>OX376223.1:5917538-15917538 GCA_947364205.1 Agrochola lota | reverse complement strand
GTCGCTCCATGTAAAATACTGGTATTCAGCTGCATCCGGTTAGAATGGAAGCCGACCCCAACATAGTTGGGAAAAGGCTAGGCAGATTGAATTATGTACCTATACATATAGATGGGGTACTTAGTTGTAGCTACACATTGTTAGAGTATAATAATAATATTAATTTATTTTCTTATAAGCCTAATACCTTGAAGAGAAAATGCATTCCTTAAGTAACTTAGATCCAAGTAGGTAATTAGACTAAGTACATTTTCGATTTTTAAATTCTTGCTAGGCACATTGTGAAGCCTAACTTTTGGATGGTAAATATTGATGAGATTAAAAATAAAAATAATTTAAGTTTTGTTTTAAAATATATAATGAAGAAATAACAATAATTAGTATAATTATAATAGAATAGTATATAACTACTATATAATAGAGCACATTACAGACAATCCCAACCCTTTTTTTTTTGAGCCTGACGTATCTACTCTTCTAGAGGTGTGCAGTAAAGCTCATCACACAAATTGAAGATAGTATATATTATAGCGCTTAAAACACATATATTATCTTCACTGTGTGTGGTGGTCCTTTAACTTGTACGGTGAGCGATATGTGGAACATAAATTTTAAAAAATTTTAGCTGCGCCCCGCAGTTTTACCCGCATATGTCCCGATCCCGTGGGAATATCGGGATAAAATGTATCCAATGTCCTAATCAACGTCAAATTTCATCTAAATCTGTTCAGCCGTTTTAGTGTGAAAGCGTAACAAACAAACAAACACACTTTCGCATTTATGATATTAAGTTCAGTGTGTGACGACCTCTATGGCAGAATATTATGAAGATGAAACTCAGTTTTTTTGTGGAAAATACTGTCAGCTAAGTAGATGGATGATCATAAAGGTAATTTAAAAATTGTAAGCTCATCTTTTAATTAGGATAATGCACTGCTCCTGCATGCAAAGGATGATCAAAGAGTATAATATGATGTATCATTGTATTCAGTTTTCTTTAAAAAAAAACAACTTTATCTTTGTTAGATCTTTTGAGTTTCAAAAACATACTTCTGAACACCTGTCAATTTCTTGTTAACTTCTTCATCATCAGCAGACTAGGTACAGTCAAGGAAAACATATGTGAAGCGCCTTATGGTACAAAAATACATATTTACTTGTACCATAAAGACCAAAAACTGAAAAAAGTTTAACCTGTCAATCTTATTTGTCTCCAGAAAATGATATGGGTACTAGTCGGGAGAGTTCATCTGGACGCCGTTGCGGAAGGACGTCTCGAGCGCTCCGCGTCTTTTATCGCACACGTGGACGGGCTTGGGTCCGAAACAAGATCCAACGCGTTTTTTGCCGGTCAAAATAAAAATATCATCGAGTGTTTTGTTTATTCAATGTGGCTATGACTCAAGCGTCTACAAATAATTACATTAAGTGCAAAAGTGAGGTGTGCTAAGCCTACGTACGTTCATGACCCAGAGCGAGCGATCCAGGGCATCCGAAGGCCTTATCGTCTGCCCAAGGTTTCCAGGGAACCAGAAACGTCGTAATAAGAAAAACCCGGTGAGATCATTCCTTTTATGTCAGGGCGTTCTGCTAATCACTCAGTTAATAAATCAAACTCCCATAGTTCAAACGCATGCTTAATGCTAAGTCCAACGGTAGATCCAGATACCAAAAAGACTTACACCTTAAATTGTTTCTAGTAAGTGTATCGATCACGAGAACTGAATTAAATTCCCGGCTTTATTTCGATTACGAGGCCAAAATTCAGCGACAAAGTTCGGTAGATTATTTGTTAGATTAAGCGTCAACATCGTTAGCGCATATCTGCGGCTGCGTAGTGACTGGCGAAGTTTAAAGGTTTGATGCTTCGCACTGAACCAACGCTTACTTTTAAGCTACATATTTAGTATATAGTAAAACGAGAACATCAAGATAAAAATTATAATATATACTCTAACAAAAATAACAGTGTCGATTTAGATTGCGTAACATTCTGGCAATTTCCATTGCCTTCCAAAAAGTCGCGTCTAAAGCAACTTCTTTTTTGTCGTGTTTCGGTCGAACAATTTACCCGAGTTTTTGTGAAGAAAGGCACACGTGTGATGAGCCTAAAGCCCACTCAACAAAAACAAAAACTGCATAACAAGTTATATTTCAATAGAAAAACAGAGGGTATCTAATAAATCTCAATCAACGCATGACCCTGTCAAACTTTTGTAGCTCTGTGTCTCAACACGTGGGGTCCAGAGTCCCAAACAATAGTGTTACAATGGTAATAATAGCGGCCATGCAAAAGGATGGCAATTGTCTGTTTAGTGCGATCGCCCATCAACTAAATCTTTTAATGGGGTTAACATTTGGCCATATGTCAATACGCCGAGACCTAGCTACGTATGTTTCGGATAACCGCGACGAAGCCAGAATTTGCTTAGCACTTAGGAATAACATTCAAGACTCTATTCCTAACAGCAAGCTCTCTCAGGAACAAATGATAACAAACTACATAACCGCGCAGTTTAACGAGACGTTCTGGGGAGGGGAAGACATCCTAATCGCCGCGGCCGAATTCTATCTCGTAAATGTGCATGTGTATAATAACTACGGGAACACACTGGTCTACTCACCTGCCGGCGAACCAGTACACGGAAACATACATATCATTTACAAAGATCAACATTATGATAGCTGGGTCATAAGCGCCGATGAACAGTACAACAATAAGCTGCAAAGTCTAACGCATAAAACAACTAACAAAGATACACCACAACATGCCGAAACGGTAGGCAATAAATACAACAAAAGAGACGAACAAGGGCAGCCTACTAAACCCCGAATTCTGAGCAGCCCCCAACTAGCTTGCTCATTAACACCGGATGAACAATTAACATCAACATTATGTACACCGTTATCGGCTGAACTCGCGGACGACACCGGATACACAATACTTAGAAATTTGCCTTCTGCCGCGACTAAGTACACTTGCTCAGACCTGCGCATTGCAACTTGGAACGTTCGTGGGGCCTCGAAACCGGCCAAAAAAGATAAAATAGACGCGGAACTTTCAAATAGGGGCATTCACATAGCCTGCCTACAAGAAACAGGGATGAACTTAGGAACGTACAACTCCACCCATTACGAATGGCACCTATCCGGAACCGCAGGTAAAGCTCAACGGGGACTTGCAATTCTAGTCAGAAAGGATTCCCAAATTGAAATAATAAATAGAAATTGCGATACCGACGTGATGACAATAACTCTTAAAATTGGTAGGGGAAGCGACAAACCTGCTCCGCTTTATATAATTAACTCTCACATCAACAGCTGTACCTCTAAAGCAACCAGATCCTTCACGGGTATACTAAACTTGATCAGACAAAAACCAAGGAAATGTACTTTAATCATCCTAGGGGACTTTAACGCTCATATTGGTAGACAAGATACAATAAGTTTCCAACGCAAAGGGCTGATTCACCAAAATCTCCATCACGACTACTCCAATTACAACGGTGAAATGTTAATGGATATAGTCAGCAGGGAAAAACTGCAAATAGAAACAACAAAAGCGAGAACATCATGCAAGATAACATGGTCAAAGGGCACGCAGAAATCACAATTGGATCACATTATTACGCCACAGACAACAGAAAAACTCTTTAAGTATATTAAAGGCGAATGGGCAGGTAGGGCCATATCTGACCATAAAATAATTTGGGGGCAGCTAAGAACAAACCGAATCATAAACAATGATGAAAACAATAAACACCAGACTCAAAAAAATGAAACAACAATAAAGACCAAGGATTTCAATTACAAACAATACTACTATGCCGCTCTCAATATCAAATCAACCAAAGCAAAATACCAAGCTTGCATAATCAAAAAATTGGAAAACGTCGGAATAGACTCAACAGATGAAAGCGTCGAAATACCATGGTGTACCATAACTGAAGTATTAAAAGCGGCGGCCCAGGAAACCTTAACTTTTCAACAGAGTCACTCTAGGGAACATCGTATAGCTATTGCTAACCTCCAAAAGGCTAAATTCCTACAAAGAAGACAATTAGATAACCCAAATAGACATAATCGCGTAAAGGAATGTCAGGCAATACTTCATATGATTAAAACGGAAGAAGAAAACAAAGAATCCAGTGCATTCTTCACTGGATTGGGGAAAAAACATCCATCAAAACGCATGCAGGTACTTTATCTATTTTACAGGAAAAACAAGCAAACTACCAAACGCCGGAAAAGAACCGCTTATATACCAATGTCCAAATGGGAGCAAATCCTAAAAACCTCCGAGGGCCTACCTATACCAACGGTTACCATAACAAAACGGGTATCCACCGCACAAAATGCAGGACCCTCACTGGACGAAGTAATGGAAATAATTAACAACATGCGGAACGGGACAGCGCCCGGAACAGACCAAGTGGTAATTGAGCTCTTCAAAGCAATGCCGCCGATATTACAGGAAGCCGTCACCAAGCACATGAACAAAGCGTGGACACAAAATGAAGCGCCCGACACCTGGCTAGAAACAGTACAAGTACCAATTCCAAAGAAAAACAACCCTAAAGATTCAAATGACTATAGACGAATATCGGTTTGCAATACGGGCTACAGAATCTACGCCTCCTACGTTTTAAAAAAATTAGACGAAACAATAAAAGAATTGGGTAACTACCAAGCGGCTTTTTTAAACAATAGATCTACAGATGATCACATATTTACACTAAAAAGGGTTCTGGACGAAGAATGGCGCGCAGGTAAAAGAATCTATGTACTCGCTCTGGATATAGAAAAAGCTTTTGACAACGTCAACCTCCAAGCACTACGAGACATTCTAATACAAAGATCTAATATGACGCTAACTAACAGGATAATCAAAGTTTGCATGAATGAACGAACACACATCAAATGGTGTGGTCAGCAAAGTAGTTGGATCATTAAAGGAAAGGGAGTCAAACAGGGTTGCCCACTATCTCCTCGCCTTTTTACACTGGTCATGGATGAGGTCCTTAGAACCCTCGAAGAGGAAACTCAGTTAATTAAATTAGACCAAGATCTTGAAATATCACTCCCCTTGGTGTTATCATTTGCGGAGGACCTCATCTTCATTACAGACGACCTAAAAGGGTTAGAAGGTATTGTATACCATATTAAACCCCTACTAGGTAGTGTCGGCCTACAAATAAACGAAACTAAAACAAAAATTCTAATTAGAGACCCATTAACTAAACAGAAAGCGACTTACGTGTCAATGAACGGATTAAAACTACATACTGTCGACGAAATTAAATATCTAGGTACATACATAACATCTGCATTAAGCAGGAGAAGCACAGTTAGAAAACGGTGTGAACAGGCCACTAGAAACGCAAAGTCACTATTACCATTCATAATAAACTCAAAGATGGACTGGAAACTAGCCAGACTCATGTATCGAATGGTTATAGTACCTTGCATGATATACGGATTGAAAGTATCGGCAATCACCAAAGCTAATAGGTCAAGACTGAGAAGATATGAGAGAGTCATCATGAGAGACTTGATTAACCACGCCAGAAATAAACCAACACAAAAGAAGATGCACGAAATCTTAGATGGAAAAACTGTAACCAAACGCATCAAGAACCACCGAATGTGCTATCTCGCACACGTCCACAGGCGTGGCAAACCACACCTTTTACACGCAGCAATGGAGTATAAGGCCAAATATAAGAAAGTAGGCCGTCCTATTTACACATGGAACGACAATCTTAAGCAGGACTCGACTTATTTCGACAAGGAATTAGACTTTTGGATGGATAAGGCTACAGACAGATCCAAGATCATGAAGGCCGCCAGCGAGATGTACAAGAAACCTGAAACGGATAGCAGCGACGCCTCTGACGAAGACTTAGACACAGCAAAATCGAACACAGCACAGCAGCAGTATAGAAAAAGCTGAGAAAGCAGCGTATCCCCGTTCTCAAAATACACCGGTGAAGATCGACTCGAACCAACATAACGAAGACGTCGCAAAAGATGCCCATCCATAGATAATTAACACCCGTCTCTCCACTATTCCTATGCTTACTCTAGGATGCATATCCGGTATGGCTCTCAAATCCTTCCTTATCCTAAGGGCACGTCTTCCTTACCATTACCCGCGCCCCCCGGTCTACTCCTAGATATGCAATGGCCTTTGTAGTCCCATGAAACATGAGGCTTCATGGGCTAGTGCAAATCTTGGGGTTCATTCGATTTATCGAGTCTGGTTAAACCACGCTGGGATCGGTGCATTTCATTCATTCATTCATTCAGAAAATGATATGGGTACTAGTCTTAAATCGATTTAACCATACAAAGAAGATTCTTGCTCAGATTTTGTGAATTTTAAGTTGTTTGCATATACAGTTTAAAAAAAAAAAGCCGACATTTTAAATGAAAATGATAGTTCGAAGACGGGACATGCAGATTTTTTTTTTTTTTATTGCAAAGTCAAAGTCTTATAATTTATTTCAATTAGGCACTTGAACTGACTTTTAAACTTGCATAGATAGCTCCTTGACGGTACCTACAGGCCATACACCTTAATTTCAGGATCTCATAACAATGGGAGGCCTTAAAACAATAGCCTCGAGAGTGGATGGTCTGCAATTTATTTTTTATCATATATAAAGGCAGCATAGCGGGAGGCCATAAAATGTAAATAATGGTTGCTGTGATAGCCCTCTCGACTTCACCGCGGGAAAACTCGAACAGCGTGTGGCGTATATCCATTTTTTACCTTCCTAGTATGAACTAGATTAGGTTATACCGCGAGTATCATAAAGCGTGGTGTCATGAACCTACTAGAACGTTATAGTTTTCGATATTTTTACTCATGCATATTCAAGTGGTTGGTGCTGAACACTATGAACAGTAACGTGGCATACAGTTCTTAGTTGGTTCGACGTTTCTTTTCCTTTTTTATATCGTCGTAGTGCACTTCGTGGATATCACCCGGCGTGGTGAACCCGGCTAGCACAGTTGGTACAGCATGAGGCTCTTAATCCCGGGTCGTGGTTCCGTGTTCTGGGGAGTTTGTTGCGCCACTTCTTTCCAGCTAACGCACTAGGAAGTGGTGAAGGGTGGGCGTTTTGGGTGACTATCTTATGTAATTTTGACGTTCTAAAAGAGCTGATTCTCAGCCTAGTTTGAATAAATGACATTTTAATTTAGAATTTTGATGATAATCAAATTCACAATGTTATGATTGCTCAAAGAGCATCAGGACACCTTATCGGTTCGTGTACGCTTCTAGTATATTTTTCTTAAAGAATTCTAACAAAGAGTCTTCCAAGAAACAAAACCTGCTTTCCGGGGCTCATTCCAGCTCTCAAAGTACTAGTTGGAATTCTAAATATTATTGTTTACTTAACTAACTTACATCTCTAATTAGAACCGTCACAGTCTTCGTAAATAAACATCCATTCGCACAGACAGCTTCACTTCCCAAGATCGATCAGAACTCGTAGCAACAAGTTAGCCTTTTGAAGGAATATAGATCACTCCATAGCCATTCAATATAGACTTACAACACTAACTTAGAACTTAAGTTAGTAGTTGGTTTCAATTGCTAGCGTTTGCTTGGTAATTAAAACGAAGTAGCAAGTTAAATCATTAGTTGGTAGCTTAATACAGGCTGCTGTTACACCTGGGATGCCTGCAGTTGTATTTTATTGGAGAACGTGGCTTTAGTTTAATTTATGCTTGTGGAATTCGGATAGTAATTCATAAGCGACTATTGTGGTAAAATAAAACATCGGAAACCTAGTCTGAAAGTTAATATAAATCTGAATTCGCCAACCCGTTTTTAGCAAGCGTGGTGATCAATGCTCATGCCTTCTCTGTATGAGAAGAGGCGTTTGTCCGGCAGTGGGACCCTAATAGGCTGGTATTTGCACCATTTCTTAAGGCGACGATAACCTTCTTTTAATGATTTTATACTGAAGATCACGTCTAAACGAGTAGTGTTAATGATTTGACAAAATATATGTTAAATTAGCGCATTTTTTTAATAACATAATAAAGGAATATATTACAATATGTTTATATTGCAGAGTGAAATTAATTTGTAAAATTATATCTAACCCGGATAAAAAACTGAGAATCACTCAAAATCTATCAAGCGTATTTTGCTGAAACCTTCATCATTTTAAATATAATTTAATTATTGTTCTTTTCGTATACGTGTTTTATTAAAATACCTTTTGTTTTATGTCTAATAAATTAATAATGCATCTAATTTGGGACAGCGCTCCTGGATGGCGAGTCCTATTATTGGCTGGATGTACGACGCGTTCCCTGAGCTCAGTACAGAACACGCAAGCTAACCACTCAAGGTCACTGGCATATATCTGCATCTTAAATGATTATCTATTTACACTAAGAAAATATCAATGAACAACTAAGTTTGCGTAACTAAATTCGTAATGTAAATCCGGCTTAATGTATGCATCGAGTTATTTACTGTCTGTAAAGTTTTGTTAGGTACTTTGTGTTTATGAATATAATCATTTCGTTGTTTATGACCTACACATTATTTTCCATAAAAAAAAAACAAATCTGTTCTTGAAAGTTAAGTAGGTACTAGATACGTATATTTGGTTTATTTTCAAATGTTATCGTATCTTAAAAACAAAGTGAAATGAACATATTTAAAATGAAATGTACATAATCAAAATGAAATGTATATAAATAACAACTTTTGTCTAATAAATAAATAATAAAAATAATATAATATCCTAACTTAACTTAAACTATTTACAAACTAAAATATGGCGTCGAAAAATCAAAGTCAAACAACACAAAGCATTTATTTCAAATAAATCAATTTCAGGTACTTTTGAATTGTCAAGGAGTTGGTAAATCAGAAAGATGAAGCTAGTTGCACCTTCCAAACCGTAGTAGGTACCTATGGACAAGAACGGGCGAGAAATTCCATGGACACTCTTTTGATCAGTCCGCAAATTCCGCATCGCTGTCTACTAGTAATGTAACCAAGAGATTGACGGCATTGCCACGTCATCGTATATAAAAAAAAAAAAGTTTTATTGACTTATAAAAAATAATTACATTTTTGTTGAAGCCCCGACTCCTGAGCTAGTTGGTACCTTTGTTACAGGAGTCAGTGACTTCACCCGTTTTTTGAAAATTAACAATTTATGCAATAAAATTAAAAATAAAATAATGTATGGCAATGCTTAGCCTCTTGCCAAGGTAAACGCCAGCCCTTGATTAATTCTTGAAAGTTCATTACGTCTAAAAACGGGCCAGCCCATATCACTGCTGTAATTGGCAACTAACAAATCTAGTTGAATTCTACGCGATGAATTTTCCAATTTGGAAATTGAAAAATTCGCAAGATGAAAACGTAATGGCATTTACGGCTAGTCCTGTGATTAATATTTGTGATGAAAATTGCAACCACATTTTCACCATGAGATAGCCTTTAAGTTCCCTTTGATGAAAATGGCCTCCTGTCGTAGACTGCTTTAGTAATTGAATACTCGCGGTTTAGCTTAAATTTTTTTAAATTTTGTGAACTAATAAATCTTGTTAAATAATACATCAGATTTTATTGTCACGGTTTATAATGCTGTATTCGCTAAGAAACTGCATTTAAAATGAGCCCTCCGCGAGGGCTCCCGGCATCTATATGCGACTTGGTGAAGCCTCCAGGAGGGCTCCCGGCACTGAACTAATAAAATCAGCCTTGTACTGTGCCTCTGCAGGGCAAAAGCCTCTTGTCATATAGAGAAGGCATGAGCATTGATCACCACCCCTGCTCAAGACGGGTAGACATTCAAATATACCTACTACTATAATTCTATTACGAAACTATTAATACATCGTGGCCACATGTCATGTCACCTTTTGAACTGTTATTTATGTGTTGGTATATTTTGATTGGATCTAAGGTTGGTTTCACAGCTGTACGGGGGACCCGTACGGTCTCCCGGAACGGAGATACACGTGAGGCGCTAGAACATTGTTTCACAGCGATGCGGATTGGTTCGTACGCGACCCGCTCCGGGTAGAGCCCGTACACCGTGCATCGTATCATACTACTCGTTTCAAAACACTGCAGGCGCTATCCGTAAGGGTCTCCCGTATACGGACAGCCCCTACGAGTCTCCCGGACAGCTGTGAAACCAGCCTTAAAATTTAGTTCAATTCCTCAAATCAAAATGTGCCCTTTTTAGGATTCCGTAGTAAACAAGGAACCCTTATAGTTTCGCCATGTCCGTCTGTCTGTCTGTCAGTCTGTCTGCCCGTCTGTCTGTCCGGCTTAGCTCAGAGACGGTTAGTACTAGAAAGCTGCAATTTGGCGTGTGTATAAATATTAATCATGCCGACAAAGTGATAAAATAAAATCAAGAAAAAAATTTTTTTTTAGTGTACCTCCCCTACACGTAAAGTGGGGATGTTTTTTTTTCCTCATCTACCCCATGTTGTGGGGTATCGTTAGAAAGGTCTTTCAAAAATATTGTGAGTTTGTCGAACCCATTTTTGGATTCAGGGATCCGTTTGCGAAATATTAAGCTTTTAACTGAATTTTTTTGTTAGAGTCAAGTGTTGTACTTGGACTTGTGAAAAAATTCACAGCAGTAGTATATATAACTAAATTAAAAGGAAAACTATTAGAGCTAAGTAGGCTGTACAGGTTAACGAGTAATAATCAACCAACTTAAATTTTTAGTTTGAAAAATATGATCTCCCATACATTCCGTATGGGAGAACACGTTTTTCAACTACAATGTTAAGTTTGTTCTTGGGATAAATTCATCCCAACTACGGAACCCTTCCTTGTGCGTGGTGTGACACGCACTTGGCCGGTTTTTATTTCCTTGCCATTACGTTATCATAACGTTAGCATGATTATTACCGCGTATAAAAAATAAAATATTTTAATATTTTTCAAATAAATAAAAAACAAAAAATAAAAACATTGTTCATACCTAGTTACTTTTTAACAGGTATTGTCCTTTTCACAGCCACCCACATCATTTATTTAATTAATAATTAAAATAATTTCCAGCAATTTGGCTGTTCATTTCAAATCAAAACAACCTCAGCTTTTCCATAATGAAATTATATTTACAAAATTAATTAATTTCTCCTACTCGTTGGAAGGTAAAATTAATATCTGTTGCAATGTAATATATTGTGAAGCCCATTTAATATCGCTCCTGTTTAGCATTGGACCCAATCAGCTTCTAAATTATAGTCATCATTGGTTTTAATTAGGTTCGGCACGAATTTGGGACCGGGAAATTGTTATTCCAATTTGCCTCTCTAATTTTGCGTGTTTTATACTTATAATTGTGTGTAGTCTTGGATATGTAATGAAATATTTTAAAAAACAACCATATACAGGTTTGTATTTGAAATTTGGCCCGATGGGATTTTCTATCGGGAAAAAATACGAAAATCCATACAAACTTTCTTCCTTTATGAGGTAAGTTATCAAAAATCCTTCCATCGGACTTAGGATTTTTATTATTTAGATGTTTAGAAGAGAATATACATCGAATTACAAGTCGCCATGTATACATTGCATCTTATGTAAGGAAAGAGATACCTATACATGGTTTTATTATCATGAAAGAAATCCAAGCCCAAATACAATGTTTTTCCGAAAACTCTGATAATATTTTTTTGTTAGGAAATAAACAAGAAAAATCCGTTTTCCTGTTTATCAGTTCCGATATAATCAAATTGAAAAAAAAAAACAAAAGAAAACATTGCTATTCATCGGAATTAAGCCTCATGCAGAATGGCGTGACGCGACTCTTACAGAACAATTTCTAAGAAAACTTCACGGTAAAAGAATTACCGGTGTCGCGTCGCGTCAGTCTGGACGAGCCTCACTAACGAGCTCACGAATATAACGTGAGTAATTATTTTTCATTTGTGTTACTTTTTACATTTTTAATTGATAGTACAGCAATTATAAACAGAAACATAACATATTTCATATTTACGAATTTAAAATTAGAATTTCACCTATTTTGCTTTTCCCAGGCATAAAAACCTTATTATGTATTAAGTATGTACGAGTATTACATTCTGTGAGCGTGATACAAACGATATTGACAAATCGTATTGATGTATTGTCGAGACGTGAGGTGACACGTGTTTTCGCACAGATTTCGCTTATTTTATCCTCATATATCTTTTGTATGAGCGATCAGAATTACTTTATTCATTACTCTGTCGTGAAGTTATCAGGAAGTCCCTGTAGGCTGGGGAATAAAGCTTTTTTAACATTGAATTTTGAAAAACGTATTCGACGTGTTCCTTTTGATATGCGTGTTGCTTTTGTTAAGAATCAACTGGCATAAGATTTTTTTTTTATGTATTTTTTTTTAAATTTAGGGCCTTTTGTATTATTTTTACTTATAGCATATAACCTTAGATTTTTGCGACATCAATAGGAACACCTGGTACAGTTAAAAGTGAAAAAAAAAAACAAATCCCGTGTCTGTCAATAACTGTGGGGTTTAATTAAAATTATATTATATGACATCACACAATTATAATTTTAAATAGTTTTTATAAGACTTCGGTGACCTTCAAGTCTACTATTTATAAAGTGCTAATCCATAGGCATCAATAAGTCTTTAGTCTATTTTTATCACCTCATCATACCCAAAACAAAATATTCATATCAACTGACCTTCTTTCGAACTCGTCCGACACAGATCCATAAATAGTAATCCACTTTTATACATCAACCCATACGTGGCCATTCACCACTTTTCCCAAAGGAACTCCAAGAGGGATTATCATTTCTCTGTCACGAACAAGATTTTCACAGACCCCAGTATGCTGACACTGAGCTCCCAAGCTATCAGGAAACACGTGATAAAGGAAAATTTTGCCACCGCGATTATATTTTCACACACAATAGACGGTTTCTACTTGTACTTCAGAATTCTGACAAGCGTTATCCATGTTTAATAACGTGCCTTTAAAAGGGACTGAGAATGTGAAACGTAATTTTCTGCAACCTTTAAATTTTAAACGGGCGTGGAGTGGGTGTACTTTGGGCGTAAGAATTTATAATATTACATGAGTAGGTAAAGGGTTGGGCTTTTATTGTTTAGCTGTATTTGATTGAAATGGTGGGTTCGTATTAAATGGTGTATATCTGTAGTAACCCTCATTTTGTATTTGTATATAAAGAAGTGTTTGTATCATTTTTATTGTATTCAACGGGTAAGCGCTTTTTTATGATCAAGTGGTAATTTAATATTCCCCACAGCAACGATAGGGCTGTGCCCATTATACTATAACTTAGCTCCTTCAATTCAACGCGCTATCGAACATAAGCCTCTCCTGAAAGGAAGTTTTAGATCCCAGTATTAACGGTCGGCAAGTTGGATAGCGATCCCAAAACCCAGACTTTGCGCACCATTAGTCAGAATGGATATTAGACCATTTGTATTAAAATGGCCGCTTCAGTATTCCCCGAAAAGTTAGGGAATTGTCTTTTCCTATTAATTGTACCTTTATTTACATTTCTCCTGCCATTTACTTGGTACAATACGCGCTATCACTCGGTTGCTAATAAAATCTGGTGCTAGAAAACTAAGTGAAATGTTGCATCATGACCTAATTTAAACTATAATATGACCTCCTCGATAACCTGCAAGATAACAAGCAATATGCGACTGAAAGTGTATTGATAACATTTTGCTCTTTTTCGTTTCGTTTCTACAGTACATCTAAGTTTCTTACACTGTTTGGGCCCAGTAAGTGGTCATATTTATTTCGGCGTCAGAGCCGTTGTTCAGATCATCAATGGTACAGGTGCACTGCTTCAAAAACATTGGAATGTCGATCGGGCTTAAAAATTCCAAGTGTTAATAAAATGTTGATAATATATCTACAAAGACAAGAGAAGAAAACTTTTAATCCAATATGCTCAGGAGAAAATGTAAAACTAATATCCATTACAATATAAAGGTGTGAGAAATAAAACAGACCTAATCCAGGTTTAATATAACTTTGAGGAAAATGTTCCCGAAGTCTGATGTGTTCGTAAAAGTTTGGAAGGGCTTTAATATTTGAGAACAAAATTATGTTACGTAAATCTAGTTACAACTTTAGACAGAAAATAGAAACGAGGTGAATGATTAAAAAGAGCAGACTTTTTTTGTATTGGTTACTTTTATAAGCTTGTAATAAAATGTCTTTCATTCATTCACTTACTTTAACAACATGAAAACTAACTTAATAAGTAGTTAAGTACATATCTACTGTTATTCGTAATGTCATTTATTTTTCTGACACTTAAAGATAATAATAAAATTAAATATAAGAAAAGTCACCTTTTTAAAACATCGTTCAAGAAATACAACACCTAGAGTGGCATTCTGTCTGCTTTTTAATTGTAGTAGATAATAATAAGTCTCATTATTGAACTATGCCAAGAAAACCGGCTTAGTGCGTGTCAAACTTCGCACAATCAAGCCCCCGTAGTTAGGATGAATATTAACGCATGCATATTATTGATTTTACCGACCGCAAAACTAATTTTGTAATTCACAGTATTAAACGCAGCAATAATTATATTTTTTCTAAAAAAACATAATTATTACTGCGTTTATCAACCAAAAATATCTCATAACTCACAAACTATTGACTTTAATAAAAAATATATTTAGAAACATCATCATCTTTTTAATTAAGGGATCTAACGATATGTCACACGCTTATGTGCATTGTTTTTTTTTTTCACGCTTATGTTCATAGATTCTTTTTCATCTCTCCATTGAGTACATGTATGGGAGTCCTACCCTAATTACGAACGGACGAGCAAGATGGACGGACAGACAAGACGTAATTATAAGGGTATCGTTTTCGCCATTTGGCTCCAGAACCTTTAAAAAGGTAGGGACCTACTACTTTGTAGGTCTGTCGGGATTATAGACGTTACAGTCAGAGGTTCAACATACTCCTATTTCGATCCACACACTCATAATTATCGTCGTACCTACCCTTAAATAAAAGAGGGTCAATTTTAATAAGCTATAAAATTAAATTACCTTCATCCTAGTTTTAAATTAAATCCTTATAAACGTAATCCAAAGACTGATCCTAAATAAACATTACAAAATTATTGCTCCATACAAAAATATTGCTTTAGGCTTCAAAAACACGATTTTCTCATCAATATTCTGTAGGTGTTCTTAATTAAGAACGTGACAGAAGGGTTTATTCGTTAATTAAAACTTATTTTTCTTCTAAAAACAGATATCGTATAAAATACTGGATAAAAATAACTTACGGCCTTTATTAAAGGATTCTAGACGAAACCCAATGAAAGTATTAACTTACCTA
The DNA here is from genome assembly GCA_947364205.1 of Agrochola lota. Lineage (NCBI taxonomy): Eukaryota > Metazoa > Arthropoda > Insecta > Lepidoptera > Noctuidae > Agrochola > Agrochola lota. The sequence goes on along the minus strand of OX376223.1, from coordinate 15,902,157 downwards.
GACAAAATCATAATTACTGTGACGTCTTTTGGAATGTTGAAACCTTATAACTAACGGTTTGATTATTCAAATAATAGGGATGTTGACAAAAAAATATTTTCGTCCGTTACGTAGATTATTAAAGATTATTGGACACGTATTTTTTTATTTTTTTACGTAATCTAATTACTACAGCAATGCATTGAGTAGGCAATGCGTTAAAATGTGGCATGATGTCACTGGCTGGTAGATTTTATACTGACTTGTGACATAACGAGCCCCTACCGACCCACAACGGTGGATCCGCGCTTGTCCGCCCCTACTTCACACGATTTTTACTTGAGAATATTGATATTTCTTTATTAAATGTAATATTATACTTACTATTACCTTCTGCAATAAATTCTCTAAATCTTGATGAAAACTGCATCAAATTCCATTACATAATTTAGACACGAAAAACAACTTTAATTATAATATGTGGAGATGATTTTCAAATCTGTGTGTAGCCAATGTTACTTACTTTTACTTTTTACCTGTATTGCTTGAACTCCAAAGACTCTTCACAGAAATTGTAATAAATTGAAATAACCAAGACGCATTTCTTTCTGTATTTTCTTTTCATACTCAAACTTTCAATAACATCCTTGCCTACTCACATTGGAATGCAATAAACTTGAAGCAAAATCGATGCAATATTTACAATAAAAATAACTAATATTGTGAGGTACGATACCACGAGTCACATTTAACGTTGTTCAAGAAGTTAGCACAGGAAATCTGGTACATTAATTACCTCAAGAAAACTTATAGGTAAACTTACCGAGATTATCGGCTCGATATAGGGGGAATATGGCCACCCATAACACAACCAAAAGGCCTGTTCTCCTCTCCATTTTGAACACACTGTCAGTTTCGCAAATCTGAGTCAATGTCAGTTGTTTTTTTGGTTTTGAACGCCATTAGTGCACTGTCTTTAGAAGATGGTGATTTTGGAAGGCCCATGTGGTTTTAGGCAGGACCTGAAACAAAGAAAGTGTAAGATTAGAATTACTTTAACTTATAGCGGTGTACGAACTCCGTCCTAATAGACCTCTATGGCGGGCTGCCATTAATGTGTGCCAATTGACACACATGGAACCACATGACATGAACTTGCCAAGAGGCCCCTACACGGGCACACGTTATGTTGTAGAATGTGTGGCAATACCTTCAATGGCCTTTTTAATAACCTGAACCACCCAGACCACAAACTGTAATATAAGAATGGTATAGTAGCGCGAAGGTTGGCGATCTCACTTCATGAGTATATCAAGACAAAATTCTGGGATTTTCGAGTGATCTTAAATTTCGAGTGGCCACTGCTACGTAGGATGTGCACGGAGAGGTTTGCCACGTCATGTGTTACGTCAGCTGCGCGGTACATTTGTTTGCCAGCCAGGTATCCGTACGTAGCATGGCCGTGGGTCGTAGTGGAAGATCCCGCCTACATTTTCATACTAAGCGAAGTTAAGTACAGTTACGAGCTAATACGTTACAGTTACACAAGATTCAAAAGCGATTTACTCCTAAAGTATTGATATAAATTTTACAATGCATTTGCTCGAAAAGAGCGTTTTCCAAGCAGTCAACTTGTGCGGAAAGTGTCACTTTTTTTCACTAGTGCTTTTTACTTTTCTGTTTTTTTTTATATTTTGAGGCCGTCGTCAGCCCGTCTCGTCTCAGAGATTTTATTATTTCAGAATGATGATGATGGCGATGGCGATGACGATGATCAAAATCAAAAAGTCGAAGTCAAAGCCAAAGTCAAAGTCGAAGTCGAAGTCGAAGTCGAAGTCGAAGTAAAAATCAAAGTCAAAAGTCAAAGTCATGAATTTTGTTTTTATCATTTATATACGTCGTGGTATGTTAGATGTTACACTTCGCAGGCGAGCTCGTTTTTTTTTTTTTTCCTTGCACAATGCATGGTAAAACGTTGTATGATACACGTGCGTAAGATGATTTCCGACTCGTGTCTACTTATACACTCGTCGGAAATCACCTACTTTCCGCACTTATAGCATAAATAACTATTATGCGTATAGTGTTACGAACATAGTGTTTTCAAAAAAATGCTGTTAGTGAAATAGGTATTTATAGTGGCTTTACAAAAAAAAAAATTAGAGCCTTTATTATCCTTTCTAACACCGTAATAATGTTTTGCCTAAGTTATTCTAAGACGTAAAAAACTTACAGGACAGGAAACTATCGTGACGAAACTTTAACTATAATGGTCTCAAATTGCCAACACGTAGTAAGCTAGGCCTGCTCATTTCTTGTATGACAAGTGCGCTATTGTGGAAAATGTTCCAAATCGGCTGATATTTTTCTATTCCCTTATTAACAAAAACTTAAGCTAACTAAAACAAAGTCTCTATTAGTTCGTAAGTCGTTTAAACCTAGTATAATGTGTTAACTGCGCCATAATGACGGCTAGTCACCTACTTTGAACCGCGTCAACACTATGTAAATTAAGTTAAATGTCGCACAATGATATGTCGGGACCCGGTCCCGGGAAAACGGGAAATAAGGCCAAGTTATTCCTCATAAATGCAAAGACTGCTCCACTATGTAAATCTCATGTTAATGGGGCCACGCAACTAGGGGTAATTGTTTTATAAAATTAAATGTACTTAGTTGCATAAATCTGAGATTCATTAAGTTTAGTGATCAAGGCTGTTTTAGCGGTAACTTCATAGTTAGTAAATATAGGGAGAACTGCATGCGATTAGCATTGATTAAAGAGCGCCTTGTTCGTGGACGGACGCCGTCAGTTGAGACTGGTCATCTCTTAACTGCCAGGACTTATCGTTTATATTACATTTTGAATTGTTTTATATTGATTTAAGCAACAAGGGAGCCCGTGGCTAAGTAATAATAGCCGCACAGGTCGATCCATCAGGTTAAGCTACGCTTCCCGGGATTGGTCGTGGATGACCATCTTTACGTACCGAAACTCCTCCGTGTCTCGGAAAGCACGCTGTGATTCGTAAATCTTTGACAGACGTTACGGGTCGTCAGAACCCCGAAAGTCTGACAACCAGTCTTACCAAGGAGTATCGTATTACCCAGTTACTGGGTTGTGGAGGTCAAACAGGCAGTTGCTCCATGTAAAATACTGGTATTCTACTGTATCCGATTAGACTCGAAGCCAAGCCCCATATAATTGGAACTTTCGGGCTTCTGACGACCCATAACAAAAGTCAAAGATCTACAAATGATAGCCGGGACCAACGGCTTAACGTGGTTTCCGAGGCACGGAGGGGTCTTGGTATGTAAAGATGGTCACCCATCCACGAACCAACCGCGGCATGCGTAGCTTAACCTGATCGATCGTCCCGTGCGGCTGTTATTACTTAGCCACAAGCCCCTCACCTACCAGTACCTACCAACTTAGTGGGTAAAATATAGCAATGAAGAGTTACTTGTTAGTAAGGTCATCAAAGTTATAGTTACAAGTGAGCAGCAATGACTGAGAAATAAATTTCCGGTCTAATATTCAATTTCCAATAACAATTAGACATTGTTGAAACTGACTGAAAATAGGGCAAGCGATTGTTGGAATTGTCTGAAAATTAACGTACAATTAATTTTTTCTAGTAAAATCCACTAAATTGATAATTTAATTTGATGAGGTAAATGACCGATTACATTACGTCTAAAACTATATTATTTGATGCTTTCCCGCAACGTCTCGGAAAATAAATACCCGGTTTGATAATGAAGGAGGGTGTTCATTTGCAAATGAAATTAGTTATGTAAATAGACAGTAATGGACACCACCGTCTCTTATTCCAGTAATATTTTAATCTTACTTTGTTGCGCGAGCTATGTGGGAGCTATTCCCAGCAAAATTCCTTTTTTTTTGCAGCGGAAAAAGATGGTTTTGTCACTTCATTGTAAGGCTGATTTACATTTCCTCAATCAACACTTTGAGGGACAGTTAACGCCCATAGGCGTTATAGCAATAAAACTTCTATTGTGTCTCGTTCAGTCTCCTTGAATGCGTTAAGTAGCTCTGTACCTAGTGTGTTGAGAGTTCTACTTACCCTTTATATTCCCACTTGAGTCGCCGAATTACAGACACGACCATCCTATTTGTCAATATATTACTTAGCTCACCGATTGTTGTTAAAACGTTGGTCGTACTGGTTCTTTCCTCAATATAGCATCTCAGATCCTAATCTGTATGGTCCTTATATGATCTGACCAAGATTATGTCTGGACAATAAAAGATACTGTAACCTCAGAGTTTGTTTCGGTTTTTCTTCTCAGAGTAGTTAGAGTCGGTTTGGTAACACCGACCTCGTCTAATTTTAAAATATTCTTATTTCTTTGAGACGTGTGAAAGTGTTTTCCGTGTGGCGGCATCTATAACGCCATATTCAAACTATGCATCAAAGACCTGACATCACCACAGATGAATACAGATGGCACACTTCGCAGTTTAGGTATGAAGCTACAAGTACGCGGCGGGCCTGTCTTGCTGGGCCAATTCAGTGAGTGTAACGTAGTCAGAAGATCTAAGAGCTACGCGATAGAAAGAGAGGCAACTTCTAGGTGAATATAACTGTAGGTAATTAGCGCTGTGCGACCTGAATTGCACTTTAATGTGTCGTAGCAAGAGTTGCTTTTTATTTAAACGATTTTGCGGAGTGTCCCATCTGTATTAATCTGTGACCTACACAAATCCTGCATCGCGCAAGCAGACTTTACCTCGCTATCAGCATATATATAACTTTCCGATATCAATCGTCGGGCAGTAGCCCACCAGACACAACACCCGTCTGTTCTATAGAGATACAAGTTTATATACGAGTATATGAGTTCCTCATAACCAGTGATCGGAGTAGGTAGATTGATTTTTAGTACTTGTATCATAAATGCACACAGAAAGAATAACATGGATAAGCCATTTTTCCGGAAAGTAATTCCGGTATTTCCGGATTCAATTAAATATTGTTAATGTTGGTAGTGATATTATTACTACTGTACCACCCATGATCCTTTGTTCTGATTGGTCGTTGGTCAAATCGTGACAAAAAAAAAAAATAGGAAGAATAATAAAGAATAAAATTGCTCATTTTATTACAATTCCTACCTTTTTTTTGAGGATGGCAAATCATCAAATGACTCCTTCCACTCTGGCAGAATACAATTCCTACATAAGATCCGGTTTTTTTTAAATAATCCTCCAATTCCGGAGGAATGTCCATAGTAATATATACGTTTCGGATCAATGACCCCAGTTCAATCTACCTACTCCGATCACTGCTCATAACTTTATATCTGCAAACTCGTTGACTCGCTAGGTACTTGTGGAAGTGTAAATAGGCCTGCACTCATTAAACACAAAGTAAATCTTGAAAGTAGGCCATAAGTAAGACAAAACATCCGGATAGTTCCCCTCCTCGGAAAGTAAAAGCGAAAATGATATCAGCATTTCTTCCCGAACTGTAAATCTTACTATTTTCCTTATTCAATCTAATATTAAATCTCGATCTTCTCTACGAACAAGTTAAAAACATTTATCCGTTTGGGAATAATATTTTCTCTGAAATTTCTACACTGAACAGTTTTCTTTGGTGTACTATTTAATATTAAAATCATTCCTCGTCCCAAGCCGAATATTCAATAGACTTTCGAATTTTAGGTTTAACCTGCGGATAAGTTTTTGTAGTTGAAGCCACTTAGTTAGGGGGAAGTTTCCGTAGTAAATCTTGTTTATTACACTTACTTAGTCTTCAGTCCATTTCGCTAAATACCTTTAAAGGCTTTCACAGACACGCGCGATGGGACAGCGGTAATTGTTCTACCGTGAAGTTTTCATAGAAAATGTTCTTATACTCATAAGTGTGCGTTTGCACTGGCGAAACAAAACAAAACATGTTAAAATCTCAAGTTCCTCTCAAACATTGTATGGAACATTGACAGAAAATACTAATTTCAACATGTTTAGTTGTGATGTTTCGCCAGTGCAAACGCGCGTCTCTTGTATAAAGCCCCATTTATACACGATGCAAGTTTCTAGTGTACCTACAATAAAATTGTAGCAACAAATGACTTGCATAGTCTAAAAGAAGGTGTAACTTTTCTGATATGGCTTCAACGTATTGTATGCTACAACCAATTAAATCACACCATGTAACTGTACCCTAATTACGTATAATACACGATCAATCAGAATCTGAATTGTTTTGAAACAGATTGCTAATCCATTGCTTAACATGTTCGAAAAAAAATCTGCTCATCAACGTTAATAACGCAATGAATGTTGTTGAACTGTCAAAATGAAACAGATTAGTCGTAATCGTTTACGAAAATGTGTTGCGTAATTAGAACAGGCTTAAAGGTCAAGCTATTTGCTTTGATGGTTTGTGTTTGGATGTTTGTAACTCAATCAAGCAAAAACGCCTGAACGGATTTGAATTAAATTTGGCGTACATATAGTTTATAACCGGGATTAACATATAGGATACTTTTTATGTCGGTAATACGTTCCCGTGGGATAATTTCCGACCTCCAAGCGGGAGAAGCCGTGGGCGAAAGCCAGTTGGGTTAATAAAAATGGAATTAAGTATATCCAATAAAACTTTGCTCAACCTGCGGCTCCAACCCAGCAGCACCCAGTAGTTATAGCAGACAGACAAGCACACAGTCAGACATTTTGATAGGTATACAATAAATAATTTAAGTTCGTTTTATTAGAACTCATTTGTACACTGAATTTGATATTTTTGGCTACCTCTTGCTATTTCTCACGCGAAAATTACTGATCCATTAGTCGTATAACTAAAATATCAAGTTACGGAAGCCCGTAATGGGTACGAAAACTAGGTTAGTTTACAAAAGAAACACGGACGCCTAACAAAATGTATAATAATGAGAGCTTTTTAAACAAAGTAATTCAATAACATTAAACTCTGAACTTAACTATATTATTCCGCATATTAAAGTGTATTAAATTCAATATTATTTCTACGTAATTGGCGAGTTTCATGTTTCAATAAGCGACTCTTTACATGAAGTAAACAGCTGTGAGCAAACACAAAAATATTATTTTCAAATAAATACCTACATACGTATTCTGACAAATCAATCAATTCCAGTCTAACCGGATGCAGCTGAATACCAGTCTGTATTTTACATGGAGCGACTGCTATCTGACCTCCACAATGTAGTAACTGAGTGATACGATACCCATTGGTAAGATTGGTTGTAAGACTTTCGGGCTTCTACCGACCCGTAACGACTGTCAAAGATCTACGAATGACAGCCGAGACCAAAGGCTTAAAATGCTTTCCGAGGTACGGAGGAGTCTCGGTATTTAAAGACGGTCACGCATGACAAGCTTAAACAGGAAGGAAGGAGGTATGCGGTGGCCGGTTTAGGAAGTAGTTATTATTAATACCTTATAATCAGCTTAAAGGCGACAACAAAAGGTATTTACAAGGCAGTTGTGAGTAAAAACGTCCTAGAACGACATAATATAGTCTCCTTACCGGTGATGTTCTTCAGAAAGGTCAGATGCGTAGTAATACGTACTCGCAACCGGCGTGCGTCTATGACCAGTACGGCTAACATGACAAGCGCGAGAACGCTCTTTTTCTCGTTTTGTCTAAATTTGTCTACGATTCTGACGTTATTCTGATTTAAATGAGTTGTCATCAGCCAAAATTCACACCAACACTTCGACGGTGCTATATCTTTTTTTCTCTTCTTTTGCTTATATCTCGAAAATCAAGTTTGACAGAACAAGTCGACTATTTTGTATGGCAGCGCTGTCAGAAAACGAGTAAAGTGACAGAAATAGACGACAATTACTCGCGCGAGAGTGAGTAATTGTCGCGTGTGTCATGTTAGGCCAACAGATGTATGACTGTAAACGAAGCAAAAGGATTATGTAAGGATCGGAGCAGGTGATGTTCTGTAGTTTCTGCCTACCCCCATCGCAAGAAGGCGTGTGTTCATATTTTTTTTTTAGTAAAGTAAAAAAGAATGTGTTAAATATTGTACGGTGGCACGGAATCCTTCGTGTGTGACTCGGAATCGTACTTGAGCGGTTTTTTATGAACGAGAATTTACCTTTTGGACAGTCAGATCAAATAAAAAAAATAAAGGCAGAACCCTGCAAAAAATACAGAGACGCATGCCAAAACAAGACCGCCACTCTGGCATACACACTCACACGCACACATTTACAACCTTTTACAATGACACTACAATCAAACTACACCACACGAAGTGAAACCACGAAATTCACATTCACGAAACCGGATCACACATGTTCACACCTGTTGACAGCGCTGTTTTGGTTTTTTATTTGGTCTGAGTTTGGACATGCTAGTTTTCATACAGAAGGAGGCAAGAATCTACATCAGTACATTATATCTACAATACAAGATACTACAGGTAATATGAAATTCTTCGGGCCAGTATTGGATAAATCAACGAAGAGAGACTAGAAAGAAAACGACCCTTAAACAGATTATATTATAAAGAAAGTATGTTTCGAGAACCTAAATACTAATGGCTTATCTATATACTTACGTTGATTTAAACCTTGTTTTTTTCATGTCTCACAACATTCCGATTTCAATTCATTCAGACCTAAATCGAGGAACTCATTAGAAACAATAACTTTTGTAATCCATCATGATTATTCCAACTTCCTATTTTGGCACCGTTTCAAATAATATATCGTTTTCCCGGAATAGAAATTTCCGAATGCTGTAACTTAACTTATGTACAGAAGAATTTTCATCTAAAATTCAGCCATGTTCTGTCCTAGGATGAATGAAATACTTCTCTATTGTACGTTACCTATTGTTTTCATTAATAAAAATATGTCTTCATATTAATAACTTCTCATTTTTTCCGAATTCAAAAAAGGAGCACGTTCTATGTTCATATGTTTTTTTTAATTGTATATTTATCGATAGTTTCATCAGATGTGGACGGATTTAAAAAAAGAAAAATGGTTTGTAGAGGAAGGTCGCGAGGTAGTCCCTTATGTACATATTTTATTAAGTTTGCTTTGGTAGTTTTTGAGTATTTAATCCAATTTGTGTATGTGTCACTTTTGTTTACATAGTAAGTAGTGATATACAAATTAGTGTGGGGCAAGTACTACAACTAAGTGTTTAAAATAAAAAGTTTTTTTTTGTAAAAAGATTTTTATCTATACCACCCACACTTTAAAGGCACATCTCAGTCATCTTTCCATTAAATATAATTTGCATGTTTGTACAACTTGCTCAAAGCGAAAAAACAATCCATAAAACAATAAAACAGCGAGTTTATTCCGCAATGTTGTAGCGCCACAGATAAAACAGTTCCTAGCTAAGAGAATCCAACCGTTCTTGGCAGCTGTAGGCAAGAGCGGAGATTTAAAAAGCAGATAGCGATCACAATACAGTCCAGTTGCAGCGAATACTTTTACTGGAAACTCGATAAAGTTAAGGCAAAACATTGGAAATGGAAATATAAATAAGGTTAGTAAATGTAATCCTGTGAATACGGTTCCTAAATTCTTGTACAAAGAATTCGATAGTCCCGTTCGTTATAGTAGATTTCGAGGTCCATTTTTGGCAGTGGACTTTTCAGGTTGAGATTAAAAATATCTTATACCTGATATCTAATTGCGTAAACATATTTGATAAACGATTACGACTAATCAGTTTCATTTTGACAGTTCAACAACATTGATTATGTTATTTACGTTGTTAAGCAAACATTTTATTCGAATTTAGAAGCTATGAATTAGCAATCTCTTGCAAAATGATTCAGATTGTGATTGATCGTGTATTACGCAATAAGGGTGCTCAACTATAACTATAATATAAATATAAATTACATACTATAAACACCGCAAGTTTTGGCACATATATGGTATGTGCCAAAACTTGCGGTAGTTTTGCGTCGAGTATAAAGGCGAATTGGACCATAGTATAAATCTTATCGTGCGAATTTTTCCATACAAAAACTGATAGACGCCAATTTTATTTCACGGATACGAAGACTTTGGTTAATTCTGCGCTAGGACAAACTTACGGCGAATTTCCGCTACCTACTTTATACGCCAACTTATATCACATTTCCGTAACATGATCTGCTATCTAATTACCAGTGATCGGAGTAGGTAGATTGAACTGGGGTCATTGATCCGAAACGTATATATTACTATGGACATTCCTCCGGAATTGGTGGATTATTAAAAAAAAACCGGAACTTATGTAGGAATTGTATTCTGCCAGAGTGGAAGGAGTCATTTGATGATTTGCCATCCTCAAAAAAAAGGTAGGAATTGTAATAAAATGAGCAAAAATGAGGAAAAATGGCTTATCCATGTTATTCTTTCTGTGTGCATTTATGATACAAGTACTAAAAATCAATCTACCAACTCCGATCACTGCTAATTACGCAACATATTTTCGTAAACAACTACGTCTAATCTGTTTCATTTTGACAGTTCAACAACATCATCATTGCTTTATTTACGTTGTTGAGCAGATTTTTTTCCGAACTTATGATTAGCAATCTGCTATCTAATTACGCAACACATTTTCGATTTGCAATTGAGTCAAATTGGTTTCGTTTGAGTAGAATTGCTTTCAAAAGTTGTAAATTGAAAGCAATTCTAGTCAAACGAAACCAATTTGACTCAATTGCTAATCGAAAATGTGTTGCGTAATTAGATAGCTGTTTCTGATTCAGATTCTGATTGATCGTGTATTACGCAATTAGGGTACAGGAGTTTGAATGAGGATGAGGAAACACATGTGACTAAAAGAGTGATGAATATAAATATTGATAGATGCATATGGAGAGGAATGTCAAAGAAAAGATTAATGGATTGTGTGAGGAATGATATCAAAAAGAAGGGAGTGAATGATAGCGTCACAGTTGACAGAAGAGAATGGAAGAAAACCCGTGTTACACTGACCTCAAGTAACATGAGACAAGGGCATGATGATGAATCAGGAGTTTATATCATTAAAGCTACCGTATTTATAGGACCTATGAAGATTCTCACACCCAATAATATGAACAAGAAAAAGAATATTGTTTATTTGGACACAGTTCATGCAACACAAAAAACAAAATACAACAAAAAAAAAAAAAAAAAAATTTGATGGTGGTCTTAAATAAGAAATTGAATTAAGATGTGAGGCACACCTTAACACTCGGCCCAATTCAAACGGTTCTTCTCATGCACAATAATTTATAAAAATGAAAAATGTAAAACGAAATTTTGCAGAATACTCCATCTTTACAAACACATGCACATGTTCCCAAAATTGTGTGTACTGTGTACTATCTGGTTTGAAAGAACAAAATAGGCCGATTCTGCAGAGTATTAAAAGAACAATTCGGTTTCGGCAGTTAACTTCACAGATGTTTCCAGAAAATTGTAGTCTTTAATGGACCTGGCCTAGTTTTAAACAGATCTGGAATACTTTTATGCTAATTTTATTCTGTCTTTAGTAAGGTTCTTGATGTGGAAAATTTGGGATAGGTAGTATTTAAAATAAATGTGTTTAATCTTTGCTTTTACCTTGAAATAAAAGTTCCCTGGTTCTTAGGGTTCCGTACCCGAAGGGCAAATAAACGGAACAGGCAAACGGAACTCTAGTACCAAGCCTCCGCTGTCCGTCCGTCTGTCTGCCAACGGGCTATATCTCATGAACCGTAGTAGGTAGACAGTTGATATTTTTACAGATTGTGTAAAAGTTAGTAATTAAAGGGGGTTCGATACAAAAAACGTGTTTTTTTCGGCGTTTTTGTTCGATCTTAATAAGGTACGGAACCCTTCGTGTGCGACTCCAACGGCCAGTTTTTTTTTTCAAATATTTTACACACAGGCCACTTTATATTACTTTCATAGGTATTTCAAAAACTCAGTAACTTCAAGCATTTAGGAAGGCAAAAAATGGTTTTCTATGTCTTCCAGATCAGATTATATAAGCCACTAGCGTCCGTCAGCGGGTCCGCCTGCGTGATATCTATATAAATTATAGCCTATGATACTCAGTGATAATATAGCACTCTACTGGTGGAAGAATTTTTAAAATCGATCCAGTAATTTCTGAGTTTATTCATTAAAAACATACAAAAAAAATTGCTCCTTTTTAATTTATAATTTTTCTAATTTATTTTTATTATTACTGGGTTTTTAGTGATTGTGTTTCGTACAGGAGTATGGTTTTCTCGTATCACTTTAGCGTACCAAAATAAACAAGTGGGTAGGCAGACACGCACAGGAAATACAAACCTGTGCGTGTTCCAAATAAAACATTTTTCTGTTTTCTTTCTACGGAAAAATCTGATCTTTTCTCCTTATAATATTACTTTAGGTGTTTTGCAAGCCCGTTCTTTAATGTCTGCCTACCCACTTGTTTATTTTGGTACGCTAAAGTGATACGAGAAAAACATACTCCTTAAAACCACTGTCCCAGTGGCTTATCCTGCAGTACCTACACTATGACCGTATTAGGTATACTACATAGCTTCAAAGAGGAACTCCACCAAATTCTCAATTAACTAGTAGGCTACTTAAAAATATTAGATTACTTTCCACAGTTTCGAACGTCCTTATCGGAGTTTCCGAAACACTTCGGCAATCTTCTTTATTTATGCACCCTCATCTCGTAGAGTAAATCTCATGAAAATAAAATTCATTAATGAAGGTAGATTAGAGGAGCACGGGTAGATTGTGTGGGGTTAATTATTAATTTTATTACGGATGCTGGTGACGTAAAGTAAAATATTAAAGAGTTATACCTAATCTGGCAGGTAAAGTCCAGGCAATTTATTGTTAGGCAAATTACTTATATTACAACTGTCACTATGACAACACGGTAAATTGAGGTAGGTTGTCAATTAACAGTTGCCATATTTACGAGTCTTGGTGAGTTTACAGGATGGAACTATAGAGCAAAAACAAAAGGCCAATTCTCGTACTTAAAAAACGGTCACATTTTTTTTTTTTTTTTCAGAATAGGAAATCATCAAATGACTTCTCCCGCTCTGGGCAGAGCGAGAGGGTGTGTCAGACTTTTACTGACTAAAACCCACCCGTGTTCCTTCCGTTGCCTGTGTGCCGCGGCCGCGATATGCCTTTCGGACAAACCCGCAACCCCAGCAGAAAACGGTTACATTCAAGTCGCAATCTCTCAAACTTGTCAAAAATGTTGGTAAATAGATTGTATTTTTGACAGATTGCAAATGAGATGCGAATGCGAACGTTCTTAAAAATTACGGGAATTACCCTTCTGAGCAATGAAAAACAGGGAAATGTGACAAAAAGAAGAAAGATTTTAATTTCAGAGAAAAAGGAACTATATTTTTATTAAAGGTACAATTAATTAAGTGAATAACAAAGATTTAATCTATAATTTTTATAAGAGGGTAGCTTCCACCAGCGGATTCACCCGATACATTTATAAATTATAGCCTATGTTCAATCAATCTTCCTAGCCTTTTCCCAACTATGTTGCAGTGGGCTTCCAGTCTAACCGCGGTTAGACTGGAACCCAGCTGAATACCAGTATTTTACATGGAGCGAATGCCTATCTGACCTCCACACCCAGTTACTGGGTAACACGAACTGCGGAACTGGATAACGACGCCCCTTGGCAAGGCTTCTGACGACCCGTAATGACCGTCAAAGATCCACGAATGAAAGCCGGGACCAACGGCTTAACGAGCTTTCCGAGGCACGGAGGAGTCTCGGTATGTAAAGATGGTCACCCATCCACGGACCAACCCCGGCAAGCGTAGCGTTACTTGACAATAAATATTTTATTATTATTATTATTATTTATACTATTTATTTATGCTACAGGTGCGGAAGGTAGGTGATTTCATCTTACGCACGTGTATCATAACGTTTTACTATGCATTGTGCGAGGAAAAAAAAAACGAGCGAGCCTTACGGTGGTCGCCTGTGATGTGTAACATCTAACATATATGACGACGTATATAAATGATAAAAACAACATTCATGACTTTGACTTTGATTTTTTACTTTGACTTCGACTGCGACTTTGACTTTGACTTTTTGATTTTGACTATCGACACAATCATCGCCATCGTCATCGCCATCGTCATCGCCATCGTCATCGCCATCGTCATTGCCATCGTCATCGCCATCGTCATCGCCATCGTCATCTTCATCGCCATGGCTATCGTCATCGTTATCATCAGCATCTGATTTGTAAATTTTTTCTCAAATAATAAATTCTCTGAGACGAGCTGACGACGGCCTCAAAAATTAAAAAAAAACAGTAAAGTAAAAAGCACTAGTGAAAAAAAGCGACACTTTCCGCATAAATTGACTGCTTGGAAAACGCTCTTTTCTAGCAAATGCATTGAAAAACAATTTTAATAACGATTTTTTTAAGAAGATTTAAATCACCAAGGAGTTTCCATCTATTTTTGCCATGGAACGTTAGCGGGGGGACAGCAGGACCGCTCTAGCGCATGCGCGGTCATGTGCTGGGTGCAGGCGCCATTCATACGTTTTGCTGAACTGAATTTCGTGGGATTTTTTTATTTTTGATCTCTAACTTTGATCTTTTATTTAGTAGGTTCAATCCCAATGTATGAGAGCAGATAAAGTAGTGTATGAAACTGCACATAGCTAGGTTTTAAAACACTCGTATGATACTATTAAAAACCTCGCCTGACAAAAACACATATGGCTAACAAAAGCATATCTTTCCTCTTTATAATATTAGTGTAGAAAATAATCCTGCGTGTTGAGAACATTCTCTGCAAAACAGGATTTCAATCCTACAGCAAAGTAAAACCATATATCAACAGGAACATCAGCAACATCTATCTAATCCCATACACTCGCCTAACGAAACAAAATCTCTAAGCCAACAACATTTTCTAATTGATATAGCACTTATTATTCAGGACACGTCTTGCAAACCACTATACACACTCCCCCACAGTATTAACAGGGCATAAACTTTAATATAAACAAAACAAAGGCAAAGAGGCCTTTAGTTCAACACCCAATTCCTTGGCATATAGTTACGTATATAATACGATGTAACATTGTTAAAGTGTAGGTATATTTAGACAGGTTCATTTAGCGTCATAAACATCAGATTTCATGTTAGAAGACAACATTTTTTTCCATGAAAAAGTAATTTTCAAAATTAAGTCGTTACGTTTTTCAGGGATTAGTTATGGGTGCACCTTTGAGTCACGATTTCTTAGAACATTAAACGACAAACCGTTTTATTTTTAGGCCGAAATGCCTACGAATAATTAATTATGTCTTAAAAATATTCGAAACTAATACACTTTCTGCACTATTCTTACTGTCGTTACTGGAGCGAGGTATTTGCCCAGAATGATGGATAGGGGGATAACACAGGCCAGTTCTAATAAAAAAATACCACATTCTAAAAAAAAAAACAAAAGAAAATCATGCCCATAAATTAAACCCAATTACTTTACATATAAAAAGTCATTCATTCTGACCAACGTTAAACCATTTCGTTCGTAAAGTGAGTCGCTCCTGCGATTGCCTTCATTTATTCTGATGAGTTTTATGGCAGTGTGTTTCGTAAACACAACGGGTTCCGTATTCTGTAAGTGTTCGGTGTATTTTTGTATGTTTATTTAGCTTGGCTCTGTTTTTTGTGGCTCTTGAGTTGGTGGAATTCAGCGGTACTAGAGTAAATGAGTTGATCCTACAGAAACTCTTTTGCGGAACATATTTTTGATAGAGAACATAAACAAGTTTTAATTGAAATTTTATTGTAATTAGAAATGCATAAGTGTTTCAAGTTATAAACTGTTATTTCTATACTGTTTGCAACGAGAAACGAGATTATTCGAACCAAACGTGACGTCCCTGCGGTGGTGTGCGGTGGGTGAGTGGCCATAGTAAATGTAGTAATGTAATGTAATGTGATGTGTGTGTGTGTGATGTGATGTGTGTCTGTAATGTGTGTGTGTATGTAATGTATGTGTAATGTGTATGTATGTATGTATGTAGTGTGTGTATCGCTACTTCGCCGCCGCCGCGCCGTCACGTAATCTCGTTCTCGTTGACGTCCCGCTAATGGTGCCGGTGGACAAACGGCCTAAGGGTATACAGAAAAGAAGTTAACATTACCATTTTAGTACCTAGTGTGGTGCTTATTTATTATTTTAGGAATACTCTTTGCTATCTGTAGTTACTAACCCGATAAAGTAACATTATTTGCAAATTAACTTTCATCTGTTGACAAATGTATGAATAACTTACTTCCTACTTGCTTATATTTGATTGAGATTTCTAGGTCATTGAATATTATAGAATAAAGAAAGAAAGAAAATAAATTTATTTGACTCAGGTGAAAGCACACAATATTAGCACAAAAACCAAAAAAAAACAGAAATAAATTGCGTACGGTAGCTTTCATAATTTGACCGAGCGAGCGAAGCGTCTATGCTTCCAAGTCTGGCAAAATTTTCTTGAGCAGAATAGCTCCTGAAAATGCAGTAGATTGCTCACTTTTAGATTTCTACTATTGGAATCGGCCCTTTAACTACTAGGTATGCATTGATGGAGCACCTGGAACCATCTTCTCATCACAAAACTAGAGAAATTTAAAAATAATTTTCTGAATTCTCTAAAATGTTTTACAGTTAGGTCACTAGATGGCGCTACTGTGCACCGCTAGATCGCGCTGTCATTCTCGCTCGCTAAATGGTTAGGTATCGTCGAACATTAATTTGTTGTAACTGAGTTTTGTTATGTGTAATATTACTTCAAAAGTAAAGTCTCGTGTTTAACAGATAGTAGTTAGTTAGTTGTGGGTTAGTTTATTTCTGTTTAATTATCGTCATGCCACTATATGTTTTAGTAACCTACAGCCGCAGCTGTTTTTTTTTTTATGTTGGTTAGTTATAGTAATTATAGGATTTTAAACAGAATGGGTTATTTTCCCTACTTAAGTTATTTTAACGGGATATTTACTATGTTTAAAAAAAAAACATGATAAATGTCACGTTTTAAATAACTTTAGTGGTACATTAATTGTTGCAAAAAAAAATTGTGCTCGCAAGGTCTACTGTTCACAGTACTACTAGTAATACATAGGTATTTGTATTTTATTCAACTCACTACCAAACTGTTTGAAGTGAAGAAATAACAGATAGGAATAAATGTTTTTTGTCACAACCCAACTCCCCCAATAAGATAACATTGCGATATTATTATAAACGAAGCGGAATGAAAATATTATTGGAACATATTTTTCTGATGAAGTTATCCAGAAATTGTATTGAAAACAAGAGTAAAAGTTGAATTCGCTGGCTGAACCCTGAAACACGCGTATATTTTTTATTCTTTTTTGTCAGGGGAAGAAGAAATTAATGTCGCTTTTCTGAGGAATGTTGTGATTTTTGTTTTATGCATGGGGAGAACAAGACTGCAGTAAAGACAAAAGAATGTGAATTAATTGACTTAGTGCTGAAGTTCTTTGCGGTTGGAATGTCCAGCATTATTCATGGAATAAAAATAAGGAAAATTATGAAAGGACCTTTTTGATGCTATACGTTCACATTTTAATGTTAGCTTTCCTCTTGTGAATTTTAATAAGAATAATATTAAAAGCTTATAGTATGTACTTGCTTTGTTATAAAATTCTGACTGAAAAGTTGCATGACTTTTCAGTTAATCAGTGTAGTTTAAATATAAATAGAGTGAACAGTAAAAAGGTTTTATTGTAAATATTGATACCTACTTAAAGCTCAAAGAAAGAAGCAGTTCCAAGTCCCGAGAAAAACGCTCGCCTCATTTGACTAACAATTCTTGCAAGGTACCATGCAAATCTTCCTTAAGATATTTTCAAGTGCCTCTCATTACCATGCATTTCTTGATGGACCGGTAAAAAGATTCCACTTTTCAAGACTGGGACTGCACACATTCTTTATTCATAAAAACTCATTATACAAAAACACAACCGACTTCAAAAAAAAAACCGAAGTCTTCGGAAGTCGGTGTCTATGGTTTTGAATTTTCGTTTATTGCCATCTACTTCCGAAATTAAAGTAATTTTTCACTTTGTAGTATTTTTTTGGGAGTCGGTTGTTTAAAGTTTTTATTTATCACTTTTAAGTTGTGGTACCTCCCCCACATAAATTCGAATTCCACTTCCAGCTATGTAAATAACAGTAACAGGAACTTATTATAACATTATCCTTATCGACAAAGTGGGAAAAATACGTATTATTGAAGCTAACTCAAAAACTACTCAAGCTAAGTTAATAAAATTTATACGGGTCCGCCTCAGAAGTATGACCTACCAAACAAAAAAAAAACATAAAAAACAATGCATAATTGGCGGAGTAATCGCGTAAAAAAACATTCGAAAAGAGAACCTCCTCCTTTTTGAAATGGGTTAAAAATACATTTCATTTAAAAAAAAATGGCGTCACTAGCTTCTCAATTAAAAAAAGTCCAATCTTAATACCAACTTTTGACCAAGCATTTGAGCCCGTTTCGAGATTCATACCATATTTTTCGGAAACCGGCAAACAGGGTAGGTAGATATTTGCAATTTTCCTTATTCCTACCGTTTGGAATGGCCAAAGAGACCGAGATTGAACTGGCTTGAACAAAAGACTGGCGGAAGTTAGGAGTTCCTGAACGCGGAATGCATGAACAAAATGCATGAAAACAGTAGGATGAAAAGAACTTTTAGAATTGAACTTAACTGGATCCAGAATGATTGTAGCGTATAAAAGAATGAGTGTGGTTGTTGTGGATTTTGTTGGTTAGAAATATATTTATTTATTTAACAGTTTATGTACACACATTATAAATAGACAAGGAGAAAGGAACAGAAAAAAACGTACAAAGGTGATGCTTATTTCTAAAGAAATCTCTTTCAGCATACCTGCGATAGGACAGTAGTTAAAGAGATAATAACATAGGGGGAGGAGGGGGGGGGGGGGGTTGGGGGGGGGGGGGTTATATGGGTTATATATTTTGTAAAAACCGATATCTTTTGTTTGACATACCTTTTTATGATTCAGTTCTTCGTCGTCGTCAATAGCAAAACATTTTTCTTACAATATATCTTTGGCTAATATAACAAACGTAAACAAATCGAAAGATCAGCATCTATTGAATTAAACAAACAATAAAAAATAAAATGCTCATATAACTCATATGAAAATATCCGCTTAATGATTCTATAGGTATTATTTACCTTCATAAATCCGATCGAGAAAAAACTACGTTATTTATCAGATTGAAATAAAACACCAACTTTTATACAGCTTCGTAGAAAATATATGATTGTACTGATGCATTTTTTACTAAACGGTTTCATTGCTAGTTTATACTCAGTACCTGGGCAACCGAGCTCTGCTCGGGTGAAAATAGAGAAAACGAATATTCCCAGCTACTAGACCTAGCTATCGATTTTTCGCCCCCTTAAACCCCTATATGTATTGCAACTTTCATCGAAATCGTTAGAGCCGTTCTTGAGAACGTGATTACAAATTATAAGATATCTTATTAGTACGGTTTATTTGGATTTTTAATAAAGATTCCAATAAAACGAAATCGAATACACACATCGTTTATACTGTTGATTTTCATTCAGTCAGACACTATTCAAATGGAGTTGGGCAGAACACCTGGGGCAGTGATAACAGATGGATTAAGGCAGTGACTGACTGGCGTACAAGGACTGGAAGACGAGGTCTCGTTCGTCCAGCAGCAGATGGGCGGTAGACTCTGCTACCATCGTGCGTAGAACCTGGATGAGGTTGGCACAGGAACATGGGGATTGGCACATAAAAAGAGAGGCCTATGCTCAGGACTGCTCAGAAGTCAGGCTGTGGATGATGATGATTATTAAATGCATGATTATTAAAATAATGGTTTTTGGAAATATGCCTTTAATAGCTGCAACCCGCGGTTTCACCCGCATAAGTCTCGATCCCGTGGGAATATCGGGATAAAAAGTATTCTACGTCCTAATCCAAGTCATAGAGTATCCATGTGCCAAATTTCATTCAAATCTGTTCAGCCGTTTTAGCGTAAAAGCGTAACGAATAAACAAACTCACTTTCACATTTGTCAATGTCGGCCCACCCGTATTTTTCTGAATATTCATGACAAATTATCTAAAATGAACTGTACTTTACTTTTTTGAATTAATTTAAATATTTTCTTATTTTTTTACAATATTCCCCTATTATTTTATGGACTTACACTTGTGTTTTTAAATAAAAACTGTTTTTTTTTTTTAATTTCTTCACCTGCGTTTTTTACACGTTTATTTATAAACTCTACATAGATCATTAACGTCTAGTGAACCATATTTTAATATATCTTAACTTTTAGCAACGTTTATAAGGTTAAAATGCAACATGATCAGCCTTGGCCATTACCCCATGCAATCCATGAACTGTAAAATAATCCCTTAAACCAGCTTCATTGAAATTTATAGTTTCTGATCCATAAAACCTAGCGAAACGCTTAAAGGCAGCGCACTCATGAAATATGGCTGAGGCATTGATTCTCGGCTCATACGGTGGGGAGTTACAATTTTAGTCCTTAAATCTGTATAGAATCAAGTGTGTTTGTATAGGGCACGAGTAACTAGGCTGAGTAAGCGAACTGTTAACTTAAGATGTGCATCAAGTTGCGAGTTTGTCTAAAAGGGATATCGCGGCCCCGGCACACAGGCAACGGAAGGAACACGGGTGGGTTTTAGTCAGTAAAAGTCTGACATGCCGCCCAGAGCGGGAAAAGTTATTTGATAATTTCCAAAGCAAAAAAAAAAAAAAACACTTCCCGACCTGGGAATCGAACCCAAGACCTCATGCTCAGCAGTAGCGTAAGATTCACTCTCTTCTTTTCGTGTGGTTAGTGACTAACATAGAGTCAGAGTTTTATGCCGCCAAGGGGCCTCTGACTTGGCTGCACATGCCGTCGAGAAATATCTTTCAGATATGCCGTTTGTCCACGATGTTTTCCTTCACCATTTTTGAAGCAAGCGATAATTATATAATACGCACATAGATCCAAAAAGTCAGAGGTGCGTGCCTTGGGTTCGAACTTGAGACCTATGACTTGGCACCCCGACGGTCACACCACTAAGCTATCACTGCTACAAAGGCATTTAAAGGCATTCATTGAAATCTATAACTGCCTGGGTGCCCCCAAAGGATAACGCCAAAATAGAGAATTAATTGTGTCTCGTCAGCTAAGACCTGACATGTTGAAGACATAAAAATGTGAAAACCTTATAGGTAGTTGAAGTAATAAAGCTAGCCTTAATATTACTAACAATACATCTTTAGTTTTGTGTAGAGCCAAGTGGCAAAATAATAACACGCACATGGGTCGAACTAAGGTTAAGCTACGCTTTCCGAGGTTGGTACGTGGATGAGTGACCATCCATTATATTTCGAGACCCCTTCGTGCCTCAGAAAGCACGTTAATCCGTTGGTCAAGGCAGTTATTTGTATTACATCTTTGACAGTCGTCACGGGTACTCAGAAGCCCGAAAGTCTGACAACCAGTCTTACCAAGGGGTATCGTATTACCTGATAGGATGGATAGGCTGTCGCTCCATGTAAAATACTGTTATAAAGCTGCATCCGGTTAGACTGGAAGCTGACCCCATAGTGGGGAAAAGGCTAGGCAGATAATATTGAGATGAATAAAACATCCATAAAATAAACCGACCTGTAACTTCAACAGCGTAATACCCTAATAATGAAGACGTTGTTCCCAAAAACTTCTACCATAATTCAAGTCATGATAACCACTTCCTTCACACTAGTGAACTATATAACAAAACAACATACATTACTCGAACACCCAGCCTGTCACAAACGATGCCAATTCAGCTTCCATATGGAGCTCTCGAGTATGTATCATACTACTGCGCCATATCAATAGTGCCATAACACGTTAGCAACCGTAACAAAACTTAAAATCAGATAAATGAAAGCACGATGACCACATTCGTCAGAAGTTGGCAGATGCCAGCGCTGATTTGCTGGATTCGTTTTCTCCTCTACCTATCGTTTCTCCTGGCTAAGTTTATTTTGTTTATATGTATGTATCTATCTGGCTAAAAAAATCCTGGCCAGACAGTGATTAATAAAAAAAATACTTTTTTTTAAACATTGCAAGATACTCCAATGGAAAAAGGTTTTCAAGGAGAACCTTTGCTACTAACTCGACTTTTGCCAATTCTAAGTTAATTCAGAGTTAATGACCTAAATAGGTGACAACTTGGCCACCTAAGTTTCGGAAAGTTCTTGGCACCGAGTAGCCATAAGCGATATATCCAACGATGGTGCTTTCGAACGAGTGCAATAAAAAAAGAAAGTATTTTATAATTAATCATAGACTGGCCAGGAAATTTTTAGCCAACCCACCCGCGATATTTTCTAACATACTAAATTTGATTTAAAATACTTTTCATTCAATAAACAGATGGGTGAAGGTCGTTCCTCTGCGGAGCCTAAGCTATATATTAATGCTTAGAGATTGAAAATAAGCTTATGAAAATCAGACAAAGGCGTCCTTTTGATATTTGGCAGTGAGAAATTTTAAATAATCAGCACCTCTGAAGAATGATCAAAGGATGGGATCCTTTAGAGCACCTACTTGTAGTATCTTCCTACTTGAAAAATCCAATTATAAGAAACAAAATGTTTATAAATTATATTAATTAATTTATTTATTTATTGACATCAAACATATTAACACTATATAACACCCCTAATGCGTGAAAATAAACTTATTGGCTGTGTGTGTGTGATAGTATATATATGTTTAGAAGGTAGTAAAAAACTGTTTAAGATATATATTTGCTTAAAGGAACAGTCTGGTACGATAAAAAACTTTCCTGTCTCTTCATAAGCTAGTGTCAAGAAGTACTCTTTGACCTTATTCTTACACTGGGTCCTGTTTAGAGATTATACGTAGATATATAGGTGAGAGTTAATTTTACTATAGGGACCCAAGAATATAAAAAAATCTTCTAATAACAGATGTGTATGTTTGGTGTTTATGTTCACTATACTAAACATGGTTCAATTATGGTTAAACAGATGAGTGAAGGTCGTCCTCTACGGATCATAGACTATAAGAAAGAAAGAAAACGTTTATTTGCACACAGTTCGTGAAACACAAAATAAAAACAAACTAAAAGTGGAAGTAATCTTTTGGCAATAAGTGACACTTATAGACTAGAGAATAAATAGACTTGACTCCTGTCTCTAAAAGAAATATAGTTAAGACAGAAATATCATGATGTTGAAATTTTCCACGGAGACGTCTTTATTCACCGTTTAGTATTCACAGCTGGTAAAGGTCTAGTGTCTCAGGTAATAAGTTTAATTTGGAAATCTTCAGGCGTAGAAAATGAATTATTTTAGTCCGATTCAAATCTTGACATCACGAATCAATTGATAACTTTCTAATTTATTAGTTTCGTTTTATTCAAAGTGCCAAGATACGGCGCTATAACTTAGTTCCAGGAAAATATATTAACGCTAAAATGGAGAAAATTAGAAATCTTCATGCGCGTATTAGTGACGGGAAACCACAAAGCACCCATCCAATTACAAGCCCGATTGACAGTAGCTTAACCACAGTTCAGTGAACTAATCCACGATTAAACTCGTCCTCTCAGATATATCAGATCATAAAGATATGAGATATATTTAGATTCAGTTACATATTGTTTAATTCAGAAGTATTGTTACCAAAGCTTTTAAGTGATTGGACATCGAAAAACAAATGAGTGAAAAGCTCTTTTTATTTGTCACTCTGAAGCCAACATTTTGAGTAAATCAAGTGAAGCGAATGGTTGCGTAATTTGCCTTTTACCAAAATTGAACATCGGAAAGTTCAATCGGCTCGTCTCAGAATACGTATCAAAAAGCCCCATTAACATTGTAAACTACGTAACTATGAACTCCTTGATTTGCAAGTTGGTTGAATTATTACGTTTTACGTTCTAAGGCACTATCTTTGCAATTATCAAACAGTAAAGGGATAATTTTGGGAGGTATTTACTGATATTTGAAATCGTTAAATTACCAAATTGTAAACAGAATGTAGGTATAATAAACTTAACTTACTATACTGATACCGTCTATTATTATGAGCACAATGTCTGCCAAAACCTGTCGTGTGTCGAAAATGATGAGGATAAATACATGGGAATTATTTCCTCATAATATAATATTGTCACCACTGGTATGACAATAACATGGTACTCTTAAGGGTTTCTTGGGACAAAGGTTGACGAGGCGTAAAATAGAAATTGAATATGATACCGGTATTGTATATCACGCAAGGACTTGATCAGAGGTTGTTTATGTTGTACGGCAGATAATAGCCGACTCCAACATAGTTGGGAAAAGGCTAGCCAGATGATGATGGCAGATAACAGGTACGTTGTCCACTTCTTTAACAACATAGACCCTTGGGTCGTAATCCAGACATTATGGTACTCCATGTTTTTTACGAGAGCTGTGGTACCTAGTGCAAACGTCCGCGGCTTACGAGTTGTAGGTCGCAGGTGACCCTTCTTTAGCATTTCACTTTGTGTAAATTATTTTATCAACAGGCCTCAAAACGGTGAAGGAAAACATCGTGAGAAAACTAGCATGTCCTACCAAAAATTCTAAGACATTTGTGAAATCCACCAAACCGCACAGGGTGCGCGTGGTGAATTATTACGGCCTGCTCTCACAGAGAGAATGCAATGGGAACATTATAGGCTAATTTTGTTAAACTTTTTATAGTACTGCTGTCTTTTCATTTATTTCCTAATTCAATGTAAATTGAACATGGCCTTTAGATCCATTAGCCATAACGCTAAAATCTATTTCATTTAAATGTTCAGTGACAAAGCTGCTTATCCTCTTAAATAAAGAATCCTATCTTTTTGCGCCTACGAGAAGTATAAAATTCTTGTTCTCCCATTTCTCCTGTCTCGTAAGATAACGGATAATTCTCATGATGAGACAGCCCTGCTGGCTCGTGTGAAATGAAATTATAAAGGAGTAGTAAAAAGTGAAATAAAAGAGAGAGATAACTTCTTTCAGGTGACGCTGAGTTTTATTGTGTCTCAGATAAAAATATATTATTATGTGAATGTAAAACAATTGGATTATACTGTTGCTTGTTTGCTGTAATGAGGAATACTGTTTAAGACATATAAGTGAATGCATTGTGTCACCCTTTGTAACATTTCTACATTATATCAGTAATTTTTATGATGTATGTACATAATGAAGAGTATTATATCTATCTCTGAAATGTCTACTATCATCACGGATAAATGTTTTAAAGATTACGTTTTAGGATTTGTCATCATTTTAATTGACTCTTGATCTCCTTTTAGCTTCCTAAAGTCGTTTTCTCTTCAGAGAATTTATAAACGTTACTTTGAACAATTTTTTGAATACGACCCTCATTAAATGTAGTAGTAATTCCTGTCTGTTACAATAGTGTGGCGGCATCTACATCGCCACATGCGAACTACGCATCAAAGACCTGACGCCACTCAAATCCTGCATCGCGCAATTAGAGTTTACCGCGGGAACAGCATATATATAACTTCCCCGAAATCAATCCTTGGGCAGTTGCCAGCCAGATAAAACACCCGTCTGGTCGGAGGATCCTCCCGTTTCTATAGTGGATGAGTGAACTATACACCCAGTTCTTCATGCCTCTAAAATAGTACTGCTCATTCACTTAGGCCGAGTCTTATTAGTTATTTTATTGACATCTATCACTCCTTGAAAAAACCGGAAACACTCGCCAAGTGTGACTATGTTTTTTTTTTTACTAGACGTCAGAAATGGATGTGAAATCTCGTTTCGAAACTGTCAGTTTTAGTACTTATCTCTACTTAAATCTAGTTTCAAATCGAGATTCTTATTCGATTCGTATCAGTTTTATATCAAGACTAGCTATTGCTCGTGACTTCATCTGCGTGTATTTTGTATTTCAAATTCAAATTCAAATCTTTATTGCATATCACATGTGTTTACAAGGTCTTAATAATAATAATAAAGTTCACATGGACCCTGTCGGGCACAACAATTTTATAAAAATATGAGTAGTAACATTATCTTTAAAAAACAATCAAATACAATTACATTATATAATATCACATTTAAATATGTGACATACGTCTTTGCAAATTCTCACTAGCTCTAGAAATCATGAAAAAGAATTAATTAATTTCAAATAAAAATCACACAAATTAAATTATTCAAAGATTAATTCATTAGAAACAAATTATGTCACAGATTAAATTAATATAAAAAGTCAAATCAAAAAGTCAAATAAAAATGCAATAAAAAATAAACAATTCATTCAAAATAAATAAACAATGTCACAGATTAAAATAGTATTAAAGAATCGAATAAACGTCAAATAAAAATAAATGTCTAAAGCTGAATAAATGCTGAATAAATGGTGGAAGTCATTCTATTTAAATATCATCGTTCAAAAATTCATTAAGTGAATAGTAGCATTTCTCCACCAGTAATTTTCTGAGCAGTTTAATAAATATATTTTCATTTTGTTCCATTTTTATTTCGTTTGGTATTTTATTATATATTTTAATTGATGTTACGTGGGGGCTCGTGCTGTGTAATTTTAGCTTAGATTGCGGTATTACGAGCGAATTTCCACCCGTGAACGTGGTGCATATATTTCATCTTTTCATGGTGAAAACTAGCCTATGAAGTTCCCTAGGTTGCGGGCCAACTATCTGTCTAATTTCTTAGCGATCGGTTTAGGCGTGAAAATGTCACAGACATACAGATTTAGTTTCGCATTTATAATATTTATATGGAAACATGGATAGTATGGATATTATGGGATCATTTAAAGAGGATCATTCTAAAAAAAAATTGATCTAAAATTTTAAAATTCAAATTATAATCGCGAATAACACCTCGAATCCTAAAATTCAACGCATGTTAACACCCGTAGCCCGAAGCAAGCGCGTCAATAAAATAGAACATTATTTTCTCACAAAAAATATGTCAAATAAAATATTGAACGAGCTTCTACGTGTGTATTTGCATGTAAATAAAGCTACATTTTATGTATCTACCAACACGCTTGACAAGTTACGCAAAATTTTTAGCTTCGGTTCTGACCGAACAATTGTGCGTTCAAACGCACCGGAATTCTTGAAAGAGTCCTGTTTTAATGAGAATTATTAATAGAAATATATGTGAGGACGTGTTACTATCGTAACTAGGTATATAATAATCTGCTTCAATTTAGATTAACGTAGGCAGTCGTTAGTCTAATCCTTGCCCTGAAAATAATTATATTTGCAAAAGATTACTTAAGTAGTCTCCGACCTAATTATCTCTTTTTAGATTTGACTGATTGCCTTCGTCATTTCCAGAAAATATCATCTCCAGTAGCCCAGATGACATTTTCTAAAAATAACTCGGGTCTCTTTGAATCAAAGGGAAAGGACGCCTTAGTCCCTTACGTTTAGGTTTGCCATCAGATAAGCCGGCGCAGCTACAATGGGGGAATTTAATTTATTCTAAAATTAGTTTCATCCTAATTAACGCTACTATCTTAACCAAATATTCAGATAAAGCAAAATCAACGTACCTTCCACCGCAGGAATTAATTACGGTAATCCAGCCAGTCTTTAATTAATTTGCATTCAAAACCAAAATTCATGGGGAACCACACCGCACTAATCAACGTGACACATCATCAAACAAATCACGTATTAAAGTTTCACATTTTACCACTGAAGTTTAAAATACGTTCACGTAAAATACGCGGTTGATTCATCCAGTATTTCGAGATACGGGACACACGTGCAACTTCAACGGGAACTCGCGGGCGACTGACACTGAGAGAATCAACGCGGCAAAACTGCGCAGAGACGCAACCAAGGGATATTTTATGGTATTCTAATATCGGTCAGTCGGTATATAGTGGTACTGTGCTAATTGAAACACTAAAAATCCAGCAAGTTAAAAAGCGTGTGGAAAATAAAGGATTTCCAAGATGTATTTGTTAGATTTCGAAGCATAACTTTTGTTATTGCAAGAAAACTACTAGACCGAAACGGGATTGTTTTACATTACTGAGAAAGTTCGCATACGTAACACGCTTTTGTTCCGCTGTCGCTCTTGAAAGTTTGTATAAACACGTAACCTATAGGGATTTGCGGAAAATTTTACTGTATTTCAATTGTTCAGTTGATATATCGTTAGCAATAACTGAAGCGTAGATCTCATTTAGATTCAATGTCGTAGAGTTATCGACTCTATAATTTATTCGTAACTTCCTCGACATTTTGCATTTTTGTACTGGAAACAATACTGTACCTTACAAGAGCTTTGCTTTATTAAAACTTAGCTTTGATATTGGCAGAGATTTAAAAAAAGTTTCTACACTTGTAGAACTTTTCTTTTTTCTTTTCTTTACAATTGTAACTACTCTATCTATATATCAATTTTTTTTTTTAATCTCAATAAGAGGCTAGGAGACCAATATTCAGTAATGAATAAATTGCAGAGTAGTTAAATAATGATAATGATATTGGTGATTTTTCCACAAGAAAAGCTTCTTATCATCTGCTTTTCTATTCTCTTAATATCTCACATTGTGATTCACATGAATTAACAACTGCTAAAATCAGCTTCCAGTTCAATACTCACCTCAACTCATCACGACGTTCACCATTCTGAAAAGCAAGCCACAGTCTTCGTTCAAACTAAATAATTTATTGTAATTCAAATTCACAGTAACAAAGTAACTCAAGCTCTGTCAGAATAGGGAACAACGAACTGTACTTACCGACTCGCATGTTTTACTTAATTTAAACTATTTGTTCAGATTCTATTCATCTCGAAATCTGCAAAGTTAAACCTTGGCTTTCGTAGGTTCAACATGGTTACATTATTAAGTTAAAAAATTAATGAAAGAACAATAATATGAATAAAGTTATGATGGATGAGTTTTTATCCTAGCTAATCAATCTGCCTAGCCTTTCCCAACTATGTTGGGCTCGGCTTCCAGTCTAACCGGATGCAGCTGAATACCAGTATTTAACATGTAGCAACTGATCTGACCTCCACAACCCAGTTACTGGGTAACACGATACCTCTTGGTAACGACTGTCAAAGTAGATATGTGAGCACCATGTATCTATCACATAATTAATTTATCTGTCATTGCTTCATTTTTCATTCTTTTTATCTATCGTGGTATAGTAATCTTACTCTAGATGCATCGTCTTCACATATAATTATGTAATTAATGTATACAAAATATTGTAAAATCATTTTAAAAGAGTAACGGTGGAGTTTCTTGCCCATTCTTCTACATACGAAAACTACCTTTTGGAAGGGGCGACTGGAATCAAAAGAAAAGAAACAAAATACGTTTATTTGCGGTACACATGACGCAAGGTAAGAACAAAACACAAAAATAAACAATTTGGAAGAAAATATGCGTCACATCCACGCAAAACGGTCATCGCTCAGCATAAAGCTGCGACCCTACGCGAGACACAGCCCCAGCGCTGGTTTTCAGCGACAGCCGGCGTCGACGTTATGACGTCAACCGGTGCAGCATATAGTGAAATAACAAAAAATTAAATGAATAAATACAATACTTAGTCCTAAATGTTTATATAAAATATAATATTTAAAATGGTAACATTTCGTACCGTCAGCGACTCACGCGCCTCAGACAGTCTGTGCGCGCAGCTGTCATAAAAACGGTTTGACGTTTTGACATAATAGATAATATTGGTTACGTAGTAACTAAAACATGGCGTATTAAGTAATTAATGTTGTGATGCAATGCATAATATACGTATATATTATCAACGGATGCATTGGGTGATTGTGTAGCTATGTTTCTTGTAAATAATGTTTATGAAAGTGTGAAGGTGTAGATGACAAGCTAGTTGACATGTTATATGAGATCAATGGTAAGTGCAGAATAATTGTATTTATCAGGGAGATTGTATTGGATTTTATTACCATCAATTCTATTTTTTGTAAAATTGACGTTCATAAGTGCCTTATAAGTGCCTAATTGAAATAAATTGTTTGACTTTGACTTTGAAAGATCCACAAATGACAGCCGGGACCAACGGCTTAACGTGCTTTCCTAGGCACGGAATTTTATCCTAGGTAATATTTATATTAAATAAAAAAATATCTATTTTAGATATAAGTGTATGTATAAAAATAATATCAGTCGGTAGAACAAGGAACTGGTGCATGTGCACGAGAATAAGCGTAATGCTTACATAAAATACATTAAAGTTACTTAATAAAAATCCTCTTATATGTAAATATAACATAACTGCACGCCAGTACTCCCCTAAGGGATAAGACACACATTTCACCAACTTATGTTTAAGTTATGTTTAAGTCCCATGTAAGTGCGAAAGAGCCTATTGGCACTAACCGGCCACAAATCCAGATTCCAGGCTATTATTGAGTGGGCACGCCGATTTCCGGCTACCGTAGGCGCGGGCTTGCGGACAGTGAGCGATGGGTAGCTCGCCGTCCAATTAGGACCAGGCCCGGGTCGACGGCGCGTTGTGTTCCACCTGCGCCTCATAGAGATGTCAGCACCAACTGACGGGATCCTTTAGGGCCAATGCCTGCCGGGGTTGCGAGTTGTCCGAAAGGGATATCGTGGCCCCGGCACACAAGCAACGGAAGAA
This sequence comes from Agrochola lota, assembly GCA_947364205.1. Lineage (NCBI taxonomy): Eukaryota > Metazoa > Arthropoda > Insecta > Lepidoptera > Noctuidae > Agrochola > Agrochola lota. The sequence continues at coordinate 15,871,393 of OX376223.1, read as the reverse complement.
ACACGGGTGGGTTTAATTCAGTAAAAGTCTGACACGCCCTCCCGCTCCGCGCAGAGCGGGAGAAGTTATTTGATAATTTACCAACCTAAAAAAAAAAAAAACAAAGGTCTACTACTGAGAAATTCCAGATATAAAACCCAATAACACTTTGGGAATCGAACTCAGGACTTCATGCTCAGCAGAAGCGTTTGCTACCACTAGAGCAACGAGGGAATTTAACTTAAAGCTACAAATTGTGCTAATTATTATTACTAATTTCTGCTACAACTCAGCGATCGACGAGCTAAGTACTACGTTTTTTAGGGTTTCGTAGTAAATAAGGAACCCTTATAGTCTTGCCATGTCCGTGTGTCTGTCTGTCCGCGGCTTAGCTCAGAGACTGTTAGTACTAGAAAGCTGTAATTTAGCATGGGTATACATATTAATCACGTCGACAAAGTGGTAAAATAAAATCAAGATTTTTTTTAGGGTATCTCCCTACACGTAAAGTAGGGATGTTTTTTTTCTCGTCTAACCTATGGTGTGGGGTGCCGTTGGAAAGGTCGTTCTAAAATATTGTGACATTTCGGCCACAAACTAAGCGTCGCTTGTATAGTTTTCGCTTGTAAAGTGTGGCTCTGAAGTTAAAATTTTCCAAAGTTATAAAGGTTACAATACAGTTTGAGAATGTAAGATAATTATTACACATTTTCCATAAACAAAAGATAAGTGAAACTAAAATAAAACATTCACGCGAATCTGAACACAAAATAAAATAAAATAGCAATGGTTAACGTTGGGCTTGCACCGTGGTGTGTGTTTTTGTGTTCATGGATGTATGTGTGTGTGTTATATGTTTGGTAGTACCCATGTCAGTTGTTATTTTTGATTTTTTGCAGCCTTCAGTGTTCAGAAGAGCGCAACAAAGCGAATACTTTTGTCCCGGTTATAAACTTCTGGGAACTGGCCCAGACAATTTTGCGAACCACGTATCCTGGCAAATGGAATATATCGCTATGTGTCAGTTTTCAAAGCGTTGTAGTTCAACACTTAAGTGCTTTGCGTTCAACTTTGACGTATGCAAAAGCTGGATTTAGTCTGATTTCTAGTTCCTACCAAAAAAACAAATAATGTAATAGGTCAAACTTTCCAAAAATACCGTTGAAAATACCAGGTGAGAAATTTGTTCGGGAAAAAGTTACATTTTCGGAAAACAGCCGGTTGGCTTGGCTCAAATTGTGCCGAGCCTACCCGAACATGGTTCACCGAGGGTAGCGAGTTTTCTGATCGGCACGAGCTGAATAAAAGCCGAATATGTGTAGTAATTGCTTCGTGTCGGCTTTGTTGTTTAACAAATACTGCCGAATCCTATGTACCTGAACAAGTGGGTAGCAATCTGAAATGAGAAAATTTCTGGTCTATTATCATAGGTCATAGACCTACTAAAGACCGCTATAATAAACGATTAAAAACGAAATTACTACATTTGGCAAGCATAGCAAAGAATCATGGCTGCCGCTTTCCTCCCCCTCTTAATCTTAATTATCAAGTTGCTTCCCTCATTATTAAACGCTCACGTCGAGTTCAACGAGTTCAACGAGATTTTGACTGCCCCGTTGGTTTCGTGATCGCAAGCGTGACTGCTGAGCGTGGATTCGATTCCCGGGTCGGGCAAAGTGTTATTGGGTTTTTCCATTAGGCATTTCTTAGTAACAGCCCGGAGTTTGGAAGTTGGCGGTGTGTTACCCCCGTGTCTCGAAAAGCACGTTAAGCCGTTGGTCCTGCGCCTGATCTCTCTCCGGTCGTGTTGGATTGCCGTCCCATCGGACTATGAGAGTGAGGGAAGAGAGTGCACCTGTGTCTACGCGCACACTTGTGCACTATAATATCTCCCGCGCCGAAGGCTAGTCTACGTTGAGATTGGCCGCCGCGGCCGAAATACGGTCTGGAGGACTATATATTAAACGCTCACAGAGACCTAAATATGACAAAAATAGATACAGGGATATTAAAATACAAGGTTGATCCTTTTCCCACTTCAGATGATTAATTTAAATGACTACACTTAAACCGTTTTGCATAATCTGAGAGACGTGTGAACATGGTAAATATTTTTTTCGTTATACCAAGCAACATTATTTTCCGACTTGGCGGTTTAGCTTTCCAAGAAAATGAGCAGTTTAATGGAAAAGTGTGTAGGTACTCGTATGTTACTATGAGAATTATATTTACATTATTAAATTTATTCTGTCTTGGAAGTAAAGTATACGACGTTGATTATGAGAAAATTTCTAAGTAGGTATAAGTTCGATACCTACTTAGAAATTTTCTCATAATCAACCTACTTCTTCTTTTTCTTGGCTTTGACTTGGCTTCACATGCCGTCGAGAAATATCTCTCAGGCATGCCGGTTTCCTCACGATGTTTTCCTTCTCCGTTTTCGAAGCAAGTGATAATTATACAATACGCACATGAATCCTAAAAGTCAGAGGTGCGTGCCTTGGGTTTGAACTCGAGACCTATGACTTGGCAGTCCGAAGGTCACACCACTAGGCTATCACTGCTAATTCTACATATATACCTACTGATGATGCTAGTGAATCCTAACTATATACGATAATCCTTACTAATATTATAAATGCGAAAAGGAGTTGGTTTGTTTGTTTTTTACGCTTTCACGCTAAAACGGCTTAACGGATTTGGATGAAATTTGGCACATGGGTGGATCATAACCTGGAGAAGAATATAGGCTACCTTTCATCCTGGATCGCAGACGATATCGTGGGCAACAATTAGTTTTATTATAAAGAAACCTTGACTTTCCACCGTAAATCACCAACACAAAGCAAGGTAACGTAGTGATTAATACCTGTTTCTGATCTGTATAACAAGAGGTCTCGCAATAGAACCTATAAAAATAATTTTCCCACAAGGTGGATGGAAAACCTTGTGAAGGCTGCAGGAATCCGCTGGATATGGGAAGCACGGAACCGGTCGAAGTGGCGGTGTTTGGGGGAGGGCTATGTCCAGCAGTGGACGTCCTTCGGCTGAATGGATGGATGGACAATAATTCATCATCATCATCATTTCAGCCGAAAGACGTCCACTGCTGAACATAGGCCTCCCCCAAAATGGGGGGTTTGCCATAATCGCCACGCTTGGCACGGGTTGGCGATCGCAGTATTGAGTTAAAATGCATAGAGAACGCTGCTGACCATTCTCTCGTGAGTCCCTTAGTCGCCTTTTACGACACCCACGGGAAGAAATGGGATGGTACTATTCTTTACGTCCGGCACCACAGGGAACAATAACAATGGCAGTATAATCAAGGTCTTCCTAGCCTCTTCCTGTGTTGGGGTCAGCTTCCAGTCTAATCGGATACAGCTGAATACCAGTATTTTACATGTAACGACTGCCTATCTAACCTCCGCAATCCAGTAACTGGGTAATACGATACCCCTTGGTAAGACTGGTGTCAGACTTTCGGGCTTCTGACGACTCGTAACGACTGTCAAAGATCCACGAATGACAGCCGGGACTAACGGGTTAACGTGCTTTCCGAGGCACGGAGGATTCTCGGTATGTAAAGATGGTCACCCATCCACTGACCAACCCCGGCAAGCGTAGCTTAACCTGATGGATCGACCAGTGCGGCTGTTGTTACTTAGCCACGAGCTCCTCCCATGTCATCACTATAGCCACTAATTAATATTAACCAAACTTCCCATACTTTGGGCTATAAATCACATTGCTTGGCTTTCATCTGGCTCGGAAAGGCTCAAAACGGCTATCGGAATCCCGTCACCGGCTTATATCTGATAGCCGATGAAAAGGCCCCTTAATTATTAATTAATAGATTCGGTATGTCGTTGATTTTCATATGATATTGTTGCCTGTTCCTGATTGGTTGAGATTATTAATGTTTAATTGGGATCAATGTATGGTTTCATTTTAATTATGAAAGATATTAAAATATCGCCTGATTGCTGTAGCCAATATCAGATTTGCTTACCCTGAAAAAATGCGACTGGTAATATCTGAAATGTTTGCTTTTCAATTTTAAAGATATATACAGTGAGGATAAAAAAATATTCCGGCCACCGTAGGCGCGGGCTTGAGGACGGTGAGCAATGGGTAGCTCGCCGTCCGATAAGGACCAGGCCCGGGTCGACGGCGCGTTGTGTTCCACGCGCTCCTCAAAGAGATGTCAGCACCAACTGGCGGGGTCCGTAAGGACCAATGCCTGCTGGGGTTGCGGGTTTGTCCGAAAGGGATATCGCGGCCCCGGCACACGGGCAACGGAAGGAATACGGGTGGGTTTTAGTCAGTAAAAGTCTGACACGCCCAAAAAATATCGATATGCAAACCACTCAGGTATTTTTTAATATAAATACTTGTTGTTATTTATTTTGTTATACGTTCGAAGAAATTGGCGAGATATGATAGCTTATGCCAACTGTCACACTAAGCATAAACTATTGACCACCTATTGGCACAATATTCGTCAAGGCGAGTGCCAATTGTTCACCGAAATGGTGAGGATCAAGAGTTAATTAGAATTAGTGGCTTTTCTACACACATACACAAGTCACCGATGTGTCCCGAAGAGTAAACCCGAAGCGTTCTCTTATATTTCACCAGTTATGTTCCATGCAATTAATGTTAAATTAATTAAAATGAGCAAAATTTATATATATATAATAGAGCCTGCGACACAGGGTATCCTAGTGCGGAATCCAGTGTCATACCTAAATTTTGTAACGTTTGTTTATGAATGAATAAACTTTTTTCTTTTTCTATATATATTTAAATAAATATTTAAGATTTTATTTCTCTTCCACAAAGGCGTTTAAAAAATATGAAGATTACAATATCTGATAAATCCTTTGTCCCGACCGGTATCTGCACTAGGAAAACCTGTCACACAGATTACCAGCATGGATTTAGTAAATACCTACTATCATGGCAGTATGGAATTAGTAAGTACCTACTATCATGGCAGCATGAAATTCCAAATATAAAATCCCAATAACACTGCCCGACCAAGGCATCGAACCCAGAACATCGCAGTCAGCAGTCGCCCTTGCGACCACTAGATCAACACGGCTGTCAACATTCACAAAGTCACGACGTTTTCCGTTAGAGAAGGCAGACAATACTCCACGTGCCACATTCCATACATAGATATAGTAAGCTAGAACAAGCTACATTATACTCCTTTTGCGTCGCCCACAGTTTTTAATCTTGTCATACACGCGCGCCGGTGGCGAGGCTCCAAATCTGACAAAGGACATCACCAATAAGATTGGCTTAGCTTTATAGAATTTTTGTCCTTCTATGGTATCTGCTTCCGGCATTTCCACTGCTATCCTCTATTGTTAATCGCCTTTCATAAGATGGTTTTATGTTTTTACTTGGATGGTTTGGACATGTTGAGAAGACGAATGAAAGGTGACTAACAAAAGGTATTTACAAGGCAGATATAACGCCGGGAAGGGACCCTTTTTTTGTTTTTTTTTGTTTGGGAAATTATCAAATAACTTCTCCCGCTCTGGACGGAGCGGGAGGGCATGTCAGACTCTTACTGCTTAAAATCCACCCGTGTTCCTTCAGTTACCTGTACGTTGCCAGAGGCTACGGTATCCCTTTTCGACTTTCCCGCGACCCTGACGGTCAGGGCGTCTCCTGCGGCGGCTACGGGCGTGGGGGCACGAAATTTGCCTCTCCCTCACGCGTTCCGCCTCCTCCTTCGCGAGCATTACTGCTTCGTAGAAGGAGGTCACGTCTTCCCACGCCCTCTCGCTCCGTACCATGGCCTGGACCAGGGCCGGACGCGAGGCATCACTGCCGCTGATCGCCTTCAAAAGGACACAGCGGTGTCCCGCCCAAGCCGGGCAGACCTCTACCGTATGCACCACCGTGTCCTCCGGGCGGGAAGGGACGCCCTGGTAGGACATTTAGTGACCTCATTGCTGATGTTCTTCAGAGAAGTCACCAGATAACGAAGTTTAAGGAGTATGTTAGAATCGTAGTAGGTAGCGTTCTGTAGTTTATGGGCACCACCAAAAAAAGGCACAATGGTACACCACAAACTAATTGCAATATTGTCCCCATTTTCCCTTTAAATCCATCCAAAGCTTGCCTCTAAAAGGTCGCTTTTAGCGATAAGACCGCCTATTGTGGCACCCTATGTAAGATTTCTGCATTTTTATCTGTAGTTCGTATAGTGTACATAATACAGAGTAGTCTATTCTATTCTATGTTATGATTTACTGGCTTTTGCTCGTGGTTTCACTCAAATCTTGGGAAACTACCAGATTTATTCTTATTAAAAGTTATGTGTTAATCAAGAATATTTGTGCAGGACTCAATGAACTATCAATGCGTGATTGAGTGAAAAACATCACTACAAACTACACACTACATCACCACATCATTATCTACTAATACATTTGAAAAAAGGGACTGCGTATTAACATTGCCATTTATTGTGGCAATGCCACAATCAAGCCATTTGGGCACTTTTCCTGTTGACAGCGATGTCAGCGATGCGAACGAATTTTTTGATGCCCTGTGATTCTTTTCCTTCCTTTATACGTGTACTTGTGCATTATTATTTATTTTCTCTTTTATTTATTATCATACTTATTAAATACATTTTTAAATATTTTAGTAAAAATACCTTTATAAGATAGGTATAAAAAATATTGGTCCGCCGGTATCCAAGCTTCCGGTAGTTGTATAGGGCTCCAGAGAAAGGAACCTCCTCACTAACTCCTAACAGCTTATTTGCCGATTTGACCGAAAAAGCTTGGTTGTCTTCTGCCAACCGCATGCCTCAATGCCTACCGTTATGCAAATGGCCGCCACGCCATCGAGGCGCAACAAATCCCATGGTGCATCTGGGAAACTATGGTGTATCAATGTAGACTTATTGTGGATTATTAGGGTATCGAAATTATTATAATTACTCAAACAGTGAAAAGAGGAAATCACACCACACTATACACCACAGAGTACCAATAACATACTGGAACTGTACACGTAATTAAATATTATAGGTACTTACTTGTTTATATTGTCATTGTATTATGGTCTTAGATTATATATTATTATTATTTCTTAAATCTATGATATGCGCAAATACAGATATGTATTTTTATTACATTTATGTATAATCACACATATTTCAGTTAAAATGATTACCAACCCGTTGAAATATCTCACGCAGGGGGACGTGAATACGTCATTCCATAGGTAATTGCTGAAAACCAGCGCTGTTGACCTTAGGTTCGTCCGAATTCACAGTATTTCGCTGAGCAATGACCTGTTCTTGCACAGATGCGACGCACAGCATAATTTTCCTTATTATTTGTTACAAAAGTAGTAGTAACTCTGCAATCAGCATTTTGTTTTTGTGATGTTTTTGTTGACATTTGGTAATGTTGCAAGAGTATTACGCAATAATGTCTTTGATCCGTGGCCTTGACAGCAACCAATGAAAAACATTGTTTTACTTTTTATATTTTTATTTATTGGATGAACACTAGGCTTTTGGCTACTTTTGTAAATGTGTATTTTATGTGTTTTTATCTTTATATGTGCGTTTTTTTTGTGCAGAATAAACAATTTTTCTTTCTTTCTTTTTTCTTTCTTTCTTCTTTCTTTCACTATGCGAGCCGTATCGAGCAGTACTACCTTTTGAATCAGGGCCTATTATTAATTATTATCTTTTAAAGGGTCTTTGACATATCTCGGGATCCTGGAGTCCCGTACCTTTGGAATGCGTATGAGGGGCCGAAGCCAACTCGCAGAGGCCTGTTAAACGCTTTTAATGAAATAAGGCACCAACCAACGATTATCTCTGTATGTACTGCCGGGGTCGCGGGAAAATCCGAAAGGGATATATAACATGGCCCCTGGCAACGTCCAGGCAACTGAAGGAACACGGGTGGGTTTTAGTCAGTAAGAGTCTGACACGCCCTCCCACTCCGCGCAGAGCGGGAGAAGTTATTTGATAATTACGCACCCAAAAAATAAAAAAAAATAAAAAAATTACTATATAAAATAAACAGTACACGTAATTTAAAAAAATATAAAATAGGAAGAAGGGATATATAGTTACAGTTAGACAGCAAGGATGAAACTCAATACAAAGTCATCAACTAGTGCAAACCTGAATTCCCATTTCTGTTTACCTTTAAACCAGGTAGCAACACGAGGTCGTGTAGCCATACGGCATTCCATGTTTCCTTTTGAAGGAACAAACAACGTTCCAGCAAAACTGAAGTGAAATCTGTTGCAAACTGTGCAATCGGAAAATTAAAGAATGCTTAAACAAAAGCGCTGAATGTTCTTCGTTTTTCCACGGTGGTTTGGGTTGGAAGGTATGAGAAATACTACAAACAAATTGTTATTTTACAAACGTGTTGGTTTGAGCTTCCAAATTATATGATATTTTATTTTATTTTCGCTTGAAGTAAAATCAAGCAAATTAATTGTTTATCAAATTTCCATACTACGAGTATACCTACGTCAACTTGTCGTGTTAAAGCCATTTCAATTATTTTTTTTAATAATGATGATTGTGCTAATTTGAATATACGGATATTTTAAGTTGGTAGTCAATTTACTAAACAATTAATTTCCCTAACTTTATAACGAAAATGACAAGATATTCACGTAATGGCAGATACGCTTGCTACATTCGCCATTTGATTTGTGTTAAGGTTTTTCATATAACAGCCCCGACTTACGACTTGCAGGTCTTGTGGGGTCGAACCCAGGCAGGCGCTTTACTTTTTGTAAATTTTATCACCAGCTATAAAAACAGTAAAGGAAAACTTCGTGAGGAAACCGGCATGTCATAGAACCAAAAATTCGAAGACATTTGACATCTACAAACCCGCACTGGGCTCGCGTGGTACATTGCAGCCCACTCCCTCTCGAAGTGAGGAGGCCTGAGTCCCAGTAGTGGGAACATTAAAGCCTGATGATGCAAAAGCCATTTCATACAACTTTCAATCTGAACTGAATGACAGTTGTAATTTTAATCATCATCATTATCATTATTTCAGCCGAAAGATGTCCACTGCTGGACATAGGCCTGCCCCAAATGAGGGGGTTTACCATAATCGCCACGCTTGGCAGGCGAGTTGGTGATCTCAGTATGGCGTTAAAATGCTTAGAGTACGCTACTGCCCATTCTCTAGTGAGTCTCTTAGGCTGCATGTCCACTGGAGCGGAGAGGACAGGAGCGGAGCAGCGGTGTGCCAATATTAACCAATGGAATTGCATAAAAGCTCCGCTCCGCTTCAGTGGACAGGGATATGCGAACTAGTTTAAAAATCCATACAAAACCGGGTAGCGGAGCGGGGAAGCGGAGCGGAGAAGCGGAGAGGGGAAACGGAGCGAAGAAGTGGAGCGGGGAATTATTACTCGTCGCGTGAACTCCGTCTAGCTCCGCACAGTCCGCAACACCGCTCTGCTGCCTCGCTCCGCACAGTCCGCAACTCCGCTCCGCTACCTCGCTCCGCACAGTCCGTAACTCCGCTCCGCTACCTCGCTCCGCATCAATTGACAGACACTGTCCGCAATTCCGCTCCACTCCGCTGCCACGCTCCTCTCCGCTACCTCGCTCCGCTTCAATGGACAGGCAGCCTTAGTCGCCTTTTACGACACCCACGGGAAGAAATGGGATTGTGGATATGTAATTTTAGTACACGGACAATTTACGTTCATACCTAGTCAATTTAATGAGCACTAAATTTTCTCGGTTTTTTCCCCGTAAAAAATCTTCAATCCGGTAGAGAAATACCTAAGTTGAGTTTAAAACTCCCAAATCTAAAAAGAAAATCCGAAAACATAGCAGTTTAATTGCAATTATTATCGAATAATTATCGATACACCTACGTGGATATCCAATTAATTGTTTAATTAACTGACATTAATTAATTCCGGATTGTTCAATTAGGGGCTGTAGGCAGCGCCATCTGTTTCGTTGCAGGTCGTTAATACAATCGGTACGATGTGATTATTTTATCGTAGGAATCGAGGAAAATTGTCAATTTCACCTTAAGTGCATGTTTTTATATTGTTCTCATACAAATGTATTTTATTATCTTAATCATTCGCCTAGCCTTTTCCCAACAAGGTTGGGGTCAGTTTCCAGTCTAACCGGATGCAGCTGAATACCAGTATTTTACATGGCAACTCCGTTCCGTGTGATGCCGGACGTAAATAATAGTACCAACCGATTTCTTACCGCGGTCGTCGTAAAAGGGGACTGAGGGACTTACTAGAAAATGGGCAGCAGCGTTCTCTATGTATTTTAACACCATACTGCGATCGCTAACCCGCCTGCCAAGCGTGGCGATTATGGAAACCCCATCCCCCACATCCCTCGGCCATTCCATGGCCGCCCCCATTTGGGGGAGGCCTATGTCCAGCAGTGGATGTCTTTCGGCTGAAATGATGATGATGACATGGAGCGACTGCCTCCACAACCCAGTTACCTACTGGATAACGCGTATCATGAAAAGAATGGTTGTCGGACTTTCGGGCGTCTGACACCCGTAACAAAGATCTACAAATGACAGCCGAGACCAACTGCTTAACGTGCTTTCCGAGGCACGGAGGGGTATCGGTATGTAATGAATGATATCCACGGACCAAATTCGGCGAACTTTGAAGATCGACCCGTGCGGCTGTTATTATTTAGCCACGTGATGTATTTTTATCATACAAAATAATTACGTAACAATAAAAAAAAATTGGTAGATACTACTCATTCCTCTCCAAAGGAATATAAGCTTTAGAAAGGACACTCCTGAACAGTTCCTTAATTTAAAACCTATCCTATATGCATAGCATAGCATAATTAGCCTAATGTTCCCACTGCTGGGACACAGGCCTCCTCTCTTCGAGAGGTAGTGACAACATGTAAGCCAATCTACCACGAGGGCCCAGTGCGAGTTGGTAGATTACACATGTCTTTCGAATTTTTGGTTCTAAGAAAGTTTCTTCACGATATTCTCCTTCACCGTTTTGAGAGTGGTGATTAATATTCTAGTTTGCTAGTTAGCCACATTTCTTATTTCAATACAGTAATATTGCCAAATTAATCAGAACAGGTAAATATTTGACAGCTATTTGCGACGTTGCCAACTTTTAGGATGAACGCTTTTAAATAGTCCTACTATGTATCGTATCCAATATCAATTAGGAGTTTCTAAATATACTCGGTGGAGCATTGACCTCCACAAGTTATCGACCGTTCTTACATAATTCTATTGTAGGTATATCTCATTATGTTTTATATTGAAATCCTATACTTTCCTGTAAGTAACGCTTCAATGAATGTAATACGCTTATCGTACTTTATAAACTTATAATAAGTTGAGAATACTTTTTATGAACAGAAAAGTACGACGACATGAAAATTTGTTAAGCTACCTGACATCTTGAGAATTGTGTTTGTTTTATTATTGACATTAAAATGGTTATATACAATATATAACACAAATTACTATTTCATTATGTACTAAATTAAATAACTAAATACATAAACCAAAAGACACTTAGACGTCGAAGTACTCGTCCGCAACGCTGTCATCCGGAAACGTACCCAGAAGACTGGCAGCATTGCCACGTTGAATAGCAATGCTAAAGGTATCATTCCGTAACCGACCGCAGGAGGTAACTGCAGGCGATGTGTCGCCGAGACACGACTGGTTTCTATGAATTTCTATAAAATACCTTGCGACACGTCGTTGGCAGCTACGGGCGGGTGACAGGCGACGAAAAGTGCCGCCAACGCTCGAGCGATATAACACGTTTTTCTATCTTCTATCTACCGACTGGAATATGGGCTGCTGCCTCCTACCGTCGGGTTCGGAATCATGACTGCAGCGACATGACGCCGCGACAACGTCGCATGCAGTTGCTGCCTGCATTCGGGTACAGAATGGTACCTTGTAGAAGTTAGAATAGACACAATATAATATAAAGCCGTTCCCCGTGACTTCGTATGCGTATATTTTTTTTTTTTTTTTTTTAAGTACTCTATGTCCTTCTTCAGGTTTGAGGCCATTTGTCAAATTTCATAACGATTCGTGTATTGTCCGAGGCGTAAAAAGACGATAGAGAATTTCGCATTTTATAATATTAAAATGGATATAAGAAGGTGCATTATTTTAATCTTTATTCTTAAATCTTTAAAAACACCACGTCTCTGTCTGTCAGCGAGCATTTCAGTGTGAAATAATTTTAAACTTTATCTACATACTTAAAAGACCAGTATCGCTTGAAAAGCTTGAAAGGTCTAGAGGCCGCCCGTGGTGACGCGAGCGGCCGCGCGCCACGCGCATCTTGTCGGTGGTTATGCCTGCGGCTGCCAGTGGCTGCCAGCGGCAGCGCGGGCGGCCGCTCGTATGTAATGTAGAAACTAAACTAGTCAAGCGGAGACTAGACACGTGGGATCTGGAGGTCGCGCGAGGCCGCCAACGGCGACGCCGGAGGCCGCTGGCGGACGCTGGCAGCCGCTGGCGCCCGCTGCCGGCCGCTGCCATTCCTGTGTGACTCGGCCCTTATTTATCTGTGCGTCACCTAAAGGTTGTCTGGTAGAAAATGCCAATGGAATTAAGTTCGCCTCTGTAAATGACTTGTCAGATTTACGTGATTTGCTTTGGTAAGCTTGACTTATACCAAAACAAACAAACAACAAATACACAACAAACAAAAAAACAAACGCAAAGATGTTTGTAACAAAAATTGAAAAAAATAAAACAACCTACTTGGATATAATTACGAGTATTATCTTCTAAATAAGAATATTAAAGCCCCCAGCCACCGTGCTACGTAGGTGCTCACCAGTTTGAAAATGTTGCTCGCATATTTCTCGTTCCCTGCAAAATCGCGCGGAAATTCAACGAAAACCCGAAGCTAAGGTATCAAAGGAAAAATATTTGATTTCTTTGGCAATAAACACATACTTCGCAGTTCGTTGGCTACACTACATGTTTCGAGTCGGCTCTCAGAGGTTATTTTCAATCGAGCACCTCCACGTCAAGTTTGATTCGTCGGTTAGTCTATTTTATTTATTTTCATAGCGTTATGTCCTACGGTCTTCTGCTGTGGGGCAAAGCTGCTGATATTCAAAATATATTTGTCCTTCAAAAACGAGCTGTTCGAGCTATTTACCAGTTAGGTGCCAGAGTTTCTCTGAGAGATTTTTTCAAAGATATTGGTATCCTCACCGTGGCGTCTCAATTCATCTTCGCCAACATATTATATATTAGGCAAAATATACACTTATACACTAAAAACAGTGATTTTCACAATGTTAACACTACAAATAAGGACAAACTACGAGCTCCCTTTCACCGGCTTCATAAGGTTCATAACTCATTTGTTGGGCTTGGTATAACCTTTTATAAAAAGCTACCCTCTTCTTTGCTATATTTGCCTTTTAATGCGTTTAAAACGAAAGTAAAATCCAAGCTTTGTTCAAAGGCATACTATTCTATCAACGACTAATTAAATGATAAGAATAGTTGGTCGCTGTGATTAACTCAAGACAATGTTTATGTTCTTTCTCCAGATTACCTACTGACAAGTTATATGAGGTTATATAACTGTTTTTTAATTTTTTTATTTGACTTTATAAGTCAAGCTATTTTAATTTAATTTTAATTTATTGTTGACATAATGGACTCATTACAATGTTTTTTTAATGAGTTGTATTGCAATACGTGGCTAGCTAGTGACCTCGACAATTGATAATATTATTTATTGTTACTAGTAATTAACTGTTTGTTTTATTTATTTTATCTCGATGGTCCTAGTTTATCATTTATAACTTCCGGTTACAACTATATGTAAGCGGGCACGCCCTTTATGCCTGGAGGCTTTTATTTAGATATTAAGTTCTGTTTACGTTTAGTTTTTATTTCTGCCTGAGTATAGTTCTCGATGATTTTGTATGGTATATTGGCGTGTGCTAGCTAATAATGGCTAATAATTTAAATTATGTTTTATGTTGCGTAATTTAAATTATTTTGAATACGATTATATAAAAACTTTTTTTTTGTTGTTCTAACTGAACAGCTGTGCTGCTGGGAAGATTGTTGCGCCACTTCTTCTTCCCAGCTAATGCACTAGGAAGTGGTGAAGGGTGGGCGTTTTGGGGGACTGTCTTATGTAATTTTGACGTTCGAAAAGTGCTGATTCTCAGCCTAGTTTGAATAAATTACTTTTGAATTTGAATTTGATTGCATTAAGTTCATGCTTACGATTGGGTTTGATCGGAATCTGGTTTGATTTGCGACGGTGCCTGTTTTTATCAAAATATAGATGTTGATTGAACTTTTTCCGAAGTTTTTAGGCAAGTCGAGCCGATAATAACGTAGGTTTATTTTTCTAGTTGATTAAATTAAGGACTTATAATAACGTTTCAATATGAACCCAGTCAAAAAAAAACAACTGACTTCCGAAAAAAAACACTACAAAGTTAAAAATAACTTTAATTTCGGAAGTCGGTCCACAATTGACGGAGAAATCGGCGGACATACATAAAAAAAAAGAACATACATACGCGATGAACATATAACCTCCTCCTTTTTGGAAGTCGGTTAATAAGAAAACTGGATACTTAAGCCTGTGAATTGGCTGGTGACCTGTAATACAGGTTTTTATTTAAACCTACTTCAGGCACCAGTCTCTCACAAACTTAGCTCCTTGTTCGTGCACTATTGTCAAATACTAGCATTAAGTACATAACTTGTCTATAGACAATAAACGTCTTATAATAATATTATAATTAATAAAAAACCTCCCTAGGAATAACAGTGCTCAGAGATACAGAAGTAGGAGGTAGATGTAGAACATATTGTGAATAATAAAACCACTTTTGTTCTATCAAATTGGCTTCACCCGCGTTGTCTTGATTCCTCGAACATTTAAGTATAGAAAATGCTAGCTCTATTTATAAAAAGTTGCCAGTTTTTAATCAAGAGTGCTTAAGGGTCCGATCACTCCTGCCACAATCACACCAACCACAATCACACCAACCACAATCACACCAACCACAAATCACACTTATATACCCGTATATGAGGTATTTTAACTTTTGGACTTTTCTACTTTGCGGTAGATAGGTTATGATAACATTGTATCGCTGAACTGTAAATTATTTTCAACGAGAAAAATAACAGTATGCTCAACATCAACACTCATTGTTCAATTGTTCAATGCTAAATATTCAAATACCAAATAAATAAAAAATTCATACTTTAAAATATTGGAGCACATTTTTTCATGCAACGCTTTTGGTTTGATTTGTAACTAATCAAACATGCACAATGGAAAATAAATACCGGGACAAATAGCAAACAAAATATACTTTTATTAGGATAAGGGTTTGCGCGAATCACGAATTAATTGCAATTTGTCTTGCCTGAGCCTGCCGAATTATATTTTAGAATTATATGCAGTAGAATAGGTATTTATCAGAATTTTCGCTTGGGGCATGATATCATCTGACGCTGGCTTTTGTGAATAAGTATAGTCGACTGTCTGACATCATGCTAATCTTGGTGATGCTAAGTTGTGTTATGCTTATGTACGAGTATATTGACAGATGTCAAACAGGCACGTTGAGTTAGGCAGAGATGCACCTATAGTACACCCACATTTCGCCACTTGAGTTAGCCCCGTGCAACGCCACACGGCTATAGAATATACATTCTACATACAACAAAATCTACCTAATATTAGCGCTACGCTTTATTTAATTAGAACTATTTAAAATAGTAGATTATTCTTATGTAATTATGTTGCCGTACGATGACCGAGTCATTCTATTTAAGAAATAAGGGTCTCTCTTGTTTTATCTAAGAGAAATTGCCAAATTATCACTTCCCAAACAATTTTCCGCATAATTTCATTTGCCAAATTATTACTTAACAAAAAATCTCTTCCCAAATAATTGTAACGCAAACCTAATGTTTTTCAAGTGAACGTTTAAACAATAACTTGTTTACCAACTAGTACTTTTACCAATTTTTATTTAGTCAAATATTTCAGTTGGAATAACACATTTTACGCAAAATAAAGACGTTTTATTACAAGGTTGTCTTTTCCACTTGGGACAAATTCTAAACAGCTAATAATAATATTAATTTATTTTTTAGTTAGTAGCATTTTTTTAAATAATTAAACTCGTCTAACTAGTTCAGTTTCGGGTAGCCTGTTTTTATTCCATATTTTTTTCTATGTAATCTAGTCGTTTCTGGAGTCGTAGTCGTAGGAGGTCACAGTTTTAACCTAACCTAACCATTTCTTTAAAATAATTAACCTACTCTAACAAGTTCCATAACTAACTGACCAAACGTTTATTGTCTAGATTGTTTGCTGTAAAAATCATTTTATTAAAGACCAAATGGCTAAATGACATTCTCATTCATCCTTGATAATATTCTGCCAAGTAAAAATTTGACCAAATGAAAATGTGCGTACTAAAATCATGCCAAACATTGCATTGGTATAAAAAAGGTTGCTAAAATTTGTTTGGGTAGTGAAATATGGGCAAAATCTTTTCGGTTAAACAGCAGGATCCCAAGAAATAAAGATACAAATATATATAGTACTGAATAAATTACCAGAGTTGGTTTTACATTAGATCTCACATCTTTTTGCGGTAGAAGAACTACGTTGCGAGAATTGCATTTTTTTACATGTTATGTTTTTGATGGGATTATCTTTATTGTACACGATTAGATGCTACACTCCCGGACTCCTAAATCGAGCTACCATGCACTTTTTTCTTTTTTTTGTATACAAGTCTTAACTTATCTTAAGTTTTTAAATGGTCGTGAATTCAAATTCGGAACAATGACATCACCAATAAATGACGGCTGTCGACTTCTACTGCATAACATTTTCTTTGACTCATTATTATATTGATGTTTTAAGACTTTATACCTCACATGGGAATAGGGAATATGCACGTTATTCAAAACTTATTAATGATTGAAATATAGATTATATATGAGTCAAGAAACAAATTCGTATAAAAAAAAACATGCATTACTTATTTATAATTCAATATTTTATATTTATGGTTTTGGTGGAACAGAACGCAAACTCGAAACGCGTCATCGTCGAAAATCCCGGAAGTGACCTCAAAAGGCATGTGAATAAATATATTTTCTTAGCAAACTGCTTGAATTCTCACTAAGCTAATTATGATTTAAGAATAAAAGACCTTAAAACATGCATGTAAACAAACCAGTAACATGCCAAATGACGTCACATCCTGACCGCGACAGAATCGGACGTTTGAACTGTAGTAGAAAATTGTTGGAGTTTCATCATTTTTTTGAGCAACAAGCAGTACTTGAACTTAACTTTTAACACTTTTCTTAGGTTTATATTACCGTATTTTATAGATTTAGTGAAAAAAAAATTATACATGCATATTCCCTATTTCATCGTAGCTCGATTTAGCAGTCCAGGAGTGTTTATCTATTAGTCATAACATCGGCACGTATGGTCATGTCGTTTGCCCGAACCTTACACTAATCAATATTTTATTCATCGGTACTTTTCCAATCGGAAATGCTGCTACTTTTGTAAATAAAAAAAGGGTTTCAGGCGAACAACGGATATTAATCGGCACACAATCATTTAATGGGTTCATTTCAAAAAATTAATCCCCATTCCCATCTTTCAATTAGGAAATGTTTTCAGGGATAGGCTTTTGTTCAGGGCTGGGGGAATTCCCACACCTATTGTGTTCTTTTTTAAAATTAAATCCTTGACGATTGTAATGCGTTTACCGTCTGACCTCTTAACTTGATCCTCGAATTCGTAAAACTTGACCTGCATAATCGCCTAAAAATACTTCCCCTGGTTTTAGACAACTGACTATCACTTTCAAAGCGTTTCGTTTTTCTACAACGACTTTCAACTGTTTTTTTTTCTACTTTAATTCACTTAGACATTGGCAGAATGGCCGATATCGGCTTTGCTTGCCATAACAAATAATTGAATACAATAGATATAAGCTTTTCAGTCCAGACATTTTAGACTTTTCCATAATAGTTATCGCTGATATAATGTCAGTTTTTTAGGCCCTCTGTCATGTTATTTTCATGAAAATGATGAGAGAAAGACTTAAGTAGATTATATGAAACATTTTATCTTACTTGGTGTAACTCATTACAAGTATCTTCAAAAGCCTTCGCTATTGGACTGGCATGCGTAAGGCTGTTAGTTCGAATGGCAAACCTAAACTCAAAGGATTTATTTCAATTAAACCATTTACGGGCACTTTTAAATTGACAAAGGGTCGGTCGGTCAGAAATATAAAGTTAGTTGCCCATTCCAAAGCGTAAAAGGTACCTATGGAGAAGAACGAGCAAGAAACTCCACGGACACTCTTTTATATAAAAAAATAGTTACAAAATGTTGGTTACATCATTCATGTTGAAATTGTACATGTGAGAACAATGTAGAAAAACGTGCACGTTAAAAGCGTCCGTAATGAAATGATAAAAACAAAAAACAATTCAAACACTAAAATAAGCCATGGCAGCAAGAGGTGATCAGTCCCAACTGACGGTGCCCGTTCACGAACACGACGCATGGACCACCATTCAGCTCAACCATTTTGAAGGGCACCCTTATTGACTTACAGTTTGAGCGAGTGACAGTACCAGTTCCTAGGTGTAACAAATCATGTGATGAGAAGTATAAAAGTTACTGCAAAGTCAGAAGTCAAAAATGGCAGTTATTTACAAACAGTCTTAAAACTCGGGCCAAACTGAGGCGAATAATCCCGCATTGGATGCAGGACAAAATTTGCTGGCGCCGATTCTGTCAACGAACTTGTGTGGAGGTGTTCAAACTGGCGTGAATAGTCGTGTGACTTCCTAATCACTAAAACAATCAACGCGCGCAGTCGCGTCTCTTATCCCGCGCAAGATTCGCCTAAGTGTGGCCAGAGCTTACTAACTTACTTGAAACTTGGTCAATCAATCTACCTCACCTTTTTCCAACTATTTTGGAGCGGGCTTCCAGTCTTACTGGATGCAGCTGGATACCAGTGTTTTACATGGAGCGACTGACTATGTGACCCACACAATCCAGTAACTAGGTAGCACGATACCCCTTGGCAAGACTGGTTGTCAGACTTTTGCTTTACTTAAAAGGTGCTCAATGCAGCAAAAATCATTAAAAAAAAATATGAAAATATTATCTCGACAACCCTACTCATTCCGGTTATAGTCCCCAAAACAACTCTATACACAACACAATATTTTTGTTGATATATGGTTTATTTTATTCACGATTTTCACGCTTCATTGGCATTATTCCATTTTGTGCAGATTTCCATACGATTGGCCACTGTAAAAGTTGTACAAAATTATTTTGATTACTAATTTAGATAGAGATAAACTAATTCACTGCGACTCTTTTAACCGATCGAATTAGTAAATAATTCGATCAGTTAAATTATAATTAATAATCGATCGAATCGAATTCATAATTAATTGGATCGGTTAAAAGAGTCCCAGTGGATTGGTTAATCACCATCGAAGTTAGTATTCAAAATAATAAAAATAAATAAAAAACGGTGAATTACAGAATAGAGTATTATATTAAAACTTTTCTGTAATCACTTTTTGTGGCAGTTACGAGACAAAATTAAAAAAAAAGCTTCTGTGAAAAGCAAATTTAATACTGGGATTTTTAAATACCATTTGTAATATTACAATTATTTTCGGATCTATTTTTTCAAAGCTTAAATAGCACATTCATTTATGGTGAAAACACATTTCTGGGAAAATCTTATTAACCAGCTCAACCCAACCTCATCTTATTTCTTAATAATTGCGTAGTTGGTCTGGTGGTCGCAAAGGCTACTGCTGAGCATTAGGTCATGGGTTCGATTCCCAGGTCGAGAGAAGTGTTATTGGGTTTTTCCATTAGGAATTTCTCAGTAGCAGCCCGGAGTCTGGAGTTCTGCCCGGTTGATGGCAATAGACTCGCCCCTATTACATGGGACTTAAACATAACTGGCGAAATGTACTATAGGTATAACTCTGCCAAACCCTTCGGGGATAACAAGTGTGATGATAAGTCTCTCCAAGATAATGTATTCACAAAATCCACACACAGTCTAAAAACAAAAATAAACTAAAATAAACAAAATAAATAATAATAAAATAATAAATAAAAAAATAAATATACTAGAATAAACTATCCAATCCCATGGCAAAGATCACAGAACCCAAAACAGCCTTCCTTTTCATGAAACTACTAAAATAGATTTAGCACAAATAAAACCGATGCCTCGGTCAGATCACATCAATCGCTGTCCCAAAATATCTGTTAGTCGTTTACAAAATTTGTAACCCCCCATTGATAAGGAGCGGGTCAGTAATGAAGCCAGTTCAAGCGGAAAGAGGCACGATAAGGTAATTTCGAGGTTGTATTCGGGTATATTTCGTCTTTCTATCAAGCTAACTATATTTACGATACCTTTTTAATTGTCTAATCTTTGAGAATGATGAAGAAGTTAGTAGTTATTTATTGAGTTGATAATTTTTTCGACTTGTGAATATTTATTTTTAACCCCCAACGCAAAAAGAGGGGTGTTATAAGTTTAACGCTATGTGTGTGTGTCTGTGGCACCGTAGCTCTTAAACGGGTGAACCGATTTGCATGCGGTTTTTTTTTAATTTGACACCAGGTTTTCTAGAAATGGTTCAGCCATTTGAAGATTGTCAGCTTTTTTCTAGTTTATGAATGGATGTAATGTGCTTCCACAGTTCTGATCGATTTGAAATTTGGTATTCTGTAACTTCAATGATACTAAAAGAACATAGCAACTTTGTACTGATGCTGCAGTATCAACTGGAATTTGCAGGATACCCAACTCCCTTACTAACTTACAGCACAGGTATCGTGTTTGGGCTCATTGGAATGGTCTCAATGAATAGGTTATAGATAGATGATGAACAGGATCTGCTGATGGAGTAGGAAAGAGAAATAAGGAAATGTTTGTGTCAGGATTTTTTAAATATTAATATAATTTCACTTGTGATACTATAACATTATTATTAGAATCATGGTTTTCAGTATCAAATACAAAATAATGGGATTGTGACTTAGGTTGTTTATTAAATAAACCACATGTGCGCTTTTTATAATTTCTAACGTAAAGATATTGTGGACGTCCACGTCCACGTTACAACGTCACGATAACACAGGGAAGTAAAATCTAAAGAAATATTTGAAGACGCTTTTAAATTTCCGACCACGATGACTCAAACTCAAAGCATTTATTTCAAATAAACCAAAGGCACTTTTAAATTGTCAAGGAGTCGGTCAGTCACAAAAATGAAGCTAGTCGCCCATTCCAAAGCGTAGTAGGTTCCTATGGAGAAGAACGGCCAAGAAATTCCACGGACACTCTTCTAAATCAAAATATTGGTTACATCATTCATGTTGAAATTATATATGTGAAAACAATGTAGAAAGACGTACACGTTAAAAGCTTTCGTAATAAAATATAACAAAAACAATTCAAATTTGACTACCCGTAACGATTGCCAAAGATCCACGAATGACAGCCGGGACCAACGGTTTAACGTGCTTTCCGAGGCACTGAGAAGTCTCGTTATGTAATGGATGGTCACCCATCCACGAACCGACCTTGGCATGCGTAGCTTAACGTTCGATAAATTATTAACGTTATAACGTGCACGTATTTCCAAACATTTGTGGACGTCCACGGTAAAATCACCACAATGGTTTGATTTGAAGTTTACTGCATGCAAACTTGGTTCAAGTGTCAAAGTCAATTAAAAATTCTTTACTTTAAGCAAAAGATATTGTTAGAACAGTACAATCAATCTTCAGCAATTTGACATATGCCCAAGCTCAAAAAGAAAAAAAAAACGGTTGCTTTAAAAACTTATTCTCGAGACATATCGATTGATCATACTTAGAGACTTTTTAATCGACGATTTATCTACAGTGCTTAAAACTGATTCTCGAGGCATATCATTTTATTACACATAAAGAAAGAAAGAAAACGTTTATTTGGACACAGTTCGTGAAACACAAAATACAAACAAACTAAAAGTGAAAGTAATCTTTGACAATAACTGTACGTACGAGTATACGAAACGTCAAATCGAACTTTTTAGACCGTCCTGAGTGTAGTAATTTATTCCTAAAACTTCTTTCAATTTCTCTACTTCGAATTTATAGTATGCACACATTAGGTACAATAGAAAAAACTTTTCTAACAACCCTTCTCGAGAAAACTCCTTCTTCAACAAACAAGAAAAGTCGGCACCAACAGAAAAATATATTAAAATAATAACTCACTGTCGCCACCTAATACTTCGATCCCAGGAAATTCAAGGCTTCTATTACCCACCATTTTTACGTAGAATATAAATTTAACGACGACAGAACCCTTATCTTCTGATATCAACACGTAGAATCGAGTGCAGAAACATGTTGTTTGCAAAAGATATTTTAGTATCAAGGATTTGTATGTGATGGTTTGAAGGGAGATGATCCCGGGAGATGACGTCTATGAAAAAAAATATGATTTGCACGTCAATCTGTTTGATGCATAATATTATATTTATGGACAAAAGGTAAGTCGCGAAGGACAAAGTTGGATGCTGCTGCATCGACAAGAGTTCTTAAGTACCTGTCGACGGCTTGAACTCATTGTTGGGCGTGACTAATAAACATGTTAAATACTACATTCACCTGTATATGTACATTATGGCTTGCAATAAAGATACATTTAAATTTAATCACCATACTACGTTTGTATGGAAGAATGACCGACTAGCGCACCCTTAAGTTCGTATCGATATGAACTACATAGGAATAGCTTATACTCATGAAAAAGTCAGTCAGCAAAGTGATAGCGGGATCTTTATACTATGCTTCATGCTGAGGAGCTCGTGGCTAAGTAAGAACAGCCGCACGGGTAGATCCATCAAGATAAGCTACGCTTGACAGGGTTGGTCCGTTGATGGGTGACCATCTTAACATTCCGAGACTCCTCCGTACCTCGGAAGGCCCGTTAAGCCGTTGGTCCCGGCTGTCATTCGTGGATCTTTGACAGTCGTTACGGGTCATCAGAAGCCCGAAAGTCTGAAAACCAGTCTTACCAAGGTGTATCGTATTACCCAGTTACTGGGTTGCGGAGGTCATATAGGCAGTCGTTCCTTGTAAAATACTGGTAATCAGCTGTATCCCGTAATATATGACGTGACAGACGAGCCTATAACCAAAACCTCGTTTTCAGGTTACGCAAAAAACAGAACTTTTGAGAATGTACAACTGCTCCATAGTTATTAAACCTGGCTGACTAAAGCTAAATCATTGATTAACTTTGTACACGTGCCTTTCTTGTAGACAAGCATAAATTAAACATTTTAAAACCCTCGACACAGACATTTCCTCATTCCTCTTTCCTACTCCATCACCAGACCCTGTTCATCAATCTATAAACTATTCATTGAGACCATTGCAATGAGCCCAAACACGATACCTGTACTGTATATTGGTAAAGGAGTTGGGTATCCTGCAAATTCCAGTTGATGCTGCAGCATCAGTTCAAGGATAGTATGTTCTTCTAGTATCATTGAAGTAACAGAATACCAAATTTCAAATCGACCAGACCTGTGGAAGATGCTCACATCCATTCATCAAGTAGAAAAGTGCAGATAATCTTTAAACGGCTGAACCTATTTTCTGGAATCATAGCTAAGAACACTCTCGATCAAGTCACCTTTCGAATGAAACAAACTAAATCAGAATCGGTTCAGCCGTTTGGGAGCTACGATGACGCAGACAGACACACAGATACACACGTTACACTTATAACACGCTTCTGTTTCCATCGGGGGTTAATAAAACATTATGTCAAAATTGTAGGAAAATAGCAGTCGGAATATTTTACATAAGTTTACATTACATTTTCTTTTGTTTTCGTTTCCTTGTGTATCTTTTCGCTCGTTACCTTGTAATAAAACTTAATTTTATTAATTGCCAAGTGCTTAATGTACGAATGTTATTAATTTTACGTCTATAATTTGTTTTGCTGGAAATATTTTGTAACAGCTATTCAGGGCTGTACCAATTTTAGACATACATAAATATGAGCACCATTTTTTCGACAAAATTTATAAGCCACCGAGAGGATGCATTTCTGACACCTGCCAGTTAGATAAGATTAGGAAATATAAAGTTTAAATTCGTAAAACACGTATTCTTTTTACTCAGCTGACAGGTGTCAGGAACGCATCGTCTCATCGGCCGGAGTACACAGTTTTCTTGTTTAACGTCAACTGAAATATTGCTAACGCTGTTGACGAGGCTGAATTCTGGTCGAAGATTATATCTACCTAATGAAAATCTTATATTCATTAAGATCGTTTATTCTGAAGGTGGGCAACGTCGCAAATGTCAAATATTTCACTGTTTTGTGTAATTTAGCAATATAACTGTATGGAAATAAAAAATGTGGCTAACTAGTGAACTAGAATATTGATTATGAAATGCAATAATTAATATCGTAACACCGAATGTTTAGTTTTAGATGTAAAAAAAATATTTGAAACTTTCCAAACACGTTTTTTACACCTAAAATGGGTACAACATCAAATTCAATGATATAATTGCAATTCATTATTAATATTCTAGTTCGCTAGTTAGCCAGATTTCTTATTTCTATTCAGTAATATTGCTATAAGAATCAAAACACGTAAATATTTGACAGTTATTTGCGACGTTGCCAACTTTTAGGATAAACCCTCTTAATTCACTGACAGACAACGCACATCTTAAACCGTTAGGTCTAGAAGCATGAAATTTTGACCTCCTTTGTAATGAAGGTGAGCACTAAAAAAATATTTTTGAAAATTCATCCCTTAAAGGGTTTAAGGGGGATGATGAAATTTTGTATGGAAGTTCCGGCAAAAACCATCGGGCACATGGCTTGTAAAATATGAAAACGGAATCATCAACGCGAAGAAGAAGAATCAGAATTGCTCCTGAATAGGTAATGGATCTATCACAGCCATCTGGTTAAGTTAGCCAGCTAATGGAAAGCCTAGGCCGATAGTTAATTTAACTAGAATCATTCAACCTTTAAAAACTTGGCGTATTGAAAGTCAGCCCTTTGAAGGTGACTGACCAAAACAGCCAAGTGATTGAAATGGTGAAAAAAAATCTGCGAGCAACTTGGATCCAGCGCGCGGTTGGTTACAGCTCTAACCTAACCTAACCTATTTCCACGATATTCAGCCATCTGGTTAAACGTTGCGCTCTATGACTTTGCTAGTTTTCCTTCAGCTATTGAATTGGATGCCGACGTTTAATGAACGACCTAGGCGTCCAATTAGCTTATTTAACCAGATGGCTGCGATAGATCCTGATTACATCCTGATCCGTCACGCATATCCTAAATATGCCAAGGCTGAGCCATAGTCTAGCCCATCTCCATCACTCTTCTACCAAGTTCATTCAAAATATCAGAATGTATATAAAAGAGTGAGTGTGAGTTTGTATGTAGGAGGTAATCTTCAGGAGGTACTGATCCGATTCAGAAAATTCTTTCACTAATGGGAAGCTTCAGTATTGCAGAGGGTTATACGATATTTTATAATAAAACAAGAAATTTCACGCGGACCAAGTCGCGTGTCGCGCTAGTATCAGAAAATATGACTTCTACCATTTTTTACAATACAGTAATAATGTAATTCAAATCCTATTACACCCACCCTCAGAAACAAAAGCGAGGAACTAAAAGTGTCTCGGTAAACGATAAACTGTGTTGGAGTTTGCGAATCAATTAATCAGAATAAAATAAGGGACGTAGGAAAGACAGTTTGCAACTTGCTTCCTTAGTAGAATATGATGAAGTAAAAATCTGAAAAGATTTTGCAAGGTCTGGAAAATAATGCTGGCTTGAGCTTGAAAATGAAGAAGGGGTCAAATAGAATAGACAAACAAAAACGCCAAAGAAAAAGGTATAAACAAGACATCGATATCGAGTTTTTCTGTTTTCGTAAACAAGGTGTCGATTTAGTCCCCTGCAACCTTCAAGGGGGTGATTTTAGTCGTCATACTAAACCATTTTTTGTAAAAAAAAAACTACGATTGAATAGAAAGTTTGTTTTTTTCACGAATCGCCTATGAGTGTCATAGCGCAAGTTGTTTAGTATGGCGGGTAGAATCACCCGCTTGACGGATGTAGGTGACTAAATCGTAACCCTTTATAGCCGGAGTCACATGTCATTACTAACCAAGTCATGTAATTAAAGCATAAATCGCAGATTACCATTCCTTTTAGCTTTACCGTAGTCGGGTAGAATAGGCTGTGTAATGACGGTGTGGTTTTTATAATATTAGGTCGCTGCTGGATGATGATGTGGATTAACTTAATTCTAGTAAACGGTAATAAAGCAGGCTTCGTAACTTGGCAGGTTACTTTTTAAAGATATGTTAACTGCACCTAATTTCTATTTTGTCAGTTTACTTCACTCTGACTTGAACTCATACAGATTTATTTACAATGTGTACGACATGAGCATATCTGGAATAATTAAATTTTTTGACTAATAAAAATAAATACTGGTATTCAGCTGCATCCAGTCAGACTGGAAGCCGACAAAAACATATTTTGGCAAAGGCTAGGCAGATAGTATATGAATATCAAAAAAAAAAAAAAATTGCAAGTATATAGTCTTTGCCTTGAATACTCCGAGATAACAGATTCCTTCCGTGCAGTACGTTTTCAGAAAAAGCATTTCGCACGCCATACGGGTCGCCAAAAATTTGTGGAAAAGTGTCTCAAAAATAGTAGGCGATTAGAGAAAATGAAGGAGTCTGGACACCGTATTGATAATAAAGCATGCAAGTATGAAATCTGAACCTAATTTTATTATAATACTATTATTTTTCCAGACACGATCTTGTCCTACGTAGTGTAAAAACAGACAAAAAGCAACGTTTATAAATAAACCTGTAGTACATATGCGTAGAATGACGAATCTTTGCTATAATTTGTTTTGCTTTCTCTTTCAAACTTGCGTGAATCATTCGTTCGTTATTCTCCATACAATGCATACGAGTATGTACCTACACATTCCTACTTTGAAGCACTTGCACAATCCTGCACGCAGGCACATCGTTAAAATATTAAAAAATATACTTTTTGAAACAAACTTTACGCATTCATAAAAACTGCAGCAGTATAAAAATATTGGAAAAAGCAAATGGTGTTACATTAAAATTTTAAAGCGTCGTAAATTATTCGTATTTTATATCGGTTGAAGTTAAATTTCGCGTATTGTAATGATGTGTATCGATTGTTGAAACGCAGTTTATTGTTTACTGATTTTTTTATAAACATGAAGTTGGTAAGCGTTTTGGTTTTAGTCAGGTCTTTTTAGTCTACTAACTTTCCCAGTTATAATAATAATCGTATGTAGGATCGCCCCCTATTACATGGGACTTAAAAACATAACTGATGACGAAATGTCAGTGTTACTATAGGTACCTCTGCCAAACCCTTTGAGAATTACAGGCGTGGTGTTATGTTATGTTACTTTCCCAATTAAGGTTTTGCCATCAATATCGTAATCTATCAATCATGTCAATTATTAATTCATAAAAGTAAACTTTATATCTGCTCAACAAGAAATGGTCCACTTAATAAAAAGATGTTCTTTAAGTTGTTATTCCTACAACTTTTCTTTGCAGATCTAACACAGGACAATAAAAGCATTTTCTTAAATTACCATAATACTTTCAATCTTTAAAATGGTAGTCTTAGATATATAAAAGCCCAACACCGTTATTTAAGAAAAGAGTCTCAAATTCATCTAATATGGTGTTTCCATGTTTAAATAATCTTGATGTACTTCCTACTAAAACACTTGTAAAAAACATGAATAAGTTCATTTTAAATTATTAATAATATAAAGTATTCAATTTGTTTTATTTAATTTTTTTTATTATTATTAATAAGATTTTTTTTTTCTTAGCTAAATAATATATTGTTTTGTTAGAATGAGAAATTATTTCTTTTAATTCAATAACAACTGCCAAACCAGAATAAAGCGAAATGTAATCTTCAAATGCATCTTTGTCGTCATAAATCTCCCGAAACATTATATTTTATTTAGGCAATCGAAATAAAATGGTGGACTGTTTTATTTCCGCATCTATGGATTTTTTTGCCATTGAAATATTTATAATGGTACCAGTATTTGGTACAATATCTTGGTAGAACATTTTGTATTTAAATTTCATATCAAATAAAGTTGAAAAGATGCATATGTCCCGAAAATTTCCTAACGCAAGCTCTTAAAACCTTAACTTCTTGTTTAGCCCTACCGTCCTTTGTAAATATGAATCCACAGGAAAACTGTCCAACGTGCAGTTTCTTGTCACAACTGCATTTTAGAGGACATAAAAAACCTTACTGATGTCACGATTAATGTGGCCTCCCACAAGGTCCATGTAATTTGATAAGTCGTACCATCGATACAAAAGAAGAAGAACCGGAAAATTATTAAGTTCAAAAACATTTTATCATTACACGTAACGATTTTTATCTTACCGTTCCAGATCCAAATAATATCAACAATTTGCCTATTACTTTTCGACGAATCCAACTCAATACGCTTGCACAAGATGTTCCAGTTCCTCGACGGGTTCAAATCAGAACACAACCTTAAAGGATTCCTCCATGTTGGTAATGACTACGCCATATATCTACGTACTCCAAAACCTCACGACAAGTACCTTATATACGAGTTATATGAAGCCAAGAATGTGCCTGAAGGAGACAGTTACAAGCCCAGAATGCTGGCGATAACAAAAGTACCTATGGAATATGTGAAAGATCAACTGAAACTTTTTAGAAATGAATTGTACCAAGCCAAGTACGTGGATAAAAACGTCGTGCCTGGCACTCAGATAAAAACGATGAGGGAGTGGCAGATAGAAAGGGCTTTGAAATTTAACGATAACACTGGTCAGTTCGGCGATAAAGTGCCTATGCTGAGAACGATACTCTGATTTCAATAACTGGAATATACACAACTTTTTTGGATTTATTTAAACTATTTTTATTAATATCATGTGCCTTATCTTTTCCCATTACCTTGGACAGCTTATAGTCTAACCGAATACCAGTGTTTTGTATGCAGCGACTGCCTATCTGACTTCCACAACCCAGTTACTGAGTTCCACGATATCTCATGGTTGTTAGATTTTCAGGCTTCTGAATACTCGTAACGGACGAGTAAACGAGGGCTCTCGGTAAGTAATGGATGGTAACTCTTCCACCGACCGACCTCGGCAAGCGTAGTCTAACTTTGGATCGAACTGTGTGGCTGTTATTATGTAACCACGAGCCCCTCTGTGTTAACTGTTAATACAATGCGAAGGTATATTTAAGAAAGCTGGATAAAAAAAAGAACAGTTATAAATAACATAGTTAAAAAAAAAACAATCTTAGAACAATCATTAAAACCTAAATGTGCTGCTGTCCCACAAAAAATGGGGCTTTTAATATAGTGTCCAGTGTGTCCTGTAGGCTGCACTATTACTGACTCTATATAAATTAATTGCCATCGACACCCTAAAAAGAACAAGATCAAAACCATTTTTACCCACTTCATTTGCTACTGTAGTCACAACAAAACTACACTGACGAGCAATATAAAAAAATCACAAACTATTTTTTTTTCTTTATTATTATGTTCTTAGTAATGGATTACAATGTTCAAAAGCAATTTAACTCTAACTTAATATTTTACGAGATAGATTATGTTATATTTATATAGGCCAATTTAATTAATTAAATTTTTTTTTTTTTTTTTTTTTTTTCAAATTTAGTGTCAATTTGCATTTTTACACAATTTAGTAGCACTTTCTTAATGTTTGATAATTGATGAAAACACTTTGTTTATGTGTTACATGTATAGAACAGCATTATTACTATTATTTCTTCACTATTTATGTACTACACTAACTCAAATGGTTTAGTTCTCTTTAGCCGACGCATTGTGTCTGTGTTGTCCAGCAGCTGGATTGCCTCATCATGAAATATTTCCGAAATTAAGCAAGATAATTTCTTGAAGTAAAAAGCAACATTCAAGGGTATTTAATAGCGCATAAAAAACGCCAAAACTATTTTCAAATTTTTTTTTACTCCTTGGAGCTAACTTGTGTTGTTTAGGAGATATTTAGATTTTTAGGCACTTTGCAAGTGGCTTTTTATACTCCTCGCCAGTGTATGAGTAGAATATTATGTAATACAATGGAATCAAAAAATATTTCCCAAAAGGTGTCAATAATCTCTTTCAATACACATAAATATCTTGCTGTCCTACATTCGTTTCAATGAAAATGGTATATTTTCCTTATCGGAACAGTTTTGATAAATAATTCTTAATATTCACTACTTGAGCCTCATTGGCGGTCATCCATCATCCGAATGGTTCTCGCCAGCGAGCTGTGCTAAGAGTTTTTGATCCCCTACTATGAGATGAAGATGAAATTATCTTTGAGTGAGTGAGATTGTAAAAAATATTTATTGAGTAAAAATAAGGTCGACAATAAGGTGACTGTCTCGTTGTTCTAGTGGTCGGAAGCGCTACTGCTGAGCATGAAGTTTGTGTTGATTTAAGAAAACCCATACCTGTTTTGGAACCAGCCTGCACAGTTTGATATTATAAGGTTTTACCCTCTTTATGTAGCTTTAAGTTTAAAAAAAAAATTCTTTAGAAATATAGCCGATGCGAAATGGTGAAGAGTTTTTGTGTTCCGAGAGTTTTAGGACAATCAAATCAGAAGGACTTGAAGGGCATCCTAACTAATTAAATTATCTTGTTTGTTTATTTGTTTGTATGTTACGCTTTCACGCTAAAACGGCTGAACGGATTTGGATAAAATTTGGCACATAGGCAGATCATGATCTGGGCTAGGACATACTTTGTATCCCGTTGTTCCCAAGGGATCGAGACTTATGCGGGTGAAACGCGAGCCGCAGCATATTCCGCATAAATGAACAAAAAAATAATAATATCTGTGTGGGTGTACTGGAGGTATACCTCTGCATAACTCTTCAGGGAATACAAGCGTAATGTTATGTCACATTTTTGTAAACCATATAAAAATAAACTTACCCTAGTTGTTACCCTTATTGTTTGGTGAGACTTGCAGCGTCAAAAATGTCGTTTGTAGACGCACATTAACTTACTTAACGCTTGGCACGTTTACAGCACATATTTTAATTTTGCACAATAAACTGCCAAGCAATGAGGTTACATGGATGGATAATGTATTTTTCAAGCCAAACTGCCGAATTAGCCTTTGCTATTAAGTTGTTAATGAGACAAAGTTTGAAGGAAACATTCTCATATTAGTACGTATTATTTTAATTTAGACTGCCTACTGCAATATTCAAATGGCTTAATATTATTTAACTTAATGTCGCATTAACGATTTTTTTTCCGTAGAGGAATCCTTATGGATCCTTCCGTCTGGGTTCAACGGAGTATTATGTTGGACTCCTACCGATTAAAATCCCACTGTTCTTAGCACTACCATGAGTCGGGGGCCCGGGAGATACGTATCAGCCCGCTATGCCTACCGGGCCTGATCACCAAGTGTGACCGATCCCACGACCGCAAGTCCTCCCTTACGCACTAACCTGTCGATCGCCTGTCAGCCCCATGACATGTCGCATAGCCGTTTGTTGACGAAGGGTTACTTTAAAAACATCGAATGGCTTACAAAGAACAACGGCATCCCAATTACGTAACTCAATCACAACACTATGTGCTGTCAAAGATTCACAAGAAGTTATCAGCAGGTATGCAATGTTTATGAAGACTAAATGTGAGACCATAATCTTAATCCTAACTATATAATATTATAAAATTATAATAAAGTAATTTTTCACTTTTTTGTTTTTTTTTGGAGGTCGCTTGTTTTTTTTTTTTGTAAAAAGTTTATATTTTTCTTTTTTTTAGTTTTGATATAGCTACCCTACACAAATTCGAATACCGCACTATATACTACCTGCTATGTAAATAACAGTAACAGGAACTTATCATATCATCCACATAGTATAAGTGGGTAAAATACGTATTATTGAAGCTAACTCAAAAACTATCCAAGGAAAGTTAGTAAAATTTATATGGGACCAACTTGGAAACATACCCTTTCACACAAAAAAAGAATTTTCAAAATCGGTCTACAATTGACGGAGAAATCGCGGACATACTTTAAAAAAAAATATATATATGCGTACGCGTCGAACATATAACCTCCTCCTTTTTGGAAGTGGTTATTTGGCACATGGGTAGACCATGACCTGGGTTAGGACAGAGAATACTTTTATCTCGATATTCTCACGGGATCGAGACTTATAGGGGTAAAACGGCGGGGCGCAGTTAGTAAATAATAATAGAGAGCAGTGGTATCAGCCACGACTTACAAGTTATAGCCGTTATAGTTCGTGAGTTTGAACCCAGGCAGGCAGTTTACTTTGTCTATTAAATTTCATCACTACTGCTCTAAAAACGGAGAAGGAGAATATCGTGAGGAAACCGGCATGGTATAACCGGCTAGAACCAAAAATGTGAAAACATGTGACATCCGGAAACTCGCACTGGACCCGCTTGGTGGCTGTGCCAGTAGTGAGAACGTTATAACCTAATAATGCTAATACATAATATACCTACATATAAAACTTCTTTCACTACACAAAATAAAGGTATTAGAAATCAATCACTGTAACCCTTAGTAAGGTCCCTGCCTTCATTATCGTATAATTTATTGCTTTTGCGCCGCGCGGAAAGGGTTCATCAGCCACGAGCCACGAGCCACGACATCCAACTAGGAAAGTATCGTGAAGCGTGCATCATTGTATTTCTTATTCTGGTAATATATTATCCGGAGAATGAACCTAGGAAGTAACGAATAAAGGAAATAATATGAGTTGCGTGTTTACTGAATAATGTGGCTTGGAAGAGTTTCGACTTATCTCGTCATAGGCGGATAGGAAAACAATGTGATGAAAATTTGTGTTGATGATCCTTTCTTTTTACACGATTATGGCACTGTATAAATAAGTAAAAGTATTATATCTTCATAGTAAATGACCGAAACGACGCGCTTTGAAATCTCGGTGCATGCAACCGTATTGAGTGCGTGGCAGTTACGCACGGATGCGGAAGGTTTATCTACCGAATAGAATAGAATAGTTCTTTATTTGCACAAAAAGTAGGTAAAAGTTACAGACGTTAAGGTTAAAATTATCCTTATACTAACTACCTTAACTAAGGCATGCAAACAGTTTACTTACTATAAATATTATTAACAAATTCAATCAAATCAATACAAGTGTACCATGTCAAGATGAAAATCAGACAAAAAAATAAAAAAATATAAAATTGAAGTAGGCATTACAACAAAAAATGTCAAGTTTAATAAAATGGGATTATCAAAAATATATATAATGGATAAATTTGTCAATTTCGAGGTCAATACATTTAAATTAAAAATAACCGAATGGCCGTAGGTAATTATTTCAAGGTCACTGCCTAGATATAATACTGTTACTTTATTATACTGTGATTATGGTGTAGCAAATACGGGGATTACGAGTCTGTGTATAAAATTGTCAACATTGTCTACAGTAGGTAGGTACTGTAACGAAGTCGCTCAATAAAAAGCTTATGTAGTATTAAAATATCATTGAAATCAATCCACTTATATTTTACATGATGACGC
The DNA here is from genome assembly GCA_947364205.1 of Agrochola lota. Taxonomy (NCBI): domain Eukaryota; kingdom Metazoa; phylum Arthropoda; class Insecta; order Lepidoptera; family Noctuidae; genus Agrochola; species Agrochola lota. The sequence continues at coordinate 15,837,556 of OX376223.1, read as the reverse complement.
GCTCTATCAGCTCTTCAAATGGAGTCTTTATTATTTTCAAATTTTCTATGCTATCAACTTAAAAAATACTCGCAGAGGTTGCATGGAAATGCCATGCAGACTAAATCCTCTATAGTGCCTATTAAAGGTCAATGAAACCCTATTTTTTTTCTACATTTACATTCCATACACGATGCCGAACTTCCCTAATCTGAACACGCCTAATATAAAAACGTTCTCAACCACTCAATGTTAGAAATCTTTTTCTCTCTCTGCTTAGAATCGCAAAACATAAAAGTAGATAAAATTATCCTCGTTCCGTTGTTTTTGACAAGGTCGCTATTATTATTTTTTCGCATTTGATTATTTCAAGGATAATCCGTAGCCACAGAATAGTACAGAAGATCGGCTCCATACAACGACTGAAACCAGGCGCATGCTCATAAAAACGCGTATGTTCGGCGAAGGGTCTGCGCCAACTGGCAGTACGGCACGGCAGGGGGTTTTCTTGCGACGAATAGGAATATACCTTATTAATATGACTATAAAATTGATATTTCAATGATAATCATCGCTATAAAAACGAAGCTACGGGTATACTTAGGCATGCCGTATCGGTAGCCTTCTGATGAAGAGTTACGACTGTTCTGAAATGTAAGCGCGAGCGCGGTATCGCGTCGCCGTCGGTACGCTCCGGCGTGCCTAACGACACCGCGGCATGCCTAAGGACGTCGCGGCCTGCCAAAGGATACCGCAGGATCGTTGCCGTCACTATAATAGGCAATAGGTAATACGGGCTGGTATCCGCAACTCCACGTCAAAACGCGTATTTTGCGTTCGGGTGGGAAAATCGGTTATTCGATTCACCCCAGCTCCTCAAAGAAGGCCAGCAACGCCTTGGCGTCACTGACAATCACACGTATGGTTCCTGGGTTACCGAAGTACTTTGCCCTATATGTGGCAACTATCGGGCAGTTTAATAGCACATGAGCTGCTGTCTCGTCGTCCTCCATGCAGGCTGCCATCAGTAGGCGCTAACATGTAGAGATCCCGAAGGATCCCTGCCGTATCTTGCCGCCAGTGGCCGCAGGCCCTTAGTCCATCTCGGTCAAATGCCACAGTCGCGAGTGCGCTTGCACTCGCTGTGTGTTTCTAGGTATGCATGCATTTTCACTTGATGTATACAGCTGACCTTCTGTAGGTACTATTCTGTGCTTTCTTAAATTTATTTCGGGTGGGATGATAATTTTATAGCTTTCTCAAAAAGTTTTAACATTTTAGACTATTCGTTTTAAGAAGTGGATAGATTTGTTTCACGTGGATTATTAAGTCATAAACAAGAAAGAGATTAAGACAAGGTTATCGTTGCTGTATTTTGAAGGTGTTTTCGCAGTTTAGGTAAAATAATATGTGAATTTTGAAAATTGACTACCTCGATGGTCTAGTGGTCGCAACCGCAATCGCTGAGCGTGAGGTCCTGAGTTCGATTGGATCAGACAAAGTGTTATTGGGTTTTTCCATATGAACTTTCTCAGTAGAAGCCCGGAATCTGAATTTGTACTCGGTTCTTGGCAATAAGCTTGCCCCCTATTACATGGGACTTATACATAACTGGCGAACGGTGGGTGCACTATAGGTGCACCTCTACCTAACCTTTGAGAAATACAGTTTTCATGATATGATGTTAAAATTTTAACTACGTTACGAGAAGTTAGGCAAAGGTATGGTAGAAGAGAAGTACGATTTTGGGGTAAATGATAAGTTTGGGAGCTGATTATAATAGTTAAAAAAAACCTTCATTAGAATGTATACATATGAAAGGGCATGTTGAGTGTGAACTGCTTAGAATATGAAGACTGAGAGTTATCTCCCAAGAGTTTGACACTAAAATTAATTCGACTCATTAGAACATACTAAAACACAATACATCCTATACTAAAATACAATAGACGACGTGTATTTAGTAACCTAATGCCGACGTACATTTAGTAGTCGAGGTGGGCGGGGCAATAATCCTTTAAAAGTGGGGTTGTCGGGCGAAGTGGCTCACTCGGCTCTTGACGCTAGACGTGTGAACATGTTGGGTCCGGGTTCGCAACAAGTCAATCGTCATCCTGAAGATGCCTCGTTGAGAGCTGAAATACGTGTCGATTTCTTACAGGGTTCTTTATGGCTCTTTAAGAACAGTTAAGCGGATTAGGTTACTAAATATACGTCGTCTATTGTATTTTATAATGGATTTCCGCAAAGTCACGCCTGAGTCAATTAACTAATCCTATACTATTAAATGAGCAATATTTGTATATACATATATATAACGGCTCTAACGAACTGAACGTTGCAATATAGGGTTTACGGGGGCGAAAAATTATCTAGCTAGGTCTCATATCTGGGAAAATTTATTTCATCCGTATTTTCGCCCAAGCAGAGCTCAGTCGCTCAAAGTTTAGAACAAGATGGCTACCTTAGATTAATGACATGGCAGCATGGAAGTATGAAGTTTCCTATACAATAGGAATGTTGACTGGAAAAATAAAGAAAACTGTTTAGTCCGACAGTCAGATAATAAAGAAATATTAGACACGTATTTTTTTGCTTTATCATATTAATAAAAAATGGTTTAGATAAAATGCATTAAAGTTGGGAAGTGGGGACTCGCTACGTCACAAGTCAGTATAAAATCTACCGGGGAGTGACGTCATGCCACATTTTAACGCTTTGCCTACTCAATGTATTGCCGTAATCTTTTGCCAAAGGAAAAAATACGTGTCCAACATTTTTTTATAATCTACCTGAAGGACAAAATATTCAATGAGAATTCTCAATTTTCACCAGAGCAGAGCTCGGTCGCCCAGGTATTTATTTATAATAATACCAGCTTATACATCTCTCTCACTGCAAAAGCCTCTTCTTATTCAGAGCAGGCACGAGCATTGATCAAGACGGGTTGGTGATTTAAAACTTATATTAACTGTTGGGACATTTTGCAATAATCTTTTGAAATTATGACATAAAATGAAACTAACTCTAAATCGTAATTTAATTTGCATGCATGCGTTAAATACAATTGGGTACTTAAGTAATTATATTTTAATAAAATAATTATAATTATAAAATATTATGATATTGATCATTTGTATCACTTGGCAAAACATAACGCACTACCTAATTTTATAAGATCTCTTGTAATAATTACCTGCTATAGAAATAAATAATTCTTATTCATAACTTCGCCTGTCATGCACTAGGTTGTAGGTTCAAATCCGGTGTACCAATCCAAAGTACCAAAGTGACTTTTTCTATTCGTATTATGTACTCTCTGAGTTTAGTATATAAATTATCATTTTGAGATATTTCCTTCCACAAAGAAAAATACTTGATAACTCCCCACGAAGAGATGTATCAGTATTTCATCGGGTTTCTTGCTCTTGCTCTCGTATTTCTATCGATGAGATAAAAAAACGTGTTATCCTTTTCGACACCGTTTCTGGGTCAAAGATCATCTCAAAGCCTTAGTATAGCTAAACTTAACCATTACAAAAACGCTACTGGAATATTATTACAATTAACTTGACTTCGATGTCCAGTCGACCCAAGTATTGGATTCTCTACTTTACAGAATTCCCATAAGGTTGATAATGAAAAAAGGGAGTTTAGGAAAGATGTAATACGGTCAATTTGCAAAGGAGCTACTTCACTTGATTAAAAATAAAATCGTCTGCTAATTTAGTTTGGGAGGATAATAAAATTATGGCCGGTGGATCTTAATCTCATAATAGAAGCCACACCTCGGCAAATTCCCCAATATTGCCAAAAGAACGACCAACCGTTACTTACCTTTTGTTTAATGCTCCGAGATATTATTTCCGGTCATGCTATCGTTCTGAATTATTATTTTATCGCTGTAATAAAATTAATAGACGCCGCTCCCTCTTGCTTCGTAAGGATTGATGACTTTTGTACTAAGCAGTCGTTTTCTTAATACTCATAATGAGACTCTAAGAGACACAATAAATAGGCTTTGTGAGTGGAATTTGAAAGGTATTTAGGAAAATAATAGCTTTATTATAAAGCTACCTTTACTTAAAATGTTCGCGACACGAAAACTGTGACAGCGAGATTTTAAACAACTAAAATACCAACAAATTAATATAATACAGAAATAAATTAATAGTACGAGGAATATATAGGAAGAACACAAGAAAGAAGGAGGTTGGAATAAAGAATCATGGGACCCTATATAACATCTCTTGCGGGGCGGCTAAGCTCGGCCGCTTATGCTGTTAGAAAGACAAGACTGTTAACAGCCGGTCGATTCTGTAAAAATATTAACGTGAAGCTTAGGTGAAGTGAGCGTGAAGTGAGCTGTCACTGCCACAGAATCGACCGGCAGGATGCTAGGGATTAACACTATTGACAGCTCACTTCACGCTCACTTCACCTAAGTTTCACGGTGATATTTTTACAGAATCGAACGGCTGGTGTAGAAACCGCGCGTTTGGTCTATTTTAGCTACTTCCACAGTATTATGTCGTATGGCATTTTACTGTGGAGTCGGGCTGCTGACATTGAAATCATCTTTATCTTACAAAAGAGAGCTGTCAGACCCATTTATGATCTACATCGTCGCGAATCTCTCAGGGAACTATTTGGAAGGATTAATATTATGACGGTACCTAGCCAATTCATTTATGAAAATATTATGTAAGAAAAAATCTACATATTTAAAAAAAAATAAGTGATAGACATAATTAAAATACTAGTAATAAAGATAAAATAGATCAACCATTTTTCAGATTATCTAAAGTACATACATCTTTTTTTTATTTTTTTTTATTAAATGTTACTACAAAATACCTTGTGATATTTTACAATTAAATGAAAGAAAATTTAAAACTCATATTAAAAGAACACTTTATAAACAAGCATATTACAAATTAGAGGATTATATCCAAGATAAGAATGCTTGGAAACATGCTGGTCCAGCTCCATAGGATAATCTAGAATCTAGACAAAATAAAACTGGTTGCTAATTTAAGTTGTATAAATTATTATATTTTATTATATGACATTGATTCTACATTCTGTCATTACTTCCTCACACACTGACTTATTAATTGTAACTTTTTTTTTGGAAAATCGTCTCCTTTTACAATGTTTGTAAATATGTGAGAACCATGTATCTATCACATAAGTAATTAATTTATCTGTTGTTGCTCTCTTTTTAAAATTCTTTTTACCTATTGTGGTATAGTAATTTATTTTTTTATTTTTAGATGCATCGTCTTCACATAAAATTATATAACTAATGTACCTACATATACAAAATATTGTAAAAACATTTTAAAAGAGTAACGGTGGAGTTTCTTGCCCATTCTTCTCCATACGAAAACTACCTTTTGGAAGGGGCGACTAGAATCAATTCTATTTTTTGTAATTTTTGACGTTCAAAAGTGCCTTGCAAGGGCCTATTTGAAATAAATGGTTTGACTTTGACTTTGACTTTGAGTATTTGAGGGAGGTCTTCATCCAGCAGTGACAAAATGTTAATTTGGTAAAAATTTAATGAAAATTAAAGTATTTATTTCAGACCAAGCACACAGTAATTGATACAATAGTCCTTATTATGTTAGAAGGTAGATACTTATAGCTATGTTAGTAAAATTTAAAATAATTATTATTTTGGACATGCATGAGCGACCAATGCCTCAAGATTTGGCTATCCACTCTGTCCGACACCACGCTCAGAAGCGTGTTAAAACCGCGTAAATTAAAGAAGATCGAAAATTCCCTTGGTTTTTAGCATACCTACATGTGAAAAATCTCTGAAATCTCCAGAAGATTACAATTACTTACCTGCTAGGCCTACTTCGTATTCCAGTCACGTTGTAGGTACGACTATTCGCGTATTTCCGATTTTAAGTCCCAATGTGATAGCAAATCCTATCGCCGTTTATCAGCTGCAGTTCCAATCTTGGGCTTACAGCCAAGTATTTTTTACAGGGAATCCTAATTACACTTTTATACAGTAATCGAGCCAAACTTCGATTGTATTAATTTTATGTTGAGGGTTGTTGCAAAATATGCAGACCAGTCAAAAGTAAAAAAGTAAAAAAAAAAAAAAACCGGTGAAATGCTCTGTAAATCTTAAGCCGTGTACGAACGAACAAAGAAGAACATGACGAACACGAACATCGAACACTTTATTTGCATGTGCGTCCCACTAACGAACATCAAAGACTGTGTTCGTCAAGAATGTTCGTGACGAAACCATGGCTACTAAAGAGAGCGGGGCGGTTGAGCGCGAACACCAATCCACCTGTGTTCGTATGGTGTTCGTGTTCCCTTTGCTAATTTTCGTCGACACGTACAAACCAAAATATGTTCCGTGTTCGATGTTCGTGTTCGCTATGTTTTGTTGTAGGAATGCACCTATGTAGATTTACAGTGCATTTCTTCTGAAATATTAATTTATAAAATATAACATTAAATCTACACTAATATTATAAAAAAATAGGAGGTTCGAACTGGGTTAATGTAGCCCAATCTAGAGAAGATTGGTTAGCGTTGAAGGAGGCCTTCACTTTTTTTTTTTTGGTTGAGTAATTGTCAAATAACTTCTCCCGCTCTGACCGGAGCGGCAGGGCGTGTCAGACTTTTACTAACTAAAATCCACCCGTGTTCCTTCTGTTGCCTGTGTGCCGGGGCCACGATATACCTTTCGGACAAACTCGCAACCCCGGCAGGCATTGGCCCTAACGGACCCACCCCGTCAGTTGGTGCTGACATCTCTTTGAGGCGCGCGTGGAATACAACGCGCCGTCGACCCTGGCCTGGTCCTTATCGGACGGCGAACTACTCATCGGTCACCATCCGCACCACCTGTGGTGCGCGCGCTTCACCTGTGGAGGGAATCTTGGAAGTAGAAATAGTACACAAACAAATCTCAATTAAAAACATAAATAACAAAAATTACATTTAAACTAGAATTCATTTTTGTTCTGTAAAAAACTTGCAGGAAATAAAAGGTTTTTTTAAAACTTTATTATAGTGAAAATATTCGTATTTTTGTTTGTTATGAATAAACCCAAAAACTACTGGACCGATTTTTATTTTTTTTCACCATTAGATTGCTATATGCCGTTGGTGAAAGTTAGTTTAAATTAACATATTCTTATTACCAGAATAAGAATATTTTATTTTAATTAGGTAGAAATTAATCTTTGTCTAACCAATGTTTATCAGTCTTAGAGTTCTAACCGAGAAGACAGTGTAGACAATCTAAGGACAGTCTTACATCAAGTCTACTCACAGCCTAATAGAATACTTTCTAACTAGACTAAAGACATCCACATCCATTACTCTCGCTTCACTTTCAAACCTAATTCTACTGTGCACATTTGATGTTAATTCTAGTCTTAGCTTTATCTCCATAGATTAACTTAATGTGTAAGAATGGGTGATTAATTCGGGTTAATTTACTAGACGGCCCGTTTTGGGCACAAACGGGTAGATTATCGAACGTTAGGACAACGATTATGGGCAGAATGGGCAAATGGTGTTTCTGATTGAACTGGTAATATGTTATATCATCATGAAATTGGGACAGTAGATAATGAGGAATGTAATGTATTTTGTTGGAAGAACCACATGCAAATAATTATGTATTATTCGGTTTAAAGACATTTATTTCTCAAAAAAAAGAACATTACAGTTCACTTAACATATTGAGAAAAGTAAGATAAAAAAATAAAAGTAAGTGCGATTCTCTGTGTTCACACTATGAGAATTAAGAGATAAAGGTGACAATCGGTATTGTTAGGGTTGTTTTCTAACGTGTTCTTCTAGGGTTTTTTTAAATGTATACATGGTGTCACTATTGGTTACATCATCAGGTAGTTGATTATACAGTTTTGCTCCCTCGTACAGTATGTTTTTTCTTCCATAGTTAGTCCTGGGTGGCCTTAATTCTAGTTTGTCTCGTCGTCTAGCGTTGTATGTGTAAGTTTTCTTTTTAAAGTTTAATTGTGAATGCGTACCTTGTGTTATGATTTTATGTATTAGAGTGCATGTTTTAAGTATGTATAATTGGCTGATTTTAAGTATTTTTGTATCATTGTAAATTTTGGTGGTTGGTGTTAAGTAGTCATAGTTAAAAAGTGTTTTTATTGCTTTATTTTGCAGAACTTGTATTTCTTGGACGTTTGATTTTGCTGCAGTTCCCCATATCTCAATGAGATATTCAATATGGGGTTTAACAAGAGAGTTGTAGATCATTGCGCGAACTTTTTTAGGAATGCAAATAGATATTCGGCGTATCGCTCCTATCAAAGGAGATATTTTACACTTAATATGATCAATATGGGGTCTCCAAGTTAACTTTGTATCTAAAATGAGGCCTAAGTATCTTTCACTGTTTGATTTTGTAATTTTTTCGTTGTTTATTGTTAATTGGATTTGATTGAGAATTTCTTTGTTTTTTGCAGCAAAGACCATGTATGCGGTTTTCTTTGTATTGATAGTTAATAAATTTGACAGGAACCATTTATTTAGAATATTCAAATCATTTTGAGCTTCTTTCACAATATCAGTTAAGTTGTCACCAAAGTAAAATAGACAAGTATCATCTGCATAAAGTGTGATACTGCCCGATGTTTTAACACTGTTTATGTTGTTAATATAAATCAAAAATAACAACGGTCCTAGAATAGATCCCTGTGGAATTCCGTATGTTAATTTGGCAGGTAAACTTTGGTAACTTTCAATTTTTACTATTTGTTTCCGATTTTCTAGGTACGAATTAAGAATTTTATGAGCGGGCCCTGATATCCCTACGTTAGTTAGCTTACTTAAAAGCAAATTATGGCTAATCGTGTCAAATGCCTTTTTTAGGTCTATAAAGACACCTAGGGCATATTGTCTTTGGTCTATAGCATTTTTTATTTTAGTCGTTAAATCCATGGTTGCTGATAAGGTATTTGATTTTGGCCGAAATCCATACTGTTGCTCAAAAAAGAAGTCTATGTCTGTCAGGTAGGTGTAAAGGCGAGTGTAAATTATTCTTTCAAATATTTTGGAGAGCACCGGCAGTACGGATATCGGACGATAATTGCCCGGATCAGTCTTGCTTCCAGATTTTAAAACCGGGGTTACCCTAGCAACCTTCAGGCTATCGGGAAATATCCCTTGTTCGAGGCATTTATTTATACAGTCAGTTAAATTGTCTAGTATTAGGTTTTTAATGCATTTTATTTCTTTAACAGTAATTCCATCAATTCCGCTACTTGTATTAATATCTAAGTTATCGATGATTGTATTTATTTCTTTTTTTGTGCATGGTTCTAATGTTTGCAGAGTATGGGTTTGTGATTGTGTTTTATTCAATGTGGTATGAGCTTGTGTATGTGTTATTTTACTGGCTAAGATAGAACCAACTGTGGAAAAGAAATCGTTGAAATGTTGGCAGATTTGTTGCCCATCTGTTATTTCGTCAGTTTCCGTTTTTAGCTTTGAAGGAGCATAACTATTTTTGTGTTTGTTATTTGCTAACGTATTAATCAAGTTCCAAATTTTCTTCGGCTGTTTCTGACACTTCTTAAAACTGTCGAGGTAATACTTCCTTTTTGTGTTTCTTATTGCTTTATTGGCTTCATCTCTTATATCTTTGAATTTTAATTCGATTTCATTGTTGTCAATGTCTTCCTTGTGAGCGCCCCACGCCTCGTTGCGTTTGTGTAAAACATTTAGCACATGTTTATTGATCCAATCATCTCGGGGTTTGTTTAGAATTTTAACTTTTTTTATTTTGTTTATTTTGATTTGTTTTGTGATGAAATCTTCCAGTCTTCGATAGTCATTCTCTTCATTATAAAACTCGGCATTTTCAATTGATTTGTACAGCATGATGTAATCTGTTGCTAAGTATTCATGTTTTAACTTTTTAGTGACTTTAGGTTTTCTTAGTTCTAAATACATCTGCTTATGATCCGATAGTGGTGTATCAAGTAAGGTCATATTAAAGGAATCTCCTTGAATGTTTGATGAAATGTGGTCAATTATGGTTTTCGTATTTTTCGTTTCACGAGTACAGTAGTTGCTATTTATGTTATTTAATATCTGATATCCAGATTCGTTTAGCATTCTTGTGTAGATGTTTGCTCGCTGGTCGACATTTAACAAATTGATGTTATAATCGCCAAAAATTATAGCTTTTCGTTTTTTGTCTAGTTGTGAAGCATAGGTTTCTATAAATTCGTTCAAGTTTGTGCTGGGCGGTTTATAAAATAATCCAATGTGCAATCCATACTTTTCCAAGTATATCCACAGATATTCGTTTTGGCCTTTACTGCATAGTTCTGTAATTTCGTATTTTATGCTATTGTGAATATATGCGGATACTCCACCTCCATTATTACAACAAGCATCTCCTTAAAATGTCTTCTTCTCATGTTACATAGATAATGAAGTTGAAGATAATATTTACAGAAATATGTCTGTGATGCCAAAACCTTATTCGATCTTCTTCTTTTCGTGTGGTTAGTGACTAACCTGGTGTCAGAGTTTTTAAAGCCGCCCATAGGCCTCTGACTTGGCTTCACATGCCGTCGAGAAATATCTCTCAGGCATGCCGGTTTCCTCACGATGTTTTCCTTCACCGTTTTAAAGCAAGTGATAATTGTATAATACGCACATGAATCCGAAAAGTCAGAGGTGCGTGCCTTGGGTTTGAACTCGAGACATATGACTTGGCTGTCTGACGGTCACACCACTAAGTTATCACTGCGACCCTATTCGATTATAATTGGATTGGTAACCTTAATATCAATTTCAGGAGGATACAAAGGTAATGGTGCGAGGTGGTCAACGACCTGATCAAGGAAACAAAAAAGGACAATAATAATAAAGAAAATATAATTCAAGAATATTAAAAAAATTGGTTGGATACGGACGGGATTTTCCAACATTGGGTGGATAGGAATTTTTCAACCGAAAAAGGAAGAAAAGTCCGCAATCGCAGCTATATTTCATAACGAATGTTATTCTAAGAGCAAAAACGAAAAATCTACTTCAACTATTTAAATCAGCCAGAAATCCAAAGCAGCCAAAAAGTAAGCAAAAATCCACCAACCCCGGTCCCCAGTCTTTTATTTCTAAAACCAGCAATGTACGGAAAATGTTCGGCAATAATAGAAAAGAACATTTGGATTCATGAATGCGGAGATCGCATCTGCGTAATAAAATAAACTGGAGTTTGAACACACGTATATCGATGAATAAACAAGTAACGTGTCTGGTATGTACATCCTACATGTTTTGCTGTTTGAATTGATGCATGGGCTGGTTTGACGAATTCTCTTTACCTTGTTCAATGATGTAGATATGTAGATGGCATTATTTTGTTGATTTGTATTGTTATGTGTGTTATGACTTTTTTTTATAAACACGGTGTATAGTGTAAAGATATTATGCAGATATTACCGTTGCATTGATGAGATAGATCGACGAAAAACTTAGGAGTATTCCAATCTCGAGTGAATAGGTTTTTAACCGACTTCCAAAAAGTAAAAAATAAATAAATACATACGAACATAGAACCTCCTCGGTTCTATGTTCGTAGCATATGTATTTTTTTTTCTTGTTTTATTATATATATTTTTTTTTGTACGAAAGGGCATGCTCTCAAGTTGGTCTCATATTTTTTTTTTATTAAATTTACTTAGAGCTTCAATAATACGTATTTTTCCCACTAAGTATACGAGTATGTGGATGATATGATGATAACTTCCTGTCACTGTTATTTACATAGCAGGTAGTGGTATTCGAATTTGTGTGGGATAGGTACCACAACTAAATAGTGAAAAGTAAAAACTTTTTACAAAAACAAAACAACTGACTTCCAAAAAAAAAACAATACTAAGCGAAAAATAACTTTACATTTCAGAAATTGGTGGCAAAAATCGGAAATCTAAAACCAAAGACACCGGAAGTCGGTTGTTTTGTTTTTGTAAAAAGTTTTTTCAATGTTAACTTGCACTTTGGTTTTTTCTTTTAGCCACTGAGCCCAGGATGTCAACTACGAGCTGCCACTCATTAAAAAAAAAAAAAAATTGGCAGCTCGTAGTTGACATTGAGAGGTCGTAACTACTCCTGTAGCTGCTTTAAACTAACTGAAAGCCTCCAGCCAGGGCATACAACTAACAAATTAAGCGACTGCACGCTAAGAGCTCCCCTGTGGGTTACGAAACTCGGCTTAGGGCGTCGCTGGGGGGAGACCGGCTAGATGGGACAGGCTAGATCATAACTGGATAATTATTATTATCGGGGGAATTTAAAGCTACAGGCTCAGGTACGGCGCGGGCTGGCACTTCATCGAGCATGGGTAGAGGGGGACTATTAGGTCGGGATCGGGAACGCGGGGGACCTCGGCGGCGAGGTCAGAATGACAGTTTTCTGTGTTTGCACACTGTACAGCCCTACTGGTCTCCTGGGGGCGGGTTATGTGGTCATCTGGGTCGGTGAGAACTGAGCTTATGTAGATACGTCCCTCTTTTAAACCTAACATACTGTTTGACAGTATAAGTGCAGTCGAAAAAGCAATTATTTATATTAATTATTATGTACTAATCAAGAGTCGGTTTTATTGCGAAAAATAAAATACAAAGGTACCATCTCATAATCAATTAGTTTTAATTTTTAATTGCTTACAAAATTAATCAGTAAACCCTATACCGAAGTAATACAATTAACAATCAGCGCTGCATTTTGTTTGCGTACCAATTGTGACGTCATTTCCGTATTTATTGTGTTAACACTTCCGGTAATTAATTTGGAATCGTTAATTAGCAGATACAAGTTTAATTTGGTTAAGCTCATGCTCATTTTACCTATAATATGGTATAGGTTTTCATGAGTTTAATCAACATGGAATACGTAGGTACCTATATCATTTTAAGGGTTCTGTAGTAAAAAAGGAACCCTTATAGTTTCGCCATGTCCGTCTGTCTGTCTGTCCGCGGCTTAGCTCAGAGACAGTTACAACTAGAAAGCTGTAATTAGGCATGGGTATACTTATTTATCACGCCGACAAAGTGGTAAAATAAAACCAAGAAAACCATTTTTCTTGGGTTTCGTAATAAACAAAGAACTCTTATAGTTTCGCCATGTCCGTCTGTCTGTCTGTCTGGCTGTCTGTCCGTGGCTTAGCTCAGATACAGTTAGTACTAGAAAGCTGTAATTTGGCATATGTATTCATATTAATCACACCGACAAAGTGCTAAAATAAAATCAAGAAAGAAAAAAATATGGTACCTCCCCTACAAATAAAGTGGGTATGTTTTTTTTTCACATCTAATTCACAGCAGTAGTATATATAACGAAATTAAAAGGAAAACTATCAGAGCTAAGTAGGCTATACAGGTTAACGAGTAATAATCGGCCAACTTAAATGTACAGTTTGAAAAACATGATCTCCCATACATTGCGTATGGGAGAACATGTTTTTCAACTACAAAGTTAAGTTTGTTCTTGGGATAAATTCATTCCAACTCCGGCTACTGGCGTGATTTTTTTCACAAATCCAAGATAGACGAGAAAAAAAACATCCCCACTTTACGTTTAGGAGAGGTACCCCAAAAAAAAACCGGCCAGGTGCGAGTCTCCGCCCTTCATTGTGCGTGGTCCGACACGCACTTGTTATTAGAGATTAGAGTGAAGACTTTTGTGGGTTTGTGTTCCACGCGCGCCTCAAAGAGATGTCAGCACAACTGAAGGGGTCTGCTAAGGACCGATGCCTACCGGGGTCGCGGGAAAGTCCGAAACACCGTGGCCCCTGGCAACGTACAGGCAACTGAATGAACACGCACGACAGGTTTTAGTCAGTAAGAGTCTCACACGCCCTCCCGCTCCGCCCAGAGCGGGAGAAGTTATATGATAATTTACCACCCAAAAAACAAAAAAAGGTAATGTTTTTTTTTTAAGAAATGCGTTTATTTACCCTCTTTTTCTATTGCATATTCAAAGAAAATCGTATTTAAGAAGTAAACTCCAGTCGTGCGTCTGAGCACGACACACACTCACCCTTTTTTGCTTAGTTTGTTACGGCTGATGCCGCTGTGTATTATGTATAACTAAATCGACTTCGGTTTCGTATAAATAAATCGACGTAGGGTGGTCTGGTAAAATCTGATATATTTAATCCCAAAAGTTACAAGGTTTGACCTGAATAAATTTTCTGATGAAAAGAAATGAGCGATGTTCTTGAGCATGGGTGGAACGACGAGTGGCGCCCCTGGCGGCGCGAAGTGGAGTCACAAGCGCGGCCGGCCCAGAGCGGCATGGCTACTCAGGCACGGCGGTGGTAAGTCCTATCGTAGTGCGCCATCTGGCGACGGCAGGGTCGTAACAGTGTCTCTCCTTCACTCTTGACTGGACTATCGAATAATTATCGTGCAGATGCAACAGAATGTCAACGGCTTACTATAATTTACTTCTTCGCGACTTCAGCAGTACACAAAATTGTGATCCCCGTATTTAAGTACCTACCTAGGGTTATAATACCCCACTTATCCCAATGAATGAAACATAGCAAAGATAAGCCATAGTATTTGGCAAGTGAAAGACAAGATAGCCTTGAACAGTAAAACAATTGAATTAATGGTCTGACAATAGCATTTAGACATTTCAGTCATTTATCATTCCTGTTAGACTGTAATTTAGAATAATTACTGTCTAACTTAATGCTTCTTAATTAAGTGAATACTTAAAGTAAGATATTGTAGTCCCGGTTTTAGAGATTGAATTGTGTCCCTATCGATTTAAAGTCAGTTGCTAGGTACATATATATACTAGCTTCTAACCGCGACGTTATCCGCGAAATTTCGTATTTTCACATATCCTATAAGCGTAAACGAAGGAACAGGACAGTTGTATAGATAGCTGTCCTGCACGCGTAGCATGACCACCGTAGAAACGGGTTTTGTCGACGGAAGAATAGACAAAATTACAGATTATGATTGTTTAACTGTCATTTTGTCTATTCTTCCATCGAAGTTTCTACTAGACGGTGGTCATGCTACGCGTGCTGTTCCTTCATTTACGCTTAGCGTTCTTTCAGACTTTTTTTATTTTTGCGCGGTTCCCTAGTCTCGTAGCGTAATGTTAAATAGCGTGTAACCTTTCTCAAGACGGACTATCAAATGCAAAGAAGAGGAAGAAGAAGTTCCAGAGATTAGTGCGTTCAAACAAACAGACAAACAAACTCTTCAACTTTATTTGATTAGAATAGATTTAGGAATAAGCTGACTGATGATCGTGGCGACTTTAATGATAATTTCCGTCATCATCATCAGCCTCTATAGGTAGGTACTATCGCGGACACTGGCGCCTGACCACTTTTTGAACTCATTGCCTAAGCAATTGCCTTATTGCGATAGTACCTATAGCTTTAACAAAAACTATAAATATACTTATAAGACCATACACATACAACCTCTGTTTTCTTCAAACTTCGTAATTTTTACTAGAGCCCTTTGCTTCGCATGGATGCAATTTCGACATGTCAAAACATCGAGATTTCTGTACTGAATCTAAGTTAAATACGAATGACTTACACACATAAATCTTTCTAAATAAATGATCTAAAAGATGGTGAAAATCATATTAAAATCCAGTGTGTAGTTTAGAAGATCTAGGAGGTCACACAGAAAGATACGAAAATCGCTATGTAGGTAGGTACCTACCTATAGATGTTGTAAGTACGTACCTACAATAAAATAAAATAAAGAACTAAAAAGTCATTTATTCAAACTAGGCTGAGAATCAGCACTTTTCGAACGTCAAAATTACATAAGACAAAACGCCCACCCTTCCACAATAAAGTGTAGGTATTCGATCCATTCTAACATCGCTGTGTTTTTCTGCTAGCTACATACATCATTATTCTTCTTCTGATATTATCAAAAAAAAGTACAGATGTCATGTTTAACTGTCTTAAAAATCTAAATGTAACAAAACATTCAGTCCAAATTTTTCATCGGCGCTGTTCTAAGCATATTTGTCTCCATTACAACAGAATAATAGCCAGCTAATTCAATTAGCACAAAACTCGGCGGTTGGATATTAACCAAAAGACAAATTACCCATTTTCACGCTTAGCGCCCGTAAATTCTTGTAGGTGGTCATAAATTAACCTCAGGCCCTTTTAAGGACTACTCCTGTTTACTTCAACCATTGAAACGCTAGTTTTTTTATTTGATTATATCACGATTTTTGTAGGATCGGCTAATATGGAAAATGGAAGTGGAATGTGAATGTTTTTTGAAGCATACGATTGTAGAGAACAAAGGAATTATGATTTAGGACACGTTTATGAGACAGGAAATTGTGTTATCAAAGCTTGTTTCCTGAAATTAGGTTATCGTGTTTTTTCATTATTATGTTAGAAGCGACAAAGCAATCAAATACATTCTGAAGTTGGTGTTTTTATTTATTTATACACTCCAAACACACAAATATCCCTAAAGGCTAGACCCAATGCGATATTGTAATACCCTTAAAAATTAACTAATTCCACTGCTTGTACCATAACAAATTCTATAGGTAGCTATTCTTTCAAATTCACTCAGAGCGGAACAAAACAATGTCGATGTCATCAGCAATGAGATTGAGAGTGCGGAGCGCGCTCGTCAGCGGCACCCCACGCAGCAAGTTACCGCCCGTAACCGCGGCCGACGACGACGACCCACATACCCGTCTGGCACGACTAGTTCCACCCTTCGCAATATATCCGCATTGTGTATCTTCCCTCTAATTATCTTAAAGATATAAGTAACCAGTGTGAGTTGCCTCCTGACCCTCAGTTCATTATATCCGACCGACCATACCTAAGATAAATAGTGTTGGATACATCAACGGATAAAATGGATACACCCCGTATTCCCTCATATATTTATAACTTGAAATACTAGTTAGCTATATTCAAGCTGTTCCTATGCCAAAATTAATATGAAAAACTTCCTTATATAGTCCAAACAATATACACAAAAGAAAATAAGAAATATACCAGAAATACGCTGTATACTTCAACATTTCGAGTTTCCCATAATTACGTATTTCTTTAGTCAAAAAGTGAGTCGGGAAAATACGATTTTAAGGTCATTTGATCCAAATGGTTCCTTTTTGTTCCTCCTATCTCTTTTATGTTTTTTTTTGCTGCAATTACAGACCTTTTTGTTTTCAGAACTAATTAGTGTCATAAAACAACATTCAAGGTTTTTAGAATGTTAAGAATTCTTATTTTTAACAGGGACAGGAGGATTTTTTCAGGGAGGGATTTTTTTTTTACTTGTAGGAAACATGTTTTCCGGTTCGTCCAACTGCCGTCGTCCCACTGGTGGGATGAACGGGAATTAAAAATAAAATTACCAAATTATCCCCGTCCGTCCCACTGATTTTGTGAAAAGACTAAAAACCCGAATTGTCTTCCATCATCATACTTTTGCCAGCTATTTTAGGGTTGGGTTGCAGTCTAGCTGGATGCAGGTGAATGCCAGTGCGCACATCCGCGTCATCTACCGAGCGGCCGTAAGTACTTATTTGAAAGTCACTGCACATAATAATGTTACTTTATTATACTGTGCCTCAGCTCAAATTCACTCTTTATTTCGCTCTCACACACTGCTCACGGGCTGAGAGCGATACTGTCGGTCGATTCCGTAAAAAAAATTACGTGAAGCTTAGGTGAAGTGAGCGTGAAGTGAGCTGTCACTGCCACAGAATCGACCGGCAGTATTTAAAATGAAGCAAATGTCAGACCAAATAAAAAACCAAGACATAGCGCTGCGAACAATACAGAGAAGCTTGCCAAAACTACACCTCCGCTCGGTGCATACACGCTCACACGCACACATTTACAACCACTTACAATCAAACTACACCACACTAAGTGCTTCACCTCACTGTTGACAGCGCTATGTCTGTTTTTATTTAGTCTGAGGAAGGAACTATGCCGAAATCCGGCGTCGGCGGAAAGTCTACGACGTCGGGGACAGGGCGATACGCCTCAAGTGGAGCTGGGCATGACATCTAGTTAGACGCGAAGATGGCCGATGGAGTAAAGCTTTTCCGAATGGTGGCCAAGGTTAGGACAAAGAAACCAGGGCTGTCAAAGTCGCGATGGGTTTTGATATCGTCAAAATCGCGGGGAACACCTGGATGATGGGACCTATGGAACCAGGAAGTATGGCAGAGAAAAGCGGAGGCCTATTCCTAGCAGTGGGCGAGTCCGGGCTGAAATGGTCATAATGATGATCGATAGCGATATGTTATAGTCGCTTTCACGAACCAGTTACTGGGTAACATGATATCAAACGATTAATCTTTAGTCGATTCAATAATTACCTATGCTAAAAAACAAACTAATCATTACAAGTTTTGCCAAACTAACAATATCGAATTCAAATTCAAATTCATTTATTGGTGTGATTTTTGGTACATTTTTACATGAGATCTTAATTATAAATAATTCGTTCCTCAAAAAACTACCTTAAAGGTGTACACTCTTTCACTTAATTGGTAATTATTATTTAAAAAAAGAATAATCAACATTAAGATAAAATAATTACAACGAAACACAACATAACTTAAGACAGGAAAAAAAATATACAAGCAAAACCTTATCCATTGAGTATACATATAAATAATGAATGGACATAAAGATAATAATACATTGTACGAATTAAATAAATATCAATGTCAATAACTTACAATTTATCATTAAGGAATTCGTCAATAGTATAATAACATTTTTCCAATAATAGATGTCTTAATTTGTTTTTAAATTGAATAATATTTAAGTCCTTAATTCCATTTGGTAATTTATTAAATATTTTTGGGGCCATGCAGAGTATGCTTTTATGCATCAATGCAGTCTTTGATGGTCGAACGCATAATTCATGTCTATATTCTTGTCTAATCATTTTATAGCAATGTACAGATGCTTTTCTGAATAGATGCATGTTCTTCTTAACAAATAAAGCAGTCTCAAATATGTACAAGCAAGGTAAAGACATTATTTTGTATTGCTAAAAATAATGTCTGACTGATTAACTGATGTTAATCAGTCGAATAACAATATTCAGCATAGTATTATGTTAGTAGAATATCAGCCATCTTTGGAAGTCCCAGCTATATTGGGCATTTATCAAAGCAACTCACGCTAAGTTGCAGACCGTTTTGCAGTCACAAACAATATACTACTCATGCTTCATCTTCGGAAATCTGATATCATTTTCATCGACGAGTATGTTTCAGTATTACTTCTGCATCCATGTTACAGTCATCTAATATTGAATATCATCAATATCCAGCCCTCAATATCAGAAGATTTGATCATTTGAGGTCACATGTGTTGTACGCTGTTTATTTGGAAATAAATGTATTGGTAGGTATATGAATTTGGTACTTTTTGATATTTGGCAAAGGAACAATAAGAAATTTTGGTAAGAATAGACTAGTCTCTATTAAGTACCTACACCATTATGAATTCTGATTCGGATCGGGTAATCTGTCCTCGGTAATCATCATTATAAATACTTATATAGAGAAGTTGTGTTTATTTAAAATTAAAAGAAGAAGAAGAAGAAGATTAACTTCAGCACGCGTAGCGTGACAACCATAGAAACTGGTTTTCTACGGGTTATGTCGACGGAAGAATAGACAAAATGACAGATTGTGATTGTTTAACTGTCATTTTGTCTATTCTTCCGTCGATAAAACCCGTTTCTATTGTGATAATGCCTTAGCACGCTTACGTGCTGCTGTGAGAGAATTAAAACCCAACAACTTTTACCATACAATATAATATGCGGCGTAGTTCCAGTCCAAATGGAAACTTAATAAAACATGTTCCAGTACAAATAATAAAACATGAAAAAACCGCCCAAGTGCGTGTGGGACAGCGAAGGGTTCCGTCCGTAGTCGGGATGAATATTTATGCGATATTGATTATACAGGCCGCAAAAATAATTTTGTATTTTGTAATAGTTTTAGAAAAAACTATTAAAAACTCAAAGTTATTTTTTTGGTTGTAGGTGTTGTAACCAAAAATATCCCAAATCTCAAAAATAAAAATAAAATGTGTTTAATTATGGGATTCAACATTACGCCACATTCTAATGTGCATTGGATTTTTCTTTTTCATCCATCGGTTACATGTACACACGGCTACACATCAAGCTATAATTTTCCAGTATAAGCTGACCTCGCATTGTACGGAAATCTTATACAATACGAGATCAGCATAAACTGGAAAAGTGTAGCGTGATCTGTATCAAGCTATACATTTCCAGTATGTCCTCGATCAGCTAATACTGGAAATGTATAGCTAGATATGAAGCCATAGAGATATGTGTACGTAATGCCACCCACAATTATTATTTTCATAGTTTCACTTGTTAAAAGGTGCACAAAATACACCTTCTAGTATTTGCAATCGCAAGCGCACTATTGAACGTTAGCTCCCGAGTTTGATCTCCGGGTCGAACAAAATGCTATTGTATACATTCCAATAGAAAATCCTCAGTAGCAGCCAGGAGACTCAATCAGTCTTATTACAAAACGAGTCTTAAACCTTCAAGTCCACTGTTGTATCCTACTCTATTTGTGCTGGGCATGGTAGGCTATAGTAAAGTGGAAGTAAGAAGGGAAGTAGCTCTCGCCACTTCTTATTTAAGATTATTCGTGGTAAAATTCACAACCCAGGCGTTCTACGCACGGTTGGGTTGTGTGTACCAGATGGGCACGTGGGGTGACGGAGGCGACCGCCGCTGCTATGGGTGCCGCCTGCTCGCACCAACCTGCTGCAGCACGCGCCGCTGACGCGTGCCCTGCATACACTCAATATGGTGTCACAACAGATTGACTGCTTCAATTGTACTCTGAGTGAATTCACACGGGCCACATTTTGCTTTTCTGCAAGCTAGTAATAACATAATTTTTAAGTCTAATCTCTGTAAGCTATTATAACTATACCTACACTATTGTACGAGTATTAGGTAACCATGTGATGATAGTTGTATGTGTTTTTTAATTTTTTAATAAAAGTCACTTGCTGTATTTTGCAGGTGAACATATAATCCGCCCGTCGTACTTCCACAACGGCCCGGACTGGTGATGGACGACAAAAAGCCCGACGCTCCCGTTACTGAGAGAATACAGATGCTAACACCCACGCCCACGCTCAAATGATTCGGGTAAGTTCGTAATATAATCGTCACCTAAGGGGCTATTTTTGTCTGCTCATTGCACGATAGAATCTGCTTTATGTGTCCGGGTACTCCCATGGGAAGAAGGTGTGATTTTATGTCTGTATGTATGTATTTTTGTGTATATATTAAATTTTGGTGTATAATAAAGCATATTGTATCTAATAACAAGTGTTTTGGATTTAATTTTCATAGTACTTTACAAATAACTATACTTTTGAGCATTGAGTAACAGGGTGGAAAGTTCCTCCGTCCTCCATTGAATAGGGAGAAAAGATCCTCCGACTAGACGGGTGTTGTGTCTGGTGGACTGCTGCCCAATGGTAGAAATCAGTACGTTGTATACAAATACAGATTTCGCGGTGAACTTTGCTTGAGCGATGCTCAGACCAAATAAAAAACCAAAATACAGCACAGCGAACAATATAGTGAAGCATGCCAGAATTACACCTCCACTCTGTGCATTTACGTTCATAGGCACATATTTACAACCATTTACAATGAAACTACAATCAAACAACACCTCACTAAGTGCAGCCATGTTTACGAAACCAGTCTCACGTCACTGCTACGACAGTGCTATTTCTTGGTTTTTTATTTGCTCTGAGGAGCGATGTAGGATTTATGTAACGTCAGATGTCTTGCGTGGTAAGTGTAATATTTAGGGAAATAATGGTAATAAAAAGAAAAACCAAAGAACTGCATATTTACAACAATTAAAAGCAGATAAAGCTTTTGGCAGGATCGGAACTCCTCGTTGTGTTTCGACTATTTGGATTTGTCTAGACTAGTACATTAAGCCCAAGGACTATAAGGCAGCCATAGGAACTCTTCAACTTAACGAGATAGCCCCACTGTGTTTCGGCTATTTGGATTTTTCTTGGCAAGCACATTTGCCCAAGGTGTAGTCCAGGGTCAGATGATGGAGCAGGAAAGTGGCCACAGGAACTCTTCAACTTAATGAGATAGCCTCGCCATGTTTCGACTATTTGGATTTGTCTTAGCTAGAACATTAGCCAAAGGTCAGATGATGGAGCAGGAAGGTGGCCTCAGGAACTCTTCGCCTTAAAGAGATAGCCCCGTTGTGATTCGAATATTTGGATTTGACTAGACTAGTACATTTAGCCCAAGGTGTAGTCCAGGATCAGATGATGACGCAGGAAAGTGGCCACAGGAACTTCTCAACTAAACAAAATAGCCCCGTTGTGTTTGGGCTCGCCAAAGTTAAAGTTTTTTATTTTTAAAACATTAGTAAAATATGTATAAATATATATTTTGCCGCTGACGGCGTACAAATATCAATCAATTAGGTCTAAAATTACAATTTACTTAACAAAATTAAATATTAATTAAAATTTAATTGCAAAGTCTACTAATTACCTACTTACTATTATCCAAAAACAAAGTTAACATTTTTGTGAATATTTTTTAACACAACGTTTCTAATACATTATGGTGTTAAATAGTATATATTTAGAGAAAGATAATATATAATTACAGCTCTTATTACCTGACTCTTCATGCAAATTTCGAGATCGCAGAAAGCGATAAGGCCGCCCATTGTATGTTTTGTAGTGTTAAATTTATTATTTACTACTTATGTATTTTCTGGTGTACAATAAAGTATATATAAATAAATAAATTTATATAGGTATTTTTAAATGGGTTTCAGAAAAAAGTTACTCCCGGCACGCATAGTGAGGAGGTTCCTCTCTCGACAGCCCTGACCACTGGCAGTGTGGACCTTGTCCCTGATACCCACTGATAAGCCACTATTTTTTATATTTTTTAATGTTTTGTTTTCATGTATTTATATGGTAGTCGTGTGTATGTCAGTCAGTCAGTTCTCCTTTTATATATATATATATTATATATAGATGTCATGATGATCCACTGCTCGCTCATATGCTTATTATATTCTTTAGACTAGCATCCTGCCCCTGTTTCGCACAGATTTGACGACTTGACAAAACATCGAGTTTTCTTCATATATGCAAGTTCAATATTAATGTATTTATATCATTAAACACATACACCATCCGGAATAAATTCTCAAAATAATTGTAAAAACCGCATCAAAATCTGTTGCGTAGTTTTGAAGAACAACTCGATCACGTAAACAGACTCGAAAAGTGACTTCAATTCATAATATGTTTAGATATAAGAATAGCTAATCATAACGTTTGCTAGCAGTAACATGTTTTCTGTCTGGTTTGAAGTTACCTAACATGATGGAGAGGACGAGGACTTCGGTCGCTAACTAGCCTAGCCTCCGTCTGCGTCATCCCCTTCGCTTTTTACCTCGACACGGATGGCTTTAGGTCCATCCACGTCGAGGGCCATAAGTATTGTATAGAATCAAATTTTTATAACTGAACAGACAGCTGTGCTGCAGGCTGGGGAGTTTGTTGCGGCACTTCTTCTTTGCTAAAGCACTAGGAAGTGGTGAAGGGTGGACGTTTTAGGGGACTGTATTGCTGATTCTCTGCCTAATTTGAATAAATGACTTTTGATTTAGATTTTAACATTCCAAGATCGCTTCGATCGTTAATACATTCAAAGTTCTCTTCGTAAAACCCGATCCACATTTATCGTGTCTGAGGTAAAACAGTCCAGGAAAATCTTACGACTTAGGTACTTTACTTCGAGCATTTACAGTAATATATACATGTATATTTAGCTTCGTAGGTAAATAATACTATAGCTGTTGCACGTGGCCTCGTCTGCGTGTGTTATTATTTTATATTTTTTTGATCCAAGATGAAAGTCACTATATGGCCTTCTACAGGGTCCAGGCTACCGATCTGTCTTTCATAACGATCAAGGTAGTGGTGGCGTTAAAGATAACAGACAGAATATTTCTATTATTATTAAAAATGTGGACTGAGTTGAATAATTGTGGCTACAACAAACCGTGTTTAGAAGTCTCCTGCGCGGTTATTAGTACCATGTTTATCAAGAACCGGCTGTCAGCAGGCTGTCGAATAACTTTGTCATCTTGTCAAATAATATCGTGATCCCTGACCTTGCTTTATTTAATTTATTTACATAAAATTCATTCCACATTTCTCGATAACTTTCTACAACGACCAAAAAAATTAGCAATAGTATTGGATGTATAAAGAAAGAAAATTATCTACGAAATAACTTTCTTGATCAGTCCACGCTATAAAATTAACAAACAACAATGAGCATGCCCAATATGAATATTAAAATGGGGATGTAAGTACACTCAAGCGACGCCATTTGTTAATAGCAGTAGGTGCGCTCGTGTTGGAGCCACGAAAAAGTAAATATACAATTACAATATAAAGTAAACTGTTTAGTAACAAGGTTGACATTAAAATGACAAATGCCATAATGTCAGTTTTTGTGGTAAATAAAACAGAAACTTGAAAAACAGTTGATATTAAAGACGCACGTCTCATGTCTCCTTTGGAATGTCTACGTAAAACAAATGACATAATGATCAACCACTGTTTCTTGACTGTTGCTAAGTGACTTCATAAATATTAATTTAATATGATTCATCATCATCTTATTTTCGGATTTCGATCGTATAAGTAGATTTATTATGAATTGAAAAGTTTCCTATAATTCCGTTAAGACACACGTAAAGGCTTGTGCAGACCAGCGCGACATGTCGCGCGACGCGACACTGGTTATTGTTATACTGTGAAGTTTTCTTAGAAATTGTATTGTTCGTGTCGCGTCGCGCAACAAGTCGCGTTGGTCTGCACAAGCCTTAATTTGGCACAGGCACACGAGAGCAGTGGTGGCCTAGTGGTAACGGCCACGACTTACGAGTTACGAGTCGTACGTTCGAACCCTAACAGGCGCTTTACTTTGTGTAAATTATTTAATCACCACTGCTCTCAAAACGGTGAAGGAAAACATCGTGAGGAAACCGGCATGTCCTAGAACAAAAATCCGATAGCAAGTGACATCTACCAACCCGCCCTGGGCCAGCGTGGTGGATAACGGCCTGTTCCCTCTCATCAAGAGAGAAGCCTGAGTCCCAGCAGTGGGAACATTATAACGCTACACGTAGCTCCTGTAATTGCGAAATTTCTTCATTATGCACCATAATGTCACTCCTTATATATATATAATGTTATCTATAGTTAAATACACAGGTTCGTTTAATTGTTCCACGCTGAGTGTCACTGGCACAGTTTTGATTTATTCACTTTAAGTTTCCGAAAAAGTTTTTGAAGAAAAGTTGTTGTTTGGTATTATAGTTGCAATTAAAAAACCACACTATATCTACGAAAAGCTAACTTGAAAAAAAAACACCTAAAGTGCAGTCTTCGCTCCATGGTAAGCCCACTGTCGGTGCCAATGCACAGAACTACAGCATTAAGGGGATGTTGTAAGTGCGCAGCCACACGCTGTTGGAATGATCTCCCACCACCAATGCGATGCCTGAAATCAATACAATCCTTCAAATTCCAATACAAAAGGTACGTATTTCCAAAAGAAAAAAAAAAAATAAGATAAAAAATAAACGTTGGCAGATAAGAGATGACCAGTCTCAACTGACGGTGCCAATTCACGAACATGACGCGTGGATCAGCTAATCGCCTTTGTTATCTTTAAGAGGAAATGCGGTGTTTAGTCCAGACAAACGTATTCCTTCAGTTACTAGAGCAAAACTCTTCTCAGCATAATATAATTAATATCTACCACAGTTACATCCTATATCTACACTTATATTATAACATGAAAAGATTTGTATTTTTGTTTGTAATTAGTAAACTCAAAAACTACTTGATCTACTCTAATATCGTAATATTCGAATTATAAACTTCAAAACGTGTTTATATTGACATACTTTATAAACTCGATACTCAAATTTAAAAATAGCATCATATTATAACACTTGTTCTCTAACAAAATAATGCTATAAAACATATTTTTTTTCTATAACGATACAGGGAAAATCCAAGAAGTTAATATCACAAAGGAGTTTCCATCAACTTTTGTAATGGAACGTTAGCGGGACAGCAGCACCGCTCTAGTACATGCGCGGTGATGTGCTTGGTGCAGGCGCCATTCATACGGGAAGTTGTACTGAATTTCGTGAGATTTTTTTTATTTTTGATCTCTAACTTTGATCTTTTATTTTGTAGGTTCAATCCCAATGTATGAGTGTAGATAAAGTTGTGTATGAAACTGCACATAACTAGGTTAAAAGACTCGTGTGATACTATTAATAACACACTCGTGTTTTAATATCCCTCATTATGCAACAGCTTCATGCTATATTATTTTCACTGAGTAACTGAGTAACATACATCTAACATATATAATTTATGAAAATATCACGCGTGCGAAGTCGCTGGTAGAAGCTGGTAACGTAATACAGTATCATGCCTGCATTCCCCGTGTGGTTAAGCAGAGTTGCACCTATACTGCCCTGCTAAGCCGAAAGGAAATGCGGTATAAGCGGCGAATCTTAATCGGAGTAAGTTTTGAGAAAATTTACTTTTTGCAAATAGTAATTTAAAGAAACAAAGGATATTAAAAAAAAAATAGAGGGGTTTTAAGGTTTTAAGTCAGATAGCGCTATCTGGCTTATACTATTAAATGCGAAATTGATAAAGCTATTAAATAATACGTATTTGCATAGGAGAGACCTTGTTTTCCTGGAGTAATACGTCTGCCGGTGTACCTTAGGGTGGCGTTCTATCCCCTTTACTTTTTGCAGTTTTTATTAACTCAATCTCCGAAGAACTTATTTCTTTCTGCCATCTATATGCAGATGATTTACAAATTTACTCGCGAGCTCCTCTTGGTAATCTGTCCGAGGCTATTTTATCTATTAATCGTGATCTGGCCCGTATATGCGACTGGAGTAAGAGATATGGACTTATGGTCAACCCCATAAAGACGCAGGTTGTGGTGGTAGGGAGTTCTAGGACGGTCTCAAGGATCGACTGGACAACTCTTCCCCAAGTTTCTTTTGACAATTCAGTTGTTCCCTTCAGTGAGAAAGTTAAAAACTTCGGGATATTCATTAATTTGAACTTTTCTTGGACTGCCCAGCTACAGGAAGTGAGCCGCAAACTATTTGCATCCGCTGCATCTTTGAAGAGATTACGTAATTTTCTAACGACTGCCACCAAGATTGCGCTTGCTCAATCGCTTCTTCTACCCATCCTTTATTATACTGATGCCATCTTGATGCTATCTTGACCTTACCCAAGACCAACTTGATAAGCTTGAGCGGCTTCAAAATGTTTGTATAAGATTCATATTCGGTTTGCGCAAATATGACCATGTTTCCGAATATCGTGTGAAGCTCAAGTGGTTACCAATTCGCCTTCGCCTGAATATTCATATTCTTTCCCTTTTGTATAATGTTCTTTTTCCCCTTCCACCCCTCTCAATCTCAAGGAACGTTTCCAGTTTCTTTGCGACTCCCACACGAAATTTTTAAGGTCATCAGATAACTTGAAGCTTAGAATGCCTATGCATTCCACAACTTTCTTCGACAAATCCTTCACTGTCCAGGCTGCTAGTTTATGGAATGCATTGCCAGTTGAAATAAAGCGTGCGCAATCGTTACCTGCGTTTAAGAGGCTCGTGAAGGAACATTACTTGTCGTTGTGATCTTGTTCTCATAACTGTAATTATACAAGGTGCAGTTTTGGATCTGCAAAACATTTTAGGAGGTAATTATGTTAGTGATTCTCGACCCGAATCAACAATAAAATGGGCAGGTATTTTTTTTTCATTTTATTCTTATTTATGGTAATCGGTAAGTGTAAACTCCCCTTTTTAAAACGCGGCCAATCTGTACGTGTTCTTAAACTGCGCTTTCACACACACATACAAACGCAACCGACATTTCTTTCATAAATCCAAAGCACCAACCACCGCCTGCACCCTCTCCCACTAGCCACGCCCCCGCGGCCATCACAACCGAATAAATCGGGTCAATTTATTAGTGCAATTGATGACGCCGGTATGTGCATACGCTTGAAAATTCCGGCCCTCAAGTGCGCCTTCGATTAACGGTCGCGATAGGTACCTACTACCTAGTTGTAAAGATGACGGACCAATACTCCAATGTAGAGTTGGTGGAGATGGTCCGCTTGTATGCCATCAGTGGACACAATGTACCTCGAGCCATCGAAATGTTCGCGGAGTTATTCCCCAATCGGCAACGTCCCTCACACAGGGTAATCCTGGCTGCTACGCAGAGACTGCGCGATCATCGGCAGTTCGTCGTTCCCCAGCATGCTGAAGGTCGCGGCAACGAAGGCCTGCCTGTCGCCTTGCAGGAAGATATCCTGGAATTCTTCCGGCGAGAGCCACGGGCAAGCACGCGGGAGGCTGGTGGACGGTTTGGAGTGCACCACTCCACAGTGTGGCGGCTACTGCACAAAGAAATGCAGCATCCTTTTCATTACCGCAAGGTACAGGATCTCCACCAACGTGATCAGTGCTTTCGACACAATAAAAACGAATGTGTTTGTGTTACGTAAGCTGAAGGAAAATCAGCAACGTCGTGCTAGACTGTGCCTGGAGTGTGACGGTGGAAACTTTGAACAATATCTCCAGGTAACATAAGTAGGTAATTTATTTATTTATTTGTACATAGACAATAATTTGTTAGCTAAATCAACTTGATTAGTGTAAATAAGTTGATTTAAATTTTTTTACTACGCCAAAAATACCTATCAGACAAAATGAATCACTTAAAATCCCTAACGCATGGGTACCTACCTACTTAACTAGCACAAATTATCTTGATGTATTTCTGTCGGTCCTCAGCCCGTTAAAAAGTAGGAAGGAAAATCTTAAATCAACCAATTTAATCTACAAATAAAAACGAAAACCGTCCTTGGGGCTGAATTTACCTACAGAGCGCGCCGACTGCGCCGAGTACCTACATGCCTTATTATTATTATTAGGTGCCTACCTAAATCCCGCGCACGCGCTCGCGATCATAGTTTCACAATTGTGCAACAGGAACTGCTTACGTGCTATGTAAGGTTTATTTGTCTCCGCCTATCATTTTATTAATCAGCTGATAGGTAACTAACGACGCCAACGTGAACTTTTTTTGGCGCAGTTGTATCTACTTCCTACTATTATTATTTATCGTAATAGCCCAGTGGTTAAGGCTTTCTCCTCTCATGCATGAGGTTGCGGGTTCGCAACTGAGCAAGTACCATTGTGTTATTTTTTTAATTCATAATGATGTAAGTACTTTTTAAATTTATCTAGGACATCATTGAAATCCCGTGTTTCGGTAAGCACTTAATTAAAGCCTTTGGTTCGAATTGATTTGTAGCTCTCGGACAGTCGTTAGGTACCACACGGGTCGGTACGGGTCAATGACCTTATAGCCCTGCCGTATAGTCGTTGGTACGGGTAGTCAAAAGCCAGAAAGTCTGACAATTAGTCTAACAAATCGGTATCGTGTTATCAAGTAACTGGTTTGTTGAGGTCTGATACGCAGTCGCCCTACGTGATTCACTGGCACTCCATGTAGTGAGCTGCATACAGTTAAACTGAAAGCCGACCCTAACATAGTTGGGAACAGGCTCGGCAGATGATGAAGATTTTCGCATTGTAATGATGCTTAAAAATGAGTTATTATTTAGCGAAATTTAAAACAATAATGTAGGTACATTGTGATTTTCAAATTCGAACTACATCTAAGGTAAAATTATTTGCTATAAGTTGCTGTAGCTACAACAACTTGTACAGATCGCGGCACGTTGGTTGAACCTTCGATGCGCAGTAACAGATTTTCGAGTCTTAATCGAAATGCGGTATGACGAGCATCGCGGGGGCTCCCCGTAACCATAGCAACGACCTTCATTTTAGTTCAACGTACATGCCGCGTTCGTTTCGTAGAAATGTGGGCGGAGACTCGTACAGGCTGACGTCACTGGTCATCGCATTCACGCACACAGTGACATGACGCGCGATACATCGCAATGGGTGATTCTGTTTTTTTGAAGAGGGTTATTAAGAGAGTTATTCTGAAAGACAATAAAATTGAAAAATCGAAAATAAAAAGTATTATTGATTATTTACTTGGTATCGTATTGTTATATGATTATTTACGAGTCTCATAACAACCTCCTGAAATGTTTTGCAGGTTCAAAACTGCACCTTGTATATAGTGTTCATTTTTTTTTCGCTGCTTATATATTTAGTATGTATGTATTTATGTATATATTATTTAGGATACGTATTTATCTATGTATCAATTCTAGTATATTGTATACTTATAATTTGCACCAACGACAGCCCCATTTTATGTCCAGGTAGTTCACTGTCCATTCTAAGGTTGCCTGGAAGAGATCGCGGAAAGCGATAAGGCCGCCCATTGTATATTTTGTAGTGTTTGATTAGTATTTTTTGTTATGTATTTTTGTGGTGTACAATAAAGTATATATAAATAAATAAATAAATTAATAAATAATATTAAAAAAATTAAAAGGCAGGGCAGTATAGTAGGTACAGCCATATTTTGTCGGTTATGTTTAAATCCCATGTAATAGGAGGCGAGAGTAGATATAGAGTTGAGGGAGGTAGAGAGTAGAGATGTCAGCACAACTAACGGGGTCCGCTAGGACCGATGCCTACCGGGGTCGCGGGAAAGTCCGAAAGGGATACCGTGGCCCCTGGCAACGTACAGGCAACTGAATGAACACGGGTGAATTTGAGTCAGTAAGAGTCTGACACGCTTCGCCCAGAGTGGGAGAAGTTATTTGATAATTTCCCACCCAAAAAAAAAGAAGAAAAGGGGAGTAGAGAGTTCCTTCACATTTTATTTTATCCATTTTTTTTTCCTCTATTTTGAGTGATCTCTGGCCATGTTGGCCCCGCAAACATGATTAGAAACACATTTCAATTAATGGTAATAACTATTAAGTATTTAATAATTATAAAATTGTCCGGTTATACCGCCTTAAACCTAATTTTAAAATTATTACAATTTAGTTTTGTATAAAAAAAAAAAACTTTTTTTTGTTATTATATTATTGTTATGTATTATTTTTGCTTTATTTTTTAAGTATTTTTAACTATTTAACTATAATCAATTAAAAAAATACCTAACATATACCTACTCGTTTATCTTAGGTATTAATATTTTGTAAGAAATGTCGCTTTAATTTGTATTTTTTCTTTATCTTTTTCTCTTATTGTATTATAGTATATTAATAGATATTAATTATATTGTTTTAAACATAAAAAATTCTTGCCGCTCGGCGTGACCTTGACCATACAAAATGCCAAGAATGTTTCTTGGCATTTTGTATGGTCATGGTCAGTGGAATCCAAAAATACCCCATGTATGTTCCGCGATTCTTGATACATTTCGAGTAATATATAATTATATTTTAAAATTTCTTAAAAAACGTATGGAAACTGCTTTTAAAACGTTATTTTTACACAGCTTTTTCAAATTCTATTTTTGCATTTTTCATAGTTATGTAATATATTTTCAGACAAAATAATCATCTTCCTATCATTAATTCAAGATACAAAAAAATTGATCGAAAAGGAGGAATTTACATTCTAGTGATACAGAGTAGAAATATCTACTCCATTTTTATTTTCCTAAATCATTTTAAAAACCTAGGCGGTATATAGGCTTGCATAAGATCACCAAAAAGTTGACTCGAAAACTTCCACGACTCTCATGGTGAAAATATAAGGGTTCCCTTTTGACTACGGAACCCTAAAAATAGTATGATTTTAGAATATTGATCTCACTAATTCACGCGGATTAGCTAGATATGACGTAACATGGTATGTTTAAACTTAGTAACGTCCAAAATTAGGTGATTCCACTCAACCGTCTGAATACTCCAATACAAAAACCACGATTAAAGTTCAGAATAATTTGTCCACTGAAAAGAAAAATCTAAAAACCAAGTTTTTCACTCCTCATAAATCTTCAACACCTCCTTACGTTTAAATTGGCCTCATAATTTTTGGTACTATAACGAAATATCCCAGACTTTGTCGTCACGAAACCACGCGTTTATTAAAGGGGAAAGTCCAGTAATGGACCCGACTCGTTCGGAGATTATGTCCCCCAAGCGAAAAACGTCACTGAAACATGTCGTTGCGAGACTGGAAGGTTGCATCTCACACCGTAGTGTAACAAAAATGACAACATTATTATTTTTTCGCTGTCACTTTTGTAGAACAATGTGTGATTTCCGGGTGGTGTTGTGTTAACTATTTATAACATAACATCACGCCTGTATTTCTCGAAGGTTAAGGCAGAGGTATATCTACAGTACACCCATATTTCATCAGTTATGTATGTTTAAGTTCCATGTAATAAGGGGTGAGCCTATTACCATCAACCGGGCACAAATCTTGACTCGCGGCTGAGACTGAGAAATTCCGGATGGAAAAACCCAATTACACTTTGCCCGACCCGGGAACGAATCCAGGACCTCAAGCTCAGCAGTAGCGCTTGCGACCAATGCACCAACGAGGCAGGCGTATTATAACTATTTATGTTTAACGTAATTAAGTAATTTACTGCAAACCTAATTGTAATGTGTTCTTTCTATAAATGTTATCCATCAGTGCAAAAAACAAAAATACTGCAGGTATGTTCAGTTCAGTCAGTTTTGTATGATTAATCTGAGTACAGATTATTTTTTGTTTTTAGATGAAAGTTTATTGAAGTTATTAAATTGCATTCCTAATTAATTTATTCAAAGTCTATCGCTTGAATAGACAGCTAATCGTGCCATTATTTAATATTAATAAGTATTGTGACATAAACTAGGGTATCAAGTTGATTAAAATATTGTGAAGTTAAAGATGGAATATTGGCGCATATCTTGGTGAAGCAGAACTACTAATATGTACCTACATTATTATGATTTAAGAGTTAAAAGTTTACTACTTAGGTTAGACATTCAATAAAGACGTAAACCGTAATGGGTTGGGTAAGTCATTGCAATGTTTCTCGATATAAGAATGATGAAACTCACGGCAATAATTATAATGTTAATTCCAATGAGATAAAAGTTACATTGCAATTACTTAAGTACGTAAGTTTTTCGTCATTCTTTGGACCAGATCACCTCGGAAAAGTGGGTTATTGCACGCCCGAATTGACAATTTTAAATAATATCATTTTTTGTATAACCGATTCGCACGAAGTTAATTTATTTGTGGGCGAATCGACAACTCCAGAAATACGTATTAGGCAATTGGCTCATTTTGAAGTTCATGCAATAAAGTTAAGAAAAAAAAAATATATATATATATATATATATATGTATATATATATATATATATATATATATTTTTTTTTTTTAAACGTTGCCCCACACTAAGAATTTCTTCTTGTACTTTACTGCATAAATAAATTAACTTATTGCGAATCGTCTTTAGATTTTCTTTTTATTATTTAAAAGTGTCAATACGCCCATTTCGGGCAAGAGATAATTCGTGCGAATCGACTAATAAGCCGGAAAAGTATTTAATAAATTATTATTTTATTTACGTTACAGCACGATGTGATACGCGCCCCAGTTAACATTAGCAAGTACATAATGAAAGTTTATACCACCAACAGAGTTTATTTTGACAGCAATGGATTACAGAAACGGCTTTTTAACAAACTAAGAGTGAATTATTATGATGAAACATATACTATTATGTGCACAAGTAAGTACTGCTTTTGTTCTGTATGATAAAAAAGTTGAAAATGTTAATAATTAAAATTAATCACGAAAGTTATGGAAAGCAGTATTTTTGCAGTAACAAAACTGCGAAGTACCTACCTACGAGACTTTGTAATTTCACAGTGATGTTAATGACAGATATGAAAAAATTCCGCTATAATTAAGGCGCTCCCTCACGAGCATTCGCCTGTCATTTAACAGTTCAGAGGGGCAATTCCCGTAATTTTTATGAACGTTCGCATTCGCATCTCATTCGCAATCTGTCAAAAATACAATTAATTTACCAACATTTTTGACAAGTTTGACAGATTGCGAATAGAATGTGAACACTTTTTAAATACGAGAATTGACCTTCTGATTCGAACATTACGTGAGTGAGGAGAACCGCGGTAATGGTAACAAAGTTGTGCTCCAAATCGAATCTTGGATTGTTATATTGCAGGTGAAAGCCTTTACATAATACGGTACATACTTCTTCTTCTCGTGTGGTTAGTGACTAACCTAGTGTCAGAGTTTTATTAAAGCCGCCCATGGGCATCTGACTTGTCTACACATGCCGTCGAGAAATATCTCTCAGGCATGCCGGTTTCCGCACGATGTGTACATACTAATTCCATGATATTTGTGAAATTGACATAGAGATGTATTGAAAAATCGGGCAAGTGCGAGTCCGACTCAAGCACGGGGGTTCTACCACCGTACAATATTTTGCAAAAAACGCCGAAAACGACACGTTTCTTGGCCTCCTTTAATTTCTAACTTATTTCTTGTTAGAGCGGCAATAGTTAATATACTGTGAAAATTTCAACTGTCTACCTATTACAGCTCATGAGAGCCCCCTGACAGACAGACGGTCGGACTGTGGAGGCTTTGTAATCTTAGCTTCGAGTACAATACCCTAAAAAACAAGATGGCGGCATTCGTGCCGATTTTGTCCACGCGCCAAAAGATCATTGTACCGTTGTAGCTTTAGGTCTAATGTCATATTGCCATCATAAACAAACATTTAATCGTTACCTACATTACGGAAAACATTAAGGTTATTAAATCCCCAAAAAACCATAACACGCCATGGCCCAATAAACAATATATCATTGGAACCAATAAGTGTACCAATGCTGGATAAATGACACCAAAAAGGTTGTTATTGCATAGCCCAGGTGTTAAGTATTGGGGTCCTGTTGAATTATTAGGCAAATCCCTTGACTACGTGCTTACGAGCAGTTTTCCGTGATATATATTTAAAGGAATGAGGAATCACGAACTATAAACAAAGTATTTTTACTTCTCGGATAAAGTAATCTAGTGAGGACTACGATATAGTAGATTATTAACCAAGGGGATAAAGCAGTGTCTTCTGTCGCGGGTGACGATTTAAATCGCGAGCGGAACGAAGGACTCGAGGTTTACTCCCGAGCGTAGCGAGGGTGTTCAAAACTTAAATCACGAGCGAAGCGAGGGATTTAAGACGAGTCCTGAGTGTAGCGAGGGATTTAAGTTCACCCAAGACTAAGACAGCTTTATCACCGAGGAAAATACTCTACTTTTCGTACCATTTGCGAAAAAATTAACACAATAATAATATGAGATAAGCATTTATTAAAAATAATGACAAGTAAAAGTTAACATTCGAAACATAAATCCAATTATTGATAGAGAGAGTTACATTTTTGTTTGGTACATTTATTGTTGATGAGTTGATTTGAGTATTTCTCTGTTCTTGCGTCTGAGGAACTTGCGTTTCATTGTAGATAGTATACGTCGGAGATAGTGGTGGTGGTGCATCGTGAGTTACGGACGAAGATAAGATGCCGGAAGTTGATGGTTGTGGCTCTGATAGATTAAGTTTTATATTTTTGTTAATTTGACTGCTTAATATGGTTTTATTCGCCATTGAGCTTTCGATATAACCCTCAGCTACTCCATCAGAGCTCCAACCACCGTGTCTTTTTATTGACGTAATATCCGCCCCTGAATACGCCAAGAAAGTCGCCGAAGTTCTTGTAAAGCAGTGACCGGTGTAGAGTTCAACATCTTTATGTTTTAAATATTTAGCAATTTCCTTTGGCATATTGCTAATTTTATTTTTGCCGATGGCTTGTCGAGTACATTTCCCATTCCGATAGTTTATAAAAAATCTATTGTTTTCCATGTTGGTGGGACGTAATGCTTGGTATTTATGAATGATTTTAGTATATTGTCCTTGTACAATGAATGACCGATTTTTCTTTGTCTTAGTTTCCTTTACATTAATCAGCAGCAACTCATTGGAATGATTTTCAACGTCCTCCACCTTTAAGTTTACAAGTTCACATCCGCGGCAAGCACCATTGAGTCCAAAAAGTAAGGCCACCTATAACAAAGATAAAAAACAGGTAAATATATAGAATAATTACCATTACTAAGATACGAAATATTCATAGTTAAATCATATATACTTACTTTCGTGGCCAGAAAAATTTCGTCAGGAGCTTCATTAAGAAATTTTTCCACATTTTGAGTCGTAAAAATTTTAGACTTCTTTGCGCAATGCCCTTCTGATTTTCTTTTTAAAAAAGCCAGTAATTTCGTGAATCTATTTATTTCAATGCTGTGTTTGATGCTTATTGTAGCTTTCAGTTTTGAGTATATGCACCAAAGTGTATTCGGATTCTGTGTCTTGGATAAATAATCAAAATAGACAAGAAGTACTGATTCTGAAATTGATAGGCCTTTCGCACTTCTCCACATTGAAAATTCTTCATAAGTTTTTAAATAATTTTCCTTGGATTTTGTTGGAAGCAAATTATTTATAATTGCGGCAGCTTTTGCACTGATGGAATCCGACAATTCACAGTCACTGTCGCTTTGATCTAACATCGTAACGTATTTTTAGAACATTAACTTATTTATAAAAATAAATTAAAATAAACTTAAAGTTTATGTACGAGTATTTGAAGAAAACAAAAACGCGGCAAATTCTTAGACTAATATTTTTTTGTCGGAAAAGCAAAGGCATTAAGCTCATACGGCCTCGTCGGTTTTCGTAATTTTATTTAATAATCATAACTGCATAATAAATGCGTATCCCTTTTTCAAAAAGATGTATAATGCTTTATATACAAACTCAATGGTGTAAACACAGATGTAGTTCAGTATAAATTTCGGTAAGTATTCCAAATTTAAATCACATTCGCCCCCTAGAGGATGAATGAAATTCAGTACAATTTTCTTTCCCTGTTTTTAACAGATTAAAAATGACTATTGTTATGTTCGCTTTTTGTGGCATAGAATGTCACTTTTTTGAGCAAGTGGTACGAAAAAAATATATTTATTATTAAACGCAAGGTGAGCTCGGTATTCATATGAAAATATGTCTCAACAAATTTACTTTTATCAATCAATCTGCCTAACCTTTTCCCAACTATGTTGGGGTCGGCTTCCAGTCTAACCGGATGCAGATGAATACCGTATTTTACATGGAGCGACTGCCTATCTGACCTCCACACCCCAGTAACCGGGTAATACGATACCTCTTGGGAAGACTGGTTGTCAGACTATCGGGCTTCTGACGACCCGTAACGACTGTCAAAGATCCACGAATGACAGCCGAGACCAATGGCTTAGCGTGCTTTCCGAGGTACGGAGGAGTCTCGGTATGTTAAGATGGTCACCCATCCACAGACCAACCCCGGCAAGCATAGCTTAACCTAATGGATCGAACCGTGCAGCTGTTATTACTTAGCCACGACTAGCAATAAATTTACATTTATGTGTATTTATAATTGCCAGCCAGCTAAATTGTAAAATATGAAAAAATTCACGGCAGTAGTATATTTATCGAAATTACAAGGAAAACTATTACAGCCAAGTAGACACAGTTACAAGTTAAGGAGTAATAATCGACCATCTTACATTTGCAGTTGCAAAAACATGTTGTCCCATATATTCCGTATGGGAGAACATGTTTTTCAACTACGAAGTTGAGTTTGTTCTTAGTATAAATTCATCCCAACTACGGAACCCTTCATTGTGCTTGGTTCGACACGCACTTTGCCGGTTTTTTCTTATACTTGTGCTGTGAGACCTTCTTGCCAAATTGCATGATTCTAAGTCAGCGGGAAGTACCCTATAGGTGTTGATTTATACGTTCGTATTTTTTTATTGCGTTGACTTAGAAGCTTGATTTTTAGAGTTCCGTAGTAAACAAGGAACCCTTATAGTTTCGCCATGTCCGTCCATCTGTCTGTCTGTCTGTCTTTCCGTCTGTCTGTCCGCGGCTTAAATCAGAGACGGTTAGTACCAGAAAGATGTTATTTGGCATATGTATACATATTAATAATGCCGACAAAGTGGTAAAATAAAATAAGGAAAAAATTTTTTTTTTGGGGTACCTCCCCTACACGTAAAGTGGGGATGTTTTTTTTTTCCCTCATCTACCCCATGTTGTGGGGTATCGTTAGAAAGTTCTTTCAAAAATATTGTGAGTTTGTTGAAACTCACAATATTTTTGAAAGACCTTTCTAACGAACGGAAATGGTTGAACCATTTTTGGATTCAAGGATCCGTTTGCGAAATATTAAACGTTTAACTGATTTTTTTTGTTAGAGTCAAGAGTGTGTCCCCCCTCCCCTTCTAGCTAAATGGTTGTACTTGTACTTGTGAAAAAATTCACAGCAGTAGTACATAATATAACGAAATTAAAAGGAAAACTATGACAGCTAAGTAGGCTGTACAGGTTAACGAGAAATAATCAACCAACTTAAATTTACAGTTTGAATAAGAATAACTTTGATAAATTCATCCCAACTACGGAATCCTTCATTGTGCGTGGTCTGACATGCACTTGGCCGGTTTTATAGAGCTCCAAGGGACCACAGACCTATGTATTTAAAATAAATTTCAACTTTATACCTCCACGCGTTCCTCAGGAAAAGTGTCGTGACAAACTGACAGACAGACGGACCACAAAGCAATATATAGGATCCGTAATTTTTTCTTTTGAGGTACGCAACCCTAAAAATGCAAAAAAGAAAATTGCGGCAGAAATAAAGATTGAAAGGTAGTAGATACATACGACTATATTCACTTCTCCACATGAATCTCCTGATACAAAAACACTTGACAAAACTTCAGTCGTCGATACCGATGCCGATATGAAAGCGAGGAATATTCTATAGAGCCGTTTTCATTTACCGACACGACGACGTGTCAAAGTCACTCCTTTATTTGTAGTGACAAGGCGCAGCGTAACCTTATTATCGCTTCGAGGCGATGAAAAAAACCATATGCGTTTTTTTATCGTCAAAGGAGCCGAGGAATATTTACAGACAAAAGAAGTCGCGGAAAGAAAAAATATATCGCAATAGAGCGATTTGTCAAAGCTGTGTTTATGAATGGGATTTTTTGTTTTTCTGTATTGAAAATACCAGTGTTATTATGGGTACATATTTGAACGTCGAAAATTAAGATACCTACGGGTAAAATGTCAATCTTCAAAACATCGATTGTTAAATATCGATTGTATCAAAGTAGCGAAAATTGTTATACGTAAGCTTAAAGTGTCTAAGATTGAAATGCCAAGTGATTAAAATATCGGGGAGAGGTGAGCGCCCCCTCCC
Organism: Agrochola lota; assembly: GCA_947364205.1. Classification (NCBI taxonomy): domain Eukaryota; kingdom Metazoa; phylum Arthropoda; class Insecta; order Lepidoptera; family Noctuidae; genus Agrochola; species Agrochola lota. Next base: position 15,798,028 of record OX376223.1, on the reverse strand, counting down.
CCTGGCACCACTCCAATGAAAAAAATAAAGTAACCGCGAAAGGGATAGCGGGGCCTTTGTTCGCTCGCTTCGCTAGCTCACTAGACCCCGCCATCCCCTTCGGACCTAACCTGTCCGAGTCGGGGTGCCCCAAGTCCCGATCTCGCTTCGCTCGCTCTTGCTTCTTAAGTTGTCCTGATAACAGTAAAAATAACATTGTAGTAACCTCCGCAGCTTTCTTACATTCGATACTCTGTACTTCGATATTTAGGTACATTTGTAGATAATTAGATTTTAGATATATTGGACGTAGATTATATATCCATTCGACCATATAATTTTGTTCTAATAATTCGGTTTTATGGTCGTTCGATATTTAAGTTTTCGATGTTTTGAACATTGACATTTTAACCGTAGATATTTAAATTTGTCGACGTTCAAATATCTACCCGTTATTATCTTTGTATCTGGAAGTTCAAAAAAATATTTGATTTAGGTTGTGCAAAGACAATGCGTTTTCTTTGTATAGAAATATTTGTTAGGCTATTTGTTTGTAAGAAATAAAACTATTTAGGTAAACAGACTCCGGAGAGATCTTTCAGTGAAAAATCTGTTCACTCAGTTTTTCTTAACCCTTAATTTGGCAGTGATCCGAGTTGTTTTATTTTATGAAATAAGATGTATGTCTGAATTCCTAGGGTTAAATACAACTTAGGAAAAATAGACAAATAAATAGTTTATTTACAGGTTTTCAGAAAATCAATGTTCATCACAGTGAACACTGCGAAATACATTGAGAACAACGAGTAATTTGTAACGTTCACTGTGGTAAACATTGTCAAATAAGTGTAATTTAAACAGGTAAAGTAAAAACACTATGTATATCTAATATAATAAATCAAATTATTTATTATGGAAATGTAAAAAACAATTGCGAGGATTTTGCCCCATGTCTTGTTTTGTGCTGGGATAATGTGCTGTATTATCGAATCTTATGGGGCTTGTAGGCCTGGCTGATCTTTTTTTGTAATATCTATGTGAGTCCTGCAGGTTATTGTCGGTAAAGTGTTATAAAAATCTGCGGATTTGTTGGTAACGTTTTAACATCATTATGTCTGGCCGTATCGAAAACTCCAATAGTCCAGATAACATGGCATTTCAACAATTCCCATCAGAATATGAATGCTTATAAAAATCCCTCATCTCATTCTCTGATGCTTATATGGATCTTCCAGTTTGTTGAACGTAAAGATTGGTCTGGTCTACTAAATCGGTAAATATATCTTCAGAAAAAAAATAGAATAAATCAAGGAGATCTGGAAAATCGACATAGGTTTCGATTCTTTGGTAGAACTTATCATATTTTTTAACATAGGTTTTGGCAATGTTACTCACAAATAACGTATTAAAATGACAATACATGTTCGAATATTTGGCAGTGTTCACTGTGATGAACAAACACGTTTGCCTCAAAAAAAAAGTTACCAAAAACACAAAACATTACGTAAAACCCATTCCATTCCAAACCAAAGCATAAACATTGTTTAGTAAATAAAACCCACAAAAAAGTTAATTTAGTTATGTAAAACACGTAAAATAAAAACATTTACCTTGTGAAGAATCGAGTGCCCGCGCCTCGCTGATATCTTGTCTCGATAATGACAGATGAATGATGTGGCCACTAGTAGAATTATTTTTTATACCGATATATATACTTTAAACCTGCTATAACTAAAATAAAAAACGAAAAATTGTAGATAATAGTCGGTCAATATTTATTTTTTATGAATATTTATCACAGTGAACATAATCAAATTAAGGGTATAACACTATTCAAATTCAGAATCCTGTTTTTGAATAGAACGCAACGTGTTAGTACATTTTATTAAAACTTTTTTACCAGCTTTAAAGCTGTTATAAAATTAATTTTGTAAATAGAATTTCAACAAAAAAAAATACAAAAAATCAGTGAACAACAAATTATTTAATAACTCTGCAATCAATTTTCATTGCTAACAAATCCAGTTGAACTAAAAACTGCATTCATCGAAGCAAGCTTTAATTATAAACCTGAACTGAATAAAAAACTTAAGGAGGGGAAGCTATATTTATCACAAAATCTGACTCTTAAACGCGTCAAGTTATTTTTTCTTACAAAACGAAGAGAAATAATTAAGGGAGACGATGCCGAGTGTAATAAAACACGATCCGTTGACTGACGAAAATCACTACGACATCTAGTAGTATTACAGGATGGGTATTTTTAGCTTTATCATTTTTGGACGTTGTTCATTCAAAACAATGCTGACTGCAGTATCTTGAAAGAAGCACTTTGATAGCCAGATATGTTTTATTTAGTACGAAAAGCGACACATCAAGCTATTCTTTGTCCTGCATCCTAATTACGTAACACAATCCGAGAGTTTTGAAGGATATTGCTAAACTATTGCTTCATAGGTTTAAAAAAATCATCTACTAAACATTGTCAATGAACACGATGGTGCGATGGGCGACGGCGGCGGCGGGCGGTTCATGCGTCAACTGTCAGAATGAAAGCCATGGCAATCAATTGTCATTTTATGTGTGTTACGCAATTACTCCGCTGGTCCTATCAAATCGAAAGCCTTACAATGTGAGTTGAACTTATTATACCGAAGATGTGATGCTTGTTGTGTCTTTGTGTGTACCTAGTTAAGTCTTTTTGCATACTTTTTTGTTGGGGAGAAAACAGTAGTAATATTGGTATACGTCACAATCCATAATTTTGCTTTGAAAATAATAGAAAAACACCACCACTCTTCTTCTCCGTTATTTTGAACACAAAATCCATCCTCCATCAAAGTCACATCATTAATTTCAAATAGGCACATAAAATGCAAGGTTTTGAACGTCAAAAGTGCCTTTTATTAAATCAAGTTTCACAAAACCATAAGTTAACATCCTGTATAATCCCACTGGAATTTCTAAAATGTTCCTTAATGAGGCAAAACACCTGCGATGGATATTTTAATGTACGCGATTTAACTGCTTGTATGTAAATCATTTAGTTTATTGAGACATATATTCCTTCCGTAGATCTTTTAGAATGTCCCTGGTGATAGATTGATATCATGTTTCTGTTAGAAATTAGCTCGTAAAGTATTAAACATGTGTACGGATTAGTTTGATATTATAAGTTTTTTAAGCTGCATTTTACCGCTTTATTTACAAAAGTTAAGTAAGGATTAAGGCTCAGACAGGCGCGACGCAACGGTGCGACGCGATTCTGGTTCCCGACAATTTCCATGAAGTTTTCATAGAAATTGTTCTACTAGAGTCATGACGATCACGCTGTCGCGTCGCGCCTGCCTGCTAGCCTTTAGCAACTGTTTAACCATATATTTTAGATGTATAAACGTCTTTTAAGTTTGAGCAACATTTATAAATAAAACTCTATGTTTAGACGTTTGATTTCAAACATGCTTTCTGTAAAAAAAAAATATAATGTTTTATTTCTGCAGTTGCTTTTGGAATGTCATTGCTTGGCATTTCAAAACCTATACCTTGACAATTCAAAAGTGCCTGTAAATGAAATAATTAATTCAAATAAGTGCTTTGAGTTTGAGTTTGCTATAAAAACCAAAATCTATTTGTGTAAGTGGGATTCGTTTGTAAACGCACCCAAAATTCAGGATAAATTTATTAAATATTTATTAACTGTGATTTAATTTAACGGCTTTTAAATATGAGCAACGCGAAAAACATTAATTTTAGCTTCGTTCTTTTAATTAATTTTCGGCTACAGATGCTTAACTCATTTGTACTCAAAACTAGCCTAGGTTTAATTTGTAAAACATTTGTAAAACAATCTAGAAATAAAAAAAGTTATCAGGTTATTAAGTTTCCCCTGAAAATAAATCAAGTACTGGCAACCCAGAAACATCTATACCGAGCTATAGAGCAATAGATACCCGTCCGCTTCGACCTCTATATTTGAAACTAGCTTCTTCTCGCGACTTCGTCCATTCTTCAATTTTTTTTTTTTTTTTTTACTTTGGCTCCGCTCCAAAGGATCATACCGTGATGATAATCAACCTTGATTATGAAACTAGTTGGATAAGGATTAATACCATGATACAAACATTTAATTTGTTTTTTTTTTATTGTGACTTAACTATAACAGTTAGATATATAGCCTCGTGGCCTTTTTGGTGGGTAATGATGAGTACTATGTATAAAAATCTAATACATTATTTTATGTATCATCAATAGTTTTCGCAGCACACGTCAAATAATGACTTTTATAGAAAATAAATTGATACCTTGGGTTACATTATTGCAATTTTCGCAGGGATCTCATTTTTTTAAAAATAATATCCGCCGATATTACTCGCTGATAATGTACCTTTCTATAGGTGAAAGAATCTTTTAAATCGATTAAGTATTTTTTTAGTTTATCCATTACAAACAAACAAACAAACAAATATACAAACATACAAAAAATCAAATCTTTTCTCTATATTTTATCAGTTTAGATTTAGATAGATTGAGCATTCTAAAATGTTCGTTCGATTTTCAAATTAAAGGCCTCATTTCAACCCTGTGCCGGCACCGAACGAAATGCTTCGCTGTTAACTGATTTAACCACTCACTAACCTAGATTCAATTTTAGTTTTTAACACGATTACGCCAGGGAACAGCCAGCTTTAGCTAAGAGCGTAAGATGAAACCACAGGGCTCTAATCGTAGTTTAACCACAGTTTAACGGGCCAAGTTAAATTACTGGTAATGTACCCACTTTGCGAATGAAATTTTCAAAGCTGTTGCCGTTTGGTTGAAGCTCTCACATTGGATCTGTTATACTTGTTATTGGTTAGATACTTGGAGGTAAAATAAGAGTATTGCACTAGTTCCCGCGGCCCATGTATATAATCAGCCAATAAAGTTCCCACTGTTGGGTCACAGGCCTCGTCTCTTCGAGAGGGAGTGGGCTGTAATCTATCATGTGAGCCCAGTGCGGGTTGGTAAATGTCACATGTCTTCGAATGTTTGGTTCTTGTTTAAGCCGGTTTCCTCACGACGTTTTCTTTCGCCGTTTTGAGAGCAGTGGTGATGAAATTATTTACACAATGTACAGCGCCTGCCTGGGTTCGAACCCACAACCTGCAACTCGCAAATCGGGGCCGCCCGTTACCATTGGGTCACCATGTGTTAAGTTTAAATTTTCGGAGAAAACTAACTTCTGTTGTTCAGCAACTGAGCGCAAATTCTGAAAAAATCTAAATGTAAACTTCGAAAACAAAAACAGAGAGATGTAAACCAATTCTTTTTGTGTTGTTTTCATGTAAACAAGTCGATGCATGATGATTCTATGATTGGTATGGTACAGGTTGGCGATTTAGTCACCTGCAGCCGTCAAGGGGGTGATTTTACCCGCCATGCTAAAAAAAATCGCTATGACACTCATGCAATTAGTGAAAAAATAAATACTATTCAACCGTTGACAGACTCGATGTATGTATGAAAACTATTTTTTTCAAAAATTTCTAAAGGACATCGCTCATTATTCCGGCAAATAACTTGTCATTCAAGTTAGGATTTTAACTCAAATTAATTAAAGTCTATTTTACGATGGCGATACAGAATAGCCGACGGCTCGCCGGCAGTGAGCGGCCCGCGACCCGTCACACTTCGCGCTGGCAACACCCTTCAAGCGAGGAGCCCACTCCCCGTCTGCAGGCGGTATGGATGTGCCTCGCAGTCCGCACGGTGATGCCTTGGCGGCAGCGCGGTAACGCCTCGCCGTCCGCGCGGTGACGCACAACAAGCTGTCACCTCACCGGTGGCGTGCTGGCAGCAAGCGGTCGCCTTGCTGACGGCGCGTTGGCGACTAGCGGTCGCCTTGCTTACGGCGCGTTGGCAACTAGCGGTCGCCTAGCTTAGGCGCGTTGACGACTAGATGTTTCGAGGCGATGCCGGGGCGTTACTGCGCTGGAGTGGTGCTGTTATAATGGGCGATGAACTTAAGTATGGTGATTACGACAACTTCCACTATCTCTTCTTTCATGTACTCGTAGGTAGCCATTTTGAGATATCGATATGTTTGTTTAGTGTTACATGAATTTTACTCGATATTTATATCTACCGAAGAATATAAGACAAAGCATCTAAAAGGATTCTCTTGTTGTGTGTGCCCTTGGCTATAAATAAGATACTCGACCACTTCCTGTTAGGATCTTTACAGGCTGCTTAGCTGTTTGGTTGAATTTTGGTGGGAATAGGGAGCAGGCCATGGTATAGTAGTAGTAGGTCCTGTACACACTGGCGGATGGGACGGTAGAGGATTTTAAATTTATCAATTGAATTGAATAAGGAGGTATTGAATAATAATTCAATCGAAATAAGGTATATATTTCAATGCTCGGTGTTCGATCTTGGAGCATCGCAACGCAGTTTACTCTGGAGCATTGATGAGCACGCTGGGGGATCGCGCGGTGGCAGGCGGCTGTATGCGGCGGTATGGACTGGAGTCTGCCAGGTCGTATGCAATCGAAATAATTTATATACGAGTATTTCAATGCTCGGTGATCCACCTCGAATTATACAGGTGCATGCCACGGCATATCGATGCTGTGTGTGTTATGTGGCCGAAATAGGTCAAAATACGCTGTAGGCAAACTGTAGATAATCGGGTCTTGATATCGAGTTGGGAAAGGACAGACACATGTGCGTTTGGCAGTCCATGGAATTCGGAGCATCCGTCTCAAGCACCACATTTCGAATGCGTGTATCCTCTGTCTTTCTCTTGCTCGGATTGTCCACGTGTCAACGCTAACACGATGGTCCGACCAAGTAAAAGAAGCTACGTCTTCAAGCAAATTTCAGCAGGTGGAGATGGCAACTTTGAACCGGGGTCGATGGAGGCAGATTGTTCGCTTGAAGGGGTCCAGTAACCACTTTCCTCAGTAATGCGGAACCGATTGAAGAAGAGAAGAGTAGCATATGGTGGAACAACACCTCACTTTAAGATGAATCCCACAGAACCATAAAGTAGGAGGAGTAAACCCTCTAGCGATAATGATAAGCAAAAAAATGCACTAGGTATGTCTCGGGGGTCTGAACACTGATTTTGCGTTTTCTCACTTTTGTAACAACACCCCCGAGATTGCAAGAATGGTACTTTGGTTCCATTACAAAAAGAGCCTGCAAATGAGAAACTGAGGTGCATAACCATCTGGTTTCTGATAATGATGAATTGTGTGCTTAGTGCATCCCTTAATCCGTAGGTCAATAAACGGATGCTTTTCGTAAGGCAGTAGGAAAATTAAATCAAGATTGTATATCTGTCTACTAGACAGACTATCATCGCTTTATAAAAATGTAGGCAGATACTCAATAAAAAATAAAAAAACGTCCAAGTGCATGTCGGATCACGCACAATGAAGGGTTCCGTAGTTGGGATGAATTTATCCCAAGAAAAAACTTGACATCGTAGTTGTAAAACATCTTCTCCCATACGGAATGTATGGGAGACCATGTTTTTCAAACTGAAAATTTAAGTTAGTCGATTATTACTCGTTAACCTGTACAGCCTACTTAGCTGTGATAGTTTTCCTTTTAACTTCGTTATATATACTACTGCTGTGTCATTTTTTTCACAAATCCAAGTACAACTTGCTGCTTCCTACATTTAGCTAGCAGGGGGGGCCCGGACCCTTGATTCTAACAAAAAATTGCACTTTAAATCTTAATATTTCGCAAACAGATCCCTGAATTGAAAAATGATTTTCACACACCCATATTTTTGAACGATCTTTTCAACGACATCTCAGACTAAGAGATAGACGAGAAAAAAAAACATCCACTTTACAAGTACCTAGACTTACATAAAAAAAAAAAAAAAATTGTTTTTAACATTCCACTTTGTCGGCATTATTAATATACAGGGTGGATTTTTGAGATGGGGCAGTAAGGACAGCTACCTTAACCGTTATCGCTATAAAAAAACGGTTTTTGGAGACTGTCCTTAACTTTTTGAGACATTTTCATCTGCATTCACGGATTTTGAAAAAAAAATACAGTCAGCAAGAAAACGGGCAGTTTCCACAAAAACTTTTTATGATGTCAATCGATCCTGTTTTTTATAAGGATCAAAAAACTCAAGGCAGAAATCGCAAAAACCTTTTCCCATACATTTCGTAAGGAAAAAACTCCAACATACTATATAATGATAGACAGTCTAGCAAAACAGAAACAAAAAATTTAAACTTCGAACGAATACGCGTTATAATTTTATTTACTTGAGCAAGATACTTTGTTGCTTGTGATGTCCGACATTCTGAGAAAAATACCAGCCAAGTGCGTGTCGGACCACGCACAATGTTAATGGGAAGTACCCTGTAGGGTTTGATTTATTTGCGAGTACCAAAATAATAATGTCGTATAAATGGCCGTATTTTTTATTGCGTTGACTTAGAAGCTTGATTTTTTTAAACTTCAAGGGACCACAGACCTACGTATTTGATGTTATTTCAACTTGATACCTCCACGCGCTCCTGAGGGTTGTGAGAGACTGATGGACGGACAACGATGTGATCCTAAAAGGGTATTTTCCTTTTGAGGTACGGATGTCTAAAAATTACCTCAAATTATTGATAACTTTCAGAATTGTTTGGAACCGTTAAAAAAGACTGTCCTCTACAAAAGAAAGAAATAAAAAATACAAATAAAATACCCATGTAAAAACTTTTTTCAAAAGCAACAAAGGTTCTACATTTTGTTCTCTATTCGTTCGAAATTTGAAGTTCAATTTGTTTTAGTATAGTTTCGGCCAGTCTATCATCTTAAAATAGTAAGTTGGAGTCACATGTCCTACCAAATGTATGGGAAAAGTTTTTTGCGATTTCTGACTTTTCTAGTACTCAAACCTCAGTTGGTGCAGAAGAGTTTTTTGATCCTTATAAGAAACAAGATCGATTGGCATCAAAAAAAGTTTTTGTGACAACTGCCCATTTTGTTGCTGACTGTACATTTTTTTTCAAAATCTGTGAATGCAGATCGAAATCTTTCAAAAGTTAAGGACAGTCTCTTAAAATCGTTTTCCTATAGCTACAACGGTTAAGGTAGCTGTCCTTACTGCCCCATCTCAAAAATCCACCCTGTATATACCCATGCCAAATTACGGCTTTCTGTACGTAGTACTAACAGTCCCCGAGCTAAGCTGTGGACAGACAGACAGACAGACAGACGGACATGGCGAAACTATAAGGGTTCCTTGTTTACTAAGGAACCCTAAAAATCAATTACTCTAAAACCTTTGAATCAAAACTGCACGCTAATTGCGTACCACAAAATCACCGACAATCTGAATCATTTTCAAGGATATTGCTAATCCATTACTTCATAATTATGTTCGATAAGTTATCTGCTAACCATCATAAATAACGCAATGAATTTTGTTGAACTGACAAAATGAAACACATTGTGATTAATCGTATGTTACGCAATTATTATGCTGGTGCTCTATTGTTCTCAATCCACTACCTATCTGACCACCAAAGCATTTTAATTCATTAAAGTCCCCGCTAAACTAATAAAACAATATTAATGTAATCTCTCCCTAAGCTTGTCTTTGTTTTTTTTTCATGTTATCAACACAAAGAGCTTATTATCAGGATCGAGTTACATGGCTGACGTTGATGGGGGTGGCTTAAGTAGATTATTATCAAGTAAGTTTCTATGGTGTACCTAAATAACTATGGGAAGATGATCTTTGTGTTTACGGAAATTACATACAGAGTTGTTTTCGTTCCGGGAGTCTGTAAAAAAAATCATTATCATCGCGTTTCTCTTCGTTGGTTGATAGGTGTAGAATAAAAAACAAAATTAACCACATTGCAGATTTTTATGTTGAGACTATTCCTATAAAACTAATAATAATATACTCCAGTCAAATAAAGGTAAACAAAAAAAAACACGTGACGACACAACTGTCTAGTAACCGACTAAACGTAATACCTGTCACTTTAGTTGCCATGCTACGTCACAGTTGTACTATTCAATTTAGCAACGTTATAATTCGTTGACGTTTAGAGTTTGGGCTCTTTACAATAGACAGATTACAAAATATTATATTATTGTAATTATAAATCTAACAAAAAAATTATGATCAAACAGTTACATCTACGAATAGTATACGTAGTTTATGAATAAATGATAAAGTTTAACATACAATAATAAAACAGGAAACTATTGTAAAAATCTAAAATATATTTAATTTGGTTTTATCGTATTTATAAACAAGAAAGTGTCATCTATAAAAAACCCTTTTTACGATTTGTTTACCTTTATTTAATTACATAAACCAATGGAATATACATGAAAATTTTATATTCTACCTCTTATTTATGTTTGGGTAAAGCCACAGAATCAAAAATCGAATCCAACCGTAAGGCGGATGAAAACAACGTAACACCCTTGTTTTTTTTTTTTTTATAGCAACAGAGTCAAGAGATTCATGAATAAAAAAAGTTAAATCTGAGCGTAATAAACATGTACTTAAAAACTTTGGGCGGGAAGTAAATAAAAAGTTGTGCAGCGGTAATGAGCCCTGTGATTGGTCCCAGAACTTTCAATGTTCATTATATCGTTGAAAACTTTTATTACTTCCGACACATCGACAAATTGTTGAAAAAAGTTGGAAAATGATTTACGAATATCGAGTACGTACCCATATTACGTTCGCGTACAGTGACATATTTAATGGTGGGTACGCATGACATGTGTTTTTTGTAGGTAGGATAGAACAGCTGCATGTGTCACAGCTTTAAGTGCAAAGGCCATACGAACTGGATACTACATGTTACCGCGAACAAAAGTTGGTCCGCCCACGCAAAAAGCAAACCTTCTTTGTGATGCCACAACGACTATAGCAGATGTAACACACCTACTGAAGTTTCCCGTCACTTGACGTTACCGTTACGAGTATGTTGTACTCTACAAACTTCTACAAGTATCGGTTACTGGATCGCCTTGTATGAAGGATCTTAACTAAGTATTTAACTACTATCTATAACTTTACAGTAATACCCGTTTTCAATAACGCTAGGCGACACCTAAATGAATTCATTAATAAAATTGCGCTTTTGAATTTTCAACTTTCGGCGCAGACCCGAGGGTTGAAAAACCATCAGCACGCTTTTATTTTGTTGTCGATTGCTTTCCTAGATATAAGTTTTGAAAGTTCAAAGCAAATTCGCTAGCTAAAGTTCATTCATATAACTAAATATAATTTAATAAACTTTGAGTGGGTGCAGTAGGGGCCGGCTTTGGAGGACATAGAACTGAAACTTCTGTCACTTCAATTATTATCAGTGTATTTGGAGTCACATAGTGAAAATGATACCAACTTACTTCTCGTACACTATTTAAACAGCCGCCTGTATAAGGCCAATTCCCGTAATTAAAAACGTTCAAAATGTACTTTATCTTATAGTCACAATCAATGTCAAAAATTTACAAAAATTTATGAAAATTAGAAGTATTTTTGACAGATTGACACAGATTAGAATAAGAACGTTTTACGAGAATTGTCCCTCTGGTTACATAAACTGTCTTACCTGAATTGAAAACACTAAACATTTTGGAAACAGAACCAATCCGGACACTGAGAAACGAACTATTTTCCATTTTGAAGCCGTTTCTACATTTTTGCAGTGGTCAAGGGCGGGCGTTTTGGGGAACTGTCTCATGTAATTTTGACGTTCAAAAAGTGCTGGATTCTTAGCTTGGTTTGAACGAATGACTTTTGGTTTTTATTTAGACGGACGTTTTCCAACTTTAAAATTAGAACTCCATAGCACCCACACTTTTGAAATTAGAATGCAGTAGGTACTTATATACAAGAGAGTGAGACATCCCTACCTATATCCTGCAACAGTTTATTTTTGCACGTGTACTCCTGGTCAATTAGCAGGAACATTTGTAACTATTACAGGGGCTGTGATCTGAAAACGTTTCTCTATTAGCCGACCATTGTTTAGATAGAGATGGAATGGAGGTTTTAACTGTTTCAATTTAGCGAATCGATTCATCTAGCAAATACCAAAGTACATAATTTTACGTTACATGTCTTTTTGTTAAAAAATACTAAGAAAATTAAAAGTTTCTTAATAATAAAATATACACATAAGGTCCGTTTATGTCTCGATGTTGGGTAGAAACCACCTAAACTTTGGATTAGGTACCTACTTATATAAAAACAGTTTCGAATTAGCCATTATAGCACATAAATCTTATTAAATCAAAATCACAGTACCTATGCCATATTATTTGTTTTAATAATTGCATGTAAAGAGAAAAATTTTGACGTTTGGCTCCCAAACTGGAGAGGGCTGGGGCTGCTCTGAAGCGGCTTCTGCCCAATCTAGGGGGTCCAAACGGCTCCTGCCGGAGTCTCTATGCGGGGATCGTGCGGTCCATGGCCCTTTACGGGGCACCGGTGTGGGCGCGTTCATTGAGGCTGCGCCCGGCCCAGCAGTTGAAAGCGTCCCAAAGGGTCATGGCCATTAGGCTGGTCCGGGGATATCGCACGGTCTCCCGTGAGGCGGCGAGCCTCCTTGCCTGACTACCGCCATGGGATCTGGAGGCAAAAGTCCTCGCGCACATGTGGGAGTGTCGCGGGGAGGCGAAACGCCGGGGCGTAACTCCACTGCCGCGAGAAATCACGGCACAACGGACAGAGCTCCGGCGGGATCTCATGGCGGCATGGAGAGTACGATTGTCATAACCCAGCGCTGAGCACGCCAAAATTTTGGCCATAAGTCCCCTCTTTGAGGAGTGGCTAGAGAGGCGCCACGGCTTCCTCACCTTCCGCCTGACGCAGGTCCTCGCCGGACACGGTTGTTTCGGGAGGTTCAGGATAAAGCGGGAGGAAACGCCCGGGTGTCACCATTGTGTGGATCGCCCGGAGGACACGGTGGAGCATACGGTGGAGGTCTGCCCGGCTTGGGCGGAGCACCGCCGTGTCCTAACGGAGGCGATCGGCGGCGGCGATCTCTCGCGTCCGGCCCTGGTTCAGGCCATGGTCCGGAACGAGAGTGCACGGGAGGCCGCCACTTCCTTCTGCGAAGCAATAATGCTCGCGAAGGAGGAGGCGGAGCGCTCGAGGGAAAGGCAAGATGCGCGCCCTCGCGCCCCTAGTCGCCGCAGGAGACGCCCCGGGCGTCGGGAGTCGCGAGCCGACTTCCGGCCACCGTAGGCGCGGGCTTGCGGACGGTGAGCAATGGGCAGCTCGCCGTCCGATAAGGTCCAGGCCCGGGTCGACGGCGCGTTGTGTTCCACGCGCGCCCCAAAGGGATGTCAGCACCAACTGACGGGGTCCGTAACGACCAACGCCTGCTGGGGTTTCGGGTTTGTCCGAAAGGGATATTGCGGCCCCGACACACAGGCAACGCAAGGAACACGGGTGGGTTTTAGTCAGTAAAAGTCTGACACACCCTCTCGCTCCACCCAGAGCGGGAGAAGTCATTTGATGATTTCCCATCCTCAAAAAAAAAGGACATCTAGGTAGGCGACATAGTAGGTAACTACTCAAGTGCCAGATTATCAGTAAAACTAAATGAGAAGAATAAAATTACCCACATAGTCCTCAGGAAGACTATTGTGAATGTCAGGCCATTCACAATCATGGATTTTGATGTGGTTTTCACCATAATTTATATCATATATTACCGGATGGTTAATGCGTTGGTATATTACATAAATATTTAACTTAGGAATTGCACAGAAATATTAATGCATGGACATGTCACCACATACTTATGTGGTGACATGTCCATGCATTAATACCTGCGCGATAATACCTACTGAGGTATTATCGCGGACGCGCATATCTAAACACCGTAAGAACTATTCCTCCTTGCAGCGCTCGACCGCTATAGTAACACTTCTCTACGCTCATCAACCAATAGCATCGCAGCATCAGATTTTTGCTGAGACCCTTGATTTTGTAAATTTAATGTTTTGAGCAAACTACAGTTTATGCCATTACTGCCTAGAGTAGGAATCACAAAAATAATTACCTACTTATGATTTTATTGTACTATAATCGTAATTATTCAATCTGTCTAGCCTTTTCCCAACCATGTTGGGGTCGGCTTCCAGTCTAACCGGATGTAGCTGAATACCAGTATTTTACATGGGGCGACTGCCTATCTGACCTCCACAACCCAATAACTGGGCAATACGATACCCATTAGTAAAACTGGTTGTCAGACTTTCGGACTTCTGATGACCTGTAACGACTGTCAAAGGTCCACCAATGACAGCCGGGATCAACGGCTTAACGTGCTTTTCGAGGCACGGAGTCTCATCATAATATTGTGGACCTTAACATATTTTCACAATTTTCTTTTCCTGACATCTCCATGTCAGTCCTCCTCCTCCTTTCTCGTTCTTAATTCATATCAGCATGTATTGTTGTAATTATTAGAAAAGGTTGCATAATACAACTAAATAGGTTACGATCTCTACACTATGTAAGTACCTATATGAAAACACCATCATACCTGCACCAAGGAATTCCCAAGGACATTTTCTTACCAATAGATGGTAATTTGCACTCTTCTCGTGCAAAAATGCACATAAATTTAACTGCAACTTCCTCAAAAGAGTGAATAGTGGTGCAAAATAAAAGTTGTTTGAATATTTTGTAGCATTCTTGTATTGCATTCTGTGGCAAATTGAATTCTTGCGTACAGCCTGATGCGGTCACCTCGAGAGTACCAAGTGCTTATGTAAATGTACGTAATGGTCACGAGGCGTGGTAGGTACCTGTGTTCAGAAGCCATCTTGTTTTTGTTTATGTTGCGAGAAGATTTGGTTTCACTGTGGCTTGTATTTATTTTTATGATATGAATATAAGATTTGAGTTGTTTTTCCTCATCATTGAACTACAACGGAAGTCTAAAGCTTATACTTAAAAAATAATTAATATGATTAAACTACCTTATAAGTAGGTATTAAAAGTATCTAAATAACCTAGTACCTTAGTACCTTATATGTAGTTAACTAGATTTAAATTACGATAACGACGATTTTCCTGAAATGCGTGACATTAATATAATTAATAAATGTTTCAGACGTCATTAATTAACTTTCTTACATTCCAAATTAAATGTTGACGAATTTCCATTCGAAGAATTTTATTTATAGCAAAGTCCTTTTAAGTTTCCAGCCTTATCAAGATCTAACGTCGCTCGAAACCAATTATACAGCTCATTAACGACGAGCAACTTTTAATACGAATAATTAGAAAAATAATATTAATATTTTAATGAAGTGGCATTTAGACATCTGCGACTGAAAAATTCCTAATGAGAAACTCAATAAATCTTTACTCAACCTGGGAATCGAATAAACGCTCAGTAGCGGCACGACCCCTAGACCAACAACGCATTTTGGTGATTAACTAATAATTTTATCATCTTAATATATTTGTTTACATATCCTACACAAAACAGCGCCTAAAAAAATAATTTTAGGCCACATCGTTATGTACTCACAAGAATAGACCATCTCTTTCAGTCTTTCACTAAAGTATTAACGAGAATTCTCTTACGCAGAAAGTACTGCTACCCACTTTAAAATTCCATAATATACAAAATTAAATTCCACAAAGTACCTAATGCACATCACACCGCGAAGCTCCCTGGGGATCACTCACGAAATTTCCTGTTTCCGAGGTGCAAAACAAGCGGCAACACTGAAGCGCCGCCTAACGATGCCGACGTCACCACGCGATCGCATTGTGAATATTGAATGAGACCCACTCTTATTTCAATGGGCCACGATACTTCGGCACATAATAGATAAGCACAGAAGGTCGGCTTTATACAACGGGAGACAACAGGCGCACGCACGTTTAAACGCGTGCATATGGTCTCAGAGTGAAAAAACCGTTTCTTTACTCATGTGGTAAGGTGATCTCAGATTGCGTCACAAACAAAATGCCAATCGCGATCGCGAGTGTTCCGGCAGACGCGTGTCTATTGCCTTGATCACACGTACCGAGTAGACGGGTGAGACAGCAAAATGATACTATTCCGAGAGAGTCTGGTAGACGAGTAGGTGTTTGCACGTATTCTTTAATTTAGCACCGAGTTAACCAGTCAGTTCAGTCTCGACACTGCAGACTAGCGAGTCAATGGATCGCAAAAAGATAATTAATTGTTCGGTAGCGTGCTGCGAGCGACGTGACTGTGCCGAGTGGCGAATACGCACCGAGTGAATGTTTATACCTGCCGAGTGGGCAAGCGAGTCAGTGGGATGCGCGTGGGTGGTCTGTCTAATAAATAGAACAAGGTCCGAGTGACTGTCCTTGTGACCTGTGCTCTTTAACTCGGCCCGGCGCTCGGTGATGTGTTTAAACGTATCGAGCACTCGGCCGAGAGCACTGTCTCGCCCATCTACTCGGCACGTGTGATCTAGGCATAAGAGTGTACGTGTATTGTCGCTTGTTTTATGGAACCCGCCTTCTGGACCTATCTATTCTGTGACTTTGATATCGGCTGTACTTGGGTATCGGTACTTATTATTAAAACAGGGAAATGGAAACGAATCTTAGATGTAATGGAACTGAGAGAGTTTGATTTGTGTTTCACAAAGTGGTTTCTTCGAGACTTGTTTGAGAGATTTTCAGTGTGAAAGGAGAAAATGGTTAATAGATTTTGTAAATCTCTTTTGTTTTTGGTGTTGCTGAGACTGAGAGCTGACAGCGATGACACTTTAATCTCAGAACCGAATAATCAATCGGAATATTGTACCAAAACTTGAATATATTTTGTGTCGACCTGGTAAAAGGACGATGTTCAATACGGTTGGCACCATCTTAGCGGTCTAATACATCTATGTTTAAACATATTATAAATTAAAGTCGGTTTTCGTGTCTGCCTGTGTGACCTTGTGATTCTTCCAAACTACGCAATGGATTTTGATGCGATTTTCACCATCATTTTGAGAATTTATTCTGTGCCTGGTTTTTTTTTATTATTCTCGACGCTGAATCTCTTGCCGTGCATCTCACCCAATGGTAAGTGATGATCAGACCAAAGGTTGAAGCGAGCTTCTCCCGGAATCCTCAACCACAGAGGAACTGGCTGTCTTACCTCTAACGGCCAAAACTAAACAATGCTGTTAACGTTTTTCTTAATGCGTCAGACTTAGATAAGATAGTGGTAATTAGCCAGGCGGACTTAAAGTCCTACCACCAACAAAACCACGTAGAAAATTTTGCCCCCACTGGGAATCGAACCCGGGACCTCTGGGACTGAGACAGGTGGTCTAACCACTAAACCACAGAGGTAGTTAACCTATAAAACATTAAATATAAAACTTATGTATAATAAAGGAATACAGCTACATGCACATCAAACTCAAAGACAGAGTCAAAAGTTCTCATTTAAGAAAAATAACAAAGGCGAGAGATGCGGTCAAACAGGTTCTGGCACTGAAATGGAAATGGTCAGGTCATATTCAGAGAGCTATGGATGAAAGATGGTCAGAAATACTTTCAACTTGGTACCCAAGACATAGAAAGATAAGGAGGAGGACGACATCAAACAAATAGCCTGAAACTTATAGCCCAGACAGGCAAAAGATGGAGACATCTGTAATGGTTTGGAATAGGCTTTCACCGCAATAGGCGGCCTTTACACCTAACAACACTAACCGTATTTAAGTACAAAACTAACATTACTAACAAATCAATAAATAAGTACGCACCATAAAACTACATGTAAGGGATAAAAATAAAGCTAATAAATAAATAATAAAGGAATCTTGATTTTTTCTCGAGTCATAAAAACATTGTGAAGCAGGGTCGAGTTCCTAGTCGGTAAAGCTAAAAAAATATGGTCAAAAACGCTAAATGAATCACACACCAAATCAATACGAATCGGAAATCCAAATTGCAAATAATCTTTTTTATTCAATATTTACATAATCCTTTATATCCCAACACCTATATGAGGCATAAACATTTTTCTTATAAAGACACGAACGAGGGTAGACAGTGAAGTGACATATGAAATTATGTGTGACGTAAGGTAAAGAGGGATAATCCTACAAAGTCGCGCTACTTTATTGAACACGGCACGTATAATCCTACTTTTTATAGCAATCCCTGTTATGTTAGCTTTAATTATGTCATTACAGGAGTAGGTCCATATTAAGCCATAAATAATCAAGATAATGTTGTGGTGGATTAAGGGTTTTGGTTCGTCTAACTTTTAAAACATGGCTTAAACAATTTTGTATTTAAGGAAAACATCGTTTATTGAGGAAACTCGCATAGTACAAAAATAAAGGACAATCTTCACTCATTTTAAATCAAAATGAAGGCTTGTTTTTCTTAGACAAGCTTTTGAAAATCGACTATACAACACAATATATAATATCGTTGAGTTTCTAAGAAACACTAATAAAAGTTAATATTATTATCATTTATATTGTGTAAGTACTAAAACTAATAAATCCTCCTCAATACTCAAACTCAAAGCATTTATTTCAATTAAACCATTTACAGGCACTCTTGAATTGTCAAGGAATCGGTCAGTCAGAAATATGAAGTAAAAGAGGTGATAGACACAATTATAGGACTAGAAATAGGGACCAATCGATTCAACCGGGTTTCAGACTGGCTAAAGTAGACTCATCCTTCATGGGGTACTGTTTGAAATGTTACAATAAAATACCTCCCCACATACTCCAATTGAACGAAACGAAATTTAAATCTTGTGTAAAACGCACACTATGCTGCCAAGCATATTATAAGTTGGGGGATTACATCGACGACAAAAATGCTTGGCTCAGCGCTGGTCCAGCTCCACAAGGGCGCATAAACAAATTGATTAGCATTCAAAATATTGTTGCAGCTGCCGAAGATTGTAAAACTATCTTTAGATTGTATAAATTCAATCTCTTAGTATTATATAATTGCATAGCACATGTGTGAGCACTATGTCCCTACTTTACAGTTACCATTTACTGGGTACGTCTTTCATTGACTTGAGTTTGCCCTGGCGGTTGTGAGTATGTCATGCTCACTCAAATGTCTCGCTGGTGGTGGCGTGTGTGTTGGATCGTTAAGTTCCCTTCAAAATGGTTGAGCTAAATGGTGCTGATGCATGCGTCATGTTCGTGAACGGGCGCCGTCAGTGGGGACTGGTCATCTCTTAGCTGCCACGGCTTATTCGAATTTATTTTAATTTTTGAATTGTTTTTTATTTTATTTTTATTACTGACGCTTTTAACGTGCACGTCTTTTTACATTGTTCTCACATGTATAATTACAAAAATGGATGATGTAACCAATATTTTGTGAAAATATTCTGATTGAAAAGAGTGTCCGTGGAGTTTCTTGCCCGTTCTTCTCCATAGGAACCTACTACGCATTGGAATGGGCAACTAGTTTCATATTTCTGACTGACCGACCCCTTGACAATTCAAAAGTACCTGTAATTGGTTTAAATGAAATAAATGCTTTGAGTTTGAGTTTGAGTTTGAAGCTAGTTGCCCATTCCAAAGCACAGTAGGTACCTATGGAGAAGAACGGGCAAGAAACTCCACGGACACTCTTTTCTTCTCAATACTCAATATATTTATTGCTTCCACATGTGAATTTAGGTGGTAGGTTTTACAAAAATATGATCATTGTGGACCCTGTCGGACACAGCAAAGTAGGAGAGAGGAAAAGGGCTTTTTATTTTGACTACTTAGTTATTATTATTCTATATACCTATTGTAATTCTTTTATAAAACTTTTTAATATATTCTAGTCTCTATAAGTAATTCTGTTCTACAGAAAAAAACGCCGCGTTCTATAAAAAAAAGAACAAGGTTTTTGCAAAGTTTTTTCGGAAAAACTAATAGCTACCTATTTACTAGGTACACTTTCTTCGAAAGTTAAGCTTATTACGAATATTACCAACATCATTCTGAGAATTAATTTTAATTATTCGATCAAACCAATCTGAAACTACAGGTTGTTTTTATTTAGTTATAAGAATTTTTTTTTCAGCTGAAACAAAAGGCAGGTTTTATTTTCGGATCAGCTAGTCCCACAGGAAATTTAAGGACTAGGAAATTTGAAATCCTTCATTATTTGAAGTGCATTAAAATAAGGTAAACATTTCGAGTCCTGACAATAAAAGCCGGACATTTACAAAAAAGTCCGGACATTTTACTTATTAATCTTTCTTTAGAAGGTTTTGTAGCCGTAGGGTGCCAAACGGAACCCTAAGCCTCCGCTGTACATCCGTCCGTCTGTCAGCGGGCTGTATCTCATGAACCGTAATAGTTAATTTTTCACAGATTGTGTATTACTATTGCGGCTATAACAAAAAATAATAAACGTTTAACGAAGTTAAAAATTAAAGTCCCCAAAGTAAACTTTTGATTTTGAAGAAAAAAATCTTACCGTGGCATGTGGGGTGTCATTGTCTACAGTATCAATTCATTGGTCGACGCAAATTTTGAATTTTGTTTTCAAACTGCTTCCATATGAAACTCTTCGATAGTACCACCATATATTGTATTTAATCAACATTAAAAACGCCAATTCTTCGGGTATTTTATTTAAATATGAGCGATTTTCTTCAACTGCAAAAAATAAGTTTATAAATTACAGTATTATGAAATATAATTAATTTATCTTGGCGATTTTTTAAATTGAATTGTGTGTTAGTTAACTCTTGTACGATATGGCACGGTACCCTTCGTATGCGAATCGACTCGCACTTGGCCGGTTTTTTATGCACGTGTTACTGTGCAAAAATGAAAAAACTAAATAATTACTGAAAAAACCGGCCAAGTTCGTGTCAGACCACGCACAATGAAGGCTTCCGTAGTTGTGATGAATTTATCCCGAGAACAAACTTAACATTGTAGCTGAAAAACATGTTCTCCGATACGGAATGTATGGGAGAACATGTTTTGGAACTGCAAATGTAAGTTGGTCGATTATTACTCGTTAACTTGTAGAGCCTACTTAGCTGTGATAGTTTTCCTTTGAATTTTGTTACTGCTGTGATTTTTTTTACATTTCCAATACCAACCATTTAACTGAACACACACACATGACTCTGACAAAAATTTGCACCTTAATATTTCGCAAACGGATTCTCGAATCCGAAAATGGTTTTCACACTTACAATATTTTTAACGACCTTTCTAACGACTGCGCACACTATGCGATAGACGAGAAAAAATAAACCACGACCACTTTACGTGTATGTACCATAAAAAAAATCGTAATAGAAGGACATGGCGAAACTATAAGGTTGACTACAGAACCCTAATAAAAGATTAATAAGTAAAATTTTCGGACGTTTTTGCAAATGGCTTTTTTTGTCAGGCCTCTTCAAATTTCGAAACCAATTATTATTTCTTTCTTTCTACTCTGTACATAGATAGTCTAACTATCTCTAAAAGCTGGATCCGATTCTTGGAGTGTTACTGGATTCCAGCGCTAGATTAAAATACTGAATTATTTTTGATTTAAAAGAGTGTCCGTCGAGTTTCTTGCCCATTATTCTCCATAGGAACCTACTACGCTTTGGAATGGGCTTCATATTTCTGACTGACCGACCCCTTGAAAATTCGAAAGTGCCTGTAATTGGTTTATTTGAACTAAAAGCTTTGAGTTTGAGTTTAATCAATGTAAATCAGCTCTAACACAAACAATTTAAATACAACCACTTAAACAGAAAATAATAAAATCAGGCAACATCTTAAGGATTTTTACAAAGATCCTTAATGTATTTACGATCTCCTTACAACCATAATAATAGGCTTAGTGAGGAGCCATTTTTTTGGACAATGAGGGTCCCTTGAAAGCTTTTATCAAGGCCGCCTATATAAACAGCAATTGTGTCCAAAAAATTGTCGTTTTTATTGAAGATTGACAATGTAATTGACATCGTCAAAATAAGGTTAGTTTTTGACAAAATATTTTTGAGAGTTCCGATTATTTTATTAACATCATGCTTTAGGGATAAATATTTACAATTTTATGCAAACTAACAAAGCTTGAGCTAATATAAAGTATAATAAATATATATAATAAAGTAAAATATTAGTTATTGTGTGATCGACTTCGCACATATTCAGTTGTTTGCCTTTCGCAGTTGATCCTTATGACAAGTAATTAGTTTAGAATATGCAAAGCAATAATCAGCTATCTAATTAAATTTTGAATAATAAAGACACATTTTCTCAGTTTTCCCCGCATAATTTCTTTAAAAATAAAAGGATTTTCTCCCATCAAAAACATTAACCAAACTTTCAAATATACGTATACTCATAAATTCTCTATTCTGAACATCTGTTTATAAGGCCCCCTATAAATTCAAATGGCATACGATATTTCTCGTATTACGTAGCACATCAATCTATGCCAAGTAATTCTGTCAAGAAACTGGTGCCACCATAATTTATAGTTCAATTTCTCAAGTTAGATGACCATTCTAACTGTTCCCCGCTAATTGTCAGTCTTAATCGAAATTCTGCCTATTAAGAGTATAGAATTGTATTCAGAAACTGTTTTCTCTTAATTCCCTGACTTGGAGGATTGTCTAGGAACAGACAAGGTTAATGATGGACGAATTAAACAAAATTGTGGAGGGCTTAATTGCTTTGGTTGTCAGTTATGAAATGATGAATAAGGCTTCGATCGAGACTAGGTCGGACAATAATACCGCCAGATCTTATAAGTCAGGGATGAAGAAAATAAACGGAATTGAGTCAATGAACGATAATAATATGGGGACAGCAATGTTTTTTTCTAAGAATAAGTACAGAGCAGTGGTGACACAGTAGAAACGGCCCCGACTTACGAGTTATATATAGGTCCTGGGTACGAACCTAGACAGGCGCTTTACTTTGTGTAAATAATTTCATCGCCGCTGCTCTGAAAACGGTGAAGGAAAACATCGTGAAGAAACCGGCATATCCTAGAACCAAAAATTCGATGACATGTGACATCTATCAATCCGCACTGAGCCCGCGTGGTGGATTACAGCCCTCTCAAAGAGAGGAGTCCTGTGTCCCAGCAGTGCGAAAATTATAGGGTGATTAGAAGAATAAGTACCAAAGCTGGCCTCAAAGCAGCAACTTCCAGCGTCTTCTTTTTGAATCGATGGTACACCATTTGTCTAGTTAACTAGATTACTTTGGCCCAGTCGCTGGCCACGTTGACTGGGGCTTCTCTGGTGTTCTTTACGTCCTCAAATGTACACAAGTAGAGATACTTTAACATCGTAAGTTTTTAGTAGCAGCCAGGAGTCTGGATTCCATCGGATTTAAAAACGTAAATGGTCAAGAAATTTGGGACCACCACATAGGTAGGAAAACTAGCGAGATGAGTTCTGCTCAATTTTTCTGGGCTATTGACCTAACCACGGTCTGTATGTGTGTAGATGTACTATGCAAATAATCTTTCATCCCTACATCATTATGGAAATTTGTTCTTTTGAATAATACAGAGCAGTCTGATGAAATGCTGAATATGCGTAAAGTTTGGTATTTCTTATTTTGATGACGTAATCACTTTGTGGCTTATCAACAAACTTGGCTCATTGAATATGTTTCGAATTCTTAATGTCAGACAAAGTTGGTACGATATCGTATCATTTGCTTGACAAAACAAAATGAAATTAAAGTCGTCTCAAGAAAATTAAAGTTATTTTACACACTGAATAAAATCATGAAAATCAAACGCGCTATCGTTTGATTTTAATAATACAAGTAGAGTTTTTCAGAAAGAGTAATTCACCACATTTTCAATCAATAAACTCAGTCTGTTGCAGTTCACTGGTGGACATAGGCCTCTCTCAAGTTACGCTACAACCCCAATCTTCGTCTTCCCTAAACCCCTACCATAATCACTAATGATATTACGCCATACGTAACCACTGAGTTACATCCAACGAGGGTAATTTAAAATACATTAAATTTGCAATTAAGTTGCCAAATTAGGCAAAAAACGCAATTTTCTTTATTTCTTCTTACTTTCCTACCAAGTTCTAAAAAGTGTTATAATGTTTCAGGATCTTTATGTTACAATGTAGAGGGGTTAAAGTTCAATATGATGGGTGAGCATAGGTTTTTCATTGAATCTCAGTTAAAGCCTTATTTAGAACTATGTCTAGATAGACAAAGACCTCGTGGAGGGAAGGGGTCGTGGCTAATTAATAACAGCCGCACGCGTCGATCGAAGGCTAAGCAACGCTTGCCGCGGTCGCTTCGTGGATGGGTGACCATTCATTATATATCAAGACGCCTTCGTGCCTCGGAAAGCACGTTAAGCCGTTGATCCAAGCTGTCATTCGTAGATATTTGACAGTTGTTACGGGTAGTTAGGAGCCTAAAAGTCTGACCACCAGTCTTACCACGGGGTATCAGATAGAGTGACTATCTGATACCAGCAGCTGAATTGCATTTTACATGAAGCGAGTGCGCTTCATGTAAAATACTGGTATTCAGCTGCATCCAGTTAGACTGGAAGATGAGAAAACCGACCCCTGAGAGATGAGAAAAGATTAGACAGATTGATTTTTGTCTAGATAGAACCAAAAGTTAATAAGGTCATTTAACAAAAGTTAGGTTACTATCCTATGCAATGGAACAAGAAAACTATCAGCTTGCCTTGCAGAGAGACAGTGTACACACATGCACATCTTCCTGATAAGTATGGTCTACGAAAGCGGCTACTACCTGGCTCTTTATTCTTTAACTTGTTTCTTGTACCTACCCTACACTATTACAAAGGAATCGATCTCTTCTCGTCTCCGCTGCGCTCCGTTGCCAGCATGTGGGGCATAGCTCACATCTCCGCTTTGATCGCGCTATATAATCATGATACATCTCCGCTTAGTGGTATCCACTCAAGCTGAGTGGAGACGAGATGTGTGAATAACGAAATTCTATTGGTTGTTAAAAAGTTAAAAACACATCTCCTCTCCTCTCGTTCCGTCTCCGCTTTGGTGGAGTCCGGGCCTAAGCTGTGATTATAATCTTCTTTGTATTGTAGGTTCTACACTATGGACTACTTCAGGGTTACAGCTACACTTGCAGCTTTACTCCGTATACTCCAAAAGTTCCACTATTGAACAACGTTGCCAAACTTGAAAGAAATTCTCAAGGACGTCCAGCTCTGGAAGTCATTACGGCAGCCTTGTCAACGAACTCCAAAGTTAGTCATAACTCACGGACCAAACTCGGTCAACGCGATTGGGCAAACTTCATCGCAGTCGCAAGTTGAGGAGACTTTACAGTTGTTTCAGATCTCCAATAATTGTTTAAATGGGAATAGTTCATTGGGTTAAATTGTTTTTCGAGAACAGGTGCAGACACCTTACTGAAAAAAGTGGCCAAGTGCGAGTTGGACTCGGCCACGAAGGGCTTGTACTACCGCACAATAATCAACATTACATATTGTTATTGTTTGTTGTTATAGCGGCCATAGTAGTACACACTCTGTAAAAATTTCAAGTGTCTACCTATTACGGTTTTAACTACAAAATAATGGTTTAAAAGATACAGCCCTGTGTCAGACGGAAGGATAGCGGAGAAATAGGGCACCCTTTGGATACGGAACACTAAAAACGAATGCAGACACCTTTTTGAAAAATCGAATGCTCTTTTTAACAGAAAATTCGGTGCAGGGTGAACGATGAAATATGTCATCATCATCAACATCCCGACTTTGCCCACTGCTGGGCATAGGCCTCTCTTTTCTTATGCCAATCCTCCTGTGCCAACCTCATCCAGGTTTTGCCCGCGATGGCAACAATGTCGTCCGACATCTCGTCTTCCAGTCCTTGGATTCCACTCTATCACGGCTTCACTACATCTGTCATCACTGCCTTGCCAGGTATCCCGCTCAACTCCATTTGAATAAAGTTTATACTTGACTGATATTTGTCTCTAATACCTGCAATGTAGGTATTGACTTACTTTTTAGGAAACTTGGAATATGTATTTTCCTCTATTTTGTAGATATGATTCTCTGTAAACGACTAGTTATGATGAATAGTTAATTAATCTTTATCATGAGCCTGAAAGACATCAAAATAAATTCAAGTTTAAGACACAAAAAAATCGTTAGCACTAAAAGCACCTTTACAGCTGCTACAAAGTTATAACATTCGTGAGCTTTTACAAGGACTCCATCCACAGCAACGTTAAACATGTGGGTATTTTATTATTAAAGAGCTCACCCAAAAATGTCAACATAACAAAACTTTGATTAAAACTTTTCGCGGCCTGAAGTTGAATGAGAAAATTTTGCAGGAACTTTACATACTTCGAGAACAACGTATTCATAACCTGGTTTGTAATTCGGAAATGTCTAAGGTATAACTGTTTACTTAGCGAGAAAACTGCGGTGTATTTTTCTATGGAACTCTGAAAAGCGAATTTAATCTAAGTTGGCAATTTATTTGTCAAACATGTAAACAAACACGAGCTTTCCATTTAAACAAAAATCAATTTTATGTATATAAATCAAGTGTACAGAAAGTTGATTTTAGACCGGCTAGTATTGTTGAAAACGTTATAAAAAATATGAAGTTATAGCGCAAACTGAACCTTATGTTTGGGCATTACAGTTGTTTTTTCTAAAACTCGTGTTCGTTTACATGCTTGGCAAAGGAATTGCGAACGCAGATTAGCTTTCAGTAGTTGAAGCATCTTGCAATAGATAATGTGGGTCACACATAACAACACGCCGAAGGGTTGGGCAGAAGTGTACCTACCTCTTGTACACCCACATTTCGCCAGTTGTCATATGTAATAGGGGGCGAGTCTTTTGCCATCAACCGGGCACAAATCCAGACTGACCGGGCAGCTACTGAGAAATTCCTGACGCAAACACCCAATAAAACTTTGTTCGACCCGGGAATCGAACCCAGGACCTTATGCTCAGTAGTAGCGCTTGCGACCACCACGAACGCGGCAGTCTGTGGGTTACAGTTTCCTATCAAATCAGAAAGGCTGAATGGCTTACCTAAAATATTTTCTGTATTTAATGTCCAATTTGGTTAACAAATTCGGTACGAAAATCACGAGTTTGCGCATTCAAAAACCGGTTCGAGGTAAACATTAAATCATTACTTTTTTCTTTAAAGAGAAATGTCAAATACAATGACTAACGAAAATACACTTTACGAGTACTTGGAACTTGGACATACCGATAAACAAAACCTGAATAAGATTCAGCTTTTGATTTCGATGAAAAATACCCATTTATAATTACTAGTGGTCGCCCAGTGGTCGAAATTCGACCATAATAATTCTATAAATTTTAAGTTTGATAGGATAGTTGATAATTCCAAGCTGCCATGTCATTATTCTAAGGTAACCATAATAATTATTTAACCATAAACAAAAGAGTGTGTGAGTGTCAAATGCATGGTAGTGTGTGTAATGTTGTTTTTATTAATTTTATTGATATCTAAAGCACATATAAAAATATTACCTTTCTACACTCTTTCTCCATATAAACTTTAACTGTTCCAAATTTCATACTCCTCGCTCCGCGAAATTTTCGTAAAGAAGGGGTACAAAGTTTTTGCTTCACGTATTATTAAATAAATCCTGGAAATACGCGGAAAAATTATTAACCAAATCTTCTAAAATAAACAAAAGATTAACCAAAACAACTAAGTATGAAGATAAACACAATTAATTTCCTGTTTACCATTAATGCTACCGTTAATTAAACCAGATAATCAACTAGGGTGTAATTACTATAGTCAACTGTAACACTTAAGCTGAATTGTAATTAATAGAATCAGATTTGTGTAATCGGCGAATAACTTAACCTTCCGTTAAGTGGGCGAGGTAGTCTGTCTTCTGCGTTCCAATTTACTGAGGATTAGTTACAAGTGCGTTTGTCTACTAGAATAGTTTAATTTCACCGAATAGATCTTTATTCCTCGAGGGGTGTGTGTTGACGTAACAATAGTGACGGTCGATCGATGTTTAATGCTTAGGATAGGTACCAACCTGCCCGGGTTGCGAGTTTGTCCGAAAGGGATATCGCGGGCCCGGCACACAGGCAACGGAAGGAACACGGGTGGGTTTAGTCAGTAAAAGTCTGACACGCCCTCCCGCTCCGCCCAGAGCGGGAGAAGTTATTTGATAATTTCCGACCCAAAAAAAAAAAGTATAGGTACCAAAAGTCTCTTCACCTCGAATCCTCGTTGGTCTCGTGATTGCAAGCGCTACTGGTGAGCATGAAGGTGCTGGGTTCGATTCGCGGGTCGGACAAGGTGTTAACGGATTTTTCTATCTGGAATTTTTCAGTAAAACCCCGGAGTCTGGATTTGTGCCCGGTTGATGGCAATAGGCTCGCCCCCTATTACATGGGACTCAAACATAACTGGCGAAAAGGGATTGTACTACAGGTACTGCTCAACCCAATCCTTCGGGGATACAGGCGTGATGTTATGTTTATGTTATTATGATGCCAAAAATTACATAATCAATATTTTAACTGCAGATTTATGTTACACCAGCGATCCGCCCCCACTTCACACGAGTGTAATGTACTATCGCGAAAGCGCATATGTCACCACTTTGAAAACAAAATCCTATGCACACGATGACCACATCTGTTTAACGCCCCTTTTTGCACCTCGGCAGATGCCTGCCCTTAGGCCTCTTAGAAATTGGTATTGTAACTTTTAAGATACTCATTAGTTGTGTATAATATGGAATGCCATAACGACCCTATCTCAACAAAAATGTGCTGAATCTGACAGTGAAAGGGTAAACTGTAGATTTAGTAAAATACGACATACATTGTTTTTTTTATTATTTACTGTTTTTCTTATTTATTATTTACTCTAACTGCTGCGTTTACAGGGTGATTACTAATTAAGTGCTGTAACTCTGGAAGCTTTTTTTATACTTTTCTGATAGCATACATAAAATAAAATAAAACCATAACCTTGTCCCGATCCTGTTCGAATTACCACCGGACATAGATTTCCATTGATAATTATTACCATTGAAAAAAACGCACCAATATTTTTTTTGTGTGGGATAATATCAAATAACTTCTAGGAGGGCGGTGTCAGACTCTTACTGACTGAAACCCACCCGTGTTCCTTCAGATGCCTGTACGTTGCCAGGGGCCACGGTATCCCTTTTGGAATTTCCCGGTATCCCTTTCGGGCTGGACGCGAGAGGTCACCGCCGCCGATCACCTCCGTGAGGACACGGCGGTGCTCCGCCCAAGCCGGGCAGACCTCCACCGTATGCTCCACCGTGTCCTCCGGGCGATCCACACAGTGGTGACACCCGGGCGTTTCCTCCCGCCTTATGCGGAACAGGAGCCTCCCGAAACAACCGTGTCCAGTGAGGACCTGCGTCAGGCGGAAGGTGAGGACGCCATGGCGCCTCTCAAGCCACTCCTCAAAGAGGGGACTTATCGCCGCAATTGTGGCGTGCCCATACCCAGATGTCCTTCATTTGCTATTGTTCGTCGAGTCGTTGAGCTCTTTAAGTTCTGAGTTGAGTTACACAATTACTAACAAATGCGTGCACTGTCTGGACAGGACCTCTCAAATTGGTATGGTTCTTTTCTCAAAAGCCCATCTCAGATATTAACCTTAATTTACCTCGGCCTGACCAAGATTATGTCTGGACTTTAAAAGAGACCTCTGAGTATGTTTCGTTTGTTCTAAGAGTAGTCAGTAAGGAAACACCAAACTCATCAAGTTTTAAAAATAATTTAATTTTGTCGTGTAAAAAAGTGTTTTATTGAACCAATTTATAAAAATAAATATCATTTATCACCATAATGTAGTCTAAAAGAACTAAGCGGTCGCACAGATAGAAACGAAAAGCGAATTTTCATACACATAATGGTTTTATACAACTAAAAAAAAAAAAAAAAAAAAAAAACAATATTTTTTTTTTTTTAAATATATATACTCGCTTCATATAGATGTATTTAATTACAGTAAACAATAGGGCTTAGGTGAAATGTGACAGTAGTTTTTAGAAAACCCAACTTATAGAAAGCTGCACTTGCAACCATTAATAGATATGTGACAGCCCAGCTCTGTGTTTTAAACAATTATGTAAACCTTCGGGCGATTGATTGATTTTGCATTCTCCCCACTAATTTATTCATAGATTTTAGTCTACGAATAATGCAAATAATATTTCTCGAATTTAGCCTTTTAGCCTACTACATGCATGTAGAACAAGTAAATGTTCCACAACATTGATCGTGGGCCGGATTTGTACGTGTAATCCATACAATTGGGATTAACGGAGTAATTTATGTTTATTATGTTGGTTCCCGATTTTGGTTGGTTTATTTTTGGCTTGTACTGAATTTAGAACAATTTACTCTGTAATAAATTTACCTTATTGGTCGGGGGGATAAACGAATTATCAGGACTTTTATTGGGGTTTTATGTAACAGGTAACAATTATCAGGGATTAAATGTTAATGTTTCCCTTTAATACGCAATGGTTTTTATAAAAAAGCGAGCTTATTATTATAGCCTCTTATTAGCATTTTTCCTAGAAAGCCAGATAAAGCGTTAGCGCTTGTGCAGACCAGCGCGACTTGTCGCGCGACGCGACACCGATTATTGTTATACTGTGAAGTTTTATTATAAATTGTATTGTGCGTGTCGCGTCGCGCGACAAGTCGCGCTGGTCTGCATAAGCCTTTAAAGCTGGATCTTTCAGAAGTCCAGGCATAGCTCGAAACATTCAATACTTAGTATGTATAGTATACTTTATAAGTTTTTAGACAGCTTGAGCTTTCGACACAATACAAATACAAAAAGTCTGTTATTGTTTACTAGGGCGATAAAAACAAAGTCATAACTAATCACTAGGTTTTCGAGAGCATCATCAAAATAATCAGTTAAATAAAAAGTAATTATATCATTTTATATTCAAAATGAGGAAAATTGCGATCATAAAAACAACCATTGAATTAATTAAGAACTCCATAATGTCTTAAATTTTTTACGATGATTAGTGGTTGGAAAATGTTCTTTATGGGAGTAGGAAAGTTCTCGTTTCGGATGCCAAGAGAGGTACTCACGTTGGGTCGCTGCACCAGGGAATTAGTTTAGTACCAACACTAAAGGCCCCGGTGGTCAGGCGCGACGCGACAGCACGGCGCGACTCTAGCAGAACAATTTCTATGAAATCTTCACTTTTTCCTACGTGGGTAGGCGTGACATATGTACATAATTTTGTAGCTTCCTTAATTAATAATTATATTAAAATAGTTAATCGTTCTTTTTCACTATATTTATGTGCTAATTAACTGATAAACCCACCTTCGCTCGGAACTGTCCTTTCACTTTCACTCTTCTACAATCACAACACTTGAAATTTACCAACTAAGCATGGACAGCAAGCTTGTGCACAGTATGGAGGAACTGGAAAAGCTGTTTAGCTCTCGCATGAGTGAGTACGAAGATAAGCTGCAGAGAGCTACAGCTGGAGCTGACCCTGCACACTCGGATCTTGCTGCGCTGTCCCTGGACTTCTCAGAGTTTAAATCCTTTGTTTGCAAAACATTCTCACACTTCAAAACTCAAATTGAACTCCTGTCATTGAGCCTGGACACACATGAGACCGCGATGCGTAGAAAAATCTTGCTGTTTCACGGTATTCCTGAGAAACCTAATGAAAAGCTGTGCGATTCGATTCTTCAGATTTCATCCAAACAACTTTTGATTGACGACATAAAATTGGATCATTTAGATGTTTGCCACAGATTAGGAGCCCCCCAGGGTAAATCCAGGCCTGTGTTGGTACGATTTAAAGAAATGGAGCATCGTCGGTTGGTTTGGGACGGTAAAACTTCACTGAAGGGCAGCGGCATCACTATTTCAGAGTTTCTGACTAAGTCACGGCACCAGGTATTTATGGCTGCTCGCAAACACTTTAATATCAACAGTTGCTGGTCTGCAGAGGGAAAGGTTATTGTCTTGACGCCTGACAAGTCACGCCGGAAGATAGCGACCATGGGTGAGCTTGAAACATTAATCGCGCTATTCCCCGCTCCCGCCTGTGCTGCTGCACCCAATGATCCCGTGCCTACTGCTTCTACCTCGTCAGCCGTAGCATCTAAATCGCCTGTAACAGCAACCCCCAAACGAAAGATTGTGAGGAAGGCTCGTCGCTAAGTTTACTTGTACATTAACCGCTTTGTGATACATTTGTCGGTACACTTTATAATTTAATTTCCCTTGTTTTTCATTCTACCCATAGCATTTACTTTTCACAACTTTCTCACATAACTTATCTTGCCGGTAGATGTTAATATTTTTATGATGTATTGACGTGACGTCTATTAGTGTCATTTTTAGTTTTTTATGTCGATACGTTTCGTTTCACTCTGCGTTTGTATCCGATTGTTGAGGATATTTTTTGAATGTCTTGTGTTATTCATTTATTTCCTTCACATTTTTATTTATGTATCTAGTTCTTAAATGGTTTGTTAAAATCTCTACCAACTACAGCGAATAGGTGCCTTTATTAGTTGAGCGTATTTATTTATTATATTTGTTCGTTTTTATGCGCATAAGTAGTTTACTTAGTAGTTAAGTAGTTTTAATATTTCATTTTTCTTACTGTTTTATTAAATTTTTTATATTATATTTTATTCATATATATATTATTATTTTTGCATATTATGATCGATGCTAACCTTGATGATAATTTTTTCTCGTGTTCTTCTTCTTCTAGCAGTTTCCTGAGTGCGGCGAGTGGTTCTTCCTCTCCTCTCACTCTCGATGATCAGATTTTCTCTTTGCTTTCCCACCTTCCCAACAATCTCAACATAGCCCACATCAATGCCCAGAGTATTCCATGCCATTACTCTGATCTTCTGGCTTCCATTAACAGTGCACATTTAGATGCTTTGCTAATTTCAGAGTCCTTCCTCAAACCGTCTCTTTCATCTATACACTATGCCCTTCCTGGCTTTGTTCTTATTCGTAATGATAGAACTGAAAAGGGAGGTGGTGGTGTTGCCATTTACTTGCGTACTGATATTCCTTACAAGATTATCAGCACTTCTCCATCTTCCTACTCAGGGTCTGCGGAGAATCTATTTCTAGAAATTTCCTTGCATCACGTTAAAATGCTTCTTGGAGTGATGTACAGCCCTAACCTTACTATTGATTATTTTGACTCTTTTGATTCTCTCTTAAATGATTTCTGTCCCACTTATGACCACGTAGTCTTGATGGGCGATTTTAATACTTGCCTTCTTAAAAATGACAGTCGTACTCACAAACTTCAATCTATCTTATCTTCACTTAACCTTAGTATTCTGCCTCTTTCTGCTACTCATCATTTTCCTAACTGCACCCCTTCTCTTTTGGACCTTATGATTGTCTCTAATTCTAATAATGTATCTGTCCACGGACAGCTTACTGCTTGTTTTTCCTACCACGACCTCATCTTTATGTCCTACAGGATTCGCCCCCCCAAGCGTAAGCCTCAATATATTTTCCTTAGGAACTACAAGGGCATAGACCTGGAGGCATTGTTGCATGATGCTGGTGGCATCGACTGGACGGATGTCTTGGAGAGCTCGTGTATTAACGATATGGTTCACATTTTCAACAGCGCGATACTCAGCTTATACGATCGTCATGCCCCTATCCGAAGAGTCAAAGTCAAGTTTGTTCCGGCTCCCTGGCTTACTCCTGCCATTAGGGTCGTAATGGCAAGTAGGGACAGAGCCAAAAGGAGGTTAAAACGCTGTCCTTCCGATCGCAACTTAAATGCGTTTAAGGTGCTGCGTAATCGCTGCAGTCGTATGTGCAGAGATGCCAAGAGACGCTACTTCCATAATTCTCTCGACAACCGTAACTCTTCTGAAGTCTGGAAGTTTCTGAAAACTGTCGGTATTGGTAAGTCTCTAGTTGCTTCTAGTAAAGACACTGACGTGTGTGCTCTTAACAAGCATTTCTCACATCCCCCTGTTACGCTGGATCCGCACGTCAAATCTGCTACTTTAAATAAACTTTCCTGTCTGCCTGTGCTTCAGTGTCCTTCTTTTGAGCTTAGTCCTGTTTGTGAAAGTGAGGTCAAAAAATCTATTTGTGCTATCTCCTCCTCTGCAATTGGTAATGACAATCTTTGCTCAAGAATGGTTTCCCTTATCCTCCCCACATTACTTCCTATCTTGACCCACATTTTTAACTTCTCCTTGTTTTCTAGTTCTGTTCCCGAGGCCTGGAAACAAGCCCATATCATCCCCTTACCCAAAATTCCTAACCCGGTCTCTCTGTCTGATTTCCGACCCATTTCTATCCTCCCATATCTCTCTAAAGTTCTTGAGCACATTGTTCATCGGCAACTCTCTACCTTTCTAACTACAAATGACCTTCTTAGTACTTTTCAATCTGGTTTTCGACCTGGTCATAGCACAGTAACGGCTCTTTTGAAGGTTACTGATGAAATACGCTGGGCTATGGACCACAAATCTCTCACCTTGCTTGTACTGCTGGACTTTAGCTGTGCCTTTAACTCTGTCGATTTCGACATACTTCTAGGAATCCTTAAATCTTTCCATTTCTCTTCTTCTACTGTTGATTGGTTCGAGTCCTATCTTAAAGGCCGCTCGCAGCGGGTTCGTCTCGAAGAGTCTACTTCTGATTGGTGTTCTCTTACCGCGGGTGTGCCTCAGGGTGGCGTTCTCTCTCCTCTTCTCTTTTCTATTTTCATTAACTCTGTCACCAGAGTCATCTCTTCCCACTTCCATCTCTATGCCGACGATCTGCAGCTTTACACTCACTTTTTAAGGCAAGATGCGGAAGCAGCAGTGTCTGCCATGAACAGTGACCTGGATTTGATTAGCGAGTGGTCACGGTCCTTTGGACTGCAAATCAATCCTAAGAAATCCCAGGCCATCATTATCGGCGGAAGGTATATGCGGAATAGGCTCGATGTTGCGTCGCTGTCTCCACTCTGTCTGAATGGAGTTCAGATTGAATACGCAACTACTGTTAAAAACCTGGGGGTTACCATGGACTCTTACCTATCGTGGACTGCCCATGTTGGTCAAGTCAGTCGTAAAGTACACTACACATTCCATTCGCTGAAATGCCTTCAGTGCTTCTTGCCCTTTAGTACCAAAATCTCCCTTGCTCAAACTCTCATACAGCCCATCATTGACTACGCTGATGCCTGTTATTTGGATGCCACCGAGGAGCTTTTAAATAAACTTGAACGTTTGCAAAACATCTGTATTCGTTTTGTTTTTAACCTTAAAAAGTATGACCACATTTCTAACTTTCGCAAGACACTCAAGTGGCTCCCTATTCGACTTCGCAGGAACTCTCGGATATTGTGTCTGCTATTTAACATCCTTCACAACCCGAAAACGCCATCCTATCTGCGCGAACGCTTTTCCTACGCCCGTCCTTCTGATGCACCTTGCAGGTCGCATCTTAGAAATCTCCTTAAATCCCCTCCCCACTCAACCGACTTCTACTCCTACTCCTTCAGCGTGCACGCGGTTCGGTTGTGGAATTCACTTCCGCCTGACATTAGGGACTGCCAAACTGTTGCAGTTTTTAAAAGAAGAGTGAAAGAACACTATCTGTCCACTTCGTCATAGTTGCATTTTTTGCATTTATTATTTTATACTACATTATAATTAAGTATATATATTTTAGGGTTATTTATTTTAGAAGTATGTATGTAAGTTTATTCTCATATTGTATGTTTATAGTTAAATTAGCGAATAATTAAGTGTTTTTATTTTATGTATATTATTTTCTCTTCTAATCTTACACACGTTGTCTACATCTCTTTAACTACTTTCCTATCGCAGGTATGCTGGAAGAGATTTCTTTAGAAATAAGCATCACCTTTGTACGTTTTTTTCTGTTCCTTTCTTCTTGTCTATTTATAATGTGTGTACATAAACTGTTAAATAAATAAATAAATAAAATAAATTAATTGTTTCTGATTATAGAACGCACGTTAGTCATAAAGTAAAACCGGCCAAGTGCGAGTCGGTCTCGCACACGAACGGTTCCCTACAGTACGACACAACTTAGATGCAACATAAATTTGAAAATTTGTATACATTCATTTCAATTTTACGAATGTATTTGGTTATATGACTTAACAAGTTATTGCGTTTGCGTAAAGATCATTTTCACCTAAAGCAGTAATAAATATTGGTGATTTTGAAGGCGCACTCAGTTCAGATGGCGATCTTTTTCACGAATTTCGCCGATGCTACTTTTAAGTTCTGGCGTACTGTACCACCGTACAATATTTAGCAAATAAGGCTGAAAAAACACTTTTCTTGTATGTATTAAATAAATTAATAAAGTTAATAATTAAAGGGGGTCGCTTTAATTATTATCTTTATAAATTTATTTTTATTATTTGTTGTTATAGCGGTACTAGAAATACACAATCTGTGAAAATTTCAACTGTCTATCTATTACCGTTCACGAGATACAGCCCGCTGACAGACAGACAGCTGGATGAACGGACGGACAGCGGAGGATTAATAAATAGGGTTCCGTTTGGCACCCTACGGGTACGGAAACTTAAAAACAGTATAAGCTGGCCTTGTAATCAATTGAAATTCCATACTATACGCTAGGCCAGCTCAAGTTCAAAGTGCTAATTACCACTAATGTGCAGCCGCGCGAACTGCTATGTCCCTACCGCATAGGTACTGGTAGTATATATGGCAATATTGCCTCAAACCGTTCATGGTAAAAAGAACACAGTTTTCATAAAATAGAAAATCCACACAATACCTCTCAATTCTGCCAAATATCAAAAAATTACTGATGAAAACGAATTTCAGAGTCTCAGAGATAAAACAGAAGAAACGAATGGCTGCCAAATCTAATTCCCGACGAATTACAGAGATACGTCCGCTGGGTTAATCGGATAGAAAAGTTTGAATTCCTTAATAAAACCATATCGTCGTCTCGGTATTCTCTCCGAACATTTATTCTTTATTATTATAAAATTGGGAGCTGTTCAGAAGTTTTCTAATAACTTAGTGGATCCCTCGTTTAAATTCCAGGTAAGGGACGGGGATCTCAATCAAAGTTGGTCGCTTGAAGCGTGAAGTTGGTCAAACAGCGCCCTAACTTATGCAAAAACGTGTCGTCAATTCGGTAGCGTTAATTGTGTGAGACTAATGTGTTATGGGGCTTTAGTTAAGTTGCAGAATATAAGAGCATTAAGTGCTGTTTGTGAAAAAAAATGTAAATCTGGGTGACGAAATAGTACAACGTTCGTCAACGCGAATAATACCAACCAATTAGAATGGAGTTAATTATAACATATACAGGATTTGCTACAGCCATTAAATATTAGCTAAACCCACAGAGAAGATCGCAACGCTTAGGGGGCATGCGCTAAGGTAGCCCGCGAAATTAAAATTTTCTTTCGTTTTTCTACATTTTGGAGGTCAGTGTGAGGTTTTATGTTGATTAAAACATGATTTGCGACCGTAACAAATATGGCTTTACATAATTATAATCATTACAATCAGCAATACAACTCCACAAGTAAGCATAATCGTCAAATTAAGCGATTATATGAATTTAGAGAGTTGTATTGTTCATTTTTATGATTATAATTCTATAAATAAACATTTGATACGGCCGCAAATCATATTTAGATCAACATACAACATGATACTGCCCTACAAATTGCAAAAAAACGTAAGAAAATTTGTATTTCGCGGGCTACCTTGACGCTTTCGCCTTAAGATGCTTTCATAATATATTTACCTTCCTGTATAAGATTAAATTATCTAAAATGAAGTATGATTAAACGTATTACCTTAAAGGAGGACTGGTACTAATATAATATTCCCGGAAAATAGCGAGACACTACTCGTATTATATGTCGTTGTATCTGGAAGAAACCCTTACATTCTCCAGTCCAATATATAATCAGTAAGAAAGAAAGAAAAAGTATTTATTACAAGCACAGGAGATCACAAATAAAACTAATACACACTCATTGAAACATAAATAAACAAAACAATAAAAACAAAAACAAAGAAAAATTTAATTAAAAGCAGAAAGTCCTGTGCGAGGCCAAAAGGCTTCTATCTCAGCATGATGCTGCGACATTTAATAATAAATGTCGCAGCGCTGGTATTTTGATAGGGCTCGCAGTGATGTCACAGATAGATGGATACAGAAATAAATACTAAATAAAAATAAATAAAAAATAAAATTGATTGAATGAAATACAGACAAATTTAATATAATGTAGTCCGCGTGTCTGCACCCGACGTAACATCAGTTACTTTTCTTTCGTGTCTGTGGTACTCTATGTCATCGTTGTGAAGTAAAGAAACATAAACGCCGACACCGACAAAAAACAATTGTTTTAAACATTACTGCTGTATAATGCTACAATAATAAAGTGAATAGTAGGATGAAAAATATTTTGTGGTAGTCAGTACCTACTGTTAATAGTAATTCACCTGAACCTTTCTATTTTACCTTGCTAATTACTCATAGTAAAACTTTTAATATATTTTCCAATTAAAGAATGTATCTGCTGTTGTAAAATTTGAATTCCAGATCATTTAGTATGTTATAAATTTTTAGAGTTTTATCGGAATTCAATCAATATTTAACTCTGTATCTGAAAGAAATAGATAAATTTTAGTAATGGTAGTTCTTATGTATATGTAGATAATGAATGTAGAAATACGTAAATTTTATGAAAAAAATATCCTGAAAAAGCCTCGCAATTTATTTACAAAACTCAGAGGATATAAATGCAAACAGATTTATCATAAAAAAGGTCTTATTATGTACACCAAATAACAAACAGAACCTCATCAAATTACGAGGCTACCCATTGATATATTCAATGAAAATGAAGAAGATTTATCAATAATGTATGTTACAAAAATAACAAGGGTACCTAGCTTATTTCTTATACTTTTTATACCAACCTCTTTACTTTATTTGGAATTGGGTTACTGACGTATGTGATCAAGGTTAGGGTTCGAATGCTTTATTTATAGAACTAGTAGACCAGACATCGTATAAAAAATAGGCGCCACACCATATGTGAAAACTACGAAGCTCGTATGGGCGCTACTTTCTGTCAACAAATGCACCGAAACTACATTTCTATGACAGGTTTCGGAAAGCGGATAATAAATTAACCTACCTAATTGATGTGCAAAAATGGTTGTTGAAGAAAGTTTGTGAAGATTTTCTTAATTGACCGAGCGAGCGAGGCGTCTCTGCTTCAAGTCTGGCAAAATTTGCTTTCGTGTGTCAGTTTGGTCGTACGTTGTGTGTTGTGGGTTTTACGACTTTATATTTTTTTTGTCGTCGGGGATTTTTTATTGGAGGGGTACTTCCTCCAAAAAGGGGCAAAAACGGAGCTACTGGATATCCCCGCCTTATGAGATTCGATTTTGATGGTTGATTATTATTTGAAAGGTTTAACTTTAAGTTGGTGTCATAAAAAATTGGTGAGAATCTGATGAGGATCTTCGGTGCGATGAGCAGAATAGCTCCTCAAAATGCAATAAATAGCTCACTTTTAGATTTCTTTCAGAGGAATCAGCTCTTTAATTACTAGGTAGGGATTGATGGAGCAACTCGGACCGCCTTCTGACAACAAAACCAGAGAATTCTGAAAAAAGAGGCTATACAAGCAAAATTAATGTTAGTTTAAAATAGGGTCACTAGACGGCGCTACTGTACACTGCAAAAAACATGGTTAATATCCCGTTTTAAATATCTTTAGTAGTATATTAATTGTTGCAAAAAATTTTGTGCTCGCGAGGTCTACTATTACTAGTCAAAAGTGTAAGTTTAGTTTTGTCAGTAAGATATAGCTATGAGGATAGCTAAGGCGTGCTACAAACTTGTTCTAGTCGACATGATTCAGTACGATGCCACAGAGCCGGACGGTAACATATACAGGGTGTTAAAGAAATTGCGTGCCATAGCTTCAGGGTGAGTTAAGAGTCGATAAAGGAAGCCGTAAAAAAAAAATACCTTTAAAAAAAGTTCAAAAAAAGAGCTTCGGTATTATTGTAATTACCACCAACCGTGCTGACATACACAACTTCATCATCATCACACGTCCACTGCTGGACATAGGCCCCAAGCCTCACAACATCACCTTGTCTTGTGCTTCTCGCATCCAGCGGATTCCTGCTTAATAAATCACCACACAGCTATAGTAACTAAACTTCATGTTGTCAGTTTTTTTCATGCTTTTTTATCTTGCCAATTCGGTATACAAAATTCTGTCTGTAAATATCTAAGATGTACTAACATTAATTCGTAGAATACGAAATAGATTCGAAACTCATCTCCCTCAAGTAGATGTAGGAACGTATTCTTAAACCCGTCCCCGCAGCGTCAGAAACTTTCATCCCAGTGGATAACCGTTTATCTGTGAGTTAACCACTTCAGTTACTGATTGGAGATAGCCGCTCTGTTAGCTTAGGATCAGGGTTAGTGGCAGTTGTTGGCTGTCGCGTACATAAGTGTGTTGAAATAACCTCAATTGTACCATGTATGAGTTAAATAGATTGACTGGTGTATCGACAAAATACGAGATAGTTTTGGGTTATAAGTCGCCATCTTGGATTATTTTTTCGTTGACACAACTGTCAGTAATCATCATTCGAATTTTTTGGAGCGTCTAATGCCCGGTTTCTGAGTCACTTTTAACAGTGGTTTATCTATTCGTTAGCGCTATTGGTTCGATAACTCGTGAAATTGCGTTTCTGAACACCGCAATGTAAGATAAACTCCGTTTAAACTTTGGTTAACTTAACTGACCAATGTGTGCCGTTTATCGGTTCGATAACTATATTTGAAGTTTCATTTCATAGACTACATCAACTTTTAGGTTATACTAGCGTATATTATTGAATTAAATTGCCAGTGAAAGCTAAATACATATTAAAAATTATTAAAAAGAGAATACAATGAGTGTTAGTATAATGAATACGAGCAGTTCATCAGAGTCTGACTCGGAAGTACTGTAGTTTATTTTTAATATATCAGTAAAATTTAATAAGAGACATCGCTTTGTTAAGAACACTGTGATACACTTATGTGATATTATCAGCCCTGCTCTAACTCCCGTTACGAATCGCAAATATTCATCGTCTGTTTTGGAATACATTTTTATCGCATTACGATTGTACGCTACTTTCATTCCATTATGTTATTTAAAGAATGGATAAAGCACAAACAATTGGAAAGACAAATAGACTCCAGAAACTAAAATGTAACGGCAAAGCAAATATAATAACCATGTGCGAAACAAAAACAATGAAGTGAAACTAGAGAAAAGAAACACGTTTTGTTTAAAAAAAAAAAATGACAGTGATCCGCCCATAAATAACGACATAACATCTTTTTTTTACTAAAACAGTCTTAAGAAATGAATTTTAGACGCAATCTCCTATACAGAGCCATCTAGCGGCAACTAAGGAACTAGTTATCGGTTCCATAGTTATTGAATGGTCTGTTGCGTATTCAGAAACGCAGTTACAGTTAAACGACGTTTTTCTTAAGCTTAACTTTAATGAATCAATAGCTATTGAGAATTTATCTGGGGAACTCAGAAACCGGGCATAAGTACCGAAATAAATCTCTAAGTAAGATTTGATGTCTTCGAATACGTTCATAAAAATAATCCATGTATAGCCGTTTTCACATCGGACGATAACCATAACTGTTATCGTTGGACTGGTAGTTTCATACAATTACTTCTAAACGCTTTCACATTGTGTCG
Source organism: Agrochola lota (assembly GCA_947364205.1). Classification (NCBI taxonomy): domain Eukaryota; kingdom Metazoa; phylum Arthropoda; class Insecta; order Lepidoptera; family Noctuidae; genus Agrochola; species Agrochola lota. The sequence goes on along the minus strand of OX376223.1, from coordinate 15,756,226 downwards.
GTGTAGTCAACGGTATCATCGCCGACATTAATTGTCGTGCCGATATCGGCGGACGACACAGTGCACTTGATCACTGCTGCCATTATTACCTCGAATACACTATTACACTTTGGAATCGCGCGGCGATAGCTTTTGCTGGCGCAACGCGACTATTCGAGGCTGCTGTGGTATACCACATGACAATAAGCTGTTGGTTACATCTTGTCACATGCCCATATCGTCCCGATATTGTCGTCCGAGGTAACGATATGTCGGTGTCGTTTTCGTCGCAATGTGAAAACGGCTAACGTTGTGAAATATTTGTAATGAGGTTTTAAATATTTCACAACATAAAGTTATTCACTTTTCAGTCGTTCCTTAAGTCAATTTGTAAGCCTACACATGACGTAAAGAAAATCATTCGTGAAACTGAGGAGAGACATCCCAAAATAAGCTTACATTCTCGGACGCTATTCCCAAGGCGTTTTAAGGTCCAAATCGCAACATAAATACTAGTTTATTTCGAAGCAACGCCAAAGAAACCCTTTTCCCTTAGTAAACTTTTACGACTGGGCGAAATAATCAATTGAAACGCTTTATATTTTAGCGATGCGTACGTTTATAGGATATTTTCGTGAGAAAATTGTGTAATCAAAATTCTTTTAGTAGGTAATAATGTCTGCCGGGGTTGCGAGTTAGTCCGAAAGGGATATCGCGGCCCCGGAACACAGGCAACGGAAGGAACACGGGTGGGTTCTAGTCAGTAAAAGTCTGACACGCCCTCCCGCTCCACCCAGAGCGGGAGAAGGTATTTAATAATTATATTCTCGGACGCTATCGCCGCTACACAATTTTTGGTTGCGGAGTCAATGGGCATGTAAGTTTAGCGATATGTTTTACTACAAATCGATTAGTTATGTTTTCCAAATTGTGTTTATAAACCAAAATGAGTAAATTGAGTGGGCTTCGTTCAATTTCTAGATAAAATCAAACTGGTTGCTAATTTAAGTTGTATAAATTATTATATTTTATTATATGACATTGATTTTACATTCTGTAGAAAGTTGTCTGAAAAAGTTACAATTAATAAGTCAGTGTGTGAGGAAGTACCTCACACACTGACTTATTAATTGTAATTTTTTTTTTGGAAAATCGTCTACTTTTACAATGTTTGTAAATATGTAAGAACCATGTATCTATCACATAAGTAATTAATTTATCTGTCGTTGCTCTCTTTAAAAAAATATTTTTACCTATATTGTGGAATAGTAATTTATTTTTTTATATTTAGATGCATCGTCTTCACATATAATTATATAACTAATGTACCTACATATACAAAATATTGTAAAACATTTTAAAAGAGTAACGGTGGAGTTTCTTGCCCATTCTTCTCCATACGAAAACTACCTTTTGGAAGGGGCGACTAGAATCAATTAATTTTTTTTTGTAATTGTTGACGTTCAAAAGTGCCTTGCAAGGGCCTATTTGAAATAAATGATTTGACTTTGACTTTGATTTAAAAACTGATCGGAACGAATGGAAACAAGCAACGTTGTTTGTTTACAAACGTAATAAATTCTAATAACATGCACCAATAAATTACCTACCATAATGGGTTTATAGACTGTTAAAAAGGGTATTTTATCTAATTGCTATTTTCCAACAGAACAAAAAATGCTAGTATGTGCAATTCAAACCATTTTAGTTCTGCAAACTAACCGCAGAATCGATTAGCGGAGTCGCTACTAATTTCATTGGGTTAGCACGTGAAGCTACATAGTTTAATTCCTATTAAGCAGATATCAGACGCTTCACTTTTTGTTCATTTTTGTCAGTCATTCGTTATTGTTTACTCAAAGTCTGAACACAAAATGAATCAAAACTTAAAAATTAATTAATTAGTGAACTGATCCAACGATGTTGGATTTCGGCATCTTTCACTCGCTTAAATTTACTTTCATTGATTTATTCGATCATCCGGATTAAAAAATCAATGTAAGGAGCAGATGAACGTTCATTCCTGTGTAATTCTGTCGGTGTCGTGTGAACGTGGAATTAATCAAAAATGAGCATTCACTCGAATGGACCATTTACTCGAGTGAAGCGTCTGACATTTGCTAGTAAAAAGTTGATGATAATTATGTTATTGGTAAGCACACTTTCAGGCGGCTCAGCTGATGGTAGGTTATTGGTGATCTGAAATAAATACCAGAGGCAGGTGCGTTGCCATCCCAGAGATGGACGCGATAATCATCTTGTGGTTTTTGATGCGTGACTGCGCGCGCTATTTTTTTGACCAAAGAGCGCGCGCAGTGCAAGCGTTGGCCGTCAGAAATGACCTTGACGAGGTTCCGCCCCTTTTATATTGCTTATTACCAAAGTGGGATGTCAGATGTTTTTTTATACTCTTGTGATAAGTAAAAAAAACTATACTTACTACTACGGAAACTACTATTTCTTTAAACTACGAAAAGTGCCACTATAAACTAACTATAAACAATACAAATTGTAAAATGCATGTAAAAAAAATAGAATTGTAAAAAATAACTTCTTCGTACCTAACTCATAAACATTTAGGTAAGTACTAGGCGATATTATTTAATATTTGATATGGTTTTTAAACAATAGGTAACATGCTTTCAAATCTGGAATCGTGTTGGTTCAACGATGACAACGAAGACTGGATAACCTCTCCAATCTGTAAAAGAAACACAAAAAGGTAAGTTATCTTTCTTTGAAGTACGTGAACTAGAAATGTTTAAGGAAAATATTTGTTCTTTTTGTAAGTTTGAAGAAGATAATTTGAGTCATGTCGAAAAATTTTTACACTTTTTATGAAAAATTCGTTTTTGGACAGGAAACGTCTTTCGGACTTTCACTATAATTGACACCTAAACCTGAAATGTTCATCTGCCCTGTTGATCATTGTGGTCGCAAGCGCAACTACTGAGTTTGGGATCCTGGATTAGATTTCCAGGTCGGGTAAAGTGATATTGGGTTTTTCCATTAGGAATTTCTCAGTAACAGCCCGGACTTTGGAAGTTGGCGGTGTGATACCCACTACTCACTCACAACAAACAGTACTTGATACCGCTTCATTTTATCAAGAATTTACTTCCAACTCAACAGTCACAATGATATTATATTGCTCGGCAGGAATTTATATGATAAGTAGTCAAATATTTATTTGACCTATACACACATTTCCATACAAGTTTTAAGATCACGAGTTAAAAGAAGTTTATCACATAGAACCTGCTTGCAGCGTGCCGTCTGCGCGAGCGCAGCAAGCTTGTTTTAACACGCCCTATTATATAATAGGTATAAGTGTTAAAACTAGCTTGCTGCGTTATTTTACTACATAATTTTTAAGGTGCATACAAATAGTATTAAGGTACTTTAAACATACTGTATTTCAACTAGGAACAGATGGTCGCATTGGCTCACACACACATGCAAACACATTTACACAAATTCTAAGCATGCTTCAGGTATACCATCGAAGAAGTTCATATCTATACACCTTAAGGACTATTTTTGCTTGCAACGCTGTTCACGCAATGGTGTTCACGGGATTTTGTTTTCAAACTGCTTAGATATGAAGTTCTTCGATAGTACAATCGGTTCTGTAACTAAAAAGTTTAAAATGGTGGCTATGCGGAGTACAAGTACTAGTGCATGTACTGTTAGAAACTAAAACTTTTCAGTTTTATCATTTATTTTTGTTTGACAGTCCGCATTTGATTTCGCAAAAAGGATCTAGTTGTCTAAGGGTCATCTTTGTTATAGTATTAGACGACGTACGTTAACCGCTCGTCTCGTGAATCGCCAGCAGTATGGATAGACCCTTTTTTTTTTTTTTTTTCTTTCAGGATGGGAAATCATCAAATGACTTCTCCCGCTCTGAGCAGAGCGAGAGGGTGTGTCAGACTTTTACTGACTAAAACCCACCCGTGTTCCTTCCGTTGCCTGTATGCCGGGGCCGCGTTATCCCTTTCGGACAAACCCGCAACCCCAGCAGGCATTGGTCTTTCGACCCCGTCGGTTGGTGCTGACATCTCTTTGAGGCGCGCGTGGAACACAACGCGCCGTCGACACGGGCCTGGTCCTTATCGGACGGCGAGCTGCCCATTGCTCACCGTCCGCAAGCCCGCGCCTACGGTGGCCGGAAGTCGGCTCTCGACTCCCGACATGGATAGACCCTAATGGCCAAACCCAATAACCTATAACCTATCTTTCACCAATTTGGCATACTGGAGATAGAAAAACCTATCTATCTATGGTTTTAACGTCCCAATAATCTGTCAGAGAATAAGGAATCTTACGGAATGATATTATTGATTATTATTATATTATTAATTATACTGTCTACCATCAATAGCGTTTTTTTTTTTACTAAAAATAGGTTATTGGGTTCGGCCGTAAAATCACAAGATATAAGGTAGTTCCGCATGACTGTATTGATGCAGACGTCATAAAAAATCAAAATAAACATCGCCAAAGTCACCGTACTACAATATTATAATGTGTATATATAATATTTAGGTACAGTATAAGAAAACAACGGTATTGTTCTTGCGTTATTTTTTTTGTAGTTGTTTTTTCTTAGCTCCGTTATTGGTTTTCTCATACATACCTATAAAAATCGATAGTAAATTACGATTTGGGTTAGATGATTAGAACAGTAAAATTCCTAAGGCTCAATGATTTTAGTATACATAAAGGCAAGGCAAATGGCATCCATCCATGGATGGATGCCATGGATGACCTCTGCCCTGGCGCCATTTCCATGCGCTCCCCATCACATCACATTGTCTTAAAAACTTAATATAGGAATATTTTAGATTATGTTTATATTACATAGTGAAATTAATTTGTAAAGTTATGTATAACCCGGATAACAACTGAGAATCATGCAAAATCTATCTAGGGTATTTTTCTAAAACCTTCACCATTTTAAAGGTAAATTAATTATTGATCTTTTAATATACGTGTTTTATTAAAATAATTTTTGTTTTATGTATAATAAATTAATAATGCGTCTAATTTGGGACAGCGCTCCTTGATGGGCGAGTCCTATTACTGGCTGGACGTACGACGCGTTGCGTGAGCTCAGTACAGAACACGCAAGCTAACCACTCAAGGTCACTGGCAATATTTTTGCGTCTTAAGGCCCGCTTGCACCACAAATCACTAAATGCGTTTAGCGCTAAACATATATTATTTAAAACATAAGTCTATAACTTCAAACGACTGAACAAGCAGAACGGTGTTTTGATGGGTTGATGCGCGCTGAATGTATTAAGTGATTTGTGGTGCAAGTGTATTATTATACATACATACATACAGTATATTAATTAAGGAAATACCCAAGTTCCCGTTTACTCGAAATAGTAAAGCATCCATATATGCAAAAAAAAAGTACCATTAAAAACGAAAGTTTTTATTTCTTTAAATAATAAAAATAATATACGCGTCTTAGGGCCGATTTTTCAATCCTCAGATAAAGAATCGAATAGCGTTTATTCCATAGATAGCGTGATTCTGGATTTTTCAACACTCTGATAGTCAGTATCGGACGGTTAAAGCCCGTAACTGAGCAATAAAGTTAACTGTCCCTTCAAGCCCCAGTTAGTACGTTATTCTAGGGAATAAATAATGTTTTGACGTTTGTTTTGTTTGGAGTTTTAAATGTGCTTTGCTTAAGCGTGTTTTCGTGCTCTTGTGTTGATGTTTTTGATTCAATTGACGATAGTTTCTTTCAATATTTTTAGATATCACTTTACTTACATTTTCTGGGCGACATTATTTTAACATTTTAAAACCACTAGGCTCAACTTTTAGTACCAAGTCGAAAACACCGTTAACACACAGAAAATTTGTTTATAACTGATCCTTTTCAACTAAACACATACCCACTTATATCAAGATAGGTATAAAAAATAACAAAAAAAAAGGTCACCATTATTGCTGACCATCTGTGGATCTAAACAAAAGATAAGAAATCTCGTCAAAATGTCCAACATACGTTTTGTTTCTATTCTTGTCTAACATGTTGAATACTGTATCTGTGCACCTCGCTTGCACATGATAGTGTGAAGTTGGTTAAGAAAGACCACGGATAACTATTCTTCAGTTATTATACGATTGAAAAATTGAAAATATTTATTCGCCTGATAAAAAGCCAGATAATTTTATACGGTAGATAACTATTCAACGATTTAACTGAGGATTGAAAAATCGGCCCTTAGAACAATTATTAGTGACTTACTTATTTGTCTTCGATGTCGATGCATCTATCGTTCCATCGAGTAAAGCCATCTGGACAATTATGGTCAGATAAAAAGCCATGGGCGAAAGTGATAGATACAAGTGCGGCAAGCACCACAAAGATGACGAGGTACAGCTTCATGTTGATACAAGTTCACTTGTCACAAGAATGTACTGTGATACGAGATGGACTTCTTTATATACCAAATATAATCTGTACATACATTTAATATGCATAAAATCATACTTAACATACATATCACATTTCAAACTAGTTTGTTTGCGAAAAAAGGCAAGTTTTACGTCAATATTTAATAAGGTAAGGTATCACTGCTTTAATTTATATTGTTTTTTTTTCAAATCTTTACATATTGGCACAATTAAAAATCTTGTTTTCATGGTGTATTTTTTTTGGGTCCAGTATAAAAACACAACAAAAGGAATTTACCAATGCCACTCGCCGTGAAACCATTTCAGATCAGAACTTTTCACAAAAAATACATTGTAGTAAATGATTTAATATTTTATAATATACGTTTATTAATTTCATACATTTAATTTTCACGTATGAATAATTCTCAAAATCGGGAACCGTGTCAGTTTATTGCTGTTAGTCGTACTATATCACAGCTACTTCTGTAAAAAAAGATTTAAAATATTTATTTCACATAGTTTTACAAGATGAAATGAAAAGGTGATGTCGCAAACACATTTCAAAATAATTAACACTTAATAATATTATATAGAGAAAGATTTGTATATTTCTATGTTTGTATCTTTGTTTGTAATGAATGAACTCAAAAAACTACTGTACCGATTAAAAAATGAATTTCACCAGTAGAATAGGCTATAATTTATAAAGATATCACAGGTCAAAGCCGCTGGCGAAAGCTAGTGTTCAATAAGTCAATGTCAAGACCCGACTCTTGTTTTTCCATAGATGCTTTATCGGAACAGCTTCTACAATTATGTATTACTAGCCGCGCCCCGCGGTTTCACCCGCATAAGTCTCGATCCCGTGGGAATATCGGGATAAAAAGTATCCTATTTTTTAATCCAGGTTATAAACTATCTGTTTGCCAAATTTCATCCAAATTTGTTCAGTAGTTTTTGCGTGAAAGAGTAACAAACACATTCATCATACTCACAAACTTTCGCGTTAATAATATTAGTAGGATTATCTTACTTAGTAGTCACTTATTAAGGGCTTGTGGCTAAGTAATAACAGCCGCACGGGCCGATCGATCAGGTTAAGCTATCGCTTGCCGCGGTCAGCCCGTGGACGAGTGACCATCTTATCATACACGAGACCCCTCCGTGCCTCGAAAAACATGTTAAGCTATTGGTCCCGGGGCGGCTGTCCCGTTCGTCAGAAGCCCGAAAGTCGAAAAACCAGTCTTACCAAGGGATATCGTATTACCCAGTAACTGGATTGTAAACTACTGGTATTCAGATGCATCCGGTTAGACTGGAACCCGACCCAGACATATTTGGGAAAAGGCTAGGCAGATTGATTTGTCTTATTTATTCGTCATCGATTTCGATGCACAACCGCGCAAGATCGGCAATAGTGCCACTTGGGTAGCCAGCTTGTAATTCAATAGGAGTGCCAAAAGTGATAGATGCAAGTGCGGAAAGCACCACAAAGATGACGAGGTACAGCTTCATGTTGATACAAGTTCACTTGTCACAAAAATGTACTGTGATACGAGATGGATTTCTATAAAGTGATTTATTCATTTATAATCTGATTTGATCTTGACATTACTTGTTATTAATGTTGACAAGTTTTTTGTGGTAAGAATTTTAAAAATAGTAGTTTCCGCGAGCGGCTTCGCCCGCGTGATATATTTAAAAATTATAGCTTATGGCCGTTTACACATGGGGCCACGGCGGCAGCGACACCACCGCTGATGCGGTGCCGCTGTCAGTCACCCTTGGATTTGTATGGACCCTTAACATAGCGCCGCCGCGGTGTCGGCGAGTCTTGAATAGTCTTGCTACCGCGGCGGCGAAAAATGCTACCGCTGCGGCGCCGTGTGTAAACGCTCTTACTCAGTGAGAATACAGCAGTTTACGCGAGCTTTTTTTTTCATCGGTCCAGAAGTTTTTGAGTTTATTCATTACATGCAAACAAAAATACAAATATTTTCTCTACATAATGTTAGTGTAGAAAAATGCACATTTACTGCGTTTAATGCTAAAAGGCCTTGTCGACATTTTAAGTTGCTTTACCTATTCTTAAAAACATTAAAATATTCTCGTTTCTTCTTAATTTATTTGAATTCACACTGAACTATATAAGTTTTTGTTCTTTCCGTGGGTAACTCAGAAGGCTAGGCTAAGGATATACGGTGTACAAAAAAGTGGGGGTGGAGCAAATCAAATCACAGTACGTATTGTGAAATTTCTTAAAGGGAAGCCTAGCTGGGGAGTTTGTTGCACCACTCTTCTTCCCAGCTAAAGCACTAGGAAGAGGTGAAGACCGGACATTTTGGGGGACCGTCTTAAGTCATTTTGACGTTCAAAAAGTGTTAAAATTGTGCTGTAAGTTAACTTACTCACCTTTTCAAGTTCAACGCACAGCTTGCCACTTCTTATAGTGTGAGATGGGCAATCAAAACTTATAAGACTTGTAGGGCTAGCAAAAGTGAATGTAGCTAGCGCAGCAAGCACATTGAATAGAACTTCATGTTGTTATTTTAATGTAGTCGTTGAGTGAATGAATACCAATAGGGGATCGACTGGCTTTTATATCATGAGTTTCATATTATTGTTATTAGGCCGGTATTTGAACCGGGTTTTTGTCGATCAAGTTTGATGCAAGATCATAAAAAAAAACCGGCCAAGTGCGTGTCGGACCACGCACAATAACGGAACCCTTCCCGTATTTGGGATTCTTGGGATAAATTTATCCTGAATACAAAATTAAAATTGTAGTGGTTAAACATGTTCTCCGATACATTTCAACTGCAAATGTAAGTTTGTACGCACAATATTGAGAGATTTACCATGTTATTTTAAGACCATAGACTTCCTGTAATCTATGACAAAAAAGAACCATTCTCTGTATTTTTTTTTTAATTGTAGGCTCAGTAGTTGCGGAGATGAGGGGGGGAATCATTTGATGATTAATTATCGTTTATATGATTTCATCAATTTTCTTAAACATCTTTAAATTTGTTTATTTTATAATTATTAAAAAAAAAATGGGATCCTTGCAATAAACCCTTTCATTTGTTATGTCACACGGTACAGTTAGCAATTTTTTTTTAGTTCCTTGTTTGCTCCCCTAAAGTGACCCCCGTATTCAAAATTCATTTATTCACGTTACACCTCTGTGTTTGGGTTACACATCTGTACCAAAGGAGAATGCCGATTGATGTATGGAATTCCGTACCAAGTTGCATCAAAATAAAATTTTGTTTTTTATAGACTACATATAACATATTAACTCCTACAAATGTTCTTTTTGTAAACAAAATCCGGGTTCCAAAGGAACTGCATAAAATCGAAGATAACCTAAAACTATATTTTAGTCGTCACTACCGCGTAACCAAAGAGGTACCAATATCAGTAAAAGATATAATAAAACAAGCGCGACTAGTCGAATGAAAAATACGCTCGTCGAGAGAGCACCTTCAACCATAACCATCAACATCCCATCATTCTCCTACCCATCACCCAATTTATTTAGGGCCCGCACAGCATGCTTTCTAAAACCATAATAACATGTATCATGATACATATTCGTGTCATGACAGACTGCATAGATCATGTCATGACGTTGTCACGACTAGGTGATAGAAAAATAAATAAGTAATACAAGTTCCGCTAGATATTTTATTATGAACCAAAGTCAAAAATATTTTTTCAAAATATACATTCTTAAATTAAACAATATTAAGTAAAAAAGTGCTAAAATGCACTTTTTGAGCGTTAGTTACAATGGACAGCACCCACATTTTGCTCATTCATCAATTTCATGAAAAAAGACACCTAAAAATGTTGCTGGAGCAGTTATATCATTATACCGTGACCAGCACAAAAACCACACTACTGTCATTACATGTTATGTAGCAGCCCACTGTTCGCTTGCCCACAAGACAGCTGCAGCAATAACCTACTATGGCTTCTAATGTGCCTTATTATGAAGCCCTAAAATCAATGGTACATCGTCTTCAATTGTATTATTCACCTCAACTGTCAATTCACTCCAACAACCACGATCCAGATGGTGCCGACAGATTCGTGCTGCCGATGGTATGTAGAATTTATAATTTAGTAATAACAGATCCTTTATAGACGAGGGTATCAGTAAACGTTATGTTTCAAAACAATCAACAAATATACAATGATTAGATGTGCTAGCAGCACGCCTATACACAGCAGATGTAATTTTTGATCTAACTTGAGAATTTTGTAAGCTTTGTGGAAGAGGGAGAGAAGGTGGCTCAGGAATAGCAAGATCGCCACATGATCGAGCAGCTGGCAGGCCAGCATCTGGCAGAGCAGGGCGATTGGAGTCATGCTGATTATGACATTGCACTTCCCTTGTTGCTGACCTCCAGCAAGCAGCACACACTCTTTCCATTATTGAAACCTAAAAAGTAACAAGTTTGTAATACCTATTCTAATTATGTAACACAACATTCAAATGAATACAAAACATCTTCTATTGGGTTATTTGACTTGATAAAAGTATGTAAACTATATAGTTATACTAACTATAATTATGTATAGTTATAGTTGTAGTTTAACTATATGGGTATGTAAACTATATAGGTATGTAAACTATATACTGATGATTAAGCAGTTTTAATGTCAAAATAGGTATCTATACCTAAATGATTCTCTAATTATGAAACTGTCATATGAAATATTCATAACCAAAAATATTTACCAAGTGAAGCGGAACACGTCTCATTAAAATGTTTCTCTCTTGTGTCTCACCGGATAGCAGGCAAGGGTAAAGCACTTTCTTCATTGCTAGTGCTTGCTCGATCTTGTAGTAGTGTTAAACACTCTGTATAAAGCACGCTTTCTGAAGACAGCTACAATAAAGAAAATAGTGTTTTTAACTTTTATTATTACACGTAGTCTGTTTTCTAGTTTGACAGTAATTCTAAACTAAATCCCTTAGTATCTGCTGTAGGTAATGTATTTTAAATGTATAAAGTCTAAAACAAGCACAGAAAACTATGAACTCCACCCTTAAGACGGCCTACTAATTGATATTCAAAGAGTAAAATAAGATCTGCTTACCTGAGAAGGAGTTATCCAAGACTATAATAAGTTAATCATTGAAGTAGACGCTTGTTCTAATGAATGCGTACGCAGGTTTCTAGGTATCAACAATTATTGATACACCGGTCGGCCCCGTCTCGACATTTTCACAATAAAATACAAAAAGTTCTACTTCTCAATAAACTAACACGGCTTCACTAAATCAACACGAAACGAAAAACTCAGATGTATTAGAGGCGCTAGCGCATATAGAAATAAAAGATGAATGTTGCATCAAATAAATCAGTAAACACTGTACAACTACAAATGTCAAACTCAAAATGTCAGCCAGACCGGCTAGGGATGCGATATCGATCTAAAATCGATAAATCTATACGAGTAAAAGAAAACATTTTTTTAACCGATCATAAATATTAAATCGATTCTAGAACCCCTTAAATCCATAAAATATACACCATGTCATTGAATTCTACAATAAACCAGACAATATTATGTTATTAATCGATTATAATCAAAACTCTTGCGTTTGACGGCAATATTGTGGTTGCAGAGCACAAAGCCAAATAGCCACAATATGTAAAATGTTTAACCAGTTAAACTTATTTGTCGATTCTATAAATAAAAATCGACTAGCGAGTAAACTCATCGAAAATAGATATGTCTGAGCCCGTGTTATCGAAAAGCGATTCAATTGCGTTCGACATCTCTATGACCGGTGCGATCGGGCAAATAACCATAGATAAAAAATAACACCAGATATAACTAAATGATTAATTACAATTAATCATTTAGTTATTACATACAGTTACATGTAAAGTCGGTTAATTATTATTATTATTTTTATGATTTATTATTAATATGATTTCGTGCAAAAGATCATGATCAGGATTAAAATGTACAAATCATGTAAAACGGAACGTTATTAGAAAGAAGAAGAAAGTGTTTACGGAAACGTGCATTGGAATACAATAACTTTTTAACTTAAAAAGAAAGTTCCCTATTCGAAAATCAAATCCCCGACGCAGAAGGTCGTAAAAAAATATAAAAATATTTACTATATTATGTTTATCTTGAGGCGTGAGAAAATTTGGTACCACTTTTTGTCATTCTCCTTTCAACTCGGTCGATCGGATCGGTCTATTAGATTCGGAGGAAGTTGGCTGTGACAGACGGACAAACAGACAGACCGTTCCGTTTTTGCTTTTGAGGTACGGAACCCTAAAAACAATAAGTTAAGCGTATACTGAGACGCAGGTGACGCAGGTCCACGTAGCGCAGGGCAGAGCAGATTTTGTCATGCATGAATGTACTGACAGCTACGTACATGTGCGACGCAGACATGTCTCTGTCCTGCTCTGCGTGTCGTTGAAGAGCCGGCACAGATTTCTGCGTGACGCATGCAGGTCGTCACTTGTTTTTTACCACTAATTCATAATTTTGTTGATGTAGGTGCTGCGTCGCAGCATGCGCTCGTGGCCTATGTCTGTCTCGCCTGCCCTACCCTGCAAAATATGTACCGTGCTGTGCTGCGTCACCTGCGTCTCAGTATACGCTTAGCCTTAACATCGCAACCAGTTGATCATGTAGATTTGTTTTTAGGGTTTCAGAACCAAAACATGAAACCTAACTACACAGTCTGTAAGCAAAAATTACCTAAATTATAACCAAGATTTATAAAGTATTGATAAGAAGAATCAATTGAACGAGAAACTTGTAAAATCTTTATATTGTGAATTTCTAAGCATCCCAAGAAACTTCTCTCGAGTTTAAACACAATTTATTTTGTCTTTTAGGTAGATCATTAAAAAATATTGGACAAGTATTTTTTTCTTTTTTTACGTACCTAATTAAAAGATTACGGCAATACATTGAGTTAAAATGTGGCATGACGTCACTCCCCGGTAGATTTTATACTGACTTGTGACGTAGCGAGCCCCCACTCCCCAACTTTAATGTGTTTTATCTAAACCATTTTTTATTAATATGATAAAGTAAAACATATTAATATGTTTTAATATCTGACTGACGGACTAAATATATATTGTTTTCCCAGTCAAAATCCCTATTTACATAGTTAATACAGAGTACATACATAACTTCATAAACTCACGCCTTCTACCCATGGGGATAGGCAGAATACCACCGGGTACGATCCTAATATTACTCCATTTGCTTACGTTCATACATCCTGGTCTAATAGTAAATTACAGTTTCAGTAAATATTTAATTAAATTAAGTCAACTGAGCCTACCGTAGTTTAAGGCTCGAATCCCGAACGATTTGCTAGTTTAGTCTCGAAACGGGATTAAGCGACTCAAGGTTAGGGATCAACTATATCCCTATATCTTCGTTTCTCTAGAGTTTAGTTTAATACCTACAAGGAATACGGAAAGCTTGATTTCTCGCCAAAATAGGTACCCCGCAGCTACATTCATTCTATACTATTCCTACTAATATTTGTAAATGCGCAAGTAATAGGGATGTTGACTGGAAAAAAAGCAATTTAGTCCGTCATTCAAATAATAAAAAAATATTAGACACGTAATTTTTGCTTTATCATATTAATAAAAAATATTTAGATCAAACGCATTAAAGTTGGGGAGTGGGGCCTCGCTACGTCATAAGTCAGTATAAAATCTACCGGCCAGTGACGCCATTCCACATTTTAACGCATTGTAGTAATCTTTTGATCACGTAAAAAAAGAAAAAAATACGTGTCCAATATTTTTGAATTATCTACCTTACGGACAAAAAAGAATTCAACATCCCTATTCCGTCCGTCAGTTACATTTTCACACCTTAACGACTGAATGGATTCGATGAAAGCCACCACACAGACCATGACCTGGGTTCGGACATAGGATACCTACTTTTAATCCCGGTAGTTCCCGTGGGATAATTTCCTTCATCCACGCGGTGCGGATGCACCGCGTGGATGAAGGAAATTATCCCACTTTACTATTGCGGGTAAACGGGAACTTGGGCCTTTCCTTAATTAATATACAGTATGTATGTATAATAATACACTTGCACCACAAATCACTTAATACATTCAGCGCGCATCAACCCATCAAAACACCGTTCTGCTTGTTCAGTCGTTTGACGTTATAGACTTATGTTTTAAATAATATACGAGTATGTTTAGCGCTAAACGCATTTAGTGATTTGTGGTGCAAGCGGGCCTTAAGACGCAAATATATTGCCAGTGACCTTGAGTGGTTAGCTTGCGTGTTCTGTACTGGGCTCATGCAACGCGTCGTATATCCAGCCAGTAATAGGACTCGCTATCAAGGACCGCTGCGCTGTCCCAAATTAGACGCATTATTAATTTATTATACATAAAACTGAAGGTATTTTAATAAAACACGTATACTAAAAGATCAATAATTAAATTATATTTAAAATGGTGAAAGTTTCAGAAAAATACACTGGATAGTTTTTATTTTTTCTGACAGGCACAATTCGACTATAGTAGAAAAATTTCTATGAAAACTTCATGGATATTGTTCAACCAGAATCGCGTCGCGCCTGTCTACGGGAGCTTTTAATCTCGATCACATTGTCGTGACCTTTTGTCATAATAATATTGCTAGAAACAACAAAACAAATATTTGTCGCAACTCGAAACAGATGACGCCCGCGGCATTATTAGCTGTCATAATGACTCTAGACAGGTTTACAATATTTTTATTATTTAACAAGCTGTGTCATTCTGTGTCATTCATTCAGATGTACCTGACTCGTAAGGGCGGTAAACTGGTAATTTGAACAAGTAATATGAAAATGGAGCAAACTGTGCCCGCGGCTTCGCTAACGTAACTGTGTAAATAGCGTTTATATTTAAAAAAACCTAAATTATAATTTTATTAATTTCTTTGAGAACTTGATCAGCCGACTGAAAAACAAAAGTGAGATTTGTAATAATCATTATATAGTTATGATTTCATGATCAGACCCTCAAGGAATATTTGTGCTGAACAGAATGTATGCAGTAGTTTTGCGTCAATCCGGAACATACATCCAGACAGACAGATAAAACCGACAGAAAATTCTAAAACTATATTTTTGGCATCAGAATCGTTCCCACATTTCGTAGCAACTCGTACTTTTTTTTAATATTCAATATACAGTTTTAACTTCACTAATATTTTATTATATGTATAGATAATTATTTATATTTAATTTAATTTATTATTTTCCAGGTCTTAATTTAAGAACCGGTAACTTGCATTCCAATAAAGTCACAACTAAACATTTATGACTAAAGTTAAAATGATATTATAATAATGATGTTAAAAGAGCGTTTATCCTGAAAGTGGGCAACGTCGCAAATATTTCACTGTTTAAATAAATTTGATAATATTACTGTATGAAAATAAGAAATGTGGCTAACTAGCGAACTTAGAATATTGATGATGAAATACAATCATTAATATCGTACACCGAATATTTAGTTTTAGATGTAAAAAAAGTATTTGGAAACTTTTCAAATGCTTTTTTTACACCTAAAACGGGTACAACATCAAATTAAATATTATAATTGCAGTTCATTATTAATATTCTAGTTCACTAGTTAGCCACATTTCTTACTTCCATACAGAAATATTGCAAAATGAATCAAAACAGGTATTTTTTTTAAAGCTATTTGCGACGTTGCCAACTTTTAGGATAAACGCTCTTAAAACCCTGAAGAATACTTAACAACTTTATGTGCTTTAGTTTCTTGAAAATGTTACTTAATGAGACAAGTCTCAGTTTTTCCGCCTTTTATCTCCCTTATCTGCCTAGCCTTTTCTCAACTATGTTGGAGTCGGCTTCCAGTCTAACCAGAGAACTGAATACCAGTGTTCTACATGGCGCAACTGCCTATCTGGCCTCCGCAACCCAGTTGCTGGGTAACACGATACCCCTTGGTAGACTGATTGACATACTTTGGGGTTTTTACTACCCGTAACGACTGTCAAAGATCTATATCTTCTACTCAGACCTCCGAGGATGTAGGGGTCTCGGTATGTAATGGATGTTCACCCATCGACGGATCAACCTCGATAAGCGTTGCTGAACCTTGAAGGTCCACCCCGAATAATCTTCAGAAAACAGTACAATATACGTAAGTCTAGACTTACCTATCACCTCGCTTTACATAGGGCAATCCCTCTTTTTAATATAGGTACACAGATTCAGATTCAGATAACTTTATTTGCTCAAACATGTGTGTACATACAATACAGTGCGTGCTAGGTTATATATAAGTACATGGAGTTGTGCTTACAAGTTTACCATATTGTCATGGTTTGCAAATATTAATATAAGTTAGAATTAAAACAAAGTAATGACAACGTTCGTTAACATTGACAATGCTGACATAAGTAAATAAATAAAATTGATTGATTACTTATTTAATATTCATATACAAATAGGTAGATAGGAGTTACATCCACAATTGTCAAATATTCAATAATGAAAAATAAAAAAGAACATAATAAAATAAAATAATGTCAACGTAGGTCCAAAATTTAAAAAAATATTGCGTGGCATGAACTACAAATGCTATCATTCAAAGATTCCTTACACACATTTATTACGTAAGTACAACATTCTAAGTCTACAATCTAGACGATTACTTTTGGATGCAATGATGCTGCATGGTTTGTGCCACAATAGATTTGACTGCACTGAAATTACAAATAAAATATGTTACACGGTACCCAGAAATGTAATCAGACGTGGGACTCGCGTGCCCCACCTCTTCCACGTGATTTTATGTAAGACCAACGCCCGCCGGGGCCCGAGTACCTCTTCGACGCCTTGTGGAAACTTATAACGCACACTTCATGGACATAGACATTTTCTTTTTCTCTAATAAAAAATTCAAAACTCTCGCTATAACTTCATTAGCATCAAAACTTTAAATTAGCACTTGAGTCAACTTAGAACAATATTCTTAAAATCAGCTTCCGTTTTTCACTTATTTGATTAATCCGTGGACAATAGTGTGGGTTATATGTTTAACTATTTATTTTAAGAATCTTATTGTATCACCTTAACATGTAACTGTTTTTTTTGTCCCTAATAAATAAAATAAAATTAAATATTCAATACAAACATCATTATCAAAATCATTATTACATTACATAAATTTCAGATTAAATTAATATATAAAAGAGCATGTCAATTTAAAATGATTCCCATAAAAAATCATTCACATAATATTATTATGCTTTACTAGCTAAAAAAGATTTTACTATCCTTTTAAATGCTGCTACGCTATTCAAGTCAGTGACCGAATTCTCGTTAGAAGTCAAATTGATTTACTGATCGATTCTTTATAAGGTAAACACTTATAAAAACGATCCACTCTAACAAACATCTTAGGTGCTCCAGAAAATCGTATTTATTCTACGATACAATTTTGTTGGACTTTGGTGCTATGGTTGGGTTCCTTACGGTTGGCCCTACGTGGATAAAATTTATTTTTTGCATGTCGACAGTATACGTACTTTAAGTGAATATTGTTTATTGTTTGAGCCCAGTATGTAGGTGGCCACGTTGATTGCGGCATCAGTGGCATTCGTCGGTCATCAAATGTGCAAGTGATCGGGCACTTAGGACACTCCAGTAAGTGGCACATTGTCTGATCTGAAGCACCGCACTGGGGATTGGATGGGTCTGTAATATCCTACTTCGCCAAATTGTGTTTGCAGCGGTCTACTTCGGTACGCCGATTGAGAGCTTACAGATCACGTCCGTCAGGGAAATTTTCCAGGGGTTTGACGAACTCTGGAGATAGTGGATGCTTGTCTTAACACAATTTTCTTCTCTTATTGGGTGGTTTGTCCTGGATGGCCTACGTAGAGCGTAAGAAGCTCTTACGACTTTTAAGCCTACCTGGATTCATTGTGTAATCGTAGAGGGGATGTCGGGAATCAGATACTTGGTTCTTTTTTTTCCAGTGCGAATGCTACATACCTTTGTAAGGCAGGTGGTGGTGATAACTTTTTTTTAATGTCCTAGCATTATGTTGAGATAGGAGCCTTTTGGCCTCGTACAGGACTGCTTTAAATTTAAATTTGTTTTTTATAGTTTTTTCTTTTTTATTTATGTTAAGTGTGTTTTTAGTATAATTTGTGATTTCCTGTGCAAGTCTCAATAAATACTTTATCTTTCTTTCTTTCTAACTAATAATAAATTAGAATATAAATGCAAAGTTTTGCGGAACCATATTGGTCGAAGGAGCGAAAACGAAATATTCCGAAAAAACCGAAACTCCATTCTTATAATTAATCCTTTTTAGGGTTCCATACCCAAAGGGTGCCAATAGGGCTCTATTACTATGGCTCCGCTGTCCGTCTGTCTGTCCGTCACAGGGCTGTATCTTTTGAACCATAATAGGTAGACACTTGAAATTTTCACAGAGTGTGTACCTACTACTATGGCCGCTATAACAACAAATAATAAAAATAAAATAAAGTAAAAAATTTGAGGGGATATACAAGAAACGAGTTTTTTTCGGCGTTTTTTGAAAATATTGTTAAATATGGTGGTACGGAACCCATCGTGTGCTAGTCTGCCTCGCACTTAGCCGCTTTTTATTTCCAAACGGCAATGAGCCATTTAAAATTCTTAGTTTCATTGTCATAAATCAAAAGTAGTAAAAAAATAAGTTTAAGTTGAACATCTAATTATTCTGGTTAAATGAATTGACAGTAACTTCGTCACGGTTTTATCAAAATTTTCCTAAATAAACAAAGAAGCTTATGATAGACTGCACAATGAACACGCATTTATATTAGATTAGATAATTCATAATCTAATTAAGACGTTAGAGAAACAATGGATTTATTATCCGCCTAATAAATCACGTTTTCCTTTCATTCTAGTTAATTTAATAAAGAGTGTCGTATAATCAAATTAATAAACGTCAGACTCATGTCAGTTGGTTGTTTTGATCGACAAGCTTTCTCAGAGGAACTGAACAAAGTTTGATGTTTTGCATTTTATTGGATGGTCTCAATCACCCGCTAATAAAAATCAATCTGCCTAGCCTTTTCCCAACTATATTGGGGTTGGCTTGCAGTCTAACCGGATGCAGCTGAATACCAGTATTTTACATGGAGTGACTGCCTATCTGACCTCCTCACACACTGACTTATTAATTGTAACTTTTTTTTTGGAAAATCGTCTACTTTTACAATGTTTGTAAATATGTGAGAACCATGTATCTATCACATAAGTAATTAATTTATCTGTTGTTGCTCTCTTTAAAAAAATATTTTTACCTATATTGTGGTAATGTAATTTATTTTTTTTATTTTTAGATGCATCGTCTTCACATATAATTATATAACGAATGTACCTACATATACAAAATATTGTATAAAACATTTTAAAAGAGTAACAGTGGAGTTTCTTGCCCATTCTTCTCCATACGAAAACTACGTTTTGGAAGGGGCGACTAGAATCTTTTTTTTTTTTGTAATTGTTGACGTTCAAAAGTGCCTTGCAGGGGCCTATTTGAAATAAATGATTTGATTTTGAGTAACTGGGTAATACGATACCCCATGGAAAGACTAGTTGTCAGACTTTCGGGCTTCTGACGACCCGAAACGACTGTCAAAGGACCACGATTGACAGCCGGGACCAACGGCTTAAAGTGGTTTCCGAGGCACGGAGGAGTCTCGGTATATAAAGATGGTCACACATCCACAGACCGACCCCGGCAAGCGTAGCTCAACCTGATCAACCTGTGCGGCAGTTATTACTTAGCCACGAGCTCCTCAATTCCCCGCTAATAATAAAAGAGAAATATTTAATTGATCCTCCCAAATATATTGACTTTTTAATGATTTACGTATTTTACGTGTATTTTATTTCACATAAACCTACATGGGCACTTATGAAACGTCAGAAGCTAGGTGCACGGTTCCAATTTGTCGTTTCCTATGGAGAAGAGCCGGCAACAAACTCCACGGGTATTCTTATAAAAATAAATGGCTTTTACAATGTTTTCAAATTACAGTGTTAAAAGGTATGAGAGGACAGTGTAGGCCTGTCAACAAGTACCAGTTACATAATTAAATAGAAAATGGTCTACCAATCTAGTATGTTAAGCCTACAACGTTCTCACATAAGAGCCACTAAAACTTTTTGGGCTTCTAATAATTTACGCATTTTTTATGAGCCTCTTTTTACCTTTCTTGGCTTTGTCAAAGATGGTCGCGGTAACTTGGCTAATTCAGTACTTTAGGATACCAAAATAGAAATTATTTGTGGCTCAAAAAAAGAGCCGCGTTTATTATATTAGAGTGACCATTAATATTTTTGGAAAACAAAATGGGAATTATTTGGGGTTCGCATGTACCATCGAAGAAGTTCATATCTATGCACCGTAAGGACTATTTCCGCTTGCAGTGCTCGGCCGCCATAGAACCGGGGTGGTAACACATGTGGTCATCGTGTTCACGGGATTTTGTTTTCAAATTGCTTAGATATGAAATTCTTCGATGGTACCTATTTAATGTACATGCTTTAACAAAAGTGTTTAATATAAGCAATATGAAAAGAAAATAATGATTGGTATTAGCAGCCTGTTGACCGAATTAACTCAAAATGGCAATTTGTCCTTTGGATGTTTTGAAGTCAAAGCCTATTTTAATATTATTATTTTACTGGAGCAGCAGTTTACGTTCATAAGTTGTTAAAATCAAAATAAATAAAAAACTAAGTAAATAAATCCACTTACGTAAAAACCCACTTCACGTGTGTTGCGAATAATAGACGTAATATGCGTCCAATCAACTTGGTAATTCACGCACTAAGCTAAATAAATGTCGCGTCTAAAACGCTTATTTTAACAACCGAATAGAGGTACCTCATGAAAAACATGGGTCATATTCTCTTTATAGGTATAACTCCTGATAATAGCTGCCATTTTGTTCATTTCGTATTAGGCGAGTACGGGTAAATCAACACAATGGGCAGCAAATTCCTCTGGTCAATCAATAACCAACTCATTCTTACGACTTTTGGCTTGACAGTATTTTTTTTACTTGTGCATAAAGTTTTATTAAATGAAAATAAACAAATAAATAATTATGCCGTTCAACTCCTAAAAGCAGTCATGCAGTGCGTGTACGCAGCGTCAAACGCTCGTAGTAAGTACAAAACAAAGTAGGAACAATCTAAGTAACCTACGAACTGAAACTGGTGAAACGTCTGCCACTACGATGGGGAATCCGGCTCAATGATTGATGCTCTGTTGGTTTAATTAATCTTGCTCAAGTCGGCCTGGCTTGATTACTAAGAGGTAGCTCTCCGAATATTTGTCGTAAAGTGCCTACTATATGGATGGAGGGAATGCTGGCCGAAATTGTAACATTAATATTGTGAGCAACGTAATTATCTATCAATTCAAAAGTTTTGTAATTGAGTTATTATGTTCTTGGTTTTAAGTAATTATTTTCTTGAATTAATCATTGGGGTAAGATTTAGAAGTTTTGGTTTAAGATGGTTGAATTTTTTTTTACAACGTTGAGGAATAAAGACTTCATCATTTTCATCGTCATTCAACTCCAAGCTCGGCTGTCTTGTTTAATGTCAATAAAAGAACATATTCAAGAACAGTTTTTTATTAAAAAAATATGTTAATTAGAATAGCTAAACTGACGGGTTTAGCTTGAAAAGAACGCAATAAAATTCAGATATTGACAATACAACAACATACCTGTTGCTTCGGTGTCTCGGATCTCTCTACCTATAAAGTTACCTTGAATACATGTTCGATACTGGGTTCAGTAGCCTTCCTAATACTTTTGAGTGCATTTGCATGTTTTGTGATTTTTGTCGCAGTATTCTGCGTTTTTTACAATGGGGTTATGGTTAAAAAAACAACTGTGCGAATAGGCTAAGCTGCTGTTCTTGAGTGACCAGTTATCTACATATGAACAACATTGTCTGGGTTATCAATATAATAGTGGAAGTGTATAATTGGTCGTTTCTTATGACGATGAGCCCGCTTAGCCTAGAGCTTAGCTCTGCTGAAAAAGGATTTAATGACGTTAAGATTTTTAACATACGTGCAAAGCGCATCTACACAGCATATCCTATCCGCTTTGCCACACCATTAGAAAAAGACAGCCGCACGGGTCGATCCATCAGGTTAAGGTACACTTGACGGGGTTGGTCCGTAGATGGGTAACCATATTTACATACGAAGAGATTCGTCCATACCTCGGAAAGCACGATAGGTCACGGCTGTTCGGGTCGTCAGAAGACCGAAAGTCTGACAACCAGTCTTACCAGGAGGTTTTGTATTACCAATTGCTGGGTTGTAGAGTTCAGATAGACAGTCGCTCCATGTAAAATAGTGGTATTCAGCTGCATCCGGTTAAAGTTCCAACATAGTTGGGAATAGGCTAGATTGATCTCAACGATTCGACTCTTTAATTTCATCAGTCCCTGAATACATTATGCGAACGATATTTTTTTTATAAACTTTTGCTTGGATTATAGAAGAATATTTTATTTCATTTTTGATACACTTGTTGATTATTGCTAATTTAGCTCTTACTTGTGATTTTTGAAAGTCACGACTGACGATTTACTATTTGAAGTTTATCTGGCGATTCAATTTCGGTTTGATGTTTTTCGCTTTTGAGTCTTCTCCTTTTTCAAATTTCTGGGTATTCCCAGGAAGTTTAATTCAAGTAATTAATCTTTTTTAGCACACTGAGATCTTCTATAGATTCAGTTTGAAAAGAAAGAAATTATAGTCAACGAAATTGATAGCCTTGGCGTCTCCAAGAAATCAGAGGTAATTGGTATTTTACCGTGAAGGCTTTTAGTTATCAGTTTTAGTTAAGCCAAACAAGCCAAATTGGTAGATATATATTTCCTAAAATCAAATTATTTTTCATTTAAAATATTATACTTGGGTATGAAGTTGTAAATCTTTTCATGAACGCCAGCCGCCACCTTATTAGTCACGATTCCTGATTTGCCAAGAAATAATCGTTTAAAAATTTAAATTTTTTAAACATTTTCATAATAATTAATATTGGAAACAATTTAAATTGAAGATATGTATTAAAACTGGTACTCGAATTTTATTTGAGCCGTAGCAAGAGCATAATAATACGAAGTTTTAAGAAGTGTTTCATTTATTAAAAAACTAGCTGCGCCCCGCGGTTTCATAAGTCCGCATAAGTCTGGATCCCGTGGAAATATCGGGATAAAAAGCCAGGTCATGGTCTGCCCATATGCCAAATTTCATCCAAATTCGTTCAGCCGTTTTAGCATGAATGCGTAATAAACAAATAATCAAACAAACTCACTTTCGCATTTTTTTATATTATTTAATTATTTTTTGACTATGGAACCCTAAAAACATAAAATTATATGGCCTTTTAATATTCTAACGCAGTTATTTTTTTTTTTTCATAGACAATTTATTATTATCTAATGTCAAGTTCAGAACCTGTTAGTTGCATAATTAGTAATGTAGGTATTAAAATTGGCATTTTTATGTGGTATATAATAGAGTTCATCGCGTATCACAGGACATTCTTATGACAAGTAAACTTGTATCAACATGAAGCTGTACCTCGTCATGTTTGTGGTGTTTGCCACACTTGCATCTATCACATTCGCCACTCCCGATGTCGTGATTGCTAAACTCTGTCCAGAAAGTCAAATTAGAATAGGAGATATATGCATTATCGAAAAATAATTATGTAAGTTAAACATCCCGTTGAGAAAGTAGGGTTTCCTGTTCTTTGAATATTAACTAATATTTTTATCTTTCATTACAGAACTAGCGACGCTGTAATTGGCGGCCAGCTGTGGCCCATATTGTACACGATTCCTGATTTGCCACGAAGTTATTGTCTAAGAAATGTTCCTATTCATTATCAATGGAAACAATTAAAATTAAATATATGTTTTAAAACTGATAACCGTGATTTTTTTAAGACGTAGCATGAACAAATACAAAGTTTTAAAAAGTATTTAATTATTAAATATAATAAACCCTAAAAACAAAAAATTATGCCACTTTTATTATTCCATCTGCCTAGCCTTTTCCAAACTTTATTGGGGTCAGCTTCCAGTCTAACCGGATTCAGCTGAATACCAGTATTTTACATGAAGCGACTGCCTATCTGACCTCCACAACCCAGTAACTGGGTAATACGATACCCCTTGGTAAGACTGGTTGTCAGACTTTCGGGCTTTTGACGACCCGTAACGACTGTCAAAGATGCATGAATGAAGGCTTGTGCAGACCAGCGCGACACCGGTTATTGTTATACTGTGAAGTTTTCTTAAAAATTGTATTGTTCGTGTCGTGTCGCGCCGTCGCGTCGCGCTGGTCTGCACAAGCCTTGACATGGCCTTTTATTATTCTAACACAGTTATTTACATTTAGTGTTTTTTAGGGTTCCGTACCTCAAGAGGAAAAAACGGAACCATTATAGAATCACTTCGTTGTCCGTTCGTCTGTCTGTTTCTGTCAAGACCCTTTTTCTCAGGAACGCGTGGAGGTATCAGGTTTAAAATAATATCAAATACGTGGGTCTCTAGTCCCTTGGAGCTCTAAAAAAATAAAGCTTCCAAGTCAACGCAATAAAAAAATACGGCCATTTAAGCGAGTAAGATGTGCTGCTGACGAGATGTTATGTCAAATTATTATAACCACAAACCACTTGACCAACTATGATGTACGTCTCAGTAGTAACTCGTGCAGCGATCCGGCAAATACATACGCCACAAACCGCTGCTTAATATAGCGTTAATTGTTGCGTGAATACTCAATACCTATATATGTATATATATACGTATTTATAGTCCAGATCAGTTGTAAAGTACGACCTGTAGAGGAGTACGTACAAACTGACACATGAAAGCAAATTTTGCCAGAGTTGAAGCAGAGACGCTTCGCTCGCTTCACTCGGTCGGTCACTTTTCGTGTCTGTCGCATAAAAAATGGATTTTGATGTGGTTTACACTATTGTAGCGGCATCTACATCGCTACATGCAAACTACGCACCAAAGACCTGACGTCACACAACATCCTGACGTCACACAAATCCTGCATCGCGCAATTAGAGTTTACCGCGCGATAAACATATATACAAGCTTCCCGACTTCAACCTCTGACATCACCTAGCGTCTACATTATTCAAATTCAAATCTCTCAGTCATATACGCATGGGACCTATATCCAGTGTAAGCACTAAGCAGTATGACAGTATCCTAAGGTAGGTAACGGTTTTAGCCCAATAAGGGCCCGTTAACGTTTACCACAACCACACCACATCGCAGCGACAAAATGTGGTCAAGCATGAATACTGTCGCTGCACCTTTTTACAGTTGCGTTGTGGTTGCGTTCTCGTTAGTAGTTGCGATGTGATAACGTTGTGGCTAGTATTTGCAGACTGACAGATCGTTGTGGTTGCATGGTGGCTGCGACGACGTCGCCTTGATGAAGTCGGTATCGCCCACACGGTTGATTTTGACGGCCAAATATGGTCCGTGTGAATAGACTATTGATTAACGGCCGTCCACGTGGTGTCGTTGTGATCTTCTGTTTCATGTGGTCAGTGACTAACCTAAGGTCAGAGTTTTTATGCCGCCCATAGGCCTCTGACTTGGCTTCACATGCCATCGAGAAATATCTCTCAGGCATGCCGGTTTCTTCATGATTTTTTCCTTCACCGTTTTTGAGAGCAGTGGTGATGAAATAATTTACACAAAGTAAGCGCAGCCGTAACCACACGACCTCCGTTGCTCTCCACCATGCACACTCAACTGAAAAATCAATGCATTTTATTCCCACATGGTCTTCTTTATCTAGGCAATAGGCATATCTTTCTGATAATACTTATTTTCCACAGCTTTTCAAGCGGTAGACGTTTCCAAGCCCCGCTTTGTGCGGTGCAGTTTAGTATCTATATTTTAGACCATTCAGCCTTGGGATTTAGGCCAGCCAGACCCAGAGATGTCGGATATGTTAGTAAAGTAAGCTGGTTAAATTTTCAGTTTACCCGATATAAAAATTCCAAATTCTTATAATTCCCGAAAATGTTACCATAAAAACAATCTCATAATTTTGCGAGACATCAAATTCACACGAAAAACGACCGTTCTCGACTATTCGGGATATAAGAGGTCGATTTTATGGCATCCTTAAGTGCTTTCTGACCGTCATTTTCTTTTTCAATCCTAAAAACTAGCCCCAAAGGTCGATGGGCCACCTGCGACCTTTGCATGTTCCATTCAAAACGTCCTGATGTTATGTCCGACCCTTTATCTGCTAATATATTATTTATACGAATAAGATCGAAATACAGACTGCTTCACTGGACTAGTGGTCGCTAGCGCTACTGTTGAGCATGAGGTCCTGGGCTCAGTACCTGGGTCGGGCAAAGTGTTATTATGTTTTTCGATCTAGAATTTCTTAGTAGCAACCCGGAGTCTGGATTTATGCCCGGTTGATGGCAATAGTATCACCCCCTATTACATGGGACTTAAACATAACTGGCGAAATGTGGGTGTACTATAGGTGCACCCCTGCTTAACCTTACGAGTAATATTGTCGTGATGTTTCAGAAGTCATATTTCGATTGTACGAATAATTAATAAAATTAGATGATAGTCTTTCAACCATTTAGTTTACTTGTGATAGGTTTCAGTTTTGTAATTTCAAAACAATTTACCTACCCAACTAAAGTTTATATGAACTTCAGATTAACAATTAACTTTGAACCGTCAATTAACTTCAAGATCATCATATTTATTTAATACTATCTGTTGCCCGTGACGTCGGCTACGATCCAGGATGAAAATTAGCGTATCTCCATCTCCGGGGCATGGTCTACCCATGTGCTAAATTTCATTCAAATCCGTTCAGCCGTGTTAGCGCGAAAGCGTAACAAACACAAACAAACAAACTCACTTTTGCATTTATAATATTAATAATAATAGCTTTCGCCCGCGGCTTCGCCCGCGTAGAGGTCGGAAATTATCCCACGGGAACGTACTACCGAGATCAGATGTATCCTATGTGTTAATCCAGATTATAAACTATATGTGTGCCCAATTTCCTCCAAATCCATTCAGTTGTTTTTGCTTGAAAGAGTAACAAACATCCATCCATCCATACATCCATCCATCCTCACAAACTTTCGCGTTTATAATTTATCACAATAAAATAATATTACCTATATACAATGTCGCCCATGATTTCGCGTATTTTTCTGAATATTCATGAAAAATTATCGAATATTAACTTAAAAAGGGGGGGTCTATCTTTCATGTTATTCAATTTTTTTTTTTTTTTTGTAGCGTTTGCCATATCTCCTATGTTTTTGGCTCGATTTGGATTCTGTTTATTATTTCTAAAAGCTTAGAGTTATTTTATCGGATTAACTAATATTTTTTAGTAAATTTTTCGACTATGAAAAAAAACGGTGGTGAAGACATTTTTTTCTGAAAAAAAACTGTATTTATTTAAAAAAACAAAAGTGAAAGTCCATAAAATCTTTCTAAGTTTATTTTCGATAATTTGTCATGAATATTCAGAAAAATACGGGCGGACACATGCCCGTGCCCATGGGCGACATTGTATTTAAATAGTTAGGAAAAGTAGGAAGTAGGATAGTAGAATAGTTAAGATTAGCCAGTCAGCAAAGTACCTCACGTAGCTGTCTGCTCAGATAAATATTAATATAATAATGTAAGTATTGCTAGTTGTATTTGTAGTAATGCCAGGCTAATTTTATAGACCTCGGTGATCATTACAAATTCGTGTCTAATTACCAAATTTTAAGCATTCGCCTCCGTTTGTCAACAAGAACGATGTTTATTACGAGTATCTCACAATTCCTTTCTGCGGTTTCCCTAATGTCGCCAACTGAACCGTTAATATTTAAGAATACATAAATAAATTCATAATGACCCATATTGGAAGCCATCCAACGTCCCCCGATGGATTATTCACAACTCGAATGGAAATAAGAAGTCAAGCAATCTTTTTTTATAGAGCAAGTTCTTTCAAAGTTTTAAAAACATTCTTCGAGAGGATTCAGGTCAGCTGCATGAATCTCTGCAAACTATAAAGTTGATAAACCTTAACTAGATATCTTTCCTAGTTTGCACCTAATTTATACTGTGATCCCACTTCTAGATTTTAGATCTACCAACACTATTTTCATGAGGCGTACTAGGGATCCATATTTCCGAAAAAGGTTAGCAAATGGGAATAGGAACGGTGTTCATTCAGCATTAGTCGAGCTTTAGGCGCAATATTAAATTCTGTTACGCAACAGTTCTAGTTGACCACAACTCCTTTGTTTTCAGCAAACATGCTACAAATAACGATATTTTGTAATCCAGTGCATCCTGTCAGCCCCGCTATCAACTAACAAGTTTGGTTACTACTCTACTAACAGCATGTATTTCATCGAACCTGAAATAAATCCCATTTTGCTTTAATAAAATAAAATAAAAATAATGAACGCGCCTCTTTATGTAAACCTCTAGTAATAATCCTATTTTGGATTCCTAAAAATACTAAATTACCAAGTGACTGCGCCCAACTTGGATGTAGGACTCACCGGCCGCTTCCGCGGCAACGCTCACTTCGCTCGCTCGGCTCGCGCATGGTTGGTCACATTTCTAACCTAATCCGTTTTGTTCGGGGTATCCTAACTTAGTTACTGCGTCCAACTGTAAGAAAAGGCGCTGTAATATTCAGAACCCCACATTTTCCAGTAACTACGAGGTAATCTTCCTATCATTTATTCGCCTGACTTTCCCTAGTAGCCCCACATAGATGAAACTATAAAGACACATGCATAAGTAGACGGGCTAATTAGGCATCCTATTGCCGGCCATATAGCTTTCACGTGCAGTTTGAACACGCTGCGATCATCAGATTGCACGTCACTACCGACTTTTACACGGATATTAGGAACTACTGGAAGTGGCAGAATTATTTTGTGTTCAAACGTTACGTTAAGCGTATATTGAGACGCTGGTGACGCAGGTCAGCACAGTACAGATTTTGCAGTTTAGGGCAGGCGAGGCAGACATAGGCCGCGAGCGCATCCTGCAACGCAGCTACACAGACACATTCGCGTCCTAGCTAGTACAAACAATAGACGTCTGGTAAAAAACACGTGACGATCTCCACGCGTCGCATAGAAATCTGTGCCGGTACTACAACGAGACGCAGAGCAGGACAGACACATGCTGCGTCACACGTTCCTGCATTACAAAATCTGCTCTGCCCTGCGCTGCGTGGACCTGCGTCAACTGCGTCTCAGCATACGCTTAGCCGAGTAGTGCTGTTAACTTACGAATGCAAATAAATGTTAAAAGGTTTCTGAATAAGAACTTGACTATTTAGAGTGTTAATTTTTTTCACTTTGTACTAATGATTAGCACCAATGATGATAAATTATTTATTAGCAAGACTTGAATCGGTATGCATTTTAGGCAATCAAACAAGGCCAAATTTCTTAGCCCAACCTAAAATAACCTAGCTTACCAACTACAATAATTATCAAAACTACTTCCATCTTATTATTATTCAAATAGTAAGATATCAATAACACAACCATATTTCGTAATAAATAAAGGATGTTAACTAAATCAACAGCGTCCTCAATTTCGCCTGATTCCACATAGAGCACCCTTTGCCTAATTAACTGGAAGACTATTCCATACATCAGAACGTTTCTGGTTCACTTAATACACTGAACTGTTTGATCGTAATGTATTACCAATTTCTGTCAAGGTTATTTTGGAATATTGTATTGAGAGATTAATTGGACGGCGAAAACCTCTTTTTTGTGAAATACATCTTATTTTAGGTAGCAGATAGGTTTGCTACTTCTATCACAGTAGATTATGTCTGCTTTGTTAGTAGAAGTCTAGTGGTTGCAAGCGCTACCACTGAGCATGAGGTCCTGAGTTCGATCTCTGGGTCGGGCAAAGTGCTATTGGGTTTTTCCATCTCTATTTTCTAAGCAGCCGGCGAATTTGGATTTGTGCCCGGTTTATGACAACAGGCTCGGCCCTATAACACGTGACTTACATAGCTGGCGAAATGTGAGTGTACCAAATTTTTTTTTTTATGTTCGGAAATTATCAAATAACTTCTCCCGCTCTGCGCGGAGCGGGAGGGTGAGACTGAGGTGTCAGACTCTTACTGACTAAAACCCACCCGTGTTCCTTCAGTGTTGCCTGTACGTTGCCAGGGGCCACGGTATCCCTTTCGGACTTTCCCGCGACCCCGGCAGGCATCGGTCCTAGCAGACCCCTTCTTTTGTGCTGACATATCTTTGAGGCGCGCATGGAACACAACGCGCCGTCGACCCGCTGGTCCTTATCGGACGGTGAGCTACACTTTAGGTACAACTGCCAACCCTTCGGGAAATATAGGCGTTATGTTATATTAGGTTAGATTTGTATTGCCCAGTTGCAATAACTATTATGGTCGAAAGTGTATTTTTTTTAGTTTCTACTATTTTTAATGACCTTCCAGTCGATACAAAAAGTTGTATCATAAAAACCTCTTTTGTTTAAAAATAAAAGACTTAAGTACCTCTTTAATATGTTCTGTCAAAGCCTCACGTACAGAATATTTAAAAAACTTGAATTTCTGTTTTATAATCAGAAGAAAAAAAAAGCATAGATACTTCGCAAATTACAAATCCTACTATCCTACTAATATTAGAAATGTGAAAGTTTGTATGTTTCGATGTTTGTTACTCAATCACGCAAAAACGGCTGAACAGATTTGGATGAAATTTGACACACAGATTATAACCTAATCCAGGTTATAAACTATCTGTGTGCACTTAGGATACTTTTTATCCCGGAAGTACTTTCCTGTGGGATAATAAATTTCCGACCACAACGCGGGCGCAGCCGCGGACGAAAGCTAGTTATGTATAAATGTAAAAATATACGGCGACAGGTAACGTTAATAAGTAAAAAAACTACGCGGCATGGTTGATCTGAGTAGGTGCTGCCAGCATTCAGATGGGTGACTTATGCCTTATCGTCCTTCGGAGAGCACGCCAAGCCATCGCTTCATGGGGTAATGATAGATGGCGTCACTGAGACACCGGATCACATTTTTTTTGGGTTCCGTACCAGAAGGGTGCCTAACGAAACCCTATTACTAAGCCTACGCTGTCCGTCCATCTGTCTGTCAGCGGGCTGTTTCTTATGAACCGTAATAGGTAGACAGTTAAAATTTTCACAGATTGTGTATTTCTATTGCTGCTTTAACCACAAATAGATTTCTTATCTCGTCTGTAGGTATATTATTGTATAGTTTACTTAACATACATCGCTGGACGAGAAAAACTGCCGACAGACTGTTATACAGTTTGGCAGAATACAGACGTTGAATTAAAAAAAAAATATACAAAAATAAAGTTAAAATTCTCAGTGACGCCATCTAGCATAATTACACAATAGCCAAGTTTGATACGATACACTTACCTTTGATTAAATAATGTATCTAAATACTCGGTAAATTATAAAATACTGACGAAAATAAACCGTAGTGAAGCCCAGTCATTAATCACTACGAGGTTTGCAATACCACAATGTAACATTCGGCATATTTTTTTAGAACATAATTTTCTTTTGAACACAATGCGACCTGTCAAATTGGCCGTATGACACGACTACTCGCCCAGCACGCGTAGCATGACGCTTTCTATTTCTACGAAGAATAGACACAACTCTTTCTATACAAAGTGACATTTCGTTTCTCCATTTTTGACATCGCACCGTAGAAATCTTTCTACAATCTGTCATTTTGTCTTACGTTTCGAACAATCTTTGTCTAGATCAAAACCTTGGTTCTACGGCTACAAAAAAGTCTCCAAAACCGTTATATCAGTCCTTTGTCGAATTCGTTTAGGCTTTTGCTGTACTCCCGTATTTTTAGAAAAAATCCGTGTTTGTGACTCCTCTCTCTGCGAGTGCGGGTTGGAAGAGGGCTCTCTGGATCACATCTTCTTTGAATGCTCGAACAACGTTCCACCTTTAGATTTATATAAACGTCTCCCTAAATTTAAGATCCCTCTTCCGATTAATTTCTCCTCCTTACTAACGTTTTCCTCTCCAGAGTTGCTTGTGGCGCTGATGACCTTCATCCGCCACAATAACATTAAGTTATGAACTATTCTTTCTGTGGGTGTGGTATGCATATATTCTATATTTTAACAAATTATTACTTATTTATATATATATATTTCTTTTTGTTTGTTTCAGTCCCGTACTAACCCAACAAGATCAACATTGTGTTCAACTGTATCAATCAAAGAATTTTAATTTGTTTATTTTTCATAACAAACACTTACTTTTTCCAACGCACTTTAGACATTGGCAGAATAGTCGACATCGGCTTTGCTTGCCATTTATTAAAAATAGAATAGAATAGAATCTTTGTCCAGGTCCTTTTATACGGAGACTATTTCAGAAGAAAGTTTTCTATCCCAAACTGTCTAAATCACACTGAGAACTGACAGTTGTCCAAAGTAGTGAAGACAATTTGATTTTGGAATCTCTTTTTGAAACTTTTTACTCGACGGCCGCAAAGTATATACGGTTATCTACAAAATCTTAAAATCATGATTTTACAGAAGAACGTTTTGAATGCAAAATTGTGATAATTAATAGAAGAACAAAGCTATCTTCTCCTATTTTACATCATTTAGTTAATAGGGCATTACCAAGGAAATGGTTAAGGCCAATATTACTGTAATATTTTTTGTTCCAAAACACGGAATTTCGTCATTTTAAGAATAATTGTTGTAGTTGTCTTTATATAAGTAAAAATAGAGAATCAAACAGAAAAAGCCCTATGATAAAACAAATAATTCCGAGTCGAATTATGTCAAAGAGTGAATTTCGTAAAAAGTGCAGTTGACTCTTTCTACTTTGCTGCCGTCGTACTGTCTACACGGAACGTCATTTTAGTCTACTCTTTCGTCGACAAAACGGTGCTCATGCTACGCGTGCTGTAGGTGATACTAGATAGAGTTTGACGTCGCTCGCTTTGTCCCGTTTATCGTAAGTATATTTAAATGTCTTTGAAATCCAATAATTTTCCAAGACTTATCACATCTAGTCACACACGCTCATTGATAGTTCCCGCTTGATTGATGATGTGGCGTATCAAACCGAGTGATGCCGGGATCATGGTGCTAATGATTGATTACTTTGCAACGTCCAAGCTTCTTGACTACCTTTGAGCTTCCAATGTCTTGTTTTCCTTGATGAATGTAGAGGAGGCAAAATTAATATCATCGGTCAAATCAAGACGAAGAATGTTTTGGCACTTATAACGTACAAGATTTATTTTTGTTTGTTTTGAGATGCGAGTAAAAAAAAGGTGTATTGATATTTTTCTAGAGCTATAATTATTA
Organism: Agrochola lota; assembly: GCA_947364205.1. NCBI lineage: Eukaryota > Metazoa > Arthropoda > Insecta > Lepidoptera > Noctuidae > Agrochola > Agrochola lota. Next base: position 15,722,276 of record OX376223.1, on the reverse strand, counting down.
AACAAAACGTAATAAGTACGCACAAGTAAAAAAAACTGAACAATGGCGGACTTAATGCTTTAGAGGCGTATCACAAAATTGCGTTCTGACTGACAGTTCGAGTAGCCATCGCATTAAGTAGCAATTTGGCAGTTGTAGATACGTTTATTTTAAGTCATAGTTTTATTTTTTAAGTATGCAATTTTAGTTTCTTATGCATTTTAGTTGTATATCACTTGCTTCAAAAACGGTGAAGGAAAACATCATGAGGAAACCGGCATGCCTGAGAGATATTTCTCGACGGCATGTGAAGCGAAGTCTGAGTCCCATGGACGGCATAAAAACTCTGACACCTGGTTAATCACTTACGACACGAAAAAGAAAGACCAGCATAGTATTTGAAAACGGTACTTAGCAACAAAATAATTAACAAGCATTTAAGCATCTTAGTTGAAATCTGTATTTAGCAACAAAATAATTAAATAGCCAGTTGATTACTTTTGAGCTTTGTACGGAAACTAGATTGACTGCTACTTATTGCCTTTGTCAAAAGATTTTATAGACTTCTGTCTACCAAAATATAGTTTGTGACTAAACAAGTTTATGAATAATATTTTACCTACTAATGCAATGATAAGACATGCAACTACACGAATTATTGGGAAAAAAAATGTTGTATACTGTCATACCTAAAAACCGGCCAAGTGCGTATCGGACGACGCACAATGAAGAGTTCCGTAGTTGGGATGAATAATCTTGACTCGGCCGGCAGCCATAAGCACTAAAGTCAAATGTAAAAGACATTGACTTAAGTGCTTATGGGCTTAAGAAGACTTAAGGGCTTCCGAGTCTAGAATTTATCCCAAGAAAAATCTTAATATTGTACTTGAAACACATTTTTCTCCCATACATTCCAACTACTGCAAATGTAAATTGGTCGAATATTACTCACGTTAATACCCCACACCAAGGGCGAGACGAGAAAAAAACATCCCCACTTTACGTGTAGGAGTGCTCAATTTTATTTTTTCTGCATGTTTATCAAACAAAAACATGGTTACATTTTACCACAATGTCGGCGTGATTAATATGCCCATACCCATGCCAAATTACAGCTTTCTAGTAATAAGAGCTAAGCCGCGAACAAACAGACAGACTAACGTCTGTCTGTCTGATTGACACGGCGACCCTAAAAACAATACCTAGGTACCCAATTAAAGGCTTGTGCAGACCAGCGCGACGCGACGGCGCGACGCGACACGAACAATACAATTTCTAAGAAAACTTCACAGTATAACAATAACCGGTGTCGCGTCGCGCGACAAGTCGCGCTGGTCTGCACAAGCCTTAAAACGATACCTAACTCAATGCATCAATGCAAACTTTCTACAAATATTTTTTATGACAGTCTTCGACTCGTAATGACGCCGACGGTACGGGAACTTTGATATAATTTTATTGTAATGGGTCAAATTAAATTGGCTAGCGAAAGAAACCCCGCAGACGTGATAGATGTCGAATATCAATATCTAAACACGACAGAATCTAAACTAATATTATAAAGAGAAAAGATTTGTTTTTTTTATGTATGTTTCTTTGTTACGCTTTCACGTTAAAACAGCTGAACGAATTTGCATGAAATTTGGCACATGGGTAGACCATGACCTGGGTTACTATACCGGAGTTATATTATACTTTTCATCCCATTGTAATCAGGGGATCAAGACTTATGCTGGTGACTTATGGTGGTTGCGTGTGTGTTGGATCATTAAGTTCCCTTCAAAATGGTTGAGCTGAATGGTGCTGATCCATGCGTCATGTTCGTGAACGGGCGCCGTCAGAGGGGACTGGTCATCTCTTACCTGCCACGGCTAATTTGAAATAATTTTAATTTTTGAATTGTTTTTGTTTTTATATTTTTATTACGGACGCTTTTAATATGCACGTCTTTCTACATTGTTCTCACATGTATAATTACAACATGAATGATGTAACCAATATTTTGTAAAAATATTCTGATTTAAAAGAGCGGTGGCGTTTCTTGACCGTTCTTCTCCATAGGAACCTACTACGCGTTGGATTAGGTAAGTGGCTTCATATTTCTGACTGACCGACCCCTTGACAATTCAAAAGTACCTGTAATTGGTTTATTTGAAAGAAGCTTTGAGTTTTTGAGTTTTTTTTAAACCGCAGGGCGTAAGCTAGTAAAAAATTTAAACGATTTGATGTCTCTTTTTGGGGTCTTTGACCGCTGGTAGTGTTGTTACTTGAAGTGTGAGTTGATAAAATCTGTTTTATAGTGTTGATATCACGTCTGTGAAGTTTACACGAAAAAAAAACTGATATTTTTAGTGACTAACCGGCGTTTGGTGACACAAAAAAAACGACATGAAATGAATTTATTTTTTGTTTTATCATGTTTAGATATAGATACTCATTTGCGGAGTTTAGCTAGCTAATTTAAATTAACCCTGTATTGTTTGAGCCCAGTAGGTGGGCACGTTAATTGCAGCATTCTTTAAGTCATAGTGAACGGGAACTTAGGACACTCCAGCAAGACGACGCCGACGATTTAAAACATAGACAACCTTATCCTCATAACTTATGACGTGCCGAACCTCCCAAAAACTTTACTAAAGTAATATCAGTATATCATCCAGCAGGACTCAATAGGGCCAATAATGGGCCGTTATTACTTACAATACGGCGAGAAATTCGACTGGCCTCCTCGAATAAATGTCAGATATCCATTGCTTAAGTAGAATAAACAACGGACCCACAATCTGGAGTCTGGACCGAAAGTAGTGGACGTGAAATGGACCCAATAACGATAAATAATGATACGGGTTGGAACGCAGTATCGAGCGGCGACAGTTTAAAGTAACTGGAAACTTACTAGATATTTACGTATTCAACAAAAAAAATACAGCAAAACTTCTCTTGTATTCAGAATCTATATCATTTATACCTAAACACTATAAAACAAAGTAGCTTTTTGTGTTGTAATCGCATAGATCTTAAGAAACTATACAATGGATTTCGATGCCGTTTTCATCATCTTCATCATCATTTAATCTTAGATTTAACACAGAAATCTCGATGGTTAGACATGTCGTAATGGCACCCGTGCGGACCAAGGGCAGGTCGTAAATTGATGATAAATTAATAGACATTTAATTAGTGTTACGCTCCAAGGTCTGAAAACAAACCCGAATAACAAGTTTTGAAAAACCTGTACTTTTAACCAGTCCCTTCCGATTTTTAAAGTGCTACAGGAAACCGTAAAAGCACTATATTCCAGCACGGACTAAGAGAAACCGTATTTGGAAACATTACCATATTGAGCGAAAGTACGGCTATGGCGTACCTAGAGTAGTGGTCCTCTGTGAGTTGAAACACGTGGACGTTATATTTATTTAACTCGACAGTGGTTTATTTTTTTACCCTATATTTTTATTTTCTGTTTGGTCGTCAAATTATGCTTGCCTCTCACTATTATATTTTAAATAGACCGTTGATGTCCCAACGGGTACATATTTGAATGTCGAAAATTAAAATATCTACGGGTAAAATATCACTGTTCAAAACATCGAAAATTTAAATAACGATTGTATCGAAATATCGAAAATTGTTATACGTAAGCTTAAAATGTCTGAGATTAAAATGCCGAGTGATTCAAATGTCGACTGATTAAAAATGTCGATAGTCATTATACCTAAGATCAAAATGTCAACCCTTAATACACCTAAGTTCATTATATTTACGTTAAAAATACCTACTCGTTAAAATACCGAACACATTTTGTTTCTGTCACGGCTCCGGCGCTGCGGGGTTTGGGCAGCCCCACGCGACCTTATCGCCGCAGATGGTTTTAACGCTCACCACCGCAGCTTCGGCTTGCTGACCGGCTTCTACAGCCAGCCTAAGCCGCGGCGGCGGGCCTTCAAACCACCTGTTCCTCAGCTCGCGGGCCGCTCCACCCCTCCGCGCCTACGCGGATTTTCACCACACCGAAACAACATTTTACGGAATATTATTTGGTTACAAATAGGTATATAGCCGGTTACTTGGTAGCATTTTCAATATTAAATTAAAATAGTGTCATAAAAAGTCAACCGTATGCTATGTGTGCTACAAAATTTTGTGACAGAAACAAATCGCTGCAAAACCGACTTCACGCAGTCTTGTCTGCCCTACCCCTAGAGTGTAAATTAAAATCGCGTAGGCGCGGAGGGGCTAGGCGGCCCGCGAGTTGAGGAGCAGGTGGTTGTAGCGCTGGCCGCCGCGGCTGAGGCTTCCAGGCTTGTTTTCATGCTTCTTCAAAAACAAAAACGTTTTTACCCAGCTACTTCAAACAAAACTACACAACAATTGAACTATCTCAAAACAAGTCGGTTGAAGAAAAAATATTGCCCGCGTTCATATATACCTAAGTCGTATCTACGAGTACGCAACGCCTGAGAGAAGTTCAAAGATACATAGTTCATAACTTGTAATTATGATTTATAAATAAAAAGTTGTATTAATTATAAATAAATAAATACATAGCAAAAGCTTTGTAATACAAAGTTTTAAAAACATTATTAGGATAAATAAATAATTTGAATTTAGGAATTATAACTTTTATTGAAAACGAATTTAAGTATTTTGTATATTATTGATCGTAATATTTATGACAAACAAATTTAGGGCATATTGTATTTAGGGATTTCAATTTTATGGCAAATTATAATATGTGACATTAAGTTCGGGCAAGTTATCATTCGGACACAGATGAGGCTACTATTTGTGTAGAAAATGTTGCTTCATAGTCGCATTACTTTACTATAAAGCAACCGAGCTGCCGAAGGTACACTTAATTACCCGACTAAGGCGAAGCAAAAAGGAGGGTTATGATTTTGAACGGTATGAATGTATGTTCACTCGTTACCTCATAACTTCTAAACTACTCATTATAATTTGACAAATGAGGTATCGTTGGAAGCGTCTTGATAGTCCGCTGGTTATTTGTGACGTCACAGTAAATTGACAAGAACATTAAACACATTAAAACATTTTTTTTGAATATATAACATTTTGCTTTAATGTGTTTAATTTTCTTGTAATTAGGTCAGATAGAGCCCATAAATAAAAGTTAAACTAAATTTAATTCTGTTACATTTTTTAAAAATAACTTTTAATAATATCTTGCGCTAGTACAATATGTTTAATTTTGTTGGATAGCATATTAAAATTTTTAACTAGGTAATTTAATGTAAAAAAACCGTTAAAATCTTTGCTTGAAGTACAATTAAATTTTTTCGTAATGTATTATTTTGTAATTTTATTAAAATTTACGTGAAGGAATATGTTTAATTCTGAAATAATTTATTAGTCTTACCAATTTTTTACATAATGTAACCAACATTTTCCAGTTAACTATTTTGCCTCAATTTTTATTCACAAAATCGCGTTCTTGTTTTTTTTTACCTGGATGCGGTCCTGGAAAATGTTTTTTTTTTTTTAATATTTTGAAGAGCGAAGTTCAAAAACACGATTCAAGAAGAAAATCACTAGGATTTAGTGCAGGGTTCAAACCAAATTTCCCCGGCCTAAAAATCATTGTCGCACTAAGATATCTGTAACATCCTTTGTTTACCACTTTTTATGTAAATAAAGATACTTGCTTACTTACTATTGACAGAAGTAGTCTGTTAGTAGCCAATGTGCGGCCAGTCTAAGGGCCAACTAAGGTTCTATTTCAATCAAAGTCAAAGTCAAATAATTTATTTCTATTAGGCACATAAAAGGCACTTATGAACGTCAAGTTTACAAAAAATAGAATTGATTCTAGTCGCCCCTTCCAAAAGGTAGTTTTCGTATGGAGAAGAATGGGCAAGAAACTCCACCGTTTCAATAACGTCTAGAGTATAGACAAATTAATGTTTACAAATATTTGTGTATTCATAAATCACAAAATCACATTATTGGGTGATAGTTGCTATTAGCCGTATAGTTTAGTTACAGAGCCGTCAATTTAAATACATTGCATGATTACAGTCTATAACCAGTTTTTACTTCTGATTTTGAGTCAATGTCAAAATCACAGTGATCTTTATTCTTGTTACAATAAGGTTGCTGTTGGGTTGCTGCTATTGACAAATCTGTCAATATTTTTGTGATCTTTATTATCGTTACAATAAGGTTGCTGTTGTCAGAGGTAAAATAACTGTGAAAGGACTGTAGTTTGAATCAAGCAATCGGGAGAAGTAGTAGCCAATGTGCGGCCAATCTAAGATCTATACCGTCGATTTATCAATGTAAGCAAATAATTGTGTATTCATAATTCACTATATTGAATGGTACTTTCTATTAGCCGTATAATTTATTTACAGAGCCGTCAATTTTAATATATTGCATGATTAGATGTGGCCTCTGAACACGGTACGTAAATGATTCGGAAAATAACTAATGGCTCTAAATTAGTAATGGTTGATTCAGGAGCAATGGACTGTTGGGTGACTTTTGTGGTCGTAGAGGTCAGACAGAAGATGATCTAGAACATATTGCATGTTTGCTATTCATTACTTCAAGAGAAACTCCTCCAATGTAACTGTTGTCAGTTAGATATTTGCAGAGCATATTATTAGCCATTGTAGGTACCACATTAGGTAGGAACTATTATTAAGAGAACGTAAGAACTACCCACTAACCATAATATCGCTTTGGTTGGCGTGTGGCTAAACTCCTCTAGCGTAGTACTTATTTGTGTTGTTAAAACCATTTTGCTGCCCCTGAACAAAATAGCTTTTGCGGAATGATGAAGCGCTCTAAAAGACAGTAGAAATTATTCATAAACAGCCACCATTTTTGTTTATAAGCCTTATACAGGCTTATAAACAAAAATGGTGGCTGCACATACCTACATAGAAGCGAAGTGGTATATACGACCACTTCGCTTCTATGTAGCAATGTATGTATCTAATGTATGTTGTATGTAGTTCTATGTTCTATGTTGTTTATGTGTATGTGCTGCTGAATTGATTGGCTACAAAATGTAACAGATATTAGATATACAAACGTTTGTTTTCTAATTAAGTTTCAACTATCTGACTTTGAAACGCACCAAATGAAGCGCACCAAAAGTTTTCCTCGAAACGCACCAACGATGAAACATAGAGAAGAGCATGTAGGATTCGTACGTAAATTATATCGATAGACATTTTAAAATTCAACTGTTCTATTGGTTATTTATTAAAATTACCAGGAAAGCAGAAATGAACTGGAACTAGGTGTTTAGGCGACTTACTACTTAGCTCAATACTGGTAAAAAGACAGGTTTTGAAATTGAATCATTTGTTGTTTTGAAAACTACCAGGGTGACAGAAATGAACAGAAAATAGGCGCCTACATATACTACACATACTACATATAATACACCAACTGACTGACTCCATTAAATGTAAAAAGTGTCTGCAAATGGTTAAATCGAAACAAATGTTTTGAGTCTGAATTCTTATTCCGGGCCTCAGTGTTCGTCAGTCTGAGGTTTTTGTCTCAGACACGAAAGTTTAGTAAACTGCCACATTTAAAAAAGGAACCAAAATTCGGGCCTCCTCGGATTTAAAAACAAAGTTACTCAATCCTTGATGGGGTAAGTAGGACTAAAATTAGTACTAATGTTAGTTCTATCATAAAGTTACGTCTATGTTAAAAGTTCGTAAGTTAGTTGTTAGCTCATCCTGTGTGTACTATAAGACTAATGGAGCAGTCAGGCTTTTTCATGCTGCTGGCTACACAGCATGTATCAGAAAGGTGTGGTCAAATTTAACGGTGTGGTACAGACCCAAACTCAGCACTATCTCCATGGGACCAACTTCATAATCGCGAAAAAATTATCTACTGTTCCATCCAAATTTGAATACCTCGACTCAAATGTATATGACGGAGGAGGGTGTCTCTTTCGTTATTATCAGGCATATTTTAACTAGTGTGGGCGTACTGTGGGTAGTGTCGGTTATTGCGCAATAGGAAAACCGTTTTCAGTTCAGATCAAATATAATTACTAACACTAACAGCAATTCACACCGCTAGGCGTCGCTGGCGTCCCGATTAGTCAACTCAGTAACGTATTTCCTACATATATAGGCAATAAGCTACCTAGCTAGCCGGCAAATTATATATGGGAATACCTATCATATTCCATCAGCTTGTGTGAAAGCTGTCAATATAGGTACCCTTTTCAATTTCCATACGCTGCTTCACCACCGGCATAAATGCTGAGCCTGAAATGGGAACAGAACTTTCATCTTTTCTGGAAACTGTTGATAAATTATTTAAATACGCTCTCAGAATTAGAATAGATTTAATTATTATGAACTTGTACCTACTCAAACAAGAAAACAAATGTTCTAGTTGTTGTTAGTAAGTTATAATGAAAGGCTTATCATACCACTTTATTCGCTTATTCCACTTTGCAATCGGCAATTTGTAGGTTTGATTGATTGTTTTCCTTTGATAATGTTGCAACACATTACGCAATTATTGTAATATAAATTGCCTTTGGCCTCTGGCCCTGACAGTAAGCAATACGAGGGCGACACTGAAAGTTTTTAAAACTGACCACTTGTAAACGATATAATAAATAAACAAGTTCAAATTTTGAAAATGGAACTCTTTGCCAATATTATTGTGTATGTATTTTATTCTTTTGTCATTTGTTTACGATTTGGCGGCAAATTGAAAATTGTCTGTGTCATCAGCATGAATTTAACGAGAGACAATTTTCGTACAATGATTTTTTATGATTTTCGATGTCATTTAAGTCAACAAGAAAGTTATTATAGACTTCGATTGGCCTTTCACGATAAAGCCCCATCTCGTGGCACTGTTTACAACTGGTTTAATGAGTTTAAACGTGGCCGCACTAATCTCACCGATGATCTGCGTGAGAGACGGCCTTCTACGGCGACGACTGAAGATAACATCAGTGTTGTGCGGCGTATGATAGAGACTGACAAAAGAGTGACTTATCAGCAGATTCGGACAAGCTTAGGCATCAGTATAAAGAAAGAAAGAAAAGAAAGAAATCACATTTATTTAGAACAGACTAAAACACACACAATATAATTTACACAGCAGATTAAAAAAAAAACAAATCAAAAGTGTAAAGTGCGATGTAAGCAGAAATTTGATAGGGAGTGTGCCTCAGGGCTGCGCCAAAAAGGCCCAGTTCAGCAAAAATGCCTGACAACTTTATGTGCCTGACGCTGGTTTTCAACCGGACCTGAGAGTGTGATGTGATGTGACGGATGTTAATCAGTTTTATAATGTAACGTGTATGCAGCATACTTAAATAAAATAAAATTGTGTCAGATAAAAAAAAAAAAAATAAAGAATATGAGTCAAGTGCACAAAATCCTCCATGAACATTTAGCGGTCAGGAAGCTTTGTGCCCGGTGGATATCTCATAATTTGACAGAGGCCCAAAAACTGTGTCGTGAAATGGTTCAAAGATTTAACGGAGGTGACTCAAATGCTGTGTTCGACATACTTACGGGTGACGAAAGCTGGATTTATTGTTATGATCCTGAAACTAAGAGACACTGCTGTCTGGGTGTTTCCTTCCGAGGAGTTGCCAACTAAAGTGAAGAGAGGTCGAAGCGTGGGAAAAAAGATGGTGGCCTCGTTCTTCGGGAGGACAGGTCATTACGCAACAATTATTTTAGAGAATCGAAAAACAGTTACTGCAGAGTGGTACACTAACAATTGTTTGCCACTTGTCTTGAAAAAAGTTCGGGAGAAACGACCTCGCAGTAGGATCCTCCTTCACCACGACAACGCCTCGTCGCACACCGCCAAGCAAGCAATCGACTACTTGGCGACGTCAGACGTGGAATTACTGTGTCACCCGCCCTATAGCCCCGACCTCGCATCTTGCGATTTTTATTTATTTTCGAAATATAAAACAAAAACTTCGAGGAAAACGTTTTATGGACGCCGAGGAAGCAGTGGCTGCGTTTCAAAATACCGTCTAAGGACGAGTGGCCAAAGTGCATTAGTCAGTGGTTCCATCGGATGCAGCAATGTATTGATGTAAGTGGACACTACTTAGAAAAGATATAATAAAACTAATAACTTGCTAGTTTGTTCAGTTTTTGATTTTCTAAGAACTTTCAGTGTCACACTCGTACACATTTGTCAAATTCTTCTGTTTTGAATATTGAATACGAGGCTTTTGGTAATTTTTTAAAGGCGTATTATAATTTGTTTTCTTAGTGAAAAAAGTGTTTATTCTGCACAAACCAAACGCACATTGCGTTTGGTTTGTGCAGAATAAACACTTTTTCTTTCTTTTCTTTTTTCTATAACGTAGTTGGGAAAAGCCCGATTTTTCTTTTTCTCTTCGTGGTATCGATGATTCCACATATCCTATATAAGTTTCGATCAGAAGTCAGACAATGCCCGAGTGACGAGGGTTGATATTTATGTGATAATAAATTAATAGGCTATTTTCATACCACACATTTGTTTATTTCAGCATGTATCAGAAAAGTATGGTCAAATTACCACACCCTTATATTTGTCATGACTTCATCTGCGATCTAGGATAAGAAGGACCTTCTCCAGATCCTAGGCTACCTATCTTTAAAATTTCATAACAACCTGTTCAGCCGTTTTAGCGTAAAAGCGTAACAAACAAACTCACTTTCGCATTTATAACATTAAAATATTAATTACAGGATGGCAGGGTTGCATGTCCTGCCAGGGTTGCGAGTTTGTCCGAAAGGGATATCGCGGCCCCGGCACACAGGCAACGGAAGAAACACGGGTGGGTTTTAGTCAGTAAAAATCTGACACGCCCTCCCGCTCCGCCCAGAGCGGGAGAAGTTATTTGATAATTTCCCACGCAAAAAAAAGGGGGGTTCAGAATCATATACTGAATCCATGGTAATAGTTTTCACGTCGATGTCCCTGACAGCCTGTATAGTTAGGATAAAAAACCAGTAGTAGTAGTTATTGACCTACTCGACCCAAATGTATGGGACGGTTGATATTTTTTTTGCGATTACGATGTTGTTCCCATGGAGAATATTGGTCAGTTTTATGGTCTGTACCACACCTCTAAATATAACCACACATTCTGAGACATGCTGTAGATATAATACCTCAACGAAATAATGTACCTACATTAATATTCAGATTTACGAAATAAAACGCGTGCGATTTGCAAACACTAGTCAAAACGCTCATGACGTACAAAATACATAAATCCAACATGTCGAGATCTACCGACAAGGAAAATGGAGGACACAAACTCTTCTCCCTTTGCGCTAAATTCATATAAAAAACGTGACAGGCGTACGGACTGTGATGGCTTAGAATTGATATAATTCCTGGAACGGGCAAGTTGGTACAATTTATTTTTTTCCCTATGTTGTCCCACTGTAGGGCAAAGGCCTCCCTTTCTTCTATCCACTCCTCTATGTCTTGCGCTAATGTGGACCAATCCTGTTTGTTGGCCTCAAAGTCGTCCCACCATCTTCTCCTGGGTCTGCCTCGATGTCGCCGGACGTTTTCTGGGACCCACATTGTGGTAGGTTTGACCCAAGAGGGCACTACTTACTTAGCATGCAAATACTATAGTGACATGAGCGGTATCTCAAATCTACAAAAACATACAAAAATAAAACACGTAAGTTCTGGAAATGGACTAGTAGAAGTTAACTAAAACTCAAAGACAAAATTGGAATGCCTCGTGTCAATAGAGAATTTCATAGGTCCATACTGTTCCTGATCAAAACACTCATTTTCACAAGAAACCGTTCACAAGAGGCTCTACTTATTAAAACTCACTAAATCTCTATACTACATTTCATTTAGGATACCTACTGCTTGATTCGATCTTAACCATGAACAAAAGCGGTCAACAAAAAAAAAGTCTAGACACTTCACGATATTAAAATCCTTATATCTGCGTTTTTCACTTTTCCGTTTGCGGGCTGATGAATGGCAAAGGTCAATGGCTGATACTGTGTACCTCAGAAATTGTAATTTAGGGACCCAAAGATAAGTAAGCGGTGGTTTAAAGTTGACGTGACAGTGTTCTGTAATAGACTTGTACCTTTGTAAGTAGCTGTAGGTAGCTAGGCTTTGTTCATAAAGCTGAGAACAAATTATCGGACGCGTCCATAAGCCGCGGCTGACAGTCACGACCGATGAGTGTGCACATTGTTCCCAGCTGCAGCCGGCCAGATTTCTAACAGACGTCCTAACGCTCAAGGACGGCCCTAAGACACGCCTGTGACTAACGACCGATAGTTTGCACAGTGTAGTGCTAAATGTACTATCCAGATACAAATAAGCCGCGACTATCAGCCGCGGCTTACGGACGCGTCCGATATAATATATTCCCAGCTTAAGACATTAGACTCGTCTGTTTAATTAGCACATATTCAATACAGTAATTTATTTTATTTTATAAATTTTAGGAAAAGTTATAGCTGGTACATTGTAGTATGCAGTAAAAGTATGTAGAAGAAGGCCAATTACAAGTTTCAATTTATACAAACATAATGAATACAATTGTAAAATCTGCGTTAAAAATGCCATGCCAAAGGATAATAATGATCAATCAATCTACCTAGCCTTTACCCAACTATGTTGGACTTGGCTTCCACTCTAACCGGATGCAGCTGGATACCAACCAGCCTATCTGACCTCCACAACCAAGTAACTGGGTAATAGGATACCCCTTGGTAAGACTGGTTGCCAGACTTTCGGGCTTCTGACGACCTGTAACAACTGTCCAAGATCCACGAATGACAGCCGGGACCAACTCTTTAACGTGCTTTCCGAGGCACGGAAGAGTCTCGGTATATACAGATGCTAACCCATGCACGGACCAACCTCGGCAAGCGTAGCTTAATGTGATGGATCGATCCATGCGGCTGTTATTACTTAGCCACGAGCTCCAAGGGATAGTAATAATATACTTGAATATTTCTCAAATCTTAGTTTACATTCATCATTCGTGTTCTGTAATAGACTTGGATCAGGTTTTGTTGGTTGTTTTTATAGGTGAGTACCAATATTTCAATGCATTTCCCTTTTTGTCAAGGGATTTCCGTAAATATTGCCACCAACAATTTTTACAATAACTTTAGACCATATCATTAAATGTTCCGCTGATAAGTAGAAAAATACATATTCGAGTTGGTTTTGATTATATAATGACGAATACCGACGAAAAGCCTTTATTATCGCGTTTCAAATACCCATCTAAATCAAATTAAGTCATATAAACATCACTGACAGATGATTTATGATATTTTTCTCGTTTACTCTTCATTGACAATTTATTATTTTTACAGGCATTTTGGTTCAAGTGTTTTTCTAATATTTTAGCAGTAAATCGCCGGATTATTTTACATAGGACTTTTTCTTAGCTTGTATTTGTTGAGGTCTGCAGTAGCGGGCAGCATAAGCAGAATCAGCCTAAAATATTCCCACTGCTGGGAAACAGGCCTAATCTCTGTTAGAGGGAGTGGGCCACAATCCACCACACGGGCCCAGTGCGGGTTGGTGGATGTCTCATGTCTTCGAATTCTTTGGTGCTAGGAGAGCAGTGGTGATGAAATTAAACACAAAGTAAAGTGCCTACCTAGTGATACCACTGAGCCACCACTGACTGATTGATCCCTGTGCCACCACTGCTCTATGCTGCTCCTAGGCAGTGTCAGTCATAAAAAGAAGGTACCTATTTCAAGCTCAATTTAAAAAAAGGAAAGATATTCTTTGAAAGTTCAAAAATAAGAATAGTTATTTGTTATGCAAGGCTGCAAAGTTGTTTTTTCGCGCGAGTACTTGCATTTCAACCTGAGCAAGCGAAGTATTCTAGAAGTTCAATTCTAGAATACTATATATACTACGAGCAAAGTAAGGGGTTCAAATATAGAATCCTGAGCGTAGCGAGGGTTTCAAAGGTACGAGCCGCAGAATACAAACAACTTTTCACCACACTACAGCGAGGAAAATGTTAGGTGCAAGAAAAACAGCTTAAATAATATATTAAATTAGAAAACTCAATTCAGCATTATGTACCGTTTGCACTAACTCTGCAGGGGTTAAATTTATATCTTCATCGCTGCTGGACGGCCATATTTTATGATTTCTTACGATTTTATCAAAAAACAAACCAAAATGTCGGAAAGTGAATTGAATAAAGAGAGGAAAATTTTAAAATGTATTTGTATTTTTTCATTTTCAGTGAACTGGCGGTATAGAAATTTACTGAATAGAAAGATTCGAATTTTAAAAACTCTTTCCACACTAGCGGATAAAATGCACTTGTGCACTCGGATTTCGAATGACAAACAGAATCTTTCCGAGGTTGTGAGGTGAAAAGGTATTTTATAGAAAGAATCCATAATTATTCATCATATAAAATAAAATAATCAAAAAGTGTTTTCGAAAGATTTTAATAAAAACAGATCCAAAAATAATATGGGAACTTTAATTTTAATTACGCGGAGCTCAAAGCATCCTAAGTAAACATTTCGTTCAATTAGTACATTTTCTGGAAATCCCTTTTGGATGTTGCATTAAATTTCATTTAGGCTGACTACGGTAATCTCCAAAGGGAAAGTTATGAATTTACTGTCCGAAAAAATCCGTATTTTTGGGACTTTGCTGGTTCAACAAGAGTGGCAATATTCTTTCATGGTTGTTTTGTGTGGTACTGTTTTTGGGCCGTGTAATTAATGGGAAAACACACTTACTAGTTTATGCATATTTTTCGAAAAGACGCTAATTGATGGATACGAAGTTGTCGTAATGATTCCGAGCAAGACGTTCTTGGCACTCCGTCTGTAACAAATTGTTATAATGTTTTGGTAACATTGCTGTCATGACAACATGTCGTGTGAAAACAACTCTAAATTAATGTGTAAGCTAAGCTGTCCTTGGTAAATAAGAAGGTGTCTAGATAACCAGTCTGAATTGACTCGTCAGATCATCATTTTCATCGAACAGAGGGTTAACCCAGTCTCGTTTTGTCACTACCCTGGCGATAAAGCATAACAACTCTCATCTAAACAAAACAAAATGTATCTAAACCCAATCAATCTGCCTAATCTTTTCCCAACTATGTTGGAGTTGGCTTCCAATCTAACCGTATGTAGCTGAATACCAGTAATTTGAGCGACTGCATCTGACATCCATAACCCAGTTACATAGGTAACACGATACCCATTGTTAAGACTGGTTGTCAGACTTTTTGGGCTTCTGAGTACCTGAGGGATCTCGATATGTAATCGATGGTCACCCATCCACGAACCGATCGCGGAAGGTGTAGCTTAGCCGTCAATCAATTATTTTTTTTTTGAGCGTGGGAATTATCAAATAACTTCTCCCGCTCTGGGCGGAGCGGGTGTGTATGTCAGACTTTTACTGCCTAAAACCCACCCGTGTTCCTTCCGTTGCCTGTGTACCGGGGCCGTGATATCCCTTTCGGACAAACTCGCAACCCTGGCAGGCATTGGCCCTTACGGACCCCATCAGTTGGTGCTGACATCTCTTTGAGGCGCACGTAGACCACAACGCGCCGTCGACCCGGGCCTGGTCCTTATCGGACGGCGAGCTACCCATTGCTCACTGTCCGCAAGGCCGCGCCTACGATGGCCGGAAGTCGACTCGCGACTACCGACGCCCGGAGTGTCTCCTGCGGCGACTAGGGGCGCGAGGGCGCGCATCTTGCCTCTCTCTCGCGCGCTCCGCCTCCTCCTTCGCGAGCATTACTGCTTCGCAGAAGGAAGTGATGGCCTCCCATGCACTCTCGCTCCAAACCATGGCCTGAACCAGGGCCGGACGCGAGAGGTGCGGCGGTGCTCCGCCCAAGCCGGGCAGACCTCCACCGAGCCTTTAATCAACTTGCTGTTATTATTTAGCCACGAGGAATTCGCATCTAAAACCAACAGTAGAATTACCAATTCCAAACTATAAATCTTTAATCACAAGAAAATTATCGGTTACCGAGCACTACCTAAGCACCATAATATTGGAACACGTTATAAATTCCGAGGATGGCTAACAACCCATAAAATTGTGGAGAATGACGGATACCATCTATGAAGACCATAAAATAGTACTAACGTTCGCTTTATATCTGAATTTATGGCTCTAAGGATCTTTAAACCATTAACATAGTGTTGAGTGAATAAGATTAGGTATTTAAGTATGCAGAGGTAGTAAATGGGACGTTAGTGGAAGATAGGTGTCTGAAAGATGAAGGAGGGGTTATCAAACGGTAGTTTAAAAATTCGTTGCTATAGCGATTTAGAATTGAAAATCCCGTTCCAAATGCATTAAATAATGCGGATTTCCTTACAGTTTTGAGGCATTATGACATTTAGTTGCATTTATTACGCGCTCCGTCAACATTCTTTCATGCAATGTAGTTATGAGCAAACATGGCTGGAAGAAACAAAGAAAATACGTTTAATTGCGGAAAACATGACGCAAAGAAAGAACACATACGCGAAAATAATAAGTTCGGGGAAAATATGCGTCAAATGGCCGTCAAAACGGCCATCGCTCCGCATAATGTTGCGACCCTATGTGAGGCAGAGCCCCACGGCTGGTTTTCAGCGGCAGCAGGTGACATGATGACGTCAACTGGTGCAGCATTAATGAGATAAAATACATACAATCTTAGTCCTAAATGTTTATTTATAATAGCAACATTCCGTTTCGTGGGACTCACGCGCCGCAGGCTTATTGCAATATATGCGCGCAGCTGTCATAAAACTATTTGGTTAACGTTTTGGCTAAATCCTGTTCGAAACTCTTATGATTTGGAATCATCGTTACGACGAAGAGTATTAGCAGTTTTGATACGGCCTCGTTTTTAGTGAACAAGTGCATAAAGAGCTTCCACAAGTGATGATATTTCGTGAAAAGTGAAAAGGTGTTCCCTGAGTGAATCTACCGACCTTCATCATTCATTTCAGCCGAAAGACGTCCACTGCTGGACATAGGCCCCCCCCAAGCACCGCCACTTCGACCAGTTCTGTGCTTCTCGCATCCAGCGGATTCCTGCGGCCTTCACCAGGTCATCGGTCACCTACCGACCTTGCTGGCTGGTAAATACTTTTTGGTGTTTACAAAAAGAAGCCACTTTTATCAGACTCTTTCCTCAGGATACGATAAATTATGATAAAAAGCCTCAGAACTTCCAACATAATTCTTCCCCTCAGTCAGGTATAAATGTCGATACACCGGCTCTCTCATGCATCATACACGTCAAATATTATTGAGAGCGTGTGGCTTCCCTCCACATTGTTTTCTTTGAGCTGGTAATATATTATGCACATAATATGTTAGGAATATACAATGGTGCACGCTGGCCGCACGAGACACGGTTCGCTGGGTTTTAAATCTGCAACCACAGGACTATTGGAAAAGGACTTACAATTTATAAATATGGCACCCTAATTGCGTAATACACGATCAATCACAATCTGAATCATTTTGAAACAGATTACTCATCCATTGCTTCATAAGTTCGAAAAAAATATCTGGTCAACAACGTAAATAACGCAATAAATGTTGTTGAACTGTCAAAATTAAACAGTCAGTTACTCAATTAGATAGCAGATTCTATGTGAAAACTAAAAGCAGTATCAACTTTAGTTGCTAATATTATTTTGTCTAAAGTGTCCTACTAGCCGAGCAGGGAAAGTACTACCTTACCTACCGATATTCACATACCTCGCGCCTTCTGAGGCCAGTTATTCAGATAATGACCCAGTTTATCTCCTATTAATTGTGGTCTCGTTTGGGTCTCTTGTGTGGTGGTTTTCAACCATAAGTCATTCTTTTTAGAGTTCCGTAGTCAACAAGGAACCCTTAAAATTATGTAGTTGCGCCATGTCTGTCTGGCTGTCTGTCTGTCTGTCTGTGGTTCAGAAACTGTTAGTACTAGAAAACTGTAATTTGGCATGCGTATAATACATATTAATCACGTCGACAAAGTGGTAAAATTATTTTGAGGGTGTTTTTTTTTTCTCGTGTATCCCATGCTGTGGGGTGTCGTTGGAAAGGTGTTTTACTATTTTCGAATTTAGGGATTCGTCCCCCCCCCCCAAATGGTTGGTTTTGGACGTGTGAAAAAGTTCATGGCAGTAGTTTAAATAACGAAATTAAAAGGAAAAATATCACAGCTAAGTAGGCTATACAAGTTAACGAGTAATAATCGACCAACTTACATTTGCAGTTGCAAAAAAGTGTAGACTAGATATATACAAGCCCTCTTCTTATTAGGTACAATTTACAATAGTATCCATTTCTCTGAGGCCGGGATTGCGTTCTGATATCCTCCTGATACGGCACCCGATTGTTTAATTCGATAATTTATCAGAATACCAAAACTTCCACAATAGATTTCTATTCAGGCTTGGTTTTGGCCAAAAAGCTTCGAATTCTGACGTCAGATTTCATAGGCAAATCGACGGGATGTTGGCATGACAGCAACAACAAAGCTCTTCCGATTTCAGACACAATTGGATAGACAATATCGTATCTTAACTATAATATTATAAATACGTAAGAGAGTTTGTTTGTTTGTTACGCTTTCACGCTAAAACAGCTGAATGGATTTGGAATTTTGCACACGGGTAGACCATGACCTGGAATAGGACAAAGGATACTTTTTATCCCGGTAGTTCGTTTCCGTGGGATGTTTTCCCATATGTACGCGGGCGAAGCCGCTGTCAAAAGCTAATATTTAATACTTTTTATCCCGATATTCCCACGGAATCGAGACTTATGCTGGTGAAACTGCGGGGCGCGGCTAGAAATTCATATTAAAAAAAAACCGGCCAAGTGCGTGTCGGACCACGCACAATGAAGGGTTCCGTAGTTGGGATGAATTTATCCCAAGAACAAAATTAACATTGTAGTTGAAAAACATGTTCTCCCATACATCGATATACGTCACGGTTAGATGGGAGGGAGAGATGGGGGGAGGGAGGGAGTGGGGATGGGTCACGGGAGATCATGTTTTTCAAACCGCAAATTTAAGTTGGTTGATTTTTACTTGTTAACCTGTACAGCCTACTTAGCTCTGATAGATCTTCTTTTTAATTTTGCTATATATACTACTGCTGTGA
This sequence comes from Agrochola lota, assembly GCA_947364205.1. Classification (NCBI taxonomy): domain Eukaryota; kingdom Metazoa; phylum Arthropoda; class Insecta; order Lepidoptera; family Noctuidae; genus Agrochola; species Agrochola lota. Next base: position 15,703,149 of record OX376223.1, on the reverse strand, counting down.
TTTTATTCACAAATCCAATTATAACCATTTAGCTGGCAGGGGGGGAGGGGGGGCACTAGAGTCTAACAAAAAAATTCAGTTAAAAGCTTAATATTTCGCAAACGGATCCCTGAATCCAAAAATAGTTTTCACAAACTCCCACAATACACAATATGGGGTGGACGAGAAAAAAAAAACATCCCCACTTTATGTGTAGGGGGGGTACCCTAAAAAAAAATATTTTTCTTGATTTTATTTTACCACTTTGTCGGCATGGTTAATATGTATACATATGCCAAATTACAGCTTTGTAGTACTAACCGTCTCTGAGCTAAGCCGCGGACAGACAGACAGACAGACAGACGGACATGGCGAAACTATAAGGGTTCCTTGTTAATAGGGCACCTTAAAAACGTCACCTAAAGAACTTTGTTAATCCTGATGCGTTTTGGATAAAGAAACTCGAAAATTACAATAACCACCATAATTCAGCCAACATTTTCATTTACTTCCCAAATGATCGCAGGAACGAATACCGACGAAAAGCCTTTATTATCGCGTTTCAAATACCCATCTAAATCAAATTAAGTCATATAAACATCACTGACAGATGATTTATGATATTTTTCTCGTTTACTCTTCATTGACAATTTATTATTTTTACAGGCATTTTGGTTCAAGTGCTTTTCTAATATTTTAGCAGTAAATCGCCGGATTATTTTACATAGGACTTTTTCTTAGCTTGTATTTGTTGAGGTCTGCAGTAGCGGGCAGCATAAGCAGAATCAGCCTAAAATGTTCCCACTGTTGGGACTCAGGCCTCCTCTCTGTGAGAGGGAGTGGGCCATAATCCAACACACGGGCCCAGTGCGGGTTGGCGGATGTCACATGTCTTCGAATTTTTGGTTCTAGGACATGCCGGTTCCCTCATGATGTTTTCCTTCACCGTTTTGAGAGCAGTGGTGATGAAATAATTTACACAAATTAAAGTGCCTGCTTGGGTTCGAACTCACCCACGACCTTCAACTAACCGACCTAGCGGGAAGAACTCAAAGTTATTATTATTTTCGGTATAGCGTGGAAAGTACTAAGAATTTTCTGTTCAAAACAATCAATGGTAGATATTATAATACATTACTGCTAAGCTCTAAAATAATTCCTGTAATCCTAGCACAAGTTTCTCCTGACTTCCAAGCCGATAATCGGTAGAACAGACGATTATATTAAACGAACTTTGAGGTTCCTTAATTATACGTATGACCGAGTCCGATTTTACTTAATATACTCAATAAGGAAAGTTATATTACTTTTGTTCGATTTCATCTCGATTCCTGATTAGCTAGGTGACTACCCTAACGGTTGATCGCCATTTTTGTTTTCCCGCCTTCGGGCCTTTTTTTGGGTTCTATTTTTAAAACTTTATTTTTCTTTTCGTATGGTTAGTGACTAACGGTGTCAGAGTTTTAAAGCCGCCCATGGGCCTCTGACTTGGCATGACATATAGTGTATTTTAATCTTTTCGTTATTGTAAAATTGTAATTTATAATGTTGTTATTGATGACTGTTATCTTAGTGTCTATTACTATACTATTATTACTATTACTGTTATCTAATAGTAATCTTTTAATTAATTCTTAATGTATCAAATATTTTTAATTTCACATGTATGCTTATGGACTGGTTCTGAAATAAAATGAATTTAATCTACATGCCGTCGAGAAATATCTCTCACAGGCATGCCGGTTTCCTCACGATGTTTTACCATTATTGAAGCAAGTGATAATTACACTAAGCGCATGAATCCGAAAAGTCAGAAGTGCGTGTCTACGGTTCTGTCTCGAGACCTATGACTTGGCAGTCTGACGGCTACACCACTAGGCTATCACTGCTTCTACTATTTTTTTTTATTAAACTGAGTAAAAAAGTTTTTGGAACTGATTGTCCTTATCTTCTCAGTTTCACCTTCTTATTTTAGATTTTTTTAATGTTGTGCATGAGTGTGGAACGGAATGACGGATAAACTGGGTCTAAGTTTCAGGCAGATTTATTTTCCGTCAAATTTCAGCAAACAGTTTAACACGCTCCAACTTCTTCATCACTCACACTCACACACTCACACACCCACATACTTACACACCCAAACCCTCCACACGAACACTCCCCCTCCTATAAGTAGAATGGACATTATTGTTTATTATTATTATTGTATAGTTTTCTTTAAGGTGAAATGGGTTCCAAAGCAGATGTTTCAACTTCACGCAAAATCAATGTTTCTCTTAAAAAAACAACGAATTTGCATTTTTTTTTATTTTGATTACGAAAATTGAAGAGTGTCCTTAGTGAAGTATGAGGCCCGAAACACGATTGACAAAACTTCCCTCGATAGAAAAAAACGGCAAAGTTACCTTAAAATCAGCTTTTTTTGTTACAACCCCTAAGAGAAAAACCTATTCCATTCGATACTTATCAAAGCAATTGTATTAAAATTGTGTCTACGTGTTCACTATTAAATACTTTAAGGAATTATGAACTTATTTTTCTATATCAACACAAGTAAAATGTTTAAAATCAATATTTGTATACATAGTGCAATATAATTGCGCGCGGGCCGGGCCATACCGCCACTCCCGGAACGCTACCACGATACCAGTTCGCCTTAAGCTTCGTGCAGACTAGCGCGACGCGACACCCGTTATTGTTATACCGTGGAGATTTCATTATCATATGTCATGATGGCCCAGTGGTGAAGGCCTCGCCTCTCATGTACGAGGTTGTGGGTTCAAATCCGGGCAAGTACCAATGTGACTTATTCAATTCATATGTACTTTCTGAGTTTGTCTTGGACATTACTGACATCGGTGAACGAAAACATCGTGAGGAAACCTGGACTTATAGTTAATATAAGTCTGCAATCGCCAACCCGTCTTGAGCAAGCGTGGTGATCAATGCTCGTGCCTTCTCTGTATGAGAAGAGGCCTTTGACTTGCAGTGGGACAATAATAGGCTGATATTATTTATTATTATATATTATTTTGTAAGGATATTGTGGTGAGAAAATAAATTATTAAATTAAATTAAACGTAAGCATAGCTTTGGCAAATTCTTTTGAGCACCGCAAATAGCTTCAGGTTGCACTCGTTTGAAAACCAGTTACTAGATATAACTACTCTTAAAAAATATTACTTTACTTGGCAACCAAACTTGGCAGAAAACAAAGAATATAATATAGATAAGAAAAATGAAGGTGTATTCCATGCCAACACTGCAATCGAAATATTTCCACGACTTAACTACAAAAACGTAGAGAGGATCGTAAACTGTTAATACAAGGGTCCGGCGCACGTTCTACTCGTACAACACGGTATCTCGAAAGGCTTTCCATTTGACACTACCCATTAAATGACTTTAGCAGTACCTACTGCGCTTCTGTGCTTACCACAAATATTGATGGTAGGTTGTGTTTTGGTCGGAGCCAGCCACGAAAGGTTGTGGGGCTAGCTTTTTGTTTGTCTTAATTCTTGTAGGTAGGTTAAGGCGTCATTAATTTATCTGCAGCCGCGGGCAGTGATAGCCTAGTGGTGTGACCATCGGACTGCCAAGTCATAGGTCTCGAGTTCGAACCTAAGGCACGCACCTCTGAGTTTTCGGATTCATGTGCGTATTGTATGATTATCACTTGCTTAAAAAACGGTGAAGGAAAACATCGTAAGGAAACATGCCCGAGAGATATTTCAGGTTAGTCACTAACCACACGAAAAGAAGATCATTTCAGCCGAAAGACGTCCACTGCTGGACATAGGCCTCGCCCAAGCACCGCCATTTCGACTGGTTCTGTGCTTCCCGTATCCAGCAGATTCCTGCGGCCTCCACAAAATCATCGACCCACCGTGTGGCCGTGGGGCCTTCAACGCGGCGCCTTAAGGCGGTGTACTGGAAGGTGAAATTCCAGTACACCGCCTTATCATCATACTATAATACTTAGTACCTATTTAACTTCTACTGTAACTATACGTCACTTGCCCGATCCAGTATCTTCCAAATTCACAGAGGTGCCTTGTCAATCGATCGGTGTCCTAAGAAGCTTAACATAAGTTAGTCTAGAATGAAAGCATCATGTAAAAAATACAAAGAGGCGAAAAAAACTATGTATTTTTGCTGAAATTTAAAAACATATTGATAAATACAAACAAGGGAATTTCAACTTGATTTTCATAACAAAAAATAAAGGCATACGAAATATAATTTCATAAACATTTTCAAACATATAAACAGACAGTAGCGAAGAAAAAGTAGGTTAAAACAGAACTTGCGACGAGACTACCCGCCAGCGACCACTTCCATTTACATCGGGACTCGGAGCACTATCCCTCAGTACTACATCCAGGCCACTGAATAGATTACGTACAGAAGGCCGGCTCCATACAACGAGTGAAAACACTCGCACGCCTCTACAAGGTCGAAACGAAAATCCGTCCATAAATGAAAACCCTGGTTATATTAAATTAGTATGCAAAAATGCACAGGAGTATTTGGGAACTGTCAAACAAATCATAACATTTAAATTAAAAAAAACTGTTTTTATCTAACAAACTTAATAGAACTGGGGTGACTATGGGTTTTGTCAATCTTTGACTAGGTATAGTTACTAAAAACGAAATCTTTGAATGAATTTTTGTATGCAGACTGAGGTTGTCATAAGATATACGCAGTTTAATTTATTGTCATATTGTTATGTCCACCATATATGTGTGTGTGTGTTTTCCCTCATTGTAAACTATACACGGCACGCGCACAGCGAGAGCAAGCGCCCTCGCGAGTACTCGCGACTGGAATTCGTTTGAGATCGAAGTCCATGTTACGCGTCTATGTGTGTATGCGCCTATTTGCATAGAGCCAGCCTTCTGAATCTATCTATTCTGTGTCCAGGCTTTAGCAAAATAAGTTAGTACTTTGTTTCGCTTTAGCTTATAGCGAGCGTATTTGTGACTAACGTTTCTGAGAATCCGTGAGATTTTTGTTTTAAGTTGTGTTGTGTATTTAAATGAGTTAGGAGTCTCTATTTCTTTAAGAATGTTTAGTGTAAGTTTACCTTCAGGGAAAACAGAATATATCCGTACTTCACTAGTTTTTTTCACAAAATCAACTGAGTTTTTACAGTTTGCAACAAACAGTTGACGAACGAAATGATACATGCTTGTCAACCTAAGTAAATTGGTAGTAAATAACCGAGAAGGCTCACCTTTGTGTTCATCATCATGAAAATTGCAGCAAAAATGACTATCATAAGACATAGGCCACTTTCAATAATTTCATGTTCCTTTTCAAAACAAACAAAAATTACAATAATTCACTGTTTACCTTGAACAACAAGTTTAACTCTGAAACGAATAGAATTTCCACGAAGAAATGAATTAACTCTTGTAATGAAAGAGCTCACTCAATCCTGAAGTAAACCTGTTTTTACTAAAAATACGTATTTAAAAGCAATTCCATAAAGAAGCTAATGTATTTACTTAGTTCATTTTAACAAGATCAGAGTGCATTTACATTTTTACTGAAGAAAACATGATGTATAAGTGTGCTTGGATTGCTCCTTGTGATGCTACTATCTGACTACTAGAATATATTGGAGTCAGCATTATATTCAACTAGTTACGCCCCGCGGTTTCACCCACATATTTCTCGATCCCGTGGGAATATCGGGATCAAAGGTATCCTATGTCCTTCTCCAGGTCATGGTCTACCCATGTGCCTAATCCATTCAGCCGTTTTAGCGTAAAATCGTAATAAACAAACCTACTAATATTATAAACGCGAAAGTTTGTATGTATGGATGGATATATAGGATGTTCGTTACTCTTCCACGCAAAAACTACTGACCGGATTTGGATGAAATTTGGCAAACAGATAGTTTATAGCCTGTATTACACATAGAATATTTTTTATCCCGATATTCCCACGGGATCGAGACTTATGCGGATGAAACCGCGGGGTTAATATATACATCTATAATTTAAAACTTGAAACTTGGGACAAAAAGTACTAGGCTTACATGAATGCCAGAGAAATTCCTAACGGAAAAACCCATTATCACTTTGCCGGACCTGGGTATTTAGCCCAGGACCCCATGCTCAGCAGTCGCGCTTGTCATCACGAGACCCGCAACCCTGCTGGTTATCAAGGCGGTTCTTTCCCCGGGGGAGAACCTTGACAACAAGTAATCGAACGCATGCATGGAAATCTTAGTCAATATTCATGGTTTTCTCTAACATTACTGGTATGTTTCTTATCATTCTTGTGTTAATTGTATAATATAAATTGTGTGATTCTACAATGAGACGATCACCCCATTGTAATGAATACCCACAAGAACCCGAACTTTTGTAAAATTACTCAGAAAATTGAACATAATTACACGGTGTGTACATTCAGTGATCATCAAGATGTCGATTAGGGTAGCACACGTGTCTGTCGAACAAGTCACGGCCACAAGAGGCTTACGTACAATTTGGACTCGTTCATACGTGATCGCACGAAAACGCTTTCGATTTCGTGCGATGTTATTTTTGTAAAGCAAATATTTTCTGTGGCTGTAATTGCAGTAGACTGTGGAGTTATTTAGGGTTAGAAATAGCTTATTTCTGAAATGGTTCGAGACTTGTAATTTTAGATACTTAGTTATTACAAGCATTGTTTACTTGCTTTAATAACTATGCAAGATTGATTATTTTCAAAGTCAATCTGCCTAGCCTTTTCTCCAATATGTTGGGGTCGACTTCCAGTCTAACCGGATGCAGCTCAATACCAGTATTTTACATGGAGCGACTGCCTATCTGACCTCCACAACCCAGTTACTGGGTAATACGCCTACCCCTACCCTTGGTAAGACTGGTGTCAGAATTTAGGGCTTCTGACGACTCTTAACGATTGTCAAGGATACGAATGACAGCCGGGATCAATGGCTTAACGTGCTTTCCGAGGCACGGAGGAGTCTCGGTATGTAAAGTAAAGACGGTCACCCATCCACGGACCAACCCCGGCAAGCGTAGCTTAACTTGATGGATCGACCCATGCGACTGTTATTACTTAGCCACGAGCTCCTCTTCATTATTTTCAAAGTAATTGCTAAAATATATCAGTCTCGAATCATTCTCGTTAATTAAACATGGGTTTAATTCGATTCGATTAATTTGATTCGGTTTATCCAAAAACAGTTCTTGATATGGCAATAGCAATGAGTAAACACAGTCCAACTCCACCTTACCATTATAGATTCAGAGAAATCTAGAACAAGAAAACCAGCAATATGAAACCTTCAAGAAAATATATCGAGAGATAAATTTTGAAAACACTATAACAAACGTTTTAGTAAGTCCCAACGTCTGTAAAACAAACGCAATATCTTTTGTTTTGACTAGAACATTCTGGAAACTTTCACTCGTATTGAAAATGTGCGCCATATTGGATATATCTGAATGTATTATGCAAAACAAATTATGTACGCTCTTATAAATTCTTTGTATTTCATTGTAAGTTCAATGCTACTGATTTTCTGTAAAAGTTTTGTAGAAGAATATAAATAAGAGGATTTCTAAGAACATTTTTGAAACCTATTTTGTTTCCACTTACAAAGTAGAAATTGTTTTTTACCGACGAAAAAAGGAGGCGGCTTTCAAATCACCGCGTATTTTTAATTAAATTACTTTGAAAACAGCAAGTCTATTTAATTCGTAAACTGTATACAATAGCATGTTTTGAAATATTAGTTTCAAATCATTTTTAGGGTTCCGTACCCAAAGGGTGCCAACGGGACTCTATTACTAAGGCTCCGTCGTCCGTCTGTCACAGGGCTTGATCTTTTGAACCATAACAGGTACTTATAGACACTTGATATTTTTTACAGAGTGTGTATTACTATGGGCACTATTACAACAAATAATTTAATAACAAAAGGGGTCTCCATACAAGACACGTGTTTTGATTAAGTAGTTTTTTTTATTTTTTATTGCTATAAATATTGTATGGTGATACGGAACTCTGTGGATACTGACTCGCACTTGGCCGCTTTTTTATCGTGTAGGTAAGTTCTACTTATGAATTAAGTCTTGTCGCAAAATGTGAGTACCGCTAGTAACAACGACTAACTTTCAAGCTTTAACGCGTTCACTTCAAAAATAACTTTCAAAAACTGCCTTTTCTTGAATAACAGTTTAAAAGAATTAGTTGTCGACTTAAGTCTGATGTTCAAGATAGTATTTTCCTAAGATTGCCATTTTCGTGAGGTTCTCTTGCGACGCGCGACGGTTGAGTTTGGAAACTTTGGACGGGGCTTATGACTTTGTTGTCGCGGACGTGGCGGGAATGGAGAAAGACGGGCTTTGATATAAGTGCCTCTGAAGCTTCAGCACTTGTCTAGAACTAAAAGTTATTGTAAACATGTATAAACTCATAATCAGGGATATAGTGTCTTGTCAAAGTAACGTTACTAACATTGAGGCTCACTGTAAACTAGAGCAGAGAACAAAATTTTTGCGCTTCATGTTGTTGTCCAGCAACCAAATTGCGTAAAACACGATCAATCATTGCTATTCAATTGCTTCATTATGTTTGAAAAATCTGTCTGTTCAACAACGTAAATAATGCAATTAATGTTGTTGAACTGTCAAAATGAAACAGATTGTGATTGATCGTGAATTATGTTGCTGGCTCAGGTTGCTGGACAACAACATGATGCGCAAAAATTTTGAATGACACAAATACGCATAAACCGCTGTTGTCACATTTGACACATTCACACACGTCACATTTGACAACCGTGGGACACATTTTTATTTTCTAATTGCTGCTCTAGTTTACATTTAATCTTAATGGTCATGAAACATCTAGTTGTCACCTTTCAAACTGTGGATTGCTTTGGAAAACATTAAGCAAGAACATGGAGCTTCTCCTCCATTGTTTCCTATGGGAGTCACATTTTTACAAAACACGTTTTCATGTCGCTTTCGTACTGGTTAGTGGATGGATACTTTTCTGAACTGCTGATGTATGGTAGCCTCTTCGTTGTGATACTTAAGACGGCAGCGGTCACCAATCCTAGCAATGATTACAAAATAACATGGTATTTGGAAGTAGATGTTTATAAGTAGGTACCTAATATGATTATTAGAGTTTTATCTACGGACAAAAGCTCTTAGCCATTTAGGGACTTGAAACGGTATAACGTTATGCGTAGTTCCGGCCGGTAACGATAATTAGTACCATTCCACCAGGATCGCAACAAAATGAATTACTTGGCTAAAACGATACTAACAAACGGAACGAAATCTAGAACTGTTTAATAACAATATTAGCAATATATCGCTATTAATATGTCGGTATAACGAAATAATAACGTTATTAATTTCGATACGCAACGTTGAAAAAATTTAAAGTTGACACATTCACATAAATATAAAAGTAGGCAGGTAATCACAACTTGTCATTCACAACACTGTCTGTAAAAGATGCGCACTCTCGAACGAACTTAATTATCGAATACGGCGGTGGCTTACCACCAGCCGGCCGCAGCCGGCTGTACGGGGGTGACCGGTGGTGTTGTTGGTGGGCGACGACGTAGCGGTGGTCAGCAGGAAAAGTTCTTAAGAATAACGGCACAAAATGAATCTGTATATAAGATAATGTTACTGAACCTCTAACGTAACTTAAAATTTCGTTCTAAAAAATCTTGATTCGACAACGTTTTTTTTAACGTTATTGATATTTTTAGGTTTTAGTATCGTTACAAACTTTGGAACGTTATAAGATAACATTGAGTGTAGCGGAACGAAACTCATTTCGTTTTCAAGTCCCTGCCATTTACTGTAGCCACTGATTGAGAAAGGGGTGGCTTTTCAATTTGTGGCTACAGTAAATGGTTAAGAGCGATTACGGTAAGAGCATGCAACAAAACTATCTAACAGTTATCTGTGAGCTCCTATCCGTTTGCAAAGCATGATTATTGTAATTACTTTTTATCTGATTATTGCAGCTTTCCATAAGAGGCGCATCTTTTGCAGTAGATTTATTTGGGCTGCACTGTCGTATAAGCATGAGATCTTGGTTTAAATTCGTTACATGAATGTCAGAAACAGTTGCACTTATTAGTTTACCTACTTTACATAAACTGGATGTTAAGATCACACACTTACGATTGAACTATCTGACAAGCTTTGTAGACAAGATGTTAATTTTCTAATGAATACCAACAGATTGAAATAAGGTGTAAACCTAGCCCGGTCACGCGATCAATAATGTCAAACCTATTCACTTTACTAGAGTTTCAATTCTAAGGAGAGATTGCATTTGAGGCAGGTTGCAGAAATTGATATTCTTTTATTCTTAATTTGGAATAAATAAATAAAAAATAAGGGCCGCAAAATTGATGTTTTTAAAGGAGTTAGAAAGATAAAAATAGCATTAGGGTCTATTGATATCTATAAAATAAAACTCCAGAACCGCAACACTAAACGCAGCCCGTGACGATCTTAAACAAAATTCCAAGAAAATGTAAAATAAAAGCAGAATTCGCGGCACGTACCGATTTCTATTGGTATAAGTAATCCTTTGTGGGATTTACATGCATACTAAAGAAACAAATGGGGCCTATAATAATAAATCACCAGTGTAACGGACATGGGGTACAAACGGACCGTGTTTTGAAGGAATTGCTTAGATAGCGAACGTTTCGCTGGGTTACAGTTTGGCTTTTTTGTTTGTCTGGAGAAGCTACGGTTTGTAGTACGAGGGTGACACTGAAAGTTCTTAGAAAATATTATATTTCATTAATAATAAAATAAATAAATAATATAAAATATTTTATTAAAAAATTTGAACTTATTTTTTATTATATCGGTTACAAGTGGCCAGTTCTAAAAACTTTCAGTGTCGCCCTCGTATTATTGAAGTTTAGGCAATAAGATCTTTTCCTTCACCACTATAAGAGCAATGATGATGAAATTGTTTACACAAAGTAAAACACCTGCCTGGTTTTGTGACCACTCGTAAGTCGGGGTCGTTACCACTGGAACGCCACTGCTGGAAAACATCGTGAAGACACCGGCATGTCCTAGAACCAAAAATTCGAAGACATGTGACATCTACCAACCCGCACTGGGCTTGCGTGGTATATTACAGCCCACTCGCTCTCAAAGAGACGCGGACTGTGTCCCAACAGTGGGAACATTACCTACATACTTAAAGGCAAAGATTATGCTAGGTAATGAGAAGAAATAGATTTTCTGAAATATACCTACCTAAGTCTCGGTCTACACATCAATTTAATTAGGTATAAAAAACCGGCCAAGTGCGTGTCGGACCACCCACAATTAAGGGTTCCGTAGTTGGGATGAATTTATCCCAAGAACAAACTTAACATTGTAGTTGAAAAACGTGTTCTCCCATACGGAATGTATGGGAGATCATGTTTTTAAACCGCAAATTTAAGTTGGTTGATTATTACTCGTGAATCTGTACAGCCTACTTAGCTCTGTTAGTTTGCCTTTTAATTTTGTTATATATACTTCTGCTGTGATTTTTTCACAAGTCCAAGTACAACCATTTAGCTAGAAGGGGGGGGGGGGAGGGACACTTGACTTTAACAAAAAAAAACTGTTAAAAGCTTAATATTTCGTAAACGGATCCCTGAATCCAAAAATAGTTCTCACAAACTCACAATATTTTTGAAAAACCTTTCTAACGATACCCCACAACATGGGGTAGATGAGGAAAAAAAAACATCCCCACTTTACGTGTAGGGGAGGTACCCTAAAATATTTTTTTTCTTGATTTTATTTTACCACTTTGTCGGCATGATTAATATGTATACATATGCCAAATTACAGCTTTCTAGTACTAACCGTCTCTGAGCTAACCCGCGGACAGACAGACGGACAGACAGACAGACAGACGGACATGGCGAAACTATAAGGGTTCCTTGTTTACTACGGAACCCTAAAAATGGCCAGTCTCGCAGCTACGTTCGTGTTGTTATGGCCGTTTTCACTACCACTAAGTGACACCTAATTAAATCATTAGGTCGACCTATGAAATCAGCGTTTTGTATGGAGAATTTAAAAAAAGTTGCATTTTTCATTGTAACATTTTCTTAATTTATATAATTATCAACCATGAACACGAATGTTTAAAAAAAAATATGCACTAATGTTTAACGAACATGCCACTTAGATTAAGCGACAAAAATAAGTTTTGGCTAAGTTGAAACAAATAGTGGTTATTTCTGCTAACAAAATGAGGAGTCATTTTTAAGGTATTTTTTATGTTTATAAAACTATAAGTAATAATGTTTTTTTTATAAGTAATAACGTTTTTTTTATAAGTAATAATGTTTTTTTTACTGTTGGTTGGTGGTAGTTGTCTATGATGGTCATTATTCGATATAATACCAAGCAATTGATGAATATTTTAAATCATAGAAGTGACGAGGTTCTCTATTTGTGAGAAAAAAACGCCAATTTCATAGGTAAGGACCCAATATTTAAATTTAATTATTGCACGTTGGATTTGCAACTCTTGGCGCTAAGCCTAGCGTTAGAAATCGAACACTGCAATTTGGTTCAGGCATTACATTTCAATGTCGCCCAGTGCTAGTCAATGAGCTTAGCTCTTGTTTCATGAATGTACAATATTATCTGAAAATGATTTCGATGTCATCTCATAATGTTTAAGTGAACCTTAAATGGCCTAGCCAGTAATCAGCAGAGCATGATGTGAATTTCTTCGAAGACAGTATTGTCACAATCGCTACGCTTGGTAATCTCAGCGTACAGTTCAGTGAGCACTGACGTAAATACCCCTGAGGGCATGGACAAGTGAGAATTGCTTTCAAAGCGTTTCGTATTTCTACAACAACCTTCAACAGTCTTGACATTCATTTTTCGGTAGCTTATGATGATCAAAATTTTTTTTTGCATATCCATCATCGTTATTGCTGATAGGATCTCACTACTTTGTCCAGGAACTAGTTACCTAGTAAATGCCCATTTTCTGTCATGATAGTTTAGTTTCATGAGGTCCTGGTTTCGATTCGTCGTCGGGCAAAGTATTTTTGGGTTTTCCATCTGGAATTTCTCAGTAGCAGCCCGGAGTCTGGATTTGTGCCCGATTGATGACAATAAGCTCGCCCCCTATTACATGGAACTGGAAGTTCATATCTAACCACAGTAAGGACTATTTTTGTTTGCAGCGCTCGGCGACTATAGCACTGGGCCGGTAACAGATGTGGTCATCGCCTTCACGGGATTTTGTTTTGAAACTGGTTAGATATGAACTTCTTTGATGGTACTTGCCACATCTAACAAAACTTACATTAAACTTACCTTTTTTATTTCAATACGAAGTCATCTGCACTGCAACCTGTCATGGACCTATACCACCATGAACAGCATAGTAGCATTTCAGAGTTTTTCTATGAAACCGTGTTCGGTAAAACACAATGATTTCTAACTTTAAATTTCAAACCTATGAGCTGGTTGTTGTATTTCGATCCATATTCCGACTGTGGTAAAGTTCTATATAAAATTGGAACTTAAGTTTTGTCGGAATAAAGTTCGACATTCAAAAATGGCTGGATGGTTTAAACCTGGGTCGAAAAACAACGTGCTCGTTTTTTTTTTTTTTTATACAATTTATTTTGTAATAGTGTTGTAAAATAACAATTATTCTATTATCTATTTTATTAGATTATCTATCAAATATCTTTCATTTTTTTTCTTGTTCTACCATACTTTTTCAAATCCAATATCAGTTTGTTGATCAGTTTAGAACAGTTATTAACGACTTGAATAATTTTATTTCGTTTCAAGCATGTCTTATCATAAGTTAAAAGTACTCCTAAAGACAGATTTCAATCAAAACTTGAACTCAAACGCTTCATTTGTATCTTAAATCAAACTATTATTGAATTAGTGACTTCAGTCGGCAAAGTTAAACGATGGCTTCTATCTCACGATCGAGTTGCTAACTTGTTGAGTATATTTACTTAAGTCAGTACCAATGAGTTGAATTTTCTTACTAAGTATTAATGTAGTAGACGGACAGGAGAATGCTATTGCCCATTTTCTTGGAATTAGTAACTTCTTATCTTATTAAGTAAAATTTTAATCTGACATCAATTAATTGTCTTTAGTTGCTGTGAAACGAGAATTGAATCCGCGAAGTACACGATCTGTTTATATGTTCTTTTGAAAGATTTATTTACCTAGTTAGGACGATTTTTTTTATCTAAATCGTGTATCTTCGCACCAATATAACTTATCCATATTATTTTCTAATTTCAATGAAAAATCATTCACAAAAAACTTCTTCATTCGCTAAAAATTAAAACCAATGTCTCAACTTTGCACTCTTCGCAAAAATATGTTTAACGCCATCTAGCGATCGCAGCGTGAACTAATCGCACCGGGTTTCTGAATAATGAAGTTCTGCCGCACGACTGGGCTCATGTAGATCGTAGCTCGCTTCAGGAAACTCCGAATAAACTCTCCGCCTTTTTCTCACTTTTTATAGTTTTTATTGCAAACGATTTATGTTGTTATGGAACTTTGGCGCAGTCAAAGCTCGACGCAGTTCGTGTTTTATTTTTTTAAAGAATAGAGAGAATATTTCAAATTGTTGTAGCTTACAAATGTATTTATTCAGTTGCAGTCTGATTTTAAAAGTTGTTTTTGTACTGAACACAGTGTGGTTGAAATTTATTTGTGTTTTATTTGTGTAGGTACTTTATTGTAGCCACCCCGAGCACACGGCCTTTGCACTTTGCGTTTTTGATGTGTAACATATTTCCTCTCGCTTTCCTGCAATTAAAATCAAAATCTAAAAAATTAGCATATCTATGGGCGTGATTTCGTGAAACGGGACGGAAGTCTGTAACAGGAACCCGCGACAGCGCGGTTTTTGATTTAACCAATGAGCGCGCGCCGTGCCTGAGTTTACCGTCAGAAACGACCTTGATGAAGCCCTTTAATGTTGCTTATTACCAAGGTGAGATGTCAGATGTTACACATCACATGCTGCTACTGTAAGGCTCGCTCGTTTTTATATTTTTTCGTGTGATTAATTTATCTGTGGCTTTACGCATTTCGTAGTTTCTTTTACACAATAAAGCCCATATACTTAGTTAGCATCCACCCAATAACCAATTAAACTATGTATTTCCCATCGTAATTAACAGATAGATCATTTAGTTCAGACTAATATCCCACCTACTGGTTCGTGGGATAATCAATGAGAATTATTGAACAGATTACGAGAGAAACTAACTCTTAACTATTGATACGCAAAGTTGTGAACCTTTGGATTACAGTTGTAAAATTATGCAGATTCCTCCTCGGGATTCAAGAGCCGAGCCAGTGAGCCGCTTTCTTGCTCTAATACATTTTTTATCGTCTTTGGTACTTGGTAATGAAACTTCACAATCAATATTGCTCGGGTATTGAATTTTTACACGTTTAGAGATCGGGTTATAGTATGCTGTGATTTAGTAGAGTTTTAATAAATTATTAAGGTTAGTGATAGTATAAAATTGTATGATACACACCCTTGAAATGTGCGAGTTTCTTGAAAATTTTGTTCCAGTTCTATTTTTTATTTAGAGTTCGTACCTCAAAAGGAAAAACGGAACCCTTATAGGATCACTCGTGTGTCTGTCTGTCCGTCTGTCACAGCCAATTTCCCTCTAAAAATTTGGTACACACATGTATTTCTGTGACCCAAACACAGAAGTGTAACGTAAATAAATAAATTTTAAATATGGGGGTCACTTTTAGGGCGCAAACAAAAAAATAAAAAATGCAAACTGTTCCGTGTGACATATCAAATGAAATTGCTTATTACGAGGATCTCTAATGTACTTTTTTATAATTTTAAAATAAATATTTTTAAAGATATTTAAGAAAATTGATTAAAATTGATCATTCCCCCCTTATCTCCGAAATTACTGAACCTAACATTTTGAAGAAAATACAGATAATGGTTCATTACTCATACATTACAGGAAAAACTATAAGACATCTATGATCTTAAAATAACATGGCATTTGCAGTTGAAATGCATGGGAGAATATGTTTTTCAACAACAGTGTTAAGTTTGTTCTTGTGATAAATTCATCCCAACTACAGAACCCTTCATTGTGCGTGGTTCGACATGCAATTGGCCGGTTTTTATCCAAAACGGAAACGGACTTATTAAAAATCCTCAGTTGTATAGGTATATTGTGGTAGCGCACACAGTATTAATTTATATTCAGTGATTGCAAAACAGATTTCACGTGTCATTTTGCATTTTGCATTCCGTTCCAAAAGTTCATGTTCGTGACTTCAAACGGCATGTCAATTTACATAATCTATTGCTTTTATTTTTCATATGCATATAACTTCGTTGTTATCCGACCTTCCATTATCCTTCTCCCCTATTTAGCTTCTTGAGTGATAGCCACCGGGATCTCCCCTTAATTTCCATGAATAATGACATCAGCCACGCGACCATTACATCGCATTTTAACAAGAAAAAATATCGCATAACTGTGGTTAATGACTCACCCATTATTTTTATTGTACATCTTTCTGGTACTACCGTCAAATAAAACACAGATTTTCCGCATTTTTATTTTAAAAAAATATATAAAAGGATTTACATTTTTCTACATGTAGGGCAAAAATGTTATAAATGAAGCTTCAGGTTCTATACAAATAATCTTTTCTATATTTAGACTTGTAGAGCATAATATAATTAACCATCACAGATGGGATTGTAGTAATAGTTTGAAATACAAAAGTGCTGAGTTGACGATATGCAAAAGTAGATACGTAGGTGCATCTCTAATGAGCGTGACAGACTGAATAATGAATAGGAGAATTTACAGAACAATCGATTTTCTTAAACTAATATGATGTAACAATTAAAAATCTCACAAACAAATCCATAGTCTTTAACAGTTCCGTACTTTAACCATATGTTTTACACAATCCTTTGCTTTATAAGCCTTCTGTTCCTTTGTGCACTTGTTTGAGATCACTCTAAAAGCAATATGTCCTAGAGGCATCTTGTCTGCCTCCGTCGTCGTGGCGTCAGCCGTAGTAATAATTACTCGAGTGCGCTCCTAAACTCCTAGGACTAGTCATAACATTTGGTTCCATTTCTTCTTCATTACTTCTGCTTCTAGTAAACCTAGGTGCTATCTCTCTCGTGTGTGAAGGCACATAGTCTACGTTACCATACATATTTGCTTCTGCGTTAGTAGGGTAAATTGTACATAACGGTTTCATAGCTCTAAGAGTTCCCCTACTTCCGGGAACATTCTTGTACAGAATCATGTCTGGATGCATCGGATCATGGAATGTTCCCGAAATATGGCTGATGTCTGCATCATTGTCAATATCAGAAAATGCATCATTGAAGACGTTAGGAGCTTCAGTGGTATACATATCTCCGTTTTTGGAATGTTCTTTTTTGCGATTAATATAACATCTGACAGCAATGAATGCTCCAATTATGACAATAAAAATTAACAGTCCTATACTAACGGATAACAATAATATCGAGTTACCGTGTTGTGGCTCTGAAACAAACAAATATGTTCTAATACCAGCGACAAATATTAACTAATGCGTTCTATTACGGCTCGGGACAAATATATTGATGTATTTGTTAGGAGTTTAATTGGTGTACTCGAAATTTATGGATCGCGTTTGAGCATGAATTATTAAGGTACCTAGAGTAGAAAGTGAATTTGCATTTGCATTTGTGCTATATGGGATATATTTTATTGACAAATGTGAAATCACAATCAATTTGAATTCGACTCAATTGATGTTTTAACTGGAAAGCCAGGACATAGTTTTACAAAATTACCTGGTTTACCTTCATTTCTGTCGACGTTCATTTTCGGTTGTAGAATAGTTGTTAATTCACCTTCTGAACGTGTCGGTGGGACACTATCTTCAATTAGAGATGGCTGCAGAGCACGATCAGCATTTGGCTCCCCCCACTTTTCACCAGCTTCTTCTAACAAAATGAAAATATTAATAAGAAATCATCCTTTATCTTTTGTTAGTTAGTTTATATTAATATAGTCACAATATTACCTGATTCGTCAAAAAGAGCTTTGCTATGGTCAAAACTGGTAGAATCTTCATCTCTCTCAGGCGCACTCTCATATTTCTCTGAGAGGACACCTAATGGTACTGTAAAAGAAAAAGTTTGTTAATAGTCTTGAGTCAGTTTTAGCTTATAAGCGTGGTCATTTAGACAAATTCGTTAGGTAACACCGAGAAGAAATATATTTACACCGAGTTCTGAGGGCCTAGTGTGAGTTTCTTTTAACCATCGACCGCGTTGGGTGCTCTGATTAGCTCTTCACTGGCCTTCACTGATGAAGGGCCAATCGGAGCGCAGAACGCGGTTGCTGCGTAAAGTTGAGATGGTTAAAAGAATCTCACACTAGGGCCTCTGATGAAATGTATAACATTTTTCACAAGATTATTTTAGAACCTTCATTAATTAAGAACACAACACCTGAATATTGCAACTCAAGAATACACCAAAGCAAACTCAGGTACAAAGAATAGAAAAGATGATGATGACACTAATACAACCATAGATTCTTGTAGTTTACACCGAACAATGGAACAAAGAACAAAGTTTTAAGGTAAAATAGAAATTTGTATTGTTAAAACTTACAAGATGCACCAGAATAGGGAGTTCAAGAGTTGAACAAGTGGCACAATTACGCGCTGGAGCGTTTCAGGAATAGTTTGAGGTTACACGAGATTGAGGTAATGTTGGAGATAAAGCAATCTACTGATTAGTAAAGTTAACCAATTTAACGAAGGTCCTCCAGACCTCTATATTATTTATAGAGAAGTGTATGAAGGAAAAGTAGTTAGCTAAACTTGAACCGATAGGTATCAATACTTTGAAATAGTCATGTCAACATTGTAAAAATTTGGACAAACGGTGCTCAAAACAAGAATGTATGTGAAAATAAATTGAGAGCAGCAAAAATATTTTATCAAAATAGTTCAAACGAGATTTTTTTAATATAAAATGTGTAACAATGTTGTTGAAATAATATTTCCTTTATTTTCCCGGCAAGTTTTAGCAGAGGTGTATTTAATTATATACACTGACTGAATAATAGTAGCGAAGACTCTATACAAGCCATTTTTATTTCATTGGCTTGGATTTCTAAATTCAAAGAGAAGTAAGTACTTGGTCTATGAATTTTTGTAGGACACCATTTTTGAAATAGCTTCTCATAGGCAAACTTTTTTTTTCTTTTTTTTCCCCTGTCACCGAGAGGAGGCCGGTGTCCCAGCAGTGGGAACATTAGACTGATTATGCATTATGTAAGCAAACTTTTTTATCTTCTGCCTTTTACATAAAGTAAAGCGCCTGTCAGGGTTCGAACCTACGACCTAAAACTGGTACGTCGCAGCCGCTACCACTAGGCCACCACTGCTCTCAATATTATATTACATTTGAAATAAGATTTGACATTTAAACAAACCTGTTTAAATGTCAAATCAACCGATTCGGACATCTGTACCGTAGGAATAAGGACGGCATTAAAAGCAAAAAGGTGGTTACAATACCAACTGTTTACTGCAGCTGCCATTTGTCATTCTACCAACGCAATAGAAGTCAAAATCGATTGAACGGACTGTAAAAAAGGTTTAGTTAAATGTCTAATCTTATTTCAAATGGAGAATAGTGTATTTAAAGTAGGATAATTCGAAAGCTTACCACAAGCATAGACGACTTTAAGATATGGCCTCGAAAGAAAGTTGCAGGATGAGTTGAAAGTTCTATTGTTGGCCGCAATCTGACATCGCCTCTTCCCGAGACACAGCTGGATAACTGTCTTCACTGCATGAGGAGTCACGCATGCTGTGGACAAAGCTATAGATTACGAAATATTAATAATTCCACCATCCTTCTTAAACTTAGTCCTTATAGCTTAGATATCTTTATGCCTTAAATTATGATGTGATAAAATATGAAGTTAGAAATAATAAAAACTTTTTACAAAAAAAAACAACCGACTTCCAAAAAAACAGAACGAAGTGAAAAATTATTTTAATTTTGGAAATCGGTGTCTTTGGTTTTGTATTTTCGTTTTTGGCCATCGACTTCCGAAATTAAAGTAATTTTTCACTTTGTAATGTTTTTTTTTGAAGTCGGTTGTTTTCTTTTTGTACTAGCTTCTGCCTGCGACTTCGTTCGTATGGAAGTCGACAAAATATAGCCCATGTTACTCGCTAATAATGTTGCTTTCTACAGGTGAAATAATTTTTTAAATTGGTTAAGTAATTTTTTAGTTTGTGCATTTTAAGAGAAAAGATTTGATTTTTGTATGTTTGTCTAAAAATCAAATCTTTTCTCTTATAAATTAGTTTAGATTTAGGTATAGACAAACTCTTAGTGTCTTCTAACAGAAAAATAAATAATGAAAGTCGTATTATACACGCCTTGATTACGCAACAAGGCACGATTATTAGGTAAGTAATATTCGTAGGAGGAAGGTACGATTATTAGGTAAGTAGGTAAGTGTATAAATACTGAAGTGCCTGCGTACTACAGCAGTAATTAATTAGCTTCATATATTCTTAACCCACTTTTCTTCCATGGATTATTAAGACTCCGTATTTCGCACAATATTTTGTATTAACCAGAATTTTTTGTGTCCACGTGTCATACACACACCAAATGTATCGTGTTCATATGACATTTCCGTAATTTTTCGTGGAAATAATAATGTCACTAATTTCAAGTCTGTCAAAACAAATAACGAATGCCAGCGTTACACACTAAGTAATGTAGGACAATGCCACACCCAGCTGCCATTAAGAATGACAAATGAAATTAACACATTTTTGGAACGTAAAACACATTTTCCACGAATTTGGTTGACTTCTTCGAAATTTTATTTTCGTTTGCAATTTAATTGTTTTGAGTGAAATTAATAGCTAGGTATTATTATGTTCAGTTGTGGTGACCTATGTGGAGGAGCTCGTGGCAAAGTAATAACAGCCGAACGGGTCAAACCATCAGGTTAAGCTACGCTTGCCAGGGTTGGTCTGTGGAAGGGTGACCTTCTTTACATACCGAGACTACTCCGTGCCTCGGACAGCACGTTAAGCCGTTGGTCCCGGCTGTCATTCGTGGATCTTTGACAGTCGTTAGAAGTCCGAAAGTCTGACAACCAGTCTTACGACGGGGCATCGTATTACCCAGTTACTGGGTTGTCGAGCTCAGATAGGCAGTCGCTCCGTATATTAAATTGTTAATGGTTGTCAGTGAGGTAAGATTGTTATTCTGTACAATGAAATCTTTCAAGACGATCTTACTTTCTAGCATGAAATATTTCTATCGTTTAATAGTCATTCCAGGATTACATGGAGCCACTGCCTGCTGACCTCCACAACCCAGATACTGGGTAACACAATCATTGCAACCAAATAAATATCACTATTAAATATTTTAATTTGTGACATAATAAACAATTTAAAATCTTATTTTCGTGCGGTTAGTGAGTAACCCGGTGTCAGAGTTTTAAAGCCGTCCATGGAATGGACCTCTGACTTGTCGAGAAATATCTCTCTCTTGTTTTCTACGATGTTTTCCTTCACCGTTTTTGAAGCAAGTGTTAATTATACAATACGCACATGAATCCGAAAAGTCAGAGGTGCGTGCCTTGGGTTTGAACTCGAGACCTATGACTTAGCATCCTGACTGTCACAGCACTAGGCTATCACTGCCCCTCACTGTCACTGTTTAAATTATGTAAGAAAAAGAAATAAAGACAAATACGTTTACGTTACGCAGACAGAAAACAAAGAAAAGAAAAAAAAGAAGCAAATAAATAAATCTTGTACCAAGTCAAATTCCAGCCTAAAATAATAACTAAATACAAGGATATTTAGTTAGGAGTCATAAAAAATAGTACTAACATTTGTCACAACCCCAATAGTAAGAACTATTCTTAAAGATACGAAGACTAACAATAATAAAAACTAATTTAATTACTCGTCAGTTTGTTAGTCTACTTCATCAAAAGAGCCTCGTTTAGGTTTTGTCTCCGGAATCTTTAAGAACTTGGCAGTCTTTCCTTTGCTTTATTTTCTGCGAACGATTATGTTCTTTGTGAGCCTCAAAACAGTTTAATATTCTTGCTTCTTCGTAGTTCGTTACCGGCCAATTTCTACAAGACTTGAAGACTAAAATTGGTAGTGAAAATTTAAAATGAAGTAGGTACTTAAAAACTAATTTTGAATAGCAGAAATTACTTTAGAAGTACGTTCGAATAACGTTTATTATTAGAGGTATCTACGTAATATTTTTTTTATTTTGTCGTTCTTATTTTACCATATCAGAACGACAAGATAAAAAAAAAATTACGTCAGAAATAATGTGTTTTAGGGTTCCGTACCTAAAGATCACTATTGTCCGTATGTCTGTAAGTCTGTCAAGACCCTTTTTCTCAGGAACGCGTGGAGGTATCTAGTTGAAATTAATATCAAATACGTAAGTCCAGTCCCTTGGAGCTTAAAAAAAAACAAGCTTCTAAGTCAACGCTATAAAAAAATACGGCCATATATCCGACATATTTGGCAAATAAATCAAAACCTATATACTTCCCGCGTATACTCGTACTTCCCGTTGACCTAGAATCATGAAATTTGTCAAAAAGCAAGGACTCGCAGCACAAGTAAAGGAAAATGTCCGATAATCTTTAATTTGTAGTTTTATCACAC
This sequence comes from Agrochola lota, assembly GCA_947364205.1. Classification (NCBI taxonomy): domain Eukaryota; kingdom Metazoa; phylum Arthropoda; class Insecta; order Lepidoptera; family Noctuidae; genus Agrochola; species Agrochola lota. The sequence goes on along the minus strand of OX376223.1, from coordinate 15,680,362 downwards.
ATAAAGAATATTTTTTTGCGATTACACACTTACATTTGCAGTTTCAGAATTGACCGTGACGTATATCGATGTATGGGAGAACATTGTTTTAAACTACAATGTTATGTTTATTTTTGGGATAAATTCATTCCAACCACGGAACCCTTCATTGTGCGTGGTCCGACACACGCTTGGCCGGTTTTTTTCATAAGGGTAGAAAATAATCTTTCAATCTATGAGACCAAGCGGCTTTCACTTTATTATAAAGTAAGAAGTTATGTCAACTGTTCTTTATCAGTTATATTTTTGATAAGGCAATGAAATAAACGGCCTTTTTACCGACTACATTGATGAAATCATAACTTTTCTTACGACAACGTAGTCAAGCAAAATGCTTATTTTTTTACTGTTTTTTTTGTGCTTATAAAGATTTTGTTATCACTTTCATGGACGAGACCGTTCTAAATGAAAGAAAGAGGTGTTTTTTTTTTGTTTCGTCTGATAAATTACCCACATTGCACATGTAAACAAGTGCGTATCGAACCACGCACAATTAAAAGTTCCGTAGTTGGGATGAATTTATCACAAGAACAAACTTAACTTTGTAGTTGAAAAACATATTCTTCCATTCGGAATGTATGGGAGAACATGTTTTTACAACTGCAAATGTGAGTTGGTCGATTATTACTCGTTAACTTGTAGAGCCCACTTAGCTGTATAGTTTTACCTCGAATTTTTCATATATCCAAAACCAACCATTTAGCTGGTAGGGGGGGGGGCACACTTGACTCTTACAAAAATTAGCACTTTAAAGCTTAAACAGATTCCTGATTCCAAAAAAGGTTGTAACACATTTTTCTATTTTTGAACGACCCTTTCATCAGTACCCTAAAAAAGGCTTTTTCTTCATGATTTTATCATTTTTACCACTTTGTCGGCGTGGTTAATAAGAATATCCATGCCAAATTACAGCTTTCTAGTCCTAAGAGTCTCTGAGCTAAGCCGCGGCCAGACGGACAGACAGACAGACGGATATGGCGAAACTATAAGGGTTCCTTATTTACTACTAAACCCCGAAAATTAGAACAACCTAGTTTTACGTTTCAACATGCTGCCTAAGATATAAAAAAAAAAAAAATCCGACTTGAATTTTTAAAGTTGATCGACTGTTATACTTACTTTCATCCGGCACTCCTTGCGTCTGTGGACAGGTAATGGCTTCGAAAGCTGTCCTGCCGTACTGGGCGTCAAAGATAGCTATCCTGGAGTGAGGGTTGCAGCTCAGCTTGATCACCTCGCCTTCACAACCAGTTCGACTTCGGAATTCATCTGTGAAATATTTGTTATTTTTAGGAAATACATACATTAGGAAATTGAGTACAATACTTAGTACATTGCTTGTTTTATAATCGAGGAAAAACAGCACCCCAAAGTAGAAAAGTGCCTCAAAGTGTATGTCGTTTAAAAATGCCTTTTATGTGCCTAACTGAAATAAATGGTTTGACTCCGACTTTGACTTTAAGAGTGTTTATTCTGAAAGTGAACAACGTCGCAAATAGATGTCAAATATTTCGCTGTTTTGATTTATTTGGCAATATTACTGTATGGAAATAAGAAATGTGACTTGTGAACTAGAATAATAATAATGTAATGCAATAATTAAGATCGTAACACCGACGATTAAACATAAGCACATTAAGCATTATTAAGCATTAAGCGCTTTAAGCGCATTAAACATTATTTTGGCACCTAAGCTACCAAAAAGCCTAATTATGCCAATTCTGTTGAAAGTTATTGTACAAATACGAATCGCTTTGAAAGCAATTTCCACTTGTGTAGGGCCCTTAGGACATATCTTAAGTTCTACAAGAATCTTTTGGCGCGTGGCCAGAATTTGAACTATCGCCGCCATTTTGTTTTTCAATACAAATTCCCAAATGTTTACCAACATCACAGAGCTCCTGTCAATGTCATTGAAACGTCAAAAGATCTTTTTTGTACAGGAATTCCCAACCGGTGAGGCGAGCCGGGGGGCGGCGGCTCTAATAATAAACTATAGGTTTATTACATTTTATAGGCTAGTTTTCAAAACCCGATCGTGTCATTATACTTTAGGTAGGTGCTGTAAAATGAGCTTCAACTTTGCTGCAGAAGTCGACAAAATGAGATTTCCTATTTCTGTATGAAAGATCATAACAAAACCGAACCTATGCAAGACGGCATACTACAATTTTCGAGCTTGCTTTGCTCGCTCTTCCATTCTACATTCTCTTGATTCTTTAGCTTTTCTACATAACTTGACAAAGTAACTCCCTTTACTGTATGAATGGTCAAACAAATATTGTACAACAAAATACCGAAATTAAAATATAGAATCATATTATAACACTTTTTTTCTAACAAAATAATACTATAAAACATTTTTTTTCTAGTACGATACAGGGCAAATCCAAGAAGTTAATATCACCAAGGAGTTTCCATCTATTTTTGCAATGGAACGTTAGCGGGGACAGCAGCACCGCTCCAGCGCATGCGCGGTGATGTGCTGGGTACAGGCGCCATTCATACGTGAAGTTAAACTCAATTTCGTGGCATTTTTTTATTCTTGATAAACATCAAGAATAAAAAAATGATACTTTGATCTTTTATTTAGTAGGTTCAATCCCAATATAGATAAAGTAGTGTATGAAACTGCACATAACTAGGTATTAAGACACTCGTGTGATACTATTAAAAACCGAGCCGTAGGCGAAGTTTTTAAACATGCACTCATATTTTAATACCCCTCTTTATGCAACACTTTCATAAACTACTATTTCCTGCTCGCTTTGGTCGCTCTTACATTATGCATTCCCACAATTCTTCTGCAAAACTCGACAAAGTAACTATTTCCGTTTAAATGATAAAAAAATAATCTAACCTATCCAAGGGGGTGCAAACCTTTTTTGACCTCACTTTCACTCGCTTTACATTCTTATGCTTTTCTGCTTACGTCTACAAAGTAACTCAGGGGCGTAATGATTTTAAAAGAAAGTAAGGGGCGCGTATCTTAAAAGTTTGGGAACCCCTGCTCTAACAGAAGGCAGAGATTGACCGTCACCACACGTGGTGAGATTATGCTAGTGAGTTCCACATCATAAGTATATTGAGCTTATTGCAATACCTTCATAGTTATTTATCGGCAATAACTAAACTCCAAGCTGCTATTCAGAATTTCCATTGTCATTTTTTTGGTTATGGATTGACCATGGAACTATTTACAGCAGCAGCACCTTAAACCACTACACATTAGATATTGAAGCTGCTTGTTAAAAAACATGTTCCATATTAACAAACAGTTATAAATAAACTACAAAATCATTAACATAAAATAACCAATTAATATTACCCAAATTCCAAATATCGTGGAATTGAAAATCAACAAATCCGAACACAATAATTATCTCCCAACATTAATATTATCGACACAAAACCCACTTTAAAACACAAATATTAATCCGAACTTAAGTTTGGATTAATATTCGAACATTATTAGTTATCTCGGAAGAGCGTTCGACTCGATGCAGATTTTAATTACGATAATTGAGTATCACTTTCCCCACTAATTAGCGCTGATAACCCTACACGACTCTTCTATCGATATGGATGTACATACCTAGCCTTTGTTTCTAGTTTCACCCCTTTCGCATCCATTAGTATGTAACATAAAACCGCCAATACGATAAAAGCTTCGGTAAGTGTTCGTGTATCAATTAGTGGAGTGTCCGAGTGTTTTACGCTTAGCTAAGGAAGCTATAACTAATATTAATGACGTGGGCAGACGGGCGGTTGGACCGTCGCATCCTTCCTAAGGCCCCGCGTCTACTGGCCGTCAAGATTTTTTTAAGTGACGATAATAATATGTTATACATACTTTTTTCCTATAGGTGTGGGCAGAAACCACAGAACCATATGCTACGATCGTTACATACTCTTTTGCTCCCTTTATGTTCATGTAAACGTTTAAATTATATTACGGGTAGGTATGTGCTTCCTGGATAGAGCAGAGATAACCTAGTGGTTTGACAGAGTTCGAACCTAACGCACGCACCTCTGACTTTTCGGATTCATGTGCGTATTGTATAATTATCACTAGCTTCAAAAACAGTGAAGGAAAACATCGTGAGGAAACCGGCATGCCTTAGAGATATATCTCGACGACGGCCCATGGGCGACTTTAAAAACTCTGACACCAGGTTAGTCACTAACCATACGAAAATAACAAAGAAGACCTGGATAAAATGTCCTCATCCAGGACATGGTCTACTCGTGTGCCAAACAAATCCATTAAACCATTGCAGTATTGGCGTGATAGATTATATCAAACATCCAAATTCACAAACTACCTTACATATACTTATTATATCTAACTAGTATTTCGATTCGTCACCTAGAAAACCCTTGTCGTCCAGTGATCGTCGGGTCTAAGTGGTCGTAACCGATTTAAATGCACCGTCATGTTACCAAATTATGGTAAAACGATAGTAACCTTATATGAAGGACACGGAATGGCCTCGTAAAAAAATAAAGGAGCAACATTGTTGGCGATTTAAGTTAGGGTCTCTGCTATGAATTTTAAGTTGTAAATAATGTTCCTTGTTTTGAATTTTTGATTCATGATTTGAAATATAGCTTATGAACTTGGACTTTAGAATGGCGATCAAATGACTTAAGAATCTCGCGCACGAGACGGCTACGTCTACGACTTTTGGCCGCACCAATCAGGTAGACTATTGAAACCGCTTAGTTGGCCGTTGCGACCATTCATATCGGTTTCTATAGTTTTACCTGGTGGGTGCGGCCTAAAGTCGTGGTCATAGCCTCTAGTGCGCGAGATTTCTAAGACATTTGATCGCCATTCCTCGTTAACTTTCATATGAACGTTTCAATTATATCACGGATAGGTTTGTGCTACTTGGATACAGCAGAGATAGCCTACTGGTGTGACCGACAGACTGTCAAGACATAGATTTGGCAGTCTGACTTTTCGGATTCATGTGCGTATTGTACGTCACTTGCTTAAAAAACGGTGAAGGAAAACATCGTGAGGAAACCGGCTTGCCTGAGAGATATTTCTCGATGACACGTGAAGCCAAGTCAGAGGCCCATGGGCGGCTTTAAAAACTCTGACACCAGGTTAGTTACTAACCACACGAAAAGAAAAACGTATTTAAACCGACTAGTAGGCCGTTGCGACCAAGAACGCGATTCGTATCAGTTTCTATAGTTTAGGTAAACTCGGTCGGTGCGACCAAAAGTCGTGGTCGAGGCCGACTAGTGCACGAGATTCCTTAATAAGTATGAAAGCAATGATAAGTTATCATAGAGTTTTGGACGAAAAAAAAAAAAAAACTTTTTCTAACTAACTATTAAATATTTACTCAATATTAAAATTACAGATTGTCCAGCAAAGAAATGTTGTAATAAATATAGAACCTTCACTCTTCGTCTTGATCAAACATTTTCCAAAAATTATAGTTGGTAATAAATCAAGCACAGCTTTGTTCTCATCTTTCGTAGTAATGCTTTTGTTGTGCTATTAAGTATTTTTTATTTTTAGTAAACAATGATTTGCAAGACAGAGTGTTGAAATTGGAATTTGATAAGACTTTTTCATTCATATCTAGATACTTTTTCTTAATATTTACTTTTTCGGATAATTTCAATTACTTCGCATGTATTGAAAAATATATTGAATAAAAGTGTTACACGAACTGTGTCCAAATGAACGTTTATTTGGACACAGTTCGTGAAACACAAAATACAAACAAACTAAAAGTGAAAGTAATCTTTGATAATAAGTGTGTGCCTCACGGCTGGGCCAAAAAAGTTCATTTCAGCATTTATGCCAGACAAATGCTGTCTGACGCTTGTTTTCTAATGAACCCATAAGGACAAGTGACGTGGAGTACAAACAGTTTTTACATACCTAATACATAATTATTATACTTCTAAATAAATAAATAAACTAGTAATCAAATAAACTAATTACAAAAATCATCTATACAGACATAATGGGAAAAATACGTATTATTGAAGCTAACTCAAAAACTACCCAAGCAACGGTAATAAAATTTATATGGGACCACCTCTGCCGTATAACCTACCAAACAAAAAAATAATCATCAAAATAATTTCATAATTGGCGGAATAATGGCGTAACAAACATTAAAAAACAAAATACGATTGAATTGAGAACCTCCTCCTTCTTACGTTCTTTTTTTCTTTCTTTTCTTTATTTATGATGTTATAAGTTTCTGTCACCGTTATTTACATATCAGGTATTCCAATTTGTGTGGGGTGGGTACACACGGCTACACATCAAGCTATGAATTTCCAGTATAAGTTGACCTCGCATTGTACGGAAATCCTATAACAATGCGATATACTGGAAATGTTAGCTTGATGTGGAGCCGTGTGTACCATAACAAAAAAGTGAAAAATAAAAACATTTACAAAAAAAAAACCGACTTTAAAAAAAAACAATAAAATGTGCAAAATAACTTTAATATCTGAAGTCTGTGGCGAAAAATGAAACTACAGAACCAAAAGACACCGACTTCCGAAATTAAAGTTCTTTAGCACTTTTTAATGTTTTTTCTAAGTCAGTTAATTTTGTTTGTGTGAAAATTGTTTCAGTCGTTATCCTTATACATCCTACATCTTAATTTCCAAACAGTGACGTGGTTAACCTCTCCCAAACAATTTATTTTCAAATAAAAAACTCTACTCTCTAGTGAAAACAGCTAAAATTCTACAATCATAACAAATTACGTAAAATTATTTAATTAGAGATGAAACACTGGTATTTTCCGTAACAAGACCGCTACAAAGACTCAAGTTAATAAAAAATAACAAGATAACGAGGTACCACCTAATGACGTCATTGAATCCCTCCAGCACTTCTTTTTCACTATGAATAATGGCATTACAACTAGGTACTTTTAAAGTTGCTAAAACGAAGTAATAATACCAGCCTGTTACTGTCCCACTGCAGGGCAAAGGCCTCTTCTCTTATAGAGAAGGCACGAGCATTAATCACCACGTTTGCTCTAGACGGGTTGGCGATTTCAGACTTATATTAACTATAAGTCCAGGTTTCCTCACGATGTGTTTCCTTCACTGATGTCAGTAATGTCCAAGATAGACTCCGAAGTGCAAATAAAAAGTGAAGAAGTATAAATAAAACTATAGCACAGATAATATAACACTACGTACTAGTAAGGATTTGTAGATCAATTAAAAAACTTATAGTAAGGATTTGTATCAATTAAAAAACTTATAGTAAGGATTTGTATCAATTAAAAAACTTATAGTAAGGATTTGTATCAATTAAAAAACTTATAGTAAGGATTTGTATCAATTAAAAAAGTTATAGTAAGGATTTGTATCAATTAAAAAACTTATAGTAAGGATTTGTATCAATTAAAAAACTTATAGTAAGGATTTGTATCAATTAAAAAACTTATAGTAAGGATTTGTATCAATTAAAAAACTTATAGTAAGGATTTGTATCAATTAAAAAACTTATAGTAAGGATTTGTATCAATTAAAAAACTTATAGTAAGGATTTGTATCAATTAAAAACTTGTCTGCCTCCTTGGTCTAGTGGTCACGACCGCTACTACTGAGTATAAGGTCCTGAGTTCGATTCCCGAGTCGGGCAAAGTATTTTAGGGTTTTTCATCTGGAATTTCTCAGTAGCAGCTCGGAGTCTGGATTTGTGCCCGGTTGATGGCAATAGGCTCGCTCCCTGTTATATGGGACTTAAACTTAACTGGCGAAATGTGGGTGTACTAGGTGCACCTCTGACTAACCCTTAAATGTTAAGTGATTTATTTCTGAAAGTAGGTTTGAACAAACACTTTTACACGTCAATATAAAACCTTCGGGGAATACAAGCGTGATTTTATGTTAAAAACTTGGTAGGTATTGAGAAAAAGGTCGTTTAGTGATCTAATAAAAATCGGCTGACCCGCTTCATGAATACCGATTAAGAATCTGATTTCAAATTAAAATGTTTGGATCTTTTGGATGAAACTGTTCAAGTAACTCTATGTACTAGTACAGTATTGAAAATAATGATGACTCAGTAATGCATAGCGCCACTATATGGGGCTTCCAGAGCGCACTGTAAAATATCCACAATCCCAGATTTTACGTAATTCCGATAGACAAAGGATGCTGACAATTTTTTTTTTGTCCTTCAGGTAGATTATTAAAAAATATTGGACACGTATTTTTTTTTCTTACGTAAACCAAAGATTACGGCAATACATTGAGTAGGCAATACGTTAAAATGTGGCGTGACGTCACTGACCGGTAGATTTTATACCGGATTGTGACGTAGTGAGCCCCCCCACTCACCAACTTTAATGCGTTTTATCTAAACCATTTTTTATAAATATGATAAAGCAAAAACTGCGTGTCTAATTTTTTTTTATTATCTGACAGACGGACTAAATTAGTTTTTTTTTTTCCCCAGTCAACATCCCTATTATAAGTAATGTAGATTTAATACAGATAATCTTTTTTTTAATATCCATATATTTTTAAACGCTAAAAAAATAAACCATGAACAACACCATAAATTGAAACTACAAACACAAAACCGAGCGTTCGAAACGCCCGTCTGCACCTTTTAATGTACATGAGGCACACCTATGGCGGCACTCCTGTACACGCCCTTACCTTCGGCCGTTCACCCCATCCAGGAATTTATTAACTGGGCATAAATCACTTCAATACACTTCCAGGAGTAAAAACGTTACGTCACGCGATCGGTGATTCTGCTACCCTCTTTTTTGTTTTAGAGGGTCATGTTATCAGTAGGATGCCCCATGTCTCTTTTTTTGTGGGCGAACCAATTTTGGTAATGGATAGGTTCATTTGTGGTTATTTTTAGAAAACATACTTTTTTTTTTTTTTCGGAAAATGAACTCATCTATTGAAAACATGGCATGGGGAGTTGGAATACTAAATTCATTTGTCTTCACCAAGAAAAAAAGGAGAAGGTTCTCAAGGCGACGCATATAGTTTTTTTTAGATACAAAACATAATTTAGTCTATTTTTTATTTCTTATTAATATTCTATCAAAATCGATCGTTTTGCTAAACCGATTAAATTTTCTTGGACGATAGTAATGAACCTGCTCCCTCCGGTTAAGCAAACTCATTAATTTTAGAAGTGGTCGTTAGAAATACGTCGCGGTCCCTACTGAATAATTACGACCCTGATGGAGGGAAAATGTTTTTTTTTTTGAAAATTAAAGAGAATGACAGCCAATACTTTAAAATGGATTACAAGGAAAGAATTGTAAGAAATACTAAAGAATCAGAAGAGAATTTAAATTCTGCACGATTTACACTAGCTATTAAAAGAGCACTGTTCATTTAATTTTTCAGACTCGTTATGTTCTCGGTGGCTAAGTAATAACACCCGCACGGGTCGATCGATCAGGTTAAGCTACGCTTGCCGCGGTTGGTCTGTGGATGGGTGACCATCTTTACATACCAAGACCCCTCTGTGCCTCGGAAAGCACGTTAAGCCGTTGGTCCCGGCCGTCATTCATGGATCTTTGACAGTCGTTATGGGTCGTCAGAAGCCCGAAAGTCTGGCAACCAGTCTTATCAAGGGGTATCGTACCGCACAGTTACATACTGGGTTGTGGAGGTCAGAAAGGCAGTCGCTCCATGTAAAATACTGATATTCAGCTGCATCCGGTTAGACTGGAAGCCGACCCCAACATAATTGGAAAAAGGCTCGGCAGATGATGATGATGACACGTTATGTTACCTTTTACATAAGTTTTGTTTTTTCGTCGTAGGTGTGTTAAAGCAGATTCTACTGTATGGTGCAGTAACTGATCATCGTCGATTTTTTTTTTTTACTTTTCCGTAAAAAAAGTGCAGTTAAATTTCATCATCATCATCATTTGAGCTAAAAGACGTCCACTGTTGAACATAGGCCTCCCCCAAGCACCGGCACTTCAACCGATTCTGTGTTACCCGCATCCAGCGGATTCCTGCGACCTTCACAAGATCATAGGTCCATCTTGTGGGAGGCCTTCCAACGCATCGTCTTCCGATACCTACGCGGTCGCCATTCCAGAACATTTCGGCTCCATCGGCCATCTGTTCTACGAGCAATGTGCCCTGTCCATTGCCACTTAAGTTTGGCAATTCTTCGGGCTATGTCGGTTACCTTGGTAACTGACATTCACCAGTTCAATTTAGACTTTGTTAATATTGGATGTATAATAAATAGTAAGTTTGTACTTCTTGTGTAAGTACTTCTTGTCACTTGAAGTTTGAACTAAACCTTTATTATTCATTAAACATTCAAGGAATGATTCATTCATAATCACCCAATAATTTTCCACTGCTGGGACGAGGCCTCTTCGAGAGGGAGTGGGCTGTAATCTACCACGCGGGCCCAGTGCGGGTTGGTAGATGTCACGTATCTTCGATTTTGTTATTTTAGTACATACAGGTTTCCTCACGATGTTTTCCTTCGCCGTTTTGAGAGCAGTGGTGATGAAATTATTTACACAAAGTGAAGCGCCTGCCTGGGATCTAACCCACTCGTAAGTCGGGGCCGGTACCTCTAGGCCACCACTGCTCAAGGAATGATTAGCTGAGTTAAATCTTCAATTCATGAAGCGTTTACCGAATACCCGAACTCGATTAATAATTTCAAAACTTTGTCAATTTTGTTTCAACGAACATAATTTTAATTTAACTGAAGTACTTTTCTGCAGCAAAATATAAGGTAAAATAAATATTGAGTTGAATGTTGCAAAATATAAACAGTTCTTGAATAAATATTTAGTTTTAAATACTAGGAATATAGGGAACCGTATTTCAACCTTCTGATTCGTCATGTTTTTAGCTATTGATTGATGTTTCCATTTGAAGGATTTCGATCAATTTGAAACTCATTTATAATTTATGACATACACAGCGTTCACTTGTCTGCATCATTATTCAGTTCATACCCAACTTCCTTTACGACATTCATCTCTGCCCTGACTTATTACCCAATTCGAAACGGCAATAGCCAAACACCTTAGGAAGGGGGACTGTGGACGTGCAAGAGGTCGTGAGTTCAAACGCAATTGTGTACAATTGACGAGGTCACACACGTTTTGTTTTTTTAAAGGGTCAATGCAAATCAGGAACACTTGTAATGTGCTATCTGCATTGTTAGTGTCTTATGAAAGAGAACAAAAGAATCAATCATTTCTGTCTCCAATATTTTACGCCATCTCTCTATAAAACCCACGATATATGGAGAGGTCAAACTGTACAGTATAGTTTGGACTTATCAGATGTATATATGTACAGTTAGTGCTCTGCATAACCTGACCCCTCTTTCCCTATTCTTCATTGTAAGAGCGGTCAGGTAATGCAGAGCACTGGCCGTACATGCACGAAACATACCGAATAATACCGATCTCTCAGTTTTACGATAGGAATAGCTTCAAGTAGTGATCGGTTTAATATCTTAGACAAGGCGAAACTGAAGGCAAAATCTAGTCATTTAAACATGCCTTTCTAACCACTTACTATAAATTCAAATACTCACACGGGCGACACTTATACGCGACCTCGACGTACTTGCTCTGCCTCGGACAGGGGTCCACGAGACCCGCCATTGGCAGGGTACTGAACTTGCACTGAGGTTTCTTTTGGCAAGCTTCCACCACCGTCTGCAGTAATGAGTACTAGAAGAAAATGTTAATCAATTTGAATATGCTGTAGATATCTACGTAGGTACTAGTTTTGCCGCAGTAGAGTAATTGACTTTTAATTAGTTTGTTAGTAATGTGCGATGATATTTTATTGATAGTGTATTGAAAAAACGAATGAAGTTGAAACCTTTGGCTTTACAACATAAACTAGGACATTAATTTTTACAACACGTGTCCAATGACAGTCTTACATCAAACCATGGAACTTAAATATAGTACATACTAATTTAATCCATCAAACTCAATAGATGTATTAATGTCGTGCTTAACAATTATTTAACCTAAACAAATAATGATAAACACAGTTTTATGGTAGAAAGCTTCGTTTTTAATTTTATCATTGACACAAATTGTCATGTTGTACCATTGTTTCTCACTATGACATACTCGTATGATAGGAATTTATTTTTCTCACATAACTAATATTGAAGAATAATCGAACCAACAGACAATAAATCTCGAGAAAAATATAAATTATCCTTTCCCGTAAACGACATATATCATCAACTTTAGGAAGTATCCCTAAGAAAATATCGCTTTAAGTGCCAAAGAGGATCTAATGTTTCCTATTAGAGTCATCTTTCATTTTTTATGTCAAAATATGACAAACGGGCCAAAGGCCCACCTGATTTTAAGTGCTTGTTATATAGTCTGTAGACATCCGCAATTTCGGCACCTTTGCAAATAAGGTTTTTTGAATATACTCTCCCTGAATTTTATAAGGCACTTTTTTATAGTAAGTTTACGAGTCGGTACATTAGCGTTAGAAGCACACACGGCTTCTTTTAGGTTTAAGGAGAAATAGATACTTGTTTAATTAGCTAATTAAATAAAGGTAATAACATGCTATTTTTTTATGTTCTTAGGTGTAATGCGTTTTTCAATAGGAGTTGAACGCTACTTTTACGTGTAGACTTGCAGTCATTACATACTTTCCCCTGGTTTCTAAAAGTTTGATTAATTTAAGTCAAATGGTTTGATTAATGTAAGTCAAATCAAATGGTTTGATTAATTTAAGTCAAATGGCTTGATTAATTTAAGTCAAATGATTTGATTAATTTAAATCAAAGCAAGAGCTGTTCCAGCAGCTAAGTCGAGATTCGATAGCACTTTTTAATAAATCAGGCTTTAAAAAACAAAGTTACGTTACACAAATTCTAATCCTACAGACTCAAAAATTCGAATACAATTAAACATAAAGGGTAAGTTACATTTGTTCGCTGTCCCAATACACACCGCATGCAAGCTGCCACTATGCATTACCTAATTAAAATTCAGGCTGCACTAGCCAATCAGAATGCGTTATATGACCGAACCAATGTATTGTGGGTCGGCTACAATGCGGACGGAGAGTGTAATCGAATCCTAATGTTTCAATAAGGGGTTTGTACTTGATAACTGAATGGAATCATTGAATAGCTCTGATAAACAAACGTCTACATCATTTAGAAATTGAGTATCTTTAACAGGGTATATGACAGTATCTTTGGCAGTAAAGAGAATGCTAATATCGAGATATTTTTAGGCCATTGGTTTGAAACACAAGCCATTGGTTTGAATTTCATATTAAAGATTTAACCAAACGTCAATTTGTTTACCCAGTAAGAAACCAGTTTGTCTAAAATGTATAATGGACGGCATTCAAACCTTACATTTAGAACCATAACTATACAGTTATCAACATCATCACCAGACTAGAGATGCCGATGCATTCCACCACCTTTTATGACAAATCTTTTGCTGTTCAAGCAGTACGGTTATGGAATGCCTTGCCCGTGTCGATAAAGCATACTCAATCTTTGTCTACTTTTAAAATTCTGGTAAAACGACACTTCCTCTCTCCTTAAACATCATCATTACTTAAAGTTCCTTGCTCTTGTTTCGTGTTTATTATTTTATATATATCTGTGTACTGTATATATTGGTATATCTTAATATATATAAATTACGCGTCACGTTGTTTGTCTGCGAAGGACTCCTAAACTACTTAACCGATTTTAATCAAATTTGTACACGTGTACAGTTTGATCTAACTTAGGGTAGGTAGGGTAGGTAGGGTAGGTAGGGTAGGTAGGGTAGGTAGGGTAGGTAGGGTAGGTAGGGTAGGTAGGGTAGGTAGGGTAGGTAGGGTAGGTAGGGTAGGTAGGGTAGGTAGGGTAGGTAGGGTAGGTAGGGTAGGTAGGGTAGGTAGGGTAGGTAGGGTAGGTAGGGTAGGTAGGGTAGGTAGGGTAGGTAGGGTAGGTAGGGTAGGTAGGGTAGGTAGGGTAGGTAGGGTAGGTAGGGTAGGTAGGGTAGGTAGGGTAGGTAGGGTAGGTAGGGTAGGTAGGGTAGGTAGGGTAGGTAGGGTAGGTAGGGTAGATAGGGTAGGTAGGGTAGGTAGTCTAGGTAGGGTTTTTTATATTTGATTGATTGCGGAACAAAGTTCGCCGGGTCAGCTAGTATTTATATACGTAGATAATTTTATGCTTTGTGAATGTATTTATTGTATACGTATAAGTAAATAATACACCACTGACTATCTGCAGTATTGTCTCTCCTTCTCCCCATAATCCACCCAAAGGTTGTCTGTAAAAGATCGCTTTTAGCGATAAGGCCGCAAATTGTGTTACCCTATGTAAATTTTTCCAATTTATGTCTGTAATTTTTATGGTGTACATAATAAAACATAATTCTATCATTTCTTTTACCTTTTTCACATACATATTCAGTTGTATATTTAACTTGTATCTAAATGTAATAATGTGATTTGTAAGAATCCATAAACAATAAATTACTATATTATGTACCATTATGATATAAGTTACAATTAAACCATCATTAATAAATATTACCCACCTGCATAGCATTAGGTCTTTTACAGTTCTTGCTCTCTTCAACTTCCTCATTGCTCAAGGCAGGACATCCCTGCTCCTCACCAGCCTTCCCGTACTGAGCTACTTGTATGCTGATGGTGGTGCCTCTAGGACATGCTAGGGCTACTGTCTCGTCGTTGCAGACTGCCCGTTGTATGACCTTGAGAGTATCCAGGAGGAGTGCTGTAACAAATGTAGAAAAGGAGATCTACAATAAGTTCACTTTACGGATTTTGAATTTTTAAGATCTTGGTGACGTGAACATTATGTCAATTTGGAAGAGTATCATAGATGAATAATCTGCCTTTTGATGTCATTCTTCAATTGCTTTGCTCGTAAAGTCCCTTTGTAAAGGAGTGTAAATGGGATTATTCATTTCCACTGAATTATTCACAAAACCATATTACATTACGGAACTCAGGTGAATGATAACCTTTTTATGGAAACAAAATTCGGATTACGAAAATATATAAGTAATTCTGAGAAACCCGCGTAGGTGGGTATCACAGAGCATTACCCACATACTGAAATAATCTGGAAACATCCAAAAAAGTTACACTGAGCTGACAACCCTAGGCAATTCGCACAAATCTCAATATACTTCAGGTGTTCGCCCCATAAACAAGGCAATACAAAACTGGGTATAATCCAGAAAGCCAGGCTTACTTCTTCAATATATGCCAGCACAAATTAGGGTAGAACAACACGACCTTATAGAGGACGCTCGGCACACAGATACACGTGAAAAAATAGACACGCGAGATCCAGAAATAACAATAATCATTGTCTTCGTAAACAAAAGAAAACAAATAAGAACCTTCAAGACGCTGATTGCGTCACACTTGGGAAGACGTTGATACTCTAATGACATATGTTTTGTTCAGATTAACTTCGGAACTTTCCCAGTTGAAGTTTGGATGCTTATATGTACATAAGTTGCTCGGTTATTGTCGCGTTCGTTTTATTATTGGGAAAACGAATTTCAGAGCAGTGTTAAGGTTAATTCTGTGCTCTTTGACCTTCAACAGAATCTCAGTTCTGACAATTGGTAGACCTAGACGATTCTTAGAAAACCGTTTAATGACGACATTATGTTGGTTTTCTTCGTAAAGGCTCATCAAGTTTTTCAAAAGTTCATTATTTAATTTTCCTGAAGCAGTGGAGAGATGGATTTCACTGTTAAGCAGCAATTTATTTTTAATCTTGAATCTGCAACTTTCTTCTATTAAATACTATCTGCATGAGATCTGCATTAACCAAGAATTCTCTATTGTTATTATCAATTTAAAACTGACAATGGTTCGGTAGTCTAGTGATCGCAAGCGCTAATGTGTTATTAGGTTTTTCCATTTGGAATTTCTCAGTAGCAGCCCAGAGTCTGGATTTGTGCCCGTGTGGTTGATGGCAATAGGCTCGCTCCCTATTACATGTGACTTAAACATAACTGGCGAAATGTAGGTGTACTAAAGGTACATATCTGCTTAACGAGCAACTCTTTGACCTACATTTTTAGCAGCTCACAAAAACCCTCACTTTGCTAAGCTACAACGAAAAAAAAACTTATTAGGTCAACATTTAATTAGGTTCACTTTGAATGATGACACTTTTCAT
Source organism: Agrochola lota (assembly GCA_947364205.1). Taxonomy (NCBI): domain Eukaryota; kingdom Metazoa; phylum Arthropoda; class Insecta; order Lepidoptera; family Noctuidae; genus Agrochola; species Agrochola lota. The sequence goes on along the minus strand of OX376223.1, from coordinate 15,664,128 downwards.
ATAAAAAGGTTGCGTGTTGACTGTAGACATTAAATATTCGTACATAAAAAAAAGGCAAATAATATACGCGACACACCCTCTATTTTATTAATGTTAACATACACGAAGCTACAAAAAATACAGTTCATTTATGTCCCGGTACCTGTCATCTATGTAGGTACAAACAAAAACGAATAGTATTTTTTCTTAATATTTTCCCACTATTATACATAACATAGCGTATTTCGACCCACATTTCGACATTTATGTTTAAGTCCCATGTAATAGGGGGAGAGCCTAATGCCATCAACCGGGCACTGTTACCGGGTTGGAGTATGTTCGAGAGTATCGAATGGTTACATGAAAGCTAGTAATTTTAAATGATGGCTTAAAACCGTGCAGCCTTTGAATGTTATTTCTAAATGGATGACGGCGTCACCATCTTGACCTATTTCGTGAAAACTGCTGTTCACTATTGAAAGAATATCGTATCTTAATCTAACGAGAACACTCGGTAATACTCGTACATTTGTGTGCTAATAAACACGATTTTTTTTAATGTTCATCTGGCTAGCCTTTTCCCAGCGGAGGTTGAAGTTCAACATTGAACCTCAATGGTTTATCTTGGACATTACTGAAACCGGCGAAAGAAAAACAACATCAGGAAACCTTTTTTTTTTTTGAGGATGGGAAGTCAGCAAATGACTTCTCCTGCTCTGGGCGGAGCGAGAGGGCGTGTCAGACTTTTACTGACTAAAACCCACCCGTGCTCCTTCCGTGTGCCGGGGCCGCGATATCCCTTTCGGACAAACCCAGCAGGACAAACATGAGGAAACCTGGACTTATAATAATAGTATAAGTTTGAAATCACCAACCCGTGTCTTGAGCAAGTGTGGTGATCAATGCTCGTGCCCTGTATGAAAAGAGGCCTTTGCCGTGCAGTGGGACAATAATAGCACTACTTTACAAGGTTTTTTACCCCGCGATGAAACTGATATGTATCGATAGAGTTATAAACCCTTACTCAAAAACTGAAGTTGGAAAAAAATTAGGACGTCCAATTTTGTAAATATTAATCATATTTATTTTTATACATTTATCTCAAAAACAAATAAAAAATGGGTCGTGTTACTCCTTCTTTTATACTGATTAGTATCAGTTTCCCTTATTATAGACCAGCTGTAATCCACTAACATATTTTTATCCCTAAATCCTTGGTATCTTTCCTCAAAAACCTTCAAATCCTGGTGAAAACGTTCGCCATGCTCATCACTCACGCTTCCCAGGTTCTCAGGAAAAAAATATAGGTGAGAATGTAAAAAATGAATTTTAACAACATATTAACTCCCATTCTTTGGTAATTTCTCAATAAATTGACCTAACCTAACCTAACCCGGGAAGAGCTTCGAAATCAATGTCCTGGCTTGGAACCGCCTTATCTACTTCCAACTCCATGAGCTCTGGTTCATTTCCCTTACTGAAACTGCTGGGTAATGGATAAGGAACTCCTTCAGAATGTAGCACAGGTTTTGTTGTTAAAACCTGCAGTTTCAGTGAGGCAGAAGTAACAGTCAGTAGTATGATTTGTTGGTTCTCTCCATATCATTGGGATGCCGAATCGTAAATGTTTTCTTTTTCCTGCAGCCCAGTTCAATAATATACTTCTGCAATTTTCATACACTACACAAGGAACCCATTTTTTATCAAGTTTTGTTACCGAGATTTGAAAGTAGTGGAAATAGGCTCGTTTTACGGCCTCAGTGATTGGTCTCTTCTTTTTTGACAAAATAATTTGACCACAAACATATCAAAAGTTATTTGGGTTTAATTTACACTGCCTTGATGACATTTTAAAACAAATGAAAATGTTTAAATAATACTTTAACGCAATAAAAACAAACTATAAACTCAGACACGGCTAACAAGATAGCTTACTTAGGTTAATGTGGGTATATCAAAAACTTGACGTGATAAAAATATGAGACATATATTTTTGTAGTAAGGGGGTAGGTAGAAAACACATCCAATATGAATTATCTTTGGGTAAAAGAAAAACTTTTTTTTTGTAAAGTAGTGTAGCCAGTACCATAATTGCGTAATACACGATCAATCAGAATCTGAATCGTTTTCGTTTTAAAACAGATTACTAATCCATTGCTTCTTAAGTTCGAAAAAAAATCTGCTCAACAACGTAAATAACGCAATGAATGTTGTTGTCGTTGAGAAGTGAAACACGTGACGATTTCTTACAGGGTTCTTTATGACTCTTTATGAACAGTTAAGCGGATTAGGTTACTAAATATACGTCGTCTATTGTATTTTATAATGAAGTCACGTCTGAGTCAATTAACTATGTTGTTGAACTAAAATCAAATAGATTACTCTTAATTGTTTACGAAAATGTATTGCGTAATTAGATGGCTGGTATTATTTATTTATTTCTCGTTCGAGGAATAAAGTTAGACAATCATCCCATTATGTCCAAAGTTGTCAAATAGATCATAGTGACACGTGTCGGAATGTGGTTTCAAAATGGTTGCCCAAATAAAGACACGAAAAAGTAAAACACTGGAAGATAATACTGAAACAGTACCTACCAGACAGTACCAATACATAGTTAATGTATTGCCTACATTTATTTTGGTAGACACGAGCTTAAAGTAAATTTCTTAGGTGTGAAAAGTGTAATGCTTTATTTGGGCACAATTTATTGACTTACTAAAAGGAGTTCTTATTTGCTTTATTCGTCCTAAGGAAAGGTTTGTTTTTAGACGTTACATCTGTACTATATCTATCCTATTATTCTACTTATGGGGTCTACAGGACCGTAACGTGCCTAAACGGAAGATTTATAATGCCTAAAAGTATATGATCCAGTGCTGTAATCAAATTCAGAAAAATATATGATAATAGTTTTCGCCCGCGGCTTGGAACGCGTGGAGGTCAGAAATTATCCTACGGGAACGTAATACCGGGATAAAAAGTATCATATGTGTTAACCTAGATTATAATCTATCTGTGTGCTAAATATCATCTAAATCCGTTCAGCCGTTTTTGCGTGATTGAGTAACAAACGTCAAAAAATACAACTAATTTGACACGACAGAAAACAATACATAAGTACTTAATGCTAGTATTTGACAATAGTGCACGAACAAGGAGCTAACTTTGTGAGAGACTGGTGCCTGAAGTAGATTTAAATAAAAACCTGTATTACAGGTCACCAACCACGAAGATACCTCTAAAATTTTCTTTTAACATTTAATATCTCATATTATATAATGCAATCATTCTGACTTTTTTTCAGATTATTCTACTAGCAACAAAATAGTGTTTTTTTTATTTTTAGTCCAATCAATAGATTTTCTGTAAATAAATAATTGTTTCATATTTTGCAATAAATTACCTGCGTTGTGTCATCGCGCTTTTCTTTCTTTTCTATGCAGTCCGACAGTGACCGCGCTTTAGCTGTTGTAAGCCTCTTAATATAAAAAAAAAATAGTTTCTATGTTTGTTACTCAATCACGCAAAAATGGTTGAATGGATTTGGATGAAATTTGCCACACAGATAGTTTATAACCTGGATTAACACATATGATATCTATATATTTTATCCCGGTAGTACGTTCCCTTCGGATACTTTCCGTACTTCACGCGGGCGAAAGCTAGTATATTATATTTTAAATCTACATAATTATTTTAATGAAAACCTTTTGTGGTTAGTTACTGTCGGACTAAAAATACAATACTGGTAGTCGGCATCAAATTATTTAAGTCGATTAACACTTCAGTTTTTTAAACCATACTTATTCAACGAAAAATTCAGAAGTAAAAGTGACGAATGTACTTTTTTTGCTGACCGTACCACAAAAAAAGTAAATTACACTTTATTCAAAGAGGCTGCAAAATTGATTAAATTATATGTCAAAAATAAACTTTGCATCTATTACGAGAGGTAGGTAGGTTAGCTATTATATCATACGTCTCTACAATACGTCGCTACGGTGGGCCTTCATGGTATACCAGCGTGACATTTACCTTTGCTACTCCTACATGCAACTGCGTACACATTAATCCAAATGGCTGCGTTAATATGACTAGTATGGTACGTCAAGGTAAGTCTGATTAGCACCGGCAGCTTAAGTGCCAAGGGCATTAACAGCTTAAAGATCCAACCGCAGTCGCAATGCAGAAGCGGCGACGACGTGTGACGGCAGTACTATCACTAAGGCCCGTACGCACCACAATTCACTAAATGCATGTAACATATCTTAAATTCTGTTTCTGTCATCATCAAACGATAGATACAAATAGAAGGATATTTTAAACACCTTTAGCGCTAAACCAATTTAGTGATTTAAGGTGCAAGCGTGCCTAAGGATCAGTATAGGCAGAGTTTTTAAGTGTCAAATGACGTTAAATTAAAGGACTAAGGCCGACGTATAAAATCAGAAATAAAAGAATCGTAGATTGTTAACCCCTTGACCCCAGCAGAACCGAAGTAGTGGCTTGCGAAGTCAGGGATATTAAATGTTAAGCATTACCAACTTAAATCGTCCGTATATTCAACTCACAACTGTCATTCTTTGATAGTTGTATGAAATGGCTATTATAACACGGCAAATTGACGTAGTATGTAAATTTGATAATCAATTTATCAAAAGCAGCCGCACGGGTCGATCCATCAGGTTAAGCTACACTTGCCGGGGTTGGTCTGTGAATGGGTGACTATCTTTACTTAACGGGACTCCTCCGTGCCTCGGAAAGCACGTTAAGCCGTTGGTCCCCGCTGTCATTCGTGGATCTTTGACAGTTGTTACGGGTCGTCAGAAGCCCGAAAGTCTGACAACCAGTTTTACCAAAGGGTACCGTATTACTCAGTTACTGGGTTGTGGAGGTCAGATAGGCAATCGCTCCATGTAAAATACTGGTATTCAGCTGCATCCGGTTAGACTGGAAGCCGACCCCAATATAGTTGGAAAAAAAAGTTTCTAGCAGTAAGTACACTATTGGTCCAGAAACTACGGTTAGATACTCACAAGTAACGAATACGGAGGTTTAGCACCACTTAAATATTAATTATTATGGATTATGGAGATGCTTTTCCAATGAACTGATGATTTTGTATGTTTCTGTTGTATGCACCTATTTAATCGAGTGTCGAGACCTCGATGTATCGACGTTGCCCGTAGTTTATGTTCCATGTGACAGGTAGCGCCCCTATCGGCGATCTTAGGTACTTTCATACGCTTAGAAGCTATTATTATCACGTGGCTTTCGATAAAATGTTTTTCTCATACGGTTTATGGTAAAAGAAGGTTATTTTAAATGTATAATCTTGTTTTTATTATTATTATTTTGCATTTATTATTGTTTATTGTAAAGTCAGAAAAAAACATTATTTAGGTAATAATTGACTGCCTACTTAAATTGTCCGTAAATAGGGATAATGACTGGGGATAAAAAAGAAAAGTATTTAGTCCGTCAGTCTAATATTTTTTTATTATCTAACACGTATTTTTTGCTTTATCATATTAATAAAAAATTGTTTAGATAAAACGCATTAAAGTTGGGGAGTGGGGACTCGTTATGTCACAAGTCAGTATAAGATCTACCGGATAGTGACGTCATGCCACATTTTAACACAATGGATTGCCGTAATCTTTTGATTACGTAAAAAAAGAAAAAATACGTGACCAATATTTTTTAATAATCTACCTGACGGACAAAACAAAGTTTGTCAACATTCCTATTAAATTAGCAACTTATAAGTTGCTAGTGTGACAGTAAATTTGCCCTGCCTGTATCATGCATAATTATAAAATTATTACAGTGCACCTCTGCCTAACCCTTCGGGAATAACAGCCGTGATGTTATGTTAATACAGTTGTAACATGGATTACCTATGTATGCACAAAGGCGAGCTTAACCCAGAATTTCGGAATGGGACAGTTAGATTTAAATACACAAACGCGTGCAAAATTATTCTGGGATTTTAATTTTTCGACGAAGTTTCATAAAACGTTATTTTATTTTTTTATGTCACTTATGGCTGATTTTTTTAAAACCACAATTATATTTTATCTGAAGAATAAATATGGTGGTTTGACATATTTTCTATAAAAATGCTGTCAAACCACTAAAGTTGTTTAGATAACAAAAAACGGCCCCTTTAATTTGAACAATATCGTCAATTAAAAAACATTTTCTGTAAAACCTATATGCCAATCCTTATTAGGTATACTAGAAGAAAAAACTATGAAGCCCTGAGCTATAAATAACACAAAATAAAACCTAAAAGTGTACTAGATCCGTCCAGGGTCGGAGCTTGAGACTTGAAAATTCTAGAAACTTCAAGTAAGAAACTTAAACTTTAAGCCTAAGAGAAGTTTGTGAACACACTCAAAACTTTAACACTCATACTCGTATACTGAATCATAATTAACAATGAAAGATGCTCCTTTATATGTGATTAATTTTTATAACTTTATTTTAAAAGTTTTAATAAATTTTTATATTTGGACTTTGTAATGAAGACGGTGTTCAAGATGAGAGTAATGTTTTAGTTTTAGAATTAAAGCAATTTATTACGTGCTTGTTGTAATAAATTATATAGATCCAATGATACGTAAACTATTACGTAATCTGATGACCAACTCTGAAACAACCGATCACAGCTTTTTGTAAACTAAGTAACATTTGAGATATCCGATTCAGTACCGTTCTGAGTTTATCTTGGACATTACTGACATCGGTGATGGAAAGCTTCGTGACTGAACCTAGAGTTATACTTAATATAAGTCTGAAATCACCAACCTGTCTAGAGCAAGCGTGGTTATCAATGCTCGTACCTTCTCTGTACTAAAAGAGGCCTTTCCCTTCAGTGGGACAATAATGGGCTTGCGGCGGCATCTACATGGCCACATGCAAACTACGTATAAAAAACCTGACGTCACACAAAATCCTAAACGCGCAATCAGAGTTTACCGCGCGAACGACATATACAGGGTGGCAGGGACATTGACGCGAAAACTTTTGCTATGGTTTCAGTACATGATTCTGAACCCCCCTGCATAGTATTTTTTTTTTTCGGTTATTAATATAAAAAACCAGCTGTTTCATAGAAAAGTGCAATACCTACGCGGTCAAAATGTATGGAACAGCAGATTTTTTTTCTCAACGAATTCAACGAATTCTCCAGCATTACGTACTGAATCCATGGTAGGTAACAGTATTCGCGACGATGTCCCTGCCAACCTGTATATGATTATCCGACATCAACCGTTAGGCAGTTGCCCGCGTCTGGTCGATGTCCCTTTACAATAGATGATGAGAGTAAAAAGATACAAAAAAATCATACCACCTCCCCACAATTTTTTTCGCTTTTCCATTTTTTCTCAGCCGATGCGACTTTCTTCGCTTTCTTCAGTAAGTTCTTTTCATACATTTAGTCTCTCATAAACAATTTCTATCAATCAAACAATCTGCTTCCAGTTCAATCGGATGCAGCTGAATACCAGTATTTTACATGGAGCGACTGCCTTTTCAACCTCCACAACCCACTAACTGGATAACTCGATACGCCTTGGTAAGACTGGTTGTCAGACTTTTGGACTTCTGACTACCCGAAACGACTTTCAAACATCTACGAATGACTGCCGGTACCAATGATTTGACGCGCTTTCCCAGGCACGGACGGGTCTCAATATGTAATGTACGGTCATCCGTACACGAATCGACCCGTGCGTCTGTTAAAATTTCTATTCTATCATTTATTTATTTATTTAAAATAGTAACGCCAACAGCATATTATATACATTGTAAATTAAATAATAATAAGAGTTAACTAGTTAATCTTATGACATGACGTAACAAGATGAAGATTATTGTGAGTTAAACCTACGTTTCGGGCCAAATTTACTTCGTCGTGTATTCCACGTACGACCCGTCTTCAAAAGTTACATTACCTGTTCACTTTGTGTGAACCTCAAGATGCATGCTAATGCTAGTATAATCAACTATGATCGCGTAAGGAGCATGTAAAGCTTACTTCATAAAAGAATAACAGTGTGATGAAACAAAAATAAAACAATCGACTTCAAAAAAACACTACAAAGTGAAAAATTACGTAAATTTCGGTAGTCGGTGGGATATAACGAAAATACAAAAACAAGGACTTCCGAAATTTTAGTTATTTTTCTAGTGTTATTTTGTAGTGTTTTGTCGGTTGTATTTTTTTGTGAAAAGGTTTTTATTTCTCGCTTTTTAATGGGTCAGTTTGTAACTTGTCTAAGTTACAATAGCCTAATATCAACTGCTCGTCACCTTTTACAAAATATTGTTTTCCCGGTGCACTGGACGTTAATTGTTGTGGAGTTCTTCTGGTACCATCAGCTTCACTTCTCCATATGCATTGTGACGAGCATAAATTGCTTGGCTACCATATTAAATTAATCAAACCGCAAGCCATGAAATACTTATTATTTAGTAGTTCCAGTGACCATCTGTAGTCTTCATCATCAGTTCCACTACACCACATAGTGCTTTCCGAGAGCAACTGCATGAGTTACTATAAAAAATACCCAAATCGCTATAGGTGGTTCTATAATATTTGAAGAGTTCCTTCGATATCTCCAGTATCCCATCATCAGATCCTGACCTAATGACAATATAACCACCTGGAAAGTATACCCTTTCAAGCTAAAAAAAAGAAGAATTGCACATCCGTCTATATAAGACGGAGTTATGCCCGAACATACATTAAAAAAATAAGCATCCGAATAACCTCCTCCCTTTTTGAAGTCGGTTAAAAATAAAAATAAATTTATATTTGGACGCTGTAGTCCAGACATAATCTTGGTCGGGCCAGTTTTTAGGAAATAACCACAAAGGATCGATTGGACCTATCCAGGCAGTGCATACATTTGACAGTAATCGTGTAGCTCAACTCAGAACTGAAGGAGCTCAATGACTCGACGTTTAACACCAAAGAAAGGAGAGTCATGTCCAATTATGTGCTTTTACTGTCTCTAGAACTTTGTTAGATATTTACAGATTAAACAGTTGCGTGACTCCGGGACGTACACACTAATTGAGTTCATTTGCTAATGTCACGGGCAATATCTAGTAAACGCTGGTTTTTTTGTAAGCCTACATTTTTTTTTTTGTTTTTATATTATTCCAGAACAAACGATTCTGCTACGGATTCTGGTAAGTCTACTAATCAAGATGGCAACTGTGGGAAATTTTACGATGAAAAGAAGTTTTTCCTCTTAACTTAATTAATTGGAAGCAATATCAAGGTATGGTAATGGAGCTGCCTTTTAAACATCTAAGGAAAGAATACCCCAAATCCAAGTGAAAAAAAAAGAAAAACCTTTACCGAGAACTATTCAAAACTACTTTCGTTTGCCCTCTTGGGAAATTAAGCCATATTGCCCTTTTGACGATGCTATCTTAACATACATCTGTTTATCTATTAAATTCTATCCAATAAGCGTAATGTTCTGGCTCTCAAACAACGAAACACTCAAGGTAATTTATTCCAAAGTTTTTTTTTTTGATAGCGTAGTACACACATTAATCAAAAATATCTAAACTAATAATAAATTCAAACACGTTGCTGTCAAATAATAAGAGCATTGAAAACTTGTGTACTGAACACCTCATTATTCATATTTTTTGACACCAGTAAATAAAAACGTTAAGATAAATAAAATGAAAAACATTGAAACTATTAAAATCTGAAGCCTGTATTCCTTAATTGCTTGGTTAGAAGGTCGTAGGCTAGTCAAAGACTTCAAGTTTTGCTCCGTTAACAAATTACTGAACAAAATGGGCATTCCATCTTTTGACTTAGGTTACTAATAATATTTTCCTTCTGGTAAAACCTAAAACCATTATTAAATGAAATCAAAACGACGCCCCCCTTTAAAGTGATTTTCAGCCATTACACGAAGATGCAGTGGTTGAGCATAAAATAAAACAGAAAAAGCGGCCAAGTGCGAGTCGGACTCGCACACGAAGGGTGTCGTTCCACGGTACAATATTTAACACTACTTCTTTTTAAACTTTAGTTAAAAAAAAAACACTTTTCTTGTTTATAGAATCCCTTTAATTTTTTACTTTGTTTTATTTTTATTATTCAATAAAATACAAGGGACGACGTATATTTAGTAACCTAAACCACTTAACTGTTCTTAAACAGTTATACAAAACCCGTGTGTATTTCTTAGAGGGTTCTAAATATATGTCGTCTATTGTATTTTATAATGAATTTCCGCAGTCACGCCTGAGTCAATTCACTATTTTTATTATTTGTTATTACGGTTCAAAAGATCGTGTGACAGACGGACGGACGGGCGGACAGCGGACCTTTAATCAGTAATAGGATCCCGTTGGCACTCTTTGAGTACAGAACCCTAAAAAGTCATGGAGTCGCCGAGGTTTACGAATTCCGCGCTGTGCCTTTGGATTGAAAAAGTTTCCATCTACAGTCAAACACATGTCAGTAATATGTCAGTGTCATGTCACTTTAAATAAGAAAGCCAGTCTTAATGCTATGAAATAAAGGCTTTATCAAACGGATACCATTAGGCGTGCAGTTCACTGTAGATACTAATGTTACTTTTCTAATGTCACTATTCTTTCCAAGTAAGGAGGAGCAGGGTGTAAAGTTCACTCATCCTTCATAGAAAAGGGAGGATCCTCCGACCAGACAGGAGTTGTGTCTAGTGGGCAACTGATTGACGATTGATGTGGGGACGTTGTATATACTCGTCGCGCGGTAAAACCTGCTTGCGCTTGCTTGCTTGGATGTTGCGGTGACGTCAGTGTGATGCGTAGTTCTCATGTGGCGTTGTATGTAGATGCCGCTACAATAGTATTAAACTAAAAAGAAATGCCCTTTCTCCTTTCAGTAATAACAATATAACAACAATACCCAGCCTATTATTGTGCAACTACAGGACGAAGGGAGAAAAATAAAACTGTACCCATTTCAGAAAAAAGGAAGCTATGTATATAATACCTGTATTCTTCCGTGTCTCACGTACGCCTGCCAGACCTAGCCATTATCACAAAAAACTTAACACAAGCTGTGTGTATGTCAGACAGGAATGGAGAGGAGCATGATGAAGACCGCAAGATAAATGGAAAGCTACGAAAATTAGGAACATCACTAAAGTGGCAGATGTTAGAGTCAAAACAAGAACCTAAGATGGAAATGGACAGGCCATATGATGAGAGCGAAGACCGAAAAATGGACCATAAAAATCACAGAATGGTACCAGATGAAAGGAAAAAGACGTAAAGGAAGACAGGTGAAAAGGTGGGAGGATGATATGTCAAAACGTTAGCGAAGATCAGCTTGGGACAGGAATAAGTGGAGGGAAATAGAGGAGGCCTATGTCGCAAGACAGCCTGACTTGGTAGCTGATCCTGATCCAGGCCATGGAACAGAGCGAGAGGGCATGGGAGGCCATTACCTCCTTCTGCGAAGCAGTAATGCTCGCGAAGGAGGAGGCGAAACGCGTGAGGGAGAGGCAAATTTCGCGCCCTCACGCCCCTGGCCGCCGCAGGAGACGCCCTGGGTGTTGCGAATCGCAGGCCGATTCCCGGTCACCGTAGGCGCTGGCTTGCGGACGGTGAGCAACGGATAGCTCGCCGTCCGATAAGGACCAGGCCTGGGTCGATGGCGCGTGGTGTTCCATACGCGCTTCAAAGAGATGTCAGCACAACTGATGGGGTCCCCTAGGACCGATGCCTGCCGGGATTGAGGGAAAGTCAGAAAGCCGACCGAGGATACCGTGGCCCCTGGCAACGATAAGGCAACAAAAAAATCCTGGTTGCTGATAATCAATAATGAAAGGTTAACAACCATAAGATAAAATTATTTTAGTATTGAGGAAATATTATTACTTGTTATATAATTATTAAGGTCAGAGGAAATAAAGGGTATTTTTTTTTGTTTTTACAGAGCGAATGCGCCTCTTTTTTCAGACTTATATTAACTATAAATTCCAGGTTTCCTCACGATGTGTTTCCTTCACCGATGTCAGTAACATCCAAGATAAACTCTTATCTAAGATAACCAATTATTATTTAGCGTACTCCAGCACTTCATTATACAATACGAGTATTAACGTCATATCCGTATCCCGAAAAAGGGTTTCCGAAAGTCATTTTCCTGTAATCAGTACATTGTCAATGTACTCGTACTGTTTGAATATCCTTATCTACACAAGTTTGAGGCAAACTGGAATCACTATACTCTGTAATTGTTAGATACTTAATCGAAGCTAAGAGGGTGTTACTTTTTGCATCCACTTGTGGCGTCCACCTTTTTTGTTTGATACCGAAGTAGTTTTCTCAAAATGGCTAGGTATTTATTTTGTGGGTGTAAAAAGGTTTATTATTCTCTGGCAAAATATTAATGACGAAAAGCAGCGGCCAAATTTGAGTCGGACTTGCGTCTCGTGTGTCACCGCGACACTACTGCAGGTTTCTATGTATTTCTATGAAATACCTTCAGTAGGTAGCGACACGTCATGTTAGTACGACGTCCCGCTACCTAGGGACTTGATCTTAAGACAGTACCTACCCTTGGCCATACCATGGCCTGGCTGAGCACTTACAAACTGCTCCGACTAAAGTTTTGTTTTACTCCCCCGAAAATATTTATCCCTATTGATCATTTTAATTTAACGAATAGCAAAAAACCGGCCTTAAATGACATCTACTAAAACAATTAAAGTATCACCGTAATTTCGTGTTCAATTTCTGTCAATTCTTTAAAGTCGATAGAAACCTTCGAATATAATAGAATTACCTTCGTCTTATTCTACTTAGTTTTGCCTAGGGCTGCAGGGAGACCTGAGTAGAAGATCTCAGCGACAATAAATGACAAAACCTCTAAAAAATTTAGGTAAATTTGTGGTTTTTATGACAGACAGTCTCAAGACTGAGATTAGAATGCGAACGTTCTTAAAAATACGAGAACTGATGGAACCCCTCAGTGTGCGGAGCGCGCTATCAAAAACATGTGTTTTTGACAGTGCTACATTTCACACAGTGGATCCACGATTCAGAACTGGTTTCACCAATGAAACTCAACGCGATCAGCACATCTAAACCGCGTTCAAAAGCTGTCAGTGGCACCATAACAATTATGACAGTGACAGCTGTTGAAAGCAGTTTAGATCTGCTGATCGCGTTCGGTTTCTTTGGTGAAATTGGCACTGAATCGTTTGTTGCTAAAACCAGCGAGCAAGCAAGCAAACAAACAAACGCAAGGAGTCTTAATTCTACTTAACTCGAGTAGCGAGAGATGGTGCGTCAACGCTCAATCGAGCACTAAAGTCGAATCGCTCAATAACAATTAGGAAAATGAGTAGGCTCAGAAGTACAAACCGCAGGGTTCTCTCTCATGTCATTAGGACGTGTGGCATTGTACATTAGGCCGTGACAGACGTTACGACCAACCCTATTAATTGGGACATAGGACATGCCGACATCAATTTGTCTTCATGAGCTGTTTTAGGTACCTACTGGGAGATTTATTAAAATTTCAGACACGTTGAAGAGTTTTATCATCTTTCACGGTATTGTAATAAAGTATGGTCATTTTCACATTTAAGAGTAAATAAAAAAGAAAATATTAAATATTCTGGCACTAGCTTTTAATTGTGGCTAGATTTGAAATTCGATTAGACCAGCCGTTCGATTCTGTAAAAATATCAACGTGAAACTTAGGTGAAGTGAGCGTGAAGTGAGCTGTCAATAGTGTTAATCCCTAGTATCCTGCCGGTCGATTCTGTGGCAGTGACAGCTCACTTCACGCTCACTTCACCTAAGCTTCACGTTAATATTTTTACAGAATCGACCGACTGTTATCACAGATTTCGTTCCTTCGTAAATTTGCGGAATAATTTTGTTATTTAAGTCTCGACTTATGTGTAGTGTTTCATAAAATTTAGACTTTATTGGTTTGCATTTAGGTATAAGTATATCAAAACTTCTCAAAATTAAAAGTCATTTATTCAAACTAGGCTGAGAATCAGCACTTTTCGAACGTCAAAATTACATAAGCCAGTCCCCCAAAACGCCCGCTCTTCACTACTTCCTAGTGTTTTAGCTGGGAAGAAGTGGTGCAACAAACTCCCAAGCAGCACAGCTATCTGTGTGTGATGACATTTGCTGTTTTTGTTTCTTATATTATGCTGCCCATGCTATGAAAATCAAAACACCTACGTCCTTTAAATAAATAAGTACCTACACAGAATGTTGCAGGTGTTGACTAAAACAGAAAAATATAACGTAAACAACGGCGTTTTCATCTACAATGAATCTTGAGCACTTGGCACTATTTTTAGATCTACCAAAAAATCACAAGTCGGTAGTAAGTAGGTATTTTTTCCAAGTGAAAGCCTACGTAACTTAAATAAGTGTTGTTTGGCAAAATGAATATTAAAAAAAATACCGCTATACATTTGCAGATTGTACATAATATCTATAGTTATATATAAATGCACACAAACTATTTCATGAAACATTTCACCACTAAACACGCGTTTACTGCTCATAACGGTGCACGAAAGCCTCATATAAGCGAAACACACATTTCCCTTTAAAACTATCAAAAAGCCCATTAAGTCCAAAAGAGACAAAGGACAGCCTGTCACACTCACTCGTCATGTGTCGTGTGAAATTGTGTGAAATAAATTTTTGGGCAGATGTTACGAATAATACGCATAAAAGGTGTTTGCTAATCTACCAAGAGATAAAGGCGTGTACACACCAACGAACAAGAACATGGTGAACACGAACATCGAACACACATTAAGAGTAATGCCCATTTTTCTTGTTGTGAAAACTACGGTTTATTCTTCGTGTCTAGGCAAGGTCGTCAGTGTTGTATGAATCATTATGGAAACTTGTTGACAGACACGTTTTTTCTACGGCGCGGTTTAAACGCCGGACCGTAAAGCAACCGTGTCGTGTACAAAGGGCCTATACGTAGCACTACATTGTTTTTCGCATAACGATTTTTCCACCACATAATAACATAGACAATAAGGAACTATGTTCGGGTCTCGTAATGATCGTAGATTGGTAGGATGGCAGAAAAATGAATTGTTTTTGCTTGTAGTGTACGCCTTTGCTGTGCTGTAGGTGTCAGACATTTTTATAACGAGGATTTGCGTGTTGGCTTGTAATTAATAATACTATCCTTACATATTAAAAAACAAAGTCACCCGCCGCGTCTGTCGGTCCGTCTGTCCGTCTGAACGCGATAAACTCAAAAACTACCAAAAGGATTTTCAAACAGTTTTCACCAATGGACAGAGTGATTGATGCGGAATGTTTTAGTAAGTATATAATTCATTAAGTTTTTGTGTAAATTGGCTGAAATATGACGATGATTGTTGAAGATGTCGAAAAAAATCATGGCGACTGGGAGCTTTTTGCTGGCGTGTGCCGTGTAAACCGTAAAAGATACATAAAAAATATGCTTTACAGAATGGTTTATATTAAACAGTACAACAAAAAAGTCCAGGATGGCATATGTCTATCTTCTAAGGATAACCCACAGTCACCATTTTTATGTTTCAGAATGTGATAAAAATTTATTTGCTATTTCCGAAGCTATTTTTATTTATTTATTTATTGAATCTCCAACAGAGGCTACACAATTTCATACAAGTTTACAATTTCAGAACAGCGATAAATACAGTGTGCGCTTCCAATTATAGGAGACCACATCGTTCTCTTATAATCTAGGTAGACACATTAAGTTTGAAAAAGCGAAAATATAATAATAAATAAGTCAAAACATACATCACGAAATCAGACCGTTAGATGTTGACCTGTATTATATTAATCCTTATCCAATAAACAATAATGTTTAAATTGGGCATTTAATTTAGATTAAAATATGCTTTGGCATTATATCATTTAAATGAATAGTTTAAAAGATATCACTGATTCAAAATGACGCGTAACAAAATAATTATGGTTGACGGCTGCGCGGGAGCAGCAGTAAGAGTCAATGACCTTTTCTTCGGCTATTAGTTATGTTATCCCAGTAGTACATTCCCGTGGAATATTTTGCGACATCCACGCGGGCGAAGCCGCGGGCAAAAGCTAGTATTCACTAAAGTAATGTAGGCAGATCTGTCAAAACGCCACTTTTACTTCGAATGGGATGATGAGGCGAGTAAAATTAGTTCAACTCTAAAAGCTACGTGTTACTTTTGAACATGATTCAATACTTTGCGTCAGAAGTTCTAATCCTATATTATTAAGATTTAAAATGATAAGAAAAATTTTGAACAAAAATATTGAAAGAAAATAAGCTTTTCGAACTTAAAATTCAAATCGCGCAATAAAATAAAATTTTCTCCGAGATCAAAGTCGTTTTAAGCTAAAGAAATAATAACACTCTCATAATAATTACTTAGGTCTCGATTTTGAAAGAAAAAGAAACCCTTTAAAGTTTCAGCAGACGTAGTTTTCAAAGATCAGATTTCTGAATCTGATATTTACCTTAAAAATATGTAAGTATTTTTCGTTAAAATATTTTAATTCATATTTGCGTTTTAATGTAACTCTAACAAAAACACTTGACTTTTCGCGATGACATTAAAATAGTGGTGTGTGATAGTGTCTGGCTAAGCTTAGGCAAGCTTAAGTGGGACCTGGCCGGACATTTCTGGCAATCACCATGTCCAAGAAAACGTCCGTTGACATCGACGCAGACCCAGGAGAACATGGCGCGACGAGCTTGAGGCCTACAAACAGGATTGGTCCACATTAGCTTAAGACAAAGAGGACTGGAAAGGATAAAGAGAGGTGTTTGCCCTGCAGTGCAACAACAGGCTAAAAATAAATAAATATATAATTAAAACAGTAACAATAATTTTTCGTCGGTTAATAAAAAAAAAAATCTGCTGTTCCACACATTTTTGGAAAAATTTATCGTAGGGGGGTTCAGAATCATGTACTGAATCCATGGTAACACTTTTCGCGTCGACGTCCCTGCCACCCTGTATTTAATGTGGTTATAATTGAGGTATGCCTAAATGAGGTAGGCCTTTATATGGCTTGGTTTCTGTTGTCAAGCTAGATCTCCTTTATATAACTACAAAATTATATTATTTACTCATCGCGCTCATTCGCAACAATAAAATTCCACAAATAATAAATAATGGGACATTATTTTCTCTAAACTGCTTTCCCTATCACTCTTACTGCCACACTCAGAGACGTCTAATGGTTACTTAGGGCGCCCCTTAGTAAAAATTTAAAAAAGTTCACACTCAGAGTCAGTTAAGGGTACATTAGCGTCCCTTAATGACAATTAAAGTTAAGTATAGCAAAACCTTTACTTAACTCTTTAACGATTGATTTTACGTTTAAGTTTGGGGTTATATTTTTATTTTTACCGGTGAATTCGCTTTCACATTAAGCGTTTATTAAAAACAAATAATTACTGATTTGGCAGACTTTATTGAGTTTGTAGACTATGTCAGAAAATATAGATAAGATAGGACCGAGGCGGTATTTAAGAGTTTAATTCTGATCCCTTAACAAAATACTCAATTCAAGAATTCCATGCACAATATAGATGAAGACAAAATACGTAAATAAAACAAATACAATATTTTTTTTTTTACATTGTGTTTGAATATAATCCAGCATGAAACATAAGTATTAGATGTACAAATATTTATTATCAAAGTACATGCAATTCAATTTAAATTAGAAAATACCCATTACGTAGAATTAAATAAAAAAATTGCAAATATAAATAAAAAAACCGTGTGTCAATAAATTTAACACAAAAAATAATCGAACTATAAATTCCCCGGTTTGACATCGACAGTTAGAAGTGATGCCATAGAAAAAAGGTCGTAATTTGCCTCACTAAGAATTTCTTCTTGTATCGTGGGTGCGTTTACAAACATAGAAACTCACATACACTAACACCCAGACCGTGGATCGAACCCGCGACACGTATTTTATTTAAAAGAAATGAATGTTTCGCTTTGAATTTAGTAAAAACTTACAGTAAAAGAACTGCCTGTCATAAAAAATATATTTTTTTCTTAATTATTATCAACACTTTTAAAATGTGGCTACACAAAGGCTTTATCGATATGCAGTCGATAAGATGCTTCACCCTACGGATACTTAAAACTGTCATTAGCTAAGGAACCCTTAACTTATGTCTCTGGGATGTACCGTTGATTAACGGATTTAATGCTAATTAGTTAAGTACGAATTAGGACTAATTTAATGAACCTTTCTGAGTGCGGCTGTTACTTTAACATTTTACCATAATATCAAAATTCCGACAGAAACGAAACCTCCACCATCGAATAACCGAGCGTTTAATATTCAAAGATTAACATCGACCACGAGTCCACGACACAACGCCCTAGGGCATCGCAGGTTCATTAATAATTATCTAACGAGGGTCCAAGTCCAGGCCTCGATTAACAGCGACATCGGCTGGTTAAATGTCCGTAATCGACGAACGGTCGGCCGATCAACTGCGCGCACATCCGTGTCATCTATACCCTGTAGGTAGGATAGCACAGCCTGGCCTGCATAATTAAGTTACGTTTAAGGGCTGCTGATTAAAACCCAATTAAAGCAGTGTAAATTGGCTTGATTATCATACGTGTAACCCTGAGTCCAAAGTATTAAATCAAGATTTCTTTACAGGCTATTATGTGGCCTAATATTTAAGGCCACTAAATCGATATTTTGTTTTAATATTGTACTGTATTTTAGCTTACCGTATTGATGCCAAAATACCTAAAGCGGTTTTAAACAGCGTTTTGGCAATGATTGCGAATGTCATAACGGATGATTATGTTATCATGTATGTAGGGATGTACCCTCATAATAACTAAACTATAGATATATCGTAGCAACAGCCTAGATATAATATCGAAGACAATATTAAAAACAATTTACAACTCAAGTATTCCTATGTTTTCAATGCATAGATACTCGTAAATAAGATGAGATATATAAAATGTAAGATATTTTCTATCTCTTTGATATTCGCTTTTTAATTTTGCTACGTGAAACTCCACGAATACATATTATTTAATAGCATACTCTAGTCAGTGACTTATCAATAGAAAAACTATTTTATTTACTAGAATATCTGAGCCTTTTCATCTTTTCTTTTGACTGTTAAACATTCTTTTTCACAGCTTCCCTTTGATCTATTTTTACGGCATTAAGTCCTTGTAATAGGAGTACTGTAATTAAAATAATTAATTTGCATAGCTTGTTTGCAGATTTATAAATAGAATATTCTGAGACGCTTTTCATTTTTAATTACTGAATCGTCACCATTTAAGGTTTCACTTCAAATTTCTGCAAATTTATTTAAAGAGGGAATTTGTGGTGCACTTTACATAAATGCTATTGAATATGGTTAAGCGGTATTAACATTGTGGTTTTATTTCACACTCATTCCAACGTATTGAACTGCTCGACATTATGTTATCGGCATGACGTATGATAAACGCTCAGTTTTAGACAGATAAATATTATCAACCAAGCACAGAGTTTATCTCGAATTTATTAATAAATGGCCTCACATTTATTACAAAAACAAGCTCCATGAAACGTTTACTACGACTAAAAACCATCTCAATCATTTTCTGAATACATTTAAACATACAGACATGAATACTACACAGTATCAGTAATTAGCAACCAAAATTATTTCCACAACAAAATATAGGGCAATGATACAGCTTAAATTAACACGACGCCGCATTTTAATGCATCCGAATTAACGGCATGGAAATAATTACGGGTAGCGTGTTTACGGAAATTACTGTTATAAACTTGCATGAAGAGAAGTCATTTTGTTTATTTGTTAGACTTAACTATGTTAGGGTTATGAGGTTAGGTTTTATGGAGTAATTGAATATTTTATTAAATAGATCATTACGAGACGGACATGTTCGGAGGGCAAACGTGGACAGAAATGGCAAGTTATAGCGATATTTTAATGGAAAAATGGAGGCTTTTTTCCAGTGGGACACAATATAGGCAACAAAAGCGAACATTGTCGACACTACTAGTTTTTCGCCGAAAGTAAGGACTGTCCTTTGTTTAAATACGAGTACCTTGTTTAATTATGAAAGTATTATTAGTATTTTTATGTTATTGCTAATTACTAAATGTGTACTGTATGCTATAAGTATAACCAAGACGTAAAATCTGAATATTTGCACGGCTGAAATGCCGAATATAGTGAAACCCATAGATCTTAAGCACTTATGCTAGCTACCTATATTCTTGCAAATAAATATATAATTCATTTTTTTTTTACCGGCCAAGTGCTTGTCGGACCACGCACAATGAAGGGTTCCGTAGTTGGGATGAATTTATCCCAAGAACAAACTTAACATTGTAGTTCAAAATTCTTTTATTTACACGTCCGTGTTTGAGTCACAGAAATACATATGTGTACCACGTACAACTTAATCGGTCCATTAGATTCGGAGCAAATTGGCTGTGACAGAAGGATGGACAGACACACGAGTGATCCGATAAGGTTTCCGCTTTTTCCTTTTGAGGTACGGAACCCTAAATAACGTTGATTAACTCTAATTGTGGTTTAGTGTATCGCTTTAAGACTTCATTAACATCAAAACAAGACAAGAAAAAGTTGTATTACCTGTTATAAGGTGGTTAATAATGACTTTGGAGACATTTAGCACAGGACAGAGTTAAATGGAGATATTTGCAGGAAGCCTTCACCCATCCATTATAATACTTAATAAATATTAAACGGCCCCTTAAATATATTGATCGTAAAACAAACAAAACTAAAATAACAATACTAATACTAGAAATAAGAAACTGAGTTTTTTATAAAAAAGTTACTTGAAAAAGATAAAGATACTACTACTATTATTATAGATTTATAACAAGTAGAGATATTTATAAAAACTGTATAATCTACAAGAAATAAAAGATTATTTTATTTATAATATAAAAGAACTTTATTGAACAAGGGGGTTAGTTCTTATTACACAAGAGCCCTTAGACAAATTTTCGACGTAAAATCAAATAGATTATGACCTGAAAACACTCAAAAGGAACAGTATGGAACAGTAGTACGTTTCCTGTTACCCCAATCTAGTATCCGAGCGGGCGATGATTGCAATAAGGAGAATATGCTCCGCCTGCACTGCCGTTCGTTTCAATTAGATGCTCCGAGTTCATCAGAGAACGTCTACGGGTTATTACCATGGCGATAAAACAAGATTTTTGACGTTATTTTGGTAGGACATTATGTATGCAGTACCCGGAAGTAAATAAGACAAATAATGAGCTGAACAAAGAGAAAGTCGAACAGGTATGAGCGACAGTGACGGCGCTAGACAAAGCCGAGCTTTTTCTAAAAGGCGATGAGCTTTCGTTAGTGGTATCAAAACAAGTAAAGGCTGATTCAATTCGAGGTTCCTATATTGGCAACACTGTAATTTTGACAGCTGTCACTAATGGCGCGTGTTTCAAACGTCAAATGTTAGTTTGTAACAATATATTTACAAAATGAATCGCTTTACTGTTACTCAACGCGTTAAAATTGTTCAGTTGTTGTGAACGTGATCCGGATATTTTGCGTGAAAGGTCGCATTATTTCACGTTACGGTGACGTCCACTGGCCACCAAGATCGTGCGATTTTTGTAGGGTTTTCTTAAGAGTCGCGTCTATAAATCAGCACATCTGCAACGTTGGAGCAACATACGCCAAGTTATTGCCAAGTTTTACCCACGAAATTTGCGAAAAATTCATCGTAAATTACCTTTAAAAAACCAACTGCTTCAGAAGGTCCATTTGCCTGACATCATTTTCCATAATTAATGAACAACTCTAAATATTCGATTAAAGAATTAAGATATTGTTACATATTATGTATTTTTTTTAAATAAAAGTCAGAAACCTTGTATTGGATCACCCTTTATAAGCTGACCTCTTATTCTATTATTAAAATTCCGTACTACGACGCTACGCCATCTCAAAGAAAGTAAGTCGGTGTCGGTGTTAAGGCTTTGTCCTTACCATCGACATATGGTCAACTACCACCTAGGTACCTCAAATAAACATAAATACATTTATATACCCGTATATTGCAGTACTAGATAACTTTCGCGTACCTATACATTCATACAAATAAATAAAATTTAAGGGTCTGTTTGTAATGTCAAAATTACAGGTTTTTACTAAATGCTTATGAAAGTTTGTACGTAACTTATAACAAAAAAACTATTTTTTTTAATTTATCTGTCTGTCTGTTTGTTCCGGGTAAAATCCGAAACGCCTGGACCGATTTTGACGGAACGTTCACTGGCAGATCGCTGATGTTTTAAAGAGTAAACTTAGGCCAATTTTATTTTAGAAAAGGAAAAAAAAGTTTAAGCCTACGCTGTACTCTGTCTATATGGTTTTATTTATTCTGATGATGATGAATAGAATAACTGTTTACTTTATCACATAATGAGCATACAAAGCAAGAGAAAAATAAACCTAGGTAATGTTGCACATTACCATTGTGAACAAGACTACAGCCTGTAATAGGATTACTTATGTTACAAGTCCCCCCAGCCTTTAACTATAAAAGAAAATATTACCTAGCCGGTGAATGTGGCAATATCACATCATGCATGTACTCCTCGAAGGGGTGAGTAGAAGTAGGTAGCTACAAGATGGTTAGGTACCTAAGTCAATCAATCTGCCTAACTTTTTCTCAACTATGTTGGGGTCGGCTTCCAGTCTAACCGTATATAACTGAATACCAGTATTTTACATGGAGCGAATGCCTATCTGATCTCTGAAACCCAATTACTGAGTAAAGCTTCGTGCAGACGCTAGAGCGCTAGTCGGCACGAGCCTTACCACGATACCCCTTGGTAAGAATGGTTGTCAGAATTTTGGACTTCTGACTAAGCTATCAAATGTAGTATATTGAAATAAAAAAACGGTTTTTTTTAATACTTTATTACAAGGTATGGTACTTTAAGTAGGTTTTTTTTTTAAAGTACATACTTACCTTGTAAGTAGGTACTTAAAAATATACTATTTTTAATTTCAAAATCTACATTTGAGCTGTTTAGCTTCATACATTAGGCAGATAACATTCATATTTTAAAACGCCTATTAACAAAAGAGATACCGAAAATGCAATTACCTTACAAAGAAAATCACGCACATTTAAATTCATAGGCATAATTTGAGGCTTAGTACTCAAACAAAGTGCCTATTTTATTTTACTTGGGAGTAAAAAATAACAAAGTCGTCCATTTTTAAGAGAACGTTGAGCCTGAAAAGTAATACGCCATTAGATTTGAGACGGGATAGATTGCAATCATTACTATGTTTTCGTTAAAGTAAAAAACTCTTTCAAAAATGATAAAATAATGTTGTGTGACACAGTTTTGGAAGGTGTCTTCGGTAAGGATTGCAAAAAGGATAATAAAATCATTGCAAAAATTCCACAAATTAATCTGCTGTTGTTTTTGTATTGTTGTTGTTATTGTTTTTGATTAGTTTTTGTTATTTTGGTAGGTAAACAATCACATTAGCTACCGTGGAATTTGACATTTGATTAGCTGCATGATCAGAGATTAAAATCCAATTTCACCAAACTCCGTTAGTTATTAAATGTTACGTTGAGCATTTTGGTGAACTGTTTTTGACATACGTAGGGTACGCTACGTGAGCACGTAATGTAAGCACATTACCGGGATGAACAAATAAAAGGTTTTTTTCATTATAATTTATAGAATTATTACTATCAGATGTTTTTTATTCTATCTTTCCAAATATGAAATAGTGTTTATCTCATTATTCGTGTTATCAACTTCCAAAATAATCGTGGAGGTTGCATGGGGAAGTCATGCAGGCCAAAACCTCTATATTTCTATATTTATAAAGTGTGATTTTTTTTTAACCTTACGTGGAGGGAAAGTTCTCTAAACACTGGAGATAGCAAATTTTACTCAAAGGAAACATTCCTTTATTTTCTTAAAGAAACTAATCTGCAATCAAAGATTTTCAAAAATTCGGTTGTGGCACTCGGGAACCGAACTTCCGAATTAAAATAAGTTAAGATTGTATGGTTTTCCTTTCGTTTAATTTATCATTTTTGTTACAGAGATTTGATCCTTATGATTGACCCTATCGATTGATGCGATAAAAATACAGGGTTTTATTTTTTCGGATTTTAGCCGATTCGATTCCCGAGAACCGCAAGCGAATTTTCTAAAATATTTGAATGCAGATGTTTCCTTTTAAAAATAAAGGAATGTTTCCTTTGAATACAATTTGCCATGTCTAGTATTTAGAGTACTTCCCTCCAAATGAGGTTAAAATATTCCAACCTATATATATTATATGTATAGTCCTACTTATCGATTTTGATAACGGTGGCCGTTTGAAATCATTATTTCCTAGCGTGTGCTCTAATATGACTCACCAGATCGAATTTTCTAAAATACCGAATACGTATAGAGAGAGTTAAGCCGTCCTATAACTATACCTTCAGTTTTTTGTTGTAACCGGGTATTTAAAAACATACTATACAAAGCAATCTGTCAAAATGCTTAACATGCCATTTAGGGTTTTATTTATAAACTTTGCTTAAAGTTAAGAGACGTTAAGGCAGCGTTTCCACCAGAGATGAGCGAGGATGCGTAGCGAGGGATGTGTGTGAAACTAACCAATAACAACGCTAGCTTACCTCAAGCTCTGACAGTGAAGCGATGTTATTGGTTAGTTTCACACACATCCCTCGCTACGCATCCTCGCTCATCTCTGGTGGAAACGCAGCCTAAGGGTGGCTTTCCACCAGAGATGTGCTGTGTATATCAAACGTATACCTAGCAACGCTACCAATCATATTAATTTTTTCACATAGCAGCAATGATGTAAACAGGTTCAACTAAGCCATGTTTTTTTTATAGAAGTATGCGTGCTATGGATGGGAGTTATGCACGCGCGAGTGGTGTAGCTATGTGTAGAGCAGCCTCAGCCGCTCGTCGTGCCTTCCCTACCGTCGATGCATCGCATAACTCGAGTTACGCATCTTCCTCGCACAGCTACCTCGCGGCGGCGCATATCATAGCTCATCTTACTCGTTCCACTACATAGCTTAGCATTAATGGCAATGGTCACATTCTCGCAGCATAGCTGCATTGCACATCTCTGGTGGAAAGGCACCCTAAGGGTGTTTTTCCACCAGAGATGTGCTATGCTACGTTGCTATGGATGCATTTGATATCCACCAATCATATTAATTGGTTCCTATTGGTCCACATAGCGAATGAATATGATTGGTGGATGTCACACGCATCCATAGCAACGTAGCATAGCACATCTCTGGTGGCAAAGCAGCCTTAAACGCCAAATATGTACGGTTAATCATTACTTAACTTTAAGCGACGTTTATTGAAACCAAAAGATTTTGGTGTAAATGGGCCATATTTAACTCATTCTAGTTTTATTGGTATACAATGCCGCCCATGGGGATGTATACCAATTATTTTTTCGCCCGTATTTTTTTGAATAATCATGGAAAATTACTGAAAATGAACTTTAAAAGGGAGGTTTAATATTTTTCATTTTTTTTTTTTTTTTTGAGTACCGTTACCACACCGATGTTATTACCTCAATTTGGTTTCTGTTTATTATTTCTAAAACCTTATGAGTTATTTTATCAGATTAACTGACATTTTTATTAAAATTTGTCGACTATAAAAAAAAAAGAAAATGAAGACAATTTTTCCAAAAAAGATCCGTATATATTTAAAAAACACTAGTGTATGTCAATAAAATTTGATTGATTTGTTTTTTTTTTCGTTTCTAAGAAAGAAAAGAAAAGATAGACCCCCTTTTAAAGTTAATTTAAAAAAAATAGGGGCGGTCAGATGCCCATGGGTGGCATTGTATAACGCCTATGGGCGTTTAGTGGCCCGCAAACACGCACGCAATACTTGCTTACAGCAATCACGTGTGAGATAAAAGACTTCAATTTTCTATCTCAAATACGGCCTCCACCTATTTTGAAGTCGGTTAAAAACACAAGGGCTGTTATTTATTTGTGTATTCGTCTCTTTACAAGCCACTGTTTTGTTTGGGGCTTGTGTTCCGACCCCGTTCAGTTTAATATACTGGAATATTTATGCCTCGTTTCCATTCCGAGGCATGAGGCATTTTGTCTACGTGGCATATTGAGATCTATGTGCAGTGGCTGCTTGAAACACGCAAATAAAATTATGGCTTGTTGATTCGATATTCACGTTATTTTGTAATAATTTTCAGGGGGAACCCTAAAAATTTATTTCAATGGGTACGGTAGTGCCCAAAGGGTGCTAAAGGGACGGTTATTACTAAGGCTCCGCTGTCCATACGTCTGTCACGGGGCTATATCTCCTAAACCGTAAAAGGTAGACTCTTGAAACTTTCACATAATATACTATAGCTGTTATAACAACAAATAAAATACAAAGTATTTAAAAAATATATTTAGTTTTAAATATTATACGGTGGTACGCAACCCTTCGTGTGCTAGTCCGACTCGCACTTGGCCGCTTTTTGTAACAGAATACAGTAACCATGTTGAAAGAGAAATAAAAATAAGAACATAGCTTTGTTCTGAATGAAATCTAAACATGTATACAAGCATCATTAGCACATATCAGCAGTCAAGTGGGGCTTCACAGATAAGTACCTGGTCGACTGAGCTCTGCTCGAGTGAAAATAAAGAAAACGAATTTCCCCAGAAATGAGACCTAGCTAAATCGATTTTTCTCCCCCGTAAACCCCTATATTGCAACTTTCATCGAAATTGTTAGAGCCGTTTTCAAGAACGTGATTAAAAACCTTGCTCGTTTAATAGTATAGGATTATCGATGACTGTATGAGAATATAAATATTATTGTGAACGACTGTGTTTTTAAAAAACATCCAGTATAAAAATAAATGATACATGGTGTGTATGATTTCTTTGACAGTCGTTACGAGTCGTCAGAAGCCCGAAATTCTGACACCAGTCTTACCAAGGGGTATCGTATTACCCAGTTACTGGGTTGTGGAGGTCAGATAGGCGGTCGCTCCATGTTAAATACTGGTATTCAGCTGCATCCGGTTAGTCTGGAAGCCGACCCCAACATAGTTGGATAAAGGCTAGATTGGTGTGTATGATTTCAATCTTCATAGATTATCTAAGTAAGGTACTTAAAGACTTAATCGAAACGATATAATTATTACTTAGAAATCTTGTAAGGTAATCAGTTTATTCTTAAGCTAAGTTTATTTTCTATTTTCCTTTACCCCTCCAATATCGGCTCAACAAACCTCAAGTACCTAAACAGTTTACATTAACATCAAACATTAGTATTCTTGTATCTTGGGCGCCATTACCCTGAAATCAGATGCGCAGACATCCATGCGGAAGCTTCGTATTTAGGTCGACTGATATGAGTAGCAACTGGTTACATATATAGTTACAGCTAAACGGACTTCGGAAACCGGTTTCCAAGCAGAAATGTAATGGAATATACAACCTCTGTAAGATAGGTCCTTACCTATGAGATCAGCGTTTTGTATGGAGAATTTTAAAGAAGTTGCATTTTTCATACTAACATTTTCTTAATTTATATAACAACCATGAACACGAATGTTTTAAAACTTTTATGCACTAATGTTTAAAAAGTAAGTTAACGAACATGCCACTTAGATTAAGCGACAAAAATAAGTTTTGGCTAAGTTAAAACAAATAGTGGTCATTTCTGCTAACAAAATGAGGAGTCATTTTTAAGGTATTTTTTATGTTTATAAAACTTTAAGTAATAAGGTTTTTTTACTATTGGAAGTTGTCTATGATGGTCATTATTCGGTTTAATACCAAGCAATTGATGAATATTTTAAATCATAGAAGTGACGAAGTTCTCTATTTGTGAGAAAAAAACGCCAATTTCATAGGTAAGGACCCAATAATACAACCCCTGTAAGGTTTCTGAGAGACTATGCAATTGAATCTATGGTACTATGTATCTTGTTGAAACAAGTTTGAAACGTTTGACAGTTCAAATTTTGTTTTTGTATTCTCTCAACAGCAATGATTCAATTTGCTGCCAACATTTTTGTAATGTTTTTATTTTGACGAATAGTGAAACCACATGCGTTCTATTTGCAAGCTGGTGTGATATAGTCCTATGGCTTATGTTTTTAAGATGTAATATGTAGTTCACTATTAGATATGCATTGGGCGTTTATATGCGACCCGCTCCTGCTTCGCACGGTTTTTCACAGCTTGACAAAACATCGAGATTTCTTAGTTAATTGTAACTTTAATACTAACGTATTATACACATAAAGCTTCCGGAATAAATTCTCTAAACGATGGTGAAAATTTCATCAAAATCTGTTGCGTGGGTTAGAAGAACAACTCGGACATACAGACAAACACAAAAAGCGACTTTAATTTATATTAAGTATAGATCTAATATTAACATCTCTTTCAGTTCCATCCTTTCTTCCATACTTCTCTATTAGTCGTCATCTCGGTAGTCACCCCTTTTCTAGCCACATCATCTTCCACACAGTCCATCCATCGTTTCTTTGGCTTTCCCCTATTCTTATAGCCATCTACATTCATACTCAAAACTTTCCTCGTGACATTTTCCTCATTCGTCATGTCCATCTCTTCCAGTTATGGCCATAAATTATTCGTCACGTTATGCTTAAAATTCGAATAGGTTAAATATCAAATGAGTAGTTAGTTCATGTTAAACTCGATGCTACGTCAATTAAACTACATATCTACGGTTAAAGACATTTATTTCCCAAAAGAATTACAATTTCACTCATAGAGAAAACATATATCTAGATTTAAACAAAATGATGTGCCATAAAGCGTAGCTTAAAATAAAAAATATCGCAACACATAGTACGTAATTATCTTAAAACTAACATTATTACATTGCACTCTGACTTAATAGTTTTGTCACAAATAAAACAAATCAGAAGTGGGTAGTTCTATACAAGGAACAGCATAATTTTAAGCGGTGCGGGTAGGGTGCATCTTGACGGTTGTAGCGTGTTTACTAAGGCCTACTCCACAGTGCGGAACAAAAACTTGAAAACAATTTTTTTTGTTATATTTTGTTCCCTCGTTTGCTTTTTTAAAATTAACGCAATCAGAGATTTTAAGTAGATATCTAAAAGGATTTGTATATTTGTGTATATTTTGCTTAGACGTTATATTCATTTTACTGTAAACGCAAGCAGGTTTTACATTTAACACTTACACAAAAAAAATACTGTTATTTTTCCCATACAGATACAGAGAAAGGCCATTTTGGAAAAGCTCCACATAAGCCATAATGACTTTTACCATCATAAAGACTAAAACCGAACCCATAAAACACTATCAAAACGTTGAACAACTTGAATCAAACAGTTTCCCAAATCCAAATCGCTCTAGGTCCATTTAAATGGGTTTTTATCAAAATTTATGAACGAAATAACACTACACAAAGTGGAATGAATATTTAAAACCCATTGTGTTGTTTATTAAATACCTATTGTTGATAATAATAGGCAGGACATGAGCGTTTTCAATTCAATGGAACTCCATTTTATTTGAGAAGATTTTTTTCACGAAATTGAAATCTTCTGTAAAAATTTATTAGATTTTATTGAGTTTGGAATGTAGGTCAATGGGAAAGTGAGGATCATTGATTTTTACAAGATATGGATATGTATATAAGAAGCGTTAGGTGGCTTCAGGTCAGTAAGTAAACTATGTAGGTTGCACATCCCACCCACCCCTGTGCAGTTCTTCTCTATAAATAAAATAAATCAGAACTAAAAAAAAATTGATACTATAACATTGTCTATTTAGTGAGGGTAAATCACATTTAATTTAACTGTATTCAATCTGAAGCTACCAGTTTTTTGGGCACTTTTCCTATTGACAACTATGCGGACGAATTTGTTGATGCTATGATTTCTTCCCCACATTTTTTTACATAAATGTACATATTACTATTATTATTTTAAGTTGGTTAGCTTAAATATTATGTTAATATTTCGTATGATACAAAAAATTGTGAATAAATTTAAGTGAATTTAAAATATTCTACTTACATAATTAAATCAGTTATGAACTTTCACGTAGGTATCACCCAAGGGCAGATTATTCGATCAGCAGATAAGTGTTATTAGTGAAAAAAAAAAGAATTTCTGACAGTTTTTCTAAAGAAAAACTGTCAAAAATTCAACTATAAGACAAAATATTCAACTAGCTCAAAAACCTTGTTCTATTCAGCTGTAAACTGTTTCCAACAATCAAATAAGGTGCTATTTGATTTCCGACCCGTGCGTGACTGACGGGAACTGACGTGCCGGATTTGAGACCCGTGTCTCAAGTGGAACGTGGAAAGGAAATACCTGGAAGGGTTATTTGAAACTGTATTTCGAAAATCAACTAATTAAAATTGGCACGTGTAATTCTAGTAGGTACAAAAGTTGTTAAAAAAAAAATACGAATCGGTACAAAAATGTGCTTAAAAAGAGGTGCCGGAATAAAGCTACTAAAGAAAAATATTCACGGTAATAACTGTCAATTCTAAAGCTAGGCAAAATTACTTTGTAGTACGATAATAATATTCCCTTTTCAACGTCCTCATTAAATCTTACAACCGGCGCGGAACAATAAACAGGTGATAAACACTGTTTTCTTTTCTCCAATTCCAAGGCTCCCGAACAAACAAAGATACTTAACAAATTGACACAACAAAAGGGACTTTAACTTACATAAAATTGTTTAGTTAGGACACCTAAAACTGTCACAATAAGCATGATATACCTACAATTTACTTTAGCAAATCCTTCCGTACCTTGTTTACTCTATACATTATAGTTCCCTTTTGCTTACACGAGAAGGCTTCTAAAACTTTGAAGGTCAAAAAATATAAATAAAATTAGGATTTCGGTGCCAACTAACAGTTTTTAGGGGTTAATTTGAGTGGAATTTGGGTAAAGGACTCGAAATACCAAGTTTAAAGGACACTTTACCAACAGTGGGTCTGTTTGCCCTTATCAGAATGTTTGTTATTCGCGGTATGTTGGTTTGTTTTCCTAGTGTTAATAAGGTCTAGGACGTAAGAAGGCAAATATATGTTAGGGAAAGGTGGCAGGTTTATTTGGGTTTTGTACACAGGTAAATGTTTGTACCACTGGCTTATGTCAACGGAGCCCGGGTCAAACATGAAATGAAAGAAAAGGATTATTTCCAGTCTTTTAATTTTACATGCTGTGAGTGAATAAACCTATGTCGTCTTTCCTGAACCCTAAAGCCAATGGTTTCAAACCCTAGATTATTACTCGACAGGGCTTCGTTAGACCAACCCAAATTTATCGCTTTTGAACAGCCATCAATTTTCAGGACCCGATTCGACTCATCATCGATTTTTAAAGGCATTTGTAGCCTATGCGTGTCTATTGAATTTTGCTACAAATATCAAACCGTGTCGAAAATATACTCATTTTCATCACATATACTCATTCGATCACTACGATCGTAAAAATATACGTAAAGCATTTTATCAACACTCGATGAAAAGTTGATAAGGTTCTTACTAGTAACGAGTGTCCTAAAAATCCTGAAATAATGTAGAAAAAAATAAAG
This sequence comes from Agrochola lota, assembly GCA_947364205.1. Taxonomy (NCBI): domain Eukaryota; kingdom Metazoa; phylum Arthropoda; class Insecta; order Lepidoptera; family Noctuidae; genus Agrochola; species Agrochola lota. The sequence continues at coordinate 15,632,413 of OX376223.1, read as the reverse complement.
ATGATATTCAAATTCTCAGATTTGTTTAAAAAAATGTGTTCATTTTCATATTCTCTTAAATTGTATGTCAGCGTACCTATATGATTGGATGTGCTTATTTAGGTTAATGTAACTTAAGATTTGGCAAAGTCCGGTTGAGAGTATGCCTACAAGTTAATTTAACTGGAGAGGCTGAGACTTTCTTTTTATCCGACTATGGCGAAGCAAAAAGGATGGTCATGAGTGGGTCGTAAGTATGTTCATCTGTTCCCTCATAACTTCTAAACTAAACATAATTTGATAAATGAGGTATAATTGGAAGCGTTTTGATTGTCCGCTGGTTATAGGCTATGTGACGTCACTTTAAATATAATATGAAGCCCTTTAGAGGACATTAAGTGTTGAACAAAAAAAATGGGATTCCATATTTAAGTATCAAATGAAAGGGCTTATTTAGCACATTTCAACAATATACAGGATGTTAGGCAGACCGTTGAACATACGAAAATGGCGGATCCGTAAGGCCGTCTGCTACGTGTTTAAGCCCATTACAAGACCCAGACCACACGGATATTAAAAATTTATTTTGTACGAAATTTGTCATTGCTCAAGCTTCAAACGTCAATAATTTAATTTAAAGATAACAAAATTGCCAACATTTTATAAAATTCGTATGTGACACAGATAATTCCTAGAAAATGTAATTACAAGTCCTTAAACTACAAACAAATTAAAAATAAATACCAAAAACCCGACTTCGAACTGCTTTAAAAAAAAACCAAGAGTGATAGAGCAGTTCTAATTTTAGGAAAACATCTTTGGTTCATGCCCGTTCCAAAGGTATGCAATATGCACAATTTTGTTTAAATCAACTAGAATAATTCGTCATTTTTTTATTATTATTGCCTGGGCCTTTTTTCACGGAACTCTATACATTTGCGAAAAGTGAAATAAATTACTTACAAGCAAAAACTTTTTTACATGTTAGATTCTACAATATACTAGATGAAATTTAAAAAAAATTGTTGCCGGTTTTGTTATTTTGAAATGAAATTAAATATAATTTATAAGTATTTAAAATGAAATTATTAAATTATTAACGTTTGAATTTTGAGCAACGACAATTACAAATAAAATTTAACAATTTAATTTAAAAACATCCGTGTGGTCTTGTTATTGGGCCTAAACACGTAGCAGACGGCCCCACGGATCCGCCATTTTCGTATGTTCAACGGTCTGCCTAACACCCTGTATATATTATTACCTCGAAATAATTTAAATAAAAATAAAAGTTATAAAAACTAAAACCCAATTATGACAAAATGGTCTACTAAAAAGGTATAAACAAGAAATCACACACAGATAAATAAAAAATCTGGAAACACGTAATCTGTTCGATTTATACCCTAATGGCTCCCGCAGACAGGCGCGACGCGACTAATTTATACCTTTTTAGTCGACTTTTTTGTCGTAATTGGGTTTCAGTTTTTATAACTTTTTTTATGTCAATGGTCTTAAGCGTCCCAAAAAATAACGTTCCGCCAATAAATAACACAAAAAAAATGCTAGCAAAAAACTATGGACGACATTCCGCTCACCTTGCCGACCACTAAAGTTTTCGCGAGCCCAGTCCGTAACGGAGTCATCCTTGTTATATAATAACAGTGCCTGACATTATCCTCACGTATTATCCCAAGGGATACAAAGGTGCTCCTGAATGTTAACATACCGACCGAACAGAATACCTATTTACTTTTAGCCGGGTTTTATTGTCCCTGAGGGATTGGTAGGAGCAGAGGACACATTTCAAACGTATCGCGAAATTTTCTTTTAAAATTCTCTAAATATATATGGGCACGTGTATACCTATAGTCTGTTTCAAAAGTATCTGATGAAAATGTAAACAAATGGAGCAGAAAATGTATCAGTGGATGCCAATTTGTAGTGTCAATTTCAAATTGAGTGCTTTGGTTTGATTACTATTTAAATACTTAAACATTTTTCATTTGACAATATGATTGAGGTTATAACCTCAATTTTTGTCGATGATTTTTAATAACAATTTAATAGTGTTATTCAAATAGTAAGTGTTGGAAAAACTTACCAAGTCTTGGTAAGTTTTTCCAACACTTAAGTCAAGATATAAAGTTAAACTTTAAAGTACGGATCAATATGTTACTTTACTAATTCCCTTTAGTGAGTGATTGCGTAAGAAGTTTAACCGGAACGGGGTTTGGTTTACGCTTTTATCAGATACTTTTTGATCAGACCATACATGTGACTATACATGTACTTCTCTAAGGTACATTTGTGTGTTTTTCTACAAAGAAAAGCACACCCATTGTTTTGTTTTCCCTAAGATTCCCTCGGGTGTCATTCATGAGTATATGGAATTAAACGAAATGTATTAGCAGTTACATACTCTTGTCTGTTAATAACAACATGCTGTAATCAACATTACGTTTGCTATACTCTGTTCACTTTGTGAAGACTGATGTGGCATATGAAACAAACATTTCAATTTTTATAAAATAATAAAAAGCGATACCTACACCAAAATCACTGCCTAGAGTTCTAAAAAAGCATTTGACATGTTGTCATATCACAGTATAACATCACGCCCTGTTCCCCGAAGGGTTGGGCAGAGGTGTGCCAATCTAAGTACACCCACATTTCACCAGTTATGTTTAAGGCCTATAATATAATAGGGCCTGCCCAACCTGGGAATCGAACTCAAAACAATCAATCAGTCAGTGTCATATCAATCAATTTAAAATGCACAAAGTGATTCGATCATGATCGATTATGGAGAAATTACTCTCGCTCGTTCAGAGCAATGGCTGATCCCCCTTATTCACTAGTCGACGTTAACCCTCTACGTATAACTATATATATATACGAATATATAGGTCACAGCAATTTATTAATAGTTTCTATTTAACAACCGACTCGGCACAATGTAGGTCGGTCAATATTGTGTGTTTAAACGAAAGACTTCATGTTTTATGCACATTTAAACAGGGGTTAACAATGGAAAACAGAAAATATTTCGTGGCGTAACTTAAAAAGTACGTTTTCCTGCCTTTAAAGCTAACATTTAGTTCAGTGGTTGTGTGTCACTTCTTGTGTCACGATTCTTTTTATTGGAACGCGTTTGAAGGTAGCTTTTGAATGCTGTCATAATTTTAGAAATGTCTCGATTTTGTAAATCTTTGTTTATGGTGCTTACAACTGAAGATACGTTTATGGAAAGAAAATAAAGAAAGAAAAATTGTTTATTCTGCACAACCAAAACGCACATTAAAGATAAAAATACATAAAATACACACATATAAAAGTAGCCAAAGGCCTCGTATTCAACCAATAAATAAAACTTAAAAAATAAAAACAATGTTGCTCATAAGTTGATGTCAAGGCCACGGACCAAAGACAATATTGCGTAATTTACTCTTGTGACTTATGCAAATGACAACAAAAACAAAATTGCAGAGTAAATTACTTTTTTTTAACAAATATTAAGAAAAATTATGCCGTGCGTCGCATCTATGCAAGAACAGGTCATTGCTCAGTGAAATGCTATGAATTCAGGACGAACTTAACGTCAACAGCGCTGGTTTTCAGCAACTACGGTTGTTTTTTTATTTTTTTTTTATTTATGGATGTTTTTACTTACCTCTATTTTCACAAGCACCACAAATAAACTGTTATAGTTGGAAATATTATTATTTAAAAAACACCTATTTTCAACCCTACTTTTTTTGGAACAAACTGTAATGTGAAGAAAGCTTTCATGTTTTTCCTAAGTCAAAGTTTTCTTCAATGTTAGTCTTAGTATTAACCCACTTCTGATGCATTTTCGCCATTAACACCAGTAGATTGGTGATCGTATCGTAATCCCGGGACCGCAATCCCGAGCTTTATAAGCTTATGTTTTCTGCTTTGAGATTTTTGACTCTATTCTGTATGCAATAGAGTCTTAAATTGAATGTAGAATGCTCTTATTTATTATGCGAACGAGCGTCAATGGACGGCAAAGAATGGCTGGTGTTTCTCGCTCACGAGGTGTTAGTATTTACCTGTATTTTTTTTGTAATATTTTCTTTCTAAAGTTATCAATACATCAGATTTAGATACAATACATTCTATTTAAAAGCAACTAGTGAAATGATGAACTGAAAATATTGAAAACCGCCTTTTAAACGCTAACAAATTGCTTCATAACTGCGACAAGAAATAAAAAAACTACTTGTAGGCTTGTTTAAAATAAAATAATTATATACAGGGCGCGGCAAAAGCAGTAGGGTTTGCCACGGTGGGAAATGAAATACTACACTCGACATTTAAAAGGGTGAAAACTTACATACGTAACGTATAGGTAAGAATAATACGCAGCTGCTCATTAGTGTTTACAACATCATCATTTTTAACTACTCACCTTCGTTATAAAGTTCTTCCATTTATTTTAGTCACAAAAGTTAGAAAGTTATGACTAAAATTTTAATGTGGGTACTCACATTACTCGTACCTACTTCTTATCTAATTTAAAGCATAAAGACTGCAATTCATTAAACCAAGACTAGATATGACACTAAATAAACAAGACATAATGAAATTTCACAAATAATAAAAAGTTTTGAATGACAAAAATATTTTTACTAATATCGCAGAAGCGACGTATGACATAAAAGTTTTGGCAAAGACACGAGAATATTTCTAAGATTTGACGAGCATTGTGTTCAGACATCTCGTCTCAAGTAAAATAAAAAATAAATATGTTTGTGTAACATCACACCCTGTATAAAACGGGCTAATGTGAGCGCAATATTCGTAATCAAATTGTCACGTTCCGCAGAAGTGTTTGTTTTTTGTCACATCGTGTTTCGCTTTTTCAACAAATTATATTTTCTGGGCCTTTGTTGTATTTAAAGTAGAATGTCAGAAATGAGGTTGTAAATTGTGTTCCATTTAACGATAAAGACTGAAAGCCGTTTTCTCATAAAGACGAGAGTTATGCTAATTTATCTTAAGTTTAAATTATTTATGCAAGATATTTTGTTTGATTCGCGCTCTGTCCATTACGGAACCATCTTTAAGGAATGAGATTTATCGCAGTTTTTGCGCCAGGTCGTTTCCTCGATTCTGTTTAGTCATGAAAGGAAAATGCGATAGTGATACGTGTTTTTTTGGTAAAACGAAACGTGGCGCGATGTTTTTTAAGCTGTGGATGGAAAATTTTGGTATCGTTAGAGAAGTATAGGGGCCCAAACTACTAGGTAGTAGGAAATACTAGATAGAAGTCGATCCGATAAAGATCAGGTAATTCACATATTTCCAGCCAAACCGATCGGAAATGCTTAATCGAATGTCGATCACCGGGCTAAATTCCTAACGTCGACAAATACAGGTGTAGGCTATATTGAAATTGTGTTCTGGGAAATTGTCTAAAACAAATATACAGATATTGGATTAAACCAAAAACAAATAGGGCACTTATATGTACATATTTAAGACGGGTATCTAAATTTGTATGAATATGCAATCAAACGTTTGACCTCATTGTTATTGCGTGTTTGATCGAAATCGAAATACAGGATTGAAGTTCAAATAAAAATTTCCTCGCAACATAACATAACAGCACGCCTAATTTCCCGGAAGGGTTTAGGCAGAGTGGTACCTATAGTACACCCGCAGTTCGCCAGTTATGTTTAATTCCCATGTAACAGGGGGCAAGCTCATTGCCATCAACCGGGCACATATCCAGACTCCGGGCTGCTACAGAGAAATTCCAAATGGAAAAACCCAATAACACTTTCCCCGCCCCGGGATTCGAACTCTGGACCTCATGACTAACGAGGCAGCCCCCAAAACCTTCCAGCTTTAAACACCATATCTTGCGTCGAATAATAAAAACATTAAGACATAGGTGTCTCATTGAATGAAGGTCAATCCTCTACGTTATTGCGTGTTTGATCAATATCAGATACATACCTAACTTAAGTTCTTCTAACTTAACTTAAGAGACAGCTATGCTGCTTTATCCCCAGCTAAAGCACTAGGAAGTGGTAAAGGGCGGGCGTTTTGGGGACTGTCTTATGTAGTTATGACATTCAAAAAGTGCAGATTCTCAGCCTAATTTAAATATTCGAATTTGAATTTTAAAAATATTGAAGCTAAACGCGAACAAAAATTCCACCTTTGACAGCATATTTCGCGTCACATCGAACATGATTAACATTAAAATCCGCTAAACTTTGCCCTCAGCACTCCTCCATTGTTTCGTTACTCCACTCAGTCACGGCATGAAAAGGGCTAAATTCACGGTTGTCACGTTTTTAATTAATTTACGAGTGGGTGAGGCCTGGGTATCACGCATAACCTTTGTCCGCTTATGTGAAATTCATCAATTAACGTGGCTTTAGTGTTGCGGGCACTTACATTTACATTTTCATCATTGTAAACCGAAATTAGCTGTACAAATAGTGTTAGGGCGTAACTAGTTTGATCCAGTTTGTGAGAGTATTATCGTTCCGATGGGAAGTTTGAGTTTTTAGAATGAGGTGAAACTGGCATTGCGAAAGTACTTATCATTCGTAAATTTAAGTATTTGTGTTTTTTTTTTGTAACGTATTTTTTTATGTGAAACATGTCTCGTGTCACTTCTCAACACATCTTTTCCAATCTGTGGGAATGATTTCGTGAAAAGCGACAGATGTGTATTACAGGAAGCCGGCGAAACGGGCGCTGTTTGATTTGACCAATCAGCGCGCGCGGTGTTAGAGTTGGCCATCAGAAACGTCCTTGACGAAGTCGAGTGTTTAATGTTGCTTAATTACCAAGGTGTGATGTCAGATGTTAATCATATGCGTACCGTAAGGCTCGCTTGTTTTTATTAATCGTCCTCCAGGTCGTATTTCGGCCATGGCGGCTAATTACAACAGAGATCAGCCTTCGGCGCGGGAGATATTATAGTGCACAAGTGTATGCGCAGACACAGGACGCACTCTCTCTTTCCTCACTCTCATAGTGCGATGGGCGGCACGCAATCTGACGCGATCGGAGAGAGATCAAGCGCAGGACCAACAGCTTAACGTTCTTTCCGAGGCAAGGGGGTATAACACCGCCAACTTCCAAACTCAAACACACTTTATCTGACCTGAGAATCGAACCCAGGACCACGCTCAGTAGTCGCGCGTGCGACTACAAGATCGACTTAAACATACCTAACTGGCTAAATGTGAGTTTACTATAGATATACCAGAGGTATACCTAAAAGCTTCGGGGTATATCTAAAGCTTCAGGGAAAACTAGCATTATGTTATAGAAATTCCATAACATCTGCAATAATAATTGTAAAAACTATGTGAAAAGTATGATTTCAAAACTGCTAAAATAAAACATTTTTTATTTCCAGGCGGGAAATCCTCATGGATACCCTCCGTCTTGGGAGAACGGAGGGTTATGTCGGACTCTTACTGACTAAAATCCCACTGTTCCTTCTTCTCATGTCTCCTTTCCATGTGTCGGGGGCCTGGGCCATACTCGTACATTCGCCGCACCCCCGACTGGTATCAGCCTCCTATGCCTAGCGGGACCCATCATCCAGTGCGGTAGATCCCACAACCGCACGTCCTCCCATAAAAGCTCGCATTCATAACTGCGTGCACCCTCTTTGGGCCTGACTGTTCAAACGAAGACACAGCCCCGATAACATTTTACCAACATTTTATGGAAAATTCAATTTAAAAAAAAAGGTGTGTAAACAAAAAACTTCTTTGTAAAATGCAAAGATATGTTACTGGCCACTTGGGTTTACGTCTGAAGTTAACAGCAACTTGGAATGGGAGGAAAATCTTAAGTGTATTTTCTCGCTAAAGTTTTAAAAGCCAAAAGAAACTTTAGAGCTTCTAAACAATGAACTTACAACGTCAGTTATACTTACACATTACATTATTAACTTCAGATTATACCTACCCAAGTCCTATTATGCCTATACGCAAATCTACCAAAATAATAGCTTGAGTAGCGGAGTGACTGATCGATGAGCTGTGTTATCAGTCGCGGGTTCCATTGCCTGCATATGTGATCAGACTGTGATGTTTGTTACTGCGGACACTTCTACGAGAGAATCGTAAGAAAGCGGTGTAAAGTTTCAATCAAATATCTAGGCATACAAAAATTACAACGTAGTAAACCACCCTATACGATATTCCATTTCCAACCATCAGCATGTTCTTACGAATGGTTAATTATTAAGGCAACACAGTATCTTTCCTTCAGCGTATGCCCAACTAAAGGGTAACTTGACTGAATGAACAATAACTTCAGGAAATGAACGGAAATTAAACAATACAAATCGCTTTCAAGAGGCAACCAACTACCTCACCTAAACCAACAAAAAGCAATTTAAATTAGCGTTCACTTCAACAGCAACACACAATAGGAACAACAAAACAATTCAATAAATCCCATAAAATTTCACTGTTTTCAGCAACAATTGATTCCAACACTTGAGTTAAGTAAGAAAACAATTGTTTATTAAACAAAAGAACGGCTCCTAGCAGTAATTGGCAATTCATGAGCATTCGCAACTACCGTACATGTTGATTTTGTCGGCAACGTCAAAGCTTTGTTTGCCGCAGCCTATACCAGAGGCCAGCTTGCTCACAACTTTATAGAACGTATCGATTAGAAAGGAAAATGTGCTATAATCACTTGTTTGCTAGCTGTGTTGGAATCTCGTTAAAATGTATGGCTTAAAATAATCAGTGATTAACTAATTATCAATATTACACGTACAGTCAACCGCACGTTGGCGATAACGCTTGAACTATGAAAATGCTCCTTATTGTTTTACGACAAAAATATGTCAATGTTACATTGCCAACTACATTATCATGGACGAAATACTATACTTACACATAACGAATTAAATGTGAATTACTACAGTAACGTGGATACCAGATAAAATACTGAAATATATATATTTGTATACCAGTGTGTCCGGGTAGGCACAGATAGCTGAAGCAGATTACATCCTGGCTAGCTAAAACAACAAAATTTAACAAAAAAATCACGTGAAACATAGTACTTTTATTCTTTCAACATCCGCGCTATTTATTACACACTTTATTTAAAAAGAATAACAATATCGTTTCTAGGAAGCGAACCGAATTGATCATTCAATTAACTTTAATATAATCACGTCAAAGAAATATTGATTTTAGAAAGAATGTTTTTTGTATTATTATTACTCCGTTTGCTCATAAAAATGCAACATATTCCTTACAATTAGCATTGAAACAGAATAAAACGTCTTATCTTACAATTTATTAACTTTCAAGAGGGAACTGGCCACTTTTTTGTATGCGTGCTTCATTAACATAATAGAAGAAAAGTTTAATTGAGTTCCAAACTTGAACTCCACTCGAGCTAATGGAACTTGAGTATTATGCAAGATCGTAACTCGCATGGCGCCCAATTGAACGCTACGGCGTAGCAAAGATTCGTAGCTTCGAAGCGCTTCGAGCGACTGATGTTGTGATTATCCAAAGGCTTGGCTGCGAATTACTGGCAAACGTTTTAATTCCGCGAGTGAGGTTGTTTGTGTAATTTCTGTTGCCAAAACACGATGTTGTTAACTGAGCTAAATAGCGGAGCATATGTTAGCCTAGGGTTGCTAGAATTATGGACGCTGTTTTAATTAAAACACATGTTTCTATAATTTAGGATGTGGATACAGTCTCGCTTTTTCTGGACCATGATAAACTGTGTACGTTCCTACAAAGCATTATCCTTGAAACACGTGTAGTTATTTAAATAACAAAGTTTATGATAGTAAAAGGTAAAACATTTCTACTAAGGCTACAGAAAATGAATAGCTAAAACATTCACAAAATAAATTCAAATTATTCAGCAGTTATGATGTTGAAGCAGAAATTGAGGAAAGTAAGGTAATTTTTATCGGCTTTAGAATCTAAGCAATAATACAAATTAGGTCATTAAAGTAAACAGTACTTAGATAAGCACTAAGATTACCTAACGCTTTATGTCTTCATTCCTCTATAAAGGCTTGTGCAGAAAAAATGAGCACTAGATAACAACATTAGCACAACATATCTTGTTCATGGCTAAACTAAAACATTAAAGATATAATTAAACAAGCAATTATAACTTTTATTGTTAAAAGAATAAAATCTCTCTTGGTATCAAAAATACTAATGACCTACTATGTAATAAAATATTAAAGGTTATTACTATTTTAACTAACAAAACGTTATAATTGCGTAAATATTTACAATTAATTGCATACCATAACATTACAATTAATTTAAAACATACATAACATTACAATTAATTTAAAACAAACACATTAAAGTCATAAAAACATCACTACAAATAGTAAGCTCGTTCAACGAGGCAATTAACAGAACACGATAACACTAATAGTCGCTACAAACATATATAATAATATCTAAAAACATTAAAACGCTGTCAACGAGTGTTATTAAGTAAAGCGCCATTACCCACAAGCTGCGGATACCCCGGTAATTATGTTAGTAATAAATCTTACACCCACCTAAATTATCTGAGTTGCTGCAGGAAGGGCCTGGGAGAGCCAGGAAGCAGAGAACGAGGTACCGAATACCACACATGTTGTTCATTACTCAAAAAGTACAAACGAAATACAAAACTATCACAATTGTTCTCATGGCAAAAGTTTGCGACACTATTTCCACTTTGACATTTAAAAAATTCGCGCCAAAAAATGACGGATGAAAAAAAAAATGAAGCAAGAATGTCGGATACGCGTTCGATTTTTTTGAATTTAAAAGTTGTTGTGTCACGTGCGGTATCCACGTGGTAACCGCGTGACAGGACGTGTCCACAGTAAACAAGCGTGTGGCCACACTGACTCCGGACGTTCGACTGACGCGACCCAACGATACAAACGCCCCACGACTATTGGTCACGGCACACGGCGAGCCCATCAATTTTGCTTGACGTTTCAATGAAAACCCTTCCTACTTTTCCCTCGAGTAAAATTAGGGAGAGTCTTGTTATAATTAAAAATGTTTATCGATGAGATCGACCTGATTGAACTTTAGGGACGGAATTTAAATGGCGGTAAAGTACTTTAAATGTCAAATCTTCTCGTTTACAAACTGCAAAGTTGACATAATAATGGTGTGACTAAAATACTTTATTTTAAAACGATTAATTACAAATCTAATTAGTTTACAGAAAGTTATAAGGATTTACCAAACAGCTATATTATCGCCTCTAGATACCTAAAATAGTAAATAATGAAATGATAAATGTGACCGTAAAATTATTACAACAGCACATTATTATTCCTTACACGCGAGCAGGCGCCGTAAATAATAATATCACATCGAGTAGAAATGTTGGGGCATTCGTACAAAAGGAAATGGACTTTGAGTTTGTTTTTACATACATTCATGTACACATAAAACTTGTTTAAATTCATGAACTGGACTCATTAGAATAACATTCCATTTTTCTTTTCGCTTTTAAAAAAATCGAATAAAACCTGTGTGAAGAATGAACAACTTTTGAAAAACGAACATGGACATTCAAATGTGGCCAGTATTTGCCAATGTGGGTGGACTGATACTGTTTGATATTTCAAGTAGTTGGTGGCAAATTCGGGCGGATGGTTCACGAACACAAATAGATGGCTAACTATTGCTATTGACATCTTGTATACAACTGGATACGGTAGATTGGATACTGGGGGCTGTTACATATGTACTAGATACTGGAAATTTCGAATATGACATAATTGCTGAACCCATATAATATCTTGAAAGGGACAGAGGCATTCTCATCGTACTGTCGAATTACCACAACTCATTTACCGGGCCGACCTCCTCATTCAGAAACTTTTCTATAACGAACCGTACCGTCGCTGTATAATCGAATCGAAGGACAAATTAATGAGTTATAATCCGACTACCCTAGAGACCAAAAGGATAGGATTTAAAACCTGTTTTAAAATTAAATTTAAAAAGCACTCTACCTAAAACCATAAACTTGTAACAGACAATAACATCTTTAAACCGACCCTAAAAAAACATAGGTAGGTACTTATCCAAACCCTTTCTGAGTAAAGAGTACACACGAATTCTCGTATTATTTTACCAAATCCATTACGTTGCGTACTTTTGGGAGTTCTTAAGGCACAACCCGGGTTCGATTGATAGAGAAGGCATATAAAATGGAAACAAAATAGGTTGGTGAGTAGATAGAAATTGAGAGTAAGTAAATTGAAATAAATTATCTGAATTAAATGGTAATCGTAGTATTCAAAAGGATTATAAATTCTCTTTGAAAACCGAATATTATTTTCAGTTTGTCAATGACACTGCAGAGAAAACAATGCGTAGTAAAAAGCCAATTTTAATATGTTGGCCTTAATTGTATACAGGAGGAGATCTTGACATTCGATATTCTGGACGAGAATTCGTTTGTTTTTTTGAAAATAACTATTAATCAAAGAAAATATTCACAAAAAAATAAAAAAAAATAAAAAAATTGTTACCTAAGTCCACCTTTCTCTGGGACAGGAAAACATAAAATACCTCAGCTACTTATCTTTTTGGACAAGACGTAAGTTCTCCTAGAGGTGGATTATTGTTATGCTAGTCTGAAGGGGAATCCGTCGTACCGGGAGCGCCATTTTATTCACTTTTTATCCACGTGAATGACCAAGGTAGAGGAAAGAGAAGTGATTTCAAATAAAATAAAAACGTTTTTGTATAGCATTCACAATGTTGTCAATAGTTCTAAGAAAACGTCGTTTTCAGAATCTGTCAGAAATACCCAGTATGTGTTCCTAAGTGTTATGTTCTAGCTCCCTTTAGGTGTAAAGGCGTAAATAAAGCCACAGGTGACACGTAATGTCCAAAGTTGCCACCTTAAGACCTGAGTAGTACAAACTTATACGATTTACAGGGTACAATTGAAAATATAGAACTTCTGCACTTACAGAGCGCCTCAACAGGGACTAACTTTGTTATCACTATAACAGATACACACTAACGCCTATACTAAAGTCTGTTTTTATTTATCGGACACAATTTCCTACTATTCTGCTGCACGCTTATAGCATGACTACAATAGAAACGGGTTTTGTCGGCGGAATAATAGACAAAATGAGAGATAAAAAATCACTAACTGTAATTTTGTCTATTCTTCCGTCGACAAAACCCGTAGAAAATCCGTCTATGGTTATCATGCTACGCGTGCAGATAGATGATAATGAATATTTTTCAGAAAAGCCCAACTACTTTCGGACTCGTCCGGAGCCCATATTCAAAAGTTGCTCACGCGACTTCACCCTGAGATAGAAACCTTAAAAACTCAATACGAAAGTAATTCTGCAATTCTGTGGCGATAACAATGCAAATCCAAAATACGAATGATTTTCATTTGAAAATAAGTACATACTGCAAAAAATCGGAGTTAATAGCAATTTTTCGGATATTCGGCATACCCAAAAAATGCCTATACCGTAATGGCATACCGTATGGCCGAACAATTTCAGCCTCGAACGGAACCCTTATTCATGAGTTGTTTACGCGTCATCAACCTTCTACATAGTAAAACCATAAAAAAGCTATGTAATAAAAAAGAAATTCTGCAATTGTTTGGCGATAAAACTGTCAATCCAAAATACGAATGACCTACTTAAATGATTTTCATTTGAAAAATAATACATACTGTAATAATCGGTGTTAATTGCCATTTTTCGGATATTCGGCATACCCGAAAAATGCCTAACCAATACCGTATGCCCGACCAATTTTGGACTCGAACGGAACCCTTATTCATGAGTTGCTTACATGTTTTAAAAACCTTCCACAAAGAAAATTTAAAAAAGTAAAAATACGAAAAAAAAACGAAATACTAGTTTAAATACAAAAGTAATTTTGCGATTCTGTGGTGACAAAACTGCCAATCCAAAATACGAAAGGAAGGTAGGTCAATGCTTTTCATTGATGAAAAAATGACCTACGTAATAAAACATCGTCCACATAGCACGTATAAGCAATTTTTCCAGTTTGCCAAAGGGTAATCGATTCTGCTACATATGAACCTGACTTGTTATACAGCTCATTAATCATCCTTTCTAACTTTGTACGGGGCTAGCGATAAAACCCGGATTTACTTGACTGAAATCAAAATATATTTTTCATACACACACCTACATTTTTCATAGCTAACACGGAAATGTTGGTGAATTTCGACAAAGCTCAGTACCTATCTATATTCTATAAATAATATAAAATATCCTCGCTCTTCATGTCTGTATTTTTGAACTACACAATGGATTTTGATGCGGCTTTCACCATAATTTATATATTTTATTCCGAGATCTATGTGATTGTAATACATTAATATTAAACTTACCTACATAAAATAAGCAAATCTCGATGTTTTGTCAAGTTGTGAAAACCGTGCGAAGAATTGGACGCATCGCTATTTGTGTTAAAAGTTGGGAATGTAAAAAGGAAAGTTTTGTTTATTTTTGTACCTTTGGGTTGACATAAATGTGGATATTACGGCTTATGTTGAAACCTTCATGGGGCAATAAATATCGAATAGTGTCGGCATTTTCGTGGAATTGTATAATAAATCCAAGTAGGGTATATTATGATCAATACCTACCAAACAGATGGTAGGCAGAAGTATATAGCAACCCTGTTCTGCCAGACATGTTTTAAGTTCCATAGGTGGCGAACTTTTCAATATCAAAATGAGATGACGATTTTATATAGATAAATAAAGCCAGCTTAACTTCAAATTGAGCTTGATTGTGAAAATATCATAGATATTTTTAACCATAGCAAAAACTTCTCACAATACGCACAAGATTGGAATAACTAAAACAGTTATTTTCAAGGCAAGAAAGTTGGGCCGATCGTTAGCTCTGGCTTTAAATGTTTGTCATTTACAAGTTTTCAAACTAGATCTAAAGAAAATGGGTAGCAATCATTTTCAACGTTCTACCTTTAAGAAACTTGGACATTTGCATCAAATACGAACGGACTAATGAAGACACTGTTCAAAATTCAGACTATCTTGTTGGTCTAGAAGTCGCAAGCGCAACTGCGTTTAGCCCTGGGCTGGATTCCCGGGTTGGGATTAATTTTATGAGGATATTTCATCAGACAAATCTCAGAAAATATCAATAGGCTTGACCTCTAGATAGGACTTATAACATAACTGGCGTAATCTGGGTACCTATATAATACATCTCTGCTTTGAAAATACAGGCTTTGAATATTATGATACACCATTCAACATTCAGATTTATACGGAAATAACGAGGATAGAAAGCAAGTCATCAAAAGCTTACGTGTATCTAGTTTGGGTACCAATCAGGTTGAATCAAACTTCACAGAATCCGAGAGAATCCGGGAGATCCGGCAACTACGACTCATGCCATGGAATCAATTTGTGTTTGCAAAGGGAGATGTGAAAATGGAATGCCTGCATTTGAAAATCCACACGTATGATGTGTGGCCCAGGTGGAACTCCCGTTTATCTGATACAACTGCCGTAAAAATCTTTATGTGCAATGTAAATAAAGGTAATGAATAAAGCACACGCTTGCGGCTTTAATTTTATTGAACGGAAAATTTAATAAAGAGCAACGGTGTATTTTATCTCCTTTGAATACTTCATGTTATTCGCATAAACATAATAAAAATGTCTGTGACCATTTATGTACATATTTAATCATATAGATAACAATATTTTTTATCTGTTTGTTTCAGTCTACTAATAATATCCGTCAACAAGTTTCGCATTAATCTCAATTACTTATTGGTATTTAATTTTAGCTTCTATCAATTTTTATTTTTTATTTTGTTTCCCATCGCACGTTTTCTCCACACATTGACATTGGCAGAATTGTCGACATCGGCACCATTGCCATAAGGAAAAATAGAATAGAATAATAAAAATGCTTATGGCAATTTTTTAATACTTACCTTTTAAGTTTTTTCTTTTTTAAATATGTCTTTAAAAAAAATCTACTCACCAGATTTTAAAATACTTTCTCTCCTTTTACAACATAAAAAAAAATTGTTTTCTTTTCTCAAAAAAACCCACAAGTACCCAAACTATTAAATTTTTATTACGAAGTAACCTTCACCTTTACCTTATCGAGACCCGTTAAGCAGATAGGCATCATATTCAGAGGGTTGAATACTCCTCAAGTCAATGCTCGAGTCTTTCCGGTGCTCGAGCGAAGCCCTAACGACTCGAGCCACCCTAAACATACGTAATATGACGTAATCTTTTGTGTGAAAGGGTGGAGGGTTCAGAGGGAACAATTGTACGTATGGGGGACTGTGTACCTGTAGATACCGTTATGCTTAAGATTTTATTTGTTGCGGTAAAAGAGATTTTACATGGTTCTTAGTTTTGTATCCCGTATCGCGCACCAATATTTCATATGAAATTACAAATAGGTAATTATGTAAAAGTCTGTGCTCAAGCGCAAATCTCTCTAGTCTGACAAAATATAACATAATACAAAGCGACTGCCATATTGGCTCCCCAAATCAGTTATTGGACGATACCTACAAAAAAGGTTAGGTCGATTGTCAGAGTTTCAGGCATGACATAGATTGAGAATGTAACATTTAGGATTTCCTTTTTATCTTGCTCTCTTCCAGGCACGGAAAGGCGATGTATAAAAACATACCTACTATACAGACTGATCGCGGCAAGCGCAGCCCATTCTCGCAGATCAAAACTTTACTTTTATATACTTGGTATTTTTCTTTTTCCGGAATCAGGGTTTGTGCCCGGTTGCTGGCAATAGGCTCGCCCCTTTTTCCATAATTAGCCGATAATATTCCCGTTACTTGGGCTCAGGCCTCCTCTCTTATTGAGAGAGAGTGGGCCGTAATCCACCACGCGGGCCCAGTGCGGGTTGGTAGATGTCACATGTCTTCCAATTTTTGGTTCTAGGTGGACATGCCGGTTTCCTCACGATGTTTTCCTTCACCGTTTTGAGAGCAATGGTGATGAAATAAATTACACAAAGTGATGCGTCTGACTGGGTTTGAATCCACGACGTACAACTCGTAAATCAAGGCCGTCACTACTGGGCCAACTGCTCTCTTTTTACGCCACTTTTTAACTGGGGCTAAAATATAACTCGCGAAAATAATGTGATAGTACTATACTGCCCTGCTAAGCCAAAAGGTGCTATCTCAATCGGGGTAAGTTTTGAGAAAATTGACTTTTTGTAAATTGTAATTTAAGGAAACTTAAGGATATAAAAACCTTCTGAGTGGTTTTTTAAATGTTTTAAGTTAGATAGCGGTATTTGGCTTATACCATTACATGCGAAATTGTTATAGCTATTGAATGGTATAAAAAAACCTAAAATGGCGTATCTCAGAGATAGCGCTTTTTGACTTAGCAGGGCAGTATAGATATTGATATTATGTTATGTTTCCTATTTCAACATTTTTTGCTGAAATGGCATGCATTAAAATGTTAGGTACTAAATATTTTCGCGAGACTGTTGAATATTTCAAAGTGTTCATTTTTGTCACTAGGGATATAAGACGTAATGGAAAAGTAAGGATATTGTTTTTCTTATATTCCCATAAGGACAAAGAAAAAATTATAATGTATGATTAAATACACAGAAAGGAAAACAAATATTTTCTCTTGTACTAACACGTTTCGTATCCTTAGTGATGTGTATGTAATTGAATTTAGAAAGACTATTCCTGAACATCTACATATTCTGCTGAAATGACAATATTTCATTTTCTAAGACTTAAACTCGTAAAAAAAACCTAGTTTTAGTAATATTTAGGTTATTGTTACAGTTATGGATTAAGCTTTATCTGAAACTGAATAAATTTACATTTTCACTAATTTCAATTTCGGTTTTCAAAAACTTCAAAATAAATCCGAGCTCAAAGTGACTTTCAAATTACTTTTGCAACTCAACTAGTAACTATATTAATTTAAGAGGGTTTATCCTAAAAGTTGGCAACGTCGCAAATAACTGTCAAATGTTTACCTCTTTTGATTCTTATAGCAATATTACTGAATAGAAATAAGGAATGTGGCTAACTAGAGAACTAGAATATTAATAATGAATTGCAATTATAACATTGAATTTGATGTTGTACCCATTTTAGGTGTAAAAAACGCATTTGGAAAGTTTCAAAATAGTTTTTTACATCTAAAACTAAACATTCGGTGTTACGATATTAATAATTGCATTTCATAATCAATATTCTAGTTCGCTAGTTAGCCACATTTGTTATTTCCACACAGTAATATTGCTAAATTAATCAAAACAGTGAGATATTTGACATCTATTTGCAACGTTGCCCACCTTCAGAATAAACGCTCTTAAGTATTTGCAAAGGCTTACTTTAGACCTGAACTCATCATTGGGTAAACAAGGGTTGTTATACAATGAAAGAACCGGCGTGCCTGTATGAACAACGTAAACGAAGCAAAGGCTTAATGTAAGGATCGCAGCAGCTGACGTCCTGTAGTTTCTACCTACCCCAATGGGCAATGGGAAGATGCCGTGAGTTTATGTATGTATGAAGAATATTTTGGCTGTGTGAATTTTGGTGACCTGACTTTTTACTAAAGTTATCCAACCCAACTATACCCAACTATATACAATATTATAAATACGAAGTTGGTTCGTTTGTTTGTTACGCTTTCACGCTAAAACGGCTGAACGGATTTGGATGAAATTTGGCGCAGGGGTTGAACTGAAAAAGGACATAGGCTTTTAGGACTTTTCATCCTGGATCAAAAAATAAAGAATCAGTGTTTAAAGCGCAAAAAAGATGCGTTCGCGCAATAGCTGGTATCTTTGTTCCTGAATCATGCGAACCATATTTAGAAAAGTTTAATATTTTGACCTTTCCATCAGTCTATATCTATGAAGTTACAGTATTTGTTAAAATTTATAAAAACCTATTCGGTGAACTAAAATCAAAAAGATATATACTGAAAATATCTAGTATACCAAATAAAACTGCTCTTCTGGGCAAAAGTTTTTTTGGAATGGCACCTAAAACATACAATAAGATACAAAAACAGCCATTTAAAATTTAGAATAATTACAAAATTGGAATAAAAAATGAATGAATGAGAATTAAATTTAGAATTTAAAACGAAAATAAAACCCTGTCTCTGCTAACTATGTAATACAAAAATATTAAGCGTCCATCAACTGGAAATAGGTTACACGGCCCTGGCAACGCTCGCAACAAACTGTTACTGCTGTGCATTACTGCAATCTGTGGACAGTCTCCACTATGTGGGGCGACTTCACCAAATTAATATTAACGGGGTTGGTTACTGGTTAATTTTACTTCTACTAATGGGTACTGTGCTACTGAAGAAAAAGTCAAGAAAAAAGTATATATTGTCGTGATTTCTTTGATTTAATTTAAAAAATTGTATTACTTTAATATCGAATTATATTATCCTCTGTGGCAAAACTGTCAACGTACAAATTATTAATATTATGACAAACTTTTAAATGTGTTTTCATTATGGCAACTGAATGTATTATTTTACTTTGACAACACTCAGAAATAACGGATATGATAATATCGTTATTTCCGGGTGGGGTAAAAGTCATTTCAAATGGTAAAATGTAGTGCAGAGTGAGTCATCGTTCGATTGTGAAATAGTACAGTTGTGTGGATTAAAAGTATTAGCAAGAAAATAGTGCTTTCTCTACATTATCAATTTATAAGAACTTAAGAGTTGATAGTTGGTGAAAAATAATGCCACACATGCTTTTATTGATGCATCCGTTCCCATAATTCCCAAAAGTCCTTTCAATTATAACTGAAAAGACGTCACTGGCAACATATTTGAATAGATCTAAGACATCACTGGCATTCAAAAAATGTATTCACATTAACTATAGTTTTCGCATTTTAGCGTGGCAGTAACGGTCATTGCCCTTTCCCTAATATCTCTCCGTAGGAACTCAAACAATAAACTATGTATAGTTTTTCGTTATTGCATCATGTTTAAGAATACGATAGATATTGATTCAGGACGTTAACGGACTTTATTTTATAACATAACATCACGCCTCGTTTTCTCAAGACCTTGTTTCCAGAGGTATACAGTACACCCACATTTTGCCAGTTATGTTTAAGTTCCATGTAATAGGGGGTGAGCCTATTGCTATCAACCGGGCATAAATTCAGACTCCGGGCTGCTACCGAGAAATACAGTATGGAAAAACCCAAGATCCCATGCCCAGCCGCAGGGCGTGCGGCCACTAGACTAACGAGGCAATGTAGATGTGGTGGCGAGGTTAGTATAGTTGGGTCAATGACCAATAATGTCATGCTAAAACGCGACAACTATTCCAGTTAACTTGAACCCACTTGAGCGTTATAGCTATCCACATGAAAGTTACTTTAGACGAGACTCTCTGTATCGAGCTATCTGACAGATAAACTGAATATTGTATTCACATCAAAGTCTAGGTAGAGGATAACAGATATCAGAGGAATGTATAATTTTGTTATCTTATCTGTCAACTTTGACCGTTGCGCTTGAGCACAGACGAAGATACGGGTGCTAAAGTATATAATAATATGTGGTACTGTATTTAGATGAGATGTATTTATGAGTTTGTTGCACCACTTTTTCTTCGCAGCTAAACAACTAGGAAGTGGTGAAATGTGGGCATTTTGGGCGACCGTCTTATGTTATTTTGACGTTCGAAAAGTGCTGATTCGAATAAATGAAACTTTTGAATTTGAATTTGATTTCCTCTTAAGAAAAACCTTCACTTTTTAAATGATGACTATGTCAACTCAGGATATGAATTGTTAAGCTTTACTGCCCACTTAAACTGTCCGTATATTCAAATCACAACTGTCATGTTTTGACATTTGTAATGAAATGCATATAGTATGTCAAATTGACGTACGGAGTCAGTTTGCATAATAATTTATTTATTATTGTATTACAAAGGTAAGTACAGTTTTTTTTTCTTTGAAAGTTCTTTCATTCTACTGAAGCTTCCACGAACGATCTAATACCAACAAGAAATTTATATAAGCCAGTCGAAATGCACGTTCATTTGCATTCTAACCCTAAAAAGGTAGAAAAGCCACACACACAGCACAGTTTCTCTTTGCTATTAAAGCGGTTAACAATGCAAGTGAAGTGAGGCTAAACAAAAAGTTGAGACCTGGAGTAGTTCACACCTTTCTATTCAAAGCTAAAACTCACTACTGAACGTGTTCAAATTTTATGTGTGGTCGAATGTACGAGCATTTAAATGTAGATGGCAGAACGAACTTTTTCTCGTTTATAGATTTTTCGGCTCATTTTGGGACTTGTTTTCTTTGGTCTCAATAGAGGCCTCACTACTTGTGAGGGGCTCGTGGCAAATAATAACAGCAACACGGTTCGATCTAAAGTTAATCTATGCTTGCCGCGGTCTGTTCGTGGATGGCTGACCATCCATTAGATATGGAGACCACTCCGTGCCTCGGAAAGCACGTTATGCCATTGGACCCAACTGTCATTCATAGATCTTTGACAGAAACCCGTGCGTTACGGGTAGTCGGAAGCCCAGAAGTCAGACAACCAGTCTTACCAAATGGTATCGTATTACCCAGTAACTGGGTTGTGTAGGTCAGAAAGGCAATCGCCGTGTAAAATACTGGTGTTCAGCTGCATCCGGTTAGACTGGAAGTCGACCCCAATATAGTTGGGATAGTGGCTAGGCAGATTGAATAGTGAGAAGAAAAGGATAATTTGAAATGGATCTGGAAACCTAATGGTCCTCGTTATTTTTTAAGAGACTCCCAATCAGGTGCTCAGATGAGTGGGTTTTTCAGATGACTGAATTCGCTGTGATACACAGAAAAAGTAACCTTATATTTTAGCCGAAATAAGAATAGGATTAAAGAAACATTGTTACTCGGGTCGATTTTGCCTTTTTTACTCCTGACGTTCCAAATACTCAAGAGGTATTTTTACTGGAAAATAGGCAATAGCGGCTTCCTTTCTGCTAATAAAAATAGACAACGTCTGCAAAGCATGGCTATTCTATTCAACAGTTAGTAGTGTGTCAATGCTCCCAAGGAGGTATACAGGGTGTATCAGAAAGGTGTGGTCAAAATGAAGATTGTGGTACAGGCCATCAAATTTAACAACTTTCTCCATGGGATCAACATCGCAATCGCGAAAAATATTATAAGTACGTCCAAAACTTTAATATTTTTGATACATTCTGGAGACAAAAATATCTGTTGAAACTCTCGCCAATTTTGACGAATAATTGCTTAAACCTTTATCAAATAGTTAAGCAACGGCTGATGTAAATTAATAATGAGCAAGTGAAACCCGCTACTCATTAACTCGCGGTAATCCCTCGATGATCGTTGGAACTCTCAAGTAAAATATTAATGTTCCCGCATTTATTCCCGGGAACATTTTACGTGATAATTAAAGTTATAAACTAACTTAGAACTATTGTTTCACGGTTCTTAGTATGTCCGTACTCGGTTGATAGGAACTGGACCTTCAATTTTAAGTGCTTTGGTGGACTTCGATAGGTGGTAGTCTCTTTTCGATTGTGATATAAATACAAAGGAATTGAACTTTTGGGTGGCTAAAGTGGACTGGGTACCTAAAATTATGGAAAGACTATGCCTGTCCCTGGTCGCGGGAAAGTCGAAAAGGGATACCGTGGGCCCTGGCAATGTACAGGTAACTGAAGGAACACGGGTGGGTTTTAGTCAGTAAGAGCCTGACACGCCGTCCCGCTCCAGAGCGGGAGAAGTTATTTGATAATTTCGAACCGTCAAAAAAAAAAAAAATGCCTGTCCCTGCCTGACCAATGTTTTTTATATATATCGTGTTCCGATCGCAGAAATGGGCAAATCAATCAATGGCCATTCTCGGCCCACGACATCTTTTCTTTATCTTTTTTATCTTTATCTGTATCTTCTTTCGTATAGTATAAAACAAAGTCGCTTCGCGCTGTCTGTCCCTATGTATGCTTAGATCTTTAAAACCACGCAACAGATTTTGATGTGTTTTTTTTAAAATAGATAGAGTGATTCAAGAGGAAGGCTTTTGTGTATAATACATTAAGGTTTTCTGTAAATTGGCTGAAATATGACGATTATTGTCGAAGATGTCGGAAAAAATCATGCCGACTGGAAGCTTTACTGACGTGCGCCGTAAGCCGTAAGAGATACATCAAATTTATGTTTTACAGAATTGTATATCTTAAAAAGTTCAAAAATAAAGTCCGCGATAACATATGTTTATCTTCTAAGGATGACCATTTTTATCTTTCAGAATTTGATAAAAATTTCATTGTTATTTCCGAAGCTATTTTGACCGGTATTTTATTTATCCTTATCCAATAAAATAAGTTATTTAAATTGGGCATTTAATTTAGATTAAAATATGCCTTGACATCAACTCATTCAAATGAATACTTTAAAAGATATTACAGATTCAAAATTACGCGTGACAAAATAATTATGGTTGCCGACAACGCGGGCGCAGCGGTAGGAATCAGCGACTTTTCCTCGGATATTAGGTATGATCTAACTAATCCCGGTAGTACGTACCCGTGGGATATTTTCCGGCATCCATGCGGGCGAAGCCGCGGGCAAAAGCTAGTATACAATAAACAGATAAAATGACAGGGGGTGACTCAAGAAACGGCTGTTTCGGGAGGTTCCTGTTCCGTATAAGGCGGGAGGAAACGCCCGGGTGTCACCATTGTGTGGATCGCCCGGAGGACACGGTGGAGATCTGCCCGGCTTGGGCGGAGCACCGCCGTGTCCTCACGGAGGCGATCGGCGGCGACGATCTCTCGCGTCCGGCCCTGGTTCAGGCCATGGTTCGAAGCGAGAGTGCATAGGAGGCCGTCACCACCTTCTGCGAAGCAGTATTGCTCGCGAAGGAGAAGGCGGAGCGCGCGAAGGAGAGGCAAGATTCGCGCAGGAGACGCCCCGGGCGTCGGGAGTCGCGAGCCGAATTCCGGCCACCGTAGGCGCGGGCTTGCGGACGGTGAGCAATAGGTAGCTCGCCGTCCGATTAGGACCAGGCCCGGGTCGACGGCGCGTTGTGTTCCACGCGCGCCTCGAAGAGATGTCAGCACCAACTGACGGGGTCCGTAAGGGCCAATGCCTGCCAGGGTTGCGAGTTTGTTCGAAAGGGATACCCCGGCACACAGGCAACGGAAGGAACACGGGTGAATTTTAGTCAGTAAAAGTCTGACACACCCTCCCGCTCCGCCCAGAGAAGTTATTTGATAATTTAAAAAAAAAGAAAAGGGGTCTGGGCCTGGGGCACACTCAATATAGACCCCCAAAAACTGTCGCTAGCACATAGTGTCGCAGCGACAAGGGGGCAACATGTTCTGAGATGCTTATGAAGAGAGGTATTCCACGGCTACCAGTACAATCTCTGAAGTTCGGTCATGATCCCTACCAGCATCTTACTCGAATACTTCCTTCCTTCGAGCATATTTGCTCTTGCGAATCTCCACTCACGCCGGCCAATAACGGCAAAAGAGAAGTGGGAGCTCTGTTCCTCGTCAGTGTTAACTCTAGTCGGGGATAAAGGCTAGCCAGAGATGAGGAACAAGACTTCTCCCGGGAGATAGGGTCTGTGGGATCGCTACTGCCATACACCTCGCCTTGCGGGTTTCTGTGTCTCTCTTGGTCTGGCTCCTCACCGTAGTCCTGTTTCGGTAAAGTTCATCGTAGAGAAACGGCGGTGGGATTATTATTTGTTTTATTTCATTCAAAACACTCATAAATTATATTTTTTAATATTACAATATTAAAACATTTAAAAATATAAAAAATAGTAGTCCATCGATATCGGGAACAGGGTCCAAGCTACCGGCGGTCAGGACTCCAGAGAGAGAAACCTCCTGACAATGCGATCCGTGTCCAGGAGAACCGCATTCTGAATCAAACCCTTGATCCAGCTGCCCAACGAGAGCCTCCTTAGGTGTTGGTAAGTTGGCTCTTGGCAATTAAGCCATTGGCTGATACGACAAACTCGCGAGCCAAGTCAAGATACTTGATTTGTATATCTTTCTCGGCTTTCACGAGGTTCCCGTCATGCGGGGATCGTTATGTCAATAATCATTGTGCGCTCTACTCGATCCACCACCACTATATCAGGTTTATTATTATTACACAGGCGGCACATGTAACCTTCAAACCGCATAACTACAACGCACCTTAACGCACCAGCGGCAAAAATATCAAAAGAAAATCTGAAACTTTTATTATCATAACATCACAAGCCAAATTCCAATCGAACGTTGCAGTCACAACACAAAGCTGTCTGCAATTTAACTCTACACACAGATTTACATAATAAAAGGCGAAGTCTGTTGTTTCAGCATCAACAAAATATTTGCTGAAGCCCTTTTAACAATTTCCGCTGAGGCAAACAGGAGAAAAATCAGGATATTGTAGACTAGAGTGCTTCGATAAAGCGCGGAAAATTCACGACTTGAATATCACTTGTGTTATGCGTGTGTATTTTTTTATTGAAAGCTGTTAAATGTAAAATAGTTGCATTTTTTAGGGTTCCGTACCTCAAAAGGAAAAAACGGCACCCTATATGATCACTTCGTTGTCCGTCTGTCCGTCTGTCCAGACCCTTTTTCTCATGAATACGTGCAAGTATAAAGTTGAAATTAATATCAAATACGTAGGCTTATGGTCCGTTAGAGCTGTAAAAAAACCCGCCCCTGCTACGCACGACAAAACATCATATTATTATAGACATAAGCCTTCCGGAATAATTTCTCTAAATGTTGGTGAAAACCGCATCAAAATCCGTTGTAGTTTAGAACAATAACGCGGTCACACACACATTTTGTATGTTTAAAGAAGAACCGCGCCTCTTTCTACGCTACGCATGAGCTACGGCGTAGCTCTCACTTTGCTACGAGGCTACGACTCCGTGGTCTGATGGCCTCGACGATTTCGGCACGTATTTGAAAGCTTTATTTATGTTATAAATTCAAGCTGATCAATTTGTTTTCATTACTTTTTAGACCTTTATAAACCCCAATCTTTCATTGCACTAAATCTTCGGATGACATTCTGTATTTATGAGTGGTCCCTAATATTGTTCTCAGGCTGACATTTAGGCAAGTAAACGTTCGTTTCTGTAGTACGAAAATAAAAGAAAAGAGGATTATTGTACTAATATTTTATGTTCTCACACTACTCGTGTTCGCAGAGGATGACTGTTTATGACGGCCGATATACATTGTTGGAAAAACTTACCTATACCAGCACGCGTAGCATGAGCACCGTTTTGTCGACGGAAGAGTAGACAAAAATGACGTTCCGTGTAGACAGTACGACGGCAGCAAAGTAGAAAGAGTCAACTGCACTTTTTACGAAATTCACTCTTTGACATAATTCGACTCAGAACTCTTTGTTTTGTCATAAGAGTTTTTCTGTTTGATTCTCTATTTTTACATATATAAAGACAACTACAACAATTTTTCTTCAAATGACGAAGTCCCGTGTTTTGGAACAAAAAATATTACAGTAATATTGGCCTTAACCATTTCTTTGGTATAGCCCTAATAACTAAATGATGTAAAATAGGAGAAGATAGCTTTGTTCTTCTATTAATTATCACAATTTTGCATTCAAAACGTTCTTCTGTAAAATCATGATTTTAAGATTTTGTAGATAACCGTTTATACTTTGCGGCCGTCGAGTAGAAAATCAAAGTCAAAATCACTACTTTAGACAACTGTCAGTTCTCAGTGTGATTTTGACAGTTTGGGATAGAAAACTTTCTTCTGAAATAGTCTACATAAAAAAGGACCTAGACAAAGATTGTTAGAAATGAAGGACAAAATTACAGTTTGTGGAAAGATTTCTACGGTGCGATGTCAAAATGGAGAAACGAAATGTCACTTTGTATAGAAAAAGCTATGTCTATTCTTCGTAGAAATGGAAAGCGTCATGCTACGCGGGCAGGTATTTTTCGCAGTCAACTTATCTAGACCAAAAGAATTATTCAGTGTACAGGTGATAAAGGGTAGTTTCTGCAGGTAAATAGCGATTTTTATTAATTTTATCGTGATTATTTATTTTATGACTCATCACGTATATACTTATTTATGAAGCATTTTGTTAAAAAACTCAACCTAAAAACTATGGCACACATTATCTGATTTACATTCGGATTCGCCTGACCTTTTAAAAATCCGTACCGCGTAGATGTGCCGTGTGTTTGGGTGTGTTCGTGTTTGTGGCCTCAACTCATACGCGGTAAGCAAGGGCGTGTCGGTGACAAATTCTCTCTGTATAGGGTGCTCTTAAGCTTAGCGGTCTCTGGTTGTAATTATTGTGATCACAAAACCAACAACTTCAAGCCGGGAATTCTGATTCACATCTGAAATTTTTGCGGTATTTAATTTTGATACGAAAAACCTCTGTCCCATGTCTAACCTACCCTTTGAAGCTTTGTAAATTAATTCCAATATCATACGCCGGACACAAAGGTGCGACAGTTTTCAGTCGCGACATAACACATACTGTACATATTTCAGTGCGGTATTCCACAGAGCCTGAAGACGAAGGTCTTCAATCAGTGCGTCCTGCCAGTTATGACTTACGGAGCCGAAACATGGACACTCACGGTACGGCTGGTCCATAAATTCAAGTTCGTTCAGCGAGCTTTGGAGCGGGCTATACTTGGAGTGTCTCTGAGGGATCGAATCCGGAACGAGGTGATCCGGCAGAGAACCAAAGTTGTCGACATAGCTCAAAGAACAAGCAAGCTGAAGTGTTAGTGGGCCGGCCATATTAGCCATAGAACTGATGACTGCTGGGGTAGACGTGTTCTTGAGAGGAGATCAAGAATCGGCACACGTAAGGTGAGACGCCCGCAGGCTAGGTGGAGCGACGATCTCCGCAAGGTGGCAGGTTGCTGCTGGATGAGAATTGCCGAGAATCGAGCTGAATGGCGTGCGATTGGAGAGGCAGTGGACTGCTATAGGCTGATGATGAGAATCATGCTCAAATACCGGAAGATTCTAATGACTGTTGTAGGTATGTTTAAATGATATCGCGGCCCCGGCACACAGGCAACGAAAGGAACACGGGTGGGTTTTAGTCAATAAAAGTCTGTCACGCCCTCCCACTCCGCCCAGAGTGGGAGAAGTTATTTGATAATTTCCCACACTCAAAAAAAAAAAAAATGTATGTTTAAATGGCCAAGTTCTTCAAGAAGCTGTTTTTTTTTAATTCTGTCCTTATAGGTTAGAACTAAAGAATTATTGTTATTGATTAGATTAATTCAATCAAAATAACAGATATGACGATTATTGAAAATCTGTAAACAGTTTAACACAATGTCAATATTTGTGTTCCTTTAGTTTTTCTAAAACTACACAATAGATTTTGATGAAGGTTTCACCATATTTTAGGAAAAATCTTCTGGAAGATGTGTACTTATAATACATTAATATTGAGTGTGTGAGTATGTATTGATATGTCGAATGCACCCGTGCGAATCAGGAACAGGTCGCTAGTAAAATAATACCCGAGTTATACGGTCAACAAATAATATTACGGTCACATTACGTCCGACGTTGTCTGAATAGTATTCGAGGCTGTCACTCTCAGGACACTTCACACGAATTAGCGGTTTACTGGATCCGAACTGATTTAACACGAGTCGATACCAATCATGATTTACATCATAATTAAGGGTAATAAATAGGAACTGCTTCGTTGGTCCAGTGGTCTCAAGCGCTACTGCTGAGCATGAGGTCCTGGGTTCAATTCCCAGGTCGGGCAAAGTGTTATTGGGTTTTCTATTAGGAATATCTCAGTAGTGCCTGGTTGATGGCAATAGGCGGGCAGTGTTATTGGGTTTTTCTATCTGAAATTTCTTAGTAGTAGCCCGGAGTTTAGATTTCTGTCCGGTTGATGGCAATAGGCTCGCCCCCTATTACATGGGACTTATACATAACTGGCGAAATGTGGGTGTACCTGGGTACACCTCTACCTTACCCTTCGGGGAAACAAGGCATGATGTTATGTCATAAATAGAAAAGTATTTAATTAAAAAATATCTTATTTAAAGTCAATATTTGAACAGTGTAAAACATAACAGAAATTCATTTCTTCATAAATTCCAGCAAAACACTGCATTTTCATGTTCTTGTTTTAACGAAAAAAAATATGGAACTGCTAAAGGTCTTCCCCTTCGAAATATGGACGACGAAACGCAACGAGGCGTTTCCCAATTTCGCCTTTAAAAATACACAAAAATAAATGGAAAATTGTTCCGCGTTAACTTGGGACACAAATCATATGTCTGTCCGCCCTAATTTAAGCATATCGTGTGCGTGAACACGGCAAGTAAGGGTTTAGACACACGATCAATTTTTGATCGCAATGTTTTGCTAACATCATTTATTTAATGGCAGACTAATAAATACGGTCATTACTGTTATACGGTAATATAGCAGTGATAGCCTAGTGGTGTGACCGTCGGTCTGCCAAGTGATAGGTCTCGAATTCCCAGTTCACGCAGAGGTAAACTTTGCGCCCTCACGCCCCAAGCCGCCGCAGGAGACGCCCTGGGTGTCGGGAATCCCAGGCCGAATCCCAGTTACCGTAGGCGCGAGCTTACGGACGCGCCTCGAGACGCGATTCGCGCCTCAAAGAGATGTCAACACAACTGACGGGCTCCGCTACGACCGATGCCTGCCGGGGTCGTGGGAAAGTTCGAAAGGGATACCGTGGCCCCTGACAACGTAAACAACAACAAAAACCCACCCGTGTTCCTTCAGTTGCGTACGTTGGTACGCAACTGAAGGAACACGGGTGGGTTTTAGTCAGTAAGAGTATGACACGCCCTCCCGCTGCGGCCAGAGTGGCAGAAGCTATTTGATAATTTCAAACCCAAAAAAAAAGGCACGCACCTCTGACTTCTCGGTATGTGTCCTTGTTTCAAAAACGGTGAAGGAAAACATCGTGAGGAAACCGGCATGCCTGAGAGATATTTCTCGACGGCATGTGAAGCTAAGTTTAATTTACCTATATTTATTTATTGAAACCACTTTTTAATCCAGGCAAATCGATCATTTTATTCACACGGCACTATATTTTTTATCATTACTCATCTATACATTATACATTTATCTATGTAAATAATCAAGTACCTCTCAAATACACAATCACCATCGAAAAAGAACGTTTCCAAATGCTAAACTTTCCTGTTATCATTCAAACATTATGTCATTATTTAAATTGCGGGTATACTTACGTAATTTCATTCTGCACATTTCACTTTTCACAACCCCAATAATTCGCATATTTATTATCTCATCTGTTCGACGTCCGTATGACACTACAGGGATCCAGAAGAATATCAGCGTCAGGTATATTTGCCTGACACATGCTGAGTTGGACTCCCATTTGGTGCAACCTTGAGACGCACACCGCACTATGTATGTTTCACTATTGTAAAGTGTCAATGTCAATCAATGTCTTTATTTTCTTCTATATTTTTTTTTTTTGTATATTGGCACCTTATATTCTATATTCATGTATTTAGTTATTATTTAAACGTGTTTTTGTATTTTGTGCTATGTCTTTTGTGTGCATCAAATAAACGATTTATCAATCTATCTATCTAAGTCAGAAGCCCATGGGCGGCTTTAAAACTGACACCAGGGGGCCTACTCCCTAAGCGAAATCCGTTAGTTCGGCCGTCGTCACGGGCGCTTCGCTCTCTGTCTAACTTACGGTATGTCCTTATGTGAGACGGAGAACGAAGCGCCCGTAACGACGGCTGAACGAACGGATTTCGCTTAGGGAGTAGGCCCCCTGGTTAGTCACACCACACGAAAAGAAAAAAAATACGTTGTCAAGACGGTGTCTTTAAATTATTCTCATTACAAAGGCTGTAATGTACCACTGCAGGGCAAAGGCTGACACCCTCTCTTTCCTCATGGGTTTAAAGTAACGCGTAAAAATGGTATAAATTTATTATACACGTAGAAATGATACTGAGCTTTTATGAATATCGTTTAGAGTGCATGGTAGTTTAAAATACAAGGTGTATTTGACATAACTGAAAACCTGAAAACGGGTCATTGTGCCTAATCATTATGAACAACTTTTACTATGGGACCAACCCTGAAGTCGCGAAAACAAACAGTTTTCAGTAATTTAAATTATACTTTGTATAGTTAGTATTTAATTTATTTAGATACAAGCTACTGCCAGCGACTTTGTCCGCGTGAAATTTTTGGTTCCCCCGACCCACCGTATCGCCCACCCACGCTACTACTTCATTTTGGTTAGCTTTCCCTCTGACTTTTGATCTTTTTGGTCGGGCCCCATCTCGGCTCCTTAGGGTCGTAGCGTGATGTTAATAACCTATAAAGATTTTGACTGTCAAATGCAAAAATATATTTTCAAATCCTACTGGTAGCTCCGGATATTAGCGTGTTCAGATATTAGCGTATAATAAAGATTAATTATTAAAGAAACCACCTTATTGTTGTCCAAACAAAAATGTATTTAAAACCTACCATATTTTCAACAGTTGCAAAGCATAATCGGAGTAGCATAACAAAAATCTTTCTATTAGGGTATTACGTGACAATGCGTCTAGGTAGCGACACGTTCCGTTTGTTAATATAATTTACCGGAACAACACATACATAGGTAGGTAGGTACATACCTATCGCTGTCTCCCTCAATTCTCGTTATGTATCGCGACCTCCTACGGCGTGCCCTCCTAAATGCGATTACGGGTAAATATTGCTTTTTACGTATTGTTTGTTTCATAAGCCTCTTATTGTATTTATATTTTGTGCGTAATAGCAACGTATTTATTTATACAAAGTAATGTTAATAATATTTTATGTGGTTATGTGTTAAAATTAAACTAGACAAATATATATTCAAACGCGTTCGAAGGTCTCCCACAAGGCGGACCGATGACTTTGTGAAGGCCGCAGGAATCCGCTGGATGCAGGAAGCACGGAACCGGTCGAAGTAGCGGTGCTTGGGGGAGGCCTATCTCCAGCAGTGGACGTCTTTCGGCTGAATGATGATATAGGCTGTGAATCGCCTTTTGAACGTAGAAAATTACAAAAGAGATCCATAAAAATGCACTTCACTATCTATGACTGTATCTTCAAACATTGGTTGTAATTGCTTTATCTTACATAGTTAGACGACAAATATTTTAAGAACATTCCAATCAACACAGCTTGGAGAGCTGACTGAGACCGTTTCATGATGTAAAAATATGTAAATCTAACTCTAGGAATCAATAAGAGCTTCTAACTAATATTATAAATGCGAAAGTGAGTTTACTTGTTTGTTACGCTTTCACGCTAAAACGGCTTAACAGATTTGGATGAAATTTTGCACATGGGTAGACACATGACACACACAGATCACCTAGGTTAGTATTTTAAGCATTATCATATTAATAAAAAAATGTTTAGATAAAACACATTAAAGTTGGGGAATAGGGGATTTGAACAAAAAATATAAACACAAAGCAATAATTATCGCTGGCACGGCACAATTCAGTATAAAATCTACTGGAGGGTGACGTCATGCCACATTTTAGCTCAATCTATTGCCGTAATCTTTAGATTACGTAAAAAAAAGAAAAATACGTGTCTAATAACAAAAAAAATGTTTTAAAATGCATTAGCTCGAAAAGAGCGTTTTCCAAGCAGCCAATTTTTGCGGAAAGTGTCACTTTTTTTAACTAGTGCTTTTTTCTTTTCTGTTTTTTTTTAGTTTTTAATTCCGTCGTCAGCCCGTCGCGTCGCAAAGAGTTTTTATTATTTGAGAAAAGTTTTACAAATTAGATGATGATGATGATGATGATGACGAAGACGAAGGCGGTGGTAATGATGATGACGATGGTGATGGCAATGACGATGGCGGTGGCAACAGCGGTGGTAATGATGATGACGATATGACGATGGTGATGACGATGGTCAAAGTCAAAGTCAAAAAGTCAAAGTCAGTCAAAATCAGAGTAAGTCAGTCAAAGTCAGTCAAAGTCAGTCAAAGTCAGTCAAAGTCAGTCAAAGTCAGTCAAAGTCAGTCAAAGTCAGTCAAAGTCAGTCAAAGTCAGTCAAAGTCAGTCAAAGTCAGTCAAAGTCAGTCAAAGTCAGTCAAAGTCAGTCAAAGTCAGTCAAAGTCAGTCAAAGTCAGTCAAAGTCAATCAAAGTCAGTCAAAGTCAGTCAAAGTCAGTCAAAGTCAGTCAAAGCCAGTCAAAGTCAAAAAGTTAAGTAAGTCAAAGTAAAAAAGTTAAAGTCAGTCAAAGTCAAAATCAAAAAGTCAAAGTCAAAAAGTCGGGATCCTGCCGTTTTACCGAAAAGATTTTGCCCAAATCTCACTTCCCAAAATCCTTCAACAAATTTTAGCAACCTTTTTTATACCAATGCAATGTTTGGAATGATTTTAGTACGCACATTTTCATTTGGTAAAATTTTTACATGGCAGAATATTATCAAGGATAATGTCATTTAGGCATATGGTCTTTAATCAAATGATTTATTACAGTAAACAATCTATAGACAATAAACGTTTGGTCAGTTAGTTATGGAACTAGTAAGATTAGGTTAATTATAAAAAAAAATGGTTAAGTTAGGTTAGGTTAAAACTGTGACCTCCTACGCACGAGCCGAGCGACCAACGAGCCAGAAACGACTAGATTATATAGAAAAAAAATATGGAAAAAAACAGGGTACCCGAAACTGAACTAGTTAGATGAGAATAATTATTAAAAAAATGCAACTAACTAAAAAAAAATACTACCAGAATAGTTAATATTAATATTATTTTTACCTGTTTAGAATTTGCCCCAAGTGGAGAAAACTCCCTTGTAATAAACATCTTTATTTTGCGTAAAATGAGTTATTCTAACTGAAATATTTGAGTAAATAAAAATTGGTAAAAGTACTAGTTGGTAAACAAGTTTTTGTTTAAACGTTCACTTGCAAAACATTAGGTTTGCGTTACAGTTATTTGGGAAGAGATTTTTTGCTAAGTAATAATTTAGCAAATGAAATTATGGGGAAAATTGTTTGGGAAGTGATAATTTTGCAATTTCTTTTCGATGAAATAAGGGTGACCCCAAAAAGTCAAAGTAAAAAGTCAGTCTTGAATGTTGTTTATATATATATATATATTTTTTGTTTTTTTTTTTTTGAAACGTTGCCCCACACTAAGAATTTCTTCTTGTATCGTGGGTGTGTTTACAAACATAGAAACTCACATACACTAACACCCAGACCCGGAACAACTACTTGCAGATCATACAAATATTTGTTCTGTGCGGGGATCGAACCCGCGACACGTTGCGCAGCAGTTGATCGCTCAGCCACTGCGCCAACCGTGTCGTCAATATCATTTATATATCATTTATATACGTCAGCCAATATGTCGATGTTACACATCATATGCGACTACTGTAAGGCTCGCTCATTTTTTTATTTGCTCGCACATTGCATAGTAAAACGTTGTATGATACACGTCCGTAAGACGATACACGTGCGGAAATCACCTACTTTCCGCACTTGTAGCATAAATAACTATTGTAAAAATCCCTATTATGATCTTTTAAGTTCACATACTACAAATTCAAATTCAAAACCATTTATTTGCAAATATGGATAAACAATATGCAGATGTTTTAGATTCATTCTTACTGATATTTAGAAGTAACTAGCTTTTGCGGTGATCTTACTACCGGGATAAAAAGTAAGTCCTAACGCAGGTCATGGTCTATCTTGTGTGCAAAATTTCAGCCAAATCTAGACAAGACATGCAGTGTAAGGGTCTTTGTACACAAAAAAAAAAATATGTCCGTCAACAAGCTTCCATAGTGATCCATGCAACACTGACGACCGTGCCTACACGGCATATAAACCGCGCCGTAGAAAAACGTATCTGTCAACAAGCTTACATAGTGATCCATACAACACTGACGACAGTGCCTACATAAGGCGTATAACCCGCGCCGTAAAAAAAACGTGTCTGTCAACAAGCCTCCATAGTGATCCATACAACACTGACGACCGTGCCTACACACGGCATATAAACCGCGCCGTAGAAAAACGTATCTGTCAACAAGCTTCCATAGTGATCCATGCAACATTGACGACCGTGCCTACACACGGCGTATAAACCACGACGTAGAAAAAAATGTGTCTGTCAACAAGCTTCCATAGAGATCCATGCAACACTGACGACAGTGCCTACACACGTCGAATAAACCGTAGTTTTTCACGGCAAGAAAAACATGTATGTCTAAAAGGCCTTAGTTTCGCATATATTTAAAAATATTAGTATGGATTTCATTTGTTTTTAGGTGTATTCACATTGCAACTATACTCTAGTTGTACTATACACGCCCATCGTTCTAGTTCCATACACGGAAATAAAAACTCTAATATACTATGACCATAAAACTCCAACTATGTGGATTTATTAACAATTTGACTCCGCGTTTGCGTGATAAAACTACTTTAAGTTAGCATGTTCCACACACGGCTGGATTTGAAAGTAGGACAGTACCAGCAAGGAAGTGCGTGAATTATGCAAAAAGTTTCATATTTACCTACTTTAAAATTATTGCTGGCAGTAATAATCTGGGAGTTTTCTAAGTCACGGCTTAGTGGTTAGGCGCTTACCTATGAAGTCATAATTTAAAGAACGCACTTTGACTTTGCTAAGTAAAGTAAACACTTCGTACTAATATTAACCTTAGTCCCAGACTCCACCAAAGCGGAGATGAGACGAGATGAGAGCAAATGTGTTGGAAACAACCAATAGGATTTCGTTGTTTACATATCTCGTATCCGCTTAGCTTCAGTGGATACGGTTGAACAAAGAGAAGAGGAGGTGTCTCATATTTGCTTAGCTGAGATGTGACCGGTGCCTCACAAGTCGCCGGCGCGCAGCGGAGACGAGACGGGATGTGAGCTGCGTGCGGCGAGCAGCACCGCTAGTTCCCCCGCGTCGTACAACCCACCCCCCGCTTGGCAACTTTTACAAGTGATTTTCTCCTACTGTGTTGATTGTAATTTTATGTTGAACATAGTATTTTGGAAGCCTTACTAAGGCCCGAATCACACCGGAATGGCAGCGACGTGGCGGACACTTTCAGTGTGAAATAATTTTAAACTGTATCTACATACTTAAAAACCAGTATCGCTTCAAAAGCTTGAAAAGGTCGCGAGGCCACCCGCGGTGACGCGAGCGGCCGCGTGCCACGCACATCTTGTCGGTGGTTCTGCCTGCGGCTGCCAGCGGCGACGTGAGGCCGCTCGCAGCACTGCGGGCGGCCGCGCGCTCCTCACCCTCGCCGCAACACTAAGCGCACCATTTAAACTAGTTAAGAGGTGACTAGGCGAGTCGGTTCTGGAAGTAGCGCGAGGCCGCCAGAGGCCGCTGGAGGCGACCCCGGGCGCTGCCGGCCGCTGCCATTCCGGTGTGACTCAGCACTAATACGAAATAGGTCTTATCTCAAAGTTGTAGTCGTTATGTTAAAATCGCTTTTGAATTTTGCTAAGTGGATACATATTAGCGCTCGAGACTGTACACATCACTACTCTGGTCTAGCCAGTACGCATCTCCGCACAGCTTCGGTTAAGCATCTCCTCTCCACTTCGCACATCTCCGCCCATCTCCGTTTTATCCACTTCACAATTATTTATATAGCACAATATTCATATGAATAAAAAAAATACGAATATGAACAAGAAACATTAAAGATATACAAATAATGTTTATATTCGCATGCGACGCTTAAGTACTTTACTTAGCAAAGTAAAAAAGTGCAGTCTTTGATTATACTTCCAAGCAATTAAGTGATCATGCGCAAACTTCTATAAATGACTGAAACATAAATAGGTTTTTGAAGATTCGTTTGAAAAAATAAACAATATTGTTTTAGTGTTTAGATAACGATAATCAATAAGATTCTCATTAGTAATGAATACAGGGAAGTGGTTGGTCTCCATTAATCTTGCATCAAAGCCCGGTTCCAGGAAACTGTTAATATTATTACAAAATAGATACAGAAGGTACACTCCATAAAAAGAACTAAAACGCACGCACACATAGACACTTTTCGCGTAGGTATAGTGAGTGCAATGGCACTTGCGACTGGTATTTAAAAGGGATAAATGAGATCACCGTACGTAGTTAAAACAGAGAAGGTATGGGCTTCGGTAAACTTCGTGTTTCCGAATTAGAACGAACGTCGTGCCACAGAGTAAATGACAGAACAGAAGCAAAGGTTTTGTGTTTTGTACTGCCGCGCTTTGTAGTAGTGCACCTACCATTGAGTGTTTATGAAGTGTTCTCCCTGTCGGATTACCTACTCCGATCGAGAACAGATCTGTCAAAGTTTTTGGAATTTTATAGAGTTGTTAATCTTTTAATCATTGTAATACAAAATAGGCAAGTTACTTCATGGTTGTGTGTTAGATCCCATCATCGCGCGTTTGAATTTCCGAAGATTGACGATGATTCCCGAAGTGCATACTTTTCTTGGGATCTATGTGTGCGTACGCCTGTTTTCTCTCGCCGTATGTAGCCGACCTACTGTATCATTCTGTGGTATTATAATTTAATGCAGATTCTCATTAGTATTTCCCAGGACCGAGATTACATCATATTATCAAAGCCATACAAAATACTGAATACACACACAGAGGACGCAGGACCAATATAGTATTCTAATAGCTTTGAGCTATGGCTGTTACTGATACCGTTATTAATTAATCATGCTATTGACTAATAATATGATTCATATACCCATTGATTAATGTGTTTAGATACTCAGAGGTATTGAGAGGGTGTTGCAGAGTACATTACATGTACTCTCTACATTCACCTTACAGTATACACGATATGTTTTGACGCATTCAAGAAACGTAGGTATTATGTATGACTATTGACAGTTATATTCGCAGAAAGAATATTTACGTAGATAATTTATCAGTGCTAGTTAGGATATTACTATCCTAACTAATATTATTTGCACATGGGTAGAACAAGGCCTGGATTATGACAGGATTTATATCCAGGTTGTACGTTTCCGTGGGATAATTTCCGACCTCCAACCGCGAGAAACCGTCGGCAAAAGTTAGTAAAAAAATCTGTCTATAGGTAAAAAATTAGGAATTATCATTCGGCAACCAGCATCCTTGTTTATCACTCGAGTAAAAAAATCAAAGTTATAAAAACTAAAACCCAACTACGACAAAAAAAGTCATCTAAAAAGGTATAAACAAAACATCACGGAGAGACAAATAACAAATTTGAAAATCAGGCGTATATCGAACTGATTACGTGTGACTCTGGAATTTAAATTTTTAATCCTGCAGTGTCAGCTGTGTAATTTAGACTATTTATATGTTATTTATACTAAACAAACCACCTTTTGACCTATTAACCTATTGAAATTCTATCACACTCTTTATATATTCTTGAACACTGTTTACCTCTGAAAAGCATACTTTTAATTATCTCTTGATTTTTTTAGCATCCAAAACCTATCTTATGCTATTAACTTAAACAAGTACTTGATAGCCATAAAAACCGGGTCTGATAGATTTGGCTTAGCAGTAAACCCTAATAAGTGCCAGACGATCATCATCGGCAGTTCTTGGAGTATGAGTGAGGTGGATGGTACAACCTTGCCACCAGTTGTCTTCAATGATACGGTTGTCCCATTTAGTACTGATGTGATGGACCTAGGTTTGCACATTTAGGTAGGGTGGGGCAAAAAGGTCCATTTTGCGTTTATTGCCTTGTAACTATTTAGTTATAAGGTTCATAAAAATAACTGTTTTAGCAATGGATACCGCTATCCTTCATTTACAAGAAAGAACAAGTGAACATAAGTAGTGTTTATCTATTACCCAGATATTTGCTTTTTTGAATGTTGAGTCGAATGGTCCCTTTTGCCCCAAGGGTGGGGTAAAAAGGACCGCTGCTGGGGTAAAAAGAACCAGTGTAAATAAATATTTTTTTTAGGTTAATTAAAGCATGTAAATAAATTGAAACTATTTAAATCAACCAGTCTTTATTTTAATTAAAAATCTAAACAACATTACTTATATCAAATTTATGGCACAGCATTTCAGTCTTAATTAGTCTATAACTTGAGCTTTTTGGTCCGAAACCTATATTGAAACATTAAAACAACATACCTTTTTAACAATTACTCGTCATCTGAATCGCAATTAATACACATATATGTCAAAGATGACAGTGAAGGATTCACACACTTCTCGTGGGACCAACCTTTACAATTAGAACATTGCAACCAGCCTTCTCCAGGAATGCTCTCCAAGTATGATTCACAGCACACCAAGCAAAAACATTCGTCTTCTGAACTAGAACTGTCCTCCTTTTTATCAGTTAAAATGATTTTTTTCACTTGCTTATTTTTCTGATTAACAGCTCTTTTTCGAGAAATTGCTTTCTTCTTCTTGTGCTTATTTTGTTGCTCTAAAAGCAGTGACTCCTTTTCCGGTGTGTCTGTTAAAATAGCTGTCTTGCGTCGCTTTCTTCCTCCTGTTCCCTTGCGAGCTCCAGCCTTAGGGTAAGGTCTAATAGCTTCCGGAGAAAACACGTTACTCGTAGATGTTGATGGCTGAGGGTCATTGAAAAAGGATAGAACAGCGTGAGAAGTTGATGGCTCTTGCTCTATCACATCGACAGTGCTAGCAGAAAGTAATGGATCACTTGATGACAATAAGAACGAAGCGGTAGATAAATCAACTGCTGCTGGGTCGCTAGGTGTTAACAATCTTGGTGATGTGGATGAAATAGGTGGATAACTTTCAATAGCTGCAGGCAACTCAGAATTTGTGATCATATACGGCTCAGTAGATGCAGAAGATGATGCCTGTTGATTATTAGGGTTTGGTCGATCCGTCACATAACTTGGAGCGAAGTCCAAATCATTAAAAACCTCTCGATTGAATGGATACGCACCCGTTTTTTGAAACCCATTTGAAATATTGTTGGGAGTTAGCGCCAGTGGTAACGCAGTTCGAACTATACCTGGGAGGTCATAAATTGTCATTGTTTTGCCAGGATTATTACGCATCCATGCATCTTGTGCTGATGATAAATACTTTTTAAGTGGACCGAATACTGACACATCTAAGGGCTGTAGCTTGTGCGAACAGTGGGGTGGATACGAAAGCATTACTACTCCATTATCTTTGGCTAGATCCAATACAGGCAAGGAGAGGTGAGAACAGTGATTATCCACCAGAAGCAATACAGGGGAATCTTTAGTTGGTTTTTCATAGCTAATGAAATGTTTCATAAATTGTAAGAACTCCACATCAGTCATCCAGCCGCTTGCATTTCCTGCACCTATGCATTCTGCAGGCCCATCTCGTACAAAATGATCTTGATATTTCTTTCTTGGAAACACAAATAATGGTGGCACAGAACCACCAGTTGCTGAAACGGCAACCAGTAATGTAACGTTGGTTCCTCTTTCAGCTGATGTGACTGATCCAACGTTTCGTTTCCCTTTAGCCGCAATGATTTTGGAGGGTTTGGAGACAGTTGATACACCCGTTTCATCAGCATTCCATATTTGAGACCCTCTAAATTTGTGACGATCTATGACCTATGCCAATTTATCAAAATATTCAGCAACATTCGTTCGGTTAAAGGAAGTTGCCCTACTCAAACTGGTAGCCTCTGGTTTCCTTATGGAAAGGCGGTCGTTTCTTGACAAGAAACCTGATAACCAATCTTTGCCAGCCATTTTATTTGAATGCCATGTATCTGAAGAATATATTTCTCGGCACATTCATATGCTAAGCGACGAACATCTTTGGGTCCTAAACCATGAAAGATTTGCGCAAGTGTAAGTAGATACTCACTGAGAGAAGATTCCTGTTCTGTGCTAAATACTAGTCTGGGAGTCCCGTAACCAAATCGTGGCGATTCTGGATTTTCTTTTAGGCGTGCGATAAATCTTATTAGAGAAGTTTTACTAATTTCGTAGTCACGACAAACTTGACGTAGGGATTTATTTTCGTTACTGACTAGCTCAGCCGCACGTTGCATGATCTCGACAGACTTTGTACCTCTCTCTGTGGTTCTCTTGTAATTCCGCATTCTGAAAAGAATACCATAACATGACATATTTTGTATAGGGTTAAAAGGTCCACCGTGGGGCATAAAGGTCCAGAGTGGACCTTTATACCCCAGTCGTATGTTGATTGAAGTTTGGGGTTATAGAGAAAAATCTAAAGAGACTATTAAAAAAACACTGGCTCTACGTTAAACTTTATACCACTAGCTGCACATTTAATAAAAGTTCAGTTTTGTATTGTTATAAACACAACAGACAGACTAAAAATAAGAGACGTGAAAAAATTTACTTACGTTAATTTTTTGCACCGCGACCGCGTACACTCTCACCGGCGCTCGCAAGCTCACTGCGCGGGGCAAAGAGTAAAGTAACTATACAGAGAAAGAGTAACAACTCTGTGGTAAAAATTGCATGTATGGAAAGTGCTGCCACCTTGAGTTTGGTGGGTGAACTAAGGCTCTATTCTACACCTACATAGGTATGTTGGTGTATAATAGAGCCTTAGTTAAATCCTCATAATAAGTATGCATAGCTAGGTAGCTATGCATACTTATTATGAGGATTTACTATTCTTATTAAATTTACAGACATCTCATTCAACTCTTTGTCCTAGTTTTTTTCTCATATTAAGAAAGAACTCTTGCTTCACTATCGAAGACAAAAGTAACTGAGAAATCAGGACAATCTGTAGAGAGAGAGTCTGTATTAGGGTCATAATCAGTGAAGTACAGAATAATGAAATGAAAAATGATTATCAGACAAATTAATTATATTAATATTTCCTCTTTCTACTACAATATCTGTAGCAACTGCCATACTCAAACTTATTACTTGAGCCGCATTTTTACTAAGTGTTCATTGATCAACTTGTGCAGCATACTCAGTTCTCCACGCGATTTATCGGCTTCAAAAACCCGCTGAAAGTATTCCCACTTTACTATTTTTAATACATTTTCGTGCATGTAATGCATTTCTTTATTTAATAAATTATTTATAATTCCTTTTAACAAGTGGGGAACATCAAACAGCGGGGTTATATCATGATTGTTTACATAAATTATCTCCTTTCGGCATTCTTTGTTTGAACTGATAACCCAGGCAAGTTGGTGATATCAGTCAGAGGTCTGGCATAACCAGATTGTCTTCTAGGCCCACAGTAGCTATGGTCTGTCTCCACAAAGGTACTGATTGTTTGCTGAACACCTGTAACACACATTGCAATATTATCATCAGTTTTACTACCCACCTACTTGTCTTAAATTATACAAATTTAGCTGGTACTTTGTGTAGCTGTCTAATTTGCCCATCCTTATCATCAGCCAGTCGAATGAAAACAATGTGTGCTCACAATGTGGTGTTTCGATGCAACCTCAGTCAGTGTGAAGTAGCTAAGATGTTCCATTTTGACTACATAAAATAGTTGTTTTTAATTCAGTAATTAATAGTTGTTTTTACTTTTATTGTAGTTATTTGACGAGCACAACCAATTGATTGCTAATCTGAATCAATTTGGTATTGTTATAAATGTTGTTCTGTCACAAATATTGATCTTATTTTACTTACGATTCAATTTAACTGTTGGTATTGTTGAACAAATAAGATGACCTCCAGTTGTCTAGAATGTGGGATCAAAATGGTGATCACATACTCTTTTGTTCTTATATATCTTCGTACGGTCACTTTCTAGTAACCTTGCTGCCAACAGCCGCTATCCAAGCAGCGAACAAATCAGGGCGGTTGACGGGTCTTGGGAACCGGTGAAGGGGTACACCATAGGTAACTGAAAATTGAACGAATTACATGAATATCAGAATATGGCTAAATAAAATGAAATGATGGAATAACATACTTAAAACTTTTTCTTGCTTACCTATATTAAAGGTAATATGGTACGGTACGGTAATAAACACTTACCTAAAGCATCACAGCCAAAAATACAATATTTTCTTCGGAGTTCACTCATGATAACAAAACAACATAAAGGACCAACGAAAAACAAAGTGATAACAATATTATGAAATGAAAACAAAACAAATAACAGTAACAAGTAACAATTTTAACAGAAATAACTGAAATAACTGAGAAATAACTCGGGAAGCGTATCAAATCAACGTCGGGAAAGCCGGAGTTGACAATGTCGCCATGGCGGCTACGCCTATGACATTTGTTTGACAATTTGACAAATAAGACAAAATGGCTGCCAAGTTTGTTTATCCCACCAAACTTCAGATGTCGCTGTCGTCTATGGAAATTGATGATAGTGCTAAGTGTGCCCCCCCTGGCGCGGGGCTACGTGGATGCCCCTCCCGTGTCCCCTTCATACGCCTGTCATTCGTTTCGCTCGCGCCCTTTTAATTTCGGAGATAGGCATAGTGGACCTTTTTACCCGCGGACCTTTAAGCCCCACCCTACCTACTCTGAACTCGCGCACTCAAGTCGCGACGGTCAGCCAGAAGGTAACTGGAACGCTACGGGCTCTGCACTGACTGAAACATTTATCCTTACATATTTTCGTTATCATCGATTATGGGAATGTGTGCTACTATGACCTGAATGCAGATCTCCTCGACTAACTTGACAGTCTTCTCAATAACTGCATTCGATTCGTTTTCAATCTGCACAAATATGATCATGTTTCTGCGCATCGGTCGCTTCTAAGCGACAACACAGACAACAGTGTTTGATACGCCAGCGCAGAGAGCAAAGGACGCTGACACCTTGTTTTCATTTCTTTTCTCTCCAATTTCACCTAGTTATCTAGCCCTCCACTTTCAGTACATTTGTGACAACCACAGTAAAAATCTACGGTCATCAAATAATCGCGTTCTTCAATGTCCCACTCACCGCACAGACTTCATTCACTCTTCCTTCTTCATTCAGTCAGTTCTCTGTGAAATGCGCTCCCCCAAGAAATCAGGATGGCAACCAACCGATTATCCTTTCGCGAGCACATTCGTAAGAAGCTGGCAGTATCATCACAACGTTAATGCTTTCCCATTGTTTGTCTTATTATTTAAGCTTTAAGTCCGCTTCTGTGTTTGTATTTTGTACTCTGTATTAAATAAATAAATAACTTTCCTGTTTGTAAACAATCTTAGAATATTTTATATTCTGACATTTTCATTATATGCTGTCATCTGTCTAATTTATTTTTCTACACCATAGACATAACGCACCATGTACAACTACACTTTATCTTCTTCTAGACCTCTTAAAAAGCTGGTGAATACACTATAACCTTCGCAATAACGGCAGGGGTAGAATTT
Organism: Agrochola lota; assembly: GCA_947364205.1. Classification (NCBI taxonomy): domain Eukaryota; kingdom Metazoa; phylum Arthropoda; class Insecta; order Lepidoptera; family Noctuidae; genus Agrochola; species Agrochola lota. Next base: position 15,587,941 of record OX376223.1, on the reverse strand, counting down.
TCCCTCTGTAAGCCGTTTTTATTAGTTCTGGCCATATTTCAATTAAGCAATAACTTGATATATTTATGTTTGAAATGTATAACAGAATATGACAACGAACGCCTTCAAGTTTTTCAGTCTTGTTTTGGCTTTTGGTGAAGTCTTTGTTTTAATGCCTCTTGAGTCTATTTTTTAAATACAGTTAACTACTTGAACTTTAGTTCCATGTAACTAGCGTGCGCGCGTGTATATATCGTAGTTATACGTGTACCTAATCATACTAATAATTTGTACCTTGCCTACCCCTGCAGGAGGTGTCTACTCCGAAACGAACTTTAATCACGTGGCGTAAAACGCCACGAATATACGCACACAAAATAGGCCACCGACGTCAAGCGGCATAACGCCAGACAACGTAGCTACGGTTTCCTAGAAAAGCGATGGCCGCACTTGACGGCCGCAGTGACAACTGTCATGAAGATGATAACAGCAGAAAATATTTATATCGTTAAATTCGTCCCACTACGTCAAAAAATAGTCGGATTTCTGTTTCATTTTGACAGCTTTAACATAAAATAGACGCAGTGACTACACTTGTTTGTCATGGAAACGCTATTTAATAATTTATGTGCTCACTCTTCTCAGTATGGACACTTTTTCTTGTGACTGAGTACGGTGAGGGCAAATCTAGTGATTTAAATTTTTGGGAGGCGGGGTTTGCTTTACGGTGTCTCTAGAAAACCACACCAACATACTTTCATAATCACCGTTTCAGTAACGTCATTCACCCGTAAATTGCAGACGCTACAGGAACGGTCACCGTAATTCTGGGAAACCGTAGCTTTACCCTCCGGGAGAGGCCTCCGCCGTCACGTGTGACGCTGACGCGGTCCTCCCGCTAGCGTGAGGCGCGACAAAGCGCCTCCGCTATCTAGAAACTCTCAGACCCTTCTCTCCGTTCGACAGGGTGGATAAATCTGCTCCGTGTGGCGCCACAGCCCAACTCCTCCACACTGCCTGCGTGCCTGTCTGACTGCCCGTCTGCCTGATCCTCCCGGCCATCCGGAGCATCACATGTTCTGTGAAGCCATCCCTTAACGTCCTAAACTTTTTTTTTTTTTCTTATTCTCACATACGTTTAACTCCTCCACGAAGCTAAACGTAACGTTACACAGCACACACACAAGTTACAATATTCAGAAATGTACTTCTGTCTTAGAACAAAGATTCGAACACTGACTTCGTTGTAGCTGAATGCAACAAAGGAATGTTTAATCTATTTGCACTGCATTGTCGACAAGGTTCCGAATAAGACTGCGCTACGAGAGTATGTCTAAGACCGATGTGTTACAAGTACAATATAAACTGATTAAAATTTAATGCGCTTTGTAGGGTCTACGCATAATTCAAATTCAAAAACCACTTATTTCAATCCATTTAAGATCATATTATTTATTATTATGTTGTACATTTGAAGTTAAAATGATTAATTAGGTAAATAACATAAATTAAATTAGAATTATAAAATTAAATTAACATAATTAATAAAACGCCTGCCTCTGAGTCATTTGTTTGTTTGTCATTACATTACTCATAATGATTAATGTACTGGTTGATTGCCAATACCTGTTCGCAAATACTCTCAGGATGGTGTTAGATAGGGTTCGGAGCCTTTTTTTTCTACAAGGACACGGCGTTCCGCCCAAGCCGGGCAGACCTCCACCGTATGCTCCACCGTGTCCTCCGGGCGATCCACACAGTGGTGACACCCGGGCGTATCCTCCCGCCTTATGCGGAACAGGAACCTCCCGAAACAATCGTGTCCGGTGAGGACCTACGTCAGGCGGAAGGTGAGGACGCCGTGGCGCCTCTATAGCCACTCCTCAAAGAGGGGACTTATCGCCGCAGTTGTGGCGTGCCCAGTGGTCCGGAGCCTGCGCCCCAGAGATATAAATAATAGGTGGAACAGTATCCGGGCAGCTCCGACCCCTGGACAAAAGACCATGTTTTTTTTTTTGAGGATGGGAAATCATCAGCTTCTCCCGCTCTGGGCGGAGCGAGAGGGCGTGTCAGACTTTTACTGTCTAAAACCCACCCGTGTTCCTTCCGTTGCCCGTGTGCCGGAGCCGCGATATCCCTTTCGGACAAACCCGCAACCCCAGCAGGGGCCCAAAAGACCATGCATTCACTCTTCTTTGCGTTATAGAGCAAACCGTGATCCAGCGCGTAACGCTCGCAGATGCCCATCTACCTGAATAGACCACACACCGAGGCGCTCAGCAGCACCATGTCGTCCGCAGAGCTAATATTGTTGACACAAACACTGTCAATATGGCAGCCGACACGGGTGCTGCTGCGTGATAATTAAATAACAATTTCTTGTATCTATAATCCATTTTTAAATTGTAGTAGAGAATAAACAAAACAAGAAAGAAGGCTGAAGTGACGAAAGAACGGTTTCATCAAAAATACTTTTTTTATTTTATAATTGTGTTTCTTTCTACGCAGACTATCTGCAGACTGACTGCAGTTGTAATGAGCTTTTTGAGTTGGATTGTAATCCTATGTTTTATCTGCAAAGACCAATCAGCATAGATTATTCGCTTCAGTGAGCTTCGATCCGCGCCGAACTGCAGAATGACGCGCATTTTGCAACGAAATTACGGAAATCAACCAACGAACACCTCATATCCACATCACCGATATTTCTTTGGGTGACAATCGAAAATCAGCGCTGTGCTGTGGGTCCCTAATAGCACAGCATCATGCTGAGTCGAAGCCTTCTTGTCACAGTCACGACGACGTGCTGCTGCCGACTATTTCTCTTCCATGCTCGTAGATATAGGTCTATTTTGTATTTTTTTTTTTATGTTTATTTATTATTCCAGTTAACTTAACTTTTTATGCACTTGTTTCTGTGACAAATAAACCTTTCCTTGCTTTCTTTTCTTTCATCAGCTGATCTTTTAACACTTTATCACCCATCAGATTATAACCTCGATTTTATAACATTAGTTTTTCATTTTACCTCGCTTACGTGTTAAGGATTAAGCGTCCGTCGTTACAAAGGAGCTTATTTCGTTCGAAGCTGATGGCACGTCCGAACTATCCGATTTATCGTGTGACGTGGGTATCCCGCTCTTGCGTGAGCTTTTGAAGGGTTAAGAAGTAAATAATGAAGGTTCATTTCGACAGTGTGGTTTTTAAGAGAAATAATTTTGTAATGAGGATTTGCGATGTGGGTTTTTGAAAATGAATTCGTTAGGTCATTCATTTAGAAACCTACGTAAAATGGTCAAAGAAAAAAAACGAGTTATTTCTCAAAATATCATCGTTACCAAGAAAGAAAGGAAATAAATAAATTTAACCCATTATTAGTCGAGTAGTGGTGAAGGAAAACATCGTGACGAAACCGGCATGTCGTAGAACCAAACATTTGATGACATGTGACATTACCACCCGCACTGGGCCCGCGTGGTAGATCATAGCCCACTCCCTCTCGAAGAGAGAAGGCCTCTGTCCCGCCAGTGGGAACTAACCACTCTTTCAACTCAAATTACTTCCTCTGCTAGGCACAGACTAAAACAATTAATAAAGGTTCCTTCTACTCTAACACAATAAATTGAATTGCTTCAACAACAATATTCTGAAAATGTAGTTAGCAGATAACATTGGAAGCAAGTTAGAGTGAAGATATTCTCAGTCTACTGAAGGTAATTATATTAAAAAACACTATATTGTTTTAGGTCCAATAACAAAACAAAATTATGGAATAAACGCTGAGTCAGACAATGGTTTTCGGTTGTGGTGCAAGTAGCAAGAACACAGATTTTTATTATAACTTATTTTCTGCAATCAATCTGCCCGGTTCAGGAGCGCTTGCCGCGGCCATATCGTAGATGGGTGACCTTTTGCCCGCGGCTTTGTCTGCGTGGAGGTTGGAAATTATCCCGAGAACGTATTCTAGGATAAAAGTTCCCTATGTCCTAACATAGATAATTGTCAACCTGTGTGCCCAATTTCTAAATCCTATTATTTATAGTTTTTTTAAACGGTACAACACCAATAAAATATTATTACATACACAAACACAGTAATCACGTTCAGGGTTAGCAGTCAGAAGGGCAATTAGAATCTTTATAAAGTCTCTGTATCTGAGTATAGATTTCGATGATTTTTTGGTTGTGTATTGGCGTGTGCCAGCTATTACAGCAAATAATTTAATTAAATGTTTTATGTTGCATAATGTACATTATTTTACATAAGTACTATTGTACAGAATCAAGGTTTTCTTACTGAACAGACACCTGTGCTGCTTGTTTCGCCACTTCTTCTTCCCAGCTAAGTACTAAGAAGTGGTGAACGGCGGGCGTTTTTGGGATTGTCTTATGTCATTTTGACGTTCGAAAAGTGCCTGAATTGGGCGCTCTTAGTGTTGGGCAAAAATTTATTGTGAAAACAACGTATAATAAGTTGCAACAATTAAAATAATTAATTGTAATTGCAAGATAAGACAATGCGAAGAGTCTGTTTAGGTTCATGGCCCAGATATGACTAGTGTGTATTTAGGTTACGATGGGACTGACATACGCATTGTGACAAGTTTATCTTCGCTTTTACCAAACCAACAATTAATTAATTGTGCTTGTACTCGTAAAACTTTGCAATTACGATTTAAAAAAAATATGCATTTTTACAATTACAGTTACAAACACACACACACACACAGTTCAGTTCAGTTACAGTTTATTGCAATTAACAAATGTCAAGATTAGGACCGAGTGATATGACGTTTCGACGCTCGCTGTTTCGAAAAAAATTGCGAGCGGTACGCCAGTTCGAAAACACATTGAATCGAAAACCAGTATATCGAATGACGATATCGCGAACACGCTGATGCCAAAAACTTTTTGAATGGTACGCTAGTATCGAAATCCACTGTTGCGTTAATTTGTCTTGGAATAGAATTATATATTTAAGCAATAAAGTTTGACCGATAAAGCTGTACCGAGCTTTAGGAATGCGCGGCGACGCGGAGAGCGGGACGCCGGCCGTGAGCATTGACGAATAAGCAGCCTGCGGACAAATAGAAATAGAATCAGTCTTGTATACAGCCAGTCCTAATTATATTGCAACATGGAACCCTACCTCTAAATACCTGCTGAGAACGAGAATGTGTATACACTTATTTCACGAAGCGTCTTATTTACTAATCCTTAAAGTCACTACGCTCACAGGACTGAAAGAAATTCAGTAAGGGAAATAACTGAATAACGAATGTGTCAAAGCTATCTAATACCCCCATTTCAATGACCAGATAAACACCAAAATTGCAATTCCACTATCCTCATTGGAATGGAGTTTGAATCCATATTCAAACTCCATAATTAAGCACTGGCCACACTCCACAGTCACTATTAGGCCAGTTACATACAGCATGTTTCAATTTCGCTCCAAGTAAATGTATTAGGCGCTACGACTTTGTAAAGGTGGGTACATAAGAGCGGACAACTAACGAGGGGCCATCTGCATATCGAGCGGGGAACCCAAACCCAATTGACGTCTCCGTCCGCTCGGTCGATTACATGCAGGGTTGTTCGGCGAAATATATTACTATTGTGGTGGTTGTATTTCTATTGTTGTTTGGAATATTGGAAGATTTTATTAGTCATCCTTTAGCATATTGGGTAAGGAGAAAAAATATTGAGAGCTAGATCGTATACTGGTTGTATCTCAACGGTAACACACGTTATTCAACTTTATCTATTGATTCTTATAAAACTGAACCGACAGAATTTAATAGTGCACAAATCAATAAATCTGTATAAATCTTTAAGCCTGACTTGGTTTCCTTACGTTTTCATGTGACCACTTCATATCAGCGCTGTGCTGTGGGTCCCCCATAGCACATCATCATGCTGAGTGGAAGCCTTCTTGTCACAGTCACGATGTGCAGCTTCCGACTATTTATGTTGTCTGATTATAAATCTGTTTTGTTTTTTTACTCCAATTAACTTACTTATCTTTTTATGTGCACGTATTTCTGTCACAAATAAACATATTTTTCTTTCTATCTTTCTTTCAGTCAGAAAGTTTGTCAAATATTTAACTTAAATATCCCAAATGTTTAACTTCCCCTTACAATGCTGAAAATGACCAATATTAAGGGCACCACTTAATCCATTCAGCTGTTTCCGGGACCTCGCAGTTAATAATTCTGTCACATGAGTATGTGGTGTCCATATTCATAAGACGGAATTATTACGACATCTGTACCATCAAACGGCGTAATATTCTGCCAATTACAAACGTTGGTCAACCCTGTCACCCACATATCGTCTGTGTGCACACATTAGGTTACTTTAAAACGTTGGTCCGGACAACTGCTGAGCATATGACAATTGAGTTACCCGCAACACTGACTTCTATCAGATTGCGCAATTTTTATATGAAAAGAGTCGACTTCGAAGCTAACTTTGAAATGTTAAAATGTTGAGGGGGTTAGAAAATCTGATATTCGATTTTGACCTGGATACTTCTTGTAACGCCTGTAATGATCTAACTGCGGAGCAAAGACGTCTTATTCTTCCTACAAAAATAGCACTAGCAATTGACACCATCACACGTTCTCAGTGAGGGTTTTCATACCAATAATATTATAAGACTTGTTTCTTGTGTGTTTGCTTCAATCTGGATTTATGCCCGTTGATGGCAATAGGCTGGCCCCCTATTACAAGGAACTTAAACATAACTGGAGAAATGTGGGTTACCACCTTACTCTTCAAGGAATACAGGCGTAATATTATGTATGTCATAGGGTGCGCGCCCATAGCTGCCTCGTCATCAGGGCTTAATTGACGGTACCTACAAAGATCGTCATCTATCTGGGTGGACGCATAGGGCTGGTGTGGGATGTTGTGCGGTGTTCCAAAGGGAACAGTCTTAGGGCCGCTTTTCATAGGGTACGATTAGGAAATGGCACGTTGAAAAGCTACCTATTTATGTGGTTGATTCATTTTATTTAAATTTAATTTGCAAATAAAGGAAACTAGCAACTACATTGCGATGGGTATTGTCTCCTTCATAGCACTTTGTGTTTATGGAGCAATGGTGGCCCAGTGGTAATGGCCCCGACTTACGAGTTGTAGGTCATGGATTCGAACCCAGCCAGGCGCTTTGCTTTGTGTAAATAATTTCATCGCCACTGCTCTCAAATTGGTGAAGGAAAACATCGACATGTCCTAGAACCAAGAATTCAAAAACATGTGACATCTACCAACTCGCACTGGGCCCGCGTGGTGGATTACGGCCCACTCCCTCTCGAAGAGAGGAGGCCTGTGACCCAGCAGTGAACATTATAGGCTGCATAAGCATGGCAATTAGCTTACGTTTTTTCACTCATGTGATAACTTCAGATTTAGGTACCTACTACATATTTTCCTAAACTAACTAACTATATCTAATCAATCAATCAATCAAATATCTTTATTGTGACTCTTAGGTAGGTACATAAGCCTGCCAGAGTTGCGAGTTTATCCGAAAGGGATATCGCGGCCCCGGCACACAGGCAACTGAAGGAACACGGGTGGGTTTTAGTCAGTAAAAGTCTGACATGCTCTTCCGCTCCGCCTAGAGCGGGAGAACTTATTTGATAATTTCCCACCAAAAAAAAAAAAAAAGAGGTAGTTACATAATACAGGTCTTATTAAATAATTAAATTGTGATCAGCTATATTCCGCCCTTAGGGCATACAATAGTTACACAGAAATTAAATTATAAAAAAGATAAAAATAAAAACAGAGCGAATTTAGGTCGGTACTCAACAGTGGGACACAGAACGCATCATGACTGAGGGGGTCTGTATTGGAGAAGCAATTTATCTGTCGAGGCGGGTAAGTACTCTATAATGTATGACACATCTTAACTTCCAAATGAATACTAGTCTCGAGCGCTCGATACTTGCGTTTTTGACCATTGAACAGAAAAACTAGAAAATTCAATAAATTCAGTCTGTTACACATTTTGTTTGTGAAGCATTTGGACATGCAAGGTGTTAGTTACGGATCTGCTAGTTTTATTTTGTCGTTCAGACTGCGAAAGACGTCGAACAGCTACCTGTCTCTTAATTATGTATTTTTTGTCCACAACGGGGAAGCTCATGGCCTGTATCTCACCTGATGGTAAGTGATGATCAGGCCGTAGGTAGAAGCGAGCTTCACCCGGAATCCTCCACCACAGACGAACTGGCTATCTTACCTCCAACTACTGAAACACAACAATGCTGATAACATTGTCGTTATGGCGACAGACTTAGATAAGATGGTGGTAGCTAACCAGGTGGACTTAGAACAAGCCCTACAACCAACCAAACCGCGCAAAAAATGTTGCCCCCACAGGGAGTCGTGATTCATATTTCCGATGTTTTTTCTTCATTGCCATTTTTCTTTTGCATAATTACTTATGTGACCGCCAAAGTTGCACCAGAAGTAAGTGCGTATGTTGTTTATAATGCTTTCATTCAAAGACTGTTATAACGGGTAATAACCATGCCAAATACTCATTTTCTAAACATTTATTTTTATCAGTACAATTTGATTTACATCAAAGTCAAATCATTTATTTCTAATAGGCCCTTGTTGGGTCCCAATAATTGAAATGATTCTAGTCGCCCCCTTCCAAAAGGTAGTTTTCGTATGGAGAAGAATGGGCACGAAACTCCACCGTTACTCTTATAAAATGTTTTACAAAATTTTGAATATGTAGGTACATTAGTTATATAATTATATGTGAAGACGATGCACCTAAAAAAAAATTACTATACCACAATTGGTAAAAAGAATTAAAAATGAAGCAACGACAGATAAATTAATTGCTTATGTGATAGATACATGGTTCTCAGTCACTATGGTATGAATAATTTTTCTTTAATTCTTTAAAGGGAATTGCTGCTGCTATTTATTTTGCCGCAAATCCTTCGTATTTGAGGCGGCAGTTCAAGGCAACGCGAGACAATCCAGATAATTAGGTACATTACATATTACTCACATGAATTAATTGGCACTCTCGGTAACATATGGGGGTTCTCATTCTCTTTTAATTTCGGTGGCGGTGAGGAAATGATACGATGAGGCAAGAATATCTGGTTACTGTTGAACTTAAATATCTCGGTAATAACGAGAATGAGTAATTCTAATACAATCTAAACTGCTATTAGGTGAAGGTTTAGTAAGAGTTCCTCTAGGGCAGGGCTTCCCAAACTTATTTCTACTGTGACGCCCTTGGGAGATTACCATTTTTTTGCGACGCACCCCCCCCCCCCCCCCTTCGTCTAGCCAAACACTACCTACCAGTGTGTAGTTCTACCCTATTCTACATATCTCCAAATAACATATTTGCAACCTGTACTTGTTCGTTATTGCCCAGAAAAGCCTGTTTCGCACTAGTACGATGTCGCAAATGTTAATAGAACCCTCAATGCTGCAGTAATGATGGCACTATCTTCATGAGAAAGTGAGCTAAAAAGTTCAAGCAGTTTATCTTTGGCGTATTGGAGCGGCTGAAGTCACAGGACAATCGCCTCGCGACGCCCCAGGGTGTCGGGACGCACAGTTAGGGAAGCCCCGGTCTATAGAAATGCTTACTTCGCAAAAAGTTGATACCGCAAACAAAGTACTGCTTTAAAATAAGTAGTTAAAGATGCAATCTATTGAAATATTTTCCGTACCTACATGACATCACGCTTTTAAACCCCAAAGGGTTAGGCAGAGGTGTACCTATAGTACACCCACATTTCGCCAGTTATGTTTAAGTCCCATGTAATAGGGGGCGAGCTTATTGCCATCAACCGGGCACAAATAAAGACTCCGGGCTGCTATTGAGAAATTCTGGACAGAAAAACTCAATAACAATTTGCTCGACCCGCGAATCGAACCCACGACCTCATGATCAGCAGTAGCCTAGCGCTTGCGATCACTAGACTGACGCGGCAGTTTACTGCATAATATTTGCTGTACCTATCCGCATAATATCAGATCACGATCTGCTTCTAGTAAAAAGTGAACTTAGGCGTGGGTGTCCTGCTTGGGCGGAGCACAGCCGTGACCTCACGGAGGCGATCGGCGGCGACGATCTCTCGCGTCCTGCCCTGGTTCAGGCCATGGTTCGGAGCGAGAGTGCATGGGAGGCCGTCACCTCCTTCTGCGAAGCAGTTATGCTCGCAAAGGAGGAGGCGGAGCGCGCGAGGGAGATGCAAGATGCGCGCCCTCGCGCCCCTAGTCGCCGCAGGAGACGCCCCGGGCGACGGGAGTCGCGAGCCGACTTCCGGCCACCATAAGCGCGGGCTTGAGGACGGTGAGCAATGGGTAGCTCGCCGTCCGTTAAGGACCAGGCCCGGGTCGACGGCGCGTTGTGTTCCACGCGCGCCTCAAAGAGATGTCAGCACCAACTGACGGTGTCCGTAAGGACCAATGCCTGCTGGGGTTGCGGGTTTGTCCGAAAGGGATATCACGGCCCCGACACACGGGCAACGGAAGGAACACGGGTGGGTTTTAGTCAGTAAAAGTCTGACACGCCCTCTCGCTCCGCCAAGACTGGGAGAAGTCATTTGATGATTACCCACCCTCAAAAAAAAGAAGAAAAAAAAAAGGCGTGGGTGTCCTGCCAGGGTTGCGAGTTTGTCCGAAAGATGTCGCGGCCACGGCACACAGGCAAAGGAAGGAACACGGGTGGGTTTTAGTCAGTAAAAGTCTGACACGCCCTCCCCGCTCCGCCCAGAGCGGGAGAAGTTACTTGATAATTTCCAACATTCAAAAAAAAAAAAAGGGCGTGGGACATACACAAGTGGCGAGAAGCGCGGGCATGGGGCGGCCGTGGCGCGGGTGTATCGACGGTGCGGCACGGGCGTTGCCCCGCCCGTTTCATATTTCGTTCAAAATGTATAGGAATGACGTGGCGCGGAAGATACGCGTGGCGCGGAGGTGTGGCGCAACGCCCGCGCCACACCATCGCCACGCCCAAACCTCTCGCGACTTGTGTATGTCCCGCGCCATATGCGTCACTTATAAGGTATCATACATTTATTGGGACCGTGGTTACAATAGGTTAGTACCTATACAAAAATAAACTATTACAAGAAAAGAAAATAAACAATACTCTACCAAAATAAACATCTACCTAACTAAATTACAGTCTCCAAATTAACGATCACACCAAGTTCATTCAGTACCTATATAACACACCGCACCGCCTTGATCCTTAAGTAGCGAATACTGTAGATTAGTGCGACATAAGATAGGTGAAGTTAGTCTGTAATTAGTCGCTTACAATGATAGCGGTAGATTGTGCTTTGTATCTGAAGTTTCAGTTTAGTTACAGACAGACTGGTCGTAATGGAATTTGGATTTGGTCGAATAATGTCTGTGTAGTTAGAGACAGATTTGAGAACTTATTGGGGACTTGCATTGCTGTTTTAGTATGTCTGTAGATAGTTACATAGATACTTAATACTAATGTAGATTATAGTATTATAAGTACTTTGGTTCTCAGTGACATCAGTCAAAAATTATATTCTATTCTATTTTTATTAAATGGCAAGCAAAGCCGATGCCGACTATTCTGCCAATGTCTAAAGTGCATTGGAAAAACAAGTGTGTATGATATAAAAAAATAAAAGAGTCATAAAAAAATAAAAAAAAAAACAACAACTGAAGGCACAAGTAAAATTCTTCGATTGATAGAGTTGAACATAATGTAGATCTTGTTGGTTAGTAAGGGACTGAAACAACAAAAAATACCAAATCATTAATCACTTTAATCATCAAGTACATATGTAAATATGACACATTGAGAACATTTCAATTTTGTTGACATGTGCTAAGATTTGCATGACCGTTCTTAAAATACTCTAATAACATTTTCGTTTTTCCCAATTATGTTACAATTGTTTTTTATGTCGGCTTCCCAGATCAAATATTTTTAAGTCTGGTCTCTGAGTACGGCAATTAAAGTTTACGATTAAAATCGATTCAAAATAGTTTTCAAGAAACAATAAAAACGTTATTATTCGCAATACGTGTCAAAAGATCAATTAAACAGTGCTCATTTTGCCAGTGAAACTATACAACACAACATTACGCCATTGTAACAACAGCACAGCTTAGTCGATCGTCTGCACCAGTCTTAAGAAATAACAATTTGTTACCTCGCAAACAACACGGCTATAAAACGAAACATCGTATCCGGGTGACATGGAAATCTCTTCGAAATATAATTACGTTAACCGACACAACCAACACGACCGACACGACGGTTGTTTAGAACCAACCGCCGTTGTAAAGGAAGAGAATAATGAGAGACGAAAATTAATAAATGGGATTACAAAAGATCTTATTACGCCCATTTCCCGCAGTACCGCCTCCGTGAAGCAATAATTAGTAAAAGAAATGGCGGGGAAGAACTAAGGAACTTAAAGCATCGGCGCGAGGAATTTATCTAACAATGCAAAACGGCTACGGAGCGCCGCGTTCACTCGGAAATCTATTTGAACTTTTTGTGGAAATTTCACAATGGACTCGGACACTTAAAATTATCTGATAGTTGTATTTTTACGATGGAAGAAATGGAGACTTTTCTTGGTCGTTTTCATAAAAGGATATGTAGCCGTTGAGATATTTTGTAGCTTTTGTTTTTATACGACTTCATTTTAAACAAGGTATGGAAGAGTTGATTGACCTCTTCGTAGATCTAATGATCGCATAGCCAACGTGACATGCTGAACGGAGGTAGGTAGGTACTGGGTTCAGGCAAAGAGTTAACAGTTTTTTCCATCCAGTATCTCAGTAGGAACGTGGAGACTACATTTACGCCCCCCCACCGCTCGCCCCTAATACATGGGACTGAAACATAACTGGCGAGATCTGGGGTGAGTGAACTTCTGCCTACCTCGTCGAGGTAAAGGCGTGATGTTATGTTTTGCTCATGTTATGCAAAGATTTTGTATCAGCAAGGTCTTTCAAGCAAGATAAGTATACACAATATGTTTGTTGAGCTTTTCAGTTTATACATAAGTAGACTCATTTGTATGGAATCACTGAATATCGAATATGCGACATGCATATTGCATGCAGTGTTCAGCTAGTTGGAATAAAAGACATACAAAACCTTTATTGATTTAGTATTACAGTTTTTTTTTCAGCTAGCTATATATACGTATAAAGATACGTATATAGCTAAAAAGATATCAAAATAATTTCGAATATTATTTTATTTAATATTTATGTAAATTTTTGTTGTCTTTTTAGGGTTCCGTGCCTCAAAAGGAAAAAACGAAACCTATAGAGAATCACTCGTGTGTCTGACGGTCTGGCTGGCTGTCCGTCTGTCACAGCCAAATTGCTCCGAATCTACCGAACCAATTTAGTTGAAATTTGGTACACATATGAATTTCTGTGACCCAAACACGGACGTGTAACGTAAATAAATAAATTTTGAATATGAGGGTCACTTTTGGGGGTAAAATTGGAAAATGAAAAAAAAAGGTTTTGGAAACTGTACCGTGTGAAGCTTCAAATGAAAGGGCTAGTTGTGATAATTTCATTTTTTATTTAATTATTTTTAAAATAAATACTTTAAAAGATATTTAAGAAAATATATGAAAATTGACCACTCCCCCCTTATCTCTGAAACTACTGAGCCTAAAATTTAGAAAAAAAATACAGAGAATGGTTCTTTACTCATAGATTACAGGATAAGAAGTATATGGTCTTAAAATAATATAGTAAATCTCTCAGTATTGTGCGTACAAACTTACATTTGCAGTTGGAATGTATGGGTTAACATGGTTTTCAACTACAATGTTAAGTTTGTTCTTGTGATAAATTTATCCCAACTACGGAACCCTTCATTGTACGTGGTCCGACACGCACAGTCGTCGCACAGTTGGCCGGTTTTTTTCTAGTTTCGAATTCCATGTTAGCTATTTAATTCATTTTTATACGTGCAAGTGTGCATTAGACAAAAATGACATGTTTTCAATTTGTTAGGTCGTAATATTTTAATTCATCATAAATTCCATAATCAAAGTGTAATGTTTAAGCAAGGCTTCATACTCGTATAAAGCAAAGTGGGGCCGTTAATGGATTATTAATTACCGTAATGGACCTCATGTATCCGGATGGAAAGACACACATTGAATTATATGTTAAGCCTTGTCTCCACTACGGCTCAATTCATGTTACACTAATAATAATCATAATAAACACGGCCTATGACTCGGTGTCACATACATGGCTCATGAAGGTGCTGGAGTTGTATAAAGAAGATACAACTCTGCGCATCTTCCTGATGTCGTGTTTGGGGCAATAAAGGGCGGTCCTTCGCTATCCAGAATGATAGTCCAGAAATATCCAGAGTAATAGGGAGCCAATAAGGATCGAGCGAGGCATATTTCAGGGCGATAGTTTGAGTCCGCTCTAGTTCTGCTTAGCCCTGAATCCGCTAAGTACACTGCTGGGAGATTCAGATTTAGGCTATCGGCTGAGGAGAGGTGGTCAGGTTATATCTCACCTTTCTACATGGATGACCTAAAACTCTTTGCAACTGTTGGAGCTACTGAAAGCAACTGAAAATTTCAGTAGCGCCATCAGGATGCAATTTGGTGTCGAAAAATGAGCGGTCATGCATGTATAAAGCGAGGGGAGATTGTGGAATCCGTGAGAATCGAACTCTTGGATTCCATAAATCTTAGAGCCCTCTCCGCATCCGAAACCTATAAGTATTTGGATATATCGGAAGCATTGGGCATCAATGTTACTGGCATGAAGCAATCGTTGGAGGAGCGAATCTTTAGCCGCCTGAAAGTATTTAATAGTCTCCTATCAGGCGGCAATAAGGCGCGCCCACGCTTAAGGAAGGGTCATGCCGGTTTTGATTTACTTTTTCGGCATACTCAAATGGACTCAGACCGAACTCGACGTCCTGGATAGGATCGTACACTGCTGAATGCATATCCAATGCATCACCCACGGTCATCGGTAATAGGACTCAATAAGCAACAAAAGTGTGGAGGTTGAGGCTTTTTAAATGCTAAGACCCTCCACAATCGCGAGATATGCAGTCTCAGGGAATATTTCCTAGAAGCCGACCTGGGGATGCATCGAGATGTGGTCGCGGTGGACAAGGGCCTCACCCCGCTCTCCATGGCTAAAGAGAACTGACGCAAAGCCTGTAGTTCTTGACACTACCCATCGCAGGGAGGTATGGCCGAGTAAAAAGCTTCACGGACTCTCACGAATCGGAATCTCGGAATCTCACCGTCCGGGAGAATCAATCCGACACATTATCTCCGGTTGTTGTCGTCTAGCTAACGAAGAGCCTACTTGCATAGACACAACCTTGTAGCCTGGATTATCCATTAGCAACTTGCTCTGAAATACAGTCTTGTGGAATCGGAAGTGCCGTACTACAGGTATGTGCCCGACCCAGTTCTCGAAACTGGAAATTTCACATTGTACTAGGATCGATCTATCATCACTGACAGGACTATTGTTGCCAATAAACCTGATATAGTGGTGGTCGATCAAGTATAGCGGCGCACAATGATTATTGACATAACGGTCCCGCATGACGGGAACCTCGTGAAAGCCGAGGAACATAAACAAATCAAGTATCTTGACTTGGCGCGCGACATGTGGGATGTGGACTCAGCGACCATTGTGCCGATAGTCGTATCAACCAATGGCTTAATTGCCAAGAGCCTCGACCAACACCTAAGGAGGCTCTCGTTGGGCAGCTGGATCAAGGGCTTGATTCAGAGAGCGGTACTATTGGACACAGCTCGCATTGTCAGGAGGTTCCTCTCTCTGGAGCCCTGACCGCCGGTAGCTTGGACCCTGTTCCCGATACCGGTGGCTTACTATTTTTTATCATTTTAAATGAAAAAAATATATTTTATATTCTTTTGTTTCTAATATTTAAAATTATAATTTTAGCATGGCCTATGTTTGCTTCCCTGTTTTTTACACATATACATATTATAATTATATTAAAACCGTTAGTTTATGAATGACGGGCTCGCGGCTAAGTGAAAACAGCCGCATGAGTCGATCGAAGGTTAAGCTACCGCCGAGGTAGATCCGTCGATGGGTGACCATCCATTACATACCGAGCCACTCCGTGCCTCGGAAAGCACATTAAGCCGTTGTCCCGGCTGTCAATTGTAGACCTTTGAAAGTCGTTACGGATAGTCAGAAACCCGAAAGTCTAACAACAAGTCTTACCAAGGAATTCGAATTACCCAGTAACTTGGTTGTGGAGGTCAGATAGGCTGTCGCTCCATTCAGCTGCATCCGATTAGACTGGAAGCCGACCCCAACATACATACCTAGTTGGAAATAGGAAAATTTTGTTTATTTATTATCCATGTACATATTAACATGTTGTGTTATACACGTATTTATTTCAATTAGTTACTAAACCAATGTTTTCAGC
This sequence comes from Agrochola lota, assembly GCA_947364205.1. Classification (NCBI taxonomy): domain Eukaryota; kingdom Metazoa; phylum Arthropoda; class Insecta; order Lepidoptera; family Noctuidae; genus Agrochola; species Agrochola lota. The sequence goes on along the minus strand of OX376223.1, from coordinate 15,571,477 downwards.
CACTTTATTTTCATAAAATGCGGCTTTACTTCAACAATTTATTTATTTGACCTATTTTTTGACGCTTGTTATACTGATCTTCCTATCTATTCTCATGACTAATGCAAACACGTTTTACACGTTCATCCTTTCTCCTTAATTCATACATCAATATAGAGTGCACAGTATTCCACCGACTAGGCTACCAGGAACCGTAATAACGTCTCATTTGGTAGAACAGCAGACGAAAATTAGTGGCTCACCGAGTGAAACAAAAATTCTAAAAGCCGCTGTCATAATAAATCCCTCTGCTTTGAGTTTTTCGCGGAGGATATATATTTTCTTTTTTATATTATAGGAAAGTAAAGTATAACTCAATCAAGTCTCGGACGCAATGATTAGGCATCTATATGCATATATATCTTCTTTTTCTTCTATATAATAAAAATAGCTCATCACTTGAGAAAGGCTGGACCGATATGGATTTTTTTATGTTTTAAAATGTTCTTTATAGTTCGAATCATGTTTTGATAGAAAAAAAAACCGGAAAATCTTCAAATTCGGGAAAAAATTAACATCCTTTTTTGTATGAATTGAAATTTGGACAGGACAACGTCAGCACTCGGGGCAGCTAGTATCCAATAAATAAGCGACAATTAAACATTAGTGAAGGACCAAACTCTGACTTGATGATAGTGAAAATGTGTAAAGTGCATACCAATCATTTTTCGACAAAAGGACCAGCACCCTTATTGCGTAATATATTTTGAAAGAGATTGCTAATCCATTGCTCCATGAGTTCGAAAAAAAAATCTGCTCAGCAACGTAAATAACGTAATGAATATTGTTGACCTGTCAAAATGAAACAGATTAGCCGTAATAATTTACCGAATATGTTTACGCAATTAGACAGCAAGTTATAATAAGAACCAATAAATCAAGTATGTTATTAATGGACTAAACTCTGACGTTTACGTTACTTCGACTAGGAATATTTTTGAAGTAGGTACTATTATTAAAACAATAAAAATCACAGTATAAACGTAAACTAATATTTTGTGGTGCTTGAAAGTGTATGTCAGTGCAGCCCACGGTCGGTTGGTGGCGCTGAACGAATGCCAGACAGGAAAGATACGCAACTGAACACTGCACACTGCAAGTAATGAAAGATTTACACTGACAGCTTGGTATAGGGGTTAAAAAGTAAAAAATTTGTAGTATAAATGTGGTAGGTATTTTAGAGTTGTCGGTATTGCACGGTTTGTTTATGAAGATTGTATTTTTCTTGAGTTAGGAGCGTTTATACTGTAAGTGGGCAACGTCGTAAATAGCTTTCAAATATTTCGCTGTTTTGATTAATTTGGCAATATTACTGTATGGAAATAAGGAATATGAATAACTAGTGAACTAGTGATTAATGGTCTTCCTTTTATTTGTGACACTATGTTATTTAGCAAAAAATAATCCTTATGATGCCTTTCGATCGGTATGATAAAGCTACAGGGTGATTATTCTTCTCATGTAACGGGTTCGATTCCCGGTTCAACCATGTAATTATTTAAATATCTATGAATGCAGTTTAAATTGTTTTTTTTTATTCATCATTTTAGTAAAATGTTCCATCTACAATATTCAGGGTACTTTCCCTCCATGTGGCATATCCGTGGGACGCCCTATATAACAATAAATCATACATAAATACTATACAGAATAATAGCTAGGTACTATTGGGATAACCAAACGTATCACCGGCCCATAATTGTTACCTCGTAAAGTGTAGAATCCGTGAGCTACCGTCCAACTGGACGTCGTCCAGGGCCGTATGTTAGACTAACAGAACATTCCTAGCAGCCAGACCATACTAACATACATAATATACCGAAGAGGTGAGCAGACGAATATTATACTACACAAACATTCTGCCAGATAAATGTGAAATAAAATGTAATAGGGGGCGAGCCTATTCTCATTAAGCGGGCTCAAATCCAAACTCTGGGCTACAATGAGAAGACGTTTCTTGCAAGGCAACCCCTTTAATTTTATTTTTTTTACACACAGATTAATACAGATGGGATACTCCGCGAAATAATTTTTAATAAAAAGTGACTAGCTGCGACACAATAAAGTGCAATTCAGATCGCACAGCACTAATCACCTACAGTTATATTCACCTAGAAGTTGCCTCTCTTTCTATCGCGTGACTCTTACATCTTCGGACTACGTTACACTCACTAAATTGGCCCAGCAAGACGGGCCCGTCGCGTACTTGTGGCTTCATACCTAAACTGCGGAGTTTCCCATCTGTATTAATATGTCGCTATAGTGGTACACACTATGTGAAAACTTCAAGTGTCTACCTATTATGGTTCAAAAGATACAGCCCTGTGACAGACGGACGACCAGACGAACAGCGGAGCCTTAGTAATAGGGTACCGCGATGATACCCTTTGGGTGAGGAACCCTAAAAACACCCTGTTTTTGAAAGCCGTTTGTCTGTAATAATCTAAATAAAAGGCGTTTAGAAACAAATAAAATAAGAAACAAAATATTATCTCGTTTATATTGAAACATTATTATTAGCCCAGAGTCGGGATTGGTGCCCGGTTGAAGGCAATAGGCTCGCCCCCTATTACATAGAACTTACATAAACATAACTGGTGAAACCTGGGTGTTGTAGGTACCTACTATAGGGTACCCCTCTCCCTAAATCTTCTAGGAAAACAGAAAACAGAAATATTATTAATGTTTTCACAAAATCGTTATAAAACGAAAAGGTATTTTGTTATTAGATATATCAGGTTGTTTTTCTTACTAATTACATTAAGGTCGGGATACACGAAAATTACTTACGGCCATATTTTGTAGGTAATAATAATAAAAGGAGCCTAAGTAAACATTTTCCTTTTGATTCAACTCTCAAGGGCCCTCTCACTAAATATTACTTAGCGTTTCTATTAAATGAGTTCCGTTAATTATTCTCTAAGATTTACCGCCAGCTCATGAGGGCTTTGTACTTAATGTAATTAGTTGAAATATCACGACTTCGCAGTCTAGGCTTATGAATTTTGGTCCTAGGTGGCGGGAGGTCAAACTCAAATGGAAAATATAAATAATTCACGTTTCGATGGTCATATTAATAGTCCTGCAGACCGAATTTCGGCCATGGCGACCAATCTCAGCGGAGGCCAGCGTTCGTCGCGAGAGAAATTATAGTGCATAAATGTGTGTGCAGACACAGGTGCAGTCTCTCTTCCCTCACTCTCATAGTTTGATGGGACGGCAATCCGACACGACCGGAGAGAGGGCCAACGGCTCAAAACGTGTTTTCCGATGCACAGGGATATCACACCTCCAACTTCCAAACTCCGGGCTGTTACTAAGAAATTCTTAATGGAAAAACCCAATAACACATCGCATGTTCATATTAACATGTATGTGAATGGGCAAAGTAATCTATTTAAAATCAATAAGGCAATTTTTTTGCAATATTTCTAGGTCACACATTTCTTGGACATAGGTACCTACTTCTACTATGAATTATGCTGTATATATATGTATATGTACCTTAATATATAACACTTACACCATAAAACACATGCACATACTAATGCAGGTTACCATGTAACCTAGCTAGCACGCCAGATTAAATTCCGTTAATTGTTACTCTCTATACAATTAATCCGTAAATTTTTAAATTGTATTTACTGTAACAGACACTACCACACTTTATAAAATAAATAAATTATTATGAATATAAGGTCAAGTTGTTTTACTTCATAATCAAGCTACTTATCAACCATTCAACGACAAGCATAAAAATAAATTATGAAGAAAATCATCTATACCATCATTAAAACGGCCACCACCCCCGTTCCCTCACTATAGTTCGCAGTATCAGCGAAACAGGCGACAAGACATTAGTGTTTTATAGGGCCAATGAAACTGCGTAATCTTCTTAAATAACTTGTAACATGCCAAGAGGAAAGACCCAGTATTTCTTCAAAATTACTACTTTATTAAGGTCAAGTTATACTGGTATGGTTAGGCCGCAGCTCCGGGGCCAGATAGGCAGTCCATTAAATTCTTATCTCATTATTATGATTAGCTGTCGCCAAAGACTGGTCCTTCGAGTCGCGTTTCGTTTCGCAACGAAATTGCTTTTTAATTTTTGAAGTCTTAACTATACTGGGAATATAGTTTTCGTCGTTAGTTAATAAATAAAAACTTAATCGTGATTTAAGGTTCTTGGTATAACGACCTCTTAATTGCTTTGCCACCCAAAAGTTGAATATCACTTGCACATCTCAGGGCTGATTTGACCAATGAAACTGAACGCGTTCAGCCCATCTAAACCGCGTTCAGGAGCTGTCAGTGTCAAAATTATTAAGGAATATTGACACTGTGAAAAGGCTGTGGTGAGTGCGTGTGTGGGTGTGTGTGTGTGTGTATGTATGTGTGTGTGTGTGTGAGAGGGTATGTGTATAGAGTGGTCATGTATATTGCGATGTTAATAAGTCCGAACACTTAGTGCTAATTTCACCAAATAAACTGAACGCGATCACCATGTCATCATTTTTTTTTTTTTTTTTTTGGATGGGAAATCATCAAATGACTTCTCCCGCTCTGGGCAGAGCGAGAGGGTGTGTCAGACTTTTACTGACTAAAACCCACCCGTGTTCCTTCCGTTGCCTGTGTGCCGGGGCCGCGATATCCCTTTCGGACAAACCCGCAACCCCAGCAGGCACCATGTCATCATTGTTGTGAAATATTGATACTGACAGCTCTTGAACGCAGTTTTGATGTGCTGATCGCGTTCAGTTTAATTGGTAAAATTAACCCTTATAGCTGTAAGCATAAGACGAATATAGATAAGAACCCTAGTAACCATACGTACAGACTTAGGTACGCCCTTGTAATAACAAGATGAGAGGAGGCATGAACTATGCAGCGTGTTTGTATTTTGATTGCAATATACTGCACCCAGACCATGAAACAAACCGCTACGCATGTGCTACGAACGTAGCACACACGTATTGCTACGGGAACTCGCTACGTTGTAGCATAGCGCGAGCAATGACTACGTCTAGGATCTATTATTATTAGTGCAATAATTTATATAGTTCATATAAACACTACACAAAAAAGATTATATAAGGTAAATAATTTATTTTTATTTTGATAAAATGTTTACGTCTGCGAAACATATGTCGAGTATAAGCCTAGGTTGCAAGTTGCATTATAATTATCGCACTTTCTAAATACGTATATTTTTGCGGGTGGGAGGACGGTGCTGCATTTAGTTATTGCGGAATTAAAACTAAATATTTTGCATTACATTTTACAGAGCTTCTAATGTATTAAACCCAATAACACCGGAGAAAAGCATTACCAACAAGCTATTACTGTGACTAGCAGATTATGTTTTACAATACATGCCATCAGTCGAGCAGACAGTTAACGTGCGAGTAACTATACAACATGAACTATTTACAGTTCATTGTACTGAATAGGTAGTTTATGTATATCAAGATGTTTGATTTTTTATCTAAAATACGATGTACACAAATAGCCAAGAAAATTAAAACACTTGTCTAGTATAGTGGCTAAAAGAGACTGGTTTCTACACTACGAGTCGTGGACTCGATTCCTCTGGACTAGATTTTTGTGGATATGATATTTCTCTCTACTGAATCCACTGCGAAAAATCCCATTGTTGTAGCTACTATCAACGTTGCAATAAAAACTGGTTATCCACTAGCAACCGATTAAGATTTTAATCACAACATCACATAGATCCTAAACATCAACCTCACACAATTTCTACGACGACCGCGGTAAAAAGAGAGACGTGCCAAATAACCCTTCAAGGTCAAGATTTCCATAAAGACCAGACATTTACGGTAGTTCCCGTTTACGTGACGGTAATGTAATATACGTCTGAACTAGCTTTTAAAGGAATACCAGGTCAGTTAGCGACAGTTGGTGTGCATGAATAAGTCATTGCGGAGCTCAACCCTACTTAAGGTAGCTTATTCGACGAACAACCCTTAAGCACAGACATTTCCAACAGACTTTTTGCTGTATAAAATTTTCCTGAGGCAGGTGTGATTCCGCACGGGTCGATCCATTAAGTTACGCTACGCTTACTGGAGTTGGTCTGTGGATGGGTCTCACATACCGAGACTCCTCAATGCCTCGGAAAGCACGTTAAGCCGTTGGTCCCGGCTGTCATTCGTGGATCTTCGACAGTTGTTATGGGTCGTCAGAAGCCTGATAGTCTGACAACCAGTCTTACCAAGGGGTATCGTATTACCCAGTTACTGGGTTGTGGAGGTCAGATAGGCAGTCGCTCCATGTAAAATACTGGTATTCGGCTGCATCCGGTTAGACTGGAAGCTGACCCCAATAAAGTTGGGAAAAGGCTAGGCAGATTGAGGTATACTACTGCATGACTCGGTGATGAGTGAAAGAAAGAATGGAAGTTAGTTTATTGGCTGCAGCAGAGACACGATAAGTAATAAAAAAACATGAAAACAGATAGTCCATATGCTTTCAAGCACACATAACCCGCAGCTCGCAAAACATGGTTACCGGTTTAACTGCACCGACTTGAAAAATCGAGCAGTGTACTGAATTTGACAAGAAACTATAATCTTGAGCTTTTGATTTCATCTGATTTAAAAGCGGCAAACGCTTGTAGTCGAATGTGTGTGTGCAGCCTGTGACTAGATGCGATGCCTTTGGCTCTATGGTAATCACAAACAAAATACATGAAAGCCTTTCGAGTACAAAAACGAGTACGAAATCAGCGTCAGGTGGTACACTTTGTGTTGTCATCTTTGCCCTTTTGGCATTATAATTGTTGTTTTCTGTTTTTAGTTTTAAGGTGTATTTTTCTGCTGTAATGGCAATATACGCATTTTTGTTTCTTTTTTTCTTTCTTTCTTTACAATCACGATACAAACACTTTCTAATCGAAACCACAGAGGCTTGCCACAGACGGCTCGTGTACGGTCTACGTCTGTTTGTTGTTTCAGCTCAGAGATACAATTAATCAGGTCGTCTTATTAATCCATTCATTATAGACCATGCAGCATCTAATTGTTGTTTCAGGCTGACTGCGCAATGTTACATAATTATTTTGATCATTAAATGCTGAATTGATGCGTTATCAACACAATATAGTATTAAATCCATCTGACATTTATGCTGAGTTGATACCCTACTGGCATTATAATCATTGTTTTTTATTTTTTTATTTTATTGTGTTGTGTATTTTTCTGTTGTGATGCCAATAAACGCATTTTTTGTTCCTTCTTTTTCTTTCTTTCTTTCTAAATTAACAGATTGAGACGCTGAACCAAAAATAATACATTATTTACGTACAAGTATATTTATTAATTAGGAGATCGCTATAAAAAAGATGAAAATCATTATTTTATATGGTAGTTTATAATTTTATCTATCAGCTCTAAAATCTGGTCATTACATACCGTTCTGCCTAATATATGTTGTGCTTGTTTTTTCTAGAAACAACCTACCATTTATGCTCCGAAAACATTATTTCGAACCAACAATTTAGCCAACTTGAGAAAATTCGTGCAGTACTACAGTCCACTACCCTCATTGTTGTGACGGTACCCAAACAAACACTTTATTATCACACACATAATATGGCTATTATGCGAACAGCTCATAAAACACTTCAACCTCCTTTGTTTAGAGAAATTCTTCTTAATAAATTATTCAGACGCATCCGGGTGTAGAAAAGGCCTTTTTTGTGTTCGGATATTTTTCTTTTCGAGCATAAAGAGGGACCGGTAACTATTCAACACGAAATAGGTAGGTGCAGAAGGTGGGGTTCATACAAGGAGCGAACACAGGCGCACGCCAACATTGACGCGTACGCACGGAGGTGTCAAACTATATCAAACAAATGTCTGTCGCACTCACGAATGCGTTAGCACTCGCCTGTACGTGAAGCGTGTCTATGTCCGCGTGTCATTTCGCTCGTTGTATAGATCCAACCTTCTGTATCTAACTATTTTGTGTATTTACTGTGGTACAACGGAACATAAAGGGTTTAGTACGGACCTAAGTGTGGATTGGACCTTGACAGATGATTCTGTCCCTCCCCCCGCAGAATATTTTGTTTGCAAACTAAGTTGGCGCGCGAAAATGTGAAAATGAGTGAGAAAAATGGAGGCAGTTTTTTCCCGTTTTCTAGTCTCGTTGAGAATACGAATGTTTATTTTTCTAAATGGCAGGTGTGGAGTTGTGAATGGTTAGGGGATACTGTTACTTTTTTGTGGCTTTTAAATTTTTAGGAAAGCGAAGTGTTCAATTGAATATTGTCTTTCTTGTCACTGACTGATATTTTATACGGGCACAAAATTGTCACAGTAAATTTATTTATTTAAAAACCTAAAACCTTTCCTAGTTCCATAACCCTCATAGGTTATATTATGGGCACAAGCCATTTGAAATTTGAATTAAAAAATGTTTGTTTCTTTTCGATTGAAGCAATTCAATGACGCTATAAATGACGAAATTGTTTAGACATTTTACATCCCCAATCACCATAAACATACCCCAATAAATTGTCACCGAAAAAATCGCGTCTAATGAAAATAAAATAAGGCAGATAAAACATTTCCCATGCCTTGTACAGCGCAATCGATCTTTCCTTCCTCCACGCATGTCGATGTAAGCGTATGTTTACGTACAGAGACCAATGTAGCTTGACACGCGAGAAAATATAGAACTAAATTCAAAATGTATGGAGTTTGACATATCATTGACAGTTTTCTTGGCAAGCAGCGCCACCATGAGCTGTCAAGTTTTATTTGCCAGTGCGTAAGCGTATATTTACGTATTTATCATGCATATATGGTGGGTATATTTGTATATGGGCGCCGTAATAAATCGTCAGATGTGTCTGTAAAACACGGAGTAATTTATCAGTGTCTTTTCGTGAATACTTTACAATTTTTTGCCGAGGAAACGCTCCTCGTCCCGACGTTGGCGTCTGACCGAAATAAGATACCCTCGTTTGTTTTGCTAGTAATTTTTATGGACAAAAGATTATGGAGTTTTAGTTTTTTAGTAAGAAAGAAAGATAGAAAGAAAGAAAATATATTTATTTAGCACAGACTAAAACACATACAATATAAATTTGAAAATTTGCATACATTCATTTCAATTTTACAAATGTATTTGGTTATATGACATAACAAGTTATTGCGTTTGGGTAAAGATCATTTTGAAGAAGCACACTCAGTTCAGATGGTGATTGGTTTTACGAATTTTGCCGATGCTACATCTAAGTTGTGTCGTACCGTACCTCTGTTGAAGTTCGTCGATATAGCCTGAAACCTAATCATAAGGCCGAGAACGGGTTGTTTTTATGCAATTTAGGAAAAGCTCATGACCAGCAATAGACATCGACAGTTGAACCTTATAACTCAATAACACCATGAAATACATATCATATCTTAAAGCTCAAAAGCCGGAACCAGGAACATCATGAAATTCGTGAAGTAGTGTTAATTCACAAGTCGCGTTCTTCAATGGGCAGCGAGTAAACATACGAGTGTTAGTTAGAGGCTGGCGACAGTAGGACCTACCGATCATGTGAGGGTATGAGGCGAGGACGAGCGCACAATATTTGTTTTGACACGTGAGGACAGCAGTAGAAATTACTTACGTTTTTGTTTAAAAAGAGAGGTGAAATAAATAAAAACAGACTAATATTTGCTATACAGGCATAAATAAAAAGTGATCAACAAGGAATAACTGACATCATCTCACAACAAGCACGCAATAATAAGGATTTGTATGAAATATCTATTGTACTGCAAGGAGGTTATCTTCCAATGTAACTAATGAACATTTCCTAACAACAAGTGATTTAATGAATTCTCGTTTGTGCGTTACAAAATGCAATTTACAGCCTTGAAACAATGCAGGCAAAATGCGTGACATTTTTAAAATTAGTTGCCGTTGATAAATTTTTGGGGGGATGCCTTATAAGAAATACTTTTTCCTGCTTTAGATCCAATTAAAATTCGTGTTGTGCAATGTAAAGTGTGAAGTGTGACTGGGCCAAAAAGGCCCAGTACAGCAAAAAATGCAAGTAGTAGATTAATTGGTCCACTGGTACTTGTTAAGATTACAAAAAAGTATGCAGTTCTCTTATACTTAAGTACATTTTGTGTATTATGACTTTAAATACTACTAACTTGGCCAAATATGACGCAAATATAACGGTAAAGACAAAGTATCTTCGTCATTTAATATAACATTATCTCAATCATCAATTAATTTATCATTATGAATCCTCAAGCGTACGGAAATCAGCAAAAAACTTTGTCACTGTTCGAACAATATGAATTTCTGACATGTGGATCAGGTGGGGTGGGGGCAATTTAGATTTTGAATTTTCAGTTAATAGTGTCCATGCTGAAAGTGGCATCGTCGAAAATAGATGTCAAATATTTCGCTGTTTTGATTACTTTGGCAATATTACTGTATGGAAATATGAAATATGGCTAACTAGTGAAGTAAAATATTGATTTAGAAATGCAATAATTAATATCGTTACACCAAATATTTAGTTTTAGAAGTACAAAAAGTATTTTGAAACTTTCCAAATGTCCTTTTTACACCTAAAACGGTTACAACATGAAAGTCAGTGTTATAATTGCAATCCATTATTAATACTCTAGTTTAAAATACAATGTATTATCAAATACATATATTGTCAAATTAATCAAAACAGGTAAATATTTGACAGGTATTTGCGAAGTTGCAAACTTTAGAGCGTACATGATGAGCATGATGCTGGAGGATCTCTTGGATAAGTAATAACTGCCGCACGGGTTGATCAATCAGGTTAAGCTACGCTTGCCGGGGTTGGTCCGTGGATGGGTGACCATCTTTACATATCGAGACTTCTCCGTGCCTCGGAAAGCATGTTAAGCCGTTGGTCCCGTATGTCTTTCGTGGATCTTTGACAGTTGTTACGTACGGGTCGTCAGAAGCCCGAGAGTTTGACAACCAGTCTTACCAAGGGGTATTGTGTTACCCAGTAACTTGGTTTTGGAGGTCAGATAGGAAGTCACTCCATGTAAAATACTGGTACTCAGCTGCATCCGATTAGACTGGAAGCCGACCCGAACATAATTAGGAAAAGGCAGGCAGATTGATTGATGATGAGCATGAAGCTGCCTTTATATATTTTATTTTATTTTTATTTTATTTGTTTTCGGAAGGCTTATATATATATAATGGAAGAACATTATAGTAACAATATTTTATTTTACTTCATTTTCATCATTCTCTTGCCCGTATTTATAAGCATTTATGTAACGAAGTTATATTCAAAGGATCAAATGAATACTCCAACATAAATCAATCTGCCTAGCCTTTTCCCAACTATGTTGGGGTCGGCTTCCAGCAGCAGCTGAATACTCCAACATAAAATGTAATAAAATAAACAATAATAATATAAAAATACCAGCAATAGCAAACAAAAAAAAACAAAAATAAAAGATCCTTATTTAGTCAGTACGCTGCCATGTATGCCACATCTAGTAATACATCTACTTTTGCTTTAGATCCGTGTTTGCTGGGTGATTAGTTGATATTTACTTTTTCAGTACCTTCCTTTTTGTTTTTATAAATTTACTAATTTTGTACGCTCATAAACATTTTACGTTAATTTAGTTTCTCAATAAGTGAATTATTGTTAATTCTTAATGAGGAATAATAAAGATTTTAAACCATTAAAATGAGCTTAAAACTCACTGTTAAACACCAACCAATTTAAACAAAATGTCAAACACATCATAACAACTGAATGAGTTAATTCAATTAACAATTTGCTTAATTTCATTGCACACCGTTTGATTTGGTTTATGTAGCAGTATCAATCACAGCTGTGCGGTTGTGGTCTAATAAATAACTTGGTATCCAAGCTTATACGTGATTGATTTAACATTTCATTAGTTACGAGAATCGCCTACGCATACCTGATCTATGGGGTGTGAAACTATTAACACCAATTGGTAGTAAAATTAATTAACTACGCCTCACTATTTTAACAGTGAGATCAGTGGTGGCCCAGTGGTTACGGCAGCGACTTACCAGTTGTAAGTCGTGGGTTCGACCCCAGACAGGCGCTTTGTGTAAATTATTTAATCACCACTGCTCTCAAAACGGTGAAGGAAAACATCGTGAGGAAACCGGCATGTCCTAGAACCAAAAGATTCGGAGACATGTGACATCTACCAACCCGCACTGGGGCCTCGTGGTGGATTACGGCCCACTCCCTCTCACCGAGAGGAGACCTGTGGCCCAGCAGTGGGAACATTATAGATTAATTTTTCGAATAAAGATTTTTTCTGTTTAGTACCTAAGTACCGATTATAACAGTTTTTCCAAGCCTGTCCACTGGAGTGGAGAGGAGAGGAGCGGAGTAGTGGTGTGCCAATATTAACCAATGGAATTGCATAAAACCTCCGCTCTGCTTCAGTGGGCAGGGATTTGCGAACTAGTTTAAAAATTCATACAAAACCGGGAAGGGGAGCGGGGAAACGGAGCTGAGAAGCGGAGAGGGGAAGCGGAGCGGGGAAACGGAGCGGAGAAGTGGATCGGGAACCGGAGCGGGGAATTATTATTCGTCGCGTGAACTCGGTCTAGCTCCGCACGGTCCGCAACACCGCTCCGCTACCTCGTTCCGCACAGTCCGTAACTCCGCTCCGCTACCTCGCTTCGCATCAATGGACAGACACTGTCTGCAACTCCGCTCCACTCCGCTGCCATTCTCCTCTCCGGTGCCTCGCTCCGCTTCAATGGACAGGCTGCCATAAGGCTGATGTTATCTGACGATTGAATAATCGGTCCTTAAGGTCGTAAAAAGAAAGATGCCGTTCTAGATGCATCCTTGACCCGACTCAGATGTCAAGTAAAGGGTGATCTTATGTTTTTTTTACATTTATTTTGAAGTATTCTAGAATGTGAACAACAAAGTACTATACAATGGCCCCATAACATTACATCACGCCGGTAATCCCCGAAGGGGTACGCAGAGCTGTACCTACCTATATTACACCCACATTTCGCGAGTTACGTTTTAAGAGCGTTTATTCTGAAAGTGGGCACCGTCGTAAATAGCTGTCAAATATTTCGCTGTTTTGATTAATTTGGCAACATTACTGTATGGCAATATGAAATGTGGCTAACTAGTAAACTAAAATATCGATTATGAAATGCAATAATTAATATCGTAACACCGAATATTTAGTTTTAGATGTAAAAAAGTTATTTGGAAATTTTCCAAATGCCTTTTTTACGCCTAAAACGGTTATAACATCAAATTCAGTGTTATAATTGCAATTCATTATTAATATTCTAGTTCACTAGTTAGCCATATTTCATATTTCCATACAGTAAAATTGCCAAATTAATCAAAACAGGTAAATATTTGACAGCTATTTGCGACGTTGCCAACTTTTAGAGTGATCGCTATTAAGACCCATCTAATAGGAGGCGAGCCTATTGCCATCAACCGGGCACAAATCCAGACGTACCAAGAAATAGCCCTATAACTATTTGTAAATGTTGGATTTCAAATCGCTCCACGTTATCTGGAAGAGAATTAATTTACTGATGATTGGTAAGTCGTCACACCTCTTTTAATAAACTTTTAATCATCGACCCACTAACCCGAATAATTGAAAAGCTTATCCATTAACACGCACGTACCCTCAGACCAAATAAAAAACCAAGTCAGAGCGCTGTCAACAGTGAAGTGAAGCCGGTTTCGTAAACATGTGTGCACTTTGTGTGGTGTAGTTTCATTGCAGTGGTTGTAAATGTGTGCGTGTTAGCGTGTATGCAAAGAGCGGCGGTGTAGTTTTGGCATGCGTCACTGTATTGTTCGCTATGTCTTGCACGTACCATACTTAATCTTTATACTGTCCCCAACCCAACGCCTACCCACATAATAATTAAACAAAATATAAAATATTAATTTCGCTTCATCCTTCATCCCTCTATATATTATTCAAAAGGCTTTTAAAAGGATCGCCTATACCTTCGATAAATTATAAAATCACGCTCAAGCGTTTTATGTTGATGAAATGCAAATCAGCTGACACTTAACACTTGTTATCTTTTTGGAATACTTGTTTAATGTATTCATGGAAATATTGGATCGTTTCAGCTTGATGTGCCTAGTCAGGTTTTTGATTTTTATTTAGATTTTTATGCTAAGATGAATAGATGCATGGAAACACCAGCGGAAAACGATTACGGTAGTTTGTCGATGCGTGGCTTCATTTGAAGAACTAAAAGCAAAAAAAAGAATTGATTGAGATTGGATTTTTTAGGGGTATGAGGAACAGGGTATAAATTTCACTCATCCCCCATAGAAAAGGGAGGATCCTCCGACCAGACGGGTGTCGTGTCTGGCGGGCAACTGCCCAGAGGTTGAAGTTGGGATATTACATATATGTCCATCGCGCGGTAAACTCTAATTGCGCGATGCAAGATGTTGTGTGACGTCAGGTCTTTGATGCGTAGTTCGCATGTGGCGATTGTAGATACCGCACCATCGATCACGTCGGGGTCAGCAATTTAGGGGCATGAGGAACAGGGTGTAAAGTTCACTCATCCACCATAGAAAAGGGAAGATCCTCCGACCAGATGGGTGTCGTGTCTGGCGGGCAACTGCCCAGAGATTGAAGTTGGGAGATTGTATATACGTCCATTGCGCGGTAAACTCTAATTGCGCGATGCAAGATGTTGTATGACGTCAGGTCTTTGATGCGTAGTTCGCATGTGGCGATTGTAGATACCGCACCATCGATCACGTCGGGGTCAGCAATTTAGGGGCATGAGGAACAGGGTGTAAAGTTCACTCATCCACCATAGAAAAGGGAAGATCCTCCGACCAGATGGGTGTCGTGTCTGGCGGGCAACTGCCCAGAGATTGAAGTTGGGAGATTGTATATATGTCCATTGCGCGGTAAACTCTAATTGCGCGATGCAAGATTGGTGTGACGTCAGGTCTTTGACGCGTAGTTCGCATGTGGCGATTGTAGATGCCGCCACAGATTGATTGATTGGGTTTGGTTTATTAGATGGTTTGGTCATGTTGAGAATACGAATGACAGGCGACTAACGAAAGGAATTTACAAGGCAGATATGAGTGGAAACGCCGGGAGGGACGGGACACCTTAGAAGGATATATAGTGACCTTTTAGTGATGTTCTTCAGAAAGGTCAGGTGCGTAGTACTCGCAACGGACGTGCGTGTATGACCAGATGTATGAATGTAACCGAAGCAGATGTTGTATGTAAGGATCGTAGCAGGTGGCGTTCTGTAGTTTCTGTCTCCCATGGGAAGAAAACGTGAGTTTATGTACGAATATTATTGTTGTATATTATATTCAGCGAGAGGGCAGCACTGACTCCCCGTAAGTGTTGGGTGGTAAAAACGCTATTTAGTCGATCGTTGTATTTTTATGGTTCCAAAATAAACGGGTGGTAATCTTAATAATCACGAGTTTATTAATTAATTACACCAACGAAAAAAATATCGTGTCGGACCACGCACAATGATGGGTTCCATAGTTGGGATGAATTTATTCCAAGAACAAACTTAACATTGTAGTTAAAAACGTCTTCTCCCATACGGAATGTATATAGGAGATCATGTTTTTCAAACTGCAAATTTAAGTTGGTTGATTATTTCTCGTTAACCTGTACTTAGCTCTCATAGTTTTCCTTTTAATTTTCGTTATTTATACTAATAAAATAAATAATACCAGCCTGTTACTGTCCCACTGCAGGGCAAAGGCCTCTTCTCATACAGAGAAGGCACGAGCATTGATCACCACGCTTGCTCAAGACGTGTTGGTGATTTCAGACTTATACTACTATACTACTACTATTATTTATACTACTGCTGTGAATTTTTTCACAAGTCCAAGTACAACCATTTAGTTAGAAAGGGGGGGGACACTTGACTCTAACAAAAAAAATCATATAGAGTAATCAGTTAAAAGCTTAATATTTCGCAAACGGATCCCTGAATCCAAAGATGGTTTTTGTTTTTTTTTTTGTTTTGACAAACTAAAAATATTTTTGAAAGACCTTTCTAACAATACCCCACAACATGGGGTAGATGAAGAAAAAAAAAAACAATCCGCACTTTACGTGTAGGTAACCTAAAAAAAAATTTTTTTCTTGGTTTTATTCAGGCAGACGGACATGGCGAAACTATAAGGGCTCTACGGAACCCTAAAAACGGGTCTATATGTTTAAGTAAGGCTACAGACGAATCGAGAGAAGCAGCAACTTATGGCAAAACGCCACCAGAAAACGTAATTTCAACTGACCCTAACAAATGTGTTGGACTTTTAACTCAACATCAATTGGCAGTGGGATCAAAAGTTCAAAAATGATGCTGAGAAGAAATGTTTCGGTGTCTGACGGCTTGGTCAGACACCGAAACATTTCGATGACGCTTCAATCAGTGAGAAATCAAAAGGTGCAGATGTGCCAATATCTCCAATCATGGTTACGTTTCAAGCTAAACGTAGTTAAGGTGACGTGGAACGACGCATTTTCCCGCTGAAACTTAGTTCGGCTGTAACTGTATATAAGTTACAGGGCACAACACTTGAAACTGCAGTCGTAAATTAAGGCAAAAGGTTATTTCAAAGGGTCAAGCTTATGTTGCTTTGAGTAGGGTTTAATTCACTTGATGAGCTTGCTATAGATGAGTTAGATCCCAACAAACTTTTGAAACAACCAAATTTTTTGCGATTAAAAACGTACATGCAGTTGGAGAATGACGTATATCAGTGTATGGGAGAACAGGTTTCGCAACTACTAAGTTAAGTTGGTTATTGGGATAAATTCATCCCAACTACGGAACCCTTTATTGCGTGGTCCGACACGCACTTGGCCGGTTTTTTTTTTCTAACACACGCTAGAATTTGACCAAGGTTTTGAAGGGTTTCCCTATGACACCACACCCGTAGCTCGTATCAATAAGCCAGGCCGTCGCACTTACACGTATTAGTCCATATCTTGACAACGACTAAACCGATTTTGATGAAACTTGCACTGTACCCTAAGTTGAAGTAAATGTAAGCCAATAAAAAAACAATGATCACAATCTGATTAATGGTTTTGGAGATATGCGTGGACAAACATATATACAAACATACATACACCATACCGACTGATGCTCCGGTAAGCTGGCGGACGCACGCGGTATCGCAGAGGATTTTTGTTGTCAGTGTGCGCTGACGGATAGAGAGATCCCCGGGGCTCTCGATCGGCCCCTGCCGTCCGCCAGTGTGCTCAGGCCCTTAAACATAAACTTACTGAATTTGCATCATCCATTCTCTATTTCTAAACACAACTGAAATAAAATGTTGTTACTTGTTTGTATTAGTTAGGTTTGTTTATTTTAGTGTAGGCTCAAATGTTTAGGAATTGGTTCAATGATAAAAGAGTCAACGGGAGCACTAAACTCAATGAATGAACGGAGGCGTGCGTTATTTATACCGGGTGTTTAAATTAAATTATACTGCCTTTATTTTGGAGAATGTTTTTGGTTTAAATTGAAGTTGAAATAAAAAGTTTACCTACTATTTTCAAACGGTACGAAGTTTAGTGTTATAGTAACACGAGTGACAGACAGTGTCGAGTCTGGTTCGAGAGTCAGGTTCAAGAGTCCAGTTCAAGCGTCCGGTTCAAGAGGCCGGTTTAAGAGTCCGGTTCGAGAGTCCGGTTCGAGAGTCCGGTTCGAGAGTCCGGTTCGAGAGTCCTGTTCGAGAGTCCGGTCCAAGAGTCTGTTTCAAGACTCCGGTTCAAGCGTCCGGTTCAAGAGTCTGGTTCAATCGTCCGGTTCAATCGTCAGGTTTAAGAGCCCGGTGCAAAAGCCCGGTGCAAGGGCCCGATTCAAGAGCCCGATTCAAGAGCCCGGTTCAAGAACCCGGTTCACGAGCCCGGCTCAAGAGCCCGGTTCAAGAGCCCGGTTCAAGAGCCCGGTTCAAGAGCCCGGTTCAAGAGCCCGGTTCAAGAGCCCGGTTCAAGAATCCGGTTCAAGAGCCCGGTTCAAGAATCCGGTTCAGTTGTCCGGTTCAAGACCGGCTCTTGTTGTCTTTTATGTTGAATTTCTACAGGCTCAAACTCAAACTCCAAGCATTTATTGCAATTAAACCATTTACAGGCACTTTTGAACTGTCAAGGAATCGGTCAGTCAGAAATATGAAGCTAGTTGCCCATTCCAAAGCGTAGTAGGTACCTACGAGTATGGAGAAGAACGGTCAAGAAACTCCACGGACACTCTTTTAAATAAATTGTTACAAAGTATTGGTTACATCATTCATGTTGAAATTAAACATGTGAGAACAATGTAGGAAGACGTGCACGTTAGAAGCGTCCGTAATAAAAAAAAAAATATAAAAAATAATTCAAAAATTTAAATCAGCCAAGGCAGCTAACAGTTGACCAGCCCCGACTGACGGCGCCCGTTCACGAACATGACGCATGGATTAGCACCATTCATCTCAACCATTTTGAAGGGAGCTAAATGATCCAACACATGCGCCACCATCAGCGAAACATCTGAGTGAGCATGACATACTCACAGCCGCCAAGGGCACATTCAAGTCAATAAAAGACGTATTACCCGGAAAATGTTAACTCTTTAGTACATAGTACTCACACCTGTGCTCTGAAATTATATAATACAAAGGAAATTGATTTTATACAATCCAAAGATGGTCTTAAACTCTTCAGCAGCTCCAACAATATTTTCAAATGTTAATCAAATAGTTGTGGTAGAGGAGCAGGACCAGCATTGAGCCAAGCATTTTTATCAGCGATGTAATCCCCAACTTATAATATGCCTGCCTGCATAGTGTGCGTTTTATACAAGATTTGAATTTCGTCTCATTCAGTTGAAGTATGTGGGGAGGAATTTTATTGTAACATTTCAAACAGTATCCCATGAAAGATGGTCCACCTTAGCCAGTCTGAAACCTAGTTGAACTAATAGGTCCCTATTTCTTGTACTATAATTATGTCTATCACCTCTTTTACTAAAAAGATGTACATTTTTCTTACTTGCATGATGTTTTCATAGATATATTGACAAGGTACCGTCATGATGTTAATATCCTTAAACAGTTCCCTTAGAGACTCACGCCCACGGAGATAATATATGGCTCGAATCGCTCTTTTCTGCAGAATAAAAATAGACTCGATGTCTGCAGCCCTTCCCCACAGCAAGGATACCGTAAGACATGATGCTATGAAAGTAACTAAAATAGACCAGCCTCGCGGTATCTACATCAGTAAATTGACGGATTTTTCTGACAGCATATGCTGTTGAACTTAGCCGTCCTGCAAGAGATGTTAAATGAGGACCCCATTGTAACCTTGAGTCGAGCGTGATCCCTAGGAAAACAGTTTTATCGACGAGTTCTAGTTTCTCTTGATTCAATACTATCTCACAATCACTACTTTTGACATTTAGTAAAGAAAATTTTATACACTTCGTTTTTTTTCCATTTAATACTAAATTATTAGCAGTGAACCAACTGTGGACCTGCATTTGTAGCATGTCTATCTACCTTAAAAATTAAGGAAGTATCGTCAGCAAATAACACCATTTGTGGTTGATTTTTAATAAATGGAGTAGATCATTGACATAAACTAAAAAGAGGAATGGACCCAATATCGAGCCTTGTGGCACACCCATTTTTACTTTTGAACCTAGTGAATTGATACCGTTTATTTGGACTCAAATTGAGCGCAAGTGGGACTTAAACATAACAGGCGAAATGTGAGAGTGCCATAGGTACACCTCTGCAATTCCCTACGGGGAAACAAGGCGTGATGTTATGTTACGTAATTGATATACTTACTACATATTTTCATGCAAGATGTTGGTAGATAAAAGTTTCAAACTCCCTGCTCCTGCGGTTTTTATTGACGAAAACAAATTGTCCAAATAATTCGTAAGATCAAGTTGTGCTGGATGAGCTTACTTGAGGTTTTTCATTTAGGAAGAGACTGAAATTCAGGCGAATTAGAAAATAAGTTTAGTTAAAATAAAAGCGAACGAATGAAAATCCAACGAACCATAACTTTTTTTTTTTTTTTTCAGGATGGGAAATCATCAAATGACCTCTCCCGCTCTGGGCAGAGCGAGAGGGTGTGTCAGACTTTTACTGACTAAAACCCACCCGTGTTCCTTCCGTTGCCTGTGTGCCGGGGCCCCGCGTTATCCCTTTCGGACAAACCCGCAACCCCAGCAGGCATTGGTCTTTCGACCCCGTCGGTTGGTGCTGACATGTCTTTGAGGCGCGCGTGGAACACAACGCGCCGTCGACACGGGCCTAGTCCTTATCGGACGGCGAGCTGCCCATTGCTCACCGTCCGCAAGCCCGCGCCTACGGTGGCCGGAAGTCGGCTCTCGACTCCCGACGCCCGGGGCGTCTCCTGCGGCGACTAGGGCCGCGAGGGCGTGCAGCTTGCATCTCCCTCGCGCGCTTCGCCTCCTCCTTCGCGAACATAACTGCTTCGCAGAAGGAGGTGACGTCCTCCCATGCACTCTCGCTCCGAACCATGGCCTGAACCAGGGCCGGACGCGAGAGATCGCCGCCGCCGATCGCCTCCGTGAGGACACGGCGGTGCTCCGCCCAAGCCGGGCAGACCTCCACCGTATGCTCCATCGTGTCCTCCGGGCGATCCACACAGTGGTGACACCCGGGCGTTTCCTCCCGCCTTACGCGGAACAGGAAACTCCCGAAACAACCGTGTCCGGTGAGGACCTGCGTCAGGCGGAAGGTGAGGACGCCATGGCGCCTCTCAAGCCACTCCTCAAAGAGGGGACTTATCGCCGCAATTGTGGCGTGCCCAAACGAACTATACCTGCATAGCTATAATATTCACAACCATTGTGTCGTGTCGGACTGTCGTGTCGAAAATGGCGCACTTTCGATAACCTGATTTGCCATCCCCCGACAGCAAATAACTGTTAAAAGAATTGCGATCGTCTATTTAATTTAAACTGATATTTTTTTCGGGTTTAGATTTGTGAACAGGTTTAGCGGACTCCTTCGATAACACTGATTGATATTCGTTTCGGCACGGAAGCATATCGTATGGTTGTGAATAGCTAAGCTGGTCATAATATCTTTCCTACAAAGTAAGTTTCGATCATAATTTTTACAAATCATACTTTTTCTTTCAATCTTGTTTTTAATTGATACCGTTTATTTGGACTCAAATTGAGCGCAAGTGGGATGTTTCAGGTCTTCCTTGAAAACCTCCTAAATAACCCAAAAAGGCTATCTTCTAATAATCTTCTACGGTTATTACCGAAGCTCGTTCTAATATCCTCAAGTAATCGTAAATCACGGACAATGTTTTATTTCTAGATGACCCGACGGACGCTGCCCGGTTCAAATTTCAATTCCCATAGAAAAAAACTCTTTTTTTCCCAATAGTGAAAATATTCCGGGATTTTTTTCCAATTTTTCTAACCGTAAGAACCTAATTCGAATTATAATCAATATTTTTAATAAAAAAATTGCCAAATCGGTCGAGCCATGCTCAAGGGATGCGCTTACCAACGACCTGTATTTCATTTTTAGGGTTCCATAGTAAACAAGGAACTCTTATAGTTTCGCCATGTCCGTCTGTCTGGCTGTCTGTCTGCCCGCGGCTTAGCTCAAAGAAGGTTAGTACTAGAAAGCTGTAATTTGGCATGGGTATACATATTAATCACGCCGACAAGGTGGTAAAATAAAATCAAGAAAACTAATTTTTTTAGGGTACCTATACGTATATGTGTAAAGTGGGTATGTTTTTTTATCTCGTCTATCCCATAGTGTCGTTGGAAACTTCGGTAAAAAATATTGAGGGTGTGTGAATATCATTTTTCAATTCAGGGATCTGTTTGCGAAATATTAAGCTTTAAAGTGCAAATTTTTGTTGAAGTCAAGTGTGTGTCGGGCCTGCCAGCTAAATGGTTGTACTTGGATTTGTGATTTTTTTCACAAATCCAAGTACAACCATTTACCAGCCTTCAGCTTTTCCATTTTTAATATTTCCATGTAAAACTATTTCAGCAGTAAACCACGTAGTTTTCAACGTTTAATTAAATTGAAAGAGAGTTGTACCACATTAACCACCAAAGGATTAGGGATAAAATGCAATAAGTGGAAATATATTTTTCGGCGCTGTCACAGCCTGTGGTTAGGAGTTTCAAACAGTACCTACTTAATTTATTCAAGGTCAATATAAACAACAAAAAAAAACGTATGTAGTTTAATGATGTAAAAATATTGACAAATCAGGAATAGTTAATAGTTATTATTGGTATATATACTGATTAAAACTAAAGTGTAACATAAAGTAATATAGTAACACGAATAAGTACCCAATTTAGTCGATTTATCACATTTATTAATTAATTACAATGAACATTATCAAAATACATAAAAAATACGTGATGCCTCTTTCCCGCCACAAAGTATTCTCCATCAGCGTTTCCAACAAATGTTCTAATATTCAA
Source organism: Agrochola lota (assembly GCA_947364205.1). NCBI lineage: Eukaryota > Metazoa > Arthropoda > Insecta > Lepidoptera > Noctuidae > Agrochola > Agrochola lota. The sequence continues at coordinate 15,548,887 of OX376223.1, read as the reverse complement.
ATTCTAACAGCCAAAAGTCTCGAAACTATTCTGCCTAGCGTATACCAATTTTTTGAGAGCTAACGTAAGGCTTGGTTTATACAAGGTTTGCCTATTTTACTTAGGTTACTAGGTTTGGGTTGCCCGTTAGGTTGGTATATTACATATAGGTCATATTGACTATTCGGACTTTGAAAAAAAATACTATCACAACTATGGTTTTCAAACGTTTACTCGAAACCAGATTCGCTATTGTTTGTGAAAATGTAACTCTCTGTATAGTGTAGGGTAACTCCTTGTATAAGTTATGACGTCAAAGTTCCTGACCGCATGTGTTTGTACGGTTGGTTTAATCTTGAAAACTATGCGGCAGATGGAATCTCCGGTGGCTCGACGTAAAGCCTTGTTTCCACGAATATTATTAAGTTGATGACATAGCGACAAGGAAACATAATGTTAATGGAGAACTTGGAGAAGGGAGGGCTCCTTGTCTAGAAATGAACTGGAAAAAATAAGTTAACAGTTAAAATAAATAGTTAGTTTCATAAGTATTTCTATACAAAATCCTATGCACATGTAGATAATTAACTATATGACATATTTATGAAATATTGTATGTACTTACAAAAAATGTAGGCATACACACACACACACACACGCTCACACAAACATACACACACTATCAATCACACGCAACTGTACCACGTTGACAACCTTGGGGGATCTGGAGTTCTAAAATACACGCCTATGCTTAATTTAGACTTCAGATCTTCCACAAATTACAAAATAGCTGTCAACTTAACATGAATAACTTGTACAAGAATGTTATTTGTGAAGATAAATAAACATAATTGTATATGTTATATTAATTTTATACCTAGTAAAACAAAACTCACTCCGGAAACATTGAACATTGGATTTGCGAAATATTCAGACAACCCACACGAAGGCAGTTACGTAAAAAGTCAAGCGGTGTATTACTCTCTCATTTAAGTGGATATGTGACAAGTGACAAGAATTTGTAGAATTTATAGGTTAAGTACTGTCAAGTGTTTTCAATAATACAAAAAGAAAAAGAAAAGAAAGAAAATACGTGTATTTGCGGTAAACATGTGAAGCAAAAAAAGAACACAAAACAAAAAAAGAACAAGTTGGGGTTAAAGAAGCACCTTCACGAAAAAACCAGTGGAAGCACTTGAACCCAAAGTAAACCTACATAATGTAATATTTCGTATGTGCATATTACGTGAAAACAGTTTAATTAAACTGTCACGCTGTTACAAAGTTTAATTTCCGCCGTGTATAGTCTGGGGACATTTATTTCAGTGGTTACGCACTCTGTTTGTTGTTATGACTTCTGATAATAATTAAAAACTTGGAAACTGTGTGAAACACAAAGAAAAATAAAACCAGATTCAGCGTGGAGAAATGTTATGGTTCTTCGGATTAACTGGGGTGTGTAAAAGGAATATGAAGTGAAAAGTAGAATTCTTCTTTTTTGTAATGGTCCAATTGCACACATCTTATATTTGTGTTTATGGACGACACATTTAAAGGCGTTGTGACGTCACGTCGCAAAACTCTTTGATGTCGATGACCAAGACTTTCGTACCGCTTTTATATGTGTCGGTACTAAGATCATCATGTTGTAACCTGTTACCTAAAAAGAAATTACTTTCATGTAAAAAATTTTTTTTCGTGAAATGTGTATTTATATACTTTTCATAAAAGTAGTCGATAAAATTTATGTTTTATCAACTTTTCACTAATGTATTTGTTTTTAAGTCAAAAGATGTAGCACAGCTGATGTGCAAGGCTGTATTGAACTAGGTTACAACTGCGAACGAAATCAAATCTACTTTGCCACATGCTCGACCGCAGAACGCCGATACGGACGTTCTGTGAATTGGACATCGTGCGAATTGGGCATTCCGCGGATTGGCCGCTTCGCCACCGCTGGTCGTTTTGCGGCCGAGCGACACTACGCTACCATTAAACGTAAAGGAACAAAAAGAACGAAAAAAATCAAAATGTTTGTCAATATCGGATTTCGACATTCTATATTGACGCGCCAATTAGCTCGTAGAGACCGCATCATCCAAAAGGTACAAAACGCTTGTGCTCGGTTTTGTTACAATATTCCTCGCAGAAGCCATGTAACACACCAGTTGTTGTTCAGACATAACCACATAACACAATAACCTTTGCTAATTGTATCTAGAACTGTGATGCGTCGAGAGGCGCGCGTGCCCCGGCTATTCCACACCGAAAGGTGCAGAACTCACGCTGGTGCGCGGGCGCCTCTCCGACGCATTGTAGAAACGTATAACACACACTTTAAGTTCAAAAAGATCTTTAAAATAGTCTTTGTATTTTTTGCAGTTCAATATATATATTTATTTATATATTGAATATTTTTTTAATTTTTTTATTTGCTTTGTATGTTCTGGACAATACGAGTTTTGTAATGGTTGGTTTTTATTTATATATACCCCATATATGAATGGGAAGCCATGTTTTGCCAATTGTTCCAAAGTTCGTATGAGCACATCTTACTCGTACAACGCACGCATTAAATTAAACTAAGTACCTATCTTGTAACCATTATTTTGCGGACATTTTTGTGGATTACACGTTTACCTAATTTTTAAGTTATTCTGTCACACTTTTGTAATGTGTAACTGTTTTATGTCCCAATAAAGTAAAATAAAATAAAATACCTTTCCTAAAAAAGCATTTTACTCTATAAATTAAGTCCAGACGCAAACTACACTTGGCTTGCCGACAAGTTGAGTAGTATAGCGAGTAAAAGAGAATGTGGGCAAGCAATGCTCGCAGCAACTCTCGACCCAGTCGCATAGTACAGCTGCTTTTAGAGGTAGCTTCCGTTATGCGGCTTCCAAAGTGTGGAATAACCTGCCACCACCTATTCGATCTATTAACACGATCGAGACATTTAGAAGATCCCACGGCAGTATCTCGTGAATGCGCAACGGATGCTAAACATGATTAATTTTTATTTTTTATTGTTATGAATCCATGATGGTTAGATTTGAAAGCAGGTTTTCTAGCGACGGTTCTTAGACAAATTATCTATTATTTATTTGACCAACGTCCATTGTGTCTTGTGCAACCATACCATTTTATTTCTTTCCTTATAAAGCACTATATAATGATTTATAATTATATTTAAACAAGTATCTAATCGAGTTTAATAACTGTTCCCGGCTGTACACTATAAAACTGATTTATATCCGTTAGACGTCCTCGTAACATAAGGTCCAGTTGAAAACCAGCGTCAGACACTAGCTGTCTGGTATTTATGCTGAACTGGGCCTATTTGACGTAGCCAGCACACACGGTTACGAACTGTTAATGCACCCGTGCCGACCGAAACCTTAAGTTATCTTTATTTTTTCCTCTCTTTGTGTGAATATTGTGTGCCTTAACCTGAGTCAAATATATATATATTTTTTCAAATCGTTTTGGTATATTCCATGCTTGAGCCGTCTTGACCCAGTGGTACCACGACTTACGGGTTGTAGATCATGGGTTTCACCCCGCCAAACACTTTACTTTGTGTAATAATTTTCTTCAACACTATTCTCAAGACGGTGAAGGAAAAAATCACGATGAAACTAGCATTTCCTGAATGAATGAAATGCACCGATCCCAGCGTGGTTTAAGCAGACTCGATAAATCGAATGAACCCCAACATTTGCACTAGCCCATGAAGACTCATGTTTCATAAAAGTACAAAGGCCATTGCGTATCGAGGAGTAGACCGGGTGGCGCACGGTAATGGTATCGAAGACGTGCCCTTAGGATAAGGAAGAATTTGAGAGCCGTACCAATGATGAAAAATTCGAAGATGTTGAGGTACGTGGTGGATAATGTCCCGCTCCCTTCACAAATATAAGGCCCGTGTCCCAGCAGTGGCAACATTGTAGGTTGATAAGTTAGTTAGTAGTAGTTCCTATATGTTTTACATTCATGAATAATCTCAGGTTTTTCCCCAATAGGCAGGCCTAACTAGACAACGCCACGTGCTGCGCTAATTAAGGTTTCGGTCGGCCCACATTAATAGTACGTGACCGGTTATGTAAATTAATACCGACTTCTTTTGTTTCTTCCACGTACAGTGGGCTCCAGAGAAACACCCCCACTCACCCCCTTGCATTGTTTTTAAGGCGCGGTACATACACAAATGGCGAGTGGCGCGGGCGTGGCGATGGTGTGGCACAGGGGTTGCGTCGCACGTTTCACATTACATAAAAAATGTATAGGAACGACGTGGCGCGGAACACCACACCGTCGCCACGCCCGCGCCCCTCGCCACTTGTGTATGTCCCGCTCCTTACAATGCTAGAGGGTGAGGTTTCTCTAAAGTCCACTGTACCATCGAAGAAGTTCATATCTATGCACCGTAAGGACTATTTCTGCTTGCAGTGCTCGGCAGCCATAGAACCGGGGTGGTACCAGATGTGGTCATCGCGTTCACGGGATTTTGTTTTCAAATTGCTTGGATATGAAATTCTTCGATAGTACATAACAAAACATCACGCTTATATTCCCCAAAGGGTAAGGCAGATGTGTACCTATAGTACTCCCACATTTCGCCAGTTATGTTTACGTCCCATGAAAGAAAAAGAAAGAAAAAAAATTGTTTATTCTGCACAAACAAAACGCACATTTAAAGATAAAAACACATAAAATACACATTTACAAAAGTAGCCAAAAGCCTCCATGAAGTAGGGGGTGAGCCTATTGCCATAAATCGGGCACTAATCCAAACTCCGGTCTGCTAATGCCAAATTCCAGATGGAAAAACGCAATAACTGGACAAATAACATCAGTATGTCGTTTTAAAGCATATTGCAACCATTTTCAATATTCTATTATAGTTCTTATTTTAAAGGGAAATGTCCTACGGTGCATATTAAATCGGTTATCCACACAATGTGTGTCAATTTCAGCTTGCAATATGGAGAGCGCACATCAATGCTCCTTAATTAAACAGAGCGGGCTCTCACGTTGCAACAAGCTTTAATTATACGAGTAAACATACCTAAATGGCGAAATGTGAGTGTACCATAAATAAAAATATTTAAAAAAAAGGTCTTTACTATAATCTATAGCCTTCCTGTTACCCCAAAGGTCTTGACATAGACACTACGTCAATGTCAAGCCCTTCGGGGTAACAGGAAGGCGTGATGCTATGTTATATAAATAGTTTTCTTTTTTTCGGTGGGAAATTATCAAATAACTTCTCCCGATCTGGCAGGAGGGCGTGTCAGACTCTTACTGACTAAAATCCACCCGTGTTCCTTCAGTTGCCTGTACGTTGCCAGGAGCCACGGTATCCCTTTCGGACTTTCTCACGACCCCGGCAGGCTTCGGTCCTAGCAGACCACTTCAGTTGTGCTGACATCTCTTTGAGGCGCGCGTGGAATACAACGCGCCGTCGACCCAGGCCTGGTCTTTATCGGACGGCTCAAACTCAAACTCAAACTCAAAGCATTTATTTCAAATAAACCAATTACAGGTACTTTTGAATTGTCAAGGGGTCGGTCAGTCAGAAATATGAAGCTAGTTGCCCATTCCCACGCGTAGTAGGTTCCTATGGAGAAGAACGGGCAAGAAACTCCACAGACACTCTTTTAAACCAGAATATTTTTACAAAATATTGGTTATATCATCCATGTTGTAATTATACATGTGAGAACAATGTAAAAAGACGTGCACGTTAAAAGCGTCCGCAATAAAAATAAAAACAAAAACAATTAAAAAATTAAAATAAATTCAAATAAGCCTTGGCAGCTAAGAGATGACCAGTCCCCACTGGCGGCGCCCGTTCACGAACATGACGCATGCATCAGCACCATTTTGAAGGGAACTCAATGATCCAACACACACGCCATCACCAGCGAGACATTTGAGTGAGCATGACATACTCTCAACCGCCAGGGCACATTCAAGTCAATGAAAGAGGTACCCAGTGAATGGTAGCTGTAAAGTAGGTACATAGTGCTCACACATGTCCTATGCAGTTATATAATACTACGAGATTGAATTTATACAATATAAAGATAGTTTACAATCTTCAGCAGCTCCAACAATATTTTGAATGCTAATCAATTAGTTTATGCGCCCCTGTGGAGCTGGACCAGCGTTGAGCCAAGCATTTTTGTCGTCGATGTAATCCCCCAACTTATAATATGCTTGGCAGCATAGTGCGCGTTATATACAAGATTTAAATTTCGTTTTATTCAATTGGAGTATGTGGGGAGGTATTTTATTGTAACATTTCAAACAGTACCCCATTAAGGATGAGTCTACTTTAGCCAGTCTGAAACCCGGTTGAATTAATTGGTCCCTATTTCTAGTCCTATAATTGTCTATCACCTCTTTTACTGAAAAGACTTAGATTTTTCCTAACGTACATGATGTTTTCATAGATATATTGACAAGGTACCATCATGATGTTAATATCTTTAAACAGTTCCCTTAGACAATCGCGTCTGCGGAGGCCATATATTGCTCTGATGACTCTTTTCTGCAGAATAAAAATAGAGTCGATATCTGCAGCCCGTCCCCATAGTAAAATACCGTAAGACATGATACTATGAAAATAACTGAAATAGACTAGCCTCGCGGTATCTACATCAGTAAATTGACGGATTTTTCTCACAGCATATGCTGCTGAACTAAGGCGTCCTGCAAGAGATGTTAAATGAGGACCCCATTGCAGCTTTGAGTCGAGCGTGATCCCCAAGAAAACAGTTTTATCGATGAATAAAACGGCGAGCTACTAACTCCCGGCGCAAAAAGAGGGGTGTTATAAGTTTGACCGCTATGTGTGTGTGTCTGTGGCATCATAACACTTAAACCGGGTGAACCGATTTGACTGCGTTTTTTTTTAATTTGAAAGCAGGTTTTCCAACGATGGTTCTTAGACAAATTTTACCAAAATTGGTTCAGCTGTTTGAAGATTATCAGCTCTTTTCTAGTTCATGAATGGATGTGAGCGTCTTGCACAGATTTGATCGATTTGAAATTTGGTATTCTCTTACTTCAATGATATTAGAAGAACATTAGTAGCCTTGAACTGATGTTACAGCATCACCTGGAATTTGCAGGATACCCAACTCCCTTACGAACTTACAGCACAGGTATTGTGTATGGAAGATGAGGAAATGTTTGCGTTGGGGTTTTTTTAATTTTAAATATCGTAATGAGGGAGTTAAAAGTGGCAAATAATTGAATGAAACTCGTCAACAGATGACAAAAATCAAATCCGATTCCTCCAATATCACTATAATTATGTTTGTGTTTTGTCTTGGCAACTCTAAAAAGAAAAAAATGCTTGTATTGCCAACAAGTTTACACAAATACATATTATGTATACAGTTTCGTTCTGCCATTTATTACACAAGTAACGGTTACTATTCAAGTATTAATCTCAGCTCCCACCACAATACTAGCATATTCAAACGAGTTCCTCCACGCACATAAACCACGAATGGCTCAATAAACTAAATGAACGCACCCTAGATTTATAACATTTCCACTACGAAAATTTTTTTTGACAAAACCCTAACTCAGGGATTGTTAACCTGTGGCATGCATGCCATCAGTAACACGCTAAAGCTGGGCACGTCTAAAATAAAAGTCACATAATTATTTTCATAACCTTTCCGATAAAAGAGATCTATAGTGCGTTTACTTGTACTTACAATTGAACGCCTGATACCCTAAGGTTTAGGCCGAGGAATACCTATAGCACACTCATATTTTGCCAGATAAGTTTAAGTGCCATGTAATAGACCACGTTTCATGCCATGCCACCGGGTGACCACTGAAAATCAGCGCTGTGCTGTGGGTCTCCATAGCACAGCATCATGCTGAGTGGAAGCCTTCTTGTCACGACATGACGTGCCAGAGTGGTATTGTTTTGTTATCTACTCAAGTTTTTATTTTATTTTTTAAGCACGTGTTTCTGTGACAAATAAACTTATTTTTCTTTCTTTCTTTCCATGTTTCGCATGTATTGTCCAATGTTTTTTTTTTTTTAGTTTACTAACATAGTTCCTAAGTACTTACTAATACAAATATGGATGATTCTGTAATGGATATTCTGTAATAATTGCCATATTGCCATCAACCGGGCACAAATCAAGACTCCGGGCTGCTACTGGGAAATCTCTGATGGAAAAACCCAATAACACTTTGCCCGACCTGGAAACTGAACCTACTTTTTGCTTTTATCAGACATTAGTGACACGTCACAGCCACAATTATATTTTATTTTATATTATTTTAATTAAAATTTCAACCTATTTCAACCTAAAAGGTTAGCCATCCCTGCCCAAACTTATACTAAAAGGGTATCCAATAAAATGAATAGAAATTCAGCTATTGCTGAGCTGTCAAAAAAGTTTGAGGATCGTTGATATATCACCGTTAGAACGGCGTGGATGCGAACTTTTTCAATATAACTGGACTTTCTGACAACTGCGAGATACTGACGAAAGCTGACAATGGTCCTGAATAGATGAGGTTTTGGGTATGGAAAGTTTTCAGAGTTGTCCCGAAAAGGTTTCTTTGATAGTTCATTTGAGAATAAATAATAATGATCTATAAACACTTTTGATCTCCGAGTACTTATAAAACTTAAAAACAAAAAAAAAAAAATTAAGAGAATTCCGACATCAAAAGTGGCAATATCTAATTTCTTCAGTCAATCAGTTATTCTGGGAACTTGTAGGTGTTTACTGAATAAGAGACCTGTGACGGTGAGCCATAAATAGATAAACGAATTTGATTCGAATTAAATGTAAAAAAAGGAGTCCATTAAGAATCTTTGATCCGTCAGTTACAGGAATCCTAAACTATTTCCACAAATGACACAGTTACCTTTATTTTGCAGAGGTTAAAACTATTTTGAGAATTTACAACAACACAACAAAACTGTTGCTATTTTGATAAACAAATTCAAATTACATGTTTTTGCGTACAAAAATAATACGATGTTTAAAATAAAATTCTTCCACCAAAACTTTTCAGCAAAGAAAATTTTACCAAAAATATTTCGAGATAAATTGCTAATTATCTATTGTAAAAAACTTGCTGCCGTTAAATTCGGGTCAGAGGCGTTAAATCACATTTATTTCCTTAATCTTTTGTACTCATCTGTATCCTGGGTTTATCCGTTTTCTCCCGTTTTCTCTCTCATACTCTCGTTAGCAGGTCGTTAGACATGCTTTACGATCCGTTTCCTGAAAACTAAAAAGGTGTTTGTGCTAAAATATCACGGTAAATCTGTGCTTTTAGAAAAGATTTAGTAATTTGTTATCATGTAGGCTTTGACGATTTCTTCTAAAAAGGACGTATTATTTTACTAAAAGTAAAAATAAATAACACATCTTTTCTGCTGATCGTTAAGTCTGGGAAGAGAAGAGGCATTTGAATTCCCACTTGGGTGTGAAAGCAATTAATTTACAATTCCTACAACATCTTACTGCTGGACAAAGGCCTCTCCCCATAACTTCCAGCTCTCTCGATCCAAGGCTAATGTTTCGTTTGTTTTCTCTAGCTTGTCCCGCCATCTTTTACGGGGTCTGCCGCAACACCTTCTGGCTGTGTCAGGGTACCACACAGCTCATTAATAAAGCAAGTAACATAATAAAAGAAAAAAGAAACTAAAGGAGTACAGTTGGTTGTAGTCACTAGTAATCCAATATAACCCTCTGACTTCCTCCGAGCGGACTAATTTAATATCACGAGTTCATGACGTAGGCATTTCTCCATAAAAACTTCAATACTCAATACTCAATATATTTATTGCTTCCACATGTGAACTTAGGTGGTAGGTTTCCTGCTAGGGTTGTGGGTTTGTCCGAAAGGGATATCGCGGCCCCAGCACACAGGCAACGGAAGGAACACGGGTGGGTTTTAGTCAGTAAAAGTCTGACACACCCTCCGCCCACAGCGGGAGAAGTTATTTGATAATTTCCCAACCTAGAAAAAAAAAAGTTTGTAGGTTTAACAAAATAATATGATCATTGTGGACCCTGTCGGGCACAGCAACAGTAGGAGAGAGGAAGAGGGCTTTTCATTTTGTTTACTTAGTTAGTACCTATTTATTGTAATTATTTTATAAAACTTGTAAATGTCAACTTCATGGACATCAGGATTCTCTATCGACCAAAGTTAACTAAAGGGTTTCTTTTATTTATTAATACTTTATGCACAAGTAAAAATAAAATACCGTACAAAGGCGGACTTAATGCCTGAGGCATTTTCTACCAGTCAACCTTAGGGTGATGCAGAGACAAAACATGGCAAGTGCAACATAAGGCATTGATAACACGAAATTAACTATAGAATAATAGAATAAATACACACATACATAGTATACAATTAATAATTTTTAATTATTTTCCAATTCCTATTTACCTACAGAATAAATACCAGCATGCTTAGCATGACCACAATAGAAACGGGTTTTGTCGACGGAAGAATAGACAAAATGACAGATAAACAATCACAATCTGTCATTTTGTCTATTCTTCCGTCGACAATACTCGAAGAAAACCCGTTTCTATGGTTTTCATACTACACGTTTTATAGTACCAATACTGCATTTATTATAGAATTAGAAAAATAACGGTTATGACACTTTAGTTACATATTTCGATATAAAAGTATAGTAAATAAACTTCGTTATTTCACGATAAATACAAAGCAATGTAATCTATTTACCATTTACATTAAAAAGTAACTACAGTAATTTCAACAATACTCGTATTACACAATAACTGTCGCTATGTTTCTGTTATTTATTGAATGCTAATGGCTAAAAAAGTAATCTGCTCCTAAATAACAAACCTACAACAATATCCTACTTTACAAACAATATCATCAAGAAATCTCCAAAATATTACCTAGCGCTTTAACAAACTACAAACTTGGTACATATTTCGCAGTAGTTTCCACAAGTGAAATTTATTGTTGGACCCAAGCTTGCCGGCTGCGTTCAAAGTCCCTCTAAGATAGCAGTCTCATTATTTATTGCAATAATGCAATCTTATGGTGGCATCTAATGTTGCTCTTATCTCATGCTAAATATGGTCCTGGGTTGATTTATTTTGGCAATTTCACTGGCGAAACTCATTACCGTCACTGTGGTGGATTTGTATGGCTTTCGGGAGGATTTTTGTTGTGAAGAGTATGTTGCGTTTTCTCAAGATTTTTATGAAAAAATTAAATACGTGGGTTAAGGATATTTGACACGAAATTAATGCCTATATAAGACATCCCCCGCCAACCCTGCCTGCCTGTCTGTCTAGTGGTCGCAAATGCTACTGCTGAGCATGAGGTCCTGAATTCGACTCCCAGGTCGGGCAAATAGGTTTGCCCTCTGTTACATGGGACTTAAACATAACTAGTGAAATGAGGGTGTACTATAGGTGCACCTCTGTCTGACCCCTCGAGGAATACAGGAGTGATATTATGTTATGTTATAACACCCCAAACGTGTGGCAACAACGCCATCTATTGGACAACAGACTGCATGGTATATGAATGAAGTAACACCTAGCACACAAAACCTTGGGAGTAGGTTGAAGTAGCAACAAAGTTTTGCCCAATAAAAGATCGACCATAAAATATATAGACAAAATAAAATCGGTGAAGAAATGAGAGAACAAGTACATTTCTTTAACAATACGACTTCGCAAAGCCTGAACATCTTCTAGACAAGATGAAATTTTAATACGAAGGGAAACTCGTAAACAAAACGGTTTTATGTCCAACGACGTACATCGCTCGGGATTTCGGACGTTTAATAACGAAATAAGCCTAACGTAAAAAGAGAATTTAAACTTAGATTTAATTAAATAAAAAAATAGACGCCCAATTTATGTCATAAAGTCTATTTAGGGTAAATGAAGCAGGGCGAATAGTCGACAATTAAATCATTGGCTACAGATAGAGAGACAGCGATAGATAGAGAAAAAAGCCTTTGTCTTACAGTAGAACACAATACGCTTTAAAAAAAGTAAAAAAAAACATATCACAATTACTTTGATCAGCAGCTCATTTGAGAAGCGTAGTAATTAGGGTGATCTTCATAATGTCAGTTGAAGCCCACGCTTTCATTCATTCTCATTCTAAATGGATGGAGATCGATCTTATTGTCTTCTACGAAGTATTCGTCCATGCTACATCTTGAGTACGTGCCCTCAAGCAACTGCACTCGAAATTATACCTTCCATAACCACACTCGACACTAAACATACACTCATACATCCAAACAAACAAACAATCGAGCATTCCTCATCAGCAATAATTGTTGTTCTAAAGGAGACGTTGCAACACAAGTTGGTACACATGAATATACACATGTGTACTACCCAGTACACAGCAATACACAATAATACACAGCAATTACGACACAGTACACGAGTACACATACATCTCAATTAGAACGGCTTGTAGTCGACACAAACATGCGACAAATCCAAGACGAATGCATTAGTAACAAAGGTTCTAGTAAATGCGTCTTGTCTTTGCCAAAGGCAGTGAAGCATTTTAATTGTTAGATAGCGCTTTATCCATGTAGAAGATTTTCAGTTTTTGAAAAGACTGATTTTATGGCAATACCTACTATTTACTGAAAACTTACTATTCATTGCTAAAAATCCGGTAATAAGTAGGCTGCCATAGACTGATTGACCGATCGTTTCTGAAAAGGTTAAAAAAGCTGAAATGCGAGAGGCGCGTTTGCATTGGCACAAAATCCTGAATTCATTTTTCAAATTACTATCTGAAATGGGTCTTTATTTATCTTCTATCTCTCTCTCTATATTTATTTATTACGAGTGCTGTAATACGGACGAGTGTTTATAAACGTGTTCCTAAGACTGTAACAATCAGAAATGAACGCAAAGAAAAATGTCTGAATATCTGTTACAAATTGTCACAGATTTTGCCATAATTGACGGACAGATTGGCGATCATATGTTACCAGTAGCACTGGCGGACAAAAGAACGCAGCTACCCGTCCTCTTGATTCAAATTTATTGATTCCACAAAACCACCGCACGGGCACATTCAACAAATTTGAAATATACGTCGTGTTGCCGTTTTGGAGGGCATCCAAAATAATTTATTAGCAATCTGGCAGAGGCTTGCATATCCAAACTTTCCAGTTTCGTATGCTATTTCAAATTATGGCTTTACATACGAAGTTACTCTGTAAGCATTTGGTCTTTCTGCTGTGGTGTTTCTTAACCTTTACAATAAATCTTGTTTATTTGATTTGAATTTAGAAACTGAAGACACTGCTTTTTTTTCAGGATAATAATCTGATTTAACTACATAACCTTGTGGAGGTTGTGGCATCTTACTGGAGATCTGGAGGTCAAGAGTTCGAATCCGTCGTATCTTAGATTTTTTTAGTTTTTAATAATATTACTTGTCATGAAATTCTTTCGACTCCTAGCTTTAAGATGCCAAATAACGTTTTAATATACTTGAACATTTACTAATCTTATTCATACATCATAGAAGATGTGTGTTTTCATTTAGATCCTAACTCACTGAAAACAATCGAATTAAACAGATTAAAGCAAAATGTTATAAACCTATCTATAAAAAAAAAATGGCTTTAATTAAATTTTCTTGTAATTAAGTGAGATAGAGCCTATAAATAAAAGTTAAACTAAATTGAACTCTGTAAGTCCAGAGGAAACTCAGGTTCCAGCAGACAACTGCCATGCCCCTATTAGTCCGCCCAGATAAATCCATAGCATTCGACGACATCGACAAGACCGAATGCCTAGCCGACAGTCTCGAGACGCAATGCTCACCCAGCTCGTTAACAGTACACCAAGCTCACCAGAAAAAGGTCGACGCTGAAGTCGAACGTAGAGCATCTCTCCCACCCGTTGAAGATCCTGATAGTCTTCTGCCTCCCGTCACTCCGGACGAAGTGCATGACATCATCAAAGGTCTCAAAAAACGCAAAGCTCGAAGGCTCAGATGGACTCACCAATAGGGTGATCCAACTCTTTCCCGCTCACTTGATTATGCTACTGACCATCATCTTCAATGGTGCTCTAAGCAATAACATCTTTCCCCAATCGTGGAAAGCGGCCACAGTCATCGGCATCCCAAAGCCCGGAAAGCCCAAATCGGAACCCTCCAGTTACTGCCCCATCAGTCTGCTCAAGGTTTTTGGCAAAATCTATGAGAGGCTTATTCAAAAGCGTCTCAGAGACTACGCAGAGACCAACGGCCTCATCCCCAACGAACAGTTCGGCTTTCGAACCCAGCACTCTAGCGTGCATCAGGCCCACCGTATAGTAGAACACATAACCGGCGGCTTCCACCACGATATGCTAACAGGCGCAATCTTCTTCGACATAGCAAAAGCGTTTGACAAAGTCTGGCACAACGGCTTAATATATAAGCTTTACAAACTCGGCGTGCCGGACCGTCTCGTGCTCATCTTACGAGACTATTTGTCGAACCGCACCTTCCACTATCGCATAGAAAAAGCGGTCTCCCCCCCCCCCCCCCGACCCATAAGCGTGGGAGTCCCCCAGGGCTCCGTGCTCTCTCCCCTCTTGTTCTTGCTTTTCACTAGTGATATCCCTAAGTACAAGAAGGCGCAGTTGGCTCTGTTCGCAGATGATACGGCCATCTTCTGCAAAGGGTATATATAGTACGACTCATATGCTTCTAAATCTACAAAGGGCAGTCAACAAGCTTGGCGCCTGGTTTAGGTTATGGAGAATCGAGGTTAATTCCGACAAAAGTCAAGCGGTCCTCTTTTCAAGACCGCGACGCTCACCCACCATTCCCCGACCAATCACCATGCTCGGCAAGCCGATCCCTTGGGGGAAGCGAGCCAAATACCTAGGTGTAATCCTCGACCAGCATTTCTCCTTCGCAGAGCACATAAATTCGGTTCGCTCGGAAGCCGCTTTCGCTCTCGGTAGACTCCACTATGTCCTGAATGCACGTAGCAAATTGTCACTCGAGTGCAAATTGCGCATCTATACGGCGTGCATTCGGCCAATCATGACCTATGCGGGCACCGTCTTTGTACAAGCAAAACCCCACTCGATCCATAGAATGCAGACAGTTCAAAATCGTTTCCTTCGTAAGGCCACGGGAGCCCCCTGTTACATTAGGAATGAGATCCTCCATCTCGACCTCAAAATCCCCACGATCCACAAGTTCCTAAAACGCATGTCCGAGCGTTACTTTGACTCCGCTGCCAAACATCGCAACCTACTGGTTGTCGAGGCAGCAAATATGTCCATTCAACCATTAGTAAGACCCGCCGTCCGAGGCATATTCTCTCCGACCCCGATGACCCCATCACCCTCCTTGAGGAGAGCAGTAGGGCCACCAGTACATTATTCAAGCACAGACGACGACACCTGTCTTATCGACCTCGCCGTCGAGGTCCACCGCGATCGTGACCGCGACCCCCCGAGTAAATAATACTCCTCCCCGACCCTTGCTCGTATATGCGCCAGCCCGCGTCGACGCTGAGCCTGTAGTCTTAAATTCCCCTATAAATAATAATTTATCATTGATCCAGCCTGTCCCGTCTTGCTGTCCTCCCGCCAGCGACTCCCTAAGCCGATGTTCGTACCCCACAGGGGGTGCCCTTAGCGAGCGTTCGCTTAGTATTAATTTAGTATAGTTTATGCCCCTGGCTGGAGGCTTTAAGTGTAGAAGCTTAAGGCAGCCACAGGAAAGCCCGGTTAAGCAGCTACGACCCCTCAATTGTCACCTGCGAGATGCCCTAGTTAAAAAAAAAGAACTCTCTAACATTTTTCCCTGAACCGTTATTGAAATAAATCTTTTATTATCTTTTATCTTGCGCTAGTACAATATGTTTAATTTTGTTGAATAGCGTATTAAAATATTTAATTAAGTAATTTATTGCAAAAAAACTGCTGTTAATAATTCCGTGGACGACAATGTGTTTTTTTTTTACCTACTTATGATACCTAATTTCTCCGAAAAACACTCCATAGAAACATACCTGTCTATATTTTTTTCTACCACGTACAATTGAAATTAGATGTTTTCTTAAAAAAAACGTACACGCGGGGGTGAACTTTTCGCGGTATACAGTTTAATATACTCCCTTGACCATACCTTATCCGTTAAATGAAAAAATCGCTGTTTTAAATTAATGCACAGTTAGCCTAAAATTTGACGTAACTTCCCCGGGCTATTACTATTACTTCGCTTAACAGCTTCTTTTACGCGACTATTAACTTGCACGGCTCGATAAGCTGTTGACACGAAATTGCTAAAGAATTCCCCCACAGTTCTATCTACAAACAAATACAAAAACCCAGTATCTGCTTATAAGCGCAGAAAAGTGTCTTGTGAATTGCGGGAGACTCACAAAAGCCACGTAAATCAGGCACTGATGGCCGCTTGTTTTGAATAGGCCGACAATTTGTCACAACAAATTATTCAGCCATGCCGCATGAAAAGGGTGCCTTTTTATTTATACAACGCGAAATGATTCAGTAATTGGGACGCCGATGAAATTGACCTTATTAAGCGATGTGTTCGAGTGAACGATGTGGATTTTATTAGATACGTTGGGTCGGGACGGATTATGTGATGGACGGTTTGGGCGCACTCGAGTGTAATTGTTTGAATCTGCTTTAATAAAAAAGGGGTAGGTGATATTGTAACGTTTTTAACTGGTCTGTGATGTTGACCATTTTAAGTGAGTTCCACAGTTGAAACTTCAAGTGTTACTAGTGGTACTACTGATAGACTGGGAAACATCGTGAGGAAACCGAGAGATATTTCTCGACGGCATGTGAAGCTAAGTCAGAGGCCCATGCGCGGCTTTAAAACTCTGACACCAGGTTAGTCACTAACCACACGAAAAGAAGAAGATGACTGACAGGCTGTACTATACCCCGTTTTACCCGACTGCCCCAGAAGGAGGATAATGATTTTTACTTATGAACGTTACAAGACCGGAAAACCAACTTCATTTGCATGGAAAAAACTATTCCAAGGACCTGTATCGGCAAGCTTGCCTATACTGAACCTTGGAACAGTTTTTAGACATTAGCTGCGCCAGTAAGCAAATACTAAAATATTAAATTATATTCGCCTATCCGGTACAAAAACAAAATAATAGCAACTTGTCAGTCAGGCATTTCACTCATACTTTTTGTCCAACTATTCATAAATAATGACGTGAGCCTGAACAGAAACTTTCGAACCCTTTCGTAACTTTAAGAGTGTTCCAAAACATTGTATAAACTTATAATAGGGTTTTTTTTGCTCGTATAAATACGGTAAAGTCCCGTCTGTTGGGGATTTGGTGAATCGATTGTATACTATTAGTTTAGAAAAGAATAATATTTTTGTAGGAGTACGTTGTGAGTAAACTTCTTGTAAGAGCCGGTGGGCTTTTACCGTAGGTTTACGTCAACTTTTACCGTAGGTTTACGTCAACTTTTACCGTAGGTTTACGTCAACTTTTACCGTAGGTTTACGTCAACTTTTACCGTAGGTTTACGTCAACTTTTTTTTCTAACCCAACGTTGGATACAGTGGTCCATCGTTCATATCCATTGCATAGAATTCAGGAGTTGCCCAGCAAGACGCTTGTTATTTGCGATATGCGATAGTTTAACATCACATGTTTCATTTTGACAGCTGAACAACATTCATTGCGTTATTTACGTTGTTGCGCAGGCTAATTTTTCGAACATATTAAGCAATGGATTATCAATATCGTTCAAAATAATTAAGAGTATGATTGATCGTGTGTTACGCAACTAGGGTGAGTGCGAGTTTTTTTTCATATAAGTAGTCATTTTAAGCAATAGGTTACTCGTATAGAAAGAAAAGAAAGAAAGAAAAATAAGTGTATTTGTCGCAGAAACACGTGCAATCGTGCATATAATAAAATAACTCGAAAAAACAATAAAACACAATAAATTTAAATATAATCACGAGCACAAACCAGAAGTAGTCGGCAGCTGCTGGAACGACATGACTAGCTGTGCTGATAGCTTATTAAGGTGCTTCCTCACAAGGAACATTCGCCTGTAATGTAACCTTTACCTGCGGCCGAACCATGTTATTTTAATCAAAATTAAATTCCCAATTTAAATAACATATTTCATTGTATAAGGTTTAATATAATACCGGTCAAAATAGTTTCGGAAGTAACAATGAAAATTTTAAATGGTTATTGTGGGTCATCCTTCGAAGATAGACAGACATATGCCTTCGCAGACTTTTTGTTGAACTTTTTAACATATACAATCCGTAGAACATCAATTTTATTTATCTGTGACGGTTTACGCGGCCCACGCCACTAAAGCTCTCAGTCGGCATGATTTTTTTCGATATCTTCAACAATAATCATCAAATTTCGGCCAATTTAAACCTTTCTCATGAATCACTCAAGATATTAGTGAAAACCGTCTGAAAATCCGTTTGGTAGTTTTTGAGTTTATCGCGTTCAGACAGACAGATAGACGCGGCGGGGGAGATTGTTTTATAATATGTAAGGATATATATTTATATATAAGGATACCTTTGGTACATAATGGACATGGATAAACCACTACCCTATCACCACATTTCCTTTTAACAAATTCACCAACATCTCCCGTAAAAATAATAAGACCCACGTCAAACCTCGGACGAATATTAGTTTAAAAATCCAATTATAACGTGGAAGACCGATGTCCCCGTGATAATTACAAGTCCCATATTGCCGCGACCGCTCTAGGCTTAAAAAAATATTACATACATACGTAATTTAGACCACGTCATATTTCAGGCTTTCAGGGTAGCATATTTTTTCACGAACTAACGCTAAACTAGATGTTTCGTGTTCAGTGGTTCGGGAGATATCAGCGTGATTGAGTTCAGCTGCCGGTATGGAAACCAAACTTAACTTGCTTTTGCTCGCGACTTCGTTCATGTAGGTTCTTAACCAGATTTTCTCATAAAAACTTGAATATTCTGTTTCACCCTTTTATTCGTTGTTTTTCCGAAAACCATTTCTATTGTGCATCTCTACACCATGCAAAGAATCTTTCCAAGTTTACATCTGTAGTGCATTAGGCTGTGATCAGTCTTCTTACTGATAATATGTCACGAAATTGATTTAGGGAGATGTTTTGAGAAAACGACAAGGTTCTGCTTTATGGTGAATTTTCCTAACGTATTAGCGTTGCGTTTAGCGTAGCACTTAGCGTAGTGTAGGAAAGTAGCTTTATCATTTCTACCCCGTTTTCATAAAAACTTATCTATAAAATACTATATCTTTATTTTTTCGCAATTTTCCCAAGGGACTACTTTCAAATGTATTTATTTATGAATAAGGCATTTTTATATTTTTGTTATGTCAGCCAACAAAATGATATATTTTATGTCTCTAACTTTTATACCTCTTATATTTTTAATGTTTTAAACTTAATTTTAAGATCATTGGTACCAATAGCAAAAAATCACACAGCATGGTTTTTCGAGCCTCACTTTAGTACTTTAGTAGGTATGTAAGGACCAAAATATGGGGCGTTGTTTTTTTTAGGACCAAAATATAAGTCCTTAAAAAATATTCCCCAAAAAAATACTAACAATAATAACTATCCAGCAAGTTATATCGTCATAAGCCGACGCGAGCCGTGTTAACACGGCGGCTCTCCGAAATCCCCGGGCAAAAAGTTGCGCTTTAGACCGACGGTGACAAATCGCTTTTTACGCTTACCGTGCTTTATACTTAGGTGCTTTACTTCTCTTAAATAAAATAACGTATTGGTTCAAAGTAAAGTAATAAATGTGGACCCGTTTATTCATATTTGGGTGTTGCCGTGTTGCTCGCACCAAAAGCAGTTTTTGCTTGTAACGGAACATGGAGTCGCCATATCTACCAAAAACCCCAAAATAAAAACATAGTTATAGTAATAGAGCTTACATCATCACCTGCCTTGCCTTTTTTCAACTATGCAGGGGTTTACTTCCAGTCTAACTGGATGAAAGAAAGAAAGAAAAATTGGTTTATTTGTCACAGAAACAAAATCACGAACATAAAGCAGAAATAGTGGTAGTGAAGTGCATGAAGTGAACCCTTGAAAAGATGGATTCAGGCTTCTGACTATCTGTCACTTTCTGACTATCAAAGATCTACGAATGACAGCTGGGACCAACGACTTAACGTCCTTTCCGAGGCATAATGACTGAATTACACTATTATTTTAAAAAAATCCTCCACTCAGCTCTAAAAAATAATAAAATCCCGATAATTCATTTTTATATCCATAGTGGAGCTATAAACTAATGGCGTCCTAGCTTCCTGCACTTTTGTTAATGTGTATTAATAGTTCCTGAGTAGTAGGGTTCAGTGCGTTATCTGCACTAATATTTTAAAGAGAAACGATAAGATTTGTATTTTCGTTTGTAATGATTATAATCCAAAATACTGGACCGATTTTAAAAATTCTATAAATTATAAAGATATCACGCGAGCGATGCTGCTGACGGACGCTAATATATTATAAGAATACTTTTGATTAGTACTTTATGCAATCATACTGCACTTCACAGATTTTTGGCGAAAATCTAAAAGTGGGATTTTTATTAAAAGTGTGGCTGTCTACAACGGCACATGCGCACCATGCATCAAAAACTTGACGACACCAGTCCTGCATCGCGCAAGCTGATTACCGTGCGAAGGGAATATATACAACGTCCCGAAATCAATCATCGGGCAGTTGCCCAGCAGTTACAGTTTCTATCGAGGATAAGTGAACTTTACACCTTATTCCTCATACCTCTATAAAAGTATTTTTAAATCAATATGGAATAGACAAGACTGGCCATTAAAACTTATATGTGACAAGCTTGTTCCAACCATTAAACTATTCCACTTAATTGCAATTAGGCACCAATTCTGCTGGAAATAAAACATGAGCTACCCCGATATTCTTGTTAACTCAAAGACTTAACAAGAGTATCGGGAAAAATTTCTGATACGGAACACTCTTTTTACATTTAGCTGAGTCTTTTTTAGTGCTAGGAATATCTCGATATAAAACGGAGCCTCTGGGACCTGCTCGTAAACGGCGCTACAACTAGTTAAAAGTTAACACCCTGTACTTGTATACTGGCTACTTTTAAAATAAATGTTACGTACTCAATCTTCTTCCAAGATTGTAAAACACTGTTCTTACTAACAAGTTTATGTTTATTGTGTGTAGAGGTTGAACTTTATAATTTAGTTTACGAAATCACTGAATGTTCAAACAAACTGGGTTCAAACATCATGGGAACACCTGCACCCCAATTGCATAACACAATTTCAATCACAATCCGAAGGACTTTGAAGGAAATTGCTAATACATTACTTCATTTTATTGATAATTTTTAATGTTTTTACTACCTACTTACTTATTTATTTATTTTTGTATATGGGTATTTTGCCTGAAATAAAACACTATTTATTTATTTTATTTTATTTTTTATAAATGTTTAAAAATTTCGACACCGTAAATGACACAATGAATTTTGTTGAATTGTCAAAATGAAAGGCATTGCCATTGTAAGTGTGTTACGCAATTATCAAAATACAGTGAGAAAATATTTAACTATACGCGAATATTCGACTTTTAACATTCTAACAACAGCATTATCCTATTATACTACTAATATTATAAATGTGAAAGTTTGTATGTTTGTGGTTTTGGACATTTGTTACTCAGTCACGCAAAAATTACTCAACAGATTTGGATGAAATTTGGCACACAGATAGAATATAACCTGGATTAACATATAGGATACTTTTTATCTCGGTAGTACGTTCTCTTAGGATAATTTCCGACCTCCACGCGGGCGAAGCCGCGGGCGAAAACTAGTCTGTAAATACGTGGTTAAAGTATATTTTTGCCAGTCAGAATAAAAATCAATCTGCCTAGCCTTTTCCCAACTTTGTTCGGGTCGGCTTTCAGTCTAACCGGATGCAACTAAATACCAGTACTTTATTACTGGCTAACACGATACCCCTTGGTAAGACTGGTTGTCAGACTTTCAGGCTTCTGACAACTGTCAAAGATCTACAAATTACCACCTGGACCAACGGCTAACGTGTGCTTGCCGAGGCACGGGGGAGTCTTGGCATGTAAAGACGGTCACTCATCCACGGACCAACCGCGGCACGCTTAACCTGATCGATCGACCCGTGCGGCTGTTATTACTTAGCCTCAAGCCCCTTCATCTCTTGCATCGATACTAAACTATATGAGAATGACTAGATACAGTTGTGGTAATCGCATTGACCAATAGTCAATGGGCAATTGGGCAAGGTGGTACCGGAGCTGGCCCAGCTTATGTTGAACGTACTTACATTTCGTTGATGGGTTTGCCGCTGTCATAAGGAAAAGGTGTGCCTCCCTACTCACTCGTGTTCGTGGTAGTTCCAACACTATACTGAATGCATTTGCAGATCGGGGGGAGCCCCCAAGCTGTAGAGATGGGTGCGGCTTCATTTCGCAGTTTAATCTGTGTTGTGTATGAATACTAACATAAGTTTTTAAGTATATTGTTATGAAAAAGAATATGGACCTGGTCTGAATTTTTTTTTGAATAATAATAATAATTTCAGTATTGCCATTGAAGTTATTTTGGTGCAAATATTTTGAAAGCCTCGTTGGTCTACTGGTCGTAAGCGATACTGCTGAGCATGATGTCCTGGGTTCCCTGCACGCTTAGCATGACCACAACAGAAACAACGGAAGAATAGACAAAATGACAGATCTGTCATTTTGTCTATTCTTCCGTCGACAAAACCCGTAGAAAACCCGTTTCTATGATTATCATACTACGCGTGCAGGTCGGGAAAAGTGTCCCCTAAATATACCCTGTTTCTATCTGGAATATCCCAGTAGGAGCCCGGAGTCTGGATTTGTGCCCGATTAATGGCAATACACTCGCCCCCTATTACATGGAACTTAAACATAACTGGTGAAATATGGGTGTACTATAGGTACAACTCTGTCCATCCCTTAGGGGAAACAAAGCGTGACGTTATGTATTTGTTATGTTACTTTGACCAATATTCGACCTCGAGCAAACATCCCCTGGATCTGACCTTAGGTATGTGCACTAGACTAGAAATCCAACAGAGACTTAACATCAAAGGTGTACGTTACGTTTACCCATATAGCATCGCCTAAGTTACTAGAAACTGTAATTAAATAGGTCCCAGACACGCCTTGCCGTACGCCAAGGGCGACGAACTCGAATGTGACACCTAAGTCGCATGTGGCGTTACTAAATATAATTAAAATAAATAGTTAAGTAAGTATAGTATGTATGTACTACATAGTGGTCAGTTCGTTGCCCGTATTTTAGCTCAACTTAATTGTCCTTTTGTTAACTTTATGACGTTCTGCAGCAAATGTTATGAATAATATTTGAATGCTTTATTAAAACCTTTTGTCTTAATTATATTGATGCTATCTTACTCTTGAAGCTGATAATACCCTGCTGGTTTCTGTCTCGGTCTGACAAAGTAAAGGTTATGAGTTTTAACCTCTCCAGGCATACTATTGTGGTTAATCAAGTTCTTGAACAGGCTATCTTAAGAGCGTTAATTCTTTAAATTGGCAACGTCGCAAATAAATGTTAAATATTTCGCTGTTTTGATTAATTTGGCAATATTACTGTATGGAAATATAAAATGTGGCTAACTATCGAACATAGAAAGAATATTAATAATGAATTGCCATCATAAATCGAATTAGATGTTGTAACCGTTTTAGGTGTAAAAAAGGTATTTCGAAAGATTCCAAATACTTTTTTTACACCTAAAACTGAATATAATATTTTATTGCTTTTCATAATCAATATTTTAGTTTGCCAGTTAGCCACATTTTATATTTCCATACAGCAATATTGCCAAATTACGACACACAATAGGTTTATTGTTATAACGCATATGGGCGTTTAGTGTCCCTCAAAGTGTTAATTGGTGGAACTAATAGAAATGGGACCACTATTCTGTACTGTCAAACACTTTTGCCATTACATGTCCACGGTTGGTTAAGACAATTCAGCAGTCCTCTAGTTTTGGTGTCTTTGACTGACAAAAGTGATAACTCAGACCAAATAAAAAACCAAGACATAGCGCTGCGAACAATACAGTGAAGCATGCCAAAACAACACCTCCGCGCTGTGCATACTCGCACACATAAACCATTTACAGTCAAACTACAATCAATCTACACCTCACTAAGTGCACACATGTTTACGAAATCGGCCTCACGTCACTGTTGACAGCGCTATGTCTTGGTTTTTTATTTGGTCTTTACCTCATTTTGTCCATAAGCATTAGATAATTCCAGCCTCATTTAATTCAATCATCACGCGTTAATATAACAAAATATTTATTTATTTAAATGTTAATTCCCGTCGAAAATATTCAATATAATTATGATAAATTCAGGTTCCACTTCCCAGAGGAGAGGTGTGATAAAATTAATACGCGCTTGCATCCCTCGGGTGCAAGGTGATTATAAATTGTGCCGTGTTTTATGCGTCCATCTCGTAAACTACCATTTTTATGGCGAATTTAATAAGCTATGAATTGAAATGAACCACTGAATTTATTTTGTTGCTGTGTTATTTTGTTTTATGTGTTGGCGAAATGGAAATGAAAATGGTAGGAGGGAAATGAACCTAGTTGAACCCATTTAATATAATTTAATTTTAATTTTATTATTTTTGTTCAAAGTGAAATACATAGAGGCTTGTGGCTAAGTAATAACTGCCGAACGTGTCGACCCAACAGGTTAAGCTACGCTAGCGGGGGTTGGTCCGTGGATGGGTGACCATTTTTACATACCGAGACTAAACGACTACAATCACTTAAGCCGTTGGTTCTGGCTGTCATTCGTGGACCTTTGACAGTCGTTACAGGTCCCGAAAATCTGGCAACCAGTCTTACCTAGGAGTATCGTATTACCCAGTTACTGGGTTGTGGAGGTCAGATAGGCAGTCGCTTCATGTAAAATACTGGTATTCAGCTGCATCCGGTTAGACTGGAAGCCGACCCCAACACAGTTGGGAAAAGGCTATGGAGATAGATTCGACATTCAGAGATTTAAAAGTACTGCTTATTTTTTGAGAAATTTCTTCCGGCAAACCTGCAAAAGAAGATGTTTTATAAAAAAGTAGAAGTCACAATCAACGTGTAGAGGCAGAGCCTTCGATCAATCAAATATCGAAGTACAGAGCTTTCTGTATTAGGAACTCATTTATCAAACACATCACTCACAAGGAAAACATCCTAATCTGCATTCGCAATTATTTCCCAAACCTATAAACAAACACGAGTTTTAGGAAACACAACTGTAATGCCTACATAAGATTCAGTTTGCGCTACAGCTTTATATTTTTTATGACTTTTTCAACAGTACTAGTCAGTCTTAAATCATACTTTATTTACACTTTCAAAAAGTTGATGTTCGTTTAAGTGGAAAAAAGGATTTGAACAGACCTTACACTTGCTTTAAGAGGGTTTATCCTAAAGGTTGGCAACGTCGCAAATAACTGTCAAATATTTACTTGTTTTGATTCTTATAGCAATATTACTGAATAGAAATATGAAATGTGGCTAACTAGCGAACTAGAATATTAATAATGAATTGCAATTATAATATTGAATTTGATGTTGTACCCGTTTTAGGTGTAAAAAACGCATTTGGAAAGTTTTCAAATAGTTTTTTTACATCTAAAACTAAACATTCGGTGTTACGATATTAATTATTGCATTTCATAATCAATATTCTAGTTCGCTAGTTAGCCACATTTTTTATTTCCACACAGCAATATTGCTAAATTAATCAAAACGGTGAAATATTTGACATCTATGTGCGACGTTACCCACTTTCAGAATAAACGCTCTTAAATAATGTCATAATTAGTTGTTTCAAACTTCTGGAGTGCTAATGAGTGCGCTTACAAACGCCAAAGACATACGGGTTTTATTTACAGACAAGTTTAACTGGTTTTACCGGTATCTTTTGAATTCTTTTCATTTCGATTTTAAAGCTGCCATTTGAACTAAAAGTCAAGCAGTTTGCAGAGGTGATTCAAATAGCGGTGGTTAGTCAAAGTTTGTTACAACTTAGCCGAACTTCTGCAACACTTCGTTAAAACATGAATATGTATTTACTAGTTTTGGGTGTATACTATTCTTGAAACCTAGGTACCAATACCTAGGATTCAAGAATAGTCAATTATTTATGTCGATGAACAAGTTAGTCTATTCGTGTAGTTCCACTCCATTCCAAAACCCATTGTTCGCATAATTTTAATGTTCATACATTGATTCCACTGCGCTCCAAAAATTTTTAGCAATAAAATATTTCAATATTTTAGTTCTACCGCGCTCCAAGAAATTTTGAGTAGAGTTAGCAAAAAAATAAATTTAGCATGAAACATTATATTAAATAAATTAAAAAATGCATATAAATATGTTTATACAGTCATAATCACAACGTCATATTTAACAAAATAAAAATCCTAAAAACAAAGTAAAAACAACGAAAAAAATATCACAGCTTCAGATTTGAATTTTTTCTTAAAACTACAACACAAATACCAACGTAAGTAATACTCTATAATAAAATAAATTAAAGTTAGTAGTTATCATGCAACATCATGCGACACGAGCGCCTTAAAGTGCAAAATGGCTATTTCAGCATTTTTGACACACGAGATGAATCCACGGTAAAAAAAATACTACCGATATTTCTATTTGTGTATAACAAACAACTTATGGTTTGCCTTTTATGCTGACTCTACTTATTTTATTTTGGAACCGCTGTGGAACCATTTCGATACTTATCATTAGGGTACCGTAGTAAACAAGGAACCCTTGTAGTTTCACCATGTCCGTCTGTCTGTCTGTCCGTCCGTCTGTCTGTCCGCGGCTTAGCTCAGAGACGGTTAGTACTAAAAAGCTGTAATTTGGCATATGTATACATATTAATCATCAAATCACAAAGTGATAAAATACAATCAAGAAAAATATTTTTTTTAGGGTACCTCCCCTACACGTAAAGTGGGGATGTTTATTTTTTCCTCATCTACCCCATGTTGTGGGGTACCGTTAGAAAGGTCTTTCCAAAATATTGACAGCTTGTCCAAACCATTTTTGGATTCAGGAATCCGTTTGCGAAATATTAAGCTTTTAACTGATTTTTTTTGTTAGAGTCAAGTGTGTCCCCCCCTCTTCTAGCTAAATGGTTGTACTTGGACTTGTGAAAAAATTCACAGCAATAGTATATATAACGAAATTAAAAGGAAAACTATCAGAGCTAAGTAGGCTCTACAGGTTAACGAGTAATAATCGACCAACTTAAATTTGCGGTTTAAAAAACATGATCTCCCATACATTCCGTATCGGAGAACATGTTTTTCAACTACAATGTTAAGTTTGTTCTTCGGATACCTTCATTGTGCGTGATCCAACACGCACTTGGCCGGTTTTTAAAAAAATAATATAGGTAATAAAAACTTGGAGAGAGCGAAATTCCGGTCACTGAAAGAATGCGTTCCTGACACATGTCCGTTGGACACGATTCCTAAGTTGAAATTCGTAAAACGCATTCATATTCCTTTTGTACTCAGCATTTGCAGTCTTTTCACAGCTATTTCACCTCTGATTATTCATCACAGTGTTCTTTAGGCCCAGTCCGCACTGCGATTCAAATTCGCGCGAATTATTTATCGCAATTCTGTAACACTCTCATTTTGTGACATCTTATGTATCTACACGCACTGGGGATTTAAAATTCACGCTGAATCGTACTCTGTACACTGAATATCAACCGCGCAATTTTTATTCGCGCCGTTTAGATTTCGCTGGGCCTTAATTTCGTCGCTATATGGTTGCTGTGAGATGATATAACTGTGAAAGGACTGTACATCAATCTGCCTAGCCTTTTTCCAACTATGTTGGGGTCGGCTTCCAGTCTAACCGGATGCAGCTGAATACCAGTATTTTACATGGAGCGACTGCCTATCTGACCTCCACAACCCAGTAACTGGGTAATACGTTACCCTTTGGTAAGACTGGTGTCAGACTTTCGGGCTTCTAACGACTCGTAACGACTGTCAAAGATCCACGAATGACAGCCGGGACCAACGGCTTAACGTGCTTTCCGAGGCACGGAGGATTCTCGGTATGTAAAGATGGTCACCCATCCGCTGACCAACCCCGGCAAGCGTAGCTTAACCTGATGGATCGACCAGTGCGGCTGTTGTTACTTAGCCAGGAGCTCCTCCTGTGAAAGGATTGTACATGTCACCGTATAATTATAAACTTCATTAATTTATAATCTGTCGGTATTATTTCCGTTAGATAATAAACTGTCGAAAAACGACAAACCATTTACAATTTAACGCATTATTTTTCGATAGTTCTAGTGATATCTATCAATAGGAAACCGACGAATTTTGAACTAGTATCAGACTTGCTTGCGACATACCTTGGGGTAATACTAAATAGCCTGACTAGCTACGAGCAACTTGGAAGTAGCGCTCGCTCAGCTTGCGCGCAGTTGGTCACAGTGTTAACCTAACCTAACTCAGTTCGTAATTTCTGAACAATTCATAATCTAGCGGAAATAATACCGATGGATTACAAAATAACTGTTCTCACAATCTTACGGTGACATATATCTGACAGGTGTCAGGAACCCATGCTCTCATCGGCCGGAAATTATATATGCATATATAAATCGAGTGATATTTTCAATCAATCACTTTAGCCTATCACAGTCACGGTCAATTTAGATCCTAATGTTAATTAATCCAAAGCTAAACAAAGAAGGTTATGAAGGTGTCCATTGTTAAAACTATTAAAACTAAATCCTTTTCAGAAAAAAGTCACTTAAAATAATTTGTCCCGGGAAAACTGACAGTGTAAAAATATAAGTCCCAGTCTGTTGGTTAATATTTTTCTCGACGCTAGAATATCTGTTAGTGACACATCAGACTTAGCTACCTTTTTTATTCTGAGGACCCGATTAACTGCATTGCGGTAAATTTCGCTAAGACTTATCTTCTTATATCATACAGAGGGGCTCGTGGCTAAGTAATAACAGCCGATACGGGTTGGACGATCAAGTAAAGCTACGCTTGCCGCGGTCAGTCTGTGGATGGGTGATCATATTTAGATACCGAGAACCCGCCTTGCTTCGGAAACTCGGCTGGTTTCCGAGACACGGAGTTTCTGAGGCCGGTTGATCGCTTCTATCTAATTGCGTTAACATTTTCGGTAAACGATTAAGACTGTGTGACTGTTTCATTTTGGCAGTTCAACAACATTCATTGCGTTATTTACGTTGTTGAGCAGATTTTTTTTCGAACATATGAAGCAATGGATTAGCAATCTCTTTCAAAATTATTCAGATTGTAATTGATCGTGTATTACGCAATTAGAGTACTGGATCCTCGACAGTCGTTACGGTTCGTCAGAAACCCGAAAGTCTGACAACCAGTATTACCAAGGGCTATCGCGCTACCTACCCAGTAGGTAACTGGGTTGCGGAGGTAAGATAGGCAACTCCATCCGGTTAGAGTGGAAGCTGACCCCAACATAAGAAAAGGCTAGGCAGATGATAATCTTTTTATATCACACATTCAAAGTAGCAAATATTTAGGTTTTCAGAGGTTTTAAACTCACAATTAGTTGTTTCAAGAAAGGCGTTGTCGACGACAATTTGCAATTTCTACCTAATACTTCGGGATTTATTCCGTTTCGTTGGTGCTGCATCCACATGCACAAACATCCTGACCTGGAACAACAGTCTGTAGGATGACTTATAACGGAAAACCAATACATAAGTCACACAAAAGGCTGATCCCGTGCCAACTAGGCTCCTATTGCCCGTTTTCACTATCACTACGCGATACCTAAATAAAAGCGCTCTGCGCTGTTGAATTTTCAACGCACGGCTCAGCGCTGATAGTTGAATATCCAACAGCGCGCTTTTATTTCGGCATTCATTTAGGTTTCGCGTAGTGCAAGAGACAGACATTATTCTGCATCAACCAGAAACTTGCACACATGTGATGCAGGTGTTGGGAAGGAGGTTGAATGATAATCAATTACTTACAACTGTGTATATTGTCACCAGTCCAGTGACACGTACAGAAAATAAAACCCGGCCAAGTGCGAGTTGGACTCGCACACAAAGGGTTCCGTACCACCGTACAATACTTAGCAAATATGACGTATTAAAAAAAACTACTTGCTAGATCTCGTTCAAACTAATTTGGTGGACGGAACGGTGGAAGGTTAGATGGTAATGTACATCATAATATTTTTTTTTTAGTTTTATCATTCTCTTATTTTAGAAGTTAAATGGGACACATTTTACCACTTTGGAAGTGTCTCTCGCGCAAACTATTCAGTTTAGAAAAAAATGATTTTAGAAACCTCAATATCATTTTTGAAGACCTATCCATAGAAACCCCACACGTATGGCTTGATGATTTTTTTTTTAGTTTCAGTTCTAAGTATGGGGAACCCCCAAAATTTATTGTTTTTTTTTTCTATTTATGTGTGAAAATCTTAATGCGATTCACAGAATACATCTACTTACCAAGATTCAACAGTATAGTTCTTATAGTTTCGGAAAAAAGTGTCTGTGACATACGGACGGGCAGACAGACAGACATGACGAATCCATAACGGTTCCGTTTTTTTGTCATTTGGCTACGGAACCCTAAAAAGGCCAAAAATACAGTTGCACGATCTTTTATAACATTTCCAAAAGTTGACAGTTGTCGACCCTTACTACTTAACTAACATGAATATTGCAACAGATAAAATGAACTGAACTATTAATACAAAACAAATACTTTTTAAACAAAAAATTGTAACAATTCCTTTACAAAAATATTATTGACAAGTAAATTAATCTATTAGATATTCTAACAAAATAATTTAATGGAACTTACAAACTCAATCATGTAGTATTTAAACATATAGGTAAAATAAATGAAATAGCAATAACAAATAAAGGCTTGTGCAGACCAGCGCGACTTGTCGCGCGACGCGACACCGGTTATTGTTATATCGTACAGTTTTCTTAAAAATTGCATTGTTTGAGTCGCGCTGGTCGGCACAAGCCTTTAATTGGTCAGTGTGACCCTAAACAAACTTCTACATAAGTACTTAATTCAACCAAGATATTTGATACGATAAAACATGACCGTCCGCAGACAATCATAGGACATGACAGTTCCATGCCACGACATCACCTCTATAGCCTGCAACTGAAGGGATGCAATCTGTCGCCTAAATTGAAACCACCATTACAGGTAAACCAACTAAGTTTCAGGCGAACTCAGTATCAACTGCACTGCGGTGAACAGAAGTCTGTTGGTCTCAAAAATACCGGAGCAAGATTCATCGTAGATTTGTAGTCATGTCCAAGTTTCACCAGAGAACTTTAAGTTCGAATTTCTGTTTTCCCAACAACTAAGTTACAGTAGTGTTTTGTTTAAGCTTCGGGATTGTTATGTAAAATGTATGATGCTACAAAATTACATGCAAATTGGAAAGATATCCTTTAAAAAAAATGGCCTTCCTTTCAAAAGTTTTAAGAATCAGGCAAAGTTTTGTAGGTAAAAGTAACAACGAACAGCGCTTGGCTCTTGTACAACTTAAAGCTAAACATTAATAGGTTTTATAAATTTTTGTTACGTTCTCGTTCCAAGATCGGTTCACTACAGTGACGGTTTCAAAGTCAAGCTAATGAAAAGTGAAGTGCTACTAACATAAACCCTTATTTACTAACATAAGTTTAAGTTTTTTGATTATATTAAAATATGTATGTTTAGGTTAAGGTATTTTTCTTTGAGCCTGTGTTGCCTGAAATAAATGGTATTATTATTGTTGTTAATAATTAAGACATTTTGAAAGAGAAAAAAAAAACAAAAAAGAGGCAAGTTATAATGTAAGAACATAAGGTACGTGAGCATACAATTGTCTTTAGTTTAATTATGCATTAATATAACACTTGATTAATTAATATTTACACGTTAACAAAAGTCTAGTATAATTAAACCTAGGCTAAATTTAACATTCTTCTATGCTTTAAAGTCTGTCGTGTCTGACTGTGTGACTGCGTTGTTCTTCTAAACTACACAACGGACACATTTTCACCATAATTTTGAGAATTTATTCCGGAAGTTAATTTTTGATAATTTTTCATGAATATTCAGAAAAATTACGGGCGGTCACATGCCCAAGGGCGGCAATGTACGAGTATATCATTCTACTGAAGATAGATTTTTTTAAATCGGCTCAGTAGTTTTTGAGTTTATTAATCACAAACAAACACAAATCTTTTCTCTATAATATTAGTGTAGAAGAACATAAAGCAAGTATGTACGTGAACATAAAATTTTCTCTAGCCTAATTAGGCACTAACATAACGTTGGATTAATTAATATTTACGCGTTAGCTTTACCTAGTCCCTAAACTAAGGACTCATCCAACTAAGTCTAGGCACAAAATTTACATGTTTCAATGTTTGAAAATAAAGGTTTTTAACTTCAACATATTTTCACTTGGTAAACAACCCAACATGTCAAGTAATTTATCTTAACTCACCGTAAGGTGTAAAGGGCACTTAAGTCTAAAGTGAGCACATGAGCACTAACTTGAAATAATAACCGCATCTGTTGTCTAGCGGTAACAAACCCAGAGTTCCTAGGTTTGATTCCCAGCAAGGGCAAAATTTTCTGCTCGCTTTAGTTGGTGGTAGAGCCAAGCTGGTTCTTAGTCCGCCTGGCTACCTACCACCATCTTATCCAAGTCTGTCACCATACCGACAATATTAACAGTATTGTTGTGTTTCGGCAGTTAGAAGTAAGATAACCATTTCCTCTGTGGTTGAGGATTCCGGCTGAAGCTCGCTTCCACCTTCGGCCTGATCATCACTTACCATCAAGTTAGATGAAGGCCAAGAGCTTGCAAGTTATGGTTAAAAAAAAACTACTAAAAAGTTGAAGACTGTCCTAAGCACGAATGTCTCAAAGACATCGTGTCATTACAATTTCACTTTTAATAATACAATGCTTTAAGAGGCCGTGCACGAAATCGACTGATTTTGAACCACTTTGTTCATTAGTTGTGAGAAACGGAAAAAGAATTTAAACAAAACTATTTGTGATTTGAAAAGTCGAGTTCTTAATTGTGCATGTGGCTGGAAGGGATTTTTCAAATAAGTTAAATATTCATGGAAAATCAAAAATATACGCAACAAGTTTTCCGAAAAATTACGCGAGACTAACGTTTGATCACTTTTTTACAAGAAACTACTTTTGATTTTGAACATTTCAAAATATTATCAACATCTTTATATGGTCTACTTGTATGTGGCTGATCCCCTTTTTTCAACTTCGATACAAAATATAGGAGAAAAATAACGTTGAATAAAAATTTAAAAAAATTAACCTTGTCAGTAATGTGTTTTTTCCTATTATTTAGCAAACACTATCAAGTAATTTAAAAATCACACATCAGTCTTCAGCTATCCTTGAAATAAAATCAAAATTTTATTTTATGATTATACAATTGCCAAAGATTTAAATCTTAGATTTGCCCTCACTGTACTAAGTCGCACGAAAAATCGTCTTTAATGAGAGGAGCGAGCTCACACATTAACAATGGCGTTTCCATGACAACCAAGTCAAGTCACTGCGACAATGTCTGTCTTTGTGTGTTAAAACGAAACAGAAACGCGACCACCTTTTGACGCGGCAGGGCAAATCTACGATTGAAATATTTGACAATAGCTTCATTAAATATTTCAAAGGCGAAATAAACCATATTTTCGAGAGCGCAAAAGTGATGCAACTATTAACACATGCTGTGACTGACAGAAGATTTAGCACCACGAAAACTGTACTTTTACACTTACACAGATCAATGTTTCAATTATTTTAAGCTTTCTTACAATTAGATCATTTATTGACGAAAAAGGGCTTTTTTCGTGCACGGAGCCTTAAGGGGGTTTTGGAACAAAAATGATTAAAAACGCCTCTGACAACCTTTAATTCTTCTAATTAATTGCATTGTTTTACCATATAACCGAAAAAATAACTGTTTCCTAAAGATATTTAAGTGTCTGTGTCACCGCGTTGTTCTTCTAAATTTCGCAACTGATTTTGATGCGGTTTTCACCATCATTTAGAGAATTTATTCCGGAAGATGTATGTGTATAATACATTAAAATTAACCTAAATATATTTAAGAAACTTCGATGTTTTGTCAAGTCTTAAAAATCATAAGAAGCAGGGTCGTGCTGCTAGTTCACAATAAATAAAATATGGACGAGCAAAACAAACAATAAGGACTTGAAATAAAAGAAAGTACCTGGGCGACCGAGCTCTGCTCTGGTGAAAACAGAGAAGGCTCATTTAATAGTATAGGAAAGCTCATAGGTACTAATTCTATGCTGCCATGATAGTAGGTACTTAATAATTCCATGCTGTCATGATAGTAGGTAATAACTAATTCCATGCTGGCATGTCATTTAAGGTGTCACCTGTAATTATTCTTGTTCTAAACTTTGGGCGACCGAGCTCTGCTCGTGTGAAAATATGGAGAAAATGAATTTTCCCAGATATGAGACCTAGCTAGATCGATTTTTCGCCCCCGTAAACCCCTATATTGCAACTTTCATCGAAATCGTGATTACAAAAACATATATATACCAATATTGCTCGTTTAATAGTATAGGATAGGATAAAGTGCAAAACAGACATGTGAATATCAGGTAAGGAGAGTCAATTCAATTACCTAATGGTTGCCGTGCGCAACACACCTCTTGCTGCGATGCGACGCGAATGGTTTGAATCGTGAAGGTGTATAGGATAGGAGATAGTAATTTTTTATTGGCTACAAATATTAATAATAAACTATTTGAACCATGTTGGAAATGCGTAAGGTGTTTGTTGTGCCATTAGATGAACTTAGTTTGGTAATAATAACTACTCTTTACAAAAGGTCGGTAGGGACATAGCTGGCTACGGAATAGCTATAGAGGAGTGCAGGGACATCGACGCGGAAACTGATACCATTGATTCAGTATATGATTCTGAACGAAAGACATATGACGTTGAAATTTTTGTCGGTTATTTTTTAATAAATCAGTTGTTCCATACATTAGGCTTCAGAATCATGTACAGAATCCATGGTAACAGTTTTCGCGTTGATGTACCTGCTGGCAGGAATCTGGCTCACTTAAGATAAGCTTTACTAGTCAGGAAATTAGTTTTAGTCATAGGTACCTATAAGAAATCGATGTACCTAAAATTTTAAATGCTACTCAACATGCACACTTGCATAGTGCAATAACACAACTGTGCAGTGTTTTATCTTCTGTAACAATGCATATTTTTACAAGAAAGAACATCAAACAATTCACTGCATCAATCGTCAATAAATAATGTTTCAATATTAATACAGTAAATGACTTACTTAAATAAAATAATTGAATGAAGGAATATCTAAAGAGTATGATGTATTTAATCAACTGGTAACTAAATACGATCCATTTATTCTTGGTTTTTCATTGTGCATCATATTTTTTTTATTTTAAGTATTGAGTCAAAATAAATCAAATTGTTCCATATACTGTAATTCATTAATACGATTAAATTATTATCTTGCCAGCCGTGACATCAACACAAACATACATTGACCAACAAAGTTTATTATAGAAAAAGCTTTTTTTTTAATCTGTTTAGATTTTTTTGCTTCTTCTTAGATTAAAAAACGTAACGTTTACGCTTTACGTTTTAAATCAGTGTCTTGCTGTCTGTCTCTCCGCCTATTTTACTGCCGCGCCTCAACTTATTTTCATGAACTAGACTGTTTGCGTTACGCGAGTAAAGTCTGAGCTAAAACATAGATTTTAACAACGTTTAGACACGGAATGAGCCCCGCCTATGAATATACTACTTTGTTGGCTCCCGCTAAATGGCGAACGAGCGAGCTAGTTCAAAAACTACGAGCAAGGGGTGTTTTTGAAAAGGCAACACCTTTGAGTGTGAACATATTTTACGTTCACCGGTATATGGAATGACTTTCTTTTTGAAA
The DNA here is from genome assembly GCA_947364205.1 of Agrochola lota. Lineage (NCBI taxonomy): Eukaryota > Metazoa > Arthropoda > Insecta > Lepidoptera > Noctuidae > Agrochola > Agrochola lota. The sequence continues at coordinate 15,512,697 of OX376223.1, read as the reverse complement.
TTGAAAAAAAAATCCTTTTCGCTTCGCTTACTAATTTGGTGGAAACAGTCATAAAGTTGTATGAGAGAGTTGGTTGCATTTTTACGTTACACATTCAGCGTTCATTTTCTATTTTACGTCTAAATTCATTTTCTATACCTTACGCCTGCATTGCGTTGCCCACGCATGGGACTTGGCCCAGAAAACGAAATGAAAATGTCACGTTTTGCACTCACTTATAGCACAGTGCGTTCCTTATAACTTGTTCCGTGACACGATTGTTGGAACTGTTCTATCAGTCGCCATTTTGAACTCTATTAGTATTGAAACTAAGCTTGACAAGCAAAGGAGCCAACCTGACGGCAAGGGACAAGTTATAGTGAACGGTATGTACTTAGTTTACCTTATTAGGTACCTAAGTGTATATTTTTTTGTTTTGGTAATAGACAGCGGCTTTACTAAGTATCTATCTACCAATGATAATCAGAAGAAGTATATCCCAATCGAAGAATATCCTGGAGTATAAATATTCTCACCTTAGAAGTATATCCCAATCGAAGAATATGCTGGAGTATAAATATTCTCACCTTTACAAAACCTTTAGTAATCGTTACCACCAATTTACCACAAAAACTATAAGCATAACATTCATAGCATATACATGTATGTAGGCACTTAATATGTAACTTATTTCACCATAAGTACCATAAAGTGAGAGCGCTGTACAATTTAAAATGAATTTAATAATTATCAACACCTTTATACCTTTGTTAGTAGGAGGTCATAATTTATCCGCAGGTAACATGGAGCAGGAATAGATGGAGTACTATCTGATATATAAAAAATAATTTTACTTTGTAAGTATCTTTGATAATGTCGCAGTTTCAATCATATACGATGATGAACAGTGATATAAAAGCAGAAACGGTTTATGTAAATATTAGTCTCAAAGCTAGTTGTAATTTTTATCATAATGACTGTTATTAACTCACAAAATAGCGTAACAATAACGCTGATTGCGAGGTTAGACAATTTTTATAAAGAGCCCAGACACTCCCTGACTACAAATATTTGAATGGGCAATTATCATTTTTATTTATTCGCTCCAGTTACAATGACAAGGACTCATACACAATATTTCATGCATTATACACACAATAGACAAAACATTACCATTGCAATGCAATACAAAACAAAACAAAAACTACCCCACTATCAACACTTACACATTAGTGACCGACGACTGTAGGTGACGGGCAAGTCACTGCAGCGTAAATACATTAGTATGGAGATTCGAGCCCGTCCGCTATCATCATCAACACGACTGCCGTGCACCCTGCGCAACAGAGACGTGCAATGAACACTCCATTCCGTCATACTCCGTGATGAAAAGGTAGGCTGGGCTCGCATAATCATATTTACAGCTAGCCTACGTCGCCTTTGTTTCGTTCATTATTCAGCCTTTTGTCTTTCTCGTAATAACTTTTAACCCCTTTATTATCTTCGCTATACAGCCAAAACAATTTTTCTTCTTGGATTTTCGAGGGAAGAATTGATTGATGTTCAGGAAATGTGAATAAGATAATTTCCTTGAAATAGAATGATTTTGGTTTGCAGACATATTTTCTTTCAAAGATATTTTCCAGGCAAAAAGGAACAACCAATTATCATGTTGCCATTTATTTATTCTTTGTTTTGTAAGTCGAGTTCTTTCAATGACTTTTATTCGTTACGTTTTACTGAGTGCTATTTTTGTTATTCCTTTTGAGCCAAATTGACCTTTATGGTGGCCTCAAAAATTCTAAAAATATCTAGAGGTGAAGTCACGACACTTCTTATTTTATTAAAATGTAGGTACTGTATGCCTGGCTGCTATAGATCAACTTTGTATGCAAAAGCACCTGTTTTTATAATAAATATTTTTGTTTTATTAACATTATGTTTGAACATACTTAACATACTTACATACTGAAATGATTATCATTGTAGAGACTTTTATTATTATTTATTTAAGTTTTGTTACTCACTTAGACTTTATTTTCTAGACTAGAAGTTTTGTTGTCTATCATAATATCCATAATCCTAACTTAATATTATAAATCCGAAAGTAAGTTTGTTTGTTACGCTTTCATGCTAAAATGGCTGAACAGATTCGGATGAACTTTGGCACATGGGTAGACCATGACCTGGAGAAGGACATAAGATATGTCCTTCTCCAGGATATTTTTACCCCGATATGCCCACGGGATCGAAACTTATGCGGATGAAATCGCGGGACGCAGCTAGTTCATAATATTTTTTTTTTACTTATAAAACGTACCTATCTATTCTCTCTCAGTCATTTTAGCAGGTTTGCAGGCAACTTACCAATCAAAATGATGTTGCTTATTAAGATACCTACACTTCAAAGGCTTAGAATAAACGAATCGAATCCTAGATCGATTCATAAAACAAAAGACTGTTCTTAGACAGGGCTCAAGCCCCCCAATAGCATCTGAGTTCTTCCGTGACGTATCTTGAAAGGACTTGATATTATTCTGATTAAACTTTTTAGCAAGTATTACACTACCTAATGTATTCGTACAATTGTCATCAATTATCCTTCACTTAATAAGTATTATGTTTTCTAGTTTTTTCTAAAAGATGTTTTGTTAACGCGGCGAATTTTGAATCCACGCGTCAGTCATTCTGCCGCTCGCGCTGCCCGATTTGGCCGCCATGTATATTCACCGAGATCTCTCTGGTAGTCTACAACCTAACTTTTTTGGCGTTTACTTTGCCAAAACCTACCCGCAGCGGGGTCAAGCCCCTCCCAAACGACAATCTTGGATGCGTCAAAAGTCATCAAACAATATTCTGCTCTGCGATCCTCTCGGTCGGTACAGATCTTTAGGGTTTCACGAGCGCCAAGCTTCGAATCGCAATTATTATACACAATAACATTAAAACTCGTTTACTAACCGAAGGTCGGGCAGTCACTTTGAGTAGAACAACAACAACAGTCCTTTTGCATCGACAAAACACCAGTTTTGTGTTTACTAACTAGAGCAGAAGGACATTTATTCAGTTTTAAATTGATTAAAAAAAAATGGTACTATGGTTTTGTTGCACATCACTAGTAATTATTCATGTTGAACCTTCCAAATATTTTAAAAACACCTACTAGTGTTGTGTAGTGTAATTTTATTAATTAAACGTTTTTAATAATCGTGCTTGTGCGCCTTCTTTTATAATAATACTTGAACAATTAATAATGTTTACTTTAAAAGTAAGCCATTTCTTTTAAGATCGCAATCAATTCATTGCGTTTCATTCGTTGTTCGTGCATCCTTCAAGTCAGTTAGTTGCTGTGGAAAACATTTGTGAAAAATGTTTAGGTAAGTAACTTTATTGAAGTATTGCATCCTTTTAATTACGGTATTTCGCAGGAGCAACATTACCTTTTTTTTTCAATTAATCACTTTATTTATGTAATAACGTTACAAACAATTTACTATGTACAAGTATGAAAAGGAAAAAAATTAAATAAACGAAACAGCTCATTGGGCATAAAAAATCGTCCTTTGATTTTGTATTTAAATGATTAATAAGTAAATAAAGTATAAATTTTGTATAGAACCGGTTTGTAACCACGCCTTTCAAGATTTTTTATTGGTAACTAATCAGACGTTTGCAGATGTTTGCCATTACCATGGTGCATCGTAATATCATAACATCTGTCTCAAGGCTGTATCTCGATATCAATAAAATATATATTAGAGGGATTAAGAGGTATTGTATAATTATCAATTGCTTCAAAAATGGTGAAGGAAAACATCGTGAGGAAACCGGTATGCCTGAGAGATATTTCTCGAAGGCGTGTGAAGCAAAGTCAGAGACCCATGGGCGGCTCTTAAACTCTGACACCAAGATAGTCACTAACTACACGAAAAGAAGAAGATTATCTCACCTGATAGTAAGCGATAATACTATGGTCGATGATGGAACACGATTGCCTAGAAAGTAACCAGTGCTATTTTTAATTTAATTTGCCTGTATTTGTTCTTCAGCCTCAACAATGCATCATGTTTGATGCCCACGACGGGAGCAGGGCCTCAGATATTTGCTGCCACGCTGCAGTACTTTGCAGCAGCACAGTGCCTTCTCAACCATGGGACCGTACCTGAATCTAATGTTGCAAGTATGTTTCACATTACTTCATAAGCTAGCAAAAAAAATTTTGTAAGGTTAAAGAATTCGATCGAAGTGTTACTATCACCATATCATTACTGTTTTTTTTAAATCCAAAACGAGGAATCTCTTGGCCTACATCTCACCTGATGGTAAGTGATGATCAGGCCGAAGGCGGAAGCGAGCTTCACCCGCAATCCTCAACCACAGAGGAACTGGCTATCTTACCTCTAACCGCCGAAACACAACAATGCTGTTAACATTGTTATGGTGACAGACTTAGATAAGATGGTGGTAGCTAGCCAGGCGGACAAGCCCTACCACCAACTAAACCGTGCAGATTTTTTTCCCCCACTGGGAATCGGACCCAGGACCTCTGAGTCCGAGACAGGTGACAACCGCCACCACAAACCACAGAGGCGGTTCAAGTTTCAATATATGGGTAAGCCAATAGGATTATGTACAAGAACTTTTCATCTTTCATCTTTAAGGTTAGCAAACCATCGGTAGTCCCCTTGGTATTGGTGGTGTTCAAATGAAACGCCCACTTTCAATCAAAAAAATCCTGAGTGACCAAAACTAAATCTACTAAACTAATCACTAATTTTATAAATACAATACTGAATTTGTTTGTTTATTTGTTTGTTACGCTTTCACGCTAAAATGTCTGAACAGAGTTGGATAAAATTTGGCACATGGATAGACCATGATCTTGATTAGGACATAGGATACTTTTTATGCCGATATTCCTACGGGATCGAGACTTATGCGGATGAAACTGCAAGGCGCAGCTAGTAAATAATATATCATGATCTTAATGCCGAATAACTAAGGTACTTCATCTGCACTTCTATTTTATCGCATTGGAAATCAGCATTATTTTTAATATAGTAAAATATTTTACACATACGCTCATTTATATTCCAGATTTCCAAAGTTTCGACTTCATAATAATCGGCGGCGGGACAGCAGGGAGTGTGGTCGCGAAACGACTCAGTGAAATTAAAGGGTGGAAAATATTGCTCGTAGAGGCCGGAGGCGACCCGCCCGTTGAATCTTATGTAAGTACCAAACAGGACATAGGTCGTAGGACATAGGACTTTTTAAAATTGTTGGTGATACATACTTTACAAATGTCTTAATACAGTAAAGAAAAAATATTTGTCAAGAAATTACCGTAATGTGTTAGAAATTGTATAGGCCGCAAATCCAATCTACTGATCTAATCAGACGTATTCAACCTTCTTATCGTACAGTGTAATTATCTTAAATGCTCATAAATAATATTTAATAAAAAATCAAAGCAATAATACATGTTTCTATTACTTTTGCTTATGAACCGTGTTGTAACACGTATTTTTGTTAACTCCAAAATTTTCAGATACCAGGCCTAGACTACACTATGGCTGACAGTCAATTTAACTGGAAATTTGTATCAACGAACAATGGAGTGATAGATCAGGCGATTGTTAACGGCTCCATAAACCTGTCGAGGGGCAAAATGTTCGGAGGAAGCAGCAGTCTCAATGAAATGCACTATATTCGGGGACACGACAAGGATTTCCAAAAATGGTTCGGTGCTGGCAATGTGGACTGGAGTCTTGATGAAGCTCATCGATGCTTTAAGAAAGCTGAAAGTCTGCAAAACAAAAAGTTACTTAAAGATCCTGTTATTAGCAAGTTTTACGGCAAGGACGGACCAATAGTTATAAATAGATTCAACAGCACTAAAAGAGATATTACTAACGGAATCTTGAAGGCATGGCATGAAATTGGAATCAAGTATGTTCCTGACTTGAACTCCGCTGACCTTATGGGTTCTGGTATTGTAACAGCAACAGCAGCTGATGGAGTTCGACAAAGCACTAATACAGGATATTTAGAGCCAATCAAGAACAAATGGAACATGAAAATACTTAAAAATGCTTTTGTAAGAAAGATATTGATTACAGAGGATTCAAAAGTAGCTTTTGGTGTTGAAGTAGAAAAAAATGGTAGAATTCTAACTTTTTATTCAACACATGAAGTTATTCTCAGTGCTGGAGCGGTGAACACTCCACAACTTCTAATGTTGTCAGGTATTGGTCCTGAAGAGCATCTTCGTTCTAAGAATATTACATGTTTAGTGAATTCCCCAATGGTAGGACAAAACTTGCAGGATCATCTCTCAGTTCCAATAACTGTATATGGTAATGAACCAGAGAAAATTACAACGAAGGAAAGTCATCGTGATGTGGTAAATTACATTTTAGACCGTACGGGGAGCTTAGCTGAAAGTAGTATGTTCACAGATATAACAGCATTTTATTCCACCCAGAATGTTTTATCCCGTCCAGATTTTCAACTGTATCTCTCAATAATACCGAAGAACACTTTGGACTTGAAGCAATTCTTGAAATCACAGTATAGATACAATGACTCAATTGTAGACTCCATAGTAACATTAAACAAAAACCATTCACTGTATTTCTTCGCCTTCAGCCTTTTGCACCCTTATTCAACAGGCAATGTCTCCTTAAGCACAAATAACCCTGAAGATGCTCCGCTTATATTCACAAATTACTTTAACGACCCAAAAGATCTAAAAGCAGCAATTCGAGGAATCAAGATGGCGTCAAAAGTTGCTAATACCACATTTTTCAAGGATATAGGAGGATTTTTAGGACGAATGAGCTGGCCAGCTTGTGACAGTTTTGAATTAGATGGTGACAAATACTGGGAATGTGTTAGTACTAATATGGTTACTTCGAGGAGTCATCTGGTAGGTACCTGTAAGATGGGACCAAATCCGAAGACATCAGTCGTGAATAGTAGATTGAAGGTCCATGGTGTAACGCACCTACGAGTAGTCGATGCAAGTGTGATGCCAGAAATAACTAGTGGTAATATAAATGCACCTAGTATCATGATATCAGAGAGAGCGGCAGAGTTTATAAAAGAAGAATATAACAATGTTTGATTTTTTTTGTCGATAACCTTTTTTGGATAAAAAGATATTGTAAATGCTATTTTGAAGATATAGTTTTTATTTTTAAGATGCTGTATTGCACCAGCTGTTTAAGTAAAATAAGTGCAGTGCCCTTAAATAGATTAATTTTAAGTTTTTTCCTAATGTTATTTCATGGTAAATAATGTCATATTCATCTTAACAAAATAACAGAGAAACTTTATATTGCAAGATTTAGCAACACGGGGCTAATTACAAAATTACAATTAGGTAGGTACTTAGGGAAAAGGAAAACATTTTGATACGAAAATAAATTTTGTAAAGATTCTTAAAGATTTTTCTTAAAATTCCTGGAACATTGTTACGATAATGAAGGGCGTAAAATGAATAATTTTGAACTTCCACCTTTGCCTTCGGAGCGAAAGGCTAGAAACAACTTTTATTCTGTTCTATTATTGTTTGGGGTTTTATTTTTGCTAACAAAAGCATGAAGTACGTACAACAACTGTTTGTTTTAGGAACCCTTAAAATACCGGTTTTAATTCAGGAATTTATGAAGAAAGGTAATTTAATACTTTTCACAACTTTTCCGTAACAAATCTGGAAATACTTATACAACATCTTGTTCTGGCCCAATTTATTTATAACCATGTAACAAGTCTTTCGTTTTTTTCTTTCTTTTTTGTACTCAAAACATAAAATGAATAAGATGCAATCTGATATTGATTGAATATGGCATGTATCAAAACGAACCTCTCATTCTCATTTTGCACTCCTAAAAATATTATGTAACTCTAATATAATGATTACGCCTCGTTTTATGAACCTCAAATAATTCCTATTTTGGGGTCCGTCCGGTCAAGTAACTGCGACCAACTTGGATGTAGTACTCTAGTCAACAAGTGCTTTTTTGTTCAACTTTTTTCATTCGATTCACAATAGCATGTGGATGATTTTTGAAACAAAAAAAAAAAGTTCCGTAAAAGTTCAGTAGTTTTAAGTTAAAGCGGCATGCCTGAGAGATATTTCTCGACGGCATGTGAAGCCAAGTCAGAGGGCAATGGGCGGCTTTATGACTGACACCAGGTTAGTCACTAACCACACAAAAAGATGTCGTTTTAATATATTTTTTTGATGATCGCTTCATATAAACTGACATTAAGAAGGGCTAGGAAAATAATGAGTTAGCACATTTGATTCTTAGCTCTAGAGGAAGGAGTTAATATAAGTTAGTTCGTATGCACCACTCAAGCGCCCGGCCGGGCGGTCAATTTTCGGCCGACCGTCAGCGTTCGCTTCGACCGCTCCGACCGCTCCGAACGCTCCGACCGCCCCGACCGCTTCCGACCTTGGCGATAAAAACACCTGTCGTTCGCAAACTACAACTGCTATATCAAAATAAAAAATACAGCTATAAAGCTGAATAATAAAAAAATCTACCTATCTAAAATTCAAACCCAAAAATATTAAGCATAACAACCGGCAGGCAATGTTCTCGTCGCAAACAAATAACTTTTTCAGAGGCGAAATATTACAACTTTGAGATTCTAAAACTACTTAACTTTAACAAAATATTGTAGCACTATTCTTTACGATTATTTTTATACATAATAGTGTTAAACAATAATAATACGACGAAATAAACAATATCCTCACACACGTCACGATGACGGATTGAGACGCAAAATTTGTAAAAAAAAATATTTGACATGCTGCTTGCGTAGTGCTGCCAAGCTTGATTAATTCGTTGAAATAGTGAACAACCCTATGAAACTTCTTTATAGACAAAAACACGTTTTATAGATTTTTAGGGCATTTTTAAACTGTGTCGTGCGGGGTACCTTACTACCCATTGGCGAACAACTCGTTTTTGGTTCCAGCTACCATGGTCCCCCGCGGCGCTTATGAAACAAAATCTGTAAAATGCAAAAAAAACATTTACTTTTCACCCTATATAACATTGAGCTCTTTGAATAAGACATAGCAATAACAGTCAAGCGTGAAGCGTAACATTTCCATTTGACCAGACTAGCAGGATTATTTACCTGCCGACCAAAGCTCTACGGAAAATTGTCCATGTTTTTTCCGCTTTGACATCGATCATGGCGCTAGAGGTAAAAGACAAATGATCTGAATTTTTTCAAGTTTGCTCAGTGCCTTTTCTTTTCCCTGTTTTTTCTCCTCTTTCCCCCTATTTTTATTTGCTTCCCCTATGTGGTTTATTATGATAATGATGAGTAATGTCGTTCTATTATTTTTATGAATGACTTTATTGATGACTGACCGTTTTTACGTGAAAAAGGGTTATAGATTTGTTTATTGGGTTAAATCGGTTATTTATACAATTATAGTACCTTGCTGACTGGTCAAGATTTTTTACTACGCCCTGAACTGAAGACCAATTCTCATACTTAAAAAACGTTCACATCCAAGTCGCAATCTGTCAAAAATGTTGGTAAATCGATTGTATTTTTGACGGATTGCGAATGATATTAAAAGGCCAACGTTATTTTTAAAAAAAACGAGAATTGCCCCTCTGTTCTCACATGATGCAGTCAGCAACAAAAGTCTATTAAGACTTAAGTTTTTTAATCTTAATGAGCATACGTATTATTTAAACCGGAACAGAAGTAAATTTTATAGAATATAGACTCTTAGCTATTATATGAAAGGCTGAAAAGAAGTTTATCGAATTATTTTGTGTCTATTTAAATTAAGTAAAAGTGAAGAGATAATGAACTTTTGTTGCTAACCGTACGTGTAGATGCTCGAAAAAAAGTACCTAGCAATATTCAAAAATGGCTACATTCGGCTGAAAAATTTGTGACCGCAAATTACTGTAACTAGCAGACATACCCAAGGACGATACACACATAATCTGCATTTTCAATTTATTTGCCAAAAATGTAAACAAACACGAGTTTTAGGAAAAACAACCGTAATACCTACTTATAAGGTTCAGTTTGCGGTACAACTTCATATTTTTTATGACTTTTTCAACAGTACTAGTCAGTTTTAAGTCAACTTTATTTACACTTGCATAATGTTGGTGTTTGTTCAAGTGGAAATAACATCAATTGGAAACAAGGTCATAAATAGACCTCACATACATAAATAAACTCATGCCTTCTTTCCAAGAGGGTTGGCAGAAACTACAGAACGACACCTGGACGAAGGACAAAGTCTACCCTTTTTACTTGTATTCTCTTATATCTTAACAAAAGATCTATCTGTATCAACTGTTTCATTATGCTAAACATAATTCATGCTCGACTGAGTTCACCGAGACAGACCTGAGTCAATATCGTGGCAAACGTGGTGGGAATACAAAACAGCAGAGGATCCAAGATGCCTTGATAAAGTACATCTATAAATTGGTCGTTGACATTTCATCGTCTTTCATGCTAAAGTTATTATTGTTTGTTAAAGATGGCTTATGTTTTTTAAATTATTTATTTTGAACCATCACCAATGGAGTTGTCCTAATGTACATCAGTAGTATTCCGGGTTCCCTATTTGAAATCGAATGACGTAAGATCGAATAATACTTGCTCGAAAACGTTAACTCGATAGTACTTGAAATCGATAAATTATGAGCGCGACAGTTCACTACCTCGATGCATCAAAATCTCGAATAACAAAAAAATAAAACTATTCTGTAAATCGATTAGATGGTCGTTCGAGAAAACATGTTTCAAGATAATGGGCTTCGCGCTGGCGATCATTCGAGCTTATAGTTATTCGAGATTTTGATGCATCGAGGCAGTGAACTGTCACGCTCATAGTTTATCGATTTCAAGTACTATCGAGTTAACGTTTTCGAGCTAGTATTATTCGATTTCAAATAGGGAACCCGGCTCTCCAAGTAAACGAAAACCTTGAAATAAAAATTGATTTTAATCAGTGCAACGTTTGAGAATGCTGCGATTTTCACATTGGTCCTTTGATCCAAATTGTTAAAAAAAATTCAGCATACCGTAGCATTTTGTTGATCTCTTCTTCGACAAAAACCAAACTACAATCAATCTGTCTAGCCTTTTCCCTACTATATTGGGGTCGGCTTCCAGTCTAACCGGATACAGCTGAATACCAATATTTTACATGGAGCGACTACCTATCTGGCCTCCACAACCCAGTAACTGCGGGCCACAGTCGGAGAAAAATGCTCCATTTATCAATGGGTGTCATGAAAATCATACTACGGACTGGCAAGAGGAGCATAGTGCTTCAATACATACAAATATTAATCTTTCACAGTTACGATGCCAACTATGTAGTTCGAATAATATTTACCTAGTTTCTGATTCCGGTAATACCATTAACTATTATGTTTATTACTTATAATCAAAAAGCAACCGAATACAAAAACTGGCGCCAGAGATCATTGACATCATATCGCTTATACCAAAGCTTCTGAGATTTGCGGCGTCTCGCAAGGGTGACCCGAAGTCGTGGTATAGTCATCGTGTATCGTTTACGTTGGCTGTTTCCCGAATGACACCGGTCATAACGTTGACCTCTGTGTGGTCTTGAAGGTTACTTTTTGATATTTGGTTATCAGTTTGGATGTTACTCCATACCTTACTTTTGTTTTTATTTTTTTTATCACGACGGTCGGTGTCTTGTTTGAATTTAAGGTACTATAAACATGTGTGAATGCCCCGTAGTTCTAAAAGTAAATTTTATTCACTTACTGTTGCGAACGTTACGGTTCACATAATTATAAATAATAATAATACCTGTCTGCTACCGTCCCACTGCAGGGCAAAGGCCTCATACAGACAAGGGACGAGCATTGATCCCCACGCTTGGTCAAGAAGGGTTGGTGATTTCAGACTTATATTAACTATAAAGTCCATGTTTCCTCAAGACGTTTTCCTTCACCGATGTCAGTAATGTCCAAGATAAACTCAGAAAGCACATATGAATTTAAAAAGTCACATTGGTACTTACCCGGATTTGAACCCACAACCTCAGTTCACATATGTACTGAAAATATTTTTGGAATACCCGTATGATATGATGCTTCACGTACACCTACTTCGCGATCATCATCATCCTTGTTAAAATCCAAAATAAAATTAGGATCATCAAAACAACATAGGTAGTCAAAATATACAGTATATTCAAAATAAAAGAGTCTCCAAAATGTAAATAAAAACAATTTAATATGATATTCGCGCAAGTGGATGTAAGCTTCAGAGATTTGCGGCAACCCCCAAAGGATTTAGCCGACCACGTATCGCTTACGTTACGTGTGGTCGCGACTGACCGCGTCCGTGGTCTAAACTTTATTCAGCATATCCTGGCGGTTATGTGTTGTTGTAAATTACATCGGCCAGAAGTTTCTCGAGTAAGGTGGTGTGTGCTCTACCTGATTTGGTATCAACTGGGGTTTAAACACATGATTGTTTATTTTTCCGAAGAATTAGCAAATATTTTTAGAACCACAAAATGTTAATTTGCAAAATGTGGTAACTTTTAAATGACCACTTCAATTGAGTGCGGTTTGTTAGGTTTAACAGGAAAGAGGAATAACTACAAAAAATATCCTAGATTTAGCTAACTAAGTCAGGGAGTAATTTTCAAGTCACATGCTCTACGTATCCAGAATATAAAGTAAGATTGGAAGTCAAACTTTCGACTTTTAAGGACTACTAGCGTGGCAGCAGAAAACCTTCCGAACGAGGCACAAAGATTTCGCCCTCGCGTAAAAAAATCACGTATCTGCTAACATTGTAGTTGTTTTTTATAGCGAACCTTCCAATACTTTCAAAATTAAAGGCATTTTTATATTTTCGGTTCTCCTTTCATAGTGTGGCGAGAATATCTGCCGTGGGGAAAACAGCTGTTTATCACTCAGTGATCCTGAAGAACAATGCGAGTAGACTGAGTACTGCATTTACAAGAACTGTTGATGTTTAAACCATTAATTGAACTCACTTCGTTGTCTGTCTGTCCATCTGCTTGTTTAAACTGTTGATAGAACTAAATGCCATTCAGGGATATTGTAGCTTTTTGGTGAGTATGCAACCGTTTTAGAAGTATTGCATCCGTCTCCCCTCAACTCTAACAAAAGTTCCTCATAACTTGCGACTGAATATTATTTTCACGTGAGTTAGTTGCAAACACAGCTATAATTTGGTGATAAAGCTAGTAGTTAATTTACTAAAACAACACCACAAAACACACACTGCTCTATTAAATCCTAATTTATTATGCTTACCTGTAACCAAAACAAAGCTACGTCAACAACTAGCCCCACAATAGATAATAGCCGCAGTACCAAATCTGCGGACCACATCGCATAACAAACGAGCCAAAAATTAACTTTTGCGCCACACAAACGTTTGTCATTCAATGTTTGCAGGGATTAGGCAACGTGGGCGCGATTCCCTATTGTTAAAATATTTACTGCTAACCAAGCCGTTTACTTAGGACCGTAGTAGTTCCTGACTCAGCTATGAACCCCGAAACATCGCCAAACCTAATCTTCGGCGCTGTAATCATGTGAAAATAGCCAAAGGTACCGCGGAATTTGGGTCAGAGCTCTTTCGGGACCGATTAGAGGGGATTTACAACCAAACCGTATACTGTTTTTGCATTATTTATATGTAATTCTCTGGATATTTTGTTTCGTGTCGGTAATTTGGAGATAAATTGGTTTGTTTGGTAGATTCAGGTCGCTTAATTGGAAAATAAAAAGATTTTGTTTGTGGAAAGTTAGTGTTTGGAGATGCAACAATGATACTTAATAAGTTGATTAGCATTCATAATATCTGATCAGAGAAATGCCTTAAGTATTGTACAAATGAATTTACAAGAAATGTAAATCGGCACATCTAGATAGAAAAATTCAAATGAAGAGATCCGTAGGAGAACCAAACCGATATAGCTCGAAGAAGTGCGAAACTTAAGTGGTAGTGGGCAGGCACATTGCTCGCAGAACACATGGCCGATGGAGCCGAAAGGTTCTGGAGTGCCGACCGCGTACCGAAAGACGTAGCGTTGGAAGGCCCCGCACAAGCTGGACCGATGACCTGGTGGAGGCCGCAGGAATCCGCTGGATGCGAAAAGCACAGAACCGGTCGAAAAGGCGGTGCTTGGGGAGGCCTATGGCCTGCAGTGGACGTCTTTAGGCTGAAATGATGATGATGATGAGATAGATAAAGAGGTCGACGATAGTATTTGACGAACTATAGGTTAGTTCGTAATAAATAATAACAGTAAAAAAAATACAGGAAAGAACAAAACTTTTATGAAATCGATGAAACCAAATGCCAAGGAAAACTTTATTGCCCGGTCGTTAACTTTACTAACAGACTGCATTGGATTACTTTTTCCAATATTAAACTAACTTTAACTGCACTTTGAACTGCTTTTAGACTTCTGAATAGGTCCATAATTCTTACTGTCCATGGAACCTAAACTTATTTGGATGATGTTTTCAGTTAAAAACATCTAAATCAAAGAAACAGAGGGAGGCACGCCTTAACCAACTAAATAAATGGTCGTATTTGAGTTAATTTGGCAATGTTCCTTTGAAACAGTTAAACAGATTGTTCGATAATTTATACTCTTTGCATTTATTCAGAAAGGACTAATTGAAATTTTTGACACTCGTAGCTACGAAAAGTATGCGTAAGATTTTTTTTATATATAAAAATAAAACAACAGCGTTTTATTTTTATATATCTACTTTTAAAATAACTACAAGAATTACTGATAATTATTATTCGATACTCCTTAGTTTGAAGTACAGCATGCACATGACGGTTTGGTGATGGGTCCTTTTTTACACCCATTTTTTTACATCTTTCCATAATCTTCTTTGATAAGTTCCGTAGGACCAATCATAATAGACGGTGCATTATTGTTACCACTTGTACTATTAAGCATTACGCTTGCGTCAATAACTCTCAGATTTATTACTTCGTGTACCTTAAGCCATTCTCACATGGGGTGACGGCAACTCCTACCTTGTTACCTTTATTTAATTAATTAAACCTATGGAGTATAGTCATTTAATATTTTGGACTGAAACTTTCCTCACGCTTGTGACCATCTGTAGGTACCACAAAACGTGACTAGTCTAACATCACTATTGTATTAGGGGAGATATCGTCGCTCGGCATCCAATACCGCGAATGTGACATTTTTGACGAAAATCTGATTTTTATTTTATTTCATTCTACACGTTCAAATACGTGATCCTGCAATAAAAATCAGATTTTCGTCAAAAATGTCACATTCGCGGTATTGGATGCCGAGCGACGAATGCTGGGTGTAAAAAAGACCCGTCATCTATGCATGCTGTACGTCAAAATAGAACATTCAGTTTAAAATAGTTGCTGTGAAATCACTTTTGTTTTGGTGTTAATAATCGCTTTTACACTCCAATTCATCACTTATACCTCGAACTCTAGCTGCGCTTAATGCTCAACTGGATTCAAACATAGATTTAATGCTCAACTGGATTCAAACATAGATTTTGATTTGTTTGTGAGAAGAATGTATGACTGTGTCATGTGTTCCCGCCTCGTTGGTCTAGTGGTCGCAAGCACTACTGCTGAGCATGGGGTTCGATTCCCGGGTCGAGCAAAGTGTTATTGGGTTTTTCCATCTGGAATTTCTCAGCAACAGCCTGGAGTCTGGATTGCCCGGTTGAAGGCAATAGGCTCACCCCCCATTAAATGGGACTTAAACATAACTGGCGAAATGTGGGTGTACTACAGGCGTACCTCTGCCTCACCCTTTGGGGAATACAGCCGTGATGTTATTAGTATGACGACACGGTTGGCGCAGTGGCTGAGCGATCGACTGCTGCGTAACGTGTCGCGGGTTCGATCCCCGCACGGAACAAATATTTGTATGATCTGCAAGTAGTTGTTCCGGGTCTGGGTGTTAGTGTATGTGAGTTTCTATGTTTGTAAACGCACCCACGATACAAGAAGAAATTCTTAGTGTGGGGCAACGTTAAGTATTGTAATATTCTTAACTCTTTTTTTTTATATTGTTACTAATGTTTTTAAATAATGTAATAGAGATATTGACAAAATAATGTGTTTGTCTGTCAGATAAATTATAAAAAAATATTGGACAAGTATTTTTCTTTTTTTACCTAATTAAAAGATTACGGCAATACACCGAGTTAAAATGTGGCATGACATCACTCCCCGATAGATTTTATACTGACATTTTTTTTCTGACTTGTGACGTAGCGAGCCCCCGCTCGCTACGTCACAAGTCAGAAAAGAGACACAAGAGATTAAAGTTGGGGAGCACCCCACTCCCCAACTTTAATGCGTTTTATCTAAACCATTTTTTTCTGACTTGTGACGTAGCAAGCCCCCGCTGGTTTAGATAAAACGCATTAAAGTTGGGGAGTGGGGTGCTCCCCAACTTTAATGCGTTTTATCTAAACCATTTTTTTTAATATGATAAAGCAAAAAATACGTGTCTAATATTTTTTTATTATGTGACTTTCTCCCAGTCAACATCCCTATTAGAAAATAAAACAAATAAATAACAATAATATTCGTCAACCATCGCATCGCTAGGACTTAAACAATTATAAAAGTTGCCAATACAGCAGGATACCCTCCTCAATTACAGGAACTCTCTGCTAAATTGGGGTTAAGTTAATTATAGTTTAATTGTTATTTGTCGTAGGGTCTCAGCTAGGAATAAAGCACTTTATCACCTGACGTGGGCGTTGTGAGGGGTAGCTACGGAATTGTAAATTGGATGGATCGATATCTTTCTCACGGGTACTATCCTTACATGTAATAAAACGGTGAAGAAATGGTGAACTGTAAAGGAAATCATCGAGAGGAAACCGGCATGCCTGAGAGATATTTTCGACGGCATGTGAAGTCAAGTCAGAGGCAAGTTAAAGCCACCCATGGCGGCTTTAAAACTCTGACATCAGGCCAGTCACTAACCACACGAATAAATTTGATAAAATAGTAACGAAGTCAAAACTGTACATCTAATATTTTTGTAAAACGATGTGGAAACGAGTCTGATGCCGTAAATATAGTTTTTAGACATTTTGTGCGCTTGCCTGGATATATGTTCCGGATTGGCGCAAAAACGGTTGAACGGATTTAGATGCAATTTCGCACACAGATAGGCTTGTACGGCAAAATTCGTAAAACCGATCACATCTGAACTGAGTACGCGTTCAAAATCACCAAGATTTATAGTAGCGATAGGTGAAAATCATCTCTACGCAAACGTAATAACTTGTGAAGTCATTTAACCAAATACATTCGTAAAATTTAAACGAATGAATGCAAATTTATGCTACATCTTAGTTGTGTCGTACTGTAGGTGACGAAGAAAGGCTAAGGTATTTATTATCAACCATCATAAAGGTATAAAGTTATTCTATTAGGCGATCTGAGAACCACCGTAATTTCACCAACACAGGCCATCAAAAACAGTAGGAAGCTTCCCGATTTTCACGCGACACACATAACATTTTAAAATTCGCAGTATACTGCCAACCTTCTGCTAAATCTGAAACCTGAACTCCGCGATTAACTTGATCAGTATGCAAAACACAAAACAAAATGTAAGGACCCGGTATAATTTAACGTAAAACATTACCCCCCCACTCATTGTTCACAAGTGCCGTCCCCAAAAGGGACATTACGCTGAGAATCAATTAATGCTTTACCCAACAACATAAAAAAGGGTTGGTTTTCTATCGAATTAACAAGTGAATTGTCATTAAACCAATACTGTGTGCGTTATTGGCGACGGTACATGTTTGCTTAGGATCGTCCCCGATGTAATGGCACCGCTTGGTATTCATGAAACCCTGGTCCATTGGTTACAATTTATTAATATTGAACGCTGATACTCGTTTCGTAACTGGTTTTACTTTGTTTGGTTTATGCGTGAACTGGAAAAATATGGTGCTCTTTTATGATAAAGTAAAAAAAAAAAAAAAACCCCGAAGGGTACCAAACGGAACCCTATTACTAAACCTCCGCTGTCCGTCCGTCCGTCTATCTCTCTGTCAGCGGACTGTATCGCATGAACCGTAATAGGTAGATAGGTGAAATTTTCGCAGATGTATATCTTCCAGAAGAAAATAAAATAAAGTTAAAAATTAAAGGGACTTTAATTTTTAACTTTGTTATATTTTTATTATTTGTTGATATAGAGCGGCAATAGAAACACATCTGCGAAAATTTCGACTGTCTACCTATTACGGTTCATGCGATACAGCCCGCTGACATACAAGAAACGTGTTTTTTTTCTGCGTTTTTTGCGCTATCTTAATACGGTACGTTAAAAATATGAGTGATAAATATTGTGCGGTGGTACGGAACCCTTCGTGCGCGAGTCCAACGCGGACTAGGCCGGGTCATGGGGACTCAACTCGAACAAATTATATTTAGTCTTGAAAAAGAATCATAGATGGCACATAGGTAACAATTATGAAATTAACAATCACTAAAAAGCGATAAACGGCAGATTTTGGCTGAAGTAAGATTAGAAAAATCAAAACTTCCTTGTTTAATGCTGATTTATCAATTCAAACTCATAAATCTCGCATTTTCAACAAAGAAGATAAATGAAACCTTTTACTTCAATTCCAACCCATAGAATGATAAAGTATCCATCTGTTAACCATTTTGTGTAGAGCTCTTCGCAATAGATGGCGTTTTACTCAATTTGTCATCACGTTTAGTAGGAAAATCGTAGTTTTTTTTTTATCTAGTATATACGTTACATAGAATTATAAGAATTGAAAGAAATCTACCAACATGTTTTTGGCAAGTACCTACCTACATTTTTTTTTTTTTCATTTTTCTGATCTACTAAGCATTCTTATAAAAAAGAACTGGCCAAGTGCGTGTCGGACCTCGCAGAATGAAGGGTTCCGTAGTTAAAATGCATTAATCCCAAGAACTAACTCACGCGTTTCTGTCTGTCCGTCTGTCACAGCCAATTTGCTCCGAATCGAATGGACCGATTTAGTCGAAATTTGGTACACATATGTATTTATGTGACCCAAATGCGGACGTGTAACTAAATAAATGAATTTTGAATTTTGGGGTTACTTTTGGGATAAAAATAAGAAAATAAAAATAAAAAGTTTTGCAAACTGAACCGTGTGATTTATCAAATGTGACATGCGAGGATCCTACTGGGGTTGCGGGTTTGTCCGAAAGGGATATCGTGGCCCCGGCACACAGGCAACGGAAGGAACACGAGTCAGTAAAAGTCTGACACACCCTCTCGCTCTGCCCAGAGCGGGAGAAGTCATTTGATGATTTCCCATCCTGAAAAAAAAAAAAAAAAAAAGAAGGACATGCGAGGATCTCATTTTTTTTTTAATTTTAAACTAAATACTTTTAAATATATTTAAGAAAATTGATGAAAATTGACTCTTCCCCCCTTATATCCGAAACTATTGAGCCAAAAATTTTGAAAAAAATGCAGAGAATGGTTCTTTACTCATAGATTACAGGAAAACCTATAAGAAGTCTATGGTCTTAAAATAACATAGTAAATCTCTCAATATTGTTGTTGTAATGTTAAGTTTGTTCTTGGGATTAATTCATCTCAAATACGGAACTCTTCATTGTGTGTGGTCCGACACGCACTTGGCCAATTATTTTTTGTAGAATAGCTCCAATCTCATAGCCAAAGGTAAGGAATTTTAGTGATAGTTTAGTTAGTTAAGTTTGTTCTTGGGATAAAATCATCCCAACTACGGAACCCTTCATTGTGCGGGGTCTGACACGCATTTGGCCGGTTTTTATTTGATGTTTTTAAAAACATTTACTATCTTAATGAGTTCCGACGAAGAAGGCGTGTGTTCAGTTTTAGGGTATTAGCAATAGGTAGTAGATTTGGTAACGAGAGGTAGAAGAAAATCTAGAGTTAAGCAATGAAATACTAAAAACCCATAAAGAAGCATTCGCAGCAGCGTGACCATTGCTAGCTCACTCACACAGAAATGAAACTATTCTGACTCGAGATATTTTAGTTGTATTCTTATTACTTGTCCTTGAACGGACCACGCCATGTGCGATTTAAAGAATTTACCTTTAAAACAACGCCATAAGTATCTACGTCGGCTCCTAGATGGCATTGTAAAACTACAGTCTCTGGCAATTAGTGAGTCGCTGATGCTACCATCTGTTGAAAAAATGGAGGAAGAAAAATAGCCAGCTCAATAGCCAGAGGAGGTCTCATTTCTTTATATGGGATTGGGTATCTGTACGTAGTATTATATTATCTGTGGCCGGGTTAAATAAAAAAAAAAATTTAGCCCGTGTTTTTCTCTTTTAGGCTTCGGTATTTTATCATAAACCAGATGCGTTCCCCGGTTTTACCCGCATAAGTCTCGATCCCGTGGGAATATCGGGATAGAAGGTATGGCCATTTCCAGGTCATTGTCTACCCATGTGCCAAATTTTATCCAAATCCGTCCAGCCGTTTTAGCTTGAAAGCGTAACAAACAAACAAATAAACAAGCTCACTTTCGCATTTATAGTAATAGTTAGGATTCTGGGTGCCGTGGCTAGAAAACTTTTTGTATAGAATGCTGTTGTGTGTATTGGCGCAAAACTCATTATAGTGTCTTATATAAATGTAAGTTTGACTTCACGGACACCGCTTTTTCATAAATAATACATACATGGTAGGGAACAACATAAACTTTTTGAAAAATTCTAAGCAACTATCAATTGATTATAATTGATTATAAATTTCATATATACATATAAAGTATGAAAATATCATACCAACGAAAGCCAGACCTCACTCACCATAGTCAACACTCACACACGGTGTGATTTTATTCCGACTAAATGCATGTTCCTATGAGACTCGCGTTTTTGCATAATGAACCTACAGATACCAAGTTTTGATCAACTTTAAAACCAGTGCAATTGCAAGAACAGCGTAGGTATTGAAAGTGTTGGTAAGGTATCTAAAAGAGCAATGATTACTTACATCACCATCTACCTAGTCTTTTCCCAACTATGTTGGGGTCGGCTTCCAGTCTAACCGGATGCAGCTGAATACCAGTATTTTACATGAAGCGACTGCCTATCTGGCCTCCATAACCCAGTTACTGGGTAATACGATACCCCTAGGTAAGACTGGTTGACAGACTTTCGGGCTTCTGACGACCCGTAACGACTGTCAAAGATCCTCGAATGACAGCCGGGACTAACGGCTTAACGTGCTTTCCGAAGCACGGAAGGGTCTTGGTATATAAAGACCCGTGCGGCTGTTATTACTTAGCCACAAGCCCCTGAGCATAAGATAACTTACATAAGTACATAATGTGAATACATCAATTCTGCGTCGTTGGCATAGGTACCTCGTTGGTCAAGTGTTATCCAGTGTGTCTGCTGATTGTGGAGTCTTGGGTTCAATTCAAAGGTTGGGCAAAGTGATTTTCGGTTTTGCCTCAGTAGCAGGCCAGTGTCTAGGGTAGTGTACGGTTAATGGTAATAGGGGGCGCCCTCTGTCATGGACCATTGGACTTAGGCATAGGTAACTGTAGAAATATAGGTGTAGGCCATATACACCCATGTATACCTTCGGAGACAGGCCGTAATTTTTTGTGTTATTTATTTTCAAGGTTCCGTACCTCAAAAGGAAAAACGGAACCAAGGATCACTTCGTTTTCCGTCCATCTGTCTGTCTATCAAGATCCTTTTTCTCAGGAACGTATGGAGGTATCAAGTTGAAATTAATATCAAATTCGGTCTACGGTCCTTTGGAACTCTAAAAAAAATCAACCTGCCAAGTTAGCGCAATAAACAAATACGCCCATTTAGGCGACATATTTTGATAATCGCAAATAAATTAAAACCTTATATGGTACTTACCGTTAACCTAGAATCGTGAAATTTGGAAAGAAGCAAGGTCTCACGCAGCACAAGTATAGGGAAAAAGTTCGAAAATGGGTAATTTGTAGTTTTGTTACATAAAACAATATTTTTTCATTTGCAACTTACATTTGCAGTTGGAGAATTGACCGAGACGTATATAGTATGGGAGAAAAAAAAATCCTACAAAGTTAAGTTTGTTCTTAGGATAAATTAATTCCAACTACGGAACCCTTCATTGTGAAAGAAAAGAAAAAAAGAAAGAATAAAGTTTATTTGGACACAGTTTGTGAAACACAAAATACTTAATACAAAATAAAATAATGTTTTAACAACAAACGTTTTTGTTGTGCGTGGACCGACACGTACACACGGCTACACATCAAGTTAGACACCCTATATACCCATAACTACGCTACCAGCAGTAAAGAAAATTGTACGAAAGGGACTGAGTATCGTGGCATCAGCCAATCACAGCATTTGCTGCTTCGCGCCTACGCACACAGATGCACTTTTTTGCCAAACATTTTCGCTAGTTTCGCTCGATGATAGTGGTGTTGCGAGAGGGTGGTTATACCATCAAAGAAATTGAAAGGAGGACGGGGATAACGGTGAGTGATATACTTTAATATAATTATGTAAGTATTTTATAGACAATATTTAGTAATTACTCAAGAGAGTCATTGCATCCAAGACAACGGCTACCATTTTGAACATATTCTTTTACAAGGCTCCGCCGACCGGCGGGCGCGCAACAATAGATAGGTGATTAGTTAATTGTTTCTCATTAGATAACGTTTGGAAGGTGTTTTTATTTTACATTTACGCGACAGCGCCAAAGCGCGCCGTTCGTCGACCGGTTTGCAGCACCCAAGACCGCGCAAGATAACGATAATATTAAATTATATTTATTTATTTATTTCCCACTTACATCTATCATTACAGGGTAACCTATTGCGATAGCGTACTTATTTTAATTTATTCTAACTTATTATTATCCTATACTTAATTGCAATTGTAATTAAAAAAAAAAAAAAAAAAACTGAAAAGAGCTTTTATAAGTTACTTTACGCTTACATGAGACTAACAAATACAGTTCAGCACAAGAAAATTATGGTAATATATTAATGATGCTTACCTTCTTTTATTAATTACGATCTAGCTTTGGAATACCTGTGGCTTTCATGCTTTTAACCAATTTCCACATAATATATCGTTTTGATTTAATTTCTGGATATCGTTTAGTAACATTAATGTCATATGCCATGTTGCACACTTCTGATATTAGGTGAAGCTATTTCGCAGGCAAACTAATTAGTTTAATTGTTAAATATTTCAATTTTTTTAGGAATTGTGTGTTTATTTTTTGTTGTGTGTTCTTATTCGTGTGATAGACTTACTTTGCTTACCTAAGTAGTCTTGAGTACGCCCTAAGTCATGATTATTATTACTTATACAAATGTGTCTCTAAATGTTGATTTTTGTTGTATTTTGGAGTTTAGATTTTAAGGTATTGTTAACTATTTTTATTGACAAATTTTATATTTGTTACTAGTGTTGACTCCTGAAGTAACTCCAACTAGGTATGTTCCTTTTGATAGTAGTCTGATAACTATAATAATATTTGATTCTTAAATGTTAAACTTAACATTTTTTAAGTTGATCCAGCTGAATGTATGTTCTTTTGCATGTCTTAAATATAATTTATATAAATATTTACATATAATTACTCTAGCATGAGGATATTTCTCAAACCAATTACCTAGTAGCATACCTAAACCAATAAACCATGTCAGGTTTTATTTGCCATACTTAGTTGATTAAAGAGGGTTGTCACAGGATTTTATTTTTATTTTTTATACCTATATTCCATTTGAAATAAGATTAAACATTTAATTAAACCTTTTTACAGTCCGTTCAACCGATTTTGACTTCTATTACGTTGGTGGCATGACAAATGGCAGCTGCAGTAAACAGTTGGTATTGTAACCACTTTTTTTGCTTTTAATGCCATCCTTATGCCTACGGTATAGAAGTCAGAATCGGTTGAACGGACTGTAACCAAGGTTTGTTTAAATGTCTAATCTTATTTCAAATTGACTATAGTGTGTTGATATAAATGCTCACATTATTTCCAACATTGTTAATGTTATTATGTTCATTGTTGATTTAGATTTTTAACTATCGTTGGCTCCTGAGGTAACTTGTAGTTATGTTTAGATTATGATAGTTATTTAATATAAACCTTTCAAGTGTTAAATAATTAGACAAAATATGAATTCTTTGTAGGCGTTCTTCGACTGATTTCCATACCTGTCGGGTAATTTAATTCAACACATTGATGATCAATGAGTGAAGAGTCACTCATTGCATGGATCTAAAAAAAGTGAAAAGGTAGAGAGCTTAGGCAACATCCGTAAAGGCCTATTCAGAGTTTTATTTGCCAATATGAGGTAAATGTTGTAAGTATGTAATTTGTTAACTATGTGCGTGTTGTCGTAATTTTATTGAAATAAAGAGCCGATTTAATAGAACGTTATTTTTTTCTCTATTTATCCTAACCATGAAAAATAAAGCAAGTAGGTAAGTAATCATTTAATCAACGTTGATCCATTTGGAAAAAATCCTATGGGTTCAAGCTGCCCCTAATCGATTCAAAAGTTTTGCTGTGAAAGTGCATCAAACAGTTACAAACTAGTCAAACACTTACAGGCAAACAAACATACATTTTAATAGGTATTAGTAAGGTTTTTTCCCTACGGAATGAGATATTTTCCGACCAACTATGCCTGTGCAAAATCACGTCGAAGTAGGTATTGCTTACATTATTGTGTCGTTATGAAGGGTCAAACTGTTTAAAAATTTGATAAATAAATAGGTAAAGTAATATTTTTTTGGTAAAAAATTGAGAAATACGTGTTTTATAAAATCAAATAATAAAATAAAATATAAAAGGGTATGGAAGTTTGTATAAAAATCGGACATGATGTAGATTTCCGAAATACACACGTGTGAACCGCGGGGAAAAGCTACAAATATATAATAATTGATAAAAACTAATGGATGAATTGGCGCAGGCACAGCGCAAATTGAAAAAACACCCCATATTATACTAACTGAACTCAACGAGCACAACTTGTTTACAAAATAATATACATGATACGTATCTATAGGTATAGTGGTGGCGGCAGCGGCACGTGCCACGCACTAGACGACGTGCGTGAGTGAGATGAAATAACAAAAACATATCGCGCCCTGTCGCACGATTCGCAGCGTTCAACTTCTAATAGTCCAAAGTCCAAACAGTCTAGGTTGATGTGTAGCCGTGTGTACTTGGCCGGTTTCACTTCTACACTCTTTGTCAAATGCAAGAATAGGTACTATCATTAAAATATGTTTTAGAGTCACATTTTTTATGGAATGTGTGACATTTGAAACAATCTTTTCATGTTCACACAATTTGTATCGTTACATCGGCGTGTCATATCGATTGCAGTAAAAAGTAAGATAAGGCGCACAATAGACGTAGCTTTTATGAATTCCATGAACTAAATTAACATTCCTTGTTGATAAAAATGAGAGCCTGAACAAAAACAAAATATTAAAGCAAAACAGTATTGGGCAACAATCATTCAACATTGTTTCCTGCAGCATTTGATGTTGCAAGATGTTCTTTTGCTTACTATGAATACGAAACATTAGCATATTGCACATTCCATGTGGCCAGCAACATTTTTTCCCGTAATTCATTAAAGCCAAGCGCACATTACAGCCACAACGGGCCGCAGCGCAACGCATTTTCATACAAAAAAGTGCGGTGTAGCCCGCCTGTAGTGGGCGTTGGTTCATCAAGCACACATGAAGCCAAGTACAAACTGATGCTAGAACGGATCCAGAACAAATTTGTGTGATTCCTGTACTTACAGCAGTATGGTGTGTACCCAGGGTATCCACTGTTGTATCCTAATCTATTTGTGCTGGGCATGGTAGGCTATAATAAACTGGGAGTAAGAAGGGAAGTAGCTCTCGCCACTTACTTATTTAAGATTATGCGTGGTAATATTCACAACCCAGGCGTTCTACGCACGGTTGGGTTGTGTGTGCCAGATGGGCACGTGTGGCGACGGAGGCGACCGCCGCTGATATGGGTGCCGCCTGCTCGCACCAACCTGCTGCAGCACACGCCGCTGACGCGTGCCCTGCATACACTCAATATGGTGTCACAACAAATTGACTGCTTCAATTGTACTCTGAGTGAATTCACACGGGCCACATTTTGCTTTGCTGAAAGCTAGTAATAATATAATGTTTTAAGTCTAATCTCTGTAAGCTATTATAACTATAACTAGACTATTGTATTAGGTAAGCCTGTGATGATAGTTGTATGTGTTTTTAAAATAAATAAAATAAAATAAAAAATCAACAGAAAACCAACGAAAGTGATGAGGAAGGATTTTTGCAATGCGTTGCGTTTCGCCCCGATCGGAATATTGCGCATCCTTTTTTCAGGTGTATACATCATCATCATCATCGTCATTTCAGCCAAAAGACGTCCACTGCTGAACATAGGCTTCCCCCTCCGGTGTATACGACTTAACATAATTATAAAAAAGCCAAACAGAAGCGGGAAGTCGGTGAATGTCAATCGGGGCTCTAGAGAGGAATATCCTGACAATGGAAAAAACACGGTCAGGAATTCGACAAGTCACCGCATCTAGCACCTAATCACGAACATCCTAAGATTGGCCGCCCTTTCTCCCTTTCCAACATCAGCTAAGCATAATAGACTTGTCTATAAGTCGTTAGTTCACGCCTAATCTTACCTACATGTACGTATTAGTACATAGTAACACGAACACATTTGTGTTAGTGTACTCGTATCGTGTTTCGAATAAACTTTTATTTATTAGCTTTCTTTATTTTCGTACATGTTACTTATAATTTACTTAGTAAGCGTAAAATCCGGGTTATAATTAGTTACATCCAAAGATATCCCGAACATCTCGATGTAATGTAATAGTGATGGGATGGGTTACCTACATTCCTACCCTTCCTAGCTTTAAAACACAATATAGCCTCATAAACAATTTGAGAACTTTAATATTCGAGTAAAACCAGTAACCTCCTTTTCTTACATAATGAAAAGCTATGAGCACTCAAGTAAATATGGCATTCCCTTTTAGCATTATACTCCATGATGTACGCGGGAGAGTTTAATTAATTAAGCCGTTTTCAACCTTATTCGCGGGTTTTTACGTTATATATTTGCGAAGCATAGTGTTAATTAGTTTAGCCAACAATGTTTAATTTTGTCATAATAAGTGTTTATTTAAAGAGTGTTAATCAGTGAATTTTGGGCAAATAGATTATTTATCAGTTGGGTTTTGTTTGTTAATTAGGAACAGTGCCCGGGCAATGCCATAAATATTACGATAGAAAGAGACTGTCATACATAAAATGTGTAACCGAATTAATGCACATTATAAAAGTACATCGTTTGTTCCGAATTGTTTACAGAATCGATTTCTGTCATTTTTTGAATCGGTTATTTTTTATGCCAAAACTAATTTAAAGTTCATAAATTACACTCACACTTCCGCTGTACAGTCAAAACAAACCAAAATGGACGAAGTACCTACTACGCTAGACACTTTTTTTTTTGGTTAGGAAATTATCAAATAACTTCTCCGCTCATCGTGTCAGACTCGTACTGAGTAAAACCCAACCGTGTTCCTTCAGTTGCCTGTCTGTTGCCAGGGGCAACGGTATCCCTTCCAGACATTCCCGCGACTCCGGCAGGCACTGCGTCAGGCGGACGGTGAGGACGCCGTGGTGCCTCTTTAGCCACTCCTCAAAGAGGGGACTTATCGCCGCAATTGTGGCGTGCCCAGCGCTGGGTTGCGACAATCGCATTCTCCATGACGCTATGGGACATGACATGGACAGACTTCGCGCCGGAAGTCTAGCCGCCAGGTTTCACCTCCTCGCGCCACTCCCAAATGTTCGCAAGGACCTTTGCCTCCAGATCCCATGGCAACAATCCGGCAAGGGGGCTCGCCGCCTCACCGGAGACCGTGCGGTATCCCCGAACTAGACATCCGGACCATGACCCTCAAGGAACGCGCCCACACTGGAACCCCGTAAAGAGCCATAGACCACACGATCCCCACGTTGACCTTCTGGCAGGAGGCGTTTAGACTCTTTAGATTGGGCACGAGCCGCTTCAAGGCAACCCCGGCCCGCTCCAGTCTGGGAGCCAACCGTCGGAAATGCTCCACGAAGTTCCACCGGCTGTCGAGGACGAGTCTTTCATCGTCGACTCGACGCCGATGTGGAATCCTCCTACCGTTATTTGGGAACCCAAAGGTGGCGCGTTCCGAGGAACCAGTCATCCCTGGGCAGGACAAAGTACGGCTCAGCGACCATGGCGATGTTAATCGACCACTGCGCCGAGCAACAGATTCTGAGCTGCGGCGCAGTTGTTGATGTTCGCCTGGAGGAGGCGTAATGGTGCCATAATTGGCAGTCCATATCAGCCCCGTCCCGAGCATCCTGTGAGGGCCCTGCCGCGGTGGCTGCGGCGACAACGACGGTGGAGGATTACGCTAGACCCTTATACGTGTGCGACTGTGTGCCTGCGTAGATTTGTAATGTAGCCAGAATTTTCTCCCACAACCAGTATAACTTATTTAATAAATAAACGATGTTGTTACATGATAGTAAAAAAATTGTGTAGGTAATATGATTATAACATTATATTCTAACTGGGGTGTTTGCTGGTGTGCGTTAATTCCGGGATATGTTATATTGTATGTGTGACAGAGGGGTCGTCGCTCAAAAAAGCCGAACTTTTACTGAATCTCGAAGCGCCATATAAAACGGCAAATTTTAGTGAATCTCGAAGTGCCATATAAAACGGTTTTTACTGAATCTAGAAGTGCCATATAAAACGGCAATTTTACTGAATCTCGAAGTGCCATATAAAACAGCAATTTTAGTAAATCTCGAAGTGCCATTAAAACGGCAAATTTAACTGATTCTCGAAGTGCCATATATAACGGTAATTTTAGGTTTTTGTCAAAATATCGTATCTTTGTACAACACTCGAGCTTTCTATTTTCAATAATTTCCAACCAGTCACCGCTATACTACATAAATATAAGGGTATTTCTCATCAAATTTCGATATTTAGCTCCTAAGCCACTGATGCTAAGTTGTATGGATTTATCATCAATGTTACATTTTCATTATATAACTAGGTATCTACACTAATACATTAAAAGCTAAAATTCAGATACTATATTCACAAAAAAAAATACGGTTAATTTATTAGTCTATAAGTAATTCCCTCATCTTGTCCCTTGGTCCGAAATTAATAATAAAAAGATATATACAATCAGATCTGTTCATATTTTTATAAATTTAATATTACTAAAATATTTGGTAATATGTTTTGATTGTATTGTCAAGCTTTCAATGCTCAAAAATAATTATGTATATAAAAAAATCGATTTAAACATTATGTCCCTTAAAATGAAATCATTCCCTCACCGGTTACAAATATTCTCGATGATGATCCGTTTACATTTTTGAACGCAGCTATTAAGTTTTTTAAACTTGGCAATACTGCTAATAATGTCAACGTGGCGGATTTTCGAAATCGTGAAAGGAGTTGCTGCAAAAAAGTATTTGATTTAAATAATTAAAACATTACATTTCTCGCTGTCATTACCTCACTGTTTATATTAAAAGGTAATACTATTCAAGTGTTCTAATGGTTTTTATTTTGTTTTAGGGAGTAAAGTGCATTCACATAATACGAAATTACCTTGAGGTTATGTACGGTTGGTTACAGTGTCGTTTATTCAAATCCATCATTCCCTGATGGTCATTCACCCACTATATTAAAAAGTGAGGGAATGACAATTGTATGAGGGAATGATTTTTGCATATATAAAATTGTGGTGTGGGTTTTATCGTTTTTCTTCAGCTTGTATGCTTTTTCATTTTTAACAGATATATATCAAGAATGGGAAAAGTCAAGAAGGTAAGTGATGAAGAAAAGAAATTAAAAAAGAAGGGGTACGACCGAAAGAGGCGGGAACAAATGAAAAGTAATGCTGAGTCTTTAGAAGCTTTGCGTGAAACGGAAAGATTAAAGTACCTATTTAAATAAAAAGAGTAAAGGTCAAGTTAAATCAATAGAAGTCTATGAGTGCACGAGAAGCTAGACAAAAGATAAAACAATGGAAAAAGGATATTAAAGTATATAGGGAAAAGCTAGTTCTATTACAAAAAAAATTACAAAGAATAGTTGATGAAACACCCCCACCAAGTCCTGCACCATCTTTTCAGCGCAGAGCAGACAATTTATCTACTCTCAATAGACGTAGAATGCGCAAGCGGCGAGCTGTTCTAAATGCGAATATTAAAAGTTTTGAAAATAAAGTAAGTAAGGCAGTCAAGCTTAGCCAAAAATACAAGAAGAGGTATTTGAGATTGAAATCTAAAAATACTGACCCACACTCTCCAGCAACTAAAATGTCTTCGCTTTTAAAGAATCGCGTTCCTGACATTGTAAGAAAAATACTCATTTTTGGAGAAGCATCGTCAAGGGAACTCAAGAATAGCTATGGGTGGAGAGATATTGGAAATAAACATGGAGGAAAGAAAAATTATTACAAAATGTTGAAGCTGTGTGTGCAATCAGAGCAAAAATAAAAATTGCTACCGTATTTTTTTTTTCAAAAATGATACGTATAAAAAAAACCTGTACTCGTAAAGTTAGCTCGAAAATGCTGAAGTTATTTTTTTAGAGAAGGATGAAAATACGATGATGTGCCCAGGGAATAAGGACTATCTCAAATCCAAAGACCATCCACCTCTCCTAGGTGCAACAAAAACGTATTATAAGTGACACACTTCAAACCTTTCACCGAAAATTTTTAAGCACAGTCGATTATAAAATAAGTCTAGCCACTTTTTGCAGATTAGATATCATTTTTGGATTTTGGATTACTTGGCAAAATATTAATGAGCGAGATACTTGCAAATGTGTCCAACATGCCAATATTGAATTGATGATATCTAAATTACACGAAGTTAAAGCAATCAAGTTTTGTACTGCGACAGCAGTTCTAGCGTCTCTTGCAACTTGCATTCCACCAAATGTTTATTTAGAGAATATTTAATCTGCAGAAACCGAACTTTCGAGTACTACTTACCAACGCCTAACAATTTTGTGACCTACTGACAATGGGTTTACGAAGTCAGTTCATTTGAAAAGGATGGAAAACAAAAGTCAGTTCGTAAACCCGAAAAGAAAGAGTTTAAAGTTAGAGTGAAACAGCTCGTTGAAGATTTGGTAGCAGCGTTACCTCTTTTTGTCCAACATGTTGGCACTATAGCACATCAGTACCAAGCCATTCAACATATCAAAGAAAATTTACCAGAGAATGAACCTTTGATACATGTTGATTACAGTGAAAATGATTGCAGCAAGTATATTGAGGAAATACAAGCTGTCCACTTTGGTGGAGTAAGACAGCAAGTAACTATGCATACAGGAGTACTATATTTGCGCAATAATACTGTAGTATCATTGCGAAAATATAGTAGGTACTCCTAGTAGATTGACGTTGGACTACAGTCCAACCTCAATCTTTTTGTACATTGTATAGTAACAGTAGACATGACACATTGGCTGTTTGGGCACATTTGAAACCTATATTTGACTGGGTTAAAGCTATAAAATTACCTATTAAGAGATTGCATATGTTGAGTGATGAGCCTGTTACTCAATATAAGAATAAATACATGTTAGAAATGGTCTGTCGTCATCTAAAAGAAATTTATCCAGAAATTAGTCACTTCTCATGGCATTATTCAAACCCAGGGCATGGCAAAAGATTACTCGATGGCGTCGGCGGAACTCTGAAAAGAACAGCTGACAGAGTTGTAGCCGAAGGTAACGACATTGTAGTCTTGAGCGCCTTGAAACTTGTTCTCCAAACCAGATGTCCATCTATTTTATTGTTTGAAATAGGTAACTACGTAACGTAATACGTACGTAAGTAGTGAGATTAATAAACAATAAGAATACAAAGATATTTTAAGTTGTAAGTTTAATTGAAGCGTTAATAATAATATGTCTATGTATGTAGAAAAGCCACATCTCTTAATTTTGTTTTAATCATTTATTTTAAGTTCAACGTTTTGAGTTGTATCTTTGTGATATTGTTAAGAGAACATAAGTGGCTCTCAAAAGTATAAAACAGATCTCATAATTCAGATCTTGGATTGTTACATCACAGGCGAATGCTCCGCTGAGGGAGCACCTTTAACACTTTCGACTCCACCCACTGTTCATAGTACTCATACGCCATGACGCCATACATATTGGTAGTGAACCCTCCGGGAGGGTTACCAGCATTAAGTTCGCGCTAAAGTTTACTACCGCGGACGGTCAACCGTGTTATAAAAAGCTGTCAAACGAAGTACAATTGTGTTTTCAGGGGGTCTTGTCGCCATACTCGCCTCTCTCTGCCTGTCCCTCTCACGCTCCCCATTATTTCTCTCTCTCTTTCACTCTCTTTCTCGCTGTATTTTTCCACTCTCTCTTTCTCTCTCTTACTCTATCTCTTACTCTATCTCTTACTCTATCTCTTACTCTATCTCTTACTCTATCTCTTACTCTATCTCTTACTCTATCTCTTACTCTATCTCTTACTCTATCTCTTACTCTATCTCTTACTCTATCTCTTACTCTATCTCTTACTCTATCTCTTACTCTATCTCTTACTCTATCTCTTACTCTATCTCTTACTCTATCTCTTACTCTATCTCTTACTCTATCTCTTACTCTATCTCTTACTCTATCTCTTACTCTATCTCTTACTCTATCTCTTACTCTATCTCTTACTCTATCTCTTACTCTATCTCTTACTCTATCTCTTACTCTATCTCTTACTCTGTCTCTCTCTATATTATTATACTCTCTATGTCTCTATTTCAATTTTTTTGTATTAGTCGTACTTGTATCACATTATTATTATACTAGCTTATAACTCGCGTTGAAGTCGGAAATTATCCCATGGAAACGTACTACGGGATAAAATGTATCCTATGTGTTAATCCAGGCTATAAACTGCTTCATCCAAATCCTATTAGTAGCATAACATAATAATAATAATAAGCAGTCCGCCCGTTGCCTAACTGGAAATCTCCAGGGCCGGACGGGTTGCACAACTTTTGGATAAAATGGTTCCAGAGGTCGCACGCCCGATTGGCATCCCAGTTCCAGTCAGCCTTAGAATCAGGGTCGCTGCCCCAGTTCCTAATGACAGGAATAACCCACCTGCTCCATAAAACAGGTAGTACTGCGGAACCCAAAAATTATAGGCCGATCACCTGTTTACCGACGGTCTATAAAGTTTTTACATCCATTTTGAGAGCTAAAATTAACAAACATATAGACACCAACTGCATCATGTCTGCCTCTCAAAATGGATGTAGGAACGGGTCCCGCGGTACTAAGGAGCTGCTCCTCATTGATATGGCCATTAGCCAACAGGTTCGTCGTTCCCGAAGGGATCTGTCGACATGTTGGATAGATTATAAGAAGGCCTATGACTCGGTGCCCCATACATGGCTCATGAGGGTGCTGGAGTTGTATAAAGTAGATGCAACTCTACGCACCTTCCTGATGTCATGTATGGGGCAATGGAGGACGGTTCTTCGCTATCCAGGATGTCGACATATCCAGAGGAATAGCGAGCCGATAAGGATCGAGCGAGGTATATTTCAGGGCGACAGTTTGAGTCCACTTTGGTTCTGCCTGGCCTTGAATCCTCTTAGCACACTGCTGGAGGACTCAGGACTAGGCTATCGATTAAGGAGAGGTGGTCAGGTTATATCTCACCTCCTTTACATGGATGACTTGAAACTCTTTGCCCCCAACAATTTGCAACTGGTGGAGCTACTGAAGGTAACCGAAACTTTCAGTAGTGCCATCAGGATGGAATTTGGTGTGGACAAATGTGCGGTCATGCATGTAAAGCGAGGGGGGATTGTGGAATCCGGGGGAACCCAACTCTCGGACTCCATACACCTAAGATCCCTCTCCTCAATCGAAACCTACAAGTATTTGGGTATGTCGGAAGCGTTAGGTATCAACGCTGCTGACATGAAGCAATCGCTGAAGGAGCGCTTCTTTGGCCGCCTGAATAAAGTATTAAATAGTCTTTTATCAGGTGGAAACAAGGTGCGCGCCTTCAACGGTTGGGTCATGCCGGTGTTGATGTACTCTTTCGGCATACTCAAATGGACCCAGACGGAACTTGACGCCCTGGATAGGAGGGTCCGCACACTGCTGACTATAAATCGGATGCATCACCCACGTTCATCGGTGATGAGACTGTATATCCCGCGGAAGTGTGGAGGTCGAGGCTTCTTAAATGCTAAGACCCTGCACAACCGTGAGGTATGCAGTCTCAGGGAATACTTCCTAGAAGCCGACGTGGGGATGCACCGAGATGTGGTCTCAGTGGACAAGGGCCTTACCCCGCTATCCTTGGCTAACGAGAACTGGCGCAAACCTATAGTATTAGATACTAATGACCGCAGGGAGGTATGGCAGAGCAAAGAGCTTCACGGGCGTTTTTACCGGGCCTTATATGGGCCCGATGTAGACCTACTAGCGTCCGTATCCTGGCTGCGATTCGGTGATTTCTTTGGGGAAACCGAAGGTTTTGTCTTTGCGATTATGGATGAAGTTATGATGACGAATAACTACCGGAAATATATTGTGAAGGACGGCACGGTTGACATCTGTCGGGCATGCCACCGTCCGGGGGAATCAATCCGACACATTATCTCTGGCTGTTCTCGTCTGGCTAACGGAGACTACTTGCATAGGCACAACCTTGTGGCCAGGATTATCCACCAGCAACTTGCTTTGAAATACAGTCTTGTGGAACCGGAAGTACCATACTATAGATATGTGCCCGACCCAGTTCTCGAAAAT
The DNA here is from genome assembly GCA_947364205.1 of Agrochola lota. Taxonomy (NCBI): domain Eukaryota; kingdom Metazoa; phylum Arthropoda; class Insecta; order Lepidoptera; family Noctuidae; genus Agrochola; species Agrochola lota. The sequence goes on along the minus strand of OX376223.1, from coordinate 15,477,707 downwards.
GACAATATCACGTTGTATTGGGATCGATCTATCATCACTGACAGGACTATTGTTGCCAATAAGCCAGACATAGTGGTGATAGATCGATTAGAGCGTCGCACAATGATTGTTGATATAGCGGTCCCGCATGACGAGAACCTCGTGAAAGCTGAAAAAGATAAACAGATCAAGTATCTCGACCTGGCCCGCGAGGTTGTCGACATGTGGGAAGTGGATACAGCAGTCATTGTGCCGATAGTCGTGACTGCCAATGGCATTATAGCCAAGAGCCTCGACCAACACCTAAGGAGGCTCTCGTTAGGCAGCTGGATCAAGGGCTTGATCCAGAAAGCGGTGCTTCTAGACACGGCGCGTATCGTCAGGAGATTCCTCTCTCAGGAGCCCTGACCACCGGTAGCTTGGACCCTGTTCCCGATACCGGTGGGCTACTATTTTTTATATTTTTAAATGTTTTTGTTTTCCGTTTTCTTTTTATGAAAATATTTAAAAATGTAAATTATATGTAAATAGATGAAATAAAGGAAATAATAATAATAATAATGTTTTTTATTGACATGAATAGGTTGATACATCAATTGAAACCCTGGCTCCTGAGCTAGGTGGCACCTGTGTTACAGGAGTCAGTGTCTTCACTCGTTTGTGCAAACATTAACAATTTATGCATCAAAATTAAAACTAGAATGAGGTTAAACAATTAGAGCACACTTGCTCTCATGTGATAAGATTATATGTCCATGTGTAGTGTGTGTAAGTGTGGTGGCGTGTAAGTATTTGTGATGGCGTGTATGTGTGATGATGTTATGATACGTGCGTGTTTCTCTGTGTGTCTGTGCTTGGTAGTTGTGCTTTTAGATTATATCAGAATATATTTATCTACCTTATTGATTGACTATGGTTATTGATTTTTGACTATATTTTCTGTTTGTGAGTAATCAAGTGTTTTAAGCCAAGTGCTTATTTTCATCTTCGCTTTCTTTTTAGTTAGTGGGTTGAAGTCGAGCATTTTATTTAGTTTATTATATATATAAATAGCTAGGTAAAGGTGTTGCCGTCGAGCGGATGCGGTATTACATTTTACTGAGCGACATACATTACCGATGGTTCTTTTTTGTTTGTTCGAATGATTTACCGGTGTAATATCATGTTGTTTCAAAGTGAGATTTTGTAGAAATAATTGTCTTACTGTAAGTACTTGACAGCTTTCATATAGGCTTTTTGTAGGATACCGGTAGGGTTTGAAGGTCATGACTTTTAATAGGGATCTTTGTGCTCTCTCGAGGTGTATCATGTATGTTTTACAGGCCCCACCCCAGGCCGTGATACAATAGCCAACGATTGACTCTACTAGAGAAAGATACACTGTCCGGAGTAGCTCCAGATCGCATACGTGTCGAAGATTTTTAAAAGCCCATATAAGCTTCCTCACCCGGGAAGAAGTTAGTACAATATGAGAGCGCCAACTGAGTCCCTCATCCAGAATTACACCCAGGTATTTAATAGTCTTTTGTTGAGTAATTGGAGCACATGAGCACTGAAGACTGTTATTGGGGTCATGGCAGGAGTGGGCCTTAAGACTTATTACCGCGGGTTTAGTTTTTGCGAAAGTAAATTGCAGAAATGCGGTTTTCGAAGTATTAAGCGTTAGTAGATTTAGTTCCAACCAGTGAATTATTTTACGTAACCCCAACTCTGCAGCTTGACGCGCCGCGTCCCAAGTCTCTCCATAAAATACTAGAACGGTGTCATCTGCGTAACTGAATATTTTTCCGTTAGTAAGAGACTGCTGGCATAGGTCATTTACATAAAGCAAGAAGAGGCTTGGGGATAGGCAGCTACCCTGGGGCACACCGTAGTCCACTCCTGCTTCGCCACTAATTACTTTGCCGATCTTAACCTTTTGTGTCCGGTCATTAAGAAAGTCTGTGAATATATTTAGAGCGCGTCCCCGGATCCCAGCATGCTCCAGCTTGCTCACAAGGGTAGGAATATTCACAGTGTCGAACGCCTTGGCCAGGTCCAGGAAAACACCCAGACATTTTTGTTTTGTGTCAACTTTTCCAGTGACGTAATCTGCAAGTTGATTAACCGCATCTATGGTGCTTTTCCCAGACCTAAAACCAAATTGCGCATCCGATATTATCTTGTTCCGCTCTAGATACTTCATGAGTCTTCGATTTAACAATTTCTCTAATATTTTGGACAGTACTGGCAAAACTGAGATAGGTCTATAATTTTTAATGTCAACCTGGTTCCCACCCTTGTGAACAGGTGTGATCAAAGCTTTCTTAAAGACTTGGGGAAAAACTCCTTGCTCAAAACAGACTTCAATGAGTTTTGCAAGAGGTGAAACTAGTATTTGTTTACCCAGTTTCAGGAGTTTAGCAGGTATGAAGTCCCAACCTGTGGCACTGTCGGTTTTTAAACTGTCAATAACAATCTCTACTTCAGCCTCGTCTGGGGTAAGTAGGACCATTGATTCCCGTGCAGGCAGTGTTACCATTTTGTATGGGGCAGATGAAGAATCCGATGTTCGAAAAATAATAATTAATTTGCTCTATCGCATTTGGTACTTGTGCATCAACAGAGGTGGCTAGAAGTTTATCAGCTGATGTTTGATTGCTGGATTTGTTGGTAATGGATTTTATTATATTCCATGTTTCCCTACTGTCTCTGGAAGTTTTTAAAGCCGAACTTTGGTGATTTATTTTTAATTTCCTTAGTAATAGATTACAATGATTCCTATACCTTTTGTACGACACCGCAACAATTTTGTTCTTTGGGTCTGCCAGGAATTTACGATGAAGGCTATCCCTATGCCGAATACACCGCAAGAGGCCAGGCGTGATCCAGGGTTTAACTACAACTTTACGGTTTGGAACGTACGATTCTTTTGAGTGCTGAGATATCGTGGACATAAGGCACTGGACAAACCGTGTAGCGGCCATATTTGCATCGCAATCAGGAGTAATAAAAGTAAAATCGTTGGTTTTTAATTGATCAAGAACGCCCTCATAATCTACTTTAGTAGTAGTTCTTTTCTTATTATAGTTGTTTTTAGAGGAGGTGTTACTTAGGCATAGCATTACAGAGGCGTGATCGCTGACGGTGGAATCCATAACCATAACTGTAGCACAAGTAGTGGTGGTTATCATTACGTGATCGAGGCAATTATGTTGCCTAGTAGGATGGGTATGTCCCGGTAACAGGCCCATTTCAGCTGTAAGATTTAGGTAAGGAAATCTATTTCTATCTGTACTATTAGGCTTTATGTCGATGTTGACATCACCTAGAAGAATGATATTTTTCGTTTTTAAATTACTTAAGATAATTTCCAGGGCGCTAAGGAAGCTATCTATACAATATATAGATGGGGATCTATAGGAGGCCAGAATGCAAGTGTCGGAAGCAATTTTTAAAAGTAGAAAATTAGCCCCTATAGGGTCGGGTTCTTCTACCGTACATTGAAGATTGTTTTTAACATATACTGTAATGCCGTCATTTTGATTTAAACATTTTTTGCTGTAATATGTCACATAATTTTCCATAGCTGGTATTGGTTTATATTCATTTAACCAACATTCTGTCAGGATTATGATGTCGACTTCACACGATAGTCTAGCCAACTGAGCCTGGAAACCATCAAAGTTTTTATAAATACTTCGGATGTTTTGAGTTATAATTTTTAGTGATGTTTTAGAAGTTTTGATAATATTTTTACAAGCGTCGGTATCACAGTAATGGGAAGATGCCATTTGAAAGCTGTCTATCTGTGTTGAGATATCGTTATCCGTATTAGCCATTGAAAAACCGTATATATTTTTTGTAGCATGTTAGTGTGCGTATGTTAATGATAGTTTTGATATAAGTAAGATCTGCAAAATATAAGGTAGATATGTTCACTTGAGAGTAAACATTTATGTAAGGCATTATGCACGCGAGAAGTGTTTTGGCTCAAAATTACCACTCGAGTAGAATGGTTTTGATTGTGTGTGTGTGATACGTTTATGTGTAAGTGTTTTACCGTACGAGAGCAGCTGCAAACAAAAAAATAACAAAACAAATAACCGGGAGTTAAAGTAACTTGAATCTTCTCTGGCCATAATGATTGAATACTATCGTGAATTCATGCATGCCTAGTACTTTTTGTCAGGTTACTGCTCAGAAATTGTGCACAACGGTAAATGATTGAAATACTATCTTGAAATCATGCAAGCCTAGTCCTTTTTGTGCCAAGTTTCAAGTTTATTAACCTCAAGGAATAAGATTTTTCATACAAACGAAATCCCGCCCTTTTCGCCCCCTTAAAGGTGGAATTTTCCCCTTCTAGTGCTCCCCAACATTATAAAAGTGCAAAATTTCGCGTTCCTAGTCCCAGTAGTTTCGCCTTGCGTCGATATATGTCAGTCCGTGAGTTTCTCCTTATACAGATAAATACGTGCTTTTCTTAAGAGCTGGCACCGACCTCAAAAAAATTGTAGGCCCCTAATTTGTTTCGTATCTACTTTTGGTTTCGTTTTGTTGGTTAATTTCGTGTAGATATAAAAAATATTATTTCATAATTTTGAGTTAATTTCTCTCGAAGTCGGTTTAATTTTTTAAATTACTTTTTTATTTCGTAAATTTTAGTTTTATGTAAAAACTGGAGTATTTTTTTGTAAGTAGTTTATATGTTTTTTTTTATATTTAAAGAATTAATTGTAAGCATTGATAGATTTTATAAGTAAAAATAAAACTAGTATAGTTTGTTTAAAATGTGCTTGCCCGATGTAAAAATGTTTAAGTAAGGCCAGGCCACAGACGAGTCAAGAGAAACAGCCACTTATGGCAAAAGCCACCAGAAAACTTAATTTCTACCGACCCAAACAAATTTGTTGGACTTTTAACTTAACTTCAAGTGGCGGTGGGATCAAAAGTTCAAAAGTGATGCTGAGAAGAAATGTTTGAGTAAGCAAGTAGTAAGAAACATTTCGGTGTCGTCAGACACCGAAACATTTCTTCTCAGTTTGCTTGGCAGGCTTGGTCAATGGCAGCATGGGTGTTGTAAAAGGATTGCTTCCAATGGCCTGCACTAAGGCGTGATCAACTAAAAGAAGAAGAGTTGCCTGATGCAGCTAATTCTATTCGATGACGCTTCAATCAGTGAGAAATCAAAAGATGCAGATAGTTATGTGCAAATATCCCCAATCGCGGTAACGTTTCAAGCTAAACGTAGTTAAGGTGACGTGGAATGACGCATTTTACCGCTGATACTTAGTTCGGCTGTAACTGTATATAAGTTACAGGGCACAACACTTGAAACTGCAGTCGTGAATTTAGGCAAAAGGTTATATGCAAAGGGTCAAGCTAATGTTGTCTTGAGTAGGGTTTAATTCGCTTGATGGCCTTGCTATAGATGAGTTAGATCCGAACAAACTTTTGACACAACCAAATTTTTTTCCGATTACAAACTTACATTTGCAGTTGGAGAATTAACCGTAACGTATATCAATGTATGGGAGAACATGTTTCGCAACTACTATGTTAAGTTTGTTATTGGGATAAATTCATCCCAACTACGGAACCCTTCATTGCGTGGTCCGACACGCACGACACGCACGTTTTTGTTGCACCTCTCCTTCTTTGGATTTGAGATAGTCCTTCTTCCCTGGGCACATCCTCGTATTTTTATCCTTCTCTAAAAAATTTACTTTCAGCATTTTGGAGCTAACTTTACGAGTAGTCTTTTTCTTACGCATCATTTTTGAAAAAAATATCGATCTATGTAGCAATTTGTATTTTTGCACTGATTGCAACTTCAATATTTTGTAATAATTTCTTTTCTCCATGTTTATTTCCAAGATATTCATAGCTATTTTTGAGATCCCTTGACAGTGCTTCTCCGAAAATTAGTATTTTTCTTACAACGTCAGGAACTCGTATATTCTTTAAAAGCGAAGACACTTTAGTTCCTGGAGAGTCTGGGTCAGTATTTTCAGATTTCAATTTCAAATACCTCTTCTTGTATTTTTGGCTAAGCTTGACTGCGCTCCTTACTTTATTTTCCAAACTTTCAATCTTCGCATACAGAATAGCTCGCCGCTTGTGTATTCTACCTCTGTTGAGAGCAGATAAATTGCCTGCTCTGCGCTGCAAAGATGATGCAGGACTTGGTGGGGGTGTTTCATCAACTATTCCTTGTATTTTTTTTTTAATGTAACAGGCTTTTCCCTATATACTATGCTATTCTTTTTCCATTGTTTTCTTTAGCTCTTTCTATCTCTCTCTCTCTATTTCTCTCTTTCTCTTTCTTACTCTATCTCTTTCTCTCTTTCGTTCTCTTTCTCTCTCTCTCTATTTTTCTCTCTTTTATTCTCCCTTTTTCTCTCTCTTACTCTCCCTCTTTCTCTCTCTCTTTCCCTCTATTTCTTTCTTTCTGATCGAATACATATTTTCACAAATTAACAAATGATTTTTAGTACCCATTTAGTATCAAAATGTCATAAAAATCATTCCTCCATCCTGTCAGTCATTCCCTCATTCCATAGTTTTTTAAAGTACAAGTCTACATGTTATACACAAAACAATGGGGGACCTTCATTTTTTTTAAACTCATTAAAGTAAAACTTTGTATTTCCGCAAAAAAAAAAATATATATATACTATTTTTTTTAATGAAATGCAAAATGATATTTCGAAATTTGATGAGAAATACCCATAAAGAGACTAGCTTCAATCTTCTAACAATAAGGTTAATTATTTTTGCATAATCCGACCGATGTTGTAAACTAGTTTATAAGTCACATAAAAAGGATTCCGAGTATTTTAATACAAGGGTTACTTATTTATTCTTATGGTATGGTAATGGACTTGCCTCATAGGTGACCCTCGTCATTTTCATGAATTAAAGTCTAACTATTCATAAAAGTACGACCATTCAACTCTATTGTACTTTATAAATAACACATGACAAGGGTATTTTATTAAGGATCAAAAACCCAATTTTTACAATATTTAACATAACTAATTATTTAAACTAGGTACTAAATGAAATGACTTACAAACTAACTATAGAAATAAATAAATGAAAAAGGAAACTCCGCGTCGACGTGCTCGTCCACACCTAATACCTAATAGGCGCTATTATAATTTTCAACGATATATATTATCGCGGACGTCCACGACAGCAAAGCATCTTCATGTATTTCCATATATTTTACTTCCATATGTTATCGTGATACCGTGAACGTCCACGATAATATCGTTACGATAGAAATTCTAATTGCACCCATTAGATATTAGGTCTAACATTGAATTATCATCATAACACTGGTGTATCCACAGAATCGGATTACGGGTAGTTGGTGCAAAATAGATCACAAGATTCGATTCAACTATTATCTACTGTTGGAGTATAGCAAAAACAAATCGATCCTACTTCAACACTATAGTCTTTATCATTCTACTCATAAATATTATTTTTGACTATCCTTACCACTTGACTGAAATCCTTACTTTCTCATAGTGATTACTATTCTTTAAGCCCTGAGTGGGATCACACGTCTCACGTAAAACTAGTAAAACACACCTTCCAATATATAAAGTAAAGAATAATAAACGTATTATTGAAATCCTTATAACGTCCTTTTCTTTGGTGTCCCCTTTATATTTTACTCAAATCTAATGCCTGATTTGCACGGTGCGATTTATTTGTCTGTGGCATACCAGAAATTGAAGCAACAACGTCCAAACAATGTTTAAACGATGCAAGTCATTTGTTGCTTCATGTTTGTTGTGCAGCCACCGGCACCGTCTAAGTCAAATGCAAAGTTTCTTCCAAATCTATTTTACCTAGGATAGTCAGTTCGACTTACCCCAACTTCGACAAACAGATAACAGCAAGAATTCCACTTGGTTGAGCAACATTCTTGAGCTAAGTTCCTCACTTCTTATCGTACTAGACTTTGCAAGTTATGTCTTCAAATACGGCAGTAAACATTAACTGCTGAAATGGAAGAAGAGGAACCAGAATGTTGTAACAACTACGATAGACAGAAAATAAATGTGGTATTTTGTTCTAGGCTGGTATTTGCAAAATTGAGGTTTAGGCCGGGGAAACTAAGTTTGAACCCTGCACTAATAGACCAGGGTAGAAGCCTTTAAAAATAATGAAAAGTGAAAAAAAATTATAATAGAATGAAACCCATTAGAAAAGGAGGGAAATATGATAAAAATGAAAGGAAAAATAATTTACGGGCGATCTGAGGTTGGGAAGGGGATGGGGGTGAGTTTTTAAGGGTAAAAAACGGTTTTTCTCGATTTCCGGCAAAACTAAAAGTCCTATCGAAAAAAGTCAAATGGAAAAGTTGTAGATAATAAAAAGATCTAAAACTTTTGTATTTACACTTTTTTCACATAACCTCAAAATTTATGTGAAAAATTCAAAAAACCAAGTTTTTGGTTTTTTATTTTTATCTTTTACAAAAAATTATTTTTTTTAATGAAATTTTGTGAAAACTTACCTTTTTATGTTCCAAATACGCTGTAATTTATTTAATTAAAAATATTTATTTTTTCACCTTATTTTGAATTAATATCGAAAAAACACCCTAATTTTCAATCGAAAATTCACCCGTCAAAATATCAGCTTTTTTCAAAAAGTTGGTGTGGTTTCTGTTCGTTGGAATCTCTACTTTCCGATGGTAAAAAAAAAATATATGTTACTATGGTAAATCTTCTCAGAAAATGCAAAAATTCAAAAAAAATTGTAAATGTAGATGCTTTATTCTCATTACGTTATTCATTACAATATTTTTAAACACATTCATCTCATCATTCATAAATACCTTATCTTCAATTCTAATCACTTATTCATAAGTTTTTGTCTTTTTGATGGCATTTCTTCATCGTTAGATTCGTCAAACATCTCCGATTCTAGTAGATCTTCGAAATCTTCATGATTATCACCTTCTTCCTCTCCAACATTACTTCCAGACTGCGTTGGTTCTTCATCCACAATATCTTCTGAATCATTAACTTCCTCATAGGTTTCTTTTTCAATATTGGAGCAATCTCAGAACCATGACAGTTTGAACACTAAAATGTGGTTGCCGAAAACATGGTTTAAAATGCACAAATTTGTGTTCAAACTGTCATGGTTCTGAGATTGCTCCAATATTGAAAAAGAAACCTATGAGGAAGTTAATGATTCAGAAGATATTGTGGATGAAGAACCAACGCAGTCTGGAAGTAATGTTGGAGAGGAAGAAGGTGATAATCATGAAGATTTCGAAGATCTACTAGAATCGGAGATGTTTGACGAATCTAACGATGAAGAAATGCCATCAAAAAGACAAAAACTTATGAATAAGTGATTAGAATTGAAGATAAGGTATTTATGAATGATGAGATGAATGTGTTTAAAAATATTGTAATGAATAACGTAATGAGAATAAAGCATCTACATTTACAATTTTTTTTGAATTATTGCATTTTCTGAGAAGATTTACCATAGTAACATATATTTTTTTTTTACCATCGGAAAGTAGAGATTCCAACGAACAGAAACCACACCAACTTTTTGAAAAAAGCTGATATTTTGACGGGTGAATTTTCGATTGAAAATTAGGGTGTTTTTTCGATATTAATTCAAAATAAGGTGAAAAAATAAATATTTTTAATTAAATAAATTACAGCGTATTTGGAACATAAAAAGGTAAGTTTTCACAAAATTTCGTTAAAAAAAATAATTTTTTGTAAAAGATAAAAATAAAAAACCAAAAACTTGGTTTTTTGAATTTTTCACATAAATTTTGAGGTTATGTGAAAAAAGTGTAAATACAAAAGTTTTAGATCTTTTTATTATCTACAACTTTTCCATTTGACTTTTTTCGATAGGACTTTTAGTTTTGCCGGAAATCGAGAAAAACCGTTTTTTACCCTTAAAAACTCACCCCCATCCCCTTCCCAACCTCAGATCGCCCGTAAATTATTTTTCCTTTCATTTTTATCATATTTCCCTCCTTTTCTAATGGGTTTCATCCTATTATGATTTTTTTTGGTTTTAAAAATTATCGACCCTGGACTATAAATCCTAACGGCGATTTTTTCCTGAATCGTGTTTTTGAACTTAGCTCTTCAAATAATATAAAAAAATTAAACATTTTCAGGTAAAATAAACAAAAACGCATTTTTGTGAATTAAAATTCAGGCAAAATATTTAACATGAAATTTTTTGTTATAGTATGTAAACAATTCGTAAAACTAATATATTATTTCAAAATTAAACATTTACCTACACGGAAATTTAAATAAAAATAAAATTACGTTTTTTTTTTATTGTACTTCAAGCAAAAATATTAACAGCAGTTTTTTTGCATTAAATTACTTGATTAAATATTTAAATACGCTATTCAACAAAATTAACAAGGAAATTAAACACATTAAAGCAAAATGTTATACACGATTATTTTTAAATCGTTCTGGAGCCAAAACACAGTTACTCCAGACGATTAATAGGTACTATTAGCATTGTTATCGTTTTTTTAAGACATCTAATATAGAAGTTAGAAATTTATCACTTTTATTCTGCCATTCGAGTTAAATCTTAGTAGCGCTTACACTATTTCATTCATAAACGCAAGATCGTACGCGATCCGCTCGGGGATGACGTAGCGCGGCACAGCTGTGCGTGTGCGAGTCCGGCTGCAAGTAAGTACCTGCAAGTAGGTATTTCATTTCTGGTACGATAGGTTGGTGTAAGTTCATTCACCTCGTTATCTCTCGTTTGTATCGGAAGCACGGCACGGTGTTTACCACTATCACATCTCTTCGTAAACGAGAGAAACTAATTGAAATTTCATTCACCACTCTCGCATCACGAAATCACTAGTACTCGTACCTTTTCAACTAGACACGACGAGTACGCTTGGGAGTTGTATTTAAGGCCTTGAATCGAGTGTCGACCAATCGAGCTAATAGGTACTTAATAAGCATACCTACCTACCATATTTATGATAAATAAAAAGAATACTGACTAAACCAATTTTTATACGACAATGCTTGCTTGCGAGTAGCTACGCGGCTTCTACAAAGGCAGGCAATGTAAACAGAAAAAATGAATCGTTTTATCTGTCGAATAGAGTTCATTATAAGATGGTGGTGCCCTTTTCTATGAAAATATTGGACCAAATTAAGACCTTATTTTTATACACTTAACCGCGGAATTCGGTTGTGCATCCTTTTGAAGTCTGGTCGGACACTTCTCAGAATAATTTTAGTAAACTGCGTACCTACTTACCTTGTATCTAGTTTGGTGAATTTTCTATTTGTTACCGTTTACGGTTAAGAAATAAAGTCTGAATTCGCTTTTCGTATTTTTATTTGTGTACCTATTTATCTATTGCGTATGTGTTTTTATGCTGTCTGATCGATGAATGGATTTTTCAATGGGTACCGTTCGCAAGTGTTGTCGTTCGTCGATACGTTTTACACACATATGCATTGATCGCAGTTACTTCGAGTTCTCATTATTTCACAAAAAAAACAATAAATTAGATTTTTCGTGTTTTTTTTTAATTGTAATTAATTGAAAATAATAGTCCCAATCGTTTCGAGTTCGATGATCGAGTTTATGGCTTTTCGTTCCAGAACGAGCTAAAATTAACCGTGTATACCTAGCCATTAAAAAAAAATTGCTCTAATTTGTTTAATTTTCTTGTAATTAAGTGAGATAAAACCTATAAATAAAAGTGAAACTAAATTTAACTCTGTTACATTTTTGCCTAAACCATTATTGCAAAAAAACTTTTCGGCGTAACTTCCCCGGGCTATTTCCTTTATGAATCGGACCTAGATAAATAAAGCGATGCCCCGTTTTTTTTTAAATGGTCACGTTAAGTAATAGACATGCCACATAACAGATAATCCTACATGACCGACGAACTTGACATTTTTATGAATTAAAGTCTAACTGTTCATAAAAGTAAGAACTTTCGACTCTATTGTACTTTATAAATAATTAGAAAAGGGAGGATCTTCTAGATTCCCTTATAGTAAACTGCTCTTTCTCATGGCATGATTTCTTATTCGCCTATTACGTTAACCAGAGATGAAGAGAGTGCCATACAAAATGCAAGACGATGATGTTAAAAAACATCATATCTGCAATTTATTCCTTAGGATATATAAAAATAAATCCCTATGCCCTTGGGCAACACGCGTGAACGGCTGGACCAATTTCGCTAATAATTTTTTGTTGTGTTCGTTATTCTCAAGAGAAGGTTCTTAGGATAGGTAGGTAGATAGGATAGGTATGTAGGTAGGTAGGTAGGTAGGTAGAGTAGGTAGGTAGGGAGGGTAAGTAGGTAAGGTAGGTATGTAGGTATGTATGTATGTAGGTAGCAATGTAGATAGGTAAGGTAGGTAGGGTATGTAGGTAAGGTAGTGTAGATAGATAGGTAGGTGCGCCGTAATAAAGTACTGAGTGCTACCCGTGCGAAGCCGGGGTGGGCATGTAATTTCCAATAAAATACCTAAGTGTTCAAGATGGTAGGTACTAAACAAAACACCTGTATCTCAACTAACATCTGCATAGTTCCTTCAAATTAACCGACTTATATCAAACTTCGTATCCACGAAGCAGTAAATTAGCATAGTCGGGTTGCACCAATCAATGTTCTAAACTCCGCCACCTAGTTAACACTTAAACACATACGCTAACGACGACAAGGTAACCGTCTCTTTGTCTCCTAAACTACAGTTAAACAGAACAGACTGGCATCATGATATTCATAGTTAACCGAGTACGTAACTTCCTTTGTGAAGTTATGTCGCTTTAGGTTAACATTTCTACTGACAGTTCGTATGTGAAACATTAAACTTTGTTTAGAGAGTAAACGAGCTATGTCGATTAAATTCCTTTAAACAGAGTTAGAGTTTGAGGTATAGAGGTCATTTGAATACTGCCGTGGTTAAAATCATAACAGGTAACTCCACCATGCATTTTCAAGGTTCTGAACAAAGAAAAGTCGAAACCTTTATAATCTCACTTTCTTGTCCGTCTGTCACAGAGGTTTTTCTCGAGATTGATGCAACGTAAAAATTTGATCAGGCTCAAAATTTTAAAAATACCGTTCGAGGGGAACGGTAATTTATACAGGGTGGCAGGGACATCGATGCGAAAACTTTTACCATGGATTCAGTACAAGATTCTGAACGCCCTGTGTTGAAACTTTTCTTCGGTTATTAAAAAATAAATCTGCTGGTTCATAGAAAAGTCTAATTCGCATTGTAACAGTTTTCGCGTCGATGTCCCTGCCACCCTGTATATAAACGAGGGGTTTTAGATAAATTACTTTTTTTTTTACTATTTTTTTATTTTAATAGAGTTATCCAATATTGATCCATATTTTACTAGAAAATTATAAAGGTCAACACTGTAATAAATATAAAAAATACAAATAATATTTGCTTACTTACGAAGGCTTTTGATCTATGCATCTAGTACATAACTATTAGTAGACTAGCTTTACCCGCCCCGACTTCGCACGGGTAGCACTAAACCCTACCTACCCTACCTACCCTACCTACCCTACCTACCCTACCTACACTACCTACCCTACCTACCCTACCTACCCTACCTACCCTACCTACCCTACCTACCCTACCTACCCTACCTACCCTACCTACCCTACCTACCCTACCTACCCTACCTACCCTACCTACCCTACCTACCCTACCTACCCTACCTACCCTACCTACCCTACCTACCCTACCTACCCTACCTACCCTACCTACCCTACCTACCCTACCTATCCTACTTACCCTACCTACCCTACCTACCCTACCTACCCTACCTACCCCACCTACCCTACCTACCCTACCTACCCTACCTCCCCTCATTTTCTTTTCTCACCGTTTAAACCTTCCCTGGACTACGACAAACATTTCAAAACCAAAATCAGCTAAATCGGTCCAGCCGTTCTCGAGTTTTAGCGAGACTAACGAACAGCAATTGATTTTTATATATATAGATAAATAGATAAATAAAACTATTTTTATTTCATTCTTTCTAGTATTAATTTTATCAAATACAAATTGTTACTTAGTTAGCTGGTAGCTGGTTAGCTGAGTGGAGATATATTTTTCCTTGAGACTATTTCATTTTTCGATGGCTGGCCGTTCCAAAGACTACTAAGTAAGTACAGTTTGGTGCAGAACCTTATTTGTGTCAGCCCAATTCGCTCTTTGCCGGTGTATGATATACTCTAAGGTTATACTTAATACCTTCCCAGTTTTTGTACGTGTTTTCCCGTAAATAAAGTTTACGGCAAACGCTGAATAATAGAAGCAGAATTAACACCACTACGACGAAAAAAAACAAGAATACCAACAAAAAAATACCAAACGCAAAGCCGAAAAATAGCGCGAACAGCGCAATAACGATAAATAAAACGAAACATTGCCATTCTCACAAATTATCGTCACTCGCCAAAACATGGCTGAAGTTCTTTGAATTTCAGCTAATTTAATTAACGATTGTTCGAACTAAGTTCACAAAGAATCATTTGAATTGCAAACGAACTTAATGATTTTCGTTTTGATTCGTTACTTTAGACGAACAACGCGGGAAGTAATTATGGATTAATTATACGAATATAAATTGTGTTCATGTCCTTAGTTAACTCTTCATTCATCTGCCATCTGCCAGAGCACGTAATGTCAAGGGTATACAGATAGTGACATCCACGAAGACGCGCCCCACTCTTCTTCCTAAACGATTACAGTACAAGTGCGCAAAATCCCGCTAGTGTTTTATTTAGTACTAGCTTTCGCCCGCAGCTTCCCCCGCATGGAGGTCGGAAGTTATCCTACGGGAACGTACTACCGGGATAAAAAGTATCCTTAAAGGTAATCCAGGTTATAAACTATCTGTGTCCCAAACATCCAAATCCATTCAGCCGTTTTTTCGTGATTGAGTAACAAACATTCGAACATACAAACTTTCACATTTATAATATTATATAAACAGGGTGGCATGACATCGCGAACGACGCGGAAACTATTACCATGTATTCAGTACATGAATTTGAACCCCACCGGGATGAAATTTTACGTCGGTTATTTTATAAAAAATCAACTGTTCCATACATTGTGACCGTATAGGTATTGATGGCACTTTTCTATGAAGCAGCAGATATGAATAAAGTAACGATAAATAAATCTGCTGTTTTATAGAAAAGTAGAATTCGCGGTCAAAATGCATGTAACAGCAGATTTTTTTTAATAACCGACGAAAAATTACAACGCTGGGGCGTTCAGAATCATGTACAGAACCCATGTTGTCAGTTTTCGCGTCGATGTCCCTGCCACCCTGTATATTATATAGAAGGAAGTAGGATTGTCGATACACTCAAATTTTCAAGAGAGCCAATTAGTAAACACGACAACACTAAAACACTAGCGGTATGTTGCACACTTGTACTGTAAGCGATTAGGAAGAAGAGTGGGGCGCGTCTACGTGGATGGCACTATCTGTATAGGGCAATCCAAATTTTCTTTTACATAAAAAGTCCCACATAGTTATAGTTTTAACACAACATAACATAACATCACGCCTGTATTCCCCGAAGGGTTAGGCAGAGGAACACCCAAATCTCAACAGTTGTCTTTAATTCCCATGTAATAGGGGGCGAGCCTATTGCCATCAGACGAGCAAAAATTCAGACCTCCGGGCTGCTACTGAGAAATTCCAGATGGAAAATCCCAACAACATAGTATTTATAGTTTGAAATTGCGACGTTATGTAATAATAGACATATCTTACTACTGCACAAATATGGACAGTTAGAATCAGATGATATATTTTCAATTTCCCCAAAACGAAGCGTAATCAGGAAGGCGCTTCTTAGCGAATTTTCGCTAATCCAATGAGCTCAAGTCCCAAGCTGCTGGATTAAATTGGGATGTATTCACAAACTCGGGCCAGAACGGCCATCTAAATTAATCAGGTGACTTATTCGTGACCGAAAAGCGGTGAATTTCGCCGAAAGTTATAATTTAAGGCCTATAATAATGTGATCGTAACTTCCTAACTAATATTATAACTGCGAAAGAGAGTTTCTTTGTTACCCTTTCACGCTAATACAGCTGAACGGATTTGGACGAAATTTACCACATGGGTAGCCAATGAGCTGGATTAGGACATAGGATACTTTTTATCCCGATATTTTGGCGGGATCGAGACTTATGGGGGTGAAACCGCAGGGCACTGCTAGTAGTTGATACGTTTCTGATAAGCTAATTATTACAATGAATAACTTTGGCAAATACCTATTCAATTTTCATGTCTTGAAAACTGGAATTAGCTTTATTTTAAACCAGATATATTTGCCGAGTTGATAGTTGATAGATCGTTGGTTGCGTTGCGCCGACACTTTGTTTCACCCTTTCTGTAAAATACATTGGTTATACTTTATTTGGTGTGCATTAAAAGCATTATACCTACGTATCTAGAAGAGTTTCCAGCTTCAGTGTAGTTAAAAAAAAGGTAAAAAAAAAAAAACAATATTCTAACTCATTCATTGAAACACTTCTTACGCACATCTCGCAGATTCATTTATATTTAAAATGTAGAACTGTGAACTACCAATTTCCTCTAAAACCACTACGTCACCGACTTTAGATGTCAAAGTGCAGTGTCAAATTGTCAAAACCGCGACAGCGACGCGACGCGTGAGCAAGTAACTGGAGCATTAGAATTAATTTCCTGCTGTCATGGCGCCGCCGGCGTGCGTCGGTTCCGAAGTCACGGAGTGTGTACACATCGTTTATATTTTTCATGGTAAAAGAATTCTAGGTATCGTAAGTGATTATTTTAATACGAAAGCTTCAGCTCATGTTTATAAAGTCGTAAAGTGAATTATATAAAACATAACATCACATATTTGTTCCCCAAAAGCGTAGGCAAAGGTGAATGTGTACACAAGTGCGCATGTTACTAGCATAAGCATAATCAACATATAACGTTCCCCATAATTCACAACGCGGGCCCAGTGCGGGTTGGTGTATGTCGATTTTTTGGTTCTAGAACATGCCCGGTTTCCTCACAATGTTTTCCTTCACCGTTTTGAGAGCAGTGGCGATGATATAACAAAGTAACGTGCCTGTCTGGGTTCTAACCCACGACCGTAAGTCAGGGCCGTTACACTGCGCTGTCCCAAAAAAATCTGCCTAGCCTTTTCCCTTCTATGTTTGTATGTGTACTGACTTTTACGTCACTAGCCGGGTTTTTTTTTTTTACTATCCTACGCTGTCCCACTCCTGGGCAAAGGCCTCCCTCCACTCCTTCCATCGTTCGCGAGCCCGCGCGTCCTCCTTCCAGTTTTGGCGGAACCTATCCAGCTCGGCCCGCCATCCCCTACGTGGTCTGCCGCGACCCTGCCTCACTGTCTCAGGGCACCAGTTCTGTGCTATTTGGGCCCACAGTTTGTCCGGCATGCGGCAGACATGTTCTGCCCAGTCCCATTTAAGTTGGGCAGCCTTTTGAGCCACGTCAGCTATATTTGTTTTGGAGCGCAGTATTGTGTTTCGAACTCGATCCGTTAATTTAACTCGTAGTATACTGCGCTCCATTGCTCGTTGCCAGACCTTGAGTTTGGACTTCTGGATGTTAGTCAAAGACCAAGTTTGTACACCATAGGATAAGACTGGAAGAATACACATGTCCATGAGCCTGCGTTTCAGTGCCATTGGCAACTCACCCTTGAATAGTTCCTTCATGGACCAGTAGCTCTTCCAGGCGTTTTCCGTTCGTCTTGTGATTTCTTTATCTTGCCTCGCCTGGAAAGAGACTACTTGGCCCAAGTAAAGGTATTCCTGGACATGTTGTATTGTCTCCCCGTCTACATTTATGCTTTCAGGTGTTTCGTTGCACATAACTTTGGTCTTCGACATATTCATCTTCAGTCCAACCTCAAGGCTTACATTACTGAGTTCTTGGAGCATCTATTCAAAATTCAGTGGCTGAGGAAGAAAAGAAAACAATGTCGTCGGCGAAACGTAGATTTGTCAGTCTTGCTTGGCCAAGGACAATGCCTCTTTCCCTCCATGTGGCTGCCAACTTCCTGAAGATTTCTTCGAGAGTACTGGTGAACAGTTTGGGAGATAGCGGGTCGCCCCGTTTGACTCCTTTCCTGTGGTTTCAAGTTTTATTGCGGCTGTATTATTTTTGTAAATTTTGCGTAATAGACTTCTATACATACACTACAATAATTCCTTCAGTTTAAATTAAAATGATCTACTTAATGAGGATCTGTACTGCCATTTTACCACGATAGGTGGCGCATCGTCGACATGGCCATCGAAAGCTGTCAATTCCATACATTTTGTAACCTATAATTCAGTAAATTTAAATTTTCTCGTAATATTCATAAGTGTGCTATACCAGGATGTACTAACTTCATTTATTTCCTAAATATACTACACATGGGGCGAGCGTATTGCCATCAAAAGAGCGGTAGGTATGTCTCAAACAGTAAATCTATTTGATCCCTAGATATTTTTTTGGGGTTTGAAGTCAACTTTGACTCGCAACAAAAAGTTGATTCACAACCTCAGTATATATTTTTTCATTTTAAAGCGTTTGAGTTATATAAATACTTCCATAACAAAATCCTGACACAGCTCTGAATCCCGAAAGTCATCCCATAGAACGCCACAACCGTATCATCCACACAATTTATACCGTACCTATCTATGCTCAGCCTACCCAAACATATATTTCCTTCATTGCGGCCACAATAACAAAACACGGGTTGTTGTGTTGTTGGCGGCATTTCCTCCGTTATGCACACTTGATTGTTAGTTTAGGACGAATATAACACCCACACGATGAACGAAACGTTGCTAAACAAACGATAACATGTACAAGACTCCACGTAGATATTGTACCGCCCTATGTATACAGGTTTTGGAATCACAATGCTTTGCTTATCATTAGGTGGCAGAACTAGAAATTGCTTAAGGCGAAAGCGTCAAGGTAGCCCGCAAAATTCAAATTTTCTTAAGTTTTTTGCAATTTGCAGGTCATCAGGTTGAATGTTGATCTAAATAAGATTCGCGGCCGTATCAAATATGTATCTATAGAATTATAATCATAAAAATCATTAATACAACTCTTTAAGTTCATATAATCCATCCAATAGAATGACTATTTTATGAAATCATGATATTTTAAGATTATTCTAACAGAAGGAGTTGTATTGTTGATTCTAATGATTATAATTCTATAAAGCCATATTTTTACGGTCGTGAATCATTTTTTTATCAAGATACAACCTGAGAATAAACTGCAAATTGCAAAACGTAAGAAAATTTGAATTTCGCAGGCTACCTTGGCGCATCCCCCTTAACAAGCTAGATGCTAGGTATAGGTAGGTAATGTACGTGTATTTAACTATGACCTTTTTTTTATCATTTCAGAATGAAAGGGTAAAAAAACGTCTGTAAACGTAATTTCAGGTCTAGTGGTTGAAAAAGCGGCAACCATGCAAAGGTTTTATAGAGGCATGAGGAACAGGGTGTAAAGATCACTCATCTTCAGAAAATGGAGGATCCTCCGAACAGACGGGTGTTGTCTGCTGGCCAACTACCCGTCTGGTCCATGAGTCATGTTCGTGAACGGGCGCCGTCAGTGGGGACTGGTCATTTCTTAGCTGCCACGGCTTATTTTAATTTAACTAAATTTTTGAATTGTTTGTTTTTATTTCCATTACGGACGCTTTTAATGTTTTGCATCGTACTCACATGCGTATCTTCAACATGAATGATGTGACCATATCTTGATTTAAAAGAGTCTCCGTGGAGTTTCTTGCCCGTTTTTCTCCATAGGAACCTACTACGCTTTGGAATGGGCATCTAGTTTCATCTTTCTGACTGACCGACCCCTTGACAATTCAATAGTGCCTGTAATTGGTTTATTTTAAATAAATGTTTTGAGTTTGAGTTTGGAGTTTGAGTTTTAGTTTTAACTTGAGGTCGGAGGATCCTCCATCACGTCATGATGTGGCGGCATCTACAACGCCACATGCAAACTACGCATCAAAGACCTGACGTCACACAAATCCTGCATCGCGCAAGCAGAGTTTACCGCGCGACCGATATATTTACAACGTCCCGACATTAATCGTCGGGCAGTTGCCCAACAGATACAACACCCGTCTCCACTTTTCTATGGAGGATGAGTGACCTGTACACCCTGTTCCTCATACCTCTAAAGTTTTATCGATTGTTCTGTTTCTGATTCTATCATTTGAATTAATTACTAATAGTCCAGTTTACTGTATCACAAACGAATTTTTGAGAAATAAATTTCTTTAAACCGAATGCAATAAATTGTTTACATAATTATATTTAAATGAAATATACAATCTAATACTAAAATATTTTTATTATGTACAAGTACATGAAGGGAAAAAAGGGGAAGAGCTCATTGGGCATATTTGTTTGAAACATTATGGGCTCAATTGTATAGTCGACCTCGTAATTTCTTTGTCACCATAAGGTTGAATGACACTTGCCCATCATAAAACTATTTGTCTATTTGTTTATGAGACAGTTAAATAGTTTCATTTTTAGGCGGCCCCTACAACTACAAAGGCGCAATTAAGTATAAATATATTTATTTTCTCTTCACAAATGTACAGTAGATTATATTATTATTATGTACGGTAGGTTTGATTAACTCAGCCTTAAATAACGCCAAATAATGGATAGCTAGCGCACGCAATAACATTGACGGCCCTCAATGTTGTTGCGTGAGCAAGACCTGCTCAATACTTATCCTACACGGTCCAATTAAAATATGGTGCAATAAAAATTTAACTCGCTCAAGCTTTTGTTCAATCATTGGGCAATCTTCAATGTTAACCCTAAATGGTCAAAAATATTGCGCAATTCGTGATATTGTGCAACATAATTGATCGTTTAGGGCCCGCCTTAAGATTGTTTATTCTGAAAGTGGGCAACATCGCAAATAGATGTCAAATATTTCACTGTTTTGATTAATTTTGCAATATTATTGTGTGGAAATAAAAAATGTGGCTAACTAGCGAACTAGAATATTGATTATGAAATGCAATAATTAATATCGTAACACCGAATGTTTAGTTTTAGATGTAAAAAAACTATTTGGAAACTTTCCAAATGCGTTTTTTACACCTAAAATGGGTACAACATCAAATTCAATGTTATAATTGCAATTCATTAATAATATTCTAGTTCACTAGTTAGCCACATTTCTTATTTCTATTCAGTAATATTGCTATAAGAATCAAAACAGATAAATATTTGACAGTTATTTGCGCCGTTGCCAACTTTTAGGATAAACCCTCTTAAGCTTCGTGCGAGCTAGCGCGACGCCACAACGCGACGCAACACTGGTTATTGTTATACCGTAAAGTTTTCTTAGAAATTCCTAAGAAAACTTTACGGTATTGTTCGAGCCGCATCGCGCCATCGCGTCACCCTGATCTACATCAGCCTTTAGTGAACTTTCAATTTACTGGGAATTGTTCTCAAAAGTGGTAACGTAATTACGAGGTCGACAATACAAAGCCTACTTAGGACCAATTTCACCAATGAAGCTGAACACGATCAACACATCTAAACTGCTTTCAAGAGCTGTCATCGTCATAATTCTTAGATAATATTGACACTGACAGCTGTGGACGCGATCAGCACACCTAAAACTACCTCTTCTTTCCGTACATGGCTCGACTCTTCAACACGAAAGCACACCAAATTCAACCACTATCATCATGCGATTATGTAATCCCAACCTTTCACATGTAGGCAGGCGTATTTTCTAAGAAAATCTCAGTCCAATAGCCATTACTATAACCCCTAACCATTATTATTCTCAACAACACCACAGAAACTAAACCTTCTTACTATTAATAATAATCCATACGGGATTACTGGAACATCTTCATTTGAATTGAAAATTACCCCCAAACCACGGAATATGCGCAACAAAGCGATTATTTGGTAAACTAGCATTATTAGTATATTGTAGTGTTAATCAAACTTCGTAGATTGTAATCCTTCGGTTTCGTGGAATCGATAGGTACTTTTGGGGGATTTAACATTAACAGCGTTTATTCTGAAGGAGGGCAACGTCGCAAATTGATGTCAAATATTTCACTGTTTTGATTAATTTTGCAATATTACTGTGTGGAAATAAAAAATGTGGCTAACTAGCGAACTAGAATATTGAATAAGAAATGCAATAATTAATATCGTAACACCGAATGTCTCGTTTTATATGTAAAAAAAATATTTGGAAACTTTCAAAATGCGTTTTTACACCTAAAATGGGTACAAAATCAAATTCAATGTTATAATTGCAATTCATTATTAATATTCTAGTTCGCTAACTAGCGAAATAAGAAATGTGGCTAACTAGCCACATTTCTTATTTCTATTCAGTAATATTGCTATAAGAATCAAAAGAGGTAAATATTTGACAGTTATTTGAGACGTTGCCAACTTTTAGGATAAACCCTCTTAATCAATAACGGTAAACATTTGACAGCTTTTTGCGACGTTGCCAACTTTTAGAATAAACGCTAAGCCTTGTATAGTTTGTTTAACTAAACCCAACTTGACAAAAACCCACTTGTTATAAAAGGTAGATCATCACCACAACAAACATAATGAGGAAACCGGTATTTCCTAGAACCAATAATTCGAAGACATGTAACATCCACCAACCCACCCACACTACTGGCTGATTTACATTTGCTAAGTACACAAGCGAGTTTAGTGCAATTATTAACAAGTTACGTGTCAACGTCTGTTCAAAAGTGACAGTTTTTCATTGCGAAATGCAACTAACTACCTAAAATGCAAATCAGCGAACCTTCCGTTTCATATGACAACCGTTACGTCATAATCGGCTGTCATTACGAAATGTCATTTTCATCAATATTTGACATCAAAATCGCTCTGTATTTGGACAGTCGTTATTGTGTGCCGTTCACCAGTTTCTTTGGAAACCAAACCTTAAATCCCAGCAATGGGAACAATAAAGGTCAATTATACGAAAGCTGACGTCTAGTATATTAACAACAGCATCTGCCTGATTTCTGCTACTTACACCAAGCTGCTCATCTGCCGCCGAGTGCCGTTACCTAAGTATGTTTTCCTTTTACTGACAATGTCGCGGTCATCTGTCACCGTGTAATGCAGTAATATTATTTATTAATGTAACATTATGTTTTTGTTATTTCGAATAAACTTGCTAACTAACTGACTTAGGGATCTCGCGCTCTAGACGGCCACGACCACGACCAGACGGCCAATTCTCGTACCTAAAAACGTTCACATTCAAGTCGCAATCTGTCAAACTTGTCAAAAACGTTGGTAAATAGATTGTATTTTTGACTGATTGCGAATGGGATGCGAATGCAAACGTTCATAATAACCGATACAAATCGCGCACTTGTTCGCAGTCGCAACGGCCAACCGGTCAACTAGCCACCGCAGATCGGGCCACGAACCACGACTGGTCGGATTCGTGGCCGTCTAGTGCGCGAGACGGGCAAAACAAAACACAATGTTTTCAGAGTTCAGCAACAGCAAGGTCTTTTTCTCTCTGAAGCCATGTTTTACATAAATCCTAAAGCATTACCGTATTTTCTATGATTTTCTCAGCGACTTGATTAGACAACTCACTGAGAAAATCATAGATATGAGAGACAGAGTAATGGCCGTTTATAAAATTATAACGATATTAATCCTGTTTCCTTTAAAGAAAAACCCTCTTCAACCTTAAACCCAATCATCTATATGATCCACTTAAATAGGGTGAGAGCTTCAATAGCTAGCAGAGATATAAAAAATGCCCACTCATTACCCTTTGGACTGACGTAAGCGTCGGGCTGTCAGATAAAGAGTGCGCTTCGACGCGACGTCGAGCACTCTCCATTTGTTTGGACGCGATTGAGTAGCGCTCGTCACGGACGTCAACTGGGACCATTACCTACCTACATTTTCAATCGTTTATCCGATGTGTAGAAAAGTAAATACATGGTGAGTTAAGACCTATTTTAAATATCAAACTTATTGGATACGTACTCATATTTGCGACAACATTCGTGCATAAAGCCTGCTCCACATTCTCGGCGGGAAGTCTCGACGAGAACATTTGCCGCGACAGGGCAAGACGAGAGCATTGGTCTACATTCTTGCCTGACATAGTAGTATTGGACTTTCGTACCAAGATGGACGTCTTGAAAATATCTACCGCTGTACCATTATGCGCTGCTGCAGCTTATAACAATTATTTATTTGTTCGTTAAAAAAAATATTTACGTAAAGTCGTTGGAATAAGCGCAGGTGATGAATGACTGCTATACACCGTAACAGATGATGATCAGATGTGCTCGCTAAGTGACTGGTGGCCAACTGACAGCGAAAGCGATCGAGAATGTGGAGGAACGTTTTTACATAAACCCAAAACTATTCGAGAGTCCCTTGATGTACCGACACGGAACGGAGATAATACGACTCAACAAGAATATAGACGAATATTCCCTCTACATTCTCGTATTCGGCAAGTCTCGTGTATTTTTGCAGAGAATGTGGAGCTGGCTTTATTATCAGGGGGCCAGAAGTAGGAACTCTTTTTTTTGAGAAACCAATTTGGAGGTATTTTGAAATTTTCCGTAATTATATGTCTGCAAAAGAGACTAATTTTTTCAAGATTGTAGATAAAAATGCAACATAGCAGTTACAAACAGAAAAAGACAAAAATCTGGTCTTTACAAAATAGAATCTTTAGAAAAGTATGAGCATACTAACTTAGGAAAAAAATGCAAGCGAACATACTGTTAATTATTATTGCACCGTCAGGAACAAGTTTGTATTTGTATCTCCATGAAGACTTTACACTTATTACACATTACACTTGGAAAGTTGCCAATAAAATTTATACGAAATGCAGCCTTTTTCTACTATGACCTGCTTTAAAGTCTTTCTGAAAGGTATTGCAGGTAATTTTAGTTTGAGTTCAAAGTCACGACTAAGCAGTAAAAATTGTGAATTAAATCATTTATATGTATTGTAAAGTTTTTTGTAATTGTAATTGCTTAACAAATTGACTGCCAACTTAAGTTGTCCGTAAATTATTTGACAGTTGTACAAAATAGCTATAACATGGCAAATTGGCGTAGCGTGTCAATTTGATATAAACAAGTAATTTCCGTGACTGAAAAAGTTAGGGGTAAAAAAATATAGGAACAGAAGAAATACAAGAAAATCGAATGTTTGCTTCAAGGGTATGTAAAGAAAGATAACATGTTATCAACAGATACAAAAAAATTGTTGAAAACATATACATTACCGCAGTTTTTGTTGACAAATAAACGTATCGCAGTATATAGTCATTATGCGTGAAAAAACAAGTTTAACACTAAAAGTGTAAAGCGTCTACTCTCTGCTAATACTCTAACACATATCTACGCGATATAGTAGGGCCACTATTCCTAGTTTATTCCGTACTATCTGCGCCCGGAACACATAACTTAGACTTGTAAGTTTTAACTTGAGACAATATTTAATATCAGCCTCTAATATATGACGGTAATATTATTAAGTATCAAGTTTCTCGGTAAGTATTAGATGAGAAAAGAAATGTTCTTTTCTTTTTCCTTCTATAAACTTCATTGGAAAAGTTATATTCTATAGAATGTCATTATACTTACTTATTATGCTGGTGTCACACGCGTGGGCCCTAATTATTTTTCTTAAATAAAAGTAGCCTAAGTTACTCCTTATAACAGCAGCTATCTGCCATTCATTCATGTTTGCAGGTAGATTGTACAAGGATCACAATTTTTTTTAATACCTTATGTCATGTACCTACAATCTATACAAATAAATAAACTTTACTTTACTTTGCTGCCAGTGACAGTCCCGCCAAAATCAGTCCAGCCGTTTCGGATATTAGCCGGAACAAACAAACGGACAGACAGACAGACTTTAAAAAAATAAGTAGCGTATATATACTTTGAGTACCTGGGCGACCAAGCTCTGCTCTTGTGAAAATAGAGAATGCTCATTTAATATAGGAAAGTTCTTACTAGTTCCATGCTGCCATAATCGTACATGCTAATTCCATGCAGTCATGATAGTCGGTACTTATTATTTCCGTGCTGCCGTGATAGTAGGTACCTACTAATTCCATGCTGCCATGTCATTATTCTAAGGTGTCATTATTATTATTTTAAACTTTGACCGACCGAGCTCTGTTCGGGGGATACGGAGAAAACGAATTTTCTTAGATACGTGACCTAGCTAGACCGATTTTGACTTTTGACTAGACCCCGATGTATATAATCAAACGTCGAGCTTTTTTTTTTTGGTTTATACGAGTACTAATAAGGTAAATAGAGTCCTTGAGTATTTGAGTAGTTTAACTAATGATGTTCATTATTTTATTTATTTTTGTTTGGTTTGTTACCTTGCGTACAATATGTTGCTTCTCTTTGTTTCTAAAACCCTGACCACTCGATCAAGCGTATTGTCATCAGACTTTATGATAGATAGTGTGATTGATTCTCCGAAATCAAAACCAATCAAATCCCTTGACACGCTATTTGTTAGGGGTAAGTAATATATGATATAATTAGAAAATCTCTAATATTTATAAAATACGAGTATAACAACTGAATCTATAATTTTATTTGATATAATCATCAGTTAATATAATAAACGATTGATATAAATTTAAAATAACGAATTTTTATAAGCATAACATACATTGAATATAAAA
This sequence comes from Agrochola lota, assembly GCA_947364205.1. NCBI lineage: Eukaryota > Metazoa > Arthropoda > Insecta > Lepidoptera > Noctuidae > Agrochola > Agrochola lota. The sequence continues at coordinate 15,450,896 of OX376223.1, read as the reverse complement.
TCGTTTGATATACCACTCAAAAGACATAAAACCTATTTAGTCTAATATGTTTTTTTATTTTTTTGTTATTTCTTTCATAGTTAGTAACCTGAGTAGATATACCTAGTAACTGATTACCACGTGCCAAGATCTCCACCTACCACCCGCTCGCCTTGGCGCGATAATGGTCACTGTTCTAACCTAACCTAACCCAAATGATTCACCAACAATAGAGGGAGTCTGGCGCTCGGCGGCCGCTCCCGCCTTAAGGCTTGTGCAGACCAGCGCGACCTGTCGCGCGACGCGACACGAACAATACAATTTCTAAGAAAACTTCACAGTATAACAATAACCGGCGTCGCGTCGCGCGACAAGTCGCGCTGGTCTGCACAAGCCTTTAGCCTTCTAACCTAACCTATCCGAGTCGGATTGCTGTGAATTTTAATATTAACCATAATGATGGTATCAATAATTATATATTTTAAACGATAGAGCTAATGATTTTCGATTAAATAAACGTTATATCCAATAACGTTATACGAAATAAGTTTTAGAGTATATAATTGTTATATTTAAAGAAATTATATCAACAGTTGGTATATCTCACATTTATTACATCTTGTGAACGTTATTGAAATGAAAATATACCAAATAACTTTATATGATATGAGACGCACCCATTTGTTAGCAAATTGATTATGCTCCCAGGAACTGTGGCTAAATCTACTCCAAACAGTAAGTACGTATAGTTTGAACAAAAATTATCTGATGACATCGTAAACAAATGGATCAGAAAACTTAAATGTGGATGCCAATTTGTAGTGCCACTTACAAATTGAATACTTAAACCCAAAATTCTAATTTTAAATCCCCTTAAAAATGTTTTGTATTTGACAATTATCGAGGTTAATTTTATAATCTCAATTTTCTTCGATGATTTTTAAATTACAATTTAATAATGTTATTAAAACAATAATTCTTGGAAAAAGTTGTAAAGAGATACCTACCTAAAGTTGAAACATAAATTAAATACAGATGCATGTGTTGCTAGTTCCCTTTAGTGAGTGATTTCGTAAGAACTTAACTTAAACAGGGTTTGTTTACACTTTCAGCAGATACTTTTGAGACAGACCATGCATCTAAAATGCATGAATATTTTTTAACAATCTGCGCCCCGCGGTTTCACCCGCATATGTCTCGATCCCGTGGGAATATCGAGATAAAAAGTATTCTATGTCCTAACCCAGGTCATTGGCTACCCATGTGCCAAATTTAATCCAAATCCGTTCAGCCGTTTTAGCGTGAAAGCTTAACAAAGACTCACTTTCGCATTTATATTATTAGTTAGGATGTAAGGTACCTATGCCAGTTCCGTGCTATCATTTGCAATTGCCCAAATGGTTGGTGGAAACTTTGAAGTGAAAAATATGAACACAGCTGGTATGTATCAGACAGCACAAAACGTGAAAGCCCAAATTCTAATTAATATTATAAATCCGAAGGTTACTCTGTCTGTATGCTAACTTTTCACGGCTTCACGACTGAACGGATTTCGATGAAATTTGGCACACAAGAAAACCATGACCAAGACATAGTATACTTTCTATCCCGGTAGGAGGATCCAGTGGACTAATATCCGACCTCCACGCGGATTAAACCGAAGGCAAAAGCTACCGTAAAATATGTTTCCCAGATAAAATAGAAATTCTATTTTCCCGTGGAAAGTTTACTAGGTAAGTGAACAGTGCAGTTGACAATTACATCTCGGCTTTGAGGCACAGCTCCTATCATGCGCCCTGCATGGATTTTCTGTGTAAGCATTAACGGGGGGTGACACTTAAAGCTCTGCACCCCTGTTCTGGCTGATACGGTAGGGATGGCTAAGGGTAGTTTTTATTTTAGAGTCGTAATTTGGCTCGTCTTTTATATACGGGATTTGTAGTATAACTAAAACTATTTTTGTGAAAATTACAAGTTTCAGGTCTAGGAAATAAACAGTTTCTGAAATAAAGAATAGCAACCGTTGATAAAATAACCTCAACTTTTGTATTATTTTATTGCTTTTGACGTAATTTTGACAGACGGTGTTGCTATTTTAGGCTATGAAAACTTAGGATGCAAGAACGGGCGAAACCAGCTCGGGACTTGGGGCACTCCGACTCGGACTACCACAAATTAGGATCGAAGGGGGTAAAGTCATCCCTTTATCCGTCATCCCCTCATCCCCAATCACAATATGTTTCATTATGACAGTTCAACAACATTCATTGCGTTATTTACATTGTTGAGCAGACGTTTTCGAACATGGATTATTCCTTCAAAATGATTCAGATTATGATTGATCGTGTGTTACGCAATTATGGTGCTGGTACTCAAAAAAGACTAGCACTCAATTTAGAATTGCAAACTCAATATATGTTCAAAAGAGTACAATTTATTTCATGAAACACGATGAAGGCCAGGCCAGCCCTAGTGCCACATGACCTGATCTGCAGACCATGAAATAGATGCAACTAGCTTGACAATCCGATTGTGTCGCAGGTGCGCTGAACAAATAATATCTCCGTACATCTTCCTCAGCTTAGAGAGCAAGCCATCATGTTTTAAAGTTACAGCCCCATTTCGGATTGTACTCACTTTGATGTATGTCGTGTGATAAAGAAAATGTGATTGTGTCTATATTTTCCTTTCGACTTATCTAACGCAGAGGCTCGTGTCTGTCCGTCGATAAGTGCACTTATAAAACGAGAAGCCATTTTCCGATATACGTGGTTTTTGTGTTAATTAAAAATCATTCATCAGTCTACGTAAACCCTATGTGGGTCCTGCTGGGGTTGCGGGTTTGTCCGAAAGGGATATCGCGGCCCCGGCACACAGGCAACGGAAGGAACACGGGTGGGTTTTAGTCAGTAAAAGTCTGACACATCCTCTCGCTTTGCCCAGACCGGGAGAAGTCATTTGATGATTTTCCATCCTGAAAAAAAAAAAAAAAAAAAAACCCTATGTGGGTAAGTTTATGTGTTAGTCGACTCGAGCACGGCTAGTTTTCAATAAAAAGCAACTAGCTACCTATTATAGTCAATTTACATCAAACTATTCAGTTCAAAACCTACATAAAATGGCTCTTCACAAGCATTCCCAAAAACAACCTCTAACGAGCACACATAAAACTAAGGGTGGCAAAATGACAATGCCGATTCCCAAAAACATGTAGCGGCTATCTATTTTGTGGTAACTTAACACTAACCTTGCACCTAAGAGTCAACAATTGCGTACAAAGCTTATAACACATACTAACTTCTAACTCTTATATCAAAAAGTTTATAGATAAGCATGTCAAATAAGTTTCGTTTGTTAAACTATTCTGTAGTAGAAAAACAAGATTTAGTTGAAAGCCGCGAGAAAAAGAAAAGACGCCAATTTCAGGCATTAGCTTTTACGCGCCGTTTGACGTCCATGAGATAAATAAATAATAAATAAATATCTTTATTTCCCAAAAAAATTACAGATAATTGTACTTTAGTTTACAATTTTACAATTTGTCATAGAGGACAAAAAAAGATGATGAATGAGAAAAAAAGGTATTGCACCTAATGGTAGCTACTAGGTACTGTATTGATAGGGAATTTTTCATTAATAAGTGGTAGGCAGTTTATGATAAAAACTAAAGTATGGATACATAAACTCACCCGTTATCCCCTATTGTACCTACATAAATGTGTTAATTCCCTAACTTTATTTTGTATAACAATTAAATCAGTTGAATAGGAAGAAATAAATATTAATAATTATTTACGAAGTTACAAATAAACAGTGCTGGTAAATACTACGCGTAGCGCTACGGCGTAGCGGCGTATTACTACGTAGCGCTACGGCGTAGTGGCGTATTACTACGGGGCGTAACTTTCAACTTATGAACGCTTTAGGAGACTCTCTTTGTGTGTTAAATTAATTCTATCAAAAAGTTTGTAAAGTTAAATTAATTTTGTAAGGATAAGTTAATAAAATAGTCCAGTACTTAAACCACCCTATATTTGAAATCCTCTTTCAACAATTGAGACCATTGTCCGTGAGCTAGATACTAGACTTAAGCAGCAAGACGCAAATAGATTTATGACCTCAGACTCAATGACTACTGGCAAACATTATCCTGGTTAGTTTATCTTATTCTACAATCTTCTGGATTGTTTAAAAAAAACCCTGTTTGTGAAGCAGCAGACCTAACCAGCAGTTTTATTTCTTAAAAGGTTACAAATCATTAACGAAGAAAAACTCCATTTAGGTACTTTCTCAACAATTTGTTTTAAAAATTTCCTTTGACAATATTTCAAAGAAAAACAAAATCCGGTTCATTAAGCATCGTTTTTACAATAAAACAGGAAAAATCAAACGAAAAAATACGACGAGAGGGAAAAACAAAAGAAATATTATTGAAATCACAGAACTGAACTGATAAATAAAGCGTGGTGATTTAATTTCAGAGCTGGCAACCCAACTTCGTTGTATCTGAGGGGAACCTCGAGAGTAAGCCCAGGTAGCACGGGCGACTTTTTAACGCAACGTTTTTTTATCGCACACTGTATTTTCAACTCTTGGTGTTGAGCCGAGCATTGAGAATCCAACAGAGTGCATCCCAGAGCGTCAAAAAATACGCGGTTGGATTCTCAACTCTCGGCGCTTAGCAGTGCGTTGAAAATCCAGTGCACAATAAAAAAATCACCGCGTTAAAAAGTCACCCGTGGATACAAGAGCTTTCCAAGTCGATTGTAAAATTTTTGTTTACCAACCTGTTCCGTAATTGCGTAACAAACGAATTCAAAAATCATTTATTTTAACCCATTTAAGGTCATATTATTATGTTGTACAAAATTCCAATCAATATAAAGATATATAAAAATCAATAATTAAGTAAATAATATAAATAAAATTCGAATGATAAAATAAAATAAGAATAATTCATAAAACGCCTGCCTCTGAGTCATTTGTTTGTTTGTCATTACATTAATCATATAACAATGATTAATGTACTGACAATCAAACCTGTTCGCAAATACGCTCAGGATGGTGCTGGAGGTGGTCCTGAGCCTGCGCCCCAGAGATGTGCACCGCTTTCGCATCGTCGTGTAGAAACACGCAATGGGTTTCCTTCTGACAGTTCACCCACGTTCAATGCGTTTTTTACGTTGTTGAGCAGACGAATTTTTCAAACCTATGAGACAATGGATTAGCAATATCATTCAAACTCACAGATTGTCATTGAAAGTGTGTTTACGGCAAAAAAAGGGATGTTATAAGTTTAACGTTTGTATCTGTGTCTGTCTGCGCCATCGTAGCTCACAAACGGCTGAACAGTTTGTGTTTAAGATCTTTTTGTTTGAAAGGTGACTTGATCGAGAGTGTTCTTAGCTAAGATTCAAGGAAATCGATTCAGCCGTTTAAAGATTATGAGCTCTTTTCTAGTTGATGAATGAATGTGAGCACCTTCCACAGGTGTGATTGATTTTAAATTTGGTATTCTGTTACTTCAATGACATTAGAGGAACATAGTAACCTTGAATCGATGGTGCATCCTGGAATTTACAGGATACCCAAATCCCTTACCAATTTACAGCTCAGGTATCGTGTTTGGGCTCATTGGAATGGTCTCATTGAATAGGTTATAGATAGAACAGGGTCTGATGATGGCATAGAAAAGAGAAATTAGAAAATGTTTCTGTTGGGGTTTTTTTATTAAATTTTTATTTTATGCTTGTGTTATATTTACATACTATGGCTTTGTTGTTACAGGTAGTTAAATACCATATTGCTTTATTCTTCACAATATATAAATACCAATCAGTAGTGTAAGAAACGAAACATGCATTCTCAATAGCCATGTTTTAAGCATAGTAAATGGTCTTTACTGATTTATTGTGATTATTACTTAGTACCAGCGCAAACTGTGGGTCTTGTCGCTGCGTCTAGGTCTAGTCTCTGCAACAATACGAGTTGTCGTTTTTATCTGCGTCTTGTCGCTGCGACTAAGACGCAAAGCTGTCGTTTGGGTCTGCAACTAGTCGTTACGACAGACCACGTGCAGAAAGCGATCATTTTCTTTGAGTATTCGAGAGAGGCGCTCGTGTTGTTCATCTTGTGAGTGAATATGGAGCCTACAGTTGCAGTTGCCTTGGTGCTTATCGTGCGAAGACTGACGTTGATCTGTCCATGCGACTGTCGTCGAGTGTGCGCGTACACCGTGCACAGTCGCTGCGACAAGTATTGAGCGCGTGCGACGCCTGTCAACGCCAAGTGTCTTTGATCAAATTAAATTGGGAAAGTGTTATTGGGTTTTTCTATATGGGATTTCTCGGTAGCAGCCTGAATTTGTACCCGGTTGATGGCAATAGGCTCGCCCCATATTACATGGGACTTAAACATAACTGACGAAATGTGCCACCCACCCCTTCGAGGAAATAAGGCGTGATGTTACTAAGGTAACTATTTCAATACAAATAAAAGGTCGCTGTGAGTATGAGCGCGAGCATGATAAATAGATGGCATATAACACAGCTTCTTTAAGCTGTTGACTACATGTAACTTTATTTCTACATAATATAACATCACGCCCGTTTCCCCAAAGGGTTGGGCAGAGGTGTACCTTAGCATGTACACCCACATTTCGCCAGTTATGTTTAAGTACCATGTAATAGGAGGCGAGCCTATTGCCTTCAACCGGACACAAATCTAGACTCTGGGTAGGAGAAATTCCAGATGGCAAGTTCTAGAAATGTGAGTTTACTATAGGTGCACACCTCTGCCTAGCCATTCGAGGAATACAGGCGTAATGTGATGTTATCACAACCATTTATGCTGGTATTTTCCGATTTATACTTAATGAGCAAAGTTATTCCCACACATATTTTAGTATTAACAAAATCACTGAACACAGTACATTAATTATATTATTATGTACGAGTAAACACAAGTTATTTTCCTGGAATGGAATTTCCCAAAACTAATTATAACTAAGGTGTGACGTAACGGCAACTTTACGCGTACGAACACCTCTGTTTCATATTTCGTTATTCAATTCAGAATTTGTTTACAAATAAATAACAATCTCGAGGGAAGAGCAACATTCTTATTAAATAAATAGCTTACATACATACATAAACTCACGCATTCTTCCAGAGCAGTGATATCCTAGTGGTGTGACCGTCAGACTGCCAAGTCGCAGGTCGCGAGTTTTCTATGTGTTGTCTGTAGTTTCGGATTCATGTGCGTGTTGTATAATTATCACTTGCTTCAAGAACGGTGGAGGAAACCGGCATGCCTATTTATTTTGTATTTGTTCTGTGTGGGAAATTATCAAATAACTTCTCCCGCTCTGGACGGAGCGGTAGGGCGTGTCGTGTTTTACTGAGTAAAACCCACCCGTGTTCCTTCTGTTCCCTATGTGCCGGGGCCACGATATCCCTTTCGGACAATCTCACAACCATGGCAGGCATTGGCCCTAACGTACCCTGTCAGTTGGTGCTGACATCTCTTTGAGGCGCGCGTGGAACACAACGTGCCGTCGACCCGGGCCTGGTCCTTATCGGACGGTGAGCTACCCATTGCTCATCGTTCGCAAGCCCGCGCCTACGGTGGCCGGGAATCGACCTGCGATTCCCGACGCCCAGGGCGTCTCCTGCGGCGGCTAAGCGCGTGAGGGCGCGAAATTTGCCTCTCCCTCACGCGTTCCACCTCCTCCTTCGCGAGTATTACTGCTTCGCAGAAGGAGGTGACGGCCTTCCACGCCCTCTCGCTCCGTACCATGGCCTGGACCAGAGCCGGACGCGAGAGGACACAGCCGCCGATCGCCTCCACGAGGACACGGTGGTTCTCCGCCCAAGCCGGGCAGACCTCCACCGTATGCTCCACCGTGTCCTCCGGGGGATCCACACAATGGTGACACCCGGGCTTTTCCTCCCGCCTTATCCAGAACAGGAACCTCCCAAAACAAACGTGTCCAGTGAGGACCTACGTCAGGTGGAAGGTGAGGATACCGTGGCGCCTCTCTTGCCACTCCTCAAAGAGGGGGGGACTTATTGCCGCAATTGTGGCGTGCCCAATCCTTAAATACACCATTTGCTTCAATTACGGTCAAACATTGGTCATATCGGTTCCGAGTACTACGCACCTGACTTTTCTGAAGAACATCACTAATTAGGTCACTATAAGTCCTGGCGTTTCTACTCACTTTTGCCTTGTAAATACGAGTACCTATCGTTAGTCACCTTTCACTCATCCTGTCAACATGACCGTCTGGTCATGTCATCTAAGCATACTCTTTTCAATTTCTGTTACTACATGTTCTTTTAAACCGCATCGTTGCCTTATCACATCATTCCTCAGCCTATCATTAATAGTTACACTACACATGCTTCGCAAGGAATGCATTTCGCCAGCATTTATTCTACTTTCATGCCTAAACCCCTTAACAGAATCATAACATAAAAGCGAAGGTTTCCGGAGAGTTGCAGGAGACGGCATTCAGCATCGACAATTAAACATGGTGATAACAATAACATTTATTTCTAAAATATTCAAATGAGCTAGGGACGTGGCTTCTCTGAAACATCCCTTAGGTACCTACTTAACTTTTATCTGCTCTACAAAAATGGTTTGTCGAATGTTTAGCTGTTATTGAAATCATTTTACATGATAAATACGTATATTTAAGACGTAAAATAAGCTCGTGCCTGCCTAAGTAGATACTGTCATGGAACATATTTTTAAGCTAATTGACACCCTACGACTATTTACCGTGTTATAGCCATTCCAAATAACCGTCAAAGAATGACAGTTGTCATTTTATTTGAATAAACTTACTGACAAGAAGTTGGTACTTGAATTGCACTTTATTGTGTCGTAGCAAAACTCGCTTTTTATTTAAATGATTTTGCGAAGTGAAACATCTGTATTAATCTGTGCCTCTGCGAATATCAAGTCTTATTGAGCTGTCCGACGTATCCCAGACATGTGGACAGTAGCACAATCGGCATTAAGTAATTAATGTGTGGGAATGACAACGCACTAATTGGATGTCAAAAGTGACTAATGGTAAGAGTTTACCGAGGTCATATTATGAAAGAACCCTGTGTTGTACGCAGAAAAAGCCGGATAACATAACATTATTCGTGTAAGCCTGCAGGCTGCTACATGTGTGCAAAAGGTCAGATATCTACTTTAATAAATACGATGTACGAGCATCATCTAACATAGGTACCTAAAATGTTTTGGGTTCCGTACCTCAAAAAGAAAAACGGAACCCTTATAGGATAATTTCGTTGTCCGTCCGTCAGTCTGTAAAAACCCTTTTTCTCAGGAACGCTTGGAGGTATCTAGTTGAAATTAATATCAAATACGTGGCCATTAGTGCTCTAAAAAAATCAAGCTTCTAATTCAACGCCATACTAAAATGGGTACTTCCCGTTGACCTAGAATCATGAAATTTGGCAGGAAACGAGGTCGCACAGCATATGTAAAGGAAAAGGTCCGGTAATCGTTAATCATAGTTTCATCACACAATTTTTTTTTTTTGCGATTTTCTACAAACTTAAATTTGCAGTTTGAAAAGAATTGACCGTGGCGTTCGATATATGGCAGAACATATTTTGCAACAACAATGTTAAGTTTGTTTTTGGGATAAATTCATCCCAACTACGGAACCCTTCATTGTGCGTGGTCCAACATGCACTTAGCCGGTTTTTTATAATAAAATCAACCACACAACATTTCGATAAAATTTTAAAAGCGAAAAAAGACCATCCTGTCAACTTTATAATGGAAGCAATCAAAACAATTTGAAACCCAGAGATACCTGAAACCTACAAAGAAAATAACCATTAGGTACCACTCCACCGAGACCTCGCACGATAAACCATAATGACCCACCTTGACGGTACCAAAAGAATTCAAATGCCACTATTTTACTTTCAAAGACAGATAGGTATTGATAAAAATTCGGCCTCAGCGGAATTTTTCCGACATTCCCACAAGATCGTCCGCAATTACTGGCTTATCTTCTATGCGAATTTTCTGAGCGACTTTAAATAGCCATCATTTTCCCTTGTGGCTTGGCTTAATTCTCAAAAACGTTAGAGCTTCGCCACACGATGCGTTGCGGCGCCCCACCTCAACTCTTCGCATAAAATTATATTTTAATCAATTAAATTAATAAGAGTAAAGCAATAATAATTGATCTAGTCCATTGTCGTTAACCAAACCGTTAACAGACTGTCTAACACTAGATATGAATAGACTTGTTAGTCTAGCTCTCGTGGCTAGCTTATAGGGCAGCGAATCATGAGGATTCGAATCCTTGGTCGGGACAAAAAAGGTATATGAGTTTTCTGTCGTGAAAATCTTAGTAGCCCGGAGTTCGGAAGTTGATGGTCAATACCAACTCCTGCGTATTTTTGCGGTCACACTTGAGCACCATAATATCTCGAGATTGGCCGCCATGACCGACAATTGGTCTTAAAAGCATACTGTAAACCAGATTTTAATCAGACGTGCCGCCGACGCCGCTAGGGCAACCTAAGAAAGTTGCGGCGCCGCAACGAAACGTGTGGGCCGGCTCTAACAGTAACAAAACGTGTTACGTTTCTGGTATATATGTTTGCCTGGTATTGTTACATACCGTTACCTCCGCCAATTGCTACAATAAAAGTGTATAACTGCTTATACATATCGTTCGTACTAACGTCGGCCCCGAAGGTTGCTGTTATTAAAAATGTAATGTAAATGAGAAAAGAAAAGTAAGTAGGGAAGTAATGTAGCTGTGTATGGCGGAAAATGGTTCGTTCGTTGTCCGCTGGATGTAGAGAAGCATGACATTTGGCATAAGAGTTTCTTATGCTTAAGTTTCCTAGAAGAGCGGTGGCCGCCACATAACGGCTGCTACGAAAATTATGGCAGCGGGGATTGACTTTACGGTTAAAAAACGCTCTCTAGGAAAGCACACCAACTTACTTTCATAAGTAATGATTAATTAAGTGACGTCATACGCCGGTAAATTGCCTTGCCTATCTTTACCGCGAAGGCGATTCAAAAAATTATAATCTTAACTAGTATCCTAACTAATATTATAAATGCGAACTTTCGCATTTATAATATAGTTAGTTATAGGGTTTGTTTGTTTGTTTGTTGCGCTTTCATGCTAAAACGACTGAACGGATTTGGATGAAATATTTCTCACAGGTAGATATCCGGGAATACGACATAGAATACTTTTATCCCGGCAGTACGTTCTCGTGGGATAATTTCCGACATGCACGCGGGCGAAGCCCCTGGCAAAAGCTAGTAATAATAATATTGTTAGGAATCAGAAGTGAAATAAATCAAAAAAATAAACAATATTTAATTCCTTTAAATCACAGTTTACAAAAACTTATAAAGATATCAAAAAAACTCTGTAAATATGAATCAAATAGAAATCACACAAGCCAAAAGGAATAATCAGTACATGAACATAAATATAAACCAAAAATAACCAAGCACACGTTAATGGTCAAGTCGCACGTCCGTTCCGAGCACCGTCCAAGCAAAAAAAAGGGCCGTTGCAGCACCGCGCGCCTCCTTTTATAACCTTCTATTGGTTGACAGCTGATCGCCTGACTTCTTTAAGATGTCACCTCGTCTTCCGTTACCAACACGGCCTCTCCTGATGCTCTGACGTCCTCGTCAGGTTCAGAAGATGGTCCCGGCTGATCTGTAGCAGTGCCTCCCAATAAGACGTTTAACTCTTCGTTGTTTCCTGTAATTAGACAGTCGCATTACATAAAAAGACAACAGATGTAGAAGCAAAAACATCTTAAATACATAAGAGGTAATGCGCATTACACGGTAAATTATCATGAAATGTCAGAATCTTAGCTAAGATTAACAAACCAAATAAGTAACTTGGTCACACTGCAAACAGCAGAACATATTTGGATGATATTTGGCACACGGATACACCATGACATGGATTAGGACATAGGATGCTTTTTATCCCAATATTCCCACGAGATCGAGGCTTATGCGGGTGAAGCCGCGGGGTGCAGCTAGATAAGTTATATTGATTTTTTTTTTGAGACAATATTTCATGAAGGAACCCCTATTTACATGAGGTCTATAAAACCTTACTTTGACACTACTTACAACCGCAAAAGAACTGTTGAGGGGATTACAGAGGAAAGATGATCGTAGACAGCTCAGATTAAATAAGGAAATGTAATTATTTCTACGACTTACATTACATAGCTACAGTTCTCTTTAAGGATTAGCGGATTTTTCTTCCTTTCGTTCCCGGTTTCCTCTGAAATATTTAAATTCTCATTAGTGGCGCCCCCTAGACTTTAACAAGATACAACTTGATTTAGAATTCCGTTTACTTTATTATTTTTGTATCATATTACGAAATTAAAGAGATTTCTTTTCAAAGGAGTAATGTAATTAATTATAGTTGAGTTGAGAAATTACGTATATTATAGCTGTGTATTGAAGTTTTTTAAGAGCTCGAATAAATCAAACAATTCAATAAATTGCTTGATTGCTTGAGCAAGGTTTTTATAATGTTGATAAAAAGAAATACGAATATTACTCTACACGCGTCGATGGAAGGTTAAGCTACGCTTCCCGCGGTCTGTCGTGGATGGGTGACCATCCATTACATATCACGCCTCCTCCCTGTCTCAGAAAGCACGTTAAGCCTTTGGTCCCAGAGCTGTCATTTGTAGATCTTTGACAGTCGTTACGAATAGTCAGAAGCCCAAAAGTCTGACAACCAGTCTTACCAAGGGGTATCGCGTTACCCAGTAACTGGGTTGTGGAGGTAAGATAGGCAGTCGCTCCATGTAAAATACTGGTATCAGCTGCACCCGGTTAGACTGGAAGCTGACCCCAACATAGTTGGGAAAAGGCTAGACAGGTTGATTTTTACTCTGACTGGCAAATATATTCTTTAACTATTTACAGATAATGCTGTGGTTAGAATGTTAAAAGTTGACACCGCGTGGTAACCCCTTAGTTTCGTTGTCCTGCTGAAAGAAATAAGTTATGTTATATATTTTTTTTACATTTTTACTTCATTAACCCGTATGAATGAACAATGGTATAACAACCGCGACTTACAGACAGGCACTTTACTTTGGGTAAATTATTTCATCAACACTGCTCTCAACAGTGAAGGAAAACATCGTGAGGAAACCCACATGTCCCAGAACAAAAATTCAAAGATATGTGACATCTACCAACCCGCACTGGGCCCGCGTGATAGATTACGGCCCACTCGCTCTCGCCGAGAGGAGGCCGGAGTCCCAGTAGTGGAAACATTGTTGATTATGCTTATGCTAACCCGTATGAATCTACTTTAAACCAGTAATTCTGTGACACCCAAACCACATTCAATGGAAGCATAATAAATGTGAAGTACCTACCTAATGTTCTAGGTAGCCAGGTGACTTCCGAAAGTTGCTACGTAACTGCTTCTTAAATGTCGCAGCGGTTTTTAGAGCAACTTCTGTTACGCGAGCGTCTTTTGTTCCAAACTTATGTTTAAGCAGGAAGATGTTTAAATCTTACTTATGTTAGTGCTCGTTTCGCGACGGTGTGATTTCTTAAGTAGCAGTTTTTGATTGTCATTTGTAATTGACAACTTGCATAATCAGGCGATAATGTTCCCACTGCTAGGACTCAGGCCTCCTCTCCGTGAGAGGGAGTGGGTCGTAATCTACCCCACGCCGGCCTTGTGCGGGTTGGTACATGTCACTGTCTTAGATTTTTTGGTTCTAGGACATGCCGGTTTCCTCACGATGTTTTCCTTCATCATTTTGAGAGCAGTGGTGATGGAATAATTTACACAAAATAAAGCACCTGTCTGGGTTCGAACCTACGATTTACAACTCGTTAGTCACGACTGCTACCACTGAAAACGAAGTGACAGTGAAAAGAAATAATAACAGAGAGAAATGTTGTTGTGGAGCTTTTTTGCGCCATTTTTTCTCCGGAGGTACACACTAGGAAGCAGTGAAAGATGGGTTTCCAGAGCAGTGTTTTATAACTTTGGCCTTAAAGAGACATATCCTTTGGTCTTCTTTTAAGCGGAGGATTAAGTTATTTTGGAGTGTTAAGTGGCATTGGCTTCGGTGAAGGAAAACATCGTGAGGAAATCGGTATGTCTGAGAGATATTTCGATGACATGTGAAGCCAAGTCAGAGGCCCATGGGCGGCTTTAAAACTCTGGTTAGTCACTAACCACACGAAAAGAAGAAGAACGTCTTTATTGAGTATTGTAAATATTTACGTCAATACAACCAATAGGGATGTCGACTGTAGAAAAAACCTATTTAGTCCGTCAGTCCGATAATAAAAAATATTAGACACGTTTTTTTTTTGCTTTATCATATTAATAAAAAATGGTTAAGTTAAACCGCATTAAATTTGGGGAGTGGGGGCTCGCTACGTCACAAGTCAGTAGAAAATCTACCGGGGAGTGACGTCATGCCACATTTTAACGTATTGCCGTAATCATTCGATTACGTAAAAGAAGAAAAAATAGGTGCCCAATATTTTTTTTTAAATCTACCAGAAAGGCAAAAAAAAAATTGTCAACGTCTATATCGTGTAGAATGCACAAACTATCGTTCGACGTTTGCTACTGCAATATTTTCCTTCTACATTATCAAAATTAACTCCTTAACTTTCTGAGTTTATCTTGAACATTACTGACATCGGTGAGGAAACCTGGACTTATAGTTAATATAAGTCTGAAATCACCAACCCGTCTTGACCCGTCGTGCCTTCTCTGTATGAGAAGAGGCCTTTGCCCTGCAGTGGGACAATAATAAGCTGGTACTATTATTATTATAACTCCTTAACGCATTGAGTGACACTAAACGCCCTCAGGCGTAGTAACAATAAAATTCACAATTGTGTCTCATTCGATGTCCGTCAACACATTAACCTAAATTCCTTAAATCTCTAAGTAGGTACCAAATCCTGAATAAGTTTATGGCCTAAATCCCCTAGTAATGTCCTAGCCAAAAATGTCAATGTCCTAGGAATATATGTGATGTGATAAACAAGTTTATGCCTCATAAATCTAGATCCCTCTATTTAGAAATCTTACATACGTTAGGTATATCGTGTAACCAAGCGGAAAAAGAAACTGGTACAAATATTAAACAGGGTGTGATTTTATTACACATTACGTAACATAACATCACGGCTTGGTTCCCCGTAGGGTTGGGCAGAGGTGTAGGTACACTGGCCCCTGACCACTTTTCGATCTTATTGCCTACGCAATAAGGTGAGATGTGGTCAGGCGCCTGTGTCCTCAATAGTACATATAGTACAACCACATTTTGCCAGTTATGTTTAAGTCGCATGTGGCTAGGGGGCGGGGGCTGCTACTGAAAAATTTGAAATAGAAAACACACTTTCGAGCGGACGTAAAAATATCGCGGTGGGATTTGATCGCGCACTGGATTTTCAATTATCGGTGTTGAGCCGAGCGTTGAGAATCCACCGCGCTAGGACGGACTCTCATCCCAGCGCGTTGAAAAAACACTCTGTTGGATTTTCAACTTACGGCGCTAAGCAAAGCGTTTAAAATCCAGTGCACGAAAAAAATCACCGCTAGAAAAAATCGCCCGTGTGAACCTGGGCTAATACTTTGCCTGACCTGGAAATAAAACCCAGGATTTTATGCTCAGCAACAGCGCTTGCGACCACTAGACCAAGCAGGCAGCAAGACAATGCGATGCGAGACAATTTTATTACGTCTATCTACACATATCAAACATAACTGGCAAAATGTAGGTGTACTATAGGTACATCTCTGCATAACCCTTCGGGGATTACAGGCGCGAGGTTATGATGATGATCTATACATATTAAAAAATGAAAGCCGCTTCTCGTGTCTGTCTGTGTGACAGCGTTGTTCTTCTAAAGTCCGCAACGGATTTTGATGCGGTTTTCACCATCATTTAGAGAACCTAGTCCAGAAAGTCTATATGTCTATCTATATGTACGTACATATAATATTAAACTTACCTACATATAAGTAATAAAGAAATCTCAATGTTTTGTCAAGTTGTAAGGACCATTTGAAGCGGGAGTCGCTAGTTATTACATAATAGCATAAGATGTATAAACTAACAATAAGACAGAATTTTAAAATTTGATTGGTTTGAAGATAAAAATTACCTATCCTAACTTACATAAACATAATATAGGTAATCGAAAATCTTATTTACCTACGCTACCTATAAGCAGACCACCAAAAGGATAAGCTGAACGAAGTTCTACGTTATTATTTATTGTCGCCTAACGATGTAATATCTATTTTGTGTTTAGCTTAAGAGCGTCTATCCTAAAAGTTGGCAACGTCGCAAATAGCTGTCAAAAATTTACCGGTTTTAATTAATTTGGCAATATTACTATATAGAAATAAGAAATGTGGCTAACTAGCGAACTAGAATATTAATAATGAATTGCAATTATAACATTGAATTTGATGTTGTACCCGTGTTACGTGTAAAAAAGGCATTTGGAAAGTTACTATTAAGTTTATAATTATTGCATTTCATAATCAATATTCTAGTTTGCTAGTTAGCCACGTTTCTTATTTCCATTCAGTAATATTGCCAAATTAAGCATAAACAGCGAAATATTTGACATCTACTCGTATTTGCGACGTTGCCCACTTTCTGAATAAACGCTCTTAACTATGTTCTTATGAAGATAAACGTTCAGCTGTAAGCCAGTTTTGTTTTAGTTTTTTCAATGATTTGAAGTTAATATGCCACATTATTTAAAAAGCCTTCGAAAACTACACACACTGGATTCAAAATCGAAAGCCCAACGCTCAGATATAAAATCAAAGGCCCTGTGCTCAATATTACTTGCAAGTAAACAAACACATTCTGTATATCAACATCTCTCTGCCTAGGTCACGAATATTATGATTTCCATCTATTATTAACACATTCGTCATGGTACATCTGGCACATCATCTCGATTGAATATATTTCGACATCCTGGAACTAATACACACATTTCTACGAAAATTCTCCTTACATTAGGCGCAGGGAAGCTGTACCCGTTTATAATAAATATCTATTGATATTTTGTTAAGGGTTAAGCGGAGGCTCATTGAGTTAGTAAAATGTATGATGTCATACCTGGGAAAATTATTTTGTGTTTGCGATTTAAGTAAGGATTGGTTTTCATATCTCTATCTCCATCCGGTTGAGAGGTCAAGGTTTAAAATAGAAAAATAATTATGTTATTCAGGAAAAACAAAATCATTGGAAAATCAATAATTATTCTCTGTATTTTTCCAACTTATCACAAAAGGTCAAGAATGTTTCCACAATCTTCATTATTCTTTTAATGTAATCGCAAACTTACATAATTATATCGGGAAGTTCTAACTTAATACGAGTATATAACTATGTATTTATATTATATTTGCTTCGCTTCTGACACCCAAGAGAACCTCCGTCAAGTCCATTCAAACCTGCTTTGTTCTGATCTAAATATCATATTAATATAGTATATAATCCTACTTACTATTACAAATGTGAAAGTTTGTATGTTTGTTGCTCAATCACACAAAAACGGCTGATCGGATTTGGATGAACAGATAGTTTATAACCTGGATTAACATATGGGATACATTTTATCCCGATAGTACGTTCCCGTGGTTCACTTTCCGACCTCCACGTGGGCGAAAGCGCGGACTAAAGCTAGTGTGTATATAATTACAGTACCTGAGCGCCCGAGGTCTGCTCGGGTGAAAATAGAGAAAACGAATTTTCCCAGATATGAGTCCTAGCTAGATCGATTTTTCGCCCCCGTAAACCCCTATATTGCCACTTTCAGTGAAATCGTTAGAGCCGTTTTCGAGAACGGGATTACAAATATATTTATATATATATATCTAAATATATACAAATAAATAAAATAAAAAAATTATACAATTATTAATTAATAATTAATTAATCATTTAATAGTATAGGATAGTTTGTGTATAATACACATGCACACTGCCTTTAATTGACATCCGAACTAATTGAAGATTAGCCACGTTCGTCGGACAATGTGCTAGCTTAACTATAGTGGTTATTGAATGCCTGGATTAGCGCTGTGTGCTTAATGACATGCGGAAATTTACCATGTTGTAATAAAATGGCAAAGTATTAAGAAAACCTGGATGTTTTATTTTGAGGTTAGGACTTGGAACATAAATGTGCTGATAGACCTGACATGCACTTGTAATGAGCATTCTAGCGAATGTAACATTACAGAAAAATAAACGGGAGCGTTTTAGCCAGCATTCTAGCGAGCAATGGTAGCGAACATTCTAGCGAAAGGACAGTAAATTTGCTTCGAGCTTTTGCCGAGCCGAGCTATTCTGTCATTGTTCCGCCGCCGTCCGTCTATGCCTAGAGCATTGACTAGTGCATTCACTAGAATGATGAAAATGTTCGTAGCGATGTTTGGCTCTATACTTGGCTCTGTTCGTTGTTCAGTTCGACAAATTTAAAAACGGTGAATGCTCGTTGCTCTGTTACAAGTGCGAGTAGAGATTTGTAAAGAAAAAGAGGCTTTTCCTAGGAATAAAAATACCAGCCTATTATTTTCCCACTACAGGGTTAAGGCCTCTTCTCATACAGATAAGGCATCGATCACCACGCTTGCTCAAGATGGGTTGGCGATTTTAGACTTATATTAACTACTTACTAGCTTTTGCCCGCGGCTTCATCCGCATGGATGTTGGATATTATCCCACGAGAATGTACTACCGTAATTAAAAGTACCCTATGCGCTAATCCAGGTTATAAACTATCTGTGTGCCAAAGTTCATCCAAATCCGTTCTGCTCTTTTTGCGCCAATCCGGAACATACATCCAGTGAAACAGTCAGACGGGCAAAAAATCTAAAAACAATATTTTCGGCATCAGACTCGTTCCCACGCCTCGTAGCAATTACTTTTTTCAACCAGGCTTCCTCACCATGTTTTCCTTCGCCGTTGTCAGTTTAATGTCCGAGAATTGAAAAAGTCACATTGGTACTTGCCTGGATTGGAACCTACGACCTTGTGCATGAAAGGCGACGCCTTAACCACCGGGCCACCACGGCATTTCAATCTAAATGAAATGGTCATTCTTACCACATTCTAGTGTTGAGAAACTCAAACTAAGCCTTTTTTCGAGAACTAAAATATTGAAAAACATTACATCACACAATATATCTAACCGTCTCACACTGGGCAGGCAGATAGATCACACTCTCAGTACATATTTAATACTATGTCGCAACATACGCCGCCCTTCAATTTCAGTGACATACCCCTTAAATACTAAAGTACTTATAAAAAATATATCTTAAACACTTCTATGGCTTCTTCGATCACATATTTCCAATGAAATGTTTCGCTTATTCGAACATGTTAGTAACCATCAGGAAATCGCGCGTACACATTATGTATGAATATAAATATAATATGAATATAACCTGTTTTTAAAAAGGTCTTCCTTCGGTCATCCATTCACCGGTCTGTCCTAGGTTGTTTTATTTGCTGCATTTTAAGAGAGACGTTTATTCCAGTCCAAGACTTACTGAGCTTTCACTCATTTGAAATTCTCAGACTCTAAAGGCTTGTGCAGACCAGCGCGACACTAACAATACAATTTCTAAGAAAACTTCACACAGTATAAGAATAACCGGTGTCGCGCCGCGCGATAAATCGCGCTGGTCTGCACAAGCCTTCATACGAGCGCACAACGTACCTACCTAAATTCGATCGATATTTTAATCAAAAATACTACTATTCTATAGCATTTTGGTTAAAATTTATGTGACAGATACAATAATATCAACTATATGAAATAAAGTCTTAAAACTAATTAAATATTATGAACGAAAGTAGTACAGCCAGGATGTAGGTACTACCAGTAGGAGGTACTACCAGGATAAACGACAGTTCAAGGGACCGTGATCACTTTTTCGCTTATAGAGGTATCTCACTAACTCTATTTTCAGGCTTATAAAGGTATACAGGAGTGGCCTTTCTCACTTATAGAGGACTAGGACGAAATTTAAGAATACGTCATAAATCGCACATGTTAAATTACAATAGACTGTCGCTTATAGAGGTACAGGCAAGTAGCAGTCTCAGTTATAGATGTCCACGAGTGAAAAATTACTTTCTCTTAAGTTTCTGTTTCTCAATTATAGAGGGTTTAGAGTAAAAATGGCGATATTTACATTAGGTGTCTTCAAGACGTCTATACCTACCGTACGTTAATCTTGTTTGATGACTTCCTTTTGCATGACAAACAGAAATGGAATTCTTAATGGGGAAACCGGCAAAATTCAATAACTCTGCTCGCATCCTGGATAACTATCCCCATACTAAATGAGCTGTTCTTGCTTCCGCAGGTATATTTGCCATCCCAACTTTATAACTATTAACTTCAAAACCATTTTATTCCTGAAGTTATCGCATTTAAATTCAGTTTTGCCTCGAATGGTCCATCAAAATTATGTGGGTTTTCAAAAAGCCAAATTAAATTGATTACCTTCGTCTTACGCCACATAGCGAGCGAACAAATATTATAATTTATTTGGGTTAACATGGCGGGCATAAAGAAGGATGGCGAGTTTGGACCCAGATTATTTATAAATTAACGAAGCGTCATTCACTTGCAAGTTCATATTTATTATAAATATGAGTTTTTAAGAGGATTATTTAAAAAAATATTGAGTCACTAGATGATGGGAATTAAAAGTTAGAAAATATTTTTATTTACTTGAAAATAAGTCATCATGCAGTTATTAAACGCACCGTGTTTCGTATTACATTCCAACCATAACATTACATGATTTACGTTCTTACATTTGTAGACGTTTACGCTTGTCAATTATTTTTTAATAAACAAAACTACTAAAATATAAGAAAAAAATACAAAAGTTAATAATTATTAAAAATGCATTCACATTTTTTATACAAAAAAGTACAATATTGTAATTATTACGATTATTTGGACTATCGTAGAATGAAACGTTATACTGTCAACAGGAGTTGGCTGTCAGTGTCAAAACCAATTATTGTTATTCCATTGTTTGTTTTCAACGACTAACGTGGGATAACTATTATTTTCTATGCGATTTTGTGGATTCTTGACGACTTGGCTTTATCTTTGGACTGACTATTCTACGTACCGACTTAGACAACCGATTTTACCTTTGTATTCCGATTTGCAAGTGGTTTGGATTTAGTTACCCGTTAAAATGCGTTGTGTGAATTGTCAATTGCGCATTGCCCGATTACAGAGACATCGTTTGTCCGACGAAAGTGCTCAGGTAGTTGAGAGAGTTCAGAGATGGGTTTATCCGCGTGATGTAAGTATTGTAAAATCTATACATAAATTGGTACTTAACTTAAGCGTGGTTTTGTTTCCGTTTGATTGCAAGACTTGCCCTCTATTACAAGTCTCTTAAAAGTATAAATAACCGTCACCCGCAGGATGATAAGAAGTGATCACATTCTTGATTTTGAACCACTGACATGATTATACTTAACATTAACTTGGTGTATTTGATAACTCTAAAACCATGGTAATAATTATTTTTAGATGACTGGAGATGACTTTATTTGTCATTCCTGTTGGGAGTTGATAAATCATAACCCAAATGAAGATCCTGAACGTAACACCCAACAGCAACTTGGACATCGTAATGTGTGTGCTGGGTGTGGAAGATCTATTTTGAGAATCAGGAGTAGACTGGTCCTCAGACCAGAGATGTCTGAAAGAGAAGTGCAAATAGGAAACGTTGTGTCTGAATGGATAAGACCCCGCCAGGTTAGTAATTAAAATAAAAAAAGACTGATAATGACGTGCATACTCAAGAGATCTGTATTTTTATTATTTTTGTGATTGTTTTTTTAAATCTTTTCACTTGTATTGTTTCAGTTAACCAACACTGATGAAATATGTGTGCCTTGCTATTTACGTGCACAGAGAGTGTTTGATAGCTCTCATAGAAGTTCTACCCCTGTTGCACCTTCCACATCTAGTGTAGGAGGTAGTGCCGAGCCTATATCTTCGCAACAGATGGAGCAAGTTGTAGAGGTCATTCCGTCGACATCTGGACAGCCACTGAATGAAACATCTGCTGACCAAATATTGCCCACAACACAAGCAGCTGACACAGCAGATATTGAAGAGGTTGGTCTGTCAATCACCAGACCTCCATTGCAGGTAACATCTACTGAACAAATAACGTTGCCTACATTAAGAAGAACCGCTGATACAGCACGTCGTTGCTTGTTTTTGGAGTGTAATGACACCGAAAAACGACGTGTGCCTGATCGATTGAGAAAACAGATTATTAAAGATTTCAATTTCTATTTACCCAGAAATGCCAGAATTTGCAATTTTCACTTAAGTGCCAACTTATTTCATGAATTGTATGCTAGTGAAAATGCTATATCAACATTTGGTGCTGCACATATAGAAGAAATTGTGTATTTACTAGCAGATGATTCAAAATTGGATTTTCTGAACCCTGAAAGTATTGATGACCATCTTTTGAAGTACTGGTTTGGACGGACAAAAGATGAATATCGTGAGATATTAATAGAAGTACCGCGATTAAATAACCATAAAATAAAAAGCGGTTTTAGTGCACTTCTGTGTAAAATGCGGACTGGAGATAGTGATGAGAGAATCTCAGCATTATTCCAAATACCTAGAAGAACTCTTGAAGACTATATGCAGCAGGCACGAGATTTTTTTTGCCAGGACTATGTGCTTAGACATTTGGGATGGGCACACAAGCCCAGGGAAGAATTTGTTGCCAGAAATTCTTTGCTTGCTGAGCATCTTTTTGGCAATCCTGAAGCGCCAACTGAAGAAAAACGTTTAATTGCCATTGCTGATGGCACATATTTAAGCACTCAAAAGAGTAGTAACTATTTATTTCAAAAAGAAACTTATTCCCTTCACAAATATTATAATTTAGTTAAACCTTTTCTCATAGTTTGCTGAGATGGTTACATCATTGAGGCAGTGGGTCCGTATCCAGCCACCAAAAATGATGATTCGATCATGAATGACCTTATGTCAGAGCAAGGTGCCTTTACGGATTTATTTAGGGAAGATGATGTTTTTATTTTAGACCGTGGGTTTAGAGACTGTGCAGACAACATGGCAACTAAAGGTTTCTTAGTACATATGCCCGAAACAATTTCGACAGGGGAAAGGCAACTTTCGACTCTCCAAGCCAATATCTCGAGATGTGTGACGATGAATAGATGGGTCGTTGAAGCTGTCAATGGAAGGTTCAATAGGGATTTTAAAATATTCCGTGCAGATTATTTAAATAAAAGGTGCCCTCATATTATGCAAGAGTTTTCAATTGCTGCTGCCTTATTGAACCATTTCGCAGTTCAATTCAGGGAACGAACAAATGTCCATGAAGTCATTCAAACAATTGAAGCAAAAATATTTGAAAATAACGAACTTGCTGAAATTGTTCAACATAATAATTTAAATATGAGACATACAATGTTCCAAAATGTTACACATTCAAATATAGAATTCCCTGAATTGACAACAGATGACCTAGAACTAATCGCTTTGGGTACATATCAAATAAAGCAAGCGAAATCATATGTCGGGGAGCACCTTAGAGCCCACGGAATTTATGCTTTAGAAGTTTGCCAGGACAACACACCTCTAGAAGGGATATATAATGACAGCCAACCATTTATTATACGTGGCAGAATTAAATCTAGGCATATAGGAAGTAAGTCCTATTTTACATATATTGCAGTTGAGAGAAGGCTGGAGGGGCGAAGTGCCATATTAGGATATTATTGCCACTGTCCCGTAGGGACACGGACAGTAGGCTGTTGCTCTCACATAATGAGCATATTGTGGTACATGGGTTATGCCAGACACCAAAACTATGTTGCTGCACCAGCTTCATTCTTAGATAACCTTTTAATTCGATAAATAATGTATTAAAGGTTATCTAGGAACGAACAGTAACAAGGTATAACAAAAATACAATTACTGTAAGTATCAGTAATTATTAAAATCATCATCTTCCTGCCCTTATCCTATTTTTTATCACAACCTGTATTTTATAATCACAAACGAAATAAAAGATTTGTTTTTATATCCTAAATATTTGTTTTATTCAACAAACCTCTTGTTTAAACATTCAAGTTCCTAATAGTCTGTAACATCGCATCTTTGCTTAATTCCTTTTCACGGAGGGAGTTCCAGGAGATAGATATTTATTCCTATTGGGTACCTATACTTCGTTTTCGACTGCTTCGTTGGTCTAGTGATCGTTAGCACGACTGCCGAACGTGGGGTCCTGGGTTCGATTCCCAAGTCAGGTAAGGTGGAATTCTTAGTAGGTATCAGCCTGAACTCTGAATAATTGCCCGGTCAGTGTCAGTAACTGTCACTAACCGGGCAATTATGTAACTGGCAAAATGTGAGTGTATAGCACGCGACTCCATACGCAGGTGCGACCCGACTTTAGAAAGAATCTCGGTCGCAACTAGACACGTCGCGCCAATAGAGCCTTAAAACTACATAGGTAGGTATTCTGCTAGATATTTACGCTTCTTTCAGCTTACTTTTTTACCAATAATGTTTATAGTTTCATCCTATAACAATCTAGTCTATGTTTACAGTATTTCATATCTCGTTTTGACCAGGTGACTGTAGTTCCTAGTTCCCAGACATAGTAGGTATGTATTTTTTATTTTGAGTAGGTAAGTACCTATATTTGGCCAGAGAGATGCAGATCCACGATGGTAGTGTTGGTAAATATCTTTATTCTAAATGAACAGCTTTTTGAAACTACATAATACATAAAAAAAGATATTGTGTTATTAAATAAGCACTATTAGATTCGTTTTAGTTTATAATCTTTTACCTTGCATATCTTTTTTCTCCCAGCCTCTACAACTTACTGCCCATTTGCTTTTTTGCTAGTTTTATATAGTTCTACAACTAGTTATAAGTTTCCATACTGTACGGTACTCCTAACAGTGGGTCCCATTGTACATGCAACCTCGCCATTCTCCTTTACGTTGATAATTTGAAATCTGTCAAAAGTCTTCTGTTAGTTACTTGTTTGGTTAAGAACTGCGTAAAAGTGAAAATATAAAAAATAAAATAAATCTTTACAATAGTAAAATATAAAATTCCCTACGATTAATACAAAGTTACCTACTCAACTATCAACATGGCTAAAAACATCAACGTTTGACGTTTAAAAAGTGCTGATTCTCAGCCTAGATTGAATAAATGACTTTAGAAATTAGAATTTTGAAAACATGGGAAGGCAAAACATGCTTTACCAGAAGTTAAACAAATTAAACTTTTTTTAACGCGCTTTTTAAGCATTGTTTTATGAGGCCATACATTTTGATACTGGCTTTGACTCACGGCTTTGACCACGAGTAGATCGGAAATGATCCCACGGGAACGCACTACCGGTAGTACCGCGGTATTTACAACCTTAACAGCCCAACGGATTTCAAAGATATTTGACACACAGGCCTGCCTGTCGAAATCCGTTCAACCGTTTAGGCGTGAAAAGGTAACAGACAGACAGAGTTACTTTCTGGATTAGTCATAAGATTGTATCTTCCACGGATTGAAGAAATCCAATCCAACAAAACACAAATCTAAAGATGATCCACTGATCACAAATATTTATTTATAAAATAGGCACGTACATTTATTTGATCACGACATCGATTAGTGCGGAGGCTCAGTAAGGATAAAATCAAGGCTGCTATTGGTAGGTCGTCTGTTTGTTTATTCCAAACGAGCGCCTCCGGAAATAAGTCTGGATAGAGCTCCATTCGCTTTGATGAAAATTACGAGAAGGATGGGATATTGCTCTGCGGATACGTTTTATGCCTAAAACCAGCTGATACGTACTAGAATCTAGTTTTGGTTTGGCTGTTTGGCTAAGCGTATGCTGAGACGCAGGTGACGCAGCACAACACAGTACAGATTTTGCAGGGTAGAGCAGGCGAGACAGACATAGGCCGCGAGCGTATGCTGCGACGCAGCTACACAAACACATTCGCGTCCTAGCTAGTACAAACAATTTGTAATTGAAACAAAATTATCTGTGCTAAAAAACAAGTGACGACCTGCAGAAATCTGTGCCGGCACTACGAGACTCGGAGCAGGACAGACACATGTCTGCGTCGCACGTGACTGCGCCGCAGCGTACGCAGCTGTCAGTACCTATCAGTACGTTCATGCATTACAAAATCTGCTCTGCTCTGCGCTGCGTGGACCTGCGTCACCTGCGTCTCAGCATAAGCTTAGCCTTATTGTGTTGGTTAGCAACGATTTGCGCTGAGCGGCTTTGGTTATCAAAATTCATTTTGTGACTCAATCTTGTAGGGTTTGTGTGAAGCTGGAAAATATTACAGTTCATTCATTATAACTTGTCCCGTGACGCGACTGGCAGCACTGTTCTGTCAGTCGCCATTTTGAACTCTATTAGTATTGAAACTTAAGCTTGACTATCAATGATGCCATCATGACGGTAAGGGACAAGTTATAATGGACGATCTGTACTCTTGAAAGAGTCTGTCACACAGAATGACAGAGATGGACGCACTTTAAAGCCGAAGTTTTTCGAAGGCAATGGTTTTCTCCACCCAAACGTTTGAAACACTGATCCTTTTAAATCATCATACACCTAATAACTGGCTGTAATTTTAGGTTTCTTACTTTGTTATATAACCTGCCTATAATGTTCCCACTTCTGGGACTTTGGCCTCCTCTCTGTGAGACGGAGTGGGTCGTAATCCCCCACGCGGGCCCAGTATGTCGCATATCTTCAAATTTTGACGTTCTAAGACATGCCGTTTTCCCCACGATGTTTTCTTTCACAGTTTTGAGAGCATTTACCCAAAGTTAAGTGCCCGCCCAGTGGCGTATCCAGGGGAGAGCCCCTCCTCAAAAGCATCTGAATTCTTTCGTGACAAATCTTAATATGAACTTGATATTTTTTTTTTTTTTTTTTTTGCAAGCATTACACTAGGTACAATTGACATCAATTAATTATCCCTAACTTAAGAAGCCAAGAAGAAGATGAAGATGTTTTAAAGTTTTAAATTTCTATAAGATGCTTTGTTTCCGTAACGAATTTTGAATCCACGCGCCAGTCATTCTGCCACTCGCGCTGCGCGGTTTGGCCGCCATGTATATTCACCGAGATATCTCTGGTCTACCACCTAACGAAAGTCATTGAGGAATTTGCGAAAAGTAATCCGAGTAGGCTTGTTATGCGTTAAGCAAAACTAATTGTTGTGTGCTTTTTAAGTGTTTACTTTGCTAAAACCTACCCTCAGCGGGATCAAGCCCAAACGACAATCCTGGTTCCGCCACTTTGCCCACCTGCATTAAAACCCACGACCAACAACCGCTCACCTTGTTATACTAACGCAATATTTAAAAAACTTTCCCAAAAGACAAATAAATTTGAATTATAAACACTAAAATAGGCACAAACCATGTCCCCAATCATTCCGCACCTTACATGGTCTATGAACCAAAGCGCGGCGGCAAAGATTACTGTTTACCGAGCTTCTCAAGCCCAAGATTAAGGCGAGAGACGTCAGTTAGATACATTAACTGAACCAACCAATCTAATTTTTAATGTTGCCGACCGATTTACGTCAAATATAAAAAAAAAACATGGAAATAGCGTAAATATTTTTTGATGAGATCTGTTTGTGATTTGAGGGAATTAATTTGATGCAGTGTTGTCTATGGAGTTCCTATAAATATTAATTGAAGTACAAGCTCTCAGCACGCGTAGCATGACCACAATAGAAAGGGGGTTTGTCGACAGAAGAATAAACAAAATGACAGATAAACATTCACAATCTCTTATTTTGTCTATTCTTCCGTCGACAAAACCCGTTGAAAACCCGTTTCTATGTTTGTCAAGCTACGCGTTGACATTATCGTACATGTCCTTTTCCACTTTTTGCCAAGTCTATGATGAGTAAGCTTCATTTCTTTTACAGTAAAGATTCAAAAGTTTATTTTCGTTTATTATCCAATTCGTTATATTCTAAAAGAAGACTCCCTCCCTCCCTCCCTTTTAGACCGCATTATCCCGCCTTGCCTACCTTCAGGTAAGTCAGTGGTCAAAAACCATGGTGACCCTTTTGAACTAAATAGACTACACTCCTTATGTTGTGTATGTTATATTAAGTTATCTTATCTACACTGTATTCACTCATAATTATAAATACGAATAAATGATTTTTATTAATTCTCTCAGTACTTCAACCGTTCAATGAGAGTTTTCTGAAATGACGTTCACTAAGTGGCGGTACTGAGACGTATTTTCACAGGACCTGTGAAAATTGTCAAAGCGCCAATATTTATTTTGGCGTGACTGAATGATAAACGAATGATGAATGTCATCATATATTTTATATTTATTGTTGAAATGGAAGACCTCTTGTTAAAGTGGCGCCAACTGGTGGCGTAAATTTTCTTAAAAACCCTCAATTCATAGCTTTTTTTTATTGATCCCGTTATATACCCACGTCACTTTTGCTGTTGAAAAACTTTACCATCTAGTGAAAATGTGTTTTTTTCTGTTAACTTCGCTTCATCATGAGTTATTTCAGCTAATATTTCCAGTATTAAACAATATTTTCCGGACTTAAGTTAATACATTACCGCTTCGTTATCTATCATACGTATACGGCCTAGTCAAGTTAATCGAATCAATTTCGCTAACGCAGATGGCAGAGGCAAAACGAAGAAAACTAGACTCTATACTTATGACAAGTAAGGTTTAATTTGCATAAGAAACTTTAGATTTTCAGTACATTACTCCCTGGGTGACTATACGTACAAATGTATATAGGCTGAAAAGGCAACTTCTGCCGGGAAAACCGAGGTAACTCAAAAATAGAGACAGAATTATAGGTACCTACTGTTGTCCATCCATCTAATACATATGTGTATTTTATTTATTTATTTATTGATAAGGACCTTCAACGACTTACTCACAAAGGGCCGAAACACATAACCGCGTTGCGGCGCCGCGCCGCTAAAATGAGCAGTGACGTTAGCGCCAATTTAAGCGCCGCGGCGCCGCACCGCGGCACAAATTCCAGCGCAAACAAACTGAATCATTGTCAACAAGTATGACGACATAAGTCGTCATACTTGTTGACAATGATTCAGTTTGTTTCTATCACTCTTGCAAACAACACGCATCAACCCTGAAGCAGTTTTAAAATTAAAATGTCTGACGTTGACATCGATTTATTTACATCTTTGGTTCAGGTATTTTCGAGAAAACTACTCGCCATCGGGATTCATAGCCTTAGTATCCAGTATCTTCTTTGTCGTATATTTAAAACAGAGTAATGTCTTCTTAACTTATATAACAAATAAGCAATAAGTTTCTTACAACGATCCATGGCAGAGACACGTCTATCCACAATTAAAAATCACGAGGAACTGGTTACCCTACCATACCATATAACGCTCTTTTTCGCGATTTTAGCGTTGCGGCGTCGCAACGCGGCTATGTGTTTCGGCCCTAAAACAAACATATACAAAAAATACTAAAAGTTTTAGGTATTGTGAATTTGTCACTTACAGAAATACACAGTACTAGCGTAGAACGTAATGATTAAAGGACGTATATGATACCGTTAGGTGGTTGCAAGTTACAAAATAAAGCGAAAATGAGCTATGTTCACAAATACAAATGATGGGAAGCTTTTAACAAAAAAGACTGAAAAAGAAGTAAATGGAAGTGGATACAAATAATTACTACAGTATTGACAGCACCTCCACCACTAATTCCTAGCTTAATCGATCCTGAAACTAAGAGACAGTCTGCTGTCTGGGTGTTTCCTTCCGAGGAGTTGTCAACTAAAGTGAAGAGAGGTCGAAGCGTGGGAAAAAAGATGGTGGCCTTGTTCTTCGGAAGGACAGGTCATTACGCAACAATTATTTTAGAGGATCGAAAAACAGTTACTGCAGAGTGGTACACTAACAATTGTTTGCCACTTATTTTGAAAAATGTTCGTGAGAAACGACCTCGCAGTAGGATCCTCCTTCACCACGACAACGCCTCGTTACACACCGCCAAGCAAACAATCGACTACTTGCCGACGTCAGACGTGGAATTACTGGGTCACGTGCCCTATAGCCCCGACCTCGCATCTTGCGATTTTTATTTATTTCCGAAAATAAAAGAAAACTTCGTGGAAAACGTTTTAAGGACGCTGAGGAAGCAGTGGCTGCGTTTCAAAATGCCGTCGAAGAGACCCCTAAGGACGAGTGGGCAAAGCGCTTTTCTCAGTGGTTCCATCGGATGCAGTGATGTATTGATGTAAATGGACACTATTTTGAAAAGATATAATAAAACCAATAACTTGCTAATTTGTTCAGTTTTTGATTTTCTAAGAACTTTCAGTGTCACCCTCGTACTGCTTTAGAGGTGGTGTTAGGCCCCCTGGTGTCAGAGTTTTAAAGCCGCCCATGGGCCTCTGACTTGGCTTCATATGCCGTCGAGAAATACCTCTCAGGCATGCCGTAGGCTAAGTAATAGGTTTGGCATCCTTCGGGTACGGAACCCTAAAAATCTATAGCCCAACTTCACAATATTCAAATGAGGTCTAATATTCTGCCAGAACAATCCTCTTTAGCTTTACATATGCATAGTATTTTATTGCTTCTGCCTCACAACTGTCTTTTCTTTGCGAGACGAAGTAGTGCAGCGAACATCACTCACTTTTCACCGCAGACTTATTCTGACTGACGTGATGGATTGGAACTCGAAGACAATAGCGTATTACGTATTCTATGTTGGGAGGCACTTTCGTTGTTTGATGTAGATGAGAGTGAGATATTGCGTAGTTTTTGTTATGTTGTTATCTAAATGGTATTGCGAATAAAGACAGAGCCTTTGCCGAGAATCAGCGTTATGTTCCTCTGACCATTTGTGACGTAGTATACGTAGTGTTTTGCTGCCTAGTGATGTCTGGTTCTGTTTCTTTTAACCTACATAAAAAGAAATGGTGAAATTGTGTATTTCTATTACCGCCAAAACGACAAATAATAATAATTAAATAAAGTAAAAAATCAAGGTGGTATTGCATCTTGATTTTTGACCTTGACCTTGGCCTTTGTTTTTGACCTTTTTTACCTTGACGTTGACATTTATATTTTTTATTATTATATTACCCTGGCGTCTGTGATGTCACTGTCTACAACTCATCGAGTAGAGTACAAATATAATTTTTATTTAAAATACTTACATATTTTAAATCAGTAAGGATCTAAAGATTATATTTGTTGTCCAAGGATGCTATAATGCTTAGCGCTCCAGATAATCGTATCTGCGCTCATATATATATGTATAAAACAAAACATGAATCAAAAAGTCAAGGGAATCGGTTAGGTTAGGTTAGGTTATAGTTATATTAGTTTTGTTCATAAATAAAAGTTAGTCGTATCACCATTTTTTCTAAGCTCATCCCATAAGGCTCCTGAGAATTTGTCTTAAAAAATTTAAATAAGTACTGAACTAGAGAACAACAGAACGGCTGAAAATATATAATTCTGATAAACACTTACTTATCATTACTGTTATATCCATACTGTATACTTACTGTTCCAAATACAAAATCGTTCAATGATAACAAAACTATCGGTCCCCATTCGAAAATAGAACTGCGAATAAAATCTCAAAAATTCAAAATAGACGAGCTCGGAGCTGCGCTGTTATTTACTCAGCGTACTCGCAGAAGTATCGCATATGACTGAATTCTCTTTGAGCTCTACGCGACTCAAGTAATGCTATTTTCCCAATCACTCTGTGAAAGGCATCGTTATTACATTAATCCGTCCATGTACAACATAACTGCGTTTTTTTTTTCCAACAAATCATAGGATCTAGTTTAAAACGTTATGCTGGTTTTTCAGCTACTTTAAGCGCTTTCAAAGTTTGTGCGGAATAGCTTCTTACGAAGCTTTTAGTTAGCTGTTAAGAGGTACAATCACAATATGTTGTTTGTTTAGTCAATTACAACCTGCTTTGAATATTCTACACAAAGAGTAGCGGAAATTCTAAATAAATAATTATGTACACACGGCTACAGATCAAGCTACAAATTTCCAGTGTATGCTGATCTCGCATTGTATAAAATGTCCGTACAATGCGAGGTCAGCTTATACTG
The DNA here is from genome assembly GCA_947364205.1 of Agrochola lota. Lineage (NCBI taxonomy): Eukaryota > Metazoa > Arthropoda > Insecta > Lepidoptera > Noctuidae > Agrochola > Agrochola lota. The sequence goes on along the minus strand of OX376223.1, from coordinate 15,418,618 downwards.
GAAATTTATAGCTTGATGTGTAGCCGTGTGTACAACAAAGACCAATAGACAAAATGAAAAACATGGACTGTCGGGGAACTTTATGTTTAAATTGTATTATTTATGGTGAATTTGCCTTGTTATGGTGGATCCACACAGCCGCAGCGGCAGGCGCCGGCGGACATACCGCCGCCGGTCGTCCGGCGGCCTAGCCGCCAGCTTTGCGTGTGACAATCGCAACAAAGCCGGCGGCCATTTCCTCGGCGAGGCCGCAGCACCGCGCGGCAGCGGGGGAACAGTTATCGTCCATTTTTGTCTCCAGTATCTGCAAAAAACTCAAGTCACCGAAAGCCACAAGACAACTGAGAATATCGATTCACAGCCGCACTTGCTTGTCTGAAGACGACGCTTGCCGGCGGCTTTTTTGGCGGATTTGCTTTGCTTGTCAAGCCGCCGGCAGTGCCGCCGGGCTTTGTGGATCCACTATTATAGCCATTTCATAACTGACAATTTACGGACAATTGATACAAATTGGTTATCAATCAAGTTCTTTGGCTTTGCCGACATACTATGATGTGAATATTTTTGAAGTAGAGAGTCAAATTTATCAACAAACGATGGGTCAGTCAAGATAAGATAGTAGATAAACATTAAAAAAAACCTATTAGGACAAAAACATTTTTAGAAAAAGCCAGTTTACAAAAACATTTTCAAATTCTTCACAGCTTCAATATTTTTATTCCCGCAGTCTCTGTTTCAAGCAATTAATCTGTGCAACGCATTTACGAGATGGTTCCCATCTTTTGTGAGAGAAATGAATGGCATTAAAGCGAGACCATCACCGCCCGAGTGGGGGATTGTTATTATGACATTAATAAATAGATGAAAACTTAGTTCGCCAACCTCCCCAACGCGGGAAGTGCATTTGCCAGGCAATTAATTCATTTTCTCTACTCTGACATAAATGCAGATGTTGTACGTGAAACTACTTGATAGCTCAAGTTATTTCGGAAGTAAATTATCTTTTGGAATAAGAATGCAACCGTCGACAACGTGCTGCTCGTGTGTTTGAGTACATGCCCAAATATGCGTGCCGCTCGTGCACTTAGTTACTGAGTCAAGAATATTTTTAGTATGTAAATGCAGGGAAATTAATTGATAAGAAAATTTAAAACCAACTCATATTGTGCGTATATACAAATCACAACTGTCAGTCTTTGACAGTTGTGAGATGGCTATAACACGGCAAATTGTAGGCTGTCACCTTGCCTAACATCGTGATTATGATGATGATATGTTATTATTCCCATGACAACATATCATCACGCCCGTAATCCCCGAAGGGTTAGGCAGAGGTGTACCTCTAGTACACCCACATTTCGCCAGTTACGTTTAAGTCCCATGTAATAGGGGGCGAGCCTATATTGCCATCAACCGGGCACAAATCAAAACTCCGGGCTGCTACTGAGAAATTCCTGATGAAAAACCCAATAACGCTTTGCCCGACCTGGGAATCGAACCCAGGACGTCATGCTCAGCAGTACCGCTCGCGACTACTATAGCAAAGAGGCAGTCCCTGACTGTACCCGTAAGTATAATATTCTCTGAAATTGTAAAAAATAATTCTTTGATAAGAAACAATTGTAGCAAGACTGGAGTCTCTCTCTCTCTCGCCAAAACCTACATAGTTTTCTAATAAGTTAATTCTTCTGAAAACAACCAGCAACTGTTAATCATGGCACGATGAAAACAAATAAGTAATTGTGTAAAAAAAATACTAAGAAAACGAGCGAGCCTTACAGTAGTCACAAATAATGTTTTACTTTTACATCTGACATCTCACTTTGGTAATAAGCAACATTAAAGGGGCGGGGCCTCGTCAAGGTCTGACGGCCAACTCTAGCACCGCGCGTGCGTGTTTTTTATGATAATTCAAATAAAAATTACACCAAACGTTGCACAGTTTTCGTCCTTATAACTTTTGAAGTCTAAATCCCGCCGTCTGTGTCCCAGCTATCCAGAACTCCATACGAACACAATAAAAACAAAATAAGTTCGCACACAGGACAAGTTTCTGAATGCTTGAATAGCCAATTGCACAGTCCTAGCATCCAAGCTTTGCCTGGCTGTACTTCGCTTCCCGCTCTACTTTTTATTTGTGTTATAAATCCGATGTATTTTGTTGTGTTCATGTTTTATTCTTTACCTGGTTTTCTGTTTGCTGTCGTCTTGGAAAAGTCTATGATTGATTTTTTATTGTTGTCATCAGAAGTTGGGCCTAGACAGCACCGCACTTAGGAGTGGTCTCGCCTGGCGGGGTAATTGCGTTGAAGGAGATGAATGGATGGATGATGGTTGGATTGGGTTGATTAAGGATTTCTGAAATGACGTTACTAGGTGGCAGCACTGGCCCAGGTGTCACCACTGTTTGTATTGCCCGGAGGACACGGTGGAGCATACGGTGGAGGTCTGCCCGGCTTGAGCGGAGCACCGCCGTGTCCTCACGGAAGCGATCGGCGGCGGCGATCTCTCGCGTCCGGCCCTGGTTCAGGCCATGGTTCGTAGCAAGAGTGCATGGGAGGCCGTCACTTCCTTCTGCGGAGCAGTAATGCTCGCGAAGGATGAGTAAAAAGAAAGGTGGCAGCACTGAGACTTTAGGTCCGGGCACCTGTCAAAAGTGTCAAAGCGCCTATATTTTCTTTAGTCGTGACTGAATGATGAACGAATGAATGAAATCATCATATATTTTATATTCATTGTCAAAATGGAAGACCTCTTGTCAAAGTGGCGCCAAGTTGTGTCGTGAATATTCATAAAAATCCTCATTGCAATGCCTTTCATGTTGACAATTCGACAACATTCATTGTGTTATTTACGGTGTCGAGCAGATATTTTAATTATTAATTTTTCAAATATTTATGAAGCAATGCATTAGGAATTTCTTTTAAATCCTTCGGATTGTGATAGAGGAGTGTTAAGCAATTGGGGTGCAGGTCTTTCAGAGTGAATGTGCTATTCACAAGAATCAGTAGATGAGATTAAGCATCGTCTTTGGAGTCCAGTAATCTCGACAAAAAAACTAGTTTTACTCTTTATTTCTGTGGTGTCGTAAAATTCACAAGATTAAATATGTCAAGAGAGTATGGACGTAGAAATCACTTAATTATTAATAGAATACACATATATAATAAGTATTAAAAGACTATAATTTATTAGCTTTTCTAATACGCCCTCTAAGTAGTTATGTAATTAGATAAAACTCATTCATTAATTAATTATTATATTTACGGGCACATCTTTGAGCATACTTCGGTTACTTATTAACTCTAGGCAAACAGGGACTTAATTTATTTTCCTACACAAACAAATTATTTTGTAGCAAAATTGCCTAAATATTCCGTACTTCATTAACGCCTCAGTATGAAAGAATGTAATGAATCCTTTGATACCAAAATAATCTTTTTCGCTTCAAAATGTGCGATGAGGAATGGAAGACCTTTCACAAAGGATTCGATTTACGCAAGTTCATTATTGACCGAGTTTATAACTTCTTAGATTTATAATCATTTGCAACATTGTGGAACATACTTAAGTTACGAAAAAAAATTCAATCTTTGGTTCAGCGTTTCTGTGCAAAAGTGCGAATGGAATGCGTTTATCTTTTATTTTGATTCAGGTTCGGTATTCTTTTTTCGGAAATTGCTAAATTTGCTATTTTGGTGAAGTTATTCCGTCGTAGACGTCGTTCATTCGACTTTTGGATAATACCTTCGGGGAGTAAGAACCTTGCTTAAAAATATGCAAAACTAAAACAAAACTGCATTTCCTACTCCTATGTTCAATGCATTATGGCAGCCTTTAATTAAGGCTACACTACAACGTGTAAAAATAATATGGGAATTTTAACATGTATTTTTGGTGTATGCTTTGTTGGTTGTCCTTATATAAATAAATAAATAATATATTGGCCAAACATAGATCTAAAAAACGCATTTTCCACGTAGTGTATTAAATAAAATCATGAAAAAGTAATTTCAAGTGAAAGCAACAAAGTTCGATCGTTATAACAGCCAATTTCTACGTAAATTAGAAGGTAATCGAATTATTTTGACAGTCCCTGCGAGACGCGGATTGAATTCAATTAAGCAAGATATTGCGTTTACTTAGTCTCAGCCAACGTTGAATCTACATACTACAACCAATATGGCCAAATTTTGGGCTAATTAGATTTTCACACCACCTGCTCGATCATGTCAAATAATATATCATGCAAACCTAACCTAAAGTAAGACATTATATATTATATACGTATATAGCCTTATTCTATTAGCCTTACCAACTGATCTGACTTAACCCACTGGTCAACAATGTGATTTGAATTTGGAACCTTAACCAAAAATAATTATGAAAACGTTTACAAAAAACAAAACGAAAATCGAATTGCTTTTTATTACCTCGCAGAAGGTGTGAAAAGTAGAGTATTCTCCTCGGAGATAGAGGTGTCTTCATCTTAGGCTAGCTTGATTTGATAGTCCGTAGCTTCGGTCAGGAGTTAACTCTGAACACGCTTCGCTCGGGAGCACTACAATCCTTCGTTCTGGTCGGGATTCAAACTAGCACCCGTGACTTAAGACACTGCTTTATCCCCTTAGTGAATAATCTACTATTTGTCTCGATAAAGTGAGATCGAAAATGAAACAATGATCGTTCGACGATGAAATGACCACGGAGTGGAAATACCTACATTTTATTGAAATTCAAATGTAGTAATTTTTCATATATAATTTATTTATTTATTATAAGGTAGCTTCACAGCTGACAGTTAGAATTACATTAAAATTATTCTAAACATTACGAAGCCACGCCAATTACGAAGTACACAGAAAAATAATAAATTAATTAAAAATTTAACTATTATTTTTTATTTTTTGAATTAAACATTTTAACTAATTCTTGATCTCATATTTATGCCATTACTACCAGATGGCATACATGTTAGACGTGTCATCTTTATTTTCGTACCAAACGTAGATACAGCGATCTTGCAGGTTCGGACTGGCGAGCAGTAAAATTAGTTCCGTGAACCCAGTCCTACCACAAGTATATAATATTATTCTGCTTTGATCCTGTGGTTACCAAAAAAAGAAGCATAAAATAATAAAAAGATACCGTGATAAATTATTACAATTGCCCTAAATATAAACAAACCAATCGTCTTCTCTAAATACACACAGCTTGTCCCAACTTGGTTGCCAATCTTCCGACAGCATTAAGCACTATTGATTTCCTCGAGTTTGCTTGCACACTCCTACTAAGACGTCTAAGCACCAAAACGGTATCTGCTCACGATAATTGGATTTGCGATAAATAATATGGAAGAAAAATATTACTGTCCGCTTTCCGTGTTGTTGGCCAACTTATTGAAAGATATTGTTGAGAGGAAATGAGAATGTACGTTCATAATTAATCATTGAGGTTATTCTAGAGGTCCATGACCAGCAATTAATTTTCTTGTACAGAAGTCGATCAAGAACACGTTCAATTATAACTTGAGGCCATAATTTAATGTGATTTATATAGAACCGACAATTAACTTAGAAATTAATATTTATAATTATCGCGCCACTACTGGTAGGTATGTATAAGGTAGTTTAGAAATATTGCCTTCAGTGGAAGAAGTGTAAGTCGCGGAGATATTATTACAACGGTTTTAAACTCACAATGTGGATAGTTAAGAGACGCAGACATGCATCCCAAGAAAAGTAGAGATGATGAAAGGTATAAAATATCCAGCATTATGATAAGATAGTATGGTGTAAGATTCAGTGCCAGGAACACTCCGGCTCACTCTAGTGGCATATGGGATGCCGGGAGCCCTCGCAGATAGCTTATTTTAAACGTAAGTTTTTCTTAGCGAATACAGCATTAAAAACTGTGAAAACAAAATCTGTTATGATTATTGTTACGATGCTTTAAGGCTTGTGCAGACCAGCGCGACTTGTCGCGCGACGCGATACGAACAATACAATTTCTAAGAAAACTTCACAGTATAACAATAACCGGTGTCGCGTCGCGCGACAAGTTGCGCTGGTCTGTACAAGCCTTTATTATGCCTTGGTTTTAAAATGCAAACATTTTTTTTTTTTGTCTGGATGCCACTTTTTCAGGGGTGGAAAACTATTTTCACGGTGACAAATTCACAAAAAAATTAAGGGTAATTTAATATTTTTTTTTTTTTCTCGCCCCCCCCCCCCACCCCCACCCGTACCTGAAAATAGAGATACTAGATAAGACCCCTTTTTTTTTTTTTCAGGATGGGAAATCATCAAATGACTTCTCCCGCTCTGGGCAGAGCGAGAGCGTGTGTCAGACTTTTACTGACTAAAACCCACCCGTGTTCCTTCCGTTGCCTGTGTGCCGGGGCCGCGTTATCCCTTTCGGACAAACCCGCAACCCCAGCAGGCATTGGTCTTTCGACCCCGTCGGTTGGTGCTGACATCTCTTTGAGGCGCGCGTGGAACACAACGCGCCGTCGACACGGGCCTGGTCCTTATCGGACGGCGAGCTGCCCATTGCTCACCGTCCGCAAGCCCGCGCCTACGGTGGCCGGAAGTCGGCTCTCGACTCCCGACGCCCGGGGCGTCTCCTGCGGCGACTAGGGCCGCGAGGGCGTGCAGCTTGCATCTCGCTCGCGCGCTCCGCCTCCTCCTTCGCGAACATAACTGCTTCGCAGAAGGAGGTGACGGCCTCCCATGCACTCTCGCTCCGAACCATGGCCTGAACCAGGGCCGGACGCGAGAGATCGCCGCCGCCGATCGCCTCCGTGAGGACACGGCGGTGCTCCGCCCAAGCTGGGCAGACCTCCACCGTATGCTCCACCGTGTCCTCCAGGCGATCCACACAGTGGTGACACCCGGGCGTTTCCTCCCGCCTTACGCGGAACAGGAACCTCCCGAAACAACCGTGTCCGGTGAGGACCTGCGTCAGGCGGAAGGTGAGGACGCCATGGCGCCTCTCAAGCCACTCCTCAAAGAGGGGACTTATCGCCGCAATTGTGGCGTGCCCAGCGCTGGGTTGCGACAATCGCACACTCCATGCCGCCATGAGATCCCGCCGGAGCTCTGTCCGCTGTGCCGTGATTTCTCGCGGCAGCGGAGTTACACCCCGGCGTTTCGCCTTCTCGCGCAACTCCCACATGTGCGCGAGGACTTTCGCCTCCAGATCCCATGGCGGTAGTCCGCAAGCAAGTGTGTGTGCAAATGGCAAGGAGGCTCGCCGCCTCACGGGAGACCGTGCGCTATCCCCGCACCAGCCTGATGGCCATGACCCTTTGGGACGCATTCAACCGCCGGGCCGGTCGCAGCCTCAATGAACGCGCCCACACCGGTACCCCGTAAAGGGCCATCGACCGCACGACCCCCGCGTAAAGCCTCCGGCAGGAGGCGTTTGGACCCCCCAGGTTGGGCAGGAGCCGCTTCAAAGCAGCCCCAGCCCTATCCAGTTTGGGAGCCAAACGTCGGAAGTGCTCCACGAAGTTCCACCGGCTGTCGAGGACGAGTCCCAGGTACTTCATCGTCGACTCGACACCGATGTGAACCCCTCCCGCCGTAATCTGGGAACCCGACAGTGGCGCGTTCCGAGGACCATAGAAACACATGGCCTCGGACTTGTGCAAGGCCACCTCGAGTCCCAGTTGCCGCATGCTTTCAACGATTGTCGCAACCCAACGTGTCGCTAGTTCGGCCGCCGCCTCATGCGACCTCCCCTGCACCAGAACCAGCGTGTCGTCAGCGTAGCAAACCACGCTGACGCCGCTAGGGAGGTCGGCGCGCAGCACCCAGTCGTAGCCGATGTCCCACAGATGCGGCCCCAGGACCGATCCCTGTGGGACACCGCACGACATCTCTCGCCGGTTCCACTCTCCGTGGTGACCGGGGTAGATGACGGCCCTGTCCGTCAAATAGGCCTCGACCACTCGACAGAGGTAGGTCGGCATCCGGTGATACCGGAGTGCCTCCCTTTTTTTTTTTTTTGTTCCGGGGTGGAAAATCCTCATGGATGTCCCCCGCCCTGGGGCGGGCGGAGGGGTCTGTCAGACTCTTACTGACTAAAAACCACCCCGGTGTTCCAACTCACACCTACGCCGGGGGTCGCGGGAACTTGAAATCTTCCGCAACCCCCGGCTGGTGCCGGCCCGCCACCGCGGGCCTCCTCGGGTCAGGGGGGGGGGAGTGAGGTGTTTGACTCCCCCCGCGACGTCTAAGAGGGGCGCGCGTGGAACACTACGCGCCGCCACCTCGGGTCCTGATGTGTGGGGGGCGACGGACTCGGGGACGTCCGTGGACCAATTTAGGGGGGCTGGAAGAGGGCGTTGTCCGCCCTCCGCCGACGCCCGGTGCGCCTGCTGCGGGCCGGGTGAGTGGACGAGATCTCCCTCTCCCTTTCCGCAGCCTCCTTCTGCGAGACGACTGTCTCGCAGTAGGAAACCACCGCGTCCCAGGACTCGCCGCTGCCGACCATCGCATTCACTAGGGCCGGCAGCGACAAGTCACTGCCTACTTCTGAGATGAGGGCACGGCGTGGCTCCTCCTAAGCGGCACACTCTGCCAGCGTATGCCGCGCCGTGTCCTCCCGGCAGTCGACGCAGTGGTGACACCGGGCGTCCGGCTCCCTGTTTATGCGACACAGGTACTTCCCGAAGCAACCATGCCCCGAGAGCACCTGCGTCACCCGAAACGACAGGGAGCCGTGCCTCCTCCCGAGCCAGCGCTCGAGCACCGGCCGGACCGCCTCGATGATGTCGAGGCCGGCGGTAGGGCGTGAAAGCCTGTCCCGCCATTCCGCCACCAGGACCCCGCGAAGCTGAGACCGATGCAGCTCCATGTGTCGCTGCATCGGTCGCTCGCCCCGCGCCACCGATATGATGACGCGAGTACTTTCGCCTCCAGGTCCCAGGGCGGGGATCCGGCCAGTGCACAAGCCGCCTCGTAGGAGATCGTGCGATAACCCCTGATGACTCTGACGGCCATAGCCCTCTGCGGCTTGCACAGAACCGCAATGCTACCGGCCGTCAGGTCAGCCGCCCAGATCGGGGCCCCGTACAAGGCCATCGATCGCACGATCCCCACGTAGAGCCGCCTACAAGCGGCGCTCGGGCCCCCCAGATTGGGAAGCAGCGTTGACAGCGCCCCAGCAGCGCCCAGCAACTTGGGTGCCAGCCGTCGGAAGTGGGGCCCGAAGTCCCACCGGCTGTCGAGCACCAATCCTAGGTACTTCATGGTAGACTCGACAGCGATCCGAGCCCCCCCGACCACGATGTGTGAGCCGGGTGACGGCGCCCGCCGGGGGCCATGAAACACCATGGCCTCCGACTTTCTGAGGGCCACCTCCAGGCCTAGGCGGCGTATGCGGCCCACCACCTGTGAGACCGCAGCCGTCGCCAACAACGCTGCCTCCCTGTGCGAGCTCCCCCGGGCAGTGACCAGCGTGTCATCCGCATAACACGTCAGGTCCACCCCGGCACCGAGCTCGCCCCTCAGCACCCAGTCGTACCCGATGTTCCACAGGAGCGGTCCTAAAACCGAGCCCTGTGGAACACCGCACGACATGCGGCGCTGGTTTCCGCCATCACGTCCCATGTAGGTGACACACCTCTCCGACAGATAAGCCCCAACGATGTGGCGGAGGTAGGGAGGCACCCCATGATACCGCAGTGCCTCCCGAATACAACTCCAGGGCAGGGTGTTGAAGGCGTTGGAGATGTCCAAGGACACCGCCAACATCACCCCGCCCCGGGACACCGCTTCCTCCGCCAGGACCCTAACCCGCGACACAGCGTGGATCGTGGAGCGCCCATGCCGAAACCCGAACTGACTGTCGTACAGGTCCGGCCCCTCTCTGCACGAGTGGCCGACGAGGCGGGCTGCGATGATACGCTCAAACAGCTTGCCCACCTCGTCAAGCAGCACTATGGGCCGGTACGCGGACGGCGAGTCCGCAGGGCGCCCCGCCTTCCTGAGCAGGACCAGACGACCAGATTTCCACAAAGTGGGAAACTGGCCCCACTCAAGGCACGCTGTGTAGAGTCCTCTCAGTTGGGGCTCAAGCTCCTTCAGAGCGAGGGCTAGCACGCAGCCGTGGATCCCGTCGGGCCCCGGAGCCACGTTCTTGGCCCGGAGCCGCATCACGGCTGCCCTCATCTCTGCCTGTGTCACCTCTGGGACGCTGATGGCGGTCTCGTCCTCCGTAGACTCTGCGGCTGTGGGCAAAGCCATCGGCGGCGGAGTATGCTCCGCTCTTGCCGGGAAGAGGGCTGCGACTACTTCCTCCAGCAGCTCGGGTTGGAGACTCTCCGTAAGTGGAGGCGCCGCGGCTCGAAGTTTCCCTCGAACCGCGCGATAAGGGCGCCCCCACGGATCCCCGTCTAGAGTCTCCAACATCTCCTCCCTGGCTCGCGTCCTCGACTCACCGATGGCCAGCCACAGAGTCTCCTTGGCCGCGCGGTACACCTCATACAGCGCGGCCTCTTCGTCAGGGACCCGACGACGTCTCCTCCGGTATCGGGTGTACTCGCGTCTAACCGGAGTGCCTCCCTAATGCAACTCCAGGGCAGGGTATTGAAGGCATTGGCGATGTCAAGAGACACCGCCAAGACTACCCCACCCCGGGCAACAGCATCCCCCGTCGTGAGGGCTCGAACGCGCATGATGGCACCGTAGAGCGCCCCTTGCGGAAACCATACTGGCTCTCCGCCAAATCCGGCCCCACTCGCACCAGCTGCCCGACAAGGCGGTCTGCAATTACTCTTTCAAAGAGCTTGCCCACCTCATCGAGCAGCACGATGAGCCGGTAAGCGGACGGAGAGTCCGCCGGGCGCCCCGGCTTCTTGATGAGGACCAGTTTCCCCGTCTTCCAACGAAGTGGGAACTGGCCCCTCTCCAAGCATGCGCTTAGGAGCCCCCGAAGTCGAGGCCCGAGAGCCTCTAAGGCCAGAACCCAGGCTTTTCCAGGTAAGCCGTCGGGTCCTGGGGCGGTATTTTTGGCACTCAGCCTACGTACCGCCACTCTCAGATCTACCTCGGTCACCTCCGGAGTATCGTCGTCGTCGTCCCTGGTGTGGTCCGCATCGGGCACCGCAGGAGGCGGAGCCATGGGCGGGGGAGTATGTTCCCCTCGCGAGGGAAACAGAGCGCTCACCACGTCCTCCACGAGCTGGGGCCGGAGACTCTGCGTCAGCGGGGGAGCCCATAGGCGGAGCTTATCTCTCACCCATTTGTATGGGCGTCCCCACGGATCTCTGTTCAGAGTCTCCAGCGACTCCTCGCGGGCCAGTCCTCTGGCCCGCTCGATCCCCGCTTGGAGGGCGGTCTTCGCCGCTCTGTATCCTGCGTACAGCTCCGACTCAATGGCTTCCGTATCCGGCGGGCGGATACGGAGCCTGCGGTGCCTGGCGTACAGGTGGCGCGCAGCAACGCACGCCGCGCGTAAAGCGGTCAGCTCACGCGACCACCAGTACACCTGGCGCTGAGCACGTCCGGGCTGGACCCGGGGCATTGCCACGTCACAAATTTCGGACATGGCCTCCCGGAACCACTCCGCCTCGTCGTTTATGTCGGCAGGCCTGTCCGGTGATGACACCCAGGCCTGCACGATCGAGGCTTCCAGGAGGAGCTCCCGGTCCAGCTGCTTCAGCGCCCACCGCGTAAATAAGACCCCTGGAAACACTATTTTACTTCGTTTTACAATGTTTTATAACACGGTTTTAAACCTAAAGCCGTTGACCGTCCGCGAGGGTTAACTTAAGCTCAAACATAATGCCGGTGACCCTCCCGGAGGGTTCACTTCCAATATGTTTGGCGGCATGGCGTATAAGCTCTATGAAAAATTGGTGGTGTCGAAAGTATTAAGTAACAAGGAGTGAGAGAGGCCTATGTCCATCAATGGACGGCTAATGAGGATGATAGGGCTTTACCAAAGCTTATCATCAATTGCCAGCTATCAACTCAGCCTATCGCAGTCCACATCTGGACATAGGGCTGTCCCAGGATGCAGCACGACACCCTGCCCTCTGCCTTCTGCATCCAGTCCGTCCCAGCCAGCTTTTTAAGGTCGTCTGTTTATCTAGCTGGGGGGCGTCTCACATTACACTTGCCGATACGAGGATCCCCAGCTGTAAAAATCTTGAATCTCAATCACACATGCTTTTTTGTTATATTTCCAACGACTAGAACTATATACAATGTTCATTCAACAACTATATTCTCAGAAACAGGGTCTCCATATATACACATAAACGATTTCGATGATTACACACGTTTTCGGTCGCCGGCGGCTCAGTGTGATTTGTCAAAGCCTCTTATCTGGCTACCTATCGAGCATTTGTTCTCAAAACAACAAAAGGAAAAAAATATTCTCCATCGTTGCGAAAAAACAGATCAGTGCGCACGAGGGAAATAAAGTAAGGGAAGGTGTCCATCTTCTTTCGTTTTATCTTGAATTACTAGATGTTTTGACAAGGTTCATGACTTCTCGTATATTTATTTGATCACACTAAAAACATATCATGTAAAGTAGTTTGCTAAGACTCACATATCGCTTTCACTGTTAAAAAGTTATGAGATCTAATGTAGAGCCAAGCCTCTAACTCTAAAAGGCCTAACTTGAGAGGTGAAACACGTGTCGATTTCTTACAGGGTTCTTTATTTTACTTTATTGTATACCAGAAAATACATATAGTAAATAATAAAGGAGAAACCCGGTTCTGGGCCTAACCGTTACAAGAATCAGATATGTACCAAAAAAAAATCCATTTCGCTTAATTAACCCATTTAAATCTTAACCTTAATAGCAATGGCCAAGTGTAGAAAATAAGTACATTTCTATTTAATTTTTTTAAACAATCTTTGTAAACCGTTGCAACACTTATTTCTTTATACGTCTCTTACTTCACAAACGCTGGCATTATATCAATAGAGCGTCCCAATGACCCTAACAATGTGATCGATTTAATGGAAATCGATACTGTCACAAATAATTAAATAATACTCCATTGTTTAAGTATAATTGTTTTTTTAGGTACTAATAAAATCAATGTAAAATCAAAAAATCTGGAATCTAATTGATTTTTAACGTAACCACCATTAAAAAATCATTAATTATAAATAATCGTTATAATCGATTGCACTAGTAAACGGCAAATGTCAATGTTAACGTCTGTCAATTGTCACGTCATGTCATTGTTGATGTTGTCTTGTCATTCGCTTGTCGTATTTTTGCTTATTTGATTATTGTTTGTCCGTATTTCTCCGGATTTAATTATTTGACCTCTGCTCGAATACTGGACTCCGAAATTGTTTGCCTTCTGACTGCCCTCACTTGAACATTGGACACCGTACCCTGCCAATCCTGCTGACCTTTGCTGGAAAACTGGATCTGTATAATGCTATTTTGACGTCTGGATATAACGACATCGTGAGCCTGTGCATTAATTGCGGAATAGCAACGGATACAATAACCAGACCCGCTCCCGCACCAGACCGCTGCAATATAATAGGAAGGCGAAGATTGGAAGATGAAATGATTCTTTCAATTGTACCAGGAATGGGTCGCGCCACAAACGGTTAGTATCCGATATTTCTGTATTGTAACATTTTTGTACTATGCAATGACCAAAATGTGCAACAAATTCATATTCGAAGACATGACCAATCCGGACTGAACCTGCATGCTTAAAGCTTATTCCGGTCAGTGGGTCGTCTTCCCTCTCTCAGAGAGGAGGCCTGTGTCCCTGCAGTGGAAATGTACGTATAATAAGGCTTATGTTTACCCAAATGTGCCACTCAGATGTTTATTACTAAATGCTAGTGCTGGACCTAATAGTCAAATGATAAATGTTTGTTTCAGGTACTTAAATGAAAAAGACTTTACCTGCCAAGCTTGCTGAAATCATGCCAATGCTGTATCTCTTCATGATAATAGACCAGAAGAGAGTGAACAGACACCTATAGGACACCGACGAATAGAAGTGTGTAGAGAAGTGGACGGTGACCACCAGAACTACCTACAGCAAGAGCTGTCAACATCGGACTCAACCTGGATGTTGAGAGGATGAATAAAATCTAGGCATATAAGTAATAGTTTATATATTAGTCGACAGCTCTCTAAGTGGGATGATGCTATACTCCAATATTATTGCACCTGTATCGTTGGCAAAAGAAAGGTTGTTTGCTGTGCCCACACCATGGGCATAGTTATGGTATCGTGGTTGGGCATGGCACCAGGGTATTATATTATGATAATCCTAATGAAGAAGGTGATTAATAAAACCATTTATCACAATTATATGTTTTTTTATTTTCATATATCTTTGCAATCCCAGATGACTGTAATCTGAGATTGCATCTAATCCCCTAGTAGATACAATATTAACAAATGCAAGCCAGTAGTGTTATTACCCACTAACAACACTATTAACTTGCATTAGTTAAATAAACATCGTTTCCAGCTGAGGTTTTCAGTAAGATCAATCGGATACCAAATCAGAAGTAACCCCCTAACCGTTTTTTATGTAAGTACTTAGCTATACTTTCCAGCTTAAGCTGACCTCGCATTGTACGGAAATCCTATACAATGCGAGATCAGCTTAGACTGGAAAACTATAGCTGGATGTGTAGCCGTGTGTAACTACCTAAAACCTCATCGTGATAGGCTGCAGGCGCTGAAACCAGTACAGCGCACGTACATTCCCGATTTACGTAGGAAACAAAGCCTAAAAAATACCACTTTCTATTGAAATAACTCAAATAATAAAATAACCTAATAAGTAAACATTGTCTGATTTTACCAATTTGGCCATTGCTGGGAGATGTGAAAATTGGGGTCGTGAATTCTTCCTAAATGCTCTAATTCATGGCCAAATTCCAGCCCTGTAACGCCAGGCCCAAGTTTCTATGTAGTTTGGGTTTCTCCTTTAACACTACAAAACATACAATGGGCGGCTTTATCGGTTTCTGCGATCTCTTCCAGGCAACCTTGACTGACTCGTTTATGACTCTTTAGGAACAGTTAAGCGGATTAGTTACTAAATAAACGTCGTCTATTGTATTTTTTCTGAGTATACTCCTAACCTTATCTTTCGGGGACACAGACAGGTTATTTATAACACAAAAAACCTGCATTTAATACTAAAACTAATTCAAAATATCTTCACGTGCTTTCACCCAAAAACCGTCCCAAGAACATAATAGTTCTATTTCATCCTCCCCATTACACAATTCTAGGTACAGTGGCATTGTTTCGCACAATATAGCATTCCCGATGCGACGGGACGTGACAGTAATGCTAAACGGTGCACGTCCGTGGTTAAACTATCGATAAATATTTGTGGGACACGGCACACCACTAGTGCTTCCAGGACAGTAAGCTGGCATTATTTGTGTAGGGTGTTTAAAGGGGTGGGGTAAATTGAAATGAACTGTAAGAGTCTGTGTTTCCCGACAGCTACAACTCTTCTTCCTGTTTTCGAGTCAATTGTACTTACTTTTCAAAATTACTTCGGCTCAATAGGGCCATGTTAATCACAGCATCCGTGGCGTTCATGAGATCCTCAAAAGCGCTGGTCACTTGAGACACTCCAACAAGTGGATGTTCTGGTCGAAACACCGCACTCACATTGGGTGTCAGGCAGGTCTGTAATCTCCTATTTTGTCAAGTTGTGTTTTCAGCGGCATATCTGGTACACAACCGCTTGTCTGCGTTCTATTGCTAAAACGGGCACCATCGTCTGCAGCCTTTATGCGGTCGACGATGCTTCCCGTTGACAGGCGCGACGCCACAGGGTGACGCGACTCCAGTAGAGCTATTTCTATGAACATTTTATAGATATTGTTCTACCAGAATCGCATCGCATCGTCGCGTCGCACCTGTTTTTGGGAGCTTTTATAGATGGAGAGAGCATATACTAGCACGTGCAAGAAAAGACCAACAAGACATCATCAAAGATAAAAATAATATAAACTATCGATTTAGATAAAATTCTGGAAACTCATGTGGGTTTAATAATTATGAGTTAATATAAAATTGGATGCATAGAAATTTATTTTTCTAATTTATAACTGGCTATCTTTTGCCCGCGCTGTGGATGTCGTAAAATATCCGACGGGAATGTACTACCGAAATTAAAAGTACTCTATGTGTATGTACATCCAGAATTCCAGAAAAACTGAAAATAATTCAAAAAACTATATTTTCGCATCGGAGTCGATCCACGTCGTAGCAATCACTTTATTTCTAAAACCCTAATCACCAACAACAACAACTTAAATGCTAAAATGTTTGAGGTTTTTAAGTTTCAATCAATCAATCTGCCTAGCCTTTTCCCAACTATGTTGGGGTCGGCTTCCAGTCTAACCGGATGCAGCTGAATACCACTATTTTACATGGAGCGACTGCCTATCTGACCTCCACAACCCAGTAACTGGGTCATACGATACCCCTTGGTAAGACTGGTGTCAGACTTTCGGGCTCCTGACGACTCGTAACGACTGTCAAAGATCCACGAATGACAGCCGGGACCAACGGCTTAACGTGCTTTCCGAGGCACGGAGGATTCTCGGTATGTAAAGATGGTCACCCATCCACTGACCAACCCGAGGTTTTTAAGTTTATTATGATGTAATTATACCAATTCACTTATAAACCGCCTTCCAGATTATACTAAATAAAATACAGTAACATATCAAATTTATTCATATCAAAAATATTTAAATGATTCAACGCAAATCCTAAATTACGATTTATAAACTCCAAGAACTAATACGAACGTCTATTTAATCTCTCCACTTGCCAAATAAATGGACATAAGCCGCTACAGATCGGTGTTTACACATTCAAAATAGCAATTAACAGGCTGTCGATCAAGTGTGGAAGACTGTCAACCCTTCCTTGCCTCATCATCAATATCCTTTACATCAAACTCGATCTCATACGCATTAATCGAATCTGTCTCCCAACAAAACCTAATCCGATAAATGGGTTCGTAAAAATTACTCGCTGCCGTACATTTTATAAACGGGACCGTAATCGAATTATTCCGTAAGGTAATTAGGTTATCAATTCTGGTGGTATGGAAGGTTGCGCACTTGTGGTATAATTTATTCGAATCAATCAAACGGATGAGGTTGGGGGATGGTAAGTGTCGGTGGGACCAATTATTTTTCCGATGCTGACTATACAATTTTATTCAGGTATGTGTACACGAAGCGTGTGAACTGTCCAATCTGCATAGGACTAACAGGAAATTCTGCGAATTGTACCGCTTGCAAACAGGACATTGTATGAGTATGAGATTTGGCATCATTGTAACGTTTTGCGAATCAGGTATCCGCACTGTTGGTGACTTTTGCACGGTTCGACGACGATTGCTAAACAAGGGTCGATGAACTTTTTCGTTATTTTATGAGACGAAAAAGTTCAGCCATCCCTGTCACTTGGGAGTTAACCAGCCATTTCGAGTAAATAATACAAAGTACTTGGTACTGTTTTAGTTTTAAATCATTAAAATAAATAACCCTTAATAAAAAAAATATTTTTATAACATATTGTGTTTTGAGATCCTATTTGCACAACCTTCTGCACACACTATTTAAGCAGAAGTATTTTTAGGTCTACGTTTTCAATTATTTACTAAGAGTACTGAAATATACCCAACTGCTGTAGACTACAATTAACCACTTTGGTTTCATTTACCTACTTCCTTCGCAGTATCTACTGTTGTAGTGAAATCGCGTTTTAGCTCATCTAGCTCTGTAACTTCAGCATCTTCGTTGACGATCACATTCTTCAACTTCTCATCACCTTCGTCATACATAGCACCTTGCAACTCAACCTGGATCTCTCTTAAACTTTTGCCCTTTGTTTCTGGCACCAAAAAGTATGAGAATAGAGCACCAATTATTGATGAACCGGCGAAGAAGCAGAACACTCCAGCCAGACCTGCTGCGTCCTTCATTTCTTGATACCCTTTGACTGATAGGAAGTTTAGGAATCCTCCCAAAATATTTAGGAAGGTCATAGCCACAGATTTAACGTTAAGAGGGAATATTTCTGCAATGATAACAGAGACTAGAGAATCGTAGCCTAGAATGGATAACATGCTAGAGAAGATGATGCCAATGAAAGGGATGTAACTGTAGTACGGGGAAGAAGTGGGTTGTATAAAAAAATAGGCTCCAACAACGATGAGGGTTATGCCAGAGCTGAAGTAGGAGAAGACGAGCAGGGGACGACGTCCAACCTTGTCCACTAGAACTGATGAAAATATACCTGCAAAAAAATTGGGAGTTAAAATATTGACAGGTGCTAGAATATTATTTTTAATGACGTTCAAAGATTGTATTAGTCTTTTGATTTATGGTTAGTTCCTCTGATTAATGAATTTCGTATTCCGTACAAAATTGACCATAAACTTCTTAATTTCTTACCAACAAAGAATTTGACTGCTCCAAATATTATCAGCATAGTAGAAATATTGACGCTCGTCTCGCTCTCTTGAACAATTCGGCCGATGTACTGTTGAATGGCAAGTGCTCCCGACATCATTTGAGTAATTTTCAAACCTGTTGATGAATGAAGGTACATATAGCTAAATGAAAAAATTAATTTATTACTCCTCTGTATAGTCTGTTCCAAAAGTAACTAATGAAAATGTAAACAAATCAGGATCAGGAAACGTATCTGTAGATTTATTACATATTTGAATACTTCCTGAAATTCTGATTTTAAATCACTTTAAAGATGTTTTTAATTTGTCAGTTGAGGTTAATTTTATAACCTTCGTCGATAATTTTTCAATTATCATTTAATGATGTGACACAAACAATAATTGCTGGATGTGGTAAGTGGTGCGATAAGAAGTTGAAACGTGAACAGGGTTTGTTTACTGTCGTCAGATAATTTTCGAACAGACCATCGGTACTAACCTATACAAATGATCAGTGCCTTGCGGTATCGCTTCCCAGTAAACAGCTCTTTGACAGAACTGGAGCGTACCGTCTCCTTTTTCACGTCCAACCGCATTGCTGACAACCGATTTTCAATTACCTGCAAAAAAAAAGTTATTGTGAAATCAGTATAAGCACAACGCTACAAGCAGATATTCTTTCTCCTGCTCCAAAAGCTGGTTGGGAAACTGTAGCCAGGTCGGCAATTTCTGGAAATATTTTTTATACCGTTGTTATATGTAAATATCCAACTGTACCGCATAAAATATGTTTAGATTCTTTTTTATCCTTCAATTGAAACTAACCCTTTAAGCATCAAGCAGAAAGTATTTTATAACACTAATAATCAGGTATTCTCTCACCTTCTTATCCGTATTCCCGCTTAACTTGATTAGTGAATCTCTCGCTGCATTTACCTTTCCTTCTTTCAAGAGGTAATACGGAGATTCTGGTATAAAGCAGCAGGCTATGAAGTAACAAATCGGCAGAACCAGTAACATATAGCTGACGGCGTGGTACGAAACGAAGGGGCCGACGGACATGATGAGAAAACCGCCGAAATTTTGCATATAGCGAATCGATGATGTGAGTTTACCTCGTATCGCTTTATCTGATACCTCAGCTAAGTACATGGCTGATACCTGAAAAAATAATTTAAACGAAAGCCAATGGTATATATAGCGCTATAAGGTTATTTTGACGCGTGGGCAAAATCGGAACTAACGCCGCCATCTTGGTTTTTGAAAACATATCAAGTTACATTTAACAAAACAATTGCACAAATTCCCTTTCCTCATTGGTCTGCAAGCAACACTGCGGTATAGTATGCTCTGCATACCGAAACGATACCGCACTGATTTCGTTTAAGAACCTGACGTTATGTTTTCGGCATAGTTTGTGCAGTACCGTTTAAATCCTCGCGAAAAAATGTCGTCTTCAAGTGATGAAGATGTTGTGGTGTATCATATTTAGCTCTATTTAGGAAAAAACTGAAGGCGCTATTGGCGACATGCGTAAATTGATTAAAAAAAAAAATCGTGTAGGTGGAGTTATCCTCCACTTTATCCCATTTGCCTTTGGACCACTACGTTTGAGAGATCCTGCTTATATTTTAAATTGATTTGTGGTTACTGATTAATCGGTGCACTCTTTAAAGGTTGACATTTTCGATGATTTTGTCATTGGATGGTGTTGAAAATGCATCATGCGTTATATACCGCAATTACTTACAGTTGATATCATGCCGGTGCCAGCGCCCCATAAGAACCGCGTTAAGTAAAGCCACCATGCTGTCGCAGTGCTTAAAACAATTATCTGGAAACAATAATTTAAGAGCGTTTATTCTAAAAGTGGGCAACGTCACAAATAGATGTAATATATTTCGCTTTTTTGATTAATTTGGCAATATTACTGTATGGAAATACGAAATTTGGCTAACTAGCGAACTAGAATATTAATAATGAATTGTAATATAGCACTGCATTTAATGTTGTAATAGTATTAGGTGTAAAAAAGACATTTGGAATGTTTCCAAATACTTTTTTTTACATCTAAAACGAAACATTCGGTGTTACGATAGTAATTATTGCATTTCATAATTAATATTTTAGTTCACTAGTTAGCCACATTTCTTATTTCCATACAGTAATATAGCCAAATTAATCAAAACGAAATATTTGACAGCTATTTGCGACGTTGCCCACTTTTAGGATAAGCGCTCTTAATCAAATTAGAAACAATAAACAGTTCTCCTTAATAGTTCAATTATTTTAAGTTCACATCAAAATTACTTCGAACCTCACATAAGTGAGTGACAGGACCAGTTATTTTCGTTTAAAGAAATCAACGCGGTTTAACATCCAGACACCATTATTACTATATTATCAGACTTTTGTGTACTACAGGGCAAAGACCTCCCTTCCCTCATTTATCTTATCCTATCTATTGCTGTATGTTGGTCACATCTTGAAGAAAAAAGTCAAGTTCGTCCCGCCATCTCCTCCTGGGTCTGTCGCGGCGCTATTTGCTACTCTTCGACATCCATTTAGTTAAATTAAATTGTATTGTATCTGAATGTCGCAATTTAGAAAATTACACCACTCGTAATGATGGTTGTATTCTCAGAAAACCTAGTCTGAATCACGTCTATTCAAAAACTTACCGTTCCAATGACGACGGGCAAAGCACTGCCCAAGATAACGGCTCGTCTCCCGAATCCATCGGAAATGAATCTCGTCACCAGGCTGCCAGTCATGTAGCCAGGGGATGATAAAGAAGCCACCCATGATATTTCTTGCTGAAACCATTCTAAATATTACACTAGCGATTCAACCCTACTTAACAAGGTTTGCACAACTCAGGTTGTGCCAAGATTTCTTTATTTTGAATTTTCTTTATTTATTATTATGAATTCTGGAAGGTTTATGTGATATATACCTACATTAAACATATATCACATAAGCCTTCCGGAATTGATTCTCTAAATGACGGTGAAAACAGCATCAAAATCCGTTCCGTAGCTTAGAAGAACAACGCGGTCATATACAGACACGAAAAGCGACTTCAATTTATAATGTGAATAGATTTAAATTTATTCAGCATATCATGATTTTACACAACTTCTGCCATAGCATCTTGCATTCTTTACATTGCCTTTCTTATTAATAAGACTGCGCCGCGGCCATCTGTCCGTCTCGCGTCTGTCTGTCATGAGCTCAATGAATTTTCACAGTAATAAATAGAAGGTAAACATTTTTCGTGGAACGGAAACTAAGGGTCCGTTCCACGGGCCCGACGCGTTTGGCCGGATCTTTGTTTTTGGTTTAATTTGGTAGACCCATCTCATACACGACTAGCTTATTGACACAGAACATAACTAAGTTACGAATAATAACAATAAACAATATTTATTTGTTCAAGACTTAACTCTATTTACAATTATTGTAGCTTAAATTAGACTTTATAACTTAGTGGCAAGATACAAGACATGTGCAACTGGGCTTAAACTAGGAAGATTCCAGTGCATAAGCACCAGTTACTTCCGTCACCACCGTGATTGAGCTGCCATTACAAGTATGGTGCGGTGCAAAATTAAGTATTATTTATTTATTAATTACTATCGTGCGTGTGTGTATCAACATATGTGTGAGTCCGTGTGTGTTTGCATGTGTGAGTGTATGTGTTTGCGTGTGGGGCTTGAGTGGCTCTAGATACAGTATTTTAGTACTAACTGGAACAGGGATAGATAGATTTTTTTCGACAGGTTCGAGTCGCACACCCTGCTTAACTTCTTAAAAAATATTATTAACTTTCTAACCCTAGAGCCTAGTGTTCTTACGTGGTGGTGGAAGTCTGCTGGTCTGGTCGTCCATTTGTATACCAATATACATATTTTATACAATTTGTTTTTTCAATAGGGACCTGCATGCACCGATAATGTTTTGATTACAGATGTGTGCCCGGACTTCAACCAATTCTTGAGCTGATGGTGGAGCCTTCTTTGTCGAGAACATAAGGATTTGAATTTTTTGTACGTTAAGTATAAATAAGTTTTATTTTTATTTTTTTTGTTTATGTTAAGGTATCCAAGGACTTTTCTCAGCCCGACGTTTGTAAGAGTGACAACCTCTGACCATGAATTTCCATGGACAAGGATTACCGTGTATTCTACATAAGTTATTATCATCTGAACATTTTGTAGATTTAAATTACATATCTCATTTATATAGATTATGAATAAGCTAGGACCGAGTACACTCCCCTGTGGTACACCAAAATCTATATTTGCACTATTAATTATGAACTTGTCAAATTTATCTATCTGAGTTCTATTAGTTTAAGAGGTGTTCCTCAAATCCCTATATTCTCCACCATCCTGGGGACAGAGACGGTGTCAAAAGCTTTTGCTAAGTTTAGAAAGACTCCTATGTATTTATGCTTGCTGTCTAGTTTACCTGCAATATGACCTGTTAGATTATTACCGCGTCCTCTGTAGATTTTCCTGATACGAAACCGTATATCGGTTTGGAGATTAGGAGGAGATAGGTAATGTATTAGTCTGCTATTCATGAGTTTTACTATTATTTTGGAAAGTATTGGGAGCACATGTATGTATTTTATAATTAATTATAGAAAACCTAGAACCTCAAAACCATTCATTAGAAACCAAACACGATACATTAATCTTTTTTTTTTTGGTTGCACTTTACATCCACTGTATGCCGCACTGTTGGTTTTTTTGTGACGTCATAGCAGCTATAACCCGTGGAATAACATGGCGCTTCCAATGACACCTCGTTTGTCGAAATACGACGAAAAGTTTAGGAGTTATGAGGGAACAGATTAACATACATACATAGCCTGTTAAAATCATCCTATCATAAAACCATCCCTCCTTTGGTTTTGTCGTAGTCGGGTTAAAACTGAAGAAAATCGTCACGAACAAAGTAAATTAAAGCCGTAAATATGTAAATACTTCTCTTACATAACCTTACATCTGTAATTTTGAAGCCGGTCTCATTGTTGTGGAACTTCGGTAACATAGGGGTGCTCCACGCAAGTGAGAATCCTGCAAGCATAGAGGCCAGCGACACTGGAAAGGAAGATATAGTATCAACACTATCATTCCATAAAAAGACACCCACTGTTGGACCTCCCCCAGAGATCGCCACTACGACCGTTCTAGCGCTGGCCGCATCCAGTGGGTTCCCATGACCTTCACTAACTCAATATACATACAACTACAACTAATATAAAGAGAAAATATTTGTTTTTTTCTTTGTAATGAATAAACTCAAAAACTACTGTCCGATTAAAAAAATCACCTGTGCAATGCTATATTATCACTGAGTAACATAGGCTATAATTTATAAAGACAGCACGCGGGCGAAGCCGCTGGCGGAAGCTAATGTAATAATTGCATTCCACAATGTGAACATAAGTGGGTGTAGTTAGGTAGTTGACAGTCCACCTTGTGGAAGGCCAGACCACGGTGTCATACATAAAGCACCCTTGAATATTTATCGACCATTCCGCGATGTAATAACCGCTGAACTGATTTCTAGATAATAAAGTATCCATGGGTCCAACAAGTACATGTTGAATATTATGTTTATTCCGTTCTAACCTTTACGTTTACTCGCTTCTACGCATTTTCTATCCTTTTCTTGATTTCTTGATAAACAACCACTGAAGAACTAATTTCGGGTAAAAAAGTGTTCAACCGTCGCTTGTTTCGGCGGACCCACCCCGCGCCCCCCGGACTTTAAACAAACAAGCGGCAACCACGTGAACAAGCGACCGCCCCGCGTCCCCCGGACTTTAAATAAACAAGCTGCAACCACTTGAACGAGCGAACGCCCAGCGCTCCCTGGACATTAATAAACAAGCGGTTATGTAGGTAATGTGTAGTTATGTAGGGACATAAAAAAAACATTTGTTTATGTCTCTAAAAAATGTTGCTCTCCATTCATACAGCGGGAAATACCAGAAGAGACACATAAAACATCAAAATGAGTGCTCTAAAACTAAGTGGTTATGGTGGCCTGCAATTTCAGAGATTGAGGAGACATAGCGTCCCAACTCTCCTGCACGCGTAGCATGACGCTTTCTATTTCTACGAAGAATAGACACAGCTCTTTCTATACAAAGTGACATTTCGTTTCTCCATTTTTGACGTCGCACCGTAGAAATCTTTCTACAATCTGTCATTTTGTCTTTCGTTTTTATCGATCTTTGTCTAGGTCCTTTTATAGGTAGACTATTTGCAGAAGAAAGTTTTCTATCCCAAACTGTCAAAATCACACTGACAACTGACAGTTGTCTAAGGTAGTGAAGACAATTTGATTTTGTAATCGCCATGCCATTATGCCATGTCTTTAGACAGTAGAAAACTTTATACTCGACGGCCGCAAAGTATAAACAGTTATCTACAAAATCATAATTTTACACGCGTTTTGGACGCAGAACTGTGATAATTAATAGAAGAACGAAGCTATCATCTTCTATTTTACATCATTTAGTTAATAGGGCATTACCAAGGAAATGGCTAAGGCCAATATTACTGTAATATTATTTTGTTCCAAAATATGATACTTCGACACTTTGAGAAAAATTGTTGTAGTTGTCTTTATATACGTGACAGTTAAAATTTACAACCAAACAGAAAAAAATCTAAAGAATTCTGAGTCGATTTATGTAAAAGAGTGAATTTCGTAAAAAAGTGCAGTTGAGTCTTTCTACTTTGGTGCCGTCGTACTTTCTACATGGAACGTCACTTTTGTCTACTCTTCCGTTGACACAACGGTGCTCACGCTACACGTGCTGGACAGATTCAGCTGATTGGAATGAGAAACTTAATTGCGAAGTTGTTACCAAGCTCCATAACCTAAAAAAACCCCAAGATATCGCACAAAGAAATTGCTTATTTTTGTTGACAACAGGTTGCTACTAAGCAAAAAACGAATTACGCTGTAATTGATTTGAGCGCGCTTAAACCAGTTCCGCATTAGCATGAGCGCGATAACGATGTCCCGTGAATCGTCATAGATAACGTCATCTTGCGATAATGCCGACCATGCCCTAAATAAACATCAACGCGAGCGCTGTCAGAATGACAAATGTGCTGTTTTGTTTTGAGTCGCATCCTAACTTTAAACTAATGTGGAATTTTCGAAATTGTACTTCTCGCCACCTAACCAAAGAAGAAAAAGAAATTTGTGGTTTATACACAAATACATATGTTATGTTATTAGTTTTGACGTTGAGCAAGCACTGTGAGAGGGTTCACAAGCGTTCTGAATTGTTGACAGCTCTCAGCTGTCATAATCGTGTTATCTAAATCGGAACGTATATTATTGATGTGAGCGCTATGTGCCATTAAGGCTTAATTTGGAATGCGGACACAGTCTGAACAAATACGAAACAATTGAACTCACCAGCAGCTGCCACTAAATATTGAGCTTGTCTCCCTTCCGCCATCGCACAATTTAACGTGCACTCAAACTTTAAAAACTACAATTAAAAACAGCTACTCTATAAAACCTGGCTAAGCCTGGCATCAAAATGAACCCGACAAGATAATCATATTTCTATTTGTGTTGTGCCGTAAAATTACCAGAAATTCCTATATAAATTTATACTTATTATCTCATCAAATTCATGACAGTTACGTTATAATATTTAGGAAAAGTTGTTATAAACTTGCACTCTTGTATCGTCTTCCGCGTTTCGGATGTTTCTGAATCATGTTATCAAACGTTTATATGATAAAAAATGCAAAATCAGGTTGTCGAATTTATAACATAAGATAAGATATAATATACAGGGCGGCAACATGGACGCGTAAACAACAAAAAAAAATTTGCTTTTCCACACATTTTGAGCGCGTGTCTTGTTTTTGTTGTCTTGTTTTTGTGCGCACTTTACAACGTAGGGGGATCCAGAATTATGAACCTGTTACCATACAGGTTGCGAGTCGATGTCCCCTGCCACCCAGTATTTATTAGCTCAAACATGTGTACCTACACATATGTACAAGAATAAAAACGTGCATGCAGGATAAAGGCCTATTCAGATATAAGCGATATCGCCGCGATATCGTTGTCGCCGTAGCGATACTGGTCCAAAGTGACTAACCCAAAAGTACTATCGCTACCGAGCATGGCAGCGATATCCCTTATATCTGAACAGGCCTTTATCCTGCATTTAACCAAACATAAAGAAAAAAAATACAGGTATAAACACGAAAATAAAAAGTTAATTCTCGGTGGTTATTACCACACACCAACAAATCAAATAATTTATTAGTTTGCAAACATGGGTATTAGATAGATGTTTTTACAAACTTGCTCTGTTCATACGTGTTTCTGGTTACTCCAATTGTCGTCGATTTTTCAAGCACTTCCTGGCATCCGATTGAGCTGAAACTTGGCATACCTAAATAACTACCGAGACATTTTGAAAAACTGATACCATGGAGCTGGTCTGATGATGAGCCAGAATTTGGCCATAGGAACTCCTCAATCAAACAACATAGCACCATCGTGTTTAGACCATTGGCTATGTATTAACAAGTGCTTTGACACTAGGTGGTGGTCAGGGTCTGATGATGGAGCCGGAAGGTGGCCATATGTGTTTCTAGTGACTCCAATTGTCATCCATTTTTCAAGCACTTCCTATCATCCGATAGAGCTGAAACTTGGCATACATATACAACTACCGAGACATTTTGAAAAAATTATACCATGGAGCTGGTCTGATGATGGAGCTGGAAAATGGTCATCCACCATGAACTCCTCCATCAAACAAGATAGCACCATCGTGTTTGGACTCATTGGTCATGTATTAATAAGCGCTTTGACACTAGATGGTAAGTACCATGTGATAATTTTCAACGAGCGAAGTCGCGGGCAGAAACGAATTCATAATTATCTAAGATAGGCCCTTCGGTCAGATGGACGATCCACTTAAAGTAGGTAAGGTTTTTTGAACCATTTAATTTTTTTCACTAGGAATTCTACGAGGAAGTGATGATATCGTGTAGGGTTTTATTTTATCAACATCAGTTTCTTGCCCGTATACCCCCCCCCCCCCTTGCCGTTCCTTGGGGTCGGCCTTTTTCTCTTAAATTCACGTCTGCAGTCTACGTCACGCTATAAGCCACTCCCTTTCCAACACACGCGTTTCATCCTTCCTCAACAGTTTTAGTAGTGGACTTTAAAGGCTTCGCCAAATGAAACGCGTGTTAGAGCGCTAGCCTGACGCCGCGCTATAGCACCGAATTGTGTTGCACTATTACATTTACTGTCAAACAGAGCGCCGGCGCTAGCAACGCGCTGCTGTCTCAACGTGACACTGGCAGAATAGTCGAAACCGGTTCAATTGACAAGAAAGAAAAAAAAATCGCGCGCCGCTAGCGTTGCGTGCTGCGCTGTACTAACGCGCAAAGTACGCGTTTTATTTGGCGAAGCCTTTATTCCCGCATGTTGTTGGAGCATGTTTAAAGGTTTTATGTTTACATTTAGATTTCTTCAGACCCAAGCAAAATTTTCATAAATCTTTGCAGCTCTTGCATTCATTGGAAGGTCATAAACTATGAAACCAGAAGTAACGATTTGCCTTGAGATACTTATATTTGGAGAGGTGAGATAAGACAATAAATATAAATATGAAGTGTGAACATTAGTTGGCTTAAATTCTAGCTTCGTCCGTTTTATACATATAAAGGAATATTATGATATGTATATACGTATATGTATTTTATGCCGTGATGGCCCAGTGGTTAAGGCCTCGCCTCTCATGTACGAGGTTGTGGGTTCACATCCGGGCAAGTACCAATGTGACTTTTTCAATTCATATGTACTTTCTGAGTTTATCTTCGACATTGCTGACTTCGTGAGGAAACCTGGACTTATAGTCAATATAAGTCCGAAATCGCCAACTCGTCTTGAGCAAGCGTGGTGATCAATGCTCGTGCCTTCTCTGTATGAGAAGAGGCCTTTGCCCTGCAGTTGGAAAATAATAGGCTGGTATTATTATTTATTTATTATGTATTTTACCATGGAACCACTCTATGGTTGTTTTTTTAAATATTTATTTTTTGGCATCGGCATACCGTGTTAAATGTGCAACATGATTTCTGAGCTCGATCCCATCCTAGTCATAAAATTTTCCTCACGCAGCCCCTTTTCAGGCCTTTTTTTTCCTAGTAGCTACTTTTATAGGTACTTATAAATATTTACATAACGATTATTAAGAATGTAGGGATCGTACAGCAGGTGGCGTTCCGCCACAGTTAGGTTTCGGGAAGACCCCTTTACAGTCTCCCCAGAGATGTGCCCTTACTGGCGCTGCACAGGGGGGTTCCGGATTGGTCTTTTGAGAGGTAACGGTGCCCCTTCCATGTGCAGATGCTAACCACCGGGGTGGTTTTAGTGAGGTAGGAATCCCACACTCCCTGGTCTTATCCCCAAAGCCCGGGCGCCTTTTGAAGGTTTCCCCCCGAAAACAAAAAAATAAATAAAGGTGGAGTTCCGTAGCTTCTGCTTACCGTCATGTCAAGAAGGCGTGAGGCTATGTATGTATGTACAGTTGTTCGTTCTTCCGTACCACATGTCCATTATGTCACCAAAATTTACGTGAATATTTATTATTCGTAGGTTACAACACTACTTTTGAATGCATACGATAGCAAAAAAAACTATATGCTTTATCCGTTAGACAATTTATGAAATTGATACAAAGGACAAATGTAGGTAGGAAAAAAATTGGTACCGACTTAGATGATAACGGTATCTAGCAAATATTTGAATGTATTAAACGTCTAAAAATCTAACAAACAGACGTGTTGTGTGTGCTTGGTTAGTTTAGATTATCTAAACAAAAAATATTTTTTTTGTTAGAATGTTTTTTTACGAATCAACTGTTGATAAGTGAAGTGTTTCTTAAATAATTGTGGGTCGTTTATTTTACTATCAGTGTAAATCTTAGAAATTATTACACGTCAGTGTAAAAAAATGGGCCAGAATAACAGGATGCAGTATTTTGCGGCATTTGCCGGTAAGTTATTTAGATACATGAATTCTATAGTTTCACCCACATTTTAACTTCACGCCCGACGCACTTATTGGGGTAAGCAGAAAGATTAAAAACTGAACTGAGAAACTACCCAATGACTATCAAAAGAGGAAATACACGAGACGTCACTCTGATAACATTGAGAAAACACTTGAGATAAAGCAGTGATACTAAGAACTTGACCTCATAGAGCACAGCATGTGACTGTGAAACGAGACAAAATGTATCATGGAAATGTGAAATGTACTTTCTGGTAATTTTACTACAATGTGAGAAAGGACAGTCACTTCACTTGCTTTACAGCTATATCCTATCCTACTCCTACTAATATTATAAACGGGAGATTTGTAGGTTTGGATGGATGTATGGATGTTTATTACTCTTTCACGCAAAAACTACTCAACGGATTTGGATGAAATTTGGCAAACAGATAGTTTATAGCCTGGATTAACACATAGGATACTTTTTACCCCGATATTCCCACGGGATCGAGACTTATGCGGGTGAAACAGCGGGGCGCAGCTAGTAAATCTATACAAGCGGTTACGCCAGCCTTTATGCCCGGAGGCTTTGATTTAGATATTAAGTTCTGTTTACGTTTAGTTTTTATTTCTGCCTGAGTCTAGTTCTCGATGATTTTGGTTGGTATATTGGCGTGTGCTAGCTGACATATGGCTAATAATTTCAATTATGTTTTGTGTTATGTAATGTAATTTATTTTGCATACATATATAGTTTTTTTTTTTTCTAACTGTGCTGCTGGGGAGTTTGTGGTGCCACTCCTTCTTCCCAGCTACCACACTAGGAAGTAGTGAAGGGAGGGCGTTTTGGGGGACTGTCTTAAGTAATTTTGACGGTCGAAAAGTGCTGATTCTCAGCCTAGTTTTTAATAAATGACTTTTAAATTTTGACTCGCAACGTAAAATAGCTTACCTTATAACTAGATATTTAGGGTTCCGTAGTAAACAAGGAACCTTTATAGTTGCGCCATTTCCGTCTGTCTGTCTGTCCCTCCGCGGCTGTAATTTGGCATGGGTATACATAGTAATCACGCCGACAAAGTGGTAAAATAAAATAAAAAATCGTTTTTTTTTTGGGTACCCTACACGTAAAGTGGGAATGTTTTTGTTTTTTCTCGTATATCGTATGGTGTTGGGTGTCGTTGGCAAGGTCGTTCAAAAATATAGTGAGAATGTGAAAACCATTTTTCAATTCAGGGGTCCGTTTGCGAAATATTAAGCTTTAAATTTTTGTTAGTCTTGTGTGTGTGTGTCCCCCTCCTGCCAGCTAAATGGTTGTACTGGATTCGTAAAAAAAACACAGCAGTAGGATATATAAAGAAATTAAAAGGAAAACTATCATAGATAAGTAGGCTTTACAGATTAACGAGTAATAAACTAATCGAACAACTTAAATTTGCAGTTTGAAAAACATGTTCTCGCATACATTCCGCATGGGAGAACATGTTTTTCAAGTACAATGTTAAGTTTGTTCTTGGGATAAATTAATCCCAACTACGGAACCCTTCATTGTGCGTGGTTCGACGCCCACTTGGCCGGTTTTTATAACTGTGCGCTTTTTTTTTTTTTTTTTTTTTTTTTTTTTTTTTTTTTTTTTTTTTTTTTTTTTTTTTTTGAGGGTGGGAAATCATCAAATGACTACTCCCGCTCTGGGCAGAGCGAGAGGGTGTGTCAGACTTTTACTGACTAAAACCCACCCGTGTTCCTTCCGTTGCCTGTGTGCCGGGGCCGCGTTATCCCTTTCGGACAAACCCGCAACCCCAGCAGGCATTGGTCTTTCGACCCCGTCGGTTGGTGCTGACATCTCTTTGAGGCGCGCGTGGAACACAACGCGCCGTCGACACGGGCCTGGTCCTTATCGGACGGCGAGCTGCCCATTGCTCACCGTCCGCAAGCCCGCGCCTACGGTGGCCGGAAGTCGGCTCTGGACTCCCGACGCCCGGGGCGTCTCCTGCGGCATAACTGTGCGCTTGGAGCTGTCAAAGTCGTAGGTTATTAGTATTGAATTCACCCGCCCGGTTACCTTCTCAGTGCCCCGACGCCTCTTAAAGCTTCGTGCAGACTAGCGCGACGCGACACCGGTTATTGTTATACCGTGAAGTTTTCTTAGAAAATGTATAGTTCTGCACGAGCTTTAGTACGGTCTACACAACTCGTGTCGTCTCCACAGTTCTGTCTAAATAAACCATATACACTGTACATTTTGACGTTGACAGGTGCACAGTTAGCTAGTCCCATGTAAAAGGGGGCGACCCTATAGCCCATCAATTGGGCACAAATCCAGTCTCCAGAATTCCTGATGGTAACACTTTACCCGACCTGGTAACCCAGGACCTCATGGACAGCAGTAGTAATTGGTTACAGTTAGTCAATTTCATAAGTATTGTTAAGGTTACATTGTATTAACGACCAAAATTATTATATAAAATTTTCCTGTTCGCTTGAATCAGAAAGCAGTACTCCTTGCCACGGCACGCATAGTGAGGAGGTTCCTCTCTAGAGCCCGACCACCGGCAGCTTGGACCCTGTTCCTGGTGCCAATGGGCCACAATTTTTTTTTATGTTTTTGAATGTTTTTTTTTAAATTGTTTTTTCATAAAAATATTTAAAAATGTAATAAAGGAAACATAAAATTTTCCTGTTCTAATCATAACATGCCATAAAAGAATAGCCAAAAGTCAGTAAACTTTACAAGTATTTACTCTGTTGCAGTGTCCTTAGCGGCCATGACGAATGGCGCAGCCTTTTTTTGGACGGCTCCCATCTTGCCAAAGTTTCATAATAACGAGACCAGCATCAGTGTTACAAGTGTAAGTATCATAAGATAGAGTGATGTGAGGAAGAACTCATCTCTATTTACTTTAGCTGTTATATTCTTTTAGACACTGAGTGTGAGTCGACGTACAGTATGCCGAACGTCAGTGGTAACAAAACCAGCTTATCTAAGCTGGCCTCGTATTCTATTGAAACTTACTACGGAAGACCAGCTCAAGGTCAAAGTGGTACCACTGACATGCAGCCTACTGTACTTAAGGGGGATGCTAGCGCATCCCAGTAGGCTAGACGTCGCACAACGTAGCCTGCGAAATTATAATTTTCTTCCGTTTTTTTTGCAATTTGCAGGTCAGTGTCAGGTTGTATATTGATTAAAATATGATTAGCGACCAACCAAATATGAGTATTGAACCTATAACTTAACCTACAACATGCTAATTACAAAAAACCTAAGAAAATTTTAATTACGCGGACTACCCTGGCGCCAGTTGGTGACTAAATGGTAAAGCCACTTTACTGTAAAATGTTTTTTATTGCAAATTCGTTATCTTCAGAATTGGTTACGTCAAATAGTAAGACAACTTATTTTTCAACACACTTGCTCGTAAAGTAGCTGTTATTGAACCGTTTTTAAGTTCATAATGCAGTGTATTAAAACCGCGTGCTTTTTACTTTATATTATCGGACTAGTGCTGTAATGCCACAGATAACTAATCAGGATTTGGTTGCGACTCGCTAATAACAATAACATTGGACTTGTCTGGGAATTGAACGCGATATGATTAAATACGCACTAAATAGAATACACGTATTATCACACCCATTTAACACCCTATGCGTGTTTTTTATCTTTTAATTAAACTATTTTAATTAACAATAAAATCGAAAACTGGAATAAATTTTGAATTTTTAGAAACGTCAAACAACCGACCAAGCAACCGACATCCTTTTTATCTTGTCTAAATTTATCTTGTCATTGAAATGCTAGTGATTGACATAATAAAAATCGACTATTTGTTCAAGGAGTATTTTATTACTCCTTTATTGAAAAAAAAAACTATTTAATGTATTTATAATTATAATACTGACAACAGTCGTGTTTTTCGGCTAGGATTTTCAAGATGCTGTTAGAGCTAGCCCGCGTTTAAAGATGCGGTCCTATTTCCTTATTAAATAATTTCGTAGGTCTACATGTAATATAAGGACCCCTCATGTTTTAGAATATTATACTGCTTTAACACTGAATTTGTTACGTATTAAAACGAATACCTTCAAAAAGAGCACGGGTTGGCGACGTATTGCCCGCCATTCAATACCGAATGTCAAAAGGAAGACTGTTTTTGGGAATTGAAACTCCAATCATATCACCCTTCAAGTGATCTTAAATCCTCCGAGCTAATTAGACGAATACAATATGTCGTAACTGTCCGAAATATTATAAAATGTTTTTATTTTTGACATTCAACATGTCCGACGGAGGTACGAGCAGAGAATATGAGCTACACCAGGGATCACCAATTACTTTTATTTAGGGTCCATATTAAAAAAAAATGACTCGCGATTCGTTTGGAAGACGTTACCTAGTAGCAACCAAGATTAAAAGATGTTCATGACCTTGCATATTTTTGTGTTTTTTTGGTAATCGATCATTTCGATTAGTATATTATCCCTATCTATTATTCCCGAAAACATTTGCA
Source organism: Agrochola lota (assembly GCA_947364205.1). Classification (NCBI taxonomy): domain Eukaryota; kingdom Metazoa; phylum Arthropoda; class Insecta; order Lepidoptera; family Noctuidae; genus Agrochola; species Agrochola lota. The sequence goes on along the minus strand of OX376223.1, from coordinate 15,384,574 downwards.
GCTTCATGCGGCTTGCGTCTCGCGTTGACCGTTGTCGTGTCGACGGCAGAAAAATTCAATTACTACAAATTTTTTGATAAGTTTTTTGTTATAAATTTAACTGGTTACTTAAAGTCCGTACGAAATAGGTCGGCGGTCCGCCATTTGGTGACTCCTGAGCTACACCACCTCGTATTATTTTACAGGTAGGTATTTCGTTGGCATAAACAATTTTTTTTTTTATCTTTGCCATACCAAAAGCGTAAGTACCCGTGCTATCTTGTTCGTTTTCACGGTTTAACATGGGAACATATTTCAATGGATTTGTTTTTTGTGTGAAAATAACTCAATATAAAAAATACTGATGAAACACTACCTACTATAAAAATCGTAACATCGAAAGTACCAAAACAAGATGATACTACCAAATCACTAAAACCATAGACAATTGCTAGTGGCCATTGTTGTTTGGCTAATTTTGAAACGCGACATGGCAGTATGGAATTAGTAAGTACTATCATGGCAGCATGGAATTTGTATAAAGAAATTGACTTTGAATACATGGAACTTGTATGAACTATCCTATACTATTAAATGAGCATTCTCTATTTTAACCCGAGCAGAGATTTGTGTTTTTTTTATCTCTACAAAGAGACTTCTTGCCTTTTATGTTCCATGTTATGGGGTTTGGTTGCCACACTTCGTCCTTCAGGTGGACCATTGTGCGTGGGTACTTCTTGCCTTTTTTATGCCTACTGAGTAAATATATAAAATATGATACATTAACATACTCAATATTTCATCAAATTATATATTTTTTACTACATATTAATCTTAATTTGCATATTCAAATTATTATTTGTGTTTATTATATTTTTATATACCTACCTAGGCTGTTCAGCGATTTTGCCTGCGCCTTTATTAACACCTACGCGCGCATCGCTAGCGGAATAAATAAAACCAGCGCGCCATTTTCCGTAAAATATTTACGGAAAATGACGCGCTAGTTATCGTTTTTGTTTTGATATTATAAAAAATACGAAATCTAAAGTATTGTCGTAATGACGTACAAAAGTTTTTGAAAGAAGCTACAGATTGACAGTACCTAACAACAAAGGTCAGTTGAACTTTATAAATCTAAATTTATAATCTAGCTATAGTTACGTTATTCTAGCATAAGTTCTTACAATAAGTCTGTTTTTTTCCTCGCAAGTTTGTTGATAAACGTCGTATGAAACGCGTGTGCATTGATCATGAGTTCATGACCAACACAGTACCTACACTTGTATTATAATGTACAATTTTTTAAATTTGTTGGTCTGTGATGTCTTGGTTATATCTTTTTATCGTAACGTAGCGTAGTTTTTTGGTGTTTCTGTCGTAGTTGGGTTTTAGTTTTTATAACATTATTTTTTTTATTTTTCATGTAAAGGTTGACATTTTGGGTTACCATTTTATTGAGGCGTCGAAAATTGTGTGACCATTAGGCATACCTACTTTATAACGTGTACTTTATAACCAGAAGTAATCGTGTTATCGTGCAATTATCTAGAGTTTTTATTACTATAAAACTGATATTGACAGTATGTACTAGCGGTCAATAAATTCTCAATCGAGATAAAAGAAAAAGTAGGTTATCAGGTCTAAAGTCAAGAATTTATTTCGATCCCAGGCAGGCACTTTACTTTGTGGAATTTATTTCATCACCACTGCTCTCAAAACGGTGGCGGTGAAGGAAACTATCATGAGGAAACCGGCACGTCCTAGAAGCAAAAACTCTTAGGCCCGTATTACAGACCCTTACTCAAGACTCAAGCATTACTTAAAACGAGTTCAAACCAATCAAAAGGCTTTAAACGAGTTTTAAGTACTGCTTGAGTTTTGAGTGAGGTTCTGTACCTAATACGGGACATGTAAGGTCTTGAATCAACCCGCACTGGCCCACGTAGTGGTGTACGGCCCACCTTCTCACAGAGAAGAGGCCTGTGTCCCAGCAATGGAAACTTTAATATGATTATTACGCCTATTAATATGCTTGTAGCATGACGTCACACAAATCCTGCATAGCGCAATTAGAGTTTACCGCGCGAACGACATATATAAGACTATCCGACATCAACCATCGGGCAGTTGCCCGCCTGACACAAATCCCGTCTGGTCGGAGGATCCTCCCTTTTCTATAGAGGATGAGTGAACTTTACACCCTGTTCCTCATGCCTCTAAATGCTTATGCTTAAGCCTGAGAGTGGTGTTGCACCAAAGAGGACCTCAATCAAGCCCCTGATAACGCAATAACGCCTAATGCGTTATCAGTGGCCTTCTTCTTCACATATCAATATGACCAATATAAGAATATATTTTCGCCAGACAGTCTAGGGTTAGCTGGACGGATATTTAGGTCAGCTGGATGTATTCAATAAGGGAGACTCCTTGTTTCCAGAGAAATCGCGCGAAGTGACATGTCGCATGTTTTTTAATGCCCACTGGTCTGACTAATTTAACAACATACCATCGACCACGTATATTTGATGAGTTCCTGTAAGTGCGGCTTAGACGCGGCTTAGGCTTATGTCTTTGTCTGTTTGCAGAGTGAAATCTCGTGGATGGTGGCGATAATATCACCAGGCATGGTGACTGGCACCCTGGCCACTAGCTTTGTCACCGACAAGTTCGGCAGGCGAGTCACTTTCCTAGCCAGTGCTGTTCCTTTCATTGTTGGTACGGTAAGTAATAAAAACTGGTCCCCAGAATATTGTGAATAAATGTGCATGTTGATATAAATAATAGTAGTACTGTAAAAACCGGGCCACGTTTTACTGTAAAGGTTTTTATTTTTTCTTGAAGTCTTGTTGATAATTTTTAGAAAATTTACAATTTTGGATAAAAGTCCATGCTGTTCTAGTGTGTTCTAAAAAAACGAAAGAACGAATCTATCTTTTTGTTTTTATTTTACTGTAAAGTAGTAGTGTAGCGGCATCTACATCGCCACATGCGAACTACGCATCAAAGAGCTGACGTCACACAAATCCTGCATCGCGCAATTGGAGTTTACCGCGCGATCGACATATATACAAGCTCCCGACGTCAATCTCTGTGCAGTTGCCCGCCAGACACGACATCCGTCTGGTCGGAGGATCCTCCCTTTTCCATAGAGGATGAGTGAACTTTACGCCCTATTCCTCATACCTCTAAAGTAGTTTAAAGTAGACAGTAGTTCTATAGACATTCAATATTCTGCTGAAGTCTTATGACTAAGTAGCACTTAAAAATAGAAGAGAAAGAGAAATACATATAATTGGTGTGAGCCAGCGTTGACCGATCGATAAAAAATAATCCTCTGCTCATGAAGCTACTAATCTTGAAATATATACTTTCAGGTGTTCGTGCTTTTCGCAACAAAGGCGGGGGTGCTATACATAGGCAGGTTCTTGTGGGGTATTGCCTCTGGCATGATCACAACGGTTAGTATTTTACTATTACCCCACAGTAATACAGAAACCCTTATTCTGGCAGCGCTATCAAATTGTTTCGATCATCTATAAAATAATGATAGATGCCTAGCATTTAGCGTAAATAAACATTTTTAGCCAACTTCCAAAAAGGAGGAGGTTCTATGTTCGTAGCGTATATATTTTTTTATCTATATCCCTCGATATTTTCGTCAATTGTGGACCAATTTTGAAAATTAATTTTTAAATATATTATATTAAAAAATATATATAATCATAATTCATTTTGTAATATAAATTGTATTAACTTTGCTTGGGAAGTTTTTGAGTTAGCTTCAATAATACGTATTTTTCCTACTTAGTCTATATGACTATGTTATAAGTTCCTGTCACTATTATTTACATCTAGCAGACAGTGGCATTAGTGGTATCACAACTAAAAAGTGAAAAATAAAAACTTTTTACAAAAAAAAACAGTCCAAAGTGAAAAATAACTTTAGTTTCGGGAATCGGAACAAAAATTCAAAACCAAAGACTCCGACTTCCGAAATTAAAGTATTTTTCACTTTGTAGTGTTATTTTTTGGAAGATGTTTTTTTTTTTAAGCAATTTTTTTTTTGTTTTTTTCAGGTATCAGGCATTTATTTATCAGAGATAGCTGATAAAGATATAAGAGGTACCTTGGCAGCTGGCACCAGATTCATGTTCAGCTTCGGGGCTTTAGTAGTGCTGGCCATAGGCTCCTTCGTTACATACCAAGTGTTGACCAGTTTGTTGTTAGTGCTACCAATATGCTACTTCATAGCCTGCTGGAGAATCCCCGAAACTCCCTACTATTTGCTCAAAGAAGGGAAGGTGGACGCCGCAAGGACAGTGCTGTTGAGTCTTTTCGGAAGAAATAATGAAAAGGTGTGTTGCGCTCTTTTAAGTCGAATCTAATAATATTTCACATCTCCATTTAACTTTCTACATAATAACTTGCAGATGGTCGAAGAGAAGTTATCATTGATGAGGTCAGATGTGAGGAAGGAAATGCTCCGATCTAGTTCAGCCAAAGAGCTGTTAACTGGTAAACAATATAGGAAAGCAGTTATTATAACTATAGGTAGGTTTAAAACTCACTAAAGTTGGAACAAAATTATCACTACCTACTAGCTTTTGCTTCGCCCGCGTAGAGGTCTGAAAAATTCTCCATAACAAAATATATACAATGCCGCCCATGGGCATGTGACCGCTCGTATTTTTCTGAATATTCATGAAAAATTATTGACAATTAACTTTAAAAGGGTCAGTCTATCTTATTTTTTTTTCTTTTTTTTTTCTTTTACTATATCGATTATTGATGATTTTATGGACTAACACTTGTGTTTTTAAAATAAGTACTGTTTTATTTTGGAAAAAAATGTCTTCGCTTCCGTTCAGAATAACTCATAAGGTTTTAGAAATAATAAACATATTCTTTAATTACTAATATGTATACATATACCAACATCCATTTTAATTTTCACTTTTAGGACTACGAGTAACTCAGATATTTGCCGGCAGTATACCTATCCAGCAATACTTAGGACATATCATTCAACAGAGCAACTGCGGCTTGCAAGTTTCCACAGCTCTCATTATTTTTGGAGCAGTACGATTTACAGTTGGTAAGTACGACTTTCTACTGATCAACTATCCACTGGACTTAAACTTACTGGAACTACGGCGCGTTATCTAACTCCTTGAGCTTTAGCAATCATCTGAATGTTGAATGTAAGTTCATTCACGAATGCAGATAAGATTACAATAGGATTCGGATAAGAGCTTATACCAAAAGTATAGTTTGGCCACTCTCCCCACTACCGCATTTAAGCACACGGTATAGGCCTATTCAAATATATGCGATATCGATAAGATTAGACATAGAAATACCGTATGGGAAAAATCATTACTCAATAAAAGTATTATTTGTATGGCATCACTGATTTATAATAAATTGCCCGATGACATTAAGAAGTTACCTACTCATCTATTTAAGAAGAAATTATGCAAATTCTTAAATAAAAAGTGTTATTATAATGTAAAAGACTACTTCGAAGATAAAGATATTGTATTTTGATTATAGCAAATATTTGTACATTAATTCAATATGATAATAATTACAATTACTATGACATTATTAATTTGCTTGACATTACTATATTAGTTCAGATTTAATCTAATGTGTAACAAAATTTACTATCTATGTATATTTTCAGTGACAATGTAATTTAATAAGAAAACTGATTATGAATAATTGTTCCTAATACATTTGCACACCTCACAAGGTTCTAATACAGTGTACCTTATGAACCTTTCTAACATCCTCTGAACCTGTGTTATGCAAATACTCGTAAATGATTTGATTTGATTTGATCGCTGTCGCGCTCGCTAGCGATACTGATTCAAAGTTACTTGCCGGAAGGCGATATCGCTACCGAGCGCGACAGCGATATCGCTTATATCTGATTAGGCCTTAACACTTACAGTGCCGGGAGCCCTCCTGGAGGGTTCACCTACTCGCATATGGGATGCCGGGAGCTGTCGAGGACGGCTCATTTTAAATGTAGGTTTTTCTAAGCGAATACAACATTATAAACCGTGAAAATAAAATCTGATGTATATTTTAACAACATTTATTGATATATGCGTTAGTTTTAAAATACTTCTTTTTTTTTACTAACTTTTACCTTTGCATTTTATGTTTTTTACAAATATTCACAAAAGAATTAAAAGGTTGGAAAGTACGTATAGCGACAAGACCCCCTGAAAACACTATTTTACTGCATTTTACAGTGTTTTAAACCTAATGCCGTTGACCTACCGCGATGGTTAACTTTAGCGCAAACGTAATGCCGGCAACCCTCCCGGAGGGTTCACTTCCAATATGTATGGTGGCATGGCGTATGAGTTCTATGAAAATGGGTGGAGTCGAAAGTGTTAATGCGGATTTCTGTGGACAATGCAATTGTGGGGCGCGTCATTTCAGAGACGACAAGCTATACATCTATTTTAACATTTATTTCCAGGTTTGGTATCACCGGTTATAGTCGACAGGGTGGGCCGCCGTCCACTACTCATATCCTCCTACTTAGGCTCATGTGTAATGCTGGCCACTGTCGCAGCCTACTTCTTCCTCCAAAGAGTTGTTGGAATCGACGATGAATCCTCAAATCCTTTCCGTTTCGTTGTATTTATTGGAATTATTTGCTCTATAGTCATATCTAGCATTGGGTTTGACACTTTAATTTTTTTAATTCCTTCCGAAATTTTCCCTATGAATGTCAGGACTGTTGCCATGACTGTGTCTAATATTTTCACAGCGTTTATCACTTTTGCAATAGTGAAGGGATATCAGGTAATGGAGGATTGGACGGGGCTGTACGGAGTTTTCCTGTTTTATGCCAGTATGGCTTTTAATGGAGCAGTATTTACATATTTTGTTGTGCCTGAAACTAAAGGGAAAAGCTTGAGAGAAATACAGATTGAATTGCAAGGTAATATCTACGATGATGCTGACGATAATTTGAAAGAAGATACAACTGCTGATAATGTTAAGGAAAATACGGAACTAAAAGAACTAATGTGAGACTCGGGAGTTTTTAATCATAGTTAAACTGTACGAAAACATAAGCTATCTCGTTAGATTTATACAGTTAGCTTAAAATTGAAAGATCTCAAAGATCAAAATGTAAATATTCTTAGTATAGCTGTGATTTATTTACCCTATACCTACAGTGCGTTCATTATAACTCGACCCGTGACGCGATTGGTACCACTGAATGTTGCAGTCTTAGTTTCAATACTAATAAAGTTCAAAATGGCGACTGACAGAACAGTACTACCAATCAAATGACTGCAAAATTCAGTTCTACCAATCGCGTCACGGGTCAAGTTAAAATGAACGCACTGTAATTAATAAAAAAAACATTGATATTAGTAGTTACCAACTATATACAATGTACCAACATAAGGAAGCACTGCCATACCCTATAGCACCCTATAATTGCGTAACATTTGCGAATTTTGAAGGATATTGCTAATCCATTACTTCTATGTTCGACTTATTTTTCTACTCAATCAATCTGTCTAGCCTTTTCCCAACCATGTTGGGGTCGGCTTCCGGTCTAACTGGATGCAGCTGAATAACGTATTTTACATTAGGTACAGATTAAAATATATGTAAGTGTTTTGTATTCAGTGTAGTTAATACAAAATAATACATTTTAAAAGTTTGTAAAGAGATGTTAGCTATCATAAAATAAATAATTAAATGATGTTTTGTGTTTGCGGTTTTTTATTTTTTTTGTTTGTGTGATCGTCTGTCATTTTCTAAGTGGAATAGCATCTTCTTGTACGATGTGATCAATCTGTGTGTGTTATAATGTGTTTCACGTCCGTACTCAAAAACATTGAATCAACTGTTTAATATTCAGGCAGTTCCAGATTTAAACTTTTCAAAGGAAATTGGACATAGATAGTAATCCGATGATTAAATGTTTATGCACAAGTGCTGTAACGCCGTAATCATACAAATTCATAGGATGCCCAGTATGCTCACGCCGGCAGACCAGTTAAAATTTTACGTTAAAAAAATTGCAAAAATACTAATGTTACAATGAACAACAAAAAGGAACATCGTAAATTAAGATAAAATTTTATCAACAGAAGATCTGATTCTTCTTATCAGACTCTTGGTAGAAAAAATAAAAACAGGACGATACTAACTAATTTTAAAATGTTCACAACGTACAGTCACAGTAAAAACACATTCGTCACCTTATTCGTCTATTGTTGTTTTCTCAGTGCACGATAGAATCTGCTTTACCGACTCCGTATTAAATATTTTTATAGCTCAGTCACTTGACCACTTCTCAAAATGTCTACCGCACCCAAAATGTCCATTTCTCAGAATGTCTTTTTCGCACTTCGCAAAATGTCGCTTTTTTCCAATGCACATTCAATCCTTCACATCAGTACAAAATCGGTCAAGTGCGAGTCGGACTCGCGCACAGGGGGTTACATAATAGTAATTTTTTATTCGGATAGATATATATATACGTAGGTACATTTATACACAAAAATAAACGACTTGAATCGTTTGCGGGATTTAATCATTTCAGTGATAATTTTTAAACAACAACGGGCACATACTGAACAGGTCCACTCAAATCTATGTGGTTCTTTCCTCAAAAGACCATTTCAGTCACTAGATTAGGGTCTTAGTCCTCACTCACATGATCTGACCAATATTATGTCTGGACTTTAAAAGAGACTGACCACTTTTTTTTTTTTGAGGGTGGGAAATTTTCAAATAACTTCTAGCTCTCTTCGTGTCAGACTTTTACTGACTTAAATCCACCCGTGTTCCTTTCGTTGCCTTTGTGCCGGGGCCGCGATATCCCTTTCGGACAAAATCGCAACGCCGGCAGGCATTGGTCCATAAGGACCCCGTCAGTTGGTGCTGACATCTCTTTGAGGCGCGCGTGGAACACAACGCGCCCTCGACCCGGGCCTGATCCTAATCCTACGGCGAGCCACCCATTGCTCACCGTCCGCAAGCCCGCGCCTACGGTGGCCGGAAGTCGGCTCGCGACTCTTGACGCCCAGGGCGTCTCCTGCGGCGACTAGGGGCGCGAGGGCGCGAATCTTGCCTGTCCCTCGCGTGCTCCGCCTCCTCCTTCGCGAGCATTACTGCTTCGCAGAAGGAAGTGACGACCTCCCATGCACTTTCGCTCCGGACCATGGCCTGAACCAGGGCCGGATGCGAGAGATCTCCACCGTGTCCTCCGGGCGATCCACACAGTGGTGACACCCAGGCGTTTCCTCCCGCCTTATGTGGAACAGGAACCTCCCGAAACAGCCGTGTCGGGTGAGGATCTGCGTCAGGCGGAAGGTGAGGATGCCGTGGCGCCTGTCTAGCCACTCCTCAAAGAGGGGACTTATCGCCACAATTGCGGTGTGCCCAGCGCTGGGATGCGACAATTGCACTCTCCATGCCGCCATGAGATCCCGCCGGAGCTCTGTCCGCTGTGCCGCGATTTCTTGCGACAGCGACTGACCCCTGAGTTTATTACGCCATTTCTTGTCATGGGTAGTCAGATGTGAAATGACGACTCCATTGAGCTTTATATTTTTTGGAAAAGTGATTCCGATACTTATCCTATTTACGGAATAAACCATTTCATTTAATTTCAACAAAATATTGGTCAAAGGTGCCTATATCAGAGTTGGCTATTTTGACCTTTGTTATCAAGTAATTAATAATATTAAATAGCTTTCTATGCAGTAGTCTGCTCAATGGCGTAGCGTCGGAAGGTATTATGTATCGTGACTAATATAGCATAAAATTTAAATAGGCGAAGGTTTTGGAAACTTGACTGTACTTCAATTTTGAGCAGTGGGTAAATGTTACCATTATTGTTGAATAAATCGCGGACTGATCACGACAATAAAAGACATTTAAATATTGGCTAAGAATTACTATTAATATTGAGATAGCACACTTTTATATTTTCTTATCTCTTTAATAACTTGATAACTAATTCATTAGCGCCCAAATCACGGAAAACTAGACAAGTGCAGATATTTGTCCATTTATTTAAATTAAAACATAACTGTGATGATGCGGATGAAATAAAATTAAAAAGGAGTTCTGATAATGTCACGACTGTAACATATTATATTATGCCTGATTCAACTAGGTTTCCAGAGTTAGTTGTTTTAATTTTGGTATTAAGAATTTGAGTGCACGCTAAATTGTGTGATGGCGCCAGTGCGACAAGCTCAATATTTAGTGGCAGCTGCTGGTGAGTTCAATATTTTTTAATGAAGAATTCCTTTTCACTAAGTATTTTTATCAACAAGTAATATCATAACATGACGCATGCATTCCCCGTGGGCTTAGGCAGAGGTGCACATAGTACTCTGACATATCGCATGTAACAGGAGGCGAGCCTATTGCCATCAACCGGGAAACAATCCAGACTCCCGGCTGCTACTAAGAAGTAATTGGTGTATATATTCAGTGTTAGTGTCTGTACCTCTGACTTGGCTTCACATGCCGTCAAGAAAAATCTCTCAGACATGCCGGTTTCCTCACGATGTTTTCCTTCACCGTTTTTGAAGCAAGTGATAATTATACAATACGCACATAAATCCGAAAAGTCAGAGGCCTTGGGTTCGAATTCGAGACCGTTGGACTTGGCAGTCCGACGGTCACACCACTAGGCTATCAATGCCATAACGCGACAGTGTAAGAGGGCCAATTGAAAAGGACAAAAAAAAGTGACCCAATTTGGGCATTTGGGCGAGGAAGAGGCAAGATTCGCGCCCTCACTCCCCTAGTCGCTGCAGGAGAAGCCCCGGGCGTCGGGAGTCGCGAGCCGACTTCCGGCCACCGTCCCTCTCCGGCCACCGTCCTCTCACCCACACAAAAAAGGTGTGACCCAATTACACTGTCGCGTTCAGTCATCATGACATCGCCACGTCTAGTAGAGGTCACTGAAATCAGCAAAATACGGCTGCGGCGCTGGAACGATCTGTGGCGAATGCTTTGGCGAAGCCTACATCCAGTAGTAGACATCTTTCAACTGATATCTTATGATTCTGTTTCTGCTGTTTCAGTGTCACTGTCGTCTATGGTTGCGGGTGTCATCTATGGGTGGAGCACCCCAGTGATACCCAAGTTCCACCACAATGAGACCGGCATTAATATAACAGATGTAAGATTATTTATAAGTACTCCTTAAGGTGGATCATATTTTGATCAACATACAACCTGACACTGACCTGCAAATTGCAAAAAACGTAAGTAAATTTGAATTTCGCGGACTGCAACTGCGAATCTACCTTAAAAAGCATGCACGACTATTTCTTCTGCAGTATTAAAAGAAAAAAAACAGTATACTCACCCTGTGTGACATGTTTCTGATTTTACACTATTTTGTTAAAAATGCTAAGAAGATCAATACAAGAGGTCAGACGGCAGTTGCTGCGCAGAATCATGATATATGCGACTTTCTAGTAAAACTCCAGACCAAATCCCAAAGGGAAAACACATCGGAATAATGTCACATTTCTTTTCAGACAGAAATATCATGGATGACTGCTGTATCATCCCCTGGCTTTATGATTGGCAGCCTGGTGACAAGGTTCATTTCAGACGGTTTCGGGAGACGAGCCGTTATCTTGGGTAGTGCTTTGCCTCTTATCACTGGAACAGTAAGTGGCGACTCAATTCAAGTCACCGAATTGTATTAAAATTATGTCGCGTTTTGTCCTGATCTGAATGCCTTGCTCATTTAATAAAATATAAGTTAAACTTCTTAAAACAACTATAGAGATGATACATTTAGATTTATAAAGTTCAACTGACCTTTGTTGCCAGGTACTGACTATCCGGAGCTTCTTGCAAAAACTTTTCTACATCGCGCGTCGGTTGGTAACAATACTTTAAATCTCGTATTTTTGAAAATAAAGTAACCACACAACGAAAACGCTATCAAATATTAATGGAAAATGGCGCACTGGTTTTGTTTTTTCCGCTAGCGATGCGCGCGTAGGTGTAAATAAGAGCACTGGCAAAACCGCTGAACAGCCGAACAGATTTTCGTACAAAAGTTTTAAAAAAAAGCTCCGGTTTGACAGTACCTGGCAACAAAGGTCAGTTGAACTTTATAAATCTAAATTTATAATCTCTATAGTTACGTTATTCTAGCAAAAGTTCTTACAACAAGTCTGTTTTTTTCCTAGCAAGAGTGCTGAAAAACGTCGTATGAAACGCGTGTGCATTGATCATTACACACTCGGCTACCTTATGTGTAAAGACTAACACAGCACACTTGTATCATAATGTACTATTACTTATATTCTATTTTACCTCTGATTTTGCATCATAGGGAAACTCACAGTGTTATTTATTTTCATTATTATAAGGTTGACGGTCAGTCGCAGTTTTGTCTACTGCTTCTACATGCGTATTTTTAGGGTTCCGTAGTAAACAAGGAACTCTTATAGTTTCGCCATGTCCGTCTGTCTGTCTGTCTGTCTGTCCGTCTGTCTGTCCGCGGCTTAGCTCAGAGACGGTTAGTACTAGAAAGCTGTAATTTGGCATATGTATACGTATACATATTAATCATGCCGACAAAGTGGTAAAATAAAATCATGTAAAACAATTTTTTTTAGGGTACCTCCCCTACACGTAAAGTGGGGATGTTTTTTTTTTGTTAGAGTCAAGTTTCCGCCCCCCCCCCCCCCCCTTCTAGCTAAATGGTTGTACTTGGACTTGTGAAAAAATTCACAGCAGTAGATATATAACGAAATTAAAAGGAAAACTATCAGAGCTAAGTCGGCTGTACAGGTTAACGAGTAATAATCGACCAACTAAATTTCCAGTTTGAAAAACATGATCTCCCATACATTCCGTATGGGAGAACATGTTTTTCAACTACAATGTTAAGTTTGTTCTTGGGATAAATTCATCCCAACAACGGAACCCTTCATTGTGGAATTCGTGCATTATGGTGATACTGGCCTCAAATAGTTAATTTGAGTTAATAAGAATTTATTTGACTTGGCTGTCTGGGAATGTGAAAGGATAAAAATTTGCATAGCATTTTCACATTCTCTGATAACAGTATCTATATTTTTGTGAGTAGACTTTGTCTTCATTATTTAGATAAAACTGATAAAATTCTATTGTCGTTTGTATCCGAAACTGTGCCTGAGTTTACACAACACAGATAAGTTAGGTATATTATATGTATATATTTACAGGGTGGAATTTTTTAACCTCACCTGGAGGGAAAGTACTCTAAAAACTAAAGATAGCAAATTTTACTCAAAGGAAACATACCTTTATTTAAAAAAAGAAACAAATCTGCATTCAAAGATTTTCGAAAAAGCGCTTCCGATACTGGGGAATCGAACCGGCGAAAATCCGAAATAATAACACCCTGTATTTTTATGGGACTAATCGATAGAGTCAATCATAAGGATCAAATCTCTCTAAAAAACATGATAAATTAAATGAAAGAAAAACCATAAAATCTAAACTTATAAATTCAGTGGAACAAGATTAATAAGCACTTTTACATAAAGATCCATCAGATTTACGTTAGTAACTAAATAACCACCATCTTTAGATTTTTTTTATGCGGATATGTCTAGAATAAAATTTAACAAAAAATCCTATGCAACTGGAAACGAGATAAGAACTGAGGTTTAAACTACGATTTTCAATATTCATCACAACTCGCTATTGAAAGTTACTGCAAATGAATTTCTATAAAAGAATCCAACAAAATGGAGATAATTTTGAGCAACTAATTAGTTAGTTTACTCTTTTTTTTTCGTTAATTTATAATAAGTTAAGATTATTATTTATTTATTTAAAATCTGTATTAACAATAACTTACAAAGTCTGCCAAACTGTCGGCAGTTGTTCTCGTCTAACAATGGATTATATTGGATTGATAATTTGATTGATTATTTTATGGTTTTCCTTTAATTCAATTTATCATGTTTGTTAGAGAGATTTCATCCTTATGATTGAACCTATCGATTGATGCCATAAAAGTACAGAATGTAATTTTTTCGGATTTTAGCCGTTTCGATTCCCGCGTCTCGCAAGCGAAATTTCGAAAATATTTGAATGCAAATGTGTTTATTTTTAAAGGAATCGTTCCTTTAAGTAATATTTGCTATGTCCAGTATTTAGAGTACTTTCCCTCCAGATGAAAATAAAAAAACAAAAAAAAAGAATCCATTCTGTATACCTAAATACAACAAAAATGAGAGTTTGCATTGAAAACGTGAGTATTTAATTCGCGAGGAGGCGAAACGCCGGGCCGTAACTCCACTGCCGCGAGAAATCACGGCACAGCGGACAGAGCTCCGGCAGGATTTCATGGCGTCCTGGAGAGTGCGATTGTCGCAACCCCGTGCCTACCTGTTACCTACGCTGTACCCCGTAAATCATAGGCATAGTATTGCTTTACTGGATTATTAAACGTGTTTTTTTCATTACAGAGAGAGATTGTAATGTTCAGTTACCGACTTATTGTGGTAAATTTTTAAATAACCATAAAAGGGTAAAGTAGTGTAACCCGTATTTTATATATAAATTAGTAACAGTGCATTACCGAAAATGTCTACAACAAAATTTACGATAATAAACCTGTAATCGCGTTAACCAGAAATTTTGCTGAAATATTAGTTTACCGAAATGTAGCCACAGAATTTAATTAGTAATAATGTATTTCGTTATTTTTCTAGTAAACAAAAAAGGGAATATTTCTAAAGAACAAAAGTGTTATAAGGAAAACTGTTGGAAATTACCGTAGAAAAAAATTGAAAAAAAATTCATAGGTGTATCCCGAACCATAGATACCGTAAATCGTATAACAGTAAAAAGTTAGAAATAGTATAATACAGGTTTATTCCTTGGGGGCGTCGATATATCTACAATCACAAAAAAAAAAATTGTCACCATCCCTATTGTTCGTATGTCGTATTAATTCACTTAAAAAGGAAAACTTCGTAAACAAGTGGAAATTGCTACAGATTTGTCCTAGGGATTTTAAATTCTGTGTTATGTGGCGTTAGATGTAATAATTTTTTTTTACAAAAAAAACCGACTTCCATATAAATTACAAACTAACCCACTAAAAAACGAGAAATAAATTTGTAAAAATGTTTTTATTTCTCGTTTTTTTGTGAGTTAGTTTGTAATTTATATAAGTTAGAATAGCCTAATGTCTACTGCTTATCACCTTTTACAAAATATTGCTTTTCCCGATGCAGGGACTTTAATCGTTGAGGAGTGCTCCTGGTACTTCACCATCAGCTCCACTTCTCCATATGTATTGTGACGAGCAGAAATTTCTTGGCAACCATATTAAAGTAATCGAATCGCAACCCGTGAAATACGTATTATTGAGCAGTTCCGGTGGCCATCTGTGGACTTCATCATCAGTTCCACTTCACCAAATGGTGCTTTCCGAGAACAACTGCACGAGTTACTATAAAAATACCCAAATCGTTATAGGAGTGCCCATAATATTTGAAGAGTTCCCTCGATTTCTCCAGGATCCCATCATCAGATCCTGACCTGATGACAATGGGACCATTTCGGAAGTACAATCTTTCAAACAAAAGAAGAATTTTGCAAATCCGTCGATATGTAACGGAGTTATGCCCGAACATTCATAAAAAATATAAACATCCGAATTGATAAACTCCTCCTTTTGGAAGTCGGTTAAAAAAAGTAATTGGAAACTTCCCAAATGCCTTTTTTACACCTAAAACAGTTACAACAAAAAAATCTAATTCGCTAGTTAGCCACAATTCTTATTTCCATACAGTAACATTGCCAAATTAATCAAAACAGCGATTTATTTGACATCTATTTGCGACGTTGCCCACTTTCAGAATAAACGCTCTTAATAGGTATGACTTATGAGAGGACAGTGTAGGCCTATCAACAAGTACCAGGTAGTTAGCAAAATAGATAATGGTCCACAGATAAGCCTACAACGTTCTCACATTAACAAAATCTAAAAGAAAATAACCTATGTAAACAAGATAAATAAAATTATAGACCTATTGACATGATTGCCAATACAGCTGTAACAAATCTAATTAAAAAAATTATTAAATATTGTTGGTAGAAGTTATGGTAAGTATAAAGAAGTTTACTAAAAAAATACTGTTTTTGTGTTGAATTTAATTCATGAAATCTTCCAGGTAATCGTTATAAGCACTGCGACAGCGTGGGGGCTTTACATGATGCGGTTCTTATGGGGCATTGGCGCTGGCATGCTAGCAACTGTAAGTAATTACATAAATTCCAGGTAATATTTTTTCAAAGATTTATGTTGTCTAGTTAAATAAAAACATTAAAGTTTTAAACTGTAACCCACATTTTAGCACTGCACCGGATTAGCATCACCTCAACTCAAGCCATTCAGTATCCTTTCTCATAAACTCCATACTACGGACGTGCTGGGTCGGAGGTGCTGAGCCGATCAGCTATCTAATTACGTAACACATTCTCGTAAGCGTGCACGACTAATCTGTGTCATTTTGACAGTTCAACAACATTCATTGCGTTATTTACGTTGTTGAGTAGAAAATTTTGTCGAACTTATGAAGCAATGGATTAGCAATCTGTTTCAAAACGATTCGGATTCTGATTGATCGTGTATGACGCAATTAGGTGTACCACATTGGGTTGATGCCTCGTTGACAACGAGCCGATGAGGTGAGGTGATGCCGATCCGTTGCAGTGCTTATATATGTGCGAGGGCCTAATGAACCTACTGCTAAACTTGTTACCATATATCGAGATTGTGCGACACAATTAATAGTGATTCACTTGAGTTTAGAATTTGACGCTATTTTATATTTATTACTAGCTTTACCCGACCCGGATTCGCACGGGTAGCACTAAATACCTGCCAGGGATGCGAGTTTGTCCAAAAGGGATATCGCGGCCCCGGCACACAGGCAACGGAAGGAACACGGGTGGGTTTTAGTCAGTAAAAGTCTGACACACCCTCCCGCTCCGCCCAGAGCGGTAAAAGTTATTTATTAATTTGCCACTCAAAAAAAAAAAAAAAAAGCACTAAGTACTCGTACTTACTCGTATTTACGGCGCACCTACCTACCTTCCCAAACAGTACCTCTAGCCTGGGGAAGTTACGCGAATTTTAGGCTTACTTTGCATTAAGTTAAAAGAGCGTAGAACAAAATATTAACAGATATGTTTGTATGGAGTGTTTGTCGAAGAGATTAGGTATCACAAGTAGGTCAAAAAAAATTACATTCCCGTCCACGGAAATTTCCATAAAAATAAAACACGACTTTTATTATTGTACTTCAAGCAAAAATATTAACAGCTGTTTTTTTGCATTAAATTACTTAATTAAATATTTTAATACGCTATTCAACAAAATTTTAACATATTGTACTAGCGCAAGATATTATTTTGCAATAACGGTTCAGGCAAAAATGTAACAGAGTTAAATTTAGTTTAACTTTTATTTATAGGCTCTATTCGACCTAATTTCAAGAAAATTAAACACATTACACATTATTATTTTCGTGTCTGTCTGTGAGACCGCGTTATTCTTCTAATCTACGCAACGGATTTTGATTCTGTTTTCACCATCGTTTAGAGAATTGATTCCGGAATGTTTATGTGTATGATGGTGGATAGATAGATACCTCCATGGTGGCACATAGATCCGAGTCGTAAACTTGCTGCGAGTGCTTTCTGAGGACTGTGTGCAGAATGAAAGTTTGTCTTATAGACAGTACATCCCACTTTTTGTACAAGTCGACTGTAGGAAAGCGGAAGGGAAGGCCAGCAGCAACCTTAAGTATAACACGTTGAACTCTTTCCGCCTCTATCAAGACGTTTTAAGTGGTTTGAAGCTGAGAAATTGGTCCAATATAACTCCAAGTGCAAGTCTCACGGCAATGGTTGCCAGGGCTGCGCCACATTGACATACAGCGGCGGCGCGGCGCCTCAGACCGCCAGCGCGACTGTGCCGCTGTCATCGTGCAGAAGTCAAGCTTTCCTATTTATACGTCATATTTGTTATTTTATTTAGATTAGTTTAATGGTGTTTTATTTATAAGGAAAATTGTGTAAGTAGTCGTAGTCTTTGTTTTTTTATGTATGTTAAGCAATGACGACAGTAGTGACGCCGTACGAAGCGCCAGTCAACCTGCCACATCGCTGGATGCCTTAGTGAGATGCCCGCATTGTCCCCAAGCACGTTTTTTTAAGAGTGAGCGAGGCTTGAAGGTACATTTGGGTAACCCCACAATGTACCTTCATCCTGCCCGACAATATCCCCTTCCCTAACACCTAATTCACCCACTAACCCTTCTGGAAAATACTGGCAAAATTGAAAAATTCAACTCCTGTTTTAAAGAGAGTTTCTCGTGGCGCGAGACCGTTCGTGGCTTCAAGTTTAGCGCGTTGTTTCCGTCTCGCCGCCAGAGAGAACTCCCAAAGTGCTTGGGAGCAATAGCTCACCTTCCCGTTTAGAATTCTACATGTGCAAAAAAATACTAATTAAAAAACATTAACAGCACAAATAAACCCCAAATTAACAGCACGCCTCCCCCAAAGAGGTTTATTGCACCATGTGGAGTCTAAACTAGGCGAGGGTGATATCAGAGGTACAGCTAGGATCATCTTTAGTAGCGATGTGGTTGCGCCGTACTCCCCAGAGACACTTACAGCTCTGGAGAGCAAGCACCCTGCCCCGGCGGATGACCTCTCCTTCCCTGACCCACCCGATCCGGAATCCAACTCACTTGAAATAACAGCTCAACAAGTACGTGCGGCCGTGTGCTCCTTTCGAAGTGGCTCCGCCGGTGGCCTCGACGGCCCGACACCCCAACATCTGAAGGACTTAATGTGTTCAGGCGCCGGGGAGGCTGGTGAGTCCCTTTTGAAGGAGCTGACGGCCCTCATCAATCTCATGCTCTCCGGCAATGTGAACGAAGCCGTCATTGATATTTTGTATGGGGCAATCCTATGTGCCCTGCGCAAGAAGGATGGCGGCATTCGTCCCATTGCCGCAGGGTCCACTTACCGTCGTACCAAAATCGCAGCCAAAATTTGCTGCGCTTTCTACAGCAAAACACTGGCCAGCAAATTCCAGCCTCTACAGCTAAGCTTCGGGTCTAAAGGGGGCTGTGAGGCTGCGGTACACGCATTATCCACTTACCTCAATAGCGGTAAAGGTGAGGTCATCCTAAAGGTTGATATTAAGAACGCTTTCAATTCCGTAAACAGGGACACCTTGTTGACAGAAGTTCAAAAAGAAATACCCAAAATGCACAGTTTTCTTTATCAATGCTACAGGCACCACTCTAAATTACTTTATAAAGACAACCTTTTGGAATCAGCCGTCAGATGTCGACAGGGTGACCCCCTTGGGCCAGTCATTTTTAGTTTGGCTATAAATCCAATTATTCGGCAACTAAATTCGGAATTCAACGTATGGTATTTGGATGACGGAATCCTAGGAGGTGATGTAGACACAGTCCTAAAAGATTTAACATTTTTAAAAGTAAAAATTTAGTTCCATTGGCCTAGACCTTAACCTATCATAATGCGAAATTTATCTTCCCCAAACCACTGACAGAAATACTACCATAGCAAAATTTTATACTATAGCACCAAACATCAAAATTACAGAAAGAAACTCTCTGCACCTCCTGGGGTCCCCAATCTTTGACGAATCCTTTCCAACGTTTATTGAGCAGAAAATACAAAATTTCAACGATGTCTCGGAAAGACTTTTCAAAATTAATATTCATTTGGCCTTCACACTCATTTGGTACTGTTGCTTTGGACCAAAATTCACGTACAGCTTTCGTTCCTCCCATCTGTAGAAGCATCCACAACTTTTAGAAAAAGTGGACCAAATTATTAGAAATACATTAACCTCAATCCTAAATGTGGCCCTGGACGACCGAGCGTGGCAGCAAGCCACACTTCCCATCCGCCTGGGTGGTCTTGGTGTCCGCAAAATTTCAAGTATAAGTTTACCGGCCTTCCTCTCCTCGGTCCACAGTACCGGTAAATTTACCAGGAACATTTTATCTTCCTCACTGGTCGATTTTGAGGTACCGTGTTTGACCGATGCGTTGAACGCTTGGATAATGGCTTGTCCCAATACGGATTTGCCTGATAATCCGAAGGAAGGAAGGTGACGGGAACGATCTGTAACCAGTGAGGTTACGTATAGTAGAAAGTTGGAGCAGGGAATTTGAACTATCAGTGAACCCCACTAAAACTGAACTAAGTCATGTTCACCCAAAAACGAGCATTAGGCCCCTTCCGCCTACCCAAACTGTTCGATACAGAACTCCAGTTGGCCAGTGAGGTCAAGTACCTTGGTGTCATTCTAGACAGTAAGTTAAACTGGAGCAGTCATGTAGACAACAAGCTAAACAGGGCCTGCATCACCTTCTGGCAGTGCAGGAAAATGATAGGTAAGAAGTGGGGCCTATCCCCCAAAATCATACTGTGGCTTTACATAGCAGTGATCCGCCCCATGATCGCTTACGGGGCCGTGGTCTGGTGGCCCCGAACGCAGCTGGTTACAGCTTCTAACAAACTACATCGCATGCAAAGACTAGCCTGCGTGGCGAACACGGGCTGCATGAGGACTACTACGACTGCAGCAATCGAACCCATGCTGGGACTGCCCCCGCTCCACCTGTTTATACAGCAGCAAGCGACAATGGCAGCGGTAAGTCTTAGTGCAATTAATCTCTGGGGTAAGAGAGACACACAACACACCGCGCTGCTTGAGGGACTCAATAATGAGTTCCCTATCCCGAAAGCCATTAATGATCGGGTACCCAAACAATTTATCTTCGATAAAAATACAGAATCCAACTTCATGAGGATCGCCGATGCGAGGGTCTACGCCCCGCAGAACTACGAATCTTCACTGATGGATCCAAAACAGGTAGTGGCACAGGTGCTGGAATCTTCTCTGAGGACTTCAACATACATATAGCCACACCATTGGGAGTCCACAATATTCCACACAACACAGTATTCCAGGCCGAATGCATGGTATATCCCTTGACGCTTTAGCCATCATGGCCAGGGAAGTTAAGGATCACTCGATACGTATACTCTCAGATAGCATGGCTGTTCTGCAAGCGTTAAACAGCCACACTGTTGACTCTGGGCTGATATACGAGTGCCACCAGCGCCTTAACCAGGTGGATAGCCTCAATAATATTACCATTCAATGGATCAAAGGACTTAACTTCCCAGAAGGGGATCGAGCATGGCACCAATGGGGCCTGAACCCATTGTGCCACTCCCCTTCGGGTACCTACGCACTCTAGTAAGGAAACGAACCAGGGACCAACCTCACAAACTATGGTCGGACCACGGTGAGTGTAGGCAGGCCAAGGAAGCACTCCCTACAATTGATGGCCGCCTCACGAAACAGGTTCTTCGACTAACGAAACAACAGCTACGTACAGTTACAGCAGTTGTAACTGGCCATGGGTCATTTAATAAACACCTCTTTGTCATAGGAGTCACAGATAGTCCGCTGTGCAGAGCATGCATGGAGGACGACGAGACAGCAGCCCATGTGCTGTTATACTGCCGGGGGTCGCCACATACAGGGCAAAGTACTTCGGTAACCCAGGTACCCTATGGGAGATTGTCAGTGACACCAAGGCGTTGCTGGCCTTCTTTGTGGAGCTGGGGTGGATCGAATAACCAATTTTCCCACCCGTACGCAAAATACGCGCTTAGTCGTGGAGTTGCGGATACCAGCCCGTATTATCTATTAACCCGTCCCCCCAGAAACGGTGGGACGTGCCGCTCTGCAGTACGAGTATAAGACGGAATTCCCTGGTAAACACGTCACCTAATACTGTTGAGCGTGCCCGTCTGCTAGCTGTGGGAGAATGGGAGTCAGGTTTGTGGCTTCAAGCGCTCCCGTCATCCACTATAGGCTCCGCATCGGTGTCTCTGCGGTGAAGCTGTAGACAGTCTCGGGCACCATGGCCTGTCCTGTTACAGCAGCGCAGGTCACATTGCACGGCACGCCAGCATCAACGATAGTATTCGTCGAGCCCCTGTCACCGCCGGCGTACCAGCGGTATTAGAACCAAACGGCTTGGTATGTGACGATGGGAAGAGACCAGACGGCATGACGTTGTTGCCTTGGAAGGTGGGTAGGCCTCTGGTGTGGGACGAAACCTGTGTCGACACCCTTGCACCATCTCATGTTCCTAGCACGGCGGGCTGTGCTGGCGCCGCTGCAGCGGTTGCTGAGACCCTCAAGCGGCGCAAATACTGTAACCTTATGGGTAACTACAGTTTTGAGCCGTTTAGGGTCGAAACGCTCGGGTCGTGGGGTCCGAGTGCGCGTCTCCTTTTTAAGAAAATTTAATAAAAAATGAAAATTCGAATTGTTTACATAATATAACCAAAAATTTTCTGTTAACTATTTTGCCTCAATTTTTATTCACAAAAATGCGGTGTTGTTTTTTTTACCGTGATGCGTTCCTGGAAAATGTTTAATTTTTTAATATTATTTGAAGAGCTAAGGTCAAAACACGATTCAGGAAAAAAATCGCTATAAGGATTTAGTGCAGGGTTCAAACCTAATTTCCCCGGCCTCCTCCACCGTTTTAAAATAACTGCAGATGACAATTGTCCCTGCCACGACAGCACCGTACAAAGTCTCGACCACCTCCTCAGTCATTGCCCCAGATTCGCCATAGATCGAATGCAATATGAGGCAATCTCTGAGAGATTTTGTATCACGAAATATGACATCGGGATGCTAACGCAAAAAGAGGAAGTCTTAGACGCCTATATCAAATATGCTACTAAAATTCTGAGCCAACTCAAGAGCTTCAACGACACATAAAACACCACCATTTATATTATATTTATTTCTTCTTATCTTTCTATTGATTATTTATATGTATAATCCAAAATATCAAAGATCATAAAAATCGGTCCAGCCATTCTTGAGTTATAAATTATAAATGGTGTAACTAACCAGACTTTGTTTTATAGATATAGATGGTGTACAGTGAAGAGTATTATATCCATTAGGCATTGATATTTCATTCTTCTTAAATATTAATTAAATTTCGTTTCAGGTATCAGCCATGTACATAGCAGAGGTATCAGACAAGGAAGTCAGAGGTAAACTCACATCACCCATTCGCTACATGCGAAATTTTGGCAGTTTCCTCATGATGTCTGTTGGCCCTTTCGTTTCGTACCACGCCATCAGCTGCATGTTACTGGTCCTGCCGATTTGTTACTTCATCGCCTGCTGCTTTATACCAGAATCTCCGTATTACCTCTTGAAACAAGGAAAGGTGACCGCAGCGAGAGCATCCCTCATAAAGTTGAGCGGGAATAAGGATATGGAGGTGGGAGAATATCTTTTATTATATAATACTAGCTTTTACCCGCGGCTTCGCCCGCGTGGAGGTCGCATATTATCCCACGGGAACTTACTACCGGGATAAAAAGTATGCTATGTGTTAATCCAGGTTATAAACTATCTGTGTGCCAAAGTTTATCCAAATCCGTTCCGCCGTTTTTGCATGATTGAGTAACAAACATACAAACTTTCACATTTATAATATTATGTTATTATATATATAATAATATGTATATATATATATATATATAATTCTCCACCACGAGCACCAAGGTGAATAATCCTACTATCCTACTATATATATAAATATATATAGTAGGATAATAGGATTATTCACCTTGGTGCTCGTATAGTTTTAAGTGAGGAAAACACTTGCATATTTTTACTCTTTCTCTCAACAATGATCCATAAATTTTTCATTAAAATTTAAGACTCGACTATAGTTTCCCAACAAGCTTTGTACCAGGCGGATGAATACCTGTAACAATTTTATACCGTAGTTTCACAAATATGTATGTAACATTGTTGTTGCAGGTAATAGAGAATCGGTTATCGGCGATGAGGGTGGACGTAAGAAAGGAGACGTTTCGTTCCGGCTCTCTCAAAGAGCTGTTTACTGGGAAGCAATACCGCAAGGCACTGATCATTGCTATAGGTAAGTACCTACTCATACCAGAAATACATCTGGCTAAGTTTGCGGTAAAGAGGGAAAAACAATTCAGCATTTAATAAAAAAAATAAAGACTAGTAATTCTTTAACAGGTTTGAAAGTGACTCTCATACTATCTGGAGGTATTGCCATACAACAATATTTCGGCACAATTGTTCAAGAGAGCAAGGTTAACGTCAATATATCCACCATGTTGATATCATTTGGAGCAGTCAAATTCATTGTGGGTAAGAAAGTTTATTACGAAGATGTATTTATGAACTTAGACAATATTTATATTACATTACAGATGACGAAATATCATCTTTGAATATAATATGATAGGACGTTATTGCATCTATCAATATTAAAACTCCAAACTTTACAGGTATATTTTCATCAGCAATAGTGGACAAGGTTGGAAGTCGTTCCCTGCTCGTCTTCTCCTACCTCGGCACTGGCGTAAGCCTCATCATTGTTGGAACCTATTTCTTGATACAACCCACCTCTTCCCCTTACTACAGCTACATCCCTTTCATTGGCATCATCCTCTCTAGTATGTTATCCATTCTAGGCTACGATTCTCTAGTCTTTGTTATCATTGCAGAAATATTCCCCCTTAACGTCAAATCTGTGGCTATGACCTTCCAAAATATTTTGGGAGGGTTCCTAAACTTCATATCAGTCAAAGGGTATCAAGAAATGAAGGACGCGGCAGGTCTGGCTGGAGTGTTCTGGTTCTACGGTGGTTTAGCAGTAATCGGTGCTATTTTCTCATACTTCATGGTACCAGAAACAAAGGGCAAAAGTTTAAGAGAGATCCAGGTTGAGTTGCAAGGTGCTATGTATGATGAAGGTGATGAGAAGTTGAAGAATGTGATCGTCAACGAAGATGCTGAAGTTACAGAGCTAAATAAGCTATAACCGGATTATTTACACTACAAGGGTCGCTTCTGTGAAGGAAGGAGTTAAATTAAATCGTAGTTTAAAGCAGTTGGGTACTGTGGTGTTTTGTATGACGAAGGAGGTGAGAAGTTCAAGAGTTTGTCTAGGAATGAAGATGCGGAGGTTAAAGAATTAAAAATTTATTATACCTACTTGAGGTCCCAAGAAACGGTTAGTGTTGAAAAGGAATCTGTTAAATGACATGAAATTGATGAATTTTATTTCAGAGCAATAGTCGTCGATTTACATATCATAAAATCACGCCTATTTGTTAACAGTCCATTCTTAGGCTGCCCGTCCACTGGAGTGGAGAGGAGAGGAGTGGAGTAGCGGTATGCCAATATTAACCAATGGAATTGCATAAAACCTCCGCTCCGCTTCAGTGGACAGGGATTTGCGAACTAGTTTAAAAATTCATGCAAAACCGGGAAGCGGAGCGGGGAAACGGAGCGGAGAAGCGGAGAGGGGAAGCGGAGCGGGGATACGGAGCGGAGAAGCAGAGAAGGGAAGCGGAGCGGGGAAGCGGAGCGGAGAAGTGGAGCAGGGAACCGGAGCGGGGAAGCGGGGAACCGGAGCGGGGAAGCGGAGAGGAGATGCGGAAAAATACGTGAGAGAGAGATAGCGAGGTAGCGGAGCGGTGTTGCGGAATGTACGGAGCTGGACCGAGGTTCAGTGCAGGAGGACAGTTCCGTACATTACAGTAAAAACAAAAAAGTGCAGTGCGGCCTTCGCACTGCACTTTTTCGTATGAAAATGCGTCCCGCTTTGGTTCGCTGCTGCTGCAGCTGTAATGTGAGCATGGCTTAAAAGTGCAACACTTTTACAATATTAGAATGATTAATCATGTATAATTAGCAGTGATCGGAGTTGGTAGATTGATTTTTAGTACTTGTATCATAAATGCACACAGAAAGAATAACATGGATAAGCCATTTTTCCTCATTTTTGCTCATTTTATTACAATTCCTACCTTTTTTTTGAGGATGGCAAATCATCAAATGACTCCTTCCACTCTGGCAGAATACAATTCCTACATAAGTTCCGGTTTTTTTTTAATAATCCACCAATTCCGGAGGAATGTCCATAGTAATATATACGTTTCGGATCAATGACCCCAGTTCAATCTACCTACTCCGATCACTGATAATTAGACATATACATTTAGTTTTATAAGTAATAAAGTTATGGTAAACTTCTCATATAACGAACTTTACCTCCGAATATTTCAGCTACGTCTCGTAATATTATCCTTTTTGATGTGTAATCTTTCCTCCCGCTTTCCTACAATCTGTGAGGGTGATTTCGTGAAAAGGGACGGAAGTCTGTAACAGAAAGTCGGGGAAGCGCGCGCTATTTAATTTGACCAATGAGCGCGCGCGATGCTAGAGTAGGGTGTCAGATGCTACCAACCTATTTTCCAAGAGGTTGGTACTGTCGGCCAAGATGTCAGATGTTACACATCATATGCGACTATTGCAAGGCTAGCTCGTTTTTTTTATATACTCTCTCTATCCACATACGAATATATACTTTTTATTTTGTAAAGTAACATTGTGCGCCGCACCATTAAAATTCAAAACAGTGAGCACGACAAGGCTACTGATACCATTTACCGAAAGCGTCGCGTGATCACGCGATCATTAATTGGAATTATGACGTACAAAAGCTACTTCATTGATCGCGCGAGTACGTCATATTCGTCATCGCGTACTTGCGCGACCATGGCTTTTGGTTAGGACACAGCCTAAGATTCTAAGCCATTAGCTGTCATTGCCGAAAATGTGACTGACACTGGCATGGCCACCATCAAGGATTTCAATTTTGCACTTGCCAAAACAGGCTAAATTTTTTTTTTTTTTACCCGTGGATCCTGTTTTATTTACGGACGTTTGGGTAAATGATGATGATCACTACAATTTAGCGGAGAAAAAGAAAAACGAAATACAGATCAATATTTTATATTCTTCATTTTATAGTTACAAAACAGTAAAAAATGCTACAGAGGATGATTGGAGCAGTATTGACTTAATGATAATACAGCAGAAGGCCAAAAGAAGCTAGAAATAATCGACCAATAAGATTTTGATGCAATCCTTGCCCAACACAGTTTTTATACCTTTTTTTTTTGAGGGTTAGAAATTATCAAATAACTTCTCCCGCTCTGGGCGGAGCGGTAGGGCGTGTCAGACTGTTACTGACTAAAACCCACCCGTGTTCCTTCAGTTGCCTGTACGTTGGCAAGGGAACACAACGCGCCGTCGACCCGGGCCTGGTCTTTATCGGATGGCGAGCTACCCATTGCTCACCATCCGCAAGCCCGCGCCTACTGTGGCCGGGAATCGGCCTGCTATTCCCGACGACGCCCAGGGCGTCTCCTGCGGCGGCTAGGGGCGTGAGGGCGCGACATTTGCCTCTCCCTCACGCGCTCCATCTCCTCCTTCGCGAGAATTACTGCTTCGCAGAAGGAGGTGACGGCTTTCCACGCCCTCTCGCTCCGTACCATGGCCTGGACCAGGGCCGGACGCGAGAGATCACTGCCGCCGATCGCCTCCACAAGGACACGAAGGTGACAGTTTTTATACCTAGGATAACTGTTTAAAAAAAACAAAAAACTGTTTAAAAGGTTTATTTACGCAAAAACATGACGCAAAAATAAAGACAAATATACCTCCTTTTTTAGCTTCGCCGCAGTCGGGTAAAAAGAACAACACAGGTTTTTTCCAGGTTCTTTGCACCACTTCATTTACACAGATAACGGTCTTTAATTATAAGACCGATTCTTAAGGCATACACAGTCTTAAAATTTCAATCTAATTACTATACCGACAGCTCTGCTTAGGTACTAAAGTCAAATTATACAATTCATATCAAATTCTTAAGATAAATGAATACCACGAAAAATGCGGCAATCAGCAACGTTTACATCGAGAACTAACAAGATTGATTGTACATGATTTATCAAAAGTCTCTTAGTTACTAATCAACGTGTATCTAATTAAGTTGTGACAAGAATAATATCTGTTTAATAACGGTTTAAGGGTGCACTACTCGACGGCTCGAACTCCTTGGCGGGCGCGACTAATATGCATGCCAATTAGTAGTAATTATTAATTTATTTAGTTTTATTATTGTGTTTATTTATTTATTTATTTAGTATAGTTTTTTATCCAATTCTGCTTCCATAAGGGATAAGACAAATACTAGATAAGACAAATTGATATAGTTTTAAGTTTTGAACGTACACCATCAAACAGACGAGTAATCACCATACTACGTTTGTATAGAAGAATGACCGACTAGCGCACCCTTAACCATACATTTTTCAGATAAGTACAAACAAACTTTGTTCAACTTTTGTATTACTACTAGGGTTTAAAAATTTCAAAATAGAAATGAAAGCCTCTAACGTAAAATAACACTATACGTTATAACGCCATCTAGCGGTTGCGATAGCCAATATCTAGCTAATATTCTAGTCAAGAACAACTTTTCCTTCATATCAAACCTACTACAAGTTATTTGGGCATAAAATGGCAGCAGAGAAAGACAATTTTTTTTTTTTTTATAGATATAGAATCTAATATTCTAGCACATAATTTTGTAATCAAACGTAAATTAGTATTAACTGATGGAAAGTTTTCTTTTAAAATGTCTTGTATGTTGAACATAAATAGAGTGCGTTCATTACTTATTCAGTAACCCGATTGGTACCACTGTTCTGTCAGTCGCCATTTTGAACTCTATTTTATCTTGGTAAGCTTGACACGCAATGGTGCCAACATGACGGCAAGGGACAAGTTATAGTGAACAGTTTATTGGTACCTTGACCTTATTGTTAATGTTAGCTATAAAAACTCTTTGGAAACTTAAGGGTACACTAGTCGACGGATCGAACTTGTTGGTGGGGCGTAACTAATATGCATGCTAATTAGTTATATTATTTAGTTGTGTTTATTTGGTATTAATTTATCTAGTTTTTATTTATTTATATATTTATTCATTTATTTAGTGAAATAGACAATGATTTATAACGAAAAAGAGGCGCGTAAAATTTCATGAACAGACCTTTGGGCGCATAGATATTATGACAAAACTACTGAATGTATTTACTCAAAATAAAATTATTTGAACTATTGAAAATTATCTATCTCTGTACGGTTTCTATTTTGCCATTTTCTTACTACATAAATTATTTATTTACGCCCAAAGACGAGTTAAAATTAGTGTTAAAATATGGAAGTTTCATCGCTCGTTACTTCCAAACCAATATTTTTATTCCAATAGTGCTTCCTTAAAGGGCCTAGATAATGACAAGACAAATTGATATTATTTTTAATTTTTTACTTACACCGTCAAACAGACGAGTAATCACCATACTACATTTGTATGGAAGAATGACCGACTAGCGTACACTTAACATTTTGTTATATGTCAGCTAGACTAACTGTTTCCTACATTTTAAAGACTGAAATCGCGCTAAGTACCTAGTTTTATAAATGCTATAGACTGGTATGTCAGACCAAAATACACTTAATTTGATTTCGTCGTTTTAATTGCAGCAAAATATTGTAAAAAATTAGGTATTAAGTATCAAACTTAACTTACACTTAAAACCACGCTTTAAACGAATGAAAACAAAACTACCATACTTTAACGATATCTGTTACATCTAAATAGGCTTTAAGTATTTATCAACATTTGTAAGTACTATTACAGTAAAAGGTACGTATATGTAAAACCGTGTGTAGGTAGGTAATAAACTTCAAAATGTTCAAAGTTATGCGAATATGACCCTTATATTGATTTGCTCATAGTATACAATAGCAGACAACAGAAGATACATACAGAAAAGGAATAGAACCCATAGGATCGACAATACGTATACCTTAGTACTATAATTACTTACTTAGTAGTATAAAGTAAAAAAATCTTAAATTTTTTGGCTTTGGGAAATCCAAACAGACAATTGATTACAACCCGTTCATACAATATTATTAAATGCATATCGAGATTTCTTAGTTTGAGATTAGTACGGTTCTTACCGTAATCTATGACAGTCTTAGTTATTAATATACTTATAAATTTATAATTTGCAAAAAGCAAACTTGAGAAGCTCGAAATAAAAAGTGATGAACTTCAGGATAGTATCTTACTGAGATGACATAAAATGCAACTAACATTTAGGTACACCACTACTACTTACGGAGATTTCAGTTAATCTTCTCATATAGATTAAAAATGGCTCTGTAAACGAGATTACAAATAAACTGCTAAGACTATAAATTATCTTCCTTTTTAAGTTCTTCCATTTCAGTGCCGTCTTTACTTTCATCAGTACTTGTTACACCTTTTTCTAACGTATCATCAACAACAACAACAGCGTCATAACCACCACCTCGTAATTCACCACCTTGTAATTCTAACTGAATCTCTCTCAGATCTTTCCCTTTCGTTTCTATGACATAGAAGTAACAAAATGCACTGCCACCAAATGCGAAACCAGCAAAAATCCAAAATACAGTCGTCAAACCACATAAATCTTTGACTCTTTGGTACGCAAGAGATACAATGACAGCTAAAGCAGAGCCAAAGAGGCTTAGGCATGTCATAGCAATCGCTTTCACGTTCATAGGGAATATTTCAGCGGGTATGATGAAAATGAGAGAACTGAAACCCAAAGTGGAGATGACGTTGGCGAGAATAATGCCGACCAATGGTATGAAGCTGAGGGTGGTTAGGGTGTCAGTGCTGACTTTGATGACCTCTTGGAGGAAGAAGTAGAAGCCGACGGCGCCGAGCGAGGCGCCCGTGGCGATGTATGAGAACACGAGGAGGGGCCGGCGACCCACTCGGTCTACTAGCACCGAAGACACCATACCTGTAAATGAAAAGTCGATCTTAAAATAGGTATTTAAAGAAAAAGAAAGTTTTTTGGAAACATCGTGCAATTTCATGGACGAAAACACAAATATGGAGATGAACAGAATCCCAGAACCCATGATGACCGCTTAAACACAAGATAAAATCAATTATTTTAATTCCTCGATTACTTACTAACAGCGAAGATAACTGCGCCATATATGATGGGCACTAGGGATTTGTCCATTGGTAACTTAGTCTCATCAATGATCCATCCCAGGTACTGCTTTATCACCACTGCACCCGTCATCATCTGCGTTAGTTTCAGTCCTGAAATCACGAAGGATTACTTCTTATTACTCTGTTATGCTGCGACCGCATCTTGCGTCTATCGTAACAAAGCTTCGCACAGTGATACGATACACGCAGATGTGACCAATCAATAACGGTTATCGTCCCGATAGTTCGGGCTGCGAAGCACTTATCGCCCGGGTGGCGGTACACATTAAACGTGGCGAAGCCACTTATGTGACCACCGCATTAGCGCGATAACTTTTTAGCGAGCGAAACATAGGAAGCCACGTATTGCTCGGCACGTATTGCTTTATCACGATAGACGCAGATGCGCCCGCAGCATTACACGAGTCGTTGTTTCCGGATAATTTGGAAGGCAATTTCTTTCTTATCGACTCTGCAGTATTTGCAGTAATGCCACCACAAGATATGTAGGATAAACAAGATAAAAACGTGTGGTGGTTCAACTACTAAATATTTAATAATTTCGTGATAAGAAAAATATATGAAAGGAGAAGCTTTTAATTTTTTGAAATCAGACATGCAGTTACAACCCTGCACATGAGGACAGCACCACATAACGACTATGGTTATTTAATACATCTGTTTTCGAAAGCCTCCTATTTGTAATGTCTCTTTAAGTGAACATAGACTTACCAGTAGCTATAACGATAGCTTTCCTGTACTGCACTCCGACGAACAATTCCTTCACTGAGCTGGAGTGTGTCATTTCATTTTGGACATTCGCCTGCAAAGCCAGCAGTTCGTCCTCCAAAACCTGTAGCAGACACAGACGTAATATTATAGTCAGACTTCGGGTATCCTCGGGAATGCTGAAATTTTACGTGTAGCGGTTTTGAGGTAGGTACTCGAATTGTTTATTTGAGGTAACTCCAGTAGAGGAGCTTTTAAGTCGCTTTGTCGTCAGTAATTTCAATTGATGGTTTACCTTAACAAACGTAGCGTTTGAGCATTTTATTGTTTTTATAAGCAACATATAAATCTTTAGTAACATTTAGGTAGACCATGTTCCACCACAAAGATAAATTACCTTCTCATCTTTGTATCCCCTCAATATTCGAAGTGATCTTCTAGCCCCTTCCACATTGCCATTTTTCAGGCAAAAATATGGAGTCTCCGGTATCCAACAGCAGGCCAAAAAGAACAGCAAAGGTAGAGCAAGCATGATGAAGTTCAGTGTCTCGTAAGACAGGAAGGGGCCCGCGGACATGACCAGAAGAGAGCCCAATTTGAACATAAATCCAGTGATGAGTGACAGTGTACCCCTCACATCTTTGTCTGCTATTTCTGACAAATAGTAGTTGATGACCTGAGAACAAATATAGATATCATAAAACATGCACTTGTTTATTTTTTGTCTGATAAATGGGAAACTGTATTCATACTGTTCGTTCGACTAAATTCTCAAAACCTCGAATGCATCGTCAGCATCCTGCCTTTTGGGCACGCCACAATTGTGGCGATAAGTCCCCTCTTTGAGGTGTGGTTAGAGAGGCGCCACGGCGTCCTCACCTTCCGCCTGACGCAGGTCCTCACCGGACACGGCTGTTTCGGGAGGTTTCTGTTCCGCATAAGGCGGGAGGAAACGCCCAGGTGTCACCACTGTGTGGATCACCCGGAGGACACGGTAGAGCATATGGTGGAGGTCTGCCCGGATCGGGCGGAGCACCGCCGTGTCCTCACGGAGGCGATCGGCAGCGGCGATCTCTCGCGTCCGGCCCTGGTTCAGGCCATGGTCCGGAGCGAGAGTGCATGAGAGGCCGTCACTTCCTTCTGCGAAGCAGTAATGCTCGCAAAGGAGGAGGCGGAGCGCGCGAGGGACAGGCAAGATTCGCGCCCTCGCGCCCCTAGTCGCCGCAGGACACGCCCCGGGCGTCAGGAGTCGCGAGCCGACTTCCGGCCACCGTAGGCGCGGGCTTGCGGAAGGTAAGCAATGGGTAGCTCGCCGTCCGATAAGGACCAAAAAGATGTCAGCACCAACTGACGGGGTCCGTAAGGGCCAATCTCTGCAAGGGTTGCGAGTTTGTCCGAAAGGGATGGCGATAATTTTCAAACCACAAAAAAAAAAAAAACAAAAAAAAAAGCATCCTGCCTGGAAAAATTTACTGCTCAACAACGTAAATAACGCAATTAATGTTGTTGAACTGTCAAAATGAAAGCCATTGCTACTGTAATTTACTCCCTTCCTAGCTATATCATCCATCCAGCGTTTGGTCCTCCTCCCCGAATATGTGTAAATGGAATAATCTCTAATAACTAGATCAACTATTTAGAACCAGAAGAAATAAAGTAATAAACACTTACCGTGCTGACCATGCCTGTACCGCAACTCCAGGAAAACGACGTTATGCACACCTGCCATGCTTTTAGAGCAAACGCTATAATTATCTGAAAAAAATACAAATGAATTAATACAGACTTTATAAAGGAATAGATATCGCAATCAACGATCATTTACAAAATGACCAAAGAGTATATAATATAACAACGTGACTCGCAGTCACGTCACGTGTGATATTTATTTTTTGATTACCATCAATGCTATATAGTACCCATAACTGAATAATCTGTGATGTTCATAGATACATAATTTTTGGCAATAATTCCTTCTGCACATGTAGCTTTCCTGGTACATCATTAAGAGTCTAATAACTGCTCCCAAATTAGCATGTTTTTTTTTGTTTACATTCTTCCTTGAGATAATCATCCTAATATTTGACATATACCTACAATTTAATTTTAACACTTTAATAGTGGCTTTTGTGTACATGATAATTATTCAGATTTGTTACAGTTGTAATAGCAATCATGTCATTTCGTTTAAAATTGGTTTTTATTTTTATTAATTTATTCATATTTTATATAGATTCTTTTCTATTTTGTGAATGTGAGAACGCTGTAGGTTTAGTGGTCTGTAGATTTATTGACCATCTTCTATTTTGTTAAGTACCTGGTACTTGTTGAAAGATCTACACTGTCCTCCCATACCTATTGATACTGTTATTTGAAAATATTGTAAAAGCCAATTATTTTTAAAAGAGTAACCGTGGACTTTCTTGCCGGCTCTTCTCCATAGGAAATGACCAATTGGAACCGTGCACCTAGCTTCTGACGTTTCGTATGCGCCCATACGCGCGGTTGCGTAGGTTTTTGAGTGTTTTTTCTGTCCGAAGTTCGGTCATCATGGCGGCCAACCACGACGCGACATTCCTTATTTTATCGACCATTGTGTTTGTCAATTTACAAATATAGCAGACAAAATTGACTGTGTCAATGACTCACAAGCCGATAGTTTATTTGAATCGATCCAAAATAGTAACCATTATGGTAGTAGGTATGTACCATCGAATAAGTTCATATCTATACACCCTAAGGACTATTTCTGCTTGCAGCGCTCGGCCGCTATAGAAACGGGGCGGTAACAGATGTGGTCATCGTGTTCACGGGATTTTGTTTTCAAACTGCTTAGATATGAAGTTCTTCGATAGTACGTAGTACTAGGAATTTAAACATGTCAGTGTTTCATAACAAATCATTCCACATAATTATTTAATAGCATTAAATACCTACAAAACCATAGATAATAGTATCTATATTATGGACAAGTGATGTTGGAACGTAGGGCGTGAATAGATTAATTTTATTTATTTATTACTTCGTTTTAGTTTTTTTTTTGTTGCTTTATTTATTTTGACCTAGGTATCCCATAATGGGATTTATCCAAGTCCGTAGGTGTGTCCGTGGCATCACAGTGGGCCCTATCAGAATACCAGCGCAGTGTTATTTTTTTTTTAAATATCGCTGCATTATGCTGAGACAGGAGCCTTTTTGGCCTCGCACAGGTCGTTATTGTACCCTGTTGTAGGTTTTGATTTATTTGCAAGTATATTTTACATATTTGATATTAATTTCAACTTGATACTTCCACGCGTTCCTGCGAAAATGGGTCTTGGCAGAATGACGGACGGACAACGAAATTAGTGATCCTATAAGGGTTCCGTTTTGTCCTTTTGAGGTACGGATCCCTAAAAATGAAGTAGATTAGATTGCTTTGTTGGTCTAACTCATAGATATAAGAAATTTACAAATCAGAACGTACAACACAAGCAATTTTAAACCTTATCCCATCAAACACAGCGTGCATTTACCATGCATCGTACAACTCACTCACACGAAAACATCGATCGCTATCGTTGTGCTGTGCAAAAGCCATTTATTTTACATATACGCTAGTGATTGACTAAATCGGAAAGTTATCGATTCTCCCTTTGATTATTTTATTAAAATTTTATTTTTTAGAGTTCCTGAAAAAATAAAAAACGATATACATGTAATAAGATGATATAAATAAACAATAAGTAAGTAAAGAAAAACAATATTAAGTAAATAAAAAAAAAACAACATTATGAGATAATCTAAATGAGTATAAAACACAAGATTGCACATCGGTCTTCCAATCACGCTATAACTGTTGACAAATTGAAGAATAAACTTTAATAGTAATATAAATTCATACGACAATCGACATTATTGTCGATAGCCTACGTTAGTGGATCTGCACAACCACATCACTAACCCGTCGCAAGACACTGCGGCCGTACTAACGATGCAACCGCTTAAAGAAAATATCGTTTGGTGATTTTTACATTGCTTGTCCAGTCACTTAGCAACATACTTAGGTAGTAGTAAAGAAGCAATGTATTTACTGCAATAATAGTACAGTCGCTGTGATATATGAACACAAAAATAACGTAGTGTAAAGGCATGAAATATATTACGATTTGTTGTTTTTCATGATTTTCAATACAAATATAGTAAAATACTTGTGCTGATTTTTGAAAAAAGGTTCTATGATTTATAAAGATTCTAGTTTAGGTTCGATTTTTACAAGAAACCACTGAACAACACGGTATTCTTAAATGTTGTTACGATCGCGTTCGAAAGCGCACTAGTTAGTGGAGACGGCCATTTGCCTGAGGCATGAGCATTGTGATCAGGACGCGCGGACACAGACACGCCCCCATGCCAATTCTCCTGTTATTTATATTTCTATGGTCTAACTAATGGTCGTGCGTCTGATGAGCGGCAAGTCGGGTTCATTCGATCGGCCAGTTTTGGGACTGATAAAATAACTGCCGAAATGTTAGTGTACACTTCTGCTAACCCATATCCTCCGATGACTCTAATAGCTCCACTTACCGATCCAAGTGTGATGGGCAGTGCGCTCGCTAGTATAGTGGTTCGCCTTCCGAACTTGTCTGCAATGTAGCCGGTAGCGAGCGAGCCCGCTGCAAACCCGACTGGGATTAGAGCCAGCATTGTCGGAGTCTGGTACTGTAAAACAAATGAAGAGAGTTTATTGATAAATCAACTTCATGTGGATAAAATGGTTGTTTACAGGGACATGCGCAAGTCCAGCGCAAATTAAGTGTGTAACACATGATTTTGAATTATATTACTAATCCATTGCTTCATATGTTCGAAAAATTTGTCTGCTCAACAACGTAAATGACGCAATGTATGTTGTTGAACTGTCAAAATAAAAGCCATTGCTGATATTAGTGTGTTATGCAATAGGGATAATGACTAAAAAATTTTTTGGTGCATCCAAAAAAAATTCAAATGCAAAAATAATGAAAATTTCAACTCCCATTATAAAACCCATAAACCCCTAAACCTGAACATGTAGGTAATATTCTTTCATGTTTTCCATACAAAAAGTGAAAAATTCCATATTAAACACGTCGAGGCGGCACCCCACGCGCGCCTCCGGTTCTAAAAAAATCTAACGGGGTTAGATCTGGGGATAATTTTTCTGAACAAAATTTCACATCAAATGTTAAAATTCATGGTCTTCCTTTTATTTTTGACACTATGTTATTAAGCAAAAAATAATCCTTATGATGAAGCCTTTCGATATGATAAAGCTACATTCTTTTCAAGATTATTTTTCTCGTGTAACGGGTTCGATTCCCGGTTCAACCATGTAATTATTTAAATATCTATGAATGCAGTTTAAATTGTTTTTTTTAATTCAAATAATGTCTTCTTTCAGTAAAATGTTCCATCTACAATATTCAAGGTACTTTCCCTCCATGTGGCATATCTGTGGGAACGCCCTGTATAAATAAAAGAGTATGATCTGCCTCTCTCGCTGAATGCGAGAATCACAGAACCGTTCGAAGTAGTGATGTTTGGGGGAGGCCCATGTCCAGTAGTGGAAGTATTCCAGTTGAAATGATGATTTTTAGTGAAAATATGATTTTTAGTATTTTCAAACTTAAATAGCAGCGGAAGGGTTAATTCTATACTCTCATTGTAATAGTAAAAATGTTGAAGGTGTTATTTAAAAAAAAAAAAAATGTGTTTATTATCTTAAATCTTATTAATCCCATCCCATAAGAAACCCGTTTTTTTTTTTTACCCGCACTTTCTTTTTTTGGTACTAAATGTTCCAAACATGAATTTTTAACGTTTGGTACATGTTTTGAAATAGAAACTATTTTAGTTAAAAAATTGTATCGCAATGTAATATTCATGACGCACAGTAGTTTAATATTTTGCGTTGCACGAGATGAATATTGACACGGACCTAACGCCGCGACAGCCGCACTGTGTAGCGATCACGCCGCCGCGGGCGGGCAGCGGTGGCGCCGGGGCAGCGGCGCGGCAGTGCAGTGTAAACGAGCACTAATAATGCTAACAGAGCCGACCGAAACTTAATTACTTATTAGTAAATGCCATGCCAGCTGCCAGCCCATGCAGTGACATGAATTCATATATTATTAATAAATTACGTTTAAAGATCACAAATGTACATTGAGCATGACAGCACGCCTTGCTAGGCGCCTTCAGGCATTTTTTATTAACACGTTTTTTTTTATTTTTTACTATCTTACTCACGGGTTAAATATTTATTATTACAGTCTTTATCCCTATTCCATTCTATACCCATAAATGTAATTACAATATAATTACTTCAATTTATTTCTGTTCGGCGATGTTCATCGGGCAGGGCAATGGAATTAATAATAATTAAGTAATTCATTATTGGAATAATTAATAAGCATTTTGTGCCGGGATGGATATGGGTATTATATTAGCTAGATAACAAAAACTTACCACGTATAAGTATTAATGTAACAATAATAAGTAAGCCGTATGATTCACATCCGGTACCTACGCTCAAAATATATTTTGTTGTTTAGTTCGGTCAACACGAGTAGGTACTATTAACAATAATAAAACTTAACGTTAGTTTTATGCCGACTGTTTTCAAGAGATAAGTTCACACTATGTTGTTTGTATGCTTATTACTCGTACAATTTATATACCTACTTTATACCTAGTATTCGAAATTTCTCAGTAGCAGCCCGAAGTCTGGATTTGTGCCCAGTTGATGGCAATTCAAATTCAAAAATCAAAGTATTTATTTCAATTAAACTATTTACATGCACTTTTGAATTGTTAAAGAGTCGGTCAGTTAGTCAGAAAGTTGAAGCTAGTTGCCCATTCCAAAACGTAGAGCTCTATGGGGAAAAACGGGCAAGAAACTCCGAAGACACTCCTTTAAATCAAGATATTACAAAATCCTGGGTACCTACATTATTCTGGTTGCTTCTATAATGTGAGAACAATATAAAAAATTAAAAAAAACAATTCTAAATATAAGTAAGATTCAAAATAAACCCGGGCAGATAAGAGATGACCAGTATCAACTGACACTGCTCGTTCACGAACATGACGCATGGATCAGCAGTCAACACCATCCAGCTCAACCATTTTATAGGGAACCGAATAATCCAACACACGCGCCACCATCAGCGAGACATCTATGTTTGCATAACATACTCTCAACTGCTATGCTCTTGCGAATGCGATAGGTTCGCCTCTCTATTACATGGCGAAATGTATCTATGTAGACACACTGCTGTCTAACCTTTCGGGAAAAACAAGCGTGATGTTATGATATATGCTAGTCATAATCTTGGTACCTGTCTATGAACTAATGGATTCGAATTTCGAACATTTGAATGTCAGTAACCCGAAGATCTGAAAACTACTTTCGACGTTGGTGTTGACGTTGACATTCGTGTTGTAAAGAAATGTGAATGAGAATGTACTAGATAATATTTACCCGGATGAAAAGTAATATGTGCCAAATGTCTTCCAAATAAAGTCACCCGTAATCTATAAGTAGCAGTAGTAACGTTGAGTACTTAACACAAAAAACATTTAATATTTTTTAGCTAAGTAATCCGGTAGAGAAGAGAACCAAAGTTGTCGATATAGCTCACAGAATAAGGACCGGCCATATTAGCCGTAGAACCGATGACCGTTGGGGTAGACGCGTTTTTGAGTGGAGACCGCGAATCGGCAAATGTGAGGTAGGACGGCCTCAGGCTAGGTGGAGTGACGATCTTCGCAAGGTGACATCTGGGTGAGAGTTGCCGAGAATCGAGCTGAATGGCGTGCAATTGGCGAGGTCATTGGAGGTCCTGCAGTGGACTGCTGCAGGGTGATGATTAGTTACCTAGCAGAAAAGTAAGGAATATTGACTTTAACATACCTCATCAATAGCGACGTTGGTCTCCTTGTTCTTAAACTTGGGCAGCACCACTGTGACCCAGCCAGATAACACACCCAGCGTCACCATTGACATCGACACTGTAAGCAAGATTACCGTGACATCAAAAACTTAGCTGCGAGCATTTTTCGGGGTAGATTGGCCATGATCACCTTGTGACGAGCTTTCCCCTCAGTAGCTGCATATAAAGAGGAACAGGGTGGAAAGTTCGTCATCCTCTATAGAAACAGGAAGTTCCTCCGACCAGACGTGAGACGGGTGTTGTGTTTGATGGGTACTGCCCGACGGTTGATGTCGAGATTGCGGATAACTTTGCTTACGCGATGCAGGATCTGTGTGACGTCACGTTTTTTATGCGTAGTTCGCATGTGGCGTTGTAGATGCCGTCACAGCACAGGTGCAAAGGCCCGTTCTGATGATGATGTAAAGATAACACAGGCTAAGACTCGACTGAGCGCACGCTCATCATCCAAGTCTTGCCTGTGTTATCTTTGCTGGGCCTGAGCTTAGCTTTGGGATAAATACAACCTTAATCGTTGTTTACTCTGAATCTACAAAGGGATCATTTTACTCCTCATTATGAATAATTGTTACCATGGGACCAACTTTGAAATCGCGAAAACGAAATCAGTTCCTGGCACACTAAATCTAGTAGGTATACGGGTGGCATTATCGACGCGAAAACTGTTACCATGGATTCATTACATGATTCTGAACCCCTGCGTTGAAATTTTTCATCGATGTCCCTGCCGCTGTAGAGTTAACAAAAATTAAGATTGTATAAAGACCGTCTTATCTTCATATAAACCAATATTGCACAAGAAAACAATGATGTTTCTAGTTAAAACATCATTGTTTTCTTGTGCAATATAGAGGGTTACTGGTAACTCGACGTATTCCTTGCAGGACGTCATAGTAGGGTTAAAATGCAACAAATTAAGCCACCAAATGTTCTACCGAAATTCAGTAGCTTTTGAGTTAGTTAGATTTTTTGTTTTGTTATGAAAAATCCCAGATTAAATAATTTGAAACCAATTTAAAAATGATTTCCGGCGCGACTGTACTGAAATTTAAGTTATTATCATAGTTGATGCGATAGCAGATCTTTGTTAATAATTAAACGTTCAAAAATGCCTAAAACGTTGGCAAATATCACTAACCAAACATTAAATGTTTTGTAATTTTTGCTATAACTTCATAAAAAAAATTGTCTTGTGCAAAAAATAAATACTACGCGTGATGTACAAATTACTAGGAAAATATCCTTGTCTTATCAGCTATTCAGAAAGGTACGATTGTCAATACTTTTGCATGTGTGACAGGGAAGAGAATAGTTTTATGGGGAGCAGGTAAAATTGCGAGACGATCAACCTATTGTTTCGTATTCGTATAAAGGCTTGTGCAGACCAGCGCGACTTGTCGCGCGACGCGACACGAACAATACAATTTCTAAGAAAACTTCACAGTATAACAATAACCGGTGTCGCGTCGCGCGACAGGTCGCGCTGGTCTGCACAAGCCTTTATTCGTAGTTTTTACCTGCACTTGAACTCCAAACACTCGGCAAGCTTTGTGATTGACAGGGGGTGCGACTTTGCAAAATCTGGTGGTTAGCGTTAGTTAGTCTCAACTCTACGTCGCGCAAGCTCGTGTTTTGTTATCTGGCTATTTCCCTAACTGTTGCCGCCTATCTTGCTCTTGTGCTGTGCTGTGCCTTCATAAGTGCTGACTATGGCTGCATATTCTAATCCTGAATACGCTGACATAATGTACTGTTACGGACTTTGTGACGGTAACGCTGCTGAGGCGCGGAGAGAATATCAACTTCGCTTTCCCAACCGCCGACTCCCACATGTTAGTGTCTTCGGATCGACTTATCAGCGAATATCTGAAACTGGCAGTGCCCAAAGAAGCAGGCAAATTGACACTGGTCTTGCCCGGAGATACACGGCTGAGGTCAAGGAGGTTATTCTTCAACGTTTTATTGACGACCCCAACATATCGACAAACATCGTAGCGCGTGAGCTTAGTATGTCACAGTGGAAACTCTGGTCTGTAGTTCACTTGTCAGGCCGACATCCATACCACTACCAACCAGTCCAGTCATTAGAAGAGAGAGATCCGCCGAGACGGCTTGAATTTTGTCGTTTTATGCTAAGTGCCGACGCCGAAAGCGAAAACTTAAAAAAAAACATTATGTGGACCGATGAGTCATGTTTTGACCGTGATGGTATCACAAATTACCACAACTTATATTACTGGGCACCTAAAGCAGAAGCAAACTCTAAAAAACTGAAACCAACCGCATCCCAGCGTAGGTTCTCGCTTAATGTTTGGATGGGTATTATCGACCACAAATTAGTTGGCCCACATTTTTTACCCCGAACACTAAATGGGGAACTTTATGAAGATTTCCTAAGAAATCATTTAACAGCACTGCTCACGGATGTACCGGAAGAAAGAAGAACAAACATGATTTATTAACATGACGGATGTCCAGCCCACTTCCGAATCACAATTCGACAATTGCTGGATGAAAACTATCCTAACCGATGGATAGGGCGCGGTGGGCCGATTCCGTGGCCTGCACGAAGCCCTGATCTGACGCCGCTAGACTTTTACGTCTGGGGTCATATGAAAGACCTAGTTTATGTGACCCCAGTAAATTCAATTGAAGAACTAAGGGAGAGAATAACAGATGCGGCGGACCAAATGAGGGCAACAATCACATCAAGAATCACAAAAACCGAAGTGAGGAAGCGAATAAGAACATGTATTCGAAACCGAGGGCAGCATATAGAACAAGACGTGTGAAATGTGTGTAATTAAAGTTTTTAAATTGATAATGATTAAAAATAAATAATAATGTTCACGAAATTGTTTAATTAGATTTTCCGAATAATCACCTTTTTGTGAGGATCACGCTTTCCTGTACTACATCAAAATCGATTTTCATAATGTAGTCCATGACTTTCTTTGTATTAACTTTCATACCTTTTTGAATAGCTGATAATACAAGGATATTTTACTATTAATTTGTACATCAAGCGTAGTAATTTTTTTTTTTGCACTTTTACTTCATTTTGTATGAAGTAATAGCAAAAATTACAAAAAAAAAATGTTTGTTTAATGATATTTGCCAAGGTTTTAGGCATTTTTGAACTTTTAATTTTATTATTAACAAAAGATCTGCTATGACATCAACTATGATAATAACTTAAATTTCAG
Organism: Agrochola lota; assembly: GCA_947364205.1. NCBI lineage: Eukaryota > Metazoa > Arthropoda > Insecta > Lepidoptera > Noctuidae > Agrochola > Agrochola lota. Next base: position 15,341,569 of record OX376223.1, on the reverse strand, counting down.
TACAGTCGCGCCGGAAATCATTATTAAATTGGTTTCAAATGATTTAATCTGGGATTTTTCTTATAAAAACTAAAAATCTAACTAAATCAAAAACTACTAAATTTCGGTAGAACATTTGGTCGCTTAATTTGTTGCATTTTAACTCTACTATGACGTCCTGCAAGGAATACGTCGAGTTACCAGTAACCCTGTATAATAAGGTTTTAAGCAGTGGCGAAGCTAGCCCTAAAGGGCCCTGCCTCAAATAAGGCTTGGGGGCCCTTTTTAGCCGACCCGGGTTTTGTATTTTACAAAATAAATAAACTAGCTGACTTGGAAGGTCAAGCTGTCAATGTTGTCATTGAGATCTTACTAAGAGAATGCAATAGCGAGCGAAACTAGCTAGAAATTTGGACCATTCTGACTCGGATCCGATTTTATGAAAGAGTGAGCGAAGCGAACCTGAAAATTCAAGCACCCTGACTTGGATAGGTTAGATTTTCTGTGTGATTTTATTTCTATTATTTTTCATTAGGTTTTTACTCATAACGGGCCTTTTTTGAGGCTGCTAATTTGAGGTTTTGGAAAATATTTTGCGATTTTTGCTTCCACACGTCGCGTCAGCGCTACAGGGTAGGCCCCTGTTGCTAGGGGGCCCCATATCATAGATGCTGATATGTTGGTAGGTACGCCCCCTGGTTTTAAGCCAATTGGCTTGGCAGTCCAGTTTTGAAGCGACGGTAAAATGTTTTATTACTCTTGCAGTTTAAGTTATGCCAGTCGATGGCATGCTATGATTATTAAACCAGCACTTACCGGATAGTGTCACCAAATAGAGATTTCTTCTACTTCCGTTCTCCATTGTCTGAGAAAAACCAACAATAATTATAAATACATTATGTATAAGTTTTCGTAGTTTAATCAAATCGGTAACTTAAACAACATACCAATGATAACTAAAAATACGATTTTTATAAAACAAGCTAATATTGAAACAGGTGCTAGTTTGTGTTTACCTACACTGCATTCGCGATTTAGTTACCAAACATGTAAGAAAATAAACACGGATTTTTTGAAAAGCTACTTTAATTCCCACAAGTAAAGTTCAATTTACACTACAAATCCAAACATTTAATCCTTCTTGTATCCTTTTTCAATAGGACTAGTCATCCTGAAATCAACTTAATTAACACTTGGAAAAAGTTTATATAATAGTCAAGTTAATATCAATTTGAAACAGGATTTGAATAGACATAATACATACAACTTAGCCACTATACTCATGCCACTCCATAGTTGCGCACTTTTGGTAATCAACTAAATATTGCTGTGCCAAAAATAGCTGGTTCACTTATAGAATAAATATAGCTTTTGGCGAAATAATTCTCAAAATAATATAGTAAGATCTCCGACATGACGATTTCGAATCTTCGCGCTCAAACCACATTTGGCTAAAAGTAGACTAGCTAACTACTGGAACGCGCCGTTCATACTTTTGCCTGTATTTTTGCACCAAAAACATCCAGCTCACAAAATAGCACATACAACTAATGCACTACCACATAAATAAAAGAACTTTAATAATAATACTTAAGTTACAGCTCAGTTAGTAGATCATCATATTATTATTTATGGTTTCATGAAATGAGATCAATAAAAGGGATGGAACGCGAAAGTAAGAAGTTGTTTTGATGCTGGCCTTTAGATAGGGCCGGATAGGGCGTTTGAGGGTTGACTTGACTCACTGTGCTCAAGGACGATTCTGAATTCAAATGTGACAAAAGATTAATTCTATCTTTACTTATACGTACATATTTATTTTTCTCTAGATAGTGTTTTGTTTATAAATTATTTCATTCTGCTAACACGGAATGTAGCGCAAGAACGTAGAGGTAAACTGTTAGGTTATGTATGTCTGGAATTGATTTCTGTAAATATTTGTGTGACCGAAAATGAAAGGTGAGACCGTAACCCCTTCGCGATAAATACATTTTTAGTGTGGCATAAATTGTAGCAATTATTTTATATTTGTTTATTTTATTGTTAGATATAAATTTGGGGTTTCCTGTTAGCTAGAGCTTTTATCTGCCTGTCATTATTGTTAATAATAATAAGTCGCAACTTACGTTCGCCTTATCAACAAATTCGTCAAAATAAACTCATTAACCCACTGTTTACAATATAGTTTTTTTTATCAATGAAGTAGACTCTCACAAGCACTTAGTTAATCACCTGATTTTATAAATAATACTTAAGTGTTTATTTCGTTTGATTAATATTATTCATTCACATTAAAATTAAGTAAATATAGGTATATTTATTCTTAAAATCATGTTGATATTTAATTTTACACGACCGTACACGACAATCGTGCGTTTCCTACTGAATTCGAGTTTGTGACAGAATGTAGACAGATTATGGCATACGGCCCGGCTAGCAGAATAACAGTGTGGACAAAGAAGAGCTCGTTCACACTGGGCGGGCTAGACTAGACGTCAATGAAATATTCACTTATACATAATTATTATGATTTATACATATATATAACACTAGCTCAGAGACCGTTCTATCTATGGATTTTCGTTGTTCTGGAATTTTTTATTTAATAAAATTTTATATATTTATTTGTGATTTAATCAATTGTATAAAAGTTCTAACTAATAAAAAAGTATGGTCTGGAGTTTCTCATTCCCCATTGGCGTAATGTTCGTGGTTCGATCGTCTATTAGGGTTCCGTAGCCAAATGGCAAAAACGAAACCATTTTAACTCGTACACTTAATTAGCACTATATCGATGAAAATAATTTAATAAAATAAAGTACCTACCTTCTTTTGTTTTTATATGCTGGGTCAGTGGATCGCCTTTCTGTGTACCGCTAAATAATTTGTGTAATAAAATTACGAAAGAAAATATCAGGTGTGGCACTCTCCTCCATACAAGTAAACGAGGGAGGAAAAAAAAAACAATGCACATACCTACGCGTGTGGGGTATTCTTAGATCCCATAACTAGTTAAAAAAATTATGATGTTTCTAATTAATTTAGCTAAGTCAAGAGTTATTTAGATATGGAACATTTTCAGTCACAGCCGCAGAAATAGGTAACTTTGTTTTTGATACTTACTAGGTTCTTTTGAGAAATACAGTAAGTATTAAAATATAGGTAAGAACTATGTTTTTTTTTTTTAATTCTTTAATTTGGCGATCTGTTTTAGCCCACGTTCGCACGGACGTAAAAATATCGCGGCGGGATTTTATCGCGCACTGGATTTTCAACTATCGGTGTTGAGCCGACCTTTGAGAACCCAATGCGCTGGGAAGCACTCTCGTCCCAGTGCGTATGTGCGTCTTACTGTTGGATTTCCAACTCTCGGTGCTAACTAAAACTAGTGCACGAAAAAAATTCGCCGCGGGAACAAATCGCCCGTGCGTACCTGGGCTTAACCACAATAAGCCATTTAGTTGAGGTGTCACGTTCTGTGTTTTATTCGCAGAGTGAATTCTTGGAAGTGATCGAATCTCGCTGTAAGCGTAGAGTCACTATGCCGCTCCAATTGAGAATCTATGACACTTCCTGTGCCTAGGTGCCTATTGGGCACTATGAAATGCAAACTTATTTTTCCGGTCGGTAAAATCAATACTATGCATACGTAGGTACATAAATAATCATCCCAACTACGGAACCTTTCACTGTGTGTGGCCTGACACGCAGTTGGCTGGTTTTGTTTAAGTAGGTAAGTGCCTAAGTAAGTTTTTTTAACCTAAATAAGTCTTTGTTATCATGCCAATGGACGCAGACGAAGCAATTGGTCGCCATATGTTTTCTTCAATTGTTGTTCGCTCGTCTATACAAAATACAGCAGGTAGGTAACTGCGAAAGTGTGGTCTAAAAATAATAGCCTCATAATTTAAAAGTCAGCACAGCGGCAAACGCGTCGAAGAAGCTTGATGAACACAATGTCTGAACACAACTTTATAAACGTTACATACCATTGATCTGCTATACCTACGTTATCCTAGGTAAATTATATTATGTGTATGATGGATAATGTTATTTTCACAACTTGTTCTTTGTCACATTCTGCAATTACTTATAACTATAATACTCTTTGGCGTAGTTTGGTAAGTAGGTACATAGGAACCTACCAGGGGGCTTACCACCACCTCTAAAGCAGTATTTTTTTAATCTTACTTCAGTGGGGGAAAGAGACGGAGCTATACGCCCTGTAGAGCTTTATCTCTTTCCCACACTAAAGTAGTAAGTAAATCTCCTAAGTATCCATATAATATTTATGTTCAACCTGCTCAAACTGTGGTTACCTTTTAATACCTCTATGGGTGACACATCCACACTAGAACCAAGCTGTAACCTAGCTGATTACTAAATAAAGTAACACTGCCCTTTTCTTGAAGGTTCGAGAATTGTCATTAACGTTAGATAGTTTAGCAGGTGAAAAAATATCAAACAGACAGAAAGAGATACTATTCTCAATGTCTACTCTAGTTATACTTTAAAAATCAAACCCTTTACAAAAAAATCAGATGCACCAACACTGCACTGAACCTGCTATTATACCCTTTACACCGTAATCATTAACAACCGCCACTGCGCCTCTTGACAGACGATAACATTGCTATAACATAACCGTTATGAAGTATTTTATCACTTAAAATTCCGCGCTCAAATCACACTGACAAAAAAAAATAAGTACCTACCTACCTTGAATGCGTCCTTAGGTGTTACCAGTTCAAAGAGCTACACTACACTAATTCGAAATTCAAATTGGGTTCAATTTATACGTGTCCTAAAACAACATCGGCATTCATGGCGGGAGTTTTTATTTTATGGTAGAGAAAGACCCTCGGAAAGTCCCTAGTTACTTCGTATACAAAGTTACAGCAGTTGCGGGGATCACCGCTGTCTTGTGCAATAGTGAACAATCTTAAGTTACCTACTGACTGTGTGGATCACGGTCTCACGGATGTTTATGGTGTGGATAAAATAATAATCATTTAGTTAAGTTTTATATGGCTAATGACGAAATGTGGGTGTACTATAGTTACCTACACCTATGCCTATCCTCTCGGGAAACACATAATAATTCAAAATTCGAGACAATAAAAAATTCAAAAGTCATTTATTCAAACTAAGCTGAGAATCAGCACTTTTCGAACGTCAAAATTACTTATGACAGAACGCCCACCCTTCACCACTTCCTAGTGCGTTAGGTGCGAAGGAGTGGCGCAACAAACTCCCCAGCAGAACTAATTATTTATTTAGGTACCTACCAAATATAGTAATCATCATTATCTGCCTAGTCTTTTCCCAACTGTCTTGGGGTTGGTTTCCAGTCAAACCGGATGCAGCTGAATATAGCTTGTCCAGATTCCAGTCTGAAATGACGCGCCCCACTACCGTATTTTATGTACAAGCCGCGGCGCCCGTGAACGTAAAATGCGGTAGTGGTGCGCGTCATTGGGCTGCATTTTTTTTAGATACCTTATATATATCTATATATATATATATGTATCTAAAAAAAAGTTTTAGAGTGTTTAGAGTATTTGGAAAATACAGATTTTACTCTAAAATATATAGGTAACTACTTAATAACATTTAATAATAATATTTATTCAAAAAAATAAATTGGTAAAATACAGTATAAATCTTAGAAATAACGTTGGTATTACAAAGTATGATGCCTGTACTAGGATACACCTGAATCACAGGCTCTCCAGGCATTTTTTTTTTAACACACATCCCTCTGGATCAAAAGTTCAAGGGTATTTTTACATAGCAAATCCGTGATCGTGTACTTATTACATTATTACCTACACTTAAAATAACTTACATACATACATAACATCACACCTAGTATCCCCGAAGGGTTAGGCAGAGGCATATCTCTGCCTACTTACAATATGTTTTTCTAATATATTTGCTCTACATAATAATTAAGTACCTAGAAACATGGCGTACATGGGAGCAAGGTGGGGCATCTGCCCCACCCTGGTCCCTGACTCGAAGCTAAAAATGTAGGTTTAATAAGTAAGTAACATCTTCACATATATATATATACGTATATATATATATATAAAAGAAAGTCGTGTTAGTTACACTATTTATAACTCAAGAACGGCTGAACCGATTTGGCTGAAAATTGGTGGAGAGGTAGCTTAGAACCAGGAGACGGACATAGGATACTTTTTATCCCGGAAACCACCCTCTTTAGGGGTGAAAATAGGGGGTGAACGTTTGCATGGGAAATTAAAAACTGATGACTGTTTTTGGAAATTATCATCCAAATCCAGTCATCAGTTTTTAATTTCCCATGCAAACTTTCACCCCCTATTTTCGCTTGCATGAATTCACGAGAGTATTTAATCATTACGTTATGCTACTAATAGAATTTCGATTAAGGCAGAAAGAGGTAGGTAGGTAGGTAGGTAGGTAGGTCCTTTTATACAAGTAGTAACAAGTAAGAAAACCATGGAAACGCATGGGGAATCCATAGTCATTGACATAATGACACACGCAAACTATCTAGATTTTTTTATTGATTAAATATTCCTTTGTACTCTTTGCTTTTAGGTACGGTCAGCAATAAAAGTCGATTAACACTTCACATTAAAATTTAAGATTTAAATGTGAAGTGTTATTGAGCAAAATACCTATTCATAAAAGATTTCGCGAAATTATTGCGTTCGTGTGCATGGGTGTACCCAGGGGGGGGGGGGCAGCTGCCCCCCCTCCCTGTATTTTGTATGCCTAAGTACCTACTGTTGTCGAAAAGTTATGTTAGAGTCACGATAAGACTTACTTTACAATTAAGTAGGTACGATATAATATGCATTCATTTTAGAAAAAATCGGCCGGTCATGTTATATTTATGCAAAATACGCCAAAGAAGCAGCAAGTTTATTATTTTATTTGAGTGTTTCCCGTACACACTACATACGAAGGCAGTGGCGGATTTGCAGTCCTGGCCGCCCTAGGCCCCAGGTCATGTAGTAAATATCAGCCGCCCCTTTCTCAGCAATCATCATATTAGACTTTTATTTTATTGCTAACTTTTATCAAAATCGGTTTAGAAATTTAGTTAACTTTGAGTCGGGCTGACATGATGGCACCGCGAAATTCTATGACGCGTTTCAATTCGTTATTTGGACATATTTTAAATGGTTTTAAGTTATTATTGTTATACGATGCGGTGCAGTGCGGCCCGCCATAATGTGCGCGAATGTTGAGAGTATATAGGTACCTACTTTGATTTATTTCTTGTTATCATCAGTAAATTTTCTGTCACAATTGGCCGCCCCTAATATCTGGCCGCCCTAGGCCCGGGCCTACTAGGCCTTAGGGCAAATCCGCCACTATACGAAGGTATGCGTATACGTATGTTTCGTTTAGTCGTGTTGGTACAACATGTATGTAAAACATATGCGGAAGATCCGGCTTAAAGGTGAGTTCGTAGTTGCATCTCTCTAGATTTGTTCCTTAAGAACATATTTCTTGTGGGAAAGTTCTTACATGTTATGGAACAAATCGTAACTTAGAGAGATGTTATTAATAATTCCAATGATTATAATTCTGTAAATACATTCTGATATAGCCGCGAATCATTATTTTGACCTGCAAATTGCAAAAAATTAAAATAAAATTGAATTTCGCGGGCTGCAACTGCGGATTTACCTTAAGAAATTTCTGATTTAGGCCAAAAGCTGGAAACGTCCATGTTCGTTTGACCCCTAGCTACATTGTTCTTACTTTACCTATCATTTTGCATTTAATGTGTAAGATATTTAAGGATTCACTTTAAACACGATTACATGTTGTTTTCTCGATAGAAAAAAAAAACCCAAAGTAATCTCTAAAAAATAAAATAAACCGTACGGCGTAAATACTTAACGGAAGGGATCAGTTTCTTTAATAATAACAAAACTAGATACGTTTTCTATCGTATACGTTTTCAAAATGTTTATTAATTTGTTTCAATACTACGAAGGAAGTAGGTATCTAAATTAGCACGCGAACCGTCCATTCTTATCCAGAGCCGCCACGCCTCCCCGCTTCCCCGCACGCTAAAAAGCTCAGCGCGCCCTTTTTTAGGGTTCCGTAGTAAACAAGGAACCCTTATAGTTTCGCCATGTCCGTCTGTCTGTCTGACCGCGGCTTAGCTCAGAGACGGTTAGTACTAGATAGCTGTAATTTGGCATATGTATACATATTAATCATGCCGACAAAGTGGTAAAATAAAATCAAGAAAAATATTTTTTGTAGGGTACCTCCCCTACACGTAAAGTGGGGATGTTTTTTTTTTCCTCATCTACCCCATGTTGTGGGATATCGTTAGAAAGGTCTTTCAAAAATATTGTGAGTTTGTTCAAACCATTTTCGGATTCAGGGAACTGTTTGCGAAATATTAAGCTTTTAACAGATTTTTTTTTGTTAGAGTCAAGTGTTCCCCCCCCCCCCCCCCCCCTCTAGCTAAATGGTTGTACTTGGACTTGTGAAAAATTCACAACAGTAGTATATATAACGAAATTAAAAGGAAAACTATCAGAGCTAAGTAGGCTCTACAGGTTAACGAGTAATAATCGACCAACTTAAATTTGCGGTTTGAAAAACATGATGGGAGATCATGTTTTTCAACTACAATGTTAAGTTTGTTCTTGGGATAAATTCATCCCAACTACGGAACCCTTCATTGTGCGTGGTCCGACACGCACTTGGCCGGTTTTTATTGCATAGTACAAACAATATTTCCATCAATGAATAATACATTGAAGTGTTGTCGTTCCCAGAACCGTATCTGGCGGCGTACTTTGTAGGTAGTAAGTAGGTAGAGGTACCTCTAGGGCAATATAATATAAGTAGTATAATAAAGAACGCTGTGCTGTGTCCAAATTCCCCATAGTAACTATGTAATGATTGAACAACGGCACTGTACTATAATGTTCTAAATATTGTTTAAGTATTACGTATTATAACCAAATAAATATGTCCATGGGCGTACCCTTGAGGGCTGCCCGATCCCAGCACACATGTCGTTATGTTTTTCGCAGGTTTACTGCAAATTATGGTTTCGTTAGGTTAGGTAAATTTTAATAAATGCATTTTTTATTTAAACATATTTTATTTTATCAAACAAAAAAACTGAATTCAATCCGGAACCAAAAAAAACATCCATAGTCTACTCTAAAATTATACACCTACAAAGGACCATTAACAAATGCACATCTTTCATCATCAATCTTCATTCGGCTCATCTGCGTTATTTATAATCAATGAAAGATACAATCGGCCTTTTTTTTTTTGAGGGTGGGAAATCGGCAAATGACTTCTCCCGCTCTGGGCAGAGCGAGAGGGTGTGTCAGACTTTTACTGACTAAAACCCACCCGTGGTCCTTCCGTAGCCTGTGTGCCGGGGCCGCGATATCCCTTTCGAACAAACCCGCAACCCCAGCAGGAAATACAATCGGCCTAAGATAACTAAAATATGATATAAAAACTTGAGATTCCAATCTATTCTCTGCCTCCGCCGCTGCCACCTCTCACCACGCGATATGACGTCTACCCCCTCCACGAGACCGTAACGCTTTTTCGTGACAGAAAAAATCAAAAAAGTTTTTAGTTTGTCCTCTATAAAAAAAAAAAAAATGATTTTAATTTACCACTTTGTCGGCGTGATTAATATGTATACCCATGCTAAATTAAAGCTTTCTAGTACTAACCGTCGCTGAGACAGACAGACAGACAGATGGACATGGCGAAAATATAAGGGTTCCTTGTTTACTACGGAACCCTAATTAAATGCTGTTCGATGCTAAGCGCATCACTTGAAAACGGCTGAACCGATTTGGCCATATTTTACCCGACTACGGCAAAGCCAAAAGGAAGGGTTATAAAGTATGTTTGTATTTTTGTTTTATAAAATGCTCGTAAGGTTTTTACGGAAAGAAAAATTGGAAAAGTTTCCCGGAAAGTTTTCAAATTTGAGGAAAACAGAACGCCTTTTTTCTATGGGATTTTTATACGGAAGAATAGAAGAGAAAATGGCAGATAAACAATCACAATCTGTCATTTTGTCTATTCTTCCGTCGACAAAACCAGTTTCTATTGCGGTCATGCTCAGCGTGCTCGGAGAGGCTTATGTCCAGCAGTGGACTGCGATAGGCTAAGTGTATTGATAAAAGTATAGACAAAATGACAGATTGTGATTGTTTATCTGTGATTTTGTCTACTCTTCCGTCGACAAAACCAGTTTCTATGGTTTTAATGCTACGCGTGCAGGCTGCGCTACACCACCCTGTCCTCCACCTTCCGTTCCCAGTCTATCCCAGCCACTCTCTTAAGGTCGTCGGTTCATCTAGCTGGGGGCGTCTCACGCACGCTACGCTTGCCGATAGGTGGTCTTCATTCTAAGACTCGTCTGCTCTACCGGCCAAGGGTCCTTCGACAAACATGGCCACCCCCGCCCCTTCAGTTTGCTTACCCTGCAAGCTATAACGGTAACTCAACTTTTCCAGATTATTTCATTTATGATTTTATCCTTCAATGAAATCCGACCATAGCCCGCTCCATAGCACACTGAGCGACCTTGAATTTGTGAACCAGCCCGACTGTCAGTGCGTATCGGCACCGTATCTCATAGTGGGTAGGACGCACTGGTTAAAGACGGTACAGTCTTCAAATATTACGGGGTAGGTGACGAGAAGACTTGACGAAGTTTCCCAAACGCTGCCCAACCAGCCAACCAGCTTCTTTCTCGAAGTTGTGGTAGATACTAGGTAGACGCTAGGTAGACATACTCCTTCACAACTTCGAGAATCGACGCTTCGATGTGTATTGGACTCGGCAAGTCGTGTGAATTGTATATGACTTTCGTCTTTTCCAAATTCATGTCAGGCCAATCCGCCGAGAGTCTAACTGTTCCAGCGTCTCTGCCATTCTGACGATGTCAGGTTAATAAAAAATGATTTGGGCACTGGTTGACTGGTTGTTTAAAACGCGCCCAGGCTAAATGAAACGCATAAAGTTTATGAAAACGTTAAAATTATCATAATAAAATGACAAAATCAGACGTATTACATCTTCGTATTTACAGCTTGTTACCTACATCTGCCAATTTTGTGACATAGTAGAAGTGGACCCCACCGCGAAGCCAGTGGCGGATTTGCCCTAAGGCCCAGGAGGCCCGGGCCTAGGGCGGCCAAATATTAGGGGCGGCCAATTGTGACAAAAAATTCACTGATACCGACAAGAAACAACTCAAAGTACTTATATATTATAAACGTTCGCGCACATTATTGCGGGCCGCACTGTACCTTATCGTATAACAATAATAACTAAAAACATTTTAAAATATGTCCAAATGACTAATTGATACGCGTCATAGAATTTCGCGGCGCCAACCCGACTCATAGTTAACAAAATTTCCGAACCGATTTCGATAAAAGTTGGCAATAAAGTAAATTCATTATGTATTCTTTAAGATGGGTGGTGCTGAGAAAGGGGCGCCCTGGGGCCTAGGGTGGCCATGACTGCAAATCCGCCACTGCGCGAAGCTGTGATATTTTTCACGGTTACGATGCATATTATTGGCGATTTAGGTATATGATTTTATCCGTATTGCTATGATACATAGTTTTTATCGTTGGCTGTATCTATAAATGGGCACAAGTCAATTTCTTATGGACATGGTCTAATGATTATAGGCTGGTATAGGCCCGTAAAGGACAACAATAGATAATAGACTATTAATACACATTAGGACAATTCCATAGGCCATAGGTAAACTCTAATATGGATCCGTACCCATCTTGGACATCCCAATCCCAATCGCAATGCCCTTGAAACTGGAAAACAAATCAAGTAAATTTTCCGAAATGGCAACATTATGATTTGTAGGAGATAATATAGCTAAAAGACTCGTACCTATTTCGCGTCAATAATTGTCATTTATTCTAGATAAAATAAAAAAGTCATTTCGAAAGTGTCGTGTGGCATTGGTGTACTTCATGTTGAAATATCGCTAAATTAAAGAATTCTGTTGAATAGTTACAATGTCGGAGCATGTGCTACCGGCTGAGGAGCCGATACGATTTATAGCTCCAATTATTCAAGATAATCCAACAGGATGGGGTCCAGCCGAAATGCCGGAGCAGTTTCGGGACATGCCTTACCAACCTTTCAGTAAAGGCGATCGTTTGGGGAAAATTAGTGACTGGACTGTCGTACAGGACAAGAAATATCAAAGTAAGTTTATTCTACCAACCTGCTTTTATTATAAGTCACAAATTATTTCTCTCAACATTACGTTTCTTTGAGGTTATGATGACGTTTTTTGCACCAGCTTATTTCCCAATGTTGCACTGTACCATAGTGCATAGAAGGATAGTGTGAATTAACTTTAACAGATATTTTAATTTATTGTATTGTAAAGACCCAAAACAAACGCTTTATTCACTGCTCCTATTGACTTATCACTAGTGTTATTCATGTTTTTGTCAAAATATTTTGCTTAAACGCTTCTAAGATTCTTAAACTCTTTTCCAGACAAGTATGCGTCTCAGTTCGGCGCTGGTTCGTCGTACGCGTACTTCCATGACGAAGATGAGAGTACGTTCCACCTGGTGGACACTACGAGGGTTCAGAAGCCCCCGTACCAGCGCGGTCGTGCTCGCGGGCAGAGAGGCCGCGGTCAGAGGGGCGCTCGCACGCCAGGCGGCATGACTACCCTTAATAAGGGCAATTACATGAGAAATGTAACTTAATTACTTATAGAAAAACAAACTTTGAAAAGAAACAAAAGAATACCATAATAATATTATGGTATTCTAATGAAAACTATTGATAAAGGCTCGCGCAGACAGATGCAACCGATACCGGTAGAACAAATTCTAAGAAAACTTCACAAAAATTGTTCTACCGGTGTCACGTCGCATCTGTCTGCGGGAGCCTAAAAGAGCTTATTGTGCTCTTTATCAATCTCTTCATACAATCTTTTAACTCCTAAAATATTCAAATTACTCTCGAATGCTTGCAATATCATGCATATATATAATATCGGCTTGATTACTTGTGATTTCCATGTTACGAAAAACTTCATTTGATTCATGCTAGGCAGCAATCAAAATAATTTTCATATAATTTTACCACCTGTTATTTCTTTTCAGCAACGGGATCGTAAGCTTGGCAAGAGATGGGGCCAAAGAGGTGCTCCGATGAAAATCCGTGATGCATCTGTCACTGTGAGACCCACATGGGTCACTATCGAGGACATGGACTTTCCTCGTCTTGCTAAGTTGTCTCTGCCCGGTATTAAAGAAGGTATGTATGTTGTTACTGACTCCTTTCACAAATTCTAACAGAACACATAATAATATCAGCAGTACAACAATCAATTCTGATAATACTGTCAGAATATTTGTTGTTGTGAGTTAACAAAGTAAAGATGAGACAATGCCAATTCAAAACGACTACTTTCATGACTACCCAAAAAAAATTGTATTACGTCTTTATACACATCTATACATATGTATAATATAACAAACTTTTAATCAGGAGTACAACCCTAAGCCATTGTGATATTGATAGACACTTATTTGTTGGTATATTTCCAGAATGAGTAGGAAATTATAATATATTTTTACAAAACTGGGCAAAAACAGGAGTGTTATGTTTTCAGGGTTCATGTATGTATGTACACATTTCTTTTTCCTTAGTGCGGATTTCACCAATGAAATTGAACGTGTTCAGCACATCTAAACGTGTTCAAGAGCTGTCAATGTACAATATCCCGTAACAATTTTGACACTGACAGTTCTTGAACGCGTTTTAGAAATACTGATCGCGTTCAGTTTCATTGGTGAAATCAGCCCTTAGTCTAAATACTTTTAGTGGTACACAAAACCTTTTCCATTAACCATTGCTGTGAGTGTCAGATTATAAACCGGTTTTCTGTTACAACAGGTGAAGACATTGTGTGCTGTGGTACACTGGAGTACTATGACAAAGGCTATGACCGTGTCAATGTGAAACATGAGAAATCACTACAGCGTATTGACCGTATCTTCCATACGGTAAGTTTTGTTAATTTCAGTCTTTATTTTATGCGTGTAATATGTCTGAAATTTAAGGCATAATCTTACAAGTAGTATTAGCTTGATTTTTAAGAATTATTCTACTATTACAACTTTTGAAACTAAACTTTTTTTCACCTAAACTTTGATCCATATGCTGTAATACATTTATGCTGCTCAATTGATGTTTCTTAGGGTAAGATACAGAAACGAAACTAAATGTAAACTTCACTTTTCTCAATCTGTCAAAATGATGCTAAAATACACTGACTCAGAGTAATAACTAAAGCACTTAGACAGATCTCTCTCGTACCAACATTATCTACAAAATGTATAGCACAGTTATGACCATGCTACTTGGAACTGCTAGGAAAATTATGTGACACAGTATGTTTTAATTTATTGGTAAAATCAGACTTTAGGGATTCTTTCTGCATCTGAAATCAAATGCAGTAATATAAAGCCTTATTATTAGGCAAATTAATACATTTGTACCTGCACCCCTGGCTCCTATGCACTTTATTTATGACACTTTACTTTATACATGCCTAGCATGTCTGTAAGGCGTGGGGCGCGGGCGACGTGATGGTATGGCGCGGACGCTGCGCTGCTCCTTTCACAGTTCATACAAAATGTATAGGAGCGATAATACGTGAGATATATACAGGCGGCGCGGCGGGGTCATTTATGTATGTCCCGCGCCTAAGGGTTGTAATGTCAAGGACAATACTAATTTCAATGACATTTCTCAGGTGACTACCACTGACGACCCGGTGATCCGACGGCTGAGTAAGACGGTGGGCACGGTGTACGCCACCGACGCCATCTTGGCGACCATAATGTGCTGCACCCGCTCCAACTACTCCTGGGATATTGTTATTGAGAAGATTGGTATATATATTTTAATTATGGCTGTAAAGGATAAGAGCTATGGAGAGAAATTCGTATAGCAAAGTGCGTGTACTAGTACGACTCGAACTATTCTTTTTCATTTGGCGCCTTGTTCTATAACTTAATTTTATTTGAGGTAGGCCTGATTGATGCTCCTAGAAGTATAATGGTCACCTTACAATCAAATTATACAGGAAACCTTCTGTAAAAAAAACCGGCCAAGTGCGTGTCGGACCACGCACAATGAAGGGTTCCGTAGTTGGGATGAATTTATCCCAAGAACAAACTTAACATTGTAGTTGAAAAACGTGTTCTCCTAATACGGAATCACTGGGAGATCATGTTTTTCAAACTGAAAATTAAGTTAGTTGATTATTTCTCGTTAACCTGTACAGCCTTCTTAGCTCTCATAGTTTTACTTTTAATTTCGTTATATATACTACTGCTGTAAATTTTTTCACAAGTCCAAGTACAACCATTTAGCTAGAACGGGGGGACACACTTGACTCCAACAAAAAATTTCAGTTAAAAGCTTAATATTTCGCAAACGGATCCCTGAATCCAAAAATGGTTTCGACAAACTCACAATATTTTTGAAAGACCTTTCTAACGATATCCCACAACATGGGGTAGATGAGGAAAAAAAAAACATCCCCACTTTACGTGTAGGGGAGGTACCCTAAAAAATTTTTTTTTTCTTGATTTTAGTTTACCACCTTGTCGGCATGATTAATATGTATACATATGCCAAATTACAGCTTTCTAGTACCGTCTCTGAGCTAAGCCACGGACATGGCGAAACTATAAGGGTTCCTTGTTTACTACAGAACCCTAAAAAAACCTGCAAAAATTATAATATCTCAATTATGTTGTAAAGGTGACAAGCTGTTCTTTGACAAGCGCGACAACACTGAGTTCGACTTGCTGACTGTGAACGAGACGTCCGTGGAACCGCCCACAGATGACGGCAACTCCATCAACTCGCCGCGCAACCTCGCGCTCGAAGCCACCTTCATCAACCATAACTTCAGCCAGCAGGTTAGCTCACTCATCTAAACAGTACGCGTACGTTAATATGGCACACAGGAAGAGGTACTGCTTTGCTGTGCTTTATGTCTGTCACTTATACAGTCTCTAAAACTCATGGCTGTCCCTATGAAGAATTGAGTTGGAAATGGATGAACTACTCATTAGACTGCTATACCCGAACCCGTAGCACCGCTAGAAGTTGTCGCTATCGGCAATACGCCTGCAGGGGTTGGCAACTCCAACCGTCGTTAGGTAAAACATAATTATGAGAATAAATGGGAGAGCAATCGACGAATTCGGGTTAGTATTTGATCGGTATTTATTCTCTTAAACCGATTTCCGTAATCCGTTTCAATTTTAATAGGTTATTATTATTCGAAATACGCTCCACGACGATACTACGCATCGTCGATGTTACGACTCCTTGTCACAAATTTTTTTGGCTGTGTGACTATTTAATAGGAAGCTTTTACATCAAAGATTGCTTACAACTTTCCACATAAAATGGGATATATTTTATAACATTGAGTGTTAATCTAACAAGCCACAGCCCGACATTCAACTAGGAACATAAACTTCACTAAATAATAAGTGTGTAGCAAAGTATTTCGAAATATGAAATTCCGAATATTTAATTATAAAAAATTATCCGATTTTACCAGTGAAACATATAACACTATTTTTTCTAATAACCCAGGTGTTAAAGAACGCCGCCAACGAAACCAAGTACAAGTTCTCCGAACAGAATCCGTTCGTGTCTGAGGAGGAGGAGGGCGAGGTCGCCTCGGTGGGGTACCGTTATCGCAAGTGGAACCTCAACAATGGTGTGGTGAGTTAGATCCTTTAATCATAGCTAATCAAAATGCAAAAACCCATTTGTATGTAATAAAAATCTTATATTCATTCATTCACCGACAGCAGTCTTAACCGCTGGGTCTAGAAAAATGAAGTTTTGCACAAAAGTTTCTTATATAACGAATGTGAGCAGTAAGGAAGGATTCTTGAAAATACATATCCCAATGGGATTAAATGGGGATGAAAGTTTGTCTATGAAAAATCCAATCGGGCACACAGCTCGTATTTATAATTAATATTAGGCTGAGAATCAGTACTTTATAAAGTCGCAAAAGCCTACAAAAAGTTCTCCCTTCACCAGTTCCTAGCTTTTGACCTAAGAAAAAAAAAAAACGGTATTATGTACAAAGTTATCAGTCAGTCAAGACTTTGCTCTTTATCATTATCATTTAACAATCTGCTCACACTTGGACCCAAAACCAACGATGTATACAACTTATTTAAAAAACATTGAACACTGCACCCACAATATAGACACCGTGCATGTGGATACATATTATTAATGTGTATTATTTTAATCGACAGCTGGCTTTGATTGATTGATCACTCTCTATTACGACACCTCCTAATAGAGAGCTATCTTCGCGCAATACACGATCGTCCCCAGAGGAATGAAGGATTATCGGCGACCTTGAACAAATGTTTCGGGGTCGCCGATTAGCCTCCATTCTTAAAAAAAAAACCATCGGTAGAACTCTTTAAGCAAATATCACTCAAATGAAGGTTATTGTAGTTTCATTCCACGTTCAGGCGTCGTTCACCGACAAAATTATACATTTATTTAATACTTCAAGCACAAATTTACTGAGGCGGACTTAATGCCATAGGCATTTTCTACCAGTCAACCTTCGGGTGATGCAGAGACAACCAGTGGTAGGTGCAATAGCGAGAATTGACGAATAAATATTTATTTAAATATAAAGATGTACATAAACCTATTAAAAACTATAAATAATTATAAAGGAATGAACGTTCATCAGAATCTGCTCCATTCATTTCTTTTCCGATCATTCTGTAGGCGACTGAAAACCGCCGAGTGCCGAAATCCAACATTGTTGGACCGGTTCATAAATTAATAAATTGTTCACTTTTGTTTTATTTTGTGTTCAGACATTTCACATCAAGTGTAAGATGCCGAATGAAAGGCAAAAAGTGAAGCGTCTGATATCGGCCTTAGCTAAACGGCTATGAATTCTAAACCTAAACTAAAACCTTGTGTTTTCAGACGCTGGTCGCCCGATGCGAGCACGACGCCGTAATGCAAGGCCCTCAGAACGAGACCCAGTTCCTGAGCATCAAGGCGCTGAACGAATGGGACTCGAAATTGGCCAACGGCGTCGAATGGCGCCAGAAACTGGACACGCAGCGAGGTGCCGTGCTCGCCAATGAGCTGAGAAACAACTCCTGCAAACTTGCTAAGTGGACCGTTCAGGTATGTTGTGCGTCCTCTTTAACCGGGTTAGGAGTACATCACTAAAATAACTGATACCACTCGGAAAGCTTCCACGCTTAGCGAAGATGCGCTAAGACACCCTCGAAGTTCATTTTTTCGTACGTTTTTTGCAATTTGCAGGGCAGTTTTAGGTTGTATCATAAAATATGTTTCACGACCGTAACGATTATAATTCTGTAAATACATAATTATTGTATTTACTTAATTATAATCACTAAAATCATCAAGACAACTCTTTAACTTCAAATTACCCAATTGAATAATGATTTTATGAAATCATGAAATTTTAGGCCTATTCTAACTTTTAGAGACTTGAATCATAACTGAATCAAGTGCAGTTTCCTTGTATACGGTGTATGTAACATGGACAAGTTTAGAGACGTGTACGTATCCATAGTGTTGCGTAAACTCCTCATTCGCTGTCAAAATAAACTGAGGCCGAGCACTATCGTGTGACGAAAACGTAATGTAAATTCGAACAATTGTTTACTTAAATAATCCTAGGAATTTGTTTTTTTTTTTTTGCGACGATCGTAATATTATATTTTTATGAAAATACTCTAATTCTAGTCTAAAAATACTTTAATTGAAAATATATAATAATAGTATTTTCAATTTTATTTAAGGGCGTTTACGTCTAGTGCGGGACGTCAAGTTAAGGTTAAGTTTTTTCTTTGCAAAAGTCACTCACACAGAAGCACACGTACATGTGTGTGTAGAGTTGGCGCGTTCACTCTGTTTATAGTCAGACTAATCCATTTTGATCCGTTCAATTTAGAGCAATAGTTTATTGTAAAATGACGAAATTTTCATTATTTTATCGCAAAAATAATGAAAATTTCGACCCCCTTTGGACACACCATTTTCGAGATATAAGCAAAAAAAAAGAAAAAAAAGATACAGTACTGTTTTTGCACCTGAAGTCGAGGTGTTGGTGTGAATTTTAGTTCATGACAACTAAGTGTATTCCACACCATTCAATCGTGATTAAAAATAGTCAGATATTTTAGGTGAAAAATGTCAAATTCAGAATACCCAAAATTGCCATTTTCACGAAATTAATAACTCAGTGCCATAGTGCTGTCAAACTAAAATATAGTTAAGTTGTGTCACTTTAGTCTATTTCAGAATGGGAAATCGTCGTTTAACAAGAATAAACTCAATTTTGGTGTCTGTGTCTTTACATTATAAAAGACACACATGATCTTGCTTTACTATAATCTCCGTTTAAATCCACAGGCCCTGCTAGCCGGCTCCGACCAGATCAAGTTCGGCTACGTATCTCGTACCCAAGTCCGCGACAACGCGCGCCACGTCATCCTCGGCACGCAGCAGTTCAAGCCGCACGAGTTTGCCGCACAAATCAACTTGTCTATGGACAACGCGTGGGGTATTCTACGGTGCATCATCGATATCTGCATGAAGCAGAAGGATGGTGAGTACTCAATCATTATAATGATAATAGTAGTAGAACTGTTATTACCTTTAAACAACCATGTCTATAACAACTTCTCGAAACCCAGTCGCCAAAGCACCGTGATCGATTGCCCACACGTCTCTTTCTTCACATGGTGGCAGCGACGCGAAAACGGTTACCATGGATTCAGTACATTATTCTGAAGCCCCCTGCGTTGAAATTTTTCGTCGGTTACTTAAAAAAATATCTGCTGTTTCATAGAAGAGTGCAATACTTACGTGGTCAAAATGTATGGAACAGCAGATATTTTTTAAATAACCGGCGAAAAATTTCAATGCTGGGGAATCATGTACTGAAGCCATGGTAACAGTTTTCGCGTCGATGTCACCCTGTATACGCAAAAGCTACCGCAAGTATCGAAGGTAGACACCTAAGAGAATAAAGCACTGGAGAAGCCTTAGGAACACTTTCCCCTCTGTAAAATTAAAGAACAAAATGTTCTAGTAAGTTCATAAAAACTACTTTCAAATAGATTCTAACGCACTTTATAAATCGTTTTCAATGCGCGCGGGGCTCCGTATTCCGTGTTATATTCTCTAAGGCGGACACCGAACGTTTTAGACTCGACCCCTATGTCGTGTTCCTGTGCCTGTGCGGAGCCAACACAAAATCAATTAATGTAACTAGTTACTTGAGCGATAGCAGCCAATGTGTAGCTAGCCTTAGAGCAGGGTTTCTTAAATATCGAAGACAATCCCACAATTTAAAGTGCTCATTGACGCCAAACAACAGCATCCATCTCATTAGCTATTCCTATTTATATTTAGCAATTTTAATTAAAGTGTGAGTAAATTACCAATAAAAGCGATTTTTTAAATTCGTTTTTTTTCCACGATATTATTTGCCAGGGGACCCCCGTGGCATTTAAAAAATTCTGAAAGTGGTCCGTGGCTGCACATAGTTTAAGAACCCATGCCTTAGAACCTGTCCAGATAAGGCGTTTTACGCTCGTACGGATACGTGCGTAAAAAAGGATGCAACAAGACGCTAGCATTTATTTATTCACGATAAACATATTATCTGGACAGACTCTTACCCTGCGACCTTAACGAAAGCGAATGTCGCGCGAATACGCGATTAAGCGATGTCTTGATTGATCTTATAAATGCGAAAGTGAGTTTGTTTGTTGGTTACGCTTTCACGCTAAAACGGCTGAAGGGATTTGGATGAAATTTGTCACATGGGTAGAACATGACCTGGGTTAGGACATAAGATACTTTCTTTTATTCCGATATTCCTACTGGATCGAGAATTATGCGGGAAAAACCGCGGGGCGCAGCTAGTATTCATATAAAAGAGCGCGACGATCGCTTTGGTCTTAGCCTGCAGATTCGCGTTCAAAACAATATCTCAATCAAACTCCTCAATTTTTCAGGTAAATACCTAATCATGAAGGACCCCAACAAGCCTCTGATCCGCCTCTACGACATCCCCGACAACACTTTCGAATCGGACGCGTCAGAGGAAAGCGGCGACGAACAAGCCGACACTCCATTCGCACCACTCTATTCCTACGGGAACACCAAGAGGATTTAGATAAAATACAACACATACGTTGTACTTTAAAGACATTACTTGTACTTCAAGGTTATCCTTTGTACTCGAAGGTCATCTCTTGTACTCCCAAGGTCATACTTATTATTGTATTGCTGGTATTCTGCAGTAGCCTCTTACATCTTCCGATTGCGTGGCAATCTGTATAAGGTTGCCATAATAATATAAGGTTTCAGGTAATCAGTATGTATTTCATATTTTTATTCAGCCGAATACAATTTTATAGTCACATTTTGGTTTTTGTTTTGGTCTAATACTTTTTTTGGCGACAGTGTTATTGCCTCAAAATAATAACTAATCTTACCCTGACTATGGGATTTCGCGCACTAAACGGGCACGACCAGCGGTCGCACCTACCAGGTAAACTATAGCAACGGATACGAATCGCGCGTTTGGTCGCAACGGCCAACCAGCCGCCGCCCATACAATGCCACGACTGCCCGAGTTCGTGGCCCTCTAGTGCGCGAGATCCCTTTAAGTCTGAAATACTTGTTATAGTAATCCAGCAAAATAAGAATTTTGGACAATAATGTTTCTTCATCAAATATCTCATAATACCGTAAAAATAATTTGTACTCTCGGCTTATAATACATAACTAATACCAACATGTTAAAATCTTTCAAAAATAATATACTTAAAAATTCTAACTGTATAGTAAACCTACAAAAAATATTATCGAAATGCCACTTTTGGATTGTAAAACTTTTCGAAATAACAGTATTTTAAATTGTTCTATGCTTTTTCCGCTTTATCTGTGTTTAGTGCCTGTTGCTCAGGCCGTTGGTCTTGAATATTATTCTGTACCTCTTCTAAAGTTTTCCCTTTCGTTTCCGGGACAAAGAAGTATATAAAGAACAGTCCCACGTAGCCGACCACTGCGAAAGACCAGAAGACCATGTAATGGCCGCAAGCATCCTTGACTTGTTGGTAGCATTTTGTTACTAAGAAACTTAAGATACAGGCAAGCATGGTGGCTGTGCTTGAAGCTACTCCTTTTACATTCACTGGAAACAATTCTGCTTGAAGTACGTAAGGTAAGTTCCCTACACCAACGGCATACAGCACATTAAAACTTAAGATGCCCACTAGAGGCATCCATGAAATTGCTTGCGAAACTTCGGCGCTGACTTGGATACTATCTTGTAGGAAGAAATACAGTCCAACTAGGGTCATAGCCAGCGATACTCCAAGACAGGATATGAACAGGAGAATTCTTCGTCCGAACCATCTCGATAGGAATGTGGCACCAATTCCTGGAAATGATATTATTGTTTTTATAAGTCTAAACTGTAATGATCATAAATAATATTCATCTAAGGCCGGCGCAGCCCTGATGAAGCCCAGCGTAACAGTCAGATAGCTTTGCGTTTTTTATTTTCAACTTTGTTTCAACGTGCGCAATGTCGATATTTGTTTAGCAGTCAAAACGGCGCTTCAGCAGGTCTTCCTCAACCTCAACACATAATATTTCAAAGGTTACCTGCTCCTAACTGCACGAATCCGTACACTATACTAGCAATCGGGCCCGATACAAAGTTGCTTTGTCTGAAGATCGGCTCCAAGTATGACTGTACGACGAGAATACCAGTCATGTATTGCAACAGTTTCAACCCTGGAAACAAAATACAATGATGGATGAAAGTTATTAAAAAACAGTTTTTTCTTCCTATTCTTCTTTTCGTATGACTAACCTGGTGTTAGAGTTTTAAAGCCGCCCGGGCCTCTGACTTGGCTTCACATGCCGTCGAGAAATATCTCTCAGACATGTCGCTTTTCTCACGATGTTTTCCTTCATCGTTTTTTAAGCAAGTGATAATTATACAATACGCACATGAATCCGAAAAGTCAGAAGTGCGTGCCTTGGGTTCGAAGTCGAAACCTATGACTAGGCAGTCTGCCGGTCACACCACTAGACTATCACTGCCCGCACTATCCCGAGGATAGTACATAGGAAACTACATATTGGCTACATACAGTCCTTTCACAATTATTTTACCTCCGATTTTGCATCACAGTCAAAATCATAGTGATCTTTATTCTCATTAGTATAAGGTTGATGGTGGATTGCAGTTTTATCTGTGAGTTTTGTCTACTGCTTTTACATGCGTATTTTTTGTAATTCGAACATTGTGCTGATACTGGCCTCAAATTGTTAATTTGAGTTATTTATTTGAGGCCACTATCAGTATGGGAATGTGAAAGGATAAAAACTTGAGTAGCACTTTCAAACTCTCTGATAACAGTATCTATATTTTTGTGAGTAGACTTTGTCTTCATTATTTAGATAAAACTGATAAAATTCTATTCTCGTTTGTATCCGAAACTGTGCCTGAGTTTACACAACACAGATAAGTTAGGTATAGATATATACCTAAACACAACGTTGGGAGTTTGCATTGACAACGTAAGTATTTAATTAGCAGAAACATAATTAGTTAATTAATTATACAGCACATACATATTCATTTATTATACGTTTGCTTGTCCTGTCTTAGACGTGCAAAATGTAGGTATACTCGTAGGTAGGTACTGGTGATGCAAGCGGAATGTGAGCGCAATAATTCGGCTCTGTAAGTTCCTACTGTAGAATTTTAAACAGGCTTTTTAAACCTGATTATAAATTAAATATTTGTGCACAACAAAAGCATAAGTATGCTTAAGTAAGTTTTTCTCTCATTCGCACGTTTTCTCATAACACAACTGACATTGGCTGAATTGTGGACATCGGAACCATTGCCATCTATTTATAAAAAATAAAATAGAACAAAGGAAATCTATAGGGAGCAAATTAAAAGGTAAAATAGGCATTACAAAACGCTTCAGTGCCTATAGCGCTATCGAGAAGTTCATCAATATTATGGATTAGCCACGCCTTTATTGATGCTGATCTCATTTGTACCAACTTACCTATCGAACAGCTGATCAGGTTATGAGTTATCACCCGATGCAAGACACAGTGTGGCTCAGTAAAAAGGTTAATCATATATTATGCCTAGGCTGGAAACCTGTCCCACCGAATGTTATTTTACCCTCATTTTACTTGATTTATTATAGCAATAATTAATAGGTACCTATCTAAGGTATAATTGCTATAATAAAATTGCAATGTACTTGTTTACGTACCTAATCGTAAAGCTGCATACTTACTAATAAAATTACTTATTGACCTGCCTGCGTAATTGGCTGATAGTGATATAGGTACATTCCTTTTTCAAAGAACTCTAGTATCTTCTTGCGTTGGCTGAAAGTAAGTTTTACAATAAAAAAGCTATCAAAGCTGGCGCAGTGGCTAAGCGATTGTCAGAAGCGTTACGCGTCGCAGTTATGATTCCCTCACGAAATATTCTTTTCTATGACCTATGTTCCTTGTCTGACTATTTGTGCCTGTGTCTTGTCTGTGAGATTTGTGTTTTTTACGAGTACAACACAGAAAAAAGTCGAAGTGATTTTTCAGAGGCCAATGTTAGTCACATGTTCCGAGAGACCTTGTATGTAGTTGATAAGATTCTACGTACACTTGTACGCTAAACATACTCATCTTATGATCATCTCATCATACATATCTTATTTATTTCCTTTTCCTACAACCACAGATGAAAACAGATGGGGCACTCCGCAATTTAGGTATGAAGCTACAAGTAGGTACCCGGAGGGGTCGACTTGTCGAAATCAGTGGGTGTAACTTTGTCAGAAGTTATAAGAGTTCTAGGTGAATATAACTGTAGGTAATAGGGATGATGACTAAAAAATTTTTTTAGTCCGTCTTTGAGATTATAAAAAAATATTGGACACGTATTTTTTCTTTTTTTACGTAATCTAAAGATTACGGCGATACATTGAGGTAAAATGTGCCATGACGTCACGAGTATATAGATTTTATACGTACTAGTGACGTATCGACCCACACTCCCCAACTTAAAATGCGTTTTATCTCAGTATTTTTTTATTAATATTAATATATCATAAAACAAAAAATACGAGTCTAATAATTTTTTATTATCGGACTGACGGACTAATTAGATTTTTTTTTTTTTTACCCAGGCATCATCCCTATTAGCTCTGTGCGACCTGATTTGCAATTTATTGTGTCGTAGCAAGAGTCGCTTTTTATTTAAATGATTTTGTGGAGTGACCCATTTCTGTACTAATCTGTGCTTGGGAACCGAGGTTTGTACTAAGTTATAAGCTAATTTAACAACCTATCGAAACGAATACACGTTGAATAACACAATCCAATTAGTTATTATTCACATCGACGAAGAGTATGTTACTCAATTATCTTTTGAAATAACGATACCTAGTTCAAATGTTGAGCTTTTGTGTTTTTTTGACGTTCAAAAAGGATTGATTCTCAGCCTAATTTAAATGAAGCAATTTGGAATTTCATGGTCCAAAAGTCATAAAATTCTTCACTCCTGTCTTGAAAATAGCTCAGGGGAGAATGTTGAAGTGAAGGAACTAATTTGAAAATTTTGTCCATGTTTAATTAAATAGATAGCCTACCTAAGAACAGCATGTGCTATGGCAAGAAGTTTGACCCTCAACACACGCGAGGAAATCATACATAAACAGTCATATCATTGTAGTTGTGTACTTAATGGGTACTTACATATTTACCTGTCACTATGTATACAGCTTTCCTGTATCTCATGTTCGTTAGCAGTTCCTTGAGAGTGGTCTTGTTTTCCATACTTTCTCTTACATGAGCTCGCATTATCTTCATCTGATCATCTATCACCTGAAATATGAATGCAGACGTGAATGATTCTTCCATAAAACTGAACGTGAAAAGTTATTTTCAGTCAACCTTGTGATTTGAGTTAGCGTCATGTTTCACAGCTGTTAATTCCAGTTAATCTCTCATACTGATTGCGCAAGATTATTAACAAAAACTGAATGATCATGCCATAATATTAAAAAGATTACTCAAATGCATTGTTAAATCTTCCTCGGTACCATAATTGCGTAATACACGATCAATCAGAATCTGAATCGTTTTGAAACAGATTGCTAATCCATTGCTTCATAAGTTCGAAAAAAAATCTGCTCGACAACGTAAATAACGCAATGAATATTGTTGAACTGTCAAAATGGAACGTTAGTCGTAATTGTTTACGAAAATGTGTTGCGTAATTAGATAGCTGGTGATTACTCTAGCTGACTGTACAGAGTGCGTAGATTTTGTTCTTCTGTAAATGTTAGTATAGTATAGGTAGGTACTGGTAATGCCTGCCAGTCTTCCTGAACTAACCCTTTTCTTTCGTAGAAGGTGTTTGGACATCACTACTCAATATGTACTCACCCTTTCGTCCTGATTGCCCTTAAGTCTCATGAACTCTTTCTTCGCAGCCTCGACTCTCCCATCCTTCAGATGATAATAGGGAGACTCCGGGATCCACATACACAGCAACACGTAACATATAGGTATGATCATTATGATGCAGTTCAGGGTTGTATAAGAGACGAAAGGCCCAATGCTGTAGACCGTCAGACTGCCCAAGTTGTTCATGACTTGGACTGTCATCCCTAACGCGCCTCGGATCTCCTTGTCGGCTATTTCTGTTATGTATATCATGGTTACCTGTAAGAAAGAGATAATATAACTTGAAGATTTGGTACATACTCGTATGTACTTAGGTACCTACAAAGCATTTTGTTTGCAAGTGGTTATGGCTTTACAAGAGGATCAAATTTAATTAGTTAGCAAAACTGCGCAGATGTGTAGGATCCCGATATCTAGACGAAATCCCAAGTGCGACAAAAAGGTATGAACAAGACATCACAGACAGACAAATAAAACATCCGGGTTCACCCGTAATCTGTTCGATTTATGCCCTAACACTTCGTGTGACTCCGGATTTTTTATTTGTCTGTCTGTGATGTCTTGTTTATACCTTTTTTAGTTGACTTATTGCCGTAGGTATATAGTTGGGTTTTAGTTTTTATATATTATATTTTTATTTACATTATTTTGGGGTTATAATATAGGTAAGTATGTATTTTTTTTGTTGGTGACTTTGTGTCTTCTAGTGGGCGCCGTATTACATTTAATGTGACGTCACGTATCCTATCACAATCAAGACGCTTCCAACGATACGTCATTTGTCAAATTATGATGAGTAGTTTAGAAGTTATGATGGAACAGATAAACATATATACATACCGGTCAAAATCATACCTCCTTTTTGCTTGGCCGTAGTCGGGTAAAAAGAACTAAACTCATATTTTCATGTAGGCATGTTACTTATAACCAGCGGCCGTTGACTCCTTACTCAGCTATATTTATTTGAAATTAAGAGATTCGACACCTCTGCGGAATTTCGCTAAATTAATTCGACCCTTTACACCATTACCATTTACCAATCTGCTATTAAATAAAATACCAAATAGTATACAATCATCTCACCACAGCTATGATACCAGTCGCTAGCCCCATCAGAAACCTGGCCACATACATCAGTTCAGGTAAGCTCGTATTCAGAAGGACAACCTGGAAAATATGATAATGATAAGACGCCAAGATAATATGTTTTTGTTTTTACTTAGCTGGCGTGTTTGTTGCTGTATGAAGATGTTCAAGGTAACAAATTAATTTATACAGAGGAACTAAAACATAAAGGCAAGAGGACAAAAAACTTAGGTATTTTTTCTTTCAATAGAATTATACGAAATATAGGTATTTATTAGGAATAGATAGATTAGATTATAGATTTTTGCTAGGTCTTCTCCTAAGTATAAATGTGCCCCAATCTCGGTAGGTGGCACTTGGTGACTTCCACCCACACCCGATCAATGGCATTTTACATGTCTTAGTAATGTATGATAGAACGTACCGCACCTAAGAGCGCCGGCAGGGCAGAGCCGAAGAACGTGCGCCGACGTCCAGCCTTCTCGTTCAACACCTGTCCGAAGTAGCACCCGAGGAGCGCCCCTGCTGAGTGCAGGGACACCACCCACGATGTCTGCGTCTGTTGATATCATCATCATTTCAGCCAAAAGACGTCCACTGCTGAACATAGGCCTCCCCCAAGCACCACTACTTGGACCGATTCTGTACTTCCCGCATCCAGCGGATTCCTGTTCATATACAACTAGGTACTTTACTCCCGTTTTCACGCTATACAAAAGTTACGCATTCATGGAACACAAGGCTTCCGCAGATAGGTGCGACGCGACACCGGTAGAACAATGTCCGTGAAGTTTTCATAGAGATTGTTCCACCAGAATCCGAATCTGTCTACAGGAGCATTAATGTTGTGCTAGATTCCGTGTCACGAAAGTCCCGTGGCAAATAGTAACTAATGATGTACCTACCTAATATTTAATATAGTTAGCATCATTCCGTCGCTGGCTGTAGTGTTTCGGTGCGGTGAGACGGACTTTAGTTTTGTTTCCCATAAAGTAGGTACGGTCGCAACCGTCTAAACCAGGTGTTCCCAACTAGCACCCTATTTGCGTAACACATGATCAATTATAATCTGAATCCTTTTGAAGGATATTGCTATTCCATTGCTTCATAAATATTTTCGAAAAATTTGTCTGCTCGAAACGTAAATAACGCAATGAATGTTGTGTTGAACTGTCAAAATTAAACAGATTAGTCGTAATCGTTACGAAAATGTGTTGCGAATTTAGTGTTTAATTTTGACAGGTCATCAACATTCATTGCGGTTTACATTGTCGAGCAGACAATTTTTTCTTTTGTAGTTATTTACGTTGTTGAGCATATTTATTTTTCGAACTTTTGAAGTACCTACCTAATGGATTAGCAATCTGTTGCAAAACGATTCAGTTTCTGATTGATCGTGTATTACGCAATTAGGGTACTGATGGTGTGTGTTACGCAATTAGGGTGCAGCACCCCAATTGCGTAGATAAAGTGAGCAGACTACTTTTTCGAACATAAATTAAGATTGATAATGTGTTAAGCAATTAGGGTGCTGGGGTGCAGGAAAGTCTGCCAAGACCACCGGCTTCGGCAGTTACTACGAAAAATAGATACCTCTACTATGATTTCTCAAGAGATCCATCAATTATCTTTCATCTCTCGAGTGTGATACCTACCTCACCATTCCATTCCTTGTGCGATTGGATCGCATGAGTTGACATGACACAGAAAAACCAAGAGCGCGGTAACCTACACGGAAGGAAATCAACTTCGATATCGCTGTAGGTATATCGGTTTAATTATAGGTAAGATATCAGTATCGTGTAATGTTATTGGGTGCATTAAACCTTCACTATAAATATTTAGGTATAATATATTATAAGGCGCAAATCGTCGACTTATGGTGGCACTTCACTTCGCTACTCGTGTTCGCGTATTTGTCTTATTTGCCTAAATACGACGATGTGCAGCTACTCCATTCGCCTATATATTTTCCAATTCTTCACGAATAACCCGAATACGCAAATACCTACACGAACACTCGTATCCGCCGTTGTTGGTTGTCAGTTTTTGATCAAAGGATTGCGAATATACCGATTATGTTCGTTTACCGTCCACACACACACGCTCAGTAAAAATCAAAATCAAAAGTCATTTATTCAAACTCGGCTGAGAATCAGCACTTTTCGAACGTCAACTACATAAGACAGTCCCCCAAAACGCAGTAACAACATGTATTGGTAATTAACACACAGGAAATAATAAGTCGCTGCTGCCGTCAACACGTCCATCTTTGCGTTCAGATTAATTAATAAAAAGATAGCAAAAATATTCTTGAATGTTCGGTATATTCACATAGCCGAATAAAACACAGTAAAAAACGCGAATACCGAATAGCGATGTGAATTGCCACCATTCAATGTTTGTCAATGATATTATAAAATACAAGCTTTCGCAAGTGGCTTCGCCCGCGTGATATCTTTACTTATAAATTAAAAAATATGTTACTCAGTGATATTATAGCATTCTACTGTTGAAAGACTTTTTTATATCGGTCCAGTAGTTTTGAGTTTATTCATTACAAACAAAAATACAAATCTTTTCTCTTTCTATTAGTACGTTTATATAAGTGTAGATAATCTTTCCCCTAAGATGAACCTCTGACTTTTTTTTTTTTTTGGCTGATTGATTGTCAATGCTATGTGTTGAATGCTGATAGATTATTATTAATTTGTTTTATTTTCTTATTAATTACAACGGAAAGCCATTCATGGCCGTGCTACTCTCTAACCATTGTTCATTTACTGACTTAAAACTGAGAATTGCAATGAGACGAATTGGCATTGATAAACAGCGCCACATTATTTTACAATGTACTTATCTTTAATGCTATATCCATTCCATTGCTAATAATTACTTACATCAGTGATAACAACCTTCGCTTCACCATTTTTGAACTTTGGAATTGCCGGCGACGACCATGCCAGAGTTGCGCCAGTGAATGTAAACGCGAACGCAGCTGAAGTTTAAAAAATAATTTTAGAACACTTTGTTTTATTTCAAAATTTCGCGCTTTAGATGTTGTTTACTCACCGCTTACACCCGCCAAATATTGCACTTTTCTGTCTGGTTTTTCGGTCATTTTGTATTTTTTTATAAACTTGGAAATGCTTATCTAATAATTAACTATCGCTGAATGCTGCTATTGCGAAACAAGTAAAATAATTTCATAAATAAATTAAATACGAAGCACTACAACGGCCGCCTATCTCAACAATCAACTGTCAGGGTTGCGCCGACGACGCGCGACGGCCGATACCTACGGTAGTAAATATGACATGAGTGTGCGAGTAGGTGGGAATGCTGTTTAACCGAGACTGAAATACATCCTGAATCACAAACAAAGTAGAATAAATCTAAACGCGCTATAATTTTTTATCAACATATCGCGAGGGAAAGCAGAAAACTACATCATCGGATGTAAATTAACCCGCCAAAATGAGGTGGGTGTTTATTTTGGCATTCAATTTTTTTTTAATAGCTACCTAGGTAAGTACCTACTGATTTATGACCTTTTTATTCTAATAAGGACTATGCATGGTCTATTCACTTATTCTTAACTCTTACGCTTACGCCAGTTTCACGCCTGACCGATAAAGAAAATATGAAAACAGAAAAGTTTAGTCGATCTCGTAATTGCTTTACCACTTTCGTGTTTTTGACATTCATCATCATCTGCCTGCCTTTTCCCAGCTATGTTGGTGTCGGCTTCCAGTCTAACCGGATGCAGCTGAATACCAATATTTTACATGGAGCGACTGCCTATCTGAGCAGTCACTTACACAACCCAGTTACTGGCTAATCAGTTACTGGATAATACGATACCCCTTGGTAAGACTAGTTGTCAGACTTTCGGGCTTCTGACCACCCGTAACGACTGTCCACGTATAACGGCCGTGACCATAATGCGGGGCCGTGCGGCTGTTATTACTTGGGTTTTTGACATTATGTCCCTGTAAGTAAATTGAAATTT
Organism: Agrochola lota; assembly: GCA_947364205.1. NCBI lineage: Eukaryota > Metazoa > Arthropoda > Insecta > Lepidoptera > Noctuidae > Agrochola > Agrochola lota. The sequence goes on along the minus strand of OX376223.1, from coordinate 15,309,828 downwards.
ACATTAATTGACTAAGGTTGAAACTGTCTTACTCACCATAATATCACAAATAGACCTGATTTTATGAGTGCAAGTATCATTCAACCTTATGGTTGTACTGTCTTTAGAGTTCCATATCGGAACCTTATGCCTCCGCTGTCCCAAAATAAAGTTATAAAAAGGGGGTCTTCATACAAGAAACATGTTTTGTTCGGTGTTTTTTGCTAAACATTGTAAGGTGGTACGGAACCCTTCGTGTGCCAGTCGGACTCGCACTTGGCCTTCTTTTATTAGTTTTTTAAATAAATTTACAATACGGCCAAGAAAGGTTTTCCTGGTTGTTATGCGGAATGTGGCATACAACACAATATTTGGTATTTCTTTTTTTAGGGTTCCGTAGTAAACAAGGAAGCCTTATAGTTTCGCCATGTCCGTCTGCCTGTCTGTCTTAGGTCTTCTAATTTAATAAACTTGTTTTTTGAACCTACTAGGATCACAGCATCTTCTTCAACTTTTCTAGATAATATATTTAGTGATTGTGATGCCAAAAATAAAATAGTGTTAAGTGACTTAACGTCTGACCACTGTGGTTTATTAGCTAGCTTCCCCATACATTACATAAAAAGCCGCATAAAACAGAATGCAGGCCTTATACAGCTAGTCGTTGCAATAAGTTTAAAAATAATATAGCTCATAGAATTACGCCATCTATAGTAGAACACGAGAATCCCAATGAAATCTATGGAACCCTTTTTGATGTTGTGCAAAAAGAGTACCAATCTACTTTCAAGGCCAAAACTATTCAAATTAATGGCACCTCCGTTGGCTTTAACCAATGGGCCACTCCAGGAATTTATAAAAGTAGAGCGAGACTATACGAGTTATATGGTTTGAAAAAATTCAGGTTTGATACTCCTTTCCTAGAGTATGTCAAAAATGATTTAAAAAGGTTTGTGTTTTTGCTAAATCTAAATTTTTAAGCGATACAATTAAAAAATCCAATAATAAAGTAAAAACCACTTGGAAAATTATTAACAATGAAACGGGTAAGTCGGTTAAACAAGATAAAAAACTTGAGATTATGGTCGACAATAAATTAGTTAATAATGTATGATATTAATGTGATGTAATTAATTATTATTTATTAATGTGATGTAATTATTTATTACCTATCTAGTGGCACTCATTATCATATTTTCTTTTGTTAATATGCGGATAATGTAGTGGGCTGCAATATTGTTAATATTTTGTGTTATCATTTCTCTGTTCTAACACATATTGTAGCTGTTTATTGTCCCTAAATAAATAAAATAAAATAAAATAAAGCAGCTGACGTAGCTGAGGCGTTTAATGAGTTTTTTGCCAACATACCTGTAACTACGACTCGCTCCTTAAATTCATCCCCGTCTAAAGCTGGAAACCTTTTGCTTAGTAGTGTATCTAAAAATAGTCCCTTATTTAGCTTCGAACATGTAACGCCTCGTGATGTAGTTAATGTTTTTAACACACTCAAGTCTAAAAACACTGGTGATTACTGGGGCATTTCCATTAAACTTTTAAGTAATATAATAGACATCGTAGCCCCCTATCTAGCTGTTACTTTTAATAAATGTGTTGATTTAGGAACTTTTCCTGACCTCATGAAGAATAGTAAAGTCATACCATTATTTAAATCAGGTAATAAAAACGACGTTGGCAATTTCAGGCCTATTTCTATCTTACCAGCATTTAGCAAAATATTTGAAAAGTTAATACTCAAGCAGTTACTTAGACATTCTAATTTAAATAGCCTCCTTCATAATGAACAATTTTACAAAAGGACGTTCGACTACAGATGCGGGTGTTGCTCTGCTGAAACACATATTTAACGCATGGGAGAACTCGCAAAATGCTATTGGGGTTTTCTGTGATCTCTCCAAAGCCTTTGATTGCGTGCACCATGACACGCTTTTGCGTAAACTGCGTCATTACGGTGTTCAAAACGAAGCTCACAACGTTATAAATTCTTATTTACATAATAGGTCCCAATGTGTAGATGTTAATGGAGTGAAATCTTCCGGTCTACCAGTTCAGTTAGGTGTACCTCAAGGCTCAATACTGGGTCCATTCTTGTTCTTAGTGTATATCAATGACTTACCATTCTATTTAGAGGGTATCTGTGAAGTTGTACTGTTTGTAGATGATACCTCTCTTATTTTTAAAGTAGACAGGAATAGACAAGATTTTGACGATGTAAACAGTGCACTCTCAATGGTTACGGATTGGTTTACGACAAATAACCTAGTTCTCAATGCCAAGAAAACGAAATGTGTAAAGTTCGCCCTACCAAATGTTAGAAATCTAGGACCCAACATCGTCTTAGATAAAGAGGTGCTTGAGTCTGTAAACTCGGCAGTATTTCTGGGCATAACAGTAGATGCCAAACTTCAGTGGGGCCGACATATATCGAGCCTAGCGGGAAGGCTCAGTTCGGCCGCCTACGCCGTCAGGAAAGTAAGACAATACACTGACGTCGATACAGCTCGGTTAGTCTATTTTAGTTATTTTCATAGCGTTATGTCCTACGGTCTTCTGCTGTGGGGCAAAGCTGCTGATATTCAAAATATATTTGTCCTTCAAAAACGAGCTGTTCGAGCTATTTACCAGCTAGGTACAAGAGTTTCTCTGAGAGATTTTTTCAAAGATATTGGTATCCTCACGGTGGCGTCTCAATTCATCTTCGCCAACATCTTATACGAGTATATTAGGCAAAATATACACTTATAGACAAAAAACAGTGATTTTCACAATGTTAACACTAGAAATAAGGACAAACTACGAGCTCCCTTTCACCGGCTTCATAACTCATTTGTTGGGCTTGGTATAACCTTTTATAACAAGCTACCCTCTTTTTTGCTAGATTTGCCTTTTAATGCGTTTAAAACGAAAGTAAAATCCAAGCTTTGTTCAAAGGCATACTATTCTATAAACGACTACTTAAATGATAAGAATAGTTGGTCGCTGTGATTAACTCAAGACAATGTTTATGTTCTTTCTCCAGATTACCTACTGACAAGTTATATGAGTTTATATAATTGTATTTTTTTATTTGACTTTATAAGTCAAGCTATTTTTAATTTTATTTCAATTTATTGTTGACATAATCTACTCATTACAATGTTTTTTTTAATGAGTTGTATTGCAATATGTGGTTAGCTAGTGACCTCGACAATTGATCATATTAGTTATTGTTATTAGTAATTAACTGTTTGTTTTATTTATTTTATCTCGATGATCCTAGTTTATCATTTATAACTTCCAGTTACAACTATATGTAAGCGGGCACGCCCTTTATGCCTGGAGGCTTTTATTTAGATATTAAGTTCTGTTTACGTTTAGTTTTTATTTCTGCCTGAGTATAGTTCTCGATTATTTTGTGTGGTATATTGGCGTGTGCTAGCTAAGATATGGCTAATAATTTAAATTATGTTTTGTGTTGCGTAATGTAAATTATTTTGAATACTATTATAAAGAATCTTTTTTTTTTGTTCTTCTAACTGCACAGACAGCTGTGCTGCTGGGGAGTTTGTTGCGCCACTTCTTCTTCCCAGCTAATGCACTAGGAAGTGGTGAAGGGTGGGCGTTTTGGGGGACTGTCTTATGTAATTTTGACGTTCGAAAAGTGCTGATTCTCAGCCTAGTTTGAATAAATAACTTTTGAATTTTTGTCTGTACGCGGCTTAGCTCATAAGTAGGTATACTCTTTGTACTAGAAAGCTGTGGCATGGGTATACATATTAATCACGCCGACAAAGTGGTAAAAAAAATCATGAAAAAAATATTTTTACAATGCATTTGCTCGAAAAGAGCGTTTTCCAAGCAGTCAATTTGTGCGGAAAGTGTCACTTTTTTTCACTAGTGCTTTTTACTTTCTGTTTTTTTTTAATTTTTGAAGCCGTCGTCAGCCCGTCTCGTCTCAGAGATTTTATTATTTCAGAATGATGATGATGACGATGGCGATGATTATGACAATGGTGAAAATCAAAATGTCAAAGTCAAAGTCAAAGTCGAAGTCAAAGTCAAAGTCAAAGTCAAAGTCGAAGTCGAAGTCGAAGTCGAAGTCAAAGTCAAAGTCAAAAGTCCAAGTCATGAATTATGTTTTTATCATTTATATACGTCGTGGTATGTTAGATGCTACACATCGCAGGCGACTGCCGTAAGGCTTGCTCGTTTTTTTATTTTTATTTCCTCGCACAATGCATAGTAAAACGTTGTATGATACACGTGCGTGAGATGATTTCCGACTCGTGTCGACTTATACACTCGTCGGAAATCACCTACCTTCCGCACTTATAGCATAAATAACTATTTTAGGGTACACACGGCTACAAGTCAAGCTATACATTTCCACTTTATGCTAATCTCGCATTGTATAGGATTTCCGTACAATGCGAGGTCAGCTTATACTGGAATTGTATAGCTTGATGTGTAGCCGTGTGTACCCTAAAATAGTTATTTATGCTATAAGTGCGGAAGGTAGGTGAGTAACCTCCCCTACACATAAAGTGGGGATGTTTTTTTTTCTCGTCTATCCCATAGTGTGGGGTGTCGTTGGAAAGGTCGTTCAAAAAATATTGTGAGTTAGGAAAACCACTTTTGGATTCAGGGATTCGTTTGCGAAATATTAAGCTTTAAAGTGCTAATTTATGTCAGAGTCAAGTCCCCCAGGGACCAGCATAAAAATTAGCACTTTCCCTGCCAGCTAAATGGTTGGTTAGGGTATGTGAAAAAATTCACGGCCGTAGTATAACGAAATTAAAAGGAAAACTATCATAGCTAAGTAGGCTTTACAAGTTAACAAGTAATAATCGACCAAATTACATTTGCGGTTGCAAAAACATGTTCCCCCATACATTCCATATGGGAGAACATGTTTTTCAACTACAAAGTTTGTTCTTGCAATAAATTCATCTGAACTACGGAACCCTTCATTATGTGTGGTCCGATACGCACTTGGTCAGTTTTTTATATACCTACTGTACAAATTCTAGAATTATTGCTTTTAATTATTTATGGCAGATTGACTGTATTCTTTTCTGGCATTGTTAATTTGTTCCACCATTTTATAATTTCAAGCTTACTCAACAATTAAAAAAAAAAAACAATAATACAAAAACATCAACTTAAACACTTTAATTACATCAATAATTACATTCATTTTTGTTCAAAATCTTCTGGCATTTTTTCTATGACATTTTTTATCTGCATAGCAACTATAGGATTATCTGTACTTATATCTGAAATCTTATATGGCTGCAGTAGAGTAACATTCCCTATTACTATTTTATCATCCAATTCTGTTACTGGCAGCAAGTTCGTTTTGAACCATGATATAAGTTTTGTTTTTCTTCTGAAAATGTCTTGACTTGACTCCATTTGACTTTCTTTCTTTTGTGGTGGTTTAATATTCACAGGTATTTCTTCAAATGAAATGTCAACTATTGTGTGACCCGGGATAACAACTGTTTTATAAGCATCTCCTCGAGGTACTGACAGAATAACACTGGAACAGAGAGAATTTAATAAATAGTTATTCCGAAACCAGAATAGAAATGAAAATCAAGAAAACAAACTGCATGATATGCAGCATTTTTTTTTTGTCAAAATAGATTGTATGCAAGCTGGTAAGATTTATAAAAGCACATACCTCCTAATAAAGGTCTGAATCATTTTCAAACTACAGAACTGATTATGATGAAATTTGGTAGTTTTGTGCGTACAGAAGGAAATGTAGGTACATAAGTTCACCCTGGGAATCTATAATGTTATGTTTGTAAACTCATACAGCATAATAACAAAGCAGATAAACTTTAAGTTAAATAAATAATGTAAATTTACCTGATAGTAACTGGGTCAACCGAGTGCATAAACCCAACATAGGAACAATTCTTAATAAGATCAACTTTTACATAATTATGATTATTAACATTTTCTAATATGGTTGCCAAGCTATTTGTCATGTGAGCTAACGTAAATTTATTCTTTTCGGCTTCGCTCATTTTAACGTTGTTAATACAAAGACATAGGAGAGCAAGTTTTAATAATACTGCTTCCAAAACAAAAACAAACTTCTGCTGAACAAATTGAATTGAACTAAACCAAAGATTTCAATCTTTGAACTAAACAAAAAATAATGAAGAATGCAGAGTTGTTGACTGTTGTAGATTGTGACATTTGTGACACAGCAAAGCATTCAGGCCGCTTTCCGAATCAGAACGTAATCGCTCACAGCTCTGACATCAATAATTGGCGTTCCGAGTTAGACATCACGATTATGACAGCTGAGGGCTGTCAACAATTCGGAACGCTCGTGAACGCTCTCACGGTGCTCGCCCAACGTCAAAACTTGCCTATCATATTATTTCTTTGTGTTTATACTACATATTTCTTTTTCTTCGTTGGTTAGGTGGCCACGGTAGCCAGAAACACAATTTTGAAGATGCCACGTTTGTCTAAAGTTCAAAACAAAACAGCACAACTGTCAACTTTGACAGCTCTCACGGTGATATAAGTAAAAGGCATGGTCGGCGTTATCGCAAGATGGCGCATATCATGACGTCATCTATGACGATTCACAATACATCGTTATCGCGCTCAGGCTTATTCGGTACCAGGGTTGTTGCTGATGCATATTTTTTTCACATCAGCGGATGCTGATGCTGATGCTGATGTTTTATCATTGACATCAGCGGAATCTGATGCTGATTTTAATTATTTTCAAAACTCGCAAGCGATTACAACACGTGCTATACAGCCCCGCCCCCTCTGCGTTCATGTCACGACTCGAACTTCAGCATTATCAGCATCGATCAATGCGGATGCTGATGCTGAATTTTGAAAACGACCCAAGTTTGGTCACTCGACCTCGACTGAAGCAAACATCCAGCCGGTCAGATTTCTATTAGACGTCCGAATGCTCAAGGACGGCCCAAGGTTATGTCCGCTTACGTCCGATGGTTTGCAAAGTGTAGTGTTAAATTTACTATCCAGATACAAATAAGCCGAGACTTGCCACGGCCTACGGACGAACTCGATATGGTTCCCCGTTGACAATTTTGGAATGAAAGGGAAATAATATCCGAAGAACCGGAGCGTCCGCATACCGTGCACACTCATCGGTCGCGACTATCAGCCGTGGCTAACGGACGGACGCGTCCGATTATGTGTTCCCAGCTTTACTGTCAAGTGTCACTGTTAGTGTTACTGTGCGTTTGCACTGGCGAAACATCGCAACAAAATATGTTGAAATCTCTACTTCCTGTCAATTTTTTTTATGGAAAATTGACAGATGATATAGATTTCAACATGTTTTGTTGAGAATGTTTCGCCAGTGCAAAAGCACCGTTAGCTGCAGAGAACTGTCTAGAAAATAACAGATTATAAAGAACAATGTGTTCCCAGTGGAAGGAATTAAAGTTTCCGGACTTGCTAAAGACGGAGTACTTACATTGTTCAGACAGAGGTGGTGGCCGTGGCGACAGACTGATCATATGTATTATAGGTATGAGAGCAACCGTATAGCTACGAGAATAAAGGTAACTCTTATGGTTCTAGCATAATGCAAAAGCAGGGGTAAAATAACAGATGGTTATCTGACTTAAGTAAATAGTATAGCGATACAAGATTTCATCCGCACGTGACAAAAATTAGAATTAAACTAACGCCCACATGTTGTTTTTTCAATACAATTTGCAAAACAATTACTTGCACAAATATTTACCAACAACGTCATTCGAGCTCCAAAAGATCCTTGTAGCAATGTACAATAACGGTCAACTGACAGTAATCCGCCACCACAGCGCCATCGCCACAGCCTCTCTCAACAAAACATAAATGTCGCAACATTCCGTACTCACACAACTGAAGCGCCAAAGTTTTTAACGTACAATGCGACTGCACATTTTTTTTTGTAATTATCACGGAAACTACTCTTCCGGGTTCATAGAAAGATAAAATAAAATTCTGAGATAAGGTCTATATTGCATGTCTAAGCTTAGGTGTAAGGTAGGAATATTCAATTATTAGTACCCAAAGTAAAAACTATTCCCATAGCTCATAAAGTGCCGAATCTGTCGGATCGCAACTCCGCAGTGGTAGCCCGCGATATTCAAATTTTCTTACGTTTTTTTACTATTTGCAGGTCAGTGTGCTGTGTGCACTTTAACCTTATCGGATAAAGTGCCGTTAACCCCCGCAAAACCCCTTTCATTTGATATGACACACGGTAGGTACAGTTCGCAAAACTTTTTTATTTTAACTTTCTTATTTCCCCATATTCAAAATTCATAAATTTACGTTACACGTCCGTATTTGGGTCAAACAAATACATAGTGTACCAAATTTCGTTCCATTAGATTCGAAGCGATTTGGCTGTGACAGACGGACAGACAGACACACGAGTGATCATATAAGGGTTCCGTTTTCCCTTTTGAGGTAGGGAACCCTAAAAACATGTCGAATTCTCTGTTTTATATCAATGTATCGACTCGCGTTCGCATTGTCACACAACTTGTTGACGCGAAACATTTTTGTCATTTCATATCACTTGACATGTTTCGCCACATGTTTACACAAACCAATTTCCTAACAAAATGTATATTTTACTGTGCGTTTGCACTGGCGAAATAACACAACAAAACATGTTGAAATCTCTAGTTCCTGTCAAACATTATAAGGGACATTTACAGAAAATAGAGATTTCAATATGTTTTGTTGTGAATGTTTCGCCAGTGCAAACGCACAGTACGAATCTAGCAACATGTTGTAAGATGTGTTTTGACATTTTACCGATTTATGTAATCATACTGACGTGGATAAATAGTATATTAGTGGGTAATAATATAAATTAAAGCGGTGACGAACCACCACGCATAAGGAGCTAGAAGTAAGTGATCATTATATACTTCGCACACATTGATATGGGTTTTTATATATCAATGTTCGCACATGAATCCGAGAAGTCAGAGGTGCGTGCCTTGGGTTAGAACTCGAGACCTATGACTTGTCAGTCTGACGGTCACACCACTAGGCTACTCGTATCACTGCTCATATGTTTCTATATACAGTGCGAACCCAGCCAACAACAAATCTTGAGATCTCATGTTCCGTGCAGTGCAAACGCCAATTCAACAAAACAAGTTGTGAAAGTTTTACGTGACAAGTATCGAAACATCTATCTATATATATATATCTATGTTGAGTGTTTTCTGGTGCAAAGGCCTATGCCTTTGCACCAGAAAACACTCAACATAGATATATATATATAGATAGATGTTTATCTGTGTATCTTGTATAGATCTTGTCTATACAAGATAATGACCTATCTTGCAAGAAAACAACACTAATAAATTTACCATAGATCACTATAGTCTATGGAATTTACATACTACGATGATATTTTTGCATGGCAATATCGCACACAAATTTTCAGGATTACCCGTCATTTCGGGCTCGCGTTAGTAAAAAACATCTTTATTTCTTAGAGGGTAAGGTCTAAAGTCATAAGCATAAACTTTGATTACGATATTCGCAGACGAAATGTGAATGACTCCAATATCCACGTCACCGAGTGCATTTATACCGCGGTCGAATGTGGCAGACGCTTAGTAAGTAGATCGGCCATTGCATCGATCACAACTGCGCTTCTCTCCGGATTGCAGCTATTTTCTCACACGAAATCTTATAAGGTAAGACCTTAATCCTATCAATTAATAGATAGATACTTAATTAAATACTTGTAAAGCAAAATAAGTAATATTTTAGACGCTTGCATATTTGAATAAAATTGTGTTTTATTTTGACAAAATGGCGTGCCGGTATGATCTTTAGTAGGTAAGATAATGTCCTTCAAAATTGTCCTTTACATTTATATCTTGCAAATAAACATCATGCATCCGTTTTTATCAACCAAATGACGAACCAAACGCATTGGGTGTCAAGATAAATAATAACTTAATAAGTACGTACTTTTGCTTGCTGCCATTTTATCGAGCCTACGAAGTAGTGCAAACCGATTTAAATCGATGGTGCAAACTTTTTATTGTGAATTACGTCAGGTTCAAAGTTGTATTAATCTCTCCATTTTTTCCAATCGTTATCAGTTATTGACTGTAACCAAACTTATTGTACATGTGAAAGTGATAATAAACAATCTAAAATAGCGATCAATTGCGATAGGTACGGAAGCGTACGTCCCACTTCAATGCACAGAGCAAGTAACTTTACTTGAATGTAAAATTGATTTCATCTACTACCTCTAGAATACTCAAATCGTTCTAGAAAATGGGCGTAAGAGCTTAGTAGGTAACGTGATAGGTACACACGGCTACACATCAAGCTGTACATTTCCAGTATAAGCTGACCTCGCATTGTACGGAAATCCTATTCAATGTGAGATCAGCATAAACTGGAAATGTATAGCTGGATGTGTAGCCGTATGTACTTATCACTGTTACCAACCTTAAGGCTGGGCTCACACATTCTGAATTCCACTCTGAATTCAGAGTCGGAATTCATATTATTAATTAAGAAAGCCCGGAATTACATTCAATTTAATTAGGCTCCACACACATTCAGATTTTTTCAGATTATGTTTTTCTCAGATCGATCTGTAAGAATGACACTGACGAGCATTCTGAATTCCGGATTGGAATATTTAAGATTATGATTTCATAACGCGCGTTTTTCTATACATTTGAAGACTCGAACACACACACCGGAATCAGATTATGAATTGTTTCAGTTGACATTGCGAGCGGTAACGGTTAGACATGTTGCGACTTGTGAAGTTGTGATCTAGTGTGATGTGATGTCTGACACGGAAAATTTAATATTGTGCGTCGAAAGCCGCCCTTGTATATGGGACACTTCCATTGAGGATTACCACGACGGGGAAAAAAAAGATATAGCGTGGTTGGAAATATATACAATTTTAATTCCAAATTAATTGTAAGTCTCTCTTCAGCGGAAATGGCTCTTCTCTTATGTGTGTCTTTCTTTCGAATTTTATCCCCCAGCAAACATAGTAATTCATCAAATGATGCTACTGACATTCTGTAGTAATCAAAAAATCTGACAGGATACTGTCGTAATTTTCTCGCCGTAATGTAGAACTGACTTTCCCTTACTCTGTTCACATTAAGAGGATGAATCCAGTGTATTCGTTTGCATTTATTTTTTATATTATTTATAGCTAAGAGTAGTGCGATGACAATTAATTCCTCTTCCATATCCAAGACGTTTGCCTTAGCCGAGAAACACGAGACTACTGATTTATCTGAATTTTTAAGATATGTGTGAGGCAGCTTGCCGGATTTCAAATTATGAATTCCAACTCTGAATTCAGAGAGGAAATCAGAATGTGTGAGTCCAGCCGTAGTATTTAAACAAAACTATCTATATGCATAATATGTTTTGTTTAAAATACACGCTTTTCTGAAACCACAAACTAGAAGTGATAAAAGCACCTACCTACTTAAATTTTAAAAAAATATGCATGCATATCTAAAGTTTTTTTTGTGTGTTCCATGTACCATCGAAGAAGTTCATATCTATGCACCGTAAGGAGTATTTCTGCTTGCAGTCCTCGGCTGCCATAGAACCGGGGTGGTAACAGATGTGGTCTTCGCGTTCACGGGATTTTGTTTTCAAATTGCTTAGATATGAAATTCTTCGATGGTACCTATTTAGTCGATTTTATTTATGGGTACACCTAAAATATACCAAAAATCTACTTGAGATTCAAATTATAGATATAGGGTTTGGGTGTTTTTGTAATGTAGGAAGTTGAACCGCGAGGGTATTTAAACGTCTTTACAGGTAAGAGTATCAAGTAAACCGCCACCGCCAAATAGCTTGACATCTTTACCTACACAGTAGGGTACCATATCATATTGTTCTGAGAAGCAGACCTTCGATCAAAAATGCACAAGCAGACTCAATGTTTACAAACAATATACACTCATTTTACAGTTTGATAAAGTAAGCTACCTCCGTAGCTCCCAACAAAGGCGTTATTTAAAATTTTAAGTAAGTATCTACTTTTAAGTAGGTAATTAGTTGGGTTATATGATTATGATTAGTCTCGAGCAGTGTTTCCACTTTTAGGGATTTCACCCTTTTTTTGGGAAATATTACGAACACTATGCATGGTTTAAGGATATTTTATTTTGACAGGAATTTTGGGAATTTTGGGGAAAAATTGAACTTGAGTTGATAACCTATTGTTTGTAGTACCTAGTGCTTATAGCACCCAATGTATTACTTTACACTATGGCATCACCGATTTATTAAAGGTGATTCCCTCAAACTCGTAATGAATGTAATCTATCTAATTTTAGTTTACCATGTTAATTGTACTTTAACCGTGGCTAAAGACGATATCGGAACTAAGTCGCATTATAGGTACCTAGAGTTGTTAGTTTGTTTCCTCTCATTCGATTATTAATGTTTTGTAATCTCGTCAATCAATGAATGTTTTGTTGGTAGGTATTTAATGCTATTAAATCTAGAATTATTTTTTATTATTTATTATCATCATGCTCCTAAAACCAAGTTTTTTTTTTTATAGGGAATTTTAGGGATAATTCATATACGTAATAATAATAATAGATAATTGCCTGGCACAGACGACGACTGGCAGAAAGTAAAATTTGCAATCTGCAGTATTTAGAGTACTTTCCCTCCAGGTGAGGTTCAAAGTTCCACCCTGTATACTTATTTTTAACCAATTTCTAAAAAGGAGGAGTTCGTAGCGTATGTTTTTTTTTACGTAGGTATGTCTACCGATTTCTCCTTCAATTATGGACAGATTTTGAAAATTATTTTGTATGAAAGGGAAGTCTCAAGTTGGTGCCCTATAAGTTTTATTAACTTTGATTGAATAGCTTTTGAGTTAGCTTCAATAATTCGTATTTTTCTCACTTAGTAGGTATATGTGGATGATATGATGATAACTTCCTGTCACTGTTATTTACATAGCAGGTATTCGAATATTTGTGGGATAGGTCCCACAACTAAAAAGTGAATAATAAAAACTTTTTACAATAAAAAAAAAATAACCGACTTCCAAAAAAAATACACTACGGACTGAAAAATTACTTTAATTTCGGAAGTCGGTGCCTTTGGTTTTGAATTTTCGTTTTATGCTACCGACTTCCGAAATTAAAGTACCTACTTACCTACTTATTAATTTTCACTTAGTAGTGTATTTTTTTTGGAAGTCGGTTGTTTTTTTTTTGTAAAAAGTTTTTGCTAATATCGCACCCCTAGATAAAAACCCCACTAACTCAAAAAGTACGAGTTTTGAGTTAGTGGATTTATCGAATTCCTGACTCGAATACCTATACATCAATATAACTCGCGTAACGATACCTTCAACCGCTGATAAAGGATGGCGCTAAACGCTGCTTTACTTAAATGACCTTGCCCGAAAGGCGCGAGCACTAGTCCGCTATTTTTAGTTGTCTTCTGGTTGGCGTAAGTGCCGCACATTTGAATAGTGGCAGATTTTGAGTTGCAGGAGTTTACACGAAATTTATTGAGTAAGTTTCCTTATTTTTTTGAGTTGATTGAGTTTTGCTGAAATTTAATTGTGAAAAGTAATAGTTAATTTTGCTTTACGGGGGTTTTGATGATTTTATGTTGCAGTATTTTTTTAAATATTTCGATTTCCTCAGATTTACATGAAAGTAGAGGTAAATTTCGATTTACCGTAGTTTTGTTGAATCTAACTTTAACTTAGTTTATTTTTGCCTATTCAGTGAATTATGTTCTTTTTATAGAGAAAATAGGTTGTTTATGACAGGTTCAATTATTTTTTTAATTTGTTATACAGTTACTAAACATAATACGTGCTTTTGAGGGTTTTTTTGAGTTGATTGACTTTACTTGATTCATTATTGAATTTGTACATTATTTATTTTTAGGATAATGACAGGGCGAGGAAAACTCATGGTACAAATGAATAACGAAGAAAAAAAGGATCCTGTACAACCAGCAGCAATGTATGATTCAAGACCTATTCTATTTCCTGGTATAGAAACGCTAAATAATATGAATGAGCCTAAGTTGCCAGCTGCATCACATCACAGCATCACCGAGCATTTTAGAATCTTCGTCGAATCTTAATGAACAGCCTACAAACGCTGAGGGACGACGGCGAGTTCCTAAACTGCAGTATGCTGCCTCGCCAGTTCATAGCGGCGATGAAAGCGATTTCGACAATTCCGATGTAGATCCGTACGATGAAAACCCTATTCCCAAAAGAAAAAATATTTTGTCTCCCTTGCGTAACTCGCCTATTTCACAAATGTCACGAACTCGCTCCCTTTCATCTTCGTCTAGCAGTTCGACTTCATTAGGCTCGAGTAGTAGCTCCAGCAGTAGCTCTAGCAGCAGCAGTAGTAACTCAACGAATGAACATGACGATATTGGCCCTAATTGCGAGATTCAACGCAACGAAAATAACAATGCCGACAATAACAACGAGGATCACAATCTGGGTCAAAATATTAATCCAAGTGATGAGACTCTAGTGCAAGAAGGACCAAAACAGTGTAAAAAGAAAGTGAGGCAACCGGAGACATGGAAGGTCAATATAGCCAAAACCCTCGAAAATTCAGACAAGTCTTACAAGTCGACGGGTAAACTAAAAAAAAAAATCCCTGCTCGCAAAATCCGACCACCTTGCGGAGAAAATGTCATTAAAATGTGTAGTATCTAAGTAATAACTGTTATAAAAAAGCCATAATATTTTATAACACTAATTATTGTATTTAGTTTTTCTTTGTTATTCATTTAGTAAATAAATAACTTTATATTGGAGTACATATTTTATTTTATTCAACTATTTTAGATCTATAAAAACTAAAGCTTGTCTTCCTAAGATTAGCACGTCGCAATCAACCGTTCATAGCATAACTCAAAACCCCCGTCAAAAGTTATCTTATTTTTTGGGTGAAAAGTAATGTAACTCAATTTTATTTCAGATGAAGTAAAGTAACTTGACTTAGTACACAAAAAATTTGCTTACTCCCGCTGCAAAACTAGAGTAACTAAAAAATCTCGTTATTTTCCAGGTTTTTAACTGACAAAATACAAATAAGGTAATTAAACAGCTTTAGAAAACGTTACCTTTATGAATGTCTCATTAGATCTTTGATATCTTTCTTATATACCCTAAAAACAGTTTTTCGTCATTTCTGAAAAATGTGGTTTTTTGAGTTGCCGGAGTCTTCATCTAGGGGTGCGATATGATATCAAAGGCCACTATTAGAAGTAGATAAACAGAACCACTATTTGTATGCGTATTTGTCTTTAGTCTGGTTATGATGAATTGTCTCTGCATGTGATAGATATTAAGTACTATATTTTTGTAGTAACAAAGACTCGCATTATTCATTTATCAGGCTAAGTTGATGGTCACTTAGAAGAACAAAGGAAAGCGTTATTGTTAATTATCAAAACTCTAATTACATTAATTACTTTTAAAGATAATTGACGATGGTCCACCGTTATGAGTTTATCGACTCTTACAAGCTGCCTTGATAGACCCCAGAATAGTCCAGACTGGATAGACTAGAAGTACTAGAACACTGTCTAATTTCATAATTTACTACTTATGTTAAGTATTTAACCCCCCAGCACTCTGGAGATTTGCAAGGGCCTACTTGATGTGGAGGCATCGCCATCCTATTATAAAATATCCCCGACATTACACTAAATAAATCGTTAATTTACCGAACCGTACTTAGGTTAAGTATTATAACTTTGCAACAGTGAACAAAGAGAAAAAATACATACATCAATGTTATTATTACAACCACAGAACATGATTACGACGACAGTACGTACTGTAGCTACATTATACATGTATCTATGGGCAGTACATGTAATTAGGTTGGTAGCATAGAAATATAAATAACAGGTACAGTACGGCACAACTTACATGTAGCATAAATTTGAAAACTGGACATTCATTCATTTCAATTTTACTAATGTATTTGGTTATATGACTTCACAAGTTATTTCGTTTGCGTAAAGATCATTTTCACCTAAAGCAGTATAAATATTGGTGATTTTGAAGGCGTAGGTACTCAGTTCAGATAGTGATCGGTTGTACGAATTTTGCCGATGCTACATCTAAGCTGTGTCGTACTGTACTTCATAGCTATAAAAATAAAATGAAGTTAATATAATAATTATGTTTCTTTTGTTCACAGAAATAAGTATACCGGTAACCAAAAATGGCGACGGCAAAGGCGAATAAAAAGTGAGTTCTCACTTAGCTGTAAATATCCGAAATAGATTTTTGTGTAGATCCCTCACAACTTCGCTGGAGCATCGAGCTTATCGCTACAATTGAACTTTTATCGCGGGAAAATCCAATCTGTCATCGTTCATTTTTATTTTCAATTTATATTATATTAATACATTTTATTTGCTGGTTTAAACGAGAAATCCTTTGTTAACAGGGCTGCAGCAGTGGCGATTGACCTGCCAGAATGTCCAGTCTGTCTGGAGACCATGAGCGCTCCGATATTCCAGTGCCAGTCAGGACACAGCCTCTGCAATACCTGCACTCAGAACCTGCTGCCGCCGATATGTCCCATCTGCCGTCAGAACCTCACGCAAATGAGGAATTGGCAGTTGGAAGAAATTGTTGCTAAGGTAATTTTAAAGATAGTGCAACCGTGCAGCTACCTAAGTTATTGTATGGGACTGGAGGCTCGCCACTTACATGGGAGTTTAAACTTCATTCGGCGGAATGTGGGTCAATCACCCAAAAAAGATGAAATCGTCAAGAATTTATTTAACGAATACGTATTATTGAAGCTAACTAAAAAACTACTCCAGCAAAGTTAATAAAAAAAAATGTGGGACCACCGCACAAGTTTTCTCTTCCAAATAAAGAATTTTCCAAATCGGTCCACAATTGACGAAAATATCGATGAACATGCACAAAAAATATATACAGACGAATTGAGAACCTACTTCTGTTTTAAGAAGTCTGTTAAAGATATTTGATTACTACGGCATGCCATAGTTCATACGTACCTAGTTAATTTATGGCTGGTGATACAAATAGCGAATCGGTCACAAATACGAAAGTTAGTTAGTTAAAGATAAGAAAATTATCTGATCAAGATTATGTCTGGACTTTAAAAGAGACTGTGACCTCTGAGTTTGTTTCGGCCTTTCTTCTCGGAGTAGTCAGATAGGAAACACCGACCTCATCTAGTTAAAAAAAATATGATTGACGTGTAAAAGTGTTTTGTCCAAACCCACTTACAGAAATAAAATTATTTATCATTTTAAAAAAATCTCATCATTCTATTCTACTATTTATTTTGTGTCTCAATATTTTCCAGGCAAAAGCGCCATGTCCCAATAAATCTTCGGGATGTGTCTACACCATGGTGTCTGTGGACTTGGAGGAACATCTCAAGGAATGCATCTTCCGAGAAATGGACTGCCCGCTCGGTGTTGTGTTCGGGAAATGTTCCTGGACAGGTAATTATAATAACCCTTTGGGAAATATGCCTTTCTATTAATTTAATTTATTTCTTTATCTTATATATTATTAAATCATATTAATAACTATTTACACTAGGTACTAAATATAATAACTAACTATACAAATAGAGACAAAAAAAATTGGGAAATTAAATCCTGACTTCATGAGACTCATAAATGATCCATAGCCAATCATAATGGTAATGAACGAGTTAAGAATCAAAATGATTGAGACTTCACTTACATTTTATTTATTCTCTTTACAGGGAAACTTAAGGACATGATGGAACACTTCAAGGAACGTCATGCGTCCCACAGCAACGTCACTACTGATGAAGAAGTGGAACTTACCAACGTTGACATCAAAAACGATGATCGCCACTTTTACTTGGTGGCCCAGACCAAGTTCCTGTTCATCATCACCGTGAAGATCGACACTCTTCAAAATATGGTGTACTGGACTATTCAGCATATTGGCAGCAAGAAAGCAGCACATGACCATATTTATGAGATACACGTCATGAGCAAGCAGAATCCTAGAAGGAAAGTCGTATTCACGGAACATTGCTTCAATGATGCCATTAAGCCTGAAGAGATCTTCCGTCAAGGGAAATGTGCCGTTCTGCCTTTGGAAGTGTTGGTGCACTATATCAAAGACAAGAAATTGTCGTTCAGATTCTTCATCAAGAGGATTCCGCCAGCGCCGCCCAAGAACAAAAATGACAAGGGTGATGGCAAAAATGATAACAAGCCAAATCAGGGACCGGGCCCTAAAGGCCCCGGGCCTAAGGGACCTAAAAATCCGGAAGGAAAACATAAGCAAAATGGAGCTGGGCCCCAGCCTAAGGCAAAAAATAAAGCGCAGTCGTAATTTCAACAAACTGCGTACCTATTCTATTAATTCGCTTATATCGTCGAAAAATGGGATATTTTTTACTTTTTATTCTAGCCTTATGTAACTAGATTGACTTGTTATATTGAGGACGTCAACATTGGAGTTCAATTCTCGTGATTACGTGTACCACATATGGCTTCATAATATGCTACATTATTTGAAGTACGTAATGTGTGTATTAAAAGGCTGCCTTTAACGTCCGTTCAAAAAGAGATTGAGATACAGGAGTAGGTAGGCGCAAGGGGTGGGTGCAACCACACACGCCCTCGCGCGCACCCTACTTTGCTGGGCTAGTCATTAAATATTCAGCGTTATAAAGCATTTAATAGACAAGCAATACGTTCTGCAGTGATCAGTACCAGAAAACTATCAGATCGCCAAGGTAATATTCAAAAGTTAGTACAACGTCCGATCTAATGATGATCAACAAGCTCACGATTTAAGTTTCCAACTGTTAAAAACTTGACGCGTAATTTTCTAAGTAAGGCTATGCATATGTATGCACGTAGTCCCAAGCAAGGTCTCAAGTGGTACGTTAAGGAACCTTGAATATTTTAAAAACCAGCCAATCTATTGAAAGAACGGCTATGGGCAGCCTGTGATCACGTCGGGCATAAAATACAGAAAACCTCTATTTTATGTGTGAACGTGACATCGATTGGGTATGTCAGTCTTATGAGATATTCATATACACACGTATGTATTTGACTAATGTAATAACTCTATTAAGAAGCCCCTGTGGTGCGCCAAAAACTAGTTTTGGGCTCTTATCAAGACTAATCACTAACGATCATTGTAGTTACTTAAATATGCTTATATTTTAATCGTATTAGTCTAGGCACCTTATATACGTAGCATTTTCATGTTCATTTATTATTTAGTAGAAGTTATGACATAAAGATCATGATTGTAACTGTAATGACAGTTCATATCGTTACAAGGAGGCCCAACTTATTGGATCCCATAGTGAATGTGATGCGTTGTCCTGACTGATGGATGACATCATTCGCTTTTATGGAGCCCTATAAAAAATGGAAAGCTCTTGGCTCTAATTGGTTACTGCTTCTGGACACTCAAATTCGTGATCATGAAGCCAAAATTCAATTTTAGCTCTTCGCACACTAAGGTTTGTTCTGCCTCAGACTGTTTATGTGTATGTACCTACGTCTGTGTGCGGGAATCCTTAGTTGGAAATCAAATGTGATTATTGGGCTGTTTCAAATTATATGGAAATTGAAAGTTGGAAAAAAATGGAAACAAAAAATTGAGAATCTGATTATTTTTAATGAATGTATGTGTCACAATTTATGCAGAGGATTTAGTTTGTTTCATTTAAATATTATTATAAGTTCACAATTCATATTTGAGAATTATTTCAGTAAATTAATAAAAATTATACATGAACAACCCATTTTCTTTCCTAGATTAAATTCCTTCATGGAATTACTATCCTATCAGTAAAGGGAGCTCTTTTACATATTAGTCTTTTCTACTTGTAGCTTTTATGAGGATTACTACTTACTATCCTCTATTTAGCTAAAGAAAAACATGTCTATTGTTTAAATTTATTATTTACATTAAAACCCAATTTAAATAACAAGATAAGACAGTAAATGATTAAAGTGCTTATCAACTTTCTCCAAGCTGAGAGGTGTCATTGACTCTGACAGGGCCACCATCAGGGATTTTAATTTTGATTACCCAAAAAAATTGTCGCTAATTAGTCGAAATTTGTCGCCAAATATCAGAATTTGTCGGTCACTGTTTCAAAAGCTATAAAGGTTTAAAGGTGGCCGCTCTGGAGAGTCTCCCCAGCAGGGCCACATTTATATCTCAAAAACTAGGCCACCTAGCGAAGATGTGTTTTCTCCCATATTTTGTCGCCAAGTCACAGATTTGATCGGGTCTTACTTTAGGAGATATAATGAGTTCAATTAGTAAGGTATAGTCCAAGAGCTATAGTTGTAGAGTTCACGAAAAATTGCCAAGAAAAAATAAACCCTTATATCTTTGAACCAGTGACCGAGAAATTGTGATATTTGGCGACAAATTTCGACTAATTAACGACAACTTTTTTGTGTAATCAAAATTTAAATCCCTGACGGTGGCCCTGCCAGAGACAGCTGAGAGCAGTGATGTGTGTATGGTGTGGCTGTGGATGATAGTGGTGCCGATTCTCTTGTACACCGAACTAAACTATCACTAAAATTCCTTATTTTTGGCTATGAGAATCTTAGAGCTATTCTGCAAATAAAATTCTCTAAATTTAAAAATAATTTTGGCACACCTAAAATCGAATTTGACAATCGCGAATCCATGTCGTACCCGTGGATTGCCTAACCCGTGATTTTTTTTAGAGCCGGAATCGCGCATGGTGTGCAGCCTCGACGTATTTTTAACCGACTGTCAAAAGGAGGAGGTTATCAATTCGATTGTTTATATTTTTTTTTTGTGTATGTTCGGGCATAACTCCGTCATTTATAGACGGATTTGCAAAATTCTTTTTTTTCTTAAAAATATCACGGGCTGCGATTCGATTACATTAATATGAATACCAAGCAATTTATGTTCGTCACAATGTATATGGACAAGTGGAGCTGATGGTGAAGAACCAGCAGAACTCCTCAACGATTAACGTCCCTGCTTCGGGAAAAGCAATATTTTGTAAAAGGTGATGAGTAGTCAACATTAGGCTATTGTAACTTAGATAAATTACAAACTGACCCACTAAAAAGCCAAAAATAAAAACTTTACAAAAAAAAAAAACGGAGTTCCAAAAAAATACTACAAAGTGAAAAATTACTTAAATTTCGGAAGTCGGTGGCAAATAACGAAAATACAAAACTAAAGACACCGACTTCCGAAATTTAAGTTTTTTTTTTTTGGAAGACGGTTGTTTTTTTTTTTGTTAAAAATAAAATGTATAGAAAATGTGAAAACATATTACCTACATGTTGTTTCAGGGGTTTATGGTTTTTAATGGGGGTCGAAATTTTCGTTATTTTGCGATAGGACGCACCATTTTCGAAATAGAAGCAAAATAAAAAAAATTGGTTGCCTGTAAAGTCGGTATACGGGCGAAAGTTTTACGTGACAACGACTTTGAGTGGTAAAATAATTTTAATGTGAATATTCATTCGTATAGTAGGAAGAAGGATGAAATAATTCTGTCTCTCTCGCTCTTAGGCGGGCTAACTGTGCTCGAGTGGAAGGGACGCGTGCCTTTCACTTTTTATGTCTGTCTCTCTCGCTCTTAGGCGGGCTAACCATGCCCGAGTGGAAGGGACGCGTGCCTCTCACTCGCTCTCATTGTGAGCGCATAACGTGAGCGGAGCGTAACGCAGTTTCTTGAAGTGTCACCCGGCAAACCAATTTATAAGACGTTGTCACGTCAAAATAAACACTAGTGATGGGTAACTCGTCATTTTTATATGAGGTTGAGGGAGTACCTCATTTTACCTCGCGAGGTCCTCAAGAGGTACCCCTCATTTGAGGCGAGGAGTCGTACGTCGATGTATGTACAATTATGAAAGTCGGTTCATTCACTCACTAAGCTCACTCAATACTCACTCGCGAGTACTCGCGTCAATATGTCAATGTCAATTTTTAAGTGAAGACGAGTGAACGAGTGAGTTGGTTCAATGTTGAAATTCGAGTAACTCTTTCAATTTGCGATCACGAGTACCTCATACGAGGCACCTCATGAGTGAGGGACACATCTCTAATAAACACAGTACTGTTTTTGCACGTGAAGTCGAGATGTTGGTGTGAATTTTAGTTCATGACAACTGATTTTATCCCACACCTTTTTAATCGCCATTAAAATTGTCAGGTTTAGTCTGGTTTGGTTTTTTACAATCAAAATTTTAGGTGAAAAATGTCAAATTCGGGATATCAAAATTGCCATTTTCACTAAATTAAAAACTCAGTACTATCTTAGTGCTGTCAAACTAAAATATAGTTAAGATGTGTCACTTTAGTGTATTTCAGAACGGGAAATCGTCGTTTGACAGGAATAAACTAAATTTTAGTGATTTTTAGTCTTAGGCATTTGTGACAAGAGAATCGGCACCATTGATAAGTTTATCAGTACACCATTTTCGATTGTAACAGTTATTATTTATTTAATAAATAATGACTGTTACAATCGAAACTGCTATTCATCTATCAATAGAGGTGACCATGGCAAAAGCATTGACCATCAGGCTAGGTTTTCCTTATGAACTGTGCGAAGAAGCAGAGTGGTACGCGAAGTATATTCCTGTCAAAATCGAATCTCATTATAATTGAATGTTGTTTTTTGGCTCGCTGCTTCTTTTCCTTGTACAGTTTTAGTGGAACGCCAGCCATATGCTGTTTAATTGGTGCATATAGGTTTTGATTCAAATTCAAACTACTGAATAAGTTTTTAAATTTTTATTGTCCTTACAGCTAGATGTTCATTTCTTGGCCTTGGCCTCCCGTGTGGCTTTCCTCTCTGCGGCACGGGCAAGCTGCTTTGCAGGTTTCAAATTACCTTTTTTGCAGAACCTTTGGTTCCTCAGGAACTTGGGGTCCATCTGAAAAGAAAATATTATTTTAAATTATATTCATTTGGATATGTTTATTGTTGTGGCATAATGGTTAACTGTTTTGCAAGTTTGCAGGACAAGGAGTTGCATATTTTTAGTAATGGCAATTGTTACTATTCTTTCCTTTTCAATTAGGATAGTTAGCTATTGGCTAGCACAGAATATTAATTACATTGCAACAAATAAGAGTTGATTAATTATCAACATAAAGAAACAAAATTGTTTATTCTGTAAATAGGATAATGGAATCACTTTTACAAATAAAATATTAAAAATTAGCTAGATGAGTTCCTATCCTAACTGTGAGTTTTATAAAGATCAATTTCTTTTAATAGTTGGTCAATGAGTTAAATGATAATGTGATTTCATGATAATTGGTAGATAACTAATGTTGTTTCATTACAATATAGGTGCAAAACGACACCCAGCCACGTCCTTAGTTCATATATTATCCATTAGAGTGAATTAAAATGATACCAACGTTTATTTTGGAATTGACTGAAATAATTTTACTTACGCCAAGGGTGGATTCGTGCCTCTGGTTCCTAGGCTTTTTGATCCCATTCCTGTGGGCTTTGCGGTCTGGAATAGAATAAAGTATCGTTGTATTTACAATAAGTAAACTTAACCACAAAATCAATACTATAACAAAGATAGACCATGTATAGATGTTATGGTACGGTGGGGAACAAAAATTCTTCAATTCATCTAGGTCACAGGGTTTCTCATAAAAATATTATCTGAAAGTACTTACTTTGATTATGATTTGTGTGGTTCTTGGATTTGGCCATATTTTTGTCGAATTATGTCGAGTTTTGTCAAACTGTAAAAGAAAATAAGTATTATGTTACAACAGTTAACACTCGTTTTCGCAATTCGACGATCAAAACTTAATAATTTCAGTAAGATTTCTCAGATATTTTATGAAATAATTCCACAACTCGAAACACTAACCTAGAACAGCAACTGACAGCAAGAGAAAAAGACAGGAGGAAAACAATCCGCTTGAATGTTTCGTTGTTATTTTCTACTGTCACTTAGCATTTGAATATTGGTGTCTCTGTCACACATGGCAAAAATTCGATTTGTTATCCTGCTGTCAGACTGTCTCGTTTCTTTGACAATGACAACAGTAGACACAGTTGAAATCTTGAAATCCCTGAAACGTTTTCTTCTATTCGTTCCATTACAATCAGAAAGCTATGATTCAATTCAACTCACTGCTGTACTAAATTGTAGTTAATAAAAATAAAAAAACTCATAAACCAGAGGGACAATTCCCGTAATTTTTAAGAACGATCGCATTCTATTCTCATGCGCAATATTTTTTTAACCTACTTCCAAAAGGAGGAGGTTGTCAATTCGGTTGTATACACGATTAATTTTACATCGTTCTGGAGCCGAAACACAGTGACTCCAGACGATTAATAGTTACTATTAGCATTGTTATTGTTTTTTTAACACATCTAATATAGAAGTTAGAAATTTATCACTTTTATTCTGTCATTCGAGTTAAATCTTAGTAGCGCTTCCACTATTTCATTCATAAACGCAAGATCGTACGCGATCCGCTCGGTGATGACGTAGCGCGGCACAGCTGTGCGTGTGCGAGTCAGTTGACAGCGCGCTCGCGGTGGGTCAACGGACGTTGGACGAATAACCGGCTGCAAGTAAGTACTTACCTGCAAGTAGGTATTTCATTTCTGGTACGATTTAGGTTGGTGTAAGTTCATTCGACTCCGTTAAGGTGTATTGCAGTTGTATTTAAGGCCTTGAATCGAGTGTCGACCAATCGAGCTAATAGGTACTTAATAAGCATACCTATCTACCATATTTATGATAAATAGAAAGAATACTGCCTAAACCAATTTTTATGCGACAATGCTTGCTTGCGGCCGCGGCGCGGCGGTTTATACAAAGGCAGGCAATGTAAACAGAAAAAATGAATCGTTTTATCTGTCGAATAGAGTTCATTATAAGTTGGTGGTGGCCCTTTTCTATGAAAATATTGGACCGAATTAAGACCTTATTTTTATATTTTTAACCGCGGAATTCGGTTGTGCATCCTTGTGAAGTCCGGTCGGACACTTCTCAGAATAATTTTAGTAAACTGCTTACCTACTTACCTTGTACCTAGTTTGGTGAAATTTCTATTTGTTACCGTTTACGGTTAAGAAATAAAGTCTGAATTCGCTTTTCGTATTTTTATTTGTGTACCTATTTATCTATTGCGTATATGTGTTTATGCTGTCTGATCGATGAATGGATTTTTCAATGGGTACCGTTCGCAAGTGTAGCCGTTCATCGATACGTTTTACACACATATGCATTGAACGCAGTTACTTCGGGTTCACATTATTTCACAAAAAAAAAAACAATAAGTTAGATTTTTCGTGTTTTTTTTAAATTGTAATTTATTGAAAATAATAGTCCCAATCGTTTCGAGTTCGATGATCGAGTTTATGGCTTTTGGTTCCAGAACGAGCTAAAATTAACCGTGTATATACAGGGTGGCATCTTAGAGTATAGAACACGGCAGGGACATCGACGCGAAAACAGCAAATTGTTGCCTTTGCATTAAAATTTATCATCGGTTATTTTTAAAAAAAACTGCTGTTTCATACATTTTGACCGCGTAGGTATTGCATTTTTCTATGAAACGGATGCTTTTTTTTAAATAATCGACGAAACATTTCAACGCAGGGGGCGTTGAAATTTTTCGTATTATTTTTAGTAGTTAGTCGTAGTAGTTGTTAGTAGTCGTAGTATTATTTTTCAGAATCATGTACTGAATCCATGGTATCAGTTTTCGCGTCGATGACCCGGCCATCTTGTATTATTTAGGTATATATCATTTTTTATCACATCTATTAAAAAATAGCTAGTTTATTCTTCGTAAACAGGGACCAAAATAGCTTTTTAATCCCTAGGGACTAAAAGTAATTTGAATTTGGAATCTGGATATTGTGAGTTAAAGTTCCAATCACCAAAAAGATCAATCACAAACATTGTATGAACAAGTAACAGAGCTGAAGATAAAGCTTAAGAGCGCGAGCCAAATAATAAAAAAAGTTTATGGTAATATTTAAATCGTGCAAAATGCATTCCGCCTTCATTCGAAAAAAACCACTCTCGCCTTTAAAATAGTTGTTTGCTCCCTTTTTTTGGGTTGGAAATTTTCAAATAACTTCTCCCGCTCTGGGCGGAGCGGGAGGGCGTGACAGACTCTTACTGACTAAAACCCACCCGTGTTTTTTCAGTGTTGCCTGTACTTTGCCAGGGGCCACGGTATCCATTTCGGACTTTCCCGCACCCAGCAGGCATCGGTCCTAGCAGACCCCTTCTGTTGTGCTGACATCTCTTTGAGGCGCGCGTGGAACATAACGCTTCCGCCTGACGCAGGTCCTCATTGGACACGGTTGTTTCGGGAGATTCCTGTTCCGTATAAGGGGGCGGAAACGCCCGGGTGTCGCCACTGTGTGGATCGCCCGGAGGACACGGTGGAGCATACGGTGGAGGTCTGCCCGGCTTGGGCGGGGCACCGCTTGTTTGCTCCCTAGGCAAACAATCTACTATTTATGTATGTTCGGGCATAACTCCGTCATTTAACTCTTCGTGTGTTTAAGACGTGGTTCCACGTTCGAAAAATCTTTACCCTTGTGTGCCTAAACGTGGATCCACGTTCAAACCTAACAAACTTTTTAAATATGATTTGTAAATTATTCTTTGGACGTTTGGGTCTACTTTTCTTTGCATCGAAAGTGTACTGAATGAATGTCTCGAAATTTAAAATGCTTACGCACACAAACAAAGGAACGCTCGTCACTTCCTCGCGCCAATTCATGGCGGCCGGGCATACGAAGATAATTATTACGAGTGTCGGTCAAGCACACGAAAGGTTAAAGACGGATCTTTAAAATATTTTTTTTGTTTGAAAGGGTATATTTCCAAGGTGGCCCCATTGTTATAAGGTCAGGGTCTGATAATGGGATCCTGGAGAAATCGAGGAAACTCTTCAAATATTTATAGGCACACCTATAGCGATTTGGGTATTTTTTATAGTAACATGTGCAGTTGCTCTCGGAAAGCACCATTTAGTGAAGTGGAACTGATGAAGAAAACCACAGATGACCACCGGAACTACTCAATTATAAGTATTTCACGGGTTGCGATTCAATTAGTTTAATATGGTTGCCAAGCAATTTATGCTCGTCATAATGCTTAAGGAGAAGTGAAGCTGATGGTGAAGTACCAGGAGAACTCCTCAACGATTCACAAAACTCAAACTCAAAGCATTTATTTCAAATAAACCACTTACAGGCACTTTGGAATTGTCAAGGGGTCGGTCAGTCAGATATATGAAGCTAGTTGCCCATTCCAACGCGTAGTAGGTTCCTATGGAGAAGAACGGGCAAGAAACTTCACGGACACTCTCTTACTTTTCACGTCCCTGCATCGGGAAAAGCAATATTTTGGAAAAAGGTGAAGAGCAGTTGAAATTAGGCTACTGTAACTTAGATACATTACAAACTGACTCACTACTAAAAGCGAGTAATAAAAACATTTTTTATTATAAAAAAATACAACCGACTTCCAAAAAAACACTAAAAAGTGAAAAACAACTTTATTGGGAGGCGGTGGCAAACAACGAAAATACAAAACCAAAGCCACCGCCTCCCAAAAAAGTTATTTTTGTCTTTGTAGTGCTTTTTTGGAAGTCGGTTGTTTTTTTTTTATAAAAAAGGTTTTTACTCGATCAATCTCACTAAGACTATGTGGAAGATTGATCGCCGAAAGTCCCTAAAGAATTTGGCTCTCATAAGTTGGCGGGGCAAATATTTTTTTTCGCTATTTCAACTGTTAGTCAACTGTTCTTTATTTTTCATTTTTTTTTTTGCTATTTACCTGTTTGTCAACTGTTCTTTATTAAATCCATCAATTTTTTTTTTGGTCGTTTTTAGTTTTATTCCAAACTAGTTGCCCGCCCCGGCTTCGCACGGGTAGCATTAAGTACTTATCTACGGTGCACCTACCTACCCTACCTATTCACACTACCTACCCTAGCTACCCTGGCTACCTTACCTACCCTAGTTAGCCTACTTACCCTACCTACCTACATACCGTACCTACCTACCCTACCTACCTACCTACCTACCTACCTACCTACCTATCTACCTACCTACCTCTGTCTGCCTTAATCGAAATCCTATTAGTAGCATAACGTAATGATTGAATACTATTGTGAATGCATGCAAGCCTAGTACTTTTTGTTAGGTTAGCTCAGAACGGTCTTGATAAATATCTACTTTTCCGTGGGATTTTCCAAAAAATTAAATACTCTCGTGAATTCATGCAAGCCTAGTACTAAATTTTCATCCAAATCGAGTCATCAGTTTTTAATTTCCCATACAAACGTTCACCCCCTATTTTCACCCCTTTAGAGGGTGGTTTCCGGGATAAAAAGTATCCTATGTCCGTCTCCCGGTTCTAAGCTACCTCCCCACCAATTTTCGGCCAAATCGGTTCAGGCGTTCTTGAGTTATAAATAGTGTAACTAACATGACTTTCTTTTATATATAAAGAAGATAATTAGTTAAAGAATTTTTCGTTCCGTATTAACTTCGTTTCGAAACAACAAATAATAAAAAAATAAAAAACTGCATGATGTCAACTGTCAAGTGACGAATCACGAACATGATTCGATTTCGTTCCAGTTCCAGAGACAGTGTATCTTTAGCATTTCTAACAATTGACTACTTTTTCTAACAAGAACATTGCTTTCGCTATTGAGAGAGAAAACTCTGCACTTCATGTCTATAGTATAATTATATTACCCGAACATTGAAACATGTGTCGTGTTGTCTGAGAGCTGTCTTAAAATTAAATTGAAAGGAAACAGTACAGTAATTTATCTTAAACTGATTAATTTAATTCTTAGCAAGTCACAATGGTGGTTTTGGAAGACGATTCGGGGGATGCCAAACCTTTAACTTCCGAAGAAACTGAAAAAGAAGAAGTCAGATCTCCGAGACTTTTAACATTAGAAAGTATCCTTTGAATTTTAAATAAGAATTTATTTGTTATTCCTATAATGATTTAGAATATACATAGTCTACTCTGAAGTTATTATAATGAAGCACAATATATTACCAATAACATTCCTCTTATCTAGTAGGTATGTCAAAATATCTTACTTTAACTTACTGTTTCAGTTTATGTATGTACTCTTGCATTGAAATATACTTACTGTAAATAATTTATATATATAATAAACAAAACATGTGTCAGTGGACTACATAATTTTGTCATTAAACTTTGTTTGGGTTCCACCACACCCCTATGAGTTGTACACGTACAGGCTGGTCATACAATATGTTACTGAACTACCTACTTAACAAGTGTAGCAGTTTCAATTACATAAAATCCAGTTGGTGCAAACAGTGCAGCAACGCTGCATTACATTTTTTATCTACTCTCATATCGTAATATTCAAATTATAAACTTCAAAACGAGTTTATATTGACATACATTATAAACACAATACCGAATTTTAAAAATAGAATCATATTATAACACTTTTTCTCTAACAAAATAATGCTTTATAACAAATTTTTTTCTACAGCAGCAGCAGCACCGCTCTAGCGCATGTGCGGTGATGTGCTGGGTGCAGGCGCCATTCATACGTTTTTTTTAACTGAATTTCGTGGGATTTTTTATTCTTGATCTTTTATTTAGTAGGTTCAATCCCAATGTATGAGAGTAGATAAAGTAGTGTATGAAACTGCACATAACTAGGTATTAAAAACTTGTGTGATACTATTGAAAACCGAGCCGCTCGTATTTTAATACCCCTATTTATGCAACAGTTTCATAAACTAGTATTTCTAGCTAGGATACAAAGCTGTCTAGCTAAAACTTTAATTTTGATTTTTTTGTGTACATGTTTCGTAGGAGGTTCTCAATCAAGAAATACATCATTATCATCTTTGTGCAGTAAATGTTATCTAATACTAGTAGTACTGTCATTCTCTCTTTATATTTTAAAGTATTCTTTTATATACCAAAGTAATACTTCTTAACTAGAAATCAGTTTTCCGAATCACAAAGGATGCTCAACAACAACATGGTCTTCGACATGGTGACTTCCAGCGCTACCGAGGATATTGTTCAAGACGCCTCAGGAGGTTGCGTAAAGTGCTGAAACTACCGCAGGTATGTAGATAATTACTCCACATACTCCTTCAATTGATTAGAAGTTCTAAAATGTATATCAAATAGCTTATGTGGTGTTAGCATTAATGCATATCTGCAAGGGTTAACAACTCTTGCAGATATAAAATACAATAGACGACGTATATTTAGTAACCTAATCCGCGTAACTGTTCTTAAGAAGTCATAAAGAACCCTGTAAAAAATCGACACGGTCTTCACCTCTCAACGAGGCATCCTCAGGATGGCTATTGACTTGTTGCAAACCTGGACCCGACGTGTGGACACGTCAAGCATAGAGAGCAGTGGCACTGCTCTCGACTGGCAATGTATTGTGTTATGTGAACTTCCCAATAACGTAATACATTTCACTTGTATTCCTTAAGAGGTGGAAAACTATAGTGTGAGGCCTGTAGGCAGATGTGTATAATAATAATTGTACATCCACATTTATCCAGGTTGCTACGGAAAAATGCTTGGTGGGAAAACTCAATAACACTTCTTATCTTGGAAAATAAACCCATACTTAGCAGATGAGGCCAGTTCTACTTATTAATTCTCTTTCCCAGGGCGACAGACGCCACTACCGTCGTCGTGACGTCACGAACGTGCACCTAACGGCGACGTCTGCCGAGAGCCGTCTTCTATGCGTGCCGCTACTGCAATCCGAGAGGGCTTGGGCGCACGCCATGCAGCTGCGGCAGGAGGCCAACACCGAGCCAAGGAAGAAGTTCCATCTGGTTGCGAGGCTCAAGAAGGCGTATGCTCATGCGCAGACCCTGTTGCAGTTGTGCGAGGTACATATAGATAAAAAAAAACAAAAATCTTTTCCCATAAATTTCGTAGGAAATGAGACTCCAACCTACTTTTCACGATCGATAGGCAGGAAATAAACAAAAAAAGGAGAAGGCTCCACCATCACTCTAGATTTCAACCAGGGCTATAGTACTTAGCAAATCAATATAGCTGAAAGACAATGGGGTTATTTTGTGTCTGTATGAGTTCCTATAGTGTGCTCCCAGCTCCTTCATCAGGACCTGGACTGCACCTTGGGCTAACGTACCTACTTTGCAAGACATATCCAAATAGCCAGAAGACAACGGGGCTATGTTGTTTAGTTGAGAAGTCCCTATAGCCACCATCTGTTCTGGTCCATCATTAGATCCTATACTACATATTGGGCTAACGTACCTAGCTACTTATCAAACCAAACTGCGGAAATTTAATGCGTATATAAAATTTCGTGTGTGTACTGTGTACCATTGAGGAGTTCCCTCGTCCGAAGCCAATCCTGGGTGGCCAATCAGGTCATACTTATCATAAATATGCATTGTCTTTGGAACTGCACCATCATGTAAAATGTCAACTCTGTAGGAAAAGAGGGAGTGGTATTAATTCAGCTTCATGCAAAATTCGCCCTAAACAAACTGACAAACATTGCAAGTTGAATAGAAGCTTTTAATAATAAAAATGAACCTTCTTTGACAGCAAAGCGGATATTGTAATGCACGTGTCGTGGCAGTTATTAACAGATCAACTTGTTCTTTTCATATTCCCAGTAAAGCACATTTAAAAATGAACCTTATTTCTTTAATAGCAAAGCGGAGTTTGCGATGCGCGCACGCAGCTGGAGGCGGGCGCTTACGCGGCTTGGCTGAGCGGCGCGTTGTTGGTCGAGCTGCAACAGTGGCGCCCCGCCGCGGAGGCGCTGCATCGAGCACAAATTGTGCTTGAGAAGCTGTGTGCAGCGCTGCCAGAAGATGAGCGCATGGTTTATAAGCAGAAGGTACGGTATTTTTTATTTAATTCTCTACAGAGCAGTCTAATAGAGTAGAAAATACTAAATGGTTCTGTGCGGGATTCGACTCAGTTTGACCAGTGCTTTATAGCTATACAATTTGAAATTAGTACGACCTATCATACCTATGTAATCTCTTGATTTTTCTTCACTTCTGTTTCTTTCTTAAACAAGATGCTTTTAACTTTATATACAGGCTGAAGAATTGAAGCCCAGTCTCCGTTACTGCGCGTACAACATCGGCGATGAGTCGGCGGCCGGCGACCTTATGGCCATGCGCGGGCAGGGGCTCATCGACAACTTGGACACGCTCATGGCGCAGGCTAAGTCAGTTTATATTCACGGTGTAAAGAACGTCTTCGCGCAAACTGTTACCACTCAGTACTCATTCATGGTAATAGTTTTTTGGGTTGATGTCCCTTACACCCTCTTTATTAGATTTTTTAAAATCCTAAATAAGTTTAGTCAAAAATACCTAAAGTAGTCCTTTTCAGATATAACTGGCCGTTGGAGTATATTAATAGTAGGTACCGTCAATCGTACGTCATCGTCAGTCGAAACTCTAGAACTACGAAAACCGGGCTTATTGCTAAGAAATTAAGCCGCTTTCAAAGTCCCACTTTATGCATGGACGTGCGGCTGATGGTACCTAACAGAGGAGCGTAGAGACTGACATTCGCAGTAATTATATTGTGTCTGCATTTGACACATACTCACTCATTTGTGTGTTTGTTTAGGGAGTCCCGCTCTGGCGTGATGCATGAAGTGGAATGGCGCGGTCGTAAAGTATCAGTGAGACCCGAGAAAGTGCGACTGTTCCTCATCGCTCTACAAGATCTAGAGAAGTCCGTCTCCAAAGCAGAGACCATACAGGCCAAGATCGATATCCTCGAGAACATTCTCATGGATTGCAAGGACGCTATTTCGGCCATCAAAGATGAGATCAAAACTGATCCGAAGTTGAAGACAGCTTCTGAAACGCAATTGTCTGGTATTAACTACTTGCTGTCTTACTTGATGTATGTGCGTCTAATGCGTACGGTTGATAGGAACAACTTGCTAGTCCAGCAAGCAGAGGAGGCTCGCAAGAACAACATACAAATCGACGGCAAGAAGGTCCGTCCTCAGGACCTCACCAGGCTCTACGAGATCATCCTGCAGAACTTCACCGAATTGCAGCAACTGCCCGGTTTCGAAACTGACGCCGCTTACCAGCAGGAAATAGAAATACTGTCGAAGGCATACCGTGCTTTCCGTTGCTATTACATCGCTCAAGTGTTAACCGGACTCCGTCGCTTCAGAGAGGCTCTCGCTATGCTAGAACGATGCAGCAACTACGCTGCTGAGTCGCTGGGAAAAAAACTTGACGACAAACATCTGGTGGGAAAGCTGCAATCATTGAAAAAGGACATTGAGAGCTGCAAATTCGAAGTCCATGCTGACTCCGTTCTTGAAGACGATGAAGACCAGGACGAAGACACGAAGTATTCTTCTGGGAAATCTTATAAAGACAAGAAACCTCTGGTGGACCGCTTGGACGAGTATCGAGAGGATACTCAAGTCCTGACTAAGAACCCTAACATCTACAAAATGCCTCCGTCTATGGAAGCCATTCCTTGCAAGCCGTTATTCTTCGACTTGGCTTGTAACTTCGTAGAGTTTCCGAACTTGGACGATAAGACCGGCGCAGCTGACAATAAAAAGCAAGGCGCAGGCCTTACCGGACTGGTCAAGGGTTTCTTGGGATGGGGCAAAAGCGACAAGTAAACATGCATTTATATATACACATTTTCATGGGTTTTATTAGTACCAGAATTTGTTTTTGAAGGTTCAAATTATATACATCTATAAATTAGTCAGTGTTTTATTTTGTAATAAGTATCAGTGTCCCTCATCTATAGTCATGACGTTGCTCTCTGGTTCGTATTCATGGTCGATCGTTCGCGTCTTCATGATTTGTTTGTAGATGAAAGCGGATTTTCTAGGGGTGCGAGTGCGTTCGGGATCGTCGAAGTTA
Organism: Agrochola lota; assembly: GCA_947364205.1. Lineage (NCBI taxonomy): Eukaryota > Metazoa > Arthropoda > Insecta > Lepidoptera > Noctuidae > Agrochola > Agrochola lota. The sequence goes on along the minus strand of OX376223.1, from coordinate 15,275,806 downwards.
ACTTCGTATAAGCCGAAACGTTCCCTGTAACGATAAAGTCGAATTTAGCACAGTTTTTATACTCCATGTCTCTCAATTTATCTATTCATGTTTTCTTTGGTCTGCCTCTTTTTTATCCACATTGTCTTTTCTTGTAACATGAGTTTCAGTACAAAGGTAAAAATGGATGTTGGTATTTTATGAGATTGATAAACTACAACACCATTTGATCGATTACCATGACTTGTGTTCATGTTTTTCGACCTCCACGTGGGCGAAACTGTTGGTAGAAGCTAGTAATTTTATATTTTTCCACTTACGTGTATCCAGCCATCCACTCAAAATTGTCCATTAAACTCCATGCGAAGTATCCCTTGAGGTTGATTCCTTCGTCCATAGCATCTAGGGCGCTTTCTAACGCAGCCCTATAGTAAGCTATCCGATCTTCATCTTCAATGCCCTCGTGGGTAGACCAACCGTTTTCAGTGATATAGATCGGTACATCGCCATATCTTTCTTGTATGCTTTTCAGTACGATGTAAATACTGTTTGGCATTTGCTGGTGACAATAATAATTAATTGTAAATCAATAAATAAAAGTCTGGTTATAAAAATATGGATGCATTGTTGACAACAGCATTCGATTAATTAACATAACACAACGTCTGTAGTCTCCGAAGGATTAGGCAGAGATATACCTATAGTACACCCACATTTTGGCCAGTTATGTTTAAGTAGTAAACAAAGCAAATGCATTAGATCATTTTTCGTTATTCGATTTCACTAGTATGATATAGGTACTCTGATACCAACCCGCGTGGTAGTTTACAGCCCATTCCATCTCGAAGAGAGGAGGCCTGTGTGACCTGTGTCCTAGCAGTGGGAACATTTTATTATGATGATGAACGAAATACGTTATACTCGTTCATTCTGCGCAATACAAGATTGTTAGGTCACAAACCTAAAATAAAACCTTTGTCTAACAGGGATAAAAAAAAGAAATTCTAATTAGTTCGTCAGTCAGATAATAAAAAAATATTAGACACGTAAATTTTGCTTTATCATAGTAATAAAAAATTACTTAGATAACACGCATTTTAAGTTGGAGAGTGGGGGTCGCTACGTCACTAGTACGTATAAAATCTACATACTCGTGACGTCATAGCATATTTTACCTCAATATATCGCCGTAATCTTAAAATTACGTAAAAAAAGAAAAAAATACGTGTCCAATATTTTTTTATAATCTCAAAGACGGACTAAAAAAATTGTTTAGTCAGCATCCCTATTATTGTTGGATATACCTATAATGCGCATGGAGCTGTAAATATAGATCGAACATTATCACTGTTGTAAGTTCATTCCGCAACTGAATTTTCCAAATCGTCATAAAAATGTAAAAATGGCTTACTCCACTTGGCTAAATGTCTTTGGATTTAGACAAGGGTAATAATAAGTTGCGTTCTAAAATGTATAACTTCGAATCCCCTTTTTGAGACATCTGAAAAAGTAGACTTCCTAGGTTAAAAATAATTAAATGTTCGTCTCTCTTTGTATGAGTCTCCCTGGGATATTTGTCTACACTTGTACAGGTTAATGGAGGACCTTTGAAGTTAGTGTATTGTAAAAACAAAAACACTTTTACCACATTATAGGAACTTACTTGCAGCCAACTGGAAGCGGATTGTGGCCAATAATCTGGCTTCATCTGTCCGACTTCTATATCATCCATGGATGATGGTACAGCAAACTGTGACGTAAACAGCGAGGCAGATGTAAGGGAACCCGTGTAATGATTGACGCCGAAGAAATCGCTCGTGCCTCGAATGTAGGCCTTCTCTTCTTCAGTAAAGTCTGATAGCCTTGATCTAGGGTAGCCCTGCGCTGAGCTCTTTTTGGCTACAAGCTCTAAAAGCTCTTTTGGGAATCCTCCGTCCTTTGAAAATATTGGATCTGTATATAGTGCCCACTGAAAAAAAAAAAACAATTAACTGTAACAGTAAATGGATTCTATAATATTATATAAGGTGCTATAAAAATATCTGCCACGGTTGCAATGGGACACAGTATTGTGTTTATAGATTACAATAGTAAAGATAAATTATTGATCATTTGTCATAATTTTTTTCATACAAAAAATTGTACGTATGAATTTGAATTGATTTATTCGCATAAAACCATCACGTAGACTTAATAAGCTGTTGCCGCACCGCACCGAATACAATTCAATCGTTTTGCAAGACGTCGGCGCCTTTCGTACACTGTTGCCATTCTTATCAAACAACGCCGCTGCGCGCCGGCCACTCGTCGGTCGTCAAAGCGCAGCCCCGCGCGCCCCCACCCTCAACCGCACTACCCCGTTCGTCGCACGCGCCAACCGACCGCCCGCTCGCCAGTCGCCCCCCGCCCGCTCGGAAGTTAGTTTTAGTGGTTAGCGACGGGAAAATCGCTCGCGCTTCCTTTGAAATGCCTCCCAGACGACGGTATTCCAATCAAGAATATCTTAAAATGGTATTGTGCTACCGCGAGTGTAACTCCATAACTGCGCATGCAGTAAACTTATACCAGCAGAGGTTTGGTGTGCGAGTGAGTCATCATACCATTCTGGATGCCGTGTACAGATTTCGTGAACACGGCCGCTTTGACCCGCCTCCGGTTGACGCAGGCAGGCCTCCATATTCTGCCGAACTCGAAGAGGAAGTGTTGGACTTCTTCCGGTGTCATCCTCTTGCGAGCACCAGGGATGCTGCTCGAGTCTTCGACGTGAGCGACAACTACGTGTGGCGACTTTTAAATCGGGAAGGGCTCCATCCTTACCACTTCACAAGGGTACAGGAATTGCATCCACATGACTACGCGGCTCGCCTCGCGTTTTGTAATTGGATGCGAGAAGAACGCCGCAACATTCTGTGGACTGACGAGTCCACATTCACACGGGTTGGTATGTTCAACATACACAATGCGCATTATTGGACTGAGGCGAATCCTCGTGTTGTGCGGCCTGACCACTTTCAGACTCGGTTTAGTGTAAATGTGTGGGCCGGGATACTCGGCAACAGAATTCTAGGACCAGTGTTCTTGGACAGACTGAACGGAGACACGTATCTGCGCTTACTACGAACCCGTGTGAGAAGAATGTTGGAACGTATTCCTCTTGAAGAGATAAGAGGGCTGCACTTTCAACATGATGGAGCACCACCTCATTTCGCCATCAGCGTACGGGAATTTTTAAACGGTGTGTGGTACGGCGGTGAAGGGTGGATAGGCCGAGGAGGGCCAGTGCCGTGGCCTCCTCGCTCGCCGGATTTAACCCCTCGTAGACTTTTTCTTGGTGGGTCGTGTGAAGGACCTTGTGTACGGCCAAACCGGACATGACATTAGAAGTGTGGAAGAACTAAAAAGGCGCATCAAACGCGCATTTAGGCAAGTAAAAAGTGAAACGGACACATTAAATAAAGTGAAGAGACATGTACGTAAGCGTGCCTACATTTGTGTGCAACGCGAAGGCGGACTTGTGCAACAGTTTTGTAGATAAGTAGGTAGGGAGTGTGTAAATAACTGTAAATACGGTGCAATTATTGTAAATAAGATGACTAACTTTTAAACACGCCAAGTTACTGTAATTTATCGTTATTTGATATTAATCTAAGCACCTATTGTTTAAAAATAATAAGAAAAAAATTGCGATTCTTACACTAACTTGTCAGTCCAAAGCCTGTTTTAAGTGTGATGGGAAGTTTATCATCTTATTTACTTCAGTTTTTTGGAAGAATGTGGTAAGTAAACTTGCACTTTTAAAACATTTTTTTGCCTGCGTATTATTGCGTACCTAGTAGGTTAGATAGTGACGAACTAGTCAGCTGATTTCAGTTTTCATTCACCGAACAGATAGAAAGAGATAGCAGTTGTTTTCAGTGACGAAGCGACACATCGCGCGTAATTTGTGAACCACGTTATGCAGAGTAGAGTCAATGTTTATTAAACTACTTTATTTTCTCAAATTGAATTAACTATTCTGGGGTACGAAAGTTCTTCACTATTGTAATCTTTAAACACAATACTACCTCCCATTAAAGCCGTGGCAGATATTTTTATAGCACCTTATAGATACAAAAGATGGGATTATTAATCGACTTCCAAAAAATGGTATTCGAATTTGCGTGCGGTACAAACAAAAAAGAGAAATAGTCGTTGGCCAAAAACGAAAATTCAAAACTAAACACCGACTTCCGAAATTAAAGATATTTTTCACTTTGTAGGGTTTTTATTGGAAGGCGGTTGTTTTTTTTTGGTAAAGGTTTCTTTTTAAAATTTTATCACCCATGTTATGCTCAAAGACATGTCTTTATTGAAAGGTTACTAGAGGTTTTTTTTTTTAACAAACCTGCGATTGTCTAAATATTTCCACAGCATAGGCATCTTCTTCAGAATCGGTGAGAGGTACAGCCGAATCTATAGCTATAGTGAAGCCACAAATTCCTCTTTGTGTAGGCCTGAACTCGTCATTATATATATGGTACGCTTTAGCATGCGCAAGCGCAAGATTCTTAGCGCAGATATATTCGGCGATACCCGTGAAGTTTAACCTTGGAGCCTTTGAATCTGAACCATAACCTTCATAACAAATTTGTCCTCCTTCATTGAAAGTGATGAAATTTTTGACTCTGTCACCGAAGCGTTCATAAACCACTCGGGCGTAGTCTGCAAACCAATCTATTATAAGAGGGTTCAGGAATCCGCCCATATCTTGAAGCTTTTGCGGCAAGTCCCAGTGGTATAACGTAACCATGGGTTCAATGTTGTATTTCAGTACCTCGTCGATTATTTTGTTGTAGTAAGCTATTCCTTCTTCGTTGACGTGGTCCGCGAGGCCGTTGGGTAGTATCCTGGACCAGGCTAAGGAGAAACGGTAGGCGTCGATGCCTAACTCTCTCATCATCTCGACGTCTCGCTCATACTTGTGGTAGGAGTCGCATGCTACGTCACCAGTACTTTGGTCTACGATTGCTGCTGGATTAGTGTGAGTCAAATAATCCCAGATGTTTTCACTTTTACCTAAAATAAGTCAACAAAAAATTAATCATGTGTAATGGGAATAAAGTTTGAATTAAATGAATGGTCCTATGTATTAGTAAGTACCATCTTCATCCCATGCTCCCTCAATTTGATATGATGCTGTGCTGGTTCCGAAGATGAAATCATCCGGAAATTTTCTGTTCTGCTTTACCGCAACTCCCCATGTTAGTGCTACTGCAGAACTACAAGAAGATAGTGTACAAGCTGATCATCCATATCCGTAGATATTTCCATACTAATATTATGAATGCGAAAGTAACTCCTGTCTGTCTGTCCGTAACCTTTTTACGCCTAAACATTTGAACGGATTTGGCACACGGATAGACCGCATGATCTGGTTTAAGACACGGATAAGTTTAATCCCGTGTACAATTTTCGACGTGCGGGTGAAGCCGCAGGCAAGCTAGTTATCAATACGTCAGTAGTGCAGTAGGATTTAAACGCTTTTAATTTTGGCGGCAGATTGCAGGTACAAATGCATGATAATTGTTTATTATTCAGGGCCTAGTCGTTGATGCGTAAGCGCAACATACAGTAATGCAAACGGTGCTTACTCTGCAATATGTTGAGGCTACAGGATATAGACTCGCATAATTACATACACCGAAACACTAAAAACTTTACCCTCGAATCCAGTGTAATCTGTCAAAAGTGTAAAATAAAATATTAAAAACTTACCACAAAAATAACACAAGTAACTGCATAGTGTTGTGCTGTTCGTATAAGAGACCACCCGCGGCGAGTGTTAAATTTATAGACGCCTCGCTTAAAAATATCTTTATAATCTTACATCACGTAGTATCTCCTCCGTTGTGACAACACTACTTGAGACTGTCGAGATTATTGTATTTTGGTGTCTTTTTATCAAATTTGGTTGTTAAGTGATCTTGAACATTTTGTTGACTGTTTTACTATTATCATAGTAATATCTCCCGTGAATTGCTATGGGTGAGATGATTTTCGCTAGGATTCAATCGGTATTTTAATGATCTTCAAAAAATAGCATTTTTATATCAGTTTTTGGCAGGAAAATAACTACGGATGTTTCAAACAAATTGTTACACTCGAATATATAATTATGTATAAGAGTATGTACATTTATCGTTATAATTTTTTTATGCATTGTATTTATACAGTGTACATAAATGTATTACATACACAAATGTATTTATAGTTAAGAAAATGGACTTTTATGTTATCAATAATTATAATTTAGTTATTTAGCACAAAGGGTCACAATAAAACCACTAACAATATTCAACAAAAATATTTTACACAAAACTAATGAAATCGTTCTGCTTTAGAAGTACAAAAATATAAGTAATAAAACTTTGAAACAATATATTTTACATCATAACATTTTACAAAATCACATTTTCAGTGTAGTAATTGCGTAACTGTGGATTTAATATGATCACATAACATTGCACAGTCAAAGGAATATTCAGGCTAGCGAAGTACGTGGTCATACAGTGAACACCGAAGCATCAATGTGCTTACTAACTACTACAATACGTGGAACAATATCTATGAAATAACTATGTGTTTACAAAACATAGCAATAAAATCCAAATTAATGTCAATGTTGACTCCTTAGTAAAATAATTACTCTGTCAATATTTGTAGCTAAGACTGATGTAAAACATTACCCAAAAATCTAGTCGCAAATCATAGGCACTGGCTGATAGTAAACAAGTCCGTATGGCATTAACAATAAAGTATTCACTCTCACTATCAGTTTGTTTGAACTGAAGGCTGTTCGCAGCACGTGTAATGTGTCAGTGCGTCTGTTAGAGATGTATGAACACCAGGCGAGTGCGGGCGGCGGCCAGTGCTGCGCGCTGTGCGGCGCGCGGTCGGCCGGCGCCAGCAGCTGGCCGCAGGTGCCGCACGTGTGGAGCTCTGGGCGGCGGCGCTAGCGCGGCGCGAGCGGCGGCCAGTGCTGCGCGCTGTGCGGCGCGCGGTCGGCCGGCGCCAGCAGCTGGCCGCAGGTGCCGCACGTGTGGAGCTCTGGGCGGCGGCGCTAGCGCGGCGCGAGCGGCGGCCAGTGCTGCGCGCTGTGCGGCGCGCGGTCGGCCGGCGCCAGCAGCTGGCCGCAGGTGCCGCACGTGTGGAGCTCTGGGCGGCGGCGCTAGCGCGGCGCGAGCGGCGGCCAGTGCTGCGCGCTGTGCGGCGCGCGGTCGGCCGGCGCCAGCAGCTGGCCGCAGGTGCCGCACGTGTGGAGCTCTGGGCGGCGGCGCTAGCGCGGCGCGAGCGGCGGCCAGTGCTGCGCGCTGTGCGGCGCGCGGTCGGCCGGCGCCAGCAGCTGGCCGCAGGTGCCGCACGTGTGGAGCTCTGGGCGGCGGCGCTAGCGCGGCGCGAGCGGCGGCCAGTGCTGCGCGCTGTGCGGCGCGCGGTCGGCCGGCGCCAGCAGCTGGCCGCAGGTGCCGCACGTGTGGAGCTCTGGGCGGCGGCGCTAGCGCGGCGCGAGCGGCGGCCAGTGCTGCGCGCTGTGCGGCGCGCGGTCGGCCGGCGCCAGCAGCTGGCCGCAGGTGCCGCACGTGTGGAGCTCTGGGCGGCGGCGCTAGCGCGGCGCGAGCGGCGGCCAGTGCTGCGCGCTGTGCGGCGCGCGGTCGGCCGGCGCCAGCAGCTGGCCGCAGGTGCCGCACGTGTGGAGCTCTGGGCGGCGGCGCTAGCGCGGCGCGAGCGGCGGCCAGTGCTGCGCGCTGTGCGGCGCGCGGTCGGCCGGCGCCAGCAGCTGGCCGCAGGTGCCGCACGTGTGGAGCTCTGGGCGGCGGCGCTAGCGCGGCGCGAGCGGCGGCCAGTGCTGCGCGCTGTGCGGCGCGCGGTCGGCCGGCGCCAGCAGCTGGCCGCAGGTGCCGCACGTGTGGAGCTCTGGGCGGCGGCGCTAGCGCGGCGCGAGCGGCGGCCAGTGCTGCGCGCTGTGCGGCGCGCGGTCGGCCGGCGCCAGCAGCTGGCCGCAGGTGCCGCACGTGTGGAGCTCTGGGCGGCGGCGCTAGCGCGGCGCGAGCGGCGGCCAGTGCTGCGCGCTGTGCGGCGCGCGGTCGGCCGGCGCCAGCAGCTGGCCGCAGGTGCCGCACGTGTGGAGCTCTTCACTTCTTCCCACCATCAGCTCCTGCTGCTTAGCAATGTCTGGCAATAACGCCACCAGCTCCGGGAACACAGCATCGAATTCCGCACCGAGCGCCGAACGACAGTGTTGATGAAACTGCTCCGCACTAATAGAACTGTCCCGGAACGCTCGAGACGCGACTTTGAATTCTTCCACAGCCGCAGCACCGCCCAAAGCGACTGCAAACTGCTTGACTAAAGTTCTGTTTCTATGCTCGAAGTTCGGCGGCGGCATGTAGCTGTGTAACGGCGCGGAAAACGTCTGTCCGGCCGAGTTCGTGAACATCATGCCGTCGCATGCCGGACGAGGCTTGAATCCCGGCGGAACGCTACCATTCGCCATCTTCTTAGTCACTAAACTATTATCGCTCCGAGAGTTTAGTGGAGGATAGTCTTTAGCAGCTAAACTGAAGTCTCCATTACCACCGTTTCTGTCCCTTTCAGCGTCGACCGTACTGTCTACGGTTTTAACTTTCTTGTCATCCTCAGTTTGGTTATTATTATGAGCGTTGACGGAGGCGTACGACTCCTTCAGCAGCTTCTTATCGTTGGTCCCGTTCACGTTGTATGTGTCGAGTAAATTTTCCTTTTTACTGTTTTGTTTTTTCTTTTCTTTTTTACTTAGTTTTGTGTTTTCGTTGTTTTGGGGCGGTGGGGGGGCAGGTTGAGCTTGCTTTTTGGACTTGAATTTAATTAAGTTGATGGGTAGAGTGGGGAAGTCGGCGACAGCGTTGAAAGCCAGTTCCTTGGGTTTCGGGGGAGGTTCGGACTTGGTTGGTTTCTGCTTCTCTTTGGTCTTGGAGATGGTGATCCACTGCGGCGGGGCGACCGGCGCGGACGTAGACGACAGCGCGGGGAACGCTTCAGAACTTAGAGGGGCTTTCTTATGATGAGTCTGGACGTGGTTACTTTTTAAAGCTTGCATCTCTTGACTGTTGATTAGAGAGACCTGGATGCGAAAAAAAGAAAGAATGTTATTTGTGTTACCTTATAAACTTGTGACGGTGACAAACGTAACTTGTGTAATTTGTGTCATGTGTTTATTTCAATTGATGCATCCCAAACATCTTACTAAACCACGCCTTCAATATGTTACAGATAGCTTCGGCTTTGTAAAGCTAGATATGTCCTATTAACGGGCAGATATTGTTTGTAGCAGAAAGTAACTCTCGTTTGTCAGTCTGTCCGATACCTTTTGACGCCTAAACCACAAAACCGATCGCAATTTTACAGATAGGTTGCCAGAGTCCTGGACAGGGACAAAGGCTACGCTTCATCCTAGATATTTGTATTTAAAATAAAATACATGCAGCCAAAGTAGCTTTCAGTATGTCAGTTTCATAAAAGCTACCTTAGGCGCCTGCACGGTGCCAGCTCCGATGCTCGGATGGTCATCTCTCGCGATGCCGAGCGAAGGGAAGTCGTCATCGTCGGTCATGAGCGGCGGCTTCTTGTGTTGTGGCGGCACTGAGATACGATGCCCACTGGTCTGGGTGAGCCGGAAGTTACTGGCGCTGGCCGGCTGGCTGTGCAGTTGGATTGATACGCTGGGCTTGGCTGGAAGTAGAAATAGTAGGAGGGTTAAAGTTTGGTGGAAAGATCATTTTCGCAGTTGTATGGAAGTCGGAAAACGGGCTTGGAGTAGGGTCCAATATCCAGAAAATGACTGCTGAGAATGTGTACCAATGTGACCATCTATATAATAATAAAAAAATGATGTTCGTTGGTAAGCGCATCATTTCAGAAAGGCTGCACCGATTCTGCAAATTTTGTTTTAAAATGTTGGTAATAGTCCGAATCTAGTTATTACGAAAAGAAAATTTTGAAAAGTTGCCGGGGAGAATTGGAAAATTCGAGAATAGTGAAAGTGCATTTTCTATGGGAATTTTATATGAATAGGGATAATGACAAAAAAATATTTTTTAGTCCGTCTTGGAGATTATTAAAAAATATTGGACACATATTTTTTCTTTACGTAATCCAAAGATACGGCGATACATGAGTTAAAATGTGCTATTACGTCACGAGTATGTAGATTTTATACTTACTTGTAATGTAACTCCCCAACTTAAAATGTGTTTTATCTAAGTATTTTTTTATTAATATGATAAAGCAAAAAATACGTGTCTAATATTTTTTTATTATCTGACTGACGGACTAATTAGAATTTCATTTTTTTTACCCAGGCATCATCCCTATTATGTGCAAAAAATTCAAAACAGGAATTGAAGTAAAAAGATCATGTTATTACAGGCTGGTATTATAACTAATTACTAAAAATGGCTACAACTTACTGTTCCTGACGATAGTAGCGGCGACGGTCGCGGGCGCGGCGGGTCTGGGCCCGCGCGACGGGCCCGGCGCGCCGTCCAGGGCCGGGAAGTTCTTGTCGTTGCGCAGGAGACCGCCTACACCTGAACCAATATAGAGACAATGTAAGTAAATACAAGAGGGTTCACTAGCGCCACTCCTTTAAAAAAATATTATCTCGTCACTGAGAAGGAATTATGATTAACCGCCAGTAAGGACCTTCGGTAAGTGTGTCTAAAATTTTCTAATACCTTTTATAAAGTTTCATATTGAGACACGAAGCAACAAAATACGATCTAGAGAAATGTGGACATTTTTTTTAGATCTATTTTTTTTTGCTTCGTGTCTTAATAAGCGGCTCTGTGATCAAATAGTCAAAGTACGACTTTCCTAAAAATTTTGTCGTGAGTTCATGTCATAACAGATTGTGGAATGACACAACTTCTCGATGCGATATCACTGATTCTGCACATCCAAGGCTAGAGGTCTAGCTTTTTAATCACACATGCCTGAGACTTGGCTTTACTAGTTATAGTATACTAACCAAATGGACTTGTCTGTTTTTTTTAAAATCATGTTTCAATATGAAACTGTTTTTTCTGACTCACAGAACACTACAAACGAAGTTAGTTGTTTAGTGATGACAGTACCTTTGTACGCGCGATGTGGCGCAGACATCATGAGCCCGGGCGCGGCGGGCGTCGCGGACAGTCGCGGGAACTGCTCCACACTGCCCGTGTCAATGTTAGCCTGCGTCATCGTGGGAGGTGGCAACGGTTCTGCCACCGGCTCTTCACGACCCTGGTCCCGATGGTTTCTGTCCCTGGAATAATGCATAACATTATGTTTATATAAGTTTTACATTGTGATGATCCAAAGCTGACTTAAGCAGTGATCACACTTATCGACGAGGAATCGGATTGAGCCGGTCGGAAAGAGTTATGTCCATGACTGTCCATGCAATAAAATCAATAGAGAAGACTTGAAATCACTTCGAAGTTAATGCGACAAATGTGGTGATTCGTGATCGGCTCTAGCCGAAAGTGTCGATAAGTTGATAGTTAGTATGTATGTATCTATCTGTTATATAGCATATATCTGTGTTTCTATTATAGTATATTGTACTTTTTATGTATACTTTTTAATTGCACCAAAGACAGCCCCATTTCATGTCCAGAAAATCACTGTCCATTCCAAGGTTGCCTGGAAGAGACCGCCGTAAGCGATTAGGCCGCCCATTGTATATTTTGTAGTGTATAACTTTTTCTTTTTGTAATGTATAATCTGGTGTACAGTAAAGTATATATTAATAAATAAGTTTGGTCGCTTATTATTTCAATTTATATTTTTCTTTTTGCTTCTATGTCTAGAAAATGTCGAGTTTTTTTTTTCAAGTATCAATAAGTATTCCTCACAATCCTCTTCAATAGATGATGAGGGCTGCTACGTCATTGGTCCGAGGCAGTGGTGTGGTGGTGTGAAGTGGCCCTGCTGTCTTCAACGCTTTTGCCCAGCGATAGGAGAATGGGGGATCTCCATTTTGGGAGAGTTGTACTTCCCATAGTGTTCTGCGACCGGCTGTCGATGATAATTATGATGATGATGCACACCTAATTTACTGTTTGTTGTGCAGCCGCTAAGTTGAATCAAAGTACCCGTGCCCGATAGCATTTAAAATATTTAACCTGCATAGTTAATGCAATTTGTATACCTACTAACTAGGCGTAATGCTGAACCCTAATCAACTTGCATCTTACATAATTTTTTTGAACATCATTAAACTATCCGGCAATAAACCACGGAGTTTTTATGCACAGGGCACAGTTTTACCATAGCTAAGCTATCAGCTCTCTGTTAGGCCACAATACCTGGGCGTCCTCTGCACGTTGGGGTGCGGCGTGATGTTGAACTGCAGCTCGAGCGTGCGCGCCTGGCGGGTCGCGCCGCGCGGCATGCCGCGCCCGTGCACCGTCGCCTTGTGCGCTGGCGGTGGCGGTTTAGATGATTACTTATACTAAACTTATTTGTGAAGACTAAATTAGACTGGCAATTCAGGCCCAGCCCCGACTCAAAGTTAACCAATACACAGCCTTTTAGCATCATAATATGTAATACAGTAAGCGCTCGGTAATCCAGCATCCAATTTTTTTGGCTAATGCGCCGGTTTATTGTATTTCTATAAGAAATTTCAGCTAGCTAGTAAGAAATAATTATAACACAGATTTGCAAAGTAATATTTTTTTTATTAGTTTATGTAATAATCGCCTACCTACTTGTAGAACCGGACCGGACTGCAGGACGACAAGGAACAATGCGCGCGCTCTGTAATCCGGCACTTTGGTATTAAACCTGCCGGATTACAGAGTAGGAGACCTAAGTTAGGAAACGCCTGACTTTTGGTCGTGTCGGATTAGTGATCGCCGGATTATCGAGCGCCTACTGTAATTAGGAGTTTGTGTTATTTACTAACGTAACTTTAGCATCCATTTTCGTTGCTGCCTGTAGTTTGCACACTTATAGAGAGTGTTGCGAGAGGCATGACAGATAAAGACAATATTATTTTTTAGAGAAACAACCTACCTTTAAGATCAATTTCGCTCCTAAACACGGCCGTCAAGTGTTGACCCGCGCACTCCCCCTCCTCACAAAGATAGTGGTCGGTGCGGAAGTGATGCGCAAGCGCCGAATGCGACGCGTAGTACAGGTTGCGTCCATCAGCGTCGCACAGATGGCAGTAGAGATGTTCTTTACGCAAGTGCCGGTAAAGTTCGTCGGCGTCCATGAAACGCTCCTCGCAGAATTCGCAGAGAGGATGGCCCCTGTTTGAAATTGTATAATGTATAACATCACGCTTTTATTCCCCGAAGAGGAAGACACGAAGTGTACATACCTACAGTACAACCAATTTTCGCCTGTTTAAGTCCCATGTGATAGGAGGCGAGCTTATTAAAAAAGTAAAATTTTAAGGTTTATATAGTATGAAGTTATTTAACTAACGATATTGTGAAATGTTTCATGAGTTTAACATTGCAGTTTTATGTTTCACATTTCGTAATTTGTATACAAAATATGGTATTAAAGAAAAATATGGAAATTACATCGTAACAAACCTTAAGTCAAAACATCATATTTGCGTAAAATTTCGATATCGCTAAGCGCTTATCAGTGCGAGTTTCGTTCCTCGCGTATTGCCAGCAAGTATTACGTCGGCGTTTTAAAGCAACTCTTAACATGGTTTTTCTTTTGATTTAGAGATAGGGCTAGAAAAAATCTGCCAAGTGTGAGTCAGATTCCCACACGGAGGATTCTGTACCACCGTACAATATTTTGTAAATGAATCCCGAAAAAAACACGTATCTTGTATGGAGACCCCTTTTAATTTTTTACTTTATTTTATTTTTATTATTTGTTGTTAAAGCAGCAATAGAAAAACACACTCTGTGAAAATTTGGGTTCCGTTTGGCACCCGGTACGGAACTCTAAAAATGACAGTTCATAATGGCGATGCCACTAAAGAATGACTGATTCTTTCAACAGAGGCTGAAAATTTACAACATTTTTCTATAATAATAATTTATCTACTTTTAACATTACCTACATATTACATTATTTACAACTTTTAGAATATTACGAATACAGATTTTCGACACGTCGGAAGCCCATAACCGGCATGGCACTAACCGGGCGCAAATAAATACTAGTTGCTACTGCTATTGTGAAATTCTAGATGCAATAACCCAATAACACTGCCAGGTCTAGGAATCGAACCCAGGACCAGCATGCTCAGCAGTTGCGCTCGCGACCACTAGATCAAGGAACCTGGCAAAAACCACTGTCGTGCCGCATATTCATGAAAGCTAGTCGTACGTAATAGTATTTGACATAACAGTCATGCCAATTAGATATACTCGTATTATGCAAATTTAACTGATAGCTAAGCATGTAGACACTGCACTTAATAAAGCTTTTATCATTTATTGCTTTGATAAGAAAAGCGTGTCACGCTATACGCTAAATACACGTCATAAGAATACTCGTAAGGCAGTAATTATGCTGTAAACAATTTAAGATGCCACCAGTTTGCGATCTCTCCGTTGATTGTTTTCTCAACTAAGAACTACCCACACAAAAATCCTAACGTAGCATAAAACAAGAAAACTTGTAATCGTATTTGCTACTTAAATAATAAATTGTATTCGCTTTTTATTTTGTTTTTTGGCATCTCGCACATTTCGATAATAAATCAGTTTAATATACTGCGAAATAATGTGTAATGAATTTATTTTGATTGTTATGTGATTACCTATGGGACGTATCGTCCACGTCTCCTCTCCGTCGATGATGAGCCAGCTCTTGTCGAGTATAGCACTTTCTCTCCATTGTGAATATCTACAAATTACATAATATTGTATTAATGACGCTGGCATATCAATTTGCACTTTATTGCTCCCATTCAAGTAATTAACTGTTATTTACATTATACCTGATAAGTGATAACATTTACTACATATTTAGTCATTATTGTTACAAAAAATTACAATCAATTTGTCGAGAGTCCATTGCCTAGTTAATTAGGGTGATAGTTTATTTTTTATAGAGTGCACAGTATATTTAATTGTGTATTACGTCACTGATTCGCTCAAAAAGTAGGTATTAAAATAGCTTAATGCATTGCGTAAGTTATGATGGCATAACCACAATTCAGTTTTTACATTAATGTCAAGCAGTTATGTTTTCTAGGTAACAAGCATTGCTAGACCTACTGTTACCACAGTGTTATTCATAATTTATTATTTTATAATTAAGTTAAATTGAATTATAAAAATTCTAGAAGCAAAAGAGGACACTTCAACCTATTGTGGTCAGTCCATTTTTTTATTATTTTATGTTATGCTAGTTTTAACTTCTAATATTAGTCATTAATTGGTTGAAGGACACTGAACAAGACATAATAAAAGTTTTATTGTTATTACGTCTGGGGCGTTTAGTGTCCCGCAAAGTGTTATAGTACTAATATCTCAGCTTATTATTACGCAACTTAATTTTGCTGTTTCGTCATTTAGCTTTTATTACTTATATTGAATATTGCAATTACTTGACGGTTTTCCTATGCTGTTCAATAGATAAGTATATTATTATAAGGACATATTATGTACATCAGAAAAACACAAACTAAACAAACGTTGAAGACATGTATGCAGTAACTGCAGTATGCAGTTGTGGAATGCAAATAAATATCTGAAAATCCATAAATAAGTCTTACCCTTAAATGCTTAACGCAGAGATCACAGAAGTATCTTTCATGGACTTTCCTCATGTGGTCACTCAGCATAGTAAAAGTACGAAATGGTGGAATCTTGTCGCAGATCTTGCAGCGGTTCTCCAACAACAGCTCGTAGGCCTGCTTGATGTCCTCACTGCAGAACCCAATCTTGTATTGCCTCTCAAAGAGGCGGTCCGTGAAAGCCATGTTGCGAAGCTCCTTATAAGGCTGGACAGTGTCCGTAAAAACAACCTATGAAATGTTATATAGATTAATGTTACAAAATGCAAAGGTTTTGAAGGGAAACTAAAATTAAGAAATCTCACACAAAATACTTCAGTTGTTTTCATGGACGAGGATTTTGATGGTGGGCTGTTTTGTTTAATTTTAAATTCAGCATCAAATAAATAAATACACAGAGTTCAATTATTAAACACTTAAATTTTTTAAATCTTTCATACCAACTGTTAAACCAACTGTTATACAGATTATTTGGGAACAGTGGTGCTGTATCTTCTGAAGAGATATCTGAAGAGTCACCCTCTAAGTGGACCATGTAAGGACATTTATTAAATTATAACCATGCTCCAAATGCTATAAACGTTTAGCTTTATGCTGAGCGATGGCCGTTTTGCGTGGATGTGACGCATGTTTTCCCCCAAACTGTTTATTTTCGTGTTTTCTTCTTACCTTGCGTCATGTGTACCGCAAATAAACGTATTTTCTTTCTTTCTTTCTTTCTTTCATAAATATAAGTCAACACCACAACCAAACAAAATAGAAGAAAACGTTTATGGATGAATTTAAATTTTGTTCAAAAATGTATAGTATGTTAAACTCAGTGTTTCTACTTATTATGCTAAGCTCGAATTATACTTTTATACATTCATTGCAATAAGCCTTTCATAATGAAGTATTGATTGATCAGTTAGGGTCGGCTTCATCATCATCATCAGCCGAAAGACGTCCACTGCTGAACATAGGGTCGCCTTAAATTGTAGGAAACCTATAAAAGGGGAAGAGTTATTGGCCCCATCCTAATTACTGGTCTAATATTTACTTAGGCATTTATCTATCAGCTGAGTAATATTGTGGGGCATTGTTTTGAACCCCTCCCCCCCAACATAATGCTGTGATAAAATTCCTTACTAAGTACAGTGAAAACCATTTATAACGACTTCGAAGGGACCATCGGATTACGGTTGTTATAGCCGATAGTCGTTATAACCAAAATCTATGGTAAGTAAACAGAAATGCTGGGACCTCAAAATTTCGTCGTAATAACTGGAACGTCGTTTTAAGCGAAGTCGTTATAAATGGTTTTCACTGTATATGCCAAAGTTATACCATGTAAACTCAACAGTACTTAGGTAATCAATTCCAGGTCTTGGAAAGTTTTAAGAGCACATTAAGATGATACAATTAAAAAGTATTGTGCAATATTATGACTGATGTCTATGAAAGTAATTGTAATTTGATTACTTCATGTAGTTACTATCCACTTGAATATGGAACTGTTTAAATGTTTTGAGTATTAATATTACTGTATGAAATATTTATAAATTCAACTAAATGACTGAAAAAAAACAAAACATTGCAATCTAGAAAATAGAATTTGATCAGTGATAAAAACCATACCATAAAAATGTTACACACAATCATTTCATCCTGTCATCTATGAAAAGTTTATCAACATAGAAATATGCTATCATAGGAATAAACATACTAGGGGAAATATTCGCCTATTGTGAAATAATGCAGAAAATTCGCTGAATGTGTTTATAATACACAATGTTGCACAATGATATTCTGTGCACTGAGGATGTAAGAAACATAACATTCATAATTTTAAACATAAGTCTAACTTACCCTTGAAAGGTCTTGCCTGCAGATAGGACACTCATTCTGCAGGCAGAGCACCCGCATTCGGGTGGAACACTCGAAACATACGGGATGGTCACATTCGCCAAGCGAATAGTATAAAACGTTCTTGAAACACACTACGCAAGTATTCTCGTTTAAATTGTAGTCAGCCATTGTTCCAAGCTGGGTTCTGAAAAATGATACACGGAGCTAATATGGAGACAAGATTTGTAGCGATTATTGGTAAAATTTGAGGGATAAATACTGTATATACGTACGTAAGTTTGAGAAAAGGAAGGACGAAAATTTCGTGGTGCTGAAATGACAACTAGATGAAATTGTTGCCAGACATAAATAATTCTGACAAGTAGAAACATCTGTGCACGACACGTTTTATTATGGTCAACAAGGCGAGAGTCATTTCTGAAATGAGGTGTCTCAAGGATAGCCCAGTAAAAGAATTTGGAAAACCGTAATTCTGTCTATGGGTATGGGTACATTATTTGGTCACCTCTACTGTCGAACGGTGAACGGCTAAAGAACGGTTTGAAGTTTGAAATTGTTTGAATTTCAATTCAATCAAAATCAAAGTTCGTTTGTTATTCAAGTTTAACAGTTCATAATTAAAATGTGTGATAAAATATAGTAAAACTGCAGCGAAGAGTGCATAGAGACTTTCCAATCATGTATTTCCAAGTGTGTATAATTTTATTGTGCTTAGTATTAGAAAATTTTGTATTGCCTTCTGTAATCTGGATTTTGTCGCAATCTTAACTGATTATAATTCATTATTTTAGATTGAAAATACTCCTGAGCACATACGAAGGGCTCGGCGTACGGAATCTGTTGTGAAAGAGTCTCCCAAAGAAG
Source organism: Agrochola lota (assembly GCA_947364205.1). Taxonomy (NCBI): domain Eukaryota; kingdom Metazoa; phylum Arthropoda; class Insecta; order Lepidoptera; family Noctuidae; genus Agrochola; species Agrochola lota. The sequence continues at coordinate 15,257,334 of OX376223.1, read as the reverse complement.
AATGTCCTCGTCTTGTATTGGCTCCGTTTTCTAGGCCTCCACAAGTTGTGTTCGACAATGTCCTTATTGGTGCATCATGTGAGAGGAACCTGGAGGTGTTCAACCCATCGAAACAAGTACAACAGGTAACAGCCAGTAATTATAATAGGTATGTTATATGACTTGTGTGACAGTAATAAAAAAAAATGGTGTACTGATGTTTCACGGGTCAGTGGGTCGTCTTAAGGACGGACTTAAAGTCTCAAATGTAAAAAGAATTTTAAATTTCTAAAGGCTTGGAAGGATATGAACAGGAACTCCAATCTTAAATATGTCAAATGTTATTATTATTATTATTTATTCTTGAATAACTATAATATCTTGTAATCTTACTCATCATTTTTTTTTTCTACTATCTTTAGTGTCCTCTTACTAAACCACTCTATATCTTGCATTTTTAATTAACATTATCTACTTGAGTCACTATATTGTTGTTACAACTGACTTGGTTGTTCATCCCTATGTTTTGGTTGAACATTATTACTACTTATTCAACATATATAATAATCAATCTGCCTAGCCTTTTCCCAACTATGTTGAGGTTGTGAACCAGATGCAGCTGAATACCAGTATTTTTCATGGAGCAATTGCCTATCTGACCTCCACACACAACCCAGTAACTGGGTAATACAACCCACCCTTTACCCTTAGTAAGACTGGTTCTCAGAATCTCGGGCTTCTGACAACCTGTAACAACTTTCAAAGATCCAGAAATGACAGCTGAGACCAACGGCTTAACATGCTTTCCGAGACATGGAGGAATCGGTATGTAAAGATGGCAAGCGAAGCTTAACCTGATGGATCGATCCGTGCAGCTGTTATTACTTAGCCACAAGCTCCTCATGTTCATATTTCTCAACATTTCTAATAAAGAGACCTAAGAAAGAGAGATTATTTAATTCACAATAAAATTATAAGTGGTCAGCAAAATCCATTATCTTTCAGAAACTTAAATTAAGTAAATAATAAAAATATCTGCTAATCTTTTTGTTTCCTTTTCATCAGATTACCCTTGGAAAATCTCTGCCCCCTGGCTTAGTGATACATTTGCCAGGAGAATGGCTGCTGGTAGAGCCGGAGACATGCTACTGCTTGACTATGATGTGGACACCAACACAGCCAACTGGCATCAGGGAGACGATACGCTTCACAAATGAGAACAGAGGTCGATATGATGTCATTGTCGTCCTCAAATCTGTTATGGTAATTTAATTTAATTCATTAGCATAATAAATATTAACTGTCTGACTCAGCGAAGTAGATGTAAGAATAACCACTTAGCATAAATTACTGGCTAGATTTGAAATTGATCAGATAATCAAGACAGTTGGAATGCTTTTTGCATATTTCCAGTTGCAAGTTGGGTTTTGAAATATAATGCCCCCTATTTCTCATCATTACAATTAAACATCCACCCTTGAACATAGGCTTCTCAATGACAATGGATAATCACAGCAAATTGTCACAAAGTTTGGTAGACTAATTGGTGACTGCAGTATGATTTTATTGACCGAATAGGAAAAGGCCACTCCACATTCTTTTAATTATGTAGTCCATTCGTCATCTTTAACACCATCATGGGTGGAGAAAGTAAGTATATAGTATTTCCTGCATATAACTTGACTTACCCCTTGAAACAGGTGTGATATAGAAGGAATATACATATTTTTAAAGTCTATGAACCCTTATGGACATATTTCTAACTTATTTCAGAATATAAAAGGAAAAGGAGGCCAAGTTAAGACCTTTAAGATATTACCAGGTAAAATAAAGAAAAAACCAACTAAGAAATCTCCTGTAGCACTTTACAAGAAGAAATCTGAGACTGTTTACAATACCACACAAATGAAAAAGACATACAATGTCATCCATTCCCAACAAAAGTTGACTCAAGGGTACAACAAAGAAAATATGTCCATGAATAATTATTCCATGGATTCCCGTCCAGATAGGTGTCCTTTTGACTCACCAAGTAGTGTTGATTTCAACTTTGATACTTCTGAAGTTTTCTCTAACATGCGCAAGACAGACTTCTTACTACAACAAACATATGACAAGTCTTACGCAAGCAATGTACCCAACAATGTACTAAAGCCTTCCAATAAGAAGCAACCCTATGACGTATCAGGCACTGAATTGTTTGATGATCTCACGTTTACTCCATTAAAAACAGCTAAAGCTGATAAACTTGACAAAGGACCTAAAATTATCCTTAGTATGAACTCCGAAAGTGACGACTTAGATGATAGTTTAGAGAATAGAAACTACAATAAAGAAAATCAGATGCATTCCATAATTAGTGTAACATCTTCCCAACCACCCAATAAGTGGCTGACAGTGAATCATCACACGCAAGTCGACAGCTACGTGGAAACACCCACTGTTGTAAATAAGAAACAACCAAACACATCATCACCTAAAGAATTAAACAGTCCTAACTTCTCTATAAACACAGAATTTTCTCGCATTAGTGATCTATCGTTCTTCCCACAAAGATTTTCGACTGAGAGGAAATATTTTCCCAAATTGAACAACGACACTCATGAAATTTTTGACGAAAATCTTAAACTTAGCTCTGATACTTACACCAAGGATTCCCCAAACACGCCAGTGGAACCTAATTTCAATCAATTGAGCGAAATGAAACCACCTCACTTCATTCTGAAGGACCAACCAAAGATGTGTAGGCAGGCTCTCTTCAGAGAGTACCAACAACAAAAAGAAGCGTATGATCAAAGAAATTTCGTAAATACCTATGAGCATAACGTATGGCAAAATGATTTGCGAGTAGACACGCGATCTCCCCCTCCGAGATCTATAACTCCTCCTCTTCAATCTATTCCTGAAGAGAGTTTACAGTTCTCTGATACTCAAGTTTTCGACAGAACTGATAAGCAAATGTCTACGTTTACCATAAATCGCACTTTTGACAAAGCTAATGATAGGTTTTCCACTGTATCTTCGACTAGTCAATTGCAAACATGGTCTAAAAAAGCTGTTAGGGCCGAACCGGATCTTTGGAAAATACCTGTTTCTCATGTAAAAAAATCTGTGAAGAATAGAGCATCAATGAAGGGTAAAGATACGATTTGTAGTAAAGTATCGAACACGACGTTTGAGACGAACAAAAGTATTCTGCAGAACATGTCGGTTAACCAGATCGGAAATGTGTATTCTCAATCTGCGACAGTCGATCCATTTCTCTCGTCAACATATTTTTACGATGAAGAAGCTGTGGAAAGGTTTGAAACGGAATTCAAAAGATGGCTGAATTGTATTCTGACTCCACCTGCTGATCTTGACAGTAATATCGAACAGAAAATAGATGTCGGCAAGGTGTGGATTGATAACAGAAATAAAGAAGTTCCACTTGCGCCTACTAAAGAGCAAGTTTCAAGTGCTTACCACAATAGTCATAGACTGGAAAGTCTCCGAAGATCCGCAAGAGCCTTACTAATGAGTCCTGAAATCGTCATAGTTTTTCAGAAGTTGGCCGCTCAGATTGATAAGAAACTAATTGCGGTCAGGGCCGACCGGAATCTTCATTTGGACGTGGGGCTGCAAAAGATTATCATGGAGATATTGTTGTCGTACAATCCATTGTGGCTTCGAATAGGTCTTGAAGCCATCTATGGTATTGTTCTACCTCTTCATTCAAACAGCGACATCGAGGGACTTACTACGTTCATAATTCAAAGGATGTTCAAAAACCCTTTCCTGAAGAACAAACACTCGAAGTCAAGTGCGCCAAACATGTTACTACCAGCTTACATGGAGGCAATCAAGAAATTCACCCTCAAGAAGTTTTTCATGCTCGTTTTCTTTTTGGATCAGGCGAAGCAGAGAAAACTTATATCGCACGATCCATGTCTTTTCTGTAGGAATGCAGTCTGTAAAGAAAGTAGGGAAGTTATCATAAGATTCACGAGAGAAGTTATCGCAGGCATTGGTGACATTACGAAACATCTTAGGCCGCTGGGGTATGTCGTGAGTCACAAACAGTCTTATTTAGACGAATATAAGTACGCAGTGCACAACATAGCCTTGGACATCAGGGATGGCGTTAGATTGACAAAAGTCATGGAGATAATTATGATGAAGGATGGCTTATTGAATCAACTTCGGACTCCTGCTATTTCTCGCTTACAAAAGATCCATAATGTGCAAGTCGCATTAAACGCATTGAAGGAGGCTGATTACATGATCGTTGGCGAAATCACGTCCAACGACATAGCTGATGGTCACAGAGAAAAGACACTATCTTTACTATGGCAGATCATACACGTATTCCGCGCTCCATTGTTCGAGAAAGCCGCTAATGTTATACAGACTTGGTGGAGGAGGAAGTACGAAGTTATTGTGGAGAAGAGGAGGGAACAAGAGAAGAAACTTCAAGAACGAATAAACGCTGCAAGCGTGATCCAATGTTGGTGGCGTCGTATCCAATACAACCGCCTAGTCGAATGGAAGATGCAACAAATAACTACTGCTACTATCATAGTACAAAAGTATTGTAGAATGTGGATACATAGAAGTCACCTTATAAAATGGAAAAGGAGTGTTCTAAAGATCGAAACCTGGTACAGGTCTGTTAAGATGATGAGAGAAGCTAAAGCAACACTCGAGAAATTGAAATCGGAAAGGGAAGAGTTGAGACGTAAGGCAGCTATTCATATACAATGCCAAATCAGACGGTGGTTATGTATCAGACAATACACTGTACAAATAAAGAGGATTGTTACTGTACAATGTTTAGTCCGCAGATATCTCGTAAGGAAAGAATACATTCGATACAAGCAAGCTGCCATATGCATCCAACAGAGGTATAGAAACAAATTGTTGATGACAAAGGACTTGCAAGATTTCGCTACTAAGCGCAGAAGCGCTGTTCTTATACAAAGCTACTATCGTATGATACAACAGAGAAGATACTTCTTGAAACTCAAGAACGCGGTTAAAACAATTGAAGAACGATACAAAGCGGTGATTCAAATGAGGATTGCTCGTAAAGAACATCTAGCTCTCAAGGAAAGCGTTATCAAAATACAGGCATTGTGTAGACGTAAGATATGCCACCAGAAATACATGAGACAGAAAGAACTAATCATGTCGCTCCAAAGAAGGATCAGAGCTCACCAATTAATGAAGAAAGAGAAAGAAAACTTCTTGCGAGTCAAGAATTCGACAATTGTACTACAAAGGTATATTAAGTCGTATTTAATAATGAAGAAGTTGAGACAAGATTATCTAAAGTTACGTCAATCTACGATGCTAATCCAAGAATACTTCCGTTCCCATTTACTCGCTAAGTCTCAAAGAAACTCCTATATGCAGTTACGAAATGCCGCAGTAGTTTTACAAAAGTCCTACAGAAACTTGGTACAAATGCGTAAAGAGAGATCTGAATATCTAGAATTTAGGAAATCTGTCATAGTTATCCAAAGAAGGTATAGAGCTCAAGTTCTGATGAAGAAACATCGAGAAGAATATTTGAAGCTTCGTCAAGCAACTTTAGTTGTCCAACGTAGATTCATTGCCCTTATTAAAATGCGTTTACAAAGAGCTACGTATCTCCAACATAAATCGTCTTGTACAATCATTCAGAATGCCTACAGAGCTTTCGTGTTAGGCAGAAAACAAAGGAAGGAATATCTGAAGCAAAAACAGGCTGCTCTTAAAATCCAGAACTGGCTGAGAAGTTGTAAGAAAGGAAAAGAGGTGCAACAACAATATCATCAGTCGAAACAAGCATGTGTGACTATCCAGAAAATATATAGAGCGTTTATAATCGGTAGGAAACAAAGACAGGAGTATATTCAAATTAGGACGGCAACTGTCTGCATTCAAAAGTACTATAGATCGTATATTGAAATGAAAATAGTAAGACAACAATACATTACAATTAGAACTTCCACAATAACTATCCAGAGATACTACAAGTCGCATTTAGAAACTAAGAAACAAAGGGCGACGTATTTGCAAATGAAAAACTCAGCTGTACTCATTGGGGATTATTATAAACGTTATAAAGAAACTCACAAGGTGAGACAGGACTATTTCCGACTTCGGGAAGCTACATTATGTTTACAGAGAAGATACAGAAGTATTATTGCTATGAGAGCTGAAAGAGAAAAATATTTCAGGATTAGACAACTGATTATTTTCTTACAACAAAAGTACAAAGCTTTACTCGCGACGCGAAGGGATAAACAAACATATTTACAGTTGCGAACAGCCACAGTAACCATTCAAAATAGATTTAGAGCACAAAAATTAATGTTATCTGAAAGAACAAGATATACTACAATATTGAGATACTGCATTTCAATTCAGAGGTTCTATAGAGCTTATGTAGAAGTCAAGAAGCAAAAGACAGAGTATCTTGAATTGAAACAGTCGGCTATAGTTTTACAAAGAAGGTACAGGGCTTTGCTTGCAATGAGAAAGGATAGAAAATCATATTTAGGAATAAAGTCTGCAGCTATTGCCATTCAAAGGAAATACAGAGCACATTGCCTCATGTTGAACGAGAGGAGAACATACACAAATATAGTTAAGTCTTGCATCAACATACAAAGGACATTCAGGGCGTACTCATGCGGTAAACGCCAAAGAATCGAATACAATAGAATTAGATCAGCAGCCATCCTTATTCAGAAACATTACAGACTTATTAAAGAGACCAGAAGAATACAAAACGAATATCAGTCGCTAAGAAAGGCAGTTCTACTAGTACAAAGTAGGTTCCGATCGAATAAAATAGCTCGCATTATAGAAGAAAATGAAGCAGCACAGAAAATACAGAATTGGTATATCGCTACAAAAAAACGCGATGTATGCCGCCAAGAATTTTTAACACTGAAAAAGAGTGTTACCCTAACACAGTCTGTTGTCAGAATGCTGATTGTTCGCAAAAGATTTATAGTTATCAGAGATGCTACATTGTGCATACAGCGGTTCTATCGCTCGTACAAACTAACTGTAACGGAAAGGCAAAGGTATATTCAGACTAGAACTTCTATAGTTAAAATACAGAGCTACGTTAGGAGTTTTATTGAAAGAAGGCGTTTCTTCAGATTACGATCGGCTGTAGTAACCATTCAAGCTGCTTATAGGCTGAAAAAGCAGAGGGATATTTCGAGGGCTCAAAGAATAGAAGCAGCAATGTGTCTGCAGAAACATGTAAGGCGATACCTTCTACGATCGTGGTACGTCCAATATATCGAACGAGTGAGATTTATACAAAAAATATGGAGAGGAAAATTACTTACAAGACTGATTCATTGCGAGTTTGTACAAAAAAGAAGGATTATTGTGAAAGTCCAGGCTATCATTAGAGGATACTTGGTGAGGAAACAAATACAGATAAAGAAGGAACAGATACTAAAAACGAGACAAGTGCAAAGGGTCCACTGGGCAGCTTCCAAAATTCAGGTAAATATTGTCTTCCATCTTTCACTTACATTATTTTGTCGCTAAGGTTCCATTTTCTTGTGACATCTAAGGACTGAAAATTCTTACTTTTTCAGGCACTATTCCGCGGTCACATAGCCCGAGTGAACATTGCCTACGACAAGCGCGTGGAAGCAATCAGGCGCAGATGGCGAGATGGTGGGCTCAAATCAAGCCAGGAATCGATGAAGGAACGCAACGAGGAGGCTATGGAGGTCCTCCGAAATATCAGCGGTATCGAGACTGTTATCAAGGCTTTTAGGTCCCTTGGTAAGTTTATGAATATGTTAGTTCACTTTTTAATATAAATTGTATTAAATAGCTCCAAGATTTCTCGAAGTCGTAAGACGGTAGATATTTAGTACCTATGGGAAAACTTTACTTAAGACGTGCATTGTTCTCGCTCCAACATTTTGCAACTAGCTTCATATTTCTGACTGACCGATTCCTTGACAATTCAAAAGTGCCTTTAAATGGTATAATTGAAATAAATGCTTTAGAGTTTAAGTTTGTGACCACCCATGCCATGAACGTGAGCGTTTAGTATAGCAATGGTTTTAGTCTTGATTTGAACAAAAATTAAGAAAACAATAATAAAAAGCACCCTTTGATTCCAGAATTACTAACGGAAGTATTCCCGATGTTGTATAACGACAATGCTTCGGCCATTGTCCACCGTGTGTACACCTACATGTCAGTGACGAACAGATCCATTTCTAGTATAGAAGTGCTCAAGTCTGCCGCCGCCGTGCTCGTCAACCTGACTAGGTACAGGATCACAGGACCGAAGATTTACTTGGTAAGACATTGTAAAACGCGCAGCTTTTCGAAAAGATGACTAGATAGATTTATATACCCTCAAGCTTGGGCCTTAACAGACTCGGCGTATATTTTTAAACTGTCAATGACAATCCCGTACGAACGAAAAGAGACGGGGTGTGTGTGAGCTCCCTCGTACACATTTAAAGGTACGAGACCAAACGAACCAACTAAAGTATACACTATGCGCTATCCCTTTCTACACTAAAAGTTATTGGTAGAGTGGGGATCAAATGTGCATTCGCTCGTTTGGTCTAAACTGACATTTAAATGTACGCGCATGCAAAAATCTTTTTACTTCGCCGTAGTCGGGTAAAAATGAGCTCATAACACGAGCACGTCTTAAAATCCAAGAGCCTACGCTGATGTATGGGTAGGTTTTGCAGCTTGCTCATAAAATCTACTGCTTTCGATGTCGTATCGTTATCATGTGTAATCAATATATATATTTTTTTTATAGAGGGATCGTATATCGCCTATACTGAAATTCATGTGGAGGTTCAGCAACAGCGAAACTCAATTGTTCTGTATTATGGCAACATATCTGTGGCTGTTTTCCAAATACGAACCAGTGAAGAAGGTAATGCTATCTAATTAGTAATAAAACTATCTAATTAGTAATAATACCATCTAATTAGTAACTTAAGTATTTTTATCTGTACTGACCAGCGCAATATAGCGCATGTCGCATCAACAGCAAACACGAAATAAATTGTTAGATCCCCATAATAATCCTAACTAATATTATAAATGCGAAAGAGTTTTTTTGCATTCACGCTAAAACGGCTGAACGGATTTGGATGTAATTTAGCACATGGGCAGACAATGACCTGAAGAAGGACATGAATAAATTTTATCCCGATATTGCTGCGGGATCTAGACTTATGCGAGTGAAACCGCGGGGCGCAGCTTGTACAACAATATTATTTGAAACCAGCGTACCCTAAATAAAATAATTTATTTTTTCCACAGGACTTAACAGAGCTTCTAAACCAGCCCGAAAATCACAGGATGCTAGTAACAATGAAAGGAAACGTCGACAGAACGAAGCGAATGACAACCAACATTATGAGAAGCAAGTTCCATACACCACAGCCATCCAAGTTTATCTCCCATACAAACAACCAATCATTGAACTTAAGCTTGTGTAGTTCAGGACACAATATTGTGTTGCCAGCTTTAGAACCAGACTATGGTATTGCCAGGGTTGATAAACCGCGGTATTTCGAAGACGCCCAACAAGCCATCAGTTGCCTATTCCTTACATATAAGTTGTGATTATTACTCGTTTTGTTTGTTTGTATTGAGTTTTAAATTAGTGATATCATTTAATATATTCTAGCACTGATATTATTATGTTATTATTGTATTTAGTTATTACTGCCTTAAAACACAACTTTATTTTTTGATAATTTGCTTTATCTTTATCTAGCACACATAATATTGGTCTATAAAATTATGTTTCTACTAAAACTTTGTTTTTAACCTACTTAAAAGAGGAAGTTATTGATATTCTGCTTCGCATAGATTTTTCTCACTTAGTAAGTTTATTACGAATTTAACTAGAATTTCATCTTATGATTTTTGACGAATTAATTTAATCTTTAATTAAGATAACAATCATGCTTCAGTTCATATTTAATGGTTACAAAATATGAAAGTATGACGATGTTAATTTTACTAATTATGACATTATGTATGTTTTGCTGTGTTTTGTGTGTGGTTATGAACTGTTAATATTAACTGTAATCGACTTCCATGTTTAATTACTAATATTTAACGTAATGTTATGCATTATTTCTAATAATGGACAATTCATTCAATAAAGGACTTAATGTGAAGGCTTCTATTTATTTTATTTACAATGTAAGTACACAAACTTATCCATAAAGTAACTACTCCATGCACGGCGTGCACTAATCCCATGGTCCCTCTTACAGTGATCTAACTTTATCAAGGCCAAAGCTGGCCTGGGGTTGTTTTGATTTTGAAGATTCAAGGTGTTTTTACGGGCATAAAAGTACTCTGTGCACTAATCTGTCTATCAAAGAGAAAAATAATATAGTAGAAGTAGACAAACTATGATAACTATGGGGTATGTTGTTTATGGTTACAAGTTCTTAGACAACTCATTCTGCTCTATTATTAATCATTGTCATCAGAGTAAAGTAACTATACACGGTTAATTTTAGCTCGTTCTGGAACGAAAAGCCATAAACTCGATCATCGAACTCGAAACGATTGGGACTATTATATTCAATAAATTACAATATAAAAAAGACACGAAAAATCTAATTTATTGTTTTTTTTTGTGAAATAATGAGAACTCGAAGTAACTGCGATCAATGCATATGTGTGTAAAACGTATCGACGAACGGCAACACTTGCGAACGGTACCCGTTGAAAAATCCATTCATCGATCAGACAGCATAAAAACACATACGCAATAGATAAATAGGTACACAAATAAAAATACGAAAAGCGAATTCAGACTTTATTTCTAAACCGTAAACGGTAACAAATAGAAATTGCATCAAACTAGGTACAAGGTAAGTAGGTACGCAGTTTACTAAAATTATTCTGAGAAGTGTCCGACCGGACTTCAAAAGAATGCACAACCGAATTCCGCGGTTAAGTGTATAAAAATAAGGTCTTAATTCGGTCCAATATTTTCATAGAAAAGGACACCACCATCTTATAATGAACTCTATTGGACAGATAAAACGATTCATTTTTTCTGTTTACGTTGCCTGCCTTTGTAGAAGCCGCCGCGCCGCGGCCCAAACCAAGCATTGTCGTATAAAAATTGGTTTAGGCAGTATTCTTTTTATTTATCATAAATATGGTAGGTAGGTATGCTTATTAAGTACCTATTAGCTCGATTGGTCGACACTCGATTCAAGGCCTTAAATACAACTCCCAAGCGTACTCGTCGTGTCTAGTTGAAAGGTACGAGTACTAGTGATTTCGTGATGCGAGAGTGGGGAATGAAATTTCAATTAGTTTCTCTCGTTTACGAGGAGATGTGATAGTGGTAAACACCGTGCCGTGCTTCCGATACAAACGAGAGATAACGAGGTGAATGAACTTACACCAATCTATCGTACCAAAAATCAAATACCTACTTGCAGGTACTTACTTGCAGCCGGACTCGCACACGCACAGCTGTGCCGCGCTACGTCACATCACCGAGCGGATCGCGTACGATCTTGCGTTTATGAATGAAATAGTGGAAGCGCTACTAAGATTTAACTCGAATGACAGAATAAAAGTGATAAATTTCTAACTTGTATATTAGATGTCTTAAAAAAACAATATCAATGCTAATAGTACCTATTAATCGTCTGGAGTCACTGTGCTTCGGCTCCAGAACGATTTAAAATTAATCGTGTATAATAACAACTCTGTGGTAAAATTGCATGTATGGAAAGTGCTGCCACCTTGAGTTTGGTGGGTGAACTAAGGCTCTATTATACACCTACATACCTAGCTATGCATAATATTTATTATGAGGATTTACTCTTATTCAATTTACAGACATCTCAATCAACTTTTTGTCCTAGTATTTTTCTCATATTAAGAAAGAACTCTTGCTTCGCTATCGAAGACAAAAGTAACAAACTGAGCAATCAGGACAATCTGTAGAGAGTCTGTATTAGGGTCATAATCAGTGAAGTACAGAATAATTAAATGAAAAATGATTATCAGACAAATTCATATTTATTCGTTTTATATTTCTTATAATATATTTGAGCTGCTTTTTTGAGACATCCCCACCTTCGTAGGTGATTTTACCTTCTAATATCCTATTAATACATTTGCACCAACTATAAATAATTACATGTATTGTTGTATCAACAAAACATTGTATAAGTTTTTCTTGAAACTAAAGTCGGTGAATAGATCAATGAAGGTTTTTATTCGTTCTTTTATATTTTCGTTTTGAGGCAATCTTTATTTAAAAATGCAACGGTTGTTTCTTGTATTTCCTGAAAACAAGCTACTAGGCAGTCGGAGGGATAGCAAAGCCACTTTTTATTTTCGCTATACTCTCTGGCACGTATGTATTTATTTGTACATTTCATTGTCCGAATTGCCTAGTAGCTTGCTTTTACAATTTTTACAACCTTTGACGACTTTTTGTAGACACTTCGTCAAGGCCCACCCACAGACATAAGTTCTTTGATCAGCCCCTGAATCAGAAATATTTCTTGTATTTTGCATAACATTCAAAGGCTGATCAATTATAATACTTTGGGATTGCAGGGGAGCATTAGTTTTTTTCCTTATTTTTAAGAAAAAAGGAGAGGGATTGCAAACATTCGTTGGAATCTCTTCGCAATTGGAGCGTATTGAATGATTAGTGCTAAAATTATTTAGCAATAAAGTTTTAAATGCTCCCTCAAATCCCACACAGTTGGGCATAATATTTCGAGCACCCAAACTTTGGACACTTCCAAAGAAATTTTCGAGTGGGTCTTGGTTAAAATTGCGTGTCAGCAATGCGTCAAAGGAATATTTTTTTGATAACAATTGCCAAATTGATTTAAAACCTTCGATTGTTCGTATGAAATTATTTAAAGTTGGTACAGAATTCTCGATTTTCTCCTCATCTATTTTTTTAACCATAAATTTGGCGGTTTTTAACATTTTTAAAGCATCTTGCCATAACTTGTGATGCGGAGAATTTCGCTTTACAGCAGCTCTGTATATTTTACCATTTGGCGGCGTAAAAGTTGACGCGTTAAATGAGTCAAATAACTTATCAATTATTATAACAAACGGTATTAGATCCCGACATTCTGAGGGACAATATCCTCTTTCTACTACAATATCTGTAGCAACTGCCATACTGAAACTTATTACTTGAGCCGCATTTTTAACTCTCATTTTTTTATTTTGCCGGGATCTAAGTGTTCATTGGTCAACTTGTGCAGCATGCTGTTCTCCACGCGATTTATCGGCTTCAAAAACCCTCTGAAAGTATTCCCACTTTACTATTTTTAATACATTTTCGTGCATGTAATGCATTTCTTAATTTAATAAATTATTTCTAATTCCTTTTAACAAGTGGAACATCAAACAGCGGGGTTATATCACGATTGTTTACATAAATTATCTCCTTTCAGCATTCTTTTCCTGCATGGAAATATGCAGTTTTGGCTTTGGAGATTAAGCTATTTATAGTGCTTACATTAGCCGAGCTTTGATCGTATACAGTTGCGATTATCTTTAGACCAGTAGCTTGTACTTTAGCTATAACATCTGCTAAAATTTCTTTAAGTTTTGATGATTTTAAAGTTTGCGTAAAGTAATAAGCTACTGGTTGATTGTAATTTTTCCTTACACCTTTGACCATGAACACCAAAACATGATTGGCAATATTTTGTGTCTTACAATTGCCATAGTTTTCAAAACCTACAAGATCGTCGGTGTACACATTGTAATGGATGTGGGGAGATATGGACATTTCATCAAATACTAATGTACACAGACGATCTTGTTGCAACATTTTCGACACTGTGGACTTAAAAACAATTTGATTTATGCCTGGAGACAATTTTACTTGGCAAGCAATGACTTCAGGACTTTTTTTGATGGTAGTGTGAAATGTTTGCACATTAACTTGTAGGCCTTAGGGCTTTTCTTAAAAATTGAAAGCGATAAAATCTTTTCTTCCTGAGTAAATCTATGTCCCTTCTTTTTCTTCTGTCCTTCTATGCACTGCATTCGAGTAAACAATTTAGCTGACTCAGTCATGTTTTGCGATAATTTCTCAAAATCCCTGTCAGCATTTTGTTTTTTAATTTGCTTAATGCGCAACTTGTAACTTTTAAGTTTTTGGCGCAATCTCCTTATCTCATTTTGCATTTGTCTTGCTGTTCTGGCACGCTTCTTTTCAGCCTTTTTCTGCAGATACTCGAAAGTTTTACCTGAAAAATTAAATTTAAAATTTAAAAACATACATACATACTTATGATGTTCAGGTATATTAGATAAAATTGCTCACAAAGGGACTAAACATTTTCTAAATTCTATGAAATATGTAATGGATGGTAAGTTAATCTTTAAATAAAAAGTTGGTCGTTTTTTTGTAGCCTATCGTATGTCCCAGTGCTGACCAAAGGCCTCCCTTTTTACCTTTCAAACTTAATATTTTGTGGTGTTTCTGACCATGCTAAGCCCGCCCGCCCGCCTTCTACTTTTATTATACATACATATTTCAAACTTTGTGAGTTTGGATGAACTCGAGCTCGAGAGGGTCGTGGCTAAGAAACAGCCGCATGGGTGGTCGATCAATCAAAGGTTAACCTACGCTTGGCGCGGTTGGTTCGTAGATGGGTGACCATCCATTTTATACCGAGACTCGTCGATGCCCCGCACAGCACGTTAAGCAGTCGGTCCTGGCTATCACAAATATATATGGATAGTCAGAAGCCCAAAACTCTGACAACCAGTCTGACAAAGGGGTATTGTGTAACCCAGTAACCGGGTTGTGGAGGTCAGCTAGGCAGACGCTCTATGTAAAATACTAGTATTCAGCTGCATCTGGTTAGACTGGAAGCCGATCCCAACAATTGGGAAAAGGCAGACTGATGAAGTTTGGATAAAGTTAACATTACACATCATGTTAAATGAATGAACAGCCTAAAACATCCCACTGCTGGGAAAAGAGCTAGTATATGCAAAAGATAAATTAAACCAATTAGATAATGCTGTGTGAATATATAACAAACAGACAGACCAGTTCATATTTATAATATTAGTGATAAAAAAAAACAAAGTACCTGGATCAAATTTTGTCAATGGTGTGCGAGCATGGTACTCTTCACGTGATGTCAAACAGGTAGATCCAGATGGCCCGGGGAATTCTGTAGAATCAACACCAGCTGAAGGTCCAGCTCTGGACGGACCAGCTAGGTGTTTGGTTTGAACTGATAACCCAGGCAAGTTGGTGATATCAGACAGAGGTCTGGCATGACCAGATTGTCTTCTAGGCCCACAGTAGCTATGGTCTGTCTCCACAAAGGTACTGATTGTTTGCTGAACACCTGTAACATAACATTGCAATATTAAATAGTTGTTTTTACTTTTATGTTAGTTATTTGACGAGCACAACCAATTGATTGCTAATCTGAATATTGGTATTGTTATAAATGTTGTTCAGTCACAAATGTTGATCTTATTTTACTTACGATTCAAATTAACTGTTGGTATTGCTGAACAAATAAGATGACCTCCAGTTGTCTTGAATGTGGGATCAAAATGGTGATCACATATTCTTTTGTTCTTATATATCTTCGTACGGTCACTTTCTCTAACCTTGCTGCCAACAGCCGCTATCCAAGCAGCGAACAAATCAGGGCGGTTGTCAGGGTTTGGGAACCGGTGAAGGGGTACACCGTAAGTAACTGAAAATGGAACGAACTACATGAATATCAGAATATGGCTAAATAAAATGAAATGATGGAATAACATACTTAAAACTTTTTCTTGCTTATATTAAAGGTAATATGGTACGGTAATAAACACTTACCTAAAGCATCACAGCCAAAAATACAATATTTTCTTCGGAGTTCACTCATGATAACAAAACAACAAAAATGACCAACGAATAACAAAGTGATAACAATATTATGAAATGAAAACAAAACATATAACAGTAACAAGTAACAATTAAACAAATAACAGTTACAAGTAACAATTTTAACAGAAATAACAAACAACTGAGAAATAACTCGGGCAGCGTATCAACGTCGAGAAAGCCGGAGTTGACAATGGCGCCATGGCGGCTATGCTCGCTACGGCTATGACATTTGTTTGACAATTTGACAAACAAGACAAGATGGCTGCCAAGTTTGTTTATCCCACCAAACTTCAGATGTCGCTGTCGTCTATGGAAATTGATGACAGTGCTAAGTGTGCCCCCCCATCGTGCTGTCAAACTTTATAGGTTATGTTGTCAATCCTACACAGCGTCCTAATATTTAATATAATTTAAATACAAAGAAACTACTATGGATGAGTTCGTCAATTATTTACTGATAATCTTGGTTATATTACCAGTGATTCTCTTCTTCAACTTGTGGTCTGGTATCGGCTGGGAATTGTTTGAAAACAACTAGCATTCACCGTTCACTACCAGGAAAGTAAAATGCTATTTGTTTATTATTATGAATAGCCTGTTATCAGCATCGTCGCCTTGAAGAATTACTTTCTAGTTAAAAATTACTTAAGCTGGTGTTTAATGTTAATTACATAAGCTAAAGGACTTGTAAAATATATGTTAAATTAAATAAATGTTTTTCCATAAAAACATTTTATTGATAACACATTTATATAATCTTAGCTCTAGAGTTATCACAATAGTGTCATAATCGATAAATTTAAACAATTTTCATAATGATTGTATCTTATTTTTATGCATTCCAAGTACAGGTCTACAATATCTTAACAAAAATATCACATTGATTAGTAGAAAATACATTCATTTCCTCTCCCTTCCACAATCATAAGAATAGAATATCGATAATCTTTATTCAGCCCATAAAAGATTGGCATTCCATTCCACATACGTTTCTTCATAATCAACATTCTATTACATACACTACTATCTATCTGACGAGAATACAACAATTTAATAGGTACACTGACAAAGTGATAATAAATTATTATGCTGCAAATCAGACTTACACATAAATACTTCAAGAAAAAATTCTACATGGTGACTTTAAATTACTTATGATTAGACACAAAATCCCATCTGTAATCACTTTTTCTTTGCCCTGTAATGTAATCTATTTGGCTTTAAATACACATAAGACATTAAAATTATACCTAGTTTCTACGCCAAAAATAATAAAAAATATAAAAAAAATAACATTTGTCATATTGATTGAACTTTTCTAAACTTATTTCTAATTGAAAGTACGAATATCTGACCAAGTACACATGTTTCGACCACAGGCAGACCTTTATTATGCTGAAAGACATCTAGGTATTTATGGAGCTAAAAACACCTGAAAAAATAAATCGAAACTACTAAAACCTCATTTCGATAATATAATGTCCAGTAAAGTGACATTTTTCAAAGTAACAATAGAACTTTGCCTGCTTATAGCCAACTCATTCATACTCATTTCTGCTCCCGACATAGTCTTTGGTTCATACGGTTTTTTCCCTGCCTTATATTTGCGGGCTTATGTTGGCTGAAAGGTGCCATCAGCAAAGGTGTTTCTTCGGTCGGACACTCACTACTATTTAGCTAAATTTCACTAGAAAGTATTAACTCCTCCATTCCCATGTGGCCTCTGTGTCGCCATACTCGGTATCTTGCAATATCTTTGCGGGTTACCATGCCAACCACCTGTACAAAAGGTTAATGTTTAAAAAAAGTTGAAAACGCGTGTTGGTTAAGCCCAGTTTCACAGATTTCATTATAGCTAGGAAAAAAGATAATTGGCTGCTTGCCTTAAGAAAACGGGTGTTTAGGCTATATTTTCGAGCTTGGGAACAATACCCAGAATCAATAGGGATGATGCCTGGGTAAAAAAAATGAAATTCTAATTAGTCCGTCAGTCAGATAATAAAAAAATATTAGACACGTTTTTTGTTGCTTTTTTATAAAAAAAATACTTAGGTAAAACGCATTTTAAGTTGGGGAGTGGGGGTAGCTACGTCACTAGTACGTATAAAATCTACATACTTATGACGTCATGGCATATTTTACCTCAATGTATCGCCGTTATCTTTAGATTACGTAAACAAAAAAAAAAATACGTGTGCAATATTTTTTTATAATCTCAAAGAAAGACATATTTTTTTTTTGTCACCATCCCTATTGTAGGTGAAAACAACTTTTTTTTTATGTCGTTGTCTTCGAGGGACAGTTTACTAACATAAGTATACATAATAGTTACCTCATTAACATCATTGACTATAGGCAGATGCCGTAATCCTAGCGCTCGAAACAGTCTGAACAAGCGCGGCAGTGACGCTCGATGGGGCAGAGTATAAGGCGAAGGATTCATGAACGGACGTAGGTCTATCGTGCAAGTCTTCTCCCACTCTGCTATGTCTAACTACGAAAACAAAAACATCGCAGTTATAAATGCTTTATTTATGTATGTTTTGTTTTGTTTCGGTAGTGTGTAGAATTGAATCCGGATGCTTATGAATAGCGACTCCGTTTGAATCCGGAACTATTCGAAACAAACGTCTGAATAAAGCCCTACTCAATCACGACTGGTCGTTACATACTCGAAAAGATAATTTGTAGTTGCTCTTAAGTCTAAGCTAGCGAAATGATTCCTTACCTCATCAATCGAGGGATACCGTGGATACTCCTTTCTAAACATATTCATGTCCACGTTAAAGTTAGACCACGTTGTATTCGCGTTTTCATTGAATATCTTGTTCTGTATTAATACTATTAATTGTGAACGTAGTATCATGCCGCGGAGGCGCTTGTAAGTTGTCACTTCCACCTAAAACAAAAACAATATAACTAAATGCATTGGATGGGTATATCATAATATTGATGCAGTGACGATTGTGATTGATTTTCTATTTGTAATAATAATTTAGCTTGGATGCATTGTTCTCATGTAAGTGACTTTGTGGCCTTTTTTCAGAATAAATATCTTTAAACCTACTGTATAATTTTTCTCCTCAGAAATTCTGTTGTAACAAAACGATTTTGATGAAGTGAAATAATTGCAGAAGGGGGTCAGGGAGACCCCCTTCTGCAATTATTTCACTTACATTTAATATGAAAACGATATTGATCTATTTATGTAATCATTTGGATCAAACAGAAAGAGAGCACTGCTTGCAATGCGTGTTTTTTTTCCTTACAAGTAGGTAATTGTTGTTTGTTAATAGGCTCGCCCCCTATAACATGGGTCTGAAACATAACTGGCGAAATGTGGGTGTACTACAGGTACACCTCTGCCCAACCCTTCGGGGATTACAGGCGCGATGTTATGTCAAGTAATGTAATCCGCTGAATATGTTATTTAATTACAAAATGCTCTTTATCTTGTCTAAAAGGCACATGACTCTGACGTCACAACAGTAATTCACAGGATGATAGGTTGGTTATCCCCGTATTTATTGGGAAAAAAATTAAAGAACATTGCACATGCTGAACATTATTTTCCGTAAAATCAATATTATTTTGTGCAACTTTGTTTCCCAATGAATATCATTCCCGCAACTATGTTTTTCAATTAATATTAAAAACAATACATATTACAAATTAAAGTCGCTTTTGTTATCTGTGTGACAGCGTTGTTTTCCTCAACAACTCAAAATCGTTGCATACTGATTTTGATGCGGTGTTCACCTTAATTTTGAGAATTTATTCTGGAAAGTTCATGTGAATAACACAAAGAAATATCAGTGGTTTGTCAAGTCGTAAAACCTGTGCGAAGCAGAAAAATACTTACATCATCAGCCAACGGCGGATCAACAACAGGGAATCCATTATAAGACACAAGTCTGAGCAGCTCCACAATATGGCCGACATTCTCAACGGTGCGCAGAGTGAAGACTGGATGCGACATCACCTCTGACGCGTAGATGTTATGCGTTAGTGGTGGAGGCTCCCAAGGGAGGAGCGGTACCGCTGCTAACTGGATGTGGATGTCGTAGATACCCTGGGAAGATAAAGAAGTGGTATGGTAATGCATTTCAAAAAACTAAGTCTATATTATTGTAATTTGATCAGTGGTCAAGGGATTTAATCACAATAGCTCCTACCTAACCTACTTGATGAGGCTTTTAGCAAAATAAATTCTGGAGGGCGGGCGACGGTAAGTGTTTTATACAAAATGCCACGTCGTCGTCCATAATGACATTTTAAACAAAATGCACTTATTCAAACTAGGCTGAGAATTAGCGCTTTTCGAATGTCAAAATTACAAAAGGCAGTCCCCCCAAAACGCCCACCCTTCACCACTTCCTGGTGCTTTAGCTGGGAAGAAGTTGCGCAACAAACTCTCCAGCAGCACAGCTGTCTGTTCAGTTAGAAAAAAATATACAATATACCAACCATCCAACACATCGAAACTAAACTGTGCGAAGCCGAAAAAAAAAAATGGATGATGTAAGGAGATGCGGATATACTCGTAACTAAAACTTCAAGCAAAAATTAAAAACTAAGCGTAAACAAACATCGAACTCGACTGCGTACTTTGCGGTTACCGAAGTAACCGGCCCAAAGATTAGTTTCACGACCACCCCTTTTATTTAATGCATAGGCTAACGCACTACAATCTTTTTTAGGGGAGATTTTTTAACCTTTTGAACGCCAATGGCATGTATAGATGCCATGCGCAAGCGTGCCCTGTGCGCCACCGACATCTATAGATGCCAAGAAACAGATCATAGAAAAATACAAAATAAACATATTAAATCATTACTTTAACGTGTTTTATTGATATATCTTAAGAACTGAATCCCCAGTTATTACATATAATTGTACACAATGAACAAAATTGCAAAATAGTTATTCAAATATTTATGATAAAAAATAACTTAATTAATGGCTGAAAAACATGTTCTCTTGCGCCAATGGCATGTATACATGCCTACTAGTGATGTGGTGTAATATTCAAGTAACTTCATTAAAATTTCAGCTAAATTACTCAAATTCGCTTAATTTTTGTAATAACTATTAAAAAAATATATAAGCTTAGTCACTGACAAAAAAGGTAAATACTACATTCTTTGGTATAATATCATATTTTCTATATTGTCGATATTGTTGATTTGAATATTGTCTTTTTCGCCAATCATGCGCATCCCTAGCACAGTACCGATATTGCAATCCCTTCTGCGCCAATGACATGAATAGATGTCGGACTCGTGACGTCGTAAGCGCGTGCCATGTTTTTAAGTGCTGGGAAGTTGAAAAAATATTTTTTCGATATTTTTTTCGATCTGCCAATATTATAATTGCAAAAATGGCAAGTGAAGAGTTATTTAGTACAGAAGAACTATTGCGTATTCTAGAAGGCACTGAAGATGATGAGTTTTCTGAATCGGAATCAGTAAAAGAAAATGATTTTGAGGTAAGTTAATTTTACTTTAACAATTCACATAGGTAAATAACAATCAACAAATTAAAAAATTAGGTAACGTGTAATAATCAACTAATTTAATAATTAACATATTCAATAATCAACAAATGTAATACAAGAATCAATAAATAGGCACCTATCTTAAACAAAATAATCACATAAATTAATTATATTAATATTGATAAATTATTAATGCGATGACAAATAGGCACAGTTTCCTACATATAAAGGCCGCTGGCCAGCAAGCCGGCAAACTCGCGTCGAAGCTCGAAGACCAATAAGTTTGCCGGCTTGCTGGCCCGCGGCCTGTCTTAGAACCTGTGCCTACTTGGTCATCATATTAATTTATCGATATAATACGTTACAAGAAAATGATTAAATATAATTTAATTATTATTAATTCAAATTATGGTAATTGAACTACATAAATAACTAATATTTGAAAATATAACTCGTAAACTCTATTAAACTAAATGATTGGAAAATAAATATGTAGTTTTAATGCAACTCCCTTTATTTAAAGATAATAGTTGTTTTGATGATGAAAATAAAATAAGTAAATAAAAGACTGATTATGAATTAGTTTTTTATTATAAAATAAATCTAAAGTAGTAGGTAGCTTAGGTAACCCGCTATAATACTGGCTGTTTAACAGCAAAAGTCCTGTGAATCTATCCGAAATTAACAGTTACAGACTAAAAAAAAAGGTTAATTATGTCTTTTTACTATATTGTGTTATTGATACTTTCTTTGTTTTTTTTTTGTAAATAATTATTATTTTGATACTCACAAATAATCACTCCACAATGATACCTAGTTCATATAAACTTAATAAATAAATTCGATAAGTTATAATAATATACAGCTACACATCCCTAATCAGAAGCGAGAAATTATAAAAAAGGATGGTTGCCCGCGCCATTGGCATGTATACATGCCAATGGCCGCGTAACTGATAGAGAATAGTGCTGTAACTTGCTGCAATTTTATATGTATTTTTGTATCTCAAAAGGTTGATTTTTTTATTGATAGTTGCTATAAATGTGGTCTTAAGTTTTTTACAGTAGGAGATGAGGTTAAATAAATATTCTTTTTGTGTTATAAGCTGTTTATTCACAAATTTCAGACGAAAATTATTATGTTTATCGATAACATTTTGGACTCCCTACTATTTTCAAGGTTATTTCATTGAATTTGTCGGCTTGGCGTGGAGGGCACGGCGAAGCGCTTTTGCTCTGGCGGTCAAAAGGTTAAGAGCATATCTAAACATACCTCATTGAAAAAGTCTCCGGTCCATTTAGCGACGACCAATGTGATGATGATAGGCAACGCATTGGAGATCTGTCCTGTAGTCTCTATGATGATGACTGTCAGTGATATGGTCATGCGCACTACACCGCCGAGTTGAGCTGCCGCCCCGACTAGCGCGTACTTCGCTGGGTTGATTGACTGATATATGGAAAACACATAGCTTGTTAAAATCATAACCCTCCTTTAGGGGTAAAAAGGTAATAATATTAAAATATAGTGTTGCTTAGATCCCTACATCAGCAAGCACAACATGCCTATTAAATAACTTAGGCTCTAAATAAAAAACAAAAAATCAAAATGTGTGCTGGGACACATAGTAGAAGTGAAACTTCAACGGACACGGATTGTTAATGTACTCGTCCAATTTGAAAACCTGCCCGTAAAACTTCAAATTAAAATTTTACTGCGATACGTTTTGCCACTTGTCCGTTGCGATTCGTGTTTCCACTTGTCCGTTGCGATTCGTTTTTCCACTTGTCCGTTGAAGTTTCACTTCTACTATGTGTCCCAGCACACATTTCGATTTTTTTTCGCAGGCTTACTGCAAATTATGATTTGGTTAGGTTAGGTATATTTTAATAAATGCATTTTTTATTTAAAAATATTTTATTTTATCAAACAAAAAAACTGAATTCAATCCGGAACCAGAAAAAACATCCATAGTCCACTCTAAAACTTTACACATATAAAGGAACATTAATTAACAAATGCACATGTTTCGTCATCAATCTTCCGTTCCGTTCCGTTCATCTGCGTTTTATTCAATGAAAGATACAATCGGCTTATGGTAACTAAAATATGATATTTAAAAACTTGAGATTCCAATCTCTCCCTCCGCCGCTGCCGTCTCTCACCGCACGATATATCGTCTACCCCCTCCACGTGGCCGTAACGCTTTTTCGTGATAGAAAAAATCCTAATACCCCCGTCTATAAAGAAGTTTCACTTTTAAAAAAACGCATTGGTAACGGTCTTATCCTGTCAGACTTTCGCCCGTTTTCACTTACAGTAGACGACAAATAAATACAAAATATATTTATTTCATCTCTCGAACATTGTGTCATACATAAATTGAGGCAGCCCCAGTAAGTTACAATAGTACTTATGTCGGAACTGTCTTTAAAAATGATTAGGCTAATAAGTAAATAGAAGATTTTATTTAAATCTGGTCACTGCATGCTGTGGAATAATCCACCACGCGGGCCCAGTGCGGGTTGGTAAAAGTCACATGTCTTTAATTTTTTTGTTCTAGGACATGCCGGTTCCTCACGATGTTTTCCGTCACTGTTTTGAGAGCAGTGGTGATGAAATAATTTACACAAAGCAAAGTGCCTGTCTGTGGGTTTGAACCTACAACCTGCAACTCGTTCGTCGCGGCCGTTACCACTGGGCTGGGCCACCACTACTCTCTAAAACACCTTACTGTCGGCTAACTATTAGGACTAAGGTTAAGTCCTGACACAAAAACAAAACATAATAACAAAGCAAAACTTACATTAGACGGCAGCATATACTGTATAGCAATAGCCAGCAGTCTTCCCCAAGCGGCACCCGTCAACAGATTCGGTATGAACAGTCCACTGGATACAGCAAGGCCGAACGTCCACGTGGACAGAAGGAAATAGCACACAACGAACGTGAAGATGGACCACGGCTTGTAGGAACCGATGGGGTCGTGGAGGAACGAACGCACGGACGCTTCGGGAGTTTGGAACCAAATCGCTGAGAGAGCGTTGTATTCGCCGTCTGCGCAGAATAGCTGGGGGAAGGAAGAAACATGGTTTCGGTACTAAAATATTTACACAAACCTTTAAAGGATTCAAAAATCTAGATGGGTCACGAACTCGATTCTCAGCACTGAGTGACCGATTATTAAGAAGTATAAAGTATTCATAGATTTTGAAAGGTTTTGTTCGAGCATAAGAAAAGTTTTTAATTAAACCGTCAGATGGGACATTTCGTAATTTATGAGTTTCTGTCCACTATTCCACAAAATTAAGTTTATTTGTAAAATAGCATTTACAGGACATTCCATGATTTTTAATTATCAAAGCGAGAAAATAAAGTAACAGGAAGACTTACAGGTTCATTTCGTCAATTTATTTTAGTTAAAAGATAAAGTAACTTACCTGTAAAGGTACTTTAGTGGGGTCTTCACCGAGTGGCCGACAGTCATTCAGTAAGAACATCATAAGGAACCCGCAGGTTGCGCTTGCGGCTGCCACGAGACAAGCTTCCACTACGCGCAGCCAAGGAGTTCCTATGTACCTGGTAGACAAATAATACTGACTTAGGGTCTGTTTCAGCTTCGAGTAAGTTCCCGTTAAATACTTGAAAGATAATTTCGTACACATACAATCTTTTTTTTTTTTATTCGGTGAGTAGGGTAACGTCGTCCTATTTTACCATGTCTGAATAATCTGATATTATATTATATATTCAGACATTTTGAAACAGGCCATTACCAAAAGTCTCTGATGAG
This sequence comes from Agrochola lota, assembly GCA_947364205.1. Classification (NCBI taxonomy): domain Eukaryota; kingdom Metazoa; phylum Arthropoda; class Insecta; order Lepidoptera; family Noctuidae; genus Agrochola; species Agrochola lota. Next base: position 15,232,146 of record OX376223.1, on the reverse strand, counting down.
AAAACTCTAGTAAGCGTTTGTAACTGGTTGATCAACAGACCAATCATACAACTTGGCATCGTATTAGACCACCTGAGGAAGAGTCAAAGCCATCATCAAGTGTTTAAAATCGAAAAAGGGTATTCGTCCTGCATGGCTCCATCTCTTTTTCACTCACAATGACTTTACCATTTTCCTGTGCGGTTTCAGCCAAGACTGAATAGCTTTTCAAGAGGAGAAGGTTCGATTTCCTTTGTCAAGACAATAAAACTACCAAAGTACAATACGCGCCACGAAAGATGAGACTTGACCGAGCCTCCCGCGCTCTTTCCGCCGCCCCAATGACCCCGGCGCAGACTTCATACTGCTAAATAGACCTATAAATCGTCTACTGCGCAAGTCAAACCACGTGGTGGTGTGTCAAGTTTAATCTTTAGCGGCACGTATTGTAACGAAGAAACTTTTATTGACCTAAGCCTACGCAAATTGCCTAGCTGTCGACCTTATCTTTATACAATCGTATTTATCTATGTTACACTAATAATAAAAATGTGAAAGTAAGCCTTTGTCCGTTCATATTTATTGAAATGACAATAACTGTAAATGGAAGATATAGTTACAAAGTAATTCATTCATCATCATCATCAAAGCCAAAAATCATCTACTGCTGGATACTCAAGAAAATTAAAATATACAAGCAAAGATATGAACACAGTTCACGAAGTTGATTGCATAATTAACGAACAAAGTGCAAAGTAATGTGCGGGAGCTAGCTATAGCCATATTTGATTACAAAGTGTATGGGCGCCAAACCATTATTTGATTTTAATTTTAAGCTTGTTTTGATTAATTTTTACTTAATCTGACTTCCATCATATTTATTGAATTAAGAATTGTATTTCCGGTCGAATTGATAAAAGTTTATATTATGCTACCTACTTCCTTTTGATTCATTTAAAATATTGTGGTTTCCGGTTGACTTTATTTTAAGTTTCTATGTTGGTATTAAGGATTTATCTTGACATTCGCTTGAATTATTTAACATGTATAAAGTTAATATTAAGGATTTATCTTGATATCTGCTTGAATCAACATGTAATTTCCTTTAGAGTTCATATTATTAATCATAAGTATCCGCTTGATTTATACGAGTATATACTGTTTCTGGCGGTAAAGTTTCGCGGTAAAGTTCGGTGGCAAAGTTTGGCGGTAATTTTGTGTTTAAATACACAAACAATGTAACACGAATGGAAAGATATTCTTTGTGAACTTCTCGTGGAATAAACACCCTGAGTTGACGTAAGGTATTTTCTTAGTACACTCTTAAATAATTTCCTGTTATTTCCTATTGCTGTGTATTTGTGTGATATATTGGTGCAAACCAATATGAGTGACCCTGGCAACGACGGCGACGATGCGCCGACATGTACTTGAGCCCAAAACATGTCCCCTCTAAATGAAAAAGAAGCATGTAGTTACCTTATCCTAAACACAGCTAATCTATAGTTGATGTGGTTCCACAGAGCCCCCAGTAATCCGCCGACAACGCCGAAGAACATGAAAACGGGCAGCTCATAGAATTGAAATGGAAATGGCTCCATCTTGCCCAAGTTCAGGAGACCTACAATAAAAGAGGTTTATTTAATTAACTTCCTTTTGGTTATAGACCACTACTAATTACTATTGACCACTAGGAATTTAGAAGGATTTCGACGGACTAACATAAAATAACATCACGCCTGTAAGTCCTGAAGGGTTAGGCAGAGGTGTACCTATGGTACCATCAAAGATGTTCATATATATCTAACCAGTTTCAAAACAAAATCCCGTGAACACGATGACCACATCTATTACCGGCCCGGTTCTATAGCCGCCGAGTGCTACAAGGAAGAATAGTCCTTACGGAGGTTAGATATGAACTTCGTCGATGGTACATCCACATTTCGCAAAGTATGTTTAAGTTCCATGTAATAAGGGGCGGACTAAAGCCGGGAAATTCAGCAAAAAATATTTGAAATCCGTATGACAAAGTTGAGTAGTGTTTTGTGGCTGTAATTTCGCTGCCACAAAAATATTCTTAGCCGCTAAACCAGAAAGACCATTTTAGAATAGATTAGAATAATATGACGACATGATATTGTTTTTTGATGCGAAGCTAGGCTAATATCCCAGAGATAGCCGTACTTTTGGTAACCATCGCTAGGAAAGCTGATTCAGTATTTGGTAGGTGTAGGGCCGTCCTCTGGTGAGAATGGTGTCGGTCGCCCGCATGCGGCCGGCCAAGTGACTATGTATCGCCGCTCAAAGACGAATTATTGTTACCAAAAATTTACAATAACTAGGAAGGCTGATACTAGTACGGCATTATGATATGACTAGTACCTGTGCGAACAGTATAAAAATTGACGACATTCATCTGCCGCTTCACTAGATATGGCCACTCAAAGACATGTTTAGGTTACCAAATATGAACGATCATTAGGAAGGCTGATACTTGTATAGTATTAAAGTATGCACAATACCTATGTGAGCAGTATAAAAACTGACGATATTCGTCGGCCGGTTCAGGAGCTATAGCCAATTTAACATGTAAAAATATTAAATACTAAATGATATACAATGTCGCCCGTGGGCATGTGACCGCCCGTATTTTTCTGAAAATTCATGAAAAATTATCGAAAATTTACTTTAAAAGGAGGGTCTCCAAGCATTTGATTGCGTCGATCACGAAACCTTACTCTTGAAACTTGAGCATTACGGACTTGAAAACTTGCGCTCAATATACTAAAATCTTATTTAAATGATAAACAACAGCAAGTCCAAATAAACGGTATCAATTCACTAGGTTTAAAAGTAAAAACCGGCCAAGTGCGTGTCAGACCACGCACAATGAAGGGTTCCGTAATTGGGATGAATTTATCCCAACAACAAACTTAACATTGTAGTTGAAAAACATGTTCTCCCATACGGAATGTATGGGAGATCATGTTTTTCAAACCGCAAATTTAAGTTGGTCGATCATTACTCGTTAACCTGTAAAGCCTACTTAGCTCTGATAGTTTTCCTTTAAATTTCGTTATATATACTACTGCTGTGAATTTTTTCACAAGTCTAAGTACAACCATTTAGGTAGAAGGGGGGGAGGGGGGGACATGACTCTAACAAAAAATCAGTTAAAAGCTTAATATTTCGCAAACGGATCCCTGAATTTAAAAATGGTTTTCACAAACTCACAATATTTTTGAACGACCTTTCTAACGATACCCCACAAGATGGGGTAGACGAGAAAAAAAAATATATCCCCACTTTACGTGTAGGGGAGGTACCCCAAAAAAAATATTTTTAACAATTTTATTTTACCACTTTGGCGGCATGATTAATATGTATACATATGCCAAATTACAGCTTTCTAGTACTAACCGTCTCTGAGCTAACCCGCGGACAGACAGACAGACAGACCGACATGGCGAAACTATAAGGGTTCCTTGTTTACTACGGAACCCTAAAAATGGGTGTGCCACAACGCTCGATATTGGGTCCATTCTTCTTTTTAGTGTATATCAATTATCTACTTTATTTATTAAAAAATCAACCGCAAATAGTGTTATTTGCTGACGATACTTCCTTCATTTTTGAGGTATATAGACGTGCTACAAATTTTGACGACATAAATAACGCCCTACTGCAGCCTGCAGGTCCAAAATTGGTTAACTGCTAATAATTCAGTATTAAATGAAAAAAAACACTAAGTGCATAAAATTTTCTTTACCAAATGTCTAAAGTAGTGATTGTGAGAAAGTATTGAATTAAGAGAAACTAGAATTCTTCGATATAACTGTTTTCCTAGGGATCCTGCTCGACTCAAGGCTTCAATGGGGTCCTCATTTAACATCTCTTACGGCTAAGTTCAGCAGCATATGCTGTCAAAAAAATCCGTCAATTTACTGATGTAGGTACCGCGAGGCTGGTCTATTTTAGTTAATTTCATAGTATCATTATTCATATTCGTGTTACGGTATTTTACTATGGGGATGGGCTGCAGATATCGAGTCTATTTTTACTCTGCAGAAAAGAGCAATCAGAGCCATATATTATCTCCGCAGGCGTGACTCTCTAAGGAAACTGTTTAAGGGTATTAACATCATGACGGTACCTTGTCAATATATCTATGAAAACATCATGTACGTAAGAAAAAACTGACATCTTTTTAGTAAAAGAAGTGATAGACATAATTATAGTACAACAAATAGGGACCTATTATTTCAACCAGGTATCAGACTGGCTAAAGTAGACTCATCTTTCATGGGGTGCTGTTTAAAATGTTACAATAAAATTCTTCCCCACATACTTCAACTGAATGAGACGAAACGCACACTATGCAGGCAAGCATATTATAAGTTGGGGAATTACATCTCTGATAAAAATGCTTGGTTCAATGCTGGTCCTGTTCCACAACCACAACTAATTGATTAACATTTGACAACACTGTTGGGGCTGTTGAAGATTTTAAGACCATCTTTGCATTGTATAGATTCAATCTCCTTTGTATTATATAATTGCAGGGCACAGGTGTGTGTACTATGTACTAAAGAGCTAAGACTTTTGATGTCTCGCTGATGGTGGCGCGTGTGTTGTATCATTTAGCTCCCTTCAAAATGGTTGAGCTGAATGGTGCTGATCCATGCGTCATGTACGTGAACGGGCGCCGTTTGTTGGGACTGGTCAACGCTTAGCTGCCTTGGCTGATTTTAATTTTTGAATTGTTCTTTGTTTTATCTTTTTATTACGGACGCTTCTAACATGCACGTCTCTCTACATTGTTCTCACATGTATAATTTCAACATGAATAATGTAACCAATATTTTGTAACTATTTATTTTATTTAAAAGAGTGTCCATGGAGTTTCTTGCCCAACTTTTTTCAACCGTTTCTTGTTCAACCTGTACGTTAATAATCTCACCTGTGAGCTCAGCAGTACTCATGTGGGTTGTTTTGTTAATGGAGTTAGTGCCAATAACATCAGTTATGCAGACGACATGGTACTGGTAGGCCCATCGGTGGGTGTAGTTCGTAAACTTGTGGCGATCTGTGAGGCGTACGCAGCGGAACATGGACACTACTACATGGAATCTTTATATAACTGTAAAAAGAGTGAAGTTCTGGTTTTTAAGAGTGGAAAACGTGGTCCACTTCATGTTCCGCTTATTAAGCTTAATGGCGCAGCGCTAGCAGTGGTGAGCAGTTTCAGGTATCTGGGGCACATTGTCACAGACGAATTGCAGGATGACGCTGACATTGATATAGCGCAGAGTATTAGCAGTCACGGGGAACATGGTTGCGCATAGGTTCACTCGCTGCTTGAGGGAAGTAAAGGTAACTGTTTTTAAGGCGTATTGCCAGTCCTTTTACTCGAGCAGCTTGTGGATTAATTACACTCATAGGGCTGCTAATGCTCTACGTGTCCAATATAACAACATTTCAGGATGCTGATGCGGGCTGCCTTGCTATTGTAGTGCATCTGGTATGTTTGCGGAGGCACGAACGGAAGGCCAGGTCCATGCGATTGTGCGCAAAAGGGTAGCTTCCTTGTCACAGCGTGTGCGAGGCAGTAGCAACGGCATCCTGCAAATGATAGTATCTCGTGCGGATTGCCCTATCCAAAACAAATGGATGGAGGATGCATTGTTTTGGGCGCTCACTAACACATTGTTTACGTCATATACTAAAACAATTTTGATTTTATTGTATATTGTTTAATTTAAGGTAATATTTGTTGTGTAAATTGATTTTAATTTAATATATTGTATGGATTATAATTATCTGAAATAAATGAATTAATAATAATAGAATAGAAGAGCAATACCTACACGGTCAAAATGTATGGAAAAGCTGATTAAAAATAAATAACCGACGAAAAATTTTCAGGGGGGTTTAGAATCACGTACTAAATCCATGGTAACAGTTTTCGCGTCGATGTTCCTGCCACCCTGCATGTATGATACCTAATGTCGATGCTAGACATGATAAGAATGATGGAAAAGTATTACGACGGAAGTAAATCACAAAATATATCATTCAGTACATAATGCTCCTTTTTTGTTTTATTTTTTATTTTTATATTATTACTTACTGTTTGTATTTCCTGTGCGTGTCCCAAATAAAACATTTTTCTTTCTTACTTTCTTTAATATTTTTTACATGTTAAATTGGCTATAGCTCCTGAACCGGCCGACGAAAATCGTCAATTTTTATACTGCTCACATAGATATTGTGCATATCTTGATACAATTTAAGTATCAGCCTTCCTAGTGATCGTTCATTTTTGGTAACTATAACACGTCTTTGAGTGGCCATATCTAGTGAAGCGGCCGATGAATGTCGTCAGTTTTTATACTGTTCGCACAAGTACTACTCATATCATAATGCCGTACTAGTATCAGCCTTCCTAGTTGTTGTAAATTTTTGGTAACAATAATTCGTCTTTGAGCGGCGATAGATAGTCACTTGGCCGGCCGCATGTGGGCAGACCGTCACCATTCTCACCAGAGGACGGACCACACCCTCCAAATACTGAATCAGCCTTCCCAGCGATAGTTACCAAAAGTACGGCTATCTCTTATACTATAATGTTAGTGTGCGACAAAAGTTTCTCAAAAACTAGAAGAGCTAATTCAGTTTCGGCAAGAAATCATGTTTCGGTCTGACGCTACTTATAATAATTATTTACCGGTTTCATACCTGGAAAGCTCAGTTCTCCCGCTCGTCCGTGATAGGCAGACAGCGCGCAGTTCAACGTGAACGTCGACACTACAGTACCGAAGAATGTTCGCCATGTTAGCGCTTGGTTCCAGAAACTGGTGCCTTCTTCTAGAGAGAATAGTACTCCACCTGAAAAAGAAAGAGAATATAGGAAACGCCAAGAGCAAACACAAAAAATCTTGGAAAAAAATAAAACTGGATCAGCTGTAATTACATTAGCGTTCAATAGAAACGAGGTAATTTAGATTCAGCTGATGTTGCTGCTTAACCGGGAATCTTCGGTCGGTTTTATTAGAATGCATAATAAAAGCTTTGGGAATAATAGGGACGATGCCTGGGTAAAAAAAATGAAATTCTAATTCGTCCGTCAGGCAGATAATAAAAAAAAATTGACACGTATTTTTTGCTTTATCATATTAATAAAAAATTACTTAGATAAAACGCATTTTAAGTTGGGAAGTGGGGGTCGCTACGTCACTAGTATGTTTAAAATCTACATACTCGTGACGTCATGGCACATTTTACCTCAATGTATCGCCGTAATCTTTAGATTATGTAAAAAAAGAAAAATACGTGTCCAATATTTTTTTATAATCTCAACGACGGACTAAAAAAATTTTTTGTCACTGTCCCTATTATAGTGGCCCTAGGAGTGGTAGTTGCGGAACATTACTATAATAATAAGAACTATTTAATTTTTTTTCAAGCGACACAGGCTATTAAGCCATATAGTTGTCTGGCATCTTTGCCGAACTGGGCCTTTTTGGAGCAGGGTGAGGCACACTTTACTGCTAATTTCTTACATCGTACTGAACACCTTTTGTTTTTTTTTTGCTTTGCGTGAAAATAAGGTACTGCTGTGTGTTATATTGTGTGCCTTTTAGTCTGTGCTAAATAAATATATTTTCTTTAATTATTTATTTCTTCTTACGCCAACGTTAGTGGCAATCGCGGGCATAAACCGGGGAAGCAGAGATGACACGAGATTCAGTACAGAAGTTTTAAAAATCTTGTACTAAATATTCACCGTCCTACTCAGACATTATATGACCTCGACTATGGTCACGTGGACATCGCAGATGGTAACATGTTTTGTTTTTTTTTATTCTTACCTATAGGAGCACCAAAAGCAGCGGACACACCAGCGGCTGCGCCCGCCGACACAAAGTCACGTTTCTCATGATCTTCGCGGAAATACTGGAATATCTTGAAGTCTTTGTTGAACGTTGTGCTCTTGCCCTGCGATATCCCTGCCGCGACTACTGCTCCACTGTGGATCATAGGTCCTTCCTAAACAAGAAGTATTAAGTTTTTTTGTAAATTTCTTTTCAGTGATAAAGATCCACGAACAACAACATGGAAGATAAAATAGGACTTTATTAACAACTGAAGTATTTTCAGATGACACTAAAATCCAAGGTTACGCTTATCAAAAAACTAAGGTCAACTAAACTGTGATACTTGCATAAACCATGTCATTTAATATATTTTAATTAATATATCACACGTAAATATTAGAGTACAAGGCTAAAAACACAGTCAGACAATATTTATGTTATCTACCTTCTACAGTTTCCATGTAAAGTGTTCAAAATTTAGAAGTGCAATTATAGCCCAAGATATAAACTAGTTTTAAGCATAAGTAAACTTAATTACAGTTAATGTTTGAAAAAAATTATAATTGGAGAGACACTAAAACACATTTAAAAAAAACGTAAAAATCTAGACGTCATTCCAATTAATTTTAATACCAGTCTACAAAGGCATCAGACTAACTCACCTTGCCTCCTGCAAGCCCACCAACTACTGCGGTGATAACACCAATAGCCTTCACTACAAGAGTTTTGATCCTCACCACTCGCGGCACTTTTACGCCATTCAGGTAACATTTCACTTGGGGAATACCGCTGCCGGCTGCTACAGGCTGAAACGTGTTTTGGGATTAGAGGCTTTAATTACTTTAAATAAAGTTAAGTTTTCATAATTCTGGGGCCACACTGTCGCGATAAGGCGAACTAAACTTTGCGCGCTCTCTCTCTCGCACACCGCTCGACATATTGCTGAGCAACAGAGAGCGCGCGAAGTATAGTTCGCGTGATCGCGACAATGTAGCCCCAGCATTAGTGCTGCAATTGTCTTTAGCACTTTAATAAATTTCGTCATTCTAGAATGTTACTTTTGTTTTCTTATTATCAAAAGTAGGTTGACATTTCTCTGGGGAATACTACTACCGGCTGTATGTTGAAATATGATTATTCTAAGTATCCTGACTGGTATTGTGAGATTAGCAACCTTAACTACATTACACAAAGTTCAATTTCCACTAAAAGCGTATAAAAATGACTGAGATATATTCATTGATAATTCGCCATTCACCCACGATTCCGCGAAACTAATGTCGGGAATTGAACTTTGAACTCATATTTGTACTATAATAGAACTGAATAGACACAATCTGGTTAAATAATAATAATGAATAACTTTACTACCTACTTACCTCAACATATGCAACAAGCATGGACCCAATGAACACAATACAAATGTTTGATAACACCCACAGCAAGTAAGGAATGTATAATTTGTCTTGTACCACATATTTGTCCACAGCTGTTTATGAATTAGTCATGGAAATCATGATTTGTACCTAATTGAATGAGATGCAATTAAATGTGGCTGCTTACAAGGAAGTGTGCTTTGATTTGGAATTACGAAAGGAAAAAATTTCTTTTTCCTGAATGGCAAAAATGTCTAAGTGAGTGTGATTACTGATTGATGAGAGCAAAGCCAAATATGTATATGTTCATACATGTCTGCTTCCTCACAGCTGACCTTGAATGTTTTTTTTAACAGTGATAGATCCATAATACTAGGAAAAGATCATTAGGCAACTACATTTTCTGCTAGGGTCGCGGGAAAGTCCGGAAGGGATACCGTGGCCCCTGGCAATGTACAGGCAACTGAAGGCACACGGGTGGGTTCTAGTCAGTAAGAGTCTGACACGACCTCCCGCTCCGGCCAGAACGGGAGAAGTTATTTGATCAAATTCCCGACCCTTAAAAAAAAAGGCAACTACATTTTGTTGGTGAATCCTGAAACACAGGAAGTAGGACCATACAGATAATTACAATTCTTTGAAAAGGATACATTTCTTAAGCTCCATGTATTTGATTTTTGAGAATTCTTCAATGCATATGTCTATGAAAAAAGCTATGAGAGCTGTTACTATTCCGATCAGCATAATTATGAACCATCTCGCTATGTCTTTCCAGACAATGAAAGCATATCCTCTTTTACGTTCCTCATCAAGGAGTAGATGATTCTCACATGTGTCATAGTCTAAACTCTGAAATAGAGAAGGTTAATTTGGCTGTTTAAAAAAGCAACATTTAATTTAAAAAGTTGACTTTTAGTTGGGTACTTTTGATGAAAATACAAGTGACATTAATTCGTTATAGTAGAAGTTTTTTATACTAAAGTTAAAAAATATATGAGAAGTGAAAGTTTAAATGTTTATTCCAAACTAAAAATACAAAGGCACAAATACAGAACTTCACTCAAGACTCAAGCATTACTTAAAACTAGTTTCAACCAATCAAAAGGCTAACGAGTCCTAAGTATTGGTTGAGTTTTGAGTGAATTTCTGTAATACAGGCCTAAAACTTACTTCATATTTAGCTGAGAGAACATTCATTGAGCCCGGTTCTATCTTTTGTTGTGGCTGCCTCCTTCTAATTCCATGGCTGCCATGGAACTCATCATCATCTGACTCCTGTTAAAAACCAAATTAATAGATTGCCTAGCCCTCTTTTTTTGTCCTACTTTATTGTGCCCAAGGCAGGCTCATATGACATTTCTGATACCAATCACCTAAATTCATATTGTGGAATGCAATAAATATATTTATGGACTATTGAGTCACGTGACTGTGTTAATTATTCTAAACCAATAGTTGATTACACAAAGAGGTCATGAGCCAGTGAGTAATATCAACAAATGAGTGACACCAAATACTTATAATATTATTACACTGCCTGCAGATATATAGAAAGATTATAATTATTAGACATAGTGCAGATATATTATCTACGTAACTTTAAATGTTCTACATACCTCGAAATTCACAGATTTATTCAGTTGAGTGTAATTAGAAGTGCTGGCATCTTCAGTGCTTATTAATTGAGCTGTATCCGATGTAGTTTCTATATTACTGATAGAACTAACAGTTCCATCAGCATTCGAAGTTGACGAATGGCTCATTTTCTCATAATCATACACTAAACCAAATAAAGGAAATAGGCTTTTTGTTCCTCATAAATAGTACGCTACAATGACAGATTCACATAATAGCCGCATGAAATTTATGTTTCAACAACAGCTATATATTAATTAACAATTTATTTTGAACTACTTTCACACGTTCTAGTAATTTTTTAAATAAAATAAATAATATTATTAAAAACACCACTACAGACACATGAATGAGATTTGGGAATTCCTAAGCTAACTAGTCAGTGGAATTCCTACTGTCATTCAGTGACGTTCACAGACATTGAAGTTGACGTTTAGTTGCACGTTGCACAGACTTTCATTCATTCAGTATCAAGCGGAGTGATATTCTCGATAAAAGTACATACGAAATGTTTTCACGAAACGTGCTAGAATCGGACCACATTATTCTGAGTACCTTTATTTTCACCAAATATTCCTTTATTTACGATCATTACATGACTGATTTAAACATATTAAAACATATAATATTGATTCCGATAGTTTCAAAAGTTTTATGAAAGTAGAAAATGACCACAAAAACACACAGTGAAGACTACTCTTGAAATAATTTTATGTGTTTAAATATTTCTACGGTCGTTTATGACATAATAACTATTCATTCATAAATTTTAATCAATACCAGTATCTTTTTCAATAATATTGATAATACATATCATTTTGATAATGTTATCATTTTATCAGTGCGTAAACTAGAACAAACTTTCGTGGCTCACACACACGACGCATTCGATGCTTCGTAAACAATAGTGATTTTCAATGTGTGTGTAGCTTGTTCGTTCGTTTGGTTGACAATCGCGATGTGATGTATTCTACATCATCGCATGCTGAGTTATATTTTCAACAAAACCTTTTAATTTTTAATTAAGTTACTTGATTAATTTCTAAATGTTTTCTTTCGTTGTGAATACCTTTCTCTGTTTTAATTTCTAAATATGTGTAATTTGCCGCCGAAGTTCCATTCAGTGTGTCGCCTTTGTTTATCATTCTGTGGCGATAATTGCAGTGATGTTAAACTTCCAATTTTCGACCGTGATAAGGATAAATCACGTCTTTCGGAGATGATAATGGCAAATTTGTCAATAATGGTAATAATTTTGAACTATTTCTTGCAATGATTACTAAGAAGGAGGAGTTTTCTCGTGTGAAAGTTTAGCGTAAGCGTATGAGATTGTGGATGCTGATAAGCGCCATTAACTTTCTCGCGGGTGTTGGGTATTTTCGCATTGTGATATCATATTACGGCCCACGCGTCGATTGCTCGGCCGTATGACTAATGTCATTCGTGGAAGTGATATGCGAGCGTGTGGCAGGCGCGCTGTATCAGTGGCCGCGTCGCTGATAACAAAGGAGCGCGGACGGCGGAGATCACCTCGCGCTCGCTTCACACCCGCGCCGCTCCTGCGCTGGCCCTCGCGCCCTCGCCTCGACTCCTCCACAAATACACTACTCAAACCCATACTCTCTTTACAGTGCTTATCCACATTATGCTATGCCCTGCTATTTTGAGATTTCAATATTATCTAAAATTAGATTTGTATTTTAAGGCAATCAATCTGCAGGGGGACTGCATTTTCCCATTTTTGTCACAGTATACATCCTCCTTGGTGTAGGAAACATCTTGTGGGTATCTTTAATGTATTTGTTATCAGATTGCTACCAATGACTCACCATCTATGATTACACTTGCAAAAGGTCACTGGCCACATCAACTCTCTTAATGACTGTGGTGTTGTGAAACTCACACAGGTACATTTTTAATGTTGTGAATAATATTTTTAGGTGTCCCCTGAAGACTTGCTGCCACAAGTTGTGTGCGGGGGCTGTGCACACAAACTTGATGAATTTCACACCTTCAGAGAACTATCACACAAGTCTGAACGACTTTTGGAACAGTTTGTGCAATATGCAAATTCACTATCTGGTCCAAAAGAGGTGAGTTTTATATTAGTACTTAAAATCTTTCTATTTACAAAAGAAAAATAGTATAAATAAGGTTTTCAAAATTTATTAATAACTTCCAAAAAATATTTAATACAATTTCTATTTACATATTTTTGTTACTATCTAATGGCATGCTGACAGTTTAATTCTATTGAAATATAATACAAATGTAGGCATAGTAAGTACTAAGTAGTCTTCATGCATAACTGGTATCTGAGTTTATGTTGATGTAGCGAATTGGCTGACTCCTGATCTTGTTATTGTAGCAGGACTTCATAGCATTGACAAGTAGGCCCAGCAGTAGGCCTAGACAAGTTATCAATGCTACTCCTAGGATGCTATAAAGGACATGTTTTGGCTTAAGATTAGCAAAGGTGAAGCCCCTGGATCTATTGGGGGCAGATGCACTGTCCAAAGTGGGGCAGTAGGATAGTGTGATGTTTGTTATGTATGCTCCACTGAGCCTCATAGGTGCTGCACAGCTGTAAATAAGAAAACAAAATGTTAAAACACCACAGATGCATTTGTCAGAAGTAGTTAGAAGTCAGAATATGCTAGGGAGGTGTAATAAAAAAATGGATGATGACATAAACTATTTTAAAGTCAAGATTATTAGATATCAATTTATGAGGCAATACTTATTACTCAATACCAAGGTGTTATTATTAATCTGTTGGTTCTATGATTGCAGTGTTGAATCATACTTGTCAATCCCAAATCAATAGGAAGGTTTAAAATATCTATTATTATTTATTCATATAAAATTTGTAATTCAATGTAGTTAAAATATAAAGCTTGTAAAAATGGGCAAATCATTATGTCATAAAATGACATGACCTAATAATAAATTAGTAATAATTTTATGAGTTGAGACTGCACCATTGAATCAGCCACCCATCACCCATCAGAGCAATAAAATCCACTGATTGAACATGGGCCATCTCATTGACCACTCCAAGTAATGGTTGTGTGGATGATCCAATTATGGCACATACTGGCTTCCAACCTGAGTAGGATTATCTAGACATTCTTGGAAGGATTTAACTTTGCACAAAAATAATTGTCTTAAGCCTTTTTGTACTTACTAAGGAATTTCTCCTATCTGGAACTTGGTGCCTGCTTCTTGCTTAGTAACAATGTTGGCTAGATCACAGTTGCACAGCCAGTTGTTGCCAGTCATTCCTAATATTTCTAATTTGTTCCATGGCATCAGGTCAGTGGATAGCTCACTGAGATAGTTATCATCAAGGTATACCTGTTCAATAAAATAAAATATTGTATAACATAATGTGGCATGGAGAATGAGTCTTACCAAGGAGTATTGTATTACTGGGTTGTGGAGGTCAGATAGGCAGTCACTCCATGTAAAATACTGGTATTCAGCTGCATATGGTTAGACTGGAAGCCAACCCCAATATTTTTGGGAAAAGGCTAGGTAGATTGATTAGAGAATGACACTTTAATGGTAGGGGAATACTTTTCAATGTATATATATATACATATCAAATAAATACCTCTGGCAATTTGTCCAGAATTAGAATAATATTACATTATTTACATGTTTAACAAAAGATATTATTGTAGAATATAATGTAGCATGGAGAATAACATTTTAATGATAAGAGAATTACTTTTGGATGTTCAATATCAAATCTATTTCTCTGGCAATTTGCCCAGAATTTACATAATGTAACAATTATTTCTATGGAAGCTTTTAAAATTTTATCTCTACTAAAGTAGGAAAACCACTTAAATGTTACTGATAAAGTCTGTTAAATGTAGAGAGGAAAAATAAATAAAAATACTTGAATACAAAGTTTGATTAATGTCAGTCTTATCAGTATTACAAAACATAACTCATGTGTGCTCATGTTTAGGGAATTCCCAAAGTAGCTTGTCTTTCCGCCTTGTTGACAAGCCGGTACTTATGTTGTATACCTACCTATCTACATCTCAATTGTCAATCTAATTAGTGTAATTGTTATTGCAATAGTGACAATCAATTCCACTCCAGTTTTAGGATAAATGAGCGCAATGTATTGATTGATTGTGTATCAAAACATGACACTAAAATGATTAGTAAGCTGACCCCGATCCGCGACTGTCATGTAAGCACTCAAAAACTGGGCCAAACTGGATTGCATGCAGTCTATAATCTGATGATTAAATGCTTACCAAAATGTGTAGAATAAGTACATTTATTTCTGATAATCCATGTTACCAAGAGCTTATAATAGTATATCAGTCACAACTAGACGGGTGTCGTCATCCTGAGTAACGTTAATCATTGTGAGAAAATACTTTAAAGACATGATTGACAAGCCAAACTAGATTTTGTTCGTTAAAAATATCAGAATAAATTATTTCCGCTTTGATAATAACTTAAACGCGCCGAAGTCGCATTACGTATATGAAAACAATTGAAGGGTTTTTCCGCGTTGATGCTACTATCTAAAGTTGGTCAAGACTCGTTACTCACTTCCTTCAAGGTCCATTTGTCTTTCAATCCGCGGAACGCATTATGGCTGATGTATCTCAGATTTCGGTTGTGACAAAGGTGAAGTACCCTCAAGTTCTTGAGTGGGGAGAACGTGCTGCGTTTCACTTCGTCCAAGTAATCGTTTTCGCCGACTTCCAATTCGATCAAGTTCGTTAAGCCTGCAAAAAAACTGATTCTATTATTATTATGTACTTCCGTATTTACGAGTATGTATATACTTCTCGCATATTGATAGATAAACATGTAAGGCATTTTTTTGCCCCGGATTGTTTACATAAGCACCAGAGTATCTGGAATTTTAATAGAGTAGTGTACCTACTTTTCTATAATGGAGTAAAAAGTTATTCTTGAAATAGATACTTTGATAGTTATAAACTTCATAATACGCTCCAGATTAACACCGTTGCCAAACATCGGGTCCAATTCGTGCTAAATTATTACGCTAGTGTTATAAAAGCACTCGAGTGCGAGATTGAAGTGAAATCATGGCGATTGATTTGGCATTAGTAAAGATTAACAGCGTCGTAAAAATCTTCTTTGATTTTGGTATTTCCCGTGAGTTGATAACAAGTTCTGGTAGATTGTTATTTTGTATAGTAAGTACCTACATCTCTATGACTCAACAGTCATCTTGAATATGTCTACTACATTTATACTATTTGTCCAGTTTCTACACATAAATTAGATAAATATATATTGTTTTATTAGGTATCGAAACGCTACGACCAAAAGTATTCTACAAATTGGTTCCACACCGATTAATTGCATTGTTCAATATTAAGTCTGTACATTGTTCTATCTTATCTATTAATAATACCTACGAGAATAATAATATGTGTATTTAACTATTTACCTACGAAGCTGTCATCATTGAGTTCTACGATAGGATTGTTGTTGAACGTGAGATATTTCAGGGACTCTCCGACGAGGCTCAGACTTTCCGGCACGGTCACGAACTTGTTGTCCGACAAATCAATCTGTTGTAACTTTACCAACCCTTTGAACGCATCTAGGGGTATGCTGTCGATATCGGTCTTGGCCAAGTCCAAAACCTGAAATTGAAAAAAAAAAGACGTGTATTTATAGGTAAAGGATAACGCAGCGGGAGTCCCCGGCTAACAATAGAAGATGTTCTTCTCAAGGGTCCTACATGAATATATGTATAAAGATATAATATTGGAATGAAATCGTAATTGGAAATGATCGTTGTATGTAATCTCGGTCATTAATCTTTCATATATTTTAATTAATGATGGCGAGAGTATCTTGTGTATCGTGACTAATACTCATTGTGCTTGACTTTGCAAAGTCCCTTCTAGTAGTAATAGACATTTTAATATTCTCATGACGTCTTAGCTGAGGTTGACACAATACTTGAAGACATCGTAAATCAGAATTTTATTGCTTCAATAAGAAAGGCAGAGTTTGATAACCTCGTTTTTTATCAGGTAACTGGCGAATTTATCAATAGACACATGAAATAATTATCTAAAGTAGGTGTAGGTTTTCTACATCCTAATGATTATTCTACACTAACACTAACCCACACCGTTACAAGTGCAAAGTCCGTTCAAGTAGTTTTTTTTGTTAAAACCACTACTAAACAGACGGATGCATTCGTGAACTTTGTTTTATAAATTATAGCGATCGATGTTAGTGATACTGATCCCTAAATAAATTTAGGTCACCCCATTTTTTAGGTTTCGTAAGTGGCGATTAAAGAATTATGTCAGTTAGATGAACAGCAGCGCATACATCACTTTACGCAACCTTGGCTACGATAAGATCTCTTTTCGTTTATAACCAGGAACGTTTTAAAGGATCCGATTAGGTATGGCCTTTTCAGGAGTCCCTGAACTGAAAATAAGAAAACCGTCAAAATAGATATCCATAAAATGAATCCTTCTCTTACCTGCAAATTAGTAGCACTAGCCAATGCAAGGATAGTCACATGATCAAGGATCTCAATAGGGTTGTTGTTGAGGTACAACCTTGTCAAGTTTGGCGTGTACTGGAACAGATACCGGTCCAGCGAGTGGATGTCATTGTGGCCCAGGTTCAGTGTCTCCAGGGCAATGTTGGAGTATATTCCGTCAATGTAGCGCCCTTGGAAAATCTCGCTTCTCAACACATCGCCTGGAAACATACATTATGTTTACTTTAATAATAAAACTAGGACCTATTTCTGTTTTAGAGAAATGTTGTCTAAACGCAATGCACTTGTAGTTTTTGCGTCAATATAACTTCCTGTGTTGTATTCATTCTGAAGTTGCATACGGCTTATTCCGTCCGCCCACTTTCCTAGTGATTCATAGTTTTCACTGTGCCAGAACGGTGGTTGCGTTTTATTCACTATTTATTAGTTTAGATAAATACTTCATCTCTGTATTAGAAAATGAATGATGGAGATAACTTTGCCCAGCAACCCACCCTTGCAAAGTCACGAAATACATTTTAAGCTGAAAATAATGAACACCATACAATTTGTTTTGTTGAATGTTGTATTATTTTCATCTCGAGAGTCAGAATCTGCGGCCTTTGTTTGATTAATTATTGACTAATGAGCATTAATTGTGATACACCGTACTTCTGATATTAATAGTTTATCATGCGCTCGTAATTGTATGAGTTTACTTTCTAACGAGCTACCAAATCGACAGAATATTTTCAGAGATTACCTCCGTGTACACACTTTCTTCATGTTTATGTATTTATGTTGATTAGATGTATTTTGCGTAAAGAGTATTTGCGACTTCTTATTGTACACATGAATGTTGAGATAAGAGATAAAATACCTACTTTATCAAACATATATTTTCTATACATCTATGGTTTGATAGTGGCAATATCAGAAACTTGTTTATGGTGTCCTCAAGGCGTGTCCTAATTTAAAATTCCATGTGTCGGTTCAGTACAAGGAAATCTTAAATTAGAAAATTGTCTCACAAAACTATAATTACGGATCAATGAACCGGGCCTTTGATTGAACCATCGCTTGCTCGAGGATTAGCTCTGTTGTTCTTGTATCGCTAATGATTTTTTTGTCGTCCATGTTTGCACGTTAGGTAGGTATGTTCCGTTTAGACTTTGTTGTTAATTACTTGTGGATCTGAATGCGATAGGTGTGTAGTAGTATATATAATCTAGATTCTTAACAATAGATGAGAATTTGCTTTATTCTCTTAGTAATCTAGTAGCCATTGCCTCATTTATACCATTAAGATCCAATCTGAGTTAGTCATCTCATTATATTATTGTAATATGTATCTAGAAATAATCATGCTTAAATGAAATCATGTGTAAAAGCAATAAGGGACCTGTTAAGGATTGTAGTAGTAGCTGGTGAAAATTGGATGAGCGCTAGTTTCCTATTATACTTTTGCCCGAAACGACAGCATGCCAAAATCTGATGCTCTTGTAGTCCAGTTGTGTATCATTCGGAACTGACAAATTAATATGCACTTAGAAACATAGAGAACAGAACTCCTCTTTACTTGCATGACTTAGTCAAGGCTATTGTTAGATGGTGTTTACGACATTTTTGTGAATCAAAGTGTTGCAACGTAGCGTTCTTCGGAGAAACCATATAAATAAATGTACCACTGACGGTGACTAATGTTATGAAAGATGTTGAGTGAACACTCGTATCTGTGTGGAACGTGAAAGATAATAAATTGTTTACTACATTAGCAAAATTATTGCGCTAACTGATTTCATACATATGCTATTAATTCATTGCATTGTAGATATCCAGTATGCCAAACTATTTCAAATGAGCATAGATCAAAAACGCAAAAAAATAAATTCATGAATGGGTTTCCAATCTAGATGTATTATGTATATCACGCCACGAAGGTACATTTAGCAGAATTCATTCACCTTTAGAATGGAAAGTTTGAAATCATAGACGTAATGGAAACTTCTACACTTCACTAATGTTGTTTATGGATTTGTTAGAATTATTTGTTTGGGATTTAGATCATCTTTATTCAGTGTTTATCTGTCTGGTCCACTTATCTCTGTATAATAAGGTGTGGGAGATCTGTCTTATAATATTTAAGCTAGCTAATATTTTCCGAAAAGAACACGAATCGCTTCTCAAATTCTTTATGGATTGTAGATATACGTATATCGTCATGCAGATTTAACTTTATAAAATAAACGTGTAAATACTTAAATAAATTATACCTTAATACGTTTGTTACATTTGTAATAAAAAATAAGGCCTTGTTACAATTAGATTTTGAACAAAAATTTAACAAGCGGATATAATATGCTAACCGCTTGGTCTGCAGGATCTATATTCAAATGTCACCTGGCTGATTGCAGTAATCATTGTTACTAAGCATTAAGTTGAACAGTATATGTAGAACATCACGTCTGTTTTGTGATACATGTTTGCTTTTCTTGTGAACATAAATATCTGACCCAGATAAGTCTTTTCTGATCAATAATCACGTATTACGTCTCTCGCATCCATACATACGTTGGCGTTGATAGCTTAACGGTTGGAGTGGTCAACTGGTCAATCTTCACGGACAGTTATTATTTATTTGCAGAATACAGGTAGTCTGGTACTTTCAAAAATATATGAGTAAATCATCATGGCGAAAACTATGAATAAGTAGATAGTATTTTTTATTTTAGCTAGATTGGTGAGTAATATAATGATATCCATTGTATAATTATATTAAACCGTCGGACTGCCAAGTCATAGGTCTCGAGTTCGAACCCAAGGCACGCACCTCTGACTTTTCGGATTTATGTGCGTATTGAATAATTATCACTTGCTTCAAAAACGGTGAAGGAAAACATCGTGAGGAAACCGGCATGCCTGAGAGATATTTCTTGACTGCATGTGAAGCCAAGTCAGAGGCCCATGGGCGGCTTTAAAACTCTGACACCAGGTTAGTTACTAACCACACGAAAAGAAGACATCCATTTTCAAATTATGTTGTCCTCTGTTTAGTCAACAAAGATGGCCCTCAACTTGTTTGTTGAACAAAAAGGGCACTTATCTCACATCTGGCTTGAATATTGTGTTTGCCTTCTAGACCTGTGCCTGCGCTACCTGTATAAATTCAAGTGTTAACAAATCAACATCATACGTACCAGAAATGTAATTGTTGCTCAAATCCAAGTACACCAATCCCTCGATGTTACTGAAAGCATCATCGTCGATCTCGACGATCTCGTTTGACTTGAAGCTGATCGCAACTCTCTTGCCCGGCACCATGGGCAGTGTCGACACGTCCGAAATTGTATTGTTGAAAAACGTTATCAACACATGCCCATCTGGAATGTCCAAAAATACCATTACCGCACCTACTTTCAACTCTCCACTACTACAAACAAAAGTAACTCCAAAATCTAGTAGAAATACTTTGCATATATCACGTTAATAACGGTTTATAGTCCTGTTAACACTTCATCAATATTCATAAAACTAAGTATTATCATAAAACCTAATCCATTCCACCCACGGTAAACTTCACTGCATCCATAAACGTATGTACGTAACGTATGCACGACTCTCCGAATTTATTATGAATAATTTATTATCACACAAAAACTTGATCAGATGCTGATCATTAACCGATAGTTATTTTTGGGAAACGTTGAATATAAAACTTGATAGAATTGCAGCTATTTGTTTTGTTTGCGTCATACTTTTGCTTGCGATAGTGTACGATGACAAATGATGTGATCTCTACGTAACTGTCCCTTCGTGTCGGCAATGTTACCTTTGTCTACGCTGTTTATGCTCTTCGGCCATTTTTCGGGAATCACATCTATGTTACGGCGCGAACAGTTTAATGTTAGATTGGAAGAATCTTGTATGGTAATATCACATGGAACGTTTTCCGCTTCGGGCTCTTGTGCGCGGCTCGACGAAACTAGGACGCATAATATCATTAACACCTACAACAAAGAAACACCATTACTTATATAATCTTTTAGGTACACAAAAAACGATCGTCTCTGTTTTCTATCTCGGTCACTACGGTCACTCACTTTGCATATCGTTGGGAAATACATTTTCATCGAAATTAGAAATGGTACTGGAGAACACCTTCGGATCACAATACGTTTTATCTTATCAGTTAGGAGCCGCCTGATATCACGAGTGACATGAAATGAGCGAGCGTCTCATTGGTCGATGTTTGTTTGTGCTATCGTCCTACTAATAAGTATGGAGCGCCGCTTGATGATCAAACATTGTCTTTTATTTTTTAGGAAATCCTGAACATAACTGCGGCAAAATTGGAAGAAATTATCAAACCACTGAGCGATAACGAGTACGAGCACGAGTTAAAACACAAATATGCCGAGATCGGCTCTCCAGACTCGACTGAGGAGATGAAGAACTTGGAGAGCCGGCAGGCAGCGGTCACACTACTACAGATAAAAAATTACGACCCAAGTAAATATGCGGTCAAACAGGAAGACGAGCCTCATATAATGTTTAACAGTGTGCAGAGTTTACCGCCCTCGGACAGAGCGAGAGAGGTGATGCACTGCAATACCGTCATCGATATTATAAGCAAGGCTGTGGCGGTCGCTCAACGGGAAAACGAAGAATCTCAGAAGTATCCACCGAACTACGCGGGTGTCATAGACAGGACGCACGCGACAAGCGTGGGTGACTACCCGCACGAGTACATCGACGAGCAATACGCCGCGTACGCACCGCCGCAGCACGCCGACAGCCCGACAGGCAACGAAGACCATGACAACAAGGAGATGGACCTCTCTCTATACAGTTCCGTCAAAAACGAGCCCAACGAACAGAGCGAGCAGCAGGATCACACGAATACATACTTCCACGGTGCACTCACACACAAGACGAACTTTGTTGATGAGTACAAGCAACACGTATTCGGAAGAACTAAAATGAAAACATCAAAAGAAAATTCATCGGTGTATGAAGATTGTAGTAGGAGCAGTAGTGGGTCGGACCCGGACAGGCTTCAGATGGATATATCTCAGATGTCGCAGGTAAGGCCCTTACACAATTTAATGAGTATTAATTTCAGTAGCATGTTTAACAGAGGAAGGTCAACTAGGTATTCTGCCGTCCACAATAGAAAACGAGAGATAGCGAACAAGGTTGGGATGACGTCATTGGATCCAACGACATTGAGTGATATTTTTGCAACCTGTGTGACCTTCAAACATTGTACTGATATCATCAACCTGTTTGTACTTTTATGGGTTGAGCCTCTGGGTTCCACGACCTGATATCATCAGATTTTGACTGTCTAGTTGAACTCAAACGCAGATGCTAACCGTGAGGTTACTGGGTTTGATAACCAGGACAGGCAAAGTGTTATTGTGGTTTTCCGAATTGAATTTCACAGTAGCACAGCCCGGTTTCTGGATTCCGAGTCTGACGATTAGTTGCAAATGGCTCGCTTCCTTTAACATGGGACTTAAACACAATTGACGAAATTTATGTACACCTCTGTCTACCCCTTCCGGGAGTACAGTCATAATGTTAATTCATCATACTTTTTTTGATGTAGAATTTTCCAAATATCACTTAACTGTATGCAACAATGTCTATATCCAACCCTTCGAAACAAATAGTCTCTCTGTAAAGCATAATAAATATGTTGTATATTACAGGACGACCCTGAGGAGACACAGTCAGCACGATCGACCCAATCTTCGCCGCAGCCGCCGATGGAACATGAACAAGACAAAGAGTCGCTGTGGCAGGCTCTACACAGGCAAAACGGTGAGCACAAACACACATACATACAGATAATATGTACAAAGAAGTTCATATCTAACCAGTTTCAAAACAAAATCCCGTGAACACGATGACCACATCTGTTACCGGCCCAGTTCCGTAGCCGCGGAGCGCTGCTGCAAGCAAGAATAGGCCTTACGGTGGTTAGATATGAACTTCTTCGATGGTACATAGAGATAACGATGATTGACAGGTTGCAGGATTTGAGATAGCGAGTTAATGTTTAAAGCGTTATCTACAAGTGTCGATTGATTAAAAACAATCAAGGAAAATTGAACAAAAATGTCATTTCTTTTAAAGTACCACACAAATCTCCTTGGTTATGGTGAATCCGCAGTTACAACCCGCGAAATTAAAATTTTCTTACGTTTTATGCAATTTATATCAAACTGACTATAACAGGTATGGGATATACATCTCTCTAAGTTAGATTTGTTACATATGAACTTTTCCACAAGAAATTTGTTCTTATGTAACAAATCTAACTTAGAGAGATGTATTAATTATTCCAATGATTATAATATATAATAAATATCATATTTTGATCAAGATACAACCTGACACTGACCTGCAAATTGCAAAAAACGTAAGAAAATTTGAATTTCGCGGACTGCAATTGCGGATTCGTCTTATTTAAGTAATGATTAGCGACTGTTTAACCATACATTCTGACTGTTGAACGTCACTTAACTTTATGCAATGTAAAAATAAACCCCCTAATCATCAGCTATTTTGTCAAGAAGTATCGGGTTAAATTCCTGGCTAAAGCAGGCACCTTATCAACATCAAATTACAAAAACTGCAGTTACAGTTTTCTCCATAATCAAGATTTTTTACTATCGATTACTTTTTGCTGTTCGTCATATTTTCACACTGAATTTCCATCTCAATAACTCACCCTGTATATGAATCGTATCGATTTCTCGAGTATGAGTACAACAATGTTTTTCACTGTATCTGACTGAACTTTGGCACTTTTACTTTACTATTCACATTTATAAAAGATTATGCAGAATAATTTAAATAGCATGTGCAGGGAATAAAACGTAGAACTAACATCAATAAATTCCAACTTGAACTCTATTATAGCAAACAGACAGTTCAATTTCGCTAACATAGAGTCGCTAGGGAACAATCTATCAATAACATGATTTCATCAAACTATTGCACTAGCAATAAATTGAATGATGTGCATTATTTTATTGCTTTTCATCGAACAACTAACGACAAACATAAATTCTCGAATAATCCCATAAAAGTACCTACTTTGTGCGAATCTTTGCAAATCAGAATTTTCCCCCGCACATGTTTTAAATAGTTTGATATTGCTGCTGTGTTAGTGTATTATTAACTTACTTCAAAAAAGGACTTCGTTTCTATGTTCGTTTGTATGTTTCAAAAAACAAATAAGTATGTGTATCGATATTTTCATCACTTGTGGACCGATTTTGAATTAAATCGGTCCACAAATGTCTGTCTGTCTGAACGCGATAAACTCAAAAACTACCAAGCGGACAATCAAACGGTTTTCACCAATGGACGGAGTGATTCATGAGGAAGGTTTTTGTGTATAATTCATTAAGGTTTTGTGTAAATTGGCTGAAATATGACGATTATTGTTGAAGATGTCGAAAAAATCATGCCGACTGGAAGCTTTACCGTGCACCGCGTACACCGTGAGAAATAAATAAAAAATGTGTTTAACAGGATTGTACATCTTAAAAAGCTCAACAAAAAGTACGCGATGGCATAAGTCTACCTCCTAAGGATGATCCACAATAACCATTTTAATATTTAAATATTTTTTCTTTCTTTATCCAATAAAATATGTCATTTAAATTGCGAATTTAATTTAGGTTAAATATGCCTATTAAGATGAATACTTTAAAAGATATCACAGATTCAAAATTACACGTTCCAAAATAATTATGGTTGACGGCAACGCGGGTGCAGTGCTACAAGAGTCAATGACCTTTTCCTCTATTAGGTATGCGATCATTCCTTCGCTTCCTTTTAATCCCGGTAGTACGTTTGCGTGGGATATTGTCCGACATCCACGCAGGCGAAGCCGCGGGCAAAAACAAACCTATTTTTTTATAAAAACAGATACCGATTTTTTTAAATATATAATTCACAAAAACATCTTTTATAGCGTTTTAGCTCTCTACATACAGGTGACCCGTGAAAATAGATCCAAAGTAAAATTTTTGAAGCCGAGAACAAACATGAGGGGGGGGGGGGTGTTTCGGGAAGCCCTTGGAGAGAAGTTTCTCAATTTTTCTTTGGAACACGTTTCGTGGCCCACTCTGTATGTACATACAACCGTTAACGTCAATATAATTTCCGCTACTCATCTTGAGTTGCCGAAATTACGTTGCATTCGGTTTCATAAAATGAAAAGTCATGCGTCCGATCATATCAGCAGAAATTAAGAACTACATTAGAAATTTTCGTCCCCTATTTAACCCCTTTAGGGGGTGAATTTTCTGAAGTATTTTTGCTATTTATCTATTGTACAATATTGAATGCTTCTAGACGCAGCGGTTTAGGCTGTGCGTTGTCTATTAAATAGGTTTTTGCTCCACATTCACAAAATGAGTCGTCGCATAACACACAAAATTGGCATTGCTCAACTGACAATATATCTTTTAATGAGAGCGGGTTTAACGGCACTAGCCCAAATTTTTATGACACAATATTCTCAAGTATTTTTTATTTAATTTGTCCAGGTCGTAGCGGCGAAGCAACACAGTTACTACGGCGTCTGATCAACAGCAAGCAGCTCGGCATGACAGTGTCACCGCTCAGGACGCCCGCCTCCCCGCTCTCCAGCACCATGCAGCAACCAAACAACGGAGCTGTGTCACCGGTCAGTACACATTTCATTAACAGCGAACTGTCGGCTAAGCTACGGTCTGCCACAGTCAAATAATGTATACAATGTGGAGACTACAATACAACAATAAATGAAAACACTGGCATTAATAATGCATAGTATTTTGTAACTATCAAATAAATCCTTGCATAGATATTAGAAAAATTTGTTTTTCAAACAAATTAAATAGTAGTGATGAGCCGACGGGTTACGTCGTTTATCCACCATAAGGTGGATACTCGGAAACGTATGTCCGAGAGTGCATCCTAAGCCTATCAATTCCGTTTATCCAACTAGATTAACTCGAGCCGACTATGGATTTTGTCGATCTTCTACTAGCTATATTGACTAAACTATTGAATATATTCGATTACAATTTTGTATGCAGAATGGGAACGTCATTAGATACACGCCGTTTAATTTATTGTTGTGTTATCGTTTCCACCTTGTATATACGCAAAAAATTCTGAGATCTTCTCTGTAGTGACCAATCGTAAGTCGTATCTCAGAGTAACTAAATGAGACGCAGCCCTCGAAACAAAAGCAGAACGATTAAGAGCAAATTTGACCAATGAAACTGAAAGCGACTAGCAAAAATAACCACGTTCAAGAGGTCAGTGTCATCATTGTTGTGACATATCGATACTGACTGCTCTTGAACGCATTTGCGCCCTTTTCCGAGCAGAACTGCACCGCGTTCGGTGTACGCTGCACATAGAAGCAGAGTCATCGCTGTCTGATGCATGCTTCGAGCGGTCGGTTTACCTTTTAACTAAGATCTGCGTAGACCCTCGGTAGTCAGTTTCAAGCGGCTTAGGATTAACTTAGGTTTTAGGTCCGGATATCATGGCGTGGTTCTAGAACTCTCCTGCTTGAAATGTTGATCATTCAATGTAAATTGTATGAGTATCCTATCAGATCGGTGTGTCCTAATATCAAGTAAATGGTAAACTGTTACATACACACTTGCCTTTTAAGTTACATTAATAGTCTACTTGTGTATCTAAGTAGATAACGAATTGAACAATAGATAGTTACTTATTCATATGACAAATTTCTACGAAACGATGATATGAAAGTAAAAATAAGCCGTAGAAAGATAATTATTATCCTGCGCATTTTGTATGAAGAAGACTTAGATAATATTTGATGGATACTCGTAAACGCTCGTAAATAAACGATACCGTGGGCTTGATAACCATCACTTTGTAATCTATTAATATTCATTTTTATCTACTCTCATATCGTAATATTCGAATTATTAACTTCAAAACGAGTTTATATTGACATACTTTATAAACACAATACCGAAATTTAAAAATAGAATCATATTATAACACTTTTTACAATGCATTTGCTCGAAAATAGCGTTTTCCAAGCACTCAATTTGTGCGGAAAGTGTCACTTTTTCACTTCACTAGTGCTATTTACTTTTCTGTTTTTTTTTTAATTTTTGAGGCCATCGTCAACCCGTCTCGTCTCAGAGATTTTATTATTTGAGAAAAGTTTTTCACAAGTTAGTATTTACAAATCAGATGATGATGACGATGACGATGGCGATGATTATGACGATGGTTAAAATTAAAGTCAAAGTCGAAGTAAAAGTCGAAGTCGAAGTCAAAGTAAAAATCAAAGCCAAAAGTCAAAGTCATGAATTAATTTTGTTTTTTATCATTTATATACGTCGTCGTATGTTAGATGTTACACATCGCAGGCGACTGCCGTAAGGCTCGCTCGTTTTTTGTTTTTTTTTCTCGCACAATGCATAGTAAAACGTTGTATGATACACGTGCGTAAGATGATTACCGACTCGTGTCGACTTATACACTCGCTCACTTCGCTCGCTCGTGAATAAAAATGCCACTCGTCGGAAATCACCTACCTTCCGCACTTATAGCATAAATAACTATTCTCTAACAAAATAATATAAAAGATTAAAAAAAAAATACTATAACGATACAGGGCAAATCCAAGAAGTTAATATCACCAAGGAGTTTCCATCTATTTTTGCAATGGAACGTTAGCGGGGACAGCAGCACCGCTCCAGCGCATGCGCGGTGATGTGCTGGGTGCAGGCGCCATTCATACGTGAAGTTGAACTCAATTTCGTGGTTTTTTTTTATTCTTAATCTTTACCTTTGATTTTTTATTTAGTAGGTTCAATCCCAATGTATGAGAGTAGATAACGTAATGTATGACACTACATATATAAAACTGCAGGAGTGATAATACCGGCCTGTATTTACTTGCTTGTTCTTCTTACTTTTCATAAACGCGGTTCTTGCTCTGTCTGATTTTTCCTTTTTTTTTTTTGCTGAAATTTCTTAGGCGATGATTCTATAATTGGATGAGAATTGAGGGTGAAATTTCAAGGACGCGTCACGTTTGGAATATATATGTTACGTTACATGAGAGAGAAGAAATACACTCACTGTCTCTCAATCTTCTTCTCTTCTTTTTGAGTGGTTAGTGACTAGCGACTGTCGACGGAAGAATAGACAAAATGACAGATAAACAATCACAATCTGTCATTTTGTCTATTCTTCCGTCGACAAAACCCGTTTCTACGGTGGTTATACTACGCGTTCTGGTGTCAGAGGTTTAAAGCCGCCCACGGGCCTCTGACTTGGCTTCACAAGCCGTCGAGAAATATCTCTCAGGCATTTCCTCACGATGTTTTCCTTCACCATTTTTTAAGCAAGTGATCATTATACAATACGCATATAAATTGGAAAAGTCAGAGGTGCGTGCCTTGGGTTCGAACTCGAGATCTATGACTTGGCAGTCTGATATGGCATGGCTGGCTGTCTGCATTGCTGGATTTTCGACGCTAGGCTCAGCGCTGAGAGTTGAAAATCCAACACTGCACTTTTATTTAGGGATTCATTTAAGTGTCACTTAGTGTTGGTGAAAACTGACATTATTGTGAGAATGATAGCGTAGTGGTCTGACCACTGTGTTGCACTTTTATTTAGGGACTTATTTAGGTGTCATTTAGTTGTTGGTGATAACGGGCATTAATTTTTCTTATTCTTTTATGTTTCACTTCTGTCACGTGTACGGCGCTGCACGCGTAATTTTGTTTTCTAAAGTTTTAAGACCTGGTATCTACCTTTCTTTCCCAAACCTCTTTTATTACTCATCCTCGTATGACCAAATCGAGAAGGGATCTATTATAACAGCGAACCAATTTTCACGCCTCGATTAGACCTAGGCCAAATATTTTTTGATATTCGAATAGCTCATGTGATGACCTAAAGAGGTGCCATAAAGAATATGACTTAAGAACCTAAAAAAAAACCCAGGAAATTAGAGTATTCTGGTTATAAAACAAAATTTTATAAAGTACTAGCTTTACCCAGCCCGACTTCGCACGGGTAGCACTAAACCCTACCTACCCTACCTACCCTACCTATCCTACCTATCCTACCTACCCTACCTACCTTAATTTTCTCACCGTTTAAACCTTCCCTGGACTACGACAAACATTTCAAAACCAAAATCAGCTAAATCGGCCCAACCGTTCTCGAGTTTTAGCGAGACTAACGAACAGCAATAGATTTTTATATATATAGATAGATATAGATAGATGGTCGTAGTCCTCATTTAGTTTTACTTTCACTGTACTTAAAGGTTAGTTAGGTTATGGTAACATATTATTGAGTAATCGACACAATTTGTAGAACACGGGGAGTAAGGGGCCATATAGCAAATGCATAACAGCATTTGCTATATTGCCCCTTACTCCCTTTTACTTTCAACATTTAATGTCTGAAGAATTACTATAAAACTCTATTGTGTTAAACGAATAAGGAAATTAATATGCTCGCATACGTGTTCCGCATTTGAGTGTAATTTTATTATCACTAGTCATGCACGGGACGTAATGAAACAATATCTATTTCGTATCAGTGGTGTCTTTGAATTTGTATCGTGAGTTATAATAAACTAGCTTTGTGCCCACGGCTTCGCCTTCGTGGATGTCGGAAATTATCTCACAGGAACGTACTACCGAGATAAAAAGTATGTCCTAACTCCTAACCCAGGTCATGGTCTACCCATGTGCCAAATGTCATCCAAATCCTTTCAGCCGCTTTAGCGTGAAAGCGTAACAAACTCACTTTCGCATTCATAATATTAGTTAGGGTGCACGGTTCTTTAGATGGTAAACATAATATTTTGCATGGGACATGCCAATTATTATTACCCTTATAATACACACACACACTTGGCAGGTGGATTAGTGATTTCAGAAATGTATTTTTTAAGTTAAGAGCGTTTATTTTAAAAGTTGGCAACGACGCAAATAGATGTCAAATATTTCGCTGTTTTGATTAATTTGGCAATATTACTGAATGGAAATATGAAATGTGGCTAACTAGAATATTAATAATGAATTGCAATTGTAACACTGAATTTGATGTTGTACAAGTTTTAGGTGTAAAAAAGGCATTTGGAACATTTCCAAATACCTTTTTACATCTAAAACTAAATATTCGGTGTTACGATATTAATTATTGCATTTCAAAATCAATATTTTAGTTCGCTAGTTAACCACATTTCATATTTCCGTACAGTAATATTGCCAAATTAATCAAAACAGGTAAATATTTGACAGCTATTTGCGACGTTGCGACGTTTAAGATAAACACTCTTGATGTACTTCGAAGTTTCATTGTACATGTTTATAATAAGTGAAAATTATTCGCTTAAATTTTTCTTAAGATCTCTATTTAGAAGCTGTCTGTTTCACAAACATGAATAGAAAACCATCAGGAGTACAAAAAATATTGGTAATCTAAAGTTCACTCCAATATTTGCGTTGTCTTATCTGTCCTAACGCTTGCTTGGCCTATTGCCAAGGTCCGCAGCGCTTGAAGGAGCTATCTGCTCAAGCGCATGTTATATACAACCATATGATCCGCTTCGTCGTCCACTTTATGACTAATTTCTAGTTTTAGACAGGACGACTGTCGAGTTTAATCTCATTTACGCAAGCCTTAGGGCGTTTTACCACTAACATCGTCCCGATCATTGTCGGTCAGACAAGACTTTTATACTCGTACATTCATTGTTTAGTACACGCAAAAAATGTCGGAATATTGGAAAACGCGACTTATTTACTAGTATAAATGCCACCTTATCAAAGGAGAAGTGCACAGGTTATCTAAAATAATCAATTCGGTTTAGCTAACTTAGTTTCTATACCTAGCTATAGACGGTATCCGTGAGTTTTTGGACATAACAGATACTGTCAAACTTCGAACCTTGCTTGGAAACAAAAATAAAAATTCCTGCATAATGCAGCTGTGTACATGACACAGATTTTAATTCAAATTATTACATCTGTATTATTTATTGACACAATTGAAAGCCGCACTGTATGAACAATGTATTTGTTTGTGATAAAAGATTACCTTATACTAACTACTATGTGATGCGATGCGGTAATAAAATATTATTAATGAGTCAATCAAATAACGAGCTATCAAAATTTTATAGGAACGATCAATACACAACAATATACTATTGTTATTTTAAATAGGTGAAGCTAATGTAGGTAAATGTTATAATATACAGTCCTTGGCACAGAAAAAGTTACCTTATTTTATAGTGTGCCATACATAGTGGAGCTTATTATGTGAATGTATTGTACTCTGCGTTTTAAAGGTTTTTCTTTTGAAGAGTCATAACTTTACCCTTAAGCTAGGAATCGACTATGTTCGCAAACAGCTCAAAAAGAGACGTGTTTGGTACAAACCGCCATATCATATCAAATGTTTTATAATAATAATAATATTTAATCATTTATTTATTGTCACTTCAAGACTTAAACATTAGCGTAGCCCTGGCCTGGCTCTTGTACTAGGAGTTCCTGTATCACAAGAGCCAAATTATTATTTAATTATTTATTTGTGGTAATTACAAAAATCTACGAAATAAAAATCTTACAAAACGTTTTCATCTCCTAGAGGGAAAAACAAAAGTTTGTAATGTGTAAGTTTGTTCGGAATTTTGTAATTTTTGTCGATGGGAAACCGCTCGTCTGACGGGCGCACGGCTTGTTATTAACAAACAGAAATGAATGAATTTGTAACATCAATACAGAAACTAGCCTTAGTAACACATTGTTAGTATGAAGTAAACTGTATGAAACAATATAAATGCTACTAACCTTCATGCTATCCTCTTGTGGTTGGGCAGAATTCCAACTAGTTACTGCACAAATTCTAGCAATTTTATGGTGTGTGTCAAGACCACAAACGCTTTTTAATTAATATAATAATAATAACTGCCTCTGATGGACAAGAGTGTCGTTCTTATCATTGCAAACAGTCAGTAATATAACTTGTTTTTACGGTTTTTTTTTTGGTAATTGTTGTGTTTAGTTTAAATGCCAAAACTTAGTTCCTGTAAAACCAGTTCCTCAATCGTAAAATCAATCAGTGGAGCTTATAATATGACGTATTATTATATTGCAAAATCCAACACAAACAGAACAGGCTGTACGCACGGTAAATAAGTTATCTTTCAGTTGTTCTTTTAGTTTAGGGAGGAGGAACTTAAGGCAGCAGTCCTGATTCCAAATCAAAACAAACGTATGACATTTATATTTACTACTCGAAACCATAGAGATTTGATGACAGATTTTTTCATTTAAAAATAATTCTAATTACGAGCGAGAATAGTCTTCGGAAAAAAAGATCAAACCTGTTTACAAATAAACAGTACATACCCAAAACTTTCTAAGCATGGTTCATCGAATCACACGGTTTATAAAGTCTACACTCATTTACTAATTTAAATACAACTTATATGCTGGAGCGTTCACTTCCATACTGAGATTATTCTACACTTAATAATATGAGTTAAAAGAAGTTCCACGTGACAGCATGAATTAACTTCTTTAGTGTTACCTTTAATGTTATGTTATTGTTCATTTTCAATACATTTTCCTTGTCTCGTTAAAGATATGTGCTCATTGTTATCACTGCTCACATAGCATACTTATGTACTATCCATCCTAGATCTTTGAAACAAAGATAAAATGTGTTCGGTTGAGAAATGATGGAGAAATGCCCTTATCTATCATGTGTTTAGCTAGAACAATGTACCTGTATTACATGATGTATTGTTGTGTCTTTGTGATAAATTGTTCATTTTCACAAAAATAACTTCGTTTGTACTCTCATTTACGCGAATGGTTACACATAATATGCATTTATTTAATACCCATGTGAGATATATAAATACCCAACTATTTTATTCGACGTCATCGAACGTCCAATGTCAGATTAGTTCACGCACTTCCCGAACTCCGTGATTACTCTCCAAGATTTTGATAGCTCTTACACCGCTGAATACGAACGGGACCAACGGTTGAACATGTTCTTCTTATTCCTAAGGCATGTCTACATTACAAGCCCCCAGTAAAAAGCTTGCTGGAAAATCTTAGCGTAGAAGACGAAAGAAAGAAAATAAGTATAATTGCGGTAAATAGGATGCAAAGAAAAAACACATACACGAAAAGAATAAGTGAGGGGGGGGGGAACTCATACGTCACATCCACGCAAAAGAGCCATCGCTCCGCGAGGTTTAAATTCTATTGGTTAATACAGGCACAGCCTGGTGCCTTGGAAAGCACGTTAAGCCATTGGTCCCGGCTGTCATTCGTGGATCTTTGACAGTCATTACGAATCGTCAGAAGCCCGAAAGTCTGACACCAGTCTTACCAAGGGGTATCGTATTACCCAGTTACTGGGTTGTGGAGGTCAGATAGGCAGTCGCTCCATGTAAAATACTGGTATTCAGCTGCATCCGGTTAGACTGGAAGCCGACCCCAACATAGTTGGGAAAAGGCTAGGCAGATTGATTGAATACAGGCACAGCTCCGCTCCTCTCCTCTCTTCTCCGCTCCAGTAGTCAGGCAGCCTAATGCTGCTGTGCAAGTCCCAGCGCTGGTTTTCAGCGACAGCTGGCATTGAAGTGATGACGTCAACCGGTGCAGCATATAATGAGATAACAATAAAAAATAAAATAAATACATGCCTAAATGCTTATATAAATATAATAATTGAATGGCAACCTTCGGTACATGCATTACATACAAAAACTCAAGCCTTTTTTCCCATGGGGGTGGGCAGACACTACAGAATGGCATTACTAGAAAGACAAAAACCTTAACAATAAATAAAACTGAAATTATCAAAGTTTACAAAGATTAGGGCCAAACTACTATTGACTAAATTATGTTATTTTAAACA
This sequence comes from Agrochola lota, assembly GCA_947364205.1. Classification (NCBI taxonomy): domain Eukaryota; kingdom Metazoa; phylum Arthropoda; class Insecta; order Lepidoptera; family Noctuidae; genus Agrochola; species Agrochola lota. The sequence goes on along the minus strand of OX376223.1, from coordinate 15,197,782 downwards.
GAATGGTGAATGGCACAGTTCGGGCCGAGGTTCAAGCGTGGCGGGCACGGCGCGAAGAAAACAAAGCTTCCCTGCACGAGCACAGCCCCTCATGGCCGTAGACCCGCCCGCCACCAACACACAATGGCCACAAACAGCGTCTGAGAATGTAAGTTATTTATTATCAGTAACAGATGGACGTCACAACACAACAGCTATATTTTTTTTTTTTTGTGGTTTTCGTCGTCTTGGGTTTCAGATTAAACAGGTTCACAAGTTTTTGCTAGAAAGACAGAAATAGTTCCCGAAAGGCCGGCAAGAGATATAAGTAAATGATTCAGATACTTTGTTAGTCGTTCTCATCACTCTTGTGATTTTTGGAATAAATTAAATATACCGACCAGTAGACACTGTAGTAGTAGTGTCAGATTTATTTTATAAATGGAAGAAAGTCTGTTAGAGTGACAAACAATGAGTCGGGATTGTGCATTACGGATTAGTTCAATCTAAGGATTAGATTGATTAAATATTCATGTTTTACCGACTTTAGTTATCTTGAAAATCATCGTCTTTACCCGCGGGTGCAAGGGGTGCAAAACACCCGGGTGCAGTGTCTTTGGGGGCGCCAGCTGATCGCTTATACCTACACATCTATGAGTAATCACAATCATATTACCTATATTGTTTGCAAAATACGCCTCATGCAGCTTTCACCACATTAGCCTTGCGACTTGCAAGCCAATTTAGATCTTATTACTACAATAATTAAATTATATTCCAACAAACACACGTGGCAAATTCAAAGCGAGCTGGCCGACTTGAGTGACACAGTTTCTTGTTAACGATAATCTGTCAGACTTTTTTTATTCGTCCATAATTTTAGATAAAAACATGTTCTCCCACACGTCGATAGGTATACGTCACGGTCAATTCCCCGACTGCAAATTTAAGTTTGTAATCGCAAAAAATAAAAAAAACTACAAATTAAATATTTTCGGACTTTTTCCTTTACTTGTGCTGGGAGACCTTACTTCTTGCCAAATTTCATGATCCTAGGTCAACGGGAAGTACCCTTTAGGTAGTATTGAAGTGAGACTTCTATATAAAACTAAAGTGTTCCGAGTGACTAGTCTTAGAAATTATTCTGTCATATTGTATTTCTAAAATGTTTTATATGCATGCGTCAATATCTTTTCTGTTAATCTTTATCATGTCATGTCCATCAACACAAAACAAAAAACTTCACACACACATTAACATATTTTATGAATTGAAGAGTAAACCTGGCCTATTTCCCTGTACTAATAGCTTTGTAACGTTTAACTTGAACCAATACTTTGGTTGCCTTTTTTACTTTTGCCCATTTCCTATAGATAATCATTTTTGGTAATTTAGATAGCTTAACAAGTGATATAGATAATTGCGCTGTCTCAAAAGTATCTATCTGTGATCTTGAAGACTGTCATGAGTTGATCTCTTATTCGTCTGACCATACTTATGCAAAACATTCGCAGCATAAATTGTAATCTCCCTGGACTTGTATTATTACTCGACAGGTTAAAAATGAATTGTGACATTATAGTTCTCACGGAGTGCTGGTTATTGAAGGCAAGTGTAATTCCTACTCTATCAGGATTCCAATCGTTCTCCACTTTAAAAAATTTAAAACAAAATGACGGAGTTATTATTTATTACAAAGACCATCTTAAGTTAGTTTTTGAGGAACCATCCTTTCAAGAAGGAAACTGTCTTATAACGCGAATAGGCAAACAGATGACTATAGTTTCTATATACCGCTCTCCCTCATATAAAAACGTTGATCCTTTTCTAGACTCTTTACACGAAACTCTTTTACAAGTAGAAGGTTCCAACAACTTGATGTTAATAGGAGACATTAATATTTCCATCAACAACTCGAAAATTGATCAAACTGGAGAGAAATATTTGACCCTTACAGCGTCTCACGGATTATTACCAGCCCATACAGAAATTACCCGTAGTGCGAGTGGAACATGCCTTGACCATGTATTATTAAGAAGTTCTTACCGTTCCCATACTTTGATTCCGACAACTACTTTAACAGATCATTACCCTGTGCTTGTATGTTTAGATCTTAATTTACCACGAACTTTTACAAACATTATGTACAGTGTAACCAATGAGGAATCCTTAACACAAGACATACTAAAAATCGATCTAACTCCGATATTCCAGTCCAATGATCCCGATTTCTCTATCAACTACCTGACCAGCTCAATACAGGCCGCAATAAATCAAAACACTGTTGTTGTCAAAACTTCAAGGCGTAAAAAGATTATTAAACCATGGGTAACTCCTGGGTTATTGAGATGCATGAGAAATAGAGACAGGCTACACTATGAACTAAAATCCTCACCAAATAATGACACTCTGAGAGTTACATATTTACGATACCGGAATTTTTGTACTGAAATTTTAAAGAAAGTTAGACATGAATATGAGAAATCGGAGGTCGAAAAAACAAAAAATAATCCAAAAAAGCTCTGGAAAGTTCTTAAAGAAATCTCTAACATGAATAAAGTTCCTAGTCACTCGAATCAGCTTTTGGATATAAGCTCCTCACCCGAAAAATCACTTGACTCTATAAATCAGTATTTTGTAAACGTAGGCCAGACCTTAGCTGAAAACTGCTTGAATCTGCACAATACTATTACTACCTCACCGCTACTGACGGATGCTTTCAATACTAATACACAACTGAATTCGTTTGTGTTGGAGGATGCAAGTGAAGACGAAGTCTCTCGCCTTATGATGGGTCTAAAAACGGAATGCACGGTAGGCCGCGATAATATATCAAATAAATTTTTGAAAAGACATGTTGACTTCCTTGTCCCGCCGCTTACTTACATCTTTAATCAATGCCTTCGTACAGGTCTGTTCCCTTCCCAATTGAAAAGCTCCGAAGTCCGTCCAATTTTTAAAGGAGGCGATAAAAATGATATCTCCAATTATCGTCCGATCTCTATATTACCCGCTATCTCAAAAATACTGGAAAAGATAATTAACAATAGACTCACAAAGTATCTGGAAAAAAATAATTTGCTTGCAAATAATCAGTTTGGCTTTAGAGCAAATAGATCTACCGATGATGCTGCTTATTGCTTGACTGAATTTGTTAGTACTAACCTGGACAGGGGGCGCAAGTGCTTGTCTATCTTCCTGGACCTGAAAAAAGCGTTCGACACCATTTCTATTCCCATCTTGATTACCAAGCTAGAAAAGCTTGGTGTGAGAGGAACTCAACTCCGACTTCTCGAGAGCTGTCTGGCTGGTCGGACGCAGTGTGTTCGAGTGGGGAGTCACGTGAGCGCTGATCTTCCGGTGTCTTTTGGCATTCCCCAGGGCAGCATTTTAGGGCCTACTCTCTTTCTCATTTATATTAATGATCTGACTAGTATCAACATTCCCAAAGGCGACATCATATCATACGCTGATGACACAGCTCTTCTTTTCTCTGCCAATACCTGGGATGAGGCGTTTAATGCTGCACAAAATGGGTTTAATATGGTAAACCAATGGCTCAGACTTCATCTTTTAACATTAAATACTGATAAAACGAAATACCTGACTTTCAGTATTCGTAATTCAACGCCGGCAGGGAGCAATTACAACATTGTCCCTCACCAATGTTCTCTAGATATACACTGCACTTGTAAGCCAATAGAACGTGTCAATACAATAAAATACTTAGGGATCCTCTTCGACGGCAACCTCAGCTTCAAAGACCATATAAAATTACTCAGCGCGCGAGTCAGAAAGCTTATTTATGTGTTTAAAAAGCTGCGTCACGTAGTTGATGCTAGGTTACTGAAACAAATCTACTTTGCCTTGTGCCAGTCAGTATTAACATATTGCATTTCATCCTGGGGAGGAGCTCCCAAAACAGTAATTAAACCTATTGAGATCGCTCAACGCACGATTCTGAAGATTTGCACTTATAAGCCTCGACTATTTTCCACTACATTGCTATATAAATTTTGCGAAGTACTTACTGTTAGACAGCTCTACCTACTAACTATAACTCTGAAGCAACATCAAGGCTTAGCATATGACCCCAACCTTAACCATAGGCGTAAGAAACAATTAGTGTGTACTCGTGAACATAAACCTAAAACTTCTTTTATTAGAAGATTTTTTGTATTTTTGGGGCCCTATGTCTATAATAAAATTAACTCCGTCATAGATGTTTACCCTCTTAATAGGGTTCGTTGCAAAGCCATAGTAAAAAAGTACTTATTGACCTTAACTTATGATGATACAGAACGACTATTAATCGTTCCAGAGTAAACAGGGTCCTTTGACTCCTTTGTGCAACTTTTAAGGTATTTACTCATCATCTACATATCACTGAAACACACACATTTGCTTACACTCATCATTTTACACATCGCACCTTTAAAGTAAAACCGTTACTGGACGAAAATTTTCATGAATTGAGTTATCAGATTTTATTGACAAAAACAGTGAATTTTTTAAATAATATAATTTCGTTTCAAAATTTTATAATTTCGTTTAGTAACGGTCTTGCTTTAAAGGTGCGACATCACCACACGTACACACATCATAACACTCACCACCCCTACACAATTACTTTCCCCTCTCTATACATGCACACCAACACATTTAGTTTTTAGCTTAGTTTACTTTATTTTATTTTTACTTGTTTTTCTTTAATCTACATAAAGCTGTACTTGTTAGCTTAATTCCTTTATGCAAATAATATACTGAGAGGTTTGGCGCTGCATGCCGAGATACAGGTTTTACCTAGTTCGGCTGCAGATGCTCCTATTTTGTATTGTATTTTAGCTTACTAGTTTTTAAGTTGTTTTTTTTGTACAATCTTTTTCTTGGCAAAATAAATTATTATTATTTTTGCAGAGTGTTTTTTCTTCTCAGCTCTTTAACTGGTTTTTGCAACATTTACGGGCCGAAACCAAGTAAATGCATTATTATTATATTATTATTATTATATAGACGGGGGGTATTAGGATCTGTCACGAAAAAGCGTTACGGCCGCGTGGAGGGGGTAGACGAAATATTGCATGGTGAGAGGCGGCAGCGGCGGAGGGAGAGAATAGATTGGAATCTTAAGTTTTTATATTGAACCGATTTGAAAAATTATTTCACTGTTGGGAAGCTACACTATCCCCGGGTGACATAGGCTATAATATATTTTCAAAAAAATTAGGGATCCTTACTAAAATTCCAATAATGTAACCCAAGGTGTAAAAAAATTACCTAAAATATTCTTTACATCGTGTGCGCTGCGATAACTATTGATGATAGAATAAAATTATGTACTACGACTTTGCAGAACACATCATTATTTACAAAAAGTGTCGCGACAGCATATGTCTAACTATTAAAGTTATGTCACAATAAGTGTTCTTTTATTTAAAAAAATATATTGTAATGCCGTCGCTAGAAAAGGCTGTTTATTTGTATCTTGGTATTAACCCTTATCACCATAAATTACTTTATATTCAAGACTGCTTCAATACCTTTATATAACTTTTTGAATTATTCAATTCGGACATTCCATTCGAAAGATATCACGAGTTTAAAAATGTAAGTATTAGAAAAAAACTTGGGTGGTAGCCGCTCACCCGCTCGGCTAGTTAGGCAGCACCTTTTTGCAATGTAGGAGTCACTGGGGTACGGGCCGTACGGTAGGTTAGGTAGTGTTGATAGGTAGGGTAGGATAGGTAGGTGTGCTGTAGATAAGTACTTAGTGCTACCCGTGCGCAGCCGGGGCGGGCAGTTAGTTGATTATAACGCAGATGAGCCGAATGAAGATTGATGACGAAAGATGTGCATTTGCTAGTGTTGCTTTGTATATGTATAAGTTTATTGTTGACTATGGATGTTTTTTTTGGTTCCAGATTGAATTCAGTTTTTTTGTTTGATAAAATAAAATAGGTTTAAATAAAAAATGCATTTATTAAAATGTACCTAACCTAACCAAATCATTTTAATTTTAACTTGAAGTTTTACGGGCAGGTTTTTAAATTGGACAAGTACATTAACAATCTGCCCATAAAACTTCAAGTTAAAATTTTGTTGCTATTCGTTTTGCCACTTGTCCGTTGCGATTCGTTTTTCCACTTGTCCGTTGTGATTCGTTTTTCCACTTGTCCGTTGAAGTTTCACTTCTACTATGTGTCCCAGCACACATTTCGATTTTTTTAAATTTAGTTGCGAGTATCAAAAATGATGACGCTTAAATTAAATGGCCGTATTTTTCTAATGCTTTGAATTTGAAGATTGATTGTTTTAGAGCTCGAAGGGACCTTAGACATACGTATTTGATATTAATTTCAACTTAAAACCTCCACATTGCTACATACCACGCGTCCCTGAGAAAAAGGTTTTTGCCGGACAGACAGACAGACAAACAGTTCCGGAAAAGGGTTCCGTTTTTTTCCTTTTGAGGTAAGTACGGAACTCTGAAACAGAACGCAAAAAATAAGTGTTTTTTGTTGGCAAGGGGGGCAATCTTATTTTCCCACCCCAGCGCCCTATATGGGTGAAGACGACTCTGTTGAAAATAACACTTTATAAGACTCACTAACTAATCCTAACATCATAACATTTCTGTATGCAGCAGGAACCACCAGAAGCATCATCCACACCAGGCGGCGCGGGCTCCGCTCGCTCGGGGCCTCGTGTTGAACTATCTTGCAGTAACTGCGGCACACACACCACGACAATATGGCGGCGCGACGCTCGCGGCGAGATGGTCTGCAACGCGTGCGGACTATATTTCAAGCTGCATGGAGTTCCGCGACCTACGGCCATGCGACGCGACACTATACACACGCGCCGTCGCAGACCGAGACATGATGGCAAGCACACTAAGAGCAGTGAGTAGACAACAATCTATTCAAATCCTTTTTTCGAATTGATGAATATCAACTTTATGCAAGTGTAAATCCAATTGATTACAGAATGACTAATAGTAAGAACAGCTTTCTGCACCATTAATATTTTTAGATTTTTATCAAGGCATTCTGAACCTTAAACTAAGTAACTTTGAGCAATTTTTGGTGTGAATAATTGCAGTTTATGGCAGCTTGTAATGTAAATCACGCAAAACATTGTGCTTAAGGGTGTATGCAACGGTACAGAAGTTGTGGTGGTAGGTTTTTAAAGTTAAGTTAAAAGTTATTGTATGGAACCGTATTACACCTTTTGCTGGAGGCCTTAATTTATTGAGGCACCCACAGGAAATTCCAGTTAAGAATCCAACAATCTGCTCCTAAGTTGACAGGCGAGTGAGATGCGATTACAAAAAAAAACGGAACCGTCCATTCTCTACCTACTTACGCGCCGTGCATTTTGCACAAACAACGACACAGCATTTCTACCTCTTAGTGCAAATAATATATAAAAATATATTTCAATAAATTTATGTTTAACGAACATTTAAGGCGGTCGATTTTATTTTGAATCATCATATTACTGATATGATGAACATGTAAAACTTATTATGATGAAAAAATAGGCAGTCAGACGGCTATTGGCGACGTTGCCATCTTTCAGTATAAACGCTTCTTAAAGTGACTCTAACATAACTCTTATAGACAACAGTACGTACTTAGGCATACACAATCCAGGGGGGGGGGGGGGTGGTCAGTTGCAGCATGCACAACACTTCATACTCTTCATAAGTACATATATTATAGATACTGATAACATTGGCATATCGGTGACGATAAGATTTTTCTCTATCAAAAATCGCTCAACGCACCTAAAGAAGTTTTCACTTCAAAAGAATGTGTGCAGTCAGGGGACGAAGTTTCTTCTAAAACAACACTAATGACGAAATTTTTCACAGCCGCCATTTTTGATTTTCATATTAACCAAATTATTTATTTTACAAGAAGACAGTAGTTAGTATGAACGCTTTTCCGCGTGACGATTTCTGTCAGTTTACTCCCACCGCAAGCCGCGAACTTTGTTCCAAAAATAAACTTCACTTAGCAGCTTATGTCGGTGACGCAAACCCATAAGATTTTCCCCTACCAAAAGTTTGAAGAGCGTGCATTCTGTAAGACGTCGCAAATGGGGATAGAAACTGCCACTAGCTCACTTCAGATGACGCTACTACCCAGCGTCTGTCATTATCCGTAATTTTTTTGTAAACTAGCGAATTCTTTTACGCATAATTATTCATATGCCAGCAGCAAATCAGAAATTTCTTAAGGTGTATTCGCAAAGGTAGCCCGCGGAATTCAAATTTTCTTCCTTTTTTTTGCAAGCAAAAAATATTTGCCTGTAAATTTCAAAAATAAGTCAGATTGTATCTTGACTAAAATATGATTCGCGACCATAGTAAATATGTATTTACTTAAAATCTCTCCAAGTTAGATTTGTTCCGAAATGTCATGATTTCATGAAAAAGTTATTCAATGGAACAAATCTAACCTAGAGAGATGTGTTAATGATTCTAATGATTACAATTCTGTAAATACATATTTACTATGATCGCGAATCATATTTTGATCAAGATACGAGAGTGACACTGAAAGTTCTTAGAAAATCAAGAACTGAACAAACTAACAAGCTATTAGTTTTATTATATCTTTTCAAAATAGTGTCCATTTACAACAATACATCGCTGCATCCGATGGAACCACTGAGAAAAGCACTTTGCCCACTCGTCCTTAGGGGTCTCTTCGACGGCATTTTGAAACGCAGCCACTGCTTCCTCGGCGTCCATAAAACGTTTTCCTCGAAGTTTGTCTTTTATTTTCGGAAATAAATAAAAATCGCAAGGTGCGAGGTCGGGGCTATAGGGCACGTGACCCAGTAATTCCACGTCTGACGTCGCCAAGTAGTCGATTGTTTGCTTGGCGGTGTGCGACGAGGCGTTGTCGTGGTGAAGGAGGATCCTACTGCGAGGTCGTTTCTCCCGAACTTTTTCCAAGACAAGTGGCAAACAATTGTTAGTGTACCACTCTGCAGTAACTGTTTTTCTAGGGTGGCAGGGACATCGACGCGAACACGGTTACTACTAATATATGGAACAGCAGTTTTATTTTTCTGAAAAATTTCAACGCAGCGGGGTTCTTTTGTCAAACAGAGATAGCAACATTCCAAAGGAATTTCGAACACATGTCGACTTGTAGTTGCGAGCCGTGCTCCTCGCCCTCGTTAACTGCTTCTCGCTTTCATTAAGCGTCTTTTTATACTCGTAATTTTCAAAAAATCTAAATAGACGGGATTTCGAAACTTAGTTTTTTTTTACGTCTCCTTCACACATGTTTCTTAACCACATCAGCCATCTCAAAAGGAGAGCGGATGGATCTATAAATTTTCAGTAATAAAGCATCATAATGATTGCAGAATCTCGTCGCGCCGGCAGCGGCGGCGGGGCGGGCGCCGACACGTGCGCGGTGGGCGACGGCGCGGGCAGCGGCGGCGAGGGCGCCGAGGAGGCCGTGCTGGCCGCGCTGAGGAGACAGCTGCAGCCGCACCTGCTGGCGGCCCTGCACGCGCACAACACGCGCACTGTGCGGCCGCATCGCGAACAGGTACGTCATGTTACTGTAACTATACTACGTGCTGGCCGCGCTGAGGAGACAGCTGCAGCCGCACCTGCTGGCGGCCCTGCACGCGCACAACACGCGCACTGTGCGGCCGCATCGCGAACAGGTACGTCATGTTACTGTAACTATACTACGTGCTGGCCGCGCTGAGGAGACAGCTGCAGCCGCACCTGCTGGCGGCCCTGCACGCGCACAACACGCGCACTGTGCGGCCGCATCGCGAACAGGTACGTCATGTTACTGTAACTATACTACGTGCTGGCCGCGCTGAGGAGACAGCTGCAGCCGCACCTGCTGGCGGCCCTGCACGCGCACAACACGCGCACTGTGCGGCCGCATCGCGAACAGGTACGTCATGTTACTGTAACTATACTACGTGCTGGCCGCGCTGAGGAGACAGCTGCAGCCGCACCTGCTGGCGGCCCTGCACGCGCACAACACGCGCACTGTGCGGCCGCATCGCGAACAGGTACGTCATGTTACTGTAACTATACTACGTGCTGGCCGCGCTGAGGAGACAGCTGCAGCCGCACCTGCTGGCGGCCCTGCACGCGCACAACACGCGCACTGTGCGGCCGCATCGCGAACAGGTACGTCATGTTACTGTAACTATACTACGTGCTGGCCGCGCTGAGGAGACAGCTGCAGCCGCACCTGCTGGCGGCCCTGCACGCGCACAACACGCGCACTGTGCGGCCGCATCGCGAACAGGTACGTCATGTTACTGTAACTATACTACGTGCTGGCCGCGCTGAGGAGACAGCTGCAGCCGCACCTGCTGGCGGCCCTGCACGCGCACAACACGCGCACTGTGCGGCCGCATCGCGAACAGGTACGTCATGTTACTGTAACTATACTACGTGCTGGCCGCGCTGAGGAGACAGCTGCAGCCGCACCTGCTGGCGGCCCTGCACGCGCACAACACGCGCACTGTGCGGCCGCATCGCGAACAGGTACGTCATGTTACTGTAACTATACTACGTGCTGGCCGCGCTGAGGAGACAGCTGCAGCCGCACCTGCTGGCGGCCCTGCACGCGCACAACACGCGCACTGTGCGGCCGCATCGCGAACAGGTACGTCATGTTACTGTAACTATACTAAAATCTGTTCTTTCGTAGATCTCTGACAGTCGTTACGGGTAGTCAGAAGCCAAAAACGACAACCAGTCTTACCAAGGGGTATCACATTACCCAGTAACTGAGTTGTGGAGGTCAGCAGTCGCTCCATGTAAAATACTGGTATACAGCTGCATGCAGTTCAATGACTATATAGCCTCTTGACTGCTCATACGGGCGACTCAGGCTCACGACACATAATTGAAATTGCACTTATATTAGATGACAATATGAATTGCCATTTTAGTTTTGACCAGTTATTGGATCTCTGCATACGCGGTTATTTTGATACATTTTAAAACATTTCTGCGTAATTATAAACAATAATGAGTTCCTGTTCTATTAAATGGTGTGGGAAATCGTCTAGAACATCCAGCTATAAAAAAGATGGCATAACTTTTCATCGGTAAATAAAATATATTTATGATTTAATAATATTATGAATAATTACAGGGCTCAAGCTAAACTGGTTGTTGACGTAAAAAGGCACAAAAATTTATACCGCGTTGATGTCTTTTTGAAAAGTCTCTTTCTCTCACTAGGGTATGTCAATACGTCCCTTTCTATCTGTACTAATTTTGTAGTGTTGTGACAACTTCAAAACAAAGTCTTTATATAATTTGACGATAAAAATTACGATATTTCCTACTGGTAAAAAGTAAAAAAGGACTATTCGTCTTCTTTTATTTTTAATAACGCTATTCACTACAATAACGACGGCGGGCGACGTGTTTACTAAACCGTTATTGTCGCGCATTATAAACAACATACTATGTCAAGTAGAGATGAAATTTGTAAAACACTAATAAAAATTTGAATTTCGCGGCTAGGTCAAACGAATTTATTTAATAAGCAAATTTATTTAATGTTTTGTGCACAATTACAAACTGCACAAATGAGAAATTTAATGCCTTAGGCATTTTGATGCAGAGATAACATATAATATGAGCCAATTAAGTTCTGTACTTTAAAACAGACAGTGACCTCTGAGTTTGTTTTCACATTCCTTAAGACTATCAGTTAGGAAATCTCGACTCCAGCTAGCTTATTAAGTAATGACGTGTACAAGTGATTCCTAATTGTACAATAAATAATTTCAATTTGAATTTCACTTATGAGAATTCATTGTTCTATCCGAAAGGGATTGATATTGCTATTATGTTTATAAGACATACTTTCAGTCCATTAAATAAGCTTCCTTTAATTTTAGCATTGATTAAATGAATAAAATTAAATTTGAAGTGTTACGTCAGGTTTTATTTGCACCCCGTTAACATCAGTAGTTTAAAAATAATAAAAAAATAGACGTCGAAATATACTTTTTATCGATATCGATATTATTGTTGCAAAACTGACTTGCACATCACTATCTTTCGAACATTCGTCCTGACATTGTTGCATCGGCCAATCACAACCGCTGTATTGTCTTCGTCCCCCGACCCGCAGTGGTGAGTCGTGTGCCTAGACGAAATCGGTCTATCAGCTCTCAAGTGGTTTAATTCTCTTTGATGCAGTTAGACTGGAAGCCGAACCCAACGTAACTGGGAAAAGAAAATCTATTCAAATCCTTGTTTCCAATTGATTCTATTTCCACATAAAAAGAATATTAACTATATGCTGATTTCAGAATGACTAGTACTATTAAAAAAATCATAATTTTTTTTGTAGTTGTAGCGCACACTGAACTTTATGTGTGAGTATTAAGGTTGATTTTCAAAAAAAACATTTATAAATATTTATAAATACCCACCTGAGAGTAGCGCGGTAACGTTAAAGAATCAAGTAAGACATTTTCTCATCAGTTTCCAAACGATGGGAACATGGGGGAAAAGGCAACAGTTTTTGCCAGCAATGGGAAAACCACTGCAAACAAGATTGTTTCCATTGGTAAAGATTAAGCTATACTTTCATGTTCATTATACTTATGCATTAGTAATTAATGACCCCAAAGGAGCGCACATAGTCACATACAGCTATGTTTAACTCTGTTATGTCGTAACAACACTAGGTGCTGCAAATAAAATATATAGGTTTGGTGTTACTCCTGCAGTTGTCTTGTAGCAAAGGATCTCCAAATATAACCCCCAAAGTTTACTGCTGAAAAATAATGTATTCTAATGGCATTCTTTAAATTTCCTGGATCTTGGCTTTTCTCTGGAGTCACTTCTTATTTCGACAGTGACAAAAATAATGAGACTAGATCACCCAACCAGCCCTTTCTATTGCAGGTCGGTTTGAATACTCCCGAGTACGACGAGGCGCCGCTGAACCTCGTAGCCAGTCACGTAGCCGCCGCCGAAGAATCGCACTGACTGCCTCTGTGATAGCCACGCAACTCTCGCCAACACCCACGACGCAGACACCGCGTATGACACCCCAACCCATTACATTATTTCCTTACAGAGCATTGCGTGTATCCTGTATCGATAGCTTCTCTTCCAACCTAGATATACAGAGTGTTCCCGCGAATGTTTCACAAAAGTAGAACAATTACAACACTTTTGAAAAACAGTCGCCGAAACACTCGGTCGAAAAGCAATATAAAATTTATAGAGTTAAGTATACATGCAATAACATTCTTGGTATTATATAGTACTAAATATCTATTTAGTGATAGTTCAGGCCAGTGTTTGATGACAATAGAGGGAAATAAATATTTAAAAAAATTCATTCCTTTCATCCGGTCGTCATAGTATAATGAAAAATGAAATGTGAATTATTTTTATAGGAGATCATACATTTTTCATAAACGTTTCTCACTTAGCTCTTTATTGATGGTTTTGGCTTTTCAAATAGTATATCAAACGACCGGTTGAATTTCGGAATGACAGTGCGACTAGGGGTTTACAACCAGGGCATATGATTTTCGACGACGTTGTAAATTTTGGCATAGTATTACTAGAACCTGAAAAAATATGTCTCTAGTTTAAATCGTGCAATTTTCGTAGTCGAGAGTCTTATGTTCGATATTCAAAGCTGATCGTCTGTAAAGACGCTTTACAAATATACAAAAACCAGGGCATTACGCGTTATAACTTCGTTATTTGGTAGCGGGAAACAAAATACATTCATTGTATTAGTGCCTATTTAATGTATAGGAAAGAAAATGGTACCACAGTGAATGTTATGCGAAAGAATACTTTCCGTGTGTACATATTTTCTTACCATGTGATATGTATGATTGTTGGTCATGCATGTGAAAGAATCGTGCAATTTGTGATATGGCAGCTCGAAATAATCCAAACATGAGATTAGTTCTAGCAGCCGTATGAAAACTATTCGGGTTTGTTCGTTAAAACTTCGCACAGGCGCCGATTTCGATCTGTAATTATAAATCTCAAAAAGATAATGACACTATGATATCGGGTTTAATTATAGTAAGCCTTGCCTTAGAATGCTCTCTTTGATATTATTGAAATTATATTTACGGTTACCTATTGCAGGACGCAAGTATTCTTTTAGTTATAGGTCATATTGTAAATTTTATTTTTTACGTAGTAGTTATAATGCTTAAATTCAGTAAATTATAAGTGTCTAATTTATTTCCCATTTCGGTCAGTATTTACAATGTAAGTATTTTTTTTTTGTTTCTGTCGAGTATTTTTCTTAGTTAAGGTAACGAAATGAGAAGAAGCAATAATGACAAGCATACGAGATTCTGGAAATATTGGAAGTCCAGAAATCATTGATACCGTAGGGTTGGTAAATTAAATTATAAGTATTACCGAGTTACTTTTGGAATTATAAGAAATAAATATTTGGTTTACCATGCTTTTTTGCATTATCTTAAATTAGAAAATGTCTAAACTAAAAAACTTTCGAACATAACTTGTTCACAAATCTGTGAAAAATAGTATACTTATCTCATTAACATTATTTATATGATGTTGCCTTTATACATAACTAATAAAAACCTGTAACTTTGGCATTATTAAAATAGATATATGTACATCATAGGTAAAAGATTTATTTTAAGAATTAATTTTTCAATCCATTAATAATATTGGGCATTTTGGTCGTTAAGCGTTAGAACAAACCATTTAACAGAAACCTTGTGGCATTATATTGAGTTAAAATCTACCGGATTCACCTCATGATGGTCAGTGTTGTGTATATTTATAACAGAAAGCATTTACGTTATCTGTACCTTGAACTGGGCTGTTTTGTTATTGCTTCCATTCGACTTATTTAGCTGTGAACTCTGTCACCGTCCTTTACTTGACGTCTCTACTTAATTTAGTGTTAGTTCGTTTAATTATCGAAACCCCACGGGCCAGTAAAATACAGCAGTCTATGAGACATTGTGATAATACTTAGCTAGACAAACTCAGCTGTAATGAAGCTGAGACATCTGAGCGTGTGATTCTGTTGCAGCTAACCTTCAACGTTACGTCAAGCTTATCGTATTTAAAAAGCTTTAAAATTGAGATTATTTATTCATTCTTATTGGGATCACCATATAGTTGTCGGTGTAGTGTGTACCGTTTAGTATTGCTTACGTTTATTTCGGAGTAGCAGTCTACCTTGACAATAATGTTTCATTCGCTTTTATGATGAAACTTTAATGAACGTAAATTCTAAAACTGTTTCGCTCTCTAATTAACTTTAGCTCTCTTTTATGATGATATTAAATTAAAACTCAAAAGATTTATCCATGATAATTTTTGAACTTGATATAGTAACTAGGGCGTGTTTATTTTTCTAAGAGTGTATCTTTGATCGAATTTTATCTCGAAATATTTTTTTATTTAAATTAGAGCCAGAAGTAATGGTAATGATTCAATAGTTTGATATTTTTTTCGAATTTGATTGTAATTGTGAGTATACCATTCTGATTCGTTCTTAAATAGGAGAATATACACAGAATCCTATCGATGCTATTAAATAAGGAGTAAGTGGTTGTTTGCTTCAATGCAAGCCAGTTGTTTGTGGAATGCGTCGCAGTGTAGGGGATTCGTGTTATTATAATTAGCGTACGTAGGAAAATTGAAGTAATCCACGTTCATGGATCGTTATGACAATTTAAAATCTCCACTAATATTGCTGATTGCAGTAGTGACACAGTATTATTTTATTGAACTCTACTCTGTACATTTGTCTTAGGTTTATTATTTTTGTATTTTTTATAGGTTTTATCTAGATTGACTTCCGAATTTAAATTCTTAATTGTAGTTGTCGGTGGTAGTGGAATGTTTGGTTAGATATTCTCACTGGAACATCGTCGTCTCCTTGCTGCAAGACCAACTCGTTTCGTATTTCTCTGTGTCTCACTCGATACATACAGCAGAATACAGCTATGATAGATCTTCCAATTTGGTTATTTATTATGTTAGGTTAATGTATGGATATTCGGTATTAAGAGTTGATGAACAATGTATATCGTCATTTAGTTACTAACAAACCGGTTGTGTTGTGTGTGCTTACGCTCTAACAAGCATGTGTTTGTGATTTTGTTTTTATTATCACGTCTGACAGAGATGCAGACAGTACCAATACTGTTGTGTATTATTATAATTTATGCTGGAATATGGGCTTCGTATTCATATCCTAGGAATTCCATTCGACGTTGTATGTAACATCATTTTTCGAAGATTAAAGACTGACGAACTCTCATATTGTCTTCTGTTTTTGTATTCTCTCTCACGTACTATTTCACTCGAATTACTCGAAAAATGATAATGTAAAAGTATTTTTATTCATTGTGATATATTTTGTTGGAGAATGTAGATGTGTGTATCCAAAAAGCAATAATTGTGATAAGTGGTGATGAACATTGTATGTTAAACTGAACAGTAAATTCTGAATAATATAGAATGAATATTGTCAATTATATTTAATCGCTGGGCGAGTGAGCTCTCAGTCTATTGTGATATAGTTCGAGCTAGCTTCGAGTAATGTTATGATAGCAATCAATTTGACGAAAGCAATAGACCAGGATGGTCCCATAGCCTTATACTATAATCCAAATTAAATATAATAGCCGTAGTTATAATTAAGAAAACATGTTGTATTTGTATTTACATAGATACTGCGAACTCACTCGTCCAGTAGCAAACCTTTGAAACGATAAGCTCGTCTTTAATGTCAAATTTCAACTCGTCTAACTATAAGCAGATATAAAGTTAGTCTGCAAACAATTTTCTTCGTAAAGACGTATTGATATATAATAATGTAAAGCAATAATTTCCAATATAGAAAGCTTGAAGGACCATTTGTTATTGTTGTTGTCAAATTAAATAACTGTATTTATAGTAAGTTTCAGCATAAATTATCCGTTTGAGATTGTTTAGTGTGACCACGTGGCCGGAATACTCATTGTGAAACATTAGTTATTGTTGTATAGATGATAAATAATGTGACTTACGCAGGGATGGATACTTAAATTATTACAGTTTTAACTGATATATTGGCTATGTAGTGAGTAGAATATTTTTTTACAAATAAATTATAGCAGCTATTGTTTTGTTTTACTTTTTAAATTATAAATCCCTGTTACCCACTACCTGACCTGCCTTTTTAGGCACACAGAATATACAAAAACATTTTCCCAAAGACAGTATAAATGTTGGTGTGAAAAGTTGAAAAAATCCGTTCAGCACTTTTCGAGAAAAGTGCTTTCAAACAAACAAACATTTTACTATGTATTCATACATTTTACATTTTCGGTGTAATGCACATTCTTCCCACACATTAAAGGAAAGCGAATCCTAACTAATATTATAAATGCGAAAGCGAATTCGTTTGTTTGTTTGTTACGCTTTCACGCTAAAACGGCTGAACGGATTTAGATGAAATTTGGCACATAGTAGTAGACCATGACCTGAGTTAGGACATAGGATACTTTTTATCCCGATATTCCCACGAGATCGAGACTATGGCAGCCTGTCCACTGGAGCGGTGAAGAGAGGAGAGGAGCGGAGCTGTGCCAATAGAATTTGTACTCCGCTCCGGAGTTTAGCAGAGCTAAGATTCTATTGGTTAATATTGGTACAGCTCCGCTCCTCTCCTCTCTTCTCCGCTCCAGTGGACAGGCAGCCTTATGCAGGTGAAACCGCGGGGCGCAGCTAGTCACAAATAATACAAAGACATAACTTAATTACATTTATTATTAATTAACATCCTTACACTCTAAATCCTAAGTTACAGTAACAATAGGTCGTTTGACTGCTTGTCGCGCGCGTCTCCGCTTGTCTCGCTTGCGGTTCTCCGTGAAAGCTTCCCTGAACAACTGCTCGCTGTCGGCCGCCTCGGCGTCGCGACGTAGCCATTGAAGGGCGTGCACGTTGTAGCCTACCATGTCCTGCAAGTAAACAAAACAATTATTAAAGGTAGGTAGGTAAGTGCTGTTACAATGAGGTATTGTGGCAGCAGTCTTAAGATAATCTAGTCTTATCGTGTGTCCACCGCAACCAAATTCGGTATGATAGACAGAACAAAAACCAGGCGAATGGCACGGTGCGACGGTAGTGTACAAGGGATCAAAGTGGTTTTGTATTGCTGGCACAACGGCCCGTCACAATACGGGCCGAGTTGTAGCGGTCGCGCTGAACTACTCGAAACTTGGGCGGCCGGGATGATGGCGAAGTGAAGTAAATGGACGTATCGCTACGTCGGCGGCGCCATCTCGTTTTCAGTGACGTTCCGGTGACGGTGGCGGTGGACAAATGCCATTCGATTTGGTAAGAGAAATAGTGGTAAATTCATTTTTAAGGGCGAGCAAATGCAAGATCATCATCAAGTCTTAGTTTCCACATAAGCACGCGACCTTGAACGGTCAACCTTGTTGTTATCTCAACGTTCAACAAGTTTCTAGCTATCATTACGACATAACATCTGGCAAAAGTACGAAAACCCAACAAGTATTTTATTTTTTTGGCTATTTATGTCAAGTTAAGACAAACGTAAGTGATGTAGTATAGTTTGGAACCAGGACGAGCGCTTTCACGTTACAAATTTTACACGAGCAGTACGCAAAATTCGTGTATACATTGGAATCACAGATTTAAAAATAGCATTACAATGTATACGCGAGCAGTTACCTATGGTTGCGTTCTGGCCTTGTATAGATTGGAAATACGCCACGTTGCGACATTATTCAACAAAAAGTATAATAAACAAATTCAAAACTCACTCGCAACTCATTCAGCCGCATACTCGCTTTAGCCTGTATCTGTATCATGTGCTTCAACAGCGCCTGGTTCGCTACAAGCGGCGCGTGGTGTATCTTCAGCAGGAATATCGCGAGACGACAGAACAGCTCCGTGTTGTCGCCGCGGTCTAACAGTTTGGGCAACATCTTCACTATGTCGCAGGCTACGCTGAACGGGATGAGCAGGAGGGCTTCTTCTAAGTCACTGGAATTAGAAGTTAAGGTTAGGTTCTAGTACTTCGACGGTTGTCGAAGATCGATAAATTTCGTGACTGATGACGAGGATTGAGGACTTCAAGCATGTCGTGGAGCTGTTTGATATAGAGTCGGGTAAATTCGGCATAAAGATACCGCTCAACAAAATGAAATACATGTTTAGTTCTATTGTTACCAATCTCGGCCAGTCGGCCCAAGATCATCGATTCGCGAGCAGCAATAAAAACGCTGAAGATCTACCAAATATGAAACCCGCCCAAAGCCTTTCATGTGTTATTGTACACACGGCTAGCTAGGCTATACATCAAGCTATACATTTCCAGTACAAGCTGACCTCGCATTACACGGAAATCCTACACAATGCGAGATCAGCATAAACTGGAAATGTATAGCTTGATGTGTAGCCATGTGTACTAACAATATCTATACATACATACCTAGATCGTATCCTCTTCACAGTTTCTACAAGAAAGTGTTCGGGCGTAGTGCAGTTGTAGGCAACCATTAGTAGTGGCGGCTGAACGAACTGTCCGCGCGCCTCTATCAACTCGCGTTTGTACTCTGCGCCCACGGATAAACATTCCATTATGGAGTCCGCCTGGAAAATGTTAAGTAAGATAGTAAGTAAGTATATGCACGTCATGTGACCTTTATGTACATACAACATAAAGTTTAAATTACAAAAAAATCATAATTTTGCTACACAATATTTTTGTTCTCGTAGCATTTCATAAAGCATAGATCACACTTGTACTTACAGCTTTTTCTGCTCCGATCGTTTTCTTTGTTGGCATAGTTAGACCGGGCAATCCTGGGACTGGAGCCTGTAAATAAAAGATCACCATTTTAATTTATTGAAACACAGGCTGTGCGCCCGATCAGCTCGCCGTCCGATAAGGACCAGGCCCGTGTCGACGGCGCGTTGTGTTCCACGCGCGCCTCAAAGAGATGTCAGCACCAACCGACGGGGTCGAAAGACCAATGCCTGCTGGGGTTGCGGGTTTGTCCGAAAGGGATAACGCGGCCCCGGCGCACAGGCAACGGAAGGAACACGGGTGGGTTTTAGTCAGTAAAAGTCTGACACACCCTCTCGCTCTGCCCAGAGCGGGAGAAGTCATTTGATGATTTCACATCCAAAAAAAAAAAAAAGGCTGTGCGCCCGATGGGATCTCCCATCGACAAAAATGATAATCTTCCAAACAAAGTTTCATGTCCCATTTGACCTTATTGGGGAATAAATTTTCAAGAATCCTTCCGGTTTCGCTATATATGTACAAGAGTTCCATATATGCTATATATAGAACTCTTGTGCAAAACATGCTTGTTAGATCCAGCTGTTTACGCTCTGCGTTATCTGTCAATGAATTTAAGATTTGTTTTGAGTAGATGTCAGTGCCTGCTTATGCTCAGTAGTTGCGCGGTCATGGATAGAACATTGATAAGAGGCAAATGAGACGCGGTCAGACCAGCTACCAACTTTTCTGAATATTACATCTTTTCACCGACCGACACCAGCAAGATCTATGTTTTCTTTAAGACCAATTTGACAACCTTAGAAAAGTTTCAATTTACTGGTAGTTTTTGTTAAAGGTGCTAAAGAAATTACGAGGTTGACTATACAGTTAGAAATAATAATAGTCAGGGAAATTAATTCTTAAGCAATTTGACAACGTACGTCAATCTGTCGTATTATAGCCATTTCATACGGATAATTTAAGTTGGTCAATCAGCTTAAAAAAATAATTTCCCTGAGTTTACATACATGTTGCTCCCCTGTAGCCAGTCCCTCTTCCTGCTCGTCCACGTCCCCGAGCACGAGCGGCTCGTCGCTGCGCGCGTACAGGCGCAGTGCGCGGTCTGCGCCACACGACACCGCGTGCAGCCCACCCGCGCCCACGGCGAGATTCCAACACTCGCCTGCGTGGCCCTGGTGTCATAAGCATGGTACTGCTATTTATTATATCAAACAAGGGTGCAACCATAGAAGTACGAGTATAAAAAACAGGAGAAGTGGCTTGGCGCGTGTCTGTGTCCGCGCATCGTCATCAAGATGCTCATGTCATATGTCTCCGCAAACTAGTGCGCTTTCGACCGTGATCGTAACAACATTTAAGAATGCCGTATTGTTCAGTCGTTCCTTGTAAACAATCGAAGCCAAACTAAAAACTTCAAAATCATGGAACCACTTATTATAAAGTATTTTACTATAATTGTCTTGAAAATCATGAAAAACAACAAATCGTAAAATATTTCTGGCATTTACTACATAATTTTTTTTCGTATACCACAGTGACTGTATTATTTTTGCAGTAAATACATTGCTTCTTAATCACTACCTAAGTTTGTTGCTCAAGCAATGTAAAATCACAAAACGACCCTTTATTTATGCGGTTGCATCGCGTAGTTCGGCCACTGTATCTTGCGACGAGTTAGTGATGTGCTTGTGCACAGCCTCGGATCTAGATTCTTTTGAGGCGGGGCAAAAACTGCGGCCCTGCCAATTCTTGATGGGGTATGCGCTAAGGTAGCCCGCTAAATTCAATTTTTCTCGAAATTAAAATGTTGGCAGCAACATACTAATAAAATTTTATCGATCGATCATTTATTGCAAAGTTGCGGTGTGCTTGATGGTGCACTTGTCTGCTACGTTTGAATTTGACGCCTTCTGAGGAAGTTGGCGCCCGGGGCTAGCGCCCCGGTTTGCCCCTACTAGATCTGGGGCTGCATGTGCAGATCCACTAACGTAGGCTATCGATAACAATGTCGATTGCCGTATGAATTTATATTACTATTAAAGCTTCAATTTGTCAACCTTTATAGCCCGGTTGGAAGACCGATGTAAAATCATGTTTTTTACTCATTTCGATTTTCTCATATTGTTAATATTTTTAGATTTACTTGTAATTGTGTTTTTAGCTACTTATTTTTTATTTATATCATAATTATAATAATGTTTATATCATATTATTATTATATATATAGTTTTTCATTTATTTTATATTCAGGAAACCCCAAAATTTTTAATACAATAATAAATGGGAGAATCGATAACTTTCCGCTTTAGTCAATCACTAGCACAACGATTGCGACCTTTGTTTTCGTGTAAGTTGTACAGTGCACGGTAAATGCACACTGTGTTTGATGGGATAAGGTTTATAATTGATTGTGTAGTACGTTCCGATTTATGGATTGCGAGTTTGTGCGCGACTACGTATCTATTGGTTTTACTGAACTGCATGTGTAGTTGTGGCGAGGTGGTAGGGACAAACTGGAGACAACGGGTTCCCGTACATTTTCAAGTACCGGGCATAGCCTTCTTTCTAATATCTATGGGTGCAACCTTAGTTTCGCACGTAGTGCAATAAGTAAGCAAAATTCAATAAACGATGTAGGGTGGTTTTCTGCTCGAAACTCAATTCAATTGTTGCGGTATGTTATACCTAGTTAAGCAGTTAGATTATTAAATTGCCTCACAATGTTACCTGCATTGGGGCAATGTTAATAATCTAAAACAGCATCAAAATAATAAAATTAAATGTGACGGCGACGGATTTTAATTTTCTGACTATACATCAGAGATACACACTACACACACACACACACACACTTACATAGACAAAAGAAGAAAATATTTAAAAAACAACTCACATGTAACGTTATAATATTATCATAACTATCAGCATCCCACTGCTTCACCTTCCCATCTTTGGACGCCGTAAAGAAGTAATGCGTACTCGGCACAAACTGTAATGACGTCACAGAATCGTTGTGCGCGAAGATGGACTTGTGACAATCTCCGAAGTCCATGCCCCATATCTTGACGTTGCGGTCTGCGGAGCCCGTGGCTATGATGTTTGAATCGTAGCTGATGTCCAGGCAGAGGACGGGGAGTTTGTGTCCGTAGAGAGATAGGTAGAACTGTGGGGAGAAAGAAATGTTGTTATTTAAATATCAATATTTGTTGAATAAATAATGTTATTTAAATATCAATATTTGTTGAATAAATAATTGGTTTGGTTGATTGACTAATTATACATGTATGTCTTATTGAGTATGTTGTGAACTGAGAGGCCAACCTACTGTCTTAGGCATTATCTTCCAGTCAGCCTTAGGTTGATGGTTGGCCGGTAGACCACTGGATTAAAAATATTAATCAAATATTTATTTAATAAGGACCTAATCATCTCAGATGATTATATGCATCTGCTTTTTATACAGGTGGTGCTGATGCCATGCTGACCTTGTAAGAAGTACCTTAAAGATGCGTTTTTTTTAAGAACCACATTTAATAGTCTTTATAACCAGAATATTAAAGTTCAAAATAATCACACACAAAATAGTTTTACTAACCTTAAAAGTATCAAGGAAGAATATCTTTACGGTAGAATCTAACAGAGCTACTGCAATGAACTTGTTGTTTGGGCTTATTTTAACTGCACATACAGACTCTTCTAGTTCCAGCGTCCTTGTATGCAAGAGGGAGAGGACCTGAAATTTTAATATGACCATCAATTATTACGTTGTATAGTTTTGGCATTTCATGAGTGCTCGCCAATCATTGCAATTTGAACCTTATGTCAATGACACAAAAGTCAGATAACGCGCGCTCATGATTTGCAACGATTACATCAAATACAGCTTCAATACATCCCAGAAAGATAAATTTCTTCACTACCTTTGCTTTAGATTCTCCCGTCGGGTCTTCTATGAGTTCAAACTGCCATAGTTTGACTGTTTTATCGCCACCACCGGAATAGCAACCTCGCTGCAAGAAAACAAAGATTGTTCAAGCAGGTCTTGCTAGAGCAAATCGCATTTGTAACAATGGTAGTTTCTCTAGAGTTTTCGACATCCTCTCTCCTATCTTAAAAGTGAGTTTGTTTGTTACGCTTTCACGCTAAAACGGCTGAACAGATTAAGACGAAATTTGTCACATGGGTAGACCATGACCAGGATTAAGACATAGGATACTTTTTATCCTGACATTCTTATGGGATCGAGACTTATGCGGGTGACACCGCGAGGCGCAGCTAGTTAAACTATCTAGCAGAAGACGAAATGGTAAATTAAACTGGTAAAGTAAACTCGATAGACACAGATTATAAATCTGACAGTAACACTTGCACGACTCACTCACTCGGCAGCTACATCTACAACAAGAATCCTACGACTAGTCCTACAAAACTATGAACTTACCATGTCAGGAGTAAGTCCGACAGTAGAACACTCGGCGGTATGGGCAGGCACTTGCTCCAGCACTCGCCCGGCGCCTACGTCTATCAGTAGTAGGGACCCGTCGGCACACCCCACTAGCGCGTGTCTGTCACCCGGCGCGAAACAAATGCTGCACGGACGACCGGATGGCACCGGGATTGTACGGAGACAGATTTGTGTTGATCTGGATAGAAAATAGATGATGTTTATAAAATAAAAAGCAGGAAAATCTTATTATCGACCTATTCAAGGTTCATTCGAATAGGGATGATGACTAAAAAATTTATTTGTCCGTCTTTGAGATTATAAAAAAATATTGGACACGTATTTTTACTTTTTTATGTAATCTAAAGATTACGGCAATACATTGAGGTAAAATGTGCCATGACGTCACGAGTATGTAGATTTTATACATACGACCCCCACTCCCCAATTTAAAATGCGTTTTAACTAAGTAATTTTGTATTAATATGATAAAGCAAAAAATAAGTGCCTAATATTTTTTTTATTATCTGACTGACGGACTAATTAGAATTTCATTTTTTTTACCCAGGCATCATCCCTATTATTAAATGAATGTTACAAAACTTTCCTCAAGAAATAAAACGCATTAAAATCTATGAAGTGCGACTGTGCGAGACATTTCAATTAAAACTTTATGCCGCTCTTTTAAAAATCAATTTTCCTTTTTTTTTGCGTTGTTGCAGCGACTTACCTGCTCCAAAGTTTGACAGAATCAGCAGAAGCCGAGATTACAGCTAAATTGTCTGAACTGATAGCCACACATCGCGGCTCCTTCTGGTGGCCCGGTTGTGTTATCTGTTTAAGACATTGTACTGCAAAACAAAATAGAAATGTTGGGTGTACCTTTAAAAAAATATTGGATTTTGAATAATTAAGTTATAAACAGATTGCAGGCTTGCAAGGCCTAGTTTAGGATTAACGTAACATCAATTTTTTTTCATAATATCCAAACTGATAAACAGGTCTAGAGTAGATCGGTACACCAAAATGAAAGAAAAAAAAGTTTAGTGTTTGTTCAAGCAATATTCCTCAAGAAAAAACTGAAACACGCGAAGTACATAAAAGCACACAATTTTATCTACCTACCTTCATTCCCCTCAACAATTCTCAAGCTATGCAGTTCAACAGTATTATTGGCTAACGTCACGCCAACACGCAACTCTCCCGTGGTACCCAGCAATAGGGTGGTAGACTTCAACTTAGCCTCCAACTTGATTGATGACAGGCGTTTCACTTCATCTGTCAAGGTCAGTAGCTCGGGTACTTCCGTTGTTTCGGCGTCTGCTTCGCCGGTTTCTTTTAATTTTCTGTAAAAGGGTTGAGTTAGTAGTAGCCTAAATAATAATAAAGATACAGAGGTTTGTTTATAAACGTTGCTCGAAGTTAAGCAAAGATTTACGTCTGCTTAATCAATTTCTTTTTTTAATGTTTAAAGTTCTTAACTGTAAGCAACGTTTATAAATAAACCCCACAGTGTTTCTTCTTATAACAGACTGGAGTTACTGCTCACGATTTCAATTTTGTCTTATTTATAAGCTGTACTTATTATGCTATTGAATTCGTCGTGTGGCTGACTGAGTTGGGAATTTGAGAGTACGGTTCTCTGCCATAGGTAACTTGTACTACATTTTTATGCCTTGTTGATGAAAAAGTGAATGCATATAAAATTATCAAAATACTCACGCCAATTTCTTCCTTTGTTTCCTGATACGTTTATCCATTCTTATCTTGGCTTCGTCGTCAGAGCAGAACGAGAACAGTTCCAATAATGCATCAGTTCCATGACATGCCAACACAGTCTGTCCTGGGTCTGTGGAGAGGCCGACCACGCGACCTCGACCTCCTCTCACTAGAGTGCCCACTTGGTGACATTGTAACACCTACAAATATTTGCAAATATCAAAGAAGGTTTCATACACTTTGTATGCCTAAAAATGCCTGTTGTCTATAGTAATTCTGATCACAATGTTGTGTGGATCGGGCGAACCAGCGCCGCCTCGGTAA
This sequence comes from Agrochola lota, assembly GCA_947364205.1. Classification (NCBI taxonomy): domain Eukaryota; kingdom Metazoa; phylum Arthropoda; class Insecta; order Lepidoptera; family Noctuidae; genus Agrochola; species Agrochola lota. The sequence continues at coordinate 15,171,490 of OX376223.1, read as the reverse complement.
CTGCTAGTTCGACGTTGCTTCTAGACCATTTACAGTCCCTATTTTGAAGTATAAGATTTTGTATTAAGGGGTAAGTAAATGTCCTTAGTCCTTAGCACACACGAAACTATTATGTTTTGTGTGTGCTAAGGAACAAGGAAGGTAAAAAATTGAACACAGTAGTCTGTTCCTTGTTTGCTATAACGTAATCTTTAAAAAAATCTTAGATTATCATTAAAGTTTACTTACAGAAGAGTCCTCAAGATTGTCAGTCTCTTCAAGCTTCACTATTTCAAGTTGCCTAGATAGTTTCTCCTCGTCTTTAACATCAGCTGTCCAGTTCAGTTTCCATACTCTCAACTCCTGGTCCATGCTACCAGTCACTAGGTATCTCTCCTCTTTTAGAAGTACTGCTGACCATACCTTAGAAATAGATAGATAGATAGAATATTCTTTATTATGCACACCATACAAATAACAGAAATAAATTTAGAAATTTTACATACGGTGACAGAAATATTCAATTTTTAATTATGATATGTTGAACTAAAACACAGATGCAATGGGCCAAACCAGATCACACATAGAGAAGTGTGAATGGTGGGTGGTGGTGGTGCAGATGGTGTGGTGTGACCTTTGACCAAAATAAGACAAAAACCGACCAAGTGCGTGTCGGACCACGCACAATGAAGGGTTCCGTAGTTGGGATGAATTTATCCCAAGAACAAACTTAACATTGTAGTTGAAAAACGTACCAAGAACAAACTTAACATTGTAGTTGAAACTGCAAATTTAAGTTGGTTGATTATTTCTTGTTACCCTGTACAGCCTACTTAGCTCTCATAGTTTTCCTTTTAATTTCGTTATGTATACTACTGCTGTGAATTTTTTCACAAGTCCAAGTACAACCATTTAGCTAGAATAGGGACACTTGACTCTAACAAAAAAATTCAGTTAAAAGCTTAATATTTCGCAAACGGATCCCTGAATCCAAAAATGGTTTCAACAAACACACAGTATTTGAAAGACCTTCCTGACGATACCCCATAACATGGGGTAGATGAGGAAAAAAAACCATCCCCACTTTACGAGTAGGGGAGGTACCCCTAGGTACGGTATGGTATGGTAGGTATTTTTTTTTCTTGATTTTATTTTACCACTTTGTCGGCATGATTAATATGTATACATATGCCAAATTACAGCTTTCTAGTACTAACCGTCTCTGAGCTAAGCCATGGACAGACAGACGGACAGACAGACAGACAGATGGACCTGGCGAAACTATAAGGGTTCCTTGTTTACTACGGAACCCTAATAAAAATGAGGTTATTTTTTTTTATCATTTCCAAATTAGCTTTTATTCGGTATTGGATTGATTAACAATTGTATAATTGCATTGTGGACTGTCAATGTGTATTTTGTAATTATGTATTTATTTGTTTGTAAATAAAATAAGTTTGTATCCATACTTCCATTTGATGTCCCCCTAAAGTCTTGAAGCAGTGCTTTGTCTCGATGTCCCAGAACTTAACAAATGTGTCTTTGGAGGAGCTGATGACACAGTTCTTGCCATTGACAAACAGGACACTGGTTATAACACCCTTGTGTCCACTGAAGCGAGCTTTACCAGTTTCTGAGACCACATCCCACAGGATTACCTCTGTATCCTGTGAAAAGAACAATCAAATTATATTATTATAGTTAAGAAGAATTCTTCTGAAGATTTTATTTAGTATACTCTAAACAATATTGTCAGTGTCAGCTGTCAGCCAACAACCACCACAGTATGTGAGTAGATATATACATATTAGTGTCATTGAATGCAATATTTACAGTGAATTAAATATCTCACCTTAGCACCTGACACCAAGCGGTGTCCCTGTTCATCATACTGCAAGCATGTGACAGCAGATTTGTGTCCAGCAAATACACAAACTATTTCATTGTTAACCAGTTCAAATACATTGATGTTACCATCAACATAGCCAACTGCTACGTGGTTACCGCTAGGGCTGGCTGCTATTTGTGATGCTACTATGTTTTCTCCTGGAAGAACTTGAGCCTAGAAACAAAATAACAGTGTACACAGTGTTTTATCAACATGAAATTGGGAACTCCAACAGCTGTTATAACGAAATATTTCCCAAAAACGATTGAAGGATGTAAAATTAAATGTTTGTATGATTGTTTATAAAATTATTCAGTCTTACTTTCTCGCCCAGCCTCATATCCCAGATCACAACATGTTCGCATGCTCCAACAGCCATGTATCGGCCACTTACGCCATTCAAAGACACATGAGCGCTATTGCAGTCAGCACTAGCTATCACATTAAAGGTCCCGCTTGGTGCGTAACGTAAATATTGCTTCGTGAGACCCATTTTTGATAATATTTCTGTTTATTAAGCTAACATAACCTTAAACCGAAAACACTGCACACTTGTTTGTTATGACATTTAATTGCAAGTGTTGCCAACCATTCAGCCAATGTGATGTGCCGTGACGATTGACGTTTTAGCACTTGGGTTGGGGATCTCATTAAAAAAATCCACTCCTCTGTGATCCACTCTCCAGTACTACTTAGTCTGTGCACTCTCCACTCGACTGCCTGTGCCAGACCACGTGCAGTGAAAAAATTGTAAATCAAGTGTTTTACGTGTGGTTTTACGGAATATACATAAGGATTTGTCGTATATTTTACGAATTGAATGCCAAACAAAGTGTTATCAAATTCAAAGAGGAGTGGTAAAGGATAAAAATAACAAAACGAGTGATATGAAAAAAACGTAAACAATCAATTTATTTCACTCTAATATTTTGACATCCACTTGGAATACATTCATTCAAATCATTCTACTTTTGTACCATTTTTATCTGTGGCGGCTCCGAAACGGTGATGTGATTCCGTATTCCGTAATTATAATTATTTTTACTCGTAGTAGCACATTTGAATATCCCCCACATATTATGTCTAAAAAAGTGTAATTTTCAGAGGAAAGTTCTTTGTTTATTTAGTTGAAGTTTTATTTTTCTTTCTGCGATATTACATACAAATCTGCCTTCAGGTTATTATGTTACTCAACAAAACCAGGTTTATTGTTTTTCTTGTTGATCCAACGTGCCGTCCCTTTCCTTAATTTAATCATTTACATGTGGCGGTCGGTTGACCGACGAATAAGAAAACGTGCATGACTTTTTTGCAGGCTGGTGGGTTTCACAAATAGATCTCGCAAGAGCAATATGGAGGGTACTAACACTTCTGACATAGTGATCATTAGCGGCAACTCGCACCCCGAACTAGCCGAATTAATCGCTCAGTAAGTTTCTGCTCTTCGTCCCTCACATAAGTACCATTTCAAGGTTTCAAAATTGACCTAGTGTTTGACACTTGCAGAGGTTAAGTAGTTTGACCTCATTCAAAATTTATTGTTTATGGATATAAATTGAATTAGAGCTAGTTTAGTATCTTGTCTTTCCTGCTGTAATAAGAATAACCTTTCCTTGCAGTCGTCTGGGTGTGAGAAAGGGAGGATGCTCAGTTTACCACAAAACCAACAGGGAGACTATTGTTGAAATTGCCGATTCTATTCGTGGAAAGAATATTTACATCGTTCAGACTGGAACTAAGTGAGTATTGCTAGTAAAAAGCCTGATCTAGCAATGTTATTATAACTTATAACACTAATTGGAAATAAACAAATTTGAAGTAATGTTTAAAATCATATCAAAACATCAATGAATGTGTATGAACTCAAAACTATCAATTCAAAACAAGTCTCCCAGTTTGAATGTTAAAATGATTGGCTTGTAAATATGCACATATTCCAATGCTAATAAGAGTGTGGTTACATATCTGGTTCTCAGTAATCAGCCTGATGGAATCTGTTATTGTACATTGTTAACTGTTGGTTATGGTAGCATTGTTTTAGTTTCATACAATGTTATTACTGAATGAACAAGAGTATTATGCATGGAGTGTTATAATAACAATGATTGTTTATTAAATGTTTTATACAAACTAACCAATAGTGCAGAATTATTTAACACATTGCATTAAAAATGTTATGATAAAATTTATGTTCGTCAGCTTTTTGCACAATTACAATGCTTAATTAAAAGTTATTAAATTAAAAAGGAAATTGTAACAATTTAAACCGCATTTTTGATGTCCTCAAAAACATGATTTTGGTTTTTGTTTTTTAAACTTTATTTTGGAAACAATAATAAAAGTTATTGTTAGACCCTAGAACCCTGATTTACACCCTAACATAATATTTTTACAGAGATGTAAACAACAACATAATGGAGCTACTTATAATGGCTTACGCTTGTAAGACTTCTTCTGCAAGGTCTATTGTAGGAGTAATTCCATATTTACCATACAGCAAGCAATGCAAAATGAGGAAACGTGGCTGCATTGTAACAAAACTCCTTGCTAAAATGATGTGCAAGTCTGGCTTGACACATATCATCACCATGGATTTGCATCAGAAGGAAATTCAGGGTTTCTACGAGTGCCCTGTTGATAATTTAAGGGCATCTCCTTTCCTATTGCAGTATATTCAAGAAAGTGTAAGTTTATTTTTAGATTTATAATTTTAATTCTGAAGCTCTACAAGTACAACAATGTTAGTTCTGATGACATTTAAATTGAAGGCATTTTGGAGACATGATTTAAATTCATATTGCCTACTAGAATCACTCACAATCAGTAAAAATTTTGGCAAAGTAAACAGTATTTAAAATAAATTACAGTCGTAACATTCAAATTTTCCACCACAACTCCTTTTAATGTATCTCTTGGCATATATCCAACACCTACAAATCAGGAAAGGTGTTATTTTCCATCCCACCTGCTTCCTTCATGTAATTAAATAATGTCAATTTAGATTCCAGATTATCGTAACTCGGTGATAGTGGCTCGTAACCCAGGGTCAGCTAAGAAAGCCACGTCGTATGCTGAGCGTTTAAGGTTGGCCATTGCCGTAATCCACGGAGAGCAGAAAGAAGCTGAAAGTGATGAGGTTGATGGACGCTACTCGCCGCCATGCTTACCAAAGTAAATATCTTTATTATATTGATCCTTATACATATATCATACCTAACTTATACGAATTAATGGTAACTATGAAACTGATAAGATAAAGAGTACTCAGATAAAAATAATACATGTTTTTATTAGTGTTTGCACATTTCGATTTAGGTCTGATAACACTATTTGAAATACCTTATCTTCTAATCGTTGATCTAATAAATTGTGACAGCAAATAATGGGATAAAGACACAACAAGCAATATACCAACTTCAGATGCTAGCAATTTGCTTGAATGTTAGTCATCACAATGGTCTTTTTCTTTCTAGTCGATCACGCACTATGGATGTGTCAGTCGGAGTTCCCGTTCATCCGGCAAAGGAAAAGCCGCCAATCAACGTGGTTGGTGATGTTGGCGGCAGAATAGCTATTATGGTGGTAAGTATCCGAAATAAATAAGATGAAATGCAACACTAAGGCTTCCTGTACAGTCACAAGCACCAATATGTATCCACTTAGCAAAATTCAAAAGCGATTTTCGCATGGAATAACGACTGCAACTTTGAGATAAGGACCTATTTCATATTAGTCTGGGTTCCAAAATACTATGTTCGTAACAACATAAAATTAAAATCACCTCAGTAGGAGAAAATCACTTTTTAAAGTTGCTAAGTATTAAATACACATTTTGCACAAGAGTAATATTTTATTTCAAATTAATGAAGGATCATCAAACGTCACCAACCGTCAGCGCGACAGACATTGTAACCTTGGTGGCCAGTATATATCAGTCCTCCGCCGCCATTCCTGGTTGTACCACGCCTGGGGCTGAAAGCAACTGTTCCAGGTGTCTACGCCACACGACGCCACCATCTGTCTGTACTTCATAATGAAGCCTGCCTAGGCGACGCACTATCGTGCCGAACTCCCATCTTCGTCTCTGGTCGGTGTAGGCTCTAGCCTGGACTCGCTCACCTACGGAGTAAGCCCTGATGGGAGGCGGTGTGTGGTTTGGGTCGAAGGCCTTCGGGGCAGATGAGTCTTTAAACATCACGTGTAACTTTGTTCTCACATCCCGGTTGAACATCAATTGATAGGGGGTCTGTCCGTTCAGGTTTGGTGTGCGTCTGAGCCGGGTCTTAAGGACAAGGAGCTTATCCGTAAGATCGCCCCTCTCCCCCTCCATTGCGCGTAGTGCTTTCTTTATTGTTTGCACGTAACGTTCAGCCTGACCGTTGGTGGCTGGGTGGTACGGGGCTGACGTCAAGTGTGTTACACCGCAGTTGGAAAGGTAGCTCTTGAATTCTTGGGACACAAACTGCCGTGCGTTGTCCGAAACAAGTGTGTATGGTATGCCGAATGTGCAGAATAATTCTTTCAACTTAACAACGCACCAAGCACTTGTTGTTGTCTTTGTTGGGAAGACTTCCACCCACTTTGAAAGGGCATCTACGACTATTAGAAGTTGATGTCCTAAAATAGGTCCTGCAAAATCTATATGAAGACGTTGCCATGGCCCTGTAGGTTGTTCCCAATGGTGTGGGGGTGCTTTTGGTGACTCATTTTGTTCTAATCGGCATGCTCTACAGGATTTTACTTTGTTCTCGATATCTCTATCTATATTTTTCCAGTATATGTAGCTGCGAGCTAGTAATTTCATTTTAAGTATACCAATGTGTCCGGTGTGTAGTTCATCTAGTACACGTATGTGTAAACTTTTGGGTATTACCATTCGAGTTCCTTTCAATATGCAGTGGTCTTGAAGTGTTAATTCATTATCACCGTAGCCATATTGTCGTAATGAGTGACCTGCTTGTAGCGCTTCCAGTAATGTTTTAAGTTCATTATCTTTTCTAGTTTCATTAGTTATAACTTCTGGTCGAATTTCTAGGACGTTAATCTGCTGTAGTTGGTATGAACAATGTTGGTCTATTGAGGTTTCTTTTGCTATTTCTACTGGGAATCTTGATAGGTAATCAGCATTTGAATGTTTCGCTGAAGCTCTGTATTCCACGTCGTAGTTGAATCCCGATAAGAAATGTGCGTAATGAAATAATCGCATTGTGCTCAATGCTGGTAATGTCTGGTGGGGATGAAAAATTGAGGTAAGGGGCTTATGGTCTGTCACTAATGTGAATTTTCTGCCGTAACAGTAGTGAAAGAATTTTTTAATGCCCCAGTAGATCGCCGTAGCTTCTTTGTCAATTTGACTATATTTCCTTTCACTAAATGAAAGTGATCTAGAGGCGAATGCGATTGGTCTATCAGAGCCATCAGGTAGTTTGTGAGAGAGAACAGCTCCTAAGCCCGTTGGTGAAGCGTCAGTAGCTAGTATCAGTGGTTTTCCTGGGTCAAAGTGAATAAGAACTCTTTCGCTCAAAATCTCCTTCTTAATGTTATTAAAGCTGTCTTCGCATTTAGAAGTCCAGTGAAAATCTTTCTCTTTCCTTAGTAACTCATTTAGTGAGTTTGTTAAAGAGGCAAGGTTCGGTATAAATTTGTTATAGTAGTTTGCCATACCTAGGAAGGTTCGTAGTTCGTTTATATTAGTTGGTCTTACAGTGTTCACGATGGCCTTTACTTTGTCTTTGTTCTTATGTAAACCATCTTTATCGATTGTATGTCCGAGGTAGTTAATGTTACGTTTAAAAAAATGACATTTTTCTCTGTTAACATGGAGGTTACTCTCTTTCAGTTTTTGCAAGACTTGTTTTAGACGTGTTAAGAGTTGGTCCTCTGATGCTCCTTGAATTATAATGTCGTCAAAAAAACATTTTATTCCGTCTAGTCCCTGAAGTAATTGGTCCATGAATTTCTGCCAAAGGCTTGGTGCTACTTTGACTCCAAACATTAAGCGATTGACTTTGTAAGTACCTTTGTGCGTACTTAATGTTTGTAAGATAGCGCTTTCTTCGTCCATAACCAAATTTAGATAGGCTTGGGTAATGTCTAAGGTGCAGAAGTATTTGCCTCCGTTCATTTCTGCAAATATATCCTCTATTATAGGAATTGGGTAATGTTCGTCCCTGATGACTTTGTTAAGGGTGACCTTGTAGTCTGCACATAGTCGAATGCTCCCATTTGGTTTCACAATCGGTACGATTGGCGTGCCCCAATCCGAATGGTCTACTTTGGTGATCACCCCTTCTGCACATAGTCGTTCAATTTCTTTATCGACTTTTTCCTTTAACGCGTACGGTATTCGCCGCGGTTTAATAAAAATCGGTCGTGTATTTTCCTTAAGATTTAAGTGAGCTTCATAGTTAGGTATTTTTCCCAAGTCTGATCTAAAAACAGTTTTTGCAAACTCTTCTAATAATTTATCAAGTTTGTCGGATTGTTTAGAAGTTTGCAAAACTCTTATGTCTGCAATTTTCACATTTAGTTCTTTCATCCAGCTTCTTCCAAATATTGGGTCAACGTTTTGATTGATTATGTATAATTTCCCGTTGAAGGGTTGGTCTTTATAAGTGCCTTTTACGTATGTCACTCCTGCAGGCTTGATAATTTCTCCAGTGTAGGTTCTTAATTTCATTTCCGTTTTGAAAATTTTGTTTGCTAATTTTAGGCTTTTGTATTGTCTGAGTGACATTGAGGACAAGGTCGCTCCTGTATCGAATTCCATGCTAACCTGTTTGTTCTCTATTTTTACTGTGATCATATATTTTTCAGATATCTCACTTTTAATTAGGTTGATATCTCCCATGCTTTCGTTAGTCGTATTACTTGTATTGTTATCTAGTTGATTGGTATTTAAGTTCCGCTGTAAACAGACTCGTGCCAGATGTCCAGTCTTCTTGCATTTCAGGCAGGTAGATTTGATGGCCCCACACTCATTAGATCGATGGTCGTCTTTGCCGCATCGGAAGCATTTTCCCTTTAAATCTCTTATCGTTATCGGAGATGAAAACGATGGGGAAGTTAACAGTCCGCTCGGTGGTGAATTTGAGGATCGTGGATACTTAGGTCTTTTTATCGAGCTCGTAATTCTGTTTACTGTGTCCGAATGTTTGTGCATGTCTGCGGATATTCTTAGGTTCTCCGATTTTCCCATTTCTATGGATGTGGCCATGTGTAGCAGTTTCGTAAAAGGTAGTGTCTCCCTTTCTTGAAGAATTTTTGCTCGTATATCACTGTCCTTCAATCCTCGAATAAATTGTAGGGCTAGAAAGCTTTCTAATGTAGGTTTTTGACAATTTTGACATTTAAATTCGCAGTTCAAGGATCTTTTTTTTAATTCAGAGGCATATGTTGCCACTGTTTCTTCTTCGCATTGTGTGCGCGTAATAAATCTGTGTTGTAAAGCCCATATGCTAGGTTTAGGGTCAACGTATTCGTCTAGTATCTGTGTGAGCTCCTTAAAACTCATGTCAATTGGATCATCCGGTGAGCATAAATCGTGTAATTTTTCATGTAATTCTGGTGATAGAGCAGCAAGTAAGGTGTAAACTTTCATTTTAGCGTCTTCGATCTTGTTAAGTAAGAAAAATACAGTTAGTCTTTTAGTAAAGTTTGCAAAAGTCTCTTTTTCATGAAAAGGCTGGAAATTAATTTTTGGGCCTCGTTCTTGTTGCGTATTTGTACTTAACTGTGATGTTGATGTATGTAGCGGTAAAACGCGTCGATTTTCTCTATATTGATGTATTAGGAGTTTTGTCTTTATGGAAATACATTTCTCTTCGAAATCGTACCTGGTTTCTATCTCTTGGTCTAGATGGTCGTCTGGAGTTTCCAATTCTATGTTATGCTGTATTTCTTGTAATTTCTGTAATGTTTCTTGAATTGATTGAAGTCTTGACTCTGTTTCTTCAAATGGTAGGGTTTCTTGGCTGTTCACGTAGTTTTCTAGTTTTGTGATTATACCACGCAATGAGGCGCGGGTTTTCTTCAGTTTTTTTATATCATTAGTCGACATCCTCGTCGCTAATTTATTAAATACACATTTTGCACAAGAGTAATATTTTATTTCAAATTAATGAAGGATCATCAAACGTCACCAACCGTCAGCGCGACAGACGTTGTAACCTTGGTGGCCAGTATATATCACTAAGTGTATACATATTGGTGCTCGTGACTGTACATGACGCCGGACCGTAGGTTTGTGTATACGACTGAATATCGCCCATGCGCCGGCGCCGCGTAATTTTATATTTTCATTCCGAGATATTCTGAAACTTTTTCATCTTGCGTGCCGGGGCCGGTGCGGCTCCAGCGTCATGTACAGGAAGCCTTATTGAGAACTTCAATTCAGCTATAAAAGTCTTTTCATTATTTTCAATGGAACCGAATTAGTTGCTAGTTCTTTCTAAGTTCAAAAGTTTGATAGAGACATCATGGACTGGTCACACTAATCAATCAATCAGCGTGGTTCAAATCACTGTTCAAGGCCAGTAATAAACCACTTATCCTATTACAGGACGACATGATAGACGACGTCCAATCATTCGTCGCCGCAGCAGAAGTGCTAAAGGAATGTGGAGCTTACAAAATATACGTGCTGGCAACCCACGGACTACTGTCATCTGACGCACCCCGGCTTATTGAAGATTCGCCGATCGACGAGGTCGTGGTCACCAACACGGTGCCTCACGAACTACAGAAGATGCAATGCAACAAGATCAAGACCATAGACATATCAGTTCTCCTCAGTGAGGCAATCAGACGCATTCACAACAAGGAGTCCATGTCGTATCTTTTCAAAAACGTCACCCTCGAAGATTAGTCATACCTGATGTTGCTTTCCATGTTATAATGTTAAGTATTACTTAAGTATTAAGTTCCTGTTTGATTTTTATAATAGCTGGTTTCCATTATACCTATAAAATTGTCATAAAGAAATTAAGGTGTCTTTTAAATCGAAAGAAGTATTCTGAATACTATTATGAAACCTATGTCAGTGATTATAAAACTCATATATGGAATTGTTATATAATTCCCTGATTTATGTATTATTTTGTGTATTTTATTTCTTTAAGCTGCTTTTATAATTATTATGTTTAATCTTAATCAAAATCAAATGTTTAAGTTCTTGAAAACTGGACAATAGATATTGTGTTTATCCATATCTATTACTGCAAATTCAAATATGTTATGAGGCCAGTCTCGCTTTTATCATACTATTTGTCTTGACTTATATTCTTACACTGCATTTTAATTAGTTATTTTGTGAACTATTAACATGGTGATGGTGATCCGTACCAAAACTAATAGGACACACACAAGGGCACATAAAAAAGAAAAGTTATAAACTGTATCATAGTTATAGGAAGTTTTTTGTTGTAATATGTGGAGGTAATTATTTTTAGGCGTGTTAAGTATTAAATGTATATTCATTAATGATGACTCGAAGTGTAAACATTTTTTTATCCTTAACCAGGAATCGACGTCCTTCCTCACAATATGACTAGTGCCGTATAAAATAGAAACTATGAAACTCGGTATGTACGGACATTTATTTTCAGTATTGAATTTCAGATATACCTCAATATTTCTCTTTGAAGCCATGGTACTCCATGGCTTCAAAGAAAAAGCTTTGAAACTTATTTAAGAATATTTTAGTAATTTAATATTTTTATCAAAACCATAATTTGTGATACGGAGACGGCCTAGAATGGCCAGCGTTTATCAAACGCCCGAATCGTAGTTTAAATTAATATGGAGTCTATATCAATTTAAACTACGTTTCGGACGTTGGAAATGAGTGATCACTCATTTCTCACTAGTTTATGCCAACGCGTGGAGAATCCGGATAATGGTTATTATGAACTTCCAAGTTTTAAACGAGAAAATATCAAGCATGGTCAAAATATTTATTTATTTATTAAAACTTCATGCACAAGTAAAAAACTGTACAAAGGCGGACTTAATGCCTGAATAAGGCATTAAGTCCGTAAGGCAAGGCAAGTAAAAAGAGTATGTCAGCACAAGCCATACGAGATTATTAGATCATCCAGAGCTAGACAGCAGGTCAGCAATAGGTTAGGTAGCGCGGCTAACTTCCCGGGATGAGCCCGACGAACGTGTACCTACTTAAATAAATATAATTGGTGTGTTACGCCAGTACTTAAACCGTAAAAAATCTAGAGTGGTGTCGGTCTTGTATGAACAAATCATCTTTGGGTACCTATTCATCATATTACCTAACAACAACCCTACACAGTTTACCAAAGTAGGGAATTGTGCCAGCATTTTAAAAGTTGTTATCGAATAAATATGACGACTACGATACTTATTGTGGTCGATACTTGATAATTAAACCTAGCCCCGGATCTACATTTTTTTGAGGCGGGGCTATAACAGCCGCCTTCCGCCCCCCGCCAATCCTATACAATACAATTTGAATTTCGCAGGCTACCTTAGCGCACCCCCATGCGCTAAGGTAGCCTGCGAAATTCAAATTGTCTCGAAATGAAAATTTTGGTAGCAGCATTTCAAAATTTATTGATCGTTAATAATGCGCCAATTCAAGAGTGGTGCTAAAACTATTGTAAAAAAATAAAATTGAAAGATTATACGTGCTGCCCGCTGCGCGTTTCATTTATTGCAAAGTTGCGTGGGTGGTGCACTTTGTTCTTTTTTTTTTGAGGATGGGAGATCATCAAATGACTTCTCCCGCTCTGGGCGGAGCGAGATGGCGTGTCAGACTTACTGACTAATATCCACCCGTGTTCCTTCCGTTGCCCGTGTGCCGGGGCCGCGATATCCCTTTCGAACAAACCCGCAACCCCAGCAGGCAATGGTCGTTACGGACCCCTACAGTTGGTGCTGACATCTCTTTGAGGCGTGCGTGGAACACAACGCGCCGTCGACCCGGGCCTGGTCCTAATCGGACGGCGAGCTAGTGGGTGGTGCACTTGTCTCATATCCCGGTTTGCCCCCACTAGATCCGGGGTGCTTAAACCATAGGTTAAATAGTCTAACTTTGTAAAATATGAACCTTTAGATTTGTAAAATATTATAACTGTAAGTTTATTAGTTTGAGTTTTTTATAAAATCGCATCGCAACACCAATTTTTGCGTTACTGAACGAAACCTGTCATGTCAATATTTGGTGATCAATTATGAGCTTTACAAAGGTATAAATAAGTCTTATTTTTCCAACGCACTCAAACATTTTCGAAAACAGGAATACTGAAATTCCGCGACAGTGAACTATGTGCAAGATTTTGCTTCAAAAATAAAATAAACGTTGTTATGTAATGTTTGTAAGAAGAACTGTATTATTAAAGGCATAATTTAAAGTATAGCAAAACATACCGGCCACCAGTTTTTGTACATATTTGTAAGATTGAGGTTATATTCCTCAAATAGTTTTCATCCAGGAACTTATAATTGTTTTGGCCATGAAGTTATTGAAACAAATAATGTGTGTTTCCAAGAAAAATTGGCTGCAATCGTACAAACGGACTTATGCCAGTGCCAGTAGAAATATTTTAAAGTTGAGTGAAAGAGGGATGTATCAGGATATGTTTCCTACTACCGCCGGGTAAGTGTTACAGAGGCGTTTTGGCTGGGTTGGGCTGCCCTGAGATAACTAACTTATTACCCATATCTTTTTTCAAGATAATATTTACATAATTTAAGAACTTAAGTGTGTACGTAAGTACAGACTTTTGATAAAAGAAATAATAATATGTACAAGTATAAAAAAAGAAGGAAATAGGTAATCATAGGACATACAAAAATGGTGAATCTCCTTAGATTGTGACCAAGTATCTTATCTTTCTTTTCATTGCCCACTATTTGTTTATAATTTTAAAACAGGAATACAGTTCTGTTTGATAATCTTGATGCATACACCTTAAAATGTTTTTCCTATAATGTACTCTTTGCATATTCTGTTCCAGATCTGAAATATTGGACTTACTGAATAAAAGCCCACAGTGTGTGTATGCTGGCTTCGACCCCACAGCTAACAGTCTTCATGTTGGGAACCTGCTTGTTATAATAAACCTATTGCATTGGCAGAGAGGTGGTCACTATGTTGTTGCTTTGGTAAAGTATTATTCTATTTAAAGTGGTCATTAAAATTCAAAATAAAATCTTCTGACAGACAGGGACTGCAATGGGAGCCTCTTCTCTAATAATTGTCTAATACTTATAACAGTAAAGGTACAACACATACTATCAAATTCTTAAGACTTAGCTCAACACGCGATTACTATGCACTTGCACACACATAATTTTGTAGATATGATAATTATTCAGATTTGTTACAGTTGTAATGGAAATCATGTCATTTGGTTTAAATAGGTTGTTTTTGTAATTTTATTTATATAGATTGTTTTCTATTTTGTGAATGAGATAATGTTGTAGGCTTAGTGGACTGTAGATTTGTTCACCATTTTCTATTTTGTTAAGTACCTGGTACTTCTTAAAAGGCCTACACTGTCCTCTCATACCTATTAACACTGTTAAATGAAAATATTGTAAAAGCCAATTATTTTTAAAAGAGTAACTGTGGAGTTTCTACCCGCTCTTCTCCATAGGAAAAGACAAATTGAACCGTGCACCTAGCTTCTGACATTTCATAAGTGCCCATGTAGGTTTATGTGAAATAAAAGATTTTGATAATTTGTTACTATTTTCAATATTATCCTTTTTTCAGTTAGGTGGAGCCACAGGCTACATTGGTGACCCAAGTGGAAGAAGTACAGACCGCATTGCATTGCAAAGTGATATCATACAAGAAAATATTAAATGCATCGAAAGCAACCTAGAGACAGTATTTGAAAACCATAAGAAGTATATCTGGATGAATGATGAAAGTAAACTTAAACCTATCAAGTAATTATAGTCTCCTAATTAAGGAAACATTTCACTACCATAATTTTATTTATGTCAACCATTGTAATTTCAACCTTATGTCAATGAACATAGAAGTCGACTTCTGAATGCATATGATAGATAACCTATATATAATAGATTAGTTTTTTGCTTACAGGGTAGTCAATAATGAGATATGGTACAGAAATATAGACTCCATACAATTTGTGAGTGAAATTGGAAGAAACTTCCGAATGGGCACCATGTTACTGAAACAAAGTGTGCAAGCCAGAATAAATTCAGAAATCGGAATGAGTTTCACTGAATTTGCTTACCAGATATTCCAGTCATATGACTGGCAGCATTTACTGAAGGAATATAATTGTAGATTTCAGGTAAAACCTCTTCATAGGCTATACAGCTATATTATATATATTCATGCATGTAAATAAAATTGACATGTTTGTTGTAATTCAAATTTTACTGTTTTAGATAGGTGGCAGTGATCAAATGGGCAATATTAGTGCAGGACATGAATTAATCAGCAGAACTGCAAAGAAAAGTGTTTATGGTAAGTCTTGAAATACAATTAAAATCGTCATCCTAATTACCCCCACTAAATTAAGCAAACTACCCACTTTGCAATATTATAGGACTAAACACAGTTATTTTAAAAACTTACAAAAAATTTGTATTTATCTGAAATTCGGCTGAAATGAAATGATGATGATATTCCAAAAATACTATACAAATGCTATGTTTTATATTTTCAGGTTTAACATTACCTCTAGTCACGACCGAAGAAGGCGACAAATTTGGTAAATCTGCAGGGAATGCCATATGGCTAGATCCAAAGAAAACTAGCCCTTACGCCCTATACCAGTTCTTTATTAGAACAAAAGACTCGGAAGTGGAGAAACTACTGAAGTTGTTCACATTCTACAGCTTAGGAGAAATACAGGACATCATGTTCAAACATAAAGAGCATCCAGAACAAAGATATCCACAGACCTGTTTGGCTGATCAGCTTACAACATTAGTACATGGAAGTAAGTACCTACTTCTACCACAGATTAAGCTTCTACGTCTTAATAACACTGGGATAGTTCTTACTAAACACGAGCGCACATTATTTGACTTTTTATACTTTGACTTCTGATTCAAACTGGCGTGCTCTCGTCTAAGACCCACGAATCTCGCAAATACAATCTCGTCTCTCATGTCAGTCATGCAGTATACTTAAAAAGTATATTTCTCTATTTTCAGAGGAGGGATTAGAGCGAGCAATGAAAGCAACGGAGGCGATATACAGTAAAGACGTGAAGTCTCTAGTGGCTCTTAGCAGTACAGAGTTGGAGCAAATATTCGAGAATGCGACAGTCACAAACCTGCTACTTTCGCCTGGTATCACTGTCTTAGAACTTGGTTTGAAGGCTAAATGTTTCCCCACTGAGAGTAAGTTTCTTCTTTTGCGTTAATTTGTTTTGTGATTGTAAGATTTAATATTTGAGAGCGTAAAACGCTGACATTATTGAACAATATACTTTATTATCAGTGGCATTAAGTGTAGTCGTACGAGAGGTAGATCAAACGATTCCTCGGGCTGTCTCGTTTGTGCTTTATGACACTGAAAATAAGGTTTATAATTCAATGTCACAAAAATCCCCTGCCTAAATCATGATAAACCTGCAGCTGTCGCTTGGCACCCCCTCTGTGCTTCTTGTACATGTTGTGCAGTTCTCCCCTTTACAACTTCATGTTAAGTATGGTTTTTTCTTATTTTTGTATCAGACTGTAGTAACTATATGCCGTTTCGACATATTTAAGGATGATAAAAGTTAGGCAGGCTGGAACTTGTAAAAAACATTTCCATATCCCCACATTTTTTAATGAACCCTCTTGTTTTCTTACTAGATGACGCAATGAGAATCATACAAGCCGGCGGGTTCTACATCAACCACCAGAAAATTAAGAAAATAGACGAAGTAATCACCCAGTCGGCGCACATACTGCCGAACTTACTCTCGTTACTTAGGGTTGGCAAACGAAACTACTATATTGTGAAATGGCAGACGTAATTATAGAGATATTTATTGAAAGTTTCGTTTTATTTCGGTTTACGTACTGAAAATATTGAGCTAGTAGGTTTGTAATGGAGTAAAAAACGCATGTAATGTTTGGGCTATTTTATTAATACTTACAACAGAAGCTGGTATACTTGAAGTATATAATAATAAAATGCATATCACATAAGATTGTAAACACTACATAACATACTTAAAGCTAAAATAATAGTCATTGAAACAGCATTGCGTTGATTACTAACTCTAATGCATTGACAAGTCACGACGGTACACTGCCATTAGACACATTCAGTTGGTCAACGCCGGATCTTCTTTATAAATACAATTAATTTACTCTGAATACAAAAAATAAAGTCTATGTTTAGCAGCCAATTAGTCGAAAAATGCGTCTCAATGGCTAGCAAATAAAATGACTGCCGGCGCTGGCCAAATGTCTGCACGTCAATGGGAACACACCATCACAAATATCAGAAAATATGGCTGTTTGTTACAATAACATTTGTGCATGCTCCCGCTTGCGGTCACCGACCGGGAGTGGTTATTATATTTTTCTAATATCACAAGTATTAGTTGCAACATTCACTCATTGTACAAACTAGTTTACAACGTTCCATTATTTTAATAAAATTAGATTGCATAAAAAAGCTACATAGACAATCTAACCGATATGTCTTTTTGGAATAACATTCCGGGGGTCAATCATTAATCGTCAGACCTACGTATTACGCAAAAGCTGTATAATTTCTATTTTGGTAATAGATAATATTATTCAAATTATCACGTGTTATCTTATTAATAATGCTACAGTTTTACAAAAATAAATACATAATACTCATTTGATGCAAAGAAAAACTATTCTCAATACCTTTTTCTACGTGACCGAGACACGGTTTAGCAGAAAATAAGAGCGAACATCAGTCTCGTTGCGACTTCATAATTCACGATAGCGGGAACTAGAATAAGTTTGACAGAGCACGACCGTGATGCACTGCTGTCGTGTCCGGCGAGGCGAGCGCGCTGAGCTAGCGGCGGCGCTTCAACCTCGGCATGGGCACGGGGCTGAACGGCGGCGGCTAGAGATCCGTACTCTCTCTTTGTGGTTGCACGACCTGGGCGGACTGGGGCGCGGCCGGGGCCGGCTGGGCAGCGGGCGCAGGCGGGGCCACTGGGGCCGCAGCAGGCGCGGCCGGCTGGACTGCCGGCCCCACCGCGGCGGCAGGAGCCGGCGCCGACACCGGCGGCGGTGGCGCGGGGACCAGAGGGCGCGGCGGCCGGCCCGCCTGCGGCCGCGGGGACGGACACTCCGTGATGTCGCCCTCCGACTGCGACAGCTGCCGGCTCGCCACGCACAGGCTGCGCGGCTCCTCCAGGTCCCCATCTCGACCTCCGGAACTGTGCGTGCGCTGCACGGTCGCACGCGGTACTTCCTCTCCCTCTTTCTCCACCGCTACCGCGCTCGCTCCCACTTGGATGACCGTGGGATGTTGTTTGTCGACGGTGTATATGTGAGTGCGTTCCAAAACTGTCGGCGAGCCGTCTGGGGCATCGGTCAGGGAAGAGCGCGGGGCTCTGAAGCTCTGCGGGCGCAGCGTGGCGGGGCGCTCGGGCACGGCGGGCTTGTGGCGCAGCGTGACGTCGGCGGCGTCGTCGGGCGGCGCGGGCACGATGGTGCGCGGCGCGGCCACGGGCCGGGGCGGCGGCTGGCCGGCCGGCTTGGGGGCCGGTGCCAGGCGCACTGGCGTCGCCTTATCTACTGCGAATGTTCGCTCGGCTCCCAGTGACGCAGGACCGCTGTACGCGTCACCAACCACCTTCATCCTGCTCACGATGCCCGTCTGTGCGGTCACGTTTTTCACGATTAGTGTGGTCTCTTTCCCGTCGGGCGACTTCAGTATGTCGAGCTTGTCCTTGTCCAGCTCGAGGCTCTGCCGCCGCGTTTCGGCGAGGTTCTCGCGACTGCCGCAGCGCGCCGCCTCCTCCTTCATGGCCCGGCTCTGTCTGTACGTCGAGCGGTTGATAGTCTGTACGCCGCTAATCACTTTACCGGTGTCTGCTGATATCACAGGTCTGGGAGGCTTGGCAGGCTTGTCGATGTCAACTTGAGCCTTCGCTGTACTCGCCTGATCTCTCACTACTTCAGGAGCCGGCTGGGGCTGGGGTTGTGGCTGTGGCTCTACTTTCTTATTTTTATCCGGAGTAAAGTTAGGCGGCACTGGAGCTAAAGGTTTGTTTTTTCGCCTCATTATCGGCTTTGGACTTCCATGAGGGGGACTAGATTGATCAGACAATGAGCTGTTGGACTGAGCCTTTTTGATATCGTTCTCAAGCAATATTAAACTAGTGTCGTGACTGTTGCTCCTCGAGTGCCGGCCGCCGTCCGTTACTTTGCTCAGACTTTGGTGGTTGTAGTCGAACATTGACTTGCTCATGCTGCTGTAGTCTCCGTTCGCTGGTTCATGACTCAGTGCGGCGGTTTGGTTATAACCGTGGACGAAGTTAGGCGAGAACCCGTACTCGCATTGATCTGGAAGTAGATCCTCTTTGGTGAAAGAAATGAAGAAATTGACGTCATCTTTATAGAACCAGTCGGCGTGCTTTATGAGCAGCTCCACGATGCAGTTGACAGCGGTGGTGATGTTCATGTCGAAGGTGCTGTCGTCGGCTGCCCACAGCAGGTTGGGCGCGACCACTATGGCGAGGTTCGAGGGCGTCATTTTGTTTGTACTTTGGTTCTGTGTCAAAGTAGACAAAAATTTGATAAGATACCTAAGATTTTGGAAGTTAGCCTCGGGTAGTAAGTGTATGGCTTCCCAGACAGCATTCAGTCGAGTTTGTTCCGAGGGCTGTCGGGACGCGTTCACGAAGTTTTCGTAGAGGCGGTACGTTAGGATGGGTTCGGGCAGTTCTCTGAGGTAGCACTTGAGAACCGACGCTACTACATGCATGTCCCGGTAGTCTCTGGGTAGCGGCACAGTGAACAGGCCCGCGTTGAGAGATAATTTCATTCTGCGCACTTTCGACGTGCCTGGAAAAGACAGACTTTAGTTATAAGGCATTGTTATGATAAACACCATTGAAGCAATCCGAGTTCTAATAATAGCCATCTGCTATGAGACCGTGACAGTGTTTTCGCAAGTAATATTACAGAATCAATTAACAGTATTGATCACGCTTGGATGGTGGTAATATGGAATGTAAAATACTGATGTTTTGCATACGACAGTCTGCTATTTTCTGGTTATATCAAATTATAATGTATACGTAAGTTAGTAAATTGATTTGCCTAATCAATGTAACCTTCTGTATAGTCATGTCAACTCATATGACGGGTTCTTGTAATTTTGTCAATAAAGGTAAGGTAAGTCATAAATTGTACGGGTCCTCAGCAATTCGCCATTCAGATAAATGTACAGTCACGTAAAAATAACATGTCTATGCTAATAATATCCGTAAAAAAGAGAGAAAAGCTTCGTCCAACCCCAACTATTCATAACATTTGATCACATTTATTGCAGTCGCCTTACGTATAATAATAATTTTTAATATATTACTTTTACTTTTAATTAATTAAGTATTTGATGTATAATTTTGTATTCTCTTTTGTATTGTCTTACTATGGTAAAGTAGCTCTTATTTATCTTCATTATAACAAAGAATAAGTAAGTCCATTTTAAACAATTTAAATTAATCTTCTTATTTGGTATGTATTTTTTATCTGTCTAAGCTGTGTACTTCTTTAAGTGACAAATTCACCATATTAATAGTTATAAAAGTTCTTTCAAATGGTATGTTATTAGTGAATAAGTCGTTGGAGTACCTATACAAAAAAAAATACAAAAAAATGCATTCGACAAAAACGCGACATAGAAATTGTTAACTATGTAGGATTGAGAATTTGTATGTGTTTACAGTCACTATGAGTGCAATTTAATTATCATATATATAAAAACAGTATATAACATTCCAATGTATATCATTACAGGAAAATATCAGACGGGTACCTCCACAATCAACGAAAGTTGCACACATAAGTCAAAGTAATTTCACAAAATTGAATTTGACATGGATCAAGTCATTTATTAAAAGTGACAGCATTTTATTGAAAGTTGATGTGTGTTAATGTTTACTGAGCTTACTTTACTAACTGTACATTGTTATGTACAGTTAGTAAAGTAAGCTCAGTGCTCAGGCAGGGTAGGGTATTATGTTATTTATTAATAATTTTCCTTTTACTCACCGCCAGCGATCCTGAATAGTCCTTCCTCATTTAGCGCTAGTTCGTGCAACGTACAGACACACAGCTCTATCGGGAACGCTATAGTGCGCCCCGTCACCCTCAGGTGCTCTTCTAGAGGATACCCGAACACCGGCTTCACGGCACTGTCGTCTGAAACAAAAGGGTTTGTTACTATTACTATTTTTTTCGTTATATGTGAGATTAGTGAGACTGATGGCTAGAGTCATCATGCAGCGAGTGTCGAAAGATAAACTTGTTGCCTGGGAAACGCTGGGGTGATGACTTTTCAGCGTTCATGATAGATTATTTTGCATAAAAAGTCACATAGTGGAGTGTGGCAGGCTATTGAGGAGACCTTTGCCCAGAAGTAGGGCATTACAAGTTGGAAATAAAAATATAGTGTATGTTTCAAGATGTACAGTGTATGGAATAAGATACTATTGTCCTTCAGGAGTTTTTTATTGCACCTTATGCATTAGGTATGCAATGTGGTAGCAGTTTAAAGTTAAAACAATTCAATTGGCGGCCCGATGGACCTTCTCAAGTTGGGTTTTTGTAGCATTGTATGGAATTTGTATTAATATTATAATTCAATCCAAGGTCAGCTCCAAAAGCCCTTCTACAGGCCTTATTTATCTATACGGAAAGATGTTCCTTCTCGTAATTATTATTTCTCCTTTTTCGTGTGGTTAGTGACTAACCTGGTGCACAGATTAATACAGATGGGACACTCCACAAAATAATTTAAATAAAACGCGACTCTTGCTACGACACAATAAAGTGTCATTCAGGTCGCACAGCGCTAATTACCTACAGTTATATTCACCTATAAGTTGCCTCTCTTACTATAGCGTAACTCTTAGATCTGACTACGTTACACTCGCTGAATTGGCCCAGGAAGACGCCTCGTACTAGTGGCTTCATACCTAAACTACGGAGGGTCCCATCTGTGATCATCTGTGCCTGGTGTCAGTTTTTATGTCGCCCATGGGCCTCCAACTTGACTTCTCATGCCGTCGAGAAATATCTGTCAGGCATACCAGTTTACTCACGATGTTTTCCTTCACCGTTTTTTAAACAAGTCATAATTATACATTACGCACATGAATCCGAAAATTTTGAGGTGCGTGCCTTGGGTTCGAACTCGAGACCATGACTTGGAAGTCCGACGGTCACATCACTAGGCTATCACTGCTAAAGCGTAATTAAAGGGAAAGGGGAAAAACCAGACTCTCCATACGAAAACTACCTTTTGGAAGGGGCGACTAGAATCAATTCTATTTTTTGTAAACTTGACGTTCATAAGTGCCTTTTATGTGCCTAATTGAAATAAATTGTTTGACTTTGACTTTGACCAGCAAACTTTTTGTATGTAGTGTTATGGTTTTTAAAACAGATTTAAATACTCATTCTCGGTATATTTTTCAGCATTTTTGATGGAGGAAGGACAATTACGTTATCATTATCGTCTGATTGGAATTTAAATTTTCAAAATTATCTATTTTAATAAATACCAATTTTTTTTACAATATTATTTTATCTTTCATTTCTTGCCCTTTCATCATATACTTAACATCCAATGACATTATTTGATCTGAAGAAATACTCCTATTCTCTTGGCCTTTCAAAAACAAACATTATCTTACGACTCTTTAAATATAAAACGCGATACAAAAATACAGCAACACCTGCCTAGTAGGTACATCACTAAATTGGTATAGTCCAGTCCATCGGCGGAAGTATTATGTTGATGTATGTACCTACGTGTCGACGACGGATGTGCACATTAGACTGCTGCAAAGGAAGCATACCTAATTTATTGAATGAAGATTTGGAGACAATCAAATGCACGGCTTACTTTGAATGTTTGATTTGATATCATGGGCCATGGCTTATATTTTCTTTTTTTTACTTGAAGAATCTTTGACTCATGCTGGATGCAAGAGGGTGCACTTGCACCTTCCTGGTTTCAAAATAAAATATAAAAACATCCGGAACTAAAGAAAATTTTTGAAAACGCTTAGCACAATTATAGAGAATTTAACCTATTCGAGGCGATCCAAAAAAAATCTGCAATCTCTGAATTCTAAAGCTTCTATGCACCGACAAAGTACCGAACTCCTATTTCCGGCAGGGTGCTAACATTATCGAGCTTACTTCGCTTGGTCTTGCATCCTACTCTATCTTAAATTCAACTTATTTGTACAAGTCGACACAGTTAGTCCTTGTATGAATGGACCCACGATAACCTAACATATCCGAGGTGAAGTGCAAAAATGATCGAGCTCGCTTCGTGGAGCTGAACATGCACCCCCTGAAACAAACCTGTCGGCGCCCATGACAAAGACCGACAGTATAGAAACTTGTTGAAATAATAACCACGATTTTAGGGTTCCGTAGCCAAATGGCAAAAAACGGAACCCTTATAGATTCGTCATGTCTGTCTGTCTGTCCGTCCGTATGTCACAGCCACTTTTTTCCGAAACTATAAGAATTATACTGTTGAAACTTGGTAAGTAGATGTATTCTGTGAACCGCATTAAGGTTTTCACACAAAAATAGAATAAAAACAATACAGTTTGGAGGTTCCCCATACTTAGAACTGAAACTCAATTTTTTTTTTTTCATCAAACCCATACGAGGTATCTGTGGATAGGCCTTAAAAAATGATATTGAGGTTTCTAATATCATTTTTTTCTAAACTGAATAGTTTGCGCGCGAGACACTTCTAAAGTGGTAAAATGTGTGTACCCCCCCCCCCCCCCCCTGTAACTTCTAAAATAAAAATATGTGATGTACATTACCATGTAAACTTCCACCGAAAAGTGGTTTGAACGAGATCTAGTAAGTAGTTTTTTTTTTAATACGTCATAATTGCTAAATATTGTACGGTGGTACGGAACCCTTGGCCGGTTTTTTTTTAAATCGCGGCGACCATTGCCCTCTCTCAACTGACAGCACCACGAATCGTCGTGGCTTGGGGTCTCGTCAACGAGAGCGTCAGTGTGAGTGTGCCCGTTTCGAACGATTACTACGTAGTTTCTGTACTGTCCATATTGATACTCTGCCTGTAATGTCTATGTCCAGCAGTAATGTTCTATCATATCATAGTGATAAAGCAAAGATGCATCATCAACTCATCCCCCCCAATTACGTTATTTTTAAAAAATATAGTTTTTTTCATAAGCAATACATATTTTTATTTAAACCATATTATGATATTACTCTACATAGGTACTTCAGTTTAACAGCTAAACATTCTGTTACATCATTATTATAAATACAATTACAATCAAATTGCTATCACTAAGTATGACAGGATAATTTTTAATATTTCCTTTAGGTTATACCTAACAGAGCGCCAACGTCCGTATCATTGTATGGAAATGATTATTGAATAATTATAAGAGGATGTTGATAAAACCATTTGCACATCCATCTAATTATAGAACTAACAAAGACTAACTACTGTTAAATTAACTATCGATTGATAATCATAATCACTTTCTTAATTATAAGATAAGTAAATAAATAAAAATATATTGAAAGAAACTATTTAAACTTTTTAAATCATTGTATTTTAAATGCTCATTATTTATTGAAGCAGTAAAGACAAATGAAATTATGTACGTAGTTGAGTAAAAAATATATAAACTAATATTATAAAGAGAAAAGATTTGATTTTCTGTATGTTTGTTTGTTCTTAATGAATAATCTCAAAACCTACTGGACCAATTTAAGAAATCTTTCACCAATAGAATGCTATATTATCGCTGAGAACATAGAATATAATTTATAAACATATCACGGGGGCTAAGCCACTGGCGGAAGAAAATAAACAATTTTAAATGCAAGTTATTGATTGAGTTTCATCAACTCAATCAATAACTTGCATTTAAAATTGTTAGGTTTAGGTTTACTCATTTTACAAACACACCATACTTTATAAATAACTAAGTTTTATATTGGAGATTGAGCTCAAAAACAAATTAAGATTGACAGTTGTGCTAACCACAATTAAACAGAAGTGCGCCTATTAACCATTTCAATATACTTACTAATGAATCGCTCTAGCTCCGGGACTGTATCTTGTAAGGAATGTAGTGCGGACTCATGGTACGCTCTCTGCAATTTGACGTACTGTAGCAGGGTGTGTGCTAGTTGGGCTTCTTTTGCAACAAGTGCAAACATGTCTGCAGCCAGGGCATCCCTTGCTGCCTCCACCCGTATCCCGACATCCTCCAATTCCTCTCGTGCAGTATTTAGTTTGGTTGGATTCTCTTCTTTTTGGCGCTCTAAATGCTAAAGAAAAAATGAATAAATTGAAGTTCCATGTGCAACCTTATCTTGTGGATCCACATTGATATCTGAATGTTATATCTAATCAAAATAAATAATAGTAACCTATTTCGCATGCACTGTTGTTTTGACGGTTCCTTGTTGTTACAAGGAACCGTCAAAACAACATTAAACACTTTGTAGTTTTGTCACAGATGGGTCACTCCGCATTTTGGGTATGAAGCAACAAATAGGTACGCTGCGGGCTCGACTAGTTGAATTCAGTGGGCGTAACATGGTCAGAAGATATAAGAGTTACACGATAGAAAAAGAGGCAACTTCTAGGTGAATATAACTGTAGGTAATTAGCGCTGTGCAACCTCAATTGCACTTTATTGTGTCGTAGCAAGAGTCGCTTTTTATTTAAATGATTTTGCAGAGTGACCCATCTGTACTAATCTGTGGTGTTCTGAGTCAGGAAGGGAAGAAGATAACTTTAATTTTTACTAATCAATATTTCAAGGCTGGCTTCGCAAGTTCACAGTCAAATTATGACTGTTAGAAATGTCTCATAAGTTGAGCCCTATCTCCATTTTTGCACTTTGTATTGTACTACTAGAACCGCTAGGTGCAAAGCTAATATTGGCACTTGTGGCATACTGTTTGAAAATAATCATTGCAAAGTTCATCAGTGCACAAGTTATTTTACTTATCTGTAACTGTGTATTTGTGTCTGTTTACTATGTTAACCATTCAGAATCTATACTGTTTTGAATGGCTAAATACACAGCAAATATGAGTTATCTTAAATAATCAGATTAGTTTGACATTGAAAAGCTCTCAAATATCATAACATGGTTTAAAGGTTTTGTTTATATGACGCACATATCTGTTAGGACCAGATAAGGCAAATATTAGTAAGAATTGATCTTAAAATCCAATGTTTAGATAACTCTTGATAAGTGAGATCACTATGAGATTATAACTCACATGATATTTGCTGGCCGCACTGTCCTTTTCGCTCATAAGTCTGCTGAGCTGTTTCTTAGCTTTCATTATGGCTGGAAGGTCTTGATCACTAATAGTAGTTAACGGAGCACATACTAACTGTTCTACCTTCAATTCATGCTCTGCTATCTCATTTGCCAGAAATTTTTCAGTTTTACCTAAATGAAAAGAAATAAAGTAATTTTTAGACACAATGCATGTATTAAACACAGATTTTACCTGTAATGGTAGATAAGGTAAATTTAACACTTACCACATTCAAATAAAATATATTTTAAAATGCTATCATCATCATCAAAGTTGCTGGCTTCACACATAGACAATCCAAGGAGGTATTCAGGCAGTTTCTTTAGTCTTTTCTCTCTAGCTGCAGGATCCTGGCCCTGTGTACTGCCTGCTCCTGTGGACAGCCGCTTGCTAACCAACTGTAAGGCATTTCTGAGGTGCTCTACTTTCCTGTCCGCTGTTTGTAACTCATCTGTTAATCCTTCCGGTTTTCCTGACCTGCGAATATCAACAACATTCACCAAATGTTGATATAACTTAACACCATAAATAAACAATAAATAACAAGATCAAATGTATAATATTACTTTTTTCTCATGATACTAGCTGCTACATAGGTTTAAATGTTACTGAGACTGGTAAAAAGATTACAATAACAACGAACCAAACCCACAAAGAAGTGAATCTTATCTGATAGCTAAGATAATGAAAAGTACTTGGTATACCTTGAAAACGTTTGGTCGGCGAGTTGCTTAACCCTATAGAACTGTTTCTTCATTGTCACTAATCAATTTCGATGAAAATATTTTTAAGTTACAAGGTCATTGGACCCAATAGCAAAATAATAAAACGATCAAGATTTCGCTAAAACGAACGTAATGTCAGAAAGTCAATGAGATCATCCTCATCAAAGAATATTGCAGTCGAGATATACGAAAATTAACTTCACAAAACTTCCATTAAGGCACTACATTTCCATTATTCACATATAACACTAAAATTAGCTTATTTACTTGTAATTTTACGTATAAAGCTCCAGCACTAAAATACACTCGATGAATCAGAAAAATAAAATAAGCACAGATAATTTACCCAAAAGTTACTTTGTTACGTACTGTACGCGCTAACAAAACGCTATGATGTCATTGATATCGAACAAAACGTTTCATGGCGTCGCCGTCGGGTCGGTAAAGTTAAAAGTTGTCGATTATGAAAAAAAAACGGAGGCGAAGACATTCTATGAAAAAAAACAGTATTTATTAAAAAAAAGACAAGTATAGGTCTATGACAAGTGTAGGAAAGAAAGTTGTGCTGGCGAAAACGAACTGTAACTATATATCTTGCCGCGTAGCGAGTGATGTTAAAGAGATATCGGTCAAAGCAGGTCAAAGCTGATTATTTCATCACTTTTGGTGTCTGTTGTCATGGGTGCTCCGAACCCACTATTTACCCCTCGTCGGTGCTGGAGCAGTGGCGGCGTAGCATGGGTTGGCGCCCGGGACGGTTTTCTATTGAGCACCCCCAAAATAAAACAACAAATACTAATCGGCCTTACTTCACTTTATTTTGCTGAAATCTCCTGTCCTTTTTATTGGAAAACATGAAAATATTTGGAAAGTCGCGCTTGACTCATTCTGGGTTTTATGTAAGATTTTATCAATTTTAATTTTGAGAAACATCTCTCACAAGAAGCCACCGAATCACCAAATCTAAGACTCGGCGCTAGACTCAGAATAGTCCCATTTTACAATAAATTTCAGAAGCCCTAAGAGAGAAGATAGTCAATTGGACCATTTCTGGGAAAGAAATGCTGGAGGTGGCGCCTCAGTCGTAAAATCTCTAAAATAATGTCCTTTGCAGAAAATTCATCACAATTTTTTGTGAGATTTTACATTTATACAGTTTTATGTTCAACGGCCTCTAACGATGGTCTAGTTCTCCGTAAAATCTATCAAGACATTCTAATATAGCCTCTGCAGCTCTTTTCCTTTTACCCTGCGACTGCGCTGGAGCCTCTAAGCACCCACGGAGCCGGCGCCTTTGCCTACTACACATCATAATAGTTGTGAGGATGTGGGGGTTTATTTATAAACGTTGCATTTTTGACGTTTGAACGTTACTATAAGCAACGTTTATAAATAAACCCCATGGGGTCTAGTATTTCAAGTAGATCAGCCTCTGGCTTGCCACAGGTGATATTCACGCAATAGGACGAAAAAATATGTTGGATAAAAAGACAAAGTCCAAGAATCAATAAAAAAAACCCACTGAATGAAGAATGTCACATAAATTTAGACATTGACACTTGACAGTTAAAACAGGTTTCGTGTCGTGTATTTATTTACATGTAAGAAAACTTAATTTCTTTGCTTTTATTGCTCGCTTAGTGTGCGGTGGAGGGAGTTCGGAGTTGCGTGTAATATCATTGAAAAACTACGTCAACAACTCAGTTCTCTTTTACATGTTGTGCTGTTGAGTCCCGTATTGTCTCGTATACGTATCGCCTTTACTTAGTAAATCATATAATTTTTAGTTTGGTTTCGTAGCTATAAACATCAGCAAAATGAATCGAAAATTTGTAAACGTTATAATCCTTGGATTTGGATTTATGTTTGTCTTCACTGCATTTCAAACTATGGGAAATATAGAGGTAAGTTTAACATTTTATATAATTACATGCAGTCAGACTTGCATGATTAAAATTTGTAAGTAATCATTTTTTATCCCTTTTTCTTTAGTCCTGTTTTATTATATCACTTAGACTTACATGACAAATAAAACCAAAACCTTAAAAAAAAAGTGAGAAACATAGTTTTTATTCTAAATAAAATAAATATACTTACCTTAACTAATTTAATATTAATAATCAAAGCTTTTTAATAAATACATAAAACATACTACTTTTCATAAAAATTAACAACAAGCAATATTACCACTAACATGAAAATAATGATTAAATATATTTATTGAAATAGCAAATAGTTTTATCGTACATCAGCTGTGATAATAGTTCAGCATTGCCCATTATTTCCTGGGTCATATAAAACTATGTTGTCATAGAAAGGATCACATTCCGCAGGTGGCAGCATCAATACAAATGTCAAGCAGTGGCCTTGAAATGACTATCAGTAAGCTCTGCTTGACCCGTTAGAAGCAAATCAAATATCATTTATCATATCACTTACATTCCTAATATAATATTATAACTGTGAAAGTTTGTATATTTGTTACTCAATCATGCAAAAACGGCCAAACAGATTTGGATGAAATTTGGCACACAGATAGTTTATAACCCGCATTAACACATTTTCCAACAATCACGCGGGCGACACCTCTGGGAAAAACTAGTCATGAATATTTAAGAAAAAACAAAACAAGTTTAATTGTTGCGTTAAAAAAATTAAATTGTTAAGTTCTTATTCAACAATTACTGAGTTTGTTTGTTTTTAAAACATGTACTCTAAATTTGATTACTCTTGAGTAAATTATACAGTTATCATCATATTGTCACATAAAATGAGTCTACTATGTAGAAACTTGTTCGCATCCTACTATAAATTGTGTCCCGTTTGATAAGAATTAAAATAAATATGGTAGGTAACCCGTAGCTACTAGTAATTTATTATATCTACTATAATAGAGGTACTATTTTTCTGTGTTGGAGTTTTTACTTTTTTTCACTTATTTTTTTATTTAATTACTTTTATTATGTTCATTATGCTATAAAAATCAGTGGCTAAATTAAACTATCTTTGATTGTAATAGATTTATTATTTTATTATCACCAATAAGGTTCTACTAGGGTTAGTGACTAACCATAGTAGAACCTTATTGGTGACGGAATCAGTTTGCAAACTATTTTAAGTTCAACAAATTAATTGGAATCATCAATTCTCTCATTGCTTTCATAATATTATGTAGAGAGTGACTACATGCCCTGTTTTTAAGGGTTTGATTCCTGAAACCTTATAGCAGTCACATGGAGTCCCTTTTAAATGAAGCCGATGGTGGTATGCCTAATTTTCCCTAAGGGTTAGACATAGGTGACTTAAACTAGATACCATCGAAGAAGTTCATATCTAACCACCGTAAGGACTATTCTTGCTTGCAGCGCTCGGCGGCTATAGAACCGGGCCGGTAACAGATGTGGTCATCGTGTTCACGGGATTTTGTTTTCAAACTGCTTAGATATGAAGTTCTTCGATAGTGCACCCACAATTAGCCCGCTATGTTTAAGTCCCATGTAATAGGGGGCGACCCTATTACTATCAACTAGGCAAAAATCCAGACTCCGGGCTGATACTAAGAAATTCCTAATGGAAAAACTCAAAAACACCATGCCCGACCTGGGAATCGAACCCAAGACCTCATGCTCAGCAGTAGCACTTGCAACCACTAGACCAATGATGTCTCATTGGTCTAGTGGTCATATTTTTAATATTATGCAAAGCCCCAAAACAGCAGGATATAATTTAAACCTGTAATTTACCTCAGCCCAATCATTCCAAGAGTACATACATTGATTACACGAAAGTATCATTACATGTAGATATCTATTATGAGATGCGGTCCAGTAAACGCAAGTAATTTGAAAAGTGTGAAGACGCATTAAGGCCTGTGCAGACCAGCGCGACTTGTCGCGCGACGCGACACGAACAATACGATTTCAAAAAAAACTTCACAGTATAACAATAACCGGCGTCGCGTCGCGCGACAAGTCGCGCTGGTCTGCACAAGCCTTTAAAACGAGTAGTGCGGCATATTGTCGCATTTGTGTACCTACAGGGTGAATTTCCAATTGTCAGTGTACGTGTATGACCAAAACTATAAGAAACTGGGCTAGGTTTGCCCGCGGCTTCGCCCGCGTGAACCGTAAATAAACCGAAAATATGCCACGGGAACGTACTTCCGGGATTAAAAATACGCGATGGTACTATACACGATCAATCAGAATCTGAATCGTTTTGAAACAGATTGCTAATCCATTGCTTCATAAGTTCAAAAAAAATTTGCTCGACAACGTAAATAACGCAATGAATGTTGTTGAACTGTCAAAATTAAACAGATTAGTCCTAATCGTTTACGAAAATGTGTTGCGTAATTAGATAGCAGGTTATAAATTATCTGTGTGCCAAATATAATCCAAATCTGTTCAGCCGTTTTTGCGCCAATCCGGAACATACATCCAGACAAATGGGGCAAACATTCTAAAAACTATATTTTCGGCATCAGCCAGCAGACTCGATCCCATTCCTACACCTCGCAGCAATTACTTTATTCAAAAATATTCAAGGTACACTTTTAACTTTACTTATTATGTATAGTTATCGAAAAACACCTAATGAAGTCTCAGCATAAGCATAATCAGCCTAATATAATGTTCCTACCGCTGGGAGTCTGGGACACAGGCCGTCTCTCTGTGAGGGAGTGGGCCGTAATCCAACACGCGGGCCCAGTGCGGATTGGTAGATGCCACATGTCTTGGTTTTTTTTGGTTCTAGGACATGCCGGTTTGCTCACGATGTTTTCCTTCACCGTCTCTAGAGTAGTGGTGGTGAAATGATTTACACAATTAAAGCGCCTGTCTGGATTCAAACTTACGACCTACAACTCGTACATCGCTAAGAACTCTCAGGGTCGATTTTAATGAAAACTAAAGCGGTATCATCAAAATCGTCTCCGTAAATCTTTTCGAGTAGGTACCTTTCGCTATTTGCTAAGGTATATTAAGATTAGGCAGCACTGCCGGGTGCAGCGTTGGACGCTTCGGAATCATACCATAGTTTGACTATCCACGCACTGCGCACACTGGGAAACTCGTTATGATGATTTTTCCGGGCAAAAGCGATTTATTAGTGCAGCAGGAATGTTTTAAACGTTTACAGGGCCATTATCATAGCGCAATATTACGTACATATGTAGGCATTTATCATCTAGCATCTATGTAATTAAATCCTACATGCATTTGCGTTAATCACAATGCTATCAATAAGATTGGTTGAACTACGCGATGTAAAAAATAAGGATGTACGCAATCTGACGGCCAACTGAGTGCCAAAACAATACCACAATGAATACCAATGTGCTTGGTGAACTTGACGTAGGAGGCGGAGGCGTGGCGGTCGGATCGATCACCGCTTTGTGTTGGTTTTTTTAGCTCAATTACGTAATGACTACTAATATTTTATGTCGTCGCCGCACTAAACATTTGTTTGGAAACCGTATGCGGGCTCTGCCATAGATACCTACGAAAAAAGTTCTGAGTTGTCCGAGTTCGACCCAGATATAATTATGAAAAAACCGGCCAAGTGCGTGCCGGCCCACGCACAATGAAGGGTTCCGTAGTTGGGATGAGTTTATCCCAAGAACAAACTTAACGTTGTAGTTGAAAAACATGTTCTCCCATACGGAATGTAGAGAGAGAGAGGGAGATCATGTTTTTCAAACCGCATACTCGATAAACCTGTACAGCCTAATTAGCTCTGATAGGTTTTCTTTTAATTTCGTTATATATAGGTGCTACTGCTGTGAATTTTTTCACAAGTCCAAGTACAACCATTTAGCTAGAAGGGGGGGGGGGGGGGGGGGGGGCACTTGACTCTAACTAAAAAATTCAGTTAAAAGCTTAATATTTCGCAAACGGATCCCTGAATCCAAAAATAGTTGACAAACTCACAATATTTTTGAAAGACCTTTCTAACGATACTCCACAACATGGGGTAGACGAGGGAAAAAAAAAAATCCCCACTTTACGTGTAGGCATACCATAAAAAAAAAAAAAAAAGCTTTTATTTTACCACTTTGTCGGCATGATTAATATGTGTATATAATTACACCTTTCTAGTACTAACCGTCTCTGAGCTAAGCCACGGACAGACGGACAGCCAGACAGACTGACATGGCGAAACTATAAGGGTTCCTTGTTTACTGCGGAACCCTAAAAATTGCGTATCAAAAGAATTGCAAGTAGGTATGAAGTAGCCTTATATGTCTACCTATTTAAAAGGATTTACTGGACCTACTTAGCACTAGCAGCTATTGCTTGGAACATCATTAACTATTGGATTTACTTTTTTGTTTTTTGTAGGTAAATCTTATCCACGCACTTGACCCCATTCGCCTAGAAAAGCGTCCGTGAAGTTAACCATAATAACACAATCTCAATCAGCAATGAACGACGAAGTTACTCGTAAAAATCAATAAAAGTCATACATGCAGTTGGCCTTACCTACTTATTGTAAACATTATAATATGCAATCGGATGCTCTCTGTGACACTACCATACATACTTAGCTGTTATTTCATAACACATTGAGTAACAGATAAAAGCACGTTATTTAATTTTATTTACGGTTCGTAGAGACATAACATTGATATCTTTGACGTTAATAAGGATCGCCGTGACATTAACCACTTTATATGCATGATCGTAAGATACCTTTTATGTTTGGTTACGCAACATTGTAAATTGAGATCATCGTCCGAGATTCGCAATGGTATTGTGCAATTACCTACCTACCTCTAGTGCAGATCTCCCCAATCTGTAAAATGTATTAGAGGTGTTTGCCGGTTAGTGTAAGGCAATACACGAAATACGATCTACGTTACAATCTATTTTGTTTTACATCCTGCGAATATGTTTAATAAATAAAACACATAACATCCTGATAGAAATTATATTGCAGAACCGTTACCTAAGTCAAACGGAAATTATTAACTAAAATAATGACTTAAACGTAAAAACAGTGGAAAAACCATTCCGTTGAATGTTACTACTGCCCAAGCGACCACCCAATTCAACTCTGCTCCTGCCATACGTATCATCGAAGGATACCTTAATAACAGCGTTCACCTGTCCTAGTTCTTAAAGCTGATATAAACTACGGTTTTGCTATAAATTGATGTTCCATATCTTGTCATTCTCAATAGTGAAGACTTTAGTATTTTGTAGCATTGAGAGTGCAAGTAATCCCTGGGATTTTGAAGAGATCACCGATAGATATCTGATACGATAGATATATCGATCTTAAAAAACTACGTTGCCTTTAATAGTAGGTGCCGCGCTTGCGATTAAAAAATATTCAAATCTGGGAAAGTACCAAAGTGACTTTTTCAATTCCTATTCTGAGTTTATCTTGGACTTTACGACGAAGAAGGAAACATCGTGAGTAAACCTGGACTTATAGTTGTTAATATAAGTCTGAAATCGCCAACCCGTCTTGAGCAAGCGTGGTGGTCGATGCTCGTGCTTTCTCTATATGAGACGAGGCTTTTGCCCTGCAGTGGGACAATAATATACTGGTATTATTATTTTAGCTTTAGCCCACGGCTTCGCCCGCGTGGAGGTCGGAAATTATCCCACGGGAACGTACTACCGAGATAAAAAGTACCCTATATGTTAATCCAGGTCATAAACTATCTGTGTGCCAAATTTCATCCGAATCCGTTCAGCCGATTTTGAGTGATTGAGTAACACCACCTGTGATCTTTGCATGTTCCAATCAAAACGTCCTGATGTTATGTCTGACCCTTTATCTGCTAATATATTATTTACAAGATCTAAATACAGACTGCGTCGCTGGACTAGTGGTCGCTAGCGCTACTGTTGAGCATGAGGTCCTGGGTGCGGTACCCGGGTCGGGCAAAGTGTTATTATGTTTTTCCATCTGGAATTTCTCAGTAGCAGCCCGGAGTCTGGATTTGTGCCCGGTTGATGGCAATAGGATCACCCCCTATTACATGGGACTTAAACATAACTGGCGAATTGCGGCTGTACTATAGGTGCACCCCTGCCTAACCTTACGAGTAATATAGTCGTGATTTTATGTTAAATAAATACAAACTCATATTTCGATTGTAATAATTCATGAAATTAGATGATAGTGTTTTAACGATTTAGGTTTCAGTTTACTTGTGATAGGTTTCAGTTCTGTAATTTCAAAACAATTTACCTACCCAACTAAAGTTTAGATGAACATTCAGATTAACAATTAACTTTAAGATCATCAATATTTATTTAATACTAACGGTTGCCCATGAATTCGTCTACGATCCAGGATGAAAATTAGCCAATGTCCTTCTTCGGGGCATGGCCAACCCATGTGCCAAATTTCGTTCAAATTAGGTAGCGCCGCACTGTGGATCGAAAAAAGGTTCTCGAAGACATTGGATCTTAAATTTTAAAGTGATCGACACTTTAAAATTTAAGATCCAATGTCTTCGAGAACCTTTTTTTTTGCTTGAAACGGCTTCTAATTGCCAATATTATGCATAAATATATCATAGGATACAAGCAGGTAGGCAAATTGGCAACTTATATTTTTTTAACAAAAAAAATGTGTGAAGCTAATGCTTATATCTCTAATTTGGATCAACTCATTCATCAAGCCAATACTCAGCATAATACCACACTGTGATAATACCGTAGAAAGTATACAATCTGCAAATAATTACGTAAATACTTGTTACGGATATTGCACCGTTGCGCGTTGCACAGAGCCAATTATTTTCATAGTAACGCTTGAGTGGAACTAACCAGTGAGCTGATTAATTCGACTCAACAGCACTATCAATCAGTATGCTGAAGAGCTTGTAAAGTGGGATATTGAACTACGTTACTCATTGTTATGTCACTTATATTTTTATCAATCAATCATGAAACTGGGTTGATGGACGATCGCCGCTTGCGCATTGCACAGTTCTGACGGGAGAAAGGGAGAGTTGAATGCATTTGTAGCTTATATTGTATCGCTGTGCTCTATATCTATACTTTCCCTTTTTATCGCTTTGTATTTGCATCTAATGTCATCCATTTACTACGCATGAAAGATTATTTTCAATCATACGATGAAATAAGGCATAAAACAAATCGATATATTCTAGATGGGTACTGAAGTAAAACCGTAAAAGTACTTGGGGCTATCCCAAATTCCCAACTTTTTTGTGGCTGACAATAAATCAGATGGGGCTGAATTTATTGGCTCGTCTTTTCACTAAGTGATGGGCTGTGGAAACTGTCATGTCCAAACCGTAAAGTCATACATTTCGGCATGGTTTTCCGGTGGAAAATGAATAATGCCCTGGTGGTAATGAAATGATGTCATTCGTTGAGACAGTGCCGAGACGCTTGTTAAAATGATTGACGTCACAAAATAATAAAAGTAGAAGTACCCAAACATTGACGATTATTACGAGGCAATATTTTGTATTTATTGTTCCATTATCTGATTGAGTACCATAATCTCCTAAGGGTTTTAAGGTTGAACCTGTAGATACAGCTATTTAGTATATGAAGTACGTATGTGACTAAGGACTACATAGTGTTAATTAATAAGTCTCAGTTAACATACGAGCGGTTAATACAAGTGGATATTTATCATTGTTTTGTTTGCCTATACTCGATAAATTCAAGGATTTTTATGTACTCGATTTAGGTCAGATAGATTTACTGGTAAGATATTTATTTTCAAGGGTCTTTTCAATGATGTGTCGTTTTCAGATAATTGGGAGGTCGAAAGTGACGCACAGTGAGATTGCGATAGTCGGATAAGCTGCGTTATTCCGGAAAATGACAGATTTTAAGTTTTCATCACAGTGCTTTTATTTTATTATTCTATTTTATTTACCGTTACAATGGTTTGAAATATAGCGTTTTGCTCCGCAGCAAAAGAAAGTGCTGCAAAACAACCTCCCACAAGTAAATTGGAATCGTGGCGAGTGAAATGGGATAGTGCATGTTGTGGTAATCCACGCAGAAATAAGAAATTCTATCAATTTAACTTAGTGATTTTGTATTGTAAGTTAAGTGGTATTTATCGCGCAATTCTTTGTGTACTTAATGTACATGGGCGGCGTTCAACGACCTCCTTACGTAAAGATTTTTGGGGACGATACTGTAGTATCCAAAATCAGTGTCCCAGGGAGACCCGTTATATTCTGCCTGTGGCGTTTACCCGTGTTACCTTTTAAAACCTCAGGACAGGTTTTGAATTTATTTATATTGATGTTGACTACCCTCCAATGTTTCAATATTATCACTTTGTCACTCAGATTTCGATAAAACTAATTTCATACTTTCGTATGGTAATGAAAGTAATATGCGGTAAAGTTTTCTTCATGTTGCACTTACAAGCAGCGTTCTGCTTTGAACTTGCCATTTTGCAATCTACGTATTATAATACATAAATATCGCAAAAATGTTCATTGGACTTTTCCACTCCTCTTAATAAACTACAAGGATATGCTTGCGTCTTCACAAGCATTAAAATGTTTATTGTTATTTTCGAAACTTAACAAAATCGCAGTCACTCCATATAAAGACATGTTTTGGTAATATTTTATCGACATCCTTGTATATCCAAATGCAGATGAATATTGGATTTGGTTTATTGATACTAAAAATGAAAATTTCGAAATCGAAAGTATTGTCGCCTCGATGCGTTACGACACTAACGACATTTTAGAGCTTTATCGCTTTGACATGCACTTATAAATAAATTAATGGACTCGTACTGAAGATATTTTTTTAAAGCTTCATCGATAATTCGATACTGTTTTAGCGAACATCCCACGCTTTCTGGTTTCGAAAGCAGATCCAACTTAGGAGGCTGTAAATTTTTGGGAGCAGCGAGGTTATAAAATAAAATACATAAAATTCCAAAAATATGTACATTTCAAAATGTATATAAGAGAAAACGCTGGGTGAGTGCAGATAACATTTTAAAAACATAAACGATGGACCAAAAATAAATTAAACCTGCTTAAACATTGAACGCCTTTATTGTAACAATAAATGTGTTTTATCAGCATTGTTGAATATTTAACCGCCTGACATCTTACAATGTCAAGTACTTCGATCGTTCTTGATCTTTTGACTATGCGAAACTGTTTCAAGGTTCTATCTAAGATTAATCTTTGTTATGAGCATTGAGTATACTAATTTATTTCAGAACTGTCAATACGAAATTAATTATAATAATAAGATGCACTGGATTTAAATAATAATGGATTCGGAATGGCGATCTAATGTGAGATGACGCATATAAAATTGGCATAAAGAGCTTTTTTTTTTGTAAAAGTGTAAAATAATAAATGGTTAATTAAATCATTTTCTTTTTACAAATTTCACTATTCAGTAGGTAGGTATCTTTCTTGATTAATTTATTTCATATCGTTACATTGAATTCAATTTACTATTTCTAAAACTAAAATATATGTATACAGGGTGGCAGGGATATCGGCGCGAAAACTGTTACCAGGACTTCAGTGCGTGATTCTGAACCCCATTAAGTTGACATTTTACGTCGGTTATTTAAAAAAAACTGCTATTCCATACATTTTGACCGCGCAGGTATTGCACTTTCATGAAAGAGCAGATATTTTTTTAAATAACCGACGAAAAATTTCAACGGGGGGGGGAGATTAAAGTTAAAGTCAAACAATTTATTTCAATTAGGCACATAAAGGAACGTCAATTTTACAAAAGGTAGTTTTCGTATGGAGAAGAATGGGCAAGAAACTCCACCGTTACTCTTTTAAAATATTTCTACAATATTTTGTATACATTAATTATATAATTATATGTGAAGACGATGCATCTAGAATAAGATTGCTATACCACGATAGGTAAAAAAGAATGAAAAATAAAGCAATTACAGATAAATTAATTATGTGATAGATACATGGTGCTCACATATTTACAAACATTGTAAAATTATACGATATTCCTAACATTTTAACAAGTAATACTAATAAGTCAGTGTGTGATTTCAAGAAATCACAGAATGTAAAATAACAAATACATAATTAAATAAGCAACCAGTTTGATTTTGTCTAGACTCTAAATTGTCCTATGGAGCAGGACCAGCATGTTTCCAAGCATTCCTATCTTGGATATAATCCTCTAATTTGTAATATGCTTGTTTACAGAGTGTACTTTTAATATGAGTTTTAAATTTTCTTTCATTTAATTGTAATATATAACAAGGTATTTTATTGTAACATTTAACACAGTACCCCACAAAAGATGTATGTACTTTAGATAATCTGAAAAATGGTTGATCTATTTTATCTTTATTTCTAGTATTAAAATTATGTCCATCACTTATTTTATTAAAAATATGTAGATTTTTTCTTACATACATAAATGATGATGATCATGATTGAGAATCATGTACTGAATCCATGGTAACAGTTTTCGCGTCGATGTCGTTGCCATCCTGTATAATATGCACAAGTATGTAAAGGAAAATATAAAAATAAAGGGAAGAGCTCATTGGCCATCAAGGCTGTAGGTATCCTATCTGAAAATTAGAGTTTTAGGCAATCGATCGGTGCCTTTCTTGGAATAACTTTTACCTTTTTCTTGCTGATTTACAAGTATCTGACCACAGGAATTAAACATTTTACTTACTTAGTTAGGTTTCCCAAGTTGAGGATAACTCAACTGGTAAAAGAGACCAACCTCATGTTTTAAAATATTAAGAAATCCATAGCTGAACATGGAACTCTTCATGGATTGCTTCAATAACGGCGATGTTGAGGCTGTTTGAACGACACCTTCTGACATCCTTTAGAAATACCTACCTTTGTCTAAAAGTCTAATCATATGGTTTGTTCACAGAAAACAGTGTTGGACAGTATATCACACGATGACCCAG
Organism: Agrochola lota; assembly: GCA_947364205.1. Taxonomy (NCBI): domain Eukaryota; kingdom Metazoa; phylum Arthropoda; class Insecta; order Lepidoptera; family Noctuidae; genus Agrochola; species Agrochola lota. Next base: position 15,131,443 of record OX376223.1, on the reverse strand, counting down.
AATTCACAGGCGATGGCTACACGTCGCTGGCCATCATCTACGCCACACTGGCCATTTGTAACTGGATGGCCCCGTCCATCATCACCATCACTGGCCCAAGGGGAGCCATGTTTATTGGAGGACTTACTTACTTGTGAGTAAAGAGTTTTTTAACCGACTTCCAAAAAGGAGGAGGTTATATGTTCGTCGCGTACGTATTTTTTTTTTTATGTATGTCCGCCGATTTCTCCGTCAATTGTGGACCGATTTAAAAAATATTATTTTTGTATGAAAGGGTATGCTCCCAAATCGTTCCCATATAAATTTTACTAACTTTGCTTGGATAGTTTTTGAGTAAGCTTCAATAATACGTATTGTTCCCACTTAGTATATGTCGATGATAACTTCCTGTCACTGTTATTTATCATAGCAGGTAGTGGTATTCGAATTTGTGTGGGGTAGGTACCACAACAAAAAAGTGAAAAACAAAAACTTTTTTACAAAAAAGAACAAAGGACTTAAAACACTACAAAGTGAAAAATAACTTTAATTTCAGAAGTCGGTGTCTGGTTTAGAATTTTCTTTATTTGCCACCGACTTTTGAAATTAAAGTAAGTTTTTTTGTTCGATCCAATGCCATCGAGCTTCGCAATACTGTCAGCAGGATGGTGTAGGCATGAATAGAATTGAATGTGTTGATAATACAGTTCTCACTTAGTGAATAAAACAGGGCATCTAAAAGTTAGTGTACAGTACGACACAACTTAAATGTAGCATGAATTTGAAAATGTCCTTTCGTTCATTCCAAGTTTTCGAATGTACGAGTATTATATGACTTTAAGGTTATATGACTTCAAAAGTTATTGCGTTTGCGTAACGATCATTTTCACCTAAAGCAGTAATACATATTGGTGATTTTGAAGGCGCACTCAGTTCAGATGGTGATCGGTTTTACGAATTTTGCCGATGCTACATCTAAGTTGTGTCGTACTGTAACTACCTATCTAATACAAACCACATTCTATCGTAGGTATCGTTAACTGTTTGGCTGTAGTGGGAACTGCACCTAATTTCATATGTACTGATTACTTCGTTAAGGACTTCTTAACTATTAATTGCTCGCTGTAAAACGTTTACCAATAAAATAGCAATAATATAATAAAACTTTTTGTAAAATAGAGATTTCTGTGCAAATAAATAATGTTGAGTCATCATGGGGGCTTCAACGAGAAAGTTAAACTATACCATAAAACTTTCTCCGATTTAACCTGAGTTTCCAGCCTCCCGGAAAAGTTAGTAACATGAAACTATAATTCTAACTAATATTATAAATGCGAAAGTGAGTTTGTTTGTTAGTTACGCTTTCACGCTAAAACGGCTGAATGGATTTGGATGAAATTCAGCACACCATAGGATACTTTTTATCCCGATATTGCCACGGGGATGAGACTTATGCGGGTGAAACCGCGGGGCGCAGCTAGTAGATTATAATTACGATAAGGTAACAGCTACACTAACTTAATATCTGAAATATCTATTACATAACGACGTTGTGCGAATGTAACATTATACAACCTTTTTGTACTAAGTGCGAAATGCTAATGGTATGATGTCCATCATCTGTCAATTTCTAGGTCATAGACCACAACGTAGACCAATTATTGAGGTTTGTGGATCACTATTATGTAGGTACTCTACGAACGAGTATCATTTATGAAAATGGAACTTTTTTGCTTATCTGTTTGTTGGTATAAACATTTTGGAAACTCACGTATTTTTTGAGTTTTATTTAGGGATTGTTTTCAATGGAATTTTATTTTTAGCTTTAAATTTTCAAATAAGCAATTTCCATTAATAAAATAATTGTTTAAAGAATCGAATCACCTCTTACAATATGATTAAAATCACATTCATTTAAATATTATCACATTCAAAAGTCAAAAATCGCATAAAATCCAAGCGAACTTTCACCGTCCATTTGTTTGTTGGCATAGTGTAACATCCATTATTATCACACTCGTGCGAACATCTTGCGCGCGCTCAGCTAACACTCCATTTGCAATTTCACTGAGGAATTGCGTGATTTTCTGTAGTTTGTGCTGTAATAAAAGGCAATAAAACAAATGCATGTCATGTTAACAAAACTCTTGATTTTAACGAATCTAGCTGTCGAATTATCTTTTGCAGAAAATTCTTTACAACAACACACATGAAAATAATTTTTACCAAAATTGGGTATTCAGGTTTCAATTACAAATTAAGGTGAATCCGCAGTTGCAGCCCGCGACATTTAAATTTTCGTAGGTTTTCAATTTTCTTTTCTTCGTTTTTTGCAATTTGCAAACAAATTTCTTGTGGAAAAGTTCAAATGTAACAAATCTAACTTATAGAGATGTATTAATGATTACAATGATTATAATTCAGTAAATACATACTTTTTATGGTCGCGAATCATATTTTGATCAAGATACAACCTGATACTAACCAGCAAATTGCAAAAAACAACAACAATTTTAATTTCGCGGGCTGTAACTGCGGATTCACCTTAAACTCCATTTCAAATCAATCAATCAACTCGGCCTATCGCTGTCTACTGCTGGACATTGGCCTATACCAAGTCTCGTGTGCCACAACACCCGGTTCTCTGCCGTTCGCAACTTGTCTGTCTCAGCCACCTTTTTAAAAGCATCATCCAGCTGGCTGGGGGCGTCTCGCGCTACGCTTGCTGATTCGAGGTCTCATCTTGAGGACTCGTCTGCTCCATTTGCTATCGGTCTTCGGTCCTTCGTCTGTAAGAGACATTGCTAGATCACACCCACTGCCGTTTCTGCTTTCACGCTATGTTACTAGATAATTTTTGGGATTTGGAAAAAAAAAAAATATAAATATAGGTACATATATATTTTCAAAAGAGAAGCTTTTGAAAATAGATAGGTACATATTTTATTTTATTTTTTTGCAAACCATGAGGATGATGTCAAATCAGTTTTATTTTAAAAGAAAATCTAATTCGTATTTCAAATAAGCAAAATAAAGATGTTTGCTTTTCAAACTATACAAATAAATAAAAAAATGTGTTTATTTTTAATGTCAAAATAACAAGTTTTCACTAAATGCATATGAAAGTTTAAAAGTCAGATACAACAAAAAAAAAATGTCTCCGAAATGGCTGAACCGATTTTGAACCGACTTGCTTACTGGCAGATAGCTGATGTTATAAGGGAGTAACTTTGGCTACTTATTTATTTATTTCTCCTCACAATGACAAGCTTATTCTAGTTCACATATTCTTTGATTTAGTTTTTTTAGCAATGTAAGGAGCTGGTGTCTGAGTTAGGCGTAGAATGCCTGTATTTTAGAAAAAGAAAAAAGTATTCAGGTACACGCGGGCAAAGCCGCGGGTAACAGCTAGTGGTAAATAAAAGTAGCGTCTATTCTACTGCGTGGTAGTCTCGCACCGTGGAACTAACATAACTGCTCGTAGAGTGCCACTGCGATCCGTTACGTCCAAGCAGTGTTGTGCATATTAAGTAATAACTCGTTGTTTTGGTTTTGAGCTCGCGATCTAATTACCAAACCATATCTGACACTGGTACTCAATGCTGATAGGTACTGGAACCTTTTATTGTTTGCTGGTGAATGTACTTCTAAGATGTTTATGTCATTGCCTATTGCAATTTGAAGGCTTTTGAAGTTGTTTGAACTGCAAATGACCTCCATAACATTCTTGAAAGCATAGAGCTGTTTAAGCATCAGATTTCATCTGCTTTCTAACCAGATCTTAAACTGTTTTCTTTTTTATAATGCAGTTATGCACTCCCAAAACCTTGGATACAGAATATTCTTGTACGACTTGATTTTTATTACTACTACCTTTATTATGTACCTTTATATTTTGTAAAATAACGTGAAAGCTCTCATTCAAAATTATTTCAAAATTCAAAAGTCATTTATTCAAACTAGGCTGAGAATCAGCACTTTTCGAACGTCAAAATTACATAAGACAGTCCCCCAAAACGCCCACCCTTCACCACTTCCTAGTGCATTAGCTGGGAAGAAGAAGTGGCGCAACAAACTCCCCAGCAGCACAGCTGTCTGTTCAGTTAGAAGAACAAAAAAATAAGATTCTATATAATAGTATTCAAAATAATTTAGATAATTTAGATTACGCAACACAAAACATAATTTAAATTATTAGCCATATGTTAGCTAGCACACGCCAATATACCACACAACATCATCGAGAACTATACTCAGGCAGAAATAAAAACTAAACGTAAACAGAACTTATCTAAATAAAAGCCTCCAGGCATAAAGGGCGTGCATCATCTTGGGTCTCTAAAGTGTCGAACATTCTTGCACGTTTAAAATTTATGATGAGATTCAAATAGTAAAGGAGACATTCTTGAGGGAATCACACTTCAGTAATAAATTCCAAAGGTGTGTATGTAATTCCTTGAGGACGAGGTAGCTTAGTATCTGTCACGAGGGACAAAATAATACTTTGTTTGTGAACAAATGCTAAACAATTATCATAGCATTGCATGGAATTTGATAAATTATGTGTCCTACAAGTGCATATACAACAATTACGCATTGTGTTGGTGTAGTACTGCAGTAGGCGTATAAACAATGGTTTCACGGGGACAGTACTTTCTTTTCTAAAGAAGGTACGGCCTTGGTTGAACGATGAACCCGTGGAAAAGAAGTTATCTTAAGTATACCGATTGACAAGGTGTGTTGATAAGGGAGTTGGGCCTAGTGAAATGTTATATCTCTGAGATCAAGGCAATCTAATGTACTTCAAGGCTTCAAACTTCCACTTGAAGATAAAGAAGAAGCTATGCTAGGTATGCTCTTGAAATAATTCAATGAACTTATTATTGGATTTTAATTTCCACTTGGAATGCGAATTCTGGAATCAAGACCAGCAACCTGACACTTGATTGGTTCATTATTGCCCATTTATCAATATGGCGTCTTCTATCAAGCAAACAAGTGGTTCCCAATTATTTACCGCACTCGCATACATTCCTCAGTGGGTATATATCGAAATATTTTCGCTTACGAACCTTCACTGGACTAGATCACGCCCCTTCAAGGTTGCCTGCTGGCTTTGTTGCATAGTTCCTTTCATTTATTTTAACAATATATTATTTATAGTGTAATGCAACGATAGACAATAATATACCATGTTTTAAACTATTGTTAGTCACGTCACGGCTGCAGATATGCGTTCTTCCTAATGATTCATAAATGATTGTTGTTTTTTCAAAGCGTTGTGCATTTTGTTTCTACATTTTAAATTTTTATGAGGCTGGCCAGCTTTGTTAAATATAATTATTAAAAATGTTAGTCAAATTAACATTTAGCTAAAAACCTGAACGCTTTAACAAGCACTTAAACTGGGAACTAGATCAAAATGTTTTTTTGCGCAGTTGTCAACGAAAGGAGGCGTGTAATTAGATTATTTAACAACATGTTAGAAAATACCTCTGTAGTGATTATATTTAATTGCGTCACCACTACATACTGTACCAGAAAGTGACCTTGTCTTGATTTGAAGGCACACTGAAGTAATTTAAAACTGGTGCTGTCTAAAGTAGAATTAGCTGGTAGCTTAGTTTTGCAAACTTGGGAAATCCTAGATGTAATTTTCCTGTTGCCTAATGTTCAGTACAACTTCTTAGGAGTTCTAATTAGGACATTAGTGATGATGTTAAGTATATAAAATGGACCCAGAGCCAGAGAGCCTGATGTTTGCTGACTAGAGAAGACACTTTTATCTATTCCGTGAGATACTTAATTCCGTAACGTTACTGAAGATACATACTATGGTTAGTGATGAAGTTAATAGAAAAGGGGTTATTAGTTAATTACCCGTATAAGATTTTTCTATATACATTTGGGTTACATTTCCAACGTTGGAAACTTTGTGGAAAATGCGGTTTTATCATTCATAGTAATTAAGTTTTACGGGCTGTAGTGCCTGTAGTAGTTAACGTACCTATGTAAAAGACGTGTAGCAATAGTATCCTATGTAACATATGCTTTGTTTTGTTGTACGGTTATTTACGCAAGTCGATGCCTATCAGTCATAGTACAATTAGCAGAAGTTTTCAGACTGCGAGTGAATACATGCCACGTGCATGTGAATGTGTTTGTGCGTAATTCACATGAACATTTGAACAACTAGATAAACGAGAGTCATTTTATCTTTGAGAGTCGAGACAAATAATTCTACTAACAAAACTACTAGCTTTAAAGGCTAGAGTTTAGCTAGACTGCTATATTTCGACATCAAAAATTGCGTTTAACTTGTAACAGTTGTAGCACGGTGTAAATTGTCATAACTGCCATTTATGTCGTAATGTCCTTTCCATTTTGCAACATGCACATGAATAGAAGATAATGATCTTTATTTTTTTTCCGGCCTTAGATTAGCGAGGAACAAAAACAATTCAACAGGTAGTTATAGAAATATCGCTTTTCTCAGAACAACAATCAGCTGTTGATTATTTACTTCTATTACTAATACGTCCTCCGATAAACTCTCTTTGGCTAGGTGATTCCTTTGTTATTCTAGGCAGGTAAGGAGGTATGCGAATCGTGTATGGCTATAACCTTGACCACCCATCTCACTGATATTATGAATGCGAAAGTTTGGAGGTGTGTCTCAATGAGACCGTAACGGCTGTACGGATTAAATGAAATTTTGTACAGAGGTGGTATGTAGATGCCCACCCTAAACTAGTGTTAATGTTAATTGATTATAATTCGGAGGAAGTATGGAGTTTACACGACGACTAAACTGCAAATAGACACACAACTAGCTATAGAAGTTCATTGATTAGCTACCTACAGCAAAAGTCACCTTTGTACGTATTTTTCTGTGACTTTCTTCTTGTCTGTTTACATAAACTGTTAAATAAATAAATAAAAGTTTTGTTGGTATTCACAATTTCTCGATGTTTATTTCCTTACTGTGTTATCTGGACTGTAAAGTCTTCATCATCTACCAGCCACCAGGTTCACATTGTAACCGCTGACCGTTAATACTCTGCAATAATTTCTTATGTTTTGGTGTCAATATAATGCATTTGCTGAACGCCTCTCAGCAGTCAGTGACATTACCAGGTGCTCCTCTTCAATCATGAATGGTTTCTTACGCTAGGTCTCGGAAATTCACGTCAATAGTCTAGCGTTCTGCATTATGTTACTAAGGTACGGTGTAACACATTCCCTGTATCATTCTCGGCCCGATTTTCAGTCTTTATTTTCCTTAATAGTTGTTAGTCTTACCAAAGCAAACACCAGCCATTATTATTCAAACATTAAGAAACCCGATTTATCTTAGCACGTCTAGGTCCGAGGCTAGCGTGTTAGCGGTCATCCGAACTAAGTAATTCAGCGGGTTGCATAACCGATACTGGTTTTATACTATGGTGGATAGTTGGGTATAATGTAGGTACCGTGCTGTAACTCGTAAACACTGCTATTGCGCAACAAACAACATTGCATTTACTTAATAGTGTGTTAGTGGCTCACTGGACATCAGATTAAAGTTCACAGTCGTACTTGGATGTCATCGTGCCAGAGGTCAACTTTCCTACCAAAATTAAAAACCTTCGTCTCTTTCATTTCTCTTTTTTGTTCCACTATTATGTAATACTCGTGAAATTGGATTAGCAAAGCTTATGTACGTCTCCCGCTGAACAATGAAATGGAGGTGTTCTCAGAATTTGTTTTCAATGTGAAATGTTTTGGAGACAGATTTTAGTTATTACATCATTTGAAAAATAGCTCCAGCCAGATTCTGGTATCTGCATTTCTCACGATCTAATTCCCCGAGATTAGATCGTGAGAAATGTGATCGTGAATTTGGGGATCCTATTGAACCTCCTAATAACTCAGACTCCTTACTGCGCCAGATACAAGCAGAAGACCAACAGAGAGCCTAAGGAGTCCTTATTGACTCTTGGTATTTTGCTTGTGTCTTCACTTCACAAAACCGAGTCTTCCGGACATTTGATTCCACTAGTCTTGTACCAGGTGAAAGTCTGGAAACTTAAGGCAATCTGGCAGAATTGCTAGGCCATTTTTATGTCAATGGGTATCTAGTTAGATTTTTAAATTTATCAGTCAGTTTTGGTACCACCTTGCTGACTAATTTGAACGGCACGGCATGAGCTAATTTCATATAGTTTCTGCCGATACGAGAGAAGAAGACGTCATATTAGTGCTTGTCTGCGGCCAGACATTGACTACTACCGAAACAGGATACTCATTGTTTCATCCATCCAGTACCTACCTTCCTCCAATGCATTCTCATAATAATATGCCATAGAAAACGAAAGTCCCAGACACATTATTAACAACACGTCCTATTGCAGGTTCTTCATCGTGACTTTCTTGTTCCCACGCACGTGGCTGCTGTACGTGGCGAGCGTGCTGATCGGCGCCGGCGCAGCTGCGATATGGACCGGCCAGGGCAACTACCTGACGCTCAACAGCGATGCGGATACCATATCCAGGAATTCTGGGGTATTTTGGGCTATGTTGCAGTGCAGGTATGTACTAGTTTCTGGTGTTTTATTTTACTTGTGTCTTTTATGTTTCAGTGAAGCGTAGTCGAGCGGTATTCAAATTGATCCGAATTAAAACTAGGCGTTGGAATCTCAAAGACTACATCTTCCAATATTTTTTTGCTACAATATTCTAGTGCGAATTAGAGAACCTATTATAAAATATGGATAAAAATCTTGTTAGCATCTAAATTGGTCAATTAACGAATAGATATTATTCAAAGTCAATGACTGCTATTTTAGACCGTTTCAGCACGCTTATATTAATCGATTGCTTTCTCTTTGCAGCATGTTTTTCGGCAATCTTTTCGTATTCATAAAATTCCAAGGCAAGACCCAAATTGATGTGGAGACCAGAAATGTGGTGTTCGGTGCGTTGACAGGAGTCTGCGTCGTCGGCTTAGTTTTCCTCATGCTCCTCCGACCAGCTAAACGCATGCCCAATATCGAAGATGCCAAGGTAAACCGCACCCTCTTGCGTTGACATAATGCACGTTTTACAACTAAACCACGGCCGACTAGCTCTTAAATAAGATTTTATTGATCCACCTTGGTGATGTTTTTGGTAATATCCGATAATTCAAATACATTTTATTATTAACGCAAGGAGAAATCGAGAACGGCCAGTTTCAATTCTCTTGATCGCATTTTCTTTACTTGAGCGTAGGATTTTATGAGGCAGTTTCATTGAGGGCTAACGGGAATTTAAATGGCAGGTAAGGCCGATATGGTAACCGCGTAAATTGTGGCTCTAAACTTTAAGAAATCGGAGCCCCATACATCGACATTATCGAGTCAAGGTACAACCCTGATTTTGGTAGGGCATTGCCCCTCACGTGATATGGTGGCAATGCGGAAAGATAAGAAATATAGAGCTTACAACTTTTGTTAGTTACTGTTTATTGCCTGCCTCGTTTCTCTAGTGGTCGCAAATTCAATTCCCAAGTTGGGCAGAGTGTTATTGGGTTTTTCTATCAAACATTTCTCAGTAGCAGTCCGGAGTGTGGATTTGTGCCCGGTTGATGGCAATATGCCTACCTACTATAGGTACCTCTGCTTAACCCTTGTGGATTATAATCGTGATGTTATGTTAAGTACTGTTTATTAGCTATAAGTTGGCTGAACACTGGGTTAACGCACTGTTCATGTTTTCAGGGAGAAATAGTTCCGCATGAGGTTCAGGAAAGCCCTATGGATGCGTTCAAAGGTGCCTTGAAGTTGTTTTGCACCAGGGATATGCTGTTACTGAGCGTTACCTTCATTTATACTGGTAAGTTTGATTGTAATAAATCGAATAAATAGAAAATGCATATCACATTGAGATTTTTGAAGGCTAGGTATGTTTAGAAACCCTTTCTTTGTAACAACGTACCTACAGTTTTTTTTTCAATGTCCAACAACGTCGTCTCGTCCCAGCGCATTAGATTCTCATCGCTTAGCTCAAACACCGAGAGTTGAAAATCCAGTGCGTGATAAAATCCCGCCGCGATTTTTTTACATCATCCGTGCGAACGTGGGCTAACTAAACAATTTCTAAAAAGACTCAGAACAATTACCGGTATCACGTCGCGCCAGTCTGCACGAGGCTTTAGGCTTCATCGACCTATGTGGGTAAATACAAAACCAAGACAGCGCTGTCATCAGTGACGAGAAGCCGGTTTTGTAAATATATGTGCACTTTGTGTGGTGTAGTTTGATTGTATTGTCATTGTAAAAGGTTGTAAATGTGTGCGTGTGAGCGTGTCTGCACAGAGCGGCGGTGTAGTTTTGGCATGCTTCACTGTATTGGTCGCTGCGCTCTGTCTTGGGTTTTTTATTTGGTCTGAGGCAACAGTATCTAAGATTGAACAGTGGTCGACATTACTAATGTTGTTGTTGCTATTCCACCAACGTGTCACACATGTGCGCAGGAAATAATAAACAAAATTACACAGTAAAGTTAATTTCTTTATAAAACTTAGGCCTACAGTGAAATGGCTTCGTGTGTTGTATTCCAAGAATCTCGGATCATTGACTGTTACATGGTCCCACCTGAATACTAATAAAATTGACGAAGATATTTATTGTTTAGGTTATAAACTTTACTATAGATAAAGAAATCAAGGTCCTCACGAGTTACTCAAAATACTTCGATAGTAATTTTTACGTCGCTCATTTTAGAAAATTATATTTAGAAATGTATTATTCGACCCCAAAAGTTTGTTCAGTTTTTATTTTAGACGCGGTCGAGTAGGTGAACAGATCAAACCGATGTCAATTTACCAGTTTAGAGCAATGAATCTATACGTGTAAATGTCATTAGCATTGCAGTAGGTATGCGGCCTGGCACTTACACGAAGTGTGAATGTCAACATAAATGATTACTTACTAAAATCTTACTCTGAAAATTTTAATTCAATTAATAGCCTGCAGGAAGATATTCCAAAGCTCAAACATCTGATCCAAGTACGTACCTACGAATTAACGATCCAGTGATTTCGGAGATCATAATTGAAATAGTAGATTGTTATACAAGGGTCGAAAGGAATTGATGACTTTCACCCGTGTTAAACACTTTTTTTTCATTTCGAATTTAAGGAAAGTAAACAATTTTAGCTTTTCAAAAATATTTATTGACATGAGTTTTTTGTTAGACATTTATTGACATTTAAAATTAATTGAGAAGTTAGAACAATTTGTGAAATTTAAAGTTAAATATGGAACACACCGCGACACCGCCGCGGGATAGGTAGGTATTTTTTTATTCACACCGGCTGTCTGGCTGTTTATACACTCACAAGACCGCGGTATTATACGTAGGTACATATTTTTCGTAGTCGCCTACCTAACCAAATTTAGTTCTATTTTTTAAATTAATTCCCGCCTTATAGGGCGATGCAATTACTATGAGTTTTTCCCGCCCAAAGGTGGGAAGCAGCGTCTTTCACCCGCTACTCGGATTAAACAAACACTACTTCCAGAGTATGAGAAATAAAATTAAAAAATACTATTAGCTTTAGCTCATAGTATTTTTTATTTTGTTTGGTTGTTTACAAAACACCCAAACAACAACAAACAAACAAAACACTACTGGTGAAATGTGGGTGTACACTGTATAGATACGAGTACACGACTACCTAACTTCCAGGATTACTGGCATGATGTTATATGTGTGTATGTGTGTGTGTTGTGTGTGTTGTATGTGTGTGTGTGTATGTGAGCTAAAGACCTAACAATAAATGAACCAACTAACTTAAGATCCTAAACCACTAGGTACTGTAACAGGAAAATAATACTGTCACATCAATTATATTGTACAGCGTCAGATTTAAAATGCAACAATACATTAGCATTATCAGCCCACCGCTAGGACACAGGTCTTTTGTCTCTGAGAGGGAGTGGGCTATAATCCGTTGATGAATGGACTGTGTGAAAGATGAAATGGCTAGAAAAGGGGTGACTAGTGTGACAACTGAGATGAGAACTAATACAGAAGTAAGGAAGAATACATGCGCCGAGCCCAAATAAATTGGGATATCGGCAAGAGGAGAATGACGAAGTGGGCCATAATCCCCACACGGGCCTAGTGCGCGTTGGTAATAATCGAGGCCGAATCGTCAGGCCAACGTGGCTATTACAGTGAAAACCGTTTATAACGACTTCGAAGGGACCATAGAATTACGGTTGTTATAGCCGTTAGTCGTTACAACCAAAAACTATGTTAAGTAAATATAAATGCTGGGACTTAAAAAGTACATTAGTTTATAAACTTATCGTGTGGTTAGTGTGACTAACCTGGTGTCACAGTTTTAAAGCCGCCCATGGGCTTCTGACTTGGCTTCACATGCCGTCGAGAAATATCTCTCAGGCATGCCGGTTTCATCACGATGTTTTCCTTCACCGATTTTGAAGCAAGTGATAATTATACAATACACACATGAATCCGAATAGTCAGAAGTGCGTGCCTTGGGTTCGAACTCGAGACCTATTACTTAGCAGTCTGACGGTCACACCTCTAGGCTATCACTGCTTTTACTTAAACTCATAATACACGTACATACATATTTACTATAATATATACCTACTTTATATATATATTCTTTCAAACGATTTTTTTCATGCTTTCAGGAGTGGAGCTATCTTTCTTCAGCGGCGTATACAGCCCTAGCATCGGCTTCACGCTGTCCATGGGCGAGAATGCTAAACAACTGGTGGGCTTGTCCGGAGTCTTCATTGGTATGGGAGAAGTGCTCGGTAAGTTGTCAATGTCAATTTGACTTTTATATACATTGCTATTAGGTTTAAATTACAGTGATTGATCAATCGTGAAATTATACGACTAGTTTGTAGGCATTTTTTGGATTGGAGTCGTAAATATTGATGCTTATCTATTATAAGTAGGTAAATTTGATACAGACTATATGTAGAGGCAATAGAACATGCGCTACTGCTGAGCATGAGGTCCTGGGTTCGATTCCCGGCTCGGGCGAAATGTTATCGGGTTTTTCTATCTGGAATTTATCAGTAGCAGCCCGGAGTCTGGATTTGTGCCCGGTTGATGGCAATAGCCTCGCCCCCTATTATATAGGTTGATGGGACTCAAACATAACTGGCGAAATGTGGGTGTACTATAGGTACATCTCTGCCCAACCCTTCGGGGAAACAAGGCGTGATGTTATGTTTTATGTAGAGACCTAGTACCTATGTATTTACCGATGTTACGACATTGGTAGTTACCTATGCTGCCCTGTTAAGCCGAAAGGCGCTATCTCTGAGATACGGCCTTTTAGTTTTTTTTATACCACTGAATAGCTATAACAATTTCGCATCTAATGGTATAAGCCAAATAGCGCTATCTAACTTAAAACATTTAAAAAAACCACTAAGAAGTTTTTTTATCCTTATGTTTCCTTAAATTATAATGTGTACAAAAAGTCAATTTTCTCAAAACTTACGCCGATTGAGATAGCGTCATTCAAAAATATATCAGTATCACTAAATAAAATACATTTAAAATTCCCGATGTTGCTCATACCGCCAAAATACCAACTCGTAAATATTTAACTAAATATCTATTGCTTCACAGTTGAGTAATTTGTAATTACCCAACGTTAAGCCGGTTCATTAAAAACAGTTTAGTTAGCATTGTATCGATTTTTATTATCTGATCAATGCAATATATTGTTATAGAAAACATTTTAAAATTTATCTTGAGATATAAATTATTGTCTTTGTTGATTTAGGTTTATAGATATTTGGATTGGGCAATGAAAACCGCTAAATAACAAATAGATAATAGAATATCTTAACTGTGCCTGTCTTGTTCATTAGTTCTAGAATTGCGTAATTATTTTTTAAGTCATGTATGAGCTAACAACGCAGGGAAATATTTACTTGACACCAATTTGCAACGTATTTTAAACTTTATGTCAACGGTCATAGGATTTATTATAACTTATTAAATTATACTATGTTTGCAATGTAGGTATAAATCAATTTATGAGCAGCTGCTGCTAAGTACTTAGTTAATTGTTTCGGGCACATGACAGTTTAAATAATTATTTAGTTTAATAAAAAAAGAAGTGTTATACAAGATTATTTAAAACAATTTATCAGTTCTTATAAGATTACGTTTGTGATTGCCCATTTCATTAACAGGTCGTACATAACGGATAACAATGCCACAACACCTTAAAACCACCCTCTTATTTTTCCAGGAGGCGCATTATTCGGTATCCTCGGATCAAAAACGACTCGTTGGGGCCGCGACCCGATAGTGATCATGGGCTACGTCATTCACCTAGCCAGTTTCTTCCTCATATTCATCAATCTCCCGACCGTGGCTCCATTCGGGGACACCCATGAAGTGTCCTACATTACCCCGTCTCCTGAACTAGCGATGTTCTGCAGCTTCCTGCTAGGATTCGGAGATGCGTGCTTTAATACTCAGATTTACTCAATTCTGGGAGGCAATTACTCAGATAACAGCACTTCGGCGTTCGCGTTGTTTAAGTTTACTCAGGTGAGCACTTGAAATTTATTAATTATATAAGTAAGAACGTAGGTACCTACTTAAACGGTAAATCGCAGTGTAAAGAGTAGTGTTTACAATGCAGTCGCCTCCTCTTTTTTGCAGGCGTATGATCAAATATTTATAGAACTAAAAGAAATGCAAAAAAACTTTAATCGTGAACAAAACGGTTGATGCAATCAGTATAAGAAAACCACTGTGCAATTATGTTCTATCTGTCGTGTTTTCTCGGAATAAATCTTGATCGTATATCAAGATTTACGACGATACAAAAGGTCATCTATCGGAATGAATTATAGAGGAAAAAATACTTGCTTTGTAGTCTGCACTTAGAGATAACCTTCTTTTTACGGAAGTGGGTCATAAATGAGGATGTATAATACTAAACTATACGAATACGGTTTACATTATTTGAAATAGGTATAACTAAACTGTTATTATTCGAATCGCGTAATCTATAGAGGCTCACACAGACAGGCGCGACGCGACTTTGGCGGAACAACTTAATACAGATCGGAGACTCCGCATTTTAGGTATGAAGCTACAAGTAGGTATGCGGCGGGCTCGACTTGTCGAATTCAATGGGCGTGGTCGAAAGATATAAGAGTTACACGATAGAAAGAGAGGCAACTTTTAGGTGAATATGACTAGGTAATTAGCGTTGCACGACCTGAATTGCACTTTATTGTGTCGTAGTAAGAGTCGCTTTTTACGGTTCCGTAGTAAAGAACCCTTATAGTATCGCCATGTCTGTCTGTCTGTTTGTCTGCGGCTTAGCTCAGAGACTGTTAGTACTAGAACGCTGTAATCACGCCGAAAAAGGGGTAAAATAAAAAAAAGTTTTTTTTTTTTTAGGTTACTAGGCTTTCACGCTCCCACAATATTTTTAAACGACCTTTCCAACGACACCTAAAAAAAAAAACATCCCACTTTATGTTTAGGGGAGAAACGTAAAGTGGGGATTTTATTTTTTCTCGTCTTTCCTATGATGTGGGATGTCGTTGGAAAGGTCGTTTAAAAGAATTGTGGGTATGTGAAAGCCATTTCTCGGTTTAGGGATCCGTATGCGAAATATTAAGCTTTAAAGTGCAAATTTTTTCTTAATTAAGGTAGAGTATAGTGACCCCCCTGCAAGCTAAATGGTTGTACTTGGATTTATGAAAAATTCACAGCAGTAGTATATATAACGAAGTTAAAAGGAAAACTATCAGAGCTAAGTAGGCTGTACAGGATGCCTACCACGAGCTCTTAGCGCGATCCATTTTAGGACCTAAACTGAACTGTTCTTCTAATTCGTACCATGACGTTAGTTTAACGATTCAATTTAGGCCATGCCATGTGACAGCGATTGTCCCAAACTGAGTCGCAAGTTTTGGTTTCATTCATTCTTGTTTGGTACCATGACGTCCATAGAGCAGCTCAACTGAAACGCTCAACTCTCAAAATAAGCGATTCAATAAAAGTTACTATTTCTCTAACATAAACTGAAACGTTTGGTGAATTATTGACGAAAATAAAGTTTTTTAGTGCTGTTTTAGTGGAATTTTACAAAAACCAATGTAAGTGAGCTTTAATCTTTCTTTTAAAGTCTATTTATAGTCTTTTAATATCTATTTTATATGCCTTTTTAACCGCATTAGTTTTTCTCTAACAGATTTCTGATGAACTACTTTTATTTGAGTTTTTTTGAGGAAGATTCTACCTCACACTATGCCCACTATGCCCCAACCCAACTCACACAACTTTGTTTACTCTGGTACGTTCGAAACAGAAACATAATTTGTTTTATTACGTCGAAATAAAAATATTTTTTTCGTATACTTAATAAATAGCAAAAGGTAAATAAATATCTACTTTGACTAAGAATTATTTTAACAATAGTTACCGTATTAACGTGCAATCTTAAAAAAAACTGTTGAGTGTCTGTTTTACTTTAAAGTAATGATACTGGGTTAAGAACAAATAAAATGTTACTTGCTTCTGAACGTGTCTGACACTAAATAATGTGCGCGAAACAAACTTATTTGACAATAATAGCGTTGTCTCGTTTTCACCAAAAACGTTCCAAACGCGGCCGCGCGGTTCAGCCACAGATTGCGATCTTTCATTCACTTTTAACGATCCAAAGGCCGCTGAGCTTATTTGACGTCATGGTACGACTTTGAAGCGATGCAGTTTAAGAACCTAAACTGAAATGCCTTGCTTTTGAATCGTTTTTAATTAGATCATGATAACGATAATCCAGGATAACGAGTAATAATCGACCAACTTAACATGTTTTTCAACTACAATGTTAGGTTTGTTCTCGGGATAAATTCATCCCAACTACGGAAACCTTCATTGTGCGTGGTCCGACATGCACTTGGCCGGTTTTTATTATCAAAATCATTTTGCAGTGTCCCATCCGTACTAATCTGTGATAGAACAATTACCGGTGTCGCGTCGCGCCTGCCCGTGTGAGTCTTAAGACCTTATCGAGGACATTGTTTATTTTATTACCTTGATATCGAGTACTTTAGTAGTAAAAGCATGTGATTAGCGCAAAATGAGTACGCGATAATGAACATTCAATTGTTTCTCACAATGTGCGACGAATAAATTAATGAAACGCATTTACCGGAACATATCTGTTCTTGCGATATCATTAAAACCATTGTTAGATACAATCGGACTTTTTATCTTCTGTTGTTGTTATTGATGACAAGCAAGTCTTAGGCCGCGTACACACGGCTACACATCAAGCTATACATTTCCAGTAAAAGCCGACCTCGAATTGTACGGAAATCCTATGCAATGTGAGATCAGTATAAACTGGAAATGTATAGCTTGATGTGTAGCCGTGTGTACGAGCGATCGTCTCGCGGGGTAGTGTCGTACATATACGTCATAGCTTGTATCGCTTTTAAAAACAATTGCCAGAATATCATAACCATCTAGGTACCTGGACTTCCCTAAAGGCTGACTGCATAGAACCATGAATTTCGTGAACCCCATTCTTCATGAATTACGGATAACTCCTAGTGTCCTGTGGTAACTTTAACAAGTAATTTCTTATCTTTCACTGGCTGAAAAGAAAATCGCTAAAAAAAGCTTGTAAATATAACACATTGTGAATTTAAAAAATTAAAATATTTAATTGTGCTGCCTTCTGCGCGAAGTTCAGAACTGCCAAGTTATATCGGCCGTATTATACTACATAAATATACATAACTAGCGAAACGTTGGTGTTGGTAGGTACTACATTACACATCAACCTAACCCTTCGGTGTTTAAGAGGCGTGATGTTGTGTTATGTATTTTCTAAAAACATGCTTTTTTTCTTTTCAGTCATTAGCGGCAGCAGCATGCTTCTTCTACTCATCGAAGGCCCTCCTATCAGTACAACTAACGATCCTCGGCATCCTAGCGACCGTGGGCACGGCGTGCTTCGTGCGCGTGGAGTGGGGCGCGCGGGCGCGCGCACGCGAGCTCGCGCTGGACGCCGATGACAAGGGCTCGCCCACCACGCATGCGCTCGCGGATAATGCGCTGCATTATGACTGAGAGGTAGAACTGGCTGAGTTTTAAGTGGTTTTAGGAGAAGGGGTTACTCAGCAACAGTCAAAGTTAAAATGCTACCATGGACGTGCGGATCTCATGCATTTTTGGCTCTTCGTGATTGGATTAAGTTAGAAAATTCTGAAGACCAATTCTCGTATTTAAAAAACGTTCAAATTCAAGTCACAATCTCATTTTAGCGACAATTAACTTCTAAAAGTTGTCAAAAATTTAGGTAAATTAGCGGGTCTTTTGGTAGATTAGATCACGAACGTTCTTTAAAATACGGGAACTGCCCCTCTCATCTTTAAAGTGTTTTTGAGTGCAACTCGAATATAAATTGTTTATGAACATAAACTGCACAGACATGAAGTGAAAATCTTTTGTAGGAAATTAATGATTTAAAGAATAGATCAACTCCTTCACGTTTCTAAAATCATTAATATTTCAGCGTGTGTAATATGAGACGGCAAATCGGGCAGCCCTTGGCAGCCTTAGTAAAGAAGTGTAAATAAGAGTAAAGCTTATTAAATTATAAGGAAAAATATTTTAGAAATATAACATTTTACAACTCTGAATTATGATAACGCGTAGTTGTTTTTTGTCAGAAATAAAATAACTGTCGATGCGCCTGCATGTTCAAAGTTTGTTGGAATATCCGTTATGTTTTGAATAGGTATCGAATTGTGCAAGCGCAGTGACGATTTAAATATCGTACATACGTAGTATAAGTTAAAACGAATTTTTAATTAATTGGTGTGTATATTGACTTCTAGAAAAAATGTGTATAGTATGGAAGTATTATTAAATACTATATTTTGTTTTAGGAAACAAAATTACTCAGGGTTTGATGACTATCTAAAGATTGCTTTTATTAGGTGTTAATTTTCTTTGAAAACTTTCAGTAAAAAAAAAAACAGGTTGGTGGACTCCCAATGTTAGCTGTGTCATATAAAAATCTCCAGATTGATATTGAATGGGGGTGTCCTTTAATCACGTGATGTTTTTAGCAACATTTTTAACCCCCCCTCCCCTCCCCCCTAGTGATACGTGGTGAGGTTTTAGACTAACCCCTCCCATTAGCAAAGTATCTTAAAAAATTACAGAATATTTTATATTTAAATAAAAAGGAAGAAAGAGTCATGGTCACGCGCCGCTTTTCGGTTTAATAAATATATGTGATATCTCACTACAACCCTCCCCGCCCCTTTCGTGCTTCACGTGATTTATGGACGACCCCAATTACTCGCACAATAATGCCCAGAGCACACTAAAGACAATTTAGTCGAGCGATAGTTCGATCGGTCAAGGAATCAGTATGAAGCTTTATCGCAGTCCGCGAATATACTGATTTAAAATCGGGCTAAAATACTCCCGACATACGATACCGACTAAACTATCGGTCGACTAAGTCTGTGTTGGGTCTATTATTTTAATAAAATAATGTTTCATCACTCATGGCCTATGGCGCATCAGTAGTATAGTTTGTACTTTGTAAGCAAAATACAGCAAGCTTTAAAGTGAGAAATGATAAGGATATATCCATTATTAATAAAAGTTACACATTGAATGAGACAGGGAATAATTTATTGTTTTGTATCCACATTTATACTTCAAAAGTTCATTAAAATTATTTGATTTCATCAATTACTATGTGATTAGATAATATATATTGATGTATGGACGGCAAAGTGTGGTGCTCTACTCATAATACTGTGAGTGTAAAAAGTGTATAAATATTTTTGTATAGAAAGTAATATATATGTAGAAGAAAGGTAAAATATTGTATAAGGACTTCTAGTCACAAAACTCGAGGTTTTGTAAATGAAAAATGGAATTTTAAAATAAACTATGTTGTATCTAAAGTGAAACATTCCTTATTATATTTTCTTCATTTTAATTTAGTTTGTAGATATTAGTACTTACTTTTATATCTGTTATTTTATTTTCATGCTTTTTAATTTAACATTCCTGTATGTTTGAATGCCTATTTAAAATTAATAGTATTTCACTGCTGATGTTACTATCTAGTCTTATTTTCATATTCTAATAGCTTCTACACACTATGCTGGCGGCATGGCCATGGCACGGCAAAAGAAATGAAGGCGCAAAAGCCGGCGATACGTGCCGAGCGGCAAAAGCCGGCGGCCATGCCACCGGCATAGTGTGTAAGGAGCCATAAAATAAAATAACAGTTGACTGTACTTGTAAGCAGTATATGGAATAGTATTGAAAATAAAATACAGTGTAAACTCTATATAGCGACACTGAAGGGACTGTGCATTTTATGGCGTTATAGAGAGTTGTCGTTAAATGGAGAGAAGAAACATCAGAATTAGAAAAAGAAAAAGTTTATTTCCGACTATTCTCCCGTTTCTATTGCGCGTATCAGTAAAACTTTTTCGTCAATACACAGTGATTTTCTTTTATTAGCCATGTTTACAGTTTGAAAGTTTGTGAGCAACTAAGAATATGATAAGGTATAGATAATCCATGACTCCTACTTATGAGTCATGGTCAACAACAGTCTACACGTACAAGCAATCCCAAATTGTAAACAAAAGAACGAATTTCTTAGAAAGTTCGGTATGCATGATGCCGACAGTCGAGTTTATTGCGGGCTAGGATAATAAAGCGACAATAGATCGTACACAGCTGCGCAGTTTTTACAAATTTTAGCAACTTAAAAGGTACTTTTTATTACTCAATTGTTGTCGTTATTGAGAGTGGGTGTAATGCTATGTAGAGTGAAACATTGTATGAAAGACAAGCTAAACCAACCAAAGCCAATTGATTTCGACGCTTAAGGGAGTTTGTCGTTAAATAGAGTGACGTTACATGGAGTTTACACTGTATTTTAATAACATATCTGGTCTTAAAATATTTATTTTATATTATTTTTGAGCTGAACCTGAAACTTTCATCACCCTAGCCTAGTGTGTTTCTTTTAACCATCTCGACTTTACGCATCGACCGCGTTCGGAGCTCCGTTGGCCCTTCACAGGTGAAGGGCCAATCGGAGCGCCGCCGCACTAGGGCCTCTGATTCAGTAGCCTTGCCTCCCACCTGGCATGCATGGGATATTTTTTTGGAGGAATCGATTTTCATATAAGGCCCTCAGTATGGAAATGTTAGGGAGTGAAATTTTTACAAGCGTTACGTTTTTCTGTGCAACGTACCTGGCCCACCTTTCACTTTTTTTTTGTTATTTTTTTTTACAACTAACAAGAACATTACAGAGAAAAGTTTATCATTGGTGCCTGTACTAATGAATGAAAATCATTGTATCACAGACACCAAAACTTTTAAATCATGTATGTGTATACTTGTATACAGGGTGAGTGGGTAAGGGTTTTTTTTTTAAGAGATGCGTTTATCTACCCTTTTCGCCTATTGCATATTCAAAGATAATCGTATGGAGTAAACTCCAGTTGGGCGTTGGAGGTGACACATACTTTTTTTTAAATCTAACTACTCGCTATTCTATTCAAGTGACCAATACATACTCTCAAATGCAATAGAAACTAATAATTTCAAAAAGGATTGTGTCTCCTCACTTTCACATTTTGGATGGAATAAGTTCAAGAATAATATTGAGAAGTTGCGCTTTACAAATTACCCCTGAACCAAATAGGATTTACAAAAAAAAAAACATTAAACTTGTCTACTATTTACTTAACAGCACTATATAATAAAATAACTAACTAATATTAACAAATATTAATGTTTAACACTATTTGCTGGTACTGTCACTGTCTTCCCCACCAAGTTTAAAGTCCATAGGTTTATCGTAGCCCATCATTTTGGCATAATGCAAGGGATTGGAGAAATGCCTTGCTTCGATAAAGAGAGGTGTTCCTTTTGCTTTCATTGTGGTGAATGCACCAGGAATATCGGGCACCTCTACGTCTTCCACTTTGAAGTCAAGCTGCAATTTAATACATTTGTCAGTTGTTGATTACACAAAATATGTTTCCTACAATGATGCCTATGTCTAGCAGTGGACATATCTGTTGGCTGAATGTTGATGTTTCTAAACAGGAGTTCTACATAAAATTGCTAGTGGTACTACTACAAAAATCAAGATATCTTCATAAAACCAATATTAGTTTATTACTATGATGAGTGAAAACAAAGTTCGATAGCAATTTATTCTTCACTATAGTGCTTGTTTTTTCTTTCCTAAAAGGTCCTAAAGTAATTAAGCATACTGCAGGGGTTAAATAAGCTTCAGAGTGTTGTAGAAAAGGGGCCTCTTTATGTTAGGATCAGTTTTTATTACAAATCATGATCAGCTGCTTAGCAGCTGATCATGATTTGTCTTTTCTCCAACTATGTCGGAGGGGGGGGTTGTATTGTTGCTTATTACATTTTCTCACATAAAACCGTGACAATACTTCTACCAAGGACCTCCATTCGGTAATAGGTACTTATTACCAATACCAGAGTAAACTAATAAAAAATTTGTTCAAACAATAAACTATACACACCTTTTTTTTCGCTAGGAAGAAATTTATAGTGGTAGCAGTATATGAAGACGTTGCAGGGTCATAATGTATTTCTGTCACATATTTCTTTGTTATCAAATGAAGTAATAAAGGCGTTACGAATGTGAAGAAGCCCACTACAGAGCAAAGTGCTACAATTAGTGAAGTACTGCCTATAGTTGCCGCCTCTCTGATGATTATAGGTTGTGCTAGCAACCCGGCCGCACTAGAACTCAGTGAGAACACTTTCACACCCTTTATCTGCGGCGTCAGGGGACCATAATATATACACTCCAACTTGGTATCATCATCTTTCAATTTTACTGAATAGTTTCTGCTTAGTACACTTGGAAAGCTGCTGATTGATTTTAATTTCGAGGTTATCTGTTTGTGAGTCAGAGGATTAATTAAAACTCTACTATGGTTGAACGTACTTAGTGCACAGAAACGCAACATTTTGCCTTATATTTTACTTTATTCGTTTATAAATGAAACGGCAAATCGAAAAATGAAATCCATTGAATTTAGATTTTTACAATCGACGAGATTTTTTCAAAATAGTGACCATGACAGTGACAAGACAAACAATGACAGCCAGATTGACGATTAGTTTTAAGTTCAGAAACCAAGAGTTTTAGTTGA
Organism: Agrochola lota; assembly: GCA_947364205.1. Classification (NCBI taxonomy): domain Eukaryota; kingdom Metazoa; phylum Arthropoda; class Insecta; order Lepidoptera; family Noctuidae; genus Agrochola; species Agrochola lota. Next base: position 15,108,203 of record OX376223.1, on the reverse strand, counting down.
AAAAATATAAATTATACTAGGTTCCATGTAGACCTGATATTATTATCCATTTCAGCGGTACTTTCTTTCTAAAAAGGACCTAGTCCATAGGGATTCCATAATTAAATCACTTGCGCTACTTATAGCGTATCCGGCTGACTTTTTATCATCACAGAATCCGGGATGTTTCTACCCTGGACCTTGTTCGGTGGTGATGAAACAGGCCTTAGAAACATTTAATGTAACTTTAGTTAGTAATTTAACTTCTAAGTATATCTTTCTCCATCTTTATATTCACATCACATTGTTAAATTCACGCTTTGCTGTTTCACAATAAAGCATGTTTTGTCGGGCAGTTGTCAACATCGTAGCAAATATCGGTCTCTGTGTCCAGCACCATAGAATCAGGACAATCACACCTCGAGAATCCACAGACAGTTCCAACTAGCATCTGCTCAGGATGTTCGCAAGTTCTTTGAGCTGCCCAGTATGATTGCGAGCAGTTGCTTGATTTTTTAATCATCCATTCTGGACAACTCTCCACACCTAAAAGTCAACATAATAATATTATCAGAGGATTTTTAACAAACTAAATAGGTTTTTAAATATTTTATATTATACTGACTCCTACTATTATGGTTTATTAGATACTCCCATGTAGGTAACCGAAAGGTATCTCCATGGTAATACCATGTAAGAGCCTTTTTTATTGCACATTAAGTAATGAGGATGAAAGAAAGAAACCGACAGTCACGAAGTAAAAATGTTCCAACGCGAGAGTATTCTAATGATCGGCTAACGCTAATCGTTCGTCCAAGCATTTATCTTACAGACATGGACAAATATGGTGCTTAATAAAAGTACTGTTTAGATTGTTAAGTGTCTTAATACTGGAACATGGGTAGGAGAATAGATATTAGGTAACTTGATTCAAAAGAGTAAATATGGAATTTATTGCATTGCACAAATTAAAAAATTTGGTTAGTTAGTTAAGTTCCTTGGTAATTCAATGGAAATGCAATTGTTGATAAGTTTGAATAGATATACTCACATGTATTATTGTGCCACAGGCAACGCACCGTCGAAGATTGAGTATAGGACGAAACGACACTTACGCCAAACACGAATAAAGCCCACTTGATCATTATGACTTGAGCTGTTAACTAAACTAGGTGCACCGCCGTACTAATTCCTTTTATATAACAGAAGCCGTTGTTAACATTACCACTGACACTGACTGTGTTTATAACACTGACAAATCGAACAATGGTATTCGAGGGTTCTACAATAGACCTTTGTCCATTCAGCATCTTTAAACAATGAATGAGTTCAACCGGACAGTAAAGATGAAGATCAGTGGCGGACTAAGCCTGTCTGAGCCTCGAGGTGGCAAAATTAATCCCGCTTCCCCCCAGGGTTTGCAGAAAAGTTTGAGAACCTAGATAATGTAGGATGAAGAGCTCGAAAAGCAATCCGTCTTTATAGCAACCCACCTTGGAAAGGTTTGTTGTCTGAGAGATCTCGGGAGCTTATAGCACCCCGACACGGATAGGTTATGTTTCTTAACCATACATTTAAAAAAAACCGGCCAAGTGCGTGTCGGACCACGCACAATGAAGGGTTCCGTAGATGGGATGAATTTATCCCAAGAACAAACTTAACATTGTAGTTGAAAAACATGTTCTCTCATACTGTGTGGGAGATCATGTGTCAAACCGCAAATTTAAGTTGGTTGATTATTACTCGTTAACCTGTACAGCCTACTTAGCTCTGATAGTTTTCCTTTTAATTTTGTTATACAGGGTGTTCGGCAGAACGTTGAACATACGAAAATGGCGGATCCGTGGGGCCGTCTACTACGTGTCTAGGTCCAATAACAAGACCCAGGCCACAAGGATTTTTTAAAATGATATTTTTAAATTTAAAGGAAATTCGTGGTTGCTCAAATTTCAAACGTCAATAATTTCATTTAAAATAACAAAACTGGCAATTTTTTTTTTTTCTAGAATAATTCTAGAACCTTAAATTTTAAAAAAAAATTGTTTCGTATATTAATTAATTTCACTTTTCGCAACGACAGATGACTAACAAAAAAAATCAGTTAAAATCTTAATATTTCGCAAACGGATCCCTGAATCCAAAAATGGTTTTCACAAACTCCCAATATTTTTGAACGAAGTTTCTAATGATACCCCACAGCATAGGGTAGACGAGGAAAAATAAAATCCCCACTTGACGTGTAGGGGAGGTACTATCAAGGAATTCCATATCTAAACACCTTAAAAGGACTATTTTTACTTGCAGCGCTCGGCCGCTATAGAAATCTCATCAACCAATAGCATCGCACTATCAGATTTCGATGCGTTCCTTGTTTTTGTAAATGAAACAAAAGACAGTAAAAAACCAGCTGGGTGCTGCATATTTTTTCAATGGAAATAAATATCAATGGGAATCCTCGTTCGGTCGTAGTTCGAGAACGTTTGGGACAAGTTTATGGGTTTTTTTTAATGAATGGGTTTGCTATGCTGTCAGAAAAGTATAATATATAATTAGAATTGAGTAGTTTCACAATTAACAGTTTTTGGGTGAGAGGCGGAAAAATTCTATAAACTTTAAAAGCGCAAAACTCGATAATCACCCGTCATATTTGTTTTAAATTAGCTCTAGCCATAGCACCTAATTACAAATCATCGTGTAGACAAAGCAGTTTGACTAAACAAACTGGGAGCTTACTCGTGAACAACTTAAAATTATTATAATCCGTGCCTAAAGAAACACTTTGTAATAATCTAAGGTCATTTACGCATTGGTCGGTGCGGTATCGTTTCGGTATAGTATGCTCGATATACCGAAACGATACCGCACCGCTTTCATTTATCAATTTATGCAGTACCGCTTAATTCGTTAAAATATAGGCGCTCGCCTATATTTCAATTGAGTATATCGAGCATGCTGTAAAACGTGTGACATAAGCGAGTACTGCACCAGATGTTTCTACAGAGCTGCAAAAAAACTAAGTATGTCGTATTTTATAAAATCTACAGTTCACACTTTCATTTTTTGGGATTCCCCGATACGGCTGAATACGGCATCCCATAGTATACACAAGTAATGAGTGTCATAAAAGTTAAAATACCAATTTCTAAGCCAAACAAATATCAACATTGCAGGCCTAAAAATAAAGTCGAAAATAAATAACCAAAAATGTGCATATTTATTCTCAACTTTATTTCAACTATGGCAAGGTTGATATTTGTTTGGCAGGGACAACCGCGCTGCGTTCGATTTCGACAGATGATCCCAGGTCTCAATGGTTAAGTAGAGAAGCTAGAAAACTATTATAAGTAGTATAAAAATAAAAATAAACCTAAACAATTTTTATATGAATTCAGCTATAAACAAGGGGAAAGTGGTATGAAAAATTATTAATAATTATAATCCTGTACGGGTTGCGTTTTTTCATGAACCCTAAAAATTACAAACTGTCGAATAAATGTAAATAATACTAGGTTAAAATTTCAACGACAAGGCATAGCTGGATATAAACAAACACTTGAAATCTACAAAATAATGTCGCCTTGTTCCTTAAAAATAAACATGGGCTCATTTCTTAATTTGTGAAGCTAAAAAGATGTAAAATGTAAAGTATAAAAGCATTAAAATTAAAAACTTTCTCATTTTTGACTCTTTTGTTCTATTCCTAGTGGTCGAGAAAGGGTCACCATAAATCCGTAGTCAGACATCTGTGGTCATTGTAACAGAGCCTACAAAAAACACACGAACAACAAAAACACAAAAACTACAAAATATTCTTCATTTTTATTTCATTGGTCGATACAAAAAGGGGCGTAAAACAAATGTGGTCATTGTGCTCACGGGATTTTGTTTTAAAATTGCTTAGTTATGAACTTCCCCAATAGTACCCTAAAAATTTTTTTTTTTCTTGATTTTATTTTACCACTTTGTGATTAATATGTATACATATGCCAAATTACAGCTTTCTAGTAGTAACCGTCTCTGAGCTAAGCCGCAGACAGACAGACAGACAGACAGACGGACATGGCGAAACTATAAGGGTTCCTTGTTTACTACGGAACCCTAAAAAGGAGATATTTGAATGCGTTATGCGTTATGAGCCTCAGAATTAGGAGATTGTAGAATACAAGAGCGAGCGAAGCTAGCTCGAAAATTTTAGCACCTTGGAAAGGCTAGCTTTTCTTATGCCATTCATGCAGAAATAAGATACCTACCTCTAGGTACTTTCTTTACTAATGCAGAAAATTGAGAATGCAGGATGCAAGAGCGACCGAATAGAATTCGATAATTTTTGCACCCCGTCTAGAATATAGCTTAGATACGACTTTTGAACATTTGTGTTGACCCAGTAAGCGGAAAAGTTAGAGAATGTAGGATCCAAGAGTGAGTGAAACGAGCCCGAAAATATGAACACCCTTTTTTTTTTTGAGGATGGGAAAGTATCAAATGACTTCTCCCGCTCTGGGCAGAGCGAGAGGGTGTGTCAGACTTTTACTAACTAAAACCCACCCGTGTTCCTTCCGTTGCCTGTGTGCCGGGGCCGCGTTATCCCTTTCGGACAAACCCGCAACCCCAGCAGGCATTGGTCTTTCGACCCCGTCGGTTGGTGCTGACATCTCTTTGAGGCGCGTGTGGAACACAACGCGCCGTCGACACGGGCCTGGTCCTTATCGGACGGCGAGCTGCCCATTGCTCACCGTCCGCAAGCCCGTGCCTACGGTGGCCGGAAGTCGGCTCTCGACTCCCGACGCCCGGGGCGTCTCCTGCGGCGACTAGGGCCGCGAGGGCGTGCAGCTTGCATCTCCCTCGCGCGCTCTGCCTCCTCCTTCGCGAACATAACTGCTTGTTACTCTTGAAGGAGGTGACGGCCTCCCATGCACTCTCGCTCCGAACCATGGCCTGAACCAGGGCCGGACGCGAGAGATCGCCGCCGCCGATCGCCTCCGTGAGGACACGGCGGTGCTCCGCCCAAGCCGGGCAAACCTCCACCGTATGCTCCACCGTGTCCTCCGGGCGATCCACACAGTGGTGACACCCGGGCGTTTCCTCCCGCCTTACGCGGAACAGGAACCTCCCGAAACAACCGTGTCCGGTGAGGACCTGCGTCAGGCGGAAGGTGAGGACGCCATGGCGCCTCTCAATCCACTCCTCAAAGAGGGGACTTATCGCCGCAATTGTGGCGTGCCCAGCGCTGGGTTGTGACAATCGCACAAAATATGAACACCCTACGTTTATATTTTGCACGAACTCTTGCCCGCGGCTTCGTCCGCGTTAATGTCGGAAAATATCTCACCGGATCGTATTATTGGGTTAAGACATAGATTTTATATCTATGGGTTAAGAGTACCCTATATGTTAATCCAGCACCCTAAATTGTGAAACACACGATCTATCACAATCTGATTCATTTTTGATAGTTCATTATCATTTATTGCGTTATTTACGTAGTTGAGCAGACAATTTTTTCGAACTTATGAAGCAATAGATGAGCAATAGTCTTCAAAATGATTCAGATTATGATTGATCGTGTGTTACGCAATTAGAGTGTTGGTTATACTTAATTATATCTGTATGCCAAGGTTAGGGGCCTTCAACTACAAACTGTCTTTTACTTACAATATATTTTAGCCATATTTAGGATTTTATTAGTACCTATGTACTTATCGAGATTTAAGGGCCCCCCAAGCACGCGTAGCAGAGCAACTTTTTGTCGACGGAAGAGTAGACAAAAATGACGTTCCGTGTAGACAGTACGACGCGACGGTAGCAAAGTAGAAAGACTCAACTGCACTTTTTACGGAATTCACTCTTTGACATAATTCGACTCAGAATTCTTTGTTTTGTCATAGGACCTTTTTTCTGTTTGATTCTCAATTTTTGCTGATATTAAGTCACGTATTTTAAGACAACTACAACATTTATTCTTAAAATGACGAAGTACTGTGTTTTGGAACAAAAAATATTACAGTAATATTGGCCTTAACCATTTCCTTGACAATGCCCTATTAATTAAATGATGTAAAATAGAAGATAGCTTTGTTCTTCTATTAATTATCACAATTTTGCATTCAAAACGTTCTTCTGTAAAATCATGATTTTGTAGATAACCGTATATACTTTGTGGCCGTCGAGTAGAACGTTTTCAATGATTACAAAATCAAATTTTCCTTAAACAACAGTCAGTTGTCAGTGTGATTTTGACAGTTTGGGATAGAAAACTTTCTTCTGAAATAGTCTACATACAAAAGGACCTAGAAAAAGATTGTTAGAAACTTAAGACAAAATGACAGATTGTAGAAAGATTTATACGGTGCGATGTCAAAAATGGAGAAACGAAATGTCAGTTTGTATAGAAAGAGCTATGTCTATTCTTCGTAGAAATCGAAAGCGTCATGCTACGCGTGCTGGACAGAGGGCCCAGGGTGGACCGCCCCTGGCGCCCCCCTCAACCCACCAGTGATATAGAGTTATGATGAATGAATCGAAACGAATATTATCCTATGTATGTGAGTATCATTTTAATTTAGTTAATGCTTGTTTGTCTGTTGACCGCGCCTCATCGTTGGACTATTACCTCCTCATTTTTGCGTCAAACTAAGATAAGGGGTCGATTCATCGGCCTAAACAAGCACAAGTGAATGGCGACAATGCGGCTATCTACGAGCCGAACAAACACCGCCTATTGATTTAGTTTATCTGTTCGCAAACAACGCACGCGCGCCCTCAAGCACGGACGACGTGCCGTGAGCCCGTAAACGATATACCTACCCTACCATAAAGAGTATAAAAGAGACCGTTTAACCAAACCCCAGATAAATTTTTCACTTTCTTAGAAAGTCATATTCCACGCTTATCTTCCGCCAAACACCCGCAAAAGGCGTGATTCTGGGTAGGTACCGATAAGGATCTGCGTATATTAACTTAATTTTAGTTGTCTTCTTCGAAAAAAAAATACGTACCTAAAATACAGAGTATACCATTAGCATTAGTAGCAGAAACTAAAATAATTTTGCCGTTAATTGCTACTATTTCGATGTGCAGAATTTACACCAAAAGCCGAAAGCCCGTTTAAAAAAATTAGAGGATGTGCCAACTCATGGAGTCAGGACCATAAAAGGGCAGGTAATTATAACTTTCAAAATGATCTATATCTTTTAATGTATTTTAACTTGAAGGTTAATAAATACATAGTTACAACTTCTACAATAATTTTGGAACTACCTGTGGTGATAAGGTTGAATATTAAAGTTTTGCAGTTTATGATTGATGCACCTAATTAGGTATTACGCCTGATCCATTTTTTTCGCATCCATAATCTCTCAGTGCTAAGCATGTGTTACGTAGGTGAGTAGCGTCAGCGTCAGCGTCTTTCATAGTTTTAATTGCACATTTAATTATAAAATCCTATCTTTGTATTTCTACAATACCTATAAAATGAATGTGCGAATAGTATCATGGCGACTTTTTAAATTCAAAGATATTGTACCCAGATACTCCAAAAAACCTCGTAGATAATACGGTAAACCTTTCCCGCCAATTCAAAAAGCCCTGTAAAAGATTTTAGTTATAATTGAAACAGATTTCTAACTTAAAAGCTATGTCATAAAGTTTAAATTCGAATAACATTTGATATCATATCAGAGAAAGAGATAACATATTGTTGTTTCTCTCTACTAAAGTGTTATTATATCCATCTCTTTTACTCGCTGCAGTAAATGAGCGTTAAAGAGGTTTTGTCTCTGTCGGTACTTTAGTCGAGTTTCTGAGTTGGTGTAGTACTGTTGCTTGTTGCAATTGCGGCGCAAGTTTGTTTACTTTTGTTAAATAACCGAATAACTATGGAAATGACATAAAAGGATTGTTTTAAAGTGATGTGATTGGAGCAGTGATACTACTTGCTGTTATTGTAATATAATTTTCGTTAAAATGGAGACAAGGCGATTATTTTGGACTGTATTTTTGGGAGTTTTATGCAGAGCGGAGGCGGGGATGATGGGCGATCAGTGCGACTGGACTGGCAGGTATGTTGATGTCGAAAGCTCTATTGTTTGGCATACTTTTTATTCACCAATTTGAATATACAATCAATCTAGTACCTAATTAGACATAATTGCTTCTATTGTTGTTTGAATTTTGCTTGTAGGTAATTTGTTTTTAAAACATGGCAGTTTAGTTAGCGTGTTTCTAATTTGTTTCCTTTCTTGATTGTTTTAGGATACTTGTGTACTCTATAAGTACATAAACTGTGTGAATAAGTAACTTTTAGTCGGTACTGTAACACGCGTTTCATTATATCCCGGTACTTATTCTGATTACTCACTATAAGTATGTACTGCAGCTATCCAAGCTTATCTAGGTACTTACCTATATTGGTTGCTTGTTAGTACATACATGCTAGTTACTAGGTACCTACTTAGTTACCTAATTATGTAAGTACCTATCTACTTATTCACACAATCTCACAACTATTTACAACTTTAAGTATTGCAGGTGTGCTCAATTATAATTCTTGTTCTACATCGAAAAATGTAGGTATCAGTGAATACTGAATACCTATACTTATTGTGTCAGCCTACCTACCTACTGGTCAAACAGCCTCTAAGATTTTCACTAATCCGCTGACCCAAACTTCATCTAAGTACCTATTAATCTCTGATGTGGTACCTACCTAGCTATTAAACAACTCTTTTGTTAAAAGTAGTTAGGTACCTGCTACTTAATAAATAAATTACATACCTACCACATCTTAGCTCATTATTTACATCTAAAATAAAGGATGTTAGAAAGAAACCAATAAGTGCGGCGAATTCGTTCGGAATTTATCCCAATCAGAATATTAACAATCCTGACCCGGGGCGAAACATCTTGTCTGGGGCCAAACTTATTTCCATAGCATTTGCGATTGCGTGTCCTAATGTTATTAAGGCCAGGATATTCGAGCGTAGTAGGCATTTAGCGTTACCTCACTCCCCGCGTGGCTGCTCGCGCGAACGCGCAGTTCAAATGAACTCGCTGACCCCGATGTGCAAAAATTTTGCGTCACAGTATAAAATTGTAACAGTAAGTACAGTTAACTTTGTTTTACGGAATTCATGTTAATATTTCGGGTGTTTAATTTTTAAGGAAATATAAATAAAAACAACATAATTTATTTTTAACCGACTTCAAAAGGAGGAGGTTATCAATTCGATTGTTTACGGGCGTAACTCCGTCATTTATAGACGGATTTTCAAAATTCTTTTTTTGTTTGAAAGGGTATACCTCCGAGATGGTCCCATTGTCATTAGGTCAGGATCTGATGATGAGATCCTGGAGAAATCGAGGGAACTCTTCAAATATTATTAGATTACATTAATATGAATACCAAGCAATTTATGCTCGTCACAATGTATATGGACAAGTGGAGCTGATGGTGAAGAACCAGGAGAACTCCTCAACGATTAACGTCCCTGCTTCGGGAAAAGCAATATTTTGTAAAAGGTGATGATTAGTCAACATTAGGCAATTGTAACTTAGATAAATTACAAACTGACCCACTAAAAAGCGAAAAATAAAAGTCTCACAGCTGCTCCATACATTTTGATCGCGTAGGTATTGCACTTTTCTATGAAACAGCAGATTTTTTTTTTAATAACCGGGGAAAAAATTTCAACGCAGGGGGGTTCAGAATCATGTACTGAATCCCTGCCACCCTGTATACTTTGGACTAAATATATTCGGATAAAACTCATTACAATATAATACACAGGCCAGTAAATTCTTTATTAGAAATAAGAAACACTAACTCACGGCAATTGCAAATGCAATACAAAAAATAATCAAAAATCACAAATATTAATCACGCGCGTGCTTGGACCTGGTTGCTGCAAATTTGGTTGAGGCCGAGAGCGTGTACTGGATGCGCACTTATCAGGCTGCTCATTTTCCTTATCTTGCAATGCATGGTTTCTAATTGGCATGCCACGTTCATTCCTACTGTCTACGATTTCTGGCAGTAAGCATTTGAGGTAAAACTGTACAAGCTTCGGCTCCATACTTGCTAGCCAGAAATTGTCATCTCTTTCTATGTGTTCTGTGTACAAAGGCTCATTCTCACCTGCCCAGATTCCAAGAAGACATACCTGCCGTCCTGTGACATGTAGTTGGCCCTGAATTTGGTAGTACCAATTGCTCTTTTTATTTATGGAGCAGGTATTCGTATTTTTGTTATATTTTAATATTTGAATTTTATTTTCTTCAATTGCTTTTGCCATTCCTTTTCTGGAAGCTGTAATAGGACACTTTATTTCAACTATCATGTCATCATCTATCAACCCGTCAGGAGTGGCCCCGATAAATGGGTGTATGGGGTCGATAAATAATCCACAGGGCGAGATCTCGACATTCTCCTGTCGCTGCAATTGCAGCAGAGCCTGTTTTTCATTCTCTATTCCATGAGCAATGGAAGTCACATGGGCCAAATTTTTCTTATATAATATATTTTTTACCAAATTAGCTGTATTCAATGATGATTTTCGTTTGCATATTGGGCCAAAGTTTGATGCTGTAATTAATTTTCGTCTTATCTCCAACCACTCACTACTTTCCCTTTGCAATACAGTTGCTCGTTCTATTGACTTTTTGTCTGCGGTAAGCGATTCTAAGTTTTTTATGAATTCTTCTTGTGCCATTTTTAGTTCTTCTTGCGACATGTCTGGTGCAGAACTGGAAGGGCCATAATCGTGTTGTTTTTTGTTTGTTTCTTTCAATGCTCTTTTTTTCTTCACTGGGTGCTCAACAAAATACTTCCGTTTAAGTGCTCTCTTATGTTCCATCTCTTCAATTTTACCGCCGGGATCTTTGCCTGTGAATACTTTTTGGATGGATGAAATAGCACATTTCGTGTTAAACGAGACTACTGCCGCTGAGCATCTACCTTGGTAGCCTCGTTTTTGGGCTAAATTGGTCCTTTTCCCCCCAATAAACTTAGCTATAACGCTATTAAAGCATTCTACAATATTGGTGTCCACATCTTCAATTAAACTTCGCGATTTAGCTGCTACACTTGAAACAATTGCATTGATTCGAAATGCATATGTTGAGTTTTGTATATTTTTGAGTTCGTTATTGTCATTGTCTTTTTTTTCACAGTAGTAGCTCTGGCACATTTTGTGATCGCCGTAAGCGTGTGGCATCGAATTGACAATATCATTGTGCAGAATCGATATGGCAACATTTCTAGGATTCTCAGAAGCCTTGTGATATTTTATGCATTTCACAATAGCTTTCCTCATTGTCATTATTCTTACGTTGCTAAGCGTTTTTCGATATTGCAGCAAATACTTGGTTTCCGTTGTCAGTCCACGTAATTTTTTACAGAAATTTCGCAATATATGATTGCGGCACTCAATTTTCTCAACTGTCACATTTTGAGTTTCATAGGGTTTGGAGTTGAGTATTTTTGCGTATGTCGACGCATCACCATCCCCTATCATTCTATTGTAAATGAGACCGTACATAGAAATTGAAGCTTTGAACCCTTCTAGTATTATTTCTGTCTCCATTGAACTCGAAGAGCCCTCAAAGTTTTTGAAACAAGCATGTTCCTTTGGAGCAATATTTTTAGTTTCTGCTCTGGCACACACCGTACAATACTTATTTTTTACTCCAATATAAAGGACCTCTTTAGTTTTCCTCCCGATTATTGCCGCAGTACCGGAAGAAGCTTTATAGTTGGTACCGTACGACCTAGCACACCACGAGCCATCTACAAAAACATCGATTATAGGATAACCGTTTTTGATTCGGCCTTCTGCAATAGCCATCTCTCTTTCTTTTTTAGCAGCAGCCTCCATAGATGCACATGCAGTTTGTTCCCATTTTTCATAAACTTCAGTTTGTAACTTGTTGTAGTATTTTGGAGAAAATATTGGAACATCCATAGAAGAGCACAGTTCTTCAAACTGTGCAAATCCAATGCCGGAAGCCACGATCCCAGTAGTTGCGGCTATGTTTAAATTTACTCGCTCCGTATTCTCAGTATCTTCCGAATGGATCAGACAGGTTTCTTGACACATACCACATTGAAATTTAAAAACAGAAGTTAGCCCTAGTCTTTTTTCGCTAATCAAGCGAAAGCTACTAATTTTACAATCAAATAAACTGCTGTGACGCGCTTTTACTTGCAATTCTCGCAAAAGAAAATTTATGTCGACAATTCTTCGTCCTGAAACGGGTTGAAAGTCATCTTCCTTGTTTACCACTTCAACAGTAAAATCATATGAATCATGACTGTCACTGAAACAATAAAAGGAAAAGAGTTACTTTTTATTTGGTTCAAGATATTATAATTAAAACTTAAACTAAACAAAAATAAAGCCTACACTAGTCTAATAAATCCTGGAAGCATTGCCAGGTTGTATGGCAATTCTTAGTCTTTGGGCTAAATAGAAGCCAGCGTTTACTTTAGTTATATTTAGTTTTTAGATTATATTAATATCTGTTTTATAAGGTTTTCTCTGTAAATAAATTCTTACAAATAAACATATTCCAGATAATACAATTCGTTAAAATTTGGAAAACCGACCTGGCTAGTTGAGAAGTTATTACAGGTTCAGGAGCTCCAGGTGAAACAAGTACATTTAGTGACACTTGTTCGCTACTTTGGCTTGAAATCCTTAAACAGATTTTTTTCTTATTAACATTTCATAATTTCAAAAAAATACGATTATGAATACTAATAATACACTAAACTTACTCATTACGCCCAGTTATTTGCAAGTCAACAGGATCCAGTGCAGTAAAAGCGGTATTATGTTTTCCAGTTCCATCTGCACTGGTACTTTCCGGTGCTTCAGAGTGTCTGAAAAATAGGTCAATGCAAAAAAAAAAACGACTTGAGCTGCATTCGCAGGGTTATCCCTATTGCTAAGTTGTATAGTTATCTATGTAGTATTGTTATAATACATAACGAAATATATAAATTGAGCCATAGCGGGGCGTCTGGCAGTTGTGAAACATTGAAACTATGTTAGTCTAGCTTTGCCCCGCGGTTTCACCCGCGTTATTAAATTTCCCGCAGGAAGTCAGTCAGTAACTCGGTAAGTCAGTCGGTAAGTCCGTCGGTAAGTTAGGAGATAACAGGTATCGATACCAAGATATAAAGGCGTATTCACTCTAGTCACAATTTTGTGTGAAAGTGCAACAACACCAACATCTTGCATGTTATTTTAATTTGTACAAAAGATACAGTAGGCGCGCGAGTTGAATTGATGCAATAGGTACATGTCTGTCGCTCACGAAGTAGAACGAAGAGAAGCAAATACTGACGTCGCGTCGTCGTCATTCTAAATCCCATTCTCTAATAAATAAAAAAAAATTGAGTTGTAGGATAGGTACTTACTGTTCGCCTGTGCACTTTTTTGTAAATACGCCTTTATATCTTGGTATCGATGAACTGGAAAGATAAAAAGTTTTATTTGCAAAATCGATCTTTTTTGTAGTTGCGCTACTGTTATTTCTGTAAACTGTAATATTAAAAACGAAAATATCAACTACATAATTATTTACTTTGATATTACTATAATTGTAAATTTATGGTACCTGCTACTGCTAATACTGTGACGAAAGCAAGTAGGTACCTAATTACCTATTCAACTACAATGTTACTATGTCGCGTCATTTTTTATGGGTAGGTAGTTATAAATAAGTAGAAAAATAATTATAATCAATCTTACCTTATTTTTTTTTTAAGCTTCCGCAGTTCAATCCTGGATACTTTTTTCTTTCTTCGATTTTTATTCCCCATTATTTAATCTTAAATACCACTATATATTACAAGACTTTAAACTAATATCTACAGTTAAATTATTAATAATAGAACCTACAACAATATTTACATACTGATTTTTAAATCTACTATACAAACACGGAAATAAACAATAATTTATCGTATAGTAGCGGGAACGCAGCGAGCCAGCAATATCGACACAGGTCCTGCCTCGAAGACGCCTCGCGGGCTACTGAAGCGAAGCGCGCGGGCCACCTTGTTATATAATATCTTGTTAAAACAATAAAAAACTGTTTGGAGAAAAAATAATCATAGAATATTCTTCTAAACGTCATAGCCTATTTATTGACATTTTTTTCTGGAGTAAAAGTTTGGTCTACTTCAAGTACGACTTAAAAAACGATCAACAACTTCCCTGTTTTCGCGATTTTTTATGATCGAGTGAAATTATAAATATCGTGTTTTGAACCATAGAATAATCAAGAATGTTTATTAAACTATAAAATGTATTTTTATTAGATAAAAACAAAGAATATTTGATTGTTTAATGTTGAATCTAAAATAGGTCGATTCCGGGACTCCTGGCCTTAACTGCCTCTTGATGTTATTCAAATGAATCATTCAACGAATACCGCGAGAGCACGACATTTTTATCATAACTACCCACATTATTGGTGCCGCCTGGAGGTAGTACTTCTTATAATTTGACCGTATACCTACGTATATTTTGATCTTATCTCGAAAGACAATATTTTATGAAGCTGCTGTAGGGGACAATTAGTCAAAAAGTAATTATGAAGTAGAGAACTTCCAATATTTACAGATAATCTTTTGAGCAACTTCTTTTGCATTAGCTCAAATACGATTATAGGTTCGACCAATGGCCATTATATCTTGTTAAGACGCTCGTACTGGTACTTTGTAACACCCATAATTACAATATACTGTACACTCTATTAAAAGGAGATAAAGATAAAAGTAAGTCTTGAATCTTCAAGCTATGATTGATCACGATACAATCCAGTGAGCAACACGAGCTCATTAAGTCTCCCCACTCAAAGTTACACTCATAATCGATGTTCCGATGTCAACACGTTACAACATTAAAATAAAATAATTGTTATTGTTAATGGGGTCCGGAAACGATGTCAAATGGGGGCTCGATTACGGAACAAAAATCAACAAGTGGGGTTTCCCTGCAGGGGCGGCGGCGGCGTGGGAAACCGAAGTGGAAACTGTTCTCGTCAACCCTAACTTGTATTGTACATGACCCTTCCGGCTAAAAGGGTGGCTCGCCCTTGACGTATCACGTACTTTATTGATTTAGAGAGATAGATAGAATGTTCGATAGATGTAATTGCTACAATGTTGTGCAATTGGAAGAATAAAACTAATTGAAACACTGAAATGCTGAAAGCCCTACAGGACCAAGGATAAGCATAAAATAAGACGGTGATAAATCATATCACACAATGTGTTACATTGGTGCTCTGTAGAGAAAATGCGTACACCTCGTAACACATAAATATTTTGTTAAAAGTTCGTTATTATGAGAAAGTTCCACCATAACCACTTTAGTAGGTAAAGTTCCCATCAGTTAGTGTTTATTTTTCTAATAAACAAACGATCAGCTAACGATGCTTTATCCCAGATGAATCTCCATCGTTTTAGGAATAAAATGTCGCTTAAACATTACTATTAAAACTGTACTTTTACGACCCGGCGAAGTGTTAACATAGGTATACAAATAATAAAAAGAGAAAATACGCGATAATATCTAAGCGCGAGAAAGTAAGCACAAAGATTTGCCGCGAAGAACCTATCAATGCAAAGACTGCAAAAAGCAAATTGAGTGTCAATGTACCAGCATCACTGTGAACATTGAGGAGCATTCAAGTTCATACATTAATATTTATTAGGGAGGGAGGAGTGAACGGAGGGGCCCGGGATCTGTTTATTATAATATCCTCCTATTATAACGCGTTCGCACGATATGCTCCAATCCAGCTGATTGGTAAATGCTCAACGCCGATTGTTGGAACCCTCCGGGACAATATGTATGGAGTATTTATATCTATGGAAATTAAAATTTGACAATGGGGACGAATATTGAATTTCCTGTAGCTAACCCTATCCGGTTTTAGGGCTTTCAAATTGAAAGAATGCCGAAGTTAATCGCAGCCGCATTTAAGTAATCAGTACATTTCTTTGAACGGTTATCAGAACTATAACTGGATGTAAACGGATTGAACCTCGTACTGACGTTAAAATGTGCACTGAATTATAATTGGATAATTAAATTGCCCCACGCAAGTGCATCTTAACAACGGATGTGCGGAATGACTGTGACAACTGAATGTCACGAAAAACAAAACTTTGTATGAAGTAACATGCGCAAAATGTATGTTACTCCAACACCGAATGTTTCAAACATTTGTCAAAGTCAAGCCTAATGAGAAATTCAAAACTTTAGCCGTCGGGTGTACTCTTTATCAATTTTCAGGGGTACCCAAAGTGTTATAAACATATTTACAAAACACTTTTATCAGGTCTTCTGGGAGGAAAAAAACCTTCAACAACGAGACGAAGATAAGGCTTAAATGGCCGTAAGGTTTTATCTGAGTGGCGCCCTTCAACACAATATTCGTTTAGACTTCCAACAATGGTCATTGCCACTAAATAGTTAAGTGCCCACAGCACAAAAAAATGGCATAAAAGAATTGCTTCAAAATTCCTATTATTTGTAATCCTCACAGCCACTCAGTTATTGCTCATCAATATAACTTTAATGCGTCATTCAGCTTAAAATTTAGTATCTATTAAATGGCGCGTTTAAGAATAAAGATTAAATATAATTTAATGTTGAATTAAAATAAAACTATTCTTAGACAGATCTGAATTGTAGAGCTAGAGACCTAGCCAGCAAATGTGGGATGGACTGTGAGAACGTTTATTTAATGACATAAGGAAAACCCCATGGTAATAATAAGCTGTTTGAATGTTTTTTTGGGGATACATCAACAGTTCATTAATGGGACTTCGAATCTCGAAAGGAGTTCGGTACGAATTTTTTAATAGGTACGGTACAGCAATGAATCAAATCATTGTGCTTTACCGAGAGCAAAGGAAGTTTATGTTTCAAATAACAGTAGGTACCTACATCATAAATAATTAGAATTTCAAAATACCATTACAGTTATTAATACACAAGTACAGTCCTTGCGGTATCTATCAGTAACAAAAATATACATTATTATTTATGGGAAAACTTTTTGTTTGCGGTTTTACTTCCTGAATTTGACCCATTTAATGAACCGCTACGGATGTCACTATCTCAATATTTGCGTTATGGTCAGTTACGATAAAAACATCAGATGGCGTATGGTGGATTGCGAAGCCGCAGGGTCTCACGCTCTCCATATGGTGGAGCGCGTACGCGATACGCTGTTTTACGATTCCGCCTGTTCCTGGAAGAAGTTCCCGTTCCATATTCCACAGAGGTTCATTATCATTAGTGATTCACAGCCCGGTGCCACGGCTGGGAGCTGGGACCGCCCAACCAGGACATTTCACATGGCATGGCCATGGGAACTTGTGGGAATATGTTCGTTACACCGAAAGAAAACAAGCATCACATGTTGCTTGATGAAATCACGGTTATTTTTAAGCGACGATTGTTTTTATTCGCTCGCCAATTGAGGGCAATCAGCGACACGTGTTCCGTTCGAGACGCTCGCCTTAGGCATCTATTGAGCTCGTTGATACTGCGTCTAGTCAAATAAATGATCGTAAAACTAGCTGAGAGTACTCTTATTGGGAGCACCAATTTATTCTTAATCAGAATGTACCTAAACAATATACCCATGAGTAAAAGTTTTGACTGACCTTCAAGTGGACTAGCACCTAAGGATGGTCAATATTCTAATTTGTTCCCAAGATACTTGAACGATTCCCATTACTATTATCATCTTTAGCCTCTTATCATATCTGCATGTAACTCTATTTACAGAGAATTTTTATTACGCTCTCAAGCTCCAATCACAGAGATAATGGGTGCACGTTAGCTGGTCGCTGAAGGGTAATCCAGTGCTTGTACCATGTGTTGAAAGTTCCAGAACATTCTGAGAATTGAATAATATCTGACGTTCAAAAGTTTTTTGGCGTTGATTGTTGTAACGGTTGTGACCCACTTCGATTGGTCTTAGTCACGCCAAAGTAGGTAGATCTTGACTTTATCTAAAAGTGTAAACTTAGTATTCTGAATTTTCCTCCTTCGAAAAGCATCTCTATCGATTAAGAACGTACGGCGTATCTAATAAGATGGTAATTCTCCAGTATAAAGCTAATTGTTTCGTTTCCATCGAACACGGCTTCTTTGAAACAGAACTAATTAACGGCGAATTGTAGGTCGGCATTGTGTCGATGGGTCAATGAAGCCTCTCTTTGTGTCGCTACTGTTTACTCTTTCAATTCGTTCCCGGAGTTGTTCTGTTCCTACGATAATAATTATACAGGTGATAACTGTAATGTAAGCGGAGATATGTATCGCGGTAGCGTTTGATCAATATCTATTTTATGACCATGAGCCCTCAACTAATACCTACCTACACCTACGTGCCGCTTAATTCGTGAATACAATTTATACAATAGTAAACGTTGCCTTATCTCAATTTAAGATTTATTAGAAAATAAAGACAGGTTTCCAATCAATAAATGAAAAATTTAAAATAAATTGTGTCGTAAATTAAACAAGAAGTCAAAACAATATTTTTGATCCAAATCGCACCTTCGAAGAACTATCGACCCAAAAACACGTTAGATTTGCTAAAAATATTCGAATTCGGGATCAACAGGACCTTTTGCATAATGCATCAGACGCGTCTGGTCCATTATTAGTGACGGTGCGCGGGCGCAGTCCCTTGCCGCACGAGCTGCATATTAATGCGCTACAATTTCGTCACCCGCTGTCAAATTATAATATTTCATTTGAATGTGTTTCCGAAAGATATTCCTATGATATATGCCTTGTCACATAAAAATCATGCTAAGAATAAATTATGTATGTTCACCTCTACCTTCCATCTTTCATGATTATGATACCTACGTATCGCTAGTGTATTATAGAAGAAAATGATGAAATCTGATACATTTAAATAATTGACGTGAATGCTTCGTTAATGACGGCACGGGCCGGTTTTGACGTAATTCGAGTCTGATCATGTGAGACGATGGGTCCAGCCAAGCAAGCTCTGGACGAGACTTGAGAGTCCTGTCATCTGTCACTTCATAACACATGTGTCGCGCACGCATAATGTAGGACATACCACCCACAGGAAGGGGAAGGAAGTTAACACCAATGACGCGTTTCGAAAATTTCTTTGACCGGAAAAAATGCTTTTTGCCTCAAACAACATACCGGCAGATTTAGGCGTGGAGTAATATCATGTTTACTTTATTTTAGCATCCACGGCCATTTAGGTCCATCATCGATTCTGGGCAAAAAACAAGTGAGCGGGGACCAACCGATTATAATGTAAAAAGAGGTTCGCGGTCGTTCCATAACCGATTGCAAATGGCAACTGCCGCAGGGCCTGCTGCGCCATTTATAGCTCTTCGCAATCTCGACTCCTAAAAAACCATGCAACAATTTTCTTCGGTGGATCGCTCCCTTTCTATCGACCGTTCCGAGTTTATAATTAAATGAGATAAGTTGCCGAAAGACAATCAAAATTCGGTGTCACAAAAACTGCCAAACGCCGCAGTCCTTCTTCAAAATTCTTCTGCGTATGATGCGATTGTGTCTCCTGTTTTTACTTTAAATCTTTTGTACGGTGGAAAGGCCTAAGGATCGGTCGGGTATTCAAAATGTATGCAGACGGTTTACTATCACTACTGTTGTTTTATTATAGTTCTGAGGACATAACGAAGAGCATTGAAGAGTTAAGAGCTGGCATACGAAGCCGCGTTTTAAATTGAGACTGGAATGCCATAAAGTGAGGCTCAGGTCTCATATAATAACTCGTTTTGTTTACACAACGACTTGAGGCCCATAGCCAAGGCGACACAACAATGGCCGACCACTGAGCTTATGCCGACGTCCGTTAAGATTTCGTCCGATAATGGACTAAATTGCCTTTAGTTCGCTTAATAATGTCTATTAACTTTGTATCGGTGACAATCGTGTTTCGCGTTTACGTTTAAAAGATTTTCTTGCTATGTTCTTACTTTCAAGTCGGCATTGTATGGGCTATTCGAACCGTTTTATTAGTTCTCTTGCATCCGCAGAGATGCCTTCACTTCCTTTTATGATTTCATGTTAACTCACTTAATTCCAGCCGAATACGCTTATGCCACGCTTGAAAAGTAGGTGTAACTTAATACCAGAACACGCGAAACGACACACGATACTCTGAACGGGACGGAGCGATGCGACGGATTTTGACACGTTCTTAAATGAAAGTGTTATGAAAGATGCAGTTCATAAACTTGAGAGAAATAACAAAAGCATACGTCGTCGTCTCCGCATTTTATTACCAGCGTTAAAATGCGCATACATAAAATAACCATGTGCATTGAAATGCGCTTAGTCAGATATTACTTTATGAATGCAACTACATTGCATTGGCTTAGGTGCTTATCAAATCGAGCACGACAGCGGCGTGTACACGGGTACCTTAGTACCTACCAGTAAGATTGTATAGTTAGGGACAAGCGCTTGGATTTATGGGACTGGTCCGGTAAGCGGCTTAGCTGCTACCACAATAAGAACGCCACGATCACCGGGGCTTTTCACACCTCCTTGTTTGGGCCGCGCGTTAGCGTTCACGCCTTGTGTGTATCTACCCCTAAAGTTCGCGCCTTACCTTTACATATCATGTATTCATTATGTAAAAGCATTTTTTATTTTTATTTGAGGTGGTCATTGCTGCGCTTTTACACCTTTTGAATCCTGCGGCGGCATAATTTTGTAGGAATTTTAAAACATTCGGTAAACTTCTTAGAAATATATTTTGACGTGAGTGAGGATTTACAATTTATGTTACAGAGTCGTTCATATCACCTAAGTTAAGAGCAGTAGCAATTGCAGCGAAAGTAGACCATGACCTTAAATAGAAGCCAATTAATTAACTTTTACTGAGCTTCGTTGGAGATTCTACTACATTAATGAGTTTTTGTAAAATAGCCAGTAGGTATGTAGTAGGTCTTAGGCTGGCCAAATCGGGCAACAGGCCCAGGCTAAAGAAGACCCTATGTAATTTGTGAATAGAAGACAACAAACAGTTCTACCAAATGACTCCGAACTGTAAGAAAGATGCGTTTTTAATATTATGACGGCACAACACCGCATCGTGCAAATGTGGGTTAAATAGAGAGATCGCCCATGAGACTGACCTTTCATCAAGCCTTCAATCAGATGCTGCATGCTGATACGAAAGTACCTGCGATTATGGACTTTTAACAATTGGAAGTTCTTAACGTTTTTGTTTGTAATGACGACGCAGAACATAGATGATATTCTCCACTAAACAGTATGTGGATGCCAGCTAAATAGAGAGATCGATGTGTGTACGAAAGTGACCTTTCAACGACTCATCAATCAGATGTTGGTATCACAAAGAGTGTCGATGCTGCGTCCTGCGTGACTCCGGGTCGTGATAATCGTGAGCGGCCGCTATTGTTCAAGTGAAAGTTTACGTTGTGTTTGCGACGACACGGCGACGTTACGAGCCTTTTGCGTGATACCAAAACATCATTATACGAAATGACAATAATTTGTACTTTTCCATTCAAATTAACGCCTAACAAATCTGATACAACTGTTTATAAAACATGAGGCGTCATACTTTATAATCAAGCTGCTGCAGTTAACTATTGGCCAGCATTGCTCAACATTTTGGAAGATCAAGAATTTCAGTAGTGTACTGTAAGATTGACACAGTGGAATTTTTGATTTTAAACAAAAATAAACGACGGCGAAGACCGTGACAGACGGACTTTTTAAATCACCAAGCTCATGTACAGAGTCTGCTTGACGACACAGTTATTATCGTAATGGCCCTTTATAATATCAGCGACAAGTAATGTCTCCATCATCATGGATGTAATTGCCAGGTTTTGTTGTCAAGTTAATCAAAATTGCATTATGTGTCATTTCGTCACGGGCCCTCGCCGACAATCGGGGACAAAAAGTCGCATTCATTTGACATACCCGAGTATCGCTATTGCAATTCTTGATGATTGATGGGACAATTTATCGAGACTGAAGCGATGATGAGGTGCACGTATACGCTTTCTTGTCGCTTGTCGTACTTAAGGCGTAGAAGCGTGCAGTTTTCTGTTTCTGAATAAAAGACACAAAAGTGGTTAATCGAAATCTGCCTAAGCTAAAACGAACTGCTTCTGTGCACCTAGATGTGGACCAGGACAATTTGTTCACGAAACAGGAACTAGTCGCCCAGCTGTTTCACTGATAATTTTCTTAAAGAACAATAAAATTAAGACCTTGCAACCTGGTGCAAGTAAGACGTTCAAAGCTCTGCTATCATTATTATAATGATGGTAGCGCGATAGTGCACCTGCGTGACATCACAATAGAACATTATCGAGTGGTTACAGTTAATATTTAGATATATCCAATAGCTGGTCGGGCGTGGGCGGTTCGGGCTGGCGTCTAACGAGTTATGTAAACATGCCGCGAGAGGTGACCACTGAGCCACATAGCTCATGCGGCTATATGAGCAGTGAGCACGCGCACACGCCGACAACACGACTCCAAGTAGCCATGTACCCTACTGCTGTCAAGGGTGAGGTGTCACTTCTAAGATGTTTAGAAAGCCAACACATTGTGTGTTGCTATGTACTGGACATTGTTGGAATTATCGGGTGAACATCCTGTTCAATATTTGAAATATCCATGTGATGCGAGAACATGCAGTGGAAATTTTTTGTGATATAGTATAGAGTAGTTTTGATTAAACAGCAAATAAGTTGAAACTAATCACAATATTTGCACAAAAATAACAGTATTTTTGGACAATAGATAAGAAAATAAAGCAGTCCAAGGAATGTTTGCGTAGGATGTGGACGGGCGAGGACCGAGGTGGCGCGCGGTCAAAATATTTTATTTGCTCGAGCACCCCGGACAAAGGCACAAAGCCCTGTTTGTGGTTCACCATTGTGTTGGGGTTTAGTGGCTTCTAAACAACTCCACGTAAGTACTGTGCCAACGCACAGAACATTATGTCCCACCACGCAAGAACGTCGTTCGTCTAGCTAAGACTCTCTTCATAATTATTATTGGAAACTTCTAACATATAATTATTAAATTGTACGATTTCTACAGTTATTAAATAAATAACTAGTAAAAACCGCTATCAATTTAGATACAATCTAAGTTATAGAGCGAGATAAAATCATTATTTCTGATCGAATCATCAGAGGTTTCTAGTTTGATTCGCGGTGCAATATTCAATTTTTATCTTCTTTCTTTAAATAGTAATCTAGTAAAACGTTTTATTATTAGAGTTCATTAAACTTCGCTCGAGGCATTGTTGAATCAAGACTGTATGAAATAAGATATTGTTTGCTGAACACTCTGAGGCCACCGCTACTCGGTACTCCGGCGTTATGTCTAAATAATAATATTTTCTTTTCCGAGCCGATTCCAATAAAATAACAATTGAAATTGTACCATTTGAGAAGTACGGACAAGGTACCGTATTTTATGACAAGTATATCGAGCCATAAGCGCGAGCTTCCATGATCTTATAAAAATAAATTCATTTAAATTTCGAAAGGGATCAAAGAAATGTAAGCTCTTATTCAGATGCCGATAAATTCAATGAGGATGATACGGATTCTGGTGATAAATAAGATCTTGTTAGATTAAAATTATTTCAACCAATAAGAATGCAGACATATTGTCTGACATAGTTTGTATCATCAAATCAGAACCGCCTAGGGACATAAATCACAATTAATAAGACATTGTATAGTTGCATGAAAAGGTTGCGAATATCTGTGTTGGCTGGCAGGCGAGTAGCCGGGCAGTCGCGCCGTCCTCTTGCTTAATTTACGAACTCGGCCTTTGGTACCGCACTAATTGGGTCCTAGTTCTGATTAAGCGGACACTCTGTTTCGATGTAACTCATTTGCATACCGGCAGCTAAACATACCGGCCTAGAACCCTCCAAATACGTATATATTCATATTTATATTATTCAAAAGCTTTAAATTCTACAGACGAACGTTTTTCGACTTATCAACCTTTTATAGCTTTATAACCGTTTAGTGTTACCTGCGCTTTGGGTTTATTGGACGGGAACTCTTAGGTTCATTTCCAAGCATTTGTTAAACAAATTAAGAAAATGAGAAGGTTCGGCAAGATAAAATATATTCGGATAGATGTTCAAATTATCTCCTTATTTATAGCTATCAATTAATTCTAAGTGAGGCGGCGGCGAGCGGGTCATTAGTGGTAATTACATAGGCAAATAACAGAAATATGACACCAAACGAACCACTACATCTTACTAAGTACTTTTTAGATAGTGCGCCAGTAAGTAATTTATGTTCTTGGTTTCTAGACATTGTAAAACTTGGTAGTGTAGCCGTTGCGACAATACCGTGAATTTAAATAAACGGTCCAATCTATTCAGGTTACGACATTGTCCCTTTCCCTTCTCCTTGTTCCGACTGGCTGTCGATATAATCTCAGGTCTGATTTTGTAGATATTGGATACCCTATAAAGTGCTGTGGGTTGTTGGAATAGCTAGAAATGTACACGTATTTTAATGAGATCGGTAAATCAAATGGAATAATACGAGTGGCAAGCGGCGCGTGCCACAAGGCCGATCAACTGAAGAGTCAGATATCCTGGCGGTCTCGCTCGCGCACGCGCAGCCACGACGCGCGCTCTATAAGGCCTGCCAAGTATTATGATTACTCTTTAATGGAGATTTGACCTGTTTGGCAAGCCGTACGCGTTCATCATGCTGTCGTTACACCATATCCAAGCACGTGGCTCTGTAAGGCATTGCATACGATACCGGACACCGCTATGACTTTATTCAAATCACCGCCAGATAAAAAATATCCGTGCCATATAAAGAAAGATGGCGGCGCAATTTGAATGACGTATTTGGTGAGATGACAGAATTTGGTGTTCATTTACCTACTTATTGCAGAACACATCTTGATGTTATTTGGGGCAATTAAAATGAAGAAATCTGTATGCAAGAGTCCGTAATTGCAGACGTCCTTTTTAATTGTATTTTGTTGAAATACGTGGGTGCATAAAGCAGTTCTTGGCGGTTACCAGCACAAAAGTGTGCCGGCGCGCGGCGCGGTGCATTCGTATTCTTAGTCATAAAATAATACTTACAAGTTTAGCAGGATCGCATTGGCAATAGCCGGGGGCGTTCTGTCTTGGCTCGGGTCCACCGTTAAATAATAACAAGCATGTACGTAGTTCCACTGGCTATAAATTGCTTGCTGCCGCCGGGCACGGGGCACGCAATACCAATGCGGAAAATATTATGGTGTTCTGTATAGCTAGAGCGGCTGTACGGGTTTGCCAGCGGCTATGTAAAGCCTACTATTGTTGGTGCTCTGTAGTTGTCAAGCCAGTCGCTTGGACGGTTAGGTAGTGGAATACTTAGCTAGAGCCGAGCTATTGTGCCTTTGTTTATGTGCTGGACTTATTCTACTCGATTGTTCTTAGTGTTTTGTCAGTCTATCAGATATAGATAGGATAAGATAGGATTTTTTTAAATTTTTCAATTGCTTTCATCGGTTTCTTCTCATAGATACGCTTTCACCATTCTTGACATTTTTCACCCCTCTCGAAATCCTACCCTCTACTCAGTCGAGGGGTGATAACAAAAAAGGTAGACTTAGAAAAAGTTAACATTAATGAAGCCAGAGCGTGCGGCTTCCCTTCCAGGCGGTCGAACATTCTGTCTCGGCACATTCCGTCGCATTGTGCCTGACCACGGAACGCGCGACCACACCGCACACCGCATTACATAGCACTTATTGAAAACGAAACACTTTGGACACGGGACAACGTTTTTGTTCACGACCACAACTTGGAACTTGGTGATCTATGAAACAAGTTCAATCGTTAATCAACGAACTAGGAAGTGTCCACTTTTCTTTTTATTACTTGTAATGGAAGTCTCGTTGCTTGCGTGTCTTCCAACCGCGGCTGCTTTTTGTCTCGACCTAAGTTTAGATTCGAAACTTTCTTTACCCACGTGATCTCTCGTTTTTTCTGCCATTAATTTTGGAAGATATAACTGTTATATTATAATGATTACATACACGACATTGTATTGTAACTACGACGTAATGTGTTTTTTTTCCAGCATATCATAGAGCGAAAAAAATATGACTCTCGTTGATGTCTTTTGTACGGGCTGACATTTTCTTTACATTCACAAACTTTCTTTCGAAAAATATATTGCATATATTATTGCAATTATTTCATAGTTTGCTGTTTATAAATAAACAGAGTTACAGGTTTTCCGTTTGTTAGCTAGCTTGCTGTAATTAAACAATGCGCGTGAGCAAATTACACTTGTGAAAGCATAAAAGAAAGTTGAATTACGCAACTAATCCTTAGATCCTTCACTCTAACGTCTAATTGAATAATAAAACGTTAGAAAGTGCAACAAACAAAATAAATAGGGCAATGAAATTGTAAGTTAGTTTGTTAGTATTCAGTTCGCAAACCGCACGAGTGTTTCACACGCCTCCTTGCGTATTCGACGGGCGTCCGCGCGTGAGAATACTGCCCCAAAACATGCGGGTTTGTGAATTCCCTAATCTATTAAAATGTTATCGTGAGTACGCGCTTTGAAATGACTGGAAAGCTGACATCTCTGATGGGAATGATAATATAATATCTCTCGTCTCAAAATGAGGTAAATTGTCGTTTGTTTTTGGGCGGATTTTTGGACGCTAGCCCTCGTGTTGCTTATTGGTGTAACCATTTTGAAATAATTAATTATTTAAATGTGTCGTGTCGATTCGCCCATTTCGGGCGAGTAAATTCGGGCGAATCACCAATAAGCCAATCCTGAAGGTGCGTCATGCAACTGCCTCTTTCAAAGGTCTTTTTTGGTGGGAAACATATTTTAGAACTAACTAATTAATTAAATTCTTCGCCCTCCGATACAGGATTTATATCGGCCGTTGCTTGTGCTTTTTAGTGTTTTCTCGCTCTCTATTTTCAGTATCCTTTACTAAGTTTGGAACATATTCTGCAATTGTTACAGTTACCATTCTTCGCTTCATAGCGGCTAGTGCTAATAATATTTCCTAATACCGTAACTTCAACTTTAATTATAACATGTACAATTAAACTTGCTTATTAAGAAAACGTCTCATGACCGTCAGGCCGGTAATAGGGGTAAATACATATAGATAAAACCACTTACTTTATGGGTCCGCAATCAGAACCGTTAACAGTTTCTAGATTTGCAACGATATGCAATAACTGGACTAGTTTAAGTGTTCGCCCATAAATATGGAGCTTTCCAACATTTACATAAGAACGAGTCTACAATCAATTCAAATTATTTCGTAACTAGATTTCCGTTTACTCGATACATGTTTTATTACTCGATAACACTCGACATGTTAACACCAATCGATACATCGATACAACGAAAGTTGTTTTTTAAACCGTACAAGCTATCTCCATAGTCATTACACTGTGATGTAAGTAATTACGGGTAATATATTAATCTATTAGAAGTTTACTGTCTTGTATATCAATTGGTATATTTAAATATAAGTGGTCAAGGGCGAGAGAACAGGCTTGCGAACTTAATAGAACAACTTTTAGTTTTGTGATATTAAAATAATTAAGAATTGATTGATTGATTATTTTAATTGAAGTTTTATGACATGACATTGTTACAAGAAATATAATCGAACACAAAAATAACCATGATTTGGTTTAATTAAATCTTTTATTGTTTAGTTACTATAAGAAGTACAATCAAAAGGATACATAAAACTATAGGCACGTTACTAAAGGCAAGAGGTATTAAAATTAAAAGTATGATGTTTATTTATAGGCGTGTAAAAAACACATAATCCTGGGCGCAAAGTAGCACATAACACTATGAGTTATGACCGCCTAACTCACAGTAATCGGATGACACAAACATGTGGACAACACTCACGAAAGCTTTGTTGTACCCTTTGCTTTGAACTCGCTATAAATCTCTAACCAAATTTTAAATTCGTGTAATAAACTACCTCAAGATTTATGTAAGTTTGACAATGCCACATTGGTACATCTACATACATTATAGTTTTGTCGCCAAGGCTGTAATCCTCGAAATTATTTATATTTTTGTTGCTACTGGCAATCATCAGTTTAATCAGTCATTTTCCAATAGTATTGGGTATAATAATTATATTGTGCCGCTTTGGCAGAATATCATTTTTACATGAAGGGACTGAAATTCGATCTTCGCATCCAAATTAACGAGGGTTTCGAAGGACTAAGGTCGTCATTTTTGTTGTCGCTAATAAAAAATCCTTAAATAATGTTTTTGTCCTAATAATGTATTTCTGGTTCCGACCATATTTCTTTATATCATCATCATCTTATGTCATCTTTGGTAAAAACATACTGTGACCAAAATTTCATGTGAAAAAAAATTTCATAGAAGGATGCTTTCTCCGTTCTCGTGATATATCCATGTCGTCGTTTATTTGACAGACTGACAGCCAGACGTGTTGACTGACCGTCCGAAACGTCACGGTGACAACTGTCACAGCTGTCATTCGTCAGATAAAGTCGTGTGAACTGCGCTTATCTGCGCAAGCGCCTGATCACGCGCGAGATAGAAATTGATAGAATCACCACCTTGTGGGAACTATTTGATGTCAGGTGGTTTTCATACAACCATATTATACCAATTAAAAAAAATATATGTAAAGACAATTACGAGTAACTAGTTAGAGAGTTCTAAATTGGGCTAATAATGGTCACTTGGTTCTTCAGCGACATACGAGACCTTAAACTATTCTGAAAGTCTCAAACTTCATACTTATCAGTAAAAAACAAGATCTTAGAAAAAGCTCTCTACTCCACCTAGAATATGGTTCGAATTTATTCTAAGTCCAAAATTCAGCTATCAACGATACGTGTGTGATCCCAGCACTATTTACAATTCACAGGTAATCAATCCTTATCAGAACTTTTATGACGAGCTAGCCATAATGTCGGGATAGTTTATTTTATATAGATCATCGCTAATCAATTCCCACGATTCGCACGCTCATGTGAAAGTATTCGGGTATCGGGTCGAAAATCCCTATCTTTTATCGATATGTTTTCCCATGACAACTATTCATGCAACACCTTTTTTGACGTTTATTTGCATACAATGTTATCTGTATATCGATTTAATCTTGTGTTATATTTCTGTTGGTATTATTTGAACAATTTAAAGATTTGAGGTACTCGTATTAGAGATTTTCAACAGGTGTAATTTTTTGGTAAAGAAATTAAAAAGATTGCAAGTAATTAATCAAAGTTTGCAGTTTATGTGGTGAAAACTTAAATTGCCCATATATTTGGTTAGCTGCATAATTCCATATTCAATAAGTGATGTCTCAATTAAATTTGTAAGCCTCTATCAATTTCAGACTTCCATTAAAACGTCAAAACAGCGATAGTCGGTGTTACACGATCTTTATTTTAATTTCTAATGCCAAAAAATATTCATGAAGCAGTAAACGCAGATAAAATCGTGCTCAATCAAATATGATAAAGTGTCCCGTCGTCACGAAACACTGAATATTTAATATTATTTAAATGAGCGCTAGGACTGCATCTAGACACGCACAAAGAATGAGAAATGTCGCCTGTCGGGGTCCGCATAATTGCATGCTTTCCAAATTACATGTAATTGGAGCTGTGTTTTACTGAGCTCGCGTGTTTTTGTCTTTTAAATAACATTTTTGTTCCTTTTATTTGGCTAGTTGTAAAATTATACAGCATTTTTATAATAGTTAATGTCGAGTAACGACATTAAACACGAAGGCATTTGCGATTTAATTTCATGTTTATATTAGTACCCACGTTCATGAATGGTAGCGACTATTTATGTTGAGTAGAGCAGAGGTCAGCATGTTTTGAATAAAACAGATTATTTACAACGTTTGTCAGCATATGTTCACATGTGCTGCGCGAGCGCCGGCGATGGCGACGACGGTGACGTCGGTGGCGCCGCCCGCACATGCGCACTCAGCTTAATTCATGGCCAAACCTCGACTGACACTCAAGTATTATAGACAAAAAATGATTTTAATACCGCCCTAGACGATTTATTAGCGACAGTTGTCCATATAAAACTAATTTGGAACGGACACACCATATTAATGTTGCCATTTTTTTGCAAATGTTCTTAAATCGGAGTGTGATATAAAAATTCAAATTAATTACAGCCTTCGATGGTATTCCACGCAATTTAAACATGGGGAAGTTTTTGTGGCGGTTTACAATATTCAAGCCTTTTTTTCTTGTATTTACCTACTTAGGTCTAGTCTAGTAAGGTACCTAATTCGAAAGAATCCATGTTGAGAATGTGTTCATACTCCATGCACGAAAAACAATTGCTGACACCATAAATATTAGTTTATCAACTACCGTTCAGTAGCCAAAATATTGACGTCATCAAATATGCATGATTTCTAAATATTTTGCGATGATGCTAACTAAGTACAATTTATGCATGCTTGTGCTTATGTCACAAATAACGCGGTACATAACAGCAGTTGCTAGTACAAGTCATATTATACACGCAGTAATAAGTAGTCACGCTTCAATGTAACATCATGTACCTACTATTGACTCTGTATGGAACACGCTGTATGTCGTGTCGTGGCTGTTTATAGAGCCAGTTAGAGCCACTGATTGGACGAGATGACTTTACACCAAGTATGGCGGTAGAATGTTTGCTAATCGTATGTAATGACGTGCAGGTAAATGAGGTGGCTAGTTAGCGGTACTCAACTTGCATAATTTGGTGATCCGGTTGTAATAAGGAGTTTTTAGGGCTTCCTTTACAACTCCTGATGTTCTAACAAGAGCAATGGTTATTCTTAAGAAACAACACACTTAAACGCAGGCAGGTACTAGCATGTACTATTACCGCCACGGATACCGTCAACAATACGTTCATTGTTATGCAAACTCGCGACAAATCTACTTCAATTTTGTTTATCGCCATCAATTGAGTTTACAAGGTGCAGAATAGCAATTACCTCCGTATTTCTTAGCAGCTGGCAGAGGGGCGCCCACGCGCCCCGCACGAGTTCAGCTCTATTATACAATCAGGACGAATCAGCACATGGGACACACGACCACTCACCACGCACGCCGGCCACGGAGGTCAACTCGCTGAGCAATCCAGGGCTAGCTCAATACCAACCTAATGATCCTATTATAATACTCAACCAACAATCTAAAGAGTACAAATCTTTTTGATCAACGTATAATACTAGCAGATTCGACATTGCCCATCAGGCAATTTTCTAGGTCTGCCCACGTCAATTACACTATTTTACACAAGATCGTGGCTGGCAGGTTATTATTGTGATTGTTTCCTGGCAATTCTCGCTGTAAGAGGCTATAGATGCAAGTAGTAATTTAGTAAATAGCAATTGAAAGAATTGCTGCGCAAAAGTTTCACGTAGCGAAATAACGCCAGCTTATAATAAAATTTCAAAATTGATTCGATGAGATTGTAAGCGATTGTCGCGGGCCGTACAAAAATGTTGCGTTCTCATTTTAATCGTGCGTAGCCGAAGGCGAGGCGAGTTTCTCTCGATGATCAATAGAGCTGGTCCCTGCGCATTATATCGAATGTATCGCTGTATCGTATATGAATACAATAGCACGCACGTGCTGCGCAGTCGCCCGCGGTGTCCGCCCTACCATTGTCCAGCCAGCCATTGTTTCACGGAAATCCTCTACATGTCTTGACACTCACAGTAATATCCT
Organism: Agrochola lota; assembly: GCA_947364205.1. Taxonomy (NCBI): domain Eukaryota; kingdom Metazoa; phylum Arthropoda; class Insecta; order Lepidoptera; family Noctuidae; genus Agrochola; species Agrochola lota. The sequence goes on along the minus strand of OX376223.1, from coordinate 15,076,388 downwards.
ACTTTGATAATATTACCATGTGTGATTATGATTAGTCATCGTAGGTAATAAAATACAGTGGCACAGGATAACATGTTGCAGAGGAAATGACAAAAAAAGTTATTGTTTCAACAGGTGGACATTGTGACAAAGATAGTAAAGAATTATAATTATTGAGATTCCGATCATAAACACATTCTTGTCGTTGATCAATATTATCATTCAACAATTGAAGTGCTTTTGTTCTTCAGGACTATGAAAGACATTGTATGCTTTCTTTTCCTACATAACCTACCTACTAGCATGATTAACTTGGACTTCTTCTTCATTAGCAAACCTAAGCACTTCAAAACGCTGATGAAGTGATTTTGAACGCCGTCAAAATCGGTCCAGCCGGTTCGGATATTAGCCGGAACAAACACAGACAAGCAGTCAAAAATTTCAAAAATTGTTTCGTTGTTATAAGTATCATATTTCGTAATGCATTTAGTAGAAAGCTATTATTTTGACATCACAAACAGACACTTCAATTTTATTTATTTGTATACAGGGTCGCATCCCGACATCGACGCGAAAACTGATACTGATATGAAAAAAAAATCTACTGTTCCATACATTTTGACCGCGTAGGTATTGCAGTTTTCTATGAAACAGCTCATTTCTTTTTTAATAACTAACCGACGAAACATTTCAACGCAAGGGGGTTCAGATTCATGTACTGAATCCATGGTATCAGTTTTTGCGTCGATGTCCCTGCCACCCTGTATAGATTAGTTAAAATTTCCTTGTTCTGTCTAATCTAAGTTGCCTTAGAGACAATAACAACTTTAGTTAGAATACAATAACGAGCGAACACTAGCTATCTATTAGGCAAGTCACAAAGCAGTTAGACAACTAGATCACGGAACTGTTTTGCTTATTTAGCTGTTCCTACAATCGCCGTACGATCGACTATGACCTACAAACTAAAAAACCTTCCGACTACTACCTCCTGCCTTTGTGCGCGAGAGCATTCAATTCTTATAAGATCTTGAACTGCGCATGTGGGGGTGAGCTTAAAAACTTATAAATCTTTGTCGCTGTGCATGTGTGAGGGCGGACTTGACAAGAGCAACTCGATAGCGACACAATGCCCTGGCATATTACCATATTGTAAGAGCCGGCAGTAAAACTTGTTTTATATTAATGCAACGACTATAGAGCTTTAGATATAGCTTTTATAATGTCCGTGTATTTGGTGCAAATATTTTTATGACTGGAGCTAAAAAATAAATCAAAGCTTTCGCCTATTGCAGCTTTTCAATTTACCACTTCATTTGAATTGCGGTGGACCGCAGTTATATTATAATGAAACATTTAAGTACGAATAGTACAATAACGGAATTTACGTTGGTTTCGTATACAATTTGTATCTATATTGACAACAATAGTCGGCGCGTGGGCAACAGGCTGCGCGGGCGCGGTCCGCGGTCCAGGGCTGCTAGAACTAATTGTAACACTTTCATAATAACTACTTACAATAAATAATTACCATGCTCTGCTGTTAGAATACTAGCTAAACAAATATTCAAGTTAGATTATAAATGGAAGACTTGTTTTAGTCTGTAGGAAGATTAATACAACCTTAAACAATAATTTTTCGTTACTTTGAAATAAAACGATTATGCCGACACACTGTTTATACCTTCCCTATTCGAAACGGGAACTTCAACATAGGAAAAGCTAAAAGCCGTCTTATAAAGCCAGCCCTAATAGAAACGGAGGTTGAACGCACGCGACATTGTTATCTCGCGCCAGGTTTGGGCGAGAATAAATAAAACTCTTCGTAGAAAACACACATTTATTTTATTATTCTGTCGAGGTTCTTGTAATGTCGCGATATCGCTTTATGGGACCTGTTATCGTGCACTAACGAACTTTCACAAACACAAGACGTACGATTAAAGTTAGAGGATCATAAACATTGTATAGAAAACTTAAATTGGACCTCGTACCGTTACAAAAATTAACTGCCAATTTTTATGATATTTGGAAAAAGACAATATGTTTAAATATGTTATATACCTAGTCATAAAATTTCGATTTACATAACCTGTCTGATTGTTAGGTTTTTATAATAGTGAATCCTAATGGTATGGTAATTCCTAACGTATTTCTACGCGATTTGCCATATTAACACGAATGCGTTAAAATTTGAAATTTATTACTTGGTTATAATCTTTTATGTAGAAAAAGGCTTCGATCATAACTTTTATTAAAAGTTGTAAAACATTGCTAATATGGCAACTATAGAAAGCCTCTTCATATGCCGAAAATAGGAGACATAAACTACGGGATACCGGTTCTCCGTCGATCAAATTATATGTCTACAACTACATACATAAATATCAATAATTTTAATTGATATACAAATCAAAGTTAATTGATCTTGAATCATTTCAACTGTTTCTAAATTTGATTAAATTTTCATATTGCAATACCATATCACTCGTGCCTTCTGCCAGAGAATAAAAATAATATAAACACTAATTGGACAGCGCGCGTGACTCCATTTTAGCCGTAATTCTTTAGACTTTTATGAATGAGATAGATAGATATAAAAGTATATTGTGTGACAGAGAGGGGTGTAGGTGTGGTAGGGTGACGTTAAGGTACATTAGCGGCTTTTAGGCCGGTATCGGCGCCCGCGTCATTTGCGTGGTAATGGGCCGGGATTGCCTCAATTTGAATCTGCCGACCGTCATCTTTTTGTACACTTTGCTGGTTAATGGATCACGGTTACTGTACCGTCTTTGTTGTTGTTTTGTGCACTCGTGATAAAATACTGCACTTTATGAATATGAATCGTGTTTGAATATTGATCTGCAGTATGGAATGGCATCTATTGCTGCATAGCACAAATATTTATGTTACCTTTTTATAATTTTTATATGTTCACTGCATTCTACATTAATGTCATTTATTCCAAATATTCGTGTCATAATAAACATTTGATTATGTTGGAATAGTTTCAAAAGTATAAACTGCCACGGTCCGCTCCTTGCAGTTAACACCCCTCGCACAGATTTTTTGTGTTTCTATTTGAAAATAAGAAAAAATCTATGCGGTTTTTATATGGATTGTTTTTGTGTGTTTGTCTTAGCGCGCGCCGATAACGTAGGCGACAGAGGTCCAACACTCGGTAGTTTTTAGTTTTAAATTATTTAAGAAGCTTTTAGTCTGAGTAAATTCTACTTGACCAATTAACGTTGTCCGCCCGGTAGACTTAAGTTTAGAATGTAGTTACGATTAACTGAAACAGTTCCGTTCCGTGGGTAAAGTAGCCAACCTAAGTAATAAAACACCCAAATGTCTGCATAAATCACTGCCAGGGTGACTGTAATTGTAATTCCAAGTAAAATAACGTTTAATTTAAATACTGCTATGGAATGCACCTACACAGTTTAATGATTCGGTTCTTAATTACAGTTGGCCATTTAAATATATTTACTCAAATTGCTTCGCAGACCTAATAATATTAATCAAGCAAGACGAAGTAATCACATCAAAGCTTGATGTTTAAAGTTCAGGTAATAAACCCTTTTTATGTTAAAAGGTTGTTAACCCCCGTAGACAGGGGTGCACTGTGCACTACCTTCCATGTGTTTGTCGCGACGCGGACGGGCAGGGGTGGCCACATGAGTCCCACAGTCCCACTTGTTGCTATTAGTTAGTAATTTACAACACATATTTTTCAACATTCGCCCATTAGCGGGGGATTAGGGAAGTCTCCCGATGACGTGAAAGTAGGATATGACGCGACAAAATTCCCCATTGCCGTCACTCCGTCAGTAATAAAAGAAAATCGATGCGTTGTCAGACGAGATCGAGCACCGCCTGATTAATGTATGCGTTGGGACACACGGGATACATTTATATTGTGCGTAGGAGTGAGATATATACTGAGCAATGACCCTTTTACATGGCAGTTTTAGCGTTCAAAAGGTTGAAAGGTTGTTTGTTGGTTTAAAGGCTTAGAGTCTAGATGTTGTTGAAGAGCCTTTCAGTTTCTAGTCCACTATCTAGATTCTAGACAGTTGACAAACATTTGGAGGCAAATTCGAACATGCTTAACAAAAGCCGTTCCTGTGCTATTAAAGATATCAAATGAGAGAGTCTATAAGTAACAACTAAAAGAGTATCACATAAAGGAGTAACAACTGGACTTTCCATGCTCAACTCGTAAGGGAAGCAAATGAGAGCCCATTCAAACAAGATGAGACAAGGCTCGAAAGTGTTGACAAGCAGACAGACAGACAACACAACGCGGCCACACAGACAATGCACTCTAACATAAAAGCGACGCCATGCTTTTATTGGTCGACCATGTAAAATCTTTACGTGGCATCTTTTATAGTGTGGTGTGTCGTATAACTCGTATATTTTAGCTTTATGGCGTGTGGCTGAGTCGCCGTGGGCCGGCGGCGTGGGCGCTACTCCAGAATCGAGCCCACGTGCCTGATCGCAGATACCATTGTCCGCTTCGGGCTTGTTTATGGGAGCACTCCGAGATACCGACGAGAAATGACACCTTGATCGCGTGCCTTAATCTACCACTCCCTGCTAAGAACTTTCATCTAGATTTTGCGTTGATCTAATTTTATAGAGCTTGGAACCGGTTTATGGCGTTGCAGTTTAGAAGAACTAGTTCGGGAGCTTCTGCGCTGTACTTTGCGAGCTTAAAAAACAAACCAGATATTTATTTACACGTTCCATTATCGCATAAAAATTGAGTGAACACGAGTAATAACCGAGATGAAATGAAGATTTGGCTGATGACACTATAAATGACTGTTATAAGTTGCATGTAGCGTATAATCTTGGAACAATAAGAACCAACGGTTGATACAGAATTGGCTCGTAAAAGCGTAGTGGCTTGAAGCGGTAGCAATTTGAGTGAGCTTTTAATAATTTTTATTGATTGGAGTATATGGAGCCGGTCGGCAGTGTCGCGTTGGACACGGAATACGTAATGAGCTCTCTGTTAAATTAATGACTACGGTAGCCGCGTTCCAATCAAATCACCCAAATATGATTAAGACAACTTTCTGACTGTGCTATAAATAAATGTACTAGACTTAATTATGCAGCTACTGTATGCGCAGATAGGTCGAATATGTCTCCACATTTTTATATGCAACAATTATTACTAGGTAAGAGGAAAAGAATACTGATGGTCCTCAATTCTCCCGTAACTCTTTCATGATAACCAACCTTATAAATACCGAAAAGTAAACTCACCTTTCTTTTGTTTCCAGTGGCCTGACATCAACCACGGAGCGAGGCGTGACTCCGGTCTACCTTCGCTGTCGAGAGGGCAGCATCTCCTGGGTGTACCCTCGCGGTGCACTGCGGCTGTTGTTCCGACCATCACTACCTGCTGATGAGAGGGACTTCAAGGTCTGCGTGCGGGTCATACGGCGACCAGACCCGCCTGATCTATTCCACACCTTGCGACTTAATGATACAGGTAATTTTATGGTGCTTTTTATGGTTATCTGGAAACAGAATTCCATCAAAATAATACATTTATCAGGGAGTAATATTAACACAAACAAAAATAAAAAGTAAATAAATAAACAAAATTAAATAAAAATGTACACATAATTAATGGAGTTAGGGATGATCACAGATGGCAAGCGCTCTTCGTAAATTGTCGGTTGTGTGGACCCTTTTTGAATACCAGTGTAAAACTCCTTCAACATAATGATTTAATTGTGGTCGCCTACTAAGTAATGCATTCTTTCCAGAAGTCGCCGAGCGGTTTCCAGCGCGTCTCTTTGTGGAGGGCGCTCGTCGCTTAGTTCCCCTGTATGCGCCCAATGATGGCGACCCGAGGGAACTACGATGCTTCAGAAGCCGGCACGGTCGTGCTGCTCTTTACGTCGAAGCTGAACCCGAAGACGGACCTCAGAAGAGAAAAGCTACCTTCAAATACGAAGCAAGACCCCTGGTCCGGAGACACTACGACCCTTCCACGGCAGACTGCAGACCTTGCACCGAGTCGGAACTAGAGCTAGCCTTCTGCACCAGCGACCTCGGTAAGACCTCACACGATAATACCATTACTTCTCTAGCTGTTCCTTCACCGCAATAATGAGTAATCACAAAACCAGGAGCCCTTGCCCCGCTGAATGTTAATAAACCCGCGCCCGACGACCGCACAGTAATTTGTCGCCATCATCGGGATTCCACGCGCCTCAAATTATATTAAACGTTGTTATACTTGAAAATAATTTTATCATTTTTCCTCGCTTAACTACCACGAAGTATTTACACAGCGAGACCATTTATCTAAAGGACTCGTTATTTTTAAATTTTAAACAATGTTGAATTTTTACGCAAATGAATGCAACCCAAAAAGGTTCGCGCATTGTTTGTCGAGGCTTTTGTATCGCCGCTAAGTGCTAGTCGGATCTCTGTTACGATTAGATTGCATTTCATACCGGTCATGACTCACGGAAGCTTTTGCATGTGCAGTGAGCGAGCCGGGATGAGCTGCTTAGATTCAATTTACGTCCGTAACGACGGTACTTGACAAGTGTATACCGGATTGACTAGTATGGGCGTACGGCACGCGACGCGGCGGGGAGTTCATGTTAATAGTTTTTTCTGGTTTGATAAATTATAATAGTTGAGGAGTTATGTCACTGCAGCGTATGCGTCCCGCCGCGTCGCCCGCGCACCCACGTTATTAGCCGCCTCCAACACGTATCATTGATTTTTTGTTTGTCATTCCACACAAAAAGGTAGATATTTTTGGATCAAGGCAACGTTACGTGTTAAGGTGCTTTGTCATATAAAAATGACAAGCTATTGTTAAATTGTCAAGAAATGGGAAATTATTATCCGATTGTTTCTGTTTGTATTTGAATAAATAAATAATGAATCATTAGGTCCCACCATACGAAGATCGGGACATGACTTACGTTCGTACTTCGGGCGCATATTTCGGATATTAACTCTAGCTTACAATTAAATTAACAGTTGTCTTGATAACATACCGCGGTACTGAGATAGTCATGATGGCTCGTTAGTGAACCTTCTATGTAATTATCGACTGTCGGGCTCGGGTTGATGACCGTTTACCAAAGACTGGGACTATTCACTTATCTTGCTCAAACAAAAGCTCAGCGTAGAAAAAAATCCGGCTACATTTTGCGCTTACTCACGGAGCGGACAAAAAACATGGACAATGGGGACACAGTGATTAATATCTGGACAATAAATCTGGTGTCGCGACTGGTTCCTAGTCGTTGAGCGAGCTACATTGTGCTACAGTTTTAACACTGCTCTTACCTCACCGAGATAAGTGGGGTATATGTACCGGCTTTTGTTTCCATCGAAGTTACAAGCTTTATAGAAGTTTTTAAAAAATTATCATGAGAATTTTTAACAGAGTTACATACTTTTCTTTCAAGCGAAATCTTTCATTACGTACTTAATATATACTATGTTAGGGTAAAGGACAGTAAAACGGTGAAATGAAATGAAATTAACTTGATCTCATAATAAAAGTACAGTGTAAACTCTATATAGCGACACTGAAGGGACTGTGCATTTTATGGCGTTATAGAGAGTTGTCGTTAAATGGAGAGAAGAAACATCAGAATTAGAAAAAGAAAAAGTTTATTTCCGACTATTGTTAGTAGTTATGTGCATAAAAAAGAATGTTATATGAACGCTATTGCGTATAGTCTGTTATTTTTGTCTGACGTCTTTTGCTGCACCAGTAATTTTGTTGTATTTTTTTACTTATTTTATTCATATCTAGCAATATTGAGGCATCTTGGTTATAAAGGAAGTATTTTTCCAATAATTTAGCTGCTTCCAGAGCTTCTTTAATGCTCGGCGGAGGCTCAGGCTCATCCGTCTCATCTTCTTCATAAACAAAAGTAAACAAAAGAACGAATTTCTTAGAAAGTTCGGTATGCATGATGCCGACAGTCGAGTTTATTGCGGGCTAGGATAATAAAGCGACAATAGATCGTACACAGCTGCGCAGTTTTTACTAATTTTAGCAACTTAAAAGGTACTTTTTATTACTCAATTGTTGTCGTTATTGAGAGTGGGTGTAATGCTATGTAGAGTGAAACATTGTATGAAAGACAAGCTAAACCAACCAAAGCCAATTGATTTCGACGCTTAAGGGAGTTAGTCGTTAAATAGAGTGACGTTACATGGAGTTTACACTGTATATGGTATTCAAAACGTGAAAGAATGGCGCCGTGACAACGTGGAACATTTAAAGCCGCGCTGTAGTCAAAAGGAAAACTCGTCGCTGACTCAATTGTGTTCTCGAAACACGCTCAGATAGCTCAGTCATTAAACTTTATAACTTCTAATTTGTTTGTGCCGTAGCAATTACTATAATTAACAAAAACTCGGCTTTCAAACAAAACAATCCATGTAAATGCAAGGCTTGATAAATAACACAGATAATAATTTGGTTTTAGGTACTAAGGAATGCACATTTACATATATTATTAATATGGTATTGACGCAAAATATTATTATTGTGGGATATTTTCCTCGAACAGCTTTATTTTGGCCGTTTAAAATGACGAAACCTGTATTTCTTTTGAATAAAATATATTCTATTCTAGGCTAACGAATTTTAGCATACCTACCTACTTAAAGCACAATACGAGCCTTAATTTCTTGCGGACTGAATTTATGACATCTACTTACAAGAAATACTTGAATAACTAAACTATCCGGATAGTGAAATATACCTAACTTAACAATTGACAAGCAAAAAATGTATGGTAAAATAATCGCATATCATATACGTATAACCTCCTCTTTTTTTGAAATATAAGAACACTTTTACGGAAACTGTAACTCAACAATTTTCTGATGTTACATATTACAGTTGCTATAACGTACCATCTCCATTTCAGTATCCCGAGGCGTGATCGTAATGAGCGAGGCTCGCGAAGACCTGGACACGACGCAACTGACTCTCCGACTGACCAAGCTGATCCGCGCAACGTCGGGAGAGGAACCCAGGGACAAGCCTGATGACCTGGCTGAAGATGACGATTACTATAGGTAAGGATTGCTAATATTCAAAAGATTTTCGTTTTTCAGAGTAGTTATTCGAATGTCCTAAGAGTTAGATTTTCTGACAATACAACATTCTGTGATTCCTAACCCTAGGATCTTATAACTTTTAACTATGGGTATAGTAATAAAAGTAGGTCATCTTACGTCCATTCTTCTTTTCGTGTGGTTAGTAACTAACCTGGTGTCAGTTTTAAAGCCGCCCATGGGCCTCTGACTTGGCTTCACATGCTGTCAAGAAATATCTCTCAGGCATGCCAGTTTCCTCACGATGTTTTCCTTCACCGTTTTTGAAGCAAGTGATAATTATACAATACGCACATTAATCCGAAAAGCCAGAGTTGCGTGCCTTGGGTTCAAACTCAAGACCTATGACTTGGCAGTCCGACGGTCACACCACTATGCTATTACTGTATAAGTCCATTGAGAATGTTTAAAGCTACGAGTAAAATCGTCGGATATTTACAGCTTTCCAAAGAAAACTTTGCGTTTCGGGAATCATTCTCTCACTTTGGAAATAAAAACCGAACCCATATCTTTTCTGGTTTACCTGTAGGTATTTTATAATCAATGTGACAAATCTGCCCACCCCAGAATACGCTAGCCATTTAGACATCACAAAGTTCGTACACGCCACATCGTTATGAGTGAAGCATTTAAAAAGTAGATACCATGTAATTGCAATCCCCCGCGTAGATAATTGCGAATGGCCGCTTAGGCTTACATAATACATTAGTGATTATGAAACCTTGTATGATCTACGTTTTAGAAGTTAGAACTACAAGTCAAGGCATTGTATAAAAATGTTTGAGACAAAGGAATTGGTACCAAGGACTCGTTACCAAGAACCAAGTCCTTTACATACTACCTAGGTCGACACACCCAAATTGATCAGATAGTAAGTGGGTACACACTTTTATGAAAACCAAGTAAAACGTTATTGTGTGATAGTATCTAGAACCTGTTGCCCACCTACAGGCTACATGCACGCTCATAAACCTCTGGCTGCACTAAAAAGTTATTATAGGGTTTATCTTTGTTCCATCTCTTGGACATGTAAATTGGGGACTGAAAGAGTCTCCTACAAACTGTTGTAAGAAATGATACGACGTTGTAATGCCAGTATTTTAAAACAAAACTTATAATGCGTAATTTCATTGCAGTTAAAAACTTAAAGAGAATTTAACACTTCTACGCCGACCAAAAGACATGCCATGTGTTTTACTGAATATTAAATGGATGGACGGCTTGATACTTCTTCTCTTGTTCTTGTGTTCTAACAAATCCAATCTTTCCAGGTATGACGTCGACAACACACTAGAGCACACAACACACCGTAACCACAAGCGGCGGAAAACGCGCAGCCTTCACGCGCACGTCCACGTTTCCTCGGTGTGCGGGGCGGCCGCGGGGGCGGGCGAGTTCCTTGTCATGGCCAGGAGACGCCTCGGGAGGTACTCCCTCGTCTGTGCCCCCCGGATAGACGACTGGGCCGAACTGGTGAAGAGACGGAACGCTGATGGCACGGCACATTGTCAGCTGCAGCATTGAGGTGATCTGTGTTACCCTGAAGATGGGCTGTTTTGAGGTAGCGTTCTCTAATGCTGTGCTGTAATTGGTTAAAATCAGTGATGACGATAAAGACACTAGTGAGGTATTGGCTAATGATGGACGCTGAGTGTGTAGTATACTTTCTGCAAATAATTGTTATTATGCAGGGTTATTTCTTAGAGATATCTTGAACTCAACAGTGAAACATTGTTGCTTCAGATCCTATTTCAAGAGTTATCTATATTAGTAATGTTACTGCTTGCCATAAAATCAGCTTGCGTATTAATGCAATATTGTACAAAAGTTCTAATCTTTATTTATGTATCAAATGTTTATATTTCCTGTAAATGATATATTTGTAGATTTTTAAAGAAAATGTGGTCCAGAGTGCCAAAATATATAAGATCTTCATTTAGCCGTAAGGTTGATCTCAACTCTGTACATATTATGATTAAGTGGGATAAAGAAAGCCATATTAGTTAAGCACCATAATTAGTTATAACGTAATATGTATATTGCAGTTTAAGTGTGATTTTAAACAGATTATTTTTTATTGTATATTATCCCTATTTGGTGCCACTTTTATAGAAAACCATATATTGTTTTTACAACAGAAATGTTATACATGAAAAATGAAATAGTTGACTCTTGGATAAACTTACAAAATAAAATTTAACAAGCTGGAATTGTTTAATTAAACCAAGATTCTTCTATATCCATTTTTGATGTCGAACCTCAAGTTTTGAACTATCTGTTCTGATAATAAATATTCTTTGAAAGTAAGGTGACCGATGTAGATATTATGGTGCTGCCATAACAATGTCTTCTTTAGTGCTTCCATACCCAGATCCTTTATTTTTTTAATATAATTTCTATATTAACTTACCAACTATTCAATCTTTGTGAATACTTTAGTAATATATTTTGTACAAAATTCTAAGTATAGTTGTCGATATGTGATATAGTTTACAACGAGTATGTTATGAAGTGCCTAATGTATATACGAGAATATAGCTATTGACAATACATAGTGTTTATAAATATACACAAATTATGTAAAAAAACTGTTGAATAAAATAGTTTAAAATATTTTTTTTGTTTTAATTCTCCTACCATTCGCTTTTGCGGTTTCGATTTTCAAAGCCATACAAAAAGTAGATGATCTAATAATAACAAGATTTATTAAATGTTTTCCACTGCAGACGTAACTGATGAATGTGATGAATTGGTGATACATTCAGGAATGATTCATCAATTTGGTAGTTTCTTCTGGACGCTTCAAATGTGTAATATATTCAAGCCGTGGGCGGTAACGAGTCATACGATTACACACGACTCTGAAAGTATGTAGAACATTGAAAATGTTGTCGTAAGTATTAAGAAAAATAAACATGAAATATAGCAATTCGTTTATTGAAAAAATCACAACTGATACCACATAGAAAAACTACTCGGCACGGTTTAACTCTTAACTATATATAATATCACATAAACACTTTATAATTTGATAGACTATATACATAGACATTTATTAGTATTTGGTACACTTTGTGAAAATACCAACCACAGCTTATAGGTGATCGCAGCTTTAAAGAAAACAAAACAAAATAATTCCTTTACATTCGAGTTTTAAATAAAAAATGTTAACTAGAAAAGAAACAACGAAATAATATACATAGTGAAACAAATAAAAATAAAATATGGATCGGATCGACAATATGTGTAACGAATTAATTATAATAAATACTATTTTACAGTCAATGAGTCCAACCGGTTAACCCTTTGCCTACGAGTTCCTCATTAATCCTCATATTCAGTAAATAATGAACACATCGGTTTGTTACAAACCGTCTTACACAAAACCATCTCAATACCCGACCGGACCAACACCTCGGAAAGTCTCAAGGACCAAAAACGTAATAACTAATTTATTTGAATATTTTTTCACTACAACCCGTTTGCCGTAACTACTGAATACTATTTCCATGTGAATCTAATTGTAGGTTATTATCAACTGCTTAAAACGGAAATAACAACAGGTACGTAGTTTACAAATGTGATAACTGATATGTCTTTTCAAAATATACGTCTTTCGTGTACTACATACGTCGGAGAAATTGAGTATCAACAAGTTGTGGTACAGTAACCTAAACTTACACCAACATGGAAGATAACTATGTGTTAGAACCTCAATATAATATAAGTTTAGAATGTATACCACTAAAACAGTCTAACAGTGGATGTAGGCAACAATATTGATCCAAACATTCATAAGATTCTTACATTTACATAAGTTATACATTATGTATGCAAAAGAAGTTGTAGAAAACAACAAGTGTCTATTCCAACGGCTTGTTTGGCATTTATGTGAATATATTCATAATAGTAGCAATATAAAACTGAATTAATGCTAAGCAGTACTAAATATTATTATTTTTAAGGATTAAATTACGGAGTAACATGGTAGTAGGGTATGAATATTTTTGGTATAGTCCGCGCGCGACTGCTAGTTACCGCCCGAGGTATGTGAGCGGTGAGGGCACCATTGACAAAATTTGCGGACTGAGTTAGCTTGGTCTTTGTATACCTCCCCCGTCTCACCACTCACATACCTCATGCGGTGACTAACAGTCGCGCGCGGACTATAACAGGTATTACATTATTTTATCATATACTCAGTAATTTTATCCAAAAGCTCACTCATCCATTCTCATTAAATTCGAACAAGTTAGCACACACATCACCGTTGCCGACATTCGCCACCACAATGAGCAAAGTACTATCAGCCTTCATAGTTCGGAACCATCTCTCTACGTAATTGCGCTCTCCTCTATAGTAATCACATTCATATAAATACGAGTAAGTCAATATAATGGATGTCTGCCCACCAAAGATATGAAGAGGAGAAACAGGGGAAAATAGTTACGATGTCTCCGTTGTTCAATTTTAATGGACAGATATCCCATGCAGGAACTACAAACTTTTAATTAAAGAAGTGAAAATGAAATTTATTCGCCTATAAATACTGATAGATAAAAGAAAGATTATGCGATGTGCAAGCCAATTCACAATTTAGTTGTGCGACCAAAAATATTGACAGAATGTCACCTGAGATGTATATTTCGATTACGTTTCAAGACAAAGTTGATAGAAAACACATTAGAAAGTCAGTACTACTAGAAAAATATTAACGATCGTTAACAACTACGTATACCGTTCAGGTCAATATTCTACAAAATATTAATATAATTTTCATAAATTTACAATTCTTTATATTTTCTCATAGTCTTGTTTTATATAAAATTTGATATTGCGATTACGAATAACAGGTTAAGACGGAATTATTGTCGAAAACATTTATTTGTAACGCGAGGAAGCTCATTCTAGTGGATGATTAAAAACTCATTTCTTCCTCAAATTAATGGAATATTCGTGAAACAAACAGATATTTAGTTCAAGTAGCGTGCGATAAAAAGTAATTGAGGATATAATTTATAAAAAAAAAAAAAACTAAAATTATAAGACAAGCTACGGTCTAACTAAGCGTTACATCACAGTTATTAAAAACATAATACAATTCAATACAAATGTGATGAACATAAACATTTAAATCAACATAATATTAATATACATAAGTATTCTTAAACGTAAAGTATAATCCTTGTATTCGATGTGTCACTAGTAGCATAAGACATTGTGCCAAGATGAATCCTTTAACATTAATTCAAAACGTAAATGATGTTATCTGGTAACCTATGAAACTATGTAATCATGTATACGTTAATATCTGTGGCTGTAGCTGTCAAACAACCCTGGAGCGAGATGACAGGAGGCTCAGTAAAGTTGAGTAATCCCGTAGGTTTTAAATATTCGTCGTTATACTCGCACGTTTTATGATCGCGTCTGACATTTTGGCGTTTATTATAATAGCAATCGTGATGAATTTGAACACAATGCAATTTATGTTCCAATTTTTTTATTATTTACTAATAGTGACCGCATCTTATCAGCTTAGGTCAGCTTAATTACTATTGGTTAAAGGAAGAGCAAAAATCTTGCACAAAAGAATTCAACTTTAGGCAATTTTGGATAATATTTTCAAAACGTTTAACGTGTATCTCGTGTAGAATACAAATGGATTATTTTAACATTTGAAAAGAAAATAGTTTACACAATAAATCTATCTTTTTAAATGCTAATTCTAATTTAGGGTTTATTTTTTACAATTTGCACTATAAGTAATGCTATTTTTTTATATCTAATCATTGCACAGACGTAATTGCTATAAGTTTTAAACATTACGTATGCTCTTTTAATTGTTTGATTTGTCGTCAATAATTTTAAGTGCTCTGAATTTTATCGGTTCAGGCAGTGTTGTATTTTCTTTTTAATTTCGCATCCTTTCGCTTTTTCTTTTTCGGGCAAGATTTTTCGTTTATCCTGAGTCTTTCGAATACAAAAGATGATACATAAAAAAATGCAATTTGACCATAGATATATCTACAAATAAGGGGAATTGTACAAAATAATAAAATGTTTTTGAACTATTAACACACATTCTAGCACAGAGTTTTTTTTAAAGTCGGAAGTTTACTATGTATTTTTATGGAATGGAATGAAAATGACGATTTAAATTAATGTTCTCTTTAAGTTAACGTAATACTTGGCATATTTTTAGACCGCAACAATAACAATATAAGTCTTTATAGCATTATACTGGTGTAAAAATATAAACTCAATAAATAAATAGGTAATACGCATAAGAACTGTATTTGGGGCGACATGATATAGTTTGACCGAGACCGCTATTCCGGGCCTTAGGTATGTGCGCGGCGAGACGGGGGGCAGTTCAGGCCGCTCATTCGTCAACGCTCATAGCGCGCGGCGTCCCGCCTTGCCTCGCATTCCTAATGGACGGACCAGCGCTGTCGGTCAAACTATAGTTAACCTTGTTTTCATTTGCCGATACCTTAAACATTCTTGGCAAAACTTATCAAACAATTTATTCACATCAATATTTTTCAAACAATTCAATATTCATAGCTTTTCTGGCAAACCACGAATACATACATAGAGACTTCAAAATTATATTTAAATAGTTTATTGCAATTACTGAATGTAATTTTGAATCACATTCAGCAGTTACATCAACGCAACCGACGTGCAAAATGCAATCTCACACTGTGTCATCTTAAAAACACACTTTGAATCTCAGACGTAAGACTCAAATTTGTACGTACAGTTTCACGCGAACTGTACCGGGGTAGGTGTCATGATGTCTATAATAATGTCCTCCATGTTGGGTAGAACTAGAAACTTTTCGAATTCTTTGCTGAGCTTCTGTTCGATCCAGTTGGTGATGTGCGCGAACCGCAGCGTGCGCGCACCCACCGCCGGCCGGGCTTTCAATATTAGTTGTGGGTTCGTGCGGAATCTGAGGAGAGAAAGATGATAAGGTCGCGTGGACTATTTTGGACTTTAAAACAGTGAAAATTAAGTTTATTATTCAATGTAATCATCACATAATTGCCCTACTTTATGCTCCTTTCGGTCTTTGCTGAGCCTTACACTGATTTTATCCCATTATTTATTTATTGGTGTCGGCGGAATATGTCTTCCTTTCCATAGTTCTCTATTAGTCGTCATTTCGGTAGTCACCCCCTTCTATCCATTATCATCTTTCACACAGTCCACCCATACAGAGAGAAAGAAAGAAAGAATAATGTTTATTTGGACAGTTCGTGAAACACAAAATACAAAATAAAAAAAGTGAAAATAATATTTTTACAATAATACGAGTAGAGTGTGCCTCACGGCTGCGCCAAAAAGGTTCATTTCAGTATTAATGCCAGGCAGATGCTGTCTGACGCTGGTTTTCTAATGAACCTTTATGTAGGGACAAGTGACGGCGAGTACAAAACAGTTTCAACATACCTAATACATAATTTGTATACTTCTAAATAAATAAATAAACTAGTAATCAAATATAAATTCCAATGAATGAATGAATGAATGAATGAATGAATGAATGATGAATGAATGAATGAATGAATGAATGAATGAATGATTATTTATTTATTTGTTAAACACAGGTACATACATTTGGTCTTCAGTTAAAATTCAGTTGGCTCTCTATGTTTTGCCATCGGCGTACAAATTTTATAATTACAGTAGGTAGGTAGGTAAAATAACATTAAAATTTAATTGAAAGTCATAATAAATTAAGTATTTACAAATTTAGTAAGGTATTTTTAGATTAATTAGTATTAAATTCAATAAACAAATCACACAATATAGTCAAATTATAATAATATTATTGTCATTAAGGAATTCATCTACAGAGTAATAACATTTATGGATTAGAAACATTGATAATTTCTTCTTGAAGCTCGTAATCTTAAGTAGCTTCAAGGAGTCAGGTAACTTATTATATATTCTGGGTGCTATTCCCATCAAGCTTTTGCGCATTAAAGCTGTCTTACATTTTTTGGCACATAAAACATTTTGATATTGAGCACGTATAGGACCTCTCCGTATCTGAGACCATTTAGTAAATAGCATTGCATTTGTTTTGACAAATATTGCAACTTCTAGAATATACAAAGATGGAAAAGTTAATATTTTTAAAGATTTAAACATTGGTACACAGCTATCTCTTGTTCGCAAATCGCACATAGCTCGAATGCATCGTTTTTGTGCTCTAAATATCATAAGTCTCTTAGTTGAGTTTCCCCAGAATATAATTCCGTAGCGTATGCCAGATGCTACGAGACCATGATATGCAGTTAGTACGGTTTCTCGGTTAACGACTTTTGACAATTTAAAAAGAGCATAAGCTGATTTGCTTATCTTTTTACAAATGTTATCTGTATGATCTTTCCACGTGAGTTTGTTGTCTATCATTAAGCCTAAAAAAATTGTGCTGTTTACTTCTTGTATGGAGATTGACCTATAGTTGATATTTAGTTTTTTAGGAGTAATTTTTTGATAAAATTGCATAAATTTTGTCTTCTGTAGATTAATGATTAAATTATTTTCATTTAACCATGTGATTATGTCATTGAGTGTATTATTAATGTCTTCTTCGTACGTAGCTATATCGTTACATTTTATTATCGCTGTACTATCGTCCGCGAAAAGGAAAAATCCAAAATAAAAATAAAATATATATATGAAAACAACAGGAACTGTCCACGCAAAACCTGTTCTTACCGATTAGCTAGACTAGATTGATTCATCATCCATCGTTAACTCTTCCGCTACTCTAATGGCCATCCATCCACATTCATACGCAAAACTTTCCTTACGACATTCTTCAGCCTCAGATGTCTAAAAGGTGAATGGATCCGTGTCTTACCCGAGCCATATCCTATCGTGTGGTGGTGGCGGCAGGTTGAACGCTAGTCGCCCTTCTAGCGCGTGCACTTCTAGATGCAGCTTTATATCCGTGTTCGATAGACCTTCCATAGCACGTTTTACGTACTTGTAGTCTGTCACCTGAGTGAATGAAAAGAAGAATATAATGAAATTGTCTATAGCTACATAATGTGAATAATAAGGTTTATACATTGATGTTAATACAGATCTAGACACATTTAGACAGATTTCGACCTTACACGTAGCATAATTTTATTATTTAGAATTTCAATACTTAATATCGTAACTCTAATATCGTATTGAATTTGACATATAAAAAAGCATTTGGAAACTCTTTAAATGCTTTTTTTATACCTCAATATTCAGTGTTACGATATTAATTATTGCAATTCGTAATCAATATTTTAGCGCAATATAGAGCGATATTTCATATTTTCATTCAGTAATATTGACAAATTAATCAAATATTTGACAGCTATTTGTGACGTAGCCAACTTCCTGATTGCATCCTCTTCTCCTATTATCAAAACTAGAAATTTATCAGGTTTGAAGTTGCCTGATACGAGTTGATATTACCTTTCCCGAAGTGGCAATATAATCATAAGTTTCGGGGATTCACCAAATAACGTGCAAGTACGGTTAGCTTTTTATTGAAATTTAAACCTTATACTCCTAACATAGGGTTTATAGTAGGTTAAGTTAATATAAGGCATTCCCTTATTGTTAATAATTTTGAATATTATGGGAATCCCCTCACGCGTACCCTTCAAATGCTTTGCTAAATATTCGATATAATACTCAATACTTTATTGCATTCCATAATGTGAGATAAAACAGTTGGTATGTTAGACATTGTATCAATCATGGACCCTGTCGGGCACAGCAAAGTTAATTAATTGATAATAGGAGAGAGGATGAAGGCGCTATTTGTTTATAAGAATTAAATGAAGTAAATATTACATTAAAATGTTATGTAGCTTCTTTGGTATTTATATTTTGTATCATAATTATATTTAATTGCGTAATTATATTCCTATTTGTATGAGTCTTAATATTTGGGTTTAATTTATTGCATGGTTATACTAAAATTATAAAAATAAGTATTCAAATTATTAGTGTGTCTTTATTATTGAAATGAAATTTAATTAGCTATTTATTATAATTAATTTAAGTTTATAGTATTTTCGCGTTTTTTAAAGTAAAATTATTAATTCTAATTGAAAATTAAAATGAAATGTCGGTATTATGTCAAAATGTTTTTATTGTTGTTGAAATTTATCGTCAATGTATTCGTCAATAGTGTAGTAGCTTTTAATTATTAGGAATTGTTTCAATTTATTGATAAATATATTATTGTTATTAGTATTTTTAATGTATTCCGGTAACTAATTGTATATTTTTATAGAAATAACAAATGCACTGGAAGAGTGCATTTTGCACCATTTTTTGGGTATGTTAAGTCTATTTTCATGTCTGAGTGATATTTTAGTTTGAATATCTCCTCTTTTAGTATCGAATTGAGGATATTTTTGTACAAATTTATAAATTTCAAGTATGTAGAGGGAAGGCAGGGTTAATATTTTAAGGTCTTTAAAGTGGGGTTTACAGGAGTCAGTTTCTTTGATATTCATTAATATCGGATATTATATAAATTTTATTATGATATTCTAACTAATATTATAAATGCGGAAGTGAGTTTGTTTATTTGTTTGTTACGCTTTCACGCTAAAGTGGCTGAACAGATTTGGCTTAACTTTGCACATGGGTAGACCATGACCTGGGTTAGGACATATAATACTTGTTATCCCGATATTCCCACGGGATCGAGGCAGACCCCCGGGGCGCAGCTAGTTTATTATAAATATCAAATTTTTACGAAGCCTGTTTTGTAGTTAATAAAAAAAAAAGCATACTCACTTGTTGGAAGTATTTGTTAGTGGCTATCTTGTCGACCATACGTAAGAACTTTTTCTTAGGTGGAGTGTAACATCTGGAATGAACGGTCAATGTTAACGTGTTAAAGTGTCAAACTGGGAATGATACTCGGCTGTAAATATGACACAATTTGTAAAAAAGTGCGGTTATGTTGTGGCGATGTAGATGCGGCCTTAGGGCGGCCCTTTTGGCATAACAATCATTGTTTGCTGTTATATATATAGTTATAAGGTACTAGCTGCCCACCCCGGCTTCGCACGGGTAGCACTAAGTACTTATCTACGGCGCACCTACCTACCTACCCTACCCTATCTACCCTACCTTGCGTTTTGTTTTACCATTTATAACAAATGAACGGCTAGACTAATGTTTTGACTAATATTTTTTTTTATTGATTGACATCAATTTTATTACTTATTATCCGATTCCGTACAAAGATAAATCCAAAAACACAAATATCATAACAATCGGTCATGCAGTTCATGAGTTATAAGTGGTGTTACTAACACGACTTTCTTTTATATATATATAGATAATAATGTAATCTATCCATTTGCATAAAATTATCTATCTATATAAATAAAAGGAAAAGGCCTGACCGACTGACTAACTCATCAACGCCCAGCCCAAACCCTTGGACCTAGAAAGCTGAAATTTTGCCCAGATGTTCCCTTTATAATGTAGACAAGAAATAACGATTTTTCGCAATTCAATCCCTAAGGAGTCAAATAGGGGATGAAAGTTAATATGAAAAATCTTATTCCTTGAGTGAATAAACTTGAAACTTGGCCCGAATAGTTATCTAAATAAGAAGAAAGAACGTAATCATTATTTTTTAGAAAACTGTCCTTTACAGGAGTTGAAGGAAGGAACTAATGTGGTATATAAAGAGGTACTTAAAGGAAAATCTATAAAATAAATAGTCAAACCTCTGTGCAAGTAATTTTACCCTCAGTTACCGGTTATTATAATAGGTGGCGTGCGAGTCATTTCCTAAAGAGTGAAAATGTAAACGAAGTCTATTGGGTACTTTAAATCCCGGTAGTACGTACCCGTGAGATATTTTCCGACATCCACGCGGGCGAAGCCGCGGGCAAAAGCTAGTAAGACATAATATAACACAGCATACAATTGTTTATCCTAAATATATTTACTCATCTTATAATAATGTTCTAGCATAACATTCTAAAGCATAAATTTATTTACGCATAAGGATATTTACACATAATGAACTTTGGAATAAAAATAATAAACCCTAATATAACTCGTATAAAACAAACATGTTCGCGGCTCTGGGGTGGGCCCACCTTAACCTAATGCAATATATATATATTTATGGCTCATCATGATTAATAGACGAATAAATATTGTCTTAAAAATTTTTGCAACTCCAAATTATGCCAAAACAAATTAGCCCACAAGATAATTATGTCAACATAATTTATATGCAAAAAATTATTATGGGCAAAGTATTATAATACCAAAAAAATAATGCTAAAATAGTTATGCCAAAGTATATTAGGAAAAAAAAAAACATTACGCGAAAAAAGGGATCCCACATTTTTCTGCTGTAATGCCAATAAACGTATTTTTCTTTTCTTTGCCTATTTTTAGTCCAGTCCCAATGATCACAATGACAGGAAGAACAAGTATCTCTCGGCTTCGTTAAGGGTATTTTTATACACGTTATAATTAATAAAAAAGTCGAGTAAATTCTGCGTAGCAGGGGTGGGACGCTTTTACTGTTTAATTAAGAAACTTACCCAGCATCAGACATTATAGTCTCGTTGCTATCTACAGGCTGCACTGGCGGACTTTCATCGTCGTCGCTAGACTCCGCAGAATCTTCTATATCCGAGTCGTATATCGCTGGGTTTCTCAACTAAAAAACGCAATTTTAGTTAATTAAAAGGACATTAGGTAAAATGTACGTGGCTTGGGCCATATGTCGACCACTAACAAGATAAACCTATGCTTTCTCATTTTTTTTATACAATGGAGTTGTTTATACTAAAATTATTGAACGAAAAAATAATTGGAAGGAAGTTCCTTAACGCCGCTTGCGGTAGGACTTGACTGGTATAAATCGTCACGTAAGGAAAAGGCGTTATGTCATGCGAGTTTCCCTTTCTCTCTGTGTTTTTCTCTTATATACGAGGGTGTGTGTGCGTACGAGTATTGACGGGAATCCCGGCGTGTCAAGTTGGATGTGTACAAACTGTATGTGCGTCCAATCTTGAGATACGCCGTTCCGGCATGGTTCGCCCTTACGAGACCAACCGCAACCTCCTCCGTGCGCAACAAAGTCTGGCGCTGCGGACCATAGTTGACGCCCTTCGCTACGTGAGGAACGATGTCATTCAGACTCGGGATCAAGAGCCTGGACGAGTTTGTGCGGTGCCTCGCGAAAGGAATGTTCGAGCATGCCGACGCATCTTATTGGCCACATATCAACGTCCAGCTGATAGCGCCCAGGCACACGCGCCCCCCTGACTCCACCTGATTGTGAACGACGACCCCATTGCACCAAATTGACGTCTCGAGTAAGTTGATCTCAGGTTACACGCGGCTTACTCAACTAAAATGAGTCTACAGATGTACCCCCACATCTATTGCTCGGTGTGTTCTAGGTTAATATAGGCATGCCGCGTAACTAACCACAGACAACCATAACTATACTTGCATCTACATTTACGCTTGCTGACGCGGCGCGGGCGTCTAGCGTCACACACAGACACTGAGCAGTGTTACATAACAACACACGCTGCTCATACACACACGACAGTCTCTCCCTCAATCTGTAAACGGCTAGATCTGTAAGCAGGGCGACGGGGAGCTGCATATCTACCCGTAGGCGCATCTTCGATGCTGGTCGTCCTCTGCTCGGCCTCAGAGGGCCAAGAAAACTGGGGGTCTCACCTGGCAGGGACAGACCGCCGAGATGTCGTGAAGAAAGCGACGCCACTATAAGCGTAGCGGCGCTCCTACGGAATTATTCACAGCAACCAATGACAAGGGTGCGCTAAACCCCCTGCACCCACTATCATAGCCGCAAACTTTGAGGGGCCCCTATTAGAGGGCCAATGTAAAGCCTCCACTGGCACCCTCGCCCGCGAAGCCCTGATCCCGCTCGCCGAACCCCCTGACGGGGGCGTCGCGACGTCCCGGAGGACGTGTATCGAGATTCGAGCAGACAAGCATTTTACGCGGTTCATCTATTTAATTAAACCTGTTACTTAAGACATTATATACAGCGAAAGGAACTTCGCTCCAACTGGTAACTTTTTACTGGTAGATTATTTTATATGGGTGTTGACACCCATATAAATTAGTAATTATTTTATATGGGTGTTGACACCCATATAAATTAGTAATTATTTGATAGACTATTTAGTTACATAGGTCTCGTTAGTGGTGGTAATTTGACCATTGCCCATTGTCTTTTACGAACATTTAAAGAAGTTCCAGAAGCTTTCTTGATATACTGATGATCATAACTATAAAGTAGTTCAATATTGTAAACCTTACAGAAAAGACACAAGGTTCACTTTTGTTTAACATCAGTAACCACGTTCGCTATTTGTTAGTCATATTTTCTTCTGTTAATGTTAAAATTCAGCTATAAGGCTCATCAAGCTTTGCATCGTGGAATATTGTATTTTAGATTAAGTAATACAGAGTGAAGTTTCCAAGTGTGCATGGATGGGCAAATCCGAAACTATAAAAATAGCAAAATATACTCAAAAGGAGTCTCAGGGCCAATTTTGATAAAAACTAAAACTACATCAATCGATTATTGAAAAATAAAATTAATTTTCCTAGCTGGGAATCGAAAGCATTGGTTTTATGAAAAAAAAAAAACAGCATGTATTGTGTGAGTGATCCTTATAAGCGACGCTATTGGCTGGTCTTACACCAGCCAATAGCGTCGCTTATAAGGATCACTTTCTGTGGAGTAATGTCAAACGGTTCACTAAATAGAACACAAGTATACTGCTACAAGGACCTTTTGGCGCTCGAATGACGTTAACAGGGAGGCGCCGTTGTTGAATATTTGTACAATTCTATTGTGAAATTGTATTGAAAAAACAAGATGGCGGAATTAGTTACGATTTGGGCCACGCGCTATGATTGATATGATTATTAGATATGATTCTTGTATAACTATATCGTGGTAGAATGTTATTGAAAAGTAAATCTTACCCGTCGCGCATGGTCAGCGTCCTCGGCTGCAGACAACCCGCTGTTTATACCGCTGCTCAGTCCAACGCTGGTCTCCAGCAAATGTTCCTCAAGCGTCATGTCTTAAAAATATTATTTGCATATTAATTTTTTCTTTCGTCAAATATGATGCCTGGGTAAAATAAATAAATTTTAATTAGTCCGTCAGTCAGATAATAAAAAAAACTAGACACGTATTTTTTGCTTTATCATATTAATAAAAAAATACTTAGACAAAACGCATTTTAAGTTGGGGAGTGGGGGTCGCTACGTCACTAGTACGTATAAAATCTACATACTCGTGACGTCATAGCACATTTTAGCTCAATGTATCGCCGTAGCCTTTAGATTACGTAAAAAAAGAAAACATACGTGTCCAATATTTTTTTATAATCTCAAAGACGGACAAAAAAAAATGTTTAGTTATCAATTCATCATCCTTATTATGAGGTGAATAATTGATCAGTAGTAAAGAGAGTAACAATACACAACATCACGCCTTGTTTCCCCGAAGGATTCGGCAGAGGTGTACCTATAGAACACCCACATTTCGCCAGTTATGTTTAAATCCCATGTAATGAGGGCAAGCCTATTGCCACCAACCAGGCACAAATCCAGACTCCGGGCTGCTACTGACTGAGAAATTCCAGTGGCAGCAACAATATTTTATTGGTTCAGTTGGGCTGCTTGCTTATTTTCTAAATTAATTAGTAACTAAAGAGATAATGTACAGTAGTGCAATATCAATAGATAAAATTATGAGTAGGTAACGCCAATGCGCTAGCTATTTATGTTATCACCAAAATATTGCATTAGATGTGTTTTTTATTTATCTGACAATCAAAAATTGTTCTTTCTTTCATAGCGTCTGTGAAGTTTCGCCAGTCGAAATTATAATACTAACTCTTCTCCTTAAGCTTCATGAGGTTGATTTGCGTCAGTATAGCGATGTAGGCGCCTCCGTCGTAGCGTATGTCGGCGTCGAGCCACACGCCGCGCGCGTCCCACGTGGGCACCTGCACGCGCTCCACCATCGGGCACGCGCCCGCCAGGGACAGCTCCGTCACGATCAGAGGGGACATGAAGGATGGTAGCTGGGGAGGGGGAAATACTTTAAACATAACATCACACGTGTATCCATCGTATTCCCCGACGGTGAGGGGAGAGATGTATAGTAATCAGTAATTCTAACTAATCCTAATTAATATTATAAATGCGAAAGTGAGTTTGTTTGTTTGTTTGTTACGCTTTCACGCAAAAACAACTGAACGGATTTAGATGAAAATTATTTTGGCCAGACCAGGACATAGGATACGTTTTATCCCGATATTCCTACGGAATCGAGGCTTATGCGCGAGAAACCGCAGGGCGCAGCTAGTGAATTAATAAAAATAATCCCAATGCAATCACAATAAAAGTCACTTTACCTTGAGCGTGTTGAGTTTTCTCTGTATCCTGGCCTGCAGACGGGTGATCATGACAGGGTTCCTCATCAGGTCGAACATAATTCTCGCTAGCATTGTGTTCACCCACGTCACTTCAGACGGAAGCAATCGGCAATTACAATCCGACGGTGAATTTTTATTCTGCAGTGAAGGTAAAATGAAAATAAATTATTATTTATCATAAATATCTTTGTAACAAACATTATGTTACGACTTGTAGGAGTTCAATGGAATCAGTTTTGATAATATGTAACGAACCAATATTGATTTAAACCTTGATTTCAGACCATAGAGAATCTATACAGTAGTGTGACACAAGAAATCCGGCGCCCTGCTTTAATATTTATTAAAGAAGGGCGTTCCCTTTAACCGGTAATACTATAGCATCCATACATGCTTAAAAAATATTTCCACATATTTCAGATCAAACGATACGACCAAGATTCACAGTAAACAGGGTTTATATGTATTCGCTTATAAATAAAATAAATAAAAAACACTAAGCCTAACTTGCACCACAAATCACTAAATGCATTTAACGCTAAATGTGTTTAAAACATCATGCTGTCTCTGTCATCTTCAAACGATTGATAGAATAAGAATGATGTTTTAATTCGTTTAGCGCTGAATACATTTAGTATTTTGTGATGCAACTGGGCTTAAATACAATATATCCATGGCCTTCCAAAGGTCCGGGACCCTGGGGTCCCAAGATATGTCAAAGACATTTTTTTAATAATAATAATTATTGTATTTAAAACATTTTAAAAGAGTAACTACAGAGTAACCTAACTTACTACTACTAACCTACCTACTAGAAACGAACAACCGAACCTACAAAAAGCTTACTTGAAATCAATGATTTGACTTTGGCTTTTTGAAGTTTTAGCACAACTTAAATCGGCAGCTCTTACTTAAGAGGGTTTATCCTAAAAGTTGGCAACGTCGCAAATAACTGCCAAATATTTACCTGTTTTGATTCTTATAGCAATATTACTGAATAGAAATAATAAATGTGGCTAACTAGAGAACTAGAATATTAATAATAAATTGCAATTATAACATTGACTTTGATGTTGTACTCATTTTAGGTGTAAAAAACGCATTTGTAAAGTTTCCAAATAGGTTTTTTTTTCATCTAAAACTAAACATTCGGTGTTACGATATTAATTATTGCATTTCATAATCACTATTCTTGTTCGCTAGTTAGCCACATTGTTTATTTCCACACAGTATATTGCTAAATTAATCAAAACAGTGAATTATTCGACATCTATTATTATCATCTATTTGCGACGTTGCCCACCTTCAGAATAAACGCTCTTATGTCCTTTCTTGTTTTTTTGTTAGAAAAAGATGGAAATACTCTAAATTAAGTATACCCATATGCACAACAGAATCAGCACCAATGACGCAATGAGTAAATACAAACTAAATAAAATAATTTAAAAAAAAAACGAACTTCTTTCTCTTTTCTCTTCTTTTTTTTCTTGCCTCGGTCGCGCTGCGTCGGCTCTATTTGACACAACACCGCCTTTTCCGAAGTCGTGTTTAACGTCATATCATGACTCTGTTTCACGTCGCATTAAAATTAGCGTAATGTGAAAGAGTATGGCCTCGTAGCCTCGTTCAGAGTGAGGAGCTTGTGCGGGTGCTAAAGGGAGCCCGAAATATCAAACATACAGGGCGTAAAAAGACTCATGAAATAGTTGTTACCGATGCATTCTGTTCATCAAACTAAGTAGTACTGGGAGACGACTTTTATTTTAGGTGTGAAAAATTTATATTTACGGCAGCGAACGCAAAATTCTATTTCGCACTTTTTCGGCGTAAATACTCGTAATATGTATACCCATGCCAAATTACAGCTTTCTAGTACTAAGAGTCTTTGAGCTAAGCCGCCGACAAAAAGACAGACAGACGGACATGGCGAAACTATAAGGGTTCCTTGTTTACTACGGAGCCCTAAAAATTATCACAATGATGGGGAGTATAAGTGACTCTCGGCTACGTTATACGTCTTTTTACACCCGATAAATGAAGAGAGACTGAAGTAACTATGGCGGGCGCCTAGCGCAGTGGTAGCGAAACTCATTAATCAATAGAGCCAAATATCAATACGACTAAAATTTCTTATGAGAGCCAATCCTTTCTGTGTGTCCAAACTATAATAATAATATATATATAAATTCTTTATTTCACCAAAAGCCATCGCATTACAAAATCAAAGACTAAGACTAAGAGCATATAAGGCTTATAACTAGGTCACAATAATTGTAATACTCTGACTCCTAAACTAGGTGTATGTGCCTGTGTCTTAGGAGTCAGTGATTCTTCGTAACAACAAAGCCATATTATACTTAAACAGGACGTTTCAACAAGAAGCAAATGGTGTAAGAGAAAACAGGATAAAATTTAAGTAAACAAAACACAAACTGAAAAACATTTAACTGTGGTGAATAAAAGTATGGGTTGAGTGTGTGTAGTGAGTGAGTGTGGGATATATGTGTGTGTGTGTGTGTGTGTGTGTGGGTGTGTGTGTGTGTGTGTGTGTGTATGCGTGTGTGTGTGTGCGTAAGTGTGTGTGTATGTAGTGAGTAGTCTAGTGAGTAGATGTAGGGTGTGTGTAGTAAGAAAGAAAGGCATATAACGAGTACATATCCGTTTACGTTTAGATTTAGTTTAACATATTTCATTTTCATTGTAAATTACCCAGCAGAAGATCCTCAGTGTTGTCATAACTTAGTGTTTGGAGGTAATCTCTAAGTAGGGTTTTGCATTGATATTTAGGGCACGAATAATGTTTTATCTTTTTATTTAGGAAGTTGTCCATTTTAATGCTACTAACATAAAATTGGCGTTTGACAAAGGCAGTTCTATGGCGTTCGTGTGGGAAAACATTATGTTTAAGCCTGCCAGTCGGTTCCTTGGGAGGGCGGGCCAAACTGACTCAATGCACTTTTCAACACCCGTCCTCTTTCACTCCACACCGCTTCCTAAAATTAACTTGCTAAGAAATAGGATGCCTTCATCATCATATCGTCTGATAATAATAACAAGTAAACCTTGGAAATTTTGATAGGTACAGTAATGATTAATTTTCGATGTACGGAATTAAATCTTTGAAATATAGTTTGAATTTTGAGTAAAACTTGATATCTTGCATAATGACCGAAACTCAGACCCCGGCGCGTATCTACGCTCGCTCTCATCGACATTTGTACAGAGCCGCCCTCCATAGGCCAAAGAGCCGACCACTGGCCTAGGGGGACGGGACTGAGCGCCCGGCGACCGACTATAGTTTTACCGAATTTCCACGTATAGCCTTTACGGGCAGTAGAGGCAAGACCGCTACAACAACGTGATGTACTGTGGCCACCTAATGGTGCTCGCTACCACCGTAAGCACCGCGCGTTCACCCTGAACGAGGCATATCTACTCGTGTGATCATCAAGGCGCAGCGATGGATCATATTCATTTCACATTCATATAAAGGTTAGTATTTGTCCCTCTGCCGCAGTGAAGTGTCAGCCTTACACTTTAAGGCCAAACACTTTGGATACGTTTTCGTGCGAATTTTACTCGTGCGTACACGTACGACCATGGTCGTGTGAATTAAGTGCGCACACTGGATACATTTTTCTCCGTCAAATAGGGAGTGTTTCGGTGATATCGCATTGAACGCACGAAAAATCCCAACAAGTTCGGATTGTTTTCGGACGTTGGAGCTATACGTACGTACATATACATACGACTAAGTCGCACCCAGTCTGCGCGCTCACTTGGTACTTGAACGGTCGGGATCGTTCGTGCGTGTTCATAAGTGTGAAATTCGTACGAAAACGCATCCAAAGTGCGCGCGGCCTTACAGGAAATTACGTTTCATTAAATCTGTAAGTCGTTATAAGAAATGAGGATTTACAATGTTAAATATGTATATCCATTGACGAGGCTGATGTTAATTGTTCAGCATAACTCAAGGAACGTTACACAACAAATAATACTCTGATACCTGCAGCTTAACCTAGCCGTGTCAAACCAGCTTAAACCTTACGTCACAAAAATAAAGTACAATAATCACCTGTATGATTTTGAGGAGGTATGGCCAGAAAGTCTTTTCGTGGTCCGTGTCTTGCGGTATGGGCTGCGGCATCGATGAAATCAAGACCCCGCCTTCAGATGAGTCGAATGCTTTGTTCTGAAAGGAAAAAATAGTTTGTTAATTAATTATATTATTAAAAAAGGTTGACTTTTATTAACTAGTCTTGTGCCTGATGGGACATCCCATCGTTAAAAATGACGAACTCCATACACACTTCCCCTTTAGGAGGTGAATTTTCAAAAATCTTTCCTTAGCGCTCACTTTTGCTATACAGGGTCAAATAAAATTAGTTGGCGAAACCCCGCAGACGTGGTGGGTATCAATATCTAAACTAGATAGAATACAGTGGTAATCTATTAACCATGGATTTTCTCCTAATAAAAGAATTGAAGGTATTGATTTGCGGGAAATTATATTTTTTTGGGCTAAGTAGGAAAAAAATATATTTTGGAACTAAAATTTCCGAATTTGGGCGCGAATTGTTCGTGTAATTTCAGTTTGCAGTGTATTTTATTAAACCAAGAAAAACCTATAAACAAAATATATATGTTTTCGGTCGAAAAAATCAGGCCGGATTTCGTTTTGGGTTGCTCTCTAGTTTTTATACTCACAGATGCCTTATTGAATGCGACAGTTTCTTTATCAGTGACCTTATAAACAGCCATTTCAATGTTGTCCTTATTCTCCGCTGTGGATTCGCTGCCTGTCTTGTCTTCCGCCGCTGAATTCTCCGCCGAAGCTGCATTGGCTTCTGATACCGCAATTACTAGGCGACGATACCTGAGGAGAGAAAAAAGATTTAGTTTAAAATATTCATTTTTGTACAGTCACAGAAATTAGTTGTTAAGCAAATCGACACCCTACGTCAATTTGCGTGTTACAGCCACTTCATACAACTGTTAAAAAATGACAGTTGTTACTTGAATATACGTACAATTTAAATTGGTAGTATATTTACTTAACAATTAATTTACCTTTTTTTTTTTTTTTCAGGATGGGAAATCATCAAATGACTTTTCCCGCTCTGGGAAGAGCGAGAGGGTGTGTCAGACTTTTACTGACTAAAACCCACCCGTGTTCCTTCCGTTGCCTGTGTGCCGGGGCCGCGATATCCCTTTCAGACAAACCCGCAACCCCAGCAGGCATTGGTCTTTCGACCCCGTCGGTTGGTGCTGACATCTCTTTGAGGCGCGCGTGGAACACAACGCACCGTCGACACGGGCCTGGTCCTTATCGGACGGCGAGCTGCCCATTGCTCACCGTCCGCAAGCCCGCGCCTACGGTGGCCGGAAGTCGGCTCTCGACTCCCGACGCCCGGACGTCTCCTGCGGCGACTAGGGCCGCGAGGGCGTGCAGCTTGCATCTCCCTCGCGCGCTCCGCCTCCTCCTTCGCGAACATAACTGCTTCGCAGAAGGAGGTGACGGCCTCCCATGCACTCTCGCTCCGAACCATGGCTTGAACCAGGGCCGGACGCGAGAGATCGCCGCCGCCGATCGCCTCCGTGAGGACACGGCGGTGCTCCGCCCAAGCCGGGCAGACCTCCACCGTATGCTCCACCGTGTCCTCCGGGCGATCCACACAGTGGTGACACCCGGGCGTTTCCTCCCGCCTTACGCGGAACTGGAACCTCCCGAAACAACCGTGTCCGGTGAGGACCTGCGTCAGGCGGAAGGTGAGGACTCCATGGCGCCTCTCAAGCCACTCCTCAAAGAGGGGACGTATCGCCGCAATTGTGGCGTGCCCAAACAATTAATTTACCTGGCTTCACAAAATACAAGTTATTGTTATTGGGAACTAATTGTGTCGAAACGAATGTATTGTAATCGAGTGGAGTTTTCTAGTTCATATAGCGTGTAGGTTTTTTGGTACACCTTGGTGGTAAGGTACCTTTGAACTGGTATAGAATATTTTCTCTAACATGCTTGGAAATTCGAGGATTATTTTGATAACCTTAGAGATTAATTGAAAATGCTGTACGTACTGATCACATACATGCGAGTAGGCGCCGGCAATGTTACTATGAAAATCCATAACTGCGGTGTTCAGCGGCCGAATAAATTACTATGAAAACTCATCTGACGTGTACGTAATTTTAAAATGGAACGAATCTTTTACTTCGACACATGGCAAGCAAGGAGATAACTTATCAAAGATTTGATTTAAAGTAAAGAAACAACAAATGAACATATTGGCAATGCCTCTTGTGCAGGCCGCGACAATGATGTACATAATCATGACAGGACTCATTACTTAAAGAATGTAGGACTGACAAATAAACCCAACTACAGAAATGAGAACAGAAAAGTTGAAATACTTCGTTATGCCTAACATTCGCCATAATAATAAAAGTTCATGTGACGTCTTAAAGTCATATTCTTAATCAACAAATCCAAAGTCCATTAACCATTACTTTTCGCATGCCGTATTCGGGTACATAATCAGTTCAAAACAGGGTAAAGTGGTGCAAGAAATAATTAAATGATGAATCAACTATGTATGAACACGTAATCGAATTAATTATATCAAATTATAATAATTGTAAATAGCATTGTTGTATTGTATACAATATAATGACATATATTTCTTCTTCTGCAACTACAGTTTAAGATTAAGTGCCGATTAAGTGATAAGGGGTAGATACTTATCGCTAGTGTAATCGGTACTTGATACTGATAAGTTTTGTGAAATAATAAGGAAAACTTGGAACGAATTAGAAATCCTGCCAAAACAGGAAAAAGCTTAAAACTTACGACGAAACAGGCAATAGGTAAATACACAAGATTAAGATTTGTCTTAAGTATTCTAACTACCTCACTGTAATACAGTATCAACTAGTACGGGGGGTATTGTGAGAGTGGCCTTATGCAGGGTGGCAGGGACATCGACGCGAAAACTGTTACCATGGATTCAGTACATGATTCTGAACCTCTCTACGTTGAAATTTTTCGTCGATTATTTAAAAAAAACTGCTGTTCCATACGTTTTGATCGCGTAGGTATTGCACTTTTCTATGAAGTTTTTTTTTTTAATAACCGGCGAAAAATTTCAACCGCGGGGTTCAGAATCATGTACTGAATCCATGGTAACAGTTTTCGCGTCAATGTCCCTGCCACCGGTATATTGTAATGTCAACAGTATACTCAATTTAAGTTGTGCACAAATAAATAAACAAAATTATGATGTGCGAGTATGTGTGTAATACCCGCTAAGAGTGAGACTTTATTGAGCGGAGGAAAATTAACCAATTGAAATCCTTTATTTTTTAGGGGTATGAGGAACAAGGTGTAAATTTCACTCATCCCCCATAGAAAAGGGAGGATCCCCCGACCACACAAATATCGTGTCTGGCGGGCAACTGCCCAGAGGTTGAAATTGGGAGATTGTATGTACGTTCACCGCGCGGTAAACTCTAATTGCGCGATGCAGGATTTGTGTGACGTCAGGATGTTGTGTGACGTCAGGTTTTTGATGCGTAGTTCGCATGTGGCGATTGTAGATGCCGCCATAAATTTAACGGTTCTTCTTCGTTCAACATTCATAAGAGGTTCCTTATTTATTTGTACAGGGTTATTGTTTATATGTTGGCAATACGTTAAGGGGTTGGTTATATGTTGGCAATCCGTTAAGGGGATGTAGGGGAGGTCATTTTGCAACCAAATTACCCCTCATGACTCCTATGCCAATGCGAACCATTTGAGATTTATTTTACATTTTATACTTTAAAATGAATGAAATAAAAGTATAAAATGTTGTAATTCCCAATTTAAATAACACATTTTATTGGATAAAGATAAATAAGTCAAAATAGCTTCGGAAATAACAATATTTTTTTTATCAAATTCTGAAAGATAAAAATGGTTACTGTAGGTCATCCTTAGAAGATAGACATATGCTATCGCGGACTTTATTTTTGAACTTTTTAAGATATACAATTCTGTAAAACATAAATTTGATGTATCTCTTACGGCTTACGCGGCGCAAGCCAGTAAAGCTCCCAGTTGGCATGATTTTTTCCGACATCTTCGATAATAATCGTCATATTTCAGCCAATTTACACAAAACCTTAATGTATTCTACACAAAAACCTTCTGCATAGAGTGATTATATCTATTTAAAAAAAACCGCATCAAAATCCGTTGCGTAGTTTTAAAGATCTAAGCATACATAGGGACAGACAGCGCGAAGCGACTTTCAGCGCGAAGCGACTTTGTTTTATACTATGTATAGAATATAGATAATGCTGTCTATTTATTCACAACAAAAGGTAACATTAACAGTATATTATCATTATGTTTATATTATAGATTTCGAACTGATTATGACCCAATCGCACAACATGGCATGCAACAACAACAATAATGATGATATCTACAGTAACAAGTTTAGTTCACTTATGAATGTTGAGCGGAGAACTACTGTTTATTGGGTAATGTTCCTCCGCTTCGTCTCAATGGACTATCAGCCTCACTGCCCTACTTGAAGACAAAGGGGCGGGCATTCTCCAAAGAATACGGAAATTGATCATTAAGGAATTTTGTACAAGAATAAAATGTATTTTGTTTGATAATGGCCTGCGCAAACTGGCAGATGGGACGGCAGAGGATTGTAAATATATCAATTGAATTTAATACTAATCCAATCGAAATAAGGTATATATTTCAATGCTCGGTGATCGACCTTGGAGCATCGCAGCGCAGTTTTCTCTGCATTGAAATATATACCTTATTTCGATTGCATGGGTTAGTTATTCAAGTATTGACTGCCTCGTTGGTCAAGTGGTCGCAAGCGCTGCGACCACTTGACTTGAGTGCTGTGCATGAGGTCCTTTTTTTTTGAGGATGGGAAATTATCAAATGACTTCTCCCGCTCCGGGCAGAGCGAGAGGGTGTGTCAGACTTTTACTGACTAAAACCCACCCGTGTTCCTTCCGTTGCCTGTGTGCCGGGGCCGCGATATCCCTTTCGGACAAACCCGCAACCCCAGCAGGGTGCATGAGGTCCTGGGTTCGATTCCCGAGTCGGGCAGTGTTATCGGGTTTTTCCATCTGGAATTTCTCAGTAGCAGCCAGGAGTCTGGCTTTGTGTCTGGTTGATGGCAATGGGCTCGCCCCCTATTACATGGGACTTAAACATAGCTAGCAAAATGTGTGTGTACTATAGGTACACCTCTGCCCAACCCTTCGGGGAATACAGCCGTGATGTTATGTTATCAAATAGTCTCAAAAGTACTTTGTCATCAACTGGGCACAAATCCAGACTCCGGGTTGCTACTGACGAATTCTAGATGGAAAAACCCAATAACACTTTGCCCGACACGGGAATCGAACCCAGAACCTCATGTTAGACCAACGAGGCAGATAACATGGCGGTTTGTGTCAATTGAATATTTTTTAAGGTCAGTTAGACTGTGAGTTACTGAGTGCTAGCTTTTCAGGGTATGCCATACGTATCGGTATCACATTCACGAGTTCCGTATTATAATGAACATGTCTTACCATTCGTGCTTGTCCCTGCCAGTTCGCGCGAACAAGTACAGATGCGAGTGCTTGTCTTTGGAAAGCTTCACGTGCACGCTCCACTCGCCTTCGCTCGTGCCGTCCGCAGCTATCTCCCTTTCCTAAGACACAAACCAGTTCAGTATTTGATGGTGTATGGAGAAGTGTGAAATTGCTGTGAGTTGAAATGAAATAGAAACGAAAATTTACTGAAGGAATGCTTCTATGGGGCAATGTATACTGTTTATTACTTTTCAATGCCTCTGTAACTCCGATCAAATACCGAATTACGGGTATACTAACTATGCATTTCTACATCAAAACGATATTGATCAAGTGTCAGAACGGGGCAATGGAGAAACGCTAAGATGAGTATATGTCGGCAATCCATTACGGAGATGTAGGTGAGGTCATTTACAACCAAATTTACGATATAAAATGTCAAATTACCCGAAAATGGTTGACATTGGCATAGGGGTCATAAGGGTCTTTTGGTTGCAAATGACCTCTTCTACATCCACTTAACGGACTGCTGACCAATATCCCTGTATATGTCACAGATGGATTGCTTAATTAGCTGTTTTACATAACTGCTAGCTGTTTTACAAAACAGCTCCGTTACGTAAAACAGTTTATCGGTTTTCATAATTACATCTTCTCTAAACGAAGAAACTCTATCAGCCTACCTATTACCTTTCCACACCTTAACAGCTGGACGGATTTGGATAAATTTGGAACACCTGGTCGACCTAGATGGGAACACCTGGTCATGAGGACACAAGATAATTTATATCCCAGTAGTACGTTCCCGTGGGATAATACCCGTCCTCCACGCGTGCGCAGCCACGGGTTAAAAATAGTAGACTATAAGAGGGACAGACACTAGCATAGTCCTCAGATGGGCCTAGGGGCACCCAAGTTGGCGTGAATGGCGGACAACCGTATGTTGTACACACACGGTTTTCCGCCATTCACGTCTCTGGCAGAGGAAAAGTATCCACGGAATTAACTTGGGAAGTTCCTGCAATAATGCCTTGGTCAGTGACGATTATGAACTCCAAAACTCCCTGAACCCTACGATAACATTGTGCTTGAACTAATAATCTCCCGATTAGCTTTACCTATTGTTTATTATTATCGAGTTCGTTATATAAAGTATTTCCGTTCTGATAGGAGTCAAGGTTACGCGATGTTGGCGCGTCAAAGGAAAATATATGAGGAAGTTCTGAATAAAAGATAAAATTACATTGAACTGTGTTTTTTGCAACGAGTTCTTGTAAAAACCACAGGCATAGAAGCAAGTTTTTATGCTAATATGCGAAGTTCTTAGAATGTTTCATATATTAATGGGTACTTATTTTACTAAACCAACCAAATATCCAGGCTATTGATTTGATTTACCTTAATTTTGCAGTTTATCAATCTGTGCTTCAACAATGCAATATTGAGGTTGACATTCTTCAATCAAATAAAATACCTCAGTACCGATACTACAAAATTTATAACCTTACCGTCTCCTCCAAAAGGTCCTTAATCTTGGACAGTTCGTTATCATCGAAGTCGTAATCGTTATCCTCTTTAGTGCTGGTGACAGACGTGGAGGCCAGATCGATCTCGTGTTCATGGAGTGAGTCGTCACGTAATAGCGCTCTCTCAGGCCGCACTGCACTTTGAGTCTCCACTGACTCTGTTGCTGTGGAGACGCTGTCTGTCTTCTTGTCTGAAGGGAGATACAAATTTTACTAAAGGAGATTTTACGGTCAGCAAGGATAGTCTATTAAAATTGTTTCTTTTAGAAATCCATCTAACTAAATAGGGAAGTTGACAAAAAAAATATATTTTGTCAGTCAGTCAGATAATAAAAAAATATTAGACCCGTATTTTTTCTTTTTTTACGTAATCAAAAGATTACGGCAATACATTGAGTAGCCAATGCGTTAAAATGTAGCATGACGTCACTGGCCGGTAGATTTTATACTGACTTGTGACGTAGCGAGCCCCTACTCCCCAACTTAAATGTGTTTTATCTAAACCATTTTTTATTAATTTGCAAGCAAAAAATCCGTGTCTAATATTTTTTTAATATCTGACTGACGAACTAAATAGTTTTTTTTCCCCGTCAACATCCCGATTGCCGAAAATTATTCGATACAATGGTTTTTTGCATTTTATGTAGATTACCCACATGAAATGCGGAAAAGCAGTATAAGCGGAAAAGAATCTGTATTATTTTAATTTTACAATATTGTGCTATACCAGCATCCTAATTGCGTAACACACTTTGAATCATAATTCGAGAGTTTCGAAGGACATTGCTACACCATTGCTTCATAGGTTTGCTCAACAACGTAAATAACGCAATGGACGTGGATGAACTGTCAAAATGAAACCCATTGCGATCAATTGTCATTTTATGAGTGTATGGGTGCTGGTGTAATTACAGACATATGAAGCATTTCACCTTCGTCTCTGGCTTGGTAACACGATTCCTCTAGTACGACAAATTTTCATAGGTGACGGAGAACACTTACCATCAGCTGGTTTGCAAGCATGAACATAAAAATATAGAAATTACAATTATGTTTAAAGGCTCGCCGCAGACAGGTGCGATGCGACAGCGCGTCGCGACACCCCGGGCGGTAGAAGTTTTCATAGAAATTATTCCACCAGAGTCACGTCGCGCCTGTCAGCGGAGCCTTTACTCGTTCCGGCACACTGAACGTTTATAGACATGATAACAATAAAACTTCTATTATGCCTCATCGTGTTTCTCGCCAAAAGTTAATATTTATATTGTGCTTCATTGTACGAGTATTATGTCTTGCTTTCACCTGTATAAATGTGCGTTTATATACAAATGTTTGAGCGGGGAAGCAAAAAGCGTATGTAAGGATCGTAACAGGTGGCGTTTTAGAGTTTCTATATAAATGTACTTCATTTGAAATAAGATTAGACATTAAAAAAAACCTTTGATACAGGCCGTTCAACCGATTTCGACATCTATACCGTAGGCATAAGGATGACATTAAAAGCAAAAAAAGTGGTTACAATACCAACTGTTTACTGCAGCTGCTATTTGTGATGCCACCAACGCACTAGAAGTCAAAATCGATTGAACGGACGGTAAAAAAGGATTATTTAAATGTCTAATCTTATTTCAAATGTACAAATCGTGGGAAAAAGGTGTATGTTTATGTACCTGACCACTTTCCGACCTTATTGCCTAAGCCAGTGTTTTTCAACCTGTGACCCCCTGGGGGTCACGAAGCCTCTATAAGGGGGTCGCGAAGCCTTAGTAAAAGAAAAGCAAAAAGGATAAAAATATTTTTTTTTAACAAAATGTTTAAAAATATATTTTTTAACTTTGTATTGTTGCTTTAGATAATTCCAATAGATTTGCTTTTAGGTTGGTACCCAAACTTGCCTCATCTATAGCTGTATTTAAAAACGTAATTACACCACTGGGAAATCCCTCGTAGCCATGATCCTCATAAACCCATCAATTATACGACATAAAATTTATTTAGGATTTAATTAGGATGCGAGTGGGATACGCTGTCCCCACAAATTCATCGTATCGCTTTTCCGTGGAGGCGTTTGGCGATGTAATTAATTATGTCTGTTAATTACGTAATGAGACGATACGTCATTATAAAAAACAATAAAAAGTTGTACGTATTTGATATTTGTATTATAATAAAATACAGATTATAAACAGTGGAGGGAAGGGGGTCGCGCGAAAATTTTCGTGCTATGGAGGTCGCGTCATGAAAAAGGTTGAAAAGCACTGGCCTAAGCAATAAGGTCGGAAATCCAGGTCAGGCGCCAGTGTCCGCGATGGTACATATGTAGAGTTATGTTTGTAGTATTCCCCTATTAATGCTACTATTCACGGTGTAATAGATACCAACGTTTGTATGAATATGACTCACAGTTCAAATATTAGGTACTTCGATTGCACAAGATAATGCAAACAGGTGACGTAATTGTGTGAAAATATATAAATACCCACTCACCTCTGTGCATTTTCCTAACGAGTCTATGCCTAAGACCTTCTTTTCCTGTTTCCCCGTCCGAATGCGAATTGCTGTAACAAACAGTAATAAAATAGAAGACTCACAAGAAAAAAAGAAAAAAAAAATCTGACACTACTCTTTCGCGAGAAAGAAGATCAAATGAAGAAAAAAAAAATGTTGAATTTAAGTTGTTAGATTGACACAAAGATTTTTTTAAAGATTTTTTTTATGTTTATGAACCAACCTCTTTTCCCGTCTTCTCCACACAAACTTCCGCTTCTTCTCAGGACTGGTATTAGTCTCGGTCTCCATCTCATGTTGTTGTTGTTGTTGTTCCTTCTTCTTTTCAAAAGGAGTCTCCACCGGCTTCTTCTCCGCAGAAGTTTCTTTCTCCAACACTTGAATCTTTTCGTTGTCGTTTAGTATTATGCATATCGGATATTTCTTGCTCCATTGTCTACAAGAAGAAATAAGATAGCATATAGTTATGGTACTTTTGTTTGGTTTTAGTGAAAACCCATAAGTAAAAACGCGTTTTCTCTATCTAAACCCAACGTAACCGTGACACCTCAGTTACATAAAAAATAGTTTTTAAAATGGTCCCAAAAAAAAACCTACTAACTCTAGGTATTGAATACCTACCTACCTATGCGGTAAGCTATATTCTAAGGCTGCTTGGATAAAGATACAGGTTCCCAGCAAGTCGTAACGGATTGGTACAGTGTTTCGGTTGGTCCCGAACATTCGTATGTGTCATTTCAGTGTATACCTCCACGATCGTGCGGGCAAGTCTCATATTTTCTGTATGCGCTCGCACATAAAGAAGTGTAAATTCGTCGATACCGACTATCTATGAGTCGGTACTAATAAGTACAGGTTTTTCGGTCTCGATTTGTCGGTACAAGTTGGTATCTGTAGTTCTGTACCGACAATTCGGGATCAGAAAACCTGTATGTTTATGCAAGCACCCTATGTCCTACTCCTACCCAGCGACGTCAAACAACGGCTACAAATGCAGAACCCGGGAACTGAGAATTTCCTTATGCAAAAACACAATAACAATGCCTGATCCGGGTATTGAACCCTAGATCCGACGCCCAGTTGCCACGTTTGCGAACACTAGACTGCACTTTCAAACTCGTTTTAAAGTCATATTATAAGATAATTGACTCTCGAAATGCTCATGAACTATTAAGATATCTATCGGCATCGGGACATGAAAATTAATACGTAGTAAATATCTATATACAAAAAA
The DNA here is from genome assembly GCA_947364205.1 of Agrochola lota. Taxonomy (NCBI): domain Eukaryota; kingdom Metazoa; phylum Arthropoda; class Insecta; order Lepidoptera; family Noctuidae; genus Agrochola; species Agrochola lota. The sequence continues at coordinate 15,035,907 of OX376223.1, read as the reverse complement.
ATTAATCCCTATTTCCCTTGGTCACGGCATCACGCGTGAACGGCTGCAGCAACATGTTTTTTTTTTGTGTTCGTTATTCTCCGGACAAGGTTCTTCGGATAAGTAGGTGAAGTTAGGTTAGATAGGTAAGTAGGTATGCAAGTAGGTAGGTATGTAATTAGGTAGATATGTAGATAGGATAGGTAGGTAGGTTACCCGTGCGAAGCCGGGACGGGCTAGTAATATTATAATAATCCAACACGTGGAATGCATACTCAATGCAGTATGTATTTATACATTTTAAATTAAAGTCGCTATTCGTGTTTGTATGTTACCGCGATGTTCTTGTTAACTACGACACGGATTTTGATGCGGTTTAAAAAAACGCACGTTTTATGTATATTTATACATTAATATTAAAAATACATTTAATAAAGAAATCTCTTTGTCATGTCATAAAAACTCTACGAAGCAGGGCCGAGTCGTAAGTTATAGTCTCTATGAACGGACTGTTGTTAAGACCTTGGTCGTCGTTGTACCAAGGCTGGTAGTAAGTTCGAAACAGATACATTCCTATTACCAAATTTCCATACTGGTTTAATTACTACACTTAGAAGGTAGCTATAATACTGAAGTTTATCAGATGGCTGTTATCAATATTAGGTTACTACGATTCTTATCATAATGTTATAAGCATTCCGATATCTAGTTTGTATAAACTTTATAATGATGGCATGCTTCTCACAGAACGAGAAAGTTTATTTTTAGGTAACTAGAATTAGTCTACTTAATAATTATGGATTTATGGCCGGTTGATGGCAATAGGATCGCCACTTATTACATGGGACTTAAACATGACTGGCGAAATGTTGGTATAGTACACCCAGGTGTATCTGTGCTTAACCTCTCGGGGCATACCGGCGTAATGTTATGTTTAATAATAATTACGATGACAACTATTACCTTTGAAGCAAGGTGCAACTTTACTGCAAGTTATGATGACTAATGAATGTCGTTGCATTGGAAGATTCGTCGACCCCAGACCAAATAAAAAAACAAAGACATAGCGCTGCTTACAATCCAGTGAAGCATGCCAAAACTACACCTCCGCTCTGTACATACACGCTGAACGCATACATTTACAATCAAACTACACTACACTAAGTGCACACATGTTTATGAAACCGGCCCCACGCCGCTGTTGACAGCGCTATGTCTTGGTTTTTTATTTGGTCTGTGACGTCGACCACACCACATCATCGTTTAGGTATCATCATTGGTAAAACGTGAGCCTATCAATAATAGAAAAAAGATGTATTAAATGTAATTAATAAATCGGTAATGCCAATTTGTGGTTGATTTTAAAGACGGAATGTCTCATTATGCTTGCAAAGCATAATGAGACATTCCGTCAGCAACATTCACAGTAAAATTTTAATGACATAGCACCATTAGTAAGTCATTGAAATGTAACTGTTATCTCATTCTTATAAAGTATAAATAAGAATGATTGGTTGATTGACTACCTTACCTTACCGAGATAAGAGTCACATTGCAGTGACTTACTAATGGTTTTACGTAGATCTTGAATGTTCGACTTAAGTTCACAGGGACCCCGAATAATCCAACATTGGCTTGGTGCGTTTGCGGCCGCGGTGCTTCTCCGGAACTCTTTTATTTACAAGGATCTCTTCACAAGCTTCGATTACTTTTTTTATACCCACATGATAAAATCCAGTTTGTTGATACGCAAACGCGTAACAAAAAACTGGATTTTATCATGTAGCTATATTATTGTTACTTTAAATACTGGTCTCACACTTTTATGGTGTGAAACGCATGTCTATTGTTTTACGATACTGACATTTCGTAATATGAATGAATGAATGAATGAAACGCACCGATCCCAGCGTGGTTTGAATGAACCCCAAGATTTGCACTAGCCCATAAAGCCTCATGTCTCATGGGACTACAAAGGCCTTGCATATCGAGGAGTAGACCGGGTGGCGCGGTAATGGTAAGGAAGACGTGCCCTTAGGATAAGGAAGGATTTGAGAGCTGTACCGGATATCTACATAGCATCCTAGAGTAGGCATTAGAATAGTAGAGAGACGGGTGTTAATTAATTATCTATGGATGGGCATCTTTTCGCGACGTCGCACAGTGGATCGTCCCCATACAAGAGGTCGGACATAGAATTAAAAATTGAAAAAGTATTTAATTGAAAAAAATGAAATATACAGTTGCATTACTCTATTATGGAACTACAAAAAATGTTACTACAATTTTTTTATTTGACCAGTACTTTATGAGCAATTCGATGAAAACTGTTATTTTTCTATGGAAATGGTCACAAAAATGTCTGTATCTCATGATTCCCTCCTTGTTTCGATTTGCGGTTTTCACTACTGTTATTTACCCATTTTATGCCACATTTTCTTCAAGGACACATGGTGCCCCCAGCGACCCCCTTCCGAGATATTTTGCTTTTAGTAACTATACTTTTTATTGTATAACTGATGAAATGGAGGTACATTAAGTATATTCATTACTGAGAATAAGTCATCCCTAAGTAGTTCCTTAAATAACAGGTGCATTTGCGATTACTTTAATGACTTATGAACGCTTCTGTTGCCATACAACAAAAGCGTTAATGAGTCCTTGAGTAAAGATTACCAGTACTTGCTTAATCTAATTAGTTATTGTAATTACTATGTTAACAGCCCTTAATCTCTGCATTGTGATTGGATAATGTCATCATTAGCTTAGTAATGACTGAGTCGAATTTACAATAACACATCGAAAAGAAATAGAGTTTTATGATCAATAAGAAAATATGTAGGTATAAAAATATTTTTTATTTAAATAATATAACACTGTAAAAATAATTTAAAAATAAAACAACTATGTACCCTAAAACAAACTAAAAAATTAAACAACTACTAAGAACTAAATTATAATAGGAAATTATAATTAATTAACACGACCATTTAGTTACTAACAACAATAGAAAAGAAAGAAAAAAAAAACATTTATTGGCCGATGGGTGGCATAACACAAAACAAAAAAAGATCAGAATAAAAAAAAATACACAAAAACAAGAAATTAACAAAGAAACTGCTTGTGAATAATAATATTAGGTACTATAAGACTTAAACTATATTTTCTTCATCTTCATCAATAACGACATCATGATCATTATTATCGTCATCATCTTCTTCAACGTCACTACATGCAGCAAGTGTATCAGTTGAAACGTCAATGAACTCCAATTCACTCTGATCAACTATGAGTAAATCGTCTAGTTCACTAAATGAAGACTTTTTGGCTTTATTTGTCATCTTCGGTCGTAAGCTGGTGAGAAGAGGATCGGAAGATAATAGCAGATTATGAAGAATGTCTTCATTAGTGGCGATGCTACTATGCTTTCGTGTATGATATTCTCTAAATTTACGAAAATCCTTGTTTCTTGCTTCAGATGCTTCTTCAGACAAAAAACCTATAGGTACTACTGATAAGTGGTCCACTATCTGTGATCCATGAATCAGCAATTTGTGTAAACTTGCTGGCATGTTATACCATAGATATAATTCCACGAATAAATTTGCTGTTTCATCACAATATAATTTAAATTTTTGGACTTGAATTTTTTCGCCTGAGGAAATGCATTGCAAAATAACGGCGAGTCTTCTAATTAAATTAACGTCTAATTTAGTAATTTCCGCAGTCGTTTCAGGGTTTGCAAAAAACCTTCTTGCAGCATTTCCAGTGTTTGTATTGCCACTACCCTACTTAACAACGTCTAGAAGTAAGCCTGTGCTTCTTCGGAAAGCTTCTTGAATGGCTTCTTTCTTATCTTTAACTTTTTTTTTATTTTCGTCACCTTTTGCTTGCCATGATTTTATGTCCATTCTGTAAGCAATGTGTAATAAACACTCCATAGACCGAATCCAAGCATGCAATGAACTAAATCCATGCTTGTATAAATCTGTATTCACGGGTTTAGCTCTCACTTATTCCAAGTTATTCATTTCGCTTGGGCGAGCTTTGCACAAATCACACACTGCTGCCGATGTACCAGATATGATTGAATGTACCTTACCATCAATCATGGTTAGCCATAGATTGTGAGTAACAGTAGCATTGCCGCAATCAGTCGGGTTCAGTTCACGAATCTCGGTCTGAAATATTTCCATTTCAGCCTTAACATTCGCTTCCGTTTCTTTCATAAATGTAAATGAAATCGGGCGACAATATGTGGTTGACGATGGCCGATCATTCTGCCACACTATACTTCCACTAGAAGTCACTAACTTAAGCGGTACAAGACTTGCCATAAATACACTGGATAAGTCTTGTTCACTTGTTGTTGTCGTTTGATGGTAAATGCTTTGACTTGAAGCTCCATCAAAACCCCATTTACTGTGAAGCACAAGTGGTTCACCAGCATCAAAATTTGATTCAAGTGAATCGATCAGCCTCCTAACTGTGAGATCAAGGAGGGCTTGGATCCGTATCTTTGCGGAAATTTCAGTCACAGTTATGTCTTCTTTTGCCGGGTAGCATTTAAGCTTTTCTTTAACTAACAAGTAGTAGCTTGGGTATTTCGCATGACCTTCTTTTAAACTAAAGTCCCGAAGTGTGATGTAACGCCACTTGGATAACTGCAAGTAAACGTAAAGAGCAAGTGCTTTGTGAGTAGGAACTTCACGAAGCGAAGGATTCTGCTTAGTTTCCAGGACATTTAAAACTGTTGAGACGTGTTCAGGATTTTCCAGCAAATTTTTCATTATTCTGGCCATATCATTTTTTCCGGCAGACTTAAGTATACTTTCAACAGTATGCAAAAGCTCATCCGGACGACTGCAACATGCAAAATTTTCATTAACACGTCTTCTTTTGTGTCTAGTCGATAAATCTTCAAAGCGTTTGCGAGGAGATGTATATGTTGAAGTTGATGCATCTGATTTTGATGGACTGACTACCTCTTCTGCCTCATTTTCATTTGCTTCTTCAGTGTCAACAACATTTTCTTTAAAGCAATCTGGCCAAACGATATCGGAATTTAACCACTCTCCGTTCTTGTTAATGAACCTGTCGACTGTCCTTCTTGATTGCACCCATTTGGTGTAAACCCTATAGCAAAATCGTCGACACCAGTTCTTGAGATCCGTCACATCACTTTCACTTAACTGGACGTTAGTACTCGACTTCAATGTGTTAAATAAATTGTCATAGTCACGAAGATCTTTATGATTACGAAGAGCAACGTAAAGATCTAGATAAGTAGAAAACCCACGGAAAGCCATAATGACAACACTTGATAGAAGTTATAATTACAACTGAATTACATTTGCTAAACACACTCAAATATATAGGGCAGCAAGTAGGCAACTAGCAATGAATTTGATAAGCTAATGATGACATTAGACAATCACAATGCAGAGATTAAGGGCTGTTAACATAGTAATTACAATAACTAATTAGATTAAGCAAGTACTGGTAATCTTTACTCAAGGACTCATTAACGCTTTTGTTGTATGGCAACAGAAGCGTTCATAAGTCATTAAAGTAATCGCAAATGCACCTGTTATTTAAGGAACTACTTAGGGATGACTTATTCTCAGTAATGAATATACTTAATGTACCTCCATTTCATCAGTTATACAATAAAAAGTATAGTTACTAAAAGCAAAATATCTCGGAAGGGGGTCGCTGGGGGCACCATGTGTCCTTGAAGAAAATGTGGCATAAAATGGGTAAATAACAGTAGTGAAAACCGCAAATCGAAACAAGGAGGGAATCATGAGATACAGACATTTTTGTGACCATTTCCATAGAAAAATAACAGTTTTCATCGAATTGCTCATAAAGTACTGGTCAAATAAAAAAATTGTAGTAACATTTTTTGTAGTTCCATAATAGAGTAATGCAACTGTATATTTCATTTTTTTCAATTAAATACTTTTTCAATTTTTAATTCTATGTCCGACCTCTTGTATGGGGACGATCCACTGTGCGTCGCCGTAATGTTGGTTTACGTCGATCTTCACCGGTGAATCTTAAGACAGGGTTACGCTGCTTTTCCTTTTCGAAATAAGTCGAGTCCTTTACGATACTGAAACTTCGTAATAGGGACAAAAATCGTAATTTGTCCATCAGGTAGGTAGATTATTTAAAAATATTGGACACGTTTTTTTTTCTTTTTTTGCGTAATCAAAAGATTTCGGGCTACATTGAGTTAAAATGCAGCATGACGTTACGCCTTGGTAGATTTTACACTTAGTTGTGACGTAGCGAGCCCCCACTCCCCAACTTTAATGCGTTTTATCTAAGTATTTTTTTATTAATATGATAAATGTAAAAATACGTGTCTAATATTTTTTTGTTACCTGACTGACAGATTAAATAGAATTTCCTTTTTTTTACCCAGTCATCATCTCTAGTACAAAGGTGATCTTTGATATGCACTCTGACTCAGTATTAAACGGTCTGTTTCTCGGGGATTTTTTTGATGATACATCGTAAGCCAGATGTGAACTCTTGGCGGCACTGGAACGCTATTTCGAAGAGAACTTGATTTTTATAGGGTCGATATACAGGGTCACATTAAATTAGCTAGCGAAACTCCGCAGACGTCATGGGTATCGATATCGTAACGTGTGTTGGAGGATTTTTGCGCAAATTTCTTCCAACACATGTCACGATAGACTTGCGCAAGCCTAAATTTGAGCAAGTAAATCGTTATGTGAGTGGCTACCACTACACGTAAAAAATATGAAAAAGGTACAAAAAACCCCAATAATCCGGCCCCAAGATAGAATTGAGTAATTTAGTTTAATCTTATCTCTTACACGACACTGTATAACAACATTAACTTTTGTGCAATATTAAAACTAATTAATTTTTATCACAAAAGAGGAAATCCGTATGTAAATTGAACCACTGTATTACATAATATTATAGTACCTAATCTTTGTTACCAAACGAAACAATCGGTTAGCTTGGTCCACTTTGTAATTGAACGGATGGCTTAATTATGCCAATTTATGATATAATGTGGCTATAGTCGATTCTTTACATAACTGTATATGAAAATAAAAAGATAATTTTTCTCATTTTATATTTTACGATTTTTTAATAGAATTTGCATACTTCTATAACGCATTATCTCGAATTAGTGTAATGAAATTTGTTGATTTTTGTATCTATAATATTCCGGTTTTCTTGATGATTTTGAGATAACAACTTGTTTGTGTCATTAGACAGTATTGTCCTTGGGTCTATAAATAATCCTGCAGATAGGCAACAAATATACCCAGATTACACGCTTTATAATCAAATCCATCTATCTATCTAGAAAAGATAGTTGATAGATCAAGTATATAGTATTTAATATATTAATAGTTAATATCCTTATCCTTACATATTATAAAACAAAGTCCCCCGCCGCGTCTGTCTTTCTGTCTGTCTAAAGTTGGTTTGGTAGTTTTTGAGCTATCGCTAAACTCAAAAACTACCAAACGGATTTTCAAACGGTTATCACCCATAGACGGAGTGATTCCATCAGTCTCTCTCATCGTTCAGAAGTACCTTGCAAGGGCCTATTTGAAATAAATGATTTGACTTTTTGACTTTGATTCATGAGGAAGTTTTTGGTGCATAGTTCATTAAAGTTTTGTGGAAATTTGTAAATTTCCTTTAGTTCAACAAAAAATTACACGATGACATATGTCTATCTTCTAGCGATCATCTTCATCATCATTTCAACCGAAAGACGTCCACTGCTGGACATAGGCCTCCCCCAAATGGGGGGGTTTGCCATAATCACCACGCTTGGCAGGCGGGTTGGCGATCGCAGTACGGTATTATATACAAAGAGAACGCTACTACCCATTCTCTAGTAAGTCCCTTAGTCGCCTTTTACGAGTGAGAGTCAAAATGGCGGGTGTACCATAGTGAATTAAATTATACCAATTACCAAACAAATGTACCTAAAACCGATTTTATATTATAATTGAACTAGTTATTAAACGTGCCATTTATAATTTTTTACTTACCAAAACCGCTATTTACAACTGCCTCTTTAAATCAGTGCCTTTAAATTGGGCATTTAATTTTGACTAAAATTTGCCTTGACATCACATAATTTAAATGAATAATTTAAAAGATATCACAGATTCAAAATTACGCGTAGCAAAATAATAATGGTTGACGGCAACGCGGCCGCTGCGGTAGTAGTCAATGACCTTTTCAATTCTCATACTTGGAAACTACGAGAATTGAAAAGGATGATGAGGAGATCAGAAGGATGAAAACAGGACTTCTCGTCCTGGGGAAACGATTTTCCCTCCTGTCAAAAATTTAAACCTATGCAAGCCATATCCCAATTTTTTATACAGCCACTTTGTTAAATCGCGGCGTAAAATTGTAATTAAAAAATATGAACAACAATTTTGTAACATAACTTTATATTTTACTTATAATTCACTTTTACAAAATTATTATTTAATTTACATAAGCTTAATTTGAGCTTTGAAAAATATTTGCCATCATCAATGATAAAAAATACTGGCTGGTAGAATGCCACAGAAAAAGAAACATAAATTAAAAAAAACAACCGATTTCCAAATAATCACTACAAAGTGAAAAATAACTTAAATTTCGGAAGTCGGTGTCTTTGGTTTTGTATTTTCGTTATTTGGCCCTGACTTCTGATATTAAAGTTATTTTTGTCTTTGTAGTGATTTTTTGGAAGTCGGTTATGTTGTTTGTGAAAAAATTGTTAATTTCTCGTTTTTTAGTGGGTCAGTTTGTAATTTATCTAAGTAACAATAGCATAACGTGAACTGCTCATCACCTTTTTACAAAATATTGCTTTTCTCGATGCAGGGACGTTAATCGTTGAGGAGTTCTCCTGGTACTTCACCATCAGCTTCACTTCTCCAAATGCATTGTAACGAGCATAAATTGCTTGGCAACCATATTAAAGTAATCGAATCGCAACCCGTGAAATACTTATTATTGAGTACCTAGCTCCGGTGGCAATGTGTGGTCTTATTTTATCTTTTTTTATGTGTCTTTGTTTATTCTTATCATCAGTTCCACTTCACCAAATGGTGCTTTCCAAGAGCAACTGCACGAGTTACTATAAAAAATACCCAAATCGCTATAGGTGTGCCTATAATATTTGAAGAGTTTCCTTGATTTCACCAGGATCCCACCATCAGATCCTGACCTGATGACAATGGGACCACCTCGAAAGTATACCCTTTGAAAACAAAATCTCATCAGATTCAATTATGGATTTAGTTTAATTAACTTTTATTTAAGGTTTTTATTTACCTTCCTCATATTCGAAATGAAAATCAGAGTGTTTACCTAGGGTGAAAGATCTATTTAGGCACGATCGTAGCGAGGGCGCCAATTTATAGTTTGGAGTGCCTACTTGTGTGTCTTTGTGAGGTGCCTTCCATTCCCCTATTACATGGGACTTAAACACAGCTGGCAAAATATGTGTGTACTATAGGTACACCCCTGCCCAACCCTTCGGGGAAACCAGGCGTGATGTTAAGTAAACATCATAATATTATTGATTTTGGAGATAGTGAAGTCAATACCATTTACATTACCAGTGTTGTCATCAATCGATTAATTTCTTTAATCAATAAATTAATCGATTTAATTAATCACGATGAAATTTAGTCGAGAGTAAAATAGTAATCGTAATCGATTCATTTAAGTAATCGTCAATCGTTAATTTGATAAACGATAAATTTATTATTAACAAGTCAGCCTGATCCTGTATAGTAAGTAATGCATATGAATTAATTATTATTGATGAGGAACCTATGGATGCATTATCTAAAAACAAAAAAATATATAATCATTCCAAACGTCCGCAGGATCCCGAGTTAAGTCAATTCATAAAAAATATACTTATAAATTATTATTAAATACATTTTATATATTAATTTATTATTAATTAATTACTAATAAATACAAAATAATTAATTAATTAAATTTAATTCGTGAATGTACTGTCGAGACGAGAACTGATAAATTAATCGTAATCTGAAAAATTCTAAATTGAAAGTACTAATCTTTAATCGTTAATAACGATTAACTTTTTAATCATTATTTTTTCATCGTAATTTTATTAACTTTTTGCCAACACTGTATTACTGATGACGTAACAACATTAGTTATGCTTCTATTATGTAAACATAACTGGTATTGCGAATACACATGACATTTACGATATTTGGATTAAAATGTAGAAATAGACCTGCAGTAGGCAGATTTGTTCAGTACATCCTCAATGCAGGTATAAATTCCAAGTGATAAGGGGCATGGGTATTCCTCCCTCAACTTGGCTCAAATTCAGACTCCGGGCTACTAATGAGAATTTACTAAAGGAAATGCGGAAGAACCCAACAACAATTTGCCCGACCTGGAGGTCGACAACTCGAACTAGGATTTATTTCAATTAAACCAATTACAGGCACTTTTGAATTGTCAAGAAGTCTGACGGTCAGAAAGATAAAGTTAGTTGCCTATTCCAAAGCGTAGTTGGTTCGTATTGAGAAGATCGAGCAAGAAACTCCATGGACACGCTTTTTATTAATCAAAATATGGAATTGCGTATACACATTTGTTTGAACGTGTATCTACACACCTCTGATCTAAATAAATATAATGTTCACAGCGTAAGCGCCACGCTGTGCGTTCATAACCTAAATTGTTAGTCAATTACACTCGTGCGCATGACGGAGTCCCTTCTACGCCAACAGCTTATCAGCGCTTTGTTAGTGATCTTTATAGACGTAAACTACTTTGTATAAAAATAAGTCACTACTTCTACATCGTTTAGAAACGATAATTAATAAATAGAACTAGTTCATTTAGGGCTATACAACGTGACTGTTGTTATGTCTTTTTTCTATTTAGGTTATCGTTATTTACTGATTGGCAGAAGCCTATCTCAAAATGAGGTCTAGAAAATACATACATTTTGTTCTGGTTTAGTACGCTGTAAGCCCAGGATTGGCCTTATATTGCAATAGACCGAGACCGAGTGCGACGCAAGAGGCTCCTAAAGTCATAATAATAAAACAGTACAGTTGTCTCGTTTTAGCACGGCAATAGCGGTCGTTGACCCATCTACAATCCTACTTTTTCAGCATTCTTCAATTCAAAAAGCTTTTAGTATACCTATGTGGATGATATGATGATAACTTCCTGTCACTGTTATTTACATAGCATAGCATAGCATTGTATTCGAATTTGTGTGGGGTAGGTACCACAACTCAAAAGTGAAAAATAAAAACTTTATACAAAAAATAAAAAAAACCTCGAAAGAGAAGACTTCCGAAATTAAAGTTATGTTTCACTTTGTAGTGTTTTTTTTTTGTAAAAAGTTTTTATTTTTCACATTTGATTTGTGGTACACACGGCTACACCAAGCTATATATTTCCAGTTTATGCTGACCTCGCATTATATAGGATTTCAGTACAACACGAGGTCAGCTTATACTGGAAATGTATAGCTTTATGTGTAGCCGTGTGTACCTACCCCACACAAATTCGAATACCACTACCTGCTATGTAAATAACAGTGACAGGAAGTTATCATCAATCATCCACATAGGTATACTAAGTGGGAAAATACGTATTATTGAAGCTTACTCAAAAACTATCCAAGCAAAATTAATATGGGACCAACTTGGGAGCATACCCTTTCTTAAAAAAAAAATAATTTTCAAAATCGGTCCACAATTTACGGAGAAACCGGTGGACATACATAAAAAAAAACATACATACGCGACGAACATATAACCTCCTCCTTTTTGGAAGTCGGTTAAAAAGTGGAAAATAAAGTCCGTTAACGTACTGATTCGATATCTATCGTGATCCTCAACATTTTTCAATATTGAGAAACGTAACAAAGTTTATTGTTCGAATTCCTACAAAGAGATAGAAGATTAAGGAAAGGGCAATGACCGATATTGCTATGCTAAAACGCAACAACTATAGTAGCTTCTTATGAATAAGCCCACCGTGCCTCGCCTATTTCTGCCATGAGTCGTCAGTAGCAACATTTTAAATAGGCATATACATAATATATGTACCATTTCAACATTTTGCCAATGGCGGTTGGCAAACTATTATTAAAAAAAGAGGAACTAATGTGGATATTAGCATATTTACTTCGGCACTATTTGGTCTGATCGAATCTGACATTTATTATAATGAAGTCAAATATGCATAAGTATGTATTAAGTTTTAATAATATAGCAAAAGGCGATTGGAACGCGGAATATTTATTATCTTTAAATAGCACTTTTGCTGATAATATGGAAATCTCTATAAAGTGTTTATGATTTTTTTATATAAGATAAAAGCTGCTACTGCTGCGCACTGTAGACGATAGGCGCCAGCGACTAAAAGAAACGCAGCGAACAAATGCGTATACAAATATTACGTCACCAGAACAACATTTATCAAGACAAAACAGCCAAACAGAACTTTTTATAAATTAAGTCGTGTTACTTACCTCCTTTTAACTAATCCATTGGGCATCAATGTGACCTTGGCTCCAGTCAAATTGTACAGCCTATGTTGGTAAAACGCCACCTTATCTAATTTCTCATCCCAAAACGCTCTCTTTGGTATCTTAGTTGAAGTATACGATATCCTTAGATTGCATCCTACAAAATAAAAAATGGGATAATTACTATGATAGGGAAATAATTCGATAATCTGTGAAAGATAAACTTCCGAGTTTTGTACAAACATTCTTAATGTTTACCCAAAATGATTTATTACTGTTTACAAAGCACCTTTGAAGTGATAAGAGAAAGTGAATGAGGTGACTCACCTTCGAGCTTCATAAATGCTGTTGTTGTCTTGCTGATGTGGTACGTGTACGGATCGTAATCCGGAAATCTGTAATGGTTTATCCAACCCTAAAATAATAAAATAAAATAAATTGTACATCGACACATCGATAAAATTAGATGATTGAACTGTTACTAACCTCATATTTCTTTATAGGCGTATGTTCTTTCACAGACGGTATTGTATACGCAGTTGGTATAGCGCTACTTCGTTTTAGTTGGATCAAGCCCGAGCTTTTCGGCTCAAACTCACTAAAGTATGTTTCTAACACCCAGCTCTTCAAACTGCTAGTAAAGTAAAAGAACCATAGGCCGAGCACGAAACCGTTCCAAATATTTGAATTTCGAAACAGGATGAAGCTTGTAAACATGAGGAATGTGAGGATGTACATGGAGAAACTGCAGAATTGTTTCGGTTTGTTGGGCAATTTGTGGTCTTTATTCATATTGCTTTTGCTCGGGGGTGAGCCGAAGTTCACGCAGGAGCCGGGCGGTGGTGGCATGGGGTCTGTCTCAAAAGGCTGCCCGCTACAGAACAGAGGTTCAGTGTCTTGGATATCGCCAAAACCATCTATGGTATCTTCCAAAGCTTCGATCCCTGATTCTACCTCCATCTGGTTGTCGCTTAGTAGGTCTTTTCTCAATTCAGCCGCCTCATTGTGCACCGCTAAAAATATGGTTATGTTAAAAATGGAGAAGATTTAAGAGCGTTTATACGGAAAGCGGGCAACGTCGCAAATAGCTGTCAAATATTTCGCTGTTTTGATTAATTTGAAAAATTAGTGTATGATAATAAGAAATATTATCATACACTACTAACTAAAATATTGATTATGAAATGCAATCAGTAATATCGTAACACCGAATATTTAGTTTTAGATGTAATTCGTTTCCTCTTGATATCAGGACTACTATCAAAATATGGTGTACAAGAATTTGAGCGTTTTATGTACATTGAGTGCTTCCTTCTGTTTAGCTCTATGACTTGTACTACGTTGAAGATATACCAGGACCATACGATAATGGTTTAAGTGCTTATTAACAAGCCCAATTCTCACTCACCAAAATTTTTGTGTGTATCATCACTGGAATCCGAATAGTTCTTGTTATCTACAGGAAGACTTGGGTCTCGCTCCGTGGCCTTAGCCGTTAGCGGTTGCGTCAGTTCCGATAAGTTTTGTATACTGCTGTCTAGGGAAGAGACCTAGTAGAAAAAAATCGACTTATAAACAAATAAACACGTCATTTAGCTGTTGCATTCCAGGATGACTGAATTCTAGCTTCTAATAGCTCTAGCATAAAGTTCAAATTAGAATGAAGTATCATCGTGAAATGCAATTTTTGTTAGTTATGTATGCAATAATCGTTCTGAAGTTTAGCTATACTGGAGACAAACAGTGCGCAAGATGAATGTATGTAAATATTATAGATGTTGCAAGTGTGAGCTTTGTTAACAGATTATAATAATATTATCCTGAGCAATGAGGGGCGAAGCGAGGCGGATATTTTATAGTAAATTTAATATAGAGTGCAATTCATAGATGTAACGAGGATATTATTGTATAAAAATTAATTGGTCACAGCATCACAAAAAAATACCATACATGTTAAATACTTCAGACTTTATTCCAAAAGCACCACATGATAAGCCAATCATAGGCCATAAACGGATATACAGCGTAAATATTTTTAGCAATAGCATTCATATAAGAAAAATGCGCTGGATGCAGTGCACACTTAGGGCCGGTGCAGACTTAGCAAAGCGCAGTAAAGCGCGGTTTTCACTGCCAAACAAATATCAACCTTGCACATGTTAAAATAAAGTTGAAAATAAAAATAAAACTTCCATTAGTCCGAGAGAGCATCAATGAGAACAGAGGTACGGTTATTTATTTTCGACTTTAATTTTAAGAGATAATATTGATTTTTGTTTGGCAGTGAAAACTGTGCCGAGCTTCGTCTTAACTGCGCCGGCCCTTAGGGATAAATGTAGTTATTCATATTAGATACCTAAACAATACATAGACACTGACAATGCTTGAATGCAGGTAACTTCTTTTTTATCACTTACATGTTCTTCAGCGTCGATCGCGGTGGGCTATGGCAGTGTCATCAATACAATACTTTAGATAATAGGTACTTGTCACAGTGTAATGATTAATGAATGTGAATGTATAGTGTATTTTTCTTTCCTTCTCTTATTTTGTAAACAAATATAGCATATTGGAATTAAGATTCTGAGAAAAAATTGTGTATTTGAATGATTCCTTAATTCGAAGCAGTTTTTATGTCACTCAAACATTACCTATAGTCCGTTCCAAAAGTATCTAATGAAAATGTAAACACATGGATCCAAAAACGTACCTGTGGATGCCATTTTGTAGTACCACTTACAAATTGAGTTCTTTGATTTGATTATTTGAATACTAATTTTAAATCACCTTAAAGATGTTTTACATTTGACAATTGGGGTTAATTAAAACGAAAATAAAGGTAAGTATAAACATTTATTTTCGTTGATGATTAGTCAATTATAATTTAATCATGTGTTATTTGATTAATAATCAATAATTGCTGGAAAAAGTGGTGAGATGTAAAGTTGAAACCTTTTAAATAAAGATGAACACATCCATCTTTATTTAGAAGGTTTTCCAAATTTTTTAAGGTTTACAAATTCTCTTTAGTGAATGATTGCGTAAGAATTTTACCTGAACAGGATTTGTTTACACTTTTATCAGATACTTTTGGACCAGATCATAAAGTGTGTGATTGCTGCGGAAACTCGCGGTTTTTGTACCGTTTTTGTTTACCAAATAAGGCAAGTAAGAATACACTATAGATACTGTACACGTCGGTCGGCTAACTGCTCCAAATGCACAATAACAGGCGTATGATAGATCCTTTGTATTTTTGTATTCTAGTTAAGATTAAATATGATTCTTTAGAAGTTGGATGATGTTGGCCGACCAATGTGTACAGGGTGTTGGGACAACTTACCTGGTTGTCTGTATCGCCTACACTCTGCTGATCAAGATCCTTGATTGCAGAGTTTTCTTCTGAATCTGATGTTGAATTTTCTCTTGGGATTGATTTCTCTTTTGTATCTAATGTAACAGAGGAAATATAATTAAGTAGGTTTTTTATTATTTCACGGTTTTGTTTGCGAGTTACGTTTTTTTATGAAGCTTCGAATGAGTTGAGGTAACAATCAGCAAATATGTTAATTCTTACTAACATTTCTGTATTAAAGAACCTGTTTAACAGTTTCCTTGAATTAGGAAGTTAATTTTATATAACATTAGCCGTGGCCCGAGGTTTCACCCGCATAAGTCTTGATCCCGTGGGAATATAGGGATAAAAGTATCCTATGTCCCAATCCAGGTAATGGTCCACCCATGTGCCAAATTTCATCTAAATCCGTTCAGCCGTTTTAGCGTAAAAGCGTAACAAACAAACCAACAAACTCAATTAAGCAATTATAATATGTATTTGTTAGTAAGTATTTAGGGGGATAGACGTTTTTCTTATTTTCATGAATGAACTAAAACCAAAATATTTTGTTCTATCAGACAGAAATGAATTATCTTCTAACTGTTAAATGTATTGTCTTGTGTAGGTAAATGCAAAATTTATTTACAGTTACATAGTACAGTACATAATGAGTAATTATTTTGGTCTGTAGATAAGCATGTGTAGGTAACCTACATTATAAAATAGAAATACTTAAGATTATGTTATGAGTTATGACCTTGCAACTAGTTTCAAAGAATAGATTGTTACATATAATAAACCTATTACAGCCACTTTTAATTTTGGAATTCGAACTGTAAATCCATCAGATAGGGATCAGATTCCAATGCATTAGAAATATTAATGGAACATTTTTAATACTTCAATTCTGAAACTAAGTAAAAAAAATCTTTATATTACCATTTGTATAGGATGCAACCATTGTAGACTTGGATTACTTTATAGGTATGCAAATTATAATAATGATACCATAATGTGCAAACCATGTGCAATATACTGTCTCATTTATTTATTATTTATGAAACATACTCCATAGGCGTATGTAGTTAAATAAAGGTAAACAAATTGTAAAAATGGTTTTTATAGTTGACACTTTCTTGTTTCAAAATACGATAAACCAAACTAAATTTATTTTAGATTTTTACAATAGTTTCCTCTTTTATTTATGTATGTTAAACTTTATCATTTATTCATAAACTACTCTTCGTAGATGTAACTGCATGAGCACAATTTTTTAATAAGATTAATCTTCTAATATATAAAATTCTCATGTCACAGTGTTTGTAACAAAACTCCTCCGAAACAAATAGCTTGACTGATTCTTATGAAATTTTGTGTGAATATTCAGTAGGTCTGAGAATAGGACGTAAACTACTTATCATACCCTTAAGTGATAAGGGTGGTCCACTCCAAAAAAATATTTTTAATTTTTTGCACAATATATATTTTTTTTTATTTTTTATTATTCGGCATTAAAAAATAAATACAAGCCTAAATGTTCACATTTCTACCAACCCCTATTTTTTTATAGCGATATTAGTACTGCAGGTAGGTAGGTAGGTAGGTATGTAAGTAAGTAGGTAGGAATGTAGGCAGGGTAGGTAGGTATGTACGTAGGGTAGGTAGGTAGGTGTAGGTATGTAGGGTAGGTAGGTAGGGTAGGTAGATAGGTAGATAGGGTAGGTAGGGTAGGTAGATAGATAGGTAGGGTAGGGTAGGTAGATAGGTAGGTAGATAGGTAGGTATGGTAGGTAGATAGGTAGGTAGGGTAGGTAGGTAGGATAGGTAGATAGGTAGGTAGGATAGGTAGATAGGTAGGTAGGGTAGGTAAATAGGTATGTAGGGTAGGTAGATAGGTAGGTAGGGTAGGTAGATAGGTAGGTAGGGTAGGTAGATAGGTAGGCAGGGTAGGTAGGGTAGGTAGATAGGTAGGTAGGGTAGGTAGATAGGTAGGTAGGGTAGGTAGATAGGTAGGTAGGGTAGGTAGATAGGTAGGTAGGGTAGGTAGATAGGTAGGTAGGGTAGGTAGATAGGTAGGTAGGGTAGGTAGGGTAGGTAGGGTAGGTAGGGTAGGTAGGGTAGGTAGGGTAGGTAGGGTAGGTAGGGTAGGTAGGGTAGGTAGGGTAGGTAGGGTAGGTAGGGTAGGTAGGGTAGGTAGGGTAGGTAAGGTTTAGTTCTACCCGTGCGAAGTCAGGGCGGGTAAAGCTAGTAATATAATATTTTGTAATCTGCCTATTGTAAAGAGACTAAACGTCAAAGAATTATTACATTGCTAAATTGAAGAGTACAACTGTGACGGTTCATGACAACTGAAGTGACAGGTATTACGTTTAGTCGGTTACTGGACAGCTGTCTCTTCATTTTTTTTTTTTTTTAACCTTTATTTAATTACCTAAACCTATAGAGATAGAGTATAGATATCAATTACACTTGATGGTAATAGTGATTAAGGTAGCAATAGACTTATGTATGTTATTATCAGATTCATGTACAATTTTTATGAGTATGATAGCTGTTTTTTAAAGTACATAATTGGTGCCCCCTAAATTTTTTGAAACATGATTTAATATTGTACCTGTCCCTTAGTGCTCTCAGCAAATTTATGGCTATAATGAACATTGATTAATATTGAAAGTGAAAGATCAGCTTAAATTACATTAAATAAATAAATTATTAAATATATATATATTTAATATATTTAGAATATATAATTTTTTAAACAAACTCATTATAAATGGTAAATGATAGTGAATATATCAATGTGTGAATAAACTACTCTGACTCTGAGTAACCTTAATTTTGCAATAATAAGAACAATGAGAAGTGTAATAGCAGCTGTTCAATCCTGTTCACACTTATTACACTTTATTGCATAACTCCATAAAAACAATTGTTATCTATTATTTAAGCATGTCAACACAAAGAACTTACTAACTTATGCTCTTGACATTTTTAGTGTTTATGTTTGTGATGAATGTTTGTGTTTATGCTACAAAAAATCAATAGTGATAATAATAAATAGCTTCTTACCTTCAACAGAACGAGTTTTCATATCTTCAACTGCTTGAGCAATTTTAAATTTGAAATCATGGAATATCTTCCATGTTTCATTGCTTTCCTTGCCCTCCTTCCCCTCCTTCACATCAGGATTCACGTCAGGCGTACTCCGCTTGCCCAAGCGGTTCAAGTACTCCTTCATTGGAGAAGATGTCACTTCCTTAGGTACAGAAGCCTTTGCTTCTTCTGGTTTACTTTCACTAGATTTGGCATCCTCAAGCTTTTCCAAAGCCTTTTCAGACCGAACTGATTTAAAATATTTGTCTATGATGGAGGATGACCTCTCTCCTCGTTTAGGGCTTGCATTCTCTACAGGTGTGCTAGGAGGGTCACACTGTGGGGTAGGGGGGTCATCTTCACATACATGGTAGAACTCCTCTAATTCCTCATTATTAGCATTGTATCTAAAAGATAGGGATGAATTTGGCGATTTACCTGAAAATATAAACACTGTTACACCACTGCGACTTTACAAATTATAACGCTTTTATTATTTACATTTACCCATTCTATATTCAGTCTGAACTAAATTAACATTATATAAAACACACTCTAAAAATAAAACACAAAGACAAGAACGCAGAAAGCTAAGAACTGTAATGAAACACGATTGGTGCGCCGAAGAGGCGATCAATTTGTGGCCGATTGTTAGTGTTATCGTCTTTGTTGTCAGAGGAAAAACATCCAATACCGAAACTTGCACATTAATCTGTAAGCTGATAAACAACCGGTCCTCGCGGACACTGACGTGTACTGTTTATTTAAGTAAACAAGTTTCCTATCCCGCGAATACAACCGTATGCTAAAATCATTTAATTAAAGCTGTTGGCAAATATATTCGACACATACCCACTCCAGAGATCTCCATTTTATCAGATTATAGTTATCAATTAATTATACAGAACCATTGTTTTATTCACATTAGTCACAACTAACTCCTATTATAATTATCATAAATTAACTTCGGAGTCTATTTCCCTTAATTAATTTTATTAAAAGTTGCTCCACTCGCTGAATCAAAAATAAGATTTTCTTGTCAGTCAAGACAACAACTGTCTGTCAAGTGTCAACTCATGTCAAGTTGTCAAATTTTAAATGTCATAGTGACCATTCGTGTAAACATGAAATCGAAACATGTTTAGTCGATTCAACTATATTAGAGAGGTGATTTTGTCCCACTTACAGACTTCTTTTCATACAAGTCTTCGGCAGACGGTTGAGTATACGAAAATGGCGGATCCGTGGGGCCATCTGCTAGGTGTTTAAGGCCCAATAAAAAGACCCAGGTCACAAGGATAAAAAAAAAACGTATTTCTTCTCTTCGTATTTTGTCTTTCTTCTTCTTTCTTGTTTTATTATACTCAGTGACACTCGCGCAATAAAAACGAATCTAACATTACATACAGGTCAAACACATAACCCTCCTTTTCTGGCTTTGCCGTAGTCGCGTAAAAAGAAAAAAGTTAGGGGAATATATGCGATTACAGAAAACGGCCATCGCTCAGCATAATGCTGTGGCCCTACGCGAGACAGAGACCCAAGCGCTGGCTTTCAGCGCCAGCCGGTATTGACGTGATGACGTCGACCGGTGCAGCATACAATGAGATATAAATTAAAAACAAATGTACACAATACCGCTTGAGCCCCAGCGTCGCCGATCGGCGATGCAAACAGTATTCTCGTCGACTAAATCATTCGCATGCAAAAATATTAATGGACAACACTGCAAAAAAAAAATTAAACTGACAGTTCGCGCACGTCAAACGCGAGTCAAACTAAGCTGGTCGTCAGTGCGCGGTCCGCATGTATTACATTATTTTAAATAGTTTTCTTGTGTAAATCGACGGGAAGTGATGTTTTTTGGATTACTAAGTAGTTTTTACATCGTGGTTGATAATTATTTGCACTAAATAACATCGTATTATACCTATTTCATTGCGAAAAGTGAATTTTGAGTTTTGTGTGTGTAATCGCTGGTAAGTGCATTTAATTTTAATAACAAATAGTTAGAATATCGTTCTAGACGATATTCTAACTAAAATATTTTGTTTTAATTCTAAATGTTTATATAAATATAAAAATAGCAACATTCTGATGGTCAATCTTTAAGTTATATTATCAGTCTATGGTCTTAGGGGCGGTACTTTGCCATCGCTTTGCACGAGTGCACCGAAAGTCGGAGCAAATCCGGAGAAGCGTGCTATGGCGCCACCGCCATTTACCGCCATCGCTTCAGAACTGAAGAGACCACCGAACTCATGGAATTCGGTTTTGGTTCTGCTGTCATAATATTCTTCAGTTTCTGTTGCTATTTCTTCAATCTGGATCGCATGTCCACCTTCACCAACAACACGCACCAGGGCAGGGCACGTCTTTCTGTATGTCCAACGTCAGAGCGTCCATAAGGGAAGAGGTAAGGACTTAAAGAGCGTTTATCCTAATAGTTGGCAACATCGCAAATAGCTGTTAAATATTTACCTGTTTTGATTAATTTAGCAATATTACTGTATGGAAATAAGAAATGTGGCTAACTAGAGAACTAGACTATTAGTAATGAATTGCAATTATAAAATTGAATTTGATGTTGTACCCGTTTTCGGTGTAAAAAAGGCGTTTGGACAGTTTCCAAATAGTTCGTAGTATCTAAAACTAAATATTCGATGTTACAATATTAATGATTGCATTTCATAATCAATATTCTAGTTAGCCAGTAATATTGCCAAATTAATCAAAACAGTGAAATATTTGACATCTATTTGCGACGTTGCCCACTTTTAGAATAAACGCTCCTAAAGCCGACTCTTGGTGCAAGCCTACAGCCACGCTGAACTTATCGTCGTCAGTGTTGCCAGCCACAGCAGACGTAGGTATGAGATTGACTGTACAAGTACATAATACGAATTAACTCTCCATACTTTCCGGGCAAACCTTTCTCAACGAAAACCACCCTTACAACTACGACATAAAAGCACTATTAATGTTAAATATTGTTACCACTGATGTGAAGATATCTGTACCCCGCACTGGTACATATAAACACAAGTCTCATAAAAGGCTTATCAGCTTAGATTTAGTTTTTTCAATAAATATGAGATTAGGGAATATGAGAAAATATTTGTCTTGGATTGGTATGACATCAATCCGCTTCTGTGCCACACTACGTTATAGTAAAAAAATATTAGCCAAATCCATAACCTCTTCCTTTTTTAAGTTGGCTAAAGAGCGTCCATTATTGAGGAATGATCGTCTAAGATCCCCTAACTAATATTCCCAACACGCTTATCACTCTGGGTAGCTATCTAATCTGTGCTCAGGATGAATCTTAATCGACTAAGAACAACTCTAAAATGATTCGGTATAATCTGTGTGACACCAGTCACAGTCAGAATCAGTCGACCTCCTGTCAAAAATAACATTCGCGAATCGCGAGGGTTCTTTGTAGTGTTTTGGTATTTGCGTTTGTTGCATCAAAAATAATGGAAATTACACTTACGATTAAATACAAAGTGCATTAAGTTTAGTGGGAAACATGAAGTACTTATTTGTGATATTGTTTTTGTTTGTTTCGTACGGCGTAGGTTCTGTTGTGGACAGTAGTGGAAAGGTGAGATTGCACCGATTGCGCCGCATTTATTATTGATACAAATATGAATTATGTAGATACAAGGTTATTAGTTGTGTGTTGAGCGGTGTTATTTTTGTTGTAGGAAAGTACGGAGTTATCTCGTGCTTTTGATGAGCGGCCTCTGTTGTTTGCCACGTTAGGAGGCGGCATGGTCGCCGTCGAGCCTCTGGCGGGCAATATTATATGGAAACTAAAAGATGGTGAGCAATAACTATTATTATTAATCATTTTAATTTCATTTATAACAGAACATAATGTGCAAGAAATAAAATAATTTGTAGACTGTATTTACTTGTTTATTACTACTTGGTTTGTAGAATTCATTGCTTTGCATTAAGTATTATTGTTATGGGTTGAGAGAATGTTAAGTGATGTAAAGCTATTGTGGTTCAGCTAAAGTCTGATTCATACATTTTGATACAATAACAACAATTTCTAAAATTGGGTTTTCATTATACACATAACATTGCATGTTTTCATTCATCATATTTTCTGTTATCAGTATTTGTTGCATCAGATCTTTATCAGATATTTAAAGAACACATCAACAATATTGTGGATTACTTTTGAGTTTAAAAAAATACAGTAATCACTTAAAAGTTAGTTTCAGTTATTCCACATATGGTTTTTATCTATGATAAAACATTACTATGTTCATTAAGAGATATAAAATAACATTACAGTAAATAATTAATATATCTTCTAATAAATCCATGTTTTCTAAAATCAAATTTCATGGCCTAGATAAATGGATTTAGATAAAAGACAAGATCCTAAACTAATATTATGAATTTGAAATGAGTTTGTTTGTTTGTTTGTTACGCTTTCATGTTAAAACGGCTGAATAGGTTTGGATGAAATTTGGCACATGGGTAGACCATGACCTGGACACTATTTATGATATACCCACATTATCGAGACTTAAGTGTGTGCAATCACGGGGCGCAGCTAGTATTCAATTTTTATTAAATGTTCAGCCTACACACTTGGCTATGATTTGAATAACATTAATAGACTAGGTGTAAAAAAAAAAAATCTTTGGTATTTTACTATGAGAACATTATTATGCTTCTAAGAATAGTAATAAATTGAAAGCGCTGGTCACTCAAAATACATGTGTATTTTTATAGTAAATGTGTTATCACATATTGTTATCAGTCTAAGTAATTATCACTGTGTGTCACGGGTTTTCCAATAGTTTTTTTTTATGCTAAGTAGTTGCTACTTGATAAAATGGGACAGTCTCCATAATCAGTCACTCTATTTTTGTGTACCACACTCATTCTACTGCCAATCCAATTTATTAGTGGTTGGCACAACATGTCCCTTTCTTCCATACTTCTCTATTAGTCGTAATCTCGGTAGTCACCCCCTTTCTAGCCATTTCTTCTTTCACTCAGCCCATCCATCATTTCTTTGGTCTTCCCCTACTCTTATAGCCATCGACATTAATACGTTCTTCACAACATTTTCCTCATTCCTCCGTTAATTCATAAACTTTATTAATCCAGCTCTCTCCCCCCCCTTTATGTTAGTTAAGTATAAGACAGCTAAGAATGCATTTTAGACGAAGTAATTTGAAGGTGGTTGTAATTTATATAATACAACCACCTTCAAAAAGTCCACCTACAAAATATCTCAGCAAATGGCGAGAAAGGTAGGTCCTTTGCGATCCTACCTATCTCACAATTTGCTGAGATATTTTAAGTCATGGCATAATTTTGTTAGTGCAAATATTAATTAATTGACGACACGGTTGGCGCAGTGGCTGAGCGATCGACTGCTGCGCAAAGTGTCGCGGGTTCGATCCCCGCACGGAAAAATTATTTGTATGATCTGCAAGTAGTTGTTCCGGGTCTGGGTGTTAGTGTATGTGAGTTTCTGTTTCTAAACGCACCCACGATACAGGAAGAAATTCTTAGTGTGGGGCAACGTTTAAAAAAAAAAAGAAACAAATGTGACACAGTTTTCTGAAGTTCAAACATATTTTGTAAGGAATATGTACCACAATCAATTGTATCATTATCTGTTATAAATATTCATATTGAATCAACACTTATGGAAACTGGACTTATAGTATGAAAGGTGTTTGGTTAGTGATTAAATAGATTAAAAAGTTCGAAGTTGTATTAATAGGTCATAGATAAGAAATTTTATCACCTTGTGTGTGCCAGATGTGCGTAGATTAAACAAGTTATCAGTTAATATTTGTGGATAGTAATTATCACTTTTATATGCATGCATATGTTGAATTGCGTAGACATTTGTGTGGAAGTATCTAGAGTAAACAGTATCTTCATTATTATTTTACTTACAATTTAATTGGTGAGGTGCATTCAGTGGAGTGAAATATTACATGTTAGTAGAGTAATAGTTAACTGTCTATTAAACTAGAAGAAAATAAAACACTTTTTAAGTTAATGCATAGTAAGAAAGTTTTAAAGTGTTAAAATATTGCATTATTGAATTTGTTTAAATGTTCCAAACACTTCAGTATTTGCGGTTGCAGGAAGACTATTAAGTAACTTTAATAACATTTTTATCTTTGTTTTCCTTAGTGACAATTTATGTAATGGCACTTTTCATTCAATTTTATTTAATCCCATGATTCGTTTTGGTCTTGCTAGTGCGTCAACTTACTTTTGTCCTGTCGGTCGATTCTGTAAAAATATTAACGTGAAGCTTAGGTGAAGTGAGCGTGAAGTGAGCTGTCACTGCCACAGAATCGACCGGCAGGATGCTAGGGATTAACACTATTGACAGCTCACTTCACGCTCACTTCACCTAAGTTTCACGGTGATATTTTTACAGAATCGAACGGCTGTTTCGTTGACGAAAATACGAAAACTACCTATTATATACGTGGTAGGTATATCGTATGTTATAAAAGTGCGCACCCCTCCAACAAAATGTCTAATACTTACTTAAAATGTGTAAAACCACGGTTTCTTATGAGAGCGGTGGCCGCCACGTAACGGCCGAAGTGAAGGCTCTCATGAAAATGATGGCAGCGAGGATTGACTTTACGGTGCCAAAAAACACTCCAGGAAAACACACCAAATTACTTTCATAATAAAGTTACAGTTACCTCATTCGCCGTTAAATTGCGGACGCTACGTGGCGGCCACCGCTCTTCTAAACTGTAGCTTTAGTAAGAAGCAGTGAAGGCGTGCGCAATAAATTAGAAGGTACCTATACGTGTCCAGCGTTGCCAGATTTCTTTTTCGGGCAAAGCGGGATTTTGAAACCTTTTGAGCAAAAAAAGCGGGTTTCTTTCATCGAAAGCGGGACTGAATAAAAAAACGCAAATAATCAATAGTTTTATTTATATATACTTTATTTTATTGTACTAAACACCACAAAAATACTCTTTATTTTTTACTAGGTAATTATTTTTTATTTGAGTTTCAAATTAAGTTTACAATGAGCCATAGAAAACGTATTTTTAATGAAAATACGTTACTTTACTATTCTAATAACAAACCACCGTTGCTTAACCTCCGAAAAGCGGTACCTACTGAGCATGTCCCGCATTAAATTTTCGACAAAAAATCGGGACGTGTGGCAACGCTATAGTTGTCCCGTATTTCGAGGATGACTGTCTAACTCCTTGGTGTAGATTTCTCATTATAATCTCACCATGACTTTGTTTACTTGACGTGGTAACAAGTCGTGATTATAACTATGTGTGTTTTATGTTGTTATACTGCATCTATTTATATACTGTGTCACGAACACAAAAGGTTATAAATAAGTAAACCACTTAAATATTCTTGACATATTATTACGTATTTACATACGTCTATAAAATCTCTGTATTGAGTCAACGAAGCAATCAAAACAGTCATATGTTGACGGCCACTCTTATTCACTCACTGCTTACTTCATTATAACTTTCTACTCTTAAAACTTCGAATGAGAGTCATTACTATGACTCAATCGAGACTTGACTCATTACTCTAGTAGATGCTCCGAATTGTCTAAATGCCCCGTGCAAAGGAAATCCACGATCTTTTTTCTTACGTAGATTCGGCAGTCAACGTTGATACAACCCTATAACAATTAGGCCCGTACGTATTCATGGTAAACATTTGTATAAAAACAAAGTTTAATCAACATGTTGCTGAGTTACTGTCAACATGTTGTTAGTGTCCTAATACAGGCATTTATTTCTATCACTAGCTATGCAGTACAAAGCTTGTTAAAGAAAAATAAACTATTTGTATTTGTACCATGTTGCTGGCAATACTGCATATTGCAGAGTTGATCACGGCATGTTGGCAAGTTATCACTCCACGAGCGACCCCATCTGTTTATCAACAAATTGTTGACGTGTTTGAAACCAGTATAAAAACTGACTGACTGGCTGACGAATATTTGTTTATGTTTTGGCTATTGACGGACCAATTAAATAAGTTTAATTAAATTGTTCGAAATCACTCTTGGATATTCTCGTAAAGTTAGTAAATGATCCATCTGTCACTCTGAGATCACTCAAAAAATTTTCGCTTTGCAAGTGATAGTTTCGCACCCACTACCTTTTCAATTAAAAACTAGCTGTGTCCCGCGGTTTCACCCGCATAACTCTCGATCCCGTAGGAATATCGAGATAAAAAGTAATCCTAATCCAGGTCATGGCCTCCCCATGTGCCAAATTTCATACAAATCTTTTCAGCCGTTTTAGCGAGAAAGCGTAACAATCAAACAAACTCACTTTCGCATTTATAATATTAGTTAGGATTTTATACAGGGTTTATTTATAAACGTTGCTTAAAGTTAAGTAATGATTAGCGACCGTTTAAACATATTTTTTTACCGTTTGAACGTCACATAACTTTAAGCCTTTGTTTCCAGCAACTTTGTCGTTGTTCATAAAAAGTTTACCATGAATACGGGGCTTCGCAAGTGTGACGCTCATTTTATCATACGATCTTCATTCTTTCTCTAGAACCGGTAGTGAAAGTCCCAAACCAGCAAGCGGACCTGATGCCACAGTTCCTCCCAGATCCTCGTCATGGCACCCTCTACATGTACGGACCTAGAGGAGACCAGCAGATGCTGAAGAAGCTACCTTTCACCATACCGGAGTTAGTAGCCAACGCGCCGTGTCGGTCAACTGACGGTATTCTTTATACTGGGAAGAAGAGTGATACATGGTTCATGTTGGATCCTTTGACTGGGTCTAGAGAACATGTTTCAGGTATGTTTGTTTGAAGTATTGTATTTTAGTTTTACGGTTATCAGAACAGTCTTAGGAGATCCACACACTGTCTCGAGCTCATAGTGAGTACTGTCAGTATGGCACTACTTGTCTCTTTGACTGAAAACTGCATAGATTTACGGTAATGATGATGAATGATAAAAAAAAAATACAGAAAAACCTCGTTCATTTTTCCGTAATAAACAAACATACCTAGTTATAATGCTACGGTTTTATAGAGTAGAACAGCATAATAACGTGTGCCTTATCGACGTACGGTAATTACGGTGCCGGTACGGACATATGGTCCATACTAATAATGACCTATGTTTTTAGCAAAATGTAGATAAAACTGGAGTCATTCGATATGGAATTGGAAACTTTTGAAGCATTTGGCGTTTTAATTATACGAAATTATAATTTAGACAAAAAGGGCCTTATAAGAGACATCTTTGTTCTAAACGCGTTGATCTGGAAAACCGGTGTTGTATAAGTTAACGAACTGTGAAAATAGTAGTCATGAACAATTAACGGATGGTTCGAAATTCGAACGTTCGGAAGTAACAGCCAGTGACATAGTTAAATGGAACATACCTTTTTGCTGAAACGCGACGAGCACTTTCGAATATTCGCTACTCATCAGGAGGATTTTCAGATTGCAGACATTATTCGATAAATACCGCTCGATCTGATCTTAGACCGCTTTTCGTAAAACGACAATAGGCTTCAGGCTCTGTTATTGTACACTGCTCTTTGTAATATTATAACAAACACTGTCAAATGTAAGTGACCTTAAATCAATATGAAATTATAACAGTGTTCAGTATTCCACTAAATTTGTAAAAAGTTTTTCTATGACGATAAAATAATAATGTAATAGCGTCCTTATTGTAAGAAACGACGCGAATTTTCAGATAATAATTTTTATGATACAATACATGTACGCAGAAATTAATGTTTTACAAACGACCCGATTAACACCATACAGATTAATCTCATCAGGGAAAATAACACGACAGATTAAAACACCGCTTTTTATGGAAGTGACGAAATGAGGCATTTATTTATTTCCCGAGTTTATTTGTGCACAAGGACAAATTGTGTTGCATGATCATGCAAACTTGTTCGATTTAAAATACCGCTATCAATTTATTTTCAGATAAAACA
Source organism: Agrochola lota (assembly GCA_947364205.1). Classification (NCBI taxonomy): domain Eukaryota; kingdom Metazoa; phylum Arthropoda; class Insecta; order Lepidoptera; family Noctuidae; genus Agrochola; species Agrochola lota. The sequence goes on along the minus strand of OX376223.1, from coordinate 15,006,950 downwards.
TAATAAAGAGAAGAGAGAGAAGTACAGATAAAATAAATAAGCTCTCAGACTTTTTGTATTTTTTTAAAATAAACTGTGTCCAAATAAATTTCTGATCAGTGATCAGTTGATGGTTGTTTTAAAATCGATATCAGATAATTTTAAAACAGCCATCACCAAATTGTGGGCGTACGCACGCCGACGTATTATCAAGCTTTACATTTACAGTTTAAGCTGACCTATGATTGGACCGAAAGTCTCTGCATTGACAAACTCAAACTCAAACTCAAACTCAAAGCATTTATTTCAAATAAACCAATTACAGGTACTTTTGAATTGTCAAGGGGTCGGTCAGTCAGAAATATGAAGCTAGTTGCCCATTCCAATGCGTAGTAGGTTCCTATGGAGAAGAACGGGCAAGAAACTCCACGGACACTCTTTTCAATCAGAATATTTTCACAAAATATTGGTTACATCATCCATTTTTGTAATTATACATGTGAGAACAATGTAAAAAGACGTGCACGTTAAAAGCGTCAGTAATAAAAATAAAATAAAAAACAATTCAAAAATTAAAATAAATTCAAATAAGCCGTGGCAGCTAAGAGATGACCAGTCCCCACTGACGGCGCCCGTTCACGAACATGACGCATGCATCAGCACCATTTAGCTCAACCATTTTGAAGGGAACTTAACGATCCAACACACACGCCACCACCAGCGAGACATTTGAGTGAGCATGACATACTCACAACCGCCAGGGCAAACTCAAGTCAATGAAAGACGTACCCAGTAAATGGTAACTGTAAAGTAGGGACATAGTGCTCACACATGTGCTATGCAATTATATAATACTAAGAGATTGAATTTATACAATCTAAAGATAATTTACAATCTTCAGCAGCTGCAACAATATTTTGAATGCTAATCAATTAGTTTATGCGCCCTTGTGGAGCTGGACCAGCGCTGAGCCAAGCATTTTTGTCGTCGATGTAATCCCCCAACTTATAATATGCTTGGCAGCATAGTGTACGTTTTATACAAGATTTAAATTTCGTTTCGTTCAATTGGAGTATGTGGGGAGGTATTTTATTGTAACATTTCAAACAGTACCCCATGAAGGATGAGTCTACTTTAGCCAGTCTGAAACCCGGTTGAATCAATTGGTCCCTATTTCTAGTCCTATAATTGTGTCTATCACCTCTTTTACTGAAAAGACTTAGATTTTTCCTAACGTACATGATGTTTTCATAGATATATTGACAAGGTACCGTCATGATATTAATATCTTTAAACAGTTCCCTTAGAGAATCGCGTCTGCGGAGGCCATATATTGCTCTGATGGCTCTTTTCTGCAGAATAAAAATAGACTCGATATCTGCAGCCCGTCCCCATAGTAAAATACCGTAAGACATAATACTATGAAAATAACTGAAATAGACTAGCCTCGCGGTATCTACATCAGTAAATTGACGGATTTTTCTCACAGCATATGCTGCTGAACTTAGGCGTCCTGCAAGAGATGTTAAATGAGGACCCCATTGCAGCTTGGAGTCGAGCGTGATCCCCAAAAAAACAGTTTTATCGATGAATTCCAATTTCTCCCCATTCAATACTATGTCACAATCACTACTTTTAACATTCGGTAAAGCAAATCTAATGCATTTAGTTTTTTTCCCATTTAATACTAAATTATTAGCAGTGAACCAATTTTGGACCTGCAGTAGGGCGTTATTTACGTCGTCAATATTTGATGCACGTCTATTTATCTTAAAAATTAGAGAAGTATCGTCAGCAAATAACACCATTTGTGGTTGTTTTTTTAATAAATGGGGTAGGTCATTTACATATACTAAAAAGAGGAAAGGACCCAATATCGAGCCTTGTGGTACACCCATTTTTACTTTTAGACCGAGTGAATTGACCCCATTAATTTGGACTTGCTGTTGTCTATCATTTAAATAAGATTTTAGCAAACTGAGCGCAAGTTTACCTAGACCGTAATGCTCAAGTTTCAACAGTAAGGTTTCATGATTTACGCAGTCAAATGCTTTTGAGAGGTCACAAAAAATTCCTATGGCATCTTGGGCCCCCTCCCACGCTGTAAATATGTGTTTTAATAAGGTTACACCGGCGTCAGTCGTACAACGTCCTTTGGTGAACCCATATTGCTGATCGTGTAAGATTTGGTTGGTGTTAAAATGATTAAGCATTTGATTGAGCATTACCTTTTCGAACACCTTGCTGAATACCGGCAGCACGGATACTGGTCTATAATTGTTAGTGTCTTTACTGTCCCCAGATTTAAAAAGGGGTATAACCTTACTGTATTTCATTAAATCAGGGAAGACTCCTTGATCCACGCACAAATTAAATATTAAAGCTAAGTATGGTGCTATTGTCTCGATTATGGATGTACAAACTTTGATAGATAATCCCCATAGATCTTCGGTCAATTTGATTTTAATTTGCCGAAAAGCTTTTATAACTATCGTAGGGTTTATATGTTTAAATTGAAATTCAACCGGGCAGCCTGGAACATTCGCTTTTAATAAATCTATTGAGACATCGGGTGAGGAATTTAAAGCTTCCGTCGTTTTATATGGTATATTAGTAAAGAAATTTACAAATTCTTGAGCTACTTCTAAATTCGAGCTTATGACACCACGTGAAGTCTCCAATGTGAACTCAGTGTTTCGTATTTTTTTCCTGTTAGTTTCATTATTTATAACTTTCCAAACTGTTTTTATTTTATTTTCTGCTGATTTGATCTTGTTGCTAATATGCATAGCTTTAGCTATCTTGCAGGTATTTCTAAAATTTTTGGAATATGTAGCAACATACTTGTTGAAAGTTTCAGTGTTAATGTAAGGCTTAAGACCATACAGCTCGAACAGTCTTTCTCTACTTATCCTAATACCTCTAGTTGCCCAGTCACTAAAAATAAAGTTAGGGCAAATATTTTTTGTTTTCTTTTCAAAAGTTTTATTGAATTCTGTGTGCACTACTGAAAAGAAACCCTCATACAATTTATTTGCATCGCCCATATTATGGCCCAGAGTATTTAACTTATTATTTAGGGTACTATTAAATCTATTTAATTTGCCAGTTGTAATTGGTCTAAATTGTATTTGCACTTTTTGCTTAAGTGTTTTAAACCTAAAAGTTACCGTTTGTCCACTATGATCAGACGGCAAATAATTTACGATGGCTTTATCTAAATAATCACAATCGCAGAAGACATTATCGATACAAGTAGCAGAAGTTGGAGTTACTCTAGTCGGTTCAGTAAAAACATTAGACAAATTAAACGATTTAAAAAGGCTTATTATTCTACTGCTATTTGAATTATTTTCCAGAATATTTATATTAAAATCACCACAAATAACTGCGGCTTTGTTGCTAGATGCAAGTTTCGCTAGGACATCTTCCATTATTGACTCAAATAAAGAATAGTTCTGATAATTAGGGGGTCTGTACACGCACACTACAACATGCTTATCCAGCTCAACACAGGACAGTTCAATGCAATGTTCAACTGATAAACCAACTATGTCATTACGTTGCTTCAATTTTAAACAATTTTTTATCAAGATAAGAGAACCTCCACGTAGCATAGATTTACGGTTAAAGCAACTGCCCACACTATAGTTCTCATAATTAATTAGCATTTGGTAATCCTTTAACCAATGTTCAGTAAAGCAAACAATGTCAAACTTAGTTTTTTCTAAAAACATTTCAATTTCTAATAATTTGGAAGAAATACCTTGAATATTTTGATGAAATAATTTCAAGGCATTCTGCTGATCTCCTTTTTGATAATTATTTATTTTAGAGCAAGAAGATACCTTGTTGTTGTTAGTTATAAGAATATTCTTACAGGTACCTTCTGTTGTCTTACAAACTAGTTTAAATTACTATCCAGAGGCAGTGAACTCATAGTGAGTGAGGGACATGGAACCTCCTTCGTACAATTTGTAAAAATATTTATAGCATTTGAGCTACATTTATTTAGGTTCACCACCTTATTATTAGTATTATTACTAATCATTGTGGTGTTAATAATACAAGACTTCGACATACTACCTATGTCTGAGTTTATATAAAAAGCTAATAGCCTTGCTATTATGTGTCTAAAACTAACAGGCAGATACACAGTATCCCTAGTCGATTTTAAAGTTTCCACAAAAGTGTTGGTGTCAAGAAATACAAGCTTGTCACTATAATGGCTAACTAAGAAGTGCATATGCTTATTAAGCATATGAATATAATTGTTTTGTCTATTTGTCAATTTTTCAAAATATGGGAAAGCACACAATATTATTTTACTACAATTTAACTTTAACAATTCAGTTACACAGTCAGTGATTTCTTCTTTTTTGACCTTAGAACTATTACCTACAAATACAGTAATGTTGGTTTTAGGATTGTATACACTTGCTGTTACTGATGCCATTATTCGTTTGTAGGTAGAACCTGGCATACAATAATTTTGAGTAGAATAACACAGATTGTTACTAATTAATTTACCTATACCTCTTCCTATACTATCTGAGAACATAACTGAATGATAACAATCATAACTACTGAAAAATGGACAACTAACAATCTCAGGCTGTACTACTTGAGATAGATCTTGTACTGTATCAGATATATCTTGGTTGAGGATACAGCCTTGAGTCAAACTCTCAGTCTGGGACGGGTCCTCCGTTGCCTCAGGCTGGACAGCATCAGGGTTTGAAATCTTCTGACAAGGACACTGACACATAACTAACTCATTAGCAGCAAGAATATGTTCTTTAATTTGGTTCTGAGAGCCCACATATTTAATGTAAAGGGAACGAAGTCTTCCCTCAAGTAACTGTATGTCAGACTGTAAGCGCTGTGTATCAATTTCATATATTTTTTTGCTGTCTTCTAATTTTATTTGATATTTGTTTAATTTATTGAGTAGATCAACACGTTCTTTCCTCCGTGGAATATTTTTGGAAAAGTGTTTTTGTTGTTTCCTAATTTGATTACATTTTTTAATTATTCTATTCAATTTTGCATATTTTTTCATTTTCTTATGACTAACATTATAACTACAATTCTGTTTCAGCAAGGAATCTTCAGTTAGGTCAATAGTTATTATGGAATGAGGGTTACAATTAGTATTTAATAATTCATTGTATAAGTGGTTAGTTTCTTTAACCTGTGTACATTCTTTTTCTTTCTCTAAACGGATAATATGACTATTAGCATGAATTAATTCGTCTTCTAGGTCCCTAACTTTGCTTAAAGCCTCCTCATACAAGTTACTACAGTTGCATCTGTGACCGCCTTCAGTTGATCGCGTTCATCAACAACATTCAGATATAGCTGATGTAGGTCTACTAGCTCCCGTTTAAGGCTTGAGTTTTTGTTAACTATCTTCTTGATTTCCTCCTCACTTTCGTCATTCTCTTGTAACAATTGTTTACATTGTAGTTTAGATGCTTCAAGATTTTGGAGGGCCGTTCTCAATTTGAGCTCCATATCCTGAGCTGTAGCCTTACGGGTCATCACAGGCATGGTTTCAGGATTAGTTACTGAAATTAGAGTAAAGAAACGGTGAGAACAAGTAGGACAGAAGACAAATAAATTAGTAAAGATGGAGATAAAAGGGAAAATGGGAGAATTTAGCGTTATTTAGTGGAGAAATGAGGTAAACTACTGAATTGGCTTAAGGGACTATTCTATAAATATATTTATCAAAGCTATATTATCAAATTAAATGTAGGTTTATGATGTTTTAATTGCCTTTTATGATTTTACTTTTCCAAAAGTGGGTAGGTTGCCTAGATTTTAATATTTGATATTAAAGTATAACGACAATGCAAAAATAACGAACATGAACGTTTTTAATATTGTATACTTATTAGGTACATTAAAGATCAGATTGAGGTATCAGAATTTACGCTAAGTTACTTTTTCTGCTATGTAAACAATGCGATTTACACCGAATGCAGAGTGCTAAATCAGCAAACTATTTATGTTAAGACTTAACGGGGACGTGTAACAGAGTTATAGTGGCGATTGTGTGCTATTATAAAGTAAAAAGTAAAGCAATACTCCCCGTTTAAATCCGTAGTCCGATCGTCAGCTGTTGATTTTAAGGTTACCGGTGTGTAACCAAACTCTGTTTTTACTTCATATATTTACAGGAAAACAATAATCCTGAGTATTTATGCAATTATATTACGTTTACACATACAATTACACCTTAATTTTACTTAATTACTAATTAAAAATAATTTAAAATACGGAACAATAATTTGACATGTCACTTGGGCAGTGTTGCCACTCTCAATAGACAGACAGAAGGCCAATTCCCGAAATGAAAAAGATTAAAAATCCATTCGCAATCTCGTCTCAAAAATTAGAGATAATTAATTGAGACATACAGACTGAGATTATCACCTATATTCTAAGTCAAAACCTCATGATTTCCTCGACTCGACTCAACCTCACTTACACCTATATTCTAAGTCAAAACCTCATGATTTCCTCGACTCGACTCAACCTCACTTAGGTAATTTGATATTCATAGTTGCAATTTTACTCCTCATGTTAAAGAATTTCCTCAGTCGAGGTGAGTTTGAGTTGAGGAAGCAACTGTCAAATATAAGGTACGTCGCGATCTACCTTGAGGTAGTTTTTAACCAAAAAAAGCGTATTTCATCCGCTTTTCGTTATGTCTTTTGAAGAATTTATTGAATATTTTTACGATAATAACAATTACGTATCGTGACGCTACTTACGAGATGCAGAAAATCCAATTGGGTTTTATGATGATTTATTTAAAATGAGATTTCGCTTTATAAAATATATTGTGGTGAGCTTTTTTTTACCACTATTGTTTCAAGATATTGGTGGTGGTAACAGACGTGGATTGTCAACTCCACCCATAACCCAAATATTAGCCGCTTTATGATTTTATGCATCAGGAAATTTCAAGATGAACTGATATTTTAGGAAACGCATAAATAAGTATTTTTATGTTCTCTAGCCATTCAATTCTCAAGTATCACCTTATTTTTTGCCCAGGACATGGTTTTTGGTTCAAGTCGTTAATTATTAGTGTGTTTATTTTTATCACTCTATCTACTTTCATTTGACAAATGTGACACTTCAAGTTGAAAACCACAGGTAGGTAACGCTCTCACAGACTGTTCTAAAAATAAGTTTAGCCAATATAATAAATGGAATATTCCTCCAAATAATGACGTATTCGTGACGTATCACCTCGACTCACACTCATTCAAGGAATCTCATAATTTCCTTAGTCTTACGACTATGAATACCGATTTTGAGGATCTTTCGAGGCACGCCTTGAGGTTCCTTGACTGAGTTGTGAGTCGAGGAGCTTTCGAGGTGACGACTTAGAATATAGGTGTTAGGTAGTTTGATATTCATAGTTGCAATTTTACTCCTCATGTTAAAGAATTTCCTCAGTCGAGGTGAGTTTGAGTTGAGGAACCAACTGTCAAATATAAGGTACGTCGCGATCTACCTTGAGGAAGTTTTTAACCAAAAAAAGCGCATTTCATCCGCTTTTCGTTATGTCTTTTGAAGAATTTATTGAAAATTTTTACGATAATAACAATTACGTATCGTGACGCTACTTACGAGATGCAGAAAATCCAATTGGGTTTTATGATGATTTATTTAAAATGAGATTTCGCTTTATAAAATATATTGTGGTGAGCTTTTTGTTACCACTATTGTTTCAAGATATTGGTGGTGGTAACAGACATGGATTGTCAACTACACCCATAACCCAAATATTAGCCGCTTTACGATTTTATGCATCAGGAAATTTCAAGATGAACTGATATTTTAGGAAACGCATAAAGAAGTATTTTTGTGTTATCAAGCCATTCAATTCTCAAGTATCACCTTATTTTTTGCCCAGGACATGGTTTTTGGTTCAAGTGGATAAATTATTAGTGTGTTTATTGTTATCACTCTATCTACTTTCATTTGACAAATGTGACACTTCAAGTTGAAAACCACAGGTAACGCGCTCACAGACTGTTCTAAAAATAAGTTTAGCCAATATAATAAACGGAATATTCCTCCAAATAATGACGTATTCGTGACGTATCACCTCGACTCACACTCATTCAAGGAACCTCATAATTTCCTTAGTCTTACGACTATGAATACCAATTTTGAGGACCTTTCGAGGCACGCCTTGAGGTTCCTTGACTGAGTTGTGAGTCGAGGAGCTTTCGAGGTGACGACTTAGAATATAGGTGTATATATTTATTGATTTTCACTTCACATCTGTGTAGCCCTAGCTCTTGTACTAGGAGTTCCTGTATCACTGGAGCCAGACCTCTCAATTTACAGGGAATAATAGGTATATTGGTTATAACAAAAATGAGATACATTATATTAAGGCATGCATTAAAAGGTAGGTTTACGAATATACGTATACAAGAAATTGCCCCCTGTTCAACTTTTATTGGAAATGTATACGAAGCGTCGAAAACCTTTGTTTGCATGCCTTCATGTGTACAAACAAACCATTCGACTTTGTACCTTTAACATTTGATAACAAATCATGTCGCAATTCCCCAGTTGTTGTTTCACTATGCCAAGTTCACATATCTCCTTCTTTTGTAGGTTTCGACAAATCAAAGATTTTCAAGAACTCCGACGACAATACATGCACACCAGACAAAAAGAGAGGCATCTATGTAGCGAGAACTGAGTACAATATACTGATGCATGATTCTAAGAATCAGAACCATAAGTGGAATGTGACGTTCTTCGATTATACGTCTCTGGCTATGGGGAAAGAGATGCTGAATGATTATGGTAAGAATTTTTTACTCGCTGGTACTTTAGAACACACTGTAGTGACACTATTCAAACATTGTCCTACATTATCCTTCAACAGAAAAGGGCAATAATATCTTATTTAGACTACAGTTTAAATAAATCTATACTAATATTATATTATTATTATATGTTGTGATGGCCCAGTGGTTAAGGCCTCGCTTCTCATGCACGAGGTTGTGGGTTCAAATCCGGGCAAGTACCAACGTGACTTTTTCAGTTCATATGTACTTTCTGAGTTTATCTTGGATATTACTGACATCGGTGAAGGAAAACATCGTGAGGAAACCTGGACTTATATAGTTAATATAAGTCTGAAATCACCAACACGTCTTGAGCAAGCGTGGTGAGCAATGCTCGTGCCTTCTCTGTATGAGAAGAGGCCTTTGCCCTGCTGTGGGACAGTAACAGGCTGGTATTTTTTTATTTTATTATTTAATATTATATAGAGGTAAAATTTGTTTGTTTGTAAGTTTGTAAGTAGGGTGTAATATCCTGGACTACCAGTCGGATTTGAAAATTTATTTTTGCATTGGATAGCCCAGTTCTTTCCAAATCGCGGGCAGAAGCTAGTAAGATATCACCGAAAGTTTTACCGGGTAAAATTAAATTACCTAGCAAAACTCCGCAGACGTGATGGGTATCTAAACATAAAAAACAAAAAAATAAAATTATAATGTTTTTTGTAGGATCATCGACCGCAGTTAGTGTAGTCACTTCAAATATCAGTTTAAAAAATCTGTTTTTTTTGTGTAAACTTCACAGACGTGATAGGTATCGATATCTAAACACGATATAACAAAATAAAACAGATTTTCTCAACTAATACTTCAAGTAACAACGCAAACTGCGGTCGTTGACCCCCCCCAAAAAAAAAATCAAATCCTTTTTGTTTTTATTTTATCGTGTTTATATATCGATACCGAACACGTCTGCTGAGTTTCGCTAGCTAATTTAATTTGACACTGTATTGAGTCAAAGTAGAGCCATTTTCTGGAGTAACATCCGCTAGATACTTACACTGCACCTGCTACTGTTTACTGTTGTGATACGATAACAATCATCTCGTTCAAGCTTGTTTTAAACATGTACAGTCACGAGCACCAATATGTATACACTTAGCAACTTTAAAAAGTGATTTTCTCCTACTGTGGTGATTGTAATTTTATGTTGTTACGAACATAGTATTTTGGAACCCATACTAATATGAAATACGTCTTATCTCAAAGTTGCCGTCGTTATTCCATGCGAAAATCGCTTTTGAATTTTGCTAAGTGGATACTTATTGGTGCTCGTGACTGTACTTTATATTTGTAATAATATTGAAACTAACCCTTTCAAAATAACCATCATACTATATGTCTGAAATCGCCAAACCAATCTTGAGTAAGCGTGGTGATCAATCGTCATTCCTTCTTTGTATGAGAAGTAGTCATTTGTATGAGTTGCCCTGCAGTTAGACAATAGTAGGCTGGTATCCTATACTAAATGAGCAATATTTGTATATATACAGATTGGCAGGGACATATACGCGATTTTTTTTATCATGAATTCAGTACATCATTCTGAATCCCCCTGCATTGAAATTATTCGTCGGTTATTAAAAAAAAATCTGGTGTTTCATAGAAAAGTGCAATAACGCGGTCAAAACGTATGGAGCAGCAGTTTTTTTTAAATAACCGACGATACATTTCAACGCAGGGGGATTCAGAATCACTACTGAATCCATGGTAACAGTTTTCGCATCGATGTCCCTGCTGTGTATATATTTGTAATCACGTTCTCGAAAACGGCTCTAACAATTTCGATGAAAGCTGCAATATAGGGTTTTACAGGGGCGACAAATCGATCTAGCTAGGTCTCATAACTGGGAAAATTCGTTTTCTCCCTATTTTCACCCGAGCAGAGCTCGGTCACCCTGGTACTTATTCAATCTGCCTAGCCTTTTCCCAATTTTATTGGGGTCGGCTTCCAGTCTTAACCGGATTCAGCTGAATACCAGTATTTTACATGGAGCGACTGCCTATCTGACCTCCACAACCCAGTAACTGGGTAATACGATACCCCTTGGTAAGACTGGTTGTCAGACTTTCGGGTTTCTGACGACCCGTAACGACTGTCAAAGATCCATGAATGACAGCCGGGACCAACGGCTTAATGTGCTTTCCGAGGCACGCAGCCACCCAGGTACTTATTATTATTCATAAATAACCATCAAATATTTTCCTCAGGCACAATCCATTTCACATCGACATCAAACGGCCGGGTGATGTCTTTCGACCGCAAGACGGGAGATCTCGTATGGTCTCACAATTTCGAGACGCCAGTCGTAGCCGCCTATTTGTTAGACAGGGACGGACTTATCACTGTCCCTTTCAATTCCATGGGCGATGACACGCTGGACCATATCATGGAAGATGCTACGACCTTGAGCAATGGACAGGGGATCAAGAATTCTAATATTGAATTATAGTGAGTATATGGTTTAGTAAACTACTACAGCACACCACCTGCTACGATAGGTCTATTCTGGGTTTTGAACCATCTTTCGTCACTGATCTTAAGGAGAACTGACCAAAAGGGTCTGACCCTCATGGAGTCTTACAACTAGATACACTTCCACGTGACGAGACAGCTGTCAAGTAGCCGAATAAACGTAATACCTGTCACTTCTATTGTCATGCTATGTCATAGTTGTACTATTCAATTTAGCAACGCTATAATTCGTTGACGTTTAGAGTCTCTTTACAATAGACAGATTACAAAATAAGATTACAAAATAATTAAATAATAAAGAAAGTTTTATCTATAAAAACCGTTTTTACGATTTGTTTACCTTTATTTAACTACCTAAACTTTTGGAGTATAGGGCTGTTTTTTCAATAGTCAGATATTTTCTGAGGAATAAATATTACGGTTTGACAGCTTTTGAATGGAAAATATATCATACTGACTTATTTATTTTTCCTATAAAAATTGATTCTTTTTTAATTATTAAAGTGAAATTTATTTATATATTAATACCTATTTATGTAATCGAAATCAAGTACATAGTTTGTATTTCAATGCTCAGAGAAAAATGCGAGGATAATATCAAAAAACTTTTGGTTGTTTAACAACCGCTCAGATGACCTCTTCCTATGATTAAACCTTAGTCTGATTGTATTGCGCTATTTTGAGCACTATGTATGTACTTCAGATAAAATGCGTAACCATTATATTAATACGGCAAACATCGATAACAAAACATATTTTAATAGTGAATATATCACTATTGCACTGAGATGATACGCTAACTGAAGGACTGACCGTCTCATTGTAAAACCTACAAAGATTACTGAACAAGTACTTTGGTAAAAGTATAGTGCAATCTGTTATTACAACTGCGAAAAATTGTCATGCAACTTTGAAGTCTATTTTAATTGAAACAAGATTCATAATCAAATAATCGCTACTCTCATTGAAAGGCTACGCAACAGTCTCATTGAAACTTATTTATTACCATGCATCACTGACTTTATTTCCGCGTTTAAATGCATTTGTATTTTGTTGATATATTTCGGTAATATTTTATGCTAAACTTAAAGACTATGAATTAAAAAATATATATTGATATGGAGCTTGGTTACTGTTTATACTTGACGAAAGGTATTTATTGATTAAAATAAATGTTAAGTCAATCTGCCTAGCCTTTTCCCAACTATGTTGAGAAAACGGCTTTCAGTCCAACCGGATGCAGCTGAGCTAAAATAAATGTTAAGTAATAATAATAATTAAATGGTTTTAACCATTTTCTTAGTCACACTTAAATCTTTTCGTAAAATTCGTCTCGTCTACAAAACAGTGGTAAAAAGTTAAAGAAACTATTCCTGGGAAACTGAAAAATTAAGAGCAAATTGCAAATGTATTTTTTTCCAATTATTTTCATAAATTAATGGTGCATTCACTACAGCGTAATTGTTATTTCATTAAGTTGCTTTTTCAGTCGTAACATGCTGTATGCGATGTAAACATAGTTATGACAAGCACGCAAATAACCACATTATTGCATGAGTAATAAGGGTTATGTTCCAACCAAAGTCAAATCATTTATTTCAAGTAGGCATAAAACACTTTTGAACCACAAAAACCAGGATCGATACCGATATTTAAAAAAAAATCCTCCTAAAAAGTAATATTTCTTTTCACAGCCCCACGTTATACGTCGGCGAGCACAACCACGGCCTCTACGCGTTGTCATCGCTTGTCGACAAAAACACGATCACAATTTCGACCGGCCATACACAGCCTTTACTCCTTGAAGGCCCATCAGAAACCGAGGCCAAGTCAGAAACGCCCCCATACGAACCATTCAAAAACGTGCACTACAAACTCAAAGATTTAAACCTCCATGTAACAGCGCCATATCTCTTATTAGGACATTACAAAGTCCCTGAACTGACCACGACATGGATGCCTCAGCTTCCGAATTCAAACTTCTTAAATGTGCATAACTCACAAAATAGTGCCATCAAACTGATTAACGGGCAAGTACATTCCGAAGGCGAGAATGATGTCGAAAATGAGACCAATTTGAAGTCTAATTCGAATCCGAATTCGATTTCGGTATCAGTTCAAACCGAAGACTTGTTTGAAGGGTTTGACTTTAGACCTGACCTATGGTACAAAAAAGCATACTTGTGGTTTCATCAACAAGAGAATCAAGTCCTGAAAGTGGCGCTGATAATTCTGGTGGGACTGGTGATCACCATGTTTTGGTATCTTCGTTATCAGGTAAGCATTATTAGATTACTATGTAACTGAATCAAATGCGTAGTGTTATCGCCACGCGGCCAGCTCGTTGGCACCAACACACCGGTACGAACGTGATTAATATTTATGTATTGCATTTATTTTCCTTATCATACATAGCTGTATACGATTGGAATTGACATTGAAATTTTGGTGACGTTCGATGTAAGAATGCCGGTGCTTATAACAGTTAAAATATAACTCAAAGTAACTACATTTGTATTGTATTGATTGGTTTATGACCATTGTTCTGTTAAAATGCATTTAACTTAATCGTCTTGAGATTATAGCGCAAGTCAAGGTAGCCGTTTGTTTACTGTGATAAATGGGTTGCATTGAATGCCGTGGAATCGCGTGAAAATAACAATCAATGAAAACGTAAATTATGAATACTGCATTACCACATCTTTTTGGCATGTATTTAATCAAACCTCAAATAATAAGCTATAGTAAGACAGTAGCAAAGAGTGTAATACGATATAACTACATGTCATTTCATTAATGAAAAAGAAAATGATTGTTATTGAGACTAGTTGCAGTTTTCATACAGAATTTTTATTTATTAATAACAAACATTTTACTCCATAGTATTATAATTTATAGTCCATGTGGTTGTATGTCAATAAGTACATATTATTGATATATGTACAACCGCGGACTTTTGCGGTGAACCACTTTTCACCCTTATGACCTTAGTCATAAGGTTGAAAAGTGATTCACCGCCACTGTTCGCGATGATACAATATCCTGTCTGTAAGTACAAGTTTTGTTTGAAATTCATATCATACCATTGATGATGAGAATACGCAAGTTTCCTCAGCTTGTTTGTTCAATTGGGATGTGTTGACGTTAACTAGAGGAGATACGCCGTCTCCTGTGTTTGTGTGAACAGTTAATTTAAAATTAATTAAAAAAATATTCTTCTTCTTTCTTCTGTCCGTGTGGTTAGTGATTAACCTGGTGTCAGAGTTTTAAAGCCGCCCATGGGCCTCTGACTTGGCTTCACATGCCGTCGAGAAATATCTTGTATATTGTATCGTTTTTTAAGCAAGTGATAATTATATAATACGCTTAAGAATTCGATGAGTCAGAGGTGCGTGACTTGGGTTCGACCTCGAGACCTATGACTTGGCAGTCTGACGACCACACCACTAGGCTATCACTGCCTTAAATTGATTAAGATTGACTTAACAACGGTCAATGATTTAATTTATCTTAAAAATAACCCCAAGGCTTTTGGGGCCAAATGTAGTTTTTTTCCAATTAAGTTTTAAATTAAGTATCGTGTATTGATAAAAATGATCACGTAGATTCAGAATCATTTAGTTTAGAATGTACTAGAAAGATACAAATACAAAAAACCATTTGTAACTTAAAAACATCGAACTTTGTCTTGAGTTGAAATGACATGTATTCGAAATGAAATTGTTTGTTTTTTGGTGATCAAAAACACGAAGAGAAACGTTAAACCAGCTATCTGTAACACATTTTCGTCTGTTTCATTTTGACAGTTCAACAAGATTCTTCGCGTTATGTACGTTATTGAGCAGATCTTTTACCCAATTTAAGAAACAATGGATTAGCAATCTGTTTCAAAACGATTCAGATTTTGATTCATCGTGCAATTAGGTACTGATTTATAGCTACTTTGTAGCTCCTTATCACTGTTACTGGTACCACTATGTCATCAGGTTAAGTATGATAAAAACTACATGAGAAATGTCACTTTCTTATAACCTTTTGATTCTGAAACTATCAAACGGTATCTCCGATTATTTTATTGTTTACCTTATGTATCAGTAGGTCAGTTTTTTGTCTACTTGTTTTCGTAGTTGCAAAATGTAAAGTTTTAAGGAAAAAACACTAAACACCGGATAAGATGTCAAGACCAACACATTTATCTTATCTAATATTTTTTCCCTGTTATAGTGGGACGAAATAGGCAGTGGTTGATGATCCATTTTTGACAGGCGAGGAGATGTTTAAACATATTCGATATTATATTGTTTTGCATGTGAGACTTGTGTTTGTAACCCACAATGGGACTCACAGGAGAAATACCTATCGTTAGGCAATTTTTTTTAAAACAGTTTTAAAGAACAACACTTAAGGTGGAACTAGTTGATATTTTTTCCATACAAATTTCGGGGCGGTTTTAATCCACTTTTTGACAACGTGCATCCAAAGTTAAACATTATATCGTTTTTTCTTATTATTAATTTTGTTTGTGCGGAAACAGAATAGTAAAATAATAAGCCATTAAACAGTTAGGAGTCACCAAAGATTCCCTTTTCTTAATACATATTTTAGTATTTTTTTACGCGCTCGTTTTACAAAAAAAAAAATCGGAACGTTGTTTGTGTGCATGCGACCCAAGACGTTGTGCATGTAGATCAGCGTCTAATTGCTCATAACTGATACTATCTCTAACGGACACGATTCCAGTTGAGAGAGTGTGCTTTTTGGCCATGCCAGTGAGTTCGACCCCGCGACTAGTTCAACCTTAACTCCATTTCTTTCCAAATGATATTTCTGGCTGTATTCTAAGAAAGCTGAAAGTACCAAAAGCCGTAAAACTCATCCCAAAACTTCTTTTTTACAGGCTCGTGAGTTCCAGCAGCTATCACAAGGCGGTTCTCGAACCTCAAACGCTTCCACCTCATCTAATGGTGAAGTGACCGGTCAGTTGGTGGAGGTCGGCGGCGGAGAAGTCCGTATAGGTCGGATCACCTTCAATACCGATGAGGTGCTCGGGAAGGGATGTGAAGGGACTTTTGTTTATAGGTAAGATTCAAGATTATCTGACAAACCTAATCGATATTTTTAAATATTACTTTTGTGATAAAAAAAAAATACATTTTAAATTGGGTACTTTCTCATAAAAACACTATTTCTGTTGCTTCGTGTTTAAACAATCAAATCTTTAAGCAGTTTAATTATAGAATGCCCGTTTGCATCACACATCACAAAACGCGTTTAGCTCTAACCATATTTAAGAGCGTTTATTCTAAAAGTTGGCAGCGTCGCAAGTAGCTGTCAAATATTTACCTGTTTTGATTAATTTGGCAATATTGCTGATTGGAAATACGAAATCTCGCCAACTAGTGAACTAGAATATTAATAATGAATTGCAATTATAACACTGAATTTGATTTTGTAACGGTTTTAGGTGAAAAAACCGACCACGCACAATGAAGGGTTCCATAGTTGGGATGAATTTACCCCTAGAACAAACTTAACATTGTAGTCGAAAAACATGTTTTTCAAACTGCAAATTTAATTTGGTCGATTATTATTCGCTAACCTGTAAAGCCTATTTAGCTGTGATAGTTTTCGTTATATTTAGTTTTTAATTTCGTGTTAAATACTACTGCTGTGAATTTTTTTCACAAATTCAAGTACAACCACTTAGCTGGCAGGGGGGCACTTGACTCTAACATAAATTAGCACTTTAAAGCTTAATATTTCACAAACGGATCCCTGAATTGAAAAAAGGATTTTCACACAGCCGCAATATTTTTGATAGACGTTTCGAACAACACCCCACACCATGGGTTAGACGAGAATAAAAAAGATATGCTCACTTTACGCGATCGTAACCTAAAAAAAAATTTTTTTCTTGATTTTATTTTACCACTTTGTCGGCGTAATTAAAATGTATACTCATGCCAAATAACAGCTTTCTACCACTAACCGTCTCTGAGCTAAGCCGCGGACAGACAGACAGACAGACAGACGGACATGGCAAAACTATAAGGGTTCCTTGTGTACTACGGAACCCTAAAAAGGAATTTGTAAAGTTTCCAAATACTTTTTTTTTACATCTAAAACTGAATATTCGGTGTAACGATATTAATTAAGATATTATTATTATTATTAATTATTATATTTCATATTCTATATTTTCGTGCACTAGTTAGCCATATTTCATATTTCCATACAGTAATATTGGCAAATTAATCAAAACAGCGAAATATTTGACAGCTATTTGCGATGTTGCCCACTTTCAGAATGCACATTCTTAAAACATAATTCTGTCTCTGTCATCTTCGACTGATTGACAGAAACAGTACGATGTTTTAAATTTAGTTGGGGGTAACCGTATTTATTCATTGTAGTGCAAGCGGGCCTAAATAGTGTCTGGAAATTGTAAGTCTAATATGTAGTTCATTCATAATATTGCTCATGTTTTCCGAATTTTTCAATAACTTTTAAGTAAACGTTTTCCTCCTTCTACATTTCGTCATTTATTTTGTTTTAAATTAAAGTGTCCTTATTATTATTTTCAGAGGCACATTCGACAAACGCGCCGTTGCAGTGAAGCGTTTGTTACCAGAATGCTTTACGTTCGCCGACCGCGAGGTGGCACTGCTGCGCGAGTCGGATGCGCATGCGCACGTCGTACGATACTACTGCACCGAGAGGGATAAACAATTCCGGTACGTATTGTGCAGAATGTAAAGATCATAATTGCATGTTGCGCACTCCTTTACTGGCCAGTGGTGAGGAAATGAAATTTCTGATATCGGAATCACTTTAACACGTAATATAAAAATTAAAAAAACGAAATATGCTAGATGGAGTCGACATTTCCTATCTGACTACCCCTGAGAAGAAATGGCGAAACTAAGTCAGGGGTCAAGTCTCTTTTAAAGTCCAGACTTAATCTTGGTCAGGCCTTATGATGACCATGTAGATTAGTCTCTTAAATGGTATTTTGAGGAAAGAACCACACAGATTTAAGTGGACCTGTCCAGTCAGTGTAAGCATTTGTCAGTAATCGTGTAGCTCAACTCGGAACTATTGGAACTCAACGACTCGACGAACAATTCCAAAGAAACGACATCACTAAAGAGAAGCTGTTACGATTGTGATAAATATAGGTACATAAATGTAATGGCATAATATTTAAACTTACGTGAAAATCTCGATCGAGAGGGATCGATCGCGATAGAACCCCAACTGTCAATATCTTGACGCGACCCACATCTATTCAATGAATGAAGAAAAACTTCAATCGCAAGCATTTAAGGTAATTTGGTAGCGATGTGCTGTATTTTTACATATGTTATTTTAATATAATAGATAGTCATCACTTCAAGTACTAACAGTGAACTGTCATTCGCCTTGCAGATTTCCCTAGATGGTTATCCATAGTGCTTTTTCCTTGGACAAAATGATTAAGTTTACCGTTTTTCTCTCCAGATACATAGCGCTAGAACTATGCTCGGCGACATTACAAGACTACGTAGAAAAGAAACTAAACTTCGAGTGCACCATTGACGCCGTAGAAGTACTGAGGCAGGCGACATTGGGGCTCTCTCACTTACATTCCATGGATATCGGTAAGATGAGAAGATGAGATGTTTAAAAAATATTCAGTGCTTACTTTAGGCCGACCGCTGAACTGAGACAGTTCCTGAGGTAGCTGCGCGGTGCGGGAGGGGTGACAGTTGTCACAAGTTGACGAATCACCCCTCCCGAATCCGGGGGCCTACCTCAGAAACCGTTTCAGTTAAGCGGTCGGCATTTAGTTAATTAAATAGTTTATAATTTCCATTTTTTCTCTGCCTTTTCATGATTTTATTATAAGTATGAAATATTTGAAGAGGTTGCGCGGAGTCGTGACCGATGGAAGTAATGGAAGGAGGCCTTTGCCCAGCAGTGGGACAGTACAAGCTAATAATAATGAACTATGAAATATTTGCTCAGCTTTAACTATATTGAGGTTAGCACTTGATCTAATTATAAGCGCGCTGTTGGATTTTCAACTCTCAGCTTAGCGCCGAAAGATGAGAATCCAACAGCGCCCTTTTATTTAGGTGTCACCTAGTTTTACTGAAAACGGGCATTAGTATTTTACATGAAGCGTGCTATTACGTCCGTAATCTGGTTACTGGGCAATGCCGATATTCAAAAGTGAGCAAGGTTGTCAAACTGTTGAGCTTCTGAATGACTATCATCTATTTTTATTATGATTACCACGACGATGATTCTCAACATGCTCTCCGAGGCACTGAGGGGTCTTGAATTCTCAATTTGAAGGAAATGGTCAGCGGTCCGCGGTAAGCACAACTAAACGCCGCAGATCTTTTGATTGGGGCAAGTACCTCAAACAGTAAAGTACATAGGTATAGTAACTAATATTTTATGCTTTGTTTTTTTTAACAGCATACGGTATTTTGTCACTAGACTGCGTATATGACTTCCTTGTTTGGGTATAAACGTGCTACAAGTTGGTATGTAAGATAAAATTACAGTACCTACAGCAGGTCCTGCTCTTTGTGTATCTGTCGCTTAATAAAGTTTCATTTATAAACGCTTTAAGCGCAGGCCACACTGGGAACGAAGCTAAGTTGGTTTAACTTCGCTCATGTAGTTACCGCGGTATGCAAACACGCCATATGGTGAATGTGGCCTGCGCTTTATACATAAGCTTGCTGCTTTTCCACCAAAGATCTGCTATGCTATGTTGCTATGGATGCGTCATATTCATTGGTCCAAATAGCATTGCACTGGTGGAAACGGGTCAACTAAGCTATGCTTTATATATGGAAAGATGCGTGCTATGGATGCGCTAGTGGTGTAGCTTTGTGCAGAGCAGAGTGCCTTCTACTGTCGATGTATCGCATAGCTCGAGCTGCGCATCTTCCTCGCACAGCTATCTCGCAGCGGCGCGCATCTTCATAGCAGATATTACTCTCTCCGCTACGCAGCTTACCGTTACTGGAAATGGTCACATAGTTTCGTAACTTAGCTTTCATATCCTCGCAGCATAGCTGCATAGCATACCTCTGGTGGGAAAGCAGCCTTAGAACGATATCATTTTCATGTGAACAGTGAAATAACGGTGACAATAATTTAATTTTAACATTCACGGTGTACAACACTTAGGGCCCTTGTGGGTACATATTTGAACGTCGAAAATTAAAATACCTACGGGTAAAATATCACTGTTCAAAACATCGAAAATTTAAATAACGATTGTATCTAAATATCGAAAATTGTTATACGTTAGCTTAAAATGTCTGAGATTAAAATGTCGAGTGATTCAAATATCGACTGATTAAAAATGTCGATAGTCATTATACCTAAGTTCAAAATGTCAACATTTAATACACCTAAGTTCATTATATTTACATTAAAAATACCTACTCGTTAAAATATCGAACAAATTTGGTTTCTGTCACGGCTCCGGCGCTGCGGGGTTTGGGCAGCCCCACGCGACCTTATCGTCGCAGATGCTTTTAACGCTCACCACCGCAGCTTCGGCTTGCTGACCGTCTCCGCCGGCCAGCCTCAGCCGCGGCGGCGGGCCTTCAAACCACCTGTTCCTCAGCTCACGGGCTGCTCCACCCCTCTGCGCCTACGCGGGCTTAAATTACACTCTGTATTAGGTATTAGGGGTAGGGCAGACAAGACTGCGTGAAGTCGGTTTTGCAGCGATTTGTTTCTATCACTAAATTTTGTAGCACACATAGCATACGGTTGACTACCCTGACACTATTTTAATTTAATATCGAAAATGCTACCAAGTAACCGGCTATATACCTATTTGTAACCAAATAATATTCCGTAAAATGTTGTTTCGGTGTGGTGAAAATATGGCAAATAAATCATTTGGCAAACGAAAAAAGTTCAAAAGACGCTTCGGCCAATAGCAAAAAGTTATTAAGTAAATCGGCGAATTATAGTTCGGTAAAATAGTACCAATGACACATGATACTTCATTCATCATTTTGAACTGGATGAAATAGGTTAGGTTAGAACTGTGACCAACCGCGCGTGAGCCGAGCGAGCGAAGCGAGTGGAGTCGCGGCAGCGGCCGGCGAACGCTAAGTCCCAAGTTGCTCGCAGATTATTTCACCATTTTCTAATTATCCGGGTTTTCGCAATATCCGAATGATCAAATTACCCTGTGACATACATAATAAATAAATATCGATATTTAGGACATTCGATACTCTGTACTTTCGATATTTAGGTATTTCGATGTCACTTTTGTAGATAATTAGATTTTAGATATATTGGACGTAGGTTAACTAACTATTCGACATTATAAACTTACGTAATTTAAATTTTCGGTTATATGGTCGTTCGATATTTAAGTTTTCAATGTTTTGAACATTGTTACCCGTAGGTATTTTAATTTTCGACGTTCAAATATGTACCCGCCCTTGTACCACTAAATGCGTTTAGAGCTAAATATATTTAAAACATCGTTCTGTCTGTTATCTTCACATGATTAACAGGAATTGACGTTTTAAATTGGTTTAGCGTTAATAAATTTAGTGGTGCAAGCGGGCTTTAAATTGTCATTTACGGGATATCTTTCGTGATTTTTTTGTTGGTTCCGATATTTTGACGTTGTCACAAGCGCGGCATCTTCGTTGGGTTAATGAAGAATTACTTCAATTCGTCACAAAACTACAGATACCATCCCTGTTAATGATTATATGTATATGTGTGAAACCACAGATAAATACAGATCGGACACTCCGCAGTTTAGGTATGAAGCTACAAGTACGCGGCTGGCCCGTCTTGCTGGGCCAATTCAGTGAGTGTTAAGTAGTCAGAAGATCTAAGAGTCACGCGATAGAAAGAGAGACAACTTCTAGGTGGATGTAACTGTAGGTAATTAGCGCTGTGCGACCTGAATTGCATTTTATTGTGTCGTAGCAAGAGTCGCTTTTTATTTAAACGATTTTGCGGAGTGTCCCATCTGCATTAATCTGTGGTAAAACTGTATTTTGTTTTTTATTTTTAAATGGCCCCAATATCTTGAAAACTATATTAAAAATATTTTTCCTTCCCCAGTTCACAGGGACGTAAAGCCACATAACGTGCTACTCTCAATGCCGACGGGTGCCGGCGAGGTGCGCGCCATGATATCAGACTTCGGCCTGTCCAAGAAATTGAACCTAGGAAGAATGAGCTTCTCTAGGCGGTCGGGGATAACTGGAACAGATGGATGGATCGCGCCTGAGATGATTAATGGGGAGAGAACGGTATGTATAAAGATAAACAGTTTTATTAAATTACCTAGCATTCACATTATTGTTTGGATACTAATATTAGTAATCTAAATTATGTTTTGTGTTGCGTAATGTAAATTATTTTGCATACTATTATATAGAATCAATTTTTTCTAACTGAACACAGCTGTGCTGCTGGAGAGCTTGTTGCGCCATTTCTTCTCTTCTTCCCAGCTAATGCACTAGGAAGTGGTGAAGGGTGGGCGTTTTGGGAGACTGTCTTATGTCATTTTGAGGTTGGAAAAGTACTGATTCTCAGCTTACTTTGAATAAATGACTTTTGAATTTGAGTTCAAAGTTTGCTAAATTACTGTATGGATTCTCAGTAGGGGCTCATAGCTAAATGATGACAGCCGCACGAGTCAATCGAAGATTAAGCTACGCTTGTCGTTCGTGGATGGGTGACCATCAATTACACATCGAGATCACTCCGTGCCTCAAAAAGCACGTTAAGCCGTTGGTCCCGGCTTTCAGTCGTAGATCTTTGACAGTCGTTACGGGTAGTCGGAAGCCCAAAAGTCTGACAACCAGTCTTACCAAGGGTATCGTGTTACCCAATAACTGGGTGTCATAGGCAGTCGCTCCATGTAAAATACTGGTATTCAGCTGTATCCGGTTAGAATGGAAGCCGACCCCAACATACAGTTGAGAAAAGGCTAGACAGATTGATTGTATGTATTCTCTGTGGTCTGATAATAAAAGTTTATTATTACTAGTGGTCGCCCAGAGGTAGAAAGTCGACCATAATTAATTTAAATGTCATGATTCTAAGGTAGCCATCTTGTGTCAAACGCATGGTAGTGTGTGTAATGCTTTTTTATTAATTTGATTTATTTCTAATCTTTATTATATAAAAATATTAGCTTTCTGCACTCCTTCTCCATATAAACTTTAACTGTGCCAAATTTTATACTCCTCCGTTTTTGCTTCACGTATTAATATAATAATTATATTATATCACAAAATGGCATCGAAAAAATTACAAAAGTATCTTGAAACTATTCGTAGACAGTTGGGTTGATGATATGATTGTGATCTAGAAATACCTGAATGTATAAACTTTTGAAGGAAATGCGTGTTATGGCGGCATATGGCATGACACTTTTGGAAGGGAACATTCCGACTTCTGGTTTTGATAGAATTCTTGTTTTTCCTGAAAGTACTTGTAAAATTTTCAATTCTCAATTCTCAATTCTTTATTGCATCTTCGTTTCAAGTATTCTCCAAAACAGTTTCTTTTGTAGGAAAAGGTTACTTTGCCCTTATGGGATGCAGTGTAAACAATCGCCCAAGTGCGTGTCAGACCACGCGCAATTAATGGTTGTTGAAAAACATGTTCTTCCATACATCGATGCGTCACGGTCGATTTTCCAACTGAAAATGTAAGATGATCTAAAAACAATTTTTTTTTGTGTGAAAAAACTTTAGGGGTATGAGGAACAGGGTGTAGAGTTCACTCATCCCCCATAGAAAAGGGAGGATCCTCCGACCAGACGGGTGTCGTGTCTGGCGGGCAACTGCCCAGAGGTTGAAGTCGGGAAGCTTGTATATATGTCCATCGCGCGGTAAACTCTAATTGCGCGATGCAGGATCTGTGTGACGTCAGGATGTTGTGTGACGTCAGGTCTTTGATGCGTAGTTCGCATGTAGCGATGTAGATGCCGCTACAAAATTACAAATTAACGATTTTCCGACTTTATCCTTTACTTGTGCGGTGAGATCTGCCTTCTTGCCAAAATTCAAGATTCTAGGTCAACGGGAAGTACAGGTTTTGATTTATTTGTGAGTATCAAAATATGTCGCATAAATGGCCATATTTTTTTAATGCGTTGGCTCATAAGCTTGATTTTTTTTTAGCTCGACGGGACCGTAGACCTACGTATTTGATATTAACTTCAAATTGATACCTCCACGCGTTCCTGAGCAAAAGGGTGTTGACAGACTGACGGACAGACAGACAGACGGAGAACGAAGTGATTCTATAAGGGTTCCGTTTTCCCGTTTCAGGTACGGAACCCAAAAATTAAGTGGTTAATCCTAATATACCTGATATCAAATTTTCTTATTGGCTAATATTTTTTCTTCGAAATGGACTGTTGTATTGTGACTACAACGGCCCATTTCGTAGAAGAAACCTCATCTCTTCTAAGTACAGAATATAAGTTATGCACTAACTAACTAGAATGTTTTCTTTGTTTCAGACGACTTCAGTAGACATATTCTCACTAGGCTGCGTGTTCTACTACGTATTATCGAAGGGACAGCATCCTTTCGGTGACATGTTGAGGAGACAGGCGAACATACTCACTGGAGAGTATAACCTGGAGCAACTCGAGTAAGTTTTGATGAATCTGCAGTTTAAGTTATTCCTTCATTTAATGCCCTAGGTTTTCTAGTAGTTTTGCATTGGATGAGCTGGCACAGCGGCCATTAATTTCAGTTTAGTGGGTCAGATGAACAGTCAGTCAGATGTTATTTGCTGCTAACTAACTGAATGACATGCCCCCGTATACTGAAAGCCTGTCCCATAATAGCTCTTGTGATTCCTTGACCAAAATTACAGGTACCAATCATGTAAATTAACTCATGTCTTGGTTACCGATTGATCAGGCTTGTATACGGAGGAATACTGAACACTAAGGGTCTTACTATAATAACTTAGACACTTGTTCAACGTGTGTCTAATACCAGTCTTACGTCAAACTTCTTATACAAATATTAAAAAGAAAGAAAAACGTATTTATTGACATAAAAACAATTTTTAAAGCCAAAGATAAGAATTATCTGACTCCCACCTCTACCATGAGCTGTCAACGAAAAGTAGTTATAACTGTGTTGCAGGAGTCAGGGTCCTCCTGTAATAAAAAGACACACATATTTTGTTGTTTTATGACAACAGAAAGAAAATAAATAATTAAAGAGGACACAAAAATGACATTTCACTTAAAAACAAAATATGTATAATCCAAAAATACAAAAAAAAAAAAAAACAAGTAAAGAATATAACATAACACGGTACTTCTTTTGCGCAAAAGTATGTTTGTAAGTGTAACCGTGTATGTATTTGTCTGTGTCCGTGTGTGGGTATGAATGAGTTTGCATGCCCGAATTGTTTGTAAGGAAGAAGTGTTAACTCAGGGCTGATCCTGGCCCATAAAAGAAAAGCCTTCTCGCCTGCGTCGGTGCGCCGAAGGTGAGAAGGCTTTTTTTTTAGAACCGACAAATTAGTATTGCCAATTCCATGCATGCCGCTGGCATGGTATCCCACTCATGCCAGCGACACGAAGTTGCACTTGGGCAACAGCATACAGGTAATCTATAGAGGAGAAACCGACTGACCGACATATTAACGCACAGCCGAAACTACTGGGTGTTTAAAAGGTGTTTAGCCTAAACATCTGATAAACACGGTTTTGTGGTAATAAGGTAGATTTCAGATTGGCAAACAGATTGACGTTCGCCACAATTAAGTGCAAAGAAATGTGATCCTAGCCATCCTTCTGAAATAACCTTTTAGCTGCTTTTTTATTGACATGTAGAGACAGATTTCCCAATTATTTATTGCTTCTGTTGCTCAAATCTAGGTAATAATAAAGTCTGTTTTGCCCACAGTAAAGTATTGCCCGAAGAAGAGGTGCTAATAACGAAGATTCTCATCCGCGCGATGATCTCAGCTCGTCCGAGCGCGCGGCCGCCGTGTGAGACTGTACTTAAGTACCCCATGTTCTGGGGAAAACAGAGTATACTCAACTTCTTACAGGTAATTATAATAATAAACTTATGTTCTAATAATAAAAGAAAGAAAGAAAATAAATTTATTTGACCCAGGTTAAGGCACATAATATTCCCACAAAAACAAAAAAACACAGGAAAACTTTAAAACAGTATTGTGTTCTGCACGGCTGCGTCACATAGGCCCAGTTCAGCATAATAATAAAAGTGTAGCAAATAATAATAAAATCCATTTGATATAATTAAGTTTAAAAATAATTAAAGATGGTTTTTAACAAAATAATTGAAAAGGTATGGTTGCAAAATAAACAAAGGACTGCCGTCATAAGTGATAACTTTTATCATAATAAATTTCATATCAATGAAACATTCAGATTGATCATGTCTAGCTTTCGCTTCGCATCCATGAGATGCTGCCGTAGGCGTCTTCTAACGGCCGAACCCAATAAACTATCTATCACCCGTTTTCGCATACTGGAGATAGAAAAACCTATCCATCTATGGTTTTAACGTCCCAATCATCTGTCAGAGAATAAGGAAACTTACGGAATGACAGATAGAATTATACTGACTACCATCAATAGCGATCTGTAAAATAGGTGATTGGGTTCGGCCGCCAATGTGTCGATCGTTTTAATTGCTCGAATAGGAGGTGGCAGGTTATACCACATTTTGGAAGTCGCATAACGGAAGCTACCTCTAAAAGCTACTGTACTTTGAGACTGAGTCGAGAATTGCTGCGAGCATTGCTTTCTCCCACATTATCATCTACTCGCTATCCAACTCAACTTGTCGTACAGGTTTCTGGTATTTAACTACACCGAACAGTTTACCAACCGACCGTAATTTGCGTCTGGACTTAATTTTTAGAGTAAAATACTTGTTTAGGAAAGGTTTTACATGGCTTTTGAGAGGGATATTGTAACAAAACCGAGCACAAGTGTTTTGTACCCTTTGGACGAGGCGGTCTGTACGAGCTAATGGGCGCGGGCCGTACACTGAGAATGTCAATAATGTTCGTCGAAATTTTGCTTTGACTAAAGGTTCATGCACATACGTCAGTGACGTCAACGGCAAGTCGCCGATCAGCCTTTACACTTTGACTATAAGCTCGAAAATGAGTGGGTAAAACAGGCCTAAACTGACCATGAACAAACCTACCACATCCATAACCCACACCAGATTCGATTTTTGACGTCTGTCACATTCCATAATTAGTAAAAGTATAATTATAATATTTATACATATTATAAATTAAAGTAGCTTTTCGTGTCTGTCTGTCTGACCGCGTTGTTTTTCTAAACTACGCAACGGTTGATGAGGTTTTCACCATAATTTAGAGAATTTATTCCTGCACTCTAATTGCTTAACACACTTTCAGTCACAATCCGCGAGTTTGAAGTATATTGCTGATCCATTGCTTCATTGGTTTTAAAAGTTCGTCTGCTCAACCATGTAAATAACGCAATGGACGTGACTGAACTGAAAAAATGAAACCCATTGCGATCAATTATCATTTAATGTGTGTTATGCAATTATCCCGCAGTTTAAGTGTGTAGTACATTAATATTCAACTTATATACAGGGTGGCAGGGCCATCGACGCGAAAACTGTTACCATGGATTCGGTAAATGATTCTGAACCTTGAAAAAAATTGCTCCATATATTTTGACCACACAACAGCAGATTTTTTGTATTGAATTTATGGTATCAGTTTACGCGTGGATGTCCCTGCCACCCTGTATAATAAAGAATCTCGATGTTTTGTCAAGCTGTAAAAACCATGTGAAGGAGGTCGCTAGTTAACTTATAAGTATGAATCATTCTCACAAATGATTACTAACAGGGGCTAAAAATAACACGACTGAGTTCATGTGTACTCAAACATGGTTCTACGCATTATTTATGTCTCGGCATTGTTATTTATAAAATGACAAATCGGCCAAGCGCATAGAAAATTGAGATCGCTATCATAAGTCATGTTCATGGTCACGTTTAAAAGTACAAACGATGTTTTTTTTTTTTTTTTTGTTAAAATGTGTGCAGATGGTAGCCCACGTTCGCACGGACTTAAAAATATCGCGGCGGGATTTTATCGCGCACAATTTAAAATCCAGTGCACGAAAAAACATCGCCCTCGGATTCCCAGGGGCCTCTGACAAAGACACTTTTTGTTTTTGTTTTTGTAGAGCACATTATGAGAGCGGTATATCCAAGCCCAGTAGTAGGCTGAGATTATGTTTTTACGATGAAATAGTCCCTCCCCTTTAGCTGGTTAAAATACATTTATTTTCTTTCTCGCTTTCTTACAAAACCCGAAGGTGTTTCTCAATCTACCTATTCATGGTAAACAAATAAAAGTATACCAATTATTGCTATTTAGACTTCTGCTTACGATAAATACGACGGTAGCCTGGAGAATAATTATGTCTTTTGAATAGCCTGGAGAGACATTTATCGGAACATTAGTACGGTCAACCCCAAAAGGATGTATACACGGACAAGACACCATTTTATTGTCATCAACCTTTGTTCCATAACATTGTATCCAGTAAACGTTTTGTCCCAAAACATCTATACGCGCTATGACCAAAACATCTATACACCCTATGACCAAAACACATCTATACACGCTATGACCAAAACATCTATACACCCTATGACCAAAATATCTATACACCCTATGACCAAAACATCTATACACCCTATGATCAAAACATCTATACACCCTATGACCAAAATATCTATACACCCTATGACCAAAACATCTATACACCCTATGACCAAAACATCTATACACCCTATGACCAAAACATCTATACACCCTATGACCAAAACATCTATACACCCTATGACCAAAATATCTATACACCCTATGACCAAAACATCTATACACCCTATGACCAAAACAATGTTCACAGTGATAGTTCCAGAATAAGGCAACGTCATACAACTTATATCGAATGGCGCGTTTTTAACTTCGTTTAATAGAAAAACAACATTTTTTATTACAGTATCTACATACTTATTACTGTTTGTGAAGTGGTCATTAACCTCTCTTATCGTTATTCAATTATACGCTATTATTATTTAATTGATTGTGTTTTGTAGTGGATTAATAGCAATTTTATCGAAATATCAAAGCCTTTACCGCCGTTTGAATAGAAGTACCGCTTCCCTTCTTAGGTTTAATTTCGTCTATAATAATATTACTAGCTTCCGCCAGCGGCTTCGCCCGCGTGATATCTTTATAAATTATAGTATAAGTTACTCAGTGATATTATAGCATTCTACTGGTGAAATATTTTTTTTAATCGGTCCAGTAGTGTTTGAGTTTATTCATTACAAACAAATAAACATACAAAAATCTAATCCTTTCTCTTTATATTAGTTTAGATTTAATAAAAAGGTAAAATGTGTGAGTTTGTATTTGGAACTAGAAATTCGATTCCGAAAATTCTTTACTTTTCTATAGTATTACCGAGTGTCATAGGATATATTTTATGTTAAAACTAGAAATTTTTCACGCGGACGATGTCGTGGAAAGAAGCTAGTAAGCTATACAATTTATTTCGTTTAGACTTTAGATTGAAGTTTCTGTTCAATAACTTAATTCCCTGACTTCGGTCGTTGATGAGGAACGCTAGTCGATCCCGACTTGGTTTGTACTGCCATTAAAAGCAAACGAGTTGTGAAAGATATTTGTCTAAAATATCTTTATAAGTATAAAAGGCATTCATGATCAGGTGATACGAAGTTTCTGACATGAAAATCCTTTATAATTATATCTAAAAGTTACTTTAATTTTTTAATCTTAGTCTTTTTAGTGCAAATAAATTGAAAGAATTTTCTTAATTTCGTTTTTAAGTTGCGTGTTGAGGACAGGTACCTACTGTTAACTAGAAACTATCATACAACATTTTTTTTTGCCCTCCCTCCACCTCTAAATCTCATTTATTTTGTACAGGATGTAAGTGACCAAGTTGAAAGTGGTGGCAGTGGTTCTGAGGCTGCTTTAGAGCGCGGTGCACGACGGGTCGTGCGGGGCGACTGGCGCGCACGTGTGTGTACTGCCGTAGCTAGCGACCTGCGCGCGAGACGCACGTATAGAGGCGACCGCGCCGCGCATCTGCTTAGAGCTATACGGAATAAGGTAATGTACTCCAAATTCAAATCGTTGATTCCCAATTGTTGTTATTTCCAATTTAAAGAAATATCAAATTTACGTCAATGTAAATTAAGTTGATTTCAGAATAACTGGTACCTATTATTAAAGTCTTTTTTTTAAGTTTTAGCACAGACTGTATCATTTGTTTTTCTTAAAAACACTTTGTTTACATGTCATTGTCTGGAAAATAAACTGCCAGCGCAGGATAGAATGATGATAATGATGGATGGAAGGTGTGATGATTTAGTTGAGCTTCTAGATTGGTAAGACAACCTACACCCTGCGTTCAAAATTACCGAACTTATCGCCCAATTTGTTGCTGCAAATGTCTGCAGTTCAATGACTGAGCACTAGCTAATTGATCACCTATCTGTTTGTTAGATAATAATATGGATTTTTCCATTTTCGAATTCACCATAGCGTCGAAATTGTATAGATTTTTCGAAAAGACTATATACACATTTTTTTATAAATGTCCCGCAGCGAAGTTCTTTTTAAAACCGAAATAATCTTTAACAGAAACATCACTACAGAGAACTGGAAACGGAAGTCCGTGACAGCTTAGGCAAGTTACCCGACGGGTTCATAACGTACTGGTTACGAAGGTTCCCGCTCCTGTTACCACACGTCTGGCTCCAAATGCAGGCGTACCGACACGAAGACATCCTCCAAGCTTACTATCCACACTCCTTCACCTTCAACAGAGATGACGTCACAGAATTAGATGAAGAAGGAGACATAGAAGATGAATTACCAGTCGAAATGTGCGACCCCGGTAAGAACGGACTCTTCGTCAAAAGTAGAGTGTTCTTCGACGAAAATCAAGAACAGCTCCGGTTTAGAAAAGAAGGGTCGCCAAGAAAACGTAACGATTGGAGGAGCGACGCGCAAGAGCGAACGAGGCAGGATGACGTCAGACTTAGGGATAGGCATTATTACAAGAAGAAGGACAAGAAACAGGAGGAAATCCCGGTTTGGACATTGCCTCAACAGTGAAGTGTAGTGTACTTTTAAGAGAAACAGTTTTTTACTTGACCAGAAGTCACAGGGAGTAGTTGTCGGGTTAGGTAGTTGTACTACTATCTATATTGAATTTTATACAGTCGGTTAATGGTAGTTTTTATATGAAAAGGGGGGCTCGTGTTCCGGTGTCTTATAGCTCGGGACATTGGATTGATTGGATTATTTGTGCTGGCGCGTTCTAATGAGGGTTTTCATGACAATTCACGTCACCAGTTGGCGCCACTTTGACCAGAGGTTTTCCATTTCGACAATGAATATAAAATATGTATATGATGACATTAATCATTAGTTTCATTCATTCTTTCATCATTCAGTCACGACTAAAGAAAATATTGGCGCTTTGACACTTTTGACAGGTGCTCGGACCTGACGTCTCAGTGCTGCCACCTAGTAAACGTCATTTCAGAAAACCCTTATTAACAATGTAGATGAGTACTACTTTGATGTGTCGGTTAGTTCAATTCTATTTGAATCATCATGAAGCGATCCTGAGAAAATGTAATTGGTCTTCGACAATCAGCGTGCGTAGCGTGGAGTGTATAGTGATTTTAGTTAGAAAAATGACATGTGTCAATTCCCGGCAGTGGAAATGTTAAAGTATTACTTAATATAATTATATTTTTTATTATTTGACAAGTTTATTGACTATTTTATAGGCCTAATTCGTTATCTGTAAATCACTGAAGATTTAATATTGAAAGTTGCGTTTTGTTTATTTTAGATAAATGTTGTTTTTCTGGTCAGGTTGTAGCATAAGAATCTTATTTAAAATGCACAAAATTATCGTTTTTGTGATGATTATTTATTTAATATGAATTTATTAGTATATGTAAAATAAAGTAATATAGTTAATATATCCTACAAAATGAAATGATAGTACTTTGTAAGAGATCTCTAACGATTTAGTTAATATGTAGCATTTTTATGAAATAGTTAATATTAAAAGTGCGAAAGATTATAGAGTTTGGGACCAATAGAAAAGATACATACTGTTCTTTTCAAATGTATTTCGATGCCACGTTTATAAAAAATCATGTAATCTTTAAACAAACATTCAAAATACTAGTTTCAATCACTCGGAAGGTCAATAGGAACATTAGATACTCAAAAATGTGTGCAAATGCACAGATGGCTTTAGTTTCAAACCAGTTGATTCAATAAAGTTTACGTTTTCAACGTAGCTAGAGAACATAATTTTATTTACTAAATCTTTGGCTATATTAATAATTATGAGATGTTAACCCGTAGCCTATAGATCAGGTAGTTTAGCGCTTAACCCAGATATAAATGATTTTATACGTGTATTTTTGGGCAAAACTGTTTTCGAATACTCTGTGGAACTGCAAAACTATTATGTATGAATTATGCACTGTTATCATATACTTAATTATTACACGCGGACGTTGCAATAATCGCTAAGTATCTATAAATGGCAGAGAATACATAATGATTATGAATGAGCATCAAGTATGATGCATTTAAATATATATAATATTATGATAATTGATTTTTATGTGTGTCCGTTCTCTATGAATGTCACATTCCTGACATACTCAGTAGGTCGTCGAAATTAAAAGTAATATAGACATTTTAATGGTTTTATTATATCAATTAGAAATAGGTTATGGACATTAACACTATGTTAAATCTAGCTGGGATACAAAAATAAATTGTAGATTGCATAAAAGAATTATGAATTATATAAAATTCGTAAATTGCCTAATACCTAGTAGTATTTTTTTAAAGGCCCTTTCTAAAACCATTAAAATATCTGTTTGTATAAAAATAATATTATAATTAAGTCAACTTCGATATGTCTATTCCAACATGACGGAAAAATTAAATTACCCCAGTTTTATTTAGGGTTAGGTATTAATTTCCTAATTTTTTTACAGAAGGTAATTTTACCTACCTAATGTTTTTGAAATTATCCTTTAATGCCGAACAAAACATCAATATTTATACAAATATATCTATTTATAATCCCTGCTACGTTAATTTTTATCAAAGTATCACAATAGAATATTGATATAATATTCTTTTTCTACAAAACGAGATTCGTTTCTGGTGCTATGATTGTTATGTAAATATCGAGTGTAAATGTGTGAAACGTGCAAATATGAATACTTAGATAGTGCTAGACATAAATCGCAAGAGAATTAGGAACCCTTTAACGTCGTTTTTGGTTCATTATGCGACTTGCAGACAAATATTAGGTGCTATCTCCACGGGCGAGGGAATCGCGGCGATAGTCTACCATCAAATTCTCGCCGCGATGATATCGTCATGCGGAGATTGCTTCATTTCTATTGCATTTGATGCCACGGCGTGACTATCGCCGCGATACTCTCACTCTTGTATATGACGCCTTCGAACCGTAGATGTGTTATGTTATCAAATAAAACTTCGAAACTCTGTTTATCTGTATAATAAAAAAAACAGAAAATAAAATTATCGACTGTACAGGACCCGGCCGTAAATATGGCACATCGAGTTTGATAAAAAGTTCGGCTTTGTAGAGTGTCGCCTCTGACACTGATATCTGGGCCCTATACCAAAAAACTTCATAAGTACCTAAGTCTACAATTTGATAAAATTGTAGAAAAT
Organism: Agrochola lota; assembly: GCA_947364205.1. Classification (NCBI taxonomy): domain Eukaryota; kingdom Metazoa; phylum Arthropoda; class Insecta; order Lepidoptera; family Noctuidae; genus Agrochola; species Agrochola lota. Next base: position 14,972,747 of record OX376223.1, on the reverse strand, counting down.
ATTGCTTAACACAGGAATTACAAATATTCACATAGTTGTAGATTTTGCGTTACAATTACATATTATGTGGCTTAGAGTTTTACAATACTATGTAAATTGTAACTTCAAATTTGTAAATTGTAAAATTTTGCTGTATAGGTCCCCGTAAGACAGTCTCTCTAGAAGTCTCGATGTCTCCTATGTACCCCCCTGGTATAGTAAAAAACAAAATATTTACAAACCTTTTAAACCGTGATTGGTTCATTATGCGACTGACAAACATACGAACCGCAGATGTGTTATCAAATTTAATGCTCAAACGTAATTCTATACTCGTGTGTTTGACATTCAGTGTAATTGGTTGGACACGGTCGTTTAGCAGACCGATTGAATTTTGTTATAATATTGTTGTAGTATTTGTCACAATCACGAAAATATTTTTCTGAGTTGAAGGGCGAACTTTTCTAGGCAATCAGCAATAGGAATACTTACTTGTAGCGTGGACTCGTTGATTAGCACACATAGAGCAAATATAAGTAGACGATACACCTAAATGTTTTTGTGCGGAAGTCGAACCCGTGATCCTTAGCGCAGAAACTAATCACCATATTGTAGAGCCATCTGGCCGCAAGAAGCCTATGTAGTTACTAGTTATAATTATACTATAATATCTACATCATTTTTATTCATAAAATTATTATTATCGTATTACTCTAACGTTCATTACCAAAATAGGCGCACGAAAATTAAGCAGGTAGGCATGTTGTAATTTTAAAGAAATCCCAGCTTAAAACCTGTTTATATTCTAATACCAAGGTCCGGTTAAAAATTTGGTGGTCGTTAACAACCAGAGTTTTTGTTAGAAATATTACTACTATGACATGACTATGACCCTATCAATAAAATATCCAAGTGGATTTTAAATTCTGTATAAAATGGTAAAAAAGATGTTTTGCTATTTAAAAGTCTTCAGTGATATTTCGGCTACGCACTCTTCGATTTATAAAAAATTACGCAAGCTGTTGTATGTACTATGGAAAGGTCAATAAACGAATGTAGACTTGTTAACCTTGAAACGCATGTTCAAAGATTTGTAATATGAGGTTCGATAAAGTGTGATTTCTATGAGAGATGGTTCCTTAATTTGGTTCAAAAATATACGCGAGTCGCAGCCTAATCAGCGCCGTATAGGCCCGCTATAAGGATAAATTAATTAACAATAACTAATGACGCATAATGAATCACTGACGGAATGTATGAATAATGTTCCTGTAAATTGTAAATATTAAGTTAGGTACTTAAATTAATGTAATGATTTTAAATTAGCGTTGATCGCAACAAATAATGATAAGTTAATTTTTAAGTGAAACTAATGACCTAAATATATATTGAGATTGGCATTTTATACGTAGATAATACAAAGAATTTTACCCAAGTGATATTTTAATGTTTTTATTTAATATATTTTTCAAAATTGATCCTGTTTGTATTGATCATTAAACAGATGCTCAAATTGTTCATGATATATTTATTAAATATCAAATAAAGATGTATTACATACACGACATGCTTTTTTATTTTATTATGTAAATAAAAATAAGAGTTATGTTTCACTACAAAGTTTATTGTCAGTCAAAACTTAAAAATAAAATAACAATGATGTTTAGTAAAAACTTAAAATACTATTGTTTATAATCAGTCTTAGAGGAGTCCTGTAAAATGTAATTGTGAATAGATTGAGTAGAAAATGGCACAGAAAGTTGGACTGTTGGGATTTGTGCAAATGGCAAAAAATAATAAGAGTAATGCAGATAGAAAAACTCGATAAAAGCCCTGTCGGTGACCGTCGAGCGTTAGTTAGATAACAACAGGTTTTTGAAAAGTAACCTTCAAGCTAGATCTCCGAAAAGCATGCGGCACTTTTCGAAACGGAAAAATTTGATAGAAAACTGGTAGAGCTTACAAAAATAAAGTTATAAAACATACATAAACCCACGCCACTTTCTTGTGGGGTTGGAAGAAATGACACAATGCCTCATCCTATAATGTTGTTACTTTAAGTAGTAGTATTATAATAATGAACACAAAATCGTAATATTGTGACTTAAACAAAACCATTTGGTACATAGTTGGAATGTATAAAAAAATGCAAAATTGGATAGGTAGTGATTTAAAATAAATTGGTACAAAATTAAAGCTATTAAATACATTTTTCCCTATACATTAATATTTTAGTCCTATTCTAGTTCAAATACATCTTATAATATGTCATTACATTCCACTTGTATACTTATCTATTAAATCTATGATTGTCAGATGAACCTTTTCCTTAGCTACTGTCAGAGCAGTTTTGTCTGCTCCATTCAGCATAGATAAATCAGGGTTGTAACTGAGCAACATTTTGGCAGCCCCAATGTTGCCCATAGCGCAGACATCGTGCAATGGCGTGTTTCCCGCCATATCAATAGCGTTTATATTCGCGCCACTGTCTAACAGTAAACAAATAACATAAGTTTTATTATTCAAAGCAGCTAAATGTAAAGGAGTTTGATTCTTCTTATTAATGCAATTCACATTTGCTTTGTTGTGTATCAATATTTTACACAGCTCATCTGAACCATATCTAGCTGCATAATGTAAGGCAGTGAGACCATTTGTGTCTGAGAAATTAATGTCATAATCTGATAAATATGATTCAGTATTCTTCTTACAGATTGAACATTCACACAATGGGTGGCAAGGAGTACTCTTTTCAGAAGTTTCAGGCTTGTCTTTCATGTCCACATAAGCAGAATAGTTGATGTTCATATAGAAGCAGGCCAGCTTTACATCTCCATATGATATAGCTTTCAATATCCTGTCAATTAATTTGAGGTTTTCCACTGCTTTTGATACATTATTATTTTCGTTGATTTTAATTTTTTGTAACTTATGAGCAACAGGACTGTCAGGTTTGCAGTTCAGGACTTTGACATCATTACTTGTAATGTGTATGTATTCATACAAATTGGGAGTGCAAGATTTAAGGACTTGCAATATCTTCAAATTGTGTGCATAATCAAATGCTGTTTTATTGTATCGATTCTGCAAAGATGGTTCAGCTCCATTTTCTATTAACAATTTAGCAATTCCTTCATAGCCCCACTTAGAGGCTAGATGTAATGGGGTGTTACCACTCTCATTCACACAATTTATTCTAATCTTCCTTCTACTGTGCTCTGCAAAGTATATAAGTGCTTTGACACAATTCAAATGGCCATTATTCACAGCCATGTGGAGTGGCATGTTCTTGTCAATGTTTGCTTTATTTATGTTAGCACCTGAATGTAGTAGCAGTAGCAAGGCATTCTGGTGGCCTCTTGAGGATGCATAGTGCAGTGGAGTGCATTCATTAAGGTCTGTTGCATTGACCTCTGCACCCATTTCAATGAGAGATTCTACTATGTTGGCCTTCCCATGAATAGAAGCTACATGTAGTACTGTCAGACCATGGCTGTCTCTAGAAGTCACTGTCGGGGAAGTCTTCAAAAGATTCTTTGATATTTTGCAACAACATTTCTTACAGTTACACAAAGGATGACAGAGTTTATGATATATTTCCGTATCACTGTTGTCATCGTCATCATCATCTGACAGATTGTTTTCCATAGTTATTTTGAGAACATTATTTTCATTCAAATGCATAGTTTGAAGGTGTTTTTGATTTTTCTGCAAAATTGCCTGCACTTGTTCACAGTGATTAGCTTTGATTAGCTCAAAAATGTATTCCAAAGTTTCTTCTTTGCCATTGGTATCACTAGTGGAAATGGACTCGGTCAAACTGTTCTTTCTTTCTCTATTGCCATTCAAGTTTTCTTCTGTGAGATTGCTTTCATAATAATAGGACTCAGGGTCTGGGGATCCAGTGAGTGCTCCAGATTGGATGTGTTCTATGACAGCTTCTAAAGTAGTAATGAGAAAGGCACTTTCATCAGCATCACCTTTACCCACACTGCTGAAACGGAACTCTTTCATGTACATTAGTTGACTGTACCAGTTTGGGAGACCAGACTTGATGACCAAGAACACAAAAACTGGTAACATGTCATCAGCAGTGAGCAGGACTATGTTGTTGCTTTCGTCCTTCTTGTTGATGGCATTTAAGGCCTGTTTCACACATAAAACTTTTTCTAACACAGTGTTGTATGTGTCAATCTTAGAAAGGATTTGTTTAGCTTTAGGCACTGCATGGTATAGTTCCTTCTTGATGTCCAAATCTCTTAGTTGAATGTCACACATATTCCTTATTTTTTTATTGAGGTGTGAGTCCTCATATGCACAGCAGGTGCAGATTGGTTTGAACAAGGCTCCAAACAGTAAGTGCTGCATGTAACACTCTACGGCTAACTTGATATTTTCCAACACTTGTTTGCAAGACTTTGACTTGTCTCTTAGTCTTCTGTTTTGTAAGGCAATTTGAAGGCATTGTGTGTACAGTTCACTTACTGTATCTCTCAGAGGTCCCACAGCAACAGGAAGTGTAGGATGACTCTTTAAAAATGACTGCACACTGTGTTCAATTTGGTCCAACACTTGACGGCCAGCAGCTTGAGTCCAGAGCAAGTCAATGCAGTCATTGATAGATGTGAGATATTCCTTAGATATTGTGTTATCACTGAAATTGGCAGTAGGTTCAAGAGGAGTTTCTATGCACCATACTTTGTATTTGATAAAGTCTTCTGTGTAGAATGTTTCTTCAAACAGGATATGGCTTTGCAGCGGCAGGCCTTTGGTCACTTCTAGAGTGATCACTTTATTGGTCACTGTCACTTGTTTCTCTGTGAGCGTGCTGTAGTGGGTCTCGGGCAACTCGTCACTTGGCACCAGTAAATGAGAACAAAAGTCTTCGACGGTGAACACGCGAGTACTTAAACTCCCGATCCGCGGCACACATATTACCCAAGATTGTGTGATACAATGTTGAAACAAATTAACGTATTCAGTCTTTAATTCAACGAAGAATGGGTTATCGGAGATGATCTCGTCGTAAGTACCATCCATTGTGGTGTTAAAAATAGAAAATGACTATAAACTCGAAGTCGTAGAAAGCAGATGAGCACACTAGAATTAGTCTTATTATGGCTTCTCGGTTTGGTCGTGTCGGACCGAATATTAATTAAGTTTTAAGCACAAAAACTTGCTACTCGCGACCTTGCATCGCCAACTACTGACATTACTGACAGGTGATTTTTGTTGACATGTATACTGTCACATTATCAGCACAGATTATAAAAATTCCAGTTGAAAAAATGGACATATGTCATTGATGATCATGATGTTATTATTGATGTTGTTGATATAGTAGGTTAGGAGTAGAGATTACTCTTAGCCGTGGTAGGAAGTAGGTGCACAGTGGTGGTTTCAAAAAGTACGACAAAAGACTTTTTCATAAAACAATTTACTTTATAAAGTCTATAAAAAACTTAAAAGTTATAGCAGCTCAATTAGTGTGTTCAAACGTATCTATCCTCTGCCTCCACGACCACCGAACCCACCGAAACCTCCTCGGCCTCCGCCAAACCCTCGGCCTCCAAATCCACGGCCTCCGAATCCACGCCCTCCGAATCCACGCCCTCCATATCCGCGGCCGAAGCCTCCGCCAAATCCACCAAACCCGCCAATTATTATTGGCACAGGCACTGAAATAGTAAAACAAATAATTCATTATTATAGTGAACCAATAGATAAAGAGGTCCTAAAACAGCATAATCATGACTCATTGAACATGCTGGTATTAGGTGGATATTGTGATAAGGCAGTCATTCAATTCGGCTCGTTAATTAAATTAATTACTGATATAGGTAATCATAAATATTTATTTATTTTATTTATCTCAACATTAGTTAGTATTAGTATTACAGGCAGTGGTTGATAAAATGCACAGTCTTAAAAAACAGAGAAAGGTGTCTGAGGTAAGCGGGTCATGAGTTACAGATTACCCGGCTCATAGATAGGACATGTTAATTTAAAAATAAAAATAAGCTTCTGCAATTGCGATTGGTATAGTAAGCAGAACCTACAAAATTAAAAGAAAAATAGTTTTTGATAATCGTGAAACTGGTACACAACTAATAGGGAATTCGCTGGATGCGAGAAGCACAGAACCGGTCGAAGTGACGGTGCTTGGGGGAGGCATATGTCCAGCAGTGGACGTCTTTCGGCTGAAATGATGATGATGCTAGTCAAATTTGACTGATTCATAATTACCCGTTTCAAAGCTACCTACTATCTATTACCTTCGTATCTAATTGCCATTGGTACCTACGAGTACCTATAGATTTCGTAGTAGCTCATAGGTATTTGACCGAAATGTTGAGTTACTTGCCTGGTCTGCGATAGTATGGATCGTAGTAAGGATCATAATAGAATTGTCGTTTCACTCTCGATGAAGTCTCTTTTGTGTGGTCTCCATTGCCGCTGACATCTCCAATTTCATTTTCGTTTAGTACTAGTTTCGCTAATGGATTCGATTTTTCGTCCAGCTGTTGTGTTGTTTGTTCCTCTTTTGTGGAACGAATTTCTTGTATTCCTATCAGAAATACGATGAAAATAGTGAATCCGAAATTCTGAAAGCAAATATATAATAGAATGAGTGATGAGTGATGATTCCATTACTGCGATGCGGCTGTGACAATCAATCTTAATTTCATGAGTTGATAGATTATTGCATAACATTGCTCATACGGCAATTTGATTTGGATATTTATTATTAATCGGTATTTTAACCCTGATATAATTAAATGCGTGTTTAATGAGTCTGTTATAAAAAAAATGTTTCACACAATGCTTTATTTACACGTCAATTATCACAACACACTTGTTTACTTTATGGGTAATTCTGTTTTTAGAAAATGTTTTTAATTTTAAACACGAATACTTACATGGATGTCCATGTTATTGTGGTTTTAATAAACGACTGATAGAAAATTTATCGGTGTCCATATAATAAAGGTACTTCGAGCAAACTTGCTAATTGGCGACATCTTGACTCTGCAGCTTAATATGTGATGTCTTTGTTGTTCCCCACGCGGATATTCCTAAGTAATTTCCCGTAAAAGGTACTAAGTGCTCTAATTTGTGGTAGGTCTAAGTCGTCACAGTGCCCAGATGATATCATGTATTTGCTTTAGATTAGGTACCTATTTCTTTCAAATGATAAAAAAAAGTCCTTCCGTCGGTAATCCAAAATTTGTTTTCCTGTGGATCGTATTCCTTGGGTTTTTTATTTTGAATATCGATTGCAGTTCAAAATAGCTTTCACCGCGCCTTGGTGTAAATTATTCGAGTCATTTTCTTGTGAATATGTGACTGATTAAACTTGTTCCACTTGTTACACACGTTATGGCTAATTACAAAACCTTTCCTACAACTTTGTTGTTGTATTGTATGCATGAGGCAGTTTTCATGTCTGTCCTTAGCCCTGGGGCGGGCAGAGTGGTCTGCTTGACTGGTAGTGACCACATGGAAACACCATTTGTTTTACAACCAGCCAGACTCCAACAACCTTTGGCCAGGGAGCGCAATGTGCTCGCGTATCCCTTTTCGCTTCCGGAACCAGGTGTACCTATCTAAATACTTTCTTCTTTTTATCTTGCTACTCTCTGCTACATGTGGATAGTTGACGTTTCCGTATACGCGATGGTGTTTCCCCCCCAATCTATCTTTAAAAGATGCTAATTATTGCACTTACGTCAAACATTTTCTACCAGAACTATCGGTCAAAGAGTTTCTTGACCTTTAATAAAGTGGAAGTACGAACATACCTAATTGTTATTTTCCTAGTTTCGTTCGGTTTCCTTTATAATCTGAATATATAGTGGTTCAATACGTGGGCGTGGGCGTGGGCGTCTGCATATGTAGTATAAGCGTCGCCGTAATGCCGTGTGAAAATGTGGATAAAATTATGACCAAATGAGGGTAGAAGAAGAAAACTTTCGTTCCACGAAGATAGCGCTCTGTCGCCACCAGTTTACCTGTGACCATCGTCCGGTGCAGTTCACCCGAAACGACGGGAATTAAAAGGTAACTACGACCTATCGCATAAATGAAATCGAGATATCAATCGTCGAGAGATGTGTTATGAATTATAATGTATGTTTAAAACTAGAAAATATTCACGGGACTTTACATAGGTCATAAAATAAATCTTTCCATAGATGGTTATACCATGTTTATCTTTATGACGTGACTGCATGTGGGATTATTTGCAATAACAAGTAGGTAGTTGTTTCATAATAATATTTGCTCAAACCATTGTGACGAAGCGATCGCATTTACGAGGACCCATTCATAGTGGGCTATTGAAATTAGCGTGATTCTTCTAATTTTAGTAAAATATTGTAGATCGACATGGGACCGAGTTATTGTCCTTACACTGTTTGTCCACCGCACCGAGAACGGGACGTCAACGAGAACGAGAAGCGGCTTTGAATGTTCATGTTTCTTCTCCAAATCGATGGTTACCTTTACTTATAAATAGGAAGTACACCAAATATACGGTTATAAAAGGAAACAGTCAGTCTAAAAATATATATTATGTTGGAGTAGAGAAGACTAGATTCAACGGAGCGTCCACGAACGTGAACACAGAGGCGACGAACCAAAACAATATCAATCTATTTCAGTAAAAAAGTTACCAGTTATATGTAGTTCATTGTCAGAAATTGCGGTGTTATTTTAATATGGCGAGGTGATGTGTGTGCCGTGCACCCGTATAAATATTTCATCGCATACAGAACGGAATATGAAGTGGTTAATTTAAATTCTGGCTCGTCTGCGCGTTGCGGTCGAACACTCCCCGGTTATGCCACTTTTTATTTTTCACTTTTCCACCTCCCCATCCCCTACTTCCTTTCTGAATGCAAGTGGACCGTCGCTTTTATTACTGAAGTTTGCGCGAAACACGAACGATTTTTCGGAGCAATCCATTGAAGCTCGTAAAAATGCAGGGCGCGAGTACTTCTTTCTCTTACAGAAAGTAACTTCGTGGAATAGAGGAAAATTGGCAATGATTCACGGCAAAAAAGAACAAGTCGTTGTCATATTCATTGAAAGTTGTTCGAATACGACGCAATTTTACATTTTCAATTGTTTATCTGATGTTAAAAGTGGAATGCTTATAGCTACGTATACGATCGATGTTTGCCTGAATAGTTTCAGCGTAGGTAATTAAAACTGCACAGACTTATAAAGTATTCTACACACGGTCGACCGCACTAAATTCTCGTTCAATACATTTGCACCGCCAACAATTCGACCAACTATTGGAGCAGAACTTTTTAAAGTCGTCTTTCTAAAACCTTTTATTAGGTACCTACCTACTTTAAAAAAACCGGCCAAGTGCGTGTCGGACCACGCACAATGAAGGGTTCCGTAGTTGGGATGAACTCATCCCAAAAACAAATTTAACATTGTAATTGAAAAACATGTTTCCCATACGGAATGTATGGGAGATCATGTTTTTCAAACCGCAAATTTAAGTTGGTTGATTATTACTCGTTAACCTGTACATCCTACTTAGCTCTGATAGTTTTCCTTTTAATTTCGTTATATATACTACTACTGTGAATTTTTTCAAAAATCCAAGTACTACCCTTTAGCTGGCAGGGGCAGGGGGGGGGGCACTCTCTCTGTCAGACAGACAGACGGACATGGCGAAACTATAAGGGTTCCTTGTTTACTACGGAACTCTAACAAAAAAATTCAGTTAAAAGCTTAATATTTCGCAAATGGATCCCTGAATCCAAAAATGGTTTTCACAAACTCACAATATTTTAAACGACCTTTCTACGATATCCCACACCATGGGGTAGACGAGAAAAAAAAAACATCCCCACTGTACGTGTAGAGGAACTAACCTAAAAAAAAAAAACTTGGATTTTATTTTACCACTTTGACGGCATGATTAATATGTATACATATGCCAAATTACAGCTTTCTAGTACTAATCGTCTCTGAGCTAAGCCGGGGACAGACAGACAGACGGACAGACAGACAGACAGACGGACATGGCGAAACTATAAGGGTTCCTTGTTTACTACGGAACCCTAAAAATGGCCATTTAAGTAATAAATTGAACAATGTCTTTGTAGGATATTAACTTCTGTGTAGGATTAAAGACAATGATAAATGATAACATACTAAACAAAAATAACAACAACAAACAACAACATAATAACAATGGCTACATTTTTTATCTACTTACTTAAAAACCGTATCAAAGGTATACTATCTCTCACTCTATTTAATCAAGAGAAAACTACAAGTAGGTACGGACGAAAGAAGTATAAAAGCGCTCACTCAGAGGTAATAATATACCTGCCTCTTTATTTAAACCAGACTTGAAAATGTATAGCTATGAACTACCAAAGGTTGCCGCAAACTGTAGTAAAAGAGCCAGCCCTCCCTTTTATGATCCCACGAGGGTTTCGGTGAGTGCCGGGTGAAAATATTCAAGAATTCTGTCGGTTTTTTGAAGTAGTATTACACAAAATAAGTAGGCATTGTATTAAAGAAATTGTATGGAACGGAACGAGGGCAATCTTTTTTAAGTCCACGTAATGTTTTTCGTATTGAGATCGGTTAGTTCTGAGGCACTTAGCGGTATTATACGGTTGAGTTTTGGGTACGTAATCTCTTAAAGGTTAACATACCTACTACCGACTGCTACACTTCCATCCAACAATTCTAGTCTTTTCGGCGCCCATTTGTATCTGGCTGATATGGTAGAAAGCAGTGATAGCCTAGTGGTGTGACCATCGGATTGCCAAGTCATAGGTCTCGAGTTTGAACCCAAGGCACCTCTGACTTTTTGGATTCATGTGCGTATTGTATAATTATCACTTGCTTAAAAAACGGTGAAGGAAAACTTCGTGAGGCAACCGGCATGCTTGAGAGATATTTCTCGACGCATGTGAAGCCAAGTCAGAGGCCCATGGGCGGCTTTAAAACTCTGACATCAGGTTAGTCATTGACCACACGAAAAGAAAAAGACGGTAGAAAGGTATTTTTGAGCGACATATACTATTTGCTGCTTGAAATAAACCTTTAGGATATATTTTATTATTATTAAGGATACCTTAGGTAACTGTTTTTCCTCCCTATAGCAAACCACCGGTTCAGTCAGTAACGTTACATAGATTTCCAAAGCAAGTACCTACCTAATTTTACTGAACTATTCGCGATCTCCCACGAACTTACCAATTCTACATAATATTTCAGGCACGAACGAATCCAATTGTTTCAATTTGTATTTACGTTCTGAATACATTATTATCGTAGGTTTTACACTTATCTATGTACATAATATGTAGCTGTAGGATGTTGGCTTAGCGTTGACACCCTTGTTTTGTTAGTATGAGCTTAGCTTATGTCTTATTTAGGCAGGTATTTGCCGTAGGCAAAGTTCCGGATTTGTTTGGGTAGATCAATTTCGCACATAAGTTACTGCTAGAAGCTATAGTCCTATCTAACGTTGTGGCTCCTGAGTAATCTGTGACATTACACTGACTAATATTTTACATCTTGGGCCAAGCAATGGCGCAGTAAATAATAAGCCTAAATCATTATATGGTTGCACAGCAATCTTATGTACGTAAAGTAAAAAGCTCTATACCGCCAAGAAATAACACATATACATCGTTTATTTGGTGCATACAAAAGACATAGCACAACATACAAAAGCACGATTAAATCAAAAATAATTACATGAATATTAGGAAGTAACTACAAGGTGTCAATAATCAAACATAAAAGAATAAACAAGACATTGTGATGACACTATTGTCTATGACACACTTTAAAATAACACAGATAGGTACCTACCTGACATTAGGTATGTCACGTCCCTACATTTTCGCGTCTAAAAATAAATCTATAGCAACACTGAGTTTTGTTTACACTCGCGCGTTTAGCTGACGAGTGGTTCTACGGCTCGACACTGTATTCAATGCGTAGGAACGACCCCCAGCGGCAACAATACGCGTTGCTCCCAAGTGTCACTTGTCGGTGGCTGAATAGAGGCCATTAGGCCCGCCTCACCCGAGCAGGGCGTTTCCGCAGTACCAGGGTACCAGGGGAAATACTCCGGAAAACACCGTCTTCAAATATGTATGGCAGGTATTTAGGTTAGTGTTTATGATATGGGCGGCTAAGTGACGGGGATGAGGTTTTCTTGACTCGAAAAAGGTATTTTGGATTTTGTAAGGATCAACGGAGACTTTTTTACGAAAACAGATTCATTTGTAATGATCTATTGTGCCAGTGTCGTAATCTATGCGATAAGAAATTCTTATCTCCTATTTCCCACAGTAAACAAGGTTTGGAGGCTTATTATAGATAACATCTAAAGTGTAGTTATTAGTTACAGTAAACTATACCTACCAAAATATTCTCGCCTTTACCAAAATGTCACCGGGGACACAGACCCCATTCCCCGAGCAACATTGAGGACAACATTTTTCTCTCACACCCAGATGAACACGAAAGTTAATTGCAAGCGAGTACGAAACATTCTTTTTTTAAACACAAACATAATCGTGGGAATCGTACAGCGCTGCAGCGCTGCAATACCGACCCTTCACAAAATGGCCGTCGCAGTTACTGCCTTTGTCACAAAGCGCGCTGAAAACTGACGCCTGAAGAATTGCTTGCCAGTTCGCCGCAAACGGACTGCTTTGTTCTCTGTTGAGTTCTTACAACTATTCAATAGCTAAACTATTTATTGTATAGATACTGGTACGTAGGTTAATAAAATTACCTTGTTTGCGAGAAGTCTTTATAATTTATGGAGAGCTTGAAGAACGTCGTATTCGATAGGAGAAGCAGAGACTTTACCTATGTGTTTGGAATTGAACCATACCTACCCTAATAGCTCAACACGATTCGTATTATTTTGAGTACCTACCTCGACTCATGCTTTGGACATAATCGTAAAAGATGTGCACATTTTACATACATGCATGATTCACCTATAATCTCCCAGCTGGGACACAGGCCTTCTCTCGGTGAGAGGGAGTGGGCCGTAATCCACCACGCGGGCCCAGTGCGGATTGGTAGATGTCAATGTCTTCGAATTTTTGGTTCTAGGACATGCTGGTTTCCTTACGATGTTTTCCTTCACCGTTTTGAGAGCAGTGGTGTTGAAATAATTTACACAAGGTAAAGCGCCTGTCTGGTTTCGAACCTACAACTCGTAAGTCGCGGCCGATACCAATGAGCCCCACTGCTCTACCTCATATTCATGTGAAGATACTTTAAATCAGTTCAATATTCAAAGTATTTTCAACTTCAATATTTAAAAGAAGGACCATTATTTACTTAAAGTTTAAAAGTAAACCGTGGCACTGGCATGTACCGTATTCCAGCCACATCGGTCGGATGCATTGGAGTAGCTATTGGCCCTAAAAGCGTATTCGTGTCCGTCGAGTTTCTCGTTAAAGTTTTTCATTGTAACACTGGCATAGAGAGGCGATACAGAGGTTTACTGTGTTTCAGGAGAGTCTGATTTAAGTCTCTTAATAGTCATCAGGGTGTTGACACGTTCAGTGCCGGGAGCCCTCCTGGAGGGTTCACCTAGTCGCATATGGGATGCCAGGAGTCCTCGCGAAGGGCTCATTTTAAATGTAGGTTTTTCTTAGCGAATACAGTATTACAAACCGTGAAAATAAAATCTGATGTTTGTATATTTATTGGTTTATGCGTTGGTTTTAAAATCCAAGCATTTTGTTGTTTACAATTGTGTGAAAATACAATTTTAGTTCGTTTTACAGTGTTTTATAACACGGTTTTAAACCTAATGCCGTTGACCGTCCGCGATGGTTTACTTTAGCGCTAACGTAATGACGGCAACTCTCCGGAGGGTTCACTTCCAATATGTATGGCGGCATGGCTTATGAGTTCTATGAAAAGTAGGTGATCATAATAGGTATTATCGATCACTTAAACTTTTACAGATATTACTTTGACAGATAAGGAGATGTGGTAGAAGGTTTTATCACAAATATTCACACCCGGGAACTGACTCTCCAAGCAAATTCCGGAAGTTTCTAGTGAAACTAATAGTGATAACAATTTTTCATTTAATTAACATCCGCTTTCCGAAATCAAAATCAACAAAAAAAAAAGTTAAAACACTGTCAAACACATGTCAACTGTTGTGATTGATTGACTGCCAACAACGCGTCAGATCATTTGACGTGAGTATAATTTTGACACGTCGGCGTCGTTGATTTTCGATAAAGGGTGCAAGTTAATTAGAGTCAACTTTATATCTATACTGAAAATATCTATGCTTCCGCCAGCGGCTTCACACGCGTGATATCTTTATAAATTATAGCCTATGTTACTCAGTGATAATATAGCATTCTACTAGTGAAGGATTTTTTTAAATCGGTTCAGTAGTTTTTGAGTTTATTAATTACAAACACACAAACATACATACAAAAATTAATTTTTGTCTCTTTATAGTATTAGCGTAGATAATACTTAATATTATTTATTACTTTAAGTACACAAATGAGGAGGCGGACTTAATGCCACAGGCATTTTCTACCAGTCAACCTTTGGGTGATGCAAAGACAAACAGTGGTAGGTGCGGTGCAATAGCGAGAATTGTGGAAAAAATATATATTTAAATATAAAGTTAAACATATACATACCTAATATATTTTACAATCGATAAGGTATCTATCCAGCTATCTAATTACGAAACACATTTTCGTAAACGATTACGACTAATCTGTTTCATTTTGACAGTTCAACAATATTCATTGCGGTATTTACAATTATGAGCAGATTTTTTTTCGAACTTATGAGGCAATGGATTAGCAGTCTGTTTCAAAAGGATTCAGATTCTGATTGATCGTTTATTACGCAATTAGGGTACTGGATAAAAAGGCTTGATTAAGCTAAGACGTGAGAGAATCTTATTCTGTATAAAAACGCAATACTTAATTATATTTCTATTAAATTCTGCTAAATGATAAACACCTCATATCAGTCAAACCTTATCTTTATTTGCCAGATCAACAAGGTTTATTTGTACTGCAATTGTTTTATCTTATCATTAGACCTAACTACTTGGGATTACGCGTTTATGTAATTTACCTGCGTCCTAATTGCGTAACACACTTTCGATAACAATCCGAGAGTTTTGAAGGATTTTGCTAATCCATTCCTTCATAGTTTTGAAAAATTCGTCTGCTCAACAATGTAAATAACGCAATGGACGTGTATGAACTGTCAAAATGAAACTCGGTGCGTTCAATTGTCAATTTACGTAATTACCCCGCTGATGTTCACAAACCCAAAACGCAGTGAGTAATGGAGATGGAAAATTTTCTTGAGAGAATACTTTCGCTCTGTAATGGGTAATTTTTGGGCTGACGTCGTGTATCCTCACCATGCCATTGTCAGTAACGCAAAGGAGGATGCTACTGTACTGCTTAGCCTACCGGCTGAGGAGTACAACCGGGATATTACTATGGACAGGACAGGACTTTACGTGACTCATATAAATCTTGACTTTACCCGTTTTGTAAATTAAAATGCCCTATCTAAGAGAGCCAAAACCAGTGGTGTCTCATTGGTAACGGCCACGGACTTATAAGTTGCAGGTCGTGGGTTTACTTTGTATAAGTAATTTCATCACCACTGCTCCCAAAACGGTCAAATAAAACATCGAGAGGAAACCGCCATGTCCAAGAACCTACAATTCGAAGACATGTGACATCTACCAAACCGCACTGGACCCGCGTGGTAGATTACAGCCCACTCCCTCTCGAAGAGAGGAGGCCTGTGTCCCAGGAGTGGGGGTTTATAAGTTGATTATGCTATCTAAGAGAGCCGGACTATCTGTAACTGAGGACCCTCCTACCCCAGAAACCTTTCTCTATTACGATAGTGCATTTTATTAACCAATTCCTTTTGATCGTATAAGGTTTTTGGGTATCGACCTACAAAAAGATGGTTTATCATCAATAAAGAATAACACAGATTATTAATAGGTAATACATCGACCATTACCTAATTAAGTAGGGGTTAATTATTAATCAGTTGATTGGCGCTGTTATCAAACATCGCTACACGATCCAGGTCAGCCCATTGTGATGCTGTGGCCGTCGATCAAATCACGGCGATTGTTCGCACAGCGCGCGGCGCACTCGAATCAATGCCTTCGGATTACTCAAATGAATTACCTCGTAGATTATCTCGGTCGATTCATTTAAGTTGAAACATTATAATAAGTGCCAGAGTGTTTGTTTGAAGGGATTTTCTTTTACAATAACATAAAATTATGCCAGTTTAGCTTGATGAGTTAGAGAGAAGGTTACCTAAATAGTACATCCACATTTCGCCAGTTATGTTTAATTCCCATTTAATAGGAGGCGAGCCTATGGCCATCAACTGCGACAAAATGCAGACTCCGGGCTGCTACTGAGAAATTTTGCCGGACTTGGGAATGGAACCCAGGTCCTCATGTTCAGCAACAGTGCTTGCAAACATTAGTTAAACCAATGAGGCAAGTAATAAAAATGGTTCACCAACAGGTGACAGCGCAAAAAAGTCTGCTGATCGTGGAGTAGGTACCCCTGGGTTCCGTATCGATACTTTAACGTAGGTATTATAAATTTTTACACCTCTATGTTTTGTGTTAGGGAGTTTGGTTTCTGCACTTAGTCCTTCAGGTGGACCATCGTGCGTATTCCAACCAGCCCACCTCTCTCCAGAAGCCTGCCATCTAAGGATGGCATAGCTTCCCTGGACTGCCTCCCGCCCGGTGGCGAAGTCCACTAGTTATCCGCTTGTCTGTGGGTGGCCTCCTGTAACCTGCGTAGCTGGTTGAAGGGGATGGGTACGATAAGTTCAGGTAAACAGATTGACGTGCTGGATGCGCTCCTAGCATAGTTCGTCAGAAGCGTCATTACCTAGTGATCCATTGCAGTGTCACTGTGTTGCGCTTAGATACCGTTACTCGTTCTAGTGCATTGTGACATTCTAGTGTTAGTCTCGAGGTAATATATTTTTTCCCTAAGGATTGGAGATCTGAGGCGTTGTCGGAGAGTATTCGTATATGGGTGTCCGTAACTCTCCTAGCTAATATTGCGTAAGCCGCTTGTATAATGCCCACACACTCCATCTGGTAAACAGTGTTGAACATTCCCAGCGGGTTGGATATTCTTACACCACTGCCGATCATTTCGTGGAACACAGAGACGGTAGAATGACCAGTTGAACGTACCTACAAGAGGTTGTATTAAAAACAAAGTCAAAAACATTTTTTGCAGCAAAGGAGAATGACAAAAAGTGGTACCTTTCAGTATGCGAAAAAATATATGAGACACCCTAAAGAATTTTATGCAGGAAGAAAATGCCAAAAAATACACAAAATATAGGTGGTACGTATGTGTTTAAATTATTACACCTGAGACTGGGATACTAAAAGCATTTTCCACTCTGCTTCAATATCTGAAATTCAATGCATTTGAGAACCAAAAAATATCCGAAAGGAATTTTCGATGCACGCCATTCAGCGAAAAAGGCGATGTTTCATGAGCTTCAGCATTCATCCTTCATTGAAACATTACTTACAAAAAATTGTAGTACGGTTTTTATACCCAGAAGTAGTGATGGATGTTGGCGAATGGTGCTGAAACCTGGTATATTACACACAACGCACTACCACACTGCGTTCGGCGCTTGACGTGGCAACACGTCATGTCCGGGTTCGCAACAAGTCAATCGTTATCCTGAGGGTACGTTGTTGAGAGGTGAAACACGTGTCAATTTCTTACAGGGTTCTTTGTGACTCTTTAAGAACAGTTAAGCGGATTAGGTTACTAAATATACGTCGTCTATTGTATTTTTCATGATCAGCCTTTAATGTTCCCCCTGTTCGGATAGAGGCCTCCTCTCAGAGCAGCCACGTGGTAAATTGTGTCATGAACAGCATTTGAGTTCAGCAGTGAAAAACCATAAGCTAATATGTTTCAAGAATTTCAGAAGACGGAGTACCCATCAAGTAAGAGAAATTGGATAGGAAACACAATATTGGAAGACAGCAACTAGCCATAGATTACATAAATCATCCAATAGCATACCATACAGGATACATGGATAATTCAGAGCCAGTGGAGGGTGGCGTGACCACAGATAACGCGCCGGAAGTAGAGGAAGGTGTCGCTCGCGAGCCGGAAGTGCCGCGATCCGTTGCGTTATCGCCGCCGCGTCCGGGATGAGCTGGCCGCATTACTGTGAAATATTATGTTTGTAGTTTATCTACAGGATAATGGGGATGAAAGAAGAATATAGTGGGTTAACCCTTTAGAGTTCGGTCCACATGAATCAAGCGTCCGTCCGGTCGTTTCTAAAAACCGACCGGGTAAATTCTGTGTTGGAAGACCTTACTGGAAAGCTACACGTGACGCGACGGTTACTTTGCAATTGAGTAGTAGGAAAAAGAGTCTTGGGTAGGTCTTTTACCTTCTTAACTTGGTTTTATGACTTTAAAAAGAATAACTGAATTTACTCTGTTATTTGACAGCGTAACAGATCCTCATGAATACTAGCATTGTGCTTCTTTCCGTGCTAATGGGTGCATATCGACACTATACAATGCAGTGGCGGATCCAGGATTGCCGTTTGGGAGGGGCTTGACCCCGCTGAGGGTAGGGTTTAACAAAGTAAATACTGAAAAAACCAGCCAAGTGCGTGTCGGACCACGCACAATGAAGGGTTCCGTAGTTGGGATGAATTTATTACAAGAAAAAACTTAACATTATAGTTGAAAAACATGTTCTCCCATACCGAATGTATGGGAGATCATGTTTTTCAAACCGCAAATTTAAGTTGGTTGATTATTACTCGTTAACCTGTACAGCCTACTTAGCTCTGATAGTTTTACTTTTAATTTTAAGACTAACAAAAAAAATCAGTTAAAAGCTTAATATTTCACAAACGGATCCCCGAATCCAAAAATGGTTTTCGCAAACTCACGAACGACCTTTCTAACGATACCCAACAACATGGGGTAGACGAGAAAGAAAAAACGTCACCACTTTACGTGTAGGCGAGGTACCCAAAAAAAATATTGTTTTCTTGATTTTATCAGACAGACAGACGGACATGGCGAAACTATAAGGGTTCCTTGTTTACTACGGAACCCTAGAAAGCACAAAACATTTTATTTTGGTTATTGCATACTAAAATGTTGTCCACCTCGGATTACTTTTCTAAAATTCCTCAATAACTTCGTTAGGTTGTAGACTACCAGAGATATCTCGGTGTATATATAAGTACATGGCGGCCAAATCGGGCTGTGTGAGTAGCAGAATGACTAGCGCGTGGATCCAAAGTTCGTTACGTAAACAAAACATTTTATAGAAAAAAAACTTGAAAAAGTAATACCTATTAAGTTAAGGATAATTGATGACAATTCAATTCTACCTTAAGTAGTGTAATAATGCTTGCTAAAAAGTTTAATAAAAATTATATAACTTTAAGATTTGTCACAGAAGAACTCAAATGCTTTTGGGGGTTGAGCCCCTTAGCCCCCACTGGATCCGCTACTGATACAGTGTATCTTATTTCAATAATTATAGTAGTCCGTAGATTAAATGTTTTCCGTAATCATTTAAAATATTCATTTTAATAAAAAATATAAATCTGTGAAGTTTCCAGACCAATTTTAATTAATTCAACATACGTAGCAGTTAGTAGTACGGTAATATTCGCCGTGAATTTCAGAGGTAACAATTATATCAGCGAATGATGCTGCACGGAGTGCAAGCATGCGTACCGGCAAATTGGTGGGTCAGAGGCGCTCGCGAGCGGTTGAGCTGCGAAGGGTACAGAGTAGGTAGAGAGAACAGAGAATCACTGACAACTTTACTTATTTATTTATTTTATTTTTATTTTATTATTTATATACACACAGTAAAATACATAGAGATACGACATAATTTGAGTAAAAAGGTACTGCTTATTTCTTAAGAAATTTCTTCCAGCAGACCTGCGAAAGGAGAAATGAGAAAGAAATGTAGACAATAGTGTGTGAGAACAAAAAGAGAAAAATATGTATTTGCGAAGTCTTATACTAAAACATATCAAATATACCTACACGTATAACGTAATAAATTAACATATACTTAAATAAATACATAAAGCTTAAATAAATAAACATACATATTATAGGTATATAAATACTCACAGTAGAGAGGAAAGATAATGCTCTTAGTTCATGGTGTGGCAAAAAGACTAGCCAGTTAGCATGTTGGTAGTGGAATTGATTGTCGTTTACATAGAGATACCTAGGTAGCGTAATGTTGCCAAAACTTTGTTGGTAGGAAAATAAATCTTTCTTAAAAAAAGTCGTAGTTTTTCCAGATTCATAGGAAATGGTGAGCGATATTTCTATAACTTGGTCCAAATGAATGGGTGTTCCCAACAATATAACTCGTGGAAGTTATAAAACAAGCTATATCTTATTTGTTGATTAAACTTATCAATAAAAATAAAATGCTAACAATATCAGTAATGGTGTGTTCTATGCTTCGCAGCTCACAGTTTCATGTCACGCCTGCGTCGCTTGCTGCATTTTCGCACCAGAATTATTGAGGTTCATTAAAATTTACCTCTTTGCTTTATATTCAGTTCTGTTTCATATTTATTTCCACATAATATCCGTCTGACTCTAATTATAGGTTAATGCGGCTTACGGCCCTTTAGAAATGAGTTATATTATCATAATAATTGGTACATTAACTGCAGTTTAATATTTATTGGATCCAATGGCTGATAAGAACGTACTAAAGATTTAGTTTCCCTAGCGATGCTCATAAATTCAACGATTGTTACACAAACAGAGTTCGCACTGAACAGTTTGAATTTTAGTTCGGAGAAAAACCATGATCGAAAGAGTGTGCTTTTCATGAAAATGCAAAAACCGTTCCGAGGAACGGAAGGTAAAATTTATGGAAAAAATACGACTAGAAAAAGCTCTGGTTCAAGGCACTGGCAGCTCGAATTTGAATTTCAACACTTGATAGATCTAACAATTTCGATGAAATTCTGTTAGGTAGAATTTTACAGGACTGCGTCATTACTTATCCTAGGGCTTGAGGAATATTATTTTTGTGTGTGTCATTTGTTTTGTTGTTTTTTTTAGTCCCTTGTTCAATACCGTCACGTATACATTCATAAATAAAAATGGAAAAGTATTTCCGGCGTAATTTGGCCATTGTTAAAACAGCGTCAAAATTTTTCTCATATCCGATCCGATACGATCGGAATATTTGGTTTGCGTAAATATTTAAAATTTTGCCGTTGAACGCATGTGCAGATATATTTTAAAATAAACGACAACAATTTTCAGTGAAAAATTTAAGCAGTGCAGTGGACAATGGCCGCGGATCGCAGTGGCATAGCGGTAACGAGTGATAGTCGAGTGACCGGAAGTGCTCGTGCGGATAACGGTCCGGAACGTGTCCGATTCCGGCCGAAGCGCTGCATCGCACGCTTCCGTTTCCGCCGCTGTGCCACTGCCAGCCAGTTTGTTTAATAACCTCCAATAATGAACAATTATTACGTTTCCCGAAGCTGCCACAAATAAGCTACCTGACGCTATTGGACTGGACATCCACATAAACTGCTTCACAGTAGTATACGACAAACACGATAATGTTGGTCTTGCTTACCACATTAAATTCTTCTTTTTTATATCTTTTACTTTTTTGTCGAACGATACTAAAGTTATAAGTATAACCGGTAGTTTAGATTGGTTCAATTTCTTGGCAAGAAGTATAATTGAATCGATATTTCAAAACAGAGGTGGCGGCCCTTCCGCGAACCGATGATTATACAGGGTGGCAGGGACATCGACGCGAAAACTGTTGCCATGGATACAGTACATGATTCTGCGAAGTGGGGATGTATTTTCTTTTCTCGTCTACCCCATGTTGTGGGGTATCGTTAGAAAGGTCGTTCAAAAATATTGTGAGTTTGTGAAAACTATTTTTAGATTCAGGGATCCGTTTGCGAAATATTAAGCTTTAAACTGAAATTTTTTGTTAGAGTCAAGTGTCCCCCCCCCCTTCTAGCTAAATGATTGTACTTGGACTTGTGAAAAAATTCACAGCAGTAGTATATATAACGAAATTAAAAGGAAAACTATTAGAGCTAAGTAGACTGTACAGGTTAACGAGTAATAATCAACCAACTTAAATTTGCGGTTTCAAAACATGATCTCCCATACATTCCGTATGGGAGAACATTTTTTTCAACTACAATATTAAGTTTGTTCTTGGGATAAATTCATCCCAACTACGGAACCCTTCATTGTGCGTGGTCCGACATGCATTTGTCCGGTTTTTATTAGAGTCATGGGTCCCCCCCACCACCCCTACCAGCGAAATGGTTGGTTTTGGAGAAGTGAAAAAATTCACGGTAGTAGTATATATAACGAAATTAAAAGGAAAACTATCACAGCTAAGTAAGCTCTACAAGTAAACGAGTAATAATCAACCAACTTTCATTTGCTGTTGCAAAAACATTTTTCCCGTACTTTCTGTAGGGGAGAACATATTTTTCAACTATAATGTTAAGTTTGTTCTTGGGATAAATTCATTCCAACTACGGAACCCTTCTTTGTGCGTGGGCCAACACGCCCTTGGCTGTTTTTTATTATTATATAGATTTGCGGTTGTTATTGATAGATTGAGGAAAAAAGTTAATCAATTGTAATTGCACCTGCATTTGGTTTCATCTGGATAGCTTTGCCATCTGACCTAAACGATTGTTTTAGGTTAATGCCATAATTATTATTTAGAAATTAACACTTTTTCGTATCTCTGCCACCTCTTTCTCTACAGCTGATAGCGGTCGTCTTGATGTAAACCCATACTAAGATCAATTCGAGATTAATTCTCTAGCTAGTAGCTTAGAGCTCCACGATCCGTTTTAGTACTTTCGAACTCGGACTATTCATAACTCAACAATGCTTCAAGAAACAATTACAGTTTACCCTTAAATCGTGGAAACAAAAGTCGTATATAAAGTTGTTTAAATAATTGTCGCCGGGTTCCATTTTAGCTGATTGCTGGCGCAGTCTCTGTGACCTGCCTTTTGTAGTGCGCACGCTTTGTGTCAACGCCTCGCCGAGGCGCCTCGTGTGTGCCTCAAATTATCATAATAACTCCTTCATGTTATATCTAGG
Source organism: Agrochola lota (assembly GCA_947364205.1). Classification (NCBI taxonomy): domain Eukaryota; kingdom Metazoa; phylum Arthropoda; class Insecta; order Lepidoptera; family Noctuidae; genus Agrochola; species Agrochola lota. The sequence goes on along the minus strand of OX376223.1, from coordinate 14,949,520 downwards.
CATGTACGTTAATCTGAGAGTTAAAATAGGGAAGGCTTGCTGCTTGGGTAAAGTTTAGCCTTTAGAAGCTTAGAAGTTTTAGTACTAAATAGGGGTTTTGCAATAGTTTTTTGAGAACCGTAGAACTTCTTATTGTGTAGGTACAGCAACATGTTTTATATGCCAAACCTCATGCTGAAAGATGATTACCTACCTTACAAAATTCAGACATAAAGATGGATCATCCCGTCAAACTCAGACGATTCATACATATTCATCAATTCAGTACTTTTTTGTAAACGTGAAACTTGTAACTGACATGGTACGAGTACATATTTCATAAAAAAATACGAGTATAAGGCTTATATCGTGTCAACTTCATTAAGGCTCATACACCGTGAAAACACTGAGCACCAAAATTTTAAATTGGTTGCAAAATATTTTTGAGATTTTCACTCTTTACATTGCGCTGCGGCTGAAATGATTTGTCACAAAAATGAATGTTGCGCTCAAAGGATTTACGTTTCAGTGACAACGCAATAACAAATAAAAACATGGGAAGTCGAACAAAACAAAAGGAATAAGAGGAAACAAATACATAGTGAATTTTTAATAGCTTAAACCGGATTATTTTATTTTTTTAAATTTCAAAACAGATTTTTACCGTAATTCAGAAACCACAGCTGCGTAAACAGCTTCCATAGGAAATCGACTAATGATTTATAATCGGATCGACGTGTCGGAGAAACAAATTGCGGAATCGATCGGTTTCCGCGAGTGGCCATTAGTAAGACTGTTGGAGCACCCTCGTGGTCTCACGCGTCGAGCGTGCTCGAATCAAGTGCTTTGTCTCGCCCTCTCGACTACCCTCGACTATACTCACTACATGTCACAATACTCGATTGTTAGCAGCGTATTAAATTCTGTTTAGACACGCTCTTGACAGCTTGTTTGGCGACAAAAGATTTCAAGTGGGAGGGACAGTGTTATAATTTTTTATACGTGTGCAGTGTCCCCCGAGTTTGGTATTAAGCGCTGCATCCAGTTGGAAACTTTGGTACGTGTTCCTTCATGTTGATCAGAGGAGCGATTTGCATCAGCTTTTGTAAACAGCAAACGGATCAAAATCCTTTCATAGTTTTGTTTAAATAACTTTTTTAAATAATAAACTGTAAAATAACTGCAAATACGAATAAGCGCTTACTACTTGATGATGGAGCAGTGAATTTTAGTGAAGCTAAGTGCGTCATTTTCATTGTAGAGCATTTTACAGCCATTCAGCATTTCCGCGATTCTTTGAAGCTCATAACTAATGCACATAAATTACTATACAAGGGTACTTAACCGCGAAAATATGCAAAATTACGTGTAACGTGCAGCGCGAGCCACATGTGGGGGTTATTAGGAAAAGTGGAAATTGCAATAAGGGCGCTTTTAGAGCTCATACATGTTCATCCACGCGCCGCGGCACCACGAGTGACGTACTCCTATATTATGCACTGTTAAATATTTAAATACGTCACTAATTATTTTACTCACAAATAAACATGAATGGGAAACCTTTGCTATACTCTTAGAGCAAGGAGTTCGTTCCGTTTATTACCTTCCTCGAGTAGGTTGTATCGAAGTAGTCCGCGATGAGACCGCTTAATACAGATAAGGCACGCCGCACTACACAGTAAAGGGGATGCACAAAGCAAGCTTCGAGGAAAATGCATCCACTCCCAGTAATGGTTATTTGATTAATACCAGAGTTGTTGTAATAAAATAGAGTGACTGATAATCCGTCCAATAATTAAGAGCCATTATTAACGAAGCAGTTCATAATCTCCACTTTAACTTAATTGGAAATACATTTAATTAAAGTTGCTCTAACAGGAGTGAAGCGATGGCGAGTTGTGTACCTACCTACAATTAAATCGATACTTCATTAACAGGCTGTCAGTGTTTTATTTAATTATTACTGACGAAATTGCAGTGGCCATTTGCTGACATAATGTGAACATAACTCCGACCACTCATTTAGCTCAGATAATTGCGCTCAACGGCCCTTTTAAGCGAAATGCAACACATTTATTTGTAATTTAATTGTAGTGGAATAAAACAAACATTCTGACATCGACGCTTGGTTAATTGCCACTCGATATTACAAGAATCGCGACATGGCCACTCGAGGCAGCGGCGTTCGAATGTATTGTGTGCACCGCTGTACCACTTCACAGCAGAGCTTTTGTGATCGTATATACTCGATATATTCGTGGTATAACAATTCAATCAGATTATTGTTTTTGAACAATCGATGGTACTGTTCCTATTCGATGGAGGATCAATTGCAGCATCATTTTAAAAAGCTGCGTGCTGTTGATACTTTTTGGAAGACTTGCTGTTAATTTTTGAGAATATTTTTCGAAAATAATATTTTTATGTGTGTAACAATTGCTGTTACACACATAAAAATTCAGCCGTACATTGCCCCGATACTTTTCTTTGTCTAAGTAGCCTTCCGTCAGGTTCGTCAAAGTAAAAGCTGGAGTAAAAAATTAGTCCTTTAAGAAACGGTTCCCTTTACCGTACACCTCTGAGAGAATGTGGCAAATTGCGGCGCATGTAGTGCGAGCTGTACAAAGGGGCATGAGAGTTGAGAGCCCTCGGTGGCAGCCCTGGGTTGCCAGCGGCGAAGCGAGCCCCTACCACGATTTATGCACGCGCCGTAATCGATGTATTAATGTCTGGCAATACCGGCAATTATGCGTGACACTTTATTTATTAACTAGTGCCCGCCCGTGGCGTGGGACGGTCGTTTTTATTGCGTTTACGTTATAAACATTAAAAATACGGAAAAGCTTGTTAGTCACTTTTGGAAAACGGTTTTTTTTTAACTTAAATATGTATAAACGTGAGTACCTACTTACTCTTCGTTCTATGTGCAGGAATAATCTGAAACGACGAGTGAGTTAAGCATTTTTTACAAAATTGCATGTTGCCGTGAATAACTTTGGAGTCTACCAATAAGAGAGCCCACTTATCTTCGTGTCTCCTTCATGTCACAATCACCATCTTGAAATATTTTTAGGAAGAAAACGGTAGAAAATTACGTTCCTATACGGTAGGCAAAGGGAAACCAGTAGACCCATACAGCCAGCGAGTGATGCATTCGAATCATTCGGACGATTGAATCGATTAATCCGACGCGTTGTTCGCAAACAGCCTGGTTGGGCGCCCAGTCGCCGTCGCGATGTGCCACGCATGGTCACCTTCGATGGAGCTTTGTCGCTTACTGCATGATTTACTGTTCGTATTGCGGATAGCTTACCCCTTTGGTCTCAATTTTCAGGCTGTTTACTGTATCTCGAACGTAAAATACTGATGAGTTAATATCGATTAAGAGGCTATTTTCAGCAATCAATACCAGCATCCTTCAATACCGTATGATTCGAAGTTACCTGCACAACTACTTAGGTAGGTAGGTATATCGGAAGAGAACTTCTGCTTTTTTATTGTAGGTATTTTATTTCCATTGCGGAGGAGTTAATCGAGTGACGGTAACCGAGAGTAATGGTTGACAGTCAATGAATTTTAGTCGTGTTGGTTGTGATGCTGCCGTGATAGATAACGCAATGATGTATACTCACGACGTTGTAAGCTCACGAAGCGCATCGATGTAAACTCACGAAATTGCATAGTCTATAACAAAAAAAAAATAGTTATATAAGCTCTAAGTTCTATTTCGGGTCTCGTTTTAGCTCTGTGCCAAATTATGTTCCAATCAATCGGTTTATAAAGGTATGGGGAATAGGATGTGATCATTAATCTCTCTGCTTGCGCGATGCAGGATTTTACGTGACGTCAATGAGATACATAGTTCGCATGTGGCAATGTAGATGCCGCCACAGGTTCAGTAATATTATACTACACATAACAAACTAAAAGTCATTTTCAGATTTATAATAAATTATGTTAATCAATCTGCCTAGCCTTTTCCCAACTATGTTGGGGTCGGCTTCCAGTCTAACCGGATGCAACTGAATACCGTATTTTACATGGAGCGACTGCTTATCTGACCTCTACAACCCAGTAACTTAGTAATACGATACCCCTTGGTAAGATTGGTTGTCAGACTTTCGGGCTTCTGACGACCCGTAACGACTGTCAAAGATCCACGCCGATACACGTTAAGCCGTTGGTCCCGGCTGTCGAGCCGGGACCAACGGCTTAATGTGCTTTCCGAGGCACGGAAGAGTCTCGGTATTTTAAGATGGTCACCCATCCACAGACCAACCCCGGCAAGCATAGCTTAATCTGATGGACCGAACCGTGCGGCTGTTATTACTTAGCCACGAGCTCCTCCAATAATAAATTAGAGATAGTAAATTAAGTGAATGTGATTAAAAAATCTCTCATGGATAGCAATGAATTTCTTAATACCAATACCTACAAAAAGTTCCAGAAAAAAAACAAATAAAAAAGAAAATGTTGAAAAATGTGTGTACAATAATGAAATTCCTCCATGGCGCAACTCACATACGGGAAATTAATCAAGAAAATGGTTAATGTGTAGAGCAGCTCCTGGTGTATGTTGGTAATTACTAGCACTAATTAGTTATCTTTTTGAACAGTTTGTGTCTAGGAAATGTTTTATGCGATATGTTGCATCATGTTACAAAAAATTGTTAGCGATTAAATGCACACAACTATCATAGCTATCTATTAGAAACGATATAGGTCTCTTACTTTTTTTTACGTTTACTAATTCTTAAGAAAAGAGAATTTTCAGAAATTGAAAAATCATAATTAGAAAATAAATCTGTTATACAAAGAACAAAATTAATTAATGTTGGCTTGGTTATCTACATATAGCCACCATTTTTCGCAAATATCAAAACGAACATGCGAAAAATATAGATAAGAACATTTTATTCTTTTAGCAGATTGCCATGTAAAACCTACCTTTATTCTTTTTCACAAAAATAATATCAAAACTCACTATTACCAAACACGTGTATTAGCTTCATTATCCAAACAAAACCCAATGTTTGCCAACAGCTATAAAAGTTTGATGAAAAGTACGCAATATTCAGTAGCTTCAGTAGTTAATCGCGACACTTTGCTGGTGCTACAGTCATAAGCGCTGATAGTTAATTTACCAGGAATGCATGAATAGCTGAGCGTGTGATTCTGAAGCGCCTGCAGTTGGCTCAAGAGGTTCATTTGAAATTCATATAGATAGACGTCACGGCTGTAGAGAGACTGAATGGGGTTGATGTTTTTGAGCGTAGTTTGTGGCTATAGGCCGTCCGTCTGTCTGCCAGGAAACATTTTCTCAGGAACACGTGTAGGTATCAAGTTGAAATTAATATCAAATACGTAGATCTATGTTACCTTGGAGCTCTAAAAAAATCAAGCGTTTAAGCCAACGCAATAAAAAAATACGGTCATTTATGTGACATATTTTGATACTCGCAAATAAATCAAAACCTACAGGGTACTTCCCGTTGACCGAGAATCATGAAATTTGGCAGGAAGCAAGGTCTCACAGCACAAGTAAAGGAAAATGTCCGAAAATTAATAATATGTAGTTTTAAAACATAAAAAAAAAACCTATTTTTTTACCAACTTACATGATATGCAGTTGGAGAATTGACCGTGTCGTATGGGAGACATATTTCTCAACTACTAAGTTTAGTTTGTTCTTGGGATAAATTCATCCCAACTACGGAATCCTTCATTGTGCGTGGTAGAGTTTTTTTTTCCTAAAAGTGATTAGAAAGTTAGATATTTCAAAGGAATTTATTATAACAGCGCTTAGCCTGACCTTAGAGTATGCCCAGACTGATTTACAATTTTTAAATTACTAACGAAGAACTAGAGAAAACAACGAGATATTTTATTAAACCGAGATACGGAGTAGCAGAATAATTAACGCTTTAAAACTGCACCACCAATTATCTCGGCATCAAATATTGATCGGAAGGATGTGAATTTGTATTGACCGCAGAGAAGTAATGCGGCGAATACATGGCCACCACTTTGTTTCAATTAATTAATGGGATTAATGGGATTTGTGGGATATTAATGCGAATATTAAAAATAAATCATGCGTCTATCCATGTGAGCCGGGAAAATTGGAAAAGCTTGGAACCCTGGTAACAGCCGGGATTAACGACGGTACGCAAAAATATTAGGAGTTTAAGCGATTAATTTTGTATTCATAAAATATTGATTGTTTCCCTGTGTTATGATAGTCGTAAGTCAAACTTCAAAATATAATTCGGATCTTCGAAAAAAACTGCGTAAGTGAACATCAGAACGGCGCAAAAATATTGTCTCGGAAATACAAAATATCAATGAAATCCCACATGTCATTTATCCAAGACATTGTCGCTTCGTTGGAGGTTGACTCAGTGGACCACCCATAGCGGCTTAGCGCGGATTCTTCGCTCGCTCCGACGTAAATAAAGCGTTGCCAACACTATACAATTTTTCAACATAACAGTCTGTGATAAATAATAACTGTTCAGTAAATATTCACATGACATTCGCGTTTAATATTCTACGCGTTAGCTTTTAGCCTGAAAGTTTTAATAGCCTATCGCAGTATGTACTCTGTTATTTACAGGTTGAATGTATCCTTTATAACCTTTTGAGCGATAGAACTGGAATGGACCTCCAATACTCATTGTTCTTTGCAAAGAACAATGAGTAGTCAAGGATCATTCCAAAGTTTATCGACAGTTTTCGGACTACCATTAATAATTTGATACATTTTCAAATGAAAATTATGAAACTGTTTACAACTTGTGAAAGTTTTCAAAACTGATCATTTTAATCCTGAAGGTTTATCATAATGCCGTTTTTATCAACATCATCTCATTGCAATAAAGTTAATAGATAACTGTAAATCAGTTCATCCGCAGTTTTCCGTTCTCAGTCGATAACTGAGTATTACCGATGTCTGATCTTCCGCTGAGTACTGGAAATAGCTCAATTTTTCAGCATTTTCGTTTACCCCACCATTAGAGAGGTACCCACAAACCGCTCGCCTCGAAAGCAAATAAAGATTTGGAATACCTTGAAACTTTCCACGGATTTAAAACCAATCACAAAGACATATTGGACGGAGGTTTTGATTGTTTATTTAGGATTAAATCTTTGGAACGCATGATTTGTTTTTAATAATGAGTTTTTGATTGGATTCATACGATGAATATGGATCGACATTGCGTGGGTTGAAATTTTAGCCAGACTTTTTTAGGCTTTGGCAAATATTCGTGTTACAAGCCCGAATATGTTAAATGCAATTTTTGGTGAATATATTGGACACTTTAGGGGTATGAGGAACAGGGTGTAAAGTTCACTCATCCCCCATAGAAAAGGGAGGATCCTCCGACCAGACGGGTGTGATGTCTGGCGGGCAAAAGACCATTTTTTTTTTTTTTTTTTGAGGGTGGGAAATCATCAAATGACTACTCCCGCTCTGGGCAGAGCGAGAGGGTGTGTCAGACTTTTACTGACTAAAACCCACCCGTGTTCCTTCCGTTGCCTGTGTGCCGGGGCCGCGTTATCCCTGTCGGACAAACCCGCAACCCCAGCAGGCATTGGTCTTTCGACCCCGTCGGTTGGTGCTGACATCTCTTTGAGGCGCGCGTGGGACACAACGCGCCGTCGACACGGGCCTGGTCCTTATCGGACGGCGAGCTGCCCATTGCTCACCGTCCGCAAGCCCGCGCCTACGGTGGCCGGAAGTCGGCTCTGGACTCCCGACGCCCGGGGCGTCTCCTGCGGCGACTAGGGCCGCGAGGGCGTGCAGCTTGCATCTCCCTCGCGCGCTCCGCCTCCTCCTTCGCGAGCATAACTGCTTCGCAGAAGGAGGTGACGGCCTCCCATGCACTCTCGCTCCGAACCATGGCCTGAACCAGGGCCGGACGCGAGAGATCGCCGCCGCCGATCGCCTCCGTGAGGACACGGCGGTGCTCCGCCCAAGCCGGGCAGACCTCCACCGTATGCTCCACCGTGTCCTCCGGGCGATCCACACAGTGGTGACACCCGGGCGTTTCCTCCCGCCCTACGCGGAACAGGAACCTCCCGAAACAACCGTGTCCGGTGAGGACGGCGGGCAAGACCAGAGGTTGAAGTCGGGAAGCTTGTATATATGTTTATCGCGCGGTAAACTCTAATTGCGCGATGCAGGATTTGTGTGACGTCAGGATGTTGTGTGACGTCAGGTCTTTGATGCGTAGTTTGTATGTAGCGATGTAGATGCCGCTACAACACTTTTATCGCGGCGGTACCTACGAATAGGTATACGATCAGGGATATTATATTGGCACTGTATCGGAAGCCTATGTGAAGTATCTACCGTAATGTATTGCACATTGCACAGCCCGTTACAGGCCACAACCGTCGGAGCGGCTAATACAGCTGGGTACTAATGCTTGCCTGCCCAAATCCGTTGTAGGTACAAATGCAAACGTATATTTACGAGTATATGCAAACGTTATCCCTACACTTAGATATGTGTAAAGATCTTCAAATATTTATTACAAGTGTCTACAGACAAACATACGAAAGCTTACGTATGATGCTTATTTACATTGTAAATTACATGTGACACATTCACGGCTATCTGAAAGGCGCACAGAATCCTCCGGCTTCTGCCAGAGCAACAGAGGTGACATTTTCATTTAAAATATCGCCGCGTCGGTGATCCAGCGTTACTGTATTTACATAAAACACTCGTATTCAGCAAATTATGCGGGTATTCGAATGTTTTGATCGCGGAATCCAGATGGAGCCGGTATAAATCTCGCTTTGAGCTCGGCCGGCATTCCTAGCAAGTTACCGAACAACAGTAATGAAGGTTTAATCTGCTAAATTCCTGCATAATCCGCCGGGATCTCGGAGACTCGGCTTTGCTCTCTACCTATAATTATAACTAAAGTTGTACGTGTCTTTATTAATTCGTAAGCAGATGAACACAGAGAGGATTGCGTGTTAAGTAATGTTTAATTGTAGTGAGAACATACGTTTACATTATTTTGTCCCTTGTGCTACATAAATATACTGCTTAATTACCTGAGGACAATGAATAGAATCCTGCCGGACAATGAAAATAATCTCATCTTTATTAGACACCAATTTAAAGGTAGAACTTTAAGAATTAAGTAAGGAACAAAATGAATTCCATAAAATATCAGATCTAAATACTTAATCGCATAAATTACGTCTATTTCAAGAGCAGACAATAAGTCCATAATTTCGCATCTCATTAGCGCGTCTTTCTCAAATTCACAAAGATGTCGTAATAAATTTTAATACTTTTCGTAGCGGCCATTACAATTTGCGCAAACGACATCGCATTACACGAGGTGGCTAAAAGCACATTTTAAAAGGGCGTCTGAATAATTCCACCAGGACTTGTACCGGGACTACCGACTGTAGTTAGGACACTCCGTTCTTAATGACTACGTATTGTTTTAAGGAACTCTGAAATGTAGAATAAGGAATTAAGTTTTAACTTTGTTTTATGAGACACAAAGATAAAATGTTCTTTTTTGAGCATTTTAATTCTGTTTCGTTTTCCTCGCGGAGAGAGTGGCAGTGAAAATGTGTTCCTCGCTTCCAGAGCGAGGAACACATTTTACTCGCCACGGAATTTAATTCTTTTTGAAACACCTTGGTTGTAAAAGGGCCTTTTAAGCATAATTTATTCTTCTGCTTATCATTATTAGTTATACCTTTTACCAGAGACATTATAATCTGCACATATGTATTTCTATCTCTAGAATGTTGTAAAAAACAAAAAATATATGAAAATGGGAGCGGCCGGAAGCTAATACGTAGTTAATTTTAACGTTGTGTCCATTTTAAAACCCGAATTTATTGTAGACAAACAAAACGTGAAATATTTAGTGCAATCATTAAATTAATTATTTACATGAATGTATGTATAGTGATAAATAATAAACTCATGAATATTGAATTGGATGACGTTTAAATAGTACAGTGTATTAGTATTTAAAATCAGCTTATTATTTTCCGAGTGACTAATAACTTAAAAGTCGACTAAATGTTTGCAACAAATAAAATAACTTGCCAGCGATTAAATATTTTCGCGACTATTATATTATGTAAGGTTCAAAATTAAAGGTGCTATAAAAACTAAAAACTAGCAGCTGCGTTTAGGTAGCAAATAAACTATACCAGACAAATAAAATATTAGGCGAGGAGCTATAAATAATGACTTGGCGACTAATAATGTTAGTAGGGTGGCTTTTGGGTTAGGTTAGGTTAGAACAGTGACCATTAACGCGTGAAGGCGAGCGAGCGGAGCGAGCGTGCCGCGGCAGCGGCCGCCGAGCGCCAGATACCCTCTATTGTGGGTGAATCATTTGGATTAGGTTAGGTGAGAACAGTGAACAGTCATACAAACAATTTTAAATAGAATCTGATTTACATTATTTATGAATGCCCATTTTCTATTTTGTTTTCGCCATTAAGTTTCCGCTTAGATATTAATTCTGTTCCCAAAAGAAAAACTTGATGCTAGTTTAAATTAAAACGGAGCTTATTACTGATATATTAATATGCTACCTATTACTTATTACGATACTCCTTATTAGCTGCCAACCCATTATATATGGTACCCACTCTATTTTTTTTTTAAACCTATATTCATTTTACTTAGTTGCCGCATTAAATACATGCCTTTAAAATCTGTAAAAGTAAACTCAGTATTGTCTATTTTTATGCATTGATTGCGTATTTTATCCAAGAATTACTTTGTTGTTTTGACTGTTGTACGAGTTTAGAGAAAATCTGCCTAGTAGCCGTTTCGGTGTCAGCCGTCATTTAAAACGGCTGAATATTTATATTTCATCATCATCATCAACTTTATTTCGAGCCAAGACTCATAAAGGGTTAGTAATAATGTTCTTAAAACTATGTGTTAGTAAACAACACGATACAGTGACACATGTAACTGACAGCAGTGAATGATATAAGGACAGTCCACTCGGTCCGCTATCATTTTCAGAACCCTGTTGGGGCTGGCCATGACTAGTGCCATCGTTGATGCTGCGCGCTTGCGCATTATAGTGTAAAAACAATTTACACCCGCAAACATCCCGGACGCACTGCAACGGCATGGCAACCCCATCAGTTTTCTGAACGCATTATTAAATTGGAAACGAAGGGCTGCATACGATGCTCGCGAATACTTCTCCCACTGGCTGCATGTGTAGAAGGTGGTACAGAATATTCTAAAGAGCGTCACCTTTACGTGTTTATAGTTTATGTGTGTTCAAGCATCAGTCTACTTGTAAGGACTTCAAAGATCTAAGAGGTACAGAGGATTCTGGCAGGTAAGCAAATTTCAGATGAAATGTTCAATTTTCTTCACTGACGAAATAACTTTTGGCACGTAAACTTGAAACGTGTAAGAAATATAAAATATATAAGAACCAGTCATAACCTCATCGAATAATAACTAAGTTCTATTTTTATGACTCATCTGTGCCCTTGTCTATGGCAACACCTTTGGAGAGAGCATTTAGATAATTGCGGGATAGGCGCGGTACTTTGTTGGTCGCCGCTTTTGCAGCGCTGTGGTGCGCTTTGTGCTGCATAATAACTGGCGCTACATTGTTTGATGACAGCTGTGACACGTCTGTGGTCGATCTGCGACGCCGACGCACGTTTGCGTTGCGTGTTCATTAAAATAATGACGCGGTCTCGCAACGTGTGCAATGTTGTAGTTATCACGTTTTGATTGGTGCACTTGTGTGTTTTTGCTGTGCCATGATTTGAGAATGGATTAATTAGTGTTAAAACTATCGTAGTACGTAAGACTTTATTTAGCTCGTCCGCCTTATCTAGAAATATGTTTCTGCCAATCGTCCATTGCACATGAGAAGAAAACGAAAGGCATAAGATTCGCGTTACCAAATGTAGAAGTAGTGAATGTCATGTTGTACTGAATAGGAGACAGGGAGACACTAGAACTCGTTCAAAAAATGGTTTTCCTGGGGATCACGCTTGACTCAAAACTACACTTAATATCACTTGCAGGGCGGCTAAGTTCAGCCGCTTACGCTGTTTGGAAAATCCGCCAACTAACAGACGTGGATGCCGCGAGACTGGTCTATTTTAGTTACTTTCATAGCATCATGTCTTACGGTATTATGCTGTGCGGACGGGCTGCAGATATTAATTCTATCTTTATTCTGCAAAAGAGGGCTGTCAGAGCCATACCTCCGCAGACGCGAATCTCTAAGGGAACTGTTTAAGAAAATTAACATCATGATGGGACGTTGTCAGTATATATATATGAAAACATTATGTAGGTATGTTCGAAAAAATCTATATCTTTTTAGTAAGATAAGTGACAGGCATAATTTTAACACTAGAAATAGGAACAAATTAGATCAACCACGTTTCAGATCTCTCTGTCTAAAGTACACACTTCTTTTATGGGGTACTGTGTAAAATGTTATAATAAAATACCACTTGATATTCTTCAACTAAATGAGAAGAAAACATGCATTAAACGCACACTATGTAGACAAGCATATTATAAGTTGGATGATTATATCGTAATTAAAAATGCTTGGCCTAATGCTGGTCCTGCTCCAAAGCCACTTGGGCTCATTAGTAAAAAAAAAAAAAATATTTGGAAGAGTTGCTTTCCCTTTTAATTTTTCTGACATTTCGAACTTTTTTATTTGAACAAGTTTTAATTGTTGAATTCTCCAATGGATAATGATTCTCTTTCTTTTTGGTAGTAACATTCTATTAATCTCTCAAATACATTGCAAACTATAGTTCTGAATAATTTAGAAGCATTTTTAAAATATTTGTAAATTTGAGTACCATGGAGCCGTTTATTATGTTATTAAGATGTAAGTTGACTTGAAAGAGCATGGCAGTTGAGAGTATGGCATTCTCATTTAATATCTCGCTGATGGTGATGAGTGTGTTGGATCATTCGGTTCCATACAAAATGGTTGAGCTGGATGGTACTGATCCACGCGGCATGTGACTGGTCATCTCTTATCTGCCAGGGCTTATTATTAATCTTATATTTTGAATTGTTTTGATTATTTTTTATACATTGTTCTCACATATAGAAGCAACAAGAATAATGTACCCAGGATTTTGTAATTTTCTATATTTAAAAGAGTGTCCTTGTTCTTCTTCTCCATAAAGATCTACGTTTTGGAATGGGCAACTAGCTTCAACTTTCTGACTAACTGGCCGACTATTTGACAATTCAAAAGTGCCTGTAAATGGTTTAATTGAAATAAGTGCTTTGAGTTTGAGTTTGCACAGTTGAGGTACACAGAATTTTGTTGTTGAAGTTTGTTTAAATTCTATGGGGACTAGGGAGTTTACTGCAGTTTTTGGCTAAGATGACACTATATTAATGTTTTGAGGAATAATTAAGTTGGAAAAGTGAAAATTTACATTTAAATCTAATAAAGCATTTTCGTTTTTAACGAAGCAAACAGCAACGGTTTTCAGCGAACGCCAATACCTAATAATGCTCACTGAATAGCACTCAATGATATCTCTGCTAAAGACACAAGGGAAATAAGCGTGATATTCTATCTTGCAGCCAACACAGCTTTATGCGGCAGCTAATCAAGCGGGAGTAACGACGGCAGACATCAAAGGTTTCATAACTTCTTCACTTCGCTCGATGCTTTCAGATTATAAATAAATATCGCATTCTCTTTTGTGTGCAGCATGTTTGAATAGGCTTTAATAATTATTATTTATTTTTAATAAGCTTAATACATAAGGAGAGGAAAGGGTTAACAAAGAATTTCTTAAGTAAGTTCGATCCTTATAATAATAATAAGACTAAGTATATGCTCGATTTTGTGAAACTCCAGACACCGCAACTAGGACGCATCCTGTATCTCAGGTGTCAGCGTCCCTTCCTGCCAGGCATATAGTGAAGCCTTTTTTTTTTGCTCGTGTGAATTTTCAAATAACTTCTCCCGCTCTGGGCCGAGCGGGAGGGCGTGTCAGACTTTTACTGACTAAAACCCACCCATTTTCCTTCCGTTGCCTGTGTGCCGGGGCCGCGATATCCCTTTCGGACCAACTCGCAACCCTGGCAGGGACATTGTGAAGCCTAAATTATTGTTTAAATGTTGGTGAGCCTAAAAACAAAAGAATTTAATTTAAAAAAAAATGTTTTTGTTTTAGAAAAACGATAAAGTGTAAATACTTAACTATTACGTATTACTTACTTAATATCTGCTATAATATGTGTGTGGAGAAGTGAATGTAGTGAAAAGGTGTGAAAGGTTGCACTTTTGATCGAATTAAAGATTAACTAATATTTCAATTATTCATATGTATTTTGTTTGCAACTTTTTAGGAGCAGTTTTTTTGTGCCACTCACACTTGACCTTTATTACTTGTTAGCTCTAGATGCCTTTGTTTATGTTGTCAGTATTTTCCTACAAACAACAGAAAGTATCGAATTGCAGGATTAATTTTGCAAAAATAATGTGACATCTATCTATCTAGCTATTTTGTGTAGTTTTGTTCGCAACTCGGGCTTCCTGCAAAGTTTTAATTTTCCGGTGTGAAAAGAACTCTACGCAATACATACACAATATATGCTTGCTTTACTCCGAGTTACCTTTGCTAAACAAGAAAATAACTTCGAAATTTTTGGCCATACCATTTGCTCAATTTACATTGTCACGGAATAGAATGGAAGCGAGTTCTTGTAAAGATATTGTTATAACAAAATGAACTTTATGACAATTGTGTAACGTATAAATTAGATACGAGCTTGTAACTGCCGGAGTTACCGCGAATGCGCGAGAATTCTCTAGAAAACGCGCGATCTGTTATTTGGCTCGTATCTAGTTTGTACATTACACTATTGACATAAAGTTCATTATTCTTTGTACAAAAAAAAAACGCTTTCGTCCCGTTCCGCGGCACTCAAAATTGAGCCTTTCATTTGCCTGCTAAACAATTGCAATTCCTGTATTTTTAAGAACGTTCGCATTTTAATCTCAGTGTTTATCTGACAATTAAACCTACATTTTTGACATTGAAAATGCGCATGGATAGGTGGGAATACGCTTCCATACGCTCCGACGCGCTCCCTCCCGCTCTCTCAAGCAGGTGCGAATCTTACTTTAATCATTTAGCAATGTAATTGAACTCCACGTCGATAAGTTTTAAAATGAAAATCTCTTTCATTGAAGAGATATCAAAACAGCACAGTTTACGGCTTCAGATACCAATAAACTGTAAATGGATCGTAAATATTGGAAAGCGTAAAATTTTTAATCTTCGTTGAAGAGTACATTCTTACTTTGCTCTGTTTGCGTGTTACGATTCGATCGGATTAGTGCTTATTGCTATTTCATTTTAGAAATCGAGTTCTTGTTTGAGCTATAAAATTAAATTGTGATTTCATTTTAATGTATAAATTGTATCGGTATCTAACGCAACCAACATAAAGTCGTTCAAAAGGTGATTCTTTAGCCCTCTTTTGATTTCCTGAGGAGGAATTTAGTAATCAAACGTCAATTGCTAATAACCATTCGCAAATGGGCTGCTATTGACATATTACTGATGGAAAAACTCAATAACACTTTGCTTTCGTCCTGAGATTCGAACTTATGACCCCTGGCTCAGCAATCTCGTTGTGACAACGAGGCTCTAGAACGTTTATAGGTCGCTCATAATAAGTGTAGTAAAACGACGGAGGCGCATGAAGGCACAAACAAAATCGAATAGCAACTCCCCCCTAAGCATTCGAATCGGTTCAGTAAGGCAGCATGCATCTGGATTTGTAAATGTAAGTAAATAGAACAATACGTACATGTTCCGGGCCATTGGGTGCGATCGATGAGTGGGACACCCAACTGATTTCCCTTCCATTGAGCTCGCTCGTTCCGCTGTCCACATGCCGTCGTAAATAAAATGCTCTGTTACTACTAGCATTATTTTATATCCGTCTACATGATGTGTTGGGGGGTTGTCGGTATTTGTGAATGTGAAGGGAAGATGTGAATATAGTGTTTTGTTGTCTATTGGTTGATAGCTGGGTTATACTAATACACAGTTCGTTTCTTTAGCTTACGTTCTTAGAAAATGTTTAAAAAAAACTAGAGTTTTAGTCACATCATTGTCGATTGCCAGCAAAACATCACCGTTTTGAATCTTTCTTCTCTTCTTGCCTTTCTATTATATACGACGTTGCAATGTAGTAGGTATGTAAAGCTCTTTGTTTATATGCTCATGTTTAAAAGGCGCCGCTCAAAAGCAACCCACGATTAAGCCACGCACGTGTAGGTACTACTTATCTTCGCTTTGTATGAAAACGTAGTCTCTACTGGCCACCTACGGTTGCGTGGCTAGCAAACAAATGAACCGGGATACTACGTGGAAAACCTCTCTGTGCACATCCTAAGTAAAGCTTGTCTTGTGTAGTAATTACACCTACATACTTTGTAGGCATTAAGTAAAGCTTGTGCACTCTGAAATAACGCGCTCCACTACCACTCTTACGTTCACGTTAATGCGGATTTCTGTGGGTAATACAGTAGTGGGCCGCGTCATTTCAGACTGGACAAGCTATAGCAGTGGACGCTCGTGCAACTTAATAACTACACCTACATACTTTGTAGGCATTAAGTAAAGCTTGTCCACTCTGAAATGACGCGCCCCACTACCGTACTTACGTACACGGTAATGCGGATTTCTATGGGTAATTCGGTAGTAGAACGCGTCATTTCAGAGTGCACAAGCTGTAGCAGTGGGCGCTCGTGCAACTTAGTAACTACACCTACATACTTTGTAGGCATTAAGTAAAGCTTGTCCACTCTGAAATGACGCGCCCCACTACCGTACTTACGTACACGGTAATGCGGATTTCTATGGATAATGCGGTAGTGGGTCGCGTCATTTCAGAGTGCACAAGCTGTAGCAGTGGGTGCTCGTGCAACTTAGTAACTACAACTACATACTTTGTAGGCATGTACATACATGTATTGCCTATCCAATATGTCCGTCTGGGGGCGCCTCGTTTGTATAATAATAATTGGAAATCGGATTATGTCGCATGCCGCGTCGGAATGTTTGCTTTCATCAAGTGCTCACAGCCAATTCTCCTGTGCTAACAACACGTTTTTAAATATAAACAGTGCAACAGTATAGAATGCAAGCTTTGTACTTTTTTGTTACTGACTGACCTAGTTAAAATAAAATAAAAATATTTGTGGTTTATGTCTAAACTAGCGAACCCCCCATTTTAATGTTCGTATAGTTGAGAATTGGGTTTTTATGGAAAGAAAAATTGGAAAAATATCACGGAAATTGATCGAATTCGGGAAAAACTAAACGTGCTTTTTCATTGGGATTTTTGTATGCATTATTGAAATTTGGACAGAATAACGTTTATCTGGTCAGCTAGTTTATTTTAAACATAAAAATTCTGGTATAAATTCTCTAAATCATGGTAAAAATCTGTTGCGCACTTTGGAAGACCAACGCGGTCACACAGACATACACGAAAAGCGAAGATATAAATGCCTGAAGTCCTGAAAATTGATAGCTAGGTATTTCTGAAAGTGAATTGAATTGTATTGTGTCATCATGTCTTCTTCTTCAACCTGTATAACTGTCCTTCTGCTGGGCAGTCTGCCCCATGGCCTTCTGCACTTTTCTGTGTATTGCCTTTTCTGACCAATCTCTCTTGAACGACTGCGTGAGAGATTGGTTTTCTGCAATAAAACAAAACACAATTAAAAGTTTAAAATCGGTTCATTGACTTCCTTTACTGTCCCTGTTAGGCCATAACGTTTATGACCTTGTATTCTGAAAGTGGGCAATGTCGGGAATAGCTGTCAGATATTAACCTGTTTTGATTAATTTGGCAATATAACTGTATGGAAATAAGAATTATGCCTAACTAATGAACCAGAATATTAATAATTAGTTGCAATTATAACACTGAATTTGATGTTGTAACCGTTTTAGGTGTAAAAACGTCATTTGGAAAGTTTTAAAATACTTTTTTACATCTATAACTAAATATTCGGTATTACGATATTAATTATTGCATTTCATAATCAATATTTTAGTTCACTAGCCATATTTCATATTTCCATACAGTAATGTTGCCAAACTAATCAAAACAGCGAAATATTTGACAGCTATTTGCGACGTTGCCCACTTTCTGAATAAACGCTCTTAATAGCTGCACAGTGAACTAACTAGTCACTTTAACAGCAGCGAAGTACCTACTTGGAGTAAAGAGTACCCCTCCCCGGCATGCGGTTTTGATCTTGGTGGTGCAGCGTCGTACTACCAAATATATTGCAGTGGTAATTCACAGGCTGTAAAATTAAAGCTACATATTAAATTGAATTATGACTTGAATTACAGTAGGTATTTCAAGTGAGCTTCCTGAGTCCTTCAAATGTTTTTCTTTTAATTAAGTTGTTTACATCGTTCATGACATAAATAAAATAAAATAGAATAGGTTACTAACTTTAACTACGTCTATTATGTATTTTTGGTAAGAGAGTTCGCGGTTTATAATGGTTTCATTATAATGGTTAAGGGTACGCTAGTCACTCATTCTTCCATACAAACGTAGTATGGTGATTACTCGTCTGTTTAACAGTGTACGTTCGAAACTAAAAATTATATCAATTTGTCTTATCATTATCTAGCCCTTTAAGGAAGCAGAATTGGAAAAAAATATTGGTTTGGAAGTTATGAGCGTCGAAACTTCCATATTTCATCACAAATTTTAACTCGTCTTTGCGCGTAAATAAATAACGTATGTAGTATAAAAATGGCAAAATAGAAACCGTAAAAGGATAGATAATTTATTCAAAAGTTCAAATAATTTTAGTTTGAGTAAATACATCCAGTAGTTTTTCCTTAATATCTATACACCTAAAGGTCTATTCATGAAATTTTACGCGTTGTAAAATTAGTTTTAGTTATCAATCATCGTCTATTTCACAAAATAAATTAATAATCCTCCATAGGTACCTACTACGCTTAGGAATGGGAATCTAGTTTCATTTGTCAGACTGATCGACCCCTTGGCAATTGGAAAGTGCCTGTAATTGGTTTATTTGAAATAAATGCTTTGAGTTTGAGATAAATAAATAATACTTAAATAAAACTAAATTATTAAATGATTAGACTAATTAGCATGCATTTTAGTCATGCTCACCAACGAGTTCGAGCCGGCGACTAGTGCACCCTTTATTTCAAATACAAATAAAGGTGAATCAGACAGATTGTTACATAAAGAAAAAAGAAAGAAAGAAAGAAAAATATTTTATTTGGGACACGCACAGGAAATACAAACAGAAAATAATAATAATAAAAAATAAAAAAGGAGCATTTAAAAACTAATAGAATAATAACGACCTGTGCGAGGCCAAAAAAGCTCCTATCTGAGCATAATGCGGCGATATTTAAAAAAAAATACCGCAGCGCTGGTATTCTGATAGGACCCATATCGCAACAAATGAAACATTCTATACCAACTGACAAATTCATAATATTACAACGCCGTAATCCGTATATACAATCCGATTGTCATCAACTCATCCAGCTTGATTACAGTACGTATTAGAGATACACGTTTTCGCACGGAGCCGGCTGCTTTGCAAGTTAATAACCTGTTTGGCGTCGTTCTAAAGGCTACATATTCACAATGGTGGCGCCTGGGCGTCCATCAGGAATCGGATTTGTGTGGAGAGCGGGTCATGCCGCTAGCGATAATGGAAAACGGATTACCGCGAACTCTCTAACTAAAGCCTGTGATCCGTGCATGTAGGTCGGCTATGTCTGTCGACGGAATTTGCATTGAACCCTTTATTACTGATCTTGCACGTCTTGGTTGTTTTAATGTTCTGTTTGGTTTAGACTGGATGTGGAGTTACGTAGAGTTATTTTTTGAATGTACTGTTTTACTTCATTCTTATTTTATGTTTCGTGTTAGCTTGTAAGGATTTATGTTTTTCATAAATATTACAGTTTGAGTGCAAGGCTCACACTTTGAGGCAGTTCACAATACAATTAGCACTAACCATAGTAAAAATATCATTAAGTGTCAACTTAATGCGAAAATGTTGATGTTTATCTAATCGCATTTTTTGAGTTATTCACTAGCCAAGCGGGTTCTATACTACACATCAAAAATTAGATATATATCCATAAAAATATATACTAAGATCCACCATTACAAATCAGCTGTAGAATACTACATTATAGAGATACTATCACTTTTTATTTGAAAACAAAACGCAAAGAATGAATGGCGAACAAATTATTGACTTAGACTGCGCGCACTTTGGACGCCTTTTCTACGAATTTCACTCGTGCGAACACGTACGAACGCGCACGAACCATCCCGACCTTTCAAGTGCAAAGGGATCGCGCGGACTGATTGCGAATTCGTCGTACGTATACGTATGTATAGTTCCGACGTCCGAAAACAATCGGAACTTGTTGGGAATTTTCGTGCGTTCAATGCGATATCACCGAAACAATATTTGCCGGAGAAAAACGTATTCAGTGTGCGCACTCAATTCGTACGACCACTATCGTACGTTTACGCACGATACAAACTCGTGTCCAAAGTGCGCACGGCTTTAATCTTAGTTTAGTTAAATCGAATGTGAAATGTGACTGTGCAACACATGCCTAATAAGATTTAAGTCAAACGTCTTATATTATAATAAGATTTAAGTTTAGTCGAGTTTAGGGCAAAATCAAAATTTAATTAAACCGCGTTTATCGCGCCCTACGTGCATTCAGCGCTAAACGAATTTAAAAGGTCATTCTATTTATGTGAATCATTTGAAGATGACAGAACAGAATCCTATACTATTAAATGAGCAATATTTGTGTATATATACGTATATATATATATACTTGTATTCAGGTTCTCGAAAACGGCTCTAATTATTTCGATGAAAGTTGCAATATAAGGTTCACGGGGGCGAAAAATCGTTCTGGGTAGGTTTCATATCTGGGAAAATTCATTTTCTCTATTTTCACAGCCTGGGGAATGTGATACAACGTTTTTACCTATACCTGGACGATATGTTTATCTATTTTCACCTGAGCAGAGCTCGGTCGAGCAGGTAATATTTTAAATACGTTAGTTGAGAGATTAAACTACCTAATGAAAATTCCATCACCAAGTTCAAATATAGAACTTAGCATCCTGAATAGTACCTTGTCGCCCTACTTATGGTTTAAACTATGAGGAGCGGGTCATATGTGGTTGTCTCCTACTTATGCATATAATGTCTGAATATTACTTACCTACGCACAAACGGGTGCACTGAGAAATATATTATGTCGTCGGTACGCGATTTATGTCACGGGACGTTTTCTTTGAAGGGTTTAAATATAAAGTAGGTGTGGGAGTAAATGGGTAGGGTAATTTAGAAATAAAAGTCTACGTGGCAAGATGGTAAGAGCGTGCATTCTAAAAGTGGGCAACGTCGCAAATAGCTGTCTGTTTCGCGGTTTTGACTAATTTGACAATATTATTGTATGGAAATATGACATATCCCTATAGCGCGATATTTCATATTTCCATGCAGTAATATGAACAAATTAATAAAAAACAGTTAAATATTTGACAGCTATTTGCGACTTTGCCAACTTTTAGAATGCATATGTCTTGTATTAGAGTCAGTGACGCTAAAGTCGAGTGGATTAAATTATTGGGATTAAGGAAACTGCATTTTTACAGCTTTAGTTATCACTATAGCTTCTTCATAAGTAAAAAGAAATAGTTCATAGTTCTCATTCGGTGGCGATTAAATTTGGTACAAACAGAAATACAGTAAATAATAAATCGACAGTTATTTTGCTTTGCACGTAATAGTTTCAGCATTCATAATTTGTTAGAGTGTACAGTCAGTAATAATAGTTCTACCATTAGAGTCATATGCATTGAAAATATTATTATTTGTAGAGAATTGGTAATAGTTTTGTGAAAAGTAAAATAATAATGTAAAACATTTCATAGAATACATAATTTTTAGGGTTCCGTAGTAAACAAGGAACCCTTATAGTTTCGCCATGTCCGTCTGTCTGTTTGTCTGTCCGTCTGTCTGTCCGCGGCTTAGCTCAGAGACGGTAAGTACTAGAAAGCTGTAATTTGGCATATGTATACATATTAATCATGCCGACAAAGTGGTAAAATAAAATCAAGTTTTTTTTTTATGGTACCTCCCCTACATGTAAAGTGGGGATGTTTTTTTTTTCCTCATTTACCCATGTTGTGGGGTATCGTTAGAAAGGCCTTTCAAATTTAGAGTGTTTGTCTAAACCATTTTTGGATTCAGGGATCCGTTTGCGAAATATTAAGCTTTTAACTGAATTCTTTTGTTAGTCAAGTGTCCCATTCTAGCTAAATGGTTGTACTTGGACTTGTGAAAAAATTCACAGCAGTGGTATACGAGTATATAACGAAATTAATAGGAAAACTATCAGAGCTAAGTAGGTTCTACAGGTTAACGAGTAATAATTGACCAATTTAAATTTGCGGTTTGAAAAACATGATCTCCCATACATTCCGTATGGGAGAACATGTTTTTCAACTACAATGTTAAGTTTGTTCTTGAGATAAATTCATCCCAACTACGGAACCCTTCATTGTGCGTGGTCCGACACGCACTTGGCCTGTTTTTTAATTATTAATTTCCGAAGTAGGTAACTAGCTCTAAGGCACCTTGATCTCAAGTATTTGTAGTCGAATGTTAGGTATTTACATCATGATTACAAAAGTTGTTATTGGCAATTTAGCACAGAAGACTCTTCTCTCGAGCCGGCACGAACTTTATAAGATTTATCCATGCAAGAAGGTAACCGAGCTGCCTGGTATTATCTTGAGTAGCGTATTATACTCCTTTACCCCGTCCGCCACGAGCTACACGCTCAAGTGAAACGCGTGGCATAGAGCATGCCACGAGTCACCGAGTCGCGACTTGTGGAGCGACGGATGAAAACAGATGACACGCGCGTGAGTCGCTTGACGCAAGTCGTGACGTAAATCGCATCACCCAAGACCGTGTACGGGGCCGTACCCCATTTCCTATTTAAAGGCGATCGTCGCGCGAATAAACGATCGTCGTGTGCATATGTCACTTTTTGTTCGGAAAACGCCCTCTGTCGGCGCGACCACGCGTTCAGGTACACCGAAAAAAAAGTGGCATGAGCGCGTCGACCGCGTATTAGCGCGACAATAGCTTTTAAATATGACGCGGGGTAACACTACATGTAGAGCTTTTATTTTAATATTAAATCAGCAGTAATCTAAGAGAGCCCATGCACTCTCGCTCCGAACCATGGCCTGAACCAGGGCCGGACGCGAGAGATCGCCGCCGCCGATCGCCTCCGTGAGGACACGGCGGTGCTCCGCCCAAGCTGAGCAGACCTCCACCGTAGGCTCCACCGTGTCCTCCGGGCGATCCACACAGTGGTGACACCCAGGCGTTTCCTCCCGCCTTACGCGGAACAGGAACCTCCCGAATCAACCGTGTCCGGTGAGAACCTGCGTCAGGCGGAAGGTGAGGACGCCATGGCGCCTCTCAATTGTGGCGTGCCCAAAACCGGCATGCCTGAGAGATATTTCTCGACGGCATATGAACCTAAGTCAGAGGCCCGTGGGCGGATTTAAAACTCTGACACCAGGTTAGTCACATAGTCACTCACCACACGAAAAGAAGAACCAGTAATCTAATATTCTACACTATACACGTGTTAAATTTTTCTAGTTAACTGTCCATTGCAGCCGGTCGTTATGCGGACGACCCGTCATTGTGTGCCGCATAATTGTTTCATATTATATGCATTCGCCACAATGCAGTACACAGGACGAGGCCACGTTATTGCCCATTGACCATAACACAAGGAGAACAGTAGGCTAAGTTTATTATTTATGAATGAGGAGTATTTGACGCGTTGCTGCCTTGTTGCTATGCATTGATTTTAACGTTACGTGCGTTACTGTTTGATGAGTGAGTTTGATTAAAACTATGCGAGTTTTTAGCTGCTGTTTTTTCCAAACATTTATCAAAACCCACCTAAAATGACAAACTTTGGTAATACTTACCAAATACATCAGACGTTGTATTGTTATTCAGTGTCTTGTTTTCCGGGCTGTTGATATAAACTTGCTGGTTCGGTGTTATGAACAACTCTTGTGCAAAATTTCATGCTTCTAGACCACTGTTTCTCAAAGTGGGCGATAATGCCCCCTTGTGGGCGGTAGAGGCCTAGAGGGGCCCAGAAAAAATTGGGACGTGTTGAAGTGGTTTAGGGGGCGATGGCTGATTTGTAATTTTATCTACTTAATATTTTAAAATTCACTTAAATTAAATCTACCTACTACACAACATCGATTATTTAGCTCATATTTCTACCCTGTTTGATAGTATAAAAACTAAAAATATTTAACATAGATTTCGTAGGATAGCCCATGAGCAATCAAGTTTTAATAACGTGATTTGTGCAATCCTGTATCAATCGGCTGGTTCATTAATACTTGTTCTTTCTTGCTGAGCACGATTGAACGTCGAATGAGATAAGCGAATTTGCGTCCTAATTGCTCTCACTGGTCAAAAAAGTCTAGTTTAGAATGTAAGTTTAAACTCCAGACCAGACTTATATTAAACCAACCACTGCAATTCAATTAATTAAAGTAATGAATGTCATTGTGGTTTTTAGCTGTGGTTAAGTTAAAAAAAAATGGGGGACGCTGAAAAATAATTGATTTTCAAAGTGGGCGGTAGATGAAATAAGTTTGAGAACCTCTGTTCTAGAGCCAGCGGTTTAGGCTGTGCGGTGTCTGTCAGTGAATCAGTTAATTTAAGATTTTATATTATATCTAGGCATCCATCTTGATTTGAATATTAAGTTGTTTTACTGTTAATTGTATACAAGGCCAATAGTTTGCGGAGCATGTTTATCACACGCCTTGCACTATCGCCCAGCCTCGTTGGTCTAGTGGTCACAAGCGCTACTGATGAGCATGAGGTCCTGGTTTCGATTCCCAGGTCGGGTAAAGTGTTATTGGGTTTTTCATCACGAATTTCTCAGTATCAGCCCGGAGTCTGGATTTGTGCCCGGTTGGCGGTTGGCTAGCCCCTATTACATCATCATCCGCCTAGACTTTTCCCAACTATGTTGGGGTCGGCTTCCATTCTAACCGGATGCAGCTGAATACCAGTATTTTACGTGGAGCGTCTGCCTATCTGACCTCCACAACCCAGTAATTGGGTAATACGATACCCCTTGGTAAGACTAGTTCTGATACGACTGTCAAAGATATACGAATGACGGCCAGGACTAAGGGCTTAACGTGCTTTCCGAGGCACGGCAGGGACGGGTCTTGGTATGTAAAGATGGTCACCCATCCACGAACGAACCGCGGTAAGCGTAGCTTAACCGGACCAATCGACCCGTGCGGCTATTATTACTTAGTCACAAGCCCCTCATCACATGGGCCTTAAACATAACTGACGAAATGTGGGTGTACTATAATAGGCAGGTACATCTCAAAAAATAATAAGGTTTATTTCAGAAACTTGTACAACTTATACAGTAAATCTTACATAGGAACCTCCTTTTAAGTAAAAGATATACCTGTGCTAAATGTTAAATGTTATGTTGCACTATCGCCGATTTCTTTAAATATTCCGATATGTTTTAAATGTGCATACAGCGATAACACTAAAGTGCATTTTTCTTGAACTGTCCTATTTTATACTCTTTCGATTTTAAGAACATGTATATTATTCATACGGCGTCTCTTACAAATATTAAGATTCATAACTACCTTATAAATGCTGTATTTATGTAACAGACTTAAAATAATAATGATAATATGTACAAGTATATAAAAAAGGAGGGGAAATAATCACAGGACGCCAAAAAAATTCGTTCGCATCGCATGTAAACAGGAAGAGTGCCCAAAAGGCTGGCAACATTGCCACGTTTTATGTCACTGCTGATTCTTTGGCCAAAAAAGAGGCCAACCCTCTGGTCATGTGAAGAGACGACCAACCAATTGGCGATGTCTCGAAAAAATAAGTGGGTACAGGTGGGCCTAGTATTTCAAACGAAAACGGCTCGAACATATAATTCCCAATAAGATTGGAATATTTGCGCCGTTTGAGGTTTTCCACTACTGCAGCAGTCGCCCTAGCACAGCCCGCCGTGCTAGGAAGGTTGGATGTCACAAGGGTGTCGACACACGTTGCATCCCACACCAAAGGCCTACCTACCTTCCAAGGCATTGGTTTTTCCATCC
This sequence comes from Agrochola lota, assembly GCA_947364205.1. Classification (NCBI taxonomy): domain Eukaryota; kingdom Metazoa; phylum Arthropoda; class Insecta; order Lepidoptera; family Noctuidae; genus Agrochola; species Agrochola lota. The sequence goes on along the minus strand of OX376223.1, from coordinate 14,923,203 downwards.
GGTCTGTTCTCATCGTCGCGTCCCAAGCCATTGGGATTTGAAACACCATACCCTATTAGCTATTGAAGGCATAGCACACTACACAGCGTATATAGCGGTTATGAAGCAACACTAAATGCGCCCCCAAGCCTTACTTACCAATAAATGTTTCAATCGGAATAGCATTTACGAGCACTTTAGACTTACTACGGAATAGCGTGAATTCCATTTTGAATTGAACGTAATGAAATTAATGACTTATACCGGGTTCACAAGGTTCGATTTTAGTTGATCAACTGACAAGTAGAAAGCGGTTTGAACCGTCTGAACAGACTTTCAGTCAAATTGAATTTCAAATTCAAAGAATTTTTTGTTGAACAGCAAAAGTTGATCAACTAAAATCGAACCGTGTCAACCCGGTATTGATTACGCTCTGTTGCCTGGTCGATTCATAGAGAATAATAGATGTAGATGGCGATTAGGTGATTATGAAAGGAGGTCGGAAGCTGCATCCTCTACGTATACATAGCATAAAGCCTGTATTCCTCGAAGGCTTAGGCAGAGATGTACCTATAGTACATCCACATTTAGCCAGTTATGTTTAAGTCACATGCTGATTACACACACATGTAATAGGGAACGAGCCTATTGCCACCAACCGTGCACAAATCAGGACTCCGGGCTGCTACTGAGAAATTCTAAATGGAAAAACACTTTTCCCGACCCGGAACACTTTTCCCGACCCGGAACTCGAACCCAGGACCTCATACTCAGCAGTAGCGCTTGCAGCCACTAGAGCAACGAGGCAGTACATGTATATATCCTTTATTGCGCTAATAAAAGCACACGACCATAAACAGAACTAGATGATAATGTTTTACTTCTTTTAATGTATTAAAATCACCGAGAGCATAATTATTAACGTACAATTCAATATAAAAGAACAAGTAAGGACCATTTCACACCGGAGATTTGCGAGTGTGTTTCTAGCGCTGATTGTGCGTAGCGAGCACTCTACGTGTGCGCAACGAGTTCGCTGCGTTTGCGGAACTAGAGCGATTGACCTGAGTGCACAAGAGAGAGCGAGACAAGAGAGTGTGCAATATTGTGAAAACGCGGCGAACACGTCAACAAATCGCTTCGGTACAAACACGCTGACAATCCTCAGTGTGGTAACGCTCTAAGTAGCCACCTACATAAAAATGTTTAAGATTTTTTTTATTGTTTTCGTTTTTAATCTGTTTTATTGTTTGTGAACAGCGCCCAATTTAATATTAAATATTTGATTGCATATTCTGAGATTTAATAAAATATGTTCCACTTAAACTCAACGAGTCGTTCCGAGAAAAATATCTTTTAAAATTTTCCTAAGGACCTAACAAATGGAACTGCGCAAGTCAAATTATGTTTTATTTTATATCTTTATTCTTTGTTATCATTATTTACTCAATAAAAGAAACGCCCTGACCTTGTTAATACTTATTCCGTAAATAGAAGTAAAACGCGTTCATATCAACATAAACGTTTTTATGATTATTCTATTTGGTTAGATAAGGGAATACTTAGAGTGCTCAATTAAGTATAATTACCTCATACGCATAATATATGTCACTTTGTCAGCTTAATTCTCCTACTTGAATATTATCATCATAAAAAAAGGTACGCGCGTCCGCACTAATAGCAGTACCATGTGATAAAGTTGCGCAAACAACTTTGACCTGTAACCCAAGCACGTAGAGAGGAAAATTCTAATTTACTTAATTTGAATTTGTGTGTTTTCCTGCAGGGCACTGTACTAGATATCAAGAGTGGTCTCGCTACGCCACATTATGTCATAATTAGAAGAAATTGCGATGGTATTATAGTGGGAACGCTAAGAGGATTCAAAATCTCCTTCTGTGTAAGGAATGTGGTTAATATAAGCTTATGAAAATACAGTGAAATTATAAAGCAGTGTTTAATTTTGGAATTTAGCTAAAGAGAGCATGTTTACAGGTCTTTAGACGTCGTCTCGTTGCCGGGCTTCTTGCGTTTGCCGCGGCGGAATAAATAAGTACACAAATACCTAACTGTTATTGACATTAAAATACCGCTTGAATGGCGCCTAAGTTGTAAACTTCTAAGTAGCCCGTCTCGAACTTTGTTGTTAAATAAAATATTAATAATACAGCTATCGAATACAACCAAAAACACTCGGTACAGTCAGTTGAAGTTCGCAAAGTGCTATAAACATGCGGGGCACGATTTTTTAAAGGGCATTGTATTATTTGGTGTGTGTTCTGTTAGCCTAGTACATAAATCGTGTAATGGGTGGTATAAGCAAGCAGGTTGCCAAATAATTCACACGCAAAGTGCTGTAATAGGCTGGGGGAGCGGGCATAAACAATAAAATGCTATAAAAATTCAACGGTAAAGTGATTTTAGCGTAACAACGAGCAAAAGCTTTTTACGGATCACATTATGATAATACACCTTCTTTTAATATTGCATGGTTAGCGTTTTGAGGCACATTAAGATCGATTTCATTATTAACGCTAATTTTATGGCTCCCGGACGTATTTATGCGATATTTTCACTTACGACGCACGTCATAAAATTTTAATGATGTAGTGCACCACTATCGCCTGAATATGTTGGAAAATGTGCCGGCTTTTCGTAGATATTTGGTTCCATAACACTGTTGGAATAATATATTCTAAAATTATGAACGTTAAAAACCATTTATTCACGGCCTACTCCAATAACTAATAACTTCACTAATTTAAACATGGAGATCATCTGAAATTCTGCGAAAATAAAACACTATTCTTATTGGAACCCAGGGACTCTTTGATACTGGAGCTCCGTAGACTTCTCATTGTATTGCCACGTCTTATCTATTAGCATAATTGCCACAATGGACTCTGAGGCCCAAAGAGCCAGTATTTTTAGAACTAAAATTGCTTTACAGAATAATTTTCTGTATTTTAGAACTATATTACCTAGCTGCAAAATAACTAATATCAGTTTGCTGGCGTATTATTAATAATGTTATGTGCGAGTACGTTAGGTACCTATCTCTAGCGAATATTACGTTTATTGTGTTTTAGTTGTAACGTTATTATAATAGTAATGGTCTAGTTGATTGCAGTGAGTGTCGTTAAAACAACCACTTTATTGCGCTCTCTGGAATTCCAGCTTATACATGGTTTGCTTTAGTTACTTTTGTTGTAACTAAATTAAATAAATTCTGAATATACTCTAGGATTTATGTGAAAGATGTTAATCTAGTATTCAATCTGCCTAGCCTTTTCCCAACTATGTTGGGGTTGGCTCCCAATCTAACCGGATGCAGCTGAATACCAGTATTTTACATGGAGCGACTGCCTATTTGACCTCCACAACCCAGAGACTGGGTATTACGATACCCCTTGGAAAGACTGGTTGTCAGACTTTAGGGCTTCTGACGACCCGTAACGACTGTCAAAGATCCACGAATGACAGCCGGGACCTAAGGCTTAACGTCCTTTCCGAGGCACGGAGGAGTCTCGGTATGTAAAGATGGTCACCCATACACGGACCAACCGAGGCAAGCATAGCTTAACCTGATGGATCGACCCGTGCGGCTGTTTGAAAATAAATTTAGCCACGAGCTCCTCGGCTAAGTAATAACAGCCTAATATTATAGAGTAAAACATATATACTTTTATATATCGTGTTACTGTAAGCCCTGTCGGGCTATTCTGAAAACATAGTGTCTATTCACAGAAAAAAATATATATATACCTCTGCCAAACTACGAAGCAGTTTGTTGCCGGACGTAGCTCCTTTTTTTGCATTATACATCTAAACTAATATTACTCGTATAAAGAGAAAAGATTTGATTTTTTGTAAGTTTGTTTGTAATGGATAACCTCAAAAAATACCAAACCGGATTAAAAAAAAAAATACCCATAGAAAGCTACATGATCAGCGACTAACATGGGCTGTATTTTATGGACTTCCGTGCGAACGAAGTCGCGGGCAAAAGCTAGTAATTTATAATTTACACTTTTTTACATATTGGTACACAAAAACTATCTTCACCTGCTTAAAGTGAGCTGTAATTTCATCTAATGCTAGGGTTTTCACGGTGAGATTCTAAGTAAGACTGAAGTAAAGTAACTCACATCACGTCGAAGTCAAATAAAACGTTTAAGTCAACCTGTAGCATAACTCAAATATACGCAGAAAAGTTAAGTCATCTCTCAAGTGAAAAAGTACGTAGGTGGGTAGTGCAATAACCAGTCCTGTCGCAGTTGACCTTAATAACCTGTCTGAAATGACAAACGGCAGACACCCGTTAAGATGGTTATTAGATTCTGCGTCGACACTCGACACGTTGCATGGATTTGAAATTGTCGCCTCATGGTGAAAGGAGGATTATGTCAAAGAGCCGCTTCTAACCTCACATCCTATTAAAAAGGGATCGTCTCACGAATACACGATCGTTCGAAGTTTTTTTTTCTCGGTGAACCTGAACGCGTGGTCGCGCCGACAGAGGGCGCTTTTCGGTTATCCGAACAAAAAAGTGACATATTATGCTCGCGACCAATCCGACTTTTGAATCGAAAATACAACTGTCCTTTAGCATTTTACACAAGCACAATAAGTATTACCTATGCATAATCAGCTTGTAATTTTCCCACTACTGGGACTCAGGCCTCCTCTTTGTGAGAGGGAGTGGGCAGTAATCCACCACGCGGACCCAGTACGGGTTGGTAGATGTCACATGTCTTCGCATTTTTGGTTCTAGGGCATGCCGGTTGCCTCGCGATGTTTTCCTTCACCATTTTGAGAGCAGTGGAGATGTACTAATTTTCACAAAGTAAAGCGCCAATCTCTGCTCTATTACTCTACTCTATTACCCATAGATATAAAGTCTTAAAACTAAGTAAATATTATTTGCGGGACTTGTATTTTCAATTTCAAAAGTAAATAACAATTACCACGTTCTATATATTTAGTACATACATTCGAACTGTTTCGGCACGTTTCTCAAAAAGCCAGCTTCTTTATAATTTCTTATTTGTTTGTGATTGTTTTGTCTGAATTTTAATAGCGGCCATGGCCAAATAGTTTGTTTTATAGATACTAAAAAAACAAAGTTTTTGGTCAAGATCGCTTAAAATATACTCGTAAACTTTTTTAGAGAATAGATATGTTTTCGCCTATTTAAATATTGATTTGTGTTCCATATAATTATAAAATGGTATATTGAATACAGTTTCGCAGTACACCATTTTGTGTCTTCCATATTAGTTATAGTCAATAGTTTTCAACATCCATTATGTTTTAATATAGGTATGTTACTGATTGAGGAGCTCGTGGCTAAGTAATAACAGCCGCACGGGTCGATCCATCAGGTTAAGCTACGCTTGCTGGGGTTGGTCCACGGATGGGTGACCATCTTTAAATACCGAGACTCCTCCGTGCCTAGGAAAGCACGTTAAGCCGTTGGTCCCGGCTGCCATTCGTGGATCATTGACAGTCGTTACGGGTCGTCAGAAGCCCGAAAGTCTGACAACCAGTCTTACCAAGGGGTATTGTGTTACCCAGTAACTGGGTTGTGGAGGTCAGATAGGCAGTCGCTCCATGTATAATACTAGCATTCAGCTGCATCCGGTTAGACAGGAAACCGACCCCAACAAAGTTGGGAAAAGGCTAGGCAGATTGATTGTAGGTATGTTAATGATTAAAATATATTTAATTATTTGGTTATTTTGAATGGTAATAATAATTATGTCACCAATGTTCATTGCATAGGCAACCTTAGAAGCTTTGAGAAAAATTAAAAATAGTAAGTAATACTTTATGTTGAAGCAGATTATTCATCATCCTGCTAAATCTCGAAGGTATTCCTAAGACCAAGATTTTGGAGGAGCAAAATTTTTGATAAAGCACACAAGAGTTGGCTTTGTGTATTTGCACCGAAATGTTGACGCTCCTTGCGGATTATAAGGATTTACTGTTCTGCCGCGGAAAAGTATTGCGGTGGAACAAAGGGTAGGTATATTTTAATAAAAAACTTTGTAATGCCCTGCATAAACAACGTTTTCTGGATGACAAAGTAGGGAAATTAAAAATACTAACATATTTTATCATTAACACACCTAGAGAATACTTAATCTAGATTATTATCCTTTTTTTGTGTAAAAAACAATGTGTTTTTTTGCTTTTAGTTCTTTACTAAAACCTTACTTCTTTAACACTCGGCAAAAATGTACATCGGTACATTACATACACAATAACCCAGTTTAATACAAAAACAGCTTAATATGCTAGTGAGGCAGTCCAAAAATTATTCTCATTAGCTTATCTCCGCAGCGAAATTTTGAATTTAGTCTTATCTCAAACGACAGGGCTAAACAGGCGCTACGCCGGCTACGGCGTAGCTATCAGCTACGACGACGTAGCTATTCAGCTACGAGAGAAGGTTAACGTAGTACGTGCCCCTGTTGTTAAGCATGCTTCACATTGATAGCGTTTTGAACGAAAAAGTTTTTGCATTTATCATGTAGGGCATCTCAGATTGAATGTACTGCCTTGAAATAGATACGAAATATATGTGTTACAAGCATGATAACATAAATATTTTGCTACATAGATTGACTGTGGTAAACAAGTTACTAAAGTATTATAATCTGCCTTTTTATTCATCTGAAGATTGGTTTTTTTCTTTGTAGCTAAGTACGTAATTTACGAGATTAACGATATTATTTGCGATCAAATTCGATTAGATTATGTTTTTCACGGAGAAATTTATTACATCTGATAACGTCTTATAAGGCGGAAACCTCGATACAATTTCTAAATTAGGATATTTCCATAAGCAGATTAGAGTAATCTGATTATTTGACGAATGTTACAATTTACATTAAAATGCATGCGGGCGTACATTCTCGTTAAAGCTGTATGTAAAAGAGACACCTGCAAGGTTCGAGGTATAATCACCATACTTTAAGATTGTATGTTACTTTATTATAAAAACTTGACAGTTTTTAAAAGTTTAGTTTTATAGAGAGTTTGGTAGTTAGAACCGCACACTATAAAATAGGCATCTAGATATTAAAAATAATTATTCAACAAAGTTATTATCACCTTCATTCTACTAAAAATATATTATACCCGTGCACATTTGATTACCTACATGAAATTATGTGTACTTTTTTTGTCTGTGTGAAAAGAAAAGTCTATTGAAAATTCAAATTTTCTTTATTCAACATAATATTTGTAACAACGGCTTACGAAACAACAACTATTTCGAGAAGCCCTTCGGCAAAATAATCTAGATCGAAAGGTCAGATTTTACTGTCTGTACTTGTAGCAAATAGCTTCTACTTAGACTTGAGTATAGACGTAGGTATCTAGTTGTAAAGGGTACTATACACTTTCAGTTCAAACCTTGTTTCGCTTCATCTCTAATAATCCATACCGATTGTGAATATTATGGCCTCAAGAAATATTCGCATAATTAATAAGAAAGCCTGAGTGACCATTAGTTATTGTCAGTCTGTTTGAACTGTGGCGGCATCTACATCGCCACATGCGAACTACACATCAAAGATCTGACGTCACACAACATCCTGACGTCATATAAATTCCGCATCGCGCAATTAGAGTTTACCGTGCGATCGACATATATACAAGCTCCTGACTTCAAGCATTGGGTAGTTGCCCGCCACACACGACACCCATCTGGTCGAAGTATCCTCTCTTTTCTATAGAGGATGAGTGTACTTTTCACCCTGTTCCTCATACCTGTAAAGAACAAAGGCACTTCATTTCTCGGCAAAGGTCTTTCCCCCCGACTTCCAGCTCTTGTAATACAGGGCCGATGAGGGCCACTCGTCGTTTGTTTTGTCTAGTGACCGGTACATAAAATAAACCGGTCCATTATGGATGTCCGTGGAGGTATGAAATAATAAATCATTCATTGCGTCAAATTAGTTAAGATTTCATAGGCTAAAGTAAAACAGTCTCACTCTGATTCATGAAGGACTTGTACGTATTGATCAGGTCAAACTGATGCAGGTTCGCCTGTTCAGTTTTTCCTTTCCATTTAAGGTAGACTTAACCTTTACAGAGGCTGTCATTACTGACGTATCTGTTGAGGGAAGTAAGTTAGTAAGTAAGTTGTAATTTACTGTAACTTGTACCAGAACGATAGGATACGTTGTCAAGAGCTAGGGTTTACGAGTATGTAGAATGTCTTCAAGTTCAACGGTGCATGACTTTTACCGGATATAACTTTCTTAGTTGTTCACACTTAAGTGAATGTATACTATCAAATTTACAAAACTCATCGAAATGAGTTTTGTAATATAACTGAAGGTTAGGAACAAACACATTTTTATTAATCGATACAATTTTTTTGACAGCATTTTAGGTTCATATTATAAAACTAGTTGCTACGCGGCCTCTTCCGCATGGACCGTAATCTTTTTCTAAAATAAATGTAGCCTAAGTTACTCCTTATAACAGCTATCTGCTAGTGAAAGTCCCGTCAAATAGGTTTAGCCGTTTCGGAGATTAGCCTCAATTGAGATGGAACAAATAGGCAGACAGAACAGAAAGATAAAAAAAAGAAAAAACTTTTTTTTTTTTTTTTTAAAACCGTATATACTTTCATATGCATTTAATAAAAAGCTGTTATTTTGACATTACAAACAGGAACTTTAATTTAAATATTTGTGTGTATGTATATTTATGTAAATATATATAGATGTATGTATGAATGAAAGCTGTCTTTTGTATTTTAGTGGGTTTGCATTTTAATGATCGTTCTTGTATATTTTTAAGCCACATAGTATGCATGAACTCCATAATTAAAAGCCTTTTACTACGCTGTGAAAGTAATGTAATAACATTTCTCGCAACTGTTCGTACTTTACCTAATAGACTATTCCGTCTCTGGAAGCGAACTGGCTAGCTAGTCTAATCTTGAAATCAACTATGCAGCTACTTATCAAGACAAAGGTACACGAACATCTCAATCCTGCCTAGAACGTGAACGAAATATACTACGTCCCATACATGAAGAAGTAGCCTTGAACTTAGCTTAGTATAAGATACGTTATGAACTTCTCAATCCAACCAACCTACGATCGAATTTATCGCACGAGTTCGTGCGTTTACGACGCCATATTACGACTGTGATACAGGCTGTGGTAACTGCCACACGTACGGAATCATACGGAACCGCACGACACAGAGTTGTTCAAATGTATTGTCACGTTTATTTCTTTGTGGGACGGATTATTGGGTTTCGAGAGATGCATTGTCTGAGACTGCCACGTCGGAAACTTAAGTTAATCTTTTGTAATCCCTGCCACGACGATTTATGTTATAAATTACTGTAGATTTTGGAACCTGTATAAAAACAATTCAAAAGGAATCTTTATTGCGAGACTATAGTTGAAAATTTGAAATGCAAACTTAACTTAAAAAGACGACTAGAGTCTTAAAAAGAAAATTTTTCCCTTTATTAAGCCGTTCTTTTTAATTAACAGAGTTACTTACTAAAGTGCACGTTACGTACGCTAACTGTAAATCTACACAGCAAAAGGGTATTAGCCACTGGGTTTTTTCTAAGGCTCGTTTCATTCACGTGTTTACTCGGATAGCAAAGCTAGATTTTATCTGTGCTGCTCGCCACTTGCCTCCACGCCGAGCCCCGATAAAAAACCCTTTCACGTTCAACCGCCAGCTCAATGGGATATTCTTGTACAAGAGACTATTTTGTACATATTTTATACGTACTTTGAACATTTTGTGAAACTTTTTCCGCACAATGGACCAGTTAAAACGCTGCTTTCATTATCCTTTATTAAGCCTCAATTTGTTGAGATTGCGTATGGTTAACGGATTGTGCAGCTGTTATTGTCACCTTATGTTGCTTCTGTGTAAATATATTTTGCATTTTAATACATTTTTAAAAGCCAATTGATTAATTTTGTCGCTGTGAAAGTCATCCGACTATTAATGTATGGTACATATTGCAAAATGCTTGGAATGGTTTCTGCATCAATTATGTAGCCTTATACTTCCCTTGAAGAACGACTTCATAGCTTAGAAACATTTCATTCACATTCTCCTCATCATAACTAAAACAAACACAATAAAAACAACAATCTAAATCACATTCTCACATCAAAAACACTTTCACAGCGTACTTACTTTTTCAGTATCGTAAATCTCAAGATTATATCACATCTAACCTACTTAGCGGTATTCATCGTGTGTCGGATTTTGTTTGCGGTTGGCCCGGGCACTCAGCGACCGTCGGCGATAAAAGCCTCTTTGTGCCAGCCGTGTATGGAGCCACAGAATAACTCTTTCAATGCAAGATTGCGCCCGGAAAATAGTCGGCGCGCGGATTTTGAATACACTTCGGAGTTTGGTACTAAGTTGGATGCGGATTTAGGTTCTGTTTTTAGGTTTTATCTGTGATTATTATATTTTGTTTAAAGAAGGGTTATTTTCATTTGAAGTTTTATGTTTTCATATTAGTTAATGTGTACTGAATTTATTTCTGCCTCGGTGGTCGCAAGCGCAGATATTGTGAGTGTAGGACCCGTGGTTTGATTCTCTAGTCAGGCATAGTGTTATTGTGTTTGTCTAATAGGAAATATTTAGCTGTAGCCCGGAAATTGGTCTCGCTCCCTATTAAACCATACGAAATGTTGATACTACATAAATCTCTACTCCTTCGGGGATAATAGATAGTTGAAGTAATTTCCATGTTATGGATATTATTTCATGATATTTCAAAAAAAAAAAATTAAGCCTCATTTAATATTTAAATTAAAAAATATAAAAATTCCAATTCCAAACAAGAAAAACAGTTTAAGCTTCAATAAAACCAAAACCACACGACAAATAAACCGTTTTCAAAGTAATTTGCAGCACTTGCACTTATTGCTCGTTGGTAAGGCGTGGCACACAACGCTATCCTCCACCGTGTTGTTGTAACTACTAGTCAAGACGCCGACAACACTCCTTCGACGTGCTTTATTAAATTGAAACCCTACTCGAAATGTTATTTCCGGCGAAGATATTGGAAACGGCATTTGCAGTTTCATTTGAGTGTATTCAATTCCCGGCAGTAGTCAGTCGGTATTCTATTGAGTTGTGAATCTTAAATGGAAGGAGGTGTTCGGTTATATGAATAGAAAATTATTAATTTCGTTCGGTTTGAAGCACTTGGAGGTTGGTGGTGAATCTTTCAAGGGTTAGCAGTGTATTTTTTTTGGATTGACTACTTGGAAGTGAACATAAAAATGTACAGAAGATTATATAAACTTAGTGAAAATGAGTACTAAGCTGATGTACAAAGAAGCTAAATAGTTTAAAAACTTTATTTGATTTTTATTATTTGTTGTTATGGCAGCAATAGAAATACACAATCTGTGAAAATTTCAACTGTCTACATATTACGTTTCATGAGATACAGCCCGCTGACAGACAGACGGACAGCGGAGTAATAGGGTTCTGTTTGGCACCCTTCGGGTACGGAGCCCTAAAACGTATTCCACAATTTACAAGAACCTTCGAGTTTTTTAATTCTACCAAAACTGCAACTTTGTATGAATAAATGAAACTTGCAATTTACAGTTTTTCCTTTGTGAACGAGGATACAATAAAACTGTACCTCTTCCACTAGAGGTGCTACAACTAGCACACTGCACTCCATATTGCGGGGTTGAATTTCCAACGAATTCCATTTGAATTTCAACCCGGATGCATGGAGCGCTAAGCATTCACCACGTTGCATGACTGACACTCAAATAAAAGTTTATTTGTAAACCCCTAACAGCTGAATAACAGACAATACGTGGATATTTCTCATCAAATTTCAAAATTTTGGTCCTGAGCCATTGATGCTAAGTTGTATGGATTTATCATCACTTACATTTTTATTATATTACTAGGTATCTATACTAATATTTTAAAAACAAAAATGTTGATAATATATTCACGAAAAAAATACGGTTAATTTATTAGTCTTAAAGTCATTCCCTCATCTTGTTCCTTGGTCCGAAATTCATAATAAATTATTCTTTATATTTAATATTACTAAAATATTTGGTAATAAGTTTTGATTGTATTGTCAAGGTTTCATTGCTCAAAAATAAATATGTATATAAAAAAATCGATTTAAACATTATGTCCCTTAAAATGAAATCATTCCCTCACCGGTTACAAATATTCGACGTGTGATCGCACTGTTTTACATTTTTGAACGCAGCTGTTAAGTTTTTTAAACTTGGGAATACTGTTAATACTGTCAACATGGCGGATTTTCGAAATAGTGGAAGGAGTTGCTGCAAAAAAGTATTTGTTTTAAATAATTAAAACATTACATTTCTCTGTGTCATTACCTCACTATTTATATTAAAAGGTAAGTCATTATACTATTCAAGTGTTTTAATAATTTTTATTTTGTTTTGAGGAGTAAAATGCATTCACAAAATGCTTAATTAATTACAGTGTCGTTTATTCAAATCCGTCGTTCCCTCACGGTCATTCTTCCAACTTATTCTTACTTTTTCTCTCTCTCTCTATTGCTTGCTCTCTATTTCTCTCCCTCTTTCTTTCTGATCGAAAACAAATATTCACAAATTAAGTAATGCTTTTTATTACCCATTTAGTATCAAGTTTTCATAAAAATCATTCCCCTATCTTGTCAGTCATTGATCATTCCAGAGTTTTTTTGAAAGACATTTTTCTACATGTTATACACAAAAATATAGAGGACCTTAATTTTTTAAACTTCATATTGTAGAATAAGAGAGAGAAAGAGAGAGAGAGAGAGTAATAAAGGGAGATAGAAAGAAAAGGAGAGTAAGAGACAGAAAGAAAAAGAAAGAGAGAGTGAAAAAGAGACAGAGAGAGAAACAGAGCGAAAGAGAAAGAGACGGAGAGCGAGAGAGTATGCGGTTATGGCGACAAGACCCCCTGAAAACACTATTTTACTTAGTTTGACAGTGTTTCACTTCACTTTCTCTGTCTATTGTTCACTCTCTTTCTCGCTCTTACTCTATCTCTTACACTCTCCCTCTTTCTCTCTCTCCTCTCTCCCTCCTTCTCTCTCTCTCGCTCTCCAACTGTTTCTCTCTCTTTCTCACTCTTACTCTCCCTGTTTTTCTATCTCTTACTCTCTCCCTTTTTCTCTTTCTCTTTCTTTCTCTCTCTCCCTCTTTCTCTTTCTTTCTCTCTCACTTACTCTGTATATTTCTCTCTCTCTTGCTCTCTCACTTTCTCTCTTTCTTTCTATCTTTCTCTCTATTACTCTCTCTCTTTCTCTCTATTACTCTCTCTCTCTCTCTCTCTTTCTCTCTTGATCTAAGAAAAGCCACATCTCATAATTTTGTTTTATTTTATATTTTAAGTTCAACGTTTTGATTTGTATCTTTGCGAAATTGTAATGAAAACATAAGTGGCTCTCAAAAGTATAAAACATATCTCCCAATTCAGATCTTGGATTGCTGCATTACAGACGAATGCTCTCACTGGGAAATGGGTTCACTCTCTCTCTCACTCTCTCTTACTCTCCCTCTTTCTCTCTTTTTCTGTCTCTTACTGTCTCGCTTTTTCTGAGAAAAAAGAGAGAGATAGATAGAAAGAGAGAAGATTAAGAGAGAAAGAGGGAGATAGAGAGAGAAAGAGGGAGATAGAAAGAGAGAGAAAGAGCTTTCTGCAAAAAAAATAGATATATAACAAAAAAAATATGATGTGCAAAATGAAATTTGAAATTCGAAATTTGATGAGAAATACCCGCGTATTTGAAAATGAAAAAATGGATTATTATTTTTACAAGTAAATATCTTAACAACTCGTGACTCGCTCTTCCAATATCTTAAATACGTACAATTTACTTGTTTTATTGTTGATTCTATACAATTGACGATATTAAATAAAATAATGATATACAAAAAAGAGAATCAAAACTAAAAACGCAGTCCATATATGCAGGCATAAGTGTGTGTGACAGTGAGAGTGTGTGAATGTGAATGAATTAGAATGTATGCGTGAGTTTAAGAATGGTGCAAGTATTAGGTGTATTATAATTAATTCCAGCAACGCCGCCGTGTCGTCATAGTAGTGTAGCTGCATCTGGGCAATTGCCGGAGGGGAGTGATGTAGCGGCATCAACATCGCTACATGCGAACTACGCATCAAAGACCTGACGTCACACAAATCCTGCATCGCGCAATTGGAGTTTACCGCGCGATAAACATATATACAAGCTTCCCGACTTCAACCTCTGGGCAGTTGCCCGCCAGACATCACACCCGTCTGGTCGGAGGATCCTCCCTTTTCTATGGGGGATGAGTGAACTTTACACCCTGTTGCTCATACCCCTAAAGTAGTATTAGAACTATTTTTTCTCGAAAACAGACAATACAAAATTAGTAGTAGGTATGTAGTCCTGTTCGCGCTTCTGTTTTCTGTCCTTCGTACTTCTTTAGTTTCTGCTCTTCCACGAGAAAACTGTTACCGAAACAACTGATTCTAATAAAAACTCTCAAGGTGACCATCTTCGGAGAGTGTTATGATATTATAGTGTAGGGTTCATTGCTGTTGCGTCAATTTCTGTCACATTTTTTTGTGGATAGTAATAAGGTAATAAGGTACATTAGATTATCTCAGACAAATATAAAATACTCCCTGTGCCCCGCGGTTTCACCCGTATAAGTCTCGATCCCGTTGAAATGTCGGGATAAAAAGTATCCTATGTCCTAAGTCAGGTCATGGTCTATACATGTGCCAAATTTCATCTAAATCTGTTTGGCCGTTTTAGCATGAAAGCATAACAAACAAACAAAAAACTCACTTTCGCATTTATAATATTATTATGGTTAGGAAGTTAGGATTTTCGTGTACCTCCCATATAAGTACTTCGTTAAATATTTCGAGTTTATGAAAAAAATCCGTCCACTCACCCATAAAAACACACAATAAAATCCAAACCGTGTCGGACATGGATTTTTTTCCAAAGGTGAAACTGAAAAGGTGTTTAGTTAACCGTAATGTATGCCGCGTGTAAACTCAATGATAAATGCTTGATACGCGCTGGGCACGCTGCACGCTACACGGATCGGCTTTTAGCGTCGCTGTCCACCTGCGCCCGTATTCTGAATACCCACCGCCATTTTATATTCAAACCAACAAAAGTACTAACGTACTCATCATACCATTTTAATGTTAAACGAATTGAAAGAGGCCTTTTTTTTGATTATGCTAAATTTATTCAAGAAATGTCGTCAGTCGTCAATTTATTTCGACTGAAGATGAAGTTACAATACAATAATTGTCTCTTCGTATAGGTTACATGAGTTTTGGTGAACAGAAAAGTTGTAGCTATAATGTTACTCGAGACATTAACATATTTACAAGATGAGTGTTCATTTAAATATTGCGATGTGTTGCTGTTGCGTTCTTTAGTTACGAAACAAGGCAAGTTTCAGCTTCATGCAAATCTAATAACATATTATGAGACGTGGCGTAACACAGTACGGCGGTAATGTAGTAAAAGTTTATAACGATGACAGATTGCTACTGCGAGCTGCGTGGAGGCTGTTGTTCATCATGTCGCGGCTAGAGTGTGTCATGTTCTTTTTTATTGTAAAGGAAGACTCCATATGGCACATAATGAACTTCAAAAGTTAAATAACATTGTTTTCAACACATGATATGGCGAATAAAGTAATATTATTTGGACCTATTTACACAATTAATGTACAGTACCTGGGCGACCGAGCTCTGCTCTGGTGAAAATAGAGAATGCTCATTTAATAGTATTGGATAGTTCATACTAATTCCATGCTGCCATGATAGTAGGTACTTATTAATAGGGATGATGACAAACATTTTTTTTAGTCCGTCTTTGAGATTATAAAAAATATTGGACACGTATTTTTCTTTTTTTACGTAATCTAAAGATTACGGCGATACATATAATTGCATAGCACATGTGTGAGCACTATGTCCCTACTTTACAGTTACCATTTACTGGGTACGTCTTTCATTGACTTGAGTTTGCCCTGGCGGTTGTGAGTATGTCATGCTCACTCAAATGTCTCGCTGGTGGTGGCGTGTGTGTTGGATCGTTAAGTTCCCTTCAAAATGGTTGAGCTAAATGGTGCTGATGCATGCGTCATGTTCGTGAACGGGCGCCGTCAGTGGGGACTGGTCATCTCTTAGCTGCCACGGCTTATTTGAATTTATTTTAATTTTTTAATTGTTTTTGATTTTATTTTTATTACTGACGCTTTTAACGTGCACGTCTTTTTACATTGTTCTCACATGTATAATTACAAAAATAGATGATGTAACCAATATTTTGTGAAAATATTCTGATTGAAAAGAGTGTCCGTGGAGTTTCTTGCCCGTTCTTCTCCATAGGAACCTACTACGCGTTGGAATGGGCAACTAGCTTCATATTTCTGACTGACCGACCCCTTGACAATTCAAAAGTACCTGTAATTGGTTTATTTGAAATAAATGCTTTGAGTTTGAGTTTGACATTGGAGTAAAATATGCCATGACGTCACGAGTATGTAGATTTTATACGTACTAGTGACGTAGCGACCCCCACTTAAAATGCGTTTTATTTAAGTATTTTTTATTAATATGATAAAGCAAAAAATACGTGCCTTATATTTTTTTATTATCTCACTGACGGACTAATTAGAATTTCATTTTTTTTACCTAGGCATCCTCCCTATTCCAAGATGCCATGATAGTAGGTACTAACTAATGCCATGCTGCCATGTCATGTGTGTGTGTGTGTCATGTGTAAGGTAGCCATCTTGTTCTAAACTTTGGGCGACCGAGCTCTCCTCGGCTAAAAATACGGAGAAAACGAATTTTCCCAGATATGAGACCTAGCTAGATCGATTTTTCGCCCCCGTAAAACCCTATATTGGAACTTTCATCGAAATCGTTAGAGCCGTTTTCGAGACCGTGATTACAAATATATATATATATATCACTTCAGCCGAAAGACGTTCACTGCTGGATATAGGCCTCCCCCAAATGGGGGGTTTGCCATAATCGCCACGCTTGGCAGGCGGGTTGGCGATCGCAGTATGGTGTTAAAATACATAGAGAACGCTGCTGCCCATTCTCTAGTGATTCCGTTAGTCGCCTTTCACGACACTCACGGGAAGAAACTGGATGGTACTATGCTTTTAGTCCGGCACCACACGGAACATTTATATATACAAATATTACTCGTTTAGAATAGGATAAGTAGTTCAGTATATTGTGTGTGAGTGGTTTTAAAGATGCTTTATCACTAACAATATTTTTAAATTAACATGTAACGATAATATTAAAAAATAATTAATTAATAAAATATTATTACCGCGAACCTATTACCCATAATATTTAAGGCTACTAAAACTCGGTGCAAAATCTCTTAGCACCTAACACTTCCAACTATTTGCAGTGAACTAGGTTAAATTTGAATAAGCTCACAACTAGCGTTAGTCTTTATTCAGAAGTTTCACTCCATCGCCTACGAGGCACAACATACTATCTACATTATAATATATGAAACTAGAGAGCCTAATTTATATTTGACCTATTAACCTTTAATATTAATATTTTATTCACATAAACCTTCCGCAATAAATTCTCTGAATTTACTTAGAACCGTATCAAAATCCGTTGCGAAGTTTAAAAGAACAACGCGTTCACACAGACAGACACGAAAAGAATCTGATATTTTTATAATATTTGTTTAGATATAGATCATAGAAGATACATAAAATGAGATATACAGGATAGTGTGAGGAACGGTAGATCCGCGTTGTACAGGCTGAGTTTAAAAAAAACAGAAACGATGAGTCATAGAAAAAGTGGTACTTGGACGCAGAAACTGATGAAAAAATAATATTTGTTATCTTTTCTGAGATTCGGGAAAAGCAGTGGATTTGTTAATTGCAGAGTTTGGTATTTTGGCGAAGATAATTTTGAAAATAATACTGCAGCATTGATCGTGTAATAAGAAGGACCAAATTCTACAAACTGGTAATCAGATGTGTTTAGCCGACTTCTTAAAAAAGGACGAGGCTCTTGATTCGTCTGTATGTATATGTATTACAGGGTGGCAGGGACATCGACGCGAAAACCGACAGTATGGATTAAGTACATTGTTCTGAACCCCCCTTCGTTGAAATTTTACGCTGGTTATTTTAAAAAAAACTGCTGTTTCATAGAAAAGTGCAATACCTACGCGGCAAAAAATTTCAACGCAGCATCCATACTCGGCAGAGCTCTTCTTTGGAGCATATCCCATGCGTTCTCAATTAGTTTGAGGTCTGGCGATTGAGCAGGCCACAGCAGAACGTTGAATCGAGCATCGGCAAGAGTGCGTGTTACGCCTCTAGCCATGTGTGGACGTGCATTGTCGTGCGTTGGTCGAAACGAATCACCCGACCGGCTTCGCAAAGGGATGATCGCGTCTGAAACAATCCTCTCCGCATAAATCTGAGCATTGAGGTTGCCCCTGATCCAAATGAGATCGGTTCTTTCACCGATCCAAATACCGGCCCAAACCATTATTGTTCCCCCTCCATATGAATGAACTTCCTGACAAAATTTCAAACGTTCTTGACGTCCACAGATCCTCCTAGCTCGAGTACGTCTTGAAATCCGGCCTTGTTATCCGGCCTCATAACGAAACGAGATTCATCGGAAAGCAAACACAACGCCAGTCTTCTTCATCCCAATTTCTGTGTTCGCGAGCCTATTGTAAACGGGCCCTACGATTGTGGGGTGCTATATGTGGAACTCTCAGCGGCCTTCGGGAACGCAGACCCACTTTACGTAAACGATTTCGGATGGTTTGGTCGCTTATCAGCAAGCCTGAAGAGCTGTGGAGCCTCGTAGCCAATATCATGGCGGTCATGGTACGATTCCGTCGTGCAGTATTTTGGATGTACCTGTCCTGTCTGCGAGTGGTGATGCGAGATCTTCCTCCATGTCGCTCGGCCAGGCTGCCCGTGATACGATAGCGTATTCGAGGGCGGCTTATGACGCTCTGTGTAGTGCCAAGAGCGACAGCCACAGTACATTGCTTGGAACCAGCTTACAACATTCCGACGGCTCTCGTCATCTCTTCTCGTGACAAATGATGTCGCTTCATGTCGATGTAATTTTTTTCAGTTTCGAGACAGAAAATCCTGAGTGGCAGTTGATTTTCTATTTTTAATCAAAATTTAAAGAAAATTCTTTATTCAAATTGTGAAATTCACTAAAACTAATCAATAACGATCCAAAAATTTTAAAATAATAATCCTCAATTGCGGCGATACTTTAAAACGTACTTGATCTCTAGATACTTTTGATGTGTCTATATTATATGTATATTTTCGTCAATTATGCACCGATTTTTCTTTATTCATTTGGTAAAGGAAGCTGCGCGGTGGTCCCATATAAAACTTTGTTTGGTAGTTTTTGAGTTGGCATAAATAATACGTATTTTTTCAATTATTGTTTGTTGATGATGTTATAATAACTTACTGTCACTGATATTTACCTACATAGAAAGTAGTGGTGTACCAATTTATGTGCGGTGGGTACCACAACTCAAAAGTGAAAAATAAAAACATTTTCTTTCCTAAAAATATTTTTTCATTTAGGCTTTTAAATTCACTCTGTATATGAACAGTATACCAACGGTGGATCTTCCTCGTATATATTCATTTAAAGAGGTGAAGAGAAAACTCATGAGTTGTATACCTTAGATATTCCATTTTCATAAATATTGGCCAGGCTTTTATATCCAAGTTATGTTTTATGAAAGTTATGAGTCCTAAAATGCGAAGTTATGTGATCTTGGGAAACTGTTTTGATTTTTGTGCATTACCAAGCTAATTATTGTGTTCGAAACTACGTATAGTAATAGTAATTTTATTCCAAACTTCAGTACACGTTACATCAATGAGGTCTCGACCCCCGAACTAGGACACCTGTATGACAGGGGTCGAGGTTTCTCCAGTTACAAGGATGAGCATGAGAATGCTTAGACTAGATACAATTTCCCCTAATTTTTTATCAATAATTAAAAGAAAATTGAAATAAAATATTTAAAAAGTGGCAAAAATTTAATGAACAAAAATTTAAATTAATTATTCTAAAACATATTCACTAACACTTTCCTTATACTTTACTGATATGGCATGACACATGTTAATCATATAACACACATTTTAAATAATTGTAAGAGCTGCCCAAATCTCAAACTCTAATCTGCTGCTCTAATCTGTTGATGCTAATTGTAAGTGCTGCTGCTGTTTCTTTTTTTTCGTGCGGTTAGTGACTAACCTGGTGACAAAATTTTTATGCCACCCGTGGGCCTCTGACTTGGCTTCACATGTCGTCGAGAAATATCTCTCAGGCAAGCCGGTTTTCTTACGACGTTTTCCTTCACCGTTTTTTTTAGGCAACTGATAATTATACAATACGCACATGAATCCGGAAAGTCAGAGGTGCGTGCTTTGGGTTCGAACCCGAGACCTATGACTTGGCCTTGACCTTTGACTATGTAAGAGCTTGTGGTATAACATAAAACGAAAGTTGATTATTTGATCATTTGTTCTTTGAAAGAATAAATGTTTTTTATTATCGAACACTTTCCCTCTTATTGTGGGTAAAAAAACGTTATGGTTGTATATAGAAAGATTTTTACTATATCTGTTCAGTGAAAAATGTCGTCGAAAGTAGCTCTAGGTAATAAAGTAGTAAGAGTATAGCCCTCAAGCAAGATCAGTAAAACTAAAGTTTTACGTAAAAATCCCTAAGCCCTTACAAGATCTAACAGTTAAAGTAACACGTAGCATAAAACTCAGTACCTTTTTCTGCCCTTTAACCTTTTAGTCTAAGTAGTAGGTCCTCCCTAATTTCTGTCAGTTATCGTTGAGGAGTCTAGTTTCCAGATAGCCGACAAAGGGGCGTGGTGTGGACACTACGTGGCGTGTGACGGAAATAACATGATCAGAACTTTGCTCTTAAATCTCGCGAAATTATTACGCTTCATAAATTAGTGTATAAAGATTGAGAACAATTCATTACATTATAATTGGAGCCTGTTTTACTATCCCGGGATAAGTTTAATCACATTTGGCAGATAAATAATAAAACACAATCAATTTTTCGTTCCAGCTTTCTCTCTAGATAGTTTCATACAAAAACTGCTGCTCTTTTTAATATATCTAGTAATTTACCTTTTTACGGAGGTGATGTAAAAGGTCATTAGGGTGGTCAAAGTAAGGATATATTATTTTTGGCGTTTTAATATTTGTGTCCGTATGCTTCGAGCTGGTCAACTTCAGATTGTGGCTTCTGGTTTAGTTCAAGACTAGTTGGTCAGTATAAACACTTACTAATAACAGTTTTACGTACTTAAAGTTATAACAATAAAACTTTCAACATAATTTCATTTCTTTAATAACGATACAATTACAGTCCTCAACAAATACACTTCCATTGTCAGCCATTCCCAATAGCAAATAAAGCAGAAATTTTCGTCGATAAACCGTCCAGTGTCTGTGTCCAGTTCTTCGACATGGATTGTTAGCAGTTGTTCAATGTTCGCTGTTCATTTGAGCTCGCAGTCGCGTGACAACGACACTCGCGATGCTGTTGTCTTGCTATAACAGTTGTTGTCAGCCTTATTGTTGTGAACAACAAAAACTATTCGAAGTTCTTGATAGTGTTGGGATGATATGTTCTGGGTTTAATGGGTGGTGATGTTTGGTTTTTGTTTTTTAGAACATTTTATAGTATTGTCAGTTTATGTGAACTCTATGGAAACGATATTATGGACAGGGTTTGGTCATTTAAACCCTAAAAAGCACTATTAAATTAAGACACTTAATGTTAATCCCGTGTGACAGAGCTGGCAGTTCGATGTTTCTAAGAGATAGATAGAATATGAAAGAGAAGCTCGTGGCCAAGTAACAACAGCCGTAAGGGTCGATCCAAAAGGTTAAGCTACTCTTGCCGGGGTTGGTCTGTGGATGGGTGACCAGCTATACAAACCAAGACTCCTCCGTGCCTCGGAAAGCACGTTAAGCCGTTGGTTCCGGCTGTCTTTCGTGGACATTTGACAGTCGTTACGAGTCGTCAGAAGAAAGTCAGAATAGAAGTCAGATAGGCAGTCGCTCCATGTAAAATACTGATATTCAGCTGCATCCGGTTAGACTGGAAGCCGACCCCAACATAGTTGGGAAAAAGGCTAGGCAGATTGAGATAGAATATGAAAGCACAGAAAATAAAAACAGTTGAAAATTCTGCAACGGTAAAGTATTTCGGACATCACAGTCCTCATCCCTTGCGATTTGTGATTTTTTTTTTGATTTCAAGGGTGAAATTTCCTTTGTCATATTTTCCTGAAAAAAAAGACAAAAGCCTACCAACCTTTTACAACTTGCAAAAAGCTAATAAGTACAGCCAGAATACAAAATTATGACAGGAAAAACAGAGATTAACATCACGTCCCTCGGGCCCTAGCAAAAGGACTACTCAGGAAATGAAGGTTGTCTGTAGGGCTGCGCCATTTCCGGCCAGTCCGGACGAACTCGCTAAACAGGGAGCTCTATTATCGTGGCTCTGTCATCTGCGATGCGCTCTCGCATCGCGCCTCTATTGTGAACTCGACCTTTGTCTGTACTCCTTGAGGGTACGCGGACACTAAATAGTTTTCACAGCAAATACAGATAAAATTCAGGGGGCTTTTTTTAAAGCAGTCGTGTTACCTTAGAAACTTTGGAGTGGTTTTGTGAAAGATGAAAATGATGGCTAGAAAGGTAGTGAATCCCGAGATGATGGCTAATAGAAAAGTAAGGAAGAATAAGACGTTCTGCACCGACCTCAAACGAATTGACAATTAGAGCAGACGGATCATGTTGCGTAAATTCCTTGGTATGTAATCATTGGTTTCCATATACGCCTCACATTTGTCTCAGTGATCCAGCAAAACAAAGTCTGTGTGTGCGGCTTAGCACGTCTATAAACAAGGTACGCTTTAGTATGGTTTCCGTTCTTACAGAAAATGCAGATATCCTATGTTGGTTTTCTTTTTCATATAAGAACGAAAAATGCTTTTGACTGATCCTAAAACAATCGTGTGCGCGCCAGTCCTTACTAGCATGTCCCCGGTTCATGTGATGTAAACATACATTTCCGTACTCCTTACAGTCTGATCTTTGTGGTGTGTTTGCGCCATTGAGCGGAACCACTCGGCCGTGTAATTGTAGTTGTGCTAAAGATTTAAACTACACGCTGTACCTACAGCAATAATGTATTGTTTATTTGGCCGAATGTGTAATTTAAAAGGAGATAAATTGTAGCAACAGTGTTGTGTTTTGTTTAGTTTCGACAATAAGGCCAGCCATACACGGGCTGCTCCAGCAGTTAGCCAGTGATCAAAATACCGCTCGTGCAGTAATAGTCAACAGCTTGAAGCTGCCATTGAAAACTGCTGTAGCAGTTGGTTTCAACTGCTAGATCAGTCACAATTTGATCGACGACGAGCGGCCATACACGGACAGATTGAACCAGTCTGGATCGACTACTTCAAGCTCCATAGTGAAGTACAGTCTTCTATTTTCTAGTCTCAAACAGTAAAATAGTATTTTGATCACTGACTGACTGCTCGAGCAGTCCGCGTAACCCGCGCTAAGAGTCATACTATAATTGGAAGAAACCTGAAAAAAAACACGAAACTGAATAAAGGTAGGCACACTTATGATTGGCCCTCGAAAAGGAAAATTTTATCCTCCATTGTAACTTTAAATAAGAAAAATCAAACGAGAAAACTTTCCGCTTCTTTTAACGGGAAAATCTTTATATTGTATAGATATTTTACCGTGTGACCATTCAAAATATATTGTCAATAAAGTAGGCAGCATTAAAGGGAAGCGGTGGGTATAATCGGGCACAACAGGCTTGAGTGCCGCCGAGACGGATACAAGTGCGGCTTATCTGTGCCGGATGTAAGCCGTGTGCCGTACCGGCCGATATTACGGCCTTACGTATCGAGCCCAGATTTACCTAATACGGGAATAATGTACTACACTTATTTTGTAAAATGTTCTTGTGTGTGGTTAGGTTGTATGTTTTATGATATAGTGTAGTTGCGGCTTTCAGTAAAACCGTTTTTTGTTTAATAGATTTTCATAATAAAAAAATGATTTCAATAGAAAATATAATTCACGGGCCGCATGGTTTGCTAATGGTGTAATTATTATTTTCACAGATTACCATATTTTATAATAATTATATATAAAATAATTTGATAAAAAAGCCGACCTTGCTAAAAATATGTATAAGACAATATACGCTTATTTGTAGTCAACTCTTGGTCATTGTTACGTATTTTCTGACTAGGGAAACTACCGAGGCACCATAAGCTCTATGCTTGAGAGCAGCTTAGCGATACACCATTGATTACCATGCTCCACTGCCTGGACTGATAGATGGCTGTAAGCTACATTACATGTGACAGTGTAATAGGTGACTCATTCAATGACCTAAGTGATATTGTGAATATTACTTATTTATTTATTCAAGGATTACCAAAACTAAAAAAAAAAAAAAAAAAACAAAATTTAAACTTGTACAGTACCTATACATTATTCTGTAATGCACACTCAATTACAGGTAACCACAGTAATAATAATATAGTCTAATAATATAATCTAATAATATACGCACACACACACATATCACACACTATCTATACACATATCACACAGACACGCACACACATATATATCACAGACACACACACACAGATACTTATCACACATACACATTATCGAGTACACAATACTGAATACATAATTAAATTACAAATACCTACATGAAAATAAACAAGAAACAGCAATTGCGCTTACTTTATTGTTTTAGGGTCGTTACTGCAACAAAAATGCGAAAGATTGTCAGTCACTGCACAATGCACATTCAACTAAAACTTATCCGAGTACAAGACTATTTTTCAAAGTAGACAGGCACGGGACATAATAAAAAAAACCGAAAAACGAATGGCAATTAATTCGAACCCAGTAATCGTCTGTTAAGTCACATTGATTCTTAATAGTATCCCGATACGTTTTCAGACCGGGGGCGTTTAGAGATGGCCGCTGGCTCTTTGTTTTACTAAAGCCGAAAGCCGATAGATTTAGTGGGACGACAAGCCTTAAGGAATTAGTACCGGCATGAATAAAACGTTCAGTTCTAACACTTGATGGCGAACGGCTTAATAGATTTTATAAAGTAAACGCTGCATAAAATGTTGTCTGAACAAACTTCGTCCTGAATATCGAGGCGTCTCCCTATTTGTGACGGAGATTACATTTTACTTAGGTACCAGCATTTTTGTAAACGGAAAATGTGGTGTATCTGTTTACTGTTTACAAACACCTGAATGTAATGTTAGCGTGGTGAGGAATAAAATAGAGGACTGTATGATATAGTGGTTTAATACCGTGCTTATTACAGATTATAACTTCTCGGACAAACAATTAATAAATAAGTGAGGAATATCGTCCGTCGCGGTGGAATCCGTGGAAGCGAGTGGTTGTCGGGCCGAGCCGAGCCGCCGCCGCGCCGCACTTCAGCTAACCAATGACGCGCTACCTGCGCATGCAGACCGCGTGCGAGGTGTTGTGTTGGGTTCGATTCCCAACACTAAACATTATTGAAAAGCCAAATAATAATTAGTTTTTCGTAACTTTGGAACTTTTGCAACATAGTTTTTGGCGTAATATTCATATTCAAAATCTGTTTGATTTCGATTACGCGGTCCATAGATTCGTTATAGGCCTAGTTTTGCAAAACGACGAGTAAAGAAAGAAAGAAAAGTGTTTCAGTCGGGGAAGCAAAACTACCTATATCTATACATATGTCGGAAATACGTTACTGAGTTAACTAATCGGGACGCCAGCGCCACCTGGTGGCGGGGCTCGACAGAGTCTACAACATAACGCTCGGACCAGCCGCCGGCCGGGGCTCAGTAGAAGCAGACTTCATGGGTGGCGGTCAAACGATGAAGACGCTTAGGAACTGTCGCGCGTTTCGAATATTTGTGTCGTGTACCTACAGTGTGTGAAATGCTAGTGTGATTAATGTTATCGTAAATTATAATTTCATCTGAACTACAACGGTTTTTCTATTGCGCAATAACCAACACTACCCATTAGTATGCTAACAGTAGTTAAAATATGCCTGATAACGAGAGAGACACATAACCTCCTCCGACACATAATAAAATAACGAAGTCAAAACTGTACATTGAATATTTTTGAAAAAGTAATTGCTGGGGTGCGGGAACGATGCAGTAAATATTTTTTTTAGAATTTTTGTCCGTTTGTCTGGATGTATGTTCCGGATTGGCGCAAAAACGGCGGAACAGATTTGGATGAAACTTGGCACACAGATAGTTTATAACCTGGATTACCACACTTTTAAGCCCTGTAGTACGTTCCCGTGGGATAAATAGCTATAAATTTATTTTCTTTTTTTCTTCTTTGTTTCTATAGCTAGCTAGTCATAAATAAACGTTGTTTATCGTTTTTGTGAATTCTGATATACCAGATCTTAAACAGACGCCTCTATGTTGTAATACTTAATGCGGTAAATTACGTCAGGTGGTTTCCTGAGACGAGTTTCAGCAAAGTATTTACTGAAAGAGCCTTTTACACTTGTATGAATATTAAAATAGACAGACTCCTCAGTGGAAGGAACTTTCTTGTTTATATAAGTAATGCATAACGTGAAGTACTTATTACTTGACTTTATAAACATTTTATGTAAGTTTAATGAACATTTCATTATAAGGTATGCTTTACTGGTTTTTCTCTGAATTCGTTTATGTATTTTTTATTTTTGTACACACAGTAAAATACATAGATACAACATAATTATAATTTTGAGTACAAATGTGCTGTTTATTTCTAATTATTCTTATTATAATTTCTTGACCTGTGAAAGGAGAAATGAAAAAGAAATGTGGACAATACTCGTAGTGTGTGAGAACAAGAAGAGAAAATAGGAATATGCGAAGTCTTAGAACTGAAATATGAAATATACGTATAACGTTCAAATAACAAGTACACAAAAAACGGTGAAGGAAAAGACCTATAAACGCACTATCTCATAGTCAATCTATTACGTACTAACACGGACACTCAATTTGTGTTTAAGTCTATATTTCTTTGCCCTAAGTAGCGTCCGTTCATAGTCAATTACAAATTCTACCCATTTAAATCATCATCCCAACTTGGGTTTACTAATTCTTACATCTGTAACAAAACAACTCACATACTACAATACTATCAAATTGACAGAACTACAGAATCTCGAATAATGTTAATATCTCCAATACACGGTTACCCAACCTCTTACCACTGCCCTTTGACAGCCGTAGGTAAAGTTTGGCGAGAATGCGACAGTGCAAGTTGCCGACAGTTGCACTGACGTTCGAGGAGTGCCCATGAACTGAACTGAATTCTGTTGCCGCCACAGTCGGAAGATTAAGATGTAATTTAGACCGTATCAAGTTGTGTACTACGATTTGAATATTAGCTGTATTTTGGCAAAGTTTGAGGTGTTGTTTTTGGTTACATGAAGATTCATATGTAAGTAAGTAAATATGAATCTACACCGCACTGTTGAGATTTTCTTCCAATAAAAATCCAAGGAAATAGTTAATTCGAAACATAAATGCTTTTCTCAATTCTGGGCATACCGCTACTGTACCTACTCTAATGCAGACCGGGAGAAGATTTATGCTCACTACGACATTATTAAGTACTCAAAGTACTTAGTTGCTAGCTAAAAGGATTGCCATCGATACGGCTACTAAGTAGCGAAGTGTTTTTCCTTTAAAAGCAAGATCAGTGCGTCTAGACCTTACCTGGGGGCATTAAGTTGAAACTACTCTCGACTCAGTAATGTGTTGTATTACAAAGTTGCAAAAGTGAAACTTCTAAATTTACATGGAACATGATTGCAGGCTGAAACTTGGTGAACTGCTTCCACATTGAAAGAACTTAGTTTAGGTAACTTAGTAGCAGCGAATTTAGTGACGACCGTTCATATTTCCGACACGAAATATTACAGGGAAGGGAACTTTGTTGGTGTCACAATAACTTACGTACGCGGGAGTTTTGTATAGGGGAACTAATTGATTTTAGCTTGTTGTAGTAACTTGGACAGTGGCAATATTTTTGCCGATATTCTATTAGGGAAGTAGTTATCGACTAATGTAATACGGAATAAAGAAACTTCCAATTTATTTATATATCACCGGTGGTGGTGAGAACCGTTACTTTTTAATCTATTGGTATTATTTCCGTTAGATTATAAACTGTCGAAAAATGTGACCTGGGTGGAATGGCTTAGGTTAGGTTAGAACTGTGACTAACACCGCGCGAGTCGAGCAAGCGAAGCGAGAGCTGCCTTGCGCAAGGTGCGTCGAAAAAAAAAGTGTTAAATTGGAAATGGTCTATTCTGACAGATTATAAACTAACGAATTTTATAATTATACGGTGACATATATACTTTAAAGTAAGTGGTTGGCAGGCCTGAGGTCTCTATACGATATTGTAGAGTTATGAAGACTTGGGAACCCCTTTTTTGTATGACCCCTGTTATTGTAACCTCCACTACCTAAACAACTGTACCTCCATAGTGAAACTTGAAGTATCTTCGCAAAAATACTAAAGTGATCTAACGAATTCCAGGAAAAATTCAAATATCATCCCACAATAGGTACTTAGGGTACTTATGTGTCCACAACAGTTGCTACAGTCTCCCTATGCCACAAGTACACCTCAGTTGGAACACAAAGCAGAGAAAAGCCAATTATCGATGGAAGCTGGTCCTTACCTGCGAATTTTGGAATACGGTACCGAAGTAAATGAAAATATACGAGTTCTCGTTAGTGTTGGCTGTTCGTTCCAACTTGGATACACGGATTTTACTGGATTTGGTGTAGATATCGCCAATGCACGATGGTGCTTTGAGGTTTAGTATGCCAATAGTTTGTTTTATCTATATACCTATTTATTTATCTCCATGTGCCCGAGATGTTTTAGAAGTTAGTTTAAAAAGAGCTTACCTACTACATATCAATATAAATTACGTGTTTATATTTTGAGATTTTCTTTAAAATTTTCAGAGGTTTTCTGAACTAAAAGTGTTTGCCAGTAGAGGTGAATTACGTATAGCAGCAAGTAAAGGTCAGAGTTATAAGAAGTCCTAGGAATTAATACAATAGGGAGAGAGGAGTAAAAAAAGTTCTTCATTGGCCTTAAAAAATTGCGCTGACGATTTTTTCCCGATACTCTTTTGTTCTTGACTATAAGATTTTTACTACAATATAAAAAAGAAACCAAACAGCTATAAGGTCTCCGTTTAATTAAGAATTAAATAAAAAATAAACGGCACAGGCTTTTCTCTCAACCAGCCGCAGAAGCTATAAAAGTCGCCGGCCTGAATTGGGTCATTACGGCGCATAGTAGCTAATTAGCTTGCAATCTGCACTACTTAACTGCTATTGGATCCTTTATGTTTATTCTATGTGTGTTTAAGCCTTATTTATTTATAAGATAAAGACTACTTTTATCAGTAATTTTATTGAAAAAAAAAACACTAGTTTAAAAAAAATAAAGAGTTAAAGAGAATATAAAACTACTATAGATTCGGATTCAAGTTTTTATAATAGATCTGATATTCTTGACTTCTGTGCATTGGCGCAATGGATCCATTAATACATAATAGAATGAAACTTTGTCTTTTGTGAAAAATTTAGATCAATATTTTATTCCGAACTTTATTTTCCCGGGTAAATTATGTCGCTCAAGTATACAGTGGCCGCTCACAGCTGCTTACAAAGTTAAGAATAACGATACTACAGTTTTGGCGCGAAACTTTTGCATAAACCTGCACTTAGCGCCCCGACGACCAACTTGACTGTTAAATAATAAACTTTAATGGACTTTTGGTCATTTCACTTTATTGTTATTTTTTATTTTTCGAGTACATGAAGGAAGGGACTTTCTGAAATTTTGATAGCATCTTTCGGAGCTGAAGTTTTAACGAGGTTGAAATTTAGTAGGCTTTAAAAGAACGTCGTGAACTTGGGATTGTATTACGGATAAAAGGTTTAAAGGGAGTATTTTTTAATATCTATATCGTCGTGTTTTTGGATATAAACTGATAGATTTGCGTGGCTTTTACACTTTATGAGGTTAAATACATATAACATAATAAGACCGCTGCTTTTGCCTGTGACTTCGTCTGCGATCCAGGTTGAAAATTAGATGTTTTTCGCCAGGCCCCAGGCTACCTCTCTGTCAAATTTCTTAACGATCCGTTCCGCTGTGCTAGCGGAAAGCGTAATCAATAAACAAATAAACAAACTCACTTTCACATTTATAATATTAGTTAGGATTAGGATGAAGTTTGACCGTCAATTAATGGAAATAACTAAGCCGCGCGGGACGATTGACTATTGAGACTAGCTTAAATTTATCCGGGCCGCACCGCAACGAACCAACGCATTTCAAGGATCTTCCTTCGTGACTTTCATACATTTTCTATGAATCAAAGCACGGCTGGACCGCACTTTATTGTATGTTGAAGTAGAGATGAATAGCTACTAAGTATAACATCAACTCTGCAGAATTAAACAGCCCCCCGCTTAACACAAAATATCCCAACACTTATCATTCATTACATGCAATCACAATATGGCCCTCATTATGATATTCCCGGATGAATAACACTGTTCGCGTATGTTTCCATTCATTGAGCATTAACAGCATAACTGGGTCGTACTGTCGGCATGTGCCATACTATATCGGGCGAAATACGTTCGAATCATCACGTCCTGCTAAATTGCGCCTAACTGGCTAAACGCATACGCAAAGGCTGGAATCATTAGTAATTTGTACATACGAACGTGTTTGTCATGCATTAACGTTAATTTTGGCTTATTGTTTGTACATTTTTGGGTAAACTTTTGTAGATTCGTTAATAACCGATATACTCATCATTTCGCCATGAGACACATGTCACCTAGTCCTTTCTATGACTCAATGAATGGTCAAAGAACATGCCTCGATTAATACGCTTGGTTGATGAATTATTTAGTGATCACAATTTGTTTTAAGCAGGCAGAAAGCCGCTGTTCTCTGTCCTCTTGGTATATTTAGTAGCTTGCATGACGACTTCCTCCCTGAATGCAGTCGCTGACCGTAGTAGTGACTAATATTAGTACTGATGAGTATCTTTAGCGGGAAGAAACCCATATTTGTTCGCTCAACAGAAACAAATGCAACACGCACAGACAATATTAGCATATCCCTTCTTCCAATATTCCGAAATTCTATTCTCGTCCTGTTCTGATAACAAGATAAAATAAGTTAGTGATGAGGCAAAATAATTTCAACTACTCACGCCGCGGATGAGAATCTTTCACGCCCGCATTGAAATTAGATGGTGAGGTAGCGAACGTGTAGGTAGCTAAGATCGCTGACTCAGCTCACCGAGGATACACTGTCTACGAAGAGCGGTTGAAATTCCGGGAATATTGCCTCCAAATTGAAGCTCCGTGTAGCCTAGATCTTTTAGACTTGGTATGTAGCCTGGAATTGTACTTATCGGCAAAGTGAAAAGGGTTATTGAAAGAAAATGTGCTCAGTAACGCAAAAGTGACTACTGCTTAGTTACAAGCGCTTTTTTATGATCGGCAGCATAATACCATAAAAAAAACGTTCTAGATTTCATGTATGTGTAAATTATATTTTCGATAAAGTTCGGTGATAACCAATAAAACTCAGGTGATTCAAATAGCAAACTATTTGAATCACCTGAGTTTTATTGGTTATCACCTGAGTTTTTCGAAAATATAATTTACCTTTATCGAAAATATAATTTACCTTTATCGAAAATATAATTTTGCTTTGAAAGTAAGTAAGTATGTATTATACAAAAAGTGATCAAATATTGTGATTTTATAGGACACTTTAACGTTAAAATTTACAAAAAAATAGAATTGATTCTAGTCGCCCCTTGCAAAAGGTAGTTTTCGTATGGAGAAGAATGGGAAAGAATCTCGACCGTTACTCTTTTAAAATGATTTACAATATTTTGTATATATATATTTTATTAGGTACATTAGTTATATAATTATACGTGAAGACGATGCACCTAGAATAGAATTACTATACCACAATAGGTATAAAAGACATATTGTATAAAATAATTAAAAATGAAGTAACGACAGATAAATT
Organism: Agrochola lota; assembly: GCA_947364205.1. NCBI lineage: Eukaryota > Metazoa > Arthropoda > Insecta > Lepidoptera > Noctuidae > Agrochola > Agrochola lota. Next base: position 14,890,888 of record OX376223.1, on the reverse strand, counting down.
AATTACGTGATAGTTATATGGTGCTCACATATTTACAAACATTGTAAAAGATTTTCCTAAAATTTTACAATTAATAAGTCAGTGTGTGAGGAAGTAATCAAAATGTAAAATCAATGTCATATAATAAAAAAATTATACAATTCAACTCAACTCAACGCATTTATTTCAAATAAACCAATTACAGGTACTTTTGAATTGTCAAGGGGTCGGTCGGTCAGAAATATGAAGCTAGTTGCCCATTCCAACGCGTAGTAGGTTCCTATGGAGAAGAACGGGCAAGAAACTCCACGGACACTCTTTTAAATCAGAATATTTTTACAAAATATTGGTTACATCATCTATGTTGTAATTATACATGTGAGAGCAATGTAAAAAGACGTGCACGTTAAAAGCGTCGGTAATAAAAATAAAATCAAAAACAATTAAAAAATTAAAATAAATTCAAATAAGCCGTGGCAGCTAAGAGATGACCAGTCCCCACTGACGGCGCCCGTTCACGAACATGACGCATGCATCAGCACCATTTAGCTCAACCATTTTGAAGGGAACTCAATGATCCAACACACACGCCACCACCAGCAAGACATTTGAGTGAGCATGACATACTCTCAACCGCCAGGGCACATTCAAGTCAATGAAAGACTATTTTAAGATGAGAGATGATGATGAATGAGAGATCTTCTGTTGATTTATTTTTAATTTTAATATCTTTAAAATCTTTTATAACAGCCTGAGGGTTTGTATGCTGAAACCTAAACTCCAATATGCCTTCACATTCTGTCTAAGTGAGGCAGCAGAAAGCGCGGTTGACGATTGAATAGAAAAGCTTCAGTGGTTTTAAGAGGAACATTAGAATTTCTTGTGACATTAAGATTACAATGCAATGCAAAAAAATGGTGAAACCTTTCACTCACTTTATGTACAAAGGAAGAAACACAAACTAAACGAAAGTAGCCCAGAAAAATGATATCGTACTCTAAAGCAATTGTAATGAACACAAGTGAAAGTGATTTAGTAATGTTGTTTCAACAATAATAGATTATAATGCATATCAGGAAATTTAAAAAAGAATATACTTAGATGTTGAGATGAAAGAAAGGCTACTAAGAGAAGGCAAATGTAAGTAGAAACGCCGGGACCGGGACGCCCTAGCAGGACCTAGAGACCTTATTGGTGATGATCTTCAGAAAGGTCAGGTGCGTAGTACTCTCAACCGGCGTGCGTGTATGACCAGATGAATGAACCTAAACGAGACAAAAGGAGTATATAAAGATCGTAGCAGGTGGGGTTCTGTGGTTTCTGTCTACCCCCATGAGAAGAAAGCGTGAATTTATGTATGTTTATGTGTATCAGGGACCAAACAGAGTAAACCTGTATTGCTCTTTACTTCAATACAGGTTTTCAACTTTGTTTGTAGTTCCCCCTTCCGTCATCAGCGTAGATTGACAGCTTTGATGTCTGCTGCTACCGGTTTGCATTGTGTAATAATATTGCTTCGTTTATCATGATACGTTACTTATTGAATCGGCTTTGTTTTGTGATTGAATGCCTTCTATGACTTTAAATAAAACAGTTCTGTGATTGGCTGATTGAGAGACAATGCACTTAAACCATTGTCCGCAGACAATATTGGTCATGAAAGATGTTTTGCTTATATAGTTTTTCGAAACACCCTTTGGAGGGCCAAACAGAGGTCAAGTTTGTTTATGAACAAAGATAGCAAGTTTCCCTCTAAACCACACTAACTAGCTGCGCCCCTCGGTTTTACAAGCATAAGTCTCGATCCCGTGGGAATGTCGAGAAAAAAGTATCCTATATCCTAACCCAGGTCATGGTCTAATCATGTGTCAAATTTCATCCAAATCCGTTCAGCCGTTTTAGCGTGAAGGCCTATGAATAATTCGTAAACAATCAAATCTTTTCGCTTTTTAATATTAGTTTAGATGTACTTAGACCTACTTAACTTCAAAACAACAAACGAAGCTCTCGTTTGTTTTAATACTTTACTCGCTTTTATAAGCAGTTTTTGAAACAGTTTTCATATAAAGCATTATCGACTCATCCATTCATCATACATTTTGTAAACATGTGTTTCGTATCTCATACAAAAACACGAAAATAAATGTTTTCAATAGCTGGCAAAATGTAAATATGAAAGGAGATTCTTTAGTAATATTCGGTGTTATAACAGGTGAAATGTAATATCTGTGAATACGGAAAGCGCATTAGCAGAATTAATGTTCTGCTTTTCAACTTTGTTCGTTATTCTGGGGCAAATCGGGGCTCTTCTGATGGATTGAATGAGGAATCGATAATCTTGAGGAACGTCGTAATGCCTACTTATTAGATGGAGCAAGGAACGGATTGATAGCTGCAGGATTTAGCCTGACTGCTTTTTGGGAGACCAAAATGATGATAGCTTTCGGTGTAGGTATGTTAAATTCTGTGTGACTCAATATGCAATCCATGTTATGCCTTTATTTGACTATTAAACATAATATTATTTCATTTCCGAATAGCAGCGAACCTCTTTGCATAGAGTGCCTATGGATGGCATTCTCGGTACCTCTATTTAAAAAAAGAATGTATTTTTTTTAACGGATTTTTTATAGCGTTTGGTTGTAAGGCCGAAATAAATGAATAAATTAAACACATTAATTTCAAATAAAAATGATTTTGTTCAGGGTTTTTATTTTAATAAGCTAAATGTAGTTAAGCAATATTTAAATAACCTCGGCAAAAAAGAATAAGTTTTAAAAGAAAGAACTGATTCTAATTATGTAAATTATTGTCTATGGTTGCTTTTTAATCTGTAGAAAGTAAAAGTTTTTCGTTTTGCGCAAGTTTTTAATAAAAGTTGACTATTGAAGATGAAAGGTAAAATGTTTCACAGAAGTGTTTTCTGCTAAGCAATTAGTCGAAAATATATTCACAAATTGTTGACTTTAGAAGTTTCGACCTCATCAAAAATCTGGTAGGCAAGTACGACATTGTACCTAATGAAAACAAATCAATAAGAATATTGTTTCAAAATTGTTTTAAGTAATACGTATAACCAAAATTCGTATGATGAAGAACTCCCTGCTTCATCTACTAAAAATGCAAAGCCTTAAATGGCACGTAAATGTCAATAAGAGACTTTCTGAGCATTAAACAGGTAATCTTTCGTACAACTTGGGTCCAATAAATTAATGCGTCGAGCGACAATGGCGATCATCGTCCTCGAACACTTTTAATAGAATTAATCTATTTTAGCAAAGGCTTTAGTAGATGCCGTTTATTTCGGAGTCATTTGAATATTGTAATTAAATGTTTTTTAAGAAAATTCGGGGCCCTTAGTTTCGTTACCTTGGCATTTTACTTTTATTATTATGAAAATGTATGTTTTCGTCTCTCTTGATTCATAATATCAGGTTCTTCCATCCTTTCAGCATTGAATTTACCTTCTGGGGATTAATTTTGAAATTCCTATGTGACTCCGCGCCTACAAAAGGAAGTTATTGACAAAAACTTAATTTAGCTTCAGTAAGTATTCTAATTAGTTTCATGTCTGCGTTGTTATATCAGTCAAATGATTAGGTCCTTCTAGCCCAATAATATTGAAGGAGAGAAATATTTAACATTCGTTCAGAATTCGTCATAAGTAAATAACAAATCAAAATAATCAAACCCATTAGAAACTACAGCACGAATCCCTACGAGGTATATCCACATTTACAATCGCATTGCAACCCCGAAGCGGTTTGGACCAGTAATAACCGATATGAGCCGATTTGAATGCAACTGTGCCCGCTGCCCGTTTGCAATTAAATGTTTCCATTTCAATGGCCAACTGAAATAAGACAAACCTTGAATCGTTTTCAAAGTGGTCGTGGAAAATATTTCCTTTATGTGGTTTAAATGACAAGAGCTATAAGGTACTGGTTATATCTATACCTAAACAAGGAGTCCCTGAAAGTATAGATCAAATCGATAGGGGCGTGGGCAAGCTCATTTCCATACTTTTTAACCCTGAGAATGTCGGTGCAATTTTTTACGGTTCAAAAGTTATGAACAATTTTTATTTTTTTCAATCATTTCGCGTAGTGCTCAAAGAAAGAAATCATTTAAAAAATCTATCAGGGTTGTTAATTTTTGGACGTTGTAGTAGAGTGTGCCTTTCCTGGGGTAATACTTTTACGCAGCTAAAAACACGTGTTTAACAAGAAAAAACATTTACTGCAAAGACTTCGGTCGGGCAAAAATGTTACAAAATTTTCGAGTGGTTTTCATGGGAAAAAGTTACACTAGCGAAACTTGACCACGTATTAGAAAAACTGGCCCAAGTCATAGAGATTCTTTGGAAGTATGAATCACTCGGATATTCTCTTAAGTTTAAAAGTTAGACAATTTTATGAACAAGGAGGTCGTATATTCACAATTTTCTATGTTTTAAATTTTCAGGTGTTTCAGCTTAACTAACCATTTAATTTCAGTACCTAGGGACTGAAACCAATGCCTAGGCATTGTTTGCTTATTTTAATACAACTGTAATGTGATTTAGGCTTAAATAAAAAATTAAAAAATCGGTGAACTCTTTGCTATCTCATGAGTTATGTTAAAGTCAAAGTCAAATCATTTATTTCAAAAAGACCCTTGTAAGGCACTTCAGAACGTCAAAATTTACAAAAAAAAATATTGATTTTAGTTGCCCCTTCCAAAAGGTAATTTTCGTATGGAGAAGAATGGGCAAAAAACTCCACCGTTACTCTTTTAAAATGTTTTACAATATTTTGTATAAATATGTAGGTAAATTAGTTATATAATTATATGTGAAGACGATGCACCTAAAAAAAATAGCTATACCACAATAGGTATTGACCTAGCTAGGCATGTGCAGGATGAGAGAAACAGAAGAATCCGTTGGAACGGGTCGTAAACAATAAAAAAATGGTTAATTGATTAACACACAAACCTGGATTATATAAGGCACTTTTAATCCCGGTAGTACGTTCCCGTGGCATGTTTTCCGACATCTACGCGAGCGAAGCTGCGGGCAACAGCTAGTTAGTAATAAATATATCTAAATAGTTGACTGAGTAGGTACGTATAAGAAAATTATGCGGTATAGAAGTAGGTATAAACGCGATATTGTTAGTAATTCGCGAAAATCGAGCCTATACAATACTGCATGTCGATTCTGTAAAAATATCACCGTGAAAACTTGCGTGGAGTGAGCTGTCAGTGAACACTCACTGATGCTAGGGATTGACCAAGCATTACATTTACAATCGTAATCGAGATTTAAATTATATTTTTATGCTAATTCTATTGATCATTTTATATTAAGTATTCTAAAGCTAGTATCTAAATGTCTAAACATTACTATATACCCCTATATAGTAATGTTTAGTAAAATAACAAAACAGATATCCAATCAGATACTCAATTTTGTTTTATTCCATTTTGTTCCTAGACTAGTACCTTAATATAAATAGCCTGAGGCGCGATGCGTTACGCACGTAGGTACCTACCAACAATAAATAAAATAGAACGTACCTACATAGGTATCTACACGTTGCTGCTACTTAAGTACTAAAGAAAATGCTCATCGACATAGTTTGTTATTATGAACCCATTGTTAACTTATATTATAAACGCAATCTAGTGTTAATAGTGTGTAATTTAACCCCACACAAACTATGTGGGAACCTACCTAAACGATGTAAGTAGTCATATAGATAAAAAGATGTGTATATTATATGTACCTACCTACCGAATATTTTATTGGAGATAACCTACCTACGCGTTGAATAAAATCATATTCATCAAATCATTACAAAATTCTTAAGTTCAACAGCTGACACTCTTGCAGCGCGCGCACACCGAATCACTTCACCACGTTGAAGCGGTAAAAATCGCGCTTGCGCGCTAGGTAGACACTATCACATTGAGGTTTTTTTTAATTACTACGTACCTACATACTTATTTAACTTGTAACGCGTCACGTACTTGCGTACTAAATACCAACGTCCAATAAGTACCTACAATGTTTTATTCATCATCATCATATATAACCCAAGTAAAAGTGACACTTGTAGCGCGCGCACATCACATCACCGAAGTGTTGTCGCCGAGGACATAACACGCGTTACCATGGTGACCACCCGCGTGATTACTTCACCCGATTCTCAAAGAATCGGATGAAGTGATCACGCCGCGCAGGCGCGCCGCTGAGGAAATAACACGCGTTACCATGGTGACCACCCGCGTGATCACTTCACCCGATTCTCAAAGAATCGGATGAAGTGATCACGCCGCGCAGGCGCGCCGCTGAGGAAATAACACGCGTTACCATGGTGACCACTCGCGTGATCACTTCACCCGATTCTTAAAGAATCGGATGAAGTGATCACGCCGCGCAGGCGCGCTGTTACGCATTTTGTTTTTTTGCTGCTTATTGCTGTACTTATTGGTACCTACTTATTAAATTTTATTTTATATATGTTCTGACTGCACATGCGTGACGCGTTACATACCTACAGGTTAAATAAGTAGTATGTAACTAGTTCATTTAAAAAAAACTAGTTTAATTATTGAAAACAAAAGCGTGTTACAAGTTAAATAAGTATGTAGGTACGTAGCAAGTAAAAAAACCTCAATGTGATAGTGTCTACCTAGCGCGCAAGCGCGATTCTTACCGCTTCAACGTGGTGAAGTGATTCGGTGTGCGCGCGGTGCAAGAGTGTCAGCTGTTGAACTTAAGAATTTTGTAATGATTTGATGAATATGATTTTATTCAACGCGTAGGTAGGTTATCTCCAATAAAATATTCGGTAGGTAGGTACATATAATATACACATCTTTTTATCTATATGACTACTTACATCGTTTAGGTAGGTTCCCACATAGTTTGTGTGGGGTTAAATTACACACTATTAACACTCGATTGCGTTTATAATATAAGTTAACAATGAGTTCATAATAACAAACTATGTCGATGAGCATTTTCTTTAGTACTTAAGTAGCAGCAACGTGTAGATACCTATGTAGGTACGTTCTATTTTATTTATTGTTGGTAGGTATCTACGTGCATAACGCGTCGCGCCTCAGGCTATTTATATTAAGGGACTAGTCTAGGAACAAAATAGAATAAAACAAAATTGAGTTTCTGATTGGATATCTGTTTTGCTATTTTATTAAAACCCTGTTTGAAGCAATAAGGTTGTATTTGGTATAAGAGGAGTTTTAGAAAAAATAGACGTGTGTTTGTCGCGAAGATTTAATTTCGACTGGTTTGACAAATCATTTGAGTGGACTGTATGTGTGATAATCTACATATCGATAGCTAGCTATAGATAGTAACGTTACATTCACTCGTTTGTAAGTACTTGCTTAAACATTCCGCCCCCCAAAGAACGCAGTTCTTTATTATGAATTTATAAAATAATAGGTATACAACTACAATTTTAAAGTAACAATTAATTATGATATATAAGTTGAGGTGATAAGGTAAGTTTTACAACACTATAATTAACTAGTACCCAAGTAATATCCACAACACTACAACAACAATATCACTGCAAAGGTAAGGTTTACAAGTTTCTACATATACCTACATCTATGAGAGGGTCGGAATCATACTTTACACAGCTGCTTTGATAAATCACTTATCTTAAATTCATTCAACTTATCTAATGCTTTTAACACTAATCAATCAAGAAGTTATTAGTAAAAGGTAAGTACCTAGTTCACATAACATTTATGTGTACATACCATTTTGTAAACACTATTTTAAAACATCATTATTAGGTAGGTAATGGACACAAGTTTTACGGTAAGTTATAAGTTTTTATCTTTCTTAGTTATAACATAAGTAGTTAGTTTTAATAATTAGGTACACACTTTATTAGTTTTACAAAGAGTAGTTAACACTAATCCTAAGTTTATTTAGTTAAGATACATATTTTATTCACAGGACGTTTTAAAACACTGTTCTTACATCTAATTGATACAACTCGAGTAAGATTATCGGGACCAACATGTTTTCGAATTACTCTTCCTAATATCCACTTACTGGGTGGAATATTATCATCTTTTAGGATAACTATGTCATCGATTTCTGGCTCAAGTTGTTTTGTGTTCCATTTATATATTTTATTAAGATTGACAAGATATTCTTTAAACCATCTTTTCCAGAAATCGTTGACCATTTTTTGAACTAACCTCCATCGTTCAAGATTAGTGATATATTTACAAGGTGTATAATTCTCATCTGATAGGTTTAATAAAGGTTCGCCAATCAGAAAGTGACCTGGCGTCAGGGGAAGAGGGTCATTGGGGTCATCACTTAAAACCGAAATAGGTCGCGAGTTTAAACAAGATTCAATCTGTGCTAACACAGTGGTAAGTTCCTCGTAGGTGAGTGTACTATTTCCAATAACTTTTGTGAGATGTGTTTTTGTACTGCGTACCCCAGCCTCCCACAAACCCCCAAAATTAGGCGCATGTGGAGGGATGAAATGCCATGTTGTACGTTCTAAAGTTAACAACTCTGCTATCTCACTAGGAATAGAAGACTTGGCCTTGTCAAACATATCTCTTAGCTGCTTGTCTGCTCCCACAAAATTTGTGCCATTGTCACTGAAAAGGTCATGACAATGTCCTCGTCTGGCAGTAAAGCGCCTGAAAGCAGCGATGAATCCCTTAGAAGTCAGGTCTGTGACAGCCTCCAGGTGTACAGCACGTGTTGCCATGCAAATGAAGAGACAAATATATCCCTTATAAGATTTAGCTCCTCTGCCTGGTGAAAATCTGATATTAATGGGTCCTGCATAATCTACACCAGCTGATCTAAAAGGTCTGCTGGGTTTTACTCGTACCTCTGGTAGTTGACCCATCAACTGTACCGCATTGTTTTTTGCATATCTAATACAAGTTGTACATTCTCGGTAATATCCCTTTGCTTGATCCTTAGCTCGTAGTATCCAGTACTTCGACCTCAAGTAATTTAGCATTACTTGTGGTCCACCATGCATTGTGTTCTGATGGGCATCTTTAATTATTAGTCTACTAAGATGGCTCTTAGCAGGTAAAATTATAGGATGCCTTGTGTCGTACGCAGCTTGCGACTGTTGAATACGTCCGCCAACTCTTAAAATACCATTATCATCTATAATGGGACAAAGATTGCGTAGTTTGCTCCTTTTAAGAACACTGCCTTGAGATTTTAACTGCTTTATTTCTTGATTAAATTCTTTTACTTGAATTTGTTTAATGCAATTATTTAGAGTTTCATTAATTTCTTGTGTTGTAATAAATCTGGTATTATATTTAACCTTTTTTTTATTTAACTTTACATTTAACCATCTTCTACAGTATGAAATTACTCTCAACATTTTCTGTAAATTAGAGAACTTAGTCCAAATTAATTCCTCTTCAGTATTTAATAAAGCAGTGAAAACTCTGGCTTTCTCTTCTTCTTGTGTATCCTCGACATCAGCCAAAATCATGCTTAGGTCTGGTTCAGACAACCAAGCTGGACCATTCCACCACAGTAAGTTAGTTGTCAACTCTGAGGCCTGTAAGCCTCGTGAGGCGCAATCAGCTGGGTTTGTGTCTGTAGTCACATGACCCCATTGCTCATAATCTAGGATATTCAATATCTCAGAGACTCGGTTGCTGACGAATGTGTTCCATCGACTCGCTCCACCCTTTAGCCAAGCTAGAACTATGGTCGAGTCTGTCCATGCGTGTAAATTTTCCTTAGCTATGTTCATTACTTGCGCTGTCTCGAAAATCAGTTTGGCTGCTAGTGCAGCACCACAGAGTTCCAACCTCGGAATAGATAATTGTTTCTCAATAGGAGCAACTTTTGTTTTGGCTGATATTAAATTAACATATACTTTGTCTCCCTCTACTACTCGAATATACACTGCTGCCCCATATGCTGCCTGTGAAGCGTCTGCGAAGACGTGCAACTCTGTTGTTGATGTGTGGGAACATTGTAACCACCTTGGTATAGAAACATGTTTAATGTGAGCTAAATTCTCTCTGAAGTTTAACCATTCAGCTAGCAGTTCTCCACTAATGGTGTCATCCCATCCTAGTCCAATTTTCCATAACTTCTGTATCATCATTTTTGCTATGACAACAACAGGAGCTATCCACCCTAGCGGATCATACAATTTAGCAACATCAGAAAGAACGCATCGTTTAGTTATAGGTTCCTTTGTTTCTGGTAAGTTGAGGGAATATACAAAGCTGTCAGCGTTTCGATTCCAATTAACTCCTAGTACTTTAACTAAACTATTGACCTTAAGAGGTAGTTTATGATCATCTCTTTTATTTATACCCATATATTTTAACACGTTCTCCTCATTACTACTCCATTTTTGTAACTCGAAGCCGCCTAAGTTCAGAAGTTTATTCATGTCATTGTAAATACTAACAGCTTCATCTTCTGTTTCACATCCTGACAATAGATCATCCATATAAAAATCTGATTTTGTTATTTTAGCAGCAGCTGGAAGTTTTGATTTCTCATCATCCGCCAAACTCTGTAATGATTTCACTGCAAGGTATGGTGCACATGCGGTACCAAAGGTCAATCTCACCAGTTTGTAATGTTTAATTTGCTCAGTTGTTGTTGGTCTCCATAATAACCTTTGATAGTCTGTGTCTTCCTCTGCAACACGCACCATTCTATACATTTTTATAATATCTGCCGTTATACAGATTCTGTGTGTCCTCCATCTCATCAGTATGTGGCGCAAGTCCTGTTGCAGCTTAGGACCCACAAGCAAATTGTCGTTCAAGGAAACATGATTGATTCCCTTACACGAAGCGTCAAAAACCACCCGAAGTTTCGTTGTATCCTTATCTTCTCTTACTACGCCATGGTGAGGTAAATATACCGCTTTAGAATTGTTAATATCTGCAGACTCCACTTCAATCATGTGATTAAGATTAATGTATTCTTTCATAACCTTACTGTATTCTTCATGAAACTTTCCATTTTTTGCAAATTTCTTCTCTAGGAATTCAAACCTTTTAGCAGCTATTTCCCTCGATCCATCAGCTTGACCTTCTGGGTTATTGTTTTTGAATGGCAATCTTACTACATATCTGCCTTCCTTGTCTCTGATCGTTGTAGCCTCGTAATACTCTTCACATCTTTCTTCTTCTTTTGATAATCTCTTTTGTATGGTGTTTGGCTCGTTTTCTAACTCCCAAAATAACTTAAGCATCTCATCTTCTTTAAGCTGAACATGCAGGCTAGTGAAATTCTTCTCTGCTGAAATGCATTCTCGTGACATCCTGCCTGATAGAACCCAACCTAGAATTGTGTTTTGTGCTAATAAATTACTCACAGGATGCTTGATAACGCCGTCTAACAAGACGTCGCTGTACACTTCAGCTCCAAGGAGAATGTTTATTCTCCCTGGTGTTGCAAATCCTGGGTCAGCCAGCTCCAACTCTTTTAAATCTGACCACTCAGGAATACTTAGCTTAGTGGTAGGTAGTATTGTTGTTAGTGAACGCAAAACATATGCCTCTACTCGCACTGACGCATTGGGATTGTGACATGATTTGACGCAAAGTGTAACCCTGTGTTTGATTCTAGTTTGCCTCTCTCCCACGCCTGACACCCAACCACTCACCGATTTACGATTCAGATTCAATAATTGGACTGTTGCCTCTGTAACAAACGAAGCCTGTGACCCTTGGTCTAACAAAGCTCTCACAACGTATTTGTAACCATTCCTACTATCTACTAACACATTAGCAGTAGCTAATAGGACACTGTTTGATTGTATATGTTCACTAGAAAAGTTAGTTACAATATGTTCATCATTAGATATAGAAATAGGCGTACCTGTAGATTTGTCATTCGCTATACCTGTAGTTGAAGGTTCACCTTCCTTCAGTTTCTCGTTCTGCTGTCCTCTCTCGAAATGCAAAAGGGTGTGATGCCGCCGTCCACACTTTCTACAACACGTTGACTGTCGACACTTGCTCACGGGGTGTGTAGGCGCCAAGCAATTGAAGCATAACTTGTTCGTCTGTACAAATTCTTGTCTTTCATTTGGAGATTTATCTCCAAACTTCTTGCAGGAATAGATGTAGTGGTCACCACTACACAAAGCACATTTTAGAGGCGCTTCGGGTCTCTTTTCGTCGCTGCTGGTAACATTCGAATGGAAAACCTTGGGTTTAGCTACTGGTTTCGGTTGCATCATTTTAACTGTAGTACTTTCTATCATTTCTAAAGCTCTAAACCTTGCTTCTAAAAAATCCCTTAATTCCGACCAAGTGGGTAGATCGTTATTATATTTCGCACTAATTTGTTGTTCCCACAACTTTATAGATTCAGAATCTAACTTCGATACAACTAAGTAGGTAGTTACCATATCCCAGGTATCAGTCTGCATGCCCATGTTCTTTAACGCCTTCAAACAAGTCGAAGTTGTGTCTACTAGTTGTTTAATTAAACTAGCCGACTCCGTCTGCACAGGTTTTTGCGTAAATAAAATCTTCATAATTGCGTTGCTGTTGAACCTCGTATTATTATAACGTTTTATTAATTGGTTCCAGGCCTCATCATAATTTGCATCTGTTATAGAAAAGTTACGTAACAGTACCTCAGGTTCTCCAGATAAATTGCTTTTTAGGTAGTGCAGCTTCTGTACTCGTGATAAATGTTCATTGTCGTGAATTAGAGTACGGAACAGGTCGTAGAATGGTTGCCACTCCTCGTACTTTCCCGTGAATGTGGGTATCTGTATATTGGGCAACCTAATTCCTCGATTCTTGAAATCTTGCACGTCGTTAATTGAAGAGGATTGAGATAAGGCAGGTTGAAATTTTGATTCTTCTAAAAAAGGCTGAAGAGCTTCTCTTAATGTTGATTTGTAGCTTATGTATGTTTCTTCAAATACCTCATAAATATCTTTCTCAAAGTAGGGGTCTTCTCTTTCCTCATCAACAGCTTTTATAATAATACACTTGTGACCCGACTTGAACTCGTTCCACAGTTCCTCTAATAAATCCAACCTTGTTTCTAAGTAAGGTCGTTTTATTCTGTCTTTCGGCGATTTCTTATAGTTTTTTTCAGTCTTTTTTAAGTTTTCCAGTAGCTCATTCTGATACTTAATCAGATCCTCCATTGTAATTATATTTATTCAGCTCCACAAGAAAACACAAATTATCACAATACGCAAGTAAGTTCACCGCTATTATGCGTTTAATAAGATCGTAGCACGTAATAAAATCTATTTATTGTATTCACTAATTAGTTCTTAACCACTTCTCAGAAAAAATCCTTATCGCTCAGGAATGCTATTGTTCTCACTCACGGCGCTCGGTCGCACCGGGGGTCGGTCGATGATTTGAATTCGGTTCGATTTAGGACCATATGTTTGAAGCAATAAGGTTGTATTTGGTATAAGAGGAGTTTTAGAAAAAATAGACGTGTGTTTGTCGCGAAGATTTAATTTCGACTGGTTTGACAAATCATTTGAGTGGACTGTATGTGTGATAATCTACATATCGATAGCTAGCTATAGATAGTAACGTTACATTCACTCGTTTGTAAGTACTTGCTTAAACAACCCCCTAACCTAAACCTATATAATAATGTTTAGATATTTAAATACTAGCTTTAGAATACTTAATATAAGATAGATAATAGATTGGAAGGTAGTCAATTAGTTAACACTTACATTTTGCCGTTCCGTAATTAAATAAGTATTAATATTGTAATAACTTTACTGACAGTATAAACATTGTGTTGAAGCTAACGCCAAGTGTATGAGTCATTCATAATATCGTTTGCAGAGTGATTAGTGGCTGTATTTGAACAGAAACATAAAATAAACATTCAAAAAAGTGACTTCGGTGGTTCCAGTTTGCGCGAAAGTGGGTGCTTCGAAAAAAACTTTGTCAACTCATTCACTCTGATTGCTAGTATTACGCTAACGCACCGATACTCATATTTCGAAAGATATTTTAAAGTATCCGTGTTAGCTTTCGTTGAGTGGCGACTGAGACGTGTGAGGTTGCAAGTTCGAATCCCAGGGCAAGATTTACTTTTTGCAATTTTTAAATTTTAATTTTTAATTTTTTTTTCTTGTTTTGTGTTTTTTTTTTTTTGCCATTATGATTTGCGCTGGTTGTAATGCTACTATTCTCGTTACACAAAAGAGAATTAAATGCTGTTTAAGCAAATGTGCCCTACAGTACCATTTGGAATGCGTCAAGTACGATGAAGCGTCAACACCTAGGACTAAATGGACTTGTCCAATCTGCGTCTCTGGCCGTCCTAAACTGGACAACACTAATACGCCAGTTCATCCTAAAGGTCACACTGTACAAACTGATCAAGCGGCTCCAGTTGCTGAATCATCTACAATGTTTTCCTCTACATCAGGACCGTCTTATAGCCAGAGCAAACCAATAGTTGGTCAGAGACTTACGCCAGCTGTGGAGTCACCACCAGTTACGCCTCGATTGGCATCCGTTAGCACAGAAGTCAACTTGCAAGACACAATACTTTCAGAAATTCGTAAGTTACGACAGGAAATGAATGAAAAGTTTGATAGTCAACAGGCCTCTTTGGCGAAATTTGAGACCACTCTAGCCACGGTACAAAGGGAAGTTAGTGACCTATCCTTGAGATTTTCCTCAATGTACGAAGACTTGGACGAGTTCAAGAAGACTGTAAGTTTTCTTTCTGATGCTTATGATGATCAAGTCGAATTAAATGCCCGAAATAATAACTGTATTGCCGAACTCCTTAAGAATAACGCCGCGATGAGCGCTCAAGTAAGGGAACTAGAGACTAAATTGCAGCAAATTGATCAATTGGCACGTGATAGCAATATCGAGGTACAGTGCGTTCCTGAACACAAAACCGAGAACCTATTAACGGTCGTAAAACAAATGGGTAAAGTTGTGGGAAATGAACTTCACGATAACGAAATCCTGTCATTTCATAGAGTTGCCAAATTGAATGAAAACACAAATCGTCCACGTAGCATAGTCGTCAAGTTAGCCAGTCCTCGTATTCGAGATAATCTACTTGCTGCAGTTAGAAACTTTAATAGGAAGAATGAGTCGGAGAAGTTGAACAGCAGCCATATTGGTATTGGTGGAGTAAAGCAGCCGATTTTTGTGACGGAAAATCTGACTCTGGCTAATAAAAAACTACATGCAGCGACAAGAATCGCTGCTAAGGAAAAGAAATACAACTTTGTATGGGTCCGAAATGGTCGTATATTTGTGAGGAAGGATGTGACAGCAAAATCTCTTCTAGTAAAAAGTTTGGCATTTGTAGATTCGTTGTAACTTATTATTTTATTAGTCACATACTTTGCACGCTTGTGAGTTATAATAATTTAAATTCCAGTTTAAAATCTATTATCAAAATGTAAGAGGCTTACGAACCAAGACAGAGGATTTTTATTCTGCTGCTTTAAATTTTGATTACGATATCATTATCGGTACTGAAAGTTGGCTCAACGATACGGTGTTAGACCATGAATTTTTAGATAACCGATACAAAGTGTTCAGGCGCGATAGGTCATCTACGGTATCCTCGACTACAAAAAGGGATGGTGGGGGGGTGTTTGTTGCAACTCTAGACAAATATGAGGTGTCACGGAGATTAAATTGGGAGTCCCATTGCGAAGAATTGTGGATCACAATCAAGTGTGAGAGTGGCTTAAAAATTAATATTTGTGCGGTTTATATCCCACCTCCAATTAAACAAGACTATATCGATGCATTGTTTCGAAACTTTACAGAAATAATTAATAAAAAGAGCAAAACCAATTCTATCAACTTACTAATTGGAGATTTTAATATGGGTAGTATCTATTGGGAATATAATGCGGATTCTGGTCTATTGGTCCCCAAAGGATCTAGTAGTAATCTAGAACACATTTTTTTAGACATGCTGGCTTTTAATAATCTTCATCAATGCAATACGATACTCAACGCTTCAAACCGTGTTTTAGATCTAGTTCTTAGTAGTAGTGACAACAAAGTGCTGGTGTCTCCGGCTTCATTTCCACTTATACCTATTGATCCTCATCATCCGGCGTTGGAGATCTCGTTTACATCTAATAATAACAATCCTCTTGTACAAAATAAAATACCATACTTGAACTTTTATCTCTGTAATTATGAAGCGGTCAACGCTGAACTTGCGAAAATTACTTGGGCTGATGAATGGAATTCTATAAATAATATTAACGGAATGTTGCAAAGATTCTATGATATTCTAATGCCGATTATTAAACTGCATACTCCAATTACAAAACCACGAGATGAACGCTATCCTGTCTGGTACAGTAGAGCTTTACTAAAAGTCATTAAAGAAAAAGCAAAATATCACAATATATATAAAAAATACGGGAATCCTAGAGATAAAATTACGTTTGAATGCCTAAGAATGCGTTGCAGTGAATTGATAAAGGTCTGTTATGCTAATTTTAAAAAGAATATAACTGATCATCTGCGTACCAATCCAAAATATGTCTGGAAGTACTTAAAAAATAAACGGATAGGTAACAATTATATTCCCAACAAAATGAATTTGAATAATACTACGTTTGCCAGGGGCGGGCAGGCAATTTGTGACTTGTTTTCCAATAATTTTCAATCCATTTATGGAGTAATTAGTAACACACACGCTTCAACGCCAGTTAATCCCACTCCATGTAACAATAACACTTTCAGTCAGTGCAAACTTGAAAAAAGAGAAGTTTTTGATTACTTGTCTGCCCTAGATTGTGATAAAGGACCCGGGCCTGACTCAATCCCACCTCTCTTCCTTAGAAAATGTGCAGCGAATCTGGCTGATCCTCTGACTACAATGTTCAACCATTCTTTGGCACAGGGTTTATTCCCAGATCAATGGAAAATTGCACACATCACGCCAGTCATTAAATCTGGTAGTGTTGATGATGTTGCAAATTACAGACCAGTGTCCATTCTATCTGCCTGTGGTAAAATTGTTGAATCGCTTGTTCAGAAAAAAATGTTTTCTCACTTTAAAAATGTGCTGGATGATAACCAGCACGGTTTTCGCCCCAAAAAATCGACACTGTCTAATCTGGTCGAGTATGTTTCTTATATATCATCTGCATTAGATGACGGTAGAGAAGTTCATGCAATATACACTGACTTTAAAAAGGCCTTCGATTTGGTAGATCACGACTTACTAATTGCTAAATTGGAAAGTATGGGTGTTCATGGGTCGTTGCTGCGTTGGTGCGAATCCTATTTAAAAAATCGCTCACAACTGGTGTATATCAAGGGTTTTTTTCCATTTATAACAGCGTTATTCGAAGTATTCTGGAGTATTGTAGTACGGTGTGGAACCCATTTTATCAAGTGCACTCGGATCGGATAGAACGCGTTCAAAAAAGGTTCTTATACCACTTAAGTTTCTCAGATAACAGATGTCGTAGTTTGAACTCGTATAACTCTAGGCTGAGTCACTATAAAATGAAATCTTTAAGCGCACGTAGGAAATGCTTAGATTTCATGTTCTTGTTTAAACTAATAAATGGTGTAATAGATTCTCCTGAGCTTTTAGAAAAAGTGAAATTTAGTATCCCACGTAGTAGTAGTCGCTTAATTAACCGAAGGACTTTTGTCCTGCCTCATAGTCGTACCAATATAGGTAATTTTTCACCCATTTGCCGCATGCTTTCTCTTGCCAACTCCATTCGTGGTGAAATAGATGTCTTTGCTGGTTCTGTAGCCTCAGTTAGGACTAAACTTAAAGTATTAATCGTATAATATGTTATTTGTTTTTATGTTTAAGTTTTTCTTTCCCAAAACTTTTTCGTTATGTATGGAAAAGTTCACAATTTGTAAGTTTTGTTTAACTTTATATTTTTTTTTTAAATAGTATGTAAGTGTTTTACATAAAAAAATGCATGCTAGATTCACATCTAGTAGATGTCAATCAATATTTTTTTGTTGTAACTTTTTTTTATTGCATTTGTGATTGTACATCAGTTTTGTGAATTATAATAAAAAAAAAAAAAAAAAAAAAAATATAAAATGATTAATAGAATTAACATAAAAAATATAATTAAAATCTCGATTACGTTTGTAAATGTAATGCTTGGTCATCCCTAGTATCGGGTGGGGTGACACTGACAGCTCACTGCACGATCACTTCCCCTAAGTTTTCACGGTGAGATGGTTACAGAATAGCACAGCTGTTCATTACGCAATCAAAGCTGCATAATGGTAATTATTATCCAATTAATTATTAAGGTAGGTAGGTATATCAATTCCGCTTATAGATTTATGACTGATATACCTATTGCCTCGTTGGTCTAGGGGTCGCAAGCGTTACTGCCGAACATGAGGTCCTGGGTTCGATTGCCAGGTCGGGCAAAGTGTTATTTTTCCATTCTCAGTAGCAGCTCGGAGTTTGGATTCGTGCCTGGTTGATGGCAATAGGTTCGCCCCCTATTACGTGGGACTTAAACATAACTGGCGAAATATGGGCGAAGGTATTATATACACATCTGACTAACCCTTCGGGTAAATCAGGCGTGATGTTTTTAAGGGTTCCGTACCTAAAAAGAAAAAACGGATAGCTTATAGGATCACTCGTGTGGCTGGCTGGCTGTCTCTCTGTACATCTGTCACAGCCAATTTGCGCCGAATCTACTGGACCAATTAAGTTGAAATTTGGTACACATATGTATTTCTGTAACCCAAATACGGACGTGTAACGTACATAAATGAATTTTGAATATCACTCAATTTTGGCAAATAAGAAAATTAAAAAAAAAAAAGTTTTATAATTAAGTATATATTATGTAAACTGTACCGTGTGACATATACAATCAAAGGGCTTATTGTGAATATCACTAATACTTTTTTTATTATTTTAGAATTAATACTTTTAAAGTTATTTAAGTAAATTCATGAAATTTGACCATTTCCACCCTCGAAATTACTGAACCTAAAATTTTGAAAAAAATACAGAGAATGGTTCTTAAAAACCTATAAGAAGTATATGGTCTTAAAATAACATGGATACCTCTCAATATTGTACGTATAAACTTACATTTGCAGTTGGTATGTATGGGAGAACATGTTTTTCAACTACAATATTAAGTTTGTTCTTGGGATAAATTCATCCCAACTACGGAATCCTTCATCGTGCGAAGTCCGACACGCACTTGGCCGGTTTTTCTATCATCAACTGGTGTTGTGCAAAACTCAGAGCTTGATTTTCAAATGATTCGTTTCCGTTACTCGGATACCATTACAGGAAAATGGGCCTTGTCGCCTTTACACACACAATGATAGACGATAAAATTGTTATCGGACCTTATTGCACAATTAAAAGTAATCATTATAATATGATCAGTCTGACCACTCTTCGATGCTGAAATTCAGCATTAATTTGTCTGTTCACTACTAGTAAACATGTTGATTGCGCACATCGAGTCCCCAGAGTAGTGCGATGACATCACAATTTAATTTTGTTACTAGCAAAATCTGCAATCAATAAATCAACCAATTTTATTTATTACCTTGTTTTTCCGACTTTTATGTATAGTAGGAATAATTACATTTTGCGTAATCGGCTACTACTTTAGTCCAGTGTTATAGTTTTACGATTGTTTTGGACTTAATGGTAATATTATTCCTACAATTTGAAAATCAAAGTAACAGCCTCAATAGGGTTGAGAGTCAAGAGTTGTGATACGCAAATTCACTACTAATTACGTATTTCATACTATTCGGTATAATTATTTAAAAGTTAAAGCAGATTGACCGCGAGGGCGTTCCAATTCGAACATAAAATCAAACTTAAGTCTCTATTAAGTTGAGTAGAGAAGCGTATCAGTTGGGAGAAGTCGAGTATTCGAGGGCGGGATTTAAGTCGAGCGTCCAGTCCGCGTGCGAGCGTTGCCCGAGCAGCACGTGTTCATTCCCTTGCCACTTTTGGAGGGAAAACTTCGAACGAACTCCGGGAAAAAGAATGCCTAAAAATCGTGTTGTTTGTAAAATAAAATTACCTTGGAACTGCAGTGCATAAGGCATGTGGATTTTTATTATGACTTAAAAATCATGACTTAGTTGGATAGTTCGGAAAGTGGTGTTCAGTGTTTGCGGACATAATGAAAGGTTTGTTGTAACTTTAATTAATGTTTTTTTTTACTTGAATATATTTTTTTATTTTGATTTAGGACAATAATAGTTAATTTTGTGAGTTTATATTATGAGATTAATCTTAAATTTTTAACGCTAGTTCTTTTTTATAGATAAAAGTTAAAAAATATGATGTCAAAATAATGTTACCATTACCACGTATCTTTTTACGAAAATTATTAAAATAGCTGCAAGCGTAAATCTCAGGAGTGCTAAAACTTTTCGCTTCTTACTTTGCAATAGTTTTACATAATTTGAAAGCTTTCAGGAATAGCGAGAATTCCTTTGGGTTTAATACTTAACATTCGTTTTTGCATGGTCTCAGAATTTTTTGGATAATGCAATAGACTAAAACTAAAGATGGAACATACGAGTATATTCTGACCATGTTATTCAATTTGACTGCTATTTTTCTGCTCAGCAGAGTAACACAACCTCTTTTTGCATGAACTTGCATGTACGATATTATGTTACGGTGATTATTAATATATAATGTAGCCTTTAGTTAATAACTGTTTGATAAGGACTCTATGGAAAGTCAAATAACATCGAGGGTTTTAACATTGCTGATGGTGCAAACTGCCAGCGACAGGCATATCCTAAGCATTGGATCAAAAACAACTCTTCCAAACGTGAAATTAGAAACGAAAACGTATACACCAAGGGTCTCGGCCTGTCTGCCCATTAGTGAGCTCATAAGGAAGAAAATAGCAGTGACTATGATAGGTAAACCAGTGAGTATAATCGTAAATCAAGTCGCCCATAAGTTTTCGCGTTGTTTTTCTAAACTGCGCAACGTATTTTGACGCGGTTTTCACCATAATTCAGAGAATTTATTCCGGAAGGTTTATCTGCACATATATTAAATATAACATTTACATAAAATACTTAAAGACATTTTGATGCTTTTTAAAGTCGTCAAGGCTTTGCGAAACAGGGGTGGATCGTAGTTAGACTAGTTATGTATACCGCATATACATGCCGAGTTTAATTAAGGTCAAAAAGACAGACACCAAAAAAGCCACTTTAATTTATAATATTTACAAAAGAAAAAAAAAGAAAAACTACCATAACACCACCCGTTTGTAAACTAAAAATCTCATTTTAAAAGCTGAGCGATGTTCCCGGCAAGTGGGTCACAGCCCGGTAGTAAATATACCGTCAGATACGATAGACGTTCACGCAGTCTGATCTATGTTATGACCCACTATGAACGACACTGATACTAAATCTTTAAAAACCGGCCAAGTGCGTGTCGGACCACGCACAATGAAGGGTTCCGTAGTTGGGATGAATTTATCCCAAAAACAAACTTAACATTGTAGTTGAAAAACATGTTCTCCCATACGGAATGTATGGGAGATCATGTTTTCCGAACCGCAAATTTAAGTTGGTCGATTATTACTCGTTCACCTGTACAGCCTACTTAGCTCTGATAGTTTTCCTTTTAATTTCGTTATATATACTACTGCTGTGAATTTTTTCACAAGTCCAAGTACAACCATTTAGCTAGAAGAGGGGGGAGGATACTTGACTGTAACAAAAAAAATCAGTTAAAAGCTTAATATTTCGCAAACGGATCCCTGAATCCAAAAATGGTCTGGATAAACTCACAATATTTTTGAAAGGCCTTTCTAACGATACTCCACAACATGGGGTAGATGAGGAAAAAAAAACATCCCACTTTACATGTAGGATCGGTACCCTAAAAAAAATATGTTTTTATTTATTTTATTTTACCACTTTGTCGGCATGATAAATATGTATACATATACAAAGTTACAGCTTTCTAGTACTAACTGTCTCTGAGCTAAGCCGCAGACAGACAGACGGACAGACAGACAGACAGACGGACATGGCGAAACTATAAGGGTTCCTTGTTTACTACGGAACCCTAAAAAACGTAGGAAATTAACATAACTTTACGCTAGCATAGGTACTAGGTACTTTAAAGGCGAGAGGTGTAGTCATGCTGAACCGTCTTTGCATCGTCTGTTGCATTTTCATCACCTCTTGTCCTAATTCCAAACTATTTGCGGTCCATGCTACAAGTCTCCTTCCGTACAACTTCAACAGCAGTCATCTTTAAATTATTCCATACGTTGGGCACAATAACATCGCCTATAATAATTAACGAGGGTAGGCGCTGATACCTATAATTAAAAGATATTAGGTTATCTTAGCTTAGGTACTGGCTGAAACTCTAACATACAATCATACTTTTACCTTATACCTATTTTTTATTGTAAATCATGTTATATTACTTGAAGGTGCAAATAAACGATTTTTATTTAATTTATTATTTATTTATCTCCTTATTCACTCCTTTCGAGCTATATTATCTTCCACACAATCCATCCTTCGTTTCTGGGTCTCTTTTTATTTACTGGTGACAGTTCTTAAACATTGGCCTATTACTGAAAAATTCTAATACGATTCGACGATTCGATCCGATTTTACGATTCTATATTATTTTCAATGTTCGTTTAGGTATAGCTGGACAATCGAACTATCCCCTAATATTTTGCAGCTACACTATTCACTAAAAGGGCAGTGCAATTTACTACAGTGAAAAGTGCTGACTCCAAATATTATACAAAGCGTTCTCTTATAAAGTTTTAAAACGCGACTCAGCGTTCGATCCGGGAGTTGATTCGTTCTGGTTCACTTTTGATGGATTATGTTCAGACTTCGAGCCACGTTGATGCAGAATGTTAAAACGCGCCAGAGGAAATTAAAACTAACTTTTAGAAACAAACATTTTCGTAACTGTTTCCGTATTTCTGGCAGGTTTGTAATTATGATTTATGTATCGTTGGAAGTTAGTTAATTAATTGTAGTTAATAAGAGTCCGTTATTTTGCGAATGTTTACCTCTTAGGCCCGTATCTCAAAACTCAAGCATTACTTAAAACTCGTTTAAAGCCTTTTAATTGGTTGAAACTAGTTTTAAGTAATGCTTGAGTCTTGAGTGAGGATATGTAATACGGCCCTTAGTTTGGCCTCAATATAAGCTAAATGAGTTTAGTTGATGAAATTCCAGGAGAGTCATTCTTAAAACAACATTACAAAATCCGAAGATTTCGAGGTGTTAATTAGCGATCCTTTCCTTCAAAGATGAGTGAGTCCACTTTCAAACTGTGTGCGGTCATTAGGGTCAAAATAGGATAGCTTAAGTTAATATGATTTAAATAAAAACTCTATCTTGCTTTAAAACCTTTTTCAATTGAATTTAAGTATCCATACCGTTTTTATTTCGAAGAAAATCTTATAATACTCTTTGAAGTCTAGAGAAGTCTCATTTAACTATTGAATTTTTACTTTCAACATTAAATTATTCATAGGAATCAAATTATAATAAAAAGGTTATTTAAACAGCTTAGCATTAATAAGAATATTTAATCTAGAAATATAAAGAAACAACTCGCACAGGAGACCACAAATTAAACTTAACACACTCATAGAAACATAAATAATAAAAAGAAAAACAAAATAAATGATCATTTTAGTAGAAAGTCTTGTACGAGGCCAAAAGGCTCCTATCTCAGCATTATGCTGCGCCATTTAAAAATAAGTGTTGCAACGCTGTTATTCATATAGGGTCCGCAGTAACGTTACGGATATATACAGAAATAGATCATAAATAAAATTAAATCAATAATAGATGTGTGAAATAATAAAATAAAAAAATATGAATATTATAATATAATTTGTAATCCGTGTGTCAGCACCCGATGTAACATCAGTTACTTGTCTATGGTACTCTATGGCATCGCTGTGACAACTTGACATCGGCACCATTGCCATAGAGAAAAATAGAATAGAAAAGTAAAGAGACGCAGGCGCTGACACTGGCAAAAATAAATATAAAAACATTACGGCTGATAATGCTTTAAAGTTAATAATGCAGTGAAAAGTGCTCTGCGGTAATCAGATAACGGCATTTGGAGAAATAAAGAAAAACTTATGTTATGAGTAAAATACTTGCACACTAAAAAGAAAAACAAATAATAAAATCGACCAACTTAAATTAATCCGACTCACGATTTTAGTATTACGCGGTTCGTAATTTGTCTTTTTCGCTTTGCCCGTCTCTCTTCGTCAGCTACTCTAGCGTTATTCTCGCATTTTCTTAATTACTTTAACTTCCTCGGCATTCGGATCTTTACGATATTTTCCCGTATTTTTTCAATACTTTCTAGAGTAAAAAAATGGTGCTCATCTACGCCATGCTGAAAACAGAATGGCGTAAATGAGAACCACTTTTTTTCAATTTCTTTATTCAAAAGTATCAAAGTTCATAGGATAATTGTTTTCGATTATGTATGACTTAATAGAAATCTTATCTTGCTAATCCTAGAGTTCAATATATCGTAAATAATATTTTCACGGTGTTGGACCGTAGGTTATGCGAAATCTGTTTAAAAAACCGAACTACTTAATTGATATTCTCAGTTTGAAACATAGTTTAATCCTTAATAATTAAATAGCTTCTGGCCGCGACTTCGTCCGCCTGTTTTAATATAATATGTAGCCAATGGCAAAAGTGTAGCTTTTTTTTTTTAAACCAGTGAAGGTTTTTTTTTAAATCGTATCAGTGCTTCACGAGACTGGGGCTTGTGGCTAAGTAATAACAACCGAACGGGTCGATCGATCAGGTTAAAGTACGCTTACCGCGGTTGGTCCGTGGATGGGTGACCATCCAGTGCTGGATAAAGACTACTTGATGCCCTAAGCAATCCACGCCTGTGGGCCCCACTACCCACTAGTTAACTAGTGTAGCGGCATCTACATCGCTACATGCGAACTACGCTTCAAAGACCTGACGTCACACAACATCCTGACGTCACACAAATCCTGTATCGCGCAATTAGAGTTTACCGCGTGATGAACATATATACAAGCTTCCCGGCTTCAACCTTTAGGCAGTTGCCCGCCAGACAAGACACCCGTCTGGTCGGAGGATCCTCCCTTTTCTATGGGGGATGAGTGAAGTTTACACCTTGTTCCTCAAACCCTTAAATTGGTGACCCCGAATATGAACGTCAACGCAGCCTTCGTGCAACTACTTCAGTGTGACGTCATCATAATCATCACGCCCGCAAGCTTTCGTGAGGCAAGTCACACAGCCAGTCAGCACCCACGGCTTCAACGGGTATCCTGACCACCAGCATGCAGCGAACGCGCATTCCTGGTCATCACCCTCAGCCACAACCCAGCGCTGTACCACATCTGACCCACTGGATCATAACGCAGCGCTACCCCGACTCACTGGGGAATCACCGCAGACAGTTCCAACTCACCGCGAACTATGCGGCACCCGGTTCCGACTCACTGGAACCACAGCTGGCACTGTGAAGCATCGCAAGATAGAAGACTCAGCCCACTATCGACCTCCGGTCTCCGGAGGGGAGTGATGTAGCGGCATCTACATCGCTACATGCGAACTACGCATCAAAGACCTGACGTCACACAACATCCTGACGTCACACAAATCCTGCATCGCGCAATTAGAGTTTACCGCGCGATAAACATATATACAAGCTTCCCGACTTCAACCTCTGGGCAGTTGCCCGCCAGACAAGACACCCGTCTGGTCGGAGGATCCTCCCTTTTCTATGGGGGATGAGTGAAGTTTACACCCTGTTCCTCATACCCTTAAACTAGTATCGGTCTTTAAAAACAAATATGTACGTGGAGTAGGTATTACAATAAAAACCAAAGGATATTTTTTATTTGTTTATTTATATGCGACTTGTGACTTATACGTGCATTAAATTCGCGGACAATGATTATTAAGTTCAACGTTTTTAGCATAATCTGCCTGTATATGTCGTGGCGATCTCAGAAATGATCATTTCGTGAAGTGTTCAACCATTCCATGAAATAGAACATAGACCGCTGGTTACTTCATGATGTTTTCTATCCAGATCATTGAATACTCAACGTTTGGCGATATGAACAGTTAAACGCAGGACTACTTCATGATGTGGCCAAACGTTAGTGATAATAAATTGTTAAATAGCTAGATTATCCACGGGTAGAGGCGTTGATGTCGCTTTGTTTTTGTTGTGCATCATGGCGGTGGCATACAAAGTAGAGAAAATCACCCTACCACACAAAAAAAATCGATGGGCTTTTATTTATTTCCAAATATGATATTAAGGAAAGTGACCAACTTGGAAGTAGCCCTTGCTGGCCGTTGCCGCGGCACTACTCGCTTCACTCGCTCGGCTCGCGCGCGGTTGGTTGCAGTTCTAACCTATCCTAACTCATTTGGTCCGGGTCGGGCTACAAGCGGCGTGTTTTTTTTAAACATATTTTAAGTGTTATGTTGCATTTCTCGCCGCTTTTGGCACCCCCACCAAATATCAGCGGCCGCCGAGCGATACTTCCAAGTTGGTCGCAGTTACTTGGCAATTTTTACTACACCTTAAACCATGGATACTCTACAGCCCTACATTAATGATAGGTCCAAACGTCGGCTGACATATCATTAAATGTGGACGTTTAAACGATACGGTTAATTTTTGCTGGCCATTTCACGAAACACAACCATTTTATGAAATGGTCAAAGTCGAACACTTTATGAAATGATCAGTTCTAAGATCTAGCCACGACATAAATATATTACCTACTGATAAAGCATCGAGGCTTTCCAGCAGCATCGTCATTCTTTTTCATTTTATATTACTTTCAACAACATCTCCTGCCGACAATACGGGAGGGTTTTCAAACAGCCTTGCCTTTCATGTGCTAGCAAAAATCTTTTCAGTGCTGTTTATGGTGCCCCCCAGGACGTGATGCCCTAAGCAATTGCTTAATTTGCTTATGGGCTAATCCGGTACTGTGACCATCTTCACATAACAACCCCTCCATGCCTGAAAGCACGTAAAGCCGTTGGTTCCGGCTGTTATTTGTAGATCTTTGACAGTTCTTACGGGTCGTCAGAAGCCCGAAAGTCTGATAACCAGTCTTACGAAGGAGTATCGTGTTACCCAGTAACAGGGTTGTGAAGGTCGCGTAGATAGTCGCTCGATATAAAATACTGGTATTCAGTTAAATCTGTTTAGACTGGAAGCTGACTCCAACATACCTAATTATAATATTACTATTACAGTGCTTCCAGACTACTTTTTACAAACAATTTTACCTTTTTATTATATTAGTTTAGAGTAATTTGCCTGGATACATATAATAAAAATGTAAATAATATTTATTACAGAGTACACGCTGCCATGGATGCTCATTACCGTGGCAGTGTTAGAAGCTGTGGGAGCAAGCGACAAGCGGCCGCGGTTCGTCACAGAGCCGCCCGCGCGCGTATTGTGGCCCGCCACACGTGGGGCACACGCATTGTGTCGGGCAACCGGCCATCCACCGCCAGACGTGCATTGGGTCACCGCTGAAGGACAGCTGCTCACTACTATACCAGGATTACGGTAAGACTGGCTGTTAAGTAACCTTCTTTTTAGTTAGAGGATTTTTAGATAAGGACATTAAAATGAATAAACACTACAGGAAATTAAAAGCGCACGCTCTAAACATCGCTTTTAGGCACTATTCAAATGATTTCATACTAATAGTAATTTCTGAGTAGTAGATTAATACGATTCTTTTACTGAATGTAATTTTCTCGTAGCCGCATGCTATGATTTTCGTTGCCGCTTGCTACGAGTTTCGTAGCCGCTTGCTACGAGTTTCGTAGCCACTCGCTACGAGAGGTTTTTCCTGATTTCGTTGGTTGATGGTTTCAAGCACTTTACTGATGATTAGTTTTGTTGTCAGATTAATGTTTGACATTGCAATTTGCCTATTGCTAACCCACTACAAACGAAAGCTATAAATCAATCGCAATAAAATTGTCCTTTTTGTATTCATATTGCCAATTCCTCGATTGACCAATTCGTTGCACATTGGACTATTACATTTTTAACACGCCAGTGCATTTTAGACCGTATGACGTACGAAATGGCTTTCCATTAAAATTGTTCGACCCAAATTCGCAATTATCGCTCATAGCAGTGTTAGATGAAAATATAGGAAATACTAATGACATTACCGATAAATCCTATAAATTGTTGAACGTATGGCGCGATACTACTATATAATATATTTGTTAGTTCACCCAAAGTAGGTAAATTATAATTATTACATAATTAAGTAATATTAATTTGTGATATAATCAAATAAAAATAATATTCGTTTAATTCAGATTATTTAAATGTCCATATTTTGTTACTATGATAAAAAATATATTATACTAAGCTTGAAATTTTTCTGTAATCTCAGAACTTCCTGTTAGGATTACGAGGTCACCCGTAACTACTTCTAGTTAATCTTAAAGAAAATGTAAATATATTTTTCCTCATCAAAACGTGCTACTTGCATTTTATATTTAAGTAGTATTCATTGGAAAATTTAAATGACCTGGGAAGACAACATAAATACATTTACTTTATTATTCTCGCACACACTAAGACGGACTCAATGCCTTAGGCATTCTCTACCAGTCAACCAAGGGTGGTGAAGAGATAAGATGGCAGGTGCTCCGATTTAGAGGAGATAATTATAATAAAAAATATTAAAAAGACAACAATGAATTATAAATAAAATTGGTACACAAGTACACATATAGTCTAGAAACTTATAATACACGTACATACATATTTACTATAAAATATACCTATATTATATATGTAAAAAGGATATAAAGGCGGACTTAATGCCTTAGGCATTCTCTACCAGTCAACCAAGGGTGGTGAAGAGATAAGATGACAGGTAATAATAAAAAATAATAAAAAGACCAATGAAGTATAAATAAAATAGGTACAAAAGTACATATATAGTTGACACATTGACACTACTTTATCCAAGTGCTATTTTGTATCTAATTTTACGGCACACTCTCGGGAGTTAGAACGACGGTCTTTAGATTGCTTCGGGATTGGGTGTTAGTGGTACCTATAGGCGAAAGTCGGCGACGGCTCCATTAAATAAACTACTCTAACTTCACCTATATTTCACAAGAAAGCGATACCGGAGTGAGCAAGTTAATATTTACTGCGAGCACCCCAGGCGAATGCCTTCGTTACGCTTAGGAACACGCGTTCTTACTAGTTGAATATTTGTCTTGAATTTGTCTTAGATATTAATTACGAAACTCGCTAATTTAGTTAACTGAGCAGTTAGAGGAAGATGCTGCATTAAATATCTGTTTATGTATTGAGTCTTTAGAGCTTCTCAAGTAACTTATACATGCATTCTTATATTAATAAAAAAGTTAGTTACTATAAAATACGACTCCACTCTCCGTTTTAGAATATTTATTAATGTTTCTAATAATTAAGATACTTTTCTCCCCACAAAATAAAAAAAATACTGTTTTATTTAATTAAAAGTAAGTGAGCAGTGATGCTTCCGCAAAGTATAACATGCATCCCTAAAAGCTTATGACAAAGTTGTGTCAATTAATCTCGGTTGAAATTCCACAAGAAAAATGTATCTACATTAAGCAAGCACCGGGTGTCCCAAAGTTTTTGCTTCCACAGTGTCTAATGACTAACGGCAAGCGACTCGACGAGTTTTGTATTTTTAATAAGGCCTTGTGTAAGTGTGCCGGCGACTTCGCAAACTTTACTGAAGAGACATTTAAAAACTTCATAGTGAAAGTTTCTTACCATTTTACTTAATACTTTGTAGTTATTTTGAAAGTGCATTAAGACAATAGTGATTGTAATTGATTGGCGATTAACTATAATGATAAAATACAATAGACGACGTATATTTAGTAACAGGAGGACGTCAGGATGACGTTTGACTTGTTGTGAACAGTGTGAGCCACTTCGCCCGACAACCCCAATCACATAGGATTACTGCTCGGCCAACCTCGGCAAGGATCGTTATCAGCGGGGTAAGGGGTTGCGAACAATCGCAACAAAGGTGACTTATGGTGAGGTGTTGCGATTGTTCGCAGCCCCTTATCGCGCTGATCAGGTCAATCGTCATACTGAGGATGCCTCATTGAGAGGTGAAACACGTTTCGATTTCTTACAGCGTTCTTTATGACTCTTTATGAACAGTTAAGCGGATTAGGTTACTAACGTCATCTATTGTATTTTATAATGGATTTCCGCAAAGTCACGCCTGAGTCAATTAACTAACGATAATAATTGAAAAAAACAAATGACTCGTTTATCACTCTTCACTTTTGAGCTGTATGTAGTTCTTTGTTATAACATTCTCTTTCTCTTTTCTCTTCTTTTATAAATAAAACCCTGCCTGGTGACGATAAGCTGTTAACGAAATGATACACAACATTATTGCCAAACGTTCAAACATCACAAAGACTCTAACATTCATTTTACGTCCATCTTACTGAATAGCAAATAAAACTAATCCAATACTCAATTAACGTTTTATGCGAAGGCTACTTTATCACAGTAACAACACAGTCACAAAATGATGTGTTGGGTAACTAATTCGTAGTTTCCCTGTGGAGTGCCAGTAATAAATTGGCTGAGTTTCCGATCGGAGTCCGTTAAGGGTAAGTTCCGAGGCGAAGACGTGTGAGAGACCTACCTATGTGTTGAGTTGAAAACTTTGTCGATCTCCGATACACTTCCAAGGCGCAATTACTAAAGTCTTCAGTGTTCGCTAACTTCACGCTATACCAAATTTCTCAGCATGAGAATGTTGATGTACTTGTCTTGATACGTGACAATACCGACGTTAGTAACCGATCTTATAACTTTTATGGCGCATT
The DNA here is from genome assembly GCA_947364205.1 of Agrochola lota. NCBI lineage: Eukaryota > Metazoa > Arthropoda > Insecta > Lepidoptera > Noctuidae > Agrochola > Agrochola lota. The sequence continues at coordinate 14,859,949 of OX376223.1, read as the reverse complement.
AGATAGACAGATATTATGTACCTAATTATTTATTTATGCCTGCAGCTTTGCCAACGTAAAGGTCAGAAGTTATTCCACAAGAACGTACCACCGGGATAATTTGTATTCAATGTTTCAGAAAGACGGATAAAAATACTGTCAAATTTATATTATTAGTATAAACTCACGCATTCATACTTATTAATGACATACTTTCCGTTTACTCACGTAGGTATCAGAGAAAGAAATCCGTTTGAGATGGTTTGAAACTAGTCTGGCAAACCCAAAATAAATACGTGAATTAAAACATAAATAACAACCAATATTTCTCGATTATTTGTTATTTTTGCTGCTAGTTTAAATGTTATTTCCAACGTTGTTGACGACTTACACGCAACAATTTACAAGCAAGCTCACTATTTCGACAGTTGTTAGGAGCATGACGTGCTATGTGTTACATTGCGAATGCTCAAAGGCAAGGAAACTTCGCCCGTGCACGGAGCTCAGCGAAAGTAGCAGAGTATTGAATAAAACGGATTTTGCAATATGTTACAAGTTTAACCTATTGTGAGAGCGTATGCAACTTTAGCATGTAAAGTATTATGTTCTTTTTCACAAGTCGTACAGATGTTGCCTGTTAACTTTTTAGATCATAACAGTTGCCTATTACTACTTGTAAGAAAAAAAATGACAACATTTCGGTCCAGATTCATTAAAGTACAAATCATTTTGTATAGACGGTATAGGTATAGGAGATTGTAACAAGAAAATAAAAGTTAATTGAATGGGAATACAGTTCAAGTTCAAAATGAGAAGCAGGAATTCAAGAAAGCACTGGTAAAACTGATTTAAACCTTAAAACAATTCCCATCTCCGCAAATAATATATTACGTAGGGCACTTATTCCGTAGAAATGTAACAAGACGCTTGTTCCGCGTAACGTGCAAGTAACTCTCAATTGCCATACACTCCACTCCCGGCGACGGCAAAGTGAGCTTGAAACAAACGATTATGGTGACAGTTGACTTATAGCGAGCTAGCAGCGATAAATGGCCACGGCACGTTCTCACGCCACCATATTTTTTCAACGATACCAAGCGCACTCGTTTCAAGTAACATTCTTATATCGTAGCAAGACTATTTGTTTAAAAGAAATCTTGGAAAAATACTCACCGCCGCACCCTGGATGAATGAACTCATTTTAAGCTCGGTTAAACATTCGCCAGAGGTTGGTTTAGTACAAAGTATCAGTTAATACTTTAGGTGCCAGCCCAATTGTTTGAACGCTAATGGAATCTATTGTTACATAGCTGATAGTGGCTAGACAAGAGGGATCTCGTTTAACGTGATTCGACATTCCATTATCGGCATGATTATGTTTGGTCCCTTGACAACAGAGGGGATATTACGTTATTCACGAAGTATCAAGGCCCTCTAGCCACATTAAAATCCATAAGAATAATAAATTCTTTTTGATATGACACAATGTCGGGGCAAAGTTTTCGCATACTGAGTAGGAGTAGCAAGTTACCGGCGCCAAGTAGCGTAAACTAAACTCAACCTTGCACAGCTCCCTGCGAAGACATAAGGGTCATTTTCTACATTCTGTTCGGCAAAATAAACGTAGTTTGGGTTAGTTACGTATCACGTCCAACTCGTGTCAGCAGTAAGTAGTAACAAGGCGTTGTTTACTCGCGTCGAGCTGGAAACTTTGAACATCTCACCTGTGAACTTACTTTAAGGTTTATTCGTGAAGATAGCTCAACGTAGTGTGTTCGCGGTAACCAGACTTAAAATTACCGAATGAAACTTGTCGCGGAATTGAAAAAACACCGCTAAAGTGTTTTCTTTGTATCGTATTTTTCCGCTTAGATAAATTGCTTACGCATTGAAACTCTTTCGTTTAGATACAAAGTTAATACAAGAATAAAATAAAGAGTAGTGATTGAAGTTGTACAAATAGACGTAAAGATAGACAGAATTCCATTAAAAAAAATTGCCCAGATCCCATTATGAAACGTACAATATTGGCTCAGTTCAGCGTCGTTCCGAGAAACATTGATTTCATAGCAGAAAACGCAAAAAAAGAAATGAATTTCGCGGGCCGGGTATAAGACAAGCTGAATTTAATGTAGCCTGTAAATTATGTTCTATGATCTTACACATGGCCTCAAGAAAGCCAAACATAACTTGACAATAAATCCACATTACCATTTTCCGCTTACTTAGAACAGGTAGAACTTACTTGAACGAAATTATTAAAACGATTTCTTGATGTCATTACCAATTTTATTTCGGAAAAAAACTACGGCAAAATAACCAAAACATTGGAGTAGAAAATTAGATTTCCATATCAATATGTAGGTAGACAAAGTTATATAGGATGTTTGTGTCAGCAGAAAATTGCCAATGATCGAATATCGGAACGTGTGAAGATAACCTGTCAGAGAGCAGACGGCTAGATGACAGCAAAAGATTGAATATAATGGGACTCTTCATAGTTATGATCACGTAAAGTATGTTCCGTAACGTGTTTGCGTCTTTATTTTTGATGTGATGGAAATAGCATAATATTGAAGCATAAAAAAACGCTAGGCATTTATGAAAGTTGAATATAAAATTATGATAAAATCCGAAAGTACTGTAGCCAAAGTTAAAATATGTCTTCCTTATAAACTAGGTAACTAAGTACCTACTGATAAAAGTTACATAATCATCCAGTTTACGTGAATTGAAACGAGGAAAATTTACAGTTAGTGTAGGAGAGGCAATAATATATTATGTAAAAGAATTATCTGGTTTTCATGTTATAAGATTTTTGTCGTGTTATACGGAATTACACTGTGGCGGTATCTACATCGCCACATGTGAACTACGCATCAAAGACCTGACGTCACACAAATCCTGCATCGCGCAAATGAAGTTTACAGAGCCCATTCTACCCTTTCCTGTTCGACGCCAGCAGTCAGCCACAAACCGGGCGCTGCACTACATCCAACTCACTGGATCATAAAGCAGTGCCACCCCGACTCACTGGGGAATCACCGCAATCACCACAAACAGTTCCGACTCACTGGATCATAAAGCAGCGCCACCCCGACTCACTGGGGAATCACCGCAATCACCACAATCAGTTCCGACTCACTGGATCATAAAGCAGCGCCACCCCGACTCACTGGGGAATCACCGCAATCACCACAATCAGTTCCGACTCACCGCGAACTGTGCGGCACCCGGTTCCGACACACTGGAACCTCAGCTGGCACTGTAAACCATCGCAAGATAGAAGACTCAGCCCACTATCGACCTCTGGTTTCCGGAAGGGAGTGATGTGGCGGCATATACATGGCCACATAGCATCAAAGACCTAACGTCACACAAAACCCTGACGTCACACAAATCCTGCATCGGGCAATTAGAGTTTACCGCGCGAAAGACATATATAAGACAAGCCGATATCAATCGTTGGGCAGTTGTTAGCCATACAAAGACCCGTCTGGTCGCAGGATCCTCCCTTTTCTAATGAGGATGAGTGAACTTTACACCCTGTTCCTCATACCTCTAAAACACTATCATTAATCTATGATTTCTACGTAGCATCTCGGAACCTGGATTTGTGCCCGGTTGATGGCAATAGGCTCACCCCCTATTACATGGGGACCTGAATATAACTGGCGAAATGTGGGTGATGTAGGCACTATAAGTAACACTCCTTAGTATTAACACTCACACACCGCCACTATCACATTTAGACACACCTTCATATTCATACTCACATTCACACACCCTTACTCTCACTCACACATTTGCATGCTTCTTGTCTAGTTTTAATTTTCTATTTTATTTTAAATCGCCTGTTTTTATAACACTTTAAACAAGTAATTTTATGTTAATATTTTAAGTTTTGGAAGAGCGGAGTCTCCTAACACAGGCTTTTGCTTAAAAGGAGGCTCCAATCACTAGTTGTTAAATTTACTTGTAAAACAAATGAAACATTTTTTTTTTTTTTTTTTTTTTTTTCATAAGTACATCTTTGTCTAACCGTAACTTAAATAAGTATTTTCTTTCTTTCTTTCAGAATTTTAACTCTTCGAAAACATTTGGTGTAATGTTATGTTTGTTGTGTTTATGTTATTAATTTTTCATTTTGATTCATTGTAAAACAAGCCAAATAAACATAAAAAGAAATAACTGTTGTTTCATGCAAAATAAAACATCATTGACCATTCTCTTCCCCATTTTCTTCTATATTTTTCCTTCTCTTTTCTCATTTCTGTGCTAAAACCAAACGACAGATAAACTACTTAACTTTAATTAATATGATTGAGTCGCGACTGTGAGCCGGTATAGTAATTTGTTCTCGTACATTACCCTCGGTTTTACGGCCTATCGTTACAACGAGTCACAAATTAAGTTACTATGAAGTTTGCAACTCCCGTAAATGAAGTTACGGCAGACTGACTTAGAATACTGGCGATCCTTGTGTGTTTTAAGGAATTATTTCAAACAGGTAAAGACTATCTTTGACAGTTTGACTTATCATCTAAGATTCTAATACACAGAGACTATCGCATTATCCTCACTAATAAACTGTATTATACTAGCACATGTAATAGTTTTTAAGATACATGAGAATCTTAAAAAGAAAGTTAGAATGGAAATTGTTAATGTCTGTTCCGAAAGTATCGGATAAATGTGTAAACAACTTCAACAACATTCAGGTTGAATCCTTATGCAATCACCCACTTTAGAGAATTATTAACACATTCATCTGTATTAAGAAGGTTTCAACTTTATATCTCACCACTTTTTCCAACAATTATAGTAACCTAAACTAACTAAATCTGATTAAAAACTAAAAATGGCGTCGAAAAATTCTGCCGCATCGTCGTGGAGTGTGTTTTCGAATTTTTGGTGAGGCTCATATCGGTTTGAGAGCAGTGGTGATGAAATAAATTGTTTACACAAAATGAAACGTCTGGCTGAGTTCGAACTCACGACCTACACCTCTAAACCCAGCAGTGGTGGCTCAGTGGTAGTCTCCACATTTCACCAAATGTCGTCAAAATTTGGGTTTTTTAAAATAAACCTTAATTGTTAAATGAAAAAACATCTTTAAGGTGATTTTAAATTAGAATTTTGGGTAAAATTTTTAAAATAATCAAATCTAAGCAGTCAATTTGTAAGTGGCCCTATAAATTGACATCCACAGGTAGGTTTTCTGATTTATTTGTTTAGATTTTCTGCAGATACTTTTGGAACAGATCATACACCGCCCAGCATCCACCTGACGGTGTAACTAATTTCATCCTTCTAATCCAAAGCTAATTATTTTTAAGATTTCTTTCTTGAAATACGATCTAGAGGAATGTGGCCGCTTTTCTTGAGATCGAATTTTGTTGCTTCGTGTCTCAATATGAAACTTTATAAAACGTATTAGAACATTTTTAGACACACTTACGGAAAGTCCTTAGTAGCCGTTATTCATAATTCCTTCTCAGTCACGAGATAATATATTTTTAAAGGAGTGGCGCTAGGGGACCGTTGTACCCCTCTTAACACATTGGATACTTTTTTCCATGTGCATGAAGAATTTCCACTAGATTTGAGAGAAACAAGTAAAATATAAATCTTTCTACTGTATTCACTCTAATGTATTCAAAACCTTTTTCACCCGCTTTGGTAGCGAACAGCCGTTCGATTCTGTAAAAATATCACCGTGAAACTTAGGTGAAGTGAGCGTGAAGTGAGCTGTCAATAGTGTTAATCCCTAGCATCCTGCTGGTCGATTCTGTGGCAGTGACAGCTCACTTCACGCTCACTTCACCTAAGCTTCACGTTAATATTTTTAGAGAATCGACCGACAGGTTCTAATTTCAAAGACAGATTTATTGTTCTTTATAGGTTACGCACTTATCTACAGTTTATTTCTAATTCGTTGCAAAAGTAGCAACTAAAAGGTTCAAAATTAACGACAATATAATGCATGAACTCAAAAAGTTCCTACTTAACGAAATAGCTGTATCTACATCTTTACGGTAGGCGATTACCGTCATAACGTACTTTTATACGAGCTAAGTTACATCGGAGTCGGCTGTTCCGGACCGATACGGCCCCGGTTAAAGTTTTGACGGGTCGTAAACGAGCCTGTTACCTCGTGACAAATGAATGGAAATGAAATCTTATGATGACAGTAATTCGTTCAAGTTTTTTGGAGAACGGAACTGAGAAATGCATAGGTCTTTGAGGTAGCGATGTCGAACTTGACTAGGCACGTATAGTAAAGTTCCTAAACGTGGTAGTCATTGTTATTTCGCTCATTTTGGTGCTTTACCTTTGCCAAAGATTCGTGGTGTCCTAACTAATATTATAAATGCGAAAGTGAGTTAAACGGATTTAGATGAAATTTGGCACATGGGTAGACTATGACATGGAAAAGGACATAAAATACCTTTTATCTCGATATTCCCACGAAACGAAAGACTTATGCGGGTGAAACCGCGGGGTGCAGCTAGTTTTTAATATTTAAAGACCAAGCCAAGCGCTAATGGCTATTGTTTGAACACGATATCTGAAATAGTAAGAAGTTCAATAATACCTACTATATTATGCAACTTTAAAGCCAGGAAAGTTTCCAAGGATGCAAAGGCAGGGTTTATTTATTCGACCTGAAATAGCAAACAAGAAAGATGTTACTTACTAAGTACTTGTAGTAAGTTTCTCGCCATTTCCCGAGCTATTGCTAAAATAACATAATTATTGTTATTCCAAAAGAAAGGACAAACTCGCATCTATCTTATTTCCTTATTGGGCAAACATATAATCGAATGTCAATCATCTTGGCAAATGATTGAAGCTCATTCATGTTGTGCATTTTCGAATAAGTACATACGTCATTGTTGATCGTGCATCATTTGAGAGACACGCTGTGTCCATAATTATGTTAGATACCTAAAGATAATTTTGTGTGATATTAAATTAACGTAAACATTTTTGAACTAATCTTTTTTTTTATTACCTGCTTAAGAAACATTGTTTATGTCTGTCACAAGTTCTCTGATGCGTCGCAAAATTGTTGTTTGATTTATTACTAGTATCGGTTTTTTAACTAATGGTACAGAAGAAGTCGGCTACTAGATTAATAATGATATTAAAACTTAGTTATTTTAATAGAGGTACCTACTTGTAGCGGCCACTGCTTTTAAAAGTTTCTTATTAAACTCCCTGAGTATCATAGCAGTCCATTTCCTTCAGCCAACTCCTTGCGGGAGCAATTACATTGCCTTCGATTTTATTAATTAACAAACGCCCTCAACAGAATAACACTCTTCAGCTATCAATTTAGCTAAAAGCAATTTTCTGTCTGATGCAGAACTATATTCTGCACTCCTACCAATTGTTGGCTTCAATGGATAATTATATTTCCGACAAGTTAAATCAGTATTTTTTGTTAAAAATATTTATATAGAATAAATATTTCATTACATCGAAAATAGATGTCAAATATTTCGCTGTTTTTATTAATTTGGCAATTATTTACCTGTTTTGATTAATTTTGCTATATTACTGAACCGAACTAGAATATTAATAATGAATTGCAATTATAACACTGAGTTTGATGTTGTAAACGTTTTAGGTGTAAAAAAGGCATTTAGAAAGTTTCCAAATACTTTTATTACATCTAAAACGAAATATTCGGTGTTATGATATTAATTATTATATTTCATAATCCGTATTTTAGGTCACTAGTTAGCCACATTTCATATTTCCATACAGTAATATTGCAAATTTAATCAAAACAGGTAAATATTTGACAGATATTTGCGACGTTGCCAACTTTTAGGATAAGCGCTGTTAACTACTAAAATCCGTTAATTATTATTATCCAATTAGAGTTAATAAGATCCTTGCATACATTTTCTCCAACTTTTGGACTTTGGAAGCCTTTTGTTAGCTGTCTTGAGGTGTTCATTATGATTATATTTTCTTCTCGACACATACATTTTACAGTGAAAAGCTGATCTTGCATGTGTATAATATAAATAAGATATTAAAGAATCATGTTTTGTCCCACCAGGCATGTGCTAAGCGACGGCAGGCTAGTAGTTGGAGCCAGACGGTCGCTGATGGATGCTGGTAGCGGCGCCGGAGCATTGCTGAGGTGCCGAGCGTCAAACCGCGCAGGCACAGTGCTCTCCAGACCTGTCATGTTGCAACCTGGTCAGTTTTATAATGCTACTTTATAACATAGAGATTGTATGAAGAATGATGATACAACTGTGGCGGCATCTACATTGCCACATGCGGACTACGCATCAAAGATCTGACGTCACACACCATCCTGACGTCATACAAATCCTGCATCGCACAATTAGAGTTTACCGCGCCATCGACATATATACAAGCTCCCGACTTCAATCATTGAGCAGTTGCCCGCCAGACATGACACCCATCTGGTCGAAGGATCCTCCCTTTTCTATAGAGGATGAGTGTACTTTTCACCCTGTTCCTCATACCTCTAAACAACTGTCAAGCAAAACAATATTCTACACCTACACTGAAGATGTGTGAAAAAGGATTGTCTCCTATTTTTTTAACATAAAGGAACACGTAAATCAGATTGGGCTTACAAAATCCTAAGTGTAGGAATTGTAAACCGGTTGACTCAGACGTGTTAGGTGTTGGAGCCTGATCAATATCGCATAGCAGCAATACACCTAATTAGCACATATTACTTGTCGTGTGTGCCGGTCTTGATGACACTTTCACTTGTTCTATAAAACCCATGTTGTTAACACCTAATTAAAGTTATTTTACTTGCATCGAGCATCCTGAGTTTATTCATCCGGCATATCCCTTAAATTCCCGCACATGGTCCGTAACGAGCCGGATATCGTATAAATATAAAGGAGATCAGCGGATTTAATGAAGAATTAAGGATTACTATCATCCACGTGCAGTGGAGGTTATTTGCCGGTGAATTGGATGGACTTCAAGCAAGCTATTTAACGGTGTACAGCATTTATAATTAACCTAATATCGTCACCCAACACTCAGGTAGTATATGTAAATAGTCGTATTAAAGGTTAGTATTATTTTATTGTATTACCTATTGTATTGTGTTAGATTAAAATCATTAGGTACTTGTTGCATTGTGATTAGTATTTTATTCAACAGCAAGGTTAAGTTTAAAATCAAACTGTTTACAGTATAGTTAGCTTATTTGCTACATTAATTAAACTTAAATTATATAAAGCTGTAACTAATTCACTGATCTACTAAATAGTGGTGTTAATTGTTAGCAGGTATCTTAACATAATACATATAATTTGAGAGTGTTAGATATTAGGGCAAGTCATTGTTAAACATTATTAGCATTTAGAATCATTTATGTAGTCAACATAATTAGTGTTAGTTGAGCCTATTTATAACTTAGTTCATATTAAAGTTTTGCAATAAAACATAATATCAGAATTGTATACAGTATTTTTGGTTTATACACTTGGTAGTTAAAATATTGAGTTGTGTTGTTTGCTATAGTATTTAAACAGTGTATACCATACAGTTGGGCGTGTATTAAAGTTATATTGTTCGTTTTATAATTGTATTCCTGTATCAATTTCAGGTTGACAACACTCGTCTCCCAGTATGTCTGACGAAAGGGATTTAATTAAAAAGCGAGGCAGCTTCAAAGGCCGTTTGACTGCTTTCGTCAACTTTCTGGATTCACTCAAGGACAAAGAATTATCAAGCTGTGATGTGTCTGAATTGCAGTTGCGTATGGGCAAGATCGAGTCGTTGTACGAACGGTATGATGAGGTACAGTTAGGTCTGGAATGCATTGTAGATGATCTCAAATTGCAATATTCTGAGCGATCTGAATTCGAGTCTCTTTATTATAAGTCCTTAGCCAGAGCTCAAAATATTCTGAGTGATTTTAATAAGGATAGTAAATCGATGGAAAGCTGTAAAAGTACACATGTTAGCATGCAAAAGCCGGTTAAATTGCCAACGATTCAGTTGCCAAAGTTTAGCGGATTGTATTGTAATTGGCTTGAATTCCGCGACACCTTTACTAGCCTAATTCATTGTAGCAATGACATAGACGCAATCAATAAGTTTCATTACTTGAGAGCATCACTTGAAGGAACAGCTGCAGTAGTAATCAAATCTATTGAGTTTTCTTCGAGTAATTACTCTGTGGCATGGTCGTTGTTATGTGATCGATTTGACAACAAAGGTTTACTGGTACAGAATCATATATACGCATTATTCAATATCGAATCTATCTCAAGGGAATCTTCTGTTGCATTAAAAAGTTTAATCGATCAATTAAATAAAGATTTGCGAGCATTAGAGTCGTTAGGGGAGCCTGTTAAACACTGGGACACACTTTTAATTTACATTGTTACTCGCAAGCTTGATCAAAAGACCTATCGTGAGTGGGAGGAGTACAAAGGTAGGATGAACAAAGACAGCGCGATTACTTTTGACGCGTTTATGCAATTCTTACGTAATCGAGCTGATCTTATCGAGACCCTAGAACTGGTACGTAATAATTATTCCCAAACGATAGGTAAATCAAGCCCTAAGCTCAAGTCAATGGTAGCAACACAATCTCCTAATAGTTCTAGCACTGAATTAGCCCATAAACCATGTCCTAAATGTAATAGCAACGATCACACTTTAAATAATTGTCCACAGTTCCTCGCATTAAGTAATGACGATCGTCTAAAATTGGTACCCATTTATAAGATATGTTTCAACTGTTTTCGTACGGGGCACTATGCTAACAAATGTAAAAAACCGGGTTGCAAACTATGCAAACGTAGGCATAACACACTGATTCACATAGATTCTAAAAGCACTGTTCCGAATACACTTAGTGGTAATTCGATAAACAACTTGTCTGCACCGTCGTCATTACCATCTGCTACCACTGATACGAATAACGTAGCTTTGTCAGCAAACATTGCATCTCAGTGTAGTCATACGCAGCGAGATGTGTTGTTATCGACCGCCTTGATCAAACTGCGGGATCACAATGGTTGTGTGCATCTCATTCGCGCGGTTCTTGATAGCGGTAGTACGTCGTCATTCATAACGGACAGGTTGTGCAAAAAACTTAATTTAATAACTAGCCAAGTAAATAGGTCGATTCTTGGCATCAACAATGTCACTTCGCACATAGATAAAATATGTCGGGTTACGATTACGTCATTAGACGATAGTTTTGTTTTCGAACTTCATTGTTTTGTTCTGCCATACATTACAAGTAACGTACCGTGCCGTGAAATAAATATTTCTCATTTCGACATACCCTCAAATATTACTTTAGCTGATCCTACCTTTTATAGCCCAGCTGATGTAGACATTTTAATTGGCGCTGACCTGTTTTGGGAGTTGTTAGGATCACAAAGACTAAAGTTAGGTACCGGAAAACCAGTATTATTTGAAACCCGTTTAGGTTGGATAGTTTCCGGTCCAATTACTCAGAATGTTATTTCACTGCTGTCAAATGACGTAAAATGTAATTATTCTAATATGGTTTCCGATAGCGATAGTGACTGGGAAAAACTTAAGATAGAATTGACAAAGTTTTGGCAATTAGAGGAGGTGAATGCGATATCGTCTAATTCTTATATGCCAGAAGAGAAGTCGTGTGAGAATCATTTTGTTAAAAATGCGATACGATTGTCTGATGGTCGTTTTTGTGTTCGCATACCCCTTAAAAAAGATCCTTCAATTCTAGGAAATTCTTTTAAGAGAGCTACACACTGTTTAGAATCTTTAGAGCGTAGATTAAAGGTCAAGCCAGACTTTAGCAAACTGTATCATGATTTTTTATTAGAATACGATTCACTTGGTCATATGACTAAAATTAATAAACCTAATTTGTGTTTTGGTTATTTTATCCCGCATCATGGAATTCTACGTGACTCGAGTAGCACGACCAAACTCCGTGTTGTTTTCAACGCAAGTTGTCCTACTTCGACGGGAGTGTCCTCTAATGACTTACAAATGGTTGGGCCAACTGTACAGGACGATCTATTGTCTATACTTCTTCGCTTTAGATTCCACAAGTATGTTTTATCTGCGGATGTGGAAAAGATGTATAGACAAATAGTCGTCCACCCGTCGGATAGGTACTTGCAACAAATTGTTTGGCGTGATAATATTAGTGAGCCTATTAATGTTTATGAATTAAACACCGTCACGTACGGTACTGCTAGTGCGCCGTTCCTTGCGACACGATGCCTTAAACAAATAGGACTTGACTGTAGGAACCCTAAAATATCTGAGATCATCAGACATGACTTTTACGTCGATGACCTGCTGACCGGGGGAAATGACTTAGACGAAGCAGAATTCATTCGCAATGAAGTCACCAAGGCGCTTGCGTCGGCATGTATGCCATTGAGAAAATGGAAGTCAAATGACCCTCAATTAGTGTCCGATGCTGTTCCTGCGTCATTTGACTTAAACATTGGACCTAATGAGCCTGACAAGTTGCTTGGTCTCGGTTGGTATATCCGCACTGATGAGCTCGGGTTTCCTATAAGTCTGCCAAAGTCTTCGACGGGGCACACAAAGCGTGACTTGTTATCCGTGATTGCGCGCATTTTCGACCCCTTAGGTCTGCTGGGTCCTATTGTTATCACTATGAAGGTACTTTTACAGAGAATGTGGTTAGACAAATTATCATGGGATCAACCATTACCTAATGAGATTAGTAAACAATGGGACATTATAATTAAGTCTTTGCCTCTTTTAAATCATATTCGCATTCCGCGAATTATAGTTTGCAATTTATATATGGAGCTAGAACTTCATATTTTCACAGACGCGTCTGAGTCCGCATACGGTGCTTGCGCCTACATTCGCAGTATTAACGATAAGGTTGAGTATATGACTCGCTTGTTGATAGCCAAGAGTCGAGTGGCTCCCATCAAGCCCACAACAATCCCGCGTCTGGAGTTGTGTGGTGCGGTAGTTGGTTCTCGTCTTTATGAGAAGGTGATGAGCTCGCTTCGAGTGAAGATTAGTCGGGTCTATTGTTGGACTGATTCGACCATCGTGTTGGGATGGTTACAGACGATGCCTACCAACCTTCAGCCGTTTGTACGCAACCGCGTTGCTGAAGTATTGGATAAGGCGGGTAACTGCACTTGGAGGCACGTCCCAACAGTTCAAAATCCAGCAGACCTAATATCTCGTGGTGTGGATATTAGTGTTCTGCAGGGTTCAGATCTGTGGTGGCATGGACCAGATTTTTTAGGACTAGACCCGTCTGAATGGCCTTCTCAAGTAACGAGTCCAGGACTACAGTCATTACCGGAGACTCGAGCTAATGTTGTGTTACACACTGTTATCAATGATTCTAAAACTGAAGTTTTAATCGATTTTAGTCGTTATTCTAACTACTCACGGCTTGTACGTTCTGTTGCTTACTTATTGCGATTTATTAAGTCGTGTAGAAAACATTATCCAATAATGAATTATTTGTCAAATGATGAGATACGGGATGCACTCACCGTTGTCATTATTACATGTCCGATTCAGTCATTTCCCGAGTACCAATTACTTTTACATAAAAATAATATATCTCAAAGGAGCGCCCTTCTAAAGTTCAATGTTTATTTGGACGATAAAAATATAATGCGAGTAGGAGGACGTCTCGATAATTCTAGTTTTGCTTATAGTAAAAAGCACCCGATTTTATTACAGTCCACTCATGAATTTACTAAATTACTATTTAACTTTGAGCATAAAAGGTTGATGCACGCTGGCCCACAATTATTACTAGCTTCTATTAGGGAATCTTACTGGCCAATAGGAGGTCGCAACTTGGCGAGGGCCTGTTATCATAAGTGTGTTCTGTGTCACCGTATGAGGGGTAAGATTGTACCTCCCTTAATGGGTAACTTACCACAAGAACGCCTTCGTCCAGGTTATCCCTTTGAAAGCACAGGCGTTGATTATGCCGGACCGATTATGTGTGCAAGTCGTCAAGGTCGTGGATGTAGGTTAGTAAAGGTGTATGTCGCTATTTTTATTTGCTTTACAACCAAGGCCATTCATTTGGAGCTCGTTGGCGATTTAACTAGCAATAGTTATTTACTGGCTTTGTACCGATTTATTGCTCGGAGAGGTAAGCCCGTTGATATTTTTTCCGATAGCGGTACCTCATTTGTCGGTGCGTGCAACGAACTATCCTAATTTTTAAAATGTAATAGTTCGTCCTTGGGTGAAAGTGCAGCAAACGACGGTATAAGGTTTCATTTTATACCCGCATACACCCCGCATTTCGGTGGACTCTGGGAGGCGGGTGTGAAGTCAACAAAGTACCATCTTCAAAGAGTGTTGGGAAATTGTAATTTGACCTTCGAGGAGCTGTACACCGCACTAACCAAGATTGAAGCCATATTGAACTCTCGTCCACTGACGCCGTTGTCTTCGGATCCTGCAGATTATACACCGCTCACGCCAGGACATTTTCTTGTTGGGCGGCCTCTGACTTCCTTGCCTCAGCCTGACTACCAGGATCACTCTGCCAACCATCTGTCTCGCTATCAAAGAATTGAGCAACTCCGCCAGCATTTCTGGAGCAGATGGAGCAAGGAGTATGTTGCAGAGTTACAACTGCGTTCGAAATGGCGTTCCTGCAAGGATGGTTTGAAGTTAGACTCCTTAGTCGTGATCAAGGAGGATAATCTTCCTCCTCTGAAGTGGAGACTTGGACGAATTGTGGCAGTTCACCCGGGAACAGATGGCATCGCTCGTGTAGCTGACATTCGGACATCCACTGGAGTCGTTCGGCGGGCATTTAACAGAATCTGCCCATTGCCTGTGTCTTCGGAATCTGGTTGAAACCGTTGTTTTCAACGCCCGGGGAAATGTTGGAGCCTGATCAATATCGCATAGCAGCAATACACCTAATTAGCACATATTACTTGTCGTGTGTGCCGGTCTTGATGACACTTTCACTTGTTCTATAAAACCCATGTTGTTAACACCTAATTAAAGTTATTTTACTTGCATCGAGCATCCTGAGTTTATTCATCCGGCATATCCCTTAAATTCCCGCACAAGGCCATAATATAATAAATATTTGTCCCACGTTGTTGAGATCCGAACTGATTACAAATATACCCCATTTGCAACTACTTGTGTTTCTTTATTACCATAATTATAATACGAAATTAGCCGGTTTCAGTTCTAGCAAAGGTTATTTATTCAAACAAAGAGATTTATTCGAGGGTTTGACCTCGCGAAGCAAAATTTGTAATGAATAAATAATTGCGAGCCCAAATATTTATTATTTTGATTATCGCTTCCACGTACCTTCATTTATAGTATGTATACATTCTATCTCAATTACGCAGAGGCCATAATGGAAATTATAAAAATTGTAAACAACAGACTTGTGTAATAAACAGATGTACAGAAGAGGGCAAAACAAATTACAACTTCGAGTCGAGTTGGACCAATTAACTTTCCGTTACAGCGAGGGAAATATGAAATAAAATGAAAAATAGCCCACGGCTCCCGGGTTTTTTTTACACGGAAAAACTTTTAATTAAGGGATTAAAAATGACATTAGAGTGAGTTCGCAGCAACGTAACTTTCTCTTTGTTTCCGGAATATCAGCTAGGAAGGCGGCAAGGGACACATTATGATTAGGCAGATAGATAACACAAAGAGTACTGCTTTTATTCTATATTAAGTCTTGTTAAAATCATACCTCACCCTTGAGGAGCAAAAAAAGAAAAATAATCTACAAACTTAGTTTCCTAACATTCATTAAGAAAAGGGGATGTCAGAAAGTTGGAGGCATTTTCCAGGGCCATTAGAAACAAAAGTGGGTTATTTATCAACAAATCTAATTAAGTATTAGTAATTATCTCTTTATTTATACTAACTTTGGTCTTAATTTAATGCAGAAGATAAAAAGTTTGTTATAACATAAATAAAAAGTAAGTTCAAAAACTAAAACCCGAGTACAAAGTCACCCTCTAAAAAGTATGAAACAAAGATCAAAAAATGGTCAAAGTAAAGCCGTGGTCGCATATGCCTGTATATGCGACTAGGCACGCGACCACTTTTTATTTAAATTATTTTGGAGTTTTAATTTCGTGATAAAGTATTCAGCTTTTTTTTTTGTTTAGGTGTTATTGTATAATAGGTATTAATTTTACAGCCGTATGAAGTATGCAGCACAGTCCGACTTTTGTTTGTTTTTAACTATTTCAAAATATTTGATATATATATAAAAATAAAAATAAAAATTGCCTAATTTGTAAAGGGGTATTGTAATTTGTTTTTTTAGTAATGTGCGTTTAGATTGTGCAGAATAAACACTTTTTCTTTCTTTTCTTTATATACATATTTGTAAGGTGCTCGTCAAACCCTTTCATTTGATCCCAACAAGGCATGTTTATTTTTATTTTTATTCATGACTTTGTCCTCTACAGGGCACCATATTGAATTTAATGTGACGTCACATAGCCTATAACCAGCCAGCGGACAATCAAGACGCTTCCAACGATACTTCATTTGTAAAATTATGATCAGTAGTTTAGAAGTTATGAGGTAACAGATGAACATACATACATACATACCGGTCAAAATCATAACCCTCCTTTTTGCTTCGCCATAGTTGGGTAATAATGGTATCCACACTTTGTGGTAAGTTTGACTCCATAATACCTATCTGTACATAATTAATATTATGTTCAAAGCTTGACTAGAAATACACAAAAATAGTTTAATATAACGGAACATGAAAAATCATAATACCACTGATTTTAATAGGTACAAACACCCAATTAGCACTGCTCATGTCGGCAACTCGAAAGTTATTGTGTGATAAATTTGTAACCGTGTGGTAAAACTACGAACTATTAATTACGGAGCATTGTAAATTAATGTTAAGTTAACACGTAACCACTAGTTAAGGTTATTATACTGAAATCTCAACTAAGCTTCAGTTTATTTAACAATACTATATTGAGAAGCAACTTCGTATACCTATTTACAATACCAACTCAATACTAATACTATTCAAAACATCTACTTTTTATTTCAGTTACTTTCAAACCTTAATATTAGGTATTTGAAAAGATGAATATTTTTCACTTCAATTACTTTTTCCACCGAGGGACGAGGAAAGTTTTAATTAAAGATTGAGCGACATTATGTCCCTCATCTCGGAAAAATAACCTTGTTATAACGGAGCCGACCGTCTGTTATTGAAAATAATTTTGTTTCTCTAAGCCTAGCCTTCATACTTTATGTTGTATTGACTATAACAAGTGAAGTGTATTTAGGCAGAATTCCTACCTTTTTATTTGAAGTCGTAAATTAAGTTTTTGTACACAAGGGATAGTTCTATTTTTCTATGACTTATAATTTCGAATATTATTTTGGCATATGAGCCGTGACCGATGTATTCTCCGGAGAATAATGAACAAAATTCGATTACTTGAACGTTTTGTTTCTCGTCATATTTCGAGGCATATTAATCAATTGAGACTGACAAACAAATGCTCAAGTGCGCTCGTTAACTGGATGAACTTCGTTACGGAGCTCCGATACAAATAGAACTCAGATAATGTGGAACAACCAAGCCACGCTAACGAGTTCCACAATCGTCTATCGTAAGTGGTTGTAAGAACATCCCTTTCAAACTCATGAACTAGCTCTCAAGTTACAGATTTTACTTACCATATTTTAATATTTTCCCCTACAATGAAGCTGACTACAAAGAGAAAATTGAAAGGCAACAAATGGGGGCGCAAGGGAAGCTTATTCTCATTCAAATGAGTTTCGAAGAAAGTATTCGACACTTTGATATTGTGATATTTACTTACTTACCTTGTTTCAGTATTGCAATGTTTTGTCATTTCCATGATAAGTTTAATCTCGTAGGATCTGTTTTCGACGATGCCTTTCAAAACCTTTCTCTTTTTGCGATAACGATAACGAGATAATCAGAAACTTACATAACTTTCAAAACTTTTATCACATACAAAAGTTATATGAAGCTCTGGCGAAACTGAAGCGAATGCGGACGATATTAGCTTTAGCCGATTGTTTGTATGGAGTTGTTTAAACTGACGCGAATATTCGCATGCCTTCCTAATCAATAAACCAATCGGCGCGTGCAGTTCCGGCGTCAGTGTTGCCAGAGCTCAAAAGGGTAATAATAATACAAGTCTGTTATCGCTCCTCTGTAGGGCAAGGGCCTCGTCTGATATAGAGAAGTCAACATTCAGCATTCATTTATTCAGCATTTTTCATCAGCATTGATCACAAAGATTTGAATGTGCGTCTTAATGGGAGGATGTGCAGTCGTGGGATCGGCCGCACTTGGTGATGGGGCCCGTCAGGAATGGCGGGCTGATACCAGTCGGGCGTGCGGCGAATGTAGAAGTATATCCCGGGCCCCGACTGATGGTACTAGAAGGAACAGTGGGGTTTTAGTCGGTACGGGTCCAACATAAACCTCTGTTCTTCCCAAACGGAGGGTATCCATGAGGATAATCAGAAGAAAAAAAAAATACAAACATTGCTCAATTCGGGTGGCATTTTCAAAAGTGTGTTGCGTTGTGCATGTTTCAAACAACTCAATCAATAAAAATCAACTATACTTTCCATTATAATTAAATTTATTCCCTACTAAATACAAAAAGAAGTCGTAAAAGAATTACACAACGGGCGAAACTTACCGAGTAAATATAGCTTGAAATTGACGGAGTCAAGCTTAAGATGGCGTCGCAAACAAAGCCATGTCGGACGCAATTATTCCTATATTTATTATTCCATCTCATTTTTGTTTCGTTATTTCTTTTGACAAGTTATGAAAGTCTCAAGTTACGCATTATTAAAATGAACGGGAACTTTTATATCTTCAAAGCGAAATTAAATGAAAAAAACATCATAATCATTTTCTCCTAGATAAATAAGTGCAATATACTTATGTAGTAGACAAAATACTGAGAGATGAGAATTAAAACCTTGTTCTCCATTTTTGTCTGATTTAAACCAGACCCCAATCTGGACATAAATAAAAGAACATTTTTAATATTCTAAATGTAAAAGTATTGTGAATGGGAGGTGCGTTTTTGTGTTCATTCTTTTACTACGTTTGAGTAACAAAGTTTCGTAGTCCATTACTACGGTGTATTTTTGTTTGGATAAGTTAACGTTTCGTAAAGAGGCACAGTTATTTTATTTTGCCGAAACAAACAAACTTTACCGCTTTGTTTTATCCACCAGGGGATTATTGAATTAGAGACGTTGGTTACTTTATTTTATTTACTCCCGAATGTAATATGATTATCATGCGTGTTTTGTTTGTGTAGTGGAGGACAGTGTCCTGTCCCACACTGCTCGTCAACTGACTCCTGCCAAGATCGGTGGTGCCGTGGTGCTGAGATGTGAACTGTCACCACAAGTCGGCTTAGTGGACATCACTTGGCTGCAAGATGGACTGCCGTTGTCCTCTGGATATTTGAGTGGTGGTAAGATAAAATTGAATATTACAGGACTTTAATAACCGCGTAAATCGAGAAAAAATGCCTTAGTTGCACTTGCTTTGTTCTATATTGCAAAATGGAAATGAATTCTGCAAGAATGTGAGTGATATTAACATATTTTTGGCGTGGTATCGCTCAGTTTATCAGGTTCCGTTTAAACTTACAATTATTTAATGAATACATACCTAGTGCTAAAAGGATTTGTAATCGCTAGAATGATGTTGCGGATGGCGCTGTTGGTAAAAATTTATGCAATTGTTTTACAAAATATCACTTTGAAATGTATTCAAAAGACAAGATGGCAGCATTAGTTCCGATTTTGGCGGTTAGAGCGGTTAGAGTGCGTTTGATCAAATAGTTCCTTTGCCGTAATGTTGGCTCCACTGTTAAACTTTAACAACGGACCTATTAGGTAGCGCCGTAGCATATTCGTATTCCTACGGTGCTACATACTAGGTCCGTTGATTACGTTTAACAGTGGAGCCAACATTACGGCAAAGGAACTATTTGATGAAACGCACTTTAGCGCCAATGAAATTGCTAGATTACTTTCCGCAAATAAATAACAAATCTACAAAATTCCATGTTGTTTTAGAGCCTCGTTGGGTGTCCGGAGCCAGTGGTCTCCTACTTGGCCTGGATCTGACTCAAGCGGACATACAGGCGGAATATTCATGCGTTGCCTTGGATACTCCTAGCCCGCCTTTGAAACTCACTACAGACGGTCAGTCTCATATAGCTTTATGCATTTAGAATGTGTTGAAATTTAGTCTGCAGAAATTGGTGGGTTCGGGTATACTGGTCAACCATCAACGCATGGCTAATATAATAACATGCTTAGGTACACAAGTATATTATGTAACAGTCTCGTAGAACTAAATTTTTTATTATCTTTGAAGCTTATATTTCATACCTGTTTGCCGTCGCTAGTAAAGGTTCTGCAAATACAGGAAATGATCATTTTAAAATGTTGTTGTTAATTTTTCATGTGATCAATGTATCTTTTTTCTCGTGTAGACAGTAGCTGGCTGGAAAATATAGAATTAAATTCAGTGGAAGCTCGAGCTGGGGATACTGTTGTACTACCGTGTATTCTACGACATATCACTGGACATGCAGTGAGGTAAGTAATCGTCCATCGTTCCGTTACTACCTCTAGTATTTCTTGTTACACAGACAGGTCATTTGAAAACAGCTTCAGTTTTCAAATAACCTGTTTAAAACTCCTCTGTTTATATATAATTTAGTTTGCTGATACCAAATTTCAAGCAAATTATGTTCCACATTTTTTTTTAATATAATTAAGGAGGAGATATTGCGTATCCGGTCACTGTGCACTGTGTTTTCTCCTTAAATTGGGTCTACCGTAATTTTTTTGACTTAGATTACATTATGGCAAAATTTAATCATCAGTTGGCAGAGGCAGGAAGCATCTGGAACCTGGGCAGCAGTCTCAGGAGAAGGGACGGTTCGCGGTGGCTCACTCGTTATTTCATCTGCGCGGGCACACCACGCTTCAAGATACGCTTGCTCGTCCAATCCGGAGTCACCATCGAGAGTACTTGTGAAACTCGTCGTGTATGAACCGCTGTCTGTTACTGTGGCCCCGAATCCCTTGGTAAGTTATGAAATTCTTATTTATGTTAGTGGACACAGGTGTCGCTACTTAGCTGGTCAGGGTTCCGTACCTCAAAAGGCAAAAACGGAACCCTTATAGGATCACCTCGTTGTCCGTCAGTCAGTCTGTCAAGGCCCATTTTATCAGGACCGCGTGGGTGTATCAACTTGAAATTAGTATCAAATACGTAGATCTACGTTCCCTTGGAGCTTTAAAAAAACAAGTTTCTAAGTCAATCAACGCAAAAATCAATCTGCCCAGCCTTTTCCCAACTATGTTGGGGTCGGCTTCCAGTCTAACCGGATGCAGTTGAATACCAGTATTTTACATGGAACGACTGTCTATCTGACTTTCACAACCCAGTAACTGGGTAATACGATACCCCTTGGTAAGACTGGTGTCAGACTTTTGGGCTTCTGACGACCCGTAACGACTGTCAAAGATCCGCGAATGACAGCCGATTCTCGGTATGTAAAGATGGTCACCCATCCACTGACCAACCCCGGCAAGCGTAGCTTAACCTGATGGATCGACCAGAGCGGCTGTTGTTACTAAGCCATGGCCATTTATGCGACATATTTTGATACTCGCAAATAAATCAAAACCTACAGGGTATTTCCAGTTGACCGAGAATCATGAAAGAAGCAAGGTCTCATAGCACAAGTAAAGGAAAAAGTCCGAAAATCCGACCCGCACTTGGCCGGTTTTTTTTCAATTGCCACAATCGCGTTTAGCACCATACAAGCCAACTTCAGTGCACCTATTCGTGTTGTTACCTGAGGGCCTTGACAAAGTGACATTCTGGGAACGATTATGATGATGGAAAACTAAATAAATAAGGGACTGACTTAAAATACCGAAAAGCTTATGTCAATCCCGCGATTGCAACTTATCCTGTCCATCTCGTCACAAACTGTTCCTCATTGTAGATGATAGGCACAGGCGGTTCCGGGCACCTGAACTGCTCAGTATTAGGAGGTCGAGGCGGCGGTATCACGCTGAGCTGGCAACACGAAGGCCGCCCGCTGCACGCGCCGCAGTCTCGCCTCGCACTAGGTCCAGTTCGGTCGCATCACTCTGGCCTCTATCAGTGCACCGCTCACGACCATTCTGACTCCGCTGTTGCTGGTGCCGAGTTAGTTATTGCTGGTAACAATAGCCTACAATTTTTGTCGTGGAAGGTAGCCAAAGCTTCAATATCAGCGCCAAGAGTACTGGTGATGAAAGACTTTCAATCGTTGTGCACCAAAATTTTACTATTCGTTTGTCCATTCGCTTTAATTACACTGACTAAAATTTTATTTGCTGTATCAATTTGATTAGTGATAACACACACACAAGGCGGGTGCGTGTCAGGCGCGGGCCGGGACGACAGTACGGGGGGCTTGTATTGTTTACTGCCGTCCCGACCCGACACACACCCGTGTTGTGTGTTGAGCTAAATTATAGGCAGGTAAATTATTAACTAATTAATATCGCGGATTTTTTACTTTATGCTTCGGCTACCTTACTGCGACATTTCACTTTAAAACTGCACAATCTGTGCACCGATTTATCTTCAATCCGGTTTTCAGACAGGCCGCCACGGCTGGTGTCGACGTTCAGCGGAGCGGTCACCAGGATCGGGCAGAGTATAGTTATTAGGTGTGCAGCCACAGGTGTTCCATCGCCTCGTATACTGTGGACTTTAGATGACAGACCGTTGCCGGCTGCTCCTGACAAGTAAGTCCATAACTTCACGACCATAAATAAACAAGGATTCTGTTTCAAATCTGCAATTTTGTGGTATGTTGTATCTTTTCAGTTTGGAATCGCCCACATATGGGTATATAAGGTGTTTTTTTATATCCCATAACTGTGGGTATAAATGAGACCATGTCAAAGAATCAACAAGCATACAATGTGGAGATGACGATACAACAATAAATGAAAACACTGGTAATATTAGTTCATAGGAATATTTTGACACTATCAAATAAATCCTAGAACCGAAATTAAAAAAAACAATATTTTCAAACAAACTAAATAGCATAAAAATGTAAACAAAACAGAACACCAATTTTAAATATTGGTTCACTAACCTGTGGAAGAGCGGCAACAGCGCGGGGTAGTGTATCGGTAGTGCGTCGGGTCGTGCGACCCGCGCCGACGACGTGATTTTTGCGCCATATTTATTTTTATGAATGCAAATACAATTACACAGAATCACAAATTATTAATTGTAATCACCCACGAGTAATTATTAATTACAATCACTGTTCAATCACTTATCGTACATATTCAGACTTAGTATCCATTGATGTATAAATAAGGGTTAGTATCCATTAAATTTTTAAATTTTCAATATGTCCGCCATGAACCCGAACGCACAAATTACACCGTCTTAAAAGATTATATCTAACCCTTGGTAAGAGGTCACCATTAGCGGCCATTTGTTTTAATTTATTAAAAGATATTATAATCCGGTTCCTTAATCATCAACGGTATCAACGTCTGTTGAATAAACTTCATTTTTGGCATGACCATCACAAGAAGAAATCTAATGGCGTGAGGCCCGGTGACCTCGCTGGCCACCGCGTTGGTCCATAACGGCCAATCCACTGCTGTCCAAACATTTGAGACTAACGCTCTCTGGCAGACGTCACTGAATGAGCTGGTGCTCCGTCTAACTGGTACCACATCTGGCTGTGCACGTTTAGCGGAAGATCATCCGTGTAATCTGAAACGGGTCCGTTGAGCAGGTCTAAAAACTTTGCACCATTTAAATTGCCATCAATAAAAACCGGACCAATTATGGTATTCCTGTGTATGCCAGCCCACACATTTATAGCAAATCTGTACTGGTGCGAAGTCTCCCGTACTAGATGCGGATTCTCGCGGCTCCAGTACCGAAGATTCTGTCGGTTCCATAAGCCGTTCCTTGTAAATGTACTTTCATCAGTCCACATCACATTGTACAGGAAGTCGGGGTTATCTAAATGTTTTATTTCTATCCAGCGACAGAAGGTTTCTCTTACTGGCTTGTCCCTTTGTAGCAACGCCTGTACTTTCTTGTACTTATAAGGCTTCCGTTTGTCGCGTTTTAAGATTTTGTGTATGGTTTTATGATTTACACCAAAATTTCGAGCTGCCCTACGTAGACTAGACGTAGGGTTGCGTTCAAAATAATTTAAAACTGGTTCGTCTCGGGTCACTGTTACTGTTGGAGTAGCACTATCCAAATGCGGGATTAAGGGTACATTTTCCCGTATCCTCTGGACAGCTTGAACGATAATGCGGCCGTCCGTAGGACATACACGGGTGTTCCCATACCTCTCTCGGTATGTTCTTATTGATAAAGCGGCGTTTCCGTGTCATTTCCCATAAATTAAAATCATGTCGGTATACTCCATGGCCGTGTAACCAAAACGAGGCATTGTTATTACAAAAAACAAACGATTAGATTACACACGAATGACAAGCGTCTAATTTCGCACAATCCACTTAACAATTTAACTAGGTACCTACCTAATACTACGTTGTGTCCTGTCACTAATTAAATAAAGCGTCTAATTTCGCACAATTGACACTAAAGCGTCGATAATCACAATTTCATAAACAAACGAGTGGCGGGCGGGCGCTTCAAAGGCAGCGCAACCGGAAAACCTGCGCTTGCGATACGAAACATTGACGCGTACGACGTCATAGGAACACGGCGACACACTGACCTACACCAATTTTTGCAGGTTTCGGCAAGAAATCGAAGTAGAAATAAACAAACTATCTAATCTATCCCTTTCGCACTTACATAATTTACGATTGACATGAGTGCGTAACAAGTAGTAATAACTTTCGCATGCCTTATTTTCATATCTAATTTGCTTCACACGCTTAATGATTCTTATGCCTCAGAGATAAGGTATAATATGCATTCATTCTCATCGGGAAGTAAAATTTAAGAACAATTTTGGCGAAGGTTATTGAAGTAGCGAGCTGGCAACATGTTTTGTTTATACCGATATTACCGTTGCAGATTATTGCTGATGTCGTTAACCTGTCGGCGCTGGCTTATTGTTAGATACATCATGTAGAAAATCTTAAAAATGAAAAATAACGTCCTGTGACTAAACTATTGGATATATTTGATTGAATTTTTGTATGCAGACTGGGAACGGCATTAGGTATACGAAGTTTAATTTATTGTTGTATTGTCGTCTCCACCTTGTATATATATATTTTTTTTAATGATAACTTACCTCTAGACTCTCGATGTGTGTAATCTATGTTTCATTGATAAGTACGACTAAATCATTTTCATCCAAACCAATCATTCATATTTAAAGGTAAGAAAATGCGACGTTGTCATATTTTCTTTTTATGAACAAAAATACTCTGAATTAAATGTTTTACTTTTTATATTTCACCTGAGGGTTTTTACATAAATAATCGTGACTTTGTCGAATTATTATGAATGAACAATGAAAAAGAAAAAGTATGCCAGTTAATTTTTTGACATGGTCTCATTCATACCCTACAGTTATGGGATATGAAAAAAAATACACCTTGTTTAGGCCTCCTCTCATCTTCTCACATAACGGCACAAATAGAACAGCTCATATTAGTCAGTCAATAAATTAGTTTCGGAGCTGACTGCCCAAGATGCGTCTCATTAGCAGCTCTTTTGTATGGTCTTTTTGTAATAGTACTCTTTATAGATACAGCGTTAATACAAGGGCAGAGGCAGTACCAGGAAGTGAAGAAGGAACTATAGTATCTACCCTAAGTGTGACGATTAGGACTGCAGATGAAGGTGGTAGATACGGCTGTAATGCCACAAATTCACAAGGATCTCATGCACATCAAGCAAGACTAAATGTTTATGGTAGGTTAACTGTGACCGTAAGCTTTTCTGGTGTGTTTTTTGTTGATGGGAAATAAATTTATGGTTTTCGGTACAGGTCCTCCAAATATCAGATATTTACCAGCGTTACATGTTAAGACTGACACGGATGTGACAATATACTGCCCATATTCAGGATACCCCATAAAGTAAGTAAAAGTAAAATGGTAGTTAATTGACTCAGGCGTGACTTTGCGGAAATCCATTATAAAATAGACGACGTATATTTAGAAACCTAATCCACGTAGCTGTTCTTAAAGAGTCATAAAGAACTCTGTAAGAAATCGACACGTGTTTCTCCTCTCAACTAGGCATCCTCAGGATGACGATTGACTTATTGTTCACGTCGTTCGCAACAAGTCAATTGTCATCCTGAGGATGCCTCGTACCCAGAACGACCCGTCGGGTTCGTCGTAGAACCCTGTAAGAACAGTTAAGCGGATTAGGTTACTATTGTATTTTTTTTAAAGTAAAATTCCCTAATCCTTTTGGGAAAAACATATGACGTAAACACACATTTTGTCCGACGTAGCTAATCTTCGTTTTTTTTTTAGAGAAGTAGTATGGAAGCGAGAAGACGGCTCGTTAGTAGAAAGCATATTAGAATCAAGTGACGAACGAGGAGTTTTAAGACTGAATTCAGTTAGAAGCGCAGCGGCAGGAACATATACATGTGAAGTGAGAGCTGAAAGTGGGGAGCTTGCAAGAAGAACAGTACGACTTGACGTTCATAGTAAGCGCTTTACTTGCTTACCTGCAGTATTCCAACTTTCTGGCATTATTTAAACGTCAGGTTATTGTCAACAGAGCCACCGAAAATAGCACCGTTCCAATTTCCCGAGGAACTCGAAGTGGGAGGCAGCACTCAAGCGACGTGTAGTTTGATATCTGGAGATAAACCGATACAGTTCACGTGGCATAAGGATAATTTGCCGATTCCTTCTACACTCAAAGTAAGTACTAAGGAGATATTTTTTTAATTTGCCTGATTTTAATCGACTTTAGAAAATAACTAATTTTTTATAAAATTTTCACAAAAACTTTTCGCAAAGGTAAACAGATCGTAGAAAGAGTTTTTATAGATGACATTTTATTGTTAAAAAATACGATAAAACCATATAAAATTTATTTTCCATTTTTACAATAGTTTCTTCTTTTATTAATGTATGTTAAACTTACTCATCGTAGATGTAACTGCTTGAGAACACTTTTTTTGTTAGATTTATAATAAAATTATAATATTTTGCAGTCTGTCTATTGTAAAGAGTCCAAACTATAAAAGTCAACGAATTATAACGTTGCTAAATTGAAGAGTGCAACCGTGATGTAGATTATCAACTGAAGTGACAGGTATTGCGTTTAGTCGGTTACTTGACAGCAGCTGTCTTGTCATGTGTTTTGTTTTCCTTTTTACTACTTAAACCTATGAAGGTAGGCAGTATATAGGTAAAGTATATAGGTATACCTATGAAGGTAAGTAGGTAGGTATAAAGATAAAGGTTATTGTGAGATGGGCAAAAAATTCCGTCATGTCTTTTTTTTCAAAAAAGAATGGTCTTAATATCGAAACGGTTTGTTCCCAGGTCGAACAAAAAAATATGGACTTTTTTTCTCTCCTGATCATTCAAGACCTAACTTCGGCTCACAGCGGCGAGTACACTTGCAGAGCTACAAACGACTTCGGAACAGTTAGCCATAGCGCTTCGCTGATTGTCAAAGGTATTTATTGTCTTACCTCTAAGTTTACTCTGCTTTGTAACATACGTGCCCTAGTTTACGATAGTTCTAGACTAAACTTGATTTGGACGTATTTGGAATATAAATGTTTATGGACGTTTTTTATGAGATTATTTTTTTTGACCCATTCTGTTGCACAAAGACAATATATTATATTAATGACCTATAACGTAATGGATCATTAACACTAATGATTTCATTAATTTCATCAAAGAACCATTAATATCGAGTCTAAGGCCTCGTTTACGGACACGCGGGGCGTTGCGCGTCGTGTTGGGCGGCGCGGCCCGCATTAAATTCAAACATGTGGCGTTGTATGACAGCGTTTACGGAGAAGCGATTTTACATGCGATTGCTTGACATGCTGGCGAAGCCCGCGGATGGCATGGCCGCGTCGCACGCGACGTTTATCGCGGCGGCGCTTCAGCGTTGCGGCCAGCTATTCCTGCAATTCTCCGTTCACGGTGAAACGGAGCGACACACGCGGCGGGGCTTGCGGCGTCGCAAGCGCCAATACGCTCGCAGACACGGGCCGGCGCACGCGCCGCCTGTCTGTAAACTGAAAAACGTCCGACGTGCCGCGAGACGTCATGCCGCGAGACAAAATGCCGTACGCGACGCGCGAAGCCCCGCGTCTCCGCAAACAAGGCCTAATGTTGTTTACTGCTACAACTTAAACTAGTGAATGGAAGATTAGTATTTAATGACAGCTTTCAAAGTTAAAGTTCGTTTCTGCAACTGGCTGTGATGGCACTACTTTCAGT
This sequence comes from Agrochola lota, assembly GCA_947364205.1. Taxonomy (NCBI): domain Eukaryota; kingdom Metazoa; phylum Arthropoda; class Insecta; order Lepidoptera; family Noctuidae; genus Agrochola; species Agrochola lota. Next base: position 14,831,431 of record OX376223.1, on the reverse strand, counting down.
GTAGTGCTATCTAGTTTTTACGATTGATCCCTAAATTGTAAAATTATATTTCTCAAGCTCAAACTCAACTCAAACTCAAGGCATTTATTTCAAATAAACCATTTACAGGCACTTTCGAATTGCCAAATAGTCGGTCAGTAAGTCAGAAAGTTGAAGCTAGTTGCCCATTCCAAAACGTTGATCTTTATAGAGAAGAACGGGCAACAAACTGGAAGGACACTCTTTAAAATATAGAAAATTACAAAATCCTGGGTACTCTTGTTCTATATGTGAGAACAATGTACAAAAAGAATCAAAACAATTCAAAATATAAGATTAAAAATAAGCCCTGGCAGATAAGAGACAACCAGTCACAACTGACGGCGCCCGTTCATAAACATGACGCGTGGATCAGCACCATCCAGCTCAACCATTTAGTAGGGAACCGAATGATCCAACACACTCGCCACCATCAGCGAGACATTTCTTGTGGCAGACTGTAGATACATAGCTAGAATGCTCTTTTATACAGGGTGTATTTTTGAGGTAGGGCAGTAAGGACATCAGCTACCTTAACCATTGTAGCTACAGGAAAACGGTTTTAGAAGACTGTCCTTAACTTTTATAGAAATTTTGATCTGCATTCACAGATTTTGAAAACAAAGTACGGTCAGCAAGAAAATAGGCAGTTTTCGCAAAAAAAAAATTGATGCCAATCGATCCTTTTTCTTATAAGGATCAAAAAACTCACTGAACCAATTGAGATATGAGTACTAGAAAAGTCAAAAATCTCAAAAATAAAAAAATATTCTTATGGTAGGAAAAAAAACTCTTTTATGTGAAGACACTATTTTGTGATGGACAGACTAGCCGAAAATAAACAAAGATGTAAACTTCAACGAATACTCGATATAATTTTATTTCCTTTAAGAACAAGCTAGTTTGTTAAGAGAGAGAGTTAAGATAGTTTGTGTTCTGAGAAAAAATGTGTTCTCAAACCAAATAAAATTATATCACGTATTTGTTCGATTTTTTTTAAATTATTTTTTCTTTATTTTCGGTCAGTCTATCCATCGTGAAAAGTAGGTTGGAGTCTTATTTCCCGCGAACTGTATGGGTAGAAAGGGCCTATTTTCTTACTGACTGTACATTTTTTTCTAAATCTGCGAATGCTGATCAAAATGTCTCAAAAAATTAATGACAGTCTTCTAAGACTGTTTTCCTGTAGTTACAATGGTTAAGGTAACCATGGTGGTCCTTACCGCCCCATCTCAAAAATCCAGCCTGTATACAGTATATCATATAAATTACAAATATAAATTACTGTAGGTAGTACTAAACTATTCAGAAAAAGAAAATAAAATTGGAACGAACATAATATTTTGACAGAAACTCGCGAGTTTGCAATACTTTTGCAGCCATTGCAGCGTTTATTTTAAAGTAAAGTATTAGCATGTGTCATTTACATACGCAACACATTACTGTTTCTTTATGTTCATTGTATCCATTCGCATAGAATAATGGCAACAGGCCAGAGACACAAACATTAAAAAAAAACTTTTTATCTTGTTGTAAGTTATCGTAACTTTTTTTATTATTGATAGTCAGATGTTTTTTCTTTTTCAAAGTTTTTTGATAGACAGATGTACAGCAGGTCCACTTCTTTACGCTTCTTCCCCTACTTCTTTACGCTTTTTCCCCTACTTCTTTACGCTTCTTCCCCTACTTCTTTACGCTTCTTCCCCTACTTCTTTACGCTTCTTCCCCTACTTCTTTACGCTTCTTCCCCTACTTCTTTATTCTTCTATACTGTTAAGAGGGCCAGCGTAACATATAAAGCAGTCTCTCCGCACAGAATCGCCGACATGGGTGTGGCGAGCTCAGAACACATCGGTGTCGGCGGGAGCGGCGCTACTTCTGCCTTGCTCGGCTAAAGGACAACCCACGCCGAGGATATCTTGGGAGTATTCTACAGGTAAGGGTGTACGACTACATAGTATATGATTCATCTTTTTAGAGATCCGTACCTCAAAGGGAAAAAACTGAACCCTTATAGGATCACTCGTGTGTTTGGCTGGCTGGCTGGCTGGCTGGCTGGCTGTCTGTCTGTCTGTCTGTCACAGCCAGTTTGAAAGAAAAGAAAATTAAAAGAAAAAGTTTTGCAAACTGTACCGTGTGATTCAACAAATGAAAGGGCTTATTGCAAGGATCTCAAATATTTCATAATTTAAAATGAATACTGAAGATATTAGAAAATTGTAAAATCTCTCAATGTTGTTCGTACAAACTTACATTTGCAGTTGGAATGTATGGGAGAACATGTTTTTGTTAAGTTTGTTCTTGGGATAAATTCATCCCAACTACGGAACCCTTCATTGTGCGTAGTTCGACACGCACTTGGCTGGTTTTTTTCCCTTTTCTGGATTTCGAATCTATAATAAATAGCCAGTCATCTAAGAACTAAATTGCTCATCTTAGTATTGATTTGCAGATTATATTAAGTCAGACGGAAGTATTTTATCTAAATAAATTGTGCATACTTTTAAACCGCAATGCATCTAACTGCAACTCGAGAAAGGCTTGAAGTACAAAAAAGTTCCTAATACGAAAAGTGTTATAAGGGAACGTCGGACCATGCTCTAACGTGTGTAAAAAGAGGCTTTACGAAGCCTACAGTCACTTGTTCTTGCCGTCATTGTTTTTTTTTTTGTACTAGGCCTTTCGTTCTTGGGAACCTTCTGGTTACGGAGATATTGAAGGTCAAAGTTCCAACTATTTCTCACGATATTTTACGACAACCAGTTTTAAATGTTAAAACTTAACTTGACACGCACGCAAGCACAATGTTTTGCGTGCGTTACATTGAGAGCGATTTTTCATACCGCAATTATTATTGGGCAAAATTACTTTCGTTTGATGTACTTACAGAATGCGTAGTTATTGGCTATGTGATGGGTCTTTTTACACCCTGTATGTCAAATAGTCACACCGAAGTATGCTTTTTTAGGATATGTAATAAACCATATCCTATCGATCGCTCAACCAGCGTAGGGCCAACTTCTAAACATATTCAGAACATACAACATAAACATACTAGGGATTAATTTATCTTTTATAGTCAGATTCGCCACTGACGTCATTTCATTACAGAGGAGCTTACCATGCCATTATTTGCAATTTCATGAATACGGAAAACTGAATTATGTAGGTAGCCAGTAATCGGATTTCTGTGGTAGCGTCATTTCAGGTATTGGCATTTCCAATATTGCATTTTGATTACTTTTAATAGAAAATAAAGTAATGTGGATAACAATGCAATTTCTTCACAAATATAGGGGGTCAGGTAATCTACTCCTAGATTACCTGAACCCCTAAATTTGAGAAGAAAAAAAAGAGTGGCTTCATTAAACTGTCTGAGAAGGGGAATCTTTGTCTGCTAACAAAATAACTACACAAGATTCCTTCCCAAAAGAAAAAAATACCTATTGTACTCGTAATATGTTCGTACAGATGGTGACAACTGGCGTCACGTTCTCTGGGGCCAGTCAGAGGCCACAGACACCAGCGGGGGCTCAATACTGATAGACGGCACTGTGTGGCTCAGAGCCGCCAGTCCCGAGCACGAGGGCTGGTACCGATGTACTGCGCGCGTGCAGCATTCCTTTTTGCATCACTCGTTTTATCTCGATGTTAGAGGTAAGTTTGCCCTACGTTACAATCTTCAACAGAAATATATCAAAGATGAGAATCCAATACTTTGCATTTTCAACATTAATTTAATAAAAACATGTATTATAAATTAGAATCGAATATTATTGATTGTTGTTACAGCTATTTATAAGTAAAGGTCAAAATAAAATAAAACAGTTATCTGCAACCTAGCTCTGTTCAGTTTAATCTGTTTTGGATAATTATGGACCTATCCATAGACGTTTAAGTGACTAAGCTGGATTAAAAACAACATTTTTACAATGCAAAATTTTATTTTTACAAACTTTTGAACTGCAAAATAAATCGAAACAACGTTGCATTGCACCCCAATGGTTTTCATCCCGATTTGATTTGCTAAACCGATACAAAAATTGGTCCCGTTTTTCATTTACCATAAGTTCTACATTTAAGTTGAACTTCACACCAGAACCTCCGAGACTGAGCAGAAGTGGTAGTGGTGAGACTCGGTGGGTGGTGAGAGGAACCACGGCCAGACTGTCGTGCACCGTCAGAGGGGAACCAGAGATCCACGTGCATTGGACACACGACTCCAGGCCCTTGTCGTTACAGTAAGTAAGACCAAGTTCGAATGAAACCAAAAATCATCATTATAATTATTTATATGATCATTTTTGGTTTCTTTCGATTTACTGATGTAATGTTTCGAAGTCCGTCCGAAGAATGGCGACGAGGTGAAATCTACAAAAATAAAATAAGAATAAGCACCTATTACTAAATCACGATCCTTAATGAAACAGTTAATATCGATCGCAATCGACCTGAACCTATTGATAGTAAATTGTGATCATTGAATTTTGATTAGAGTTTGTCTGTGCATAGGATTGGCGTGGGTGTCAATACTAAGTTTTTTCGAATAATAGGAGTGACGATTGCGTCATATTCTGTATATTTTCAATCAAAACTTGCCATTTACTTATTTGATTGATTAAAGTTGTGAAAATTTCACAACTTTATCATTTTGCGTGAAGACTTGACAATTTAATTTCCTGTTTCGATATTGAATTCTGACAACGCGTCCCGATCAATTTATAAATCAGTTTCAATGCCTTCTGTCTTGTAAAATATAAAATATTTTTAACCGAGTTCTTAAAAAAGAAGGAGGTTCTCAATTCGTGTACATATATATATATTGTTTTATATTACGTTCATCGATATTTTCGTCAATTGTGGACCAATTTTGAAAGTTCTCTTTTCATTATCAAGCTTGCGCAGTAGACCCATAAAAAAAGTATTAACTTTGCTTCGGTAGGTTTGAGTAAGCTTCAATAATACGTAGTTTTTCCAACTAGTGTATGTTGATGATGTTATAATAACTTCCTGACACTGATATTTACATAGCAAGTAGTGCTATAGGAATTCGTGTGAGGTTGGAATCACAACTAAATAGTAAAAAATAAAAACTTTTTCCAAAAAAAAGCAATCGTCTTAAAACAAAAAAGACTACAAATTGTTAAATAAATTTAATTTCTGAAAAAAAGCAGGTGGAAAAAACGAAAATACTAAGCAAAAGCCGACTTCCGAAATTTTAATAATTTTTTACTTTGTAGTGTTTTTTTTAGTGTGTTAATACGTTTTTTTTTAATAGCTGTAAGAATAGCTTTAAGAACATTAAGAAGAAAATTATTGTAAGTCGTTGTTGAGTTATCGACCGACTCAATCTCTCACCAACTTTTTTTTCTGATAGTGGTTCGGGTGGAGTTGAGAACAGGGAGACAAGTGCTGGGGCGATGACGTCAGAAGTGACAATACCCCATGCGGGACCAGAACACGCCGGGGAATACCGATGTCTGGCGCGAAACCTGTATGGAAGTGACGAGCTGGTGTACCGACTGTTCGTTAAAGGTAACATAGAATACTGAATTTAATGAATAGTGATTTAAAATTAGTTGCGAATCAGCCAGAATAAATTGTATCCTAGCAAATATTTTATTTTATTGGTTCGCAATCACAATGCTAAATACTTTTTCTCAAACATGCTTGGAAGTCCGAACGTTATTTTGACAACCTTCTTCGAGATAAATCGATATTACTGTACTGGTCAAAAATAAGTGAGCGCCCGGCCGGCGATGTTACTATTAAAATCCATATCAGTCGTGTTTAGCGGCCAAATAAATTACTATGAAAACTCATATCTGTCGTGTTATTTAAAAATCGAACTAACGTTTTACTTTAACACATGGCAACCAAGGAGGTAACTTTTCAAAGATGTTATTTAAATTTCTAACTGGCTTAGCAAATACAGCTGTTTATAGTAAAAAAAGAGTATTGGTGGCCTAGTGGTAACGGCTCCTACTTACGAGTGGTAGATCGTGAGTTCGAACGCAGGCAGGAGCTTTACTTTGTGTAAATAACTTCATCACCACTGCTCTCAAAACGGTGAATGAAAACATCGTGAGGAAACCGGCATGTCCTAGAACCAAAAATTGGAAGACATGTGACATCTACCAACCCGCACTAGGCCCGCGTGGTGGATTACAGCTCACTCCCTCTCACTGAGAAGAGGCATGTGTCCCAGCAGTGGGAACATTATAGGTTAATTATGTTATATGTAATGTAAAGTAAATAATAAACAAATGAAAAAATTGGCGCGTGATAAATTTTCTTTGTTCGTCAAATTTATTAATTTGAATTTCCGCGTATTGTTTGACAAAATTACAAGTACAACAAGCCTTGGCCGCAACCAGGCATTGATGGACTCAGGTATGTGTGACTCGGCTTCGTCTCGACCCACATTTTCACGATCGTCCATCAATCGACAGTAATGTACTATACCTGCTCGATAGATTCATTATATATATCATTGACTATATTCAGTTAATTACTTTTCTGCTCGCGAAGTGGTCCGCGTGATATTTCAGCCCCTGACCCACCGCGTCGCATCCCATCGCCCGCGCTATTACCTCGTTTTCGTCCAGCGTTCTTTCTGACTTTTTTTCTTTTTACTTGGCTCAAGGGTCGTAGCGTGATTTTACATAGCCTATAATTTTCCTCAAGAATAGGGATGATGACTAAACATGTTTTTGTCCGTCTTTCAGATTATAAAAAAATATTGGACACGTATTTTTCCTTTTTTTACGTAATTTAAAGATATGTAGATTTTATACATACTAGTGACGTAGCGACCCCCACTCCCCAACCTAAAATGCGTTTTATCTAAGTAATTTTTTATTAATATGATAAAGCAAAAAATACGTGTCTAATATTTTTTTATTATCTGACTGACGGACTAATTAGATTTTTTTTTTTACCCAGGCATCATCCCTATTGGGCTATCCGATTCATAAGAATTTGTCAAATCCGACTGGTAGTTCGGAGATTATCCCTTATATACAAACAAGCAAAGGATGGTGGGCGATAATGTTCCCAGTTCCGCCAGCCACTAAAAGAGCAAATAACACTGAATCTTTTTATTATGACTCCATCAAATTATATCCGAGAGGAACCGAAGTACGTGTAACTAAAGTATTTTTCTCTGTCTGCGGTTTAGCTCAGAGACTCTTAGTACTAGAAAGCTGTGACTTGGCATGGGTTTCATATTAATCACGCCCAAAAAGTGGTAAAATAAAATCAAAATTTTTTTGCCCACCATCCTTTTACGTCTTTATAATATTTATAAATATAGATAAATACATATAGAACGGACTGAAACCAAAAACATAGAATTAATGTTTTTATATTCACGTCATAATCTTTTCACGTCAGAGTTAAAATAAAATAACAGGGAAGAGTTGCAGTTTGTAGGGGTGTTGCAACGTCAAAAATGAGGATAGAAGCGCCCTGGAAAATGCTAGTGCCCCTATGTATCCATGTACAAAATAACACTGGACTGTTTGTTTTGTGTAAAAACTAAATCTAGATAGCAGTATGTAGTAGTGAAGGGTAAATATGAAAAGGGAAGCATGTGCGGGTCTTTTATGTATGCATTCAAACGACTCTTTAGTGCTCGGTTCCTATAAACAACGAAAACGAATCGTTTTTCCTTACCAATGGTAGCGATTTTTATTGCCAAACTGAGCATAGAAATAGATTCGTAAGCAAATTTTACCTATGACAGCTATTTCCATATGGGAGGGTCTACTATTCAAAGCTATGACGTCTTTGCTTCATTATTGGTGAAGATACAAGTGTCTTAATTTTAACCAATTGCGGTTCGTAAACTATAGGAATCGGCCATAAATGTAATTCATAGATTTTCGAATACTTAACAGGAACATGACGGCTTACTCATTGAGTACATTAGAATAACGATACAAATGACTACAACTACTCAAACCTAACCTAAAAGTAATTAAAAACTTTTTACCCACACACGACTGAAATTAATACGAAAGCTGTTCATGGCCACTTGTGGTTACCTATTTACTTATATATTTGAACAAAAAAGCATATAGAACCTGAGGGGTCGTGAAGGGGGGTTCGGGAAAAATCACGAAATATCACAAGGGGGGAGGAGGGTGTAATGAGATATCACGTGTATTTATTTTTTCGCTGAACGCGCGATTTTTACCTGTATTTAAAGACAAAATATTTAGATTTTTTAAAAGATATTTTGTATAAAAATAATACTCTGATTTTTGGTAGGGGGAGGTTAGTCTAAAAACCTCACCACGTATCACTAGGGGGGAGGGGGGATTAAAAACATCACGTGATTAATGGACGATTTCTTTTTTTTATGAGCCTGGGAAATTATCAAATAACTTCTCCCGCTCTGGGCGGAGCGGGAGGGCGTGTCAGGCTCTTACTGAGTAAAGCCCACCCGTGTTCCTTCAGTTGCCAGGGGCCACGGTATCCCTTTCTGACTTTCCCGCGGTTCTAATGGACGACCCTTTTTTTTTTTTTGAGGGTGGGAAATCATCAAATGACTTCTCCCACTCTGGGCAGAGCGAGAGGGTGTGTGTCTGACACTGACTAAAACCCAACATGGGTGGGTTTTAGTCTTCCGTTTCAGTACTTCCGTTGCCTGTGTGCCGGGCCGCGATATCCCTTTCGGACAAACCCGCAACCCCAGCAGGCATTGGTCTTTCGACCCCGTCAGTTGGTGCTGACATCTCTTTGAGGCGCGCGTGGAACACAACGCGCCGTCGACACGGGCCTGGTCCTTATCGGACGGCGAGCTGCCCATTGCTCACCGTCCGCAAGTCCGCGCCTGCGGTGGCCGGAAGTCGGCTCTCGACTCCCGACGCCCGGGGCGTCTCCTGCGGCGACTAGGGCCGCGAGGGCGTGCAGCTTGCATCTCCCTCGCGCGCTCCGCCTCCTCCTTCGCGAACATAACTACTTCGCAGAAGGAGGTGACGGCCTCCCATGCACTCTCGCTCCGAACCATGGCCTAAACCAGGGCCGGACGCGAGAGATCGCCGCCGCCGATAGCCTCCGTGAGGACACGGCGGAGCTCCGCCCAAGCCGGGCAGACCTCCACCGTATGCTCCACCGTGTCCTCCGGGCGATCCACACAGTGGTGACACCCGGGCGTTTCCTCCCGCCTTATGCGGAACAGGAACCTCCCGAAACAGCCGACCCTGAGGTAGGAATCGTGTTCAAACACTGGCCATTGTCATCGACATGCGATGTAAAACTTTGGATAAAAAAATACGGGTTTTCAATAGTCTCGTTTTACAATAAAAAAGTAAGGTACTAAGTTGGTGTAGGCACATATTTTTCGTAGAATATCAAGTATTTACGATACCCACATTTGTACACTTTGCTTTTTGAGAAGTTTTTAAAATCAGCTTGATTATGTTGCCAATATTATACATACTACTCACAGCCAATTTAAAAAAAAAACGAAATTATATGACATAAGATCTTTTTATATTTTCTTTTGTCAAACACGTTAACAATTAACACAGATTGTTAACGTTCATTTCAGTTTAAAAAAAAGTTTTTCATGACATAAAGCGATTGATGTTTATCCTTTTCTGTTCTAGCTACCTATCTACAGGTTTCTGGCAATATCTTCGTATCTTATTGATTTGCAAATAAATGATTTTGAATTTGAATTCGAATTTATTTATAATGAGATCACGGGAAAGGGTTAGTACACAGTATCAACTTCGTATGGATTTCAAAATCCAAATCATACAACTACGCATCACATCCCCCCATTTAACATTTAAACAACATTTAGTTAAACAATACTACGTATGTAGTGGTTGTTTCCGTGCCGTAGTTCTGTGCCGTTTTACTGTGCCGTCCAGCGGTCGTCATGTACTCGCGTCGAGGGCCATAAAGCGTAATGGGCGCCCGCGATAATACTGAAAACGTGCCACACTGTACTGTTACATTGAATAAGGAAATTGGTACAGAAGGACCATTTGATTTTGAAGTGGTCACTGTGGTACAATAAAAATAAATCGAACACAATGCACAAGAAGACTACAAAATAAATAAAAACATGTGCTAACTGCTGCGACGAACGTAGTTAGGTACAAAATATATAAAATGGTTATCAGTGCGAGCTTAAAATTTGCTACGGAGGAAGAAAGCGCAATTTATTATTATTTAATTACACAAATCTCATAACTTCTGCTTTCTAAAAGGGAACTAATTTTTTGAGCTGTTATTTAAATATTAGAGATGTTATTATGTGCAGTTGAAAAACATATTGAGCAGTTATTTAATTTAATGGCGGTTGATTAATTATTGCGATAGTAAAACATGGACAGTAATAAAAAATCTATTTGTCGGTTATTTTATCATACAATGTCAATTCTAAAAATAATTGAGCAGTCCAATAACTGAATGAGCGGTAAAAATGATGGTCTATTGTTGGTGAATCATTTGGGTTAGGTTAGGTTAGAACAGTGACCAGCATGTCGATTCTGTAAAAATATCACCGTGAAAACTTGCGTGGAGTGAGCTGTCAGTGAAAACTCACGGATGCTAGGGATTGACCAAGCATTACATTTACAATCGTAATCGAGATTTAAATTATATTTTTTATGCTAATTCTATTGGACATTTTTTATTAAGTATTCTAAAGCTAGTATCTAAATGTCTAAACATTACATTATATACCCCCCTATATAGTAATGTTTAGTAAAATAACAAAGCAGATATCCAATCAGAAACTCAATTTTGTTTTATTCTATTTTGTTCCTAGACTAGTCCCTTAATATATATTATAACCTGAGGCGCGACGCGTTACGCACGTAGGTACCTACCAACAATAAATAAACTAGAACGTACCTACATAGGTATTTACACGTTGCTGCTACTTAAGTACTAAAGAAAATGCTCATCGACATAGTTTGTTATTATGAACCCATTGTTAACTTATATTATAAACGCAATCGAGTGTTAATAGTGTGTAATTTAACCCCACACAAACTATGTGGGAACCTACCTAAACGATGTAAGTAGTCATATAGATAAAAAGATGTGTATATTATTTGTACCTACCTACCGAATATTTTATTGGAGATAACCTACCTACGCGTTGAATAAAATCATATTCATCAAATCATTACAAAATTCTTAAGTTCAACAGCTGACACTCTTGCAGCGCGCGCACACCGAATCACTTCACCACGTTGAAGCGGTAAGAATCGCGCTTGCGCGCTAGGTAGACGCTATCACATTGAGATTTTTTTACTTACTACGTACCTACATACTTATTTAACTTGTAACGCGTTACGTACTTGCGTACTAAATACCAACGTCCAATAAGTACCTACAATGTTTTATTCATCATCATCATATATAACCCAAGTAAAACTGACACTTGTAGCGCGCGCACATCACATCACCGAAGTGTTATCGCCGAGGAAATAACACGCGTTACCATGGTGACCACCCGCGTGATCACTTCATCCGATTCTCAAAGAATCGGATGAAGTGATCACTTCGCGCAGGCGCGCCGCTGAGGAAATAACACGCGTTACCATGGTGACCACCCGCGTGATCACTTCACCCGATTCTTAAAGAATCGGATGAAGTGATCACTTCGCGCAGGCGCGCCGCTGAGGAAATAACACGCGTTACCATGGTGACCACACGCGTGATCACTTCACCCGATTCTTAAAGAATCGGATGAAGTGATCACGCCGCGCAGGCGCGCTGTTACGCACTTTGTTTTTTTGCTGCTTATTGCTGTACTTATTGGTACCTACTTATTAAATTTTATTTTATATATGTTCTGACTGCACATGCGTGACGCGTTACATACCTACAGGTTAAATAAGTAGTATGTAACTAGTTCATTTAAAAAAAACTAGTTTAATTATTGAAAACAAAATGTATCTAGGCAATAAACTGACTTTTTAAATGTACAAAACGGTATGATTTAGACATTGAATTATCTAAAAGTATTGAAATAAATAGGTACTCATTATTGACTCTGAATACGTATAGGCTTATGGACATGGCCGTCAAAGAGGGGAAAAAATAAATAAAGTGCGTAACAGCGCGCCTGCGCGGCGTGATCACTTCATCCGATTCTTTAAGAATCGGGTGAAGTGATCACGCGGGTGGTCACCGTGGTAAGGCGTGTTATTTCCTCGGCGACAACACTTCGGTGATGTGATGTGCGCGCGCTACAAGTGTCAGTTTTACTTGGGTTATATATAATGATGATGAATAAAACATTGTATCTAGGTACTTATTGGACGTTGGTATTTAGTACGCAAGTACGTGACGCGTTACAAGTTGAATAAGTATGTAGGTACGTAGTAAGTAAAAAAAAACCTCAATGTGATAGTGTCTACCTAGCGCGCAAGCGCAATTCTTACCGCTTCAACGTGGTGAAGTGATTCGGTGTGCGCGCGCTGCAAGAGTGTCAGCTGTTGAACTTAAGAAGGATTTGATGAATATGATTTTATTCAACGCGTAGGTAGGTTATCTCCAATAAAATATTCGGTAGGTAGGTACAAATAATATACACATCTTTTTATCTATATGACTACTTACATCGTTTAGGTAGGTTCCCACATAGTTTGTGTGGGGTTAAATTACACACTATTAACACTCGATTGCGTTTATAATATAAGTTAACAATGGGTTCATAATAACAAACTATGTCGATGAGCATTTTCTTTAGTACGTAAGTAGCAGCAACGTTTAGATACCTATGTAGGTACGTTCTATTTTATTTATTGTTGTTGGTAGGTACCTACGTACGTAACGCGTCGCGCCTCAGGCTATTTATATTAAGGGACTAGTCTAGGAACAAAAAAGAATAAAACAAAATTGAGTTTCTGATTGGATATCTGTTTTCCTATTTTATTAAAACCCCCCCTATATAATAATGTTTAGACATTTAAATACTAGCTTTAGAATACTTAATATAAAATTATCAATAGAATTAACATAAAAAATATAATTTAAATCTCGATTACGTTTGTAAATGTCATGCTTGGTCATCCCTAGTATCGGATGGGGTGACACTGACAGCTCACTGCACGAACACTTCCCCTAAGTTTTCACGGTGAGATGGTTACAGAATAGCACAGCAGTAACGCGTGAAGGCGAGCGAGCGTAGCGAGCGTGCCGCGGCAGCGGCCGCCGAGCGCCAGATCCACTCTATTGTTGGTGAATCATTTGGGTTCCATCCGCCACACCGCTATATCTCGAAAACTACTTTACCACCTCATTGTTTATAGAATTGCTTAGAATGAGATTTCTTACCGACAAATTCCGATTTATCACTGCCCACACGTAACCGCTCGTTCAATAATTTTTACCGCCCATTTAATTATTTTCCTGCTCAATTATATATTCACTGATCCATTTCATTATTTTTTATTACTCATTTTTGTTTATATTTTACTGTTTAGTTTTAACTGCTGAACTAGTTATTAATCGTGCCATTTATAATTTTTAACTTACCAAAACCGGTATTTACAACTGCCTCTTTAAATTAGTGCCTAAAATGTATACCTATTATACAATAACACCTAAACAAAAAAAAAAGTTGAATACTTTATCTCGAAATTAAAACTCCAAAATAATTTAAATAAAAAGTGGTCGCATGCCTATATACAGGCATATGCGACCACGGCTTTACTTTGACCATTTTTTGATCTTTGTTTCATACTTTTTAGAGGGTGACTTTGTACTCGGGTTTAATTTTTTGAACTTACTTTTTATTTATGTTATAACAAACTTTTTATCTTCTGCATTAAATTAAGACCAAAGTTAGTATAAATAAAGAGATAATTACTAATACTTAATTAGATTTGTTGATAAATAACCCACTTTTGTTTCTAATGGCCCTGGAAAATGCCTCCAACTTTCTGACATCCCCTTTTCTTAATGAATGTTAGGAAACTAAGTTTGATTCACTGATTAAAGACTGGATCGGCTTTTCAGAAACCTGGTGGTCAGGTGTTTTGCATCGTTGATCGTGCACACACCTAGTCATGTGTGAAAGCTTGTGAAATGGGTCTTCTAGCTTTATTTCCTGTTGGTGGCCTCTACCCTTACAAACGTGTAATTTATGACATGTGATGTTTCGTTTATGGTTGTACATGGCGTTAATAAAATATAGGAAGTTTAAAATTTTCGTTTTCCGACCGGAAGGAGTGAGACCAAATATTTTGTAACTTTATAATTTTAAACAGAATTTAGATACAATTTATTGCCGCACTGGGATCCCATGTCTTGTCTGAGAGGTTCCAGTCAAGTCATGAGTTCAACAAAATGGGGGTTTTTAAGTCTATTATGTTTTCTACGTTTATTCAAACTATGAAATACACCATGGTCCTGAAAATGGCTTGCCATAAAATATATGACTTTCCAATAAGGAATATTATGTTGTAATTAGCTAGTCGTAGTACAGAATTCTGGAACTAAACTTAACTTTAAGACGTTCTGAAGTCTTTCCTTCGTTGCAATACACTTTAAACTGACAACAACATTGAAGACTTTTGAGAATGTAGCTGTAAATAGTAGGTATGTCTATTTAGACATGATGGAAAGACATGCTGTGTTTCTAAAAAACCTTCTTTCTACATAGAGCGACCAAGCGTGCCAGAAAAGATACACGTCTTAGAAGTATGGTCGCGTAACGCCAGCGTCACATGGTGCATCGCGCAGGGAGCGCTAGTGTCACACTAAGTCACAGTCGGCCCATCTCTAATCTAAATGTATTTATTAATTACGAGTAGATATGTTCTAAAACATGTTACTGTCCCTAAAAACTTTTCTTCCCAACAGAGCGTCCAAGCGTGCCAGAAGAGGTGCGCGTCTCAGAAGTATGGTCACGTAAAGCTCGCATCACATGGCGAGTCGCGCGGGGAGCGCTCGTGTCGCACTACTCGCTGCAGTACCGCGCCTTGACGCGCGACCTGTCGCACGCGCCACTCGACGCTCCACTTCCCGCTCTGCTCGACAATTGGGACACACAAGACGTCCTCAACATCACATTGGCTAATTCTGATCTACTACATGTTGCGTAAGTTTATACTTTGTTATTCATGGATCTGTATTTTATTAATGTGTCGTTTTGGGTATCTGAAATAGGATTTTGCGGTGTGGGTATTAGGTTATTTGGTTTTAGACGACAAAAATCTTATTTTTTAATGCATGGTGATAAATGGTTGGCAAATTTGCGTCAGCGATCCCTGTTAAATATATACTACTAGCTGTTGCCTACGACTTCGTCTGCGATCCAGGATGAAAAGTAGCCTTTATCCTTCTCCAGGTCAAGGACTACCCCTGCGCCAAATTTCATCCAAATCCGTTCAGCTGTTTTGCCGTGAAAGCGTAACAAACAAATAAACAAATTCGCATTTATAATATTATATAGGGTGTATATCTGCTACTAAAAAACCTTTCACATTAAGCACACAATTCTCAAACTCAAACTCATAGCATTTATTTCAATTAAACCATTTACAGGCACTTTTGAATTGTCAAGGAATCGGTCAGTCAGAAATATGAAGCTAGTTGCCAATTCCAAAGCGTAGTAGGTACCTATGGAGAAGAACGGGCAAGAAACTCTCTTTTAAATAAATTGTTACAAAATATTGGTTACATCATTCATGTTGAAATTAAACATGAGAGAACAATGTAGAAAGACGTGCACGTTAGAACCGTCCGTAATAAAAAGATAAAACAAAGAACAATTCAAAAATTTGAATCAGCCAAGGCAGCTAAGAGTTGACCAGTTCCAACTGACAGCGCCCGTTCACGAACATGACGCATGGATAAGCACCATTCAGCTCAACCATTTTGAAGGGAGCTAAATGATCCAACACACGCGCCACCATCAGCGAGACATCTGAGTGAGCATGACATACTCACAGCCGCCAGGGCACATTCAAGTCAATAAAAGACGTATTACCCGGTAAATGTTAGCTCTTTAGTACATAGTACTCACACCAGTGCTCTGAAATTATATAATACAAAGGAAATTGATTTTATACCATGCAAAGATGGTCTTAAAACTCTTCGGCAGCTCCAATTGTATTTTCAGATGTTAATCAAATAGTTGTGGTTGTGGAGCAGGACCAGCATTGAGCCAAGCATTTTTATCAGCGATGTAATCCCCCAACTTATAATATGCCTGCCTGCATAGTGAGCGTTTAATACAAGATTTGAATTTCGTCTCATTCAGTTGAAGTATGTGGGGAGGAATTTTTTTGTAACATTTTAAACAGTATCCCATGAAGATGAGTCCACTTTAGCCAGTCTGAAACCTGGTTGAACTAATACTACTTCTTGTACTATAATTATGTGTATCACCTCTTTTACTAAAAAGATGTACATTTTTTCTTACGTACCTGATGTTTTCATAGATATATTGACAAGGTACCGTCATGATGTTAATATCCTTAAACAGTTCCCTTAGAGAGTCACGCCTGCGGAGATAATATATGGCTCTGATCGCTCTTTTCTGCAGAATAAAAATAGACTTGATGTCTGCAGCCCGTCCCTACAGTAAAATACCGTAAGACATGATACTATGAAAGTAACTAAAATAGACCAGCCTCGCGGTACACCAGTAAATTGACGGATTTTTCTGACAGCATATGCTGCTGAACTTAGCCGTCCTGCAAGAGATGTTAAATGAGGACCCCATTGTAACCTTGAGTCGAGCGAGATCCCTAGGAAAACAGTTTTATCGACGAATTCTAGTTTCTCTTGATTCAATTCTATCTCACAATGTCAAACTCTTGACATTTCTCTATTCTACTCTTCACAGAATACTCGTAAGTCTGTAGTCAAATCTGTTTATTTCGGTAACATCACTTTTAAATGAGACTGATTAATTCATTTGCTATTATTACGGGCCATATTGCTACAGACCTACTGCAGCTGTACCCTACCAAATTATATCGATTTGATAGTTGTTTCAAAGTAGTTAGAAGTGATATGCAAACGGTGAAGTCACGAATTATCTATTCAGAGATATCGTGACGTGTTAGAGTAACTTTATTACCATTTGATAGCTACCTTAGTTTAGAACTTACTCTCGAACTTGCTAGACTAAGTTAATTAGTAAGTTTATATCAACTGGAGTTGATTGATATATCTACTGACTCATTTACGAATTCAGGCTTTATGTAGGTAGCTACGAAGAAAATGAAAGTCAATTCAGACTTTATTCAGGTAGGTACCTACGGAGCATAATTGAAACTCAATTATTAAAGATTGTCATTTAGTTGTTTACAAATAAAAAGTTAGGACAACAAGAAATATTTACCTTATTACTTTTTCGCGGAATGTTGGTTTAATTTCAGCGTCTATTAAAGTATTTCCCGGAAAACTAGATCTAAAAATCAAGTTCTTTTTAGAAAAAAGTACCGGCTGCGGCGTACCGTGTAACAGTTGCTTTAGATTTAAAGTTTAATAGCTTTAGGCCAACAGGGAGCACTGACATTTTATAACCTTTTGTAAAACTTGGGTACTCGGGGAAAAAATCAAGTACAACCAATTAATGTTTTTGTAAATTTTGCAAAGTTAATTTCCAGGTTTTAATACGATATTGACGTAGAGTTTACAAGTAGGTTTCTACAATGTTTTAGTTTCAGTATAAACTCACAAAAAGTAGAATTCAAAGTCAAACATTAGCTTTGGATTGTAAATAAAATTTGATAAAACCAAGGTTTTTCATAAAGGTCAGGTTCGTAAAGCCGGTTAATTAAATTTTTGTAAAAAAAAACGAACAAGTGTGAATCGGACGTATCTCCAGGGGTTCTCTTTGTTCAAGAGTTAAATAAAATAATACGTTTTTCCTGCTTAATTACTTTGATATTTAGACCGCTCATTAAAATTTACCTTTGATGAGAGTATTTATAGATTTTAGCAACATCGTAATTACTATAATGTTAACCGAGTTTCTAAAATACCTATTTAAATAAAAGTATATTATTAATATCAAGACGGGTTGGTGATTTCAGACTTATATTAACTATAAGTCCAGGTTTCCTCACGGTGTTTTCCTTCACCGATGACAGTAATGTCCAAGATAAACTCAGAAAAGTGCGTGGTGCGTGGTGAACAGTGCTCGTGCCTTCTCTGTATGAGAAGAAGCCTTTGCCCTGCAGTGGGACAGTAACAGTCTAGTATTATTATTATTTTATTATTAATTAATATAAATAGTTTATTATAACTTTTTCAGCCGTCAAGAAACGCTTATGTTCCCATTTGATGGATATTTGTGTAGGGAATTACAGGAAAATGAGATATTTTGGATGGGAGGGGGTCAATAAGTGTGACAATAATAATTAATAATAATAATTTTTATTACCAAAATTAATATAATTAATAAGTATGACAAGGGGGGGAAGAGTCCTACTCTACGACTCTTGACTTCAACTTTATCGCAAAATTTTAAATATTACCAACCTTATTAATATTATTATGAGGTTTCATTTAAATTTGCAAAATATGTGACGTCACACCGTTGAAGGCGGGTCACACTAATATACCACCTGTAACAACTACCAAGGACAAGAGGGGGCCTCCAAAAATCATGAAATTCGTGTGTTGTAATTTATTGATGGCCTATTGCTACCTAGATTAAAAGAAACCATTGCATGTAGGTCTGAAGGGCCGGGTCGTGCGGGCGCATCGGTGGCGGGTCTCTCTCCCGATATGAGATACGCGATGCGCATGGCTGCATTCAACGATGTCGGCGCTTCGCCATACACAACGCCGCTGCATTTCACTACACGGGAGGAAGGTAAGTCATGTTGTTATACGTGCATGGTATGCAAAATTTTTTTTTTTTAAACAAGCATAGCGAGTAATGTGTGTGAAACTAAAGCCTGCTTTACACGGTGTAATTTAATTGCCAGTGGCAAACATCTTAACAGTGTTAAAAAAATGCAAGTCAGATGTTGCTTCAATTTTATTTTAACCGCAAGAAAGTTGCATCATGTAAACGGGGCTTAATTGTCATAACTCGAGCTAAGCTAGCTAGCAAAGCTTTCTAGCTGTCATAGAACAGGAAAAGGCCAACGTCTTGTCCAGAACCTAAGTTTGACATGTCAAACTTATGTACTGGACTAGACCCTAGGCAAAACTAAGAACTACCGTTCGATAGTTCAGTTTAGTTGTGTTGCTAATTAGAGAGAAATTTGATTCCATCTATACATTTTATAAATTAAAGTCACGTTTCGTGTTTGTCTGTATGACCGCGTTGTTCTTCTAAACCACGCAACAGATTTTGATGAGGTTTTCATCATCGTTTAGAGAATTTATTCCGGGAGGTTTATGTGTATTATACGTTTATTATAAAGTGAAATATAACTAAGAAATCTCGATATTTTGTCAAGTCGTAAAAACCGTGCGAAGCAGGAGCGGGTCGCTTGTTCCTGTATAAAAATACAATCAAACGGCTGTTTAAGTTAATCAAATATTCCTACCTAATATTCACCCAGCCCAAAGAATGTCAAACACATTTCTCACTGCCATTTGCTCACAAAGTACACACAATGTGCGGATATATCATTAATATATTCCTGAAGGTCGGCTGAAGTGAGAGCAACTTGAGGCTTTCCCGTCCATTAAAAAACAGTGCTGTGCAATTTCCGCGGGAAGCTTCGTAAATGTGTGTGGATGTATGAGAATGTGCTCCTACTTTGTTCACAGGAAAACTGCCATATACCCCAAGTAATTTCCGACTCTATCTTGTGGAACATAAAGTTGATTGTTCTTTGATAATGGCGTAGTCAATGTGGTGGATTTTTTTTGTGGGTGTCGCTTTTAACAGTGGTTTTTTTTGCCAGCGCCGGGAGGAGCGCCTCGTGACATTACCGTGCGGGCACTTAGGGCGCGAGAACTTCATATCACTTGGCAGGTAAGCATCTTCACAACTTTTTTTTACGTAGTTATTTATTCAGCATGCATCTTTATTTAAAGATGGTGCGAAATATATGCTGATGGGAATTGTACGTAATGTTTTATCTTTTCATCTTGTGGTGAAGATGATGACGTATATTGGAGTCTTAGAAGTTCTGCTTTAATTTTAAGTAAATTTGAAGACATAATTCTCGGAACGGTTATGAAACTTGACTTATTCTATTTTACCCACTTTCTAAAAAGTTCCGTGATTTTGTTATTGAAGGCTCATTTGCGTTGAATACGATAGAAGTTGCGGTTCTCCTCAGATCGCAAACAGGAAGTTTAATAACTGAACAAACAAATGGCTAGGCCTATTTATTATATTTTGACTAACACTGGTTACTGTACTAATAAAAAAGTATAAAAGCATAGTTTTTGCTTGAAAAGGGGTCTTTGCACTCATCTTTATGAACAAGTTTTGCTAGGTATAGGAAACGCTGGGCACGCCACAATTGTGGCGATAAGTCCCCTCTTTGAGGAGTGGCTAGAGAGGCGCCACGGCGTCCTCACCTTTCGCCTAACGCAGGTCCTCACCGGACACGGCTGTTTCGGGAGGTTCCTGTTCCGTATAAGGCGGGAGGAAACGCCCGGGTGTCGCCACTGTGTGGATCGCCCGGAGGACACGGTGGAGCATACGGTGGAGGTCTGCCCGGCTTGGGCGGAGCACCGCCGTGTTCTCACGGAGGCGATCGGCGGCGGCGATCTCTCGCGTCCGGCCCTGGTTCAGGCCATGGTCCGGAGCGAGAGTGCATGGGCGGCCGTCACTTCCTTCTGCGAAGCAGTAATGCTCGCGAAGGAAGAGGCGGTGCGCGCGAGGGAGAGGCAAGCTTCGCGCCCTCGCGCCCCTAGTCGCCGCAGGAAACGCCCCGGGCGTCGGGAGTCGCGAGCCGACTTCCGGCCACCGTAGGCGCGGGCTTGCGGACGGTGAGCAATGGGTAACTCGCCGTCCAATTAGGACCAGGCCCGGGTCGACGGTGCGTCGGGTTGTGTTCCACGCGCGCCTCAAAGAGATGTCAGCACCAACTGACGGAGTCCGTAAGGACCAATGCCTGCCAGGGTTGCGAGTTTGTCCGAAAGGGATATCGCGGCCCCGGCACACGGGCAACGGAAGGAACACGGGTGGGTTTTAGTCAGTAAAAGTCTGACACACCCTCCCGCTTCGCCCAGAGCGGGATAAGTTATTTGATAATTTCCCAAACTAAATAAAACAAAAAAAGTTATGGGAAACGCCCTGAAATGAAGAAAACTAACCTGTTGCCTCATAAATTTTGTCGACTTAAATATTATACGAACACAAATGTATGGAACAGCAGATTATTATTTTTTGCGATTTCAGTGTTGGTCATAAATAACATCAAGATACCATCACGTGTACCTATACAATGTCGCCCATGGGCATGTGACCGCCCGTATTTTTCTGAATATTCATGAAAAATTATCGAAAATTAACTTTAAAAGGGGGGGTATATCTTTAATATTTTTCATGTTATTAATTTTTTTATGTTTTTAGTAGCGTTTGCCATATCTTCTATGTTATTGGCTCGATTTGTATTCTGTTTATTATTTCTAATAGCTTACGAGTTATTTTATCGGATTAACTAAAAATTTTTAGTAAAATTTGTCGACTATGAAAAAAAAACGGAGGTGAAGATTTTTTTTCCAAAAAAACAGTATTTATTTAAAAAAACATAAGTGAAATTATGTTAATTATACATAAAATTATAGCGGGATACTGAAAAAAAAAAAAATAAGAAAAAATGAAAAAAAAAAACAATTAAAGATAGACCCCCTTTTTAAGTTTATTATCGATAATTTGTCATGAATATTCAGAAAAATACGGGCGGGCACATGCCCATGGGTGACATTGTATATGTATAGTACACCCACATTTTGCCAGTTATGTTTAAGTTCCATGTAATAGGGGATTGGTCAAGTTTGATCCTATAGTCATACTTACCATCTCTTTTAGCCACCACCACGAGAAACCTGGCACGGTACCTTACTTGGTTACACCATCCGTTGGTGGGAAGTATCCGAAGAGGGCAAGGGAACGTTGAGCGACAGTCCCGGCTCCGAGAGTGGGGCCAGTGCTGATGCTACCAGTACGACCCTGAGAGGACTGAAGGCGGCTACACGATACGGAATCACTGTCAGAGCGTATAATGCAGCTGGGACGGGACCACTGTCGCCACCGCATTATCGACATACGCTTGAATCACGTAAGTTTCCTTTTTTAACCGACTTCCAAAAAGGAGGAGGTTATATGTTCGACGCGTATGTATGGTTTTTTTTTATGTATCCGTCGATTTTTCCGTCAAATGTGGACCGATTTTGAAAATTCTTTTTTTGTTTTATAATATAACACTGAATTTGATGTTGTACATCAAATTCAGTGTTATAATTGCAATTCAATATTAATATTCTAATTCGCTAGTTAGCCACATTTCATATTTCCATACAGTAATATTACCAAATTAATCAAAACAGCGAAATATTTGACATAAATTTGCGACGTTGCCCACTTCCAGAATAAACACTCTTAATTATAAACAAAAGCTACTTGCTCGGATAGTCAAATCTTTTACTTTGATTTGTCGAAAATAATTATTACTTCATCCTCACAAACGCGGCATTAATCCGCTCAATTTGTCAGAACAAAATTATGCAAAGAAGCATAATGAACCAAGCCACCCACAAACTCCCCGCAGATTATTCCTGTTCTCGATAATCACTTTGAAAGCGCTATAAAATCGTAAAACTTGGAAAATGAAAGAGATCGATTTCTTTAATGTTCTGAACAGTCAGCCGCAGAAGTGTATCGGAGTTAAAACTTCGACAAGGCAAGTTTTGTCGTAGTAGTAAATAACTGAGCGCCGCTATCGACGTAAAGCGACGATCGTAAATTTTCCCATCAAAATGCAAAATGGCTTAATTGGACTGTGGCCTCTCGATCTAGGTCAAACGATTCAGTACAAATTGATGGCACTTTTGTATTCTGCGTTTGTTTCATTTTTATTTCTTATGCAAAAAATAGAAACTCCAATCCTTTTTTAAAGTTGTCGCTATATCTGGGAGGCAAAAAGAAATATAGTTTCAATTGTCCGTCCGTCCGGTGGTCCATCTGTTGCAATCGATCAGAAAGGTTTACGGCGGAGCATTCTTTTTCAGTTATAGAAGAATTTTGCTCGACTTTTTATCGGTGGCTGTTTCAAAATATATATGGTTTACCTAAAATAGTGAAGTTTTTTAGATGATTAGACGAACTTCACTTCAATACATCCTTTATATACAAACATGTTTTTCTTAGCCGTTTATGTATGTATGTGTGTATGTTTTTCTTCCTCTAAATTAAACGGTATTAACTTAATTAATGCTCTTAATAAGTCACATGTGCGCTCAACAACCTTTCCGGTAATTAATCTTAGAAGATTGTTATTAAGGAATTGCTTTGCAACCGTTTGGAAGAGATGAAAAAGCTGTTTGAGCATAAAATTAATACAAACATTATTTTAGAGATACATTTTTGGAAAAGATCTTTGAGATGTTTCTACTTTAGGAAACCTCATAAGTCTTAAGAAACTCTAAAACAAAAAGCTCTTATTTGTTTCTAGAATATACTATTTTTTAACCGACTTCCAAAAAGGAGGAGGTTATATGTCCGTAACGTATGTGTGTTTCTTTTTATTTTATTTTTTTATGTATGTCCATCGATTTCTCCGTCAATTGTGGACCGATTTTGAAAATGTTTTTTTTTGTAATAAAAGGTATGCTCTCAAGTTGGTCCCATATAAATTTGATTAGCATTACTTGGATAATTTTTGAGTTAGCTTCAATAATACGTATTTTTCCCACTTAGTATATGTGAATGATGATAACTTCCTGTCACTGTTATTTACATAGCAGGTAGTGGTATTCCAATTTGTGTGGGGTAGGTACCACAACTAAAGAGTGAAACATGAAAACATATTCCAAAAAATTAAAAAACAAACGACTTCCAAAAAAAAAACACTACAAAGTGAAAAATAACTTTAATTTTGGAAGTCGGTGGCAAAAAACAAATTCTAAACTAAAGACGGTAGGACGGAAGGTTTTTTTGTAACAAGTTTTTATTTTTCCTCATTATGTAATGATGCGTAAAAAGCTCTTCAGCTTTTACGCGACGGTACATAACGACTGTCGTTACGTGACGACTTTATAACAATAACAGTAGGAAAAGTTAAAAATTTCATAATAAAAGTTCTTAGTTTGTAACTAGACAAACTAATTTTGAAACTTTAGTTCTGTAGTCAATCGGGTCTTAAAATGACAAGAACTCTTTTCACGGTTGACAATATTTTTCAATACGCTGCCCTCTTCAATCAGCAATACATTAATGTTTTTTCAAACAGCACCAACGGGTAGTCCAGAAGGAGTGGCCTGTATATCTAGCGGGTCCACATCACTCCGGGTGTCATGGCGGCCACCGGGCATAGATAATAGAGGAGGTCTCATAACCCACTACACTTTACAATACACGCGTCGGGACGCCGATCCTATGCTGCCCACACAAGACGCGTATCTAAGGATACAGGTAGGATTGATTTGATTTTTCTCCCTTTTTATCCTCATTACTTCAATAGGCAATACGCCCCAAGGACACTCTCGTCAATACTGTCTAGTAAAAAAATATTTATCGTAACTTTGACGTGAATAATAAGTGTTTACTCATACATATTGATGATGATATTGTTATTAAAGAATATCAAAGTCTCAAGAAAAAATATTCTATAAATTCTTTTGTAAATGTTAAAGAAATAATACTTACGTAATTTAGACAAAATAATGCTTTTATTGAGTGTGTTATTTTATCTTTCGGACTGTATTTTTGCCTCTTCGTTAGGGCGAGGAAACAACAGTTTCACGTTTAACACCGTATGCTGAATACGAGATTCGAGTGCGGGCGCACAATGCCGCGGGCGACGGGCCTTTGTCGGCCCCACAAGTTTGCAGGACTGATGAAGACGGTAAGTCAAGGCTAGGAATATTGATATATCAGCCCCATGATTGATTGGTCAAACAATATTTTTCCTCTTACAGTTTTTAGGGTTCCGTAGTAAACAAGGAACCTTATAGTTTCGCCATAACTGTTTGTCTGTCCGCGGCTTAGCTCAGAGACTCTTATTACTAGAAAGCTGTGATTTGGCATGGGTCCGACAAAGTGGTTAAATAATTTTTTTAGGGTACACGTAAAGTGGGATGTTTTTTTTTCGTCCAAAAATGAAAATTTGTGAAAGCCATTTTTGGATTCAGGCATCCGTTTGCTATCTGTTTGCAAAATGTACACTCGAAAAGTACGCGTGTACAGAGTGTTACTATAACGTGTTACTATAATATAAAATTTAATATTTTTTGTGAATATTCTAGATAAAAAAAATAAAAAAATTAAAAATGTTTAGCTTGTATGGACGCTATAATATTACGGGTACCCACAATATTATAGCGTATAGTTAACATACTGTATGCTTATTAGGTATTTTTACAACCTTTTGCACTTAGATGGGTTTTTCTGGTTTTACTTTAAATAAAAATCTTATTGACATAAAAAGAGCCATCTTCAGTTTTAAGGTGTCAATTAAAATTGCTTTGTTCCGAACAGTGCCCAGCGCCCCGGGTGGCATGAAACTAATAGCCCTGGGCGAGCGCTCGCTAAGGGCCTCCTGGCTGCCCCCGCCTGAGCCCAACGGGAAACTGACTCACTACACGCTGTACGTAAAGGATCTGTCCGGGTAAGTCATGTCACTTTGTTTTTTGTGTTATTAGTTTACCAACGACCCGCCCCTGTTTTTATGACTTGATAAAATATCGACATTTCATTATGTTATGTAAGTTTCATATTAATTTACTATCTACATAAACCTTCCGGAATAAATTCTCTAAATGATGGTGAAAACCGCATCAAAATCCGTTGTGTAGTTTAGTAGAACATCGCGGTCACACAGACAGACATGAAAAGTAGGTATACGAGTAGTTCATCCTTAAATAGTGCCGCGCTTTCCGCTTTTAGCCGGACTTGCCGTCACCGACAGGCGTGCGCAAGAAATATTGCTATTTCGTATTATTGGTATCAAAATGATAGAAGATGATGGTTAATTTATTAAGATATACATTTCTATTACAAAAATTCTTGCTTGCTGCTGCTTGGGTGCAGCGCCACTATTTGAGCAAATAGATTTTATAACCAGCTGGTTTACCAGCACCACTGACATCTTCGAGTTTTGAATTATAAAATTATAAATGCGAAAGTGAGTCTGTTTGTTTGCTACGCTTTCACGCTAAAACGACTGAACGGATTTGGATGAAATTTGGCACATGGGTAGACCTGGAGAAGGACAAAGGATAGTTTTCATCTTGGATCGCAGACGAAATCGCGGGCAACAGCTAGTAGTAGAATCAAGGGTCGAATTGACATTAATTGATTGCAATTAAAGGCAAATTGACACTACTCCAAATCGTAATCGATTTGATTCAAACTCCAAGATATTAATTGTATTTCAGAATAATACACCTGTCTGCGTAGTAATTAAGATTAATCCGGTTTCAGTCCCCCGATCCAATGTTTAGAAATTTGTTTGCGGACTACAAATCTTCTAAATAAATGATATACAGGGTGTCAGGGACATCGACGTGAAAACTGTTACCATGGATTCAATACGTGATTCTGAACCCCATTGAATTTTTCGCCGGTTATTAAAAAAAAAATCTGCTGTTACATAGAAATGTGCAATACTTACGCGGTCAAAATGTATGGAACAGCTGGTTTTTTTTTTGGAAAGCTTTTATTTATATATATATTTTTGTGATGTCACGGCTAAGGATGGAAGGGAAAATTGACCTAAGATTAGCCACCTAAGCTTAAACTTATTTTCAAGGAAAGGCTAATGATAATTTCTTTCATCTTTAGCCGGCTAAACTTAAATGAAAACGTCATCCCTTGAGTAAAAATGAAGTAGCAAATGAAATGGTTCGAATTGTAATCGAATCTAATTTAAATAATTACTTGGATTATTTGACGTAATTCCCGAACACCAATGTACCTCTATTGACCGGTAACAAATCAGCATAGTTCGATGGTTCTACGTAGATATTACGGAGCTCTACCGAGCGGAGCGTTAATGAGATTACACGGGACGACGAGCTCACTGAGATGAGTGACAAAGCGAAAGGGATATTGCGTTGCAGCCAGGTAAATAGTTAAGGCATCCGTGTCGCACCTCCGATATGTTTCTATTCAATGATGAAATATATAATTTAGACTTTATAGAAGATTCTGATCATCCTTTGATTCTGTAAATCCTTTGAAGATGACAGAAGCAGACTGATGTTTTAAATATGTTTAGTGCTAAATGTATTTAGTGATGAATTTGGTGCAGGTGGACCTTTTATTGAAAACTATTTAGCAAAAATCAAAAGCGATTTTCTCATGGAATAACGACTGCAACTTTGAGATTTATAAGACGTATTTCATATTAGTGTGGGTTCTAAAATACTATGTTCGTAACAACATAAAATTACAATCACCACAGCAGGAGAAAATCACTTTTTAAAGTGGCTAAGTGTATACATATTAGTGTTCGTGACTGTACAGAGATTTTACAAACAGCTACAGTCGAATGTTATATTTTGCCTAGCAATATGACTGTGCAAGCGCTTAGTATAAATTTTTAATCTGCTCTCCCCAAATTCTATAGTTTCCTAAACCCTCCAGCTATTACAGTACAACTATTTTCTTAATGTCTCTCGGCAAACTTCGTGTTTCGTCTGTCGTCGGATTTCTATCAGTTGCCCTTTGCACTTGGTAATTATGGTTGACGGCAACGCGGGTGCCGCGCGGTAGGAGTCAATACGTACAAGCACCAAGTGCAAAGGGCAACTGAGAGAAATCCGACGACTGACGAAACACGAAGTTTGCCGAGGGACATTAAGAAAATAGCTGTAGTGTACATAGTTTAACCGCTGTAAACCGGAGTTAATAAATAATTGAAACGGTACCCTAGCTGGCAGGGGAATAAGCAAAGTTATTCAGCAATCAAAGTTAAATACGGCTTCAATTGATCCATCTGTAACCACTTTACTTCGGCTAGTTTGTTCCGTTACCGTTGTGTTGTTTGGGCTCCACTGAACTATAGTTTCGTCAAAGCCTTCCCTTTCTCACAAAATTTATAGCATTTCAGACATGACTAAAGGGCTTTGCCTAACAGTATTGAATATCTGCATTGATGTTGTGCACACATATCGGGTTATAAAGCTCTGTGCTGTCAGAAACTGGTTCTAGGAAGTTGGCATTTGATATTTTACGTGGAGCTTCCGTTTTCAGTTTAATCAAGACAAGGCGAAGCGCTGATACTAAGCTAGTTTGATGTCTTTTTTATGAACTACATTATTCGTTGTTCATCTATCGAATTGACTAGAAAACAATGGGGGTAAATAGGCTTGTTGACGGAGTTTGGAAAACCAATTAGTAATATTCCTTGTGGTTTATTTACCTGAAACAATGTTTTTTTCTTCGAAATATTCACATTAACTGTATATTTTATACGTAATTTAATTTTGATTGTCAAAACGGGGCTTTCTGACATTCAGCGAGCATCGTATCTGGGCTGACAATCAAAGGTGCGCCGAACACCTCATTTGATCACTTGTTTACCTAGGTGTCATCGATTTCAAAGTTTACAGTTGCTTTAAAACTTAAAATTAAAAACCGTAAAAAACCTACTTTAGGTCACAAGAACCCAATGTCACCCGCGTGAACGCGTGCGCCGAGATCGAGGGAACTACTACGGAATGTATGCGCACGATGCGTGGACTTCGCGCGGGAAGGACGTATGAGGCTTGGGTCCGCGCCGCCACCGCCGCCGGGGAGGGACCGCCGTCAGCCGCTGTGGCCTGCCAGACCAGCTCCCTGGGTAAGTAAGATTAGTCTTTAAAATAAGTCCCGCTTGCACCATAGATCACGTTGCGTTTAACGTCAAATGTATTTAAAACATCGTTTTGTTTCGATCAATCGTTTGAAGATTTAGCCTTAAATACATATAGAGATTTGTGATGCAAGTGGGCCTTAGTCTTACATACATATCGTCAGAACAAAAAAGGCAGATTTTTTTTTCGTACCTCATCCCCTGAATATTTGAAATTGACATGTATAATTTATGTTTACAAACGAAATAAGAAGTCATTTATTCTCACAATATTTTTATGCGTCGATTATTCTGCTTCAAATGTCTTTTCTGAGAAGCAAATTATATAAAAGCCATGCCTATTAAATTTATAAAGTCTAAAATAATTCAAAGCAAGTTATGACGTCAAACATCAGAAGTAGGTCTTCTGATGTTTGACGTCATAACTTGCTTTGAATTATATTCCTTTCATATTTTATAGTCGCTTCAACTATTATACAAGCTTCAGTAGCTTCGTTGCATTACCATTAGGTGTCCAGTCGAGGGCAAAAATATGTACAAGTCGTGCCATTAAAGTTGAGACTTGACGCACCACGTGGTTTGACTTGCGCAGTAGACGATTTATGGGTCTCTTTAGCGGTATCAGGTCCCACCTGGGTGTCATCGTAGCGGCGGAGAGAGCGGGGGGAGGCGCGGTTTAGTCTCAGCTTGAATGGCACGATCAGAACCTAGACTTTCATAACAGAAATACCTATTCAATTGCGAGTTTCTCGTAGAGTATCCAATCAATACTTTACGACAAAATGGTTGTTGAATTTTATATAAGCGCGTTTCGCGTTAAAGTACCGTTCCATATTGGAAATTTGGAACGAAGTTCTTTAACGCGGTTTGCGGTAGGAGTTGACTGGTAGAAATCGTCACGTAAGCAAAAAGCGTTATGCGACTTTTTAGCTCTCTCTGTCTCTTTCTATTATATACGAGTGTTTGTATGTGCGTGTGGAACTTCGATTCTGACGGTGGTCGACCACACACGTTTTTATTTAGCTGTGACTATACATCCACATTATATGTAATTTAGACGCAATTTGTTAACGTAAGATTTATACCTTTATTCCTTTTTACCTGAATACAAAATCAAAATCTTAACTTTAATATCAGATATCCACCTACATAGGGGTAGGACTGTACAAATTATTTTACAAATATCTACTAAACGTTTCAAAATCGTTGCCATAATTCCAGCTTGAAATTTTATTGGTCTAAGATCCGCAGAGGAACGACCTTCACCCATCTGTTTATTGAATGAAAAGTATTTTATATCAAATTTAGTATATTATTAAAAAGATATCGCGAGTGGGTTGGCAAAAAAATTCCTGGCCAGACTATGATTTAAAAATTCAAAAATGACTTTTTTTTTTGAAATTGCACTCGTGCGTTTAACGATTAATTCGTTTTAGTAACAAATATTTATCTTAAAAAGCACTATGCATTGATATATTACGTATGGTTATTGAGCGCCAAGAACATTCCTAAAATTAGGTGGTAGTCACCTATTTAGGTCATTAACTCTGAATTGACTAACAATTGGTAAAAGTCGAGTGAGTGGCAAAGGTTCTCCTTGAAAAGCTCTTTCAATTGGTTTGTATCTTGCAATGTTTAAAAAAGTCATCTTTGAACTTTCAATGAATCACAGTCTGGCCAGGATTTTTTTGGCCAACTACTTGCGATTTTTTTTCTAACATACTAAAGATTTAAAAGACTTTTTATTCATTAAAAATATGTGTGCAGGTCGTTCCTCTGCGGATCCTATGCTATGTAGGTTGGAAGCGTAGACTATGATCACACGAGTGCAATCATCATCATCATACATCCAATACTTGATAATAGGGTTACTTATCTGGTATTTCGTTCAGCCCCTGGTCGTATCTCGTCGTTCGGCGGCGTGTCGCTGGGCGCGGCGGGCGGCACGCTGTCCCTGCGCTGCGTGGTGGGCGGCGCGCCGCCGCCGGCCAAGCGCTGGCTGCGCGCCGGCGCGCCGCTGCATCCCAGACCACCCTTTCATCTCGATGGAGATGCGCTGCTTATACGAGGTAATTGTGCCCTGGAAACAGGTTGAAGAATGGTTTAATTATGGAAGGCGCCTTCCACTTAGATGGATATGGTATTGCCGATATTGGTATATTTGGAGAAACAGTCCAACAGTCTAAATCGTTTTTCAATTTAAATACACCACATCTTTTATATTGTTATTTTTAGGGTAGTTTGATTCAGCTTCCTGGTTCTCCAATTTCAAAACGAAAATCCGATATCTTTACCGATACCGATTTTAGTTTTTAAACTGGAGAACCAGGAAGCTGAATCAAACTACGAAACGCGTTATTTTGATAGAAACTTAACTAAGTTTCTATTAAAATAATAACGCGTTTCGTATTACTATTCTCTACCACTGTCAGATACGCTCGCGTCAAGTTTGTCTTACGCGAGCATGAGCGCATTCTACGCGCTGTTCAAATATTACAAAAAAAATGGTTTAGCACTTGAACTTATCTGCAACTTGATTGAGGCGTCATAAAAACACGTGAATTGTAAAAAAAAATGTTGTAACAGGTTTAGAGCTATCCCACGCTGACAACTACACATGCGTGGCTGAGAACCCTCATGGGTCAGACTCCGCAACATGGAGGGTGATAGTATTACGACCGCCTGCACCACCAGGGCTTGCACTTCTCGAAGCACGGTCAAGGGAACTGGAGCTTGAACTCAGGCCGGCGCCAAGGGCACCTGGACATGCCATCCCTAAGACTTATAGTTTACATTGGAGACTGGCTTCACCAGAGGTACGTAGAGGCTGTACAATATTTTTTGTCCATTAGTATTGTCAACTGTTTTTTACTTAAAACTCTTTCACGTTTTGCTATTAACAATAATAAGATTCCCTTTCAATGTATACTCTTATTCGGAATCCTTTTGAGAACGTGCCATATCTGTTCCTTACATTTCAAGTCCATTTTAGGGTGAATGGCGATTACAATTGGCCACTCCCGGACCCGTTACACTATCTGGACTTCGCTGTGGTTCGGCATACCGAGCGTATGGTTCTGCCGGAGGGGCACCAGGTTCAGAATTAGCTGTGAGGACCTCTGGGGGTCCACCTACTACCCCTCCAGATGCAAGGTGGATTATAGCCAATGCTACTCATGCGAGGTTCGATACTAGTGCATGGACTGATGGAGGATGTGGACCTGTGGCCTTGAAGCTGGAGTGGGCTGGGTCAGGAATAGCAGGCGCCAGGGATGTGCCTGTAGGCGGAGAAGTTATACTGGGAGGTATGTTTTTCTTGTTTTACATTGTCTGGTTTATTGAGTTCAAGGTACGTGTATACAAAATTAAAGAATAATTAAGATTTATCAAAACTTCTGACCGTTAAAACTTTGTTTTAATAGTTTCCAGTTCCACGTTATACTTAACAACCGTAGCCTAGGTGGGTACTACAAAAAAATATTGACTTTTAATTTTCTGTCGTTTTTTTAATTATCAGTTTTTTCTTAATAGCACAGCCGTTTTAAAAACAAGACGGATCTCTGATCTCTGTCAGCTTGAACTTGTTTAGTTAAATTGAACCTTATCTTCATTTCATTACATCATTGATTCCAATGCGCTTGCCGCTTACGTATTGATTAGGGTTGTACTGCGAGTTTCCTATTGATCAACCCAAAAATAGCTTAAAACTGTTTCTGGGTATCTGATGGATCACAACGACACATTTTCCAATCGCTAGGTCTTTCACCGGGCTCTCGCTACCGAGTAGCAGCGCGTGCGTCGAACGAAGCCGGCTGGACACGCGAAGTGTTCGAGTTCGCGACGCACGCGGCGGACGGCCAGCTGGCGGAGGAGGTGGACGCGCCCTTCCCGGCCACCGCCGGCGAGCTGGCGCTGCTGCTGGCGCTGTGTGCTGCGCTGTCACTCGCTGCACTTACTATACTAGCCATACTGTTGAGGAGGAAAAGGTGAGACTGATTATTCATCCAAAATTTGCTTTTCCCACGTCTTCACTCGCGTGGATGTCGTAAATTCTTCCACGGTAACGTACAACGAGGATACAAAGAATCCTACGGTAACGTACTAGCGGGATAAAAAGTATCCCACGGTAACATACAACGAGGATACAAAGAATCCCACGGTAACATATAACGAGGATACAAAGAATCCCACGGTAACGTACTACCGGGATAAAAAGTATCCCACGGTAACGTACTACCGGGATAAAAAGTATCCCACGGTAACGTACTACCGGGATAAAAAGTATCCCACGGTAACGTACTACCGGGATAAAAAGTATCCCACGGTCCCGTCTAAGGCCCGAAAAGGTAACAAATAGACAGAGTAACTTTCGCATTTATAATATTGGTATGGATTGAACCCCGCGGATGACCTTGATTTTTTTTTTACTGACTCATGGAGCCAGCATTTAAATTACTACAAAAAAAAACAAGTTTTGTAGGTTTTCCCTACGCAGCAGTAATCGTTTTCATGTGATGGTTGTTCAAATTCAAATTAAAAATATTTTATTTCACGTAAACCTACAAAGCACTTATGAAACGTCAGAAGCTAGGTGCACGGTTCCAATTGGTCGTTTCCTATGGAAAAGAGCCGGCAAGAAACTCCTGTCTGTTACGATGAACTGTTAATATTAAAATGGAGATCTTCGATATATCCATATCCAGTCGGTTCCCAGGTACAAAGGAACAATAGGGATGATGCCTGGGTAAAACAAATGAAATTCTAATTAGTCCGTCAGTCAGATAATAAAAAAATATTAGACACGTATTTTTTGCTTTATCATATTAATACAAAATTACTTAGATAAAACGCATTTTAAGTTGGGGGGAGTGGGGGTCGTTACGTCACTAGTATTTACATACTCGTGACATCATGGCACATTTTACCTCAATGTATCGCCGTAACCTTTCGTATCTTATTACGTAAAAAAAGAAAAAATACGTGTCCAATATTTTTTTATAATCTCAAAGGTGGACTAAAAATTTTTTGTAGTTTTTATCCCAATTGCTGTGACGAACGAATATGGGACACGGTATGGCACTCACGTGTTAAGCTGTTATAATTTTTGACAATAATTTTACTAGCTTTATGAACCACTAGGTAAAGCACAATTTTAATGAATTGATTTCCCTCAAACAAGAAACCTTTCACATTTAATCATTTATCTTCAAATATTTGTAAACTATACAAGAATCATTTATTTTTAACTCACCGTCGAGTAGATCACTAGACGGACATCAAACGCGACTAAAAGTAAATCACGATCAAAGTCAATTCATTAAGCTGAGTTCGAAAAAAATATTATTAGTAAAAATAAAGGTAGGTCGTTAACGTTCACGATCTGTGCGTGACAAAGTGCTGACATAAGCGCCGCTTCATCGACCCTTTTCAGTCGGCCTTAAGAGTCGACGTGTGACATGACGTTTGAACGTTCCTTTGACGCGCGTGATTCGTTCAACGTCAGGTTTTACGTGGAAATTATTAACGCGACATCGGTTTGCCTGTTCACGTACGTTTGATTCGAGTATGTCAGCGGCAAATTGATGCGACCAGTGCGAAAATATCGAGTGTTTTCGATATAGCTCGTAGCTAAGTAATAACAGCGGCACGGGTCGATCCATCAGGTTAAGCTACGCTGGGACTGATCCGTGTATGGGTGACCATCTCTACATACCGAGACTCCTCCGTGCCTTGGGCCGTTAAGCCGTTGGTCGCGGCTGTCATTTGTAGAACTTTGACAGTCGTTACGGGTCGTCAGAAGCCCGAAAGTCTGACAACCAGTTTTACCAAGGGGTATCGTATTACCCAGTTACTGGGTTGTGGAGGTCAGACAGGCAGTCGCTCTATGTAAAATACTGGTATTCAGCTGCATCCGGTTAGATTGGAAGCCGACTCCAATTATTTGGGAAAAGGCTAGGCAGATTGATTGTTCGATATTATGTTTGCTGGGTTACCTATTAACCCACGCAAGCCTTTCTCCCATAGGGGTAGGCAGCTACTACAGAACGCCACCTAAGACTACGATCCATTTGCTATCTAATTACGCAACCCATTTTCGTAAACGATTACGATTTATCTGTTTCATTTTGACAGTTCAACAACATTCATTGCAAAATAAAATAGACGACGTATATTTAGTAACCTAATCCGCGTAACTTTTCTTAAAGAGTCATAAAGAACCCTGTAAGAAATCGACACGTGTTTCACCTCTCAACGAGGCATCCTCAGGATGGCGATTGACTTATTGCGAACTCGGACCCGACGTGTGGACACGTCAAGCGTCGAGGGCGTGTGTGTTTTCAACGCTTAACGTGTCACGTCTGAATCAATTAACTTACATTCATTGCGCTATTTAAGTTGCTAAGCAGATTTTTTTTTCGAACTTTTGGAGCAATGGATTAGCAATCTGTTTCAAAACGATTCCGATTGAACGTGTATTATGCAATTAGGGTACCGGTTATACACGCACGCCGGTTGCGAGTACGTATTTAATATAAAGTTACAACACACATATACGCCCAATTTACATCTTGCTAGTTTATGTGTCACTAACTGAAAAATATAAAAGTTTTTTAACAATGTGATAGATAACAGAAACATCTCAAAAACCTTGATAGGCTTGTCCTCGTGAAGAAAACTTCTACAATATAATGTTTTATAACTTTGTTGGAACCCTGTCTGTTTCGAGTCAAGTTTATCAATAGACTTTTGATTATGATTGATCCGGGGACCCTTTGTGTACGGTATTTTAGAATGTCAGTTACTAAAAGTTTGTTATAAAAATTGTCGAAAAAATATGGTTGTCTTATTGTATTTTAAATAACGTAACCATATGCCATAAACCCTCGTTAAATAAAATAAAAAAACCTGCTACATGGAAAGGAAAATAGCGCTTGCTATCAACGCAGGATTTAATGGTCCTCCCTGTTTCATACAACATGAAAATTATCAAAACTTAACAAAACAATGGCAAATTGTTTTGTTTTTTTTTGCCTAGCCTTTTCCCTACTATGTTGGGGTCGGCTTCCAGTATAACCGAATGCAGCTGAATATTAGTGTATTTTACATGGAGCGACTGCCTATTTGACCTGCACAACCCAATATTTTTTTTTGTTACTGGGTAACACGATATCCCGGGGTAAGACTGGTTGTCAGACTTTCGGGCTTCGGAGGACCCGAAACAACTGTGAAAGATGTACAAATGACAGCCGGGACCAACGGCTTAACGTGTTTGCCGAGGCACGGAGGGATCTTGGTAGGTCATCCATCCACGGACCAACCGCGGCAAGCGTAGCTTAACCTGATCGATCGACCCGTGCGGCTGTTATTACACAAGCCCCTCTGGAATTATATGGGCTGTATAATAGTTCACAGTAGTTAGTAAGTCAACACGCGCGGTTGTAAACGTGTTTTACGATCGACTTGTAATACATT
Source organism: Agrochola lota (assembly GCA_947364205.1). Classification (NCBI taxonomy): domain Eukaryota; kingdom Metazoa; phylum Arthropoda; class Insecta; order Lepidoptera; family Noctuidae; genus Agrochola; species Agrochola lota. The sequence continues at coordinate 14,795,006 of OX376223.1, read as the reverse complement.
CGGCCTCTAAATTGTTTGAATATTCACTGACTATATTCATAAACTTTTGAATTGGAACTAAACGCGACCTAGATACCGCTTGTTAAATGTCGCCCATACTTCGGAAAGCATCATCAATATCCATTTCGATAATGAATATTGAAATCTGAAGTATGTATTGTCTGCTACAATCAATGTCTGGAATAAAGTGTAAGCATTATGCAAGCCTTTATTTTTAATAATAAATTACCAAAGACATAAATTGGGGACATATTTTTTGAATAAAATTAACCAGAATAATATTTGTTATTTGCAAAACCAATTACATCTTTTGTAGGCATGAATACAATTACAATTTAATTCGGCGACGCATATTTATTAAAATTACTGGGGGAGGCGATTTGACTGTAGAATTTTTAATTTAAAATGCTAATATTATTATTGGATATACTAGGTAACCTACAATGATCTACATACTATTGCCCGCGAATTCGTTCGTATACTAACATCAACTTTATACACTCGATGTTGGGTATCGAAAAGCTTTTCTTAGTGCTCGTAGGCTGAATTAAAACAAAATATTCTCTAATTTTTATGTCTGGTATCTATCTTCAGTGGTTCAAACTCGTTGTCAGTCTGTTAAGTTTCTGTTTTAAATATAAGTCTGTGCCCCCAAATTCGCAAAACTTGGACTTATCTAGATTAAAACCTAGCCGTTAATCGCACTTGAGATTTTCTAGTTATAGGCACTCTAACGAAGAAACAGGGAGAGAGAAAGTCGAAATTATCTTTTAATATAAGGATATTATAGGTACAATTTAATTATTTATTTAGGATCTCTAACAAAAGATAACACATTAGGTATTAAGTAGCCACCATCAGTAGCACTTCATCGCTTGTAATTATGGTAAACTAGCTGTACCCCGCTGTTTCCCACACATAAGTCTCAATCCCGCAGGAATATCGAAATAAAAAGTATCCTATGTCCTAAACCAGGTCATGCTCTACCCATTTACAAAATTTCATCCAAATCCGTTCAGCCGTTTTAGCGTGAAAGCGTTACAAATAAACAAACTCACTTTCGCATTCATAATATTAGTTGGGATGGTATACTGATGTGGTTTCCTCAACCAGGACTGACGGCGCCGTAGCTCGCGTATCGACGAGCGCAGAGAAACCCAGCTGTGGAACGTACAGGGCGCCACAACATCAAGCTACTAAACTGCCACCGGACCCGCCAGGTATGTACACAACATTTTATTACAGTAGTATACTAGTAGTAGTACACTTTATTTTGCTAATTCATTTGACCATCGCGGACACTGGCGGAGAAACACTTTTCAACCATATTACAAAGGGCATAAGGGTGAAAGGTGGTCGACCGTCATTGTCCACGGTTATACGTCAAATGTATCAGTAAAATAATTTCTTAACGCTCTCGTAAACGTAAGAGCTTTCATTTAAAAAATTAATTGGTATTTTTTTTTTTAGGTAGTTAGTTGATGATTTTCTGACATATTGATATTGATGTATTTCACGAAGATTTAAATCGTGTATTTTATCAGAATGAAAACAATTTTAATTATGAGCATGTTATACAAATGCGTGGTTATTCTGAAAGTTATACTGGTTCTAACTTCACTCTGCGTTTATTGATAAAGGGGTAAAGGGTCTAGTTTATTAGATGATAAACTCAGACCACATAAAAAACGCTATGCCGATACCAACCTCATATCACTGTTGACAACGCTACGCACTGTGAACAGCGTCGTCAGGTCGGTTTAGTAAACATGTGTGCACTTAGTGAGGTGTAGTTTGATTGTAAATGGTTGTAAATGTGTGCGTTTAGCGTGTAGGCACAGAACGGACAGTTTTGGCATGCTTCACTGTTTTTTTCGCAGCGGTTTTTTGTTTGGTCTGAGGTGATAAATAGCACTTAAGTTCTTTAAATTCGCAACCCTTACGAATACAAAGAAATTTAGTCAGAGTCAACACTAAACTTTTCCTTGAAACCGTGCTTCTAAACTATACTTTGCTTATACAAAGGCGGCAGACTCATTTATTTTCCTAAAAATCTGTTTCGGAAGTAGTAAGTAGTTTTATTTTGTTCCGTATGATTGTTTACATTACCCGTGCGCTACAGACAGGATCCCGATGTGAGGAATTTCCGGGACGGGACGATCTGATAGTAAATCGAATGAAAATAAAATCGTCGCCCCGAGATGCCCCGAGCTACTCCGCACACCTTTTGTCTTACGTTCAATATTTTTAGCTTACATTTTTACTCTAGGTACGATCGAACAAGGTTTTTGGTATACAGGCACCTAACTTACAACTAGTTTTAAACATTTTTGTGAGTATGCTGAGTAGTTCCTTTGACATCTCTCACTTACATAAGTATCGCATAAGTTTAAAAAGCCATTACGCACACAATGAAAATGAATTTTTGCCTTTTTACTGTTCAGCATAATTTTTTAATAATGAATTATTATTATATAATTTTCCTTTATTTCTTTACTAGGAATAATCTACAGATTTTTCTGTATTAAAGTTTTAAGTTAAATTAAGCTAATAATCTTCAAAATTATTTATAAAGAAATTATTCTTTAAGCCATAATAGAAATTTCTATTTCATATTTTTTACTCTTAAGATTATGAAAACTGTTTGCATAAGTTCACTATATGAGACATTACATTTCTTAGAAGCTTTTAATAAAAGATGAAATAGTTCAACATAGCTCTTAAAAATACTCTTCATTATCAATTTTCTTTAAAACCTTTAGAATAAAACTTGCTAAGAATTTTTATGCGTCGAAAACCTTTTACAGGCTTTCAGGACACTTACTCTAGGGGATTTAATATTTAATACTCCGGTCCCAATTTCATAAAAGATCCCTTTCAGCTTAGAGAAGAGGACTCTGATATCACATTGTTCACCTCTATAAAGTACAAAAATACACTAATTAGTTTGTGATACTCGTAAATATGCTTACTCATAACTAAAGCTTTTCTGAAAGTATGAGATCAGCTGTTAATTAAATAATAATCGAATGGATATAGAAAACTCGTTTTTGTTTGCCCAAAAACCAGAAAGTAGATCACCGTCCGATTACATTTTCCCAATATCAAAAAATAAATCCAGTAAATCCACCGAGGCCGGTCTCGGCCGAACAATCTGCTACGAGCTCGTAGCTGCGTAGCAAGTCGTAGGTATAAGCGTAGCAAGTCTTAGCTTACGTAGCCGATCGTAGTCACGGCGTAGCGTGTTTTCTATTTTGATGTTCATAGTCAACACTCTTTGAAAAGGTTAAAGCCCACTTGCATTTCTAATCACTAAATGCGTTTAAAACATTGTTCTGTTTCTGTCACTCGTTCGAAGATAACAGGGACAGAATCATGCTTTACATATGTTTAGCCTAAGTATGAAAAAATATTTTATATCATTTGAACTACTGCTGCTGTCCATTTTTGCGACATAATGCAATGACCCTGAAAAGAAAAAGCAAATAAAAAAAGGTAAATTCTAATCATTTTTATGGACAACTCGCACTTAAATATCTCAAAACTACAACATGAAAAAAGAGCTTATGGTTCCTTAGACAGTTCCCCGTATCACTTATGGACGGATTTCTCCGTACCTCTTATGGATTTAGATTTCCCCGTACTGTCCTAGTAAAAAAAAAACACTGTAGTGCGTAAGTGAGAAAGTTAAGTAAAGGCTATTTATTAACGTGATCATAAAAAGTTCGTCCATTAAATCACGTATTTAGTGACAATCATGTGTGATCAGTACCCAATAACGGTTTACTTGATTAATAATAATAATAATTAATTAATTTATTCATATAATTGATTAATTTGGCAAACTTACTGTGTGGAAATAAAAAATGTGGCTAACTAGTGAACTAGAATATATATATTTTAAGTATGTAGATAACGTTTAAAATTATTTCACACTGAAAGTGCTCGCCGCGTCGCTGCCGGCCGCTGCCATTCCGGTGTGATTCGGCCCTTAGGCGACAGCGCGAGCTTACTCTCGAAGTTAAAATTACCCAATTGAATGACAATTTCATGAAATTCTCAAATATCATCATTTGAAGCCAATTCTAACTTGGAGTTGTAAAGATGACTCTAATTATTTTAATTCTGTAAATACATGATTTTAATCAACTACTACTTAATACGGACCAAAATGTTACATTACAAATTTTTATTTACCTTATCACATCTCCTCCTTATCGGTGTCGATAACGGCGACGCTTCAAATACACTTCGTTGCGTGTGCTTAGATGGCTGGCTAGACCGAATTTAGTTTTGAACACCCGTTCACAACCAGAACAATAAAGTTGACCTGCAGTGTTGTATGTATTCGTGTAGGAGGGCTTAGGTATCTCTTTACGTATTTGGCGCTTCTCAATAATCGCTTCGTGTCGCTTTTCTTCGAAAGATTTAATGCTTTCGACCTGTGTAAAGCGAGCCTCTCCTAACCTGTAGGATTACTAAAGCAAGCGTTAAGGTGCCTCTTGAGTAAATCCATGACTGTTGGTAACAGATGTGTACGAAATAAGTCCGTACGCGACGTTCGCGGGGGGCCCGGGCGCGGTGTCGGGCGGCGCGCGCGCCTACACGCTGCAGCTGCGCGCGCTCGCCCGACACGACGACGACGCCGCGCCGCCGCTCAACCCCGCTTGCTGCGATGGTGAGACCTGACAACACACAATATATTACTACTTTGAGTGAAAAAACAAATCTTTCGAATAGTTTACTTTACTTTTGCCATAAACTGTTAGTCGGATGACAGTCTTTGAAAATATAAAGGACGTGGAGACTACTAGCCGAAGCGGAATAGGCTGTTTGAACTGGCGTTACGGAGAAAATACTTACCACGGCACGGCACGGCAAGGGATTTTTATGCGACGAATAGGAATATAACTTAATAGTATGACAATAAAATTGCAATTTCAATGACACGACATGCCTAAGCATAACCCAGCTTTGTTTTTGTACCGGCGATGATTCCGTCATTGAATACAATGATGATTGATGAATTTTGTTACGAAAACATCAAGTGACTAATGTTTTAATTTTGAAGCATAGAATGTAACCGAATATGCCCGCAAAATTACACAATGCTTTATTTTAGTATTAAACTCAATATTATTGTTCCTTTGTGCAGAAGAAACGTGTGTGGACGCATGCGACGCTCAACGGCGACGGAGACGCCGACGACATTATTGCCCGGACCACGGTAAGCAAACTATTATTATATATTCCTTCATTATCTAACCGTGGTTTTATATACCCCATTAAATAGGTAACGAAAGTCACCTTAAGTTTAAAACAAAAACAAACTCGTAAAGCAGTTTTTTAATATTTTTGTAACAATTTAAATTATATGCAAAAGTAATATTGTTAATTCTCTTATTTGCTGATCGAATCTTCTCAAAATTTACACGAATAGTGTGATATTTGGGATTAACAATCAACTAACAATGTATTTTCTTTGTCTACAGGTTGCTCACAAGATTCAGGAAGTTGAGAAACGAAACTGCCAAATTGTTTAGTGAAAAATATCTAGTCATTGTAATAATAATATAGTTAATTCGGTTATACATATTAATATGTATACAAAAATTTATACAATAATATTGTCTATTTATATTACGATGTTTTTCTTTATTCTACCTATTTTCCCGAAATTTTCAATAAAAAGATAATGTAATACATTAAATGTACGTACTTATTTTCCTTTAAATATTACATGTAAGTTTTTCTTATGAAAACCAATTTCGTCAAAGAGAACCTTTGAATTGATTCATAGAATATCTACTTAAATTCCTTTTAGGGTAATGGAAAAGCTTAGTGAGGGTTATCTAAAGTAAATGTCAAATTTCTTTTGAAACTGGATTTTCATATTTCAATTATATATTTAGCAGATACTTCTATGAAAAAAACTATGTAAGACACGCGTAAGTGTCACAGATTTTCAAATGACTAATATTAACTTTGTAGTTAAGTACCTTTGTTACCAGCAATACGCGAAACCTAAAAGTACATAATATACCTACGTTTAGATGTCGCATAATATTAGTGTAAACGGTCATTAGTCTATTAAGAAATAACTCTTAACACCTAGCTAAGGTCTGGGTTGACTACATTTATATTTCCATCGCCACGGTAGCTAGGAAGAAATAATATTTCACTTTTTCCATATAACTTCTTGGTAACTACAATGAAAGACATTTAGCTGATCCTAGTATATATTATACTATACTATACTGTACTTATACTATACGAGTACTATACTTTAATATTATAAATGTGAAAGTTTGTATGTTTGGATGTCTGTTACTCAATCACGCAAAAACGGCTGAACGGATTTAAATAAAATTTGGCACACAGATAGTTAATAACCTGGATTAACACATAGGATACTTATCCTGGTAGTACGTTCCCGTGGGATAATTTACGACCTCCACGTGGGCGAAGCCGCGGGCGAAAGCTAATAGTAAATAATAATATTAACAGGAAAAACTCCCCAAGAATGTCCTCTTTGCAAAAGACAGCAATCTTAAAGTCCAACAGGTTATGACCGTACCCTTGTAAAGGGCTCATTGTAAAAAAGGGAACAAATTGGGATCGTATCCCTGCTAGTAGCCTTGCACTATTTATTAAAGAATCCATGAAAAAGGATATGGGTTGGGTTTTTTGGTAAAATATAAAGAATGGTAAGATATAAAAAAAAAAAAAAAAAAAAATGCGAAATGAAGGTTTTATTATACATATTTGCCCAACCCTTCGAGGAGTGCAGGCGTGATGTTCATCCTTTCAGCAGAAAGACGTTCACTCTGCTGGACATAGGCGTGGTGTTCATCATCTACCTAGTATTTTCCCATATGTTTGGGTCGACTTCCAGTCTAATCGAATCCAACTGAATGCCTGTATTTTACATGGGTAACACGATACTGGTTGTCAGACATTCGGGCTTCTGACGACGAAGCATAACTTAACCTGATGGATCGACCCATGCGGCTGTTATTACTTAGCCACGAGCTTCTCCGTAGGCGTAGGCGTGGTGTTATGTTATTATAATACCTTTCATAGATATGCACCTCGCCATACATATATAATCAGGCATGCATAGTATAGAAGTAAATACTCAAAACTTACTCGTATTTATGGTATATCCGTTGCATGATTTAAATGATTCGCACGTCTAGGTAACCATAGGCAACAAAAGAGCAGAAGTATGGCTATACATAAGAAGTACTTACTTCAGATCCGCCTACCTCTTAAAAGTTCGTAACGTGTGGATGTTTTATGCTTTAAGGTCAAGCGTATCTTGGAGGCCGGAGCCACAACAAACTACTTGAAGGAAATTCGTCTTTCTGCTATGACTGTTTCGTAATATAAGTAGATATTTATTATAACCGTTACATGTTTTAAATTACTCTCACAACGATTACTGTACTAGACGCAACAAAATAGTAAAATTACGGCTACGCTTGAGAAGTACCTACTAATTTTCAATCCGCCTACCTCCTAAAAATCCGTGCCGTGTGGATGTTTTGTGCTTTAAGGCCAAGCGTATCGCGGAGGTCGGAGCCATCACAACCTAATGGAAGATAATGTTTCTTTCTGATGAGACTGTTTCATATTATATGTAGATATATATTATAATCGTTACATGTTTTAAATTACTCTCACAACGACTAGGTACTAGAGGCAACAAAATAGCAGAATTACGGCTATGCTTGAGAAGTACCTACTAACCTTTGATCCGCCTACCTCTTAAAAATCCGTGCCGTGTGGATGTATTGTGCTTTAAGGCCAAGCGTATACCGTGCGGATGAGACTGTTTCATATTTTATATAGAAATATATTATAACCGTTACATGTTTTAAATTACTCTCACAACGACTAGGTACTAGAGGCATCAAAATAGCAGAATTACGGCTATATAACTTTAGATCCGCTTACCTCTTAAAAATCCGAGCCGTGTGGACGTATTATGCTTTAAGGCCAAGCGTATGCCGTGTGGATGAGACTTTTTCATAATTTATATAGATATAAATAGAAAAACCTCAGAGAAAAACTAAAAAGAAGATTGAATATTTTTAAGAATAAAAAAGAAAAAACTTAATGTCAACATATAACTATTTTATACATTATTGTACAAAATACTGATTCCGTTACTGGCCACAGTGGCCACAGCGAGTTAAAAACTCATTATAAAACTATTTAAGAAGATAAAAGGAAAAAACTGATTGGCATCCAAAATGCTTTTTATTACAAATTATGGACAGCTTAATTGCATGTGAGTGAGGTCTTAAAAAATTCACCTCTTAGAATATTTGGTTAGGTTTACCATAATATTAATTAATGTTTAGCTGTCTACTGAATTTCGTTGAAACACCAGCCGAAGATTTGCATATGTAGTGGCATAAAAGATAACAACAAAAGTGTAGCGGCATCTACATCGCTACATGCAAACTACGCATCAAAGACCTGACGACACACAACATCCTGACGTCACACAAATCCTGCATCGCGCAATTAATGTTTACCGCGCGATAAACATACATACAAGCTTCCCGACTTCAACCTCTGGGCAGTTGCCCGCCAGACATCACACCCGTCTGGTCGGAGGATCCTCCCTTTTCTATGGGGGATGAGTGAACTTTAAACCCTGTTCCTCATACCCCTAAAAAACTAAGCACTGGATTTCGGAGTAGATACCTATATTATGTAAAGATCCTAATAGGTATAGCGTCGGCAACGTGAGGCAATAGCCGAAAATAGAACAAAAAAAAACAGAAAACGAGAAGTTTGTGGTAAAACTAATGAAAGAGGTAAAAAGAGATAAAATTATTTGTTTACCTTTATGTTTTTTAAAGGTAATCTCACTGGAAGTACGGAGCCGATTACAAAAAAACATCACTGATAGAAAACTAAGCTATTTCCCAGTTCCATGGGATATGTTTTATGTTAAAACACGCTGACGAAGTCGCGGGCAGAAGCTAGTAAGAGATAAAGTAGATAATTGACGACAGCACTACCAACTCCAATTCATCAAACATTAACAGCAAGGTCGAAATTACCATCAATATATTACACATTTATATCTATAAAACAGCAATTAATCTGGGATTTGTGTTCGTCTCAACCGATGGGATCAATTAGTAAGTAATCCGCTTACAAGCATTAACTGTGAGGTTGATCGGTACAGGGTAACTCACAGCTCACAGCCATGCTGTTACTATCACGAACTCATAATTAAACTAAGTATCATATTCCAGGTGTGATCAGTAGTTATTAGGAGATTTCTGATATAATTATTTTGTACAGGTAAGGTGCATATTATATGAAGTGAGGTTGGTGGGAGGAAGGTAAAATAAGGAGCTTAGCAACTTTCCAAGTCGTTACTTTTCTCTCGGTAAGTAAGAACCATCGACGACCGCATTATCACCGAGCTGGTACACCCCGATTCAAACTTAATAGCGGCTCGGAACATGAGGCGAGTCGCTGCGCAGTAACGAATTCATGGGTCAGCGGGGGTGAGGGGTGGGGTACTGCGCAGCGAGTAGCGTAGTTCCGGGCCGCCATTTAATTTGATTCGAACTGGAAGGCAATTTTCGCACATCTCGCATTCATCATTGTCGTTGGATTCGTACTTTTCCCTCGTAAAAATCAAGTTGAGCTATTCTCGACATGTTGATTCGAGCATTTCTCGCAGAAAAGCCACGCGACATGCCTTAGTTTACATGCAACATGCAAAGAGTGGTCGGGACCATTCGACACGATCATGACGTTATGTCGACCGTCGGACTAACGTCAAACAGTTGTTGTTTTTCTTTCATGATTTTGTGAATTGCGGAAGAATAATAAATGTTGACATGAAGACGTCTTTTCGCTCAGTGTACTGGTACTAAGTTCAATATTTCAGACCGGTAAACACATGTAAGATTTCAATGACTCATAACTACGAGATTTTTAATGCTAGAGCAATGATTGAGCACGCAAAAGATAGGTCATATTTATAACAATTTTGAGGCGGGATATAATTTTCCTATAACATCACATCGCGAGGGCAGGCGCATCCGCGCGACCCTCTATTTCTTTTTACTTAAAATGTTACGAGTTTATAAACATCTCAGAAGACGCTGCGGTCGGCACAACAAGAAAAAACACATGAAGACTATCCACTACTTCTGCGGCGTCGATTGATGAGACACACATCAGAGAAATAGAACTGAAAGGCGCCGGCTCCTAAAACCAGTCAAATGGACGAGCACGGCTCTTCTCTTTACTCTGGTTGAGGGCAAAAAAGGTCGATCGCGGGGCAGCCACAAAAACACCGTCCTGCAAGCGAGGATTTTTGAGCTCAAACTCAAAGCATTTATTTCAAATAAACCAATTACAGGCACTTTTGGATTGTCAAGGGAGAACCCTTGACAAAAAAAATAAAAGAAACTCAGTTCATGCACAGAAGGAGCCAAGGTCTGATCAGTGCCTAAGGAAGGACGATGCAGTCAAGCAAGACTATATATTTTGATTCTGACATCCTCCAGGTTCCCGCACTGCAAAAGGCCTCAGTCCAGAGAATTTTGGCCGGCTGGAGATGTGTTTAAATGTTACAGAGAAGCATGACCAAAACTAAACTCCCATGTGTGGTGTGATAATATGTTTTTGTGTTTTATACGAGTACTTGGGTGTATATTGTTTTTTTTTTTTCTGAGTCTGTAAGGTATGTATGTAAAGGTTATTGTGTCAGTAGAAATAAATGATATACCTACTCACCTATTATTATTGTACCCACGCATTTCAAACAATAAAGATTTCAAATGGTTTTTTTTTTTTTTTCAATGTAAAACTCTGAGGTAAAAAAAATTATAACTAACAAAATACTATACGTAAACAATACATTATAATTATCACAATATTACATGAATAGTCGGCGTCTTGTCGGCGCTGTCCGCGAGCTTAGGAATCGCTAGTCCATTTCACCTCTCGCCTAGTCTTCATGAATTTCGACAAATGTTTACTGAAGAGACTTTATTGACGAGATGAAGAGACTCCTAACGCAACCCTCAGGGCGAACTTTGTTTTTGCAAGGATTTCCCAATAATGTTTTGGGCCTTTGTAAAGTCATGTAGCCGGGAAACGTAGGTACAGCAGCGTCGTTGGAACAACAGGACGACTTTAACGCAACCACACTTCCTCATCTTATTCTCGATCTTGATAAGCCTTGATCTTATTGTGGTAGTTCACTTATAATTATCATTGGCAGTCATTCTGTTTTTATTTAATTACTTAATACTCGTAGATATAGATAACCAATGTAAACAAATAATAAAATTATGGCTTTAATTTGACGTGACTAATATCGTTGACGTTGACAAAACAGCATCAGCAATGCATTCCATTGTAGCATATACTTAGGAGAACTTAATTGAATGTTATCTCGTAATAAAATAAAAATAGAGTTATGAAATCAATAATATAATATAATGTTTATTTACTCAAAACAAACCATTGTACAACACGTTAAAAAAACAGTTTTACAAAATAAGTACTATATCTAAAAAAGTGTGGGTGATCACTGCTCTCCTACCTAGTATATAAAAACCTGTGTTAAAGAGAAGCAGTCCGGTCCCCTAAAGTATAATGATGTAAAGGTTACATAGTGCTTCTGATGGGGTTTTGAGGAACATTATATTTTCACATTTAATAAAAACGTTTCTTAAACTTTAATTGTCCATCTAAATACTCCAAAATTGTAACATTATTACGCTTAACAATATTTTTTTATACATTTTAAGAAGTACATCTATGGTTGCGTTTAAAAAGTAGCATCGTGGAATGGATTGCTTCGCGCGACTTATAATGGCAACATTTTTTTCCTTCGACTCGTGATGTACGAACGACTTGTAGTGAGAATACAAAAATCTGGATAATGTCACCATTCTATAAGCGGCATAGGGAGACGAGCGGCAATGACGAATGCGACAAGTACGAGTGTAAAAGGGAGAATTGGCTTACTGAACGCGAACCTATACGAAATATACTAAAAACTCTACCGCAGAGCGCGGGAACCTCAGTGTAAAATTTAATGTAAAGCAATAAAATTGACTTATTTAAATATTTTGTTTTTCTCCTCTCAATAATCTCAATACGTTCCAAATCCTTAACTCGGTATGTCACACTCTACAACAAAAACCATTAATTAACACTTAAATAATTTAGGTACCGTACCTGGCTGTTGAAAATAATATATTACATCGAGCTTTTGGACCGTCACGGCCTCTAGAGTCAATTTTTTCTAAAACTCGATGCCATATTAACAGCTGCAAACTGTTCTACAAAATGCAAAGCGCAACTACCTACTTCCCACGCTTCACGGCTAAGCTCATCCGCGCTAAGTCAATATCCCAGCACATAGGCAGAACTAATTCACACAGAAGCTGCTCTGTGAATTATTTCACCGCAGCGCAATCTACAATCCGCAGAAGGGTTCCGACAGTGGCAATTAAGAGAGGCGGCCACGCGCACCATATGGCGGCCACACAAAAATGTAAGTAAATTGCCCGCACTTGCCCACACTCGCACGCACTGTGAGAATATTTACCAGGGAAAATGCCCGACAAAGTTTTATTGTATTGAGTATAGTTCATGCGTGTTTCGTTAGTTTTGGGGGGTACCTATTGCTAAGATTGTTTACTTGTTTATTTACCTACATATTGCGATGTCGCAAGTAGTTTTCATGATTTCCACGAGACCTTAATAATGAAAGAAAAAAAATCCATTTATTTGCGCTAAGATTTGAATTAAAAAAAACACATATACAAAAAATGAACGAGTTGAATAGGTAATCAATCAAAAACGAAACTAACCAGTGAAAAGTAATTAGATTCTTACAATTTTAATTTTAAATAAATTACCTAGGCCAGTTATTTGAAACATACGTAGGTCGCAAAAAATTGCGCTGATTTTTTTAGATGTTATTCTATTAGATACCAATAGTGTAAAATCAAGTCTACAGCTTCGAAAGACTTGTGTTAACTGCGTATGGTTGCACCTTCTTAGAAGTTATAAGTCAAAAACTGAAACAAGTCCGATAATTTCAAGGTTTTTCGAGCACCCCGCGGTTAGCACAGGTCTTTCGAAGCTGCACATCTCAAAAATCTGTACAGTGTAATTTCTTGCGACCTAACGCGATTTTTGTTCCGAAGCGCGACGGTGACCGTGCTAATACTTTGTTATCTCGATTATACAGATTTTAATTTAAAATGTAACCAAGCAAACAAAAACTATTAAGCTACAAATAAAAGCTACGCAAAGTTGATGTAGTTCCAAAACGGTTCAGTACATTACCGTATATAACACGTTTGTATGCAAATTTTATTCCCGAAATCCGGTCTGATGGAAAACGGTCCCTCCAAGTAGGTATTATCAGACCGAGCAGACCCAGGCGAAGTTTTGGGTAGATTTGATAACACATCCCAAATACGGCACCCACTGAGTCCATTACCTTATCATACAAACGGAATTATTCGAATTAGTATTTACATAAATGTCATATTACCTAGTACTTCGTGAAATCTCTTGAATATCTTCTCTGTACTTGAATTCGTATGAGGTTTTGTTGAAGGATTACGATTTCAGTAATGGAAAGTCATAAAATTAAGGGGAGGATAAAATATAAGTAATTGAGGTCGTCTGTATTACTGGTCGGACATAAAGCTGGATCACAAACCCACTCGCAATTCAAATCTTTTCATCAAATTGCCGTTACCGAAATCCTCTTTTAATTATGTTTACATGCGTATACATAAATATAGCTACCAAAAGAATTTGTTATTTTGGCGTACATTTTGCGGTAGTTAGTAAACCGATACGGTTGGCTTTGTAGTATATAATAGCAGATTATCCCGTCTTGAGGGCTATTAATCACAGGTTTGGAAACTTACACCGATCTCGAGGGCTTACATTCCTGAGATATGGTTATAATGGTGGGAACAGTGGTTGACTGCTTATATTTACGCTGCTTTATGCTTATACCTTTATGGAATTAACTGTTTTTATTGTTCGGTATCTACCTACGCAAGACATGGTAGAAAATAATGATAATATCTATTCTGATGTTCGCATCTAATCTATAATCCTATTAAAGCAGCTTATCCTGTAACTTGATGAATAGGTACCTAAGTATTTACAAGGTACTTGTACGACGATACTCACTAGTCAAAAGGATCAAACGTTATGGAATAAAAAATCTGCTACGTTAATATAATTATCTAGACAAATATAAATCACGCGGCGGTGCGGTGTAAAAGATGTAGTGACAAAATTTGAAGAGTATGCTTAGATGGGTTGTTCATGTAAAGAGGATGAATGAAAATTGACTAACAAAAGGTATTTACAAAGCAGATATTGAAAAGAAGCGCCGGTACGGGACTTCCTAAAAGGACATCTTCTTTTCGTGTGATTAGTAAGTAACCAGGTGTCAGAGTTTTAAAGCCGCCCATGGGCCTCTGACTTAGCTTCACATGCCGTCGAGAAATATCCCTCAGGCATGCCGGTTTCCTCACGATGTTTTCCTACACCGATTTTTAAGCAAATGATAAGTAGGCATACAATACGCACATGAATTTGAAAATTTGTAGTCCTTGGGTTCGAACTCGAGACCTATGACTTGGCAGTCTGACGATCAAACCACTCACGGCGGCGATTGGCGGTTCAGGCCATGGTTCGGAGCGAGAGTGCATGGGAGGCCGTCACTTCCTTCTGTGAAACAGTAATGCTCGCGAAGGAGGAGGCGGAGCGCGCGAGGGAGAGGCAAGATTCGCGCAGGAGACGCCCCGGGCGTTGGGAGTCGCGAGCCGACTTCCGGCCACCGTAAGCGCGGGCTTGTTGACGGTGAGCAATGGGTATCTCGCCGTCCGATAGGGACTAGGCTCGGGTCGACGGCGCGTTGTGTTCCACGCGCGCCTCAAAGAGATGTCAGCACCAACTGACGGGGTCCGTAAGGGCCAATGCCTGCCAGGGTTGCGAGTTTGTCCGAAAGGGATATCGCGGCCCCGGCACAGGCAACGGAAGGAACACGGGTGGGTTTTAGTCAGCAAAAGTCTGACACGCCCTCCTGCTCCGCCCAGAGCGGGAGAAGTTATTTGATAATTTCCAACCCAAAAAAAAATGCTATCACTGATGAGTGATGTTCATTAGAAAAGTCAAGTCCGTAGTACTCTCAACCGGCGTGCGTGTATGACCAGATGTATGGACGAAAACGAAGCTAAAGGAGTATGTAAGAATCGTAGCAGGTGGTGTCCTCTAGTTTCTGCCTATCTCCATGGGAAGTAGGCGTGAGTTTATTTGTGTATCTGTATGTATATAAATCTTTGTGCTTGGAACAAAATCATTTACTAAGGTAACTTTTGTTCGTTTGGTGGCTCAAATAGTTACCAAAATGCATTTGTTTGGCATCAACTGGCATGGACAGCCCTACGACACAAATCCTATAGATTTGCTGAATACGCGATCTACCTAGGGTACATGATGCAGGAGGATACAGAATTAAATGCAGGTAAGCACAGCCGAACAATTTAATAACTCACAATTGTGCAAAATTTATGTTAAATCGTACAAAATTCTGCTTCAATAGATGAGTATTACCTAGGTAAAACAAGGTCTTAGAGAAACAATTAAGAATTTAGGTCGGGATTATAACAAGTCTGAAATAATGAAGACATCCGGCGTAATCAATCTTAGTCTTGTAAGAAAATTTATTGGGACTAAGACTTTGCAAGATGTAATTTAACTATTGTCTATATTGCGGGAACTTGTAGCACAATTAATTTTATTACAAATAATTTGGTGTGACCTTTTGAGTGTAAAAAGAGATACCGAGATTTATAGAGGTTTGGAAAGCATTTTTTATTGTCCAACAGACACATTTCTTACAGCAAGAAAATAATCAAATCAACGATGATCCTATTTCATAAAGTACGTACGTAAAAAACTTGTATGTAGAACTGGTTCAACTATTCGTTTTGAGATTATAAACATTCCTCTATTCATAGAAAAACGTATTTTCATAAAGTTTGAACAGTTTCCAAGTTCGTATTCGAACATACTTTATTTGCACAGAATTATGTGGAAGATTTTGAAATTTTATGAAAATTATATTTCTTTGAACTACTTTCATGAAATGCTGGTGGTGTAGTGGTCGGCATTTGGCCGGCTTTGCTTTCATATTTTTAATACACGTGCTGCGATGAAAACGTCGTCATTCAAAGTTTACAAAATTCGGTTTTCCTGAAACATTTTTCGTTAGGTTGTGTAAATCTGCTTGACACGATCTCAATAGTTAGCGGATTTGTTGAACGTCCACCCACGTGTATACAGAGTGATCGTGTGTAGGTACAGGGTGTTCCCCACACATGAAGCTGTAACTTTATCGTGTTGGTTTTTGTTTTGTTACTTTCTGGTTACATAAATGAATGGGGAACTTAAATATAGAACGCTTTTATTTATAGTAACCGAAAAAGGATTCTTGAATAATTTATATTGCGTAAAAAAATAACTGGAAATTAAGTATTTGAAAGGGTTTTATAAGAAGCTACATGTTAAGCAGTTTTCATCTTCTTCAGTTTAAATTTAATTCGGTAAAACGAAATGTGTTGATAAACTTTAAATTGTGAATGCTTTTGAGTGCGGGAAATCGCGCAATGAAATAAACCTCTATAAGTGAGAAAGCCGTCATCTGTACCTCTATAAGCTAGACACTCGAGTTAGTGAGAAACCTACATAAGCGAAAAAGAGATACCGGTCCCTTGAACTGTCGCTTATCCAGGTTCGACTGTATATCGAATTGGGCCCAGTTCAAAAGTTGTAAATTTTCATGAGTACTTTAGCTTGCGCTAACGCAGGTAGCGCTTATTTTATTAAATTTCAAGCTACCTATCTTTTATCCTACTTTAAACCCGATTGTTATGCGCACACGCATTAATATTAACATCAAACTATCGGCCGCCACAGATGCATCGTATAGATTGGTACCTGATCTTGGTTCTTATGTCTAGAGTCAAAGCGTTGAGATGACGCTGTAATTAGATCCGCAACGAACGCTCCCGAGCTTATAGGGTTGTCAAAGACGGAGAGCACGTTCAGCCGTATACGAGAACAGAGAAAAAAAAAATAGAAATAAAAAATAGACAAACGAAGAACAATAAAAAAAGGAAGAGCGAAGATAAAGAATGTTAAAATAAAATAAATGTATTAAAGTTATGTTTATGTAAGAAGAAAGAAAATTTTACCCATTTCTTAGAACATTTTACACTGTAGTTTACACAAAACTTGTATGTACGTCAAGTTGGGCAACATTGTGATTCCTAGGTTTTAGATTTTTCCAGTTACCGTATGTTAGGGATAACATTTATACCAAAGCTTTCTCAGACTAACAGATTGAGTAGGATCTACGAAATGTGTAAGGATTATGTCGACTATTCAGGAATAGTCATTGGAAGAGGAACTGCATTTGATACAGGTATCAAATGCAGTTTAGAAGGAAGTAAGTTTAATATAACCTATTTTTTTTTGTACAACTTCTTTTTGCATGCGGAGTTTACCTGTAAGAGATTGTTGCTCTGTTGAATATACATTTTTGCATGTTACCCATTAGCATTCATCCAGTGTCAACAATTGTTGGTGAACCTATAATATAAAATAAAATAACGTTGAAATATGTCATCGATTTTAAAATATTGCCTAGTTTTCATTACTGTTCTATCAAGATAAAAATACTCTTTGTAATACAAATAATCTTTAATTAATTGTGAGTCTACTTCATTCTATTGTCGCATTAATATTCAATTTTCCATTCAGCCTGATTGTCGATCGCTTGACAACCCTACGGGTAGTGCGGTGTCGTTCGTGCTAGCAACACTCAATCAATTTGTCCTTTTTTATACCTTTTATCCTCCACTCTGTATTATATTATATTAAAACCCTATTGTGTCGTATTAGCTAAGAGCTTTTACATAGATATTGTTATTTGAACAACGCTCTTACTTCCATTTGCTTTAGAAATTATATTGAATGAACCTGAAATAGAATTTCGTCGTAGACGGTTTTGGTATAGTGTAAATAATAATAATAATTTGATTTTCAAATTAGATTATCTAGGCCGATGTGCCTTCGCTATAATAGTACGTATGCTTTTGTAAAAGTATGTGTAGATTGCTTCCTAAGTACAACATCTATTAACTGCTGAAAATATTTATTTTATTTATTTATTAATTTCGGACAACAATATAATCCAATTTGTTAGTAAAATACCTTATCACTAGTGTTAGTAGTACATAAAACAAGGATATCAGTAGCTGGTGACTGCGGCAGGATGTGCAGAGAACGATAAAGCAAGGAATACGCTACCTGACCATTCTCCCCACATAGTGCCCCAGAAAAGGGGAGTAAGGGCTCTCCACCACTGTTTTCAGGATGCTATTGTCACTGACCCGCGTTCTACGCATCAGTGATGCGGTTTTTTTGCGAATCACAGCATGGAAGCCGTCAGTTCGGTTCTGAGCAAACATCTCTGATGCGCTACAGAAACGGAGCAGTTTCAACAGAACCCTAAAAAAAAACGGATGCTTCGTCGATCTGAGATACCCAGTTGACATCAAACAAAGGTGTATTCTGATTAGCGCAGAAATAAGGTTTGGTACGTATCTCCGTTGAAGGCTTGAAGGCAAAAATCTATTGGCGAAGAGTTTGCCGGAGTCACCGCGATTTTTTCGTGTTTATTTTCGATAAGCATTTACTTTCAACTGCATTTATTTAACCTAATTAATATTTTTTATGTTTAATAACACACGACGAAATAGTCCTGTTCTTCCCGGAACGTCGCCTAACAAAACCCTACGGAAAATAAATTCCCTAATAAGAAAACTTGTGTAATGGGACATCGATAATGTCTCATAGCTTGTGTATAGATAGGTATTTTTAGTAGACGTCCCCTTCTCCGGCGGCGAGGAGATTAATTACAGAATCGGCAGTTTTAATTAGTTTTGTAATTAACAGCCGCATGGCAAGCCTTCGAGGCGAACTAAAATAAATTACCATTTAATACAATCACGCTGGATTACGTAGCCAATGACGTCGCTCGGCGCTGGAAACATTTTAACAAGTAAAGCCTATAAATGTTACCTACTGTTCCACGTATTACCTACGTATACCTATGTATACTTCTCGCACGATATGATCCTATTAATTTAATGGATTCCGGGAACCAATTTATTGGATTACAAATTGCGTCTTTCCGAATAAAAAAGGCTTGGAACTGCGATGTGAATGAGTAACTTTTTTAATCTCACGGTACTAGCTGGTTTGTAAGCTACCGAAAATCACAGAGACAATGATCGCGCTTGAAGAAGAAGTAAAATAAGAAAACAATGCTTGAAAAATAATTGTATTGGAAATTAAATTGACATAAAAAAATAAAAGGATACTCGATTGATCTCATCCTACTCGAAATAGTCGTTAAGTTCTATTTCATTTAATAAATAAAAAGAGTGCGCCATATTCTTCCCGGCGTAATTCGTCACAATCGGAATTGTGACAATTCCCTGGCGAGAGCTTTGAGAAAAATTGTCGCTAACGAGCTCGCCCCCCTCCCCCCGCGCACACCGACCCCGCACCGCCCCCCTCTACTTTTAATCCGCACCACCCCCCTTTATCCGTAGCACTTTAAAACCCTTTTGCGATTTTCCGCACGGAGGAATTATCAAGAAAAAGGGAACATTTATTCATTGTCTACCTTTTTAAATTATTCGTTATTAGTCTTCAGTTTAATATCTTAATTGTCTTCGTAACTCCATGTTGGTTTAGTAGAGGGAGGGAAAGAAATTAATATCAGATGATTGGGTTACGGAATTGTTTGAGAGACATTCTGCCGAGTTCCTCCTTCCTCCTTATTTATATCATCATAAAGGTCAAAGTGGACTTAAGCTTTAAATACAAAATTATTTAAAATTAAATTTCATAAGTGGTTACTCGAGTGTAGTTTTTATAGTTTAAAAGAATTTATAGATAAAAAATGTTGATGTTTTTTTATGTTTTATTTTAACGATTGTTGTTGCTTAACTTGTCTTTAAAATTTTGCATGCTATGTTTTATCCTAGCTAAACATGCTTGTGCCTCAATTTGTATTTAACACCCTTGTATACCATGTTTAACGCAAATAAATATTCTATTCTATTCTATTCTAAGAATTAAAAATGTTATTCGTTGTTTTTGTTTTCAGAACTGTAATCCGGCTGTGTTTTTCGACTTGTGTAGGGACTGACGCCAGTAGCTGTAAGTATTGGATAAAAGGGAAGTGTTAATAGCAGTGAAGCAACCAAAGCACAATACTTCACATGTATACCAACGTCATAGGTACGCTTACAAATAAGGATTGACATTGATACAAGGCTATAATTGTGTCATTTTCCTTTTGAGAAAGTTTCAGCCATCTTATATCCCACAAAATAATTGCATACCAATGCATAAGTGCTTGAAAATTCGTAATTAATTTCTATAACTAATAACGCTATTATTGTTGCGTCCACGTCAGTTATACCTACAATACGTCGTCTTAGAGTGAAAACCTCTTATATGCGAAAAACTGGTGGGCAACTGGGAAGTTGCCAAGGTTGCCTGGAAGAGATCGCAGTAAGCGATAAGGCCGCCAATTGTATATTTTGTAGTGTATTACTTTTTCTTTATGTAATTATAATCTGGTGTACAATAAAGTATATATAAATAAATAAGTTATTTAAATGCTGATCGTGCGGTAAAATCTGCTTACGCCATGCAGGATTTTGCGTGGCGTCATTAAGATGTGGCGGTCGCATGTGGCGATAGTTTTGTGGCGGCATCACAAAACTAGGGCGTGTGTCGCGAGGTTTTTTTTTTCAAAAATGTTATAAAATAAAAAAGTCAATGTTGCATTCCCGAGATTTTCACTATAAGGCGACGAATACGTAGCGTACTATTTATGATACCAGTTATTTTGTTATATCCAAACTACACGTGTATCCGAAAATAGCTTCGTATGGGTTAGAAGCGTTATGACTACCTCTCGATATGACTAAATACCAGATATGACTAGTTCGCTATAGGACTTAATCTCGTCACAACAAATTAAAACTCACTTGTATATCGAAATAAAGGAATTTGTAATAAAAGAAATATCCGAATTGGGTCGAAATAGGCAAATTTGTTCAGAGAGGATGTCCTCTTTGAGTTGCGTTCAGCCTCATTAGCGATTTTCCATTCGAACGATTCGGTAAAAGACGTTGAGAATTCTTATTCTCATAACGCTTACAAGTGTGGCACCCGGCTTTGTCTGAGTTGGTTACGATTCCTCAGTAACCGTTTTTATGCTTGGTGTTGTTGATTTGCAAATGTTTATTAATTGCTTGTCATTTACTTTTGCAGCTTTGTAATTGCCTTGTTTAATTATTCTGTTTTCACTCATGAAGAAAGATGGTTTACCTAATTTCTTAGTTATTTTATTGAATGTAGGTCGAAGTACTTAATTAATTAGAATCTAGTTTTTTATCATCAGCAAAGGATATGATGCCATCTAGATTTATGTATTCTATAAATTAGGTATCATGAGAACAGACACCATTGTAAACAACAATGGTTGTATCTACATTAAGACCATCTTAGATAAATAAATTTTCAACAAAAATTGCTACCCGGTACAAACACAAATTTTCAGTATACATACAGGCCACTGAAGCAAATCGACATTTTCGGAAGATAGTCATTTGTAAGTTGTTCACTTGTGAAATGATTGCGTCTTTGTGTCGTGACGTCACGACTCCATAAAATCAAAGACGCCTAACTTTTGGCCGGAAAGTAATCGGTTAAAAGGTTGAAGGGTAATTGGGCGTTGTTGTTTACAGGTAGCTAGACAATGTGTTAGGTTAAACGAAGGACATACTTTAAGTTAAGGGTGTCTTGACTTTTACTATGGGAACAACTACTAACACGTTCAGTGCCGGTAGCCCTTCTGGAGGGTTCACCTAGTCGCATGCTCATTTTAAATGTAGGTTTTTCTTAGCGTAAACAGCATTATAAACCGTTAAAATAAAATCTGATGTAAATTTTAATACGATTTATTAGTATGTGCGTTGGTATTAAAATTCAAGCATTTCAATTTTTTTTAAATTTTTTGTTCACGGGTACAAATATTCACACAAAAATTAAAGGGTTGGAAACTACGTATAGCGACAAGAACCCCTGAAAACACTATTACTTGCGCTAAAGTTAACCATCGCGGGCGGTCAATGGCATTAGGTTTAAAACCGTGTTATAAAACACTGTAAAACTAAGTAAAATTGTGTTTTCAGGGGGTCTTGTCGCTATATTTATCTTTATTTTGTGAATATTTGTAACCGTGAACAAAAAATAAATAAAATTGAATGCTTGGATTTTAAAACCAACGCTTATACTAATAAAATAAATCTTGTTAAAGTATACATCAGATTTTATTTTCGCGGTTTATAATGCTATAATCGATAAGGAATACCTAAATTTAAAATGAGTCCCACACACTTTCGAATAAGAATATAATATAAGGCACGGCGAATAGCAGTGGAAGCAGTTCACAGTACAGTAGGCCGCATGTCGGTGGTACCACTTTGCCCTTAAGTTGGCCTAGCATACGCTGTTTCAATAGAACGAGAGGCTTATACCACTGACGTGCAGTCTTCTGTACAATCGAGCCCTTGAGCCACGGCAAAAACACAACAAAAATGCTTTTGTATTCCATGCAACTAATTACAATAAATAGATTTAGGTGTAATTATTCTTTCAAATTGTAATTTATAGATTTGATTTTATTACTTGAAATTATTTTATCCAAAATAAAAAGGTACCTAGTTAAATGTTCAAATAATTATGATATTTATAAAATAATAAAATAACTAGTTCATATTCACAGTTTAATTTGCTTCTTACCTACCATGGATTCAGAATCCATGCTCCTTAAAAAAATTGATAGCGTAATGCAATAAATATTGATAACTCTTGTTTAGTGTTAGTAATGTTAAGTTTATTGTTTTTTTGTGAGACAGTAGGTGTTGTATCTTTGAAAAAAGTATTATACGACACACTTATGATATTTTTGTATGTGACTTCGAAACACCTAACCTTAGCGAAATATAATTGTTATGCATCCAGTGGACACAATTTTCACTGTAAAATAAGCTCATGAAAGACACAAAGAACTCGAAATAATAACATTATAACGCACGTACACAAGAATAAATTTTACTCCAACTAAGATATATTTAAAGCACGCTCGCCACTCCGGGAATAAAGAGAGAACATCGTAACTTAACGTGAGAACTCGTAAATTCTCCATTAGAAGTTGTATGCAAAAGTTTAAGAAAGTATTAAAACGTGGGTTTTAGCACGTACCCTTCGAGTTAATATCGTGAAAGCTCAACTTTCCACTCGGTGAGTCGTAATTGTAATCGGCCACTTTGCCTCCATTAGTGGCCCGGTCCGTGGGACGGCGGGACGCGGCCGGCGGTCGGCGGCCACTTCGGACCGCACTTTGTCCCAGTCACGGCTGGGCGCGGGTCCGATTGCCTCTGTCAATATTATACTAATGTTACCAACCGAGTATTATACGCACAGATTATCTTTGAATACCACTTTATTACGCAACCTCTTATTTAGAGGAAGGAATAGGTATATCTATCGTCGATAGTAAACAACTGAGTTACAATTAATACTGTTTTTTTTTTTTGTTTTAAACATTTAAGTATTACGAAATACCCAGAATAAATAATTGCTAATTAAAAGTAGCAATAAATATTTAGGCAAAATAATCCTTTCTGATGTCGAACAGTGATTAAACATGGAATAATTGAAATAACAACCTATGAGAATTCATTCTCGCAAATGTAAATATGACAGCCCCGCAAATAAAAACGGATCGGAAATTAATGGTCCTGAAATAAATGAATTGATGTGGTGGCCTTTTAATATGGAAATGTTAAATATGAATGTTACACAAAGTAAGTGTAGTAACTTTTACAGTAAACCCTCAACTTTTACTCAACAGTCGGGTAAGTTAGTATCTCTTGGGTCGTTACCTGCATTACGTTAAGGTTTATTGCCGAATCGTGCGCGTCATTAACCCTTTAACAACTTCACTACTTTTACTTTCACTGGCGATAAGTGCTTACGCTACAAAAGTATAAAAATCTTTTTCTGAAGTAAAAATGAAAACACTGGCGTAGCTATAATAGCTACGCGGTCGCTACGAGACTGCTACGCTTCGTAGCACTCGAGGTACGATAGCCGTATGTGTAACCGGTGAATGGAGTAAAGACCCTTTTTGATAGGTATCTAGTACATAATATTTCGATCGCACAAAGCATATAGATGAGATAATTTGGTCCCAAACTACGCAAGTTGCCACCGGCTGTCGTTAGGTGCCATGGGGAGACAATTAACTACAGATAGGTCTCAGGGGTCAATGTTATATGGTACTCGCTAGTATAATACGGTATTAGACCGTTTGACTGGCGAAAAAGGACGAAAGTATAAAAGGTTTGGATTCATGATGATGTAACATTCTAACCATCGACTAATTACACAATTTCAAAAACAATTTTTTTTGTTTGCGTTCATGATGAGGAAAACGAACTCTCCTAACTGCGTGGAGTGTGGAGTTGTTGAAGATTTACACCACTTATTGATGGACTGTGTTCGGTATGAGTCTGGGCGAAAGGATTTGTTTAGGGTCTTGAGGTTGAACAGACTTGAAGTAGGCACATTCAATAAAATCTTGGCTCAACCAAATGGCGATGATGCGAAGAGTCTGTTTAGGTTCATGGCCCAGATATGAGTAATATGTATTTAGGTTACGATGGGACTGACATACGCATTGCGGTTATAAATGTCCCTAAAAAAAAAAAGAAAAAAAAAAAAAAAAAAAAAAAAAAAACAATTTTCTTTTAGTAAAAAAAATACTGGCCCACCTCTCACAGATAGGAGGCCTGTATCCCAGTAGTGGGAATGCTATACACTGAGTGGCCTATGTTTAAAAAATACATTCCTAGTAACAAAAGTAATCCTAACTAATATTATAAATGCGAAAGTGAGTTTGATTGTTTGTTACGCTTTCACGCTAAAACGGCAAAACGAATTTGGATGAAATTTGGCAAAGGGATAGGACTTCAGCTGGAGAATGACTTAGATACTTTTTATCCCGATATTCTTATGGGATCGCAACTTACGCGGGTGAAAGCGCGAGGAGCAGCTAGTAGTGTTAATAATAACAAAGTGCTCTAGTAACACGAGCGAAGATAATAACGAAATAAGAACCAAGAAGAATGATAACAATTTTTGCCGAGCACACAATTTGTTCAGGGCTGCACACATCAGTACGGCACGCTACGCAGAGCATGACACGACGCGTTGCGGCACGCCGCTCAGAGCACCGCACCTTACTTGTGTGACCTTAAGGTGCACACACACTTCACAACAATAATCTCTGGCAAGGTGTAATGGTTAAAAAGGTGCTTATTCAAAGCTGAAGCAGGAATGAGAGCCTTTATGGGTTGGCGTCTTTTTGGTACAGTAAGATGCTATGAGGACGCTTCTAACATGCACGTCTTTCTACATTGTTCTCATATGTTTAATTTCCACATGAATCATGTATAACCAATATTTTGTAACAATTTATTAAAGAAAGAGTGTCCGTGGAGTTTCTTGCTCGTTCTTCTCTATAGATACCTACTACGCTTTGGAATGGGCAACTAGCTTCATATTTCTGACTGACCGATTCCTTGACAATTCAAAAGTGCCTCTAAATGATTTAATTGAAATAAATGTTTTGAGTTTGAGTTTGCCTCAAATGGTGAAAAAACTATTTCTAGTAGTAGATATTTTCGTCCATAAAAGCATGCATTCATCAAGTAAGATGCGACCAGCGATGTTTTTCTAAACTGTTATTATTTAACTTACGATTTTACAAAGTTAAGGATTTTACCCGAGCGTCTGACCAGTCTATCAAACATTTATCCATAATTTTTTTTTCCAAAATGAAATCCAAGCGGCCATTACGTTTAACAGTAGGTATACAAGCGTGCACGAGAACGCATATAACCACCATACCCGATCACAACGTACATATGCAGGCGTACCTTAAGGCGGGACACACAGAAGGGACGTGAGACGAGGACGGGATGCAGATGCGGCACGGATGAGATGCGGGTGCGACTTTTCAAATTATATAGAAGAGACGAGGCGCAGAAGCGGACGGGACGACGCTTCATACTTACGTTTTCGGGACTTCATTTCAAGGGCAGTAGCGGGGGGTGTGGTTGCGAGGTATGTCATTTATATTTTAGCTCGGCGAACACACTGCGCCCTCTGCGCACCCATGCGTCCGCGCCGTGTCCGCGTTTCTTTTGTAAGTTTTGTGCCAGATCGAGTTAATACATTCTGTATGAAGATACGTTAAAGGGACGACGCGTCTGCGTCTCGTTCTCGTCTCACGTCTCTTCTGTGTGGCCCGCGCCTTACGTTACTGTGTCGGTGTGCGAGCTCGCGTGTGTAATTGCGCTAATATCTGTGCTCATCCCGCCAGCACATTATTTCCCGGCAGTGTAAAGCCCAACTTATCTCTTATTGCTATTAAGAGAAATTGTGCATGAGATAACTGAGTAGTACCTACCTTTCTTGGAAGCGTTGTGATTGAATAGGAAAATTTAAAATTATAAAAGTTGTGGGATTACTCTGTTTATTTTTTTTATTACTGTGAGAAATTGAAAACATAATACAAAAATAAGGAATAAAAGTACGTATCAGGAAACTTCTTTTTGAAGTCGGGTAAAAATTACAGCGCACTTTCGGTCCATTACCTACACATGTTTCTAGCAGTGAGTTAAAACTTCAGTGCTAGGCTTTAGATAAGTTTGTATTTATTCTCCGATAGTAGGATTTTTGTTTGGTAAGTTTTCTACAATAGGAGGAGCTCGTGGCTAAGTAACAACAGCCGCACTTGTCGATCCATCAGGTTAAGCTACGCTTGCCGGGGTTGGTCAGTGGATGGGTGACCATCTTTACATACCGAGAATCCTCCGTGCCTCGGAAAGCACGTTAAGCCGTTGGTCCCGGCTGTCATTCGTGGATCTTTGACAGTCGTTACGAGTCGTCAGGAGCCCGAAAGTCTGACACCAGTCTTACCAAGGGGTATCGTATTACCCAGTTACTGGGTTGTGGAGGTCAGATAGGCAGTCGCTCCATGTAAAATACTGGTATTCAGCTGCATCCGGTTAGACTGGAAGCCGACCCCAACATAGTTGGGAAAAGGCTAGGCAGATTGATTGAAGTTTTCTACAATAATATTTGCTTATTCTCATTATAAAACACTATTAAAATTTTCATAATAAATTATTATTTTTTATTTACGCGACTCGTTGATTTGTCAAGCGAAACTCAATTTCTGGAAACAAAAAAAGCAACACAAAGCAGTTTCATCTACTTCAGCTTTTCCTAACATTTTCCACATAGCTCTTTTATTTAGTTTGGTTTGCGGCACACATGGAGTTTGCATTTCATTTATTTTCATATCAAACGATGAAAAGTTTCGAACGGAACATAAAATTAATGGTTGTAAATGAAAAACCATGAAAAATAATAAATCAAGACAAACACAAACTGTTAAAATAACCGCCCGATCGCTTAGACCAAAACGAAACTGTTCTATTTTTTATCAGTAACAAAAATCCAGCTTGGTGGAACACTTCAATATCCATTACCGCATGACAGGCAGTGCAGTGCTGTGCAAACAGCCACACACTGCAGCGGTGCAAGACAGCGGCTTATGACCCGCTCACTACTCACTGTGGAATGAAAACAAAACCCGATCTGTCATTTTATGCTGCGAGTGCTGGATCTGTGATAAACTCTTAGCCACTCATCGGCAGGGTTGAGCACCATTCATAGCGCTGTTTGTTGTCACGTTTGACAGCTCGCTTTTTTACAGTAATAGCACTATTCAAATGTAATGAATGTGGACATAGTTAATTTTTTTGGATGCAAGATATTATGAGGACCCTCGTATTTCGCTTTAAATAATCAAACCAAGTCACTCAAAATTTGCGACCTTCAACGCCGTTTATGCCTACAATCCGCAATATGAATGTCTGGCCGCTATTAATTTTGCACCACAACCCCTCGGCTGATGAGCTCTCAACCGTGCTCAGCTAAAATAATTAACAATGTCTCGATTATTGTGGTTTTGTCCTCATCATTATTTTCAGCTGAAGCACACTTTGCAATATTAGAAATTATGTTAGTAACATTTTTATGCCACCAATTACTTTACAACCATCGCTGTCATTAGAAAATTAGATTAAAAACAAATAACTAGCGTGACTGCTGTATCACGCAAATAACAGTCACGTTTATTCCGACATTCGTACTACTCGTCACCCAACTAACTTATTGGATTAAATTATAACAATGAATCTCACGCCGTTAAAATATCTTTTATTCATAGAAAATGTGACCTCTGTGTTCAGAAATTATTTGTGTTTAAAAAGACGAACTCGTGTTATTGTACTCGTCTGGGTATTTATTGAAGCATTCAACATTTCCCTCACTGCTGTGGCCAACTTTGCGCCGGCAAATAAATATGAAGTTCATTACAATCAACTGACATATTTCTTTTTGTCCACCGGCTTCTCCATTTATTTATTGATAGCATCTTTATATTACTCCAAAAGATTTTATAGACTTCTATTAAACTTTGATGCGTTTTACAAATATTTTGATGACGGAGTCTATTACCGAAAAATGTTGAAGGCACAAAAAGTTTTAACATATAGAGGAGTGTCATTTTGTTGTTTTATAATCTTTGCGTACACCTACTTTCGTTTTCCCAGCAGTGCTGGTAGTATGGGATGGGTAGTCACCATAATAGCAATGTACTGCAATAGCATGTCTGACACCCGCTACATCCTCCAACATTTTATATTGCATTGTATTTTTTTCGTGGTTTCTGAGCAACTAAAAGCAATCACGCGATCAATAGATAGCGAACTATCAGCGATGAGAGGACCTCGTGTGGATGTCGAAGATTTGTCGAGTATAGCCGTCAACCACGCCAAGTTAAATAAATGGTTAAAAGCGTACGAAACTATTAATGACAGTTCTAATTTATGTAATGCAATGTTTAGCATACAGGTAAGTTTACAAATAAACCTAAATTTTTCATTTATCTTGAAGGAAAAAGTTAGTTTTGTAGTACTTGTAAAGCATTTTAATATAATATTAAAATATCTGTATGATTGGTTTCAGTTGACGATCATGCTTTTGATGGTGACGGTGTATTACATAATATGTATGTATACCATCACTATAATAACCGTTGGGGTACGTATAAACTTGAATGTTTAGACTAACTTGTAAATACAATCTTTAATCAATAGTTTTCAATCAGTTTCGTCTAACCCTCTTATTTCTCCACCACAGGGAGCTGCGTCGTGGTCATTGCTGCTACCCAACCTGCTTTCGATGATGGTTTTTCTCAGTGCTCTGCTCTTGGTATCCCGCGCTGGTCAGCACATTCAGAACAGCTACGTGGAGCTGCGACAGAAGCTCTGCGAGCTCTGTGTGCACACGCTGGAAAGCAAGTTTATGTTCTATACTTTAGTATAATTTGTTTATTCTAAACTAGGGACCCGCATCTGCTTCCAACGATTTTCAAAACATGACAAAACATCGAGATTTCTTTAGTAAGTTTAATTTTAATCCATTATAAAATACAATAGACGATGTATATTTAGTAACCTAATCCGCTTAACTGTTCTTAAAGAGTCATAAAGAACCCTGTAAGAAATCGACACATGTTTCACCTCTCCTACCTCTCCTATATAGGTGGGGTTGTCGGGCGATGTGGCTCACACTGCGTTCGGCGCTTGACGTGGCAACACGTCGTGTCCGCGTTCGCAACAAGTCAATCGTCATCCTGATGATGCCTAGTTGCAACACGTGTCGATTTCTTACAGGGTTCTTTATGACTCTTTACTAAAATATTGATTGTGAAATGCAATAATTAATATCGTAAAACCGAATGTTTAGTTTTAGACACAAAAAAAGTATTGGATAACTCTCCAAACACCTATTTTTTGCAGCTAAAACGGCTACAACATCAAATTCTGTGTTATAATTGCAATTTATTATGATTAATATTCTAGCTCACTAAATAGCGATATTTCATATTTTCATACAGTAATATTGGCAAATTCAACAAAACATAAAACAAACAAAACATATTTTACAGCTATTTGTGACGTTGCCAAGTTTTAGAATAAACGCTCTTAATAGTATAGGATAGCTCATACTAATTTCATGTATAGTACATACTAATTCCATGTATAGTACATACTAATTCCATGCTGGCATGATAGTACTTAATAATTCCATACTACCATGTCATTATTCCGACTAGTAATTGTTATCTGTGGCGCATATTACCGCACTAGTGCCGTAATATAAAGGAAAAACACGCGTGTTTAATAAACTGCGGTATGAGCCTAAAAGCGGTTGAATAAGAGCCAAGAGCCAGTTTACGAGCAAGTGTGTTGAAAATTAATTAATTGCAAACCTCTATTCCAGATGAAAAATTCTACAAGCTGACGAAGGACCTACTCCGTTACGTGCGCACGCGTCCTATCCGTGTGCACGTGTTCGGAACTCTGGACGTCAACATGTCCATGCTGCCGTCCGTTGTTGCATTCTTTACTACGTACACTGTTATAGCGCTGCAGTTTAATAATGTGTTGTAGATAACATAAGCGTACAAAATGTTATAGCTTGTCTTTTTTTAAAACATTTTGTTCATTTTTAATACAGTTCGAAACGACTATTTAAAAGATTTTTTTAATGTAAACCTTTCTGTTAATAACTGTTTAAGCGTGTTACTGATTTATCTTACTGTCTAACGATTTTAAATCCAACTCACCGTTGTGGATTGGCAAGAATAAACTACTTTTTTATTCAGTTTATAATTTACTAATCCATGTTATACGTTCGCTTGTAACACGTTCTGTCTAGCACATATTTCTGACGTTTTAACAGCACAAGTTTTATGCGAAGAATGTTTGCGAAAGTGTTTCTATCTCTCTCAAGTACCTAGTGAAAATCTTTTAAAATATCTTTAATATAATATTTTATGTTCATAGACATTTTAATCATTTTTCTGTGTTTAACCCAACAATTTAAAAATATACCTAATCATTAAAAAAAATGTTTTTGTCTTATTTCAAAACTTTCAATAAAATTAGCCTCAAAACTATACCTCGTAATTATTAATTGGCTTTCAATCAACTAAAATAATGAACAATGTCCCGATTATTGTTGTAGGTAGGTACTATCCTCATCATCATTTTCTTTTAACTTTTGAAGTTATATATGTGTAATTTTTATGCAAACTTACTTTACCACCACCACTCGCATTAGAGAATTGGATTAAAATAAATAAGCACCGCTGTTGATTGTATCATCACTTATCGTTCAACAACTACCAGTAACGTAGGCGGGGGTGTTGGTAAGGTTAACACTCAAATAAAACACCACCAATCAAGTATAAAGCACTAAGAAAATGTAACAAAACTAATCTAGAAACACATTAACTTAAACTCACTAAAATATTAACTATAGACTATCTAAATGAGCGCGGCGCCTTAAAATGAAGCAGCGATTTTACAGACGACTACACGGAACGAGGAGAAATATTGCTTCACGGGAGATTTGCGAGACGACTGCGATACTCATTTTTTTAAATATTTTTTTAACTATTGCATCTCGTAGGTGACCTGTAACGATCGTGGCTGCTTTATCCGGGCTTTCCTGTGATTGCCTAAGCTACTAACTTAAACCCTCCAGCCAGGGCTAAACTAAAACTAATTAATACTAAGCGACTGTTCGCTAAG
Source organism: Agrochola lota (assembly GCA_947364205.1). Classification (NCBI taxonomy): domain Eukaryota; kingdom Metazoa; phylum Arthropoda; class Insecta; order Lepidoptera; family Noctuidae; genus Agrochola; species Agrochola lota. Next base: position 14,763,012 of record OX376223.1, on the reverse strand, counting down.
GGCACCCTCTGTGGGGTACGAACCTCGGCTTAGGGCGTTGCTGGGGTGAGGACAGCAAGATGGACAGGCTGGATCAATGGTGGATAATTATTATTAGCTTGGGGATTTAAAGCTTTGCTCAGCTTTGATGCGAGCTGGCGCTTCATTGAGCAATGGTCGGGTGGGTATTCGATCGGGGTCGCAGTCGTGGAGGAACTCGGCAGCGAGGTCGGTATGACGGGTGTCGTCTTTGTTGCACACTGTGCTAGTGGCCGTACTGCTCTCCTGGAGGAGGTTTATGGGGTCATCTGGGTCGGAAAGAATATGCCTCGGACGGCGGACTTTACTGATATTAGAGGGGATATAACTGGCGGCGCCAACAGCCAGAGGGTTGTGATGTTTGGCGGCGGTGTCAAAATAACGCTTGGGCATGCGTTTGAGAAACTGGTGAACGGTGGGGATTTTGAGGTCGAGATGGAGGATCTCATTTCTGACATACCAGAGGTATCCCGTGGCCTTTCGAAGAAAACGGTTTTGTGTTTTGCTTATGCAAAGATGGTGCCCGCATAGGTCATGATTGGTCGAATGCACGCTATATAGATACGCAATTTGCACATAAGTGACAATTTGCAACGTGCATTCAGAACAAAGTGGAGTCTACCAAGAGCGAAAATGGCTCGCGAACGAACCATCTTTATGTACTCTGAGAAGGAGAGGTACTCATCCAAGACTAGACCTAGGTATTTGGCTCGATTCTCCCAAAGGATTGGCTTACCGAACATGGTGTTTGGGGATTGTGTCGCAGTTTCGACCCCGCAGTTGAGCTTCTTTCACATATTTTTGAGGCCTGGGAGAAGTCACATGATGCCCTAGGCATTTTTGTGACTTATCTAAGGCTTTCGATTGTGTTTCTCATGATACATTGGTCAGGAAATTGCATCACTATGGTGTTAGAAACACTGCCTTGGATCTTCTTATTTCTTATTTGGATAATAGGATCCAAAGAGTGGACGTTAACGGCAAGCGATCCCCGGGTTCTATTGTCACTATGGGAGTTCCGCAGGGCTCAATTCTTGGCCCTTTTTTATTTCTCGTATACAATATTAATGACCTACCTTGCCTTATAAAGAACAGTCATGAAATAGTGTTATTTGCAGATGACACGTCACTTACATTTAAGCTTAAGCGACAACAGACAGTTATTGACGATGTGAATAATGCTCTCTCTAAAATAGTGCAATGGTTTAGTGTTAATAATTTACTTTTAAACGAAAAAAGACTAAATATATTAGATTTCTAACACCTAACGTTAAACAGGTGAAAACCAATGTACTACTAAATGGGACAGAATTGGATCTTGTGGACACCACTGTGTTCTTGGGTATTACTTTGGATTCGAAGCTTCAGTGGGGCCCACGTATAACCAAATTGTCGAAGCGGCTAAGCTCTGCAGCCTACGCGGTGTATAAAATCCGTCATTTGACTGATGTAGAAACAGCTCGATTAGTATACTTTAGTTATTTCCATAGTGTAATGTCGTACGGCATTTTGTTGTGGGGAAATGCAGCCGACTTTCAGGCTATTTTTGTGCTGCAGAAACGTGCCATTCGAGCAATTTATAACCTAAGTTGTAGGCATTCACTGATGGATAAATTTAAGGAAATAAACATAATGACAGTCGCGTCTCAATCTGTTTATGAGAACCTGATTTATGTAAAAGAGAATATAAAACTATATTCTAAACACAGCGACATTCATAGCTTAAATACTAGAAACAAAGATTTATTTATTGTGCCGAGGACTAGGCTCCAAAAAATTAGTAATTCATTTAAGTGCCAAAGTATACGTTTTTACAACAAACTCCCAAGCCATGTCAAAGAACTGAGCCTAAATAAATTTAAATCATTTATTAAATAGAAACTATGTCAAAAAGGTTTCTATAAAGTTAAAGATTACTTAGACGACAAAAATGCTTAGGATTAATTAAGCTACTCCAATGTACCCCAAGCAACTAACAATTATTTTAGACTATTTTAGACTACATGATACTATATGAGCATATAATTGTTAGGATAATTTAATTGACTGTAAGTCAATTTATTTTAATTTTATTTTCATTTATTGTTGACTTAATCTACTCATTAAAATATTTTTATTTTATGAGCTGTATGTATGTTTGTGGTAATGTAAATTATTTTAGCATAAGCACTATTATATAGAATCATGTTTTTTCAACTAAACAGACAGCTGTACTGCTGGGGAGTTTGTAACGCCACTTCTTATTCCCAGCTTAAGCACTAGGAAGTGGTGAAGGGTGGGTGTTTTTGGGGGACTGTCTTATGTAATTTTGACGTTCGAAAAGTGCTGATTCTTAGCCTAGTTTGAATAAATGACTTTTGAATTTGGTAACTGCAGGGCTCGGATTTGGGCTTGCCGGGCTTTGGGATGCCGATGACGGTGGCCTCTTTCCACGCTTGGGGAAATTTACTGTGTAGAATGTAGATATTTTTTTTTTTAATTTAAGAAAGGTTAATGTATGTTCATACCTACTTCGCGGTTTCCAGTCAGTTTCGTTAAACTATCTGGTCTGTCCACCACAGGGTGCTTCGTGGTCATCTCTGTTCCCCAACCTGCTCTCGATGACAGTGTTACTCAGCGCGCTGCTCTTGATATCCAGCGCTGGTCAACATATTCAGAACAGCTACGTGGAGCTGCGACAGTAGATTTGCGAACTATGTGTGCACACGCTGGAAAGCAAGTTTATGTTCTATACTTTGGTAAAATTCCCTTATTCTAAATTGGGGACCGCCTCTGAATTCACGGTTTTTACGACTTGACAAAACAACGAGATTCCTTTACTATACAGGGTGTTTGGCAGAACGTTGAACATACGAAAATGGTGGATAGGTGGGGTCATCTGCTACTTACTCAGCCCAAATTTTTTTGGCCCTGGCCCACGGGATATTTTTTAAAAAAAATTTTTGTCTTTCTTCTTCTTACACCACTTTCTTAACTTTAAAGTGTAATTTTTATTAAAAATGGGTAAAACAGGCAATATTTAGTATAATTTCAATCGATCATTTAATTTTCACCAACTTTGCAGTATTAAATTTCGTAAAACATTTCACTTTCCGTAAAGGTAGAGTTTCGTCAAAAATGTCCTACTTGAAAAAATTATGACATAACTGTTAAAGTTTTTTTTTTATAAAAGCAAATTACATACCATTAGAAAGCTCACACACTAGGGATGTTTTGCTAGAATTGGAACTCCTCAATCATTTTTTGTTTTTTTTTTAAATGCAAGTTGAAATTAAGATTTAAGTATTTTTTACATCTTTCTGTAAGTTTGAGGACTCATAACTTTTTTTCTAGCTAACATCTGAATAAAGCAATAATTTTATAAGAATCTGTCAACATAAAAGATTTAAAAAAAATACTAAATATTGCCTGTTTTACCCATTTTTAATAAAAATTACACTTTAAAGTTAAGAAAGTGGTGAAACAAGAAGAAAGACAAAAAAAAATTAAAAAAATATCCCGTGGGCCAGGGCCAAATAAATTAGGGCTGAGTAAGTAGCAGATGACCCCACCTATCCACCATTTTCGTATGTTCAACGTTCTGCCAAACACCCTGTATATATAAGTAAGTTTAATACACATAAATCTTCCAGAATAAATTCTCCACATTATGGTGAAAATCAGTTGCGCACTTTAGAAGAACAAGGCGGTCACACACATACGAAAAGTGACTTTAATTTACATTATTATAAACCAGCTTTCGCCCGCGGCTTCGCCCGCGTGCATGTCGGAAAGTATCCCACGGGAACGTACTACCGGGATAAAAAGTATCCTATATGTTAATCTAGATTATTTATAAACTATCCGTGTTCTAAATTTCATCCAAATCAGTTCAGCCGTTATTGCTTGATTGAGTAACAAACATTCAAACACACAAACGTATGACAGTTCTGCTTTCATATGTTTTCAACATAAAAAACAACCACTCGAGAGACATGAAATACACCCAGGCACGAACAGGTAGTTTATGATTCTGTGTAAGTACAGATATCCAAGAATGATGTAAATTATGTAGGTAGATAAGAAAAACTATACGAAAAAAAAAACCGCCCAAGTGCGTGTCGGACCACGCACAATGAAGGATTCCGTAATTGGGATGAATTTATCCCAAGAACAAACTTAACATTGTAGTTCAAAAACATGTTTTTCAAACTGTAAATTTAAGATGGATTACGCGTTAAGCTGTAAAGTCACTTAGCTGTGATAGTTTTTTTTCCTTCTAACTTTTTTCATAAATTCAAGTACAACCATTTAGCTGGCAGGGGGCAGGACAATTTAAAGCTTAATATTTCGCAAACGGATCCCTAAATTGAAAAATGTCTTTTACACACCCACAATATTTTTGAACGACCTTTCCAACGACACCCCACACCATAGCATAGATGAGAAAAAAAAAGAAATCCCCACTTTACGTGTAGGGGAGGTACCCTTTTTTTCTTGTTTTTATTTTACCACTTTGTCGGCGTGATTAATATGTATACCCATGTCAAATAACAGCTTTCTAGTACGAACAGTCTCTGAGCTAAGCCGCGGACAGACAGACAGACAGACGGATATGGCGAAACTATAAAGGTTTCTTGTTTACTACGGAACCCTAAAACATGGCATTGGACATTAAATTAATTACTGCAAACCTCTATTCCAGATGAGAAATTCTACAAGCTGACGAAGGACCTACTCCGTTACGTGCGCACGCGTCCTATCCGTGTGCACGTGTTCGGAACTCTGGACGTCAACATGTCCATGCTGCCGTCCGTTGTTGCATTCTTTACTACGAACACTGTTATAGCGCTGCAGTTTAATAACGTATTAAAGATGACAGGTTGTATAAAATATTTAGCCTGTTTTTTTTTAAACAAAGTTTTTTAAATTATTACGTATATATAGTTTGACTATTTTAAAGATTTTCACGTTATTTATTTGTTAGGAAATGTTTAAGCATGTTACTGAGTTCTCTTATTGCCTATCCATTTCACATCCAGCTCACCGTTGTGGATTGTCTGCAGTAAAGAACGAAATACTTTTTCATTAAGTTCATGATTAGTAATCCATGCAGTTACAAGTTCTGTCTACCACATATTTCTGACGTTTAAACAGCACAAGTTCTATGGTATTATATTATTTATTAAAAATGTTATATTAAAGATCTTTTCCTAAAGTTTCGCATACAAGAATGTATGCGAATCTGTTTCTATGTCTCTCTCGTATCTACTGAAAAACTTTATAAATAGGTCTAGGTATAATATTTTATGTTCATAGACATTTCAATCATTTTTCTGTTCAACCCAAACAATAAAAAAAAATTGGCATTAATTTCAAAATATGTTTTTGTCTTATTTCAATCAGCCTCAAAATTAATCCTCGTAATTATTAATCGGCTAAAAGAATTAACAATTTCCCGATTATGGTCTTAGGTTCTGTCCATTTGATCATTTCTTTGAAACTTTTAGAAGTAATGTTTGTGTAATTTTTATGCAAACAATTACCTCACCACCACCACTCGCATTAGGAAATTAGATTTAAAACAAATAAGCACCACTGTTGATTGTATCATCACTTAGCGTTCTAGAACTGCTCGTAACGAATAATCCGACAGTCATAACTACTCGTCAATCAAGAAACGAACTGCATCAAAATATAACTATGAATCTCACACCGTTAAAATATCTTTTGTTCATAGAAAATGTGACAACCGTGTTCAGAAATTATTTGTGTTTAAAAAGACGAACTCGTGTTATCGCACTTATTTGGGTAGTTTTAGAATCATTCAACATGGCACTTGGTGCTGTGTCCTACTTTATTTCAGTAAGCCAATATTTAATTCACGCTCAACAGATATATTTCTTTTAGTCTACCGGTTTCTCCATCGAAAAGATTTTACAGCCTGCTATTAAACTTTGATGCGTTTTACTAACTTTCGAAGATGAATCATATATCCAAATAATAATATAATAAAATTTTTATTCAAGTATAAGTATAAAGTAAAATTATGATATAGATTAATTACAATCGAGGAAAATTAAATTCTAACTGTAATGTAGACCTGCCTGATCTAGGTTTATGAAAAACCTGTGTTTCAGGCAAAGAATGTTAAAAGCGCAAAAAGTTTTAACATCTAAACTATCACCAACATATATACTAACTAAGACGAAACTGACACAATACGAAACTGAAACGAAGGTGAATGTTGAAACTTCGTTCGGGTGTCTAGCAGTGATACCACAGGTGATAATAAAATAGCATTTCCCGTCAACATATACGTAATATTTCAGTACATCAATAATAATAAATAATAATAATACCATTTATTTCAGGCGACACAGGCCCATAGAAACATACCTTAACCTAAACATAAATATTTTAATATAAGCAAAAAACTTGTGTTAATAAATAAGGCTTAGACTATGTTAGTAGCACTTCACTTTGCACTAGCTTGCCTTCAATACCATGTGTGACTTCCGCTACGTCTTCCAATACTTTGTATGGCATTGTATTTTGTTCGTGGTTTCCGAGCAACTGAAAGCAGTCACGCGATCAATAGATAGCGAATTGTCGGCGATCAAGGAACATTGAGGAAAAATGGAACTCGCAGAACATTTGTCGAGAGTAGCCGTCAACCATGACAAGTTGAACAAATGGGTGAAAGCGTACGAAAATATTAATGATAGTTACTATCATTCATATGTATAGTGTACAGGTAAGTTAATAAATTAACATTAATTATGCATATTAAAATTCAATATCATATAAATGGGCATGTGCCCGCCCGTATTTTTCAGAATATTGATGAAAAATTATCGAAAATTAACTTTAAAAGAAAATCTTTAATATTTTTGATGAAATTCAATTTTTAATTTTTTTAGTAGCGTTTGCTATATCTCTTATGTTATTGGCTCGATTTGGATTTTGTTTATTATTTCTAATAGCTTATGAGTTATTTTATCGGATTAACGAAACACTTTTTGTAAAATTTGTCAACTATGAAAAAAAAATAGGTGAAAAAATTAAAAAAAAAAACAGTTTTTATTTAAAAAAACACAATTGTAAGTCCATAAAATCATAGCGGGAAACTGAAAGAAAAAAAAACAAGAAAAAATGAAAAATGGAAGTACTGTTTTTGCACGTGAAGTCGAGATGTTGATGTGAATTTTAGTTCATGATAACTTATTTTATCCCACACCTTTTTAATCGCGATTAAAAATTGTGAGGTTTAGTCTGGTTTGGTTTTTTACAATCAAAATTTTAGGTGAAAAACGTTAAATTCAGAATAGCAAAATTGCCATTTCAACTAAATTAAAAACTCATATCAGTACTATGTTAGTGCTGTCAAACTAAAATAAGTTAAGTTTTGTCACTTTAGTCTATTTCAGAATGGGAAATCATCGTTTGACAGGAATAAACCTAATTGTAGTGATTTTTAGTCTAGTCTAGAGGCATTTGTGACAAGAGAATCGTCACCAATGTCTCGATTATTTTGGGTTTAGTCCTCATTCTTATCATTATTTTTAGCTGAAGCACAAATTAAAATATGAGAAATTAGTAACATTTTGTATGCCACCGATTACTTGACCACCGACCACCGTCGATGTCATTTGGAAATTAGATTAAAAATAAACAACCAGCGCGACTGCTTGTGTCGTCTAGCACATATCACGCTAAAAGTAACAGTCACGTATAATCCAACAGTCGTACTACTCGTCAACTGGATCAAATTACAACGATGAATCTCACACCGTTAAAATATCTTTTATTCATAGAAAATGTGACCTCTGTGTTCAGAAATTATTTGTGTTTAAAAAGACGAACTCGTGTTATTGTACTCGTCTGGGTATTTATTGAAGCAGTCAACATTTCGCTCACTGCTGTGGTCAACTTTGCGCCGGCAAATAAACATGAAGTTCATTACAATCAACTGGCATATTACTTTTTGTCCACCGGCTTCTCCATTTATTTATTGATAGCATCTTTATATTACTCCAAAAGATTTTACCGACTTTTATTAAACTTTGATGCGTTTTACAAATATTTTGATGACGGAGTCTATTACCGAAAAATGTTGAAGGCACAAAAAGTTTTTACATATAGAGGAGTGTCATTTTGTTGTTTTATAATCTTTGCGTACACCTACTTTCGTTTTCCCAGCAGTTCTGGTAGTATGGGATGGGTAGTCACCATAATAGCAATGTACTGCAATAGCATGTCTGACACCCGCTACATTTTCCAATATTTTGTATTGCATTGTATTCTGTTCGTGGTTTCTGAGCAACTAAAAGTAATCACGCGATCAATAGATAGCGAACTATCGGCGATGAGAGGACCTCGTGTGGATGTGGAAGATTTGTCGAGTATAGCCGTCAACCACAACAAGTTAAATAAATGGTTAAAAGCGTACGAAACTATTAATGACAGTTCTAATTTATGTAATGCAATGTTTAGCATACAGGTAAGTTTACAAATAAACCTCAATGTTTCACTTATGTTGAAGGAAAAAGTTAGTTTTGTAGTGTTTGTAAAGCATTTTAATATAATATTAAAATATCTGTATGATTGATTTCAGTTGACGATCATGCTTTTGATTGTGACAGTGTATTACATAATATGTATGTATACCATCACTATTATAACCGTTGGGGTACGTATAAACTTGAATGTTTAGACTAACTTGTAAATACAATCTTGAAACAAAAAATTCAAAACAAATTGTGAAATGGCCTGGAACAGACCGTATGTGTTTATAGTCAAAGATTTTTTGAGTTCAATATTTCTGACCGTCTTTTATGTCGAAGCAGTATTTCGACGACGACAGTTTTATTACAGTAACATCCTTTTAGGAGAATATTTATTTTTCTGTATAGATCATTATGTACAATTACTTTTTTGGAAAAATTAAATGTTAAACATAGAATCAATGTGCATAACACACTTCTCGGTTTTCAATCAATTTCTAGATATCATTATGGCGATCCGTGAAAATTATTTTTAAAATACAAAACATCATTTAACTTAATAACTGTTTCCCACATAACATAGTTAACTAACATAATATAGCTTTTTAGAAGAATCTTGATGACTGTCTGTCTGTTTCATTATAATATCTGGGTCCTACTTACCCAAAAGTTGCTGAATAAAACAACCTATTCCAATAAAATAATAATAAATTGACAATCGCAATGAGTAATAAAGAATCTTATGGCTCCTACACACTATGGCTTTTGCCGCGCGGCACGTACCCCCGGCTTTTCGCCTTCATTTCCTTTGCGATCCTTTGTGCGGCCTTGTGCGGCAGGGCCGGGCGCGCCGCGGCTTGCCCGGCGGCGGCCATGCCGCCGGCATAGTGTGTAGGAGCTATTTATTACTCACTAAACTTCAAGATGTGCGATGTCATATTTCTGGGTTTTCAATCAGTTTCGTTTAACTCTCTTATTTCTCCACCACAGGGAGCTGCGTCGTGGTCACTGCTGCTAGCCAACCTGCTTTCGATGGTGGTGTTTCTCAGTACTCTGCTCTTGATATCCCACGCTGGTCAGCAGATTCAGAATAGCTACGTGGAGCTGCGACAGAAGCTCTGCGAACTCTGTGTGCACACATTGGAAAGCAAGTTTATGTTCTGCTTTGTTATAATTTGTTTTTTCTAAACTAGCGACCCGCCTCTACTTCCCACGATTTTACATAACATCGAGATTTGTTTACTATATGTAAATTTAATAAGGGGTGGCCAATTAGGAAGTTTACGACTTTTTTTGCCCCAATCCTGATATGAGGCCAAATTTTACAGTTGTTTGGTGTCTATTATTAAGTTAAAATGCAGCAAATTCGTTATGCATAGTCGCAATACGCAATACTTTAATTTTTTTTATCCTGAAGTTCTTAAACGAATTTAAAAAAATAACCTACTTTTTCTAACAAACCATTAAGAGTAACGAATAGGTACCATTTTGATCAGTGAGGATTTCGAGACACCCCCGTACTTTTTTTTCTGTGGGGTTATCTAAAGGGACGTACCCCACGGTACGTCTCTTTAGATAAGCTTGAATACGAAAAGTAGAATATTTGTGACTTTGTTAGTGGGATACCTAATAAAGTATGCGAAAATTTAATGAAAAACACGATGAAAAGCGATCGCACTTTTAAGAAGAAAACAGGAGTAGACGAGGCATATCTTATCCACCGTATAAAATTGCCAAGCCTGGATAATATACCTATAGAAAAATACCTATCCGATAATTTTCGTTTGTAATAAAAACTATCTTAATTTAAAGCTGTATAATTGGCCACCCTGTATTAATGAATAATATTCATAAACCTTCCGAAATAAATTCTCTACATTATGGTGAAAATCCGTTATGCACTTTAGACGAGCAAGGCAGTGGACCAGACAGACAGACACGAAAAGCGAGTTTATTGTACATAAAAATTATATGTACAGATATCGAAAAAAAAGTATATGATAAAAATGGCATTGTAAGTGACCTGCAGAACCCGACTCCTCTTCCCCTCTTCATCTGACCTGACCGTACATTAAATTAATTAATTGCAAACCTATTCCAGATGACAAATTATTCAAGCTGACGAAGGACCTACTCCGTTACGTGCGCATGCGTCCTGTCCGTGTGCACGTGTTCGGAACTCTGGACGTCAACATGTCCATGCTGCCATCGGTTGTTGCATTCTTTACTACATACACTGTTATAGCGCTGCAGTTTAATAATGTGTTGTAGATAACATAGGCGTACAAAATTTTATAGCTTGTGTTCTTTTTTAAACATTATTGTCACACAGTTGTGGATTGTCACTAGTACAGAATGAAATACTTTTTAACCATTGCCACTCGAAAAAGGGCATTTTATTATTCGTTAAGCAGTGAATAACTCTCTTTTAGTCACTGAGTGAATAAAAACATTTTGTCACAAGTCATAAGTCATTTATTTCAAAACAAAATACATTGTGTTGAAAATATTACAATGATAACAAATAAAATAATAACAATTTAAAAGAACATTACATTAATATTTAAAATTAATTACGCATTTAAAATGTATCAATATCACTAATATATAATTTTATGTCAATAATTTAGTACCAATAATTTAAATAATCATCAGCATTGTATTTACATTCAAAAATTCATCCAGTACCCATTAAAATAACAAAAATAAAAACAAACACTACAATCCACATTGGTCACAATAATAATCATAATAATTTAACTTAATATTAATACAAACTCAATATAAATTCAATTCAAAGAAATGTAGATATGTCAAAAAAACTCATTAGTTTTATTGACAAATGTCATGATAGAATGTTCGATAAATATTACATAAAGCCATTAAAATATAATCACATTTTAGTTCGAACTACTATTATCTTTGAGAAACTCTTCTATACTGTAATAACATTTCTTCAATAACAATGACTTAATTCTCTCTTGAATACGTTTGGATTCATAGAGTTTTTAAATTGTACAGACAACTTTTTGTACATATTTACTGATTGTACTCTTGAGGCATGTTTAACGACATTAAGCTTAGGCTGTATAAAATTAGGTAGATCATTTCTTCGCGTTTTTATTCGGATTTGTCTCTGTTCTTCTGTCTCAAACTTATATATATTTTTAATAAAATTACCAAGCAGGACCAGAATATAGAGGCATGGTACTGTAAGAATGTGAAGATTCTTAAAATGATCTCTACAAGACTCCGTTTGTTTAATGCGAAGCATAGTTCTCAAGGCTCTTTTCTGCATAACGAAAGCAGCATTCATATTGTATTGGTAGCTGTTGCCCTAGAACTTTATGCTATATCTAAGTCTAGACTCTATGAGTGCAAAATACACTATTCTGAGGTGAGCAATGGTTAATTCATCTCTAAGACTTCTAAGAGCATTGCAAGCACTACTCATAGTGTTAGTGACCGCTTCTAATTCCTTCTTCCATTTTAAAACTGCATCTATTTGTACCCCCAAAATTTTTACATTGTCTACAATATCCACTTTATTTCCTAATAAATGTACTTTGACAGTATCTTTGCTCTTCATGGTCGATTTAAATAATAAATATTGCGTCTTTTTTAGATTTAATTTTAAATCATTCATAGTGAACCATTTCTCAAGAGCACATAGAATAAAATTAATCTTCTTTTCAAAATTTTCTATACTATTGCTAGCTATAATAGCGCTTGTGTCATCGGCAAAAACTACAAGTTAAGTATCATCTGAAATACTTTTCATGTAGGCTATCAGATCGTTTATAAATATTATAAAGAAGACAGGGCCTAGAACTGATCCTTGTGGTACGCCTTTATTTATTAAAACTGTGTCTGATTTGTATATTTTTCATTCCCATCTTCTTCAATTGTTTTAAGTACAAGCATGAATTATGTACAAAAAATTATTAAAACGTGCTGAAAGTACCTCCTGGCTGACTAAATGGAGCTATTCCATGGATCGCAGCATTAAATTTTAAAAATACCTCCAATTTTAGTTTTGGTTCTTTTCTATGTGTTATCGTCTTAAGTCATTGGAAAATCTATTAACATAATTATAATAAAATAAGTTCTTCCAGTGACGAAAATGAGACACTGACTCCGGAATCATTTTGTTCTAAAACAGCAATTATAGATACTACTATTTATTTTCTCGCAGTCAATGGTAAAAAGTAGAGTACACAACTCCTGAAAAAAAGTCATCTCGGTCCTTTATAAATTAACGTTTATTAACTGAAGGTTAATATTTACAAGTGGGTCCATAACAACTTATAATTAATAAAAATAGCAAAATTATATAATAAATATTAACTTAACTACAACTATTCAAAAACTAAAATATAGCATCGTAAAATTCATCCACATCGCTGTCGACTGGTAATGTACCCGAAAGACTGGCCGCATTGCCACATTGTATGGCAATGCTTAGCCTCTGCCCAAGGTAAAAACCAGCCCTTGGGTCACGGGAAGTGTCAAATAGCCGTTTTGAAATTTCATTAAAGAGCCCATGAGCTCTCGGACCCCACGGCCCGAGGGTTTCGACCCCAAACGGCTCGAAAATATAATTACCTGTAAGGTAATATACTTACGCCACTTGAGGTTTTCTGCAGCCGCAGCAGCAGCACCAGCACAGCACGCCGAGCCAGGAAGATGGGATGACGCAAGAGTGTCGACACAGGTTGCATCCAACACTAAAGGCCAACCCACCTTCCATGGAGATAAAGACATGCCGTCCGGTCTCTTGCCATCGTCGCGTGCCAAGCCATTGGGTTCTAATATAGCTGGAACGCCGGCGGTGACAAGAGCTCGTCGGATGATGTCGTTAATGATCGCGTGCCGCGCTAAGCGACCTGCACTTCGGCTGCAAGACAGGCCGTGATGTCCGAGACTGTTGACAACTTCACCACAGTGACAGCGATGAGGAGAACAACAAGGAGCTCCTAGTCGTAGGAAAGCAGCGAGGCGGAAGGTATTGTAGTCGAACAGAGTGCCTATGTTCGACGACGGTAGTGCATGAAGCCACAGACCCGATTCCCACTTACCCACAGCCAGCAAGCACGCACGCTCCGCAGTGGTAGTAGACGTGTTGAGTAAATTGTTCTGTACTACTCTGCAGAGCGGCTCATCCCACCGTCTTTGGGAAGATGGATGATCGGGTAGATCTGATTTCGGGCAAGCGAGTCTCCAGGCATCCATAGCCTCGGTGAAGCACGGCACATCAAAATCAATCAGTGTGGAGGCTAGAATTTTCCTGATTAATTTCTCAGTGCCGTGAACCGAGGATATGAAAGCCGGTAAACTAATACTAGAAATTTTGCGGACGCCTAGGCCTCCCATACGGATGGGAAGAGTAGCTTCCGCCCAAGCTCGGTCGTCCATGGCCACATTTAAAATTGAAGTTAATGTGATGAAGGTAATTTGGTCCATTTTTTCTAAAAGGGGAGTATGCTTCCATAAATGGGAAGCGCGAAGAAAATATGTTAATTTAGGGCCGAAACAGCAGTAACGAATTAGGGTGATGACCGAATGCAAATTAATTTGTAACAATCTTTCCGATACATCGTTGAAATTTTGTATTTTTTCCTCAATAAAAACGGGAAAGGAATTCTCGAAGATTGGAGAGCCAAGGAGACGAAGAGAGCTTTTTTCAATAATTTTGATTTCTGGAGCTATTGCATTAAATTTGGGAAGTGTCAGTTGTCTGTTAGTACTGTCCGCTAGGTATAGTTCACATTTCGAAAGGTTGAGATCAAGGCCAATGGAATGAAGTTCGTTTTTAAGGAATTTTAGGTCATTTAAAACAGTTTCTTCATCGCCTCCCAAGGTTCCATCATCAAGATACCTCGGTCCTTGTATCCCTCGCTCTGCTCAGGATTCTAATCTACAATCTTTCGCTGTTCTCGGGATCCAACTTAGTCCCTCGAATTAAATTCCTTTTTTTCACTTGTTAATCTTCTATTTCATTTAGTTTATAATTAAGTAATCCATGTAGTTACAAGTTCTGTCTAGCAAATTATTCTAATTAATTATTTATTTCTGACGTTTTAGCAGCATAAGTTCTATGCTTGGAATGGTTGCGAAAGTGTTTCTATCTCAAAGCTTTTTAAAATTTCTTGAATATATTTTTTTATGTTCATAGACATTTTAATAATATTTCTGTGTAATTTCCGAATAATTTAAAAATATACCTAAGCATTAATTTGTAACTAAGCTTTCTTATTTCAAAGCTTTCAATAAAATTTGCCTCAAAACTATTCCTCGTAATTATTAATCAGCTTTAAATCAGCTAACATAATGAACAATGTCCCGCTAATTGTTGTAAGTACTGCCCTCATCGTTATTTTCTTTTTAACATGTCGAAGTTATGTTTGTGTATTTTTTATGGAAATAATTACTTTACCATCACCACGCGCATTAGAGAATTGGATTAAAAACAAATTAATATTCACCGCTGTTGATTGTATCATCACTTATCGTTCAACAAATACCAGTAACGGATGATCCGCCAGTCATACTACTCGTCAATCAAGAAAAGAACCCCATCAAAATATAACTATGAATCTCACACCGTTAAAATATCTTTTATTCATAGAAAATGTGACAACCGTGTTCAGAAATTATTTGTGTTTAAAAAGACGTACTCGTGTTATCGCACTTATTTGGGTAGTTTTAGAATCATTCAACATTGCACTTGGTGCTGTGACCAACTTTATTTCAGAAATTAAATATCTGGTTCACGCTCAACGAATATATTTCTTTTCGTCTACCGGTTTCTCCATATATGTAATGATAGCATCTTTGTATTACTCGAAAAGATTTTACAGCCTTCTAGTAAATTATGATGCGTTTTACAAAATTTTTAATGATGAATCATATACCCAAAGAATGTTAAAAGCGCAAAAAGTTTTAACATCTATAGTAGTTTCGTATTGTGGTTTTCTATCCTTAGCATTCACCTACATTCGGGTGTCTAGCAGTGATACCACAGGTGATACTAAAATGGGATTTGCCGTCAACATAATATTTCAGTACATCAATACCATGTGTGACTTCCGCTACGTCTTCCAATACTTTGTACTGCATTGTATTTTGTTCGTGGTTTCTGAGCAACTGAAAGCAGTCACGCGATCAATAGATAGCGAATTGTCTGCGATCAGGGAAAGTCGAGGAAAAATAGAAGACGCAGAAAATTTCTCGAGAGTAGCCGTCAATCATGACAAGTTAAACAAATGGTTGAAAGCGTACGAAAATATTAACGACAGTTCTAACTTGTGCAATTCAATGTTTAGCGTACAGGTAAGTTAATAAATTAAATATTAATTTATATGTATTAAAATTCTAAATTCATAAAAAAGAAAGGTTTTTTATTAAGGTTTGAAGTAATTTAATTACAAATATCTGTTTCATTGGTTGCAGTTGACTATCATGGTTTTGATAGTGAC
The DNA here is from genome assembly GCA_947364205.1 of Agrochola lota. Taxonomy (NCBI): domain Eukaryota; kingdom Metazoa; phylum Arthropoda; class Insecta; order Lepidoptera; family Noctuidae; genus Agrochola; species Agrochola lota. Next base: position 14,747,030 of record OX376223.1, on the reverse strand, counting down.
GGTGTATTACATAATTTTGCTGTATACCATCGCTATAATAACCGTCGAGGTACGTATGAACTTGAATAATTGGAACAACCTTTAGGTTAAATACATCTGACTTAAAATGAAAAACATCTATATAATGTTACAGTCAATCTATCAGAACTAGTTTAGACTGGTTAAATCAATTTTAAAAACTACTATCATTCAACTTATAAACTTATTAGGTTGGTAGTTTTATGGCGTTCCGTTTAAACTGATTTTTAAATAGAAAGCGCGTTTTCACTTAACTGTTTGTAACATAATATAGTGTTGTTCTAACGATTTGCAATCGCAATGAGTGATAAAGAATCTTACTCAATAAATTTCATGATTTGCGATGTCATATTTCTGGGTTTTCAATCAGTTTCGTTTAATTCTCTTATTTCTCCACGACAGGGTGCTGCGTCGTTGTCATCTCTGCTACCCAACCTGCTTTCGATGGTAGTCTTTCTCAGTGCTCTGCTCTTGATATCCCGCGCAGGTCAGCACATTCAAAACAGCTACGTTGAGCTGCGACAGAAGCTTTGCGAACTATGCGTGCACACGCTGGAAAGTAAATGTTTTATCATTTATTTCTGATACTTTATTCTTAACGTTCAAAATACATAAACTAAATCAAGGGTTAATTTATTCACTGTCGGGTGGGTTGACATCGGTGGCGAGTCGACGATGAAGTACCTGGGACTCGTCCTCGACAGCCGGTGGAACTTCGTTGAGCACTTGCAACGTTTGGCTCCCAAACTGGAGAGGGCTGGGGCTGCTTTGAAGCGGCTTCTGCTCAATCTAGGGGGCCAAACGCCTCCTGCCGGAGACTCTACGCAGGGGTCGTGCAGTCCATGGCCCTTTACGGGGCACTGGTGTGGGCGTTCTTTAAGGCTGCGACCAGCCCACCGATTGAACGCGTCCCAAAGGGTCATGGCCATTAGGCTGGTCAGAGGATACCGCACGGTCTCCCGTGAGGTGGCGAGCCTTCTTGCTAGACTACCGCCATGGGATCTGGAGGCAAAAGTCCTCGCGCACATCTGGGAGTGGCGCGAGGAGGCGAAATGCCGGGGCGTAACTCTGCTGCCGCGAGAAATCACGGCACAGCGGACAGAGCTCCGGCGGGATCTCAAGTCGGCATGGAGAGTGCGATTGTCGCAACCCAGCGCTGGGCACGTCACAATTGTGGCGATAAGTCCCCTCTTTGAGGAGTGGCTAGAGAGGTGCCACGGCGTCCTCACCGAACACGGTTGTTTCGGGAGGTTCCTGTTCCACATAACGCGGGAGCGCCCGGGTGTCACCACTGCGTGGATCGCCCGGAGGACACGGAGGAGCATACGGTAGAGGTCTGCCCTGCTTGGGCGGAGCACCGCCGTGTCCTCACGGAGGCGATTGGCAGCGGCGATCTCTCGCGTCCGGCCCTGGTTCAGGTCATGGTTTGGTGCATGGGAGGCCGTCACTTCCTTCTGCGAAGCAGTAATGTTTGAGGCGGAGCGTGTGAGGGAGAGGCAAGATTCGCACCCTCGCACCTCTAGTCGCCGTAGGAGACGCCGGCCGTCGGGAGTCGCAAGCCGACTTCCAGCCACCGTAGGCACGGGCTTGCGGACGGTGCGCGATGGGTAGCTCGCTGTCCGATAAGGACCAGGCCCGGGTCGACGGTGCGTTGTATTCCACGCGCGCCTCAAAGAGATGTCAGCACCAACTGACGGGGTCCGTTAGGGCCAATGCCTGCCAGGGATGCGAGTTTGTCCGAAAGGGATATCGCAGCCCCGGCAAACAAGCAACGGAAGGAACACGGGTGGGTTTTAGTCAGTAAAAGTCTAGCACGCCCTCCCGCTCCGTCCAGAGCGGGAGAAGTTATTATCATGTTCATGTTGTGTGTGTGTGTGTTGTCGGTGGAAGTACCAATTTAAACTACAACAACATAAATAACAACAAATAGACTGGTATTGCAGCAAAAGCATTGACCAATTATTGCATAATGTTTGTAAAAGATTTTTTAAAGGAAATACATATATATACAATAAATACACACCTGTATTAATGCGTTTACATGTTTTTTTTTTTCAGATGAAGTAAATTATTGTAGTCATAATGTTTTATTTCTCAGATGAAGAATACTACAAGCTGACAAAGGACCTACTCCGTTACGTGCGCACGCGTCCTGTCCGTGTGCACGTGTTCGGAACTCTGGACGTCAACATGTCCATGCTGCCGGCCGTTGTTGCTTTCTTCACTTCGTACACTGTTATAGCGCTGCAGTTTAATAATGTGTTGTAGATAATACTTCAGTTATATCGTAATAAAGAACATGGTAGGAGCCTGTTTTATCGATATGATCTGTTTTGGTATTTGCATAAGATGAAGTGATAATATTTTACTTTAGTCATTTTGAATTCAATGGGGATGTTGACAAAATAGTAGATTGTTTGCCTAGCGAGCAAACAACAATTTTTAAGGCCAGAGTGTTTCTTTGAATCCAGAGCGCAGCGAGGAATTTAAAGTACGTCACTCAAGCTTAAAATATTGTTGCTCCCGAGGTGAACCCTCTACTTTTTATCATCCAACCCCCGTCCTGCTCACGTATGAGTTAGAAAATTTGCAGAACCGCCATCTTGGATTTTCATTTTGACCTCACTATCGGCTTTAGAACCCTCGAAAACTATGAAAATGACACCAATGACGAAAGATTTTAAAAATTTCGCAGCCGCTATCCTGCATTTTCATTTTGAACAAATTCACACTTTCTGTCTCTTGCGAGCATATTACTTGTTCATACAATGTTTGTAATTGATCTCTTTGTTGAAAGGAACTTTTACTATCAATATTTTTTTTTTTTTTTTTTTATTATATGTACACACAGTAAAATACATACAGATACGACATAATTATAATTTGAGTACAAAGGTACTGCTTATTTCTTAAGAAATTTCTTCCAGCAGACCTACGAAAGGAGAAATGAGAAAGAAATGTAGACAATAGTGTGTGAGAACAAAAAGAGAAAAATATGAATTTGCGAAGTCTTATACTAAAACATATCAAATATACCTACACGTATAACGTAATAAATTAACATATACTTAAATAAATACATAAAGCTTAAATAAACATACATATTATAGGATATAATCCACAAATCAATATCCAGATTCCAAATTCAAATCACTTTTAGTCCCTAGAGATTAAAAATCTATTTTAGTCCGTTTACGAAGAATAAACTAGCTCTTTTTGAATCAATGCGACGAAAAAAAAAATATTGTCCGTATCCGAAAAAAATACGTGTCCAATATTTTTTTAATAATCTACTTGGATTATTACAAAATATTGGACATGTATTTTTTCTTTCTTTACGTAATTAAAAGATTAAGACAATACATTGAGTTAAAATGTGGCATGACGTCACTCTCCGGTAGATTTTATATTGAATTGTGACGTAACGAGCCCCCACTCCCGAACTTTAATATGATAAAAAAATACGTGTCTAATATTTTTTTATTATCTGACTGACGGATTAAACAGTTTTTTTTTACCCAGTCACTACCCCCTTATGATTATTTTAAAGAAAAGTTTTTTTTTTTATGTGGCCTTGTATGTTTATAGATGCTTTAGCATGACGAGTTTAATAGCACACATGTTATGCCTAGTCTACAATGAAAGTATTTTAAAAGTCTCTCACGCAACTTTTGAAAAGATATATAGAATACAATGATTTGCTCTGTGTATAATTTGTTTTATTAAAAGCATTGAAAACATGGTTTTGTCTTCTTCTTAATCAAAACAAATCAAAGCTCCTGATAACACCCTGGGAAAAGGTTGCTATCGCTTCGTAGAAGTACAAGGTGACGGCTGAAGTTAACTTCAATATCTGAATTAATAAAAAAAGTTACTGATATTTTTCATGCAAACAATGAATTACTTTACCACCACTACTCTCATTTAATAATAAGATCAATAACAAATAACCGTTGACTATCGACTATCACTCATAGTTCAATTACTTACAGTCACGTATAATCCTGCAGTCAAACTACTCCTTGATCAAGTAACTTATTAATAATCGATCAAATAACCATAAATCTGACGCCGTTCGAATACCTCTTGTTCATAGAAAATGTGACAACCGTGCTCAGAAATTAATAATATAGCCCTTTATTCAGATCTAACCATTACATAACTATTACATATAAACATTAAAACTTAGCCTAGTATTCTAAGATACTGTCTGCAGATCTGTTTGCCAGTCGGCAAAGGTCTCCTCCAACCTCTTCCATTCGTGTCTTTCTTGAGCCACTCTGTTACACATCACTCCTGCCACTTGCCTGATGTCGTCATACCACTTTTTCAGCGGTCTACCTCTTTTCCTTTTGCCTTCTCTAGTGTACCATCGTGTCACAAGTTTACTCCATTTATATGGTCCTCTCGTCATGTGCCCTGCCCACCGCCATATGAGCCTTCTGATTTTGTATGTTATGTCCATGACCTTTGTCTTGCTTCTGGTAACACGATTTTTTAATCTGTCTGACTTCTTCACATTCAACATACACCATTCCATTGCGTACTGGCATGTAGCAAGTTTGTTTAGAAATGATTTGTGTTTAAGAAAAAAGATGTACTTGTATGGTTGTACTTCTCTGGGTAGTTTTTGAATCGTTCGATATTGCACTTAGTGCTGTTGACAACTTTGCGTGTGAAAGAAATTTACATATGATATATTGCTTATCGTCCACCGCATCCAAAAGATTTTATAGCCTTCTTTAAAATGTTGATGCAATTTACAATATTTTCGACGACCAGATCTTTAACCAAATAATGAGTAAAGCAAAAAAAGTTTTAACATGTTTGGTAGTTTCGTTTTGTGGTATCAACATTTTTACATTCGCTTACATGCGGGTGTGCCACAGGGCTGGTGCGAAGGAATCAGTAATCATCACGTTAACTCAGTGCAGCATGAGCATCATGTCTGACTTCCGCTACATCTTCCAATATTTTATATTGCATGGTATTTTGTTCGTGGTTTCTGAGCGACTGAAAGCAATACGCGATCAATAGATAGCGTCATGTCTACGATCAGGGAAAGTAGAAGAAATATGGAACACGCAGAAAATTTGTTGAGTGTAGGTCTCAACCATGAGAAGTTAAATAAACGGGTGAAAGCGCACGAAAATATTAATGACAGTTCCAAAATATACAAGTCAATGACATTGAATTGTATATTTTGGTACTAATATTTATAAATGTACGTAATATATGATGATGATATTAAGACATCAAAATACTTTTCAGACACGTTTTCTGTAAAAGTACGTTTCAATGAAATTGTTGTAAATTAAATGTTAAAATATGTATGAACAGTTTCAGGGTAATTATGCTTTTGATAGTGATCGTGTATTACATAATATTGATGTCCAATGCTATAATTACCGTCAAGGTACGTATGAATAAGAATAATGTACGCGGAAATGTAGTGTTACAATATAATATAAGTTGGAAATACGTCTCTGAATTGACTAATCGGGGCGCCAGCGCCTCCTAGCGGCGCTTGAGAGAGTCTTCAACATAACGCTCGACCCGATAAGCGGAGTTTGTCGGTGGCGGCCAAGCAGTGAATACATTTAACAACTGTCGTACGTTCCGTATAGTTGTGTCGTGTACCTAAGGTGTCTGAATTGCTAGTGTGATTAATTTGAACGTTAATTATAATTTGATCAGAACTGCAAACGATTTTTCTATTGCACAATAACCAACACTACCACTACTACGCCCACAGTAATTAAAATATGGCTGATATTAACGAAAGAGACACACCCTCTCCATCATATATGTTACGACGACAGATAGGCGGCACTGTCAATGTCAAATTGTTACCACTGATGAGCATTTGAATGTACTTATAATTCAACTAACCGCTTTTGCTTATAGTAGGAAATATCCATTACCGCTAACCATTCAAATTAGCCTTCATTAAAAGTCCCATATTCAACATTGAACGTACACAAGCGTATACTAAAACGCATATTACCACTATCCCTATATCAACATTATACATAAGATATATATACATATTTATAGAAAAATATCTGATTGATTATATTATTAATGACATATTGATAATATTTATATAAGCTTAATCTTCCTCATTAAGGGAATTTAGTACATGTTCTACATTATGATTTGGAAAAGAAGTGGATAAATCCACTTCCAAAAATAAGAAATAACAATTTTTTAGAAACTACTTTGGTTCTAATGCAACCAATTGACATGACAACAACAACAAACAGACAAATTCAAGATGGCCTTGATAGGGCTTTCCTACGACGACGACTATACCGGAATTTTCAACTTACTAAACGAAAAACCGGATTTTCTTTTCTCCAGATCACATTTTATTATCCAGTTAGCTTTATTACGCTGAAATAAGTAGCAAAATAATCAGGCTACCTGAATCAATTGTTTAATGCTGTAGTGCGTCGATTTTAATAAAATTAAAGATTACTTTCTTACTGATAATAATAATAATAATACCAGCCTGTTACTGTCCCACTGCAGGGCAAAGGCCTCTTCTCATACAGAGAAGGCACGAGCATTGATCACCACGCTTGCTCAAGACGTGTTGGCGATTTCAGACTTATATTTAACTATAAAGTCCAGGTTTCCTCACGATGTTTTTCCTTCACCGATGTCAGTAATGTCCAAGATAAACTCAGAAAGTACATATGAATTGAAAAAGTCACATTGGTACTTGCCCGGATTTGAACCCACAACCTCATGCATGAGAGGCGAGGGCTTCACGGCATTGGGCCATCACGCCTTTCTTACTGAAAACCGAAAAAATATACAACAAATGTACAACCCTAGCAGGATCACATTGGTCACAGGTAATAACAACAAATACTTACTAAACTACGTTATTGCATCATTTATTAAAATATAAACAACAATTTAGTTTTACGCCATCACTAAGTTCCCTATATTTCATTTAAATAATGATTGAAAAACAAATAAAGTTCAATATTTGATTGTACACACGGCTACACATCAAGTTATACATTTCCAGTATAAGCTGACGTCGCATTGTACGGAAATCTTATACAATGCGAGATCAGCATAAACAGGAAATGTATAGCTTGATGTGTAGCTGTGTGTACTTACTCAGGTTCTTTTTTTGCATTTCGGATCGTTTCGTTCGCTTCATTCACTCTTAATTTTAATTGCCGACAAATAATCTTGTTCAAATCAACTTAGCGATTGTCAAACTCGAATTCAGTTCTGTCAAAATTGTTTTTAAGTTTAGAGAATCTTGTTTGAAGAATAGCTTTTAATATTCTCTTGACCAAAAATAAGAAATTAGCATAGTTTAGTTCTTTGTACAAGAGAATCGGCACCATTGTCTCGATTATTGTGTTTTTGTCCTCATCATTATTTTCAGCTGAACCACACATTGCAATATTATAAATTATTTTAGTAATTTTTTGTATGTCAACAATAGGGAATATACATGTATTTTTTTTATTTTTTTATTCGATACTTTACATCGCCAAAAAATAGTTAAAAAAAAATCAACGCCAAAAAAACAATTGAAAGTACTTTAAAAAAAAGTAAAAAATAACCATCCGACCCGGGCTATTTAAACGCCATTTTGGCCGCTCTTGGTGTGGTGACGTCACAGTCTATGACAACAAACAAACAAGTGTCAAATGATGAGGTTAGGTTGAAGAAGTATTGTGTTCTGCTGCAATTATACAGTGTTTTCGATTTTCGACTAATACATCATCACGTAACCAACTTTTCCCTGTATCTATACAGGGAAAAGTTGGTTCCGTGATAATGTATTAGTTGTTATTGTTATTGTGTTGTTGTTGTTGTTAGTTGTTATTGTTCTAACAATGCAAAAAACCGACATACAAGTACTGCATTGTGCTTTGTCCTGAGAGGTTCGGACATAAGGAGAAAGTGGTGTAAAATTATGAAAAGAGACATGGTATCTCCATCAACTTGTTTTCAATATCCTAGTATTATGACAACATTCTATAACACAATCTAGATTTCGGTATTTTGCGAAGCTATTTTATTTTATTGGTTATGATACTTGTTAAAACTAAATTATTCCAGAAAAGGTGTGGAAGATAAAATAAACATTAAGTATATGTTATACTTAATTAGGTACCTTAAAGCTTTCACTCCTTTGATTTCAACAGACGTGAAATCGGTATTTGATGTAAAAAATGTGGTCATCATGAACACACCAACTTCCGGCAAATTATCCGATTGGGCTTTCACAAAACCGCTTTCAGTCATTTTCGAAAGAGTCTTTCGTGTATTTATAAAAAAAAAAAAAAATAACTTCTAAATGTCTACCTACTACAATCACAATAAAACTGACTGAATCGCAAAAACTCCTACAAAACACATTGACAACATTCGCTCTGACCAATAGCGTCGCTTTTCAAGTATTTGAATTTCCCACAGTTTTTTTGCACTTTAAAAAAAATAATTTCTTGCTCATTATTAAATTATAATAAAAAATATTGATGAGGGCATAATTCTGAAGTAATATAGTTTATAAAAAAAATATTACCCTTATTTGAATCTCATGCATATTCCCTATTACTTTACCACCGTCGATGTCATTAGGAAATTAGATTAAAAACAAAGAACCAGCGCGACTGCTTGTGTCGTCCAGTACATATCACGCTAATAGTACCTAACAGTCACGTATAATCCAACAGTCGTACTACTCGTCAACTGGATCAAATTATAACAATGAATCTCACACCGTTAAAATATATTTTATTCATAGAAAATGTGACCTCTGTGTTCAGAAATTATTTGTGTTTAAAAAGACGAACTCGTGTTATTGTACTCGTCTGGGTATTTATTGAAATGCATTCAACATTTTGCTCACTGCTGTGGCCAACTTTGCACCAGACAATAAACATAAGAGCACTTATATTAAACAATTTATTTCAGTTATTATTTTATTTCTCATAGAAATTAGAAGTCATCTTTATTATGGAAGATTCATTATTCAGTCTATAATACTCGTATAAAAAAAAACTAACACCGAAATAGGTATGTTACAAGTCGCTTCATGGCTAAAAACAAATCTTCTTACGTTAAACACGAGCAAAACTAATTTTATTTGCTTTTCAATATATAAGAATGTCCAACCAGAACCCAATTTCAACATTAAAATACATGAGTGTAGGCAGACGGTTCATTATGACTGCAACTGTCCAACCATCAGTAAAGTTAATCACGTCAAGTACTTAGGTATAGTGTTGGACCAAAGCTTGTCCTGGTATCCTCAAATTGAACAAATTACTGCGAGAATACGAAAATTTATTTGGATTTTTAAAGCGTTGAGACACATAGTCCCCAAGAGTGGCTTGGCAAAAAATCTTCTAAATGAAGTGTATATCTAATTAGTTCAATCAGTAATAATATATTGTATCTCCATTTGGGGGGGCGCGCGTAAAACACGTTTTCTTGATGTTGAAAGAGCGCAACGGACATTAATAAAAGTAATGTACTTCAAAAAAAGAACATTTCACACTCATGAGCTATACCAAACAAGTAATCTATTATCTGTACGAAAATTATATATTATACACATAGTATTAAAAAAACATAAAACCCTACCCTTAGATCCTAATATATTAGCTAGAAGAAGGAAACATAACATTGCTTTTGTAAGAACAGAATTTGCAAATATTCAGTACGACAAACGCTCGTCTTGCATATACAATAAAATAAATAAACAAATAGATATACATTCTAAACCATACAAAGAATGCAAATCGTTGCTGATTAAGTGGATAAAAAATCTAAGCTACGATGAAGTAGAGAATTTTCTACTAAATATAAGGTAAAACCCGTTCCGTAAAAAAAAAAAGAAAAAAAAAAAACAACAACACACATACACACGTACACACACACATACACTTTAACCCATTTACATAAACACATACACATAATCGCACACGCACCCACACATATACACACGCACTAGCAGACTAAATAAAAATAACAAACTCATTAACTTTTAATTTTTAAATTTTGTTTAACTTTTGTCTAATATCATGTTACACTAATAGTAAGATATAAACGAGCGGCGCCTCCTGGCACAGGCATCTATATGCTTAAAAGGGGACGCCACCAACTGTATAACGTATGTAAATCGTGTAATATGAAAATAAACATTTTTGTATTGTATTTTGTATTTGTATATAATTAATAAATTGCTGGTAAATACATACTCTATGAATGACGAAGTGAACCGTTATGGAGAAGCCGCACAGGGCCCGCGTGGTGGACCACGAGGGCCCTGTGCGGCATGGTAGAGGAAGTTAGGTATATGTCCTCGAATCTATAGTTCTAGGATCATTATGCCGATTGCCTTAGCATCAATTCTCTATAAAAATGACTAGCCTTTGTAAACACCACCTGTTATAGCTTAGTCAAGTTATGCAGTGCGTCATTTTTGCACCCATTTACCCTGTTGATTGCTACAATACGCAAATATGTATGATGTTGATGAACCAAGCTCACTTAAAGGAAGGAGGAAGGAACATTTTCTTGAATATTGTCGTTTAAGGATGCGTTTCCTCCAGAGATGAGCGAGGATGCGTAGCGAGGAATGTCCGTAAAACTAACCAATAACAACGCTAGCTTAGTTCAAGCTATGACAGTGAAGAGATGTTATTGGTTAGTTTCACACATATTTCTCGCTACGAATCCTCGGTCATCTCTGGTGGAAATGCAGCCTTATACTCGTCATTATTTTCAGCTAAAGCACACTATTCAAAATTAGAAATTATGTTAGTGTATTCATGCAAACAATTACTTTACCACTCTCATTAGACAAATGGATTAGACATATATTATCTTCTTCCTGACTTATTGTATCGTCACTTATTTGTTTCATTACTAATAGTCACGTTTATTTCTATAGCCTTACTACTCGTCAATCAAGTTTCTTATTATGAATCTCACACCGTTAAAATATCTTCTGTTCGTAGAAAATGGGCTAACTGTATTCAGAAATTATTTGTCTTTAAAAAGACGTACTCGTATTATTGTTCTTTGTTGGATCATTCTAACCATAGTAAACATTGCCTTTAATGCTGTGGTCAACTTTAGGCATAACACTGAAATATACATTCACGCTCAACAGATATATTTCTTTTCGTCCACCAGTTTCTCGATCTATGTAATGATAGCAGCTTTATGTTACTCCAAAAGTTTTAATAGGCTTCTATTAAATTTTGATGCTTTTTACAAAATTTTCGATGACGAGCTCTATAACCAAAGAATGTTGAGAGCTCAAAAAAGTTTGACAATTATAATATTGTCGTTTTGTTCCATTAAAATCATTTTCTTTACTTACGTTCGGGTGTATTATAGCGATAAAACAATGAACTTGATAGTTTCAACATTATCCCAGTACAACATTAGCGTGGCCGACTTCCGCTACATTTTCCAATATTTTATATTGCGTTCTGTTTTTTTCGTGGTTTCTGAGCAACTGGATGCAATTACGCGATCAATTAATGGCGAACTATCGGCGATGAGAGAAAATCGTGGAGATGTGGAACACGCAGATTTGTCCAGTGTAGCAATCAAACACGAAAAGTTAAATAAATGGTTAAAAGCGTACGAAAATATTAACGACAGTTCCAACTTATGCAATTCAATGTTTAGCGTACAGGTATTACATACATAAATATTGAAATATTCTACACATAAAATGGCTTCAATTTGCACTGAACTTTTTAGTAAAAGTGATTAATTCTAAAATATCTATACGATTGGTTGCAGTTAACTATCATGCTGTTGATAGTGACCGTTTATTACATAATGTTGATGTACACCATCACTATAATAACCGTTGAGGTACGTATGAACTTGAATAATATACTATAATATTTATTTTTATGTCCTTAATCCTTGTCTAAATAATTGTGGCTTATTTCAAACGTCTCGGCGTTTCGTCACTATGTCCAATGACTCCGTTTTCCACAGGGTGTGCAGACCATACCAATGCTCCTTATGAACCTATTTTCGATGTTAGTTTTCCTCATGGCGCTGTTTGTGATATCTCGTGGTGGTCAGAAGATTCAGAACAGCTCCATGCAGCTGCAACAGAAACTCTGCGAGTTTTGTCTGCACACGCTTGAAAGTATGTGAAGTTTCAATAACACATTTTACCTTTTCGTGTGCGCCTGAAATGAATTCAATGTATAGATCATGGTAACATAGGAGGCTTTAATTTAAATTTTTATGTTTGTTGTGATGACCCGTTGGTTAAGGCCTCGCCTCATGCACGAGATTGTGAGTTCAAATCCGGAAAAGTACCAATGTAACTTTTAATTCATATGGACTTTCTGAGTTTATCTTGGACATTACTGACATCTCGGTGAAGAATAACATCGTGAGGAAACCTGGATTTATAGTTAAGTCATGCCAACCCGTATTGAGCAAGCGTGGTGATAAATTATCGAGCCTTCTCTGTATGAGAAGAAGGTAAAAAGGCTGGTATTATTAAGCTTAATTTCTTCAAAATATTTTATTTGGAACAGTTGTTTTTTATTAGTGCACGTTTAGCCGTAACCTATGAATGAAATTTAGTTTTGTATTTAAAAATGTATTTTGTAAAAAATATAAATATTTAAATAAAGAAGCTAATCCACAAATCTCTTTCTCAGATGAAGAATACTACAAGTTGACAAAGGACCTACTCCGTTACGTGCGCACGCGTCCTGTCCATGTGCACGTGTTCGGAACTCTGGACGTCAACATGTCCATGCTGCCGTCCTTTGTTGCTCTCTTCACTTCATACACTGTTATTACACTGCAGTTTAATAATGTGTTGTAGGTAAATAACGAGTCGTACGAACGGAACTTTTACGACTTTTTATCCACATCCGACCCTGTGTAATAAACTTATTCAACGGTACTTGAATATTTCATGTTGGTTTGCACATTTTTCAATCGACTCAAATAAAATAAGAATTTATTAGAAAATATGTTTTCATTTTTATTTTTGCGATAGGCTAGCTTATTAAATTTACCCTTGTAAAATGCTTTCATAGGAGCAGGTTTATTTAGGACTTGTTTAAATTTTACTAATACTTTTTTTTTTTAAATAAATTATAACTAAAAAAAAAAAAACAATGACGGACCCTATCTCCCGGGAGAAATCTTGTTCCTCATCTCTGGCTTGCCTTTATTGGCCGGCTGGAGTGAACACTGACGAGGAACCGAGCTCCCACCTCATTCTTGCCTTAATTGGCCGGCTTGAGTGGAGATTCGCAAGAGCAAACGTGCTCGGAGGAAGGAAGTATTCCAGTAAGTGCTCGTAGGGATCTTGACCATCTTCCGGGCTCTGGGATTGTTCTGAAAGCCGTGGAATACCTCTCCACTCCTCAAGCACCTCAGGACATGTTGCCCCGTTGTCGCTACGTCACTATGTGCTAGCGACAGTTTTCGGGGGCCCATAATTGAGTGTGCAAGTCACCCCCTGCCATTTTTCCGTGTACATATAAAGCATTGATCAGGCAGGGGCCATAGTCCTTCCATATTTCCAGGTCACCAGTCAACTTTAGCCACCCAAACCCATAGCCCAATTTATTTTGTTTCAATGTTCTGCAATAGTCTTGCACCAACCGGGGGTTGTCCTTAGGTGCACTTGCGTAGTGCATAAAGGGATAATCGTCGGTTGGTGCATCAATACATAAAAATGTCTAAGGGGCCTCTGCGAGTTGGCTTCGGCCCCTCGTACGCCTTCCAAAGGTCCGGGACCCTAGGGTCCCGAGATATGTCAGACATTTAATTTTTTTTTTTTTTTTTTTTAATACTAAGTACTTTGAGATTGTGCCTCGGTAGAATCTAGATCAAAGTAAAGTTCCGCTTGTTCATCACGTCTAGTTCATTGTCAGCATTCACCCGTATCCGTGGAGAATGTCTACCCTCTACATCTATTTTTATCCCATTTATTTTTATGTAGGTAGCTAGCATTCTGGGCCGACGTCAGCATTTAAAATGTCGAACGTGTGCCAAACCGAATATAAATTTTCTAAAATCATCAGTAATATGTTTATGTTATAATTAAGAAAATTCCATAATATAACAACACATAAAATCATACCTCTAATCCCCGTAGGGTTAAGCAGAGGTGTACCTATAGCACAGGATAGTACGCCCATATTTCGCCAGTTATGTTTAAGTCGCATGTAATGGGGGCGAGGTTATTGCCATCAACCGGACACAAATCCAGACTCCGGGCTACTACTGAGAAATTCCTTAGTACGGGACTCTAAGTCTGCCTGCCTGCCTGTGTTCGAACCTGCGACTCCTAAGTCGCGGCCGTTTCTACTGGGCCACCATTGTTCAACCTCAATTCATGATAGAATAATAACAATTTTCATAAAAGCAATAACACTGACGCGTTTTCAACAATTTTCCTACGTAATTATCCTTGTTAAGAGAACCAGTTACCAGTTACCAGTTGACTCTGCACTTCTTGTTGTCTGGTTTTATTTACAGATATTTGTTATCGTCTTAGGAAGTTGGTAGGTATAAACAGACCAATTAATTGAAATGCCAGTAGAGTTCACTCTTTGACCTGGTCACCTTCAGCGGTGTAGATGACAACTTAATTGTTTTGCAGTGTCATGTCAGAGTCAAAGCGAAGCTAAAGTTAAAAGGACAAACAAGTGCCTTCGCAAAAACATATTAAATTTTATTACGATAGTCGACTTCTATATATGTATATTCGTCGACAAAATTGCCGTGGTGATTCTAGCAATTGTTCAGTAATGCCCGCGAACTGTCAAGAACGTTTTTACATACAGTGCCGCAACTGCCTACTTGCATCACAGTTCACATAGTACCCTTCCATAATTATCAATGTGGATTCAACCTACGCACCTGTAGTACACACAAAGCAAACAGCCATGTCAACGTATCTACAATTCTACAGACACTTTCATTAAGCCGTACAAATAAAGACGTTCAAAATTTCTCATTAGGATATTACAAAATGAGATACTTACCTTATGACAGTGGTGCAAAAGAACTGTAAATAGTAGCCGTCGAGGGCGGCGCGACGATAAAATGAAAATGAGGGGGCGGGGGGCTCGTTAGCGAACGGTCTCCTACTGCGCTCCGCGATTGTCACCACCTCAATATCCAGCACCACCAATCAACAAAAACAACCTTATCGTTAGTGATTTAAGACTCAAATTCCATCACTGTTAACACTTTTAAAAATGCCGTTGGAACAAAGAACGCATAAAATTCTGCAATACAAAGGATTTTCAGAAATGTTACAGACGTAATGTCTAATTAGATGATTCGTTCCTTGCTTTTGTGAGTGGATGCGAAATTTAAAAGCCCACAATGGATGTTGAGTGGGGAGGTGCTGTACCTAACTAAATTTTTATTGTTCGGCTTTCGAAAAGTGCAATAAGAAACTCGTTTACGAAAGGCAGAGTTTTGGGAGTATTGTATTAAAAACCCAATCATTCTGTATATTACGCGAAAACATTAGATTGCTTTTGCTATTGCAAACATTTTTATAAATATTCAATAACTTTTTTCTTTGGTATTATAATTACTTGCATCGTGTAGGTAGGTCAATATTATTCAAAGAGGAGTCATGAATAATGAGTACATGCTAATAATGCAATTGCTTATTGACTTTAAGATTTTTGTTATAAAGTTAAGAGAGCTCAGGTTTTTATAGCAAAATTATACGGTATCATCCTAGACTTTAACCCACAGAGCAGCATTTCACGAGAATCAAGTAAGTTATAGTATACTTACGATTTAAAAAAAAAATATATATCTTTGGGACTTGCATTTATCGAGAATCCATTAGGTTATCGTATTCTTACGAATTTAGATTTTTTATTGGACATTTTATTAAGCTTTTCATTAGGTACTTACCTAATACCAAGTGATGTTTTGAATTTATGTATACTACACACATTAACATACAGATTAATTTCGCCTTTGCATTTATAGTGACAATGTAGAACAATTTTGTCATGCTATATAAAAAATCTCTAATCCCCACATTAATTTAACATTTCTAAGGCTTCTTCACACACGACACGCCAAAAGCCGTAGCGATTTGAAAGAGCAATTCAATCTGGCCGCCAACGACGCTATCTGTATGCTATCTGTAGACTGTAGTGGATGAATGAGCCACAAACAAGTGAGCCGGATATCTTCAGGTGTCGCGCACTCACACACGCGACCTACACTTGTTTACACTAGCGTTCACGAGCTGGGAAAGGGCGGAGGTGAATGGTGGTGATATTTTTTTGTTGATGAATATCAACCCGGCAGTAAAGGATGTCATATTTATGTTTACGGTAGGTACCTTATTGTCAAAGTAAGACAAAAATTAATAAATGGGTCCAAAACACGCTGTGAAGGGAATATAACTTTTGGAAGTCCCTAAAGTTTTTGAATTTACACATTAATTAAAATCATCATAGATTCCATTTTCCATTACGGATGCATATAAAAACAGAAAAAGTTCTCACGACCCTTGGCTTACACACCCCCGATTTCTGAAATAAAAAAGCTTATATCGTTCCCGCAACACGGTGCTGCTAAGTGCCTCTCTCTGTGGTGTGTCAAGGGATTGGCATCTGTGAAAAGTATGCTGAAGAACATGGTTTGTTGTATAACACGAACAAGAGCTAGTGCATGGTCTTTCAAGCCAAGGCCAGGGAAGCGTCATGATTACTTACCGGCAATGAAGCTCAACGGATGCCCACTTAAAGATGTCGATATGTTTAAATATCTTGGACATTTATTAACCTGACCTGGAAGACGATGCAGACATTGAAAGGGAACGTAGGGCGCTGTTTGTTCATGCGAACGTGATAGCCCGCAGATTTTCTCGGTATTCGAGGGGCGTCAAAATAGCCTATTTATGTTATTTTGTACGTCCCTTTATACTGGCAGTCTGTGGATGGATTACACGCATAGACAATACAGCACTCTCTACGCGTCCAATACAACAACGCGATCAGGGTGATCTTGGGGCTGCCTCGGTTCTGTAGCGCGTCCAGGATGTTTGCCGATGCGCGTGCGGATTGTTTCCACACAATCATGCGCAAGCGGTGCACATCCCTAGTGCGTAGGGTGCGGGCCAACCACAACAGTATCCTGAACGCTTTTACTGAAAGTTTCGACTGTCGTACGTGAACCACTGCTGCATGGTTCACGTAGTTTGGCTTAAATAAGAAGTCACCCAATTAATATTATTCATTTAATAAAGACAACAAAGAACAGTGAACCCGAAGATTTTTTCTATTTTCCATAACAGCACTACTGTTTTGCGTAGAATGTTCGGTAATGTTCTGAATTTTCGCTGTCAAGTCAATGTTACATTTTTGTGACCGTGAAAATTCCGAAAATTTCCGAACTTTTTACGCAAAAAGAAGTAATGTTATGGAAAACAGAAAAAATCTGTGAGTTCACTGTTCTTTGTTGTCTTTGTTTAAGTTTAGGTGATTTCTTAAAGTTATCAAAATACGGCAGTGCTTTTTGCATGTTTTTTGTCTTATTGAATATTTTTTTAACAATCATCTACAAGGTTTATCCTCAATCCGATTTTTTCACTGGCTAGTGAAATTCTTCAGCTAACCAGAGTTTTTATTCGTGGCTACTACTTTAAGTTATCTATATAAAACATATCCAAACCCATAACACGATTTCCTACAGGCGACCCTTAATGATCTAAGTACCATAGGATACTTTAGTTTAGTAGATAATTAGCATTAAAATACAAATCGAAAATGCGTGTATTTATTTGCAATGAGAGGCAACATGATGATGGTTTCCGATCGATTTTGGACCACATTAAGTTATATTCAGAATCCGACAAAATCAGCAATAATGGCTATAAGGACATAGGTTGTAAATATGTATTTATTTCCACAAGAAAAAAAAAGAAAAAAAAAAACTAAAACGCTGTACAAATGAAATAATTCTGTATTCGTTATTCGTCACTATGTTTCTGACAGCTGAAAACTTCAATTCGTCTCCTGAGTACTTCGTAGCTGCACGTCCACACATACACACGACGCGATGAAAGAGCCCTCGGGGGGCAAACGTCAGACCTTTTAATGGTAACTGCTCGCTCGGCGTGTTTGAATGAAAAATAAGAAACGTATAACTGCCAGTAGGCAACAATGTGTTCTGATCTACTGTTACAGAAGTTAGACGTGTTTGAAAAGATAAGGATGAATAAGAAGGTACTACTTGGAAAGCTTTTATTTAAGTCCTTCTAATAGTCACTACAATAGGGGTGAAGACAATTTTTTTTTTGTCCGTTATTAAAAAATATTTAGCAAAAAAGAAAGAAGAAAACAATGCATGTTACGTTATTATGGTATAACATTTGTGCTCAATTTTGTGAATAATGACCCATATGCTAGGAAAATCCTGTGTTATAGGGGCCATCCATTCATCCGGTAAGATTATTTTACAAAACTAGGGAATCTAAAACGTGTAACAGTGGCAATAGTTTGTGAGTAAGCGCGTGTGATGTGTTGTAATAGGGAAAGTGTATGAGTGTGTGGTGTATGATGTGTGTATAAGTGTGTGTGTGTGTTGAAGGGGAGGGTGATTTGGTGTGTCTGTGTAAGCGTTCGTAATATTAATAATTATTTAATAGACAATAATAAAAAAAGATATTTATTGGACAAGTATTTTTTCGTTTTTTACGTAATCTAAAGATTACGGCGACACATTGAATTAAAATGTGCCATGTCGTCACAAGTATGTAGATTTTATACGTACTTGTGACGTAGCGACCCCCACACCCCAACTTAAAATGCGTTTTATCTAAGTTTTTTTTTTTAATATGATAAAGCAAAAAATACGTGTCTAATATCTTTTTATTATCTGACTGACGCACTAATTAGCAAATCGCGTGACGCATCATCCCTATTCTCGAAAATTTTGAGGAATCTACCTACATTTTAGTCTTGCCACTTAAAATATTCTCTGAGCTGATGACCCACTGACTGAAAAATAAGAAAATATTTTCCTTATAGAGTAGGTAGGTACCGAATGTAGAGGTCATGTTATTTACATTTACAGCATAGGAATGTTATCCGCAACTCCATCCCTAAGCGAGTCAAACAGAGGTTAAAGATAAGCCATAACGCCGTCGCGACCAACAGCTAGTAATATTATTACCCTGAAATTATAATTTTCATCAAAATATGGTATTCATCTGACTTATTTTGAATAAAATAAGCAATAACGCGGTCAGATTAATTTTAAATACTGATTTGATTTACGTCAATGAAATAAATTTATTTAAGTTTGAAATGACGTTTTAATTGAATAAGTATATTTATTAACTAATGATTTATATAGGTTAATCATTATTTTATAAAATGTTAAAGTATCTTCGCCAAGCTGGCCGTCTCTTTCGTCTGGAATCATTGGGTGGCTCCGAAACAAAGGATTTAAATAAAATGCCTAACTAAAAGGAGCGAGAACAAAACGAATTCTACTGCTCTACTGCTTATGTAAACTTTTCCACCATTTATTTGCACACTGAACAATAAAAGTTAACCTAATAAAACGGAGCACAAAACAGCACTTTACTAAACAGGACCCGAAAAAAGAAATCCCTTAATACTTAGTGGCCAATCGCTTGCTCTAATACATAATTGACATGAAAAGACCAACATTTTGCCAGACTTTTGTGCGCTCGTTTTAACCCGTCAGCTCAAATTAGGTTATCTGGCGATGCCCCGTGTGAACGAGTTATGCAAATTAAGTTATCTGTTTTCCAACGTCCAGTTAATTCAGTTCTTTCTCCAGCGCGCGGGCCGCTGCAGGGAAATTGTGCTGTTTTGCATTTTGATGAAATATTTTGTCCAGTCTCAACGCAAATAATGTTGCCTTCCACTGAGATTGTTTTAGTCTCATTTTATTAGGTATGCTTGTGAAGATTTTTCTCAATGAACTCGACGTATTTTGTGAACATTGTAGCGTAGATATCACAGGGTAAAATCTATTATATCAAAGTACACAAACTTAATTAAATCTAAAGTAATAAACGTGTACGTAATCCTATTAATCAATGTCTAACATAGATAGCTATATACGAGTACCTAGTTGATGTCTAACAACAGAGTTATACACATCAATACACATTCAATTAGGTAGCTAATAATGTCACGGATCTGTTGAAAAATAACTCAGTTTAGTTCGTAACGAGGGGATCAGAAGCCGCGGCGTCGTAAACCGGACCTCGTAAAGACCCCGCGGGCACGGCTGGCGTGGCTGGCTCGCCCGTTACGGCCGCAGATGTTATCACAACATAAAATGCCAAAATTAAAACCTATAAAATATCGAGCCCGAACATGATTTATGTCATGCGCGTTCCTGTAACACCGAATTTCTCCTTTCGTTATTGGAAGTCGTAAAAGGGATTTTTCGGTTTTATCTCCCAAAGTAATACCGATGACAAGTGGTTTTATGGGTTTCAGGCAAATTAAATTCGGTTAATGTCATTATAGAATTGATGTCTCTGCAAAAATTGTCTTCAATCATCCGATCAATTGTATGAAATTGTTCATAATATTAATAACGGATTGTTGACTGTCACTAGATAAAAAACGGGTAGGTAGGTACTTAAGTAAAACATTTTAGCTTGATTGAACGGTGCATTTATATCGGTATGAAATGCATTACGTTAATGGCATTACTTTCATTAAAGCTCACAACGTTCTTCTCATACTCAACATATTTTAATAAAACATGATAAATAACTATCGAAATAAATATGTCAACATTTAATTACTTAATTTATGTGAGTTCCAGTGGTTCCATTAAACATTATTATAATAGCTTCCGTTCAATGCAGGTTCTTGAATATGTCAATATTTTGTTCTAAAAGTTCAAAATACTTTTAAGTACTCTTTTAAGATTATTTTAAGATCCTCTGCAGAGTATAAGCATGACGTCTGAAGTCCCGCTATCTAATTACGCAACACATTTTCATTTTGACAGTTCAACAATATTCATTGTGTTATTTACGTTGTAGAGTAGATTTTTTTTCGAATTTGTGAAGCAATGGATTAGCAATCTGTTTCAAAACGATACAAATTCTGAATGATCGTGTATTACGCAATTAGGGTACCGACTGACCTACCACAAACTTACTGTAGGAAACTGCCATTATCACGATGTATCATTTATAATTCCTGAACTCATAAAAAACTCATAATTAATGAACACGTGTCACTGCAGCCATTTTACGGAAAAAATATTTTATATTCCATCCAAAAGTTGTTAAGCCACGGGCTGTAACAAAATCCGGCTAAGCGATATATTTATAATTCAGCATTTCGTCCAAAAGGGGTGACAACACATCACAAACTGTGAACGTTTGAGCTCAGGCCGCAGTGTTCGCCTTTACACAAATAAGCGGTTTGCCTACAAACTGCTAATTTCAGAAAGTGAAACTTGAGCCGCTCTAAGCTCGGATTTAGGTGACCTTTTTTCTGTGGGTTTAGTTTATAAAAAAACTTTCCACGTTTGCTTTATTTCTAGGTGTGAATTTTAAGTTACGAGTTTAGCCAGGTAAGGGATTCTGTTGTTTAGTTGTCGTTAACTTCATTTACCACTTATAAACACTAGGGACAGTTATCAAACAAAAATAGTTAAAAACTGCTGCGATTGGCGGTAGGTAATGTTGTCATCTCAAATAGGTTTCTTTTACAAGTCGACAGTGGTGGTAGTTATTAGTGTTCCGTACTCGAAGGATGCCAAACGGATCCCTATTACTTGCTGTCCGTCTGTCCGTCAGCGAGCTGTATCTTATGAACCGTAATAGGTAGACAGTTGAAGATTTCAAAAATTATGTTTTTCTATTGCCCTATAACAAAAAATAATAAAAATTCAAAATTCAACGAAGTCCCAACGGCTGTCGAGCACCAATTCCAGGTACTTCATGGTTGACTCGACAGCGATACAGGCAATGGGGGCGCCCGTCCGGGGCCATGGAAACTGATGGCCTCCGACTTGTTGTGGACCACCGCTAGGCACAGGCGCCGAATTTGGGTTTGGTGTATGGTACAAGATAAACATAAGTTTCAAATTCCTAACTATATATTCTTTCTTTTTTTTTTAAACGTTGCCCCACACTAAGAATTTCTTCCTGTATCGTGGGTGCGTTTACAAACATACAAACTCACATACACCAACACCCAGACCCGGAACAACTACTTGCAGATCATACAAATATTTGTTCCGTGCGGGGATCGAACCCGCGACACGTTGCGCAGCAGTCGATCGCTCAGCCACTGCGCCAACCGTGTCGTCTTGTTTAGTTGTTGAGATATAGCTCGTACAAAAATTGTCCATGACTGTAAACTTTTACGGCCCCCTATTTCATCATTTTTGAAGACAAGAAAAAATTAATTAATCTTTATTCTCTACTCGATGAGCTCTACACAGTGACAACATGACTGGGTTAGATATTTTTTTCAAAATCATAAGTTTATTGTATGGATACTCCCCTTTAATTTTATTTTATTTTGATTATTTTTTGTTACAGCGGCAATAGAAATGCAAAATCTATGAAATCTTCAACTGTCTACCTATTACGGTTCATGAGATACAGCTCGCTGACCGACAGACAGACAGACGGACAGCGGAGACTTAGTAAAAGGGTTCCGCGGTATCCTTTGGATACGGAACACAAAAAACTACCACCACTGTTGACTTGTAAAAGAAACCTATTTGAGATGACAACATTACCTACCGCAAATCGCAGCAGTTTACGCGCGGTTGTCAATTTGTCACATTAATTTTGCAACAATTTTTATTTGAGAAACTGTACCTAGTGTTTATAAGTGGCATATAAAGTTAACGACGACTGAACACCAGAATCAAGTCTGACTCGCACTTGGCCGGTATTTTTAGTGTTCATATACACGAGCGGCACATTGCCAACAGCAGAGGCAATTGCAGCCGTCGACACTCGTCGGCAGCAGCCGTAGACGTATCGACGGTTGCAGTTTTTATTATTTATGTACACACAGTAAAATACATACAGAATTAATGAAGGAATAATAACAATTATTCCAAAAAAACGAGGCTATAGCAGAAATTCCGTGAAAAATTCTTAAAAATAAAATATCCGTGCAGAAAATACGTTTAAACGAAATTTCTATGTACAAAGGGAAGTTTTCGCTTTACATTCACAAATCCTTGTGTGAACCATTAACACCGACAATGTAGATTTACGTAGTACAAAACGTAATTACAAAAAACAAAGCAATTTGAATAAATATGAGGAACTTAGCATATCGTTGTTGGTAACCCCATTAAAAATTCATAGTTTTACTCCCAGCAGTAAACAGGTACTAGATACAGAATAACACTGTCTCAAAGATACCAAGTTTTCAGTTTATTCACAGAAAACTAAATACTATTAAGTTACAACATGAATTAGTCAACAAAGTTTGGTTAGAGGACATAATTTAAAAGAAGGTAGGTTTACATAATTTATAATTTAGTATATCGTTGTAAAAAATATTTTTTATAACATTAGTAAGTATGTATTTAAAAATTATAATGAGAATGTAAATCAGATCAAGATGCGGTATATTTATTTACATTTATGTTAACAGATACCCATGAGTGTAATTATACCGAAATGAGATTAATGAGATTAATTTAAGAGGTAGTTAGTATACAAAACTCAGGTATACATCAGAAATATGGTTTAATTTACCGGATGGGTACGTGGCGAGGCGGTGCAAGCAGCAGCTGCTGGTGGTGCCGAGTGCGCGCACTAAGCTGCTGGGGCGCGCACCGCTGACTCGTGCGCTGCGCACTCTCAACACGGTGGCGGATGCCATAGACATATTCACCTGTACACTGGGTGAGTTCACAAGGGCCACGTACTGTGTAGCAAGTAAGGTATATTTTAAGTTACTTTGTCGCATTAGATTTATTATTATCTGTAATGGCAAAGGAAACATGGCATGTTAAATAAATAAATAAAATCTTGGACGGTTATTTTTACAAATTATCCTACCTTATAAAATATTTGTGGCTATAGGTCTACGTATTGGACATTTGCCTAGAAGGCATTTTGTCCTTTTACACAAATCCTTGGAAGAAGTACCTAACATTCCCATTTACCCTTTTAATAGCAACGAACGTCTTGCTCTCAACTTCAAAAAGTTTAAACTATGCAACGAAGAAGAATTTTCGGAGTTGAAATTTATATGTCGAAATAACAATGTATCTAAGTTGTGCTGACTTCATAAAAGTTAAGTTTTTGAACAATGTGACCTCTTCTCAAACCACTAGGTACATTTCTTTTAATTGTCTAGTAAGTACTGATATATCGCAATTGGTTTTGAATTATTAACTTTAACCAAAGTAAAACCTTATTGAACTTTCCAGATAATTGAACCTTCATTATAAACCAATCCAATAAATTTGATAAAAATACAATAGACTTCTTTTAATACGAGGACACTTTTATTTATTTAATACTGGTACCTTATATAGAAAGTTGATAGAACTAAAAATAATTATAGTAGGTATGTCATTATAATTATAATCTAAATTATTAGGTATCATATAATAATATCTCATATTATAATGGTTTAGACCATGTTCATATAACGTTGTATTGTAGTACTAGAGCAACACAAACCGGAGACAACATACAAACATAATTAAAGCAGGTCATAAAAAATTGCTCAAAACTGACACATAAAAGTGACCTGCTACAAACGCGTACTCAGTACGAGAGTGGAGGCGTAGGCGCGAACCCTGAATAACCTATCCTTGCGAAACGACTGCGCAGCACATTTCCATAAATGTCGAAATGCTATCTAACTGCCACACGCGGCCATTTCTGGATAATCCTAAGTAACTAACTGGCATGAATTTTAAAGTGTAATCACAGGAGTTATAGTTAAAACCTCTGACGTGGTTAGCAGAGTTATAAAACTAATTTTAAATTAGACGCTAGGCAACTACCAGCATATTTTTATCTCATCTATAAAAAGGGTGCACTAAAACTGCCTCCACTAGTGACATCACTTAAATGTATCTGTCACACCCCAGGCCAGACTACCATCTTGCTGACTAGCAAATATTATTCCACCGCAAGACCAATTATTTTACTTAACTTACTGACACAATACAAAAAGTTATCCAAATCCTAACTAATATTATAAATGCTAAAGTGAGTTTGTTTGTTTTTTACGTTTTCACGCTAAAACAGCTGAACGGAATTGGATGAAATTTGGCACAGGGGTAGACCTTGACCTGGAGAAGGACTTAAGCTACTCTTTTCACTCTGGATCGCAGACGAAGTCGTGGGCAAAAGCTAATTAAATATAATTCAAAATATTTTATTTCTACATGGGCACTTATGAAACGACAGAAGCTAGGTGCACGGTTCCAATTGGTCGTTTCTTAAAGAGAAGAGTCGGCAAGAAACTCCCCATAAAAATGTAATTGTATGAAACCAAATGAATTTAGTTATACTTAGTAACAGACATCACCCTAAACGTGGTTGTCGTAAAAGAGGATTAAGCGATTTCGACAAAGGGAAAAAAAATGGCGTCCTCTTGGCTTTTAATAACATTGTTTTATAGCGATCAACAATGTGTCTTCTAAGCATTATGATTAAGGTAGGTAATGACCGTATAGACTTTTTTTGTTGGGTTATATATTATCAAACAACTTCTCCCGCTCTGGGCGGAGCGGGAGGGCGTGTCAGACTCTTACTGAGTAAAACCCACCCGTGTTTCTTCAATTGCCTGTTTGTTGCCAGGGGCCACGGTATCCCTTTCGGACTATACCGCGACCCCGGCAGGCATCGGCCTTAGCGGACCCCATCAGTTGTGCTGACATCTCTTTGTGGCGTGCGTGGAACAACATGCGCTGTCGACCCGGGTCTAGTCCTTATCGGACGGCGACCTTCCCATTGCTCACCGTCCGCAGGCCCGCGTATACGGTGGCCGGGAATCGGCCTGGGGTTCCCAACGCCGTGGGCGTCTCCTTCGTCGGCTAAGGCGCGAAGTTTGCCCTCCCTCATGCGTGCCGCCTCCTCCTTCGCGAGCATTACTGCTTTGCAGAAGGAGGATGATCGTATAGCCTATGACCACGATTCTGTGGGCATTTTTAACATTGTAACTGATATGATTAATGTAATCTTTCGTTATAAGTGTAAAAAATATAGAAAAGCTATAATTGGACAACGTTAGGTACTACTACCTAATATTTATTGTGCTTTATGTTGCTTAATTGTCATAATTGACAATTATGACAATCGAGAAAATCTTTACTCGTTGAGGTTTTCGAGGTTTATTATTTATGTACACACGGAAAAATAGATACAGACACGACATTTATAAGTATTGAGTACAAAAGTACTGTAAGTATTCGAGTAGCATAGTTTTAGAATATATTTTTATGATAACTGTGCGCGACTCCGACAGAACAATTTCCATGAAGTTTTCATAGAAATTGTTCCACAAGAGTCGTGTCGCGCCGGCCGTCGCGTCGCCCGTCTGCGGAAGCCTAAACCAGTTAGCTCGATGAATTTTCAAAATAGTCTCCGAAATCAGGACAAAGCATACCATGATGTTGATAAACTTAATTATGGTAAGTAAGTGATATATAAAACACAATAGGTACAATAATCATTATCATACCCAATTCATCCATCAAGAATCCATCCATCGACGTCCACTATGTTGGGTGTTGCAGGTAGATATGGATAACAGTGTCTATAATTCTGGTGGCCCATCAGCATATTTGTCGAACTATTACAACAAAAACATACCTATACTTATTAGCAGACTGATTATACATAGCCGGTAGTTTATATATACATACATACATATTATCGAGCGGCTACGAGTGAGTGGACAAGAAGTGCATTAGCCAGAGAGTTGTTAACTGTACCGGTTGGTGAGCGAGACGTCTCACTGACTTAGTTCTACTGCGACACCCCTTTATTAGCATATCTACCGACTTTGTGATTTTAACGTCTTCTTTAGAGCCCCCCTGAAATAATCAATTGCAATTGTAGTCAATCAATCGTTTCAATTGTAGACGATAAATTTGCACATAAAAAGGTATCAATCACGTAAACATTGAAAATTGCAATTTATCGTTTCGGGGAGTCTTTTGAATTATACTTTGGGTACTAACAGAATAGGTTTTTAAAGATGATAAGCGGTCAGAGGGGTTAAATACGACCGATGTATCTTGTGATTTTATTTTTGATTTAACATCAATACTGCATGTACTTTCCGTGCGGGCCGAGGGCAGGACCCATTGACTGCACGAATGACACGAATCTGCACGCTGCTTACTGCTGACGCGTAGCAGTTCTGTTCCTTCGCCACGCACGCACGAGGTCTTACAAAGGCTTGCCCTACTGTGGCTTACCGCCGCAAGCTACCTGCGGAGCCTGTGATGCTCGCTACCTATGGTCTCACGAAGGCCGTCCGGTCTATTGCTGAGCCTGTGCTGAGCAGGCCCCTACGTCTGCCACGTCATACCATGGCAGGGACGGTAACCTACCTAACGGTAAACACACTATGAGTTTTATATTAGTTTTTTTCCCCTAAAACGCAGTCCATTTAATTTTTCACTGTATTTTACAACTTTCACATGTAATCTTCAACCTTTCAAATAGTTACATAAGCCGTCTTCGAGAGCAAAACAAAAATAATAAGGCTCGTTCCCAGTAAAGTATTGTTGCTATATGAGTTGAGTAAGCTTTACGTGCAATATCACGAAGCCCCCCGGCGGCCCCTACAGGCACTTAATTAAGTAACCTCGGTGTCTCCTTCGCATAGCTTTAAGTGAACTTGACGTACATATCTGTTGAAGCAATCGTGAAGGACCACTGAGGTCATTCTGCATGGGTCACATATAAGTAGGTCAAGGAACTGTGCAGGTTTGTAATATGACGTTAATTTCCGTAATTTGTCGAACTTTTCTTTACTAGTTTATTGTGGTGTCGTTATTTACTGGATACAATATAAACTTCGAGTTTATTTTTATTAACCTACTAACTGCAGCACCTTTATTTAATTTTTTGGGTGGGAAATTATCAAATAACTTCTCCCGGTCTGGACGGAGCGCGAGGGCGTGTCAGACTTTTACTGACTTAAACCCACCCGTGTTCCTTCCGCTGCCTGTGTGCCGGGGCCGCGGTATCCCTTTCGGACAAACTCGCAACCCTGGCAGACATTGGCCCTTACGGTCCCCGTCAGTTGGTACTGACATCTCTTTGAGGCGCGCGTGGAACACAAGGCGCCGTCGACTCGGGCCTGGTCTTTAACGGAAGGCGAGCTACCCATTGTTCACCTTCCGCAAGCCCGCGCCTACGGTGGCCGGAAGTCGGCTCATGACTCCCGACGCCCGGGTCGTCTCCTGCGGCGACTAGGGGCGTGAGGGCGCGAATCTTGCCATACACTCACGCGTTCCGCCTCCTCCTTCGCGAGCATTACTGCTTCGCAGAAGGAAGTGACGGCCATGCACTCTCGCTCCGAACCATAGGCTGAACCAAGGCTGGACGCGAGAGATCGCCGCCGCCGATCGCCTCCGTGAGGACACGACGATGCCCCGCCCAAGCCGGGCAGAACTCCACCATATGCTCCACCGTGTCCTCCAGGTGATTCACACACTGGTGACACCCGGGCGTTTCCTCCCGCCTTACGCGGAACAGGAACCTCCCGAAACAACCATGTCCGGTGAGGACCTGCGTCAGGCGGAAGGTGAGGACGCCGTGGCGCCTCTCTAGCCACTCCTCAAAGAGCGGACTTATCGCCACAATTGTGGCGTGCCCAGCGCTGGGTTGCGACAATCGCACTCTCACTAGCTGCGCTCCGCGGTTTCAGTCGCATAAGTCTCGATCTCGTAGTATTATCGGTATAAAAACTATCCTATGTCCTAACTTAGATAATGATCTACGTACACATGTGCCAAATTTTGTCCAAATCCGTTCTGTCATTTCAGTGTGAAAGCGTAACAAACAAACAAATAAACAAAATCACTTTCGCATTTATATTATTAATTTAAAAGGTCTCCCATATATCTTACCAGTTTTTTTGTTTTGCCTTCTCCGACCAATCTGGTAAGAACGGCTTCAGATCGTCACGCCAGTGTTTCCTAGGCCTGCCTCGGTGACGAAAACTAAGAAACTTCGAGATGCTACTGATTTATTTTTGAATAAGTCCAAAAAGAATCCAATCGAGAAGCTCACGTGCAGTCTTGTGTCCAGATACCATTCTATTCAATATCGTTTCGAATTCAAAAAAGGCTCTAGCCTTCATTTCGGCAAACGGTTCAGGTACAAGTATTAGGTATACGAAAAGGTACAAAAAGCACAATGTACTCGTAGAGGTGGCGTAGCACGTGCTCGATTCAAGTTGAGCTTATTTACATCTTTGTTTGACTTTCACTGAACATTATACCGCCAGGAATTGTTTCAAAAGATATCAAATTTTATTCATATGACTTTTGCGTTAGATTGTTTTGTGCATTGACTAATACACAATAATAATATTATTCCACTCTTGTTTTATTGTATTATCAAAGATTTGATCGACTAAAATAAAGAAGCAGAATTTTACTCATTATACCACACAAGAAAATATTGAAAACATGAAAAAATATTCCAGGTTTACAGAGGATTGTGAAAACTCCAATAAGAAAGCCATTATCAGATCTTTATTGACAATTTGACGTCGTTTTCACTTAACACGGCTCACAAAGGCATCAATAATTTTTCTTAGGATCGAGCAAAATTCAGAAACTCAAGGTTGTATTTATTCTGTTGGCATCTTGGGTAGGTTATTTCAATCTACCCCTAATTTAATTTCATCCCGAATGGATTTCGCTTAAAGTGGAGCGACATAAATATATCCACGAAGCTCGTAACTCCTTATGATTAAATTGATACCTTACAAGGGACGAAGGCGACGTTGATCGTCCTTTCTTTCGGAGCTTTTGAAACTTTGTAGAATGGAAGTAATAATGGCGAGTACGAGGTACCTAATACTAGCTATAACAATAACTCAGAATCGTTTTCCTTTCATCCTTTTTTAAAAGGGGGAGAAGTGTGCAATGTGATTTCGTGACCGACGAGTGTAATGACTAACGACTGCGACGAGCCACTTCAATGAACGTTGATTTTATTTGAGCGAAGAACGAAGCGTTGCAGGAGCTTGATGTAATGCTCAACTAAATAACGCGGACATCTACACCCCTTTCCCCCCTTCCTACTACACCACGTCCCCCTCCCAGTAGCCGGGTTCTCTCCACCACCCAGATTAATCTTTCACATGCCTCAATGTCATCTGCTGTTGCAAATGACGCAAAAAATAACGATAAACACGACAGTAATATGAAATTCTTTGCACTATGAATAATGTTGTTTTGGATATTACTACAACTTCGTGACACCCACACAAGAGAGACATTAATACAAAAGTGTGTTTCACGTTATGTAACTACATAATATATAAAACAAGAAAAAAACATAATCTACTTTTGCACTATAGAGTTCCGATAAAACGAACGTACCTGTTTATCTTGTTCCGGGAATTAAACCGGGCCAATTTACCTCGTCTCCACATTCGCACCGATTTGAATCAACGCCAGACCAATATCCAGCGGAGCGACAAATCAGCACTTCGATATTGCCTCCATTTGGGCACCACCTCAATATATGAAAATCTGATTTTTCATTGCGCGCCAAACGGCACGCGCCGTCCGCTCCTCCCGGAAATATTTAATATTAACAAAACTCTGACGGCTTCGCGTCGCAAAGCAAACCCAATTAACGAACAATTTTAACTTCTTAATAGGCCATTATATCGACTTATCGACTACAGAAAATGTCGCTTTTATATCATTTATTTCCAATTATAAGAACAGTGCACATTGTTTTAATTTATTGCTTTGTTAGCTTTCTCAAGCTGCGCAACATTAGTCAGTAGAGTGCGTCAAATACAGATGGTATTGTTGAAAGTTCAGCGAGCAGCGCCGGGTAACAGCAATGTGTTTCAAAGTTCATTGGGATTTTTTTGCGTAACAAGCAGCTAAAATTTCGTTGCTCCTAATTTATGTTCGTTCCTTGCTTGAAATTGGAGACACTTTTGGAACAATAAATACAACTAATATGAAAATTTAATAGACTATAAACCAATTAAGATTATTTTAATAGCATCCGTATCTGTAATTTGAAAGCTACACATTATACAATGTGTAGGCTCTACTCCCTCATATTTCATATTCTAGTTATTGCTCAGCTCGTATACAAATTTGTACAAAGCAAACATTGCTAGCGACAACACTCGTTTGCTTAACATTAATAATATTATGACTTCGGCAGTGGGTACACTAGATTACAAAACTCATTAGACGGCTTTATTATTATGCTTTTGATAATTTACTATCCAGTTAAGCATTCCAAAATAAACAAATTGAGATATTATAGCTAGCTAGCTATACATCGGGTTAAAACCAAACAAAAACCACTACTGGTTTTTACGTAGGTTACCTACATAATGTCAAGCGTTTCAAATTCTAACCTGTTAAACGCTGTTAAGAGGAGGCTCTCTAAATTGTATGTTAATTAGAATTAATATTCTGAAACGGTCACGCATACAATCAAAATGGAACTTTAGTGTATGATTTATTGGATATTTTTCTTTCCAGGTACAAGACAGTTACGATTTTTTTTTTTAAGATTTTTTAAATTAATTCAAGATTACACGACTTTTATGTCTAAAATACGTATTCACAGTAAGAAAGTATAGTTTATAATCCAGTCACAAGATATATTTTTTCTAGATCAATTATTACTTTAGTTATAAACAAAATAAGAATTGAGACTTACGCCATTTAGTTTCATGCTCGAACACGATCGAACAGCGCACGCGATATATTCAACTTTATTACTGACGTGTTAGTGTTTAGCACATAGCGGAGTGGCAGGGTGCATGGTGGCGAGAGGCAAATTTTGCGCCCTCACGCCCCTAGCCGCCGCAGGAGACGCCCTGGGCGTCGAGAATCGCAGGCCGATTCCCGGCCACCGTAGGCGCGGGCTTGCGGACGGTGAGCAATGGGTAGCTCGCCGTCCGATAAGGACCAGGCCCGGGTCGACGGCGCGTTGTGTTCCACGCGCGCCTCAAAGAGATGCTAGCACAACGGAAGGGGTCCGCTAGGACCGATGCCTGCTGGAGTCGCGGGAAAGTCCGAAAGGGATACCGGGGCCCCTGGCAATGTACAGGCAACTAAAGGAACACGGGTGGGTTTTAGTTAGTAAGAGTCTGACACGCCCTCCCGCTCCGCCCAGAGCGGGAGAAGTTATTTGATAATTTCCCACCCTCAAAACTTTTGCGTTTGTTTTTCCATACATTTTTGACGTTTAAACGTCACTTTACTTTAAACAACATTTATGAATAAGAGGGTAAATCACTAGCCCCCATCATATTATATTTGTCTATCATATATCGACAAGTTCAAGCTTGGTAGGTATAGAAATTAGAACATTCCTCTCTCAACTTTGGTTTTCATCGAAAATTTATAAACGGGACAATCAAATGTTTGACATAGCATGATTTATTGGTCATAATATTAATAGCTCAGATTTGTAT
Organism: Agrochola lota; assembly: GCA_947364205.1. NCBI lineage: Eukaryota > Metazoa > Arthropoda > Insecta > Lepidoptera > Noctuidae > Agrochola > Agrochola lota. The sequence goes on along the minus strand of OX376223.1, from coordinate 14,714,322 downwards.
AAAAGGTATGTATTCCTTTGTATTATTTATAATTATTATCAACAACTCCATATATGAAAATAATAATGTACGAAAAACAACAAAACACGTCTTATTCGTTATGTACGTGTGCATTTTAATAGATAGTTTTAATCATTAACAAATACTTATGAAATAAACATTTAAATAGGCGGAGGCGCTTACAGTACGCCCCTTACAAAATAAAATCTACAAAATTATAAGTTACTAAACTCGCCTGTCGGTAGGTGTGACACGAATTTTTGGGCACCTGCAGGCATGTCCACTCACATTATCGTAATAAATCATCGGTAATCAGTTTTTACTCACCCTATCCCCGACATAAAATACATTCAGCTTCTAAAAATATGACGAGCAAATTCTATATAAAAAATAAATTCGGGGAAAACACAAAATAGAAGCGAGTTGTACAGAGGTAGTGGATTTTATCAAAATATTACGATTTTCCGGTCACTTTTGTCGCCGCGTGTACAGTTTCGATTCGATTCCATTGGGCTCTCATCATTTCAAAGGCACGAATATCGAAACTGTCGTAAGCGGCTTAAAGTGGCTTCCAATCTAGAATGAAGTGCCTTTATGTGTGCCAGTGTACAATAGTTAGATATACTTTTTGCGTGTGTGTGTGTGTGGCTCTCCAATAATGATATGATACATGTACATTCGCGGAACGAAAAGTTTCAGGAATTTTCTAATACATTCCTTTTTGCCCCTTTGTGGGGTCATGTCACCTTCGAATTCAAAGTGTTGAAAATGGGTTGTAGTTAAAGTATTTCGCTTTTCAAGCAAAAATAATCCTACGTGACTACCAAGCAATAATATATAATTTTTGTAAAATAATATGTAAGTAATATCTTAATAAGTATATCATAACATAATTAATGTAATAACACAATTCCAATCGAAGATATTTTTCGATATTCCGCATAAAAGCAAGAAATCTAAATGCTACGTAATCTGTGTAAATAAAGCCTCCGATCTGTCCAATATAATCTTATTCGCTTCAGGGAAAAATGGTAATATGTTGATCCAGGAATCCAAACCGAGCGTTAAAATGCTTACCTGTGAAAAGGAAATTATTGTTACATTATCGTTAAGACTTCATAAATATTATACTTACTTTCAACCTTACCGTATAATTTGAGAATAAATTGATATAGGACAGAGGGGCTCGTGGTAAAGCTACGCTTGCCGTGGATGGGTGACCATCTTTACATACCGAGACCCCTCCATTACTCAGAAAGCACGTTAAGCCGTTGGTCTCAATAGCCATTTTTCGGGGTCCGTAGTAAACAAGGAACCCTTATAGTTTCGGCATGTCCGTCTGTCTGTCTGTCCGTCTGTCTGTCTGTCTGTCCGTCTGTCTGTTAATATTAAGCTTTTAACTGATTTTTTTTGTTAGAGTTAAGTGTCCCCCTTCTAGCTAAATGGTTGTACTTGGACTTGTGAAAAAATTCACAGCAGTAGTACATATAACGAAATTAAAAGGAAAACTATAAGTGCTAATTAGGCTCTACAGGTTAACGAGAAATAATCGACCAACTTAAATTTGCAGTTTGAAAAACATGATCTCCCATACATTCCGTATGGGAGAACATGTTTTTCAACTACAATGTTAAGTTTGTTTTTGGGATAAATTCATCCCAACTACGGAACCCTTCATTGTGCGTGGTCCGACACGCACTTGGCCGTTTTTTGGATCTTTGATAGTCGTTACGGCTCTTCAGAACCCTGAAATTCTGACAACCAGTCTTACCAAGGGGTATCTTATTATTCAGTTACTGGGTTGTGAAGGTCAGACAGGTAGAGGCTCCATGTAAAATGCTGGTATTCAGCTGCATCCGGTTAGACTGGAAGCTGACCCCAAAATAGTTGGAAAAAGGCTATATGGGCAGATTGCTATGGCTAGAACAGGGGTTAATAATAAAGAAACGGCTGGAAGATATAGGATAAGAAGAAAAACATACATAACATCACGCTTGTATTTCCCGGAGGGTCAGGCAGAGGTGTACCTATAGTACACCCACATTTCGGCAAATTTGTTTAAGTCCCATGTAATAGGGGGCGAGCCTATTGCCATCAACCGGGCACGACTCCGGGCTAATGAGAAATTCCAGATGGAAAAATCCAATGCCACAAAGTCAAAGTCAAATCATTTATTTCAAATAGACCCTTGCAAGGCACTTTTGAACGTCAAAATTTACAAAAAATTTAATTGATTCTAGTCGCCCCTTCCAAAAGGTACTTTTCGTATGGAGAAGAATGGGCAAGAAACTCCACCGTTACTCTTTTAAAATGTTTTACAATATTTTGTATCTAAAGGTACATTAGTTATATAAATATGTGTCACTTTGTCCGACCCGGGAATTGAACCCAGGACCTCATCCTCAACAATGGCCTTAAGAAGAAAAACATCCGAAATAAATTGGAGAACGATGATAGACACAGCAAAGAGATAGCTTAGATTTTTGTTACTTCTGTATTGCTTTCCGTTCGATTGCAGAGCAGTCGTTGAGTAATTGGCTACTGCTCTATAGGTTGCGGTATCGATAACCGGATGGAATAAAATTGGTATAGCCTATACATAATTTGATAATTTGAAATTCGTTTTTTTCTGAACTTTGCATAAAAGATTTGTATTTGCTTCGCACAAAACTTAAACTCCTTAAAAAATTTGTTGTTCCATACATTTATGTTCATAATAAATAGATATAATATAATACAATAGACGACGTATATTTAGTAACCTAATCCGCTCAAATGTTCTTAAGAAGTCATAAAGAACCCTGTAAGAAATCGACACGTGTTTCACCTCTCATCGAGGCACCTCAGCTAGGATCGTTATCAGCGCGATAAGGGGCTGCGAACAATCGCAACAAACAATAAACGTCGTCTATTGTATTTTATCATTGATTTCCGCAAAGTCACACCTGAATCAATGAACTATAATAGATATAATGTTTGGAACATCAGATTTTTTTTTCGCCATTGTATTCTTGGTCCCATTGCAAAAGTTCTAAATAATGACCCCTTTTCAGGTTTAGAGTGAAAAAAAATCTAAGCTTGTATAAAAAAACAGTGAAGTTTTTTGTCAAAATTAAGTAGGTACCTTCGTCTCCGCCCTGTAAGAGAAGCAGTGTGAGATGCCCCTGTTCATGCCCTGCATTATGCCGAACACGTCACCCGGCCCGAGCAACTCATGCGTGATCTCGGTGAGGTCTGCCCGCACCGACACCACTGAGACGGACCCCGAGGCAACCCAGTACATTCGTGCCTCGCTGTCACCTGCCACCACGACGTAGTTACCTGCAAAATGGATCTCGTCACTATCGTCAGCATGCCATCTGTAATATACCTAACACTTAAATCTTAATACAAAGTTGTATTTAAATGGTGTGGTAAAATGTAAAAGAAATAATTCCTATTTACTTTAAGCTCTGGACACTGAGGCGAATCCCGCTGCGGGACGCATCCCGCGCGGGATAACCGCGGGGTAACTGTAGGCTCGAGTTAATGATAACGAGGTAGTTTTAATAATTAGGAAGTTACGTGACTAGTCGCGTCAGTTTTAACACCTCCATACAAGTTAATTGACACAATCCCGCGCGGTATTCTCAACAGTTTGGCCAGAGCTTTACGGCAGTTAGTAAAATAGTAGTTAGTAGTAGGTATAACTAATCTTGCTGTAGTTGGCACTTTTAAAATTCAACGCGAAATTATCGGGTGACTATCTTTGACAAAGTTCCATTCAATGTTTCCATGTACATTCAGTCTTCTCTGTGAACGAGTGATGCCAAAGAGAATTTTAGATTGGACTCAGATCGATGTTAGTTTTGATTTTCAAACGTAAAACTTTGTCAAAGTGAGTTTGAATACGTTACCCATAGTGGAATGCGTTTTAAAAACTTTTATAATAATAATAATAAATTTATTTATTTCAAAAAAAAAAAAAAAAGTGTGGTACAGTCTGTTACGATAAATATAAATTCACAATTTTCGGATAATAAGAAAAGAGTAACAATAAATAGAATTGAATCTGGCGTCCTAGCTAGGTTACATGGTAACCTGTATTAAGGATCGCCAGCCCAGGTTCCCACAGAAGGAGCACAAATAATTTATAATAGACTGCTTAGAACTACAAGGTGCAAACGTATGTTTACTTAAATATACTTACTAAAGTGTTAGTATGTGTATTCTGTGATGTAGATGTGGTGTGAGTGTGTTTTGTGATGTAGGCGTGGTGTGTTTGTATGTGTGTAAACGGAAGGGAAAGAGGTAGAGTTTAGAAACGGAGTGTTAGAGAAGTCACTACGATTTTGAGGTAAGCAGAAGTTCAGTGTCGTCGTAGTTTAAACTGGCTAGAAAGCATGTTATCTGTCTTTTACACATTTCGTAAGAGGATTGATGTACATGGATGGTTTTGTTTATTCTGTTATATAAAAATGGCCCAAGGTAGTAAAAGAAACGTTTAGTAAAAGCAAAGCGTGTGAAGGGTACTTTGCAAATTTCGTTCTTGCGCCTAAGTGAGGATTGTGTTTGTGTAAAAGGAGTTTTTGTGTGTTGATGTAATAAAATGTTGAGAATAAAAGTTTGGCGGACCGTGAGGACTTTGCATTTTTTATATAGATCAAAGGTTGGGTAGAGCATTGGCCGGAAAGTAGCAACCTTAAGAATGGCTCTTTGAGCTACTTCCAGAGGTTTGAGTGTAGTTTTCGCAGCTCCACCCCAACTATTAATACAGTACGAGATGACTGACTGACACATGGCGAGATACACGGTACGTATTACATAAGTATTGGCAATGTGTCTGAGTGTTTTAAAAAGATATATGAGCTTACGAACACGAGCAGTAAGGTGGGTGATATGTGCTTTAAAGTTAAGGTGTTTATCTAAGATAATTCCGAGGTATTTCACCGTGTCAGTAGACAAAATTGTAGGACAGTTGCAAGAGGCGGAATTGGGTTGGCAGGTGTGAGCTTTTAGAGTAACGGGTGCCAGGGGTTGAGTAGTGGAGTTTAGGGAAAATGTAATGAGTTTAGTTTTATTAGTGTTTAGCGTGAGTGAGTGAGAGATAAGCCATCTATATATTGAATCAAATCCATTTTGAGCAGTTGCTTGCAGTTTAGCCCATGATTCATCATAAAAGGTAATTGCAGTATCGTCGGCAAAAGAGACAATGTTACCAGAGCTCAGGTGCATGTTGCACAGGTCGTTTATGAACACCAGAAACAATGTAGGGCCCAAGACACTGCCTTGAGGCACGCCATATGAAATAGGCAGCTCGTCGCTAAGGCAGCCGTCGATTTTGACTATCTGCCTACGGTCTGAAAGATATGAGTTAAAAAGCTGGAGTTGCATACCACGAACGCCTAAGCATTCTAGTTTAGACAGAAGGCAGGGGAGAGGAACGGTATCAAACGCCTTTGCAAGATCAATGAACACTGTGAGGCATTTTTTGCGTTGATTAAGTTTATCAACGATTCTATCTATCAGTTTCATGGCTGCATCAGAAGTTGATTTTTTCTTCCTGAACCCAAATTGGTTGGTTGACAATAAGTTATTGTTTTCAAGGTATGTGGTAAGCCTATTATTAATGAGTCGTTCTAAGATCTTGGACAGGGCAGGTAGCACCGCAATAGGGCGATAATTAGAGACAGAGGTGCGGTCACCCCCTTTAAAAATGGGATGAATAATGGCATTTTTGAAAGAAGAAGGAAAAGTACCAGAGGCAAGGCATAGGTTGAATATATGGCATAGTACGGGTGTAAGGACTGCAGAGTACCTTTTTATGATGGTTGTAGAAATGCCATCAAAGCCCACTGCAGCATTGACCTTCAGAGATCCAATAATAGAGGCTATCTCATCAGGATTTGTGTCCAATAGTACGAAGGAACTCAAACTATTGGAGGTATTGAACTGGGAATGAGGAGAGCAGCTATCCTGGACACTCCGAATACGATCAGCAAGATCCTTGCCTATATTTACAAATAATGAATTAACTTCATTAAGAGATTGAGAAGGGGTTTCTGAGGAGGACAGTAATTCCGTAGGGGGGTGAGTAATTTTAGTTGTGTTTGTGACACGCTTGACTGTATCCCACAACAACTTTGTATTACGACCAGCTTTGGCAATTTCATTTGAATCGAACTGTCTTTTAACTTTTCTAAGAATCTTATTGCAGAAGTTCCTGTATCTTGTGTAGGTAGTTTTAAGGACTTCATTATCAGGAGACTGTTTGTATCTCCTGTGTAAAATGTCTCTGTTCCTCATGCATCGCAGTAGTCCTGGAGTAATCCATGGTTTGAGGATTCTCTTGCGTTTAGCTGTGCGCTTCAATGTTGAGTGATTATTTATCTCATGAGATAGAGTTTGGATGAGACAGTCTGTAGCAACGTTTGGATCAGTCAAGGAAAAGATATGCGTGAATTCCAGATTTTGCATAGACTTGTCAAGTGAGACGAAGTCTGTCTTAAGGGTTGAGGTATTGGAAAAATTACGGGGTGGCTTCAAATTTAAACAAAGGAGGGTAGAGAAGTGATCAGTAATAGTCGAATCGAAAATGAAGGTAGAAGAGAGTAATTTGGTTTTAAGAATTGTGTGGTCAAGACAATTATTGCCTCTTGTAGGTAGGTGGTGGGAAGGTAAAAACCCGTGATAAGAGAGACAGTTAAGATATTCGTGCGACCAATTGTTCATATTCGACGTTGTGCTATCTATGTTTATATTTATATTTATGTCACCTGTTATTACTACTGTTTGAAAAGTAGTCAAGGAAGATAGTATTTCGTTTAAGGATTTGAGAAAGACTTCAATAGTCTCGTTAGAGGGGGATCTATAAACGCAGAGGATAGCAACATTTGATGAAAGTTCTATGATTAAACCAGAAGCAGAGTCATGAAATTCAGGTTCGTGTACTTTGGATGCAAGATTTGAATTGATGTATACGACTACTCCGTCACTCTGATTACGGTGTTTAGTAGTGTGAAACGAAGAGTAACATTGGAGCTGGGGTAGGGTGGTATTACTTAGACAAGGAAGCCAACATTCTGTTAGAACAGCTACATCACACTCAAGAGAAAGACGGGAAAGCAGTGTTTCAAAATCATGAAAGTTTCGATTAATTGATCTGATATTTTGTGAAAGAACTTTCAGGTAACTATCTGGGGATTTAATGGTTGATAAACAGTCTTCTGGTGTGCACTGATAAATTTTAGATACAGAAAATTCATCTAGGTTATCACTTAACAAGTTTATGTGATCGAATGGTAAGGTATATAGTAGAAAACAGTTTAGGGGACAGTTCGAAAAGTGATTCTTTGTTTTCAAGTAAAAAAAGCAGTATTAAAGGTTTACAGTAAGGCGTGATTTGTATAAAATTATTATGGAATGTAGTGGTATGTGTTAGTATATTGTTTGAGTTGTTGTGTGTATAGATTTGTGTGTGTGAACTGAGCTGTAGAGTAAAATTTTTAACATGCCAAATTAATATTGATATAAAGCGGTAAGTTATACAGATTATTAATTTACTTAATCTATAAAATAGGTTAATACAAAAAAGAAAAACTAATGTTAGTAAGGCTAAAGGAAATAGTCATACTTCAGGTAATTTGGTTAACTGTTGCAATTGAGCTTCACTTTTAATCACAATGTACGGTGATTCCTTAACCTTTTTCATCAGAATACGGCCATTTGAAATCCAACAATAATCGTATTTATGCGCCTTAGCAAAGGTTCTGGCCAAGTAAAACAGTTTTCTAGACTGTGCTGTCAACTGCTCTGCTATATATATAGGAACCACTTTTGCTGTGAATCCAAGGTTGGCTGAATTGAGCTTTTGATTGGGGTATCGCTTATTGTAGCTTTTCACAGAGTCTAGAAACTTGCTTTTGGTAAGAGTGTTAGTAAATTCCATGTACAACGCGGAGGAATTATTTTGTTTGTCAATTCGATACCTAGAAACGTCCCTAATGTCTGATTTGACATCAATGCCAAGAACATTAGAGAGTATAGAAACAGTGTTGTATAGATCTTGTTTAGACTCTTTTTGACGTAGTGGGACATTTCTGATTTCTACGCATGTCTTAATCAAGTTTCGCTCCAGTGTGTCGATCTTTTCATCAAGGGTCGATAAATGGGTACATATATCAGCGCGCTCTTTTTCGAGACCTGTTATCTTGGACTCCAAGGAAGACATTTGGTCAGATAGGCCATTCAGAGAGCTCACCAAAGCAGTGTTTGAGGTCTCGATCTTAGTAAAATGTAGCTTGAGGTCCAATATATGGGATTCAAAGGTTTCAAGCCGGGCATTTTGAGATGCTATAAATTGTTTCATCATTTCTCTCAGTTCGGTTTTAAAATCTTTCTCGACTGGTTTTTCAGCACTCGAAGACCTGAAGCGTTTAGCTCTTTGCGTAACATATGATGAATTCAGATCGTCAATAAGCTCATCTTCACAGAGTTTACTTATGTCAGCTTCGGAACGCGACAGGTTGATGTTGGTTTTTGACGTAGGAGGCGAGCGCATCATTTTAGTACCAGGTTCTCATAAACTAGTAGAAATTACGTGAATGAAGAGTATTGCAAGCAGGACACAATCTCGCCCAGATTCCTTGATCAATGATAGATGTATGGGGTACGTGGCCCGCGAAAGATAATTCTGAGTGAATAGTAATTAGCACTCGGAAAACATAAAACAGCAGGATAATGCGTTAGTAATGTAGATACTGTGGATAGTACCGTTATTACTCAAGACAGTCGTCGTCGAATACTCAACGTTTCCAGTTAAAACGCTATGGAAGTCACCATCACAACGCTTCAAAGTACCAGGATATCATAATCAGTGGGAGGTGCTTACTTGCGTCCTGTGGTCGTAGACACCAATAGTGGGCGGGGGCTCGTTGTGGACGACGGAGATAGCACGATGTCCAAGTATGAGCGCTGCGCGTGCGGCGGTGACCAGGGTGGAGCAAGGGCGGAGCCAGTAGTATGACGCATGGAGTAGCTTACTCGTTGGTGTAATCCGCTAGCAGTTGGAAGCGTATTGAGCACCTCCTCTCAATTTATGCACTCCTATTTTTGTGAGGTTAATTTTTAACAATTTATAATTTGATTATTGAATTAAAATGAGAATAAAGTCACTGGCACGTCTACTCGTGTACGAGGTCCGGAGGGAAGGGAATTTTAGCTATACGAATGGATTATTTAACCGCTTGTATTAAAATTTTACAAGTCCAGTTAATACAAAAATACAACAAAACGAGTATAGTTTTTTAAAAGAGATTGCCGCAATAGCTTGAGACCATTACCAGCATTCGCTGGCAGGGGGGGGGGGGGGGATGGTCACTATACTCTAACAAAAATTTGCACTTTAAAGCTTAATATGTCGCAAACGGAAAAATGACTTTCACATATCCACAATATTTTTGAACGACCTTTCTAGCAACACCCCACATAATAGGATAAACGAGAAAAAAAAACATCCCCACTTCACGTAAAGTGGGGATGTTTTTTTTCCTAAAAAAAATTTACCACTTTTTCGGCGTGATTATTATGTATTCCCATGCCAAATTACAGCTTTCTAGTAGCAGTCTAGAAACAGTCTCTGAACTAAGCCGCGGACAGACAGACTGACATGGCGAAACTATAAGGGTTCCTTGTTTACTACGGAACCCTAAAAATGAAATACTGTTCATTGTTAAGCACATCACTTGAAAACGACTGGAACCAACGTTGCAATTTTTTGTTTAAAAATGTTTGCAATAGTCCGAATTAAGTTTTTATGGAAAGTTAAATTAGAATGTTTTCAAATTCAGGATAATCTGTACGTCCTTTTTTCTATGGGATTTTTTTTATGAAGTATTTTTTTATCAGAACAATGTCTGTTGGGTCAGCTAGTTCATTATAAAACAATAAAAACCGGCCAAGTGCGTGTCGGACCACGCACAATGAAGGGTTCCGTAGTTGGGATGAATTTATCCCAAAAACAAACTTAACATTGTAGTTGAAAAACATGTTCTCCCATACGGAATGTATCATGATCATTTTTGATTTTATTTTACCACTTTGTCGGCATGATATGTATACATATGCCAAATTACAGCTTTCTAGTACTAACCGTCTCTGAGCTAAGCCGCGGACAGACAGATGGACAGACAGACAGACAGACAGACAGACGTACATGGCGAAACTATAAGGGATCCCGTTTACTACGGACCCCTAAAAAAGATAAACTTACCAGGAAAGAAAATGGTATAGTCAAGTGCAACAGTCAGCTGTCGTAGGAACGCTTCTCCAGTCTCAGCGAAGATGTAGCAGTTCCTCAGATGATGACCAAACATGGCGGACATGATGTCGCATCGCCGCACGTACGGCGTTTGAGATAGCAGGACTGGCAACTGATATAGTTGGATTAGTACTGGAGCGGATTTTAATTTATTGATCCTGCAGTCATTTAAATGACACACACCTAGAGTAAATGTTCTAAGATGCAAAGTAAGTTTTATCTTCATAGCAATTTGTTCAGAGTTATATTATTTTCACTTTGAAATGTACACTCCTAGCCTAATATGTCCATCAGGACAAATCAATGAAAGCATCACAAAGGCCTTTCGTGAAAATTCAAAGAATTCATATGACTACCCCAGTCATAAAATAGAGGAGCTCGTGGCCAAGTAATAACAGCCGCACTGGTCGATCCATCAGGTCAAGCTACGCATGCCGGGGGTATGTAAACTGGTCTGTGGATGGTCACCCATCAACAGACCAGTTTACATACCAAGACCTCTCCGTGCCTCGGAAAGCACGTTAAGCCGTTGGTCCCGGCTGTCATTCGTGGATCTTTGACAGTCGTTACGGGTCGTCAGTAGCCCGAAAGTGTGAAAACTAGTCTTACCAAAGGGTATCGTATTACCCAGTTACTGGGTTGTGGGAGTCAGATAGGCAATCGCTCAATGTTAAATACTGGTATTCAGCTGCATCCGGTTAGACTGGAAGCCAACCCCAATATAGTTGGGAAAAGGCTAGGCAGGCAGACCCAGTCATAAAATAATTCCTTGAATGGTATCATAATTAAGTATGAAATCATAGTCTAATTTTAGTAACCCAATAAAATCAGATTGCTACCTGTCTGCCACGCTCCGTTACCCAAAGTTGCTGTATGTACTTCCAAAACTTCTTCAATTGGTAACCTGTAACAATTTACTCGAAGGGTTACTTTGCTACTTTATTAGGTAGCCAGCTTTAGGTAGCAGCCTAATTACGCTTCCAGATAACCTATGATTGTTTTAGGGTTCCGTACGTTCGAATGAAAAAGCGGAACCCTTGTAGGATCATTTGTGTGTCTGTCTGTCTGTCCGTCTGTCACAGCCAATTTGCTCCGAATCAATTGGACCGATTAAATTGAAATTTGGTACACGTATGAATTTTTGTAACCCAAACACGGACGTTTAACATAAATAAATGCATTTTGAATATGGGGTTCCCGTTTGGGGCGCAAATAAAAAAATAAAAAAAAGTTTTGCATACTGTACCATGTGACATATGAAATGGGGCTTACTGTGAGGATCTCAAACATATTTTTTATAATTATTAAATAAATAGTTTTATAGTTATGTAAGAAAATAGACTAAAATTTACGATTCCCTTACCACCGTTATCTCCGAAACAACCGATCCTAAAATTTAAAAAAAAATCAGTTAATAGTTCAATACTTATAGATTGAGGAAAACCTATAAAAAGGCTTTGGTTTTAAAATAACATGGCAAATCTCTCAATATTGAGCGTATAAACTTACATATGCAGTTAGAATGTATGGGCGAACATGTTTTCAACTACAATGTTAACCTTGTTCTTGGGATAAATTCAGCCCAACTACGGAACCCTTCAATGTGTGTGATCCGACCTGCACTTGGCCGGTTTTATTAAACAATCACAGACTACCTGATGGAAGCCTATGTAATTGGATCCCTTTCCAAATAGCAACTACAATAATTACAGGAAATTAATACGTAGATACGAGTAGGTACAAAGCCAATACCAATAACATAGTCCGCACTACAAAATTCTACGTAAAATGAAGGCAACACTTTTTGGAAACTGTTCAATAAAGAACTATTACACAGGTAGACATTCAGGTACTGAGGAAAAAACCTGCTAAGTGCGTGTCGGAGGGTTCCGTAATTGGGTTGGACTTATCCCAAAAACAAACTTTACATTGAAAAATATGTTCTCCGATACATTGATATACTTCACGGTCAATTCTCCAACTGCAAATGTAAGTTAGTAATAGCCAAAAAAATATGTTTTTTATGTGAAAACACTACAAATTATCAATTTTCGGAGTTTTTACTTTACATTTGCTGTGAGACCTGCTTCCTGCAAAATTTCACGATTCCTAGAATCGTGAAATTTAGCAGAAAGCAGGTCTCAGGACTCAACGGGGAGTACCCTGTAAGTTTTTATTTATTTGCGAATATCATAAAATATATCGCATAAATGGCTGTATTTATTTATTGCGTTGACTTAGAATAGTAATTTTTTTTGAACTCCAAGGGGTTTAAGTAAGCAAGACCAAGGTATTTGAAATTAATTATAACTTGATACCTCTTACTTACTAACTGAGAAACAGGGTCTTGACAGACTGACGGACGGACAACGAACTGATCCTATAAGGGTTTCGTATTTCCTTTTGAGTTATGAAAATCTAAAAAATGGGTCGTCGACGTCAAATAGGCAGCCGTCCATGTAAAATACTGATATTCAGCTGCATCCGGCTAGACTGGAAGTCGACCCCCAACATAGTTAAGAAAAGGTTAGACAGATGAGGAAGACTGTGGTAAAAAGAACCGCGGTTTCTTACTCACTCGACAGTCCCTGGTTCTTCAACATATCAATAAGTTCCCTGGTCACTTTCTCATAAGCCGTTAGTGCATACTTGGTGGAGTATGCGAGCTGAATGGATGCTGCAACTACGATTGCGGCTAACATCTTGCCACAGACGAGGACCACGGCTAAGATGGTCATAGGTAGGACCTCGTCGATAAGGAACTCGTCACTGCCAGTCGTGGTCAGCTGGGCTACCACCATGTAAAATGACGTGACGTAATCCCAACGTTGTTGTGGTGCTTCTCTGTAAATGGGAAAAGACGTTCGATGGTAAATGCAAATCAGGTGTAGAATCTAAATGTGCTAGACTTAGTTTGGATGTTTGTTGCAACCACGGCTCAACAGCTGGACGAATGACCTGGATTAGGACATAGGATACTTTTTATCACAGCAGTACGTTCCCTTGGGTTGATTTCCAACCTTCTCGAGGACAAAAGCTAGTCATTCAAAAAATGTCTACTGTCCCAGGGTGCACTTCCACTTATGATATTAGGAGTTGAGACAAAAAGCAGTTTAGCCTAGTGGTGTGACCGTCAGACTGCTAAGTCATAGGACTCGAGTTCGAACCCAAAGCACGCACCTCTGACTTTTCGGATTCATGTGTGTATTGTAATTATCACTTGCTGCAAAAACGGCGAAGGAAAACCGGCATGTCTGAGAGATATTTCTCGACGGCATGTGAACCCAAGTCACAGGCCCATAGGCGGCTTTAAAACTCTGACACCAGGTTAGTCACTCTAACCACACGAAAAGTAGAAAGAAGAAGGAGATGAGACAGCAAAACAAATGACTATACGAACTAAGCTTCCTGATTCAATGTTATTGGACTAAGCGGCTTTACTATTGCAATTGAAGATTGCCAGAAAATCTAAGTAGAGCAAAGTTGAGATGGTTAAATATGAACCCAAGCCAGATACTACGACTCAGAATGAGAAAGATACTTACTCATCTATAAGATGTATCTTGAGTGTTCGTATGACGCTGATGGGGGATGTGCCAATCATTGCAACCAGCCATACGCACGCGAATGTGTGGATCATAACCACTACGACTATTATAGTCATCGCCGCCTGCGCAAGTTAAAGTTAATTACGGTCACAAACTACACTGCTTAAAAATGTTGCGCTAATAGTAAAAAACGTTGTATTGTGTGTAATTAACGAAGAAAATTAAACTAGTGATAATCTTAGTTACACTTATAGCCAAGTATAAAATCCCAAATAAGCCACAAGTCAAATTAATCTCGTCTCGTTAATCAACATGATCCTAGTCAATCTACCTCATTTGTTATACTTATCCAATTTTTGAGAAAAATGTTATGGTTGTCTAGCAACAAACACAATTATAATTTTTTTTTCTTTTTTAGCTTCGCGCAAAATACCTGTAGGGTGGTCAGATTGTTGGTGAGCTCACGCGAAGTACTCCGATAGAATTCAACCAAATACTTCAGTCTGAACAGCTTGGTCACCCGTAAGTAGTGTATAGCCCTTACGGGATCTCTAAAATGTAAAGAAGAAACTATATTCTCATATAAATCCTATGTAATAGAACAATACTAAATAACCGGTTGCAGACCCAAAGGTAAGCTACGTTAATGTAACTTAGCTTGCATAGCTGAGGTAAGCCAAAATAACTTAGCTTAGCTCTTGGTCTGTAACCGGCTTAATGCGGGTTGCAGACCAAGAGCTAAGCTAAGTTAGCTTTTAGCTTAGTTTGCATAGCTGAGGAAATTTTTCATACTTGTGTGCAGACCGCAAACTATTACCAAAGTATGAAGAATTACCTCAGCTATGCAAGCTATGCTAAACTAACTTAGCTTAGTTCTTGGTCTCCAACCGGTTTAAACCTCCTTCTTATGTCACCATGAGCTAAGTACTTTGAAACAAAAATAATCCATCCTACCAAGAGGATGAAAAAGGAATATTATATTTAAACACCTCTGATTTCTGACTGTCTCGTTGGTTTAGTGGTCGCAAGCACTACTGCTGAGCGTGAGGTCCAGGGATCGAGTCCCGGTTCGCTAAAAGTGTTATTGGGTTTTTTTATCTGGAATTTCTCACTACCAGCCTGGTGGATGGCAGTAGGCCAGTTGCCCCTTGCCCCCTGTTACATGGGACTTAAACATAACTGGCGAAATGTGGGTACCCCCTGCCTAATCGGGGAATATATTTAAACATGTCATTGATATACCCAAAATTAACTGTTATACTGTTATTTAAATAAGAACCAAAAAACAACTCACGGAAAACAAAACCCGACGAATTCAAAAGGAGCATTAACCAGCATGTCTGACCACATCCACAGTTTGTGCTTAAAATATCTGTGGCGACATTTGGGTCCGTCCAATATGAGCTCGCCATGCTTGCTCACGTAGCCCTACAAGTTATGTTGGCTTTATTAAATGAATATTATTCTTACGGAACATTTTAATTAGGTACACACACGGTACCTATTTATGAAGACATACATTTAAAATAAACAAATACGGCTTCCGAAATTATAGTTATTTTTCACTTTCTAGTTGTGGTAAATACATTACTCCAATTTGTATACCACTTCTTGCTATGTAAACAACAGTAACAGGACGTTTTATATTATATCCACCTTGTGGATTAAATACGTATTATTGAAGCTAACTCAAGAACTACCCAAGCAAAGTTGGTAAAATTTATATAGAATCACCGCGCAAGCTTCTCCTACGAAATGAAAAAAGAATTTTCAAAATCGGTCCACAATTGACGAAAATATAGATGAAAAAAAAAAACGAAAATAAAGAAAGAAAATTTTTTTATTCTGCACAAACAAAATGCTCATTACAAAAAAAAAACATAAAATACGTATGTATGTGTGTATTTTATGTTTTTTTTAATATATAAAAAGGCAATAGAAATTTGTCAATTAAACGATTAATTATTGTTTATTGTTATATAGAAAGAAAGAAAGAAAATACGTTTATTTGCGGTACACATGACGCAAGGTAAGAAGAAA
Source organism: Agrochola lota (assembly GCA_947364205.1). Lineage (NCBI taxonomy): Eukaryota > Metazoa > Arthropoda > Insecta > Lepidoptera > Noctuidae > Agrochola > Agrochola lota. The sequence continues at coordinate 14,698,437 of OX376223.1, read as the reverse complement.
ACACGAAAATAAACAGTTTGGGGGAAAACATGCGTCACATCCACGCAAAACGGCCATCGCTCAGCATAAAGCTGCGACCCTATGCGAGACAGAGCCCCAGCGCTGGTTTTCAGCGACAGCCGGCGATATAACCCCCTCCTTTTTTGAAGTCGGTTAAAAATAGACCGCTGCGTGTTACGGTATGTTACGTACGTTTTTCGACAGGTTCATACTCTTTTCCACAGGTTAATTGACAACGTGTGCGGCATATTGTACGAGTGCGTACACTCGTAAAAAGCGACACGTGTAGCTGTCTGGGCACGTATGCCAAGACAGCTACACGTGTCACTTTAGGTTACAGAAAAGCTCATCTAAAGACCAGTTATTGGTGTATCTCGGGTGTATAATATCTGTCTACCATAATACATAACTTTGACTTGATTCTTAATCACACGTAAACTCAAAGCTCCCTCCTCCTAATTTTAGTTACATGTACAGACGGACAATTATTTGCTGCAGACAAGCTACAGCTGCCTTTAAAGGATTGCAACCAGATTGCGGTCGATTAACGCCATTGTGAGGTACAGGTGTCATGTTTTAAGAAGACCATCAACATCAATCGACCGCGTTCATGGTTACACTTAAGAGCGTTTATTCTGAAAGTGGGCAACGTCGCAAATAGATGTCAAATATTTCGCTGTTTTTATTAATTTGGCAATATTACTGTATGGAAATAAGAAATGTGGCTAACTAGCGAATTAGAATATTGATTATGAAATGCAATAATTCGTATCGTAACACCGAATATTTAGTTTTAGATGTAAAAAAAGTATTTGGAAACTTTCCAAATGCCTTTTTTACACCTAAAACGGGTACAACATCAACTTCAATGTTATAATTGCAATTAATTACACACACACATTTCTTATTTCTATAAAGTAATAATGCCTAATTAATTAAAACAGGTAAATTTTTGACTCGTATATTTTCATTGCGTTACGAAATATTCGACTATCCAAGAAACCAGTTTTTTGTGAATATTGAGGTAACACCGGGCCTTAAGTCTTAGCCCACTTGATCTGTCATCACAATGTCGAAGTAATCGTGAAATATGATTACCTGATGCATATTAAGATAAATCTTGCTATAGAAGTAGATATCTAAGAAGGAGTGTATCCAGAACAGCATGTAGCAATCATTGAGGGTCACCAGGTCATACAGAGCCATCACATAGTGTATAGTGACCACCGCACAGGTAACGTAGCCGTAACTCTGCAAATAAAATAAAGTTTTTAAGCTGTTACTAAAGTGTGAACCCAAATTTGTAGATAATTCTCGTGATTTTCTAAACTGCAACGGTCTATCCGATGTACACTACTAGTTTAATGTACTTAAGTGTTCCATTTAACACACTGCTTTGTGTTTTATTCCAGGAAGTGCCTTTCAGTTATAAATAAAACATTCTGGGATAAACAAAATAGAGAAATATTAAGATGTTTTTTGGAAAAATGGTTCGGGCGCGAGTTTAGAATATTCCTGTATTAGTGGCAACTATCCCATAGCATTAAGTCTATAATGTGTGACCAGCATAAAATTGTGATGATAATTAATTATAGGATACCTTTGCACAATAGCTTTATAGCTTCCATACGCAAATTCTAAATGATTAAAGCAACATTAAGAACTAAGATAGTTAATTGACTCAGGCGTGACTGCGGAAATCCATTATAAAATACAATAGACGACGTATATTTAGTAACCTAATCCGCCGCTGTTCTTAAGTGTGCAAACTATGCACACACTTCGTTCGGTGCTTGACGAGGCAATACGTCGTGTCCGGGTTCGCAAAAAGTCAATCGTCATCTAGAATGACGATTGACTTGTTTTTCTTGGATGCCTCGTTCACATGTGAAATACGTGTCGATTTCTTACAAGGTTCTTTACGACTTTTTAAGTCGTCTAATATATTTTATTAAGAACTAATTATGTAGGTAAACTTGGTGAAGCTTCAAATAGAGAAGCAAAATATCCCGTTGGTAACCAGACAGCTTTGGCAAAAAAGTAGGCACGTAAAGTGTTTGCTTATTCCACATATTGTTCCAAGAAAGGCGAGGTTACCTGTTACGCTAGGCGCGACGCGCAGTGATTATATGAACAGAAAATGTTATCAGAATCTTATATATGTATTTTGAAGCATATTCTGACTGTGGCTAGAATACTTAATCAAACAAGATTTACGCTTAACACGGCTAGTACCCACTGAGCCTGAGCCTGTATTTTCCAAGCCAAACGGACATAAATCAATCTTCATGGCACTAACACATCTGCACATAGCCTACATTAATACCGGCTCCCAAAATCACAGACAAACAAATATCCGCTTCGTAAGCCACAAGGGCTCATTAGAGCGGTATCAATTTACCTGAAACATGAGCGTTCCGGGCCGCAGTAGATTAGAGGCGTGACTGTAGCTGTGGTACGTGGACACGCTTGCAGACGACTTCGCCTGACTAACGTTAGACTGGGAAATACTCATCGGCAGCGACCCTACGGATTAGGAACATGATAGTTTGATGACAGCCTTGTTTGAACGCACGGAGGAAAATGCTTTCGCTCCGAAGGTGACCTGTTATCTTAGTAAACAGACACCTTTGTGCGGCGTAATGGTGCAGATATCTAGAAAACTAAATGAAATGAAATTGTTTATTCTGTAAATAGGACATAGGAATCGCGTCATATTAAAAACATATTAAAATTTGCTAGATGAGTTCGGCGTTTCCTATCCGACTACTCTGAGAAGAAAGGCCGAAACAAACTCAGAGGTCACAGTCTCTTTTAAGGTCCAGACATGATATTGGACAAGCCATATGAGGACCATGTAGATTAGTGTCTGAAATGGTATTTTGTGAAAATAACCACACAGATTTGAGTGGACCTGTCCAGTCAGTGCAAGCATTTGTCAGTAATCGTGGAGCTCAACTCAGAACATAAGGAGCTCAACTCGACGAACTATACCAGAGGAAGGACTTTTGGGTAGGCTGCATAAACTACTCAAAGTGCCAGACCATCATTCAAACTAACTGAGAAACGAAAATAAAATATTTATTTTATTTTCGTTTATCCACATAGTCCTCACATTCACAATAATAATATACTTTACAAAGTAATCATCTCATTTTGTATGTAATAATCAATAATGTTAATGTTTAAATAAAACTAGTATATTTTGATGATTTTACTAAATAATTATAATGTCAAGTTTTATGGTTTTATCACAAGGTTTAGCAGAGCGAGCAGCTCAATACCAAGCTTTTTTATCTTCTAAATAATCAGTTTTTTTTTTTTGAAATTTTTGCAAATTTCTGTGGTAAATCTTTTTGTGTCTTGTTCTTATGACGCTTGTTTCACGAGACAATATTTTAAGTAGGTATTGCATGCAACACATTCATTAGTCATTAAATACATTATTCTATTATCTGCTTATTTTTTGCTGTCCTTATATGGAAAACATCTCCTATGATGATTTATCTAGAGCTACAGCTGAATATAAAACTGTTTATGACAAACCTGAGGCTTCAAATCTACTGGAACCACTTTTTGAATCAGCTCCCGATTCTAATGACGTCAAGTCAACCGTTGAGTCTTCTGTGAAATAAAACGTACGTCATAGGTAGGTACCTACTTGATACTATCCGTTTTGGACCCTTTCCAGTCAAGGTAATAATGCCATGAGCTGGTGCCGGAAGTTATTAATCTCTTCAGTCTACTGATAAAGTTTATGAGTTAATCCAAAAGCCTCGTTTTTTTCATGTCTCGTCTATCCCGAATACAGACACGGCAACTTTCAAGGTTTATTTTTTATCTCAAACACAAACTTTGAACATTTATTCCTTCTCAATCTACGTTTTATATAATTTAAAAGAAAACTCGTTAATTGTAAGCTAAATCTATGGAACTCTTCATTTATGTTTATTTCACAAATTATAATTGGAAGTTCTCCTTTATGAAACTTTAGGAATATTTGAGACTTTGGGCGGGTAATATTTTATCAGTCAACAGGCTATGAGACAGATTTTTAGGCAACCTTAAAAAAGGTAGAGGTTTTCAATTCATCGGAATCTCACACAATCTATAGTATCCGAGCATAGTACTTAACCTTCCGAAGAGTCATCATCGTCCATCTCCATATTTATAGGCAAGATATAATCTCGAGACATTTCAAAAGCCTTGTTCAAAGGCTCCTGGATCTTGGGGTAATATTTGACCAAGTTGAAGAATGTCACACTGGGTATTACTAATAAATCGAGACTCCGACTTGCGTATATCGTTACTTCCGAACATGAAATTGGTTTCTGAAAATTTGATGAAATACTACAGTTTTTCTGGAATTCGTATTTTGCATATTTTTGGGGAATAGTGTATAACATATCACTCAGTAATCGACTATCTATTGGATAATGTAAGAACTGAAAATGGCAGAATGTTTCATAAATTTTAAGATGGCAAAATAGTTATGAAAGATCGAGTTGTAAGGTTAATCCCAAGATCATGTATCTTAATCTTGGCAACTTAAAACATTCCAAAGATTCGAATCAATTGCATTCGGATCAACTCGCTGTCGCTGTCTAGGTATTTCTAAAGATATTAGTTTTAGTAAATATACAACAAAAATCACAAATCGTTCTTCAAAAAAGTAAGATTTTGAAGTCAAAAAACTGCTTAAAAAATTAACTTAAGATGGAAACAAGATGACATATTTCTAACAAACTCATGCAGTCAGAGGCATCTTCTTAAAGGAGAGTGTGGAAAACGAATGTCCTCAATAGTAAGATTTGATATACCGTTGGATGGAGCTTTTAAGCGGAACATTAGTTACTAATAAAACTATGGTCAAATGTTAGTACTTTCGGAGATACGACGTCTTAAATCCGTCTCAGTCTAACATATTCTTTATGGATATTTTAAAACCAAAAAGATTTATTATTCGTCCTGGATATCAATGACAATTACATCATTTTAAAAATCCGCGGGGGCCACGAATGGTTAATATCTCCCAACTGCTAGGTACCAAATCAAAGATATGGTGTGAGCGCAAGTTTCTACAGTTCGCCGCCCGGTCAAGCAAGAGTAATAGAATTGTGTTATCGCGTTTCTTCCTACTTAGTTTCGATCAATTAATTTGCAGCAATAGTATGTCCGTGCTCATACCGTGGTTTTTTTTATAACTTTGCCCCACACTAGCAGTTTCTCCTGTATTGTGCATCGCTTAACCACTGCACCAAACGTACCATCCGGTTTTTGAGTCTAGGTAATGTTTATCTTATAATGAAGTAAACTAAGATCATTAATTGCTTCGATTGGGTTCACTTTTACGGCAGTATAACTCCGAAAGTACTGACTTTCAACCTTAGTCGTAATACTAAGTTTAATTCTGCATAAAAATTCACGAGTATCTTATTTCTATCGAGAGGTGGGCCCACCATTACTCATTCTCCCAAATAAAGACAATAAAGACTTATTAGACAAAATCACCACAAAGGAACTTATAGGTTGATAAACACATTACCCTCCTTTACATCGCACAGTCGGATAAATATATACATAGTGCCATCTACGAAGATGCACCCCACTCTTCTTTCTAAACGTGATTACTGTACTGTAAGCTGTGCTATAAGTGGTTAGAAAGAAAAGTGGAGCGAAAAGAAAGAAATAAAGAAAGAATGTTTATTCTGCACAAAAAAAACGCACTTAAAAAGACAAAAAGACATAAAATACACACATGCAAAAGTAGCCAAAGGCCAAGCCAAGGTGATAGCGCGTCTTCGTGGATGGCACTATTTATATATAGGCGATATATTACCCTCCTTTGCGTCGTGTAGTCAGGTAAAAATAACATAATTAAATAACTTACGCCTGTGAAATTCCCGAACATTCCACCTGGGCCCATGCAGGTTATCATTTCATTATATGATGTCAAAACATCCACCTGTAAAATATTTATTTACCCATCTAAAGACTGAAGGTTGAAGTACAATATTATAAAATGTTCTATTTCAAGATGATAACACGGGAACCGATCCAAAAAATGTAATGTCAACGAACGGAAAAAGGGTCAGGGGTCCCATCGAACATTACATTGAACGTATATCCTACAAGCTTACAATCCTCCATGTTTACAATACAAACTTAGTGAGTTGTGCAAAAGCGGAATAATCAAAAACCTTTCTCTATTGTTCCTGTTCAGTGAATCAGGATATGTCTCCGGGATACGATGGGTCCCCGATCGTAGGGTCACCTTGAACGATATTTGACTTGAAAGATTGACTGTGGACACGAACTAGTGTGCGTAATAAAAATACCTATGAATATAAATAAGATACCTACTGTATAACTCTTTCATGATGCTCTGACTTGGAATGAAGGGTTTGATAAGGATGTAAAAAATATGGCGAATACAGTATGACATAACTATCCTATAATATTACTTGGGAGTCAGCCCTTTTTCTAAATACAGTATGAATACGTAGGGTGAGTTTTTGCTGACATAAATTATATTTACCATAGTTTTGGTACAACATATTAAACCTAAAAAACACTACAAATTAATTACACAATAAGTAGCATCTAATAGGTCCCAGTGAAAAGAAAACCTCATAGTTCTAATAGTTATCCTAAAAAAACGATAAACAGTTTTTTAATACATCAGGCCTCACCTTTCCACGATATATAATATAGATGTAGGGCTGTATATCCCTGCACTGTATAACAGTGTCTCCCTTGAGCAGGTACATTTCATGCAGGTGTTGTGTGATGACCCTGATAAAGGACCTCTCCACCTTCCCGAATAGAGGCACTTCGCGTAAGGCTCGCTCATACATGAACACTAACGTGTCCTCCATTAAGGCTGAGTTTAGACGACGACATATTTTCTGAAAGATAACTTATTTTATTTAAAAATTCCTTGAGTAAATCCTAAATGGATATATGATAGTAATACATTAGCAACATAATTTACGAGTATGCTGCGAGCTGCTATTTTTACGGTAATTTCTTACCAAGTAGGTTAAGAAATTACTTTAAAATATGAGAGCTATATTATACCTAGTATTGCATTTTTTTTCCTCAAAATAATCAAGTCAAAGATAATTATTTACTTTTGGTATGATACAGGTTAGACACGTGTTTAATAATTCTCAAAACTCGCGAATGACCGAAGACATACGCTCCGTAAACGCCACAACAACAGAACAAGACAGGGCAGATTATTCAAGTATTAATTAAATAATATATCATCGAGACCCAGGATCTAATTTAGTGACAAAATGATGAAGCGACATTGCTCGCCACACCTGTCACCACTGAATACCACCTGCGGTCGCGCGGCTTATACAGACTCGATATAATATGTATGTGGCTGAGTCAGCATTCGGTGCTACGAGATACTCTAAAAGAAATGTGTAAAATATTCTTGCTGAGGTTTGAAACTAAAGTGGACGCTGAAATTTTGAATCGAAGATTCAGTTTTCGCTTAATGTTTTATAAAAAAAAAACCGACGGAATATTGTAAAGGCAATCAGAATCAAAACTATGTTATTCTGCTGTGGGAACGTGATAAAAATGCAAAATTGAGACAAACACAAACATAAAAAGTGTTTCACCACAGCAGCCGTCAGCGTTTCACCAGAATTAATGTAGTTTCCGTAAAAAGTGCATAACACAATATTTTACGACTACATGACCAGTGAAATACTTGCTGTTTTTCATTGTTTACCATTTTGTACAACATTCCGTTTGTAACACAGTGTAACAGAGTATTTGTTATGACTTACCTGCGGATTACTGCCATTGGTCCGTTTCCACACATATTCAAAATATTTCAACGTTTTCACAGTGAGCATAGGATCCACGTTCTCTTGATACAGAAAGTTGGCTAGATCCTTTGTTTTTTCCTATGAAACAAACGAGGGCTGAGCTCGTTAAAACTAATATAATTACTGTACTGGAACTGCGAAGTCGTAATATTTTTAATGACGGAACTTTAGCCGTAATACAGAGTACTAGACTAGCAGTATGGTCTATCTACGAGGTTAATTAGATTTTATTCATTGTTACACTTCGTAATTTTACAAACTTAGTCATGTGTGGACGACAGACCTATACCTACTCGTATAAGTATGATTTAATATTCGTTTTGTAAATAAATAAGTTCAATTTTCCCGCTAGCAACTGTTTTATGATATGGTATTGATTTCCTTTCATATTCAGTTTATTAACTTTGATCGGCTTTGAAGACAATTGAAATATCGCTGACAATGTAATAAGAAACAATCTGAAATGAATTTCCTATTGAAGTAGGCTTACTTTATTTTTGGAATATACTGATTGGAGTAGCTTGGCAGTACATTCTTTTAAATGTTAAGAAAAAACAAGAGATATTTTTACATGCTCAGTGAAAGGTCAAATGACTCCAAATGGCTTCAACATTTCTGTGGCTTTAAGTGGGCTCCTAAAAGCGATAACTTTTTATTTGCTACTAACAATAGCGGCCGGCTGTTAATGTTCCACAAGGAGGGAACCTTCAGCTAAAGTTGCCCACAAAGGGAGATAACAAGGGCAGTAACAGCTCGGTACATATTCGTAGGTATTAATTATTTTTGTTCCAATTCTAATTATAATAATCATAGCAAATAAGCGGGAATAATACGCGGGTCTTAATTTTAATTGTTTATAAGTATCTAGAGACAATTGGCCAAACGATTTTTTTAAATTATTTTAACATCAATTAAATTTGTTGACGTCATTTTTATTTAGCTTCCTGCCCCCCTAAGTGACGAGGTAAAGAACCTTGCAAGTAGCACTAATAGCTATTGCTTAAAAAACTTCCTTTACAAAGAAAACTTTACAATGGATCGATCTCGATACTGTATTATCAATATAATTCCATGATAATGATGCAAATTAAATAATTAATAAGTATGCATATACTCGTACAATTATACAACGTGTTCGTTTTGATGTCCCATAACTCTAAGGTTAGAAGTAAAAATAATGCAAAAACTCCTAGAACTAGAAGTGTTCCAAAAATACATAGTTTCGAAGATAACATAACACTAGTCTCGAAAACCTTAACTTAATTAAAGTTAAGAAAATACGACGTTGTCATTTTTTTTTATTGACAAAAATTCACAAATTTTTTGTTTTTTTTTATATTTCTCGTAAGGGTTTACATAAATAATTGTGACTGTCGAATTATTTTGTATGAAAAATTTAAAAAAATTAAAAACTTTTGCCAGCTGATTCTTTGACATGGTCTGATTAACACTCTAGAGTTAAAGGTTATCAAAAGAAACACCTTGTATATGCTGATATCCTCTACTAAGATTATACATTTTAGAAGGTGAGTGAGTCTAGTCGTAGCCGAGCCGTAGCGCGTAGATCATGTGCTACGGGCCCGTAGCACACATGTGATCTACGCGCTACGGTCAGCGTAACAGGCTGTTATGTTTCGATTGCTTTTGCATATTCTTTTTTTGATTACAGCTTATCTTTTCAGCTATAGCATTTGCGATATAACATTTTAATAGCAGTTATTGAGCCACCTACATACGGCACAAACGGTAATAAAGCCTGTTAACGTCTATCGTGAATCGACATCTGTCGTGATCGACAACATTTTTAATTAATAAAACACGGGTAGGTATTAGTTATTAGGAAATGACAATGAGCTCTTGTCGTGCTAAAACGCACATACAGGGTCAAATTAAATTAGCTAGCGAACCTCCGCAGACGTGGTGGGTATCGCTGGTAGTGTTGTTACTAGAAGTATGAGTTGAGAATCTGTTCTATTTTTATTTTATCATGTTTAGATATCTAAGCCCTATAAAGCCCAAAAAAAAAACTTTTTTTTAAAATTGATATTTCAAATAGACTGCGGTTTATGACCCCAAACAAAAACATTTTTTTTTTTTGGTTTATCATGTTTAGATTTCGATGCTCATCACGTCTGCGGAGTTTCTCTAGATAATTTCATTTGTATATCTGTTCGATTTCACATACCTACTTAACATTGCCGACATTTGATGAGTACAAAACAACTTAAAAATAGTACTTACATTATGTTCCAATAAAGCATGCGCGGCGGCTGACCGTGTGGAGGCAACATATCCGAACATGAAGGCAAAGTACATAAATCCAGTGATCTTTAGGCCCATCACTAGCCAGCGGTCCACGGAGTTGGGCATGCCAACTGGAGTGCAACCCATACCTACAAGTTATACAATAGTTTGTTTTACTTCATTTGAATACTAGCAACCCTTCTTCACACGGTTTTTACGCCTTAACAGAATATTGAGATTTATTTATCATATGTAAGTTTATATTAATGTATTATACACATAAATATTCAGGAATAAATTCTTAAAATTATAGTGAAAACAGTACTACAATCCTTTGCTTAGTTTAGAAGAACAACGCTGTCACACAGACAGACACGAAGAGCGACTATATATTTAAAATTTTATATTAAGGGATATTGCTATGCTCAGGTAGGATTTGTAGGCCTGAGCACCGGAATCGCGATTATAACAAAATTCCGGAATTCGCATATATTTCAGTATCGTTTGTAATATCGGAATTGGTTTGATCAAACCCGGTTTTTTTTCGGGAATGGCGCACTCCGCACGTAGGTCGCAACGCAGTCGAGTCGACACGACTCGCGAGAACAACCGTTTTTTTTTGTTGTTTAATTTTTTCCTACTACAATATCAAATAATCAATCAATATTATGCATTTTGTCTACCATTTTTAAAGGAAGCTTCGAACTCCGGAATTTCGGAACTGTATTGTACAATATTGAAACCCCATTCCGGAATTGAAAACTGGTCCGATACTCAAGCCCTAGTAGGAATTATGCAAACCCGCATGCGAGAAACTGCACGATTCTGCGCATATAGCTGCCCGGTACATTTAGTTACGTAGATTGTGTACATAAAAGCTCCTGTAATCCTATAATTATGAAGCTTTTACAAAAAGTTGCAAGATGACCGATGTAAGTTTTACCTACACGCAGCTTCGAATAATTTTGTTCCTTAGAATCAAGAAGTTTGTGACTTAAAATACTTTCAATGAAAGACAAGTACTAAATAGACGACCTTTCAAACAAATTCGCAATCTTAAAATACAATTATTTAACCGGCTTCCCTTCACCCTCCACTTTCCTTTCAAAAACAAATGTTTAAGAAGCTTATTCCAATTAAACAACCACACGTAACATCGAAATACGTTAGAACCAATACTACGTCCTTAAACTGCGTTCACGAATTAGTTTCCAAACATGTAAACAAATATGTTTTTGAAAAACAATTTTAATACCCACACATTAAGTTGAGTTTACGCTACAACTTCAGTAGTCATTCGGAAATCAACTGAATTTAGACTAGCACAAAGTTGATACTTATTCGATTAAGTGGAAATAACATACACTTGGAAACAAGGATTTGAACAGACTTTAAGTCGTTGACATAACCCGAAACATTCCGCTCGATACATTACCTGTAACCGTAGTATCAATTACGTGGAGTACTAACCCACGAATATCTCGTAAACCCAGTAGAACGTGTACACGTATTCCGTGACTGCATCTGGGACAAGCATACAAAATAATGTGACCACACGTTTGTTATAAGATGGATAACTGTTTAAAATTATTGTTGGGAATCCAACACAACACCTTTCACGCGGTATGCACGCGCAGGCATCATGATCAGCGCGTCATCGGTACAGCTGAGGTGCGGCGCGACGGCGACACGGCTCGGCCCGATGACTACTCGCTTCCACGGACTCCACCGCGTCGGACGATATTCCTCACTAATTTTATTATTTGTCCGGGACAGTTTATTTTGTTATAAGCACGGTATTAAACCGTTGCCTAACAATACAGTCCACACTCTTTCATTGCTTACCGCGTTAACAATTATGGTTATATGAAAGGGTAATTGGCTGTATTAACGAATGACAAAAATATACAGTTCGCTTCTTGCAACCGTGTTGAATCGTGTAACATTAAAAAAACGTTCAATTACGAGCGTTTTTAATACCGCGTATTTTCAACATGGCCAATATTACTAGTACTAACTGATACGTAAAAAATGTATTGAAGTATTACATATAATATCACATCGATAGACAGACTGCTCTACCATGTACCTACGTACAAGTACGTAGCCTAAAGTTTCATTTGTGATGCGGGTAGCGAACCAAAATGAGCAAATACCTATTTCACAGACCTCTAGCGCAGACGAGCGCGTTAGTGACAAATATTATAATATTCTTTTCTGAAACATGCTTGGAAATTCGCGCTTTTTTTGACAACCTTCTTCGAGTTAAATCGAAAATGCTGAGTACTGGTCAAATACATGCGAACAGGCGGCCGGCAATACTAACAGTATGAAAACTCTTAACTCATGGCAACCAAGGAGGTTACCTATCAAAAATGTTGTTCAAATTTCGAACCGGCTTACACGTTTGTTAGCTGTTTAAAGTAAAAAAGAAACAAATGGAAACGCAATTCGTGATTCATTCTGGATATAAATTCCAGAATGAATCACGAATTGCGTTTCCTTTAATTTAATTTTATTTTTATTTAATTAATTTTGTTAATTTACTTAGTTTGAATTTCGACGTATTATTTGAGAAAATTACCAAATGTACAAGTCTCGGCCGCAACCAGGCATTGATGAACTCACGTATGAGTGCCACATCATCGCCTCGGCCCACATTTTCACGTTCGTCCATCAATGCCCATTTTGCAAACCGCGGCAGTAATGTACTATTATGAATCAAAGAAATAATGTTTATGTAAAAAATTAATAACGAATGTTCACTTACATCTCATCTCATACTTTGTACTCGAAACGATCAAGACCTTCGTACAATTAACCATAATATAATGTGAGTTAGGAGGACAGTAGGGTTCACACGCGTTCACAAAGATGAACGCCGTAGTAAAGTTCACAATTGTCAGGGCTATAGGCAGGAACTTCAGTAACGCTACAGCTGGATTTACTCGCATTATATCACCCTCCCAGTATGAGAAAGCACCTGTTATTCTCGTCACCTGAACAAAAAGATATTTTCACTGAATACTATTGTGCGAACTGTGAAGATCTGTACAGTAGGTATCTAGATACGATTAGATACAGACTTTGTTATTTATTGTTGCGCGCTCTTTTGTGTTCGGACCTTTTTCAAGCTCTTTCTAGACGTGTGAACATCCATTTTCTATCAGTTTTGTAGTTCTATAAGTTGGTACCATTTATTTTAAATATATTTTCTGTAATGACACTCCTTTTTTAGGCAGTCGTGTGAAAAGATAAAAACGAATCGTCTTGTTTCCGTTTATTCGCAAAGTGGATCCCGTCAAATCAACGCAAACCTTTGAGAAAACGTATTTCCTGACCATGAAGTGAGTTGTACTCAAAGGGAATGCTTACGTACCCACCACTTATTAAGGCACCTGCATTGAGTGAAATTGAGTTATCTATGGTAACTGATAGAAAGCATTATTTATTTCAGGCGTTCTGGCCTTTAAGCAAATGAGGCGTGGCGTACAACAGTCAAACTCTCAAACTCAAAGCATTACATTTCAATTACCTACATCATTATTAGGCACTTTTGAATTATCAATAAGTCGGTCAATCAAAAAGATAAAGCTGGTTGCCCATTCGAAAGCGTGGTTAGTAACGGAAATATAACCTCCTTTGTGTAAAATATTTTACAACAAATAACTGAAAGGTGCAATAATACAATGTAATTAAAAATCACTTACCAAAAGCATTCGATTCAGTCTATAAAGATCCATGTCCGTATTATCATTTACTATTTTAAACTGTAACAAGAAAAGCATCATAAATCAAAATCCTAATGCTGCACTCAAAGACGTCCCTTATAAATATCAATTTTTAACTTTAATATACCAGTTCATAGAGAGAGAGGTAGTGGGCCAGTGAATACGGCCCCTACTTACAAGTTGTAGGTAATGGGTTCGAACCCAGGCCGGCATTAATAATGTTAATAATTTAATCACCACTGCTCTCAAAACGGTGAAGGGAAACATCGTGAGGAAACCGGCATATCCTAGAACCAAAAATTCGAAGGCATTTGACATCTACCAACCCGCATTGGGCCCGCGTGGTAGATTACAGCTCTCGAAGAGACAAGGCCTGCGGCCCAGTGGTGGGAACATTATAAGCTAATTATGCACCAAATCACTGTCAAAAAAATGACAGATTGAAAAGAGAAACAATTTTGATGACATGATATATGAAGAAGATTTGACCAGTCTCTGGGAGCGGCTGTAAAATGGTTAAGGAAAAATCGAATTTCTAGAATACTCACAACTTCTTCAAACGGAAAGACACTTATAATGTCCAATAAGAAGGCATGCTTCAAGTATCTTGACATAGTCAACAGCGGATGTGTGACCAGTAAGGACTTATCATTGTAGTAAGCTACATACGCCATTATCACTATATCTATGTATAGAATAACATCCGACCAGTTGTATGGGCCACCATGCTTGTGTTGTTTTGACTGAAATTGTGTAACATTTTAGTAGAGGATCAGGGCCTAGTAGATGAGGGACAAAACATAATTTCTTACTCATAATATTACTAGCTTTTGCCCGCGGCTTCTTAGAAAAACTTATGTCTTAACTAACTGTGCCAAATTTCATCCAAATCCGTTCAGCCGTTTTAGCATAACAGCGTAACAAACAAACAAACTCAATTTCGCGTTGATAATATTAGTTAGGATTGTACAAAATATAGGATTTGGTTAAGAGTTCAACCATAGAGCCAATCGTGATAGTACCAGAAAGTCTTAGAAATACATTCAGTAAAAATATCCCATTCCGCGTGGTTGTCCCATCTTAAGCTGACTGTGAGCATCTCAATGATCATCGCTTATCTTCCAAAAGTATATGGAAAAAGCCACGCATAGCCTCAGCCTTCCCAGTAACGTAATAGCAACTCTAAAGCACACTCGACACTTTACTCAAAACTTTAACTTACATAAATTTCCTCGCGACATACTACAGTAACACAATAAAACATGGAAACTTACAGCGATATCGTATGGAACAGCGAATATGTAAAACACGGCGACTAGGAAGCGTATGGCACACCAGAACTTCAGGAATATACCATGGGGAGTAATGCATCCCGGCACGAAGAGATACCTGAGGTGTCTGCACAACACACGAGTTATCAGACAGCAGCAAAAGTACACACATGAAGCATTTTTTTAAATTATGTTACTGCTAAAATAAGTTGTTTGGACTGGTATAATTTGTATAGGGATGGAAATGGAAAACTGCGGTCGCAACATGGATGATGGCTTTCTGCTGTGCCCGACAGGGTCCATAATGATGTTATTATATTTTCAATTACCACTTAAGTACACATTGTGGAATCCAAATAAATGATTGAGTATTGAGTAATATCGTGGCAGTCCAGAATAAAAACAATCTCTAGAGCGAACTGTTCTGAGATTACTTTTCAAAAATCTGATCCCAAGAGGATACGATAAGGACGGCAGAATCAAGATAATATGATTTAGTGGAATTAGAAACTGCATAGTCCTGTTATACAGATGACGCTTCTGACCGACTCCATTCACCACATTCAGAATAGTTTTTAATACTGTCCCTGTTGGTTTAACTAATGCATCTGTGTTTGTGCAATGTTTTTCTTCTGAATGGACCATTGTTTTTAGAAAACGACGAACAAAGCCAAGTTTGAAATGCTGTTTCATATATATATGCAAATAAACAAGGCTAGGATCCTGCTTTTCGCGGAGGAAAGGTGTTTATTCTGACGCTACGACGTGACATAAATTAGCTTTCATGTAAAAAGGGTATGAGTTAACCGCGAATAAATTAGGCTATTTATTGTGTTTGTTAAGGGAAGCTAAATCAATGTCTATGGTGAAAATAGCAAGCTCAAAAGAATAGGTTCAAGAAGCAATAAATCAATGCAATAAACAATATCCAAAATTTTAAGATAGGTAACTCGCAACTCGCCTGTAATGTAACAATCCAAGATTCGATTAGATTCGCATTCATGTTACAAATTCCATCAAGGGTGCTCCTACTCACTGCTGCTACATTACAGGCGAATAGTTCTAGTGAATGTAATGTTACAAATTGCATCATTACAGGTGGCCGACTATAATGCTCGGTTCTCCTCATACACTGATGTAATTACCAAATCTGAATCGTTACATTTCAGGCGAATGCTACCGGTGAGGGAGCGCCTTAGAACAGCTTATTGTTATTTCTAATTGATTAAGGCCCGGCTTTCCATAATAATGAATTGTTCCCAATTAAAGCTTGTTCGAACAAGTACGCCTGTTTTAACAAGTATTGTTCTCACAATAATAGAGCTAATTAATCTCATGAAATTGTAGCACAAAGACTTACATACCTCAATATGCCTAACTTGTTGAATGTCTTCACGTAATGGCCCCTCTGTTCTCTTGTGGTGAATACCACGAAACTTTCCTTTATCTCTTGCTAAAACAAATTATTTACTTTAGGAACTAGTGCGGTAAGTAAAGTTACTTGTGTAATGTTATATGATTCGAGGACGCATAAGTGTTACAAGAGTCTGTTATGTAACGGGTTTGTTGAAACTCACAATTATAATACACTAGCTTATGCTCACGACTTGGTCCGTTCTTAAGGGTCCTAGAGTGATGTTAAATAACCTATAGCCTTTCTCAAGAATTGAGCAACAAATGCAAAAATATTTTTTCAAATCGGACTGGCAGTTCCGGAGATTAGCGCGTTCAGACAAATAAACCAAAAAACAAACTCTTTAGCTTTATGTTTAGTATATATATATATATATATTATAGAATAGATAGAAATAGCATGTCATTGTCTTCAAATGATGATGATGTTCAGCTCCTCGTTGTTACATCATGAGATATGGAGCAAATAGTTTGAATTTTCCTAGCAAAGAAAAACTTCTGTCACTATAGCTGAGTAATTAAAATAAAATAAATATATAAAAGCTGGAACCCTACACTGAACAGCCACGGTTATCGTCACTAAACAGGGCAGTCTATCTCTCATACGAAATTGGATGGCATCCGTGAAATATTGTCTAGTGGTAGACATGATGGTAATACTTACTGCAATTCTGTTCGTTTTCGTGTCCAATCGACCGGTTAGAGGTTTCGCATCTTCGTAACAGGCGGCTTGGGCTTGGAGTTCCTGGTCTTCTAAAGCCTATATGTTAGAGGCAGAATTTTAGGACCAGGGAGTACGCAACAATGCAGGAGACGCCCCGTGCGTCCAGAGTAGCGAGCCGACTTCCGGCCACCGTAGGCGCGGGCTTGCGGACGGTGAGCAATGGGTAGCTCGCCGTCCGATTAGGACCAGGCCCGGGTCGACGGCGCGTTGTGTTCCACGCGCGCCTTAAAGAGATGTCAGCACCTACTGACGGGGTCCGTAAGGGCCATCGCCTGCCAGGGTTGCGAGTTTGTCCGAAAGGGATATCGCGGCCCCGGCACACAGGCAACGGAAGGAACACGGGTGGGTTTTAGTCAGTAAGGGAGTACGCAACAATATGAATTTATATTATTATAATTCAATGTGTCCTATTTGCGCTAAAATCCACCGCAAACAAAAAAAATCTTCATCGTAATATTTCTTGGAACATTTTGATTTACGTAATCATGACCTTTTATGTACCTATATATAATTATTCTGGATCTGTGCCCCGTTGATGGCTCGCCTCCTATTACATGGGACTTAAACATAACTGGCGAAATGTGGGTGGACTATAGAGCGGGAGGGCCGAGTCAGAGTCTCACGCTACGCCCGTGCTGTGACGGCAGATGCCTTTCTCAGAGGGTAGCGTCAACAGGCGTCACACCGTTTAACGTCAGAGGCCTCTCTTGCGTGAGGCGCCAGTACACCTCTGCCTAACCCTTCAGGGGTTACAAATGTGGTGTTATGTTTATGTGTGTGTTTATAAAATGATTATTACTTCAATTGCATAATGTTCATTATATTATATCAAATCTCTATGTATTTTAGTTTGTGTACATAAATAATAAAATAAATAAACTGCTAGCAGCAGTGATATCCTAGTGGTGTAACCGTCAGATTACCAACTCATAGGTCCCAAGTTCGAACCCAAAGCACGCACCTCTGACTTTTCGGATTCATGTGCGTATTGTGTAATTATCAGTTGCTTCAAAAATGGTGAAGGAAAACATCGTGAGGAAACCGGCATGCCTGAGAGATATTTCTCGATGGCATGTGAAGCCAAGTCAGAGGCCCATGGGCAGCTTTAAAACTTTGACACCAGGTTAGTCAATAAACACACGAAAAGAAGAAGAAGAAATTGCTTTACATTTCACTAACATTAAATTTCTAAATATTAGCTTACATTAAGATAATCATACTTCAAAGTAAATAAACGCTAACAAAATGATGCCAAAGGAAATTGAGTGGGCGAGTAATCGATGAGGAAAATCGAGTTGAAGAACGTTAAAGGAGTTTACACTCAAATTGTATTTCTGTAAGTGTCATTTTAATTTCGACTAAAAATATCTACGTAATTCTTGGTAGATTAATGATTTCATGTATCTACTATCAGTTTCCACTGTTTTTCTGGTTTGAAATTATTATTTCAAATTCAAACTCAGAACATTAACCTCTACCAGCACTTTTGAATTTACAAGGAGTCGATCAGTCAGAAAGTTGATGTAAGTAAAGTTGATTACCTAATTTACTTACTACATCGGTTTCCCAATCACTTAAGCGGGTTATATTATATATTTCATAAAACACAAAAAAAATAACTTATCTTACTATAGTCAGATGCACAGCTGTAGGTCTCCAGGAGACTGACCTACATCATATACTTGGCATTCTTTCACCATTACATACTAAATTGTTATAAGTACACAAAACTAGAACAAGCTATGTACAACATCGCAAGCTCACCCATACGCTAATACATCAGACTCAGACACAAGCACACAAAGGTTTCTCTCAGTAACAAAGTAGATGTACAGAAGGTCGGTTACATACAACGAGCGAAATCACCCAGTTCACTCACTGGAACCTCAGCTGGCACTGTGAAGCATCGCAAGATACTAGACTCGGCCCACTATCGATCTCCGGTCTCTGGAGAGGAGTGATGTGGCGGCATCTACATCGCCACATGCGATCTACGCATCAAACACCTGACGTCACACAAATCCTACGCGCAGAGTGTTCGGCAGACGGTTGAACATACGAAAACGGCGGTTTCGTGGGGCCATTTGCTACGTGTTTAGGCCCAATAATAAGACTCAGGGCATTTGTCGCAAATGTAGAGTTCCGTGAAAAAAGGCCCAGACAGTTAAAATTGGCGAATTGTTTTAAATGTTTTAAAAGAAATTGTGCGTATTCCATACCGTTAGAACGGGCATGAAGCAAAGATGTTTTCCTAAAATTAGAACTGCTCTATCATTATTAGTTTTTTTTAACGCAGTTCAAAGTCGAGCTTTCGATATTTTTTTTTTTAGTCATCTGCGTCAAATAAGAATTTTATAAGATTCTACAGTTACTTGAGATGAAAAAAAAAATTGTGATGTCAGTTTTGGTATCCTTGTGGCCTGGGTCTTGGTTATTGGGCCTAAACACGTTGCAGACAATTTCAGCAGATTTCAAAAGATTCAACCGTCTGCCGAACACTCTGTATAATAAGTTCGCCGACATCAATCGTTGGGCAGTTTCCCGCCAGACACGACACCCGTCTGGTTGGAGGATCACCCTGTTCCTTATACCTCTAAACACGCATACATAGACACGTACGTACGACGTTCTCAAACTTTGTCAACAGAATGCCAGTCACGAGTGCGCTTGCACTCCATGTACGTGAACCGTGTCTATGTGAGCGTGCGTTTTCGCTCATTGTATAGACAGAACCTTCTGTACCAATTTATTCTGTGGCTCATCTGTTGTTGTACGGCGATATTAAATGCATGAATCACCGTGATAATGGGGTGACTAATGTCCGGGAACGTTCCCCAGCATTGCACCAGGGCACTGTATTCCACATGCAGTAATATGCAGTTTGTTGACGTCACCACCGTGTATACCTGAACAAATTATATTTTCATTACGGTAATGTTAATGAATACCGCTTTTGTTAGGACTGATCTGCATAGGACGTTAGGATGGAATATTAATTGCAATTTTGTTTGACTATGATCTTGTTATAAAGTAACTATTTAGATACACGCTAAATAGGGATGTCGACAATTTTTTTTTTTGTCCGGTAGGTAGATTAATAAAAATAAAAATATTGGACACGTATTTTTTTTTTCCTTAATCAAAAAAAAAAAAACATAGTTTGAGCTAAAACGTGGCATGATGTCGCTCCCGGTTGATTTTATACTGACTTGCGACGTAGCAAGCCCCCACAACCCAACTTTAATGCGTTTTATCTAAACCATTTTTTATTAATATGATAAAGCAAAAAATACGTGTCTTATATCTTTTTAATAACTGACTGACGGACTAAATAATTTTTTTTTGACAGTCTACATCCCTATTCTATTATTTTTAAACATAATACAAAAAATAAACATTCATCATTTTTTTTTTTTAAATACAGCACATCAAAGCCTTCTCAGGAAAACGTTATTGGTGTACAAGAAAATTTGTATTTAAAACAAACCAGGCAGCTTTTGAAATTATTTCATTAAAGTTAAGATGAAACATGATGAAATGATGAAACAAAAATTCTGTTTTGTATAGTAAGGAAAATGTTAAGCTAAAGTCTATTTTATAAATATCAGGTACATATTTATAATATAGACTTTAGCTTACCATTTTCCTTATTTATTTCTTATAGAAAATCAAAATATACGCAATTATATCACACAACTAACTATTTACACTAGGTACCAAATTAAAAGACTTATGCCCGTTTTCACCTTCACTAAGTGACACTTAAATGAATCCTTAAATAAAAGTGGATTTTCAACTCTCAGCGCTCAGCACTTTCATTTAGGGATTCATTTAATAATTAAAGTTATAGTTAATTTATTATAAGTTAACAGTACAACAGTAGTTCAAGTAAGTTCAATTAGTTGTCGCTGAAAACGGGCATAACAAACTTACTATAAAATAAATACAAAAACAAAATTACACTTAGGCGTCAAAGTACCGCTGTATTTATTTGTATAGTAAGTTAGGTAAACTTAAATATATACAGAATGATAACTAACGAAGGGTTAAACTCCCGTTAACCCGCATAGCATTCAAACATGCAAAAAAAAATACCGGGATAACGGATACGCCCTTCGTTATGTAACATACTGTATTTTACCTTAGGTAAGCCAAACAGCATTTCCACAACACCAAAATGGGTGCCGGGGCCTATGATCATTTCTCTTTTACCGAGATTATTCAACAGGTAACAATGACCCTGTAAATAGTGCTCTAGTTAGTGGGGCCTTAACGATCTAGGTACTTAGATCTTGATCACTTTAATGATTAGAGGAATTACTTTAATCTTGATCACTTTGATGACTCTAGTGGTAATGTGAAAGAAATATTTTTATCTAATCGTTCCGTGGTTGGGATGAATTTATCCCTAAAAGAAACTTAACATTGCAGTTGAAAAATATGTTCTCCCATACATCAATATACGTCACCGTCAAATGTCCAAATGCAAATGTAAGTTTGTCGCAAAACAATTATTTTTTATGTGATAAAACTACAAATTAACGATTTTCGGATTAACTTTTTCCTTTACTTGTGCCGTGAGACCTTGCTTCCTGCCAAATTTCATGATCCTAGGTCAACGGGAAGTACCCTGTAGGTTTTGATTTATTTGCGAATATCAAAATATGTCGCCTAAATGGCCTTATTTTTTAATTGTGTTCACTTAGAAGCTTAATTGACCTGAGGAGCTGAAGCTTAAGAGCTCCAAGGGACCGTAGACTTGCGTATTTGATATACAGACGGACGAAGCGATCCTATAAGGGTTCCGTTTTTCCTTTTGAAGAACGGAACCCTAAAAAAATTATCATGGGAAGATTTAAATAAGTAGGTCCGAATTCAAAGCATTTTGATTTATTTGCCAGATCAACCTTTAAGAGCTTCTATGGAGTGAGAAAGACGTACTTTTTGCAAGATATACATGTCCCGTCCGATATCGGCAGCATGCTGTACCACCTCATTGTCAGGCAGCACCAACTTCCTCGTATTACTGGCCACAGTCTGCAGGAAGTCCCTGTTCAATACCTACGAAGAAATTAAAATGCTATACATCTGAACGCTCTATTTAATATAAACCGCTTTTGTTCACTATTTTTAATCTCGACGAAGATTTCTGATGAGAAAGTTTTAAATCATCTGGTTTCATTTTTATTCTTTCTTAAATAATGTTCATATGATGCAAAATATATCGTATGTACGTGATATAATCTTACAAGATAGACTATACAACCGGCTGAAAGTCTCCGCCGGGGATATACAAAGGGATTGTTGTCTAAAAATCTCTAATTAATTTACCGGTGGCACGTACTTTTAGAAAACAGAGAACTAGACTGACAATTTGCTAGCCTCTGCTAAAGAACCCGATAGCACCTTTACCTGAAGTGAAACTGAATGCCGATTAACAAGCTTTTTACTCGTTCCGACAGCCGGATAGTTAGCACCGGATACCCGGAAGCTAATGTATACTTGAGCCGGGTACGAGTGAAATCCGTAGCCCACTTGTAGAAGTCCGTTTTTCACCGGATAACGAACCGTTATATTCACCGGACTTGCAGTGGTACTTTTTGCATGTAACCTACATGCAAAACGAACGGATGTGTACCAGCGGTTAAATATCTTGTCTACAGCTGCGAAAGCGCAGCAAGGAAAGACGATATTGCCAGTATGTAAAATCTAACAATATTCTTAGCAACTCTAATCAAAATACGACTAGAGTTTCACTATATATGGAAAGTCACATTCAAACAGAGACAAATCAAGTAGGTAATAGCTATAGAATAAAAGCTTACCCGGAAAAGTGGGCAGAAAAGCAAAGTTTCGACCATTTCTATAGAAAGCACTTCTTGCTGGATATTTGTGGACATATCTGCAAATATTTCCTCCGTAGAAACCGCATGATTGTAGTACCTGTATTATGATACAGAAGTACGTGATTAAAATATCACCACAAAAATCTGTGAATTCAGAAATGATTCACAACAAAAATCTTGCGTTCTTCTTTTCGTGTGGTTAGTGACTAACCTGGTGTCAGAGTTTTAAAGCCGCCCATGGGCCTCTGACTTGGCTTCACATACCGTCAAGAAATATCTCTCAGGCATGCCGGTTTCCTCACGATGTTTTCCTTCACCGTTTTTGAAGCACGTGATAATTATAAAATACGCACATGAATCCGAAAAGTCAGAGGTGCGTGCCTTGGGTTCGAACTCGAGACCTATGACTTCTATCTTGCGCTGATCTCTTTTACTTTTGCTACCGATAGCTTTTTTTTAAGAAACTGAATAATTAATCATAAAATATCAAAACTAAAGAAACCTGAAGTGAAACAAATTTTTATTTAATCCACTTTAGAGTTCACTTTAGTCATAAAATAAATCCAAACGCTTCGCTCACCATTGCACACAGAAGAACTTTTTCACCCGCGCTTTGATTTTTCCACTAACGTGATTTACGGACAGGAAATAAAACAACTCCCTCATGGATTCCTACGAAAGATGGATGGAGTAATAAATAAAGTCCATGAAAATATTTATCTCGAATATTTTAATGACGATGGAAGAATATGTCATACTGTACACTAATTGGACTTCTTCATAGCACCTTGGTGTTTATATTATAACGTTTAAATGTAAATAAAACGTTATATATACATATTTAAACGTTATATTTATATTATTATCAGGGTGATCTAGTTTTTTCTTATCTGTCTGGGATTCAAATAATGGAGAAGTAATTCGCCAGATTCACAGGACTAAGACCGGAGAGTACTATTTAGGAACCTAATAATATCTTATACAAGAAACGACAATCGAAAGGTTAGATTGGTAAATTAAATATAAAGCCAAAAGATAAACGACAAAAAAAATCCGGGTCATTGGACAGTTCAAATACAATCACTTCTGTTTTTATCATTCATGTTCACTGATTCAGAAGACTCGGATATTGTTCTTGTTTTTCGACACTGATTAAAATTGTATTCCTCCTATTTTAAATGTTGATTAACTAAAGGTATATAGGAAGGTTATTTTCATTAAAATTCCTCAGGGAATATCCTTCTAAATTCTAATTTGTAGGATCAATTGGAACAATATCCAACCTTTTTTAATTACGTTCTGAGCATGAATTACAGTACCTACCTATCGGTAGCGATCGGTATTTTCAGTGGAAAAATAATTGGAGATTCCTTGCCATTTGCCATTTTCAATTAAAAATGTTTGCGTACCTTGAATTTTAGCTTTCTGTATGTGGATAGCAAGTAGTTGCTGCATATCCTGGCTGTGTAGAAGCAACTCAAGTATGATCCCAATACGAAGAGCAACATTACCTGAACCAAGAAACATTTTAGTTTACTTGTGAAAAATGATTCGGTATATCGTAGTGCAAGTCCTGCGATTTACGCGCGTAATACGCGTATTTCATTACGAGTATCACGACTCCTGCTTATATGGGCGAAGTGTTACTAGTGTCCCAGCTGCGCGCATCTTTTTACGCGCGTATAACGCCTTATTTGGACGAAGACTTAGGACGGCGCGGCGTACACACACCAGAATGAAGATATATAGTTTTATTAGGTAGGTAGGTACATTGACGTTGTTACGTATCTATATAAAATTTGCATGTCTATAAAAGTGTCACCACTTTTTATCGTTGGCGGGGGTGTCGCTTATCATGATACTCTCAGGGTACCCATTTAAAATTTATAATTAAATGCGTGGGTTAGCCAGGGTTGCCGGTCATAACTCGAAGCTCATGACACATTTAAAATATGGACGTATAAAAACGAATATGTGGTAATCCGGGTGTGAATATATTATAAGTTTATTGTACCTACTTATATTTTTTATTACACTATATGTTAGGTAGAAGAAGCGACCAACCTAAAGGAGTGTAGTATTCATGCTAATGAAGAATTTTTTATGGACCAACTCTGAAATATGAAAAAAAGAACCTGCTGGTACACGATCAAAATACATCTACGGAGCAGTTGATATTTTTCACTCTCTAAAAGTATGTCCTAATATGACTATAGAAATCAATGTCGAATTAAATGTAGGTAATATTGTTATGAAATGTTGAACACGCAACTCACGAAGAAACTTAATTTTATGGGCTAACATAACAGGTGACAATAAAGCAATATTTCCAATATCTAGTAAATCTTACGTGACTGAAACCACATGAAAAAACATAGGCCCATAATAAATCGAACCCTACACTCCATAAAACTTTTTGTGCATTGAACAAAATTTCAGAGAAAAATATATGGTTATGGTGCGGAAGGTAATGGGAAACATACGTGGGGTAAAATATGAAGTGTTTTTGTATGGGGCGAGAAGGTTCGCGTTTTTACGATAGAATACACTAGCTTTCAGGATAGCTGAAGTTTTATTATTTATAGTGGCATACTAAATCTAGCATTATTTAATAATGTTATAAAGAAGAAAATTGTCGGATAAAACGATAGTTTCGTAATGTTTTTTTCTCAGGGGCAATTGCATTACATTTTTGACCTTTTTTTTGGAAATAAATGAAATTATTATAGTAAAACAACTAAATAAAATAATCGCAATTAAATTAAGAAGTTGAGACCAAACGGTATCTATCCTCAAAACACTAAGGTAGGAATTAATTAACTATCAGAACAGTGATTTTAATTTCGTCTTACTTAGATTTTAATACGTATACATTTCACAGGACTCTCATTCACGTAGTCAGGGCTGGATTTAGGACAGACCAACACCCGTACTAGCCCCGGGCCTCCACAATAAATTTTAAATTTTCTTTGCATGTCCTTTCTTTTTTTTTTTAGGATGGGAAGTTATCAAATAACTTCTCCCGCTTTGGGCGGAGCGGGAGTACGTGTCAGACTCTTACTGACTAAAACCCACCCGTGTTCCTTCAGTGGCCTGTACGTTGCTAGGGGCCACGGTATCCCTTTCTGACTTTCCCGCGACCCCGGCAGGCATCAGTCCTAGCGGACCCCTTCCGTTGCGCTGACATCTCTTTGAGGCGCGCGTGGAACACAACGTGCCGTCTACCCGGGCCTGGTCCTTATTGGACGGCGAGCTACCCATTGCTCACCGTCCACAAGCCCGCGCCTACGGTGGCCAGAAGTCGGCTTGCGACTCCCGACGCCCGGGGCGTCTCCTGCGCGGCTAGGGGCGTGAGGGCGCGACTTTTGTCTCTCCCTCACGCGCTCCATCTCCTCCTTCGCGAGCATTACGGCTTCGCAAAAGCAGGTGACGGCTTCCCACGCCCTCTCTCTCCGTACCATGGCCTGGACCAGGGCCGGACGCGAGAGATCACTGCCGCCGATCGCCTCCGTGAGGACACGGCGGTGCCCTGCCCAAGCCGGGCAGACCTCCACCGTATGCTCCACCGTGTCCTCCGGGCGATCCACACAGTGGTGACAGGAACCTCCCGAAACAATCGTCTCCGGTGAGGACCTGCGTCAGATGGAAGGTGAGGACACCGTGGCGCCTCTCAAGCCACTCCTCAAAGAGGGGACTTATCGCCTCGTGAGGACACGGCGGCGGTAATTGTGGCGTGCCCTATTTGCATGTCCTGCGTTTATGATCTTATAAAATTAAATGTTACGTTCAGTTACTTTGATCCCAAATACAGAATTTAAAAAAGTTTTCAATATCCATGTTTTATTTCAAATGACGGTCTCTTAAACCCAAATACTGGAAAACCTCATGACTACATTTCCAAATGTTGAAATGACATTGAGAATGTAGGTACTTGGTGTTGATTGTGTCGAACTGCACTGGAGAGAGCTCATTTTCGAAAACGAAAATTAAAAAAATATAATTCGTACTTTCGTACTACAATGACACTGAACCGCCTATCAAAGTTATCCCTACTGACTGAGCATTGAAACTCCGAGAACTGGATTTCACCAAAATGATGACAATCGAAAAAAGACCGCAAAGTTCCATTCACCTAACCCATCAGGATATCAATATGTGGTGATGATCGACGTCAGCAAGTACTACGAAGACCAGGAGAACGCTTTGAAGAAATTACCGCTTTTGGTGGGGGCTCCGTTATGTTTATGTTTGGGTAACGATAAATTCATTGGACCGTAATCAATTAGTCTTCATAGAAAATTGCACATTGAATGCAATGCGGTAAATATCAAAGGCTCTAATTCCACGCGTATAATATACCTCACATTAACTGCCCTTGGAGACAATACCATTTTTATAGATGACAATGCTCGCGCACAATGTTCTGGCGATGTGGTAGCGTTTTAGCAAAAGGTCAGAATTCAAGGTTTAGATTGTCATCTCGATGTCCCGACCTCAATCCAATAAATCCAATAGAGCACATCTGGAATGTACTGAAGCGACGAGTAAGATCAGTGTAACCCGCTCCACAAAACATCAGGGAGCAAAAGGGTGTAAATACCGAGTGGGAACGCATTCCACAAGAAACCATTAGAAATATCCTCTATAGCATGCCTAGACGAAAGCAAGCTGTTATTTTAGCAAGAGGAGGCCACACTCGTTATTAACCTTGTAAAAAAAGTTTAAACGTTATTAAAGAACCATAATAAAAATTTACTGTTTTTTAACCGACTTCCCAAAAAGGAGGAGGTTATCAATTCGGCTGTTTTTTTTTAAATGTTTGTTACCTCATAACTCCGTCATTTATAAACGGATTTGGAAAATATTGTTTTTTATTTGAGAGGATATACTTCCCGATTGGTCCCATTTTTATCAAAATTCAGTTCTGATGATGGAATCCATGAGGAATTGAGGGAACTCTTCAAATATTGTAGGCATACACATAGTGATTTTGGTATTTTCAGCAACGAGTTATGCATTGCTTTCAGAAAGTATGATTTGGTGAAGAAGAAAGACCACAGATGGCCACCGGAACTACTCAATGATAATTATTTTACGGGTGGCGATAAGATATCTCGATTAAAATAGTTAAGCGACTATGAAGCACATTCTGATGAAAATGGTACCATTGAATTGATCTAAAGATGAAGCCGGAATGTAGGCACCGGAACTCCGTCATAAAACAATGTATCCTAGCCGTGTTTGGGCTTGTTGGAATTGCCATGGGGTGCACTCCGCCTATAAATGATTAATGGTAGTGTAGCCGCATCTACATCGCTACATGCAAACTACGCATCAAAGACCTGACGTCACACAACATCCTGGCGTCACACAAATCCTAAATCGCGCAATTAGAGTTTACCGCGTGATAAACATATATACAAGCTTCCCGACTTCAACCTCTGGGCAGTTGCCCGCCAGACATCACACCCGTCTGGTCGGAGGATCCTCCCTTTTCTATGGGGGATGAGTGAACTTTACACCCTGTTCCTCATACCCCTAAAGTAGTATCCTGGCATCAAATTGCGCTACTTGAGTCATCTGCTATGTGTGGCCTTGATTGTCAGAAGACAGATTTCGTAGCCTCGTTATTTCCGTCAATGATCCTGTCGTCGTGTGGTCGCTTTAATAATTTGTTTGCGTCCAAATCTGATAAAACTATGCCTTCCAAACTTCTGACACAGTCGTGTAAATAGGCATCATAGGCAAAAAAAAAAAAATGCGTCGTGCTTACTTATATTTTTTTTTTTACCGAGGTAGATCACAGATCTTTCGAGGATGGTAACCCTATAATTTATGGACTGTGACCGCCCAGCTTAATATTAGAGGCAGCATACGACACTCCACATCTCCGTAACCTCTTACCGCCTGGAACGTAGTGCTTGTTGTTGGTATGGGTATCACTTTGAAAACTATAAATTTGCATATATTTTTATTGGATGAGACGATTGCAATGAAACAAAAACTAAATGTTACATCGTGATTATATTATTACAATTTTAATAGGACTGTAATTAAATTTCAAAAATATTATATCTGCTAAATTGTATGTAGAAAAAGCATTCATTAGTACCATTTTGGGTCAATAGATGTCATTGAGATGCAAAAAAAATGTTTACGCCCTTTCTACACTTTTAAGCCAGTTTTGAAAAATTTATGATTAAATCTTTATTATTACCTAGATAAGTTTATACTACGTTTTCTAAACCAAATGAATAAGATCTTTCATAAAAAGTGTATCCCCATTTTCCCCCACAAAGGGGTTAATTTAAATCATTCCACTTTGCCCCACCAAGTCACCCCCACTGGTCCAAAGTGGAATGCCTAAAATTTTCAGTGGAATCTTCCCATAGAAATATAAATAAATCTGCCCCACTAGCTCCATTTGGTGCGGCAGATTCCAATAGTCTAAAATCTTGATGGATTACTTGCCCCACTAGTTGTAACCCCACTAGGAGTAATTTTTGAAAAATCTTTTGATTTATTTCCATTATTCGAATGGTATACTAATTTGTATGGGGTAGGTACCACAACTAAAAAGTGAAAAATAAAACCTTTTTTACAAAAGAAAAACGACCAGCTTCGAAAGAAAAACACAAAAATAACTTTTTTTACAAAACAAAAACCACTGAATTCCACAAAAATACACTTAAAAGTGCAAAATAACTTTAATTTCGGAAGTCGGTGGCAAAAACGAAAATACAGAACCATATATTATTATAGCTCCTACACACTATATACTACACTGCCGCCGGCCCTGCCGCCAGGCAAGCCGCGGCGCGCCCAGCTCTGACGCACAAAGTATCGCATAGGAAATGAAGGTGCAAAAGCCGCGGGTACGTGCCGCGCGCCATGCCGCCGGCATAGTGTGTAGGAGCCATAATACATTAAGATGGTTGAAGCCGTGATATAGATATATCCTTAGGGATATAGGTATATTTTGGTATATACTTCGTATAAAATATTTTCGTTTTTACCACCAACTTCCGAAATTATTACTTACAGAGTAGGGACACTCCTGACTCTTTGGACTTTGACATCATTTATCATTGATTTAATCGAAATTTGATGACAAAATTGACAGAAACTACTCTCGTTTTTTTTTTTAAACAGTTTACCTATTTATATAATTGATAATTGTTAATAAACATTTCGTCCCTTCCAAAATTTTTTCGGGGGCTGACACCTTTAAATCTGGGCCTGCATGTAGTTCTGCGTAATACCTACCTAAGCTACTTGAGTTGGATTTCATGTACATGTATCTGCAGATCATATATCCGCTACCAAGTAGAGTTTCCTGTAACTGAACGGATTACCTGACCCTTACCAAAGCTGTACAATATAATTCCAAAAAATAATTATATAATAGAAACGATGTATCGACAAACATGCAATGTTGAATAGGTGCATTGGCATAGTCTCCATAAAATAAGCTGCAATTGGTACTATGTGCGTCGGGCACATCGGGCAGCATTTTTACCACACAATTTTAGCTTTTCGCCTAAATTCCGTGCTGATACGAAAGAAGAAGTAATGGTGGCACGTCTACTCTTAATGAATACAACACTTTTTTTACCAAGAGTTAGGGGTGATACACATCTTGCGGACGGTGAGCACTTGCGGACGGTGAGCAATGGGCAGCTCGCCGTCCGATAAGGACCAGGCCCGTGTCGACGGGGCGTTGTGTTCCACGCGCGCCTCAAAGAGATGTCAGCACCAACTGACGAGGTCGAAAGACCAATGCCTGCTGGGGTAGCGGGTTTGTCCGAAAGGGATATCGCGGCCCCGGCACACAGGCAACGGAAGGAACATGGGTGGGTTTTAGTCAGTAAAAGTCTGACACACCCTCTCGCTCTGCCCAGAGCGTGAGAGGTCATTTAATGATTTCCCACCCTCAAAAAGAAAAAAAAAGGGGTGATACACACATGTTCGACTTGGTATGATTCGGCCCAGCCGACCGGTAAAATCGAATATGTATAGTATATGTAGATATGGAAAAAGACGCTCGGCTCGACTCGAATTGTCTTGTGCCGACCCGATCCGAACATGATTCAGCGAGAGTAGATGCCGAATGAAAACTTAATACTACGGGCCGACTTGGTTGTTCAACAAACGGTGCCGAATCGAACGTGCCAACTCGAATATGTATGTAGCACTTAGGTACTACTTAACCACTCACTGTCTTATTTTCACCTGACCCGTAGAGTAAGCTTACCCGTATCAGCCAATAATTAAACATTAGCTTTATCTAGCACTTACAACAATAAGATCGAGGTCGCCGGGCGCGAGCTCCGAGCTGCCAATACCAGTAAACACGGATGTGCCGAACAGGAATGACGTCTTCATAGGGCTCTCGTGATGCGCTTCGATGGCCATGAACACCTTTGTCTCCCAGTATATCAGTTGCGACATCCAGGTGTTCTGTTGGAAATTCATGAATAATTTGTTTCGAAATAAGAGCCTAGGCCGCCATTTCACTTGTAAGTTTTCCTCGTGTAAGTAAGTGGCTTACGTAATTAACTGACGATAAATTTGCAAATATAAACTCTCTTGTAAGTAGCTTATCGTAATTTCTTTTTACATCTTACGGTCATAAGTTACTTACGCAAATTTTACGAAACTTACAAGTGTAAAGGCGGCCTTAAGGCTAGCGCATTGACCAAATCCTCTTTCATCACTTTTGATTATTTTCTATGAACTATAGGCGGGCAGCACCGCACTTTTTTTGCACGAAAATACTTTGCGCTGCGCCCCGTTACGGGCTTGTGGCCGCATGTGCGCTTGGCTAAACACCCGGTTTCTCCATGGCGAATCAATACAAAAATTAACTGATTGATTGTCAAACTCATGTTAGCGGTTTTGTTAGCTGCGGTGATTAATTTGATTGAAATAGCAACATTCAATCAAATTAATTGACATGGGTCAGCAAATATGTTTATTAGTCTTTTAGAAACCGGTTGTCACTTCCATACGTATATTGAATAGAAGTAGGTACACAAATTGGAACAGAGCCGTTTGGGGTAACTGTACAAGTGTAATGTCGCCGATGGATTGTCGAATCGTCTGTTTTACATAACCACTAGTTGTTTTACAAAACAGCTCCGTCATGTAAAACAGCTAAACGACGTTTAGCTGGTTTCATAATTACTGAACTTTAACACGCCGAATGGCAACATTTTGCATTTATCAATGCAAAGTAAAGGTTTCGTCAATAATGGCGTCTGAGTAATAAATAAAACGAGTAACATGAGTGAAAATGACCCTCACTCAAGTGAAAACAGTGATTTTAAGGAGTAAGTAATATGATTTTTAGATAAGGACGTTTGATGTGAGTTTTAAATTTTCCGTCGCTAAGTTCTGTAACCGATTTTGGCAACTTGTTATAAAAGCGGATACTGTTTATAAGAAATGACTTGCTTGTTTTAGTTAATCTGATTCATGTCAATTTCATGTGTACTACGAGTAGATTGCTAAAGGTTTGATGATAGTAATGATACTTAGGATCAGTTCATACCGAGACATGACGCAAAGCGACGCTGCGCGCACTTTTGAAGATAGTGATACAAAATATATCTTTATTTACTACACAAAAAGATACACATTTAATATAGATAATTCGAAAATGACCCGTGGCGTCGCACTACGTCGCGCTGCACCGCGAGGCGCCTCGAGATGCCTGCGGTACAGCGCGACGCATCACGACGCAGCGCTGCTTCACCGGTAGGCGTGGCGTGCAAGAGCGGCGCAGCCTGAAGCTGTCGTGGCGACTTGTCTCTACTATTAGCTAAGGTGGCGGCAATTCGCAGCGAACGCAGACACGTTCCGCTGCGCCACGCGGCGTCTTGCTGCGCCGCGCTGTCTCTTTGCGCAGCGAGGCGTGGCGCTGCTAGCGACTTCACGATGCGCCTCGCGACTTTGCGATGCGTCTCGCGACTTTGCGATGCGTCTCGCGGCGCCGCGCTACACAGCGCGAGACCACTGGCCTCTTCAAGCATCGTCGCGTCGCATCACGTCCGGTGTGAACTGACCCTTAGACTTAACGCTGATGCTTAAAAATATACTTTACAAAAGACAGAAATTATAATTAATATTTAAGTTAATAATTACCGCACGACACAATTTCCTCGGACACGCATAGAGATACAAGAAACATCCGGACCAGTAACAAAATATAATGAATATGAGGAAGAACTTCATCAGGATCAGCAGCTGTAAATTATAATTGTACGGTATTTAATATTCTCCGACAGGTTGAGGTAACTGTGCTGTAGGATATAACAAAGATTGGTGTCGGATAGTCTTGTATATGTCGTTCGTGCGGTAAACTCTAATTGCGCGATGCAGGATTTTATGTGACGTCAAGATTTTGTATGACATCAGGTCTTTGATGCGTAGTTCACATGTAGCGAGGTAGAAGCCGCCACAGGTTCAACGTCACGCACATAGATATATTATTAGTACATAACGACAAGGGTCAGCGCGACCACTCAAGTCCGATATAAACGACGCTAGTGTCTATGTCATTGCATCAAATTTCATTAAAAAACACATAGTTCCACAATTTTCCGCCGGACTTCAGTGGTGGCGCTGACTCTATTTGTCTATGTGACATTCGGAGTTTCAACCTAAAGTGTAAATTTTCTTGGAATATAACAATTACGAGGTCGACTATACTAAAGGATTTTGAATGTGACTGATGGAGCTCAACAACAAGTCGAAGTAGTCGTAACATACCTTTGCGTGACTATCGAAATTCTCTGCCCACTTGTTAAGATAATCCCATAAATGCCACACTTGCAGTATAGGGAACAGTATGGCTATCTGACCAGCTATCGTCTCTCCCTGAGGGTCCATAGTGTCAGTGAAGATTGACACAGGGAATACAGAGACAATGTCTAGGTAAAAACCAACGGTTGACATTTTAATTTCCGCTATTTCTTTTACAGTTTCTTTTCTTATGTTCTGTAAAAAAGTGTTTAAAAACATAGGTAAACAGCAAGATGGAAGCAGTTCAGAGGCGGTAGGAGAATAATTATGTAAATGTACCTAGTTATTACGAAAACGGGATCAAAACATTTATAAATCATGTTTTTTCTTCTTCAGCATCAAATTATGAGAATATTAGAATTTTGTAGCAAAAGTTTCAGAAAATAAGTAACAATGATAAAATCTGCTACGCTCTATTGCACCCTAATTCTGGTCGCCTCTCCATAGAATGAGCAAAATCGATTAATTGCCACTCCAAGTACATCAAAATGGCTTAGCAATTACTAACAACAACAATTAACTACTAACTCTCCGAATTCTGATGCAACACATACACTCAAGGCGCAATTACGAGTGGAGCAAACATGCTCATCACGCGAACTGTGCTTCTCATGGAGAGCATTTGATACCTGATACATAAAGCAATGTTTTACCACAGCAAAATGTTGCATATATTATGCAACATTTTGTTGTAATTATAAGATAATTGCAAAACAAGAATGAAATAAACGTTGAAACGAATTAAGAAGAAAAAAAGAAACAAATTAGGACTGACATGGAGATGTCTGGATAAAGAAATGTAAAATACAAATTATTGTATTTTATAATGGATTTCCGCATAGTCACACCTGAGTCAATTAATTATCTTAAAAAAAATAAGTAAAAATTAAAGTTCACAATAATTACGATATAAATAATGAATAGTATTTCATTGTCTAACGTCCCGGTACCTACATGTCGGCCATTTTAGTCTAGTAATACCTGTGCACAGCCATGTCGTTGCCAATTAATTTTTACGAGGACATCCTTAACTATTCGTCTTCCAGCGACTACGGTGCGGTTCCAACACAGTTTATATTAGAACACACGGATAACGATCTGGTCACATTGCGGTTGCGGTCTCGTTTGCAGGCAGCCTAAACCTTCCCATTACAGTCGAGCAGAACCATAGCAATACATCAACGTTTACACCAATTGTGAATCAAACCTCACAGTGTCATTAATTGATTTGAATTAACCGAGTACACGCCACCAAACCTGCCTTTGTGCCGTTCGATCCAATCAAGCAGGCTCTTTGTGTGCCACAATAATAACTACAATAGTGAACTGGGCCTTTATTTGCTATAGTTTATAGGGTCTCTCTGTACGTAGGCATTTACCTGACTGTACCTAAAACTTGTTATTTATTCTTATTGTTTTTTTTTATTAGGGTCAGAGTGAATGGAATGGGATTCGTTATTTCGTTTTTCATCGCTTGTGATTTAGTTGGTCGGAGTTTTTTTATATTAAAAGGCTTGATAACAAAATGTCGATAATGTGATACAAAATTTTAATTAATTATCCTTTCCAATAAGCAAACTCGTCGGTTTCTAAAGGATAGATCGGTACGAACAAGCAATTATCTACGCGAGAAGTTGCGACCAAGGAAACTTCTCGCGTAGATAAGTGCTGCATGATTGTTGTAAGAAACTATACACACTCACTCACCACACGTCAAATTTCGTCATCGTAGTTTTTTTTTGCAATTTGTGGCCTCCCACTATGTTTTTCTTCTGTGTCGTAGGATAATTTACGAACACAAATCTCAAAATACCAACACTCAGACTCAGAACAATGTAACTATAGACCACATATATGTTTACTTTGCATTTATTTGTACAAATATTTCATAAAACTCCAATTACATGAACATGATATGGCATTTTCTTCGGCCTGCCGATAATCTGACGTGTAGTTTTCTCTTTTATACTCGTACTTTCAACCAATAAATAAACATAAACTTATTAATTTTCTGAGAATTTCGACTTTCACGGTAACACGTTTATTTGGGATTGAAGGCGCCGCTCCACAGCATATCAGAGCTAAGCTACGCACTTGTAGGAAGCTTCGGTTTGTATGAAAATGTAAGCAGAATCGTCCACTGCGACCTGCGGCCAATTTATAACTATAAAAGGATTTTTTTGGCGCGTGGTCTCAATCAGAACTAACACCGCCATCTTGTTTTTCTAAACATCTCATAAAACTATATTGCACAAATGTTTACCAACAGCGCCCTCCTATTAACGTCATTCGAGCGCCAAAAGATCCTTATAACACGAATGCGTGGCTGGCAAACAAATGAACCGCGCCGCTAAAATGGCAAACCTCTCCGTGCTCATCCAACGTAGCAGTGGAAATCGGACTTTAATGTGCTGGCCACGTGGCCTGCGGCGTCTCCAATGTTCAGCGTAGGCGGAGGCTAAGCCGCTGAACAAACAACTTATGAACTTACTCTACGTATTTTATGACAAACATTTAACAAGAATATATTTTTGTTGATGTCAAAAAGCCAGTTATCACTAGCCTTGAAGTTAAAAAGGAATGCTGACACGTTGCTTTTGAGCTCTCTTGTACGCGGTTGTTTGTGAGACTACTTTGTATTCATTCTTGTGAGTTTATTGTAGGTAGGTACAGATGTAGGTAATTTAGATATTATTTTTAAAGCATTACTTAACTTGATATTATATTATCTGCCTGATTATATTGTGTACCACTTTTGAGCTTTATAAAAACTTATCAGGACAATAGGCCCAACATATAAAAACCTGTGCTTATACTGTTAATACATCAAACTGTTGTCTTACCCCTTAGAAGGTTTAGCTCAGGATATATTATTATACAGATTAAGGAAAAAATTGTTATGTTATACATAAACTATATGATAGTCCTCCAGACCAAATTTCGGCCATGGCGACCAATCTCAGCGGAGACCAGCCTTCGGCGTGGCAGATATTATAGTGCACAAGTGTGTGCGCAGACACAGGTGCACTCTCTCTTCCCTCACTCTCATAGTCCGATGGGACGGCAATCCGACACGACCGGAGAGATATCAGGCGCAGGAACAAAGGCTTAACGTGCTTTCCGAGACACGGGGGTATCATACCGCCATCTTCCCACTTATTACTATGAAATTCCTAATGCAAAAACCTAATAATAACACTTTGCCCGACTCGAAAATCGAATCCCGGACTCCACCCTCAGCAGTCGCGCTTGAAATCAACAGGGCAGTCAAGCTTAACTCTATACAAAGTACCAAAACCCTTTAAATCGCTTACTATTGTCACAAACCAAATCAAACACACCAAAACATGACCTTAACCAAGTTTATACCTTCCGTATTTACCCTAACAAAGTTCCTAGTACCGATGTATGTATAATTTTACTATCCACAAACTTACATTCTCAAAGGTAGCAGTAGTGAGTTGTATATAGATGTTCAGCAGTAATCCGGAGATCAGAATCGTAGTGAGAACCTTCACCGCGTCAGAGTGATGGTTCTGTAGCGCCGAATACGGAGACATGAAGCACACATACAGGACCATCAGGAAGTGGGCTACGTCGAACATTCGTGTCTGTAATGTCGGATTGGTTCAGTATGTAGAATATGGTGGTGAAGTAGCAAAATGGGAATACCGTCCCTTTACAAAACAGAGCACCCGTTTGAACACTTCTCAAATAACATCTTCCTTTTTTGAAGTCAGTTTGAAGCATACTCATTTGACTGTATATATAACCGTCACCTAGGTTGTATTTTATTGCATGTGTCGATTTTTTGTTTTTTTTTTAAATACGGAATAAGACCGGAGTCTAAAATACGTGAGTCATAGTACGACTAATACATTCAATTTTTAGGGATACTGGATGGTGTTTGAAAACAATGTTGTTTTATATGTTCCACACAATATTCATATTCACCCCAATATGCTATTGCAATACACCACAGATTATCGGCACATCTCTATTTACAATCTCCTAAAACTTTGCTAACAAAAGCATAATTAAAGCGTTTACTTACAAACTCGGTATCAGGCATCAGTATCCAAGGGAAGTTGGATCTTAGACAAATATGAGGTGCATCTATCGTGGTCACGTTGCTGGACATGTGATATAGCTCCAGGTACTCCGGAGTGAACTTTGGCTGGCGTTCATTGTTCTCGTCTAAACAATGAACGAACGTTATGCAGGTAAATGCAAAGGACTACGCGAGAGCTGCGGCGTAGGTCGGTGCTACGAGAAATGAGCTACGTTAATCTCATAGCAGGAGCGTAGCTTCCATCGTAGCTATAACATTAATTAATCATTTACGTTTTTTTGTTTATGTGGATATTAATTAATATAAAAAAATGGTCTATCCAAAACTCTCTATTAGGTGGGGGTTTTGGTTAGGTTACCAGGTTTTTTTAACAACTTAAACTTAACTACTTTTCCAAAGTAAGAAAACAATTCATAGTAAAAATATAAACCTAAATTCACAGAAATTGTAGAACAGTCACTACGTATTATAAAACAACGTCCCCTCGCCGCGTCTGTCTGTCTGAACGCGATAAACTCAAAAACTACCGAACGGATTTTCATATGGTTTTCACCAATGGACGAAGTGATTCATGAGGAAGATTTAAGTGTATAATTAATTAAGGTTTAGTGTATATTGGCTGCAATATGACGATGATTGTTGAAGATGTCGGAAAAAAATCATGCGGAGTGTGAGCGTTACAGGCGTGCGCGTTACGGTAATACGTTTTTATAGGATAATTTCCCACCAGGTTAATTTCCCGCAGGCAAAAGCTAGTAGTATATAAATTCAAAACTCACTTCAAACTTCACGATCCGCAGAACAAAAAACTAAGCTCAAACAGCGAAATAGAAATTCTATTACCTCTATAATACATGTGAGAGTCATCTACAAAAGTGGGATCTTCTTCCTCGACCCCTGCCAACTTGTCTTTGAGCACTTTCATGGGTCGGTATCGGGTGCGAATTAGTCTCGAGTCTCCTTTATCGTATCTCTCTATTGCTTCCTAGAGAAATAAGGAGAATTTCCTTAGTGATGGAATTGTTTGCTTAAATTGTTGTTTTACGACTGTAGAAATTGTTTAGTTTGAAAAGAAATTGTAATAAAATCCTTACCGCGTAGTAAAAAAAACATATTTTTTCATTATAAAGGAAAAAAGTAATATCTGACATTTATGATGCCTAAGCAAGTTTAGGTCTCAACTAATCCAAAAAGCGAATGAATGTGTCTAATTTCGTTATTTAAAACAAGCCTTAATTCAAATAAATGATTCTGTCTCTCTATGGTTATAAAGTTATTTTTTTAATTAATGAAGCTATCTGGAACTAAGTAACAGACATAAATTCAAATAATAAGCATCATATTTAAAGCCAAAAAAGTTTAATATAGAATGGTAATAATGTTAAAATTAAATTCTGAAGTTACAACTACTTTATTATTCAAGGGAAAAGCAGGTGGGCGGCCTGAACAAACTGCTGACGCTGAAATAAAACCTACAACTGAAATTCCGTATGAACATAGTAAACCGTTCAAAATGGCGCAGATTTCAAAATAAGTTAGCTTTTCGTAATTTTATACAGAAGGACTGTTTAATTGATGAAACTTTAATCTTTGTAAGACGGTATATGCTGAAATGGAGTTCGGCAGGACACCTGGCAGAGCGCAGAGATGACAGATGGAGAAAAGCAGTGACCAACTGGCGTCCACGGACTGGGAGACGAAATGTCGGTCCTCCGGCGCACGGTCTCGACGACATTAAAGCTTAAATTTTCAAGTGTCGATTTTTTGCTTGAATGGCTTCTAATAGCCAATATTATGCGTAAATACGAGTATATTAGAAGCCATTACAAGCAAAAAAATGGTACTTTAAAATTTAAGCTCCAATGTCTTCGCGAGCCTTTTTTCGATCCACAGTGCGGAGGTGGGGTGGACGCACGACTTTTTTGGCAGTATTTCCATGCCGGCTAGAACCTGGATGAGGCTGGCTCAGGAGCGCGGGAATTGGCACAAGTGGGTCGGACGAGTAGAGCTGTGAATGATGGTCTTTCTTTTTCGTGTGGTTTTTAGAGATTTTATGCCGCCCACGGGCCTCTGATTTGGCTTCACATGCCGTCGAGAAATATCTCTCAGGCATGCCGGTTTCCTCACGATGATGATGATATAATTATGCAGAAACTACTAAACATTGCAATTAACTATCTTACCTGTCTAGCTCTCGAACTCTGAAGTCTATGCATTATTTTATCTCGTATATGATCAAACATGGTGGGATGCTCTGCAATAACTCGCATGAAATCTGTCCTTCGCAAAACCTGTAAGTTTATGGAAAAATTTACAAGATCAAGCAGTCTTAAGGCTTGTGCAGACCAGCGCGACTTGTCGCGCGACGCGACACCGGTTATTGTTATACTGTGAAGTTTTCTTAGAAATTGTATTGTTCGTGTCGCGTCGCGCGACAAGTCGCGCTGGTCTGCACAAGCCTTTATAAACATTTAAATGTCTAAGGCGCTCGTTTACATGCAGATTGCGTATACGCGCGACTGTCGTTTTTGGTTGGAACACGGAGTAAAAGTAAGCAGTAAAGGACTAGCGACAGGATAATTAGCAATCTTTTTAAAAACCTTCCTTAGATGATAGAGAGCAAAATTTTAAGATAAATATAGTTCGCTTCAGTTCGTCTCTTGTACGGTCGTCTGTGGAAAAGCTCCTTTTCGATGTCGATAAGAAACAATAGCTTAACGGTACCATTCCGTAGCCGACCGCAAGCGGCAGCATCAGGCGACGTGTCGCCGCGACTCGACTGGATTCCATTTGGTCATCTATCTATGTGTATTTATCATCAATGTTTTGGTTATATGGTTTGTTACTTTATAAGTGCAATAAGTGTAAATTAAGTGTCCGCACTAATAAACCTTATTTGTAATACTGTTTGTTCTGTTCCCGCAGACAAACCGTGAAAACGGTTTTACGGGGCATAGTTCTTAAGTTAAGATTTTTATAAACGTTGTTCATGATAAATAAATAAAATAATAATATGTATTTCTATGAAACCGACGTGACCCTAGCTACGGGAAGTATTTCATAGAAATACATAGATTAAACCAGTCGTGTCACGGCGACACGTCGCCTGCTGCTGCCGCCTGCGGTCGACTACGGAATAGTACCTTAACGGTTAGTACGACATCGGACAGGCAAGCTACTGTCACCATAATTCTCTTGCCCTTATTCCAATTTATTTCTATTAGTCGTCATCTCAGCAGTCACCTCCTGTCCACCCATATCATCTTTCACACAGTCCATCCAAAGTTTAGACATAGTTTAAACATAGTCCAAATTGCCAGTAACCTTTAGGGCGTTTATTCTGAAAGTGGGCAACGTCGCAAATAGATGTCAAATATTTAGCTGTTTTGATTAATTTGGCAATATTACGTATTAATATATTAATAATGAATTGCAATTTTATCACTGAATTTGATGTTGTAACTGTTTTAGGTGTCAAAAAAGGCTTTTGGAATGTTTACATCTAAAACTAAATATTCGGTGTTACGATATTAATTATTTCATTTCTTAATCAATATTTTAGTTCGCTAGTTAGCCACATTTCATGTTTCCATACAGTATTATTGGCAAACTAATGAAAACAGATATTTGACAGCTATTTGCGACGTTGCCAACTTTTGGAATAAGCCGCCTTAAAAACATCATCGTTATGACAAGTTTCTCAAACCATCATAAGCAAATGTAGGTAAGTACATACTGACCTGTAACTCAACGTAAGTAGCCGCTTTCACAGTAACTTTGGACGGAATCGAGTAGAACAGGCTTAACTCGCCAAGTACCTGGAACAAAATTACCGCTTGTCTCACGAACTTACCCAGAGAGCACCTTCATTAGTGACCGGACGATGTACCTACTTAGAAAACAACTTTTAAAGAAGTTCAGTAGAATTGTGACTTAGAGCCTCTTCACACAGTGTGGTAACGTGTTTTTATCGTTCAACTCAGTAACTGTAGCGACTAGCGAATTGATCTCAGTAAATTAATATTATTTAAGAAAAAGAGTAATTATTTAAATAATCAATCAATAGATATTTGGATAATATTGTGCATTCCATAGTGACCTTTATAAACCTAAACAGGCAATTATATTACGAAAATGATGCTCATCATCGGTAATAGGTAACGTAGTAATTGCGTTTTATGTTTAATGCTTTTTGCTGCTTTTGTAGCTTGTGGCTAAGTAATAACAGCCGCATGGGTCGATCCATCAGGTTAAGCTACGTTTGCCGGGGTTGGTCCGTGGATGGGTGACCATCGTAACATACCGAGACTCCTCCGGCCCTCGCAACTAACGTTAAAGGCTTGGGCAGACCAGCGCGACTTGTCGCGCGACGCGACGCCGGTTATTGTTATACGAGTAC
The DNA here is from genome assembly GCA_947364205.1 of Agrochola lota. Taxonomy (NCBI): domain Eukaryota; kingdom Metazoa; phylum Arthropoda; class Insecta; order Lepidoptera; family Noctuidae; genus Agrochola; species Agrochola lota. Next base: position 14,656,081 of record OX376223.1, on the reverse strand, counting down.
CGTACAGTTTTCTTAGAAATTGCGTTGTTTGAGTCGCGTCGCGCGACAAGTCGCGCTGGTCTGCACAAGCCTTAAGCCGTTGGTCTGTTATTCGTGAATCTTTGACAGTCGTGAAGACCCGTACTTCAGAAGCCCGAAAGTCTGACAACCAGTCTTACCAAGGGGTATCGTATAACCCAGTTACTGGGCTGTGGAGGTCAGATAGGCAATCGCTCCATGTAAAATACTGGTATTCATCTGCATCCGGTTAGACTGGATGCCGACCCCAACATAGTTGGGAAAAGGCTAGCCAGATTGATTATGCTTTTTACTTAAAAACTTGCAAAATAATTGCAAAATAATTACGGTTGTACTGTCCCGACTAAGTCCATGTACCAATTAGATAAAACTGTACAGCGACAAAAAAATATATAATGACCAACTTTTTACTTGCCTCTTCCACATAATATATATTCTTTCAATACTAACCGTTCCGTCTTTGAAAGCAATCATAGGGCTCTCGTCATCTTCGTCGGATAACATTTCGATTACGCCTCTTTTGATGCAAATCATTCCACTCTTTACCACGCCTTGGCTCCAGATATGCTGTCCCGCCAAGTACAGCTCATGACGCATCAATAGTGAGATTTGACGCATAAATGATTCCTCTACAAGAGATAAAAATAAGTATTCATACAAAGAACCCAGAATTGTTAAGGTGGATCCGCAAAGGTAGCCGCGTAATTCAACTTTCATGAGTTTTATTGGCAATTTGCAGGTCAGTACAAGTGGGTACATAACAACTTATAACTAATTAATTAATAAAAATAGCAAAATGATATCCTAATTTAACAAAAAAAAAGCAAAAACTAAAATACAGCATTGAATAATTCATCCGCATCGTTGTCGACTGGTAGTGTACCCAAGAGACTGGCCGCATTGCCATACAACGTGGCAATGCTTAGCCTCTGGCCAAGGTAAAAACCAGCCCTTGAGTCACGGGAAGTGTCAAATAGCCATTTTGAAATTTTCCGTTGCATCTTGATCAAAATATTTAGACTTCTATTAAGTGACTTTTTCATGAAATCATGACGTTTGAGAACAAATCTAACTTAGAAATGATTATAATTCAATAAACACATTTGTTATGGTCGCGAATCATATTTTGATCAAGATACAACCTGACACTGACCTGCAAATTGGAAAAACCGTAAGAAAATTTAACTTTCGCGGGCTACCTTTGCGGATCCTCCTGAGTGAATTCATACCTACGTTTAGTTGTTAAAGTTTAAAAACATGCTCTTGAAAAGAGAGCATAGTGATGAAATGTTGTCGAGCAAAATTCAAATGGAACTTATTTCTACAATATGGATGATAAGCAAAAAAGATAGGCTGTAATGGTTTGGCAATATTCATCAATCAACCTCAACGAAACTACAAATGACGTCCGTATAATATTAGTTTACAAATAACTAGAAAAACCTTGAGATTTTCGGTAAACGTCAAAGATTTTCCCTCAAAGATGTTCCACTTAAAACAAAGACAATAGAAGACTAACAAACTTTAATAAAATGTGCACGGAGCAGCTCTTAATTAACGAAAACTTTCTTTCAATACAATATCATTATCCAAAAAGCCCCAAAGTAAACGCCCACTACGTTTTTAGGAACTTTGTGAGAATTTACAAAGGTATTGAATTCAGCGCAAACTTCGCAGCTGCCATTATAAATTTAGTCTGTAGTATGGTATAAATTACACTAACTAGTCTCTCTAAATAGCATGGAGTTATGGAAATTGCCGACATTAATGTCGAAGATTAGTTCCATCTGCAGTGGTAGCGGCAGTGTCTGTAGTTGGTCTGATCTTAGAATGCCCGCCTTCATCTGCCACAGTTGTAACTTGTAGTTCTTACATTGATGTATCAACCAAGCCGGCGCCCTGCTTAACTTTAAGTAGTTCATCATGTAATGGTACTGAAATGCGATTAATTCGATAATGCATAAATTAATTTCCCAACAATTATTCATAAGGATTAAAAACTGTGCATTCTGATAATGAATATTCATGCCAGGTTTTTGTTCAATAAACTATGAATTTTCAACCATAATCACACATTAATTTATTATTAATATTTCCGATAATGTTTAAAAATGCAGGGACGTTGTACAAATGTATAACGTCCCTGCATTTTTCAAAGTTTCTGGAAACTGATAATTTTATTCAAACAATGGTTTTATAAATATAAAACCATTGTTTGAATAAAATTATCAGTTTCCAGAAACTTTAAAATAATCCGCGTGGGAAATAATTATGTAGAAACTCAAAGCACTAGTTTACATATCAGAACCAATAAATAAATTTACCCTATCGACAAAGCTCGATCTCCTACTGTTTTCGATGAGCAGCTCCCAGGCGAGGGTCCCTATGAAGCGATAGCGGAAGAATACATAGCCGACCAGCATCAGAATTGACGTCAACCACTTTTGCGTGTCACGCTGTAATGTAAAGCCAATTTAGACTAGATTATGTGCCTTAAGGCCATGAGGCGGAGCAAACAATATTATTAAGCAGCTATGCTATACATATCACCTATCAGCTCGGATCCGGATCAGCATCACCTCGTCTCATCGACTCATATCAACCAGTCGTATACTAGGCGCAGATCCGATACAGTGCTTATTTATGTGTGATTAACTTAAAGCTACCTATGCTCACTTGAGAAAAATATAATACTCACTATAGGAAACGAATCTCCAAATACGACATTGAAGAAACGACAAGTGCAATAATACCAACACGTTCTGTAACTGTAAATAAAAAAATACGATACACAAAACAAGCTGGGTTCTGTAGTTTCTACCTACCCCATGGCAAAAGGCGTAAGAATAGACTAAATTATTATGTACAGACATATACAATGTCGCCCAGGGGCATGTGCCCGCCCGTATTTTTCTGAATATTCATGACAAATTATGGAAAATAAACTTAAAAAGGGTCCTTCCTTTTTAAGTTTATTTTCCATAATTTTTTCTATCTTTAACTTTCTTTTTTATTTTTTTTTATTTTTTTTCAATATATATGATTTTATGGACTTAAACTTGTGTTTTTTTAAATAAATACTATTTTTTTTTTTTTTTAAATGACTTCACCTCCGTTTTTTTTTCACAGTCGACAAATTTTACTAAACTATATTAGTTATTCCGATAAAATAACGCATAAGCTTTTAGAAATAATAAACAGAATCCAAATCGAGCCAATAACATGGAGATATGGCAAACGCTACTAAGAAAAAATTGAAATTGAATACCATGACGAATATTAAAGACTACCTTTTGCCCGCGACTTCGTCCGCGTAGAAGTCGAAAATAGTTCTAATAGGATTTTTATTGGGTTTTTACGTTATTAATTTTGTTATAACATACTCGTATAAATTATAATGTTAAAATGTTTGAATAATTATAAATTATAACAATCTTTATTATGTGTAGGTATATAAAGGTTAAATAAACATGTAAAAAAAAAAATGCTATATTTTATGAACACGAAGCTCGGCCTTTGATCTGGCGAAAGTTACACGAGTGTATTATCTTTTTACAACGAAATCGAAATACTACACCTACCGCAGTATTTCTCTGTAAACAATATTTCTTGTTTTTCTTTCGGGTGCTAGAATCACCAGGCTACTCTGTGCGCTTACTCTGGAGCATGCCACATAAAACAGGCCGTGGGAGAAGCAGCTTTCCCTCAAGTCTACTCCCGATACCTTAAGAGTTTGACCTTGAGCTTTGTTTATAGTCATCGCGAGGCATACTTTGATAGAAAACTGCACTCTTTTGAATTCGAAGGGCTAATTTGATGGTGTTAGGGGAATCCTAGGAATAAATACATACCTCTGTAAAGCTTAGAAACCTTCAAATGCGGTACTAAAATGTATAGTACGGTGACTTTCGAGACATTCCAATTATAAAGAGTATTTGCATTGCAAGCACCAACCAAGCCTTTATGTGAGTTCAACCTTTTTTGAATAAAATAGGATTGTCTTTCAAACATGTGTCAAAATAAAATGTAATTTAAATCAAAAGCACTAAGGAGTATTGATATCAACTTCGGAGCACATTACTCCCAAAATATCTTTCTACCCCTATTTAACCCCATTAGGGGATGAATTTAAATAAAATACGAAAAAGGTCTTCCATTAATTCTGTTAAAGAATGTTTATGCAAAATTTGAAGTAGATTGGACCAAGGAATCACGTTGTCCCATACAAACTGCTGCCCGCCTTTTTCACCCCCTTAGGGGTAGAATTTTCTGCTGGGATTGCGGGTTTGTCTGCTGGGGTTGCGGGTTTGTCTGCTGGGGTTGCGGGTTTGTCCGAAAGGGATATCGCGGCCCCGGCACACAGGCAACGGAAGGAACACGGGTGGGTTTTAGTAAGTAAAAGTCTGACACACCCTCTCGCTCTGCCCAGAGCGGGATAAGTCATTTGATGATTTCCCAACCTAAAAAAAAAAAGGTGTAGTATTTTGAAAAATCCTTTCTTGTCGGATGCCTACGTCATACAAAGAACAAACCCTCCAAGTTTCAGGTCTCTACGATCAGCGGTTTAGGCTGTGCGTTGATCCGTCAGTCAGTCATTCAGGACAAAGCATTATATTGTCACCCATGGGCACATGGGTGACATTGTATGTATGTAAATAATAATTTAGTTTTAAAACATTATATATTGTAGGGACTACGGGTAGCAGTAATGCTAGCGGAGCAAAATGCAATGCTCCCCGTGCATCAAGTTTAGCGGCCAGTGGTTTCCACAGCGCCCCGTGGCAATAACTTGTGTGTCGTGTAACTAATGTAAGAAGCGTCATTGTGCTTAATATGATCTGAATAGACTTTATCTTGTAGACCCGAATTTCATTTACTTTCCTTCTTCAACCACTATACTCATAACGTCCCAACATATATTTTAAATATTTAACCTTATGCAACATAAAAATGATAAATATGGAAATAAACCAAAAAATTCGGAGATACCTAAATTATTGAGTACCATTCAAAGTTACGGGTATGACTGCAGTCACCTTGCGCCAAGTTTATACCAAATGTGGTGCAGGTTATAAAATTTTCAAACAAATTGCACATTTTCAAACAAATTGCACATTTCGAACGTATGCTCAGTTTTCCCGCTATTTCGCAATTAACCATTTAAATTACATATTTCAATTCATTTCAATTATTTTGTATGCGTGATGATGTTCAAAATTGTGAATATTATTCACGAAATTGCATAAAAGACGAATTGGTCAAAACTCTAAACATTTATTTCAAAGAAACCATTTACAGGCACTTTTGAATTGTCAAGGAGTCGGTCAGTCAGAAATAATCAGTTGCCCATTCCAAAGCGTAGTAGATACCTATGGAGAAGAACGGGCAAGAAAGTGTATTTTAAACTATATTGTTACAAAAATATTAGTTAAATAATTAATGTTGAATTTATAATTATATGTGAGAACACAATTATAGTGAATAGTAGATAAATCATTAAGTACAATCGGTGCATTTGAAATTAACCGCAGCCGTGAGGCACACACTATTGTTGTTAAAACATTATTTTTAATTTTTATTTTTATTTTTTATTTTGTTATTTGTATTTTGTGTTTCATGAACTGTGTATAAATAAACTTTATTCTTTCTTTCTTCTTACACCAATTGAACTATGGGGGAACTATTAGTTGTAACACAATGTTACAACAAATTCAATACAGAAAATAAAACAGATATATACCAATTGAATTTCAAGCTCCTAGCGTGCACATGTGGTGGATATCCTATATTGTGCCAAGGGTGTTCCATTTCAGGCGCCCGGTTCAACGAGTACCACATACAGGTGCATGCATGTAGGATCAATCCTGCAGTTATTATTTGTTCACTAAAAAACAATAAACGACGGGATTTACGCATCTGAAAATGTAAAATAGCATAAAATGTAGGTAGGAAAAACTCACTAAGTTACTACCCGCGACTTCCGGGGTCAGGGCAACTCGGCCCGAGTCAACTTAACCCGAATAATAATACCAAATTTTTCACCCCTGATTACGGTGATTTGTATGGTCAGGCAAAAAAACCCGATACCTATTTGAAAACAAAACATTACGAATTTAAAAAAATAGTATTTTATTTACATACAAAGCAGGAAAACATAATATTCTATAACGTCTATTTCAATAAAAGCGTGTTTATAATTCTTGTGCACCATCATTTACAACTTATTGCATAAAATACGAGTAACACAACTTTGCAAGAAAATCCTTTTGGACATTATACTTTTGTCTCAAAATGCCAGAATCACATTTAATTAACAAAAATAAGAAAAAAATATAGGAGTTTGCATTCACCTTAATAAAAATTACCTTTAACTGATAAACGCCCATTTTTAGGGTTCCGTAGTAAACCAGGAACCCTTCTAGTTTCGCCATGTCCGTCTGTCTGTCTGTCTGTCCGTCTGTCTATCCGCGCCTTAGCTCAGAGACGATTCGTACTAGAAAGCTGTAATTTGGCATATGTATACATATTAATCATGCCGACAAAGTGGTAAAATAAAATCAAGAAAAACATTTTTTTTTAGGGTACCTCCCCTACACGTAAAGTGGGGATGTTTTTTTTTCCTCATCTACAATGTACAATCTATGTACATGTTGTGGGATGTGGGATATCGTTAGAAAGGTCTTTCAAAAATATTTGGAGAGTTGAGAGTTTGTCGAAACCATTTTTGGATTCAGGGATCCGTTTGCGAATTATTTAGCTTTTAACTGAATTTTTTTGTTAGAGTCAAGTGACCCCCCCCCCCCCTTCTAGCTGCTAAAATTCACAGCAGTAGTATGTATAACGAAATTAAAAGGAAAACTATGAGAGCTAAGTAGGCTGTACAGGTTAACGGGAAATAATCAACCAACTTAAATTTGCAGTTAGAAAAACATGATCTTCCATACATTCCGTATGGGAGAACACGTTTTTCAACTACAATGTACAATGGATAAATTCGTCCCAACTACGGAACCCTTCATTGTGCGTGGTCCGACACGCACTTGGCCGGTTTTTTTTATCTTATTGTTATTTTGACGATTGCTAAACAAAATATTTTTCATACTTAAATTGGATGAAATTTATTTATATAGCCTAATTCATACTGAAGATTCGGTCAGTATCAAGGTTCGATGACCTTGACCTTGACCTTGACTTGGTAGGAAATAAAAGATCTTATTAATCCTTGATACTGAGCACTTACCAAGCCTCCAGTATTAATTTGGCTGCATAAAAATAATCGCCTTGTTTATATAGTTGATTCTACTAGTTTATATGTTGATTTATTTTATTTTTTAAATGATGGTCAAAAATAATTGTTAGTCATTATTTGTTATGACTGTGTGTGTGTTTGTTGGTAACTGTACCAATTAACGTTCTTTTTGTTATATCCCTTAATAAAAATTACCTATTTTATGTTATGTGACACTCAAATATTTGTTTATTTTGAAATCCTTATAGGAATAATAAATTAAGTATTAAAATAAATTAAAACAGTCATAATTGCAGAACTAGTTCATTGCATTCAATTTCATTAAAATGTATCTTTCATTTATCTAAAAAAACATTTATCAAATTTATCTGTCATTATATATTTTTTTATCATTTAAAATAATAATATTTATTGCATTTATTCATGAAATTAAATAAATAAATTTTATCAATAAATTATTAAAATATTTTAAAATCTCAATACCTTTCATACCGGTGGTACACACCACTTATTAGGCGTTTTGACGACGTAGTATCTAGTAATATTATTCGGGCTCAGTTGACTCGGGCCGAGCTGTCCCTGACGCGATTTCCGTCCGCGTGGAAGTCAACTATACAAAACATAATATTGTCAAGTGTCATAACACTAGACTACTACAAATAGTGCCGCTAGCGGCACTCAATGCACTGCCTTCTATAAATAGAACCAAAATCGTGAAAACAGTGTTATATCCTCCTTTAATTTAAAAACTCTATTAAACCATGCACACGTAAATATCTTTTTGTTATAAAAACTTACGTGTTCGTTTATTTCTTGGAAGTAGATAAACAGTCTATAAATCCTTCCGATCTCCAACCACCTACCAGCTAATACACACTGCTCATAGCCGGGCCTTTTTTTAACTGCAAACAATGTTACTAAATAGTTGATGTTGTAAAGACCCCTAGCTGTGTTGACGTCTGCAGACCGTTCACTATAACTTGTCCCGTGACGCGATTGGTAGTACTGTTCTCTCAATCGCCATTTTGAACTCTATTTGTATTGTAACTAAGCTTGACAAACAATGGTGTCAATATGACGGCAAGGGACAAGTTATAGTACTACGATCCGTAGCAGCTACGGCCCAAGTTCTAAAATGTGCCTCGTGTTCTGGGAATATAATTATGGCCATAGGAAGATTTTCTCTTATCACTTAATTATTGAAAACTTTTGAAATTACAGTTCACTAATTATTCGGACAAATTAATAAGAAACTTACAAATCATAGTGATAGGGAAAAGCGTAATTATATCGTAAGTCAGAAAGAACAAGTTCCTTCGATATACTCGAACATGTAATCGAACCAGTGACCAGAACGAGTGAAGTAAATGCACTACCACATCGATAAAATAGCATATTTCTGGGAGAGACAAGCTTAACTCAAGAATAAGCCGGTACTGGTCATCCATGTAGTATGCGAGAAGGAGGTGCAGCAAAAACTTGTACACCACGGAGAGGAGAATGAAACCCTGAAACAAGTAGTTCTACAATAATTTTTTAATTTTTTGTTTTTATAAATAATTTTGTTGTTATTATATATATTTACAATTGACTCATTACTAGCTTTTATTTGACACGAATATTGCTGTAATAAAAAAAAATACCTTCCCCTCCTTTTTTTTGTATTTGCAGATGCAATATATAAATACTATATAGCCTACGTCACTCCTTCAATTAAGACGAATCTAACGACACCTCATATGCTTAAATCCATCAAGCTGTTTAGGCTTTAGAGCGTTCCAAAGAAATAGACATAGACATACATACATACCCTCCTTCTGGGGCAGTCGGGTAATAAGTTATGCTACTTAAAAGGTTTTTTGAATTTATTGTTGAAACTTAATAGACATCGGTATCTAATTAATAGCAATTTTTTTTTAAGCAACTTCTAATTAGCTGTTCAGTAATTGTGATTTTAGGTTTTTTCACAAATCCTGCATCGCGCAATTAGAGTTTACCGCGCGATAAACAAATATACAAGCTTCCCGACTTCAACCTCTGGGCAGTTGCCCGCCAGACATCACACCCGTCTGGTCGGAGGATCCTCCCTTTTCTATGGGGGATGAGTGAACTTTACACCCTGCCCCCTAAATTGGTGACCCCGACGTGATGAACGTCAACGCAGCCTTCGTGCAACTACTTCAGCGTGACGTCATCATCATCATCACTCCCGCAAGCTTACGTGAGGCGAGTCACACAGCCAGTCAGCACCCACGGCTTCAACGGGTATCCTGACCACCAGCATGCAGCGAACGCGCATTCCTGGTCATCACCCTCAGCCACAACCAGGCGCTGTACCACATCTGATTTTTTTTTTTTTTTTATACCTGCCGTTATCCATCGCGTCCGAGGAGTATCATCAGTTAATTTAAAAATACCTACCGTTATTAGCTACCAGATACGATCGATTACAAGCTATAATGCACGCTGTAATTAACTTCGACTAGATAATATAAATATTGATCACGAAGTAAATATACAGAATAACTCCGTGATAATGATATTATGATGTTATCAGTATATACCTGAAACCGTTGATTCCAGGCGGTCATCACAAAAGCCGTTGTAATTTTTTTCATTCGTCCCTCCCACAGCATCTTTCCAAAGGCTCTGTCCTTCCTGGCTTTCCTCTGTGAGTAGTGCTCGGTTCCATCCACAGTCGCATTTGTGGTTATTGTCCTGAAAAACCATTTTAGACTGACATTTACAGGGTAATTGAAAAAATACCCGAAACCTACTTGTACTAACTTTGACCCTGAACAATGTTTTTTTTTTAATTTTTAACAAATGCCGCTGTGTCCAGCATTGATTTATCTTCTTGGGATCTGGAAGAAAGTTTTGAAAAGGCTAGCGTAAATATAACTTACGCGTTCCCCACAGTACCGACGGAGGGCTCACTGACACTCCTATGCATCCGACCGTACATTATGAAGATTCTAATTACTTCGTTTTTTTACCAATCTTAAAATACTCGTATAAACCATTTTCCCATTGTATCAACAAACAATTCAAACTTAGCCAACCTGTTTTTATTCATTCTGATATTCGAAAAATATTTCCTCATTACATGGCCTATAAAAAGGAGCTTTCATGGAATACCAAGCAGGAAAAAATACACTGGTTTATAGGTTTAATATCAAAGAGAGCAGCCCCATTCTATTAAGAACATAAATAATTAGAAAGAAACCCATTACATTTTTACGTCCCATCTTGGCATTTCAGCGAGAAGCCAAATGAAATGCCATATTTTGGCGGATATTGAAATTTTACTGCGGGCTGCTTCGTTCTCAGCGATGCTCGTAAAGTAAGTGTGGAGCCTGTGGCCCGACGGGAGCCGTGATAAACTGACACAGTACTCCCAAGTGACGAAGTATTCAGCGATGGATTTGCAATAAAACCTCGTATTGTGGGAGTTTCGCAATCGACGTGCGGAAATGACACCGGAAAATATACCTTCTCTTCTGTATGAACGAGATTGATGACAATTCGTGTCAAAAATAGAATAAAAACGGTACCGCTCACGAAAAATCCACCAACCGTAGCGCAACAAAAACGCTAACCCAGTGAAATGGGCACGCGGAGCGTCGTAGGCACTCATATAAAATGTAAATATGCGTCCAAGCTGTAGCAGCAACGAAAGAATAATTCATATTCACGAGGTGTGCGGGGCGGGGGTGGCCATCCATTTTGCATGGTTATTTTGGTGAAATCCCCGCGTATTCTGCCCTCATGTAATTAAGAGATTAAAAGATCAGTGAGCGCCGCTGAGCGAACTCGGCGAGATTTTTATGAAAGCATTTTTCATCGCAATATGCAATAACCCACACTACGTGCCATTTTCAGGCAACGCTGTATACACTCATGACTTAACCGTTTTCATGATGTAGTCATAATAAAACTTACGGTAATGGTATGCTCGGCTACACGAAACGTGGTATGAAAAAGTATACATAATAACTTAGGTATATAAGTGTTCATAAATGTGAAAATGTTTTAATGAAATATAAAAAAGGTTTTTATACTTAGTTACGAATTGTATGTTCAGGTGCTTTTATTCAGGCACTAGGAATTCTAAAAGAAGGAAATTGTATGAGTACACACATTGTAGGACTGAACCCTGGAATACAAAGTAAATGATTAACTACTTGTAATGAAAGAGCGTGGTACCAAACTATGTTCGAGTACGTACATGTGTAAAGAAACATACCTAAACGCACGGATCACAAAGAAAAAGTTTATTAACGTGAACAACACCAATTTCACAATGTAAAAGCTAAAAGGTAACATGAAAGGCTCCCTATAGCCGGAGAGTACGAAATGCTATGTACACACGGCCATAAAGTTATACGAGGTTACACCTGACGGCCATCAAAATTAAAATATACCCGCGCAAAATATTGAACGTACTAAAATACTTTCTATCGAAACAAATTGGATTTTTGTTCATACCTGCTACCATTTTCGATTTGGGTTTGACAGTTTGGGATGAAATGGTTAGTAATGAAACTTTAGAAAACTTAAGGCTTTTCATTATTAAAATATAATCGTTGGAAAGAATATTTCTCCATTTTTTGTGGAGACAAGTGTTCCTTTTACTCGATACTAATTTGGATGATTAAATGATTTTTAACGAAAGACCAGTGATAGACCAATTTTTCTCGTTCTTTTTTGATCTATGGGAGCTTTCTTGCACCGAAATTTACTTTACTTAACACAACTAATATACTCTCCAGGAACAACAAATTGAACATACACCAGTGATAAACCCTTGTAGGTGTACTACGAAAATAGCCCTTTCCGCTCAGACATAAATGCGCACGCTGTCAATGTTAAATTTTGTGATACAGTCAAACGACTGTACTCGTACAACTAAATTGTAATACATTTTTATAGGTTCACGATCCCACCCGCCCGTGTGTCACTCATAACTAGCTAGTTCGAACAAAAAGGCGCAAACGTCGGCATTGCCCTCAGTCGCTGCGGAAAAATGTTTCTGAGCAAAGTGCAGTTGCAGTATGAAAGGTAGCAGTAACTTTGTGCAGTGCGCCGGCAGCAGCACTTCTAATTAGCAATGTTCGAGCTGCCTTTAACTGCACACCTTTGCGAGCTAACTTCCTTTATACTTTGTCACTGCGACTATAATAACTCAAACGTCGTTTTAATTAAGACATTATACTACATTCTTTGAATATAGTTTGTTTCAAAGAAGAACGTTCTGAAGTACTCGTTTTGTTGCGATAAAATTGAGCTGGGTTTAGTGGTTTGGTGTTTAAAGCAATAAGCTCCCATTCTCATTTTGCTTAACCCTAAATAGATTCAGGTCATTCGTTAAATAATAATAACACTTTCAACATTTTAAACACATGTGATAAAGGTTTCAGCATGTCAGTACTAGAGAGTCTAGAAAAATAATACAGGGAACGTTACACTGTTGAACGAATTAAATACGAGTATTCCAAGATCACCTTTGTTGCGATTGTTCGCAGCCCCTTATCGCGCTGATAACGATTCTATCCGAGGTGGACCGAGCAGAAATCCTATATAAGAGGGGTTGTTGGGCGATGTGGCTCACACTGCGCTCGGCGCATGACGAAGCAACACGTCAATCGTCATCCTGAGGATGCCTCGTTAAGAGGTGAAATACGTGTCGATTTCTTACGTTCTTTATGACTCTTTAGGAACAGAAACAGAACAAACCCTTAATTTGGCATTGTATGTACTGACTTTAAAAAAATCGATTTGTTTAAAAAATAATAACTTGCGAGTGGAACGTTTTCATATTACAAAACTAACTTTATTTGATAGCAAAAATGAAACAAACGTCTAGGAACATCCATTTTGAAATTACTTCAAAAAAATTGCTACCCGACAAACGTCAACTGTGTTGTCCAAGGCATATATACTATTATTATTAATATTATATAGTTTAGGATAGGTGTAATGACTAAAATTTATGGTTTATTGCATAATAGAATGGGTGTGATAAAAAAAAAAAAGTTTTTATTATCCAATGGTTCTATTTTGATCACTAATATGATGTATGCTGTGACATACACTGCCAAGTTTGTCATGAAACACCCTCCATTTTGTTTGTATGACACGGCATACTTTGCCAGTTTGAGGTTGCTTTTTTGGGGGTTACTTGGTGTTCTAGCACGTATAAATAGTATAAATTTAAATTTAAATTTAGTATAAATTTCAAAGTCGTGGTGGTAGAATTTTATTGCCTGTCCCTACTGAGCATGCATTCTCTGACGGTAGTGAACATTCTGACCTTGATGATAAATTACGTGTGCAGTCCACATCCCGGTTTCTATGTCAACTTCTTCTGTACGCTTTTATTGAAAGTTTATGGAAAGGCTTCATATTTTAGACCCTACCCCAGCATGTTCCACTCACACCAATTTTTCAAAGCTATTCAAGCCCTTCTCTAGAATCAAATTGTGAGAAAGTGCCGATACTGAGTGATGTTCCGTCACTCCGAGCAAGTCCCTCTACTTCTGCAACTCTTGCACCCCTTACACCCCCTGCATCGCCTGAACCAACAGCAAATGGTTTTACGACTCTTCGCTTAGCTGCAGCTCGCATGAGGGCAACTGCTTCTTCCAAGTTGCGTTCCAGAAATACCAGATCGCAACGTCACACTGTTTCTGTCACTAAACGGCCAAGACGAATCACGAAGTCCACTCTGAGCTATCAATGGAAAATAGCACTTTTTCGGCAATAAGCAACTATAGAAGAAGACTCAGATCACAGCGATATTCTAGACCTAACTTGACTGGGTTATTTCTTCAAGTTCTTTTCCCCAGACGTTTTAGTAGATATTGGAGAGCAAACAAACGCATACGTAATATCCAAAATCATACGTTCTCTTAGATTGACTCAAGATGAATTGCGGGATTTTCTAGCCACGCATATTATCATAGATGATGTGAGCATGGTTGACATAGCATCATCAGCCTATAATGTTCCCACTGCTGGGACACAGGCCTCTTCTCGGTGAGATCCGTGAGCAGTAATCCAGCACACGGGCCCACTGCGGTTTGGTAGGTGTCACATACCTTCGAATTATTGGTTCTAGGACATGCCGGTTACCTCGCGATGTTTTCCTTCACCGTATTTAGAGCAGTGGTGATGTAATAATTTACATAAAGTAGATCGCCTGTCAGGGCTCGAACCTACAACTAGTAAGTCGCGGCCGTTACCACTAGGCACTACTGCTCATATACCATTATAACGACAAGGTTACTAAAAATTGCAAAACCAATGGATGCTCCACAAGGATTTTTGATTTGAGCTTTACGAGGGGTTGAAAATGTTCAGACGCACCCGTGAAAAGACAGACAAACATCCATCCAAAGCGTGTACAAGCCAACCCAGTAGAATCATCAAGTTATGATAATGTTGGCTATTTTATGCACTCAGAATCGATGTAGGCACATGCTAAGGTCTGTGTTATGCATGAACTGCCAAAACCATCTGTGTTTCTTAACTGGTAAATGTCCTAGGTATTGTCAAGCTAGTAAAGCTGGCAATTTCTAGGCGTTTTCATCTTGTTTTTTTTACATTCTTTATTTGTATTGTAATTGGCAATGTATGCTGTGATATACATAGTTTTTCAGGAAACCCGAAGCTTCCGTATTTTTTTCATTATTTTTCTGTAACACCTTTAAACGTCTACAACACAATTCCAAAAAAAAATTAAAGATTTTATTGCATTTTATTATTTGCCAAATTAAGGGTTAAGTGGGTTAGGTTACTAAATATACGTCGTCTATTGTATTTTATAATGGATTTCCTCAAAGTCACGCCAGAGTATTTTAAATAAAATGAAAATACAATCCAAACACTGATATCGTTTCCAATATGTACATAAATTTATTTATTCATCTTTAAATCAGGTACATTACCCATAATTTGTTAGTATTACTTAAACTATGTTAGTATAATTAATTAAGAAAAACATAAACTAATAACAATAATACAGCACAACTTAAAGAACCCTATATCTATTAAGCCATCTTCTGGGGACACCTGGCAATAACACATGCACTGCGCACAGGTGCCATCAGGCGACCTTCAGTCTTGCAAGCAACAATGCTCAGGAGACTGCTGTCACTGACTCGCATCCGACGCAATAGTGACGCAGTTCGCTTACGCATGATCGCAAAGAAGTCATCGGTACGCGCTGCTGCGAACATCCCTGATGCGCTACAATAACGTGGCAGCGACAGCAGTATCCTAAAAGCGTTGTTGTATTGCACACGCAGGGCATTAAACGTTTTTTGCATGTACCTGATCTACAGACTGCAAGTATAAAAAGCCTGGCAATAGCAGTGTGATCTTGACATTGTTGTCACACTTTGCAAATCTGCGGGAAAATAAAATATTTAGTTTACTTAACTTAATAAATAAAAACCGGCCAAATGCGTGTCGGACCACGCACAATGAAGGTTCCGTAGTTGGGATGAATTTATTCCAAGAACAAACTTAACATTGTAGTTGAAAAACGTGTTCTCCCATACGGAATGTATGGGAGATCATGTTTTTCAAACTGCAAATTTTAGTTGGCTGATTATTTCTCGTTAACCTGTACAGCCTACTTAGCTCTCATAGTTTTCCTTTTAATTTCGGTCTATATACTACTGCTGTGATTTTTTTCACAAGTCCAACTACAACCATTTAGCTAGAAGGGGGGACACTTGACTCTAATAAAAAAAATCTGTTAAAAGCTTAATATTTCGCAAACGGATCCCTGAATCCAAAAATGGTTTCGACAAACTCGCAATATTTTTGAAAGACCTTTCTAACGATACCCCACAACATGGGGTAGAAGAGGAAAAAAATAAACATCCCCATTTTACGTAGGGGAGGTACCCTAAAAAAAATTTTTTTGCTTGGTTTTATTTTACCACTTTGTCGGCATGATTAATATGTATACATATGCTAAATTACAGCTTTCTAGTACTAACCGTCTCTGAGCTAAGCCGCGGACAGACTGACGGACAGACAGACAGACAGACAGACAGACAGACAGACAGACGGACATGGCGAAACTATAAGGGTTCCTTGTTTACTATGGAACCCTAAAAACATATAAAATTATTAAATTGATTGAACGTTTTTTAATGTTTACTTTCTGAAATTAAACATTAGATACGAAAGAGGTGACAAGCTACATAATATACTTATAACTTAACTACCACTAGTCAATTTAATTATTTTATAAAATTTTGTGCGTTTTAATTTTTTTTTTTTTTTGATATTTTAATTATTTGCTATTTTGTCAAGTATATTCTTCATTTAGTTAAAAAGTCTAAAGCAAACGGAGTAATGACTTGACTGGTTTACCAGTAACCACTGTAGAATTCCACTATCCATCTCCAGGCTCCATCATCAGACCCTCGTTACCAATCCCAATCTATTGGACTTGTCAAAACGAATCATATGAGCCCAAACTCGAGGGGTTTAGGTACTATAGTAGCCACTGAAGAGTTCCACTATCCACCTCCTGACTCCATCATCAGATCAGCTCGAAGATACCAAATTATAGTATTGTAATTTAATTTAATTACGGATGCTTCTAACGTGCAGTCTTTCTACATTGTTCTCACATGCATAATTTCAACATGAATGATGTAACCAATATTTTGTTACAATTTTTAAAGTTCCGTAGTAAACAAGGAACCCTTATTGTTTCGCCATGTCCGTCTGTCTGTCCGCGGCTTAGCTCAGAAACGGTTAGTACTAGAAAGCTGTAATTTGGCATATGTATACACATTAATCCTGTCGCCAAAGTGGTAAAATAAAATCAGGTTTTTTTATTTTTTTTAGGGTACCTTACACGTAATGAAGGGATGTTTTTTTCTCGTCTATCCCATGTTGTGGGTATCGTTAGAAAGGCCGTTTAAAAATATTGTGAGTTTGTGAAAACCATTTTTGGATTCAGGGATCCGTTTGCGAAATATACGTATTAAGCTTTTAACTGATTTTTTTTGTTACAGTCAAGTGTCCCCCCCCTGCCAGCTAAATGGTTGTACTTAGATTTGTGAAAAAATTCACAGCAGTAGTATATATAACGAAATTAAAAGGAAAGCTATCAGAGCTAAGTAGGCTCTACAGATTAACGAGTAATAATCGACCAACTTAAATTTGCGGTTTGAAAAACATGATCTCCCATACATTCCGTGGGAGAACATGTTTTTCAACTACAATGTTAAGTTTGTTCTTGGGATAAATTCATCCCAACTACGGAACCCTTCATTGTGCGTGGTCCGACACGCACTTGGCCGGTTTTTATTGTTTTACAATTGCGGCGATAAGTTTCCTCTTTGAGGAGTGGCTTGAGAGGCGCCATGGCGTCCTCACCTTCCGCCTGACGCTGGTCCTCACCGGACACGGTTGTTTCGAGAGGTTCCTGTTCCGCGTAAGGCGGGAGGAAACGCCCGGGTGTCACCACTGTGTGGATCGCCCGGAGGACACGGTGGAGCATACGGTGGAGGTCTGCCCGGCTTGGGCGGAGCACCGCCGTGTCCTCACGGAGGCGATCGGCGGCGGCGATCTCTCGCGTCCGACCCTGGTTCAGGCCATGGTTTGGAGCGAGAGTGCATGGGAGGCCGTCACCTCCTTCTGCGAAGCAGTTATGTTCGCGAAGGAGGAGGCGGAGCGCGCGAGGGAGATGCAAGCTGCACGCCCTCGCGGCCCTAGTCGCCGCAGGAGACGCCCCGGGCGTCGGGAGTCGAGAGCCGACTTCCGGCCACCGTAGGCGTGGGCTTGCGGACGGTGAGCAATGGGCAGCTCGCCGTCCGATAAGGACCAGGCCCGTGTCGACGGCGCGTTGTGTTCCACGCGCGCCTCAAAGAGATGTCAGCACCAACCGACGGGGTCGAAAGACCAATGCCTGCTGGGGTTGCGGGTTTGTCCGAAAGGGATAACGCGGCCCCGGCACACAGGCAACGGAAGGAACACGGGTGGGTTTTAGTCAGTAAAAGTCTGACACACCCTCTCGCTCTGCCCAGAGCGGGAGAAGTCATTTGATGATTTCACATCCTGAAAAAAAAAAAAGGTGTCCCCCCCCTGCCAGCTAAATGGTTGTACTTAGATTTGTGAAAAAATTCGCAGCAGTAGTATATATAACGAAATTAAAAGGAAAGCTATCAGAGCTAAGTAGGCTCTACAGATTAACGAGTAATAATCGACCAACTTAAATTTGCGGTTTGAAAAACATGATCTCCCATACATTCCGTATGGGAGAACATGTTTTTCAACTACAATGTTAATTTTTATTCTTGTGATAAATTCATCCCAGCTACGGAACCCTTCATTGTGCGTGGTCCGACATGCACTTGGCCGGTTTTTTATTTATTTAAAACAGTGTCTATGGAGTTTCTTGCCCGTTCTTCTCCATAAGTACCTACTACTACGCTCTACGCTTTACTGTACGCTTTAGAATGGGCAACTAGTTTCATACTTCTGACTGACTGATTCCTTGACGATTCAAAAGTGCCTGTAAATGGTTTAATTGAAATAAATGCTTTGAGTTTGAGTTTGAATCAAAACTACATATACATACAAAGTTTAATTTCGATACGACAATTAGAAATAGGTGAAAGTTACGTTACAATAGATACAAGTCAAGCTAATAGAAGCGTGTTAAATCAATCAATCTGCCTAGCCTTTTCCCAACTATGTTGGGGTCGTCTTCCAGCCTAACCGGATGCAGCTGAATACTAGTATTTTACATGGTGCGATTGCCTATCTGATCTCCACAACCCAGTAACTGGGTAATACGACGACGATACGTAGACTTTCGGGCTTCTGTCGACCCGTAACGACTGTCAAAGATCCACGAATGATAGCCGGGACCAACGGCTTAAGGTGCTTTCCGAGGCACGAAGGAGTCTCAGTACCTAAAGATTGTCACCCATACACGGGCCAACCCCGGCAAGCATAGCTTAACCTGTTGGATCAACCCGTGCGGTTGTTATTAATTAGAAGTTCGTTGGTCAGCGCATCCCTTTAAAACGGCTGGACCGATTTGCCTTTTTTTTACCGACTTCCAACAACAACAACTTCGTCTGTGTGATTTTTTTTTAATTTATGTAATCCATCGACATCTTTGTCAATTGTGGCTTGCGAGGTATGGTCCCTCAAAAATTGTATTAACTTTGCTTGAGTTGTTTTTGAGTTAGCTCAAAAACGTATTTTTTCCACTTAGTCTATGTGGATGATGTTATATTAGCTTCCTGTCACTGTTATTTACATAGCACGTAGTGGAATTCGAATTTGTGCGGGGTAAGTACCACAAATAAAAATAAAAACATTTAAAAAATACAACCGATTTCCAACAAAAATGGTCGGTTGCAAAAAACGAAAATTCAAAACCAAAGACTTCGACTTCCGAAATGAAAGTTATTTTTCCCTTTGTGTGTAGTGTTTTTTTTTGCGTTTCGGTTTTTTTTTGTAACACTTGTTTATTGTTTAAAAATCTTCGGTATAGTCCGAATACAGTTTTAAAAAAAGTTACCCGAAATATTGGAAAAACTAAGTGTTATTTTTTTCAATGGGATTTATGTCAGAACTATTGAAAATATTTGGACAGAACAATGTCGGCCAGGTCATTCATTCATCAATATTAAAAGTATGCCGCCGAAAAACTTAATACTTACATAAAATACTTTTTGTTATTGTGTACATTTTTCCAATATTTCAGTATAGCTAGTTTGTTGTATGTTAGTCGAACAGCATAATGTCCATTGGGGATGTATAGCTGTTTTGAAAAACAGAACAGCAATAAAAAAGTTTTATTACCCAATGGTTCATTTAGCTAAGTGTCCTCATTCTGTAAAAATAGTAAAAAAAACGACCTTGACATAGTACTTAAATTTATTCAACATAGTAAAAATTGAATATATTCTCCGAGACTATAAATAAATAGATTTTGTTTAAGTTACCAAAAAATAAATAAAATGACGATTAAAATTCTTAAAATGGAACAAAGGAATTTTTACTTTCACAATACGGAGAAAAGCATGCTGGAATTTAATCATAATATATTAAAGCAAAGCAAAATAATTACATAAAACGACTATGTGGTTTCCTTTGAACGCGATAATACAGTACCGAGAAAATCTGTTTAATTTATAAATCACAAGAAAATAAAATGTCATATAACTCTCTACTTCAATGAGTTATCATTACCGATTGTCATATTATAGAAGTACTCTCAAGAGCAACTTTAAGTCACCACTCAAAAACAAAGCTAAGAACATACCTGAAACTTGGCTCGCGGACATGAAAGCCCGAAAGTCCGATAACCCGAAAGTACGTAAAATTGAAGTGAACTTAGTTAGGCAGTCATCAACGTGGCTCGGTCACGTCCGCCGTCTGCGACGGAACCCGAGGGGAAAAATCCTGAGAGTGGTGATTGA
This sequence comes from Agrochola lota, assembly GCA_947364205.1. NCBI lineage: Eukaryota > Metazoa > Arthropoda > Insecta > Lepidoptera > Noctuidae > Agrochola > Agrochola lota. The sequence continues at coordinate 14,635,345 of OX376223.1, read as the reverse complement.
GTTAGCGCCTCGGCTTGAGGAAATGGCCGTCCCCTGTCGCTTGTGTAACGCAATACCGCGGCTGCCGACCAGCCATTTGTGCGGGATTCTGTTACACACGGCAGAGTTATGTCTGGAAGTGGTATTGTCTTGTCTTCGATGTGGAGGACATCTGTTCGGTTTTACTATTATTATTTATTTATTTTAAAAAGAGTATTAAAAAAAAACGAAAAATGACTCATCTATTGCTATGAAACCTTGAATATCGGTTAGTCTAGGCCACTAGACAAAGACATCATATTAATTAAAATGTATACTTAGCATAGTAGCTGCGCGCAGTTTTTCACGGTAAGTAATCAAATTCAAGTGGTAAAGCTTGAGAGTAAAATATAGTTAAGAAGGTATTCCTTAACCTAGAAGAACGCTATTTATTTATATTTTAGCTTAGTGTATGTAAAATACTTCTCTCCATCCTAACTAATCCTCGCTTAAATGCGAAAGTGAGTTTGTTTGTTATTTGTTTGTTTGTTACGCTTTCACGCAAAAACGGCTCAACAGATTTGGATAAAATTTGGCACATGGGTAGATGATGACCTGGATTAGGACATATGATACTTTTTATCTAGATATTCCCACGAGATAGAGACTTATGCGAGTGAAACCGCAGGGCGCAGTTAGTAATAATATTATAAATGTGAAAGTGAGTATGTTTGTTTGTTACGTTTTCACGCTAAAACGGCTAAACGGATTTGGATTAAATTTGGCAAATGGGTAGACCATGACCTGGGTTAGGACTTAGAACACTTTTAATCCCGATATACCTACAGGATCGAGACTTATGCGGGTGAAACCGCGGGGCGCAGCTAATCTTCTATATTTTCATCTTGTTTTACACTATGCACTAACCTTTATTGGCCCTTACGTGGAAATGTCCCACATTTGTTATGACTATACGTGCTAATCTTTCATTTCTTCTCGAGTGTGCAGCGTGAAACAAATTGCGACAAATGTGTCTCGTTGTCTAGGTCGCTGTAGCAATTTATGTCATAAACTACGTAGCCATAGGAAAAACACATAAAAATAATAATCAGTTTGTGAGTGGGTTTATACCAGCATTATTATTTGTATCTAAATATTTCTAAAACAATTGAAAATCTTAAAATAGGAATCATGGTCAGACAAAGAATCTCAATCACCACTACCAAGATACCTTTACATCTAAAAACAATTCAGACTTCAGAACCCAAGCTAAAAGTCCAGTTTTCAATAAAGCACTTAAGACCATTGGCATTCCCTGACGTATTTTACGTGAAATGCGACTTCTAATTACTTTAGTTCAGTGAACAACTGTGTTCGTGACGTAGATCCTACTAACGGAGCTCATTCAGAACAAATGAACTAGGTTTCAATGGCGACTCTGCTGTAAGTGCCCCTCAAATAAAGTGTCGATATCGAGGACAATTTAACAGTGGAAATAAAAATAGGAAAGCATTTTTGATTTACGTTCTACTTGTTATTGTTTGATATTGTTTTTGATATAGAGATTGAATATCGAGAATATAGTGATTGAGTATCTAGATTGAAGTTTATAATAGTCAAATCAAGTAGGTACAAACCTCGTTCAAGCTTATTGTATTTTAAAACCTTTGGAACTTGTTCGGTGTAAGCCAAACACTAACGTCAATGCAAATGCAAGTATGCAGAAAATGTCAATAAAATGCAAGGAATGTCAATGAATGCTCAACGGGAATGAATCTAAATGAAAATGCAAGTTGTCCGACTCAAATCACGTCTAATTGAACACTAATTAAATTATGTACAAAAATGCATCATCTAGGCTCCGCCGTAAGTAAATGCACTTCCGAATGTAGGTCGCGATCAAAGTGCAAATACGCGAACCTACTAACTAACTTATTGCATCAAAAATACATATTTCAAAACCATGTACTTACACCGTACATATTGCCACCACAAAGAATGGTGACAGTAACTAACTGCAAGACATGTAAACAATTACAGACCGTAGAAAAACCAGTTTATAACTGCAGAGCAATAATAAATGTAAAATAATGTAAAATGTAAACTAAGATCATATAATAAGTAAGAATGTAAACTAAAATCCTATAATATGTAAAAATGTAAACTAAAATCTATAAATAGAATGTCACACATAATTAGCATACGTCACTATGTCTATCAGTGTCAAATTTCACTTCACTAGAGGAGGGGTTAGCCCTTGTCACCGTATTCACTTGCACACTATGCACTTTTGATTCCCGTTTGTTGATCTTGCTGTACCCGTCATCGATTTCATCTTCTTCTTCTCGTCTTCCTCTGCTTCTCGCATCTTGAGGACCCTCCCCCTGTCTTTTGGTTGTCATCTTTCGCCAATAATACAGCGATGTTACAAACATTGCAATGCTAATTATAATGACCACATAGATCGCGATGTAGTGATGAACGTCATGGGGAGATAGGGTTTCTAACTTCGATTGTTCTTTAATCGAGCGCAGTTCAGTATCAATCTTCTTGAAAGACTCTTCGTGCGTTTCAATGTGTAAAGACGAGTTACGAACAGAGGTGTTGATGATATTATTACTGGGTGAAATCGTGGGTATTATCATGGCATATGGTTCATTAACAAAACTGTCGCTTGTGTGTTCCATATATGCGTGAAGCATGAATGAATCACCTTGCAGGTTACAACCTCGTTTGAGTGTTATCAGACCCGAGTGACGTAGCGTCTCCGATGTCATTTGAGCTCCGCACACTAGTTGCACTTCGCACGTGTCACAACAATAATAAAACCATGTGTTTTGCTTATGTAATTTTACCCACTTGTCAGCGCATATTTTTATTTCGGTATGACAATATGCACTATGTTCTTCGTTGTCCCGAATCAGCTGTACTTCGCAAATAGACTTACGCCGATCGCCAGTGCTGTATATAGGGTGATTTATTTTGCACATCAGGGTTGTATCATGGATCTTTTGGCATTCTTGAATATCGGATTATTCTAGGGGTATAAACGAGTATTGGTTAGCATTAAATGCAATTATTTTGATTAATTCAACACAGGTTTAAAAGGGGATTAATCGACGGAGTGGGATATGTTGCAAACTCGTTATTTGGCGTACTAGATCAGCGTTTTGCAGACAAATACGAACTCGACATTAATACAATTAAGCACAACGAGAAACACTTGCTACAGTTACTCAAAAACCAGACTAGTATTCTAGAAACCGAGCATAACATTGTAAAGCGCAACGAAGCAACAATGATAAAGCAGTTTACTCTGATAAACGAGCATCTGAATACTTTAGAAAATAGTTCCCTTAAAGATAAAGCGGACACCGCAAACGCTTTCTACATAATAACATCGGCAATGGCTGCCGAAAGAATGGCTCAAAATCTAAAGGACATCCAACAAACCCTTATCAACACATTGACAAATATGTACCAGGGACACATGGACGTACACTTATTATCACCAAACTAATTGCAAAGTGAATTAGATAAAATAGCTCGACAACTACCTCGCGACTCTGCACTACCCGAAGTACAGAATGACGTAAGAGATATCTACAGGCTGTTCAGAATACATGCACGCATTACACAGCAATACCTATTGATGGAAATAAAAATACCGATCTTAAGTGATGCATTATACGAGCTAAATAAACTAATCAGCATACCTCAACGTATTGACGCTACTCGTGTGATGTACGTTATGCCCAATTCTGAATTAATTGCATTTAATGCTAACCAATACTCGTTTATACCCCTAGAACAATCCGATATTCAAGAATGCCAAAAGATCCATGATACAACCCTGATGTGCAAAATAAATCACCCTATATACAGCACTGGCGATCGGCGTAAGTCTATTTGCGAAGTACAGCTGATTCGGGACAACGAAGAACATAGTGCATATTGTCATACCGAAATAAAAATATGCACTATGTTCTTCGTTGTCCCGAATCAGCTGTACAAAAATGCATCATCTAGGCTCCGCCGTAAGTAAATGCACTTCCGAATGTAGGTCGCGATCAAAGTGCAAATACGCGAACCTACTAACTAACTTATTGCATCAAAAATACATATTTCAAAACCATGTACTTACACCGTACAGAACTCACATATGATTTTTAATTTTTCTGAGACGAACTGAATATTATACATACACCGCGTTCTTTCTTTTATGCCTAGTTGGAAATAAAGAAGGCTTTCTTCAAAATTTATGATGGGTGTGTTTTATCAAAATTAGCAACACCAATATCGCTTCACGATTCCTTTGTGCTTGTATTTCTTAAATCCTACTCTATACTATTAAATGAGCAATATTTGTATATATGTATATATTTGTAATCACGTTCTCGAAAACGGCTCTAACGATTACGATGAAAGTTGCAATATAAGTTTACGGTTTACGCGGGCGAAAATTTGATCTAGCTAGGTCTCATAACTGGCATCCGTACTTTCACATGAGCTCGCCCAAAGTTTAAAACAAGATGGCTACCTTAGAATAATGGCATGGCAGCATGTAATTAGTAAGTACCTACTATCAAGGCAGCATGGAATTAGTATGTACTATACATGGAATTAATATGAACTATCCTATACTATTAAATGAGCATGCTCTATTTTCACCCGACCAGTGCTCGGTCGACCAGGTACTAAATATATATAAGTATACATAGTCAAACGTCCATGGTACCTATAAGATTAGATAATATACAGTGAAGCACGTCTCAGAAAAAAGACGATATCTCGGAGGAAATCATAAGTCACTGTATCCTTCCTATGTTGATAATAAACAAAACTATTTGGTATTAGAAAAATATTTCGATTCGTCCATCTTTTGGACCTGCTTATACTAACCATTACCGGTCCCTACTCAATTGTTATTTGTGAAAAGCAATGTGATTGCAATCCAATTTGTTGAAAGTAACTGTGGCTTATATAGTGTAAACAAGTACCTAAATATACCTTGTTGTTGGTCATCGAAAGTTAAATTAGAAAAATAGCTTAGAAGTTCATCCGATTCACTGATGTAAATCAATAGGTGATGAAAACAAAATGTGGTCGTCAAAATCAATGATTTCAGAGTCAAAAATATTTAGTAAGTAGGTACAAAGACTTATGCAAAACATTAGATCTAATTATACATAATGTAAGCTATGTATATACTTAATTTTCACGTGTTGTTATATTAAATATTTAAACATTTTACGTATGACAATCTTTCCCTCACATTTATAAAAGTTAAGAGACGTTAAAAACATCAAAAATGTATGGTTGAACAGACGCTAATCATTACTTAACTTGCAACCTTTATAAATAAGGAGGATTGTGGATAACGTATAATACTAAACGAAAACCTCAAAAACTTTGACACTCAGCGGATTGAGTCCCACATGGCACACAGACACACACTACACCACACACACACACAGGCATACACAAACATAATTCCATCAACAAGTGAAAGTCCAACTAAACGTAACACCCTGGAGATCCAACTTTGGACTACGAAATTAGTTCTAGTAAATCCAAGGACAAAGTCACAAACCATTAAACGCTGAAAGCTAAACTTTCGTATCACAGAGCTGAGCCAATTAGAAATTTAGTCGAACTTCATTAGCCCTAAGTGGATACTGGAAGTTCTGTTCAACGGCATGACATGATATGAACGGCTTGGAGAACTGGAATTAATTATGAATCGTAATGTAACATTAGTGGGAAAGTTTGGGGTGAAATCATTTTGTTTGCAGCTTAACAAAATTATGGAGGCGTATGAAAATTTAAGATCGATTTTTTATAAACTTTTCAATTTCCCGGGTGCTTTATGTCAGTAGGTAAGTAAGCAATATCATATCATCAAATACTTGACACCAACCATTAAGCTGTTTCAACCCAAACTAAAGGAAAATTAAAACGATCATGAACATTCCACAACGGGTTGTTAGCGCCACCTGTTACGTTCGGTAGGAACTAAAAACAAAAGAAATGAGCTTACTCAAATGGATTTTTGTAACTCAATGATGATAGAGAATTTGAAAATATGTACTTGTTTGTTGATGTGTTGGAGCCTATACCAGGTTTTTTCTAACACACCACATGACAATCTATGCGCCAAACTACGCCGAAGTAGGTATTTACATACCTAAGTATTTATTCCATGAAAAAGAATAATCTCTAGTGAACGACCGCTTATACTTACAAAAGTCCATTATTATGATATTTTTGTTATTTGGCTTACTATAGGATTTGGTAGATCAAGCTATGATTAACCTAAACATAGTGACGCCCCCCGTGACCTTGCCAAATCTACAACTAATAACTACCATGCCATCACCGTAAAACCAACTTTAAAACTTCCTACATATGGTATACATTTTCTTGGTATTTTCATTCCGGACGATTCTTTTTTTTAACTTCAGCCATGTTGGTACTAATGACATCATCAACTGGAATAAGATAGCTAATTTCGATTGCCATAGTGTCGGCTCGTTAGCTCAGTGGTTAGAGCGCCCATTTAAGATTTAATAGAGGTGGTCGGGGGTTCAAATCCCTCACGAGCTGCATAACAATCCTTTTATAATTTTTCTTTTGTATTTTTTTGGATATTTTTTTAGACTATTATGTACATAATTTACTTAGTTTGTGACTCAGTTCTCATTCAGTCACATACATCATATTAAACTGACTGATCATTTCATATGATTAAATTATGTTTTTCGATATCTGGGACACATTGAGATATGGTATAAATAATCACAATTAATCATCAAAACAATTTAGGTACTTAGTAGGTACTCGTATATAACATATAGAAACACCTATCCGATCCGTGAGGGTGTTGTTAGATAGCGTACTAAGAATCTAAATATGTGGCAATTTCCAGAAAAATAAATATTAATCGCCACATTTTTTTTCAATGGGGAATATTATACAAATACAAAAAGTTTTATTAGCAAATGAAAAGTTGATAGTGATCTTACATAGATACAATTATGTTAATACATCACAATGTTTGGGTTTGACCGTTGCGCGTTGGCCTCCAAACTAAGCGGGGCTTGTATCTTGGGGGTCGGAGTGCGATTGAGCAAAAAAAATAAAAAAATTGTATGAGTTTTTGTGTGTGTTTGTGTGAGTGTGTGTGTGTCTATGGGGGTGAATGTGTGAGGGAGGGATGTTATTTTGTTTTCTGGCACTTTGGCTTGTCAATAAACATTAGAGAAATGATTCTGTTTCGGTGTATGTAAGTTCCAGAAGCCACTTCTTTTGTACACTTTTAAGGCCAGCGAATAGCAAGTCTTTGATGTCCAGTGATTTGCAAACCTTGTTAAATGTATGTAGGTGAGAGTAAGCTGGACTGCGTCTGTCGTCTGTCTATATTATAGGGTTAGTACATGGGGCGCGGGCGGCCGTCGATTAGCGGGTGTCGACAAGTCATAACTTATGACACCTATTGAAAATTTGCTAATTTTTTATGGATTTGGAGTAATTTTTATTTAAAAAAATGAGAATTTTAAATAGCATTAACTTTTGATTTTCAATTTTATAAGATTTTTTATTACTTTTTGGTAATGTTATTGCGGTACTGCAATAACATTACCAAAAAGTAATAAAAAACCCGTCTCGGATCGGACAGGATTTTTTTTACATATTGTATACATAAATGTTTGAAATGAATCAATAATAAGTACTTATAATCAACCTAACTGTTACCTTTATCTCCGATAAAAAAAATCAAGCAGAAAGGAAAAAAAAACACCAACAAAGTAAGTAAAATTACTTCGTATTTCAGCGGAATTCTTGTTCCATCAGCCAATTGCAATAAATGAGCGAGTCTGATTGGAATCCGATGGGATAAGATTTTTTTGCTTCGTTCGAGGGTAGACGTCAATCCCGACCGGGAGATACCGCCGAGGCAATTTCCCGAAGTCGGCTCATTTATCACAAACCATTATTGTATCTAGTATATATTGACCGGTGAACGTCAATTCATTATTTTGTTATTTATTTCTGAATTTGCTATTAGCAATCAGTTGAGCGAGTATGAGGAATTTTGTTGGATAGAATATAGTATTAGGACACCAGGCACCTGCTGTGTCCTTTTGTCATAAAATAATAATGAGAACTTTAAGAGCGTTTATTCTGAAAGTGGGCAACTTCGCAATAAGATGTCAAATATTTCGCTGTTCTGATTAATTTGGCAATATTACTGTATGTAAATAAGAAATGTGGTTAACTAGCGAACTAGAATATTCATTATGAAATGCAATAATTAATATCGTAACACCGAATATTTAGTCTTAAGATATAAAAAAAGTATTTGGAAAATTTTCCAAATGCATTTTCTAGGTACACCTAAAAGTAATATTGCCAAATTAATCAAAACAGGTTTTTTTACAGCTATTTGCGACGTTGCCAAATTTTAGGATAAATGCTCTTAAGGCGAACGCGTCAAGGTAGCCCGCGAAATTCAAATTTTCTTACGTTTTTTGCAATTTGCAGGTCAGTATCATGTTGTATGTTGATCTAAATATGATTTGCGGCCGTATCAAATGTTTATAAATAGAATTATCATCATAAAAATGATCAATACAACTCTCTAACTTCATATAATCACATTGAATGACTATTTCATGAAATCATGACATTTGACCATTGTGCTTACTTATGGAGTTGTATTGCTGATTGTAATGATTATAATTGTGTAAAGCCATATTTGTTACGGTCGCAAATTATATTTTAATCAACATAAAACCACACACTGACCTGCAAAATGTAAAAAACTAAAGAAAATTTGAATTTCGCGGGCTACCTTAGCGCATGCCTTAACTTAAATTTTTTATGAAAACTAGGAAATCATTAACTACTAAAATATACATCTTTTATAAGTCGGTAGGTACCTATTTCTTAGCGCCTGTTTGTAGGTAGGTAGGTACTTATTTATGTAGGTAGGTACCTACATAAACTACCTAACCAACCTACCTTACTTAACTATGTACCTGTATACCAGGTCCATAATTTACATTTTCTTCATAATTATATCTGAATTTATGCTACTAATAGTCCAAAGTTTGTATTGAAACGACCGTACTTTAATAAACATTTAATTAAATTACGTCTTCTATTACTGAACCAATTACAAAACCACAGTAACGCAACTAATTAAACCCAATCAGCCATAGTTGCAGGTTTCAAACACAAGTAATTACATAACAATTATTATACAGGGTGGTCAGGGTGGTGACGTCATAAAAAATATTTGATTCCTTATGCTCAGGGGTATCCGAAAATACCCCATGTATGTGCCGCGATTCTTGATAGTTTTTGAGTTAGTTATTCGGATACCCCTGGGCATGAGCAATGTATTATTTTTAATGTCGTCACTATTTGGACCAGCCTGTATACAAATAACATTATGTACCTACCAGCAACACGTAGGTACCCATCCCAAGTCCCAAGTATCCGAGGCCACATCTCTATTGATTACAGTTAATTGAATATCAGCGTAAAGGTACCTACAGATACCGAGTACATACCTAATCCAGTAAGCTGATAGATATTTGGGTTTAACAATGTTATCTGACAAACCATTGACACAGGCATTGATATAGCATCTGAGTCATCATAATATAGTATATACATAGTGATTCAAGGAATTTTACACTATGTTTGTAAACGCAGCCACGATACAGGAAGAAATTCTTAGTGTGGGGCAACGTTTCTTAAAAATTATAACCTAAATTAGTGACACGCGCGCATGCTTCGCACGGCGAGTTGACAAAATATCAAGATCTCTTTATTATATGTAAGTTTAATATTAATGTATTATACACATAAACGTTTCGGAATAAATTTGCTACATGATAGTGAAAACCGCATCAAAATCCGTCACGCAGTTTAGAAGAACAAGGAGCACACACTGACAAACACGAAAAGTGACTTTAATTTATAATAACTATGTTTAAAGATAATATAGATATGATACTATTAGGTATATTGATATCTAAGATTATCATCATAACGTCACTCAATAAAATTGTAAGGCACAAATTCGGAAATAAAGTTATCAGCTCGTTAGCTCAGCGGTTAGAGCGCCCCATTGAGAAATTCAAGGAGGTGGTCGGGGGTTCAATTCCCTCACGAGCTGTAGATATCTTTTTGATCACAATTTCGTATTCAAGTTCTTTTTACTACATAAAAGCTGCCGTAGGTACTGTAAAGGTTACATGCAAAAGGCGACCTTAAGTCGTACGGGCTGATAGAAAAATAACTGGTTGCATTTGATCGCATATTTATCATCTCCGTATGTAACTGCATTGATCCAGAATATCAGCGTCAGGTATATTTGCCTTGGGCACGCCACAATTGCGGCGATAAGTCCCCTCTTTGAGGAGTGGCTTGAGAGGCGCCATGGCGTCCTCACCTTCCGCCTGACGCAGGTCCTCACCGGACACGGTTGTTTCGGGAGGTTCCTGTTCCGCGTGAGGCGGGAGGAAACGCCCGGGTGTCACCACTGTGTGGATCGCCCGGAGGACACGGTGGAGCATACGGTGGAGGTCTGCCCAGCTTGGGCGGAGCACCGCCGTGTCCTCACGGAGGCGATCGGCGGCGGCGATCTCTCGCGTCCGGCCCTGGTTCAGGCCATGGTTCGGAGCGAGAGCGCATGGGAGGCCGTCACCTCCTTCTGCGAAGCAGTTATGCTCGCGAAGGAGGAGGCAGAGCGCGCGAGGGAGATGCAAGCTGCACGCCCTCGCGGCCCTAGTCGCCGCAGGAGACGCCCCGGGCGTCGGGAGTCGAGAGCCGACTTCCGGCCACCGTAGGCGCGGGCTTGCGGACGGTGAGCAATGGGCAGCTCGCCGTCCGATAAGGACCAGGCCCGTGTCGACGGCGCGTTGTGTTCCACGCGCGCCTCAAAGAGATGTCAGCACCAACCGACGGGGTCGAAAGACCAATGCCTGCTGGGGTTGCGGGTTTGTCCGAAAGGGATAACGCGGCCCCGGCACACAGGCAACGGAAGGAACACGGGTGGGTTTTAGTCAGTAAAAGTCTGACACACCCTCTCGCTCTGCCCAGAGCGGGAGAAGTCATTTGATGATTTCCCATCCAAAAAAAATTTGGTACAACCTTGACACGCAGTACCGCACTTTGTATGTTTCATTATTTTAAAAGGTCTTAGCCAATAGTCATCACAATGTCTTGTTTTCTTCTTTATTTTTTATTTTTTTATTTTGGCACCTTATAGCTATGTTCATGTACAGTCGAACCTGGATAAGCGAGAGTTCAAGGGACCGGTATATATTTTTCGCTTATGGAGGTTTCTCACTAACTCGAGTTTCTAGCTTATAGAGGTACAGATGATGGCTTTCTCACGTATATAGGTTTATGTCATTGCGCGATTTCCCGCACTCAAACGCATAGTTTATCAACACAGACTTTTCGTTTTAACATTATGAGTACGTATCGAACCTTTCTTCGCAATTGATATGTATCAACTGTAGTAAGTTTGACAAATAAGTCAAACAACGTCCATTTAATGGACACATGCACATCTGGTCATTAAAATAGAATACGATGCAAAAGCAATGTTAGTTAGTTACTCGAAATTTAATAAAGAAAAAGTATTGGGGCTCGCACAGGTGATCGCAAATAAAACTTAACACACATAGAGAACCTTATATAAAAATAAAAAACAAAGTGTAATAAAAACAGCCGCAAGAATTAAAACAATAGAAACAAAGACAATGTTCCACGAAATTTAAGAAAGAGTGATAAATAGCAGATGTCAAATGACGCTCGACTGTCGCTTATAGAGGTACAGGCAAGTAGCAGTCCCAGTCATAGAAGTCCACGAATGAAAAACGACTTTCTCTTAAAGAGGTTTCTGTTTCTCGCTCCTTTGTCTTCTCTTTCATAAATCACAAAACCAACGAAAGCCAGTAATTTTAAGGTTTTGTTTTTATTTTTGAAGATAAAAATGAAAACAAAAAATGTTATGTTTCCGGATAGACTTCATTACGATCAGATTATAATCATGATTCTAATTTCAAATTATTCACTAATGAGCCATAACACTGGGGATTGCTCGTTTCCATTAACGCTAATGGAGTTAATCGCCGCAACTCTATGGGTGATTGGATCCCCGCTGATTCACGTTAATCCCTATCGAAAAAATCAGCACTTATTTGTTATTACTTTTATTCCTCCTTTCGCATGTAATGCTCAGCTTTTAATTAAACGACAACTTTTCCTGACTTTTCCGGAAAATATTTTGCTGTCATTTCAAAATGGCGGCAAAGTCGTAGACCCACCTATTTGACGAAGACATTCAACGCATTATACCAAAGATTTAAACCTTTTTTTTTAATGATGTAAGTGTTTATTTTTTTAACCGACTTCTTTTGTTTCTGTTTATAGTGTTATATTTTTCGCTCCTAATGTAAAAGTAGTAAATAACTCAATTATAACAAAGTTTTATAGACTACGTATTTTATTATGTCGTTAAAAACTTTCCATGCGGATCCATTTACTGTAATCGTAAATAGCCCAAACTTTTACCGTTTGATGTGTTGCGTACTAAAATAATGGCTAATAAAAATAGGCCACGCTGAACCACGTGTAATTATATCCTAAATAAACTGTGATTTTGCATAAATATGTAGGCAAATGATTTAGCAAGTTAGTAGGGCAACTACAATAGTCATCGTAGAGAGAGCGCCTAGGCATAACAAAGCCACTAATTAGTCTGCGCCCCATTTCCTCGTGTTATTCTTTAACAGTTATGTATCTACCTAGAAAGGGGAGCTTGGAACTTGCTGTACAGGGTTTACAACTTACGCAACATTCTTCTTCTTTTCGAGTCGATGGTACAACATGTATTATGTAAACGAGTTGAGCCCAGTAGGAGGCCACGCCAATCGCGGCATCAGTGGCATTTTTTAGGTCCTCAGAAGTGCAGATTGTGTGGACACTTTGGACACTCCAGCATTAGGGATACGCAACATTAATAAAAATGGATAGTTGATAACTAACTTTGAAATCCCTAGGGAAGGCAGAGATTGTTTGACCACGTTCTAATTTTTATGGCAGCTCATAATATGTTGGTCCCTTTTGTGGCCGTATTTAATTATAGTTACATTCACAGAGCATAACATTATGCTTCCTCTATACCTTATCCCGTATATATTGACCTACTGTACTCAAGAGAGTACATAGAAAAGCTTAGAGAGCCGCTATTATTTTGAGACTCCTTCAAGTAAGTAACAATAGAATGATTGCCTCTTAAAAATCTATTCAACAATTTAATTAAAGAGCCCAGCATCTAACTGTCAATCTTTGAACCGACGGAGAATAATGTCGTCGCAAGATGACTCGGTGATTTGATTAATTTTCGGTATCCAGTAGGTATCATGTCCCGTTCAATTTATGAACTACCGCGCTACGGGAAGAGATATTCTTGAAATTCGATTTCATAAATCTGTACTACATAATATTAGAGGCAGAGTGAATTTTGTGAGTTTGAGTATAAATGTTGAGGGTAATCTCCGGAACCACAGCTCCTATTTGAAAAATTCTTTCACCATTATAAAGGTACATTTTTCCTGATGGACATCGGCTAAATTAAATATATATTATGTAAATACATAAAAAAATAAGTATTAAATAAGTATGTTTTTGTACTTTTTACTAATGAAATAATGTCTTGAATTAATGCAAGCCTAATTATTTTTGTTAAATATATTTGGGACAGCTAATATCAATAAAAGACCAATATTCAAAAGAGATTAATAGAAGAATAAGCAATACTTGGAAACGTTACTGGTCGCTAAAAGAAATAGTTAAAAACGAAACAATACCAATGTCGATGAAAAGCAAACTTTATAACACGTGCATTCTCCCATGTCATACTTATGGGTGCCAAACTTGGTGTGTTACGAGCAAAAACGAACAAAAACTTATAGTTTGCTAATGCAACATAAGGCTACGTGATAGGTGGACGACCTCAAAAATAAGGAAAAGGACAAAAGTAAGCGATGTTCTACTAAAAATAAAAAATCTAATAGAACTGGACTGGCGACATTATGAGACCAAACTGAGGAAAACTGACGAAAGACGTAATGGAATGGTATCCTAGAAATGGAAAGGGACAAAAGGGACGTCAAATCAAGAGGTGGGAAGATGACTTACCAAAAGGATGGGGAAGAGTAGCTCGTGACAGAGAGGAAGGGAAGAAGCTAGGGAGGCCTATGTCGAACGACAACCTGACCAACAAACTGGTTGCTGAAGAGTGTGTATTTCAGAGGGTTATTTTATTAAACTAGATTTAAAAACTAAATTTATAAACTAGAAACTGTATGTATTTGGTCTTTTTTATTATATTTTATTATTTCCTTTATTTCATTTATATACATATAATTTACATTTTTAAATATTTTTATAAAAAGAAAAGGGAAAACAAAAACATTTAAAAATAGTAGTCCACCGGTATCGGGAACAGGGTCCAAGCTACCGGTGGTCAGGGCTCCTGTGAGAAAAATCTCCTAACGATACGCGCCGTGTCTAGAAGTACCGCTTTCTGGATCAAGCCGATCCAGCTGCCTAACGAGAGCCTCCTTAGGTGTTGGTCGATGCTCTTGGCTATTATGCCATTGGCCGTCACGACTATCGGCACAATGACTGCTGTATCCACTTCCCACATGTCGACAACCTCGCGGGCCAGGTCGAGATACTTGATCTGCTTATCTTTATCAGCTTTCACGAGGTTCTCGTCATGCGGGACCGCTATATCAATAATCATTGTACGACGCTCTAATCGATCGATCACCACTATGTCTGGCTTATTGGCAACAATAGTCTTGTCAGTGATGATAGATCGATCTCTATACAACGTGATATTGTCATTTTCGAGAACTGGGTCGGGCACATACCTATAGTATGGTACTTCCGATTCCACAAGACTGTATTTCAGAGCAAGTTGCTGGTGGATAATCCTGTCCAAAAGGTTGTGCCTATGCAAGTAGTCTCCGTTAGCCAGACGAGAACAGCCAGAAACAATGTGTCAGATTGATTCCCCCGGACAGTGGCATGCCCGACAGATGTCAACCGTGCCGTCCTTCACAATATATTTCCGGTAGTTGTTCGTCATCATAACTTCATCCATAATCGCAAAGACAAACCCTTCGGTTTCTCCAAAGAGATCACCGAATCGCAGCCAGGATACGGACGCTAGTAGGTCTACATCGGGCCCATGTAAGACCCGATAAAAGCGCCCAAGAAGCTCTTTGCTCTGCCATACCTCCCTGCGGTCATTAGTATCTAATACTATAGGTTTGCGCCAGTTCTCGTTAGCCAAGGATAGTGGGGTAAGGCCCTTGTCCAATGAGACCACATCTCGGTGCATCCCCACGTTGGCTTCTAGGAAGTATTCCCTGGGACTGCATACCTCACGGTTGTGCAGCGTCTTAGCATTTAAGAAGCCTCGACCTCCACACTTCCGCGGGATATACAGTCTCATCACCGATGAACGTGGGTGATGCATCCGATTTATGGTCAGCAGTGTGCGGACCTTCCTATCCAGGGCATCAAGTTCCGCCTGGGTCCATTTGAGTATGCCGAAAGAGTACATCAAAACCGGCATGACCCAACCGTTGAAGGCGCGCACCTTGTTTCCGCCTGATGAAAGACTATTTAATACTTTATTCAGGCGGCCAAAGAAGCGCTCCTTCAGCGATTGCTTCATGTCAGCAGCGTTGATACCTAACGCTTCCGACATACCCAAATACTTGTAGGTTTCAATTGAGGAGAGGGATCTTAGTGGTATGGAGTCCGAGAGTTGGGTTCCCCCGGATTCCACAATCCGCCCTCGCTTTACATGCATGACCGCACATTTGTCCACACCAAATTCCATCCTAATGGCACTACTGAAAGTTTCGGTTACCTTCAGTAGCTCCACCAGTTGCAAATTGTTGGGGGCAAAGAGTTTCAAGTCATCCATGTAAAGGAGGTGAGATATAACCTGACCGCCTCTCCGTAATCGATAGCCTAGTCCTGAGTCCTCCAGCAGTGTGCTAAGAGGATTCAAGGCTAGGCAGAACCAAAGTGGACTCAAACTGTCGCCCTGAAATATGCCTCGCTCGATCCTTATCGGCTCGCTATTCCTCTGGATATGTCGTCACCCTGGATAGTGATGAACCGTCCTCCATTGCCCCATACATGACATCAGGAAGGTGCGTAGAGTTGCATCTACTTTATACAACTCCAGCACCCTCATGAGCCATGTATGGGGCACCGATATTTTATTTGTTATTAATTCTTTTTGTTAGATTACTGCTCAGAACTTGTGCAAAACGGCAACGTGTCGTGAACAGAATACCGTCTTCATATGTAAATTGCACCCGTGCGAAGACAGGACGGGCCGCAAGTATAATATAATAATGACCACAAACTCCAACCACATAATTATTTACAAAAATCATTTCGGGAATGAAAATTCCACAATGATAAAGTAAATTGGATAGTATTAATATATAAACTTTTTGTAAAGACCGAGCGAACTCTTTGTTCAATATTGATTTTTATTAATAACATCTTTTTAACTTTAGAATAGTCAAAATGACGTTTAAAAAATCATAGGTGACGTATGTCATCGGCCTAAAAAAAATACAAAATTGTTTTTTATATTTTGATAACAACCATTATGTATAATATTTTGTAATAAGGTAAATATATTTCTTTTGTTAGATAATGTTGAAGAACTTTACTCGTTGTGAATGGATGTGAAGAAAAAGTCTCTTGGATATTGAAAAGTATAAAGTTTTTGTTTTTTGTAGCACTACATTTGCTGCTGAACAATGATTGAAACTGGAAGCGATAATGCAACAGCTGTAACACCAGCGGGAAATCCGGTTAGCCGATCTATCATAGATTTCATCACAATGCTCACTTTTGTCGATATATCTACCAATCTTTAAAGATTTTCTGGTTGAACAAAGAATGGAATGAAAATAATTAAACTGTTTCCAAAAAACTAATTTTGAAAAATGTCTATCGTTTACACATTTATAATACTTATTTTCACAAAACGGTCGCTTTTGTGTGGTTAGAGAAAAATATTTGCCAAAATACAGTTGTAAAATACTAAAGCATGTATGGTGTATAGGTGCCTGTTTTAGTCCTATAATACTACAAAATACTGATGCCGAACCCAATCTCCTAATCAAAACATCTCTCAAAATGAAGTCGGTAAAAAACTACCGACATTCATCCCACACAGGAATCTCGATTTAATTTCCTGTTTGATTTCTAAGGCAACTTGTCAAACAATTTTTCCTTAGGATGTACAAGAAGACGAGGACATTGCCCGACCAGAAGCGACGTTTCGTTTCACAGTTCAAAACATAAGTCAGCTAAAGGAGCAAGTTCTTTCGCCGCCTTGCGTCGTGAGATGCCTGCCTTGGAAGATCCTCATACTCCTGAGGAACACGACGACGCCAGAGCGTCAGCAGCAGAAGGCGTTGGGCGTGTTCTTACAGTGCAATGGCGACAGTGACTCACCAGGCTGGTCGTGCTATGGCCTTGGGGAACTGAAGCTGCTGTCTCACAAGCCAGAGGGTGGTCAAGCGCTTTGTCGGAAACTTCATCACATGTATCACTGGTATTAACTTTGAGAATTACTTACGTTGAGGTTTAACGGATGGTAAATCGATAGCCGAGCCAAGCCTGGAAATATATTACACAGATCAATAGAATTAAAAGTTAATTCTCATACACATACACTCACTTCCTTCACCTTACACACCCAAAGGAGAACTACCCTTTCTTTTTTTTTTAAGTAAGTAAGTTCATATTTTAAAATAAACTGTTTCCTTTTGTTCAAAAGCTCATACTTGCATACCCAGTCCGAGGGCTTGGGGCGCTGCGTGCTCAAACACGGGCTATAAACCTAGTTCGGCAACAGATGCTAATAATAGGACACAATTGTAACTGAAATACTTTTAAGCATAATTTTAAGAGTAATATTATAATATAATATATTATATTGTATTGTATTATATTATAAGCATAACCAATGAACTCTAAACATATCAAAGCCACAAAAAATTTGACGAATTGTTCATATACGAGCAGCTGCAAAGCTGGTAGTATTTTGGGTATATTTCCTTTTTACAGTAAAGAAGATGACTGGGGTTTCGCGCATTTTATATCATGGGATGACCTCATGGAAACTGACAACGGCTTCGTGAAAGACGACGCCATCACTGTAGAAGCACACGTCATCGCTGAAGCACCGCATGGGGTCTCATGGGACTCTAAGAAACACACGGGATTCGTTGGTAAGGTGATAGGTATTGATAATAATAGATCATCGTATTTATCCTCATTATAGCTGAATGAAATTAGATTATACCTTAGTGAAAGAAAAGATCATCTGTCCAAGAAGTTGAATTGCCGAGTGTCCTCTCATATCTAGACGTATATAAACGTTAATGGTTGCCATATAAATTTCTGCCAACTTATGCGTTTTTTTAAATTTTTATTTGATTTCGTGATGTTTGAAAATACGAAATGCAAATCGCTTTTGATATCAATATTATTTTCATATAGCCGTAGCCCGTGTGAGTGGCAATCCGTTATGCATAAGTGCATAACGCGCCAGTCAAAGGGTTAAGGGAAAATTTTCAGAGCGGAAATAATGGGCGAGTGAATAGAACTAGTTATTTGATCGAATGGGAGTCGCATGATGCGACAAAAGGGTTATACGGAGAATATGCAATAGTATCCGTCAGTGGACGTAGTAAAACAGATATATTATATTCACATCTTTCGTGAGTATTGTTCAGCATAAGCTTTAAATGAGGCTGCATTCGACGAAAAACAGCTAAACGCCCATTAAATTAGGCTCGCTCCCTATTTCATGGGACTTAAACAAACCTTGTGAAATGTGGCCTGCCTAACCTTTCGTGAAAAACTCAACTTTATGTTTTATGCTCATTATGATGATCGAAAGACTTCCTTTTCTCAGGACTCAAGAACCAAGGAGCAACATGCTACATGAACTCCCTACTCCAAACCCTTTTCTTCACAAACGTCCTACGTAAGGCCGTCTACAAAATTCCGACCGTCGGCGATGACAGTTCAAGGTCCGTCGCCTTCGCCCTTCAACGCGTGTTCTACGATCTTCAGTTCTCCGACAAACCTGTCGCAACTAAGAAACTGACGAAGAGTTTCGGTTGGGAGACGTTAGACTCGTTTATGCAGCATGATGTACAGGAATTCTTACGGGTAAGTAGTATTTATTCTTGTTATGAAGTCACTAATTATTGCGTTGAGCTAGGCCTGTTTTCTCCGATTTAAGGCTTGTGCAGACCAGCGCGACACTGGTTATTTTTATACTGTGAAGTTTTCTTAGAAATTGTATTGTTCGTGTCGCGTCGCGCAACAAGTCGCGCTGGTCTGCACAAGCCTTTAGGTACAGACCGTTATTATAACTTACTCGTTATTATATAGGCCAAATATATCTTCAAACTCGTATTTTCACAAGGTTTTAGTTTATATTTCGTTGAAAAGGTTTTACATTTTTACGTGCAAGCTTACAATTATAACTACCACGCCGGATTTTTTGCATATAAAACGCTTCAAGCCTTTCCTCGATGAAATCTCATTGCTCTTAAATATTTTACAGATACCTTAGTTTTTTGTTTTTTCAGCATATCATTCAAATAAGGTTTGACTAACAATACAGCCATGTTCCAAACTTTTGATTCTCCCTCTCCAGTAGTAGATATATGGAAAATCTAAATGTAGTGGATTTTCACTTTGATTGAAGCAATAGTAACAGCACAAAGCCTAAGAACCATGCCATTCTCAAAGTGCTCTCAGCTCAGTAAAGCAGCTTTATGGGTGATCCATAAAGCCAAAGGTGCTGATAGTCTCGAGCATTCACTTGTAACAGAACATGGAGCATTCACCGTTTTTAAATTTGTGGAACTGAACAACGAACAGAGCCAAAGCATAGAGCCAAACATCGCTACGAACATTTTTCCGATCATTCTAGTGAACGCTCTACTCAATGCTCTGGGCATAGAGGGACGGCGGCGGAACAATGACAGAATGGCTCGGCTCGGCAAAAAGCTCGAAGCAAATTTACTGTCCTTTCGCTAGAATGCTCGCTAGAGGGCTCGCTAGAATGCTCGCTAAAACGCTCCCGTTTAGTTTTCTGTATTGTAACATGCTCATTACAAGTGAATGCTCAAGTCTATCAGCATCATAAGGATTAACAAATCCTCAGTCATCAACGACTCTTATCATGCTTCTTTGCAGGTATTACTAGATAAGTTAGAAAACAAAATGAAAGGGACGGTGGTGGAAGGAACCGTGCCGAAGTTGTTCGAGGGTAAAATGACGTCATTCATAAAGTGCAAGAACGTGAACTGCACCAGCACACGTGTCGAAACCTTCTACGACATACAACTCAGTGTCAAGGGGAAGAATAACAGTATGCTATCATTTTAGTTAAATATTCAGAGCTCGTGGCTAAGTAATAACAGCCGCACGGGTTGATCCAACAGGTTAAGCTATGCTTACCGAGGTTGGTCCGTGGATGGATGACCATCTTTACATACCGAGACTCCTCCGTGCCTCGGAATGTACGTCAAGCCGTTAGTCCCGGCTGTCTTTCGTGGATCTTTGACAGTCGTTACGTGTCGTCAGAAGCCCGAAAGTCTGACAACCAGTCTTACCAAGGGGTATCGTATTATCCAGTTACTGGGTTGTGGAGGTGAGATAGGCAGCCGCTCTATGTAAAATACTGGTATTCAGCTGCATCCGGTTAGACTGGACGCCGACCCCAACATAGTTGGGAAAAGGCTGGGCAGATTGATTCTGTTACAGACATAACATAACATCACTCCTAAAATCCCCTAAAGATTAGGCAGAGGTTATAGCTTCATCTCTGCCTAACCCTGAGGTTCACGCACATTCCGTTATGTTTAAGTCCCATTCAATAGGGGTGAGCCAATCTATGCCATCAACCGGCCACAAATCCAGACTCCGGGCTGCTACTGAGAAATTCCTGATGGAAAAACCCGATAATATTTTGCCAGACCTGGGAATTACCTCATGCTGGACAGTAGCGCTTGCGACCACGAGATCAGAGAGGCAGTTGTGGCTTAAGCGTCTATAATACCTCAAATTGCTTAGCATTATCCACGATTCTATAAAATTTCCAAAGTTACCTCCAATCGGAACAATAAACCGCTGGTATTCAAAAAATACTTCAAATTAGATCAAGAAACTTTGCATATTAACTAAACTAAATATAAAGCAGATACTATGTTTTTTAATGACCATTATTTTCACCGTAAAAATAAATTACCTAAATTATCGGCACCTTGGAACCGCCAGCACGCTCTGTCTCACGCTCACTCACTCCGCGAGCAGTCTGGTGCAAGCAAGATAAAAAGTGAATTTGAAATGAGGCAGTATGGGCTCTTAAAAACCATGATAAATCTTCTCAAAATAAGATTAAATCACACTACAAACAAAAAGATCATTATTAAAATATTTAGATTTTTTACCCGTGTTAATCCGACGGTACCTTTAATCACAGCTCAGTTCGGAATTCAGTAACCGACGAGAAAATAGGGCGCAATCAATGTCCGCTTACTTTTCCGAAGCTATTTCGTTACCAATAAATTGGTTCCAATTTGCAACTTGAAAATGCGATTTATTAAAAGGCTTTAGGAATTTTCCATTTCATTCCTATTCCTCCATTCCGTGTTACCATTTAGTGAAGAGATGCTATGACGTCACAGTTTATAAATTATTTATAGGCCGAGAAGCGGGAGCATTTGCCTGTAACAGGTGCTAATAAATCTTTCATATCAGTACTGTAAAGCAGGCGCCTGCATCTAAATTAAGTCTCGTAAAGAAACATTTGCGTTTATACGAGAATATGAGGTTGAAGTTTGAAGAGAATGGGCTACAGCTACGGAAGAATAGACAAAATGACAGATAAACAATCACAATCTGTCATTTTGTCTATTCTTCCGTCGTAAAAAACTCGTTTCTATGGCAGTCATGCTACGCGTGCAGGGCAAATTTTAAATAATAAAATGTAATTACATAAATAATACTTCTGTTACAAGTTTAGCGCTAAAGAGCACGTAAAATAGGTTTAACCGGTCACGTACTGTTAACGCACCCGTGTAAGTCTGCCAAATATTTACAGGTCTAACTAAATCCTTATTAATCCTTTGAATGGACTTCCTTCTATTTTCATTCTATAATCCTCCTTCAAATAACTTCTAGGACCTTAATTATCCTGCTATTCCACCACATTCTTCCTCTCACCCAGTCTACGAGTCATTCAAAGACTACATCAGTACGGAGCTACTTGACGGCGAGAACAAGTACGACGCAGGGGAGCATGGTCTCCAAGAGGCGGAGAAAGGAGTGAGGTTTGATGTATTCCCGCCAGTGCTGCATCTACACCTCATGAGGTTCCAGTACGACCCGCAGAGCGACGCGTCCGTGAAGTTTAATGACAGGTTAGTAACACACAAGATTGGTGTCCTGACACAGAAAAATGACGCGGCAGAGCACGAAGGAGATGGCAGGACTCCTAAGGTAGTAGGAGTCAGACGGGCTGGTGTCAACTCCACGTCCAAGCGCGTATTTTACGTACGGTTGGGAAAATGGATCAAAGCCGTCTTTAGGAATTGGCAAAAATCAGCTTAGAGCCGGAACTGGTGGAAAAAATGGACGCAGGTCTTAGCCCAGCAGTGGGATAGTATAGGCTGGTTACAATATTAATAATAATAGTAACAAACGGCAAAGGTATTCCAGAAGTCAACCAGAGGAATTACTAGTTACTCAAATTGCAGGCGTATTCCATTACCTATCATTAGTTATTGTTGCCTCAACTTGCCTTGATCATCAGCAAAAGTTAATTTTATCTTTTCCAGAAACAAGTATACAGGCTTTTGTATTTAAATACTGTTGTAAACATTTTAGCTTTAATACGTCCGTTTTTAAACAAGACTATTATGCAAATATTCTCCTCAAAACCATATTATCCTCTGATATTGGCGCCACAGGTGTCGTTGTTTTTAAGCCAAAATTAAAAATGTTGACTGAAATTGATATTGTCGCATGTTCAACGTAAAGTAACGAAAAAATATATTTAATTTTCATAAAATTATTTTAGGTCGATAACAATTTTTCCCTTATCGATACATCGGTACAAATCAAGAAACTGTAAAATGTTTAATGAAGAGATTACATTATCACCAAATATGATGCTCTTGTTATGAAGAAAGTGTTATTTTAACTAGTACGTGGGTGGGTGACCGACCTCTGCTCTGGTGAAAAGAGAGAATGCTCATTTAATAATAGGTCAAAGTTCGTACTTACTCCGTGCCACCATGATAGTACATACTAATTCGATGCTGCCATGTCATTATTGTAAGGTGTCATTAATCTTGTTCTACTAAACTTTGGGCGACCGAGCTCTGCTCGGGTGAAAATACGGAGAAAACAAATTTTAAGAAAAATAATCATTCTGTAGATTTATCATACCGATCGAAAGGCTTCATCATAAGGATTATTTTTTGCTAAATAACATAGTGTCACAAATCCCATGAATTTTAACATTTTTGTATGATAAAGCTACAGAATGATTATTTTTCTCGTGTCACGGGTTCGATTTCCGGGTTCAACCATGTAATTATTTAAATATCTATGAATGCATTTTAAATTGTTTTTTTTAAATTCAAATAATGTCTTCTTTCAGTAAAATATTCCATCTACAATATTCAAGGTACTTTCCCTCCATGTGGCATATCCGTGGGAAGCCCTGTATATATATACAAATATTGCTCGTTTAATATTATAGGAAGTAGACTACGTGGGAGTTTGTAGCGCCACTTTTTATTCCCAACTGAAGCACTAGGAAGTGGTGAAGGGCGGAGGGGGATTCTCTTATGTAATTTTGACGTTCAAAAAGTGCTGATTCTCAGTCCAGATTGAATAAATGGCTTTTGATTTTGACTAGGTACATTGCAAAGAGTGACGGAGGTGTATCGTGTTACCCATTAACTTGGATGTGGAGGTCAGATAGGCAGTCGCTTGAGGTAAAATACTGGTATTCAGGTGCATCTGGTTAGACTGGAAGCTGACCAGAACATAGTTGGAAAAAGGCTAGGCAAATGATGATGGGATTTCAAACAGTGGCGGATTACTACTAATGGCCGAATCCTATATGTAACGGACCGTTATTGGTTAGAATTAAGACTCTTGTATCTTTACCAATAATGAAGCAAAGACCTCATAGCTTTGAATAGTAGACCCTCCCGTATGGAAGTAGCTATCACAGGTAAAATTAGCTTACGAATCCTACTATACGGGATGTCAGGGACGTCGACGCGAAGCCGTCTGTATATATATATATATATATATCCTACTAATATTATAAATATGAAGGTTTATATGTTTATTACTTAATCACGCAAAAACGGGTGAACGGATTTGGATGAAATTTGGCACACAGATAGTTTATAATCTGGATTAACACAAAGGATATAGTATAGGATTAAGTAGGTACTTGTAGAGTTTTGACGTAGGTAAATTTTTATTAAATCCTGCAGGTTCGACTTCTACGAGACAGTTAACTTGGACCCGTATCTCCAGGAGATTCCGTCGATACCAGCACACTACACGCTACACGCGGTGCTGGTACACTCAGGAGACAACCACGGAGGACACTATGTGGTCTTCATCAACCCTAAGGGCGATGGGAAGGTGAGGTTCCTTTCTTGAATGAAATCAGAAGCGAACAAAATTCCCATTTTTATGAAATGTTTTTGTCACGACTATAAGAGGATAGCTCACCAATCACAATCATTCACCACCATCACCAATTGTTTTTTTCGCATTTAGTTTGGCAGTTTGTGTAATTTATGCAGCCTACCCGAATGCCCTTTCTTTAGTATTGTTCGTCGAATCGTTGAGCTCCTTTAGTTCTGAGTTGAGCTGCACGATTACTGACAAATGCGTGCACTAACTGGACAGGTGGACCTGTCCAGTTAGTGCACGCATTTATTTATCGACTCGACTCACCCTGAAGCTATGGCACGCAATTTCTTTAACACCCTGCATTTATTTCAATACAAAATGACGATATGATCGCAATAGGGCCAGTATTAATCTCATATAAGCTGAATTAATGGTATTTTGTAAACATAAAAAATAAACGTAAAAATAGTAGACACTTTTTTTTGCCTTTTATTAAAGGTTTATAGTAGGTAGCAAAACAATATGCATTTAAAAAAATTAAATGTTTTTAAAACATACCTACAATTTATTTATTTTTTCCGCCTTCTGCTATAATTTTCGCTTCGAAAATACTATATTTGATATAAAAAAAGTTGGCAACTCTAATCTGTACACACCGGTACCGTCAGCGTCAGTCCTAAGTCCTAAGACATTTATGAAAATATAATACTAAAACATAACGTTCATCCTTTTTATTCTTTGTGAAGGGCCTTGGATGTGACAGCAAAATCGATGGCTCTAGGGATCCAGATTCCAGAAGATAAATTATAAAGTTTTCCTTTTTGGGGGACTCTGGACATATTTTCCTTACGAATACTTTTTTTACCGACCCTTCCTGGACAGACTGTATTTGATTTATTTTGGTACTTATTAATAATCACCCTGAAAGATGGTCTAGTAGAAGATTTACAGTAGAAAGGTACCGGAAATATGGCTGAGTTTAGCTTTGTAGCATGTCTTCTTCACTGTCATGAGTGACACACTCATGACAGTCTCTTCTTATAGCTAGGTAAAGTATTTTCCTTTTTTCAAAAATTCTAAAGATGTTTATAACAATGGCCGCTCGAAATTGTCTATGGTTTAGTGATGAGGTAGTATGAATTTTATGTTGGTGTTATCGATGCCACAAATAAAATTATTAAATTTCCGCACATAGAGTAGATTAAATTATTAGAATTTTGTTAGTTTTCTGTTCGTTTTTATTATTTAAGTATGAAAATTAAAAATTTTATTTCAAATTTGTAGGTTCAATAACACTTTATATTTGAACAAAAATATTTTTAAGAAAAATAAAATTGTAAAATTTCCACGCCAAGGGTTGCTGGGGTTGCGGGTTTGTCCGAAAGGGATATCGCGGCCCCGGCACGCAGGCAACGGAAGGAACATGGGTGGGTTTTAGTCAGTAAAAGTTTGACACACCCTCTCACTCTGCCCAGAGCGGGAGAAGTCATTTGACGATTTCCCACCATCAAAAAAAAAAAAAAAGGAAAAAAAAAAAAGGTTACTTCTCCGTTCTTCTATACGTATATACCTATACGTTATCTTTTTTCAGACGCTAAAAAAGTGTTTCGGTATACAATATAATTTTTCAATAAATGTGTATTAAATACTCTTTGTACATAATCTCGATAATTATTATGTCACATCACATATTTCAATGACAAAAATAATTTCGACGAGACAAAAAGGATATCAGTCGTTAGACGTTTGGTATGAATTCAAAATTATATCAGTTTTTTGCTATTGTTGATGAATGAATAGTATATTTAATAGTTTTGGGGTGATACACAGGATGAATAAGTAATTATGATTAAATGTGTATGCTATTAGGCTCGTATTTAATCAGTGTCGCGTAGATATCGTGTTGTATTCCCAGGCAAGTTGTTATTGCTTTTATTCCCTGGCCACCACCTCGGACACAGAAAGATACTTAACTTCTATAGATAGCTAACTCAATATTTATATCAAAAATTTTAGAAGCGTTTCGTGTGTGCTAAAATGTTCCTTACGCGGACGCCCGAGAGTACCAATTAGATTTTTGTTGCCCCGACCTCGAACGAGTGAGGCCTGCCTCAGGTGTAGCTTTATATATGTCATGTTTTACTTTTAAATGACGTTTCTTTCTTATGTGCAGTGGTGCAAGTTCGACGACGACGTAGTATCTCGATGCAGTAAACAAGAGGCCATCGAATACAACTACGGCGGCAAAGAGGACGCGCCACACCTCGCGCGAAAAGCCACCAGTGCATACATGCTCATATACATACAGTGAGATACTTTGATTTAGTACTTTGGCATTAGTCCTCCTGCACGTGTAGCGTAGTTAACTATAGAAACGGGTTTTCTACGGGTTTTGTCGACGAAAGAATAGACAAAAGGATTGCAGACATCGTAGTCCAATGGTAAACAAATCCCTAAAAAGGGAAAAAGGATTCCTCTTTACTTATTGTTTATAAGCTTTTATTGTCCTATTTTCTAGGCAAACTCCACCAAGCTCTCTCTATGCAGAGCTGCCAAGGCCCACTCTTAGTTAGACTACTCCTCTTGCTAGACCAGATTTCGACAACAGTTTCAAAATAATCCATGATTTGTCTATTGCCATTTTGATGAGATTAAACTACTCTTCCTAAACGCGATTACTGTACTGAAAGCAGTACTGTAAGCGATTAGGGAGGAGATTGGGGGGGACTATACCTTTGTGTCACGATGTTAAACATGACTAGGTCCGTATTTGGTCCCCTCAAGTGAACTTAGAAAAAAGGTCAGAAACTAAGACGAAATCTATGCTTGCAATTCAGCGTTCTGCTATATTCCTTCCGTCTAAACACAAGCTTATGTTTGTACGAGCGCAACTGCACCCGCGCTTTTTCATGGTCATGCTGTCAGCATCAGTAACTCCAGAAGTTCTGCGTTGCATGAATACTGTTTCCGTCTGCAGGACATCTCAACTAAAATACGTGTTGCAAGACTGTCAGGAGGGAGACATCCCGAGCGACCTGTGCGAGCGCATCAGTGAAGAGATGCGATACGAGATGGTAAGAACATGTAAATATCAATCCACACACCCACCTTTCGTGACTTTGAGTTTTTTTTATCCTTTTTTTATGTAAGCAAACCCATTGCCCGTTTCAGGCGGCAGAAAAATAAGATGCAGGAAATTTAAATCTGATACGTCAGTCACCACCGCCAAGTACTATGCGAAGATATTCAGCGCACTAAAACAGTTCTTCACTTTGCAGGCCCTAGCCGGCTCTAAATATAAAGGAAGATAATGAACGACACGGACCACCCAACACTGTCCAAATTATTTTTTATACATTTTACAGTTTTTGAAATTACTACAGAGTGTTTACCGATAAATATAGTAAATTTGTCAGGTAGGTAATTAAGCTTTATATAATCTGAATATATTTTCTTTGTGTATATTTTATTGTAATTATTTATGTACCACTGTTAATAAAATTTGTTGCGATATTGTTCAGGTTTATTTTTGAGTTATCTATCTTCCCAAGCTATGCGAGTATTTCTCATCCATTCTATCATCTTTTGCAGACAGATACTGACAACTACATTTATTTATAACAGATTTAAGATTTGCGTGACGATAATATTATTTTAATATTGCTGCTTTTCTTAGATCGTCACATTTCGTTTCGTCCATATCCTGAGATGAAATATCACGGATTAATTTTGGCTACTTAAATTGCTTAATTATTGTAGTTTAGGATAGTTTTCGTAGATATTCATTTCAAATTGTAAGGCCATGTCCTAATTTATGCGATCGTCGCGATACTCGCGCTCATTTGTTCGGAAAACCAGAAGACACCTTCTATCAGCACGACTACGCGTTCGTGTTCGCCGAAAAAAATGAACGTGAGGATTGCTTCAGCACACGGGATAACAAGAAACCTAGCGCACACATTCAAACATTAATACAAGGACCAAGCACATTACCCAATCCTAATTACACCATAGAATATTTGATCAAAAACCTAATTTACAATGGCCAAAATAAAGAAATACTCCGTCTAGCCGAGACTAGCGCTTCCATTGTTAAATCATTAATTAGGCATACTGCAACGTTATTTCAGAAACATGTCTCAGGATGAAAGTCACAAAATAGATAGACACAAAAGGTCGACTCCATAAAACGAGTGAAAACAGACGCACGTACACGTACGGCGATCATCGGCCGCAACTTCGCGAGTAGGGTTAAACCATACCATCTGTCCGGCTTTTTGAGAATTTGACAATTTAAAAAGGTAAATGATTTCTGAAAAAATAAACTAAACACACACATAGAAACATTAAAAAAGAAATATTAGAAAGTTAAATATCCGCACTTTATACAAATGCGCGGCTTTTTGTCATGACTTCTCAATTTTGAAATGGTCACCCTAGTCGCGAGCACTACGTGAACGCATGTCTATCCCCGTGGCCTATTTAAAAGCGATCGTTGCGCGAATACACGATCGATCGAACTTTTTATTCGGTGAACCTGAACGCGCCGACAGAGGTCGCTTTCCGGTTTTCCAAACAAAAAGTGACTTAAGCACGCGACCGATCGCGTATTCGCACGACGACGATGACTTTTAAATAGGATGCAGTCGTAATGTGTGTGCGTTTTCGCTCGTTGTATGGAGCCGGCCTTCTGTAGTATTTTGTGTCTCTCGGGTACCACGTAACATTGTTCGCCTCTACGGTGCTACGAATGAAACCGGTGCATGTTGCATGCTAAGCAAGGCCCAAGACACTGACGAGATATCCGAAAGACACGGCCTTACCACGTTATTTACTTATGCAACCCACTGAGCAATCAGCGTTGCTATGTTCCACAACCTATCTACAAAATTGCTAACGAATAGGGATTTCAATACTATTTCAAATGCTTAAGAATTTAAATCTTATTATAAAGAAGTTATAGAAAGAACAAAAGTCGATGAAAAACTAGAGGAAGGCAAAGTTTTTGCATGACATGGCGTCTGTGATCCTATTTTTATATCTAGCTAATCAGTCACTACAGCTGTTTAAATATGTACTTAACCTACCTAACCTAGTACTTACGTAGATATATTATATGTACATATATTTTTCAATTATTACATCAGATAGGAAGTTATTACGCTGTTGTTTAGTTAATTGACTCAGGCGTAACTTTGCGGAAATCCAATAAAAAAGACAATAGACGACTTATATATAGTAACCTAATCCGCTTGACTGTTCTTAAATTGTCAAGAACCCTGTTGGAAATCGACCGTGTTGCCACGTTTAGCGCCGAACACAGCGTTCGGCGTTTGACGTCATGTCCAGGTTCGCAACAAGTCAATCGTCATCTTGAGGATGCCTCGTTGAGCGGTGAAACACGTGTCGATTTCTTATAGGGTTCTTTATGACTCTTTAAGAACAGTTAAGCGGATTAGGTTACTAAATATACGCCGTCTACTGTATTTTTTACGCTGTTGTTTATAATTTGAAAGATAAAAATAAATAATTACGACATGACAACGTGACGAGTGACGACTAATGTATGTTTAATTTGTTATCATAATACTTACTATAGAGCTACTATAGAGGAGCTCGTGGCTAAGTAACAACAACCGCACTAGGTCAATCCATCAGGTTAAGATACGCTTGCCGGGGTTGGTCAGTGGATGGGTGACCATCTTTACATACCGAGAATCCTCCGTGCCTCGGAAAGCACGTTAAGCCGTTGGTCCCGGCTGTCATTCGTGGATCTTTGACAGTCTTTACGAGTCGTCAGAAGCCGAAAGTCTGACACCAGTCTTACCAAGGGGTATCATATTACCCAGTTACTGGGTTGTGGAGGTCAGATAGGCAGTTGCTCCATGTAAAATACTGGTATTCAGCTGCATCCGGTTAGACTGGAAGCCGACCCCAACATAGTTGGGAAAAGGCTAAGCAGATTGATTTAATACTTACTATAGAGCAAGGTATTGAGAGATATGTATTAGGATTATACCAACCCGTTTGACGAATCGCGCACCATATGGGGATAAGCCGCTTAGCATTGCGCTATGACGTGATCTAAATTTAATCCTCTAATGTTTTTACAAACCCTTTTGGTGAAAACCCTTGTATGGTATGTTATGGTGGACGTTTTGTGAGCGTGATAAAGAGTGAAGTGCTTCCTTTCGCTTGTGCGTCGTCCCCACGAAGCGGGCTCAAATATAAGGTTTGAATTTCTACAGATAATATGTTTACTAACATTAATTATTAGAAAATTACTAGCACAGTGGATCTTATGTTGTCAAAAATAAAGAATGTATTATTATCATTACTACGCCTTAAAAAATAATTGGATGACATAGCTCATTGATACACTATTTGAAAGACGTATGTACCGGCTAGCTCTACGATCGATGTTATTATATTAAGATCTGTATATACTAGTTTTAGAAACTGAAAAGACTCGAGTCCTACTTATTGCTCAGTATTAGAATTCTAATAAAGCCAAAAATGATAAATGAAGATGGGCCGGAACATAAGTGAACAGTGAATGTCTTACATATTTGAATCTAGTGTTAAGTTATTCACGACTAGGATCGCCAAATTTGTCAGAGTTTTATCCTGCCCATGGGCCTCTGATTTGTTTGTAAATATACAGCATGCCTCACGACTGCCAAGGGATGCCAGAATCATTTTAAAATTAAGTTAAAAATAATCTCACGAATGACAATCGTCATAGAAATGCTATGTGAAGTTTGCCATTTGTCGTTAACTCTCAAGCTATATCTGGAATTAAACTGATCAATACCCGCAGCTTCACCCGACAACTTTTTAGTTACCCGGTCAAGAAGTAAGTACCTACCTAAACTTCTCTTCTGGGTTTTAAGTTAATTGTCGGGCAATTTTACGTACATAGGAGTCTCTCACTTTTTATAACTTTAACACCGGACTGTCCAAGTTTAAACAGAACTTCTGGTTGCTAATGCGTGCGATATGCACATTTCACATAGCATCTTCAATTCACTTATGTAATTCTACCCCAGAGCATTGCTCAGACGTTTTAATTTGTGCAGAAACACGCTAATTGTACCGGATTCGTAAGAATTGTTTAGTTTACCTATGTCTTCATTCACTAAGTGTGATTGTAAGCATATTTGAGACTAGCTTTTTCTCGCGTAGATGTCGGAAAATATCCCACGGGAACGTACTACCGTCATTATAGATGTATTATTCCAAGTTATAAACTATCTGTGTGCCAAATTTCATCCAAATCCGTTCAGCAGTTTTGTGCTAATTCGGAACATACATCAAAAAAATTTAAAACCATAATTTTCGGCATTAGACTCATTCCCACACCTTGTAGATAAGATAAGTCTTTTATTTAAACATAAAGTTGTTACAGTCCGGTTTTGATATAATTACCGCATGTTTAGCTAGAAGAAAAAGAAAGAAAATACTTACGATTATTTGAACACAGAATGTTGTATCAATTGTATGCAAAATAATTAATAACGAGATATAGGTGAGCTATAGAATATCGCAGATTAATTGGTAATACAATAATAGTCATTTAGATCATACATCACAAACATTTACCTACACATTTTATATTTTCAAGTTAAAGAAATCATTAATTAAATATATTTTATTAATGATTTCTTTATATTCCATTCCATTTATATAGTTTGTTTTTAAATGAGTTAGGATTATTTAATCATTTTAGTTCTTATGGTATTATATTGTATACTAGCTTCTGCCCGCGACTTAGTTCACGTGGAAGTCGCACGACACTACAATATACTACAGTAACAGCCACATTTTTTATAAAACTTCCCTGTATACTACGCGTTTGTAGTTTTGTTCTCAACAACCAAAATAAACAGAGTTAGGACTGGTGACGCGGGTGCAAGCGACGTACAGTAGTCCGTGTGAGAAGCAGCTTGTCCTGAGGTCGACACCCGCAGCTTTCTGTCTCTGCCCCTGTGACTTGTTGAAAATCATCGAAAAGCAATGCTCACAGGCAACTACACGTGATATTCGCGGTATAAACACTGTCGCGTCAACACTACAATCTGTTAGAATTTTCGCCTCGATGACGTTTCTCTGCAAAGAGACGACTTTGAGCCGGGTTCCATTAAACAGCATCGGCGGAGTTAAGTTCCGAAGGAGCATAATCGGGACACCGACCTTCAGCTGAATGATGTGCGCCGGAAGTCCACTAGCCGTAGGGAATTCAGAAATTCTACGGGATGTGACATCATCTTGCTCCACAACAGTGTTAACCGATGGAGGTGTATATGACTTCGTTCCCTTCAATTTTCAAGAGAATACTGTAGTTGATCGCTGCAGCTTGAACATTTTTTGGGTTCTGTACCTCAAAACGAAAAAACGGAACCCTTATATGATCACCATTGTCTGTCTGTCCGTCTGCCACAGCCAATTTTCTGCGAATTTAATGGACCGATTAACTTGAAATTCGGTACACATATAAATTTCTGTGACCCAAAGGTGGACGTGTAACGAAAATAATTGAATTTTAAATATAGCGGTCAGTTTTCGGGGTCAAAGCTTTTTTTTTTTTAATTTTGCTAACTGTACCGTGTGAAATAAAAAGGAGGACCTGAAATTTACTTCTTAAATTAATGCTTTTAAAGATATTTAAGAAAATAGACGAAAATTTACCATTCCCTCGTCTTATCTCCGAAACTACTGAGATAAAATTTTTAAAAAAATCCACAGAATAGTTCTATACTTATAGATTACAGGAAAACCTACAAGAAGTCTATGGTCTTTAAATAACATGATAAATCTCCCAATATTGTGCGTACAAAGTTACATTTGCAGTTGACTTGTATGGGAGAACATGTTTTGCAACTACAATGTTAAGTTTGTCCTTAGGGTGAATTCATCCCAACTACAGATCCTTTCATTGTGCGTGGTCCGACACGCTCTTGGCCGGTTTTTTTATTGGGCGTTAAAATGGCCCGTTCACACACCCAAGAGTTCTCTTGGTACCCCGTACTGATGCCCCGTACACCAGACGAATCAGATGTATATACGTACACACATCACAAGGCAGCTTTTAGCATACTCAGCAGACTTAGGATTATCCTTTATTTAATACAAGTCTGCGTGGAGCCCTTGTTAGTCGAGAGATGACTTCATACACTTTTTGAACAATCCTTTGTACATAAATTTACAGATTTCAAATATGTAAAGTGACGGCAGTGAAATTACTTTAAAAAAAAAAAAAAAAATATGTAGATGTGACGAATAAATGTTCAGAATGTTTGGTATGCAGGTCGAGTTTTAGATTACCTACGTTATGTCATGACAGACAGCCGTAGACAGCTGAGGCTTACATAGACGCATGACTAAAAGTCACTAATGCAAAGTCCCAAGGTTCCAAGTCTCGTAGCCTTGATTTAGGGCACAGTAAGTTGGTATGGAGTACGGAGTTATATCTGACTCATAGAAGGAAACCAGCGTGACAATACCATATTACCGACATAGGTAAAGGGGGTGCGTGAGGGAGAGGCAAATTTTGCGCCCTCACGTTCCTAGCCGCCGCAGGAGACGCCCTGGGCGTCGGGAATCGTAGGCCGATTCCCGGCCACCGTAGGCGCGGGCTTGCGGACAGTGAGCAATGGGTAGCTCACCGTCCGATAAGGACCAGGCCCGGGTCGACGGCGCGTTGTGTTCCACGCGCGCCTCAAAGAGATTTCAGCACAACTGACGGGGTCTGTTAGGACCGATGCCTGCCGGGGTCACGGAAAAGTCCGAAAGGGATACCGAAGGAACACGGGTGGGTTTAAGTCAGTAAGAGTCTGACACGCCCTCCCGCTACGCGCAGAGCGGGAGAAGTTATTTGATAATTTCACAACCAAAAAAAAAAGAAAGGTAAAGTGTGTCTTAGCAAGAACTTGAATTTTGAATTGCGCGACATTTTCGCCTGTGATTTGTCCCCCATTTCCGATTGTCAGCCATATTTGCTATTTGTTTAATTAAAACAGACATTTACGAAAATGCTCCGTTACAGCTTGGAAGAACGGCAGCTAATAGTGAAAACCAATTATAAAAATGGGGAAAACTGACGATGAATTCCACAACAAAATCATCTTTAGCGACGAGGCTCATTTCCACCTCAACGGCTTTGTTAACAAGCAGAATTCTCGGATCTGGGGTGATGGAAATCCACATGGCTTTCAAGAACTTCCGTTACATCCTCAAAAAGTGACAGTTTGGTGTGACAGGAGGGACCGTACTTTTTTGAAAATGATATAAAATTTACCAATAATATATCTGTTAAATTCCCACCTGCTGGGCAATGAACCGATATTTTGTTTCATGTGTAAATTTCATTACTACCTCTGTACCATCGAAGAAGTTCATATCTATGCACCGTAAGGACTATTTCTGCTTGCAGTGCTCGGCCGCCATAGAACCGGGGCGGTAACAGATGTGGTCATCGCGTTCACGGGATTTTGTTTTCAAATTGCTTAGATATGAAATTCTTCGATGGTACATATTAAGAAAAATATGTAAATAAACATTGAATTAATACATATTTTTAAAACTTACTTTCCAACTTATCAATAGATAAATTGGCATTCCATTTACAACAGCCATCGAGTATTAGCATATAAAATTCACGGTGAATGAACACCATTTGTACCCTTCGAGAGTGGTAACTAGTAAAGCCGGAAGTCCTGTTTTAAAAAATTGCCTTTCGCTGTACATTGTGGCAATAAATCTGTCGTGACATGCGATAAATTAGAGTCCAGTTACCGACTACACTGGCATTGTTTGTAGTTGTGGAACAACGAATTTGGGATGTCCACGACAACAACAACAACAGTGCTGTGTTGACGTTCTTTAGGAAAAACAAAACTGGGTTCGGGAAAATTCGGAAGCTAGGTGCTCGAAAATGTATCTTGAATCTTCATTGTCTCACTATTTTTTCGCCACTGCATTAAAAAGCAACATAGCAAAACTTGATAATAGGTAAACAAACAAGGTATAATTTACATAAGATCAATTTACACTGGCTAACGTGAGTGATGCGATAAAACTGTAGCTTCTAAGTTTCCTAATAAGTAAAACATCAATTTATACTTAGTTAACCACCTAAGCATAAACATTTTTTTTAAACATAGCTCTTCTGATTTTTCGCAAATTAGGTTCAAATCGAAACAAAACACTTCTGTAGCATCTCCCTAGCCTAAGGCCGCATTCATGTAGAATGCTGGTAACCGGCGCCGATCGGCGCAGGCAGTTTTCATACTTTTTGCCAAATCAGCTCGAAACGTCGCCGACAAGCGCCGACAAATCCGAAAAAGTATGAAAACTGCCTGCACCGACCAGCGTTGACAACCAGCGCAAACGCTGGCATATCGGCGTTGCCTACCAGCGTTCTACATGAATACGGCCTATTGTAAGAACTATGCTTTGTTTGAAGAAACTTAGCGTGAGCTAATTAGGCCAAGCGCAAACCATCATGTTGATTGAGCAAGTTTGTTATACCTAGGTACCAAAAGCGATTACAGTCAGAACCACACAAACCCACTTAGGTACTCTTTTATTTTTAGAAATAGTTTCCTAATTTACTTACTAAAACTAACTAAAGTTTTGCCATAGGTACAACTTGGCAATGCCGCCAGTCTCTTGGGTATATTACCAGTCGACAGCGATGCGGATGAATTTTTCGACGACATATTTAAGTTTGTGAATAGTTTAAATATTTTTATTTTTTATTATTAATTAAATAGCTTTTGCCCGCGGCTTTGCCCGCGTGGATGTTGGAAATTATCCCATGGGAATTGATTACCACCGGGATAAAAAGTATCATCATCATTTCAGCCAAAAGACGTCCACTGCTGAACATAGGCATTCCTCAACTTTCCTTGACAAATCCTTTACTGTCCAGGCTGCTCGTTTGTGGAATGCATTACCAGTTCCAATAAAGCGCGCGCAATCGTTGCCTGTGTTTAAAAGACTCGTGAAAGAACATTACTTGTCGTTATGATTTTGTTCTTATCGTTAGCTGTAATAATATTCGTCATTTATTTTCGTTGCTTATATAGTTAGTATGTATGTATCTATGTATCTATTATATAGCACTTATCTGTGTATCCATTATAGTATATTGTACTTATATACCTTTTATTTGCACCAAAGACAGCCCCATTTTATGTCCAGAGAATCACTGTCCATTCCAAGGTTGCCTGGAAGAGATCGCAGTAAGCGATAAGGCCGCCAATTGTATATTTTGTAGTGTATTACTTTTTCTTTATGTAATTATAATCTGGTGTACAATAAAGTATATATAAATAAATAATAAATAAATATAGGCCTCCCCCAAGCACCACTATTTCGACCGATTCTGTGATATTAAAAAGTATCATATGTTAATCCGCTGCCTAAGCAGAAGTGTGAGTTGTGTGATTACGCTTTGGGCGATAATCAGGTCGACACCTATAATGTGAACCTAGTAATATACTGTGATTGTTACCTGTTGTAGTAGCCATGTGAAGAAATACGTAAATAAATAAATCCAGATTGTACACAATCTGTGTGCCAAATTGTTATCCAATCAATTCAGCCGTTTTTGTGGGATTGAGTAACAAACATCCAAACACACAAACATAGTTACAAACTTTCACATTTTTAATATTACTTGGATTAGGTTTGCGTTGTTTTAAATTTTTATTTGTTTTTGATTTTGTCTGCCCAACCCTTCGGGGAAACAGGGCGTGATGTTATGTTATGTTAAGTTAGTTAATTGACACAGGCGTGACTTTGCGGAAATCCATTATAAAATACAAAAGACGACTTATATTAAGTAACCTAATCCGCTTAACTGTTCTTAAAGAACCCTGTAAGAAATCGACACGTGTTTCACCTCTCAACGAGGCATCCTCAGGATGACGATTAACTTGTTGCCAATCCGGACACGACGTGTTGACATGTCAGACGCAGTGCGCGGTCGGCAGCATCTTTAAGAACAGTTAAGCGGATTAGGTTACTTAATATATGTCGTTTATTGTGTTTTATGCTAAGTTGTTATTTAGGTACGTACATATTATTTTAATCTTAGGTACTTACTTCAAAAATACTCGCAGGAGGAAATTCTTATCCTTTATACCAATATTATAATCCTATTATAGTTCCCACAGCTCCGCAACTTTTAGATCCTCTCAGACAGTTTTTACTAACTTTAATAAAACTAGAGGACTATGAAATTACTACTGAACTGCTAGAAGTTTTAATTAAAACAAAAGACTTCACAGGGCTATGTAATATCTTAATAACGATGTTCTACGGGTCTACCGAGGATTTAAGAACTAAATAGAATGAGCCATAATCATTTAAATATAAAGACATTGAGATATCGTATTTTTATTAGTTATCTCACAGGAAGTACCTATCATGGTATGAGAATGTTAGAATAGAATAGAATACTCTTTCTCTTTTTCGTCTTTCTCCCTTTTTATCTTTTAATTTTTTTTCATTTCATTTTTTAAATTTTCATCAATTTGCAACACTTCAAAACACCACTTTTAGTTTTGCTTTCTTCACTATAACGTAAATATGATAGAAAATAGTCTAAGTATTTGGTACCTAATAACCTGCAATGTTTTTCTACAATAATTGACGGGTTAACAACAACAAACCGAACAAATTCGCATTTCCATAACTAGTAGGTTACTAAGCACCTCTAAGTTTAAACTGTAATGCTCACTGGTTACGTGCACACTCAAGTTTTCAAGTAAATATAGTAAAACACACATTCAACAAACATTTATCATCATATTTTGCTCAAAACAAAGTCAAATCTGTAGAACAAAGAAGTTTCTCTGTGAAAAATTCAAAAAATAATGTCATCTGCTCCTGTACCACTTAATCACACAAATGGAATAAGTAGGTAAATAAATTATGGTCATAAATAACCGGACTGTCTTCTCAATAAAGGGACAAGAAAAAGAATAGATATACTCGTATATATCACAATCTGCTTTGTTTTAGTAAATGAAGTCTCTGGGGACATCAATCAACTTAATCATACTGCCAACAGGACGCAACCGAACGTAATTATAAACCTGTTTTCCTTATTTATTCCATTTGAAGAACAATAACGACGCTATTAAGCAGTGTACATAAAAACCATCTACTATAAGATTTCAGTCGAATATTTATAAATAGGTACCCTATGTTAATATTGTGTGTATTGTTTGACAAAGAAGAATCGAGACTCGTGAAGGAACATTACTTGTTGTTGTGATCTTGTTCTTGTAGCTGTAATAATCTGTAGTCATCATTTATTTTCGTTGCTTATATAAATATTCTTATATATTTACTATGTATCTATTATATAGCATATATATATATATATATCTATGTATCTATTATAATATATTGTATCTATATAATTATTATTTTGCACCAATGTCTACCCCATTTTTATGTCCACGCAATCACTGTCCATTCCAAGGTTGCCTGGAAGAGATCGCAGAAAGCGATAAGGCCGCCCATTGTATGTTTTGTAGGGTCAAATTTATGATTTACTATGTATTTTCTGGTGTACAATAAAGTATAATTATATAAATATAAATAAATAAATCTATTTTTAGTTTAATCTGGTATTACTTTGGAATTAGTGTTCGAAACAAAATAATTAAGAACTTCCAACTAACAGATAAAATTCGGCTTCCTTATTTCTTTTTCGTCTGATTAGTGACTAACCTGGTGTCAGAGTTTTAAAGCTGCCCATGGGTCTCTAACTTGGCTACACATGCGTTGAGAAATATCTCTCAGGCAAGCCGGTTTCCTCACGATGTTTTCCTTCACCGTTTTTAAAGCAAGTGATAATTGAAAACTCGGCCCTGCAATCAAATTAAAAGTATCTGATTTTGTATTAAAACAGGCCGCTACTTTATTAATGCCTGCTCCGAGAGAATAGTTAAGAAAATAAGTAACGAAATTCAAATAATACGAGCGGCAGGCGGCGGCAGATCTCTGCTAATGAATCCGGAAGCTGCACTATTAATTAGGGGAGTTTTTCTTCGTCGGAACGAGGATTACGGCCGGTGAGACTTTAGTAATTGCTAGCGGCGAAGCTTTAACTGTTTTTTATTTAAACGACTCTCCACGAAAAATGTGTCTGCTGTCTGATTTTGATGAGTTACGAGGACAAAAATTTTTTAGGATTATTCTGGCTTTTCGTAAGCTCGTTTTGGTATCATGGAATTTCTGAAATTGTTTGCCTTTCCAAACGCTTCACGCTTTATAGAACAAACTGTGACCCAAATACATGGACACTAACAAATAGTTCTTTCTCAGCTATTTCAGTAGTTCACTATTACACAAGAGACAGTAACTGCGAAGTGTATTTGGGACTTAATTCTACTGTGAAAAGTACAAGTTCAGGACATTTTCCACGTAGCATATTTGAAAAGTTATTTGTATTAAGAGTCTCATTTTGTTTTTTGTCGTGAACCTCCTCGTATTGAACCTGGATTTTGTGAATTCATGTAGCATTGATTTTAAATTATTTTACAATTTTTTGTAATTATTTTTTTTATGTATCGAAAAGCATATAATTATACGCGTAAGTATGTTTACCCACTTACTTACTTGATTTGATAATTATCAACTATTTACCACCAGGAACATCCTTAATA
Source organism: Agrochola lota (assembly GCA_947364205.1). NCBI lineage: Eukaryota > Metazoa > Arthropoda > Insecta > Lepidoptera > Noctuidae > Agrochola > Agrochola lota. The sequence continues at coordinate 14,594,870 of OX376223.1, read as the reverse complement.
AATAGGAATTAGGTACTATAGAAATCTACCGAACACGCCTTTTCCTCAATCAAACAAAAACTGACATGATAGGCTCGTAACTCATGAACGAAGCGTCTATCGTACTCATCGATTGGCCGTAACGAAGCAATCGCGGAGGGCCATCCGTCAGTAAGTCGGTCCTTAATCAAACATCTCCAAGGACTAATGTTCCGTCAGTAGCAATTACACTGAGTGAAACGTTCCCAGACGACTCTCACTGTTTTCAGCTATTATCGTCATTCAATCCCTAGACATCTGTACGCAAAAAATAATCGAAATGTGTGCTGGGACACATAGTAGAAGTGTAACTTCAACGGACAAGTGGAAAAACGAATCGCAACAAAATTTTTACTTGAAGTTTTACGGGCAGGTTTTCAAATTGGACCAGTACATTAACAATTCCCAGGGCGTGCAGCTTGCATCTCCCTCGCGCGTTCCGCCTCCTCCTTCGCAAGCATAACTGCTTCGCAGAAGAAGGTGACGGCCTCCCAGGCACTCTCGCTCCGAACCAGGGCCGGACGCGAGAGATCGCCGCCGCCGATCGCCTCCGTGAGGACACGGCGGTGCTCCGCCCAAGCAGGGCAGACCTCCACCGTATGCTCCACCGTGTCCTCCGGGCGATCCACACAGTGGTGACACCCGGGCGTTTCCTCAAGCGTTATACGGAACAGGAACCTCCCGAAACAGCCGTGTCCGGTGAGGACCTGCGTCAGGTGGTGCGTAAGGTGAGGACGCCCTGGCACCTCTCTAGCCACTCCTCAAAGAGGGGACTTATCGCCACAATTGTGGCGTGCCCAGCGCTGGATTGCGACAATCGCACTCTCCATGCCGCCATGAGATCCCGCCGGAGCTCTGTCCGCTGTGCCGTGATTTCTCGCGGCAGCGGACTTACGCCGCGGCGTTTCGCCTCCTCGCGACACTCCCAGATGTGCGCGAGGACTTTTGCCTCCAGATCCCATGGCGGTAGTCCGGCAAGAAGGCTCGCCGCCTCACGAGAGACCGTGCGGTATCCTCGGACCAACCTAATGGCCATGACCCTTTGGGACGCGTTCAAACACTGGGCCGGTCGCAGCCTCAATGAACGCGCCCACACCGGTGCCCCGTAAAGGGCCATGGTCCGCACGATCCCCGCGTGGAGCCTCCGGCAGGACGCGTTTGGACCCCCTAGATTAGGCAGAAGCCGCTTCAGAGCAGCCCCAGCCCTCTCCAGTTTGGAACTTGGCAACCCTTTTTTTTTTGAGGTTGGGAAATCATCAAATGAATTCTCCCGCTCTGGGCAGAGCGAGAGGGTGTGTCAGACTTTTACTGACTAAAACCCACCCATGTTCCTTCCGTTGCCTGTGTGCCGGGGCCGCGATATCCCTTTCGGACAAACCCGCAACCCCAGCAGGCATTGGTCTTTCGACCCCGTCAGTTGGTGGTGACATCTCTTTGAGGCGCGCGTGGAACACAACGCGCCGTCGACAAGGGCCTGGTCCTTATCGGAAGCCGAGCCACCCATTGCTCACCGTCCGCAAGCCCGCGCCTGCAGTGGCTGGAAGTCGGCTCTCGACTCCCAACGCCCGGGGCGTCTCCTGCGGCTACTAGGGCCGCGAGGGCGTGCAGCTTGCATCTACCTCGCGCGCGCCGCCTCCTCCTTCGCGAACATAACTGCTTCGCAGAAGGAGGTAACGGCCTCCCATGCACTCTCGCTCCGAACCATGGTCTGAACCAGGGCCGGACGCGAGAGATCGCCGCCGCCGATCGCCTCCGTGAGGACACGGCAAGTTGGCAACCCTAAGAAACGTTTCGTTTGAAGCAGATTGCATTTGTTGAGCCTTTCTCTTTCCTATTGAAATTTATTTGTTTCAGTTGTTTTTACGGAATAACTAAATTGGAAAATTGAGAATAAGTACTATTTAATTAAACAAGTCCGCCATTGGTCACCATACGGCTGGTGTAGACACAGTAGTAAGTACATTGAAAACGGAACGGAACGAAACCGAAAATGCAAAAAGGCACACAGCTGTAGAATGACAACCGTTAATGACGACAAAAACTAAAGACAATAACGAAAGGGCGCTTACCTGATGGCGGGCCCAGTTTCTCAAGGCACAGGCAACTTGAATTTGAGGATATAAGCATCTACCGCGAAAATAATGTGGAATATATTTTTTTATTAGGTCAACAATTTTTTTTTCAAAAGCTTTGAGAACCAATACAGTTTTCTAAAGTTATGTTAATTGTAATGTTCGAAATGATTCACTCGCACTCGGTACAATTAATCACGACTGTTATCCATAAATTCTATGTCGTTCAAATTATTAAAATCAGCATAACCGAAGATATAAACTGCAATAAAATTGATGTACTGAGAGAAAGCAATATGGCGACTGGCGAGGGTTAAACACGTGTTAAACAGGGGATCGTTGTTGTTTAAATTTAAACAACGGCTAAAGCGTGTCTAACCCTAAACAATGGCTAAACATGGTTTTGTGGTATCACTTTCGCTAAACAACTGCTAAACAAGTGTCGAAGCCGCGTCTATGTTTTTTGTGGTAAGACTGATGCTGTCGCGACACTTTTTGTAAATAATTATGTGTTCTGCAAAGTCGTAGTACATTATTTTATTCTATCATCAATAGTTTTCGCAGCGCACGCGATGTAAAGAATATTTTAGGTATTTTTTTTACACCTTGGGATACATTATTGGAGTTTTAGTAAATATCCCTATTTTTTTTGAAAATATAATGTAGCCTATGTCACCGGGGATAGTGTAGCTTCCTAACAGTGAAAGAATTTTTCAAATCGGTTCAATATAGAACTTGAGATTCCAATCTATTCTCTCCCTCCGCCGCTGCCGCCCCTCACCACGCGATATATCGTCTACCCCCTCCACGCGGCCGTAACGCTTTTCCGTGACAGAAAAATCCTAATACCCCCCGTCTATAAAGAAGTTTCACTTCAAAAACATTTTTATGCGTAAATGAAAGGGCATTATTTTTATATGCAAATCTTAGGTACCTACTAGAAAAAGTCTATTTACGTAATATCCGAGAATACTGAATTTGTTTTAAGCAGCGGTGGCCCAGTGGTAGGCCGCGACTGTCAAAACGGTGAAGGAAAACATCTTGAGGAAACCCGCATGTCATAGAACCAAAAATTTGAAGACGTGTGACATCTTCCAACCAACACCGGGCCCGCGTGGATTACGGCCCACTCCCTCTCACCGAGAGAAGGCCTGTGTGCCAGTAGTGGGAACATTATAGGATGAATAAACTTAATACTGATAGGCAAGTAGTAGCCGCATACAGGGCAAAGTACTTCGGTAACCCAGGTACCCTACGTGAGATTGTCAGTGACACCAAGGCGTTGCTGGCCTTCATTGAGGAGCTGGGGTGGATCAAATAACCGATTTTCCCACCCGTACGCAAAATACGCGCTTAGTCGTGGAGTTGCGGATATCAGCCCGTATTACCTATTACCTATTAGGCAACTAGTAGTGATAGTATGAAGCCAATTGTGTTTTCACACTATCACATAGGACGGCTATGGTAAATATTGTATTACCATAGTCGTCCGGACCACTGAATATCGCCAGTTAACAGAACTATTTTCATGGATAACAAAAGATTGAATTTTTATTTTATTTTTATTAAACTCCTTTACACCTCTTAGTGCACTGTTCTGGAGTCTCGAACCTGTTCTGATTGCCGCCACAGCCTCCATATAAGAAAATCTTGCATGCATCTGCCTTCACGTCATAATAATACCTTGAAACAGAAAATATTTGATTATTCATCTCACCATTAGCATGCAAAAATTTGACTCGATGTTTTACAGTTTCAGCTGATAAAAATCATTGCTGAGGTAGATTGTTTCGCATCAGCCCATCGGGTTATTCAACCCTAAAAAGTAGAAAATTAAATATGAACGATGACAGGCGCGCTTGTTCTTGTCCGGGTCTCGTTCGAATTGGCCTCCCGGTCGCGTAAATACAAAGGCGGATGCAACACAGACAGTAGCTGTTCTGTAACGCAGCCGCATTCGCCACAGCCCGCCGACGCCCGGTCCGCCTGCTACGGATCAGGAGCCTCCCTTTCCGCAGCCTCCTTCTGCGAAATGACAGTTTCACAAAAGGAGATCACCGCATCCTACGACTCGGCGCTCCCGACCATCGGACGAACAACAGCCGGCAGCCACAGGTTGGCTCTGACTTCTGATACGAGGGCACGGCGCAGCTCCTCCCATGCCGTACACTCTGCCAGTGTTTTCTGCGCCGTGTTTTTGCCTCCCGACAGTGGATGCAGTGATGGCACCGAGCGTACGGCTTCCTGTTTATGTGACACAGGTACTTCCCGAAGCAGCCATGCCCCGAGAGCACCTGCGTTGCCTGAAACGACAGGGGGCCGTGCCTCCTCCCGAGCCATGCGTCGAGCACTGGTCGGACCGTGTCGACGGTAGCGAGGCCGACGGTAAGGCGCAGAAACCTGTTCCGCCATTCCGTCACCAGGACCTCGCGGAGCTGTGATCGACGAAGCTCGATCTCCAGCTGCATCGGTCCACTGCTCCGCGTTTGCGCCTCCTCGCGCCACCGGTACAGTGAAGCAGGGGCTGTCGCTTATAGGTCCCAGGGCGGGGATCCGGCCAGTGCACAAGCCGCCTCGTAGAAGATCGTGCGATATCCCCTGATAGCTCTGACGGCCATCGCCCTCTGCGGTTTTCGCAGTGTTGCGATGCTGCCGGCCGCCAGGTCAGAAGTCCACACCGGGGGCCCCGTACAGGGCCTTGGATCCCACAATCCCCACGTACAACCAACTACAGGTGGTACTCGGGCCCTCAAATTAGGAAGCAGCGTTGACCATGCACCCGCGGCGCCCATTAACTTGGCCGTCAGCCGCCGAAAGTGGGGGCCGAAATCCCGGCTTTCGTGCTCCAATCCCAGATAATTAATGGTGGACTCGACAGCAATTCGGGCCCCCCGACCACGATGTGTTATCCCGGCGGTGGCGCTCGCCAGGGGCCGTGTTGCAGCTGGGTTAGGACGGACTATTACTGCTTTAAGCCATTCGCAACATAATGGAACACAGACTATGGGTGTCTTTATTGCACCCGCTTTTGTATTTACGCTTCCCGGCCTATACCCTTTATATTTATACAGAGAATATAGACGTCGCATTATAGCAAGATTTTTATGTAGTAATAATAACTTCTTGTAGCGAATTATGGGAAGTACCAACTACTACCATAACTATTAAAAGCTGCAGCATTAGTTGTTCCGGCTTGAAAGAATATACCTATATACTCGTAAATAGCATATGGGATACAGCTACCAACAAGATTAAGTCCCTTGCAGTAAAAAGCCGTTACAGATTCTGATCTGCAGACCACCTGAACATGCCAGCCTCGAAACCCCGCAATCTGGCTGCTAGGCTAAGCTACATGCATTGGATTTTGCTTACCTTTGAATTAAAGCCATACATACTCCAGCATTTGGTTGTAAGCTGCAATAAGTTTTTTTTGTAGTGTCTTTTAAAGTCATGTAGATGGAACCTGAAATAATAATTTTATTATGTAAAATCTACCACAGCCTAAATACTTGACTGTTTCTACATATATATAAGTATATCAAAATAGGGCCCATGAACACTCAAGAGACGTGCCAGCCCTCCAATAGCATGCAAAAGTAGGTAAAATTACCAATATATCGGTCAGTTATTTTGGCAGTGATAGCCTAGTGGTGTGACTGTCGGACTACCAAGATACGCATCTCTAACTTTTCGGATTTATTTGCGCATTGTATAATTATCAGTTGGTTCAAAAAACGGTGAAGGAAAACATCGTGAGGAAACCGGCATGCCTGAGAGATATTTCTCGATGGCATGTGAAGCCAAGTCAGAGGCCCATGGGCGGCTTTAAGACTCTGACATCAGGTTAGTCACTAACCACACGAAAAGAAGAAGTTATTTTGTTTATTTCCCCTCACAGCGGCATTCCTTCAAAAGATCTGATCTGATCAAATCAGTCTCTTCCCTATGGCATTTAACTTCATTTCAAGTAAAGCCGTGTAGTCCTTTTACTTAAAGGGACTACAGGACTTAAAAGTGCCTAAACACAAGTTTTATAATGCATATGATCCACTGCAGTAAACAAAATCAGATAAATATATGATATTATTCAGGATATATAGCTAGTAAGATAGTGTGTTGAAAACATAATACAACTAATTTGATACGATAGAAAATCATCACGTAGAAACCTCAAAAAAAATATTTTAACGATAAAAAAATCATATTAAATACATGCAATCATTCTGATTTGTGTCAGATTATTCTATAAGCAACATATTACCGTAATAGTGTTTTGATTTGATAGTCCTATCAATAGATTTTTTTGTAAATAGAGTATTGCTTCAAGAAATTACCTGCGTTATGTCATCAGTTCATCACGCTTCTCTTTATTTTCTATGTAGTCCGAGACGGCTCTTTAGCCGTTGCGTTGAGGCCTCTTAAATGTATATTAATTAAATACCTACTTAAATGTGTATCTACCATACCTTTACAATGGCGTTCACATTCAAGTGACGTTTGGAAATTGTTCTTATTTCCGTTGCACCCGGAGAATCTGAACATCTTACAGGCGTCCAACTGCGCGTCGTAATAGTAACTGTAAGCAAGTTTACATCACCTCAGATGGCCAATTCTCGTAATTAAAAAACGTTCACATTCAAGTCGCAATCTGTCAAACTTGTAAAAAAAATTGGTAAATTGATTGTATTTTTGACAGATTGCGATTGAGATGCGAATGTGATCTTCTACGTGCTTAAAAATTACGGGAATTGCCCCTCAGACTTAATAATAATATTGGCTAAGATGGATCTCTATTTATTATCAATACGTATTCTAACCTCATTTAACCAAAACAAATAACTCACTTTTGTGTCATCGGGCCGCGTCTCCTGCAAAACAGTATAAAATTATGATTACTTGCAGGAATAATTGCTTGCATAAATTCACAATTTTGATTATCTACATTATCTTGCCTTCTATCAAGTACATTGGTGGAGATAGCTTCCAGTCTAACCAGATCCAGCAATGCAATTTTGATTATCTACATGCTATACATTCACATTCCACATGGAGCTACTCATGATAGATGGGCATATAGGTAATAGCCACCTACTACATCTTCGATCGATTAATCAATTAATCTGCCTATCCTTTTCCCAACTATATTGGGGTCGTCTTCCAGTCTAACCGGATGCATCTGAATACCAGTATTTTACATGAAGCGACTGCCTTTCTGACCTCCACAACCGTATCTGGGTAATACGATACCCCTTAGTAAAACTGATTGTCAGACTTTCAGGGCTTCTGACGACCCGTAAAAACTGTCAAAGATCCACAAATGACGGCTGGGACCAACGACTTAACGTGCTTTCTGAGGCACGGAGGGGTCTCGGTATGTAAATATGGTCACCGGCAAGCGTAGCTTAACCTAATGGATCGACCCGTGCGGCTGTCATTACTTAGCCACGAGCTCCTGCCTGCTCCTTCTCACTGCTACTGTATTCTTCGATCTAGAACTGATATTGCATTTACGTAGCTATTGCATTTTCAATAAATATTGAAAACCCTATAAGAATGAATTCCGAATTAAAATAATGAACTTACTTTCCTGAACATTTCCCGGTTTTAGGTTGTAATTGGCACGAGAAATCCCATTCCCATACAGTATCCACGTTACCTAAAAATTAAGACAAACAACATAAATAGATAGGTAGGTAATAGATAGGTAGTGTTTAAATAAATAAATAAAGGTAGTGGTTAAATAAATATAGGTAGCGGTTAAATAAAGATAGGTAGTGGTTAAATTAATATAGGTGGGTGGTTAAATAAATATAGGTAGTGGTTAAATAAAGATAAGTAGTGGTTCAATAATGATAGGTAGTGGTTAAATAAATATAGGTGGTGGTTAAATAAATATAGGTAGTGGTTAAATAAAGATAAGTAGTGGTGAAATAAAGATAGGTAGTGGTTAAATAAATATAGGTAGTGGTTAAATAAAGAAAAGCAGTGGTTCAATAAAGATAGGTAGTGGTAAGAAAGATAGGTGGTGGTTAAACATAAAAGACAACTGCACCCTAATTGCGTAACATTTTTTCAACCACAATTCAAGGATTTGGAAGAAAATGTCTCATACTACTCGTAAATACCAATATTTCTATGACTAATCCATTGCTTCATAGATTTGAAAAATTCGTCTGCTCAACAACGTCAATAACGCAATGAACGCTGCTGAACTGTCAAAATGAAAGGCATTGGCAGGCCAATTTATGTGTAATAGGTATAAGCCAAATAATGGTCTATTGAGACAGTGCATAAAATGATGGTCGGAAGGCCGGGAAATCTGAAGATCCTTTGTTGAACTCCGTCTACAATTTAGGATAGTATTCACCAGTTGACGGACGACATTGTAGGGTGCGCTTTTTAATCAATCGTTAATTCGCCGGCACTGCTAAAACTGAGGACCGGCAGGGCAATAAGAGATATAGAATGTTAGTCGAAATATTAAAAAGTGTCGTTATCATGGCGTCAGAATCACTATATGGTGACCACTGAGACTTAGATCCATTTCCAAGAGTCGAGACCCAGCATTTTATATGTACAATGACTAGCTGCGCCCCGCTCGATTTCACCCGCATAGGTCTCGATCCCATGAGAATATCGAGATAAAAATTATTCTATGTCCTAATCCAGGTCATGATCTACCCATGTGCCAAATTTCATCCAAATCCGTTCAGCTGCTTTTGCGTGAAAGCGTAACAAACAAACGAATTCACATTCGCATTTATAATATCAGTTTATAGGATAATAATGGTTTTCATGATGATATATTATGGCTAGAAATGTGATAAGAGGAATAGAGTTCTATGGAGCTAGAAACCAAAAAGCGCCGAATTAAAAAAAAAAATGTATTGGCAGGAAAATGAGGAAAGTTATCTTGCAGATACTAACTTCTTCTCTGGGGACCTGTAACTCGAAACAAGTCATACGGAGTGCTTGAGAACTCTTGGACGGGGTCAACATGTATTCTTTGATACAAACTGGTTGGTTTAGGTGACGCACTACCACGAACTTTAGCTGTAGTCAAAGTAATTTTAGAAACAAAAGAAGAACTTTCTTTTGATAATGAATAACTCGCACAAAGCACCACCACCCCGAATATTATGACAGTGTTAAAAAGATCTTCCATTTTTTTATATGAAATTCGGTGTTTTATTAACTTTGTTACAGTTACTCCGGTGTGAAATAAATGTTAAGCACAGAATTTATATTGCTATAAACCAGTTATCGCGCCTGCACAGTGAAATCATACGTTTTTGCACGTTTATTTATGTACCTACACTTTACCTAAGGACATTTCTAAAACGAGACGCGGAAGGCCGAAACCGATGAATTTTATAACATGCTATTGTATAGAATATGTTGACTGGGGAAAAATAAAACTATTTAGTCCATCAGCCGGATAACAAAAAAAAAATTACACGTATTTTTTGCTTTATCATAATAATAATAATACCAGCCTGGCATTGTCCCACTGCAGGGCAAAGGCCTGTTCTCATACAGAGAAGGCACGAGCATTGATCACCACGCTTTCTCAAGACGGGTTGGCGATTTCAGACTTATAATAATAATAACATATAATAATAACATTAATAATAACATTTATTCAAAAATAAAAATTGGTAAAATACAGTATAAATCTTAGAAATTATGTTGGTATTACAAAGTATGATGCCTGTACTAGGATAAACCTGTATCACAGGCGGCGTGAGTTCTTACAATTACTATTTGGACAAATGATTTCTTAAACAATATTTAATAAAAAAATTAAGAATAGTGACATAGTTAGTTAATTTATTATGTTATAATCTACTTAAATACTAATAATTATGGGAAAAATGTATATATTATTTACGGAAAATATATAGTAGTTAGCACTTAGTTACACGATTATGATTGTGTTTGCAATATTATTAACTAGGTTGAGACAAATAATGCATAAACCTCCTTCAAGGCTACGTTAGATTTTTGAAGTGGTCGGCTAATGTGCTTAGACAGCGACAAATCGAAGGTAAGTAGGACAGTGCAGTGGCCTGGGATATTCTTGAGTCAGCAACAAGCGATATGACGCACTAGGTGCCCTCATAATCGATGGAGTTAATGTATCTGTATTCTGCTATTTTCCTAGCGGGACATTCAGATTCAGCAACCGTTCTCCTAAGACCGATTCGCCATTGGACTGTTCGTCGACAGGATGATTCATTTATTTCCGTTTCCCCAGCAGGGTTTTTCACCTATGGACATTTCGCCGACAGAACCTTTCATATGCGTCACCTTCGACGACAGCCCTTTCCAGCTAATAAATGTTTCACCGACACGACGATACACCTATAACTCTTTTAACTACAGACCTTTCCATCTACGACGAAGAATTCGCCGTCAATCTTAAGATAAACAATATTACAAAAAATGCACATATCTATCTACAGCTTACTGTGTCTTTACTAAGAGATCAGGGCCAACAACTTGCCCTAGAGAATTTATACTTTGCTTACAACTCAAAAAACTTAATATTAAAAAAAAATTGTCCTACCTATAAAAAAGCATTACCTAGGTACTTATTTATGTAGTTTTAATTACTTACATCCTATTCTATTAAATAAAAATAAAACAATAAAATTATCGTAAACCGCACTTATACCTATGTACGGCAGCATCATTATCCTTTATTTACTATCTATTACACCGGAAATGATCTATATAAATATTGCGCTACAACTCATTTATTTTGCATACAAGGAACACATTAAAAAGTTGCCAGTGATAATAAAGTAGGCGCTAGCACTTACCGAGTAATTTTAGAAAAATTAAATAAATGCGGGTAGTTTCATAATTATCATCAATAATATATTTTTTAACTTGTTTCTGGGTGTAGTGCGTCTTTGTCTTATCTAAATTAACTATTTAATGAATTACAATGAGTGACTGTGAACTTGTGAAGTCTAAACGTGGTAAAGACATTTTAATCCATGAAGGTTACTGCTATCATCTAAATAATAGGCGTGATGCGAAGTTTTACTGGCGATGTTCGCGAAAAGATTCGGCTCGGTGTGACGTGTTTATAACAACTCTGTTCACGGCAGATAACATTCATATTGTGATGTCACAAAATCATAAACATGCACATTTGCCAGATCCTGAAAAACGGATAGAATTCAGACTGAAGGAAAATTTAAAAGAAAAGGCCAACAGCTCGATGGATACACCTGCACAAATCATTCAGCGGTGCATCCAAGTTGTACCCAGTACTTCTTCTCCTCATATGCCTAATAAGGATGCGATGAGGAAGATGATACAACGAGAACGGAATAAAAATTTACCAAATATTCCAAAAGATATCCGGCAAGTTGAGATTCCCGAAGAATATAGTATGATTAATGGTGAACCATTTCTCATGGGGCATTTTATTGAACATGCTCAATGTATTATCGTTTTTTGCACGAGAGAAAATTTAAAATTGCTGAGTGAGGCAAGTTTTTGGCTAACGGATGGGACATTTGACAGCTGCCCTCTCCCATTTTGTCAAATTTATACGATACATGCCATAGTCGGAGCATCGGAAGGGACAAACAAAATAGCTCCCCTAGCATATGGTTTGCTCTCGCATAAATCAGAAAGATGTTACACGATTTTCCTAGAAATTTTAAAATGTCAAGCTTCAAATAATTTGAAAGTGCAACTGAACCCTGAAATCATCTTAACTGATTTTGAACTTGCGGCAATGAATGCCATCAAAAATGTTTTCCCGCGCTGTTTAAATAAACTATGTTTTTTTCATTTACAACAAAGTATATATCGGCACATTCAATCAGCTGGTCTCGCATCCCGCTATAACAATGATCCAGTGTTTGCTCATAACATGCGACACATCGGTGCACTGGCGTTCTTAGAGCCAACAGAAATCAGTGATGCATTCAATATAATAATAAAAACCGACATAATTCCCGAGGAAGCAAACAACGTAATTAAGTGGTTCGATGAATATTATGTAAATGGATCAACAATAATCACAAAATCTGTTAGCTGTAAAATGACAGTGAAACAACGTCAACCTCGTTTCCCACCTCGCATGTGGTCAGTAAATGACAGTCTTATAAAACATGTGCCGTTAACGCAAAATGCCCTTGAATCATGGCACAACCGCTGGAACTCATTATTGAGTCGCCGAAAATGGAATATATTTTTAACTATTAATGAATTCATAAAGGAACAACATCACACGGAAGGCATTATTGAGAAAATCAAATCCTCGGAGCCAATACTTAAGCGTAAGCGCAGTGAAACAGGGTATAAGGAAAGAATCGAGCGGCATTTATCTGATAAAAATGGGATGGACATGAAAACCTATTTAAGTGGCTGGGCACATATTTGTCATTTAATCAAATAAGAAAAGGAGATCAATAACAAGAAGAACAATAACATGATCAGATTTTGATTCAGTAAATTAAAAAATATGTTTTTTTGTAGTTTGTTTTATTGTTATGTTTTGTTTTGTTTATTTATATGAAGGGGTCAAAACTGACTCCAAATGGTTCATGTAATATAACACGGCTGCTGCATCCTTTTTCTTGGCTCAACTTTGGCGTGACATTCTCTAGGGTAAATAGCTGGCCCTAATCTTTTACGGCCGAACCCAATAACCTACCTATCACCAGCTTTGGCATACTGGAGATAGCAAAACAAATGAAACAATATGAAAATTATATAGGTTTTCTGTTGTTTCATTTGTTTTTCTATTTCCAGTATGTGATAGATAGCTGGTTAGTGGGTTCGGCCGATAGTAAAGACACAGTAAGCTGTAGATAGATATGTGCATTTTTTGTAATATTGTTTATCTTAAGATTGACGGCGAATTCTTCGTCGTAGATGGAAAGGTCTGTAGTTAAAAGAGTTATAGGTGTATCGTCGTGTCGGTGAAACATTTATTAGCTGGAAAGGGCTGTCGTCGAAGGTGACGCATATGAAAGGTTCTGTCGGCGAAATGTCCATAGGTGAAAAACCCTGCTGGGGAAACGGAAATAAATGAATCATCCTGTCGACGAACAGTCCAATGGCGAATCGGTCTTAGGAGAACGGTTGCTGAATCGGACATTCAGCGTCTCCCGTTTTGTGATCACTGGGCTTTTTAAAGCGTATATTAACTATAAGTCCAGGTTTCCTCACGATGTATTCCTTCACCGATGTCAGTAATATCCAAGATAAACTCAGAAAGTACATATGAATTGAAAAAGTCACGTTGGTACTTGCCCGGATTTGAACCCACAACCTCGTGCATGAGAGGCGAGGCCTTTACCACTGGGCCATCAACACATATCAATAATAATAAATAAAAAAATATATTTATCATATTAATGTAGGTAAAATGATTTAGATAAAACGCATTAAAGTGGGGAGTGGGGGCTCGCTACGTCACAAGTCGGTATAAAATTTACCGGAGAGTGACGTCATGCTACAATTAACTCAATATATTGCCTTCATATTTCGATTACGTAAAAAAAGAAAAAATACGTGTTGAATATTTTTTAATAATCTATCTAAAAAAAGGATGCAGCAGCCGTGTTATATTACATGAACCATTTGGAGTCAGTTTTGACCCCTTCATATAAATAAACAAAACAAAACATAACAATAAAACAAACTACAAAAAAACATATTTTTTAATTTACAAAAAATGTTTTTGGCATCATCCCTATAATATTTCCTTACGCAAATAGTATGTACGTAGGTATTACACAATATCACAATTAAATTGCAGTGCACTCTGATTAGACGTGCTAATACCTCACAAGTACCTACATAGGTACATTCGAACTCCACCAGAAACTCCTACAGAATATCCAGATGATCCACTAAGCAATCGCGCGGCAGAATGGTTACGATAATTATTTCTCCGTTACCAGCACACAATGCAACGTTTGATCGGCAAGCTGAATGTTTGCTGATCTAATGGCATTTTCAATTTGCATTCAAATTCCTGAGCTCGCATTGCTGAGCTCCGCGGGAGGGCGGCGGGATGCCGACAACGTTGGATACTCGAATGCTCCAATGCCCGAATCGGATTAACGCTAACGACGCACCATTCTGTATGACCGCCGCAGTCGACCGCATTCCCGCCGTGTCCTGTGCGACACTGATAAACTGTTGCAGTGGGATCCCTAGCATCCACACATTAAATTCCCGTGCATGCCTGACCGATTTATCACTTTAATAAAAATCAGGACACATACGAGGATGACACGCATGAGGAATGGCCACAATAAGGTATGCCACACGTTGCGATGTGCTTGCAGACACCTGACATTTTTGCAGCTAAAAACTCCGTCACTAACGAATAAAGGGTCGTGCATACTAGCGCGACTTGACGCGCGAAGCGACACCGGTAATTGTTCTACCGCGAAGTTTTCTTACAAATTGTTATGTTAGAGTCGCGGCGCGCCGGTCTGCACAACGCTTAACAGCTTTTCCTTATCTTCAATACATTTGTAGTTGTATGTAATGTTATGGTCGGACCAACACCCGCTTGTTTTAGAAGGTTCATTCGATAATGTGTGTGTTAAGCAATGCGATTTTTATTATGTGGAAAATGTTATTGTTTGGAGAGATAAGAAGTCTTGAACAGTCTGAGACTGTTACATAAAACAATTACACAAACATGTCATGAAACACTCAGACTTACTGATTTCGCTGATGACTTCAGATTCTGTAGCGAGTTGCAAACGAATATGACATCGCACTGTTTTAAACAATATGTATAAAGATATAGTAGTGGCTTTATCTGAGTCAGCTGCGGTGGGTCGGGGGCGCAATAAGCGTAGGAAAAGAAAATAATGGTAGGTTGGAATACCCATGTTGGAGTCGTTTACGGAGATGCCAGGCAGGATTTTCGACTATGGGGAGAGACTTTGGGAAGTCTTCTGCTGGTCTCTCATTTGTAACATACATGAAACTAAGAGAATGCTTAAATCTCTCTTGAAATGGTGTGAAAATAATAAAGACCAAATAAAAATGGATATTTTGGCTTCAAATCATTCAAGCAATGATTTTCGCTCGTTTGCGAAACACAGGAACAGGCTGAGCAGTGGGTAAGCTAGGCCTCCGTGACAATGGCGAGAACGATCCCGGAGGCATTGCTGACCTCTTTAAACATTTTAGGCTAAAGTCACCACTGGGTCCCTGCGTATCCGAGCCTGATGTAGTTGACCATGGTGACCTTGTAACGAGGTTCACAGCCATTTCACAGCCGATGACGTTAAACGTGTTATTAACAGTACCTTTTTCAAGAGGCAGATCTCCAGGTCACGATGGTCTGAGCATTGAGCAGAGCACCTCAAGTTCTCGGGCCCTCATTTACCAAGAGTGTTAGCAATGGTTTACAACTTTTGGTGTAAATCATGTTTATTTGCTTTGTCAATATGACTAATACTATTGTAGTGCCCATTATTAAGGCTAGGTTTTCCGGGCCGGTGGGCCTTGCAAACGCTACCTCCGCCACCCCCAATTGCAGAGCGACGTATTTATTTACGATGCACTGCCGGCCATTTCGCGGAAAATCCATGCCACAGCATAAAATATTTGCAGTTGATCAACTGAACTAGTTTTTCTTAAGTTCGATTAGTTTTCATTTTATGGGACCTACGGCATAGTGAACTAAAATGATTACTTAAAATGTCCTGTGTACCTGATGGGCGTTTTCACATTAATAACAGATAGCGACACCAACCCGATACCGATATGTCGGCAGCG
Organism: Agrochola lota; assembly: GCA_947364205.1. Taxonomy (NCBI): domain Eukaryota; kingdom Metazoa; phylum Arthropoda; class Insecta; order Lepidoptera; family Noctuidae; genus Agrochola; species Agrochola lota. The sequence continues at coordinate 14,579,001 of OX376223.1, read as the reverse complement.
ATACTGACATCGATTCGATACCAATATCATTATTATCAGCCCGATGATATTCACCAGAATATCGATAACCATCGCGACGCACAAAAACAACCACGTTACACGTTACACGAAACAACAGACGTTTCGAAGTCGGTGCGAAAAAGTGTGTTCAAGTGAAAGAATGCCGCTACTGTCACCGCACTGTGTCTTGTCGATAGATATCGTGCCGATATCGGCGTCGGTCGCTGTTTGCGACAATATAAGTGACAATAACAACATAATGTCGTTATCGGCTAATGTGCTGTGTTGTAACAATCAATTCATTTTATTAATTAAAGAAACAAATCTTTTACATTTGATATAGTGTCATGGGATAGTTCGTAGAACGTACAAAGAAAAACATAAAGTTTAGGTCTCTTCATCTGTCATTTAAGGTTTTAATAAAAATAAATATCTATAAATCCAGTGTTTAAACTGTACACGGGATTTTTTTGTGATAACCGGGGTAGTCGGGAATAATCTGTAAGACTCAGTTAGTGTATCAAGTCACAAACCAGTGGCGTTGCGGTGGTAAGGTGAAATTTTAAAAATTGCAGTGGTTCTACTGGGTATGTCAAAAGTCACCCAAAACGTAATTTTGATAGAAAATACCTAAGTCGTAATTTCGTTTGTTATAAAAGGAACTCTTGTGCAAAATTGCATGCTTCTAGACCCAGCAGTGTAGGTTGTACGTTGTCTGACAGTGAATTTAAGAATTTCATCAAGTAAGTGAATTTAAGACAAAAATTGCGAAATTCCATATAAACTTTCGTCCCCGTTTTTTTCAGGGTACCTCCCCTACACGTAAAGTGGGGATGTATTTTTTTCCTCATCTACCCCATGTTGTGGGGTATCGTTAGAAAGGTCTTTCAAAAATATTGTGAGGTTGGTCTAACCCATTTTTGGATTCAGGGTCTTTTGTTAACGTCAAGTGTGTCCCCCCCCCCCTTCTAGCTAAATGGTTGTACTTGGACTTGTGAAAAAATTCACAGCAGTAGTATATATAACAAAATTACAGAAAAAGAAACTATGAGAGCTAAGTAGGCTGTACAGGTTAACGAGAAATAATCAACCAACTTAAATTTGCAGTTTCAAAAACATGATCTCCCCTACATTCCGTATGGGAGAACACGTTTTTCAACAAAGTCAGAGTCAAACAATTTATTTCAATTACGCACATAAAAGGCACTAATGAACGTCAAATTTTCAAAAAATATAATTGATTCTACGTCGTTGCCCCTTCCAAAAGGTAGTATGGAGAAGAATGGACAAGAAACTCCACCGTTACTCTTTTAAAATGTTTTTACAATATTTTGTATACATTAATTATATAATTATATGTGAAGACGATGCATCTAGAATAAAATTACTATACCACGATAGGTAAAAAAGAATGAAAATGAAGCAATTACAGATAAATTAATTATGTGATAGATACATGGTGCTCACATATTTACAAATATTGCAAAATTATACGATATTCCTAACATTTTAACAAGTAATACTAATAAGTCAATGTGTGAGTTCAAGAAATCACAGAATGTAAAATCAACTACAATGTTAAGTTTGTTCTTGGGATAAATTCATCACAACTACGGAACCCTTTATTGTGCGTGGTCCAACACGCACTTGGCCGGTTTTTATTAATTAGAATGGGCTAAAATTTGTCTAACTGTTTCGCTTAAACTGTGACCATATTCTTTTGTTTTGGGTGTTTCCCACCGCTCATGAAGATCCGTAAATATTGACAGCTACATATGAAGTAACAATTGCCGTACTTTATTGTCAAGGGACGTACCTACTGCTACAGCTATAATTGATCGAATCTGTTATTTCAGGACATCGACATTTTAGAACGACATTTTTTTCGTATACAGTAGCGCTAGTGACAGCGACTTTTTGTATTCAAAACTGAAAGTTGTTCACACTGAGCCAATACGATAAAATTACAGATTCAATAAAAAATCATGTGTTAAAATCATGTGTAATTTGCTCCGCTATTCGAAAAATATCATTACGATTTTTATCGTGTTCCATACATTTGGTCGTGTTAGCAGCACTTTTGTTTGAAACAGCGATTTATTTCTAATCGTCATTGTTGTTGCAACGGATGATTTCGCAGGCACATTTCTCTGGCTACGGTGATCACGAAAGTGCTTGACAGCCTGCACGTCAATCAGTTCGGATTTCGATCCGGACTATCTTCTGAGAGTGCCATCTTGCGCCTAAAGTGGGCTGTGAGGTGTAACTCAGATAGGAAAACACCTACGTATGCTTGCTTCCTCGACCTCTCCAAAGCTTCTGATCTGGTATCCTCTGGAGGAAGTTAGAGAAAGCTGGGGTTTCTCCAGATTTGATAAACACTTTTAAATGCTGGTATGGAGGCCACATCATTCAGGTAGGTACGCTAAATCGGGGCTTTTTCAGCGCCGTATAGGTTGGAATGCGGGGTGAGCAATGGGGGGTTGACTTCACCCACGCTCTTCAACCTGTATGTCAATGGGCAGATCAAGGTGCTCAACAGAGAACGTGCCGGCTGCTACATTGCCGGAGTATGTGTAAACAACGTTAGTAACGCCGATCATATGGCGCTGCTGAGCGCCTCGGTGTATGGTCTTAGGAGGTTTGTGACCATCTGCGAAGAGTATGTTTTACTTCATGGCTTGGTCTACAACGACACTTTAAAGTGTAGTCATGGTCTTTGGACTTTACGGTCGATGTTCTGATCCTATGCCTCTTGTCAAGTTGAACGGAATATCGCTTCTGAGGATATATAAGGTGAAATACTTGGGACATACATTTACCGCTGACCTTCTTCTTCTTTTAGTTCGTTCGTTAGTGACTAAACTGGTGTTAGAGTTTTATAGCCGCCCATGGTCCTCTGACTTGGCGTAACATGTCGGCGAGAAATATATCTCAGGCATGCCGGTTTCCTCACGATGATTTACTTTACCGATTTTGAAGCAAGTGATAATTATACAATACTCACATGAATCCGAAAAGTCAGAGATGCGTGCCTTGGGTTCGACCTCGAGACCTATGACTTGGCAGTCTGACGGTCACACCACTAGGCTATCACCGCTGACCTAAGAGATGATGATGATATTGAAAGAGAAAGGAGGGCGCTGTCGGTGAGAGCTAATATGATCGCTCGCAGGTTTGCACGTTGTTCTAGAGTGTTTAAAGAACTATATTCCTTGCACATTGCACCTCATTTTACACGTGTAGCCTTTGGGCAGATTACATTCAAAAATCGTACAGCGCCCTTCACATTCAATATTATAATGCGTTCCGGGTGTTGATGGGGCTGTTCCGATTGTGTAGCGCATCAAGATAGGGATGTTTGCTAAATCTCGTGTCGATTGCTTCTACGCTACAATGCGAAAAGATGCGCCTCTATGGTGCGCCTGGTGCGGGTCAACCCCAACATTATACTACAGTATATCGCGAGCAAACTGAACTGCTTATGTCGAATCTTGTGCGAATCGCTGCTGCAAGCTTTCCACATCGGTGTTGAGCTTGTAGCAGAGATTCTCATAACTATAAGGCAGTGTTAGGTTAGGTAAGTGTGTAGATTAAGTTTACTAACATAGTTTTTAATAAATATTGTTAGTAAAATATTGCATTATCACTTGTTAATTAAATATAAATATGTAGGTAATAGCTAGTAAGTTATAATCTTCATAAAATAATAATTTCCCCAGACCATAATAATAGATATCTATCTGCATTTGAAACAATGGGTCCTCATCACTAGCTTTATCGATGTTGCAAATTAGCATTCCCCGAGGAGAATCCTAATGAGAAATGTAATTTCGAGAAAGCAGATAGCTCTTCACAAAGCTTTTTAAATGTACAATTCTGAGCTGTAGGATTAATTACTATAGTTTTTCATCCCGTCTGGTCCGTCGTCGGTCGACGGAAGGCAGGATTACGAGTAGATTCAACCGACGGCGATTAATAATTAATTGTCATTACGGTTATGGCTGCAAAGCTAATTACCTCTCGGCTTAGCAGGATTATTTAATCTTTGGGCCTGATGAAGTAGCCGACATATATTTTCAGAACCGGTTAGCAATTATTAGAGATGGGCCGACTAGTCGCCGAGTGGTCATGAAAGCCGAATATTACTTTTTTCCATCGCTCGATGGAAGGCGACTCGGTGGGTTGGGGGCCGAAATGTAACACGGCCGAGGTCGCGGGCTGAAGCTAGGTACTAACTCACTAGTTAGTAAGCTTAAGTGGTTGAAGTCTGGCTATTGTTTGATGAATTTCATAAGTTCCAGCTAACATCCGATAGTTAAGGATAAAGTATTTGTTGTACCTAGTACCTACTAATTTATCTTATCGGTTCAGCTTCGGCTGTTGCATAACCTATCTATTGAAATTCAAACAAAATTCAGTTTATCTAGTGAAATTAAACATAGGTATAGAGGTACACGTGCATGCAACTACTAGGTATATTGAGTAGGTAGATAAGTGTAGTGAAACTATTGAATTAGTTAGTTAGTTTAAGCTCTCCCCAACAGGCGCGATAATAACGCAAGCGTTATTACGATAGTGCGTCCAGGGGCGGCAGTCTCGACATAATAAGCGATCGCTATACGATCGAATTCGGTCGCAAAGTCCTAATGGCGTCCCCGCGTGACGTGCTTGACAAGCACGTGATATTTTCGTGCTTGTCAAGCAATTGTGACCGTCGAGGGACGCCATTTGTACTTTGCGACGGAATTCGATCGTATAGCGATCGCCATCTATGTGGTGTCCTTCAACACACAACCTTCACCTTTGAAAACTTCATGAAAATCAATTTTGAAAACGCCAAAATATAGTCAAGAAATAGTCATAAATAGTCACCAAGGTTAAAAAAATATTCGCATTATGATTCCGAAGATACAGCTATAAGTTGGTGAGGATTGTGGGGTGAACGTCTCCACACAATTCTCACCTCAGTGCAAGCAAACGGCTGGGAGTACCGACTTGGTTTCTATTCCAAAAAATAGTCAAGAAATAGTCATAACACTATGCCAAATTTCGAAAATAGTCATTAAGGGATTCCAGAGATATAAAGGGGTCTTGGTGAGGATTACGTGGTGAGCCTTTCTCGCCACAATCATCACCTGATTACCTACCGCGGAACGCCTAGGTTTTTGAATTTGAATTTGGTGTCAAAAAATAGTCAATAAATAGTCGTCTCGAATCATGATAATTTCGACATGGTTTACTATGTAGAAGTATGTTAAACTTCCACGTAAACTTCTACATACATTTTGTTTTGGTACAGTCGCGAACAGTAAAATTGTAAATCTATTTTAATAGTGTTGTACATATATTAATTTAAAACAGTAATAAAATATTGTAGTTACTTACGTATAATTTTTTTTCTGTCAAAGTTTAGTAAATACCTACTAGTACATAATATACCTCCAATTTTTCCGGTTGGCTTTATGAGACCAAATAAATGTCTTTACTTCAAATTAATTTGATTGTAGTATGAGTAATTAAGACTATCTATCTATGTACTTATATATTAAGTACAGCTAGGTAGGTATTTCTTAAACTTTGGTGGGTAGTAGGTTGGTGGTAGGTTGGTGGGTAGGTTGGTGGGAGTTTGGTGGATAGGTTGGTGGATAGGTTGGTTGGTGGGTAGGTTCGTTGGTGGGTAGGTTCGTTGGTGGGTAGGTTCGTTGGTGGGTAGGTTGGTTGGTGGGTAGGTTGGTTGGTGGGTAGGTTGGTTGGTGGGTAGGTTGGTTGGTTGATGGGTAGGTTGGTTGGTTGATGGGTAGGTTGGTGGATAGGTTGGTTGGTGGGTAGGTTGGTAGGTGTACCTACCAACCTACCCACCAACCAACCTATCCCTATCCTCCCTAATTAATTATTAATTTATTTAATTGAGGATATCATATCGAGGTTTTGTCTTGACAAGAACTATATCCCAAGATAGTCCAGTGTCTGATGATGGAGCAGGAAAGTGGCTATCGGAACTCCTCAATCAAACAAGATAGCACCATCGTACCAACCTACCCACCAACCTACTACCAACCTACCCACCAACCTACGCACCAACCTACCCACCAACGAACCTACCCACCAACGAACCTACCCACCAACCAACCTATCCACCAACCTATCCACCAAACTCCCACCAACCTACCCACCAACCTACCACCAACCCACTACCCACCAAAGTTTAAGAAATACCTACCTAGCTGTACTTAATATATAAGTACATAGATAGATAGTCTTAATTACTCATACTACAATCAAATTAATTTGAAGTAAAGACATTTATTTGGTCTCATAAAGCCAACCGGAAAAATTGGAGGTATATTATGTACTAGTAGGTATTTACTAAACTTTGACAGAAAAAAAATTATACGTAAGTAACTACAATATTTTATTACTGTTTTAAATTAATATATGTACAACACTATTAAAATAGATTTACAATTTTACTGTTCGCGACTGTACCAAAACAAAATGTATGTAGAAGTTTACGTGGAAGTTTAACATACTTCTACATAGTAAACCATGTCGAAATTATCATGATTCGAGACGACTATTTATTGACTATTTTTTGACACCAAATTCAAATTCAAAAACCTAGGCGTTCCGCGGTAGGTAATCAGGTGAGGATTGTGGCGAGAAAGGCTCACCACGTAATCCTCACCAAGACCCCTTTATATCTCTGGAATCCCTTAATGACTATTTTCGAGATTTGGCATAGCGTTATGACTATTTCTTGACTATTTTTTGGAATTGAAACCAAGTCGGTACTCCAGGCCGTTTGCTTGCACTGAGGTGAGGATTGTGTGGAGACGTTCACCCCACAATCCTCACCAACGTATAAATGTATCTTCGGAATCATAATGCGACTATTTTTTTAACCTTGGTGACTATTTATGATTATTTCTTAACTGTTTTTTGGCGTTTTCAAAATTGATTTTCATGAAGTTTTCAAAGGTAAGGATTGTGTGGTGGAGGACACCGAGACTGCCGCCCCTGGCTGACCCGCCCGCACTACACCTTACACTAACGTTATTAACAACAAAAAAAAGGAGTGTGTAAGATCGCATGCATCTTATTACAAAATTTTCTAAGAACACAATAAATCGGAATATCGCAGGGTGGAGGAACACAAGCGTTCTATTTCTAATTGCGTCGTTATTATCGCAGCAGTGTGTAACTTCGTGGCCGTCCTAAAAATACAAAAAGTATTTAAAACAGATATCGCAATAACGCTGGCGATATTATCAACCAATAAAAACGCGCCTGTGGGGGCAAGGCTTAAAGACAGTTCTTACAAGCCCCTACCTACTGTAAATTGTCACACTCTTGGATGTACGTATTCTTAGATCTACCTAAACGTTAACTTAGCCTTTGTTTGAGATCTAACTACGACATTTTTGCTGAATTCGGCTCCTTCTCTAATTCAATTCGTTTCCATTATATCAATGTCAGTCAGCCCTACCTAAAAACCAACAAAAATCAGTTTAATGAAAGAGCGCCCTTATTCCCAGCATAATATAATGTAAAAACAGCGATGGTAGCAAAATAAAAACAGACAGGGAGCCGCATAAAAATTCAATCATTTCGAAAGCTTCGCCAAGATTTGTAGGCCGAAGCCAGAGAGGATTTGAATAAAATTACGACATTGTTCCGACGGGCGACGATAGACGCCCTGGCGCTTGTAAATTATGAATTAAAAATATATAAATCGCTTAGATTTATGTGCTTTGTTTTACGTGCTGTAATTAATGTTATTTGTTACGCGTAAAATTCATTTACCTAATCCTGGAAATCCAATACAGATAGGTGTTTCCTTTATTTTTAATTGAAATGAATAATGTCCTCCCGCAAACAGGCGCGACGCGACGGCGCGCGGCACGGCGGCGGCGCTATACCGGTAATTGTTCTACCGTGAAGTTTTCCTAGAGTTTTGCTCGTATGGCTCCTACACACTATGCCGGCGGCATGGCATGTACCCCCGGCTTTTGCGCCTTCATTTCCTTTGCGATCTTTTATGCGGCTTTGTGCGGCAGAGCCGGGCGCGCCGCGGCTAGCCGGGCGCGCCGCGGCTAGCCCGGCGGCAGATAGTGTGTAGGAGCTATTAGGTTAAATTGCTTCTTTTATGAATCCATGCTACTATCCTATACCTACCTAACCATGGTGAAATCTAAAACCTATAGATAACTACACATAAAATAAGTAGGTAATTTTAGGATATATATAGAGCATGTAGCTGGTACGTATATTAAATATCTTTAGTCTTAGGTAATGTATGAAGTTAATTCTAAGTCCTCTAAACCTCTATATACTCGTACAACGCCAGTCGTTCAGTAAACCTTCAACTGAGAACACGAACACACTAAAATATTTCATCAAGTCGAACCTAAAAACTACCTAAAATAAGTAGTAATCCACAGCATCCTTTCAGATCATAGATCTATGCTTTAGGTACCTACGTACTCTACTATGGTTTTAACACAGAGTCTTATCGTAAAGCCTTAACGGTAACGCCTCCCTATTACTTATTTTTGTAGGCACGCCTAAAAGCCTTTTACCGTGAAATGATATACGGCTTCCAATATCCTAAAATATCGGACGCATCTCGCGTTGATTGATCCCAATCGTCTATTTAACCGGGAGCGCGTGAAAGCGAACTCAATGTTAAGATATTTTGTTATATTTTTATATAGATAGGAAGGTTACGAATATTCTACTTTTAGTAGACCTTCAAGAATGATATGGACCTTTCACAGTTTTACCGTGTAAGATAAATATTTACCTTCCTAAGTTGGTAACAAAGGTAGGTGTATAATACACACATCAAAAGTACATATCTAGGGATCAAGTACATTTTAAACTGTAAAAAATTATCCAACTAATATTTACCAAATCTATTCTTCCAGACTGGCTTCTTACTTTGAATTCGTATGTTAATAACAACATACAAATAATAAATAATAATAAGAAAAATTAAAATTTTTGCAATTGTGGGAAATTAACCTAATAGCTCCTACACACTGCCGGCGGCCATGCCGCCGGCATAGTGTGTAGGGCGGCACTGCCGCCGGGCACACCTCGGGGCGGCCGTCCCTGCCGCACAAAGTATTGCAAAGGAAATGACGGCGCAAAAGCCGGCGGTACGTGCCGCGAGGGAAAAGCCGGCGGCCATGCCGCCGGCATAGTGTGTATAGGAGCCATTATGTTAATGTCGTCAAATAAATGGCAAAAAAGGCAAAAATGAGGATGTTTTTAATTTTTATTGTAAACATAAAAAAATAAATTATCTGTGTTTCCGCCATTGACACAGATCACACAATCACAGCGATTTGGCATGCTTAAAATCAGTTCATCAAAATGACTTTGAGGAATGGCCGCCGCCCTTACGGCGGTACGTTCTTTCTAACAAGGTCAAAAGGTAGTTGTGAGGTATGCACGGCATCCAGACTCGGCAGGTCTCTCCTTTGGAGCATATCCCATGGGTGCTCAATTGGGTTGAGGTTTGGCGATTGAGCAGGCCACGGCAGAACGTTGATGCGAGCATCGGCAAGAGTGCGTGTTACGACTCTACCCGTGTGTGACTCTACGTGTGTGGACGTGCATTAGTCGAATCGAATCACCCAACCGGCTTTGCAAACGGGAGAGATTTGTTTCAGACGTGATCACGTCTGAAACAATCCTCTATGGTCTAAGGCCAATACTATTGATTTTTTGTAAATAACGTATCACTGAGTGCGCACATATTTGCGTTTCCAGCGCCTTTTTCACGCGAACCTCGACGACGCGTATAAAAAAACGTAGGTACCGTGTGCATAGGCCTGGTAGAGTCGCCCCAAACAAAAAAACCGCCTCTAGGAATCGAACCCGGATCCAGACACACAGTGGCGGACTAAAAGGGGGGTGGAAGGGGCAGCCCGCCCCGGGCCTCCGGTCTTGGGCGGCCCCCAAATGCCTCCGCGTTCCCCTGGTCATGGGATCTCAATTCGAACAAATTATAATTAGTCTTGAAGAAAATTCAATAGATGGCAGCATAGGTAACAATTATTAAAGGGCATGTGCTAATATGGCCCGCGAAATTCAAATTTTCGTAACAATTTTTTGCTGATCAGTGTGTGGATTTATGTTGATTAAAATATGAATTGCGACCGTAACAAATATGGCTTTACACAATTATAATCATTACAATCAGCAATACAACTCCATAAGTAAGCACAATGGTCAAATGTCATGATTGCATGAAATAGTAATTCAATGTGATTATATGAACTTAGAGAGTTGTATTGAACATTTTTATGATTATACTCGTAATTCTATAAACAAACATTTGATACGGCCGCAAATCATATTTAGATCAACATACAACATGACACTGACCTGCAAATTGCAAAAAACACTGGGACACTGGGACACATAGTAGAAGTGAAACTTCAACAGGCAAGTGGAAAAACGAATCGCAACGGACAAGTGGAAAAACGAATCGTAACAAAATTTTAACTTGGAAGTTTTACGGGCCGGTTTTCAAATTGGGCAAGTACATTACACTTCTACCAGAAATGAAAATGAAATGAAGTGGTATGTTTACTATGTGCCCCAGCACACATTTTTTTTTTTTTTAAAGCTTGGGGGGGGCTCAGTCTGCTTTGCCGCCCCGGGCCTCTGACGGGCTTAGTCCGCCACTGCAGACACAATCCTATCAATAGGCGTTTTAGTTTTTCCCCTTAGAGGAAATCATACAGTTGTTGGTCTTGGTAGAGCCATGAGAATTTCTACTCCCGTCGATGTTGGGAATCGAACTTGATTATCAATAGGATAAGTTTTTAGTTTTTCGCTTCAGAGGCTGTCATGAGTTCTTGGTCCTGGTAGAGCCATATGGACCAAATCCCGTCGCACGATGTTGGGAATCGGATCCCAGACACGCTCCTAACAATAGGTTTTAGTTTTTCACATCAGAGGGTTTCATAAGTTGTTGGTCTTGGTAGAACCTTCTAAGCATCTAGTCGCATCGCACGATGTTAGGAATCGAACACACTCTTATCAATAGGCGTTTAAGTTTTACTTCAAGTAATTCTTTTGAACTTATTACATAACGTCACGCCTGTAGTTCGCCGGTTAGGAGGAGGTAAAGCTACACCCACATTTCGCCAGTTATATTTAAGTCCCATGTAACAGGGGGCGAGCCTATTGCCATCAACCATACACAAATCCAAACTCAGAGCTGCTAAAATATAAAAAACCCGGGGCAGCAGTCTCGACTAGCGATCGCTATATGACCGAATTCGGTCGCAAAGTCCTAATGGCGTCCCTCGACGCTGAAAATAGCTTGAAAAGGACGAAAAAATCACGTGCTTGTGAAGCACGTCGCGCGCGTCTTGTGACGCCATTAGGACTGCGACCGAATTCGGTCGTATAGCGATCGCTATTTATGTCGAGACTGCCGCCCCTGATATTAGGACAACCCAATAATAGTTACCTACTACCTATCAAACTTGGGAATCGTGCTCAGCAGTAGCGCTTGCGACCACTACTAGACTAACGAGGCAGTTACATTTTGTTTAAAATACTTTACTTGAGAGTTAGCGTTATGTTGGTATATTTTTCGACACGCTTTGTTCGATATGCATTTTTATTTTAATTACATTTCATGCTTTCATTCCTTTTACAGATGTGTAAATTAATAAAATATGATAAACTTTTTATTTCATCAAATTTTTTATTCATGTTAGGGCCGAGTCACACCGGAATGGATGCGGCCGGCAGCGACGCGGCGAGCACTTTCAGTGTGAAATAATTTTTAACTTTATCTACATACTTAAAAGACCAGTATCGCTTGAAAAGGTCGCGAGGCCACCCGCGTTGTCGCGAGCGGCCGCGCGTATCTTGTCGGTGGTTCCGCCCGCGGCTGCCAGCGGCGACGCGAGGCCGCTCGCCCCTTAGGGACGATCATTTCTAAAGTTGTTAAAAAGGTAGTATTCTCCTATCTGCGTATTCATGGTCCCTCCTTACCTAAAAATGGAGGAACCAAGGAGAACTACTTACGTATAAATTGAGGTAAAAATTTATTGCATATCCAACCAAGACTTGGCGCCTCCATCTAGTTCTAGACGGACACGTCCCACGTTCGTGAAACTTCTCAACTGACAGCAGTGTCGTCTTGTTCGACTATTTTCTTTTTCATTGAAAGCCGCCCGGCGCCACACGTTTCTCCCCGGCTCGATATGATTTTTATTTTCCAGGATTACAAGGATTTGTTGGTGTCATTGACTCTGGCAGGGCCACCGTCAGGGATTTTAATTTTGATTACACAAAAACAATCTTGTTAATTAGTCGAAATTTGTCGGCAAATATCAGAATTTGTCGGTCACTGGTTCAAAAGACATTAGGGTTTATTTTTTCTTGGCAATTTTTCGTGAACTCTTCGCCTATAGCTCTCGGACTATACCTTACTAATTGAACTCATTATCTCCTAAACTCGTAAGACCCGATTAAATCTGCGACTTGGCGACAAAATATGGGAGAAAACACATCTTCGCTAGGTGGCCTAGTTTTTGAGATATAAATGTGGCCCTGCTGGGGAGACTCCAGATCGGCCACCTTTAAACCTTTATAGCTTTTGAACCAGTGACCGACAAATTCTTATATTTGGCGACAAATTTCGACTAATTAGCGACAATTTTTTTTGTGTAATCAAAATTAAAATCCCAGATGGTGGCCCTGCCAGACTCAATGACACGATTTGTTGGGGGTTGAAGCAATGACTCAACTCTCTAAGTCAACAGCAAATAGTGGGATAACGAAATAAACCCACAAGTTCCAATGCTGTCTCAATCATTAATTAATCACAGCTGGGTTTTCATCAATTATTCTCACCATAACAAGTATGTATTTACAGAATTAGGATCAGACAAATTTGTTCTTATGGAAAATGGCACAAATTTAACTTTAGAGAGATGTATTAATGATTCTGATTATAATTCTGTAAATCTTGTAATGTTCGCGAATCATATTTTGATCAAGCTGCCACCTGACACTGACCTGCAAATTGCAAAAACGTTGGAAAATTTGTATTTCTTGGGCTACCACAACTTTTTGATAGTTTATCGAAGACCTATTAAAACAGGTAGGTTAGGGTTATCTGGCAAATATATGCCATAGAATGCTTATCCGAACATGTTGAAGACTTTCAAGAACTTTCGTGTTCTTAGTAAAAATCTTCAACATGATCTCTCGTCTCAGTTTGGAATGCAGAGCACAAAAATACCAGATTCTTAATTTCTTAGGAAAGTGATTTCAAATCAAGTAGGTACCAAATCACAGGCTATCCAGCAGTTTTATTTACCCGGTCTATGTACTATACTACGATCTCTAATCAATGAACCGCAACGCAGTTATCTTTTAAGCAAACAATAAGAACTACTTACTGGACTCATTTTTCTATAAAACTAATATAAAAGCGAATTTCATCCACTTTTTCGGATCTTTCTGTACCTGTGTCCAGAATTATAGAATGCATGCAGCATTTCTCGTTATTTACTAGTTAATTTAAAATAATATTGTAACTATGTTCTCCGTAAGCTATCTGATTGAAAAAAGTAGTTCCCCTTTGACCTTTGTTGAAATGAACATTCGGACAACGGATGAAAATTTGCGTTCGAAGAGAATTTGTTAACGTACGTCCCGTGGGAGTCTTTTTTCAAAACAAACCAAATAAAACAAATATAGGATTATATTCAGTGAAACATTTAAATCCAACATAACAAACATTGGAGTAATTTCAATGTTTGCACAAGCTGTATACAGACTCGCGTACACAACGGGCTCAAACCTAGTAAGATAGCTCAATAGATGAAACAACTAATAGTCTATAATCCCATTTGCCACATTTTATTATCGGCGGCACGTATCAGCTACTAAGCCACTATGTTTCTAAGTTCCTCTCAAAATACCTCAAACCGTGTTAATGAAAATAGCGCAACCAACACACATTGTTAACATAAAATTAACGAGTTCAATAGAAACATTAGAAAGAAAACAATCTACACGCGGGGACATCCCTTCCACTCATTTAGACAATATGATATAATCTGCTGGAGGCGCGAAATTACCTTCTCCAGCCACGAAATAATAACTAAAAAGGGTATAAATTAAATTAAGCACTACCATTTCAAACCACTAAAAATGTCTTGAAAACGTCTAAGGCATCTTTACGAAAACTTATTGTATTTTTTTTTTTCTTAATTTATTACATCATATATATACATAATTTCGACATAATCATTTATTTAAAACGTAACATACTCTGGCAGGTCAAGTAAAAAATTAAATTGTAAGTAACATTACATAAAGTTATACTTTGAGGAAAAGTTCACTTTTCCTTGGTATGCAACAATAGACAATAAATTGCCAATAGTTGGCTACTAGTGTTAATTATGGACTTACAGACACCCCTTTGTTGTTTCATCGAAATTAATTCCAAGAAACGTTTAGAAATGGTCTGTTTTCCTCAAAATATAATTTTACAATGGATTTTCTCAAAGGAAAGATTCTGATTCAACCAATTATATCAAATAGTAACATGTAGACCGCTTCGCTTTAGATCGCTCGGACGCTTTTAGCCAGAATTAACAATAAAGTGCTAACGTTAAATCTATTATGTGCAATTAAACCTAGTGTACACTTGAGGCCGCTAAACGCTACGTCAACTCGCTGTTCTATTTATTATACTAATTGATATCGTCTTCGCCTCAAACATACACCCGGGTGTTGGCAATTCGACAATCAATAAAACATTTTAGACTTTAGTATATAATTTATACTCCAATAATTTCTATAAAAACAGATTACACATGAACGTTTTAGCGAGTGTCTTTTAACATTACTGTTATAGAAAAGCACAAACCTACACATGATTGTCGTTTGTTAAGGTATGTGCAGTAGCTATGTACAGGCTTCACTAATATTTATTATCACAATACGGTCATTGTAGATACAAAAGAATTCTTTTCAATAAAATATTCAAATTCATTTGCTAGTCATGGTTATAGTTTTTTTAAATTCCCTTGATGCAAAACAATGTGGATTTTGAGCAGTAAGTAATTTTCAAACATGTCAAGCTAATTTCATGTAAAATGTTACAAAATTAATTAGTCACGGGCATATGTAAGCGTATATCGTTTATCACCAAATATATCTATTGTGGAAGATGTTACTAAGAATTATATTAATTGGCTGTATTTTATACCTTTGAATATCATACTATTTCTATCATGCATTTCATTCAAACTCGATTACTATATTAAACATTTATAATAAAATAGTTTTTAACATTACAAGCTTCTGAAAACTTTTGCCGTCATAATGAACGATCAGCAAGCCGATTTTAATTTAACTGGTAAATACTCTTTATATTACACTAGTTTGTTAATATAGTTAATCAAACAAGCGTCAACACACAGAGGCACATTTTATTACTATTCAAATTCATGTCTAAATAATGTTGTCTTGTATACTCCGTGAAAATGCTTTACATTGCCGAATCACCCCGAACGACCGCGCTGCTCGACTGAGTGAGACCGGGACAGTTGGCACAGCCTTCGAGACAACACTAACGATTAATGTCTCTGCCTCGTTCAGCCAACAGCTGTCAGTACATTTAACATAAAAAACACCTGTGGACATTTATAAGTATTTTCGGGAGGCCACGTGGTTCACTCACTGGTTATGACGAAGGCGTGTTTGACCCAGAGCGAATCACTGACGGAGCAACGCCCTCGCGAGAATTCGTATACGTCGCCCGCCCAACCGTAATAAACGCAGGTTCCACCGTACATGCTATCTACTTCGAGGCTAAACTACGTGACCACGACCATGCATTTTTTTTTTGTGACATACGTCATGTCTGGTTTAATTTAATTAATATCGAGTTAGGTACACCTGAATATTTTCGAAAAGAACGTGAGTTTTAAACAAAGTGACATCACCGATTAAAGAGAAAATATAACGCTATACATGAAAAAAAATTATGAAATGTTAATACTCGATTTAGTCACTTTACCGGCGAGACGCCTCCTGCTTCATTGACAACACTAATATATACGACGGCCATACAAAGCTACTGTTACAAATTATCATAAAAGCATTTTTCTAGCAGGACTACTCTGTGGCCTCAGTGTCTATTACACAATTGTTTATGGTCAGTTACCTAAATAGAATAAATAGGGCGGTAAAGAAAGTCAAATATTGATGTTAGCGATGCACATTATGTAGATAAGGCTATTTGTTGCGTATCCGGGCGATAGTAACACGGCATAGCAGGGTGCACCTGTAATGTTTATTAGTTATAGAAGAGGTCGAATAAATTAGTGGTCCGGAGTACGAAATTATGAGCTATAATATGTGTATAACTGGGATAGCAGCGTGAGTGTGTGGCACGAGTGTGCGCGTCCGCTGGTGCGGTGTTACTGTCGCAGGACGAGCGTCTAGGGAGGGCGCCCCGCCGCGCCAGAGGTGTGTCTCCGTCAAGCGAACCAGGGAGCGCACTTCACGGCTCAGTTGTATATCTTGATCGCCTTCTCTAGATAGTTGACGCGAGACCGCTTGGGCGTCTTGTTGATGTGCTCGAGCCCGAGCCACGGCCGCGCCGTCGCGTCTGGAAGTGACAGATCTAGATTAAATTTTAGCACACATTCTTTTGAGGATTGGATCTATTGCAATCTATAATTTTGAAAACAAGAAACTATTAACTGATCCAAAGATGTAAAGTGTTGTTACAAGTCTAATAATACTCACTCGCGTTACTACTTGGCCTGAAGTCGTAAATGTTTATTGTCGCTCCTTCACTTATGTAGTTCGGTCTTCCATTTGTCACTATAGCGAAATTGTACTGAAACAAATATGAAAACAAAGTTATTAATTATTTTAATTGCAGTATTAGGTCAACCTGAGAGAACTACATATAATGACTTCCCAGGGATTCTTCAGATCGAGATTAACGTCGAAAGGTTTAAAAGTGTAAGTGTTCGCGACAAATTACTTTGCCGCTCTAAAGTTAGGTTGCGCATGCGCGCTACTGTTTTACAAGGAAGATTGAGTAGGTACTGCGCAGTAATTTGTAGCCTACTTCAGAGAGGCAAAGTTATTTGACGCGAACTGTAAAGTAAATGGTTTATTTTAAATAAATGGTTTGTGTTTGAATGCTCACCTTTTCCCACTCCTTGTCGGGTATGTCGAGTTTCTTCTGCAGCCGGTCCTTGACCGCCTGGAAGGGCTCGTTGTGTTTGACGCGCGCGTAGAACGGAATGCCGAACGTCGCGTACACCTGCTTGTGGAAGTGTGCGCACGGCACTATGATCTCGTCCTCCTAGAATAGTACATAAAACAACATCTATTATACATTGTAACAGAGAATCAATTTTCACGCCTCCCCCTCTTAACAGCTAGGCCAATAATGTTTTGTTATTCGGATAACTCACGACCTAAAAGAGGCTTAAAGAATATGAATTATATGAAGAATAAAAATAAATATGAATCCGCGAAATTTTGCGGGAATTAAGGTTAATTAACATATTAAACCGGGTCATTTCTCAATAGGAATAAGAAAGGTAGGTTAATAAGAAAGATTTTTTTTTACAAAGAAAATCTCTTGAACGAAGGCGTTGTATTAAGCCATACCTGCAAGTTGAGCTCATCTCTAGGAATCTCCTCTATTCTGTAGAGTCTGGGCGGCGATATAGTGACCTGGTCCAGCGTCAGCTCGGGGTCGGGGCCCGGTAATACTTTGTGACACGACACCTCCACGATCCTTAACCTGAACAACAATACAATTTTATGACGATATCGAATACTATCAAAAGTTACTACATAAACTTTGTATAGAACCGCGACCGAATTCTAGCTCATCTTCAAACTTGTAAGGTATTTTTTTCCTATTCCTTCCTTACTCTGAAACTACATTTTCGTTTTCATACTATTGGATGGCAACAATGACGTAACTGGTCCTAAAGGGGCCCTATATCAAAACTTTGTTGGGGCCCTCTTTACCCAACAGCGAAGCTCCAAAGCAGGGAAGGTTGTCATTGCGAAATGAACAAAATAAATAAAATAAAATAATGCAAAAAAATAAATAATAAATGATGCAAAATCGAAATGAGGTAGAAAATTGGAGCATCTTGACTGGGATACTTAGGTTTAGCTGTCATATCATTGTGAATTTAGTAACCAAATTAGTATGAGCGAAGGTAGCGAGTTCGAAAATTGGAGCATCCTGACTTGGATAGGTCAGAATTTGTGTGATTTTATTTTACGAAATGAATGCAGGAGCTTGAGAATTCGAACGCGCCTGGTGGGGCCCTATAGCTTGGGGGGCCACGTATCGTTGATACGGCTGATGCCGCGGTAGCTACGGTCCTGGATGGCAAACAAGCTGGCGGACTTTCATTGGTGGTAAGTGGCGATCACTAGCTATTGCAACATATGCAATACTAGATGCATCACAGGAGTATAGCCATTACAGAGACAAAGTTGAAATGTCATATGTGCTTACAAATAGTTTTGGTAGTAGTAATTTTGTGAATAACCTTCTTCACATACACTCTACTACCATTAAAGTAGCATATTCATTCATAAATAAAGAAAACTGTGTCACTCACGTTCCAGAACCGTCGGGTGACATTTCGACGACTTTAGCTGCCTCTTGTAAGATGTCTGACACCTTACCGCCTTTGTTTGGATATAAAATTAATTCCTTATCTTCTTTATAATTTGGACCAACCTGAAAGCAAAGCATTTTTAGTTTAAATACCGCAAATAGTCATAAGATATGACATAATTCTTCATAGCATGGCAGTCTATTTAATAAGCATACATTTGGAATTGGTATTTATGAGTATTCTCCGATTTTGATTTATAAAATCCTCGAAGAGAGATAAATTCAAATTCAATTTTTTATTTCAGACCAAGAGATCCATAAAGTGTTAGTATGAAGTTAGCCTATGTTAGTAAAAACAAAAATTCAAAATACAATAAAGATACAGGAACATTAATTGGCTACATGAACATGTGCACGCACATGTCTGCTACCCCAGAGCCTGATAAATGGTCCATCAACCTTGTCCGCCAGTGTAGCTAAAATACTGTTAGGGCTACCCCTGAATCGCCGCAACATCGATGCACACCGTTTGCGCATGATGGCATGAAAGTCGTCTATTCGCGCTTCCGCAAACATGCCCGATGCACTGCAAAACCGAGGCAGCCCCAGCAGTATAAGCCTTCTGCGTATACCTAACCCACAAGCTGCACGAGTAAAACGACTGGCAGTAGGCTCTGAAGAGCGTCAGTTTTACCTCGTCAGTGCACCGCGCAAACCTGCGGGCAAGCATATTGCATCAGGCTGCCAACGCCCTGCGCACAGATGACCAGGATATAGATAGGGAATCTATATCCTGGTCATCTGTGAGAGAACCCGTGACCACATGACCGAGGTATTTAAATTGAGTGACGACTTTTAATGGTGTTCTTTGTAACGTCACCGGTGGTATATTCGTGGGTGTATTATTATGCACTTTAAAAACCACCACCTCACTTTTAGTAGCATTATACCTCAGCATTATAGCCATGAGCCTCCGCATACCTCTCACATATGGCCAACAACTTCCTTAGCCCACAGATTGCCGGGCTGAGCAGCACCATGTCATCAGCATAACTAATGTTGTCGATCATTCTTCCATCTACAGAACAACCAACTATAGTGCTACTCAGCTCACCAACCAGCCGGTCTATGTAGAGGTTAAATAGAGTGGGTGAAGTCAACCCCCCCTGCCTTACTCCACAATCCAGCCCATACTGTTCTGATTGAGCATCTGATCATCTAACACTGTTTTTCTGACTTTCATACCAAAATTTAAATATAACATGAATGATGATCAGTGATAGGAATAGGTCTAAACTTCGAAGAACAGAGACAAGAAACGGAGACTTCCTTAGCACTCATTTTTTTCCGGCACATCTGTCTCGAAATTCGGGACAACACTTTTAAATACATTAAAAAAATATGTTATTTGGAATAAGTAATTCGTCTATATTTATCTAAAGTTTGCGACTAGACTTAACATAATAAATAACATTCACAGTCGTTACAACCATAAAATTTTCTGTTTTTTTTTTTTGGAGATTATTTTGTAAATGACTTGTTGATCTTAATACTATGAATCACAATGTTTGTATAAGGAGCCGTACACGTTTCGAAGTAAATATCTTGTTTATAGATCACTCTCGGCTACGTTTAATGAGATTTCTAAAGTTCAAATGTATAATTGAAAAAAAAAAAGACATTTTGTCTTTAAAACGGAATTTTTTATAATTTTAGCATTCTCTATAGTAGGACGAATTTATCATTTCAAAAACAAACGATATTTGTATCTTAATGAAATATAATTCTAAAGTATATTTAAAAATGTGCTTGATATTAAAATAATGGCCTTATCACATTGTTTAGTAACACACTTAAACTTTAAAAACATCATTTAATCTTTATTGCACCGAAAGTACAATACGACTTTTACGGCAGCGCATTTCGTTATCTTTTCTTAGAAATTACAAAAAGAAACCGCCATGGTCGCATACCTGTACGGCGCGGGGAGGGTCTACATACCTTCCCCTACCGCCCCGCGTGCCGGCGCGCTCAGGTTACCCTTACTTCACTCCTGTACTTCGGTCTGTTAAGTGCGCATCTTCCTGTATTGTTTCTGTGAATATTGTTTTTGACCCTCGCACGTTTTTTGGTTCATTGGATCTTCCTAATACGACTACCTTGGCTTGAATTTATGGATTACGATTTGCTGCAATAACAACATTGTTCCTGTCTGTCTACATCAAATAATACGGAAGTCAAAATTTATTACTTTTTAATGTTTTGACTAAAGTTATTTATTTTATTTCTTGTAGGGAAACAAACAGTAAGTTAGATATAAAGTAGAACATAAATGTATATATTATTTTATCTTAAACTAGCAATCTGACAGTCTAGCTTGATCTGCAGTTGTATGAACTTGACATTTTTGAGTGGAGTTTTTAAGATAACTATTGTGTATAAAACGTATTTAAAGAAAAAAAATATGGTTATTTTAATATTTGATGACCATAACGTACAAGACAGGACATCATCCGCATTAAATTTTTGGTCCAAATATAAAAGTGAACTTAAATACTACCAAGCATAGTGATGCTACATCTCTGGTGTCATAAAGAAATGCTAAGGCGGACGAATTCTATCAAAATATATTATTTTTCTGGCCGGCTCTTTTTATATTTGTACCAAAATGGATTATGTCCTTTGCGCATTGACTAAAATGTAACTCTGTAAAAGAAAAAAAACAATTTCAATAACAATGACGCTACGCGTGTTCATATTTTCTAACCGTATTTCTTTATTAGAGCGTAAAATGAAATAATAAAATCTTCAAATCGATACAATCGATGCATCTAGGTGGAATGCGCGCGCCTCTCCCGCTTTCCCTTCCACCTCTCCATGTCTATAAGGGTTTGTTTTTCCTTTTGAGGTATGGCAAACTATAAAATTTGATTTTATTTTAGGTACCTCTTTTTGGAGACCATTAAGATTGGCGATGGCGAACCACCCTAAGGAAGCAACAGTACAAAGTTGGATTGGACTTCATCCTGAATTATATTACGACCCGGCCAGTAATTTGATTTACTGTTCGAAGTGCGAGAGCAGTATAACAGCTAAACTTAGTAGTGTCAAGAGACACGTTAAAGGTCCGAAACACAAAGGGGCAAGTAAGAAACCAAACGAAGAATTTTATTTGGACCTAGTACAATTTCTCATATTATGTAATAATACCTTGGATTCAAGTAAACAACCCCGCTTTCAAAAAATTCTTTCATAAATATATTTGCTGCAATTATACAAATCGGCAAAAGGTTCCTGAGCAATCATTGCTGAGAAAAGTTTATTTAGATAAGATTTTTAAAACAAATATTGACTCGATTTATGAACAAACTGCAAATCAAAAACTGTGGGTATCTTTAGACGAGACAACTGATTTTTTAGGCAGATACATGGTACATTTTCTTGTAAAACCTTTAAATGCGATCACACAAAAACCATTTTTAGTTGCTTGCAAAGTACTAGAAATTGGTAATGGGAACACAATTGCCCAATTTGTAACAGACTGCCTTGAAAATATGTGGCGCGATTCGTATGAATCCAAAGTAGGAGACGTTGCTGTATTATGCACTGATAGTGTAGCAGTGTCTGTCTGGCAGTGTCATATTATGCAAAATATTACGATCAAATTAAAACAATTATAAATCTTTTAAGAAGTTCCGACGCGCTCTCTATTAGGTGTGCCAAAAATGTTCTTCAAAAGGAAAACTTGAAATCGGACTTGGACTACATTGAGGAATATTTTAAAGATATACAAATTGGGTTAAAGAAATTACAAAAATCGAATTTAACTCTAACGGAATCCATTGAAATATTTGATCACGTGAGAACTGTGCTTAGCTGGTGTTCGTCTGAGCCTATAAAAAATAAACTCGTAAATGTCATGGACAGAAATCCCGATCTAGATAAAATTAGAGACATATGTGACGCGATAACAGCAGGAAAGGATGAGCGATCATACTATATGTACGCGCCTTTAACCTCAGTCGATGTTGAAAGGTCGTTTTCAACTTATAAATGGATTCTTAACATAAAACGAAATCGCCTGACAGTTGAAAAAAAAAAAAAAATTATGATTGTGTATTTTAACTTAAATAACTCATCTGACAAAGAAAATTTCGGTTCTGATACTGAACTTGACGAATCGAATCAAGATGATTAAATTAAAATCGTTCTTTATTTTTTATGGTATTTGTAACACAAATAAAGATTTTCAAATTCTTAGCAATTTTTAATGCGTCAAGATCTGTATCAAAACCGAACAGTTAGTAGTTCACTATTAAAACTGATTGTCCTAAATGTTATACTTCAAAGGTTAATTTGTACTTTGATTTGAGTTAAAATTGCATCACTCAACGTCAGTAAAATAAATATGACATAGATAGATAAACAGAAATTTGTAACTTAAGTTTTTTCCGTCTGTACATTTTGTTTCATGCTTTCCAATTACGTCATATTTAAAAAATAATATAAATATACATATATTTGTTACAACAATATTCTATGTGTTTTATTTTTCCTTTAGAGCCCATAGAGGATAATACTTTATGGATGATATATTATTATGGAGTTATAAATTATAAATGTTATGTCTAGTCGCAAACTTTAGGTAAATATAGACGAATTACTTATTACAAATAACATATTTTTTAATGTATTTAAAAGTGTTGTCCCTAATTTCGGGACAGATGTCCCGGAAAAAATTCAGTCCTAAGGAAGTCTCGTCTCTGTTCTTCGAAGTTTAGGCCAATAGGCACTACCTATTCCTATCACTGATGATGATACATGATATAAAGCAGGCCATCTCCTAATTTTACATTAGCTCATACCAGTAAGTTTTTCGAACATATCTAATAATAATAAATAACACAAAAACATACATAATCTTCAACTACAATACATGATAATAAAATTGATCTATCAATCAATCTGCCTAGGCTTTTCCCAACTATGTTGGGGTCGGCTTCCAGTCTAACCGGATGTATTGTACATGGAGCGACTGCCTATCTGACCTCCACAACCCAGTAACTAGATAATACAATACCCCTTGGTAAGACTGGTTGTCAGACTTTTGAGCTTCTGACGACCCGTAACGATAGTCAAAGATCCACGAATGATAGCCGGGTTCAACGGCTTGACGTGCTTTCCGAGGCATTCAAATGTATCTATAAAAGGTAATAAAGCCAGTAATAAAATAAAAACTTATCTTACCCATAAACATTTAAACTGTTTCTTGTTATCCAATTCATTAACTTTAATAGATAATATCTGGTAGAATAACTTCTTAGGGCACTTTGGTTTACAGTACACTAGCAAATCTTTAAGTATTCCGTCGTAAGAGTATCTGAGTGGCAGGCCTGGGGTATCCTTGTAGCTGCAACAAATTTAACAATAGTTGATCACACCAAGTCGCTTTTTTTGTAATATTCAGTTCTTACATATAAAATCTCACTTATGTGCAATAAGTTGCTGAACTGTTCACTAAACTGTTGCAATTTTTATTTAATTTAATAATGAAAAAAAATTGGGAGTCATGGGGAACTGCTGCCGACAGAAGTGAAAACTTAAAACTGGTATTAGCGCAATCTATATTCCACAGTACAAAGCTACGGCGCGAGCTATAACAATAAATCGCTCAAACCGCCTAGTAAAATTTTCACAAAAAAAAATTGCGTTCTATTAAAAGACTCAAATTGACCAAGGATTGAAAGGAATATCAATCACATTATGTTAAAGTTAACAAAAGAGTTCTTGTGCATCTTCAGGATGAGCTCGTTTCATCATAGACCTCATTCATCACTCTCCGTCAGGCAACATTATGGTCAAGAATTAACCAAACCATTTATCAGTAGGACCAAAAACTATCACCATGCTTGATTTTTACATCATATCTAATATGATATCATAGTAATATCATAGATCATAGTAATATATGATAGTAATATCTTAAAACACTAACTTTTGACACTTGAAGAACTGTATTAAGTAGGGGTCCACGTTGAGCCTCTGTCCCACTGCGCGCGCCATCTGGTCGTAACGCATCTGCATCGACAGCTCCATTGTGAACCTGTGCAACATAGGTGAAGGGGAAATAATGTTAATATTACTCTACTTTTAATCATGAACTTGCAATACATCTTAAATATGAATCTATACATACAATACTACTCGCTATCCGAAATAAGGTAGCTTATATTCCTAGTAAATACTTTTAACAGACGGCTTTGATAAACTACTTTAACAAGACTACGACTATTGATGGAAATGTGCTGCCCTACTTCGAAGTTGCGAATTCGGCTGTGGCTAGTTCATAATGGCGTTGAACAGTGTCATATCATGCATGTTGATTTCGCAGTTAATTGTAAAACTTTACGAAAATCGTCTACTTTTACAATGTTTGTAAATATGTGAGCACCATGTGGCTCTAGCACATAATTAGTTTATCTGTCATTGTTTCATTTTTAATTACATTCCCTAACCTATTGTGGTATTTTATTCTAATCTGCGTTCGGAATTTATTTGCCAAACATGTAAACAAACAAGAGTTTTAGGAAAAACAACTGTAAAAACACTTAAGGTTCAGTTTGCGCTGCAACTTCATATTTTTTATGACTTTTTAAACGGTACTCGTCTGTCTAAAATCGACTTTATTTACACTTTAACAAAGTTGATGTTTGTTTAGGTGGAAATAACATCAGGTAAAGCGTCTAAGTTCTTCCGTGGCAAAACTTAGAGTGAACTTAATATTATTCTACTTAAACTTTTTAGCAAGTACTACAACACTAATAGTCATAATTTCATAAATTGGCTAACCTGGAACTAAAGTGGTCTATGATACAAAATATTTTCAAATAGACCACTTTTGCCCGGATTTATTTATCGTTTTTATGTTCAAAGATGCTCATAGATGGATTTAGCCAAAAATGTTACATAGACCACTTCAGTTCCAGGTTAGCCAATTATCCTTAACTGAATGAGTAAGTATTATGTTTTCAAGTTCTTTTCTATATAAGATTTTTTGTTTACGTGACGAATTTCGAATCCGCGCGCCACTCATGCCATTCTTCAATGCTAATCACTGCATTTGTTGCCAAAATAACTAGTCGCTATTGTAACTAATAAACAAGGAGAAATAATAATACTAAAGAGCAACTATCTAAGACTAATTAAAATAAATAGTTGATACAATGCCTTTTTATACCTTAGTAGCAAAAATATCTTAGGATCTGACAAAATCGCGAATCTCTGCACTACCCATAACTACACAATGATACCCATTCAAGGTATCTAGTTCTCATTGACACTAAAACGGTACAAACGGCGCCGTAGAAAAAACGAGTCTGTCAACAAGCTTCCATAGTGCACGAATAAACCGCAGTTTTTCACGGCAATAAAAACGTGTGTCTGCAAAGGGTCTAAGGCTGAGCCAAACTTGGAATTTATGGATTTATTGGAATGATACATTGACAGCTTTATTCTGATACAAATCACCTCCATACACTGAGGCCAAGATTGATACACGTTACTTAGCACATGCTTTGGGCTTAGACATGTTTCCGTCTCAATCTTGCACTTGTCGTTTGACAGATAAGCGAATGTGACAGGAACAATGCTTGTCCAAAATATTTCATAAGTAACGCTTATCAATCTCCTGAAACTCTCAGTATTTAATCAGTAAACTATCAAATCTTATGAAAAGGCTGTCCGCACAATATAAATAAGTAACAGTATCATGTCTTCATAGAAAATATTATACTGTGCTTTCTGTTTCTCATTACCAAAAATAATAACATAGGAACAAATCTCACCCAGGATCATTAGGCACAGTCTTATCCACAAACTGCACCTCCACCTTGTAGAATATGTACTTGAAGTAGTCCTGGCAGGTTGGCAGCTCCAGATCCTCGTGTCGATGGTCAGCGCGCTCGAACACGATGATGTCGCCGTCCATCAGCTCGTCCAATACCTGGCCGCGTGCACACGACTCAACCCGAGGGTAGCCCGCCTTATGCCCTCCCTCCATAGTTTGTGGCGTATACCAAAATGCGTGGATATGTGATCGTGTCATGACGCTGTTTTAGTGTTTTGTATCGTTCATGACGCGGTTAATATGTTCTTAATTTAAACTATGAGTGAATCTTAAATCGTGATATTGCAATTTCTATTGAGCTTGTTCATTGCGAGTACAAAAGTAATATTTTCCCACGCTTTTCAAAACTTCAACGTGATGGACTCGGTATTTTACTTGTGTACAATTTACATTGTGAACTTATAATATGCAAAATCTCTAACAATGGCTATACAAAGTGAATAATTAAACCGAATAAGCTTGAAAAGGGTATCCAAAATCTTATCCTGGGCTCAAATCAATAAAAAAAAACTACCTACGGAGGTAGACAGATGGTCTTTTTTTGTTGTTTTGGGCTCAGTAAGAGATAAGTCATTTCAATTTTCAAGCTTCTATAAGTTCGATAGACACGATGTATATTCGTAATATATGTACGCATGTTCGTGTACGAAACAATCCTATGGAGAGGTGACGTAAGTGGGTGATACAAGTAACTCAGAATAATCAAGCAGCGTGTATCTTGTGATCTTAATCGATGAGTCACTCAATAGGCTTAGGGCCTAGCTCCCATGGCAAAAAATCTGACAGGCGTTACGGTAATAACATTGTTTTGTTTTCAAAAAGTGCATGTGTTCGTGTAAACGGTTATATTATGGCTATTCATTTAAAGAAGGATCTCTAGGCCACAAAAAACGAAAGGTTGTCTCAATACAGCAAGTGAAAACCGGTGCAAGCACGCATAGACGCGTCTCAATCTCAACCGAATGCTAATCCGTGTCTATGTGTGCGTGCGCCGGTTTCTCGCACGCACACATTGCACTATTCTGTCTAGGATTCTAGGTAAAAGAGCGTGTCAGCTGAAGATGTCATGGGAACTACGCTTAAAAGTAACTAAAAAAGCTTTGTGTGTTGTTGGATGAAATAAATTAATATAAGGATGAGGAGAAGCTGATAAATATACAATAAATAACATAGCACTGTTCAGAAAGTGAACATTATACAAAAATGTTTGTAATAACAACACAAAAATGTGTCCAATGTCGGAGGTTTTGTTTAGAAAAAGTTAGCCAGATGTTTATTGGAATCCCGCAAATAAAAATGGTAAGTCGTGACCTTCAACCAAGCGTTATGACATCGTGTTTGAATATTATTATGTACAAAAAGTTAGGCAGGTTTGCCTGTTTCGGTACTACGCTGACGTCATCGAAATATAATACGTCTCAAGTGAGGAATTATTTTCGGACGAGGAAAGAATTATGAGGAAAGTTATTGTTTAAATAAAACAATAACATTGTGTTTGAACATTATTTTGCGTTGAACTTATAACAATTTACGATGCTAAGCTTATTTTGTGACGGAAAATAAATGTAAATACTATATTACAATCTGGACAGTGCTATTCAAAGATTCATTACATGATAATAAATAATTACTAATAAATACTATACCTGAGCCAGCAATACCTGAATGTAGGATCAAACTAGAACTAAAATCGATCATAACATTACACTATTCCTAACCAAGTTTCAAAGATATATAATAATTACAATTTTACATAGAATTATGTACAAACTTTCGGGGCATATATTGTGTTTATAACTCACATATACATATAGATACTTTGTAATATAGTTTATATAGAAGAAAGAAGAGTCATCTAAATACATAGTTATTTGTGAAAATATTTGTGTAGTAAAAGCTTATGTCTAGTGAATAGTTTATTGGGATAAAACTGATAAATAATACCTTTTCGAGAGGCTCGCTGTAGTTGTTGATCTTCTCAACAAAGTCTGGTTTGATCTCTTCGTATAACACGAGCGGAGTGTCTGGCGGGAAACCTAGGAAAGCACATAAATAATTATAAATAAGTTAATAAGTTATAAGATTACTAGCTGAGCCCCACGGTTCATAAGTCTCAATCACGTGGGAATATCGTGATAGAAAGTATCCTTTGTCCTAACCCAGTCATGGTCTACTCATGTACTCATCCAAATCCGTTCAGCCGTTTTAAGGTGAAAGCGTAAAAAACAAACATACAAAAAAACGTTTTTTTTTTCTCTTTATGTTAGTTGAGATTACCACGGCGAACATTTTAATTTGATGCTTATTTTAAAGACTAATTTTCACCTCGTGAGTCTCTTTAATTAGAATATGGTTAGAATAGCTATCATATACTACATGTTGTAGATGTTAGTCATTTATTACATCAGGCACGTGCATACATCATTATCGTTTTAGCTTAAAACGTGTTTTATTTATAGGCATTATGTATGGAAATATATTAATAACATTCAGTCCGATTACAACATTGAATAAAAAAATGAATAATTCACGACCTTAGGTCAACGAACTAACACACAGGTATGGTATTGGCTGTATCAGATTTTAGTGATGAGGACAATATAATAGCAGGTAAACTTTAAAAAACATGGCGCCGACTGTGCGGGTCCCTGCTCCATTGACTTGTATAGAAACGCGACCTGACGCCCCGATACATTCTTCAAATGATACCGCAGGTGCACAAAAGGCGCGGCCAGTAGGAACTTATGTCAAGACGGCAGCGCCATTTTCATATGCAACAACATACTGCAATCACAATCTAGTCATGGTGTGTACTCTCTCACGCAGGATCGCCATAAGCTCATACGTTAATGTCGTTTACGTGCTGATGTTAACGAAATGGGAACATAATACCCTGCATTAGAACAAATGAGGCTGTGGAAAATACAATAAATGACCACAATAATGAATCTGCTGAAGATCTTACCTGCACGCTTGTTCAGTATCGGAATAAGATCAGCGGGCTTGCTGGCAATAGGCAAGTAGTGATGTCCGCAATAATGAATCCGCTTCTGTTTCGGGTCGTAGAATTTGAAGAACAGCACTACGTCATTCTCCTTGTCGAAGTTCGGGAGCGCACTGAAGCCAGAGTCTGGGGGTAGCATCTCCAGGAATATGTTCCAAGGGTTCATGTTCTCGGAAACATCGGCCACGGTCTTGTGCTGGTCGTTGAGGATGTCTAGGCAAGTCGGTCTGCATGTCTGTTGGGAGATACAGTGGTTATAAAGAGTGTAAATACATATTTGCCTGTCCATAATTGCTTCTTGATACAAAAAATATGTGAGGCATGATAGCAAATTTCAGGCTTTATGCCTTATCATGCTAGACTATTTCGATGCCCTAACAATAAGGCTTATGTTACCCATTTATTTCACCAAGATTCTAAATCAATAGATATGTTGTAGCTATGCTGCTATCAGATATCTCAGCTAAACAATGTAGCGGACACTCGGCAGTTGATCGTCCTACGTCCTATCGTTTTACCCATTTAACGGGTAGAGGTCAGATAGGCAGTCGTTTTATTTAAAGTACTGGTATTCAGTTGTATCTGGTTAGACTCGAAGCCGACCCGCACATAGTCGATGCAACTCTAAGTAGATGATGATATATTCCCTCACCTGATTAGAACGCGCACTAAAAGGCCACGGCCTCAGCTGTTTGAGGGGGTACTTGAAGTTCTCGGCCAGCATCTCCATGAGCTCAGCTACAGTGGCCTGCTTCCGGACGCGGAACACGCGGTAGTGCGCGCGCTCCGGGTCGTAGAGGTCGTTGCCCTGGTGACCGTCGAAGGCCTCTTCTAGTACGACGTTAACATTCATGTAGAGGTGGGCTTCGTTGCGTTCTTTGCGACGGATCTGTTGAAGGATTGGAGTATAACATTTGTGTACAAAGAAGCTTAAGGAAGCCGAGACACACTAATAGTCCCCGTCATTTTGTTTTTTTTTTTGTACTGGTTACGGAAATATTATAGGTCAACATCCTGTTTTTTTTTTAGCATTTTTTTCGCGAACACAACCTCAGCTCTTGTAACGTTGCATGCACCCATAAACATGATTGCATCATGCATTGTTTTGCGTGCGTTGCATTGCGCGCTGCCGTAAACAACGATTTTTCACACCAAAATAAAAGACGTTTCCCAGCTATGTTTGTTTAATGATTTTAGTTTGATGTACAGAATGCGTAGATAACGGCTATGTAATGGGTCGTTTTACACCTATAGCCTATAGCTTAAAAATATTAGGCATAATATGCAAGTCGCATAAATTCAGTTATAACACTTTTTAGTAAGACTGAGTCTCTCATTAAAAACGATTGGTGACCTCTGGCGTCTGCGTTTAAAGTTAACACGTGTATTTTGTTAAGCTGTACTGAGCAGTTAAAAGACACGTCCGTACAGTACATTTATTATACAATTCAGCCTAACACATTAAAACTCCTAACAGAGTTTTATTCCTACCTCAATGTGGAATGGTTATAAAACTCTCTTAGGTTCTGAACAAAACAGAAAGCCAATTCTCGTACTTAAATAACGTTCACATTCTAGTCGCAATCTGTCAAATGCGTGAAAAATATTGGTAAATAGATTATATTTTTGACAGATTGCGAATTACATGCGAATGCGAACGTTCTTCTAAATTACGGGAATTGTCTCTCAGAAGACTCAACTTCTGGAGGGAGGTGGGCTGGTTGGAATAACCACCGAAGGCCTCAATGGCCCACGCACGAAAGTCTACCTGAAGGACTAACTGCGGAAACCATACTCCATAACATAGAACATGAAAAACTCTGTTAGTAACTTACAGTTTCGATTCTCTTTTCTTCAGCGAGCCTTTCGCTCAGTTCTGTAGGAATGTCAGCTTGAGTGACCTCTTGCAAGACAGTCTTCAACTGTGAATCTCTGGAAATCACAAATCGTCATGAATATTACTAATACTTGACTTTACTTGAACAGGGTGGGTGGGTGTCACACTGCATTCCCTATTTTCTAATTATGCAATGTTAGTTTAAACAGGAAGTGATTTTATACAGTATAGCCGAACACATTCAGACCTTGTACGAAGTTATTTGATCTGAAACCAACTAGTCGCTTTTTTTTTCGAATGGAATATCCATGGTGGTAAAAGTCGTGAAAATTCAGGTTAGCGCCGCTAGCAGTTTATCTTTGCCACAGTCTAGGAGCCGCTAAGTAAAGAATATATGCCGTTGACGGTCCTATTGTGTTTGAACAAATACTCATAGATCAATCGGGAAGAAACTTAAGTTAGATGGTGCTAAATGTTTGTTACGTTCTTTCAGCTACTATATGCAGTTCCTTGTTAAAAATGTTGTTGCGAGATGGCGCGAAGTGTTTTGTCTTGTCGCCGATCGGTCGCTTATTATTCAAGATCACTTTGACTAGTGACAAACACTCAGGGCCGAGTCACACCGGAATGGCAGCGGCTGGCAGCGGCTGCCAGCGGCCCCCCCTCGCGCGACCTCCACATTCCACGCGCCTAGTCTCCTCTTGACTAGTTCAGTTTCTATATTAAATACGCGCGGCCGCCCGCGGTCTCGCGTCGTCGCTGGCAGCCGCAGGGAGAATCACCGAGAAGATACGCGTGGCGCGCGGCCGCTCGCATCACCACGGGCGGCCTCGAGACCTTTCAAGCTTTTCAAGCGATACTGGTCTTTTAAGTATGTAGATAAAGTTTAAAATTATTTCACACAAAGTGTTTGCCGCGTCGCTACCGGCCGCTGCACATTCCGGTGTGACCCGACGCTCAGTGCTCTTTCACGGCGAAGCTTCCAGCGCACAACCCCATTTGCGACACATGTCGCGTTGTCTATGTAACATTTTATTTATTAAGGGAACCAACAGCCATAAACGTAGTATGTTACAGAATATATTTATTACAGTATTGTATGGTTAATATAATTTTATGTTGCTAGCTTCTGCCCGCGACTACGTTCATGTGGAAGTCATAGGACACCACAATAAGCTGTGGTGTCTTAGTAACAGATTTATTTACAGATTTTTTAATAAAGAGTTTCCTGGTATAACTAGGGTAGTATAAAACATGCGAACGGACGACTAAGTAATAATTAAATTCAAAGGGCGCAATTTTAGGTACCTATATTTAAGTTTACAATTTTAAAGAACTAACCTTATGTAGACCAACATGTAGGCGTTGGTGCAATGGCGCACGGTCAACGCCATGTCTTCGTCATGACCACCGTAGTTGTATTCGATGGCTTCCTGCTTCGTGCAGCGGGAAACTACATCATCGTCGAACTTGCACCACTAAACAACATCAGTATTTATTAGAAACTAGCTGACCCGACAGACGTTGTCCTGTCAAAATGTCAATATGGTCTTGATATTGCACTCTAAGACACAAATCGCTGACGTCACTCAAAAAGCAGCCAAGCTCAAGTGGGACTGCGCCGGATACGTTTGCCGCATATGGGATGCATTGTTGGCTAAGACCACTACAACATGGGTTCCAGAAAACGTCCAGAGGCATCGCGGAAGACCCAGATAGATGGCGGGACGAACTTCACACGTGTAGGAGGGATTGGTCCATATGGGCTCAGGATCGAGTTCAGTGGAAAACGAAAAGGGAGGCCTTGTCCTGCAGTGGGACAATACGAGCAAATTATTATTATTATTATTGAGTTCATACAAAAATCCCGTAGAAAAAACAGTTTTCCCGAATAAAAACCTAATTCGGACTATTAGGAACATTTTGAAACAGCCATATCGATTAATTTTTATTTATAAAGAAGATAAAATATACTTTTATTCCTTTTTGATTGTGTCAATTAACCAAGAAAGCCTTCAGCTCAGCTGTCTCTTTTCTCTAGTACTTGTTCAGTGCAGACTTTAAAATGGCAAGTAGCTACTTACTGTTCCTGGTTTTAAAGCTGTCTGTAAAATTATTTTATTACTGAGTTCAGTCTATCAACAAATTAACTAATTGGCTACAAATACTACAATCGACAAATTTGTGTTCAAATGTAGCTTCAATGCCCTCTTCATGTCCATGTAGGATTCAACGTAACTAAAGGATACTTGTAAAACAGTATAATATATTTTCAGAATGCTCAGAACATACCAATTACTTCACACGGCTAGGAAAGTAGGAATCACCAAAACAACATTTCAACAAAATCATCATCATCAGTGCACTGCTGGACATGGGCATTTTCAATCGCCATTTACTTCGATTATCGGTTACTCTCATCCAGCAGCTACCAGATACCCTACAAAGGTCTTCACACCATCTAACCTTAGTAAGTCATAGCCTCTGAGTTTCCCGTAAAATATAATCACCTAACTTCAAAGACTAGCCCATAAAATAACAATTTCTCACCTTCCCATCACCCTTAGGGTTGATGAAGACCACATAGTGCCCTCCATGGTTATCTCCCGAGTGAACCAGCACCGCGTGTAGCGTGTAGTCGGCTGGCGTCTCCGGCTTCTCCTGAAGGTACGCGTCCAAGTTGATGTGTTCATAGAACTCGAATCTGTAGGAGTGGAAAGATTTTTGCATAAGGGTAAAAAGTTGGAGATTCATAATATTTACTTGGGTTAACATGACGTTGTGGATGATTTCATCACTAACTGCCACACTCAGAGACGTCTAATGGTTACTTAGGGCGCCCCTTAGTAAAAATTTAAAAAAGTTCACACTCAGAGTCAGTTAAGGGTACATTAGCGTCCCTTAATGACAATTAAAGTTAAGTATAGCAAAACCTTTACTTAACTCTTTAACGATTGATTTTACGTTTAAGTTTGGGGTTATATTTTTATTTTTACCGGTGAATTCGCTTTCACATTAAGCGTTTATTAAAAACAAATAATTACTGATTTGGCAGACTTTATTGAGTTTGTAGACTATGTCAGAAAATATAGATAAGATAGGACCGAGGCGGTATTTAAGAGTTTAATTCTGATCCCTTAACAAAATACTCAATTCAAGAATTACATGCACAATATAGATGAAGACAAAATACGTAAATAAAACAAATACAATTTTTTTTTTTTACATTGTGGTTGAATATAATCCAGCATGAAACATAAGTATTAGATGTACAAATATTTATTATCAGAGTACATGCAATTCAATTTAAATTAGAAAATACCCATTACGTAGAATTAAATAAAAAAATTGCAAATACAGTGTAAACTCTATATAGCGACACTGAAGGGACTGTGCATTTTAAGGCGTTATAGAGAGTTGTCGTTAAATGGAGAGAAGAAACATCAGAATTAGAAAAAGAAAAAGTTTATTTCCGACTATTGTTAGTAGTTATGTGCATAAAAAAGAATGTTATATGAACGCTATTGCGTATAGTCTGTTATTTTTGTCTGAAGTCTTTTGCTGCACCAGTAATTTTGTTGTATTTTTTTACTTATTTTATTCATATCTAGCAATATTGAGGCATCTTGGTTATAAAGGAAGTATTTTTCCAATAATTTAGCTGCTTCCAGAGCTTCTTTAATGCTCGGCGGAGGCTCAGGCTCATCCGTCTCATCTTCTTCATAAACAAAAGTAAACAAAAGAACGAATTTCTTAGAAAGTTCGGTATGCATGATGCCGACAGTCGAGTTTATTGCGGGCTAGGATAATAAAGCGACAATAGATCGTACACAGCTGCGCAGTTTTTACTAATTTTAGCAACTTAAAAGGTACTTTTTATTACTCAATTGTTGTCGTTATTGAGAGTGGGTGTAATGCTATGTAGAGTGAAACATTGTATGAAAGACAAGCTAAACCAACCAAAGCCAATTGATTTCGACGCTTAAGGGAGTTTGTCGTTAAATAGAATGACGTTACATGGAGTTTACACTGTATAAATAAAAAAACCGTGTGTCAATAAATTAAACACAAAAAATAATCGAACTATAAATTCCCCGGTTTGACATCGACAGTTAGAAGTGATGCCATAGAAAAAAGGTCGAAATCGCTTTGTTTTTTTTTTTTTTTTTTTTAAACGTTGCCTCACTAAGAATTTCTTCTTGTATCGTGGGTGCGTTTACAAACATAGAAACTCACATACACTAACACCCAGACCGGGGATCGAACCCGCGACACGTATTTTATTTAAAAGAAATGAATGTTTCGCTTTGAATTTAGTATCTTTTTCTTAATTATTATCAACACTTTTAAAATGTGGCTACACAAAGGCTTTATCGATATGCAGTCGATAAGATGCTTCACCCTACGGATACTTAAAACTGTCATTAGCTAAGGAACCCTTAACTTATGTCTCTGGGATGTACCGTTGATTAACGGATTTAATGCTAATTAGTTAAGTACGAATTAGGACTAATTTAATGAACCTTTCTGAGTGCGGCTGTAAGAGCAATAAACACGCAATTAAAAACTGTATAACATCCTTATTAATGTCGCACGAAATACAGTGTATAGAAAAAGAGGCTTAATTAAAACGCCTAACTAAGCTTGTCCAGATAAGGTGATAGCATACGCACGTGTAATGAACGAAACACGGCGTCTCGTATCAGGGGGGCCTAGTCTCCTCAAGTCCGTGATACGGGCCCGTCCGAAAGTAACTACTTTCGGACGGGTAAAACAAGCGACCAATAAAAATGGGCGTGTAAAAATACATCGGGATTAGGGACAACTGTCAAATCGTCCCATCTGTCATTCTTAGTTCAGGCTCCGAACGAATCTCATGCCCGTAAAGCTACGGTTTCCTAGAAGAGCGGCTCCGTCATATTATAACGGACGTCATGAAAATCTGTAATTTTCATCAGTAATTTGACAATAATTCAAAGCCCGCCCCACCATTTCTGCCCTCACCGTATCAGTCACAAGAAAAAGTGTCCATACTGAGAAGAGTGAGCTTACACATTATTAAATCATCAATTTCCATGACAAACAATTGTCATCACAGCGTCGTTGTGTGTCAGAGGTGTCAAAACGAAACAGAAAAGCGACTTTTGACCCGGTAGGGCGAATCTAACGCTTTATATCCGCTGTCATCATTTTCATGACGACCGTTAAGTGCGCCGCCCGCTCTTCCAGGAAACCGTAGATTAAGTGATAAAAAGTACAAAACGTCCGTAACTTCGGCCGAAAGTACGGATTTTGTGCTTATAAATCCCTGAACTCGCGCGCTGTTTTCAAAGTAGAAGACAAAATGTCTTCGCAGTTAGTGTAACGACGCGCGTCTCGCAAGACGTGTCGCTATAATGAAAATGATTATCAACTTCACCATCTTCTTTTCTACGTCGTTCCCTCAATGCTGAGAATCACGACCACATACGACGCGTCCCTTAGTTACGCGGTCTTATCACCATCTACAGACACCCAAAATACCTCAAAACTTACCTATCATTAAACTTGACAGAGCTATCCGTGATGGGGTCATACTGGAACCTCATGAGGTGTAGATGCAGTACCGGCGGGAACGAAGCGAAGATGACTCCCTTCTCCGCCTCTTGAAGACCATGCTCCCCTGCGTCGTACTTGTTCTCTCCGTCAAGAGTCTCCGTACTGATGTAGTCTTTGAAGGATTCGTCGACTGTAATAAAAAGTGTTCATTGAGCTACCTTAGTTGAGTGGATAAAGAGGGTTATATGTATAAAACTATTCCTTTTAAGGTCCCTTTTCAAACTTAAACTAAATATCTAATAATGTATGCACCAGTCATACATTATAGAATAATGTTTTCTTTTTTAGGGTTCCATACGTCCGAATGAAAAAATGGAAACTTTATAGGATCACTTGTGTGTCTGACTGTCTGGCTGGTTGTCTATCTGTCCGTCTCTCACAACCAATTTGCTCCGAATCTACTGGACCAATTTATTTGAAATTTGGTACACATGAATTTTTGACCCAAAAATTCACATTCACGGACATGTAACGTAAATACATGAATTTGGATTAAGTGGTCACTTTTCGGGGGCAAATCGGAAAATTAAAAAATAACGTTTTGCAAACTATACCGTGTGACATATCAAATGAAAGGGCTTGTTATTATGCTAAATACAAGGCGAGAGACTTATACTTTACACAGTTGAAGATCCTCACATGGCTTCCAAGGAACTGACCTGTTTATTCCTGTCAGTATTTGTTACATCGCCCGACCTACGACACATTTCGCAACAACAGCTGGGCAGAATTTATTGTTTCATTTCTCATAATTTTCAGCGCTCTCCGGTAGAAATGCGCCTTAGTGTAGAAAAGGCTTATCTATACTTAATATTTTATAGAGGTAAAGTTCTGTTTGTAATTTTGTATGTATGGGGTAATCTCCGGAACTACCAGTCCGATTAAAAAATTAAAAATGCGCTGGATAGACCAATTCTTGAGGAAAGTTAAAGGCTATGTAACATCGTGCTACGACCTTAAGGAGCCTAGCAAAACTTCGTCACACGAACGAATTCGCGGGCAGAAGCTAGTGTAATTCATATACTTACTGTTCTTCTTCCCCTTAATGTTAAGTTGTATGTCGTAGAAGGTTTCGACGCGCGTACTGGACACGTTGACGTTCTTACACTTTATGTACGACGTCATCTTGCCCTCAAACAGACGCGGCACGGTTCCTTCCACGCAAGTACCCTTCATTTTACTCTCCAATTTATCTAGCAGTACCTGTAATAATAATGGCTTGTATTGTCGACCTTGTAAGTGCCAAGTTTATGGTCTATATTCCTCCAATGCTTAAAATTGTATTGAATAAAAACTAGAATAAGGCGCTGAACAGACAACGCACAATTTTGCCGCTTTCTTTACGTATGAATGTACTAAAAATCGCATACGGCACATGAATACGACGCCTTTACTTTTGAACAAAATACAAAAGAACAGTTTAGTAAATATTTTGTTCTCGGTCTATTTTATAATTAAGCGCTAATGGCATTAGAGCACGTACCCTAAGAAACTCCTGCACGTCATGTTGCATGAAAGAATCCAGTGTCTCCCATCCAAAACTTTTGGTAAGTTTCTTAGTGCCGACAGGTTTATCTGAGAATTGTAACTCGTAGAAAACTCTTTGCAATGCCAATGCTACGGACCTAGGGAAAAAAAAAAAAAATGTTAGGTATCTGCATTACCATATCGCTTAAATATTTTTTTTGCCGCATCCGAAATCAGCTATCTAATTACGCAACACATTTTCGTAAACGATTACGACTTTGACAATTCAACAACATTAATTGCGTTATCTACGCTGTTGAGCAGATTTTGTTTTCGAACTTATGAAGCAATGGATTAGCAATCTGTTTCAAAATGATTCAGATTCTGATTGATTGTGTATTACGCAATTACGGTAATGTTTGGTTTTGCTTACATGCAAACCAAGCCAAAATCAACAAACTAGTTTTTTTTATCAATTCAGACTGTGCGAATTTCCTGCTATCGGGATGGCCTTCCACAGACAGTAGTCAGGATAATCTAAGTTTCACTGTAATAGATAATCTATCCTAGATTACAAAAGTAACTACTAATTTACCTGGTACTGTCGTCAGATTCTGTCGGCATCTTGTAAACGGCCTTACGTAGTTGATTTGTGAAATACAATGTTTGTAACAACGAGTTCATGTAACACGTCGCGCCTTGGTTCTTGAGACCTAGAATAAATACGTATGTTTTTTTAGAAACCTGCGTTAATCGGTTCATACACGAACTGGAACAGTCGAAACTTTTGTCGAATTTAAACAAACACACATGCAGGCCACGAAGTACCTACCCAACCAAAACGAATAAACAATATACTCCATCTGTTTTTAACATAAGACTATTAGACCCTTCATTTATTTTTAAGCACACCCTTATCGCGAGCTCTCTCCGCGGCGAGGTCACGATCCGAAGTAGGACTAAGCAGCTATTACGGGAGCAAGCACGTCACTCAAGCCGTACAAAATCGAGGAGTCCTCAACAAAATGAAAGTATTGTGTTTATTTAATACACAAGACTTACCAACATAGCCGGTGTGTTTCTTCGAATCCCAGGAGACACCGTGCGGTGCCTCGGCAGTCACGTGGACCTCCAACGTGATTGCGTCGTCCTTTATGTAACCCTTCTCGGGGTCCAAAACATCGTTCCATGCCATGAAGTGGGAGAAACCCCAGTCGTTCTCTTTACTGAAGATATTACAAGGAAATGTTTTTGAATTTTCATTTAAGTAATACATCTGTTATTTAATTAAGGAAGGCAGGATAAATACTAAAGGCTGTCGCCGTTACAAAGTCGCTGCGAACTTAGGATCGGCACAGAGTTGGCGAAGCGAAGAGCATAGCGGTTTTCACTGCCTACAAACGAACTCATACCACAACCGCTCAACTATCGATTTGCCTTTTGAAGTCGATAACAATAAAAATTCCACTGTGTCTCGTTAGTGACAGTTAAACACTTATAATATATGTGTTGTTCTAAAGTTGACAAAAAAAATAACCCTAACTGCGTGCTTTTGTAAGTCGATTCTCGCGTGGATGATTTATGGACATTTAATTTGGATTTAACTTTACCATAATTATGTAATATTGATACACCATAGAAAACCCCTTAAATTGATGTTTGTCTAGACTGAGGCGGTTCTTACGAGATTAGTATATTCTTGTAAAATATCCGTAAACTAAACTTCCGTGGGAAGGCACTATTACTTTAGAACATTTTATAAAATCACTTAAGTTTGTAGCCCTCAGTATAAATCTTGCTCATCGAGTTTTAGAAACAGTTCGGCCTTGTAAATCGTTAACTCTGTCACTAATACCTGTGTGAAAGCACAGATGAATACAGAAGGCGCACTCCGCATTTTAGGTATGAAGCTAAAAGTACGCGGCAGTGAGCGTAACGTAGTTACGCGATAGAGAGCAAACTTCTAGGTGAATAAACTGTAGGTAATTAGCGCTGGGCGACCTGAATTGCACTTCATTGTGGCGTAGCAAGAGTATGATTTTGCGGAGTAAATCATCTGTATTCATATGTGGTGAAAGTCTCTCTCTGAAACTCGAGGTGTCTTTTTTACGCCCGGTGAGAATAAATGTATAATAATATTTGACTAAAAACTATCAACAAACCTATAAAACAAATGTTGGATCTTCCTGAAGAAAGGTTCAGTCTCTGGCTTGTGGGAGATCAGTCTTAGTTCTGCCATTGCATAGCATGACCAACTCGAAGACTCGCTCTCGCCATTGCACTGGAGGAAGAACCCTAAGGACTTCTGTTGCTGACGATCCGGAGACGGAGCCTGCCGTGGCATGACCATGATCTTCCATGGAAGGTTCCGGACGAAGCACGCCGGGGACAACACAGAATCTTTCAAATTCCTGAAGTTCTGTACCGTAAAACGGAATGTCGTTTCTGACCGCGCCTCGTCATCCTCCATTTCGGTATCAAGACAAGCCAGCTGTGGAGGTAAACATCCTGCTAATACTATTCTTAAATTGATGAATAATGCCTGATTTTGTGTGTAAACGCATGTTGATGCATAATTTTGAAAGTGAATTTAATAACTTAATAACTTTCTCTTTACTTTTACGTTCTGAATTTCAGTCACAAAACCAAAAACGAAAGACGTCGAATTAATGAGAGCTATCAAAAAAGGTAGTTGAAAGTCATGAAGACAGATATATCAAGAAACAGATGCGACTATTATAGTGTGAATGTGCGATACTCTCTTAGAAATGGATCATCTTACCATCATATACGATACGACTTTACGACGTAGGCGTTATTAACAGGATAACATGTTTCATACTAACTGCTACAGCATTCAAATGGCCTTAAATGTTGTATAACATCGTAAATATTCGCACATTACTTATACAGTACAGTAACACACCAATTCGTGATACTAGTATTATCTGATAAATTAGAACCCAATCTCTGTTTATCAGACCCTGCAAATACTTTGAGATTCAAATGTGCTTCTGTCTCTTTCACTCCTTAATTTGGTTTTCAATGAGATGAATAGCAAACTGTGTTAATCTCTTGGGAATTTATTTAATGGAGACTGTTTGTAAATAAACAATAAGGGAGAAGAAAATTAGGCAAATCCATTGTTACTTGTATACTTAAGTTTTTTATTCTGCATACCAAGTGAGGCATTCCAATTTCCAAGACATTCTATGAAGGAAGGAGATTTAGTAATCTGATACAATAAAAGCAATTTGAATATCTGCCTTGATAACAATCTGGCTTCCTTTCAAAGAAAAATATTGTAGACACATTTATTTATTCAAATAATGGTGGTATTAAGTTTTATCTAGCAGACAATTGCTTGTCAGATTTGACAATCTCTCTGGGGCCATGACAATGAGGACTTAAGAGTCACCATCATCCCAGTGTGAGAGATAGAAGGAGCTACACAAGATGCATAGCACCATCCCTTTCTTACAATAGAACAATTATGGCTTTCAATACCAGAGTGATTGTTCCATCTCTCTTACTCACCGGCATGTCTGAAGATGTGGTCTCTTGGTTCTTCATAACCTCACCCATGACAACCTCGCCGTTGGGACCTTTCATAAGATCGTCCTCCCAGGTCTTGTCAGTGACAGTGTCTACAGTTTCCACTGCAACAGAAGACATACAAGTACATTATTTCTAAGTTTCATTTCAATACATTACTCATAGTGTTTGACACTGAATTATTTACTTGTACAAGATATGAAATCTTGTCATCAAACCACATGATATCAGCTTCTGTGGGTGAGTGAAATTCAATGTAAACTCTATAAATACTTTGGAGAATAATCTTTTATTTATATTGCTTTTGTATACAAAAAACAGATGTTTTTAGTTCTTACATAGCTGTTTGCAGTGTGCCTACTTATTTTACTTTTTATTCAAAAACTATATATATATATAA
The DNA here is from genome assembly GCA_947364205.1 of Agrochola lota. Taxonomy (NCBI): domain Eukaryota; kingdom Metazoa; phylum Arthropoda; class Insecta; order Lepidoptera; family Noctuidae; genus Agrochola; species Agrochola lota. The sequence goes on along the minus strand of OX376223.1, from coordinate 14,536,567 downwards.
TAAATATAACAAAGAATAACTGCAAAATACATGTTACCTCTATTTGATTTGGATATACAACTCACTAAAGTAAACTTAACAATTAAAATAGAACACAGCAACTATTCAGGAGAAACAGATCTGTCCATTGTTTTACAGATATGAATTTTGACATTTATTGTCAACTTTGACAAAGGATTAGAAGAAAAATATTTAGTACAACCAGTTTTTTTTTCAAATAAAAAACTTTTTAGTCTATAAATCTGTTTGTTTGCAACAAGTCATTTGATCAATTCCAGCATCCTTCAGTTTCAGTAAGCTGGGTAGAATTGATCATTTCAATACTTCAAAAATCAGTTTTTCACCAAGCCGGACTTTAGGAGCAGGATACTTCACAGCTGTCTCCCCACTAACTTCATTGTTTCATCAAAAACAATACAGTGTTTGCTTAAACTTAGATGCAGTATGACTTTTAGTGCACTCCACATTATTTCTAAATACATCACATGTTTCAAATAAGTGTTTCATCATTACTTGGAACTCTACTTACAAGGTTTTGCATTCATTCACATTTTGTGCTTACTTAGCAATTAAATTCATTTGCATAAACTCAATAATCATTATTTTATTAAAATGAACACAAACTTATAGTTCAAGTAGGTACTTATGACAAAGCAGGATATCTGAAACCATGTAAACTGATCAATGAATTAGAATGAACAAACATTACATGCTTATCTACATTACAGAATGATAAAAAGATAATCAATAAATTCTTGTAAGTCAACATGATCACAAGTTTTTGACATGACAGTTTTGTTTATTTTTATGTTTTCTATAAATTCTCACCAGTTGGCAGTGCTACACATTCACTCATGCATGTAAAGATATTGACATTTGAACACACTGAGGTAACCTGCACTCAGGTATAAAACTGTATATACAAAGTACAAACAATGTATAACAAACTAGATATTTTTAGACACAATGATACAACAAAAACACTAATTTAATTAAATTATAACCAAATGCAATAATATTACATACATCAAATGTGTATGTAGACAAAGATATTCTATAATTAGATATTTTCGTTTCACTCTTAGGACAGCGACTTGCACTTTTGAAACAAAGAAAGTAACACTCCAAATCTAATAATTGAACACTCCAGTACACATTTTTATCATATCTTTACACTGCAATGATTTTCATTTGTCACAAAACAGATATAACAAATTAACAATGTCAACTGAACTAATACAGTTTGAGGTTATGTAGGGTAATCTGGTTAACAAATAAGTTCAATAACATTTGCAAATTCATGTAATATGCAATTATAAAATATGGCTATGTTGAGTAATGGTTTCATTTTATATGTTTTTAGAGATTACCTGGACTTGTGTGGGTGAAACAGTTGATTACAATGTAAATATTGTGACATCACTAACCATCTTGAGTCTCCATCTCCTCCACCTGGTTGACATTGGAGTCGTGCTGCTGCTGCCTGTCCGGTGCAGGCGTGTGGTTCATGTTAGCCGGGCGCGCCACGGGGGACTCTCGCCCACTACTCTTGGTTATTTCCTGAACAAATATTCCACCATAAGAATAGACTGTACGCGCACTGCTTATTCACATTTATGACGTCCGAACTCCGATTACTGCACTTCACGTACCTCTAACGCTAGGGGATTGCTCCCTTTGAACTTGGTGATTATCCGAACTTTTCTCATCAACTCGGGTGCCCTGCGTGTTTGGGTTTTTACTTGTCTTCAACGATAAGCTGTTAATTTTCAAAGAGTGTTTACTAGCGGCGCGGCCGATGTCTGCAAATTTCAACACAAGGGCCCGATAATAGATAGGAACGCTAATAGCACATTCCTAATCTTATATTCATTGCCAGATTAAGTAGATCACTCTGTTGTATAGTGGTTAAACAGGAATATGCTACAACGTATCCGGAAAAAGACTTATTTTCGCGAAAATAAACAAAATGGTGGATGTTAATTTAATTTCTGGCTTCGGATGTGTGGCCCGGTTTGATCGACGAATGCACCATTTTATCATTCTCTCACATTCACCATAGTGTTGTACGCATAATGAAATATTTCGGTTATTTTGTTATTTATTTTGAAAATCAAATAAGTTTATAATCGTGATATTGAACTGAACTCAAGTGAAGCTAGACTTTTTAAATGAAATATCACTTAAATAAATAAAACTGTTTACTGCATTACTGTTTATTTCTAACCGTAATTCAAAAGGTTCAAAAAACCGATCACATTTAGCGGTTTTTGAACTTTGATGAAAGATATCTGACAATTATAATCTGTGGAAACTAATGCTACCAGCACCTAATATTGCAAAAATATTTTTGAATTTTTCTTCAAGTTAGAAGTGGAGTGGGAAAAAGTGACCCCAAATGATGCAGTATTTGAAAACTGTATTCGTTTGGGGTCACTTTTTCTCCGTTTTGTAAGCTCTGATGATCCGTTACAATTTACATAATATTTTTTTGTTCTAGGAATAAGAGTTAAAAAGTTAAAATTGTGTTGTCATGAGAATTTTGATGTATTTATTTTATTCTATTCATATTTCAAGTAATAAAGCTTGCGTTAATTAATCGGAAACATTATTACTAAAAATGCCACTGGCATATTATAATTATTATCTGCTTTCAAAACAAACATTGAACCTGAGCATTGAAGCCATGATTGAACCGCAGTGAATGAACAGAACAAACCAAATGCAAAATTGTAGTCTGTGGATGCAATTTTGACTTCAGATTGACAAAGAAAATTTGATGCAATTTGACAATTTATTTTGTTTGACATTTATCTCAAACCTGTGCTTCAACAAACGTTTTCCGGTTTGATATTGGTTTCTTTTAGTAAATAAAAGTTTGGATTTCCTCAATACCACGCTAATTAGCTAGAAATGTAACTAAACTTCGAACGATTTAAAAGTAATCATGTTTCCCATAAATCACAAAACAATATTCGTTCTCGACCATACACCTTACTTCGGCATATCATCAGATAATCCGATAGACTTCGATGTCCCGAAAAACCGGGGATATCTTCCAGTCCCACCGATCTGCAAATCGTTGTGGACGTGCAGTGTTGAAGCGGCTGTTGAGTACTGCCGTATAGTATGGGACCTATTTCCTGAAGGAAAACTGGTAAGGATCTCCGATTGCTAGCTGGCCTACTCGAAACCAGTAACTGTTACCCGTTAACATGAAACTGTCTATAACACTGCATGCCTTTTCCATGTTCCATATTATAATGACTCTCTAAATCCACCCCTAAGATGACCAACTGATCCTCTGTTCCTTTAAATTTACTACAGCCGCATACTCATCACAAGTAAACTCTATTTAAAGTTATTGTTTAAACAAAACAACTGTTCTGCACTACCCTAGCTGTAAATTCCTGTTTAGATGTATTGGTGGCCACATAGTTTTAAGAATCTCTTTAAAGTTGCGTTACGACTCTAATAATTGATTTTTATTGAATTAGTTTCAAATCTAACTGGTTAGAGCCTGCCCTGTTTTTTCTGCAATTACTTAAGCAAGCTGATATGGTTGTAATGACCCCTTAACCTGTCAAACAATCACCTACTAGAAGCCATTTGCATGCTAGCACTCCTCAAGTATATTTTCTTATGAACAATTGCTGGTTCACACAACATTTGAGGGTAACAAAGTTTAATAACTCTAATAATTATATTATTTTGCTAATTTTGTAAAAGTCCTTTTACTTTTTATTGCAGGTGCGGTTTGTTGTGAGTGATAATACTGCTCACATGCTAAATACATGGGCTGTGGCACAACAAAACTTAACACATGTAAGTAAAACATCCCTGGCAGTACTTTTATTTCTTACATAAATTAACATCATGCTGCTGTTGTCCAGGAAGGGTTAGGCAAACGTGTATCTTTAGTTGCTAAACCCAAATTTCGCCAGTTATGTTTTAGCCCATGTAATAGGGTATGAGCTTTTTGCCACTGACCGTGCACAAGTCCAGACTCCCGGCTGGTGTTGAGAAATTCCTGATGGAAAACACCTAATGACATTTTGCCCTACTTAGGAATCAAACGCGGACCTTATGCTCAGCAGTATCGCTTACAACCACCAACAAGGCACTTTAACTTACAAAATATGAGCATACCACACCCTTTGAAAGTGGCCTTAATGATAAATTTGTCTGATACACATACATAAGGTGACAAATTATTGAGTTGTAGATATTTCAAAGTTAAATCATTCAAATGAAAAAAGAAAATGGCTCAGTGCATGATGCACAATGAAGGGTTCCATAGAATTTATCCCAAAAACAATTGTAGTTGAAAAATATGTTCTCCCATACCTTCCAACTGCAAATGTAAGTTTTTACACACAATATTGCGATTTACCATGTTATTTTAAGACTATAAACTTATAGGTTTTCCTATAATCTATGAGTCAAAAACTTTACTCTCGATTTCTTTCAAGCCCTTTTGATATGTCACACAGTACAGTTTGCAAAACTTATTTTTTTTATTATCCATTTTGCCCCCGTAAAGTGACCCCCATATTCAAAATTCATTTACTTACGTTACACAAGAATTTATATGTGTACCATTTTTTTTACTAAATTGGTCCAGTAGATTCGGAGCAAATTGGTTATGACAGACAGACTCACGAGTGATCCTATTTAAAGGTTCCCTTTTTCCTTTTGAAGTACGGAACCCTAATAGGTAATGCAAGCTGTTATCCGCAACTCCACGTCAAAACGCGTATTTTGCGTACGGGTGGGAAAATCGGTTATTTGATCCACCCCAGCTCCTCAATGAAGGCCAGCAACGCCTTGGTGTCACTGACAATCTCACGTAGGGTACCAGGGTTACCGAAATACTTTGCCCTGTATGTGGCGAACACCTGGCAGTTTAACAGCACATGAGCTGCTGCCTCGTCGTCCTCCATGCAGGCTCTGAACAGCGGACTGGCTGTGATTCCTATGACAAAGGTGTTTTATAATCGTTGATGAAAGGTGTTTTGTTGATCGTATAGAAAACATCCAGAAAAGGTTCATTATGTATTTTGTGTTATCATCAGAAAGTGCCCTACCGGTCTGAAGATTACCTCAACCTCTGTAAGAAGTATCATATATTACCCCTAATTAATCGGCGATCAATCTCTGACTGTATTTCATTATTTAAAATTTTCAATAATTCAATTAATAACTCTGATATTCTATCCAAATTTTATTTTAACGTTCCCGGAAGGTCGAAGCGATGGAACGCACCGTTGCGTGTTCCATTTACCTCTACGAATTATAGGCAAAATTAATTTATAGTGCGTGCAAGTAGCAACTTTAATAGTATGTGCAAACAGCATGATTTTGATCCTTTCATAACAGGTGTGGTCTCGGTCAGAAAGTGCCTGAGCCTTGGCTTTTTTAATTAAGATTTCGTATGTTCAGGTCTTTATTCTTGTATTGAATATTTAATAAGAATTGGTAAGCTTGAATGTTATACTGTTTATTTTTCTCTTATTTTTTGGTAGCTGTGTTGTGCTGTTCACACTCTTTCTTGCAAATCTGTTTTTAGAAGTGAAGACTTTTAATTGGCTGTCAGTCTCACATACAATTTTGTATTCTGATTTTGTTAGCTGTAAGTCATCCATAGCTAATAAATAAATAAATAAATAATGACCCGTGGCCAGTTACACCTGCTGTGACTGCTGTTTCGTGAGGCGGCCATCGATTGTAGGAAGTGCCTCCTTGGCCTGCCTGCACTCACCGTGGTATAGTATTGTGGTGTTGGTCCCTGGTTCGTTTCCTTACCAGAGTGCGTAGGAACTTGGAGTGGCGCGATGGGTTCAGGCCCCACTGGTGCCAAGCTCGACCCCCTTCTGGCAAGTTCGTCCGCTGTGTCCTTTGATCCATTGAATGGTTATATTATTGAGGCTACCCACCTGGTTAAGGCGCTGGTGGCACTCGTATATCAGCCGAGAGTCAACAGTATGACTGTTTAGCACTTGCAGAACAGCCATGCTGTCTGAGACTATACGTTTCGAGTGATCCTTACTTCCCTGGCCATGATGCCTGACGCGACACGAGGTTACCCATGCGAGATTTCCTCGTGAAGTTGGATCCTGTATTTTTTATCGAAGATATTTTTTTTATGTACCCGGTCATTTATGGCTTTCGTAATAGGGAACTCATTATTGAGTCCCTCAAGCAGCGTGGTGTGTTGTGTGTCTCTCTTACTCCAGAGATTAATTGCATTAAGACGGACCGCCGCCATTGTCGCTTCCTGCTGTATAAACTGGTGGAGCGGGGGCAGTCCCAGAATGGCTTCGATTGCTCTAATCTGAGTAGTCCTCATGCAGCCCGTGGTCGCCACGCAGGCTAGTCTTTGCATGCGTTGTAGTTTATTGGAAGCTGTAACCAGCAGAGTGCGGGGCGACCAGACCACGGCCTCGTAAGCGATCATGCTGGATCATGCTGATCACGGTGGATCACTGCTGTGTACAGCAGAAAATAGAATTGATTCTAAGGGAAGAATGGGCAAGACTCTCGATAGTTACTCTTTTAAAACGTTTTACAATATTTTGTATGCATTAATCAAATTATATGTGAATATAATGTATCTGGAACAAAATGACAATACTACGAGTACAATAGGTACAAATTATTAAAAAATAAGCAATGACAACTGAATGTATTTTTCATAGCTCCTGAATGGATTATGTGTGGTGGGGCCAGTACGAAGGGGCGCGGGGGGCGACGTGGAAGGATTGGTAGCCGCAATTGAAGCATTAGCTGAACCTTCGCCTGATCAGACCTCTAGGCCTACAGAGAGACACTTTCAGAACCGGTAAGTGCTTAGAGAGGCAATAGTTGTATATTTATTTTTAACAGATATCCCAAGAAAAGTATGCGCTTCGGGAATCATCGTATTTAATTTGAAATATGAACGATACGAAAATAGTCAATTATCATGATTAAAAAGTTATACATTTATGTTAACAATTTTACGCAATTCAAAACAAAACTTTTGAGTGACAAAATATGACCATTTGCGACTGCAGTAGATAACCCAACGGAGAGAAAACTTCATACAAACACGCAATAATACACACTGGTGCACTACTGCAAAGCCAGTACAAAAAAAAAAGAAAATCTTCGAAGCTTTGCCTCTCTGTGGCGCGACTTTCGTGCTAATTCAGAAACACGGAGATTACTGAAGCGCATAACCTTTTCTGTTTTAACTGTCGTTTTTTTGGCATTAGTACCGTTAGAACGTAAAACAAAAAACACCGATTAGGATCTCAGCTCAGCATACTATCAGATGGCAACACTACGTATAGGTATGTAACTGATGCTGATTTCACCTGAAGCTCACATACCACATCTATGTCCTATGTTAGAAGTTTTGGTTTCCGAACTTAGTCCTTCAGGTCGACCATCGTGCGTGGGCCATGGCGGCCATCGGTGGTTATTCCAACCAGTCTACCTCCCTCCAGTAGTTGATCACGTCTCCTGGTCTGCTTAGAACATCTGTGAAAGATCTGGATGGTTACATACCACATACAAAGGCAAATATTAGATGGTGTGATTTGTATTTATAGCTAAGAATTTGTATCATAATTAGCCCAGGTTCGCACGGGAGATTTTTTCAGCACCGAGAGTCGAAAATTCAACAGTGTGTTTTTTCAACGCGCTGGAACGAGAGTGCGTCCCAGCGCGTTGGATTCTCAACGCTCGGCTCAACACCGAGAGTTGAAAATCCAGTGCGCGAAAAAATTTACGTCCGTGTGTACAGTCGCCGTCAGATATATTGTAACAGACAAGGTGACCAAATACATCTGAACAATTTAAAATGTCAATAAGTTCCTTACACTATAACTTACCATTAATAACTGAACATTCATAACTTCATTAATATGTGAGCAGGTGCTTGTCAATAATTTCTATACTCACAACTAACCAAAACCATCTGAACACTTACAACGTCAAGTGTAGGTATCTACGCAGGTGGGATGGTCTTAAATATCTGAGCATTTGAGGAAACACATAAGTGTAACTTATACGCCGTGTCATGCAAAAGCAGTAGTCCCGTAGGCAGTGACATGGCGTGTAAGCAGGATTTTGTTAGGCACGAGTTAACATCAGCTTGCACATGGTCACTTAATTTGTTGTGGTCTTATTTCATCAACCCATCTTCAACCTATATAGGTTTTTATATGCTTTTAATCACAATATATTCAAAACATTATTTGATTTTCATTTCAGCGGCCGCGTAATTTGCATAACAAGCGCCAGAGACAATGATTCTATAAAAAATCTTAAAGACATTGCTCACAACACGATAGTTCAAATAAACAAGAAGGCAACTTTGGCTCAGCCTGCCAGTACTTCAGAATCTACTAGTACGACGCCACAGTAAGTATAACATGGCAGTTTATTAATTGTAGTAAAAAAAAAAAAAAATTGCTTATAGTAACAGCATCAAAAGCATTCCAAATCTAACTTTTCTAATTTAGACATAAACACAACTCGTATCTTTTATTTCAGGACCCTAGTAATACATTACTGTCATATAGTAATAATAAATGTTACACCAGAGAATGCTGATACTAGAGTAACAAATCAACCACTAACAGAGGTAAGTTTCACAAACAAATGTCCACTGCCTGCTAGCAAAAAATATTCCTCCCTTGAGTTTAAATCTTCATCAGACCGCAACGCTTAAATGTTTTAGCTATGACATAAGCTGGAGGAGACTAAACAATTGAACTATTCCAGATAGCAGGTGGACAGATAGGTGTTGAAGTGATAGTGTCAAGAGCAAGTGCCTTAGCCAATCTATTGGGACGGCTGGTGTTGCCACATTATAAACTTGCTACTACCACTGTCACTGGTATTCCTATGAAGGTACGTTTTATTTTACTATTTCAACCTTGAGAGATCTGTCTGAAATATTAATGTTATTATTTGTAATTTTATAGGAGGAACAAAACGCCAGTTCTAGTGCCAACTATGACGTAGAGATAATCCACGCATTGGATGCTCACGCTGGTCTTAGAGCGTCGCAAACGCCTGCTGAAGCTTTAGAATCGGTAAGTAAACTAAAACAATAACTTGCTAGCAGCTTCTGAATCGCAAAGCCATCTCTGGACAAGTGATCCCATCCTGTATAAATATTATTACAATTTATTCAAACATGTATAAGTTAAAACAGGGGTCATGCTATTTTTATAGACTAGCACTTTGCCTGTGACTTCGCCGCCGTGTAATTCGGTCTTTTCCACACAAAATTCAACACAATGCGAGACTCGAGGTCTGGTATATGTAGTTGATGATTAACTTCATATACATATGTTATATAAAGTGGATCTCGAACAGCGCCGCCCGTTGCTCTGCGCGATCAAGTGGATGAACCATTGTACGACACAGTCATACGACCTTTCCCCATATCACTTTGACAGTTGAAGTTCATATAAAGTAATGGCACTAGGTAGTACTCCGGTGGTGGACGCCTCGCGGGGCGGAGGGCGGCGCGTCGGGGTGCTGCGGCTCCCTGTGGCGCGTCACACCGGCTGACGTGGCCTCCAGACCCTCCGCCTGCCTTGTCAACTTTCTGCTCAATGGACGCTCTGTCACTCTTGAAGTACCCAGGTAACAAGCGATTCCATTAAAAGGTATAATATCAAAATAATTAAGAAATTTTACTTCACAAAACCGGCCAAATGGGTGTCGGACCACGCGAAATGAAGGTTTCCTTCCGTTGTTAAAGTTGTATTTTTTACACCGGAAGTAAAAATATTTTGAATCCCTTGAAAACAAAAATTTGTTTTTATTAGATCAAAATTATATAACACATAACAAAAACGTATTTTATGGCAACGTGCGAACTTATACAAATAATGAAAACATTTATTTTTTTTATAGAAAAGGAGGCGGTAGATCTGCGTCACATGTGCTAGCGGCACAGGGTGGTGAATTGTGGATCGGTGCCTTAGGAGGACGCACACCTTACGACGATCCACCTGCTTTGTCTGAAGGTGCCGGTGGACGAGTTACTGATTACAGGTATGTTAGAAGCGGAATAAAGCCTCATAGTCAGGCAAAAAATGTCCAACAACTTGTGTGGCTTATCACCAAATCTTGTTTAACATATCAGCTAAATAAAAATGATAAAAAAAAACCCGCGACAGGAGTTTTCAACATCGAGCAATTTTGCAAGTAAAATATTGCATAAGGAACATGTCATGTTGTAAATACAAAACTGCCAATTCCACATCCTAGAATCCACCATAAAACCAGAACAATAACTCTTACTCTGTGAAACTGCTGTCCTGTAAACCACAAAGTGAAGTGTTCTATAAAGTTGGTGTCATCTGTTGGGTGTGAAAAACACTAGTATAAATAGTTCCAAAGAGTCGCACCTTGATTTATTGTTAAAAATAAAGTCTTTGCTAGAATCTCTAGTCTCTGTTTTTTTGTCTCCTACAGAATAAAAGAATTTGGCGCTCTAATGCAACAAAACAGATTGTATCCTCTGCGCGGCGCGGGCGCTAACGGGAGAGCGAGAGCGCGATTACAGCGACACACCACGTACTGGCCGCTTACTATATCCTCCACGCTTATATTTAATTTAGGATCGGTAAGTATTGTAGATAGACAGATAAATCATTTATTAAATGCATACAAAATAAATAGCACAAGATGATGGCTATAAGAGTAGGAGAAGACCAAAGAAACAATGGATGGACTGTGTGGAAGATGGAAGAAGATATGGTTGACTACCGAGATTATAAGGCCAGCGCGCTGCTCGCTTGAAGTGCGCGGTCGGCTCGATAATTCCACTATTCTCTATCGTCATCGTAAAATTTACTTTAATGCATTTGATTTAATATCCTATCTTGAATGACTAGTTATTTCCTGTGTCGGAGCGTTGATGTTATAATGAGTGATGACGTTAATAGAGAAGTATGGAAGTAAAATACATGTTACGCCGAGCGTAGAATGACGATCATGAAAAGAAATAGCGCAACATAGAAAAACACAAAGAAATGATAACTAAGTACATGAATATAAAGCGATTACAAGGTCTCAATACTAATAAAAACACACATTTTCAAAATACTGTAGTGACATTTTTTTTAAAGAGTATGCTTAAATGCTTTGGTCATGTTGAGAGGATGAATGAAAGGCGACTAACAAGGCATATGTGAGTGGGAACGCCGCACAGTGGATTGAAAAAAAGCTCTCGAAGACCTACGGACTTAAATTTTATAGTGTCGGTGTGCGTATTAAAATCTCCATGTATTTCCGTTCGCCCCACTGCCGTCGCCCCACCAGTGGGAAGAACGGGAATTTCCCCCAATCTGCCTAGCCTTTTCCCAACTATGTTGGGGTTGGCTTCCAGTCTAACCGGATGCAGCTGAATACCAGTATTTTACATGGAGCGACTGCCTATCTGACCTCCACAACCCAGTAACTGGGTAATACGATACCCCTTGGTAAGACTGGTGTCAGACTTTCGGGCTTCTGACGACTCGTAACGACTGTCAAAGATCCACGAATGACAGCCGGGACCAACGGCTTAACGTGCTTTCCGAGGCACGAACGGGAATTTAATAAATAATATTAAATTTATTCCCGTTTGTCCCACTGATTTTGATTCTTTTCTCAACATGAAAAAACAAAACGTCTTTAAAGTTTCATCAGTAATTTTTATTTGACCCTATTATTGACCTTGCTGTAAACAAAACCTTCATCAACATTAGAGATATGCCTTCAACTAAATGCCAAGCAAAGTATTAAGATGATAAATCGTTCGCAGGTATTGGAGCCGCTAACACGACTGGTGGTACAAGAGACATTGACTGATGAAGAAGTGGATACGTGCAGAAATGTACTGCTCTCACTATTAGGCATGGAGTCCCGCCATGAATTCCCGACAGCGCAGCTACCTTCTAACATGAGGTATTACTCTACTTTATACTATAGCTGAGGATTTTCTATTGTAGATTTTTTAATCTTCTGGTTCTACATAACATAACACCACACGTTGTTTTCCCGAAGTGTTGGGCAGAGGTACAGTCACGAGCACCAATATTTATACACTAAGCAACTTTAAAAAGTGATTTTCTCCTACTGTGGGGATTGTAAGTTTATGTTGCTACGAACATAGTATTTTGGAACCCACACTAATTTGAAATAGGTCTTATCTCAAAGTTGCAGTTGTTATTCCATGCGAAATTCGCTTTTGAATTTTGCTAAGAAGAAGAAGAAGATACATTTTGGTGCTCGTGACTGTACCTATAGTATATCCCCATTTCGCCAGTTATGTTTGAGTTCATGTAATTTGGGACGAGCCTATTGCCATCACCCGGGCACGAATCCAGATTCCGGGCTGCTACTGAAAAACCCAATATCACTTTGCCCGACCTGGGAATGGAACCCAGGACCTCATGCTCAGCAGTATCGCTTGACACCACTAGACCGACGAGGTAGTCTGCTGGTTTTCCTTCACTGCCCAGACCACAGAACGGATAAAAGAGGTTAGAAAGGAAATAGTTCCTAATTTGTATTAGAACGAGTGTCGCCGCTTATCTCCCACTCTTCAACTCACCTACAAGCAAGAGACCAATACGTACGCGCATTACGCACACAAAAAAACCACATGCTAAGTGCATGTGGTTTAATCGCGAGTTTGCTATTGGTTGTCACACTAACGTAAACAATGCGCTTGACGTACACTCACGCACGCGCAAATGCGATTTATTTCTCATACATGTTACAGCAACCAAAAGGTCGATTATTTATATCGATAAAATTCTGTAATTTTTAAGTTTTGATATTTTTAGCTATAATTTCGGGAAGGGAGACAATTAGTGTGGACTTCATAAATACATATAAATAATAATGTTAAATTAAGGGGGAACATCCGATATAGCCGCGAAATTCAAATTTTCTTTAGTTTTTTGCTTTTTGCAGCTCTGTTTTACGTCATTTATGCATATAAAGACATGCTATCTAATATACGTAACACATTTCCGTAAATGATTACGACTAATCAGTTTCATGTTGACAGTTCAACAACAATCATTGCGTTATTTACGTTGTTCAGCAGATTTTTTTGATGGGTAACATCTTTTTCTTCGCTGTCCTGCAATCTGTGGAGTGATTTCGTGAAAAGGGACGGAAGTGTGTAACAGGAACCGGGGAAGCGCGCGCTATTTGAATTGACCAATGAGCGCGCACGGTCCTAGAGTTGGCCGTCAGATGGTACCAACCCATTTTCCGAGAGGTTGCTTAAATTCACTGACAGACAGCTGGCGGGTCTAGACACATGACATTTTCGCAAAAGAGTTCCTTTTATAGCGAAAGTGACCACTAAGGAGGGGGCAATCAAAGTTGTAGTTAGTGGTAGTGCATTCAATCTATCCGGCAATAAACTCAGTTATATTATTCAATGAAGAAGTATGTTCAACAGGGGCAAGTCGTCGGGGCGGCGCGAGGAGCAGTGGCGCCAGGTGTGGGGCGAGCTGGAGGCGCTGGTGCGCGCGCACGCCGCCGCGCCGCCGCACCGCGCGCTGCTGCGCGTGCTGCTCGACTGTCGCGCGCACAATAATCATCCTTCAGATGGTAACTAACTACTATTTTACGAGTTTTGGCTTAGGGCGTTTGTTTTATTTTTTGGAATGTTACAAGCTTAAGCACGTCTTATGGTGGGTATACATGTGTGAAACGTAACAGTAAATATAACATTCGTTGAAACGAATAAATGCAATGTATATGTGAAATTTCATATCAGATTGCACATAATTGTGTGTACCCGCCATTACTACGCAGCACAGTTTATATGCCGGGTGCATATAAACCAAGGATTAGCTTTATTTTTCAATAACGCGATGTTGTCTTTAACGAAATTAACGCACGGCTTCGCATGAGATATTTTAACTTATCTACTACCATAATTCTTGACTAATCACTGCCTCTCATCATTGTGGAACTACCGAACTTGGAATGATATAAACTTTCTTATCCGTTAATCGCTGACTGTGCGTTACCATCGCGCCTCAATAGTTTTCCACGGCAATAATTTGTTCGACGAATTGTTCACTATGAAAGCAAACTTTCTTATGAAAAATGTTAGGCGCCCCAATGGTAAAATTGGCCTAGCTAGGACACGGGCGACGTGGCATACACTTGCAGAGTATGCAGTTTGGAGGAGCCGCGCCGTGCCCTCGTTTCGGAAGTGGGAAGCGACCTGTCGCTGCCGGCTGTGATTCTTTCCATGGTCGGCGGCGCAGCGGAACGGGAGAGGGAGATTTTCAGTGCTCTCCCGGTCAACAGCAGGTGCACCGGGCGTTGGGAGACAGCAGAGAAGCCCTCTTGGGCTTGTACGGCGTACGTCCGCCGCCCTCTTTTTTTTTTTTGAGGGTTGGGAAATTATCAAATAACTTCTCCCGCTCTGGCCGGAGCGGGAGGGTGTGTCAGACTTTTACTGACTAAAACCCACCCGTGTTCCTTCCGTTGCCTTGTGCCGGGGCCGCGATATCCCTTTCGGACAAACTCGCAACCTCGGCAGGCATTGGCCCTTACGGACCCCGTCAGTTGGTGCTGACATCTCTTCGAGGCGCGCGTGGAACACAACGCGCCGTCGACCCGGGCCTGGTCCTAATCGGACGGCGAGCTACCCATTGCTCACCGTCCGCAAGCCCCCGCCTAGGGTGGCCGGAAGTCGGCTCGCGACTCCCGACGCCCGGGGCGTCTCTTGCGGCGACTAGGGGCGCGAGGGCGCGCATCTAGCCTCTCCCTCGCGCGCTCCACCTCCTCCTTCGCGAGCATTACTGCTTCGCAGAAGGAAGTGACGGCCTCCCATGCACTCTCGCTCCGAACCATGGCCTGAACCAGGGCCGGACGCGAGAGATCGCCGCCGCCGATCGCCTCCGTGAGGACACGGCGGTGCTCCGCCCAAGCCGGGCAGACCTCCACCGTGTCCTCCGGGCGATCCACACAGTGGTGACACCCGGGAGTTGCCTCCCGCCTTATGCGGAACAGGAACCTCCCGAAACAGCCGTGTCCGGTGAGGACCTGCGTCAGGCGGAAGGTGAGGACGCCGTGGCGCCTCTCTAGCCACTCCTCAAAGAGGGGACTTATCGCCACAATTGTGGCGTGCCCAGTCCGCCGCCCCCTGTCATATAATACACGTAATGTTCCACGCGCCCCTCTTAGATGTCGCGACGGGAGTCAAACCCCTCCCTCCCTCCGCGTGACCAGACGGAGCTCGCAGAGGCATGCTGGCACCAATCGGGGGCTGCGTAGAAGAGTGCTTAAATGCCCCCGTAGCCCCCGGTGCAAGTGTGCGAGGGAACACGGTGGTTTTAGTCAGTGGAAGTCTGGCAGACACCTCAGTCTGATCCCTAAGCGAAATCCGTAGTTTCGAGCGT
The DNA here is from genome assembly GCA_947364205.1 of Agrochola lota. Classification (NCBI taxonomy): domain Eukaryota; kingdom Metazoa; phylum Arthropoda; class Insecta; order Lepidoptera; family Noctuidae; genus Agrochola; species Agrochola lota. The sequence continues at coordinate 14,521,136 of OX376223.1, read as the reverse complement.
CGTTACGGGCGCTTCACTCTCCTTGTCACTTACGGTATGTCTGTAAGTGAGACGGTGTACGAAGCGCCCGTAACGACGGGCGAAACTACGGATTTCGCTTAGGGAGTAGGCCCCCAGGACGGAGGACATTCATGAATACTTTAGGCTAACTTCACCATAACTATCAGTGTTACTTTCCCAAATCATTGTCTTTGTTAGTTTCAGTAGTTTTAGCGTTAGATTAAAGACCATTAAAATTCCATCCAATCAAGAATAACAATATCGACTCGACAAATCGACTATTCCGTACCTACGAGTATTATTGTCATGAGACAATCTAATACACTAAAACCTATCAAGGGCTGCATTTTGAAACGTAACTAACATCACAGTATTGTTGTCGGGACTAGCATAAAAAGGTCAGCTGTGTCGATTGTGGGTCGGCGGCGATACATCGATGTCTTTAATTTGGAATTCTTATTATCACAAGATTATTTAAACCTGTGACTATCACGTTTTTGTAGTTGTTAGTAGCGATCCCACCCCGCCTTCGCATGGATGCGATTTCTTGAATATCGTATTCAGGAATCTGAAGGGTATAATTATCTAATACTAGTTGCGCCCCGCGGTTTCCCCTGCATAAGTCTAGATCCTGTAGGAATATCGGGATAAAAAGTAGCCTATGCCAGGTCATGGTCTACCCATGTGCCAAATTTCATCCAAATCTGTTTAGCCGTTTTAGCCTGAAAGCGTAACAAACAAACAAACTCACTCTCGCATTTATAATATTAGTTAGGATTTTTCTACATATCCTGAACAAAAGAAATGAGTAGGTACCTGAACATTCCTCAAGAAATTCTCCAAATCTTGAGGAAACTGCAACACCATCAAGTAGTTTAGAAGTAAGAAGAGAAAACACTGACAAACGACTTCACTTAGAGGCCATTCATTTCACCTTTCTTTCATCAAGAACAGCCCTGTCTTATAGGGGTGAACTTATCTCGTTATGCCACCATACCACCGTACCAGTTAGTATTTATATTATTTTTTTCTTACATTTTGTTTTTTTGCTCATAACAATCTCTTGGATTTGAAATTCGAAAACAGTAGAAAGTAGTTGTAGTTAGTCTGGCTAAATTATTGATCATCGTCAAATCAAGTTTTCATAGCACCATTACTGGACATAATTATTATGGCTCCCAAAAAAACCACAGTAGCCTATGGTGTTTTTTATCTCATAGAGCTTTATATTATCAACCAATCATGGTTTATCAAAAGAAAACTCATACCTCTAAAACTAGGTAATCATTACTGTATTTATTACAGGCGAATCTCGGGCCACAGTGATCCGAGCAACGACAGACTCGCCTCTATCGCCCGTCGGTGCAGGCAACGGTGGCTCCAGCAACGGCAGTGACGTGTGGGCCCCGCGCAATGTGCTGGATGCGTTGCTCGGGGCCCCGCGACCGGCTAGGAGGGCTGACTTCGCGGGTCGAATGACGGCCGGCACTAGGGTAGCGACCTTGTACCCGCAGTTACAGCAGGATGTTGAGGCCCCTCATTAACAATCGATTGTGCTACCTTTTCAATCTATGTTTGTGGTCGAATAGTAGCCTAAGGCACTTGTCCCAGTACACACGAGGAAGCGAATAGCTATCGACTATTTTCTCGCTCAAGAAACGTACAATAGATTGTAGGTCTTGTGTCCGTAAAAGAGTATACAATATTACAATAGTTGATCGGACTATTCACTGTCGGTATTTTCTATTGTTTCTTGCGCAAGAAAATAGTCGATAGCTAGTTGCTTCCTCGTCGATAGTGGGACAGGTGCCTATAACTGACTATTACATCAGAGAATATTAGCTTTTATACAATTGTAATTTAAGAGTAATATTGCGTTACTAAAAGCTACGATAAAATGAGTAAATGAATGTCGATAGACTTTAGGATGTGGTCAGTTGATTAACATTACGTGCTTGAGCGACACTGGCCGCCGTACTCTGCGGTCGTAGCGAACATTTTATGGCTCGTGTATGATTGTGTTGGTGCAATAGCTCTTAAGAATTGAGTTGAAACTAACAGTGTAGTAGGATGTAAAGATAGTTAAAAAACCTTTGAGCTATTCCTTGTCTTGGAAAAGTTTATTATTGGAAGTATTTTTGTTTGTACTCGTATCATATATTACACTGTAACGGGAGATTCAACTGTAGTGTAGGTATGTAATAAGCGAACATGTGAATAAACGTATTGGAATAAGGAAACTTGGTTTAATTTGGGACAAATGAAAAATGCGAATTATAAAATTAATATCTTATATTTGTTCAATAAAAACTACATGTGGGCCCGTGTGCCCGGCGCCCGGGTAACACGACCTTTGTATTATCTTGTTGCATATAAACTCTGCGGGCAGACTGTGTCATAAGGCAATGGTGTGAATGGCGGCCTTGCGGCCTCGTCAAGGCATCTGGTCCGGATCCTCCGCGGCGACGGCCCTGCGCCCTCGCCGCCGAAACTTTACAATTATTGGAATGTCACGCTGGATGCGAACGTTCGAACGTTAAAAATTATTATAAACGAAACCTAACACTAGGCCTCCTCGTGGGCCACTCCGAAGATACACTCACATCGAAATATTGTACAATCTCATACTCCCGAGCGCGCCCGACCACTCGGTTGCGCGCCCCAAAGATACCCTATAAAACTTACAAAATCGACCGGTACTCTTAAACTTAACGCTAAGTTAAAATTAATCGGAATTGAAAAATAAATTACCTAGGTACAATATTTTAGTCTAGAAAGCTATTTATAGGCGCACGAGGGTCGCTTGGTGGGAGTGCGCGGATGTCAGTGTGTAGCTTTTCGAAGTTTCTTAGCGATAGGTAGCGCAGACGCGTCTGATGAGTCACCCAGTGAGTTCTCTTCTGCTGAGCTCGCCTCCTCTATTTGCCTGCGTCAAACAAACGGAACTAATGAGTAAACGTATTCGCTATGAGCTATCGTGAAAATGGTGAAACAACTGTATGCACAAAAACCGATAGGACGGCTGGTTGTTCTAGTTGGAACAATGCAATGTAATTATAGAGTGTGTAGTGGTTATAGTTACCGTTTGGCGCGCGGCGTGCTAAAGGCGGAATCGGAGTTGTCGGACGGGGACGCGGGCGTCGCGGGCGTGGCAGGCGACGCCGCCTTCGCGTCCATCGAGTCCTCTGTGCACGACGTCGTCGTGTCCTCGTTCACTGAGTCCGCAGTGATTAACTTTCCTGTAACAACGATAAAAATCTCATAATTTTTCTATCCACACGGAAATTAGGAGCGTGCAACTACGGCTCATTTCCCTAACGCGTTTATTACTCGTTAGACATTAAGCCGAAAGCGTCTTGTGATCTGTACAAAGCGATTGCGCGGGTACAATTACTCCTAAGTTAACTGGATGCCTGGTAATCTTTAACATCATAATTAAACGATAGCCCATATTTTCGTGTCGTTTACCCAGTAGATTGTGGGTAGCAGACTGGCAATAACATAAAACGTGGTCTCGTATTCGTTCGTCGGCCCCGCATTTGGTTATCATAGACATCGTTAGCTAAAACATGCGGGATATCACATAATGTAAATACGCCCTTATGTAGTGCTTCCAACGCGTTTTGTTTGCACAATAGACGTCTTAATTTATCAGTTTTATACAGAATACATGAGGGAGATTTGTTTAATGTGTGTTATAAAAACCCCTATAAATTATAAACAAAAGAGTTCTATTTATGTCTTTTTGTATGTTTATAGCTCATCTCGGATTATATTTCAGTAGGGTTCTGTCTGATGGTAAATTGTCTCTGTTGTATCTGCTTCAGGCACCCAATCTTTTGTTTTGTTGTTAAATGCTTGATGGCAGCCGGAAAGACAATCCTAATGAGTGATTTTCAGAACAACTTTGTTGACAAATGAAAGAGAGAGACTGTTCCAATTTCCGGCAAAAATTTTGAACTTGATTAAACAAAATAACGGGCTTCGAAATGAGAGCAGGCCTCCACCGATTTGGAGTCACCGCACTCCAGTTCAAGTTGCCTCGATTAAGCACAAGACAAGTGAGTTACTGGGCTGTAAAAACAGAGGTTTAAAGTTCAATATTTGGCATTTTCCATTGTCCATTTAAAAAAAACTTCGTTTGCGAACAGGTGAATTTAATCTAGCAAATGTGGCATAACTTAAAAGCGAAATCATGCCGAGGATGACTTTTAAGAAACAGGGTTATTTCGGTCGAAAATAATAGGTTCGTTTCTTGAATATTTTAGTTTCTTAGCTCTTGGCATAACCAAATCTTACAGTTGGTATGCCAGGATCTCTATTTTTATGTGATTGTTTTTTCCCCAAAACCATATTTTGGTTTCTGTGTATAAGAATGTTCATTATTATCCTAGTTTACTTTCTAATTTAATCTTATTAGCCCTCATATTATGACAAGTCCCAAACTTTTATCTTTATACCATTACGTCATTTGTCCTGTTTTCTGCCACCTTCCAAAAACCTCTTAAGTTTCAATTCGACTTGCCTGTTAGTATTTATTTTTGTCTGTACGATTACTTGAAACTTAGGCTTCCAAAACGCAGACACAAAAATAAATATCTAAACTTTGCTGTACCCATCTCATCTTGATCCTGTTGTATAATTTTTAACCGACTTCAAAAAGAGAGGAGGTAATATGTTCGTCTGTCTGTATTTTTTTTTATGAATGTTTGTCGATATTTTGTTCAATTGGACCGATTATTTTAATTCTTTTTTCGTTTGGTAGAGGAAACTTGGGCAGTGGTCCGATATAAATTTTACTAACTTTGCTTGGGTAGTTTTGAGTTAGCTTCAATAATACGTATTTAATCCACTTTGTGTATCTTGATGATGTTATAATACTTCCTGTCGGCGTTGTTTACATAGCAAGTAGTGGTATACAAATTGGTGTGGGGCAGGTACCATAACTCAAAAGTGAAAGATAAAAATCTTTTTACAAAAAGAAAAACAACCGTCATCCTTGTAGTTATGTTCCAATACTACCTGCACGTCTTTCTACATCGCTCTGATATAACTTCAACATAAATGATGTAACCAATACTTTGTAACAATATTTTGATTTATATGAGTATCCTTATTGATTCTTGGCCGTTTTTCATCCTATTGAGAAGAAAGGGCAAGAATCTTTGCTTTGGAATGGGCAACAATGTTCATCTTTCTGGCTGACTCCATGACAATTCAAAAATGGATGGTTTAATTGAAATAAATGCTATAAGTTTAATACTCACCGTTGCCATTAGTGGAGGGTGGTTCGAGGTTGCTCTCATCACTGGGCAGCGGCGAGCCCCCATTGGCCGGCACCACGCTCCGGGGTTCCTTGCCCAAGAGCTCGGGCTGCAGGTCCGACACTATGTAGTGGGTCCATAACGCCAGCTCCACCATGTGTGGGGAAAACTTGTTGCCACAGCCGTTTTGTTCCTAAAATATTATCAGTTGTTAGCACAGCTCAGTTGAATTTTGAGTCGTACTGTTTATCCTACACTATTAAATGAGCGATATTTGTATGTATATATTTGTACCACGTTCTCGAAAACGGCTTTAACGATTTCGATGAAAGTTTAAATATAGGGGTTAACGGGGGTGAAAAATCGATCTAGTTGGGTCGCATTTCTAGGAAAAATCGTTTCCTCTATTTTCACCCGAGCAGAGCTTGGTCTCCCAGGTCTGCTTTAACCGACTCGTAAAAAAGGAGGTTATCAATTCCGATGTTTATATTTTTTTAATGTATTTTCGGCCATAACTCCATCATACATGTCAACGGATTTGCAAAATAATTTTTTGTTTGAAAGGGTATGCTCTCGAGGAGGTCCCATATAAATTTTATTAACTTTGCTTGGGTACTTTTTGAGTTAGCTACAATAATACGTATTTTTCCCACTTAGTCGATATGGATGATGTTATAATAACTTCCTGCCACTGATTTACATAGCAAGTAGTGCTATTCGAATTTGTATGGAGTAAGTACCACAACTAAAAAGTGAATAATATAAGTGTTTTGTTTAAAGGATTCTTTAAACAAAACAAAACAACCGACTTCCAAAAAAACTACAAAGTGAAAAATTACTTTATTTTGGAAGACGGTGGCGAAAAATTAATATTAAAAATCAAAGACACCGAAATAAAGTAATTTTTCACTTTGTATTGTGTTTTTTTGGAAGTCGTTTTTTTTTGTAAATAAGTTTTTTTTTATTTTTTTATAGCATTTGGCACTGTATGTTAAATTTTTATGAGTTAGCTACTGATTCGATTTTAATGAGATTTGGCTGAGATAGGTTGATTGATACCTGAAGAAGAATATAAAATGGTACTTTTAACGTGTATAAAGGAGATACTGCGAACACTCCCCAATTTTCAGAATATTTTTGTAGGTACTTAACTATTTACAGGATAAACTCGTGAATGGTTTCACAATATTATGTTCAAGTTATCCTGTTATTTTATCTGACCTAATTTAGAGTCTTTTCAGTAGTCATTCGCGTGTTAATTTAACCGAAATGTTAACGTTTTCTCTCTAGTTACAACAATTCCAACTTTAATGTGTAAGGTCAATTAAAGCTTAAAGTGTTATTGTGTAAAGGTATGTATTTTAAAATCATTGACATTTTAAACAGACCCCATTAGACTCACTGCCAAAACATTATAAAAGGGCACTTGGGCCCTCTGCCAAAAAAGGAGAAATCTGCATCGTATAAGTCGTGTACTAACCTTATTTAACCTATCACAGAGTTTCCTAATATGGGTTACAAAATTGAGGTATTCCTTGGCAGTGTAGTCGCTTCCTTCCATCTCGGGGATCGCCTGTACGCATTCGTCGGCCATGAACGGTGCTATGTCCGGGCTGGCGGCCGCGAGGACCGCTGACGCCGTGGCAGTGCCCACCCCCTTCAAATTACTTAACGCCGCCATAGCTGTCTCGACGTTCGGCAACTTTCGGAAGGCCTTCTTCGTCTCTGCCATGACAGCCCTTGGCGTGTTCACTTTTATCAGATATGATAATTGTGGATAAAATCTTCCTCTCTGTAATAGAAGATACAAAAAATTCAAGCCATTGTTAGGTTTGAATAGGTCGTTTGGAATTGCAAGTGTTCAATGTGTTTATAAATCTTTTGTAAATGTTTGGTTGTAGTTTATAAGTTATTCTTTCGCTTGATTGACATATGCGACGTGTGTATTTGTGTAGCGTATGCGAATGGGCTTTAACTATGGGTTTAACTATTTTATTCAAATGAATACGGATATCTAGACATTTTAAATTCAATGCTTGTATTCAGTGTAATAACGAATGCAAATTAAGCTGATTCAATAAATTTTGAAGCCTAACTTACCTACTAAAAGTTATCTGTAAGACTAATGAATATCCTAATTTATGTCTGTAATAGAATCGAATACCTATGTAAGACAATATTCAATTCATTTCTCAGTGCAGAGTTGCTACAAAAACTAATAGTTTATCAATAATACGGTGGTTATGAAACGGGTATCGCTGGATGTTAGTATAATAAACTCGTACTGACCGCTTGTTTCCATTTCATGAGTTGTACCAGCTCCTCGTGCACCAGATGCGCGTCCTTGCCTCTGGATTTAATCTTCTTTGGTAATTCATTCTGATACCTGCAAATAATACAAACAAATGACTATAGGTATATTATAAATTACCATGGCATTCTCGTTGTTTTCAATTCGGCAAAAGTACCGACGGAATAAATCGTCCGTCTGTTTTGAAGATTCAGTTATTGAAATCGAGGAAGCGAGCGGTATTCGAGACGAAAATTATTTTGAAATTCATCCCTTCAGGAGGGTTGAAATGGAAACACATTAATATACATCTCACTGCGGGAATGAAAGCTATACATTTTCATCCCGCTACGTTTTGTTACTCAAAGAACATAAAGTAGATGCTAATTACTAGAAACGGTCCGTTTTATTGCTGTATTCGTTTAGCACATGTTCTTAAGGAGCCATATGGTAAAACGCTTGTTAAAAATGTACGCCCAAGATGGGCCTTATGAAATGAAACACATTTTAATTTTGTATCATCTGATAATCTTTCTATCTTAGTACATCTATCAATTAAAAATAATTAACTATATAAATGTTCAGTATTGTAGGTAGGTAGGTGAGCACATAATTCAATAAAAGAAAATATTTTATTTTAAACTTATAAATTATAATGGACACATTTCCGTACAGGCGTGCATCTATTCTTTATCTAGACGGGGCATTAATTAATTTACCGGAAAGTTATGTACTTAATTTAATTTAACTTAGTTAAAGATTCCGTGCTCTAAAATATATTATTATCTTATTTTTTCCCCCTAGATGTTATGAATACTTACCAAAAATAAAAAGATCAGCAAAGAATTTACTTAAATATTAAAGAGATTATTCACAATTACGGCGAGGCGTTACAAAAGTACTCGTATTAGACAGCATTTATTATTTTTAAGATTGCTGTGTGTGCTTTAACAGTTTCATAAAACTAAATTCTAAATGTATTATTTGATTTTGTCAGAACAATATTTAATTATTCTCAATAAGTTGTATAATTATATGATTTTTTTATGAAGGATTGTAAAATATTCGCCCTTAAAACTTGTTTCACCAGGGGAGTCTACTCCGTATTATGCGTAGATTTTAATAATTGAATCATAATTAATACTTTATAATTTTATTTTATAATAAGTAAGTACCTAAGTAATCTCTTTCTTCTACAAAGTTGAATATATTTAACAAAGAGAAACACCAAAACTTCTGGGAATAACATAAACTTTCTGCTCTGGTAAAAGTTGATCGTACTGAAGTACATGATGACTCATTGTGCTTGGTAAACTAATCCAATAATACAAACAATTTATTAATTTAAATACTAGAAATATGATGGATAGTTAGTAATCATATCTAATTGATCAAACAAATGTTAAACTAGTCGAAATACTAATAAAAAACTTTACTTTAAAAGGCAAGTCACCATTTTGAACGGATGTGAATTGTGAGTTTGTACTCAACAACGCATTGTATTATCTAGCAAAGTACCTAGTCAGACATGCAATAACATATCGTACACATTATCAAGGCTGTTATTTAGTCAGGGAATCTGTGGAATTAGCAAGCAGACGATCCTAAACATAAAGATAAATGCATTCAAACGAGTCATGATACGGAAAGGACAGCCACCATTTTATAACGCCTAAGCGCGGCGATATTTTCCCCCACACTGGCTTCAGGAAAAACGATCGTGTCAATTTGACATCGATCCCACGTGACGCAGTGGTTTTAATGAGCCGTCCGCGGACTAGAGATGCAGTCCGCGAGGGAGGTAGCTATCAAATCAGTTTGCACGGATACACACACAATACAAGTTCATTGACACGCCACGGCCGCATTTTCTCCTTTCAAAGGCGTTCGTACTCACCAATTGTCCAATTTTATGAGCTCATCGGGTTTCTTTGTTTTCAGTTCAGCTTTAAGTTTAAGCGCTTGTGGGTATAACTTTAAAACACTGTCAAAATCTTTTGCATCTGCCTCCAGAAAGAAAGTAGACGTGTCTTTCGCGGTAGCCATTGTGAACGTTCTAAATGTACAACACTGCGTATTTAGTTTAGCTATAGCGCCGAACTCGACGCGGCGGCAGCACCTGGCCAACTGGGCGCCCTCTCCCCACTCGCCGCCATCTTGTACAGTGAACCTCGTAATGACGTTCGATATTATTATTCGAAATATGCTTATTTTGTCTGCATTTATACTTCTAAAACTATTATTTGTCATAATTCTTTATCGAAATTGACCCAATGCTCCAATTTACTTCAACGATCCCGATATTTAACCAGTTTGATTACTATTGTAACAAAAAATATACTTACTCGACATCACAAGGTTATGTCGGTCGCACGGCGTGTCGAACGTCGGACATTTGTCTGGCCTCCACCCACAGGGAGAAACGGGATGAGAAAGAATAAATTCCATCTTAATGTTAAATCACTGCACCACACAATAATATCAAATTGAAATTTGAAAAACTGAGCATAAAATGAGCACAATCACGATAATGTTAGTCACGTCGGCCTCGGCGCACTATCAATTTCCTTAAACGTGACGCAACACACGACACCGTTCTACCGAAACGACTTTGGTAAACACGCATATTTTCCGTTGCATTGCAGTACACACTGAGCTCGGAGTAGTCATGAAGTAGTAACTAGCGGTGTACATAAGGCATTTAGGTAGTAGGACGTACATATCACCGGGGTGGAACGTCACACCAATCGGCTTTGTTGTTTGGAAAGATAGATCGCCATGTGCTCTGATCCCTCTTTAATTTAGGTGTATTATTGTTTATTTAATAGGTCGTTGTAATGTTGCGCTTTTATTTCTTTCATTGATTAGATGTGTAGCGTTATAGCGTATGGACTGAATGAATTCGCGGGTTTTCCGTTCCCAAATTCATGTTTTCTTTTGAAATTACTGTAGGGAATCGTTCGGGATTTTCTATGATTGAGTACCTAGGTATATGCTTAGCGTCTTGCTTACCTACTACATTACCAGGTTACTAATCCTTGCACTTTATTGCTCTGTTTTTTTTTTACAATTTCTAGAACCTTCTCGAAATTCCAATATTGCATGCCTTTAACTCGAAAAACTGCTTTCTTCTGGATGCTTGTTATTGTCTGGGTATGGAAGCTGGATGAAACAGAACGCTTGTCCTAATTAAACTACCCTTACATTGACCGAAGGACCGAAATTAAACTAGAGATTAGCAATGAGTTTGCAACTTGTCTCAAGTTCTTTATTTTATAATCTTTTAGGCCCATCGTATTCCACCAACCAACGCCGATTCGAATAGTACGTCCAACTCTGCTTGAATCCTACATCATAAAAAAAATATTAAATTAAGAACCAACATCTAAAGAAACTATGTTCCATGTATATGTAACCAATATTTATGGTTAGAACGAGGTTGAAAGAATCTAGACAATATTTGTGTTTTTCAGATTGCTTTAAATCATTTTCATAAAACTGCATCCTATGAAGCGCCTTGCTATTCGTGGATATTTCTTCAAATTTTTTTCAGAGTCCTTTTCTTTTTAATCTGAATAATTATGCCGAACTAAGTCAAGAAAAACTCGAACTAATTTCGAAGAAGTAGGAGTACTTAGTTTACTTTCAAGTCAAACTGAGTAGCTTTTACATTAAACTGCCGTTTTGCATCATACTTTCTTAAAGCAGCAGTATTTGTGACAAAGTTGTCATATGTCCCGAAAATTCGAACTTAATCAAAGACTTTAGGTTTTTCCTCTAACATTTTTTTTTCTCCATTTCTCAACATTTTGACACGGTATCGAGATGATTCATATCCTAGTTCCTTTCACAAACAATGAGCAATACAATATTGAAGAAATAAACACCCGGATTTGTCGTTTTTGTTCAACAACGAATCCTTAACACAACGACAAGAAGAAACACACAAGAACAACGATCCCTTGAACTAAATTCATATTAAAAGTATACTTTCACCCCTGTCTATTTCCACTATGCATGGTCTTGGTACTTATTTAAATCAATTTCTATACTATACTGAACTTACATTATCTTTCTAAAATCTGGTGACCTACCTACCTGCACTAACATTATTTCTTTTATTTATATTTCAGGAAGCTTGTCAAATCATGGTGAGGTGACCTACATTGAGGCACATGAAAGTATTCGGCGCTCGACATTATTTAATTTGACCTACCACCAGGTAAGCCAGAAATCATCCAGTGCTGTGTAAAAGCCTTCTAATCAGACCACCATACGTTCTTTAGAATTCTGACATCACTAGCATTAGCCGCGGCAATCAGATTGGAATGCAGTATGTTGTTATTAGCGCACTAGCGGATGCCCATACTTATGATGACTTGATCTAGTCAGACGTAAAAAGTGCAAAAAAGGGAATGACTAAGCCTCTGCCAGGAAGCTCACGGTCGATATAAGGATTGTGTACCCCACATACTTATTTTTTGGTTAATTAGAGTGGCATAACGTTCTTACTGTTGGGACAAAGACTTCCTCTCTGTGAGAAGGAACGGGCCGTAAATCACCAAGCAGGCCTAGTGTGGGTTGGTAGAGTGCAAATGGAACACTACTGACTAAACTTAAATACATTTCCGACGGTAGTCATTTTTAACAGGTCATCTGTTATTTAGAAAGTAGGTAGGTACTCATTTCAGTTACATTCGTTTGCTTTTTTGAGCCTTAAATTGTTAAAGAAATCAGTTTTAGTACATTAACCTAACCCGCCGGTTAGGTAAAACTGGTTTCTTTAACACGTTCTTCGTTCTGTAAGGCGTTACCTACATGGCTGAACTAAAACCATATTTTAAATCATTTTACAGATTGACTGCTTCAGACTTCTAATCAACCGTATGCAGTCATTGCACAGCTGGTGTGACTTCATCTTCAGAAGCTGCTCCTGCTACTACTGCTGCCTACGCATCATAGGTTGATTGGTACACTAGCTCAGACTTCGAAGCTGAAAACTAACAAACGTCATAACTGGTACAGTACCCGGTGGTTGTCCATCTACGTATGTGTACTTATGTTCCACTAACAACTGCTTTCTAAGTCCCCTTTTGTATGGTGAAGGGATCCCGCTGGCATTGCCTATAAAAACATTCTTCTGTACTCCGCTCCGTTCGCGCCCCGTAATAATATTTCTATGCACATAAAAAAATAACATTATTTATGCCAGATTTAATAATAAATCGAATAACGTGGCCTTAAATGTATCATTAACTGCGTTAATTAAATATATTCATTACGGTTCCAAGTATCTGTCTACGAAACATTAATAATGGACGTAGGCTATATGTGTTATAAGTAGAAAGAACAAACAGGCAGTGTGTTCACTAATAGACTGAGATAATTTCACATGATATGACATCCAATTATACCTTTAATCAGATCGCGCGCTCGCGAGTCGCGACTAACTAAATTATAAACAACGGCGTCTTAGACAATAACAATTAATTCGACTGTATCAGGAAAAATACACGGTTACTGTAAACAATAAAGCCTAAACTATCCTTTTGGTATTCCAAAAACAAATGTTTTCCAAGTAAAAAAGAACAAAAGAAAAATACTCAGAACAAAAATCTTAAACTAAATGTGTTTAACATTCAAATTCGTGATAACAAAACTGCTCAACACTGTATTATTTAACTCACAACGACTTAACCATTATACAGTATCGTCGTTCTTTACGACGGAATATTTCTAACAAAATATGGCTTCAATAGGGTGCCAGTTGAATGCAGGGATACGGGCCCTAAAAGCGGTGAGCGATCGAGGGTTTGGCCGGGAGCACAAAAAGTATGAAGGGAACAAACGCCGCCGCGCCGAGGCGAGGCGAGGGTACGGCGAGGTTTAATTTTTTATGTTTATACTGGGATAGCGTCTGTATTCGATAAACGAACTGGCAGCCTGCTGGGACCGGGCGCGGCGAAAATACAACGTGCGCATTTAAATTTTCGAATGGAATCTCAATTTTAGTGTTATGCACTAAAATTGAGATTGACAAAAATACTTTGTTGAAAATATAGGTATTTTTTGTCTATTGTTTTGATTAACGTCGATTTTTGTTTCTTTAGAACAGGCTATCAAACTTGACGGATTGAAATTAATGCGCGAATAACAGTTTTACAGCGTATTAAAAAGTAATGAACCAAAGCGAAACTTCGAAGAAAAATTACTGCCGCTACCAGTCTTAAAGTAATTTGCATTCAGTGTTCTACTGCAGTAGTGCGTAAACATTGTATCGGCACTTAGTTACTTTATAATTTTATACCATTTTTATAATTTACTAGCTTCTGCTTGAAACCTTAACTTTGTTCGCGTGAAATTTCTTAAATATTGTTCCTTTGCATCGCCCACCTACGCCGTATGTTCGTTTTCGCTTAGCGTTATTTTTTACTTTTATACTTTTGCTCGGGTCCTAAAGGTCATACCGTGATGATAATCAACCTTGATTATGAAACTATTTAGTTGGATAAGGATCATCTTTCGATTCTACCCGTGTTTTGATTGACAAATTTGATCAAAAAACGGTTTTTGTGACTTAACTATAATAGTTAGACCTAAAGCCTCGCGGACTTTTTTGTGGGTAATGATGAGTACTTGAAACATGTAGTATTTTTTTAATGTATCATCAATAGTTTTCGCAGCGCACGACAAATAATGATGTTTATGGGCAAATTTTTGATACCTTGGATTACATTATTGCAGTTTTCGCAGGGATCTCTAATTATTTTGAAAAATAAAATACGCCCATGTCACTCGCTGATAATGTAGCTTTCTATGAGTGAAACATTTTTTTAATCGGTTAAGTATTTCTTGAGTTATCTATCCATTACAAACAAGTAAACAAATATACAAACACAAAAAATCAAATGTTTTCTCTATAAAATATTAGTTTAGATGTAAAAATAATGTCACTGTTGTATTAACAAATTCCAGTTCTGTTTTGATTATCAGGACATAATGCAACGCGAATAATGAAAAATTTAAACAGATATGACACACCGCATACTGATGTAAGTGCTACCGTTTTATGGTAGTTGTTGAATAGCGGGAATTAAAATTGGGTGCGTCACTGAGTGTGCGCCGCGGCATGCTGACAGCCCACTTGTCCGCGTTCCTGGAAAGCGCGCGTAAATGTATCACTGACTGTGTCCTGTACTTTCGAATTTTATTTAAGTATTTCATTACTTTTTATATGAGAATCGAATTATAGGTGTCGTTTAGTTTGAAATTATATATACCTAGTGCAGCTAGCAGACGTATGGCGCGTGGAGTTTGCGAGCCAAAATTGTAGTAGGTAATTATAGAAGTTATTCACTACCGCAATTAAAAAGCTTTAAGCAAACAGCCATAGTCCAAAAATATAAGAATAATCTTCTAGCGTAATCAAAAAATACATAATTCAATGCAGCTTATTTACTTTATCCACAAAAACCTAATCGGAAACAACGAAAACATCTAAGTAATCAAAATCGCTAAGTAATTCGTGAAACAAAGTTTCTAAGAATGAACAACGCCTTATTAGTATGCTCAAGTAAGAAAAACACCGCAGTTGGAATTAAAATTGTTTCTCCTTTTTGCCCCAAGGTCAGTGAGTTGTGACTTGTGATAATCACAACGTGCTCTCGGTCGCGCGGTCGGCCGCGATACGGAGAAACCAGATATTTTTGAAACCACGCGATACGCTTTGTGCTCCAACACACTACTAACGCCATCTGTCACTACACAGCTGCACTAACATACAACAAATTAATTACCGCCTAATTTTAGGACATTTTTGCCGTTTTGAAATGTGCAGATAATTGCAAATCGTGCTAGAAATACATATTGAACATATCAAATACCACCGTACCGGTTTCTGTATGAATATTTAAGCGAGAAAACCTGAGTTTTATCTTATCGACTTCAAATAGCCCAGGGCGACAATAGTCACTGATACGCACCACGATAAAACATATATTTTGTCCAATATTACTCTAGGCCGAATGAGAGTGTCACTTTGTAATTTGTAACCATGCATAAAATTATGACATTGCTTTCTTATGTTTATGTCTTAGTATGATCCTCCGTTAAATATTGAAAATACTGCAACATTAATTTTGATATAAATATATGATTGAATTGAGGATTAATGTTAAGTAAGTACTATGTTTGACGAAAACACGATTCCATAAAATTTACTCAATAGAATAAAATTTCAAAGTTACTTCCAAACCGGACAACAAACCGCTGGTATTGAAAAAAAATTTCAAATTAGATCATGAAACTGAACTGCATAATAACTGAACTAACTATAAAGCAGATATAAACTAGGTTTTTTTTTTATTACCTTTATTTTCGCTTTAAAAAGAAATTACCTTAACTATTGGCGCCTTGGAGCCTTCTCCCTGCCGCCGCTCAGTCTGCGAGCAGTATCGTCCGAGCGAGATAAGGCGTGCATTTGAGCTGAGGTATTATGGACTCTCAACGTATCTACTAACACTTGATTTCAAGGTAGCTCGTATAATTAACAGAGAATGTATACAGGCGATTAAAATTCGACAGAATGCAAGTGCCCATGAACGGGAGATAACTACTAAACGATAACCGAGTGAATACTTTCCCTTTCAACACAATTACACACTAACTTTCATAATAACAATAACGGACATTCCTAAACAAGATAATAATTATAATTAATTTTACACGCACCTCTGACGTTTCGGATTCATGTGCGTATTGTATAATTATCACTTGCTTCAAAAACGGTGAAGGAAAACATCGTGAGGAAACCGGCATGCCTGTGAGATAATTCTCGACGGCATGTGAAGCCAAGTCAGAGGCCCATGGGCGACTTTAAAAAACTCTGACACCAGGTTAGTCACTAACCACACGAAAAGAAGAATAAGATAATTACTTTTTGCATACATTCATGTCGTGATGGCCCAGTGGTTAAGGCCTCGCCTCTCATGCACGACGTTGTGGGTTCAAATCCGGGCAAGTACCAATGTGACTTTTCCAATTCATATGTACTTTCTGAGTTTGTCTTTGACATTACTGACATCGGTGAAGGAAAACATCGTGAGGAAACCTGGACTTATAATAGTTAATATAATTCTGAAATCGCCAATCCGTCTTGAGCACCACGCTTGATCAATGCTCGTGCCTTCTCTGTATGAGAAGAGGCCTTTGCCCTGCAGTGGGACAGTAACAGGCTGAATAATAATAGTAATACATTCATGAATAAACACATATTTCTGATGTAGTTGATGGATCATTAAAATAAGAACAAAGAACATTTAAAAACCTAAAGCATCTGTAATTTGTTCTTCCAAATTGTCATTGAAGCAATTAATAAGAATTTGATACAAACTGTACGGACATACGTAACAGTATCAGCCAGTAGACAGCCTCATAAAAAAAGAACACGATAAATTGGCGGACTGAATTCCAAAGCTCGTTTCGTTTGGCAGTAATCGGCTTTATTTAAATATGATAACCAAACCAACGCTCGGCACATTTTTATTTTAGTGCTTAAAGTATGTGACTGAAATATTACGACTGTGAAATCGGGTAGAATATAGATTAACATTCAGTCCGTTATGTGTTTAAGCATACAATGGACATAGGTGCCTTTGACGATGCGCTCTCTCTGAGGACGGCTGGCATTTCGTTTTGGTACCTGTGTCTCAGGTACCCAAAATTGTAAAGCCAGTTAGGCACCATCTGTCAAAATATATGAAATGCCTTCGTCCCTCACTAAACAATGTTTTATGTTAAAAGCAATTTTGTAATGGCGTATTTTACTACAGCGGGCTCGGGACGGCTAGATTTTTTCTAAAGAGTGGGATTAAGCGAATGTCATAAAACCTTGATTCTTCGTTTTCTGTCTGGCGTATCCTGCCTCCTATCAGAATGCGCCCTCCGGCACCGTCTTTTCTACTTTGTCCTGTTTGTTACGCTCTAATTGCCAGTTGTCCGCGCTTGTTTTGCCTACGTTAATTTATTAAAGTATACCTAACCGTGTACCTACCTGTCAAATACAATTTGTAATTAAAACTATACAACGTGTTCCTATTGATATCCCCATAACTCTAGGGTATTAATAAGATCGTGTCAAAGAATCAACTGGTATGTTTTATTTATTAATTTTTATTTTGTTTTTCATTTAAAATAATTCGACAATGTCACGATAATTTTTATAAAACACTATTACGTGAAAAAAAAAAAAAAAAAACTGCTTTTTTATTTTTGTCAATAAAAAAAATATAACAACGTCCCATTTTCTTAGCTTTCACTAAGAATGATTTGAATGAAAATGATTTACCCGTACATATCAATGAAACTTAGATACACACATCGAGTCTCATCTGTTATGATAACTTCAAAACTATGTATTTTTGAAACACGTGTTCTAGGACTTTTTGTATTATTTTTACTTATTAGTTACTATACTTAAGAGTTATGGGACATCAAAAGTAACACGTAGAACACTTTTATCGTTTAACATTTTCATGATCGATCGGTATAATTAAGGCAATCTATGGTGGTATGGTATGAGTCCACTGTTCTAATGAAGTCATACGGTCTACGCAATCTTCACACAGATAGGTGCGTGGTGACTTCCTAGGTAGCATTCAAACGATCACAACGTCAGTATCGACCTAGCCTTTAATTCTGGAATCGGTTTCCAGTCTAACCAAATACGAGTATGTTCATATATCAGCTCCTATTTTATATAGAGCGACTTTCATTTGAACTCTGCGACCTTATTGTTAGGAACCACTTTAATTACTTTGTTTAGACCTCTTGTCTTACTTGAGTTGTAATGATATGATGGCAGGTGTTTGACAACCCGGACCACCGGCTTAAGGTTCAAGGCCCTCCAGACTCTGAGGCACGGAAGGCAAACTTCGTAAACTACATATTATAATGTATTTGGTTCTCTGGGACTCGCCGAGCTGTCTAGGCGCTATGCTGGTTGGTCACCACTGACCTGATTGCACGAGTTTCAGTTGTGGGGAAAAGTGTAGCGAGACAGTGCCTTAAAAAAAAACTGGGTTATTTTATAAAACATTATCTATATAAATATAAATATTTTAAATGAAAGTCACTTTTCGCGTTTGTCTGTATGTACCATCGAAGAAGTTCATATCTATGCACTGTAAGGACTATTTCTGCTTGCAGTGCTCGGCTGCCATAGAACCGGGGCGGAAACAGATGTGGTCATCCCGTTCACGGGATTTTGTTTTCAAATTGCTTAGATATGAAATTCTTCGATGGTACGCGTTGTTCTTCTAAACCAGGCAACAGATTTTGATGAGGTTTTCACCATCGTTTAGAGAATTTATTCCGGAAGGTTTATGTGTAGCATACGTTACTAATAAAGTAACATATAACTAAGAAATCTCGATGTTTTGTCAAGTCGTAAAAACCGTGCGAATCAGAAGCGGGTCGCTTTAAAACAATAAATGATTACTTTACAAACAACTCTCAATCAAGCTTCTAACTACATTGTTTTGATTTTAGATGGGGGGATAATAGAATAATTGCTAGGGTCCAATTAAGTTAACAACATCGTACAGTCAAGAGTATAAATACCTTACAGTTACGCAAAATTAAAAACCGTTTTTCTCGTGAAATAAAAATTGCAACTCTAAGGAAAGATCTATTTCATATTAGCATTTTTTTGATAATACAAAGTTTGCAACACCATAAAATATCTATCGATACTTTAGGAAACAATCGCTTCTGAATCTTGCGTAAGTGTAAGGTTTATGCACGTGACTGTACGTCTAAATAACCAGGTAGGTACTTACAATTAGAGGTGCCCCTATCTCTACGTTGTAAAATGATAGCTAGGGTTGTACCTATTTGGGGGCGGTAGGGATTACATAGCAAGGGTCTCGGCAGCCCCAAATCTGTCATCTAAAGTTTAACAAGCGAAGCATGATGTTGTTACAAAAGTTACCGTCGGCTTGTGTTCAAAATTCTGATTATTCTGAAATATCTGAGGTAGAACATATTGCCTGAGGGCTTCAAAATAATAGTTAGTGGACGGATGGGTGAAAGGCGACAGTTAAGGCTATATTTCCAACTAGCCTTATCAAAAACATTATAAGTAGGGTACCTAGTACCTACCTCTTTATTTTATTTAAAGATTTTTCTAGAAAGAGCTTTTAGTATATCTTAATAAGTTTTAACATAGGACTTTATATCTATAGTTTATTATAAAACAAAGTCGCTTTTCGTTTGTCTGTATGTCCGCGTTGTATTTTTAAACCACGCAACAGATTTTGATGAGGTTTTCACTATCGTTTAGAGAATTTATTCCGGAAGGTTTATGTGTTTAATACGTTAATATTAAAGTAACGTTTACCTAAGAAATCTTGATGTTATGTTAAGTCGTAAAAATCGTGCGAGGCAGGGGCGGGTCGCTCGTGAAACATAAATGACAATCCCAATCTACCCTTTCATTTATAAAAATCATGAACGATATGAACATGTAATTTTTTCTACCTCGTACCCACTCATAGGGACATGTCAGGTGTTCCCTGGCTGTGACACAAAATCAATACCTCTATGGGTACCGGCGACACGTCCAATTTTAAATCCTTTAATGTGAGAGGACTTTTCAGTATTTACATTAGTTTTTCATACAGAAACATTGACATAAAAAAGATTAGTTAACAATTAATTGAACAGCTGATATTAATAACAAGCAGCTGTCTAATTATGTACCATTTACAAACGGATTTTATATTATGACATCACGCTCACGTAATGATATCGGTATTTCTAATAAAGTAACACATTATGTACCTATGCATTATCTAGTGCAGAAATATACGCGCTAAAAATACCACGTGCCGATATAAGTACTACTTAGCCTACACAAGGACTAAAATACGTACGATAGTGGTAATATACGTCAACTAAATTACGTTGGAACATTTCATTGAAGTTTTCGCAAAACCCGTTTCTTGAATGAAATGACGTCACTTCGTAGTAGATAGCTATACGTATAAACAGCTGTGTGCTTATAGATTATTGGGTTCTTTCTTTTGCGTCAGATGTTAGTGGGGTTATTCGACAACCACGAGGGGAGGCGTCCGGAAAGCGTGTCGTTCGTTGACATTAGAGGTGAATTCCCTTTGTTACTTCAGTGCTAAATTCGCGTCACATCATTATGGTTTTTTTTATAATGAGTGCTCGTAGCTATCAAAATTCATGTGAAAATAATTTGCGCTCATAAATCTCCTGAAGGTAACTTTCACGAAACAGAAACACGGTGAAGTCACGCAGTGTCTAGTTTTGAGTCGCCCCAAATAAAACCAATGAACATTACAATAACGCTCCCCGGATAGCTCATTCAAAACTTCAAATAACAAAGTCACATATAAAATTGTCTAAAATTTCAGAGTTTTTTATGTGTCTCCGATAACGACACGACATCATTAATTTTAGGCGCCTTGAGAATAGCCCGTCAGCTGCTCTGCCTGAATAGAATAGTCAGAAGTACATAGTCACAACTCGGTAGCGATGTGAGACGGACGCAACATCCTCGCCGCCACTCGCCTCGCGCTCTTTCGCGCCGCGGCTCATTGCTACACCGCGAATTTGGGCCAAGCACAAATATACCCCTCCCTTACCAACCCACGTGTTACGAATCTACCTGTCTCTTTCGGCTATTTTCTCTCTCGGCCCTCGGTATTATACAGTCATTTATGTAATAAGCTCAATGTTTACATTGTAACTGCTATCAGGTGATGAATGGAAATACATTTCAAATTGCGATAACCCGGGCTTATCTTCAATGCTGTTGCTGTTCTCTCCGGCTTATGTATAGGTGGGTAATAAATATAATAATAAAAGTAAAATTACAACATCGTTTGCACATAATGCATCAATAATTCCAAAGTTTGATGTAGAACTTAGCCCAGTTTCACGATAAAGAAGGTGCGATACATGTCTCATACATAGATATCGATCAAAAACATGTAGCTGTTCACATAGGTGGATACCTACCTAAATAAAAATATAAACACCATTGTTGGCAACAATGATTGACAAATTAATATGCATCATCTTAGCTTGAAAATATACACACGTTACAATAATAGAACAGAACTATGAGCTTCCTTTTGGAACTAATTTGAAATAAGTCATTATCATGAATTTCGTCATTCGACATACATTTTGTCAAGCACCTGAGTTGATAACAAACACCTAACATCGGTGAATTACAACATGATTTCATCAGTATTACCAACAATAAATATGTGACCAATAAGAAAGTTAACTTTGATTTTAGAATCGACAAATTGTAATTCCAATTTCTAACTAGCCAGTATAACAAGTTTATCGATTTACGAGAAGGTGAAGGTCGGAATCGATTCCAACGTAACTGCCCAACCCTTCCATTATAGTGAAAACAAAACGATAGGGATGTATGTACTCCTATGGAGTGTTTAACGAATGTCAAGAACACGTTAAATTAATGACCTCCAAAGATGGATTTAATGTTATATACATAACCGTTTTTAATGAGGAGTAGCTATTTTGTTTTTAATAACAATGGAAGAAATGTTAATACATGATGTATCATTATCATTTGTACTATTGTTTACCACAAAAAAAGCCATAATCATCTAAACCTAAACAAAAATATACTTATAAATATATTTTCTTTTGTTCATTTTCCAAGTGTAGTTAAAAATAAATCGAAGTAATGGCGGCCGTAAAGGCCTAAACATAACAAAAAAGACATAACAATGAACGGGAAATGTGAGTTTTCAGTTTTGTCAATATTCAATACCAATGGTTTTCCTGTTACGACTCAGCTCGCTTTGGTATATGATTGGCACTCGTCACATATGAAAAGACATATGTAAATTTTTTTTGGACTAAATCCTGGCAGTATTTCTCGGATGTGTAAACTCTCTTTCGATTTGCGGGAAGCATACTCTTGTGGCTGACTGTGCGTTTATAAGTACGAAGAAATTCGGTGTAAACTTTACACCATTCGACGAAGGACTTATTCGAACTCACACTATTATCTATAGGTACTGCATTCAACCTTTCAGTACTTAAGTACTTAGGTTTAATTAAGCATTTCATAGTCATCCCACGGGACAAAGCGAGTTTTTGTAGAGGTCGATTATAATAATAAAACTTTTGTCGGCGAAGATCCACGAATAAACCAGAGTACAGGAAATTTGAAAGTACATAGAAATATATCTACCCATTTATGAGCTATTTACTTATATTGAAACAAGGCCATGGTCGGCATGCAAATTAGAACACACAGCAATTTTCTGAAAACTAATTTAAGGTTATTTTTCGCCATTAATACTTATCTTGATTGCTCATCGCAGTGAAATTATAGCACTCATAATAAATATAATTTAAGTCACCCATTTTACTTTAGCTTGGCAGGCAGAGTTCAGATTTATCATGCCAAGATTATTGGAACGAAAACTGCTTTTGAAGGCTTGCTTATGCCTATTCTCTTCGCGTCGTCCTTTCGTAGACTTACAATTACACCCATTTAATAGAATGAGCATACCTTTCTTCTCTGTCCATAGTGAATCGAAAACGATTACAATATCCACGAAGCGAAAGCTTCCTCATTCATAGCGAAACCACACGTACGATCGATAACTTTGATTGTTGTTTCTACCCATGCACTAAGTAGGTATCTACCTCGACCTTTAAGCCCACAAACTACTTGCATATGCAACATATGTTTATTATTGTCAATTCACCACTGCATTCGAATTGTATACAATTATAACAGGTTCGATGTGAATTAAATAGTTCCATTTACTGTGAATAGATTACCCCGTCGTTATTGTTCATTGATTTTAAAATAAGTAGATAGTTCTAAAAAAAAGGTTATGTTTGAAATTAATTCAGAGAAAATAATGTTGTGTCGACAATACTTAGTAATATGGGTGTGTTCCTAATATTCTGTAACTCATAAAACAGACTATTCTTCTCATTTACATAATAGGTTCCAATGGGTAGATGTTAATGGTGTACAATTTTCCGAGCTACCAGTTCAGTTAGGTGTCCCTCAAGGTTCAATGATACCCAGTATTGAGCCTTATTGAGTAATTAACTGTTTATTTATTTGCTTCGATAGTTCTAGTTTAACATTTGTGTCTTCCGAGTTACAGCTTTAAATGGTTCTAAGCGGGCACGCCCTTCTTTAGATATTAAGTTCTGTTTACGTTTTTATTTCTGCTCGAGTATATTTTTCTTTTTGTTGGTATATTGGCGTCTGCTAGCCGACATATTATGGGAAATCATTTAATTAAATGTTTTGTGTTGCGTAATGTCAATTATTTTGCATACTATTATAGTAAGTATAGAATAAAGTTTTTCTAACTGAACAGACAGCTAAGCTGCTGGGGTGTTTGTTGCGCCAATTCTTCTTCCCAGCTAAAGCACTAAAATTGGTGAAGGGTGGGTCTTTTGAGGGACTGTCATATGTAATTTTGATGTTAGTAAAGTGAATAAAGTATGAATAAATGAATTTTGATTTAACAAAACATGTTGAAACATAGTAAATATTGGCGTCACCAATATTTTTTACAAAAACAGTAGAAAAGCATATAAAGCTATCATTGAAGCGTGTACGCGCTTCATAGAAACATCGATATCACCATTCAGTGACAAATAAAAGTATATTGGAGGCAGCGATCGTATAACCCATTGCCCCACTAGAAATGGGAATATGAAGTTTGTTTTACTTTAGCAACATTCCAAAGATGACCTTTCTTTGAGAAGTTATGTGCGTGGGATCTTGTCACTTAATATACAGAAACACGTGGTCTTTGTTATGTGTTGGCTTGCTTATCGACCAATAGCGCCATCTACCTGTTTTTTTGTGAACTTTATTTTTGTTATTAGATTGATATACAATATTAGTATCCAATTACAAAAATTACATGAATATTATGTTAGAATCAACTGAGAATCTATTTTTTCTGGATCATTTAGTTATGTACCTATCTAAATTATTTTATGAAAAAATTAATCCTTATGAATTCTCCAAAAACAATCTTCACCGTCTATACGTATAAAGACTTTATTAAGCTGAAAAGGTTCGGGTTGAAGAATAACAAAAAAAAATACTTTTATGTCCATAAATGGGATTTTTCATCATTGCTGGACTAGGCCTACAATTTTAAAGACACCCGAGATAATTTTAATACAAACAAAAGGTCGACAAAAGGTTTTCTAAACAAATCGTGAGAATATTCCCAGCCACTTCATTGCCGCGTTTATAACGCGATGACGAATATAAATTTAAACCAACTGCATTACTCCGCGAGAAATGCAGTGACTCACGAGCACAGACTACAATATAATACGGGAGGAAAATGCAATTTAAAACAGACGTTTTATAGAGCGATTTGATAAACAGATAATTAATAAAACTGGTTTCCAGACTTATGGATAGGCCCCTCACTCATATATTTTAGAACATCCCAGAAAACCACTGAAAATCCCAGAAACTGTAAAGGCCAGTCAGCCAGTGATAATTTTAGTAGCGGTTACTTAAACAATCAAATCCAGAAGCTCTAAAAGCAACCAGTCAGCCTAAGTGACTGTTTTAGTGGCAATGACCACAACAATGAAATGGGATGATGAAACCCATCCTAAATTCTCCCCCATTCGGGACAGTGTTTGTAAAACCTGTCATTTGAAAAGGCAAATACCTTATTATGTATATGTATGATGAAAAGGAACACGCCAGCGCTAGCTTATTTTCTAAAATTAGTCCATTTCTAGTACCAGATGGGACCCATCATGTACATGTAGAACTACTAAACTCGTATCGCTAGCACATACTTCGCCACAGACGGTATTAGGTCAGCTGCCTCAACGGCTCCGAATGAAATTTCATAGTCAGACGAAGTAGACTGGGTACTTAGGTTTTTCTCTCGTAGGATATTCTTAGATGGCAAAAGAAGGAACTTTGACTACCAATCTAAAATTCGAGAACTGTGTAAGCAAAACATACTTCTGTCTACCCCATTAGTGATTTATATCATGTCGCCACAGGCCCTTTTGTCCAACAAAATGTAATCACTGTAATTTGCCTAATCGATTCAACTGTAGTGAATTCATGATCGCAACTACCACGTACATGAGTGTAACAATAAGTCGACCTGGAAAAAAGATGACAAGTCATTATAACCTTTCCGTTTTATGCTTCTGCAAAAACCTATCTGTTCTGAGAGTCAGTAGCAGCATCTACTCGTTAGCTTTAACAAGTCATTGATATTGGCTGAAAATCGACTTTTTTTATCACAACGGTTAAGCTCTACGCCTGCACCTCACCATTGATGGTAATTAAGTGATGATCAGGCCGAAACGTGGAAGCGAGCTTCACCATCTTCGGAATCCTCAACCACAGAGGAACTGTCTATCTTACCTCTAACTGCCGAAACACAACTCACTCTGTAGATATTATAATTATTAAAACTCTCAACTAGTGGAATTTAAAGTTTAATGTAGCGAAAAAGCGTTAAAGTCATGAGGATAGGAAGCAGGATCCCCTCATAGCTAATTTAAACAGTAATTTCTGAGCGAACGGATCGTTGCGGATGGTAGGTAAATAAGTACCACTTAGAGACGGGCTGTTAAAATATAATGATTGTGAAAAGAACATAGCATCTAAAAAACACTACGCTAAGCGCATCTTTGCTTACCTACAGGCGTGCTACAGGCTATATCGAATGAATGACGTAACTCCGACAAATTCAGACATATTCGGTTTAAATATTACCCTAGTCTTCGTAATTGCAGGATGCATTAAAAATATTGACAGACATGCATAATGTTCGTTATTTATAATGCTGCATGCATTTAATGGAGGTCGAATGGTTTTTTATTGTGATACCAAATAAACGGGTTTAAATGCATCTAGAACAGATTCGAATAAACACTCCTATACTCGTATAATCGAATAATTACTTTTGGCAAATTTTCGGTAATCTGAATAACTGGAACAAATAAATGCATATTTATTTATTTTCAGGATCTTCTTCTGCCTGTAAAAGTAGAAAGTATCGTTAGTTTAAAAAAGTTTATTTTTGTTAGGCAGTCTTCCATGCATGAAGGACAGGTTTTTACCCTTTTCTGTGTTTATCATCCACGGACTTTCAACTGCCGGATTTACAACCGAATGTGGTATTAAAAAAATCAAGATAAACAATTGAAAGATTATAATTGCAGATAGTTAGGCCGTCTTTTAAGTCCACAGTACACACACGCGATAATAACATTGATAAAGCCGTTACCTAGTTACACATATTATCATTCTTTAAAAGGCGTTCGTATTATAAACACTGCGTATACGAATGTACGTGTATTTCCCGGTATTTTTCCGAAACTATAGGAACTGTTCAGATCATAATACCCGGTTGTTTTGTGCCCAGCACTACGGTTTTTGAAGCAAACTTGTGTCATTGGCTGGCTATTTTGAACGTTAACTTAAAGACTCGGCCTAACTGTATGTCTGTTCTAAGTGAAGAAGTACATAAATAAAACCTTTTATGTAAATTCTTTGCTCGTGTTTAGTCAATTTGCGATGATTTAAAACCGCGGCATCGCTTCACTCTGGTAATGTACGTCGTCGTTAAATAACCTCTGTTAATGTGTTGTGTGTGCCACTAAAAACAGTATAATATCCACGCTTTTTTTGTGTTAAACGCTGAAGACTGAGATATCTAGAAGGTTAATGTAAGTGTTCTCACATTTTTTATCGATTAAAACTCAGTAAGCCAGAAGCCCGAAAATCGTCAGATTTTCGGGTTTATGCTTGGTCTCTCGTGGACCAAGAGGTATCGTGTAACCCAGTAACTGTGTTGTTGAAGTCAAACAACCAGTCGCTCCATTTAAAATACTGCTATTGAGCTGCATCCGGTTAGACTCGAAGCTAACCCCAACGTAGATGGGAAAAGGCTAAGCAGTAGAATATAGCCCAGCCACAAATAAATAATATGCAATGCAATTTCAATCTCCTCTCAGGAACGAATGAAAACGGATATTTTGATAATTTTATCGGAGTTTTTTCAACCGGATTCTAATGGCAATGAATTCAAATATTTACTCACTTATCAGTTTATTTGCTCTAGGCATACATTTCGCAGATAAGAATGTTTATTTATATATTTCTAGCAGCAGTTCGCGCGGCGTAGGTGCGTAGGTGTATCATAATATCTCAAATACTCATTGCACATATGTGATTAGTGAGTAAAACGACACGTCCAAGAACCAAAAAATTCGTAGACATTATGTGTCGTCCACAAACCCGCACAGGGCCCGCGTGGTGGAATATGGCCCACTCCCTCTCACAGAGAGTAGGCCTCTTAATAGGATTCTAGGCTGATTATGACACATGTCTCGAATTATAATTTAAGTTGTCGCAACTTGGGCCCCCAAGACACAGACGCTAGTTTGGGGACCAGTGCTCTGAGTAACCATGTTAATTGAACTAATTACAGCAGAGTTACATTATAACAATAATTATTAAGTTATATTTTCTAACAATGGACCAATAAATTATTCTTATTTTTTCAGTTACATTTGGTAGGTTTGCTTTTTATTCTTTCCTTCAATCAATATTAGTACTGATTTCCGATGCGCATCAAAAAGGCCGGAAAAATAAGTCCACAAAATAATGTTATGGTCATATTTAGCAATAAGTATAGTTTTTTCAACCTTATTGCTTAGAAATTATGTTGTATTTTTCCATGAATATTTTTGTTCTTATTTTAAAAATACTTTTGCAATCGTAGCAGTAAATATGTATATTGCAAACGACAATAAACTTTATGTTTGAGCGTTAAGGTTTATAATCAAGTTATATGCAATCGCGGCCACATGACCGATGTGTTTTTGTTCTTAATCCTTAATCTAGTGTTAGATGATCGAAGATTCCTTCCGTTCCAATAACCCAGTTATTTTTCCCATAAGGTAGACTGAACATCCAATCAAGAGCTGGTACGAACTACCAATAAAAGTTCTCGTTCAAAATAATTTTCTAACTTAATTACAATTAGCTGGAGCTAAGTGCTAATCAAGTTTTCAAAAGAATTATTTTATGGTTTCATACAGGGCTAATTATTGTTTCAATTTAAGTGCCGAGCAACTTAAATGACCTTTCGTTTTCTTCACTAATGATACCTACGACTATGTTCTGTATAATGTAATGCAATTTTTTGTTTAAAGAGACAAATATCATGTCCCAATTCATCAATTACCATCTTGTCGCAAAACCGTTCCAACATGAGTTTAAGGCTTCAGAGAGAGGCCATTGACGATGACGTCAGAATATTTTAAATTACGAATGGGCGTTAATAAAAGAGTACCTAAACATGAACTCGTTGTCGGAAGTTCAATTAAGATAATTCTACCGTTAATTATTATAAAGTCCAATGTGCAACATTGTCGTATACATATTGATTGTACGTGTACATATTGATTGTTATAATGATATATGCGTGACATGTTCCCACTGTTATCAGTCGTACTGCGATCTCCACCTGCGCTGGTGTTGCTGAGTCCCGCAAACTCTGAGGTACGACATTTTTTTCTATATCACTTTGAAATTCGAATAGGAAAGTGGCATACTTTCTATAATTTACCTTTTTTTTCGCAGTGTCAGGTTAAGGTCATACGGTCAAATGCCTACTTAGTAAAGCTAAGTTATCACCACTAACGGGCTTTTTCTAAGTACTTGGGTTATTTTCCGGAAAACTGTTTATGAAATTTTCTTTTTTGCTGAATAATGTTTTGGAGATATTTCTGAGTCGTGACTCGTGATTTAGAATTTATAGCCTTGAGGCTTATTTATATAGGTGTGAGATGTCGTATCGGTATTTTTTGTTTGCAATCTTTTTAACTGGGAAATAATTCTTCAGTCTAAAAAAATATTTGAGGCATATTTAAGGACTTGTTCTCCTCTACATTATTATTTAATATTTATGTATTGCGAGTTCTGCTTTAGTTACTAACATAGCTCCACAGACACAAACAGAGCTCTTTAAACTGGAAATAAATAACATGTTATCGCTACTACCAAGACTTCCTCTATCTTTTTTCTTCACATACAACAGTTTTGGGGCTGAACAGTGACATGTTATGTACTTGGCTTATTTCCAGAGCTGTCACAGTGTTCTTACAAAGATATCTTACTCAGCTTTACGAGTATATTCGTATCTTGCCAACGATTTAGGAAAAAAAATCTTCTTATATTTTCTTTACAAAAATCTATTTTCTGAAGGTCGGCTTAGCAGCTTATGTTCCAACGTATCTTGGAAATTGGAATATCTTCACGGACATCTTTACTAATATAATAACTGAATAGACTGTTTTTTTTTTTTTGTTTGAACGCGTTAATCTTTGGAGCAAACAGTAGCTTTGAAAAAAAAAATTGCATTTGTAAGCCCAATACGTGAGGAAACTTATAGGCCTTTTAATAGTTAATATCACGCTACGACTATTAAGAGCCGAGCAAAAAGAAAGAAGGGTAAGCGAAAACAACGTAACAGCGCGGGCGGTTCCGATTTCTTGTAAATTAAACGGCGGCGTGTGAAACCGCGGGGCACGGCTAGTTGGTAACAATCAAGTTTTTTTTTTTTTCTAACTGAACAGACAGCAGTGCTGCTGGGGAGTTTGTTGCGCCACTTCTTCTTCCCAGCTAAAGCTCTAGGAAGTGGTGAAGGGTGGGCGTTTTGGGGGACTGTCTTATGTAAGTTTGAAGTTCGAAAAGTGCTGATTCTCAGCCTATTTTGAATAAATGACTTTTGAATTTTGAATCACAGCCAATTTGCTCCGAATCTACTGGACAAATTTTTTGTCTTCTATTTTACCCGTCACTAATGATATGCATCTCGATATTTATAGTTTAGATTCACGATAGCTTAAATAAATAATATCGGTGTTTTTGCGACCAGCACTGTACTTATTAACGATTTCCTAAACTAATTTTCAACGCTTCGCTCTCGTAAACTTTGTGCGGAAATCGAATCTTTGTCCCGGAAGTCGTGCCGCCGCTGCGCTACTGGGGTCGACAGACTGACTTACCCTTTTCCGATTGAATATGGATTTTGTACGTATTTATTATTCCAAATATTGACCTAGTATGTCCGGTGTTAGTATATTATGATGTTTGTCGTGATGGCCCAGTGGTTAAGGCCTCGCCTCTCATGCACGAAGTTGTGGGTTCAAATCCGGGCAAGTACCAACGTGACTTTTTCAGTTCATATGTACTTTCTGAGTTTATCTTGGACATTACTGACATAGGTGAAGGAAAACGTCGTGAGGAAACCTGGACTTATAGTTAATATATTTCTGAAATCGCTAACCCGTCTTGAGCAAGCGTGGTGATCAATGCTCGTGCCTTCTCTGTATGAGAAGAGGCCTTTGCCCTGCAGTGGGACAGTAGCAGGCTGATATATATAATTATGATGTTTGTATGTAACGAGAATGGGAATAGATTTATATTAAGTTTGTTGTGTCGTAATGAATGTCACTTTTGCGGGAAAATGTATGCTAATAAAAAGGTTTTTACCCTAGTTACGATATAATAATATATATGTATATATTAATCAATATTAATTAAATAAATAAATAATATTAATTAATATAGGGAACTAATTTTTTGAGCTGTTATTTAAATATTCGAGATGTTATTATGATCAGTTGAAAAACATATTGAGCAGTTATTTATTTTAATGGCAGTTGATTAATTATTGCGACAGTAAAACATGGACAGTAATAAAAAAAACAATTTTTCGGTTATTTTATCATACAATGTCAATTCTAAAAATAATTGAGCAGTCCAATAACTGAATGAGCGGTAAAAATGATGGTCTATTGTTGGTGAATCATTTGGGTTAGGTTAGAACAGTGACCATTAACGCGTGAAGGCGAGCGAGCGTGCCGCGGTAGCGGCCGCCGAGCGCCAGATCCATTCTATTGTTGGTGAATCATTTGGGTTCCATCCGTCACACCGCTGTATCTCGAAAACTACTTTACCACCTCATTGTTTATAGAATTGCTTAGAATGAGATTTCTTACCGACAAATTCCGATTTATCACTGCCCACACGTAACCGCTCGTTCCATAATTTTTACCGCCCATTTAATTATTTTCCTGCTCAATTATATATTTAATTATTTTTTATTACTCATTTTTGTTTACTTTACTGCTTAGTTTTAACTCCTTAACTAGTTATTAAACGTGCCATTTATAATTTTTAACTTACAAAAACCGCTATTTACTACTGCCTCTTTAAATCAGTGCCATTAATATATACATATAATATTTATAATATAATATTATAAATGTGGAAGTTTGGATGTTTGTTACTCAATCACGCAATAACGGCTGAACGGATTTGGATGAAATTTGGCACACAGATAGTTTATTACCTGGATTAACATAGGATACTTTTTTTTTATATATCGAGATAAAAAAAAGTACAGTAGTAAAGTACGTTCCCGTGAAATAATTTCCGACCTCCACGCGGGCGAAAGCTAGTACATAATTTTATAAAAACCGGCCAAGTACGTGTGACCGCGCACAATGAAGGGTTCCGTAGTTGGGATGAAATTATCGCAAAAACAACCTTAACTTTGTAGTCCAAAAACATGTTCTACCATACGGAATGTATGGGGGAACATGTTTTTGCAACCGCAAATGTAAGTTGGTCGATTATTACTGGTTAACTTGTAAAGCCTACTTAGCTGTGATAGTTTTCCTTCTAATTTCGTTACATATACGTATACTACTGCCGTGAATTTTTTCACATATCCAAAACCAACCATTTAGCTGGCAGGCGGGGGACTTGACTCTAACAAGAATTAGTACTTTAAAGTTAAATATTTCGCAAACGGATCCTGAATCCAAAAATGGTTTTAACTATATTTTTGAACGACCTTTCCAACGACACCACGGGACCGACATGAATGATGATGGGATAGATGTGAAAAAAAAAACATCCTTACTTTACCCTAAAAAAAACCCCGCTTTATCGGCATGATTAATATGTATACCCATGCCAAATTACAGCTTTCTAGTACAAAGAGTCTCTGAGCCAAGCCGCAGACAGACAGACGGACATGGCGAAACTATAAGGGTTCCTTGTTTACTACGGAACCCTAAAAACAACTTACACGTTAACCTTATGCCATGTCACAAAAATCATAATGTCCCTGACTTGGGCCTACGTCCTTAAATTTCAATTTGGCTATCATTCGATTAATATTCGATAATAATCGAAATTATAGCCAAATTGGACTTAGACCTGCTGCTGCGTTACTAACAAGTAAAATACAAACCACAGACAGTCCTTACGACCGTACTAGCAATAAAAGGTAAACAACAATTCCAACTAATTATTGGAAGTAGTCATAGTACGAAGTTCAGTCAATGTCATGATCTAGGTTCTAGATTGAAAAACCAATAGAAATCATTTACCAACTTGATTCACACAATTGATTCTAACTATTTATATAATCTGTAGGACAGTGGGTATTTACACAAACACACACTAATAAGGAGACGAATACATTTTTGTTCTCTTGTTGGTCGTCGTGTACCTAATCAGTAAGGAGACATTGCCATACATTTTTATGTGGATGTGCTCTTGTGGGTCGTCGTGTACCTAGTCAGTAAGGAGACATTGCCATACATTTTTATTTGGATGTGCTCTTGTGGGTCGTCGTGTACCTAGTCAGTAAGGAGACATTGCCATACATTTTTATGTGGATGTGCTCTTGTGGGTCGTCGTGTACCTAGTCAGTAAGGAGACATTGCCATACATTTTTATGTGGATGTGCTCTTGTGGGTCGTCGTGTACCTAGTCAGTAAGGAGACATTGCCATACATTTTTATGTGGATGTGCTCTTGTGGGTCGTCGTGTACCTAGTCAGTAAGGAGACATTGCCATACATTTTTATTTGGATGTGCTCTTGTGGGTCGTCGTGTACCTAGTCAGTAAGGAGACATTGCCATACATTTTTATGTGGATGTGCTCTTGTGGGTCGTCGTGTACCTAGTCAGTAAGGAGACATTGCCATACATTTTTATTTGGATGTGCTCTTGTGGGTCGTCGTGTACCTAGTCAGTAAGGAGACATTGCCATACATTTTTATGTGGATGTGCTCTTGTGGCTCGTCGTGTACCTAGTCAGTAAGGAGACATTGCCATACATTTTTATTTGGATGTGCTCTTGTGGGTCGTCGTGTACCTAGTCAGTAAGGAGACATTGCCATACATTTTTATGTGGATGTGCTCTTGTGGGTCGTCGTGTACCTAGTCAGTAAGGAGACATTGCCATACATTTTTATGTGGATGTGCTCTTGTGGGTCGTCGTGTACCTAATCAGTAAGGAGACATTGCCATACATTTTTATGTGGATGTGCTCTTGTGGGTCGTCGTGTACCTAGTCAGTAAGGAGACATTGCCATACATTTTTATGTGGATGTGCTCTTGTGGGTCGTCGTGTACCTAGTCAGTAATGAGACATTGCCATACATTTTTATTTGGATGTGCTCTTGTGGGTCGTCGTGTACCTAATCAGTAAGGAGACATTGCCATACATTTTTATGTGGATGTGCTCTTGTGGGTCGTCGTGTACCTAGTCAGTAATGAGACATTGCCATACATTTTTATTTGGATGTGCTCTTGTGGGTCGTCGTGTACCTAATCAGTAAGGAGACATTGCCATACATTTTTATTTGGATGTGCTCTTGTGGGTCGTCGTGTACCTAGTCAGTAAGGAGACATTGCCATACATTTTTATGTGGATGTGCTCTTGTGGGTCGTCGTGTACCTAGTCAGTAATGAGACATTGCCATACATTTTTATTTGGATGTGCTCTTGTGGGTCGTCGTGTACCTAATCAGTAAGGAGACATTGCCATACATTTTTATGTGGATGTGCTCTTGTGGGTCGTCGTGTACCTAGTCAGTAAGGAGACATTGCCATACATTTTTATGTGGATGTGCTCTTGTGGGTCGTCGTGTACCTAGTCAGTAAGGAGGCATTGCCATACATTTTTATTTGGATGTGCTCTTGTGGGTCGTCGTGTACCTAGTCAGTATGGAGACATTGCCATACATTTTTATGTGGATGTGCTCTTGTGGGTCGTCGTGTACCTAGTCAGTAAGGAGACATTGCCATACATTTTTATGTGGATGTGCTCTTGTGGGTCGTCGTGTACCTAGTCAGTAAGGAGACATTGCCATACATTTTTATTTGGATGTGCTCTTGTGGGTCGTCGTGTACCTAGTCAGTATGGAGACATTGCCATACATTTTTATGTGGATGTGCTCTTGTGGGCCGTCGTGTACCTAGTCAGTAAGGAGACATTGCCATACATTTTTATGTGGATGTGCTCTTGTGGGTCGTCGTGTACCTAGTCAGTAAGGAGACATTGCCATACATTTTTATTTGGATGTGCTCTTGTGGGTCGTCGTGTACCTAGTCAGTAAGGAGACATTGCCATACATTTTTATGTGGATGTGCTCTTGTGGGTCGTCGTGTACCTAGTCAGTAAGGAGACATTGCCATACATTTTTATGTGGATGTGCTCTTGTGGGTCGTCGTGTACCTAGTCAGTAAGGAGACATTGCCATACATTTTTATTTGGATGTGCTCTTGTGGGTCGTCGTGTACCTAGTCAGTAAGGAGACATTGCCATACATTTTTATGTGGATGTGCTCTTGTGGGTCGTCGCTAAGTCTCAATACAGCTTTATAGCAATGTTTAGCCAAAACATTGGTGTTAGTTGTACCTATTACCCTGTGCTCGTTAGTTTCATTTTTAGGGTTCTGTACCCGAAGGGTGCCAAACGGAACCCTATTACTAAGTCTCCGCTGTCCGCCCGTTTGTCTGTCAGCGGAATGTATCTCATGAACCGTAATAGGTAGACAGTTGAAAGTTTCACGGATTGTGTATTTCTATTACCGCTATGTCAATAAATAATAAAAATAATCATTTTTTTATCATTTACGAGTACAATGACATGTATCAATTGTTTTTGGAGTTTACTCCTTATGAATCGATTTTCATATAGAAAGCCTCCGGTATGGAAATTTTACGAAGAGTGGAATTTATACAAGCGTTATGTTTTGGGGGGGCTGTTTTTTTAAGAGATTCGTTTCTTTACCTTCTTTGCCCATTGCATATTCAAAGACAATCGTATTAAAGAGAAAACTCCAGTCGTACCTCGGAGCTGTCACACACACACTTTTTTTTTGGTTATTCATTGGTCTTCAGTACTCTTCAGTTTTATTTCAGTACTTAAAAGTTAGTTAACCTTCTGGAACTTTTCATTTTATTATGTCAGCAAACGTTACTATTACACACGTTCTCGCACTCAACTTGACCTTTACGTAACGCTCATAGTAACTTATTGATTGCCAAGTTAACGATAAATAGCGAGATTTGTTGTCAATGAGTTATGTTGCTAATGAGAATTTAGAATTACCTTTTGTATGATGTCATGGTCACTGAGGAGCCAAGATTTACATTTTGTATGATGTCATGGTCACTGAGAAGCCAAGATATCATGGTCATTTTATTTTAAATACTAACCATGGGATTATCTACGTTTAGCCTGAAGCATTGAAAGGTACATAAATTCCATGACTGCTTTCAGTCTGGCAGTGAAGGAACAATCTGCACAATAGAGATTTATGTATAAAACTGATGTGTGTCGTAGGATAATTTGATAATTCGAATTTTCGCGAAAACCCTAGGCATATTGCGAAAACACGGATAGTTAGAAATTGGTGAAAACATGTCTGCGAGCAACTTGGTTGAAATAGGTTATGTTAGAACTGTGAGAAACCGCACGCGAGCCGAGCGAGCGCGACTTCCAACTTGCTCGAAGAAATGTTTTCACTATTTTCTAATTATCCGTATGCTCGCGAAAATTCGAATTATCAAATCATCCTACGACATAATTATGTATGGTAAGATTGATTAGCTACTTCTTTGTTTGTCATCGCATTCAAATGGTTTCAGTACTAGGTATTTTAAGTGTTAATGTGGTCACGTTACCTATGGTTATCTTTATCAATAAGTACCTGCGCTGCGCTTTGATTTCAGGAGGGGTGTTCAACTAGCCTATTAATTTCAAGAATATACGCAACGCCCTTACTTACACACGTGTT
Organism: Agrochola lota; assembly: GCA_947364205.1. Lineage (NCBI taxonomy): Eukaryota > Metazoa > Arthropoda > Insecta > Lepidoptera > Noctuidae > Agrochola > Agrochola lota. The sequence goes on along the minus strand of OX376223.1, from coordinate 14,484,357 downwards.
AACTCAATGTTACTAAAGTAATTACTCAGCCCCGAATCTAGATTTTTTTGAAGCGGGGTAAGAACTGCCGTATGTCGCCCCCACCCCGAATGCTGTAAGGGTATTTTAAATTCTAATTTTGGCAGCAACATAATTAATCCAATATTATCGATCGATAATGCGCCAATCCAACAGGGGCGCCAAAACTGTTGTAAAAAAGAAAGATTATCATGTCTGCCCGTCTCAATTATTGCAAAGTTGCGGTGTGCTGGGTGATGCGCTTGTTCTACTATGGTTAAATTTGTCGCCCACTGAAGTTGGCACCCGGGGCACAAGCCCTGGTTTGCCCTCTAGATCCGGGGCTGTAATTACTTACTAGTAAAAGTGAAGTAGGTACCTACGTACATAATTAAAAAGCAGAGTAAACTATAGTAATCAGCAGTGACCTTGATGGTAATGAATGTTGAGAACTCAATTTATGTTGGTAGTTTATGCCCAGCGTGCTTGAGAGCGCTATCGTTATCAAGAGGCGGTTTTATGGCTTCTGCACTGAATGGCCTGTGTTGGCGCGCGCGGTCTGATTTACATTGATAGATTGATACCGTCATTTATTTTGTCCGACGTCTGACTGAGATGTCTGGTGCAAAAATGTCTTGTTCAAAAACTCACTGAATGCATAACATCCTTTTTTTTAAGTCGGTGAAAAAGTGAAATTTACGCCATTACTGTCATATGAATTGTGAGGAGCTCGTGGCTAAGTAATAACTGCTGCACGGGTCGATCATCAGGTTAAGCTACGCTTGCCGGGGTTGGTCGGTGGATGGGTGATCATCTTTACATACCGAGACTCCTCCGTGCCTCGGTAGTTAAGCCGTTGGTCCCGGCTGTCATTCGTGGATCTTTGACAGTCGTTACGGGTCGTCAGAAGCTCGAAAGTCTGACAACCAGTCTTACAATACTACTTAAAATACTGGAATTCAGCTGCATCCGGTTAGACTGGAAGCCGACCCCAATATAGTTGGGAAAAGGCTAGGCAGATTGATTGACTGTCATGTGAATTGTGTTGTTTAATGATGCTATGTGGCGGTTTTTCAGGATTCCTTACCCGAAGGGCACCATACGGAACCTTATTACAGCTTCCGCTGTCCGTCCATCTGTCTACGCACTACACTACTACTACACTAGGAACTATTTGTTGAAACGCACTCTAGTTTTTTCATCGCCAACTATTGAGACATCTACTTCTAAATATGATAGGCTCTTTGGGTTTCAGTTTCACACAATAGTCCAGGAATGATGCCTGGGTAAAAAAAAAGAAATTCTAATTAGTCCGTCAGCCAGATAATAAAAAAATATTAGACACGTATTTTTTGCTAATAACAAAATACTTAGATAAAACGCATTTTAAATTGGAGAGTGGGGGTCGCTACGTCACAAGTAAGTATAAAATCTACATACTCGTGACGTCATGGCACATTTTAACTCAATGTATCGCCGTAATCTTTAGATTACGTAAAAAAAGAAAAAATACGTGTCCAATATTTTTTAATAATCTCCAAGACGGACTAAAATAAAAGAAAAGATTTTTGTCGGCATCCCTATTATTTTGTAGTTCTGTTAACACAAACAGTCTACTGAAACAAGCTACTCTTACGATAGGAGTACTCATAGTACTCATACATAAGTAGGTACGCTTTATCTTTCTTTGTTTATATTAATTTAATGCACTGTAATAGGCTTATGACACAAGATTAGATCATAGTTATCATAGCATTAGTAAGTGCCTACTTAATTAATTATTTAAGAGCGTTTATACAGAAAGTAGGCAACGTCGCAAATAGCTGTCAAATATTGGAGTGTTTTGAAATAAGAAAGATGGCTAACTAATGAACTAAAATATTGATTATGAAATGCAGTAATTAATATCGTGACACCAAATATTTAGTTTTAGATGTAAAAAAAGTATTTGGAAACTTTCCAAATGCCTTTTTATACCTAAAACGGTTACAACATCAAATTCAGTGTTATAATTACATTGCATTATTAATATTCTAGTTCACTAGTTAGCCACATTTCTTATTTCCGCACAGTAATATTGCCAAATTAATCAAAACAGATAAATGTTTGACAGCTATTTGCGACGTTGCCAACTTTTTTGATAAACGCTCTTTAGTACGAGTACTTTGCATTTAATATCAGCTAGCCTAATTTTAATGTGTTAATTGTGTGTAACAAAGAAATGGAGAGTGGAGGAAAGATTCTCAATCATGTACCTACTTGATCTGAATATCTCATCAAGAATCCGATTGGAATCAGAATGTCCCACTTAGATTACATGGGTTTCTTGGAACTTTCAGACCCAGACATAATAAAAACTTAGTAGTACGTAACAGAAACATGATGTGCAATGTGCACACTGTCAAAATAAAACTTAGGTATACTCTGGCAAATATTGTACAGTAGATAAATTACTTTTTAGGGGTTCCGTACCCGAAGGATGAAATGAAATGAAATGAAATTGTTTATTCTGTAAATAGGATATAGGAATCACTTTTACACGTCATATTAAAAATATATTAAATTTTGCTAGATGAGTTCGGCGTTTCCTATCCGACTACTCTGAGAAGAAAGGCCGAAACAAACTCAGAGGTCACAGTCTCTTTTAAAGTCCAGACATAATCTTGGTCAAGCCATATGAGGACCATGTAGATTCATGTCTGAAATGGTCTTTTGAGAAAAGAACCACACAGATTTGAGTGGACCTGTCCAGTCAGTGAAAGCATTTGTCAGTAATCGTGGAGCTCAACTCAGAACAAAAGGAGCTCAACTCGACGAACAATACCAAAGAAAGGACATTTGGGTAGGCCGCATAAACTACTCAAACTGCCAGACCATCATTAAAACTAACTGAGAGAGGATAAAAAAGGAGTAATGAGAAAAAAAAAATTAAATTAAAAAAATATCCACATAGTCCTCACATTCACAATAGGTAATTAAAATAATATTATTTACTTTACAAAGTAATCATGTCATTTTATTTTAATGTTTAAATAAAACTGGTATATTTTAATGATTTTACTAAATAATTCTAATGTCAAGTTTTATGGTTTTATCACAAGGTTTAGCAGAGCGAGCAGCTCAATCCCAAGCTTTTTTATCTTCTAAATAATCTGAAATTTTATAGTACCCTTTTTTACAAAGTTTGGTTTTAATACAAATTTTAAATCGTTTAATGGGTAAGTTTCGAATGATGCCAAACGGAACCCTAATACTAAACCTCTGCTCTCCGTCCGACCGTCTGTCTGTCAGCGGGCTGTATCTCATGAACCGTAATAAGTAGACAGTTAAAATTTTCACAGATTGTTTATTTCTATTGCCGCTATAACAAAAAATAATAAAAATTATATACAAAAAACCTGTATTTTTTACTAAAGTAAAAAACGTAGTGTTAAATATTGTACGATGGTACCGAACCCTTCGTGTGCAAGTCCGACACGCACTTGGCCAGTTTTTCATACTATATTTAACCACACAATAGACTAGACGTGGGTCGATACGTAAATAAACTTAATCAACACCGCCGATCTTAATTTGACTGGCGCCCTTGTCCCACAACGGTGGCTAACTCAATACGTTGCCATGTGAATGTGTTTGTCAGTTCGATCCCAGGACCTTTCACTTGATCTCTGTATCAGTTACTACTTAATATATTATTGATAGATAACAGCTGCTAAGTAAACCGGTGAACTGGAAAGATTGAGGAGGCATGTCATTAATAATTCTGTAGACTACTTCATCAAGTTAGATGTGGATAAGTTTTGTGAAACTTATAAGTAAAAAATTTGAAATAACCCTCTGTAGTTTCGTGATTTGTTGGATGAAGACAGTAAGCTGTACGATACTGTCTAAACATAACCGTTTCTCCTATATTTTGTTTTATCCTTTGTAGGTGTAGAAAAGTATAGATAGATCTAACTATGTTTCGCCAAAGATTCAATCATAAATGAAAAAAAAAAAGGTAAACTTTATAACTTTCCTTCGGCAGACCTAGCTACATCGATTTTTCGCCCCCGTAAACCCCTATATTGCAACTTTTATCGAAATCGTTAGAGCCGTTTGCGAGAACGCGATTACAAATATACAATTATTGCTCGTTTAATAGTATAGGATTTCTTAACAAACTAAGTTATCGTGTAATAAGAACCCAAGAGTTCATTACCTCATTAAAAGTATGAAAAATCACAACGGTAATGTTTTCCCATTGTTTGTCTTATTTGTGTTAGTATATTCGTGTATTTATGTGTATTTATCTGTTCTTGTATTTATTTATATTGTATTATATATATAGGTTAATAGGTATATGTATATTAAAATAAATATTTATTCCACAATTTTCGTTATTGCACCTACCACTGTTTATCTCTGCATCACCCAAAGGTTGACTGGTAGAAAATGCCTATGGCATTAAGTCCGCCTATGTACATTTGTGTGTAAAGTGTTAAATAAATAAATAAATAAATAAAAATGGCTGCTATTCCAAACTCGCTGACATTCTCATTAAAGCAAGCCATTAGTTTAGCCTTCGAGTGGCGATGATCGATTAAGTCGTTATATCGCTCATGAATCGATACGCTTCGATTTTGTACTCAATGTCGTTATAACAACCATGCATATTTGATGGAGCGATGAAGGTAACTTTAAACTTGGTCCTTTTCAATATGTAAGCAAGTATAATTATACATATGGTTTACTGTATAATGCCCGCGGCTTCGCCCGCGTAGACTCTAATTCTATTATTATTTTTCTAAAATAAAAACAACATAAGTTACTCCTTATAACATCAGCTATCTGCCAGCAAAAGTCCCGTCAAAATCGGTCCAGCCGTTTCGGAGATTAGCCGGAACAAACGAATAGACAAAAATAAAAAGCTGTTATTTTGACATTATAAGAAGACACTTCAATTTTATTTATTTGGAAAGATTTGTTTTAAATGAAAAACAAAAGAAGTTTGCTTTAAGAAGGGCAGAGCGAAGGCATTGATTATTTTCGTGCAATAGGTCGCACGTCAGTGGTTACAAAACCTTTAGGTAAGCTGGCTATTGATTGAAACTCCATACTGCGTTACAGAACATCATTGCTAGTGTTGTGATTTTTTATTGTTTAACAGAAAATGAAAAATAACACACACACATAAATAACATCACGCCTGTAATCCCTGAAGGGTTCGGCAGAGGTGTACCTATAGTACACCCACATTTCGCCAGTTATGTTTAAGTCCCATGTAATAGGGGGCGAGCCTATTACCATCAACCAAGCACAAATCCAAACTCCGGGCTGCTACTGAGAAGTTCCTGATGGCAAAACCCAATAACATTTTGCCCGATCTGGGAGTCGAACCTAGGACCTCATGCTTAGCAGTAGCGCTTGCGACCCCTAGACCAACGAGAAAATAAAAATATGAGCTTTGATATCTCACTAACAAATTCTTTAGGAAGAACTCAAACTCAAAGCATTTATTTTATTTATTATATAAACCATTTACTGGCACTTTTGAATTGTCAAATAGTCGGTCAGTAAGTCAGAAAGTTGAAGCTAGTTGCCCATTCCAAAACGTAGATCTTTATGGAGAAGAACGGGCAAGAAACTCCAAGGACACTGTTTTAAATATAGAAAATTACAAAATCCTGGGTACATTACCCAACCAAACCAATCACTGAACCAATCTGCATATTATGATACCTATTCAATTTATAACAAGGATACAAGTTTTTTGTTAAGAAACTTATTCCTCTCATTAATCAATCCACATGTTCACATGTTTACATGTCATAGTGCTTAAGGCACTCAGTGTGGAACTACATAGCATATGGTGTAGGTACATCTGGAGCCCCATTTTTTGTTCGCCTATCGCCTGGATACTATAAAAAGCTGAGTAACAGGCCATTAGGTAGATATTATTAAGTGCATCAGCCTTTAATAGTGCCATGAACTTGTATAGAGGTTAATACAATTTTAAACTAAACTACTTTGTTACTCCGACTACTTACCTATATCTCATCGATATTTGAATAACCTAGTTGAAATTCCAAAACATTTTATTCGACCTTGCATCCATATTACTGTTAGCGGCTTATTGGTTTCCATCTTGTCATATCTGATACATTCGCAGGGCTGGGATACAGTGAGGTCTCTGATGCCCGTTTTCACCTTTACTAAGTGACACTTAAATTAATCCCTAAATAAAAGTGCACTGTTGGATTTTCAACGCTAGGCTCAGCGTTGAGAGTTGAAAATCCAACAGTGCACTTTTATTTAGGGATTCATTTAAGTGTCACTTAGGGCTGATTTCACCAAACGCGGTCAAGAGCTGTCAGTGTACAATATTCCATTACAATTTTGACACTGACAGCTCTTTATCAATTTTTTCGCGATTTAGAAATGCTGATCGCGTTCAGTTTCATTGGTTAAATCCGCACTTAGTTGTCAGTTTGTCAGTGAAAACGGGCATTAGTGTCCTATATTTTTGTTCCAGTATCATGAACTTTATAATCCTAACTAATATTATAAATGCGAAAGTGAATTTGTTTGTTACGCGTTACGATTTGGATGAAATTTGGCATATGCGTAGATGACTTGGATTAGAACTTAGAATACTTTTTATCTCGATATTCTTACGGGTTCGAGACTTATGTGGGTGAAACCGTGCGGTGCAGCTAGTACCGTATAATTTAAGGTCAGCAACATCATCAAGAAAGTAACATCCTTCCTTTTTTTATTCTTCTTTTTTTTCCCAGAGTCACTTGGATCAAAATTTTCATTCATGTCCGTCCCCGTAAATTGGATAATTTTAAGAGTTTATAGGTACGATGATCACGTCGGGATCACTAATTTAAAGGCATGAGGAACAGGATGTAAAGTTCACTCATCCTCTATTGAAAAGGGAAAATCCGACCAGACGGGTGTCGTATCTGGCGGGCAACTGCCCAACGATTAATGTCGTTCGTGCGTTAAACTCTAATTGCGCTATGCAGGATTTTTATGACGTCAGGCTTTTGTGTGACGTCAGTTCTTTGATGCGTACTTCCCATGTGGCGATGTAGATGTCGCCACAAGAGTAACACCTAACAACAACTAACAATGTCTTTATATCCGCAGGTATTATGGGCAGAGCCGGTGACGCTGCTCGGTGAGAACATCAATCATGCCGGTACTACGCAATGCCGACCATCCTGCGTACGCGCTGTCCGACTCTATCGCCGTGAGGTACACCGTCGCCGTGCTTGGCGCTTGGGCTGCTGAAGGAGGTCAGTCCTAAATACCTATTGATAATAATAACTGTAGTTTAAACTAAGCCAACCACTCTGGGCTGTTCTGGTGTTAATGGCCCGCGTTGTGAATTATGGCCCGCGTTGTGAATTACAGCCCACGCGGTGGATTATGGCCTGCTCTCTCTTACATAAATGAGGCCGTGTCCCAACAGTGTCGTGCCGTGAATAATTGATGACGAATTCTAAGCGATTCTACCCAAGTGAAGGAGTTTCGTACTTAGGAAACATCAAGATAGAGTGTTTTTCAAAATAATAGCAACTGTAAATCATTTTGGATCTGGTTAGTTAATTAGACGAATATCTAAATTACAAAGAAATGTGGAGTCACATTCATCATCTATATACCAAATCAAAGCGATTTTTTTAATAAGCTTCATTTAAACCTACTCTTAATAAAAAACCCGTCGGGTATCGTTAAAAACAACTCTTGTACCCTATGATGTTCACAGTATGATAACAACATTACAGGTGCTAAAGCGGATGCTGCTATCCGGCCTCTTTCTCCCGGCACACCCTGTAGGACGATAAAAGGGTTAACTGTTCTTAATCCTATTTTCGTTCCATTATGTATGGGGAGTCCGAGGCCCGGTGCATAATGCGATTATATTCTGCATCAGTCTGTAGGAAAAAGTGTTATTGGGTTTTTCCCTTAGAAATTCCTCAGTAGTATCCCTGACCAGTGGTGGTCCAGTGGTAACGGCCCCGACTTACAAGTTGTAGGTCTTCGGTTCGAACTCAGGCAGGCGCTTGACTTCGTGTAAATCATGTCATCACAACAGCTCTCAAAACTCTGAAGGACACATCGTGAGGAAACCGGCATGTCCGAGAACCTAAAAATCGAAGACATGTAACATCCACCAACCCGCGCTGGCCCCGCGTGGTAGATTCTACAACCGACTCCCTCTCGAAGAGAGGAGGTCTTTTTTTTTTTTTTTTGAGTTTGGGAAATCATCAAATGACTTCTCCCGCTCTGGGCGGAGCGAGAGGGCGTGTCAGACTTTTACTGACTAAAACCCACCCGTGTTCCTTCCGTTGCCCGTGTGCCGGGGCCGCGATATACCTTTCGGACAAACCCGCAACCCCAGCAGGCATTGGTCCTTTCGGAACCCTTCCGTTGGTGCTGACATCTCTTTGAGGCGCGCGTGGAACACAACGCGCCGTCGACCTGGGCCTGGTCCTAATCGGATGGCGAGCTGCCCATTGCTCACCGTCCGCAAGCCCGCGCCTACGGTGGCCGGAAGTCGGCTCGCGACTCCCGACGCCCGGGGCTTCTCCTGCGGCGACTAGGGGCGCGAGGGCGCGCATCTTACATCTCCCTCGCGCGCTCCGCCTCCTCCTTCGCGAGCATAACTGCTTCGCAGAAGGAGGTGACGGCCTCCCATGCCCTCTCGCTCCGAACCATGGCCTGAACCAGGGCCGGACGCGAGAGATCGTCGCCGCCGATCGCCTCCATGAGGACACGGCGGTGCTCCGCCCAAGCCGGGCAGATCTCCACCGTATGCTCCACCGTAAGAGAGGAGGCCTGTGTCCGCATGTCTGAGTCTTGACTTGATTTGTGTCCGGTTATGGCAATAAGCTCGACCCCTATGACCTAGTATAGAATTAAACAAAAGTGGCGAAATCTTGGAGTAGTACCTCTTAAAAATAAAAAATGTGGGAGTAGGACCACTTGGAAATGTGGGAATAGCACCTCTTAGCCCTTTGGGGAATACAGGCGTGATATTATGTTATATTTAAGTTATAGGATTCCGATATAACCCTCTGTTCTTTCTAAAGGGCGGGGGTTTTGGGGGATTGTCTCATGTAATTTTGACATTCAAAAAGGGCTGATTCTCAGCCTATGAACGTACAAATAAACAATATTTGCAGTTGAACACTAGACTTTTGAATAAATGACTTTTGTTTTTTTTTAATGCAAATTACTTTCATGAATATTTTCCCTATAAAAAGGGGGTTTCCATAGTCAATTAAGAGTAAGAACTTCCGTCATAGCAACACCCATTAAAGAGTACCGCAGGTACTTATATCCCGATTCTAGGTAGTTTATCATAGTAATAAATTGTTGAAACTCAAAAGCTTTTACATTGAAGTAGCAGAGTTTATCTTCAAGTGGTGCTAATGCTCGAATGATAATATTATTAATAATGCGAAAAGCCTCTTGAACTGGTATATTGTTATACTTTCGTTACAGGTACTAAAGATTTATATTTGATTAAAGTTATCGCTTTGAACACATTTCAAATGTGTGATTAATTAAAAAAAAAAAAAAAAAAATTATCACCTTCAGTTGTACAAAAAACACTTATCTAAAACACTATGCAGCGTTACAACTAAGGGAAAGAGTGTTTTCGATGAACTCTGGCACCCAAAGTAAGATTTAATTTGTGTTTAGGGTGCCATCGTCCTCGCCTATAATTTGAACATTTAACAGTAGTTGTATTAGTATATTAATACGTGAAACAAAAACTTTGTACCCCTTTTTACGAAAACTACGCGGACGGAGGAGTATAAAATTTGAGGAGTGCAGAAAGCTAATATTTTTATATAATATACAGAAAAAAATAAAATTAATAAAAAAAATATTACACACACTACCATGCGTTTGACAGCGTTTGACACAAGATGGCTACCTTAGCATCATGACATTTAAATGAATTATGGTCGAATTTCGACCTCTGGGCGACCACTAGTAACTATTAATAAGTATCCGGTTCGGCTCGCAAATCATTCCATACCCTAAGGACACGTCTTCCCTACCACTGCCGCGCCCCCAGTCTACTCCTTGATATGCAATTAGTCTCTGTAACACCATGGAACATGAGCCTTCAAGGGCTAGTGCAAATAAAGTGGGTTCATTCGATTAATCGAGTCTGGTCAAACCACGCTGGGGTCGGTGCATTTAATTCATTCATTAATTGATAAATTATCATAAAGGGGTTTATTTATAAACGTTGCTTAAAGTTAAGAGACGTTTAAACGGCAAAAATGTATTGTTAAACAGTCGCTAATCATTGCTTAACTTTAAGCAACGTTTATATTATAAACTATTATATATATTATAACCCGCCAGCGGCTACGCCCGCGTGATATCTTTATAAATTATAGGTTATGTAACTCAGTGATAATATAGCATTCTTAATGGCGAAATATTTTTTTAAATCGGTCCAGTAGTTACTTATTGAGTTTATTCATTACAAACAAACATACAAAAAATCAAATCTTTTTTTATAATATTAGTTTAGTAAGTTTAGATAAAAGAAATTTTTAAGACACAGTTTGTAAATAATAGGAAAATAATTTGTTTTTAATCAGCTTATACCGTAATCCATTACTACCAAACATGGGTCTTCTAATCGACCTCTATACAAAACAGTCCTGAGGGAATTTAGACCATCCGACGCGAATGCACGATAAGCAGACATTGGCGGCCGCAGGCAACGCGTAGCGTAGAGAGTCTTATTGCCTAACGTACAGGAATTTTGATCAGGCTAAGGGGTCCTGTATTTAAACTTAAAGCTTATTTGTAGGTAGGTATGTCACACAGTATGTTAATCAACGAAGGGCATTCCGTATAGCCGGTAATACGATAATACAATTTCGCCCATGGGCATGCAACCGCCCGTATTTATCTGAATATTCATGAAAAATTATAACTTTAAAAGGGTCTCTTTACTATTACTACTACTCTCTCTACTCTACTCTATCCTTAAGATTTTTCATGTTATAATGTTTTTTATTTTTTGGGTAGCGTTTGCCATATCTCCTTTGTTATTGGCTCAATTTGGATTCTGTTTATTATTTCTAAAAGCTTATGAGCTATTTTATCGGATTAACTAACATACCTAAAATGTGTCGACTATGAAAAAATAACGAAGGTGAAAACATTATTTTCTAAAAAAAAAACAGTATTTATTTAAAAAACACAAGTGTAAATCCATAAAATCATAAAATCATTGTAAAAGAAAATAAGCCCCCACCATTTTAAAGTGAATTTTCGATAATTTGTCATGAATATTCAGAAAAATACGGGCAGGCACATGCCCTTGGGCGAAATTGTATAGTGTGTGCAGATGCAATAGTGCCTAAGGGTCCACAGATTTGGAGAAAATAAAAACATTTTTTGGGTGGGTTTATTTTTTAGCATGTCCCTGCCCTGCTTGTTTAGTCCTTCGTTAATTAACATCCTAACCATTATTATACTCGTAAATGCGAAAGTGAGTTTATTTGTTTATTGTTTGTTACGCTTTCACGCTGAAACGGCTGAACGGATTTGGATGAAATGTGGCACATGGGTAGACTATGGCCTGGGTTAGGACATAGGTTACTTTTTATCCCGATATTCCCACGGGATCGAGACTTTTGCGGGTGAAACCATGGGGCGCAGCTAGTACTGTTTAAATTAAAAAAACTGGAAGGTCGCAAATCACTTGCATAGACAGCAGGCCTCATATCAACAAATTACCATCAATCCTTTGTAATATAGTGACAGGAAACAGGAAATCAATAAAGGGACCATCTTTTTTAGGGTTCCGTAGTAAACAAGGAACCCTTATAGTTTCGCCATGTCCGTCTGTCTGTCTGTCCGCGGCTTAGCTCAGAGACGGTTAGTACTAGAAAGCTGTAATTTGGCATACATATTAATCATGCCGACAAAGTGGTAAAATAAAATTAAGAAAAAAATTTTTTTAGAGTACCTTTCCTACACGTAAAGTGGGGATGTTTTTTTTTCCCATCTACCCCATGTTGTGGGGTGTCGTTAGAAAGGTATTTCAAAAATATTGTGAGTTTGTCAGAACCATTTTTGGATTCAGGGATCCGTTTGCGAAATATTAAACTTTTAACTGAAATGTTTTGTTAGAGTCTAGTGTCGTCGTCCCCCTTCTAGTTAAATGGTTGTACTTGGACTTGTGAAAAAATTCACAGCAGTAGTATGTATAAAGAAATTAAAAGAAAAACTATCAGAGCTAAGTAGGCTCTACAGGTTAACGAGTAATAATCGTCCAACTTTGCGGTTTGAAAAACATGATCTCCCATACATTCCGTATGGGAGAACATGTTTTTCAACTACAATGTTAAGTTTGTTCTTGGGATAATTTCATCCCAACTACGGAACCCTTCATTGTGCGTGGTCCGACACGCACTTGACGGTTTTTTAAACTTCGATGAGCAATATAATAGAACTGAACTTGAAGACATTCAATCTATAGACGTGAAAAAAAAAAACTCTCTACATGTCAAGTTTTTGAGTCTCCATCAAAATACATATGTAGCAGGACATCAAAATATCATGTAATAGACTAATTGGCGCCTCAACTGTACTAGCCGCAACTAAATAATCTATTCTACTTGAGCTTAATTGACGACAATTACATAAAGGTATAGGTACGTACGAGTAGAATGATGTACTTAGTCTTAGTTCAAGTAATGTCCTGTGTCAATGGTAAACAAGTAGATCATGAATGAATGAAAACTTTTGAACGGGTTGTTGTCACAATCTAAGTATCGGTTAGGTTAGGATATTTCATATTTCATTCATTCGGTTAGGCTGATTTTATGAACATTTGCACCTTTCCCCAACCAAATAATTGTTTATTTACAATTTTTGTCAATTAATGGTGCAAACACAGCATAGGTACTATCCAGATACTCCTCTCCTGAATATCCCTTCAAATATACTTCAGTCTGTTATCATTCTTCTTCTATTTATTGAATGTAAGAAGTGAATTGTTACTAAAATAATTCTTATTTCTCTTGCAGCAACCTACCCGTTCGACTTGACAAAGACAAGGCTTCAAATACAATCGGAAGTCGCAGCCGCTAAGCATGGATACAAGGTAAATTGAAAACGGAATTATTTAATAAATATTTTTATAGATTTTTTCTTTTAAACATTACTAGTATAGATCTTCGAGTAAGTACTTATTTAATTTTATGTAAGGGTTAAAAAGGCTCCGAAAACATGATAAAATCACTGCCACTTAGTAAATTGTTCTATTCTTTTTATAATTGCTTTGATTTCTTTTTTTATTGCTGTACAATAATAGACGGCTGATTTCCAAAAGCTATTAATGAAAATGCCAGTCAACCATAAAATGAAGCACTTTACTAATGAACTAAAATCCAAAGTCGATAGCCCGTCATATAATACAACGGCGTCATAATCCAGAAGTGGAGTGGATTAAACAGTAAACCTTCAGTAAATTAGTACCGACCTGCCAGTACTCTGTTCCACCACACTGCCATGTGGTGCCATTAACTTGTAAATACATTTAAGTTTGGAACAGTTCAGCTTTCATGACGTTGGCTATTTCAACGTCATGAATGATAAAAGCTTTCTTATTTGAAAATGGAAGTGATGGTCCACCCACATTGTGAATACCAACTTCATAGGACCCTAGTGCGTAAAGTTTTGTGACATAAATGCTCCACGCATAGCAATCGTCACTTGCAGGCAAAGTAAAAAAAAATGCAATGAACAGACTTGGTGCTTTCTTTGGCGCCTTAGTTTCCTGAAATAAATTATGTCAAACGAACTCATTTTAAGTATAAGTAAATGATAGCCTTTTAACGGAACACGTTCCCAAGGTGTCCTACTTATAGACACTATTCCAATAAAAGCTTGATTAAAGGGAAGACCAGCTGAACAGTTTTATTACCAAGAGCTTTCCACGAATGATTGTTAGTGGAAAGCTCTTGGTAATAAAACTGTTTCGAACTACTAACGGATACCGGAATATAGAGGTGTTTTTTAATGTGTAATAGTATATTGAAACCGAAGTCCTTCGAGTTTCGCTGCGAAAGTGAGTAAGATGATGAGCGGTTTCCGTTACAATCTACTTAGGAAGTAGGTAGGTACACCAAGTACCTAGGTATACAGGATGGCAGGGACATCGACGCAAAAACGGATACCATAGATTCAGTACATGTTTCTGAACGCCCCTTCGTTGAAATTTTTCATAGGTTATTAAAAAAAAATCTGCTGTTTCATAGAAAACTGCAATACCTACGCGGTCAAAATGTATGGAACAGCAGTTTCTTTTTAAATAACCTACGAAAAATTGCACCGCATGGGGTTTCAGACTCATGTACTGAATCCTTGGTATCAGGCTTCGCGTCGATGTCCTTGCCACCCTGTATAATATTGAAACGCTCGAGGTTAAGTTTCCCTAGTAAACTACCTACCTACTTAAGTGACTAAATCTTTTCTGTCCTACATCATATCGTGCATGGAAGCCTCACTATCTTACAAAATAAGAATCTTCCGCCTCTTTCTAAAACCTTAGAAAAAAGGGTTACCAATTAATTCTGGCGCCTGTACAACTCTTTAAAGTCAAGCGCACATCACAGCCGCAACGGGCCGCAGCGCAACGCATTCTCATACAAAAAAGTACCGCGCGGCCCACCAGTAGTGAGTGTAATTAATTCATAGAAAATGTACGAAAGTCACTTAGGAAAATATGTACCTTCAGTTAACCGTGCACCTTACTAATGCTATGACCATTCCTCAACAGCTAGAAAACCTCGGCATGATAAAAACAGCAGTAGGTATAGCGAAGCAGGAAGGTGTGACCAAGCTCTGGACCGGCCTGATGCCCATGTTCCAGCGCCATGTCATCTACTCCGGCTGCCGGCTTATCTTCTACGAGCAGTTCAGAAACTACTTCAAGGATGAAAATGGAAAAGTGTCGCTTGGAATCGCGTCCTTAGGTGAGGAAATTGGTTTATTAATATTTTTAAGTGGGAATTAATGTAGTATGATATTGTGAAGTAGTGTTAAGTTTTTTCTCAAATATTAATGTCAAGGATTTCGCAAACGCATCCAGAAGTTCTTTCAAACAAGTTACAAAATAATGGTTTTGTTAAATTCCGGTTACCTTATTACTTTATTAGGGATATAAAGTCTGCTATGTCCTAAGGTCTTAACCCAGGTCATGGTCTACACATTTGCCAAATATCATCCAAATCCGTTCAGCCGTTTTAGCGTGAAAGCGTAACAAACAAATACACAAACATACAAAAATCAAATCTTTTCTCTTTCTATTATTAGTTTAGTTATGTAGATTATTAAAAATTGCTACAGAATTTTAAATTTTTCTTGTAGTGCCTTTCCAGAGAATGACAAAGACCCGTATACTAACAAAGAGAAAGTAAAAAACTAGTTAAGTCCATAAAATATTCATCATTAATATTTAAAAATATTTTATTCACAGAATATTCTCCTACGTTTGGTGCAACTTCCATACCATCATAATCATTTTGCTGCCCTTGTCGTATGTCACTTGTGGTCGGCGCAACACGATTTCTTTTTCCATTCTCCACTGTCAACCGTTACGCTATCTCTCCCTTCTCTTCCAAATGATTCCTCACACAATCCATCCATTTTTTCTTAGGCCTCCCTCTCCCGCTCCATCCATCAACATTTATATTCATCACTCTTTTAGTCACATCCGTTTCCTCTATTCTCATCACGCCCATACCAGGCCAAACGATTTCCTTTCAACTTTTCTGTCACTGGCGCCACTTTTAAACTTCCCCTTATATATTAATTTCTTACTTTATACATTTTCGTCACTCCACACATCCATCTCAATGTTCTCATCTCCGCTACATGCAATATTTTTTCATCCGTCTTCTTCACGGCCCAGCATTCCGATCCATACAGTACAACTTCCGTACCATATTTAATAACAAAGCCAAGTAGATACTGAATACAATACAGAACTTATTTAATCCTCTTATTCAAGAGATAAAATATTCATTGGAAAGACTTTAGTCCTCATCGTATTACGTTCGCCTAAGCCGATCCGCTTTCATTAACGTTACCATCCGTGGCTTTACTCAACGACCTTCTTCAGACATAAAGGGGTGCAGTAGTGGGTATCTAATAACTAGGCATCCTCTATATAGGGTTATTCGATAACCGAGAAACTCCTTTGTTAATGTGTGTCATCATATTACAGGTCCTATCTATAGTGAAGGATTTTGTAGGTAGCTAACGTGAACCAAAACTTAGGTAGGTAATCGAAGTACAAACTTGTTATATGGACTCAGCTTGTAAACGAGTTTGCTTGATTGAAAGCTCTTTGACGGGTCGTAGAGATGTAGACAATTTGACATTTTATATTTTTATTTCATACATTTTTTAAAAGTCACAAATACACGAAAATGGTTGATAATTCCATGGGGTCATAAGGAGTCATTTGGTTGCAAATGATCTCTCCTATTTCCCCTTAATGGATTGCCGACATATTACCAATCAATAACCCTGCAGACGAGAAAGATATGTTGCGCTGATTCTAAAGCCGAATTTACTCTACAAAACACATACCTACAGCATATCTGCATATAAAACGAATGCATGCGCGATTAAATTATCTTTTTAACTAGTTTCGTAATGTAAATTGGGCTCTAATAATTTAGAATCAGAGCATTACTTAACATAGTTCTTCATTGTAGAACAATACCACAAACGCTCATCTGTTTTAAAAAAATACGCTGTCTTCTAAGGTTTGAGGCGGTGGCATGTTAAGCTCACAGAAATATAGTTTCTATCTATAAAGAGCTATTCAGTGAGAAGATATCATAGTTTTTGTATATATGATATCTCTTGGAGCTTAGAGGCACTTGAACCAATGATTTTGTACGACCCGTTGAGTGGTATAGATTGCGGTGCTCTGGGGCTTGGCAATCTCTCAATATACAGCTAGACTACGTTACTACTGACTGTATTATTTAGTTAGAGTTTTCATTGTGTGAGGAAAAAGGAAAAATGACGTCAGTGGTTGTACAGGAAGATGTAGTGATTTGCTTTACCACAAATGTCATAGATTTCTGGCAGCTGTTTACCAGAAATTATGAAACAAAATATCTCTTGATCATTTTAATTAAAAATCATTCATTGCTTTCTTTTAATCTTCATTACTAACGCCCTAAAACTATCCCAGCACGAATTAGAACAGACTTAGCAACAACGTAACATAATTGTCACGAAGTTCTGCAGGTGGGTTAGCGGCAGGTTCTCTGGCACAGCTGATCGCGTCCCCTACGGACCTGGTCAAGGTCCAGATGCAGGCTGAAGGCCGACGAGTCTTGCAGGGCAAGGGACCCAGGTTCTCCAACTGCAGAGATTGCTACAAGATGCTGTATGCTGAAAGCGGGCTTAAAGGATTCTGGAGAGGTAAGATTGCTATTCCTGTACATAGTATGTCCCGTTTTCAGGCCAAAACATCTATAGGCTTTCCGAACAATGAAGGGTCAGCTTATAGCTATTCTGGAAATGTATAGCTTGATTGTAGTCGTGTGTAGGTCACTACAAAGTCAGGTTGTCAAATTCAACTTCTACAAAAGCCAAGTTTTGCTATCTCGAGTTTTGACAGCACCTCATCAATACAATTACCTTTTTTATACGAAAAAACTCGGGATTGTGTATGCCATAAACAATCACGAGTTTAGACATTAGTCATTATTTTTGTTACTTTCTTATAAAAAATATTCATTTAAATAATACAATACAATGTAAGTATCTTAAAAGTACTTATTTTGCCTCCATACTAATGAAAATGATGTATTGTTAGCAATTATTTACATTTAACTATGACTCACCGTTGATCCTTATTCATTGGACTTTCGCACGCATTTGTTTACAATAAATACTGTGAAGGTATGTTATATGGTGCTGGGATCATATAACCACACTGTCGAGCAATATAAAAAAGCCACTAACTTATCATGACATATTTCCGACTAAAAAGTGAAAGATAAAAACTTTTTACAAAAAATAAAAACTTTTTACAAAAAAAGTGAAAGATAACTTTTATTTCAGAAGTCGGTGGCAAAAAACAAAAATTTTAAACCAAAGACTTCTTAAAAATAAAAACTTCCGAAATAAAAGTTATCTTTCACTTTTTTTGTAAAAAGTTTTTATTTTTTGTAAAAAGTTTTTATTTTTCACTTTTTAGTTGTGGTACCTACCCCACACAAATTCAAATACCACTACCTGCTATTTAAATAACAGTGACAGGAAATTATTAACATATCGTATTTTCAAAATCGGTCCACAATTGACGGAGAAATCCGCGGACATACATTAAATAAAAAAAAACACATACGCGACGAACATATAACCTCCTCCTTTTTGGAAGTCGGTTAAAAAGCAACATTCAAGTGTATTTAATAGCCCATAAAAAAAACATTAAAAATTGTTTTCTAGAATTTTTTTACTTCATGTAGCTAACTTGGTGGTGGTTTAGCAGATATTTAGACTTTTTTGGCACTTTGCACGTGGCTTTTTTATATTACTCATCTGTCTAGTTGCGTGGTAGTATAAACACAAATGTCAGTTGAACAATTACGGCCTGATATGGGACTACTGTCGCTGACATAATCTCTTATACTAGATAATAATTAAGGTACCCGTTATATAGGGTAGAACAAAGTAATTAACGGTAGGTATATAATAAACTGAGCCTGTGAAATTGATAACTATACGGTCTAAACATAATAATAGTTAATTTATTTATTCAAATGTGAATGTCGTGTAGGTAATTGGTATATTTATACATAGGAACTACGCAAGTACATGCTAACTGTTTTCCTTATTAATGTGTAATGTATTTGTATAGGGTGACTGGTAATTAGTGACCGATACTTAAACACGTCACTTTACTCATCATTATGGGACTAAACCTGACATCGCGAAAACGAAATCAGCTGTTTCCTACATTTATGTTCGCATAACTCGTCTATGTAGGGAACAGCTGATTACAGTCGGACACTCACTAATTACTAGTCACCCTCTATATGTTTTGTCTTTTTTCCTTTGTGGGTAGGCATAGCACTAACGTATATTTTTGAGTGCTCTTGCTAAAATAAATTTTTATAATAGTTAATTACATTTATTAATGAAATAAATCAGCTTAATTTATATTTGACCCCCCCACACACGCTATTTATTGTTATCAAGTCAGTACCTGGTTCACATTCTTTCACTGCACACTCACTGAACATGGACACTAAACTTGCTGCCAGTTTGGAGGACCTCGAGCGGTTGTTTGGCTCCCGTATGCAGGAATATGAAGCGAAATTGCAGCAGGCTACCACTGGTACCGCTTCAGCTTCACCAGACATTGCATCCATCGCACGTGAGTTCTCTGAGTTTAAGCTGTTTGTCTGTCAGGCGCTCTCTAAGTTTAAAACTCAAATTGAGCTGCTTGCTGCTGGGTTTGATAGGCATGAAACCATCATGCGAAGAAAGGTCTTGCTTTTCCATGGTGTTCCAGAGAAGGATAACGGAAAGTTAATTGATATGGTTCACAACATCATATCCAACCAAATGAAATTGACTGATGTAGGTAAGGACAAGAATATTATCCATGTTTGTCATAGACTTGGATTCTCACAGCAGAAGGCCCGGCCCATACTGGTACGATTCTTCAAAATGGAGCACCGGCAACTTGTATGGGATAGCAAGAAAGCTCTCAAGGGTACCGGGATCACCGTCTCCGAGTTTTTGACACAAGTCCGGCATCGCGTGTTTGCAGCTGCTCGTAAGCATTTCGGTATGCCAAATTGCTGGTCCATGGAGGGCAAGATTGTCGTTATTTGCCCAGACAAATCCCGCCGGAAGATCGAAACGGCAGGCGAACTTCACGATCTGATAGCCAAATTCCCGTCTTATTCAGTAGTCACCGAGGATTCTGCACATTCTCAAGAACTTGGATCTCCTAAAGCCGCAATCTTGGCTACTCCCGCTAAGAGAACGAGGAAGACGCGTCTGCCCAAGTAATATAATAAATTCGTTGTTTTGTCTGTCCATTTACTTCACCACTTCTCAACTTAGCCACTTTGCATGTTCACATTCATCTTAGGCCGGTAGTTAAATAACTAATTTTCATTTGTCTCACCGCTAATCATTATACTTTTTATTTTTATTACTGTCGGTATAAGATTAAGTTTTCTCTATTTTGGATGATTTGACACTATGACATATGAACTGGACGATCTGACTGATTTATACAGATGTCAGTGTCACTGGTCCTACTCATCCGTCATTGCGTAGCGTTCCATTTTACGTACTATTTGTTATGTGAATCGGTTGTTAAAATATTATCCTTTTTTTTGTTTTATTTTTATTTGTTTCTATTAACACTATTGTTTTAACTTTAATGTGTATCTTTAAATATTCTGCTAATATTACTAGCGAGTGGGGGAGGTTTTTCTATTCAAAGAAAAATCTGTAATTATTTTGTGTTTTTAGCATTTTAAAATTATTTTACTTTTGTATTTTAGGTATTTATAATATATTATTTTTATATTTATATTATTTAGGTATATTATTCATGGATGATGTAGCTGATCTTAACGACAGCTTTTTCTCGTGCTCTTCTTCTACTAGTTTTGTTAGTGCGGACAGTGACTCTTCCATACCACTTACTTTACATGATAAAATCTCTTCTCTTTTCTCCAATGACCCTAAGAATCTGCATATAGCTCACATAAATGCTCAGAGTGTTCCTGGTCACTATTCTGACCTTCTGGCATCCTTTAGCAGTGCTCACCTCGATGCTGTCTTGATATCGGAATCCTTTTTGAAGCCATCTCTCCTCTCAAATCAATACTCACTCCCTGGCTTCGTCTTGATCCGCAACGATCGGACCGGCAAAGGTGGAGGAGGTGTTGCTATGTACCTTCGTGCTGATTTACCCTACAGGGTGGTTAGTTCATCTCCTTCTCAGTATTCTGAGTCGGCTGAATATTTGTTTCTTGAAATTACGGTTCATCACACTAAAGTTTTGCTTGCAGTGCTCTACAGTCCTAATCTTCACATTGACTACTTTAATTCTCTCGACTCCACTCTCAGTGATCTTTGCCCCATGTATGAGCACGTTATTTTAATGGGTGATTTTAATACGTGCTTGATTAAAAATGACTCTCGCTCCCTTAAACTGCTTTCACTCTTGTCTTCTTTCAATCTTCAAGTTTTGCCTCTCTCTGCAACTCACTATTTTCCAAATTGTTCTCCCTCTTTTCTTGATCTCATGATTGTTTCCTCTCCTAATAATGTTTCTTACCATGGTCAACTAACGGCTACTTTCTCTTACCACGATCTCATTTACCTTTCTTATCGTATCCGTGTTCCCAAGCGTAAGTCCGAGCTTTTATATCTCCGTAACTACAAGGGTATAGACCTGGAGGCTTTGCAGCGTGATGCCGGTGATCTCGACTGGACCCCTCTGGTCGAGAACGATGACATCGGTGATAAGGTGAATTGTTTTAACGCAACCGTTCTCAACTTATATGATCAGCATGCCCCTATACGACGTGTCAAAGTTCGACATAACCCTGCACCATGGATAACGCTACAAATTAAAGAGCTTATGGCTCGCAGGGATAAAGCTAAGAGTAGATATAAGCGCAGACCTTCAGAGCTGAACCTCTCTTATTACAAATCCTTGCGAAACCGCTGCAGTCATCTGTGTCAAGATGCTAAGAGACGCTATTTCCACGATCAACTCAATAACCGCAGTTCCTCCGATGTATGGAAATTTCTCAAATCTGTAGGCATAGGCAAGTCACCTACCAACTTGTGTAAGGATGTGAACCTCAATGATCTCAATAAGCATTTCTCTCTCCTTCCCTTTTCTCTTGATCCGTCTGTCAAAGCTGCGACACTAGAGAGTCTTGCTGGTTTGCCGTTACCACAATGTTCTCACTTTAAGCTTAGCGTTGTTACTGAGGATGACGTTAAGAAATCTATACTTGCGATTACTTCTTCAGCAGTCGGTAATGATAAGTTGTGTTCAAGAATGATAACTCTTATCCTTCCCTCATTACTTCCTACTCTTACTCACATCTTCAACCACTCATTTTCGTCTTGCTCATTTCCATCAGTTTGGAAACAGGCTCACATAATACCTTTACCTAAAACTAACAATCCTACTTTATTGACCCACTTTAGACCAATTTCTATTCTTCCATTTCTCTCTAAAGTTTTTGAGCACTTAGTTCATAGACAATTATCATTTTTCTTGGCGTCAAACTCGTTAATTTCCCCATTTCAATCCGGTTTTCGCTCAGGTCACAGTACTGTAACCGCGCTTTTGAAAGTAACTGACGACATCCGCTGGGCAATGGAGAATAAGTCCCTTACTGTTCTTGTATTGCTTGACTTTAGTAGCGCCTTCAACTCAGTGGATTTCGACATTTTATTAGGTATCCTTAAAGCTATCAATTTCTCTTCTTCCGCTTTAGCTTGGTTCAGTTCTTATCTTCGGGGACGCTCTCAGTGTGTTCGCCTGGAGGAGTCCTTCTCTGATTGGTGTAGCCTCACTGAGGGTGTTCCTCAGGGTAGCGTTCTCTCTCCTCTTCTTTTTTCAATATTTATTAACTTTGTTACCAGAGTAATCTCCTCTAGTTTTCATCTCTACGCAGATGACTTGCAGCTCTACCGACATTTTACTGTAGCTGACGCGGGTTCTGCAATTGCTGCTATGAATCATGACCTGGCTTGTATCAGCGTTTGGGCTAAGTCATTTGGTTTGCAAATCAATCCAACTAAATCCCAGGCCATGATCATAGGCAGCAGATTCGTTCGCAATGCGGCTGATGTTGCATCTCTGATGCCTTTGTATCTCGATGGTGTTCGCATTGACTACAACGAAACTGCCAAAGATCTGGGTGTAATTTTTGACTCCAATCTTTCATGGCGTGCTCAGGTCAATGAGGTCAGTCGAAAGGTACATTTCTCCTTTCATTCATTGAAAAGCCTTCAAAGTCTTCTGCCCTTGAAGACTAAAATTTCTTTGGCACAAACACTTATTCAGCCGATTATAGATTATGCCGACGCCTGCTACCTGGATGCTACCGAGGAGCTATTAAATAAGCTTGAGCGCTTGCAAAACTTGTGCATTCGCTTTGTTTTCGGTCTACGAAAGTATGACCATGTTTCTCACCTTCGCAAGGAACTCAAGTGGCTCCCAATCCGCCTTCGCAGGAACACTCGGATTTTATGTCTCGTTTTCAACATCTTACACAACCCGTCTTATCCTTCCTACCTGCGTGAGCGTTTTTCTTACGCTCGCCCTAGCGACGCTCCGTGTAGATCACACCTTAGATCCCTCCTTAAATCTCATCCTCATAAGACAAGCTACTATTCTTATTCCTTCTCTGTGCACGCAGTAAGACTGTGGAACTCACTTCCGCCTAGCATTCGTGATTTAAAAACTGTTTCACAATTTAAATATCGAGTAAAAGAGCATTATCTTTCCTCTCTACTGTGAGTATTTATATACCTATAATATGTATGTTTATTTATTTAAGCTTTATGTATTTATTTAAGTATATGTTAATTTATTACGTTATACGTGTAGGTATATTTGATATGTTTTAGTATAAGACTTCGCAAATTCATATTTTTCTCTTTTTGTTCTCACACACTATTGTCTACATTTCTTTCTCATTTCTCCTTTCGCAGGTCTGCTGGAAGAAATTTCTTAAGAAATAAGCAGTACCTTTGTACTCATATTATAATTATGTCGTATCTGTATGTATTTTACTGTGTGTACATAAATAATAAAATAAATAAATAAATAAATAGACATGTTTACAAAAGATTGTCATTATAATCACAGATGAATGTTATGTTTGCGTTATGTAGGTAGTGAAAATACAAAAAAAAAAAACTTTTTGATATTTATGCTTAAGAGCGTTTATTCTGAAGGTGGGCAACGTCGCAAAATAGATGTCAAATATTTCACTGTTTTGATTAATTTAGCAATATTACTGTGTGGAAATAAAAATGTGGCTAACTAGCGAACTAGAATATTGATTATTGCATTTCATAATTAATATCGTAACACCGAATGTTTAGTTTAAGATGTAAAAAAACTATTTGGAAACTTTCCAAATGCGTTTTTTACACCTAAAATGGGTACAACATCAAATTCAATGTTATAATTGCAATTCATTATTAATATTCTAGTTCGCTAGTTAGCCACATTTCTTATTTCTATTCAGTAATATTGCTAGAAGAATCAAAACAGGTAAATATTAGACAGTTATTTGCGACGTTGCCAACTTTTAGGATTAACCCTTTTATGGAGAATAAGGAAGTGGAAGAAAAGAAGTGGTGGCCCGCGAAATTCAAATTTTTCTTACTTTTTTTGCAATAAGCAAGTCAGTGTCAGGTTGAATCTTGATCAAAATATGATTCGCGACTATAAAAAAATATGTATTTCTAGAATTAGAATCATTCTCAATCTCTCTAAGTGAGATTTGTTTCATAAGAGATTTGTTCGTAGAAAAAAACTAACTTAGGCGTAAGAAAATTTGAATTTCGCGTGCTACCACTGGTGATCCACCTTAAAGTAAACTAATCTATTTCCTATAGAGGCTTATGTTTAACACTGGACTGCGAGAAACTGAAAGTGATACACCTACCTCCATAATCTTATTTTCCAATACTATCATTTCCAGGTGCCGTTCCCAACGTGCAACGCGCAGCCCTAGTCAACATGGGAGACCTAGCAGCATATGACTACACCAAACAGTTCCTAATGCGGGAGTTCGGCATGGCCGACACCCTGGTGGTGCACGCAGCGGCGGCATTCACGGCAGGATTCGTGGCTGCCGTGCTCGGCACACCCGCCGATGTGCTGAAGACCAGACTTATGAACCAGCCTGTTGGACCTGATGGAAGGTGAGTAAACTCTAGAGACTTCTAGAGATCTGGTCTTTCTAAGCTTTGGAGAAATCATTTTCATGAAAAAGCTTGTAAAAAACCATTACCCTTCTTCTGGGTCAGTCGGGTAAGAAACTGGAACATACATTGTTAATTAAACTTACCTATTGTTTTAACAATACATTCGAAAAGCTTGGCAGTGTGATTGCAAAACAATCAGATTGTTTGTGAAAGAAAGGGGTAAAAACAATTACGATAAAAAGTTTCACTAACAAATCTTTGCCTAGTTAAAAAAAAAACGCTTTTTTTACAAGATGTTATATTTTAATCAAGTTATTAGCGAACACACTTCTAATTCGAATATTATCATTATCTACACTAGAGACCAATTTATTGTCGATACAAATGAAATGCATAGTTTGTATATCTCCAAACAATTCGTCGGTGACTGGCTAGAGAATCGTTAGGTTTCATTAAAATCAATTTAGGGATCGTCACTGAGAGCTTGGCTCTGCTCCCGGCCGCCTCGCCAAAACAAGGGGCAAGGGGCGGAAGGCTACGGAAAAAGCAATCAATACTTCATAACTTAGAGCAGGGATGGCGAACCTCAATACACCTACGTGCCATTTTGAACTGGCAAATAAATATTGAACGTGGTCATAACGTGCCAACAAACAATCTGTTGTCAGTGCTTACTGGAAAAAACTATATTATTCACAAGCGCCCTGTTTCGCACGGGTGCAATGGCGACATGTCAAAACAACGAGATTTCTATGCTATATATAAGTAAAATAAATACTAAAGTTTTATACACATAAACCTTCCGGAATAAATTCTCTAAACGATGGTGAAAATCTCATCAAAATCGGGTGCGTGCTGTTGGAGTTAAGTAATGATTAACGACTGTTTAACCATACATTTTTGACGTTTGAACGTCATTTAACTTTAAGCAACGTTTATAAATAAACCCCTTCTTCTTTCTTCTTTTTGTGTGGTTAGTGACTAACCTCGTGTCAGAGTTTTAAAGCCGCCCATGGGCCTCTGACTTGGCTTCACATGCCGGCGAGAAATATCTCTCAGGCATGCCGGTTTACTCACGATGTTTTCCTTCAAAATAAACCCCTTTATTTGGAACAATACACTTTCACATTAATACTTTTGTTATTATATAGTAATGATAGCATTAACAGTTTAATATTTATTTCAATGAAATAATTAATTAGTGCGACTTCTGCTGTTGCAAACTCGATGACTTAGAGACCTACATAAATTCCTGAAATTCTGCAGTGCCCAAACTATTTAGTTACGCCGTGCCATTGGTTCGCCATCCCTAACTAAGAGGAATAACGATCCTGTTTCACTATTAAAATGTGTAAATAAAGGAAACTGAGTTTTATTGTAAGAACGTACTCGCTTAATTTTAAGTGGACTAAAAACTTTTTAGTTCGGTTTAAGTAGGTAACAATTTCAATTCAATTCATTTATTCAATAACAATTTTTGCAGCGTGTCCGAATTTCTATAACTAAATATCTATATAAGAAACTACACATGCATGCAATCTATATTTGAATCATTACAATAGGGATGATGCCTGGGTAAAAAAAATGAAATTCTAATTAGTCCGTCAGTCAGATAATAAAAAAATATTCGACACGTATTTTTTGCTTTATCATTTTAATAATAAAATACTTACATAAAACGCATTTTAGGTTGGGGAGTTCAAAATTCAAAGTCACTAGTATGTATAAAATCTACATACTCGTGACCTTGTGGCACTTTTTACCTCAATGTATCACCGTAATCTTTAGAGTAAACAATTTTTTTTTGTCATCATCCCTATTATCCAAATTACATGAATAGCAGAATAATAATACAAATGATGTCATAAGTCAATTCATAAAATTTAATAAAATTTTCATTTGAAATCAATAAAATGATGTTACTTTCAACTTTTGTATTAATACTAATACTTAAAACTTTTTATGGATTTGACTCATATCGGTACATACTACTATCATTCAAATTAGAGTGGAGTACAAAGTCCATTTTGTGTATGTATTGTTTTAAATTGATCAGTTACAAAGAGTCTAAAGTCCACGTTTTATTAGTCATATTTGTTGTAAAACATTTTATTAAATTAATTAAAGATGACCAATTATAACTAACACATGTCATATTTATTACTGTTAACTTCTATAATTAATTATGAGCCATCCATTAGTAAACATAAATACTAAATAGACATGAATTTTATGTTTGAAATCAATGAACTCAAGCTTACCTAACTATTATCGACAGAGTTTGATCGTGCATAAATTACACTTTTTTGTGTAAACAGGGTGGCAGGGACATCGACGCGAAAACTTTTACCATGGATTCAGTACGTGATTCTGAACCCCCGTTGAAATTTTTCGTCGGTTAATAAAAAAATATCTGCTGTTCCATACATTTTGACCGCGTAGGTATTGCAGTTTTGTATGAAACAGCAGATTTTTTTTTTTAATAACCGAGCAACTCACGAGCAAATATACAGGGTGGCAGGGACGCCACCCTGTATATTTGCTCGTGAGTTGTCAGCAAAGAGTCTTACTAAGCTTGTTTGTTTTTTGTGTGGAAACCATTAGGTATGGTGATGCTTACATAAATATGTGCCTGTGGGCGTATACAGATTGATATCTTCATATTGTCGTAAAAATAAAGCTTAGTTAGATACAAAACTACTTCTTTTTTTGGAGCTGTTTTTCCTACGGTAGAATATTTTATAGTTCAGGGCTCCGATAGTGTCCAATTCTACCGAATATGACCATTCGGTACCTATTAAAATTACGGACGCGGATATCACCAAAACAGCTGACATTACAAACAGGACTGTTTATTAGCCACATCAATATGTTGGTTGCAATGTACTAAAATTCCGAATGGTTGTTTTGGCTAGCTATTTATAGCATATGAATAGGTTCGTTACGACCGTAGGTACGCGGTCGAGGTCACAGGAACGAGGTCAAAGTCGCCTCGTGAGTCGCAGGGACGCGGTGCACGCTCGAATGCTGGCAGATTCGGAGTTACGACGCGCGAACGCACCGATATAAATACATTATGAATGGAATTAGACTATTCTATTTTTGAACGAATGCATCCTTTATGAGTAGTTATCCGTTGCGTTTGTAAAGGATTTTCGAGTAACTTATTAACAAGTGGGCAACGTCGCAAATAGATGTCATATATTTCACTGTTTTGATTAATTTGGCAATTTATAGTATGGAAATAAGAAATGTGGCTAACTAGCGAACTAAAATATTAATAATGAATTGCAAATATAACACTGAATTTGAAGTTGTAACTGTTTTAGGTGTCAAAAAGCATTTAGAAAGTTTCTAAATACTTTTTTTTTCATCTAAAACTAAATGTTTGGTGTCACCATATTAATTATTGCTATTCATACTCAATATTTTAGTTCACTAGTTAGCCATATTTCTTATTTCCATACAGTAATAATGCCAAATTAATCAAAACAGGTAATATTTGACAGCTATTTGCGATGTTGCCATATTTTAGGATAAGCGCTCTTAAAGTTATACAAGTTAATCTGTCAAAAAAGTTTGTAATACACAGATATGGATTTTAACAAATTTGCATAAACGAAGTTGCGTTAAGTAGTACTTACCTACTGCTAATGATTATATTACGCAAGTCCTCATAATAACTCTATTATGAGATCTATTTTTATTAGAACTACCCAGGGCAGAAATAAATGCGGTAGACAGACGGTATTAGTTGTGTTTTGATAAATTACATTTTTAGATATGTCATAGAACATAGAATAGAGCTAGTCATAACTAACCTACTTCATACTAAAATTACTTACCTACATTCCTTAATTACAATACTTTTATTTTCTCCATTTCCAGGGGCTTGTCATACAAAGGCATGATCGATTGCCTGCAGCAATCCGTGAAGAATGAAGGAATATTATCAGTGTACAAAGGTTTTCTACCCCTGTGGATGAGGCTGGGACCCTGGGCGCTTATCAACTGGATAGCCTTCGAAAACATCATGCTGGCTATTGGCGGAAAAACGTTTTAGTTCCATAAGATGTTGGCTTCTCTTAGTAGCGTAGCCAGGGTGAGACAAAAGACATTTGTTTCTCTTTCTTGACAGAAAGACTACTAGCGCCAGCGGTACCAAATTTCTCGGTACAAAGGGTTTATCTGTAAGTTACGCAGTTTTCTTGTTACATGTGACGAATGACAAATAAAATCTTATCTTGTGTCGACAGGAGCTAGAGGCTGGCTGATTAGGTTGCGTTGGTCATAATGGCGTTGAACCAGTAATTCAATCCGTTTGAATCCAGTAGCACTGGATCGAAATTACCGACTGCTGTATTTTAATCCAGCACAAGATGCCGAACTGGATTGACATTACATACACTGCTCCAATAACGATTCAGTGTCACTTGGTTGAAATACTAGATCAATCTTTAAAGTTCGTCAATCGTGAAAATAAAAACAATTGACGTTTGATAAAGTACTTAATCTTTTTCTCTTTCGATTCTGGCTACGTTCCAAATGATTCAGTTCCTGAATATCTTATGCTTGTAATAGTCTGCTATTGGTAAGGTCGTGGAGCTAGAAGATAGCTAGCAAACTTCTTACCTCTTAACTAGAACAATATTATTGAACCAAGTACATAGTTTAATTAGACTTAATAAACAAAAAAATAAGTGTCACCCTAGCCGTGAAATGTTAGCAAATTATCACGCTGAAACATAATTTTACGCGCGTTTACGACAGCAACTAGTTAAAATTGTATTATATTATTTAAAAAAATCGCTATAAAATAGCTTCTAGTGAGCGTGTGTGATACTGCCTTCCAAGCTTTTTAGTAAAAGTATATAGTTTGAACTATTGATTCTCCTTAGTACGCTAGCCGGTCATTCTTCGACACAAACGTAGAATGCTGATTACTCGTACGTTCAAAACTAAAAATTACATAAATTTCTCTTGTCATTATCTAGCCCTGTATGGAAGAAAAATTGGAAAAAAAAAATTGGTTTGGAAGTTATGAGCGTCGAAACTTTCATATTCCAACACACATTTTAACTCGTGATTGGGCGTTAATAAATAACTTATGTAGTAAGAAAATGGCAAAATAGAAACCGTACAGGGATAGATACGTTGTTCAATAGTTCAAATAATTTTATTTTGAGTAAATACATTCAGTACTTTTTTCATAATATCAATACGCCCAAAGGTTCAGGTTCGTTCATGAAATTGTACGCGCTCGTTTTCGTTCTAAATCATTGTCTATTTTACTAAACGAATTAATTAATCATTATAAAATAGATAAATAAATACAAAATAAAATAAACTAAATAAATAATTTGACTAATTGGCATGTATATTAGTTACCAATGAGTTCGAGCCGTCGACTAGTGTACCTCTTTAAGAACACGTTTTAATGATGAAATATATTATGTGTCATATAAAAGTCAGAATTTTAGAAAAATTATAATTGTTTTGCAATACAAGTTTTTGGTAAGTAGAATTAGATAAATAAATGCTATGCTAAAATTAAGTATCAAGATTTTACTTTTGTTACTACATATACAACGTGTTCCTTTTCATGTCCCGTAACTCTTAAGGTAAGGATGATATAAGTAAAAATAATAGAAAACTACCTAGAACAAGTGCTCCAAAAATACATAGTTTCGAAGATAACATAACACTAGACTCTCGATGTCTGAATCTTAGTTTCATTGATAAGTAGTAGAGATCGCGAGTAAATCATTTCCATTCAATCCAATCATTCATATTTAAAGCTAAGAAAATGCGACGTTGCCATATATTTTATGGACAAAAATAGTCTGAATTAAATGTAAAAAAAAGTGTTTTACATAAATAATCGTGTCTTCGTCGAATTATTTAGTAGAAAAAAAAATTACTGAAAATAATTTATATGCCAGTTGATTCTTTCACATGGTCTTAGGGTAATATCAAAAGGAATGCGTCGTATAATTTTATTGTGATTTATTTTTTTATTGTGAATTGTTTTATTTTTAGGCCATGCCATTTGCACAACGAGAATAGAATACGTTTATTTACACAATCCTCCATACATTTCTACTCCTTAAGTATATGTAAATCAAAGCTTGCACACAAATAATTGAAAACATGATATAGATGTAAAAAAAAATAGCGGATGACTCAAAATCTTGTTATACATATTAATAATGGCAACCTTCGATCTTGAGTGATTCATGTAGTTTTTTTTTTAAGATTTGATATATTGAGCTAAACGCGTAGAATGCAATGTTGTTCTACAAAGACCAAGATAATATGTAGTTGGAAATATGAGAAAATGTATAGCTTGTCCACTCTGAAATGACGCGTCCCACTACCGCATAACGGCATTACCGTGCGCGGTAGTGGGCCGCGTCATTACAGATTGGACAAGTTTTGCCTTCTTTACTCAGTTATTACCAAAATTATACTTGGATCACTTTTGAACTTAGGTCCTTGATCCTTATTATATTTATTGTTGCCAAAGGTGCTATTATAATTGTTTAAGAGTAAATGTGTGCAGGATAAGCTAAAACTATATTGGTATTATATAATATATAGGTACGAGAAACTATAGGAGATAAAACATTTTTTAATTTACTAAAATAGATACCTATTGCAATTTCATAAATATGCTAATGTAAAACACAAGGCAATTAGTATAAGATGCAGATACTTCTACGGGTGATTGCGTTTATATTTTGGAAGGTTAGCCACCGATGCTTTTTCAAATAAATACTGTGATTTGATATAAAGCCACCATGTTATCCTACAGTAACGATGCGATCGCACTTCAGGTTGTACTGGAACGTTCTGGAATGCCGGAATTCAATACCACTAAAGTAGTAAAATAATATTTTAAATAATCTGCAGTGCGCACGCACCTTACGGTTGAGTGTTTAGAAGTAACTTAAGCTTTGCGGTCCTGTTAATTGGTAATCGTTACAAATTGTGATGTTATTATTTAAAATAAATTATTGTAATTGTTGAATACACCCTTTTACTTTAGGTACCAAAAATAAAACAAAAAAATATAATATTAAATTTATTAGTAAAAAATATTATACATCTTCCACAATATTGGAGAATCATAACTTAAATTATTTAAATATTTGATTATTATAGATTATAGCACTTCCGATTTATTGAAACTTGCCTTTATGCACTTACTTGTCACTATAGCTATAAGCACAAACAAGGGGCGTTATTATCGGATGTGTGTATCGCAATACAAACGTTCAACAGTTGACATTCTCAGCGAGCACGTTACATACGGAGCTGTACCACACTTATACTATAATAACACACAGTTTTAAATGCTTCGATGAAAGGGAAATTCTTTAAACGATATAGTTAAACATGCACGGTGAAATACTCTTTACATTAGATGTCTGCTTACCTCTAATGATCTGATCTGCCTAAGGATATCAGAGTTCGTCGACGACGATTATAACTCTATCGTGTTTCCATAAATATAGTAATTTTGGGTACAATACAATAACAAAAATAAATATCTACATTGGATCAACGATCACACAAAGTTTTATTAATTTCAAGTCTTGACTAAATGTTAATCGCTAACTAAGTACAATGACACGCGCGTGCCACGATGTTACATTACTTTAGATCAGTGCAGCAGTCGCTGTCGACTACCACCGCCTCATATCAACATTGAATTCCTTTACGTTACAACATTTTAGACATTTTCTTTCGATAGATCGGTAAATGGTAAAATACGTACAGGTAACGAATTTGCGTCAAACTAACACGTCAAAAGCTATAAAAAAAGCATGGTGTTACAACATACATATATTATTATATAAAATACATCGCTCAATATACCTCCGTTCATTCAAAACATCGTCGAAATATAAAATAATTCCAGATTTATGCAAAATAATGTTCGTGGCATTGTAAATTGTGCGCAACACAAACCGCTGTCGAGCTGACTCTAAACCTAACGAGAGCTAAGGTTTTGGGGGACGCTACCAATTTATATTCTACATGATTACTGTACCAGATTATACACTGCTGTATACCAATAAAAAAATAAGATCGAAATACAAGTAAACCGAACTTAAAATTATTACTTAACTAACGTATAAATGGTAAATATTTTAATAATGAGCATTAAAGACTAATACAGGGATAAATAATGGTCATACTTTAAAAATCACATCAAATAAGAAAATCTATATACTTGTAGGGAGTAGTCAGTATGCACTGATTTGATCCCTTTCACCTTTATTACTAAACGTATATTTCAAAAAACTACAAATAACATTCTGGCACGTTTTCGAGGATAAAATAATTCTGTCTCATCCAGCGATCGTCACAATATTAAATGAGAGGACAATAATAAATTCGTCTCAGAACAATGAATACAATTAAACACGACACAAAACTTTTGTACTACCACATTACATATCCATTATTGCAAAAATCAAGGCAGTTTCAACACGCGATAAAAATGGACATTGACGATTACGCGTAAATTATTGTTATAAATTATTACATTAATTAAAATCATCGTAATCAGCTGTGAACACGAAGCACCATCTCGTCAAAACAGTATATAAAAATCAAACTTCATCCGAGCGAGACACTGATGACACTTTGTG
Organism: Agrochola lota; assembly: GCA_947364205.1. Taxonomy (NCBI): domain Eukaryota; kingdom Metazoa; phylum Arthropoda; class Insecta; order Lepidoptera; family Noctuidae; genus Agrochola; species Agrochola lota. The sequence continues at coordinate 14,450,692 of OX376223.1, read as the reverse complement.
CCTATTCAATAACTCTAGTAATGGTGATCAAATTTTAAAATCGCATAAAATATTACGCATAAGTAATGTGTAGTAAAACTGAGAAAACTATAACGTTTTCAAATGTAATAGTTTTACTAATGAGGATAATGTTCGATGTTCGAGTTATTGATATGATGTAGGTAGGCGAGTGTGATCATTGTCGGGCTGAGGCGCGCGTGCTAGCGGCGTAGAGAGGCAAGGGCGAGCGGCGCGCGCACACTATGACGAGTGGTACGCCGTCACGTACGACGCCGGGAACAGGCCGCGCCGGTGTGCTATCTCGCCCTGCAATAAGTATTACACACTACTGTTATTTTCTTGCACATCATCGTATATCTCCGGTGGTTAGGCAGAGATGTGACTTGCTTGTATTTTCGTACAAGTTAGCTTGGTCAACAAGGTGGTATTGCATTGCTTGTGACAGGTGATTGACCATATATGTTACAATACTAGGCCATGGGGAGTAGTGGACTTTAAACGAGAACATAAAACCATAAAAAATATATATAAACATCCGAATTGATAAATTCCTTCTTTTAGATGTCGGTTAATAAATAGCAATAAAAAAAATTGTTTGAAAGTGGAAATCTTCTAGGTAACGTGTTAAAAAGATAAAACCTTAGGTAATTGTTGACGTCTTATTGATATGAGCAAAAATTATGTTTCAAAAAGGAACCAGCCACACACAAGGGTGGTGTGTGGAGAAAGGCTTCACCAGTGAGTATCGTAAAAGGTTATTAAGTGATCCAAGAGATTGGGCAGACTTGTCCTATCAAGCAATCCACCAAGCAACTTCCTACCAAGAGTGGTGTATATGGCCCAAAGGACTTGTGCTAGGAAAATCATCTGGAATTTTATCATGGCGATTATTAGGTGCCGTAGACGGTTATCTATATACTAATATTATAATAAATGCGAACGTGAGTTTGTGTGTTCCGCTTTCACGCTAAAACGGCTGAACGGTTCTAGATAAAATTTGGCACATGGGTAGACAATGACCTGGGTTAGGACATAGGATAATTTTTTACCCGATATTCCCACAGAACCTAGACTTATGCGGTTGAAACCGCGGGGCAAATCTAGTAGCTAATATGTAAGAAATCATGTAGCATCACGTACCTGCCACCAATGCTGATCCGTGCGGTCAGTGACCGTGATGACGTCACCGCGCCTGAACTCCAGCTCGCCGGCCTCCTGTGGAGTGAAGTCGTACAGCGCTTGCACCAGCATCTGAAATAGAACACAACACCCATTTAATTGTGTACATAACAATCAATCTACTCGGCATTTCGCAGTTCTTTTATATGATGCTTCGTGCCAGTATTAAATGAAAACCGATTTTTCTCGAGAAACGGTACCTCACTAATGTGTCCCAAAATGGGGGTAAACTATGTCATCTGCGTGACATAGATGTTCTAAACAGGACATGAGTATTTAGACTTGGATTCCCGCCATTTTTTGCACGTCGTTAGTAGGTTGCACTGACTAGTTTAACATAATTTTCTTTTTATTTCAACGACGCGGTAACTAAGCGCTGTTTTCTATCACTGCAACTCTTGTAAGAATACAGTGGCAACCAACCAGAAATATAGTGCCGAGACAGTGAAGATAGGAGAGTCCCAGCGAAAACGATGCCTTGCAACCCGCATCGAAATTAATTAGAAAAGATAATTAAACGAGTGATTTTTTTTTTAATGTCATGATAATTCTAATGAAATTAATAAACAAAGAAGGATTATTAAAATATTAAAAATCAACGCATAAGGATAAACTATCAAAATATTTGATGCCTGTACCTACCATAAAATCAATATCTGCCTAGTCTTTCCCAACTATGTTGAAGTCTGCTTCCAGTCTATCCAGAACAGTTTTTTACACGGAGCGACTACCTATCTGACCTCCACAACCCAGTTACTGGGTAACAGGATACGATAAGCTTGGTAAAACTGGTTGTCAGACTTGGCTTTCTGACTACCCGTAACGACGGTCAAAGATCTATCTACTCATGACAGCCGCAACCAACGGCTTAAAGTGCTACCCGAGGCATCAAAGAATCTCTGTATATCTCTGAATATCTGTAATGGATGTTCACCCATCCACCAACCTACTGCGGCAAACGCAGCTGAATCGATCGAGCCGTGCGGCTGTTTGTTGTTTGTGATTATTTTGCCACAAGTCCCGGCAGCAATGCAAGGATAAACTATCAAAACATTTGATTTCTGAGCATAGATAGTAAGTAATTCAATACAGTGTCAAACGAGACGTCGAATCTTATCGCAATCAATACTTTCATTGCCGCTCTCAGCGAGTGGTTATTTCTCGCAATCGTAATACATAGGACAAATTGATGACCTATATGCAACGATGCAATTAGGCCAGCTTTCATCCTTGTTCACGACATAGATAAAATCACAAACAAAAGGTTACAAAGTCAATAAAGCAATCACACACAAGAGATGCTTTTACCCTAATGAACATTTACATAACTTGCCAAGTTGAAGGGTTGCTAAATGCGATGTGACGCGTCTCGAAAGCTCCCGCATTAAACTTAGTCAACAAAAAGTTTCGAGTTGGAATTACACATAGTTGAAAAGTTAGTTTACTATGCGTCGTTTACATTCGTTCAAAAAACGTAAAGGCAACTGAAAATATCTAACAAGACGAGGGTTTTTTAGGGATCCGTAGTAAAGAAGGAACCCTTATAGTTTCGCAATGTCCGTCTGTCTGTCCGTGGCTTAGCTCAGAGACGGTTAGTACTAGAAAGCTGTAATTTGGCATATGTGTACATATTAATCATGCCGACAAAGTAGTAAAATAAAATAAACAAAAATATTTTTTTAGGGTACCTCCCCTACATGTAAAGTGGGGATGATTTTTTTTTCCTCATCTACCCCATGTTGTGGGGTATCGTTAGAAAGGTCTTTCAAAAATATTGTGAGTTTGTCAAAACCATTTTTGGATTCAGTCATCCGTTTGCGAAATATTAAGCTTTTAACTGAAATTTTTTGTTAGAGTCAGGTGTCCGGCCCCCCTTCTACCTAAATGGTTGTACTTGGACTTGTGAAAAAATTCACAGCAGTAGTATACGAGTATATAACGAAATTAAAAGGAAAACTATCAGAGCTAAGTAGGCTGTACAGGTTAACGAGAAATAACACTACTTTACAAGGTTTTTTACCCCGAGACAAAACTGATATGTATCGATAGAGTTAGAAACCCTTACTCAAAAACTAAAGTTGGAAAAAAATTAGGACGTCCAATTTTGTAAATATTAATTATATTTATTTTTATTTATACATTTATCCCAAAAACAAATAAAAAATGGGTCATGTTACTCCTTCTTTTATACTGATTAGTATCAGTTTTCCTTATTATAGACCAGCAGTAATCCGCTAACATATTTTTATCCCAAAATCCTTGGATCTTTCCTCAAAAACCTTCAAATCCTGGTGAAAACGTTCGCCATGCTCATTACTCACGCTTCCCAGGTTCTCAGGAAAAAAATCTAGGTGAGAATGTAAAAAATGAATTTTAACGACATATTAACTCCCAATCTTTGGTAATTTCTCAATAAATTGACCTAACCTAACCCGGGAAGAGCTTCGAAATCAATGTCCTGGCTTGGAACCGCCTTATCTACTTCCAACTCCATGAGCTGTGGTTCATTTCCCTTACTGACACTGCTGGGTAATGGATAAGGAACTCCTTCAGAATGTAGCACAGGTTTTGTTGTGTATGTGCTTTCGGTTTTTGTTGTTAAAACCTGTAGTTTCAGTGAGGCAGAAGTAACAGTCAGTAGTATGATTTGTTGGTTCACTCCATATCATTGGGATGCCGAATCGTAAATGTTTTCTTTTTCCTGCAGCCCAGTTCAATAATATACTTCTGCAATTTTCATACACTACGCAAGGAACCCATTTTTTATCAAGGTTTGTTACCGAGATTTGAAAGTAGTGGAAATAGGCTCTTGATTGGGTCTCGATTGGTCTCTTCTTTTTTGACAAAATAATTTGACCACAAACATATCAAAAGTTATTTGGGTTTAATTTACACTGCCTTGACGACATTTTAAAATAAATGAAAATGTTTAAATAATACTTTAACGCAATAAAAACAAACTATAAACTCAGACACGGCTAACAAGATAGCTTACTTGGGTTAATGTGGGTATATCAAAAACTTGACGGGATAAAAATATGAGACATATATTTTTGTAGTAAGGGGGTAGGTAGAAAACACATCCAATATGATGATCTTTGGGTAAAAGAAAAACTTTTTTTTTGTAAAGTAGTGTAATCAACCAACTTAAATTTGCAGTTTGAAAAACATGATCTCCCATACATACCAATTGGGATAAATTCATCCCAACTACGGAACCCTTCATTGTGCGTGATCCAACACGCACTTGGCCGGTTTTTTTTTAATTTATATAAACTTGAAATAGACATTTTAGCATAAAAAAGCATCAACTCAAAAAGAGAAAGGATTGTTATAAAACGACAATAAAATTTTCTGTACAAAGTTAACACAAGTTTCTTAGTGATACAGACCCAAGTTATTTATGTTATTCAAAGTAATTCAGCGAAGCAATAATGTGGTTACGATTGAAAATGCATTCGCCTAGCCACGACCAAAACATTCCACCAATACAGACACAAATGTTTGTTCAAATGTGTGAAACCAAATGAAGCTATTAGCTAAATGGTGCGAACATATTGGTACCAATTACGAAAATTAATTGAATAGACCCAATTAACTAAGTGTTGCTATGAATTAGCAGTTTAGTATCAAGGGCTAACAGATCGTTAGCAAAAGTGCTACTGTTATCTGTTATAAATAGGAGTTATCCGTGGATTTATCTAACCAATTAAGAATCTAAGTTATGGATGCTCATGATGAACTTGGGGAAAACAAAACTAGAGCGGTGCTGGTTGCAAAAGCCAGCTGTGGGGGAGGGGAAGAAAGAAAATTACGAGCCGATCACAATCCAAGCCCATAATATTTTACTGGAAATACGATATAGGTGTGACCCAGCGACAATTACTAGTTTAGCGCCAAATATTTTTTGCGTTCCTTACTATTTTCAGTAAGCTTTGAAATATGAGCCTTATTACACGGTATTACAGAGACCCGAGTATTATGTAAATAATCCATAAAACCACACGGCACTTCCAGAAGTCATAACCATAACACACAAGTCCAATTAATAAAAGGAAGCCAAATATGAAGTACGAGCATACGTGCAAAAACTACGTCAAAATTTTCACTTTCCTTATTTAGGGCTGATACGTCAAACCGCGCGTCCAAATGCGCAATACCTATCTGTAGTGAGTCACGATAATGTATGCAGTAATCATTCAATGAAATGCGATGGGCCGTTAAGTCATCGTGGGAAAACTTCAGGAATTATTGTGACGTACATTATCATTTCTGCGTGTGCATGTAAGTAAAATGAGCGGCTTTTGAACGGCCATACTTTTTATAGTGGTAAGTGTAAAGAATACTGTTGGTTTTAAGTGTTTTCTTAGGTGGAGTCGAAACCTACCACAAAGGTAAGTGCTTCGTCCAGGAGAGCTTAATGTTAGGTACCTACGAATTTATACACAGGCACAGGTCGACGGATTTTAGAATGCGTTGAAGGAAATTGATTGAAGTGTATAAACAGTAATGAGTTCATATTTGCATATGACGTAGATATGTAACAACACTTTGGAACCCCGCGCAAAAATCGGTCCACCGGCTCTGCGCGCACCGTTCAGTGTTACTCGTAGGTAAATCGTAACTTACTCAAGAATACGACTACTACTATGAGGCCACGAGATTACTCTAGGTAGAAAGAGCGACACGCAGTAGGAGTCTACGCTAAGTTAATCTGAAAGTTCTGAGAATTAGAGCTGTATTTAATTAATGTGACGTCGACGACGCGCCATGGTAAATGGATCCTGAAGGGCCTGTATTAGATTCTTTGATTTACAAAGGAAAGGTTCAAGGGTTACTATTTCAATAGCATGGGAAAGCCATTAACCAAATTGTTAAGAGTTGTTATGCCCGAGTGTCAAATAACAGTAGTATGCAGTGCTATAACACTCGCACATCGAAACGTGTGTTCGCCCCATTTTTTTTGGGTTCCGTACGTCCGAATGAAAAAACGGAACCCTTATTTATAGGATCACTCGTGTGTCTGTCTGTCTATCACAGCCAATTTGCTTCGTATTTACTGGACCAATAAAATTTAAATTTCGTACAAATATGAATTTCTGTGACACAAACACGGACGTAAAACGTAAACAAATGAATTTTGAATATGGGGGTCACTATAGGAGGGCAAATTGGAAAATTAAAAACAAATTGCAAACCACAGTGTGACGTATCAAATCAAAGGTTGCTTGCGGTTGTTTGCGAGGGTCTCAAATATATTGTTTATATAATTTTAAAATAAATATTTTCAAAGTAATTTAAGAATATAGATGAAAATTTACCATTCCCCCCTTTACCCTTTATCTCCGAAACTACTGAGCCTAAAATTTTGAAAAAAGAATACAGAGAATGGTTCTTAACTTATAAATTACAGTAAAAACCTTTAAGAAGTCTATGGTCTTAAAATAACATGGTAAAACTCTCAATATTGTGCGTACAAACTTACATTTGCAGTTGGAATATATGGGAGAAAATGTTTTTTCAATTACAATCTAAAGTTTGTCCTTGGGATAAAAAACATGCGTACAGAACTCTCACCACGCGAGTTCAACTCGCACTTGTCCGGTTTTTACGAAAAAATCTGCATTGCATAAATATCGGACCTGTATCGATGACGTTAGAAAAACAAGAGCGTGTATAATGCGTCTGTTTTTTGCGTTCAAGAATATTTTATAGAAGCGAGACTTTACAAAAACACGCGATCAAGAGGAAACAGTAACCCATACTGAATGAAACATGAAACAACACTCGACAAGGTCCTTTGCCCGTTTGCACTAAACCAAGCGTTGTCTAGTCTAAATTGTTAATTAAAACTTAGGCGTTTCCTGATCCCAAATTCCTGTAGTGCCTAATTTAGGAACTGCCTAAAGTACCTACGATTTGCACCGAACGGAGCGCACTTTTCAATGCGGTTCGGGTAAAGGAAATTGAAATGTATGTAATTTAAAGTTCATATTCGCATACAAGTTATTACAGGCCACGCCCCGTCCCGCGCCGGCGCCGGTTGCTGTAAATCGATTCGTACCTAACTCGTGAAAATTACTTTATCTTGCCTTAATTAAACATGTTTTAATAAGGACTCGTTTAGCACGACGTTAGTAAATACTGTCACAAGAAACTACATACAAACATTCCGGGCCAAAAAAACGAATCGTTAAACAAATCATCCAACTCCATATCAATTGGAGGCAGAGGCTACTAGTAACCGAGATTATAGGAACACGCAGTGACCGGGTTATTTTCGTTACTTATCAGGGTCACAGCGGCCGCATTATTTACATAGACACAGCGCGGTTCCACACATAAATGTATTGAACGTGTATGAATTGTGCTAGTGGAAACGGGACGCGGAAAGGGAATATTCCTTGTTACTTTTTACTATCCTTTCTATTGAAGTATTTGGTTAACCTTACATCTTTACTAAAGAGGTTAAACTTGTTAACTTTGTTTGTGGGAGGTAATCTTCGGAAATAAATTTTTGGGAAAAAAATCTAATGGGAAGTTACAGTAAGTATTGCCGATATGATAATTATACTTTATGTTAAAACAAGAAAATTCACGTTAGTTTCATATAACGAGCAAGTCTCAAAGATTTTTTATTAATTAAAGGAGCAAAAGTTATGTCAAGATGGTTAGCCCAGATTTATTCGATTTGATTTCTTAACGATACTTCTATGGTTTCGTAAGGAAAATGTTATCATAACGCTGATTGCTTCGACAAAATATTCCTTATTGAGATATTTCTGCGCTGCTCTTTATACTTATTCGAATATTTAATCAATTAATCGAGAGTGGTATTGCCATTGCTAGGAGCACAGCGTTGTGGGGAGCTAAATTACACCATAATTAAGCGATCATAGACATTTGTACTTTTACTCTTTACCTCCTTAGGTTTGGTCTTCGCGTGATATGCCATAAAATATGTGTAACTAAAGTTACTCATTAATACGCTTCACGAACTTAAAAATGTACGGCGTTTACCAAATACCGTTTTCCACGCACGGGTGTTAAATTAAATATTATCAGAAACACGATTATTTATTGCTTAAACTTTTAAAATTCCCTAAATATTCGGCCGACGAAAACAAGTTTTTTAGTATCGTACTAAAAAAGGCCTTTAATGCATAAAATCGTACATTTCGAGTCGCCTTACGGTCGCAACTGTTGAAGAATGGGTGCTAATATCCGATAATATCTTTTCCCAAGCTATTACACAAGTAACTTGTCTTGTGCAATAGTCTAGGGATTGAATGGCTAGTTTCCAGTCTACAATATACAAGAACGCCGACATTTAAGCCAGCTGTGTTAGGTCACATTAAATCTCTCATTTTATCGCATTCGTAAATACTGGAATTACTCTCAACATGTGTGGTGAGATAGAAAAACTTCTCGACGTAATCGAGCATTGAAAACTGTTAGTACTGTCATTCAAACATTTTCGTTTATAGGAAAGTTACGGTGACCCTGACTCTACTTACTTGGACTAGAAATATTATGTGAAAACTGAACTATGTTTAATTTCACTTTTTAATCTATTTAGACAAAAATGAATCCCTATTTTTCTGGTCACGCCATAACTTGAGGTCGGCTGCACCAAATTGAATACTTATTTTTTTTTGGTTGAGTTCGTTATTCTCAGGACAAGGTTTTTAGGATAGGTAGGTGAAAGTAGGATAGGTATGTAGGTAGGATAGGTAGGTAGATAGGTAGGTATGTAGGTAGGGTAGGTAGGTAGGTATGTAGGTAGGGCAGGTAGGTAAGTAGGTAGGTAGATAGGTAGGTAGGGCAGGTGGTAGATAAGTAGTAGGTAGGAGCGCCGTAGATAAGTACTTAGTGCTAACCGTGCGAAGCCGGGGAGGGCAGCTAGTCCAACGATAAACCTCGAGTTTTTAGCACTCTATGCAGACAGAAAGATATGATTGATTTTTATAATAAAAAAAGTAAAAGCACTCACTTTCAGGAAGTCAGTTATAAGGAACAGTATTATATCGAAAACCTACCGTATATGTCTATGTGCGAGCGGGTAATACCGAGCAAGTATGAATTGATGGCTAACGGAAAAACCAATCCATACATATAGGCGTTGATTCAAGCAACAGATAATAATAGTAACTGGTAATAATATTGGGAAAACTCAAAGTATTTGTAAAAGGCTATCAATATGTCCCGAACTCCCGACAGAGGTGTGAATCATGCCGGAACCACAAAATGCAATAGTTGCTGAGAACATACCCAAGAGTTATGCTAATATATTAACTATTGAATGGTACTATCGCGCAATGTCAAAATCGAGGAGTAAACTTAGTAGTTGTATTTGGAGTAGAACTAAAGGACCATTGAAGCATACGTAACGTACCCCACCCCCATTTAAAGCATAGAATTAAGGACATTAGGAGCCAGTGAGGCAAACAAACCTACCCATATTTTAAAAATTGACCGGGTATAGAAGTGTCGGTGCAAACTTTTTGCAAAAATTTGTACTGTTTATGACCGTCGACCAGATAAGACAGACAATTTAGTATAGATCTCCGTTTGATACAAGTAACAAAAAACCACAATTTCTTATACTTATATATGTGCGGGGGAAAGCTTTAGGCGTTTAATTCCCAAGTATAGAACCATCTCTATGGTGTAGGGAAAGAAAAAAAATCTATTGTAGAAAGTGAACTCACCTCTTCAGGAACCACATCTCTAAGCTTGACATCTTGCAGGCGGCTAACTGATGCAGTACGGTGATAATCAACCAGTTCGTTGAGAGAATTGAACTTCACCACCCACAGGAAGAATTTGCTCGACGCATCCCGAAGAACTTTGAAATGCTGCACACCATCCGGACATCTGAGAAAAGACGGTTATCGAAATTGTAAAATCAAAGTAAAACTTTCGAAAAGTAAGTGAAATATGAAGAAGATTACGATGTTATACTTAGGTTATGTTATCGCGGGTGTCGTAATAGGCAACCAAGGAATTTGTTACGTAAAGAGAAACGGAAACAACATCCTACTACGGCCCTTATCTGCTAGCAACTATTTTCGGGAACAGCTAATCCAATTTAGACAGTTTGCCATGTTTTCCTTCGTTTATGAATGTCATTTTTTGAGAATCCTGAGTTCAGAGATAGGCTACACTACTGACTAAGGCTAATATCAGGTGTTAATCCAGTAAAGCCCCTAAACAATGGACGAGTCATGTAACGATATAACTCCGCGTTTTATTGGAATACCGCGCCTCATGATATGCCAGTCTTGCGATGATCCACCAGTAAGCTTTACCGGTGAGCTACAACACCGCAAGCTTATGGCTCGCCCGTCTATAAAGCATGTTACCTACTATGTAATCGTAGAGTTAAGAAGAATAGTGACGCGATCGACATTGTGCAAGGTTAACAATAATCGTCGCGATAAGTTGACCTGTCTGATAAAGATTCTATGCAGTTTCACCAAGTCTTGACCCTTGCATATTTTTGCTGGTGGATAAGTTTTGGCAGTTATAGTAAGTCTCAGTTCAATCCGCACGGGTCGATTCAACAGGTTAAGCTAAGCTTGCCGGCGTCGTTTCGTGGATGCGTGACCATCTTTACATACCGAGACTCTTCCGTGCTTCCGAAACCACGTTAAACCGTTAGTCCCGGCAGTCATTCGTCTTTGACAGTCGTTACGCGTCGTCAGAATTCCGAAAGCCTGACAACCAGTCTTACCAAGGGATATCGTATTACCCAGTTACTGGGTTGTGAAGGCCAGATAGGTAGTTGCTACATTTAAAATACTGGTATTCAGCTAGAGTAAGTTTCTCCAATTCACCTAACTCAAACAGGATTCATGGGCGTGGCTGTAAATATTTGTCTTGATGAATAGAAAACGTGTCGATCCTCAAATTCTGAACAAATATTTGTGGAACTAATTGAACTTGCTGACGTAATAAACATGTAACCGAAATCGTAAATGGGAACGGTAAGGTCGACATATCGAATGTCAGGCATTAACCCGAGAATATCGTCGTATAAAATAAAATATGGTTCGTACTGAAACCGGTTGTGTGTGGATTGTTTCACGGGTCATTCAAGTTTTCTGCTTTCCTGGTGTTTGCGTAAATACCAAACGCAATCATTAGAATAAACAGAGCAGCTGTAAAGTTTATCGGAATGTGGAGAAATTCTTGGAATCTTGGAACTTAGTTACTAGCTAGGTATCCTAAAAAGGGGGTATTGCCCGTAGCTCGTTCGTTCCGCAAACGGGTTAGTCCCCCCTCATTGATTTAAATATGAAGCGCAACAAGACAATTATCACAACACAACTGTTTATAAGGAAAATGATTTTGTTTATTTATATAGTTGTATCATGTATGAGAGAGTTATTACATTTTTCCTGATTCACATTCTCATTAATTTACGCCATTAGTTCCTACACCCATGCTATTCAAGCAGTACGAGGTAGCTACCAATTTTCCGTGGCCTGATGTCACGGATACCAGCTTTTCCTAGTCTCATGTACTCGTTCTTAGCCCACGAAGATTGTTCCTTTTAGGTGTTCATGATGAGATGTGGAAAAACGATTTTACGAAACGGTATGTTTCAATTCAAATGAGGCCCGTGCTTAAAATCTATAGCCCCAAACTGGTTTCAGCGCAATCTCAGTACCGCTGATTCATACTATTTGACAGGAAACAGGTTTTAAATAGAGAAAACTTGACGAACATTATGACCTGTCTTTTGAAATTTATTCATATAATAATTTGTTCTTGGTATTTTCCCGTTAGATTAACTACATAACAAATTTTCTAGGTTTTCTCTGCGTAGCAACTTATCTGAAGGGGTAAATGATCGGTTCAATGGCACAGGTCAAGGGTATCTAATAGGAAATTTTTCAGTAAGCAAAAGGTGCTATATTTTCAGTTTGATTCTTACTATCAATAAGACAGAACGAGGACATTTCAAACATGCAAAAAATCTTGATTCGTGTCCCCAAATTCCAAATACAGACAAATCTACAATCTAAATCATTCATGAGTTCTGAGAAACAGTCTAAAATATGTTAAACACGAAAATAGGCAAAACTAATAATCAAATTACCTGTCGACGTAATGTTAGCAGTATAGAGATAAATATGACTAATACAGCACGCCAAGACAGATTCAAGACAAAATAAAACGTCTCTAGATACTCCATGAGTCATGCGCACTCTGGAGCGGCAAAGGCGCAAACCTTATTTTTTTATTAACTACCAATTTAAACTGTAATGAAATTGTTTGTTGTGCGTCACCTCACATGAACCAATTTTTTATTGACCTATTGATTATTTGACAAGCTTATAAGGAAATTGGTAAAGCACGAACGCAGAAAGTATCATTAACAGTAGGAGGAACTATAGAGTAAGTGTTCTTTAATTAGTTATTGCGAGTTGTGTTCCTCAAATAAGGTAAGTTGCCGCTAATATTTGGCGGTGCCAATGTGAGGATTACTATCAGAATAATAATTATTAATTATAACTCCACCCAGATGCCTTATCAGAGCATTTAGCTACCGTGGGATTATTCCCATTCTTAATCATTCCGGTAAGGAATATTAAGGAATATAATAAAAAATATGGGATTTATTTATAATTTTATCAGTAGTGCAGTGTTGATATAATAATATAACTTCAAGTCAGACTTAATACCATGCTCTAAACTACGATTGCTGGCGTGCACTACTGATAAGTGTTTAGTGGATTGCGCTCAAATAAATCAAAGACATAAAACTCAAGAGTATTTTTCCCGATGCGAGAGTTGACCTCGGGCGAGACCCCGGGCCATTTAGGATTATTTGAACTTTCTTCTTCCTAGATGACGTCATCGTGTAGTAAACATACACAACATAGCACTTAACAAGGCATTTACGGTACATGATACGTCATCCTATATAATTATTCTAACGGGCAAAACAAAATATATAAAAAGACACCCTTGGGTGGAAGCGCCGATATCATATATAAGAGAGTACGGTTTATTTTAACATAGGGATTCCCCATATCGTCAAGGGGCTTTTTTTCTTGTCTATCATAAATACCTCTGTCACCCATTTGTAATCCTTCGTGGATTAAAGGCGTCTAGAAGCCGTTATTTCCTTTAAAACAAGTGCATATTTAACTACTGTGAGTATTAATAACCAACAAAGCTTATAATCTAAACAGTCAATAAGAAAGTCCTTCTGATAAGAAATAATAACAACATTCCTATAGTAAGTAGTTCCACTTCTTATTAGCTAACCTTAGTTCTTGGGTAAATACTAAATACTTGTCAAACTCAAAGCATTTATTTCAAATAAATTACATAATACAATTACAGGTACTTTTGAATTCAAGGGGTCAGAAAGATGAAGCTATTTCCCCATTCCAAAGCGTAGTAGGTTCCTATGGAGAAGAACAGGCAAGAAACTCACTACACCCAATTCAGAGTATAATACTCTATGGTATTATAGTTATTAAGAAATTAAAAAGTTATTCATGGGCTAGGTTGGAATTAGAACATGCAAGTTAGTGTGGAACTAAGAAGTCATTCATTCTATAGTTCATTACTCAAAAATACAATAAAACAATTGTAGGTTTTTTTTAAAACCACTACATTCTTAACAAATGTATTGTACGTAGGTAAGAAACCACTAAATGATGCGTTTGAAAACAACATTACCTAAATATGCAGTTGAATAGGTATACCTAATAAAAGTATTAATTAAAAGTATTTATTATTGTTCACAACTGGTATTTTATTCCGTCACCTGTGTAGCTTTGCCATGTGTAGTGGTGTTATCCGTAAATCAGTTACTTTGCACTTAACCAATAAGTATACAATCTATTGGACAGTACCTACATCCATATATTACGCAGAGCCAGAGTAAATACATTATACTGGGAGCTACCAATTCCCTGAGTACAACATTTTTGTCATATTTATTTTCTAACTATATCATAGCTTTGTATGACAATACTGTCATACTTACCTACCTTCAGACAATATTGTCATTAAAGAAATTAATTCTTTTTAGGAGGATAGGGGAGCAAGGGACAAGGAAAATTTAAGGAATGAATGTTAATTGATATTAAATAAAAGGCAGACCAAATCAAAATTGGATGGATTGTGTGAAAGATGATATGGGTAGGAAAGAAGTGAACACTAAGGGTGAATTTAACCAATGGAACTGAAGAATGCATTCAGCACATATAAACCGCATTCAAGAGCTGTCAGTGTCATAATTGTTGTGGAGCATTGACCTTGACAGCTGATAGAGATGAATGAAAGTCGGAAGAAAAAGGTTTACTTCACTAACCCCAAAGAAATTAGAATAAAGTAGGAAGATTATGATGGAAACAGAAACCATAATTTACCATAATCTGAAATCATGATGCAGGACCTAACTAACTGAACAGACAGCTATGCTGCTGGGGAGTTTGTTGCGCCACTTCTTCTTCCCAGCTAATGCACTAGGAAGTGGTGAAGGGTGGGCGTTTTGGGGGACTGTCTTATGTAATTTTGACGTTCGAAAAGTGCTGATACTCAGCGTAGTTTGAATAAATGACTTGAATTTTGGACCATAAATCAAGGGTTTAGTTTCTATAAATACCTATCCATTTGATTGTTTAGCTATGGGATATTAATATGATCTAATTTGTAGTGTTTACTGCATGTAAACAAACAATTGAACAGTGTACCTTTATTACACAAAACAATATTACAAAATGAGATAAATGATGTGTTTCATCATAACCTTGGGTAGCAACCAAGATTAGATTATATTTGAATATTCAAAGAAGGAAGATTTCTCTTCACAGAAATAACACTGTTTGTATATACCAAAAAAATCTTGTCTGATTGGGAAAACCCATGTACAACCATCATATATAATTAACAACTATTATTTTTATAATTATGCCATTTCAATTATTCTTAGCATTTATTATAATAATATACTTAGCTTACTTACTTACCTACTATGAAAAGTGGTGTACGAGACTATCAACAATTTACAACTATGAAGCTAATTGGAATTCAGTAAATAAATAAGGATATTAATTGATAACAACATACAGCAATTGTCAAACTGTTAGCCAAACATTGTTGTTATTGCAATATTATTCATATTAACAAATTCCGAGATGTTTAGCTGAAATTGTGCTTCTTTTATTGATCCTTTTGGTAAATTTTAGCTCATACATCAATACATTCATGTTGATGTCAACATGAATGTTTTGTGGTGATGTATCCTATCTTCACTGTAAGAACACAAACACTGACAACACATCAATAGAGGCAATGAAGATATAAAGAATATAATGAAGACCATTTGTTTCAAAGAAGCTTAGCAGGATTGATCGATTAATACTGTCTTAACCAACAAACAAACAAATCAACAAAAAATCAGGTCAAATGCTTCATCTCAGCCATTCAACACTGACAACTACATTCATATTATCATAAACAGAGTGACTCACTGTAACTTATAATCCAATTGGAAAGAATATTCTTAGGACTAAAATAACATTAGATAAACATGCATACATATAAGGAAATAAACTACTCACTTGACAGATAAGGAAAAGTCACCAGGGCTTGATTCACTGATTCTTATCAAGAAACCACCCTCCGGTTTATTAGCTAGAAGTTTCTCTGCATCTGCTCTTGTGATCCTTCCATAATACCAGCTAAAAATGAGGTTTTAATTTAAAAGCTATTCTATTTTCAAAAGGTTATCAATAGTTTCCAAACAAGATGAAACTAGCAGCATTAAAATATAAACACCTACATGGTCATATTTTTAGAATGATCGATGGGATGTGTATGTTATTATAACAATTTACTTTTTATATTTTATTCAAAAGTTGTAGCTGGCCCATTATAAGACTTGTTATGGTGGGCTTATCATACTTTAAGATGAACTAAATTAATCGAGTTACGATTATAACCTCTTACGAACTTCTTGAGATTTCCAATAAGTTTCATTCTTGTGCATTGAATCAGGTAGGTTTGGTGTAAACAGATAATGCACTCACTGGGCTGTATGCAAGAATGTAACATGTTGTAAAATAATAAAGATTTATGTGATACACAACGGGTTCTTGTTATTCTAAACATAAATACCTATCTAGTCTTGTTTTTACAAACGGAATTAATAGAAACGATTTATGTAAGACTATTAATAGATACAGAAACATTCTTCACTGAATGTAAGTATTTACCTGTGACTTTTCATTTGGATATAATTACTAGGAATAAGTCCTTCTTTGCCGTCTAATTCAGCCCTGTACCAGTTCATATCGTCCTCCATGTTTAGTATCTGTAATATCAAAAATTCTAGAAAGGACCTGTCATTTTACAAAATAAAATTCACTGCACATCATTTCCATGAATACACACGTACCTTGAGGACTTGATTCTTCCTAAAGCTGAGCTCATCATCAGCAGTTGCAGTGAAATCGTGTTTTGCTATAGCCTCCATGATCAAATTAGGCACTTCACTAAAATGTCACCGATTACCAAAATAACTCACTAAGTATACAAACTTTTTACAACGTTTAAGGTCAGGGAAGTAAAGTAATCATAATGCATGTATTGTCTTACAGAACAATCTAAAATTAGTACGATAAAATGCCGATACGGAAAAATAATCTCCGCTCACAGGCCACACATCAGTCACATCACCAGTCACAAAAGTATAAAGATATGTTGCCATGTACTAAAAATAATCCGATGTTTCCAGAGTTGCCAGGTTTTCAGCCTATTTACAACAAAACGTAAAACGAACGATACTAAAGTGCACCGCCCGGTGAAGCTACGGTTTCCTAGAAAAGCGGTGGCCGCACTGGAAACCGCTGAAAAAAAAAAAAAATGATGACAGCGGCAAATCTTTAAATAAATCGTTAGATTCGCCCTACCGCGTCAGGATAGTCGCGTTTCTGTTTCGTTTTGATTTGGGGATTTGACCTGACTACTGCTACCACCAGTGGCGGACTAAGCCTGTCGGGGACCCGGGGCGGCAAACTAAATTAAAAACGTTAATTCCTGGGTGCCTCCCAAACGATACGAAATACATTGTCGATTCACGCAGAGAATTCCAATAAAAAAAGAATGGTACGTTGCAAGAGCGAGCGAAGCGAGCTCAAAATTTTAACACCCTACGTTTATATTTGGCGTAGGGGGCCTCCAACTACAAACTGCCTTTTTACAGAATATGTTTTGGTCTTGTTTGGAATTTGATTAAAAAGTTGTCACGAGCAGCGCTCGGCGCCCCTAAGACCCTGCGCCCGTGTGCGCTGCACACCCTGCACCATAGGTAAAGCAACCTCTGGGTTTTTCTCTAAAACGTGTTTAGCTTAGAATAAGTTGTTGTTGATCACATATTACTAGTCAATTTGCAATTGAAATCGTGGCTAGAATCGTACATTCTTACATGTCATTGCATACTTATGTAGTAAAATCTATGACGGTGATTGTTGGAAATGTCGGAAAAAATCACCCCTGAGGTATTCAGCTGTTTATAGTGATGGGTAACTCATCATTTTATATGAGGTTGAGGGAGTACCTCATTTTACCTCGCGAGGCCCTCAAGAGGTACCCCTCATTTGAGGCGAGGAGTCGTACGTCGATGTATTCACCTCACGAGCCGGACTCATTCTGTATATTCTGTACAATTATGAAAGTCGGTTCATTCACTCACTAAGCTCACTCAATACTCACTCGCGAGTACTCGCGTCAATAATGTCAATGTCAATTTTTAAGTGAGGACGCGTGAACGAGTGAGTTGGTTCAATGTTGAAATTCGAGTAACTCTTTCAATTTGCGACCACGAGTACCTCAAACGAGGCACCTCATGAGTGAGGGACACATCTCTAGCTGTTTAACGCTTTTAATTTCATAATTGTTACCTATGCTGCCATCTATTGAATTTTCTTGAAGACTAATTATAATTTGTTCGAGTTGAGACTACTTGAGACCCCATGATCAGGGGAACGCAGAGGCATTTGGGGGCCCCCTAAGACCGAAGGCCCGGGGCGGGCCGCCCCTTCCGCCCCCCTGTTAGTCTGCCACTGGCTACCACACACACTGTCTTGAACTTTTTAGATGCATGGGTTTTTTGTAAACTTTTTATTTATAAATAAACCATTTGTGTGTAATTTGGAATCGTCCTTCAATCCCTTTATTTTGATACCAGGGTCATTGTAGGTCATTGTACACACGGCTACACATCAAGCTATAAATTTCCAGTTTATGGTGATCTCGCATTGAATAGGATTTCCGGACAATGTGAGGTCAGCTTATACTGGAAATGTGTAGCTTGATGTGTAGCCCTGTGTACTCAGCTTTTTTGCCAAGATCTCTCAACTATGTCCATTCACCACTATCGTTCGTCCAGTTCGTCCATCATTTTTATTTTATAAAAACAAGTCCAAGCCAATAGCCATCGGGCAACCCACTCAGACGGGTCGTTAGAAATCTCAGGTATTAAAATCCAGCCAGCCGGATGCTTCGATGGTATAAAGAATTCTATAGGGATACAGCCCAGTCGGGTAAAAAAGGACTACCTACGCAGAAAAGGTCCGGATTATTGATCGAAATTATTACGATGCAGTACCTACTTCATCTACACCATGATAAAGTTCATAGTAATGTTGACAAAAGAGACGGAATCATACTCTACCTCAATTTCAGAATCTGAAGTGATTCAGATTGAAAGTCTCAAAATATATTTTTAATCGTTGTTTCAGCATAATTTGATTTCCATTTGACTAATATCATGTAATATGCAAAGGTATTATATTCAGCACTAGGATATCTATCAACTATCTGTAAGAACGTCTATATTTCTGCACAGTGCGCAGGATGTGGAAGTGGGGACATACTGCAAACCTCCTGGATGGCTTATGGTGGTCGGCCTGTATTTAGCAGCTGATATTACAAGTTGAAGCCATACAAACTCTATTCAAAAACTTTTTGTGGTCAATGAGAAGAGATAGGAACTCTTTACATATGTTCGTATTTGTTTGAATTCATTCACTTGATTGTATTTCCGAACGCAGCCATAAAAACCGTAATTACGCTTTTCGGAAACTATCGTTTTTTTTTAGAATTTAGAACTGCTTTTGTTTCTTTCTCTTTCTAGTCGTTGAGAAAATAAGCAATAGAAAGAGACAGCTTATCACATGAAGTTATCAGCAAGTACATGAAGCTGTCAAATTACGTTGATAACACTGACATTCAAGTTTGACAGTTCTTTTATGTCCATATCGCCTCCCAGTGGCATTATACGCGTAAGTATTTTTTTAATCTTTAATTTAGTTCTAAATCATTATTGAATTATTAAGGATAGTGATTGAATTTGGAGTGAGATCTGTTGTACAACTCAAAATGTAAAGTATTTTTTAAGTATATGGTGTAAACATAATTATAGACGTTGTGTTTTAGCGGTGTCACATTTGTTGTTTTAGGTTTAGCCGTAACTCATTTAAACGCAACGATGTCGGGAGGATTAGACATACTCGCCCTCAACGAGGAGGATGTCACCAAGATGCTGGCGGCAACGACCCATCTTGGGTCCGAAAATGTCAACTTCCAGGTGGGTACCGAACGTATGTAACATAACCTCAAAATTGAAAAATAACATGCAAACATGATGAGCCAAGAATCCGTTCCATATATATTATCTGAAAATATTGACGATCCATTCTCCCAACTGAGTTATGACCCTTAAATTATCAACATCTGTGTTATTTATCAACATGTACTGACGAAATTGATGGTTTTAGATGGAAACGTACGTGTACAAGCGCCGTGCTGACGGCACACACGTAATTAACCTGCGCCGTACTTGGGAGAAGCTCGTGCTGGCTGCCCGCGCCGTGGTTGCCATCGAGAACCCCGCGGACGTCTTCGTCATCTCGTCGCGTCCCTTCGGTCAGCGTGCTGTGCTTAAGTTCGCCGCACATACCGGAGCTACCCCCATTGCTGGACGTTTCACTCCTGGTGCGTTCACTAACCAGGTAACGTATCAGAATGATTAATAAAGATGTCTGAGAGAGTGAGTTTTTCATATCTTTTTCAAAGTTTTAATTAATTTTAAAGTTACTGTTATTCTTTTTATCTCGCAATCAATAATAAAAGTGGTAATTGTTGTATGCAATGAATAGGCTACCCATTCTTGTAAATAACTCCTTAAAATGATGACAAACACACTAAGGAACCACTGACTGCATTTATGTAGTAATGATTATAAGATTTTCTGAATGTTTAGAAAGCAATACAAACATGAATAATAATATTGCAGGTAAAGTTTTTTTATAACAGTCAATTTTTTTATCAACAGATCCAAGCTGCGTTCCGTGAGCCCCGTCTCCTGATCGTACTGGACCCTGCTCAGGACCACCAGCCCATCACTGAGGCTTCCTACGTCAACATTCCAGTCATTGCTCTCTGCAACACTGACTCTCCCCTGCGTTTCGTTGACATCGCCATCCCATGCAACACTAAGGTAAACTCAACAAGAAATACGATCAAGCTTTTCAAATACTTGTTGTAAGTTGTTAATTTTTGGAACCATTTAGTCTTCTGCAATACAGTATAGTAGGCTAATCAAAGAGTTATTGATGTGCATGAAACCGATATTATAAAAGTTACAGTCCCAATGCATAATTAAAGCTTATGAACTATAATAAATTCTAAATAATCTTATTTTTTTAACTTCAGTCCTCTCACTCCATTGGTCTGATGTGGTGGCTGTTGGCGCGCGAGGTCCTCAGACTTCGCGGCGTGCTCGCCCGCGACCAACGTTGGGACGTGGTCGTCGATCTGTTCTTCTATCGCGATCCTGAAGAGAGCGAGAAGGAGGAGCAACAGGCTAAGGAGCAAGTTGTTGTAAGTATATGATTTAAAAAAAATATTTTCTGAAGAAGTAACGCCTATATTCACCCCAAATTGGAAGGTAAAGGTTTATAAAAAGAAAGAAAAAAAAATACATTAACTTAGCACAGACATAAGGCACACAAAATAGTTAAGAAAAAAAAAATTCTATAAAAAATAAATGCTGAGAATGTGTGCCTTAAGACTGCGCCAAATAGGTCCAGTTCAGCAAAATTTCAGACCAGTAGTGCCTGAAGCTAGTGTTTCTCATTGTGCCAAAATCCCAAATAAAAGGACCAATACCCAGACTCAAATTCAAACTGGGTTTCTTTGGATTCAATTATTATTATTTGGTTAGACACAAGGGTTATCTGTTAGTGTTATCTAACATGGCTCTTATATTATCTGCCAGCTGAAGTAGTTCTAATAACTATCAACTAATCAGCTATTACAACACATAAAAACAAATTAATCATAGGCCATTTTTAAGAGACGAAAGGCTACAAACCCCAGTCTTGTTAAACTTGACGTGGATAGGCTATCTAATTCCTATCTAATTAACCACTAAATCCATGATCCATTCTCAAAATCTAATCTTCTATTTTTCCTAGGCCCCACCACCACCCAAGCCTGAAGTGCCTGCACCCGTGCACGAGGACTGGAACGAGTCAGTGGAGCCCGTCACCTCATGGGCTGAAGACGCCGCGCCACCACCGGCCGCGACCTTCGGAGCTCCTCCCGCGCAGGAAGACTGGGCTGCTCAGGTATGTAGAACATTGCTGATATGTTATGTAGTTAAGACATTTATGTAAGTCTGACATCGCCAATCTTCCTTCAGCAAGCATGTTGATCAATGCTCATGCCTTCTCTGTATGAGAAGAGGCTTTTGCCATGGACTTCTTCGAACATGCATCAACAGTTGATAGCAGTCCACTGTCAGGCCTGTCCATTCGCACGCCATTTTATTCGACCGAATTAGGCCACTCATCCAGCGTCGATCTCCGAACCTCGAAACTAGCACCCTTATACAACAGTCAGGGTTTGCTACATAATGAGTTATATTTGCGAGATAGCTAAACCCTGACTGTTGTATAAGGGTACTTGTTTCGAGGTTCGGAGATCGGGTGCTAGTTTTAAGAAGAAATTAAAATGTTGGTAGGTAGCAGTACGGGATATGTTTGCAAAGTGTAAGCATTGGATTATGGCAGACAACGTCGCTTCGTACGCTCGCATCTTACGACTATCGTGTCATAATACGCAATCCTTTCCGATGTTCTAACAATTTAGAACTTTTATTATAAAGTTTTCTGAGTAAATTTTGAACTCAAAACATGCTTGTTCTCAGGTCCAAGAGGAGTGGGGCACCACAGCTGCCGCGGCTGCGGCCGCCCCGGCGCCGGTCGCGCCTGCGCCGGCCCCGTCTTGGGGAGGCTCTGCCCAGGACTGGAGCGCTTCGTAAACGTTGCGTTTGCTTTGGTTAATATAACGTAAAACCAACCACCTGTTTTATTTACTACTGAATACTGATCCTTTTTGTATACCTTCCTTATAGATTATTAGAATAGAAAGTAGAATGTAGCTGTACAGTGGTTTACTAAGGCGATTATCACACTGCACCGTCGCGTAGCGCGGGGTGGCCACAGCAAACAATCTGCGCGCTCAATTTGTGTTTTCTGTACATCTGACAATGTTAAATCTGACACCTCGCGCTACGCGGAGCGCGGTGCAGTGGGATAATCGCTATAAGCATTTGCGAGTACTGTATTTTTAATGACGGTTCCGTCCATTCTAACCGACTTCCAAAAAGGAGGAGATTTTATGTTCGTAGCGTGTTTTTTTTTTATCCATGTCCATCAATTTCTCCGTCAATTGTGGACAGATTTAGAAAATTCTTTTTTTGTATGAAAGGGTATGCTCTCACGCTGGTCCCATATAATTTTTATTAACTTTTCTTGGATAGTTTTGAGTAAGGTTCAATAATACGTATTTTTCCCACTTAGTATATGTGAATGATAACTTCCTGTCAGTGTTATTTACATAGCAGATAGTGGTATTCCAATTTGTGTGAGGTAGATACCGCAACTAAAAAGTGAAAAATAAAAACGTTTTACAAAAAAAAAAACAACCGACATAAAAAAAAACACTACAAAGTGAAAAATTACTTTAATTTCTGAAGTCGGTGGCAAAAAACGACAATTCAAGACCAAAGACACTGACTTCTGACTCAATTCGTAGTGTTTTTTTTTTGAAGTGTTGTTTATTTTTTGTTCACAGTTTTGTTTTACTTTTACTTAAATTGGTTTTTACAAGTACGCCCGCATAACTCGCTGGATAATGCTGGGCATGCACATAAGTGGCAAATATTGTTATAGGAATGCAAGCGAAAATACAAAAATATGTAATAAATGCGATCAATAAACATTGTCAAGTAAAAGTGACCATAAAGCATTTTACATAGAAAGACAATAGTACTGTTCAACACTTATTTATTCATTTTCAATTTTATTAAAAAGAACGACACTATTTTCGACTTTCCCATACAGATGAACTCTATAAACACAAGTATATTTCATATTCCCTTGGTTAGTCAGGACGCGGAATACTAGGCTTTTCCATTCGATATGATAGTACGCTAATGGGTAGTATTGTTTCGGGGGACCTTCAGCTCGGTATTGTGCGTCTGCTACTTTGATCCAAGTGTGATTTGCAAGGATGCCCTAGAAACAGAATAAACAAATGAAGTCCTTGTTGTAGGACACAATAGGGATGTTGACTGGGGAACAAAAAAAAACTGTTTCTTCCGTCAGTCAGATAATAAAAAAATACTAGACACGTATTTTTTTGCTTTATCATTATAAAAAAAAAGTTAAGATACAACGCATTAAAGTTTGGGAGTGGGGGCTCGCTAGGTCACAAGTCAGTATAAAATCTACCGGCCAGTGACATCATGCCACATTTTAACGCATTGCCTACTCAATGTATTGCCGTAATCTTTTGATCAAGTAAAAAAAGAAAAAATACTGTGTCCAATATTTTATAATAACCTACCTGAAGGAAAAAAATATTTTTTTTGTCGATAACCCTATTGGAATCAAGTCCGAGCGACAATGCCAGTGTTGGACCCAAGATATTATGTTCATGTGTTTTTCGTACCTGCACAGTGCGAAGTCGGCGTAAGGCCCTGCGCACTGGCGAAGCGCGGTTTCACTGCCAAATATTTACACCTACACATTTATTTTCAACTTTATTTAAACTTTTGCTAAGTTTATTTTTGTTTGGCAGCGAAAACTGCGCTGCACATAGGTATTGCCAAAGACGCTTACAAAAAGAGCGAGAGATTTGATGTGAGAGATGGAGAAAGTTTCTTCTCTCATGTAACGAAATATGCCTAAACGTGTCCTTAATATTTTACCCTCAATTTTCTTCCAATTATCAAATTGAAGAATTTTTACATCTAAATCTTCTTGACTGATGCAAAAAGTAAGGTCTGCTATACAACATGTAAAAGACACTTTCCGATCCGTGAGGATGTTTTTAGGTATCGTACTAAGAGTCTATTTATGTGGTAATTATCAGATAATAAGAAATAAAAATTCGACACATATCTTTTCAATAGGGCATTGTACCGGGTTATTACATGGGGCGCGGGCGGCCGTCGTTACAAGTCATAATTTTGACCCCTGTCGAAAATTTTCTATAATTT
The DNA here is from genome assembly GCA_947364205.1 of Agrochola lota. Lineage (NCBI taxonomy): Eukaryota > Metazoa > Arthropoda > Insecta > Lepidoptera > Noctuidae > Agrochola > Agrochola lota. Next base: position 14,425,911 of record OX376223.1, on the reverse strand, counting down.
TATGGATTTTGGATAATTTTGGTACAAAAAATGTGAATTTGAAATAAATAGCAATAACTTTTTATTTTCAATATTTTTTTTTTTATGGTAATGTTATTGCAGTAGGTACCTAATCTGCGTTCGCAATTCATTTGCCAAACATGTAAACAAACACGAGTCTTAGGAAAAACAACTGTAATGCCTACACATAAGGTATAGTTTGCGCTACAACTTCATATTTTTTATGACTTCAAGTCTAAAATCAGCTTTATTTACACTTTCATGAAGTTGATGTTTGTATAAGTGGAAAATTCGTGTTTGTTTACATGTTTGGCAAGTAAATTGCGAACGGAAATTATATGCCTCTTTCGGATCGGACAGGGTTTTTTATACATAATGTATATTAAATGGACGGTTGAACGTATTCTAACGTCACAGTGACGTCACTTTATTTCACAGTGTTAGTCAATGCAAAAGCATTACTGAATTTGCATGAGTTCGTATATTCGAGCTCGAACTAAGACCAAGCAACATGACATGAATAACAGCATCCCTATTTCTAAAGTGGAGTTGTCTGTGCGCTCGTGGAAAACAATTTCACTGAAGAGCTTCCTAAGAAATTGAAATCAAGATATTCCATCTATGCATTAACAGATTTTGACTTGAGTGATACGCATTGATAAGATTGCATCGTATTATGAAAGGCGACGAACTCCGAATGGAAAAACAGACGTGTTATACCTTCCTATTTATGATAATGCTGACTGAACTGCAATGTAGAATGAATTCCACTCGCACAGTAATAGTTTTATTATAATCATTGTATTCATCAATATAGCTCTAGAAATTATATTTGCTGCAAATCGTAATATTTTCACGAAATAGCCTCATTTGCAGAAAATATAATTGACGGATCCCCTTAGGCTGCGTTTCCACCAGAGGGATGTGTGTGAAACTAACCAATAACGTCGCTTCACTGGATAGCTTGAGCTAAGCTATCGTTGTTATGGGTTAGTTTCACACACATCCCTCGCTACGCATCCTCGCTCATCTCTGGTGGAAACGCAGCCTTGAAGTGGAAATAACTGGTTTTGACGCGTGTTGCGAAAAAAGGAAGTAAAGCCCTACTTTTCTTATGCCCGAATAAGCATAAATACAAAAGACAAAGAATCTTGAAAATCAACGCTTTACTCGAGGGAAACCTCGATTCACATTTAGTGTTATATAAGTGAACCGCTATGCAGAATAGCAATTATATTCAATGTGCTTCTAAGATGTAGATATCACGTTTGTTTTAGCATTGAGAGTTCAAAGCCGTAATCTGTTGTTGACTACTAACGTATATTTGGAAATGCTTGGGCGCACTCCGGGCGGTGTCTGGGTGTATGTGCTCGACTGTAATGTAACGCACCCTCTGCGTTTGTGGCAGTCGTATTACTATTTCGCCATATGAACCACTGAAAATAATTGCTGTGTTAGTAAGGGTTTGTTTGTAAAATAATATACCATGTTTGAAGGACTTGTTATTTTTGAATAAATGGTGGCGGGGTAGGACAAAACCGGTAGGTGTGGTATTTTGGGGACCTCTCACATTATGTGATCTAAAGTTAGGAAGCAATAGCCTCAGGATTCTGAAGCCCACTCCTCGCTAATCGCTAATCATATTACAGGTTTAGGTATGTTCTTTGCAATGCAATAATGTATCATCATCAAACTTTTAAGCAGCTGAAGCTGCTCTTAAGCGAAACTTAGCCTAAGTTTTTTACCCGACTTCAAAAAGGAGGTTTTCATTTCGACTACATGTTTTTGTTGTTTTTGTTTGTTTGTTAAGTACGCGATTACTCCGCCAATTATGAATACCAAACAAAAAAATAATTAGTTCAGAGATGGTCCCATATGAATTTTATTAATTTAGCTTCAGTAGTTTTTGAGTTAAGTCCAATAATACGTATTTTTCCCACTTACTCTATGTGTATAATAAAATAAGTTCCTGTCACTGTTATTTACGTAGCAGGTAGTGGTATTCGAATTTGTGTGGGGTAGGTACCACAACTAAAAAGTAAAAATAAGTAAAAACTTTATACAAAAAAAAAACACCAGACTTCCAAAAAAAAACAATACGAGTACAAAGTGAAGTCGCTGTCTTTGGTTTTGATATTCGTTTGCTGCCACCGACTTCCGAAATTAAAGTTATGTTTCACTATGTAGTGTTTTTTTGGAAGTTGTTTTTTTTTTTTTTTTGTAAAAAGTTTTTATTGGACGTACTATGTAATCTTTCTACTCATCTACTGTACTGTACGATGTATAACATGCATGCCTATTATGCCCAATGATAATTTGCATTCAAATTAATGTTACCCAAACTTCGATATCTTTATCCCCAGAGGCGTATACAATGCACAACTAAAACCAACGATCAAACGTTCCAAAACTAAGTACCTATCTGGTATCTACTTCTAATCTTTGAAATTCGACTCACATGAAAGGCCAACAGTCGGAAAGCGTCGGTCTTCGCAAGGCGAGCACAGTGTCGGGCGGTGGCGCAGCGCGCCACAATGGCACGACACCCCACAGGGCTACCCTACCACCCCACTCCGTTGTGTCACTACCCTTTGACGCCGTCGCACCTTCTATGTATCGAGTATCAATGTCCTTAGCCCCTGCAACTGTTACCATTTGTTCAGAACAAATGAAACTTGGAGATTAGATTACAGAGAATCGGTCACGTTAACTCAAAGGTAACCGTTGAACTTTAGATGATTCGTTTGTGTGGGGGGGGGGGGGGGGGGGTTTCGATTTTGTAGTGTAGTGACTTGCAGTTTACAAGAAGTGTAAGTATGTCGTTGTTATAATAGATAAACTTTTATGAATGCCCTTCTAAAATGAAAAATACACACCTAACTGCGCCATAATTAGGCATAATCATCCTATAATGTAATTAGGTAGGTAGCTCCCTAAGTAGGTATAATAAAATGGTAAATCTAAACCTTTGCACTTAAATAAATCCTAATTAGTGGAGTTTCATCTTAAACGCCCCGTTCAAGTCTATTAAAATTTCTCAGGTGTGATATTAAGTTTTAAGATAGTTATGTACCACTTTGCGTTCTCTTTGTGCATAAATCCAACATTTCTAGGAATTTATTTTAGGCGCAGGGTCAATGAACGTCAGCAACAATATTTTGAGCTTTCAAAATAATTGAACTTGTGTTCAGCTGATCATTGGCATTTGGTCGTTGATATACAGAGGGATATCGAATTATCGATGTAGGTAGTAAGGTAATTTCGGTTTCGGTTATTTTCGGTATTCTGTCTGCACAGAGCGGGACACATCCATGAAATAACCACGAGTGTCCAAAGAGAACTTTAATACAGGGTCTATTATATTGTCTGTGACAAGGTGGCAGGGACATCGACGTGAAAATTGTAATTGTTAGTGTTATTGTTCATGGATGTAGTACGTGATCCTGAACCCTCGCCCTGCGTAGAAATTTTTCAACACAGGGGCCTTCAGAATCATGTAGATGTCCGTGCCACCCTGTACAGTACCTTAGTTAATTAAGGTGTAATTATTAGGGTATGATACCTTTCATTGTACGTGATGTCAACATCATGGTTCGAGATCTCAGCGTGCTTCTGAAATTATTCGATTTTTTTATTAGTAAGAAGGTGTATTATTATACATACATTTAGATCTATTGTCTTTGTTTAGTAGTTATTCTCCCCTTCGTCCTATGTAATGAGGACCTTTCTCTCCGTTCTCAGACAATTCTGAAGTAGGCCTAGGTATAGTCAGCAACTGAAGTCGATGAATACCTACAGCAGTTTTCAAAGTCTTAATAAATGAGAAAACAATTTAATTAAAACCAGAACCGAAATTTAATAATACTATTAGCGTTAGGTACATGAAATGCTAAAAAGCAGATTATTATCTAATTTTTGTGTCACTTTACATGATTTGTAAAAGTAGCAGTGTTAGTCGACTTGTTGCTGACCGTACCAAAGAATTTGATAAGGACGTTCCAATCAAATCGCTATAAAATTTAATAGATTCGCAAATGTTTTTTCGCAATAGAATGTTTTCAAACACGGGAATTCTCGCTTTCGAACGGTCGCGAACGAATGCTCGCGTTGCTGCGATGGTTTTCCAGGTAAAAAATGGGTTTCTGACAACAAATCCCTCTGCCATTGATATTTGTGTTAAAATTTAAAAGTGTATTTAGTTACGAAAATTATGTTAGGTACCTGAGAGTTTGTTCGGCTTTAGCAAGCTGTTCTGCTAAATATTTCATTCTATTGCAGCATTGGAAGCTGACCAATGAAGATGAGTCCGTACCGGCTGGAAGAGAGAGACAGTGTTATTTACTTGGTTGACCGTTGCGGCTAGCAGCATAAAGGTTTTGTCAAACTATAATATTGTATACTTTGACAATGCCTTTATGCTGGGCTGCAAGGCAATTTCTTATTTGACAGAACGAATCTTGAATGTACTGCATTCACTGAAAGAAGATATTTTTGAGCTAGGTTAAAGTGTGAGTCAGGTATCCATGAAAACAGGCTTCTCTACGTTGACTTACCTACCTTTTTTTTTTTTTTTTTTTTTGTGTGTGGGAATTCAAAACCCACCCGTGTTCCTTCCGTTGCCCGTGGGCCGCGATATACCTTTCGGACAAACCCGCAACCCCAGCAGGCATTGGTCCTTACGGACCCTGTTAGTTGGTGCTGACATCTCTTTGAGGCGCGCGTGGAACACAACGCGCCGTCGACCCGGGCCTGGTCCTTTGACATACCTACCTAACGGTTGCTTTTATGTGGCATTCTTTAGCGTCATAGGTACTACATTAAGATCAATTTTTTTCTTGTAATGTTCGTTTTTTTTTGTTACGTTTTTTTGTGGTGCGAAATAAAGTACCTATTTATATAAATATAAGTTTTATCTCTGGAATAAATATAGTGATTTGACATATTATTTTCTATACAAAAGCTGTCAAACCGTCAATTTTGTTCCTGAGACAAAAGTTCGCTCCTAAGGGTTGATTTTACCAACATCGATACCGTTAATGCGTGGAATAAAATTGACGTCTGACAGATTTTGTATGGGAAAATTGTCAAAAATTCAAAATTATTTCTTGGATAACAGTATCCAGCATTGGAAAAATCAGCCCTCAGAAGAAAAAATCTGAAGGATCAATTAGGTCATTACCTAATTGGCTGAAATCAAGTTGACCTACTAGGCACCTACCTACACATACTTTACTCTGTACGATGCGCCCACGACATACATAATTAAAAACTTTTATTACTTTGCATTAATTACCGATAAGACTTGATGGATGGTGGAGGCCAGTTATTTTAATTGTCGGCAATTTACATGGAATTTGCTTGTACTTACGCGGTTGTTTTACGGATAGGTATTTACGATTTTTGTTACGTAAGTTCATTAGTTAATAAGTAGGCATTAATTTGTTATGATAATAATTTAGTCGTATACAATATCAAACGTACTAAAAAAATAGTCTATAAACGATTTTTATGTGTTAGCATTTTTCAATCTCGATGGATCACCCTGTTAATGGCTGTGGATGTTCACAGCAGTTTTCTACTGAGGAAATCCATTTCCAGCGTGGTTTTGAACAATTTTCTTTAATTTGTTTACCTTGATCTCTTGTTGCTCTTTGATTTTCTTTGAAGTTGAATGTAGGTAGGTAACAAAAAAAAAAAGACTAAAAAAATACACTACAAATTTAAAAATAACTTTAATTTAGGGTGTCTTTGATTTTGAATTTTCGTTTTTTGCCACTGACATAATTAAAGTTATTTTTCACTTTGTTGTGTATTTTTTGGAAGTCTTTTTTTATCTTTTTAGTTGTGGTAACCTACCCCACACAAATTCAATAACTGCAATGTAAATAACAATGACAGGAACTTATAACATCATCCAGATAGGCTAAGTGAGAAAATACGTATTATTGAAGTTAACTCAAAAACTACCCAAGCAAAGTTAATCAAATTTATATGGGACAACCTCTGAAGCAAAAGCAAAAATAATCATCAAAATCAATTCATAATTGTCGGAGTAATCGCATAACAAACACACAAGAAAAAAACATACGGTCGAATTGAGAACCTCCTATTATTTGAAATCCGTAAAAACTATTGAATAAAACCTTCTTATAAAGCCTGGTGCGACATCATGTAATTAGATTAAACGTCGTATGGAACACAATTACTTAGCTACTTACGTAACGACATTATCTTTGTCTTAGGTGTCAAGTCTTCTCCCGGCCTGTTAGTCTTCCATAGAGATACTGAAACTGAGTTAATTATAGCGTGAGTTGTGATATTAATCTTACAGATTATACCTAGTTTCAAGTTAATTAATAAGCTTAATTATTCGTCTCCAGATTACTTATTTAGGTCTTAGTCGATACTTAGTCCTAAACATGTAATCTAGAGTTTATCGATTTAAAGAACAGTAATTTAGATATATAGAATTTGTAGAGATATAGAATAGTAATTTGTCTTATGGGAAGTCAAAAAAATGCTATGGGGTTTTTAAAGTTTAATTTTTTTTTTTTTTTTTTTTTTTTTTAAACGTTGCCCCACACTAAGAATTTCTTCTTGTATCGTGGGTGCCTTTACAAACATAGAAACTCACATACACTAACACCCAGACCCGGAACAACTACTTGTAGATCATACAAATATTTGTTCTGTGCGGGGATCGAACACGCGACACGTTGCGCAGCAGTCGATCGCTCAGCCACTGCGCCAACCGTGTTGTCAAATTCATTGCAGCCCTTCCTTGCACGCGTAGAATGACCACCGTAGAAACGGTTTTGTCGACGGAAGAATAGACAAAATGACAGATAAACAATCAGAATCTGTCATTTTGTCTATTCTTCCATCGAAAAGAAACCCGTTTCTATGGCGGTAATGCTACGCGTGCTGCTAGCGTCTTACATTATAGGGCTTAAATTCATAACTTGGTACAAGTAGAGTATTTTCTATCCTGTATTTCGCATTTTCCGGTGGACATACCTACTAAGAGTTAGAGCCCTCCCAAACAGGAAGTATTTCGCGTAGATATTCAACACGCTATCAAGAAGATGAGAGCTAGCAGCTAAGTGAGGTAGGTGATCGCCCGATGACACCAATGTCCAATGGTATCGCGGACCTCTATTGGACCCTAGACTCTAAGTAGATATGTATGGGTTAAGGCTTAGATCATACACCTGTGACCTACTGGAGTGTACTAAATAAAACCATCAGAAATAATTTTAACACACCTAAAATTCCCATCGCAGCACCAAATATCAATAGGAACCAGACAGCTGTTTTCCTACAAGAATCGCTTTCGACCGACTTTTGTTTACATTTCCTATGTCTTCCTTTATTGCTGCAACTGAACTTTTGTTCGACGTTATCTTCATACAGATATTCCCAGATGTTTGTCCGTAACGGATACGTGGATCGCATTTCCCACTTCGGCGTCGCAAGTTTCTTAGATTTGCTTCTTTCGTAAACTTTTCCTGCGGAAATGTAAGGTAAATGGACCGGTGTAACTAGGCCAGTGTGTTTTTGATTTGTAAGCAATTGCAGTTGTTATGACTTTAATGATTTATTGTTGAATATGAAATAGCAATTCTACTGAGGTATACAGAAATGTATTGTGCCCTTGATTGAAGCAGACTAGGTTAACAATCAGCAGATCTCTAAGAGATATAATATAAAAACATAATTTTAAAATTTTGGTATTTTTTCTTTTTGGATGTATCATTGAATGTCTTCGTTGGCTTAGAGAAGACGATTCTGCTTAAAGTCAAGAGGCTAAAATAATGACGGGAAATCAGATAGACTAAGGTATCTATCTATCTATCTTTAACTTTTTAACGTTAGGTAAGTCGTCAGTTATGATATCAGAACCAATCTTTGTGATCTTGTTAAAGAAAATTGGGCGTCTATAATACTAAACTCTAAAGATGTTACGATAGAGGGGATAAAACATATTGAGCCACGTTTACTAATACGCTGATACCGGTAGCTTTAGTAGACATATAGTGATCTATTCGGTTCCGTTTCATTGCTTATTTTACGATGGCCACTGTCTAGCCGTAAGGGACCGGGTAGGACTTCGGTAATTTAGAAGTCAGGCTAGTGTAAGTACAAAGACCATGGATTTGTAAAATATAAACAGTGAGGCCTGCAGAGGTGTGCACTGTACACCTGTCCTAAAACTAACTATCGAGCCTAGGTAGTACCCACTTCTGTGTCTGCTGAGACAACAGATTGTTGCCCTGATATAAGTAACTGTCAGTTTTTGTGTTAAGTTTTTAGAATAGTACATAATTGTCGCGGCCTGCAACATGGGCATTGATGGACGATCGTGAAAATATCTCCCACATACCTGAGTCCATCAATGCCTGGTTGCAGCCAAGGCGTGTAAAGTACTTTTCTGAAATAATGCGCGAAAATTTAAACTAAGTAAATTAATTTTAAATTCCAGAATCAATGACGAACAACAATAATTTTTTACGCGCCAATGTGTTCATTTGTTTCTTCTTTACTTTAAAAACAGCTCTATTTGCAAGCCAAATCGAAATTTAAATAAAATCTTTGATAAGTTACCTCCTTGGCTGCCATCTGTTGAAGTAAAAAGTTCGTTCCATTTTTAATTAACACGACTGATATGGATTTTCATACATACTATTCGACCAGTACCGCAATTTCGATTTATCTCGAAGAAGGTTGCCAAAATAATGCTCGAATTTCAAACCATGTTTGAGAAAAAGAACATTCCTTTTCAGTTAAGTATCATAACTTAAATTCAGTGATTTACCATGAATTGAAAGTCTACCAGCCCGAGTAATCACGACAACATCTACTTAAGCTTAATCTTACTTATATGGACGTTATGTTCACGAGAACTGGAAAGAGGTCGTAGAGTGGTTGTAAATGTATGTCATCATAATTACGGCTGACCCATTTCATGTAAACCCGGAGCCTCATCAAAACTTCACATATACATTAATGTGACATTTACGTATGGATGTTGACCATCGTCGTACTGTTCCCATGGGAACTTCTTCGCCTTACTTTTGTCCCTTACCTAATTGGAGGTTTTATTTTAATAGCTTATTGTACATAATTTTCTCATCTAACAAACAATATTGGACATGATTTATCCCTAAATGGACATTTATGTTCAGTAGGGTTACTAACTATTTAATAATTATCTCTAAAGATATATATTGGGTTCTAAAAACTATCAATTTGATACGAAGCTAACGTATAACTTTATGTCTAAAGGCTGCAAGCACTATGGTGACCTATTTCGTTTCGTTGGCTTTTGCAATTTGTGCTGACAGAGCAGTTTAGGTCCGGTTTATCTGTTCTCTTAGAATATAAGTAGGTATGTTTTTAGGGTTCCGTAGTAAACAAGGAAACCTTATAGTTTCGCCATGTTCATCTGTCTGTCTATCTGCCCGCGGCTTACCTCAGAGACTGTTTGTACTAGAAAGCTGTTATTTGGCATGGGTATACATATTAATCACGCCGACAAAGAGAAGAAAAACAATTTTTTTTTTGGGGTAGGTACCCATAATCCCCTACACGTAAAGTGGGGATATTTTTTTCTATCGTCTATCCCATGTTGTGGGGTGTCGCTGGAAAGGTCGTTCAAAAATATTGTGGGTGTGTTAAAACCATTTTACAATTCAGGGATCCGTTTGCGAAATATTAAGCTTTAAAGTGCAAATTTTTGTTAGAGTCCTAGGGAGTGCAATCTTGCAGTAACATTTCAATCTCGGTATTTGCAAGATTTAAGAGGTCTAATCTCACAAGATCTCGGTATTTTGCGAGATCTCACAAAACGAATTATTTTTAATTATTATAATTGTTCTATTGAAACTTCGGTTCGCTTAAGTTATTATTCTAGGGGAAAATAAAAAATCACATCAATACGACAGAACGAATGACGAACGCAGTATAACGAAGTTAAAAGGAAAACTATCACAGCTAAGTAAGCTTTACAGGTTAACGAGTAATAATCGACCAACTTAAATTTACAGTTTTAAAAACATGTTCTCCCATACATTCCGCATGGGAGAACATGTTATTCAACTACAATGTTAAGTTTGTTCTTGGGATACATTCATCTCAACTACGGAACCCTTCATTGTGCGTGGTCCGACACGCACTTGGCCGATTTTATTTTGAATTAAATAGAAAAAAAAATGGTAGGTACCTAAGTTTTATTTCTGACTATCCCCATAGAAATTGATCGAAGTAGAATTTCGTTGCTTATAAAATACTAAGCTAAAAGTAAGGTTCCTACATATCTAATACGGAAGCCTGGTTTTAATTTGATAACATTAAACGTTTAATGTTTATTCGTTTCATAAACAAGCTGTTCATTTTTATTAGTCTTCATTAAGATTAAAAAACAACGCATTATGCCCTAACAAACACCACAAGCTTCACAATTTCAAACTTCAGACGTTTTTCTACCTCGAATTTCGCAGTTTTCAAACTAAAGTGGCCTTAATTAGACAGTAAAAGATAATTCGTCTGATATTTAGTGCTGGCTGAGCTTCATTGCTCAGAGAGGCAGGTGGCACGCTCCAATTGCATTACGAAGTGAAATCGGACGAGCCAAATCCGTTTTTGGGTAGCACTGATTATAGTAATTCGGAGTTCATTACCGCATTATTCAATGGAGAAGTTTGACAGTGTCTTGTTACTGTTAACTTCTGTTTGTTGTGCTACTGGAAGCCGTAACATTTTCTGATACTATGTGGAACTTTGAATACTTAGAAAAAATCCTCGATAGGTGTACAGATTTTAGGTATTGTGCTTAATATTTCAGTATCATGCGATGAACGAAAATCTGTACCCTAATTGCATAAATAACGACCAATCAGAATCTGAATTCGTTTGAAACAATTTTCCTATCCATTGCTTCATAATATCGAAATAAAAATCTGCTCAACAACGTAAATAACGCAATGAATGTTGTTGAACTGTCAAAATGAAATAGATTAGTCATAATCGTTTACGAGAATGTGTTGCGTAATTAGATAACAGTTTTTGAAAACATTGAATCTGTTCCCTCTTTATGGTCATTTTTATATGTACCGTTTCAACTTGAAAAAAAAAACAGTCACGTGTTAAAAAATCGTATACCTACGTTCGAAATTATACGTGCCTACAATCATTTATCCGCGCTATTGTAACATAAGTAGGTACCTAATCATTGTTATAAATGTAGGTCACATGGTTACAGTTTATTTAATGCATTGAAGGGAAGCCGTAATGATTAGACGGTTACAATGGAATCCGACCCCATCATAGATAATTGGGGGGACAGGCTATACCCACAAGCAGATGATGAAAGCTACCTATCGGTTTGCGTACCTAACTCCTATACATATAGATTAGGTAGGTGTATGAAATCGTGCTTGTATCACGTATGAATAGATACATATCAACGAAAACGCTCCGTGTGGTGCCGGAAGTAAAGAATAGTACCATCCCATTTCTTCCCGTGGGTGTCGTAAAAGGCGACTAAGGGACTCACTAGAGAATGGGCAGCGTTCTCTATGTATTTTATCACCATAGTGCGATCGCCAACCCGCTTGCCAAGCGAGGCGATTATGGCAAACCTATCCCCATTTGGGGAGGCCTATGTTCAGCAGTGGACGTCTTTCGGCTGAAATGATGATGATGATGATTTGAAAACGAACATAGTTTGTACGAAATGCTGTGAAAACAAGAAAATAATACTGAAACAGGAAAAATCTCTGGAAAATGAGTTCAATTTCGTTGGACATTTAGGTCAACTTGAGTTGCACAAACCATAAAAATAAAAACCGGCCAAGTGCGTGTCGGACCACGCACAATAAAGGGTTCCGTAGTTGGGATGAATTTATCCCAAGAACAAACTTATCATTGTAGTTGAAAAACATGTTCTCCCATACGGAATGTATGGGAGATCATGTTTTTCAAACCGCTTTACGTTGGTCGATTATTACTCGTTACCCTGTACAGCCTACTTAGTATTGATAGTTTTCCTTTTAATTTCGTTATATATACTACTGCTGTGAATTGTTTCATAAGTCCAAGTACAACCATTTAGCTGGAAGGGGGGGGGGGACACTTGACTCTAACAAAAAAAATCAGTTAAAAGCTTAATATTTCGCAAACGGATCCCTGAATCCAAAAATTGTTAGGACAAACTCACAATATTTTTGAAAGACCTTTCTAACAATACCCCGCAACATAGAGTAGATGAGAAAAAAAAAACATCCCCACTTTACGTGTAGGGGAGGTACCGTAAAAAAAAAATGTTTTTCTTGATTTTATTTTACCGCTTTGTCGGCATGATTAATATGTATACATATGCCAAATTACAGCTGTTTAGTACTAACCGTTTCTGAGCTAAGCTGCGGACAGACAGACGGACAGACAGACAGACAAACGGACATGGCGAAACTATAAGGGTTCCTTGTTTACTACGGAACCCTAAAAACATATAATATATGTTTAGATAGGTATGCTTCAGCCGAGCGGACTAAAATGGTGTCCGTTTAAAGGGGTTATGTATGCCCGTGCGGTCACCCTTATTGTGTGCGGAAAACTCGAGGACGATGTGAAAACTGTTTTTCTTTCAAAATAACATCCAGGATTTGTAACGTAGGTACCTATATGTCCATACTAAAAAGTAGGGTAAACCTACTGGAACTGAAGAGATAAAATCTCTTGGGAGATGCCAAGACTGACTAGGAATGGAGTTTTATCTGGCATGGCTTAGTTTATTGATTAGATTTCATTAGATAATTGAAAATTGACAAGGAAATCGTGTGCATCGCAAAGTTTGCTGTTTTTAGAGAGATGGAAAACAGCAAGTTTGAAAATTAATGGTTCTATTATGATGTTTTGATTGCTTTTTTACACATATTTTTTCGTTTTTATTTCAGTCTCCATTTTAAACTCCCCAGTTTAAAAATAGAAAAACAAAAACGTTTATAAAAAAAAAAAAACTTTTTATTTCAACCTCCATTTTAAACTGAAAAGATAAAATTCATGTTGTGAAAAAGCAATCAAAACATCATACTTATTTAATTTTTACACCTTATCCATACAGCTATTAATCGGATATTTATTATTTAAATAAAACGTAGGTAAACAAGTTTCTGTGAAATGCTGACCGCGCGGATGCCAGCTATTACTTTTAGTAGGTTATAATAGATCTTGCACATTTTTTCCTGCATACCTACAGTATGGCTGTCACAAGCCGTTGTAGGTACACACGGCTACACATAAAGCTATACATTTCCAGTATAAGCTGACCTCGCGTTGTACTGAAATCCTATATAATGCGAGGTCAGCATAAACTGGACATTTATAGCTTGATGTGTAGCCGTGTGTACATATAAGGGCTCGTATAGATGGCACCGCAGCCGCGCCGACACCGCTTCGCGTAACTATGTAGGCTAGAACAGCTTAGGGCCTGTGCACACCACGATTTTTAAACGCGCCGTCGACGCTCGTTTTAGAAACGCGCGTCATCGGCGCGCTTTTATCCTACAAACAGGTGTGCAAAGGTCCTGACTTGCGTGCGTATCGCGTCTGTATCGCTACTAACGCGCGTCGACGGCGCGTTTAAAAAACGTGGTGTGCATAGGCCCTTAGAGGCGCAGCAGCGGCGCGGCGACGGTGTCGTGTCCCTGAGCACTTAGGCTTTTCTATTTTGATGGGAACCAAGGAGAAAGAAGCATTCATAACGTAACTTAACATAACTTCACGCCTGTAATCCCTGGAGGGTCAGGCAGAGGTGTACCTATAGTACACCCACATTTTGCTAGCTATGTTTAAGTCCCATGTAATAGAGGGGCGAGCCTATTGCCGTCGACCGGGCACAAATCCAGACTCAGGGCTGCTACTGAGAAATTTTTACCAATTTTTTTTGTAAGATCGACATTAATTAAATGAAGAGCTCGTGGCTAAGTAATAACAGCCGCACGGGTAGATCCATCAGATTAAGCTACGCTCGCCGGGGTTGGTCTGTGGATGGGTTACCATCTTCACATACCGAGACTCCTCCGTGCCTCGGAAAGCACGTTAAGCCGTTGGTCCCGGCTGTCATTCCTGGATCTTTGACAGTCGTTACGAGTCGTCAGAAGCCCGAAAGTCTGACAACCAGTCTTACCAAGGTGTATCGTATTATCCAGTTACTGGGTTGTGGAGGTCAGATAGGCATTTGCTCCATGTGGTATACTGGTATTCAGCTGCATCCGGTAAGACTGGAAGCCGACCTCAATATAGTTGGGAAAAGGCTAGGGAGATTGATTTGATTGATCGACATTAATTAAATAATTATGGCTTCACAACAACAACAACAACAACAAATACAGACATAATTGTAGGCAGTCAGGAAAGCAGTTAATAGTGGGGCTGACTGCGATGCGATTGGATTATTGGATCGGAATAAGTCCTTGTAAAAGCTCTTTTAATATAGTTACACCCTTCTAATCGAACCAGAGCAGTCTGACTGACTTAAGCAGACGAGAGAAGACGAAGAAGTGGATACTACAAGCATTTGTCTGTCCCCTTGCCTTTCTGTTTTCGTCGTTCAAAGAGTGGAGTTCCTGAGGTCCATAATTCTGTAAGGGTACTTTCGTAAAATATGTTACGAGTGTTGCCTACTGTGTATCTAGGACTTGTGTGTTTAAAACATAGCTACTCAGTTTTCTGATTCCGGTCAGTGGGTCGTCTTAGGGTCTCCTAATTATGTGGTATCTCGGTCTGTACGTTAATTTTGTAGACAACTAGGTAGGTTTGCTTTTACACCGAACATGGAGGTAGGTAATTAGTTGTGTTATTACAGGTACAAACGATAGCTACCTAGGGAGGGTCTGGTTCATAATATCACCGGTCGCTGTATCAAAAACGTTCCATCGACGGGTTAATGAATCGACAGTACCCCAAATCGACGGTACGCTACGTCGACAGTACACCAAATCGATGGTACGCTACGTCGACAGTACACCAAATCGACGGTACGCTACGTCGACAGTACACCAAATCGATGGTACGCTACGTCGACAGTACACCAAATCGATGGTACGCTACGTCGACAGTACCCCAAATCGACGGTACGCTACGTCGACAGTACACCAAATCGATGGTATGCTATGTCGACAGTACACCAAATCTATAGTACGCTATACCGACAGTATACTAAATCGACGGTATGCTACATCGACAGTACACCAAAACGATAGTATGCTGTATCGACAGTAAACCAGCTATCTAATTACGCAACACATTTTCGATTTGCAATTGAGTCAAATTGGTTTCGTTTGACTAGAATCGCTTTCAAAAGTTGTAAATTGAAAGCAATTCTAGTCAAACGAAACCAATTTGACTCAATTGCAAATCGAAAATGTGTTGCGTAATTAGATAGCATATCTATAATACGTTGTTTCGACAGTACACAATATCGATAGTACGCTGCATCGACTGCCCGACATGAGCCAGATTTAAATTTTAAGAAACATAAGCTATATAGCTACCCAATTATCTATGGTGTCTAGACTTTGGTTCTGGTACAAATTAAAATGTAGGCCCACGTCACCCACGTCCTTGTAGTTTTTATTGTTGATATCGTATTTAAACGTAAATATTGAATCGAAAAATGAACTACTTACTATGATAATACCTACTACAATTTTCTCATTGAATTATGTTTTGATTGGGCTTTCACCGATATAATTGTAAATGCTCTAGTAACTAAACGAGCGTAAGCATTGATTGAACTTCAAATTATATTCGTTGATTTCAAAGGTCACGCAGGCAATATACCTACCTCAGAGATATTTTTAGTACCTACCTACCTACTTTTCTACAAGAATATGAGTAGAGTACCTAATATTAGAAACTGCATGGCTATTTTCAAAATAGAAAAGTTGATGCAATTTAATGCATTCTTCTTTACGAATCGAGAATCGATTTATCTTATTGTTAGAAGTCCTATCTATACTCATAAACGCCCTAGGCTCTATTGATTCGATTTCAAAGTGATTTCTGGCAATGCATACTGTAGATTTGAAGTTATAGTTCATGAAATCATGACCCCCACGCTCACCCTTGTGTGCGCCTTTGTACTCTGTAGGTAAGTACCTACTTATTTATAATTTACGCATTCACTTCTATGCTAGACTGATGTTGCTTGAATAATTTTTTGGTTGAATTATTCATAAAACTAAAACCTAAATTGTCTCTGTTTTAGAACTATGAGGCAAAGACAACACTTTACTGCCTAGTTTAATGATCGCATTCATTGTGTGCGTTTATTAAAAGCACTAGAAGAAAAATAAAATAAGTAAGTACTTAGACCCGTTTAAATTCTAAATTTAAAATTAAATGGTGCTGTATCTGTATTACTGGCTGGTTAGATCACAGAAAGTGAATAAGATTTTCTTTGTCATTTATATATGATACGTAGGTAAGTACCTACTTAAATTCGAATAGAAGAAACGGATAACTTTACTTAAATACTATGAGCAATTTAGTGCCATATAGCAAATAATGAACAACTAGGAACTAAAATAAGGATAATTTGCCATTAATTAAAATGATCTTACCTGACGAGCACCATGGTGGAATAATATTTTTCTCTGATATTCCGCTACTATCACAACTCTCACAAGCTTTTCTATAAGCGCTTCTAGTAACGATTACCATTTATGCGTATTGAGTTTTATTTATTATTTACTGAATAAATCTTTGTTATTTATTTTGGCGCGCAACCAACTCGATATTGTTATTTTTTTGACACTCTGTGGTGCGCTGTCATAGACATATTTGCCTCTTAGCCATAGGTTATCTGGAAACGGCAAAGGACGAACCCCAAACTGAGTGTAGGGGTCGTACCAACGTATTTCTATTCATTTTTGTAAAACCGTGCAAGTGACCGGCAATTTATTATGAAGTAGGTATTATTTTATTTTATTCTTGTACCGGGAAAAATAACAAGATGTTTTACGGTTGTTTTTTCAAATAGGTATGATTTAGTAAAATAGATAATTACTTACCTAGTTTAATGTCGGTAAGTTACGGTTTTCATCAAATTAATGTAGTTAGCAACGAAAATCGAAAATATTTTATTGCATGTAAACACAAAAGTATGGTCAAGTAAGTAATTGCTGGTACATATTTACTTAATTAACTTTTTCAGAGGCTGTTTTCATATAATGATATATTCTAAGGGAGGTTTTATTCTTGTTTTATTATACACTAGCTTCTGCTCTTTTTTTTAGAATACTTATATTATCATTCCTCAAGAGGTGGGCTATCAAATGCAAAAAGAAAGCAAATTCGATTTATATTCCCAAAGATTATTAGCGCGTCCAAACAAACAAACTCTTCAGCTTTATTATAAAAATAGTAGATTTAAAAAAAGACATCTTAATTTTCTTTAAATCTATTTATAAAGTAAACAAAATAATATTTATTCAAGACAAATGTTTTACAAAGGTCGTACGGTTTTTATTTAATTCTGTCGTAAAAATATAAGAATCACACAAAACACTTTCATTACTTGCTCTAAAAATGAAATGACCTGACCCTTGTACCGTTGCTTTAAATTACACAGAGATAATTATCTATTCCCGCATATTATATCTTGAAATTTTAATTTCATGGGCGAGGTTTTAAACTAGAGGGATTATTTGAAGCGGAACAGTCCGTGAGCTATGTTTGTGCTACTGGTCGTTGGTATTGTTGCGTCGCGGGCTTGTGCTCAGGACCAGTCTATGAGCACCGTGCCTCCGTCTAACTCACCACCCATGCCGTTCCTGGATTTGTTCACTGGCGCATCAAATTATTATTCAGAACCTATACGAAAGACGTATTCAGACCCACCGCACTATGTGTCGTGTCCAAAAACCGACACCCTGTCAACTTTTGCGAGCATACTCGGCAGTGCTGCTAAAATAATGTTCTCAGCTGCTCTCATTGCATTCCTAAAAGTGATTGTAGGAAAATTGCTTCTCCTGCCGGTTGTATTTATACTATTTGTTAAAATTGGATTCAAAGCGTTCCTGCTATGGCCGATGATATCGAAAATGATGAAATACTTCAAGAAGAAAAAGAAGAAAGGCCTCAAATCAAGAATGATCACGGATTGCTCCCAGAGGTTCGCCTGCGTGATTCAAAGATCCGCTACGTCAAGTTGGTCTAGTTACATAGGAGCAACTGCCACATTTTTCTTAATTGATGACCTCGAAGAAGATAGTTCATTCGCCAAAAGCTTGCTTAGTATTTTATCCGACGACAAAATAGCTCAGTGTATGTCACTGGAGTGTAGTTCCGGAATCGATATAAGCTGACATCTTAATGTTTACTAACATTCAAGTATGTAGGACAATGCAGTTGCTTCATTCACAACGTGACCCAGATATTGTGCGGCTAACATGAACTGCCAACTTGCAAATTGATGTTTCACTAATTTATAAGTAAGTGTGTTTGAGGTATCTGTACATATTTGTTGTAATTACTTAGTCACGATGAGTCGAGTGTGTGTGACATTTCCGTTGCTCGTGTTATTTTCGATTCGATTAGTTTATGGGTTTCCGGGTGACAATGTTATGTTAATGCCTCAATTTGAGGTGCGGAATGTGGACCCGTACCTCACACACCCGTCACAACCGAATTCGTTCCAGTTTCAAGCAATTAGAAATAAACCGCAGCAAGTACTTAACACTAACGTCATGCACAAGACGCAACCGCAAGTTCCTGTGACGGAGAAGCCAAGCAACCAAAACATGACGTTTGGTGAATTTATGGAAGTTTTGAATGAAGTTTCTCAGCAGTCTCAACATAGGGACGAAGAGTTACAGCGACTCCGGACTGCTGCATCAACTGGGCGGGATGATAGCCAGGCTTATCCCACCCTTCCTCGGCCGATGGGATACTCGAGACCAAACTACGCACCTCCGGCGACCTACCACGAGACTGCTTCCCCCGCTCCGCTCACACCGCCATCCTCAGCACAGCCGAAGATTTCATTACTGAAGCCTGACTTCTCCAGTCTCATACCAGCAGTGACTACAAAAGTTACCAGCAAATTCAGCGGTTTGATCAGCTTAATCTTTTCACTTCTCAGCGGTGGCTCGTCGGGTTCACAATTTTCTGGATTGAAGGACATCCTTATCGAAGGAATAATAAAACCACTATTTGTTGCAAAAGGAGGTTTAAAAGCTTTGATTAGTAAGTTGTCTATCCCTCTAATCGCTTTGTTGTTGATTAATGTAGAAGTGTTGATTACTATTTGGTGGTTGTGGGAGGAGTGTCCTGTACATTTGCCTGAGCCTGCTCCCTCTACTCCAACTTATTCAAAGCCGGCTTCAGCGTCCTCTTATAACAGTAATGACTATAATTCCTATAGATAAGTGTATTTATGTCGGACATTATCCCAGTTGTATGTATATTTTATAGCTTTTCAATAAGATTAGAGCAGTGCTAGTGTGTATTGTATCAAAGTGTGTTGCAAGACTGAATGTAAGAAGGAAAATATAATATGTGATTTTGTAATTGTTGATTTTTATTTGATATCATGTACGTGTTCCTTTAGACTTCAAGAGCCTGTAATGACGAAGGAAAGGGGTTGGTAGGTAATAATAATATCAGCTTATAAATGTCCCACTGTTGGGAAAACACCCACACAAACAAACATAGTTATAACTAACTGTGCGTTGGCACTGGCGAATCATCGCAACAAAACATGTTGAACTCTCTAGGTCCTGTCAAAAATTTTATGGAACATTGACAGAAAATACAGATTCCAACATGTTTTGTTGTGAATGTTTCGCCAGTGCAATCGCACAGTAATACACACATATTAACTATGCAAACATTAGTATACAAACAATTACTATAAAATAATTACTGTGATAAATGATTTTCCGCCGGTTAGTTGATTGAATAAAACTATTTAAATAATGTTGGCCTGGCTATATTGATCGCTACAGTTAATATCATAATTAAACTGTAGTAAAACAGAATAAAGTTAAATGAGTGATTTGCAGTGGAAACGTTTGCTGTTCAGCCATGCATTTGGGCGATCATATTTAATTAATATATCACAGGAGCCATAATATTTTATTTAATATTCAATGTAAATTTTAATATTTTTTATTGCAACCGATTTTTATAAAAGTAGGTGAGGTACTTATATCGAATTTCAGTATTGCCTGTGATGTCGAAATTCATGGTTATGTAGGTAAGTAATTGCACTATAACAGCTATCATAATATGTATGTACTTACAAGCTAGGTCTCAACCCATTATACTCACCTAGACCATAAACACCTATCACGTCCTAGTATTTGATATGGAAAGAAGTGGCGCAACATACTCTTCAATTAGGTACCTACGTATAAATTAATACCTTTAGGTCATTGAGTCTACCATACAAGTCTTTTCACAGCTCTACAACCATAATAGATACAACTGTCTATTGGTTTTGCTCTCTCGTCAGGTTTTTTTCTTCTATCAACGTCCGGATAACATCCGATACGACAGCGCTTGGAGTATGAATAAAACGACCAGTAAGGTGTGGTTAAATAAACCACTGGCAACCTCAGAAATAGACTTTTACAAAATTTGCGTAAATCAAAAGCGGGTATTTTATGTTTTAGATATTATAATGTTGTGTAAGTATTCCAAAGTGCATTTTCACTGATTGGTCAGGGAAATTAATTGTTAAGTAAAACGCGCGCCACGAAAGACGGCCTGCGGAAAATTGTGGAACTACATTTTTTTTATGCAATATGATGTAATTACATAGACACTAGCGCCGCGTCAAAGGGACTTCAGTGGTGGCGCGGACTAAATCGACACCCTACGTCACTTTGTCGTGTTATAGCTAGTTCATAAAACTGTAAAATAATGACAGTTGTGATTTGAACATACGGACAATTTAAGTTGGTACTCAATCTGCTTAACAGTTCATTTTCCTGACTTTACATCAAACGTGCCTTAAAAATCTATATAAATTACTTGCAAAAGTGTTTTGCTTTATAATCTGTTGTTAGGGTTGTTTCTTTGTGTCTGGATAGGTTACTTAGCTGGTACTCACTTAAATAATAGGTAGATTCTACCAGCTAAACAGCTACCGGAACTAAGTAGGTACTTGGTGAATCATTTATTTCTCTACATTATGCGCTCTATAGTCGTAATACTCTAGCAATGTACTACTTTCGGTCATAAAGTGTGCAGATGGGTAATGTTGTTAGGTGTCAGGTGTCTTCATTCGTTACCCAGTCATGTCCTATTACTCCTAATTGGGTCGTGACGGAAAGGACACAATTGTGATATAAGAGATCGTCTTATTCGATAAATAAACTCTGAGAACAGTTTATCGAGTCTTTAGTCACTTATTGGCTGTAAAGATTTTATTATTAGGCTATTTATCAGCAAAAAATACAGTAGATTTAGGAATTAAAATTTCAACGCTGCAAATAGGTTTCATAAGCTAATTAGATAAAAAAAAGTTTTACTGATTCATGTACAAACAAGTGTTACAAATATTTAGGTATGACACTGGATCCCGCACTAGGATACCCTGTGTCGCAGGATCCGGTCTTTTTCGACAGATAATAAGAATGATAAAAGATAGTTTAACAAATGCACCGGTTTTAGTAAGATAATTAATCAAACTTAGTCCTAAGTCTTTTGGGACTTAGGATTTATTCATTGCAATGAATAAGTCTACTGCAATGAATAAGTCCTAAGTCCTTTGGCACTTAGGACTTATTCATTGCAGTAGGAGAATGGACCTCTTTGTAGCATGTAAGGATGTTATGGAAAATTTAGATAACAACGTAACATCACGCCTGTATTCCGCGAAGGGATAGGTAGAGGTATACCTATAATACTCGTACACCCACATTTCGCAAGTTATGTTTAACATAATTAGCCTTTAATATTCCCACTGGTGGGGCAGTGGGAACAACACAGCCCTCCGTTTTCTGTGAGAGGGAGTGGCCGTAATCCACCACGCGGGCCCGATGCGTGTCGGGTGATGGTGATGTCACATGTGTTCGAATTTTAGTTTTAGGATATGCCGGTTTCCTCACAATGTTTTGACAGCAGTTTTGAGGAGCAGCGGTGGCCTAGTGGTAACGGCCGCGACTTACGAGTAGTACTGGTCGTGGGTTTGAACACAAGCAGGCAATTTACTTTGTGTAAAATATTTCATCAGTTATGTTTTAGTACCATGTTATAGGGAGCGAGCCTAAAAACATATGCAAATGGCATAGCATTGTGGAGTACGGAGGTTATAAAAAAAATCTGTTAGTAATAGGGCGATAAAACTTTGATGCCCGTCTGCACTAAACCTAGGCTTTGTCCAAACAGACACTTAAAAAGTTAGCCTTTCCTAATTCCAAAGTGTTAAACGAGCTTTAGGAGACACTTATTTCCATTCCGTAGATATTAGGTAGGTTTTTGTAAGTAGTTCATGGTTTCGTTATCCTAAAAGTTGGCAACGTCGCAAATAGCTGTCAAATATTTACCTGTTTTGACTAATTTGGCAATATTACTATATGGAAATAAGAAATGTGGCTAACTAGTGAACTAAAATATTGATTATGGAATGCAATAATTCATATCGTAACACCCAATATTTAGTTTTAGATGTTAAAATACTTTTTTTAACATTACTGTATTTGGAAACTTTCCAAAACGGTTACAACATCAAATTCAGTGTTATAGTTGCAATTCATTATTGATATTCTAGTTCGCTAGTTAGCCACATGTCGTATTTGCATACAGTATTATTGTCAAATTAATCAAAACAGTGAAATATTTCACAACTATTTGCGACGTTGCTCATTTTCAGAATAAACGCTCCTACATCAGCATTTTTAATAAGAAATGGCCTAGTAAGCACGGGCGAAAGTAAGTAGGTAATATCAATTTATCAATAAGTCAATTTTTACCGTAATAATTTTTGTGGGAAAATAAACTGTTAAGACATTCCACGGGTTTTCCCCATGGACGATTATCATGAAATTAATTAAATTATAGTTTAATTAGATTTTGTTTTAATGGGTTAATTATTACCGAGGTTCCTCGAAAATTTTTAACGGTCCAACCAGATCACACGTACTTTTAAATCACTGACTTAAAGTGAAGGAAAACAGCTCGTGAGAAAATCTGGAATATTACCAAATCACATACGTGGAAAATAGATTGATTCGCAGATCGCAATTATTGCCCATAGTTACTAACTATTCCACTGTTGGGCAAAGGCCTCCCACAGGTAATTCCAGAAACTCTTAAAAAAAATAAAAAAAAATAATATCATATATTGCCGGCTGTCGCTGAAAACCAGCGCTGGGGCTCTATCTCACATAGGGTCGCAGCATTATGCTGAGCGATGGCCGTTTTGCGTGGATGTGAGTATGTGACATATTTTCCGCTAAATTGTTTATTTTCGTGTTTTGTTCTTACCTTGCGTCATGTGTATCGCAAATAAACGTATTTTCTTTCTTTTCCTTTCTATATAATTAGAGATGAGTGTGTTCTATATAATGAGTGATATCTTCATAAATGATAGCCTATATTACTAAGTGATAAATGTGATAATTAAGCATTCTACTGATCAAAGAATTTTTTAAATCGGTCCAGTTCTTTTTGAGTTTATTCATTAAAAACAAAAAAATAAATCTATTTTTTTTTTAATATTAGTGTAGATAGATAATATTTTTACGTTTTACAACATGATAGTGAAAAGACGGCTTCCAATTTTGTGCTGGGTGACACCGCACTTACAAATGTTTAAGTCACTAGTGTCCCCTCAGCCATGCATAGTAGACGCAAAAATTAAAAAGAGCCGAAAACTTAATAAAGAATTTTAATGTCGTTACGATCGCGAGGAGAGTAACGAGTTTGCGTGTGAGCTCATTAATACCCTCTCGTTACCCTTGCGTCCACGTCCGAGCGACGTTCATTAACATTATCTAATTGTCTGGACGATTGTTTGATCGCGCCATTTTCTCCTCCCATGCTTCTGGCTGTTGTTTTTGCTTACTCCCTGGATGTGTTAGTTCGTCACTGGATGAACAAAGTTATGGAATATTTTTCAGACATTTGCAAGTAATATTGAAGAAGTTTAGGTATTTGCTATCAAATCTCAATTTGTGCTTTTTTGTGTTTGTGTTCTTTCTTTGCGTTATGTTTACCGCAAATTCATGTGTTTTCTTTATTATTATTATTCTTTCAAATCGAGCATCATATAAAAATCTTAAGTTCATTCACTTACTGACAGATAGCGCACAGCCCAAACCGCTGGGTAAAAAACAAAATCTTTGCAGCCGCCATCTTGGATTTACATTTTGACCTCGCTATCGGCTTTGGCACCCTCGAAAACCATTAAAACGACACACTTGTTGAAAATTTGAAAATTTCACAGCCGCTATCTTGGATTTTCATTTTGATTTCACTTTACCAATCTCGAAAACCATGAAAATGATACACATGATGAAAAATTTGTAAATTTTCGCAGCCGGCATCTTGGATCTATATTTTAACTTAAGGTTTCGGTCGGCACGGGTGCATTAACAGTACGTGACCGGTAATAACCTTTTGCATTTAAATTTTGCCCAAAGGTTCTTTAATTAACGAAAGTGAGTAGGTACAAAGGAAGGATTTATGAAAATTCACTCCTTAAAGGGGTTAAAAAGGGGATGAAAATTTGTATGGAAGTTCGTAATTTCTGCCAATGGGAAATACCGACGGGAACCCAGCTTGTTTAAAACTAACTCGCAATCTATTGACAGACATCCATCAATAAATTACTGCTCCCATTCCAAACTTAAACTTACTTATTCCGCTTAAAAACACTTTAATACATCGTTCCTTATTTAGCATCACGTTTTATAGCGTTCAGTAAGAGATGTTTTCCATTTTATCTAAAGTAATCTTCATAAATGTGGGCAATATTTAACAGATTATCCGCCATTTAGGCACGCAGCGAAAGCATGAACCAATCACGATTATTACGCACGAATTATGGTCAATAGCCGTCAGTTTTGTGGGAAACGCTGATTTTCTAACACATTTAGGGGCCGACGAGCGATCGATCTTGCGTTGATGGCTAGGGCCACAATTTTATAGTAATAATAATTAGTTACTTACCTACTTATTCTTTATTGTATTATCTATCTACTTTATTATTTAAATAAAAATGAAATGCTGCGTTCGTTGGTAAGCGCATCTCTTGAGAACGGCTGGACAGTTCTATTTTTTAATTTTCATTACAGTCCGAATAAGGTTTTTAGGGAAAGAAAAATTTGAAAAAATGCCCGGAAAATTGGAAAATTCGGAAAAAGATAAAGTGCTTTTTTGCATGGGATTTTTGTATAAATGTTTGAATTTTGAATAAGACATCGTCTGTCTGGAGAGCTCTAGTACCATAATATTATGTAGATTGTCGATTAGGTACTCTTTAATGTATTAAACCATGGTGGCCCGTTGGTCTCGTGGTCGCAAGCGCGACTGCTGAGTTCGACTCCCGGGTCGGGCAAAGTGTAATTGGGTTTTTCCATTAGGAATTTCTTAGGAACCCAGAGTTTGGAAGTTGGCGGTGTGATACCCCGTGCCTCGGAAAGCACGTTAAGCCGTTGGTCCTGCGCCTGATCTCTCTGCGGTCGTGTCGGATTGCCGTCCCATCGGACTATGAGAGTGAGGGAAGAGAGAGTGCACCGGTGCCTGCGCGCACACTTGTGCACTATAATATCTCCCGCGCCGAAGAGCCGCCGTTGAGATTGGCCGCCGTGGCCGAAATACGGTCTGGAGGACTTTATTGTAAAAAAAACCATGGTATACAATCCATGCGTCAGGTTCGTGAACGAGCACCGTCAGTAGGGACTAGTCATTTCTTAGCTGCCACGGCATTTAATTAAATTTTTGAATAGAGTTTTTATTTTTTATTACGGAGGCTTTTAACGTTCTGCATCGTTCCCATATGTATAATTTTAACATGAATAATGTGACCAATATTTTGTTTTAAAATAGTGTCCGTGGAGTTTCTTGTCCGTACTTCTGCATACGAACCTACAACTACGCTTTGGAATGGGCATCATTCTGACTGATCGACCCCTTGACGGTCGACGGCTTTCTGTCAAGTGAAATCAAGAGCGGGCCTGTTCATTGAAAGTTGTTAGATGTTAGATTTCCTGCTTTCCAGTTTACTTGTGTAAGTAAACTAATATTATAAAGAGAAAAGATTTGATTTTTTGTATGTTTGTTTGTTTCTTACGTTTTCACGCTAAAACGGCTGATCGGATTTGGATGAAATTTGGCACATGGGTAGACCATGACCTGGGTTAGGACATATGATACTTTTTTTTCCAATATTCTCACGACATCGAGATGTATGCGGATAAAACCACGGGGCGTAGCTAGTTACAAATATAAAATAATTACCGAGAAATTATACCTAACAGGTATAATCTCGCGGTAACTGTATGGGTTATCATGTTTATTTTCGCTATAATTGACGTTCCTATTAAATTACCAGCAGCTAATTAGTAGTTGAGCATGTGGTGTTAGTGTATATTATTTAGGTCGATTATCAAAAGTTGGAGCAACTTCTAGGATAACACAATATGGATCAAGTTTGTTTAGGTTCTGTTAAGGGGCCATTCATTTATTACGTAAGACTATTTTCGCTAGTTTTTTACCCCCTCCCCCCCTATTATAAGAAAAAATAAGAATAGGCTGACCCCCTCCCCCCCTGTTTAATATTTATTACGTAAGAATGTAAAGGAAAAAATTAATACACGTTTGATTTGTTTTAATGTTTATTTTTCAAAGTAACAATTTTTAGAAATGTTTATTTGTACTTACGAGTACAAAGGTACTAATAATTTGAATTTTTTGGTAGTAATAAACTTTGGTTTTAATCATTCATCTTTACCTTCATAAGATTTTCAGTCCAGGGGCTCAAAACCCACCAGGAAGGTGGATCTGCCACTGGAACATCTCTTACAATAAATAGGTGTTGTTTCTAGTTACCTATACGCATCCGAGCGAACCTCAGCCACTCGCGCGGTTGTCCGCGCTTTTTAATGTATAATTTTAACTTGGCGATTTTACGTAAGAACTATCAAGACTCCCTCCCACCCCCTTGTAAGAAAAAATAAGATATTGTCGACCCCCCCCCCCCCCCCCAAATCGTCTTACGAAATAAATGAATGGCCCTTAATCGGAAGATAAGTAAAAGCGTGGGGGGTGTACCTATATATTTTGCCTGTAACTTGTATCAGTTTTAATAGATTGTGGATGCAATTGATTTTATTCAGAAATTAGGTAAATCTGATAAGGAATTAATATCTTCAGTCACATTTTCACTTTAAAAGTTTTCTAAGAAAAGTGGTCTTCCCCCATACCCTACCCATCTTATCGTAACCAAAAGGTAAAAGGTTACACAGGAGGTCAAAAGTAGGTTGAGTAGATTTCGGAAAAGGATTTTCCAGGAATAATTAACGTGAATCTTGTGAAAACGCGTCATGAATTGAGTTTTGTAACGATTTTATGCACAGAGTACAACTAATACTGCTCTAGCCTTACCAAGGGGTATCGTGATAGATTTTTAAGCTACCACCGCATACTACATAACATCACGTTCCCTGAAAGGTTAGGCAGAGGCAGAACACTCATATTTCGCTAGTTACGAGTATATTTAAGTCCCATGTAACAGGGGGCGAGCCTATTACCATCAACCATACACAAATCCAGACTGAGGGCTGCTACTGAGAAATTCCAGATGGAAAACCCAACAACATTTTGCCCGACCCGGGAATCGAACCCAGGACCTCAAGCTCAGCAGTAGCGCTCGTGACTACTAGACCAATGGCAGTCACCAATGCATACTATGTTACATTATAGGACACTAGTTTTTGTCGGAAGTTATCCCATGGGAACGATTATAACGGGACAAAAAGTCATGGTCTACCCGTGTGCCAAATTTCATCCAAATCTGTTAAGCCGTTTTAGCGTGAAAGCGCATAAAACCAACAAACGGACAAACTCATTTCCGCATTTATAATATTATTTATTAGGATTTTTATTTGAAGCCCTTCTAATTATGTGGCTATCTACTTAGCACTCGCTAATTGCATTTTAAAGGAAACTAATTTCATTCATGTGGGATGGTTAAGTCGGAAATATTCTGCTACTAACTACCTTTTATTTTCATACATGAGATGCAGGAAGCACAGAATCGGTCGAAGTGACAGTGCTTGGGGGAGGCCTCTGTCCAGCAGTGGACGTCTTTCGGTAAAATGTAGATGGAATGTGTTGATTTTGGCTAGAAAGGACTTTGGTCTATCAAGGCACTATTTTAACGATTTTCGTTTTTTTTAGAATGTTTTGAAATATCCACCAAGCAAAGTAGAGTAAGAAATGAGAGAAGGAGAAAAAGAGGTATCTCGAAAACAACCAACCAGTTTTAATATTGTATTGCGGTTAGTCGACTCTTCACGTGATAAGAGGGCTGGCCAATTCTTAGGCTAAAGAATCAGCATTGCCATCCAACGTGGCAACGCTGCCAGCTTTTAGGGCACTTTTCCCGCTGACAGCGATTCGAACGAATTTTTTTATGCCCAATGAGCTCTTCCCTTTATTTTTTTTCTTCACATACTTGTACATAATATATACTCGTATAGGGAGACAGGGACATTGACGTGAAAACTGTTCCCATGGATTCAGTACGATATAATAATTAGTTGTACATACAACTTATAACAAAATAAAAATAGCAAAATTATATATTATATTCTAACTTACGAATGAATTGCGGATGAATTTTACGATGCTATATTTTAGTTTTTGAATAGTTTTAGTTAAGTTGTACATACATAGTTCATATAATGTATATCCACACATTATTGACAAAAAAAAAAATGAATAAATTCTAGTAACTCATCCTATTGCAATCCATACTACGAGTAATAGTAGATTTACTAAACTAACTATTATGCTTCTTTCAAATTGTCAACTCCTGGCTTTCTTACCCGACTGCGGCGAAGTAAAAAAAGGAGGGTTATGTGATCGACCTGTACGTATGTATGTCCGGTTCCATGTTCCCTCGTAATTACTAAACGGCTGAACCGATTTTGATGAATGATATGTCGTTAGAATTGTCTTAATTGCGCGAGTGTCACTGGGTATATTATAATAATGTTTTGTGTTGTGTAATGTTAATTATTTTGAATATATATAGAATCTTTTTTTTTGTTGTTCTTCTAACTGAACAGACAACTGTGCAGCTGGGGAGTTTGTTGCGCCACTTCTTCTTCCCAGCTAATGCACTAGGAAGTGGTGAAGGGTGGGCGTTTTGGGGGACTGTCTCATGTAGTTGACGTTCGAAAAGTGCTGATTCTCAGCCTAGTTTGAATAAATGACTTTTGTTTTTGATTTTATAAAAAATCAAAATGGCGGATTTTCGCGCAAACATGTATGCTCAAGGAATCGTCTGCTCTAATGGCCATCGGTTCTTCGAAAGACATAAACGTCCCACTGTCAATTCAGCGTGCTTACTTTGCTATTAATGACGGTATTCCGGTTCTTTTCCAAAAATCTAGTACTTACCTATTTTATCCCGGATCTTATCCTGACTAACGTTGACCTGGGACTTATTAGGTACTAAATAAGGTGAGTAAGTTACTTACATAATAATATTTCCTAAACATCAATATTTGAATATGGAATATTCCTACGAACATAATTATTCGGCTTATTATTTTAATTAATTAATGAATATGGCACTCGTGTACGGTCGCGTACTTACCGACTATTCAGGGTGCTGATTCAAAAGCATAATATTATTATGAGCGGAAGCATAAACGACCTATTATGTATGTAGGTATAACATAGAATTATGAAACGTGCATAATTATGTATGTTACTGTTAAAACTTGAATATAGGTAAATGCTTTCTTCCTAGCTCTGAATGTTTTTAATAATAAAATATGGGGAGAAGAATCATCAAGATTGAGTGTACTTAAAATATCTTCACGAGAATCGTCACGTGAAGATATTTGAAGTACACTACCACTACATGGTAGACCATCGGGTCTACCTCCCTCAGAAGCAACCTCAGTCGGCCTTTATACCAACATTACTGGTTGGTTAATCCTATTCACCATGGCATAATAGCTCCTACACATTATGCCGGCGGCATGGCCGCCGGGCAAGCCGCGGCGCGCCCGGCTTCGCTGCACAAAGCCGCACAGAGGATCGCAAAGGAAATGAAGGCGCAAAAGCCGGGGGTACGTGACCCGCGGGAAAAGCCGATGACCATGCCGCCGGCATAGTGTGTAGGAGCCATAAGAACGGCGGTGGCCGTGGCCCATTGATAACGGCCCCGACTTACGAGTTGTAAGTCGAACCCGGGCTGGAGCTTTACTTTATGTAACTAATTTCATCACCACTGCTCTCAAAACGGTGAAGGACGATGAAACCGGCATGTCCTAGAACCAAAAATTCGAAGACATGTGACATCTACCAACCCGCACTGGGCCCGCGTGGTAGATTACAGCCCATTCCCTCTTGAAGAGTGGAGGCCTGAGTCGCAGCAGTGGGAATATTATAGTCTGATTATGTGCTGCTCTTATCCTTAGGCAGAGTTTTACATGGATTTTCTGATTAATCTGATTCGTAATTATTTCGATTGAAAAATCGAGAGCAGAAGAGTAGAAGGTTTAGGTATACGTAATGTTAATAAAAAATGCAACATTAATACGTGTTTCTGAGTTAAAAAACTACCATCTATTCTAGTTTTATCCGACTTCCAAAAAGGAGGAGG
Source organism: Agrochola lota (assembly GCA_947364205.1). Lineage (NCBI taxonomy): Eukaryota > Metazoa > Arthropoda > Insecta > Lepidoptera > Noctuidae > Agrochola > Agrochola lota. Next base: position 14,395,055 of record OX376223.1, on the reverse strand, counting down.
TTATACGTTCGTCGCGTATGTATGTTTTTTTTTTATATGTGGATATTGAAAATTCTTTTTTTGTATGAAAGGGTCCGAATGCTCACAAGTTGGTTCCATATAAATTTTATTAACTTTGCTTGGATAGTTTTTGAGTAAGCTTCAATAATACGTACTTTTCCCACTTAGTATATGTGGATGATATGACGATAACTTCTTGATATTAGAATTTGTGTGGGGTAGGTGGCCACAACTAAAAAGTAAAAAATAAAAACCCTTTAATAAAATAAAAAGTTTTATTATTATGGCAACCAAAGCCGATATCGACCATTCTACCAATGTCTAAAGTGAGTTGGAAATGCGTATGTATTGAGATAAAAAAAAAAAAACATGTAAAATGATAAGAATATTCGATGATAAAAAAACGACCATCTTCTTTTGACGTACGCAACCAACAATCAACTCTGCCGACTGCTGTACACAGGCCTCACGAATTCACGATACAATAAAAACGTTATTGGAAACGTTTGACTATTCTAGAGTTTCCTACGAAATTGTTCGGGCAATCTCAGCAACACAATACGTAAACGTTAACGTTTGCGTGACGTAGCCCTGTTACCGTTTCTAACCATGGGATATTCATTTTCCATTGTTTGTGTTAAGGTATGAACGGTAAAGTCCTTACCTATATCCCGCATGGTAACGGAATTGTCTTATAAATCGTTCAACGGCTCTTATTAAGTATTCTTTTGAGGAATTGGGTCGTTGTTTCAGTTTATAAAGAGCCAATTATGCCATGCTTTGAGACTTTAATGCTATGTCAGCACTGTTCACGAATTGAAACTCCAAACTGTTGTTATACTGAACTCATTTATTACCAATATTATTGACTACATACACTATTAGCGGTAACGAAACCATAGCTCGCATTTAAACAGAGCAACGCCATCTAGAGAGCTATGGTGTACTAAAAAAAACAAATATCGTAGTGTATTTCCTTTTGAGGTACGTTACGATTAGACATTCCGCCCACCAAAGGACTTGTCCTTTTAATACTTTTTTAAAACAACATTATAGGAACTAAACAAAATTAAATTATTAAGGTCTATATGTAACAAAAGTAGAACGAGCCATTCACTCAAATAGACCGCCCACCGTTATGACTGGGCGTTAAAAATAAAACAAAATAATGAGAAAAAATTGACACATTACTTAAGAATTAGCTGTCGTGCGCAAAATAGATAATTTATTTAATGGACGTTTGAGTAGCCCATTCTTCGTTTTCAGTGTAAGCACTCTCGTGATTCCATCTTGACCCGGGTGCTTTTGGACAACTCTACCTAACAGCCACTTTGTTGGCGGTAGATTTTGATCCTTAATAACGACAATGTCGTCCATCTCAATATCGGGTTTTTCTTTTGACCACTTGTATCGTTGGTTTAGACCAACCAAATATTCTTCTGACCATTTTTTCCAGAAGTCATTCACCATTTTCTGTGTCATCTTCCATCGTTGACCTCCGGTTACATGAATGTCTGATAGATTTTCATCTGGAATGGCTACCAATTGCTCTCCCACTAAAAAATGTCCCGGAGTTAATGGCTGTGGGTCGGTAGGATCGTCACTCATGTATGAAATTGGGCGAGAATTAAGACACGCCTCTATCTGACTCAAAACTGTGGATAGTTCCTCATAAGTAAGAGTAGAATCTCCGATCACTCTCTTCAAATGTGATTTAGCCGACTTCACGCTCGCCTCCCACAGTCCACCGAAGTTAGGGGCATGTGGTGGAATAAAATGCCAAGTGGTTCCGTCATTGGCTAATATTTGGGCAATTTCTGTGGGAAGCTTTGATTTAGCATGATTCAACATCTCCTTCATCTCTCTGTCGGCTCCTACGAAATTGGTCCCATTGTCACTATATAAATTCACACACTGGCCTCGTCGTGACACAAATCGACGAAATGCAGCAATGAACCCCTTAGAGGTTAAATCCGATACCGCCTCAATGTGTACAGCTCTCGTCGACATGCATATAAAAATGCATATATATCCCTTATACGACTTGGAACCTCTTCCAGGTGAAAATCTAATGTTGACAAATCCGGTGAAATCAACCCCAGAAGCCGTAAAGGGTCTTGAAGGCATCAGTCTGATTTTTGGTAACTGACCCATGAGTTGCTGATTGTTTTGGCGCGAATATCTTAAACATTTTATACATTCTCGGTAGTATTTCTTCACACGTTCTCTGGCTCGTATTATCCAATATTTGGATCGTAAATAATTTAACATAATTTGTGGGCCTCCGTGTATAGTTTTATAATGAGCGTCAATTATTAATAGCTTAGTAAGGTGGCTACTACTAGGCAAAATAACTGGGTGCTTTGTATCAAATTTGACTTCAGACTCTTTAATGCGACCACCAACCCTTAACACTTCCCTCTCATCAATAATAGGGCATAGTGTAAGTAGTGGACTCTTGATATTAATAGGTTGTTGAGTCTTTAACTGCTGGATCTCTTTATTAAAGTATAATGTTTGTGTTTTTATAATTAAAATTCTTAATACTTCTTGCATTTCAAGAACAGTTATAGATTTTCTATCTTTTGGTCTTTGCGTTTTTGGTAACTTAAGATTATTTATAAATCTTTTACAATAGGAGAATACTCTCAGCACCTTCGTTAAATTCGAGAATTTTAACCAAAGAAACTCTTCTTCGTTTGTTATGACAGCAGTTAAAGTCTTGATAGGTTTTTGTTCTTCAGTAGTAGAAAAATTATCATTGTTGTCGTAAATGTCCCTGTTACGTAAAATGTCTGGACCATACCACCACAGCGTAAGACCAGCCATCTCTGCACCTTTTATTCCTCTCGATCCAAAATCTGCGGGATTATCATGAGTGCCTATGTGACGCCACTGATTAGGATCAATCATGGTATGGATTTCTGAGACTCTATTACTAACGAATGTACTCCAACGACTAGGTTCTCCGCGTAGCCAGGCTAATACAACAGTAGAGTCTGACCACGCATGCAGATTTTCTCTGGGTACTTGCATAATTTGTGAGACTTCAAAGATTAATTTGGTCGCAAGTAGAGCCGCACATAATTCCAATCGCGGGATACTAACTTCCTTTTCAACTGGAGCGACCTTGGTTTTGGCTGTCACTATATTAACACGAACTTGGCCAAATTCATCTTTAACCTTTATATACACGACACCTGCGTAGGCTGCTTGAGATGCATCGGCGAAGGTATGTAGCTCTAGTTTATCACTTTGATGCGATTGTACCCATCTTGGTATGACAATATTTTTAGCATCGTTGAGACTTTCACGGAATGAATACCACTCCGTGAACAATTCAGGTGTTAGATTCTCATCCCAAGGTAATTTAGCCTTCCACAATTGTTGAATGAATATTTTTGCTGATACGATCACAGGTGAAATCCAACCCATGGGATCATAAAGTCTGGCAATATCTGAAAGGACTTTACGTTTGGTAACAGTCTCTTTTAATTCAGGTAGTTGCAAAGTATACTCAAAATTGTCTGTGGTTTTGTTCCAACAAATGCCCAATACTTTAATCATGTTATTAATTTTTAAAACTAACGCTTGATCTGCTCTTTTACACTCTTCCTGTACATGGTTCATAAGTTTGTCACTGTTGCTGCACCATTTTTGCAAACGAAATCCTCCCGAATTCATCAACTTATTCATTTCTTCAAAGATCTGTATTGCTTCGTCTTCCGTCTCGCATCCAGTGAGCAGATCATCAACGTAATAGTCTCGAAGGGTAATTTTTGCAGCGCGAGGATAGTTTAATTCTTCGTCTCTAGCTAGCTGTTGTACAGCTTTTACAGCTAGGTAAGGAGCGCAGGCTGTCCCAAAAGTTAACCTTAATAGTTTGTAATGTTCTATAGGTTTATTAGGATCTGATCGCCAAAGAATTCGCTGAAAATCAGCATCTTCCTCATACACACAAACTTGTCTGTACATCTGAACTAAATCCGCTAGTATACAGAAGGGGTGACGTCTCCACCTCATCAAAATATGACGTAAATCTTGCTGTATCTTAGGACCGACAAGTAAACAGTCGTTCAATGAGACATTATTGACACCTTTGCAAGACGCATCAAAGACTACGCGAACTTTGGTGGTCTCTTTATCCTCTCGCACCACAGGATGATGGGGTAGATATACAGACTTTGTATTATTTATTTCGTCAGTATCTGTGATTTGTACCATGTGGTTTTGTTCTCTATACCCGTCGATAACTTTTTTGTACTCTTCATACAACAATGGATTTTTAAGCAACTTCTTCTCCAACAATTGAAATCTGCGTGAAGCTATCTCCTTTGATTTTCCTACCACACATTTTGGATTATCTTCTTCAAATGGCAATTTAACTACATATCGACCTTCATCGTCCCTTATAGTAGTAGCTTCAAACATTTGTTCGCATTTAATTTCTTTCTTTGTAAAACTCTTCGTAATTGCATCTGGTTCTCTTTCTATTTCCCAAAATTGTTTTAACATTTCGTCTTCACTTACTCGTATGTGACAGTTGATAATCTGGGAGTTTACAGAAGCTGATTCAGGTCTTACTCGACCTGACAAAATCCATCCAAATCGTGTCTCTTGTGCTATTGGACCTTTCCCTGATGGATGTCTCATAAATCCTTCTAGAATGATTTCTTCATATACTCCAACCCCCAAAATCATGTCGATTTTAGCAGGTGATCCATAATTTGGATCAGCCAAGCGGACTTTCTCCATATCTAGCCAGTCTGTTATTGTTGTTCGACAAGTAGGAAGAAATGATGTCAGTTTTCTCAGCACATATGCATCGACTTTTATCGAATACTTTGCATTTTCATTTTGAATTGACTCCACAGTAAGAGACACCATGTTCTTTGATCTGGCTAGACTATCTCCAATTCCAGAGACTAGACCATTTATGCATATTCTCTTCAAACCTAATGATTGTGCAGTAGCCTCGGTAATAAACGAACCTTCTGAGCATGGGTCGATTAGAACTCGCACAACTTGTGAGTAACCATTTGTTGAATATGCTTTGACTTCAGCCGTAGCCAACAGCATCTCTCTCTCAACTTTTTCTGTAATCAAATGGGCTACCACTTTTTTCTCAGTCTCTTTGCTCAGTTCTGGGTTCGTTGTATCGGTTTTCTCGATGCTGGAAGATGAATTTTCAGCTGCATCGGTTCTTTCAAAATGTAGCAGTGTGTGATGACGTCTGCCACAGCGACGACAGCATGCAGATGATCGGCATTCTTTCACTGAATGTGTGGGTGCAAAACAATTGAAGCACAGTCTCTTTGATTGGATAAACTCTGATCTCTCTTGAGGAGACTGCTGTCCGAATTGCTTGCATTGATAAAGCAAGTGCTGACCTTCACAACTCGTACAGTTTGGAATTGATTTTTTATCATCTTGCGTGGTAGTGTGAAAAACTTTAGGTTTAGTTATATTGGGGTGCGTGTTGTGAGACTTGATTGTAGGTTTGTCGCCACTTATCATCTCTAATGTTCGGAATCTGGTTTCTAAAAACTTGACGAGTTGTTCCCAAGATGGCAATTCATCCGGATCTAATTGACTAACTTGGATTTCCCATAATTTACGTGACTCTAAATCAAGCCGTGATAAAACCAAGTAGTTTATGAAGACCCCACACGAACTGGAAGTGGTACCAATTCCGATGTTTTCCAATGATTTTAGAGATGATGATGTAGTGTCTAGAAGTTGTTTGATTGAACTCGCTGAATCAGTGGCATTACGTTGTGAAAACAAGCGCTTCATAATCTCGTTGCAAATGTAACGTTTATTATTATAACGGCGAGTAAGTTGTTTAAAAGCTTCTTCGTAATTTGAGTCTGTGGTTGAGAAGTTTTGGAGAAGGGTCTCTGGTTCACCCGTCAGACTACTCTTCAAATAGTGTAATTTTTGCACGCCACTCAAAGTTGCATTCTGATGAATTAATGATATGAACATATCATAAAAGGTTTGCCATTCTTCATATAATCCAGAAAATTTCGGTAGTTGAATCTGTGGCAATTTAACTTTAGTACTTGATAGACTCGATCCATCAGATCTGTTGATTTGAGACGAACAAGTTTTCACACCATAAGTCATGAGATCATCTTTCATCCTTGTCTTATAGTCAGTGTAAATCTCCTCAAATTGAAAATAAACATCTTCCGTGAAATAGGCTACTTTCGGTTTATCTTCTCTTTTAACACTTCCCACTATTTCACTATGGACGTTCGCAAAACCTTCAAATAGTTTTTCTAAATTTTCTAGTCTTGCTTCGATATAAGATACTTTAAGTCTCTCTTTAGGCGTTTTTTTATAATTTGAATAGGCCTTGTTCATATGCTCGTACATATCCTCTTGCTTCAAAAACAACTTCTCCATTTTTTTTTTTTTTTTTTTTTTCAAAATAATTCTAACTGTTTTTTGTCACGAAATTTTGTAAGTCCCTTTTAACTCGATTTATTCTAAGTGATTTGCCACGAAATTTCTCTAAGTCCTACATAGATTCCAAATTCTTCTAAGTTAATGTTCACGCACGATATTTTTTACCAGTCCCAGTTCTGCACTTCACCTTAGTCACTTTTAGTTCACTTTAGTCACTTTTTAGTTCACTTTACTCACGCACTTTCCGGGTTTCGGCACCAGATGTCAGCACTGTTCACGAATTGAAACTCCAAACTGTTGTTATACTGAACTCATTTATTACCAATATTATTGACTACATACACTATTAGCGGTAACGAAACCATAGCTCGCATTTAAACAGAGCAACGCCATCTAGAGAGCTATGGTGTACTAAAAAAAACAAATATCGTAGTGTATTTCCTTTTGAGGTACGTTACGATTAGACAGCTAAGCTTATAAGGTACCTACAGTACGACACAACTCAGATGTAGCATACGTTTGAAAATTTGCATTCATTCATTTAAATTTTACACGAATGTATACGTATTGGGTTATATGACTTTACAAGTTATTGCGTTTGGGTAAAGATCATATTCGCCTTTTTTTTTGAGGGGGGAAATTATCAAATAACTTCTCCCGCTCTGGGCGGAGCGGAGGGCGTGTCAGACTTTTACTGACTAAAACCCACCCGTGTTCCTCCCGTTGCCTGTGTGCCGGGGCCGCGATATCCCTTTCGGACAAACTCGCAGCAAACAAATGGCAATAGGCTCGCCCTCTATTGAATGGGACCAGAAAATAATTGTCAAAATGTAGAAAGAAGCGTGACATTGCTATTCCTGTAAAAAAAGTGCGAGTTCTCGGAAGTATTTCTAAGATTTTTCTTGTTTATTCTTTGTCATACACCAAAATGTGTGTGTGTCACCCACTTCTCTGTTACAAAGAATTGTGTTGACCTACAATAAAAAATAAGGTCAATAATTTTTCTTTACCGTCCAGTTTTCTCAGCGTATGGGATTGTCCATTGTCCACTCAGTCGAAACGTCATTTACTTGCTTACATAATCGTCCATTCTTTGGTTCCCATTTAGATACCTACTTGACGAGGAATCATAAATTACAGATGCGATAAATCGTTGGCCTGACTCTAATTCTAGTCACTTTCCGAGACCCTCAAATCTGACGATGATGACGAAAATGACAATATTATTATTAAACTAGCTGCGTCACTCGGTTTCTCCCGCATAAGTCTCGATTCCATGGGAATATCGCTTTTCCTAGAAAACTTTTAAAGTGAAAATGTGACTGAAAATATTAAAGAAATTACGAAGAACATTTTCTGTCAGGCTTTTATACAACATTTTCTGATAAATTCCACATTTATCAGTTTGTAATGACCAAGCTCATGACTAACCGTGGTGATAAAAATATTTTTAAGTAAGAAATACCGCTCGTGGCTCGTGCCTTTTCTGTATGAGAATTAGAAGAGGCTTTTGCAGTGAGACAGTAAAAGGCTAGGTAGGGTATTATTATAAAGAAAGTTGCTGCACCCCGCGGTTTCAGCCGCATAAGTCTCGATTCCGTGGGAATATCGGGATAAAAAGTATCCTATCTCCTAACCCAGTTCATAGTTTACCCATGTACCAAATTTCATCCAAATCTGTTCAGCTGTTTTAGCGTGAAATTGTAACAAACAAGCAAACACAATTTCGCATTTATACCATTATACAGGATGGCAGGGACATCAACGCGAATACTGATATATACCATAGATTCAGTAAAAATAGTCAAAATAAATCAGCTGTTCCATACATTATGACCCTGTAGGTACTGCACTTTTCTATGAACCAGCAGATTTTTTTTGTAATCTACGAATAATTTCAACGCTGCGGGTTCAGAATCATGTACTGAATCTATGGTATCAGTTTTCGCGTCGGTATTCCTGTCACCCTGTATACCATTAAGTCTTGGTTCACCTTTGTCCTTTTGTGAACAGAATAAAAGCTTTTAAAAAGTAGAGCCCGCGCCACCACTGAAGTCCTTTTGACACGGCGCTAGTGTTTTCATCTAATCCGGCTGAACCGTTTCAGCGTGAAACCGTAACAAACAAACATACAATTTTACAAACATACAAAAAATCGAATCTTTTCTCTTTATAATATAAGCTTAGATTAGATAACCTGTGCTTCTCTTGTGATTACTCTATTTAACTCCTTTAGGGGGTCACACGCCCTCCCGCTCCGGCCAGAGCGGGAGAAGTTATTTGATAATTTCACACCAAAAAAAAAGGGGGTGAATTTTCAAAACTCTTTTCTTTATGCTCACCTTCGTAATAAGGGGAACGAATTCTTCTAGACCCAGCGGTGTAGATGTGTCAGTGAATAAATGAATTTAAGATTTATACAGGTTGACAGGGACAGAGAGGTGACAGTTTTCATCGACGCGAAAACTGATACCATGGAATCAGTCCATGATTCTGAACCCCGCTGCGTTGAAATTTTTTGTGTGTTACTAAAAAACAAATCTGCTGTTTCATAGAAAAGTGCAATACCTACGCGGTCAAAATGTATGGAACAGCTGATTTTGTGGAACAGTTCATTTTGTTTTGTTTTGTGTCCATCGTGAATATTTAATCGGAAACTTCGCACAATCATAATTTAATGACGACTACATCATATCTAGAAACTTCCATCCAGAACAAGCTACACTTAATTTGTACTCGTAATAGCAACAATTGACAACTGTAGGTTCAGAACGTGACGTGAATAACTAGGACCTACTGCGGCCTTCGACTAACATCGTTAGTTCTTACCCACTTCATTTAGTCCGTTACTCCTCCGACGAGTCCGTCCGACGTTTCTCGTTTTCCGACGTCAATTCTGACTTCTGAGATGCGTGTTATCCTTAACATATACTGAATAATACATACCCAGTTTGCATGACAAGTGAAGCCGAGTGATGGCAATGCGAACAGTGTAGGTACGAAGCACCTTCGTTATGTCGAATGTGTTCCCTCACTAATATTGTTCGGTTGCTTTTATTGAGTGATAAAGTTTGGTTGACCATTTACGTAAACTCATTTTCATATACTTATTTCCTTTTTTCGAATATTATGCAATAGGTAAAAAAAACCTGTCCGATCCAAAGGGGCACATAGGTACTGCAATAACATTACCAATATTCATTAATTAATTCATTCATAATTCGTTAATTCTTTCATTCATTCGCTTAAAAGTAATAAAAAAGTTATTGCGATTTAAATTAGTACCAAATTACCACCACATACCATTTTTAGTAAGTACCAAAATTACCCCAAATCCATTATAAATTTGCGAATTTTCAACAGTTGTGACTTGTAGACACTCGCTAAACGTTGGCCGCCGTGCTCCATGTAATAACACCGTAAAATACCCCATTGAACAAAAAAAAAATTGGCGAATTTATGTTTTCTTTTTCCTGAAAATTTCCACATATATAAAGACTCAGTACACCGTCACGAATCGGCCAGGGTTTTTACATGTTGTATAGGTACCTACTTATTAATGATAAAGAAATTCTAAAATTGCATATCAGTTCATACAAAAGTATTAAAACGGACACACACTTCCCTGTCTTTATTATTCTAGCGTATGGCACTCGTGGGTTGCAGCTGAAAATCAGCGTCACTTTGTGTTGCCCCCTGACATTTATGCTGAGCTGAGGCCCTATTGGCATTATAATCATTGTTTCCTTTTTTTTTTTATAAGGTGTATTTTTCTGCTGTAATGCCAATAAACGCATTTTGCTTTCTTTTCTTTCTTTCTTTCTAAGTTTTAAACGTTAATTAATCGCCTTTGTGCGAATATCGACATTATTCGTGAAACCTCTGAAACTGCTTCCATAATAATCGAAGCGCTCTACTTATATAAAATTGGGTCAATATTCGCGTACAAACAGAGAGGGAGCGCGAAAAGTTTATCCTAAAACAGTAATGTCACGAAATAGGTTCTTAACCTATTTCGCTAGTGAGTGTACAGCTTCAGGACTGCGACACAGCCGCCTGTGACCATTCGATAACGTAAAAAGATTGTAACAAAATTAGCTGGATGAAAGGCTATGCCGTGGGCATTTTCTTTATCTCTACATTTTCCTAATCTAATTGATATCTAAACCAGACAGTTTGTTCTTTTTAGCCTCTTTTCTTGTTTCGTCTTTAAAGAACCTCAAATTAGTTATTATAATGCGTGTAGAACGTAATTAATGATACATAGGCAACGTCTGCATTTGCTTTTTATGCCCTTCAAACATAAAACGTGTAGGTCATTTAGACGTAAGAACTTTAAAAACGAACGCTCCGTTTTACGAGTTACGAGCTTATTCTGAACTTGGGAATCGCGGTTATTTCAATAAAATCGGATCAAATTAAGGTTTCGTGTGAACAGGATACTGAAATAAAAGTAGGCTACAGGCGACGGTCGTTCGTTTTGCAATCGAGTGTTTGTGTCGGTGCGGCCTGAAGTGTGTTGCGTGGCGCGGCGCGGGCTGCGCGGCGGCGCGCGGCGTCGATAGCGCACCAGTCTGACGTCGCCGCGCTCCCCGACCCAGCGCCCCCGCCCCGCGCCCGCCAGCGGCGCACGTCACACTCGACACCCGCGACACCCTCGGCACCCGAGCCGAGCCGCGCCGACCACCACACCGCGACGCGCACCATCACCCCCGTGACTGTTTATTGTGAACCCCATCAAGACATAGCCCCAGGAACCACCCAGTGTCGCGATCTGTGCAAAATCAGTATCTGGTGAAAACAAACACATCACAAGGCATTAGCGCAGGCGCGCCGCAAGCGGACATGATGAGAGCGGCCATCTTGGCCGAGGACGCACTTTCGCCTCGCCCCAGCTTCAAAGCTCGTTTGGAAAGCTCCATATAAGCCGTAAGAAACAAGCGATGCGTCTTGATGCAAGATCCGCGGCGTGCGCCCTTTGAGGCCGCCTCGCGCCGCTATCGATCCGGTAGCGTCATGGCGCCCGCGGAGTGAATGCGGACATCGGGACAGCGCCGCAGCCCCCGAACGCGAGCGGAGCGCCCGCCCAGTGATAGTGCTAGAGTGGTCGCGCGGCATGTGAGACAGAGTGTTGGCGTGGTTGGGAGGGCGCGCGGGCGGCGGCGGGCCCGGCTGACCGCGCGCCATGGGCGAGGAGTACGCGCGCTCACCGTGCGAACGTTTCCCGGCGACGGGCGCGTTCAGCGTGGCGCCGCCGGAGAGGCTCAGCCCGCCGCCGCCCGCGCCGCTGCCGGACCGGTTCTCAGCGTCCCCGCGGCGGGTGCGCCGTTGTGCGGAGGCGGAGCGCGCGCGGCGGCCGCGCTATGTGCCGCCGGCAGCGCACGTGCCCGTGGAGCGCTACGTGCCGCGGCCGCCGGCACCGCTGCGGCCTCCGCCCCCGGTGTACTGCGGGCTGGCGTGCAGGCCGCCACCACCAGCGCCGCGCAAGTGTTGCGGGCCGGCGTGCCGCGAGGACATCGCAGGGTCGCCGCCGCCGTCCCGCTACGTGGAGTACGTGGGCGCGGCGGCCGCGCGGCGCCTGGCCTGCACACCACCGCCGCCACCGCCGCCCGCGCTGCAGCTGCCCTGCGAGCCACAGGAGCCTCCGTGCTGCGTGCAGGCTCGCAGACGACCACAACCACCACATGATTGGTAAGTACCTCACCAGAATGGAAACACGATAAAATCACCATTTCGAAGTTAAGTCCGATACGAAAATGTTTACTTATCTACCCACCACCCATCAGAATCTCTGACTACCCTCTTTTCACCAAATATCCGAATTAGTAATCTGACGTTAATTTTGATGAGATTTCTTATAAAAATAACAAATCAAGTGACATTCACAAACTTGTAGGTAATTAACTAGATGCGCAATAGATCTCGCACACTAACTGCGTAACTCGACTATGTGAGCGCCATATAAAATAAAGCGTTTTTAATAATTCGCCGATGATAGCGAGAGCCCGCTGTTATAATTGGTTAATATTTTGTGGATGGTGCCGATAACGTGTGATTGATGGCGGCTGGCTAACGATCGACGTTTGTGAGCTACTCACATGTACGCACTGATTAGCTCCTCGGCAACGTTCGGCATTTCACTAAATATTCGGCAAACATTTCGATATATGACTGTGTCGCATCTGTTGGCTTGTATTGCTGTACCTTATGTAGGTAGGTAGTTTTCCGTCCCTTTATATCTCTCTAACCTTTGATGTCGCGGACCAATCTTTGATTAAGAAAAGCTAGCATTTTCTTTATACTTAACTTTTGTGACGTCATTTTTTCTTTCTTTTCATATTCCCGAGGAAAACATAGTTCGTATTTTGTTTTTGACACTTAAATTCACAGTCAGACAATAGCTTACCAAAGTTTTCGCAATTGTTCTGTAATGAAACGCAAAATGATTTTAGTCTGCATTAAGCACTTGGAATTGTACCAAAATTGGTTAGTGTCCTACATAGTTCAGTTTTGCATTATTGCATCGTAAATCCTAGTAGCTTTGATAGTCATTACATAAGCTACTTTTGTATACAAAATTATCTTTAGACCATGACATTTTAGTACGATATGTTCCGTTTTGGCATTGACTGTGCTTTGTATTGAACATAAGCACAAAGTATATTTACTTTGTGGTTGCGACGGTTCAGTAGCCAAATGAGTGCAAAAACAGAACCCAATAAATTTTACCAATTTAAGTTGCATTTCTTAACGATAACATTTACAGTATCTTAAGCAAAACTGTAGTAAGTACTTACTCAGTATTATGAAAATCCGGGTTGGAAAATTCGACTCTAACAACGTGTTCAACTTGTTCTATTGTACGTCGTATAAACTCATTTCGTTAGTCTACCTACAGAGGGAGTATAATAATACCTGTCTGTGTCGAAACGCGTATAGATTTTAATTAAAATATCAGTGTTGTTAGGGACTATTTAATGAGAAACATTTTCTTTACTAACTAAGAAGTTTTGATTTGAGTACTACTGCTGTCAAGGCGCTTACAAAAGTATCTGAAAAGACCTTTTGACAGGTACTTACGTAGGAAGGTATTTTATTTTCTTTATAGAACTACATGCTTTATAGTTGCTTCCAATAAAGAACACGTTTAAAAAACTTGTTACGAAACTAAGATATTAAATTATAATTCTCTGCTCATAAGTGCTTTAATGTTATTTTCAAAAGGTCTTCTCGAAAATCTTTCAACAATGTAATTTAATGTGAAAGTTTTTTCATAAAAACGTTATTTTGAAGGCTAGCATCTAAAGCTTGAAGAGGCGTAGTGTTACCAACTCCTAATTGAATTTGTTTATTTTTAGGTCGATTTAATATTTACACTTTTTATTGAATGAATTAGAATTTATTATGATATCGTCATCCTAACTTCCTAACTAATATTATAAATGCGAAAGTGAGTTTGTTTGTACTGTGTTTGTGCTGTGATTTTCGGTCAATGTTCCATACAATGTTTTACAGAAACTAGAGATTTCAACATGCTTTGTTGTGATCTTTCGCCAGTGCAAACGCACAGTTACGCTTTCACGCTAAAACGGCTGAACGGATTTGGATGGCACATGGGTAGACCATGAGCTGGGTTAGGACATAGAATACTTTTTATGCCGGTAGTACGTTTCCGTGGGATAATTTCCAACCTCCAGTCGGGCGAAGCTGCGGGAGAACGCTAGTAATAAATAAATTCAAAGAATATTTTTTTTATTAATGAACGTGATATCATTAATATTAGATAGATAGGTAGGTATGTGTACCTAACTTTTTCTAAAATCAATGGCAATCGTTTTTTGGATGACAATTTTAAGGAATTTCGCGCATTAGACGGCAAGAATCCGGCCATTCGTGGTTCGTGGCCCGGTCTGCGGCTAGTTGGCTGGTTGGCCGTTGCGACTTAGTGCGCGATTCGTATCGTTTTCTATAGTTTACCTGCACGCGTAGCATGACAACTATAGAAACGGGTTTTGTCGACGGAAGAATAGACAAAATGACAGATAAACAATCACAATCTGTCATTTTGTCTATTCTTCCGTCGACAAAACCCGTAGAAAACCGTTTCTCTAGTTGTCATGGCCGTCTAGTGCCCGAGATCCCTAAATCGCAATATTATTATAATTTTTTGCCGTTACGTAGGTAATTGTAATTCTATTGTATGTCCTAATAAGGGACAGTCAACTTCTAAGTGTACTCTAATACCCACTTATAAGTATATGTATATCAATGTTATTCTCATAAACTGGACCTCGTGATTATCTTGAAGATATACAATTTTCACACATGTTTTATTAAATATAACAGTAGTTATGTACATTGTAGGTATCTGTAACTAATCGAAGGATATTTACAAGAAAAGTAAAATACAGGTAGGTTACAATGTGTTATCACCACGTAGAGGTAGATAATCGCGATAAGATTCGGGCGTGTCATCGTATCGCGTATCGTTGCTCCAGTAACAATTAGACTAACATGCCATTTGCATTAGCCAAGTGAACTGTGTTCTCTAAGTGAATTAAAACTTTAAGTACTGTCGTTCGTCTGAGAGTGACTCGAAAAAATGTCTCGTGAATAGTGGATGTTCGCATTTTCTCCGTACGTCCGTGTAAATAATCTCTATGGATAAAAAGTAAGTGAATTATTAAGATTTCTGTGATATTCTCAGTGTTTTTGTATGCGTTTACAAAGCCGAGTCATCAGAGCTCGGTGTGATCTTTCAATATAACCTCTTCATGATTTACGTCTACAAGCAAATTATGTTCAGTTTTTCGTAAAATTATACCTAGTTTTTTGTCTAGTTTATAGCAAACTACTTAGTTACAACTGTTAGAGAGTTCAAGTAACTCGCTTATAGAATGTCGAGTTGGAAAGTTTAGGGATTCTTTAGTTGATTTCTTTGAAGACTTGGCGTTCTATTACTCTGGGGAAATTGGTTTAGGATAACATGTCTGCTACCAAAATTCGAATACAGTAAATCAGTATATTTTTGGAACTCAGCTAAGTTAAAACTTAGATCAATAGCTCTGTAGGTAAAGCAGTTCGGTAAACATCTAAGTGAGGCTGAAATTTTTGAAAAAATAAATAAACAGTCCTTATACAGCGCGTATCAGTACCGTGTAGTCGTATTTAAGGGTGTTGTAAAAATCATCAAACTAAACAATTTTATCAAATCCTGACTAATATTATAAATGCGAAAGTGAGTGTGTTTGTTTGTTACGCTTTCACGCTAAGACGACTGAACTGATTTGGCTGAAATGGCACAAGGGTAGACCATGACCTGGGTTAGGACATATGATACTTTTTATGCCTATATTCCCACGGGATCGAGACTTAAGACTTGTCCAGACCAGCGCGACTTGTCGCGCGACGCGACACGAACAATACAATTTCTAAGAAAACTTCACAGTATAACAATAACCGGTGTCGCGTCGCGCGACAAGTCGCGCTGATCTGTACAAGCCTTTATGCGGCTGAAACTGCGGGGCGCAGCTAGTAATAAATAATCGGCCCCCCATTTTTTTAGATTTAGGTCGAGTAGGTATTGAGTTTTTTATGGGATAGCTGATTATTTTTTCGCGATTACGATATTAGTCCCTTGAAGAAAATAGTAAGATGGTCTGTTCCCATAAATATGACCACGCATTTCTGATACATGCTGTATTTATCTCAAAAAGGCCCATGTTTATGCCTCGTAATAGCGTTTAGTGATTAAAATTTAATCTGAGATGAGCCCTTTATAGTTAGGTACCTACTTACGTAACTGGACTGTTTGTGGACACGGCATTTTTATATTACAGCAGATTGAATTTTGTTTACCTGCTTAGCAAACATTTCGATAAATATGTAAACAAATCTATAGTAGATACCTACTTAATACAGAGTTTTATTTCTTTATTATTTATGTACACATAGAATAGAATATAATATTCTTTATTATGTAGACCATACAAATTACAGATATAAATGTAGATATTTTACATAGGGTGACACAGTGGGCGGTCTTACCGCTAAAAGCGATCTTTTACAGACATCCTTTGGATGGATTAAAGTAAGAAGGAGAGACAATACTGCAGGTAGTTAGTGGTGTACCATTTACATACACAATAAATACATATATTCATAAAGCATACACTTATCTATAGATATGTATATAAGTATTATATACAATAATAAACATGAAACAAGATCAAGGAACTATATGTAATGATGATGTTTAAGGAGAGAGGAAGTGTGAAAGGTACTTCTTCTTTTTAAAGACATGTGAATTCAAGTCAGAGGCCAATGGGCATTGGCCTCTGACTTAACTTCACATGTCGTTGAGAAATATCTCTCAGGCATGCCGGTTTCCTCACGATGTTTTCCTTCACCGTTTTTGGAGCAAGTGATTATTATACAATACGCACATGAATCCGAAATGTTAGAGGTCCGTGCCTTGGGTTCGATCTTGAGCCCTATGACTTAGCAGTCCGACGGTCACACCCATAGAAATAAATATAAATGACAGGAGAAGTGGCATGGGGGCGTGTCTGTGTCCGCGCGTAATGCTCACAATGCTCATGCCTCAGGCAAATGGCCGTCTCCGCTAACTAGTGCGCATTCGAACGCGATCGTGATAACATTAAGAATACCGTGTTGTTCAGTGGTTTCTTGTAAAAATCGATGCCAAACTAGAAACTTTATAAATCATAGAACCACTTAATATATATCAGCACAAGTATTTTACTATATTTGTGTTGAAAATCATGAAAAACAACAAATCGTAAAATATTTTTGCCTTTACTACGTTATTTTAGTTAACATATACCACAGCGACTGCACTATTATTGCAGTAAATACATTGCTTCTTTACCACTATCTAAGTATGTTGCTAAGTGACTGGACAAGCAATGTAAAAATCACCAAAACGATATTTTCTTTAAGCGGTTGCATCGTTAGTACGGGCGCAGTGTCTTGCGACGGGTTAGTGATGTGGTTGTGCAGATCCACTAACGTAGGCTATCGACAATAATGTCGATTTTCGTATGAATTTATATTACTATTATAGTTTATTCTTCAATTTCTTACAATTTTCATTTATTTAAAGTTACTTCGTGCAATTTTATTTATATGAGATTCTCATAGAAACGGCTTATCTCCTTAAAACGATACGGAATGTAATTAAGTGTGATTGTTTTTAAATTGTTTAGATAGCGGGTGAGTGATATCTTGAAAGAATCCGATATTCTTTACTGATTAGTGGCTGCCTCATCAAAACATTCATTCATAAATAAATAGGTAGGGTGTCATAAACTTAGCTTGAGCGCAAAACTACATAACATACTGGACAGATCTCCTCAAATCTCTGTGTTTCTTTCCTCAAAAGACAATCTCGGACATTAATCTACATGGTCCTCATAGTCTGACCAAGATTATGTCTGGACTTTAAAAGAGACTGTGACCTCTGAGTTTGTTTCGGTCTTTCTTCTCAGAGTAGAACACTAAATTCATCTAGTTAGGTTAGGTTAGGTTAGTATTACCTATTGGTAATACGGGCTGGTATCCGCAACTCCACGTCTAAGCGCGTATTTTGCGTACAGGTGGGAAAATCGGTTATTCGATCCACCCCAGCTCCTCAAAGAAGGCCAGCAACGCCTTGGTGTCACTGACAATCTCACGTAGGGTACCTGGGTTACCGAAGTACTTTGCTCTGTATGCGGCAACCGCCGGGCAGTATAACAGCACATGAGCTGCTGTCTCTTTGTCCTCCATGCAGGCTCTGCACAGTGGACTTTCTGTGACTCCTATGGCAAAGAGGTGTTTATTAAATGACCCATGGCCAGTTACAGCTGCTGTGACTGAACGCAGCTGTGGCAAAAAACACGAATCGTCGCCGAGTGAACGAGTCCTAAAAGTGTTTTTTGAACCAATTTACAGAAATAAATATAATTTGTCATACAGCAGTATTTAAAGCTGTTCAGCCTCAGAATATTCTCTTTGCAAGTAGGATTTTTAGTATGTCACTTACATAGGTACATAACAGACGCCATGTCATATTTTCTTGAGCCCTACTTTTGTTCATTCATACTTGCTCTGTTTTATATGCTTCACGAAGTCATATTTCTTTCTTACGTAGTACAACTGTACAATTACAGTATAATAGCTATATTTGAGAATTGTGTTGAGGTGTAATGTACTCAATGGTTTAGGGTAAGCGCACACGATCCACCGGTCATTACCACCGGTGGCTGTCGCCTCTTGCTGCGGTGTTGAGTACTGCTGTAGCGAGTAGCTACCACCGGCCACACAAGTGCGACGGATCCGTAAAAAACATGAAAAAGCATGTGAGCCCGGTGGCTATATTTCGGTTAGTTAACAAACAGTTGCGTTCTGTTTCTTCCCCACTAACGTGCAGCAATTTTCTTGAAACTCACGGATTTATTTTAATCAATTATGACACAAATATTAATAGTGTTCTTTGTTTGGTTTTTGTTCGGTGTCTGGAAGTTAATTCCAATATCCACCTTTTATTGTCTCCTTTCATTAGTCTACAAATCTGTGTCGAGTTCTATATTAAACATCCAGGTATTGACTTAAAACTAGGTACTAAAACAGAATTTAGTTTATCGGATCGTCTACCCATTTAAAGGCTGACTTTGTGTCCAACCCTTTTGTGTCTAGGAATCTGCGACCCGTACCCTTTTCTAGAAACCTATAAAGTGCTTATCATAGTTTTCCTGAAAAGCGAAAAGGATTCTGTGATGTATTGTACCTAAACGTGTACTCGTAATCAGGGCTGTCACTACTTTGATTTGGTTTTATAAAAACGTTTTGCGTGATGAGGGGCGAACGTTAAAATAGAAGTTTTATTTTCGGAAAAGTCCAGAAGCTAAAACCTAACATTTGTCCGGCTTTCAAGGAGTATTATATTTGCCTTCAGGTGCTCCCTCGCCGGGAGCATTCGCCTGTAATGTAACGTTACAGATTCGATTTTGAGCACTACGTTACAATACTGCCTCCTTGACTGACGAGCATTCGCCTGTAGGTAATGTAACATTTCAGATTAAATATTATTACAGATATTGCGAACTGTAATGCTCGGTTCACCTTCCCTCACTGATGTAATGCTCGAATTGTATCATTACAGGTTGTGCACTGTAATTAATGCTCGGTTCTCATCTCATCTCTCTCATCAAAATAGTACTTTTCGCACGGTTTTAGTGATATTCAATTGATTTTTAACAATCATTTACAACGTTTATCTTCAATTCTATTTTTTAGCTGACTAGTGAAACTCTTCAGCTAGCTATTAGCCATTTTTTTCGTGGCTGCTACTTTAAGTTTTCAATAAAAACTTATCAAAAGCCATAACACGATTTCCTATAGCCGACCTTTGCGGCTTTTATTTGCTGCGTTGACCTCGATTCTTACTCCAATTTGAACTACTTAAAAGACGCAGATATATGCCAGTGACCTAGAGTGGTAAGCTTGCGGGTTGTGTACTGAGCTCAGGCAACGCGTCGTACGTCCAGCCAGTAATAGGACTCGCCCATCCAGGAGCGCTGTCCCAAATTTTACGCATTATTAATTTATTATATATAAAACAAAATGACTTGTACTAAAATATCAAGAGTTAAATTATTATTTAAAATGGTGAAAGTTTCAGAAAAATACGCTTGATAAATTTTGCGTGATTCTCAGTTTTTTATCCGCGTTAGACATAACTTTACAAATTTATTTCACTATGTAATATAAGCATAATGTAAAATATTCATATATTAAGTTATTGAGAAAATGCTCTAATTTAACATATATTTTATTTAAATCATTAACACTACTCATTTAGACGTGATCTTCAGTATAAATTAATTAAAAGTCGGTTATCGTCGCCCTAAGTACATAATTACACTGTGCTTGAGGAACGTTGGATGTTCTGGGTAGATTTCCGAAAAAATATTGTCCTGTATTGCCAGTAGAACTTACTACAAATATACCGTAAAAAACATATTACTCGATAAATATATGTATGGGTATGTGTGTACAAGTTTCTCAAAGAAATAATCCCTCAAAGACATTGAAGGAAACAACTTTAGCAATATCTGCGACCCTTTCAACTGTAACTACGTCTCGTCTCGAAGGGAACCCTACGGACGAAACATGAAAAAAATATACAAATGATTTTACGAACAACGGGAGGGCTAGCAAAGGTAAAAGAAATTATCCTAAGTAAGGAAGCGAGGTAAGTGATTTATTGATAACCTCACTGAAAATGTGGGGCTGGGCAAAACAAGCGAATAAGGAAGATAAATGAATTACTTACTTTCATTTCCAAAGATCCATTTGCGCTAAACCCTAACTGTTTTTTTAGTGTGATAGATCCGTCGTGTTCTCTGATATTTGTTGTTTATCTACATTAGTGTACTTAACAACATGTTTTTCACCGCTAGGTAGCGGCACGTACGCAAGATTTAAAAGCAATTTACTCCTAAAGTATTGATTGATCTTTTATGGTGTTACGGACGTATTATGAAAACCATATTATTCGGAAATATGTATTATCTCAAAGTTGCTATTTTTTATTCGGAAATTTGTGTTTTCTCAGAGTTGCTATTTTTCTTTCACGAGAAAAACATTTTTTGAATTTCGGTTAACTGTATGGTATTTATGCTGTTACATATTATGTACACATGGCTACACATCAACCTATAAATTTCCAGTTTATGCCGATCTCGCATTGTATAGGATTTCCGCACAATGCGAGGTCAGCTTATACTACTTTGCTTGCTCTGATTAAAAAATCTTAAACCGTCTGCGAAATATATTATGATTGCTATTCCTATAGAAACTTGTTGCCGAATAAACTCGTATACGTCGTCGTCGTCGTCGTCGTCGTCTTACTCGTCTCGTACTCTTTTTGAAGCAGTCATGGAATGTATTTGCGCCAAACTTACTAGTGATTAATTCCTACAGACCAGTGAGTGAATATTTGTAATAAAAAACAACTGAACAGTTCAATAATTGGCTGTCTGATGCAAATTAAACAATAGGCCTGATTTTTGACGTACAGATGAGTGGCGATTGTGGCTAACACAAAAAATGGCAGCTCCCATTGTCCTCATCAAGTTATTTATTTCAGATTGCATTGTACGTTTTCTTTAAAAATAGCTACCTTCATAAATTTAAAAATAAAAAATGTGTCGATATTATTTTTGGAGATCCCTTTATTTTTGAAGCTGAGTTGGGCGTGAATGATGGCGGCCAGTAAAAACAGATTTTGCCTCAAATATTTATAAATCCTTCATTTGAAATATTGCTGTGATAATAAGATCCAAAGTACCTACATATAAAATTACAGGGTAATGGCACTCGCTACGGATACGTAAAAAAAACTTACGGATTAAAAGTGCTCGTGAGTTATTTGCATTCAAAGAAAATATGAATCTATCCATTAGCAGTAGAGATCCATAAAACATACGGAAAATAGTTTATGAATGGAAGTTGTTTACATTAGCTTCAGTAAAATGGGACTAGTCAACTACTTTGTAGACGTATTTACAGGAAAAGTTGTAAAGAAAACTCTGTTCAGAAGACAGAATTGTATATGAGTCATATTTCGCGCATGTAAATATTACTCGTATGTAGATAGATTACAGTTTTGGTTACTTGCATGAACTGAAAATGCGCAATTTCTTCTTCTCTCTTATCGGCACGAAATACCCATATAGCTAGTAGGTATCGTAGTAAAAAAATACCCTGCATTTTCTGCAGTCGGTTAAAAGTTTGCCTATAATGCACCAAATGGATCCCATTTATTCTTAAATAATTTGTCAGAAATAAATGCATTAAGATAAATTCTGGATTTGGTAATATGCTTGAACCGGAATTGCACGACGACCCGATCAATCGGTGAGGGTTGCCAGACGACCATTTGTTTGTAAACATAAAAGTAGATAGGTACCTAAGTAGATCCGTCTTCATAAACGCGAAGAGTCTAAGGCCGTGCGCACTTTGGACGCGTTTTCGCGAACACATACGAACACGCACGAACGATCCCGAGCATCCAAGTACTAAGGGAGCGCGCAGACTGAGTGCGAGTTAGTCGTAGTACGTATACGTACGACTAACGGTTACGATTAAGTTCGGATTGTTTTCGGAAGTCGGAACTATACGTACGTTTAGTTCCGACGTTCGAAAACAATTTGAACTTGTTGGGATTTTTCGTGCGTTCAATGCGATAACACCGGAATCCTACCTATTTGACGGAGAAAAAACGTATTCAATTCGTGTGACCACTATCATACGTTTACTTACGATACACCTTATACCTAGTAGTACTAATAGATACTTTCGCGACTCTTCGTGTGTACAAGTGCAAGTTCAAGTGCAAGTTTTACCACACATCAGTGGTAAAACTTGCACTATGAAAACCCGCCTTTATTGCTTCGACATAAATACGCTGTTAATGTCAAATTGTTGATTAATAAAACCACTGATCTACGCAGTGGTGGATTGGCAGTCTTGGCCACCCTAGGCCCCAGGCCATGTAGTAAGTATCAGCCGCCCGTTTCTCAGCACACATCATATAGACTACATGAATGAATGAAATGAATTTACTTTATTGCCAACTTACCTATATCAAAATCGGTTCTGAAATTTAGTATGAGTCGGGTTGGTGCCGCGAAATTCTATGACGCGTTAATATTAGTTATTTGGACATATTTTGAAATGGTTTTTAAGTTATTATTGTTATATGATGGGTTGCAGTGCGGCCCGCCATAATGTGCGCGAACGCTTAGAATATATACGTTTTTTTGCGTTATTTCTTGTTATCATCAGTGATATGTTTGTCACCGGCCGCCCCTAATATCTGGCTGCCCCAGGCCCGGGTTATTCCACCACGGGATCTACGGTCGACTGTGCCTAGTACAAATAATCAATGTTGTAGTTTTTAGGTTTCATTTTGTCTTTTTTAACACACACTAGACTTTTTCCTAAGGGTATCTTTTTTTTTTTTTTTGATGATGAGAAATCATCAAATGACTTCTCCAAATCTGGGCAGAGCGAGAGGGTGTGTCAGACTTTTACTGACTAAAACCCACCCGTGTTCCTTCCGTTGCCTGTGTGCCGGAGCCGCGATATCCCTTTCGGACAAACCCGCAACCCCAGCAGGTTCCAAAGGGTACCTTGTGTATTGTTGTCCAAAAAAATTTTTTTGTTGAGCCATTCCTAATTAAATATTTTCGCCAACAAACATGTGTTACAGTAATTGAAATCCATTCAGAATCAATCGTAAATCTTCAATTAACCGTAACTAAAGGTAGGTACATTGACACGCTCCAGTGTATTTCATCTAAATTGATTACATAGTAATGCTTTAAGCATTACTCAGCAGACTGGACCATTGTTATGATTTATTTGAAGTAAATCGGCTAGATTAATACTACAGTGTAACAATAACTTGTGCTCTAGATTAGTTAGACTGCGATTATTGTGTTAGATTGCTTATTAAAATTAATATTAGTATGTGTCACAAACTTATAATTTCATATTTATTGGTTTGATTTGTTTTGTATTGGTCGCAAGAGCTACTGTTGAGCATGAGGTCCTGGGTTCGATTCCCAAGTCGGGCAAAGTGATATTGGGTTTTTCCTTTAGAAATTTCTTATTAAAACTTTTTATTAAAACAATGGCTAATAAGCAATTTTAGCTACTTTAGTATCAGCAGATTATTTTAATATTTTAAACAATAAAATATGAAACGCAATATTTAATATTTACGTACAGAGAGTAAATCATAAATATCATAACAGTATGCAAATATGGTTTGCTGTAGAGTTTTCATTTAGTCAGCAAAATAGCGATTTTTCAATTTAATTTTATTTGCATTGGTGGTTGAAAAAGTGGGCACAGCACTTTTGGAGAATTTATATTTACAGATGTGAGTGGAAACGCCCTAGAAAGACATATGGTGACCTTATTAATGATGTTCATCAGCAGGTCAGGTGCGTAGTACTAGCAACCGGTGTATGACCAGATGTACGAACATTATTAACAAGGACAGCAGGATAGCAGGTGGCGTTCTGTAGCAAAAGGCGTGACTTTATGTATGTATGACTGATTTATCAGCTTCCACAAAGTAATAAGAAATGTCAACCGATGCAGAGAGGTTAGAACATAGACCAAGTGGCAATTGCTTGACTTCATTGAAATATTGACATGAAACAGGTTTTAGGTACCATGGAAGTCATCAATGTTTCTACTATTTCCATCTCCGTGAGTGTTACTTCTTCTTGATATGACATTAAAACGTGGTCGCTGACAATGGGCCTTATCAGAATGCTAAAAGTCACCCAATGGGCAATGGAGAGGGCTATGCTTGGAGTTTCCCTACGAGATCGAATCAGAAATGAAGAGATCCGCAGGCGAACTAAGTTAACCGACATAGCCCGAAGAATTGCCAAACTTAAGTGGCAATGTACGAGTATTTCTAGGGCGTTTCCACTCACATCTGTTATATCAATTCGCCAAAAGTGCTGTGCCCACTTTTTCAAACCACCAATGCAAATAAAATTAAATTGAAAAATCGCTATTTTGCTGACTAAATGAAAACTCTACAGCAAACCATATTTGCATACTGTTATGATATTTATGATTTACTCTCTGTACGTACATATTAAATATTGCCTTTCATATTTTATTGTTTAAAATATTAAAATAATCTGCTGATACTAAAGTAGCTAAAATTGCTTGTTAGCTATTGTTTTAATAAAAAGTTTTGAGGTCTATATACAGTTAATTTTATATGAGGATCTCATCTCAATAAGAACGGTGTTACAATATAATAGAATATTATTTTTCTTTCAATACCCTAAGCCCTCGTGGCTAAGTAATAACTGCCGCACGGGTCGATCCATCAGGTTTAAGCTACGCTTGCCGGGGTTGGTCTGTGGATGGGTGACTATCTTTACACACCGAGACTCCTCCATGCTTCGGAAAGCACGTTAAGCCGTTGGTCCCGGCTGCCATTCGTGGATCTTTGACAGTCGTCACGGGTCGTCAGAAGCCCGCAAGTCTGACAACCAGTATTACCCAGTTACTGGGTTGTGGAGGTCAGATAGTCAGTCGCTCCAAAACATATAAAAACATTATGCAGGATAGCAAATAGAATTAAAAACATTTTTAGTAAGTATATAAGTACTAGGTATGTGCGTAAGGTGGTGCATTGATAAGTAAAAGAACGCCTCTCGCCATCAAATGTTTGGCGAGTTTAGAATTAAGTAACACCTCTGTATTATAATATCATTAAATAAAAAAATCAAAATGTAAAATACTGGGGTTCAGCTGCATCCGGTTAGACTGGAAGCTGACCCCAAAGTAGTTGGGAAAAGGCTAGGCAGATTGATTTGAAAATACCCTACTTTTTTAGTCATTTGTATTTTTTGCTTTGGGCATTTTTTTTTTTTTTAATTCTCTTTCGGCTTTTCTTGTCAGAGTAGTCACATAGGAAATGCCGACTTCATCTAGTTTATAAAATATGATTGACGTGTAAAAGCGTTCATACAAACCTACTTACAGAAATAAAATCATTTATCAAGTTTTCCCCGTAGGTATTGTAGGCATCCACACAGCAATGTTTCATTCATGTCATAATATATTCCTTTGTAGATATTGATTCACTTAATAAAATATGGCCCTAATACTTTAAATAGGACTTTTACTCTCCCACGGTTCATCAAACAGTATTGGACGATATCGTAGGCGGAATTTAACAAAGAGAGGACTATTAACCCCAGAAGGAGAGGCATTACGCCCACTTTACACTTTCGCCTTGAGTGTGACGTTCAATGCCGAATTCTTAAGGCACGGTATTAAGCAAATATTTAGGTATTGCAGGAGGTGAAGCGACAGTAGTGCATCGCGGTATGCAAATACGGTTGATAATGGCGATGCGTTTGATTTTGGTTGAATTTTGTATCCGCCAATAAAATGAAAGATATTTCGCAGCTATAAGTTAATAAAAAAAAAAATACACCAAAAAGTTAAAACATTTTTTTACATATTTCTTTAGTTGACTAATTTTCCTTTTTACTAGTTACAAATAATTGAATAGTTCAAAATATTGAGCATTTCAAGACGAAAACGTTTTATCAAGCTGCTAGATCTTTTATATGAAATATCTTTGTATAAGTCTTTTTTTATAACCTTGACTATACACTGTATTTTTTTGGGCTTGTAATATAAAAAGAAGAATATGAGAAGAATAAAAGTGGACGTTTTACGGTGTCTCTGCTTGGGTAGCGCCTTAATAGCGGAAAATGAAAGCTATTGTGGGTTTTTATAATTTCTAACTTGACGATATTATCGTGGACGTCCACGGCATCACGTTAACACAGTGATTTAAAATGTATGGAAATATATAAAGACACTTTTTTAATTTCCGTCCACGATAACGTTATTCATAAGGAGCACGTATTACCTTACATTCTATGAACCAGGACGTGGACGTCCACGATAATATCGTCACATTAGAAAATAATAAAAGCGCTCTTAGGTTAAGTAAGACCAATATGTAGGTACTTATACGTATAAAAGTATACTTTGCATAGTTTAGAATCTGGAAGCTTGAACATGTCTGAATGACCTCCAGACAATCAACAGAGCACCAGTGACCAGTCATTGTACGAATTTCGCAATGGCAGGAAACAAAAAATCGATCTAAACTTTACTTAGTGCAATTGGTTTCGAGAAAATATCGTGAAAAAACCGGTATGTTCTAGGACCACATATGGGGGACATGGGCCCACGTAGTGGACCGTGGACTACGGCCCACTCCCTGTCAGAAAGGAGGGCTGAGTCTCCGTAGCGGGAATGCTGTTGCTTACGTATGTTATAGGTGCCAAAGATAAGATTAATAAGCAATACAATCCGGTTTGAGAATTCAGGAACTGGCATCAAACAGGTGACGTGATCTACTGATAAAAATTACGTTGGTTTAACGATAAACGTTATTATCGTTTAAATATTGTTTTTTTTTTGTTAAAAAACATACACATTATACATTGAAGTCAAAAAAATCGACACCTGTTAAAAACCGGATGAGTAATTCTGAAGTTATATAGGATCGAACATAACATACATACTGTAAAATTCATTACCCTTCCATTACGTAGTTGGGTAAAAATTTACGATAATATTGAACGTTTCATACCAACCCAAGGCTTTATCATCCGCAAATAGGGGCAGTTTCATTAACATTAAGAGCCTTCCGTCATTATCATGATCATTAAGTCGCACTATGACGTTAACGATACTGCACTCGGACGTTGACAAATTACTCCAACGTTTGGGTAG
Source organism: Agrochola lota (assembly GCA_947364205.1). Taxonomy (NCBI): domain Eukaryota; kingdom Metazoa; phylum Arthropoda; class Insecta; order Lepidoptera; family Noctuidae; genus Agrochola; species Agrochola lota. The sequence continues at coordinate 14,367,272 of OX376223.1, read as the reverse complement.
CCATCACTGAATTGATCTTAGTTACTTGTTATATATGGTGGCTTTTTATAGGATTTATATTAAATGAGTTTGAAAATTGTGAGGTGAGGGGCTTGTGGCTAAGTAATAATAGCCGCATGGGTCGATCCATCAGGTTAAGCTACGCTTGCCGCAGTTGGTCTGTGGATGAGTAACCACCTTTATATTCCGAGATTGGTCCCGGCTGTCATTCGTGGATCTTTGACAGTCGTTACGGGTCATCAGACGCCCGAAAGTCTGACAACCAGTTTTACCAAGCGGTATCGTATTACCCAGTTACTCGGTTGTGGAGGTCAGATAGGCAGTAGTTCCATGTAAAATACTGGTATACAGCTGCATCCGGTTAGACTAGAAGCCGACTCCAATATAGTTGGGAAAAGGCTAGGCAGATTGGTTAACAGTTGTTACGGATGGCCAAAAGCCCGAAAGTCTGATAACCAGTATTACCTAGGACTATCGTGTTATCCATTAACTGGGTGCCGGAGGTCGGATAGACAGTTGCTTCACGTAAAATAATGGTATTCAGCTGAATTCGGTTATAGAGTGGAAGCTGTCCCCAACACAGTCGGGATGATATGGCTAGGCAGAATATGATGACGAATCTTATCGTGGAGGGGCAAAAACTCACTTTTGACGACATGATAAGCCTTTTAGAAACGGACACAATATTACTAACTTTTTGCAGTAGTATTTCGTTAATAAATACTTATTTCGAGGTATGAGGAGCAAGGTGTTAAGTTCACTCATCCTCTACTGAAAAGGTCCTCCGTCGAAACGGGAGTCGGGTCTGTCGGGAAAATGCCCAAAGATTTTTTTATTTTTTATGTCATCGTACAGGTCAACCTAGGAGGTTGTCGGCTGCTTAACCGGACTTTCCTGTGGCTGCTTCAATAGGTTAAGACCTTCAGCCAGGGCATTGCCCAACGATTGATGTCGGATAGTCTTATATAATATGTCGTTCGCGCGGTAAACTCTAATTGCGCGATGCAGGATTTGTGTGACGTCAGGATTTTGTGTGTCGTCAGGTCTTTGATGCGTTGTTTGCATGTGGCGATGTAGATGCCGCCGCACTTACTTATCTAGTGATTTATTTCCGCATGGATTATTTATTGAACGTTGCTTAGTATCTTCGTCATTACTGAATGTCGTATAGGTATTTCATAAACTTCGTATTCAATCCCAAAGTAGAAGAAGCTTCTTTTATAACCATAGGTAAAGCGACTTACATATATACGAGTACATGTACTATATGTATATGTACTTACTCGAACGGGAACGTGACAAGAATGAAACATGTAAACGGACCAAATAATCTTCTCCCGTGTAGCTCTCTCATATTATTGAGTGAATATTTTATAGCGGCATGGGGAAACATCCTGTATTGCTTTTATAACCCCTGATTATAATAAACGTACATACTGTGTGTTAACCTTATTTTTGTATTTTGGTGAATACTGAATGTCAATTTTGTAAACATTTAAATATTCCGTCAAGTTAATCATTGGGTACATAAATAACAAAAATCATTACAGCATCCCAACACTTTATAAACCAATTTTCAAGTTGATTCGATTTCTGAGAGTTAGAAAACTTTGGAATAACAGACTTTCAGATGTTGCAGACCTTTAAAATCAAAAGAATCTGCTCTCATTACAGATTTGCTGAGATTTAAAACTTTAAAAAAATTACGAAATATTTTTACAAGTCTTTTTTTTTTGGTAAAGGTCGTTTTAAATGCAATTTTATTGAGTTTAAATACTGCTCTTGTGAATCAAAAACCAATATGGTGTCTTTGCTTAAATATCTCTAAGTACATATTCTGATTGTTTTTTATTTAATTTCATTCAAAAGATTCTCCCGAAAATCCAATTAATGAGAAAGTTTACTGTTCACAAATATTTTATCAAGAAGTTTTATATTTAAAATTACTTTCTATTGCAGGTATTATCACTATTTACAATGGTATGTTGAACATTTGTACAATATGAGCTTTTAGTCCCCCGGGACATAAACGGTTGAAGGGTTTTGATGAATATCATTTGAAACAATCCGTCATGATACTTGAGCAAGTTTTTCATGAAACCTTTTTCTCTTTAGACTAAAACACTCCTAGTTAATAAGGCAGACGAAACTAAATTCTAGTCAAAGAACTTTTACAATTATTTGGCAAAATCTAATGGGAGAAGTGAAGTATTGTGGGAGCAGCGGTTTCGATTTTTTTTTATTGAATCTGATGGACGAAACATAAATTGATTTTAAAATAATTTTACTTGCTGAAACAGTTCAAAATATTTAAAAAAACTAGCTAGTGCCCACGAATTCGTCTGCAATCCAATATGATCCATCTCCAGGTCATGGTCTACCCATGTGCCAAATTTCATCCAAATCCGTTCAGCCGTTTTAGCGTGAAAGCGTAACGAATAAATAAACAAACAAACTCCCTTTCGCATTTATAATATTAGTTAGGATTGCAAGTTAACGATTTTATTGGTAGGACAGACTTAATCCAACACGCTGCATTTTTCCTTCTATATAATTATTTTTGGTTTTCTTCTTAGATTTTATTATTTTATGCCTCTGCTATTTTCAGCATCGCTGAAAGTGTATTTATGCTTAAACACCGCAAGTAATTAGCAGAAGCTTTTTGTTCTGCATGCCTGTTTGATAGTCAAACATACACTGTTTCTTCAAACACGCAAAACGAATATGAGTTTTCAGTAATCACTACTGCATTGTGCGCTTCTACTCAGCAAAATATCGACCTAAATGAGTTAATGGCTCGATCGTTTGTCAAGCTCCGACCAGCATTTAACCTAATGACATTCAAGGATGCCGATTTTATAATTCATGGGCAAGATTGTTCGGTGCAGAATTTCTGTTAAATAAAATCGCTGGGAAAGTAGTGATAGTTAGCTCATTATTTGATTTTTTTAAATTTTTTTTTATACAATATATAAAATTAATAGCAATGATTCACTGTTATTAATATTATACCCACTTAACGGTGACTGACAAGGATAAGGATAAGGATAAGGTAATAGTTTTTTATCTATAGCTTTCATTACCTTCTCAATAAAATCGCAAAAACTATTTATCATTGGATTTTTACATGACTGTTAAAAAGCATAAAAGAAGGTTAAACGAGTAGATAGCCAGCCTCCTGTTTTGTTTTCCTACTTCACTGTAAAAATAATTGTGACTGAGGTTTGTGACTCTTTGCCCGATGGCTTTCATTACCCTCAATAAAGTCACAAGGGATATTTATTTTATTTTTTTGTTATTTATTAACAAAAGGGGTTTTTTATCCATACGGCAACTCCATCATACCTCATCAACTATTTAACTTTAATTAAAGTAAATATAACTATAAATTGGAATGGAAATTGAATCATTCAATCACCAGGCATTATTTTCACCAGGCCACGCAACCTTTTTGCAATCGCTGATCTAGGGTTTGCAAAAATGTTTTGAATTAGCCCAACGTCCAAAATGTTTTATTTAAATTCTTTGATCAATTTCGTTTCATTCTTGCTCTTAATACACTCTATCAACAAATCAAGCACATCTTCAATTTTGTTCCATATTTCAAGCATCATATTATCTTCAATTTACAATTAGGTGGTGCGACCTTTCGTATATTTATAATTGACTACTTACTGACTTTAACCCGATTTTAACAAAGCCCAAAAGGAGCGTTATGTTTGTTTAGGTAACCAGAAGCCTCTTCAAAATATTGTCCTCACAAAAATAATGAAATATTGTTACAATTTCTCTTTTCGATTTCTCATTACTCGTTAATATTTCTTAAGAATCCCTGACTCCATTATTCGTTCGCCTAATTCCAGTTCAGTTCATTTCAGTGTGTTTCATTTGCGGGTAATAATAATTCAGCAAATATAGCTAGTACTGGTAAGGCCTGTAATCCAGGCAGACTGAGCTAATCACGACGTACGCCGCCTTTGTAAGGGTGTAACTAGTTTAGCGTGATCATCATTGAATACAAAAGTAGATGGCTAGAGATTGAAGTACTTGTTAGATGGAAATTTTCGCTTGTATGTATCTGTTTTGACTTGTAGGAGTTTTATTATTTTGTCAGTTGATGAATTCTCCTTTAACAACTAGAATTAACAAAAAAAAAACAACAAAAAAAAACATTAAAAAAGAAAACATTAAAAAAATATATATATAAAAGGTGTAGTTTTATTCACGCATTAATTTATATATGGCATTTCATAACCATAGCTTTTCCAAATGAGCAAATTGCTTTATAACCAGTAGGTACAGCTATTGCGGATTAACAAACATACCTACATACAAAATCTTAATGCCTTTGACAAATAACTTTCATATAGTCTCGAGCCTTGGAGACATCTTTGTTGCTCTTTCCTGCTTATCTTCCTTAGGGTCGAGGTTCCTCTGACCTTAGAGGACGTGCCCTCCCAACCTTGTTTACTTAAAAGCTTTCCTTCGCATGGAATCGTTTTCCTTCGTACGAGATCGTTTCCGAGTTCGTGCGACAGGTAACTCTTAGCTTAAGTGCCAGTACTGGAGTTTGCTTTTTAAGGAGACTGTTATGACGACTGGGTTTTGTTTTATGTTTACTGTTGCAACTGTGGAAGGATCCATTTATGCGTGGTTATATACCTAGTTGGAGATTCTTGAATTATGTGTCTGTTTTGTAAAGATATACCACTTACCCGTAATTTTCTAGGACTCTGATTGAGTTGTGTCGAACTTTCAAGTGGATTCAATGTTACTTTATCTACTCCATTTATTTTAGCACTAGCTGCACCCCGCCGTTTAACCCGCATTCATTTCTCGATTCCCTGGGAATATCGGGATAAAAATTATTCTATATCCTAACCCAGGTCATGGTCTAACCATGTGCCAAATTTCATCCAAAACTGTTCAGCCGTTTTAGCGTGAAAGCGTAACAAACAAACAAACAAATAAAATCACACTTTCGCATTTATAACATAAAATTTGTAAATAATAATTATATGAATAATTATATAAGTTAAGCAATTTTCGATACAAAGTTTGATAGGAAATAGAGATTTCAACATCTTTTTATGTGAATGTTTCGCCAGTAACGTAACGTGTAACGACAATTATTGTGTAATAATATTGTTAGAATTACTGCATTTTAGTTTTTTTTTTTATGTAAATGGTGAATAGATAACATTGCTTTGTATTTATTGTGAAATAACGGAGCTTAATACGTTTATATCGAAATAACGAAAGGGTGATAACCGTTATTTGCCTAATGTTATAATAAATGGAGTAAAGTTCAAAGAAGCGATCTATATTTTTCAATTTCAGTTGTAAACGCATTTAAAAGTCCAGCTCCCGAGGACCTCAGGCTAAACTTTTAATTCACAAAGTTATTTGTATTCTGCATTTGAAATTAAATTTAAAAAAAAACAAAGAACAAACAAGTCTAGCTTAAAAGAAGTTGTTATACGAAATTGAAAACCAGCGAACGACGAACTAAGCTTTATTTATGAGACAAAAAATTGTTTGACACAAAACATTCGCTGGACTAATTAAAACGGGCGATCCATTTGCGTATTCAAATACTCTATGTAGTTAATTAACGCATTTGTTCACGAAATTGGTTTCATCAGCAAAGAGAGCAGCTCTGTTTGAAGACAACGTGCATTTTTAATGGCAATTTATATAATCTTCATCACGTATAGTTTAATTTTCATTGCGGTTAGAGCCTTTTCGGTTATGTATATGAGTTGGACTGATTCGTAGGTATTGTGGATTCACCATAAAGTATATTCTGTCTTTCTCTTTCTCAAAATTACAGCCATGGAAAAGTTGAATATTCCCGTATAAAAGCTAATATCAAAGTTATTACCGAAATGAAATCTAATCTTGATGTGCCCGCAGTAAACGCTAGCTAGACAAGCAATAATTTTGTAAATTTCTTATGCACTATTAATTCATTTTAAACCCAGCCATTGTCCGCAATATGAATTAATTAGACTAGGTACTTGTATCAACAGCTGTGAAATTCACATTCACTTTCCGGTAAATATTTTTCATTAAGTCGATGCTATGATTGTTTCAATTTGCACTCAGTCAGTTTTACTGTTTCGTCTACAGTAAGACCCAATTAAACCGTTCCGACGTAGATCGGGTTCAGGTCGTTCAGTTCAGAACAATTGATTGGAACCCTTGCTGCTATTGGTCGATTGTGCTGATTGCTCGTAGTCTTCACTTGTTTTTAAAACAAAAGCAACTGTATTATTACCTTCTTTGTCGTTGAAGACATTATTGGAACAAGAGTTTGCTTCCTGTTATCGAGAACCATAATAGGTATTTTAGTAGTTGATATGTTTAGTATTCGATCGATTGAGGACTGAAGGTGACTTTGATTAATACTGGATTGTAATGCATATTGTATGAGTTGAATGTATTCTTCTTCAAATGCGTTACTTATAGTTTTAAAGGATTTTGGGGCAGCTTTCGAGCTTTTAAGCGAATTCGTTTTAGAAGATTTACTTGTGATTATATACTATATACTTTGGATTGTTGTAAAATCGAAGATACTCGTATATTAGGTCATTGAACTATGTGCGTTGTTATCTTTCGTTGATATTATTATCATGGAGCTGACATGCGATGACTTGAGCTATTACGATGTATGACGTCATTTCTTTGAAGGACTTTATCTTGAACTTCAAAAATTCTATCATGGATTCATGGAAAAAAAGATGAAACCTAGATAACAGTATCTACCAATGAACGAATGACGCATCCAGTTTTGAGTAATAAATCGTGCTACAATAATCACCAAATCCATCCATCGGCCGTTAATTATTCCATGTTGACGTCAAATTTATTCATTTTTTACCCGTTGCGTGAGGACCATGATTAATATTCGTAATATCTAACGATCTTTACGCCCATTAATTTATCAAAGAAAGTGAGTATATCTCGAGTGAGTCTTGACAACGCGATATTGCGTGAATCCTTTTCAATTCATTGTTTACATCAGAGGCAGCCATTTTGTTCCGACGTCATTCATTTCAAAAATCGAGCTAGCTTGTAATGTTTCTGACATTTGCAATTAGAACAGTCGCAACAGTTGAATGTTATAATGATGATGGTTGTACGTGTAGGTACAATTGGATTGTACACAATGGTTGACGTTGGTGCATTTTGTATGAAGAAACTTTAATGTAATCGAACGGTGCGAATGAAGCAATCGATTTCGTAAAGTGAATTTAAAGTGTTAATATAAAAAATGGTTACCTATGTATCCATTTTCTATTAACACTTTAAATTCACTATTTTACGTGATTGCAACATACCTATATAAAAAAAAAATATATATCATTAGGTACCATTCATGTCATGTTTTGTAGACAGTTGATGGCTAGTGTTGAACGTATTTTGGCGTCAATCAATTCTGATTAAACTGTACGAAATGAACAAGCGATGTTGAAGTGTGGCCAGCATCCATTGTGTACAAGATCGAATAAAGCAGAGAACATATTTTTCTTTTTTTTCTTTTGTGATTCGCTGGCAATGGTAACTATTTTATTTTACTGGGTTCAGTTTTACAGCTCTTTTTACGACATTCAAGTGCTATAGATTGGAGCTGAAAGCTTTGTGGCTAATGGCTCTGGATGCAATTTAGATCGGAATTTGATTTTATGCGAATACTATTTCTCGCTAAATATTTTTCAATTAGGTTTTTATATGAAACTAATACTTTCAGGTGTTTGTGGACTCTAGAATGGTTAATGTTATGAAACTAAAATTAAATTAAAATACTTTTGTTAATGCTTCAAATTAGCTTTTTAGGCATCTGGGTTAACTAGGTTGAATTATAATGGTGTGTCTAGCCAAAAAGGCTTCACAATCCTAATTATTATATCTACTATTTTTGGAGCAATATTAATAGGTATAAATACTAAAGAGTATGCAGAAGTTAATGAGAAAAGTTCAAATTACATTGTATGAATATTTTAGCTAGTATTTATTTAGGGTATACAAAATTCTACCAATTTATTTATTTCTATAAATAAATTGGTAGAATTTTTTGGTACTTTTGTTTTCTGTTAGCTTTGGCACTGGCAGGTTTTTTAGAGAACTTACCTAATTGGTGAAACATAAACCATATTCTACATTTTCATAAGTACCAGAGGTTCTATATAATTAGATCCTATACTATTAAATGAGAAATATATATTTGTAATCACGTTCTCGAAAACGGCTCTAACGATTTCGACGGGGGTGAAAAATCGATCTACATAGCTAGGTCTCATTCCTTGGAAAATTCCTTTTCTCTATTTTCACCCGAACAGAGCTCGTTCGACCAGGTACCTACTAATAATGATTAGAAATGGTGCGTGTTTCGCGTTCAAAAATAACGTCTTGCATATTCCTTTTTTTTTAAATTAAAGGTACCTACCTAAGCCAGAGTACCTACAAGAAAATATAGGATTCTATGAAAGAATTGGCTTGACAATACCAACAAAGACACCTTTAAAGTAGCAAAAAAAAGATTCCAATCAGTGCTCTTTTGGCCGTGACGTATTTTACAGGAGAAGGGTTGTTGAGGGGGACAAAAAGTCTCGTCTAATTCCCAGATACCGAATAGCACAGACCGAATTTCTAAGATTCTTGACAGATGTTAGGGACAATATAACTGAAGTGGAAATCAGGTATTTTAGAATTCACCAACGATTTATCATCTCAAAATAATAGCTCTTTTTGTTGGTGATATATAATAGGTAATTTTGTTTGCCTTTTGAAGTTTCTTTGCCGAAGAATATACGTAATTGCAGTGCTTCATTTAATGGTTGTTTAATTGTTCTAATGTCATTGTTGAAGTTTTTTTTCGAATAATTTATTCATTGGGCCGTGTAATTAATGTTCGGGTAATTTACATGCTTTGATGGTCTTTAGAAGCTTCCATTATGTTTTAACTTATAGTAATTGCTGCTGTTATTATTGTGGTGTTGTATTTTACTTTGATAATTGATGTCTGTTATTATTTACCGATGGAGGTAGGTATTCGGACGAGGGAAGTCACATCTGATAAAAGAATTTCGTTAGGTCCACGTATATTATGAGTTCTATGAAAAGTGTGTAGAGTCGACTCCACCCACTTTTCATAGAACTTATACGCCATGCCGCCTTACATATTGGAAGTGAACCCTCCGGGAGGGTTGCCGGCATTACGTTTGCGCTAAAGTTAACCATCGCGGACGGTTAACGGCATTAGGTTTAAAACCGTGTTATAAAACAGTGTAAAACGAAATGAAATTTTGTTTTCAGGGGATCTTGTCGCTAAGGTCGTACGTAGTTTCCAACCTTTTTTTTTGTGAATATTTGAAATCGTGAAAAAAATATTAAAAAACATTAATACGTTTGGATTTAAAAACCGCCGCAAAATACTTACTAATAAATCTTGTTAAAATATACATCATATTTTATTTTCGCGGTTTACAATGCTGAATTCGCTAAGAAAAATCTACATTTAAAATGAGCCCTCCGCGAGGGCTCCCGGCATCCCATACGCGACTTTATAAGGGATGTCAGAATAATTTCGGCCGCACATGGGCATCTGACTTGGCTTCACATGCCGTCAAGAAATATCTCTCAACTAAGTTACGCTTGCAGTCGCTTGTGTTAGCTGTGTGTTTAGTACCTACTCATAAATACCTATATTTTTCAGCTCAAGTGCCAAGTCCATTCAATATTCTCACTTCATCATGTACCTCTGTAACATTGCGGTTTAGACACTAGCATTGGCGCGATATCAAATCACATGGTGCCCTTGGCAGCTGTCTTAGTGAGCAACGATGGCACTTAGTTTGTTATTAACTATCTTTACGCCCTTTAACCTGTAGGTACGTCTTTTGCCAATAATTTTAGCCTAATCTTAACCGGCAACCGACCTGTGGAAATTCACAGATTTATCATTTCGCACACGTAGCATTTATTTTGCATACTAAAATAACTATCTATATACGATAGGTATATAACAGAAGCCTGAACAACGTAACAACACTGAAAAAACCCAGTTACATAAACATAAAGAATATTTAGTTCAAAGTGCTCCCGGTTCCAGGAGAGCAGTAATCTAAGGGACGTAACTCAAACAGAATTTTGAATGCATTGCGCAATATACAGGCTGCTTCATTTAGATACTCGCTCGGCGTGTGACGAAGGTGCTACTGCTAAGTGTGCGGTGGGTGCCACGGTGAAACGCTGCTATACTTTGAGGGTGCATTTTGTCCTTCACAGATAGTGGAGTAAAGATTTCGTTTGTGGTGCTAAAACGTGTTACTAACAGTAACGTAAAGACTCTACGACATAAACAATTGTTTCTTATGTCCTAATTATCTTGATATTTTTCCAAGGGTATAAAAGATCTCTTTTTTGAATACCGCGGTACTTATCTATATACTCGTACCTATATTAAAATCTATTGCCGGGCGTTAGTCTCGCAAAAATTCGAAAATGGCTTTAATTTTTTTTCGCCACAATACTGTGGTGGTTTAGGAAAAAAGAAAACTAGGAAAAACTCTGCGGAACAGCCGAAAATCGAAAAAATCTAAATGTCTCACGTGGTACGGAGTTCACCGGGTCATCTATTCATCATATTTATAGGCATAGGTCAAAAGGTACATTCACCTTAGAAATCAATTGATACATTAGACGTTAGACAATGATGGGTCAGCTTCAATACATAATTAATAACCGTTTGTATTGTAGCGGCATCTACATCGCTACATGCAAACTACGCATCAAAGACCTGACGTCACACAACATCCTGACGTCACACAAATCCTGCATCGCGCAATTAGAGTTTACCGCGAGATAAACATATATACAAGCTTCCCGACTTCAACCTCTGGGCAGTTGCCCGCCAGACACGACACCCGTCGTCTGGTCGGAGGATCCTCCCTTTTCTATGGGGGATGAATGAACTTTACACCCTGTTCCTCATGCCCCTAAAGTATCAGGAATAAAGTCTTTGCGTAGATGTTGTTACACCGTGTATGGATTTTTACACGGTTCATCATGCTGTATTCACTAAGAAAAACCTACATTTAAAATGAGCCCTCCGCGAGGGCTGTCGGCATGCCATATTCGACTAGGTGAACCCTCCAGGAGGGCTCCCGGCACTGAACGTGTTAATAATTAACATGCGTTTACAATGACCAAAAATAAATCTTATTAAGAGTCTACACTACCCTCCGCACCACTCATGGTACAAGTCGTGCCATTCAATTTGAGACGTGACCGCGCCTCCCGCCGCTCTTGCCACCGCCCCGGTGACGCCCCGGCGGGGATCTCGTACCACTAAAGAGACCCATAAATCATCTACTGCGCAAGTCAAACCACGTGGTGAGTCAATTCTCAACTTTAATGGCACAACTAGTACACACACTCCTAAGTATAACGGCCCACTGAAAATACAATTTCTAGGCCTTTAAACGTTCTAGATTCGAGACATCAGTGGCGTGGCAGAGTAGAGTAATTCTGGTAAATGTAAACAGTCCGCTACCGCGCGGTCTCACTTACAGAAATTGTCCCACTACATAGTTGGTCACTGGGGGGTAGAAGGGGGGCACGCGGGGGTACTACCCCATCCCCGGGCAGTCTTTCAAAGCTGTCAATGTCAAAGGCGATGTACCACTTACACAGAATAGAGTAGATAGTATCACTGGTAATAATACCTTGGGTAATGGGTTCTGATGGAGCGGATACACTTATAGGTATTTGAGCGTTTGATGAAATAGAAATCTTACTTGAAATGTAGGTACCTATTGGACCCGACACAATAAAAAAAAATAAAAAAAAACTGTGCAAATAAAGAACTAAGTATTCTATTCTTGAATGAGAAGGGATTCCACGACATGTGGCCAGTGTTTTTATTAAAAAACTCACCTTTTATTCTACGTTTTTTTTTCTAAAGTGGTGACATTCTTTTCTTAAAAACGAGCGCCGGCCAAATTCATTATTTTATTCCTCCTACGTACAAAGGAATCCGTAACACAAATGAGATATCTTTATATTCATACAGTTTTAATGGAACTTCCTCTCAACATTGTTATTAAATTGTTCGTGTGAAAACAACGACTGTTTTCATTTGACAGAATAAAACAACTTGCCTTTGCCGGCGCTCGATGTGCGGCTAAAGATGATAATATAACATTTTGATAAGTTAGGACTGTTTTTATGCCCGCATATTATGAGTGCTATACATACACAAGACATTACATGTATTAATCGAACCTTTAATAACCCATTTTGCGCTTCAAAAAATATTATTAAACACTCTAATATATTGATTGCGCCTCTTTTTGTGAACCTCTAATAATTCCTATTTTGGGGTCCTAAAAAAACAGAATAGCCAAAGTAACTGCGATGTAGCGCTTGCTGGCAAGCGCTACATCGCAGTTACTTTCGCTCGCACCGCTCGCGCGCGGTTGGTAACAGTTCTAACCTAACCCATTAGGTCGGAGTGCCCTAGCTTAGTTACTGCAACCAACTGTGTCAAAAGGCCATAAAGTTAAAAAGAGGTTCAATTATTTTAAAAAGTGTGCATCATTAGAAGCGCAAAAAGTTTTTAGAGAATCAATTTAAATTTTCCCCATATATAATACCTACGATAAGAAATGTATTGTTTTAGCCACAATATAATATGGACACAGATGCTTTAAGCCTTTCAATATGAATGCATTGTAATGTATTGTTTGATCAAATAAATATTTCAAATCAAAAGTTATATTAAGTAGACCCGTGTTCAATATTGAACTTATTTGCCGTCGTATTTATTTTACAAATACGAGTACATGCAGCTTTTGTGTTAGATTTTATGATGCTTTGGTATTAATATTTAATTAACCACACAATAGTGGGTGATTTTGATAAAATTTATAATCAAGTAGTTAAACTTTAATAGCCTATAACTCCACTAGCTGTTTCCAGTGACTTCGTCTGCTCGCATTTTGCTTTTGTACTTCATATTTCTTTGTGAAAACAAATATCCGGAATGGAAAGTAGCCTGTATTCCTTCTCCGGGTCCCAGGCTACTTTACTGTAAAATCTCATACCTATCGGTTCAGGGGTTTAGGCATGAAAAGAGGCCAAACAAACAAGCAGACAGACTGACAGAATTACTTTCGCATATTAGTATGGGTGACCTATGGGAACAAGAAGAGAAAATCAGAATTTTGTCAGATAACTGGTAATGCTTGTACATATCACCGAAGTAACCTCTGTTATATTAATAGTGATAGCTTAGTTGTGGTGACTGTCGGATTGCCAAGTCATAGGTCTCGAGATCGAACCCAAGGCACGCACCTCTGACTTTTCAGATTCATGTGCGTATTTATATAACACTTGCTTCAAAAACGGTGAAGGAAAACATCGCGAAAAAATGCCTGAGAGCTATATTTCTCGACGGCGTGAAGCCAAGTCAGAGGCCCATGGGCGGCTTTAAAACTCTGATGCCAGGTTAGTCACAAACCTCACGAAAAAGAAAAGAAGACTTTTGTTATCCTCAACCATTCTATAGAAGTCCAGACGTGAATAGAAGACTGAGATTTAAGACGCACATATATACCAGTGACCTTGGGTGGTTAGCTTGCGTGTTTTGTACTGAGCTCATGCAACGCGTCGTAAGTCCAGTTCGTAATAGGACTCGCCCATCAAGGAGCGCTGTCCCAAATTAGACGCATTATTAATTGATACAAAAAAAAGTGTACTAAAAGATTAATAATTAAATTATCTTTAAAATGGCGAAGCATTCAGAAAAATACATTTGATAGATTTTGCGTTATTCTCAGTTTTTTATCCGCGTTAAACGTAACTTTACAAATTAATTTCACTATGTAATATAAACATAATCTAAAATATTCATATATTAAGGTATAAAGAAAATGCTTTAATTTAACATATATTTTTTCCAAATCTTTAACACTACTCGTTTCGACGTGATCTTCAATATAAAATCATTAAAAGTCGGTTATCTTCGCCTTAATAAATATTTTCTCCACACGCCTATCCCACGCACAGGCTAAGTTTATAGCTGACAATACTTGCTTTGATGTCCCCATTGTTTACGAATGAAATGATGTTCGTTGAAGTGTGGCAAATAGGGGTCATTGTGTAGGTGCTATTGAATTGTATTCAATTGTGTATTAAGGGCCCACACTAGCAGGGAAAGGTCAAACAGTCTGTTTTCTAAGCTCAGAGGACTAAGTTGTTTGTCATGTGTGTTAGTGAAAGCCACACCGCAGACTGACTGACCGCAGAAGGGAAAACATGGAGAACTTAGTACCAAGATCGTTAAATATGTAAAACCAAGTTTTAACTAGGCTTGCGTTAGATTAAAAAAAAACCGGCCAAGTGCGTGTACTGGAACCACGCACAATGAAGGGTTCTGTTTTTGGGATAAATTTATTCCTAAAACAAACTTAACATTGCAGTTGAAAAACATGTTCTATCGATTTGCGCCACGGTCCATTCTCCAACTTCAAATGTTAGTTTGTAATCGCAGAAAATATTTTTTTTGTATGATGAAACTACGAATTTCGATTATCGGACTTTTTCCTTTACATGTGCTGTGAGACCTTGCTTGTTGCTAAATTCTTGGTCAACGGGATGTACCCTGTAGTGCGTATCAAATAGTATCAAAATATGTCGCATAAATGTTCGATATTTTTTATTGCGTTACTGAGAATCTTGATTTTTTTAGACCTCCAAGGGACCATAGACCTACGTATTGGATATTAATTTCAACTTGATACCTCCAACGCGTTCCTGAGAAAAGGGTCTTGACTGACTGACGGACGGACAAAGAAGTGATCCTATAAGGGTTCGTTTTTTCCTTTTGAGGTACGGAACCCTAAAAAATTAAATGCTGCAGTGTAAACTATGATCATTGATTGTCTTATGTAGCCGAACGATTCAATCGCAATGCGAATCGTAGTCCAATTTACCTGCCTAGTCTTTTGTTTTATGCTTAGCATGTCTACAAAAGCTATACTTTGGTTCCCACCATTAACAATTTTCTTTTTCTTCCCTCGTTTCAGAGTCACGAGAATAGCTCGTAAGCATAACAAGCCTATAATGTTTCCCACTGTTGGGACACAGGCCTCCTCTCTTCGAGAAGGAGTAGGCTGTAATCTTTCACACGGGCCCAGTGCGGGTCGATAGATGTCACATGTCTTAAAAAAATTGGTATGCCGGTTTCCTCACGATGTTTTCGTTCACCGTTTTGAAAGCAGTGCTGATGAAATTATTTACACAAAGTAAAGCGCCTGCCTGGGTTCGAAACCACGACCTAGAACTCGTAAATCGGGCCGTTACCACTGGGTACCAACTACTGCTCTCGAATAAATGAATAACTCGTGCCGTAGGTAGTACAAATATTAAAAAGACGGCAAGTTGGTAGCGGCTTACTGCCCAGGGTGCGCCAAAAGTGTGTAGATTATATAGTATCGTCACTTATGGAAGCTAATTCAATGCCGCCATCAATGTATCAGTAAATGCAGAGCTCGGAAACGTTATTTAAAAAAACTTTTTTAAAACGTTTCAACAGTTCTTCGTAAAACCTTTTTTGGAACGAAATGAACACGTTTATTCCGTAAAACAAAAACCGGTTTATTCCTCAGGACGCAGCCGCGCACGAGGCGTGCGCCGACATGCATGAACATGTTTAGTTAAATTGTACCTTATCTTCATTTCATTACACCATTGATTCCAATGCGCTTGCCGTAAGGGTTGTGTTGCGAGTTTCCCATCGATCAACACAAAAAAGGAAAAAAAAAACGTTTTATAAACCGAAACAAAACGTTTCTTAGGTTTTTAAAACGAAACCGTTTCGAAAAATATACCGTTATCCGAGCCCTGGTAAAATGTACTCCACATGAACAATTGTCTCAAATGCCTACCTAATACCTTGTGTCATTGAATGCACCTTCAAAGGGCAAGTGTACATCAGAGCAGCCATTCAAGTTCTTGTACCGGATTAGTGCAAGCTAGGGAGTTAGTGCCTTCTGACAATGACGATACGAAGTTACAGCTCAAGTTTGTATCGAATTTTAGACTGTTATCTGTATTGTTCATTTTGTGAATGGGAAAGTTTATCGTGTGTCTCGTATTTATCTTGTTTCTTTTGACCTCTATTCATTGATTGTTAGCAGATGTATTATTTAGTATTGTAAGGTATGAAGGTAATATCTGCTGCTATTTACATAATCAATGGTCCTGGCTGCTACTGACCAACTTAAAAAAAACTGTTAAGTGGGTGATAGCCGTCCGAACTTAAAGTACGCAGTTTTAAGCTCGCAAACTTACTCGGCTCGCTGTCGGTGACACACGTGAAGCTGGCTCACGCTGCATCGCAATGTTGTCGAATTTTCTGAACCAAACTAAACAAACATTACACAAATTTCGAAACAAAATGGCGGCTCGCGATTCGCGGCGATGACAAGTACTAAACTACGAACCAAGGCGGGCTACGAGCAAAATTTCAAATCTGTTGGATGGCCGACAAACTTACTCCGCGGTTTAACAGTACGCGTACTCAGTATGACACACCGGCGATCAAGGTTGCCGAGCCATAAGTACGCGTACTTGCTCGCACCTCTATCACCCCTTTTACGCTGCTTGTAAAATTCCGTGTAGTGAAAACAAGCACAAGCAGCCTAACTGGGTGTAGAATTCAACATTTATGCAAGAAGACACCTTTACTTCTTCGTCCTTGTTCTCCATCCCCAGAACATCTCACTTGAAGGTCAGGTTAGACTGTCATGCTCTATCGGCACGTTATGTGCGATAAAATCTATCCAGACTTTATTCCACAATCTAGATGACACATTTTATGTTTACTTTTACCTTTAGTTATAACAATAATACTGTTTGAACAACAACTTTATTGTGTACCTAACTTTCTGTTAGTCTAGACTCTGTGTTTTTAGGACTCAGATAGTTTGCGAGCATAATTTGGTACCGAAAAAAGAAAAGAAAGAAATCTTTTTGGTTGAAGTCTTCTTTCTATTTTTATTGACTGCCGATATGTTTTTACAGAATTTGGTAATTGACTCGTACCTTTAATATAGGGTGGTATTCATCGACGCGAAAACTAATACCATGGATTCGTTCATTCATGGAAACGTTGAAATTTTACGTCGATTATAAAAAAAAAATAGGTTTTGTTTTAAACCGTGAACTATGTCTTTTCTCTCTTTTATTCTTTCCCTTCCCGACTTCCTGGGTCTATCTTTCTTCACCACTGACCTGTGTCCTTCTATTCGCACTATTAAATTGAGTATTGATGGCAATATCCAGGGTTAATAGGAGATTCATAGAACTGACTACGAGGGAAAAGGCTGCCTGATCAACAAAGTCGTGTTCAAAATTTTCTTCAAATGGCATACTAGCTAAACGTAAGTACTCCAGCATTAAAACTGAGATTACATAGAGATAATCGTTAAATAGTGAAATACCAATTTGGTATGATGTCCATGAAGGCACTAGATCTACCCACTAGCTGAATAGACATTCGTAAAAAAAAAATCTTTGATAAATAAGGTACAGAATTTCATCGATAACTTATTATGCCATTAATGTCGGCGTGCAAATTCTACATGCCTTAATGTAGCAGAACTGTTTTTCTATACTCCGTGCAGAAGCCATTTTTAAAACTCAGCCATTTTGAAAGACTTGATTGTGAGAGATTGTTTTCAAATATGCTTCTATTTGATGGGTTACGAGAATTCCATTTCAGTCTTTATTTTTCAAGCTTTTTAGAGATCAAGGTTATAATATTCCTACATATTTTTTACTCTGAAACTCTATGAGATAAGGGTTTTTCTTCACCCTTTGTTGTTTATCAATTAGAGGGTATATTTTTGTAATTATAGGTCACTGAATCTTGGTTAGAGGTGAATTATTATAATCGTATCTTCACGGAGCATGCATGAGCTAGTCAATGTGGTACTGGACAAACTACTGGGTGTACCAGAAAGTTGTCGTACAGATCATAAAACTGAACAACTTTCTCCAAGGGACCAACATCGTCATCATGAAAGAATTATCAACTGTCCCATACATCAGGGTCGAGTAGTTATTGGAGTTTTGTATGGGACAGTTGATATTTTTTTCGCGATTACGATGTAGAAAGTTCTTGAGTTTGATGATCTGTACAACAACCACACGTTTTTTGTTTACCCTGTATAGGTAGTATCGATACTAAAAATATTTGGTCAGATTGCAACGTTTTATCCTATCCTATCCTATACTATTAAATGAGCAATAATTGTATATACTCGTATATTTGTAATGACGTTTTCGAAAACGGCTCTAACGGTTTCGATGACAGTTGCATTAACGTTAACGGGGCGAAAAAACGATTTAGCTAGGTCTAATTTCTGGGAAAATTAGTTTTCTCTATTTTCACCCGAGCAGAGCTCGGTCGACCGGGTACTTTTAATCTTAATTACCCACTTAATAATAAACTAATCTCAACGTTTGCAAACAGAAGTCGACACAGACAAATGCTGCAAAAAAAAACAATGTTTAACAAAAAATCAATGATATTAAGTGAAAATGCGTAAAAAGATTTATAATAATCGAATTTGTGAAAAACCTAATCATCCACGCTTTACCCTGTAAAAAGTCACAAAGTCTCAGATAGGATTATCGCATAACATGGTGTAATGGCACAAAAGGGATTATCCTCAGCATAAGCTGCAAAATAAGCTCAACGCAGCTTCTGAACACACTTCGTTTTCCATTGTCCTTTATGCAAATCTACAAGAGTAGATGATAAACAATATTTTACGACGCCCCAGATGCGCATAGAAAATTTTATTCCAGAGCTATAACTTTAATTTTAATGCTAACCGCATCTGTAGTTAAAATATGAACTATAGTTCATTTAACAATGTAGGTAAGTGTAAAGAATCTCAGTTCTTATTCAACTTTCTACATTATTTCTAGGCATTGCGTTGAATATTGAAATGAATAGCGCAAGTTTCCGGACGAACTTAGAACTCGAATAATAAGAACCTGTGCTAAAGAAGTAGTATTGTATTTAGTAAAACACCCGGCATCCGCTTGAAACTTCCGTGTGCAATATGGAGCGTCGACGAACTTCTTTGACCGTTTAATTTCAGTTCTTGACTTTTATACGAACAGTTTACCGATATATCCATGTTTTGTTGTTCTGAATTTTACATATAAAGTGAGAACTTGATAAGAATTCTTGAGATATTTTCATCAGTTTAAGTCGTAATGTCAGCATGAAAGCAGATGGAGAGTTGAGTCAGAATTAGCATGTTTACTGTCTCGAAAATTGCAGTATTGGCTGCTGAACTCGACGACGGAAAAAGGTTGTAGGTACTTTAAAAGTATAACAAGTGTATCTCAGACATGGTTGGGAAAAATACACCTAGTACTTGCGATTCTCACAGCGTGGATTCTGGACCTAATAATGCAATGATATCATTTGGGACTGCTCACTCCGCGGAAACAAGATTTTCATTGACCTGAATTCTGCAGCGCTCAACTAGGACACGTTGGGTTTGATTTTATTAAAAATATATTCCATCCTAAAATATTGATATTGGATGTATTCATAGAAAATTCAATGTACAAACATTATGTGAAAACGATTGACGTCACGTAATCGAGAATTCGAGACCCAAACATGAAACTTCAAATGGATATTTTAATTAACTTGTGAAATTCGTATTTCACAACATACGAGGTATCATTTCCTTCTGTCACTCAAACTGTTTAAAAGATTTAAAACATGTTGTGCACCAAATTCGTTGTCGTCAACGAGAAACTCGGGTTTCGGGTCGAGTGTTCTGACCGACCCAGTTGTTAGCTGCAAGCCTGCAACGTCGATATGCTGTCACAGCACACACCCAACCACTTTAAATTTACCACTAGCTAAAAACAGCTACCTTATCCCAAGCACATAAAGTACAAAATGGCTTGACAAGTATTTGTGTACTTTTATATTGACGTGGTAGTACGTGTCACGTGCCCGTTTGAACTTAATTTGACATTGCATTTTTATTTATTTCTGTACAGTGTTGCTTTGCTCATAAAAATTGCAGTCGCAGTGTTGTATGACCTTATAACCTTATTTTTTATCGTACCTACATGCAATGCTTTTTATTTTACACCGATTTGTTCCTGTTCAGAAATCATTTCTGTTCTTTTGTTAAACGTGACAAACTCTAACTTTACCCACGAATAATTTTTTTTCTTTGTTGTCACACAATGAGCTCGTGGCTAAGTAACAACAGCCGCACTGGTCGATCCATCAGGTTAAGCTACGCTTGCCGGGGTTGGTCAGTGGATGGGTGACCATCTTTACATACCGAGAATCCTCCGTGCCTCGGAAAGCACGTTAAGCCGTTGGTCCCGGCTGTCATTCGTGGATCTTTGACAGTCGTTACGAGTCGTCAGAAGCCCGAAAGTCTGACACCAGTCTTACCAAGGGGTATCGTATTACCCAGTTACTGGGTTGTGGAGGTCAGATAGGCAGTCGCTCCATGTAAAATACTGGTATTCAGCTGCATCCGGTTAGACTGGAAGCCGACCCCAACATAGTTGGGAAAAGGCTAGGCAGATTGATTGTTGTCACACAATGACAGCAAGGTTTGACCTTGAAGACCTTTCATTACTAATATCTATACAGGGTGGCAGTGAGATCGACGCGAAAACTGTTACCATGGATTCAGTCCATGATTCTGAACGCCTCTGCGTTTTCGTCGGTTCTTTTTTTTAATCAGCTGTTTCATAGAAACGTGCAATACCTACGCGGTCAAAATGTATGGAACAGTTGATAAAAAAAAACAGTAAAGGAGAATACACTGATGGTAGAAAATACATACAAGGACAGACTTGAAATGGATGGTTTTCAAGTCTGTCCTTGTATGTATTTTTACTTTTTGTTTACTTCTAATTGCTCGTGGATTTCTGCTTTTGTGATGAATCACGGGGCATTGGAAATTGACTTCAGAATTGAGTTCTTGAAATTTAAATACAGAACTTGATTGACATACTCGTCATATTTTAATACAGCTATAAAAACTGCGAACTTTTGTCATTGTTTTGAAATAATTTAGCTATGCTAGCTAGGCGGCCAAGTGGCGAAATTGAAGCAGAACTGGCTTTGAATACACCTCTATCGCTAAACCTCAAAAACGTAGCTCGGCGTAATTTAAAATCACTCAAGGGTGTCGGGAAGGCAGGGTGCATGCTATCTGCGGAGATCACGATAGGCCGCGTTCAGACTTGGCACGAACTTGGCCGCTTCCCAGCAGTCTTGGCAGCCAAATGCGGGGTTCCGTCTTACCAGATACCGCTTTACCGAAATATTAAAAGTAATAAGCCGTAAGTTTGTGTTGTTTGCTATTGATTGCGTTTTGTTTTTGATGTTTGGTCTACCGAAGCGTGTGGGAAAGGAAGAATAAACATCAAGTTAGTAGGTACAACTGTACTTACGAGGATCTCTTGGCGACGGCAAAAATCGGAATTAATGCCGCCATCCTGTTTTTAATACAATTTTTGAAATGTTTACTAACAAAGCCCCCGTTAATGTCATTCAAGCGCAAAAAGATTTGTATCACAGTAAGATTAAACGAACGAACAGATTCTCCGGACTAAATAGCGCAAATAACAGTCTTAAAATGTCGAGCATTCATTTGCAAGCCAACACTTTACATAATAGTCGATGGCAGCCCAATCGCTGCAAATGATTACACATTACCGACTTAGGCGCGGAATTTCGCATCCGCTGTTTTGTCGGTATGTAAATTGCTAGAGGCCTATTTACACTACCTACGATCCCAGCGCTTAAGGCGACGATAACCGACTTTTAATGATTTTATACTGAAGATTACGTCTAAACGAGTAGTGTTAATGATTTGGAAAAAATTTATGTTCATTTTCTTAATAAGTTAATATATGAATATTTTAGATTATGTTTATATTACATAGTGAAATTAATTTGTATAGTTATGTCTAACATTGATAAAAAACTGAGAATCTATCAAGCGTATTTTTCTGAAACCTTCACCATTTTAAAGATAATATAATTATTGATCTTTCAGTACACGTGTCTTATTAAAATACCTTTTATTTTATGTATAATAAATTAATAATGCGTCTAATTTGGGACAGCGTTCCTTGATGGGCGAGTACTACTGAATACTACTGAATTATTTTATTTTATATTAATTTACTTAACCTTAAAAAAACCTTAAACCCATAAATGTATATTGTTACTCCAAATGGCAAAACATGGAGAAACTATAATATAACAATTGTAACATCTCGCACACTGTTGTAACCTATGTTTACAAATAAAGAATATTGATTGATATTGATATTGATTGATTACTATTACTGGCTGGCCGTACGGCGCGTTGCGTGAGCTCAGTACAGAACACGCAAGCTAACCACTCAAGGTCACTGGCATATATCTGCGTTTTAATTAATTCATTAAAATAATATTTTAGACTAGGTCCATATTCTTGTTAGTAACAATATACTTAAAAACTAATGTTTGTAATCATACACAACATAGATTAAACTGCGACATGAAGCCGCACCCATGTCTGCAGCATGGGGGACTCCCCCCGATCTGCAAATACACACACTATAGAGTTGGAACTACCACGAACACGAGTGAGCAGGGAGGCACATATTTTCCTTATGACAGCGGCAAATCCATCAACCCGCGCCTCAGCAAACATCCCTGGCGCACTGCAACGCCATGGCAGCGTCAATGTATTAAACGAGCGCGTAGATAAATGACTCAGTAGTGATTTGAAATCGTGCGTTTCTCTCATTAATAAGAAAGATCTGTGTATCAATTAAAACGTGTGCAAGAATGATGACCCAATGTTTAATTGACAAGTACGCAAACATTTGATTAGATTTTTGCCTCCCTATAGATCCATCCAACCCATCGTTCGAAGCTAAACAAAGAAGTTGAGCAAAGATTTTATCTTGTACAACCAATGTAAACATAACATAACATCACACCCTGTTTCCCCGAATGGTTGAGCAGAGGTACATCCACATTGAGCCAGTTATGTTTAAGTCCCATGTAATAGGGGGCGAGCTTATTGCCATCAACCGGGCACAAATTCAAACTCCGGACTAGATATTCCTGTTGGATAAACTCAATAATACTTTGCCCGACCTGGGAATCGGACCCAGGACTTTATGCTCAGCTGTAGCGTTTGCGACCGCTAGATCAACGAGGCAGTCAAAAAATCCATGTAAGATGATATACAGGGCGTCCCACGGATATGCCACATGGAGGGAAAGTACCTTGAATACTGTAGATGGAACATTTTACTGAAAGAAGACATTATTTGAATTTAAAAAACAATTTAAACTGCATTCATAGATATTTACATGGTAGAACCGGAAATCGAACCCGTTACACGAGAAAAATAATCACCCTGTAGCTTTATCATACCGATCGAAAGGCTTCATCATAAAGATTATTTTTTGCTTAATAACATAGTGTCACAAATAAAAGGAAGACCATGAATTTTAATATTTTTAATACAAAATTAATCAATTTATCAAATGCTCGAGTTTGTATTCAACAGGAAGGGACTCACCCTTCCTGTTGAATACAAACTCGCACTCTTTTGATTATTTCGCTCCCTGTCGATTTTTTGATCTTGTTGTGGTGGATATTTAGAATAATACGTGTAAGTTCTGCTTGTAGCTCGTGGACACTTTCATACTGGTTCTTGTAAAATATATTTTTTACATAACCTGATAAAAAAATCTAACGGGGTTAGATCTATTCATACAAATATCATAATACCTATTAGATATCTGTTCATTTTTCTGAACAAAATTTCACATCAAATGTTAAAATTCATGGTCTTCCTTTTATTTGTGACACTATGTTATTTAGCAAAAAATAATCCTTATGTGGTTCAGACTGACACATACATGACCGGTACATGACACCGAAGCCGCACCGCGGCATTGCGCGCCGTGTAGATTTAACATTTTCATTCTGAGATGATCTGAAATTTTTTCGTCTTGCGGTGCAGGGGTTCTACTCCCTAAGCGAAATCCGTATTTCCGGCCGAAGTCTCCTTCTTACTCACCGTATGTCCACAATTAAGACGAAATAAAGAAGCGCCCGTAACTTCGGCCGGAACTACGGATTTAGCTAAGGGGGTAGACCCCTGCGCCGGTGCAGCTCCGGCGTCATTTACAGGAAGTAGGCGTGTGTAGTAACTCTTTACGGAACCGACTCACTGATCCGGATCATTGAAGTGTTTCATTCATTGTTTTAAAAGATTGGTTCAGTAACAACGTTTCAAACGCATCATTTGAATCTGAATCATTACTTTG
This sequence comes from Agrochola lota, assembly GCA_947364205.1. Taxonomy (NCBI): domain Eukaryota; kingdom Metazoa; phylum Arthropoda; class Insecta; order Lepidoptera; family Noctuidae; genus Agrochola; species Agrochola lota. The sequence continues at coordinate 14,342,855 of OX376223.1, read as the reverse complement.
TCTCTGTGTCTTTCCGCGCGACCGTCGCTCGTGAGGCGACTGAGCAGCGGTGAGCGAGTGAGCGAGAGAGAAAGACTGAGACTCTGAGTTACGTTCCTTTAGTGTCAGGACTACCGAACTGACTCGCGAGTGGCGAGTGAGCGGGTGACACATTACAATCTATTTAAGTCAGAAAGAGATACGAAATGAGATGTGTATCACTCATACTCTCACAGTTTTTCGTTGTCTTTATGCATTTTTATATCCTTTGAGTCGATGATTCAAATGAAACATATCAATGATTCGGATTATTTCAGTGATCCAGTTGCAAATGTTCCAATCGCAAAAATGATACACTTTGCCCACCTCTAACAGGAAGCCAAGCCTTACGAATTCAGCTCTAAAGTGACTCAACCACTCCGCCACAGGAAAATTCATAAACAAAAGTTATAAACAAAAGATTACATACGAGTACATCATTTATGAGTAAAGTCTCTCAAACAGCAGAACCAATACAATATGCATGTAACCACGTTTACCGCACTGAGTTTAGAGATTACGAATTACCTACCCATTCTAACACCGTAGTAAATACCTACTAAGTTCTCAGAAACTTATTACCATTAAATACCTACGTTAAAGTTCATTAATTATGTACTGGGCTAAGTATCGAACAGTGGAAGTTGAAAGAAAACCTGTTCTTTGACTTTTGGCTTTTGAAGTTGAGCGTGTATTTTCAATTCACACTGAAATGGCAGCGGCCGGCAACGACGAGGAGAGCAGTTTTAAGGACAAGGTATTATAAACTTTATGTGCAATGTCACAAAATATAGATACGCTTGATAGAATAGCGGCTGCTGTCGGCTCGCGCCGCGCACCGCTTCGAGACTACACGAGCAGCCGCGAGGCCTCGCGCGGAGCTTTCTATTCTATCAAGGGTATCTATATTTTGTGATATCGCACATAAAGTTTATAATGCCTTGTCAATGTCAGTGTGAATTGAACCATAATCTCGTTGATATTGTAATATTTTAATGAAGGCTTTAGAATTAATGGCTGGTTTAGTTTACAATCCATTTTGGTTTTATAAGGCTGTGTAGATTTTAAAACGGGTATCGTGTTACTCAGTAACCGGGTTGTGGAGGTCAGATAGGGATCCGCTCCACGTAAAATTTAGGTGCATCCGGTTACACTGGAAGCCGACCCCAAAATTTGGGAAAAGCCTAGGCAGATTGATTGAGAACTATGTAGGTACCTTATACCTAGACTAAGTTGGGAAATCCGACGCTTTCATTATTGACTACATGGTGTTAATTGATTCCTTCAAGCGATTGCTGAGAGTGGTTTCCTGATTTCGAACGTGGGTTCGGGCAAACTATTATTGAGTTTTTCCTATTATAGATTTTACTAGAGCATAAACTAGAATTCAGACTGCTAATCTGAATTTTCTTTCAGAGTAGCAGCCCAAATTCTAGTTTGATACGCTTTTAATCGCAAGGGACTTGTGCACCGTAGTTACAGATGGGACACTCCGCAGTTTAGGTATAAAGCTACAAGTACGCGGGCCCGTTTTCCTGGGCCAATTCAGTGAGTGTAACGTAGTCAGAAGATCTACGTCACGCGATAGAAAGAGAGGCAACTTCTAGGTAAATATAACTGTAGGCGCTTTGCGACCTGAATTGCACTTTATTGTGTCGTAGTAAGAGTCGGTTTTTATTTAAATGATTTTGCGGAGGGTCCCAACTGTATTAATCTGTGGTAATAGGTATGCCTCTGCTTTCGTATGATACTATGTTATGTAACATTAGTTTCTGACGGGATAATATTGCACGACACATTGTGTCGTGCAATTTGGTGCAATATAGCTGACAGTTAAGGTAGCTTGGCTCTGTACATTCCATTGAGCATCACGACTGATTACGGCAGTTTAGCTGGCCTGTCCATTATATGTCTAACAGCTATTGGTAGTGGCTTAACATCACGGTTATTATTCTATGTGCAATGTTAACCTTTATGTCTGTGTGTTGGTGAACTTTAGAACCGATTTTGATGGAGAGCAGAGAAGCAGCTTGGTTTCTGGGAAGACTTCTAATTCAAGAACCTTTGTAATTTTTCACAGATTTTAAGTTTTACTATTCGTAAGATAAAGTATATATGAACTTATTTATTGAGATTATGAACACTATAATATTTACACAATTTTAAACTTGCATACTTCAAATAATAATATGTACAATATAAGATATTAGTTATAGTTAAATAAATCTCTTTAATTTCGTGTTTGTTTGTATTTTAAGTATTTTCTTAAACATAACTGGTGAAACCTGGGTGTACTATAGACCGTACATCTCTGCCCAACCCTTCGTGGAGACAAGGCAGATTGGAGATCTCAGGTCACTTTTTTCGCGGAATACTTAAAATATCAAACATGATAAAACGGACTAACCCGTGGGCACACCTAGTGTTAAATATTTTCAGCATATTTTTCACCTTCATTTGCTCAACATTTAAAAATTATTAACCTCACTATAATAAACTTAAACTTGGAAGAGGTGAAACTATGATTAGAAGTTTATAATGGCTTTCTGAACTTACGAGTATATTGCTGGATTAAGTCCAAGTACTTACCTCCCGCGGCGTATTTTGCTTAGTTAAACAATAATTTGAATGTTATATAAGGTCTTTCTATTCATACACGAAATATTTTAATGGGTCATTGTACTCATCATAATGAAAAACTTTTAAAATGGGAGCAAACCAAAAATCGCGTTGAAAAAACCACCTAATTTTTTTTCGCGATTTTAACTATCTATTTACGTAACATTACGACTAATCTATTTCATTTTGACAGTTCAACAACATTCATTGCGTTATTTACGTTGTTGAGTGGATATTTTTTTCGAACTTATGAAGCAATCTGTTTCAAAACGATTCGGATTCTTACTGATCGTGTATTATATAATTAGGGTACTGGTTTCGTCCCGGTAATGGGTTGGTTTGGTATGGTAATGTTCTTCAGAAAGGTCGGGTGAGTAGTAACGGGCGTGCGTGTATGACCAGATGTATGTACCTAAACGCGGCTAAAGGAGTATGTAAGGATCGTAGCAGATTGTGTTCTGTAGTCTCTACCTACCTCCATGGGAAGAAGGCTTGAGTTTTTGTCTGTGTATAATGGGTAAGACAAGAATATATTCGAGTTGAGATTAAAAACGTGACAGTTGTGCCACAAGAGAAATGTTCTACAAAATTGGATCATGTATCGTGGCGGTTTCGGTTTTACCTACTTTTCATTGTAGATCCTGAATTTTGTCAGTATCATCTTAATGTCCTTATCCTAATTTATTTGGAATCAGTCCAGCATGATTTCGTTTTCACAGTCCGTCCATAGCTTTTTTTGTCTTCCCTTTCTTTTTCATGTAACTCAAACTCAAAGCATTAATTTCAAATAAACCAATTACAGGTACTTTTGAATTGTCAATGGGTCGGTCAGTCAGAAATATGGAGCTAGTTGCCCATTCCAAAGCGTAGTAGGTTCCTATGGAGAAGAACGGTCAAGAAACTCCACGGACACTCTTTTAAATCAGAATATTATTACAAAATATTGGTTACTCGTTAACTAACATAGTGTCAGAGTTTTAAAGCCACCCGGCCGAGAAATATCTCTCAGGAATGCCGGTTTCCTCACGATATTTTTCTTCACCGTTTTGAGAGCAGTGGTGATGAAAAATGTGATGAAATTATTTACACAAAGTAAAGCGACTGGGTTCGAACCCACGACCTGCAACTCGTAAGTCGGGGTCGATACCATGAAATTCTAATTAGTCCGTCAGTCAGATATTAAAAAAAATATTAGACACGTATTTTTTGCTTTATCATATTAATAAAAAATTACTTAGATAAAACGCTTTTTAAGTCGGGGAGTGGGGGTCGCTACGTCACTAGTACGTATAAAATCTACATACTCGTGACGTCATCTCGTGGCGTCAATGTATCGCCGTAATCTTTAGATCACGTACAAAAAGAAAAAATACGTGTCCAATATAATTTTATAATCTCAAAGACGGACAAAAATACCTACTTATTATCATGGCAGCATGGAATTAGTAAGTTCCTACCTACTATCATGGCAGCATGGAATTAGTAAGTTCCTACCTACTATCATGACAGCATGGAATTAGTAAGTTCCTACCTACTATCATGGCAGCATGGAATTCATCATCATCATCATCATTTCAGCCGAAAGACGTCCACTGCTGGACATAGGCCTCCCCCAAATGGGGGGATTTGCCATAATCGCCACACTTGGCAGGCGGGTTGGCGATCGCAGTATACTTACTTGTTGTACTTACTTGTTTTTATGTTACTGTTACTTTGTTTTTTATTGTTTTTGTTTTTTTCCTGTGCGAGTCACAATAAATACTTTTTCTTTCTTTCTTTCTTTCTTTCAGTATGGTGTTAAAATACATAGAGAAAGAACGCTGCTGCCCATTCTCTAGTAAGTCGCCTTTTACGACAAACACACGGGACGAAATGGGAACTTTTCTTTGACCTATGAACTATCCTATACTATTAAATGAGCATTCTCTATTTTCACCCAACCAGAGCTCGGTCGCCGAGATACTAATAATCAATCCGCCATTGTGCACGAGTAGTTACCGTAAACTTAAGTACCTACATAAGTGTGCAATGAAAAGAGCACCAACATCCGATTAGGAGCTTAACAGCGATGCACGCACGATGCGCGAAGCAAAGCCGTGATGCACACAATATTATTTTAAGTTATCTTTATTTTTTGTTTTTGTTTGAATATTGTGTCCCTTAACCTGAGTCAAATAAATTTATTTTCTTTCTTTCTTTCTTTTCTTTTACGCGCTCCGCCTCCTCCTTCGCGAGCGTTACTGCTTCGCAGAAAGAAGTGACGGCCTCCCATGCACTCTCGCTCCGGACCATGGCCTGAACCAGGGCCGGACGCGAGAGATCGCCGCCGCCGATCGCCTCCGTGAGGACACGGCGGTGCTCCGCCTACGCCGGGCAGACCTCCACCGTATGCTCCACCGTGTCCTCCGGGCGATCAACACAATGGTGACACCCAGGCGTTTCCTCCCGCTTTATCCTGAACAGGAAGCTCCCGAAACAACCGTGTCCGGTGAGGACCTGCGTCAGGCGGAAGGTGAGGACGTCGTGGCGCCTCTCTAGCCACTCCTCAAAGAGGGGACATATCGCCACAATTGTGGTGTGCTCAGTGCTGGGTTGCGACAATCGTACTCTTCATGTCGCCATGAGATCCCGCCGGAGCTCTGTCCGCTGAGCTGTGATTTCTCGCGGCAGCGGAGTTACGCCCCGGCGTTTCGCCTCCTCGCGACACTCCCAGATGTGCGCGAGGACTTTTGCCTCCAGATCCCATGGCGGTAGTCCGGTAAGGAGGCTCGCCGCCTCACGGGAGATCGTGCGGTATCCTCGGACCAGCCTATTGGCCATAACCCTTTGGGACGCGTTCAACCGCTGGTCCGGTCGCAGCCTCAATGAACGCGCCCACACCGGTGCCCCGTAAAGGGCCATGGACCGCACGATCCCCGCGTAGAGCCTCCGGCAGGAGGCGTTTGGACCCCCTAGATTGGGCAGAAGCCGCTTCAGAGCAACCCCAGCCCTCTCCAGTTTGGGAGTCAAACGTCGGAAGTGCTCCACGAAGTTCCACCGACTGTCGAGGTCGAGTCCCAGGTACTTCATCGTCGACTCGACACCGATGTGAACCCCTCCCGCCGTTATCCGGGAACCCGACAGTGGCGCGTTCCGAGGACCATAGAAACACATGGCCTCCGACTTGTGCAAGGCCACCTCGAGTCCCAGTTGCCGGATCCTATCGACGATTGTCGGAACCCAACGTGTCGCCAGTTCGGCCGCCGCCTCATGCGACCTCCCCTGCACCAGGACCAGTGTGTTGTCAGCGTAGCAGACCACGCTGACGCCGCTAGGGAGGTCGGCGCGCAGCACCCAGACGTAGCCGATGTCCCACAAATGCGGCCCCAGGTCCGATCCCTGTGGGACACCGCACGACATCTCTCGCCGGTTCCACCCTCCAAGGTGACCGGGGTAGATGACGGCCCTGTCCGTCAAATAGGCCTCGGCCACTCGACAGAGGTAGGTCCGGCATCCGGTGATACCGGAGTGCCTCCCTAATGCAACTCCAGGGCAGGGTATTGAAGGCATTGGCGATGTCAAGAGACACCACCAAGACGACCCCACCCCGGGCAACAGCATCCGCCGTCGTGAGGGCTCGAACGCGCATGATGGCATCCACCGTAGAGCGCCCCTTGCGGAAACCAAACTGGCTCTCCGCCAAATCCGGCCCCACTCGCACCAGCTGCCCGACAAGGCGGTCTGCAATTACTCTTTCAAAGAGCTTGCCCACCTCGTCGAGCAGCACGATGGGCCGGTAAGCGGACGGAGAGTCCGCCGGGCGCCCTGGCTTCTTTATGAGGACCAGTTTCCCCGTCTTCTTTTGTTACCCCTCTGGTTGTCTCCCTGTCAAGACTCTTTTCTCAGACAACGGATGGCCATTTTGAATTCAAATTAAAAACATTCACGGTTCGATTCTTTTACAGATTGAAGCCTGGATGCTTTCAACTCATCACTCATAAGGCGAAAGCGTCAATAACCCGCGAAATTCAAATTTTCTTATATGATTCGCGGCTGTATCAAATATTTATTTATAGAATTATAATCACAAAAACATCAATACAACTCTCTGAGTTTATAATAACCTATTGAATGACTATTTCTTGAAATCATGACATTTTAGGATTATTCTAACATATGGATTTGCATTGCTGATTCTAATGATTATAATTCTGTAAAGCCATATTTGTTACAGTCGCGAATCATATTTTAATCAAGATACAACCTGACACAGATCTGCAAATTGGAAAAAAACGTAAGAAAATTTGAACTTCGCGGGCTATTTAGCGCATCCCCATTAATTAATTAATTTAATATGTACACCAAGAACATATACTTACATTCAGCATTAGCTTTCAATAATAGTAGATATTGAAGTAGGTAAGGTATTACTGCTCATGTATACAAAAATTATAGGTACAAACATTTAGCACAACAAACAAAAAAGTGATGTTTTATAAATATTTTAAACGCGAACAACTAAATCAGACAGATACGCGAGCACCGACTAATATTTCAACTCCTAAAAGTTAGAATGAATGTTACTCGTACAAGTTTTTACGTAATGTTCTAGTTTTTAAACAATACCTTTCGTGTTTTTTGATCCGGGAAACAATAGGTAGATTTCAATCGGCCTAGCTTTTTCTCAGTTATGTTGGGGTCGGTTTCCAGTCCCCCTTGGTAAGACTGGTTGTCAGAATTTTTGGGTTGTAACTACCCTTATCGATTGTCAAAAATATACGAATGACATTCGGCACGGAGGGGTCTCCCTATGTAATGGCTGGTCACACATCCATGAATCAACCGCGGCAACCATAGCTTAACCCTCGATTGAACCAAGCCCCGTCAAAAACAGGTGAAGTACTAAAATAGAGCTGGTGTTACAGAATTCTGGTGGATTTTCTAATCTCAATAAACAATAGACAGAGTTGAACACACTGCGCACATTGGTTTATTCCTATACAATTCTCTTCAAAGTGATTGGTTGTCCATCAATGGACGTTGTTGGCCACCAACAGTCCATTGTGTATAGGCCACAGGAATATCAATTCAACACACGCCATTTTATCTCGTTCTATACGGAAAATTGTCTGAAAAGAAAATTTGATGTTTTTTTACGGGGCGTTGTTTAGCTGTTGAAATTTTTTATTCACCTTCTTTTTTCTTTGTTTTTCGTGTGGTTAGTGACTACCCTGGTGTCGGAGTTTTTATCCCGCCTACGGGCGGATCGGGGGCTTCACATGTCGTTGAGAAATATCTCTCCGGTTTCCTCACGATGTTTTCCTTCACCGTTTTTGTAGCAAGTGATAATTGTACAATACGCACATAAATCCGAAAAGTCAGAGGTGCGTGCCTTCAGGTTATAATTTTTTTTTTTAAACTTGATCAAATGCATGGCTTCCAATGTAAAATATGTTAAAGAATCAATTTGGACTTACTTGTATCGTTTAAGCAAAAAACTATAAGAAATGTACGTTTTCCACGTTTCGTGGATTGCCAGGGACCGAAACCGGTATTCGATCAATACGGGTATTTTCGGTCACAAAATTTATATTTTTCACAGGTATTTTTAAAGGTTACCTTAAATTGAATACAACCAGTATTAATACCGATTACCGAAATAAAAATTACATCTATCTTACACGTGTCGTCGGAATTTGTCAAAGGGCGCGCATCGCCTGTGTGCCTGTGCCTGTGTGAATTGTGTTGTGTATTAAAACCGTAACCTAAATGAGGTAATATATTTCTTCTTCTTGGTTACCTAGATAGCGGTGACCTTAGTCGTAGAAGTAACCAACATTTTTCCATACCTGTGCCGTAATTTATAAAGGTTTTCAGTCCCTGATATTATTACATAAATGTCTAAATCTTTTCCAGAAATATCTCTGTCTTTCCTAATATACAAAAGATACAGTACCTACACAAAACCGCACCCTATAAGGAAAACACCGAAGAAAAATTATACTTTTTATTTCCCGAGCTTTGACAGCTAAATTATGTTGAAAAGTAGACTTACCTAAACCAAAAAAGCTAAGGACTGAAATTGTTTATAACAAAAACATACACAGCTAGTTTTGTATATTAATCACGACCGATAGGTAAGTAATTGTAAGTATCCTAAAATCCCATAATAAATCATCTGAAATTATTACTTGTACTGCAATCAAATAAAGAAAGGTTTATAGGCAATTGATGTTCCCTGAATGATCTGTTTTCTTTAACTTTTTTCCGCTGTGAACCAATAAAAGACAATAATTATACAATACTTATCCATTAATTATATCTATAGGTAGTCCCTTCAAGTTCTGAAAACAATCGCCAGCAATAGCAATCGCAAACGCAAATTTTCCATATAATTATAAAATTTACGTAGGCAACGGAAGAAATAATGTTATTTAAAAACCTTCCAATGGAAATCTGGTTGTGTCAGGTTCTAAAATAACTGTTGGTACTGCGAACTTTTAAAGAAACATATTTTACTTACTTACACACAGTATATTCACCAGAAATCCCATAAGGAAAACTATCAAAAAGAAAAGTGATACTTTTTATTCTAAAAGAGCTCTACAGCTAAATCAGACTCCGAAACTACGACTAAATATATCAGCCAGGAATAACTGCCAAGAGTTATGGAAAATGTATGCAGCTCCCCAAATGCATGGTTACGGCTTAATGTCTTTAGTTATAGTCAGTGTGGCGTTGCTTTATTGTTATGGCGGTCCCTCACTTCGGGTTAATCAAAGTAATTGTTTTGTTCGTTATCTGTTCTCGGGCGATAAATTGGAGGGTTGTTTTTGATGTTTAGTGAATGAAATCTGATTAGTTTAATTGTGTTACTGAGATTTGGATTTGTTGTGTTATAGGGGTGGTAAGTAGTAGGGTGCAAATGGTGTGATAAGCTGGTTAAAGAAAAAAGAAGATTTTTCTTTGTATTTTCGGCGATAGGTAGGTACGTGCATTTGCAGTAAAAACGTTTGGCATTATTAAAATAATCACTCCAAACTTTTTAAACCTTAATAACTCTTCATTATGTAGGTTATCCCTAAAACTAATGTTAACAGCTCCAAAGCTCTTAAAAGATTAAAATTATAAACAACCCGTAAATTCAACCCTCCATTTAAAAAGCGCATCAAAAGTTATGCTCGTAAATCTGCAAAACTATCTGATACCAGCACGTGCGGCGTCCAGGTCGTTACGAAACTGATAATTAATCACGAAGACATAAAGTTTTCCACCCCTAAGGCCTTGTTTTCAAGCCGACGAACTAAATACGACTAAATTGAGTTTTGATTAAGCTAAAACGGGCCTGACTCCACTGCGTAACCGCTGGCAATGGCACGTTGGGCGCCACTTGTAGGTACTATGTTCATTACACTGTAATTTTAATATGTAATCAAGTTATAAATTAATTCTTATGTGAACCGAGATTTAGGTGTAATTAACTTTATCCATCAATGTTTTGCTTGTGTAATTTTATGCCGAAATTTATTTTCGTAGTGAGGATGAAATTCAATGATCGCGCTTGGCGATTACGAATTAAATGCGACGTTGTTTTCGTTTCAACGTAATGTTTGTTTTATCTTTATGTTCATTTCGTGAAGTTTATATTCAAGTGGATTGGGAAATACCAACTATTTAAGTGTTGCAGAAGTGTCATATTATGGAGTCAACCTAAAAAACTGCTCTTATAACGATTTCGGAGAAAAAACGCAGTATCATGCTGAAAGGGATTTTGAAACTCAATGCAATTGAATATGGGTAACAAGGTTCTAATACAAAAACAAAATTCGTAGACCCAAAAGGTTCAAAATACTTTGGAACTTTCCATCTATAGACGACGTCTAACGTAACTAAGCGACAAACACGTTTTCTTTTTCTCAAAGTTTTCTGATTTCGTTCCTTTCCCAGATATAAAGTTTACACAGTGAGATGAAATAAAATACAAGGATTAGGTATACACATCTGTGCTTACTTGTTTCTGTTGTACACCGAGCCGCACAAGTTTCGATCACGTACAAAGTGCGATCGAGTACAAACTAAACGGCTTCTTGCGAGTTATACAGTTCTTCAATCTGTGAGGAGCGTGCGATAACGCATTTAATGTTCAACGCGGAAAGATCATTTTACTTTGACGCTTTATGCTTGCTTTATTCAGTTCCGCTTAATTTTAGTGACTTCGTGGGTACTGTTGAGCTGAAACATTATGTAATTTAGATATGAGTTGCCTCAGCGTGTTAGTTTTGCGTATCGGGAGCTATGTAGTACTCTAAGTACCTATATGTGGTAAAAAGTCGACAAAAGGAATCAGCTGATGTAAGTCAGAAGTTCTAGGAAAGACAGTTGTTATCTAAAAATATTCTAAATACCTCAAGAAAAACAAGACCTGAAACAGAATACAAATGTAAGATGTTATATTAGCAGCATTCCGACATGATGTAACAGCGAAAGTTGTTAAACTTTCAGCAGAGAGGCGTTGAACACCTAATGGAGTGATATTTATTATATTTCGGATTCATTGAAGCAAATAGAGTCAAAATTATGGATATTTTTGCAAGATAATTTAGTTCCAAGTTTAAGTAACACGAACTTTGCAAATAAACTAGAAGTTCTTTCGTATAATACATTGAAATTTATTGTTACATTCTCTTTTAGAATAACATTAGGTAGTATCATCATTACCTCAATACGTCGATATACATTATTTCCCTATGCGGAACTTTTGACAGAGGAGGATCATTACGAATACCTACTTAAAATCCTTTACATAATTTTTGAATCTGGACCCGCTTCGTGAATGAAAATTTTCTATTTTGAAAATCACTATGAAAATGTACCCAGTAATAAATAAATTCAATACTCCCTGCACTCGGCTTTGTGATACACGTGGCAATTTTGAAAAGGTTTCAACCTTGACACGCGTATCAAAACAGCTTAAAGAAACCGTTTCTTTATATCTACTTGTTATGGGCTCTCGAAATGCCATATCGTTACATACATTAACCCGAAAATGTCCATTGCTATAAACCTTTCCGCAGATGGCTACAACTAACGACCCGAGGCGAATATTCCATTATCACCGCGTTTTCCAGGCGGATTTGTGATCGCAGTATGGTGTTATTAATACGCAGGTTGATACTGCCAGAAACGCCGCGTTTTACGAGACCCATGGGAGGCGCTCCCCACAAGCGGAACTATACGCAGCCTGAAATATAATCTTCAATGGAATTAATTTCATACGCGTCGTGTTTTTACATCGTTTCTCGGGGTGCGGGCATCAATCACTCAGCCGGTAACCGCGTTACGTCACCGCTAATTGTGATCCCGTTCCTCCGAAACGAATGGTTATCGGCACTCGTCCGCGATCGATCGTCCTCGCCGCTCGCGACTCGCTTTTCTTCTCACTTTGCCAGCTTTACATTGAAGTACGAATTCCCTTGGAGCTGTCGGTAGGTGGTATAAACGCGGCGATAGGAGAGCTGCGATGCCGGCGCGCTGTTGAAGTGCGGTAGGGTTGTGGGTGAGGGACCTACGAGAAAGTAGGTCGGGCCGTCGACTCCCCCCCGTCCCCCTCTCTCCCGTCTCCCCCCGGTGTTGTCGCTTTCACTGCGTCCGCTCGGGATAAAGCCTAATTTTATTGCGTTGCGTTCGATCGTGTCTTTTAGTTGCGGTCGGTTGTTTGATATTAATGAATCGGATGATCTAATGCGTGTGGGTTGGTATTGTATTTTCGTCCGTTTTCGCTAATTAGTCGCCAGTAACCTAAATAAATAATTTCATGCTGGTAAATATAATTTCTGTACAGACGGATGCTTTTTTGGATTATCCCAGCCCTTTTTTAATTATGAAAGGATCGCCATCTAAACTAATTAGGTGCGGCTGTATTTCAGTAAAAAGGTGGTGCACAGCAACAAAATTCATCATCGTATCTCCCCATACTATCAAACGGAGCCATTAACTACTCGCAGAAACTTACAGAACCTCATTACGCGTTCGCAGTTTTCGCGATAATGTTTACCTGCGGTTTCTCTGTATACCTACGTTCAACGGTTGTTTATTACTGCAAATAGGAGTATATATTAACCTATATACACTATGAGCTGAAAGAATGCGTCGACACTGTTTTCAATGGCCTGCTTTTTAAATGTCGCAGTTTTGTGCAATCATGAATCACGCGTTGACAAGAGCCGTGGGAGTTTGCCCGGGTTGTAAATTGGTAGTTGTCAGGTATAGTCGCATGATATATTCGTGGCCACCGTGCTTTTTGCTGATCTAGGCATGAAATTTTTATGGCTAGAAAATATCACGACTTTGTTCTCGTTTTAATATATCCTGTGATGGTGCTCGTATATTTCATTCTGACGTTTTCCTATCCGTTGGTACGCGCTCATTTTTCTAAACTTCGTGCTCAAGATTGCAATGTCTAAACTCTAAGTAGATAGTGTGATATTGCATTGAAGAGCGCGAGAATTTCCACCGAGCGGTGTAATGACACTTTTATCAAAGACGTTTTTCGTGCTCTAAAAGATAAATGATATTGATGTGATAAATGATGGAGGTGAAAGCTATTGGCGCATATTTGTATAGAATGTAAAATATCATGATAAGGAGAATACGTTTTGAGATTAGTATTGAATAGAAACCTAATCAAAATAGAATCAGTTATATTAGAAAAAAAAAACTTTGTTCGGTTTTATCTGGATTCTGAGTTGGTTTTGTTTTAAAAATAATTTGCGACTCTATATTACCTTTATGAAATTAGGATGACGCGTTATGAATTTACGATATTAATATTTACTCAAAAAAGGCACGGATTGACGACGTAGTTAATTATGAGCATCGATATGCAAAAGTGGACTTCATCAATCAATCAATCGAGCTTATCGCTGTCCGAATTTGGACGCAGGTTGGTCCTAAAATAGGGTGGTTAATGCCGGTGGGCCCAGCGGTTATAGAGCTTTATTATTTGGAAAAGCCAGCTTCATTTAGAAATCTAAAAGATTAAAGATATCTTAGCTAAGTAAGAAGAAAGAAAGAAAAAGTATTTATTGGGCCTCGCACAGGAAATCACAAATTAAAATTAACACACTCATAGAAACATAAATAAAAAAAACATGAAATGAAAATAAAAGCAGAAAGTCCTGTACGAAACCAAAAGGCCTATCTCAGCATGATGCTGCGACATTTAAAAATAAGTGTCGCAGCGCTGTTATTCTGATAGGGCCCGCAGTGACGTCACGGATAAATACAGAAATAAAATAAAATAAATAATAGACATGGGAAATAACATATAAAAATAAAAAATATTTATTTAATAAAATTATTGTAATCGTAATAAAGTGAAGCAACGCAATATCTTCTCGTCTCACATACCGCAGTGTCTCAAGACGAAAGTCCTTGACCAGTCCGTGTTGCCAGTGATGACCTATGACACTGAAACGTTGCTCACAATTGGCCTTATTAGAAGGTCAAAGTCACCCAAAGGGCAATGGAAAGGGCTATACGTGGAGTTTCCCTACGTGATCGTATCAGAAATGAGGAGATCCGTAGGAGAACCAAGGTAACCGACATAGCGCGGAGAATTGCCAAACTTAAGCTCGCAGAACAGATGGCCCAGGGGGTCGAAAGTTTCTGGAGTGGCGACCACACACCGGAACACGTAGCATTGGAAGGCCTCCCACAAGGTGGACCAATGATCTTGTGAATGCTCCAGGAATCCGCGTGATACGGGCAGCACAGAACCAGTCGAAGTGGCAGTGCTGAGGCTTATGTCCGGCAGTTGGATGTCTTTCGTCTGAAATGATGAATCGTGATTGTAATAAATAAAGTAAATGGCTGAAGAACAGCATTGTCATCTGTCGTAGCAACGCTGCTACTGTTTTGGAACCACTACTAGGTAATACTCCCTTTTAGTTTAGCTTAAGGTATTTTATTATTTCGTTGGTACATATTCGGCAAGGCATTGACCTTGTGGGCGTTATTCCACTCAAACCCAAGTTTTATTGATGACTGACACCGACTCATTTGACACATTTTACGACTAGATTTTTATCGTCATACTTACAGCGTGATTATATTCTACTACCCTATTACAGGCCAAGGGAAGTTATGGGTTTACTACTCAGTTTATGGTTTTTGGAATCAGAAGTTAGATTTTGATAAAGATCTCAAGTTATCCTCAAAAGTTATAATCTTACCAAAAGTGATAATGAGAAGAGTATTTTAACATTTTATTTGTACAAAAAGATACGAAATTCTATGTTCTCGGCTACACAGTTAAAGAATTCACGAAGCCGCATTCCTATCACAGAGGGCTTAAAGGAAGATGTTGTTTTAGGAACAAAAAACAATTACAAAGCGTTTTTTATGTCGAGTAAGTATTGTCGCGTCGTTAAAATGAAATGTGTTTCCTTTAACATGGTTGCAAAGTGCTATTAAATTTATACGAGAGAGTGTTTCGATGGTCCATATAGCTTTGTAACGACTTCCTTTGATGCTTGATACTTGTACTATAAGTTTGTAATTTTACATTGTGTTGTAAAAAGTTCAGGCGTTACACAGTAAGCCGTGCCAAAATGTGCGAAAAACGTTCTGTTTAGTTTTCTGAAGAACATCACCCATAAGGTCACTATTTGTCCTCCTATGGCGTTTCCACTGACATTTGCCTTGTTAATCGCCTTTCATTCATCCTTCTCAACATGACCAAACCATGTATGCATACTCTTTAAACATTTTGTTACTACATCTTCTATAAACAACTTGCAATAATAACAGAAACTGGGACGACAGACGAAAGAACAAAAATGCCATTTACTTTTGACAGAATTAAAAAAAAAGGCCGTAGGTACGTGAGTCTACTTTATCAATTTTATTTATGCTACACTTGATATATAATTTTACTGGATTTAAAAAGGAGCGGAGAGGGTTCTGCCTCCCCGCGGCGTGACATGGGGTATAAATCGTGCGCTGTTCCCCCGCGCCCGCGTCCGCCATTTTAAATAGGCGTCATTCAACTCATTTGACGTGTAATTATTTTCATTTCTCAGCTCGGTTTTCGAACGTGACCCGCTCGCGGCCGCTTCAACGACATTTTTGTCACTGGCAAACCTAATTTACGTTTTGTTCTTTTAATTAATTTGAATTTTTCTTGCCTGCCAGCGGTCTTGTAGATCTTTTTATAACTAACATTTGTTAGGTTGGATGTCGTTAAGATACTGTTGTGTAAAGCCGGAAGCCTCTTTTGTTCTACTTATCAGCAGGTACATTGGGACTAGCTTAATTACATCGTATTTATTGATGGGGATATAAATACTTTTGAGTACACGAGGTGTTTGGACAATCCTATGTCACACAGTATAATAAGTAACAGTATTATGGCGTTATTTTGTAGCGTGCGTAATCATTACCTGTGTTTAAGAGGCTCGTGAAGGAACATTACTTGTCGTTGTGATCTTGTTCTCATAACTGTAATTATCTATAGTGTTCATTTTTTTTTTAAATTTTTTTTTTTTTTTTTCGCTGCTTATACGTTTATATTTAGTATGTATGTATTTATGTATCTATTATTTAGGATATGTATTTATCTATGTATCTATTCTAGTATATTGTATACTTATAATTTGCACCAACGACAGCCCCATTTTATGTCCAGGTAAATCACTGTCCATTCTAAGGTTGCCTGGAAGAGATCGCGGAAAGCGATAAGGCCGCCCATTGTATATTTTGTAGTGTTTGATTAAGTATTTTTTTTGTTATGTATTTTTGCGGTGTACAATAAAGTATATATAAATAAATAAATAAATAAATGGCTTCATAGAAAACGGCCTAAACGACGTGCTTCGATATCTAAGCGTATACCAGTACACAACAGTATCGAGTGCGCGGCAGTTACGCACGGACGCGGAAGGTTTATTTACCGACCGGCCGTAGGTAATTATTTCAGGGTTACTGCCGAGACATAATACTGTTAATAATACCAGCCTGTTACTGTCCCACTGCAGGGCAAAGGCCTCTTCTCATAAAGAGAAGGCACGAGCACACCACGCTTGCTCAAGACGGGTTGGCGATTTCAGACATATATTAACATAAGTCCAGGTTTTCTCACAGTCTTTTCCTTCACCAATGTCAGTAATATCCAAGATAAACTCAGAAAGTACATATAAATTGAAAAAGTCACATTGCTACTTGCCTGGATTTGAGCCCACAACCTCGTGCATAAGAGGCGAGGCGTTAAGGCTTGTGCAGACCAGCGCGACTTGTCACGCGACGCGACACCGGTTATTGTTATACTGTGAAGTTTTCTTAGAAATTGTATTGTTCGTGTCGCGTCGCGCGACTAGTCGCGCTGGTCTGAACAAGCCTTTAACCACTAGGCCATCACGGCGAGTAATACTGTTACTTTATTATACTGTGCTTATATTAAAACAGTATTGAAGCTATTTATGTTGTATAAACCATTTTGCCCATAAAACGTGATTTCTACGAATTCTATCTTCTAGATCTCAACAGTTATGACCAGTGATCGGAGTAGGTAGATTGATTTTTAGTACTTGTATCATAAATGAACACAGAAAGAATAACATGGATAAGCCATTTTTCCGGAAAGTAATTCCGGTATTTCCGGATTCAATTAAATATTGTTAATGTTGGTAGTGATATTATTACTACTGTACCACCCATGATCCTTTGTTCTGATTGGTCGTTGGGTTTTGTCAAATCGTGACAAAAAAAAAAAAATAGGAAGAATAATAAAGAATAAAATTGCTCATTTTATTACAATTCCTACCTTTTTTTTGAGGATGGCAAATCATCAAATGACTCCTTCCACTCTGGCAGAATACAATTCCTACATAAGTTCCGGTTTTTTTTTAATAATCCACCAATTCCGGAGGAATGTCCATAGTAATATATACGTTTCGGATCAATGACCCCAGTTCAATCTACCTACTCCGATCACTGGTTATGACAGATGTCTTATGATTACAGAAACCTACTTGCATATTCATAATACCGTAAATCGCTACTAGCTAGATTCCTTCCAACATTTTACAGTTCTCGTATGCTTCAGTCAGATTTCCTTCAAATTTACGACAGCTAGACTTATTCAACGCGTTGAGAAATCGATACGTATTTTATAGCCGTCTTATCTTATAACTCAAGGGAATGGCATTTTTAAGGCTGAGAACACGATTACATTGAACGCCTGCGATGTAAGCACTTGGAAGTAGAACTAACTCGAATTTTGAATTCAAACTAGGATTTTTTTTTGTTGCGTTATAAATTGCGGCGGTTAGCTTTTGGTTTACCGGATTTTAGGAAGTACGAGTACTTTTGAAAATTTTCCAACTCCAAGAGATGGTTTTCTGATCGGCTAAAGCTGCTTTAGCCAATTAGATACTTGCGTACCGGGATAGGTACTGCAGAAAGTGCCTTATTTCTTACTCTTACATACATTACTAGGGTTGTCGAAAAAATATTTTTTTTTGTCCGTCAGATAGATTATTAAAAAATATTGGACACGCATTTTTTCTTTTTTTACGTAATCAAAAGATTACGGCAATAAATTGAGTTAAAATGTGTCATGTCGTCACTCTCCGGGACATTTTATACTGACTTGTGACGTAGCGAGCCGCCACTCCCCAGCTTTAATGCGTTTTATCTAAATCATTTTTTATTATTAATATGACAAAGCAAAATATACGTGTCAAATATTTTTTTAATATCTGACTGAAGGACTAAATAGTTGTTTTGTCCCCAGTCATTATCCCTATTGCGTCGCCGTATACATAATATATTTAGGATTTTATTCGTCAGTTCAGGACCTACAGCATAAAACCATTTCTACCTACACATCAGCAACATTTTTACACCTTTCTTAAATGCTATGTAGGTACTGATTGTGCCTAAGTGACCTCATTGATCCCTAAAAGTGCCTCGTTTGCTGTTTCCACCTCATTTTTTGACTTCAATGTATTTACTTATACCTCACTACCTGCTGTATCGTTCTGAACAGTTCATTTAATTTTTTTGTGTAGGCGTATCACTGTTGCTAAAGGAAAATATCGGGAGAAATTCTGGACTTTTTTGTTTAAATGGCCGGCATAGTGAGCAAGTGACAGATATATAGAATATTCTTTATTGTACATCATATCAAATTATAAATAAGAAATTTTTAACGTTATATACAAAGGGTGTTACAATAGGCGTCTTATCGCTAAGTGCACGGCGATCAGGCATTCCTTTTCTGAAACGATTTTTTTTTTTAAAACGATTTCAAAAACGTAATATCACGCTTGATTCGGCAGAGGTGTATCTTTTAGTACCTACACCCACATTTCGCCAGTTATTATTTAACTCCCATGTAATAGGGGGCGAGCCTATTGCCGTTAATGGGGCACAAATCTAGACTCCAGGCTGCTACTAAGAAATTTCAGATGGAAAAACCCAATCACACTGCCCGACCAGGGAATCGAACCCAGGACCTCATGCTCAGCAGTAGCGCTTGTGACCACTAGACTAACGAGCAGTCAAATCAACACGAATTAAAAAAGGATTTAAAAAATCTTGAACATTATAAACTGGGTTGAAGAAAAGTATACAGGGTGGCAGGGACATCGACGCGTAAACTTTTACCATGGATTAGTACGTGATTCTGAAAAATTTCAACGCAGGGACGTTGAAATTTTTCGTCGGTTATTTAAAAAAAAATCTGCTGTCTCATAGACAAGTGCAATACCTACCTACCTACGCGGTCAAAATGTATGTGAATGCAGGTTTCGGAATCACGTACTGAATCCATGGTTACAGTTTTCGTGTCGATGTTGAGTTAAGTTGTCCCTGCCACCCTGTAGAATTCAACAACCACTGATAGTTACTACACTGTCTATTTAAATGTGTGTACATAAACTGTAAAATAAATAAAATAAATAAATAGTTTGGTTTGCAGTAAAGCATAGCGTTTTATCAACCGCATTATGTTCCAAGGTCGTAAAAAAATACTTTTAAGGAAAGGGTTACAGCCACACTATTCACTACAAAGTGCGCTTACTAAATTTTAGTTCACCGCCCCCTTAAGCGTTTTCACGATGTTGGATCGACTTGGATGTGAATCGGTAATAAAGTATTTTGGATCCGTAAAAGTCGTTTCTATTTTTGAATTGACAGTTCTGTTGGCGATAAATATTTAGGTACTTCTTGGAGACATAAAATTATTTCCAGGCCTAACAATGGCAAAACAAAATTATTTAGTTCTTGTGTTCACCAATATTTAAATTAACAGTTTAGATATTTAATCAGAGGGGCAATTCTCTTATTTTCAAGAATATTCGCATTCTAATCTGTCTGAGTTCTAGTCTGAGTGTCAAAATTACCTCGAAATTACCTACATTTTTGACATTGATTGTCGCTGAGATGAGTCTGCGACTAGATTTTGCAAGTGTTTAATTACGAGAATAGGCGTTCAGTTCTATGTAAAAAAATCCTTAAGAAGTTCGAGATAAACCAATTGTTTAAATACCTAACCAGTGGTATGAATGTTTGAGCACGGGCTTTATTGGGCTCTTTGAAAATAACCAGCTTTCTGATTTTACCGATATAAATAAGAACATAGAACAGCACATTATTTTGTTTACTTATTACTTTTGTTATGATTGAGGAGCTCGTAGCTAAGTAATAACAGCCGCACGGGTCGGTACAACTGGTTAAGCTACGCTTGCCGGTGTTGGTCTATGGATGGGTGACCATCTCAACATACCGACACCCCTCCGTGTCTCGGAAAGCACGTTAAGCCGTTGGTCCCGGCTGTCATTCGTGGATCTTTGACAGTCGTTACGGGTCGTCAGAAGCCCGAAAGTCTTACCAAAGGGTTTTGTGTTACTGGGTTCTGGAGTTCAGATAGGCAGCCGCTCCATTTAAAATACTGTTATTTAGCTGTACCTATCCGGTTAGACTGGCCACTGGCCCAAAGCCATCCAAAACTACCAAAACTGTTTTCCTTTCTTACTTTTTTAGGCTTCCATACCCGAAGGGAGCCAAACGGAATCCTATTACGAGCGTCCGCTGTCCGTCCGTCCATCCATCCGTCCGTCTGTCTGTCTGCCAGCGGGCTGTATCTCATGAACCGTAATAGATAGACAGTTGACATTTTCACATTCTTATTCCATTCATATATAAGTCTATGATTCTATTAATTTTATTAGTTTGGACCCTAATTACATCTTCATTGATCACGTTCAACAATGAACTAGCCCTAACATGTCCTAAATACCGTCCAACAGAGCAAAAGCTACTTCTAGGTCATCATGCGGCAAAAAATATACTCAGAAATTCAATGAACAATGTATTACGGTAATGGTGGCTAAGCGAGGGTGCGAGGGAACAAAGTGGGACAGTTTTTGTGCACTTTCTAACTGTACCGTGTACTCCGTAATACGTGTTTTGTGACAAAGGTACTTATGTGGGATAATGTCAATGTAGGAGAGTTTTTTGTAGCTGGCGAGATAAGATAAGATAAGATAAGATAAAATATCTTTATTTGCTCAAACATGTGTACACATACAGAAATAAAAACGTGCATGCAGGTAAACATAAAAAAAATACAGGTTCAGACATGTTTGCCACATATTATGGCGTGCAAATATTAATAATTATGATTGTTAATAGTGTAGGTAGTCAAGTCAATATCATTAAATTACCTTGAATTTAGCAAAATTATAAATGTCAACAGTAAATAAAAAAAAAAAACTAAAAATCTATGTCAAAATAAATGGTTCTGTCAGAAATTCCTTAATATTATAATATGCTTTGTCAGTTAGAAATGACTTTAGTTGTTTCTTCAATTGTACATTATTAAGCTCCCTCCAACTTTTCGGTAACTTATTATAAATAATGGGAGCCATGCAAAAAACACTCTTGCGCATAAGTGCAGTCCTACTACTATGCAGACAGAGCTGACTTCGATCACGCCTGTTTCTGGGAAATGTATCTGCCATTCGCGAAAATAAATTACTATTATTTCTAACAAACATTACTGATTCCAGAATATAAAGAGATACCAATGTCAAAATTTTATAACGTATGAAATAGGGCTTACAACTATCGGTCGTTTTTAACTTAAACATGGCCCTGAGGCATCTCTTTTGTGCTTTAAATGCAACTTCTTTGTTAGTTGAGTTACCCCAAAAAATAACACCGTATCAGAGAACAGATTCCGTTAGCCCGTAGTAAGCAGTTAGCAATGCATCTATGTTAACAGTGCGTGACAAAATGTACAAGGCGTACGCATTACTGCTTATTCTTTTAGTCAGGGTCTCTACATGCGCCTTCCAATTTAAATTGCGATCTATTGTTAGTCCTAGAAACTTCGTTGTATTAACTGTGTCAATTCTAATGTCATTGTATGTTATGTCAAGATTGGAAATAGTCAATGCGCGCTGGCTAAAATGCATAATTACAGTCTTATTTAAATTTATTTTCAAATTATTATTGTCTAACCATTCTATAGTTTCTTTTAATGATTATTTATGTCCTCTTTATAAAAAACCCTTTGATTACTAGGTATAGTTATTGTACTGTCATCCGCGAACAGTGTCATAGGGTGTTTGATTGCCTTTGGAAAGTCATTAATGTAAATTGTAAAAAGCGGTGGTCCTAGTATACTTCCTTGTGGAACTCCGTAGATAACTTTACGTTCCTCCGATAGAAAAATTTCTTTTCTTTTGGTGCTTATATTCATTCTACTTATTTCCGTTACTTGTTTTCTATCCTGTAAGTATGATTTTAAGAGCTCAAGGACATTTCCTCTTACACCGTAAGCATCAAGTTTTTTTAGTAAAATATTATGTTGCACATAATCAAATGCCTGAGTCATGTTACAAAATATGGCACACACTGGATTTTTTTATCCATATTTGTCATAACCGTATGTAAAAAGTTGTAAATAGCCATGTTTATTGTCTTATTTTTCCTAAATCCTTTTTGTTAATTGGAAAGAATATTATTTGCTTCTAAATATGAATTGAGTTGTTTATAAATATAGTTTTCAATAATTTTAGAGAATATTGGTATCAATGAAATCGGCCTGTAGTATTCCATTAACTCTCTATCTTGTTTTTTGAACAATGGCTTTATCACAGATTTTTTAAGGGCATCTGGAAAAATACCTTCGCCTATACACACATTTATAATATAGCTTAAAGGGCAACAAATTTCCTCGGCTACTGCTTTGAGTATTTTTGTACAAATGCCATCGTAACCTACACTATTCGTATTGTTAAGGGCTAAAGTAATTTTTAATACATCATTTGGCAAACTTGGAGCCATGAACATAGAATCCTTTCTGTTTAAAATATGTTTTGTGACACTGTCTACCAAATTAATACAGTGAGTAGTATGTTGTGATTACTTTGTCAAGTGGTCGACTCTTCACGGACCAGAAGGCTCGCCTATTTTTAGCGCAAAGAATGAAATGAAATTGTTTATTCTGTAAATAGGATATCGGAATCACTTTTAAACGTCATATAAAAAAATATTAAAAATAAGCTAGATGAGGTCGGTGTTTCCTATCTGACTACTCTGAGAAGAAAGGCCGAAACAAACTCAGAGGTCGCAGTCTCTTTTAAAGTCCAGACATAATCTTGGTCAAGCCATATGAGGACCATGTAGATTAGTGTCTAAATTGGTATTTTGAGGAAATAACCACACAGATTTGAGTGGACTTGTCCAATCAGTGCAAGCATTTGTCAGTAATCGTGGAGCTTAACTCAGAACTTAAGGAGCTCAACTCGACGAACAATACCAAAGAAAGGATATTTGGGTTAATCAACTACTCAAATTGCCAGACCATTATCAAAACTAACTGAAAAAGAAAAAAGAAATGAAAAAGAAAATAAAAAAAATCTTCACATTCACAATAATTACAATAATATAATACTTTACAAAGTAATAAGCATTGCCATCCAACGTGGCAATGCTGTCAGCCTTTTGGCCACTTTTCCCGTTGGCAGCGATGAGGACGCATTTTTTGATGCTCAATAACCGCTTACCTTTTTTATATACTTGTACATTATACATATATTTATATATTTTAGTGTGTTAGCTTGTATATTGTATAACTAGCTGCGCCACGCGGCTTCACCCACATAAGTCTTGATTCCGTGGGAATATTGGGATAAAATTATCCTATGTCCTAATCCAAGTCATGATCTATCCATGTGCCGAATTTCATCTAAATCTGGTCAGCCGTTTTAGCGTGAAAGCGTAACAAACAAACTCACTTTCGCATTTATATTATTATATATAATATTGTAAGGATTAAATATCTTTCGGAAGGAAGGAATTTAACATAAGGAAAGCCATTGAAGTAACAGTAACAGTAAGTAGCATAATAATCTACATACTGTTAAGTCTGGTGTCCAATGGACAGTATTGCCATGCACAGTGTGCGACAAGTACACAAGAAAGAAAGAAAAAGATAAGCCCTATGGTATTCCTATGGTGATGACAAGTGAGATGTTTGTTGATGCCAATTATAATAATGATGGTGCTCAGTGTGATAAAAACCAATAAAGTGTGATTAATGAGGTTACATTATTTTTTTTACACAAATCCAAAAGTAAAATGCCAGCACGACTGTTGATTTAATATGTATTTTTAAAATTATATGACTATTTTTAAATCAGGTAGGTATTCGTTACGACCCCGTGACTCACGAATATTTAAAATATGGCTGACAATCTGTCACTCATTTTCATGCGAATAATAAACGGCATTTTAACTTTGTTTTGTTGTTCTCTTTATTTTAATGGTGCACACCACCACACTACTCACTAACCACACAAGAAGAAGAAAAGAACACAGAAGAAGAAGAATGGTGTACATAATAAAGAGTATTCTATTCTATTTCATTCTCGATACAATGCAAAAAATCTTTAATATAGCTACCATTTTTTTTGAGTGTGGGAAATTATCAAATAACTTCTCCCGCTCTGGGCGGAGCGGGAAGGTGTGTCATACTTTTACTGACTAAAATCCACCCGTGTTCCTTCCGTTGCCCGTGTGGGCGGGCCGCGATATTAATATACCTAACATGAAATTACGATTTTTGTAATTTCGTGATTTGTTTACGTAATCGGCAGAGATATCGAAATTCTGTCTTACCCCATTACCCCGTGCATGAGAGTTCAAAACCCCCATTTTTCTTTTTGAGATGACTTCCTTTAGAACAAAATGAAATCAACATGGTCGTAAAATCAAGATTTTATGAAAAACTCCAAACGCTCACAGAATTTCCGTTTTATATAGTTTGTCCCGTTTTTGTGACATGCGTTTTGCAAGTGTACCATACAAGATCATGTCTTTTTTACCTGTAACCGGTACACCCACATTTCGCCAGTTATGTTTAAGTGCCATGTAATAACGGGCCTATTGCCATCAACCGGGCACAAATCCAGACACCGAGCTGCTATGAGAAATTCCAGATAGGAAAACCCAATAACACTGCCCGACCCGGAAATCGAACCTAGGACCTCATGCCAAGCAAGTGTACCATGTCGTAGAGAAATACTAAAACATAATCCTCATAGACTTAAACATCCATTGACCGGGGATTTAGCTTACTGACGAACTTTGTTATCGTACTGCCACAACTTATAAGCCAACATTGCTTATTCCAAATTGGTCGGTAGTCCAGAGTTCAACCAACTTACTTACCTACTACAGAAAATTATGTGGGTTGAATTATTGTGGTCTAATATTTCAATGTAATTACGTCATGCGATGGCTAGCAATCCATCATTATTTGGTTGATTGCTGCAATATTGTAACCTAATTTATTATTACTCTATATTTAGAACTGGCCGAAATATCACAGAGTCACCTCTGTTTTGGTCAATTCATTTCGTAAAACCAATACGTACAATTTAATTATTAATTGATATTGAAGCAGTCATAGCCTAGTGGTGTGAACGTCGGACTGCCAAGTCTTAGGTCTTGAATTCGAATCCAAGACAACTCTGACTTTTCGGATTCATGTGCGTTTTGTCGCTAAATTATTACTTGCTTCAAAAACGGTGAAGTAAAACATCGTGAGAAGACGCCGCATGCCTGAGAGATATTTCTAGACGGCATGTGAAGCCAATTCAGAGGCCCATGGGCGGGATAAAAACTCTGACACCAGGCCAGTCAGAAAGCACACGAAAAAGAAAGTAAGAATTATTAATTATCTTTATAATTTTAATTAGATTCTTGTGGTTTGTTGGCGTCGTAAAAATGGACGAAGAAAGAAGTACATGTGTATATTACTAGTTGATCGCTGACTGTTTACACTGCCAGCCGGTACTAGTTTGTCGCGCACAAGAGCTATCAAAGAGATTACTCGCTCAGTGATGCTCGCTTACAGACAGAACACTCGCTTAGAGACTTCAAAATTCAAAATTCAAAAGTCATTTATTCAAACTAGGCTGAGAATCAGCACTTTTCGAACGTCAATTACATAAGACAGTCCCCCAAAACGCCCACCCTTCACCACTTCCTAGTGCATTAGCTGGGAAGAAGAAGTGGCGCAACAAACTCCCCAGCAGCACAGCTGTCTGTTCAGTTAGAAGAACAAATAAAAAAGATTCTATATAATAGTATTCAAAATAATTTACATTACGCAACACAAAACATAATTTAAATTAATAGCCATATGTTAGCTAGCTCACGCCAATATACCAGACAAAATCATCGAGAACAGCTATGCTCAGGCAGAAATAAAAAATTAAACGTAAACAGAACTTAATATCTAAATAAAACCCTCCAGGCATAAAGGGCGTGCCCGCTTTCGTATAGTTGTAACTGGAAAATTGACTTACGCTTGGTACATACGCATACCAGCACGTTTAGCATGACCACAATAGAAACGGGTTTTTTCGACGGAAGAATAGACAAAATGACAGGTATAAAAAATTGTCACAATCTGTCATTTTTTCTATTCTTCCGTCGACAAAACCCTGTAGAAAACCCGTTTCTATAGTTGTCATGCTACGCGTGCAGCGAATATAATCGCTACTCGCGGTAGCCGGATTCATTTTCATAGCAGCCAACACATGTGCCGAAATTCTCGAAATATGTTATAAATATTTTGACGTTGTTTCAGCTAAATCCACAGTGGTTTTCAGAATTTTCTGAAACATAATAAAATAACTCATTAGTTCTTTGTATACGTATAAAAGCTTTTTGCAAAAAATGTAGATACAAATTAAAGTAACATTAACAGATGTATTTTTAAATTACGTACACTAACAGTACCTACATAAGTAACTTTTATTTTAGCCCTTTTCGTTTCGGGACTGACACCCAAAGTTACTTATGATGAATTACAATAACGGCCTTGACGGTCAATTCTCAGAAGACTTCCAAAAAAGTCCCTTCCGCCCCTGATTATTAAAATCACAGATTTTTATAAAGTTTACATTTCTGGCCGCTCCTAATGGAAACGACCTAGTTTTGCCTTCTATAAATTATAAAAAATATTTTATTAAAAGTTCACTTTTGGAAGGAAGTGAGTTTGTTAGAATAATTTCAAAGATTGCAGCTTTTAATTAGAGACTTTTTGACCTTTTTACGAACGTATGTACTTTTATGAACTACATACCCCCCAATCAACAAATAATGTTATGACAGGCCACTGCAGGGATAGCTTTTGGCGATGACATGTGTGTTCTTCACTTCTGAACAAAATCCGGAGCGCGCGTGGATGTTGATCCGGTCAGATCGATCGCTTACTACGTCTCCAGCGAGATCGATTACTATTAAGGAATGTGCAGACGCGTGTAATTTGTAATGTAATTGATCTTGTAATGTAACGCGAATTCTGTGTGTGGATGCACTACGAGCATTAGGTACATGTAACGCTCGCGCTGGTCCAACGGCTGTCGGTTTCTAGCGCGAACACAGTGCTCGTTTGTATGTCATCCACACTATTCGCGTTACATTATACCATACATTACATTACAGTTTACACAAGTCTATAGTAGTGTGTGAAGCAAAACGTTGAAACTGAACAATCCGATCGTTTCGTGTATGTGCTCGCAAACAGTGCGGCTGATGATCATGATCATTTGTTTCAGATTTGTCTGTTCAGTTTATTTCTCCATACCTTGAGTTGCATTAGAGTCTAATGCAACTATAACTATATGGATTCACAACTGTAAATGTTGTGTTGTTCCACAAACGATGGGACACTTAATATCGTGTCCTGCGTGTCCTGTCGTCTGCACGTTACAGGAACTGATGGACGCTAGCGATGGCGCCAAACGTGTAGTCGAATTCTGGGGGCCTACTCCCTAAGTGAAATCCGTAGTTACGGCTTCTCGTAACGACGGCCGAAACTACGGATAGGGAGTAAGCCCCTGGGCCGAATCCATTTAGATTGCCATCGACACGCTAAGAAAACGATTCAAGAAAAGAATAAAGTATTACAACCACAGCCAAATTATTTTCAAATTCTATGTACCAAAAGCATCGAGAAGAAAGCAAAGTGCCGACTAAGTTATCCGATAGGTACCGATGAGTGTGTAATCCGCTCTCAAATCGATTCCACTGTTACCATGCAGCATTTACTAGCAGAGCGGTTCCAGGAATGACTGCCGACGCCAACAGCTTATTTTGTACTCAAATATTTAAGGGAATGTAAGCTTTAAGCTTTAATAAATATGTTTACTTAATATGAGTAGGTGTTAGTTTTATGTCGGTACCTGGTATTTGGCGACCTATTGAAGACCTATGTAAGGTTTAAATCTTCTTCATTCTTCTTTTCGTTTGGTTAGTGAGTTTTAAAGCCGCCCACCGACTCTGACTTGGCTTCACATGCCGTCAAGAAATATCTCTCAGACATGCGTTTCCTCACGATGTTTTTCTTCACAGTTTTTGAAGCAGTGGTCAAATAGGAAACCTGTATGATATTCAAAAGAGCTTTTGGATCAGAAAGCCATTTCTCGTACTTGAAAAACAATCAAATTCAAGTTGCAATCTCAGCCCAGCGATGATGAATGTCAAAATATTGTGAAAAATTTAGCTAAATTATTTATTTATTTTCTCGTGGTAGAGTAATCTTCACATATAATTATAATATAATTAATGTATACCAAAATGTTGAAAAATATTTTTATAAGGATAACGGTGAAGTTTCTTGCCCATTCTTGTCCATACGAAAACTGCCTTTTGGAAGGGGCGACTAGAATCAATTCTATTTTTTGTAAAATTGACGTTTAAAAGTGCCTTTTATGTGCCTAATTGAAATAAATTGTTTGAGTTTGACTTTGATTTTGCTCTCATGCACATCACACATTTTACAATGTATTACTGTTGGTTTTTGCACATGACCCTTGTCAGGGCATTGCAAAACAAAATGTTTGTTTGCTGTTGAGTTTATGAACCTTAAATTAACATTATTTGGAGGTCCCATAAAGACTTGTGCAGACCAGCGCGACTTGTCGCGCGACGCGACACGAACAATACAATTTATAAGAAAACTTCACAGTATAACAATAACCGGTGTCGCGTCGCGCGACAAGTCGCGCTGGTCTGCACAAGCCTTTACAGGATATTAGAGGTTCTATTGAGAGATTGAAACCAATGTTAAAATGAGAACGTTCTTAAAATGTGTCAGTGTCAGTGTCGTGTTGGACTTGGAAGTGAGCGGTCGCATGTCACGTACGCGTTGCGAGCGCGAGTCATAAGTTGCGAGTAACAATGACATCCACTACGGTCAAGTGTAATGCGTGTAATGTAGTGATAAGTGAAGTGCTTGCTTTTATGCAAAACAAGATTGATGTAATGGACGAGGAGAGCCTAGTCCGTATCTGTGCAACCTCTTTTAGTACGGAAGAGGTTTCAAATGCCAAGAAGTTACTGTTTGAGTCGGCGCCGTCATCGAAACGTAAAGTTACGAGGAGAGGAACAGGAAAAAATGAAAGAGATTTATATGACATAATAACATTGCTAAAAGAAACAGATCCCGAAGTTGTACCGATTTTTGTGGCACGCGAATTACAGAAACTCCCTCCGATCACTTTTGACCATGTAGACGCTACCCGGCTGTTAAAAGATATTCTGTTAATTCAAAACGAACTTAAGATTTATAGAGAAACATATGTCACCAAAGAGCAGTTTGATACAGTTAAAATCGAATTAGAAAAACTTAAAAGTTCATACACCATTAGTCATACCAGGCCTAACGACTTAAATCACGGCAAAAATAAATTATCCAACAACAATAATATGCATTATCGGAGCAAGTCACCGGACCTACCTCACATCGTCGTAGAAAAAGCTACCGATAAAAGCGCAGAGCTATGTCCATCTCCCTCTCACGAAGTTGACGCGTGTAACAACATCTCGCTCGAACACTTCGTCGATGCGTGCGCCTCGATGCCGCGCGTGGAGGCCCGCACCGCGGTTTCGAACGCGGAAGCGGGTGGGGAGCGTCAGGTGCGTGCGCGGGCCGCGGTGGGCCTCAACGGCGCGTGCAGCGAGATTTTGGAAGGGATAGGGACACCTACTTCTTATGCCGCCGCGGCGCGGCTAGCAATATCAACACCACGAACAATAAATACAATAACTAATTTAGAAACAAAGAAGGATGATGAACGAAATGAAGGGTGGATCTTAGCGCAAAAGAAAAAGAGGCTGAGGGACAGATTTATAGGAAATCAAGGTCGTGCGAAGCTAGATAATATTACAAAATTTAAAGCAGCTGACATCAAAATACCGTTATTCATCAATAACGTTGATCAGAATGCGTCTGCTAACGACATACATACGTACATAATGGAAAAAACAAAAACTAGTGTGCAAATTGAAAAAATTAATATGAGAAAACAGAAAAACTACGATGCTTACAAAGTTTTTGTACAAAGGCATAAATTGCATTTATTTTTAGATGACAACTTATGGCCAGAAGGAATTTCTTTTCGTAGATACATAGACTTTAAAGAAGGAGCCGAAGGATCTCACAAAAATATCAACAATGGATTGCGACAATAACGATATTAATTCAAAAGCAAGTACATTTGTGAGTTTTAATTGTAAATCTATTACTAGATCGGTGGATTATGTCAGACTATTATGTCAAACATCTGATATAATCGCATTGCAAGAAACCTGGTTGCTGCCTCACGACATTCCTTTTCTGAGCAGCATAGACCCTCAGTTCGACTTCGTGGGAAAATCAGCGGTAGATACGTCGTCGGGCATCCTACGAGGGCGACCTTATGGCGGAGTTGCTATACTGTGGCGCAAGAGCGCCTTTGAAAATGTGTCTTTCGTGCAGTGCAAAAGTGTGCGTCTTGTTGCTATCAAAATAACGGCAGGCGGTAAATCTCTTTTAGTGTTCTCGGTTTACATGCCGACAGAGTCGATGGATAATCTTAGTGAATTTGTCGAGTGTTTAAGTGAGATTCACGCAGTGATAGAAAGTAGTGGTGTAGACGCAGTCTATATTCTGGGGGATTTTAATGCTCAACCGAATAGTCTATTCGGTGAAGAACTATTGAGTTTTTCGGCTGAAGTACAGTGGCGGTGCGCTGACGTTTGCCTGCTCGGTGGTGAGTCGGACACGTATACCTATGTAAGTGATGCACATGGTTCTACTAGTTGGTTAGACCATTGCGTAGTGACAGACGCGGCGTGGAACACTATTAGAGACGCTAGTGTGCTCTACGACGTGTCTTGGTCGGACCATTTACCTCTAATTGTAATGTGTGATCTTAATTTATTAAGGCCAAAAGTTGCACCTGGACTACCTAAATGTAACAAAGTAGCATGGGGTGACAGAGACTTGCAGCAGACTGAGTTATATAGCAATTATTGTAATGATCTCTTGAAAAATTTAGACTTTCCCTTACAATTTACTGAATGTAGTAAAAGTAGTTGTAGAATTAAGGAACATGAAACCATTTTAGATAATATGTATGCGGAAATTGTGCGTATTCTCTGTGAAGGTGCAATCACCAGTAACTGTAAGAACGGAATACAGCGCAAAAAGCGTTACATAACGGGCTGGAATAAATATGTAAAGGACGCACACGGACAGGCTCGGCTTGATTTTCAAACCTGGACGTTGTTTGGTAGGCCGAAACATGGTGATTTGTATGAAAAAATGGTGGAAAGTAGAAGGGTTTTTAAAAGTAAATTGAAATGGTGTCAAAATAATAAGGACCAAATAAAAATGAACATCATTGCAAGTCATCATGACGCAAAGAATTTTGGTAGTTTTTGGAAAGCCACGAACAGGTTGAATCCCAGGTCGGGTCTGCCTGTGAGTGTTGAGGGCCTTAGTGATCCTAATGATATCGCCAACCTATTCAGCAGAGCTTTTAAAGTTGGGTCTCCCCTAGGTACGTCGTCTGGCGGGCCGGAGGTGTTGGGGGGGTCCAAGGACATGCCTATTAGGTTTGCGGCCAGGGAGGTAGCTACTGTCATACGCAACTTAAAGAGAGGCAAGTCGCCGGGTCACGACAGCCTAAGTATAGAGCATTTACTTTATGCTGGTAAGCACTTACCGCGAGTGCTAGCAATGTTTTTTAGCTTGTGCCTGAGTCACTCGTATCTTCCACTTGATTTACTTAAAACTATTGTTGTGCCCATTGTTAAAAATAAGACTGGAGATGCGAGTGACAAGAGCAACTACAGGCCTATATCCCTGGCTACCATCATTGCAAAGGTGTTGGACAGTCTGATTGATCAGCAGCTGGATAAGCACTTAATACTCAACGACGCGCAGTTTGGGTTTAAGCCACGTTTATCCACGGAAACAGCTATACTATGCCTCAAACAGACTGTTCAATACTATGCAAGTAGGAAAACACCTGTGTATGCATGTTTTCTGGACCTCTCCAGGGCCTTCGACCTCGTATCTTATGACTGCCTATGGAGGAAACTGTCAAATGTTGAGAACCTCCCAAGCGATATCATTAGGATGCTAAAGTATTGGTATAAAAACCAATACAATTATGTTAAGTGGGCGGGTGTCCTGTCGGATGCATACGGGTTGGAGTGCGGTGTGAGGCAGGGCGGAATCAGCTCACCCAAGTTATTCAACCTGTATGTAAACGAGCTGATCTGTGAGCTCAGCAATACCAATATCGGGTGCTCCATTAACGGACACTGCGTCAATAACATCAGCTACGCGGATGATATGGTATTGCTGAGCCCATCGATCAGTGCACTTAGGAGGCTTCTTCGCATCTGTGAGGACTATGCGGTGGCTCACGGCCTCAGGTATAATGCGACCAAGAGCGAGCTACTGGTTTTCAAAGCGGGTAACAAATGTTATAATACTGTCCCACCAGTCACCTTGGGGGGCGCTCAGCTTTCCAGGGTCACGAGGTTCAAGTACCTGGGGCATTGGGTCACCGATAGTCTGTCCGACGATGCGGACGTGGAGAGGGAACGCAGAGCATTGGCAGTTCGATGTAACATGCTGGCTCGTAGGTTTGCACGTTGTACTAGGGAGGTGAAAATTACACTCTTTAGAGCGTATTGCCAATCTATGTACACGTGTGCCCTATGGGTCAACTATACAAAAAGCTCGTACAATGCTCTGCGAGTCCAATACAATAATGCCTTCAGAGTTATGTTGGGGCTGCCGCGCTTTTGCAGTGCATCGGGGATGTTCGCGGAGAATGGCGTGCCAGATTTTTACGCACTGATGCGGACACGGATAGCATCCCTGATGCGGCGAGTGCGCGACAGCTCCAACAACTTGGTAGCTATAGTAGCCGACAGGATGGACAGTCCAATTATGTGGCAATGGATGACCACTCATCGTGCGTCATTTCATTATTTAAAATAAGTTGTTTTATTGTATTTTTTGTGTAGGTATGTGTTTTCATGTATATATGTATGTTTTGTGTATAAAATTGTAATGTGTGTTGTTTATGGACTTATGGTCTGAAATAAATTTATTATTATTATTATATTATTATTAAAAATACAGGAATTACCCTTGGTACATACGCATACCAGCACGTTTAGCATGACGAGTTTTAACGACGGAAGAATAGACAAAATGGTAGATAAACAATCACAATCTGTCATTTTGTCTATGCTTCCGTCGACAAAACCCTTTTCTATTGTGGTCATGCTAAGCGGGCTGGTATAAATATTATTATTATAAGTGGAATTATAATCCTAACTATATCCTTAACTTTATAAAATTACTAGCTCCCAGCCAGTGGTTTCGCCCGCATAAGTCTCGATCCCGTGGGAATATCGGGATAAAAGGTATCCTATATCCTTCTCTAGGGCATGGTCTACGTGTACATTTTTATCCTAACTAATACTTATTATGAATGCGAAAGTGAGTTTGTTTATTTGTTTGTTACGCTTTCACGCTAAAACGGCTAAACGGATTCGGATGAAATTTGGCACATGGGCAGACCATCAATTGGGTTAGGCGATAGGATATTTTTATCCCGATATTCCCACGATATCCCGACTTATGCGGGTGTAAACGCAGGGTACAGTTAGTAGAAAATAAAATGCTGCTTCCAAAACCTTTTCCGACCTTTTAAGAGCAATGAGGTGATTAAAATTCTAGTTTAAACTTTCAAAAATATTTCCTTTGAAAATATTTTTGGTAACTAATATTGGAGTTTTGAGGTTATAGCTGAAAAGGTCTTCATTAATACATTCTTAAACAACATTGTTGGGATGTTTTAGGGGCAAATTAATATGTTTATCTCTATGGCTATGTTTTTGTTGGTAATAGGATTAAGTATAGTCGTAGTATAGTCTGGCCGAATTACTATATGTCACGTACTGATCGATAGAACAAAATTAAAGAGCGCTATGTACTTACTACATGCGAGGCTCTGGTATTGCAGACGTTCAAAGGCCGCTGTTACGTTTTACCACCATCCATTAGCATTTAAAAAACGAGGCGATGTAACGAGAACTAAGTAATAATAACTTGGACACTTTTTTTTTTTGGATATTATCAAATAACTTCTCCTGCTCTGGGCGGAGCGGGACTCATTCTATCAGACTCTTACTGACTAAAACCCACCCGTGTTCCTTCAGTATTGCATGTACGTTGCCAGGGGCCACGGTATCCCTTTCAGAGTTTCCCGCGAATAGCTTGGACCCTGTTCCCGATACCGGTGGGCTACTACTTTTATATTTTTTAATGTTTTAATATTTTTTTTATATTCTAATATTTAAAAATGTAATTTATAAGTGTTTTAAATTAAATAATGGAATAATAATAATACCATTCTATTATTGTCCCACTGCAAGGCAAAGGCCTCTTCTCGTACAGAGAAGGCACAAGCATTGATCACCACGCTTGCTCAAGACATGTTGGTGATTTCAGACTTATCTATATTAACTATAAGTCTAGGTTTCCTCACGATGTTTTTCCTTCACCGATGTCCAAGAGAAACTCAGAAAGTGCATATGAATTGAAAAAGTCACAATGGTACTTACGTACCGGATTTGAACCTACAACCTCGTGCATGTGAGGCGAGGCCTTACCCACTGGCCATCACGACAGCATTACCTAATCTTTTATTCCGCAAATACGTGAACAAAACCTGGCAATAAATCTACGAAAACCACGACAAAGTAGGCAAGAATTCAGTCACCCGAGTGTCACATGTACGCATAACGACGCCCAATCACGTAAGATGGTCACGCTCCACTATGCTCTCCTAATTACTCCATTACGTAGTACGACCGGCGACCAGTCGTCAAGCGATTAGTTGTAATTGCTAGTTGTTCTATACACCTACCGAATTTTCTCGAGACAGATTTCCAAGCACTAAAAGATTACGTTTAATTCGACTCAAAGTTATTCATGTCGTAAAACAAGGTTGAGTATTTGAGTAATTACTAAGTGATTTAACAGAATTTATCGTTATTTTGATTAGCTTTTCGGAGAGTTGACAGTGATATTTGAAAAGTTATTATACTTTTACTACTCTTTTGTGTGATAGAGGTTAAAATTGCTGCCATCTTTGAACTCTTTCGGTTGAAGCGAATTTAAATTTTAGCTTTTTCTCTCCGCCAGCTGAAAACTTCAGCCAATAGTTTGTTGCCCCCCATTCACTTGTTAGAAAAGGTACGTTAAGATCTAATATTTCAATTTGATTTATTACCCGCATAAATATAAATACAGGAGTAAATAAAAATTCGTTTGAGCACCGATGAATTCAGATGTTTCACTTCGCATTTTGGGTATGAAGCTACAAGTACGCGGCGGGCTGGACTTGTCGGGCCAATTCAGTGAGCGTAACGTAGTCAGAAGATATAAGAGTTACGCGATAGAAAGAGAGGCAACTTCTAGATGAATATAACTGTAGGTAATTAGCACTGAGCGACCCGAATTGCGATTTATTGCGTCGAAGCAAGAGTCACTTTTTTATGTATGTCTACCGATTTCTCCGTCAATTGTGTTTTTTTTTGGATTGAAGGGCTCTCAAGTTGGTCCCATATAAATTTTATTAACTTTGCTTGTATAGTTTTTGAGTTAGCTTCAATAATACGTATTTTTCCCACTTAGTATATGTGGATGATATGACGATAACTTCCTGTCACTGTTATTTACATAGCAGGTAGAGGTATTCGATTTTGTGTGGGGTAGATACCACAAATAAAAAGTGAAAAGTTTTTCTTCCGAAATTAAAGTTATGTTTCACTTTGTGGTGTTTTTTATTTTATTTAAATAATTTTGCGAAGTGAACCATCTATGGTTATTCATATATGGGTAGTCATCTGTGGTATGGGTAGAACTCTAGAAGAAGTAGCTCGAGCAACCCATTAAAAAGAAACTTCAACTCCACTGCATTCTACAGAAAACTTCTTCAGCAAAACTATTATTTTTCACAACGAAACAAACTCCTAAACACACCACTGTATATTCATTGTCATTCCGCCATTGAAACGTATGACTCACTTAGACGGCAAACATGCACCTTAAAACTGTCACATTACGTAAAAGCTTGCTAGCTCGACAAAGAAGATCTTGTGCAACTGTTACTGCGAAAAATGGAGTCATGTACATTGAATACCGACGGGGGTATACACCTAGATGTATGCGTCTATATAGCGTCTTCACTTGTTTTTCTCTGGCGGGTAGTTACGGTGCAGGGTGCAGGGCATTGACCCCCACAATTCCAGCGTCGGTACCTACTCCAGTTGAATGCGAAAGCATTTTCTCAACGGACCGTGAGCGAACATATTATTATGAAACTGTTGTTGTTTTCTTTCGCAATTTGCTTTTACAGGTTGTTACGTCATGTCATGTGGGTTAGATGTTTGTTAAATTAAAATCCAGTACGACAACATGTTGTGTAAGACTTTTATAATTGTTTGTAGTCCAAGGAGCGGGTTTTGTTTATAAAACTGTTGTTGACTTTGAAGTGCAGCGGAAATTAACATTTTTTTATGGCAGTTTAAATGACCTGTCTGAAGGCAAACCAGTGGCGGATCCAGGGGTGGGGAGGGAGGCTAAGGGGCTCAAACCCCACCCAAAAGCGTCTGAGTTCTGCCGTGACAAACTTTTTTACACTACGTAAGGTACAATTATCATCAATTATCCTTAATTTAATAAGTATTATGTTTTGAAGGGTATAATTTCCATTGAGGAATTTGCGAAAAGTAATTCGAGGAGGTTAGTAATGCGGTAAGCAAAATAAAATGTTGTGTGCTTTTTTAGTGTTTACTTTACCCAAACGACAATCCTGGATCCGTCACTGAGGCCAACTATGGTACTAATATAGGTACTATCGCGGACACTGGCGCCTGACCACTTTGAGACCTTATTATTGCCTAAACAATTAGGTCGAAAAGTGGTCAGGCGCCAGTGTCCGCGATGGTACCTGCCTAGTATAATACTTAATCTAAATTTCACATCATAATGAAGTATTAATTCGAATATTTTGCTTTTAAACTGTCTAAAATTAATTTATACAGTCTGGCAGTTAGATAAACTATAAATTAGAAATGTTGCAAAGTACTTTAAATGTTTCATTTGAAATTTAGACGTACTTTGGTTAATGATAAATGAATACCTACCTAGATATTTAGTGCCCCAGCGTTTATAATGAAGTTTTCCCAGAAACATTGTCATTTTACTGGAGTGAGGAATTTAGTTTACTTGAATTGTTTTCTCATTTAGATATAGCTACAGTATGTAACAAAACCCCTGTTCGAATCGAAACGTGCGCATATATACTGCAATAAAATTACCAAAAAGATATAAAAAAAATAAAAAATTGTGAAAACATCCAAGTTATTGCTATTTAAAATTCACGTTTTTAAGGCCAAAATTGCCCAATTTCATTATTAATTAGCAAATTTTCTACAGAGGTCATCAGTTATGACTTGCTCGCTAAACGACGGCCGCCCGCGCCCTCTGTAGGGAATAACCCGGTACAGAGCCCCATTGAAAAAAAAACACCGACTTTTTTTTTATTACTACGTAGATAGACTCTCAGTATCAGTCTTAACAACATCCTCACGGATCGGACAGGGTTTTCGTAACACCTTGTATATTTTTCAAAGTTAAATTCTGTTTTAATGAATACTTTTGATAGTGGATGAAAGAACATAGTACGAATTGGTTGATGAAAGCTTTTAAATTTTTTGTACGGGATTCATGGAATATTATGTTATTTATTTGTCCTTTCATAAGTTTAGCCAATACTTTTATAGATAGCTCGTATTTCTGTAAAATATATTTTTTTCTGTTATCTGAGTGCTTTCTCTCTTTTTTTTTTTTGCACTGTAGTTACCATCTTTTTGTAGACACTGAAAAGTAATTTATTTGTCATATTTACACTCCGGCCGTCGCGTTAAAAGAATGCGTTCTTGACACCTGTCAGTTTCATACTAACGAAAACACATACGTTTTGCGAATTTGATTCTTATTACTAGAAATTGTCTAACAGACAGGTGTCACGAACGCATTCTCTCAACGGCCGGACTGTAAAATTGAAAAGGCAGTTATATCTATTTTTACCTTGTCTGTATTATTAGGTAACATAGGTAGATAATATCTCTTCACCTTGTCTATTTTCATCTCGACAGATGCCAGTAAATACTTATTTTCGGGATCAGAATATTCCAGTTACCCTTGAAGGACTTTACAAGTCTGTCAGCAAATATTTTGATTTTATTTATTAACTAGCTTCCCGCTCCTGCTTCACACGGCAAAAATATCGAGATTTCTGTGCTATATCTAAGTTAAATAACATAAACAAATTATCACACCTGTAGGGATAGGCAGAGACCACCCACATTTCGCCAGCTCCTAAGTTAAATATTCATGTATTTTCTCAAACATGCTTGGAAATTAGAGTGTTATTTTGACAACCTTCTTGGAGATAAATCGAAATTATGGTACTGGTCAAATATCCATCCATATGTGTCGTTTTATTTAAAAATGGAACGACCGAATGGATGGACGAACTTTTTACTTCAACACATGGCAATCAAGTTGGTTACAAAGATTTTATTTAAATTTCGATTTGGCTTGCAAATAGTGCTGTTTATAGTAAAGAAGAAACAAATGAACATATTGGTGCGTGAAAAATTATCGTTGTACATCATTGATTCTGGAATTTATAATTAATTTACTTGGTTTGAATTTCTGCGCATTATTTGAGAAAAGTACTATATACGCCTTGGCCGCAACCAGGCGTTAATTGACTCACATATGTGTGCCTCGACTTCGCGTTGGCCCCATTTTCATGACCAATGCCCATGTTGCAGGCCAAGACAACAATGTACTATTACTTAGTTTGAATTTCCGCGCATTATTTGGGAAAGTACCATACGAGGCTTGGCCGCAACCAGGCATTGATGGACTCACGTACGTGTGCCTCGGCTTCGCCTCAGCCCTGATTTTCACGATCGTCCCTCAATACCCCTGTTGCAGGCAGAAATGTACTATATACACGTAAACTTTCCGGAATAAATTCTCTAAATGCTGGTGAAACTCGCATCAAAATTCACTATGTCACACAAACAGACCGATCTCGTTTTATGGTTCACTAATGTTGCACCAAAACTCCATTGATATATTTTTAGTTTACAACCAACGTTTTGTATACTATTTATTTTACAAACAACTTATTTCGCAAAGATTTTATTTTATAAAC
This sequence comes from Agrochola lota, assembly GCA_947364205.1. NCBI lineage: Eukaryota > Metazoa > Arthropoda > Insecta > Lepidoptera > Noctuidae > Agrochola > Agrochola lota. The sequence goes on along the minus strand of OX376223.1, from coordinate 14,303,061 downwards.
ACTCGTTTCACAAACATTTATTTAGCAAATGCTTCTCTTTACAAATGTTTCGCATTATTTAATCATTTATACATTTTTCATTTAATATTGTGATTCTTTTGGACAAATCACGTATATACTAAATATAATTTTATAATAAATTTTCTAAACCAGTCACAAAGGGATCATGGTTGAAATTTCAATTTGGGTCTGAAGTTTTTTAAACCTACAAAACAATTTTTTTTCTATATATTCTAGTTGTTTTTGGCACTCGCCGGCCGCTACCGCGGTACGGCTCGCTTCGCTCGCTCGGCTCTTGCGTAGGGGTCACAGTTTTAAACTAACCTAACCTAACCTTTTTCGAGAGTAAAAATATTTAACCTAATCTAATTAGTTCGGTTCCGCGTAGTCTACTAAAATTATATTTTTTTTTCTGTTAGCTTAAGTCGTTTCTGACATTTTTAATAAAAAATCTGGTTTATATATCAAAATTACCCTTTTGCTTATTTAATGAGTTTCATTTTTAGGAAATTGCGTAATTCAATATGTAAAACGAGTTTATTCCAAATGTTGTTTTATGAGATAACATGAATAAAAAATGAATAATTTGTCAAATAATACGTTATTAAAAAAAAGTTTATCGGATAATGATTTTCTTAATTGAATTATTTGGCAAAGTTCTTATTGTGTAATGATGAAATAACAAATCATATTTTTGTCAATCGTTACTTGTCAAATGAAAATTTGTAAATTAAGTTTTGGTGAAATGACTGGTCACCCTCGTTTTATACTTCTCAAACTCAAATTCAAAGCATTTATTTCAATGAAACCATTTACAGGCACTTTTGAACTGTCAAGGAGTCGGTCAGTCAGAAATATGAAGCTAGTTGCCCATTTTAAAGCGTAGTAGGTACCTATGGAGAAGAACGGGCAAGAAACTCCGTGGACACTCTTTTTTAAATTATATTGTTACAAAAATATTAGTTACATCATTAATGTTGAATTTATATGTGTGAGAACAATGTAAAAAAAGTACTTACATGTTAAAGGCGTCCGAGTACAACAATAAAAACAAAAAAAAAACAATTCCAAGTTGTTTATAGATATTCTGACGTCTACTTTAATTTTTTTATTATTACTATTAAATTCATGTAAAACTCAGAATCCATTAGGAATATATAAAAAGACAAATAAACGGACCTCAATTTTTCTTTTTCCCAAAAATACACATTTTTATTATATTTGACAGCTTTTAGTAAAAGAAAATGTACTTTTAAAGATCAATATTTAACTTGTAAGTTCTTCTCGGAAGTTTTCTTGTAAATAGCCATTTCCAATGATTGGCTCTAAAACTATTGGCGATTTTGCCGCAAAGAGAATTTTTCTTTCGTTAGTTGAAAGTTTTTACTTTACTTTTAAAACGATTGGGACTGTTAGAAACTTTCATTCTTCATTAGTGAAGAGAGAAGTACCTAGTAATTCAGAACGCTTAAGAACTTATGTAGTGTAAAGACTTATTACTTTATAAATGATATACGTATCATTTGGATCGAGGTGGCTCTGAAAAAGAATTTCTGGAAGGATTGGTGGTAGGCCTTTGAACAGCAGTGGGACAGTGCAGGCTAACTTAAAAAAAACTTAAAACTGGTGTTAGCGCCATCTGTATTCTAGAGTAAAGCACTACGGCGCGTAGATGACACGAATCCATAAGTTTACCCCCTACCAAAAATCGCAGAATGCGCCCAAAGAAGTATTTATACGGCCATGCGGTGAAACGAAACATCGTCAGGAAACCGGCATGTCCAAAAACCAAAAATTCGAAGACATGACGTGACATCCACCAACCCGCACTGGTCCCGTGTGGTGGCTTATGTGATTATGGCACATTGCTTCTCACTGGAGCGAGGCCTGTGTCCCAGTAGTGGGAACATTATAGATATTTTTTGTTGTTTTTTTGAGATGTATTTCTTCCATGCTGTAAATAAATACATTTAGTCTGAACGGCCCAAAGCGAATGGACCGTGGTCCATTCGACCGTAAACAAAAATCGTTTACATTCCAAAGGACCGGTGATAGATAATGCTTATGCATATAAATATATGGCTGACTTTAATGGGTTAGATTCGTTACTCTTTGGATTTTTTGTTTCTTATTGTAGTGATTTGATTTCCAACGAATTTATGGTTTCTGGACTCAAAAATAAATCTCGTAGCGTACTTTTATCCCGTCTAGTAAAACATATATCGGAAAATGAAGCATTAAATAATAAATCCTGAAAAGTAGGTAGGTATTGTTAATGACCTAGAAAAGGCGATAAGAAACAGTGGTCACGTTAAGTTTAAGCTACCTATTTATGAACGAAAACCTTTCCAGTGTTACCTTTTGATTATTTATTCTGTACCTACACTTCACCGCCAAAGTTAAAAAGCTACAAATCTAAAAAGGTTTCGTTTTTTTCTTCATATTTTAGTCAAGTTATTTTCTTCGTCAAATCAAATTTTAGTGCTCTTACATGGTCTTCCTACGTCTAACAAGGCATAAGATAAGATATCTTTATTTGCTCAAACATGTGTACACATACAGAAATAAAAACGTGCATGCAGGTTAACATAAAAAAATACAGATTCAGACATGTTTGCCACATATTATGGCGTGCAAATATTAATAATTATGATTGTTAATAATGTAGGTAGTCAAGTCAATATCATTAAATTACCTTGAATTTAGAAAAATTATAAATGTCAACAGTAAACAAAAAATAATTCCTAAAAATCTATGTCAAAATAAATGGTTCTGTCAGAAATTCCTTAATATTATAATATGCTTTGTCAGTTAGAAATGACTTTAGTTGTTTCTTCAATTGTACATTATTAAGCTCCCTCCAACTTTTTGGTAACTTATTATAAATAATGGGAGCCATGCAAAAAACACTCTTGCGCATAAGTGCAGTCCTACTACTATGCAGACAGAGCTGACTTCGATCACGCCTGTTTCTGGGAAATGTATCTGCCATTCGCGAAAATAAATTACTATTATTTCTAACAAACATTACTGATTCAAGAAAAGGCATCAAAAACATACATATACAATTATACACCATGTATCAGAAAGGTGTTGTCATATTTAAGAGCCTACCTTAAATTGCTTAGCATGATACTCCGTTATGTCGAAAATACTGCAGCATAAATTTTGTAATTTATGTATGTTAGAGTTGAGGATTAATGCTAAGGGTACTTACTATGTTTGACGAAAACACGATTCCATAAAATTTTCTCGATACAAAAAAATCCTAAGTTACCTCCAAACCGAACATTAAACAGCTGGTAATAAAAAATACTTCAAATTAGATCATGTTGCATAATAACTGAACTAACTATAAATCAGATACATTTTTTTTTATTAACTGCCATTATTTTCGCCGTAAAAAGAAATTTCCATGGGACCAATATCGTAATCGGGAAAATATAATCAGCCATCCCACGATGTTGTCATATTTAAGGTTGTGTTCGTACCATCAATCTGAACAACTTTTTCCATGGAACCAATATCGTAATCACGCAAATACAGGTTGTTAAGCAGAAGGTTGAACATACGAAAATGGCGGATCCGTGGGGCCGTCTACTACGTGTTAAGGTCCAATAACAAGACCCAGGCCACATTTTCGTATGTTCAACCTTCTGCCGAACACTCTGTATAATCAGCCGTCCCACGGTGTAGTCATTTTTAAGGTTGTGGTTCGGACCATCAATCTGAACAACTTTTTCCGTGGGACCAACATCGTAATCGCGAAAATATAATCAGCCGTCCCATACATTTGGGCCGAGTAGGTACTGAAGGGTTTGTACGGGACAGTTTTTTTTCGCGATTACGATCTTGGTCTTACGGAAAAAATTGTTCAGATTCACCGATGGTCAGACCACGCCTTCCTGATACATGCTGTATAGGTATACACAAGTCATTATGATAAGCCTAAATCAAACGCCTGATTGTCCTACAGAACTATGTACTGATACGACTTGAATTCAAACCAGAACCGTTCTAGAATCCTGCGGCCTATGTATAACGTTTTGATTGGCTTACAGTGCAAGCCAATCGAATCGCAGAACCCTGCCTGTGTCGTAAGCCTGAACTAAGCTAACCTATAATTCAATTCTCTTGGCTCAATTAACACTGTCTTACGAACAAAGGACATTATACTAATTGAAATAATTAAAATCAATGGTTCTTTTCTATTCCAACAAATTTAGTAAATAGAGCTTAAATTATGAAGCACTAGCGTTAAGTAAAATAAGTGTTTCGTTATTAAATTAAGCTGAATAAAGCTTCGTGCAGACTAGCGTGACGCGGCACCTGTTATTGTTATACCGTGAAGTTTTCTTAGAAATTGTATTGTTCGAGCCGCGTCGCGCTAGTCTGCACGGGGCTTTACTCTAATTTCATTTATTTTTTCTTTGTTGCCAAGTACTTAATGGTTCGAGGTAATATAAAAGATGTTATCATCTGGATATGGGCAGGTTTAATGGCTGGACAGTCGGTCTGGTTTCTCCCATCAAGGTATCTACTTAATGAATCCATTAACCTGTTTGGCCTCTATTTTACTGCTTTTTCTAGGTTATACAACATGTAAAAACAAACCCTGTCTGATCCGTGAGGGTGTTGTGAGGTATTGAGAGTCAATGTATGTTATGTTAGTGATAATTTTCAGGAAAAAAATATCAATGGGTTTATAAGCGGCTTATTGCATGGGGCGCGGGCGGCCGTCAGAACATATGAAACCTATTGATTTGCAATTTTTTATGGAATTGGGGTGATTTTGGTACTAAAAATGTGAATTTTAAGTAGCAATAACTTATTTATTTTCATTAATAATAAGATTTTTGATTACTTTTTGGTAATGTTATTGCAGTACCTATGTGCCCCTTTCATATAGTATATTTACTAACTTTGATTGGATCTGATTTTATTATAAAGTATGCTGAAATAGTAACTAAGCAAAATATGTGGAACTTCGTATATTTAAGTTAAGACCTATTATTATGTACCATATTTTATGCAAAATAAAGAAATTCTAACTCTTCTAATTCTTATTATACATTGTAACAGCGAACCAATTTTCATGCCTCCCCCTTCAAGACATCGCCAAATATTTTTTAATTTTCGGATAGCTCATGTTTGACCTAAAGAGGTGCATATAAAGAATATTACTTTAAAATAAAAAAAACCGTAAAAATTTCGCGGGTTAAAGTTAGTAGATTTACAAATCAGAAAGGAATAATATATTGCTCTTTTCCTTCGGGTCGACAAGAGTTATACCTACTAGATAAAATTAGAGTTTTCCGATGCCAAAATTAAATGAAACCAGTTTTTATTCTTACTGTTTTTAGATGCGTAAAAAGCATAAAGGCTTGTGCAGACAAGCGCGACTTGTCGCGCGACGCGACTCAAACAATGAAATTTCTAAGAAAACTGTACGGTATAACAATAACCGGCGCCGCGTCGCGCGACAAGTCGCGCTGGTCTGCACAAGCCTTAATGCCGTTTGCTCAAACTATTACGACTATTATTGCTTTGGATTGGGTAATGAAAATAAACTTTGTCGGGAAGTTTGCTACAAGCAGCTTGAAGAAGATTTTGAGAGTAGCTTATTTATACTAATACTAGCTTCCACCTACGGCTTCGCTCGCGTGGAGGTCGGAAATTATCCCCCGGGGACATCCTACCGGGATAATAAAGTATCCTATGTGCTAATCCCGGTTATAAACTATCTGTGTCAAATTTCGTCCAAATCTGTTCTCCCGTTTTTGCGGGACATTTTTACATACAAACTTTCAAATTTATAATATTATACAATGTTGCTCATGGGCCGTATTTTTCTGAATATTCATGACAAATTATCGTAAATTAACTTAAAAATGGGGGTTTATCTTAATTTTTTTTCCATTGACGCGCTATAATTTTATGGACTTACACTTTTGTTTTTCAAAATAAATACTGTTTTTTTTTCGGAAAAAATGTCTTCACCGCCGTTTTTTTTTCATAGCCGACAAATTTTATCAAATAATGTTAGTTAATCCGATAAAATAACTCATAAGCTTTTAGAAATAATAAACTGAATCCAAATCGAACCAATAACATAGGAGATATGGTAAACGTTATAAAAATTAAATAACATGAAAAATATTAAAGATACATAGACAGACGGGGGTTTATCTTTAATATTTATCATGTTATTAAAGTTTTTAATTTTTATACTTTTTAAAGTTAATTTTCCATATTTTTTCATGAATATTCAGTAAAATACGGGCGGGCACATGGGCGACGTTGTTCATATACAGGGTGTCAGGGACATCGACGCGAAAACTAACCATGGATTTAGCACATGATTCTGAATGGGCTGCGCTAAAAATTTGGTCTGTTATTAAAAAAAAATCTGCTGTTTCATAGTGCAAAAGTGCAATACCTACGCGGTCAAAATGTATGGAACAGAGCTGATTAAAAAAAAAATTACATACCAAAAACTTTAACGTGCCCAGCGTTAAAATTTTTGGTATGTTATTTCGGAATTATTTACTGAATTCATGGTAACAGTTTTCGCGTTGATGTCCCTGCCACCCTGTATAATGGTAATCTAAAGTAGAACGTGGGGTCAGCTGTATCTCTTGTATAAATATTACAATGATTTTCTTCATGGAGTTCAAACGTTTTACGACAGAACCCCGCTCAGGTTAGAACCTTTATCTATTAAAATGTTATTTTGGCAACGAGGTCTGCATAATTTGTCGTTTTTTACTATTTCATTTGTGATTAAGACAAAGTATTTTATACCATTCCCCCTCTAAAAAGCTTATTTTATTCACTGAAAACAGTGAATAAAAAGGTCTTTTAATCACTATTTTGGTGTTTGAATTTAGAACACACCAATATCAATGCTATACAACCTCCTTGTGAAAAAATACTCGATACACAGGACATGAATATCGCTTCACGAGTTGACCATCCTAATAATAATATTATGAAAATTACTCTAATTTTAGTAATTGTTCTAATTTTTATGTGCATTTTAATTAATTTGACCTTCCTTTTCACCTTCATTAAATGTCTATTTTCCCTTAAATCTTTCTTTTTCTCGTAGTCATGGTATAAAGTATAGTATGCAACTCTTGATTAAAACGGATTTATATCGAGGGCCATGATTCATGAAGCATGAATCACTCACTACGCTCGTGATTCAATCTTCATGAATCACTCCCTACGGTCGTGATTCAGTCGTTAGAATCCTTTACTTGCTCGTGATTCATCTATGGCCCTCGCTTTAAATCCGTCCTTTATTCACTAATTGCATAATATACCATTTTCGGTCGTTATTCTATGAAAAAAAAACGAACGGTAAAACAAATGCCTCAAAATTCTCAAAACCCGGGGGCATAAAAATTTACATAATTTTTCAACAATTTATTATTCTAAAAACAACAGAGAACAAAACTTACTCTGTATGTATAATTGATTATTATCGAGAGTACGTTTTGTTCGCAGACTTGTAAACAACCCGAGTGAAACAATACAAGTTTCACTCACTGAGATGACTCGGAGTCGAGATGAGTTCGTAATTACATAAGTAGCTACGACCTATCATCCACATTACGACGTTGTTTCGCGATGTTTCCTTTCACAAGTTAATTATTTTATCCATAGATACGTTTGTATAGGTATACTATTTATTGCTCCTATGTGGTTGACTTTTGAGTCCCTAAAGAATAGGATTTATCTGCTTTGGTTATTAATAAATTAAGTATCTGCATATCTAATTAACAATCATAATTACCTAATTGCATTTTCCCAATAGGCCATGACTAATATTTCTTCATTTTAAATGGCGAGTAAGTGCTTAAGATTACTTTTCATGTAGGTGTTCTTTTGAAATATGAAATTATTTCTTACCTAAACCCGAGGTGGTGGCCGGGGACCGAAAGCAATAACATTGAACTTAGCTCGCCGCGACACGACTGGTTTTTATGTATTCTTATGTATTTCTATGAAGGCGACGTGTCGTTAGCTACAGAAGGTATTTCATAGAAATTTATAGAAACCAGTCTTGTCACGGCGACACGTCGCGTGCAGTTGCCGCCTGCGGTCGGCTACAGAATGGTATCTCAAAACGATTAAATGTTCTATACCTACATACTATACAAGGTGTTCCTTTTGATATCCCATAAATCTAGGGTATTAATGAGACTGCTGTCACTGAAAACCAGCGCTGGGACTCTGTCTCGCATAGGGTCGCAGCATTATGCTGAGCGGTGGCCGTTTTGCGTGGATGTGACGCATATTTTCCCCCAAATTGTTTATTTTTGTTTTTTGTTCTTACGTTGCGTCAAGTGTACCGCAAATAAACGTATTTCTTTCTTTCTTTCTAGACTATGTCAAAGAATCAATGGGCATTTTTTTTACGAGTAAATCATTTTCATTCAAACCAATCATTCATATTTAAAGCTAAGAAAATGCGACGTTGTCTTTTTTATTTTAATGTACAAATATTGTCTGAATTAAATATTTCACGTAAGGGTGTTTTACATAAATAATCGTGACTTTGTCGAATATTTTTGAATGAAAAAAAATTAAAATAATTAATAAGCTAGTTGTCTTTGACTTGGTCACATTAATACCCTAGAGTTATGGGATATCGAAAAGAACACCTTGTATAGTATAATTAATCGTTTTGAGATACCATTCCGTAGCTAACCGCAGGCGGCAACTGCACGCGACGTGTCGCTGCGACACGACCGCTTTCTATGAATTTCTAAGCGAAAATCTGGGACGATTTAAGGCTTGTGCAGACCAGCGCGACTTGTCGCGCGCCGCGACGCGCCGGTTATTGTTATACCGTACAGTTTTCTTAGAAATTGCATTGTTTGAGTCGCGTAGCGCGACAAGTCGCGCTGGTCTGCACAAGCCTTTATGAATTCAAACAAAACGTCAAAGGACTGACCTACTTTTTGTCTCCTCGAAAATTTTTGTCATTGAAATGTGTGATGTAACATAATAATTATCGTGATTATGTACAAAGAGTATTTAATACATTTATTGAAAAAATCATAATATCGTAAATGTATACCGGATGATTATTTTAGCGTCTGACACAAAAAAGGGTAAGTATAGAAGAACGGCGTGGAAATTTTGCAATTTTATTTTGTACATATTTATTTTTAAATATAAAGTGAAATAAAACAATAACTAGTACTTGAAGTAAAATTAACTACTATTTGAAGTAAAATTTTCATGATAAAATAACAAAAACAAATCGTCTCAATCTTTGCGCGTAATTTTTTTAAGTAATAGTAGTAACATCGATAGCATCTGAACTTAAAATTCATACTACCGCATCACTAAATCATAGACAATTTTGCTATTGTTGTTTAGTGAAATTACCTTTGGAATTTTTGAAAAAAAAATAATTTCTGTAGGTACCTACCGTAATATGGATGATGAGTAAAAATTATTTTTATGTTCGTTTGATAGATTATTAAAAAATATTAGACATGTATTTTTTTTACGTAATCAAAAGATTACGGTGATACATTGAGTTAAAATTTGCCATGACGTCACGAGTATGTAGATTTTATATTTACTTTTACGTAGCGGCTCCCACTCCACAACTTTAATGCGTTTTATTTAAGTATTTTTTTAATACGGTACGGTACGGTAAACCAAAAATATGTCTTATATTTTTTATTAATTGACTGACGGACTAAATAAAATTTATTTTTGTTTACCCAGGTACCATACCTATTAGTGATATGACTGCGAACCAAGCTGCCGAAAGTGTTGTGACTATTGTTTTTTTTTCGTTCCAAACTTGAAAATTGCGTTTGCAGATAACGACCTCCCTTAGATTTAGTTTTTAAAAAGATGTTGAATATTCAACCAGTGTTGCAAAACGAAAAATAATCTCTTTTATAATTAAGATTTGCAAGTAATTGTCTGAGATTTATGTTCTAAAAATGTAATTAGTATTTGTGATTCTATGAAAAATACATTTCATGACTACTAAATGACTTTTAGTACCAAAGCCATCTGTTGTTAAATAGTTGTTTGTTTTTTGACTTACGTAAATTTTTTCAACTTTAATGTTAAATTACTGTCTCGTTGGCCCAGTGGTCAGAAGCGCGAATGCTAAGGAAGTGGTCTTGGGTTTGATTACCAGTTCGGGAAAAATGTTATCATCCCGGCCGGAGTCTGGATTGGTGGGTCGGTTAATGGTAAATTACTGTCTCGTTGGCCCAGTGGTCACAAGCGCGAATGCTAAGGAAGTGGTCTTGGGTTTGATTATCAGTTCGGGAAAAATGTTATCAACCCGGCCGGGGTCTAGATTGGTGGGTCGGTAAGTGATCTGTTATATGAGACTTAAACATTATTGGCGAAATATAAATGTACTATTACAACTCTATGAAGGGTGGGCGTTTTGGTGGACTGTCTTATGTAATTTTGAAGTTCGAAAAGTGCTGATTCTCAGCCTATTTTAAATAAATGACTTTGATTTTTTAATTTTCTACCTTCCCTTCGGAAAAAAACAATCGTATATTATTTAACTAAAATTAAATGTTTTACGAAACATTGAAAGAAAGAAAGAAAGAAAGAAAATACGTTTATTTGCGGTACACATGACGCAAGGTAAGAACAAAACACGAAAATAAACAGTTTGGGGGAAAACATGCGTCACATCCACGCAAAACGGCCATCGCTCAGCATAAAGCTGCGACCCTATGCGAGACAGAGCCCCAGCGCTGGTTTTCAGCGACAGCCGTTGACGTTATGACGTCAACCGGTGCAGCAGAGAAAAATAACAAAAAATAAAATGAATAAATACAATACACAAGTCCTAAGAAGTCCTATTGAAACACTGTCTATTCATAGAGTTAATTGGTTTGAATAATATAGCGTGTCTTCCCAGAACTACGGCTTATTGACAAGTTGTTTGAAAATGTCTGCTTCCGATGAAACCGGGTTTCGTCGAAACTCGGCGCAATGACCGGTCATTAGGGAAATACCTCAGGCATAAGGATTTATCTGGATTCTGACGTAATTTTTTTTTTGTGTTTTTTTTTTGCTTGTTTTATGAGGGGTAGTCGTTTTTGGGTTGATATTTCTCGTCGGCATGTGAAGCCTATTCAGAGGCCCATGGACGGCTTTAAAACTCTGACACCAGGTTAGTCACTAACCACACGAAAAGAAGAAGAAAAGAGGTAAATACTTATTGTAATAATCAATACGTATTTGCTGCTACCCGTACGTACGTTGGCATTAAGATACCTGCACATACTCATTATATATGGAAGTTTTAGTTACGTTAGTACTATTAAAAAATTACGAAAGACAATGTATAATAATGATAATGACAATTTTCAATGATATTTTATTTTTATTTTAATGATAATTTTTATTGATAGTTTTTAATGTTTTTACTACCTACTTATTTTTTTTTGTATATGGGTATTTTGCCTGAAATAAAACACATTTTTTTTTTTTATTTTTTTTTTTTATTAATTATTCTCTGATGTTAGTTGCTATCGTTACATAAAAGGTAGGTATGTAATACAGGCTGGAAGGGAAAACTGATACCATGAATTCGGTACATGATTCTGAACCATCCAGCGTCGAAATTTTCCGTCGGTTATTAAGTAAAATAATCTGCTGTTCCATAGACAAGTGTCTAACCTACGCGGTCAAAATGTATGGAACAGCTGATTAAAAAAAAATAACCGAGGAAAAATTTCAACGCAGGGTGGCTCAGAATCCTGTACCGAATCCATGGTATCAGTTTCCGCGTCGATGTCCTTGCCAACCTGTATATGTTTAAATATATACTTTATCTTACCTTTATTTTAACGTGGGTAGTTATGGGTCCACCTCTGCCTAATCCTTGGGGAATACAGGCGTAAAGTAATGTTATGTGTGTAATCCTAACAATCCTACAAATATTATAAATGTGAAAGTTTGTATGTTTGTGTGTTTGTTAGTAAATCACGCCAAAATGGCTGTATGGATTTGGATGAAATTTGGCACACAGCTTATAACCTGGTTTAACACATAGAATACCTACTTTTTATCCCGGTAGTTCATTCCCGTAGGATAGTTTCCGCCCTTCACGCGGGCGAAGCCGCGGGCGAAATCTAGTAATATTATAAATGCGAAAGTGAGTTTGTTCGTTTATTCACGCTGAAACGGCTGAACAGATTTGGATGAAATTTGGCACATTGGATAGACCATGATAAAATATATTTTTTATCCCGATATTCCCACGGGTTCGAGACTTATGCGGATGAAACTGCGAGGCGCAGCTAGTAAAGAACAATTTTGCAATTCTATAAGAAAATCGTCCGTCCTATCTATTTATGGAAGCTCAGCTATCGAACCCATATAGAGAACTAGGAAACTGTGGTACCTACATCCTGTACAGGATGTCTCTTGTGCCTCTCGGCAAATATCTTGTACCGAAGCATATAAATATTATGATAATTTCTTGTAGCAATAAATTAGGAGGGTCATGTTTACCCATAGACGTCTATAGGCAATAGAACCCTTCATTTCTTATTCCCCGTTGGGGGGAAAGTATGCAGAAGTACCTACATATACATATTCGTAGCAAACACAATTCTAGTTCAAGGCTAAAGCAATAAATTACGTCGCTAAGTAAATTATATTCCATGAAATGATATGAAAACCACTTGTACACGACATTAATTATTTATTACATACATTTGCGCAGCTTACCTTCATTTTTACAACTACCTTTTCGCGTGTAGCCGGCCTATTTTTATTCAAAAGCCGTTTTCCGATTGGCTAGCCAATTAGGTACCAACTAAAGCCCACATTTCTTAAATACCAAGGGTCGTCAAGTGGAAACTGCGTTCACTTTGTTAGAAAAGCCTTTAAATTTAATAATGGCCTTCTTTTATTGTGCAATCAATCTGCCTAGCCTTTTCCCAACTATGTCGGGGTCGGCTTCCAGTCTGCGGATGCAGCTGAATACCAGTATTTTACATGGAGCGACTGCCTATCTGACCTCCACAACCCAGTTACTGGGTAACACGATACCCCTTCGACTGGTAAGACTTTCTGGTTTGACGGGTAATGACTGTCAAAGATACATGAATGGTAGCCGGGACCACCGGCAACGTGCTTTTCGAGGCACGGAGGCGTCTCGGTTTGTAAAGATGTTCACCCATCCACGGACCAACCCCGGCAAGCCTAGCTTAACCTGATGGATCGAGCCGTGCGGCTGTTATTACTTAGCCACGAGCGCTCTTTCTGAGCCTCCCTGCTACATCCCAGTTTATTTTGCTTTGTACCCACCCCTGTTTGGTTTCAATGGACTCTAGTAAAAGATTGAAGTGGTTACTGTGGTTATGCCAAGTAGAAATGGTTATACCATCATTACCCAAGCACATTACATTAAAATGTTTAATTATGCAAAATTCTGTAGAAATGAAAAACAAAGCTGGGTTCCTGATAAGCAGTTTTGCATTAAAAAGCACAATTTTTTTTTATGAACAAGGCACCCTACCTGGGTCGTTACATCCAGTAGCTGCTTTTTAACTCACACTCAAAGCATTTATTTTAATCAAACCATTTACAGGCACTTTTGAATTGTCAAAGAGTCAGTCAGTTAGTTTGAAAGTTAAAGCTAGTTGCCCATTCCTAAACGTAGATCTCTATGGAGAAGAACGGACAAGAAACTCCAAGGACACTCTTTTAAATATAGATATTACAAAATCCTGGGTACACTATTCTTGTTGCTTCTATATGTGAACACAATGTAAAAAAAGAACAAACGATTCAAAATATAAGATTAAAAATAAGCCTCAGACGACCAGTCTCAACCGACAGCGCCCGTTTACGAACATGACGCGCGGATCAGCACCATCCGGCTCAACCATTTTGTAGGGAACCGAATGATCCAACACATACCCATAAAGCACACATGTATCGATCAACAGATTTAAAAGTAAATACAAAAATTGCACGTAAAAATATGCTCTACTATACAAACATTTACTATTATTATCATTCCTTTAAACCCAAAACCGATCTCCGCGACAAAACGTTAAGTGGAGACCCATTCTGTGCAGTGATTTATAGTCCCATGGAACATATACACCCAATGTGCTATACGCATATACACTGCTATAAAACGTAGGGACAGCCTTCGCCAGTCGCGTCTCGTCATAAATCTACATCACTATGTTCGTTCCCCACTCCCCTCAGATGTTCCGTAGAAAGGCTTCGATGTAATTCGTACAATCCATCTTGCCCCGCGACTCTGACCGGAGTAATTGCCTGCTAAAAGTTTCTGAGATAGGGTTAAAGGCGCTCCAAGATTTGTAGTGATATCGGTCTTTTCTAAATGGATAAAATACCTACTAATTGTATGGTCGAATTTTTCGATTATGGGTAACGATTACAATTACTTTGTTTTGTAGCCTCCTCTGTCTCGTCTCGTTCCTTGGCAAAGAATCTCAATTCGAGACAATAAGCATAATTAGCCTAAAATGTTCCCACTACTGGGACACAGGCCTCATCTCTTTGAGAGGGAGGGGGGGGGGGCTTAATCTACTACGCGGGCCCAGTACTGGTTGATGGATGTCACATGTCTTCGAATTTTTGGTTCTAAGACTTGCCGGTTTCGTCACGATGTTTTCGTACACCATTTTGGGCGCAGCGGTAATGCGATCCTACGCAAGTACCCAATATTCTAATGATTTCGTTCACCTTTCTTCGTACCGTAACAAAACCGACAAGGAATCATGCGCATAGGTTTGTTGCCAAGACTAAACAGTGGAACATATAACTCAATGTCTTCGTACGCATATATGTCATGGGCCGTTTGGTTTCTGTAGCCTTTTGTTTGAGGTTTAGGGGTGCTATCAATAGAAACTAGCCTCTATGGGCTTTGGGGGAGATATTGTAATCATATCTTCTGCTCAAACAGAATGTTTTGAACGGACTTGGGTATCGTGAAATACGATAAAATCCAATTTACTGTTTTTATTTAGCAACTCAAAGATTTTTTTGAAAATGTAATGTAAAAAGACATATTTTAAATCGTTTTTTTTTACTTTTATTCGTAGAGAGATAATATAGGTACCTACAGAATTAAAGCTTAAAGCTTGTTAAACAATTTCTAAGTTTTCATTATTCTCCTTTCCTTTAGCTATGCCATTTACCGCCGTTTACTGGCTAACATATTCCAAGAAGCCTTTACAGGCCGCTACAATAGACTGACCTTGAGACATTAACTAAACTTTTGTATTAATTCCACCTACTTCATTTCCAGGGCTTCATGTTTTTGATTGATTGTACAATGAAATACTAATTAATGGTTCTGTTTTTTTTCAGGTACGTACTCGATTTAATACCTGTGGTAAGATCTTCATTATATCGTCTGTTTGTTGTAAAATTCAACACAACTCTTATTTAAAATCCTGTAAGCAACATTCTCAAAAATTTTAGCAACGCCGATGAAAAGTATAAATTAGAAAAAAAGTAGGATCGAAAATATCTTACAGAATGAAAAACAGATGCTTGCATTTCTGAACGAGGATGAATATTTTATGTATCATTTCGCAGTCTCGGCAAATTCATCTCCACTTGAAAGATTTATATCGGGCGAAATCTCGAGTTTACGGGCGGCGTACGGTCTAACTAAACGCTCCGACATATTTCAGCAATACGTTGCAATTTTTTCGGTACTGCATTTTTCGCTCCCACGGAATCTGTATCACTCGATCGATTCGCACTAGCAAACATTTCGAAGCGTTTTGAATTTTTAATACGAATTTTATCGCACTCTATATTTTCCTGGTTAATGAGATGGGCGATGAAATGTTTTTTGGAGCGTGAATAAACCGTTTTACGAGTTGACATCGTTCATTTTTAACTTTGTTTAATATTAAATTTAAAACTCAATTATCTTTGTAGTAACCCATTCACGTGTCAATTTTATATTGATTCATTTTATCCAATATTTATTTTATTAAAAGCTGATGTAGACACAATATAAATATAAAAAAATTAATATCGTCTGAACATATTTGTTTGCATACCTAAGTAGGTACCTATGTACTATCGATGCCAGAGTCAATTATACGTTTATAACTTGATCATATCTTTTAGGTACTGCGTATAAGTAACTTTATTACGTGAAACAGTTATAATAAATACCGAAACTACTTTCTAGATTACATTATTAATTAAATTTGGGATAGAAGGTATTCTGTTTATATGGTGCCTAATACTCATGGTAAAACTGTAGCTGGAATTTGAATTCCACGTACGGCTGTCCCAAAAATTTCTCTTTGTACTTATTATAATGTACAAAAAATTATAATGGTTAAATTAATTATTATTAATTAATTATTTGTTTCTCTTATAATACACATGCTCGCCAGAAAAGCCATGTATGTCACGTTTTTCTTTCATTGCGACTTATTTTCTGATGTAAAGCAATCGTTCATTCTCATCTCGCCATCACTGTCTGAGCCTACAACGTACCTCCCGTCGTCCAATATTGGCTACACGACAATATCCATTGACGAGTCACTGACCAGTTTGACGAACCTATTGTATGTCAATGAAGCGTTGGTTGCCAATGTTTGGTTTTGGTCTGTTGGCCTTTCACGAGCTCTGAATGCTCTGAGAGCCAACGGAGGGAAATAGGTCGTAGTGTACGCCTCGATGATTGACTTGCAATCCAGCATTTATGGAACACTGCTTTTGTCTTTTTGGAAATATGTAATAATGGCTATAACACGCCAAATGGACTAAGTGTGTCTACGTGCGACGGCTCAAAGGACCATAATACATTCTTTAAATCGAAAGACTAATAAATCATCAAGTTCCTTCTTTGAAAGCAATCAAAGCTGTGCATCACACACTAACTGTTGATTTAACAAAAACTTGCAATAACATAAAAACGTACAATGTTGCAAGTTACAATTTCCACCCTTAGGTGGTTTGGCAGAAACCGACTTTAGCGATAAGACCGGCAACTGTAACTTTTTAAGGTTCTGACTTTAAAAGGAAATATGGAACCTTTGTAAGATCACTTTTCTGTCACAGAGATTTTTTTCGAGATCAACGTAGAAATTATAATTTTGCAATTTTTTTTTCTTATTTTTGGTGATTCTGTTTTTATTTTTCCCTAAACAATAAAGAACATTATTAAGTACCCAATGTTTTATTTATTTATTTCTTTATATATATTATACACCACAAAAATACATAACAAAAAACATCATAATTTAACAGTACAAAATATACAATGGGCCTTATCGTTTTCCGCGATCTCTTCCAGATAACCTTGGAATGGACAGTGATTTGCCTGGACATAAAATGGGGCAGTTGTTGGTGCAAATAATAAGTATACAATATACTAGAATAGATACACAGATAAATACATATCCTCAATAATATATACATACTAAATATATAAGCAACGAAAATGAAGATAATTACAGTTACAAGAACAAGATCACAACGACAAGTAATGTTCCTTTCCTGCTGCGGTTGCGGGTTTGTCCGAAAGGGATATCGCGGCCCCGGCACACGGGCAACGGAAGGAACACGGGTGGGTTTTAGTCAGTAAAAGTCTGACACGCCCTCTCGCTCCGCCCAGAGCGGGAGAAGTCATTTGATGATTTCCCATCCTAAAAAAAAAAAAAAAAGTAATGTTCCTTTACGAGTCTCTTAAACACAGGTAACGATCGCGCGCGCTTTATTTCAACTCGCAATACATTCCACAAAGGAATGTTATGGCTAGTCACTTTATTTTAAATAAAAAGGTACTACTAGCTAACAGAAATATCTACCGTTCCAACGCAATTTTACGCCAAGTTCACTCTACCCACTCTCTCTCTTCATTAACTTAGAAAATACAGTTATCTCAAAGACTAAAATGACATTAATTGCTGGGGACGCTTTTAGATAGGCATCCCTCACGTGAAAGACACTGAAATTATTAAATTCGCTTGACCTATTTACCGGGTCTCTATTGTATGTCACAGTGTAGCGAAATGTGCCACCTTTCACTCAGTTGAAGCAGCTGTATAATTTATATGACTGTATAACTGTATAAGCTTTTGTTTATTCTGTGGCTGTCGACTATTTATTACAGTGTTATACAATTTCACTTGAAGTCTGCTCGAATGGAGATTATAGTTTGCAGTTTTCATTAACCAAAGTTTATATCAATATCAACTGTACCGTATTAACTTTACGTACCTTTGTTTTTCAAATATAGCTGGTGTAATAAAGCAAGGTCGATTCTTCTATTAGTATAAATTATTTAAAAATTAAATGTTCTAAGAAAATTTATTTTCAATATTTATGAGAGAACTACGCGTTAGCTATCTCTCGAAGCTTCACGAATATGAATAAATCTAGTTGTAACCAAATAAGATTTCATCAATCGTCTATTTTTGTAAAAATAACAGACACGGTTTTCTAGAAATATTTTTAATACATTAATCCATGTTTGACCTGTCTGTCCCGTAAGTAAGTTTCGTCGATAAAAAAATATATAAATCATATCTTTTGATACAAGCTGATATACACACTATCAATCCTTTTTAACTTTCATATGTCCCTATGTGTTATGAAAAGTATTACATAAATAAAAAAATAAACGTTATTTATTTATTATTTCTTGGAACTTATACTTACTTACTTGTTTAGTAAGCACTTGCCGTGCCAAATACTCGAATCAAATATTCAAAATCGAAATTGACATTAGTGGCGTTGTAATAGGACCTCGCCAGCCAAGAGGACTTAACGAAAGCCCCCTCCGAAATTATTCTTAATGGCATCATAAGCGGTTTTTCCCAGCGTTCAATTTATTTTCATAAGATAACTCGTTGGGAAAATTAAACGAGAATAGAGTGATAATTTGGCGTATGAAAATAACAGAGGGAGTGGAAAAGTAATCGTTGTTATTTTGTAGTTGATTGTTGGTGGTGTACGTACTAATGCGCTAAATATCGTGACTGTCTATGCTGGACAGTACAGCCTTGTTAGGATCAAAGGCACGTCATTCAGTAAAGCATCCGCACAGAGGTCTGCGGCGTTCATAGCGCTATCGATTTTCCGCAGTCTGTGGCGGGGGAGAGGCGAGCGGCGAGGGAGGCGGGGATCTCAGCTGGGCGCCCCCTCTCCCCCTGTAAACATAAACACAGGCTCCGGCCGTTCGCGTCTCAGGATCGACATCCGCCGAGGTGAAATAACGACACTGAATATTTATGAAGCCCTCGTATCACGGATTAAGATTCGACTTTTCTAGGTCATCAATTCGAAATTCGAATTTGTTAGGGGCTAAGCCGACGGTTGGTAACCAGCCAGTGATGAGGGTAGCTTATGAAAAAGTTTGTAATCAGTGTTGCCACAATAGAGTTGTTCGGTTAGAATCGATCGCTTTGTTTGTAGTTATTGTTAGGGGCATGTACCTACACCGTACATGCATTGTTAATTTAGCGTGGAACATTTTGCGGTAACTAATTAAAGGTATACATGTACAAGTGGGTATGTATGTGGATGAAAGATTAATGAAGCGTTGAAAGCATACGGAGTTGGAAATGGATTTCTGGTTTATATAATAGACTTTTTAATGGTGTTCCGTTAGTTATTGAATTGAGTTATTTTCATATTAATGTAAGTGTAAAACATGGCTACACTTGGTGGCTATGGACCAACTGTTTTAGGCTCAATCGACGAAGGAATACGAGGGAGCTAAGTGAGATAAGATGACGAATAAATGACGGTTACCATCAATCTTGATCCATGGCTTGCCCAATATAATTTCGAACGTTTTGACACAGTTCTTAAAAACTGAGCTCTCAAAAAAGCGTATGAGTCTTAAGTGCTTTAGGGGAATGTTAGAGACACATATCACATAATATAAGACAGTGTCACAAAATAAAGTGTTCGTATCGTACACTTTATTGCCGCTAGTTTAGAGTGGCACCCACTTATACCTTGCCTCTACGACTAGACTATTATTTATACTGCTAGAGAAAATACATAGCCTCCTCACCTAGTAAGTGCTAACTTTAGTGTCATCTTGACGAATTATTTTATAGAAGTAACTAGCGAACCGCCCCTTTTTTTTTTTTTGAGGTTTGGGAATCATCAAATGACTTCTCCCGCTCTGGGGGGAGCGAGAGGGCGTGTCAGACTTTTACTGACTAAAGCCCACCCGTGTTCCTTCCGTTGCCCGTGTGCCGGGGCCGCGATATCCCTTTCGGACAAACCCGCAACCCCAGCAGGCATTGGTCCTTACGGACCCTGGCTTATCGAAAATTTTAAAAAATAAGCTGAAAGGTTAAAACGTTGCAGATAGTTACAGATTTAACCTTTTAAATGATTATCATCGCGCTACAGCTTTATGGAGTTAAGCAGTCAATCATGACATATACAATACCACCCATGGGCATGACATGACCGCCCGTATTTTTCTGAATATTCATGTATTTTTTTCGAAAATTTACGTTTAAGGGGGGTCAATTTTTAATATTTTTCATAATAATAATAATGCCAGCCTGTTAATGTCCCACTGCTGGGCAAAGGCCTCTTCTCATACAGAGAAGGCACGAGCGTTGATCACCACGGTTGCTCAAGAAGGGTTGGTGATTTCAGACTTATATTAACTATGAGTCTAGGTTTCCTCACGATGTTTTCCTTCACCGATGTCAGTAATGTCTAAGATAAACTCAGAAAGTACATATGAATTGAAAAAGTCACATTGGTACTTGCCCGGATTTGAACCCACAACCTCGTGCATGAGAGGCGAGGCCTTAACCACTGGGCCATCACGACATTACCAATAACCACATAAATATATGACATTAATATTTTTCATGTCATAAATTTTTTATTTTTTGTGTAGCGTTTATGATATCTCCGATGTTTGTGGCTCGATTTGGATTCTATTAATTATTTCTAAAACCTTATGAGTTATTTTATCGGATTAACTAACATATATCTTTTTTTTCTCGCCAAAAAAAAACGGAGTTCAAGAAAAAAGAATCTTTTTTTTAATTTTTTTTTTTATACAAGTGTAGGTCCATAAAATCCCCCTATGATTAAAAAAAATAAAATATAAATAGAATACTATGAAAAATATTAAAGATAGACCCGCCTTTTAAAGTAATTTTTTTGGAAAAATTTCGGTATAGGCTATTTTTGTCAACTTTCAATAATAAACCTAAGCGATGTTTGATATTAATTAACTATTGAAATTTTTGCTTCTTTTTTACATTTAGTTAAGCTATTAGCGTGCTTTCCGAGGCACGGAAGGGTTTCGATATGTAATGAATGGTCACCCATCCACGAACCGACAGCGGCAACCAATACTTGGTTAATAAGTCTCATAAAGCCTTGACAGATAGTCACCCTACTCCTAAGCTGACAGATCCGTTTCTCTCTCGCTCTTATTTAAAACTTTGTCTCTCTCTTGTCTCTCAAATGATAGTTCGTAGAACGTAGGTACACAGAAAAATATTAAGTATAGGCCTCTTCTGTCATCTATGGTTTTACTAAAAATAAATATCTATGGTTAGGGGACTGTTAATGAGATAAAGATAAAGATAAAGATATATTTATTTGTAAGCATGTGTAACATTATACATATAAATGCAAATGTGGATGTAAAGTGAAAATCTGTGAGTTGCAACATGTTTTGCCATCATTGGCGTACAAAATAAATTATTACCACTTGCAATACAACACAATCATGAAAGAGAGAAAAAATAAAAAAAAACAAAAAAACAAAATATGCATACCAAAATTTAAATATAACACAAACAGATTAGAAACTATCATTTAAAAATCTTTGACATAATAGTAACATTTTTCAGTAAGTAACTTCTTAAGTTCTCTCTTGAATAAGTTTGGCTGGTTTCAATTTTTAATAACCTCTGGAATCTTATTATATATTAATGGTGCCATACAAAACACGCTTTTATGAAGGAGTGCTGTTTTCGCAGAGTGAGGCTGTAAGAAGTTCTTATATTTAGTATGTCTATTTCTAGTGACATTGTCCGACAAAAGAGGAAACCAGTGAGGATTGCTTCTAACAAATAAAGCTATTTCCAAGATGTATAGTGACGGAAGTGTCAGTATATGGTATTTTATATGAGAAATCCCGTGTGTTTACAATCTACTGTTATATCATTTTAGTGATACCAGAAGGCCAATTCTCATACTTATAAACCGATCACTTTCAAGTCGCAATCTGTCAAACTTGTCAAAAATGTTGGTAAATTGGTTGTATTTTTCACAGATTGCGTATGAGATGCGTATGCGAACGTTCTTAAAAATTACGGGAATTGTCCCTCTGTTCATCAAGAATAATCTGTAAGAATTCATCAGTCAGTGTATCAATGATGTGCAATTAGGTAGTATAAACAAGAAAGCAGGCGTTCATTAATTCACTAAAAACAAAACTCGTCGCAAGCAATGGGAAATTGCTACTGAATTCTCAGGTTATCGACATTTAGTCGAGCTGCTTTTCACAAGTACAAGTATTCGTCGCTTGCTCCGCGTCATCTGTCCTGACTCGCTTTATATTTTAGCTGTTGAGAAAACTACAAATGTCGTAAACTGGGAAGTTTTATAAAAAAGTGGCTGTTATTTTAGTATAAGGTGATGTCTTACGACTTCCACAAGGTGGTATTAAAGTTTTTTGTACGAAGTGGCAGTACTTACGTCATCATAGACTTGAAATACCAATAGGTAAATAATTCTTTAACACAAAATTAGCAGACAAATTTTGAGAAAAAAAAAATCACGTGACCAGAGAGCTGGCCTATTCTTAGGCCAAATAATCTGCATTGCCATCCAACGTAGCCACCCATATATTTTTTTTTTTAGTTTGGGAAATTATCAAATAACTTCTCCCGCTCTGGCCGGAGCGGGAGGGTGTGTCAGAACTTTACTGACTAAAACCCACCCGTGTTCCTTCCGTTGCCTGGTTGCCGGGGCCGCGATATCCCTTTCGGACAAACCCGCTACCCCAGCAGGAAAAAGTCTCAATCAATAACCCAGTTCCGAACCAGCGACTCACTGTTCTTCAGTCCGCACGGATTCTCAATGCGCCAACAGTATTCTCAACGTGGCAACCCTGCCAGCCTTTTGGGCACTTTTCCCACTGACAGCAATGTGGACGAATTTTTTAATGCCCAATGAGCTCTTCTCCTTTTTTTATTTCCTTCGTATAAGTACTTGTACATAATAGAAATTGAGAGAAATTAATACATCGTTTTGTATGAACTTGTCTAAAATAAAAGGAAAAGGTCAATGTGAGGTCCTTTTTCTATCAGTAATCTACCGGAGAATCAATAGCGAATAAAAAACAGTTAGTTCAAACTAACGAAATACCTTCTAAGTTTTTCCTTTGAATTTCCAAGGTAAGAAAATGTCACATCTACGAGTATTGAGTCGTTTAACATTGATCTCAGAGTAAGGCAGTACTTACGTGTACTTTACGGACTGTATACCTCACGGCTCATAGACCGATTTCCCGTCCCTTTGTGTGACGTCACATTCAATGTAATGTAAGCTTACCGCAAAATCTATACTGGGACCCTTCGCGGGGACCAGGTTATAATATAATATGAACGTAGGTGTGTGTGTGTGTGAGTGAGTGAGGGTGTAAATATGTGAGTGGGGTGTAAATGTGTGCGTTGAGGAACGGATAGCCCAAATGTATCACATGGATTACACTCGATGGAAAGTTTATATCCTCAAAGACATGCTAGAGGAAAAAAATATTGGGTTCGACGGATGCTAGGCTTAACTGGCGTAAAAGTAATAATTAACATATCACTCGTTACCATTAAGCTCATAAAAGTTCTGGATAAGCAAAAGCAATCAGTCACTCCATACCAATTATCTTCGTAATATGCGTGGCTTCGAGGTTCCAGTCGGCTTTGAGTGAGGCAAAGTTCACTGATAAAAGGAAAAATATTTTACAAAATGATATATCTATAATATTTTCTTTTTGTGAGTGTGTATGTGTTCATCAGCGTTTGCAATCAATCTGCCGAGCCTTTTCCAACTATGTTGAGGTCGGCTTCCAGTCTAACCAGATGCAGCTGAATACCAGTATTTTACATGGAGCGACTGCCTATCTGACCTCCACAACCCAGTAACTGAGTAATACGATACACCTTGGCTTTCGGGCTTCTGGATTCGTGGATCTATCAAAGATCCACGAATGACAGCCGGGACCAACGGCTGAACGTGCTTTCCGAAGCACGGAGAAATCTTGATACGTAAAGATGGTCACCCATCCAAGGAAAAACCCCGGCAAGCGTTGCTTAACCTGATCGATCGACCCGTGCGGCTGTTATTACTTTGCCACTAGCTACTCAGCGTTTGAATTTTATGATAATCTTTTTGCGTATTCTGATTTTATTCAGAACGCGCATAACTTTACAGCACAAGTCTGAGAGAACCGAAGCTTCATTTAAAGCACGGTTCCCCAATCAACTCTATTTTTCTCTATAATAATAAGGATGATGCACGGGTAAAATTATATTTTTTGCTTTATCATATTAATAAAAAATTACTTAGATAAAACGCATTTTAATTTGGGGAATGGGGGTTGCTACGTCACTAGTAAGTATAAAATCTACATACTCGTGACGTCATGGCACATTTTACCTCAATGTATCGCCTTAATCTTTATATTATGTAAAAAAAGAAAAATACGCGTCCAATATTTTTTATAATCTCAAACACGGACTAAAAAATATATATTTTGTCATCATCCCTATTTTTATAATCTTAAAGACGATCTAAAAAAAAAATTGTCATCAACTATTTAACCTTTAAAAATTGACTTTGAGTACTCTGAAGTCACAGACTATAACAAAATAATGCCACCCATAAAATGACTGGCCGTAAAATAAGGGCGCCACCACACAATTATATAGGTATCTTAGTATCTTACGTACAGTCAACTACAGACACTACCTCTTCATTAAGATTGCGGGTACGGCGAAACCCTTAAATAAATGTTACCTTAATGCTACCTACGAGTGTGTTCTATGGGGTATTTTTATGAGCCCATAAAATCCGGAATCCAAGTACATTTAGGGCTGCTACCTAATATCAATTTACTTGCTATTCTTCTTGTGTACATAAAAGATTGGAGGATATTCTGCAGGCTTAATTGAATCTTCAATTATGGCGAGTTTCGGTATGATACCATTTTATTGATATCATAAAGGTGGGTTATTTTTATTGTAATTAACTGCGATTTAGTCTTTTGGGACTGGCTACGTTTGGTACATAATTTTTATAAAATGTTTTATGCTATGAAATATTATTACGTAGGCACTTTTTTAGACAAAAGTTTGTTGCTCTTTTAACTACCTCTACACTCATGTTTTCTATTCATGTAAATGCCATCTTTGCCAAAAGAACAAGAGCTATATAAATAAAATAATTTTACGAAAAAATAGTTTTATCATGTTGCATTCAAATTATGTTGCTCTTTGGAATAGGTGTGCGGGCACGTTATCTATTCTTGTAAATGCCATAGACGTCCAGTTCGGGATCGTAATATAACATTATTACTATAACCTACTGATACAGAAAGCCAAAAATTGAAGTACGTAATTAATATAGTATATATTTCAGTTAATAATGTACGTCAAGATAAGTGTTTGGTTTTCATACTGTTGCTAGGGCGTAGCGGCATGATAAAGACGCTACGAGGCTGCGAATACCGTCTTGTCGTAGCATAATAGCCGGCTTGCTACGCGACGGGACAGCTCATTATTATTCTAAAACTTGTGTATCTATGTTTGTTACTGTAAAACACAATCCTTCCATATAATACCAGCTACTTATATAATAAATACACCACGCAATATTCACAACATTTTACCTATTAATGAAAATTTCCGTCAAATCCATACTACACATTACCACGTTACGCTCGAAAATTAATAAGGCTTAAGCTACGTTGGCAATATAAAGCGCGTCGTAAATTAAACGAATTATTTCGATAATGTTCCGCTTACATTACGTATTGTGTGTGACTTACGATTTGTTTTACCCTGAAAGTGCGGCAATGTATGCTGGTTACATACGGGTAGCCGTTGCCAACCGCTTACGGCTCGCATTGCGTTTAACATGCGCATGTGTGCTGTTGTGTTTTAGTTGCCGCTATGTTTTGTGCTGGCTAATTGAACGCAATTATAAGGGTGTTGTTCATATTGATCGTGTTTTACTTAATAATTTCAGACTGTAAAAAAAATTGTCATCATACTGGGCGAGTTGGGACCGCCATTGATTATCACGTTTGGTAATTTTTAATTTCCAATTGGTAGTATTATAATTTATTTCTGATGATGAAAATGTTC
The DNA here is from genome assembly GCA_947364205.1 of Agrochola lota. NCBI lineage: Eukaryota > Metazoa > Arthropoda > Insecta > Lepidoptera > Noctuidae > Agrochola > Agrochola lota. The sequence goes on along the minus strand of OX376223.1, from coordinate 14,276,662 downwards.
ATAGTGAGTTTTTCAACAAGGTAGCTTGTGTATACGTAGCCTCAATCGATTCGTACTTTTAAATTGGAAACTACTGTCAGAACAAAATAACGCATAATTCTGTTCTCCTTCAACAAAATTGCTAGTTGAAATTACCATTATCATGAACGAAACGCAGTTCGCAATTCACTATGTTCAGTTACTTTTCAGGTAGTTTTTTTTTTATTAACAAGAACATTCCTTGTGAGCAAATAACTCGACATCTGATACTGTGGACGGTTTATATATTCGTCGTGTTCGTAGGCCGAAATGAGACGTAAATAATTATGTCGTTTCGTGGATAGCCCGAATGCCAGACGTGAATGAGTGACCTCCAGGGAAGGGGTGTAAAAATGTTGCTCTCAGGATACAAACATAACTACTTATGTGGATCATACCTACATGACTGAATTATATACCTAATGGAGAAGGGAATGTGTCTCTTCGTTTTAGCATATTTTAACTCGGCGGCGTACTATGTGTGGTGTTGGTTATTGCGCAATAGAAAAACCGTTTGCAGTTCAGATGAAATTATTACACTAGCAAGTCACACACTGTAGGTACACGACATAACTACACGGAACGCATGACAGATTTCTAAACGTGTTTACTGCTTGACCGCCTCCGATGAACCCTGCTTAGCTCCGGCCGGTCCGAGCGTAATGTTGTAGACCCTGTCGAGCGCCACTAGGCGGCGCTGGGGTCCCGATTAGTCAACACTGCGACGTATTTCCGACATACCTATGTAAAAAATTCATGTTGAATGTCTCGTTTGTCTAGTGGTCGTAAGTGTAACAGCTGAGCGTAGGGTCCTAGATTTGATCCCCGGGTTACACAAAGATTTAATGGCTTTTTATATTTGGACTTTCTTTGTACTAGTGCAGTGTGAGGAAGTCCTCTCACTGCTGGTACAAAGAATGGTCGTGTAATGGCAATAAGCCTACGTAATGATGGATCTCAGCCTACTCCTTCGGGAATTACTGGCGTGATGTTTTTCAATGTCCATTACAAAATTAAGAACCGAAAAGTTTTGCAAAATACGAGTATGTAGCACTACAGTATTTCGAAATAGCTCTCCATTAATGGGTGTCCGAAACGACGAATACTGGCTTATATCAACCCAAACGAATACTAAAACGGGTTAACATATTCTGGAAAAATTTAGAACTTTAACACAAAGGCTCACGTAGACAGGCGCGATGTGACACCGGTAGAACAATTTGCGTGAATTTTTGATAGAAAGTTCCACCAGAATCGCGTCGCACCGTCCCGTCGTGCCTTTTTTTACTTTACCTACTCATAAAAGTGCTATTTATTTCATTCTTGTGGAAAGGATCTTTAAAAAAAAATCACGACGTAATTTTTGATTTTCTTCTAAATAATATGAACTTGATCATTAAACTGTCCAGACGGGTACCTAAGGGACATATAGCCCTTAACCAGTAAATTCTGGCTGAACATCGTCTAAGTCTAAAACCGCGAGATAATAAGAATTTATGGGCGCTCGACGAAACATCTGTCCCGACCTCAGAGGTCGGATTATGACGATAATTATATAGATATTTCTAATAATACTAATCTCGAAGGACAGATGGGGTGAATTTGTTGTGTCAGACATCATAGATGAAGCACGGGTCTTGTAAACTTGGCAAGGACCAATCGATAAAAAACCGGCCAAGTGCGAGTTGGACTCGCACACGAATGGTTCCGTATTAAGGTCGAGCAAAAAACGCCGAAAAAAAACATTTTTATCATTTGTTGTTATAGCGGCAACAGAAATACACATTCTGTTTGTTTGAATTTTCAACTGTCTACCTATTACGGTTCATGAGATACCACTAACAGACAGACGGACAGAAGAAACTGAGTAATAGGTTTCGTTTGGCACCCTTCGGGTACGGCACCCTAAACATGAAAAGATTTTGGTATTTGAAACTTTAAGATTGCCTGGTGAAGAATATCGAATGAGATTAAGTTCGCCTTGAGATGTGCCATAGTGTTCTGAACCGGGATACTGACAAAAGATAACCCTGTTACTATATACTTAAAATTATAAGCATCATTATGGTACAATTCCGTAGCCGACCGCAGGCGGCAACTGCAGGTGATGTGTCGCCGCGACACGACTGGTTTCTATGTATTTCTATGAAAGCGACGTTTAGGTAGCTTCGGAAGGTATAGCATAGAAATTTATAGAAACCAGTCTTGTCGCAGCGACACGTCGCTTACAGTAGCCGCCTGCGGTCGGCTACGGAATTGTACCTTTAAGGCGCTCCCTCACCGGGACCATTGGATTGTAATGTAACAATCCAAGATCCCTCTGACCAGCTAGGGCTTTGAATATAGGCTCCACAGACTTTCAACTGCTAAGTAGTCACTCCTAGCTTATAAGTAATTTCAGGCCGAGACCTGATAGGATCCTAAATCCAAAATTTCACACACTTACTTTATATAATTCAATCGTGTGCGAAAATAATTCAACAATAGGTTACAAAAGATCCCTTCCCGGACAAAGTGCGCCAAAATAAAATACATCGAATGCTCTTGCAAAATTATATTTTATGTGACATAAAGTAACCAATGAAATAAACATCTATTCTATGCTAGGTAGTGTAGAGAGATTTTGTTTTTTTTTTCGCGTCCCTTCTCCCTTGCGGAATTTGCCTCAGTGTAGCCAGAGCTTAAAATGATCTCCAAAGTTCAGAGCACGTGTGCGTGTATAAAATGCTGAAGTAAAAAATCTAAAACAACCAATCTGCTTAGCTTTTCACAACAATTTTGGGGTCGATTTCCAGTCTAACCGGATGCAGCTGAAAACCAGTATTTTACATGGAGCGACCGCCTATTTGACCTACGTAAACCAGTTACTCGATAACACGATACCCCTTGGTAAGACTGGTTGTCAGACTTGGGCTTCTGAGTACCCATACGGCGGCCTACGTAACGGCTTAACGTGCTATCTGAGGTTCGGTGGGGTCTCGATATGAAATGAATGGTCACCCATCCATGAACCGACCGCGTTAATAGTGCGGCTGTTATCACTTAGCTACGAGCTAACTTCATGGATTCTGTTTTTTTTGCGCAATAAAATTATTTATTAGTCGATCATGCATGTCTCTATTGACCGTCGGAAATGAAAATATTTACCTGAGTGAATAGTTGTTTGATTAAAAATGAATGAAAATCATGATTGGATCATATCTGTTGGGATTTCACTGTACGTAAATAATACCTTTAATGAATTGAATAAAAATCTTACATTATTAATTCGTTCAGTCAATATGATGAAGACAACACTTAAATACCACTATACTACACTTATACTACTGTTGGGATAAATACCTTATCTCATGGGCCAATCCACGGTGGGGCAAGGTGGGGCATCTGCCTCATCGTGGTCCCTGACTCGAAGCTAAAACTTTAAGTTTATTTAGTAACATAAAACAACATTAGTAACATTATTAATTTGTTGAAATTCAAAATTACCGCGCGTAACAATGCAGTATCGTTGAATCGAGCATGCATGCGTAGTTATCGAGTTTTATTGAGACAAATTCCTACTACTTATCGAGTTTATTTACATTTGCCCCACCCCTAAAATAATGATGAGTACGCCCAGGCCTTACTTACTTATTTCTTCTGTCAAGCAGCTATGCTGAGTTCCGGTTTGTAGAGTATGTGTGTCGGAGTTATTACAGGCTTATGAGACACTAGCTTTTTCCCGTTGCTTCGCTCGCGTGGAATTCGGAAGTCATCCCACAAAAACGTACTACTGGAATAAAAAGTATCTTAGATGTTAATTCAGGTTATAAACTATCTGTCTGCCTCATCCAATCCGTATGAGAAGCATAACATGATGATTAAATACTATCGTGAATTCATGCAAGCCTAGTACTTTTTGTTAGGGTGTGCCAAGATTCAAGTTTATTAACTCAAGGAATAAGATTTTTCATACAAACAAAACACCCCTTTTCACCCCCTTAAAAGTCGAATTTCCAAAAATTCTTAGTGCTTCCCTCTATTATATAAGGAAGCCGTGTGCAAAATTTCACGTTCCTAGTCCAAGTAGTTTCGGCTGTGGGTTGATATGTCAGTCGCAAGTGAATAAAAATTTTGGTATTATTACGTATGTTAGTTAACCACGATGTTTTTTTTCCTTCACCGTTTTGAGAGCAGTGGTGTTGAAACAAAAATAAAAAATCGATGCTTCCAAACTCAAACTAGGTAGGTAACCTACATTAGATTCTATTTAAACTATTTTTCGTAGTGCTGCATAAAAGGGTTGAAGAGAAAAAGGAATCTATTAACCCAATTCCATACAGGCAGGTGCTAACAGTTATTCTTAATTAAGTACGAGAAAGTCTTATTAGCTTGAAAGTTTGTTTTTAGGTTTAACTTTGAAACATTTTAATTTTTAACACTTTAGGGAATTCTAGTGTCAGGTGGAAAGTTTCATGAAAATGAAATGAAAATATTTTTGCATACTCCGCATTTTAGAAGATACCCAGGGAGACAGTTATGCAAAAAGTAATAATGGAGCTTTTAGTAAATTCTGTATAGCTTTTCTAGCTGTCAGTTATGATGACGTAATTTCTATAATATCACGCATTTAGTTATATGCGTGATATTCTTGAAATTACGTCATTAGAACTCAATAGGACAGTCACACAACTTGACCTGCCGCGTCAAACGCAGAAATTGGTCTGTGTGGATAGTGGTTATACATATTATGTATAGTCGGTCTAAATCCTCCAGCTACAAGCAATGAAAAAGTTTAAAGAAAAAAAAATGCAGTTTTTCTTATAAGTGTGACGACGATGACTGTCTGAATTGAACTCTAATTTAAGGAATAAAGGACGAGTAATGTATTGTCAGTAGCGTCTTAAACTCGCTACTGGCCATGTGTACATGTAGGGCTTAACGGTAATGGCTTATCTATCAATTATGTTAATAAAGTTTATAAAAGCTTTTTTTAAATTATACTGTGGTGGCATCTATGGCCATATAAGAACTACGCATCAAAGACCTGACGTCACACAAAATCCTGACGTCACACAAATCCTGCATCGCGAAATTAAGGTTTACCGCGCGAACGACATAATTATATAAGACTATCCGACATCAATCGTTGGGCAGTTGCCCGCCAGATACGACACCCTGTCCACCACACGACTGGTCGGATGATCCTCCCTTTTCTATGGCGGATGTCTGAACTTTACACCCTGTTCCTCATACCTCTAAAATACCAATACGATCTTTTATAATTGTATTATTATAAAGGATTCTATTAATAAATGAGCATGTCGTTTTTCTTTTATAAACTCTATTTTATCACCAACTTAGTTTTTTTGCGACAAACGTTTATTAACTAAGCTCTTCATTAAACACGGATAGGTATATGATCAAGCGGCGCGGCGGTCGGACCGCACAAAACACAAGTAAAAAAGTTTGTACCTGAAACGAATGGTTGCTATTGGTTACTACTACGTTGGTTTTGGAATCAATTGAAATAGCTGGTAGGTATATTTTGGTGGTTTTTTTTTTTAACTACTTGCAACTAAACGGCTATTATAACTAGTCTAATGTTTTTTTTTTTAATAAAATGTTTGTTAATACAAATTCCATTATACCTAAATATAAATGACTAGCTTCTGACCTCGACTCCGTCTGTGTTGAAGTCAACTTATACCACTAAATATATCCTATAGCAGTCGGGAATAGTGTAGCTTTCTATTGATGAAATACTTTTTGAAATTGGATGAGTAGTTTTGGAGATTACCTCCTAAATCTAATCTTACAAACTTCAACTCTTCATAATATTTGTAGAAGTATTATTACAAAAAAACCGGCCAAGTGAGTATCGGACCACGCACAATGAAGGGTTCCGTAGTTGGAATGAATTTATCCCGAATATAAACTTAACATTGAAGTTGAAAAACATGTTGTCCCACACATTCCAACTGCAAATGTTTGTACGCACAATATTGTGAGATTTACCAAAAAACAGTTCTGTATTTTTTTCAAAATTTTAGGTTCGTCCGTGTTTGGGTCACATAAATACATATGAGTACATATGATGAGGAGCAAATTGGCTGTGACAGACGGACAGACAGGCACATGAGTGATCCTATAAGGGTTCCGTCTTTTGCTTTTTATGGATGTTTAAATTTATTCCCGAAAAATAAAGAACTCGGCATTAAATCCTATACCCTGTACTGACCCTAATAAGTAGCATCTCATTCCTTTCCTTTCACGGTCACTTTCTAAGAAGGAAAGGATCACACGTGTCGTGACACGGTTGACACGGCACAGTGGGCACGTGTGTTAAGGGGGTGCGTTAGCTATTAAACAGAAAACTGGGGGACTTTGACACCATATTTTTTCGCTGTAACTTTGAATAAAATAAATCTAAGAAATATGCTGAAACCGAGTCATTATATTGATTATTATGAGAAACTATTGGACCAACATTAAAATCGTGAAAAAAAACAGCTGTTTCTTATAATGTTTTGGTCGATTTATGTCAGGAGTCACCAATTGGCGGACCGAGGTCCAGATCCGGACCGCCGACCTATTTTGTTTAAGTAAATAGTATAAAATTTATGACTAAAACTTAATCTAAAAATAATAAAATAAAAATCTTGAGTAATTTAAATTAGCCCGCTTTTTGTTTTCAGACGGTTAGTTCAAAGTAAAAAATGTCATTTTTCACGTTAATTACTTTGTTATTTTTGTTCATTACATTATATTTGTTTCTTAATTGATATTTTTAATCTTGGTTGTCGTAGTCGTCTACCAAACGGACCCTAGCAGTCATATTATTGTTATAAACGGACCCCCCCATTAAACTAATTGGTGATCCCTGATTTTTGTGAACACAAATGTTTGGCATAGCTCACTTTTTTCGCGATTTTATCCCAGCTTTTTACTTCTTGCAAAATGTTGTGAGCATCCTTTGGATTTGTTGGGTCAAGGTCATCTGCATTATACAGGCCCTTAATGACACGTGTTCAGAAGTTACCTTCAACGTTAACAAGGTTACTGTACGAGTTTGATTTTAGGTTTGTTTGCTTTTGATTAATTAATTGGCTTACAAAAAGGTAGACAAAATTTGCCTACAATGGATTTTTATGACTAGGAAAATGCATGTGTAATGAATACCTATTAAAAGTTCCTACCTTATACAGATTTGCTAAATGTATGTTATTATAATTATTATTATAGTATAGTATAGATAAAAGGAAATAAACAAAATACATTTCTTTACGATAAACATGACGCAAAGAAACAACACAAAACAAAAAAAGAAAAAGTTGGGGTAAACATGCGTCACATCCACGCAAAACGGCCATCGCTCAGCATAATGCTGCGACCCTATGCGAGACAGAGCCCCAGCGCTGATTTTCAGCGAAAGCGTTGACGATATGACGTCGACCGGTGTAGCATACAATGAGAAATAAAAATAAATACCCAATAGTTGATCTACATGTATAAATCCTATTTCCTACTAATATTACGAGTATAAACGCGACAGTTTGTGAGTATGGATGGATTTATGGATGTTTGTTACTCTTTCACGCAAAAACTACTGAACGGATTTGGATGAAATTTGGCACACAGATAGATTATAATCTGGATTAACACATATAATACTTTTATCGCGATATTCCCACGGGATCGAGACTTATGCGGGTGAAACCGCGGGGCGCAGCTAGCACAATATAATATTTAAAATAGCAACATTCCGTTCAGTCTTCATCGACTCGCGCTAGATGAATTTGTAGTGCATTGCGGGTTCCTGAGAGACAATTTAAAGTTGAAACTTTTGTTCCATTCTCAGCAGATGAGTAGGATTATCTGCAGTCGCTATACATAATGTTAGAGTTACATAAATACATACATAAACTCAAGCCGTCTTCATAGGGGAGTAGGCCGAAACTACAGATCGCCACCTGCTACGATCCTTACATACTCCTTTAGCCTCGTTTACGTCCATACATCTGGTCATACACACACGCCGGTTGCGAGTACTACGACCTTGACCTTGGAAATGATGTGACCCAATTAGGTTACTATACCTGCTGAAATTTTTTACCGTCTCGAGAATAATATGGTGTGTTGTATAAGTGGAACAGAAGCCATACCCGGGAATATTTGCTTAGTAGCATTGACCACGCGGGCGGGCGGGGATGCGCGAGTGGCTTGTGCGCCTGCGAAAGGACATTAAAGAGGCCGACGACAAATGCGGCGACTACCTATCGGCCGCTAAGGAAAGCTACGAATTCATTGATAAATTCCGCTCATTTAGTAGGGTGCGTATGATTTGAATTTTGATATATTTTATAATTAAAAAAAAAAAAACTGTACCATAGGCTTCCACTCCGTTCACTTATTTTTATCGATACGGTAAAAAAAATCACCCGGTATGTCTTCCACCACTGTTTGTTTCCACTCACATCTGCCTTGAAGTTTTTCATTGAAAATCCATGCCACGTTCAGGCGGAATGTATATTTTGGAATGTATATCGTGGTAGTCAAAAAACTAATTAGTTTATTTGTTATTAAGAGTATGACCTGAAGAATTATGAATTTGCTAATATCAACAGGGTGTTTATTCTAGCTAAACTATTTACTTAAATAAGATATTTTTTCCCATGATTAACTCAGTAGTCCAGTGCTGGTCATAGGGCTCTCTCTCCGCATCTAGTCTGTCCCGGCCACCTTCTCAAGGTCGCGGGGGCCACTTTCTCAAGGTCGCGGGGGACGCTTGCCGATTTTTCCCATAGGCATCTTTAAAATACGATTTTTATAAAAATTAGTAGGTACCTCATAAACATGCGCTGAGTAAACAAGACTTGAATTTTTTAGGCATGTATACCATATTATTAGGCAAAATTAAAAACATAAATTTAATAAAAAATATCTTCTTTTATGATTCGCATTTCTAAGGCTACTTCTTTCTTTAATTCAAAGTTTTCTTTCTTTGTCTTTAAGTCAAAGTTTTGTTTTTAATTTACGAGTACAACTTTTTTGGAATTCCGTAATTACGGCAAAAAATTTTTTTTCTTTTATTTTTAACAATGGTAAGACAATGTTAACTCTCTTTGTTTTTTAGAATAAGGCCTAAATCTTATTTACATAAAGATAAATATTTTGTCGATACAGTTAAAGGATGAAAACAATGGGATTTGCTTATTAAATATTGATGAATATTCAAATCGATCAATAAAATTAACTTTTCATTTCACGAAGTTAACGCAAAATTAATAGATAAAATCTTTCGACTAATTAGCTTTTAAGAGCTTTTAGTCGAACGAATTAGGGATGCCTATAAAATGATTGTATACCTGATCGAAATGGGTTCAGTGAACTCTTTCTTATCCGTCGCAGAACGTCCGCAAATTGAACAAAACGAGAAAATCGCGTTAAATATTTCGCGTTTTGATCAATTTAATATACAATGTTGCCCATGGTCATGTGCCCGCCCGTATTTATCTGAATATTCATCAAAAATTATCCAAAATTAACTTTGAAAGGGGGGTCTAGCTTTAGTATTTTTCATGTTATTCAATTTTTAATTTTTTCAGTTGTGTTTGCCATAAATATCTCCTATGTTAATGGCTCGATTTGAATTCTGTTTATTATTTGTAGTAGCTTATGAGTTATTTTATCGGGTTAACTAAAAAATTTTGTTAAAATTTCTCAATTATGAAAAAAAACGGAGGTGAAGACATTTTTTTTCCAAAAAAACAGCATGTATTTAAAAAAACACAAGTGTTAGTCCATAAAAACATAGCGGGACATTAAAAAAAAAAAAATAATATGAAAAAATGAAAAATGAAATAAAAAAATTAAAGATAGACCTTTTTAAGTTTATTTTCGATAATTTGTCATGAATATTCAGAAAAATACGGGCGGGCGCATGCCCATGGGCGACATTGTATATCAGTCACAATGATGAGTCATCATCATTGCAGCCTGTGTCCACCCACTGCTGAGTAAAGGCCTCCTCCCTTTTTGTGCCATGCTTCCCTGGTCCGTGTAAAGCCTCACCGCATCGCGACAACAGTCATTGTTTTGTTAAAGTTGCGTCGCGCTGTCGCGTCACGCCTCCACGAGGCTCAAGTCTCAACTTTCCTAACATATGAAGCAATGGATTAGGAAATTCCTTTACAAATTGTGATTTAAAGTATGTTATGCAGTTGGGGTACAGAGGTCTTACCCACATTCTCTGTTTGTCAGCCACCCAAAAATCTACGATCCTAGATATCTTATCATGTTTATAGTAAATATACATACTCACGCCTTCTCTCTATTAGAAAGAAAGAAAGAAAAGTATTTATTGAGACTTGCACAGGAAATCATACATTCAACTAAAAACACACTTAACATAAAACACATTAAACTAAAACATAAAACAGACTAAACATAAATAAAAAACAAAGTAACATTAAAATTTAAAGAAGGAAGTCCTGTACGAGGCCAAAAGGCTCCTATCTCAGCATGATGCCGCGACATAAAAAGAAAAATGTCGCAGCGCTGGTATTCTGATAGGGCTCGGGTAATAAAGGCGTAGGCAGAAACTGCAGAACGACATCTGCTACGATCCTTACATACTCTTTTTGCTTTACGTTTACGTTCATCCACCGTCATACACGCACGCCGCTTACAAGTACTACGCACCTGACCTTTCTGAATAACATCACTAATAAGGCCACTATAATTGGTAGATTCATTTATCCGTATTTTTTTAATCGACCAGACTGCATATCGATTATTGAGAACGATTCTTTAGATGGCAACACCAACCGGTGACGGTTGACAATTGGCTAAGGAAGGCGTGATCCGGTAATCCATTCGTTCACTTGGTTTTGGAGTGAGCTACGGGTCGGACAAACAGTTGTATAGATTGTTGGATTTGAATTAATGATTAAATAATATTATTGTCTACCCAAGGAGTTTTCTTACAATAAGTAGGTATGTCATTTTAGGGCGTCCCGGCTTTTTTACTTACCTCTGCCGCATTTGTTAGTCGATTTCAAGCATCCTCTCAAAATGACCAAACCATTTGTTTAAATTATATTACATACCCGGCTGACCCCAATTTTTTGTCATAATTATGAGCGCTCAAATTTCCAAGTGGAAAACTGGACTGGCCGCAGTCCAGTTTTCCCATCAATTAGTAATTTTACCACACCCATATTTGATTGGTTTCAAATTACCGTGTGGACGTTTGACGAGGGCGCGCCGTATCACGGAGTACCTCTATGTTGGTTAAATGGCAAAAATATTTGGCTGAGATAGATAAAATTACTTAATACGTGCTTGGCTTGGGTATGTTCCCGTAATACCGTCTCTGTCTTGCTTTTGTGGTGTGTCATTTGTGCAACAATGACCCTAGAGCTCAAGTGTTTTTCTATATCATAAAGTTATACTAATACCCGTTTTCATGAACACTAGGCAACACTACTAAAATAATTAAAACAAATAAATAAAATTGAAGTGTATGTTTGTAATGTCAAAATAAGACCTTTACTAAATGTATATATGTACTTTCATAAAGAAAGTATATACTGTACTTTTAACAAAAAACAATTTCTAAACTTTTTGTCTGTCTGTTTTTTCCGGCTAATCTCCGAACCGGCAGGACCGATTTTAACGGATCTTTCACTAGCAGATAGCAATATTTTACAAAAATTTAATTATTGAAGAAAAAAAAAAGAATATGTGCTCGGCTCACAAATATTGAAGCTATTCTAACCTCAAGTTTGACTTGATTTGACTTTCAGGCTTCTGACTAGAGCTTGTCCACTCTCTCTGAAATGACGCGCCTCACACGGTAGTGTACGTGAATGCGGTAGTGAGGCGCGTCATTTTAGAGTGGACAAGCTATACTGGAGTGTCTACAAATACATTAATTTGAATTCCTAATGTGAATCCCTTTTCTGTTTTAAATAGAATTGTAATGCGAGCAATGCCTGAATGTACAGGGTTTAGAATCCAGGGAACGACGATCATTTAATTTATTTCGGAAATCCTCAATATCGGATTTATAGGAGCGTCCGGTTTATCCATAATAATGGAAAATAGGTAACTTTCTTAGATTATGCGCAGATAATCCGCCAAGTTTTGCTCGATTCATAGAGAAGACTTGTTTTCGTGTGTGATATTGTTCTGAAAAAATGTCCTTCAAACGTTCTCAAAAGAAAAATAAACCTAAATGTCTTACAAAAGAGAAAGTTACGTAAAATACTTGAACACTCTTTCGTTACTTACGGCATCATCTCGATTCAACTTTAAATATTTTCTTTGACATTTTCTATCGAGAAAAATATCGCTCCCACACTTTTATGTCCGTAAATATAAAAAAACTGTCTATCTACCTACATAAGGTTGCCAAGGTGACAAGAAGCCATCAAATTATGTATCGGGCCCTCTACTACAGCAGTAAATATTTTACATTGCCAATTTTTTTTTCTCGTACTATTTTTCCTTTTATACGTTACCGAATCCAGTCCCATTTCTGAGGGTCGCATGTAAAAATGTAGGTTGAATAGCGTCGGTACGTTAAAGGACGAATAGGTATATCTCTACGATTGTATGGAACGTCAATAATAGGGTTGTCAGAAGCGGAACGACGTTCTAAACGCGTAAAACCTGGTAAATAAGTTTTGTGTAAATTTTCGCGAATATATTTAGAAAAAAAAAGGTTATAGTATTCTAAAGGACATTTTTATATTTTAATAATCGTATTTCTGCTACCCACATCAAATCTATACTATACAGGGACATCGACGCAAACTGATCTGCTGAAAAAAAAAATGCTGTTCCATACATTTTGACTGCGTGGGTATTGCACTTTTCTATGGAACAGCAGATTTTCATTTAAATAACTGACCAAAAATTTCAACGCATGCGGTTTCAGAATCATGTACTAGTATCAGTTTTTGCGTCGATGTCCCTGTCATCCTGTATAAGTAACGATGTGCATTAACTTGACGTGTCGACAGTGTCGCAAAGAGATAAAACGCTTTAGAAAATGTACAGATAAGTTTAAAGTTTTACTTTATTTTTACGATCTTCGCGGTCACGAGTAGGCTCAAACTGACCATTTGTTTTTATATTTTGTTAAATTTTTGTCTAACTAAGCTTGTTAAAAGCTGCATGCCAGACTGGCTTTGCAATTTAAAAATAGTATTTTTTGCAAAACATTCCAGTTCACAACACTGGAATTCTTTCAACATTTTTTTAAACTATAAAGTACAGACAAACACAAAAGTACGCAATAGAGTTACTTTTTACACAAGTATATTTTTTTGTCAAAGAAGGACATAAGTTTTTCATAATACTCGTATTATTGTCCTTTTTTGCTAACCCACTTTACGGGGCAAGCGTCACAAAGGCTGTATTATCCTGTCCCTATTGGAGATACACGGGAATGATATTTCGGTCGCGAAACGACCTGAATTGAGTCGTCAAATTATTTCTCATGTTTCAAGGATACCTTCAGCTGTGCTATTTTTTTTTTGTTATTTCTAAAGAAGAATATGCTAATGTGCATATTCTTATATTGAAAGATCTGTATTTTAGTTCGGTATTTTAGGTAAAATTCCTCGTATATTAGAAAACCTACGGTGTGTAGGTATTAGGATCTAGAACACCTATTTATGATTCCTTTTGAATCGTAAGACATGAGTCTATACCGTCTCAGTACAAAACGAGTTCTAACCTAGGTCCGGGTTTTAATCTTCGAGTCACTTTTCGTATTTCAAACCTTATTCCGACGTGGTAAAGTTCCTTATACTAAATTGACAAATTAGACTCCGGTTTACAATCTCTCTAAGCTGCAACAAAACAAGTTTTTTTTTGTAATAATACCGATAAAGATTTATTTCTCATGCACAAATATCGGCCAAACCAAATAACTTAAGGCCATTCTAATAACTGTCTTGATGCGCTTACTAAATAAACGCAATGCTTTAACATTATAGCCATAACACATTGTTTATTTTATAGCCGCCTGCAAGTTAGGCAGACGGCCAGGCGTGTTCGCTAATCTAACGATCGCAGCCGGCTTGCATAGTATCCAATGCGTACTTGCGTAGTACTTGCGGCAAGTCATGGTACGACAGATACGCTGCTGCATTCTGGCTGCGGTAACGCGATGTTCGTTGCGTTGAGGCCGGTTTCGTAAACATGTGTGCACTTAGTGAGGTGTAGTTTGATTGCAAATGATTGTAAATGTGAGCGTGTATGTACAGAGCGGAAATGGAATTTTGGTTAGTTTTTTTATTTGGTCTCAGATACCATACCTCGGAAAAAGTCTACACTAATGTACTTTTTAACATAGCACAGGGCACAACACTCGAACATTTAAGTACTTGATGATTTAGTTTTTAAGACTGCAAAAAATTTAATGGTATAATTTATTTGAACGATCTAATTTTAATACCGACTAGATCATTTTCTACACACTCAGATAAATGGCACAGACATAATGAACAACGGTGCAAATCAAAATCAAAATAAATAATGCACATGAAAAATACAACGCATACTTATACCAAACGAAGGTTTCGAAATATCGTAAATATTTAAGTGCGCTCCTTGAGAAGTTACAGGCTTGGATCATTATGTTGTAAAAGTTACGCTCAGTAATGTTTGTCGAGATTGCTTCGAAATCGTCTTCCCAAATTCTTTTGTTTACAAGGAATTCGATTAAACTCAAGTGTGATATCTCTGCCAGTATTTAATTAAAATTTTCTTTATTTCAACCGACAAGACAAATCGAAAAAGACAGCTTATTTATCTGAGCTTGAATGGAAGTTTTAAAATTAAAATGGCGACTCCAATGGTTTTCCAATGAGGGGGAGGGAGCAATAATTGTCCGTAGGCTGGGATGCAAATTGGATCGCAGCTCGGTTGGAGATTGTATATATTTGTCAGATTCCGGTTAATGATTTTTCCTGCGATTGTACTCGCAATTTTGTTTGGTAACTTGGTGTGTTCTTTGCAGTGTTTGGGTTGAAAAGAATTTAATTAAACGTGTAATATGAAAAGAGTGTTACAGTGTGTCACAATATTATTTTGATTGTTAACGTTTGTTGTGAAAGCAGTTACTTGGATTTTATTGATTTCGACAAAATAAATTATCATAGCATAACATCACGCCTTGTTTCCCCGAAGGGTTGGGCAGAGTTGTACCTACGGTACATCCACATTTCGCCAGTTATGCTAGATATTATCATTATTTTCAATCATTTATTATTTCAATTTAATTTTAAGTAATTTTATTTTATATAAAATATCATGTTTCGAATTTTGTGTTAAGTACTTAAATACATGATCTGTACCCTTATTGCGTAAAATACGATCAATCAGAATCTGAATCGTTTTGAAGCAGATTGCTAATCCATTGCTTCATCGAAAAAAAATTCAACTCAATGAATGTAGCTGACCTGTCAAAATGAAACAGATTAGTCGTAATCGCTTACGAAAATATATTACTTAATTAGATAGATGATCTCCTCATGACTAACATACTTTTAAGATAATGTAATAAGAAAATTTTACTATTTATATTATTGAAATTGCATGGGAAAATCATAATAATAAGCTTTTAATCTAAAAAAATGCCGACATCGATTGGCCGATGACACATTCAACAAAAATAACTCCCTTTACATTCATTCAATATTTATGAAATAGGTCTGACATAATCGGCCATCATTATATTTCCTGTGAACCACATTCATGATAATGAATAGAAAATCGACGGTTTAAATACCACATTGAATTAAATATGAGCAACTGTAATTACTAGAAAAAGTAATTGAATTTATAGAGTAGTACCTTTTGCCTTTGTTGGAGTAGAATTTAACTCCGCATCTCGTTGTCTTTGTTTTATCGTTTCAATAGACTGCAAGAAAAGAAAGGCCTTCGCCGAGTGTGTTAGCTGGTTTATGTGCAGTATACACACAGGCCTTGTGTTTGTGGTCAATAGTGCAGTGACGTCGTGGTGATACTCGGTGGAAGTAGTGAAGTCATGTTTGTGTTTCATAATTAGGTTGTAATTTTGAGGGGTGAGGGCTTGTGGGGCACAGATGAATACTAATGCTTCACCCCGCAAAATCATTCAATTAAAAAGCGACTCTTGCTACGACACAATAAAGCGCAAATCAGGTCAAACAGCGCTAATTATCTACAGTATAATTATATTCACTTATACTCGATTTGAAATAAGATTGGACGTTTAATTAAACCTTTTTTTACAGTCCGTTCAACGGATTTTGACTTCTATTGCGTTGCCGGTATGACAAATGGCAGCTGCAGTTAACAGTTGGTATTGTAACCACTTTTTTGCTTTAAAGGCCATCCTTATGCCTATGGTATAGAAGTCAAAATTGGTCGAACGGACTGTAAACAAGGTTTGTTTAAATGTCTAATCTTATTTCAAATGGAGTATAGAAGTTGCCTCTCTTTCCATCGCGTAACTCATAGATCTTCTGACTACGTTACGCTGAATTGGCCCGAGAAGACGAGCCCACCGCGTATTTGTAGCTTCATACCCCAAATGCGGAGTGAACCATCTGTGGTTAAAGGGCTAATTGACTATAGAGATCTATCGATCGACAACGTGATCTGATCACTGGTCATGTCTTAGCTGAGTGATCCTTCTTTGCATATGTATTATTTTGTCTTCGAGAGGAGATAAAGCGTTGGTTCTGGCAATGTAGTTGTATTTTTGTTTCTCCGAAAATTTATTTGCTGATGAAATTAAAATCGATATTCAGAAGGGCGCAAGAGTCAGTCTTTTGACTCTCATTTGTTTAATTTCAAGTAAAATGTTCGAATTCAATCTCACATGGCAACACTAAAACCTAACGCCACTACTAGGAAAAACCAAAGACAAACATTATTAGTTTCGAATAAACCCCAAAATAATTTTAAAATAAACAAACTAGAAACAAAATAAAGGTTGACATTTCTTGTCTTTTCTATCTTAGTAATTTGTGAGCTGTCAAAAGACGTTAGCCCGTGATTTTTCAGAATGAAAGGTTGTTTCGGAAAGCCCCTGGTTTCATTTTAATTTGATATTTTTCGCAAACAGTTTTTTTGCAAATTGCGTGCTGACGGATTTAGGAGAGTTTTCCGTGAAATGTTTGGAATGTTTACAGATAATTTTACCTCAATCTGTATCTTAATTTTACTAAATGTAAAGGGCAAACTGTATACTTTTATCTTATAACAAACACGAAGGAAGTATCAAGTCCTGAGTCCGGATGTTGAGTTGGTCATGTTTTGAATTACCAGATAAATAATATTGATTCTTACTGTCCTTGATCGAAGGTGATACGTGATTATAACAAATCTCTTTGATTATTTATATAATCTATACTAATAGTATCACCAACAAAATGTAGAATTCAATATTCAATATTAATAATTTATCAGGAAGCTACATTTTAAATGACAAAATATTTCCAGCTCCACAGTCGTCACGCGCAAACTTCAACTGATCCAAAAGCAATAACAATAACAGCTTTTAGGTCAGTTGGCCTGGAGGCAATGCCGTCTAGCACATGTTTAACAAGTATATTACATCCAGCAGCTACACAAGAGATAAGGCTAAAACTCAACAGATATAAGAATAAAAAACTCATACGACCATTTGGAACGCACCTCAGAGGGACAATACACCGAGAAAGAATATCAAACTCCTATTTTGTAAATGTAATTGTCATTATGTATTCATAAATGTAGGTCCTGAATAGCTATGGGCCTTTTCTCCCCCTCTACCCTCGCCGTCCTCCAGGGAAATGGCTGGCTAGAATTTTGGAACATAAAATTTTCAAGGCAACGCTACAAGCGTCCATGTAACCTTATTTCTGACATCTCTTTTGTGTTCTGTGAGAATAAAAATGAAGTATAGTTCTATCGCCCGTTTAAGTCGTGTATGAGTAACTTGACGTGGAATGTGCGAGAAAAAATGTTTGCTCTGACATAATGTTGGTGTTTGGCATAACAATAACATTAGAATAGTTAAGTGGGTATTTTGTAAATGGTTATCTAGGTTATTAACGTCAGTGTAACATTGCCCTTTTCAATGTCATTTTCTTTTTTTTTAAAGTAAAATTATTCGACCGCATAATTCCTTTACCACTTTTGCCAAGCAATTAAACAAAGAGATTGAAACTTCGCTTTTATACATAGACAAATAAACTTTAGTAGAGCAGTGGTGACCCAGTGGTAAGGGTCCCGACTTACGAGTTGTAGGTCGTGGGTTCGAACCCAGGCAGGCGCTTTAGTTTGTGTGATTAATTTCATTACGACTGCTTTCAAAACGGTGACGGAAAATATCGTGAGCAAAGCGGTATGTCCTTGACAAAAAATTCGAAAACATGTGTCATCTATCTAGTGCGGGTTGGCACTGGGCCTACGTGGTAGATTACAGCCCACTCCCTCTCGAACAGAGGAGATCTGCGTCCTAGCAGTGGCAGCATTATAGGCTGATTATTCTATATGTTAAATAAACCTTGTCGGTTTATGACATTTAAGCAATTTAACCTTAGGGTGGTGAAGCAATTATGTGGTCAACTATACCTAGACTCCTCGTAGGTGTAGTGGTTGCAAGCGCTACTGCTGAGCATGAGGTCCTGGGTTCGATTCCCAGGTCGGGCAGTGTTATTGAGTTTTTCCATTTGGAATTTTTCATATATTGATAGCAAACAGGACAATCGGGCTCTCTATTACATGGGACTTAAACGTAACTGGCGAAATGTGAGTGTACTATAGGTACACTTAACCCTGCTTAACCCTTAGACCTAAAAATGTCTGTATACAGATGTAATGTTATGTTATACACATAACATTACATTATATCTCATCATTATGAATGAGTCTAAAAATCATTAAACCTATTATATAAATAATATTATGTTAATGGTACCATTCCGTAACCGACCGCAGGCGGCAACTGCAACTGCATCGCATCGCCGCGACATGACTGGTTTCTATAAATTTCTATGAAATACCTTCCGTAGCTAGCAACACGTTGCTGGCAGCTACGGGCGAGCGACAGGCGACACGTGTAGCCCGACCGCGGACCAGTATTGCCGCGTGCTCGAGTGATAACACGTTTTTCTATCTTCTATCTACCGACTGGAATATGGGCTGCTGCAGTGACATGACGCCGCGACACCGTCTGGTCGGGTACGGAATAGTACCTTGAGACACCAAATCAAATCAAAGCACACCTAAAAACTCCCAATAACACAAGATATTGAGCAAAAGACAACTTCTAACTGTTATTAATATTCCTTTGACGTCATATTACAACCCAATATTGGTTTCGTTAAAAATAAACCGACGGCTTTGGTAATAGACAATCAAAGTTTAAATCGGACGGGAGTTCTTTGCAGCGCTTCTAACTTTTAACTAGAAGAGTTCGCTTGATAACAGAACACCGACTTTCCGCTTCATTTTACCTGACGCGGCATAAACTGATAATAGCAAACGACTTCCAACTTTAGCTCACAGATGACGGAACGGAGAGGGTAGTAGGTATGTAATTATAGAGACTGGGCTTATAAATATAGAGTTGACCAATGAGGGTTTATAAATATAGAGTTGACCAATGAAGAACCATCTTGTGACGAACCATTCTTTATGTTGTAGAACGTAAGTGAAAAAGCTTAGAGATTATTTGTAATTCAAAAGACCTGTTTTGACTGCCTCTTTAGTGTTCGCAAGTGGTACTGCTGAGCATGAGGTCCCGAGTTGGATTCCCGGGTTCAGCAAAGTGTTATTGGGTTTTCTGTCAGGAATTTCGCAAAAGCAGCCGGTTGATGGGAATAGACTCTCGATCTGTTACATGAGTCTTAACCATAACTGGCGAAATCTGAGTGTAAGTACACCTCTGCCAAACCCTTCGTGGCTTACAGGTGTGATGTTAGCCTAGTGGTGTGACCGTCAGACTGCCAAGTCATAGGTCTAGGGTTCGAACCCAAGGCACGCACCTCTGACTTTTCGGATTCATGTGCGTATTGTATAATTATCACTTGCTTCAAAATCGGTGAAAGAAAACATCGTGAGGAAACCGGCCATGCCTGAGAGATATTTCTCGACGGCATGTGAAGCCAAGTCGGAGGCCCATGGACGGCCTTAAAACTCTGACACCTGGTTAGTCACTAACCACACGAAAAGGAGAAGGTGTGATTATGTTATGTAACACTTTTTTTTTCTTTTTTTTTTGGTTGGGCGTTTGTCAAATATTTTCTCCCGCTCTGGGCGGAGCGGGAGGGCGTGTCAGACTTTTACTGACTAAAACCCACCCGTGTTCCTTTCGTTACCTGTGTGCCGGGGCCACGATATCCCTTTCGGACAAACTCGCAACCCTGGCAGATGTTATGTAACACCTTTTTTAAGGTTTTTGTATAAACGTACCTACCTACACAATTACCAACATAAAAGTGACAGTTATAGCAACTGTCAATGGGCATGCAAGATTATTTAGGTACTATATTAAAGGTTTATTGTTTTTGAATAACACATGAGTCGGTTGGTTTTAACACCTAAAATAATCAGCATAAACAGATACAAACAGTTTTCTGTAACCAAAGTCTAAAACTATTGTATCAAAAAAATACCTAAAACCATCCAGGTAAATCCCTAGTGATCATCCCAACCTGACAGTTGTTTCAAACCCATCAACTTATAATAATCTATATACCCATCTGTCTTCTCAGACTGAGTGGTCTGCTTTCTTACATTATGTAGACGAGAATACGATAAAAAAATATTCTTTTCATTTTTGAATTATACAGTGAGACGTCTAGACATTACTGTAGTATATATAGTAGAATACTTATTAAGTCTGTGTATAATTTCCATTCAGAATATTCAATAAGCAGACGATATAATATTGCAGGTCTTGGAAACTATTTTAATACAGTCAGGGATATTTGAAAAGGTTTGATTTTTTGTATAAAAAGAAAAATTGTTTATACAATTGATACTTCTACTATAGTTCTTCTTGAATTGATAGTTACTGTTATTTTTGTTTTTTGTTTACAATTTTTTGCTGTTTATATATTGTCCGTTTTTTTGTCTGAGGAGCTTTGTGGCTAAGTAATAACTGCTGCACGGGTCGATCCGTCAGATGAAGCTACGCTTGCCGGGGTTGGTCTGTGAATGGGCGTCAGAAAGGCTCCATATAAAATACTGGTGTTCAGCTGAATCCGGTTAGACTGGAAGCCGACCCCAATAAAGTTGGGAAAAGGTTAGGCAGATTGATTGATTGATATTGTCCGTTTTTTTTGTGTGTTTTGTATTGTTTGTATGTTCGTTTGTTTGTTTCGCTTTCACGCTAAAACGGCAGAACGGATTTAGATGAAATTTGGCACATGGGTAGACCGTGACCTGGAGAAAGACATAGGATACCTTTTATCGAGATATTCCTACGGGACCGAGACTTATGTGGGTGAAACCGCGGGACGCAGCCAGTATCTCTTAACTGGAACTTACTTTCTAGAGGTGATGGTAAACGTTCTCTTAGAATTTGATGTTACAAAAATATAAGAACGCTTTTGTAAGTGTAAGTGTTTTCAAAGAGAGGTAGTAAGCATTCCTTATCTACACTGATAATGCGATTCCACTGTGGTATTCAGCAGGGCATAAAAGTAAAAGTTCCATTCTCGCTTATGCATCTCTTAAAGGAGTAATACCGCAAAGATAAAATTGTGAAAGAGCCTTGTGTTTCGAGAAATTACATGCTTAAATGCGAAAGTTGAAACCCGATAGTGTGGCGTGACCTTTCCACCAGTCTTGCTTTGAGGCACTAAGTTACACAAGATGTGTGTTTAACTCCTCCTTTTACGATTTCTTGAAGGTTTTCTAACCACAGTTTAAGGCCTAGTTCTATTTTAGGCTGTGGTTTCTGTATGCCTGTGATGACGACAATAAACCGTGACTTTTTACTTTTTATAATGTTATCGCTCATGAGCTTCAGTAGGCTGTGTCGTAATCATGACGAATAAAAAGTACCTACACCGTCACTTTTGATCTGACACATTTTTATAACAGCCAGACCTACCTAATCGTTCGAAAATTTGGTCGTCTTTACCAAAATATTTAAAAAAAAACTTCTGTCTCTAAGGAGTCATAGGCCCCGTTGGTAGATAATTATACTTTTTGTTCCATCTTAAAAAATAAAACTGAGAACTTCGCTACTCAAAGTAGGCTACGCAATAAGGAGAAATTGTTTCATATAATTTATAAACAAAAAGAAAAAAAACTTTTCTGTATTAGTCCCTAGCATAAGTGCTTTGTGATAAGCCCCGAAATCTTGGGACAAAGTTTCACCTCCGTGCCGAATAGAGCCGCCTTATGTTCCAGAAAAGGCTAGAACTCAAATGCTTCCAACTATTTAAGTTTTTTATTAGATGCTGAAGAAAATATTACTAGTCAAAGTAACTGTTTTATTAAAGTTTATTATACAAAATAGAATTTTTAATTTTATTACTATCTGCGTAGCTGGCGCAAAATTAGCATCAGTAATCAGCGCGAACCGTCGCCGATAAGTGCCGACAAGTTTCTATGTTATAAGTCGGCGTCGATTCGCGCTGGTTCGGCAAAAAGTATGAAAACTGCCTGCACCGACCAGCGTTGACAACCAGAGCTGGACATACTCGTATAGGCGCCGGTTACTAGCGTTCTACATGAATCCGCCCCTAGTTGTCTTGAATGAAACTCGGTTTAGTTACAATCCATGTGTATCAAAGCACAGTATCCAAGCGACAGCGGAAGAATATATATTTGGACAAACAAGGATAAGAATCGTGTTAGTCATTTAGATTCAAAAACCTCAAGTCGCTTCTTACTTCTCGATAACCATAGACTAACTACTCTAGACCAAATAGTGTTGTATGTTTAGATATAACAGTGGGAACCATAGATATTTTCTTGGTTCGCCACAGGGGGGTGGCCCCCCTACGGAGAAATACAAGACACGAAAAATTAAATTCGTTAAAATGTAGCATGCTTTTGTTTTATATTAGACGTTTGATTAGTTTTAATTGTTGAATATTTGAGGTATCACAGATCAAGAAAAGTATGACATATTATGATTAGTTAAATAAATGAATGTGTACTTGAATAAATAATTCAAGTAACAATGACCCATACACATTATTCAATACATTATTCATTATTCATTACACAAATAATACATTTATATTACCTGCAATACAATAATAATAATCACCACACTTGACTAAAAGATTGGCGATCGATCTTTTATCTAGTCTGAATGATCACAAAAAATTGCTGTAAATTCAACCATTTTTCACAAAATAATTTTGATATAACCTTTAATTAAAGCGCAGTCGTTCTACGTAAAACCACATATATACATATTACTAAAGGAGGGACTCGTGGCGACTAAATAATAACAGCCTCACGGGTCGGTCAAAGGTCAGTTCGTGGATGGGTGACCATCCATTACATATCGAGATGTCCCTCGGAAAGCACGTTAAGCCGTTGGTCCCATTCTTAGATCTTTGACAGTCGTTACGAGTAGTCAGAAGTACAAAAGTCTGAAAACCAGTCTTACCAAGGATTATCGTGTTAACTGCAGTAATTGGTTTGTGCTACAGTCGCTCCATGTAAAATACTGGTATTCAGCTGCAGCCGGACTGGAAGTCAACCCCAACATAGTCTGGAAAGGCTAGGCAGATTGGTACATATTACTAAACAACATTGTATTATTTTAGTACAAAACAAAAGTTAAAAAATATAGTTACATGAAAGACTGAACAAATATATTATTCGTTGCGTTTTCATCCAGTGTAATTGTAGTAAAAGGCCCGGGCTACGTCATACAGACAACAAAACCACTATTTGTATGTTAATTTACTCTTCTACTGCTTTGTTTGGCTTAGAAAAATGGCATTATTATACAAGTATTTGTAAAAAGTTTTGGTGAAATAAGTTCTTATTGTTTTACAATGGGTTTTTGTACTCTTTTTTTGTCAGTAGGTATAACAATCGTGTTTTGTTTATTGTTGTGCTTTATAACTACACAAAGTTTTGCTTATTCCTAGGGGGATAATATTAGTTTGGCTAACTTGTTTTTCCTCACCCTGTTTTTCTAGAATCTAGATTAATCTAGATGATAGATTGTTATTGCACTATTATAAGCGGTAAATCTGGATTCTAGATTTAGCACTACTAATGGACGATTGTTAGAACTATGACTGTTTGTCTAATGCTAGCCACACACGTAACGTTGATATACTTGCGCAAATTTAGGCTTGCGCGATTCTAACCTGAATAACTTTTAATTTCAGATTTTTTGATAATATGAATCTTTGCCGTAAGTTGGCAGAACTACTGCCAACTCTCTTAGTATTTATTTCTAAATATTTTCTCAAACGACGCGTTCTGAGAACTGTCAAGGTCAATAAGAGCGAGCACTTTATACTAAGACCGGAAATATTAAATTAAAAAAATATTTTTATGAAAGCTCAAAAATAGTAGATTGATAAACAAGGGTCGAAAGTAATCAATTCCCCTAAGACGTACAGTCCACACTCTACTTTTATTTCGAATGTAAGGAAAGTAAAAATACTAGTAATTCTAAAATATTTATTGATGAGAATAACATGAGTAGTACCTATTTAAAATTAATTGAGAAGGTAGAAAAAATTGTGTGTTTTTTTTTAAATTTAAACACCCCGCCTCAAGGCCGCGGGCGTTCCACTTAATACGTATTTTTTTTATTCACACTGGCTGTTTATACACTCACAAGACCGCAACATTTTTATTTTATTTTAATCTGTATGTTTCTTAATTATGTAAAGTTTTCGTAGCCGACTACCTAAGTTCTATTTTTAAAACAGATTCTCGCCCTAGAGAGCGAAGCAATTACTATGAGACTTTCCCGCCCATAGATGGGGAGCATCGTCTTCCACCCGCTACTCGGATTAAACAAACTCTACTTTCCGAGTGTGAGAAATGAAAAATATTTTTCCTAAACCGACACCCATTACCCATTCACACAGTTCTATCCAAACAAAGCGCCACAACCAAACACATTAACCGCCATTTCTCTCCGCCTTAGTTGGGTAAAACTTGCCCTGCAATACGCTAGACAAAGCAACGGAACCTGGGTTATGACGGCCATATAAATGCGAATTGTCGCGATTTAACTTGCCGACTTGTATACAGTGTGTTCGGAAATGACACAGTGAGTAAGCGAGTACTGTTTGTGTGGGCAAGCTGCTATACTGGAATACTGCTGTGATGTAGCATGATCTGTGAGAAGAGGTTTGTAGGGGAGAGTAGTGGTAATGTCTTGCTAAACATCCAATTCCAAGGATTTTGGTGCAATTGTATTATATTCTGGTGTGTTGTTGAGAATATTTTTTTAAATACAATAGACGAGCGTATATTTAGTATATAACCTAAATAACCTAATCGGCTTAACTGTTCTTAAAGAGTCATAAAGAAGCCTATAAGAAATCGATACGTTTTTCACCTCTCAACGCGGCATCCTCAAGATGACGATTGACTTGTTGCGAACCCGGACCCGACGTGTTGACACGTGAAGCGTCGAGAGTAGTGTGTACTGCTCTCGACGCTTGACGTGCCAACACGTTCTTATGACTCTTTAAGAACGGTTAAGCGGATTAGTTACTAAATATACGTCGTCTATTGTATTTTATAATGGATTTCCGCAAAGTCACGCCTGAGTCAATTAACTATGAGAACGTTTTTTGTAAAAAGGTTGCAAGTTTAAAGTACAGTAATCTAAGTTTGACATAAGCCTGTCGGTATAGCTTATGTCAATCCAATAAATTTTTGACTTTTTAATCGTCGTTAACGCAGAAAGAATGTCTTTATGTCTGCTTCCAAATGTGATTAAAACATTTTTTATTGCTCCCTGTAATTTCGTGTATCCTATTATGAACTATCGGTCATGCTCATGCGTGCAGACGTGATTGAGTAAATTACATCGAAACATTCACAAATCACTATTGTCATATCCCATCCCATACCACTATATGAGATGGGATAGCTCCAGTTGCTAACCTAAGCAATAAGATTCCAATGTTTTATCACTGAGAACTGATGTCAATTCTCACTTACGTGAATGATTAGATAACATAACATCACGCCTGTACTCCCGAAGGGTCAGGCAGAGGTGTACCTATAGTACACCCACATTTCGCCAGTTATGTTTAAGTCCCATGTAATAGGGGGCGAACCTATTGCCATCAACCGGGCACAAATCCAGACTCCGGGCTGCTACTGAGAAATTCCAGATGGAAAAACCCATTAACACCCAGCTCGGGAATCAAACCTCACCGACCTCATGCTCAGCAGTAGCGCTTGCCACCACTAGACCACCGAGACAGACAAAAACACAGACGTAAATAATTAGTTACTGGTTTATTGCTCTACGAATCACGACATCCCATCTATATGAAAGATGTACTTGTTTAGGCTTTCTTTACTAAGTCAACCTTTCCTTACGTCCCATTAGACGTGACTGATGGATTTTTTTGCAGTAAATAGAGGACTTTCTGTAGGTAGGTTTTTTATTTTTGTAACATCCAATTTGAATTGACAGGGTTGTTTGCTGTGGTAAGGTTGCTCAAGTAATTAAATTGTAAACTGAATTGTAATTAAATCTAAGAGAAAATTGTGGAGGGTTAGGAGTAGCAGCATAGCATACGCATAATCAGCCAATAATGTTCCCCACTGGTGGGACACAGGTCTCTCTGTGAGAGGAATTGGGTCGTCATCCACCACACGGGCCCAGTGCTGGTTGGTGGATGTCATATGTGTCCGCAGTAAACAAAATAGATGTAAATAATCGTCACAAATTCTCAAATATGTACACACTAGCAGCGCCCCGCGGTTTCACCCGCATAAGTCTCGATCCTGTGAGAATATCGGCATAAAAAATATCCTATGTGTTAATCCAGGTTATAAACTATCTGTTTGTCAAATTTCATCTAAATCCGTTCAGTAGTTTTTGCGTGAAAGAGTAACAAACATCCATACATCCATCCATAATCACAAACTTTCGCATTTATAATATTAGTAGGATTAGTTCCCCATATTGGAATGACTTATTGGAATCATATTAGATTTAGTAATAAACCTACATCATTGAATAGCGGCCATTTCTTTTACCAAAACTCAGTATTAACACTTTTTCTGACCCGTGCATGACCTGAGCCAAGAGATTGCGCTTGCGACCACTAAAGTGGGCCAACATAGGTCATTAAGGTATGTATGTAATTAATATTTTAGTACTGTGAGCACGCCGGCACTAGTACTTAGACTTCATAGGATATAACGTTCATAAACCCGAATACATTAATGCAGGGATTCCCAACGGTTGCGTGCCCCCCTTGGGGGTGTAGAGTGACCAATGGGGGCGCGGCGGCTCTAATAATCTATAGATTTATTAAATTTTATGTTCTTGATTTAGAAAAGGTTAAGACTAGTTTTCAAAACCCGAACGTTTCATAATATTGTAGGTAGGTACTGTAAAATGAGCTTCAGCTTTTCTGCATAAGTCTACAAAAATTAGTTTTCTTAGTTCTGTATGATTGGACTAAAGAAAACGGAACCTATACGAGGCGGCGTGCTACAATTTTCGAGCTCACTTTGCTCGCTCTTCCATTCTACATTCTCTTGATTCTTTAACTCCTTTTTCTGTATAACAAATATGTACCGAATTCGAAATTATTCGAGGTCGCTTTGCTCGCTCTTATATTATGCTTTCTCATAATTATTGAGTTTTTCTGCAAATCTCGACAAAGTAACTTCTATTTTTGTTTGAATGATCAAAATAAACCCTAAGCTATCCAAGGGGGTGCAGACATTTACAAGTGAGGTCGAAAATGTTTGCACCCCCTTGGATAGCTTAGATTTTCTTTTGCTCATTTTACATCCTTAGTATCCCATTTTTTTTTTTTTTTTTTGAGGGTGGGAAATCATCAAATGACTTCTCCCGCTCTGGGCAGAGCGAGAGGGTGTGTCAGACTTTTACTGACTAAAACCCACCCGTGTTCCTTCCGTTGCCTGTGTGCCGGGGCCGCGTTATCCCTTTCGGACAAACCCGCAACCCCAGCAATCCTTAGTAACCCCTGAGTTACTTTATCGACTTAAGCAAAAAAGCGTACTAACTTAAGCGTAGTAATTTCTAAAGAAAGGGGGCGCGTATGTTAAAAGGTTGGGAACCCCTGTTAATGTAATTGCCCTCCGGTATCCATTATGAAAACAATTAATATTTTACTTACCAATTAGGATTAGCCGTTACTAATACGGTTTGGTCGAAAATATATGCAAAAGATGCAATTCCCATCATTCCATCGATGAATTATTAACATTCTGATATCAATACATTTAGTTTAGTTCGTTTTTGCCTGATAATAAGTCAACCTCAAACTCAAACTCAAAGCATTTATTTCAATTAAACCATTTACAGGCACTTTTGAATTGTCAAATAGTCGCGTCAGTTAGTCAGAAAGTTGAAGCTAGTTATAGAATAAGTGTTTATGAATGCTTCTAATTCATCTGCGGTCCAGGATAGCCTTATCTTCAATTTGAAATAAATGTCTGTTGACTAACTTAGTCCCAGAATTCCTAAACTGGGACTTAGTCTAGTCTGGAACAGCAAAAAGAACTGACGCTTTTTGTATTTAATGATAGTGTAAAATAGAATGAAGAAGAAAGCAGCAAAATTTACTAAAGAGGACATTGCAGTCTCTCGATGCCAAATTGTAGGAAACGGTACACCTAATTACACTAAAATATTAAAAACTACAAAGGTTATAAGCGGTCTAAAACAATTGAACTGGTAAGTATATAATATTGCCTTCTCGGCAGGTACCTATTTCTTACAATTCTTAACTATAGTACATTACTGTCGCGGCTAGCATTTAGCGCATTGATGGACGATCGTGAGTCCATCAATGCCTGGGTGCGGCCAAGGCTTGTATAGTACTTTTCTCAAACAATGCGCGGAAATTCGAACTTAGTAAATTAATTATAAATTCCAGAATCAATGACGAACGAAGAAATTTTTTCACGCGCTAATTTATGTTCATTTGTTTCTTCTTTACTATTTCTAAGCCAGTTCGAAATTTAATTAAAATCTTTGATAAGTTACCTCCTTGGTTGAAGTAAAAAGTTAGTTCCATTTTCAAATATCACGACAGATATGAGTTTTCTTAATATGTAATTTATTTGACCGCTAAACGACAGTTATGGATTTTCATAGTAACATTGCCGGCCGGGCGCTCGCTTGTTTTTGACCAGTACAGCAATTTCGATTTATCTTGAAGAAGGTCGTCAAAATAATGTTCGAATATTATATTTGTACCGTCTATAAACGCATTTAATAGTCTGAAAAAAAGCAACACTAGCGACGTAAGTACCAATTGGTATAGGAAAACTATCAATTGCTCATGTTTTTTATTCCCATCAGAAATAGCCTTTGGCCTTCAGAGCTTTTTGTGGCACAACGAGATTCTCTTATCGGCGACCTTACACATTTTCCTTAAATCCTCGTTTTTGCTCTAATATTATCAATATCGAGCATTGGGAAGTGTAAAAAAAAAACATTTACTGTGGTATTTTCCTTGTATACCTACGACGTCGACCTACGAAAACCTTAACCATAATTAGAAAATTGCCTGTTCTATTCTATTTTACTTTTTAGCAATGGTGCCTATATCGACTATTCTGCCAATGTCAATAAGTTTAGGAAAAACGTAAAATCACAAAAAACTCGCGCGCGGTTGTTCACAGTTCGAATCTAACCTGACCTATTTGGTCGGGGTGCCACATAAACGGCGTAAATTTATATGTTAAAAACTAATTTTAAGTGTTATGTTGCATTTCACGCCGTGGCAGCGGCCGGCGAGCGCTACTTCCAAGTTGATCGCTTTCTATAATATCAAATTTGGATACCCAATAAAAGTCCATAGACTTTTTTTTGCGTGGTCACCCTACTTTGTTTGATTTGTTGTATGCCGCCGCCATGGTGCACAACAAAAACAAAGCGACATCAACGCCTCTACCGGTGGATAATCTAACTATGTTACGATATGATGTTTGGGCACAACATGAAGTAGTCGTGCGTTTAACTTTCCATATCCTCAAACGTTGAGTATTCAATTATCTGGCCAGAACACATCATGATGTGACCAGCGGTCGATATTCATTTCATGAAATGGTAAATTCTAAGATCTGGCCACGGCATAAATGCAATGCATAGCGACGTCAAAAATGACGCGTCAATGGCGTAACACCATCGAATTACAAGCAACGAGTTTAATGAGACAAAGTCCAAGAGTGATAACGTTTTCGTAAAGTGATCGTACATGTGTAGTGGGTCCAATGATAGCTAAGAAGTGTAGTTAGTAATCAAGTACTTATTTAATGCTCTAATTCCCTTAACATCCAGTTTTTGGTTGATGATGTAGAATTCTGGTCAGTTTTAAGAAGAACATTAATGTACCTTACAATGTAACTCTTCTTACGATGACTTTATCAAGACGAAACTATACACTTCCTCACCACACAGTCGACAAACTCACAATACAATGACGTAATCCAATAATCAAACTAGATCCAGTGTCAGATAATTTGAATACAGAACTGTATCATAGTTCTGTGTCCGAAATATGGTGCAGATAGCACAAAGCAGTCGATGTAACTCGACAGGCGGGGATGATGAATTCACTGGCGCATTGAACCCGACAGAGTACTCAATACAGTAGGATAGGGTTAAAAGGAGAGATTTGATTGGTTGGGTTCACTGAGGGTGACGATATTGATATTGATTGTCATGATAGGCAAAATGAAGAGGAATTTATAGATATTTTTGTTTTAGCTATAATATCTACTATTATTTAATAATATGAGTAAAATATATAAAAGCCACAAATCAGTGAGACGTATTTTGTCCTTTCATAAAACTTTTGCATAAGTATAGTACCGACAGTTAAAGTACCTACATCGTAATTTTTATTACGATTTATTTTGTCGAGAAAAGTCAAAGATTTACGAAAACGTTAAAGTTTTCTGGAGCAAAAAGCCTTGTAGCTCCCTCGTGGCTCTCAATCAGTATGTCACTAATAGCTTACGTAATTGACAACTGACATAAACCACAAGACAGGCTTACATTTTAGTGAGTAAGCCCAGAGGTATTGGTTCTGAACTATTGCACAGAACCATTCTATTATTTAGGAGGATATGAAACGCTTTACATGTATGTACTGTTGCCATAATGAACGGACGCACATATATACACGTCTATTCTAACAAGAGTTTACGTGAGGGCGACATAACAATCCATTTTGGAGCGAAACTGGACTACTGTCCTTTGTAGACTGTGGCATTATTCATACCAATCTCGGTCTGGGAGAGGCGCCCGCTACGTCGCTAGACAATGGTATATTATTCTGCTTACTATAACACAGTTTATTGGCTGCCAAGTCGGTACGATGCAACTATGAACATTTTCACATGCTACTCCGGATATTCGTCGGTTTTATCGGATTAACTTTCGTTATGAGCACAAACTTTATTATTCCGCTTTATAGCATGAGATTTTCCGTTCATTATCTTCTTTTGTAAACATTTTGTCGCTGCGAAATTAGTATGAGCATTTTCGGACACTATTTTTGTTGGTGTACTGTATTTTTATTTTCTGTGGTTTTTGAGCAAATAATGCTTCCTTTTTGTATGAGTTTCGTATAAGGCAGGGGTTTATGTTTTGTAGAAATGTCTACATTTTTCTTATTTTGTTTGAATTTACCTGTATTAATACAGTAGTAATTATGGCGAAGCTGATGTCAAATGCGGCCAGTATGTACGCACGGCTACACATCAAGCTATACATTTCCAGTATAAGCTGACCTCGCATTGTACTGAAATCCTATACAATGCGAGATCAGCATAAACTGGAAATGTAAAGCTTGATGTGTAGCCGTGTGTACCTAGCCAATTCCTCATACCTGGGAATGTTTGCTTTAACGATTTATTTAGGAGACACTGTCTCATATAACATGAATATCGGTGTGTTGACAAATTTTATGTTCCTGTTATAAATTATGCATAGCTTACGTCTATCGATTTTATTTGACAGGAAAAATGACGCTCAGAGCTTCGGAAATGCTTTAAATTGATGGCGTATCATTATAAGTTATTTATGTTGGATACAAAAAAAGGAAATGTATGAATTATCCTTATAAATAATTGTAATCCATACTTTAGTAGCAGAGATGACATTAGAAATAATAAAAAAGTGGCAAAGTCCGAGCTGGACTCACACACGAAGGGTTCCTTAACACCGTGAAGTATTTAACACTACATTTTTTATTTGTTTTTAAAGCGGCCATATTAGTACACCCTCTGTGAAAATGTAAGTGTCTCCTATTACAGTTCGTAAACAAAAAAACACTAAACATCGTGAGGAAACCGGCATGCCTTTTTTTTTTTTTTGACGATGGAATATCATCAAATGACTTCTCCCGCTTTGGGCGGAGCGAGAGGGCGTGTCAGACTTTTACTGACTAAAACCCACCCGTGTTCCTTCAGTTGCCCGTGTGCCGGGGCCGCGATATCCCTTTCGGACAATACCGGCGGCATGCCTGAGAGATATTTCTCAACGGCATGTGAAGCCAAGTCAGAGGCTCAAGGGCGGCTTTAAAACTCTGACACCAGGTTAGTCACTAACCACGGGAAAAGAAGAAGAAGACGGTTCAAATGATACAGCCCTGTGACAGACGGACGGACAGCGGAGCAAAAGGGGCCCGTTGGCATCAGTTGGGCATGGAATGCAAAAACTTTTTTTTAAATATTTAAATTGCGTCGTATTTTCCAATATGTGCTGAAGTAGTTATATTGGATAATGCAAAAGGTTCAATATTATTAGCCATTTGTTCTTTGTATTACAACCTACTTTTGCCAATATTGCGTGACTAGGCCCAATTGGATCAGCCTTATTTATCGAAATCGGTCAAGTGAGTTAAGCTGGCAGTTATACATAAGTGGCTATTTACATAATTGTCTTATGTTACTGTCTTTAGGTAATAGTCGAGGTATCTTGTATGATGTATAAGTGCGTAATATGACTTTCGTTGAGTATTATTTTTGCGGGTTAATTTTACGCAAGTCTAAGCGATTTTTTGTATACCAAAGCAATTAAAAACTAGACAACAAAAACTCAGCATCAGTCTGATGCTAGCTGTAAGCAAATAGATAAAGTTCACTGACCTGACCTGAATTAAGAACTGAAGAAAAATATATACGGCTATTCTTCATTTAATAACAGAGCGACTATACTCGTAGTTTTATGTGATAAGTAGAAAGCAACCACAAAAATATCTTGGTATGCTGACCATTAATGATATTAGTATGCATAGGTGCTATACAGGGTCTAACAAAAATTAGCTAGTGAAACTCCGTGTATGATGGGTATCGATATAACACGACAAAATAAAAAACAAAAAAACTGTTGATTTTTTTTTGGTCTACGGCCGCTGTTGTTGTTGTTACCGGGGCTTGAAACCGGTTAGTATTGTTCATAAAACCGTTATAATACCGTTCATCGATTAACTAGTTAATTACAAAACCGGTTTCGACTAAACCTAAATAATTTTGGTTATTACAGAGAATAGAATTTTAAAACCCGCGCTATTCTGAATAAACCGGTTTACTGAAAAAAAATCTGCTTGTGAGTGCTAAATGCGTATTCGTTGGCTTAGAGCGAAAGCTTTATTATTGTAGGTGTAAAATAGATGGCGTAGTAGGTAGAACTCGTCTATACCGGTTAATTTCGGTCATCAGGATCGATTTTTTTTAAAGACGGGGTCTCTATTAACCGGTTAAAAGACCGGTAACTGAAACCTAAACCGCAGTCGTTTCTGGTTCGAGGTCATGACCAAAACCGGTTTGGAAAATTCACCGGTTTCCGAACCCTGGTTGTTACTTGAAGTAATAGTTGGGTTTTTTTTTTTTGTTTTAACTTGTTTAGATATCGATTCACGGGATTGAGTCTGTGAAGTTTACACGAAGAAAACTGATTTTATAAAATTCAAAATTCAAAATTCAAAAGTCATTTATTCAAACTAGGCTGAGAATCAGCACTTTTCGAACGTCAAAATTACATAAGACAGTCCCCCAAAACGCCCACCCTTCACCACTTCCTAGTGCATTAGCTGGGAAGAAGAAGTGGCGCAACAAACTCCCCAGCAGCACAGCTGTCTGTTCAGTTAGAAGAACAAAAAAATAAGATTCTATATAATAGTATTCAAAATAATTTAGATAATTTAGATTACGCAACACAAAACATAATTTAAATTATTAGCCATATGTTAGCTAGCACACGCCAATATACCACACAACATCATCGAGAACTATACTCAGGCAGAAATAAAAACTAAACGTAAACAGAACTTATCTAAATAAAAGCCTCCAGGCATAAAGGGCGTGCCCGCTTACATATAGTTGTAACTGGAAGTTATAAATGATAAGCTAGGACCATCGAGATAAAATAAATAAAACAAACAGTTAATTACTAATAACAATAACTAATATGATCAATTGTCGAGGTCACTAGCTAACCACATATTGCAATACAACTCATTAGAAAAAACATTGTAATGAGTAGATTATGTCAACAATAAATTGAAATAAAATTAAAAATAGCTTGACTTATAAAGTCAAATAAAAAAAAAAAAAAAAAAAAAATACAATTATATAAACTCATATAATAAATAAATAATATAAACTCATACTTCCAGTGACTACACCTTCTTTTTATTTATTTTTTTGAGGGTTGGAATTATCAAATAACTTCTCGCGTGGCGTGTCAGACTTTTACTGTCTAAAACCCACCCGTGTTCCTTCCGTTGCCCGTGTGCCGGGGCCGCGATATCCCTTTCGGACAAACTTGCAACCCTGGCAGGCATTGGACCCCGTCAGTTGGTGCTGACATCTCTTTGAGGCGCGCGTGGAAAACAACGCGCCGTCGGCCCGGGCTTGGTCCTTATCGGACGGCGAGCTACCCATTGCTCACCGTCCGCAACCTCCCCCCCCCGGGGACCGGAAGTCGGCTCGCGACTCCCGACGCCCGGGGCGTCTCCTGCGGCGACTAGGGCCGCAAGGGTGCGAATCTTGCCTCTCCCTCGCGCGCTCCGCCTTCTCCTTCGCGAGCATTACTGCTTCGCAGAAGGAAGTGACGGCCTCCCATGCACTCTCGCTCCGGACCATGGCCTGAACCAGGGGCGGACGCGAGATATCGCCGCCACCAATCGCCTCCGTGAGGACACGGCGGTGCTCTGCCCAGGCAGGGCAGACCTCCACCGTATGCTCCACCGTGTCCTCCGGGCGATCCACACAGTGGTGACACCCGGGCTTTTCCTCCCGCCCTATACGGAACAGGAACCTCCCGAAACAGCCGTGTCCAGTGAGGACCTGCGTCAGGCGGAAGGTGAGGACGCCATGGCGCCTCTCTAGCCACTTCTCAAAGAGGGCACTTATCGGCACAATTGTGGCGTGCCCAAAGTGACTACACCTGCGGTTGTGACCCCAAAACAACTCATCAAATTAACTTATTTTTTGTTTGATCTCGTTAAATATCGATACCCATCACGTCCGCGGAGTTTTGCTAGCAAATTAAATATGACCCTGTAGTACTGTACTGTAGTACTTTAATGTCCTACTTATAAGGCAGCTGAGAAAGTGTACTGGTCATACAGGGGGCCTACCATCACCTCTATAGCAGTATTATTTTAATCTTACTTCAGTGGGGGAAAGAGATGGAGCTATACGTCCTGTAGAGCTTCATTTCTTTCCCACACTAAAGTAATATTAAAAAAATAAAACTGTTTGAAAGGTGGTGGTAGGTCCTCAGAGGAGGCTTGTACAGTGCGGGAGTATTGTAGAATTGGGTTTTCTGCCTTTTTGCCGTCTACGATATAGTTGGTCTACGATACTGTTTGCAGATTGAATATTATATTTCATTCTACGGCGTCTAACTGATACAGTGAAACAATATTGATTATGACAAGTTTGACGATTGATCACTGCTGCTACCAGTTTCTAACTATTAAAAATCTGTATTCTGTTTCAGACACCTATTAATATAATCACTACCTCTCACTTTGCTCGAACAGCGTGATACAGAACCCCCAATTCTACACTACTTGCAGGGTGGCGATGTCAAAACATTTAAAGCCAGTATTCCTAATATTAAACACTGATAGCTTATCCTGCACTAATATCCATACGTAACTCCGTCTGCCTGTCTGTCTGTTATCTTTTCACGCCTTAACGGCTAAACGGATTCATACGGATAGCTGGTGAGATACCAGGGTTAGGTCATAGCATGTTCCTGTGGGATAACTTTTGACCTTTACGCGGGCGAAGCCGCGGGCAAAAGCTAGTAAAATATAAACAGAACAATACTGTGTTATTTCTACAATGTCGGGAGATATTCACAACAGCCTAGCTTCATTTACATTGAGGACAATTTGCGACGGTGACCGAGGCTGAGCGCCCCTGAAACAGGCATTTGCATTGTATCCCAATTAGTTTTTACAAGTCCCCTAATTTTGTTCTGAAGATAAATGACTGAATTCTCTGCTTTGATGACGATAATTTTGTTTGGTATTACATACCTATTGTAGGGCTATTGAGAAAATTATTCTGTTGTTAGGTTTGTAAATTATTTATTTAACCATTTATATACACACATATATACAGACACAATTAAGTACAAAGGTGATGCTTATTTCTAAAGAAATCTCTTCCAGTATACCTGCGATAGGACAGAGGATAAAAAGAGATGTAAACACCGTGAGAGTAGAGAGAAAGTAAAATACATAAAATCAAAACAATTCACGCAATAAAATAAAACAAATAATATGAGAATATACTTACTTACATACATACATACTTCTAAAATAAATATCACTAAGATTTTATTAATTATAATGTAATATTTTTTTTACAAATAAATAAAATACAAAATAAATACCTACGCAACTATGACGCAGTGGAAACATAGTATTCTTTCACTCTTCTTTTAAATACTGCAGCAGTTGATAAGTTAGTTGTTTTTGATTTACGTGAATATTTAAACGGATTATAGAATTAAGAAAGTTTGATTCAAAAGTGCTCCTTTACTCTTATT
Organism: Agrochola lota; assembly: GCA_947364205.1. NCBI lineage: Eukaryota > Metazoa > Arthropoda > Insecta > Lepidoptera > Noctuidae > Agrochola > Agrochola lota. Next base: position 14,239,419 of record OX376223.1, on the reverse strand, counting down.
TGTATACCGCAGTCATTTAGCAAATCCACTTTTCCAGTTTAATGTAAAACTTAACATCGTTTACGTAAACTCGGTTTTTCTGTACCCTCTAATCTAAAAGCTGCTGCGGTCAATAAATAAGCATGGACAAAACCTCTCCAAGGTAAGAATGCGGTATACTTTTAATGAGCGAACATTTTTTAAGCCATACGAACTCCCAACAGGTCGACGCGGTACTTATAACAAAAAGCATCATTCGTTCAGAAACAATTTCATAAAGAAAAGTAAATAAAATTGTTACCATAAATTACACTGCTTCACAAAAGCCTGCGGTTTAAGGATCAAAGCACTTTTCTAGTAAAAAAATCTAGAAACTGAGTTCCACGCGATTTCTTATAGAAATAAACGCCGTGTAACTTGAACTCAGAGGCTTAAGAATAATCCAGGAGAAACTTCTAGAATTTATTACTGTAGTCTGACACTTGTAATTTTAACACAGGTATCGGTTTGCCAATTATAGTTACTCCATTCTTTCTAACAGAGGTAATATTTTAAGTTCAGATAAGTTTAAAAGCCGATGGAAGTAGGAATAAGATTTGTAAGGAATTCGCGAAGTGTCAGATAAATTTACCTTACCTTAATTTGTAGAAGATAAATGTCGTGATGGCTCAGTGGTTAAGGCGTCGCTTCTCATGCCCGAGGTGGTGGGTTCAAATCCGGGCAATTACCAATGTGACTTTTTCAATTCATATGTACTTTCTGAGTTTATCTTCGACATTGGCATGACATCGGTGAAGGAAAACATCGTGAGGAAACCTGGACTTATAGTATAAGTCTGAAATTACCAACCCGTCTTGAGCAAGCGTGGTGATCAATGCTTGTGCCTTCTTTGTATGAGAAGAGGCCTTTGCCCTGCAGTGGGACAGTAACAGGCTGGTATTATTACTATTTTATTATTAGAAAATAAATAGGTATTTTAGCGCATCTTAAAATGCAAGTAGTCCTAAACCATACTAAGCAGAACATGAGCAATATAAAATATAAACTAACTACCAACTACATCTCAATCCTAACTAATATTAAGTATAGTATAATTTCATAGCACATATGTGAGTACGATGTATCGACTATAAAGCTACCATTTAGATACTGGGTATGTCTTTCATTGACTTGAATGTGCCTTGGCGGCTGAGAGTATGTCATGCTCACTCTAATGTCTCGCTAACGGTGGCGCGTGTGTTGGATTATTTAGCTCCCTTCAAAATGGTTGAGCTGAATGGTGCTAATCCATGCGTCATGTTTGTGAACGGGCGCCGTCAGTAGGGATTGGTCATCTCTTAGCTAACACGGCTTATTTTAATTAAATTTAATTTTTGAGTTGTTATTTTTTTTATTTTTGTTACGGACGATTTTAACGTTTTTCATCGTTCTCACATGTACGTGATGTAACCAATATTTTGTAACCATATCAGGATTTGAAAGAGTGTCCGTGGAGTTTCTTGCCCGTTTTTCTCCATAGGTACCTACTACGCTTTGGAATGCATCTAGCTTCACCTTTCTGACTGACCGACCCCTTGACAATTCAAAAGTGCCTGTAATTGGTTTATTTGAAATAAATGCTTTGATTTTGAGTTTATTATACTCGTAAATGCGATTGTGAGTTTGTTTGTTACGCTTTCACGCTAAAACAGCTGAATAGATTTGGATGAAATTTGGATTAGGACATAGGATACTTTTTATCCCGACATTCCTACGGGAGCTAGACTTATGCGGGTGAAACCGCGGGGCGCAGCTAGTACTCCATCCAACATTAAAAGTAACAAGTCAAAAATCTTCAAATAAACATAGTTTCAACCTCTTAATTTTACCCATCACTTCTAACGACAAATAACTATCAATCAAACTCGTCAGTTTTGCGCCCACAGGCGGTAAAACTTTACCATTCATCAATGAATGTAGTATGTTCTGGTTGACGTCACTCCAATTAAAGGGTGCCGCGATAAGACGAGGGGTAAGCAACCATCCGGACGCTTGACTTTCTTAATTAAGAAGCCGATCTCCAGCCCGATAGGGGACGGACATGCGATCTACTTGTTATAAATGCAGTGTTTTGTGTGAATGATTTTTGTTTGAACTAGGTTGAATTGGGTGGAGACCAAGCCTTTTTGGATGGTTTTTGGCGATAGTGTGAAAAGCAGTCTGGTTTTTCGTATTGAACAAGCGTGTGGCCGATGGGATTTTCTATCTGCAAAAATTACAAACTTCTTTACAAACTTTCATCCGCTATTTAACCCCTTTAGGGGATGAATTTTCATAAATCCTTCCTTAGTGCTCACTTTCGTTATATGAGGAACTCTTGTGCAAAATTTCATGTTTCTAATCCCAGCGATTTAGGCAGTGCCTGTCAGGGAATTTAAGATTTTTACTAAGTAGATATCTCCATTTTTCATTTGATGAATAAATCTAGAGTTTTTCATTGGCAGCCGTAGATATACAACATTTCCCGGAATTAACTTCCGGGAAATGTTGTATATTACGGCTGCCAATGAAAAACTCTAGATTTATCACACCACCACACACCAAACACCCCAATTAGATATTTTATAATCTGAATTGTTATTATTATGTTTAAAACATTGTTTATTTATTTAATTAGTTGAGAAAATTGTGGTCACATTACAAATCTACGCCCGCGCTTTATGGCTCTAGCGTAGTAGTCACTTCGTCCATTTTGGTTTGTTTTGACTGTATAGTGGAACTGTGACTGTAATTTACGTAGTTTTTCGAAACAAAATATTTTCATAATGTGCATTAATTCAGTTACACATTGTATATTTTACTAAGACATCTCAAAATAATATGATGATGAAAGAGAAATAAAAAGCCGCTCTGGCAATGAAGACTTTTTTGTATCACATTTTAAGGTTCCAGTAAAATTTTCATGACGTCATCAAGTAATGCTTTGGCAACATGACATCTTGTTATTAACAAGTTTGACGGAGACTCGACAAAACTCTAGGAACGTCGATGAACTCTCCCGAAGTTTCTCGAAGGGCGCATACTTACGTTATTTAGGTTAATACTTTATGGGACAGGAAAATGTTTCGACTATTGTTTCCTACGTCATAATAACACCGTTTTATGATTACACTTATGGTACACTTATTAATACTAAACTTGTGACCTGGAAGCCATATTGTTTTTGAAAATATACTGCGCCGTCGAAGTTTTATGGGGGTAATAACTGTGAATATAATTACAGTTTTTTAAATAGTACAAAATATGTTATAATAATTTATTTTCTAGGTTTGTGTGATAAATTATATTTATAGTGTGCATCTTTTACATGGAATCGGAATAAAAAGCCAAAATTGGATTACATTGATCGTATTTTCTTAAAAATTGAGCTGTTCTTTAGTAAAAATCATTTCGAAGAGATATTACTACTATCGACTCAGGAATACCTTGTTAATAATATTAATTATGAATCAATGGATTGCGTTCCAACGTTTTTTCTGTGAGCTCTGCTTACATTTTGGTCGAGATATAATATCGTGCTTCTTTTGTTTTGTGATTGACAATGTTACACAGAAATTGTAATGCATACATGCAACAAATCACTTTCGATTGACTTTGACTACTCCATGATTAAAATTTTCTCAGATGATCGTAGTCCACTGCTAAATGTTTAGCCACAACAGACGCTTCTTCTCTATTTGCAAGCCAGTTTCACCCCGCACCGCGTTCAGGTCAAATTTCGATCAACTTATGTCACATCAATCTCAAAACATGTCGTCAGTCGTTAACACACCAATTACAAGTAACAGCATGTGAAGAGCCTTGTAAACAAACTTCCCCATCACACAGTATGTTCAAAAGGCTCTTATTGAAAAACTTGTCTCCGTAAGTGAACCGTTTCTAGGGCAACCTTACGGACCGTAACTTTGCGAATGACAAACTTGGTCCGTGATTTAGATTGACGGTAGTGGAAAATACGGGTCTTTAAACGTGACGTATCGTTTGTATGGTTTCGTGGCAAGTGACTGGCTGGCTTTGAATGAACTTCAATGTTGGTGTGTTTGGTAATAACGTACTACTAGTAGGGTAGTTGTCTCTTTTTTGTAACAGTAACGTAAACTTTTTGTAGTTAGTTCGGTTTTTGATAGTTAAAATATGTAACAACTACCTTCTGCCCGCGACATCGTCCGCATCCCTATAACCTCCTCAAGAATTGAGCTATCCAATGCAAAAATATTTTTTCAAATCCGACTGGAAGTTCCGGAAATTATCTCCTACATACAAACTTAAAAACAAACAAATTTTACCACTTTATAATATGATTAGTATAGATAATTTGTGGCTAGGAAAATTCCTCACTTGCCCAATCGCACGGTTTTTACGACTTGAGAAAACATCGAGTTTTTTTTCTCTTGTATATTTAAGTTTAATGTGAAAGTATTATGCACATAAGCCTTCTGGAATAAATTCTTTAAATGATGGTGAAAACCGCATCAAAATCCGTTGTGCAGTTGAGAAGAACTAAGCGATCACACAGACAAACACGAAAATTGACTTAGTCTTTACTGTTTATAGATAAAGAGAAGCAAGTATGGCTGGTTTTATTCCGAATCATTACCAATTATCAAGTTATATTCAAAGCTACCAACTTTTCCAGGAACAGAGACTGTTCAAACTGACGGAACAACTTCTAAAAGGTAATGAAAGCTATTTTCTCGAAACCAACAGGGAAATAGTGGCCTTAATTAAAATAACTTGGTAATCTCTGTGGGAAAATAATGAATTATTACCGCCCTGGTTCCGCAAGGTGATCTACATTAGGAATGAGGTCATTTTACTACGACTTTTTAGTAACCAATTATTTGCTTTATTGTGAAAAGTAGCGGTGGTGGTGTGGGAGTTGTCGCTTGTGCAGTCTATATATCTTCCTAGTCTTTTCCCAAATATATTGGGGTCAACTTCCAGTCTAACCAGATACAGCTAAATACCAGTATTTTACATGGAGGGACTGCCTATCTGACCTCCACAACCCAGTAACTGGGTAATACGATATCATTTGGTAAGACTGGTTGTCAGACTTTCGGGCTTCTGACGACCCGTAACGACTGTCGAAGATCCACGAATTATAGCCGGGACCAACGGCATAACGTGCTTTCCGAGGTGTGGAGGAATCTCGGTATATAAAGATGGTCACGCATCCACTTATTATTATTTATTATTATTACTTAGCCACGAGCTCCTCTTTGTGCAGTCTATATATAAATACAAATAGTTTATTGGTAAAACAAGTATAGGAATAAACAATTTTTTTTTTATTGGATCCTCCATTTAGGCAGATAGTGCCTGTATTAGGAGAGACCGCTCTTCCCCTGTTATATAAAAAGTAAAACGCATAATTTTTATGCTAAAACTACATAAATTAACATTAACTTAAATTAAATCAAATGTGTGTATGTGTGTGTAACTATGTGTGAGTATATGAGAGTGAAAGTATAGCCTGTAGGTGTGACTGAGAGTACATGAGTGTGAGGGTGTGTATGGGTCTAGGTTTCAAAAGTATTTCGGTATCTTTGTAGGTAAGCGTTTGTATCCATTCCATTTTTTTTTACTGTCATAGTAGTTTTTGGTATAAATGTATATGTCTATACATATATACGTCTCAAGTTTGAACCCAAGCCACGCACCCCTGACTTTTCGGATTCATGTGCGTATTGTATAATTATCGCTTGCATTAAAATCGATGAAGGAAAGCATAGTGAGGGTACCTGAGAGATATTTCTCGACGGCATGTGAAGCAAAGTCAGAGGCCCATGGGTGGATTTAAAACTTTGACACCAGGTTATTCACTAACCACACGAAAAGAAGAAGATTGTCAAAAGTTTTCTGAATAATCTTAAGTACTTTTCAATATGATACTCTAGTTGATGAGGTTGTAACTTTGAACATAAATCTTTTGAAACCATTTTTTTACATTATTTCATTACAAATGTTGATTTTCAGAAATGTTACATATTCGGTTCTTCTAAAAATATCAAGAGATTTACGTACTTAAATCGGAATAATGTTTAATGTTTATTTTAGACCGATGCAGCTATAACACATTGTTAAAACTCTGTAAGTTTTTTAAAAACCCAAACTTATTCTGTAATCGAATTAACCTCGCAACAAAATAGACTTAAAAAAAAAATCGAACCGTCTTCAATGTACCATTTAGCACCGACTTTTGAGGCAAACTTCTGAGACACTTTTAATTGCTTTCGACCTATCTGATAGCTCGACATTGTTTGACCGACATCTCGGTGTGTTCTTATCTTAATTTTGTTCGACATTTTTATTACTTGAATGGTAATTCTTTAGCGATGTTTTTTTTGTTTTATGAACTTAATAGGTAGTCTTGTTGAGCATAAAAGGTACACTCACGAGGATAAATACCTACCTTACCTACACTGACGTAAAATTAAAATTAGATTTTCTCGTGAAATAACTATCCCAACTTTGAGATAAACCGTTTTCATATTAGTTTATGAAATCTGTTTGTTTCGAAAATACTATATTACGTTGGTAACATAAAAAAGTAGCCAAGTGCAAATCAGACGGGCCGAAAGGTTCATCAAGTATCGGCAAAACTCGTAAAACCGGTCACCATCCGAATTGATTGCGCATTTAAAATCACCAATCTTTGTTACTGCTTTAGGTGAAAATAATCTTTACGCAAACCAATAACTTGTGAAGTCATTTAACCAAATACATTCGTAAAAATGAAATGAATGAATGCAAATTTTCAAATTTATGCTACATCTAAGTAAGTTAAATATGTAGTCTTAAATATTACACAGTACTGTGTAATATTTAAGACTACATATTTTTATTATTTGCTGTCTAAAGCGGCCATAGTAGTACACACTCTGTGAAAATTTCAAGTGACAGATACTTGAAATTATTTCGGTTCAAAATGTACAGCTCTGTGACAGACGGACGAACGGATGGAAGAACAGCGGAGCTTTGGGGTCCCGTTGGCACTAAACATTATCAATACTTAAGGAGAAAATCGCTTTTGAATCTTGCGTAAGTTTAAACGTATTATGATTGCGAAGTACAGCCGTACTTCGTGGGCTGCTAGTAGTTCTTGTTGCAAGTTCTTAATCAAGGTCTATAAATTCAAGATGGCATTGCTTGCTCTAAGGTCTTTTAAACCTTGACAAGTCTAGTCAAGAAACTTATACATTTTTATTACATCTCAGGTCTCAATAGGTTTCCAAGCGATTTGACAATTAGTTACGATTCAATTTCTCAGTGTTCGCTCAAAAAGAAAAGTTTTGTAATATGCTATTGATCTTACATTTCTAATATTAAAAAGAACTATTTCAGAATTTTTGACTATTGTAAATTGCATTACAAATTTGATGCTCCGTGGCGAAGAGCTACGCCGTAGCTGATTCGCTGTCTTAGCTACGCTGCCTACGCTGTGGTAGCAGCAGAACTACGGCGTAGTAAGTGTAGCATTTTGTCTGCTATGCTCTGCTGCTTTGCGTGTGGTCTTTCAATATTGTGAAAACGTGCCTATATAAAATCTTTTTGTGTTATTTGCTAGCTTGGTACTGAAATGTTCTCATCTAAAAAATTTTACTTATTTTTCTCGAATAAAAAATCTTGAGTGCTATGTAAATAAGAGTACACACTATAAATCCCGCAATAAAATTACGAAACAAGACAAGAGACATCACTCATTCATTTGTAAGTGTAACTCCAGTACGTAATGTGCGCAATATTTTACGTTACGGAACTTTTATACATCGCATAAAAGTACAATGAACGGATAAAACGCGGGGGAAAAGAGGGTAAAGAAGAAAAATATGCTTTTAGAGCGCTAATGTTCACCATGGTAGGTAACCGGAGTCCCTGGAGCCGCGTTTAATAAAGATTGGTAACTTGTTTTTATGATTTCCTTTTGCGTGCGTCGTTTTGACACATTAGACGAGTCTCTAGGCGCTGCTAAATGAGATTGTAATTCTGGATTGTGGTGAGTTTTGAAGTGACTTTCATTTGTTTTTTCGGTTATAATAATAATACCAGCCTGTTACTGTCCTACTGCAGGGCAAAGGCCTCTTCTCATACAGAGAAGACACGAGCATTGATCACCACGCTTGCTCAAGACGAGTTTGCGATTTCAGACTTATATTAATTATAAGTCCAGGTTTCCTCTCGGTGTTTTACTTCCCCGATGTCAGTAATGTCCAAGATAAACTTAGAAAGGAAAAAGTCACATTGGTACTTTCCCGGATTTGAACCCACAACCTCGTGCATGAGAGGCGAGGTCTTAACCACTGGGCCATCACGTCATTACGACGATTGTGGTTGTCTTTTGTTAATTAGACTGATCCGCGAAATAGATCACACTGAAATGCTTTATTTCGATGATGAACACCTAATTTGAGATTATACATGCTAATTATAACATAACATAACATCACACCTTGTTTCCGAGAAGGGTTCGGCAGTAGTGTACGTTTAGTAGGTACCAGTAGATAGCCTTTTGTCATGTCATCACTATTGTCATATCCCATCCCATACCACTGTATTAGGATGGGATAGCTCCAGTTGCTAACCTAAGCCATAAGATTCCAATGTTTCATTACTGAAAAATTATGTCAAACCTCACTTAATCTGCGTTCGCAATTTATTTGCCAAACATGTAAACAAATACGAGTTTTCCACTTAGACAAACATCAAATTTATGCACGTATAAATATAGTTGATGTTAGACCGACTAGTACTGTAGCAAAATTCATAAAAAATATAAAGTTGGAGCGCAAACTTAACCTTATGTGTAGGCATTAGAGTTGTTTTTCCTAAAACTCGTCTTTGTTTAAATGTTTATCAAATGGATTGCGAACGTAGATTACGTGAATGATTAAATAACATAACAGAAGGGTTAGGCAGTGGTGTACCAATGTACACCCACATTTCGCCAGTTATATTTAAGTCCCATGTAATAGGGGGCGAGCCTATTGTCATGAACCGGGCACATATCCAGACTACTGAAAAAACCAATAACACTTTACCAAACCCGGGAATCGAACCCAGGACCTCATGCTCCGCAGTAGCGCTTGCGTCCACTATACCAACGAGGCAGTCATGCTAATGACTAAAAGACATGCAATTTTTTTTTTTTTTTTGTTTCACCAGTAATTGTTTACGCAGGAAATGTGTATGCAACAGTGCAACAATCACTTACAGGCAAACTCCGCATGCATATGGTTTAATTACCATCGTTTAAGCGAATCTCGATAATTTTACAACTTAAAAATGTGCTCCAATATTCTCAAACACGGATTAAAATACGTGTTTAGGTATAATTAAGTGCTAACAGATGGCACCAGTACGCGTAACCACTAGTATAATTAACCATTTAACCAACACAACGCCCAATTCAAACGATTAAGCATCCCGAATTGTCAAAATCCCATTTACTTACTGCCATGTAAAATTGCCCTTTAACCATAAGCAACAAGGCCACCGCGTAGACCTACACGAAATCGAGCGATGTAAATCACAAAACTGACATTTATATTATAATACATAAATAATATTCTCAGATACCCCATTAAAAGTTTCATGGTTGTGTAAGATTTTCTATAGGATTGTACATTCAAATTTTAAGTAAGTAAAAGTGAATTAATTTGTTAGATAAATTAAACTGTGTCAAGCTGTGTCTGAGGTATAATTGTGGTGACCCAGTTCTGTGCGGCGTTAAGGTGACGCCCGTGGTAGGTTCTAGCGCGAGCGGAGCGGGGCTGAGCGAAGATGGGTTCGAGTGACTCGGCTTAAGCATCAACAACTAACTGTATAAAAACTTATAGCTAGTTTTTTTATATATTAGCTGTGTTCGTATGTGGTGAACTGTTAACTTTTCTCAAAGCGATCCTTCGATTCCACTAAATTCTAGAGAATATCAAGTTATCACAAGCTAGAATTTTCCGTAAATATGCAAACATTTTTTGTAAAAAAAGTTGTTTAAGTAAGTGATTATATTTTTTATTTATAAACATCCATTCAAACTTTTGAAAATTAATTACTAAATTGTTCTTTTTTTTTTCTTGGTACAAGAAACCTTTAATTTTCGTCTAATGTATATTCTGCAATATAATAAAATTTATATACTCTAAATTTAATGTTTTAAATTAATTACTAAGTCGAATTGAATGAATTTGTCGCAGTCACCTCAGCTTAGTACAGGTCACTATATGACCTCGCCCAAAACAGGGGATCGAGAAAAGGGGACGGCTAAGGTTTACTTCGAGCTCGCGGTTATTAATGTGGCGTTTTTAAATTTTATTCATTCGTTTAACAGCCGGTCCCGTATAATTTTAGATATTTTTTTTTGGAAATCCTACTACGTTAATGCTGGCAACTCTTTTCGTTTTCAACGAATGTGGCCATGATTGGGAGTTTTGGGTAGGATGTGTGGACGTGAATTGATGTCTGCGTTGACGTTTTGCGGGTTTGTCAGTATATTAAGGTTTCCGGAACTTATTAATACAGTTGATGGCATAATGATGATACGATACACTTTTGCATTAAGCAATAAAGCTGATGAAGGTTTGTCTATTTGGCTGGTATTGTATTTTTTAAATTAATTTGTAGCTGTAGGGAACCATTTCCTAGGTCATTCAAGAGCTAACCAACCTTTTTTTGCGACAACGTCAACATTTTCCTTCATGTCTTAAGGCCGAAAAATGTGCTATCTCATGAAATTTTAGGGGTTACGAGGATAATAACAACAGTGTGATGTGTAGTGCACATATGTATACGACCTATCTATGTAGGTACAAGTTGTATATGTTGCTACGTTATACACGTTTATTACGACTCGCTTCGTCCGTGTTACATTAGTGCTGCCCCCTGTGTGTTGTTTTATTTTTATTATCGTTAATGTTCTACCAGTAGAGATGAGCTGTTGTTTAATTTTATAGTTATCGATAGTGGTGGTGATCGGTAGGATACTAATTTGTTATGTACTGAAATATCTACTTATTGAAATTCCTAATTTCATTAATTGACAGACAACGCACTCCGTTATATAATTTTGTGGTGTTTTTTTTTTTTTTTAATAGCGAAAATGAAGGCTGAGGAAGGATTTGTGAAATTTCATCCCCTAAAGGTGTTAAAAAGAGGATGAAAGTTTGTATGGAATTTTGACATAGTTGCGCATGGAAAATCTCATCGGACACGGCTTGTGCCCTAAGAAATGCTTTCTAAAGTCTAATCAATTATGGAATTGATACAGGATAGATTGATTATCTTTCCACTACTTTGTTTTGATAATATTATATTTTGTCTACTACCTCTTTTTTTTTAATGATAAATTACATTATTTCTGTAAGTAGATTTATATGATCACCTTTACACGTCAATCATATTTTAAAATGAGATGAGCTCGGCTGTTCCTATCTGACTAGTCTGAGAAGGAAGGCCGAAACAAGTTCTGAGGTTTTCCTACTATTTTGTACCTACTTGTCTATTTTTTATTGTTATTCTAATAATGTTCAAGCTTGTCTTTTGATATTTATATTCGTCTTTCACGAATAAACTCTAATGTAGAACTGCGCAACTGACCAAAATTTTGATATTTGCTATAGAAAAATAAACAGTGTTCGCAACACAATAGGCACAATGCAAATGGTGACTTCGCTAGGTAAACGTCGGTTAGTCAATGTTGCTGGTAACGAGTTTTTAATGTCACATTTTTCAATTCAGTTTATTTCGACGAGTGCCATTTGTAATAAGCCATGCATTGAAAAGTTGTTTAGACATTGATTGTGCGTTACTGAACACAACTATCTTCATGCTTTTGTTAGCGACATTATACTATAGGTATACAGACATTGTTACATTTATTTATATTATTTATTATCAATAGCCATATCCCAAGAAAATTAAAAAAAATACTATATCGCCCGGCTATAAAACATGACTGTTTTTTAAAAATATCTCATCTTATCGATGTAATCTTAAGCTCATCGCTTAAGTAAAGGAAGCGATGTTACCGAGTACGCAACTCTTACTACATCGACAAGTAGATAGTCGGCTGTTTCCGCCGCCCGTCGTCTTTCATCGCAATATCGTTCATTTCCTCACCTCCCGTCTCCTAATCGCCGTCATCTATCGACACCCAGTCTACCACTTTATGCCAAGAAAAATTGTCTTTTTCGCATATTTTTTTATTCACGCAACCGTTGCTTGTTTCGTTCGGAAATAGATTTTAACTCTAGAGAAATACGAGCGATAGATCGCGTGACAAAGTATGGTCTCGATGTCACGTCGATTTTTCGGATGTATAAAATATGGATATATCGTTATATGAATTCAGTCGTAATTTAATTTTTGTTGTAACCAACCTTTTTTAATTGGAACGGCTCCTTTGACAGGGTTTTCATTTCATTGTTCCATTATTTGTATGTTAATATTGAGTGTTATTTGTAAAATTGGGTCTGTATTTCTACGAATTGTTTGCAAAATTTGTTTTATTTTCCTCGTACTGTTGGTACTATTCTGTCAGTTTCAGAAAGTCTTTGTTCTGAGAAAACAGAGTATTGCAAAACTGAGTTACAGACATCTTTCTCTTTCCAGAAACGTTGTCGGACATACATCGAACATTCTAATTAATTAAGAGAAGAATGAGAGTGCATAATATTCTTTGTTTACTAAAAAACCTTTTTTCAAAAGCGAATAATATCGTAATTAGTTATCTGAGACTATTTAACATGTAAAAGCTTTTAATAAAGGTAACAAAAACTGAAAGGTTCCTAACCTCTGGCAAGAAGAGGTTATCAACATTTTGTTCTTTTGACGTAGATATATTTAAAATATCCAGATTAATTACACTCAATTGTTTTTGCTTTAATATTTCAAATATGATAATTTACCTAATGTAATACATGGATATATAACTTAAGCTGAAATTTAGTCAGACTGTGTCCTTTAGGTCACTGCTCTAAATTAACGACCCGGGTCCTGATGCTGACATAACGTAATTAAAACCGAACTAATTTAGTAAACGTTTCTCTTCGTTAACTATTTTATTAAGATTCGCTTTTTAGTTTTGAGTTTTAGTTAAGTAATAGATAATATCTTCTTTAATAAAGTTAATTACGAATCATGTTAATTGTTTTATCATCAAAGCTAGATTGTGGAATTATATCGCATTAACTTAATAATAGTTTGGTTTCAACTAGTTCTGCAAGTGGTTTCATCCGTTTTCTAATACCGTGTTAATTTTTCCTAGCTATCTCTCTGCCCAATGACATTAACATTAAATAGATAGCATGTAAAAGGTTTACTTCTGTAAATTAAACAGGTAAAGCGAAAGTACTTACTATTAAGTTAATACCATTATTAAAACTGTTCACTTAATGCAATGCTGCCAGCATTTGGCATTTGGGCACTTTTCCTGTTGACAGCGATACGGACGAATTGTTTAATGCCCTATGATTATTTCTCCTCCTTTTTTATATACTTGTACTTATTATTATTATGAAAACTTCAAAATAAAGCATTGATTTCACTGATTTATTTTAAGAAAATACAATTAAAAAAAACGCGAAAAATACGAATATTTCTTGGCTCTCGTGATACGGGAATTCCTAATAAAAGAGCCAGGACTACACAGATATTTGTGTCTTGAAATGAAAATAATAAAGTATTATTGTCCGGTCTTTTGACTATATAACAGACTTGAGTTTCATCAGTAAAGTAAAAATGTCTAAAAGTAAGTGTGAATTATACTGTGGCACACTAAAATACTTTACATTCTTCAGAAGACATGTTAATTGTATGCTTTCCTTGCGAAGCATGTGTGGTGTAACTATTAATGATAGGCTGTGGATTGATGTGATAAAGTGCGCTTTAAAAGAAAATGAAATGACTATGGTTAATATGCGTTCGCAATTTAGTTGCCGAACATGTAAACAAACACGAGTTTTAGGAAAAACAACTGTAATGCCTACACATAAGGTTCAGTTTGCGCTACATCTTCATGAAGAAAATCTTGAAGGACTAGAACTCCAGGTTGGTTAAAAATAAAATACGTTGACATTTAAATTACTTAAAAAAGAGAAAAAAATACATAATTGCTTTCTTTTCTTAATTCTGTCGAGTGATCTGAGACTAGTAATTTGCTAAATACGAAGTTTTTTTTACTACATTTTGAACTCACGTGCGTTCAAATTTTTCATCAATTATATTTAAAAAAAAATCTGTTCCATAAATTTAGACCCGCGTAGGTAATGTATCTACTTTTGTATGAAACAGCAGTTTTTTTTCTTGATAACCGACGAAAAACTTTATCGTCCAGAATTATGTACTTACCTACTGAATCCATGGTAACAGATTTCGAGTCGATGTCCCTGCCACCTTGTATGTGTGTATCCGAATGAAATGCTCAAACAGTAATTCCGAAGATTATACTCTGTTCATTGTCCAGTCTTGCACATATGTACAATACGACACAACTTAGATGTACTTAGCATAAATTTGAAAATAAGCATTCTTTTATTTCAATTTTACGAATATATTTGATTATATGAATTTACAAGTTATTGCGTTTGCGTAAAGATCATTTTCACCTAAAGCAGTAATAAAGATTGGTAGTTTTGAAGGCACACTCAGTTCGGATGGTGATCGGTTTTACGAATTTTGCCGATGCTACATCTAAGTTGTGTCGTACAGCACCTACGTTATTAACCTTAGGTATGTACCTATACCTACCGGTACCTATACATGTATTATACCCATTCTCTTTTTTTAAACTTAGTCTGTAACGTGAAAACTCGTTTGATTTGGGTTGCGGGCAAAAACATTACATGTCCATTAGCCGAAACACGCACAGAGGAGAGGTAGGTTGTGTGTTTTACAACCCGCATGGGAATATAGAATGTCAAATGTCACAGTTCCCTAGAATGTCCATTCACATTACACATGACTTCGTAGAAGGATTATTAACATAACATCACGCCTGTCTGTATCTGCGTTCGCAATTCATTTGCCAAAAATGTAAACAAGCACGAATTTTCCAATTAGACAAACATCAATTTTATGCAAGTGTAAATAAAGTTGATTTTAGACTGACTAGTACTGTTGAAAAAGTCATTAAAAAAAAAGAAGTTGTAGCGCAAACTGAACCTTATGTATGTACAGTTGTTTTTGCTAAAACTGGTGTTTGTTTACATGTTTGGCAAATGAATTGCGAACGCAGATTACCTCTATAGTACACCCACAAATTTTCGCTAGGTATGTTTAAGTCCCATGTAATAGGGGCGAGCCTATTGCCATTATCCGGGAACGAGACTCCGGGCTCTTACTACGAAACTCCTAATGGAAAAACCCAATACCTAACACTGACCTAGGAATCGAACCCAGGACCTCATGCTCAGCAGTAGAGCTTCTATTCTATTAGGTAAAAACCTCTTTTATCTGTTCTGTGGGTAAAACGTACCCATTACTTAATACCAGCAACTTCAAAATATGTTAAGAACAAGATTATTAATCCCTCAGAGAATACAAACGTTTCGAAATAATCTGGTTGCAGATTTTCATCATATTTCACACATATACATACAAAATATGGAAGTGCCTTTGCGCGAGACTAAGCTCAACATACTTTATGGTGTCACTTCTATTCATATGATGCGCTCTGTTGGCTTTTGTGGGACTGTACGGGATTGTAAGCCCTATCAAGCTTTGCTTTACATAAGCCTTTCCCGTGACGACTGAATGATGAAGAATTCTTGTATTATGAATATCAGTACCAGGGCTTGTTTGATCCCGATGTGATTTCATGATCTCACTGTCAAGGCAATCACGTTGTTTTACATCTGTCTGAGCACAATCTTATACAGGGTAGATTTTTGAGACCGGGCGGTAAGATCAAAGAAGTTCATAACTATCCACCGTAGGACTATTCTTGCTTGCAGCGCTCGGCGGCTTTAGAACCGGGCTGGTGACAGATGTGGTCATCGTGTTCACGGGATTTTGTTTTCAAACTGTTTAGATATGAAATTCTTTGATGGTACTGTTGTTACCTTAACTGTTGTTGGTCTTAGGAGACTATTCCTGGTTCGAAGTTTATTTTTTTTATTTTTTTTCTGCCAGTATTTATTGTAGCGGCCAGTCTATCCATCATAAAAAATAATTAGGAGTCTCATTTCCTACGAAATGTATGGGAAAAGTTTGGTGCGATTTCTGACTTTCCTAGTACTCAAACCTCAGTTTGTTTGAAAGAGTTTTTTCGTTATCGTAAGAAACATGATTGATTGGTATCAAAAAAAGTTTGTGGGGAAAAGTGCCCATTTTCTTGCTGAGTGTATTTTTTTTTCAAAGTCATTGTATGTTGATCTTAATGTCTCTAAAAGTAAAGGACAGTCTCCTGAGACCGTTGTCCTGTAGCTACAACGGTTAAACCCTTACTGCCCCATCTCAAAAATCCACCACTACTAATTAAGTACTAAGTAAAAATAAATTTTTAAACATGTCCAAGTTAACTGCGTGTCCAAATCACTTGGTCACAAACACTCACAATCAATTTCATACGAATGCAAACACTAGGTGCTATAGATAAAAATCGTGCAAAAACGCATGCATGACGTGCAAAAATCGTAATAAATAATCCAAATTGCTTTTACTCAAAATCCTTTTATTAGTTCTGTGAAAAATGAGTTTATTTTTGATAGTGGACTTTGTAAGCTTTGTATTAATTTGTGCCGATTCATTTTATTCGCTGCCCAACCACTGTTATAAGTCTTTTAATTAATAGCTCCAATAATGAAGCAATTACTTTTATCATCGAACTGAAAATATCACGATAGCAGGTCGCGTTGAAAACCACAATCGATTTGTAAAATGGTTCATAATTAATTAAAAAGATTTGTGTATTATCTTTAGCTCGACCGAGCTTAATTCGGGTGAAAATATAGAAAACGAATTTTCTCAGATATGAGACCTAGCTCGATCGATTTTGCAACTAAATATTTTTTTTATTTTTTTAAGAACTTTGCCCCACACTAAGAATTTCTTCCTGTGTCGTGTGTGCGCATAGAAACTCACATACACTAACACCCAGACCCGGAACAACTACTTGCAGATCATACAAATATTTTCTCCGTGCGGGGATCGAACCCGCGACACGTTGCGCAGCAGTCGATCGCTCAGCCACTGCGCCAACCGTGTCGTCGTCATTGAAATCGTTAAAGCCGTTTCCGAGAACGTGATTGTAAATATATAATTATTGCTCATTTAACAGTAAGATTTTGGCTGCTTTATTGTGAATTAAGTCCACTTGGGCATAAGTCGCAATTCAACATGAGATTTTTTAGGATAAGCTGTTTTGTTTCTGACACTGGATTTTAATTAACAAAAATGGGGCCAAGTGCGAACACAGTTCTAGGCGGCCCCTACACCTACAATAAATTTGCACGATTTGATTAAATCAAGCGAAAACATTCGCGTGATAAAGACCTGCGCAGTACTTATCCTGCACGGTGCGATGAAAATATGGTAATACAAATTAAAATCGCTCAAACTTTTGTTTAATCATTGCACAATCTTCAATATTAACCCTACATAATTGATGTTTAGAGCCCGCCGTGCAGCAGTTACATCAGACTTTGTCGTATGACCGTGACATGTGTCACGATTCTTCCTTGGCACGTGTTTTTATCACAATAGATAGAGGCAGGTATACAGAATGAGAACAAATCAGAGGATCAAAAAACCATATTTTGCTCGAGTCAGTCTATAACTGTCCAGGATAGTCGGACTGTCGATACTAATCCGATTTCTAATCATGGTTCCGGATACAACTTTTTGGAGCCAGATTTATTACAGTTGTTTATTGGCCTCGTTGGTCTTGTGGTGAAGCGCTACTGCTGAGCATGAGGTCTTGGGTTCGATTCCCAGGTCGGCCAAAGTGTTATTGGGTTTTTACATCGGGAATTTCTCAGTAGCAGCCCGGAGTCGGGATTTATGGCCGCTTTATGGCGGCAATTGGCTCGTATATAATTGGAGAAAGGAGGGCGTAGGTACACCTCTGCTCAACCCTTGGAAAACAGGTGTGATGTTATGTTATTTTTTACAATAGCAAGCAGTTTATGTTCTTAAGCTTTTCCTTTTCGCCCTTCTCTAATAGTATTGAAATAAAAATAACATTGTGTTACAAGAATTTTAAACTTTTTGTATAATTTTATACAATAAAAAATGATTTCATCAAGGTCCAATTTCCATTAAGAAATTCAAAGAAAGAAAAACCAGTCTTAAGTCAACTTAGCTACAGAATCTATTTCTTATCAAAGTAAGTACATTGAGAAAGAACTCTTGGCTAAAAGGCTAGACTAGACTATAGTCTATAGTTTCATCACGAAGGCTACAAAGGCTTTCTTTTAATTAATTGCAATTAGACCAGCGCCTTATCGAGCGAGTCAGGTGATACGATTAATTAGTTTTACTGTGAGACTTTATATTCCACGGTTTAGATGTTTGAAAATGCTTGAAACGTTCAGCTAGTGAGTTTAAATACTTAACGTATTAATTAGGGCTGAGTTTTTTTTTTCGCTAGGCTTTTGTGTGTCCCACTGCTGGGCAACGGCTTCCCCTTTTTCCTTCTAAACCTCTCTGTCTTATGCAATCTCTGGCCATGTTGGCTCTGCAAACATGATCAGATCGTCACACCACCTACCCGCAGCGATGTCCTCCCTCAGCAGCTCAGGCGTCCAGAAAGTGACGATATTTTCGAGTGGTAGTCGACTTAGAGGTTACAACCGATCGAAAGGTATGTGCACACTTTTTCATTATTCTATATACATTTCTCAGTAAAAGGTTGTCAAAGTATTTATAGATACTTCATTTATAACGATTCTCGAAATTCGCGGAATGTGTCACTCGAGGTTCCATAAAGAGGTTGTATTCTACTACATGTTACACACGACGACACATCAAGTTATACATTTCAAGCATAAGCTGATCTCACATAGTATAGAATGTCCGTACAATAGGAGGTCGGCTTATATTGGAAAAATACACCCATACGGAGTTAAAAAAAGCGTATCTATTACAAAGTCGGTAATAGTTTCTAGGTTCGTTTCCTCTATCTAGGTAATTCCAATACAACAAAATATGCTATTCCTATGCGTCATAATGAATTAGTCTTGATCGTATGTTAGTTTTTAATTCGATTGTTTTAAGCCCTTTGCTCGCGACTTCGTTTGCGTGGAGTTTGGATATGCCCAAACACCCGATTTCATTTTATGGGTTGATTATAAGGTTGTCATGGAGGCCATCTTAGCGAAGACGGGGTGGAAATATAAACAAAAAAATATATTAATTAAATATTTATTAAAGACAAGAATGGACGGTAATGGTAGGTAGGTAAACAAAATCTAGAAGGGGCAAACAATATTTCGTAAAATACTGTTCCGCGGATTTGTCACCTACGTGGTTCATAAATTCAACCAGATTTCGCGGAGGCGGAGGCAAGTTCCGTTACAACCCTGAAATATCACCCTCTGCTTACTTTACTAGAGTCTTGTTAAGCAATTTAGAACAATACTTTTTCTTGTCTTTCACATTATAACCAATCGGAGAGCTCTTTCCATTGCTGGTACCGTGATCTTGGATTAGCTGATCAGATTTCTGAATAAACGAAATTTCACTCTCTTTGCTCCTCAAGTTCCCCTGATAAAATTAAGCCAACTCAAAGTAGCTCTAATACAAGACATGAATGAATGAATTTGAATGAAATGCACCGATCCCAGCGTGGTTTAACCAGACTCGATAAATCGAATGAACCCCAAGATTTGCACTAGCCCATGAAGCCTCATGTTTCATGGGACTACAAAGGCCATTGCATATCTAGGAGTAGACCGGGGGGCGCGGGTAATGGTAAGGAAGACGTGCCCTTAGGATAAGGAAGGATTTGAGAGCCATACCGGATATGCATCCTAGAGTAAGCATTGGAATAGTGGAGAGACGGGTGTTAATTATCTATGGATGGGCATCTTTTTACGACGTCGCAGCCAGTTGGCTTAGTCGATCTTCGCCTGTGAATCCTTTGGCGGAGTTACGTTGCTTTCTAGGCTCTTTTCTATCTCCCTGCTGTGCTGTTTTAGACTTTACTGTTTTCTGTGTCTTCATCAAAGGACTCGCTGTCCGTTTCAGGTTTCTAGTACCTCTCGCTGGCCGTTTTCTTGATATTGTATCGGTCTTCAGCCGTGTCCATCCAAAAGTTGATTTCCTTATCGAAGTGCGCCATGTCCTGTTTAAGATTGTCGTTCCAAGTGTAATCCAATCGGCCTACTTTCTTGAATTTGGGCTTGTACTGTATTGCTGCATGTAACAGGTGAGGTTTGCCGCGTCTGTGAACGTCTGCGAGATAGCACACCTGTGATTCTTGATGAGTTTGGTTACTGTTTTTTCCGTCTAAAATTTCGTGTAATTTCCTTAGCTTGGTTTATTCCTAGCGTGGTTAATCAAATCTCTCATGATAACTTTCTCATATCTTCTCGTCTTGGTTTGTTAGCTTTGGTGATTGTCGATACTTTCAAACCGTATATCATACAGGTACGATTACTATTCTATACATGAGTCTGGCTGCTTGCCCGTCCATCTTTAAGTTTTCTATGAATGGTAGTAATGATGATTTTGATTTGTGTTTCTAGTGGCCTGTTCGCATCGTTTTCTTATTGTGCTTCTCCTGTTTAGTGTAGATGTTATGTATGTGCCTAGGTATTTAATTTCAACGATTGTAGGTAGATTTAATTCATTCATTGACACGTATGTCGCTTTCCATGTAGTTATGGGGTCTCTAATTAGTATTTTTGTTTCGTTTATTTGGAGGCCGACACTAGCTATTAGGGGTTTACTAACTAATGATAACAACTAATGTAGATGAGGTCATCCGCGAATGATAGTACCAGAGGGAGTGAGATTTCACGATCTTGGTCTAGTTTGATTAGATGGGTTTCTTCCTCGAGTGTTCTAAGGACCTTATCCATGACCACTGTAAAACGGTGAGGGGATAACGGGCAACCTTGTTTGACTTCCTTTCCTTTGATGATACACCTACTTTGCTGTCCGCACCATTTATTGTGTGTTCGTTCGTTCATGCATACCTTGATTATCCTGTTGTTTAACGTTTTTTGGTTCGATGTATTAAAATATATCGCAGTGCTTGGAGCTTAACCTTTTGAAATGTTGCCTGACATTCTTTTACCCGAGTTTGGGTTACCAGGTTTTCTTTTTGTAAGAATTTTGCCTTTTGTAGGTTGGCAAGAGCTATACGATGGTCCCTAGGGTTAATCGGCTGATAAAACTAAGGTTCCTGGGCAGCCGCTTTTCAAACTCCAGTTATGGTGCTCCATGATATGTTGATGCTTTTCACTGCTGAGTTGGTTTCTATGTTTTCCAGTTTTTTGTTATGCATGCTTGGTATTTTGTTTTGGAGGATTTTTATTGAGAGCGGCATCGGTAGCATTGTTTGTGGTTGAAATCTTTGTTCTCAATTGTTGTCCGATTCTTTTGTGTCTAGTGTTTGGTGCTTTCAACTTTGTTTAAAATTTGACTTGTTTGAAGTTGTCCCCAGATTATTTTATGGTCGGAGGGACCCTACCGGACCTAAGGAGTTTTCCTGTTGCCTGTAGCGTAATAATGTAATCCAATTGGGATTTCTGCGTGGCCGTAGATCCTGTTATCCTGCATGATGATGTCCTTTTTGTTGTTTCTATTTGAAGTTTTTCCCTATTGGCTATAACCATTAACATTTTAGTAGTTAGAATATTAATCATGTAGATTTTGGTGACTCAGCCCTTTGCGTTGAGAGTTTAGTGTATCCTGTCTACCAATATAGGCGTTAAAGTCGCCTAGGATTAATAGAGTACATTTCCTTGGTTTTTGTCTAATCAAGTTTAATAGACCTGTGAATGATTTGGGTTGCTTTAGAGGTCGAGCTGTTGATGTGAGAGTTAATTATATAAAGAGGAGCAGATTTGTCGCTTCCCCTATCAACTTTACTAGTGATTGACATCGCGTCAGTATCCTTCTTACTGTTTATTGTTTCGATTTGCGCATCGTTTCTGATTAAAATTGCAAATCCCCGGTGAGCTTTATCTGCAGTTCCAGATAGGTACCATTTTTAATGAGTGGAAGTTTTACGTTCCTAAGTTCATCCCTGTTTCTTGTAGGCAGGCTACGTGAATTCCCCTATTTGAAAGGTCCGCATCTGCTTTGTTTCTTTTTTGTCCAGTTACGAGGCCCCACGGACATTCCAAGTTGCAATACGCAGGTCTGGGCAAGTGTACTTAATTGATCAAGAAGGCGGGTTTCTAAGTATTGTGTATACTTTGTCGTCCTCGACTTCCCCTGATATCGGTGTACGTAATGTTGATTCTAATATTTCACGCGGTATTAATGAGCTAGCTAATTGGAGGCTGTTCCGGAATCGGGGTTTTGTGGTCTGCCCTCGCTCATCTCTTGTGTTGTATTTGTTACCTACCGATTTGTTATGTTGTGATGGTTGGTTTGGTTTGTTGATTCTTGCGTTAGGCTTTGCAGGTTATTTTTGTATTGTTCATCGGCCCTCATGGCCTTGCTGTCATAATGCTGATCCTATTATAATATATTTATGTTTCCGGGTACTGAAGTGCCGGCAACTGAATATTCAATTCAATTCAATTTATTCAGCAGTAATTCACGCTGTGTTTGAAATCATAAATAAATAAAAACACGATCATTAAAACTATAAAACTAACACATTCACAACACAATAAATTATAGAAAAAACATTTTTTTTTCCATAAAATTCAATAGCATTACATACAAGCCACTAATACCAACATTACCCAGTCTCACATTAACGAATATTAAACGTGGTTAAGTCATCGTCTATCGCATACAGACATTTCTCGAGTAGGACCGCTCAGAGTTCCGACCTATCATATTATATCTATAAGAGCTCTTGTAAATTATAGTTTTTAAATCCAATGGCAACCTGTTAAAATAACCCGCACACCACCAATAAACCAGTATGTTGTCGTTATTGCACATGCATATTTACGAGATAGAATTCGGACGCAGCGATTATGATGTCTTTTCCTCCCCAGAACGTCTCGTTAAACTGCGCGGTTATGTATTTTGTTATTATTTGTTCCTGAGAAAGCTAGCTGTTAGGAAGAAACTCATGAATGTTATTTATAAGTGTTAATCGAATTCTGGTGTCACCTCGGTTCGTTGAAACATAGGTAGCGAGGTCTCGGTGGACAGACACGTGGTCGGACGTCAGCCCGTAAACGGGCAGTCACCAACTTTTTGTAAAAACTTACCATTACCATTGTAAAACTTTTGTTTGGGTAATAGACTGGGTTTCGTTTTGAGGGATACATAACTTTGACAGGGCTGCGGGTTGCCCGGAGATTTATTATTGCTTCTTAGTTTTTCTGTAGCATCTTGTTGCATGCATCTTGTTATGTAGACTTAGATTTCCGGGTCAAGTTTTTTGTTTTTTTTTGTGAGTGGGCCACTCATGTGCAATCCCATAAAAAGCTTGCGCAAAGTAGGTACTACACCGACTGAAGTCCTGCGCGCATACGGGTATAATAAAACTTGATTAATGGCTGTCAGAAGTAATATTTGTTGAAGGAACTTTTTGTATGGCTAATAGCCAATTAGTTAAGGGTAGTTTATGGGGATTAAGCTTGATGTTATAATCGTCAGCATGCAAGACGTTAGAACACTGGTCAAAATAAGAAGTTTTATGAGAAGATAGCTTTTATGCTAAATCTAAAGCTAAAATTAGCTTAGAAAATAATGAAATAAATAGTTGAATGTGCGCTTGACATCAAACGCCAGACACTTCACCACTGTACATGCGCGCTAGAAATGTTGTCCCATAATTTATTAAATAAAATAACGATTTTGCAGAGGGAAGTAATGCCCTGAAGGACAATGGAAAGGTCTCACCAGATCATCTTGGGTTCCTTGGCTCGCCTGAGATTAGGAACACACCTCACTTTAGCACAATTTTAATATCCTCCTACTACACACACGCTATACACTATTTTACAGTACTTTTTCTCGTACTGCACTATTTTAATGTATTTATTTGTCGGTTAGTAAAGTCACAGCAGTATCCAAACAAAGAATCACTATTCGATTTCGCCGGCAAGTGCCGCGCCACATGTGCATTTGTGCAAGCATGTCTCACTGCTTTTTTTGTTTTTCCTAATTTTGTATTTGGACGGGGCTCTCTCCCGGGACGACCGCGCTCTTTGACGTCCAACGACCGAATCCGCCCAAAGTAGCTCTAATACAAGACAATATATAAATTCATCCTTTCGGTATATTCCGAGAAATTTCATACCGAGTTCAGGGACCTGTAAAGCAATACAAATTCGCCGAATTTCCTCAGGCAGGTACAAAAACCTATGTTCTTTCAGGCCTGAGCTTTAGGGTATGAGGTTAATTCAATTTTACATAGAATAAGTAAGGACAGAATACGAACTTGTTTTCTGAAATGGAAAAGAGGAGGATTTTATTTATAAGACTATAAGTTGGGATCTAAAGTGGTTTCAGGAATAATGTGAATGTTGGCTCAGGTAACTCGATGAAATGTAAGACGGTGTGTTTCAGTCGTAGGGATGACACCACGTAAAGTAAAAATCTTAGCGAAATAGTAAGAGTTCGTATGCATCGGGATTTTGTGTTTTATTAATTGTCACTTTACGAAGAATATAATTATAATGCCAGTTAGACTATGTATCTATATTATAAAACAAATCGCTTTTCGTGTGTGTCTCTGTGACCGCTTAGTTCTTCTAAATATATAAAATAAAATAAACTATACGAGTATAATAGTTTTTGATGCAATTTTCACCATCATTTGAAGAATTTATTCCGGAAGGTTGGTTATAATACTATCATTTTTAACTAAGGCACCAATAAAGATTTTGACATGACGCCATATTAGTAGATTAGACCCGTGCAAGGGCGGTATGGTAAAATCAAAATAAATTAAGCAAAGCAGAAAACTTTTTTACCCAAATGACGTCTACTTAAGAGGACTATAGGACCTAAATGTACGTTTTATAATGCCTAGAAGTATATGATCCACAGCAGTAAACAAAATTAGAAAAATATATTATGATATTCTTCAGGATATATGCTATAAAAGATAGTGTGCTGAAAACATAATACCAACAACTAATTTGATACGACATAAAAAACAACACGTATATACGTCAAAAACAATTCAAAATCAATATAATATACATATATATACAATCATTCTGATTACTTGTCAGATTATTCTACATGCAACATACTAACGTAATAGTATTTTGATTGTTTAGTCCAATCAATAGATTTTTGTAAATAGATAATTGCTTCGTATTTTGCAATAAATTACCAGCGCTGTGTCATCGCGCTTTTCTTTCTTTTCCATGCAATCCGACAGTGACCGCGCTTTAGCTGTTGTCAGCATCTTAAGTATATTCAAGATTTGTGTGATGTTCAGTGAGATGTAGATACGTATTCATAATATTGTTTATTCTTAAAACAATCCTGACGCTTGTGGCATTTAGTAAATTAAATTTTCATGACTTTATGTACATTATGAACAACAATAAATCATGTGTGTCTGGTGGAACTAGGCTTATAACTAATCTAATTTCTTTAGCAAAGTTTTTTATCGTAATTACCGTTGGGCATAATACAGTTTATATTATGTGAACTGTGTGTAACTTTAGTTTAAAGTCACACTTAGAGCTTCTTGTTCTAAGGTTTAAGAATATACGAAACTTTGGGACAGCATTTTGGTTTGGAATAAATATGACAGTTTGACATATTTTCTATACAAAAGCTGTCAAACACCGATATTTATTCCGCAGATAAAAGTTATATTCTGAGTATTAAAACCGAGTATTTGCCCTTAGTAGGTATTGTATTAAGAGCAGATTTTTCAATAGTCAGGTAACTGTTATCTCGGGAATATGTTTGACGTTTTGACAACTTTTGTATAGAATTGTAAAGAATGTCAAACCACGATATTTATTCCTCAGATAAAAGTTATCGGGCGATTAAAAATCGGCCCTTAATCTAATATCTCCACTTTTGCGGCGGTCATACGCATAGTTAATAGTAAACTCTTTCCATCCATTGGACTATCGACAAGTTTATAACAAAAAAAGCCTTATATATTACAAAAACGAAACAATATTTCCTCAGTCTTTACATAAAGGTGCTTGCATTAATTTGTATGATAATTCAGGCAGCACCACGTACCGGGGTATTAATGAAATAAGTCATAATTATTAAAATGGCCGCCGAGGCTGTTGGCTCACTGCCCGTAGCATTGAGTCTCGCAATCTTAGAGTAATTGCTGCACTCTAACCACCCTTTCATTGTTAATTAATTTATGATTTGCTCGCCAACTTTTCTCTTCCGTTATTCATCATTGCGCTAACCTTTATTTGAGTATATTTGCTCACGAGTCCACTTTTAGTAGGTACTTCCGAAGGTGAATTTGAAAATCTCCTGTAAATATTTCATTTTAATCCCTTTAGTGAAAGTTCCTGCCATTTAATACTTACATTTTGTTTTTGGATATAGTGTCCAAATGTAACTATTCAGTAGCTAATTAGATTTGGGTTTTATTTTCTCTCCATGATAGTTAAATTCGTTTGAAAAGTCCTTTGAGACAGGAAGAGGTTTCATTGGTGTCATAGGGTCGCAGCAATATGCTGAGCGATGGCTGTTTTGCGTGGATGTGACGCTTATTTACCCCAAATTGTTAGTTTCATGTTTTGTTCTTGATTTGCGTCATGTTTACCGCAAATAAATATATTTTCATTCATTCTTTCTAATAAATAAACAGTGATCATCCAATCAATAGTTGATGCTATCAAGTTGTATAACCAGAACGTTACGGATTTCCGCGACAGCTAACTTTGCAAAATGTACAGATTCAGGACTTGGTTTACACATTATATTGTGCAAATGTGTGAGTTTGCACGTAAGCGTTCTCGTTTAATTTGTAATACATTCAGTAAATTATAGCGAGTTCAACGTGCGACACATAACAATGTGAGTTCGGAAAACGGATAAACACGTTTGATTTATATTGCACTCGTAAATCCTCCTTTTCATTTCGGCTTGAAATACTCATGTATTTTTAAAGATTTTTTGAACGAGTATTTTATTTGAAAAGAGCCTTCATGTGTGATGATACGTAGGTAGATACTCTAGAAGATCAGCTTAGCAACTAGAGTACTGGACTAACGATTGTCTTCTGGGCAGGCTCCTCTATCGCAGACCTCACTCATCGCTTTCCGTCACGCGAGATCGTGGTCAAGAGCAGACCTAACCGGTAATTAAAAAAACAATGTATAAGCTAGCGGTAAATACAAATTTAGAGTTTTTTAAAGAATCATTCTCCACTTGAGTAAATATTTTGAGAACCACGTAGCAACAATCACTTGCTTATACATTCCAACGGCAACCCAAAACATTACAAACTTTGGACAGTTTTATTATTCAAAAAAGATTAAATTTACATGTCACTGCCTGGTAGCTATCCAATAAACATTGTTTGATAAACAATTCCGTCCATTTTGATTAATTAAATGCAATACGTCACGCGTTTGTTCGTCAATCGAGCTATCAACAGAATGACTCTGATGCGAATTTAGATGGAACGCATTACGGACATGATGAAGGGAAATAGAAATCCAAATTGGCCATTTAGAGATTTATAACATAACATCACGCGTGTGTTCTCCGGAGTAGGCAGAGCTGTTAAATACACAAGCCTGTTGATAAATGATATTTAAATCCCATGTAGTAGAAGGCGAGCTTATACAAGCTTGGTTTTTGCTGAAGCAGTCACTCCATGTAAAATGCTGGCATTCAGCTGGTTAAGTCAACTCCAATATAGTTGGAAATTGGGCAAGTCAACTCCAACATACATAACGGCAGAGAATGAGGGGGCGAGCCTATTACATCAGGCACAATTCCTGATTTCAGCATATAAAAAATAATAATATCTTTATGGTCTGAATGTGGGTCTAAATGGTCGAATATCGTCAGAACGCAGTAAGTTAGAGTTTATTTTCTAGCTACATGAGAAGACAACAAAGCTGTGATGGCCCAGTGGGGATAGCCCGGGCAGGCACTTCATTTTGTGTATATTTATTTCATCACCACTGCTCTCAAAACGGTGAAGGAAAACATCGTGAAGAATTTTTGTTTATAGGGTGCATGTTCTAACAACAAAAATACAAAAACATAAATAAAACACAGCTGTGTGTCAAAAAAACGAACAAAAAAGTAAAAAACGAGTTAAAAAAAGTTGTATTAATTAATCTGTTTATACAAAGCGAAATGTCTGTCTCACTCATTTACTCGCTGACTAAACAGAAAAATAAAATAAAATTATCATTGCAGTCGGGGGACCGTTCTGTTGAAAAGAGGTCCCCCGACTGCAATCATAATTTTATGTTTAGCCAGTGTCACTCGGGGTGATGTAAGGATTCTAACCATACTCCGTACATCCAAATCTGTTCAGAAATTTAAAAGGTATGGTGGATTAAAGGAACTCACATACATACATGAACCCTGAAAACTTTACACTCCTTATTTGGGCAGCCTTGGACAGTCGTGTAAAAAGGGATATCCACCAAAAGAGAATTGGGCCGCGTGGTGGATTATGGCCCATTTTTCTCGCAGAGAGAACATTATAGGCTGTTTAGACTTATGCTTTATGAGAAGACAAACATTTTGCTTAGGACAAAGCTGATATTAATCAAATGTTCAGTGACTCTTGTCGGCTATCAATTATGTTTGAGTGTTAACATCAAAGTGGGGCTAAGCTTTTGTGTTCTGTGATCGTTAGCTGGCAATAACGCTTTGCGGTGTTAGCCTTTTACTGGACGGACGGACGCTGTTCGTTCATTTGTATACATGTCTAAGGGACTAGATTGTACTGTATTCAATAGCTGAAAGTCCAGTTGGTATTTCCACATATAAAATCCAGAAAAACAGTATGTATCATTTATTTACTTACTTACTGTTGCCCGCGACTTCGTCTGCGATCCAGGATGAAAAGTAGCCTGTGTCCTTTTCCAGGTCAAGGTCTATTTCTGTGCCGAATTTCATCCAAATCTATTCAACCGTTTTAGCGTGAAAGCGTAATAAACAAACAAAAAAACAATCTCAGTTTCATAGCATTTATAATATTATAAGAGGCCGTGCACGAAATCGACTGATTTTGATCAATTTTATTCATTAGTTGTGAGAAAGAGAAAAATAATTTAAACAAAACTAATTGTCATTTGAAATGTCGAGTTCTTTGTTTTGCATGTGGCTGAAAGTGATTTTTCAAATAAGTGAAGTATTGATGGAAAATCACAGATATTCGTATTTTTTTCCGAAAAATTACGCGAGACTGACGTTTGGCTTTTTTACAAGAAACTACTTTTGATTTTGGATATATCAAAATATCATCAACACCGGTATATGGTCTACTTGCATGTGGTTGAACCACTTTTTTCAACGTCGATACGAAATATAGCAAAAAAAACTCAAAATTTTATTTTATGAATAGTGATACAACTATTAACAGGTACTGTGACTAAGCAGCACGAAAACTGTACTTTTATACTTACACAGACTTAATATTTCAAACTTTCTTACAGTTAGATACGTTATAAACGAAAAAGGGTTTTCTTCGTGCACGGAGCCTTAAAATTTAGGATGTACACACAAAACATAAAAGAAAAATCCTACGTAGGTGTGGCCGACCTATGACAACAAGATAAGAAAGTGAGGGTAATGTAGTGCCTGAGTTGGCCCCTTTTTTCATGGATTTATTTTCAGCGGTACTCAATGTGCACTGCCTTCAAAGTAAGTTTTTAAAATCATAGTCGTACACTTGATATCGCAGCTAAGCGATGTACTTATGTGAAAGAAAAAAAAAAACCTTACGAAAATCATAACTAAAGTATTCAATAAAAATATGAACTCATTTTTTATTAAAACTCATTTGACGTGTAAGTGAAGTTATAAAACATAAATTGTACTCGCAGCAACATTTGCAAAACAATTGTTAGTTTGTAATTACTTGGCTGAATATTCTCAGAATATGAATATGAGCGTACGACAAACGTGTGTAATAAAACATTTGGTTTATCAATTTTAAAGTACAACAAAGTCTTCTTATCGTCCTATGCACGCTTCCAAAACAAAATATAGATTTTATTTAGGTACAGGACCTTTTTAAATTACTTGGTATAATCTCAAAGTCATGATAGGTCGACAATAAATAAAAAAAACGAGCGAGCCTTACAGTAGTCGCATAGATGATGTGTAACATCTGATATCTTGGCAGAAAATACCAACCTCTCAGAAAATGTGTTGGTACCATCTGAGGGCCAACTCTAGCACCGCGCGCACTCATTGGTCAAATCAAATAGCGCGCGCTTCTTCGGTTTCCTGTTACATACTTCCGTCCCTTTTCACGAAATCACTCCCACAGTTTGCAGGAAAGAAAGAAGAAATTTGTTTAAAAAAGCTTGTCCTTCGGGGATTACAGGCTGTTATGTAACATTTTCAATAAACAGCGAGGTCTACTTATGATTTGAAAAACTTTTGTTTTGTTACCGATATCCATTACGTCTGTAAAGTTCCGTTTCCTGTATACCTAGCTGGTGCCCGTAGATTCGCTCGTATTATAGAGGAACTACTGTTACATGTTTCAGTATGTATAGCAGGTGGCGTTCTGGTGTTTATCACCACAAGAAAAAGCGTGATTTGATATGTTCGTGTACTTCTTGAACTTGGATAAAAACACGAAGAGAATACGGTTTATTATATGCGTGATAAATTAACAAACGTTTTGTGGGTGTACCCTGCCTAACCCTTCCGCCATTACAGGCGTAATGTTATGTTTGTCTTTACAGACTTCACATTTCCTCAGTATAAGAGTTATTCTAAATTGTGTTTTAAAACACTAGGATCTAAGAGATTTCTGCTGAGTCAACTCTAGCGACTTGTCAATATTTGCTAAAGTTAGAAAAATACTTCCAATAATTTCGTCTGGGTCTGGCACATATTGCCAAATCATATAATCTTTAGCGTCACTAAGTTTGCCGATCCCTAAACTTCATACCTAAACCCTGATCGTTTCAAGACCCTTTTCACTCTCCTAAGGCGAGTTTAAAAAAAAATCCTTTATAACAGCATAAACACCATACCGTAGATATGTAGGTACATGAGTTACTCAATGAAAGTAACTTTGCTTTTATATTAAAAGCCTTAATTCCCCGGTGGAAGGCTCTGTAGCCCATGTTTCTAGCTGAATGTACTTCGAAGTTATGTACTAGGTTTAGCACTGAAGCGGGGAAAGTATGGGTTTAATATTCTTGTGTATGTTGAGGTATACTTTACCTGTGTAGGTTTACACTTTAGCCATATATTTTATGTACCTGTGTGCAGTTATTTCGTGTGGTTGTTCACAACTCTAGAATTTCCCGAGGGTGAAGGAAAAGACGACTGTCTATCATATAACCAGCGAATATCCCGGGCGATCTAAAATCAATCGCTAGGAGACATTCCATGATGGATCGTATGTAAACTTCTAGCAAATCAGTTCAGAAAAGTAAATATTTTTTAAAGTAGGTAGGATGATATTGGTGAGTATCTAATGATATTTTTGAAACAAGGACTTTTACTTGTAGCGGCATCTACATCGCTACATGCAAAACTACGCATCAAAGACCTGACGTCACACTACATCCTGACGTCACACAAATCCTGCATCGCGCAATTAGAGTTTACCGCGCGATAAACATATATACAAGCTTCCCGACTTCAACCTCTGGGCAGTTGCCCGCCAGACATCACACCCGTCTGGTCGGAAATACTCTGTTATATTTTGTTTATTTTGTTTTTCTTTCGGCTGCGGTATTCTACTGGGTTGCTTACTTTAGTAACAAAACTTACTTAGTACTTTGAAACCATCGTACCTAAAAACTTTCTCATTTTTACTTGAGCAATAGTTTGGCTAAATAACATCCCTTGGGACTGGGAACTGGGGACTGGGAAAAAAGAAACTATTTAGTCCGACAGTCAGATAATAAAAAAAAATATTAGATACGTATTTATTGTCTTATCATATTAATAAAAAATGGTTTGGATAAAACCAAAGATTTCAATCGTAGATTCGCCCTGCCGCGTTAAAAGATGGTCGCGTTCCTATTTCGTTTTGACACCTCTGACACACAATATCGCAGACACTTGACTTGATTGTCATGGAAACGCCATTATTATTGTGCGAGGTTACTCTTCTCAGTGTGGACACTTTTTCGCGCGACGTAGTACGGTGAGGGCACATCTAAGATTTAAATCTTTGGATAAAACGCATTAAAGTTGGGGAGTGGGAGCTCGCTACGTCACAAGTCAGTATAAAATCTACCGGGGAGTGACGTCATGCCACATTTTAGCTTAATGTATTGCCGTAATCTTTTGATTACGTGAAAGAAGAAACAATACGTGTCCAATATTTTTTAATAATCTACCTGACGGACACAACTTGAATACGGTCAAATATCGACTCAACTCAAAATTCAAAAGTCATTTATTCAAACTAGGCTGAAAACCAGCACTTTTCGAACGTCAAAATTACATAAGACAGTCCCCCAAAACGCCCACCCTTCACCACTTCCTAGTGCATTAGCTGGGAAGAAGAAGTGGCGCAACAAACTCCCCAGCAGCACAGCTGTCTGTTCAGTTAGAAGAATAAAAAAAAAAGTTTTTTATAATAGTATTCAAAATAATTTACATTACGCAACACAAAACATAATTAAAATTATTAGCCATATGTTAGCTAGCACACGCCAATATACCGAAAAAAATCATCGAGAACTACACTCAGGCCGAAATAAAAAACTAAACGTAAACAGCACTTAATATCTAAATAAAAAGCCTCCAGGCATAAAGGGCGTGCCCGCTTACATATAGTTGTAACTGGAAGTTATAAATGATAAACTAGGACCATCGATGTAAAATAAATAAACAAAGAGTTAATTACTAATAACAATAAATAATATGATCAATTGAATTGTCGAGGTCACTAGCTAATCACATATTGCAATACAACTTTGTCTACAGTAAATTAAAGTTAAATTAAAATAACTTGACTTAAAAAGTCTAATAAAATAAACAATTATACAAACTCATATAACTTTGTCAGTACGTAAGCTGGAGAAAGAACATAAACACTGTCTTGAGTTAATCACAGCGACCAACTATTCTTATCATTTAAGTAGTCGTTGATAGAATAGTATGCCTTTGAACAAAGCTTGGATTTTACTTTCGTTTTAAACGCATTAAAAGGCAAATCTAGCAAAGAAGAGGGTAGCTTGTTATAAAAGGTCAAGCCCAACAAATGAGTTATGAACCTTATGAAGCCGGTGACAGGGAGCTCGTAGTTTGTCCTTATTTCTAGTGTTAACATTGTGAAAATCACTGTTTTTAGTGTATAAGTGTATATTTTGCCTAATATATAAGATATGATGGCGAAGATGAAGTGAGATGCCACCGTGAGGATACCAATATCTTTGAAAAAATCTCTCAGAGAGACTCTGGTACCTAGCTGGTAAATAGCTCGAACAGCTCTTTTTAGAAGAACAAATATATTTTGAATATCAGCAGCTTTGCCCCACAGCAGAAGACCGTAGGACATAACGCTATGAAAATAACTAAAATAGACTAACCGAGCTGTATCGACGTCAGTGTATTGTCAATGTTTTGCATTGGATGATTATGTAAATAATATGCATGTCAAAGTCAAAGTCAAATCATTTATTTCAAATAGGCCCTTGCAAGGCACTTTTGAACGTCAACAATAACAAAAAAAAAAAAAATTGATTCTAGTCGCCCCTTCCAAAAGGTAGTTTTCGTATGGAGAAGAATGGGCAAGAAACTCCACCGTTACTCTTTTAAAATGTTTTACAGTATTTTGTATATGTAGGTACATTAGTTATATAATTATATGTGAAGACGATGCATCTAAAAATAAAAAAATAAATTACTATACCACAATATAGGTAAAAAGATTTTTTTAAAGAGAGCAACAACAGATAAATTAATTACTTATGTGATAGATACATGGTTCTCACATATTTACAAACATTGTAACAGTAGACGATTTTCAAAAAAAAAAAAAAAATTACCATTAATAAGTCAGTGTGTGAGGAAGTAATCACAGAATGTAAAATCAATGTCATGGCATGTGTATCACAACATTGCTTTGATATTATATTTATTCAGCGTAAGAATATGTGTATACATTTTGTACACTATGTTACTAAACTACTAACTAATCACTAGATACTTAATTAAATAAGTTACTACTACTATAATTTTACCTAACAATGACGTAATCAAAAACCATTACGTCACAATTTAGCGCTGGGCGGTTACAATATTGTTGCTCTACAGCGTGTTTGCAGTTTAGTGCTCAATAGTTGGCTGAACAGCCTTATTAGTTCAATTTGCATGTGCTAACTACGATTGTAGACGTAAGGTTTATTGGCATGGTGATTTTGAGCACTAGAATATTACGCTTAGTCCAATGTTCAAAATGTCTAGACTTCATTTTCGTCCAATAGTTTTATGATTCGTAGTACCAATAGATGCCTAAAAATTTTTGAACGTGGTACGAAAATGTACATATCGGCAGTGGTACTGCCTTCTCTTAATTTCTTGTGTAATCTAACTCCTTTTGTGTTAAGAACCAGAATACGCGTGGAATTTCGCGTTGTTGCATAAAGGCTTGTGCAGACCAGCGCGACTTGTCGCGCGACGCGACACGAACAATACCATTTCTAAGAAAACGTCACAGTATAACAATAACCAGTGTCGCGTCGCGCGACAAGTCGCGCTGGTCTGCACAAGCCTTAACTTTTTAATTAGTCGTGATTTTTAATTCATATTCTTTATGTCACCTGTTTATGTTATGAGCTATCCGAATGTCACAAAATATATGGCTAAGTCTTGGGGGGAGCGTGAAAATTGAGTCGCTGTTACAATGTATAGTAGATAACGTTTTTGTTTGTGATTACCAGAGATCGGATATTCGGATACATAATTAATTTTTGGCTAAGAAATTATGGAAGCGGCTTCTTAATTATTATTTTTCTTAATATAAATCCCGGAATTCTAGAAAATCTGGGAATACACAATGGGATACATGTTATGAAACGACTTATTAACCCTCATAAATAAAAACCCTTATTCAGCGTAAACGTTTCAAGCTACTTTGTGTACAGTGTTACAATAAATACATGCAAACTGTTGAAGAAAGTATACCTATTAATGTTAAGCACTTCTGGAGGTACGTCTCTAACCGAAAGAAAAGTTCTGGTATCCCAACTAACCTGCAGTTCAAAAATAAATCATCTAACTGCCCCGCTGAGATATGTTCACTGTTTTCTGCCTTCTTCAACTCGGTGTACGAACCCTCATCTTTTGACCCTGGTACCTGGACACTCCCAGAAACCCTTGACGAGAGTTCTGTATGCATTCCGGATATTTACCTCGAAGAGATTGTCATACTTGAGGCACTTACCTCATTAGACTTAGCTAAAGGAGCTGGTCCGGATGGCCTGCCTCCTTCCTTCTTTAAGAACACTGCGCAAACCATCTGTGTCCCGTTACACATAATATTTAATAAATGTCTCAAGGAAGGGAATTTCCCTTGTGTTTGGAAGAGGGCTTTCATCACGCCGATTCATAAAAGTGGTGACAAAGGAAACGTTGAGAATTATCGACCCATATCTATCTTGTCCACCTTGTCTAAGGTTTTTGAGGGTCTAGTGCACAGCCATTTATTTCCACAGTTAAATCACCTTATTATACCCGAACAGCATGGCTTCGTTAAATCCAAATCCACTACCACAAACTTAATCATTTTTACACAATTTTTGTTTGAAAACATGGACATGCGCACGCAGGTTGATGCTGTATACACTGATTTTCGGAAAGCTTTTGACAGGGTGGACCACAAATTACTTCTCGATAAAATCGCTTTCAATGGCATAAGAGGCAATTTACTCAGATGGTTTGCTTCATATATATTTCATAGGACTCAAAAAGTTGTTATCAATGGATTCGAGTCTGATTATGTGGTCGTCGAATCAGGTGTGCCTCAGGGATCTGTCTTGGGCCCATTACTTTTTATCTTGTTTTTAAACGACATAAAATCCTGCATAGTCAACTCTAAATTCCTAATGTACGCCGATGACATTAAAATATTTAAGGCTTGTGCGAACTCTCAAGATTGTTTGCTAATACAAGAGGACCTATGCAGGCTGTCTCAATACTGTCTGGTCAATAAACTTCATCTAAGTCTTCCAAAATGTCATTTCATTTCATTTACTAAGAACAAAAATACTTTTAACTTCCCATATACCTTGAACGACATACAATTGAAAAAAAGTGAGTGCACACGTGATCTTGGCGTACTGCTTGATTGCAAATTACATTTAGACACCCATATCGACAATATAATTACGAAAGCCTTTCAGATGTATGGTTTTGTCATCCGGTCTTGTAAAGACTTCAAAAAGCCTTCTACTTTTCTCTTCTTATATAAAACACTGGTCCGTTCACAGTTGGAATACGCGGTACCCATCTGGTGCCCTTATTATGATAAATATAAGCAAGCATTAGAAATGGTTCAGAAAAAATTTCTTCGTGCTACGCACTATAAGTGCTTCCGTACAAGGGTTCCCTATGCAGATTTGCTAAAACATTATAAGATATTGAGCTTGGATTCCAGACGTTCACTGATCATGGTTGTGATGCTGTACGGTATATGCAATAACAAATTTAATTGTACTGAGCTCTCGAATAGATTGTGTTACGTAGTACCTAGAACTGTTATTCGGCGGGAGGTGCGCGCACCTCAACTATTCTACACTGCGCGTTGTAGAACGAAGGCTGGGGTGCGTGCCCCTCTCCGCCGACTTTTAGAAACCTATAACTCACAATTTATTGAGTTTGATATTTTCGCGCTGTCGCAATCTAAATTTAAAAGTATGGTTGCTCAATCTCTTGCAAGTCGCCTATAGGACGGATGCTCTTGTCATCCGCTTCCTTCGATTCGTCGGTATAATATGGTGTTTTTTTTTTTTTTTTTTCTTCTAAATATCTACTTTTTTTTTTCTGTTTTTGTTTTCGTTTAGCATGCGTTCGTTTTCATACTCTGATGTCACTTCGTGGACAATAGTGTGGGTTATACGTTTTTTCGACTGTATTTTAACTACTTTTTGTAAATGCTGTAATGTATAACTGTTTTTTGTCCCAAATAAAATAAATAAATAAATAAATAAACGTTACATAAAAATATAATAATTATATATACTGTAAACTTGTTTTAACGAAACTCAAGGCACCGAGTTGTTTGTCGATATGTGCTTTGCCAGTTTAGCAACCTACTTTACAGCATTAGCTAGCATTTCTATTGTCAAAATGTAAAAAAAAAAACAATTCCGCAATCGCGAGATTTTTAAGTTCTATATAAAAGTGCATTCCATGATAGCCAATACCTAACTAATATAAATAACTTTAGGTAAATATGTATCCGAATATCCAATCACTGGTGATTACCAATATTTTGTATAAATACTGGCACGTAGATGGAATCTTTTCGCGATTGTAAAAGGCACACCATAGATTTGATTTTGAAATAACGTTGTGCTCATTAATTCATATTATAGAAAAATATATTGTGCGTATACTCAAGGCTCGTCTGTATCGTCTTTTACAGGCTAAAAGCTCACATGTTTTTTTTTCATCTAATTACAGTTTCAGCACTGGCAGCCAGGTGAATGACCTTGATTGAACTGAGTTGTGAGATTATAATAGTTCGTGTAGTAATTTCACGAAGTGGGCAGCGTCTATAATGAAGATAAGGTACCTGTGTCGGTACAGAAAGATATATCTACGTCATTAATAAAATTATGAACTTAAGCTCGTTAAATTAATTACGTAGGTAGGAGAAAGATAATACCATTGTGTATTTTTAATTACTTAGTTTAGTTAGTTATTGAATGATCTTTTAACAGGTTTTTTATCAATATTCAAATTTTTTATCAATATACAAAATTCTATTTCTTTTTGGGGGAATACACAATATCTTTTGTTACTTCGATTTTTAGAATTATTTATAAATCTGTGAGAAAATATTGCCTTCAAGATACTAAGACTCCGCAGTTTTAATTGATCATCAAAGAAATTGCAAATTCATTGATTCATTTCTTTGAAACATTCGGCTGCGTGACGACGTTTAAATGACACAATGAATATTGTTGAATTGTCAAAACGAAAGGTATTGCCACTGTCAATGTTTTACGTGCTAATCCCACTCTCAATCAATTCTTTCAACTCAATCCATAGAATCTATGTTCTATGTTATTGGGTTTGGTTTTGCCACTTAGTCCTTCAGATTGACCATTGTGCGTGGGCCATGGCGGCCGTCGGTGGTTATTCCAACCAGCCCACCTCCCTCTAGAAGTTAATTAAATCTCCTGGTCTGTTCAGAACGTCTGGAGATCAGGATGACCCGAGGGTTTCTGTTCTAATCTGTGTGACGCCTGAGCATTCAATGAGCACGTGCATGATGGTTTCCTCTGATCCATAGAATAGTAACATAATTAATATCAAGGACCGTCCAGATTTATGATGCAATACGGGGTAGTCTGAACGCCACTTGACCCGAAGTCGTAAACTGACGACATATTTTGATAGTAGTCTATTGGACAATATAATATTGTTGAGGCTGAGGGGTAATAAGTACTCTTACATTGTGATTATACAACTGTAGGAAACACTCTAACGCTAACTGTTTTGTTGCTTGATACGATACGAGATCATAATTGTTTAGGTGGTTGGGCTTTTTTTAAATGGCATTGTTTTTAAATCAATGACTATCCGATAGGTAGTAGTTAGGAACTAAACAATACGGGGTCGTTTGAGTGCCATTTGAACCGTGTCGTAAAGTGTCGTATCTTAATAGTGGTATATTGTTGACATAGTTAGGTAAACCAATCAAACTACTAAGCGGACTGTTTCCTGCATTTGTATCATCACGAGTAACAGTATTACCCCTCAACAATATACCACTATCAACATACGTCACTTTACGACACGGCTCAAATGGCGCTCAAATGACCCCGTATTGCTGAGTTCCAAATAATTAAGAAACGAAATACTGGGGTGGGATGGAAGGCCTTTTTTTAATGATTTTTCTTAATGACTAGCTATTGACCGTAATTTTGTCCGGATATAGGACCTAGTCTAGATAAGGAATTTGAGCATTGAGAATTGTAGCAGACAAAGTAGGAGCCAAGAAATTCCGTCCACGTGTGCACGATTTGCTCGCATGACCACGCGTAAGATAAAACGCGTAGGTAATCTGGACAAGTAGATTTGAAACCTGTGTTATAACACTTTTAAGGCTTTTTTTTCCAAAAATATTTTTCTAATTCATGAATTCATTCATTATTTCATGTTTTTATCATCAGTTGGTAGGCTGCGCGTTGTCTGTAAATAAATCAGTTACGAAACTCTTTTATTTGTTAAGATTAAATACTTTCTTACTAATTCTACGGAGAGCAGCTTTGTGGCAGTCGATGCCCAATTAAAGATAATGGGTTCATTATGTCTCAAAGATCCATTAGCTTTAGTCAACCTTGAGTAGTCTGAACCTTAACGATCTCAACTTTGTTGGGCAATACGAGTTTATAGTCGAATGTATCTGTCTCTATGTTATACGTTTTATGATGCCTCGATTGACTATGTAGTTAATATCAACATCAAAACCACTATCGGTATTTGACTTGAGATGAATCTGAGCGATAAAAGGAGGCAGAATACCGCTGCGTTTTTCTGTTCAACATTTTCTTACTCTTATAATTTCATAACTTAGTATATTTATTTATGTTAAACCAATTACAGGCACATTTGAATTGTAAATGAGTCTGTCAGTCAGAAAGATGAAGCTAGTTTAGCCATTCCAAAGAGTAGTAGGTTCCTATGGAGTACGGGTAAGACACTTTAGTGACACTCTCTTGAATCAAAATATAGAAATACGTCATCACATTAAGATATACCTACCTAACATTTCTAAATGGTTAGGTATCTAATTACAGAACAGAATTTACACGGGATATCAATTTATACCCAAGAATTAACCTCAAAAATCTCAATAACCTGCCATAACTTTCAAACGTTGTTTTGACAGTTTAATCGTTGAATTTGCTTACAAATTACCAAATGAAAACTACATGGAAATCTTTATCGGAAATCTATAATGGACAGTAAAATGATAATTAACGATATCTAGGTAATTATTATGAAAAGCGACCGTGCCTGACCTGCCATTAGCAAGAGTGCTGGCCCAAATAACCTGGGTGACATGTTAGGGCTGGCACTGTTGGAATTTTTAAAGGGATGAAAATGTTGTTAGACATTTTGTTTTTTTGTGAAAGTGTTCAGCTCTTGAGTAGGGATTAAATATAGGTCTGCAATATATGATAACAAACTTTTACGGTGCGCCAGAATAAATGACTGTGAATAATTTGTAAAAAAGTTAGAAAAAAATACGAACTGGCAAATAGTTTGGTTATGATCAAAAAATGGTTTATTAAGATAAAATAAAATTATGAAATGCATTGAGCTGCTGTTATAAACTCATTTTGACACAAAATATTAGGTTCTTAATTTAGGTACCACACAGACACACACATTTTTTTAATCTTTTACGTAAACGCAGGTTTCTAGGTCAGGGTTCGATTTTATTGCACGTGCCAGTTTTTGGCAAACGTTAATAAAATGTTGGATGAAAATGGGTTTACGCCGCTGTAGCGCTTGTTATCCTAGGAACACACAGTGGTATTTTATAATACGTTTCGCAGTTTCGTACTAAAATGTAGGGATTTATGCGAGCCAAATGTTTTTTGCTAACCAAAGTTTGTTGTGGTCATGTCAAATATACATTTATTATTTTATTTACCCTATTTTTATATTAACATGTTAAAGGACTTTTAACTAAATTAAGGTTTTTATTGGTTTGTAATGATTTTAAATAAATTCACAGCTGCATCTGATAAAACAGTCTTCAAAAATTTGTTGGCTATAGATATTTTAAACTTAGTTATTTCAGCATTTAAAACGTTAATCAAACTGGAGCTAATTACATTCTTCATTTTACAATAGTATTTCCTCTTGTTTTAGTACTAGTTCTTGGAATTGCATTGCGAAAGTCCACCGTTATAAAGGTACCTATCCAACACTACATTGTAAAAGACCTTTTTTATGGTTTCCGAATAATTCACCACTATAGTATGCCTACTTTGAAATATTATCAGAGGCAACTCTTATTCGATTTTTGCGATTCCTTGAATAATAATTTTCGGGTGGACCGGACATCTATACTTTAATTATTAATTAGTGAAC
Organism: Agrochola lota; assembly: GCA_947364205.1. Taxonomy (NCBI): domain Eukaryota; kingdom Metazoa; phylum Arthropoda; class Insecta; order Lepidoptera; family Noctuidae; genus Agrochola; species Agrochola lota. The sequence goes on along the minus strand of OX376223.1, from coordinate 14,197,869 downwards.
ATTGTAACAGCAAAATAAAAAACACATTTTTTTTTTATCTATAATGTTTATTTCGCATTCCGAATCTCTATTAACAGAATTAGTTCGTCTGAATAAGAACGAGCCCCTTAAAAGATTTTGATTGATTTCACTCCTTCCTCAAGTTTAAAGCCACCAAGAGTGACAGCCCTGAGCCGTAGCGTTAGCCTGCTAATGACAGTTCCGTCATATTGCGGAACTGCCGGTGTCGACGACAACTTTTTAAATTCCTCTCACTTCCAAAGGAAATAAAATTTCATTCTCGTGCTGTGACGAATTGAAAAGTTTCGGAATGTTTATTTATAATGAATGAGTTGAAATTTTATTTCTGTTTTTGTCTCATAAAATTAAAAAATAAATTACTTGTGTTTTGCAACTGTGTAATTCTTAGTGATCAAAAACAAGGTACTACTACTGGTCTTGGGTTTGATTCCCGGATCGTGCAAAAGTTTTCCGAAACCTAAGTGTTAGTAATTAGTTGCCTAATTGCCTATAATAAATTATGATAACAAGCAATAGACTTTTACTTTAATTGTTAACCAAGTAAACACGGTACTGTATGGAAAATAGGGTTTATTCTGCCTATTCCGTTGTGTAAAAGACGTGCGACGTTTTTTTTTAATTATATTTTTGTTTTTACTTCGTACATTTTCACTTTAGTGTTTTACGGGAGGATCAGTTGAAACCCAAAGTAGGTCACCCCGATTTTAAGGGATTTTCTCTTTATAAACATTATTAATATACTTTATCATGTTTCTGTCTACGGAGTTCCGAAAAATTAAGAGCAGAATGATGAAAATAAATAATAAACTTCTTACGATTTACAAATGAGAATAATAAATAACGTCTCACTTCGTTTTACAATTTATTTCAATAGAGATAAATTATACCTACAGACTAATGGAGGACCTGCTTCTTTTTCACTCAATTAAAAATAATCTGGTCAGAAAACCATAAAAATTGGTCTGTTTTACCAGCTAGTTTTGCCAGTATACATTATTTGCATAATAATTTCCTATTAAATTTTTTGTGTTCATTTGTTAGACAACGCCTCGGTTCACTGCGTAGGTAACAGGCACTTAGTATTTACTAATTTTACTTAGAACACAAACACCATCACAACCCAAAAAGTAAAAATCTCCCACACTAGTTAACCCTTCCATAATCTTCTAAACCCCCTCCCCTGACCCCCTTCACATATTATAGGCCAACGAACGATGTCCACTATGCACTAAGAAATAATTCATAGCTACCGGGTCGGCTATCGACCGCTTCTCCCCAAGCTGCTTCCAATAAGCTGCCAGTTACCGCTAACAGCTTATGTAGCTCGTCACACAAGCTGGCTAAGCGATAGAGGATTTGCATAGCTATCTGTGAGTTGAAATGAGACTGGGAACTGAGAATCGAAGTGATTAATTTTGTTTTTAAAGTTTTCTGTATTGTTTTTTTTTGAGTTTAGTGTTGTTTAATGAGGATCTGTACTGCCATTTTATCACGATATGTGGCGCATCGTCGACATGGCCATTGAAAGCTGTCAATTCCATACATTTTGTAACCTATCATTCAGTAAATTAAATTTTTCTCGTAATATGCTTAAGTATGCTGTACCAGGATGTACTAAACTACTAACCCCGGTGTTCATTTATTTCCTAAAGATACTACGCTAAAAAAAGTGGGAAACTAAAAGAGTACAACTAAAAGTAACTTTCAATATTGATTGGTAAACTTCGGCAATATGGTGGAGTTCTGGTGGAGCTATTAACGTTTTGGTGAAGTTCTACAGCAGGAACGTCAAGTGCTTGTCTTTCAGAAGCTTGAGAGCTTTGATTGCCGAAATTAAAATTTCGGTCATAGATAACCTAAAAACGAAAGAATACCATTTATAATTAAATTAACGTTCTCTCAATTTTCGTAAATTTTCCTACCATGAGTCAAGTGAGGATTAACACGTTCCAACTAAAAAATTATCCAAATCTAGAGCCTAGCACTGATAAAAAATAAACCTAACCTAAAAATTAAAGAATACCATTTATGATTAAAGTAGTGTTCTCTCAATTTTCGTAAATTTTCCTACCACGAGTCAAGTAAAAATTAACACGTTACAACAAAAAAAATATCCAAATGTAGAGCCTAGCACTGATGAAAAATATTTTATTAGATAGAAGTCTACTTCTCAATAAGATCTGATTTCTTTCCAGTAATCCTTGCTTCTCGTTAGTTTAGTTCGTCTTTAAATTCTTTATGCTTCCAGGAACAATACATGTTAGCAATAACGATGGTGGATCGGTTTCAACACAAAAAATAACAAAAAACACTGATGTAAACAAAGCGAAAATGATTTGACAGCGGCCATCACGCCGCTGGCGAAATCTGCGTTGAGCTTTGCGCGTGGATCCCCATTGTAAAACGTCATTGGATTTAGGTGGCAATATCTTTATGATTCAGTAGCACCTGCTTCTCTATACGATTTTTATTAATTCATAGATTTTTCTTCTGACTTCGACTCTTCCGCCATTAGGTCCTGAATACCAACACCAAGGTGTGTTATTCAAATGGTTATTTTTGCATTTCAACTGAAGCGGGGTATATTTCTTGGTTGCAAAACACCAGGAAGTTGTATTTAAAGGGTATTGATTGAAATAAATATAACACAAGTTGTAGTTGTCATACAAAAATACCTCGTCCTTATTCTATAACTGTGGGAAACAGGTCATGACTCATGAGGTATTTTATGCTCGTATTAAACTGAAGAATTGCTAGCATAAAAATGCATGCCTTCATTATTACTTATTCACTAAACGAAGCACGCTATTCTTTCAATCTATTCTGAACAACTACTAAAGTTTTTTATTTAGTTCGCTTATTGAATAAACGAAATGTATAATTATGTAGGAATTATCGGAATCCGCTGGATGCGGGAAGCACAGAACCGTTCAAAGTAACGGTGCTTGGGGGAGGCCTATGTCCAGCAGACGTCTTTCGGATGATGATGATGGTAATTATTGTATTGTAGGTCTCTTTAGATTCATGGATAAATCTACCCACTACACTGGACAACCAAATCCAGTTGTTTCTTACAACGGAATATTATAAATTATGGTTACCTGGCATAATCCCTTCACGTATGTTGGGATAAAATTTAATAAAAACCATTGAATTATGAACATGGTTAATTATTTAATTGAGTATCCTATACAGTCCATTATTGTTTCTGTATGTATATTCCAGGGCTGGACAGTATATAGGTACAGGCCTAAAACAAAAGCTGTTTGCCATAATTGGGATTGAGAGCTACAGTTCAATGACCTGGTTATAAAATAGGTACTCGTTTTAAAGACTCGGGTCAACGGTTTCGAGTTAAAAGTTTGGGAATTAATTTTAGTTTAGACATTATTTGAAACGTTGTTAGGGATATTTAGCTTATTTATTTTAGATTTTTTCGGCTATTCTGATTATTTTGTGATTATTTGTCTGTACATAACTGAAGTAAACACCGGAGGGGCTTGTGGCTAAGTAATAACAGTTGCAGGGGTCGATCGATCAGGTTAAGCCGCGCTTGCCGCGGTTGGTCCGTGGATGGGTGACCCTCTTTACATACCAAGACCCCTCCGTGCCTCGGAAGGCACGTTATGCCGTTGGTCCCGGCTGTCATTTGTACATCTTTGACAGTTGTTACGGGTCGTCAGAAGCCCGAAAGTCTGACAGCCAGTCTTAACCACGGGGTATCGTGTTACCCGGTAACTGGGTTGTGGAGGTCAGATAGACAGTTACTCCATGTAAAATACTGATGTTCAGCTGCATCCGGTTAGATTTGAAGCCGACCCCAACATATTTGGGAAAACGCTAGGCAAATGATGAACTGAGGTAAATACCGTGAAACAGATAATGACTTACTAACTGAACCACCAATCACATAGCAGAAAACCGAACTATTTTATACGCAATTTTCCTAATAGATTCACATACCTACTACACAAATTAATTTCGACTAGCAACTGGCTTATTTGCCACCATGTCCACTAACTCACACATATGTACACTGGTATTATTTACCCTACATTTGAGTGGTACGTCATTAGGAGTAATTTATGTATGGTCGAGCCTGTGCTGTCAGCCGTTTTATGAGCCGAATGAGGTACTGAATTCATCTGTGTATTAATGTTTCGATCATTGATTGAAGCTTTGGAACAGGGTGTAAAGTTCACTCATCCTCTATAGAAAAGGGAGGATTCTCCGACCAAGCGGGTGTCGTGTCTGGCGGGCAACTACCCAACGATTTATATGTTGATCGCGCGGTAAACTTTAATTGCGCGATGCAGGATTTTGTGTCACGTCAGGATTTTTTGTGACGTCAGGTGTTTGATGCGTAGTTCGCATTTGTCGATGTACATACCTCCACAAAGAAAAAAAGAAAGAAAGAAAAATTGTTTATTCTGCACAAACAAAACGCACATATAAAGACAAAAACACATAAAATACACACTTATAAAAGTAGCCAAAAGGCTCGTGTTCAATCAATAAATAAAAATATAAAAAGTAAAACAATGCAAAGCAAAGGTTTCATTATGGATTGCCTTCTAAAGAACATTCGTAGCGATAATTGTTGGTATGTATGTACAACCGTACATCAGTGGAAACAATTTAATATTGACAGCGCCTTTAAGCCGTAGCAGTAAGCGCAATTTTCATAGTGCAAGTATTAGCACTGATGTGCTGTTTACTATAACTACATCAGAATATAAATATTTCAGTCCGGAGATGTCAATGACACAAATATTTACCAAATAAAGATTTCAATTATATAGCAACTGATCAAGGTACCCGATACACTATAGCCACCCAAACCCATAGCCCAATATGTTTTGTTTCCATGTTCTGCAATAGTCCTGCATCCACCGGAGGTTGTGCTTGGGTACACTTGTATAGTGCATACAGGGATGGGTTGGTGCCTCCTCATCATCTAAAATTGTGTAAGGGGCCACTGCGATTTTGCTTTGGCAAGATGTACTACGCCTTCCAAAGATCCGTAACCATAGGGTCCCGAGATATGTCAAAGGCATTTATAAATTAACAACTGAAACCGAAATTATGTAAAAAGAAACATTATAATTCAATGCTACGATTTTCTAGAAGAGCGTTGGCCGCCACATAGCGTCCGCAATTTACGGGTGAATGACGTCACTGAAATGTCATATAAGAAAATAAGTTGGTGTATTTTCCAAGACGCCGTTTTTAGCCCGCTGCCATAATTTTCATGACAGCTGTCACTGCGGCCGTTATGTAGCGGCCACCGCTCTTCTAGTAAACTGTAGCTTTGTTCATCCCAAATTAATTCTTTCTTCTTCTTTTTCGTGTGGTTAGTGACTAACCTGGTGTCAGAGTTTTGAAGCCTCCCATGGGATTCCGACTGGGCTTCACATGACGTCGAGAAATATCTCTCAGGCATGCTGGTTTCCTCACGATGTTTTCCTTCACCAATTTTGAAGCAAGTGATAATTGCACTTGAATCCAAAAAGTCACGAGGTGCGTGCTTTGGGTTCGATCTTAGATCTTCTTCACTGATGACTTGGCAGTCCGACAGTCATGCCACTAGGCTATCACGGATATTCATTCTTTGCTAAGTACTTATTGATTTTCTAATGTTGATTACCTCTAAAGTTGAACGTAGGCTTAACTACTAAAGTTTTGTAAAACATCATCTCCTTTTCATAATTCCCGCTAAGGTTACTCGATGTTAGTCTGTTAAGGACCGTCGAAGTTTCTGGATAAACTTCACGATACTTCTAGCTTTTTCGATTTACTTAGTGCTAATACGAGAAAGTGAAAATTGTTAATGTTGAGTTTGTATAGGTAGATAGATATGTACGAGTTTGATATTTACCTAGTCTACCTTTGATTATGTACATAATGATTTTTAAATGTGTTGTAAGTTGGTATAGTCTGTTTATTGTTTGATTGTTCGTTGTTGGTGACTTGCACCTCACCTACAGTTGTTGGCCATTGATGTAGGTAAGAATATGGGCGAATAAAATAAAAAAAATTGAACGCGTTCAGCACTTCTAAACCGCGTTCAAGCGCTGTCAGTGTCAAAATTGCTGTGGAATATTAACACTTCTTGAACGCGGTATAGAAGTGCTGATTTCGTTCAGTTTCTTTGGTGAAATCTGCACTTAATGTTGAAAGTACTGTGGTTTTTGTTTTGTATTGCAATGTTAATGTATTGTGTGATGTATGTGTAATGTTTTCAATATTGCCTAAGAGTCAAGGGGCTTCAATTAATAAATTAATAATAAAAATTTGTAACTAATCAAATTACCATTTGAAAATTCACGTAAAACAAATCTACGTGATATCAATAACCACGATGACTGAAAAGATAAAAAGGCAAACACAAGAAGTCAAGACAGTGAGTAAGCCTTGATTGTGAATTCATAATTAAATTCGCTGATATGTTGACAAAAAATATTAAACAACAACCAATGAATTGGTAGTTTTACATCAAATAACTAGTCAGTCTAATATAGCCTAAAGTAAACATACCCATAAATAAAAGATAAACTAGCGGACGCTTTTCTGATACCGAAATTGAAGTCTCGAGCCACTCCCTAGACTTTATCACAAACTCGTTCATTTAAAAATCGAACTTATAAGTCTCTCCAGTGATGCATAGCTGTTTGCAACTTTTCAAACTTTCAACTATTAGTTCGTATGCCTACATACATAGGTTCATATGTTCGCAATTCCCGTTATACGTGCATCAAGGGAACTCGTAAACTCCCCAGGAAATGCATTGTAGGTTATTTTGTTGGCAAGCCGACTGAAATGTTACTGTTCGTAACTTTCAGAACTGTCCAAGTTTACGGAATGCACTTCGAAAGGCTAACGCGGCAGTATCATAAAGAGTTTGAACTAGTAAAAACATGTTTTGGTGAAATCGTACTGGGGTTTTTGAAGTGAGTTAGGATTTTTGAGTTGAAAGTTGTTATTAGTTTGTGTGCGAAAGTGCGGAACGTGGCCACTAGTCAAAAATAAATACAGTACTTGCATAGGATTAGATTACTAATTATAGTTTTGCTGCTAGACTTACAACATACATGTGATATGCAACAAAGATTTGAATTTGAATTTGACATAGGCCTCTCCCAGGCAGCGCCACAACACTATCCTCCGCCTTCCGCATCTAGTCTGATCCAGCCACCTTCTTAAGATCTTCGGTCCATCAAGCTGGCGGGCGTCCCACACAACGCTTGTCGATACACGGTCTTCCAGGACTCGTCTGCTCCACCGGCCATCGGTCCTTCGACATACGTGGCCAGCCCACTATCATTTCAGCTTGCTTACTCTGCAAGCTATGTCGGTAACACCGGTTCATTTCCGGATAATTTCATTCCTGATTTTATAATTCAAAGAGACTCCGAGCATAGCCCGCTCCATTACGCGCTGAGCGACCGACGAGTAGTGTGATGGTCATACATAATTCATCAAAATAAAGCAAGAATTACATGGTTAATGCAGCTTTAGCAAAAGAAAATACTTAGAATTATTTAGGGGTATGAGGAACGGGGTATAAAGTTCACTCATTCACCATAGAAAAAGGAGGATCCTCCAACCAGACGGGTGTCGTGTCTGGCGGGTAACTGCCCGGAGATTGAAGTTGGGATGTTTGTCCATCGCGCGGTAAACTCTAATTGCGCGATGCAGGATTTGTGTGACGTCAGGATGTTGTGTGACGTCAGGTCTTTGATGCGTAGTTCGCATGTGGCGATTGTAGATGCCGCCACAACTACATACGTACATTGATAGATTGATATTGTGCACATTTTGGTGGGCACTGCTTTTTTACTAAACATCTGGTAAAAACAGCAGCAGTAGCTGTAATAGCCTAGTGCAGGGATGGCGAACATCTCTACATCTACATGCCATTTTTTCCAAATAAATATTGTATGTTGCCATGACGTACCAACAAACAATCTTAACCTGGAAAAAAATGTATATTAGTACTCTCACATTAATAGCTTAATTATTATACAGTAATGTTAATGTCAAAAGTTTTATATTTATTGTTTAAGAACAAAACTATTAGTCGGACTTCTGTTGTTGCAAACTAAATGACTTACGTTTCTGAAAGGTGGGCTAATACCGTGCGCAAATTATTTTGTTACGTGCCATCAATGGCACGCGTGCCATTGCTTAGTGGTGTGACCGTCGGACTGCTAAGTCATAGGTATCGAGTTCGAACCCAAAGCACGCACCTCTGCAGCAACACCAAATCGGTCCCGACTTACGAGTTGTACGGTCTTGAGTTTGAACCCAAGCAGGCGCTTTACTTTGTGTAATTATTTTTGTCTCCACCGCTCTCAAATCGGTGAAGGAAACCATCGTGAGGAAACTGGCATGTCTTCGAACCGAAAATTCGAAGACATGTGGCAACTACCAACCCTCACTGCGTCGTAGATTACAACCCACTCCCTCTCGAAGAGATGAGGCTTCTGCCTGTGTCCCGGTAGTGAGAACTTTAAACTACCAATCACTTGCTTCAAAAACGGCGAAGGAAAATATCGTGAGGAAACCTGCATGCCTGAGAGATTTTTATCGACGGCATGTGAAGACATGTCAGAGACCCATGGGCGGCATAAAACTCTGACACCAGGTTAGTCATTAAACCCACGAAAGAGAAAAAAACATAATAGCTGTTGTCTGGTTATAATTCGGAAATCTTTTACTTTCTAAAGCGACTACTTTGATATAAGTTCTAGCATTTATCATCCATTCTTGGAGTATACGCGTTATTTCTGATTGAAAAGAGTACCTATTCAGCTAGATACTTTTGCTAAGCTTTTATTTAAAAAAAATATACGTTTGCTGAAGTGAACCTACTTCAGTTACAGAACACTTACAAGGTTTCAGTCAACCGTTTGTTGTTAGCAGCTTGTAAGGGGTTGTGTTTGTACCATATTTCGGTTGAAGTCGTATAAATGGTATATAAAAATCTATCGATAACATTGTAATCTGAATTTAGTTGAGAGCTGTAAATCCCCTTTTTGGGTATTTCGAAGCCAGTGTTCGAAAGAGCCGAATATCTATACAAATAAATAAATAAAATTAAAGTATCTTTTTGTAATATCTAAATAACAGCTTTTTACTAAATGCATATGAAGTATATAGGCGAGGTATTAGGCTTTTATAACAAAAAAAAATAACTGTCTGTTTGTTCCGGCTAATCTTCAAAACGGTTGGAGCGATTATGACGGTACTTTCACTGGCGATAGCTGATGTAATAGGGAGTACCGGCTTTTATTTTAGAAAAATAATTAGGGTCCACGCGGGCGAAGCCGGAACATACAGACAAACGGACAAAAATTCTTCGTTACTATTTTATTATATGTGTATGTCGCAGTAAGCTATAATATAGCTGCTATGAAATAACTGTAATATAGTTATATCCCTAGGGATATAATTATATTACGTAATATAGTTAGTAGTGGACACTGGTCCACTACTGAATGAATATAATCTAATGTAAATAATATTCAACCAATAGTCATTTCCATCGGCTTATTAAAGTTAGTAATTGCATAAGGAATTCTTTAGCGGTAAATGAATTTCTGAAATATTAATTTAGTCTACGTGTCTTGAAAATTCCCATATCATTTCTTTGCAAATTGAGTCAAATCAAATTAACTACCTTATCTTTGGGAATATGAGCGTATGAAGATAAAATTAGAAATGGTTATTAAATAGAAACCTTTTTCATTTAATAACTGGTTTTTAAAATAAAATTGTTGAAAATTTATTAAAGTTAAATAAAAAATATTAGAAAATGTGAAACTGCTGTGTGCAGTGCGTTGAGTGTGTGAATATGTTTATCCGTTTAGTTTTATGTGGTCCACCATGAAGTATTTATTAAATAATAATAAATAAATTAGGAAAGTAAGTAGTGTTTATATTCCAGTATTAAGAAAAGTACGTAGATTCGCATGTATCCCTGACCTGAAAAAAAAACATCAATTTCCTAACCATCAGACCCAGTTACGAACCAAAAACTGTAAATATATTACAAGCTCTCGATAATAAACTACGTGTCTCCTACATACAATTTATTCCTACCGATAACATGTACTTTAATATGCATAGCGTACCGATATTAGTATTTATACCTCGTCGATCCGACATGTTAGAGCGAACAGTCCCGATAGACAAGAATTTACCGCGTCTTAAGACGAACACTTTACCCATATATTTTAGAGTAAAGCCATGTTCAGACGAGATAGCTTTGTAGTGGATGTGGGGAATAAATCTTGCAGTAACTTTGGTTTAGATTTTGTGAGTGGCGGGTATGACGGGTGCTGGGCGTCGTATTGATTTTCCCATTGCAGTCCGGTGCTGCCGTCTCTGTATTGAAGTTTAAAGGAAAGGTCTGTTAGCGTTTTCTTTGAGATGTTGTGTTATGACGGTTAAAAAGCAGGGATGAAAATGTTTGTTTATCTTATATTTTTCGGGTGTAAAAGCTGGGAACTGTGTGCATTATTTTATAGTGTACTAGCTGCGCCCCGTGGTTTCACCGGCATAAGTCTCGATCCCGTGGAAATATCGTGACAACTTAACCTAGATGTCGTAATCCAGGTCATGATCTACCCATGCGCTTAATTTCATTCAAATATATTTATCAGTTTTAGCGGGAAAGCGATATAAGCACACAAACTCACTTTCGCATATATAATATTAGTTAGGATTATAAGAAAGAAAGAAAGAAAGAAAGAAAAAGTATTTATTGAGACTCGCACAGGAAATAACAAATTAAACTAAAAACACACTAAACATAAATAAAAAAGAAAAAACAATAAAAAAAATAATGCAGTCCTGTACGAGGCCAAAAGGCTCCTATCTCAGCATAATGCTGCGAAATTTAAAAAATAAATGTCACAGCGCTGGTATTCTGATAGGGCCCGCCATTATATGTTTCAGATACACAACACAACTGGCAAAATGGCGAAATGTGGGTGTACTATAGGTACACCTCTGCCTAACACTTCTGGGAATACAGGCGTGTAATTATATGTTATATGTATAAGAAATACAGCAGCAGTTTGGTAATACCTATATTAAGCACTACTGCACTACTAGATAAATTTTAAACCCCTTTCAAATCACCATTTTCAAACTAAGATAAACTTTGCAATGTCGCTTCGCGTGAAAACGAATCTTAATAGAGACGGGAGGACGCTGTATACGCCCCGAGTCTGCCTGCTGAATTATTAATGTACTCTCTGAGAAACATGATACTTGGCGACATCGGCACGTAGCGAACTACGGTATAACTACTTTTGCGATTCGAAAACAAGTTGCAGATAGAAAATGTAAAGGTTTAATTTTAGAGTGCACTGACGATTTCTTTTTTTAGCATTTGTTGGATTATTTACTTCTTTTGCTAGGTGGTTTTTAGGTTATGGAGTTCAAAATTAGGCAGACGCTCCATGTAAAATACTGGTATTCAGGCCTCAGTCGCATAATGACCACTACGTAAAATGTCTACCGGACGCAAAATGTAAATTTTTCAGTATGTCTCATTCGCAAAATGTCAATTTCTCAGTATGTCTCTTTCGCAAAATGTCCATTTCTCAGTATGTCTCATTCGCAAAATGTCAATTTCTCAGTAAGTCTCTTTCGCAAAATGATCATTTCGCAAAATGCCCACTTCGCAAAATGTCTCTTTCGCAAAATGTCCATTTCTCAATATGTCTCTTTCGCATTAGTGCCCACTTCGCAAAATGTTCATTTCTCAGAATGGCTCTTTCGCAAAATTACCACTTCGCAAAATATCAATTTCTCAGTATGTCTCATTCGCAACGTTTTATTTTCTATATTTTACTGCATACAATACAAGTAACCTATCTAAATGACAATATTTATATAAATTAACTACAAAAATCTTAAATATGTAGTTAATTTTTTCATTCCAATCATATATTTACATTCCTTAAAAAAAGTACTGAATGTAACTGAACGGTGCACGCCATACATCGCATCGTTGCCAAACGGGAGCGTTGCCAGACGGGAGCGACCCGTAATTTCCAGTTTCAAAACACATAACATCACGCTTTGTTTCCCCGAAGTGTTGGGCAGAGGTGAACCTATAGTACACCCACATTGCTTAAGGCCCATTTAATAGGGAGACCTTTGCCCAGCAGTGGGACAGCACAAATTAGCATAAGAAAAAAAAAAAATGGGGCGAGTCTATTGCCATTAACGACATACATCCAAACTGCGGGCAGCTACTGAGAAATTCCAGGTTGAAAAACCCAATAACACTTTGTCCGATGGTCCAGTTTCCTCTGACAATTATTAATTTTAAAATGTAAAGCAAGTAGGTGCCATGTTCTTAAGAGGCTTAAAATCTATTCAATAACATTAAACGCACAAATTAACTAATATTTTAGTAGTGACCTTCAAAGTGTTTGTTTGTCGCCAACTCGTCAGCGAATTTATTCAATTTAAGTTAGTTTAGCTAGAAGTAAGGCTGAGTCATTATTGTAAAATCTTTTACCGTGACATGTAACTTTCTTAATGGTTTATTGGTTTTTAGGGTTCCGTAGTAAATAAGGAACCCTTATAGTTTCGCCATGTCCACCTGTCTGTCTATCTGTCTGTCTGTCCACGGCTTAAGTCAGAGACGGTTAGTACTAGAAAGCTGTAATTTGGCATATGTATACATATTAATCATGCCGACAAAGTGGTAAAATAAAATCAAGAAAAAAATTTTTTTTAGGGTACCTCCCCTACACGTAATGTGGGGATGTTATTTTTTTCTCTCGTCTATCCCATGTGGTGGGGTATCGTTAGAAAGGTCGCTTAAAAATATTGAGTTTTTGAAATATAAAGTTTTTTAATTGAATTTTTTTGTTAGAGTCATGTGTCCTCCCCCCTGCCAGCTAAATGGTTGTACTTGGATTTGTGAAAACATTCGCAGCAGTAGTATATATAACGAAATTAAAAGGAAAACTATCAGAGCTATGTAGGCTGTACAGGTTAACGAGTAACAATCAACCAACTTAAATTTGCGTGGTGAAAAACATGATCTCCCATACATTCCGTATGGGAGAACATGTTTTTCAACTACAATGTTAAGTTTATTCTTGGGATAAATTCATCCCAAGTACGGAACCCTTCGTTGTGCGTGGTCCGACACGCACTTGGCCAGTTTTATTAAACTTTACTCTTACCTACAGTCCTGCCGTCGAGAGAATGCGTTTTTGACACCACAGTTTCATAACGAATAAGTGTTTTGCGAATTTGATCCTTATTACTACTAGAAATTGTCAAACTGACAGGTGTCAGGAACTCATTCTCTCAACGGTTGCACTGTAATCTTTTATCAATACGTATCACAGAATGTAGAAAAATGTATGGGATGGGACAGACATAGGCTACCGAACAACTTACGTCAATCCGGAAATGCTTTGAGAGCGGTTGCCAATTGTACGAGTATAGACCTTCTGATTAGTAAATTAAATGACATGTCTTGCTAGTCAAACATTGAAAAAAACACTGTGTCTAATGGCCGGGCTACACGAGGCTAGTTTTTCAAGCTAGGATAGCAAGCTAGTGTCAATAAGCTGGCAAGCTAGTACTTCTGGCTTCGTGTAGACCAAACTAGCTTCATTTCTAAGATAGTAAGCTAGTAAGCTAGATTACAGGCCAAGACAGTTTTTAATAGGATGGAATTCTATTTTTGAGCTAGTAGCGCCCCCCACCACCTAATCCTAAAATAATTATCTACCATTGAAATCAATATGCTGTTGACCAAACTTGTTACATGAACCTTTTTCAGAAATTCTCCGTGTTTGCATCAAATCCAATAGCTTAACCTCAAGTCTAAAATGTACCATAAATGCAAAAAACAGAACCGCTTGTAATCGCTACCAAATACTGCACAACCAGTTTAAGTAAAGCGGATCACAGCAGCCCAGAAAACACTAACCAGGACACAAACAAATCTAAAGAAATACCATTTCATACTATCCTTGATGCGCTTGAGCATAGCAATAGCGGTCATTGCCCTTTCCCTAATATGTCATCGTGGGAATCATCATCATGATCATTTCAGCTGAAATATGTCCACTGCTGGACAGAGGCATCGCCATATCGACCGGTCATGTGCTTCTCGCATCCAGCAGATTCCTGCAGCCTTTACAAGGTCCACCATCTGGGAGGCCTTCCGATGATACGCCTTCGGTACGCGGTCGCCACTCCATCGGAGGAATACGAACAATAAACTGTCACAAGATACGATAGATTTATATATCGACGTTAAAGGACTCAAGTTCCATTTTTAAAATGAAGATGCTTCATGAAAATTCTTCATACTCGAATCTGTCAATAACTATAGGTAAGTCAATGACCGAGATTACCGTGCTAAAACGCACAGACTATAGTAGGCAACATAACAATACATTGCATTATAAGAAAAAGCATTGGCTTACGCCGTCAGAAGTTTCAACACTAACAATAAGGTTTACGAGTACAAAGTTTTGTTAGTAAACAGTACCTCGCTTTCTGTCGCGGAAGAGATGCAGTGGATAAGCATGACCCTACATTATATTGCTGAGAAGCACGCTATTGTAGTGGGGTAGTGGTCATATAGTAAGCGAGTAGCGAGTTCATATTTTTCTCTTTCTGTTTTATGGTTTCTAAATACGTATAATTACTAAATATGTCATGTTCAGGTATAAATCATACAGATTATATATGTGAGTCCGGTTATACAAAAACCGCTTAAACCGATGTTATTTTGTGACTATCTCTTGTTTATACCTTTTTAGTTGGCGTTTTTTCCGTGGCTGGGTTTTAGTTTTAAACTTTCTTGTTTTTAATAATCATCAAGCCTTGGATTTGTGATATAGTAGGTACGTTGATAAACTAGTTTACTGGAAAACATTTTACATTCGATATGAGAGAATTCCTTTGTAATCTATGACTGAAAAGAACAATATCTATTTCGATACTATGAATAATAATAAACAACTGCCCACCAGGATACCATGTCTCCTAGGTTATGTACATGTTTATGTTTGTATGCCCAGACTCAGAACAAATATATGTAGGCTGAACAAACATTTATTTTGTGCTAGGATCGAACTGGCGATATTTATTGGTTTTACCGTTTGGTCAGAGCTGTGAAATAGACAGGCGTCTTTTATTGTTCTCATGGGAAGCGAGGCGACAGTATATTCTTAGGGTAGCATTGTAAATTATACAATACGTCTGCGGGAATAGACATGAAGAAGGAAAAATCGACTTTGTCAACAAAGTAATATTAAACTTGAAAATATGACAACATTCATTCTAGCAGAAAAGACGCAAAAAGAGCTAAAAGAATACCTAACCTGTTTTCATGAATCCAAGCAAATCTATTAAAGCTTAATTCAACTCCGATTAAATAAAATGCTAGCAGCCGATAACTGATGCGATTTTCAACTATCTTGTAATCCCTTAAAACTTAATAGGCACGCTTATTTTTGAAGGGGCAACTAGAATCAGTTCTATTTTTCTGTAAATTTTGACGTTCAAAAGTGCCTTTTATACAAAAAAAATAAAAATGAATTAAATTATTTGACTTTGACTTATCACAATGTACCAAATAACTCAAAGGTACACCCGCTAGCAATATGACCTCGCCCTAACATCTACAAGTGGAATTTGTACTAGTCGTATATATTTTGTACTAGTCGTATATATTTTGTACTAGTCGTATATATTTTGTACTAGTCGTATATATTTTGTACTAGTCGTATATATTTTACAGTTTCTAACATATTTATATCGTCGCCGGAGAGGGTCGAAGCGAAGCTATGGGTGGATCGATAGGTCTGTTAGGTACACTCAGGTTGTCGTGGCCATTAGTGGAATGGAAAACAGTTTTTCAAAAGTGGAAAACCTACCTACATACCCTACCTACCCTACCTACATACCGTACTTATCCTACCTACCCTACCTACCCTACTTACCCTACCTACCTACCTTATCTACCTTACCTACCTTACCTACCTACCTACCTACCTACCTACCTTACCTACCTACCTACTTACCTACCTACCTGCCTACCTACCTACCTACCTACCTACCTACCTACCTACCTACCTACCTACCTACCTACCTACCTACCTACCTACCTACCTACCTACCTACCTACCTACCTACCTACCTCTGTCTGCCTTAATCGAAATCCTATTAGTAGCATTACGTAATGATTGAATACTATCGTGAATGCATGCAAGCCTAGTAATTTTTGTTAGGTTAGCTCAGAACGGTCTTGATAAATATCTACTTTTTCGTTGGATTTTCCAAAATATTAAATACTCTCGTGAATTCATGTAAGCCTAGTACAATTTTACATTTTTAATTTCCCATACAAACTTTCACCCCCTATTTTCACCCCTTTAGAGGGTGGTTTCCGGGATAAAAAGTCCGTCCTATCCTAATCCTATGTCCGTCTCCTGGTTCTAAGCTACCTCCCCACCAATTTTCAGCCAAATCGGTTCAGCCGTTCTTGAATTATAAATAGTGTAACTAACACGAATTTCTTTTATATATATAGAAGATATCAATATTTGGCTTCAACACATTTTTTTACACTATTCTGTAATATCTTTTACTTATGTTTGACGTTGACTTCGAAACCTTGCCGTGGCTTGGGGTCGCAAATACTGACGTAGTTTCGACTAAGCTACAACTACCTCAGGGTAGAACTTCTGAGATAAAATACTACTTTATATATTGCTGGTGGTGTTGCCGTATTTATTCATCATAAGGTGAAACTGAGACTACCATGTCGCGATATTGGGATTACTGATGTTTTTCCTACTGAAACGCTGCCATCGAGTTGGCACCAAATGAGATCACATATAGATCCCATGGTAGAACTATAGAATTTGGCGTTCCACAAGGTACTGTTTTGGGTGCCTTAATCTTCCTAGTATACATTAATGATCTCCCTAGACACTTCAAGCAACCAATGGTACTATTTGCAGACGATAGCACAGTAATAATTAAATGTGACAAACCAAATGATTATGAAGATAAAATCAATCAAACATTAAGTACAATAATTCAATGGTTAATGAACAATAATTTTAAAATAACAAAACATAAACAAAAATAATGCACTTTCGCCAAAGAACTCAACCTAAAAATATTAATGTTAATAACGATGGACAGATAGTACATTCTGCTGGAAGTAACCAATACCAAATTTCTGGGAATTGATATAGATTGCAATTTGTCATGGAAAACACATGTAGATAATCTCTGTAAAAGAATTAATAAATCCTCATTCGTTCTCTACAAACTGTCCAAAATTGTCAACAAAGAAGCCGTCTTAACGGCATATCACGGACTTGTTGCATCTATTTAAAGGGTATAATATTCTGGGGCAACTCAGTAGACAAGGAATTTGTATTCAAAGCCCAAAAGAAATGCATCAGAGCTATGTGCCATCTAGATAGTACTACAAGCTGTCAACATTACTTTACAAATTTAAAAATTCTAACATTACCTTTTTTATTTATTTATTTATTTATTTGTACATAAACGAATTAAATGTTTTTGTAAAATCAAATCCAAGCTATTATAAGACTGCTTCTAAAAGCTATTATAATGTAAAATACTACTTCGAAGATAAAGATATTGTATTTTGATTATAGCAAATATTTGTACATTAATTCAATATGATAATAATTACAATTACTATGACATTATTAATTTGCTTGATATTACTATTATAATTTATTAGTCCACATTTAATTGAATGTGTAACAAAATTGACTATCTATGTATATTTTCAGTGACAATGTAATTTAATAAGAAAACTGATTGAGAATAATTGTGTCATAATGTTCCTAATACATTTTCACACCTCACAAGGTTCTAATATAGTGTACCTTATGAACCTTTCTAACATCCTCTGAACCTGTGTTATGCAAATAAATGATTTGATTTGATTTGATTTGATAAACATTAGTATCAATATAACAACAAATCCAATAGAAATTTTAATTAAGTAAATATAATATAATAATTTTAATTTAATTGAATTTCGCAGAACACCAGAGTTAGCCTTACTTAGCTCGTACTTTGACATATCTCCGTCTCTATCTTGTACTTGTAGTTTGACAGCTGTGCGACAGTGACAGGAATAACGTTTAGCCAAAGAGGCCTTGCAACCTACTCTACCTTTCTTGTAAAAAAGGTAGTAGGTTGATGAAAGCGATAATTATTAGCCTTGTCCAATTTGACCATGACCAATTCTTTGTGTTTTGATTGCGGAATTTACTGCATATAAAACTCATTTCCTCTTATAATTTATGACTGAAGGGGAGCGTCGTAAATGTTCTAATAACGATGCGGTGATTTTGCAAATATGTCATAAAAATGTAATAAATTGCACCCTATATCTACGTGTTTAATAACTTTACTATGGGACGGCAGTGGCAGCGCATGTGAGGTTAATGGATAAAAAACAATTAAAAAAAAAGTATTGCCCGGTGCCATTTATATTTCGAAAAATATAGCTTTATTTTCACTCAACATTTTTTTATAACTTAATAAAAACGACGGTATTTTATATAACTACACTTTGAAAGACTCTTTATATTTTAACATTTTCATTTTTACAATTTTATTCGTTTCGGAGAAAAACGTTTTATTACTCAGTTCTGAAAACTGCAGACACGCCACATTTTTAAATGCCACTCCAACTTTATAGCACGACAACATTGATTGTAAACATGGTATGCTTAAATTAGAAATGGCAGACACGAAAAAAATTTAGATACGTAAAAACTGTTAAAAGAAGTTTGACTAGAGGCTTATTTAGGCAACTTAAACATTAAATATAATTATTAAACGTAACTGGCGAAATGTGGGTGTACTATGGGTACACCTCTGCCTAACCCTTTGGTAAAACAAGTCGTGATGTTATGTTATGTTTATTAAAACTATTATTTTATGGCAGAAAGAAACATATTTTTAAATACGTTTAGGTTTTTGTAAGAGAAAACATTACAACACAACAAACACAACTAACTGTGGGGGCGTGTAAATTGCTTGTCGTTAATTACCTTAGTGTTACTTCTGTATTGATAGCTGTAAGCCAACCAAATACAATAAAATAAAATAAAATAAATAAAATAAATAAATAAAATAAAAATTCTAATACAATAAAAATAATTCAATAATATTTATTCTATAACAGTGAATATTAACAGGTACATAAAGATGTAACAAGATCTTCCAAGTTTCGGGATAGCAATAGTCTTGTTATAGCCGCGAGACTAACTTTCTTAGAACAGATTTTTTATTATTAAATATTCTGAATAGCTAGAATTTAAGTTTAATATCGTGATACTTTATGTTAATATAGTGAAAGTAAACCTACTGGCTAATGAATTGAGCTATTATATAAGTGGGTACTTACGCGAGGTCGTGGTTTGGCTGCGTTGAGTGCAAATAATTTGTATATACCTAGAGGCAGCTTTCGTTAGATTTCAAGGTCATATTACATGCTTGTTAGCTTTTTTTATAGGATTGAATGATAGGCTAAGATAGACTAAGGCGTGACTCTGGAAATCTATTATAAAATACAATAGACGACGTTTAATTAGTAACCTAATTCGCTTAAATGGTCTTAAAGAGTCATAAAGACCCCTATAAGAAATCGACACTTTTTCACTTCTCAACGAGGCATCCTCAGGATGACGATTGACTTGTTGCTTATGATCTAAGCCATCTTATTTCATAACGTAATACACTTCTAAACTTGTACTAATTAAACCATTAAATGTATGTTACATTAATCCTAAATCTTAATTGAATTAACTTTATCAAATTCAATTCAAAATCCAATTTAACGAGAAAGAGGAGTTTAAAGAGTACAATTTACCGTTGCGTGCCAATCTGATGAGTTTGTGAACCGCAAATTGAAATTTAATTTTTGTTTAAATGTCATTCTGATCTCTTTATAACGCAGGCGAATATTTTTTATTTATTTTGAGTAACAAATAAAATATTTACATAATCTTACCCTAATGGTTTTTAAACCACAGATATATTAGTTCAAATATCTCAGGAAAAACGCCTTTTTAAAACAGAGAACTGGGGCTTTAATTAAAATTCTAAGTAGTATTTAAAAGATTTTAAAGTAAGATATGCAAGCTTTATAGTATCCAGTTGCATACTGCTGTTTATTTTAGTGCCGGGCATTATAGCAAATTGCAATGTTAATTACACAACTCTCTTTTAATATATCCTTCTTTCCATCCACATTTAGACTTGAGTTATTGAGTTCGTGTTTCGCATAACAAATTACTGCTACGCCGTAGCCACGTAGCGCCGTAGACGCCTACGCTTTACTACGAATGAAAAACTTAAAAAAAAAATGTGCAGACTTTAGTTTCGGTAGGGTGTGATGTTTAATTTCGTCCGTCAATCTGTGTTTTGTTTGACGAGTCGTAATTTTGTTTGCGTCAACCTTGACTTTTTGTCTTATTAAAAAACCTTCAGAGCTTTTATACAATAGATTCTTCCAGGAATTATTTTAAAAGTTGTTGGTGTTACTTATCAAAGTATTTATGACTTCAATTTTTATGTCACACGCCATATCATACACGCCACGGCCACGCCAAGGCTGATATTTTTATTACGGACCAATTATGCCCTTGGCAAACTTCTCACCTTTCTGATATTTAAATAGTGGTTTAAAGACCTATCGACTCAAATCGACTGGTCGATCGAATTTTCTTAATTCCCTAATGTTTTAAGTACAACATTAGCAAAATATTAGACTTTTATTTTGAACCACCACTGCAATTATTCTGAAAGATTATACCTTAAATATGCAGAGTTCTAGTAAAGCTAATATCAAAATTAACGCAAGCATCGTTAGTTGCACACATTTGTTCTGTTAATGGGCTCACATACTTTACACAAATGGGTTGGTACGACTGCCTAATACTGTGGTCCGGTTGCATTTGAATAAAATTCAAATATTATATGCAAACGTGTCTTAAATTATGTTGTGTTACTTTTTTGAAGGTACATACACTATTTTTACAATATTTTTTTCTACGCTTTGAATTGAAGAAACTTACATACTTCATAGTAATAACTATGCCCCAAATAAAAAAAAACACCCTATTATTGTCCCACTGTAGAGCAAAGGCCTCTTCTCATACAAAGAAGGCACGAGCATTGATCACCATGCTTGCACAAGGCAAGCTATCTATCCCTATTACTGTGCCCCTGCACAGGAAACGTCTCTTCTCATACAAAGAAGCCCCGAGCATTGATCACCACGCTTGCTCAAGACGAGCTATTTATTCCTGATGTTGCACCTGCCATGTTTGTCTGTGCATTACCCTAAGGTTGACGGACAGAAAATGTCTCTCATGCATGAAGTCTGTCTTTGTACAGTATTTTTATACTAATGCATAAAGTATGTCCAAGATAAACTTAGAAAGAACATATGAATTGAAAAAGTCACATTGGTACTTGCCCAGATTTGAAACCCGTGCATAAAAGGCGAGGCGTTTACCATCACGACGGCGACGTGTGCCCACATAAAATATTTAAATCTAGTTTTTATAATACCCCCAAAAAATATTATGACGAGCGCTTAGCAACGCTGTTTGAACTAAAATCATTGAGTTGGAAAACATAGTACTTCACGCAAAACAAACGACTACATAATATTGTCTTCGTTAACATTTCAATTTCAATGAGAAAGGTATATTATGAAGGAAAAACAACATTTTAAATTACCTCCTTGTTCTCAAAAAACAAAAGGTAACTTGTGAAGGTACAACCTTCGTATCGGCACAGGCCGAAAGCGATACAGCCTTCGGCTTAATAAACGGAGGATTAAAAAAACACGCTCGTCTCGTTACGTTAACGTTCCTTGAAATAACGAAACTCGTTATTCATGAGTCCTCACGATACAAGTCCCGAATACATAATTCAGTTGAAAAATTTCGTTATTTTCAGTTCTCAGTATTTTTCAACTGTTTGCTTGAATATTTATTTATTTATTTGCGTCTCATTTTATTTGTATGGTTGGATTCGGAAACCCTGAGAAAGGTTTTCCAATCTGAGCGCATAGGTACTCGAGAGTTCCACGAAAATATTTTGATATTTCGGATCGTGTTTGTGCAAATTAGCAATCAAAGATACCCGAAAAATAAATATATTTCACAACAATGATACTTTTATAACTATCATAGGTAACCAAATAAAAAAATCTAGCACATTAATTCAATTAAAAAGCAAATTGTTTCTGCGGTCTTGAATTCCACCATAATACCCTCGTATTTTATAGATGCTTACCCATTAACACTATAATTATGACCGGGTAGGTAGTTACACGGCTTTAGTAGGCTATCAACTGGAGGAGATTACTGATAATATAATTTAAGTTGCTAGGCAGGCCCGGTAACAGATTGAATAGTTGTCCCGAAGATTTGATGTTAATCAGGAACTTCCTTAAACATGCTTGGCCTAATTATGAAGTTGTGGTAGTTGTGGATTTTGGTGAAACTATATGGCCAGGATTGGAGAAGTGGGGAACACGTCGTGAGGAATGTTTTAGAGTATGAATATGGATGGCTATGCGGCGGCATATGTATCGCCACATGCGAACTACGCATCAAAGACCTGACGTCACACAAAATCCTGACGTCACACAAATCTTGCATCGCGCAATTAGAGTTTACCGCGCGAAATATGACATCAACCACCGACATCGCCAGACACGACACCCGTCTGGTCGGAGGATCCTCCCTTTTCTAATGAGGATGAGTGAACTTTACACCCTGTTCCTCATGCCTCTAAAGCTACAAGTGTAGCGGAGGACCAAAGAAACGATGGATGGACTGTGTGTCAGATGATATGGCTAGAACAGGGTTGACTTCTGAGATGACGACTAATAGAGAATTATAGAAGAAGGCATCACCCCAAATAAATTGGAATAATGGCATGAGAATGTTGATTATGTAAGGCCGAGATTAATAAAGTACTTTGGCTTAGAATGATTTGTGTCACTGTCACACAACTGTCAAACTACAAGTGCCAGATAGAGACGGGAACATCATACTACTAAAGCCCAAGCACGTGCTAAGCAAAGTTTATCAATTTGGGCTTAAAATGTGTGAATATCATCGTTAAGGGATGCTGGACTAATGAGAAGTTATACACCCTTTCAGTTCGAATATTCTTCTATTAAAATGTTTGTACTCATATGAACTTAGCAATATTTAACAAACTATTTCATTAGGTACAGTCAGCATCAAAAGTTGATGACCACATTTAAATTTACAAAATCGCTGTCTAGTGAATAGTGAATAAATAGTACAGCGATTTTGAAAATCTAAATGTGGTCATAAATTTTTGATGCTGACTGTACTTCAATATAGTATTAGTGTAGACTTTAGACAACCTTTAGGCTCCGAGGCTCGAAGAGAACTAACTTAGAAACTAAGCGACGACGCTCCAAACATCACCATGATTTCATTCCGTTCCGTTAAGAAAACCAGTACTTTTACGGCAACTGTCAAATGAGATACTGATACAAAAATCATTTGAGGGGAATCATTTAGACTTTCAATTTTATATTTAGTGTTTAAAATCTCTATAAATCTTATTAATATTTGGAAAAATTAGTTTATTGCTTACTTTTTTAGCAGCAATTGCGGTGGTTTTATTGATTTATTTTATGTATTTTAAAGCGAAACAAAGGCGTCGCAAATTAGACGGGACTTAAATTCTGCATCGTCCAGTGATACATACCTAAGTCATATCAGATTTATGATCAACAGAATTTTATGTCATAAATAATTGTTTCTGCTCACAAAAGAAAACTTATATTTTATTTATTTATTTAAACATTATTTTACACCACAAAAAAAGTACTCTACAAAATATCCAATGGGCGCCCAACCAGTACTTACCCACCAGCTAGTATTTTATTCTAGAGGATGCATTTTTTGCCTATAAAACCCCCAATATTGCTACTAACCTCTAGTTTGTCAACCAACAAATCATTTTCAAAACATGTGATAACCATCTGTTTGTCAAGTACCAAGATGTATGGCCTAATAACGTTTTCCCGATACCGAGCAATATAGCCCCGATATTGGACAAGCGGTAAGAATAGCAATCAGCTGGGAACACGGATGGAAACTAGGTATCTGCATTATTGGGCGGATGACGTGAGCGGAATACTGGTGCGGACGATGATCGATATCTGGTGATCTGGGTAGTAGTTTGGGGATTTTGACGTTCTGGATAGGTAGGTTAAGTAGTATATATTGTTTAATTTAAAATTGCAGCTCTCCTCTCACTGCGTTGTCCGTACATTTTTCAGCAGGTAATAATTTTTACAACATAATGGAGGATATTATGATCAGATGAAAAATATAACTGTCAGTAATTTAATTTTTCGGCGGTTGATAAATTAATGCGACAGTAAAATATGAACAGTAATAAATAGAAAATTGGTTGGTTATTTCACCCTCCTTCTTCTTTTTGAGTCGATGGTAAATACATGTATTATGTTAAACGAGTTGGGCCCAGTAGGTGGCTATGCCAATCGCGGAAATATATTTCACCCTATAATATCGGTACAAAAAATACTCAAGTAGTAAATGAATGGCTAGTAAAAATGTTGGACTAACCACCCTCGAACCAAATTGGTCGTAGTAAGTAGGCCGGCACCCCAACCAAATGGGTTAGGTTAGGTTAGAACTGTGACCAACCGCTCGCAAGCCGAGCGAGCGAAGCGAACGATCGCATTTGTTAATAAACATGCATTTTGTAATTTACCAAAACTACAATAAACAACTGCCGCTTTAAGTTAGTCAGTCGATTAAAGTTTTTAGGTGCCTTTTTCAACTGTTTGTAGGTACTGATCATTTTATGAGGCGTGCCTCTCCACTTTTTGTCTCGCCAATTTAAATAAGATGATCTATACTAGGGTAACTTAATTAGTAACATAATATCATATAGCTGTAGTTATTAATTAAGGTATCCAAGTATTGATCATATTATTTCTCTCTCTTACTTAAGACAAAGCACGAGTAAGCATATGCTGCATGCTTTTGTGAGTGCTGAAATATATTCTATATTCTAATATCTATTGAAATTAGAGGATACATTGTGGCAGCAACTAGCAACAGCAAGATTGTTGATGTTTTTAATATTAGGCACACAAAAATCCTGTAATTCAATAGGTTATTAAAAAAAACAATGTATTTTTTTTATGAACAAACAGTACCTACTATTATGCTTTATCACTGTCGGGTTTATTTGTATCAGCTTTATCAGGCTATATTTGTATTATTCAAATCTACTTTTTATTATCCTTTCAATCGTCCTAGAAAAGGCGCCAACTATATTTTTTAAATGCCCTTAAGATGAAACCTTTGAATGAATAGCCTAAAAATAAAATTAAATCTGTGTTACCTACAAATGACATTGGTATTTTAAAACTTGCAAAGATTTGCCAATTCAGTGAATCCAAAGATTTTATTTGAATAGCGATTACTTCGATGATTGATTAGTCAAATTATGCATGCTGGTGGTTTATTTAATATAGAAACATACTGTAATAACTTAGGCACCTACTTACTTAAGAACCTTCATTCTAAAAGTTAGCAACGTCGCAAATAGCTGTCAAATATTTACCTGTTTTGATTAATTTGGCAATATTACTGTATGGAATTGTGAAATATCGCTAACTAATGGACTAGAATATTAATAATGACTTGCAATTATAGCACTGAATTTAATGTTTTAACCGTTTTAGGTGCAAAAAAAGGCATTTGGAAAGTTTCCAAATACTTGTTTTACATTTAAAACTAAATATTCGGTGTTACGATATTAATTATTCCATACAGTAATATTGCCAAATTAATCAAAACAGCGAAATATTTGACAGCTATTTGTGACGTTGCCCACTTTCAGATTAAACGCTCTTTAGGTAAGGTATCTAGGTAAATCTAGGTTCTAATTTTAGAAGAATCTCAAGGGTATTCGTACATTGACACCTTTTTACGTAAGTCGGTAGGTGCCAGTAAATAAGGATTGATGATCTCCTGAGTGTGTCTAAATATAGCCATTTTATCTATTGCTTGGTATATTTTCTTCTTGGACAGATTTGCACTTAGGTACTTTAATGTTTATCTAAAGGTTATCGTCGTAGAATAGAATTGAATGCTATGTAGCTATTGTTTCTTTCAATTTGAGTGTGGTTCTCATTCTTAATGT
Organism: Agrochola lota; assembly: GCA_947364205.1. Lineage (NCBI taxonomy): Eukaryota > Metazoa > Arthropoda > Insecta > Lepidoptera > Noctuidae > Agrochola > Agrochola lota. Next base: position 14,171,541 of record OX376223.1, on the reverse strand, counting down.
AGATACCTAATATTATTTAAATTTAATTCTAACACAAATAAACTTAGCGATTGCTATTGGCACTAATCAATCTGACTAGCCTTTTCCCAACTATATTGGGGTCGGTGTCCAGGCTAACCGGATGTAGCTGAATACCTGTATTTTATATGGAGTGACTACCTATCTGACCTCCACAACCCAGTAACTAGGTAATACGATACCCCTTGGTAAGACTGGATGTCAGACTTTCAGGCTTCTGACGACCTGTAACGACTGTCAAAGATCCACGAATGACAGTCGGGACTAACGAGTTAACGTGCTTTCCGAGGCACGGAGGAGTCTCGGTATGTAAAGATGGTCCACCCATCCACCAACCAACCCCGGCAAGCGTAGCTTTACCTGATTAATCGACCCGTGCGGCAATTATTACTTAGCCACGAGCACTCGGCTCCTCGGCAGATATTGACAGTAATAAAATGAATTTAAAAAAACAAAGATAATCAGATAAAATTAGGATTATTATCAAACAACTTCACATAACAACCACAGCCGCGACATTATCGTCCTCGCGCACATGTGGGAGTTGCGCGAGGAGGCGAAACGCCGGGGTGTAACTCCGCTGCCGCGAGAAATCACGGCACAGCGGACAGAGCTCCGGCGGGATCTCATGGCGGCATGGAGTGTACGATTGTCGCAACCCAGCGCTGGGCACGCCACAATTGCGGCGATAAGTCCCCTCTTTGAGGAGTGGCTTGAGAGGCGCCATGGCGTCCTCACCTTCCGCCTGACGCAGGTCCTCACCGGACACGGTTGTTTCGGGAGGTTCCTGTTCCGCGTAAGGACACGGAGGACACGGTGGAGCATACGGTGGAGGTCTGCCCAGCTTGGGCGGAGCACCGCCGTGTCCTCACGGAGGCGATCGGCGGCGGCGATCTCTCGCGTCCGGCCCTGGTTCAGGCCATGGTTCGGAGCGAGAGTGCATGGGAGGCCGTCACCTCCTTCTGCGAAGCAGTTATGCTCGCGAAGGAGGAGGCGGAGCGCGCGAGGGAGATGCAAGCTGCACGCCCTCGCGGCCCTAGTCGCCGCAGGAGACGCCCCGGGCGTCGGGAGTCCAGAGCCGACTTCCGGCCACCGTAGGCGCGGGCTTGCGGACGGTGAGTAATGGGCAGCTCGCCGTCCGATAAGGACCAGGCCCGTGTCGACGGCGCGTTGTGTTCCACGCGCGCCTCAAAGAGATGTCAGCACCAACCGACGGGGTCGAAAGACCAATGCCTGCTGGGGTTGCGGGTTTGTCCGAAAGGGATAACGCGGCCCCGGCACACAGGCAACGGAAGGAACACGGGTGGGTTTTAGTCAGTAAAAGTCTGACACACCCTCTCGCTCTGCCCAGAGCGGGAGAAGTCATTTGATGATTTCCCACCGTCAAAAAAAAAAAAAATGCCGCGACATTATCAGATATTCTTCCCTCACCCAATTTCTCGCCCAATTTCCTTACATTGTCAACCTACCTTACATAATATCACCAACACACATCACTATAATATGCACACAAAGCACCAGCATAAAGCATCTTAATCTTCTATTCAAAACATACAATAATAAGGAATATTTGTCAAAGACATTACTTAGTACGGCGCTGTATCTTAATTTACCGTTTCTGCTTCACGTTAAAATTATGGCTCGTTGAGCTCACACCTGCGACTGCCTACCTAATACTGTGCTGCTGCAGACGCATAAATAATAGTGGAATAGACTGCGTATGTAGGCATAGGTTTTAAGTACCTTAAGGTGAGTCGTTTAGGAAACGTGATGTCAAGGTGTTTGTGAGTTTTGGGAAAGACAAAAGTACAAATTGAATTTGTTTTAAGAGCGTTTATTCTGAAAGTGGGTAACGTCGCAAATAGACGTCAAATATTTCACTGTTTTGATTAATTTGGCAATATTACTGTGTGGAAATAAAAAATGTGGCTAACTAGCGAATAGAATATTGATTATGAAATGCAATAATTAATATCGTAACACCGAATGTTTAGTTATAGATGTAAAAAATCTATTTGGAAAGTTTCCAAATTAGTTTTCTACACCTAAAATGGGTACAACACCAAATTCAATGTATAATTGCAATTCATTATTAATATTCTAGTTCGCTAGTTAGCCACGTTTCTCATTTCTATTCAGTAATATTGCTATAAGAATCAAAACAGGACAATATCTGACAGTTATTTACGACGTTGCCAACTTTTAGGATAAACCCTCTTAAATATGAAGAACAGTAGCTACCAGACATTTTAAATAACATATCGAGCTGAAAGTGGTTGTCACTGAGGTGACAGAAATTTTTGCTTTAAAAAGCTGAACCTTTTTTAAACCTTGACAGGCCTTATTCAGTTTCTTGTAAACCTGTTTTTAAAATAGTAGGATAACTAAAAGAAATGATGAACGGTGTTCTGATCAACAAAAGTCTATGTATTTTCCATCTATATAATATCTTGTAGGAATCTACATAATTTTTTGTTAATTAATGCTCTAACTAAAAATCATGGACCGACAACTATAGTGTAGTGGAGAATCAGTTGCTCTGGGAATAAAAGTTGTTAAAGCATTCTGTTGATAAAAATATTCTAGAGAAAAACAAAAGAATCGCTGAAACAGAAGAAAGCGTAACGAATCACAAATATGCATTTCTATTCACAATTTATAACAGAATCAAACAATTTTATTTCCTTTATTCTTTTATTTTTATATTCAACGTTGATTAATATTATTCCAGTCTGTTTCCGACAAATTCCTAGCAAATAGAATCTAAATAGTCGAATAATTTCCAACCATAGCTCGATGATTGACTACAGGCGGTGCGAATCGATTTTGAACGGAATTGCAATCGGAAATACCGAATCAATTCGGCCAATTTCACGATGACTCGGGAGCCGGGATAACGAATTCCGTTGCTACTCATCATAGATCTGTTATGGGTATTCCGTTGTTGTTGTTATTTGATGTAAGCTGGTTTATTTTTATTTTCAATATTAGTTTGTGTAACTGGAAAAACGTGCGATCGTTTATATTCTGATATCGTCGCCCGTTTTGTTATTGCTTTAGTTGTATTTGTTATGTACTTTATGGAATCATATTTTGTGAATGTTCGTGTTTGTGCACGTGTTTTGGAATGATGCAATGTTTTTTTTAAGTAAGTTGTTAGGGTTCTAATCAAACGAAAAGGATCATTCCAGATTAAAATTACACAATTAAATTTCCTATTCATTATTCTAACAAAAACATCTCTTTTGTTGCAGGCGTTCAAGCGCGGGCCTACTGGCGCCGCAGCTGGCATGCCAGTCATCATCACCAGCAGCGTCTGCGCCGGCGCCGCCGCTCCCCGCGCCCGCGTCTCCTCCCCGCGTCGTATCCGCCCCGCCCGCGCCAACGCAACCACCTCCCGACCCCGCCCCGCAGGACCAGGAAGATGGCGTCAGATTACGGCGAACGCATACAGTCGCCGTACGAGACTACCTCAAGAGGGAAACGCAAACGTTTTTCGGCGTTCAGAAGAATAATGAGAGGGAACAAAGACGGCTGTGGTACGAGAGGCGGAGGAGGCACGCAGCGCGGGCGCTCGGTGACCTCCGGCCCGACCTGCCGCCGGACCATCATCCTGATGATGATGATATTAGGTGAGTGGTAACTATAATATCTTGGTAAATAAATAATAAAAAAACTACACCTAGCTACCCGTGTGAATTTCAGTCATGGCGGCCAATCTCTAAGGAAGCTACCCAAGTACGAAACTAGATATTATAGTGCACAAGTTTATGCGTAAACGAAGCTACAGCCTCTATTCCTTTACTCACATAGTCCGATGGAATGACTGGGGTAAGACCAGACGCAGGACCGACGTTTTCAGGTGCTCTCTGGTGCACTGCGGGGGCTCGATATTGTAAGAAAACGGTCACCCTTCTGATAGACTGAGCAAGCGCAGTTTGACCTCGCAATCTATCGATCCGACTGGCTATGAGCCCCTTATACCTATATTTAAGCCTTGACAGGTTAAATATTCTAGTTTAATGATCTATTTCTAAAAGAGATCTCGGTAATATACCTATTTTACCATAGGCTGTTGTTCGAAATCGCAAACATAAATCCTTCCAAATTAAAATAGCGTGGCTACATGAACTAAATTAAATTATAGCTATATTATCGATTAGATAATCTGCATTGTGTTTTACCGTACCTACGTACACATCATTAATCAATAAGCCACCCAATCACCATATAATTTCGCGAACAAACTTAATGAAGCCTATTGTTCATATTAACGCATATTATTGATCGCAATAATTTCATTTTATTCAGGCCATTAATTTCTTTGCCCTTGTTATGTTATTTATGGGATTAATTTAGTAGTAAATTATCGTTCGCAAAATAACTCAGGCTAGAACTTACCAAACAGTATAGTTATGCTAAACAAAAGAGATACTTATACCTACCGTATTAAAACGTAGAATTATATGTCATAATTATTGCAAGTAATTTGAGGGGCTACTAAATAAACGGGCTATATAATTTTTTTAAGCATGATGTAAAATAAACAACGCTTTATTCAATGCATTGTAGTTGACAGCACATTATAATATTATTTATTTATTTATTTAAACTTTTCACACTCAAAAAAAGTACAAAGGCGGACTTAATGCCTTAGGCATTCTCTACCAGTCAACCAAGGGTGGTGAAGAGATTAGATGGCAGGTGCTCTATATGAGAGGAACAAGGATAAATTAAAAAAAAAAGTATTCTAATTCATTATAACTAAAATAGGTACAACAGTACAAACTACATACACATACATACATATTTACTATAATATATACCCATATTATATATATATACATATATACGAATTCAAGGGAGAGAGGTGTTGAGATGACTCTACTCTATTTATTTTGAAAATAACTCCGCAATTTCCGCTTTAATGCATACCGACTGGTGGCCGTCCTGATATCAAGAGGAAGCGCATTCCAAAGAAGAATGGACTGAATATGAAAGGAAGAATGAACAAAGTCAGAAGTATGAGAAGGACAGAGTAGGAGAAGATTGTTAGAAGAACGCAGATTCTTAGTGTGTGAAGAACATAGATATTGGAAGTGAGACACAAGATAAGAAGGAGGAGTGGGTGGTATCTTTACAACAACAATGCTGTATAATCACATATCATTGAAATACGAAAGTAACATGGTTAAACGTCAATAATATAATTATTAAGAAACAACGGGGTATCCTAAATAATATCTAAATAAAAATCACTTGCTTGATAAATTATAGATTTCTAGATACAGACGATCGCACTTCAGAGGTTACAAAACCATTAGAAGCTGATCTCTTATTATAATAAAACTCCGTAATAAGCTATGACTATTTCTAGTACCTACTCGAATTTATAACAAGAAAAAAATCCCTTACAGCCAATTTAAAATAACAAAATGGATCAACCGCCATAATTTCCGAATATACCAAACCGGATTGGATTACGCACGATAGATCAATATTTCACTAATTGCTCATAATGAAATACGGTTTACATTTCACATCAAATGAATTTCGAACAAAATTAACTGCAATATACGTATCATTGACTAATAATGCTCACATTGAACACTTCATAAAATAGCTCCATGCTGTAATTTTGTGACGCATCACGCGATTTTACAATGGTTTATTAATTGTCAGTGGTATTTTATTATATAATTTTACTGGAAACAGTATATTAAAATGTTTTAAGCGTGGGCAATTGTCGTAAAATGGTGTCATGAACCATTTATTAATTCCATCATTGATTGTTAACCATTTATTAATTGCCGGTCATGAAGCGCGTTTGCCTCATTATGAAGTGAAATCAAATTAAATTACTTTATTTTATTTTATGGAAAGCTACGTAATTTATATACATATAAAAATCAATTGCCGTACGTTAGTTTCGATTTGACTTTTTGTTTTGTTTTGTTTGCTTTATTACTAGGGTGGTTCAGGAAAAAAGAAAATGAGGAAAAAGTGAAAGAAACAGCCGAAACATCAAATTTATTGTTCATGTGGTACGAAGTTCACCGGGTCATCCAGATATACACAATTTCTATTATTTTTACAATTTTCCCAATAGATTATGAAGTACTGAGAGCTAGATTCTAATCTGAACCAGACTGAGATCTTTGTAAAACTAATTCAAATAAAGAAATTCGAACATCAGCCATCAGCAGAATCAACACTAATATTGAGAAAAGATTTGTATTTTAGTTTGTAATTAATAAACTCAAAACTACTGGATCTATTTAAAAAATTCTTTCATCAGTAGAATGCTATATTATCACTAAGCAACATAATTTATAAAGATACCACGCGGGCGAAGCCGCTGGCGGAAGCTAGTATGATTTTAAATAGACTGGAATAAAGTTTTAATATCCTCTCCATATAGAATATGTACAGGCTAATCAGGTTTATCAAAATGACTACCAACTTACATTGTCCATATATTCAACTCACGACAGTCATTCTTTGACACGATTAATTTCCCTGACTTCACCTAAACTTATTCTTCTTAAAGAGAGGATGGTATATTGAACTGAACCTAACAATATTTTCTCTGTATATCAAAACAAAAATAAGAAAAAAGTTTCGTCTAACAAGTTGACATAGCTTTAACTCGACCCAGCGAGATTGATATAGAATTCAATTTCCACGGAAGCAATCCGACTTTGTTTTCCTTGAGCAGTTCCGGGGCGTAGTCTAAGCCGTAATTTAACATTTAGCAAGATGAGTGATGGTAAAGGGTTGTTTAATGAATTCTTAATGAAATAAGTAAATCACAGACATTTGAAGTACCTAAGAATTGATGTGGCGAGCTTGACGGAAAAAAATATATCATATTTTTCGAATGCAATAAATAGACTGCAATGCACAAAAGGTTGCGTATTTATCGTCGTCCTTTTTCCTTAACATTTGGTGGATTATGAATCAAAACTAATCAAATTTAACAAATGATAATAATTAATCAGCGCTGCTCACAATTTACAAAGCCATCTTTAATAATCCGTCTGATCTTGTCTCGACTTATCAATTCACCAGATTCATCGACATCGATTGTTCCATTCGACGTACAATCGGTTCACTACAGGCTCACTAAATGGGCTACAAAGCAGAATAATCCCAGTACAGCCCGGAACGGTTGCCAATACTGGGCAGTCTCCCCGGGATAATAAAATTAAACGTAACTATTCGCCGTCGGCAGCAGTGACGTTACTCTTTATAGGCATTTTGTATTCTTGCGTGCAACTTAGTTAACTGGGCACAAGACAATTACGTTTGGCTCCCTTTAATTAGACTGGATTCCTTTTTTAATTCATTAGCTTAAAAATATCGGTAGATGTTTCAGTTTGTAAAATAATGTTCAATCATAAGAAATCCAGGTCTCTTATTGAAATAGTCAACCAATTACAACGTATCTTTAACTTATAATTTTCTCTTGTAAGAAACTTGTAGATGTTGTAACATGAATTCTATTACAGCTCAGAGCAGTAGCACCCAGGTTGTATGATATGAAGGGAAGTCTCTCCGTAGGTGTAATTCAAATCGGCAATGAGTTATTTTCCTTTCAGGACGCTGAGGGGAACCCAATTAGTTTCATTGTAGATTCTGTTAAATAATTATGCATATATTTTCCCTTTCATGTTAAAGATATATATATGGTAAAACAAATAATTAAACTTACTGCATGACTTTGACTATCTCCATAGCACCCAATTTCAACAAACAGCTATCCTAAACTGCACATAATCTACCAGGACACCATATCGTAAAGGGGTGTCTAACTGAGGAAGTAAGTCATACGACAATGAGTTGTTTACCCGCCGGGACGTCCGGGCGAGGCAACCTTACTAATGCTCTTGTTAATTCTTGACTCCTGGTAGTTGAACTTCAGACGCTTCGAGACTGTGTGCTAGTGTTAAATTTACATTTGTTTGCGGTTGCTCGGGATTACACGATCGAAGTTTGGAATATTGTGATATATGGACTAGATTGGTATGTTACGTAGTCTGAAGTAATTAGAGTATATTTGCTTAGATACATGGTTCGTGATTAAATTCACAGTAATTGAGGTATGTAAGTGGGTAAGTTACGTGGGTAGGTATATTTTATTGTTAAGTCCAAGGTTTTGACATTCACATGGAAATTGCTCAGTATAATTACTTAGAATAGCGAAACAAAGAGGAGTAATACGCCAGCAATAAACTTAGATGATGCAAAAAAGTTGCAAAATTTTACAAACCCGCACATTTTTAGACGAACTTTTAAACTAAATCCAGAGAAAGTTTGCACGGTATATGCATTTTCATTGGCGTCGTGCACTTTTGTGGCCCAAAGGAATTTCTTAAACTCGTTGAGTTCGATTGTTCGTGATCGAAGGAACGTTTCGATTGAGATTATAGATATTTCGCTCCGTTTAGTCTTTGTGGAATCTTTAATTTGTATTAAAGTGCCGTAACTCTTCATATCAGTCAGTAAGTTTTTCATCGACGTTATAGGTACAACTTCAAGTTATGCACTAAGATAAAAACTGTTAGTTCCAGAAAACTCGAGAGAAACTGATAATATGAATACTCTTGATCAATAGACATTATGTTGTTGAAATTTAACCAAAAATTAATAATCAGGACACGAAAAGCATGAAAACGTAGCCCAAGGCATAAACAACTACGAATGACCACGACATAAACGTTCAGCTGACCACAGCATAAACTTTTTAGCAAACAATATTTACAAAACAAAGCACACACATATTTCACAAAAATATGTGTGTGCACTATCTCGATAGTTGTTTAGAATATTTCTCAGTTTTCCCGATGTCGATGCACGATATTTATTTGACGGCTTTCATAAGTTACGTCTGCAATGCCAACATTGAGCTGAAATTGAATGTAAAATAAATTCCGTTGCTAGTATGGAATACGTTACTGTGTGAAATAGCTTTAAAATGTTTCTCTCGTGCTTTGTGTTGATTCTTAGCACGTTTGTAACATAACATATCGTAATCCTCGAAGGCATAGGCAGAGATGTACCTATAGCACACCCACATTTTGGCAGTTATGATAAAGTCCTATGTAACACGTTCTTCTGTTAGAATAATATCAGTATACAAGTAGGTATAAGTGTGTATATTTCAAGATATTGTACTTACTCGTAATACGAAAAAGTTCTCAATATGAGTGGACTGCTAAGTCCAGTATTTAAGGAAACCAATGGAAAAAGGAGTTTTCTGCATTTTCTTTTCTCGGGAGTAATTTTACTTAAATAATCAGCAAGCAAGTCTTTTTTTTTTGGTGTGTAATTAAATTAAATCAAATAACTTCTCCCACTCTGGGCGGAGCGGGAAGGCATGTCAGACTCTTACTGACTAAAACCCACCCGTGCTCCTTCAGTCGTCTGTACGTTGCCAGGGGCCACGGTATCCCTTTCGGACTTTCCTGCGACCCCGGCAGGCGCGCGTAGAACACAACGCTCCGTCAACCCGGGCCTGCCGTTCGATTCTGTAAAAATATCACCGTGAAACTAAGGTGAAGTGAGTGAGTAGTGTTAATCCCTAGCATCCTGCCGGTCGATTCCGTGGCAGTGACAGCTCACTTCACGCTCACTTCACCTAAGCTTCACGTTAATATTTTTACAGAATCGACCGACTGGTCCTTTTCGGACGGCGAGCTACCCATTGCTCAACATCCGCAAGCCTGCGGCTACGGTGGCCGGGAATCGGCCTGCGATTCCCGACGCCCAAGGCGTCTCCTGCGGCAGCTAGGGGCGTGAGGGCGCGAAATTTGCCTCTTCCTCACGCGCTCCGCCTCCTCCTTCGCGAGCATTACTGCTTCGCAAAAGGAGGTGACGGCTTCCCAATCCCTGTCGCTCCGTACCATGGCCTGGACCAGGGCCAGACGCGAGAGATCACTGCCGCCCTCCACAAGGACACGGCGGTGCCCCGCCCAAGCCGGGCAGACCTCCACCGTATGCTCCACAGTGGCCTTCGGGCGATCCATACAGTGGTTTCCACACCCGGGCGTTTTCTCCCGCTTTGTACGGAACAGGAACTTCCCGAAACAACCATTCGGTGAGGACCTGCGTCAGGTGGAAGATGATTACGCCGTGGCGCCTCTCTAGTCACTACTCAAAGAGGGGACTTATCGCTGCAACTGCGGCGTGTCCAAGCAAACAGTGAGACCTGAATGTATCAATCAGTAGTAGGTTTTGTTTACTCAAACAAAACAAAGAGTAAATTGCAAAAAACGTTGAATTGGTACGTACATACGAGTACAATATGAACAATTAAAATAATATTTGTAGCGTTTCCGTGCCACAAATACTTTGCCGTATAAAAAAAAGAGGGAATCATATTTGGGTAAAGGTAACATTTGTATTTCACTTCCCTATTTACAAAAGTTAAAATAATACCATTATATTTTGTTTGGTTTTGCCAGTACCTTTTTGTTTTGATACAAAGTGTGAAAATACAGAGCCAGTTTTATGGGAAAATAAATCAAATCTGATGGAAAGTATTTCCTGTGTGCTACAGCTACAGGAAGACTTTGTTTATCAAAGGTTTTATTTAGTTTTAAAATGTTGATTGTTTTTTTGTTTCCCGTAAACGTATCCTGCGTTCACGGTTTAGTTTTCGAACATGTGAACAAATATGTATTTTTAGAAAATAAGTTTAATAGCCACTTGTACTGTTTGCACTATATAATCAACATTTGACGGCTTTATCAATAAATCACTTTAAAATAAAAATTATTTATTGATAAATTTATTGACAAACTTAATTTACTCTATTCTAAAGTTTATATTTGTTAAGGTGGAAATAACATCAATTGGAAACGAGGATTTGAATCACGTAATACGTTTATTAAAATCGAGAAATCAAAACTATACTTTGAACATTTTTGAAAAAGTGTTGGATTGCCGTCCAATCAGACAATGAGAATGGGGAACAGAGATTGCACCTGTGTTTACGCAAACCAGCACAAGCTTGACTAGTTTCCGAGCGAGTGGCCGCAATGACCGAAATTCGGTCAGAAGGACTATTTATTTTTCACAGTACCTGCTTGATTATGTCAAATTAAATGTCATGCAAACCTAGTGTTGTGTAGCCGGGAAATAAATATTGCATTGGATTTTATAATAACCTGCTGGTCAATAATGTGATTTGAATTTGGAACCCCAATTAATAATTTGGTTGGTAAATTTTACAAAAAAAGCACTAATTGCTTTTTATTACCTAGCAGGTGTGAAAGTATACTGTTCTCCTCGGGCGAGCTTGAATCCCTCGCTACAGCATTCAAATCCTTCATTTCGCTTCGGATTCAGCATGCTTTATCCCCTTAGTGAATAATCTACTATGTTATGTTGTAATCTTGCGATTGTAACTATGTACCTTTCCGCAGTATGTACGGAGCGTCGGGCGCAGCACCCAGAGAGGCGCGGGGGCGTGCGCGGGAGCGGCCCGACGTACTCCCAGCGCCGGCGCCGCTCGAGGAGCCCACGCCGCCGTCCCTTCCACTACCCGGGAAGGACAGCGTCGCTAGGCTCACGCTTACCGGGCTTTCTTATGTTGTTACTGTAAGTACCTATTTTACATTATTTTTGCAGTGACTCTGTTGAAGAAAAATCTTTAAGTACTAAAAGGGTGGCCTTCTCTGTAATCAACTATGAACTATTTCAGTATCGAACGAATAGCCTAATTAACAACTACTTTTAACGCAACTCAATTTCATGTCAGTTTAACATGAGCAAACGTAGTTTTACAAAAACCAACGACATCACAACACAATATCATTCATGTTCGTTTCAGCTTTAAAGAACAATTAACCAACTTGTTTTAAATGCCATTCAGGTTTATAATAAGTTAAGACAGTTAATCCAGCGAATAATATTAATTTAAAAAAACAATTACTTTAGAAACTATCAAAAATCGATTAAGTACAGACCATCTGGTCCTTCTATCAAGTCTAAGCCTCATTACAAGTAATAAAATGCTGTAACCAAAAGATTTAGTTCACTGAACTTTTAGTCCCTCCGAAAAAATTTCATCTCCTCCGATAGGTACATGAGTTTATATCTTAGAAATCATTCGATATTAATGGTCAGAGTCATAAATATTAAATGTGTGGCGCCGCCCTGGCTCTGTAGCATCGTTATTGATGTGCGGCATACGGTTGCAACCTATTACATTAAATATAATATGTAGGTGTATCGTAAAACATGAGACTTGAAGACTTCTTGTTTCTTTATAAGGACAGTTAGAGGCGATATTTTGTAAGTGCGGTGTAAATTGGATCTTATTAGTGTACAATCTTTGAAGGACGCATCCGTGTGACGGCGATTTTCGGAACGGGATGTCTTGTGAGTTCGTTCTGTGCCGGGTAAATAATAATAGCACCCATTGCTCGAATTTCCCAGAAGCAGAACACTGTTTTTATCTCTACTTATTAAATTATCACCTTTACCTAGCCTCTTCAGATTAGTTACTGTAATTTGAAGGCAGACCTGAATATAAAGACTTCACTTTTTTGCCAATACCATAAACATCAAATATTATTATGACGTCGAAGAATTTACTGCCAAAGCCTATTAAATGGCTTTTTATGTCAATCAATCAAACATTTATTCTCTCTTCACAAAGCTGACTTAAAGTTATTGTGTACATAAAATGTACCACTTTATGAGAGACTGGTGCCAAATAGGTTTTTGGGAAAATCTGTGTTACACAGGTTACCAGGCCCCCTCCACGGCTAGAATTAGCTTTCACAGAAGTCCCGTGCAAGAGTCGAAGTTAAACAACATGCATAAAAAAAATAAAAATTAAAAAATAGTTAAAACAATATGCTTATATGTCAGGAAGTCGGTAGAGCCTACTTATGCCAGTTACTTAGAAAATTGGTCAAAAAGGAAAGTGCCATAAACAGGACGACTATTTGGCAAAAAAAAAAACAATACTACCCGCCATTTAAGAACAATAAAATAGAAATCTATTTACCCTCACCTAATACCAATACAAAAACAGATTTGCCCATACACCGAAAATTCGCACGATGATTTTATTTCCTACGTTCTAGAATATTCGATAAGAGCGAAACGCGAGGACTTCGGCTGTCACGTGCCAGTAAGAGCCAACCTTGTTATGATAATAACTGGTGTATCTACCTGCTAGCGAACGTGACGTGTTCTCCAATAGATGGAGGATGTAGTGCTGGTTAATGTTTACTACAGTTAGAAAGGGATTTGTACATATATACTAAATGAACAAAATTGAAGTGTCTCTTTGTAATGCTAAAATAACAGCTTTTTACTAAATGCATATGAAAGTATATACAGCAATAATAACAAAAAAAAAGTTTTGCAATTTTTTGTCCGTCTGTCTGTCTGTTTGTTCCGACTAATCTCCGAAACGGCTGGAACGATTTTGACGAGACTTTCTCGGCAGATAACTGATGTTGTAAGGAGTAAATTAGGCAATTAGAGTTGACGCGGGCGAAGCCACGGGCAGTAACTAGTAGCTCATATATTTTGTAAAAACTAAACAGGTAAGAGTCCTACTACCTAAAGTATTGGGTTTAAATTGCAAAAGCAAGACGGAAGGGAACCCTTTGCCCAGCCGAACAAACTGGCTCATTTATACAAGTTATAAAACAAAGTCGCTTTTGGCGTTTGTCTGTATGTCCGCGTTGTTCTTCTAAACCACGCAACAGATTTTGATGAGGTTTTCACCATCGTTTAGAGAATTTATTCCGGGAGGATTATGTGTATTATACGTTTATATTAAAGTTACGTTCACCTAAGAAATCTCGATGTTTTGTCAAGTTGTTAAAACCGTAGGCCCAGAGCGGGAGAAGTTATTTGATAATTTCCAACCCAAAAAACAATAAAAAGGAGGAGGGGGTCGCCATAGTACATAATAATAAAACAGATAGGGACGGTTTGCTTGGGGGTTTTTGCGCCATTTCTTCTTAAATTTTACTTGACACATCGTTTTTTTTTTCTAGCCATACTAGCCCAGTGCTGGGCAAAGTCCTTCCAGGTACTATTTTCCTGCGCCGTCTCGAATAAGCATATTTTTTTACAATAAAAACACTGTTGGTGGGTTTTGAGTTATAAGAAAAACTTATTCCAAGTACACCGTTAGTCATTTTTACCGAGTTTGTTTGACAAGGATGGTTAAGGCTGTGACCACACACCGTGATCATCGATTCTTCCGCTGAGTGTAAAGATTCATAAATTTCGATTAATCACAGGCCTTTGTTCAATCTTGGATGATTTTGAACTCACGATTTTTAGAAAAAAATTACTTGTCATATTGGATTTATTCAATTTTTTTACAATTCTATTAACTTTTTGATAAAAACTACTCAAACAGAAAACATTCAACTTTTTATTCCACTTGGTTTTCTTTCAAACGGAATATTTAAATAACTAATTCTAATTTCAATAAGGTTATTTTTTATTAGAACTTAGTATTCTACTTCGTTTTACGAATTCTTTGTTGGTGGCAAGACTTGAATACTGATCGGGTCTCCTTGATGATAAAATAAATATACTAAACTGTGTGCTTCCAAATTTAGAAGAAGTGTTTGAGATTTTTTTGTCTCTTTTGAAAAACAACAATCGGGTAGCAGTAAAAAAGAATAAAATTATAGTGAGTCTGGTAGATGGCCAGATCGCCAAATTATAACTATGCTTTCTACCATGCATAAACACCTTTTAATGTTTCCACTGTTGGGACACAGGCTTTCTCTCGGTGAGAGGGAGTGGGCCCTAATCCACCACGTGGTCCACGTGCGGTTTGGTGGATGTCACATATCTTCAAATATTCTGTTCAAGGATAAGCCGGTTTCCTCAGAATGTTTTCTTTCACCGTTTGAGAGCAGTGGTGATGATATAATTTACAAAAAGTAAAGTGCCTGTCAGGATTTGAACCTACGACTTACAGCCTCGTAAGTCGCGGCTGTTACCACTGGGCCACCACCGCTCTACTATGAAAACGCTAGAATTCATGAGATTCTCTGGAAGAATGAACGGGGTGGTTTTATGAATGCTAAATGCAAACCTGAAATAAAAACTAACTAATAATGTAATGTAGCATAAAATTATGATAATGCAACACCAACAACGCCCGCTTATAACCACAGGTGGCATATAGTTAGCCGCTAACCCAGTTTCACGCGTTAACCATTTAAAAGTTGGCTAAATATCTCACGGAAAAGTTGTTGTGTTATAACTATGCTAAAAGCTCTTGCAGGCCGTGTGAAATCCAAAACCAGCGAACACATAGCTTTAATGGACCGCCCTATGTGTGCCCCGAGACTTATAAATACACGCCGCGTTATGTGACTTGGCTCATGATAAAATTGCGTATGTGTACATAGCATATATACGTTTGTACCAGATTTGAGGCGAATTAGGTCACCGATTTTAGAGGGATGAGTAATTTATAGGTTAGTTAATTTTGAGATAGTTGATATAAATGGTTCTGTTGACCTATATTAGGAAAATGGAGGATCTCGGTAATGATTGGTGTTGTCCTCAATCATACGATTAGAGTGTAGGTCGGCGTTGGTTAAGATGTTGATAGACGATTTATTTGATGAGAAAGTAAATATACAATCACTCAATCAATCATTCATTGTCTCATGGGATGTTTCACATTAAGTTTGTTTATACTTGTAAGTTATTAATATTATATGTTCAGTATGAAAATATACTTAAACTATTTTATATATATTATATTTAATTTATTCCTGGCCACTTGTTTGTCTGTGGTCTAAATTAGTCTTCTTTTTATTTCCGTTCAATTTCGTTCCCTTTTGAATGAATAAAATGTCTTCCAGTTATATTTAATAAATTAGCAATTTTTACATTACATTAATAAATTAATATAAGACTGAAAATTACATGAGAATCTTTATAAAAAAATCAATCTACCTAGCCTTTTCCCAACTGTGTTAGGGTCGGGTTCCAGTCTAACCGGATGCAGCTGAATACCAGTATTTTACATGGAGCGTCTGCTTATCTGACCTCCGCAACCCAGTAACTGGGTAATACGATACCTCTTGGTAAGACTGGTTGTCAGACTTTCGGGCTTCAGACGATCCGTAACGACTGTCAAAGATCCACGAATGACAGCCGGGACCAACGGCTTAATCTGCTTTCCGAGGCACGGAGGAGTCCTCGGTATGTAAAGATAGTCACCCATCCACAGACCTGATGGATCAGCCCGTGCGGCTGTTATTACTTAGCCATGATAATTCTTTATAAAATTAGAGAACTCACATACTTATTCTGTATTGATTGCATGTAAATTGAGGCAATTTTATGGTCCAATATTTAAAGAATCTGAACCAACTTAGGAGGGATTGACTCAGACTAGCATATAGATTGACTTGAATATTAAGATATAAATAACTTTTCCTTGAAATATCTTCATATAGACATACAAAGACCTTCTCCTGTTTCCTAACCTAATTTATTTGGCCTAAATCGAATATGTTACCTACGTTCCTTTGTTCGAGACTGAGTTACAAATTACAAAACCGACTTGAACGTACATAATGAACACGTATGAAATCCGACTCTTAATGTTTGACCTAAAAATGTTTGTTGGCTTTAAAATATTATGTTTATAGTTACTACATCGTAAACCCGAACAAAGAAAGGTGGCATTGGCGAGGTCACGAGAATTGGACGTAAAGTTAAAATGTGAATCTAAGTATTTGAGTAATAAAGTCACCCTTTTAAATTGTAATTTCGTAAATATTTTATTTAATGTGAATGTGAGCTATGTGGCCCCAATTCGGGTAAAATTACGTCTTTAGTCACGTGAATATAAAAAAAATTGGGTTAGGTTAGATAGTACCAGGAATAGACACTATGTAATAAAAATAAAAAATAATTTTTAATTCCTTATAGTCAGTTAATTTGCTTAATAAAATTATGAGTTTAGTCTCTAACAACATTTTTTTTGTTGTTAGTACATTAGTAGTGCTAGTTATTGGCTATGTATCATTAACACACATACATCGTAACCGCACAAAATAGTTAAGTCGACCATCTATTCAGGCTTTAAGCTCCGTATAATTCAAAATCATATCACGCGCCGCCAACTCCTCTTCGTGGCTACGCGACTACGGCGTAGCAGTTGCGTAGCCGTAGTCGCGTAGCTCTCGTAGCACGGAAGTTACTACATAACTAATAAGATTAAGTCCGTGTATTTATTACGAACAGTATCAGTTATGTATGTCCACTTTATTTTATACTGGAAATTGTCTCTTAATAATGTTGTATTAAAAGTAAGTTTATTTTTGTTTATGTAGTTTTGAATGCAGTTGCTAGCTCTAGGTTTTACGAAATGTGTTATGGAATGTTTTTCTAAGATGTTCCTATGGAATCGGAGGTCATTGTTCCTTCTAATACTACGTCTTACAGATACATTTTTATAGTTTTGAGACTGCGGTACATTTTTTTCACCAACCCGCACTGGGCCCGCTTGGTTGATTATGGCCTAGTTCTTTTTATTTATTTATTTTTATTGTTGCATAATGTACACTCAGTTACAGACTAGGCAAAAACTTCTGAGACCCTGTTAGAGCAAGTATTATTACATTTAACGTTTATTTAGGTTAAATATTTGGAAGTTAACATTATATTGCATACCTTCTAGATATCAATATCACAACATTCATTATTATTACTAATATATAATCTGTTTGTAACATATTTAATTAAATTTATATTAATACATAACACACACACACACATCACACATCATAACATCGTTCTTCTAATTTGTAGGTTCTTTCAGGTCTATTGTAACGGAAAGTTACATTAAAACCTTGCACAAAATTAAAGGTAATTCATACCATATTGCTGTTTATTTATTTATGTACACACAGTAAATTACATAGAGATATGACATAATTATAATTTGAGTACAAAGGTACTGCTTATTTCTCAAGAAATTTCTTCCTGCAGACGAAAGGAGAAATGGGAAAGAAATGTAGACCATATTGTGTGAGAACAAAAAGAGAAAACATACATTTGCGAAGTCTTATACTAAAAACTATCAAAATGTACCTACACGTATAACGTAATAAATTAAGATATACTTAAATAAATACATAAAGCTTAAATAAATAAACATACATATTATAGGTCTCGGTAGGAGTCATGATGGCCCAGTGGTTAAGGCCTCACCTCTCATGTACGAGGTTGTGGGTTCAAATCCGGGCAAGTACAATTGTGACTTTTTCAATTCATATGTACTTTCTGAGTTTATCTTGGACATTACTGACATCGGTGAAGGAAAAACACCGTGAGGAAACCTGGACTTATAAGTTAATGTAAGTCTGCAATCGCCAACCCGTCCTGAGCAAGCGTGGTGATCAATGCTCGTGCCTTCTCTATAGGAGAAGAGGCCTTTGCCCTGCAGTGGGACAATAATAGGCTGATATTATTATTTTCCTTTATTACATTTTAAATACTTATAAATTATATTTTTAAATATTAGAATATAAAAAATTAAAACATTTAAAAATATAAAAAATAGTAGCCCACCGGTATCGGGAACAGGGTCCAAGCTACCGGCGGTCAGGGCTCCAGAGAGAGGAACCTCCTAACAATGCGAGCCGTGTCCAGAAGTACCGCTTTCTGAATCAAGCCCTTGATCCAGCTGCCCAACGAGAGCCTCCTTAGGTGTTGGTCGAGGCTCTTGGCAATTAAACCATTGGCTGATACGACTATCGGCACAATGATCGCTGAGTCCACATCCCACATGTCGACAACCTCGCGAGCATATTATTATTATTATTATTATTTGGTCTTTGACATTTCTCGGAACCCTGGGATCCCAGACCTCTGAAAAGCGTACGAGGGGCCGAAGCCAATTCGCAGAGGCCCGTTTGACGTTTTAATGAAATGAGGCACCAACCGACGATTATCCCTGCGTGCACTATGCAAGTGCACCCAAGGACAGCCCCCGGCTGGTGCAAGACCATTGCAGGACATGGAAACAAAGATATTAGACTATGGGTTTGGGTGGCTTAAGTTGGCTGGTGACCTGGAACTATGGAAGGACTATGGCCCCTGCCTGATCAATGTTTTATATGTACACGGAAAAATGGCAGGGGGTGACTTGCACACTCAATAATGGGCCCCCGTAAACTGTCGCTAGCACATAGTGATGTAGCGACAAGGGGGCAATATGTCCTGAGGTGCTTGAGGAGTGGAGAGGTATTCCACGGCTTTCAGAACAATCCCAGAGCCCGGAAGATGGTCAAGATCCCTTCGAGCACTTACTGGAATACTTCCTTCCTCCGAGCACGTTTGCTCTTGCAAATCTCCACTCAAGCCGGCCAATTAAGGCAAGAATGAGGTGGGAGCTCTGTTCCTCGTCAGTGTTCACTCCAGCCGGTCAATAAAGGCAAGCCAGAGATGAGGAACAAGATTTCTCCCGGGAGATAGGGTCCGTGGGGTCGCTACTGCCCAACAGCTCGCCACATGCTGCCCTGCGGGTTTCTGTATCTCTCTTGGTCTGGCTCCTCATCCTAGACCTGTTCCGGCAAAGTAAACTATCCCGGTACAGACCCAGAGTTTGGAGCGCGCAAGCCCCACCACGACGTCAACGTAGAGATACGGCGGTGGGGTTATTATTATTACGAGTATTATAGGTATATAAATATTCACAGTAGAGAGGAAAGGTAATGCTCTTTTACTCTATAGTTAAATTGTGAAACAGTTTTTAAATCACGAATGCTAGGTGGAAGTGAGTTCCGCAGTCTTACTGCATGGACAGAGAAGGAATAAGAACAGTAGCTTGTTTTATGAAGATGAGATTTAAGGAGGGATCTAAGGTGTGATCTACACGGAGCGTCACTAGGGCGAGCGTAAGAAAAACGCTGCTGAAAAACGCTGTTCATATAATCCTCTAAATATTATAATATACGGTTGTACGAATTAGACCGCGATATTTCCGAGCAATAAATTATAAAAGTGATGTCTTTTGGGTAGAGGCGGCCGTTATGGCATCGTAAATAATCGGAGCCATTCGCCCCCCCCCCCCCTTTTCCGGCAATATCCCAAGGAAGGAACTAGCGGGACTGCGAACTACTGCTTCCTGTAAAACAGCTGACGTGAGCGGTTTCTTTTAGTGCTAGCCATGTTTATTGCGCTTTTTTCGGGCCCTTTGAGGGGCTTATGAAAATTGTGGGGATTTAGCTGTGAGTATGAGTAGGTAGAAATGTGTTGGCATTATTTGTTAATTCTATAACTACAGAGGGATATCTATCAGACGGAATTTAAGCATTGATGGTCAGTGTTTGACCATTTCGCAAAATTTTGCTTCAATTCTTCGTTTCCGCATGGAAAAAAGTAATGTGTTTGTGAATGTAAGGTTTGTTGTATCTGAAAAAAGCTATCCATCATTATTATTTACTAAAGAAAACTGGCGAAATGTGGGTGTACTATAGGTGCCCCTCTGCCAAGCCCTTCGGGGATTACTGGCGTTATGTTATGTGCGTGTGTGTACTACAAATATCACTTACCAAAACATCAGTTTTAGTTAGTATTTAAAAATTGAATTTGCCAGCTACTGCAGTGCTTTTAACTCCTAGTTATTGTTAGGACAGTTGCAAAGCTAGTGTCCAAATCTATTCACTGACTCCGGTTCGTAACTTTGTAACATCACTGAGTTTGTCAGTGAAACGCGTTCTGTTCTCGACTGTACTCGCCAGCGTATTTCATCGAAGGAATTTTTAATTCCCTTTCATATGCAAGGTTATTAGTATGTGTAATATTTTAAAAGGCCTTTTTACCTTATTTGGCATTTTTGAAAAAACATTTTGGGCTTTACACAAATTCTTTATGCTCTCAAATATAAATAATATTATGAAGGGGAGCTAATAAGGGGTTTTTGTTAATCTATATTTAACATGTTTTGCAAGTAGGAAAAGGTACATATACAGATGTCTAATTTGCACAAATAAAGAAAATGGACGACTTGCGGAGAACATGTGTTGTGTATAGTTTAAATAACATAAAAACATCACGTGGTGGTCTGGTTAATAGTTTAAATAGTTACGAAGATACCTTCGTTAGTGTTACTACAACCTCTCTGACAATTATATAGCGTTTTGCCAAGGTTTCTTAGGCAAGAATCAAATTAAATACAATATGTAGATTTACTCTAAAAAAAAAAGCTAATCTAAGTACATAAATTCAATTGATGCAAAGCATTGTTCAATCAGCATAGTGTTATACGTATCTAACATGTGCTGACATCCTCATTGACCTATATTAGACTTTGAAACATTAATAATATTAGTTTGAACACGCTTGGAGTTTACTGCCCCTTGACACGATATTGTGATAGCATTCATTAACAAAAAATAATTTACGACTGTTTGAAACAACAAATTTTATTACCAAAACTAAGAATATTACTAATATAGTTTCTTTTGTTTCATTATACAATGCCGCCCATTGGCATGCCAATTTTAGATAATTTTTCATGAATATTCGAAAAAATATGGGCGGTCACATGCCCATGGGTGGCATTGTAAATATAAATTATATTTTGAAATATTGGAATAAAAATATATAAAACATTTAAAACTATATAAAGTAGCCCATCGGTATCGGGAACAGGGTCAAGCTACCGGCGCGTGGTCAGGGCTCCAGAGAGAGGAACCCTCTAAAAATGCGAGGTGTGTCCTGAAGTACCGCTTTCTGAATCAAGCCCTTAATCCAGCTGCCCAACGAGAACCTCCTTAGGTTGGTCGAGGTTCTTGGCAATTAAGCCATTGGCTGATACGAGTATCGGCACAATGATGGCTGACTCCACATCCCACATGTCGACAACCTCGCGAGTCAAGTCAAGATACTTGATTTGTTGATCTTTCTCGGGTTTCACGAGGTTCCCGTCATGCGGAACCGTTATGTCTGTTAACTAAATATTATTATTACCCAAAATGAAGCAATTCAAAATCACAGAGCACGGAATTTCCGCATCGGCAGCGTCTATAGACGGCAATAGATACTAATCAAATTCCTAACACTGAAAGTACATTAAGCGCACAACTTCTCAATTACCGCCTGTAAAGCCATCAGTTTCCGTCATGAATTTATGTCGTTGTGAGAGTAAAACGGTGACACGCTTGGTTTGTATGGAAAGTACCAATACCGCCTCTAAACCAAAATATTATAAAAAATACCCTCTTTTTGGGCTGCGCCGCAGTCAGGCGGCAAAAGAAAATTATCAGATATCTTTTTTTCCTTTAAAAAAAGCTGATAAAAAGATTCAGTTAACGACATTTTTTTACGCTATCTTATGTAAAAGAAAAATATAATACCGATTTTCTTTTATTGAAGCACGCTTATCTTGTTTGGATGGATATGGGTCAGAGTTTTTGTTAGGTGATTGTACATAGTTATAGCATTATATTCGTAAATGGCAATTGAGTAAAAATGGTTAATGTTGTATGGACTGGCAGAGAGGTCGCAGATTTTTGTCATTGCTGTTCATCGTAGGCACTCTGTAGGTTCAAGTATGCTACATTTTATGCTCATACATAATGCCTACCTATGTGTAAACTGAACCTAATTAAATTAAGAACATTGTAAAACATTTAACAGGCATTAAGCCTATAAATATTAACATAATTCCACATTTATTCCTATTAAAAAAAAAAAAATAAAAAAAAAATGTACTTATGACAGTGGCAAATATTTATTTTATCTTCTACTTTTAGAATTCGAAGAAAGAAGAAGAATATCGCTCTTGATACTTTATAATCTGTGATAATTTTTACATGTAGAAACAAATCACAATATTATGTATTGCCTAGCACTTTATTATTACCCTAGAACCTAACCACTATCGTCTTCCCCAGGCGGTGACGCGACGCTCGCGTCAGTCGACTTCGGCACAATGGTCGAGATCATTCCGCGGAGGAGCGCCTCCGCATGACGACGGTGACGTCGATGACGTGTTCTTCACGCCGCCGACGTCAGCCACGCCCCTGCAGCATCACGATGAAGCTGATAATGTTGACGGATCTAAGGGGTGAGTACAATTGGTTTATTTAGTATTCTTTAAAGAAATTTGGTGAAATCATTGGAGGGTTATGAGATGGCAAGACGAGATCATCAAGGTCACGCTTCCATACAAAAAGCCCAGAATAGGGAATTTTGGAAATCTTTGGAGGATGCCTTCTCCCGGGAAGAGGTTCTGGAAAACTAACTAGATATTTAGAACCCTTTTTTTTAAACGGGATAGAAATCGGTACTCATGTAGGTTAAAGGTTAAGATAACATTTAAACTAAGAACAATGTATTACTCTTTTTTTTCACGAAATATAAAGTTTTTTATTTATTTATAAAGGAATTTGGTAAAAATGCTATGTATTATATCTTGTAGTAACAATAGGCAACTCAATATTTACCATACAGTACTGTAGAACTTTAAGAATCCTAGCAACACCGCGACAACAAGCAGGCCTCGCTAAGAAGCTAGCAAAAACAAAAAGCTTCTTCTGATTTTCATTTACATTTTCAACAAAGCGTGTTTACTTAAGCTCGTCTAAAACATTTCTACATCATATAAACAATCAACTCCTCTTACACTTTCAACTGCTTCCAAATTTGATTTGATTGAGTGTTTGGATTTGATTTATTTCCAGCCAGAATAATTTTTCTGCCTATCTGCATGATGTAAGATTCCCTCTGGCAGTCAACCTTTTCAGTACCTATAGCTAAACGACAAATTCAATCACTCCGATCGACACCGACCCATTATTTTGCACAGTTTCACAAGCTCATAATTATTCCATTGTTATAGCATAGCAACCAAATAACCTCCTCCTGTTTAATAATGCTAAGATATAGCTATATAGACAATGTACGTGGTAATTCCGTGGTAATTCCCGAACTTCATAACTGAAGATGAAGCTGTAATAGCAGTATAAAGCCGCGGTACTAAGTAAACCGCGTCAAGTTGTAGAAGCTAAGTTTGCCTAATAATCTTGTTCCGACCAGATCTTGCTGCGCCATGTTGCTAGCTCGACAGATTAATTACCTCGTTTATTATATAGTGCAACGTGTGAGGACTTTATCATGTAGAGTTTATAGGTGTTTGTTTATAGTTATTTTTATGTAAGCTATAAACACTATACAGAGACCTTATAGCCTAGACAAGGTTACATTCTATCACCAATAATGACGGTGGAAAAGTTAAAAATTTATAGGATTGTTATGCTATCGAAAAACGTAATTCTGGCCGCTTATAAGTACCGCCTCAAAGAAACTACAGTAATGTATTCCACATAGCGATATCACAGTTATCCACGCGATTAATGTACAGAAGCCCGAAAAAAAGTGTCGGGCTCTCCAGAAACAAAACCGGTCGGTGTATGGGCCCCTTTTCTATGGAGGATGAGGAACTTTCTACTCTGTTCCTTATACTTCTTAAAACTCTGTTGAAAGTCGTTGTAGAAACACGAAATGCTTTGAAAGCAATTGCCACTGGTCACCTTCAGGTGTGTCTGCATACATCGACCAGGTCTAGTATGTTCCAAGAACTGCACAGGTCTATTCCGAGACACGCGCCTGTACATGTAGACCTCTCTAGTGGACCGTAGAGTGTATGGCCGCTGTTAAACCGTGTGTTAGGTTAAACGAGGAACATACTTTACTGGAGTGTAGTAGGTACTCATGAAAATGAACAACTTTTACAATGGGACAAGCTAACCAATATGAAAAAAAAAAGTCGAGTTAAGTGAACATAATTATACGGAACAGCTGATATTTTTTTCACTCCCTTATATCATGTCCCTCGTTTAACCTAACACACTCTATAACCGTAACCTTGAATTCTTAAGGACTACACTAACAGTGGTGTTTTAAATCCCCGCGTGCGGTGCCCGCATGTGGTTGCGTTCGGGGCCCATAATTGGATCTTGAGAGCTTATTATAACAGGTAGTCTCTTATAGACAGAGTAACTTAGATCTTAAGTAGTGTTTGTGCATTTATTGACTCAGTCCTCAGAAGTATTTGTGTTTAACAATTTAACCGAAGTGTCAATTTCACATGAGTAACTTTTAAAATGAATCAGGAGAATGATAAATTGTAATTAATTTTCGCTTTATTAAGCTTGCTGTGAACTATCGTCCGGGCGTGGGGTTGTTGGCATTCGGGTGTATTCTTTATTTTTCGCTTTTTTTCATGAGTTGAACTGAGTTCAATTGGTAACGTTCTTAATTAAGTTTGTTTCGATATATACCTACAACATCTTTTTGTCTTTATCTATTACAATTGATCGAACAAGACTTTGAATCGCTATTGCAAATAGATTATTTTCAATAGCAAAAAATCGCAAAAACAATGGGGTCAGGTTACTTGTAGAAATAAAAACGTGTGCAATCGGGGGATCGTCTGGAATGAATTTCCTACTAGATACTAGCACGCACACACACAAACTCACACTCACACTCACACTCGTATGCAGGGTGGCAGGGACATCGACGCGAAAACTGACATACACTACACACTACTACTACTACATGATTTTGAAGACCCCTGCGTTGACATTTTTAGTCGGTTATTAAAAAAAAAACTTCTGCTGTTTCATAGAAAAGTGCAATAAGATAAGATTTAAAAAAAAATATTGATGGTATCACCATCAATATTACATTTTCATTTTTACATTTTTATACATTGAGTCATTCGAATCAGGGAATTATGTAATACTGACTGATTCTAGAAGTGCTCTGCAACACCTGGCTCGAAGCACCTCGAATTGTCGAGGTGCACCGATAGCCTATGAAATTCTGGACTCTGTTGGTAAGGTCCAAGACAAAAGAATTGTTCTTCAATGGGTACCATCCCATATTGGATTGTATGGAAATGAGGAAGTAGATCGTTTAGCAAAAGAGGCTATCACAGATGGAATATCAGTTGAATGTGTTCCTTTATTTAGTGACCTCTTGTATCGAGTTAGCGACCAATGTTTAGAATTATGAAAATAATACTATGATGAGAGGTCACTAAGTAAGGGAATTTGGTGTAGAACCATTCAGCAGTTCTGTCCCGCCTTCCTTGGTTTATGGGTACAGATATGCATCGAAATGAGATTGTTACTGTTATCAGACTACGTTCGGGACATGTTCCGTTGAATAGCTTCGCCTTTTTAATGAGAAAGAGTGATTCACCCAATTCTTCTGAGTGTGATAAGGTAGAGGATACCACTCATATTTTGGGGGAATGTGTCCGGAACGAGGTTGAGAAGAGTAACTATTTCATAGAAAACGGTTTAAATTCTATTAATGTGGGCATGTATAACAGTATCTTAGCGGCTCCCTTGTCCAGGACAGCCAAAAAATTATACAAAATGTATAATTTTTAACGCTTAATAAAGCGTAGATAATAAAATATAATAATAATAAAAATTTATTCAAGTATAAGTATAAAGTAAAATTATGATATAGATTAATTACAATCGAGGAAAATTAAATTCTAACTGTAATGTAGACCTGCCTGATCTAGGTTTATGAAAAACCTGTGTTTCAGGCCACCAATTTACATCAAACATTTAAAAAGAAGACAACAATAGGTTTATTACTAAGCTAAATTAAAAGAAGACATGATATTTTCAATGACTTAAAAGAGTAACTATTTATTTGGGTATATTTTTTTAAGACTAGATTATTTAAGATATATTATTATTAGATATATATATTAGATATATTATATATATATAGAATGCCCCTATGAGGGTGACATCATACCGATTAAACCCTCTATAAACAAAAAAAAGGTACATTTTTAAACTGTAAATCTTTTACCCACACTTTGATACATTTTCACAATAGTTCAAGAATTTATTTATTTATAAAAAATTGGATGCCAACATGGTTTACACTGAGGTGTTTATTTATAAACGTTGCTTAAAGTTAGGTAACGATTAGTGACTGAGTAACCATACCTTTTTGACGTTTGAATGTCACTTAACTTTAAGGAACGTTTCTAAATAAACCCCTATGTGTTTACATCAGCAACTGCCTGAATAACTATGTTTTCGAGTCCTTTGTTTGTTGCCAGAATTATGGTGACTAATCGATGAGTCATGTCATGATATTTAAAGCTTCAAAGTTGTTACCTCGTCAGACAAACATTGAACTTTAGATTTTATGCTAATCATAATTATTATTGATTGATTTTGCGAAGCCAACGACTTTAGTTTTAAACCTGTCATGGAATGTTTTATGACCTCAGCGGTTTTCTAATCTATAATCGATTTTCTTGTTTAAATTTATTAAAGTTAATTTAAAATGTTTTCACAATAAAGTGTGGGTATAGTTTTAGATAAATTCGGCTGTTTATTTTCACCCTGTTAATTAAAGCCTTGGCTTCCCCTAGCTCCATTTTTTTAGTTACCTTATATTTCATGTTGAATTACCTACGACTACGACAAAGTCTGATACTCACAGTGGAAGAAAGGAATGCACTGCAGCTTTGTATGTTGTGTAAAAGCGAATAATTAAAAACAGACGCCTCATTGCGCATGCGTGCTTCACGCGGGTATCAGTCCCAAATCTTTGTGACAAGGGTCTTTGATCGAAGATTATATCTGCGGACTATACTGTCACACGTAGCGTATGCCTATATATATGTACATATATATAAAATACACTGTACAGGGTTTTGTGTTTGAGATATTGCACGAACGAAATTCAAACTATGAGATATTTAAGTAGGTTTAGTGAAAGACGTATTTAGAAAAAAAATAACTATGTGTAGTAGTAAACCGTAAAAGCTATTTAAATAATTGCTGTTAATGAGAATCATTGTAGATTCACACTTCTATAAGTCTTGGTACATAATAAGGTACTTGTAAAAAGTGTAACAACACATCTGCCGAAATTACACGGCGGAAATTTGTGTTTACGACTGTCATTATTTTTTTCATAATATTTATTTTATTACCTACCGACATAGGACACATCTAAGGCCGAAAATAGCGTCGATAATTTTCATAGAAAGCAAATTCTGCAGATGTGTTTCTAGACTAACGTATGAACGTTAGTCTAGAAACACATCTGCAGAATTTGGATAAGTAAATATGATATTTACTTAGCCGATTCTTATTTGATAAACATCCTGTCGTTACTGTGGCACTTTTCCTTAATATTGCTCCAATCTATTCTGCCATTATCGACCACCAGATCGTTTACAAAAGAAATATATTTTATTCCGTTTCTAAACACGACGACAGGTATTTGTTCAACAGTCAACAAAACGAAATTACGATGACAACTAAAGTACATAATTGCTAAAATACTTAATATCATTCTAATGAAACTAGACACGGTAGGTAAACACATTTTCCCATTTATCCTCGCAAAGGTAA
This sequence comes from Agrochola lota, assembly GCA_947364205.1. Lineage (NCBI taxonomy): Eukaryota > Metazoa > Arthropoda > Insecta > Lepidoptera > Noctuidae > Agrochola > Agrochola lota. The sequence goes on along the minus strand of OX376223.1, from coordinate 14,143,087 downwards.
GGAAAATGTAAATAGACGTAGAAGTTAATAAATAATTACTCGTTATGCTGTCAAAGTGAGGACGCCATTTCTTTGATCTAAATGAATTTAAAACGTAATTACGAAATGCTCATTATCTCTCATTAATTGGGTGGGATACATTTGTGGGCAACAACAGCATGATCAGTTTTTTTGGGTTGCCTGCACTCCTCTGTGGATTATCAAGTTTCATTCGTTAATACTGAAAATAACTAGCCTACTCCCGTCTGTCTGTCCGTCCGTATATCTGTAGCAGAGTTAAAACTGTAATAGTTATGAATTTACTGTAACAGTTAGCCAATTGAAATCACAGAATACCTCATATTACATATATACGGAGTAGGTTAATACGGCCCCGTTAAAACGCAGTTTTACATTACCCCCTTTACATATTTTTTTTCTGATTCCAGGGCAAGATCCCCAATCGGTTCAAACAGCGTGGAGTACCGAAGGCCCGAGCGGAGTGTGTCGTGGGGTGCGGGGGGAGCGCGCATCCACACACCGATGCTGGAGCCCCTCGCAGACAACTCCAACAGAAGGCAGTTCGGCATGGGCGTTGTTGGTAGATTCTTTAGGTAAGAACGTAAGGAATGTCATCTTTATCATCAGCATCTGCTTAGCCTGTTCCTATTCCTGCCCATCCATTCATGCATGGATGCAGCTGAATGCCAGTATTTTACAAGGAACGACTGCCTATCTGACCTCCTAACCCAGATACTGGATAACACGATACTCTTTGGTAATATTGGTTGTCAGACTTTCAGGCTTCTGATTAACGAGAAAGATCAACAGCAGGTGGATAATTATTTAATTCATTATCAATTTTGGAGACAGCTTCAATTAACAATCCTGACGGGTGCTAGAATAATTAACTCACTTGGCGAGCCACAGTTTAATATCAAACTGTTCCGAAAATTCCCGATGTTTCCCGAAGGTCTACGTCAAAATAACTTTCGTTAGAACATTTTTATAACACGAGTCTGGGATTAGGCTGAAAGTAACGAAGATTTATGTAACGCACAGATAGCTAGTTCAGCCAACCATGCTGGCAAATTGGGGACAATCCTTAGGTTGCTACCGAGGGATCCAGTTAATTTAGTGCTGATCCTTCCAGCCTAAATCAACGGACATATTTCTTTAACCAAATGCTGTAAAGTATAAGGATTTGGTATATTGTAGGTCGTTGCTTTGTTGGGCCAGATATTATCTTACCTTACAACAAGAAGCTTATTCTGCCGTATCAATGATAAATCTTTTTGAGTACTGACGGAAAAATGAATCAGCAAATATGACCTGAAAAAAGAAATGTTTGCAATACGGTAGGTATTACACATTTTTTTTTTGTGCTTTTAATGTTTATTTATAAAAGCATCACACAAAACGTTGTTACGCTCAATTTGATGTACAGCAGCTAAAAATTATTTTTACATCACAACAAAATCAGACAACCTTCAAAATTCTAAAATTATCCTGTTTTCCAAATCCCAACACAAAAGTCCCCCTTCAAAACCAAACGAATCGTAAAACAACTTTTAATACATACCGAAAAAGTTGGAAAACGCTTCGTTTTTAAGCCTTTTTGGCGCAAAACGGTGGGGATAACAAAGAGCGAGTATAGCAGTTGCTCAGAGAATTATTTCCACGCGGTCGACGACCGGTATCGACCCATCGCGCAATTATTAAGGAGTTTCACTGAGGGGCGTTCTTGCTGTTTTTATTTTGTTTAGCCTTCATACTGTGTTCAGTGTGTTCATCTGTGTAGGGACCTTTTCTGTATATATGCTAGAAAACGGTACGGGTCACACGACCTGCAGGAATCAAAAGTAATTCATTGTGGAGTCAGACTTTTTTGATGAGTTTAAAATTCATATGGCTACATAAAATTATACAATATTTTTTGCATCACTTGAATTATTATCGGCATCAGCAGTCGTGTTTAATATGAAACTCAAATAGGTTTCAAAATACGTTCGTGTGTGTAAACATCCACCAAAAGATCAATGCAAATATTTAACCTTTGATACTACCAACATTACATTTTTCGGATCTTGCCTTCAGGAAACGCTATAAAGTCCTTTTAGTCCTTTACCGTAATTCCATAATTTTCAAAAAAATTATTGCCCCCTTGGAAGTCCGAAATTATCCCACGAGAACGTACTACCGGGATAAAAAGTATCCAATGTCCTAATCCAGATCATGGTCTATCCATATGCAAAAATTTTTTTCAAGTCCTATAGCCGTTTAGGTGTAAAAACAGCAATTCGTCTAAACGGCTATATGTATATTAGTAGGTAGCACTGTGGATACCCATCAAAGAACACATGAATCGAGGAAGCGAGGTGAAGTTTATCAAATATGTCCTTGAGAGCTGCCTTTGACCCAATTTATTCTGTTTATTTACTAGTTCACTATAATAGAGCGACGTCGACGTCATCAAAATACGAGTACCTGCCTATTAAATATTAAGTCGACTAAAATAGACTGGTGCTCTATTAAAGGACTTGTTTTGGCTGTAAATATTCACGATATTTGGAAGGTTTTCCGTATTTTCGTTACTGGCATGTATGTATGAGATGGTGATTGATGTGGCCGATGGTAGCAGTTGGATGAAAGTTGCTGAATCGAGTTGAATGGCTTGCAATAAGAGAGGCCTATGTCCAGCAGTGGAGTGTTGCACGCTGTTGAATACGATGATGAGATGATTCAACGTACCTACAGCTGTCAGGCGATTTTTTTTTTGTACGCCCTAAATTCTTAGGAATCGGATGTCAAAATGTTTTGGGGAGTTTGTTGCGCCACTTCTTCTTCCCAGCTAAAGCACTAGGAAGTGGTGAAGGGTGGGCGTTTTGGGGGACTGTCTTATGTCATTTTGACGTTCGAAGTGCTGATTCTCAGCCTAGTTTGAATAAATGACTTTTTAATTTTGTATATTTATAAAATATCATGCCTGGAATCACTGAAGGGGTAGCCAAACATATCCACAGTGCACATCTACAGTCAACATAATAGTTTGCTATAAAACAAACAGAAAATACTCATAGACATTTTGAAAGATACTAAATACACTTTACAGAAAGTGTACTTAAATATCGAATTATTACGTCATCCCAACTGTTGTTATGATATTATTATTATCGTATCATCGAAAGTTTTCCTGGTAACAGGGTAACAGTAAATAGTAGGTGGCCTCTGGTACAATATTGGTGTGAAATTGACTAACTTCATTCCATATTCAAAAAATGCTAAGACCGCCTGATGGTTTAGGTATTCCAACCGCGAGAGGTATTTGTGGGTTAGATAGTAAACCCAATTTCTTGAAATAGCTTAAGCTTTTGAATATTGACTACGAAGTGGTTTTCTTGTAATAATATAATCAAACAAATTGATAACGATCTGTAGTTATCGGTGGTTCAACCTGAGAAGGGAAAAGTGTAATTTTTTATACAATTCAACGATTTTAATTTAGTTAGTTAGAGTTCATTTTGATTTAGGTTTAGATAAAACAATTATTTATTATCGTTGTTATGTTTTTTTTATATCTTTTAACTTGCTTAAGAGTCCATAATACGTCAGCTCAAATTCACTCCTTATCTCGCTCGCACGATACTGGTCACAAACTGAGTGAGAGCAAGACTGAGCAGCGAGGAGAAGGCTCTAAGGCGCCAATAGTTTAGATAATTTCTTTTTATTGCGAAATTTGTTAATTTAAAAAATCTACAGCACAGTATCTGCTTTATAGTTAGTTCAGTTATTATGCACAGTTTCATGATATAATTTGAAATAGTTTATTGTTCGGTTTTCAGAGGATGAACTTGTGGCTAAGTAATAACAGCCGCACGGGTCGATCCATTAGGTTAAGCTATGCTTGCCGGGGTTGGTCCGTGGATGGGTGACCATCTTTACATACCGATACTCCTCCGTGCCTCGGAAAGCACGTTGAACCGTTGGTCCCGGCTGTCATTCGTGGATCTTTGACAGTCGTTACGGGTCGTCAAAAACCGGAAAGTCTGGCAACCAGTCTTACCAAGGTGAATCGTATTATCCAGTTACTGGGTTGTGGAGGTCAGATAGGCAGTCGCTCCATGTAAAATACTGGTATTCAGCTGCATCTGGTTAGACTAGAAGCCGACTCCAATATAGTTGGGAAAAGGCTAGGCAGATTGATTGGAGGTAACTTTAGGTTTTTTTTTTCAATAGATTTTTTTTATGGAATTGTGTTTTCGTCAAACATAGTACTTAATACTCGTATTAATCCTCAACTTTACCATATATTTACTTCAAAATGAATGCTGCAGTATTTTTGATATGAGGATCATGCTCATCATTAAGGTATTATAGACTCTTATTGCATTATGCTGCGCTGGCCCCCAGCGGGTCCCGTAACCATAAAAAAATAGTTGATTGTATCCTTTAATTTAATTTATTCATTTATTTCAGACAAATTCAAGTCCATAATTTTACACACTCATTTAAATTATAAACTTTCATTATTTTAAATTAAACTGCCTAAAAACCCAAATAAAATTATGATTAATTTAATTAAAATATTTAACAACTCATAAAAATAATAATGAAAATTGTCAAAAAATTATAAAAATGTCAGAACCGTTTATCAAATAAAATGTCAAATTGTAAAATGTTATTAAAAATCAAAAATACTAAATATAAAAATTATATAATTTTTTTAAGTCAACTTGTCCAAGAACAGAAGCTTTTTGAAGTCTTAGGACCGGTTGCACCACAAATATGTTTACCACTAAACGTATTTAAAACATCGCTCTGTTTCTGTAAATCGTTTGAAGACGATAAAGACAGAATGATGTGTTAAGTACATTTAGCGTTGAATACATACTGTAGTTTGTGATGCAACTGGGCCTTAATCTCTATTTAGATAGGTAGTGTTTTGATTTTCTTTAGTAGCTGTCTTAAAAACACATTGATGGCTTGTTAGCATGTTTACAACTTCTACCTAATCAGAACAGGGCCACAGTCTGTCCCAAAAGGCTGAAAACATCATCAACACAACTTCTCATAATTAAAAAACTAGGAATATTCTAATGAATCTTACTTAAAGTAACAAAGAAAGATTAAAAAATAATACTGACTGTACGGCGTCGTTCTCGCTCATAATTCACCTGAGCCTCCTATATATCACGGTGTTTCCGCCAAGTCACACTTAAAAGTTACTGTAATGGCTTTTTGAATTAATACTTACCTACTTCGTGGATACAGCGTTAGTAATTTATGATAAAATGCATTATGCCAATTTTTCTCCGTAGAACTTGGTTATTTATTTAATACATTCGCAATTGTTTTTGCAGCAAGTAGGAGACAATATAAAAAAAATTGGACTTGTTTTTTTCGTCTAGAATATTGTGTAAAGTTGAACTATGATACCTAGGTATAATTATTATAAGTTTGTCTAGTTCAGCTGTTAAGGTGCTGTATAAATATTATGTTATGTACCTTTCTCATTCGTCAATCGAAGACCGATCATACCAACCTCATTTTCTACTTCCTATGACAAAAGACTAACGTTCAAATTAACATTCCAGGCGTTCGCTCCGCAAGTCGATGGCGCATCACGAGGAGGTGGCACGACAGCTCGACGAGCTGACGGACTATCGCCCTTACTTCACGTGGTGGGTGAGCACAGTGCAGACCCTGGTGCTGCTACTGTCACTCCTCTGCTACGGGTTCGGACCTGTCGGGTTTGGCAGGCACACACACTCGGGACAGGTTCTGGTGAAGAGTTTGAGTTTACAGCAGGTAAGTGGAGTATCATTTTTTGTGAAGTAAATTATGGCTAACTTGTGACGCATGACAATCAGTAGAGAGAGTTTGCGCATGCACGCTGCCACAAGAATTTAGATAGTCTAAATCAATACCGATAATATTAATAGCATCAACCAGTAAAGTGCTTAGTACTTTCATCAGCATACACAAAGCCCGAAGGCCCCTTACTGCTTATGCCCATCTTCACGCTCTTGTGCAAGTCTCGTTCTGGTTCTACCTGTTATGGTAACAATGTCTCCTGTCTCCAATCTCGCTGCCGGACGACCGATACTCTTAGCAGCTTTAGGTCCATCTATCAGCATCATGCTTTATAATTAAAATAAATACAAAGTCCCGATGGATTATTCATGGTGTTATTAAACAAAGCCGGCACAATTTACCGAAGAACTTGATAAATAAATCTTCGTAATAAATCTCTCAAGATAAGTTCAACAATTGAGTGGGGAGACTGCTCAAGCTTTTCGACCGAAAGCTCAAAACATGTGATGAACTCATGTGAATATTACAAGTAAATAATATCTAGAGTTCTCCTTAATCTACCACACCCGTGCTTTTATTCTAAGAATCCGAAAAAAAAATATAAAGTATCAGCCGTCTCTTACATTTTTTTACCATGATAAGACTGATCATTCACAGTTTCCAACACATTGCATATTGATTGCCTACTTTATTTACACTTGAATAGATAATTTTATGACCCGTCGCATATAAAACCTTTTTTTTTTGGGACTGCGTTCAAAATCGTGAAATGTTTATGACTTTTACGGGGTTATGATGGTCCCAAGTGATTTAAGAGTTCACACGTCATGTGAAAAGTGCTACAATTTTCATGTGTTTTACAGTGAGTTCACGATGGTTTAAAATATGATATTGCTAGAAGCTTTTTAACACTGTCACTCTCAGTTAGAATTCCACCGTGTTGGCAAGTTAACGACCAGTCGGTCGATTCTGTAAAAATATTAACGTGAAGCTTAGGTGAAGTGAGCGTGAAGTGAGCTGTCACTGCCACAGAATCGACTGGCAGGATGCTAGGGATTAACACTATTGACAGCTCACTTCACGCTCACTTCACGCTCACTTCACCTAAGTTTCACGGTGATATTTTTACAGAATCGAACGGCTGCTTACAGACTGATACTCGTATAAACATCGTTCGTAAAGTTGCACTAGAAAAATTCCACAACATTAATTAAACTACTGTTATGGGTCATCTCAGTTAAAATATGCCAAGTGCATTCCATCAGGGTAGTACCTAATATATTGATCAACATTTAACTGTATCTATAGTGTTTGAATAAGTAAGACATCGTTTACCGAAAAAGAAGATTTTGAACAATTCCTAGCAATTACTTTATTTTATGTTTTAATCAGTATTACTTAACGAAGACTCTTGAAAACGCTCCCTTAATCAATTATTACGTAAAAATAAGCTATATATATGTAAAGATAATCCATTTGTTAGACACACGTACGACTCTTCATCCCTCAAATTCCGTTTCTTTGAATAAGACTTAGCATACAACGTGAAGCTTTAGACAAAACACGCTCCCCCTTGATTTAATGTCTGAGACTGAGCTGAACAATGCACAATATTTACTAACTTAGACGATTTATTGGCACACATCTTGATTTTCTTCGGATTTAAAGTATCGGTTTAGTTTTTGAGCGATGTTTGAAAATTTACTACCAAACATTCGATTCATTTTTAACCGACTTCCAAAAGGAGGAGGTTATATGAGCGTTTATTCTGAATGTGGACAACTTCGCAAATAGCTGTCAAATATTTCGCTATTTTGATTAATTTGGCAATATAACTGTATAGAAAAATTAAATATGGCTAATAAATAATACATAATCAATATTTTAGTTGACTAGTTGTGAACTAAAATATTGATTATGTAATGCAATAATAATATCGTAACACCGAATATTTAGTTTTAGATGTAAAAAAAGTTTTTGGAAACTTTCCAAATGCGTTTTTTATACCTATAAACGTTTACAACATCAAATTGAGTGTTATAACTGCAATTTATTATTAATATTCTGGTTCACTAGTTAGCGATAGTTCATATTTACATACAGTAATATTGCCAAATTAATCAAAACAGGTAAATATTTGAAAGCTATTTGAGACGATGACAACTTTTTAGAATGAATGCTCTGATCCCTTACGCCAAATTAATGACTACTCGTATTGTAGGAAAGGACAACTTAGCCATTTTAAGTACGTTAGGCAAATTGGAGGTGCTCAAACATGAGTTTTGTTTATAATGAAATTGACTGATCTCATACTAATCTAAATAACATAAAGTTTGAAATTAAGGTTCATGCATCAAAACGGCCGTAGGAATAACTATTTAGTTTATGTAGGCGTGTAAAATTCAGTTTCGCGAAACATTACCACGGCAGCATTGTGCAACTACAAAAAAAACACTCGTTGCAACTATGCCAAAAAGAACCAAGATCATATAACTAGATATGAAATTGTTAATTTCATATCTAGTTATATGATCTTGGTTTGGTGTATTAGCAAGCAGCAACCAGGTTGTACGTATTCATTGTGACGCAAGGGAAAGCGTCACGACTTCCGGCCACCGTAGGCGCGGGCCTGCGGACGGTGAGCAATGGGCAGCTCGCCGTCCGATAAGGACCAGGCCCGTGTCGACGGCGCGTTGTGTTCCACGCGCGCCTCAAAGAGATGTCAGCACCAACCGACGGGGTCGAAAGACCAATGCCTGCTGGGGTTGCGGGTTTGTCTGAAAGGGATATCGCGGCCCCGGCACACAGGCAACGGAAGGAACACGGGTGGGTTTTAGTCAGTAAAAGTCTGACACACCCTCTCGCTCTGCCCAGAGCGGGAGAAGTCATCTGATGATTTCCCATCCTGAAAAAAAAAAAAGGGAAAGCGTCACAATGTAGGAATAATAGTAGTAATGTAGTGTGTATAGGTGTGAAAAAAACAGTTTTGCGAGACATTCCAAGGCACCAACGGCAAAAAAATATCGTTGCAGCTATACCAGTAAGAACCAAGAACATATTTATGACTAAGACTCGATATGAAATTAACAATTACCAAGTAGCAACCACAAAGGGTGTACGTATGCGTTGTGACGTAAGGGAAAGCGTCACAAAGTAAGAGTATTAGTGAGCAAGCTCCGAATGTAGGTCACACAGTCTTTGTGAGTCGCCCCTTTTGTCTGCTTTTTGCTGCTTACTGCAGTCTTTCATGATGCTATCTTTTAGCGACGAGTGACCGCAAAAGGTCCGTCTATGTAATTTTCGCTGATTGTACTTTTAGTTTGTTTTGGTTTCCATAAATAATGGGTTTGAAGCCGGTAATTTTGATACTTGTACTTTCTTTGGAACAGAAATTGTGTAAAATTATTTTCGTGTCGAAGGACCTGCAGGGTTGTTGCGTAAAACAATATAAATACCTTTCATTTTGACAAATCAGCAACATTAATTGCGGTATTTGCGACTTTTTCAAACCAATGAAGCAATGGATTAGGAATTTCCTTCAAAACCCTTCGGATTGTGATTGAAATGAAACCTACATAATTGCAGTTTACGTACATCAATATTTTTTCAAGACGTTAAGTAGGAGTATTTTTGGAGTTAATAAATGTGATATATAAACCCTGATATACACAAAGAAATCTCAATGCTTCAGTTAGTATATCTTTAGTCTAGTCAACTTTCATAATTATATATAAGACATGATGTATTTATAAAGCCCGCAATATTCTTGGTATATATGTCTCGTTTGAAACCTTAGTACTTAAAGTTAATGAGTTCTCTTTTGAGCCCAGGTACGTAAGTATGTCTGAGTTCTTAGGTAGACAGCCAATTTAGATCTTTTACAAAAATAATAGCTTACAAAAGTATTTTTAAAGCCTGAGGGGAGTTATTAAATAACTAACTGTTGTTTCCAAGCTATTTGTAAAAAAAACTTGTGTATTTTACAATAGGGATGTTAAAATATTAATAAAAAGTGGTTTAGCTAAAACGCATTTAAAGTTGTGTGGAGTCGCTACGTCACAAGTCAGTATAAAATCTACCAGGGAGTGACGTCATGCCACATTTTAACGTATTGCATACTCAATGTATTGCCGTAAACTATTGATCACGAAAAAAAAAATACGTGTCCAATATTTTTTTATAAACTTCCTGCCGGACAAATTTTTATTTGTCACGTCCCTATTAAAATTATTGTAGTTCGCTCTTCAATCTATTCTAACAAACAAGCTTAACTTAACTAAATCTATTAACAAACTAAAATATGCCGTCGAAAAATTCATCTGCATCGCTGTCGACTTTTACCTTGGCCGGAGGCTAAGCGTTGCAATGCCGCCAGTCTGTTGGGTCATTACCTGTCGACAGCGATGCTGATGAATTTATCGACGCTATATTTTAGTTTGTTATTTTTATTATATTAATATGATTTTACATAAATAACAACTTATACCTACCTTATACTTATTTATGTAAAATCATTGTAATTCTGAATGAACGACAATTTTTTCATTTACTAATGTTTTCTGAAACTTTGTAAACCTACTTTCGTATGTGATTGTACTTAAGAAGCGCATGCGTATTGATTTTCTACCTAATTTTCTGTAACACTTTTGCAAAATAATCTTTACGCAATCATTAAATGTGTGCGTAACAAGCTATAGAACATCGCGCAATTTTAAATTAGACGATCATCACATTTCCATGCAACTTGGTTCGCGTCCCAAATAAGATTACAATTTACCATCAATACTCTACTTTGATTATTTTTATTTTCCAGGTTGAATGGGAAGAGCCGGCGTCATTTTGGCTGGGTCCTCGCGCAGCTGATCTTATCCACTTGGGGGCAAAGTTCGCTCCATGTATGCGAAGGGACGCGAGAATAGCCAGAGCAATAGCAGCATCAGCGCGAAGAGAACGAGACACGGCGTGTTGCATACGGAATGACGATTCTGGATGTGTGCAGTCGTCTAAGGCTGATTGTTCGGTGGGTATTACTTCCTCCTGGAAAAATCATACATCATTTTTGACGTGATGTCATGTCATGTGTTCTTACAAAACGTATACAAGCGGAATGAATGAGGATAAAGAGAATTTGATATGTAAGGAAGGACTGTTCGACGCTAAGTAGAAAAAATAAATCACGTTACTACGAAGTTTAGTTGAAGTGGAGTTGAGTTAAAAAAACGCTTTTCGAATTCAGCTGTCAAATACGCTGGCGTCATGTTCTCATGCGCAATAAGAGCCCATTTCACTGCTACGCACAGTTCAAAGAGTACAAGAATCCCTACTGTATAGCACTTAAACTTGAACTTACTGCAACTACATCGAACATTGATCGGGTGCGTCATGAAATTACGTGAATTGGCCTACAGATCACCTTGTTTGTGTAATATGAGATTTAGCAACACAATTTACGTGCCTAATTTGTTGTGGTGGGTAAAATATTTTGTTACTGATCTGTTTAAACGCGGACGCAGTTCGTACTACGTAAACCGTTTACCGTACCATAGTATTCACAATGTATAATGTTCCATTTTTGCGCACGCTTACGTATAGATACGAGGATTAATATCAAAGGTATGTTTCTGCATATATCTCGATAGCTCTAATAGGTTAAGATTATGATATGAAAGTACGTTCGTTACTAATTGTTCAACTTAACCAAACATTTCTTACGAAAAATCGGATTATGGAATCCAATCGGAATAGGCCCCTGAAAATGGTCACAACATGTTATCGACCTCTCAGAATAACTTTACTTCTGCGTCATCCAGAATTATTTCTTTAGCAAGCCGATATAGTGTCATACTAGGATCCTGAGAGGTTATGGTGTTATCCAACGACTAAGCCAAGCCTGCTTTTGTGATACCCATGTTCAGAAAGAGGATAGCTAATCTTTGACAAAATCTTCTCTAGATATATTGGTAAGAAGGAAATTGTAACTACTGGGGTGGAAGTAAAAACATCCGCCAAGCCTTGTCTCGAACATGCTGAGGTTTGCTTCCAGTCGAATCAGATGCAACTAAGTACCAGTATTTAACCGTCATTCCTTCGTAGAACTAGGTATCGAATTTGATAGCAATCGTGCATGTTAATATTTTTAGCCATAATTAAGTCTTCAAATGCTTCTCGCTCCATGGGTCACACCTAGTTTTGGGCGACGCATAAGCTTGTCAACCGTGAACTTTGTTTTGTCTACCTTTCAGACCACCATCTCGACGTGGAAGAAATGGTCATCGGGAGAGTCGGGGCCTGGAGGTCGGATATCAGGGTCTGTTTGCGGATTAGATCCCAAGTAAGTACCTAACTTTTTTTTACAGAAATACTTGGAATATAATTGTCCCTTTATCAGTAGAAAAGCTAGTAATTTGCCGTGGTTGTTTTATGTGAAAATGTGAACTACGCGAAAAACTTTTTCATACCAGTTAATTTTCACCAACCCTTAAAATTTTTTTTACTACCCACGCTGTCCCACTCCTACGCCCACTCCTCCCATCGGTCGCGGGCCCGCGCGTCCTCCTTCCAGTTTTGACGGAACCTATCCAGCTCGTCCCGCCATCTCCTACGTGGTCTGCCGCGACCCCGCCTCACTGTCTCAGGGCACCAGTTCTAAGCTATTTGGGCCTACAGTTTTTCCGGCGTGCGGCAGAAATGTCCTGCCAGTTGGACAGTCTTTTGAGCCACGTCATCTATTTTTATTTTAGAGCGCAGTATTGCGTTTCGAACACAATCCGTTAATTTAACTCCCAGTATACTGCGCTTCATTGCTCGCAGGCAGATCTTGAGTTTGGACTTCTGGATGTTAGTCGAAAGACCAAGTGTGTGCACCATAGATTAAGACGGGAAGAATACACATACCCATGAGCCTCAATATTAATTAATATTACTTATTCTAAAAATTGTATTGTATTTTGTTGTCCGTGGAGTTTCTTGCCCGTTCTTCTCCATAGGTACCTACTACGCTTTGGAATGGGCAACTAGTTTCATATTTCTGACTGACCGATTCCTTGACAATTCAAAAGTGCCTGTAAATGGTTTAATTGAAATAAATGCTTTGAGTTTGAGTTGAGTTTTGATAGTCTAATCACCATTTTTATTTCTTACAGGTTCTGCGAAGCGCCGCGATCGATAGCACCGCATGAATGGCCAGATGACATCACAAAATGGCCGATCTGCCGCAAATCAGTTCTAGACGGGTCTGCGGCCGCTGGTCGGGCCGGTCACGCAGCAGAACACATGGCCTGTGAGGTTATAGGCCACCCGTGCTGCATAGGAGTTCATGGTCAATGCGTCATCACAACTAGAGAACACTGTGACTTCGTCAAGGGTTATTTCCATGAAGAAGCGTCATTATGTTCACAGGTTAGTGGACGTAGCTCCGTTCCTTGCATAGTCAACCCTGACGAGAAACAAAAGAAGCTTGGTGGTAGTAAACATTGAAGTCCTCGTCGGCATGGCGAGATTATTATAGCTCCTTTACACTAACGCCTCGCGGCTCGTCTCGTGTCTCGGCTACAGCTCGTCCGTCAAGTTAATCAATTTATGTTCACACTCTCGAGCCGCGTTTAGTTGTTTTGGAACTATCAACTATGGAGGACATCGAAGAGTCCGCGAGCACCTTTGATTCGTGACCAAAAAACCGCTTCTGACGAGTCCGCTGCGAACGGCAAGACGAGCTTTGAGGCGAGCCACGAGCGTACCGATTACATACGCGTCCCGTGGTTCGCCATGCGGCTCGTGCGAGAGTGTAAATGAGGTATTAGATGTTTGTGATAAAAAATTGGTGAAAGACCCTGATTTATATCTCAATGGCAGATAGTGGTTTGATATTGCAAGCGTGCCTTGCCATTTAACTTCTCGCGGATTCTGTACTCTGTGAAATACTTATTACCCTGTATCATTTCAGGAAACTTTAAAACACAGCGTTTCCTAAAAGCACAACTTATCATCTCTACTTTCACCTGCTTCAATATCTGCGTTCAATTTCAGGTATCTTGTCTCGACGACGTCTGTGGCATGCTACCTTTCATGCGGCGACGTCGGCCAGACCAGCTGTACCGTGCATGGACATCTTTATTCGTCCATGCCGGTCTCCTGCACCTGGCTGCCACGTTGGCGTTGCAATGGCTCTTCATGAGGGACTTGGAGAAGATGGCCGGGCCAGTTAGAATAGCTACCATATATTTAGGAAGTGGGGTCGCCGGGAATATGGCTTCGGCGATATTTGAACCTTATAGGGCGGAGGTTAGTCAACCTATCGATTGCTCTTGTCGTTTGGCTTTTGTCAGAGACTTTTAACTTGGCTCCTTGGGTTCTTATGGACAAAATGCTCAAAAATGTTATCTTATGTTCTAGGTGGGGCCAGCTGGATCACATTTCGGTCTTCTTGCGTGTCTAATAGTAGAAGTGATAGGCGCGTGGCCTCTCCTGAGGCATCCGAAACGGGCAATCTTAAAACTAGTCGGTATCGCCTTCGCGTTGTTCCTCCTGGGTCTTCTGCCCTGGATCGATAACTTCGCGCACGTCTTCGGTTTCGTGTTCGGATTCTTACTAGCGTACGCGCTGCTGCCATTCATAACCTTCGGGCCTTACGAGAGGCGAAGAAAGATTGCGTTAGTTTGGGTCTGTATGGTGTCTGCGGGCGGGATGCTGTGCGCGCTGGTCGCGTTGTTCTACGCGGCGCCGGCGTACGAGTGCGCGGCGTGCGCATACTTCACGTGCTTACCGTTCGCGCCGGACATGTGCGCGTCGCAGGACGTGCGCGTGCGGCAGCTGGACGGGGTATGACGGCGCGCGGCCCGGGCGCCCCCGCCGCCGCCGCCCCCCCGCCCCGCGCCCACGCGCGCCCCCGCGCGCCCCGCGTGCGCCCCCGCCAGCCCGCGCCCCGCGCGCCGCGCCGCCGCCTAGCGCCACACCCGCCGCCCGAGCCCACGCTGTCACTGCCCATACCTCACATCGTCACCTCGCTATTACAGTTACACTGCTACAGAAACTCAATCTTCTCTTATTGCGTACTGGTGACAAAACAAACCCTCCTCACTGCCAGTCAAAGTGATGGCAACGAGATGCCATGACATGCAATAGTTTGGTCTCCTGTGCGCAATAAGTGGTTAATGGTTTAGAATGACATGATGAGCACACAAATTGACAAGAAACATGAACGTTTATCGAAATCAAAATGTTAATTGACTCACTGATCGGAATGGACAGTATCTATGTATATTACCTACTCATTCAATGTTGAGTTTCTGTATATAGTGTGCTGTGTCGCTACTGCCCACTTGAACGAACGAGTCGGTATGAGTGAGCTCTAGTTACTATCTAGGCGATCTTTTAAGATTTTATAATCGTCGAACTAGACTATCATAAAGTGTATGCGAATATTTCATCGATTATTTAATTTATCGATAGAGACGTATTGTTGCGTGTTAAGATTTGTTGTTTTGTGGACTCATGATTTGTCCCGAATTTCAAGTGCAAAATGGTCGAATTTCTTTTTCTAGCATATTTTCGATGTCCATGATTTAAATCCTTGAAATATTTAATTCTAAAATACAATGTGTTAAGTCTGATTTTGTAAAATGACATAGCGGTGTTCAGTAATTGTTTGCCAATATACTCGTGAAATAAATTCGATCCAAATTGAATTTTAAATAAAAATAATTGTGCTAAATCCACGGATATAGAACTAACATTGCAGACGCGACTTACTGATGTAAATATTCTGTAAAATAAGATAATAAAGTTACGGTGGTAGGTGAGTCGTGTTAAGTGTGGTTACGTTACGTCAGCGTGAGTCTTACGGGAGCCTCGTTACGTCACATTCTATATTATTAAGTCTGTATCTATACACGAGATTTTTACGTATGTACACAGAACTAATAATAATAACATTTCGCACACAATACAATTTAAACAAACAATAGTATATTCTAATATTTCCTCTCCGTAAATGTGACCTAACGCGATCCCGTAACAGTGTCAAAATATACATAATTTAGTATATTACTAAATAATGTAAATATTATAACGTTAAAAACATATTTTTCATCTATTAAGTTCGCGGTATATGAACGAATTCAGTCTATGTGTAAGTACTCTAATGGATTTTTGATTTCGTCAATTTATATAGCTGTATCAAGTCTGCGTAGATTACCATTTATTTTATATAATATGCTAGAGAATATATTATATATAACATTTATATTTAAGGATATTTATTTTACTACAGACAGTTTAGAGGAGACTTTATCGTTCACTATCATTCATACTTTACATGTTTTATTACGAATTTACATTTAATACTAGTCACTATGTTAATTATAATATTTTTTAGTTTAAAGAATGTAAATATATAAATTTAATCAAGCGAAAGTGGTGATCATTGTAATTAAACAGTTATTTTGCTAAGGAATGTTAATCGAGATTGCGTGTGTGTGTAACAAATTTTGTACAACTGGCACGAAACCATTGTAGATACTGTACTTCGGGAGTTTGAGGAAATATGTTTTAACTCTTAAATTGCGCACATAGTTTACTTCTATTAATGCTTCCGTTCTGTGGCACTTAAGTGGCTCGTTCATAACTACTTGACCCAGTGACAATTGTGATGAGCATTTATTACCCTGATTCGCAATTGTTGCCGTATTTAGGCTCCCGCAGACAGACGCGACACGACTCTAGTAGAACAATTTCTATGAAAGCTTCATGGATACTGTTCTACCAGAATCGTGTCGTGCTTGTCTGCAGGAGTCTTTAAGGTGTTAATCATAATCGTCAGAGTGACGCTACTAACACTCGTTTATAATAGGTACATCATTCTAAATGATATAATCTTGTATACCTATTTAACATACTTTTGGGCATGCGTGAACCATCGTTCGAACGCATCGCTTTCGACCTGGTCTGACGCATGCAAAACGCGAGCCTATAAAAAAAACGTAAAACATTTTTACTGAAGACCCTTCGTACATGACACGGTTTCTTAGCGGTACTGCGTATCAACAGCGCCGTTGAAAAAACGTGGGCGTTAACAAGCTTCCATAGTAATCCATACAATACTAACTACACACGCTGATTAAACCGTAGTTTTTCACGGCAAGAAAAACGTGAGTGTACAAAGGGTCAAAATCTTTACGAATTCCAAAGAAGTATAAGTGTTAAGAGGGCTTATCCTAAAAGTTGGCAACGTCGCAAATAACTGTCAAATATTTACCTGTTTTGATTCTTAAAGCAATATTACTGAATAGAAATAAGAAATGTGGCTAACTAGCGAACTAGAATATTAATAATGAATTGCAATTATAACATTAAATTTGATTTTGTACTCGTTTTAGATGTGAAAAAGGCATTTGGACACATTCCAAATACTATTAATTCTTGCATTCGATAATCAATATTCTAGTTCCCTAGTTAGCCACATTTCTTATTTCCCTACAGTAATATTGCCAAATTAATCAAAACAGGTAAATATTTGACAGATATTTGCGACGTTGCCAACTTTTAAGATAAACGCTCTTAACAAGCTTCCAAAGACCATACAACACTAACTACTGTGCATAAACACGTTGAATAAACCCTAGTTTTTCACTGCAGGAAAAACGTGTGTGTACATTCGTGTCTTTACGAATGTCAAAGAATTATAAGTGTTAAATGGAAACGATTAATTATATTTTTATCAATATTTTAAATACCTATTTAAGAGCGTTTATCCTAAAACTTGGTAACGTCGCAAATAGCTGTCAAATATTTACCTGTTTTGACTAATTGGGCAATATTACTGTATGGAATTATGAAATATGGCTAACTAGTGCACTAAAATATTGATTATGAAATGGATGAATTAATATCGTATCACTGAATATTTACTTTTAGATGAAAAAAAAGTATTTGGAAACTTTCCAAATGCCTTTTTTACACCTAAAATGGTTACAACATCAAATTCAATGTTATAATTGCAATTCATTATAAATATTCTAGTTCGCTAGTTAGCCACATTTCTTATTTCCATACAGTAGTATTGCCAAATTAATCAATACAGCGAAATATTTGACATTTATTTGCGACGTTGCCCACTTTCAGAATAAATGCTGTTAAAGTGACTTTTTGAGTAAAAGACACACCCCTGGTTTTTAAAAGCCTCGTCAAATTAATCTGTTGTCTAGTGATTTGCTTGGGATTAGTTATTTCCATCAATAAATTATAACTGCACTTTAAGCTGGTTTCTAAAATTATGGCAGACTTGGGGGTTAGACTTTTGGTGTCAAAAAACTTTCTAGAAAACTCAAACCAATTTACTTTCATAAATAACATTTTAGTTTCGTCATTCGCCGGTACATTGCGGACGCTATGTGGCGGTCACCGCTCTTCTAAGAAACAGAAGCTTAACATAACACTTGACAGTAGATTAAATGATCAATGATTTGAGCAGGCTTTTCGAAATTGAGAGTAAATTCGTAATTTACCCATGCACAAATTTTTTATAAGTATGTATATGTTTATTTGAAGAGTTTACAATTATAATGCTGAAAAAGCGCTATAATCTTCAGCACAAATTTAAAAGAGAAACCATTTGAAAAGTCTGAAATCACTATTGTTTCGTGTAAGATTATTCTGTTCAGCACAATTATTTTTTGTCTATGTAAAAACACTAAAGTACTTAGTTATTTAGGCACTTATTTACTTCTTATGAATTAATATTAAATAATTTAGTGTACTTATAACGCGTTGGACCGCAGTAAATTGGGCCTTGTGATGAAAAGTCGAATTCGATACAAAAATCAAGGCAAATAATTTCATCATAAGGTTCATTTTACAGTGAACAGACGCATGTTTTGCTCAGAAGTCTCCAATAAACGTGCAAAAAGCAATAAAAATCATACTTAATTGTCAACGATGAATTACTAATGTGCGAATCAATGAAAGATAAAATTGTCTTAATTTAATTTAGAAAGTAACGTTCTATTTGGTAAAATCACTTGTTAAAATAATAGTGGTACCTAAGTGATTTTAATAAATAAAGAATATTTTTGTACACAGTTGAAAATTAATGCTCTCAAAATATAAAACGGTTTTGTGACGAATATAAATATTATAATAATGTAAAACCGTTTAGACGACTTCATGTCATCATTTTTAGCTTAGATACAGCTATTTCAAAACAATGCCATGAAACTGCACATTTTTCTCATCAAACATTTATTTTAACGTAGGTGTTTTCAATGTATTACGAAGATAAGCAACGATACAACTGCAGTAACGTTTAGGTATTCCAAAGAACGGAGTCTTAACGTAACTACAGTCGTAATGTTAAGGCCCATCGTTCACTAAACTCCATTTATTATAACATTAGACAAATAACGGTTATTACCCTTTCGTTATTTCGATTTAAACGTATTATATTCTCCGTTTTTCACAATAAGCACAAAGCAGTGTAATCTATTTACCATATATGTACATTTAAAAAAATAACTAAAGTGCAGTAATTTCAACAATATTACACAATAACTGTCGTTATTTAGCCGTTATTATTTTACGCTACTCTAAAGTAACGTGTTACGAACAACACGTTATTTTTGAGTATACAGCGTTGTGAACGATGGGCTTAATTCGACTTGATGGAAACGCAGCTATTTTCTGTAATTTATACCTAGTATCGTGTTTGACTGTGTGTGTGTGAAACTTCTCGATTACTTTCTTTGAAAAACTAACAGTGGACGTTATCTTAAAGTGCCCTTGTGCCCGGCGGCCCGGTGGACTATACTCAGAATAAGACAAAAAAAAATTACATACATAATTGTACATTGTGAACATACACCTAATTATTACTTGTACGTTAAGGATGGTAAAGTAATCTTATTGTAAACTAGTATTAATCGAACAAGAACCTTATTATCATAATACTGATGTGTTTTATTTATGGGGGAGATTTTCCTGTTTCGTGTTACGCCAGATTGACAACATTACTTTTAAAGATGGTTTATGGAACTCTGGCATCGGAACATAATACTTTTATTAGATCCAGATTAATAAGCGTTACTTAATACCGGTTACAGCACGTGATTTCGCTTAGAAATGTTCCCATCTCTATCTTGCACTTGTAGTTTGACAGTAGTGCGAGATTCGAGACATAAAACCTTTAGAGCGAGATTAATAAGCGTTACCTACTACGCCGATAAATAACGTTTTTTACCTTCGAAATGTTCCCATTAGTTATGCGACAGTGACAGGAATAATGTTTTGACAAAGAAGATGCTGTAACGTTTACACCGCGTACATAAAGCTAAACCTTCCGTATACAGTCACACTGCGTACGTAAAGCTCTGTCTGAACGCGCGAGTGCGATAATATCGCGTAGATACATATACAAGGTGTTTCTTTTGATATCCCATAACTCTAGGGTTTTAATGAGACCATATCAAAGAATCAACTGGCATATAATTTTTTTATATAGCACTAGACTCGATGTGTGTATCTCAGTTTCATTTATTAGTCGGAGTAAATCATTTCCATTCAAACCAATCATTTATATTTAAAGCTAGGAAAATGCAACGTTATTTTTTTGTTTTTTTTAATGATCAATAATAGACGGAATTAAATGATTTTATATTTTACGTAAGGGTATTTTACATAAATAATCATCACCTTGTTGAATTATTTTGAATGAAAAATGAATGAATGAATTGAAAAACTTATTTTTACGAAAAATTCCGCCCGACATCAAACACAATCTTAATACCTACTATACTCTAGGTCACTCAAAGGGCAATGGTCTGCACGGTAATCAAGTTAACCGTCATAGCCAGAAGAATTGTCAAACTTAAGCAACAGTGGACGGAGCACATAGCATTGCTTGCAGACAAGATCGCCGTTTGGGTCGAAAGGTTCTGGTGTGGCACCCATTCCTAAAGACAGCGGGGGTAGCTCCTAACACGGTAGTTTGATAACTTAGTGATGTTCGTGGGAATCTGCTCGATGCGTGCAGTGGACGTGGACGTCTTTCGGCTTAAAAGGTGTTATGATCACTATTTAAAATTCTCTATTAAAACAAAAATAGTTTCGTTATTTACTTAATTGTATGGTGTGTCGCAACAAAATTGTTTTTAAAACGTCTGATATCAATGATAGCATAATCAGTCTATAATTTTCCCACTACTGGGACACAGGCCTCCTGTCTCGAAAGGGAGTGGGCTGTTATCTACCTCGCGGGCCCAGTGAGGATTGGTAGATGTCACATATCTTCGAATATTTGGTTCTAGGACATGCCGGTTTCCTCAAGTTGTTTTCCTGCACCGTTTAGAGAGTAGTGGTAATGAAATTATTTACTCAAAGTTAAGCGCCTGCTTGGGTTCGAATTTGAACCCTCGACCTGTCTACTCGTGTCATGGCCGTCACCAGTTGCGGCCATTACCTAATCAATGATATACCAGCATCAATTGATAAATGATTACGATAATATCCTATACAAGATCGTCTATTGAAGCTCTTTATAAATGAGTCCCATAGTTCGTGTGAAATAATGATAACGATTGTAGGTCAATATGCATCCTCTGTAGGTAATTTTTGTTACTATGCAGCAGAAAAGTAAAGCCAAGCCTTGAGAGTATTTTCTACCTACAGCCCTTAATCTAGATTTTATGATCAAAGGAAGCCGCTGTAGAGATGTTTTTTGCGTAATAAGAATAGGGAAATTTACCTACAAAGGTAGGAAGGCTAAGCTAAAAATGCTGTGAACAACAATGTATTTAGAAGGTAATAATAATTATACTTTTTCTTACACAACAAAGTAAAAATCTTAATAGTTTCGTCGTGCTAAATTCAGGCGTGACAGATTTTCACGGTCGTCTGACAACTTCCTCTTAATAAATAACACTCTAAAATAAATTACAAAAACAGTAGTTAGTTGAAAGGGAAACGAAGTCTGTTAACTATATCAGTAATGAAATACTCGACTGCCTCGTTTGCAAAAGCACGTAAGTACGTTTTTTATTACTGACATACTCAGACCAAATAAAAAACCAAGACAGAGCGCTGCGAACAATACAGTGAAGCATGCCACAACTACACCGCCGCTCTGTGCATACATGCTCAAACGCATACATTTACAACCTTTTACAATGACACTGCAATCAAACTACACCCACACAAAGTGCACACATGCTTACGAAACCGGCTTCACTTCACTGTTAGGGCCGAGTCACACCGGCCGGCAGCGGCTGCCAGCGTCCGCCAGCGGCCTCCAGTATCGCCGCTGGCGGCCTCGCGCGACCTCCAGATCCCACGTGCCTAGTCTCCTCTTGACTAGTTTAGTTTCTACATTACATACGCGCGGCCGCCCGCGGCGCCGCGAGTGGCCTCGCGTCGCCGCTGGCAGCCGTAAGCAGAACTACCGACAAGATGCGCGTGGTGCGCGGCCGCTCGCGTCATCACGGGCGGCCTAGAGACCTTTCAAGCTTTACAAGCGATACTGGTCTTTTAAGTATGTAGATAAAGTATAAAATTATTTTACACTGAAAGTGCTCGCCGCGTCGCTGCCGGCCGCTGCCATTCCGGTGTGACCCAACGCTTAACAGCGCTCTGTCTTGGTTTTCGATTTGGTCTGAGCTGATATACTTAACAGACTACGTGTTTGAGATACCTTCTAGATATCTATACTAATTACTATTAATGTTATAATCAGGAAAAAAAGTGCGTTTGCATGTAAGGAATACCTAATCTTCGGAACTAATGATTCGATTCCGAAAATTCGTTCAATAGTTGGAAGCTACATACAGTATTGCCGAGTGTCATATTTTTTTTTAACCAGAAATTTCACGCGGACGATGTCACAGAAACTAAATTTCCCGTCATGAGAAGCTATAAATTTTGTAAACAAAGAACTTCTACTTAGTTACGTAGCGAAACAATTAATCCCAAATTAAATCAACTCAAAGTAACATACGTGTAATACGAAACTAACGAGCCATTTCACTTGGTCGGGTTATATTTTAGCGGTGTAAAGCGCTGTCGTCTAATGTTTTATGGTACTGGAACTCAAACTCGTTCAGTACCAAAAAACATTAGACAACTATTTAGTGAAATTGCTCGTCATCATGAAGTAAAATAGTATCACGTGCTGTTTACAAGAAAAAAACTTCGGGAAAATTTTAGATTATCAGAATGATAAATCGAAAATTCATTCAAATAAACTTCCAATCAGATAATGTATCACAAAGAGGTCAATGACGTATATATGACAACGCAATAGATGCCGCTATGCACTTGAAGATAATCCTAAAGCTTATAGTATTGGAGACTGAACCAATTGAAGTGTTTATGTAAAACCTGCGCTAAAAGTGGTCTCTGAAGACTTATGGGGATCAAAGAAACGAGCGGTGATAATAATATTGCTAGGCTTTAGCTGAAATTTTCATAATGACCACTGTCCATTCCAAGGTTGCCTGGAAGAGATCGCAGTAAGCGATAAGGCCGCCAATTGTATATTTTGTAGTGTATTACTTTTTCTTTATGTAATGTATAATCTGGTGTACAATAAAGTATATATAAATAGATATAATTTACTGAAGGGGAATATTTACAAGTGGGTCCATAACAACTTATGACTAAATAAAAATAGCAAAATTATATATTATATTCTAACTTAACTAAAACTATTCAAAAACTAAAATACAGCATCGTAAAATTCATCCGCATCGCTGTCGACTGGTAATGTACCCAAGAGACTGGCCGCATTGCCACGTTGTATGGCAATGCTTAGCCTCTGCCCAAAGTAAAAACCAGCTCTTGGGTCACGGGAAGTGTCAAATAGCCGTTTTGAAATTTCATTAAACAGGCCATGAGCACTCGGACCCCACGGCCCGAGGGTTTCGACCCCAAACGGCTCGAAAATATAATTACCTGTAAGGTTATTATACTTACGCCGCTTGAGGTTTTCTGCAGTCGCAGCAGCAGCACCAGCACAGCACGCCGAGCCAGGAAGATGGGATGGCGCAAGAGTGTCGACACAGGTTGCATCCCACACTAAAGGCCTACCCACCTTCCAAGGAGATAAAGACATATAAATAACAAATAAATAATGACGTTTTATAAAAAGCAGCCCAAAGGTTTATACCCTTTGTACGCACACGTTTTTCTTGCCGTGTAAAACTACGATTTATTCGCCATGTGAAAAGAAGAAAGAAATAAAGTACGTTTATTTGCGGTAAACATGACGAAAAGAAAGAACAAAACACGAAAATAACAATTTGAGGGAAAATATGCGTCACATCCACGCAAAACTGCCATCGCACAGCATAATGACCCTATGCGAGACAGAGCCGCAACGTGTAGGCCCGGTCATCAGTGTTGTATGGATCACTATGGAAGCTTGTTAATAGACACGTTTTTTTCTACGGCACTGTTTATACTACGTACCGTGAATAAACCGTCCCGTGTAAAAAGGGCTTTATGCGTCAGTTTGAAGAAACAAACCCCCACCCATCGAAAGAAAGAAAGAAAGAAAGAAAATACATTTATTTAGCAAAGACTAAGAGGCGCACAACACTACATAATTATGTACTACTCGTACAAATAAACACCAAATTAAAAAAGAAAGAAAACAAATAAAAAGTGTAAAGTGCGTTCTAAGATATTAGCAGGAAAGTGTGCCTTGCGGCTGCGCCAAATAGGACTAGTTCAGCAAAAATTATAGACGCTGGTTTTCAACTAGAGCTGAAGTGTGAGGTGACGGATGTAAATCAGTTTTATACTGCAATGTGTATATGTATACTTAAATATAATACATTTGCCTGAGTGCTCCGTTTCTTTCTTGTGCGAACAGCGACAGCACAAAGAGCGGTTTTGTGGCCCTGACCACAAAACCGCTCTTCACGTTGTAGGCTGCCATGTACGACCCCGTCATTTCCCCTTTAATGACTTGAGATGTGACGTTGTCGTACACTGCTGCCTCTGCTTCCTCGAGTAGTTAGTACCCGTAGCAGTCATTCTGTTTCTATCTGAAAGGTCTGCAGGATCTTCCTGATGTCATGAGATTGACCTCTGTGGTCGCTCTCACGATTGCTACGGGTACTCGAGGAAAGTGCTTTCACGTGGTCCGTGGTACCCGAATTCACTGCGAGGGTCGGCGGGCTGACTTGCCTTTTGTCGGCTCTTGTTGGCGTGGGCTTCTGCATTGTTGGTTCTTTGGGCTTCTTTTTTAAGAACCTGCTCTTTCCTGCTTGTGGGATGGTGATGCGCGGCTGGTGCTTGGGAGTAGTGCGCTGAAGAAAGTGCCGAAGGCTTTCAGTCAACTCCTCGACCAGGCCCGGTCCTCCGGCCTAGTGGTTTGGCTCTGCACCTATGCAGCTTTTTGGCGGCTGCCTTTTGCTGGGTCCTCGCTGAACCACTTTGAGTGGTCAGGTTTGTTGCGGGGCTCGTTGTGCTGGCTGTTGGTTGTCTGGGGGCTTTGAGAAAACTCAGATTTTCCCCTCTGTCGTCATAGACAATTACTTCGTGATGTTCTGAGGCTTTTAAATAGCCGAAGCGGTCTGCGACGTCTTCTCTCTCGCCTCCGATCACCATCGCGTTAACACTTATGGTGTGTGCTGTGACTCCGTATAATCTTCAGCCTCCCTGATCTTTTGAAGCAGTGAGCTTACCTGAGCGAATGGAGTCTCCTCTCCCCACTCGAATAGTGCGATTGTCTTTCTTTTGGATCGCAATAAACGGCATCGGTGAGTGGCTACTTCCACTTGAGGCAGTGCAGCATACTTACTGCCTTTCATGCTCGGTTTGGTGGTGCTTCCATTGATCAAGCTGTCAAGGCCTGGTGATATAGGTATACGGGCTGCAGGTCGGCTCCAGCCTATGCAGAAACTCCGTGTCCTCCGCATGCCAGGAATTGGGTAATGGGCATGGTGCTAGGGGCTGGTTGCAGGCTGACTTCTGCTGATGCGGTCGCCAGCTATGTTTAAGTTCCATGTATTAGGGGGCGAGCCGGCTGCTACTGAGAAATTCCTGATGGAAAAATACAATAACACTTTATGTTATTATGTACGTTAGTGTTAATAGGTATGAGAGTATAGAGGTATGGGGAACAGGGTGTAAAGTTCACTCACCCTCTATAGAAAAGGGAGGATCCTCCAGCCAGACGGGTGTCGTGTCTGGTGGCAACTACCCAACGATTGATGTCGGGACGTTATATATATGTTGATCGCGTGGTAAACCCTGTTTGCGCGATGCAGGAGTTTATGTGACGACAGGTCTTTGATGCTGCAGGAGCGCAGCTCGCATAGCACGGCACGCCATCACCAGTGATGTTACTCGACGAGCCGTTGTTACCGCCGGCGTACCAGCGGTATTAGAACTAAACGGCTTGGTACGTGACGATGCCGATGGAAAGAGACCAGACAGGATGACGTTGTTGCCTTGTAAGGTGGGTAGGCCTCGTGTGGGACGCAACTCTTGCACCATCTCATGTTCCTAGCAAGGTGGGCTACGCTGGCACCACTGCTGCAGCTGCTGAAACCCTCAACCGGCGCAAATACTGTAACCTTATGGGTAACTATAGTTTCGAGCCGTTTGGGGTTGAAACGCTCGGGTCATGGGGCCCGAGTGCGCGTCTCCTTATTTAAGACGCGCCGACTGGCCGATACTTCACGTGACCAGAGAGAGCTAGCTCGTTCTTTGACCAAAGAATTTGCAATGCCATTCAACGTGGTAATGCTGCCAGTCTTCTGGGCACGTTTCCGGATGACAGCAATATGAACGCATACTTCGACGCCTAAGGCTATGGACACAAAGTCAGCGGACGCGGGGCGGCGGCGGCGGCGCGGGGAGCGGCGCAGTTTTATATGGAACCGCTCGCTCCCCATGCCGCTGCCTTTGAGGCCAGTTCCATATAAATCTATGCATTGAAACGCGCCGCTCCTCGCACCCGCTGACTTTGTGTCCGTAGCCTGTGTCCTTTTGTTTTTGTATTTTTTTTACAGATAGTCTTTTGATTTAGTACCTAGTGTAAATAGTTCGTTGTGTTAAAAATGGTAAACTATATATTACGAGCAAAATAAAAAAATGGATAAATTGCCATAAAAGAGTATATATATCTATTATATTATTATTATATGGTAGGAAGTAGGATAGTAGGATTTCCATATTTTTTTTATTATTATGAATTTCGCAACATTTTGAAATCGCTTAGCCTGACAACCAGTCTTACCAAGGCGCATCGTATTACCCAATAACTGGGTTGTGGAGGTCAGGTATAAGACAGTCGGTCCATGTAAAATATGGGTATTCAGCTGCATCTGTTTATACTGGACCTGAGCTCAACATAGTTGGGAAAATGCTGGGCAGATAATGATGATCCACTTGTTTAGGTAATTTAGCTATTCTTTCTGCCTTTTTCCCTGAAAACAGAAGAAAACAGTCATGCTGCGCGTGCGCGTATCCCGATAGGCGTTGATTCGGTTAATAAAAGCTGACGTTGTAACTAAACTATGCGTTGACGCTGGATGTTAATATAAAAGTATAAAGGTACCATTCCGTACCCCAACCGACTGGTTTCTATAAATTTCTATGAGATACCTTCCGTAGCTAGGGACACGTCGTTGGCCAGCTACGGGCGAGTGACAGGCCACACGTGTAGCCCGACCGCGGACCAGTATTGCCGCCAACGCTCGAGCGATAACACGTTTTTCTATCTTCTATCTACCGACTGGAATACAGTCTACTGCCGCCTGCCTTCGGGTGCGGAATCATGACTGCAGCGACATTACGCCGCGACGTGTCGCCACGACATAACGTCGCGACACGTGGCGTGCATTTGCTGCCTGCGGTTGGGTATGGAATGGTACCTTAAATCGAAAGTTGAAGTGGAAAGTTAAAGAGTGTGGAAATATGTATCTATTGTAACATTAGGATGAATTCCACATTTCAAGATAGGCTTCAGACAAACACTATAATGTCAAATGTCAGATTGAAAATGATTATTAGATAAGATTATACGTATTATCTTCAAAATCTTAAATGTGAACGAGATTTTATTTATTTTGGTCATGTGGTACATTTATGCCCTTCATGTTATTCTGCAGGTAGCTACGTAGGTTGGTATAGGGCATTAGATAAATAAAGATAAGATGTTTGAAGATGCGATACCATGGATTAAAATATTGAAAGTGAGCTATTGTTTTGTAACGTACTTCTATCTATATCACCTTGTATTATAATGGGTGCAGGCATTTAAAACAACACTCCAAAAGCCGTTAAAGTGATAAAGACTATTATAATAAGCACACGAAGTTTAAGTTTTAGTCGAGTATCGGGCTAACCCCAGAACTCTTGAACGTATTCAAATATTGGTACAGACACTAGATCTATAGCGTCAGATGGGCAGTCATCTCCTCTTCATCTTGACATGGTGCTGCTGAGCGATGAGCGAAAAGTATGCCGTGAGCCATGGGCTGAGATATAATGCAGGGAAGAGTAAATTCATGGTGTTTGGGTCTAGTCTAAGTAGTGTGAGTAGTGTACCCCCTTTTTTTTTTTTGATGATTGGGAATCATCAAATGACTTCTCCCGCTCTGGGCAGAGCGAGAGGGTGTGTCAGACTTTTACTGACTAAAACCCACCCGTGTTCCTTCCGTTGCCTGTGTGCCGGGGCCGCGTTATCCCTTTCGGACAAACCCGTAACCCCAGCAGGCATTGGTCTTTCGACCCCGTCGGTTGGTGCTGACATCTCTTCGAGGCGCGCGTGGAACACAACGCGCCGTCGACATGGGCCTGGTCCTTATCGGACGGCGAGCTGCCCATTGCTCACCGTCCGCAAGCCCGCGCCTACGGTGGCCGGAAGTCGGCTCTCGACTCCCGACGCCCGGGGCGTCTCCTGCGGCGACTAGGGCCGCGAGGGCGCGAATCTTGCCTCGCCCTCGCGCGCTCCGCCTCCTCCTTCGCGAACATAACTGCTTCGCAGAAGGAGGTGACGGCCTCCCATGCACTCTCGCTCCGAACCATGGCCTGAACCAGGGCCGGACGCGAGAGATCGCCGCCGCCGATCGCCTCCATGAGGACACGGCGGTGCTCCGCCCAAGCCGGGCAGACCTCCACCGTATGCTCCACCGTGTCCTCCGGGCGATCCACACAGTGGTGACACCCGGGCGTTTCCTCCCGCCTTACGCGGAACAGGAACCTCCCGAAACAACCGTGTCCGGTGAGGACCTGCGTCAGGCGGAAGGTGAGGACGCCATGGCGCCTCTCAAGCCACTCCTCAAAGAGGGGACTTATCGCCGCAATTGTGGCGTGCCCAGCGCTGGGTTGCGACAATCGCACACTCCATGCCGCCATGAGATCCCGCCGGAGCTCTGTCCGCTGTGCCGTGATTTCTCGCGGCAGCGGAGTTACACCCCGGCGTTTCGCCTCCTCACGCAACTCCCACATGTGCGCGAGGACTTTCGCCTCCAGATCCCATGGCGGTAGTCCGGCAAGGAGGCTCGCCGCCTCACGGGAGACCGTGCGGTATCCCCGGACCAGCCTGATGGCCATGACCCTTTGGGACGCGTTCAACCGCTGGGCCGGTCGCAGCCTCAATGAACGCGCCCACACCGGTGCCCCGTAAAGGGCCATGGACCGCACGACCCCCGCGTAAAGCCTCCGGCAGGAGGCGTTTGGACCCCCAGGTTGGGCAGGAGCCGCTTCAAAGCAGCCCCAGCCCTATCCATTTTGGGAGCCAAACGTCGGAAGTGCTCCACGAAGTTCCACCGGCTGTCGAGGACGAGTCCCAGGTACTTCATCGTCGACTCGACACCGATGCGAACCCCTCCCGCCGTAGAGTAGTGTACCCCCTGTGTGTATAAATAATGCACTGCTTGAAAAAGTGGAACAATTCAGGTACTTGGGTCACATTGTTACAGCTGACCTAAAAGACGTTGCGGACATTGAACGGGAGCGGAGGGCGTTGTCAGTTAGTAATATGATAGCGCGTAGGTTTGTGCGTTGTTCGAGGGAGGTAAAAATAACGCTCTTTAGAGCTTATTGTACATCCCTCTACACGTGCGGCCTCTGGCCAAAGTATACTCGTGCGTCATACAGCGCCCTCCGCGTCCAGTTCAATAATGCGTTCACGGCGGTGGTGGGGCTGCCCCGCCACTGCAGCGCCTCGGGCATGTTCGCGGAGACGCGCACAGACTGCTTTCACGCGACGATGCGCAAGCGGTGCGCATCTCTGGTGCGCAGAGTGCGGGGCAGCACCAACACCGTCCTGACGATGATCGCCAACAGACTGGACTGCCCTTATATCCGGCAATGCTGCAGCAGACATATTGTTATTTTGTGATTGTTCGTTTTTGTCTGTGTTTGTTATCCTGTATGTATTATTTTATGAATGTCTGTATATGAGTTTAGTTACTTGAAATAAACTGTTTTTTTTTTTATCTTTCTTTCAATAGGTATATTTCGCACTCAATCACATTGCGCATACACCTCAGTTATTTTTGATGTGTAACATATTTCCTCTCGCTTTCCTGCTATCAAAATCTAAATCATCAAATCTGTGGGACTGGTTTCGTGAAAAAGGACGGAAGTGTGTAACAGGACGCCGGGGAAGCGCGCTCTATTTGATTTGACCAATAAGCGTGCGCGGTGATAGAGTTGGCCGTCAGAAACGACCTTGACGAGGCCCTGCCCTACACGTTGAGCGCCTGTAGGGCACCGGTGACCACACCCTGTTTTAATCTGGGTGCCGCGTTGGTCACCGGTGACCTCAGAGCAGACCATTACGCCTAAGTGGTTCTCGCCTAATTTTAGATTTTGCTAGTCTAAAACCATTTTTTATGGATAAAAGTTTGTATGTGATGTTTTGAATATCTTTTTTACTACTGAACGGATTAGGATGAAACTTGGCAAATATGTAGAAAATGGCATTTTCATGAAACTGTCGTGCGCCCAGCTTGAATGACGACGCGCGACTGCGGGGTGCGGGAAATCGTCTATATTTAATAATATTTTCATTACAACGCCACTACGGACTCCTGTGACCTCAACACGTTTTGCAAGAATATCTCTGAAACTAAGCCTTAGATCGAAACCAAACAATCGAAACACGCACGCATCTAGAGATTCTGCATTACAGAACAGCAAAAAAAAAAAAAAAAAATTTTTGCCTTGGCGTTTGACTGGTTAATGTTGTTAATTACCGAGGTGATCATGTCAGATGTTACACATCATAATTATGTGAGTACTGTAGGCTCGATCGTTTTTTTTTTTAAATCAAGTGCAGGTGCATGTACGAGATAGTCGAGTCATAATAAAAGACTTTCGATGAACATCTAGCGAATATGTTGTTAAACTATACACCGTGAAATAAAAACCAAAAAAAAAGATTTGTTGTACAATGATTTAAATGCCCTTATATCTCCTACCCACTATGGATGGCCGCCACCGGCCCTGCCGCCGGGAAAGCCGTAGCGCGCCCGGCCTTGCCGCACAAAGGATCGCAAAGGAAATGAAGGCGCAAAACCCACGCACGCGGGGGCATGTGCCGCGCAGCAAAAGTGCATAGTGTGTAGGAAGGAGCCATTAGAGGTATGTTATGTTGGGCCTTGATTGGCCGGTAAGACAACTGGTAAGACGACTAAAATGTCATGGTGTATAAGCAAAGAAAGCACGAGCCAGAATCCAGGTTCCCTCACGATGTCTTCCTTCAGAATGTGTTGTTCACGGCAACTTAGAAATTACATAATGATTTTTATATAAGTATATCTTTTTACAACTTCAACTCTGTTTTAAATTGAGTACCAAAGGGCGTGAGGCCTTCTGGTGTTATCATTTGGCACGACGTCTCAGTCTTGCGACTCAGGGGAATTCTCATAGCGCCTGGCAGCAACTACACACCTTCTCATAAAGGATTCTGCATGTCCAAAAAAAATTGGCAACTAAAAAATAATTGAAAACATCAAATCAAAGATAACTGTAATAATTCGACCCTTTACTTTAGGTTCAAAATTACCTGCTTTCAATTACCTTTCACGAAGATACTTTTGTTCACATGTCATGTACAATCCAAACTAAGTGAAGGTGACATTAGGGGAGCGGTCAGGATACTGTTCAGTAACGATGTTGCGGCACTAGGGTCCGAGTGCTCATCGAGTACTCAGGACATCGCCAAGCCTTAAAATAGGCCAGCCTTAAAATTGGTCACGTGAATAGTCAACACTCTTCATGTGACCAGAGGGCTGGTTTATTTATAGGTCAAAGAATCAGCATTGCCATCCAACGTGGCAACGCCAGCCTTTTGGGAACTTTTGCCACTGACAGCAATGCGGGCGATTGTACAATGTACCTACATGATATAAGTATTTTAGTATGTACTACGTTCATTGTACCTAGTGTAAATAGTTATTAATATAATTTAATAGAATATAAGATGATGTAATAATAATTGTATATAATCCTTTATAAAATAAAATTATTTGAGAACCAAAAAAAAAAGTATTTTAGTTTGTATATTGTATTGAAGATTTTTCAAAATAAATAAAATATTTATGATTTTGATAAACTCATTTCTAATACTTACCAGAAACTTATCGAACTCTGAGCTCAATAACCCTCCATGCCATCATGGCACAACTAAAATAGCTGGAAATATTATCAAAAAAATCATTTCCAGTTAGCCGAGAGACGTCCAATGCTTAGATAATAAATATTTTTTATTATTATTAAGAAAGGCCAACCCGTCATACTTTTCATACAAATGCTGGTACGTGATTATGGCGTTGTACACATCTTTCTTTGAAATTTGCAAACTAATATGTATCTTGTGCACTATATCTGGGTTTCTAAGGTCCGTATTACAGAACGTTCCTCAAGTTCAGTTTGATATTCAATCAGTCGATCACTGTTTAAGTATAGAATCAGTACTTGAGCATCAATCTTATTCCAGAACGGTAATGAAACTACTCATTACTCAGATAAATTGAGACTCAGATCCAGCCTCAAGCAGAGATTTGTACCTTTAGTCTTTGCATATGCATCGGATGCAGTTGTATGTTTTTTTTATTACGTTTAATTAGTTATGTTAATTTATTTAATCATAATATTGTCACTATAAAATGACAGGACGATAAAATAATTTCAGTCCATTGGAAAAATCCTTTTAAGTACTTAATAAAAATTCTAACGGATTTCAAGAATATTGTTGAAAATAAAAAAACTGCGTGACTGACGTTAAAGTTCAAACTTCTATTTGAATCATCGTTGAATAAATTATTGTAATGATCTACTTCTCCAAATATATCCATTTTGATAGTAATCATTTAAAAAAACATCAATATTTACAAACTCGACAACGCAGATAGGCTGAACAGAACAAAAAATGACAAGACAATCTATGCTCAAGCGCGGTCTCGACCACACTTGGGTGATTACAGAACCAATCCATGCTTGGGTTCGATTCGTGAACTGAGTAGGTAACGATCTAAAATAGAGCCAAACTCAGCTGAACTATGATAAAAAAATCTATGCTTGAGGAACGTTCTAAAATTTAAACTCGACTCAAAACTAGTTTTAAATCGAGATCAATGCTTGAGTTTCCTTCTGTAATACGGACCTTAGAAACCATTTTTTTTTTTATTGACACAAATTCAGTATTCGCCTCCAAAAATCTGCTCTTTTGCGCAATCTTTACCTGTTCTTTGGCCGGTCATTATATACTCATCAAACAACTTCATAGAAACCTCGCTAATGTAATGGAAATTCTAAATGACAAACATTTATTTCACAAACTTGTAAGGTTTACTCAAAAACACGTATTTACTGATAAAAAATTTTACATACTATTTCTCGTACAATGCCAATGTTATAGCGCTCTCACTTGTTTATTAGCAGTTCTCACTTGCGCTCGATGAAACAACAAGCTTTTCGACCACGCTCGTGTTGACGATAGATGGAACGGGAAGGGCCCTCTTATTAAAGGCCGCCCCAAGGCATCCCCATCATTTGCAACATCAACCTGTGCTCGCATCCAGCAGATTTCCGCGACCTTCACCAGATCATCGGTGAATCTAGTACCTACCCGTGCTAAAAATAAAAGAAAATGCGTTTATTCTAAAAGTGGGCAACGTCGCAAATACATGTCAAATATTTCGTTTGACAATATGACTGTATGGAAATACGAAATGTGGCTAACTAGCGAACTAGAATATTAATAATGAATGGCAATTATAACACGGGATTTGATGTTGTAACCATTTTAGGTGTAAAAAATGCATTTGGAAAGTTTCCAAATACTCTTTTTACAACAAAAACAAAAAAAAACAAATTTTTAATTGCATCTCTTAATCAATATTTTAATTCACTAGTTAGCTACATTTATTATTTCCATACAGTAATATTGCCAAATTAATCAAAACAGGTAAATATTTGACGGCTATTTGCTACGTTGCCAACTTTTAGGATAAGCGCTCTTAAGTTTTTTTTTTTTTGTCAATATACCGAGTGCGAGCGTAAGCAACTACCCCACGCACGAATACTATCTATACGTATAGACAAGTGTTACATAGAAAATTGAAATTTGAAACGATCTCAATCTGACAAGAGCTTATTGACGCGTGCAGATAGCTGACTACGTCTTATAAGCAGGCACTCAAAGAGATTGGTCACATGATCCAGATAAATTTTGAAACGTGCCAATGATGTATCTATTCATCTTAATTTGTCACACGGTATCGAGAAAAACCGGTATGAAATTGCACGTTTAAGTTGTGTGATATAACTTATAAGATTAGCTGAAAGACAAGTGTCCCTATACTACTTACGTTACCTACTTGGATCGACGGTCTGACGACAAAAAACTTATCGATTCCTGCCATACCTTTAACACTCAGTTGCACAAAGACAAACATTACTTTTACCGACTAAAACCCACCCGTGTTCCTTCCGTTGTCTATGTGCCGGGGCCGCGACATCCCTTTCGGACAAACTCGCCTTTACGTAATGGATCATTAACGCTAACGATTTCATTGATTTCATCAAAGAATCATTAAAATCGAGTCTAATGTTGGTTTCTGCAACAAGTTCATGGAAGATTAGTAGGTATTTAATCGTACCCACGGTGGGGCAAGGTGCAAGGGCAAAGGGCAAGATGCATCTGCGCATCTTAGGTTTTAGTAACAAAATTAATTATTTACTTGGAAAATCCATAATTACCGCTGTGTCGCCACATGCGAACTACGCATCAAAGACCTGACGTCACACAAATCCTGCATCGCGCAATTAGAGTTTACCGCGCTATGGTCATATAAACAATCTCCCAATTTCAACCTCTGGGCAGTTGTCCGCCAGACACGACACCCGTCTGGTTGGAGGATCCTCCCTTTTCTATGGGGGATGAGTGAACTTTAAAACACCCTGTTCCTCATGCCCCTAAAACCGCGATAAACAATGCAGTATTGATGAATCGAGCGTGCATGCCTTTTTTTTTTGAGCGTGGGAAATTATCAAATAGCTTCTCCCGCTCTGGGCGGAGCGGGAGGGTGTGTCAGACTTTTACTGACTAAAACCCACCGTGTTCCTTCCGTTGCCCGTGTGCCGGGGCCACGATATCCCTTTCGGACAAAATTCAAAATTCAAAAGTCATTTATTCAAACTGGGCTGAGAATCAGCACTTTTCGAACGTCAATTACATAAGACAAGAAGTGGCGCAACAAACTTCCCAGCAGCACAGCTGTCTGTTCAGTTAGAAGAACAAATAAAAAATATTCTATATAATAGTATTCAAAATCATTTACATTATGCAACACAAAACATAATTTAAATTATGAGCCATATGTTAGCTAGCACACGCCAATATGTTACCAGACAAAATCATCGAGAACAGCTATGCTCAGGCAGAAATAAAAAATTAAACGTAAACAGAACTTAATATCTAAATAAAACCCTCCAGGCATAAAGGGCGTGTCCGCTTACATTTAGTTGTAACTGGAAGTTATAAATGATAAACTAGGACCATCGAGGTAAAATAAATAAACGAAACAGTTAATTACTAATAACAATAAATAATATGATCAATTGTCGAGGTCACTAGCTAACCACATAATGCAATACAACGCATAAAAAAAACATTGTGATGAGTAGATTATGTCAACAATAAACTAAATTTAAATAAGTTGACTTATAAAGTCAAATAAAATAAACAATTATATAAACTCATATAACTTGTCAGTAGGTAAGCTGGAGAAAGAACATAAACATTGTCTTGAGTTAATCGCAGCGACCAACTATTCTTATCATTTAAGTAATCGTTGATAGAATAGTATGCCTTTGAACAAAGCTTGGATTTTACTTTCGTTTTAAACGCATTAAAAGGCAAATCTACCAAAGAAGAGGGTAGTTTGTTATAAAAAGTTATACCAAGCCCAACAAATGAGTTATGAACCTTATGAAGCCGGTGAAAGGGAGCTCGTAGTTTGTCCTTATTTCTAGTGTTAACATTGTGAAAATCACTGTTTTTAGTGTATAAGTGTATATTTTGCCTAATATATAAGATATTGGCGAAGATGAATTGGGATGCCACCGTGAGGATACCAATATCTTTGAAAAATCTCTCAGAGAAACTCTGGCACCTAGCTGGTAAATAGCTGGACCAGCTCGTTTTTGAAGCCCAAATATATTTTGAATATCAGCAGCTTTGCCCCACAGCAGAAGACCGTAGGACATAACGCTAT
Organism: Agrochola lota; assembly: GCA_947364205.1. NCBI lineage: Eukaryota > Metazoa > Arthropoda > Insecta > Lepidoptera > Noctuidae > Agrochola > Agrochola lota. Next base: position 14,106,569 of record OX376223.1, on the reverse strand, counting down.
GAAAATAACTAAAATAGACTAAACGAGCTGTATCGACGTCAGTGTATTGTCTTACTTTCCTGACGGCGTAGGCGGCCGAACTGAGCCTTCCCGCTAGGCTCGATATATGTGGGCCCCACTGAAGTTTGACATCTACTGTTATGCCCAGAAAAACTGCCGAATTTACGGAATCAAGTACCTCTTTATCTCAGACGATGTTGGGACCTACGTATAGATTTCTAACATTAGGTAGGGCGAACTTTACATATTTCGTTTTCTTAGCATTGAGAACTAGGTTATTTGTAGTAAACCAATCCGTAACCATTGAGAGTGTACTGTTTACATCGTCAAAATCTTGTCTATTCCTGTCTACTTTAAAAATAAGAGAGGTATCATCTGCAAACAGTACAACTTCACAGATACCTTTTAAATAGAATGGTAAGTCATTGATATACACTAAAACAAGAATGGACCCAGTATTGAACCTTGAGGTACACCTAACTGAACTGGTAGCCCGGAAGGTTTCACACCATTAACATCTACACATTGGGACCTATTATGTAAATAAGAATTTATAACGTTGAGAGCTTCGTTTTGCACACCGTAATGACGCAATTTACGCAAAAGCGTGTCATGGTGCACGCAATCAAAGGCTTTGGAGAGATCACAGAAAACCCCAATAGCATTTTGCGAGTTCTACCATGCGTTAAATATGTGTTTCAGCAGAGCAACACCCGCATCTGTAGTCGAACGACCTTTTGTAAGCCATATTGTTCATTATAAAGGAGGCTATTTAAATTAAAATGTCTTAAGCAACTGTTTTAGTATTAACTTTTCAAATATTTATTAAATATTTCAAATATTTAATAAATACTACTACTATTACAAACTTGCAACCCTGGCCGGCATTGGTCTTTACGGACCCTGTCAGTTGGTGCTGACATCTCTTTGAGGCGCGCGTGGAACACAACGCGCCGTCGACCCGGGCCTGGTCCTAATCGGACGGCATCCATTGCTCACCGTCCGCAAGCCCGCGCCTACGGTGGCCGGAAGTCGGCTCGTGACTCCCGACGCCCGGGGCGTCTCCTGCGGCGACTAGGGGCGCGAGGGCGCGAATTTTGCCTCTCCCTCGCGCGCTCCGCCTCCTCCTTCGCGAGCATTATTGCTTCGCAGAAGGAAGTGACGGCCTCCCATGCACTCTCGCTCCGGACCATGGCCTCAACCAGGGCCAGACGCGAGAGATCGCCGCCGCCGATCGCCTCCGTGAGGACACGGCGGTGCTCTGCCCAAGCAGGGCAAACCTCCACCGTATGCTCCACCGTGTCCTCCAGGCGATCAACACATTGGTGACATCCGGGCGTTTCCTCCCGCCTTATACGGAACAGGAACCTCCCGAAACAGCCGTGTCCGGTGAGGACCTGCGTCAGGCGGAATGTGAGGACGCCGTGGAGCCTCTCTAGCCACTCCTCAAAGAGGGGACTTATCGCCACAATTGTGGCGTGCCCAGAGCGTGCATGCCTAGTTATAGTTTTATCGAGATAAATGCCTACTACTTATTAAAGAGTTTATGTAGGTACTCCCATGCATTTAATGACAACTTTAATAGTTAAGGTTCGTTTCTGCAACTGTCTGTAGTCAATTAAACTAACTAAGAAACTAGTACTTAGTAAAACGGCATATAGGGCCTAGACAACTGATAATCGATTTCAAAGCCCGTCTTATTACTACCAAGAGTTTCAACAGAATTGACTTAAGCTTTTCGGTAAATGTTAAAATGATAATTAATAATTATTTGTCAAAAAAAAAACAGTAAATACAATTTTTTTTTTTACTTTTGTTAAAATTTAATGAATTATGAATAATCTTGAATATAATAATATACTATAGGGATGATGACAAAAAAAAAAAAATAAGTCAGTCTTTGAGATTATAAAAAAATATTGGACACATATTTTTTATTTTTTTACGTAATCTAAAGATTACAGCGATACAGCGGGCGGCGTCAATTATGGGGAAGGTGCTCAAAAGCCCCAACAGCATCCTAGCAACTGGATGCGGAGGCACGTGCCAACATGTGTGGAGCCACGTAGGTATTAGTTGTAGTTAGGTTAGTTTGTAAGTTTTACTAACATAGTTTCTAAGTCTTTGTTACTAATACTATATGGATTATATGTGATTTTTATGTGTGATCCGCAATAAATGAAATTATTATTACCTATGTACGTCCTCACTCTCTGGATCTAGCCACGTGGACAGTTACTGACCATTTGGGTTTTCACCAGTACTCGTCTGAACTTTATCACGACTTGGAAATTATTGTCGTCATTAACACTGCAGGCTATGCGGTTATGTAGCTGAGACTTCTAGATTCAACATCGACATAATCAATAAATAAACCGAAATGTCCACATCAAATGATTACATTCTAACCAGACCCGAGGACCTAAACGATAATGATGGTGGAAAGGTCATTCTAATCTCTATTCTATTCTATTGTTTAATATTCATCATCATCATCATTTCAGCCGAAAGACATCCACTGCTGGATATAGGCCTCCCCCAAATGGGAGGGTTTGCCATAATTACCACGCTTGGCAGGCGAGTTGGCGATCGCAGTATGTAGTTAAATGCATAGAGAACGCTGCTGCCCATTCTCTTGTCAGTCCCTTAGTCGCCTTTTATGACACCCACGGGAAGAAAAGGGATGGTACTATTCTTTACGTCCGGCACCACATGTTTTAATATTAATAAAATAGAAACAAATACAAATTACAACTGTAGACACAATTTTTTTTCCCGATTGGTACAGCTGAACTCAATGTAGATCATGTTCTATTAGTACGGGACTGAAACAGCCAAAAACTAAAGATAAATAAATATTATAATTGTTTAAACGATCTAATACAACGTTTTTAAGCTGTAAAAGTACGTTCTTTTTCTACAGAGTTGCCCCACAAAATGATACCGTAGCGTATGATCGAAGCAACATATCCATGATGGGCAATTAGTAATGTAGACTGATAGGTACTTACTAATTCCATGCTGCCATGTCATTATTCTAGGGTAGCCATCTTGTTCTGAAGTTCGTGCGACCGAGCTCTGCTCGGGTGAAAATACGGAACAAGCGAATTTTCCCAGATATGTAGCTAGATCAATTTTTCTCCCCGGTAAAGCCCTATATTGCAACTTTCATCGAAATCGTTAGAACAGTTTTCGAGTACGTGATTATAAATGAGGCCGTCAGCGCAAAAGTGGCTTAGCCATGAGATAATCACTATGGAGATATTAACATTCCTTAGGCCAGTTTTGCATTTTGGAGGGATGAAAAAATTATAATGTAAAAACAAAGTTAGTAGCCATCTATTATGAAAAAAAAAAACATTGTTGGGCCATTTTTGTTTTAAAATTTCATCTTTGCGACGGTCAGGGAATGTGGGTTAGGCCACTTTTGCGCTGACTACCTCAAATATACTTACTTATATATATAATATATACATATATTGCTCATTTAATAATAAAGGATAAGTATATAACTGCTGCGATCACTAACATGTCTGCTCAAGTAATTTTGTTTATTCAGCAAATATAGTTTATGATCTCAGTACTTAATAATTTAATCTGAGCTAAGGTCAGTGAACTCTTCATAAAGAAGAAGTATTTCTTCCTGTGAAAATATTTTCTTGCTTACCTTATTTACATTGCTGATTGCGTTCAGTTTGTTCCGCGAAAATCTTCAGCGTACATTCCAGCGGAACATGTAATTACATAGAAATTCTTATTTTTTTATTCTTTTTACTTTGTTCTAAATTAAAAAAATTATGAAGATTTTTTTTTCTTGTTGCTTCTGCATCATGTATAATGTACCCAGCTATCTAATTACGCAACACATTTTCGTAAACGATTACGACTAATCTGTTTCATTTTGACAGTTCAACAACATTCATTGCGTTATTTACGTTGGCGAGCAGATTTTTTTTTCGAACTTATGAAGCAATGTACGCAATTAGGGTACTGCGCTTTGTAATATCTTGATTTAAAAGAGTGGCCTTAGAGTTTTTGACGAAGATCGTTGGGAGGCTTCACACAAGGTGGACTGATGACCTGGTGAGGGCCGCAGGAATCCGCTGAATGCGAGAAGTACAGAACCAGTCGAAGTGGAGTTGACACTTTGGGGGAGGCGTATGTCCAGCAGTATACGTATTTCGGTTGAAATGATAATGATGATTATTATATTGGTAGATGCCCGGTTAAAGAACTCGTAATCTACAAAATATACAGGAAGCGAGTCTTAATTCCCCTACCACTACGAGAAGTAGCATAACTACATTGAAAAAAAATTGGTATGTTTTACTTTACTTAAATCCCCTAGCTTGCAGCTCACAGGACCAAATTTTATCAACGTCAAATATTACCGGAACAGTCAACCGCATGTCACCACACACTTTGACCTTACGCAGTTTCAATGGAATAAGAGGCCTGCTTACATTGGTTTTGTTACCATCAACGTGCGGCTGGCTGTTCATCTAGAAATATTGCTTATTATTTTATTATATTACAAATAACTTTCCACCGGATAAAGGAAACCGAGATACTTAGGTCCTTAAGTACCATAGATAAGAAATATCCCCCGTAAGATCCCTAAGCATTAAAGGTAGCATAACATAATTCAGAAGATAACGTCAATCATGTCGATACTGTCGTGCCTAAGTCACATTGAAAATATTATTATAATGGCCTGCTACAACATAAGCGTCAGTATTATTTCAAGTTCCGAACGACACACGTTATACGCGCTCATGGAATAAAAGAAAAACGTGTTCCAATTTAAAAAACTTACAAGTAAGTTTTCTTTTTTTAATTTTGACTTTCTCATCTATAAAAATTTAAGTTTAATTGCGATTAAAAAATAATTATCATAATTATAGTTTATTGTTCCGTTTTTAAAGTAGAATTTTCATAAGTTAATATTTTATGACCGGTCACAATTTGGCGTGACCCAAGTACGTGCACAATAACTTTCACTTGGCACAACTTAAAATTACCAGCCCTTAATGTGTAAAATCGACTTGATTCAGTTCGTATTTTTCTACGAAACAAGTTTAAGAGAAAATTGTTTTTTTTTTTTTGTTCAAGACATAATTAAATTTGGAAATCTGAACAAAATAACAGTAAAAATTGAAGTCTTCCAGTCTAACCAGATGCAGCTGAATACCAGTATTTTATATGGAGCGACTGCCTATCTGACCTCCACAACCCATTAACAGGGTAATACGATATCCCTTAAGACTAAGACTGACTGTCAGAATTTCGGGCTTCTGACGTGTAGCGGCTTAACGTGCTTTCCAAGGCGCGGCATGACTTGTACAATATTATACCTACAAAATAATTATAAGATTTATAAATATAATTTTTATAATTACCTCATTTAGGTACGTTAGTACGTAACGTATGTAATCGTTAGAATTTTATTAAATGATATCCTTGGTGAATGTAATACTACGATTCGCCATAGCTATAAAATGTAATCATAACGTGTCCAAGTTTATAAACTCAATCCTACCAAACATACATACAGCTCATTGTGTCTAACTATTTTTCATTGTTTGTAACAATGGACTTATATTTTATTATGAATTTGTAATAACACGTATTATTAAAAACGTGCACTTTTTATAACATATTTTACATCGTCCAACCTGCGTAAAGTAAGATGGTAACAAATTGGAACTTGAAATCTGAGGTATCATAATTCCTGTTTATTGTTATTGTTAACCAATCCTGAGAAGTTCGGCAACTTGTCTCAGAGCTCCAAAAGTACTTTATTACTAGCTTCTGCCCGCGACATGGCCCGCGTGAAATTACGGCCCGCGACATGGACCACGTGAAATTTCGGCCCGCGACATGGCCCGCGTGAAATTTCGGCCCGCGACATGGTCCGCGTGAAATTTCGGCCCGCGACATGGTCCGCGTGAAATTTCGGCCCGGGACATGATCCACGTGAAATTTCGGCCCGCGACATGGTCCGCGTTAAATTTCGACCCGCGACATGGGCCGCGTGAAATTTCGGCCCACGACTCACCACGTCGTATCGCTTGATCCGCCCGCGCTATGACTTAATTTTCTCATGTGTTCTTTCTAACATTTTTATTTTTTCTCTGCTCCTAAGAATCATAGCGTGATGTTAAATTCCTTATAAAATTCCTATAAACCTCTATCTTTCCTGATCCGACCAGTAGTTCCAGGAATTAGAGCGTTCAAACAAAGAACAAAGTCTACAGCTTTACTGTATTATAATAGATTGTGTATTAATAAAAACGTTGTGTTCAATGTATAAAGCATAGGTAACGATTATAATTCAAAATGTAACATTGAAAATTTAAGGAAATGATAAGAAAGGTACTTGCTTGCTTGCTACTCCTTTGGTAAATATTGATTTAAAACTGAAATTTTACCACGTAGGTAATCATTGTTTAAATAATATTTGTAGGTGTGAAAGCAAATATTGTTTATCACTATCATGGCACAATATGTGGCCAAAATATGCTATTATGTTTTTTCACTCGCATGAGAATCGTAGTGTTTTCCCCTGAAGGAAATTGGCTCCTCGATTCAGCTCGCCGAACAAAAAAGAAATCTGACTTCAAATAACAATACACATAACACTTTTTTACCAAAATAACGCCAAACAATCTGATCAACAAGTTTTGTATTTTTTTGTATGTGTAACATATTTCCTCCCGTTTTCCTGCAATCTGTGGGAGTGATTTCGTGAAAAGCAACGGAAGTGCGTAACAGGAAGCTGGGGTAAGCGCGTGCTATTTGATTTGACCAATGAGCAGGCGCGGTGCTAGAGTTGGCCGTCAAAAACAACCTTGACGAGGCCCCCCTTTAATGTTGCTTATTACCAAGGTGAGATGTCAGATGTTACACATCATATTATGCAACTACGGTAATACTCGCTCGTTTTTTCATTATTCGTAGGTTCCCGTTTCACCTGCTTTAAAAATCTCACCGTGACAACTAAGGTGAACTGATTCCATCTGATGCTAGGAATTGCCACTATTGGCAGCTCACTTCACCAAAATTTCAAGATGAGATTTTGGTGAAGTGAGCTGCTGTCACCATTGTCGAACACGTCATCGTAAGGCGAGCGGTGACGATGGTGCATGTTTGCCTAGATGCAAATTATTCACCCTTCAAAAAAAAAAACAAACTGGGCTGAGAATCAGCATTTTTCGAACGTCAAAATTACATAAGACAGTCCCCCAAAACGCCCACCTTTCACCACTACCTGGTGCGTTAGCTGGGAAGAAGAAGTGGCGCAACAAACGCCCCAGCAGCACTGCTGTCTGTTCAGTTGGAAAAACTTGATTCTATATAATAGTATTCGATTTGAAGAAGTTCATAGGTACATAATCATAGGGAAAAACAGACTGCGGCAGGGAATTCCACTCAATAAGTGGAATGTTTCTTTTCAATTGTAATATCATTTTATTATTTCATAAACATACATTAAAAAAAATCAAAAATGTATGTCGACAAGAATTTATATAATTGTCTACAATTTTTGTACCATAATATTGTATCAATGTGTAACTGTAACCATAAAACGCTCGTGGCTCGTGTCTAAATGATAACAGCCGCACAGGCTGAAGGTTAAGCTCCACGTGTTGCGATCGGTCCGTAGATGGCTGATCATCTTCATTCACCGAGAACCCTCTTTCCCTCAAAGCACATTAAGCCGTTGGTCCCGGCTGTCATTAGTGGATCTGTGACAGTCGCTAAGGGTATTCAGAAGCCCGAAAGTCTGACAACCTGTCTTACCAAGGGCTTTCGTGTTATCCAGTAACTTGGTTGTGCGGATCAGATAAGCAAAAAAAAAAGATAGATAAAAAATATTAAAAATTATAGATAAATTTCTAAATTTATTTCTGTAATTTGTATGGTGTGCATAATAAATAATATATTTATCTATAAGCAGTCGCTTCATATAAAATACTGGCATCCAGCTGCATCTGGTTGGACTGAAAGCCGCCCACAACACATTTGACAAAAGGCTAGGCAGATTGATTGGATACATTTTTTCAACTTGTAACATTTTAGTGTTTACGTTGTTATATCATTGGCCCGCTTCCTGGTAGATTGTTCTCCGTCTCCCTAAGTCTCAGGTTGTTTAGGTATACGCAAACTAAGAATAATGTTTACATTTTTTTTATCAAACATATCAAGTGAATGGTAATTTATTATCTCATGGATTAATAAACTAACATTTGACAATGACTAATGAAATACCATTTCAGGTCGGATCATGCTTGAATATATTTTGATTTAGGTAGGTATGTAAGCAAAAGCATAGCATAGGTAGGTATGCTTTGATTGTTTTTAACCGACTTCAGAAAGAGGTTGTTTTTTTTAACTCCAGTTATGAATTGATTTTGATAATTCCTTTTTGGTTTGGTAGGTCATACTTTAAAGGTGGTCCCGTATAAATTTTATTAACTTTGCTTGGGTAGTTTTTAAGTTAACTCATTTCACTTCACTTCAATAATACATATTTTTTACAAAAAAAAAACAAAACAACTACCGTCACATGATCACATACTTATACTTACACTTTCTTATAAAAGCGTTTTTTCTAGTTTTATTATTATTATTTTCTTATTATTCTAGATTTGTTTGTTTTATTTTGTATAATTTTAATTTTGATTCTTAGATTTTTAACTGGCTTCCAAAAAAAAAAAACAAGTTACTGGCAAAAAACCAAAATTGTGGTCAGGGTCGGGTTAAGAGAAATGCTTCCATTGAGGATAAATTTTATATTTTGCCACACATTTTTCAACATAACGTGGCTACTAACGGCCTGTTGGCAAGTTCTTCTCATAACTGTCAGGCTGCCACGTTAGTGGCAACCTCCAAAGAGGTCTGCTCGGAGTTCGTACACCGCCGCTATAAAATTCAAAACCAAAGACTTAAAAATTAAAGTTATTTATTACGTTATAGTGTTGTTTTTTGGAAGTCGTTTTTTTCTTTTGTATTTTTTTTTTATGGGCACTTGTTTAACAATAATTTGTGACACGAAATATTTTAAACTCAATTTCATTTTAATAGAACCCAAAACTTTTAAGCATTTTCTTAGAACAGCTCTGATATTTCCTTTAAAATATGTGACACAGAAATTCCTGTTGGAAAAACCCAATAATACTGCCCGACTTAGGACTTTGGCCCTCATTTCTTAGTAGCAGCCCGGAGTCTGGATTTGACCTGGCTGGTTTGGCCCGGTTGATGGCAAAAGGCTCGTCCCTTATTACATGGGACTTAAAAACTCTGAAACTGGTGAAATGTGGGTGTGTGGGTGTGGATATACCTCTGACAAATCCTTCGAGGATTACAGGCATGTTATATTATATGTATGTTATTTGAAACTCTGGATGTTTTCCGTAGGCCTAATTATATTGAACAAATGTTTTTCTGACTAAGCGATATCTGAGGGGCAATTCCCGTAATTTTTAAGAAAGTACGCATTCGCATCTCATTCGCAATTATCAATTTACTAAATTTTTTGACAGATTGCGACTTGAATGTGAATGTTTTAAAGTACGAGAATTGGCCTTCTGTTGTTGGAGATATTTCGTTGATGTAAGTATTTACTCAGCCGATTTCCAATATTTGCTTCCCGTGAATTCTTTTACATGGAATATTATGAATTGGCATTTGTGCTTTTGCTGTCGTAATATTATATTGTTTGTACAGTTGTTCATATCGTATTATTATTTATATCTATTTAAGTATTCTAACCGTTGAGAGTGGTGGCCCGATGGTAACAGGCCCGACTTACGAGTCGGGTGGTCGAGGGCACGTACTTTACTTTATGTAAATAATTTGATGCGCCCCGAGGTTTCACCCGCATAACTCTCGATCCTGTGGGAATATCGGAATAAAAAGTATTCAATGTCCTAAACCAGGCCATGTACTACCCATGTGCCAAATTTCATTAAAATCTGTTTAGCCGTTTTGGCGTGAAAGCGTAACAAACTCACCTTCGCATTTACGAGTATAATACGTCCCGGTAGTATCACAAAAACGTATATCGATTTTGTACAATTTGAGAAAACGGATAAACAGGTAAAAAAATCGCGCGGCACGATATAATAATGAGAATATAATGACTACCTTTCAAAGCTATTACGTTTAATGCATAGAATATGTTTAGTATTATTTTTTATTTTTTTTCTTACGAAGGTCGCAAAGCAATTAACTGATTATTTTTAAAGGTTTTATTATATGTTTAAAATTAAATTATTTGGAATAAGGTTCTAGATACGTTTTTGTGTTGCTAGCTTTTTTGTAAAATATTATATTAATTTAAAATAAGATACGTTAGGTTTTATTCTTCAGTTATTTATTATGGTAATTAAGAGTACCATATAACAAAACACAAATGTACTTAAAAGATACAAAATAATACTACACTACACTACTCTATGCCTACCTAAATCACGTTCTTTCCTGTTTTTATAATACCAAAAACTAAATTAGCATGTATTCTTCTTATTACTTTGGGCTTTACCTCAGTTTCTTTGGTTTCTTACCCTGTAATCATGCATGCAAGTTCAATCCTGCAATGACTTTGGGTAAAACATTTTGAGATACATTTTTGTTACACCAAATAATTTTGAGATAATTTAGATACGGTATTGTTTTAATCAATGATATTATAAGTAAAAAAGGTGTAGATAAGTTACCTTAACAACATTCGATATAAAAAATTTTTTTTTTTTTTTTTTTCGCAAAATTGATACACATAAATAACGTATAATTATAAAAATGGGAGACATGCGCCAAACAACAAACACGTACGAACATACATACACTTTGTATTATGTTTGCATTCATCGTTTAACACTAAGTGACTTACAGACGTATCTTTAGATAAGTTTCTGTTGTAGCCGTGTATATAAAGATTCCTAGAGTTTGTTGAAAATATTATTTTCCGGTTATTGTTAGTGGAAATTCTTACAGCGTGTGCAATATGTTGCAATTACCATTACATTACATTACATTAATTACGTGACAGCCCACTCCCGAGAGAAGAGGCCTGAGTCCCACCAGTGGGAACTTATTTGGCTGATTATGCTTATAATTAATTTCGTGACAGAATAATAATCTGTACATAGTATAAAACAACGAAGCTTTTCGTGATTGTCTGTGTGACTTAAGATCTTCCAAAGAGTTTGACAACTATTCCATACAAAACTTCAATACTTCAATAGGTATGTATGCGGACCCAAATATATGGGGAGGCTGATTATTTTTTCGCGATTACGATGTTGATACCATGGAGACAGTTGTTCAGCTTGATGGTCTGACCATACTCTTATATTTGACCACACCTCTCTGATACATGCTGTATAGGTTCAGTGCACATTAGCAATAACAGATATAACGGAGGAGATTATGTGTCTCTTTCATTATTAACAGGCATATTTTAAATGCTGTGGGCGTACTATGGGTAGTGTTAGAAAAACGTTAACAGTTCAGATCAAATTATAATTTACTAAGTATCAAATTAATCACATTAGCAATTCACACACCGTAGGTACACGACACTACTATTCAGATCCTGGGACAGTTTCTAAACATTTTCACTGCTTGACCGCCACCCATGCTTAGCTCCGGCCGGTCCGAGCGTTAACTTGTAGACTCTGTCGAGTGCTGCTAGGCGGCGCTGGCGTCCCGATTAGTCAAGTCAGTAACGTATTTCCGACAGGTACCGTCGAAGAAGTTCATATCTATGCACCGTAAGGACTATTTCTGCTTGCAGTGCTCGGCCGCCATAGAACCGGGGTGGTAACAGATGTGGTCATCGCGGTCACGGGATTTTGTTTTCAAATTGCTTAGATATGAAATTCTTCGATGGTACGTATCTAATCACAAATTTTAACAGTATCGTAAACTCTTAGACATGTTAATATAGTTGAACAATAGTTTTATATAAGAATAGGCACTTGTATTGTTACTATAAGTGTTTCATTTCATATTAATGTTATTTTAAATAGCAGAACAAGGCATTGCACTCTATGGCCGATTGTTACGGGTATGACCTTGTTATTAGTGTAGTTAGTATTGTAAAGCATTGTAGGTAATCCTACTATAATATATAATATAATATATATATATATATAATATAATATATATATATATATAATATAATAATATTATAAATGTGAAAGTTTGTATGTTTGTTACTCAATCACGCAAAAACGGCTGAACGGATTTGGATGAAATTTAGCACACAGATTGTTTATAACCTGGAATAATACATAGAATACTTTTTATCTCGATAATACGTTCCTGTGGGATAATTTCCGACCTCCACGCGGGCGAAGCCGCGGGCGAAAGCTAGTGTAAGTATAAGTAGTTACTACAGTTTAGGGACTTGCTGCAAGATTGTAACTCTGGAGTGTAGAGATGTGAAAGACTTGTATAACTTATTGATGATTATTGACAGTCCATCAATAAGTTATACAAGTCAGATATATATGATCTGTTTATTCCATAGAATTCTGTCTCACCCAAATGGTGATGATGCGAAGAGGTTGTTTAGGTTCATAGCCCAAATGTAATTCAAAAGTCACTATTACTAATAAATAATTCAGAGGTGTCAAGGTACACCCGGATGGAACGAAGTTCCTTTCGATTAATTTATTATTTATTATGTACAAAAAACCTGTTTAAACTCAACAAAAATAACAACTATATCAAAAAGTGTCGTTAAAACTTTTGGTCTTAATTTTTTCCGTCTAGCCCCCTTTCGCAACGCGCGATAAGGAACTTCGTTCCCAAAAATATAGAACAATGTTAAGTAGTTTAAAGTAAGAAGTAGGAAAGCAATGATAAATATTAAAAAAAGAAAAAAAATATTGATTTCACTGAAACGTTCGCAATTGTATTGAAAGTCGACGGCAAAAATACCAAAACAAAGTTTGCTAGATACGAGAATTTTAGTCACATGTTTATTCGTGACGTAAGAAGTCAAATTTTTTAAGTTTCTTTTATTTTTAATAGTTTTTTGTTAGTTGTTTGTTTAAAAAAATAAGCTGTCGCTTGGTTCATTAGCTTATTAAGTGATTCGAATTCTCATAAATTAATTAAATATCACATTATATAAACGGAAACAGAACTAGTTATGGTTTGTTTTTTTATAACATTATTAGCGACCCGCCCCTGTTTCACACGGTTTTTACGACTTGACAAGATATCGAGATTCCTTTATTATATGTAAGTAATGTATTGATATATTAACCTTCCGGAAGAAATCCTCTTAATTATGGTAAAAACCGCATCAAACTCCGTTGCTTAGTTTAGATTAACTACGCGGTCATACAGACCGACACATAAAGATATTTTATGTTATAATAATTATGTATTGATTATGATACGATCCTTAGCAGATATTTTTTTTGCGAAATATCTTTGTTACCATGTAGGAATTTGATTTGTTTAATTAATAAGCAAGTCCGTTAGCCTTGTGAAGATGACTATCTTCTTGAATATTGTCGTAAAGATCTTCCAGCATTTTCCCCAAGTTTACATGAACAGGTAAATGAGAAATTCATTGTTTTCCGTTATCTAAACCAATATTATAAAGAGAAAAGATTAGTTTTTTTCTATTTTTGTATGTTTGTTTGTATTCCTCGAAGCGCACCAATATTGGAACGCACTAAATGAAGCGAACCAAAAGTATTCCACGAAACGCACCATTCGGGTGCGCTGACAAAATAAAATTATAATTTTATTCCTCGAAACGGACCAACGATGCGATGAAACAGAGAAGAGCATGAAGGATTCGTAATAAATTATATCGATAGACGTTTTAAAATGCAACTGTCCTTTTTTTTTTTTTTTTTTGAGGGTGGGAAATCATCAAATGACTTCTCCCGCTCTGGGCAGAGCGAGAGGGTGTGTCAGACTTTTACTGACTAAAACCCACCCGTGTTCCTTCCGTTGCCTGTGTGCCGGGGCCGCGTTATCCCTTTCGGACAAACCCGCAACCCCAGCAGGCATTGGTCTTTCGACCCCGTCGGTTGGTGCTGACATCTCTTTGAGGCGCGCGTGGAACACAACGCGCCGTCGACACGGGCCTGGTCCTTATCGGACGGCGAGCTGCCCATTGCTCACCGTCCGCAAGCCCGCGCCTACGGTGGCCGGAAGTCGGCTCTGGACTCCCGACGCCCGGGGCGTCTCCTGCGGCGACTAGGGCCGCGAGGGCGTGCAGCTTGCATCTCCCTCGCGCGCTCCGCCTCCTCCTTCGCGAGCATAACTGCTTCGCAGAAGGAGGTGACGGCCTCCCATGCACTCTCGCTCCGAACCATGGCCTGAACCAGGGCCGGACGCGAGAGATCGCCGCCGCCGATCGCCTCCGTGAGGACACGGCGGTGCTCCGCCCAAGCTGGGCAGACCTCCACCGTATGCTCCACCGTGTCCTCCGGGCGATCCACACAGTGGTGACACCCGGGCGTTTCCTCCCGCCTTACGCGGAACAGGAACCTCCCGAAACAACCGTGTCCGGTGAGGACCTGCGTCAGGCGGAAGGTGAGGACGCCATGGCGCCTCTCAAGCCACTCCTCAAAGAGGGGACTTATCGCCGCAATTGTGGCGTGCCTGGGCACGCCACAATTAAAAAACGCTGGGTTGCGACAATCGTACACTCCATGCCGCCATGAGATCCCGCCGGAGCTCTGTCCGCTGTGCCGTGATTTCTCGCGGCAGCGGAGTTACACCCCGGCGTTTCGCCTCCTCGCGCAACTCCCACATGTGCGCGAGGACTTTCGCCTCCAGATCCCATGGCGGTAGTCCGGCAAGGAGGCTCGCCGCCTCACGGGAGACCGTGCGGTATCCCCGGACCAGCCTGATGGCCATGACCCTTTGGGACGCGTTCAACCGCCGGGCCGGTCGCAGCCTCAATGAACGCGCCCACACCGGTGCCCCGTAAAGGGCCATGGACCGCACGACCCCCGCGTAAAGCCTCCGGCAGGAAGCGTTTGGACCCCCCAGGTTGGGCAGGAGCCGCTTCAAAGCAGCCCCAGCCCTATCCAGTTTGGGAGCCAAACGTCGGAAGTGCTCCACGAAGTTCCACCGGCTGTCGAGGACGAGTCCCAGGTACTTCATCGTCGACTCGACACCGATGTGAACCCCTCCCGCCGTAATCTGGGAACCCGACAGTGGCGCGTTCCGAGGACCATAGAAACACATGGCCTCGGACTTGTGCAAGGCCACCTCGAGTCCCAGTTGCCGGATCCTTTCGACGATTGTCGCAACCCAACGTGTCGCTAATTCGGCCGCCGCCTCATGCGACCTCCCCTGCACCAGGACCAGCGTGTCGTCAGCGTAGCAAACCACGCTGACGCCGCTAGGGAGGTCGGCGCGCAGCACCCAGTCGTAGCCGATGTCCCACAGATGCGGCCCCAGGACCGATCCCTGTGGGACACCGCACGACATCTCTCGCCGGTTCCACTCACCGTGGTGACCGGGGTAGATGACGGCCCTGTCCGTCAAATAGGCCTCGACCACTCGACAGAGGTAGGTCGGCATCCGGTGATACCGGAGTGCCTCCCTAATGCAACTCCAGGGCAGGGTATTGAAGGCATTGGCGATGTCAAGAGACACCGCCAAGACTACCCCACCCCGGGCAACAGCATCCCCCGTCGTGAGGGCTCGAACGCGCATGATGGCATCCACCGTAGAGCGCCCCTTGCGGAAACCATATTGGCTCTCCGCCAAATCCGGCCCCACTCGCACCAGCTGCCCGACAAGGCGGTCTGCAATTACTCTTTCAAAGAGCTTGCCCACCTCATCGAGCAGCACGATGGGCCGGTAAGCGGACGGAGAGTCCGCCGGGCGCCCCGGCTTCTTGATGAGGACCAGTTTCCCCGTCTTCCAACGAAGTGGGAACTGGCCCCTCTCCAAGCATGCGCTTAGGAGCCCCCGAAGTCGAGGCCCGAGAGCCTCTAAGGCCAGAACCCAGGCTTTTCCAGGTAAGCCGTCGGGTCCTGGGGCGGTATTTTTGGCACTCAGCCTACGTACCGCCACTCTCAAATCTACCTCGGTCACCTCCGGAGATTCGTCGTCGTCGTCAATGGTGTGGTCCGCATCGGTCACCGCAGGAGGCGGAGCCATGGGCGGGGGAGTATGTTCCCCTCGCGAAGGGAACAGAGCGCTCACCACGTCCTCCACGAGCTGGGGCCGGAGACTCTGCGTCAGCGGGGGAGCCCATGGGCGGAGTTGATCTCTCACCCATTTGTATGGGCGTCCCCACGGATCTCTGTTCAGAGTCTCCAGCGACTCCTCGCGGGCCACTCCTCTGGCCCGCTCGATCTCCGCTCGGAGGGCGGTCTTCGCCGCTCTGTACCCGTCGTACAGCTCCGCCTCAATGGCTTCCGTATCCGGAGGGCGGATACGGAGCCTGCGGTGCCTGGCGTACAGGTGGCGCGCTGCAACGCACGCCGCGCGTAAAGCGGTCAGCTCACGCGACCACCAGTACACCTGGCGCTGAGCACGTCCGGGCTGGACCCGGGGCATTGCCACGTCACAAATTTCGGACATGGCCTCCCGGAACCACTCCGCCTCGTCGTTTATGTTGGCAGGCCTGTCCGGTGATGTCACCCAGGCCTGCACGATCGAGGCTTCCAGGAGGAGCTCCCGATCCAGCTGCTTCAGCGCCCACCGCGGACCACTCGGGGTCTGTCTGACCGGCGTGCCCGAGGTCTGGGCGGAGACTTCAAACCGGATGTACCGGTGATCGGAATAGGTCTCCACCCCCTCCATGACGCGCCAGCCAATGACACGCGGCGACAGAGCGGGGCTGGCGAACGAAATGTCCACCACTGACTCGCCCCGCATCCGCACGCACGTGGGGACAGAACCCCGGTTTAGGACGACCAGGCCCGACTCCAGAGCCCAGTCCTCCACCATCCTGCCCCGTGTGTCCGTTAACCGGGAACCCCAAGCCACGTTCTTGGCATTGAAGTCCCCGAGGACGATCACGGGGAGGGGATGGTACCCGACGACGACGACTCTCAACTCCCCAAGGGAGTTGTGGAACTCGGCGAGAGTTCGGTTCGGGGAGAAGTACGCTCCTACCACGACAATCTCCCCGAACCGTGCTGCCACGCAACCCGGTCCCCTCTTGACGGCCTCGAGGGACGGGGTACCGGCGGCGGCCGACGAAATTATGGTCACTGAGCCGCTCAGGTCCTCCACCCAGTAAAATGCAACTGTCCTAATTGTTCATTTATTAAAACTACCAGGAAAACAGAAATTAATTGGAAGTAGTTGCGATACTACTTACACACCTTTAGAGCAGGTTACACGACATTGGTCAAGTATGATATTTGTCAAATCGGAAATTCGTCAAATTTGATATTGGTCAAAGCTGTAGTTCGTCAAATCTTCTGTTTGTCCAATTACGTAATTTGCCAAATACGCTATTTGTCAAGTAATTTACGTACAATCGACTGTATAAATGAAAGTACCTCATGTTTTTTTTTATTAACTCATTTGTTCAATTCATATTTATTTAGACACTTTAATTTTCCACTCAATATTTTTTTATTTATTTTTTATTTTGGCACCTCTTATCATGTTGGGTGTTTTCCTCTGCTTCTCATCTTGTCTTTTAACTTTATTTAAATAATATTTCGCTTTCTTTTTTAAAATACTTATGTACATGAAAATATTATATTTTTCTTGTACTTTCCCTAACCTACGATGCCAAGGCTCGACTGCGCTGGTGGTGCGATGGCGTTCATTTGCAAAACACCACATGTTCTGAGAAATCCTTTTTTGCCATTGCTCAGTAAAATATTTTTGAAAATTTTCCGCCCTACTATCATTTTCTGGCATCGTCTCAAGTATTGCTAACCATCCTTCAGGAATATACTGATAGGGTAGTAACGCTAGATTTGTGGTTAGTCTAACAAGTTATGGATCCATTGCACTCGCTCCTATATTATAACCTATATTTTATTATCCTATAATATATTGCAACGCTAGATTATAGTAGCGTTTTTGTTTGTTGAGTTAAAATGGAATAGATATCCAGCACGTAATAGTTTCTTTTTGCCTTTTTCACTGTCTGTAAATGTAAATACAGAATGCCTTTACTAGTAGAAGCCATTCAAAACATTTAATTCACCAAACCGAACACACGATAGTAAGTATTCTATTCTATTTTTCTTTATGGCAATGATGCCGATGTCGACAATTCTGCCAATGTCAATGTGTGGAGAAAACGTGCGGTGGGAAACAAAATAAAAAAATAAAAATTGATAGAAGCTAAAATTAAATACCAATAAGTAATTGAGATTAATGCGAAACTTGTTGACGGATATTATTAGTACACTGAAACAGACAGATAAAAAATATTGTTATCTATATGATTAAATATGTGCATAAATGGTCACAGATCACATAAAAAAAAAAACCTCATAATTTGATGTCATTGACACGAATAAAAAACATCAAAGCTGCAAAGAGCTTTGGGGAAGAATGTGTTAGTAGGGATGGAAAGTTAGTTGGGACAGGGATTTTTAATTTAGGAAGATGGCTATATAAGTCATGAGCTGGGTTATTATTGGAGCAGTTAAAAAAGATGTGCTCCAAAGTAATTGTTGTCATTTACAAATAATGAAATGTCACATAATTGACGGGAAATCGGCAAAAAATTATGGCATAATAATCTATTCTATTAAGCCAGCATTTTCCGCCTAGATCCTACCTACTCTTACAGATTCAAAGAAGGTAACAATCGAAACAAATTAAACCTCAGAATACTCAATTACTATTTACTATATTTTAATGATGTAAATAGGAACCTACAGCAGGCGGCTTTTCCTTTTGTAAGACTACAAGTATGTTATGTGAATTTAAAACGCATGTATTCATTGACTGTACATGGACTTGACCAATAGCGCATTGGCCAATTATGTAATTGGACAAAAAGACGCTTTGGCGAACTACAGCTTTGATCAATATAAAATTTGACGAATTGCCGATTTGACAAACATCACACTTGACCAATGTCGTGTAACCCCTTTATGTTTTTATCTGGGATACAACTAACATCGGTGAAGGAAAACATCGTGAGGAAACCTGGAATTTTAGTTAATATAAGTCTGAAATCGCCAACATTTTGAGCTAGCGTGGTAATCAATGCTAGTGCCTCTTTTGTAGGCCCCTGCAGTGGGGCAATAATATGCAGTTTTTTTTGGCAAAGCCTCTTCGTGTTTAACCTTTTACCGTGGATATAAAAAAAAAACGAGTTCCCCTTTAGAGGTTCTTCCATCTCGAGGTTACTTACCTGTCATGTTTATGCGTTGCAGAAGTTAAATAAAATATAATTTTCCTTCCATTTAATTTAGTAGCAACAAAACGGAAAATTCCAATTTAATTTCAGTTTGATATTGCTTCATCCACCAACAACCAAAGTTGTCAGCTTTAGATAATATAGTAACCGATTAAGTCAAGAGAAACTCTATGTCCTCTTGCATTGATGGTGGCGCCGTCCCATCAGTAGCAACTATGCTTAGTCTTAGAACTAGTGGACTGTTTACGGTTGCTTTCAGGACGATAGCCTTTCTCGGTCTTCCGAGGCTAATGGTTGATTCAACGTTAAAATATTTTTTTAAATGCGTGATATCTTTTCTTAATTTTTTTATTTGCCATTATTGTCACTGCTGGGCAAGGCCTCCCTACTATATTTCCACCTCTCTCTGTCCAGAGGATCTAAAGACTAGTATTTGTTAAAGGAGTCCAGCTAATCCCGTCATCTTCGTTTGGGCCTGCCGCGATGTCGTTTGCTATAATATCCGGCCTCTGAAAAAGACATAAAGTCACATCCTAATTAGTTCATCTGCCAACCATAACGGAAAACAAACCACAGTTCACTTATTTTCTTCAACTCACTCAATTATTTTTTTGACACTGAAAGTTTTCATTGGTTGAGTAATATCGTTGCGTGACTAAAACACTTCCTAGAGTTACTGTTTCCTTAATGATGAGGGCCATAACACGACCTTAAGTGAAACCAGATGAGTTTTATGATTTGCTGTAAATTTTAAATATTTTTATAAAAAACATAAAAACGCATTTAAAAATACAAAAAAAATATATTAACATTGTTATTGTGTTTTTTATGTTAGTCAACGATTTACACTATTAATAACTAATAGACCATTATTGTAAGTAACGGTTGCTATGAAACATTGCACTTGAAAACGTTGGGACGGTTTTAGCGTTCCGCAAATTTGTCGCGGTCTTAAATATAAATAAAATTATTTTTTTCGTCACTAATGTTACTCTGAAATTTATTTATTTATATAATATACTTTATTGAACACTAGAAAATACATTGCAAAAAATAAATTGAACACTACAAAACATACACTGGGCGGCCTTATTAGTAATATGAAATATGTAAAATCCTCGATGACGTATAAAAAAATTACTACTTAAATGATCATTATCTATGTAGATTCCTTATATTATAACTTAACTGTTACCTTGTTTTATCCTTAAAGCCTACGTCAATTACGTCAGTTAAACACAAATCTTGTAAGAAATTAAAAAACCCACGGTCAACTTTCTTGATTCACTCAGGTAAACACGGACAAAACATTCACAATTCTTTGATAGTGATAATACAAAAATCTTTTGTCACTACATCAATCTATTGTCACCACACACATAATATGTTATAGGTATCATCGTAAGAATTTAAGACGGTTATTTTCGGCTTAATGGTCGATTTGCATGAATTTACTCGTATATTTTCCAATATGTTTTTCGCGAATAACACAAATAAATAAACATTGTGCAAAGCGCCAACAAAAAAAAAAAAAAATTTTGTAGTGACGGTTTGCCCGCTCCTGGCGAATTCGTGCGAATCGACCAATAAGCCTTATTTTCTTTATAAGAATGTAAATTGTAAAAAAAAAAAGTATATAAATTGTATAAAAACAACCTTCTACAAAAAAGTAATGTAAGAACGGCAACATTGATGTATTTACATATTATCGACGGTTCGTGATTACCTATTGTTACTATGTTTGTAAATAATTTCGTTGGTGTGTTTTCCTTAATAAATAAATAAAACATAAAATAAACGTTGAACGTACAAAAAAATCGAGTAGCGTTATTTGGCACATTTAAAGGTTTTCCTCGCACATAGTACAGGTACCTACGGAACAGTAAACGGTTAAGTCCCGGTTCGCACTTGGCGATTAAAAAAGGAGATGCTGGTGCAAGCGACCTTGCTACTGCGATCCGGTAGCGTCACCTCAATGAAAACTCCGTGCCCAGACGCCGCCATACTTTTTCCTGATTAGCCTTTGAGCCAAATAGTCGTGTCCCGACCGTGCGCAAGAGTCCGTCTCACAAATGAACTAAATACAACAGTGCTGTGTCAGTGTGTGTTACACTAATTTAAATCTTATTCTTTAAAGGTAAAGCTTCAAAATGTTAACGGGATGGCGATTGGCGTTATCGAAATGTAAGTATTTAATTGGTTTCAAGTGATTTGTGGATTTTTTTTATTGTTTGTTATGTCGAGTTAGTGAAAAAATATTTTTTATACTCGTTGTTTATTTGTTTGCTATTATTTATTTGTTAGTCTATCCCTAAAGTCGACAATTAATAATATTAAGTGCATCAAAATTTGATGTTAATAATTAACTATACATAATAACAACTCCTACCTTAACATTAAAATATCAACAATTACAATTAATATTGTTCACTTTTAATTATTTCCTTAAATAAAAAATATAATAAATAATAAAATTAAAAAAGTATATACATAATTTACATTGATCATTTCTAGCTAAAGTATAAAATGAGGCACCAACTTGTGCGGAATTTTACATAATTTATTTTATTTTATTTGCTTTCAAAATTAGTTATTCTGAGCTGTATAAGTCCGACTTGGTTTTTATTTTATACAAGTAAAGTCCCTCACCTGGACGCCTGTAATGATCAAAATCGAATCTAGGATACTATCCTAGATTCGATTTTGAGCATTAATTTATTACCATTACCTCGGTTCTCATCACTCACTGATACGAATATGAACTGTTACATTACGGGCGAATGCTCCCGATGAGGGGCTTGTGGCTAAGTAGTAGCAGCTGCACGGATCGATCGTTTAGGTTAAGCTACGCTTGCCACGGTTGGTCCGTGGATGGGTGACCATGTTACATACCAAAACCCCTCCGTGCCTCGAAAAGTACGTTAAGCCGTTGGTCCCGGCTGTCATTCCTTTTTGTAGACCTTTGACAGTCGTTACGAGTAGTAAGAAGCCCGAAAGCCTGATAACCGGTCTTACCAAGGGGTCTCGTATTACCCAGTAACTGGGTTGTGGAGGTCAGATAGGCAGTCGCTCCATGTAAAATACTGGTATTGAGCTGCATCCCGTTAGACTGGAAGGCGACCCCGACATAGTTGGGAAAAGGCTAGGCAGATTGATTGATATACTCGTACTAGTAAAGGCGCCCCCTCACCGGGACGCCTGTAATCTTACAATACTAGATTCGATTTTGAGCATTACAATATTACCGTTACTTTGGTTCTCCTCACTCACTGATTTAATGCTCGAAACTGAGCTGTTACATTACAGGCGAATGCTCCCGGTGAGGGAGCGCCTTTACTAGCATAAAATAAAAACCAAGTAGAGCATTTAATATTTTATATATCTTAGAACGAACTTTACGCTTTTTATTTGTTTTCTTTCTTTTTTAATTTGGTTTTTACTTGTAGTATAATATGTTGTGTTGTGTGCCTTTTATTCTGTGCTAAAAAAATATATTTTCTTTCTTTCTTTATTTTATTGATAATTAAACTATTAGCTACACTAGCTATCTACATGTACTGTGACTAGTGTTTTTGAGCAAAAATTAGAACCTCAACAACACTGAATCCTTGTATTTGTTGTTGATTCTCGTGGCTAATTCATAAATGCTCATGACAGCCTATACTATTGAATTCAATTTAAGGTCAGGTTATATTGACATCAGTTTAAAGAATTGTATTCTCTTATAGAACACAAGACAGTTCACTTAATATATGAGATATACAAATAAATCATGCAGTTACAAGGTAACAAAGACTCTGTGAATCGATAAGAGGAAAACAAAAAATATTTAAAACTAGGCTTCTAAAAATTAAATCCAACAGTTTATTTTAGTTATTTAGCATGCAGGCATTTTCTAAATATATGTTACAGTGTTTCTGAAACATAAAAATTTAACAACAAACAAAAATAAAAAAAAATGCTTTTGCAAAATTATCTGGCAACTTATTGTACAGTACCGCTCCTTCGTATAAAAATGTTTTTCTTCCCGCAATTGGTTCTGGGCGGTATGAGTTCTAATTTCGACATCTACATTGATTCTAAGTAACTTGTTATTTATTCTTTCTTTCTTTCTTTGACTGCCTCATTGCTCTAGTGGTCGCAAGCGATACTTCTGAGCATGAGTTTCCCAGGTCAGGAAAAATGTTATTGGGTTTTTTCGTCTCATCTCAATTGCAGCCCGGAGTCTGCATTAGTGCTTGGTTGAAGGCATTAGGCTCGCCCTCTATAACATGGGAAAACATAGCTGGCGGAATGTGTACAGTCAGCTGCAAGAAATCTCACCCCCTAGCAATGTATAAATACATTGCAAGGGGGTGAGATTTCTCTACAGCTGACTGTACTAAGGTAAACCTCTGCGTAACCCTTTGAGTATTACAGGTGTAATATTATGTAATGTAACTTGTTTTTTTTTTTCAGTATTTATAATACCGCAGAGGTATGTCTTGGCTATCATGGCCCTGTTGGCCGTGGCTAATGCGTATACTATGCGAGTCTGCTTGAACCTGGCCATTACTCAGATGGTGAAGAAGCAACCGTCTGTGTCGATTGGGGATGACTATGACACCCTCGTATGCAAGGAACGATACGGGGATGAAATTAATTCGACTGATATCAGGAGCTTCTATTCTGCGAAAGCTGATGAGGTGAGTAAAATAATATAGTTATTTATACAATAAATGTAAAAAGAACCCTGTCCGATCCGAAAGAGGCGCAATAACATTAAGGTACTGCAATAACATTACCAAAAAGTTTTTTTAAAATTATTATTAATGTCGTGATGGCCCAGTGGTTAAGGCCTCGCCTCTCATGCACGAGGGCAAATATCAATGTGACTTTTTCAATTCATATGTACTTTCTGAGTTTATCTTGGACATTACTAACATCGGTGAAGGAAAACACCGTGAGGAAACCTGGACTTATATAGTTAATATAAGTCTGAAATCGCCAATCCGTCTTGAGCAAGCGTGGTGATCAATGCTCGTGCCTTCTTTGTATGAGAAGAGGCCTTTGCCCTGCAGTGGGACAGTAACAGGCTGGTATATTTATTTTATTATTTAAAATAAAAAAAGTTATTGCTATTTAAACTTTTAATTTTTTAGTACCAAAATTACCCCAAATCCTTACAAAAATTGCATAAGTTATGACTTTGAGACACCCGCTAAACGACGGCCACACCCAATGTATTAACCCGGTAAAATTCCCCATTGAAAAAATAAAGTGGGGTATTATTTTTTTTTCCTTAATATTTCCACATAAATATACTCTCAGTAAGATTAACAACACCCTCAGGGATGGGACAGGGTTTTTTTTACATGTTGTATGATAAAAATGAAATGATGTTCGCTGGTAATCGCTTAACTTGAGAGCGACTGGATCGATCTGGGTATTCATTGTTTTAAAATGTCCGGCTCAGGTTCTTACGGCAAGAAAAAACAATTAAGCTACCAGGAAAATTGGTGCATTTTCTATGGTAATTTTGTATCAATTATTGATTGTTGAACAGGATAACGTCAGTCGAGTCAGCTATCCTAATTTATCCGAAACGAGTCGGGGTACCCCGTTACTACCCACTTGAGAGAAGTCATACATACTTATCCATGAACCGCAAAATATTTTGCAGTAATGCTCATAATTATTACATATTACCTGCGCCCGGTTTCACCCGCATAAGTCTCGATTCCGTGGGAATATCGGGATAAAATGTATCCTTTTCCAGGTCATGGTCTACCCGTGTGCCAAATTTCATTAAAATCCGTTCAGCCGTTTAAGAAGCGTGAAAGCTTATCAAATAAACAAACTCATTTTCGCATTTATAATATTTATAGTTAGGATGTAGATACATTTAGCCGCTCGACAGTGGTAACAAAACCAGTATAAAGTCACTGATACATTACTGTGTCGTGTTCTGACGTGATACGGGATACTCAAATCAAACCGAATCTGTTCAGGACGACGTCAAATCGCAACGCTAACACTGCGTCAGAAGGCGTCATTTCTTTACTCATGTGGCGTCACGATACGACACAACTCAGTTCTTCTAATTTTATTGAAACTCCGTACTACGCTAGGCTAGCTCAAGGTAAAATGTTACCACCGAATGTACGGTCGACTGTACCTACTGCCGGATGCCAAAGTTTATTAAAATTGATGAAAGCAGTCTTCCTCGCCACAGCAAGTTGCTAGTTACCAATTTTTATTGAGGAAATGCCAACTCTAATCGTTTGTATTTCATCTTTAAATTGTTGTTTTTTATCCCGTAACACGTTTTCACACGTGATTTGAGAACGTCTTATACGATCTCAAATCACGTGTGAAAACGTGTTTTTGCGTTTTGCAAAAGCTCGTATACCTGCTGGGTGTCAAACTCATGGACCGCATTAGAAACTCCATACTTTGTTCCGAATAACAAATAGCTGATGCTGATAGCGTAAAATGGAACTGTGCCGGGTATTTTATCAGTATGTTGTATGTCGGGAGAGAAATGGAAAAAAATTACTACTCAGTGGAAAATGTTGAACTTTTGGAAAAACGGCAGAAAACATCAACGGGATGAGCTTGGCTCCTTTTTAAAAGATTGGCTGACAGTCGCAATAGACCAGAAAACTTTTTATTTCTTTCTAATTGCGTAACACACGCACAAAAGTCATTTATTCAAACTAGGCTGAAAACCAGCACTTTTCAAACGTCAAAATTACATAAGAAATTCCCCAGAACGCCCGCCCTTCACCACTTCCTAGTGCTTTAGCTGGGAAGAAGAAGTGAGCGCAACAAACTCCCCAGCAGCACAGCTGTCTGTTCAGTTAGAAAAACTTGGTTCTATCCAATAGTATGCAAAATAATTTAAATTACGCAACGCAAACCATAACATTAAATTATTTTCCATATATCGGTTTGCCACACGAACAAAAACTATTGAAAACTATACTCAATAAATTTAAAAAAAAATCGTAATTCAAAAGTCTATTTATTCAATCTAGGCTGAGAATCAGCACTTTTCGAACGTCAAAATTACATAAGACAGTCCCCCAAAACGCCCACCCTTCACCACTTCCTAGTGCATTAGCTGGGAAAAAGAAGTGACGCAACAAACTCCCCAGCAGCACAGGCACAGCTGTCTGTTCAGTTAGAAGAACAAAAAAAAAAGATTCTATATAATAGTATTCAAAATAATTTACATTACGCAACAAAAAACATAATTTAAATTATTAGCCATATGTTAGCTAGCACACGCCAATATACCGAACAAAATCATTGAGAACTATACTCAGGTCGACATAAAAAGCTAAACGTAAACAGCACTTAATATCTAAATAAAAAGCCTCCAGGCATAAAAGGCGTGCCCGCATATCGTTGTAACTGGAAGTTATAAATGATAAACTAGGACCGTCGATGTAAAATAAATAAACAAAGAGTGAATTACTAATAACAATAAATAATATGATCAATTGTCGAGGTCACTAGCTAACCACATATTGCAATTCAACTCATAAAAAAAAACATTTTGATGAGTAGATTTTGTCAACAAATAAAAACACAAATAGAACTTAATCCCTAAATAAAAGCCCCACGGATAAAGAGTGTGCCATGTGTGTGGATTATTAATTTGTGTGTTACGCATCATAATTTTTGACGTTCAAAAGTACCTTTTATATAAACTTTTTGACTTTGAATTTGACTTTGGGGTGCAGGAAAAGTGAAAAGAGGGAATAAAAATAATATTTAAGCCTTTTTATAAGTGTGAGACAATTTGTCATCATAAATGAAACTATTTTCAATTAAATTCCAAATTGTTACAACTGTTAAGAAAAACTTGGTAACTACGTTTATTTCAGAATAAAAAACTTTAGTAAACAGTGCACTTTTTTCTTTATTTAAAAATCGATTTGTTACAATTATTTTTTGTTCAATCAACTTTTTCTGCCAGTTGTCGAAGTGACGTTACTTTTTGCAACCGGTCGCAGAGTCGCAGACAATGAGGAAATGTCAACATAATCAGCAGATTTATATTATCACCGTCTAAGCCTTTATCAAGTATGTAGGTTAGGGTCGGGTTTTACTTTAGCCTAGTGCAGATTTTTAGTACAATTAAAAGATTTAGACTGCGGTACATATCCTGAAACTGAGGGTTCAATCGTAAAGAGTATGAATAAAGAGTGAGTTACTGAGTGTGAGTGTGTATGAGTGTGTGTCTTAGGAGTATGTAAGGATCATCGTAGGCGGTGGCGTTCTGTAGTTTCTGCCTACCCCCATCGGCTTGAGTATATTTATGAATGAGTTCAATCTTAAAGTTGGAAATGTAAAATTATTTCGCTGTTTTGATTTTGATTAATTTGTCAATAGGTATAAATGAATAAAATAATAAAATATCACTATGTGCACTAAACTAATTGCAATAATTAGTATCATTACACGGAATATTTCATTTTAAGCAAGCGAAATAGCATTTGAAAACTTTTAACATGCTTTTTTTACGCCAAAACTGTTATAGCACCTAATTGAGTGTTATTATTGCAATTCATAATCAATATTTGAATGCACGACAGAGCGATATTTCATAAGTTAATTCAGTAATATTGATAACTGGTGAAATATGGGTTTAGAAGGTACTCATTGGTATCGGTCAACATGACCTTATCAAATATACATTATAATGGATTAAATACCATGATGCCATGATTAATGACCCCGTTGGGTCTTGCTTCTAATAAACTTACACACATTAGATTAATTCACATTAAAGTACCTACTACAGGTAGGCACACCTCTGCTTAACCCTTTGCGGAATACAGGCACGATGTTATGATAAGTGTAATATTGACAATTACTAAAAAATCTCAATTTCTGACAGCACCATCCTTAATATTATTTACAGATTAAAGAACCAACTGAAACGTAGGTATTTAATATGACAATGATATTTATCTTAATACAAAGTAAACTGTCATCTGATAATATTCTTAGGTGGTAGAGGAGTTAGATAAATGATATTATTATTATCATCAAGAGATTATTTTCTCAAGCGTAGGTACTTATGTTGTTTACGATTTCGATTACGAGAGCATTTTGAATTCAGCGTAATAAACTAGCATTTTTCGCATTGCGTTTATGTACGTCTTTTCTTAAATATCTGACCATATATCAATTCAGGGTGGCGATTTAGTCACCTGCATTCGTTAAGAGGTAATTATATCCGTCGTACTGAATAACTTTCCTATGAAATCCACATTCGATTCGGAAAAAAAAACACAATAAGCTTCGAAATTGTCTGTGTTCCAAATTTGACGTTTATTTACATAGTGGTTTAGGATGACAGGTAGTGTGACAGGTAGGTGGTAGTAACACCCCCTTGAAGGATGCAGGTGAGTATCGCCGCCCGGTATATCGCTCAGCTGGTTGTTTGTATTTTCAAACACAAAACAATAATGCAAGCGACCGATTTTTCCTCCAGACAGTATTGCGGCCATGGCGGCCAATCTCAAGAGAGACTAGCCTTCAGCGCATGAGAAATTATATAGTGCACAAGAGTGTGTGCAGACACAGGATCCAAAAAATCAGTAGGGTAATGTACATTTTTGCTAGATTTTTTTCATATACACCATTCGAAAGAGCGAACCTTAACCAAAGCTTACCTCAATTGAACCTACGGTCGACGATATTAACTTCGTGCAAAACGGCGTAAGAAAAAAAAATAATTTCAAAGTGTCGGTTCACCGGTTTCGGGTGAGTAAATTCGTGCGAATAACCAATAAGCCGTCGTCAGTTGCCTTAACGGAGATTCGCCTGAAACCGGCGTATCGACACTTTTAAATAATATTTTTTCATCCAGAAAAAATATCAGGATCTGAAAACAAAAATATCAAATCAAATCATATATTTGCTTGAATATGGGTAAAAGTTATTTAAGCCATATCCTACCTTAACAGATGTGCAAACATCTATTATCATAATATTGATCTATTACAAATATTAATAGTGTAGGTAAACCGCAAAATAAATTATCAGTGGTTCCGAACATACTTTAAAGTCGTAAAATAAATAGGAAGCTATATTTGGAGTACATAATGTATGTCACGTGAAGCATTTATTTGATTTCAACCGCATATTGATTTTATTGGTTCGACAAGGAAATGAATTGCTAAAGAGTTTCCGAAGAACGTTTGTCAAAGCAAACTGTACATATTATATTGTATTCATTTCATGTATTTGTTTGAGGCCAATCATGAGTCCATTGGTCGTTTTAACTACAATTTCGATGGAGAATAATTTTTAAAGTAACCTAGGAACCTAACAAAAGAGATTAGCAACTCGAGATCTGGCGTGTGGTTTCGATAGAAACCACACGCCATTCGAGATTTCCACTAAGTACTATTTGAAATATGGCGTTATTTTAAAAATAAAATAATTCTTAATTCTAATTAAAACTAATAATACACCAACTTAGGGTAATCGTCTTATATTTTGTAAAAAAAAAACATTAATCGAATCTCGAAACAAAATAATCAACGTTTAATTACCTAAGTAATAATCATTTTCCTTAAGCTTACTTAACGCAAGAAATCAACACTCATCACGCACACTATAAATAAATCAATTATTATAATATTGATAATGGCTTCTCAAGAAGCAGTGTTATTAGTCGCGCGCACTCAGTCTCGAAATCTCGAGAAAGGCTCGGGATTGCTTTCCCTGGTACCTATAAAGCTAAGCGCACAGTACAGCGCAACGCATTCCAGGTATAAAAACCGCAGTCTCCACTAGACTGCGGTTTTTATACCTGGAATTAGACCACCAGTCTCAGACCCATAGGTCCCGGGTTCGATTCCCAGTGGGGGCTAAATTTTCGGTTAAGTTTGGTTGGTGGTAGGGCTTGTTCTATGTCCGCCTGGCTAGCTACCACCATCTTATCAAAGTCTGTGGCCATAAAAACAATGTTAACAGCATTGTTGTGTTTCGGCA
This sequence comes from Agrochola lota, assembly GCA_947364205.1. Classification (NCBI taxonomy): domain Eukaryota; kingdom Metazoa; phylum Arthropoda; class Insecta; order Lepidoptera; family Noctuidae; genus Agrochola; species Agrochola lota. Next base: position 14,076,229 of record OX376223.1, on the reverse strand, counting down.
GTTAGAGGTAAAATAGCCAGTTTATCTGTGGTTGAAGATTGCGGGTGAAACAATGATGATCAAGAGATGACTTACCATCAGGTGAGATGCAGGCCAAGAGCATACCTCGTGTGGATGAAAAAACTTCGCCTCTACTGTGCGATGGTTCATACGGATGTTCAAAAGGCAATGATGTAGGAATATTTTCTCGTTGAAGTGCGGTCCGCTCAAATGTGTGTCAGCCTTGAAATCGTATTTTTCTTCAGTTCATTTATACTAGAGATGCCGCGAATAGTTGTTATAGCGAATAGTCGAATACTGATTAATCGCCATTCCCTATGGTGAATAGTCGAATACTCGCCATTTTTACTCGCCATAAAAAAGGAATATAAAAAGAAGTTAAATATAAATATAAAATAATAATATAGTTTATTTATTTTCTGAGGCAGGTTTGATTTATGAAAAAAGCGCAACTGACTTGATCCCTGCTGCTGATCTGCCCCATTTGGACTTTAAATATTAAAAAAATATAATATAATATTTAAATATTAAAAGCGTAACTAATTAACTTCAACATGACTGATTTTTGGCAAACTTTTTATATTAATGATAATAAATACTGAGTGTGTATTGTTTTTAAAGATGAATAAAATATTAATTATTTTTAGTCTATAATTTTTCTGTTCATTCAAAGTTTATTTTTATTTAGACAACTATTCGCCGAATGTCGAAAAATATACACTACTATTCGGTATTCAACGAATAACAAAAAAAATCGAGTAATGCCGAATACCGAATAATAGCGAGTATTCGCGGCATCTCTAATTTATTCTCTCAACTTAGTTTAGGCACAAGGTCTAGATGAATGCGCACGAGTAGGATAAAATCACGCCTTGTTTACCCGAAGGGTGGGGCAGAGGTGTGTGACCTGTAGGACACCCTCATTTCGCCAGTTACGTTTTAAGACCCATGTGCGTGGGCGGGCTTATTGCCATCAATTGGGCACAAATCCAGACGGGATTGCTACTCAGAATTTCCTGTTAGAAAAACCCAATAATACTTTGTCCAACCTGGGAATCAAACCCAGGGTCACTAAACCAACAAGGCACACTAAATAAATGACATAAATTATTTATGTAATTATGATTAAAGGCTTGTGCCGACCACCGCGACTTGTCGCGCGACGCGACACGAACAATACAATTTCTAAGAAAACTTCACAGTATAACAATAACCGGTGTCGCGTCGCGCGACAAGTCGCGCTGGTCTGCACAAGCCTTAAAACAACGAGTAAGTATGCCACACACGCCACACCACTGTTACAGTATAAATCTACAGTGCCACCTGCAATAACAAAAGATGCTCTGTCTCAATGATCTTAGCTCTGAAGTGGCCAATTATATAAATATTGCCGACTGATAATGATACACCTGTTATTCAATAACCTTTCACAACTATTATGATAACAATTACTACAATGTACAGTCAGAGAAATTCATTTTAGAGCAAATTGACAATCTACGTCTGTTTGCCGTGTTAAAGCAGGTGCAGATTCGGGCAAGCTGTGCCGCAATGAAACGCATTGGAGAAATTGTCGACCATCCTTTTCTTGCCTTTCTTACATTTTCTATGAACCAACGCACACTACAGGCGGAGCGCACTGCACTTCTTTGTATGAAAATGCGTTGCGCTGCGGCTTATTCCAGCATGTGCGCTTAGCTTTATAGCCATTTTATACAACTTTCAAAAGAATGTGCACAGTGGTGATTTCAATATACAGGCAATTTAAGAGTGTGCATTCTGAAAGTGAGCAACGTCGCAAATAGCTGTCAAATATTTTTCTGTTTTAACTACTTTGGCAACATTACTGTATGGACTTATGAAATATCGCTAACTAGTGAACTAAAATATTGATTATGAAATACAATGATTAATATCGTCACACAGAATATTTACATTTAGATGTAAAAAAAAATTGGAAACTTTTACAAATGCCCTTTTTATACCTAATACGATTACAATATCGAATTCAGTTTTATAATTGCAATTCATTTTTAATATCTTAGGTCACTAGTTAGCGATATTTCATATTTCCATACAGCAATATTACCAAAAAAGGTAAATCTTTGGCAGCTATTTGCGACGTTGCCAATTTTTAGAATGAATGCTCTGCAGTTCAGTCAATTGGCTAAACAATTTATTTAACTTTTTTTTTTGAGGATGGGAAATCATCAAATGACTTCTCCCGCTCTGGGCAGAGCGAGAGGGTGTGTCAGACTTTTACTGACTAAAGCCCACCCGTGTTCCTTCCGTTGCCTGTGTGCCGGGGCCGCGATATCCCTTTCGGACAAACCCGCAACCCCAGCTGGAATTTATTTACCCTGACTTTACAATTTATTTTAGCAGGAGATGCTGTTTGAATGGAGTGAAGTTACCCAGGGTTTGCTGTTGGGATCTTTCTACTACGGCTATGTATTGACCCATATTCCTGGAGGAATGTTGGCTGAAAAATTCGGCGGTAAATGGGTCCTCGGCTTTGGACTTCTGTCGACTGCTGTATGTACTTTCATAACGCCATTTACGGTCAAAATGGGAGGAGCCACAGCGCTGTTCATATTGAGAGTCATTGAAGGTTTTGGAGAGGTGAGTGAAATATATTGTTCAATGTTTGATGTTATTCCGATTTAAGTGGCTGAAGCAGGTACACATTTTGAAACACACACATGAAAAATTAGTCACATAAAATTGCCCTCCATTATATTATTATATGGTATGGTACCTACTAAATACAAGTTTAATTTTAAAAAATCTCCCGGAGGTTTAAAGGCAAAATTTCCTTGAATAACAAAAAATACATTCTGTTAAGAGGTCGACGATGATTTAATGTTTTGTTAATTTTTATTTTTTTTAACCTCTTGAATTGTAAGTGAACCTCTTCAAGTCAATGGTTGAATGAGCATACAAGGATGTGTTCGAGATGTAATATTTACAACACAATAAGAATATTAAAAGGAAATCTACACAAGTACCTCAAACCAATAAAAGCAATGGTTAATATAATTAATGGTTCCTGGCTATGGAAATAACACCATAATTTATTTGTGTTGTTCTTAAATATAATATCGTATCTGTTTTAAGACTAATTTGCTAAGATGATTATTTAAAAAATCGAAATATCTTACCTAATTTTAAACTTGTTTATTTTGTTTTTTCAAGTTAGTTAGTAATGTTATAGTGTTTGTGGCACAAATTGTATGTTTGCGGGAATTTGGTGCTAAACTGCAAGGAATTGTTACACTAAAAGATTATTTTATGATTTTAGCAGTGTAAACCATTGTTGGCTGGCCATTAAAGAAACAAAAGTAATTAAAATAAAACTTGAATTAAAAATCACTCAATTAATTAATTAATTTAAAATGCAAAGACTGTGGTATCCAGTGAACGAGTGGTATCATGATAACCTGTTTTTGAGAGCTATTATATCTAGAAATAATTTATAATCTAATCTATTTTAGCAAGATTAAAAAATCCGGTTAGTTGTCGTTCCACCAAAACTAATAATTATTGTCTTAAAATGAGATTTATCATTTGTATACGTCTCATGGATGACTGCAGCAATGTCAGGCTAGAATATAACTCAATATGATAGAAACATGTATTACTCACAATTAAAAAGAAAGAAAGAACAAGGAAAAGAAAAATATTTTATTTGGGACACGCACAGGAAATACAAACATAAAAAATAATAATAATCTTTTTCATAAAAATATTTAAATATGTAGTTTATATGTATAAAAATGTAATAAAGAATAAAAATATTAAAAATAAAAAACAAAAACCGGCTAAGTGCGTGTCGGACCACGCACAATGAAGGGTTCCGTAGTTGGGATGAATTTATCCCAAGAACAAACTTAATATTGTAGTTGAAAAACGTGTTCTCCCATACGGAATGTATGGGAGATCATGTTTTTCAAAATGCAAATTTAAGTTGGTTAATTATTTCTCCCTTAGCTCTCATAGTTTTCCTTTTAATTTCGTTATATATACTACTGCTGTGAATTTTTTCACAAGTCCAAGTACAACCATTTAGCTAGAAGGGGGGGGGGGGACACTTGACTCTAACAAAAAATATTCAGTTAAAAGCTTAATATTTCGCAAACGGATCCCTTAATCCAAAAATGGTTTCAATAAACTCACGATACTCCACACCATGGGATAGATGAGAAAAATAAATATCCCCTTTTTACGTGTGGGGAAGGCACCCAATTTTTTTTTTGAAAGACCTTTCTAACGATACCCCACAACATGGGGTAGATGAGGACAAAAAAAAACATCCCCACTTTACGTGTAGGGGATACCTCCCCTAAAAAAATATTCTTCTTGATTTTATTTTACTACTTTGTCGGCATGATTCATATGTATATATATGCCAAATAACAGCTTTCTAGTACTAACCGTCTCTGAGCCAAGCCGCGGACAGACAGACGGATATGGCGAAACTATAAGGGTTCCTTGTTTACTATGGAACCCTAAAAAGGTGCATTTAAAAACTAACAAAATAATAATGACCTGTGTGTGCGAGGCCGAAAAGGCTCCTATCTCAGCATAATGCATTAGGTACAAACCCCACAACGAAGTAAGGGATTAATGACTATAAGCCAGTCAAAAATTTACTGTTGAATTTAATTTAAAGCCTATTTGTCCTAATCACCATTTAATTTTCAAATGACTTGTTTTAAACAAATCAAAAAAAAAAGACTAACGGATAAACTCATAGGCTCATGCACAACTATTATTGAAGTACTTAACATTTAATTCTAATTTCATTACATAATAATATTTATTTAATAATTCAATTATTATTATCGTTTTTTAACTCTCTAGGAGTATAGGCGTCCTCCATCTTACTCTACGTCTTTCGGTCTTTGACCTTTACCATCGAAATAAAAGAGAATGCAAGAGAAGATTATAAAGTTACATATCCAGGGTGACTTTGAAAACAATCGACAAAATTTAAGGGGGTGTTCTACCCATCAAATATAAACAACTTTTACTATGGGAATAATTAAATTCGCCATGTTTTTTTGGACCTTCTTATACAGAATGGTCCAATCGGGTATGTACCTTTATATGGGAAGGTCGATTATTTTTTGCGAATTCGTATGGTCCCATAGTAAAAGTTGTTAATATTTGATGGGTAGAATACCCCCATAAATTATGACGATTGTTTTCAAAGTCACCCTGTTTATATACCTTTATAATCTTCTCTTGCACTCTTCTCTATTTCGACGGCCCACTGAAAACTGTAAACCTTACTATAACGAACTAATTTTCCCCAGGGTCCTACAATGCCAGCTCTAATGGCCATGCTGTCGAAATGGGCCCCTAAAGAAGAGCGAGCACGTATCGGGGCCATCGTCTTTGGAGGAGCACAGATAGGAAACATTGCTGGATCCTACTTCTCCGGTCTTATCATGCATAACGGAAGTTGGGAAAATGTATTTTACATGTTTGGAGGACTCGGCTTGTTGTGGTTCTTGTTATGGGTGAGTTTAATAAAATAATAATATATTCTGATAGGTGACTGGGAGGAGCTCGTGGCTAAGTAATTACTGCCACACGGATCGATCTATCAGGTTAAGCTGCGCTTGCCGGGGTTGGTCTGTGGATGGGTGACTATCTTTACGTACCGAGATTCGTCACGGGTCGCCAGAAGCCCGAAAATCTGACAGTCTTACCAAGGGGTATCGTATTACCCAGTTACTGGGTTGTGGAGGTCTGATAGGCAGTCGCTCTATGAAAAAATTCTGCTGCATCCGGTTAGACTGGAAGCTGACACCAATATAGTTGGGAAAAGGCTAGGCAGATTGATTGACTCTAATACGTAACTTTAAAAAGTCAACACAGATTAATTTGCGAAACTTCACAACCAAAATTGTGATTGATTCGAAAAATAAGATAGGACGCCCTCACGCTAGGTGGAGCGACGATATAAGCAGGGCGAGCGATTGAAAAAAAAAAGAAACAGTGTTTATTCGCAGAAATATAGTTTTTACAAGATACGTATATATTACGTCTGCTAAACTGCACAGCACTTGGTTATCAGACGTGGCTCCTTGTCCTTGGCCCATATATCCAGCTGTAGACCCTCTCCAATGGCTTTATGCAGATGATGATGATTAATGTTTTGATAACGGTGTGTAAAGTTTCGCCAATGAATTTAATTTGACCCTGTTTATTAGTCCGTTTACGTAAATGTGGTTATGGAAATCGATGACTGCAACACCAGGAAAAGTCAAAAGAAAACAAATCACCATCGACACCAGTGACTATTCTTTTATAAACACAGCAGAGAAATGACGTTTGATGGTAGAAATAACTTAATAATAACACACAGCACAGCCACAATCAGGCGATAAAATTCAGCTTGAAGTGTCATAGACAATTTAATTTTCCAAAGCATTGCTAGCGCTAAACTTTCCGTCGCATATTTTTCGTAAATTTGTCATGCATGAGGCTTAGTAGAAGAATGAATATAATTACCTATACATCTTTGTTTTGGGTACGATACTTGTGAGCTGTGGGTCTAGTGCGAATTTATTATAACTATTCAACTAGTACTAAAACTGAAGTAGCGCCGTCATGCGACAATAATGGGAAACAATTCCAGACAAATTGAGGAATAATTTCAAAAAGTCGCAGTAGGCTGCTGAAGGCCTTAATTTATTAAGGCATCTACAGGATAGCGCGGTTAACCAGCCCGATGTTGTCACCTCTTAGGTGACCTGTGAGATGCTATAAAAAAAAAAAGGCGGTGTGGAGCGGTAATCTCAGTCTAATCGTTATGTTGCTACAGCTTAGTTACTGAACAGTCAGGGCAACATAACCTACTCAAATGATTAATATGCATCTATGTATCACATGCAAAGGTCACAGACCTTAGATCTTGTTTTTCATCATAGAGCAATGTGCAGTGGAAAAACAATATTTTCTGTACACGTCAGTATTTGCTTACATAAGTGTACAACTAATATTCTATCGGATAAAGTGTCGCTAGCGGCAGTGTATCTCTAACGGATAAAGTGCCGCTACCGGCATAATAGTGGCGCTGCCTCGGCCCGGCCAAAGTACCGTAAGCATTTCATTGACATTGTCACTGAGTCACTATATTTTATGTTTTTTTAGTTTATGTCGTAGCTTTAAGGACAGATTTTGTAGTTCAAGTGTTTCCACTAATATAGGGTTGACTGCACATCAAAGCCCTATAAATCTCATACGCTTTTTAGTGTTTATAAAATTATCCTTAATATTAAGGCTTAAGGTATTACACTATAGCTATATCTTCCTTTTGTAGTCAGTGCTATGCTACAGTACCCCGAACACACACCCCTACATATCAGACAGCGAAAAGAAGTTCCTGAACCAGAATGTGGACGCTTTGATCCACACTTATTCGAAGAAGTTGGATCCCATCCCGTGGAAGGCGTTGCTCCGATCTGTCCCTCTGTGGTCCTTGATTATCGCCGGTGTAAGTAATTTCATGTTATGATTTTATTTGTCCTTTATAACTCTAAGGCTCACTTGCACCACAAATCACTAAACACATTTAGCGCTAAACGAATTTAGAACATCGTTCTATTTCTGTTCTATGACAGACACAAAATTATGTGTTAATACATTTAGCGTTACATGCATTTAGTGATTTTTGATGCAAGAGGACCTTATTGAAGTTTCTGTTTTTTTTTATAAAAAACACAAAATAATGGCCAGTAAAGCTCCCCCAGTCGGCATGATTTTTTCCGACATCTTCAACAATAATCGTCATATTTCAGCAAATTTACACAAAACCTTAATCCATTATATACCAAAACCTTCCTCTTGAATCACTCCGTCCATTGGTGAAACCGTTTGAAAATCCGTTTCGTAGTTTTTGAGTTTATCGCGTTCAGACAGACATACAGACTGACAGACGCAGCGGGGAACTTTGTTTTATAATATGTATGGATAAGGATTAACATTGTGCTACAATTTTGCTCAGCTCAGCATATTACCCGACACTTGATATTAACCTACGTCTGAATTTATTTTAAACAGATCAATGCTCATTTGTTTTTTTTATGGTAATATGTTAAGTCCGTTATTATTGTGGTTTACCACAAGCTATACAAATTATGTTTGTGATTGAAACAAAAACGCCATCCATCAGTAACTATAAAAAGTGATAGTTGTTTGATAAATTGCATGGCATAAACATAAAACCATGTAACTATCTACTGTCAACTTCTAATTTTATTGTTATGTATACAGTTTGTATAGATTTTATGATCACCATAAACTTATAAGAGTTTGATGATAAAATATTGATTTATCATGAACCACATAGAATGATAGGAAATGTAAAAATATATGATTACCAAAATTTAAATCGCTAGACTTGCCTCATCGTTACGCGAAGAGGTGTTCATACTGAGAAGAGTGAACTCACACATTATTAAATAGCGTTTCTGTGACAATCAAGTCACTGCATCATTGTGTCTGAGGTTTCAAAACGAAACAGAAGCGCGACTATCTTTTGACGTGGTAGGGCGAATTTAACGATTTAAATCTTTATGGATTACCCCGTGGCCACGAGCTACACGCTCTAGCGATACGTGTCTTGTGATAGCGGCTACGGTGAAAACAAAAGAAAGTAGTTGTTTAGACCAGTGGTTCCCAAAGTTGACTGGACCGCGACCAACCTAACAAAAACTTCCAAATTCGGGACTCACCTCTTGGCTGTCATGGTGAAAAAAGGGGCATACTTAATTATATGAATAAAGGACTGTTCAAATAAGAAAAGTCAAGGGAAGAGTGCTATTTCAATGAGAAGGATGTATTTGTTTCCAATTTTTTTTGTCATTATAGCTTTAGCATCAACTTCAATTACTTTAATCGTAATGAGTTTGATACGTCCAATTTATTTCGGTATTTAGTTTTAATTTATATACGTACATAGCTGACAACATTTTTTTTGACCCATAGTTTGGGAGCCACTGGTTTAGACCACGCCATGAGTCACAGTGAAGTGACTTGCGGAGCGACGCGATGGACGGAAACAGTTCGCGTCGCAAGTCGCTCCGCTCGAGACCGTGAACGGGGCCTTATAAAGACATGTGTATTTTTATCAACAGATTGGACACGATTGGGGCTATTTCACAATGATCACTGACCTCCCTAAGTACATGACAGATGTTTTGAAGTTTAACATAAAGTCCACTGGTCTTCTGTCAGCCTTACCGTATGTGGCGATGTGGATTGCTTCCTTCTTCTTCGGTTTACTGTGTGACTTCTGCGTGAAGAGAGGAATACACAGTATCAGAACCGCCAGGAAAATTTACACTACTATCGGTAAGTTACGAATGTAGTTATGAATGTTATGACCTAACAAATAGATGTGAAAGGGGTCCGGTATTGAAATGCTTACAACTGATATATAAAATTAATTTATAATATAATCTATACTAAGTCCTTGACGACTCTTGTCACAAGTTATTTCAATTTTTATCCGATTTGAAAACTCAATATACAATGAATCAGCAGCAAGCTTAACGAAATCAAAAATAAATTCTTTATAGACTACTTTTGTTTAAGTAACGCCAACTCAAAAAATCACTCAAAATCACACAATTTACTAAAAGAAAAACACTAAACACTGCCCGACCCGGGTATCGAACCTAGGACTACTCGCTCAACAGGTGCACTTGCAACAACAGAGGTCATCAATATAACAGCCCGTTCATTATTTCTTTCTGTTCGTAGCGGCCACTGGTCCAGGTATCTGCATCATAATGGCCTCCTACTCCGGCTGCGACACGACCCTGGCCGTCATCTGGTTCATATGCGCTATGACCCTCATGGGAGCTTACTACAGCGGTATGAAGATTAACCCGTTGGATATCACTCCGAACTACGCAGGAACTACCACGGCCATGGTCAATGGTATTGCAGCAGTTTCGGGCATAATTTCACCGTATCTCATAGGGCTATTGACGCCAGATGTAAGTTAAAACTTTAACTTTTTTTTGGTAAGATATTTTGTCCCTGCTGAAGTGAGTTTGTTTGTTTGTTACGCTTTAACGCTAAAATGGCTGAACGGATTTAGATGAAATTTGGCACATGAGTAAACCATAACCTGGGTTAAGACATAGGATATTTTTATTCTGATATTCCCACGGGATCGAGACTTAAGCGGGTGAAACCGCCGGCGCAGCTAGTTTTTCAATAAACTCGAACCCATTCCGCAAACTAATACGACACTTTACAACAGTACATCAAAGTAATAAGGTTATTATATATACTTAATGAATCAAGTATGACGATTAACGAAACTATGCAATATGCATTATGATAACGGGTTTTCGATAAATAATGAGGCTACTTGAAATATAAATAAACAAACATATCAAGTACCTAGTTAATCTAACTTGCGTAAAGTTAAATTTCATAGATCCGATGAGCATTCTTATCATTTATTTACTCGTCAGTTTATCGGTTATACCTGTCATCGTTGACACATAAACAAGAAAAAAATAAGTAAAAAATGGCTTTGACGTAATTCGTCTGAAAACCGCGTCACAGGTTTTTTGACATCTTGAGATGTCCACTTGAATTTCCACTTTAATCTTTGTTGATTAAGCTTGGTACTTATTGAAACTTCTTCCAAGATAGGGAAACAAAATCTTCGTTTGAAAGTTTTTTAAATATTTAAAATACATGAATCAGGTTTTTTCCTTATTCGTGCCTAACAAAAAAATTGTAGTGTGCCTTAGATGAGTCAGCTTTTATAGCAATTCCCCAGCGACTTGCTGGCGGTTTCAAAATGGCATGTATATGAATAATAAACCTCAAATAACTCCCATTTTGCTTTCTTAAAAATTATGTTATTGAACACTCTAATTTTATAATGAATGCGCCTCTAGTTCTGAACGTATCAAAATTCCTATTTTGGGGTCCTACAAATATTAAATCGCCAAGTAACTGCGACCGACTTGATCTAACATGAGTCGTAGGTATAGTCAACTTCAGGATGATTTCCACCAAACGGCTCGCATCGCATCGGATCGGAATGTATACGAACGGATGCGGCGACGGCCGATCGCGTCCGGCAGGATGTCGACACATACGGTCGGCCCCGTACCGTTGCTTGCGAACTTATCCGTTTCTGCGTCTAGTCAAATAGTTTCATTCCTACGACGACAGGCGAATCGACTTGATTACGCGTCGTACCATACTCGCAAGATGCGGTGCTGTGGGCGGCTTGGTAATATAGACTTAAATACTGTGTACACGATTTATCATCGCTTAAAGATTATAAAATCCGTTCCGATCCGATGCGATGCGAGCCGTTTGATGGAAATCATCCTTTCAGGTTGAAATGGTCTAATACTGGGTTCACATGGATCATTTTTAGTTGATCAACTACAGTCAAAAGCGTCTGAACATATTTTCAATCAAGTTGAATTTCAAATTAAAAGTATGTTTTGTTGAACAACAAAAAAAAACAACTAAAATCGAAACGTGTGATCCCAGTCTAACTGTCACATAGACAAGCAGACGTTACCGTTCTATGACGTGCAAGTGACATTCAACCTTAGAGTGGAAAAGTCTCGTGCAGACAGTCTTGACGCAACTCTAATAAAACAATGGGGATGATGCCTGGGTAAAAAAAAGATATTCTAATTACGGACTAGTAAGAATATCTTTTTTGAAGTCAGAAAAAAAAATGATACGTATTTTTTTCTTTATCATATTAATAACAAAATATTTAGATAAAACGCGTTTTGAGTTGGGGAGTGGGGGTCGCTACGTCACAAGTAAATATAAAATCTACATACTCGTGGCGTCATGGCACATTTTAACTCAATGTGTCGCCGAAATATTTAGATTACGTAAAACAAGAAAAAATACGCGTCTAATATATTTTGGTAATCTCCAAGATGGACTAAAAAAATTTTTTGTCATCATCCCTATTTCTAAGAAAACTTCACGGTTGAAAAATTGATAACCACTGTCGCGTACCGTCTGTCTGCACGAGCCTTAAAGCAATTACGAAGTCGACTATACTAGAACCAGTTAAATTTTGAAGCATGTATCATAGCGTCAGCCGCATGCCTCACTTTTTGACGTTCAAAAGTGCCTTACAAGGGCATAATTTAAATCAATGATTTGACTTTGACTGATACAAAAAGACAAGCAAATGAGAAAATGGTACCTGATGTAGTACAAGATAGTTTTAATCCAAAGGCAAGGATGCAAAAAACGATGCTGCCGATTTTTACTAAGGTGCTTCTAGACAGTGGGTGCTTCGAATGGTACCCACACAGTTGACGCATGCCTCACGCTGAGGCATCTGACATTTGCGGCGCATGCCTTGCACTATGCAGATACACCTCTAGAAGTTCCATAAAACGACCCTCAGCTAAAACTATGGTTCACCCTTTTCTAATAATAACTTGTCTTTTCTCTTCTTTACAGTCAACACTGAAACAATGGCGGGTAGCATTCTGGGTTTGCTTAGGAGTTCTAGTCTTCACAAACGTAATCTACATCCTATTCGCGAGCGGAGAACAGTTATGGTGGGATGACGTCAAGACCCATGGGTACCCGGAAGGCTGGGCTCACGGCGACCTGCCAGTCAGACCCGTGGACTCAGAAGGAGAGAAAAAAGAAAAGAGCGAGAAAGAGAAAAAATAAACCGACTGTTAATGTTAACGTAATGTTCTGTAAATATTGTATTAAGGCTAATTTTATTTTTTACGAATAAAATTATTTAATGACGTATTTTTGTTGTTTTATTTGTTGTTTGAAGAATTTAAGAGAAATGAGAGAAGGCCAAACGGCCTAGACAATATGACATTCCATCGGCGATCACGATGATGGAAAACTCAAAAATGTATTGGATTGACATAAGTTACTGAAAAGCTTATGTCAATCCCATTGATAGTCGTTGTAGAAGTACGAAACGCTGCACTCGACTGGTGCCGCTGGCGTGCTTAATTCTATATTTAAAATGAATTTAAAAAAAAAAAAATGGTGGCATACTTATAGTTCCGATTTCAGCCGCACGCACACTTGCGAGCACTCTAGAAGAGCGATTGCCACATGGTTATTTTTTACTGCCAAAACAAGATTTTTCTGTAGACATGGTTTAAACCTCTACTAGCAAAAGCCAGAGCCAGTTTTCGTAATAAGAACATAACTGTGATCGAAATACAGTTCTTTATTCAAAACGGACAAGTTGAATACCTACTTATTATAATTGATAACTTGACTGTTTTGTATTACATACATTACGCAACTTATTATAACATCACGCAGGTATTCAACATTGAAAAAGAAAAACTGGCTCGCTCTAGATTCGTATGAAATATATGTTAGTACCTAAACTACATCTAATCATAATCATTTAATGATTTGTTAACATAGGTAAAAAAAAAAGTTGATATAAAAAAATAAAAAAATTACAAGCGCGCTATGCTATACCAGAAGGCGTACAAATATTCATGGGTGTCATTGATACTAAAAATGTATAATATAATTATAGATTATATTAATAATAATAATATCAGCCTATTATTGTCCCTCTGCAGGGCAAAGGCCTCTTCTCATACAGAGAAGGCACGAGCATTGATCACCACGCTTGCTCAAGACGGGTTGGCGATTGCAGACTTATATTAACTACAAGTCCAGGTTTCCTCACGGTGTTTTTCCTTCAACGATGTCAGTAATGTCCAAGATAAACTCAGAAAGTACATATGAATTTAAAAAGTCACATTGGTACTTGCCCGGATTTGAACCCACAACCTCGTACATGAGAAGCGAGGCCTTAACCACTGGGCCATCATGATATATATATATAGATTATATTACAGAACTTATTTTTACCATGCATATGCCTAACTACATTATTAATACATCAGTTTAGAAACAGCTTAACTAACTATGATAAAACTGTTCATTAACAACATGTTCATTAGACAAGTAGAAATGTCGCAATTTATTCATTAATTTATTTATTTATTATAATATATTATATTATATTATTATATTATTATTTAAGAACAAGGCTTTTGTTTTTTTTATTTTTTATTATTATTTTTATATTATTTTATTATTTATTTATTATATAATTTTTTTTTTTTACTTTATTTCGTTCATTTAGAAACTTTAATAAGCAGTAGTAGCATTTGGCTATAAGATTTTTTTTTTAAATGCAACTTCGACAACCTAGTGGGCAGCTGTTTCAGAGGTGTTGGGAGCTTATTATAAATTTTTGGGGCCACACAGAATATGCTTTTATGCATCAAAGCCGTGCTTGACCTTTTAAACAGTTCCAAAACCTTAAAATTATCTATGATTCTGAATTCAAGGTAAAGTAGGTGTGTGGCAATTTCACAGAGCCCATAGATGTGTCACAAATGTGGACACAGCTTTAGGTTTCTCTTAAGGCTTATTCAGATATAAGCGATATCGCTGTCGCTCTCGGGAGCGATATGCGGTCCGCCTAGTCGGTCTAGCCTAATATCGGCGCGACAACGATATCGCTTTGTCTGAATAGGCCTTTAAAGTTGGTGAGGATACCAAATATTTATTATGTAGGTATTTAAAAAAAAATTGTACTGATTGTAAAAAAATGCGAGCTCTTATCATGTTATCTGTCTATCTCTTGCCCTGTTTTAATGCTTATTCAGATATAAACGATATCGCTGTCGCGCTCACTAGCGGTACTGCCGTTCGATTCTGTAAAAATATCACCGTGAAACTTAGGTGAAGTGAGCGTGAAGTGAGCTGTCAATAGTGTAAATCCCTAGTATCCTGCCGGTCGATTCTGTGGCAGTGACAACTCACTTCACACTCACTTCACTTAAGCTTCACGTTAATATTTTTACAGAATCGACCGACTGGTCCAAAGTGACTAACCAGAAGGCGGACCGCATATCACTCCCGAGAGCGACAGCGATATTGCTTATTTCTGAATAGGCCTTAAGGTAGGTCTTGCTTACCAGGAGGGTATATCTAAAAGCAAGATAAATCTAACATTCGACACGTGTCTGTCTGCGTATCTCTCACAGATCATATCACAAACAAAGACAAACTTTCCTTGTAAAGATTTTTCCATTCATTTTTCGAAACAAATATTTGACAAACGTATGGAAAAAAAATAATGCAGAAAAGATATATTATCATATCTTTTTATATTATATCATAGGCACTCACGATAAACACTAGAACAGAACATAAATAATTGACGTGCAACATGTGACTCAGCAACGTTGCCAAACAATGCACAGCGTTGCAACTTGCAACTTGACGCGAAACAAAACGAGCGCCTTGTTAAAACAACGTTACGGAACGAAAGCTGTTCGGCATTGCAGAAAGTGATCATGAAGGTTAGTTGTTGAATAAACGGATTAAACAGCACGAAAGCTACAAAAAAAAACGTTTTTATAGTAAACTAGCTTTTGCCTGCGGCTTCGCCTGCGTGGAGGTCGGAAATATCCCACAGAAACGTACTACTAGCGAAGTAAAACGCAACGCACCGAGGATGATTAAAACTACAGTCAGTTCAAGGCAAAGCCTTATTTTAAGTAGTATAATATACCTATTGACACTTCCTTGTATCTATATTTTGGAAGTAGATATTTTTGTCAAGCAAAATCCAAGTCCTTTTGAATGTGTAGCTGATGTACTCCCAAGAAATAAGCGTGACGATAGTTAACCGTCTCAATTACCGTGTCAAACTACTTTGGTGCGCAGAAGTGTCTACTGTTTAGCTCCAATAATTTACAATAAATTACCAAGTGGTTGGAATGACTTGGCAACAGTGCTGTAAACAGCACTGTTGTCAAGTAAACTACGTATTTTTTTTAAGTTTAAGACGTATACAGTTTTTATCAGAGAAACATTTTTGTTGTAATGTTTTTCCCTTATTCTATATTGTGCCGTGCCGTCTTGATTTATTGACATTTTATTATTATTGTTAACTATTAGTGTCTGGCTTGATATTGTGACATGTAATTTACCTTGATTTTATATTTTTATTTTCATTTTGTTAATGTGACATTTGTTAACTTAACAATTTTGTATAGTCCAGGAAAATTAGTCAAATAAGGGCAAATATCTCGGAATGAGAGGTAGTCAGCTATAAACTTGTTTATTCCCTTTTGACACCCTATAACTTGTCTCAAAACCTACTTATCGTAGGGTGTCCGCGACTAGAGCACCGCACTACATCTCGAAAATGGTTAAAGATTTAAAAAAAATGTCAAAAGAAAAGTTGAAGAAAATTTAATCCTCTACAATATTTATTCAAATACAAATAGCAGAAAACCCATAGGAAACGAGATATTTGCAATAAATGTGAAGAAGGTCGATTTTTTTACCTTTGACTTTGAAATATCTGTAGTTGCGGACACCCTACGATCAGTAGGTTTTGAGACAAGTTTTAGGGTGCCAAAATAAAGGTTTATACAAGTTTATAGCTGACTATCTCTCATTCCAAGGTGAAACCCCTAATATTCTTGGACTATGTATGCCTTCTGGCGGGACGTAGTATGGACCGACATTTATTTGTACAACATCTGTATTATTCTTTTACCCTATGTTCACAAAATTAATAAATGAATTGAATTGAATTGATGGATCTGGATCTGGATTGCCCAATAATGTGGTACAGGACCAGGCTGCATGTTGAGCAAGATCTAAACCTAATAATAAAATAATATGAAACATATAGTGTATTTTAATCTTTTTGTTATTGTAAAATTGTAATTCATAATGTTTTTATTGATTACTTTTGTAATGTTTATCTAATTGTAATATTTTAATTAATTCTTAATGTATCTAATATTTTTAATTTCACATGTATGCATGTGGACTGGTTCTGAAATCAAATGAATTTAATTTAATTTAAAAGTTCGAATCCTATGTCCTAACCCAGGTAATGGTCTACTCATGTGCCAAATTTCATCCAAATCCGTTCAGCCGTTTTAGCGTGAAAACGTAACAAACAAAGAAACTCACTTTCGCATTTATTTATTAGTTAGGATGATAGGTGGTAATTTCAAATATAGCACGCAGAGCAGTTACAGCTCTCAGGAAATCTCCTATAATTTGGAGTAATTGCTAAATGCATTTACAGATTTTGGTCAGCTAAGAAAACGTGACGTTTTTCTCACACGCTTAATTTTATGAAGCATATTGCATAATCGATTGAAGGTTAACCTACGCTTGCCACGGTCGTTTCATGGCTAGGTGACCATTCATTACATATCGAGACCATCGCAGGTGAAGCCGGTGCTCTCGGCTGCCATTCGTAGATCATTGACAGTCGTTGCGGGTAGTCGGGAGAAGTCCAGAGGGAGAAGAAGAGGGAGAAGCCCAGAAATGTGACAAACTGTCTTCCCAAGGGGTATCGTGTTACCCAGGAACTGGGTTGTGGAGGTCAGATAGGCATTTGCTCCATGTAAATTAAAATATTCAGCTGCATCCCGTAAGACTGGAAGCCGACCCCGACATAGTTGGGAAAAGGCTCGGCAGATTGATATATTGTATAATCGATGCATCTTTGTATAAGGATTAGTAGAATCTTCTGAACCAACTGAGGTAAGAGTACCTACTAGAAAAGTCTCAAATTGCAAAAAAACAATAACAACACTAAGGTAAAAAAAAATGAGAGTAGATAACTACGTATAATCAAATGGTTTTTCACTGTCACCGGTGCTAGTCAAGGCTCCGTTAGTTGTCAATGAATCAAACAATGGTCATGACAATGAAAACTTCAATAACTATCCATTTTCCATGACGAAGAATTATTACTACCAATTACTCAATTAGTTATAAGGACGCCACACCACGGCACCTCATGATTGTCATCATAGAAAACAATAATAAACAAATACAAACAATAATAGTTTTACATTGTTATGAATAGCAAATACTTATAATAATTACATAAAATTTGCATTTCTGTGTAACAAATTCACGTGTGAAATAGACAAATGAAATACAGATCATTAAGGGCCCAATCACACGTACCACAACAACCACACTACATCGCAGCGACAAAATGTGCGCAAGCAGTGTCGCTGCAGCTTCTTGCAGTAGCGTTGTGGTAACAACAATATTTCAACAGTGTACTTAAAGTACACCCACATTCGCCAGTTATGTATATATAAGGCCCCAATTACACTATCATATATTTATCATACAAATATGGTTTCATATCTGTCAAATTCTATGATCATCGGATATCGATTTAGCCGTGTTTGATTTAGCCATTTTTGAAGTTAGACGGATATGGTCATATTTGTACGCTTGCTGTCAAATAGGATCCCTTACCTATGATCATAGACAATATGAATCATATGGATATATTATACCGTCTTAGGTTCTTCATAATAAAAATGACTCATACATTTCTGATCATATTTCTATGATAGTCTAATATGAAAAAGTCAAATTCGAAATTTGAATCTGTTTGAGACAATTGCTGCGTTGCGGGGCGCGGCCTGATGCGACTCCTAATGTGCTTTGGCGCAACTTTGCGGCTGAAATGTGCGCTTAGCTTTAAAATTAATTACTTTACAGGGTGGATTTTGAGATGGGGCAGTAAGGGCACGCCGGGCAGGCTTTGGGGGAGGCCTATGTCCAGCAGTGGACATCTTTCGGCTGAAATGATGATGATGAGTAAGGGCAGGTTCCTTAACCGTTGCGCGTTATGGCTACAAGAAAATATCCTTAGGAAGACTGTCCTTCACTCGTAAAGTAAATGCTAACTGCAATCACAAATATTGAAGCAAAATAACAGTCAGCTAGAACAATACGTCAATTCTCTGTTTTATTTTTATTTTACCCTTACCCCCTTATTAACAAACGCAGAGAAAACTTGAAAAAAAAAACATGGTTAATCTGAATGTTGTAACTTTACACCAACTATTTTTGTAAGGGGATAGACTATACCTATTCGTGTAGATCGAAACCATGTAACAATTAGTGAATGAATGAATTAATGATATATTTATTTGCAAGAATATAGGTAGTTAACATAAGTTCTTAAGATCACTATATTCGCCATTTCAGCCATGCAAATATTCAGATTTTACAACTTGGTTATACTTAACTTGATTAAACTTGATTTAATTAACTATTTCATTCTATGGCTAATCGTAGAAACAAAGATAAATATCTTTATTTCTGTCTAGCTCAATGACTATGCTTACATGGTAGAATAAACATACAGTCAGCAACGAGGATTGATTAGGAAACTTTATAGGACAGTGGCATCATTCGTCAAGACAGCGTTATCTGCTACACCAACTTTATTTTCACTCCTAATTATAATTTCAAACATTTATTTGAACATGTTGCGTGTTTCTAAATTGGAGGAGCAGTGGTGGCCTAGTGGTTGGGGCCCTAACTTACGAACGGTCGTTCGAACCCAGACAAGCGCTTTACTTTGTGTAAATAATCTCATCAACACTGCTCTCAAAATGCTGAAGGAAAACATTGTGAAGGAAACCGGCATGTCCTAGAACAAAAGTTTCGAAGACATGTGACATCTATCAACCCGCATTGGGCCCGCGTGGTAGAATACAGCTCACTTCCTCTCGAAGAGAGGAGGCCTGTGCCCCAGCAGTAGGAATATTCTAGGTTGATTATAGTAAGTGTATCTCTAAATAAATAAATAAATGATTTTGCGGCCATACCTAAACAAAGAAAAGGCTGCTTGCATAACAAACAAAAACGTATCATAACAATATGATTATGTAATTATTATCTAAACCAGTTTTTACGTAACTTTCATGCCAAGATAGGCGTTTATTTATGACTAGCTTTTACCCGCGGCTTCGCTCGCGTGGATGTCGGAAATTATCCCCCGGGAACGTACTACCGAGATAAAAAGTATATAAGTATAAGTATATAAGTATATGTGTTAATCCAGGTTATAAACTATCTGTTTGCCTCATCCAAATCCTATTAGTAGCATAACATTATGATTGAATACTGTAGTATCGTGAATTCATGCAAGCCTAGTACTTTTTGTGCCAAGTTTTAAGGAATCACATTGTCCCATACAAACTTTGCCCCCCTTTTTCACCCCTTTAGAATTTCGGAAAATCCTTTCTTACCGGATGCCTACGTCATACAAGGAACACACCCTCCAAGTTTCAGGTCTCTACGGTCAGCGGTTTAGGCTGTGCGTTGATCCATCAGTCAGTCAGTCATTCAGGACAAAGCATTTTATATGTATAGATTATCGAAGAACTTATTCTCTAGATACATAAACTCACGCCAGGCAGAAACTACAGTATGCCATCAGCTGCGATCCTTACATACTTCTTTTGCTTCGCTACGTTCAAACATCTGGTCATATACGTAAGCCGTTTGTGAGTAGTTACTACGTCCCTTTTTAGGGTTCCGTAGTAAACAAGGAACCCTTATAGTTTCGCCATGTCCGTCTGTCTGTCTGTCCGCGGCTTAGCTCAGAGACGGTAAGTACTAGAAAGCTGTAATTTGGCATATGTTTACATATTAATCATGCCGACAAAGTGGTAAAATAAAATCAAGTTTTTTTTTTTAGGGTATCTCCCCTGCACGTAAAGAGGGATGTTTTGTTTTTTCTCATCTACCCCATGTTGTGGGGTATAGTTAGGAAGGTCGTTCAAAAACATTGTGACTTTGTGAAAACCATTTTTGGATTCAGGGATCCGTTTGCGAAATATTAAGCTTTTAACTGAATTTTATGTTAGAGTTAAGTGTCCCCGCCCCCCTGCCAGCTAAATGGTTGTACTTGGATTTGTGAAAAATTCACAGCAGTAGCATATATAACAAAATTAAAAGGAAAACAATCAGAGCTAAGTAGGCTGTACAGGTTAACGAGTATTAATGAACCAACTTAAATTTGCAGTTTGAAAAACATGATCTCCCATACATTCCGTATGGGAGAACATGTTTTTCAACTACAATGTTAAGTTTGTTCTTGGGATAAATTTATCCCAACTACGGAACGCTTCATTGTGCGTGGTCCGATACGCACTTGGCCGGTTTTTGAACTTATTATACTCACAGAAAAATAAGGAAGCCCTAAGGATGAATTATTACGCTAAAGGACCTTTCCTCAATAAACATGGTAAATTAACACACAATTCTAGGAAAATAGAAATAAAACGGACGCTTCTTCGCTGCAGTCGAAATTATCTCCGGATATTTAGTTATCTTCAAGTCGTCTTGAGTGCGTTCCTTATCACAGATCTGTCAGATAGTGCTCGTAGGACGAGGTTAACGTTGTCGATTCTGTCACCCGAATCATTGCTACTCCGTGATGTTGTAGAATTTGAAGTGTACCTTTATATGTTTTTAGTACCGAAGGTTTTTGCATGTGTATGATAGTGACAAAATGACTCTGACGGGATGGCGGCGTGTTTTGAACAAAGGTTGGTGTTTTCATATTTTATTGTCTTGTTTTGATGTCGGAAATGACCATTTTTATGTGATCGACAGGCGTAAGTAGATGTACGTCGTAAACTGTGAGTAAGGTTTCTCAAAGACGAAGTCCTTTTTACGGGATTGAGCAAGAACCGTTGAGTTCACTGACATTATTTTTGCGCCTCCGTTCATTTTAAACGTCGGTAGTTCTTTTTACGCGCTGTTTCATACAATAGCTTGTGTTGTCCAGTACAGTAAAATTGTGTGTCCGTCTGCTGAATGCCTTTAGCATGTATTGACAACAATGCTATTAAAAATATTGATTAAGAACGCTTATCCTAAAAGTAGGCAACGTCGCAAATAGCTGTCAAATATTTACCTGTTTTTATTAATTTGGCAATATTACCGTATGGAATTATGAAATTTGGCTAACTAGTGAACTAAAATATTGATTATGAATGCAATAATCAATATCGTAACACTGCTTATTTCGTTTTAGATGTAAAAAAAAGTATTTGGAAACTTTCCGAATGCCTTTTTTACACCCAAAACGGTTACAACATCCAATTCAGTGTACAATTGCAATTCATTATTAATATTCTAGTTCGCTAGTTAGCCACATTTCATATTTCCATACAATAGTATTGCCAAATGAATCAAAACAGCGAAATATTTGACATCTATTTGGGACGTGGCCCAGAATCAACGCTCTTAAAGTCATGAAATTGTGACTTCTTATCGATTTGTCTTCACTGAATTGTGTATTCATTTAGTACACGTAGAAGCAGAAACGATGTCTTCAGGCGTAACAGGACATCCGAAAGCGTAGCAGTATAGCCTTACGTAAAGTATTATTTACCTATCAATGGATATTATTACCTATGTAATCTATAATAAGGATCTTTATCTATAATAAGGATAAAATATCAAAAATTCATTGCCTGTCGAAGAAGATTCAATTGCAAGGTTTTTTATATACAAAATTATTTATTTATATAATCACTTACAACTATTATTACTGGTACACCCCAATGCAATACTGAAGCAAACTTGATGATAACAACTTGTTTTCTAAAACTTGTTACATACAATGTTATCCTTGTGAAATCACTCGTGTCCAAGTAAAAATTTATTTCTCCTCTGCAACAAGGTTAAGAGTGTGAAGTTATAGTAAGTTGGTACAGTTACGAGCAATAACTTTACATTTACGCAATATTCAAAAGCGGTTTTCGCCTAAAGTCAATCTGCCTAGCCTTTGCCCAACTATATATTGGGGTCACCTTCCAGTCTAACTGATGCAGCTGAATACCAGTATTTTACATAGTAACCGATAGTACCACACAGTAACTGGGTAATACGATACCCCTTGGTAGGACTGGTTTTCAGACTTTTGGGCTTCTGACGGCCCGTAACGATTGTCAATTGAATGACAGCCGGGACCAACGGCTTAACGTGCTTTCCGAGGCACGGAGGAGTCCCGGTATGTAAAGATGGTCACCCATCCACAGACCAATCCCGGCAAGCGTAGCTTAACCTGATGGATCGATCCGTGTGGCAGTTATTACTTAGCCACGAGCTCCTCCACGATTTTCTCCTAAAGTATAGATCGTTATTTTATGGTGTTACGAACACAGTATTACCGACCTTACCTTACTATTAAGAGTATTTTTTCTCAAAGATGCAATTGATATTTCAATTGGTACATACTCAGAAGTAAAAATGGTACCTAAACAGAAAAAAAAACGTAAGTAGGTATCTACCTACACTTACAAAATGACCCGCACACGCAGTTTCCTCATAAAAAAACATTTTGCGAATATTACTTTAAGGAAACTTCACAGGAAATTTTTAATATGTACCAGAGGCCCTTGGGCGGCTTTAAATCTCTAACACCAGCTTAGTCACTAACCACACGAAAAGAAGAAGAACAGGTAAGTAATGACAGTTGTTGCTTATTTCCTTCAAAAGGGAAAATACCTGCCCACCTTTATAATCGTCGGTCATCGTTGTCTTGGTAATTTCCTTACGTTTTCTACGACGTTGCGGTTAGAACACGGTTAAAGCCTGTGGATGAGTACCTACCTACTTGAGAAAATATTCATGTATGGTTAAGGGGAATACAGGAGCTAAACGCAAGTTTCATAATGCCTAAAAGTTGATCCACTGCAGTAAAAAAACCAGAAAAATATAATATGCTATTTTTCAGGATATATAATTATGCTAGTCAGATAGTGTGTTGAAAACATAATACAAATATGTTGATACGATAAAAAAAATCACAAAGATACCTCAAATAAAATATTTTAACGATTAAAAACCACACTAATATACATGCAATCATACTGATTTTTTGTCAGATTATTCTACAAGCAACAATATTAATATTAAAGTAAGTGTTTTAAATTTCTGTAAAAAAAAAACAGTCATTATTTGCAATAAATTACCAGCGTTGTGTCATCGCGCTTCTCTTTTTTTTCTGTCCGATAACGCACCGCACTTTAGCTGTTGTCAGCCTCTTAATACAATTTATGTAGATAGGTAAAAATGAAACAGTAAAGTTATATCCACCTAACAATCCTAATAATATTATAAATGAGAAAGTGAGTTTGTTTGTTTGTTGATCCACAGGATCGAGACATAAGCGGGTGAAACTGTGGGGTGCAGTTAGTTACCTATAATGATGAAACCATAATCACATTAATTACCTACCTTGGGTAGAATATAGAAGGCAGAATACGTATGCAGACACGTGCATTTATTGGGCTCCATCTTAAAAGAAGTCAGGTGTCCTTAAGAATAAAAAAATCGATAGTCTTACTACATACTAGTCATATTTTAAAGAAAATCAGAGCAAAGAAAAACGGACGTACCCAAGCTTATCAATCCATAACTTTCCGTCTGTGTTATGTGGTATTAATGCAATTTTTCAAGAGTTTATACAAACCTATACTTTACCTTTAGACATTTATAGCCCATTTTTTTTTTTTTTTTTCAGGATGGGAAATCATCAAATGACTTCTCCCGCTCTGGGCAGAGCGAGAGGGTGTGTCAGACTTTTACTGACTAAAACCCACCCGTGTTCCTTCCGTTGCCTGTGTGCCGGGGCCGCGTTATCCCTTTCGGACAAACCCGCAACCCCAGCAGGCATTGGTCTTTCGACCCCGTCGGTTGGTGCTGACATCTCTTTGAGGCGCGCGTGGAACACAACGCGCCGTCGACACGGGCCTGATCCTTATCGGACGGCGAGCTGCCCATTGCTCACCGTCCGCAAGCCCGCGCCTACGGTGGCCGGAAGTCGACTCTCGACTCCCGACGCCCGGGGCGTCTCCTGCGGCGACTAGGGCCGCGAGGGCGTGCAGCTTGCATCTCCCTCGCGCGCTCCGCCTCCTTCTTCGCGAAGACATTTATAGCCCAGTGGTGTGATCGTGAGACTGCCACGGCATAGGTTTCGAGTTCGAATCCAAGGCCTGTGACTTTTCGGATTCATGCGCGTATTGTATAATTATCACTTGCTTCAAAAACGGTGAAGGAAAACATCGTGAGGAAACCGGCATGCCTGAGAGTTATTGCCTATGGGCGGCTTTAAAACTCTGACACCAGGTTAGCCACTAACCACACGAAAATAAGAACCTGAATAATTATAGTGAAATAAATGAAATCTTGTTCTCATTTTTGCGATTTAGAAGATAATTTTATCCTAGCTAATAATCATTTTCAATCTGACATTATGACATTATTTTGAGAACATACTGTCTGTCTGATGCCTATATTGAAATGTGGTGTTCATCCTAGTGTGGCAATAGATATTCCCACACTCGTTAACTTTCAATTTCAACTTTCGATTGAAACTTCGTCAACGCATAGTTTAGTTGAAACGTCAGCTTTTATTTGCTGAATCAGCGCCAATCGGGATGAAACGAGTTGAAACGTCAGCTTTTATTTGCTGAATCAGCGCCAATCGGAATGAAATGAATTGAAACGTTAGCTTTTATTAGCTGAATCAGTACCAATTGGGGTATGCGCACGCGCAGCATGACTGTTTTCTTCCGTTTTCTGGAAAAAAGGCAGAAAAAATTGCTAAATTACTTAAACAAGTAGGATATTATTACCCTAGCGTTTTCCCAATTATGATGGGGACAGCTTCCAGTATAAATGGGTCCAAGTAAATATTAGTATTTTACATACGACCGCCTATTTGACCTCCACAACCCAGTTACTGAGCAATACGATATCCTTTTGTAAGACTAGTTGTACAAAATAATACAATAAATCTACATCCGCGTCTCCGTCTATTTCATAAATGAGTTTATTTATGATTTATTTATATATACTTTATTGTACACCAGATTATACATTACATAAAGAAAAAGTAATACACTGTAAAATATACAATGGGCAGCCTTATCGCTAACTGCGATCTTCTCCAGGCAACCTTGAGGTTATTCCTATTCTATTCTTCTTTTTATTTGATATTTTCTTTCCAGTGATGGTCATCCCCCAGCGGTATGTCCTGGGTATCCTTGGGCTGTTCGCTTTGGGCAACTCCTTCACCATGAGGGTCTGTCTCAGCATGACTATCACACAGATGGTACTCCACGTGGAGCCAGGAGAACACATCATTGGAGAAACATGTCCTGATCCGGCCTATGAAGTGGACTCTAATAACACGTCCACTGATAACGTTTCAGTTGTATTCACGGTAAGTGAAACAACTCTCAAATCAACAAATCTGAATCCGAAGTAGCCGTGGTGTATAGGCCGTACGTCAGAGATAACAAAACCAGTGTAAGCTGCCCTCTTATTTATTGAAACTCCGTACTACGCTAGCCCAGCTCTAGGTCAAAATGTGACCACTAACGTGCAGTATTACATTTTATTTGAGGTTTTGCGCCCTAGATCTATTTTCTGTTCATATTTAAAACATTTCCAATTCGGTGGTTAGTCGGATCTCGAATTTGGATCAGATGCAGTGTGCATAACGCTCTTAGTAGTGTGCCATACAAAAATTTGCACGCCCAAAATATTCTAGACAACCTTAAAAAAAAAAAAAAAATTAGAAATATGTATGCAACAGACAGTGAAGGGTTGTCCTGTCCCGTAATCTCATAATACAATACAAGGTATAATTAAAATCTAAAATATGGTTTTTGTATGGTTTATTATATATATGGTTATTTCATAGTTAAAGTTGTTCATTGTGATGAGTACAGTGACCCCTTTTCGGATTTTCAGTTATTTCAATTACACCTTATTATGATTTAAGGCTTGTGCAGACCAGCGCGACTTGTCGCGCGACGCGACGCCGGTTATTGTTATACCGTACAGTTTTCTTAGAAATTGCATTGTTTGAGTCGCGTCGCGCGACAAGTCGCGCTGGTCTGCAAAAGCCTTTATAGTGATTGTTTTACTATTCTGTAGACTTATACGCAGTTCCTATAAACAAAAACGATCGTTTGTGTGTCATGTACCAATGCAGTTTTTTCTATTGCCAAACTTGGCCTATGAATAGATATTCGTAAGTTAATATGAGGTCTTTGCTTCATTATTGGAAAAGATACAAGAGCCAATAACAATATCAGCGCCTGTGAGATTTTTGACGCGCTTAACGAAAAGCTACGTTTTTGTGTGATGCTATCTATTGTTGGCGCATGTGTGTACCGTGAACGTAGCAGTTTTACATTAAAATGTGGTATTCAGCACTTCGTAATCGCCAAATATTTTTGTTTGCATTATAATAAAATCCTATTGATGAGATTGATAATAACTTGTCAAACTTATCTTAATAACAGACTGTCTAATTCGAAAAGTATATTTATTTACAAGAAATCTAAATACAGGTCATGTATAATTCTCTCCTTTCTGGGCTTGTTTGTCTCGACAAACAAGGCCAGAAAGGAGTGCTAATAAAACATAAGTATTATGCAGCAATGACTTACAAAATATCGTAAATCCCAAGCAATAAAATGCTTATTTGAATATCATAATATTACTCAACATATTTTCCTTTACTATCGTCACTGTTCTAATCACGTGCTGTGATAGCTTTGGCAAATAACAAAAAGCGGTAGCTTCTTTTATTACTACGAAATTATTTAAAAGGATTCAGTATTTATTGTGTAATCTGTAAAATAATGTCACCAGGGTCGAGAGCGGTACGAGTGGGACGAAGCAACCCAAGGATTTCTTCTCAGCGCCTTTTATTATGGCTATGTTATCACCCATTTACCTGGAGGTCTGTTGGCCGAGAAGTTTGGAGGTAAATGGACCGTAGGCTGCGGACTTCTTCTGACCTCTGTGGCGACTGTGCTTACTCCTTGGGCTGTGACGGTCGGTGGAGCGATCGGGCTGTTTATTATTAGAGTCATAGAAGGCTTTGGAGAGGTAAGTCCGTTCGTGGTTCGTGGTGGTTAGTGCACAAAACTATAAATTGATGGTTATATTGAGTTGGTTATAACAGATATTAAATAGATTTTCATAATATTCTCTCCCATTTCTCGTATTCTGAAATTATGCTTTATAGTAGTGTCCGTCAATTAATTCTAGAATTAATTAAAATTTTAACAGTCATCGATTTTTTGTAGGGTCCAGTGACACCAGCATTTGTTCTTCTCCTCGCGAGATGGGTACCCCCATCCGAACGGTCCAGATTCGGAGCAATGATATTCGGAGGAGCTCAAGTTGGAAATATTTTTGGACCTTACATTTCTGGACTCTTGTTAGCAGATGGCGGCGACTGGGCTAACGTATTTTATTGTTTTGGCGGACTCGGAATTATATGGTTCTTATTCTGGGTAAAATTTATTGAACATATTTCATATTTATGACAAAATTTATGGACGTTGTAAAATGTGACATGAACGTATGATTTGCTGATGTGGGTGGAATGTTTCGAGTAACATCCGCACTTTAGATGATTCCACACGCAGAGTTGGCTATAAGAATACATTTAAATATGAGAGTTGTTGCAGGCTCTTAGATCTGTTAACTATTTATACATTATCACAATTTCCTACAAATTTAACTTAGATAGTCACTTTGTTGTTAAGTACGAAACAGAACTGAAGATGATCTTTATTTTAACATAACATCACGCCTGCTTTCCCAAAGGGCTGGGCAGAGGTGTAGCTATGGTACACCCACATTTCGCCAGTTATGTATAAGTCCCATGTAATATGGTGCGAGCCTAATGCCATCAACCGGGCGCAAATACAGATTCCGGCCTACTGCTGAGAAATTCCAGATAGAACAACCCAATATCACTTAGCCCAAACCAGGAATCGAACCCAGGGCCTCATGCTCAGCAGTTAGCGCTTGCGGTCACTAGACCAATGAGGTAGTTATGTTTAAGTCCCACATAATACCCCTATTATGTGGCACCCCCGTGAGCCCATTGCTATTTCTAAGGATGTAATATTAGAATTATCATATAAATAATGTTAATAAAAGTTTCTTTTCAGGTGCTCCTATGCTACAGCACGCCGAACTCCCACCCATTTATATCAGATGAAGAGAAGGAATTCTTAAACAAAAATATAATAGCATCTGGTTTACATAAGAAGCTGGATCCAGTGCCATTTAAGGCTCTGTTACGATCGACTCCTTTGTGGGTCCTTGTATTAGCGGCCGTAAGTATCTTGTTTTCGTAGTTGGTTGGTCAGATAGGCACTCGCTATATCTAAAATTCTGGAGTTCAGCCGCTGTGGGTTAGACTGGAAGCCGACTCTAACATAGTTGTGAAATGGCTTGGCAGAAGATGATGGTGCGTTGGTTCACTAAGAGCTAGAGGAGCATGTCACCAAGTGCACTAGCTGTATGGCTATTTCTTCAAGTGCAATCTTGGAAGGCAACAGGGAAATTCGGAACATTTTCGTAACGATTGTCGATATATTGGAAATGGGCGATGTTTGAACACTGTTCTCGGTTATCGATATGTAGATTTATCTATTGTTTTGAAGGTTATACCTACTGTTGAATCTTATTGAAATTGTGATTTCTCTATTTATCGGTAACGTGAATGAAGTCTCAAAGTGTACCCATTTATTAAAAAATATGTGCAATTCTAATATAGCCAAAAAAAACGACTTGGTTTGTATATAAAATAACAGAAGTAGATAGAATACTGAATCAAATGGTTTTTAAATAATATTTCCTTAAGCATTTCTTCTTTAAACTTCACAGGTTGGCCACGACTGGGGATACTTTACAATGATCACAGATCTTCCTAAGTATTTCTCTGATGTCTTGAAGTTTAATATCAAAGAAACGGGTCTCATGTCAGCATTGCCCTACATAGCCATGTACGTTTTCTCCTTCGTATTCGCCAGTTTGTGTGATTTATGTGTCAAGAAGAAATGGCACAGTATTGGCACTGGCAGGAAAATCTATACCACTGTTTGTAAGTATGGTTTCACTATTGTTTTTAAATGACATTAGTACATTTTGCAATTATTGATAAACAATAGCAACTGTTTATTAGATTTTCATTCCTTATTAATTGTTCTTTTTAACTCTTCCGAGACATTGCAAGGCTAAGTTGTCATTTTAATTCATGGCTATTTTTTTTTATAAACACTGAGCCGTTTAACATTGTCGGCATATCGACTTTTTAAATGATTTATAGGCAATATTGTCGTAACAAGTCTTTATTACCATTCTCTTACAAAATTCTAATTCAGTTAAAAATTGAAATTCTATTTAACATAATTCAACGTTATTTTCATGTATTCAGCAGCATACATTTACTAAAATATTGACACCAATTCAAGCATCAATAAGGTCTATTTTTCTATAACAGCTTCGTCTATACCGGCTCTCTTTATAATTCTGGCCTCGTACTCTGGCTGCAACCGAGCTGAGGCCGTCGGCCTCTTCATAGCCTCGATGGCATTCATGGGAGGCTTCTACAGCAGTGTCAAGATTAATGCCATGGACATCGCTCCGAACTACGCTGGCACATGTTCCGCGTTCGTCAATGGAATTGCTGCCATATCTGGCATTATTACGCCGTATCTGATTGGATTGTTGACTCCGGATGTAAGTATTATTACTTGAATTTAGAATCTTAATCTTTATGTCATGTTGTTATTGTTGTTATTGTTTATGTCATTGTACCTTTATCGGAGTAACAGGAAGAGGTTAAAGGTAAATCTTTAGAAATATATTTATAATTATTATAAATAGATTTACGTAAAAAAAAAACAATGTCGTATTGTCTACATTTCTTTTTCATTTCTCCTTTCGCAGGTCTGCTGGAAGACATTTTCTAAGAAATAAGCAGTACCTTTGTACTCAAAATTGTAATTATGTCATATATCTATGTATTTTACTGTGTGTACATAAATAATAAAATAAATAATTGTATCGCACAAAAAACAATGGTAAAGATTTGGATCCTTTTTTCATAAAGAGTTAGGGAAGGGCAACACGCTCGATCGAACTTGTGAATGTCGGAATAAATTAACTCAGGCGAAGAATTGACAGATTTTTTGGACATATTTTTTCTGGAAAATCGTGTCTTCCTTAATAAAAATTCGTGATTAGCATAATCAAATTAGACCAATGATCAGAGAATCGTTTTTTAATAATTTTTTTGTTTTTTTTACCTCTGAGATTATTGTTTTTTAACGAAGTTTACTATTACTCAATTTTATTTTATTTGTTGCTCACTGAAGGAAATAATTTCAAATATTTTTTGTAATCAGAAAAGTTTCAGGAAGGCAAATTAGTACGCCATTAATTGGTACTTCATTAAAATAAACTTGTAATCTGGATCTAACCATAACTATGAAATCTATCCGATCTCGAATATAAATCTTACGTTTTTTTTTACAGCAAACTATCGGACAATGGCGTATAGCATTTTGGACCGTATTCATAGTACTAGTAGGAACTAATATCGTATATCTATTTTGGGGTTCCGGTGAGCCACAGTGGTGGGATGACGTGGACAAGTATGGATATCCCCCAAACTGGAAACATGGACCATTGCAAAAACGAGCCGTAGATGGAGAGAAGAAAGTCGTATACCCTAAACATGACCATTCGCCTGTATCAAATGATTGATTGTAAATAAAATATATTGTATGTTTTGCTATTTATTATTATCAAATATTATGTGGTGATCCTAACTCTACATAATAGGGACGTCGAAAAAAAAAAATTGTCCGTCAGGTAGATTATAAAAGAATATTGGTCACGTATTTTTTATTTTTTTACGTAATCAAAAGAGCAAAGCATTACATTGAGTACGCAATGTGTTAAAATGCAGCATGACGTCAAAGGCCAAAAGATTTTATATAATGACTTGTTACGTAGCGAGCCCCCACTCCCCAACTTGAATGCGTTTTATCTAAACCATTTTTTTATAATATGACAAAGCCTAAAATACGTGTCTAATATTTTTTATTATCTGACTGACGGACTAAATAGTATTTTTTTTTCCCCAGTCAACATCCCAATTATAGCCGCACGGGTCGATCGATGGCTAAGCTACGCTTGCCGAGGTCGGTCCATGGATGGGACCATTCATTACATATCAAGACCCTTCCGTGCCTCGGAAAGCACGTTAAGGCATTGGTCCCGGTTGTCATTTATAGATCTTTGACAGTCGTTACGGGTAGTCAGAAGTCCGAAAGTCTGACAACCAGTCTTACCAAGGGGTATCTTATTACCCAGTAATTGGTTTGTGGAGGTCAGATAGTCAGTCGCTCCATGTAAAATACTGGTATTCAGGTGCATCCGGTTAGACTGGAAGCTGACCCCCACATAGTAGGCAGGTGACGATGTGGTTAATCTAAGTATATTTATAAATGTAGCTAACATTTATAAATACTTTGATTTTCGGGGAAGATAAAAAAAACCGAAGCATGAAAGAAAGAAAGAAAGAAAAATATTTTATTTGGGACAAGCACAGGAAATACAAACAGCAGGTAAATAATAATAAAAATGTAAAAATTAAAAAAAAACATAAAAGGAGCATTTAAAAACTAACAGAATAATAACGACCTGTGCGAGGACAAAAAGGCTCCTATCTCAGCATAATGCGGCGATATTTAAAAAAATAAATACCACAGCGCTGGTATTCTGATAGGACCCACTGTGATGCCACGGACACACCTACGGACTTAAATAAATCCCACTAGGGAATTACAGAATAAATAAAACAATAAAAACAAATATAAATAAAAACTGAAATGATGTACAATAAATATATTCAGCGCTGTGCTGTGGGTCTCCATAGCACAGCATCATGCTGAGTGGAAGCCTTCTCGTCACAGTCATGACGTGCCAGCAGCTGCCTACTATTTCTGTTTTGTACTCGTTATTGTATACGTATTGTTATTGTTTTGTTACCTACTCGAGTTTTATTATTTTTTTATGCACGTGTTTCTGTGACGAATAAAATTATTTTTCTTTCTTTTCTTTCTATATTAGGCTACTATCGCCCGACGTTTCAACATCACTTGTCCAGGCGCGGTCACAGCCTAAGATTTTTAGGGGGGTCACCGTGGGTGCCGAAGAATATTGGGGAAATATAAAATATATATAATATAAAAAACTTTTTGACTATCTAATGATGCATACTTTTTAATTAAGTAACTTTTTAACTTTCTGATCTTTTCTCACAGTTGGTCGCAATAACTAAGCTAGGCTACTTTACGATGCTGCCAAATTGGTCACCTTGGCTTTTTGATAAATAATATTTATTAGGACAGTAGATTATATAGGATGAGAAGAGCGAGCGAAGCTAACTCGATAATTATAGTACCCCGTTTCGAATAGGTTAGGATTTTATTTACATTTTCAAACAGAACTAAGAGTTACATTGGTGCCGATTCTCTTGTCACAAATGCCTCTAAACTAGACTAAAAATCACGAAAATTTCGTCTATTCCTATCAAACAACGATTTCCCATTCTGAAATAGACTAAAGTGACACAACTTAACTATATTTTAGTTTGACAGCACTAAGATAGTACTGAGTTTTTAATTTAGTGAAAATGGCAATTTTGCTATTCTGAAGTTAACGTTTTTCACCTAAATTGATTGTAAAAAACCAAACCAGACCAAACCTGATAATTTTTAATCGCGATTAACAACGTGTGGGATAAAATAAGTTGTCATGAACTTTAATTCACACCAACATCTCGACGTCGCGTGCAAAAGCAGTACTGTATTTATTTTTTCTTTTCGTTGGATCACGAAAATGGTGCGTCCTATCGCAAAAATAATGAAAATTTCGACCCCCTTAAGTAAACCCATAAACCCTTACAACTCAACATGCAGGTAATATTTTTCATATTTTCCATACAAAAAGTGAAAAATTCCATATTAAACACGTCGAGGCTGCACCCCCTGCGCACCTCCGGCTCTAAAAAAATAATAACCTAATCACGGGTTAGGGCAAAACACGGGTACCCCGTGGATTTGCGATTGTCAAATTCGATTTTAGTTGTGTCAAAATATTTTTTTAATTTAGAGAATTTTATTAACAGAATAGCTCTAAAATTCTCATAGCCAAAAGTAAGGAATTTTAGCGATAGTTTAGTTAATTTAGTTCGGTGTACAAGAGAATCGGCACCAATGTTGACTTATGCAGGAAAGGCCAAGCAAATATGAAAATGTAGAATATACGAGCGAGCGAAGCAAGCTCAAAAATTTTGCACACTCTCGGATCCGTTCGATTTTCTTTTGATCATTCTAAAAGCACTAAAAATTACTTGCTTTGTCGACTTATGAAGAAAAGCTTAAGAATCAAGACAAGCGAGCGTAGCGAGCTTTAAAATTTTGTCACCCCGCCTTGAGTAGGTTCTGTTTTCTTAGGATTTGATTTACATTTTCAAACAGAAATAAGAGTTACCTAATATAAGAGCGAGCGAAGCAAGCTCAAAAATTTTGCACACTCTCGGGTACGTTAGATTATCTTTTAATAATTCCAAAAGAACTAAGAATTACTTGCTTTGTCGACTTATGAAGAAAAGCTCAAGAATCAAGACAAGGCGAGCCTCAAAATTTTAGCACTTCGCCCTGAATAGGTTCTGTTTTCTTTTGACCATTATACAGGAAGACAATTTACTTTGTCGAGAAGAAAAGCTTGAACTCGTTTTACAGCAGTTTAGGTTTTGAAAGCTGGCCCTAGCCCGAGTGTAGTGGTGCCCAAATTCCCGAGTTTGCTTAACACTTCGATCAACAATAAGGTATTGTTGATCCTTAAGGCTTAACAGGTTTTTTTTTTTTTTTTGTATAGAATGCCCATCGCGGTCACTGTGGCTCAAGTACCTGCAGTTTTTAGTTAGTAAGACACGTAAATCATTCAAATTGTCGGCAGCTTGAATGATTTTGGGGGGGTCATGACCCCCAGGACCCCCCCCAAAATCCCCTCGGACCGCGCCTGCACTTGTCCATAGTACTTATAGATTATCTATGGTGACAAGCGAAGGGACGCGGGCGCACTGCGAATCTGCATTGCATTCGACTGTCACTTAAAATGCATGAACTAGTATGGCTAGAAAGGGGGTCACTACTGAAATGACTAATAATAGTGAGGAAGAAGTCATGGTGCTCCGACCCTGAATAACTTGGGATAAGAGGAAGAGAATGATGATAGCTAGCTAGCACCCTAATTGCGTAATACACGATCAACCACAATTTGAATGATTTTGAAGAATATTGCGAATCCTTTGCTGTTCGAAAAATTTGTCTCCTATCAACGTAAATAACGCAATGAATGTTGTTGAACTGTCAAAATGAAACAGATTGTAATTGATCGTGTGTTACGCAATTAAGTTGCAGAATTAATTTTACTGTCTCGTCGGTCAGTGGCTGCAAGCACGACTGCTGAACGTGGGTTCCAGGATTCGATCCCAGGTCGGTAAAGGTGTAGGTAATTCCATCAGAAGTATTCACAGCAACCAGCCGTGATAGTGATGGTATTATAATTATGTACTAAAGAATATGTTCAACTTGAAAAGGAGCAATGTAGAAGTTGAGTTTCCTATCCTACTTAATATTGTAAACTCCAAAGTTGGTGAGGTTGGATGGATGGATGTTAATTACTGTTTCACGCAAAAACTTCTGGACGGATTTGGATGAAATTAGGCGCACAGATAGTTTATAGCCTGGATTAACACATAGAATACTTTTCAGCTCAATATTCCTACAGGATCGAGACTTATAGGGGAAACCGCGGGGCGTTGCTAGTAATAAATAAATCTATAGTACATAACACTACTATTTATAGAATATTGATACGAGAGTTGATAGATTCACCATGGCTCTCAAGTTTACCTCTACTTGTTAGCGACTTTAAGTTCAGGTGTTTACAGGTAGCCAGTGATGTTCGATTTTATGTGTAATAGCTTAGAAAGTACACAACAGATTTAATCAACGATCCGAAACTAAGCGCAATATCTACTTTAGTCTTTCTCATAAGACATCAAAAGGCTAACCATGTTACTAAACACAGCGCCATCTAGTGGTGTAACGATAAACGTCTTAGCGTGGTAGTTGCTGAGTAGTCTAAGAGATGGTGTTACGTATGTACGTAGTTACAATCATCATCATGTCAATTTACACAGTTTACACATGAACTACGAACAGTATTTTTGTAACATGGATCACTGGGTGTCATTACGAGTATTATTTCATTCTTGTTCAAAAAAGATCAAAAACATTAGGTATGATTTTTAAAATGTTTTATAACTAGCTTTAACCCGCGGGCTTCCCAGTTTTTTTTTAAATTCATATTCTTTATGGCACCTCTTTAGATCATGTCATGAGCTATTCGAATATCAAAAAATATCCGGCCTAGGTCTTAAGGGGGAGGCGTGAAAATGGATTCTCTGTCACAATAGAATATACTGGGTAACCTAATCACAAGTAAAAGTCTGGCGCATCTGTCATCAATTTATACGGTTTAGCAGTTTTCCTCTGAGACCGACATCTTCCAAATCCAATTTCAAAACTATAAATATGCTGGTGCACTGGGTTGAAACGTACTTTATTCTAAGGTCATAAGGCCAAGCCAGTCAATGCCTTGGCCGTTGTTCAATAAATGGTGGCAAATCCCCGGGGTTTCAAGTCTAATTTGACAACACTGCAAGTGTAGGTAATGGTTCTAGAATCTGTAGGTATTCACTTTTTGTTCGAAATACATAAGCTTAGCTTTTGTTAAAACAACACAGAGCTCTGCCCTACAGCACTGCATATACTAATAAAAGACGTAAAGATATAGTTTGTCCACAAAATACAACAAAACATGCTTTTGTATCCAAATTTTACCTATATCTCGGTCCTCTTCTCTATAATAGACTAAACTCGAAAGCAAACATTTATTCCCTGAACTACACAAATTGTAAGAGAATTCTCAAGGATGCTCTCCAAAGTATGTCTTACGAAGATACAGAGAATTTACTAACTGTGCTAAAGTGAAAAATGTCACCTACGTTAAGTATAAGTACTTATATCAAATTTAGAAACTAAGAGTTAAGCTCCTTAACATGTAATTAGTGATCTATTGTCAACCTGTTGTTTATTTATTTATTTTATAAGTCTATTTTAGCTCCTCTCGCCTGAAACACAGGATTACCTAGTTCAGGCACGTAAGTCTTAGGAATATAATTTACATTTAAGCAAAACTGTACTAATTTTTATGCCATGTAAGTTTTGAATAAATATTATTATTATTATTATTACATAGTAAGGCTCTTGGAGTAAGCGTTTCCACATAAATTACATAGTGAGGCTTTTGGTTTTAACTTTTTGGAGAACTAAACTTAGTTTTTACCTTTGTGACAGACGTACTTTCTGTTTTATATGTCTCCAAAGCTATGCATATCTGGTATTTTTCTGCTTTAAGATCGTTTTTGACGTATTCATATTATCGTTAGTGCATAGACGCGCTTTAAAGGCCGTATACACTACTGACTGACCCACTAGTTCCTCCGGAGAACTCCGGTATAGGGGTGTGTAGACGTGTTCGGTTTGTTGAAGTTTAAAATGCAGATCATGCGTGTGCCGAACAAGCTTCAAAAATCTACGTTTCAATTCATCTTTATTCTATTATTCGTACTTACATAAAAAAGCACTTTCCTTTCAAAATTCAATTGTATGTAAAAATAATCCACACACCTTCATTTTTGCCCTTCGGGTTATAGCAGTGTGGCATCCCCTTCGGGAAATATGATCCGACCGCCTTACATTTCTTCAAATATGATATTCTATATTTGGAAGAGAATATAATTCAAATGTCACGATTGGAGTGGTATGGTCGTAAAAAAAATCTTTGGACAATAAAACGCAAGTACTTTTAGGCAAATAAGAAACTGCGTTGTTTACCAAATTCGTCAAGGCAAAAGACAACACTGTTTTATTTATTTACTATCGAGCCGCCCATACTTCGCGCGGTTTTTACGTGTTCACAAACCATTGAGATTTCTTTAATAAAATACGTAATTTTTATATTAATATAAACTAATATTATAAAGAGAAAAGATTTGATTTTCTGTATGTTTGTTTGTAATTAATAAACTAAAAAATATCTATTTTAAAAATGCATTCACAAGTAGAAGCTATATTTTCACTGAATTACATATAAAGATATCACGCGGGCAAAGCCGGTGGCGGAAGCAAGTTTATTATACACATAAATCTTCCGGAATTACAGACACCAAAATTGACTTTAATTTATAATAATGTACACAGATAATCCTCGCAGGTTGTCTTTTGGAAGGCGCAGAAGTGTATTGGGACTCCTACGGACCAAAACTAACTAGTGACCATACTTTAGCCACAATCGTTTTGAAATTGACCTTGAGCTGGCCTAACATAGTACGGAGTTCCAATAGAATATGAGGCCAGCTTAAACTGGTTTGGTTACCTTTGAAGCTGTACGTCCTAGTTAATGAAGTAATGTCTTCAAATTATAAGTTACATTCAGGAAAAAATGGGATGTTAATAATAAGTGTAATATGAACAATGGTACCTTCGCCCTTGTCGCACGAGGAAGTATAAAATCGAAAGTATTGGTCTCGTAAAATGTTGCGAGTCACCTGTTATTGCGTTTTGTATTAATATGCGGCAGAAGCACGTGTATTGCGAACTGGTCATTCAGATTTATACTCAACAAAGATCATTGAACAGAAATTATTTTACCGTCTTTTTGTACAAGAAGTTCTCTAATTTTAAGGGCCAATTCAGTGTTGATCACATGCATTTTTTTTTTATCATTGCAATCTCACAGGTTTTTTTGCTGACCATTAATAAATTAACCTCAAAAGACACCTATTTATGGCACAATGACATCATTTATCAT
Source organism: Agrochola lota (assembly GCA_947364205.1). Taxonomy (NCBI): domain Eukaryota; kingdom Metazoa; phylum Arthropoda; class Insecta; order Lepidoptera; family Noctuidae; genus Agrochola; species Agrochola lota. The sequence goes on along the minus strand of OX376223.1, from coordinate 14,037,475 downwards.
CTTAATTTCAGCCTGGAATCATCTACTGGTGGGTTAGGCGTTTCTGCCATACGGCCGTTTATATCTACATAATTGTTTGCAAACTTTAAACGCACCAAAGAGGTAGGAACTTTTACACCTGTTATCTGGAACGAAAATCAACGACGTGTCAAAATTAAAAGCATGTCAAGTGATCCGATTGGCTGTTGATAATTAAGACAACCAATCTCAACAGTCGACTCTCGCTTATCAATTTGTTACCAAATTGTGTTGATTTTCGCTCGAGAATCTTTAGGCACTTGATCCTACTAAAGTAATAAAGGTTAATAATGATACGAGTAATGTTTATTTTTTACTTGATACTTCCTTGTATTCCAACCTCATCATCATCAAAAGTGATGAGTCAATAATTTCTGCAACCAGGAGTTAGATCACAACACCTACCGATCTACTTTAGGTACATTTTTAATAATATTTACAACTTAATAACAATAGGAGGACCAGGGTACATAGCCCGAAGAATGGCCAAACTTAAGTGGCAATGGGCAGGGCACATTGCTCGCAGAAAAGATGGCCGATGGGGCCGAAAGGTTCTGAAGTGGCGACCGCGTACCGGAACACGTAGCGTTGGAATGCCTCAAGGTCGACCGATGATCTTGTGAAGGCCACAGGAATCCTCAGGAAGCGGGAAGCACAGAACCTGTCGAAGTTGCGGTTATTGGGCGAGCCTTAGATCCAGCAGTGCACGTCTTTCGGCTGAAATGATGATGAATAACAATAACGGATTCCCTAAACAATCTCTCTACCTGTTAATTATTTAATTAAATTAATTAAATAAATACAAATCAAAGCACATCTCAACACCGCAGGCACCTTTCTATCTATATGACATCTGCACGCAATCGTCATGATCTGTGGGCGGAACACTGAGGCTGCGTACGCGCCGATTTTCGCGCTAGTCGAGTTACAAGCGCACAGTCGCTCACCTGTCTGTTACTTTACTAGACTTACTATACGTTCGCGTGTAAAATAAACACAACGATTGAATGGGAAACAAAATATTGAAAAGAAAATTGGAACACAGGAGTTTTTGGCTGATTTCTGTGAGTATTATTTTTAATTACTTATTTATCGTATTTTAATTATTAAAAATGAGTATTTAGGGAGAGTGGTTCTTTTTGCCATAATTATAATACTTCATTGATATTAACTAGCCGGTTGATTTCGAATATTCGCTGTTTTTTTTTTAAGTTAACATATTTTGCAAAAAGGTTGCAATATAATTCGGTTTTTTACTTTCACTTTTTTATTGCGATGTTTAATAAATAATATTAAAAAACATTGTAAACCCAATTATATATTTTAAATAAGAATGTAATTCATAACATACATATTTATTTAATAACAATTTCTAAACGCTTTATTTCCGGAATCACTTCGTATCTAGAATATATATTTTAATCATAATTATTTCAGACCGTTGGTTACGTACGTCATTAACGATTGTAATCAAATGTGAATAGCTGCTATAATTGTAATGTTAATAGTTATATTGAATATAATTTATATTTTTGAAATGTACGTAACACGAAGAAAGGTGTTTTTGCGAATGAATAGAATTGTATGTTAACCTTGTTGAGGCAACTGTTTGCAAATTAGCGAGTCGAAATTATTATTGACATAATTTATGTGTACGCTTACTTTATCAGAACATCAATGTTTTGGCAGAAATTTATTTTTTAAATAAACATTCTTAAACGTGAGACTTAAAGATTGCTAGCAAAATGTGGAGTACCATACGCCAGTGCCTGCCTACCCTTTTGTGAAAAATAGGCGAGAGTTTATTCAAATTAAAAAATATTGGGTGTTGATGTTCGAGAGTTGAGAAGTTGCAATCCCCTTGTCAGAAACAGCGAGGCTATTGTATAAACTTGTGCGGATTGGTATTCATAGAAGATAAATACTCATATAAAAGATTTGTATTATATTTATAAATTATAAATAGGTATATTAAAAAAAAATACTGCTGGTCTTCAGTTTTTCAAATTACGCTCTATGAGCAATTTTCTACGAAAATGCGTACTCTACTTATTGCAACAGTCACTTCTGTAGTAAGCAAAAACTGAAGTTATATTTTTCATTACTGTGCTGACCCACGCACAGCCGTCGATTAAGGCTAATGAACCATTATCTGACAATTACTTAAGAGTGTCCATTGCAAACAAACTGCACACTGGCACATTGCATAGTTTGAAACACAAGTACTAATAATATGAACATTTTTTACAAATCTAACCAATTACCGTTTATGTAGCTTTTGCCTGCAGTTTCTCGGGCAAAATTAATTATTTTTATTCTAGTATCTGCATATTTTTCAATGTCAGATATTTTTATCCATGAAATAACATTGACTTCTGTCAATTTATGTATGGAAAAACTGTCAAAAATTTGTCGTTGGAAAAATCAGTTCAAAGCTGATTAGATTCGAAAGGGCTGTGAGAGAGATCCTCAGAAGAAGCTTTCCACCAGTCAAGAACGCTTGGCCTGGTCGGAAAATTCTCCCTTGTCATTCAAAATACGCATCTCTCAGCGACCCATTATAACCGACATCCACGCGAACAAAGTCGCGGAGACAGCTAGCGGTAAAGTAGGTAAATAGTAAGGATTTGCAGGATTCAGTATTTCGCCGATATTCCGAAATATGACAGAATTTACGTCTTCTTCTACGTCTCTATAAAAAATAAAAAATAAAGTAGTTCAATCTGCCTGGCTTTTTCCCAAATCAACATATTTGGGGAAAAGCCAGGCCCAGCCACTACTTTATTTTTTATGTAATGTAACAGCTCAGTTTCGAGCATTACATCATTGACTGAGGAGAACCAAAGTAACGGTAATATAGTAATGCTCAAAATCGAATCTAGGATTGTAAGATTACAGGCGTCCCGGTGAGGGGGCGCCTTTACTGGTGTATCAATCAATCTGCCTAGCCTTTTCTCAACTATGTCGGGGTCGGCTTCCTGTCTTACCAGATGCAGCTGAATACCAGTATATATCAAGGAGCAACTACGTATCTGACCTCCACAACCCAGTTTACATGACAGAACTGACTTATACTCGTAGAAAGATTAATACAATAATGACGATGCATGATGAGATGAGTATAATCAGGTATTTTATGACGCTGCCGTAGGTATAAAACTCAGAAGGCTTTATAACTTGAAAGATAGGAAAGTGTTGGATAAATAAATCCAGGAATGTAAAGATAACAATTATTGCTTCTATTTGTTTAATGATTAGGATGTTGGCAAGATTAATATCATAAAAGTAAGCTTTTTAATTTAAAAGCAAGTAGTCGAAAAAACGATCAACAAATACCAGTTTTTTTTGTTTTTTTGATGCAGAAAAAAACAGCACAACATACTAAGCACGATTAAATATTAAAAAATTACATGAATATTATGCAAATTCATTTAATAACCAATAAACTAAAAATACATTTTTGTCATGTTTTTCTGTATTTCTTATCTGTAACAATGACAACTGCGCTCTAGTTTCTCAACTACGAGTATTATTATATTTTACACGTATAATTTTGGAGCTCAAATATAAACTATTTGATTAGATAATGAAATATTTTGCTTGAATGTAAACTTCTTGTTGTTTTTACCCGACTGCCCCAGAAGCAGGCTAATGTTTTTTGAGGGTAGTATGTAGTACCTAAACGGCTTGCGTCGTCGGCTTTCGTCTTAATTGTGGAGTGACATAGGTTTATTTATAATATTGCATCTGCAAATACAAAAAAAAAGGGAAAGGAAGGTTTTTTTAAATAAATTACTAGAATATTGGTATCAAATAAAAGCTAGGAATAAGTTAATACCAAATATAAAAAAAAATTATAAATATAAATAATACTAACAAGCTTGAAATAAAGCAAATTATTTAAAAATACAAAAACCTGGCTGCAAAAATATATATCTGAAAAGCGAAAAACAAGCATTGAACTTTGTTTTTTGTAAGGGGTCCCAGGCGTGTCATTGACAGCTCGGCCCGAGTCAACTGGGCCCGAATAATAATATCAGATACTGCTTCGTCAAAACGCCTAAAAAGTGTTGTGTACCGCCGGCATGAAAAGTGTCTTATAATATTGAAAAATTTTGTTTATTTATTTATAGAATTTATTTTTATGAATAAATGTAATAATATTATTATTTTAAATGAAATTGAATGCTATGAACTTGTTCTGCAATAAAGATTGTTTTTATATATTTAATTACCTATTCATAGCAGAAATCAGAATCGCAAAAATCGTTCTTTTATGTTCTAGAAATCTAGCCTATTGCAAATTTGATGTGCAAAAGAGGAGATAGAAAACTTTTCAATTGTCATCAGATAACCAATGTGTCATTTTCTTAGCAAAGGAACGCTTGTTTTTTTTAGTCCAGACATTTAAAAAAAACTAATGAACTTTGGCTAATTATATGGGTATCATAATAAAATTGAAATACGTGTTGTAGATAATTATGTTTACCTGCTTTGTATATTATTTAAAAAACAAAACCTTCGAAAAAATAAAAAATCTCGTAATGATTTATTTTAAAATGTCGATTTTCTGTCTGACTGTACAAATCACCATAATCGGGAGTGTAATATATTATGATTTGGGTCCAGTTGAGGTGGCGGGGCCAAACAAAGGTTACATCATACATATTTCAGTTTAGTGGTTTTTCCCCATTTTTTTTTTTTTTTTTGAGTGTGGTAAATTATCAAATAACTTCTCCCGCTCTGCACGGAGCGGGAGGGTATGTCAGACTTTTACTGACTAAAACCCACCCGTGTTCCTTCCGTTTCCTGTGTGCCGGGGTCGCGATATCCCTTTCGGATAAACTCGCAAGCCGGGCAGGAGGAAGGAAGGCTGACATCTGAGATACAATACGTCCTTATTTGGGTTTCAAGAGTTTCTCGTATCCATGTTACTCGTGGGATCGGCGCATCACGGTTTTTTCTTCCAGTCTCCCCCTTTTTTTTATGGTGGGAAATTATCAAATAACTTCTCCCGCTCTGGACGGAGCGGGAGGGCGTGTCAGACTTTTACTGACTAAAACCCACCCGTGTTCCTTCCGTTGCCTGTGTGCCGGGGCCGCGATATCCCTTTCGGATAAACTCGCAACCCTGGCAGGCATTGGTCCTTACGGACCCCGTCAGTTGGTGCTGACATCTCTTTGAGGCGCGCGTGGAACACAACGCACCGTCGACCAGGGCCTGGTCCTAATCGGACGGCGAGCTACCCATTGCTCACATCATGGACCGCACGACCCCGCGTAGAGCCTCCGGCAGGAGGCGTTTGGACCCCCTAGATTGGGTAGAAGCCGCTTCAAAGCAGCCCCAGCCCTCTCCAGTTTGGGAGCCAAACGTCAGAAGTGCTCCGGTTTTTCCCCATCTGCAATACCTTACAAAAAACAAAGTTCAATGCTTGTCTATTTATTAAAATTCAATACAATTCTTCCTTATTATCAAGTTAAAATAAGATCTACGAAATAATAAATTTGATTAGGTGTACCATACATTTGTTTACGTCTATGAAATCCTCAGACAGCCTTAAGAATAACTTATATTTCTTATCTTTTTAATATTATAATTGTTTACACAAAACATAATATATATATATATATATATATATATATATATATACATATATTCATAAATATATATATTCTTGTAAAGATTTCAAATTTATCACATTGTTATTAATTCAAAACAGTATATCTAGTAATCATTATATTATTGTAATTAAAATTAAGTTAAAATTTCTGCTTTTAGTGAAAGAATAATATGCAAGAACGCACATGCCAGAAGCAAAAAGTATAATTATAATTTTATTTTCATAAGCCTAATATAAGGAGAGAAAAAGGGTTAACAAAGAATCACTTAAGTAACTTAGATCCTTAGAGTAATTTAGAGTACGAGTAAGTACTTACATGCTCGATTTGATGAAACTCTTGAAACCCAAATAAGGACGTGTTCTGTATCTCAGATGTCAGCCTTCCTTCCTCCTGCCAGGGTTGCGAGTTTGTCCGAAAAGGATATCGCGACCCCAGCACACAGGCAACGAAAGGAACACGGGTGGGTTTTAGTCAGTAAAAGTCTGACACGCCCTCCCGCTCCGCCCAGAGCGGGAGAAGTAATTTGATAATTTGGCACACTCAAAAAAAAAAAAGCCTTCCTTCCTGCCAGGCATATTGTGAAGCCTAACTTATTGTATAGACGTTGGTGAGCATAAAAAAAAAATGTCATAAAAACTTCTGATTGGTGAATGTCACAATGGTGACATTATTACATTACTGGTGTGTATATTCGTGGCTGTAGAATAAATCATAATAATATATTATTTGCATAAAAATCAGAAGGTTCTTAGCATAATCATAATCAGCTTTAATATTCCCGCTGCTGGGCCTGCTGGGACACAGGTCTCCTCTCTGTGAGTGGAAGGGTCTTAGGCCTAGAGGTGAATGCTTTTGAAAAGGTCAAGAAAAGGTTAACCCCCAAGTTAAGGTGGAGACTTTAGTGTCGTGAGTTCTAATTCGACCCCGAGTTGTTAATCCACTTATAGGCAGAGGTTGGAGGGTTAACGGCTTAACCCGCCTTTCGCTGCCTTTGACTTCTGTAAGCCAGGATTCACGGCAGTCTAATGAAAAATAAAAGATTTTTTAGAACCCTTTAGAACCTATAAACATAGGAAAGTTTATAGAAAATTTTCTTTTGTTTAAGGGCCGATTATTTCACGATGGTCGAATAGCCAGTACTTCACAAATAAATTCATAAATGGAACAGAATTCGTATGAAATGATTTGCCAAGTAAGGTGAAACAGGCCCTAATTGATAAAACTGCTACTCCTCCGATAAAAAATGCAACAATATAAATAATAAATAACACAAGGGTTAAAATAGGTACCTATTCGTAATTATTACTTATCCATCCATACTAACAATAGGTACCAATATTCTAAATGCGCATGTAACTTGCTATCCTTAGCGGTTTTCGATTAAATTTGGTACTCAGGTAGACCATAATCTGGGTTAGGATATAGGATACTTTTTATTCCGGTAGTACGAGTACGTTACCCTGGCATTATTTCAGAACTCCCCGCGGACGACGCCGCGGGCAAAAGCCAGTACAGAATAAATCATTTAAATTAACATTTAATGCCTCATTTAGAAACTCATTATGTTTCTCGTCACTATTTACATACAGGAAGTTACTACAGTCATGATAAACAAACCTTGTTATTAACTCGCACACTATGCGACATGCGCCTGCGACGGCTCGGCGACTATACTCATCGACAGGCTGCGGCCGAAATGTTTGTATACTTTGTTCAAAGTTCCACACACTTTGGCATCGAGTTACAGAGTCGCAACGACAAGCTAGGGAAGTCGCTCTATCTCGTCACAGCGTTTAGACGCACGATGCACGCGCACGGACTGTGACATTGCTCGAGTCACACATTTTATACGACTAATCTGTGATAAAATGTGTGACTCGAGCTATGTCACAAGGCCGTACTCGCCCCGCAGGTTAGTGCCTTGTCGTCGAGCTGTCACAGTCGCATAGTGTGCGAGGTGGTTTAGAGGAAAACTCAGTGATGAAAATCATTGTACCATGATGAAAATTTTATTTAGTTTGATGGCCGGCAGGTCGTGTTTCTCACCTTGATACTGAAAATTCTGCTTACATTTGATTAGTAATAGTGATAATAATTATTATGTTAGTAGCAATCGAATTGATCGTTCAAATATTTTTTATTTGTTAATCGGCTTTCCGTCTAAAATGTTGATTGTTCGCATTAAATACCAGTTTCAAGTTCAAGTTATAGTCGTAGTTTGAGGCTTTTTGGAAGCAATTGACATTAAACGATGAAAATAAATATTTATTATATTTTATAATATAGTTATAGCTAGTTCTTTTTTTGAAACTTGACAGAAAAGTATCAAAACTCGGTACGATGACTTAACCCTAAAAACGTAGCATACGCATAATAGGGTAATTTATTGCCATATTATGGATAAGTGATGTTAATAGCAAACGTCAAAACAGCACTCATCGCGGATGCAAAGTTACAAATGGAATGTCAAGTGGCAGCACTTGACATTCAATTTGTAACTTGAAATTCAATTGATCCAAAGCAGATGTAACATAGATTTCAATATTTTCGTTATACAATTTGTATTTTGAGCTACATTCTAAAACAATGTTATTTTTGGTGTTCGTTTTCTAAGGTACCTATAGAAAGAAGGAGAGAGAGGAGTATTTTTATGAACCAACATAATAAAATTAACAATACACGTACCATCGCGAGATACTGGAGCCTGACCACTTTTCGACCTTATTGCCTAAGTAATAAGGTTGAAAAGTGTACACAAACTCACGCTTTCGTGCCACGGGGGAAGGCAGAAACTACATAACGCCACCTGCTAAGATACTTTTTTTTTTGGTGGGAAATTGTCAAATAACTTCTCTCGATCCTTACATACTCTCATTGCCGTTTACGTTCATACATCTGGTCATACACGCACGCCGGTTGCGAGTACTACGCACCTGACCTTTCCGAAGAACATCACCATTAAGGTTAGTATATGTCCTCCTAGGACAAACAACTACTACTTTTACTATAATTTAAGTGACTGCGCTCTATCTATGTCATAACCGACATATCTTTTATTTTATGTTATCTGTATCAATTTACACACAGATTACAAAATGGCCGACACACTTCAAATTAAAAATCGAATCCAAATTTAATCCGAGCGAGTGCCAATCCAATGTGAACCAATATTGCCAACATTATAGTTGCAAGTTGATACTGTTCTATTTTGCAGTGTGAATGAGTGCTTAAATACCCACTTTAGAGTCGATTACTCTGTAATCATAGGCAGTAAAGATAGAGGCTATCTTTACAAGGCCTGGTAGTTGTATGTAGGTAACTGTAAATCGTAAAGCCCAGTGCGGGTAATTAAATGGCGGTGTTTAGCAACATTTAAATGTCGAACAACGCACCCGGTATCTTATTTCACTATTGGACGATTTAACATTTATTTTGGGATATTGGTAAAGAACTAAGTGTATGGTTGAAAGATTGCGTGCATATTGTTGGTATTGAAGGACTTTCCTCTTACGTTTAAAGCCCAGTCGTCTTTATTCCCCCTTGTCGGAGGAGAGAGTTCACTTTTTTCATAATAGGGATGACGCCTGGGTAAAAAAAAAAAAACTAATTAGTCCGTCAGTCAGATAATAAAAAAATATTAGACAGGTATTTTTTGCTTTATCGTATTAATAAAAAAATACTTAGATAAAACGCATTTTAAGTTGGTGAGTGGGGTCGCTACGTCACTAGTATGTATAAAATCTACATACTCGTGACGTCATGGCACATTTTACCTCAATGTATCGCCGTAATCTTTAGATTATGTAAAAAAAAAAAAATATGTGTCCAATATTTTTTTATAATACGAAAAACGGACTAAAAAAAAAATTTTTGTCATTTGTATTATGTTAAACCTTCTGCACAATTTTTTTGTTTCGGTCAATAAATTTTCGGAATCGTATCAGTAGTTCCAAAGATTACTCTCTACATACAAACTCACAAATTTTACCTTTTTATATAATATTCATATAGAAACTGATAACGATACAATTCTGGAATAACAAAGTGCTTATTGCAAGCACACTTGTTTGTTACAGAATTGAATTGTTATAATGTTACAATGTAGTAAGTAATTTTAAGCAATCTATATCTCGTGCCTATATAGGTACCTATGTACTTAAGCCTCTAAGTATTTGCACGTGGATTCCAATATTACTGAAAAACTCTTAAGTACTGCGTAAAGAACATATCAGTACCCTTGTACCCTGTCTAAAAAATCCACCCAGTATAATAATTTTTGGGGTTCCGTACCTCAAAAAGTAAAAATGTTGTCCGTCCGTCTGCCTGTATGTCTCAAGTTAGTCAATATCAAATACGTAGATCTATGGTGCCTTGGAGCTCTAAAAAAAACAAGCTTCTAAGTCAACGCAATAAAAAATACGACCATTTATGTGACATATTTTGATACTCGCAAAAAAATTAAAACCTACCGGGTACTTCCCGTTGACCTAGAATCATGACATTACACAGGAAGCAAGGTCTCACAGCACAAGTAAAGGAAAAAGTCCAAAAATTGTTAATTTGTAGTTTTATCATATTTTTTTTTGCGATAACATACTTACATTTACAGTTGGAGAATTGACCATGACGTATCGATATATGAGAGAACATGTTTTAATTACAAACTTAAGTTTATTTTTAGGATAAATTCATCCCAACTACGGGCCCGTCTTTGTGCGTGGTCAGACATGCACTTGGCCGGCTTTTCTCTCTGCGTCAGTTATTTAAAAATAATTACGAAACCATGTAATGTAGTGACACTGAAATGTGAAAACAATACATTATATATTATAGTCTTAAAATCTATGCAGATTTCTTCCTCAATATACAATGTTATGAAACTTATTATTTATTTATTTCAACTTATTTTAATTTCAACATGCTTGTTATTAAAAGTTTTGTTTAAAGAGTTTATTTTTCTAAATCATTTTAATATTTTATTAATGCAAGTAGTTTCAGCTTTAATACTGTCTCCTTAAAGGATAGAATGGCTTGAATAATAGACAATTTAACTATCATTGAACAGTTTTACGTGACTCGAGTAACTAACAATACTCACGACAATAATAAGGAAAAACGAAAATAAGAGACGTTATTTTCTCTTATCTTTTATTAAACAAATAAACTACCTGAAAGTTACTCTAAAGAGGCTAGTTGACAGTAAGAAAAATACCGTATGAATTTTGTTTTCTGGAATGCTTCTGAGATAAAACTATCAAAACTTAACTTCATTTTGTAAATGAATTTAGGTTAATTAATATTTTTGTAATGTCATCACGATATTACAAAAAAAAAAAAAACTAATATAAGTATATAATGTGACTTTTTCAATTCTAATTCAAAGTAAGTAGTATGTATCTAATTTGCATATATATATACGCATATATTTCATAATTTAATTTATTAATATTGAAAAATTTATCAAAACAGCTAAATATTTGATAGCTATTTGCGACGTTGCCAACTTTCAGAATACTCCGCTGAAATATATATACACGAGTATTTTGAGAGAAAAAAACCACTAGGTATTTTACATTATTAATTGGTTGTTCAAAAACTGCCAACAAGCCATTCAATCATTTTTAGCCAACCGTTAATTTGTTTTTTTTTATTACACATAATATATTTCGCCTTTGTAAGACAATACGGTCGGTGGTAATCGCAAAAAATTATCAGGTGTCCCATACATTTAGGTTGAGTTACCCATTGAAGTTCTGTGTGGGACAGTTGATAACTTTTTCGCGATTGTGATGTTGGTCCCATGGAGAAGGTTTTTTAGTTTGATGGTCTGTACCACACACTTAAATACGATAACATACCTTCTGATTCATGCTGTATAACATTGCAGTGCCTCCGTCAACCAAACTAAACAGCGATGCTTCGTATAAAATTAAATGAATAGGTATCATAGTTGGACTTCCCCGCACAAACCTATTGAAGGAGCTCTATTATTAACTACATAGTTACTAATCAGTAAAGACATAGGTACAATCACGAGCTTAAATATCTCACACTTATTATAGGCAAAATTCAAAAGCCATTCTCTTCTAGAGCATTGATAGGCATTTTATAGTGTTACAGAATAGTAATAATTATCGAAACCTTATTATTGAGAAAACGGTATTTTCTCAAATTTGCAATTATTATTTCACGAGAAAAACCCTTTTGAATAACTGTTAGGTATTTATTTTATTTATTTAATATGTTTATTCCATACACACATTCCATAAAATTGTTACTTAAGGCGTTAGTAGGGTTGTTATTAGTACACACAAAAATAAGTAGATGTTAGCAACAATTGACAGAAAATAAGACAAGTTAATATTGATTTACTTAGTCTATTTCTTATTTCCCTGCAGGTGCACACCTACCCAGGACCCACACAGTAATAAAAGTATCGACTTTGCACGTATATGCATCTGTCTGTAACTACGGTATTAAAACTCTCAGGCTAGTTTCGGAGCTGTCCCGGAGACCCGTACGTGTCGCCCGTACGGGCACCCGGAACGGAGACACACGTGAGGCGCTAGAACATTGTTTCACAGCGACGCGAATTGGTCCGTACGCGACCCGCTCCGGGTAGAGTCCGTACAACGTATCGTACTACTTCCTCGTTTCAGTGCACTGCGGGCGCTACCCGTACTATTCTCCAGTGTACGGACGGCCCGTAGGGGTCTCCTGGACAGCCGTGCTTTAGTCAAGTATTTATGATTTGAATAGAACTGCAACATTCTCAAAAAAATCTGTTATTTTTGGTAATATGAAAGAGCAATTAAAAATTGCAATAGACACAAATGATTAAGAACCAGTTTATTACCATCTCGAGTCGATTACCGGTTGATTCGGCGATGAATTTTAAATTACCACCAGCATTGGGTCAAGTTTAACCACTTCTTGTGTGTAATACGTTGTGACGTAGCAAGAAATATTGTGTCGTCTTCGTTTTTTGCAAGAACTTTGTTCCTTTTTTGTCGTTGGTAAAGCACATAATAAAAAGGCATTTATTTCCAAAAAAATATTTCTAACATGAATAAATCCTAACTAATATCATAAATGCGAAAGAGAGTTTATTTGTCACGCGTTCACGCTAAAACGGCTGAACAGATTTGGATGAAATTCGGCACATGGGTAAACCATGACCTGGGTTAGGACATACGATACTTTTTATCCCCATATTACCACGAAATCGAGACTTATACGGGTGAAACCGCGCGGCGCAGCTAGTATTAAATTAATGGGGTTATTCCACTATACACAATAACATATACAATATACAATCCCCATTGATGGGGATTGTCAATGGGGATTAGTGGAATAACCCAATAAATGGTATGTTACTGAGTAAGCCAAGGCCCTTCTTGGCTATAAGCCTCCTTCAAATGTCTCCATTTGTTTCTGTGTTCAACTTACTCCATTCAATTTTTACCAGTTCCTTTTTGTATATCAGTCGGACGGTCTTTGGGTCTGCTTCTGTTGATAAGGCACAGACATACCCCTTTATCAATAAACCGAAAGTTAAGTGTACCTAAGCCAAAGTCAAACCTCGAAAAATATATGGTTAAACGGAAGTGAATATCCTAATGATTGTTTCTTTATACTGCGTTTTTTACCCGACTATGACTTTTCATTTTATTTTTTTGTAATATGGGTGGAGTTTTAGTCACGAATCACACTCATACATGAATGGGTGACAAAGAGGACGCTCAAAGCCGATTTTTTTTTCCAAAACTCCATGGTCATATCAACAGCCAGTACCCACTGTTGTAGTAGTTAGTAGATATTATTGATTGCATTTATTTTATTTTACCTAAACATTTTAAATAATTAGCATTGATTAGATCTTCGTTTCCAATTTGTATTTATATATACTTTGAATATTTTTTTTTCTATTTCTGTATTCATAATATTTGCGCAAAAAATAAATAATAAAAAATGTCATGGAATCTTGTTTTGAAACGTTGAACAGACTGTGTTTTATTGTTTTTAGCACTTCAATGGGGACAGATGTCTTTACCCAATAAGTTCAATGTACTTATAATGAATACATCATCAATAAGTACCGTACTCTAACTATCAAGTATCAGTAGTAGGTTGTATTCATAGAAACTATAATAATACTAGCTGTTGTCCGTGACTACGTCTGCGTGTATTTTGTGTTCCGTAGTGTTTTAATAAAAATACCTATTCAGGATAAAAAGTAGCTATGTATGTCCTTTTCCTAGGTCCCAGGTTACTCCCTGTCAAATTTCATAACGATCGGTCCAGGGGTTTAGGCGTCCTGCCGGGGTTACGAGTTGTCCGTAAGGGATATCGTGGCCCCGGCACACAGGTAACGGAAGGAACACGAGTGGGTTTTAGTCAGTAAAAGTCTGACACGCCCTCCAGCTCCGCCCAGAGCGGGAGAAGTTATTTGATAATTTCCCACCCACAAAAAAAAGGGTTTTATGCGTGAAAAAGTAATAATAATAATAATATTGTTTTTATATTATTTTATTCCAATATTTAAAAATATAATTTATATGTATAAAATGGAATAAAGGATAATAATAATAGTTGCTATCCCTGGAGCCCTAACCACCGGTAGCTTGGACCCTGCTCCCGACACCGGCGGAATACTATTTATATACAGGGTGTCAGGGACATCGACGCGAAGCCGGCTAGCATGGATTCAGTACATGATTCAGAACCCACCTGCGTTGAAATTTTTCACCGCTTATTAAAAAAAAAAACAGCTGCTCCATACATTTTGACCGCGTAGGTATTGCACTTTTCTATGAAACAGCAGATTTTTTTTTTAATAAGTGACGAAAAATTTCAACACAGGGGGTTCTAAATCATGTACTGAATCCATGGTAGCCGGCTTCGCGTTGATATCCCTGCCACCCTGTATAAATATATTTATTTTAAGAAATATTTATAAATGCATTTTATACATATAAAAAAAAAAAAAAAAAAAAAAAAAAAAAAAAAAAAAAAAACACTCCCCAAAACAATAATATAATTAAATGAAATAATAATAATTATTATTTATTTATTTCACCAAAATAATACAACGATTTATACCTACTTATAGGCTTGTACTTAGGAGTATATAACATGGGAGCATCTGTAACCGAACTAGGACGAATAAACTAGTTATTTAAGTTATTTAGTATGGCTTTTAGTATAAAATACATTTTCAGGCAATTTATAAAGGCGCCCTACATAAAAAAAAGTCTTAATTAATATTTCGATGTAGGTATAATTTCAACAGGTTTAAAAAAACGGTATAAAAGAAAATTATATTTCATGATGAAGATGAAAATATAAATACAGTACATAATGTAGACGTATACTTTGCATAATCAGCCTTTAACACAAGACACAGGCCTCCCCTCTTGGGCTATAATCCACCACGCGGGCCCAGTGCGGGCTGGTTGATGTCATGTCTTCGATCTTTTTGTTCTAGAACATGCCGGTTTCCTCGCGATGTTTTCCTTCACCGTTTTGAGAGCAGTGGTGATGAAATTATTTTCACAAAGTAAAGCGCCTTTCTGGGTGTTCACCGACAACGTACGACTCGTAAGTCGGGGCTGTTACCACTGGGCCCTGCACTGCTCACATTTTACTTATCGTTAGGCATATCCAAAATAATTTCACTCATCAGGGTTCTTCAGAATATAATAGAATAAAAACTCTTAATTATGTACACCACATGAATTACAGTACAACTACTTTCTTAATGTCCCTCGAGAATCATCGCATTTCAGAAAACAAACGGATGTTTCCTCCAATTTTAAAAATAAATTACATTAAGTTAAAAGAGTATTAACTACTCTTTGTACTTTTTCCAATTCGATGACTCGACTGACGAAACACGAAGTTTGCCGAGGAACATTAAGAAAATAGTTATACTGTACAGAAAGGTAGAACATTTTACACAATGGGCGGTCTTATCGATAAAAGCGATCTTCAGATAAATTATTTACTACACTTACACTTTATACAAAACGATTAGTATGACATATTTTTTTTCTTCAATGCTTCACTTATCCTTGTAAGTTTACCAATACTTTGATTCGAGATCATCTTATCTAGATACCTGTCAATCGATATGCGTCGTATAAATTATCAATTAATCATCTGACTAAGAAATACCTAGTTTCCGTTAAAACAATTTGATGACACGTAAGGGCAGTTTTTTTTTATCATCTTACATAGAAAGTAAACAAATTGAAAAAAAAATAGAAGAAAATAGAAATGTAAAAAAAAGAAGTAAGAGACTAAAGAAACTAAACGGTTCTAAACTAAGAAATATAGAATAGAAATATTGTACTCTTTCATTGGACTTAAGGCATTAAGGCATATTAAATTTAGATCTAAGGATGTAAATATATTAAACATACGAATTTTCGTCCTAATAAGGTTCACGTTAGGTTATCTATCTGATAAGAACAATTTCATCACCACTGCTCTCAAAACGGTGAAGAAAAACATCGTGAGGAAACCGGCATGTCCTAGAACCAAAAAGTCGAAGACATGACTGTGACATCTACCAACCCGCACTGGGCCCGCGTGGTAGATTACAGCCCACTCCCTGTCGAAAAGAGGAGGCCTGTGTCTCAGCAGTGGGACCATGCCATAGGCCATAGAGGCTAATTATGATGAAGAACAAACAGTTCTTATCTAAATCAAGTTTAATATAAACATAACAAATTGAGTTCTGAACGCATTCATAAAACCGGATCTTTCGAAATAACTAAATTATAATTAAAAAATCATGTAATTAATTTAACTAGTTCTCATATCACTCAAAGGTCACATCAAAATTGAGTGATTGTTTAATAGTTTATAATTATTTAATCAATCACAGTTTGATTGGTGTCAATCAAGTATTTGGTCTTGATCTGTCTGACTTTGACTTTTATAGAATGGTATTTATTACTTACTCGTATTATTGTAATAGTACCTGGGCGACCGAGCTCTGCTCTGGTGAAAATAAAGAATGTTCATTTAATAGTACAGGATAGTTCATACTAGTTCCATACTGTCATGATAGTAGGTACTAACTAATTCTATGCTACCATAATATTAGTTACTTACTAATTCCATGCTGCCATGTCATTATTCTAAGGTAGCCATCTTGTTCTAAACTTTGGGCGAGCGAGTTCTGCTCGGGTGAAAATACGGATAAAACGAATTTTCCCAGATATGAGACCTAGCTACATCGAGTTTTTGCCCCCTATATTGCAACTTTTATCGAAATCTTTAGAGCCGTTTTCGGCAAATATTGTTCGTTTAATAGTATAGGATTAAATACTTAGTTGATTTTTTTATAGCAATACATCGTTTGATTCAACTATTTCCCATTAGGTACACTCATTTATCAACAGGCTACGAGATGTGATTGAAATAACTGAAAATTACTTAAGAAATCAGCTGTTCCATCCATTTTTAGCATAACTCTACAAAATATAGGGAACACCTGATATTTTTCCTCGAAGTCATGATTGGGCACCTAGTAAAGGTTGTTCCTAATGATGAATAAAATGTTAAATGTTAAAAAGACACAGAAAACGATGCAGGGTGTCCTGCATCATTTTCTGTGTCTGACAAAGATTAAGCCGTCTTTGCCCTGTCTGTTGATGTCGTAATGTGAGCATAGACAGAAACTTGAGTGCTGTCTGCAAATAAACACAATCAATCATCGTCAATCCTCTTTGTCAAATTCAATGGGTCATTTGGGAGACCCATATTTAGTAGTGGTATTGATGATGATGTTTTAACTTTATTATGTGCTTAGTCCCTTTTTAACATGGATGCATATTAACCCCAATAAGTAATCAAATTATCATTGCAGATTTGAATAAGCGTTGGTAATATTATTCTTGAGAGTGAGGACAGTTTTGAGTATGAATGTGGATGCCTATAACAGTAGGGGAAGACCAAAGAAACGATGGATGTACTGTGTAAAAGATGATATGGCTAGAATTAATGGCTACCGAGATGACGACTATAGTTTGACCAAGACCGCTGTACCGCGCTTTAGGATTGCACGGCGAGGCGGGGGGCGGCACAATAAACACAAACAATATCAACAGGGGTCATACACTTATGACTTGGAGACACCCGCTAAACGACGACGTAGTAACCCGGTAAAATACTCCATTGAAATTAAAATGAGGTGACTTTTTTTTGTTTTTTCCGAAAATTTTCACATAAATAGACTCTAAGTACGATACTTAACAACTCATGAATCGGACAGGGTTTTGTTTCACTTTTTATAGTCCTACATCCATAGTCTACGTCATACTTAGTCCTTTAACGCGAGTAAGTCCGGTCATATAATTACTTACACTTAAATGTGCGAAACCCATCGGAAATCGTGAGAGAATCATATACAAACAAAAAGACTATTATGTCGCGTGCACGGAAAAATACTAGATGCTAATGCAAAGTAATTACAAGTATCTAAGTACATTCATAACTTAAGTACTGCTTTAAAAATTAACATCCCGACATGATGTCAGGGTCGCATGCTCGAAGGTTTGTGGGTCGGTCAATACACTTGACCTTCGATTTATGGCAGTCACAAATTTTTCAATCGCAGAGCACTCTCTAATGCTTTGCATTATGAATCGTGCAAAATAGCAGTCAAAATAAAATAAAAAAACTAAATTCTTAAGTCATTTATTCAAACTAGGCTGAGAATCAGCACTTTTCAAACGTCAAAATTACATAAGACAGTCGCCCAAAAAACGCCTGTCCTTCAACCACTTCCTAGTGCTTAAGCTGGGAAGAAGAAGTGGCGTAACAAACTCCCCAGCATCACTGCTGAGAAATTTGATTCTATAATATATAATAGTACTTATTATATGAGCTCATATAGTGTATGCTCATATGGCCCAGTGGTAACTGTCCCACGTATAAGTTGTAGGTTGAAGGTTCGAACCCAGTCAGGGTCTTTACTTTGTGTATTTTATTTCATCACCAATGGTCTCAAACGGTGAAGAAAAACATCGTGAGGAAACGGGAATGTCCTAGAACCAAAAATTCGAGGACTTAAAGGACATCCAGCAACCCGTACTTGGCCCACCACAGTGGAAACGTTGTAAGCCGCTATAGTTAGGTTAATGTGAATCATAATTAAATTTATGATAAATGATCTTGATTGAGGCCTTTAGTCCGATCTAGCCTGTCCCTTGCTACCTAATCCTATTTTCCGCTACCATACGTTACAGCGAATCAATTTTCACGCCTCCCCCATAATACCTAGGCTAAATATTGGATAGCCCATTACCTAAAACGGTGCCATAAAGAATATGAATAAAAAATCTAGACTAATTAAAAAGTTATGCAACAACGCGAAATTTCGCGGGTATTCTGATTAACAGCATTATTATAAAATTCTTTTTTCGCACTTAGTTCATCTAAGTACACAATGCATTAAGTACTTATTTATAACTAGCTCCACCCTACGGTTTCAGCCGCATAAGTCTCGATCCCGTGGAAATATCGGGATATGAAGTATCCTATGTCCTATTCCAGCTCATGGTCTACCCGTGTGCCAAATGTCATCCAAATCCGTTTAGCCGTTTTACTGTGAAAGTAACAAACAAATAAACAATGTCCCTTCGCATTTATAATATTAGTGAGTTATAATGTCACCACATTAGTAGGTTTACACCCGTGCACATCAAGGGCGGGTCACTAGGTCAATTATTAAAATTGCCATTACGAGATGTAGATAATATAATTTCTAACTGATGAACGCGTTAAAAAGTATTTATTTTCCAACACCAGTGCAAATTCGGAAATATTGACTCTACCAATATTCAAGGTCAAGGTCTGATGAAACCATGTTAAGTATTCTAACTTTTTAAAGACATTTTGACACCAACAGACTGCTTGCTACCACTTATAGACTGTAAGTGCTACTAAGTGACACTTTAATCAATTCAATGAATGCGAGGTTTATTCCGTTGACTCGGTGGTAGTTAAGTACCTTCTGGTCGGTAATTAGATCTGATTATCTCTTGGTAATACTATCAGTGCGAGCCTGTGCACACGATGCGTGTCGGCGACGGCGCGACGCCGGAGCGGAGTCGCTTCGGCGTCCTACATACAAATATCCATGGTATGCCACACGGTGCGTTCCGGCGTCGCACCGCACGTACACCGGCCCGCAAGCCGAGGTGGGGAGGGCTGTACGTGTTGCGAAACCGGAGCGGCACAGCTCAGTTGCTTGTGCGTTGTCGAAAACACAGCCGCTGCGGCGTTACAACGTTACGGCGTGGCAGCGCCCGTGTGACCGCTAATCCGGTGAGATCTTTGCGGGGCGGCGCCGCAACGCATCGTGTGCACAGGCTCTTACCTGAGATCGTTGTCAATTACAATTTTATTAATTCAATCGAAGTCATAGACTGTTTAGGTCTTTTGTACTCTTTGGAAGGTAACGGTTATTGACTTTACGTCGCATGACGATGTATCCAAAACTGCAGTAAGTAAAGGCTTGAAATTAAAAAACATTTGATAAGATATTATACAAGCCTTATGCCCTAATAATGTTGAGCCTCAAAAGGGGTCATTGTACTAATCATTATGAACAACTTTCACAAGGGGACCAATCAAGAAATCGCAAAAAAAAAGCTGTTTCTTACATTTTGTAGCGTTATTCGAACATAAATGTATGGGGCAGCTGATTTGTTTTTCAGGGTTGTTCTCATCATAATGTTGAGTACAATGACCCCCTTTTAATGTCCAAAACCATTTAAGTTACATCTTGTACATACAAAATGATACTAGGCATGTCCCTGGTATCATTTTATTCGAATGCCTAAGCATAGATTAAAACCACTTAAGTTAATCATAGGCTTGACTTAGCAAATCTAAGATTTTGCCGGTTCTTTCATAATACTGCGTTCACACGATTTGGCGTTAGAATGTCAGTTTCCCATGCTGAAGGTCGTAACTCGTCAGTCGATACTGCATGAAGATTTCAATTTGTTGTTAATTATTAAAATTATGCAAAAGAGTTATTTTTAGGAACAATGGAAATCTATTCTTAATTGCATGATTATTTTCGTAAAGGTAGATATCAATGTTTTTTTTTTATCCACAACGGCTTAGCTCTTGGCCTTCATCTCACCTGATGGTAAGCGGTGGAAACGAGCTTCAGCCAGAAGCCTGAACCACAGTGGAACTGGCTATCTTACAATGCTGTTAACATTGTTTTTATGGCGACAGACTTAGATAACCAACCAGGGTGGTAGCTAGCCAGGCGGACTTAGAACAAGACCTACCACCGACCAAAGCGAAACCTACTTTATTTTGTAGAAGAGATGATTACTGAATCGAACAATTGGTTAGTAGGTATTTTTATGATACCTGAATCTGCTCATTGGAGGTCCGCACACCATGTCTTCTGCTGCCCTTCCTACCAATACCCGTCATCCTAGTAATCATGACACCCGCTTTCGCTTATCTTTACTTAATTTATTCATCGTAAGTACGGCGGCGCTGTGGTAACAAAACCGGTATAAACTGGCCTCGCAGTCGATTGAAACTTAATTGAACGAGGAATGCGCTAAGATAGCCCGGAAATTTTATTACTTTATTTTGCATATTGCAGTTGTATGTTGATTAAAATAAGATACGCGGCCGTAACAAATATGGCTTAACCGAATTATAACCATTAGAATCAGCAACACAACTCTTTAGAGTGATCCTCAAATGTCATGATTTCATGATGTAGTCATTCAATAGGGCTTACATGAACTTAGAGAGTTGTATTGATGACTTTTATGATTATATTTCTTTAATAAATATAATTTGATATGGTCGCGATCCACATAAAACCTGATAATGACCTGCATATTGCAAAAAGGTACGAAATTTTGCTACCCTGACGCTTTCGCCCTTATTGATCGAACTGTGCGGCTCTTACTTACTCACCAGTCCCTACAAAGTAGTACAGCAGCGTACGTTAGTGGTAACAAAACTAGTATAAGCTGGTCACTTATTGTATTGAAACTCCGTCTTACGCTAGGCCAGCTCAAGGTCAAAGTGCTCTCACTGGCGTGCGGTCTACTGTACCAATCTAGTAAAATTAAGAATGTAGTTCTTTTACTACGGATTTAAGCATAGACGCAGGCCTCCTAACAGAGAGGAGGCCCGTGTCACAGCAGTGGGAACATTTTAGGTTGATTATGAAGTTTTTTTCGTTTTCTGTGATGTGCATTGAATATTGCTAATAGAGATTTCGACAGTTTTATTTTATTTATAAAATAAAATAAAACGGTAGAAATCAATAAAAAAAACATCAGTTGGAATGCCTATTAATAATTATCTTCGTGTTATCTAAAGATTAACCAACATTTAGTAACAATGGATGCTTGAGAACTTGCACAATATGCCCTTCGCTAGGATAGCGATGAATGCTAACAGATTGCCAATAGGTACGTTTACAAACGGTTTAAGATCATTACATACCGTTTCTAAGAAAAAAAACCTTGTAATTGACAGTAATTTTTTTTTAAGTGTGATTTTTTAACTTAACTAGGCTTCCTAGGTCCATTAATACATCTCTGTTATTATAAATCTGGGGCGTATTTAACATAATAGACAATGCGATATTTGTCAAAAATTACAAAATTGTCACATTATCACGACAGATGTTGTTAATGTCGAATTGACGGATTGACGGATTGTCGCCTGTCATATGTGGTATTTTGGTTTAATTATCCCTTTATGTCACTAGTGCGGTAAAGAAACATACGACTTACGGTAAATTCATGTTGTGTATTTAATGCATTTAAAAGACGCTCCAAAAGGTCACATTGCGCATCTTATAAGAAAACTACAATTACGGAACATCATATTTTTGATGAATTTAAAGTAGGTACCTACACCAGAAGCTGGTTTATTTGACCTTAGTTAGATTACTAAGGTCTTAAAACGGGTTCGTTTATAAATCGTACCTTTAGAAGTTCTTGCACGGTTTATTGAAAAATAATTGAGACTATTTTGCCTGTTAAAGAAAGGGCACTTTTAAAACATTTGTTTGAAACAAAAACTTTTGTTATTAGTACGGACTTTATAGTGTAGTTCCGTGTGGCGCCGGACGCTTCTGTGTGGTGCCGGATGTAAAGAATAGTACCATCCCATTTCTTCCCGTGCGTGTCGTAAAAGGCGACTAAAGGACTTACTGGAGAATGGGCAGTAGCGTTCTCTATGCATTTTAACATCATACTGCGATCGCCAACCCGCCTGCCAAGCGTGGCAATTATGGCAACCATTTGGGGGAGGCCTATATCCAGCAGTGGACGTTTTTCGGCTGAAATGATGATGATAATAGTATAAACACCTACTTTATGAGGTGGTAGGTATCTTTGATCAAAATATAATCATTGTTTGTAAGTCATGCCTACATTTCTTGTAATTATTGTTATTATAAGTGCTGGACCATGAATGCTATGATTAAGCAACGCGCAGATTCGACCTTGTGGTTTGCGACGGAATTGACCTTGAGCTGATAAATTCTCTAAGTTATTATACTTATATACCTAACTACTTTTAATTTTATAAAACATCACGCCTGTTTTCCTCGAAGGGTTAGGCAGAAGTGTAGGTACCTATAGTACACCAACATTTTGCCAGTTATGTTTAAGTCCCATGTAATAGGCGATAACGATACTAAACTTCAGGGCCTGGGGCGGCACCGGGCGTCGGGAGTCGAGAGCCGACTTCCGGCCACCGTAGGCGCGGGCTTGCGGACGGTGAGCAATGGGCAGCTCGCCGTCCGATAAGGACCAGGCCCGTGTCGACGGCGCGTTGTGTTCCACGCACGCCTCAAAGAGATGTCAGCACCAACTGACGGGTCGAAAGACCACCTGCTGCCTGCTGGGGTTGCGGGTTTGTCCGAAAAGGATATCGCGGCCCCGGCACACAGGCAACGGAAGGAACACGGGTGGGTTTTAGTCAGTAAAAGTCTGACACACCCTCTCGCTCTGCCCAGAGCGGGAGCAGTCATTTGATGATTTCCCATACAGAAAAAAAAAAAAAAAAAATGGCCTGGGGCGGCAGTCTCGAGATAGATAGCGATCACTATACGACCGAATTCGGTCACAAAGCCCTAATGGTGTCCCTCGCCGGCCAAAATTGCTTGACAAGCACGAAAAAATCACGTGCTTGTGAAACACGTCGCGCGCGTCTTGTGACGTCATTAGGACTCCATAGCACAGCATCATGTTGAGTGGAAGCCTTCTTGTCACAGTCATGACGTGCCAGCAGCTGCCTACTATTTCTGTTTTGTACTCGTTATTGTATACGTATCGTTATTGTTTTGTTACCTACTCGAGTTTTTATTATTTTTTTATGCACGTGTTTCTGTGACGAATAAAATCATTTTTCTTTCTTTCTTTCTTTCTAGGACTTTGTGACCGAATTCAGTCGTATAGCCATCGCTATCTTTCTTGAGACTGCCGCCCCAGGGGAACGGGAATGCGTCACACTGATTTTGTTGGTGGGACCCATGGGAATTGTTTATTTATTTTAGGTCCCATTGGTACCACCAAATAATTTTCTGTGAAACTTTAGAACAACATTACGTTGATTCATATCATAAAATAATACCTGTGTTACTAATAGTCACAACAGATGGAACAAGATTATTTTCTGAAACATATATAAAAACATATAAAAATAAATAAAATTTAAGTGTTTATTTGTGTTTGTGTCAAAATAACAGCTTTTCACATGCACATGAATGTATAGACGGTACTCATAAAAAAATTAAAGAATATTATAAAATTTATCTGTCTTTCTGTCGGTCTGTTTCGACTAATCTCCAAAGTGGCTGGATCGATTTTGACGGGACTTTCAAATGGCAAATGTTATAAGGAGTATGTAAGTAGAGGAGAGTAATGCTACTTTTATTTTAGAAAAATAATTACATGAATCTACATTTTTCAAATTAATTCAAACGCATTTTTTACCATTACAATAATGTACCGTACATCACTATCACTTTACTATCATTCATTAATTAATAATTAGTAATTAACACCTCGGTAACTATGTAGTAACAAGGCTGTCTCGCTATACAGGTTGAGTGTTAGATGTGTTAAAAATAAATTAAGGTGCATTTAGGCCGCGACCTTCGATGCAGTCGCAACGCGGCAACTTTAATGCATAAATTAACAACATGCTGTAGTTACGTGGTTACTAATGTCAGATTAGCTGACTGTAAAAAAAAAAAACTTAAACACAAAGTGTAACTGAATTAATGCACTTTATGAAAGTAGCTTGTTCAGAATCGTTTACTTAATCGATTTCTTATATTTTTATTTTATGTATGTTTTTTATCCCAAATTAATTAAAACTAGCGTAAATAATAGTAAATTACAGTCACACTCCTGCTGCACAGTCAAAACATACCAAAATGGACAAAGTACATACTACTACGCTAGACTCATATACTGTCGGTCGATTCTGTAAAAATATTAACGTGAAGCTTAGGTGAAGTGAGCGTGAAGTGAGCTGTCACTGCCACAGAATCGACCGGCAGGATGCTAGGGATTAACACTATTGACAGCTCACTTCACGCTCACTTCACCTAAGTTTCACGGTGATATTTTTACAGAATCGAACGGCAGGTGTGACTGTTTGCGTGCGAAGATTTGTAATGTGATTTTCTCCCACAGTCAGTATAACTCATTTAATAAATAAACAATATTTAATACATAATAGTAAAAATTCAGTGTATGTATAATAACATAATATTCTAATTGGGGTGTTTGGTGGTGTGTCTTCATTCCGGGAAATTTTGTATAAAAAATATTTATTCCTCAATTTTCGCTATTGCTCCTACCACTGTTTGTGTCTGCATCACCCAAAGATCGACTTGTAGAAAATGCCTAAGGCAATTAGTTCGCCTCTGTCAATAGTATTAACACATAGTGGATGCTATAAGTATTGGAAAAGTAGTTTATTATAAAAGAAACATCCCATATTTCTCTATTATACAGAATGTAGTGGACTATTTTTGATTTATGTTGCATATTGTATGATACGTCACAAAGTGTTTCGTTTTATCAGAGCACTGAAGTGTTAAATCGAAATCTCTTCCCACCACTAGAGGATTGATCTAGTTTCGCTTTTCGTTTTTAGAGAAATGTTCATCTATTTCATAAATAACGGATTCTATTTTATGACCTTCTCTGTCTGATCAATATTTATAAACACACAATTCAAATCGGCCTTGACAAAACTCTGTTGATAAACCAGAAGTTACATTTTATTTTTAGGTTTTGCCTACACAATATTGTGCAAAAAATACTTTTACTATACGCTGACGAATTAGGGATCTCGCCAGTGTTACCAGATGAAAAAAAAAAATTACCGTGTTGATGGATTAAGAATACGGTGGTTCAGACTCAAAATACGGTAGACAGATTTGAAAAATACCGTGTAAATTATCGTGTAAAAAGCAAAAGAAAATACCATGAATATTGAATATTTGTATTCATAATTATAATTAATTACTTTCATAATCATCTAACACAAGAACTTCTTGATAATACATTTATGCTGCAGTCATTTTTGACAATATATTCTTAGTAGGCACAAAATCAAAACAGCTGTTTCCATGTCTGTGAATAGACTGCTGCGCAAGAATATTTCCCTTTAGGGTTTTTGTTATTAATTTATATCTTTGATGTCGCTGCATAGGTTAAAACAAAAAAAACAAAAAACACGTAAACCTACACGGGCACTTATGAAACGTCAGAAGCTAGGTGCACGGTTCCAATTGGTGGTTTCTTAAGGAGAAGAGCCGGCAAGAAACTCCACGGTTACTCTTTTAAAAATAATTGGCGTTTACAATATTTTGAAATAACATTATTAATAGGTATGGGAGGACAGTGTAAGTCTTTCAACAAGTACCAGTTACTATTATATTATAGTTTCTATTTTGTTAAGTCCACTAAGCCTACAGCTTTCTCACATTGACACAAATATCCTGTCACATGCAGCATTTGAGTGGGGTAAGGATAAAATATTTAACATAAAAGTGGGTAGGAACCGAAACTTCTACTACATTCTAACACGGTAGTTAATATTTAAAATTATCGTAAAAAATTACACGGTAGTGAATCACTACCGTAGACCGTGTAGTGGTTAAAAATACCGTGCTTCTACGGTCATTACCGTTTACCTGGTAACACTGGATCTCGCGCACTAGTCAACCACGACCACGACCAGTGGTCGCAGCGAACAAGTAAACTATAGAAACCGATACGAATCGCGCACTTGATCTGCTAGTTGCCCGTTGCGACCAAGTACGCGAGATCCCTTATGACGCAGATATATGCCAGTGAACTCGAGTGGTTAGCTTACGTATTCTGTACTAAGCTCACGCAACACGTCGTACGTCCTCCCAGTAATAGGACTCGCTCATCAACAAAATTGTCAGTATTAATGTTTTTATGTTTCTATGTTAATTAATGTAATTGGTGTTGTACCATTTTAATTAACTATAAATAAATAAATCAAGGAGCCGTGCCGTCCCAAATTAGACGCATTATTAATTTATTATATATGAAACAAAACGTATTTTTATAAAATACTAGCTGACCTGGCGAACTTTGTTCCGCAATCAATCAAATATAAAAAAAACCCTACCTACCCTACCTACCTACCCTACCTACCCGACCTACCCTACCCTACCTACCCCACCTACCCTACCTACCCTACCTACCCTACCTACCCTACCTACCCTACCTACCCTACCTACCCTACCTACCCTACCTACCCTACCTACCCTACCTACCCTACCTACCCTACCTACCCTACCTACCCTACCAACCCTACCTACCCTACCTACCCTACCTACCCTACCTACCCTACCTACCCTACCTACCCTACCTACCCTACCTACCCTACCTACCCTACCTACCCTACCTACCCTACCTACCCTACCTACCCTACCTACCCTACCTACCCTACCTACCCTACCTACCCTACCTACCCTACCTACCCTACCTACCCTACCTACCCTACCTACCCTACCTACCCTACCTACCCTACCTACCCTACCTACCCTACCTACCCTACCTACCCTACCTACCCTACCTACCCTACCTACCCTACCTACCCTACCTACCCTACCTACCCTACCTACCCTACCTACCCTACCTACCCTACCTACCCTACCTACCCTACCTACCCTACCTACCCTACCTACCCTACCTACCCTACCTACCCTACCTACCCTACCTACCCTACCTACCCTACCTACCCTACCTACCCTACCTACCCTACCTACCCTACCTACCCTACCTACCCTACCTACCCTACCTACCCTACCTACCCTACCTACCCTACCTACCCTACCTACCCTACCTACCCTACCTACCCTACCTACCCTACCTACCCTACCTACCCTACCTACCCTACCTACCCTATTAAATATAAATATTAATATTAAAAAATTAAAAATATTTTGTTAAATTATGATATTAAAAAGTTGAGAGGTGTCGTGGGTCACCCGGTTTGATGAAAGTGCATTTCGCTGTATATTATGTATTAAATAACAGGCACAAATAAATCGATTAACAACGTATAAGAATAACTAAATTAAACAAAAACATCGTCACGGTTAAAATACTCTAATACTCTTTCGGTGTAGCTCTCATTCGCTAAGTGTAGACGTGCGATAAGGAACTTCGATCCATCCAATAGCTCATAGATATAATAGCAGCCTTATTAATTTATGAATGTGTCCATTTTCACGTTTATTAAAATTTAACTTTATGAAACACGGAACATTGCATACACTGTAAAGGTCTCAGCACATTCCGCGTTTGTGTTTTGTCACGAAGTAGCTTTGTTGCTAACGTGTCGTGAAATGGAAAGTAACGTTACAAAAACTGCGATCCGGATAAATCCAGTTCGCGTCAGCTAAACCGAATTAAGTGATTGCAAACAATAAACATAACTGGTAGGATGAGAATTCCATTGGGGAAATATTATATACGTACTTATGTATTTCATGACCAGTATTTAAGGATAAGGTGTCTAATGTCGTATTAAATGTTTTTTAACGTTATGTGTAGAAAAGGGAATACCTACCAGCGATTTTTTTTCAAATGTAGCTTTTGATTTTGTCAAGTGATTTAACATTTTGAAATAAGTGAACTGCTAAATACATTATATCACGAGGCGTAGGTGGTAGTTAACACTAAAGGTCTTTTTTAGGGTTCCGTACCTCAAAAGGAAGAAATGGAACCCTTATAGGATCACTCGTGTGTCTGTCTGTCCGTCTGTCACAGCCAATTTGCTCCAAATCTAATGGACTGATTGAGTGTAAATTTGGTACACATATGTATTTATGTGACCCAAACACGGACGTGTAACGTAAATAAATTAATTTTGAATTTTGGGGTTACTTTTGGGGGGCAAATATGAAAATAAAAATAAAAAGTTTTGCAAACTTAACCGTGTGACATATCAAATGAAACGACTTGTTGTGAGGACCTCAATTTTTTTTTTTAAATTATTTTCAACTAAATACTTTTAAAGATATTTATGAAAATTGACCACCTCCTCCCCTTATCTCCGAAAGTACTGAGCCAAAAATTTTGAAAATAATGCGGAGAATGGTTCTTTACTCATAGATTACAGGAAAACCTATAAAAAGTCTATGGTCTTAAAATAGCATAGTAAATGTCTCAATATCGTTAAGTTTGTTCTTGGGACTAATTCATCTCAACTACGGAACCCTTCATTGTGCGTGATCCGACAACCAGTTGGCCAGTGTTTAAGAAAGGTGTCTCGCATGTCAACCCAGGAGGTTGTCCGCTGCTTAACCGCACTATCCTGTGGATAACTTTATAAATTAAGACTTCTGCCAGGGCATAAAACTTTAAAATGAGTCGACTACATGCTAAGGGCACCCCCTGTGGGGTACGGATCTCCGCTTAGGGCGTTGCCGGAGTGGCCAGCAAGGGACAGTCTGGAACGCGCGTTCCGCATAACGCTCGTCGAAGGCGAGTCTTCTACATGACTAAACTTGAAAAATCAGCACTAGTTGCGTTTGCAGCGCGGAATAGATGCGTAAAAAAACGCCGTGTGCAGTGTGCACAAGCCCTTATGGTTCGTCGATGACGTTATTAGGACCAATTAACTCCCAAGTTGCTGTTGTAATGGGGTTGTCCCTATTCCCCAGGCTACGCTTGCAACCTAATAAAAGTGGAAAGGTACCACCAAAATTCCGTTTCAATTAAGTAGAGAGCTACTTATGTTATTATCGAATCAATTTTTGTTTTTTAATCCTACTAGCTTTATCAAGAAGAACCTTCTTTAAAATTCTAGACGAAGAGATAATTTTCATATGATATCACTGATGGTCTGATGCTGATCTGATAATGTGCAAATATCATAAGTTGTCTAGTCTTTTCCCAACTATGTATGTTGGGGTCGGATTCCAGTCTAACCGGATGCAATTGGATACTAGTATTTTACATGGAATGTCTACATATATGATATCCACAACACACGATACCCCTCGGCAAGACTGGTGACCAGACTTTCGGGCTTCTGGCTACCCTTATCGACTCGACCGTGCAAATATCGTATCTCCATTTTATTTATAGATCTTTTTCTTCTTGGTTCTACTTCGACTTTTTAACAATCTCCTAGACTCGCGAATTCGCTATGCTTTTTTCAAACTCAAACTCAAAGCATTTATTTCAAATAAACCAATTACAGGTACTTTTGAACTGTCAAGGGGTCGGTCAGTCAGAAATATGAAGCTAGTTGCCCATTCCAACGCGTAGTAGGTTCCTATGGAGAAGAACGGGCAAGAAACTCCACAGACACTCTTTTCAA
Organism: Agrochola lota; assembly: GCA_947364205.1. NCBI lineage: Eukaryota > Metazoa > Arthropoda > Insecta > Lepidoptera > Noctuidae > Agrochola > Agrochola lota. Next base: position 14,006,930 of record OX376223.1, on the reverse strand, counting down.
TCAGAATATTTTCACAAAATATTGGTTACATCATCCATTTTTGTAATTATACATGTGAGAACAATGTAAAAAGACGTGCACGTTAAAAGCGTCAGTAATAAAAATAAAATAAAAAACAATTCAAAAATTAAAATAAATTCAAATAAGCCGTGGCAGCTAAGAGATGACCAGTCCCCACTGACGGCGCCCGTTCACGAACATGACGCATGCATCAGCACCATTTAGCTCAACCATTTTGAAGGGAACTTAACGATCCAACACACATGCCACCACCAGCGAGACATTTGAGTGAGCATGACATACTCACAACCGCCAGGGCAAACTCAAGTCAATGAAAGACGTACCCAGTAAATGGTAACTGTTTTTTATAAGTGACATCGTAACGTTTATGTAATACACATAAGACTGTCTTCGGTATAGCCTATACAACATGTAAATAAAACCCTGTCCAATTCGTGAGGGTGTTGTTAGGTATCGTAACGAGAGAAAAAAAAAAAGAAAAAAAATCGTCACTTTTTTATTATTATATTGGGTGCGGGCGGCCGTCGTTTAGCGGGTGTCTTAAAGTCATAACGTATGACCTCTGTTGAAAATTTGCAATTTTTTTATGGGTTTTGGGTAATTTTGGTACTAAAAGTGTGAATTTTAAATAGCAATAACTTTTTTATTTTCAATAATAATTTAAAAAACAAATACTGGTTTGGTTATGTTATAAAAAAAACCTGTGCGATCCAAAGGCCCATATAGGTACTGACCTATATGGGCCTTTGGATCGCACAGGTTTTTTTTACATATTGTATAATAAGGTTTATCTACTCTCACATCGTAATATTCGAATTATAAACTTCAAAACGAGTTTATATTGACGTACATTATAAACACAATACCGAAATTTAAAAATAGAATCATAATAGAACACTTTTTCTCAAACAAAATAATGTTATAAAACATTTTTTTTTCTAATACGATACAGGGCAAATCCAAGAACTTAATATTACCGAAGAGTTTCCATCTATTTTTGCAATGGAACGTTAGCGAGGGACAGCAGCACCGCTCTAGCGCATGCGCGGTGATGTGCTGGGTGCAGGCGCCATTCATACGTTTTGTTGAACTGAATTTAGTGGGTTTTTTTTTCTTGATTTGATTTTTGTTTTTTTTAACAATTACCTTTTATTTACTAGGTTTAATTCCAATGTGTGAGAGTAGATAAAGTAGTGTATGAAACTGAACATAACTAGGTATTAAAATACTCGTGTGATATTTTTAAACACACACTCGTATTTTAATACCCCTCTTTATGCAACAGTTCCATAAACTACTATTATGCTGTAGGTACTATTATATAAATGTAAAGTGCATAACAAAATAAGTAGATAACTATTTTTATGTTCTTTTAATTTCGCATGGTCCGTTTGAATGAATAGTCATTTACCTACTACATGTTAAGACGTCAAACAAAAACCTACAGTATTTACATAAGAACATCTTTAATCAGTTCAGCTGATGATTTATAGACTACACACTATTAAATTATAGGTAATAATAATAAATTATTTATTCACATAACCAAGATCCATCGTGGCGACCTCATACTAAGTGGTTTATTTATAAGCGTTGCTTAAAGTTGAGACTTCAAGCAATTAATATGAGTTTAAACGTCAAAAAATTATGGTATAACAGTTGCTTAACATTACCTACTTACTTAACTTTAAGCAAATTTTATAAATAAAATATTCCATAAAATGTGTGTATATTTAAATAACTACGGATTTTTATTTATTTTATTTATCTACTTAATAAAGTTCTTACATTCATTCATTCATTGACAGACAATACGCACAGCCTAAGTCCGTTCCAGTTCGCACTGGTTGATCCATCAGGTTAAGCTACGCTTACTGTAGTTAGTCCGTGGATGAGCGGGCATCTTTACATTTTATTTTTTTTTATTAATCAAAACTAGAACAAAAAAAACAGACATTTGGTTAAACACACCACAAAAACCATCGCGGGTTTAACAGTGGTGTGGCATACCGAGACTCCTCCGTGCCTCAGAAAGCACGTTAAGCCGTTGGTCCCGGCTGTCATTTTTAGATCTTTGACAGTCGTTCAGGGTCGTCAGAAGCCGGAAAGTCTGACAAACCAGTCTTACCAAGGGGTATAGAAAGGGTATTGATTACTCATTTAAGTGAAAAGAATTTCCCAATTAATAACGCACAGTTTGGTTTCCGAAAGGGCCTGTCTACTTATTTGGCTATCTTTGCCTTGAAGAACACAGTATGTACGTACAAAGAAACACTAGTGTGTATGCATATTTCTTAGATCTAAGCCGCGCGTTTGATAGTAAAAATTATTATGGGGGAAGTTGAGAAATACTAAAGTGCCATCAAAAATTGTAGACATTTTGGAATACTGGTATGCAAACCAATGCAATCAAGTGAAATGGAATAATGCCCTTTCGGAAACATATAAATTGACGTGTGGCGTGAGGCAGGGTGGACTCACTTCGCCGATTTTATTTAACATGTATACTAACGAGTTGATTGAGGAACTGAGCAGTACCGGAGCCGGTTGTCGTATTGGTGATGCAGGTTTAAACAATCTTTGCTATGTAGATGACATGGTGCTGCTCAGTCCCTCAGCCAACGGTTTAAGGAGACTTGTTGCGATCTGCGAGAAATATGCAGCTGAACATTATCTCACCTATAATTTTAAGAAATCGGAGGTTCTGATATTTAAATGCAGTAAAGGTAAACTTGACCGCCTTCTCAATAATTGCAATCGATTCGTTTTCAATCTTCGTAAGTATGACCATGTATCCGCGCACCGATTGCGTTTAAAGTGGTTACCTATTCGACAGCGCAGAGAGGTGGGGGGCACTGTCTATGTTATTCTCTATTCTCGACAAACCCACCTCTCCTTCTTACCTGACTTCCCATATTCAATACTTATGCTCTGCCCATAGCAAAAATCTTCGTTCCACCAACAATCGTCTTCTACGATGCCCTTCTCACCGCTCTGGTTTCATTCACTCTTCTTTCTTTGTCCAAGCGGTCTTTCTTTGGAATGCGCTACCTCTGAATATCAGGACGGCAACCAGTCAGTTATGTTTTAAAAGGAAGGTTCGTGAGCATATACGCAAGAAGTTGGCTGAAACATCCCAGCGGTGATATGCTGGATTCGTTTTCTCCTCTACTGATCGTTATTTCTCCTCTACCGATCGTTATTTCTCCTCTACCGATCGTTATTTCTCCTGACAAAGTTATTCTGTTCATACTATGTATTTATGTATGTATTTACTCTTGTATTTTATAGTTAATTTCGTGTTATCAATCCCTTATGTTGCACCTGCCATGTTTTGTCTCTGCATCACCCTGAGGTTGACTGGTAGAAAATGCCTCAGGCATTAAGTCCGCCTTTGTACGGTATTTTATTTTTACTTGTGCATAAAGTTTTAATAAATAAATAAATAAAGGTCCTGATCATATTTTACCGATTAATTTGTGTGGAACTGCCCTAAAAATTGTTAATAAGTTTAAATATCTAGGTCATATAATTAGGGATGATTTAGCAGATGATTCTGATCTGGAACGACAGAGGCGCAGTATCGCATGTCGAAGCAACATGTTGGCTAGACGCTTTTCAAGCAACATGTTGGCTAGACGCTTTTCTCACTGCTCCAACCAAGTTAAAATAACCCTGTTCAAGGCTTACTGTCAGTCGTTCTACACCAGTCAACTCTGGTACAGGTACACATAGAGTGCTTATAACACTCTTCGTGTACAATATAATAACGCCTTTAGAGCTATATTAAAGCTGCCCTGGCGGTGAAGTGCGACTGACATGTTCGTTGAGAACAGAGTTACTGATTTTTACGGGCTCTTGAGGAGACTCAAGGCATCTTTCCTGACTCGATTATGTGCATGTACTAATCAAATAGTGTCTGAAACATTTTACTGTGTGTACCTGCTAAGACGCTAATATATGAAATAATGTAATTGAAATAAAATTTAATGTAATTTAACTGTAAAAATGTAATGTAATTTAATTGTAATTTTATGTAATTTTATTGTAATAATGTAGTGTAATTTAATTGTAATAATGTAATGTAATTTAATTTTAATTTTATTTATTATGATGTAATATTTTAATAACAATTCCTGGTAAATACCTGAAAATAAACGATAATAATAATAATGGTGATTATTGGCATAACGGTTTCGCATGACGGGAACCTCGTGAAAGCCGAGAAAGATAAACAAATCAAGTATCTTGACTTGTCTCGCGAGGTTGTCGACATGTGGGATGTGGACTCAGCGATTATTGTGCCGATAGTCGTATCAGCCAACGGTTTAATTGCCAAGAGCCTCGACCAACACCTAAGGAGGCTCTCGTTGGGCAGCTGCATCAAGGGCTTGATTCAGAGAGCGGTACTCTTGGACACGGCTCGCATTGTCAGGAGGTTCCTCTTTCTGGAGCCCTGACCACCGGTAGCTTGGACCCTGTTCCCGATACCGGTGGGCTACTATTTTTTATATTTTTAAATGTTTTTATTCTAATATTTAAAAATATAATTTATATGTATATAGTTAAATAAAGGAGATAATAATAATAATAATTACCCAGTTACTGGGTTGTGGAGGTCAGATAGCTGCCTATCTGACCTACACAACCCAGTAACTTACATGGAGAGATTTTACATGGAGAGACTGCTCTCTCCATGTAAAATACTGATATTCAGCTGGACTGGTTAGATTGGAAGCCGTCTCCAACATAGTTGGGAAAGGGCTGGGAAAGATTGATTGATCCCCTAAAGTGTGTTAAGTCAGGGATTAAAAGTTTTTATGGAATTTCGTAACGGCTTGTAAAATATAGATAAGTTACCTACTAGGCAAATATTTCCGATTAATATCCACATTTTTTTAACCAAAGAAGACTCATCCATTCAGACATTTTGTTAGCCATTGATTTTCATGAGAACTACGACCCCAAATGATGAACGTCATTAGGTTATCCTTGCCCCAGGCACTTTGACGTGGAAATATAGGAAATGGGAACACTGTCAGCAAAATGTCTAACATTGTGATTGAACGATGAAATTGTGACGCTAAATGCGACAAAGACCGCTCTTGCCTCCAAAAAAAAAAAGAACTAGTCTAGCCCCGCGGTTTGACATTGACGTGCGCTTTACGTCACTTTCAACATTATTCAGAATTTTTTGGTGTTACCTATCATTTTTTTATTATTTTAGGTCTAGTTGACGAGAATATCCGTCAGGCCATAGAGTGAAACAGCCCACAGACGATATTAGCCATTATTTAGCAGTTAAAATAGTGATTTAAGCCGCGTGTACATGGGTCGGCCATGTGGCCGCACTGGGGTTTGAAGGTTGAGATAAAAACTATTTACAACCGACTTCCAAAAAAAAAACACTACAGAGTGAATAATAACTTTTTTTCGGAAGTCGGTGTCTTTGGTTTTGAATTTTCTCCTCCATTTTTTTGAAAACGGTAAAAAAAATAGCCAGTTTAATAACACAATGAAATTGAACACGATCAGCACATCAAAAGTGAGTGATCTTACCTACATTATTCAAACCGAAGCTAAGTACACGCGCGTAGCTTAGCGTCGCAGATTAAATACTTAGTACATTTACATAACATAATATCGCGCTCGTTTTCTCTGAAGGGTTAGGCAGAGGTGTACCTATAGTACACCCACATTTCGCCTAGTTATGTTTAAGTCCCATGTAATAGGGGACGAGCCTATTGCCATCAACCGGGCACAAATCCAGACTCCGGGCTACTACTGACAAATTCCAGATGGAAAACCCAATCCGGGAACACTTTGCCCGATCCGGGAATCGAACCTGGGACCTCATGCTCAGCAGTAGCACTCGTGACCAATAGATCAACGAGGCCATGGCTGTGTTTTGTACAATATAAACAAACAAGAAGAAAGGAACAAACAAACAAACAATAATCATGTTTTTTTCACATATACCAAACTACTTGTACCAAGATATCAAAATAAATAATAAATCGTAGTACCTATCAGGCATGAGGATAACTTTATTTTCCTCAAGATCTTCATAACGCAAAAGATAAGTGTTTTACCTGCCTCAGACGTAGAATGTTTTTCCCAAAGTACGTTTCAGGATAAAGCAGACTAACGTAAGGTTATTTCCCATGCTGTCATTAACAGGATAAATACAGCTATTATTATTTCCAACAAAATTCACGTAGGTACCTACAGTGTATTTTTTTCCATATATGTCTTATTTGGTAAACAAACATGATACGAAAATACGAGTTTGCATCAATCACACAGCTTAAGTCAGGTTGAATGGTTTGACTTTTGTAAGAACACGGTCATTTCAAAACTGCTTTGTATTCCAATTTATATAAATCCTATACTATTAAATGAGCAATATTTGTATATATATATTTGTAATCACGTTCTCGAAAACAGTTTTAACGATTTCGATGAAAATTGCAATATAGGGATTTACGGGGCGATAAATCGATCGAGCTATGTCTCATATCTGGTAAAAATCGTTTTCTCCGTATTTTCACCCCAGCAGAGGTCGGTCGCCCAAAGTTTAAAACAAGATGGCTACCTTAGAATGGCATTACATGGCAGCATGGAATAAGTAAGTACCTACTAACATGGCAGCATGAACTATCCTGTACTATTAAATGAGCATTCTCTATTTTCACCAGAACAGAGCTCGGTCGCCGAGGTACTAATATTCTTAAGTACATACATTTTATTAAAAAAAGTACTTCAATTTGCCTTGCGTTTGCCCAACTAGTTGGGATCGGCTTTCCAGATGCAGTTGAATACCACTATTTTACCAGGACTGCCTATCTGACCTCCACAACCCAGTAACTGGGTAATACGATACCCCTTGGTAAGACTGGTAGTCAGACTTTCGGGATTCTGACCACCCGTAACGACTGTTAAAGATCTACGACTGACAGCCAAGACCAACAGCTTATCGTGCTTTCCGAGGCACGGAGGAGTCTCGATATGTAATGGATGGTCTCACCCATTCACGAACCGACCGCGGCAAGCGTTGCTTAACCTTCGATCGACCTGTGCGGCTGTTGTCATTTAACCACAAGCCTAATTTAAATAAGTAGGAACTTAAAGAGTAAACTAAGAAAATTATTTCTTCATAGTCCTTAAGGCGACGATAACTGACTTTTAATGATTTTATACTAAAGATCACGTCTAAACGAGTAGTGTTAATGATTTGGTAAAAATATATGTTAAATTAAAGCATTTTATTAAATTAAAGCATTTTATTTATAACTTACGAGTATTATAGGAATATTTTAGATTATGTTCATATTACATAGTGAAATTAATTTGTAAAGTTAGGTCTAACGCGGATGGAGGCGGAGCGCGCGAGGGAGATGCAAGCTGCACGCCCTCGCGGCCCTAGTCGCCGCAGGAGACGCCCCGGGCGTCGGGAGTCCAGAGCCGACTTCCGGCCACCGTAGGCGCAGGCTTGCGGACGGTGAGCAATGGGCAGCTCGCCGTCCGATAAGGACCAGGCCCGTGTCGACGGCGCGTTGTGTTCCACGCGCGCCTCAAAGAGATGTCAGCACCAACCGACGGAGTCGAAAGACCAATGCCTGCTGGGGTTGCGGGTTTGTCCGAAAGGGATAACGCGGCCCCGGCACACAGGCAACGGAAGGAACACGGGTGGGTTTTAGTCAGTAAAAGTCTGACACACCCTCTCGCTCTGCCCAGAGCGGGAGAAGTCATTTGATGATTTCCCACCCTCAAAAAAAAAAAAAAAAAAAGGTCTAACGCGGATAAAAACTGCTAATCACGCAAAATCAAACCAAGCGTATTTTTCTGAAACCTTCACCATTTTAAAGATAATTTAATTATTGATATTTTAGTAGGATACGTGTTGTATTAAAATACCTTTTGTTTTATGTATAATAAATTAATAAAGCGTCTAATTTGGGACAGCGTTCCTTGATGGGCGAGTACTATTACTGGCTGGACGTTCGACGCGTTGCATGACCTCAGTACAGAACACGCAAGCTAACCACTCAAGGTCACTGGCATATATCTGCGTCTTAATTACTGTTTGTTTTGTAAGAGACTGTATTTTATTCTACCATTCAACAGACAAGTTAGTTAATAAATCTACTAACATTGTTATTAGCCCAGATTAAATGCATTGTCAGTGCAGTACTGACCGATAAAATGTACGATAAATAGTGCTTTGCACAATCACAATAGTAATAAATCTTGTCCTCATATAAAAACAGCTTGAAGTCGAGTGGCACCTTAAAAGTTGAGTAATAAATCAATCTATTACAATTTAAGAGTAAGTTAATGGTTGTTGTCACAATAAACCTACATAACTTTTAAATTAAGTTACGACTGCATAATGAGAAAATGGCTTATTGGTTGATACGCTTTTAAATAATATTATTTTTTCTTAAGGCGATTCGCACGAAGTTAATTTATTTGTGTGCGAATCGATATCTTTAGAAATACGTATTACGCAATTAATATTAATTATATATATATTAATATTATTTAAAACCGTCGATTCGCCCATTTCGGGCTAGTAAATTCGTCCAAATCAACCAATAAGTCGAGGAATCACGGTCACGTGGTCGTTGGCGTTCATTCCATAATATGTTAATTGTTTCAAAAAATTGTGTAAATATGCCAATAAAAACAAAACATAGGGACATGGCAGTCTTAAGCCGTGTCTCCTGCGCGTGTTTTTTCGAAACTTTACACAAAAACATCGAAACAAAGAGGCGTGGCCATGCACATTTGTGTATGCAAACACGATGTTTTTGTTTTCCGAGCTGCATGGAAAACATTCCCCGCGCGGGAGAAGAGGGGAAGGGTTTGTTTCTTTTTCAACCGCCGCGCGCACCGTGCACATCTGTCACTGTCGGTCAACACAGGTTTTGAGGTTATATTGTCCTGTAAATAGTTGTGAACAATTTGTGATAAATTGACGATGGATTGTAATAGATATACCGTTCGTCACTTTTTAAGCACGTCTTCCTCATCAGAACTCATTACTACATCTACACAAAATGTTTTAATAATCTAAAAAATATATAATCTTGCGCAGGAGACAGCTTGTATATGAAAACAAATTTTTATGTGTACGGTTTTTTGTGTAATGTTTCGAAAAAACACGCGCAGGAGACACGGCTCGAGATACACATTATATCATAAAAAAATATTTGCACTCTAGTTTCACAACACGCAACCGCATTTCCTCTTAAGTAGGTTGGTATATTATGACAATAACTTTTAAATCAAGTTATGGTTGCTTACAATCTGAACAACACTGACACAAATTCATTGTTATGCAAATCACGTAACAGGTAAAAAACAAAAACAAAAATCGTTATTCAACCGAATTACCGATAACATCGTCAATCTATTAAAGAGAGTGGATGTAGGTACGTGCTCTGTGTCCGGTATTGAGTGCCAAAATAAGAAATATTGCCTGAAAGTGGGTGACCTTATAGAGTTATTGAGTGAGTTAGATTTGTGCACTGTCGCATTCACCCTCGTACAGAATACAAGATTAGGTACACTCGTGTGATACCGGATTTTTATTATAATAGTGCGAACGACGCTGGTTTTGTTCCACAAAACCGGGGAGATATTGGCTGTTAAGAAAATTGACACCCTACCTACGTCAGGGGTCATCAACCTTTTTGAACTCAAGGGCCGAGAATACTTTGATTTTGGTTCGGCGGGCCGCAACAATAATATCGTGTTTATAAAGGAATACAATCAATTTAGCTTAGGTACCTAAGTATTTAAAAAACAACAATCATTGCAGTAATTTATTATAAAATTTTACAAGACTGCAAACAGGCAATGATAGTAATAAAGTACTCTCAAACTGCTTTCAAGGTGAATATCGGTTATTTTGGTCCTTGCCCTGGACTTTACGTTGTTCAATTGAGAAAATAACTGCTCACTGGAGCCAAAAAGTGATGTCATTTTCAGTGCATGATTTCTGATTTTAGGAAAATCTGAAATGGGGATGTATTTTGATGGATATTTTTTGGTCTATTTTGTTTTGAATGTCTTGCTATGAATAGTAATAAATAAATTTAATTTTGTCAAGCTATTGCCGGGCCTCCAAGGAAGCCACTGCGGGCCTCAGGCGGCCTGGGAGCCGCGGGTTGAAGACTTTTACCCTACGGCAATTTGCTGTTATAGAAATTACATAAAAGTGTCAAATAATGACAGTTGTGATTTGGACACACGGACAATTTCAGTTTTTATATATGAACCTCGATTGCTTGACCGTACATTCGCTTTCGACATTGAGCTTTGGGTTAGAGTACGTATAATATGTATATATTTGTCAATAACCACTGCAGTAAGTTAAGAATAAAGAAAAAATGAAGTCCAACTTTGCTTCATTTGTTCGAAAAATTTGTCTTTCTCAACAACGTAAATAACGCAATTAATGTTGTTGAACTGTCAATGAAAATCATTGCTACTTACCTCGCAGGATATACATAATTTTCAAATGGAGTACGTATATAGATACTGTTCAAAATTCAAATTAAAAGTAGGTAGATAATTAAAAAAAGACAATTCGATGAAAGTTACACCATGGGAATGGTGTAGTTTTCACCGAATTTCCTTTTTTGTTCGGTGTAAAATCCAGGCTAACCCGATTCTCTTTTCGTATCCGTTTTCCTCTGTAATTAAGTAAGTACCTAGTCCTAATTATTTTAAAATACACGTTTCTAAAATTCATAGCTTGAGGAAGGAATATGCGAAAAATAATACTACCAGGATTTTAATCTTTACAAAATAATACCTGTTGACAATTTGATAATTAAGGAAGTTAGTAACAGTAATTTTTTTTTGTGGTGAAATAAAATAACTATACATGGTAACGAACACGTAAACTCACGCTTTGTTCCCATGGGGTAGGTAGTGTGGCGAATCTACAATCGCCACATGCGAACTACGCATCAAAGACCTGACGCCAAACAAATCCTGCATCGCGCAATTAGAGTTTACCGCGCGATGGACATATATACAATCTCCCAAGTTCAACTTCTGGGGAGTTGCCCGCCAGACACGACACCCGTCTGGTCGGAGGATCCTCCCTTTTCTACGGAGGATGAGTGAACTTTACACCCTGTTTCTCATACCCCTAAAGTAGGAACTACAGAACGCCATCTGCTACATACTCCTTTTGCCTCTTTCATACATCTAGTCATACACGCACGCCGGTTGTCAGTACTACGTACCTGACCTTTCTGAAGCACCTCACCAATAAGGTGCATTCTAAGTCCTCCTAGTGCTTGCTCCCGGCGTTTCCATTAACATTTCCCATGTACCTTTGTTAGTCGCCTTTCATCCATCCTCTCTGCACATGACCAAACCACCTAAGCATACTCTTTTCAACTTTTGTCACTACATCTTCTTTCAAACCACACCGTGGCTTTATCACATCATTCATAGTCACACCACACTTGGCAATGTCGTTATACATGGTAACATATTTCTTTTTAATACATATTACTATTTAAAATACCGAAATTTTGCACATTAGCTAACGTTCTTTAAGAATTACATGCCAAAATGTTTTTCTGAAATATTAACGCTACTGATACTGAAATTAGCATAAAAATACATGGTATGAACAACAGATTAGCTGAACGAATGCTATGAGTATTGTCATGTTAACTCATTTTTGAGATAAATCGTTTCGCCTCGTTTATTGTCAATAAATGGATGGATAGCCGTTGGAACTTGAACCTATCTAAGCATTACAACTGCTGGAGCTACATCACTCTTCTTAAACCTTCTTTCTCAAGGTTTTTTCAGGCGTACGATATGAGTTGTCTAACTCAGTCCGTAGCAGTCCACTGGACAAAAACCTTTGCCAAGGTTCACCACCCGGTTCTTCTGCATCCAGTCTGCCCCAGTCACTTTTTACGTTCATCCGTCATCAGCCTAATTACTGCAGACAAACTTTGCCCTTTGGCGGTGAACACACGAATTTTTGCTTGGAGAAATGTGCATTAGATTCATATAATGCTACCAGGGTCGGCAGTCTCGACATAGATAGCAATCGCTATCCGACTGCTTTCGGTCGCAAAGTCCTAATGGCGTCCCTCGACGGGCAAAATACCTTGACAAGCACGAAGAAATCGCGTGCTTGTCAAGCACGTCGGGCGCGGCTAGGGACGCCATTACGATTTTGCGTCCGAATTCGGTCGTATAGCTTTAGCGCTATCTATGTCGAAACTGCAGGACCTACACCATAGTTTTGGCAAAAGATCTTTGCTAAAAGTTTGTAAGTTTGGTTTCAGTTCAAGTTAAGATACCTTTCTTAGAAATAAAATGTCATTTTATCTTCCAACTTACTTCACGCAATTATTTTACTCCATGAAAACTTATTCACGACCACATTAGACATTATTACCTTATTTCTTTTTATTGCTGCTATAAAGAAGGTACCAATTTGATAATGTCGGTTAAATAATAACATTCTGAAGTCCAGGTGCCTACCTCACTGCCCGTCGCGCGTCGTTCTAGGCCATAAAACCGGCCAAGTGCGTGTCGGGCCACGCTCAATGAAGGGTTTCGTAGTTGGGATGAATTTATCGTAAATACAAACTTAACATTGTAGTTGAAAAACATGTTCTCCCATACATACTAACTGTAGATAAGTTTGTACGCACAATATTGAGAGATTTACCATGTCATGTTAAGACCGTAGACTTTTTATAGGTTTTCCTATGAAAACCGAGACTTCAACCACTTCACTTCTTCTACTGAAACTTTTGATTTAATCTATGAGTAATCCATTCTCTGATTTTTCTTCAAACATTCGAATTTTCGAAGTTTCGGAGATAAGGAGGAATGGTCAATTTTCATCTATTTTCTGAAATATCTTTAAAAGTATTTATAATAAAATAAAAAAATTGAGATCCTCGTAATAAATCGTTTCATTCTAAATGTCACACAGTTTGCAAACCTTTTTTTAATTTCCTTGTTTGCCCCCCAAAAGTGACTCGCATATTCAAAATGAATTTATTTACGTTACATGTTACCGTGTTTGAGTCGCAGAAATATATATGTGTACCAAATTTCGACTTAATCGGTCCACTAGATTCGGAGAAAATTGGCTGCGGCAGACGAACAGATAGACAGATACCCGAGTGATCCTATAAGGGGTTTCGTTTTTTGCTTTTGAGGTACGGAACCCTAAAAATAAAATGGATGATCTCGTCAAGTACGGAACTGATCCTCCACCGTGTCCTCCGGGCGATCCACACAATCTGACGGACCCCTTGACAAGTGCCTGTACTAAAAAGGTTTATTTGAAATAAATGCTTTGAATTTAAGTTTGAGTTCCAGGAAAGCACGGCACTATCAATTAGCGTACTAGAACATTATTATAAAAAAAAATGTCTAGAAAACCTATCAATTTAATTCCGTATATATTCATTTTCTTATAAAATATTCATGTATTAGGTAATTCTAACAATAGCAGTTAGGTACTGTACCTACATACATACAAAATACAATTTCTATTACCTAAGTACTATCGAAGAAGTTCATATCTAACCACCGTAAGGACTATTCTTGCTTGCAGCGCTCGGCGGCTATAGAACTGGGCCGATAACAGATGTGGTCATCGTGTTCACGGGATTTTGTTTTGAAGGTGGTTAGATATGAACTTCTTTCATGGTACCTATTCAGATTTCTGTGTGTTTGCAATATGTCGGTCAAACTTTAATGGACGGTAGTAGGTACTATACCAACATTGGCTTGCTTGCACAATTCCGGAAACGAACATTTTGATTACATGTTTTCTAAACGTGTTGATGTTGGTGTTGAGATATTAATTGGGTTGCTAACTTTGACGTGAGGTTGAAATTACGCGTTCATAATAGAGAAAACAAAGAGCGATGAAAATATACAAAATAAAATAAAAAACCGGCCAAGTGCGAGTCGGACTGGCACACGAAGGGTTCCGTATCACCGGTTTTCATTTATATATTTGCTAAATAACGTATATTTAGAAAATCAATGAAAATACTAAACGAAGAATATTATAATTTTTCATCTTAATTTAAAAAAATCGCAAATATAAATTTGCATTTCATAATGATAATGAATGACATCATGAAAATTTCAAATGTCTACCTACGGTTCATGAGAGCCCGCTGACCGACGACAGTCAGACAGATGGAAAGCCGAGGCTTAGCAATAGGGTTCCGTTTGGCACCCTTCGGATATGGAACCCTAAAAATTGTGTTACTTAGTGTGATAATTGATTTTTATTTAGTAAATAAGTAGGTTGGTAATACTCGTATAAAATTTAATTTAATCCTAACTATAATATTATAAATGGGAAAGTGAGTTTGTTTGCTTTTTTGTTACGCATTCACGCTAAAACGACTGAACCGATTTAGATGAAATTTGGAAAACGGGTAGACCATGACTGAGGGTTTTTTATTTTATTATGTAGGTATGCATAGCCCTTTATAATGCTTTAAAGTATGTTATTAACTTAAGAGAGTAGTTCACTAGTTTACTTATCCTTTGCGTAATGTAGACCAGTATTGGCGCATTTCTTGACCAAAATTGTGCACTTTGGATGACAGGTTCGTTTGTATTTCCCATAGAAGGAATTTACTAATTATTGATTCGAGATCCTTAGACAAGTGAAATTATATTATAATTAAAAAAAACCAGACCCAAACATTTTCTCATTTCTTTTTCCTACTCCATCACCAGACCCTGTTCATAATCTACGAGCTATTCATTGAGACCGTTCCAATGAGCCCGAACACGATACCTGTGCTGTAAGTTGGTAAAGGAGTTCGATATCCTGCAAATTCCAGGTGATGCTGCAGCATCAGTTCAAGGTTACTATGTTTTCATAGCTGATAATCTTCAAACGGCTGAACCGATTTTGATAAAACATGCATATAAACCATCGCTAGAAAACCTGCTTTAAAAAAAACTGCATATACATCGGTTCACCCGTTTAAGAGCTACGATGCCATAGACGTTTGTCTGTGGCAAAAAAGAGTTTAAAAGAGTTGTAAGACCCCTCTTTTTGCGTCGGGGGTTAAACATGAGTGAAAATAAATGCAACTTAAGAATATAATCGATATAATATTTTTAATCATGGATGGCTATCATAATCTTAGGCGGAGTATTCCTTCCCCGGGCGTCGGGAGTCGCGAGCCGACTTGCGGCCACCGTAGGCGCGGGCTTGCGGACGGTGAGCAATGCGTAGCTCGCCGTCCGATAAGGACCAGGCCCGGTTCGACGGCGCGTTGTGTTCCACGCGCGCCTCAAAGAGATGTCAGCACCAACTGACGGGGTCCGTAAGGGCCAATGCCTGTCGGGGTTGCGAGTTTGTCCGAAAGGGATATCGCGGCCCCGGCACACAGGTAACGGAAGGAATACGGGTGGGTTTTATTCTCCCGCTCTACCCAGAGCGGGAGAAGTTATTTGACAATATCCCAACCTCAAAAAAAAGGCGGAGTATTCCTTATGTCTGCGCAGCAATTGCTCCACGCAAATGCTTTGTCGTTGTGAAACACAAAGGAGATGCGTGTAGTATACAGGGTCAAACTAAATTAACTAGCGAGACTCCGTAATGGGTATCGTATTTAAACATAATTTAAAAAAACAAAATTGTGGGGTCATCGACCGCAATTAGTGTAGTTATACTTGAAATATCACAGTTAAAAATCAGTTTTTGTTGTGTAAACTTCACATACGTGATGAGATCGATGTCTCAACACGATAAAACAAAACAGAACATATTTTCTCACCTCATACTTGATGTAACAACACTACCCAGCGGTCGTTGACTCCAAAAAAACATCAAATCTTTAATTTCTTTAGTTTACCCACCAAACTCTTCGGAAAACAAAATTACATTCGTAATTATTTATTTTAAAATATCGATTTTCTGTCTGACCGTACAAATCACCGTCATCGGGCGTGAAATATCTGGTATTATTATTCGGGTTGAGATGACTCGGGCCGAGCTGTCACTGACCTGTTTAGATATCGATACCTATCACGTCTGCAGAGTTTCGCTAGCTAATTTGATTTTACCCTGTATGTCTCAAAAGGTAAGTTAAAAAAACCTATTCTACGGTCTACTTTCCTATCGCAGGTATACTGGAAGAGATGTTTTTAGAAGTAAGCATCACCTATATCTACGAAATTTTCTGTGCCTTTTTATGGAGAAAAGAACAGAAAAATACAGACACATATAAACAAACAAGGGTCTGTTTATATGTGTTTACATAAATTTTGGTTGTCTGGCTAAATAAATAAATAAAAATATTTACATTAAGAATGACTGAAAAGAGATAATAAATAGTCATGCAATCCGATGTAACAAAATATGTTGTAATTTATAGCCTATAGAAAAATAACACAAAACATCATCTAATAGTAACAATACGACATAATATACACAGACATTATTACACTATTCAATAGCAGCAAGTTAGTCGATAAATATATAAAAAAATGACCTAAATGACTATCGAATCGTGTACCTGAAGGTGACGCAATAAATATTCTGTTCTTACGAGAACTAAGCACGTAATACGTTAGGTACTGAGAAGTTTATTAAAGTTGTTTATTTGGTTTTGGAAGTAGATAGCTGTAGTGAAAATGTGTAACCATTGCATGATTTTATTAATGAGAACTCCCACTTCTTTCTTGCCTCTATTGGCCGGCTTGAGTGGAGATAGGCAAGAGCAAACGTGCTCGGAGGAAGGAAGTATTCCAGTAAAATGCTGGTAGGGATCTTGACCGTACTTCCGGGATTGTCCTGATAGTCGTGGAATAGCTCTCTACTCCTGAAGCACCTCAGGATATGTTGGTCCCTTGTCGCTACGGTACCATGTGCTAGCGACAGATTTCGGGGGCCATTATCAAGTGAGCAAGACACTCCCTGCCATTTTATCCGTGTATTATCATTGGTCAGGCAGGGGACATAGTCCTTCGATAGTTCTAGGTAACCAATCCACTATAGCCACCCAAACCCATTGTCCGTATTTTTGGTTCCATAGTCCTACACCAACCGGAGGTTGTCTTTGAGTACACATGTATAGTGCGGACAATTAAAAACGTCGGTTAGTGGAATGGCACTTAAAGCTGTCTAAACGGCCTGTGCGAGCGGCCCCTCGTACGCCTTCTAAAGGTCCGGGACCCCAGGGGCCCCGAGAAATGTCAGAGACGTAAAAATAATAAATAATAAAAATGTATTTTTAAATCACTGATTTCGTAGTACCAATAAAGCTGTAAGTATAGTCATTCCCTGGATTACAGGGAATGCGTATATACATTTTTAAACTGGTGAACAGCGAAAGAGCTGTTTTGGTTTGATGTTTACGTACCAGAGGTTTTGGCAGACTCATGAGACTGGTAAACCCAAATACTTAAAGCGAAAGCGTCAGGGTAGCCCACGAAATTCAATGTTTTTAATTAACATTACAACCTGACACTGACCTCCAAATTGTAAAAACCGTAAGAAAATTTGAATTTCGCGGGCGACCTTAGCGGATTCCCCTTAATACTTCGTGTAAGATCCAAATTGCTCTGGCACCGCACATAACAGCAGCAGCGGCTTGCATTCCAATACAAAAAAGCGTTGTTTGTTTAAGTTTAAGTTTGTGATGGTTCGGACTTCATAAGAGGTGATCGAAAGTGATGCAGGAGTACTTTTGCGTTGCGGACTTGCGGTACGACCCGCTCATATGTGTGTCACCATTTTTTTTTTTTGAGGATGGGACATCATCAAATGACTTCTGCCGCTCTGGGCAGAGCGAGAGGGTGTGTCAGACTTTTACTGACTAAAACCCACCCGTGTTCCTTCCGTTGTCTGTGTGCCGGGGCCGCGATATCCCTTTCGGACAAACCCGCAACCCCAGCAGGATGTGTGTCACCCTTTAGTCTACTTGTTACATGTATAAGTACCTACCAGTTTCGCTTCATAACGAAAGATTTTTCTTTTTCCATGACATTACTTAGTAACAAGGCAATAGGTAAGTACATGAGATACGCATCAAGACGCCACATGTGATGTATCTTTACTAAGAACTATATCTCACATAATGCCTGCTTATCTGCAAAGATAATAGTCATCAAGAGCTGTTTTATCTTATTTATACTCTTAGAAAGATAATATAAAACTACTCAGAAATATTTTATCTTTGTGTAGTGTGCTCAATCTTTCTTCTTTATTTTCAGGTAATAAAGTAGTACTGGAAGGAAAGGAAGTACGTTGCAATGTTACCAAGATGGCGGAAAACGATTTCGAGACGTAAGTTAGAGGAAACAATTTTATTGGGCGTCCTACACACCTCGTTCGGGTAGCTCACACAGTATTTTGTTGGACAACACAGCCAACCCGAAGCCATTACTACATACAGCATGTATCAGAAAGGTGTAGTCATATTTAAGGGGTGTTACAGTACAAACCATCAAACGGAACAACTTTCTCGCGATAAAATTATCAATTTTCCCATTCAAAACTTCAATACCTACTCGACCCAAATGTATAGGCGGTTTTTTTTTTTCGAGATTTGCTGTTGGTCCCATGGAGAAAGATGTTTAGTTTGATTGTTTGTACTACATCCTAAAATATGTCAAACTTTTCTAATACATGCTGTATATTCAATTTTGCCGCCCGGCTGTGCCGACCCGAACAAGAAGTGTGTAGCACACCTCTTATATAATTTACTACCTTTTTTAAACACTTTTTTTAAAATTAGTACCTAGGTCCATTTTTTTTAACATAATTTTGACAACTAAGCGCTACACGTTTACCTCAACTAAAATCATGTATAGCATCTGCAATTGTTCAAAGACCAACACAATTGTTAAACTGATAAATATTTACAATATTAAATTGGTAGTTATTTCATACAAAAAATAAAGATTGGATTGGACGGGAATTTTTGCTATGGTTCCACGATGCTACTGACCAAGAGTGTGTATACGTATATTTTTGATCTTAGTAGCTCAGACCAAATAAAAAACCCAAAACATAGCGCTGCGAACAATACAGTTAAGCATGCCAAGACTACACCTCCTCTCTGTGAATACACGCTCACACGCACACATTTACAATCAAACCACACCTCAGTAACCGCACATATGTTTACGAAACCGGCGATTTTTTTTGTCTGAGCTTAGTAGGTAGTCAAAATAATATAACTACTGTATTATATACTCTAGGTACATTAAACCTACCTACGTGCGACGTGGGTGCACAAGGGAAATAGAACCGAGTATCTCGCCATTTGCTCCTAGCGTGTGGAATTTATTGGATCCGCGTACAATGTGCGATATTCTTTTATCCCATTGATTCCATTGTAAGCGCGCTCCGTTGTCTGAGGAGGAATCTAATTGCTTGCTGGCAAAATACCTATATATAGCAGAGTAATTAATAGGAAAATAATAAGTAAATGCAGCTACAATGCAGCAAATTATTGCTCTTGGAAAACTTCTTCATATCCATTACCGGGGATCCTGCCGTTTTACCGAAACGATTTTGCCAAAATTTCACTACCCAAACAAATTTTAGCAACCTTTTTTTATACCAATGCAATGTTTAGAATGATTTTAGTACTCACATTTTCATTTGATCAAATTTTTACTTGGCAGAATATTATCAAGGATAATGTCATTTAGCCATTTGGTCTTTAATCAAATGATTTATTACAGCAAACAGTCTTTAGACAATAAACGTTTGGTCAGTTAGTTATGGAACTAGTTAGAGTAGGTTAATTATTTAAAAAAAATGGTTAGGTTAGGTTAGATAAAAACTGTGGCCTCCTACGCACGAGCCGAGCGAGCGGAGCCAGCGGTGCCGCGGCAGCGGCCGGCGAGTGCCAGAATCGTCTAGATTATATAGAAAAACAATATGAAAAAAAAAACAGGCTACCCGAAACTGAACTAGTTAGACGAGATTTTTTTTTTTTTTAAATAGCTACTTACTAAAAAAAAAAAAAAACTACTGGAATACTATGGTATATTATTATTACCTGTTTAGAATTTGTCCCAAGTGGAAAAAAACACCCTTGTAATAAAACGTATTTATTTTGCGTAAAATGAGTTATTCCAACTGAAACATTACACTACATAAAAATTGGTAAATGTACTAGTTGGTAAACAAGTTATTGTTTAAACGTTCACTTGCAAAACATTAGGTTTGCGTTACAATTATTTGTGAAGAGATTTTTTGCTAAGTAATAATTTGGCAAATGAAATTATACAGAAAATTGTTTGGGAAGTGATAATTTGGCAATTTATTTTCGATGAAACAAGGGAGACCCCCATTACCGATTAGGCCCGTAGATATAAACCGTTCCAAAACTTTTTGATGAAAGTGTAAACTAACTAGAAGTCGATCATGAAAGGGACATACACATCAACACACACAGAACCACATTCATCTTACTTAGAAGGTTTCAATTGTATATCACATTTCAACAATTATTATTTGAACTACATGATTAAATTGTAATTGAACAATCGTCGAAGAAAATTGAGGTTATAAAAATAACTTCAATAATTATTATTATCACATGAAAGACATACCTTAAGAGATAAAAAATTTGAATTTCGGGTTTAAGTATTCGAATAATCAAATCAAAGCACTCAATTTGGAAGTGGCTCTATAAATTGGCATCCACAAGTACGACTTTTGACGCATTTGTTTACATTTTCATCAAATTGTTTTGGAGCAGAGTATAGTTTATCTATTTATATGATTTTAACAAAAAAAACGAAAAACCACCACCATCCCACATTTTTACTACATATCTACCACAGCAAATATTAACTACATGAGATCGTTTTGTCCGCTCAGTGTTCCTAATTCCTCAGCGGTATGTCCTGGGCATCATGGGGCTACTGGCGGTTTGCAACGCGTATACTATGCGCGTTTGCCTCAACCTGGCTGTCACACAGATGGTGAACAATACGAAGCATGAAGAACAGCATTATGACCCTTACGCGTGTCCGGATGATAGCCAGGTCTTGACGAATGGGACTGTTAGTTCGAGACCGGTGAGTGTGTTAAAAAAACATTTAAGATTAAAATTAAGTTTTTTTTTTATATGATCGCTCGTTGGTTGCAAGCGCTAGTGATGAGCACGAGGTCTTGGGTTTATTTGCCAGGTCAGGCCAAGTTTATTGGATTTTTCTTTCAGGAATTTCTCTGTAGTCGGGAAATGTGCCCGGTTGATGCTTTTATAAGCTGAAATTTTTTCATTGGCAATATTTTAACCACCGTATTCTAACCATGATACTTCTTCATTTAGGCCAACAAGTAGACATGCTGGAATTGTATAGTTTGATATGTAGCCGTGTGTACCAGATATTGTGGCATGTTTCTTGCAGTCCCCATACAACTTTGGTTAACACGAAATTCTTATAGTATGCCTCTAGTAAGCAGCAACTTTAAAACTAAACCATAGAGAAATAGTATAGACTCCGCGCCAACACTGAAGTCCATTTGACGCGGCGCTAGTGTCTATACCATTACATCACATTCCATTGAAAAAAAATTAGTTCCTCAATTTTCCGCGGGCCTTCTTTCGTGGCGCGCACTCTAGTTTTCGTTTTTAAGTTCCATGATGTACCTACTATCACAACAAATCTCTTTGTTACTATTATCTGTCAGTTGTTCAGAATGATTGTGCTAGTTTAAACCAGATATAGGTTAATGTGAAGAGCTCAATTTAATCCCCTACATAATTTTATCATTGTTATTGAACTTGTGCAATATACTAGTTTAAACCAGATATAGGTTAATGTGAAGAGCTCAATTTAATCCCCTACATAATTATATCATTGTTATTGAAAACTGCACTCGAGACAATAAACTAACTATACCTACCACACTGTACAAAAATAGAACAAGACAATTTTCAAACACGTGTTAATCGTATAATTGATTAAATTTTTTGTGATAACAATCATAATTCTAACTTTCGCGTTATTACGATTTTTTTCTAAGTGTGTATTATTATACTAATCAATCTGCCTAGCCTTTTCCCAACTATGTTGGGGTCGTCTTCCAGTCTAACCGGATGCAGATGAATACCAGTATTTTATATAGAGCGACTGCCTATCTGACCTCCACGACCCAGTAACTGGGTAATACCCTATAATAGCCCTTGGTAAGACTGGTTGTTAGACTTTCGGACTTCTGACTCCCGTAACGACTGTTAAAGTTCCACGAATGATAGCCGGGACTAACGGCTTAACGTGCTTTCCGAGGAACGGACGAGTCTCGGTATGTAAAGATGGTCACCCATTCACGGACCAACCCCGGCAAGCGTAGCTTAACCTGATGGATCGACCCGTGTGGCTCTCATTACTTAGCCATAAGCTCCTCCGTGTATTATTATAGTATTGTACTCCAAAAATGCAAGTTTGCAACCTTTGAATATTATGACATAACAAAGCATATACATTGATGTGTCTAAATGGGTTACAATTACAACATGTTGAGTTTGCATTCGATTCACATTTATAAGATAACATCACGCTTGTCTTTCCCAAAAGGATAGGCAGAAATATGAGTAAATACCTAAATAATCGCAGGTATAACCTGGCAAGTGTTTTGATAAAATAAAAAAACTAATACGGGGCAAAAATTGACATCAACTGAGAAGAAATCCAGATCTATCCAGATATTAAAGCTCTCGCTTCAATAACAATGATAAAACAAGAAGGGGACAATTAATTAAATATACTGTTACTATAAATAAATGTCACAAGGCACTTTTCAAACACGTGTTACTCGTAAAATTGATTTACATTTTTATGACGTCAATCACAATTCTCACTTTTAGGGTTCCGTACGTCCGAATGAAAAAAAATAGAACTCTTATAGGATCACTTGTGTGTCTGTCTGTCTGTCAGTCACAGCCAATTTGCTCCCAATCTAATGGACCAATTAATTTGAAATTTGGTACACATATGAATTTGTGTGATGTGTGTAAATAAATGAATTCTGAATATGAGGGTCACTTTTGGGAGACAAATTAGAACATCAAACTGTACCGTGTGATAACAACATATTGTTTTCCGAAGTTTTGGTTTTTCAACCAGGTGGTTGATCTCAATTTTTCCATTTCAAAAAACACTTCAATGGAAATGTTTATAAAATATTCACAATTCACAATAAACTTACCTTTATTATTCATAATTTTGGCTACTTTAGAGGCCTACTCCGCTGTTTTGTGTATTTCGGCCTTAGGGATCTAACGTGATATTTGGCTACATAATAATATTTTGTGCCTTTACTGACATCATCGACCGTAATTTTTTTTTAGAAAATATTTGCACAAATTATAGCCAACTAGTTAAACAGAGCACACACCATCAAAGTCGTGATGTTTTCCTTCTCAATTTGGTTACTTTTAAGTATGTGCTAACAGAATGATTTTTGGTTACTAACCATCAAATCCTCTATATGAACTTAAATAATATTTCGTAATTTTTCACCAATTATTGATTCCCTGTTTGAAAAGAACAGCACAGAACAACTCAACAAGTAAGATTCACAGACCGCACTTTTATTTTTAAGCGGTTCATTCGAATATGAACATTGTTATTAAAAAAAGTTCACATTCGTATGAGACACTTTACTTACTAAAGTAAAATCAAAGTATGTTCTGTTAATCTTGCCCTTCAGACGGGTCCACACTGGCGCACGCGCACGAACAGTGCGGTTTGCGTGCATCTTAGCAACATAGTATGGACACCTTTGGACATGTTTGCGAGCCGTTAGCTAATGGTGCGCGCAAGAGATAGTCAAAACACTCGTTAGCGAACACATCGCGAGCATGAAAAATATCGTAATTTTGTACATACTATCAGTCATTTGGGGAGCTTTAAGCAATAAATTGCAGAACATTAATTAAGTAAAACAGGAATACATACAAAAACGTCCTTGTATGCCTTTCTTTTATTACATAGTTTACAATGATATAGTAAGATATAGATAACTAGGTAGGTATAAGAGTCAACATTTGAATATATTACGGTTATGGATGATTTACATTTGCACTTGTTTAGTAGCGAGTTTAATTCAAGTACCTACCAAGTTATATGACCAAACGTCAGTCTACAAGTGACAATTTTTCATTGTGACTATAGAATTAATATCAAGGAACTCGCTAAACATAACATAACATAACATCACACCTGTATCCCTCGAAGGGTTAGGCAGAGGTGTACCTAATAGTACACCCACATTTTACCAGTTATTTTTGAGTCCCATGGAATAGGGCGTGAGCCTATTGCCATCAACCGGACACAATTGCAGACTCCAGGCTGCTACTGACAAATTCCTGATGAAAAAACCCAATAACACTTTGCCCGACTTGGGAATCGAACCCAGGATCTCATGCTCAGCAGTAGTGCTTGCGACCACTATAGCAACGAGGCATTTGTAGATATCTAATACAAATGAAGATCCGCCTTAAGGCAATCAATTTTCGACTTAAATTGAACAGAGTATAAAGTCAAAGTCAATGTCAAACAATTTATTTCAATTAGGCACATAAAAGGCACTTATGAACGTCAATTTTACAAAAAATAGAATTGATTCTAGTCGCCCCTTCCAAAAGGTAGTTTTCGTATGGAGAAGAATGGGCAAGAAACTCCACCGTTACTCTTTTAAAATGTTTTTACAATATTTTGTATACATTAATTATATAATTATATGTGAAGACGATGCATCTAGAATAAGATTACTATACCACGATAGGTAAAAAAGAATGAAAAATAAAGCAATTTACAGATAAATTAATTATGTGATAGATACATGGTGCTCACTTATTTACAAACATTGTGAAATTATACGATATTCCTAACATTTTAACAAGTAATACTAATAAGTCAGTGTGTGAGTTCAAGAAACCACAGAATGTAAAATCAGTGTTATAAAAAATAACAAATACATAATTAAATAAGCAACCAGTTTGATTTTGTCTAGATCTAAAGATTTATTTCTGTCCCACATATCTCTAATAAAATATGATGATCACTAATAAAAAATTCTTTGATTTCAGTACGCAATATTTGACTGGTCAGAATCCACTCAAGGGTTAATCCTCAGTGCATTTTATTATGGGTACGCCATTACCCACGTCCCCGGGGGTTACTTAGCTGAGAGATATGGAGGTAAATGGACTCTGGGCATTGGCTTGTTAAGTACGGCCATATTTACCTTGCTTACACCTGTGGTGGTGAAGGCAGGGGGCGCCACCTGGCTGTTTATTCTACGAGTACTTCAAGGTATGGGCGAGGTAAGTGAATTATGTGTTATATTTATGATCTTGTAAGTGGGGTAAAAGGGAATAGAAATATCTTTACTACGCTGTATTAAGATCTATGAGAGATCTGTTTGTGTGAACGTTGTAGGCAAAAATGCCTGAATTTGCGTCATCTTCTATCGTGTTGGTGCAAGATATACAAGGTCACCCACGGGCATGTGCCCGCCCGTATTTTTCTTAATATTCATGACAAATTATCGAAAATAAACTTAAAAAAGTAGACCCCCTAACTTTACTTTTTTCTTATTTTTTATATTTTTTTCTATATCCCGCTATGATTTTATGGACTTACACTTGTTTTTTTTAAATAAATACTGTTTTTTTTTTTAAATAATGTTTTCATCTTCTTTTTTTTTTTGATTGTCGACAGATTTTATAAAAAATATTAGTTAATCCGATCAAATAACTCATAAGCTTTTAGAAATAATAAATAGAATCCAAATCAGGCCAATAAAATCGGAGATATGGCAATCGCTACTAAAAAAATAATAATTGAATAACATGAAAAATATTAAAGATAGACCCCCCTTTTAAAGTAAATTTTCGATAATTTTTCATGAATATTCAGAAAAATACGGGTGGGCACATGTCCATGGGCGGCATTGTATACGAGAGTACTTAGTTTTAGTTCATACTGGAATAAGATTAGCTAGTTAGCAAGTTTTTAGCTAGGCTTAGGTACTGCTACTAATGCCTTACCTGCACCTGTACCTCTCTATCATTATCTACTCGTGGGAACAAGTGTGCGGGTCCAGTGACTCGGCTGCACGTGACTGGTATATTTACCTTACATTTCGTGTAAGCAAGCACCCTAAAATAGCTTATTTATTTACAAACTAGCCTCATATTTACAATTAAATACGAAGTCTTAAATAAAAACAAACAGACGTAATTTCATGATTTTCAATATCAATCCTCGCATTCCTGCGTTATCGAACATAAATAGTAGGTAATTTTGTAGACAATTTTCTCCCTTAAGTCATTAGTAATAAGGTTGAAAGTGTTCAAACGCCAGTGTTCGCAAAGGCACCTACATACATAGGAAGTCCTTTATTATTTTTATTTAAACCGACCATGTGAAGATTACCGTAGTAATTTTATTGTATGCAAATCATCAAGATTAGGTAAAACATGATGAACATGACAGCATACACATCTTTTATGAGAATATTTTTGCTATAAACGTAAACAATGAGTAGTTGGGATGCTATTGTGGTTAAGAACAATACAAATGCGACAATTGGACAATTTGTTTCACTTTGTTCAAATAACTGAACTTATTACATACAGGGAACTTAAATATTATTGTATATTGAAATTAAGTCTGGGTTATGTTCAATAGAACACAGTCTTAGAAAATTATTTATTCCATTTCTTTGGAATATAAAGTAAAATGAATAAGGTAAGCGCTTATTCATTCTAGAGACCAAAGGATTTTACAGTATTAGAATAAGGGAAATAATAAAGCTTCCGAAAAAAAAAATCGCTCCCAGCGATCTGTGGTTGACTGTACTATACTATACTATACATACTATTTAAGCTGTGTTAAAATGAATTACCAAAAAAATACCAAACTTCCGAAAAAAAATACTAAGTTTCCGAAAACATATTTTCTGTTAAAATAATAGTTTTCTTAAGCTTTAGAGAAACCAGCTTAATTTCTACTATTGGATAAAGAATATCTTTTTAACTCTCAATTTTAATGCAAATAAATACCTACCGGTAGTTGCGTTCGGGTGCAGAGGTGAAAAAGTGGGTGAAATAGGATAGGTTAGGTTAGAACTGAGACCAACCGCGCGCGAGCCGAGCAAACGAAGCGAGCGGTGCCGCGGCAGCGGCCGGCGAGCGCTACCTCCAAGTTGCTCGCAGATTTTTTTTCACCAGTTTCTAATCCGGGTTTTGGGATGAAAGTGACTAACTGTAGTTTTCGGTAAAACGCAATTTAAGCTGTTGGAAAAATATTACGTCAGCAAATGCTGTATTGGTTTATCGCAATTTTCAGTATTTTATTCGTTCGTTTCTTTATTTGCTTTCCCATATAAGTTGTCGGAAACTTAGTATTTAAAGCAGTAAATTTCATATTTTGACTATGCGCCCATTTTTTATTTTTTTTCGGAACCTTTATTACTACCCTTAGAATAATATTGCATTACATTGTTAGAATCAATTATATTATAAGTAAAAAGAAGTAGGTTACCTAACCAACAATCGATCTTCAAAAACAGAACAATTTCACACTAATAGATGACATGTGGAAGTAGGATGGCAGGTCGTAATTATCGGGAGCGAAAAAGAGAGAAGACGAAGAAAACCACTTGCGTAGCGTGTATAACCTATTTCACTCTTTTTACTTATAATATCATTGGTAAGAATGCTATAATTTTAATTCAATGACAAGAGACAGATTGGCCGTCAAAACGTGTAAATGCAGCCACAGCCTTGTTTATATCGAGTCTGTCTCTACTCCTTTCAAGAATGCAACTCAAGGTTCCTGCACTTTTAGTTTTATCGAAATCAAATTTCTGGCAGCTCCAAGTTACAACCTCGAATACTAGAAAATATAAAGACTAACATCTACAAGATAAAACAATAATTTTTGCTGAACTAATATTTTTCAAAGTGAATAATGAAATGTTGTGCATTCAATTAGCACAAAGGATACAATTGCGGTCACATCTTTATAGGTATGAGGAACATGGTGTAAAGTTCACTTATCCTCATTAGAAAAGGGCGAATCCTCCGACCAGACGGGTGTCGTGTCTGGCGGGCAACTGCTCAACGGTTGATGTTGGATAGTCTTATATATGTCGTTCGCGCGGTAAACTCTAATTGCGCGATGCAGGATTTGTGTGACGTCAGTTCTTTCATGCGTAGTTCAAATGTGACGATCCACATCACTCCTCTCCGAAGACCTTTTATCGAAATTGTTAGAGCCGTTTTCGAGAACGTGATTACAAATATATATACAAATATTGCTCATTTCAGGATAGGATATTGAATGGCCGTAAATCTCCTCTACTGAACCTGGGTAGATTCCCAATAGATAATTATTGCGAAATCAACCATCCTGTATATACGAATCGCTGATTAAAATTAAATAACTTTCAAATGTCAAAAGCAAGAAGTGTTCTGATGAAATCTTTTAATTTATTAGAACCTCTAAAGTGTAGCCTTTTCATATCTCGTATTGTCATGAATTATCTGATTAGTTCTAATACCACCTCAGGACCTAGAAAAAGAGACGAACAATTTAAAATATATTGGACTATTATGCTACCGATAAGTTTATGTAAAGCCAATTGGAAGTCATTGTAGAGATACGAAACGCTTTGAAAGCGGCAGCTTTACTAGCTATATGTAAGCGGGCCCTTTATGCCTGGAGGCTTTTATTCCGGTATTAAGTTCTGTTTACGTTTTGAGATTTTATTTTCCGTTGAGTATAGATTTCGATTGTTTTGTTGGCAAATAATTTTAATTACTGTATTGTGTTGAGTAATGTAAATTATTTTGCCTACTTTTGTATATAGAATCAAGTTTTTTTTTTCTAACTGAACAGACAGCAGTGCTGCTGGCGAGTTTACATATACGCTAGTGATTGACTAAATCGGAACGTTATCGATTCTCCCATTTATTATTGTATTAAATTTTTTGGAAGTGCCTGATAAAATTATGAATAAAAAACGATATACATATAACGATATAAAAAGCAATATTAAGTAAATCAAAAAAATTCAACATTATGAGAAAATCTAAATGAATATAAAACAAGATTTCACATCGGTCTTTTGAAGAATAAACTTTAATAGTAATATAAATTCATACGACACTCGACATTATTGTCGATAAGGCTATCGACAATAATGTCGAGTGTCGTATGAATTCGTTTTTATTAATTAGTCGTTAGTGGATCTGCACAACCACATCACTAACCCGTCGCAAGACACTGCGGCCGTACTAACGATGCAACCGCTTAAATAAAATATCGTTTTGTGATTTTTACATTGCTTTTCCAGTCACTTAGTAACATACTTAGGTAGTGGTAAAGAAGCAATGTATTTACTGCAATAATAGTTCAGTCGCTGTGGTATATGAAAACTAAAATAACGTAGTAAAGGCAAGAACTATTTTAAGATTTGTTGTTTTTCATGATTTTCAACACAAATATAGTAAAATACTTGTGCTGATTTTTGAAAAGTGGTTCTATGATTTATTAAGTTTCTAGTTTAGATTCGATTTTTACAAGAAACCACTAAACAACACGGTATTCATAAATGTTACCACGATCGCGTTCCAAAGCGCACTAGTTAGCGAAGACGGCCATTTGCCTGAGGCATGAGCATTGTGATCAGGACGCGCGGACACAGACATGCCCCTATGCCACTTCTCCTGTTATTTATATTTCTATGCTAATAACACTAACAAAACCATGATCAGCAAGACAATCAATCACCCCGACGCTACCGCACGCAGTGACATCTAAGGGAGCATGACGAACTTGGTGCCGGTTACTCAGGCAAAAAATAATTATTATAATCAATTGTCGAGGTCACTAGCTAACCACTTACTGCAATACAACACATAAAATAAAGAAAATGTAGATTATGTCAACAATAAATAAAAATAAAAATAACTTGACTTATAAAGTCAAATAAAATAAACAATTATTTAAACTCATATAACTTGTCAGTAGGTAAGCTAATTCTGGAGAAAGAACATACCCAAGAATATACCTGTCTACAAGTGCAGTACAATGTTAAGTGTTAATATAACCAATAATAAATTATATTCTTCACTAATTTCAGGGTCCTACAATGCCAGCCTTGATGATCGTGCTAGCCCGCTGGGTCCCGCCTCACGAGCGTTCAAGACAAGGCGCTCTCGTGTTCGGAGGAGCTCAGATCGGAAATATTTTTGGTTCCTTCATGTCTGGTTTCCTCATGGCTGGTGACGGAGATTGGGCGAATGTGTTCTACTTCTTTGGATGCTTCGGAATACTGTGGTTTTTGGCCTGGGTGAGTAGCATGTTTTTCGTATTATGGAAAATAAACATAGGTGTTTAAAGTCGCTCACATTTGTCTCCCTAAAGGCAGGTTTATACGAGTCCAGTAATGTGATAGTACCGTAAGTCCACCGCTGACTTGGAACTGGACTCGTATAGACATTAGTTTCTCAAGTATGTCTAGTTTTACGAGTCATTGGGTCCAATCACAGGCTTCGTATAAAACTGTAGTGTATAGAGAAAAGGGATAGTGCACCAAGGTTTTTTTGACGCTTGATATACATTGGCAGGGGGGCGTTGTTGGTAAACATTTGTGAAATTGTCACAGACATTGAAAAAATAAGATGGCGACATTAGTTCCAATTTTGGCCGCGCGCCAAAAGATCCTTGTACCGCTGTACGGGTACTTGCTCGTACGTCTGTCAGCCACTGTATAGATTGGTGGAGTTTTTTTTTAAACCTCATGTACTGCTGAAAATGACAGATTACCATGACGGCCGTTATAATATGAGAGCCACCGCTATTCTAGGAAACCGTAGCTTCAGCGAATTGCGAATGTTTTTAAAATTCATAAACTAAAAGAGATTAAGCTACAGAAAGCTATTACAGATGTTGGCTATGATAAAATTTAATTAACAGCGAGTTATAAAACATTAATAACGTTTAATGTAAGTACTTACCTACTAGCTACATGACAAGCAATTAAGGTTTATTAAACATGACCAGTTATAAGTACTTAATTGTCAAGAGACTAGAACGCCACTGAAGGTGATTGACTGTCCTTTTGATCAAAGTTGTAGGTAAACGCACTAAGCTGTGCTCAAGATTTAGTTTCCAAAGATGTAAACAAATATTTTTTTTGGAAGAATATCTTGAAAAATAAAAGTTCAGTTTGCTTTTTACTTCAAACATTTTTATGGCTTTATAAAGTCATTCTTAAACCAACTTAATTTATACTCATGTAAAGCTAATATTTATATGTAGAAATAACATAAATTAGAACAAATATTTGAATAGAAAATAGATTAAAACTTTCAAACAGACGACAAATAAATACGACCCCCTTACGAAATAACATTTTACTTACACAATTTGAGCTGATTTTCAGAAAAAAACACTGTCATTTTTTTTCTCATGGCCTGATTGGAAATATACCAAAGTTATTGCCCTGTAAATAATAACGATTAACCTTAAAACAATCTAAAAAAGTAGCAAACAATTTTTTTAATGTTCCAACAACTTCACAATTTTTTTAAATTGAAGACGGATTTTACGCGACACTCTTTTAATTTAGGTATTATTTCTATCCTAGGGATCCCAGGAAAAACAAAGAAAATATTTTAAATAAAGGATTTTACTCTTATAGGGAAGTACTCTACTTCAAACTAATAGGGAGACGGACTTTAGGCGACGTTCTTTTAATTTAAGTATTATTTCATCTTTTCACGCCCAACGACAATACATTTAAACGTAAAATTACCCACCTACCCTTAAAAATGCCTGTTCCTAAGCTAGAACTGTTCAGAAAGAACTGTGCTTATATGGCACCCCTAATATATAACTTTTTGCCCAAAGGAATGACTGACCTGCCTTATAAAAGATTCTGTTGTGCCTTGCGAAAATGGTTAATTGCGGAGAGTTTCTACACTGTCAAAGACTTTTTGAATAAAAGCACATGCCGACTTGGTGTCCACTAAGATGCTGGTTCTTCGTCTTATTTCCTGTGACTTTGTCTTGAATAATAATTTAAGTAATTGAAATCACTATATTTCTAATAATTGTAATTTAAATGATTCTAATAATTGTAATTCACACTTTCTTATATATTGTAATAATCAAATAGTTCTAATAATTGTAATTTTATTCAAATAATTCTTGAAAATTAACTATAATTTTGCATGCCCGTAATGAGGGTGAAATATATGTCCTGTGCTATAATTTAATTTAACATCTCGTGTAACCATATTTCATGCAAATAAATAATTTATTATTATTATTATTCAATGCTAGGGATGCCAGGAAAAAACAAACAAAAAATTTTTAATAATGGATTTTACTCTTAGAGTGAAGTACTCTACTTCAAATTAATATGGAGACGGACTTTACGCGACACTCTTTTAATTTAGGTATTATTTCTATCCTAGGGATGCCAGGAGAAAACAAACAAAATATTTTTAATAATTGATTTAACTGTCATAGGAAGGTACTCTATTAGTTTCGAAATAATAACAACAAATCTTCAATTTCTATTTCAGTGTCTCCTGTGCTACAGCACTCCAAACACGCATCCGTACATCTCTGAAGAGGAGTTAAAATATCTGAACGAGACGGTCACAAGTGCTGATATTAAGAGCGTTCGGGACCCGGTACCTTGGAAGGCTATAGTTCGCTGTGTGCCTGTTTGGGCACTCTTGTTTGCTGCTGTATGTATTTATCCAGTAATCTTAATTCTAACAGAGTCAGTAGTTATACAAGGTCAAATTAAATTACCTATAAAACTTTAAACTAAAATCTTTCTTTTTGGGATCAATGACCCCAGGTAGTGTACCTAGCTACTTGAAGTATCAGTTTCACCCATCACGTATGAGAAGTTTATATGAAAAAAAAACTAATATTTCAAGTAACTAACTGCGGTCGTTGACACCAAAAAATATCATTAAATCATTTTTTTTTATTATGGTTAGTTACCCACCACATCTGTGGAGTTTTGCTAGCTAATTTCATTTAACCCTGAAGTTTTGAGGCTATATTTTTAAGTCTGTTCATATTTCCATATATGTGCTGATAAACGCAGGTGGTAAAAGTAGAAGAATAATGTCGCAGTAGCTACTGGTTGGACATCAAGCCAGCTGGTATGCTCTGCACTTCACACTGGTTTTAACAGTCAATAGGTAATACGAAAGTCTACAGCTGATAGATCATAATGGAGAGAGATATTAACAAAATAATTCGTAACTAATTTGGAACTAGAATCGAATACTCAATTATTTCTTCAACATGTCTTAATATGTTCTTCAAGTTAGGCTATACATATAAATCCACCTGTAGAAGTTGTTTTTTAGGAACCGTTTATACCGACCGACTGCCTCGCGCACGAGGACATTCGAACAAAGCGCTTTTTACCTCCTAATTGGATAATAATAAACGTTTACGTAATAAAAAGGTTCCTTTGCTTCGCTATTCTCATAGAGAAAATTAATTGGGGCAACTATTGTTTGGAAGACAGCGTGGTATGCTGGTAAATGAATTTCTGTTTGTAATACAATAAAATTCTCTTAACTGTACAAACATTATTGTTTTTTATAGGTACTTTCTACCTATAAAAGAAACACACACTACACATTACACATTATTACATTTGTAATATGTATTATACGTTACGAAAATGTAATTAGGCATTTTCCTTAACGTCTTGTGTAGTTGATTATGATTAGAGGAAGTAATAATATTTATGACCCGGGTGTTTTTCATACAAAAATACCATCCAAATTTCCGACTTTTCTGGTGGACTTACCAATATTTTTTTTTTCATAATAAGCTTGTCCTGACAATTACGCCTACAAAACAAAAACAGCCAAATAGGTCAAGCAGTTCTCAGTGATGATCTTTCATACATGCGGCAATTGATTTTTATTTATAAGTATATGAAGATTGTCTGAAAATAAATATTTAACCATAATAACAGCTCTATGTATACAAATCATAATAATATTTCTATCTTTTAAAACGGTTATATTATGTTTTCCAGGTTGGCCACGACTGGGGTTACTACACAATGGTGACGGACCTCCCTAAATACATGACAGATGTCCTCAAATTCAACATCGCAGCCACGGGTACTTTAACAGCGATACCTTACCTCGCCATGTGGATAAGCTCCTTTGTATTTGGCTGGGTGTGTGATGTTTGTGTGAAGAGAAAATGGCACACGATAAAGACGGGAAGAATTATTCATACCACAATAGGTAATTTATTTATTTTTCTTTGGCATATCATTTATATCGTCCAAAACAAATTGAGCTTTTTCAATGGTCTAGATCAGGGATCACCAATTCGTTTAATTGGGGGTCCGTTAAAAAAATAACGACTGTCGCGGTCCATTTGGTAGACGATTACTAGCAACCAAGATTAAAAATATCAATTAAGAATTAAAACGGAAAGAAACCTGAATATTTTATTCGAAGAAATAAAAAGACATTATGTAATAAACAAAAATAGCAAAGTAATTAATAATATTGTGAAAATTGTAAAAGACAGCGCGGGCTAAATTAAATTACTCAACATTTTTATTTTAACGTTATTACTTTATTAGAGGACCTATTTCACGATGTCCGAATAGCCACTAACTTACCGAATAAATTTAAAAATGGAACAGAATTTGTATGAAATTATCTGCCAAGTAGGTAAGTTAACACTTTCCGGGACAGACCGCCTCTTGACGTTATGTCGGTATATCGTTACGTGACAGTACGGCTAAGGGCGGTGAACTTTATTTCATGTAATTTGGCAAACCGTCGATAGCCGTTGCTTGCCCATAGTATTCCTAAGAAGCACATGATCTAGTGTCACATCACGCGACTTCATTTGTTCGTGGGTGTCACGGCAAACTCTTTTCGAGTCATTTTTCAACACACACATACGCAGTGCTTATGCACCAAAACAACACATGCACACCGCCGACAGGCGTAGACTGAGCCATAGGCGTCAACGTCTGTGGCCGTATTTGTCATATCAAAAAATTAAAAATATATGTAATGAGGTAGTACGGCTGTAGACGGTATGACAAAATGTATGGGATTTTGAAGTGTCATATCATTACATTTGCAAATAGTCAAGTGTCCCGGAACGTGTTAATAGGTGGTGAAATAGGTCCTAAGTTTTAGATAAAAAATACTGTTTCCTTAAGGTCCGCAAAAAAAATAGGTAGACGGTCCGGGTCTGGACCGCGGTCCATCATTTGGTGACTCCTGGTCTAGATTATGGCTCGTATGATCATCGAAAATCTTTCTTTGTTTTAGGACCGGATTATTGAAATCCGGTCCTTTTCAACAATCCTACAATCGGGCCGCCGCCGAGAAAATGCGTTCTTGACAACAGCCAGTTCCATACTCACGAATATGTGTTTTGCGAATTTGATCCATTTTACTACTAAAAACTGTTCAACTGACAGGTGTCAGGAACGCATTTTCTCGACGGCCGGACTGTAGGATTTTAGCAAAGGTTCGATTTTTCCAATTATTATGCTGCGACACTCTTACTCTAACGTATGTTTAGAATAGAATAGAATACTTTTTATTATGTACACCATAGGAATGACCTTTACTTGAGTTTTTGTGCCTTCCAACTAAATCATAAGCTAATATTATTTCATCTAAGCTAACAACTTGACCACATAGCAACAACCTCCGTAATAGCAATCAGACGAGAACAATAATTTGCTCAACTATTGAGATGGAACCGAACAGCTCGAGGCTCTGAAATTGGCTGTTGCAGCTACAATTTGATTTGAATTTTGGTTTTTGGTACGACATTAACTGATTGGTAGTTGGACTAATAATGATGTTCAGCAGCTAAAGCAGCAGCCTAATTAGGTAGCACATCACTTCCAAGGTTACAATCAAAATCACTTTCATTATGCAAATTCTATTCTTATACGGATGGAAAGGGAAAGGAAGATTAAAGAGAAGATGGTTGGATTGTGTGAGGATATGAAGGAAAATGAAATGAATGCGTGGCGGTTGGCAGGGAAGAATGGAAGAACACAAAGGCATGAAGGTGATGACCCCCGCCAAACATTCCCACTATACTAAAAGCGTTTATTCTGAAAATGGGCAACGTCGCAAATAGACGTCAAATATTTCGATGTTTTGATTAATTTGACAATATTATTGTATGGAAGTAAGAAATGTGGCTAACTAGCGAACT
Organism: Agrochola lota; assembly: GCA_947364205.1. NCBI lineage: Eukaryota > Metazoa > Arthropoda > Insecta > Lepidoptera > Noctuidae > Agrochola > Agrochola lota. The sequence continues at coordinate 13,970,615 of OX376223.1, read as the reverse complement.
AGAATATTAATAATGAATTGCAATTATAACAATGAATTTGATGTTGTAACCGTTTTAGGTGTAAAAAAGGCAGTCGGAAAGTTTCCAAATACTTTTTTTTTCATCTAAAACGAAATATTCGGTGTTACGATATTAATTATTGCATTGCATAATCAATATTTTAGTTCACCAGTTATCCACATTTCAAATTTACAAATCTATATTGCCAAATTAATCAAAACAGGTAAATATTTGACAGCTATTTGCGACGTTGCCAAGTTTTCGGATAAACGCTCTTAACGAATGGGTTCACATTTCTATCGTTCACCAAAAAGACAACTATTTTCAACAAATTAATCGTATTATTCTTCCGATTATTAGATAAAGATATTCGCCATTTATTGCTACGCTGTTGAAACACATCCATGTAATACGTCCTAAAATAACTTCCAAACAACAAAATAGTAACACAGATGACTTCTACGTGTTTCTTCGAGATTGTTGTTTATTATATTGTGGCACGTTTAATAAATTCCCTGACATTTGTTCCAGCTGCTGCCGGGCCAGCAATATGTATCATATTGGCATCATACGCGGGCTGCGATCGGTTTGCCGCTGTCGCTTATTTCATAGCCTCGATGGCGCTTATGGGAGGCTTTTACAGCGGAATGAAGGTAATAAAGTAATTTTCCGATTTGTTCGTAGAATTAGCCTGTTAATGCGTCTGAAGTGTTGTTTGTGACTCGCTAGGGAGCCATTTGTGAGTTTATTCGGTTGTAAAATTGGATTATGCAAGTTAAACGGGTGTAAAGGTTTAGGTGATATTAGTAGAATTGAATAATAACTTTGTAGAAGGCTCTTTTCGAGAACGGTTGCTATGATGAACTTATAAATAACATGAATTTATTAATTAAAAATAAAATAAATTTCACACATAAACGATGCATACTGTGTTAATAAAAAACTTTAAAAAAAACAAAATTTTAACTAAGTTAATAAAAACTATTAGATAGGTACTTAAAATAAGTGCTCATCTTCTCATACTTTGAACTTAATTTCATTCTCTTATATTTCTTATTTCATTCCTAAGTAGCATCCTAAAATATTCTAATTTCATTATCCCGGTTAAAAGCTTCAGAAGCTTCGCAAGATAAGTCTGTAGATGACGGTACTACTTCATTGCGTCAGAAACAGGATTGTGACCCGAATTTTGACGATCTCCATCTTATAGGGTCACGTTTAAAATTGTGTACCTTTGATATTTTCTGTTAGCGAATGAGTATGAGAATATCTCATTGTGAACAAACTGCTGATGAAATTGGAATCTTTGCGAAGAATTTGCTATAATACAACATATAAAAAAACTCTCTCCGATACATATAGGTGTTGCTAGGTATCGTACTAAGGTTCTACTAAAGCGGTAATTTTCAGAAAAATCGACAAAAAAAAATCGTCTCAACTTTTTTCAGTGGCGAATTTTACTGGTCATCGTTTAGCGGGTGTCTACAAGTCATAAATTATGACCCCCCTTGAAAATTTGCTCATTTTTAATGAATTTGGGGTAGCTTTGGAACAAAAATGTGATTTTTAAATAGCAATAACTTTTTTATTTTCAATCATAATTCGATTTTTTATTACTTTTAGTAAGTAATGTTAATACATTAGCTATGAGCCCGTTTCGGATCGGACAGGGCTTTTTTAACATATTGTACAAAGATATACATACCTTTATGTTATCTAATTCTTCGCTTAGCTTAGTCGTTCAACTCCAGTTCCATTTCTAATTATGTGGCTATGATTGTTCGTTACCCAGCCAAGCGGTGGATTGATATCACTGAAATTTCATGCTTAAGTGACTCATGGCTCAAGCCAAAGCGCACACAATAGATAGGAGCAGAAGGTCGGCTCTAACAAGGCGAACAGGCCTCGCACACATAGATGCGTACATACACCGATACCACAATATAAATATGGCCTATCTGGTGAAATAGTTACATTTTTGTTTAACTGCCACTGACAGCACCGCGACATTGCTTTGGGGTCGCTCGTCAATGAGCGCGTCTGTGTGAATACCGGTTCGAACGTTTACTACGTAGTTTCTCTACTGTCCATATTTATACTGTGGCGATACCAAACAAATGCCAGTCGCGAGTACGCTTGCACTCGCCGTTCGTTAAACGTGTTTATTTTACATAACATAACACCACGACTGTATTCCCCGAAGGTTGAGGAAACAAAGGGTCTGCCTACACCCACATTTCGCCAGTTATGTTTAAGTTCCATGTAATAGGCGGCGAGCCTATTGCCATCAACCGGGCACGAATCCAGACTCAGTAATATTCGCAAATTAATCAAAACAGCTAAATATTTGACAGCTATTTGCCACGTTACCCACTTTCAGAATGCACGCTCTTAAGTGCCTCTAAATCAGCTTACAATTTAAAAATAAAACATCTAAACCCGAAACTCATATGAAATTTTCGGCCAAAATTTTATTGAATAACTATCAAAACAGTGCCAATACCAACCCGAAAAGCTTACGAGACCTTTACACCCGCATGAACACATTTATTTCTGTTTACGAAGGTTATTTGGCAAGACTTGGGCTTCACATTAATTCTTATGTCCGTAGGTAAACGCGTTGGATCTGGCACCAAACTATGCTGGCTCCCTAACCGCGATGATCAACGGGACATCGACCATCTCCGGAATTATTACGCCCTATTTGATAGGGCTGTTGACACCTGATGTAAGTATAAACATAGTTTATATTCCTCTAAGTCCTATCTCTTCTGGTCGCGTACTTTATCACTGAAGGTCGTGTCCTTGAAAGGCCTTCGTGGCTTTATTTATGATGTTTTTCCACTTCGTTTGCTTTTCCGCTTCAGGGTGGTCGTAACAGAGAGTTCAGTGAGGACGGTTACTTGGTCTGACCAGTGGTTAGGTGACCGACCGCGAGATCTTTTCCCATCTACCTACCTTGCCCATCACCACCCATTTATGTCCTATACATAATATAGAATTTGGAACTATACGAAAATAACGAAAACAAGAATGAAAATCGCATAAAAATTTCGCAATGTTGACCAAAAATACTTAGTTTTTTTTATAATTTTTTATAATGTGCTTTGTTTCACTATTTATCTATATTATAATTTGTAACACCTCATCTATAAATGTGTGGTCAAATCGTATTCAACGATTATCTATAGACTATAATAGGCATCTATGCTTTAATTCCCAATCTTGGCGTGTGGATTTGCAAAACCAAGAAGAGATTTTTGCACAAAAATCGAGCTTTTAAGACCAGCCCTTTTCTAACAGATTTCTATAAAAAGAAATAAATTGTATGAAAGTACTTTACAAAGGCACTGAAAAAATCTTTTGTGAAGCAACTTCTATTACCCGCGAACATTCATGATGGAGTTATTGGGGTAACCCGGGTAGAGCTTTAGAATTTTGTTATAGAGCCCCCATTTTGTGAGCTTTTTTCTTTTGTATCTTCGTAGGTATAAGGCGGCGACCTATTTAAAAGCGATCATCGCGCAAATATGCAATCGTCGCATTCATATGTCGCTTTGTTCGAACTTGAACATGTGGTCGTGCCGACAGAGAACGCTTTCCAGTTTTCCGAACAAAAGTGACACAATGGACGTGATGAACGCGTATTCGCGCGACTATCGCTTTTAAATAAGACGCGGGGTATGGCTTACTTTTATTTTATGGTAGGGCTCTAAAAAGCCTAAAGCAACATTTGTGCGCTGTTGGATTTTCAACTTTTGGGGTGAGCCGACCGTTGAAAATCCAATAGCTCGCTCTATTTCGGCATTTTTTTTTTAATGGATGTAAATTCCTAACATTTTTCAGGTGAGGTTAAAATTTTAAGGTCTCGTACATAAAACATAATCTTCGTTTTAGGCTTCGCCGCATTCGTTAAAAATATTTCAACTACGACTTTACCAACGAATGAAAAAGCTGGTTTATACCAGCTTGGATTTTAGAAGTTTAGAGGCGTGTCGGTGTTGCCTTTAAAACACGGAATGGGTTTGGACAAACAGTCCCTAATCAACCCTCTCGTGTAACATGCTGACTGAAATAAATATTCATATGCCCAACTCGGGTAATGATGCTTTTGATCCAAAATTAGTTTCGGTAATGATTGTTTGAAACTAAGGCTCCACGTAAGTTGGGTTCCAGTTTCCAATAAATATTTTGCTTGCAATTTACAACGACTAATACATTTGAAGAGCCACACTATACAAACATAATATATATTTATATATTTAATGTCCTTAGGGCCTAGACAAAGTGACATTCAATCAGCGATAACGATGAGGATAGCTTATGTCAGTGAGCTATCAAAAAGCGTATTTCAATCCCGTTGAAAAGTGCTGTATAGAAATGCGAAACGCTTTGAAAACGATTACCACTTATTTAGGCCCTTTCATGTCGACTGTAGGAAGAAAAAAACCTCATTCAAAAGAAAAATATATCAATGGCAACAACCGATTATGTAGCCGCTCATCCCGATTTTCAAACTTTGATAATACTAAACAAATAAAGTAAAATCGTCTTCAACGAAGCCTCGTCACCGAAAACTTCGTTTCTAACAATAAATGGGCCTTTATTAATAAAACATTTTCGACTCATTGTCAAATTTCGACAAGATGTCGACTTTGTGGCTTTAATGCGAACTTGATGTCTTTGAAGTTCCTTCAATCTTGTTGTAAGTGCGTCAATCTCTATTAATAGAACGAATATACGATAGTGGTTTTAATCAGTTGGCAAAATAATGCAATTACTTGCCGCATCGGACTCGCTTCCTTATTTGGGACATTGGGAACTATATTGATATCGGCGCACTGTTGTTATTATATACTTCCTGTTCATACGTCCTTTCACCTATGGAAACTGTTACTAGGGTGGTTGTGTTGTGCGTGGTTTTTGTATGTGATTATTTTCCCATCTGAACGTTCAAGTAGTGCCTGGGAAATTAATTTGCTAAGTAAATTGCAATACACCCTACGTCAATTTGTCGTGTTACAGCCATTTCGAACAACTGTCTGAGAATTACAGTAGCTCTTTCTTTTCTGTGTTACCATACCATGGGCGGTTAGTGACTAACTCTGACACCAGGTTAGTGACTAACCGTCCATGGGCGTCTTGGATTCACATGCCGTCGAGATATATCTCTCAGGCATGCCGGTTTCCTCACGATTTTTTCCTTTACCGTTATTGAAGAGAGTGTTATTTATACAATAAGCACATGAATCCGAAAAGTCAGAGGCCTTGGGTTCGAGCTCAAGACCTATGACTTGGCAGTCCAATGGTCACACCACTCGGACGGACGGTCACACGCTATCAATTAATATTATTAACTTTAATATAAGTTATAGTAGTGTTTTGAAAGTACGGTTTTTTTTTTTGGAAGTCTATTTAAATAAAAAGTATTTTCTCCCGAGTTAAGCTAGTCCAAAACTAGTTCTAAATATTATTTTCTTTTTTTGATACATTTTCTCTTTTCCAGTCAACACTGGCCCAATGGCGGATAGCGTTCTGGGTATGTTTCTCAGTCCTAGTAAGCACAAACGTTGTCTACATCTTCTGGGCGGATGGTAAACAGCAATGGTGGGATGACGTCCGACAGTACGGGTACCCTGAAAACTGGAAGCATGGGCCACTAAAGATGGCCAATCAAGACAAAGAGAAGAACAAAGCAATCGAAGCACAAAACTCTTCGAAATAAGTTCAAGTGTTGTGATTAGAACATTTTGAGACCACAGGCTAGATTTAAGCAGATTCTTTAAAAAATCTTGGTTGTACGTTTGTTCCGATTCCAGTTTTAATGCAGACTAAAGTACACTTTTACTCATCAATAAGGGTATTAGATTGTACATAATTTGTCAACAAACTTACCAAAATGGCGCTGATGAATGATGATGTGGGAATATCATTTATTTTGTGAGATAAGTGATGAAATGGAATACTGCGCTTTTTCTGATATGAGCGAATTCATCATTCTGTCATCAAGATGGACCGATGACCTTGTGAAGGCCGCAGGAATCCGCTGGATGCGAGAAGCACAGAACCGATTGAAGTGGCGGTGCTTGGGGGAGGCCTATGTCCAGCAGTGGACGTCTTTCGGCTGAAATGATGATCATTCGGTCTGTGGTCTATGATAACAAAAAAGATTTTTAAGTTATCTTAAGTATTGATAAGTAACTAATGTGATTAGCTAAGTATTATAGCAATGTAGGTGATATTAATTGAGACGAAGAGTGGAAGTTTATTCATTTGAGGACTTGGCTTAATCAGACCGAAGGCCGAGAAACGTTCCAGGCCGTAAAGTGGGTACTGCCGTGAATAAGAGAACTTGGCCTAGAATTTTAATTGCGGTGCGACTAGTTAATTGGATTCATTTGAATTGAATGACGATTGGGTTTTAAGGAAAGTTTTTAAATACCGCTTGTAATTAGGTACCTACTTTTTATACAGTATGTATCAGAAATTTGTGGACATGATTACGATGTTGGTTTGGTTTGTGGTCATGGAGATAGTTGTTCAGTTTATGGTCTGTACCACACCATATTTGACCACAGATGTCTGATATACGCTGATCATGATGATTGGATATTGATTGTACCAGTGGCGATGCGTTCGCTATACAAATATTAATAATACATTACTGCGGTTTTCTTTTAAAAGTTACCAACCTACCATTTTTTTTAGGTACTTACTTTGGTTAGTATTTAAACCATTAAACCAAACGCTTAAAAGATATTTTGGATTATTTTGATCCTCCTTCCTTTTCGTGTGGTTAGTGACTAAACTGGTGTCAGAGTTTTAAAGCCGCCCATGGGCCTCTGACTTGGCTTCACATGCCGTTGATTCATTTGATTAATTTCGTATAATTTATTTACCTAAACAAAGAATTTTAATGTTGATGTGCCATCTTAAAATCGGTGTAGTTGCATTAGTTTACAAAATATATTTTACACGTCATTTTGCATATTTATTTTCATTTGTGAAACTATTTAGTCTTACGAATACCTTTACTAAGCTACGTTCGAATTATAAATAGTTTGTAAAAGTCGTATTTTTTTTCAATTTCACGTCTTAGCTCGAACATTGAATAAAATATTATTCTGACAGTTTCTGGAACATCATCAGAGCATCTTCTTAAATTTAAACTTGTCATTATGTCTCCCTTTTTTAGAAAAATAAATCGTATTAATTTAATAAGCAATTAATTTACGCAGTTTTGGTTAACTGCGTGCATTCAATGCATTGATAAAACTATTGAGTTATCAATAGCCATGTAAAATAATTTAAATCTAATTTTATAAATAGGTTATTTCAATAAATTTTCCTAACGTAATTTGCAGCGATTGTGATAAATATGTAATAAATAGTTTAGCGTACATTGAGTAGTCTACTAAATAATCATGAATTAACAAATTAAATGAAAATGTGTTATTTTTCGGTTTAAAATAAATATTGTTAAAACTATGCTTTGTTATTTTGCTACCCGCTTTTAAAAGTTAAGTGAAGAAGCCTGTTCTGAGTACAACGCCTGATGAAATTATTATAGCAATAAAGTTGCGAGAGAACTTTTGAGTAAAGCTTAATGAATCCTAACAGACTATTAAATTATTTTGCTTAAATAACTTAGGTCTATTCTTGGAGCACTTTATTTAAAAAAACTTCGAAAGTGCTATTTTGCTACAGAAAAACAGCCGACAAAAAAAAAAACTATATACTAATAATAAAGTTGAAGGGTTTGTTTTTTTTGTTTGTTCGTTTTAACACGCTAATCTTTAGAACTACCAGTAGGATTAGAAAAAAAAAAATTGAATTTTTTTGCCCAATTCTTAAGGAAGGCTAGATTATCTAATATAATCGCTAGGTGTCGCTGCGCGAAAACGAAGTTATAGCGCGAACAGGAATTGTGATGTGACGGGATGGGTCCGGGGAACAAGAAATTATATACAGGGTTGCAGACACATCGACGCGAAATTTGCTACCATGGATTCAGTACATGATTCTGAAATCTGCATGGAACATGATCGTAGGTTATCTAAAAAAAAATCTGCTGTTTCATAGAAAAGTGTAATACCTACGCGGTAAAAATGTACATATATTTACATAATATTATGTAGCCTATGTCCATCTGTAATACCTAATGTACCTTTCAAATGGTGAAAGAATTTTTCAAATAGAAGCAGTGTTTCCAGAGTTTACCCCCGGACCCTATCAGAATACCAGCGCTGCGATATTTTTATTTATTTTTAAATGTCCCGGCATCATGCTGAGATAGGAGCCTTTTGGCCTCGTACAGGACTTCCTTCTTTAAATTTTAATGTTAATTTGTTTTTTATTTATGTTTAATGTGTTTTTAGTGTGTGATTTCCTGTGCGACTCTCAATAAATACTTTTTCTTTCCTTCTTTACCCTCCACTTATAGTTACACAAACTCACATAATTTGCTCTCTCTCATAATAGTATAAGTGTAGTCTAACCGGATGCAGCTGAATACCAGTATTTTACATAGATCGACTGCTTATCTGACCTCCAGAACCCAGTAACTGGGTAACACGATACCCTTTTTTATTATAAGCAAAGTAAAAAATGAGAAAAGATATAAAAAAAACCCAAATATTCGGTTCTACACTATTTCTAAAAGCCTTCGCTCTCTCTCTCTTAATATTAGTAAAGTATAGATATGATTATAAATATCGTTTTATGACTATCATAGCCAATGAATATTATACAGTACCCCTTTATAGTTACAAGTTATCTAATCGCGTATTTAAATCGAGTATCATGTATTCTGTACCAAGTGCTGAGTCTAGTCAAACGACGTCTCTTGAATAGTAAATAATCAATTTAGCCTTGTCAATAGTAAATTATGTAAATACACTTTGCCGTTGTACTGTAATGAATGAGTAAATTCGTGCATTAAATTATTAATATTATGTTTCTATTCATAAGTTGTATGTGTTCCTGTATTGTCTTAATTTATGAGTTGCATCGATACATAGTGTCAAGGGCGTCGCCAAGGGGGGCAAAGGGGGCAGCTGTCCCCCCTAGAGATCCAAAAAAAAATAGTTAAATACAAGGCATTTTAATGTGAAGAAATTACATACCTATCAACCAATATTGTTTATTTAAACGACTTTTATTTGTTTTTTTAAAGTTCCATATCTCCTAAACGGGGTCTAACCCTGAGTTCGAGGACTTAATTTATATATGTGTTGGTGGTAGAACCAGTCATAACACCTATTTGGTTTCAGCTCTACAGTTCTGAATAGTTTTGGGAAGACTCGCACTACAAGTGTGAAGCTTCATGTGCTCTTGACTGTACCTACAAATCATACTTTTCCCATCTTCCATAAATCAACTTGCCCCCCCTGGGCTATCGGCTGGCGACGCCCTTGCATAGTGTTAAAACAAAGTTGCTTTTTGTCTCTTTCTGTGTGACCGCTTAGATTTCGTAGACTACACAATGGATTTTAATGCGGTTATCAACATCTTTCAGAGAATTTATTCCGGAAGGTTTATGTGTATAATATATGAATAATTAACATAGATATAGATAGTACAGAAATCTAATTTTTTTGACATGTTAAATAAAACAACGTCACTATTCGTGTCCCAGCGACGCCCTAAGCCGAGGTCCGTACTCCACAGGGGGTGCCCTTAGCGTGTAGTCGCTTAGTTTTTAAGTTTTATGCTCTGGCTGGAGGCCTTTATTGATTGAGGCACCCGGAGGAAAGTCCGGTTAAGCAGCCGACAAGATTCAACGTTGACCTGCGAGATGCCAAAAAAAAAACAGTGTCTGTCTGTCCGCTTAGTTTGCCTAAACTGCACAATGGATTTTGATGCGGTTTTCACCAACGATCAGAGCATTTATTCCGGAAGGTTTTTGTATATTTAACATTAATATTTAACTTAGATGTTATAGCTCAGACATTTCGATGTTTCGACATGACATGTCGCCATTGTATCTATGCCAAACAGGGACAGGTCGCTAGTTAAGATGAATCTGTACAGTGTTAACAACTGTCAATTGTATGCAATTGCTTTTAATAATATGTCAGTACAATCTGTGCATTGCTTCATTGATTTTGCAATGGTCGATACAAATCACAATGTTAATATTAAATGTGGTTTATTGACATCGACATAGTAAACATTTATACTCCTATTCCCGGGTTAAAAAGCTACAACAAGCTCTAAAGCTGCGTCCAGATATGTTCTTCTGTCCGTACCGTACCTCCATTTCGTATCAGCGTCGCGGCTTTCAGTCTAACCAGATGCAGCTGAATACCAGTATTTTACGTAAAGTGACTGCCTATCTGACTTCCACAACCCAGTTACTGGGCAACATGATACCCATTGTCAACACTGGTTTGTCAGGCTTTCGGAGTTCTAACGACCCGTAACAACTGTCAAAGATCTACAAATTACAGCCCGGACCAACGGCTTAACGTGCTTTCCGAGGCACTGAGGGATCTTGGTATGTAAAGATGGTCACCCATCCACGGACCTAGCCTAGCTTAACCTGATCAATCGACCCGTGCAGGTGTTACTTAGCCACAAGCCGAAGAATAATAATAGAATTGCCAATCTCAAAACCTAATTCAAGTTTATTGCCACGATTTATATTTTTGCTTAACAACCATAAATAATTCTAAGAATCAAAACAATACTAAAACCGTACGTATTAAATTTATCACATATCCGTGACGAAATCCACTCTGACCTGTTGCGACACAATACGAGACTATAAGTAGATATGAATGGTCTTGGAAGGCATTAATTATAAACACAAGCACGCTGACATCATGCGGAGTAAAACACTAAATGATTAAAATTACTTGGTTGCGCAACCAGTGTAGTTTGCGTGTTGGTTGATCAAGCCTGGGAACATTATTATGTAACCAGCTGTGCCGGCTGTGTGTCCAGGATGAATAGTATCCTTTGTCCTTCTGCAGGTCCCAGGTTACCTATACAGCTATCTAATTGGGTAACACATTATCGGTAAACGATTGAGACTTATCAGTTTCATTTGACAGTTCGACATCATTCATTGTGTTATTTACGTTGTTGAGCAGATTGTTTTTCGAACCTATGAAGCAATGGTTTAGCAATCTTGTTCAAAATGATTCAAATTGTGACTGATCGTGTATTACGCAATTAGGGTTCAGGGTCAAATTAAATTAGTTAGCAAAACTCCGCAGATGTGATGGGTACATGTGCGTACCCACGGTGGGGTAAGGTGGGGATCTGCCCAACCCTGGTCCCGCCCATGGATGGATATCGATATTAAGACATGATACTAGCTATGTATTTAATACAAAAAAGAAGCCTCAGTCGTTTTCCAGGTCCCATGCTACCTTGGTATCCATTTCCTATCTAGATCGATTTTTCATCCCCGTAAATCCCTATTGCAACTTTCATCGAATTCGTTAGAGCCGTTTTCGAGAACGTGATTACAAACATATATATTATATATACAGGCTGCCACCCAGTATATAAATATATGTTTGTGTTGCGGACATCGATGCAAAAACTGATACCATGGATTCAGTACATGATTCTGAATCCCCTGCGTTGAAATTTTTTGTCGGTTACTAAAAAAAAAATCTGCTGTTTCATAGAAAAGTGCAATACCTACACGGTCAAAATGTACGGCAAAGCTGATTTATTTTATTATAACCGACGAAAAATTTTAACGCAAGGGTCTTCAGAATCATGTACTGAATCCATGGTAACAGTTTTCGCGTCGATGTCCCTGCCACCCTGTATATATACAAATATTACTCGTTTAATAGTATGATAATAGAATAATACAGACGTTGACATAATATTTCATGCCCAATATTATGTTTGACTCATGCTGGACTATACGCATAATTCTTGGCTTGAGTGTGGGGTTGATTGCTTTTTTTGTGGGGTCGGGCGATACGTGTTAATATTCTTAGGGTTGATCTAAGCTATCATGGCTGAGGGATAGTATGCATGACGCGAGATAGGGCAATATGGTCAAACTCGTAATTACTTTAACACCCTAAGGCCGTTTGTCCACCGCCATGTCAATGGGACGTCAACGAGAGCGAGATGACGGTGCCAAAGTAGCGACACATATATTTATTCCGCATGTCCATCAACAGGTCGTCAAACGCTGTAAGGTTGAATGAACCTTGCACGTCATACGAGTAAAACGACAAGGTATATTTGATTACGTGACAGTTATTTCGATTTCCAAGCAGGACAATAATATTACATAATTTAAAAGTCTTAAAATAATAATAAATAAAACCGGCCAAGTCTGAGTCGGACTCGTACACAAAGGGTTCCGTACCACCGTAAAATAAATGAAAATTAAATTAAAAATTAAATTAAATAAAACTTTATTTCAGACTAAGGTCCATATTTTAGTTAGTAATTTGGTTTTAGTAACAATGGTGCTTAAAGTAGGTTAGTATTGTTAGTTTACACGAACTAAATTTATTTATGTAGACCTATGCCTGTCCCCACCCAGTGTGCCTGAAAGGGACAGTCCGGTCTGGCAGCGATCATTTTTAGAATGCTGTTGTCACTACCATGTAGGCGCTAAAATACTAAACGAAAAATATTAATATTTTCCAGCTTAAATTATAAAAACCGCAAAGATAAATTTGTATTTCACAATGATACTATGAATACAAATTATTTTTTTGCATAATTAAATTAAATACCCTATGAATCGGCGTTTTTAGTATTTGTTGATTATATACAGTATGGTACTTGATAAACAGAAGTTTAAAATTCCTAACTTGTTTAGTTGTTTTTTCAACTTTTATGGCCATTTCTTCATTCTCGACGACCAAAAAATAAAAACAATGTTCTCTACTCGATGAGCTCTAGACAATTATATCCCACATGCCAGGGTTATTTTTTTTTCAAAAACAATAGTTTATTGTATGAAGACCCCTTTAATTTTTTTTCTGTTTATAGTTTTGGTTTCAGCAGCCAAAATAAACAGAGAGTCAGGACTGGTGACGCGGGGGGAGCAAGCGATGAACATTGTCCGTGTGAGAAGCAGCTCGTCTAGTCTTTTCAGTAAAAGAGGTGATAGATACAATTATAGGACCAGAAATAGGGACTAATTAGTTCAACCGGGTTTTAAATTGGCTAAAGTAGACTCATCCTTCATGGGGTACTGTTTAAAATGTTACAATAAAATACCTCCCCACATACTCTAACTGAATGAAACGAAATTTAAATCTTGTATAAAACGCACACTATGCTGCCAAGCATATTTTATAAAGTTGGGGGATTACATCGTTGACAAAAATGCTTGGCTCAATGGTGGTCCAGCTCCACAAGGGCGCATAAACTAATTGATTATCATTCAAAAATATTGTTGGAGCTGCTGAAGATTGTAAAACTGTCTTTAGATTGTATAAATTCAATCTCTTAGTATTATATAATTGCATAGCACATGTGTGAGCACTACGTACCTACTTTAAAGCTACCATTTACTGGGTACGTCTTTCATTGACTTGGATGTACCCTGGCGGCTGAGAGTATGTCATGCTCACTCAAATGTCTCGCTAGTGGTGGCGTGTGTATTGGATCTTTAAGTTTCAAAATGGTTGAGCTCTGGTCCATGGTTCTGATCCATGCGTCATGATCGTGAACGGGCGCTGTCAGTGGGGACTGGTCATCTCTTAGCTGCCACGGCTTATTTGAATTTATTTTAATTTTTGAATTTGTAACGTGCTCGTCTTTCAACATTGTTCTGGCATGTATAATTACAACGTGAATGATGTAACCAATATTTTGTAAAAATATTCTGATTTAAAAGAGTGTCCGCGGAGTTTCTTGCCCGTTCTTCTCCATACGGAACCTACTACGCGTTGGAATGGGCAACTAGCTTCATCTTTCTGACTGACCGACCCCTTGACAATTCAAAAGTACCTGTTATTGGTTTATTTGAAATAAATGCCTTGAGTTTTGAGTTTTGACCCATGTCCCAAGTTTCATCCATATCTGTTCAGCCGGTTTAGCGTGAAAGCGTTACAAAGAAACAAACAAATTCAATTTCGCATTTATAATATTAGTTATGATATCTATATATTTGAACAGAATCTCTTGGGTAGTATTTGCGTGAGATAATATAATTAAGGTCACGATACTGTGTGGCAGTTTGGTAAAAAATATGAACTCCAAAATAATGGACCAAAAATTTACCAAAAATGACGAAAGGGGCAAAATTTCATGTCATTATTCTTCTACTAACGCATGAACTAACGTAAATAAAGTTCTAGTACAGTCAGCAACGATCGGTAAGAAGTAAGGAAGGTAAAAAAAAAAAAAAAAAAAATGTGTTTTGTATAAACTATTTCTTACTGTATCTGTTTAGCTGTAAATTTTCCTAAAAATAAAATAAATAAATAAATAAAACTATGAAACAAAAAGATTATAAAAAAATATTTTACAAAAAAAAAACAACCAACTTCCAAATAACACCAATCCTCGGTCAGTCGGTGTCTTTGGTTTTGAATTTTCGTTTTCTGTCACCGATTTCTGACATGAAGTTATTCAAAACCAAACACACCGACTTCCAAAATACAGTTATTTTTCACTTTGGATTAGTTTTATTTGGAAGTCGGTTGTTTTTTTTTTGTAAAAAAGGTTTTATTTCTCGCTTTTTAGTGGGTCAATTTGTAATTTATCTAATTTATAATAGTCTGATGTCAACTGCTCATCACATTTTACAAAATATTAATTTTCCCGATGCAGGGACGTTAATCGTTGAGGAGTTCTCCTGGTACTTCACCATCAGCTCAACTTCTCCATATACATTGTGACGTACTTGGCAACCATATTAAGAGCGTTTATTCTGAAAGTTGGCAACGTCGCAAATAGATTTCAAATCTTTCGCTGTTTTGATTAATTTGGCAATATTACTGTATGGAAATATGAAATGTGGCTAACTAGCAAACTAGAATATTAATAATGAATTGCAATCATAACAGTGAATTTGATGTTGTAACCGTTTTAGGTGTAAAAAATGCATTTGGATAGTTTCCAAATACTTTTTTTACATCTAAAACTAAATATTCGGAGTTATGATATTAATTATTGCATTTCATAACCAATATTTAATTCGCTAGTTAGCCATATTTCATTTCTGTACAGAAATATTGCCAAATTAATCAAAACAGGTAAACATTTGACAGCTATTTGCGACGTTACCAAATTTTATGATAAACGCTCTTAATCGAATCGCAAACCGAGAACTACTCATTATTAAGTAGTTCCGGTGACCATCTGTGGTCTTCATCGTCAGTTCCACTTCACCAAATGGTGCTTTAGAGCAACTGCACGTGTTATTATAAAAAAATACCCAAATCGCTATAGGTGTTCCTAGAATATTTTAAGAGTTCCTTCTATTTCTCCAGGATTCCATCATGAGATCATGACCCGATGACAATGGGACCATCTCGGAAGTATACCCTTTCAAACAAAAAAATAATTTTGCAAATCCGTCTCTACATGACGAAGTTATACCCGAACATAAAAAAATATCCGAATTGATAACCTCCTTTTTTTAGAAGTCGTTGAAAAACAATGTAGTACAATGCCTCCGATTTGTCTCAAAATGTAATTTAAATGCTGAGTAACGAATTCTATAAATAGCACCATGTATCACGCCGCGTCTTTTTAAAAACGATCGCCGCGCGAATGCGCGATCGGTCGCGTCCCTATGTAATTTTTTGTTCGAAGCGAACGCGCTCGAAAAGCGCTCTTTGTCGGCGCGATCGTGTATCGCGCACTTTTTTTATTCGGCGAATCCGAACATGTCATCGCGTCGACAAAGGGCGCGTTTGGGATTTTCGAACAAATGATCGCGACGATCGCGTGTTCACGCGATGGTCGCTCATATTAGGGCACAGCCTAACACTATGGATAGTAGGTTTTTTGTTAAACATAAACCGACATGGTGTAAAAAAAAGTTGGCCAAGGTTAGGTGGGTTGGTAATATCCTTATTATCTTTTCAAGGTTAAGGGGCTTCATTAGGGTTTCCCTTCTCATACCTCTAATTTAGGATCACTATCTACTTCTCGCTTTGACAGTACTGCCGGGTAGTCAGATGTTCCAAACTCTGACGACCAGTTTTACTAAGGGGTATCGTTTTTTTACCCAGTAACTGAGTTGTGGCGGACAGGCAGTCAATTCGCTTCACTTATGGCTATAGAGACCACGCTATGCAAGGGTAGAAGACACAAAATAAAATGCATATAAGTATACAGTCGCTTAATGATGAAAAATTAAAAGGAATGAGCAAGGAATGTCAGTTCGAGAAGGTGACATGACATGCCGGCTTGGAGTGAGAGAATAGTAGGTACAGTAGGCCGTACGTCAATGGTAACTAAACCAGTATAAGCTGGCCTCTTATTCTATTTAGTGGAGTGCCTGGAGCGTTAAAAACATGAAAACCTCGGCTTTCTGTTACAGTGAATGAAATTTAAAAATTGAAAATGGAATATTTAGCTAATAATATATGTATACAAAAAAGTTTACCTTAGTGTTAAAATATTGTAATCTTGACAGCCAAAAATTTTTTTTTTGAGAACAATTCATGTAGTATAAATACATATTAGGCTGTAATTTTTTATTGTATATCTAGATTAAGTTAACCTATCTATTTTTATGAGATAGTAATCGAGAAAAAGAAGTTAATTAAGGAAAATTAAATAAAGAAGAAAATTATTAATAAAATATCTGTTAATTTAAACAATTTACATCGTTGTCTACATCAAATATTTTCTTCGACTTTTTATTTGAATGATAGGTGGAGTATTGAAACAAATATTTCTAGATAACGTTTCAACGCACGCACTGTCGCACTTTTCTTGAAAACGGGTACTCTCTTGAAATCATCGAAAAAACATTTTCAACGCTATAAATGAAAAGCACAAAAAAACATTTGTAAACTTTGCAATTTATAGTATAAAAAACAAAATCCCACCTCGACTAAAAAAATTCATTCTCTGTAACAAAAATCCGAAATCAAAACCCCCAGGCGCTCCACTAAGTAATACTCCGTACTTCGCTAGGCCAGGTCAACATCAAAGTGTTACTACTGACATGCAGCTAATTATACAAATTTGAATATTTCTTTAACCTTTTCTGTTCCTCCCTCTATCCTACAAGAGTAGGTATGTACATGCGGAACCCTACAAAAAATCCAAAAATAAATACCTATGTTGTTTTTCCCTGAACTCGCAAAAATAAAACGAAACATCCAACTAGTCCACGCATTTCCCAAATCGGTAATAAATAGACTCAAAGCCAGACAGATAATAACCAAATCTATCTACATACCGACCGATAAATCCGACAAGAAATTGTGTATCAATCATATTTTTTTACGAGCAGCGATAAAGTTGATTGATTAGGACTTATATTGAAGAGTATTGCCGCTATCAGTGTTTCGGAGTAACAACAAGGTTAGTGTATGAATGAGCCGAAGTCAATTGTTATTATGGAGGTGTTGATTAAGTTTCACTGCCTCAGTGGTCTTACGGGGCATGAGGAACAGGGTGTAAAGTTCACTCATCCTCTATAGAAAAGGGAGGATCCTCCGTCCCCACGGTGTCGTGTCTGGTGGGCAACTTCCCAACGATTTCTGCCGGAAAGTTATATATATGCCGAACGCGCGGCAAACGCTGCTTGCGCGATGCTGGATTTGTGGGGCTTCAGGTCTTTGATGAGTACTTCGCATGTGGCGTTCTAGATGCCGCCACAGTGAAGTGGTCGCAAGCGCTACTGCTGAGCATGAGGTCCTGAGTTCGATTTCCGACTCTGGCAAAGTGTTATTGGTTTTATTCCATCTGAAATTTGTCAGTAGCAGCCCGGAGTCTGGATTTAGGCCCGGTCGATGGCAATAGGCTCGCCTCCTATTACATGGGACTTAAACATAACTGCCAAAATGTGGGTGCATCTCTGCCTAACCCTTCCGGGAATAAAGAGTCCAATGCTGTGTGTGATTAAGTTCAGTTATACAAGAATATGAGCTCTTGTCATCGTAAAATATTGACCAGTCAGCTGATCGGTGTGGTAGTGCGACTGCTCAAGGATCTATGGATGAACACTTACATGGTGCACGACGGTATGTCAGCGGTAAGACTTTTGACCTTGAGCTGGCCTAGCGTAGTACGGAGTCTTATTAGTATAACAGGCCAGCTTATACTAGTTATGTTACCACTGACTTGCGGCCTACTTTACGTACAGTGGGCTCCAGAGAAAACTCACCCCCTTGTATTGTTTTTTACATTCTAGGGGGTGAGGTTTCTCTGAAGCCCACTGTACGTACGATTAGTGGTGATAACCGTAGCAAATTTTATAAGATTTTTTGTCTCTCGCAAAAAGATACTGATCGGCGTTTGTTTAGCGTAGATAACCTACTTACCTACTATTCAGCGGTTTGAGTCACACATCACTAAGGCGATTAACACACGGCACCGCGCACCGCCGCGGTAGGCGGTGAAGCGGATCGCATGTCACATTGGCCTCTAATAAATCCGTTGATGCCTAACACACGTACACCGGCCGACCGCGCGGTCGAAACGGTGCTCTCACCTTTACCTCTGCGGCGGTGAGCGGTGCCGTGTGTTAATCGCTTAACTCTACAACTATGAAGCCGATCATACCCGAACGTTTAAGATCGTTTTTATATACATAACATAATATCACGCCAGTAATTCCCGACTGGTTAGGCAGAGGTGTACCTACAGTACACCTACATTTCACCAGTTATGTTTAAGTCCCATGTAATAGAGGGCGAGCCTACTGGATCAACCAGGCACTAATTCAGACTTCGGGCTGCTACTGAGAAATTTCTGATAGAAAAACCCAATTACACTTTGCTCGACCTGAGAATGGAACCTAGAACCTAATGCTCAGTAGTAGCGCTTACAACGCGCTTATGGCGCTGAACTGTCATTCCATCTGATGCTTGGGATTTACACTATTGGCAGTTCGCTTCACCTACATATTCACGGTAGATTTCTACAGAATAGTTCGGCTGGTCTATGTTCTGAATACATCCAAGTAACCCTTTATGCAAAAGGCAATAATCTTAAAAGTCTAAAGCTTCTTGAAACCATAGCTCCGATAAAAGGACCAGTAGCTAAGTTCCAGTTTGGATCATTCGTATTCGGCTATAAGATAAGCATCCGTGACGACAGTCAAGTTGATTGGACTCTTTATGGCAAACGTTTTTTGCGGTTGTAAAGTCAAATAGGGTGAAACGACAAGTTGTTAGACGATTGTATTTAATTTGCTGTTGACCTTTTGACTACTAAGCAGTGACCACACTAACAGTGTTTTTTCTCTTGTAACAAGGACAACTATAGGATCAAATATTTATGAAAGATGTTGTATTCTATTCTTACTAAGAGGTATCATTTTACCAAGTAATTGGTATTCATCTGCATCCGGTTAGACTGGAAGCTGATCTCAACATAGTGGTTTAAAGGCTGATGTTGAATTCCATTCTTTGAATGAAAATCCTTAAAATTCTGTTAGTTTCTTCATTAAGATGTTTAATAATCAATCAAGCTTTAACGGCTAAATGGGATTGAATGAAATTTGGCACCCGGGTCGACCATAGCCCCGGATAAAGACATAATCACAAAATTTATATCCCAATATTATGTATGTATCCTTGGAATTGTTTTACCATACTTTTCTGACCTAGGGCATAGTGGCGGGTAAAAGCAAGTTATTTTAGTTTCTGAAGTCACTTCGTGCATGCTTGAAATAGAACTTCTTTTGTTCGTTCGTATCTTATGTCCAGCCCGGAATTGGATTTGTGGTCAGTAATAGGCGACTTGCTCGTTGCTTATTACATTGTTTCTAATATCGTTAGCGATGTGCCGTGCTAAGATGGCTACCACTATCACAAGAGAAAAGTTTCGTTACTCTGTGCCACAATTTTTTGTCCCTTGGGGGAATAAATGCACTTTCCTTGTTTACTAGGAAAAAAGAAAATTTTCCACGAGGTCAGCTAAAATGAGTTTTATTTTCTTAATATTTGAAAGAAACACTTTTATTTTGCAACAAAGTTTTGGTAACACAAAAACAGTTGTCTTCGGTTTTCAAACATATTTATCTACATATATGGGAATAAGTATAATTAGTATCCGAACTCGAAATAATTTAACAAAATGATTGTACTTACACATTATTTGTTAATTAAATAGGGATAGAAAGGGGTGCTCTGCTGTAAGGGATTTTAGGATATTTTACCATCCTCCATTCTCATCCATTTTGTTTCATCCTGCCAGGGTTGCGAGTTTGTCCGAAAGGGATATCGCGGCCCCGGCACACAGGCAACGGAAGGAACACGGGTGTGTTTTAGTCAGTAAAAGTCTGACACACCCTCCCGCTCCGCCCAGAGCGGGAGAAGTTATTTGATAACTTCCCACCCAAAAAAAAGGGATATTTTACATAGTATAAAACAAAAGTTCCTTTTCGCATCTGTCTTTATGACTGCTTAGATCTTCTTAATTACACAATGGATTTTGAAACAGTATTCACTATTAATTAGAACTTTTATTCTGGAAGTTTTATTGCACGTGGGTACAGAAATATTGATATTTTGACCATCAGCATATTTCACCCGTACGAAGCATGGGCGGGGTCGCTAGATAATCATACAACTCATTAATTATCTTCTGCTATCATCTCATTAATTAATATTAATGGAATAATATTAACTTTTATTATTATTATCAATTACTATGAATACCGCAAAAGTAGTATTAAAGTATGATCTTTAACCCCAGCTTACTGTGAAACGCGATATGAATGAGGTAAACTCTGTGCTACAAGACTCTTATGACGTGATCATCTAACTAGGGTTTAGGTAAATCCCTAGTTTTTTAACTCTTCTTGCAAACAATGCAATAAATAACTGATTGAACTTTTGATATTTGAATCTGGAAGAGTCATTGAAATGCAATGAAATTGTTTATTCTGTAAATAGGATATAGGAATCACTTTTACACGTCAAAATAAAAATAAAATAAAAATTGCTAGATGTGTTCGGCGTTTACTATCCGACTACTCTGAGAAGAAAGGCTGAAACAAACTCAGAGGTCACAGTCTCTTTTAAAGTCCAGACATAATCTTGGTCAAGCCATGTATGGACTATGTAGATTAGTCTGAAATGGTCTTTTGAGAAAAGAACCACACAGATTTGAGTGGACCTGTCCAGTCATTGGAATGGGTGTGGTTTTTTCCAATAGAGAGCTAGTAATAGTACTTACTTATTTTTTGGTAGGTACTAATAGGGTAAACGCAGTAGTGTTTACTTCAACTAAAATTAAATGCCTAACAATTATAAAATAAAATACTTTTTATTGTACGTCGTGTTTAAAATAATGTTCAAACTTGTAAACACACTTTGCATCCTAATCCAAAGGTTTTGGAAACAAATTTACAATCCATTGATTTATTCATTATGTTTGAAAAAAATTTCTGCTCGACAACGTAGAATATCGCATTGAATAAGTATTGCTGAATTTCAAATTGAGAATTACCCCGCAATACTCAATATTTCCATTCTACCCATTCTCTGTAGACGTAACGGTCAAAAATGAATTTGTAAGTAATTGGCAAAGTTTATCTTTGTAACGGAGGTGACGTAAATAGTTTAGGTTAGTTAGGTTATTATGTTACTATAAAAATAATATATTACTTACAATTTGAAGTATTAGAACAGTATTCAGTCATTTTAAAACCGTTTTCAAAATATTTAATTTAGTTTTACTGTAGCTTCGTATTTATTGGAAACAATGTTGAGAAACAGTTCCGTAACTTTTGTTTACCATGAATATGGAACATTAGTAGGTACCTATGTTACTAGCAACACTACATCATTCCAAGTTGCCAGCAACAGCAAGGAGAAGAAGAAGAAGAAGAAGCTAATTAAAATACGAACAGAAGTAAGTTTTGTATCCATTTAGATATTGTGTAAAAGTAGCGGTGTTAATCGACTTTTGGCGCTGATTTGTACGTTGCATAACAGCCACCAGTTACCCTACTTCACATACTCGAATTCTCATACGCACAAACCGTAGCTCCGAAGGTCACAGTTGAATAAAATTTAAATTCAAGTTGAATGTTAAAACATTGTGATAACGTTTGATTCATTGACTAGCAGTTCTGATTACGATAAAACTGTACGAAATAAGGTTAATGTAACTGCATAATAACCTACATTGTGAGTTGTACTGGTTTTAACTGCAGTGGGTGACATAAGTTGGTTGTACCTACTATCTATAAGAAAAAAAACCTTTTTGTCTTTGGTTTTTGAATTTTCGTTTTTTGCCAACGACTTCCGAAATTAAAATAATTTTTCACTTTGTAGTGTATTTTTTCGGAATTCGGTTGTTTTTTTTTGTAAATAGTTTTTATTTTTCACTTTTCAGTTATGATACCTACCCCACACAAATTCGAATACCAGTACCTGCTATGTAAATAACAGTCACAGGAAATTATAATCATATCGTCCACATATACTAAGTGGGAAAAATACGTATTATTGAAGCTTACTCAAAAACTTTCCAAGAAAAGTTAATAAAATTTATATGGAACCAATCCGGGAGCATACCCTTTCATACAAAAAAATATTTTCAAAATCGGTCCACAATTGACGGAGAAATCGACGGACATACATAAAAAAATGAAAATGTTGTATCACCCGCGTTGTGGTCGGGATTTATCCCAAGTCAACTTACTACACGGATAAAAAGTATTCTCTATCCTAATCCAGGGCATGGTTTATCCGTGGGACATTTTTTTTAATCCTTTCAGCTGTTACGGCGTCAAAAGTTAAAAACAAACAGTCAAAAATTATTTCGCATTTATTTAATAAAACTTCATGTGTAAGTAAAAAAGTAATGTACAAAGGCGGACTTAATACCTGATTCATGTTCTACCAGTCAACCTTAGGGTGATGCAGAGACAAAACATGGCAGGTGCAACATAAGGGATAGATAACTCGAAATAGTAGTTTATGAAACTGTTGCACAAAGAGGGGTATTAAAATAAGAGTGTGTGTTATTTATCACACGAGTGTTTTAATACATAGTTATGTGCAGTTTCATACACCACTTTATCTACTCTCATACATTGGGATTGAACCTACTAAATAAAAGATCAAAGTTAAAGATCAAGAAAAAAAAAACCCACTAAATTCAGTTCAACAAAAAGTATGAATGGCGCCTGCACCCAGCATGTCACCGCGCATGCGCTAGAGCGCAAAAATAAAATGGTTGGAAACTCCTTGGTGATATTAACTTCTTGGATTTGCCCTGTATCGTAATAGAAAAAAAATTGTTTTATAGCATTACTTTGTTTGAGAAAAAGTGTTATAATAAGATTCTATTTTTAAATTTCGGTATTGTGTTTATAATGTAGGTACGTCAATAAACACGTTTTGAAGTTTATAATTCGAATAAATTACGATATGAGAGTAGATAAATACTAATACATAGGAACATTCATAAATATAAACAAAATATGAAGAAGTCAAAAGAAATAAAGAAGAGTAGAGGAGGTTTAAAATATCAGTATAAATATTAGTGTGGATTCACATGAGTTTTTGATGTGTAACATCTTTCCTCTCGCTTTCCTGCAAACTGTGGGAGTGATTTCGTGAAAAGGGACGGAAGTGTAACAGGAAGCCGGGAAGCGCACGCTATTTGATTTGGTCAATGAGCGCGCGCGGTGCTAGAGTCGGCCGTCAGATTGTACCAACCCATTTTTCAAGAGGTTGGTAATGTCAGCCAAGATGTCAGATGTTACACATCATTATGCGACTGCTGTAAGGCTTGCTCGAGTTTTTTTTTTATCTGGGATTTTTTACAGAAATGTACTGGAATTTATGCTGCCAGCAGACTTTCGGTTGCGAAATCTAATAAATAATTATTAATGAATCTATGTAGGAAGGTAGGTATATCGTTTGTCACGTCCATGTCAATCTAACATATAGGTATGTAGGTAGGTACCTCCACTAACCATTAAGTATGTCATAGGTACTTCGATATAGTTTAAACAATGAAGATAACAATTTTAAATATTCATGAGAAAATTGTGACCTTCGGTTGAGTCAATATTTTTTGTTAAAGTTTAGCAGACGATTTCAGTTAAATTTAGTAAAACCAGTTTTGTACCAAACGAATGACGTCACTACTAACATTCCTTGAAGGACAAGCACGTCCACGTGTTAACAGATATTATACAATATAAGAGATTTAAAATAGAGAGAAGAATAACTATTAATACCTGTGTAACATATTCCTTTATGGTTTGAACGGATATGGATAGACATCTCAAAACACATACAACAATCACAAATTACAGTTTCGCGTGACTGTACTTCATATTTTGCAAAGTAAAAAGAAACAAAAATTATTAAATGAATCATATAGCCCAATTCCATTAAAATGGAGTCCAATTCCATTAAAGAAAAAAATATTTATTACTTCACTTTTGAGTAGTCGTAGAACTCGTAGAGCTCTATCAGGAAACCAGACGAGTTTGGTTACTGCCTACTTATCTCGTAGATGTCAAGTCCACGACATAAATTATTATCTGTAACGATTACTTCGAAATAAACGTTATAACAAACACGAAGTTAGTGATAAGTTATGTTTTGACTTTTGTAGCAATATACATTGGCAGAACGAAACGATTAGGCAAGAAAGAAAAATCTAATAGGTACAATAAAACACAAAACCTCTAAACATTTTTACTACTAACAAAACATTTCTGATACTAAATTGAACACCATATATAGAGAACTAGCAGCACCCCGCGGTTTCACCCGCATAAATCTCGATCCCGTGGGAATATCGGGATAAAAAGAATCCTATGTGTTAATCCAGGTTATAAACTATCTGTGTGCCAAATTTCATACAAATCCGTTAAGTAGTTTTTGGCGTGAAAGAGTAACAAACATCCATACATCCATCCATACTCGCAAACTTTCGCGTTTGTAATATTATAAAGTAGGATGAAGTAATTGTACATAATCGTGTGAACAAAATGGTAACGGATTCGCAATTCAAACGGGGCGGATCGGATGAGTATTACTATACACTTTTCAATATCGCTGACCCCGCAACAGGTATCGCCAGTGTATAAAATTGTTTATTCCATTCAAGGCCGACAACCTCGTGCTGGCTGCGCGGCTGAACAGTTGACAATATTCGCTATGCGCCGGCGTCGACCACGCGGCCCGTAGCCTTATTAAATCTTGCGCACAATTTGATAAATAAATACTCGAACAATATATTACACGATAAAGATCGCTAATTCGTGTCACTGTACTGGCGTTTGTTGTTCAGGTCGCGTGTGTTTATTAACAATTAAAATAATATAATGTGCCATTTTTTTTGCAAGTGGGTTTAGTGCGTTTTTCTGGATTTCTTCTCTATAAATTTTTGTGTAAGTGCAATTGATCTGTTTTAGTTGCGAAACCGTCTGGCGATTATTTGAGCGATATATATTTATTTTATGAATGAATGTATGAGTTTTATTTGCTTAGCTTGTTAATGAAGTGTCTGTTTTACAGTTTTAACACATTTTAGTTTGAAACGTGTTACTATATAAAGTTTATAGAATACAGTGTGTTAGAGCTCGTATGCTTTTGTCGTTTCACTTACGATTTCGCAATAATACTATATTGAACGATCTGAAGGAAATTAATTAAACAATTTCTATGGAATAGTTTCTTGTGCCTCTGACAGAGTTGTAATTGTGGCTATTAATTAGTCATAGTTTTGCTTAGCAAAATAAGTAGGTATGTAGGTATTACGAAGGTAACAAGCATAATAACCTACAACATTTTTTTTTGCTATTAAATCTATGAAGAACTTAAGTGAATAATGTTTCTAAATATATAATTGTTCTATTTCAAGAATTGAATGCAGAAAATACAGTAAATATTATGTTCAGAAAAGACTTTTCATGTAGGAATTTATAACTTAATTTAAATTGAGCTTCTTCATCTTAGTTGTATATTTTTTTAATTGTGCTACAAAGGAATAATGTTAAAATACAATTTATGGAAAAAATATTGTGTAATAAGGAATAACAATAGCGTCTTAGTTACAGTAAACGTTGTAATTATCGGCGTTAATATCGGACGCAACCTCGGCTCTTGAACTACGCCAGAGGTCTAGGTTAGGCACGATTTCCGATTTTTTTATCAATCACTCTTTCATGTATGTTCCAGATTTGAGTAAAAAATATAGTTATTTAATGTCATATTCATAGAAAAAAAAAATCATGAACTAGAAATTCGAGTAGGTTACCATAAAAAAATACAAAATTTAAATTGCTAATGGAAATATGATTAAATTCAATAATATTGAACCACCAATATTATTAGAAAAAATGTATTTTTCGTTTCGTGTAAATTATTCCGATTATTCCGTATCGTAAGT
Organism: Agrochola lota; assembly: GCA_947364205.1. Classification (NCBI taxonomy): domain Eukaryota; kingdom Metazoa; phylum Arthropoda; class Insecta; order Lepidoptera; family Noctuidae; genus Agrochola; species Agrochola lota. The sequence continues at coordinate 13,944,116 of OX376223.1, read as the reverse complement.
TTCATAAAGGGTTCACCGCATAATTCACATAATATATGTACATAATGTAGGTACGATCAGTGATAAAAGTCAAATAACACTCCTACTTTTTTTACACATCATCATTTCAGCATTTCACATAAAAGTGAAGAGGCAATTTTATTTTTGTTCCGATTTCAGTTAAAGGTGTTATCAATTATTAAAATGTAAAAACTGAAGTGTTTATAACCTTTTGTAGTTGATTGTATCTACTACTAATATAGGGTGCAAAAAAACAGTTAACCTTTTATTTACCTGACCATGAACGTAATCTTTACATTAAGCACACTTCATTCTATTACAGGATATCGAAAAACTTTCATAGTTAGCTTCAATATGGCTAATATGGACGATACGGAAGCTCAGGTCCAAGCTCATAAGCTTCTCGGGCAGAAGACTCGGAGCCCACGCCCACCTGACAACGGCCTTACAAGAGCTCTGCGGTCATGTGAGTACAGTTATATTATTTTAGTGACAATGGCGCCGATTTCCTTTTTCAAAAACCAGGTTTTAACGGGTGATTTTTTCACGCGGCGATTTTTTTTCGTACACTGGGTTTTCTACTCTCGGTGTTGAGTCCAGCTTTGAGAATACAACGCGCTGGGATGATTTACAACTCTCGGCGCTGAGCAGAACGTGGAAAATAGAGCGCACGAAAAAAAATCGCCGCAGGAATAAATCGCGCGTGTAATCTAGGCTTATGGACAGATAACTCATAAAGAAAAAAACCGGCCAAGTGCAAGTACAACTCGCACACGAAGGGTTTCGGTACCACCATACAAAATTTTACAAAAAAACATTAAAAAAACACGTTTAATGTATGGGGACTTTTTAATTTGTAACTTTATTTTATAATTATTATATTTTGATAAAGCGGCAATAAAATTTCACAACTTGTGAAAATTTCAACCGTCTACTTATTACGGTTCATAAGATACAGCCCGCTGACAGACAGACGGACAGCAGAGGTTTAGTAATAGAGTTCCGTTTGGCACACTTCGAGTACGGAAAGCTAAAAAAAGGTGACAGATAAGTACAAAATAAAGGCTAATAGACACAGTGCGATTTAATAGCCTGTGACACCGTCGAAAAAGTGTTTTAGTCATATATTATTACTAGCTGCGCCACACGGTTTCACCCGCATAAGACTCGATCCCATGGGAATATCGGGACAAAAAGTATCGTATTTCCCAATCCAGGTTATGGGTCTACCCATGTGCCAAATTTCATCCAAATCCGTTGAGCCGTCTTACCGTGAAAGCGTTGCAACCAAAGAAACAAATAAATAAACAAATGCACTTTCGCATTAATAATATTAGTTAGGAAGGATGCTGCTTCAATTTTATAATATGAAACTGATGAAAATTGCTGCAATTAAATTTAGCTTGCGAGCAAGAGAATCGGCACCAGTGTCTATTTTACTATGACAGTGATAAGTATTTCGTCGGGAGGGAGTCGTGATCAAATAAGTCGCACGTGTAGATCGATCGAGAGTAGATTTTTAACGAATAAGTATAAATAATTTTGAATCGTATTATGACTTCGATCTTGATATCATATCAGAAACAGGTGTAGGTATTTTTTTTTTAAACTTGATGTCGGTTTTCAATAATAAATCTTCTTGAATTTTAACTGTAACTCTTTGGGTAAGTAGGTGCTAATTGAATGGTGCTAGTGGTCAGTTTAGTAAACATTTTTTTTTTACCCCTGAACCTGAAAAGTATATTAGAGGTATGTATGTATGGAATGGAACGACCAATTGGAACCGTGCACCTCGCTTCTGAAGTTTCATAAGGGCCCCATGTTTACGTAAAATAAATTATTTTGATTTTGATTCTGATGGAGCAGCTGATTTTTCCGTATTATAAGTTCCTTATAATGGTAACAAGGATGGCATTCGTTTTTCAAGTTCATGGTAAACAGAAACTATGTTTGTATAAGTATATTTCATGAATCAAAACCACATATCCTTCTACGGAACGAAAATTCCGCTACACCACGAATCAGGGTTTCCCTTGAAGTTTACCGGTTTTGGTGAATTAGATAAGTTTCGGTATTTCAATACGAATCATTTCATTTTACCCACTCTATGAGACATATTTACAGAGTATTTTTTACTGGGACAGCAGGGGAAAATCCGAATCCATAAGAGATACGAGGAGTCATTAGCTTTTTTCATGAAAATTATTTGTTCAAATTCGACCAACTTCTGCTGTGTTGTGCAGATTTTTTTCATCCGATACGATGAAATGTTGATCTGTTCAAAAACCGATTCGAACCTCCTTAAAAAATATGTTGGGGTCTTCCGGTCCAAACGGATGCAGCTGAATAATATTTTACATGGAGCGACTGCCTATCTGACCTCCACAACCCAGTAAATGGGTAATAAGATACCCCTTGGTAAGACTGGTTGTCAGACCCGTGCGCCTGTTATTATTTAGCTCCGAGCTCCTTTATTTAATCAATCGTTATCTAATGCAGGGCGCTAATGTATCTTCGAAGCCACACAGCGGAGCCTATTAGATAATAAGTAGATCTAAATAATGCAATTAAAGTAGTGAGTTCTACGAGCCATAATATTCTTTGGTTCGTTATTGTTACTGAACCGTGAAGATAAGTCGATTTTCCGATATTGCGTCGTTTTAATTTGTTTTTTTACGACCGCTGCGTGCTGTCACTAAAGAGCAATTTTAAGGTTAGTAGATATACAGAGTGATTGGTAATTGGATGCATTCCTTGTTATTTAATTTGCAACCTTTTTTGGCCTTGATAATGTTAACAAACTTTTTAAGTTTTTTAAGTTTTACTGGAAAAGTGTAACCCTGTATTATATAGGTATTTGGTATTCGAAATAAACTCAAAGAATTTATTTCAAATAAACCAATTACAGGCACTTTTGAATTGTCAATGGGTCGGGCAGTCAGAAATATGAAGCTAGTTGCCCATTCCAACGCGTGGTTCCTATGGAGAAGAACGGGCAAGAAACTCCGAGGACAGGCTTTTAAATCAGAATATTGTTACAAAATATTGGTTACATCATTCATGTTGTAATTATACATGTGGGAACAATGTAGGGAGACGTCCACGTTAAAAGCAACCGTAATAAAGCAAAAACAATTCAAAAATAAAAATAAATTCAAATGAGCCTTGGCAGCTAAGAGATGACCAGTCCCCACTGACGGCACCCGTTCACGAACATGACGCATGGATCAGCACCATTTTGAAGGGAACTTAATGATCCAACACACACGCCACCACCAGCAAGACATTTGAGTGAGCATGACATACCTTACAATCTTCAGCAGCTCCAACAATATTTTCGAATGCCAATCAATTAGTTAATGCGCCCTTGTGGAGCTGGACCAGCGTTGATCCAAGCATTTTTGTCAACGATGTAATACCCCAACTTATAATATGCTTAGCAGCATAGTGTGCATTTTATACAAGATTTAAATTTCGTTTCATTCAGTTGGAGTATGCGGGGAGGTATTTTATTGTAACATTTTAAACAGTACCCTATGAAGGATGAGTCTACTTTAGCCAGTCTGAAACCCGGTTTAACTAATTAGTCCCTATTTCTAGTGCTATCATTGTGTCTATCACCTCTTTTACTAAAAAGACTTAGATTTTTCCTAGATGGACTTTTCCTTTGATTTCTTGCATAGAAATGTAGAACTTATTTCGTCGAGGAAGTTATTTGGAAACCTTCATTTCAAGACGATACATTTTTCAAACAAACAGCATTTATTATCCCTAGTATTGCGGATGTTCATAGGGCGCGGTGAAAACTTACCCACTAGCTTGTATGCCACGGCATAAAAAATAAAATACTTCAAAATCAAAAGTCATTTATTCAAACTGGGCTGAGAACCGGCAAGTTGCGAACGAAAAAAAAAAACCAGAGATAAACTCGTTTGTATGTTCGTAAAAGGTAATCTCTGAAAATACTGATCCAATTTCAAAAATCTTGTATCGATAGAAAGCTACACTATTTCTGAGTGTAATAGAATACTTTAATCCACATGCTGGTGAAACAGCGGGGCACAGCTATATATAAATATCGATTTATCGACCAAAAATTAAGATCCATCATATAATGTTAAATAATTTATGCTCATATTATAAAGAGAGAGAGAGCGAATTTTGTGAGTTTGTTTATATGTGGAGAGTAATCTCCAGAACCACAGCACCTATTTAATTTAATAAAAAAAAACACCATTTGAAAGGTACATTATTCCAGTTGGACATAGGCTATAATAATAATTATGAAAATATATACAAAAAGAAGTACTAAATAATACTAATGAAATACTATCTTGAATTCATGTCAGCCTAGTACTTTTTGTTAAGAAGCCGTGTGTCGTTAGTTATTAATAAATAAGTAAGGGAGATGAAAGAAATTATGTTTGTTTGTTTGGCAAAAATGCAATAAAAACACAAAAGAAAAAACCTAAAACCAAAAAAAAACAAATAAAAATATTTAAAAAAAAATATCCTAATAGAGTTGAAGTCGAAAACCGTACCTTGAATAAAATATTCCATGTTGTTTTAAAGTTACGGTTTTCGTTAAACCATTTGCAAATTGTAGTGACAGCAGAAAATTAACGCGATTGCAATACAAATCGAGCTTTGATACGGTACAACGGTATCTGAATATTGGACGGCAGCCAAGAGATTGTGGTGGATAGTTGGATTACGTTACACGTATAGAACTTTAACTAACGATTATTATGTAAACGAAATCGATGTAGGCTTTTATAACTGTGTGAGTATTATGTCATTCTGGGTGCTAACAGTGCACCCAGGATGACATAATACTCACACAGTTATACTCTGTCATACACTGTCTACTTCGTAGGGGTTCCGATGAAGGTTAAGTTACGTTTGCCACGGTCGATCAGTGGATGGGTGAGCATCGCATTTCATGCCGAGGTCGAGACCCCTCTGTGCATAGGAACGCAGGTTAAGCTGTTGGTCCCAGCTGTCAGCCAAAAGTCCTACAGCCAGTCTTGCTAATGTTAAAATTCACCAACTAAGATTGATTTCCCGTGTTGTTCGAGCGAGTAACAGCAGAGATAGTGCCCTGTTACCATGCCGCTGAAGCCACAAAAAAACGTAACGGAAGAGATGGTGGGTCAGAATCCAACCGACAGTGGACAAATTAATGCGAGAGCGAATGTCACGCTCGCAAAACGCTCGTAATAATTTTACCTAAATTTATGGTTTTACCTGTTTGTGTCATGTATACTGTGCTTCTGTACTTTAATTATATACCATTTAACTGTTGACGTACGTTACAACTTATTTTAAGACCCAACACACCAGTGGCGTAGCGTGCCTTGGCGGGGCCCCGTATAAAAATTTGTTTGGGGGCCCTTATGAAGGGTAAAGATTTCTCACAAAAGAACAAAAATGTTTGCATAAAATTAAAAGAAATATTTTTTCATCATAATTATCCATCTGTCACTTTTCCAAAATTAAATATACACTCTCCTTGCCTTTTTTTCGGCAAATTGATTTATTAAATCATTTATAGCTGATGATGATTTTAGTTTTTCTAAAATTTCTGCCTCTAGGTATATATGTTTTTATTAATTTTTGCTTATGCACGTCGGGGGCCCCCGTCGCCCGGGGGCCCCGTATAATTGATACGGCAGATATGGCGGTAGCTACGCCCCGACACACCCTGAGAAGGACCGTCCTACAAGTATAGGAAATTGCAATAAAATCGTGAAATAATTATTTCAACTAGAGCTACTCAGTATTTCAGTTACTCTAAGTAACTGCCTTTTTATCCAAGTAGGTAGTATGTTGAAATTCACTAAGAAGCGAAGGGAACCACTGGCGACTGCTACTTTTTGAATCATCATCATCATTTCAGCCGTCGACTGACGTCCACTGCTGAACATAAGCCTCCTCCAGAACGTTTCAGCCTCATCGGCCATCTGTTCTACGAGCAACTTTTTGAATACCTAGTATGAATTTAAATGTATCATAATGACTTATTTCCTAGACTCTAGCAAATAAGTCATATAATATAGATTTTTGACCTTTATGTTTATTAGCTACTCGCTGCGCCCGCGGTTTCACCCGCAAAGTCTCAATTGCGTGAGAGTATCGAGATAAAAAGTATCCTATATCCTTCTCCAGGTTATGGTCTACCCATGTGCCAAATTACATCCAAATCCGTTCAGACGTTTTAGCGTGACAGCATAAGAAACAAACAAACAGACTCACTTTCGCATTTATAATATTAGTTAGGATACATATTCGCTACAAGTTGGTAGCGTTGTGAAGCATGCTTTTAGTGAGGATAAGTCAGCATGAGCATTATCGTATCCGCTCTTAGTGACAGTAGGTGTAAACCGGGAATAGACCTTCTAATGGATGCGCCATGTGTGGCCTTCGGCACTTTAGATAACACACTATCGGTAAAACCACTCGAATCAATTAATTATGTACACTCACGTAAACTAATTGACACGCTACGTCAATTTGCCGTGTTATAGCGATTTTGTACAACTGTTGAAGAATGACAATTGTTATTTGAACAATCGGACAATTTAAGATGGCAGTCATTTTCATAAACAATTAATTTCCCTATTTACTTGTAACTGTATGAGGTTCCGGTAGGTACCTATTATCTATATGTCGCAGTAAGATGGTTAAAGTCGTGATATAGTTATATCCCTAGGGATATAACTATATCACGACATAACTGCGAGCGGTTCGTTCATAACTGTCGGAGTACCAATTTTGTTACTGCGACCAATTTCGACGTAGCGGTCGTCCAGTCACGGTTTTAACCTAACAAAGTCAAATCATTTATTTCAAATAGGCCCATGCAAGGCACTTTTGAACGTCAAAAATTACAAAAAAACTAAATTGATTCTAGTCGCCCCTTCCAAAAGGTAGTTTTCATATGGAGAAGAATGGGCAAGAAACTCCACCGTTGCTCTTTTAAAATATTTTGTATAATTATGTAGGTACATTAGTTATATCATTATATGTGAAGACGATGCGTCTAAAAAAAATACAACTTACTATACCACAACAGGTAAAAAGGATTTAAAAAAAAGCAACAACAGATAAACTAATTACTTATGCGATAGATACATGGTTCTCACATATTTACAAAGATAGTAAAAGTAAACGATTTTCCTAAAATTTTACTATTAATAAGTCAGCGTGTGAGGAAGTAATCACAGGAAGTAAAATCAATGTCATATAATAAAATATAATAATTTATACAACTTAAATTAACAACCAGTTTGATTTTGTCTGGATTCTAGATTATCCTATGGAGCAGGACCAGCATGTTTCCAAGCATTCTTATCTTAGATATAATCCTCTAATTTGTAATATGCTTGTTTACAAAGTGTACTTTTAATATGAGTTTTAAATTTTATTTCATTTAATTGTATTATATCACAGGGTATTTTGTTGTAACTTTTAACACAGTACCCCAAAAAAGATGTATGTACTTTAGATAATCTGAAAAATGGTTGATCTATTTAACTTTTATTTCTAATATTAAAATTATGTCTATCACTTATTTTATTAAAAATATTTAGATTTGTTCTTACAAACATAATATTTTCATAAATGAATTTGCAAGGTACCGTCATGATATTAATCTTACCAAATAGTTCCATGAGAGATTCGCGACGATGTAGATCATAAATGGCTCTGACAGCTCTCTTTAACCCAACCTATTTGATGGGAGTGTCCTAATAGTTATATTACTAGATCGTGCTCGTATCATAGTAATATTCCTAGTAAGACAATTATGACCCGCTTTCATAAAAAAAACTATATTACGGTATTTAAATAGCTATATCCCTAGGGATATAACTATATCACGGCTATACAAATCTTACTGCGACATATACAATGCTGGATGAGACTGGACAACATTATTATAGAACAGTTATATGTCCGTTAAGTCTCTCTTTAAAATACTGTTCCTACATAAATTCCTAAGACTAAAAATATCGCTACCTACCGTAATTCATACGCCTTTTCTATTCACTCATATTTCATTGTACGTACCAATAAAGAAGTTCATATCTAACCAGTTTGAAAACAAAATCCCGTGAACACGATGACCACATCTATTACCGGCCCGGTGTTATAGTCGCAGAGCGCTGCAAGCAAGAATAGTCCTTACGGTTCCCAAGCCAACTTGCAAACTTTCTCATACATTGTAAAAGTAATGTCTAGTTACTGCGTTTTATGCTAGGACTGGGGCGTACCTACAACGAACCGCACATCAGTGTTAACAATATTTGACATTGACAGTGCTTTTATGCCGTAGCAGTAAGGTTGATTTTCGTAGTGGCACTGTTACTAAGATGCGAGTGACTGTACATGTATAATAGACTTTTCCTTTTCCATTACTCGCGTAATTTGAAAGTTGGCACGTTACTTCCCTGTTGTGTAGGCACACTACTTATACCTACATTATTTTGTTCTTTTTAACCGATTTCAAAAAAGGAGGAGTATCTCAATTAGTTTTTTGTGTTTTTTACCTCAGACCTTCGTCATTTAGGAGTGTCCGTCTGGATTGAGGAGCTATGTCTCATATTTGAACTAGGGTACTACCGATTTTAATCATTCTTTTTTTGTTTGAAAGGGTCCTGAGGTGGTCCCATATGAATTTGCTCAATTCCTGATGAGTGGTTTTTGAGTTAGCTTCAATAATACGTATTTTGTGAATGTTGATCATGTTATAATAACTTGCTGTCACTGTTATTTACATATCTAGCAAGTAGTGGTAAGTATTCGAATTTGTGTGAGGTAAGTACCACAACCAAAACAGGAAACTGACTTCTGAAATTAAGTAAATATTCACTGAGTAGTGTTTTTTTTGGAAGTCGGTTGTTTTTTTCTTTTGTAAAAATCTTTTGCATATTTCTAGCCTAGCTTATGACTACAGTGATAATGAAACTATGAATAAAATTTTACTAACTAAAATTTAAAAAAAATATTCGGATTGTGGTAGAAATTGTTTTACGCAGTTACCCCTTCTCGGAATACGTGTGTGCTGGTATGTTGTTATCATTTATCAGATAGATGATTATAGTGTAGAGCAAATTGGTGATCGTTAGGGTAGCAGTGATTTATTAAAATAATAACTAGCGACCAGACTATCCTTCACACGGGTGGAATCTATTGATGTGGCGACATGTCATGTCAAAACATTGAGATTTCTGTGATATATTATATCTAAGTTAAATACCTATAAAGTACATGAGCGACCGAGCCCTACTCGGGTGAAAATAGAGAAAACGAATTTAGATATGAGACCTAGCTAGTTAGATTTCCACCCCCTATATTGCAACTTTCATCGAAATCGTTAGAGCCGTTTTCGAGAACGTGATTACAAATATGTATTTCGGAATCCATGAATCCATGGTAACAGTTTTCGCGTCGATGTCCCTGCCGCCTTGTATACTATATATAAGAAGAAAAGCCGATGATTCGTGGCCCTTGGCTGTCGAAAAACCATAGCAATTAGCAACATAAATAAAATTATAGTTCAGTAAATAGTCACTACCAAAATAGAACACTGATAAGGCTGATGAAATAACTTTATCTAACAGTAGTGAATCAGGTGAAAACACCGTGCAGATAATAATGTATAACATGTAAACTTAATTAAATATTTAAAGAATATGATACTCGGTATGCAATTAAATTGTTATAAAAACAGTAAATATTATTTCCAAAAAAAATAATTTCACATTTCAAATTATTTACATAATTATTAAAAGATATTGATACCAATTCCGACTTTGCAATTATGAATTTCAGACGTTTTTAGACACTAGCATTGCTGCGGCTTCGTTCGCGCGGATTTCTGAAATTATTTCACAGGAACGTACTAGCGGGATAAAAGTGACCTATATGTAAGACATAGGGCACTAAGGTCATGGTCTAATCGTATGCCACATTCCATCCAAATTCGTTCAGCCGTTAAGGCGTGAATATAATATAATATATTTTATTTGATGTAAAAAGTACACATACAGGGTGACACTTAATTAAACGTGGAAATAGTCTGGTACAAAATATTCATCGATGACCTATGCTAGGAAAAACCTGTGTTACAGGGGTCATGAGGTTACAGGCAGACTGACAAAGTTACTTTCGCCTTTATATTATACGGGCTTCGTCCCGCGGTTTCACCCGCATAACTCTCGATTCCGCAGTAATATCGGAATAAAAACTATCCTATGTCCTAAGCTTACTCCAGGTCATGGTTTACCTATGTACCAAATTTCTTCCAAATCCGTTCAGCCGTTTTAGCGTGAAAGCGTAACAAACAAACTCACTTTCGTATTTTAATATTATATTTATTTATTTATTTTATTATTTATGTACAATTGTACACATAGTAAAATACATACAGATACGACACAATTATAATTTGAGTACAATAATTAATAATATAATTTAAAAATTAATAATATTTTATTTTATTTTATTATTTGTATAATTTGAGTATTTGAGTTTAATATAATATAGTAAGGATTAGTATGGATTATTTTCGTCAACTTATTAGAATTCTTAAAGGAAATACAGAAAATCGGAGACATGTTTGTTTCATAGACAGCCGGTAGTGTTACAACCTGGCTTCTTGCCAGGTCTTGTTTTCTTCTAGGCGACTTGTTCCGTCTTACATTATCGCTAGTTTCTTTATTCATTGCCGTACTTACCTAAGTACCTTGTTTAGTCCACAATTACCTCGATAGAACTTCTACGTAATTAACGTGGAAGTTCTATCGCGGTAATTGTGGACTATTAAACTAATTCCTACCGCAATCCTTACTACTACAGTCAAACCTTAGTAAGTGAGAACTGGCTAAGCAAGAAAACTCTATAAATGAGAGTGATTTGCCAGGTCCCGTCATTTTAACCTTGTAAAACTTCTATAAGTGAGAAAGGTAAACTTCTATAAGAGAAAGACGTTTTCAACTCATGGACCTCTATAACTCAGACTGCAACTTGCCTGTACCTCTATAAGCGACAGTCGAGCGTAATATACCATCTGTTAACTATGGCTCTTTCTCAAATTTCGTGATACCAACATTGTATTTGTTCTTCTCAACCTTTCCCAACCAGTTTCAACCTTTATAAGTGAGAAAGGCTACTTGACATCCTATACCTCTGTAAGCTAGAAACTCGAGTAAGTGAGAAACCCCCATAAGCGAAAAAGAGATCGCGGGCCCTTGAACTCTCGCTTATTCGAGGTCGACTGTATTTTAAATGAGATATAAACTTTACCGGCTTAACAGCAGCAGCTAATCCTTTGAGATGGATCTGTATTTCAGTATGGACAAATCTGAAATCTAATCACCATCCACCGCTATCCCTTTATAACACAACACATATTCGGGCTGTATCAGAATACCAACGCTACGACATTCATTATTAAATGTCGCAGTATCATGCTGAGATAGCGGTTTTTTGGCCTCGCACAGGACTTTCTGCTTTTATTTTATTTTATTTTGTTTTTTTTTCTATTTATGTTTCAATGAGTGTGTGTTTAGTTTAATTTGAGATCTCCTGTGCTGGTCTTAATAAAAACTTTTTCTTTCTTTCTTTCTCTTTCTATATTTTCACGCCTGTAAACCCGAAGGGTTAGGCAGAGGTGTACCTATAGCACACCCTGTTGTTGTGTTATTCCTATACTATTAATCAATACTGAAGGCGCCTGATAACGTTTGTAATAGTAACATCTATAAAATAAAAACTGGCCAAGTATGAGTCGAACACGTACATAAAGGGTTCCGTACCGTATTAAGATCGATCCAAAAAGGCCGAATAAACACGTTTCTTGTATGGAACTCCTTTAATTATTATTATTTTCTAATTTTCTTTTGTTGTTAAAGTGGCAATAGAAATACACAATCTGTGAAAATTTCAACTGTCTGACTACTGAGATCTATCCGCTAACAGACAGACGGACAGCGGAGGTTTAGTAATAGGGTTCCGTTTGGCACCCAAATTTAATTATGTTAGTAGGTAAGTCGGTAACATGAGATCGGCTGAAACAATTTGGCAATTTTTTGTTTAAAAATGTTCGCGAAAGGCCGAATCGGGTTCTTTCGGAAAGAAAAAAATTGAAAGTTGCGGTAAAATTTGTTTTTTTTTTAAAGTTGCTCGGAAAATTGGAAAACTTGAGCAAAACTGAAAGTAGGTTGCTCTATGGGAATTGATATTTGAACAGAGCAACGTCTCTCAGGTCAGCTAGTAATCAGATAAATATATCATTATCATCACAGAAACGTAATTTCAATGTTCAATTTCTGTGTTGTTTTGTCTGTAGTTACCTACTTTGAGATCGATGATTAGGTAGGTATGTCAAAAGTTATTCCGAAAATAAAAACTGTTTTCCTCGATGGGCTGGTAGTTGTGGGTGCTATGACTGAGCGTGGGTACTGTGGACCAGAGTGTGATCCCCTTGTTGTACAAATTGTTATCGAGATTTTCTGTTTGGAAATTATCAGCTGCAGTGTGCTCATTTCATTTCAAATTGGTCGTCGACGGTCTAGTAAGCGATTACAAAAAAAACAAAAAAAATGTTCAGTTAATTTTTGTCCATATTTTGCCATTACATTATTTTAAAACTATGTTAGTAATGACAATATTAATTTTATTTTTAAATAAAAAATTAAAATTAAACTAAACGATTAAAATAAAATTGAAATAAATTATTGATAATAAAATTAAATTAAAATTAAATAATTGCAAAAAAAATATACAAAAATTCGTCAGGCAACATGTAGCCTGACATTATGTACCTCGATCAGGATCTAGTCAATTAATCTCGATTGAGATACCTTTTGATGGAATAAACGTGTAATTTCGCGCCTGAAGAACTTTCGGTTATATGTTATCATTGAATTATCTAACAAAGGCAGACATGGTTCGGAATAAACATGTGGGTATTACCTATGTACCTACTTATACGATAATAGAGTTTTTTCACTCTAAATCCGAAAAGGAAAAGTTCCTACTTATTGAACAGAAGCAATAGTGAAAATGAAATCATGAAAAAAAAATGTATGGAATCGTTGATTTTTCCGCGATAAAATCAATTTTCACTGTCCACGTAGGTAATGAATTCCATAATCCAGAGCGGGTTTGATGCATTTACCCGTTGCCCGCTTCTTCTCACACAAACACACACACACACCAACACACACCACCAAGCACCAAGCATACGCGTACACTCTTTTATATATGTACTTATTATTTAAGTTTTTTAAATGTACCTACCTTTTTATGTAAAATTGTTAACGGAACGAAGGAGCCTGGATCTCACAACACAGGGAATCCTAGTGTGAGGTCTAGGATTTCAATCCACTTGAATGTATACTTTGCGAAATAAATTTATTCTTATTCTTATTCTTATTCTTATTCTCACTGAGAGGAGACCTGAGTCCAAGCAGTGCGATCGTCAAAGGCTGATTTGGCTAAACTCTCAAAAAAGTTGCGAGTGTCCCCCTCCCCGCATTTCTCAACTTTCGCGTATTGAGTATCGTAAACATATCCTGTTTTGCAATTAACATTTGATACCACTGCAGAGCATTGAACCTATGGTTATAGGATCGATTCTCGATTGAAAGTAAAGGGCTTTAATCCGTAGGCGGATATACAAAATGTTGTGAAACTAGACGCTGCAATGAACCGCTGTCCTCGGATAGGTACTTATTTCTAACTTAAATTTTGTAACATAGATACCTTATATGGATAATGGTGTTAAGTCAATATAACTTAACCTTGGAAGCGTACTTAAACTTTTGTCAAAGAACCGTGTGGTAGTGTGACCGTGTTCCAAGAACAAATAATATTTTTTTGTGGGTCCCCCCCACGTATATCCAAACATGTACCTATCGTAACCTACGAAACTAGTTTTTGGAGTTTACTCCTTAATAATCGATTTTCTTATACGGTTTAGTTATGAGGAGTGAAATTTATACAAGCGTTAACTCAAAAGTGTTATGTATTGTCTTGTATTCGTAAATAACGCGGATTTAAATTTTGGAAAAACATACATATTACATATTTTACACTTCGATCTAGATATTTCGGCCGTGCGATATACGGTTATAGATAGGGTTTTCGATTTTGATTTTTTTAAGACAAGTCTAAATTATGATCTAATTATTGTTTCATTTGTCTTTTATTAGGGGGTGGGGTTTTTGTTTTTTTAAGAGATGCGTTTATTTAGCCTCTTTGCCTATTCCATATTCAAAGACAATCGTACGTCGGAGCTGACACACATACACACACACTTTTTATTTGTAAGAACGTTAATCAATTTGCATTAACCCACTCAACAATCACCTACTATGTTACTATGTAGATGCCGTTGTTTCGGTTTTCTTTATCTTATGAACCGAGAGAGACCTTATGAACTGACCTTAGAGAACTTATGAGTTTTTTTCAGCCTTTCTTCTCAAAGTAGTCAGATAGGAAACGCCGAACTCATCTACCAATTTTTTTTTTTTTAATATGACATGTAAAAGTGATTCCAATATCCTATTTACAGAATAAACAATTTCATTTCAACAATCCCAAGTTCATACGACATTTTTCGGGTTAATATTCAAATAAATATTAAATAGTATATTAAGTTCTTCCTATTCCAACTGCAATACTTTCATGTTCGTTCATCTTGAAAGTCTCAAATATGAAAAATATTCCACTCTTGTTTTGTTGATAATTTGCGGTTTATTTTTACTCATTTCGGTAGTGCACTTTATCAAGAGACTCACTAAATATCTTTAGCACAATATATACATAGCTTAGCGTATATTTACTTTGTGACAAGATATCAGAAACTAGACTAGATATCCTATCGCAGTATCGGGTGACATTGCAAGCGTACAGTCACTTCGCTAAGTGAATCGATCAGTAAGCACCAGATTAACCCATTTCCCTTCATCAAGTAGAATCACGCGCGGGAAATTGAGAACGATAGCTAGTTGCGTTTATTTTAACCGACTTTAAAAAAAGAAGGAGGTTCTCAATTCAACGTAACTTTTTCCTGATTTTAAAATCATCTCGGTAAATAATGATTTCAAATGCAACATCAACATCAAGAGTAATTTGTAAATTAACGGTAATTTTAACGGACTTAAAAGCCGCGGAAACTTGCTGATTTGTATTTCGCGCCAAGCGTCGAGGTGGAGCCGGGACGGGAAGCATCTCATTCGAAATACGAAATCATGAAGTTTTGTTACCTGCGTAGTCAGTTCGCGCCATGCGTAGGACCAACGAGCAGCGCGCATTTGCCGTAGAGGCTTACTTTTTTAATCGCCGCCGCCTCATCTCTTTGAGAGGCGACCTTGTTTGGCTGGCCCGCTCGCCCGATTTGACTCCTTGTGACTTTTTATATGAGGTTATTTGAAATCAATTGTTTACAATGACCGTCCAAGGAGCCTATCTCACCTGAAAAACAATGTACGCCAAGCCATCGCCAACATACCCGTCGATATGCTTAGAAGAGTTGAACGAAACTTCCGAAATCAGGTAACTCAATGTATTGACAATTAGGGCCGTCATTTGACCGAAGACACCGTCAAACCTACAAAATTAAAAAAAAAAAAAAATGACTTACAGTGGCATCTCTACTACTTTTTTTATGACCTTTCAAATCAACAAGTTTCTGTATTGTATATCTGAGTATTTATATATGTATATCTGAGTATTTTTTTTTTCATGGCTCTTCGCAAGGTTCACTGGTAGAAAATTAATTAAAGCCGCCTCTAAGTACATAATTAAAAGATCGTTATACCTAAATGTTCTGTAAAAATCAAATTACTTATACCTTCAAGATTTTTATAGTAAGGGCCTATTTCGCGATGTCCGGATAGCTACTACTTACCGAATAAATTAAAAAATGGAACAAAATTTTTATGAAATTATCTGCCAAGTAAGTTAATAGGAACTAAGTGCGGATTTCACCAATGAAATTGGACGCATTCAACACATCTAAACGCGTTCAAGAGTTGTCAGGGTACAATATTCAATAACAATTTTGACACTGACAACTCTTGAACGCGTTTTAGAAATGCTGATCGCGTTCATTGGTGAAATCAGCCCTTAATCGTAGGTGGTGAAACAGACCTTTATTCTAATTAATCACAAGTCCGACCAAAAGTTTAAAATGCAAAGCAAGCTTATACAATATTACGTTGGCAACACTGAATAACAAATAACTTCAAGATCGTAATAACCAAACTTCATGCAGAAAACTTTTCCTTTATAACCGACGCATCTTGAGCTGCCATGAAAATGTAATAATCTCATTCTCTACATAAAAGGCAGACAATGTAATACATTGCATTAAAGGGATCTTGTTGAAAAGTTGTAATGAATAGAGATTATGAGTAGATAGGTAGATTATCATACCATAACCATACCATAAGCCTATACCTAATGTTCCCACTGCTGGGGCACAGGCCACTCTTCGAGAGGGAGTGGGCTGTAATCCACCACGCGGGCCCAGGGGTTTGGTAAATGTCACATGTCTTCGAATTTTTGGTTCTAGGACACGCCGGTTTCCTCACGATGTTTTCCTTCACATACGTAAAGCGCCTACCTGGCTTCCAAGTCACAACCTACTCGTAATTCGGGGCCGTAAGATAGGTAGATTAGTACAGAATAACTTTCCTTTTTTTTTTTCGGGCAAATCCTCATCCGACTAAAAGCCCACGGTTTTTTCCAATACCATGAGTCAGAGGATACTTAACAGTACCTTCAGAATAACATAATATAACATCACGCTTACATTTCCTGAAGAGGCAGAGGTTTCTTGCAGAGGTGTGCCTAAAATACACCTAGATTTCAGCAGCCTAGCCCAGGCACATATCCAGAGTTCTGGCTACTACTGCTGAGAAATTTCTTATAAAAAAACTGGTATCGTTTTCTGGGCACTAATGCGGTTTTTTCAAGATATTGACAGGAAAGGGGTTGGTATCAACATATTGATGTTGATGCCAACCCCTTTCCAGTCAGTCAGAGAGTAAATCACTCACCTTCGGTTTGCCGACAACAATTTATTTATTTATTTGTATATACTTTATTGTACACCAGAAAATACATAGTAAATGATAAATTTAATACTACAAAACATACAATGGGCGGCCTTATAGCTTTCTGGATCTCTTCCAGGCAATCTCGGAATGGACAGTGATTGCGTGGACAAAAAAATGGGGTTGACATTGGTGCAAAATAATAATAATTATATAGATAAAATATATTATAATAGATACATAGATAGACATATATATATGCTATATATTAGATACATAATAAATAAATATATAATAGTAGTCATGATTGATACAATGGAGGACCTAAGTAGGTACAATGCTCGATGACCTCAGTAGAGCTTCCGAAAGAGTGGGTCTTAAAATGGACATGCACAAAACGAAGGTCATGTCAAATGGCCATGTAATACCCACCCTCATGAAGATCAGAGACTCTACACTTGAAATTGTGGACGATCATATATATTTACTTAGGAAAAACTGTCCAGTTATGTAGGTCCGACTTCGAGAAAGAGGTCAATCGTCAAATCCATCTCGAAAAACGCAATTAAATGTTAACAAATTACATGAATAAATATAAAAACAAGATGCCAATATACAAAAGAGAAAACAAAAGTACTTAAAGAAATGGAGTAACATTATGACATACTTTCTTTAAATCAAATAAGGAAAAAAAAAAGGTGCGGTGTATGTCCAGCAGTGGACGTCTTTCGACTGAATTGGTGTTTTTTTTTTACAAATAACCTGTAGGTGCTTGACTATATTTACTTTTTACCTAATCAAAAATATATATTATTGTTACTATTGTTTGTTCTTCGATCTGCCCTCAGAGTACACGGCTGCCTACCCCTACCTGACCCAAGGAAGCGAACATATGTCCCCTCTGGTGTACAGCACAAAACCTCTTTTGCGAAACACCATTACTACGTGTTAAGTATTCACGTATATAAAATTATACAAAAGAAATTAAACATAATAAACTTAAATAAATTCAATATTAAATCTAAAATTACAGACTGGCTCATACAACAGGACTACAATAACACCGAATCTTTACTGGCATACATCGTTTAACAAATCACTATTAAATAGAAACACAAAACAACACACAAACTAACACACCCATACATAACAACAAACATTACACTCACGAACATAAACACACACACCTCTCTCCCATTTATAACCCCACTCTTTCTCCATCCATCCATGCTCAAATAAATCTTAATTTTAATTTAGTCTTAGTCAGCTAACTCACATTTTTGTCTTGTGGTAGATTAACATCGACACTCAAAAAGGTCCATCATTAATTTACAACTCAGCTCTGTCGAATCACTGTCTCCTAAGATACAGGCCATCCCTAGTTTAGGAGACAGGATTAATTTTTGTTGGTATAGACAATTAATTGTTTTTCTTTATATAACTTTTTCTCCCCTTGTGTCCATTGTTAGTTGAATAAGTCTTAGCATGTAACTAGTGTACAACCTGTGTCTATTTATATTTTTGGATCAATAAACTTTTTATTATTATTATTATTATTATTAATCAGCTGGTATAGTAAATTACAAGTATCATACACCACAATTAATTACACACAGTTTCAGTAATTGTGATTTTCCTTATTCATTACCTCAGTCTTTTAGTCTGATTTGAGTGTTCGAGGATATCCTTAACCCTAGATTCATAAACATTCGTCTCACAGACCGCGCGAAACGTAAAAATGATTAAAATGTTTAGAGTAAAAGAGATAGAAAGCTGACCTCTCAAGTACCTTCCTAAATCATACGACCATTAGTATCGCGAGTGCACTTTACTGGCAGTGACGTGTCCTTGAGCGGTTAGAGAGTTTTAATCGTCTGAGGGACGAATATTTATGAATAGATACACGTTTGACGAGTACGGTTACAATTTTTGAAACACGATTTTTGAAGATTTCCAGTTTGATGAAGTAAACGGTAAGTATGTGATAATATTTTGAACTAGTCATAATTATTCAAGCACATTTTATTTAGTAACATCGTGTGTATTTACATGTAAACATCCGCATTTTTTCTTCAAATCATTTTATTTTATTTTAGAAATGGACGCTCAAGATCGGCAAATAGAGCATTATTTGAATTGTTTATCCGATTCTGATGATGACGATGGTACCTCAGCCAGGAGACGCGGGCTTGAGTGACATCGAGGATCACGTCGATATTGAAAAAGAGATCCCGACAGATTCCGACGGCAATGAAACTCAAGATGATGAACAACTGATCGGTTTACGACAGCAGCGCCGAAGTGGTGTCATCTTATCTTCTGATTCGGAATCTGAAGAAAGCCCAGGTACGTCAGGTAGCTCCGCTCCATCACAACGTATAGTTATTCCATCTGCTCGCAATCTTAGAGGAAAAAATGGCCATAAATGGTGTTCAATTCCTTTTCAATCTGCGAATACAAGAACCCAGGCTAGAAATATCGTACATGTGATTCAGGGACCAACAAATAACGCAAAGGATAAGACGGAACCAATTGATTGCTTTTCCATTTTTATGACGGCTGATATGATACGTAATATAGTTGGACACACAAATGAAGAAATTGTATTGAGAAGTTCAAAATATAAAGAGCGAACCGCAACAATTTCATCAACATGCGAAGAAGAATTGACTGCTTTGTTAGGATTACTTTTGCTGTCAGCTGCGAAAAAAGACAATCATCTCACGAGCTTGGAACTATTTGATCCTACATTTAGTGGAACCCGATATATATCGGTAATGTCACGGGATAGATTCGATTTTTTGTTGAACTGTTTGAGATTTGACGATAAGTCAACAAGAGATGAACGTAAAGCACAAAATAAATTCGCGCCCATCAGAGACTTGTGGGAAGTTTTCATTCAGACATGCAGGGACAGCTATAAAGCTGGAACTTATGTTACAATAGATGAGCAATTACTAGGTTTTAGAGGACGTTGCCCTTTTAGAATGTACATTCCGTCAAAACCTAATAAATATGGCCTAAAAATCCTGATGCTATGTGATGCTAAAACTAAATATATGATAAATGCAATGCCATATGTTGGAAAAGTTGAAACAAATGGTGATTCACTCGGATCTTATTATGTCAAAACTTTATCTGAAACTTTGTGGGGCAGTAATCGTAATGTAACCATGGACAATTGGTTCACGTCTGTCCCTTTGGCTCATCAGTTACTAAAGGAACCATATAAACTTACAATAGTAGGAACGCTTCGAGCAAACAAACGTGAAATATCACCTGCAATACTTGATATCAAAGAAAGACCAATAGGTTCGTCTATGTTCTGTTATGATAAAGAATGCACGATGGTATCTTATAAGCCTAAACATAACAAGAACGTTCTCTTGCTTTCTACCACTCATGGCAACGGTACTGTTGCACCTTCTGGTAAACCAGACATCATTGAGTTCTACAATTCGACTAAAGGCGCCGTAGATACCTTCGATCAAATGTGTAGTGGTATGTCTTGTAGCAGAAAGACGCAAAGATGGCCACTGTGCTACTTCTATGGCATGCTCAATATGGCAATCATAAATTCGTATGTTGTTTACGTACATAATATTGTAAAACAAGGTAAAAAACCAGCAAGCAGACGATGTTTCATGAAAGATGTTTCAGTGAAAATGACCGAACCGTGGTTACGTAAGCGTCGCGAAATGCCAACTTTGAGGCGATGCCTAAAAAGGAAGATAGCAGAAGTTTTGAATGAAACGCCTACCAGCGATACGCCTGGTCCAAGTGGTACTCAAAAAAAGATTTGTAGCTTCTGTGATTACAAAAAGCGTCGAATGACGAGGTTCCAATGTAACCACTGTAAAAAGTTCATGTGTATGGACCACCGTGGCCTTATGTGTCTGGAATGTTCAGAATAAATATGTATTTTTGTTTTATCACATAAGTTTTAAAAAACTCAATAAAGAAGTTAAACAAAACAATTATTTATTTGTTTTCCTTCATTAACAAAATCATAATTAACCATACCTGAATATGTTCGTCTGTGAGACGAATGTTTATTAATAATGTTACTCCTACATATGTTTATGAATCTAGGGTTAAAATGAAGTAAAACGGAAATTACCAGTCACTAATTCAGATTTCATCCTTGTTTGATTCATGTCAGTTTTTTCTCATTTTTGCTGTCTCATCTTTATAATTATTTATTTAGGTAAGACGGATTTGCTTGCTTTAATTTGCAGTTTATACTATGTAGTTTGTTATTACTAATTAAATCAGAAAACCTCACACGCTTCAGATAACACGATTTTTTTATTGACGTTCAAAATTCAAATCACTTTATTGACCAGCGGGTTATAATGAAATTCAGAACAATATTATTGCTCGGCTAGATGTATGATGTTAGGTATTTGTTATGTTATTATAATAATTTTCTTTTGTTTTGTCCAGGTTGCGTGATCCCCCAACGGTACATTCTCGGCGTGATGGGCTTGCTAGGGGTGTGCAACGCGTACACGATGCGGGTCTGCCTCAACCTTGCTATCACACAGATGGTCAACCGCACTAAAGGAGGCGGTTCAGATTACGTCGACCCTGATGCCTGCCCAAGCGACGATTTTATTAACAACGTCACTACTATTATTGCTGATAAACCTGTAAGTATCAGTATACTATGGCCCAGTTCACACGGCGATGATCAGCTGATTAATTCAGTAAAAACTTCACTGTAGCTTTAAGTGAGAGTTAAAAGTGTCCAGCTTACTTCACCTAAGTTTTTACTATTATACCGACGACAATCTAAGAAGCCCGGTTTGACGTTTCTCATTATACATGCCGCGATAACTTTGTATGAACGTTTACGTAAGAAATCGAAATATCAAATTCATTATCCTAATGAATTGTTATGTTATCCATACACTATAACAATGAGTATTATTCGTAAGCACCAAGTTTCACTTTATATTGGAAAAACGCAGTCAAAAACACGAATTATTCGTTGATTCATATTCCGACAGAACGTTATTACAATGTCATGTCTTTGGGTTCGTCGCTGTAGTGCTGTGACCGTTTTAAGTCGTTTTTTGACCGAATTAAATCGATATACTGAAAAATCGATAGGTAGTTTTACCAACATTACATTATGAAAAGAGAAAAACGTATAATTACTGTATTATTAAATGTTAAAACATATAAAAACAAATTCGATCGAAAGAAAATTACAACGGAAGACTTTAGAAGAGATGCACATTCTGACAATATGATGGAAAATTAATTTATTATTATGGTAACCGACGAACACAGTTCAACTGATGATATATAATTTTTCTGGATCATCCGAAGTGACGAAAGTGATTTTTTTTTTACAAAAGTGAATTTATTTATTAACACTTCGTGATCATGATGATGACGTGTTATAAAAAGATATGCCTCGAGAATCAGTTTTAAGCAATGTAGGTAAATTATCGATTACAAACTCTAAGTATGATAAATCGATATGTCTCAAGAATCGGATATTCTTGAGAAAACAAAGCAACCGATATTTTTTTCCCGTCACTACACAAAATATTTTGATAGGTGTCAAATGGGGCTTCTTAGATTGTCGCACGTATAAAGGCATCATAAAAACTCTGACATCAGGTTAGGCATTAAACACACGAAAAAAAAAAAAAATATTACCTTTCGATTCGTACTGTTCACACATAAAAAATTCCCAGCATAGCCTTAGATGACATTAAATTAATTTTACTATTTACCTTCTAAGCTTGACATCACTGAGTATTGCTTGCATCCTCTGTTAGGCAGTTCATTATGGAAAAGCCGTAACCCCACAATTTTCCTTTCCTCAAAACTAAAACAACGCCCTTTCACGCTTCAAATAAGTTTCAGGATAAAGTTTTATGACGTCAATTTATAAATTGCTATAAAGTTTTAATCACTGGCTAATCACTTTCAGTTTGAGTTTGGGTCGTTAGGTTATAATCTCTTTGTGAGTTTTCGTTCGCTTGGTATTGGAATGTACCTAAACAGGTTTTTTTTTTTTTCTTTTTTTCTAGCCAGTTTGTGTAAGTTCTAAACTACAAGTACAAGAGAAAACGTTGAAAGGAACCAGGAGATCAATTACAAAGTATTTTATTTTAAATTTTACTGTAAATTTAATATTCTTTAAAATTTTGCTCATGGTTGCTTTAGCGTTATTCTCCAGGATCTAGTTTAGAATATACATCCGCACTGGCTTGAAAAAAATATCACTATACACACGGCTACACATCAAGCTATAAATTTCCAGTAAAAGCTGACCTCGCATTATACGGAAATCATATACAATGCGAGATCAGCATAAATTGGAAATTTATAGCTTGATGTGTAGCCGTGTGTACACTTACATTTTAAGTTGTGTAGGTTTATGTTGATTTCTATCTAAAAGCAGGTGCTGTTAGAACCAAGGCCTACAAGAAACGTTCCACTACCTTTATACTAAAGTAAATACCACTAGAACAAATCAGGTTCTAACTAAAGTCGTAGAGCGAGCAAGCTGTCGTTAATAATGTGACATTAAAATACTGAAACTCCACATTTATTAGCTACACTAGGATACTTTGTTCAGGGAGGTAAAGTTTATTCGGCGAACGAGTTTTTTTTAACATAAAATGTACTAGGTTAGAAAGATGATTTCCCCACGGAAAAGAACAAAATAATACTCATGAAAATGAACAACTTTCAGTATTCAACATTGAAATAATATGTAAAAGCAAATCAACTGTTCCATACAATTTGATCGTGTTAATATTACACTTTTGTATGGAACAGCGAATGTTTTTATTAATGTATTTCAGAGTTGTTCCATAGTAAAAGTTTTTATTAGTTTTGAGTAGGTACTACACTTCCCTCGTGTAACCTACCATACTATGTAATATAATAATAATAATGTTATTTTTCATAGTTATGTTTCGGAGATGTATGTATCACACATCTCCAAGCATCACATTATCCAACAGTGACGTAACTTTGTTTGTAGTTCAGGCAACCAACCAATCTATCAAACCAACCATCTGAAATAAAGCAAGAGGAGAAAAAAATCATGATACTATTTCTAACTCATAAGCTATTCTTTCCAGCATAAGCTGAACTCGCATTGTATATGATTTTCGTACAATGGGAGGTCAGCATAAACTGGAAATGTATAGCTTTATATGTAGCCGTGTGTACCTATATATGCACTAAACGTGTTGCAAATAAAAAAAATATCATTAAGAAGAAAGAGACATAAAATGTAAAATTTCAGAGACTATCCATTCTACGATGCTTCTATGTTGTTTATTCCCACGAACTCCATAACTAGGTCCCATGGGAACTCCTGAAGGGTTAATAACTATGTCAATCTTCGTTGTCATTTTCAGCTGTTGTTTGCGCAATAATGGAGGTTGTTTATTTAATTGTTGTTAATTATTTGTTAACGGTGGCCACTGGACACTGTACATATACTAATGGATAATGGTCATTTGATCTTTGCCACCACTTCCTTTTCTAGCAATTAAAAATTATTGCGTCTGTTTAGTATGAGGAGGGGTTTGTGGCTAAATGATAACAGCCGCACGAGTCTATCGAAGGTTAAGCTACGCTTGCCGCGGTCCTTTCGTGGATGGGTGTCCATCCATTTATTTTTGACAACCCTCCGTACTCCAAAAACACGTTAATCCGTTGGTCCCGGCTGTCATTCGTAGATCTTTGGCAGTTGTTACGGGTCGTCAGAAGCATGTCTGACAACCAGCCTTACTATCGTGTTACCCAGTAAATGGGTTGTGGAGGTCAGATATTCAGCTGCATACGGTTACACTGGAAGCTGACCCCAACAAAGTTGGGAAAAGGCTAGTTAGATTGATTGTGTCTGTTTAGAATATTATGGTGCTTGGGACGCTTTCTGTGTTCATAATGTTCACAATGGTTAGGTACTTGCCACTAACTAGACCATAAAAACATCCATGAATAAACAATTAAAGGTATAATATACTGGTTTGTCTGATGTCTCATTTATCATGAGTGTGTTTAAAAGGTATTGTGAGTTTGTATGTACTTTTTATCTTGGACATTACTGACATCGTTGAAGGAAAATATAGTGAGGAAACTGGCAACCCAATTGCGTAACACAGTTTCAATCACAATCCCAGTCTTGAAAGATTTTTCTAATCCATTGCTTCGTATGTTTAGTAAATTCGTCCGTTCAACAAAGTAAATAACACAGTGAACGTGGCTCAGCTGACAAAATGAAATAGAACGCGATCAATTGTCATTTTATGTGTGTAATGATCATGTAATGAGTAATAAGTGAATGTAAGGCGTCCACCAAAGCGGAGACGAGACGAGGGGAGAGGACATCTCCTCTGTTTTAAACAACCAATTGAATTTCGTTATTCACACATGTCGTCTCCACTCAGCTTCAGTGGATATCACTGAGCGGAGATGTATGATATTCGTATGGCGCGATCGAAGCGGAGACATGAGCTGTGTCTCGTCGAGATTGAGCTGGGACGCGCGGCGGCGGTATAAAGCGGAGATGTGAGCTGTGCCTCGCAACCCACGACGGCGCGCAGTGAAGACGAGAAGAGATGTGAGCGGCCTGCAGTGAGCGGTCAACATCCAACACTCACCGCAGCTTAGTTACGCTCTAGCCACCACACATCTCCGCTCTAGCCAGCACACATCTCCGCTCCAGTCTAGCCAGTACGCATCTCCGCACAGCTTAGGTGGGTACACCTTAGCTGAAAATCATCTCGTCTCGTCTCTCGCTTCGGACATCTCCGCACATCCCCGCTTTGGTGGAGTATGGGCCTAAGTCTGAAATCGCCAACCCGTCCTGAGCAAGCATGATGATCAATGCTTTTGCCTGCTTAGTATGAGAAAAGGCCTTTGCCCTGCAGTAAGACAGTAATTTATTGTATATTATATTATTTATTGTGAGTAACTTATCACAAAACAAAATTATCCGTCCTTAAAGTCCCCTCTTTTGCCCTAACTTTTAATAAAAGACTGGTTGGTTGGAGGAAGGTACATTTACTACTTTAAAATTTTAGACTTACACTTGATTCGCTGGTCAGTTGACAGGAACACAGCCGTAAAATCAATATGTTATAATAAAGTTGTAAGTACATAAAGTTAACACGTGAAGGAGACATAGAAAGTCGCCTCACTAAAGTTTTCCTAATATTATTTTTATTTATTTATAATCCTAAAAGATTTTGCGAGCGGCTGCGCCTGCGTGTATGTCGGAAATTAGCCCGAAAACGTACTACCAGAATAAAAAGTATCCTTTGTGTTAATTTAGGTTATAAACTATCTGTGTGCCAAATTTCATCCAAATCCGTTCAGCTGTTTTTGCGTGATTGATGACAAACATCCAAACATCTAAAGTTTCACATTTTTATATTATATTTATAACATTATATATATATAAATATATATACTAGGTAGGCTTACTAGGTGACTAACTGACTGGGTGATTATTTTAGTAGGATTTATCCATATTTTTATCGCAGATGCATGGAAACCACATGTAGGGACAAAATACATTCATACATTGTGATTTATTATTCAAATATAAACAGACACGATGATATCATATACTCTGTCCTCATTCGAATGTCCTTTAGTGAGTGCAAAGATTTTTATTGTGAATTTGCATTTTAAAAGCATTTAGATTTTTGGCACGAAACGTCTACGTTCGTTAGGCTTGCACATATTTGATGACCAGAGGGCCTTGTGAGTTTCTTTTAACCATTTCGATTTTACTCATCGACCCCGTTCGGCGCTCTGATTGGTTCTTCACTGGCCTGGTGAAGGGCCAATCGGAGCGCCGAACGCGATCGATGCGTTAAATCGAGATGGATAAAAGAAACTCACACTAGGGCCTCAGTATCGTGTTGGGTGTTTCAGTTCTTATGATTATACCTACTATGTAAGGTACTTTCCGAAATATTTTTGATTCAATTTTGTTGATTGGTTTGGTACCTAGGTCGGTTTAGTTGGTTGTTACTATAAGTTTAGCTGTTTTCTTTATTTTATGTAGTGCTTTATTTTTTTTAATATTTTTTTTTTCAGTGTGGGAAATCATCAAATGACTTCTCCCGCTCTGGGCAGAGCGAGAGGGTGTGTCAGACTTTTACTGACTAAAACCCACCCGTGTTCCTTCCGTTGCCTGTGTGCCGGGGGGCCGTGATATCCCTTTCAGACAAACCCGCAACTCCAGCAGGCATTGGTCTTTCGATCCCGTCGGTTGGTGCTGACATCTCTTTGAGGCACGCGTGGAACACAACGCGCCGTCGACAGGGGCCTGGTCCTTATCGGACGGCGAGCTGCCCATTGCTCACCGTCCGCAGGCCCGCGCCTACGGTGGCCGGAAGTCGGCTCTTGACTCCCGACGCCCGGGGCGTCTCCTGCGGCGACTAGGGCCGCGAGGGCGTGCAGCTTGCATCTCCCTCGCGCGCCCCGCCTCCTCCTTCGCGAGCATAACTGCTTCGCAGAAGGAGGTGACGGCCTCCCATGCACTCTCGCTCCGAACCATGGCCTGAACCAGGGCCGGACGCGAGAGATCGCCGCCGCCGATCACCTCCGTGAGGACACGGCGGTGCTCCGCCCAAGCCGGGCAGACCTCCACCGTATGCTCCACCGTGTCCTCCGGGCGATCCACACAGTGGTGACACCCGGGCGTTTCCTCCCGCCTTAATGTAGTGCTTGATTCACAAGAGATAATTGAAAACATCGTTTATACTTAAGAGAGTCAATTTTTGGGTTCCGTGCCTCAAAAGGAAAAAACGGTACCATTATGGGATCACTTCGTTGGCCATCCGTCCGTCTGTCTGTCTGTCAAGACCCTTTTTCTCAGGAGCGCGTGGAGGTATCAAGTTGAAAATAATATTACTGTCATGCGAATCGTATGCACATATTCTCTTTCCATGCATATGCATGCAGGCTCCTAAGAATAGCCGCAAATAAACCTAACCTTAATTAGTAAGAAAACCGTGTAAGTATCTACACAACACATGCAGAATAATACTCATCAAAGATGCGTTAGCAGTACGTGGGATCACTTACAGTACAATAAATAATGATTATTTACATGTCATCCTACAATTAATAATCACCTCGAGTACCTTCCAACGATACCAACATAGCGACCTTAAATTATGCTAAAATGGCGGAACAGATTACTAGGCAGGTATTAAAATAGATTACTCTAGCTTTTGCCCGTGGCTTCGACCGAGTTGACGTCAGAAATTATCCCACAGAAACGTACTACCGGGATAAAAAGTATCCTAGTAAAAGGTTTGTGCCAAATTTAATCCGAATCCGTTCAGCCGTTTTTGCATGTTTGAGTGAGAAACACCCAAACAGAGAAACTTTCACATTTATAATATATACTACTATTTACTTATCATATATAATATGATATAGTAGGATTTGCTTGACGCTTGTGCACTGAGCTAGGAATGACGCGAGCTTACCTAAGTACCCTAGTTATGTAAAGTCGAACAATATTGGATCTGATGAAGCAGAAGTTCCTACATTAATCCTACTTTCTATATATATCCTACTAATATTATAAATGTGAAAGTATGTATGGTTGGATGTTTGTTACTCAATCACGCAAAAACGGCTAAACGGATTTGGATGAAATTTGGCACACAGATTGTTTATAACCTAGATTTGTTAATCCAGGTTATAATAGGATCTCGGGTGTCACCACTGTGTGGATAGCCCGGAGGACACGGTGGAGGTCTGCCCGGCTTGGGCGGAGCACCGCCGTGTCCTCACGGAGGCGATCGGCGGCGGCGATCTCTCGCGTCCGGCCCTGGTTCAGGCCATGGTTTGGAGCGAGAGTGCATGGGAGGCCATCACCTCCTTCTGCGAAGCAGTTATGTTCGCGAAGGAGGAGGCGGAGCGCGCGAGGGAGATGCAAGCTGCACGCCCTCGCGGCCCTAGTCGCCGCAGGAGACGCCCCGGGCGTCGGGAGTCGAGAGCCGACTTCCGGCCACCGTAGGCGCGGGCTTGCGGACGGTGAGCAATGGGCAGCTCGCCGTCCGATAAGGACCAGGCCCATGTCGACGGCGCGTTGTGTTCCACGCGCGCCTCAAAGAGATGTCAGCACCAACCGATGGGGTCGAAAGACCAATGCCTGCTGGGGTTGCGGGTTTGTCCGAAAGGGATAACGCGGCCCCGGCACACAGGCAACGGAAGGAACACGGGTGGGTTTTAGTCAATAAAAGTCTGACACACCCTCTCGCTCTGCCCAGAGCGGGAGAAGTCATTTGATGATTTCCCATCCTCAAAAAAAAAAAAAAGGTTATAATAGGATTACATAGGACACCTTTTATCCCGGTAGTACGTTCCCGCGGGGTAATTTCCGACCTCCACCCGGGCGAAAGCTAGTTAGCTTATAAGGAACTGAGTTGCTACCCTGTATGGTATAAATGGAACCATTAGAACGTATACAGGATGGCAATTTTTTATCTGCTTCTGCAAAAGGGGTGATTCTATCCGTCGTACTAAACAACTTTAGCTATGAAACTATTCTCCAATTCGTGAAAAATAAACAAATTCCTATATGTACCGCAGTAGATAGAGACAGACTATTTCGATGTTTGTATGAACAGGTTTTTTTACGAATCTTCATCTAAGAGTATCATAGCGAAAGCTGTTTAGTATGACGGGTAGAATCACGCACTTCACGAATACAGGTGACTAAAGGACCATCCTGTATAACTGTTATTTTGGTAGATGCAAAGTTTCAGTACGGTTCCAAAATTAAAGGTTTCGTCATCTTTCATTTTCCAACTGTAACTTGCAACTCACAGATACTATATTCCACATTTCGTGATACTTCATTCCTCATATAAAACTCTTTACGCCCCAGTGGTCTTTACTACAATGTCTTAAAACTATGCTTTATTTCCAGTACGCAATCTTCGATTGGGACGAAAAAACACAAGGATTAATTCTAAGCGGTTTCTACTACGGATATGCAGCCACTCAAGTACCAGGAGGGTACTTAGCTGAGAAATTCGGAGGAAAATGGACCCTTGGTGTTGGACTGCTAAGTACGGCAGTGTTCACCTTCCTTACGCCGGTCGTGATACGAGCTGGTGGGGCAACGTGGCTGTTTATATTGCGAATCCTGCAAGGAATGGGAGAGGTGAGTCTTATGTAGATAATTGTGGTCTTAATGTTGATAGGATGCTGATAGGAAACAATTTCTTGATCGTATTCATCATTTGGTTTAAATAGGTTTTTATTTTTATTGACTCAGGCGTGGCTTTGCGGAAATCCATTATAAAATTGTTCTTAAGGAGTCATAAACGAGCCCCGTAAGAAATCAACAGGGTTCTTACAGGGTTCTTTATGAGAATTTAAGAACATATTTCTTATAGGATTCTTTATGACTCTTTAAGAACAGGTTTCTTACAGGGTTATTTATGATTCTTTATTCTTTATGACTCTTTAAGGACAGAGTTCTTACAGGGTTCTTTAGAACAGATTTCTTACAGGGTCCTTTATGACTCTTTAAGAACAGGTTTCTTACAGGGTTATTTATGACTCTTTGTTCTTTATGACTTTTAGAACAGATAGTTCTTACAGGACTCTTTATGACTCTTAAAGAACAGATTTCTTACAGGTTTCTTTACGAATCTTTAAGAACAGTTAAGTGGATTAGGTTACTAATTATACGTCGTTTATTGTATTTATTATTATTTTATTTATCTTTTATATTTTGCGAACGTGAGAACGTAAACCATTTTCTATTTTGTTAAGTACCTGGTATTAGTTGACAGCCCTACACTGTCTCCCATACCTATTAACACTGTAATTTAAATAAAATATTATGATTTGATGATTTGAACAAATTGAATCTAGTTATTTGTTGAAATCATAGCAGCAGCGAAAAAAAAATATATGCCCAAACTCATTGCCTTAACTATGGTGCGATGGGATGTTGCTCTCTAGAATGCTTCTTACTTTTAACTTGATGGTGTACAACAGTACATTTTAAGAGTCAAATAATAGGGATGTTGACTGGGGAAAAAATATTAAAACTATTTAGTCCGTCAGTCAGATAATAAAAAAATATTAGACGCGTATTTTTTGTTTTAACATATTAATAAAAAATGGTTTAATTAAGACGCATTAATGTTGGGGAGTGGGGGCTCGCTACGTTACAAGTCAGTATTAAATCTACCGGGGAGTGACGTCATGCCACATTTTAACTAAATGTATTGTCGTAATTTTTACATAACGTAAAAAAAGAAAAAATGCGTGTCCAATCTTTTTTAATAATCTTCCAGACGGACAAAAAAAATTGTCAACATCGCTATTAAATAGTCATCACTCACTGATTCGCTGGCGACATAAGATGCTGCGGGTGTACCTACCTATGTACATAGTATTAGACAATTTGTGCGTCAGATCAAGTTGTGTCATTGAAGACTCTGCAAATAAATTTGTTTAACTGGCTATTATATTTAAAGACATATTTATTCCTGTACTTTTCCTCCTACAAAAATGGGTCAGGTTTCATTATCATTTTTTATTATGCTCAGCTACAACTTATCAGTTCAACAGATGAATGGTGCGCGAACAAAATACCTATACTAATTATTTATTCAAGATGAAACACAAAAGCAATTTGTTTCCAACTGTTAAAAAACCCTTTGACCTACTTTTCTGACGTTATTTTTTCACTGAAATACTTTTAATATTTTTTGTCCTGAACAATGTTGTCGGGACTTGTCTTAAAATATTCGTAATTTTATACATATAAAATGTCGGAAGATCTAGGTAGGTACTATAATTATCTTCAAGATTCTTCCATGTTATACCTTTTTTTTTCGTGTGGAAATTCTCATGGATATCTCGGAAGAATGGAGGGTTAAAACCTAAAACCCCGTTGTTCCTGCTAGTACTAAGAGTCGGGGGTCCGGGAGTCCGTGTTATACCTAAATAACCTTAAAAACTTTATGGGTGAATTGGGTCTAATTAAGTACGAACATATTTTAATGTATCTAAGTTATTTTGGAAATAAATAAAAAAGAGGCGCTCAGATAAGTTCTTGTAATTAATCTTAGAGAAAAATTAAAAAAAATGGAACGTTTAGTCACTCGGCTGCATAGTGGCAGAACAACGAGTTTCAAAGTGCAAAATGTAACAAATAGATAACAAGTATCTTTGACTCAAGTGGTGTTACGTCATTTTCAATGAAAAATCCGTTTGTGCATTCATAAGTTGTTATTATATTTTATTTTTATTCTTTTCCTCACTTTGTGCTATAAAATGACTACAAATTCTCCGTCACAATTATTTATAATAACTATTATTATTTATACTAATTTCGATCTTTGAGTTCATAATACATCTGTTTCTGTTCATCATCAGCATCATCATTGGCAGCCTGTTTTACCCACTGCTGTGTATATTCCTTTTGTCCTTGTGTCTTTTGATGAGTTAAGTATATGTTTTGTTAGTATTTCTTTTTCCGCCATAAATATTAATGTACTGGAGGTAAAAATATAATATTAGGTAAACATGAAGAATTAATCCGGCACTGGCATTAAATAGGGTTAAATAATTATGTACTATCGAGGAAGTTCATATCTAACCACCCCGTAAGGACAATTCTTGCTTGCAGCGCTCGGCGACTATAGAACCGGGCCGGTCACAAATGTGGTCATCGTGTTCACGGGATTTTGTTTTGAAACTGGTTAGATATGAACTTCCTAAATTAAAATTCACAAATACAAAAAATCTGATATATTATTATCTATAACTCAATAGGTATTCTCTATAGATCGATATCTATATCTATACATAGTATAAAACAAAGTTATGACTGAACGCGAGCAGCACATAAACCACGTTTAAGAGCTGTCAGTGTCATTATTTTCTTTAGAAAATTGACACTGACAGCTCTTGAACTCGGTTTAGATGTGCTAAACATGTTCAGTTTCATTGGAGAAATTCGCCCATAGTTATTCTAAACTCATCGTGGATCAATCTTGAGAATTTATTCCTGAAGGATTATGTATAATACATAAAATTATACATAGATATTGCACAGATATCTCGATGTTTTGAGATGTCGCCACATTAGTAGAACACAGCAGTGCGTAGTGCGAATCAGTGGCGGGTCAGTGGTCTATACTAATAATAAAATTATTATAAAGTAGTAATTTTTTTAATTTTGTATGTAAGGTCTAATCAAATGCTCATTTCCAATTGAGGTTATTTTCACTTAAACAAACATCAACTTTATGCAAGTGTAAATAAAGTTGATTTTAGACTGACTAGTACTGTTGAAAAAGTCATAAAAAATATGAAGTTGTAGCGCAAACTGAACCTTATATAAAGGTGTTACAGTTGTTTTTCAAAAAAATCGTGTTTTGTTACATGTTTGTCAAATAAATTGCGAACGCAGATTAGGTGGTAATTTTCGGAACTATTGATTCCGAAAATTCTTTCACAATGGTATTGCCGAGTATCATAGAATTGATTTTATGTTAATACAAGAAATATTAAGCGGACGACATCGCCTGCTAAAGCTGGTTTTCATATAAAGTAGAAACTTATCCAATTTATACCCTTAACTATCACAACGCCAATCCATTACTTTAATGTAGTCTATAATACTAGTATATATAACTACCTAATAGAAAATCTTAGTTTTCTAATGCTTGGTGCATGAATGAAATCGATTCAAAAGCGTCACGGATGAAAAGTTTCACTCAATCTTGTATTCGCTGGCATGTGCATTTATACATGGTGTAAGGGACATCGCGCAAATTGGTACCATGAATTTGTCTCATGACAAGCGACCCATTCTGCATCGCACGGTTTTTACGACTTGACAAAAAATCGAGATTTCTTAGTTTTACGTAACTTTAATATAAACGTTTTATA
Organism: Agrochola lota; assembly: GCA_947364205.1. Classification (NCBI taxonomy): domain Eukaryota; kingdom Metazoa; phylum Arthropoda; class Insecta; order Lepidoptera; family Noctuidae; genus Agrochola; species Agrochola lota. The sequence continues at coordinate 13,910,112 of OX376223.1, read as the reverse complement.
CACATAAACCTTCGGGATGAAATTTTACTAAACGATGGTGTAAACCTCATCAAAATCTGTTACGTGATTTAGAAAAACAACGCGGACATATAGAATAATATGAAAAGATTCTACACCCCCAAGCGTAGAAATATTGCGTCGATTATTAATGAAAGTCTGCTGTTCCATACAAAAATGCAATACCTATACGGTATAAATGCATGGAACAGCAATTTTGTTTTTATATACCGTAACATCACGCCTGTCATCCTCGAAGGGTTTGGCAGGGGTGTGTCTAATAGTACACCCACATTTCGCCAATTATGTTTTAGTCCCATGTAATATGGGGTGAGCCTATTGCCATCCACAAATGCAGACTCCGGGCTGCTACTGAGAAATTTCAGTCTGGAAAACCCAATAACAGAATGCAGTCGAGCACGGTGGGAATTGAAACCAGGACTCTTGCTCAGCAGGGCGCTTGCGACCACTGGACCAACGAGGCAGTTAAAGGTCGAGGTTTTTTTAAATCTGACGAAAAATTTGCTGGATTCATGGTAATAAATTGCGCGTCAAAACACCTTGTTTACGGGGCGGCCCGTTTATAGAGAACCAAAAAAAAAAATTTTAAGGCTCTTGCTAGACGCTTCCGAGACACCCCCGTATATTCTGCAAATATTTAAAGTTATGGAATAACCCAGCTCAAAAGGAAATATTTTTTACGACCACATATTCCAGATTTTCATTCCTCAAAAATGTAATAAAAAAGAGTGTTTCATAGATTTACCAATAATTATTTATTTATTTGCAAACGTAATTAAATGTCGCTGTTACATAAGCTCTAGTTTCTGAACTACAGTGCGTTCATTATTACGTGACGCGTGACGCGATTGGTAGCATTGAATTTTGCAGTCTTAATTTCAATACTCATAGAGTTCAAAATGGCAAATGACAGAACAGTACTTCCAATCACATAACTGCAAAATTCAGTGGTATCGATCGTGTCACGCGTCAATTTATAATGGACCTACTGTAGGTTGTTAACTGTTACCTACAAAGCGCCTGTTGCTTTCAGTTCGGCATATAATAGAGAAACGCCGATTTCAAACTAAGATTTTTATCTTCGTGCAGCCGGCAAATTGCCCTATGTCCATACGACTTGTCGTAGGGGGATATTTAGCCCAGTCAATAAGAACAACAAACATCGCAAACGCGCATGTAACTACGATTCTTTAATATGTTGTTAGGTCCCCTGAGAGTAGTTTACACCCAAGTTTGTAACCCTGGAAACCTTGTGCTACTCCCATGATGCTCGAACAACTGCGAAATTCTGGCACTTGTTTCTGTTTTTTAGATAAATATACCTTAAGGATGCGTTTTTACGTATCTTTGTTCTATATTTTTGTGAATCAAGCTAAATTCGATACAATCTGAGCTCAACCAAAGTACTCTAGGTCTATTGGTTGCGAAGATACAGCTAGTCAAAGATTATACATAAAAACTTACAAACTCGATACTTAAAAACGCGTCTTTAAGGTATATAAAAAAAAAAAAACTGAAGCAGGTGCCAGTATTTCGCAGTTTTTCGAACACCATGGGAGTAGCACAAGGTTTTCAGGGTTGCAAACTTGGATATAAACTACTCTCAGGTGACCTAACAAGATACAAAAAAATCGTTGGTCCATGCGCGTTTGCATTTTTGTGTGTCGATATTGACTGGGCTAATTATAAAACTATCACATATACATGTAGCTATAATCATAGATCTATGAGTCATAGATGTAAAATATGTCAATATAACACATAAACAGAATACACATAATAGACATAATTATGAATCATTTGTAACCTTCGGTATGAAATATTTCTTTTGATCCTAGATAACATCCGCCATAAGTAGATTAACCAGGGATAGTGAAAATAAAGTTTCGTAAAACAGTTGTTATTAACCAATAATTATATGTGTGTGGTACTCTCCTACGGAAATTCTATTAACTAAAAGCTTTGCCCATCTTGTCAAATAATATTAATGCCTTTTAGAACAAGCAGTTCAGAAGAGATAAAAACCATTTTAACAAACACTGAATGCAATAATATTATACTGCAATAAAATAAAGTTCTGTGTGTTTAGCACTGGTCGACTTTTCAAGCTTTAATTAAACATTTGCTTGCTCTCTTTCCTTTGTCTTTCATGGAATGAATTGAATTTCAAAGGGGAAACAAGAGCATGTCGGTAGCGAACTGTATCTGCGTAAAAACAAGGTTTTTTAAGTCTTTTGAAGGCAGGTAAACTAATACGGTACTGGCTTTGGTTAACAGAGAGCTTTAAACAAAGAGATGAAAGAAGGAAACATTTTTTTTTTTGACTGAAAATTCCGACTGAAGATAGAATTCAACATGTTTTTGTGGTTTCTGTGAAAAGCTAACACTTGACCCAGAGAGGTTCAAGTTGTGCTTTTTACGTTCAATAGACATAATTCGTAAAAATATGCAGAGACAGATGCTTGTATCTCTGCATATTTTTTCATATTGAATAAAGAATAAAAATATGATGTTATTTTCCCTGTGGGGCTTGTGGCTACGTAATAACAGCCGCACGGGTCTATCGATCAGGTTAAGGTACGCTTACCGCGGTTGGTCCGTGGATGGGTGATATTTACATACCAAGACCCCTCCGTGCCTAGCAAAACACGTTAAGATGTTGGTCCCGGCTGTCATTCGTGGATCTTTGACAGTCGTTACAGGTCGTCAGAAGCCCGAAAGTCTGACAACCAGTTACCAAGGGGTATCGTAATGTTACCTAATAACAGGGTTGTGGAAGTCAGATAGGCAGTCGCTCCATGTAAAATACTGGTATTCAGCTGCATCCGGTTATAAACACTTTTCTGCATTGATTTCTGTTTCCTTGAATATAATTATGTCAATTCATATTTTACAAATATTTATATATATATACACTTTAATGTACTTTGTTGTATTTGTTTTCTTTATTGTATACGTCTTATTAGAAAAACATTTTGTTTCCTCGACAGGGTCCCACGATGCCTGCACTCATGATAATGTTGGCGAGATGGGTCCCGCCCCATGAACGGTCGTTCCAAGGAGCGCTCGTGTTCGGAGGAGCTCAGATCGGCAACATCTTCGGCTCCTTCATGTCAGGAGTATTATTGGCCGATGGAAGAGACTGGGCATTGGTGTTCTACTTCTTTGGAGGATTCGGAATCTTATGGTTCGTGCTATGGGTAAGTTAATTTTCTCTACTTCCTCTATACTACTATAAGTATACATCATTGTGTGGTATTACGGGAATGGATTGAATAAGAAATGTCTGAAAGTGGCACCAGTGATTGGAAAAATGTGTGGAATTCGGCTGATAAGGCATGCTATGAGGAAAATGTCGTCAAGAAAGTTTTGAGTATGAATGAAACATTTGAGTATGGATGGACAGTGTACCATCGAAGAAGTTCATATCTAACCACAGTAAGGACTATTTTGCTTGCAGCGCTCGGCGGCTATAGAACCAGACCGGTAACAGATGTGGTCATCGTGTACACGGGATTTTGTTTTGGAATTGGTTAGATATGAACTTTTTCGATGGTACAAGATAATATGGCTAGAAAGAAGGCGACTACTGAGATGACGAGTAAAGGCATGATTCTGAACAACGCTGCACGTGACAGTGCTGCCTGCCGCGTGATTGCGAGCACCTCTGCGCGGCACTTCTGTTCGTTGTTTACTTCTCGACAGTTGTCAACATTCACGTGTTATCGCTGTGATGAACGCCGCACTACTGGTCTGCCGCGGCAGCAGGGCGACATTGCCGCGCAGCAGTGCCGTCGCAGCAATGTCGCGCAACATTGCTGCTGTGCTCGGAATGTAATCTCTTATAAACCTATAGACAATGTATGGGGACCAGTAGTGAGCGCGAGAGTGCAGCATTGTTCGGAATCATACCTTAATAGAGTTTGGAAGAAGAAGACATTCGCCAAATATATTCGGATATGGGCAAGGGAATGATCATTAATTTATGCAACTATGCTGACGTGCTCGATATGGGAAAAGTGGCCGTTCGTGGAAAAACGAAATGCAGGCTATCAGCAAAGGTGACACTATTTGTAAAAAAATATATAACAGAAGCCTATGTACTCGGAAAGATGAAGAACATAATTTATTTATTAATTATTTATGTACAGTCAGCGACATTTCTATGATCATTTCGGTTTTTTTATGCTGTAGTATCTATGAATGACCTAATTATTATTCTGACTATAATTATCATTACTATTATTCGTTACACTTCAATAAATTGATACACACATGTATTAATAAGCCAGTTTTCATTCATTCATCAGATATATCTATATTATATCAAGTATATCACGTATAAAAATATTAGAGAACCTCTTCAAAATGACTGTTCAGTATAAAGTGATGCAGTATACTTTTTCTTTTACAAAGAAGATCGTATTACCAGCATTTTAAAACAACCAATTACCAAAACGAGCCTAAACAAACCGCGTTAAAAAGCACATTAATCACAGTCCCCAGGGTGGCAAACCTAATAAATAAAAAACCGAGAAGCTTTTGCAAAAAATACCTACTAAAGCCGTGAATAAAATTAGTGGGCACGTAATCGGTACCGATAACCGAAAATTTCCGTGTGCTTTTCTACGTGCGTAAATTGATGGACAGCTTTACGCCAATTTTATGAGCACTTGTGGCATAATAATATGGATTAGTTTCGAGTGCTGGGTTGAATGGATGTTTATTGCTCGTTTTGATTTGTGGATAGTGCTTTTATTCCCTCTATTTAATCGTTCCGATATTTTGCTACATTACTGTATTATGACTTAAATATTAAGCCAAAGTTTGGTTAGTATTCAAGTCATCAGGACTGCTTTGACTGGGCTTAGGGCCGAAACTCAGAGCTAGAGAAGTCCTGCTTAGTATTTCCTAGAGTAACAAGAAGGTTTCAATAAAATGAACCGCTATGTTTTCTCGCTGTTTTTTAAATTTATCAGTTTAACCATAAAAGTACTATAACAAACTAAAACTTACTTTATTTATTAGCAAAATCACGACAAAATGCCAAAGTACTGCAGTAGGTTCTTCCATTTCACGTTTCGCGAAGGGAGCAACTATACTCATTATGTCATTATCTTTTCTTTTTCAGAGTCTTTTCTGCTACAGCACGCCAAACAGCCACCCGTACATATCTAAAAAAGAGCTGACGTACTTAAACAACAATGTAACGACTTCTGAGAGCATTAACAATAAAGACCCGGTGCCCTGGAAGGCGTTACTGCGGTCAGCACCGGTGTGGGCGCTTGTATGGGCTGCAGTAAGTACCCTAACGCAGTTAGAACCCGTTCAGACACCTCGGGAATCCCGCGGATTCCGCGCGGCAAATGCGCGGTTATGAGGACGGTCATGTGGAGCAGAAATACGTGGATCCCGCTGTGTCTGAACAGGTACTATCTTCTTTCTCTTCTTCTTTGCCTCAGTGTGGCCAGAGCTAAACAGAATTTAAATTGTGAAAAAAAATCATTTGGTACTTAACTTTATGCAACGTTTATAAATAAACCACTCATTGTAGGTAGCGGAAAGAAATTATATGCTCAAAGTATTTTTCCGCATCTTTATCTGTCATTCGAGATGTTTGGTGGCAAAACATTTTTATCATAATATTGTAGAGTAGTGGATGTTATCTGTTATTGTGTTATTTTGAGAATTTCTTATTTTGATTAGTCTTTCGTAGTTATTTAACTTTTGTAAACAACATGTTATAGACGAATCTAATCTATAAAAAATAAAAAAACAGAAATTGTGTATCGATACACAATTCTTGGACTTTAATGTTTATTGGGCATTATTATGTTATTTGAATACTATCAAACAATAAATACTACTTATTTTATTAATTTGTTATAAAACGCAGGCGTAGGATAATTATGTACGTGTTTTATTTAATAACAACCGATTGTAAACCACATGCTTAGAAACCGTAGAAATCATATTTTATCTTCCGACACTGAAACCATTAAGGCAACAATATTTTAATATTAGTTTCAAAACAAGTCACACGCGCGCACTTACATAGTCCAACCACCAGGCACAAATACGTTAAGCGATAACAAACCGCAAATAGTCACATAATGCTTTATTCCCACCTAAGCTGGAACTGCAGCCTTAGGGTGTATTCATGTAGAACAACGCAAAAAGTATGAATACTATCTATTCATACTTTTTGCCAAATCAGCGTAAACCAGAGACTAACCAGATAGGAATGTTCGGCGCTTATCGGCGACGGTTCGCACTGATTAAGCTAAAAGTATGAAAACTGCCTGCGCTGACCAGCATTATCAACCAGCTCTTGTAGGCGTCGACAAGCGGTGGCATATCGGTGCCGGAGGCCGGAGTTCACGGCCTCGAGCGATGCGACTTGCGACGCGTCTTGCGTCAAGCGACACACACGCGCGTCTCATGTTTCCATCCGTCGTCCTGCAAATCGCGTCGCGGTGACTTGTGGCATGCTCTAAACTAAACAGCTTCCTTCATTTATTTTCTTTGCAGTCTCTATCGCAAGACGCATGTCGCTTGACCGTATAGCTTGTGGCCAATGGGGTAATTACGTATCTTACCCTTTACCCTTACCCTTTCATTTTAATCACCTATTCATTGCGTTATTTAGACGACTTTTTCAAATTAATAATATTATAAGTCCCCTCCAATGGAAAAATTATTTTAAATACATATTATGAAAGTATAATAAGTATTTCGAATAGGTTATTTCAAAATTATCTCGGGAAATATAATTTTAAAACAATACGAAATGAAATATTGTTTAATCGCTCCGTCATAAGCGAGACCTTGACTGAATTATAAAATAGAAACACCTAATAACAACCATACAGAAAAGAAGCCAGAAAGTACAGTTCACAGAGCACGGAGAAGGCTCAGCGGCGGCCGCTGCTAGAGGCGGAGATAATGTCAACACTTTCCATAAAAACTAAGCGTGTCACAGTTTTCTCGTCCTACATCACAAATATAAACAAAAACACCTAATAACAACCTAGAAAAGAAGCCAGAAAGTCCAGCTATCTAATTACGCAACACATTTTCGTAAACGATTACGACTAATCTGTTTCAGTTTGACAGTTCAGAAATATTCATTGCGTTATTTACGTTGTTGAGCAGATTTATTTTTTCGAACTTATGAAGCCATTGATTAGCAATCTGTTTCAAAACGATTCAGATTCTGCGTGTATTACGTAATTAGGGTACATTTCACAGAGCACGGAGATGGCTCGGCGGCGGCCGCTGCTAGAGGCGGTGTTAATGTCAACACTTTCCATAAAAACTAAGCGTGTCACCGTTTTCTCGTCCTATACCACAAATGGACCCTGTGGGCCCTATACCACAAAACTCAAATCAGAACTCATTTTGAGCCTGGTACTAGCTTTATTACCATAACAAAGAAGACCGTTTAGTCGTGGTTTAAAGCATTACTTATGCAGTTTTTTGTAATAAAAAAAAAAATGAAAAGTCGTTTATTTGTGGTGACATACTAAGTTTACGATATAGTTTACTTCTGCCAAACTGTAAAGTAGTTTGTTGTCAGATTTTGCTCCCATATTTTCATATCTTATCTAACTAGTTGGTACTTTTTCATCAATTATAAAAATACGCTTACCGCTAAACGTTACTTAGAGCTAAACACATATTTTACAGCAGCACAAAGGCTGACTTTTACGTAATGCTAATAACATTTTAAACTGCGTAATTGTATTCCAAATCATGTCGGCGACTAAGCATTTTCTACATCTTTTTCCATAATAGTTAATACAAGTGGGTACTACAAATCTTCTAACGGATTTATTCCTTTGAGGTCTTATGTGTACCGTCTTGATTTTAAACTCATCCTTGCAATAATTTTCTAAAGCCAATAACAATACCACCTCTTTATGGACCGGCAACAGCTTACATTCTAAGAATAATTCTTCGTAACAACTGCTTTTACATCGTTTTCTTGTGTTTTCATCAACTAATACTTTCGTAAATCTGATTTGCAAAAATTGTATTTTATCTAAATATGTTTTAAATGTATTACCACAGCATGCCAGTCCATATGAAAGTAGGTAAGAGGGTACAAGGCTACAATTCTACAAGGGTGAATTTCGAAAACTATGATTAATTACCTAATTTTGGTGGAAATTTTTGTTTCTGAATTTTTGAATAATATACGATGTTCTTATGCAAGAAATACGTATTCATGTAGGTGAAATAATATTAAAATTCAGTTCAAAGTCATAATAAATGATTAAATTAAGTATATATAAGTAAGGTATTGTTAGATTAATTAGTATTAAATTCAATTAACAAATCACACAATATACAACAAAAACAGACATTCATTACTTAGTCTAATTATTACAATTATTTATTGTCATTAGGGAATTCATCTACAGTGTAATAACATTTATGGATTAGAAACATTGATAATTTCTTCTTGAAGATCGTATTCTTAACTAGCTTCAAGGAGTCAGGTAACTTATTATATATTCTGGGTGCTATTCCCATCAAGCTTTAGCGCATTAAAGCTGTCTTACATTTCTTGGCACATAAAACGTTTTGATATTGAGCACGTATAGGACCTCTCCGTATTTGAGACCATTTTAGCATTGTTTTGACAAATGTTGCAACTTCTAGAATATACAATGATGGAAAAGTTAAAAAAAAAAAATATTTAAACATGTGTGGAGTAGTTACAATTTACATTATGCGTAAAGTTTTGCGTTACACTATGTGGCTTCTTAACCCCTTGTATGATTTACATATTTGTAACTTGTAGATTGTAATACTAAAGTTTTGTGGTAGGTATATAGCCATGTAACCCCTGTATTCCTGATCAAACCCCGTTCAAACCGACTTTGAACAAAATACTGCCCGATTTGGTAAAGAAACAATACTAGCACACCTATTGAGTAACACACATTTACAAAACCCTTCGGATTGTGAAAGAAATTCCTAATCCATTGCTTCATTGTTCGACAACGTACAGGTACAGGTATTTCCATACTTAAAAGAAGGCTTCTACAACTTATTTTTTCAAACCTGCTGATTATGAAGTTAACTTATTATTAATTCCTTTATTAAATTTGCATACATATTAATCACATTATTAAATATTTATATATATAAATAAAATCAAATTGTGGCCCATCTCCGCCCAGAGCGGGAGAAGTCATTTGATGATTTCGCACCATCAAAAAAAAAAAAAAATGCCGGTGGCGGTGGGACGTTGTAGCTAAAATCTTATTTTTATAAAGCTTATTTTTTATTATTATATTATGTTACTCTGCAGGAAATCATACTCTGCGTTTGTAGTCATGCTTGACAACCACAACAAGAAGGATTGTTTTTATTTCTACAGTAATAGGTTAACCTTCTGGACGTACATAATGTTGTATTTTGCGCCCACGGGTTGTTGAAGGTCGTACATGAGCGTTGTTTACTAAATTATGCCTATTGATCTTAATATACGGCTTCGGATGTTGGTTAAGCCCTGTAATAAGTTAGTCAGGGTTAATTAATTTGTAAGCAAATTGACTACCAATTTAAATTGTCCGTATATTCAAATCGCAACTTTTGGACAGTTGAATGGAATGGCAAAATGATGTAGCGTATAAATTGCTTAGCAATTAATTTCTCTTACTATAAATATGTATATCTACTTACAACTTACATTTCCGTGTGAATATGTGAATATATAGTAAACAGTGAAGAAAAACATCGTGAGGTAACGGCATGTCCAAGAACCGAAAATTTGAAGACATGACATGTGACATCTACCAACCCGCACTGGGCCCGCGTGGTGGATTACGGCCCACTCCCTCTCACATGTGAATATCATGATTGTAATGGGCCCTGTCGCCACTTCAGGAAATGATTCGGTTTAATTATACTGGCAAATAATTTTATGCATATTTTTTACACTATTTTGATCTCTTAATAAGCTCATATTTATCAATAACTTAATTTTATATAGCTCATTATAATTCTTGCTTCGCCCTAATTTAGGCCGCGTGCTAACCAAAAGCGATTGTTACCGAGTACGCGATTATCGTGGTCTTTATATGAATATGCCATACTCGCGCGATCAATCATGTCGCGTTTGTACTGGAACAATGTTTTTTTTTTTAAGTACCATGTATACTTTCATATGCATCTAGTAAAAAGCTGTTATTTTAACATACAAACAGACACTTCAATTTTATTTATTTGTGTTTGTATTGTATTATTGTATAGAAAATCTTACTCTATTGCTTACCAATTTTCCCACCACTTGCATTATTCATGGTTATGGCCCTTAATCCTTACGACCATAAATTATTCACCTCTGTAAAAAACACATGACAGGAAGGATTTAATTTGACCTAATAACAAAAATTACAATGCTTGTCCTCATGTCGGAAATACACACAATCCTAGGTACAATACAAAATTAATTACTTACGTAACTTCGTTTGGTTCGCTAACCACAAGGCTACTATATAATACTTATAGGTACATCTACCCGACTGACCTTTTAAAACCTCATGATTTAACAAACATAGCCACAGGATCGAATAGATTAAACTGGACGTGGAGATAAAATCAAAGGAAAATACTGTAAAAGTTCGATATATTTTTACAAGCTTTTATTTCTTTTGCCTTGTTAGTAAGTATTGGTCAAATCTTGCAAGCTGAATTAAAATAACTTTTGTCTTATCCTACGGAATTGAAATTCAAGTTTCAAAGAAAATGATTTTTTTTTAACTTTCGATTCTTAAGGTTAATTCATGCACACACGTCATTCACGTCAACGTCAAGTCGACGAACAGTCACGTTATCAAATTGTAGCGGCATCTACATCGCTACATGCAAACTACGCATCAAAGACCTGACGTCACACAACATCCTGACGTCACACAAATCCTGCATCGCGCAATTAGAGTTTACCGCGCGACAAACATATATACAAGCTTCCCGACTTCAACCTCTGGGCAGTTGCCCGCCAGACATCACACCCGTCTGGTCGGAGGATCCTCCCTTTTCTATGGTGGATGAGTGAACTTTACACCCTGTTCCTCATACCCCTAAAAAATTACCGAATATTCGTATTCGCCGAATACTTTCATGACATTGTTAATAAGTGACTTTCTAGAAATCCATTATAGATATTGCGTTACGACCGAATGGACAGACTCATTTATAAAATCATATAACTTTATTATTTTTTGTTTACATCCACAGATAGTCAGCAATTGTGGTGACCTTTTAGTTTTTCGTTAATATGTAAATATATAAATAGAAAAAAAAGAATCGCTTGTCGCCAAAAACCTTGCAACTATTATAGTTTTTAAATAAAAAAATACCTATATTTCATTTAAATTATTAATATACATCTAAATAATCTAATGTGTAGGCTTGCCTTTTACCTTTAATTATTTAAATTTTCCGTTTTAATAAAAAACGTGGCCCGTGGTTACGAGATTTCGAATGCTCTGCAAAGTTATCCTGCCCATGAAAAACGAATTGTTCTTTGAATAGATTGACCAGCTTCCGCCAGCGGTGTCGCTCGCATGGTTTCTTTATAAATTATAGCATATGTTACTCAGTGATAATATAGCATTCTACTGATGAAAGAATGTTTATAATCGGTCCAGTAGTGTTTGAGTTTTAAAGCCGCCCAAGGGCCTCTGTCTTGGCTACACATCAAGAAATATCTTCTCTCAGGCGTGCCGGTTTCCTCACGATGTTTTCCTCCACCATTTTCGAAGCAAGTGATACATTATACAATACGCACACTAATTTGAAAAGTCACGAGGTTTGTGCCTTGAGTTCGAGCTCGAGTTTTTGAGTTTATTCATTACAAACAAAACTAGAAATCTTTTCTATGTTTAATATAAGTGTAAAACAAGAAAAATTGTCACTGAATCTACGGAGTATTTATGTCAATAGGTTATCTTACAATAGCAATACCTTCAAAAATTCAACAACAATTTTGAAAATTCTACAACATTCATTGCGATATTAGTATTGTGTTGAGCAGACGAATTTTTAGCAGTGGATTAGCAATTCCCTTCAAAATCTTTCGCATTGTGACTGAAAGTATATAGGGTGTTGGTCACGATATCATTGGAGCTCATTTAGATCCTAACCACAACAGCTGTGTGGAATGTGTCGGATGACGTCATCATCCTACATAAGTTTTAATGTTAATTCTAAACATTTACTGGCTAGAGCTATAAAATCTTTATAGGTAGGTATTATTCTCATTACTAAAGCATGCATTGTTGTGATCACTACTCGCTTCAAGTTTGACTCATTTACCTACAAACATGATTTAAAAACCACATCGTATGCAAAACAATGTTACGTTGCCAACCCATAAACAAAATATCGGATAAATAAACACATAAATCTTTTTTGGAATAACGGATGACTTATAAATATTTGTAGAAGATACGTCTCTGCTTTATGAAATAAGGGATCCATTCATGAAAGCAGCTCAGCAAGTAAAGCATCGTGCAGACTAGCGCGACGCGACGGCGCCACGCGACACGGGTTATTGTTATACCGTGTTATAACTTTTCTTGGAAATCGTATTGTTAGAGTCGCGTCGTGCCGTCGCGTCGCGCTAGTCTGCACGAGGCTTTACTGGGAGACGCGCTGTGCCTATATAAATTCAATACCTATTAGACCGCCCATTTTGTTACCCTATCGAAAATTTCTAAATTTATGTCTTTGTATGGTGTACTTATTAAAGAGTATTCTATTATATTCTAGTCGGTACAGTCACAGCAATTGCGCAAAATACAAAAGCCTTTTTCTCGTGAAATAAAAATAGCAACTTTAAGAAAACACCTATTTCGATAATACTATGTTCATAACACAATCAAATATCTATCAATACTTTAGGTAGGTGATAATTGTTTTTGAATCTTGCGTAGGTAAGTGCAACGTATGCTTGTGACTATACTCTGAATAAATTAAGTAATGTCAAATGACCGCATCAACGGGCCTTACGATACATAAAAAAAAACAAAAATGGTCTATTGTCTAAGGTCCCATTTATGATGAGTCATTCTTATATTTAAATTAAATTAACATTAAGTAATTATTTCCTGTTCTGTTTTCAAAAGTGTACCCAGGAATAATTCCATGGGCGTATGGAAGGAAAATTGCATTCGTCGCAGACGGCGTCCGAGAATCGTTAACGATACGCCATCATGACGTCAGACGCCAGAATCGCTCTGCCATGTAGATTAGTTAGCGATCGTACAACAACAGAATCTTTGTGAGGCGGTCGCCCGTAGAGACAGTCCCTTAGGTCGAAGTCACACAGGCGCTTCACTTGCTGCTTAGAGCTTCATTTGCTGCATAACGTAACTATGGATGCTAATTTGAACTGCTATTCACAAATGTAGTGGTTTGATTGATTACTTGATTTTTTAAATACTTAAACCTGAAATTCTATTTAAATCACCATAAAGTTAATTTTTATTTCATAATTGAGGCTAATTTTATAACTTCTGTTTTCGTCGATGATTTTTAATTAGAATTTAATAATGTTATTAAAACAATAATAGGAATGATGACAAAAAATTTTTTTTTAGTCCGTCTTTGAGATTATAATAAAATATTGGACACGTATTTTTTCTTTTTTTACGTAATCTAAAGATTACGGCGATACATTGAGGTAAAATGTGCCATGACGTCACTAGTATGTAGATTTTATTTCATTTTATACGTACTAGTGACGTATCGACCCCCACTCCCCAACTTAAAATGCGTTTTATATAAGTAATTTTTTATTAATGTGATGAAGCAAAAAATACGTGTCTAATATTTTTTTATTATCTGACTGACGGACTAATTAGAATTTCATTTTTTTTACCCAGGCATCATCCCTATTGTTGGAAAAGTGGTGAATTATTTTCTAAAATGTGAATTCTTTTTTTGTGAGTATTGCGTAAGAGTTTAATCTGACCTTAGTATATTCACACTTTTATAAGATACTTAGGTGCCATGCTCTAACCAGCGAATATTGACGCTGCATGACTAATCAAAAGTACCTAGTTCGAGCTACGCTACTCACCTAGCGTGGCACCTACGAATAATAAAAGCCCGTGGCACCAATTAACGCTCCTGCCTGTGAGACTTAGGCCTTTTTTTTTTGAGTTTGGGAAATTATCAAATAACTTCTCAGGGTGTGTCAGACTTTTGCTGACTAAAGCCCACCCGTGTTCCTTCCGTTGCCTGTGTGCCGGAGCCGCGATATCCCTTTCGAACAAACTCGCAACCCTGGCAGGCATTGGCCCTTACGGACCCAGTCAGTTGGTGCTGACATCTCTTTGAGGCGCGCGTGGAACACAACGCGCCATCGACCCGGGCCTGGTCCTGTGAGACTTCGGCCTAAGGAATACTTTCTAATTCTAACAGCCAACCAAAACACACATTTTGGTAAATCCTTTCCGACACTTATTGGACATCGGAATGTCTTAGGAGGCAAATATTGCAATTCTTTAGATACGCATTAGTGAAACTATCTATGGGAATACAACATGGCGTTGTTTATCTGGGACCCCTTTTAGAATGTATGTAGGTAAATTGAAAGAACTCGTAAAATGTTGATTGTGACTTGTCCCTTACGGTTAGCTTAACGAGCGGGGCCGGGCGAGTAATGGAGCAAACGGAACAAATAGTTAATGTGCTAAGGGAAATGACATCGGATATCTGCTTACATACTTACGAACAAGATGACTTATGTTTGATGTCAACTATTGAATTGTCAATTTCCCATCTACAACTACGTATATACTGAATGCCAGTATAGTTGTAGATGGGAAATTGTCAATTTGCCTGCAAATTATTATGCATACAACAATATGAATACACCACTGGTTTCAAGGAGCGACTGCGCCAGGCATTAATATGAAGAGAAAATCAAATGAATTAATGATGAGCATCTTAATTTGACGGAATATTAAGATGAAATTATTACACTTCTTGGGAGCGTGTAAGCGTGTTGAGATGTCAATGCGTTGCCAAGGCGTTATTGATCGTCATGCTTATACGACTGCGTAATTTGGGGGATCATTAATATTGGTATTCCATACGTAGTGCAATTTTTCCGCTACATTTTCATACTGATATTTTTTAACGAAAGTAAAATAAAGATATTCACATGACACTCCATCTGATTAATAGAAATAAAAAAGCAAGAATCAGCGGGGTAATAGTGCAACACACTCACAATCCCGATGATAGTCATTTTACAATAATTCAACAATATTCATTGCGTTATTTACGCTAGCAAATGAATTTTTCAAACTTAAGAAACAACGAAATATGAATTTCCGTCAAAATCCTTTGGATTGTGATAGAAAGTGTGAAAGTGTTACGCAATAGTGGTGCTGCATGGTGTATTGACAAGTTAGACCATTTAATTATAGCCTTTAAGAATCTATTCTTAAGGTACCTAACGGTTTCAGAGCAATACATCTGTATTGCCCCGGATTTAAGAAAGTATAAAACAAGTAGAAGATGTAATTCCATAAAGGTTCTGCTATGCGGCGGAATTAGGGCTCCCGCAGACAGGCACGACGCCACTCTAGTGGAGCAATTACTATGAAGCGGAAATTGTGCTACCGGTATCGCGTTGCACCTGCCTGAGAGAGCCCTAATTCCACCGTTAAATAGCATGAGAAGCTAGGCCAAATCTTAGCTATTCCATTTTTTTTTTCGAAGTGTGATCAAGTATGATGTTGTACTTCCAGGTTGGCCACGACTGGGGTTACTACACAATGGTGACGGATCTTCCTAAATATTCCCACGATGTCCTGAAGTTCAACATCGCAACCACTGGCACGCTCACTGCCTTGCCTTACATCGCTATGTGGGTGTCCTCCTTCCTCTTCGGATTGGTCTGCGATATTTGTATCAAGAAAGGCTGGCATACCATCAAGACTGGAAGAATTATTCACACAACTATCGGTATGAAGATTTTTTTTTTATTGTCTGGTGTACCAGTTCCAAGACTCAGTAAAATAATATAAAACTTGCGTTTGTAATTCAGTTTCCAAACATGTAAACACATTTAATATTGGGTTTGATACTTAAGATCAACAGCCATAATATTAGCAGTTAAAACATTAACACCGTAAGACCAATGATTCAAAATCTCAAAATCTCAACACTTCAAAATGTCAGCAGCTTAGTAAGTCAACAGTTCACCAGACCAAAGTTCAAAATCTCAACTTCAACTTGGAAAGTATTAGGTAAATACTAATTATTAAATAAAATTACCAATACTTTTTTTTAATTTCTGCGGCTGACTTACGTACTTAATGTTTTAAATGATAAAAGAACGCGCAACGTACAATTTTTATTTATTTACTTATTTTAATATATTGTGTAATAGGGATGATGGCTGGGTAAAAAAAATGAAATTCTAATTAGTCCGTCAGACAGATTATAAAAAAATATTAGACACGTATTTTTTGCTTTATCATATTAATAAAAAAATACTTAGATAAAATGCATTTTAAGTTGGGGAGTGGGGGTCGCTACGTCACTAGTACGTATAAAATCTACATACTCGTGACGTCATGGCACATTTTACCTAAATGTATCGCCGTAATCTTTAGATTACGTAAAAAAAAAAAATACGTGTCCAATATTTTTTTATAATCTCAAAGACGGGCTAAAAAAAAATTTTTGTCATCATCCCTATTACTCAAGTATGTACCTACCTACACCTGACCGACCAAAAAGTAAATAAAAGGTAAGCACCCCTCATCAAATAATGTTTATTTATAGTAAAACATGTATAACATTAATTAGTATTTACCTAATACTTTTCAAGTTGAGATTTTAAACTTCGGTCTGGTGAACTGTTGACTTAAAGCTGCTGACATTCTGAAGTTTTGAGATTTTGAATCGTTGGGTTTACGGTGTTGATGTTTTAACTGCTGATATTATGGCTGTTGATCTTAAGTATCAAACCCTTTAAGATTATGTGCTTAAAGAAAAATAAAATATAATATGACTTTTTCAAGAGTCGATATTTGTGTGTGGAAACAACATCAATCAACATCAAACGGAAACGAGGATTTCAACATAATGGTCGTTTCTTGCAGATTAATTACCGTAAAGGTGTGTTCAAACATTGTGCGGCAATCGAGCGCGGCTGTCGCGCTGTGTTTGGATGACAGCCGCGCGCGAACGCTTCATCTACCTGACGCGCACAAACATTTTTAGGAAACTTTCGTCACTAATTGTGTCTGGACATATTTCTGCGGAAGTATTAAAGGCTAGGCAGATTGATATTGCGAACTGAAGTGCGCGGCGTGGCTCGCATTTGCCGCGCCGTACTGCCGCGCAAACATTCGTCAGTGTGGTCCGAACTAGAGCATGGCAGAATGTGTCCTGGAAACGCCGCGTGTTGCTGACGCGTTCTTGCCGCTCAATGTTTGGACACACCTTTAGGGTAAACGAAAACTTAAATTGTACAAAAGGCCAACACTAGATTAGGTTACCTAATATAAAACTAAATGGTGAAAAATCTATTCAACATGTTTTTAAGGGGTATTTTTTTTAAGTGACGAGGTTGCTTTGTAACCTGTAGCTAGGTAGCTGTAGTCTTGTTTAACTAGAGCGTGCAAAGAATTTCATAACTGCAAAAAAAAAACTAATTCGTCAACACATTTAAATTACAGCTGCCACCGGTCCCGCCATTTGTATCATCCTGGCATCCTACGCCGGTTGCGACAGAACTGCTGCAATGGTGTACTTCGTCCTCTCTATGGCTCTCATGGGAGGCTTTTACAGCGGCATGAAGGTAAACCTCCTTACCTATAGTCTGTTCCTAAAGTATCTGATAAAAGTGTAAACAAACCTTATGCAGGTTAAGTAAGCAACTAACTAAATAAAGATAATTAGTGACACATTTATCTGTATTAAGAATGTTACAACTTGATTATCTCACCACTTCTTGCAACAATCCAAAGTGAAATAATTTATTTCAAACAGGCACATATAAAAGGCACTTTTGAACGCCAAAAAAAAAAAAACTAGTTGCCCCTACCAAAAGGTAGTTTTCGTATGGAGAAGAATGGGCAAGAAACCCTACCGTTACTCTTTTAAAATGTTTTACAATATTTTGTACACATTAATTATTTATGTGTATGTGAAGACGAAAAATTATTGTAAATAAGTTATTGTTTGCATAACATTATTAAATTGTAATTGTTAACCTATCGACGGAAATTGAGATTATAAAATTAACCTCAAAATTGTTAAACATAAACATCACTATTATTTTAACATTTAAATTTCGGGTGTAATAATTCAAATAAAAAAATCAAAGCACTCAATTTGTAAATGGCACTATAAATTGGCATCCATGGGAACGTTTCGTGATCCATTTATTTTTATTTTTATCAGATAATTTGGAAACAGACTTTACCTATTTGTGCTACTGCCTCTGTAACATGTTCTAAATAATGACGACCTTATTAGAATAAATTATTCGCTTTTAAGCCGTGTACAGACGCGTGTAATGTGAGCATTACATGTAACGCTCGCGCTGATCCGCTGATCCATCGGCTGTAGGTATTTAGCGCGAACACAAAAGAACTCGCAGTCGAACATTTACAGTTGAGTTTGTATGCCATCCACACTATTCTTACACGATACATTACGTAACACATTACACACGACTGGACAAAGCTTTAGCAAAAAAAATCTGAAAAAGATTTTTTCAGAATTCTCCTTAATCCACCAAAGCCTCGTATTACTTTACTCCCAAGGGTGTATCTTATCAGGAGTAATAATACTTAGACCCACAGAAAGGTTTTTGTGGTTTTCTCTGCACTTTCGGCGGAATACAGGTACTAAATGAGACAATAAGTTATGTTCCTTTGTTTACACACTGTTGTTTACGAAAACGGGCTTCGTATTTCTTAAGGGATCTTATTGTTGTTAGGGGGCGTAAATATTGATTAACGTATCCTCCCCACGGATAAACAAAGGAAAATATTTTTCTTCTACTATGAGGAGGAGATAAATAGGTATAGTAATGGATTGATTTTGGATATTAGGACAAAAATGTAGGGGGTGAAGGGTGGTACCAATGTATTTTGTGAGCGTTTACCCCATTAATAAGTATTGACAAACTTACCTTAAGTCTCACTTTCCGACTTTTGCTTGCCAGTCTAACCCCGCGTCCTAACAAAAGCGATCGGTCGTGCGAATACGCGATTGTGGTGTTCATTATGTCACTCATTTGTTAGAAAAATCGGAGAGCGCCTTCTGTCGGCGCGCCCAAACGCTCGACTTTGCCGAACAAAATGGACACGACAATCGCATGTTCGTGTGACTAACACTTTGGTTAGGACGCGGCCTAATACATTTATACAAACCGTGTCCTTATGGGAGTTCCCATCCGCAAAAATGAAATACTTCCATTCAAACTTTCATCCCCTATTTAGTCCCTTTGGGAGAAGATTTTCCAAAAACCCATCCTTAGTGGTCACCTTCGTTAATAAAGAACTCTTTTGCCAAGTTTCATGCATTTAGACCCAACAGTTCAGGCTATGCGTTATCTGTCAGCGAGTGAATGAATGAATGAATTTAATGTTTTTATTGACTACGAAATAAAAACGGAAATCTTTTACATTTAAAAACAAACAAATAATGTAGACAACAACGAAACGTAATATTAAAATCACTCCAAAATATTATTTAGCGTTCATAAAAAAAAAAAACATTTTTTTCAGGTGAACGCGTTGGACTTGGCCCCGAACTACGCCGGAACTCTGACGTCACTAGTAAATACGACATCAACCTTCGCTGGCATCATCACTCCGTACCTAATAGGCCTACTGACGCCTGATGTAAGTGTCCATACAATCTTCATCTAGGTTAAGTGCTTTCTACCTCGTAAAAACTCACGAGTGAATGGATTTAACTTCACTTGCCTCGGTTTACGATTGGATTTCGCATAAAATTTTAAGGCGTTTAGAGGGAGACAATGTTTGTTGTATATATATGAATGAACGTCTTAGTTGACACCAATCATGTAAAACTATTTTTTTAATGTCCCTTGGGAATCATCGCATTTTCGAATACAAACGAATGCAAATTTCCATGTCCATCAATTATTAGATTTATCGTGTATAATAATTTGAATTCAGAATTAAGTACTTTATTGTTGTTTTGATTTCCGTGTGAACTATTTTTTTAACTTCACATGGAGGGAAAGTACTCTAAATATAGGAGATAGCAAATTTTACGCAAAAGAAACATGTCTTTGTTTTTTTAAAGCAACACAAATCTGCAAACAAAGATTTTCGAAAATTCACTTGCGACACTCGGGAATCAAACCGGCTAAAATCCGAATAAATAACACCCTGTACTTGTATGGCATCAATCGATAGGGTCAATCATAAGGATTAAATCTCTCTAACAAATAACATGATAAACTAAATGAAAGGAAAAAAAAAGTGACTTCAAAGGGGCCTACCACTACCTCTAAAGCAGTATTATTTTAATCTTACTTCAGTGGGGGAAAGAGATGGAGCTATACTTCCTATAGAGCTTCATCTCATTCCCACACTAAAGTAATTCTCTAAAAGAATTTTTGAAATCCGACTGGTGGTAGTTCCAGAGATTAACGCTCTAAACAAACAAACTCTTCCGTTTTATTATAAGTATAGACAAGAATGTATTAGAATCTAATCAGCGCGACCGTCGCCATCCGTTGAATCGATTTATGCACACATCAAAGAACGCGTAGTGAAAAATAAATAAAACTATAATGATTAATAATGTTTATGAAATTTATTATTTTTCTGATGGAATGGAGATAGTTGATAAATTTGGACTACATTAAATAATATACGGATGGATAGCTTTTTAAAATCTCCAATTCAATCAATGTTAACCGCTATCGCATTCAATTCGTTATTACGCTTTAGCCATAATACAAATAGTTATTGATTCGATTGATCAATTTTAATAGCCCATAAAATTTTACGTTGCTTTAAAAATAATATTTAGTTTTGATTTTCCTCTTCATTCTTGTACAATAAATATCTAGAGCAAAGTGGACGATAATTATCTTAATATTTCGATGTCAAAACACAAGACAATAAATCATAAACAAGCTCGTAGTAAACAAAGACCAACGTATTCTGGTTAATCCATAATTTTGAGAAACAAAGGCTGTCTAACCAATTATACTTGACCTATTTTCGATCCTGAATTTGTCGTGTCAAATTTTTTCTTTCAGATTGTTGCTTTTGATTTCACTGCTTTTGAAGGTCCGTTCGTTATAGTAAAATAATGGATGACTCAAAAGCAGATAAAGTTATATTTCAAGTTACGGAGGCTACGATTGATAACTAATAACTACAGTCAATATTAGTACCTAGGTAGTAGTTGTGTAACTGGAGAAAGGAACCTTCTAAGTTCGTTTAGAGTCTGGTACTGGTAGTATTTGTTTCCCGGGAAGTTCTAGGCTTTCGTTTAGGCACATGTCAAGCGTAGGTGGTCAAGGAGATTACAAATATTGATTAAGAGGGTAGATTTTCCACCTTCCAAATTTTGTCCACCTGAACTAACTTCTTTAGACAGTGGAACGAATGAGAAACGTGAATCAAAAATTAACTCTTTATTCTTGTTATGTTACAGTCAACCCTGGCGCAATGGCGGGTGGCCTTCTGGGTATGCTTTTCAGTGTTGGTAGGCACAAATGTCATCTACTGCATCTGGGCTGACGGCAAGCAGCAGTGGTGGGACGACGTCCGGCAGTTCGGCTACCCCGAAGGATGGAAACATGGTCCACTGACCAGAGACATAGTCGAACAACCAGAATCAATCAAACTCTCAGACCACAAAACAACTTCATCATGATTTAAGAAATAAATGACAATGCAACCAGTGCAACTAGTCAGTGAAGAATACATAATTATAGTACAATAATAGTGCCTTATACTCTAAGTTCATATGGACATAAAAATAGATATATACGAGTTATAATCGAATTTTTCTAACAATAAATCTCCTTTTTTATGACTTGTGTTTTACTTTCAGTATTCCAATTTAAATTACTCACAATATTATATAAACATAAACAAGAGGATTTCGAAAAGACACACGATTTATCACAGAGGATATAACGATCAGCTGCAGGTTTAGGAGTAATTACCTTTCCATTATCTCTTCAAAATATTTTGTATTTGTGCTTAAAATACAAAGTAGTTTGAAGTATATTTAGATACTTTTCATTGCAAAAAAACAGACTGAATTATATTAAAGCTCTTTCTATAAATAATAACATAACATAGCATAATCACCCTAAAATTTTCCCACTGCTGGGACTCATGCCTCCTCTCGTGACAGGGAGTGGACTGTAATTCACCACGCTCCCGTGGTGAATTACAGTATTAGCTATATCCTTCAAAACCCTCGGATTGTGACTGAAAGTCATACGTGTTAACTCAACTAGGGTGCAGGTCGACCGGAATATGCAATTAAAATAAGTTCTCTAATGGCAAAGTTCTGATCTTCCATGATACCCACGGGCAAATGCTTTAATGAATAAAGCTACGAAACCGGTAACGCAGGAGAATGTTACTTAGCGCTATACATTATTTAGTTACTGATATTAATATGTTGTTTAAGATAGTTTGGGTCGGAATTCAGAGCGAATTCCACCAATGAAACTGATCGCGATCAGGACATCTAAGCCTAATCTCGCGACAATCTAAGAAGCCTGATTTGACATATCTCATTATACATGCTGCGATAACTTTGTATGAACGTCTACGTATGATATCGAAATTCATATTCCTAACTAATTACTATTTTATCCATACACTATAACAATGAGTATCATTCGTAATCACCAAGTTTCACTTTATACTGGAAAAAGCACTCAAAAACATGAATGAATCGTTGATTCCGACAGGACGTTATTATTACACTGTCATGTCATTGGGTTCGTTGCCGTAATGTTGTGACCGTTTTAAGCTGAGAGTTTTGACCGCATCAAATCGATGTTCTGAAAAATCGATACTTACACATTAATATTATCTACATTTAGAAAAGAGATAAACGTATAATTACTGTATTATTAAATGTCTAAACATATTTTTTTTTTTATCGAGTCATGGGACGCGGTGGTTTCCTACTGCGAGACAGTCGTCTCATAGAAGGAGGCTACGGAAAGGGAGAGGGAGATCTCGTCCACGCACCCGGCCCGCAGCAGACGCACCGGGCGTCGGCGGAGGGCGGACAACGCCTCACTCTCGGGGCCCTTACCCGAGGAGGCCCGCGGTCGCGGGCCGGCACCAGCCGGGGGTTGCGGAAGATTTTTAAGTTCCCGTGACCCCCAGCGTAGGTGTGAGTTGGAACACCGGGGTGGTTTTTAGTCAGTAAGAGTCTGACAGACCCCTCCGCCCGCCCCAGGGCGGAGGACATCCATGAGGATTTTCCATCCCGGTTCCACCAGGTGGGATGAGGGCCGGTTCCCTGCTCAGTGCAAGACAGGTCGTCTGGTTATGCTCAGTGGAAGACAGGTCGTCTGATCTTGCTCAGTAGAAGACAGGTCGTCTGGTCCTGCTCAGGAAGGCGGGGCGCCCAGCAGACTCGCCATCCGCATACCAGCTTATAGTGCTGCTAGACGAGGTGGGTAAGCTTTTTGAGCGGATAATCGCAGCCCACCTCGTCGGTCACTTTTACAGAGAGGGGCCGGATCTGTACGACAGTCAGTTCTGCTTTCGGCATGGGCGCTCCACTGTCAACGCAATAATGCGGGTGAGAGTTCTGGCGGAGGAAGCAGTGTCCCGAGGCGGGGTAATGCTGGCGCTATCCTTGGACATCTCCAACGCATTCAATACCCTGACCTGGAGTTGTATCCGGGAGGCACTGCGGTACCATAGGGTGCCTCGCTACCTCCGCCACATCGTTAGGGCTTATTTAGCGGAAAGCTGTGTCACTTACAGGGGACGCGATGGCAGGGGCCGGTGAAATATGTCGTGCGGTGTTCCACAGGTCTCAGTCGTAGGCCCGCTTCTGTGGAACATCGGTTACGACCGGATGCTGAGAGGCGAGCTCCAACCGGGAGTCAACCTGACGTGTTACGCGGACGACACGTTGGTCACGGTTCGGGGGAGCTCGTATAGGGAGGCAGGCAGGCCTTGCTGGCGCCTGGCTCTCAACAAGTCGGAGGCCGTGGTCATTCACGGCCCCTGGCGAGTGCCACCGCCGGGATCACACATCGTGATCGAAGGGCCCAAATTGCTGTCGAGTCCACCATGAACTACCTGGGACTGGTGGTCGAAAGCCGGTGGGACTTCGGCCTCCACTTTCGGCAGCTGACGCCCAAGTTGATGGGCGCCGCGGATGTGTTGTCAATGCTATTTTCCAATCTAGGAGGCCCGAGCACTGCCTGTAGGTGGTTGTACTTGGGGATCGTGTGATCCATGGCCCTGTTCAGGGCCCCAGTGTGGGCTTCTGACCTGACAGCCGGCAGCAGCGCAATACTGTGAAAACCGCAGAGGGCGATGGCCGTCAGAGCTATCAGGGGATATTGCACGATCTCTTACGTAGGTATGCAGGTAAGTAGGGTAGGTAGGTACCCTTTTTGGTTAGGTTAGGTTCACATTGCCGTGCGGAGCAAGTGGTGTCCCGGGGCAGGGTGATGCTGGCGATTTCCTTGGACATCTCCAACGCATAATAAATTAAATAATACCCCAAAAGCTTTCACATGGCATAAGTTTCATCACTGTTGGGAGTTGGGACCAGACTCCATACAAAGTTACCCATGGTCCTTTAGTGAATTTATTTCTTTACCTGATGATGATTATGACGTGAAATAAATCGATATGTCCCGCGAATCGGTTGTAATGCAATCGATTTTTGCCCTTAACTACATAAAGTATTTTAATAAGAGTCAAATCGGGCTTCTTAGATTGTCGCGAGATTAGTTCAACAGCTGTCAGTGTCATCGTTGTTGTGGAATATTGACACTGACAGCTCTTGAACGAGGTTTACATTATGCTGAACGCGTTCAGTTTCATTGGTGAAATTCGCCCTCAGTCGGACTTGCGTTTAAATCCGAAACTGGGTACATTTAGATATATATACCTAAGTTGTGTGAAAGTCATAATGCTTCCCAATTTCAGTGTATTTGTTAATTGAATACCGCATCTAGGACTCTGTACCTATAGCAAAGTAAATTTGATGGAAACTAAATATTTTTTTTATACAATAATGAAATAGTTTGATAACAGTGTCATGTAAAACATTACCATCGAAAGTTTTCTTGGTTTTCATTTATGTTTCTATCCCTGATACTTAAGTGTGACGTAACCTAAACAAGATATTTAATGTTTAGGTATTTTCCGATTCCGAAAACACAAACTGCTACATAAGAGACCTTAAATTCGTAGACATAAAGTCGATAATATTAATTAGCGTCATCTAACACTCTCAAGGAGCTTTGATTGAAAGGTGGAAATTAATGTTCCGTTAAGATATCGAAACTGACGATAAGACCTTTAACGAAGTTTCAACAGTCGATTGCTAGTCGCTTCCTCGTCGGCGGTGGAACAGCTGCCTATATGTTGTTGGCACCGAGATTGTCGACAGAGTTTATATAGACTGAGTTATTTTTGTTCTTGAAAAAGGTTGTGTCAATAAACAGGGTAGCAAGTTCACAGTGGTCTGAAACTATTTTCAGAAGCCTCTTGCCAAGGGATTTTCAAACTTTCCGACATGTATGTTTGGCGATTATTAATAGTTTAAGAGAAAACTTAACTTAAAGGAAATCATTTTGTTCGACGACATAAATACCTTTGAGATTTACAATCCCCAAAAATGTTATAAAGGAAGTGTGGCAAATATTATCTATTATCTTTATTAAGGTATTAAAAATACTGTGGGTTTATTAAGTCCATTCCATTATCATGTGCGAAAAAAACTATTTCCTGCCAATAGTCCTGAAAATCAGTGTGTCGCAAATATTTCAGAAAATATAAAATAATTAGTTTTATGTCGATTTATGTGATTGCAAGTTTCATCCTCATTTATTTTTGCGTATACTCAAGACTCAAAGCAATTATTTCAAATAAACTATATACTAACTACTACTTTTGAATTGTCAAGGGATCGGTCAGTCAGAAAAATGAAGCTAGGTGCCCATTCCAAAGCGTAGTAGGTTCCTATGGAGAAAAACGGGTATGAAACTCCACGGGCACTCTTTTAAATCAAAATATTGGTTAAATCATTTTAATGAATTCGTTGAAATTATACATGTGTGAACAATATAAAAAGACGTGCATGCTCGTTAAAAGCATCCGTAATAGAAGACCAAAACAAAAACAATTCAAAAATTTAAATACATTAATAGCTAAGAGATGACCAGTCCCTACTGACGGCTCGTTCACGAACATGGCGCATGGATCAGCACCATTCTAGGGAACTTAACTTAATTATCCAACACACACGCCACCACCAGCGAGACACTTGAGTGAGCATGACATACTTTTAGCTGCCAGGGCATATTCAAGTCAATGAAAGACATAGTGTGCGTTTTATACAAGATTAAAATTTCGTTTCATTCAATTGGAGTATGTGGGGAGATATTTTACTGTAAGATTTTAAAAAGTACCCCATGAAGTATGAGTCTACTTTAGCCAGCTTGAAACCTTGTTGAACTAATTGGTCCCTATTTCTAGTCCTACCACTACGCGTACTATGCGTCTTTCACTTCTTTTACTGAAAAGATTTAGATTTTTCCTTACGTACATGATGTTTTCATAGTAAAACTGACAAGGTACCATCAGGTTATGAAGTTCATAACTTTAAACAGTTCCTTTAGAGAATCGCGCCTGCGGAGGCCATTATATTGCTCTGATGGCTCTTTTCTGCAGAATAAAAATAGACTCGATATCTGCAGCCCGTCCCTAGAGTAAAATACTAACCTTACGGTATCTACATCAGTAAATTAACGGATTTTTCTCACAGTATTAATTGCTGAACTTAGCCGTCCTGCAAGAGATGTTAAATGAGGATCCCATTGCAGCTTTGCGTCGAGCGTGATGCCCAGGAAAACTGTTTCATCAACGAATTCTAGTTTCTCCTTATTCATTACTATGTCATAATCACTAATTTTAATATCCGGTAAAGCAAATGTTATGGATTTCGTTTTTTTTTTCCATTTAATACCAAATGATTAACAGTGAACCAATTTTGGACCCGCAGTTGGGCATTATTTACGTCGTCAAGATTTGATGCACGTCTATTTATTAAAAAAATTAAGGTAGTATCGTCAGCAAATAACACCATTTGAGGTTGTTTTTTTTATAAATGGGGTAGATCATTAATATACTCGTATACTAAAAAGAGGAAAGGACCCAATATCGAGCTTTGTGGAACACCCATTTTTACTTTTAACCGAGTGAATTGACACCATTTATTTGAACTTGCTGTTGTCTATAATTTAAATAAGATTTTACTAAACTGAGCGCAAGTTTACCTACAGTCCGTAATGCTCAACTTTCAAGAAGGTTTCGTAATTTACGCAGTCAAAAGCCATACGTATCATTTACGTAGGATCAATAGTTCTCAAGATAAACCACTGCGAAAAGTTTTTGGTAGCAATACATTTGTTACCGCACTATCTTCAAATAAGATGATGTAGTAAAAGGCGCATTTTTCCTTACCTGCTATCATAGGGCTTATCCATGGATTATGAATTCTATAAAAGCATTTTTATTAGTTATTAGTTCTTTTTTTATACTTCTTCCTTTTCTTATTTCTCCTTCTTTTTCAATATTTTCGCTAAACGCTTTCATCTCTGTGGTAATGCCAGTAGAAAACGTTGTTACAGGGTTATTTCCGTATCATTTATTTTGGTGCTAATGTATTCCACATTAGTCAAAGGACTTTTGGTCACTATCGCCGTCACCGAGACATCACTGGGAATGAGATTACGGCGCCAAAATTGATACATATATTAACTATGGCCATGATGTGTCCACCGCATGTCCATCACCCGAACGCCGTTATCCTGGCCGCCGAAGAATCGATTAGTTCGACGCGACCGCTAGAACTTTGCCCGAGATGATGACAGGCCGTCACGTTCATTTCTGTCCATACACTGCCCCCGTACCGCGCCGTTAGTAAACGTATGTATCGCTGCTTCAGCGCCATCATCTTATTCCCGGTGACGGCTGCGGTAGACACATGCACTTAGGGTATTTAAAACATGACTGACATGTCAAAAATATGTATCTGTATATTGATCGGCTTTCTTGAGCATAAATCATAGTTTTATTAGCATACGCAAAACATTTAGCACATAATGATGCGCTTTACCTACTAGTGTGCTTAGCAGTAAATCTTACATGAATGATATGTCAGAGTTTTTGGTGCACAATTAAATGAGAAAGAAACTTGTATTAACATAAATTGACGTAAATCTAATAATTGATGAAAGCAAGAACCTGATTTGCGGGCCTTAATAAATATAATCCCAGTCTCACTAGGATTTTATTCGCAGATTTGCTTTTAATTTGTCTTATTTTTCTGAGCTAAAAGACTACTCTATTCTTCTTCTTTTCGTGTGGTTAGTGACTAACCTGGTATAGACTAGAACTGCTCTATTGATTTAAAAACTCTGATGGACTGTTGGCTTGTCGACTTGGTTTCACAAATATTAGTTGCGTATCAGGTCGCGCACGGAATGTTTGCAAAAAATCATACGCGTAGCGAATACTCTCGGTGAGAATGTTCCTTAATAGTACATAGTTGAAATACAGTGAAAATGGAATAAAATCATTCTTTAATCATATTTCTACAACGATTTTGAATAACGATAAGAATATTTTTTTAAACAATTACATTTTAAAAATTTGTAGTTACAAGCATATTGCGTAAAAACAAAAAACATGAGGCAAAAAATACTTAGTGCATCATATAAGACGTTATTTCAGATGTTTCATTGTGTTGTCAGTAAGTTACCCTGAATCTATGTTCTTGCGTGCTTTCCTCAATTCTTGTGTGGCTTTCAAGACCTGTGCCTCAAGACTCTTCTTCTTCTGTCCTAATATCACCACCTAATCAGACAGGGCTTGTTACATACTTTCAAGATAAGCATTATTTACTAAACAAATTAAATAAAGAACCGTTTCTGGCGATATTATTAAGACATACCTACCTAGGACTTCCGTTAACATAGGTAAAGTACCATAAATGTTGAGTCTTTGAACACCAATACGCGGTTTCACTAATACTTATACATAAATTAATGCCTAAATAAAAGCGCGCTGTTAGATTTTCAACGCAAGACTTACTACTGAAAGATGAAAACCCAAGGGCGCGTTTTTATAGGGACCAAAATTCTTAAATTACCTTCCTCTTTTACATAGCCTACATAATCACACGTACATAAACCAGCCAGGAGCAACGGTCTCTGGTCTCCCACTTATTTCTTTCAACTTTTTCGAAACAAAATAACTACATATAAAGCTAGACAAAATATTCCTTCTTTAAAACTATACTCCATAGGTTTAGGTATTTAAATAAAGGTAAATAAACTATCAAAAGGGTTTTTATAGAAGCTACTTTCTTGTTTAAAAATACGATAAAACCAAATTAAATTAATTTTAGATTTTTTCTTTTACTTAATCATTTATTCTTAAACAACTGTTCGTAGATTTATAAAAAAATTGTGCTCTTTAAAAAAAAGATTAATAATAATAATATAATATTTTGTAATCTGTCTATTGTAAAGAGCCCAAACTCTAAACGTCAACGAATTATTACGTTGCTAAATTGAAAAGTACAACTGTGACGTAGCATAACAACTGAAGCAACAGGTATTACGATTAGTCGGTTACTGGCTAGCTATCTCATCACGTGGGTTTTTTTGGTTTACCTTTATTTAACTACCTAAACTTATGGAGTATAGTAGCCTGATGCAGTTATCTATACATTTTTTTTTTTTTTTTTAACATTTTGGAAAGGTTGGTAACCTTACCCAAAATGTTAAAAATAAAAAACTTAAACAAAAAAACAACCCCACACCAATTCGTATACCACTACTTGCTACGTAAACAACAGTGATAGGAGATATTATAACATCATGAAAATACACAAAGTGGATTCAATACATATTATCGAAGCTAATTCAAACACTACCCAAGCAAAGTTAGTAAAATTTATATGGAACCACCAGATAAGCTTCTTCTAACAAAATAATTTTAAAAATCGGTCCATAATTGACGACAACATACATAAAATAATAAAAATTACATACAGACTAACATAATTATAACCTCCTCCTTTTTTATGACGGTTAAAAAATAAATGCTGTTCGTTGATAAGCGCATCACATGAGAAACGCTGGTCCGATTTGACGGTTTTATATTTATTTTAAAATGTTCGAAAAAATGAATGAATGTTCTAATAGTCCGAATTAGGGTTTTGTGGAAAGAAAAAAAAAAAGGATCCCGGAAAATTTTCAAAATCGGGATAAACTGAATGTCCTTTTTTGTATAAGATTTTTGTATTAACTATTGAAATGAAAAATTAAATCTGGATAGGACAAAGTCTGTCGGGCCTGCTACTGTTATATAAATATTGTTTACCTCGTCCAAGGAATCTTGGAAGTCGCGCAGTAAATCTTTTCTTGTTAGGAGGCCGGCTTTCAGTCTTTCATCCTCCACTGACCAACGCAGTTTATTACGACGACCCTGCCCAATATAAAGTAAAATAAAAAATATTGCAATAGTATGTAATGTAATGAGAATCACTTTAAGGCTTGTGCAGACCAGCGCGACTTGTCGCGCGACGCGACACCGGTTATTGTTATACTGTGAAGTTTTCTTTGAAATTGTATTGTTCGTGTCGCGTCGCGCGACAAATCGCGCTGGTCTGCACAAGCCTTTAAGGAATCAGGACGGACTGTGTGATAGTTGGAAATTATATGGCTACAAAATTACCGATTACTGAGATGGCGATTAAGGCCAATTTCACATTAGGACGTTAGCAGCGCGATAGTAGCGCGGTGGCCGCGCCGCAGTTTAGATCAATGTGGCGTTCTTCATTGAAAAAATGGACGCCGACGGGGTTTCAATTTCAGTAATAAATCGGTATACCTAATCACGTGCTGTTGGGGCAGGTAATGATAATAACTTGGTTTACTTGTATAGCTATTATTATATTTCAACATTCACATTTTTTTTTTGTTCAATTGACAAGTATTAAGAAAATGAACATCGACAATGTCAATAGACAATAGTCGCATAGAAAATCAAATTGACTCAACAGAATTGTGGCGGCATCTACAACGCCACTTGCGAACTACGCATCATAGACCTGACGTCATCCAAATCCTGCATCGCGCAAGCATAGTTTACCGCGTGACGAGTACATATACGACCTCCCAACATCAAACATTGTGCGGTTGCTCACCAGACATGACACCCGTTTGGTTGGAGGATCCTCCCTTTTCTATAGAGGATGAGTGAACTTTACATCCTTTTCCTCATACTTTTATAGAATGATGTAGAACCACGTTCAGCTGAATGGAAATGCTTAACTTATTGTCATTCAATAAGTAAGTAGCATGTAAAAGACTTGATTCGGTAAACAGGTTACTGATGCACACTGTTGCTTTCTTACTTAAACTGATATCATTTAACTCGAGTGCATGTTCATTTTTAGGGTTCCGTACCCGAAGGGAGGTAAACGGAACCCTACTACTAAGCCTCCACTGTCCATCTGTCTGTCTGTCTGTCAGCGAGCTGTATCTCGTAAACCGTAATAGTTAGACTGTTGAACATTTCTATTGCCGCTATAACAACAAATAATAAAAATTAAAAATTAAAGGGGGTCTCCACACAATAAACTTGTGGCGTGCCATGTCAGGTGTCATTGTCTAGACCTCATCGAGTAGAGAATAAATATATATTATATGTTTTTTATCTTCACAAATTATGAAATAGGGGACAGTACAAGTTGTCAGTTATAGACCATTTTTGTACGACCTCTATCTAAACAACTAAACAAGTTAGGAATTTGAAACTTCCGTATATTATGTAACATAAACGATATACTCGTATGACCAAAAAATACAAAAAAAAAACACCGATTCATAAGTTATTTATTTAAATATGGGTGATTTTCTGCAACTTCAAAAATAACTTTGTAAATCATAGTATCATTATGAAATACAAATTTATCTTTGCGATTTTCATTAAGATGTAAAATAATAATATTCTTCGTTTAGTATTTTCATTTTTATGCTAAATAATGTACGGTAGTAGTGTAGTACGGAATCCTTCGCGTGCGAGTCCGACTCGCACTTGGCCGGTTTTATTGTTTAATTCTACGTTCAGACGATACCGACAAAATTACATAGAAATTAATGTTCATCTGCTTACATTTCGATATTCGAAGTGCGAGTGAAATATAGGTACCTAAATCCAAAATCTATGGATTGGTTTACTAATGAATAAATTTTTAGGGTTCCGTAGTAAAAAAAGGAACCCTTATAGTTTCGCCAAGTCCGTCTGTCTGTCCGCGGCTTAGCTCAGAGACGGTTAGTACTAGAAAGCTGTAATTTGGCATGGGTATACATATTAATCACGCCGACAAAGTGGCAAAATAAAATCAAGTTTTTTTTTTTCTCGTCTATCCTATAGTGTGGGGTATTGTTGAAAAGGTCGTTTAAAAATATTGTAAGTTAGTGACAACCATTTTTCTATTCAGGGATCCCTTCGCGAAATATTAAGCTTAAAAGTTTTAATTTTTGTTAGAGTCAAGTGTCCCCCCCTGCCAGCTAAATGGTTGGTTTTGGGTATTTGAAAAAATTCACCGCAATAGTATATATAACGAAATTAAAAGGAAAACTATCACAGCTTAGTAGGCTTTATAAGTTAACGAGTAATAATCGACCAACTTAAATTGCGGTTGCAAAAACATTTTCTCCCATACGGAATGTATGGAGAACATGTTTTTCAACTACAAAGTTAAGTTTGTTCTTGAGATAAATTCATCCCAACAACGGAACCCCTCATTGTGCGTGGTCCGACACGCACTTGGCCGGTTTTTTCACTTTTGATTAATTTTATGTTCGTTTCACTTCGAGTAAAAGACATTAATGAAGCATCTGATTTTATCTCAA
Source organism: Agrochola lota (assembly GCA_947364205.1). Lineage (NCBI taxonomy): Eukaryota > Metazoa > Arthropoda > Insecta > Lepidoptera > Noctuidae > Agrochola > Agrochola lota. Next base: position 13,876,889 of record OX376223.1, on the reverse strand, counting down.
GCAGTGCTCTTACCCCTATATGCTCTCCAATAAAATCAAAAGCTAAGAAAAAATAATTACCTTAACATGGCTCAGATCTTCTCTGGCCCTGTAAAACTCCAATTCGGCGTCCCCAAGATCACATTCAGTGAAGTCAATGACCTCATCAGTGTGATGCATCTTCTCTCTAATGTGAGCCAAGATTTGGTTATGCTCTGTGCATTTCCCGCGGTTTTTTATAAGCTCGTCTTCACGTTCTGTCGAAAACGTAATACATTATGATAAGCGCAATTGAAAATGGTGTCAGCTTCATGAAAGGATCTTTAAAACCATTTTTTTTGGGATTAGTAACAATTGTGTTTTGACGTTTTTGTTGAATTTTTATGTGTAAAAATTCTGTAGATATGAGTTTTATAAACATCAAAATCTAAATCTGTTTGAAAAAAATACCTTCGATTTTAGTGTTATAGTTCTGATTATCAATATTGAGTTGTTCATATTGCCATACGTAAAGTCCTGGGCCCAGGGTTTCCAGCTTCTTTACTATAGCCTCAAGTTCAGCGACAATATTTCTCGCCCGTATGTACCGCAGACAAAGTGCAGAGGATTGTTCACTCTTGCGCCTTTGAAGAGTAAGGAATCTCTCCACAGTCTGCAGTTAGTGGAATACTAATTAAAATCATCATCTGCAGCATCGTTTTCCTAGACATGTTCGGGTCGGTTTCCAGTCTAACCAGATGCAGCTGAATACCAGTATTTTACATGGAGCGACTGCGTATCTGACCTCCACAACCGCGTTACTGGAATACTATTTAAAATATAATTATTCAAAGAGAGATTAGTCGGAATAAATAGGATAGGAATAGGTCGGATAGACAGACAAAATAAAAATAAAAATGTTTTTTTTATATGTACTGTAAATACTTTCATATAAAATGCATTTAAAGCCAAGTCAGAGGCCCATGGGCGGTATAAAAACTTTGACACCAGGTTAGTCACTAACCACACGAAGAAGATAATTATGCATTTAGTAACAATATTTATGTTAGCAAATACAAAATAAAAATCTGGTGGATTCGGTCGTTGGACGTCAAAGAGCGCGGTCGTCCCGGGAGAGAGCCCCGTCCAAAAAAAAAAAGGAAAAACAAAAAAAGCAGTGAGACATGCTTGCACAAATGCACATGTGGCGCGGCACTTGCCGGCGAAATCGAATAGTGATTCTTTGTTTGGATACTGCTGTGACTTTACTAACCGCCAAATAAATACATTAAAATAGTGCAGTAAGAGAAAAAGAAAAGTTAAATAGTGTATAGCGTGTGTGTAGTAGGAGGATATTAAAATTGTGCTAAAGTGAGGTGTGTTCCTAATCTCAGGCGAGCCAAGGAACCCAAGATGATCTGGTGAGACCTTTCCATTATCCTTCAGGGCATTACTTCCCTCTGCAAAATCGTTCTTTTATTTAATAAATTATGGGACAACATTTCTATCGCGCATGTACAGTGGTGAAGTGTCTGGCGTTTGATGTCAAGCGCACATTCAACTATTTATTTCATTATTTTCTAAGCTAATTTTAGCTTTAGATTTAGCATAAAAACTATCTTCTCATAAAACTTTTTATTTTGACCAAACCTAACCTCTTGCATGCTGACGATTATAACATCAAGCTTAATCCCCATAAACGACCCTTAACAAATTGGCTATTAGCCATACAAAAAGTTCCTTCAACAAATATTACTTCTGACAGCCATTAATCAAGTTTTATTATACCCGTATGCGCGCAGGACTTCGGTCGGTGTAGTACCTACGTTGCGCAAGCTTTTTATGCAGGATGGCACATGAGTGGCCCACTCACAAAAAAAAAACAAAAAAACTTGACCCGGAAATCTAAGTCTACATAACAAGATGCTACAGAAAAACTAAGAAGCAATAAAAATATCTCCGGGCAACCCGCAGCCCTGTCAAAGTTATGTATCCCTAAAAACGAAACCCACTCTATTACCCAAACAAAAGTTTTACAATGGTAATGGTAAGTTTTTACAAAAAGTTGGTGACTGCCCGTTTACGGGCTGACATCCGACCACGTGTCTGTCCACCGAGACCTCGCTACCTATGTTTCAACGAACCGAGGTGACACCAGAATTCGCTTAACACGTATAAATAACATTCATGAGTTTCTTCCGAACAGCTAGCTTTCTCAGGAACAAATAATAACAAAACACATAACCGCGCAGTTTAACGAGACGTTCTGGGGAGGAAAAGACATCATAATCGCTGCGTCCGAATTCTATCTCGTAAATATGCATGTGCAATAACGACAATATACTGGTTTATTGGTGGTGTGCGGGTTTTTTTAACAGGTTGCCATTGGACTTAAAAACTGTAATTTACAAGAGCTCTTATAGGTCGGAACTCAGAGCGTTCCTATTCGAGAAATGTCTGTATGCGATAGACGATGACTTAACCACGTTTAATATTCGTTAATGTGAGACTGGGTAATGTTGGTATTAGTGGCTTGTAATGCTATTGAATTTTTTGGAAAAAGAAACGTTTTTTCTATAATTTATTGTGTTGTGAATGTGTTAGTTATATAGTTTTAATGATCGTGTTTTTATTTATTTATGATTTCAAACACAGCGTGAATTACTCCTGAATAAATTGAATTGAATTGAATATTCAGTTGCCGGCACTTCAGTACCCGGAAACATACATATCTTATAATAGGATCAGCATTATTACAGCAAGGTCATGATGGCCGATGAACAATACAAAAATAACCTGCAAAGCCTAACACAAGAATCAACAAACCAAACCAACCATCACAACATAACAAATCGGTAGGTAACAAATACAACACAAGAGATGAGCGAGGGCAGACCACAAAACCCCGATTCCGGAACAGCCTCCAATTAGCTAGCTCATTAATACCGTGTGAAAAATTGGAATCAACATTACGTACACCGATATCAGGGGAAGTCGAGGACGACACTGTATACACAATACTTAGAAACCCGCCTTCTTGATCAATTAAGTACACTTGCCCAGACCTGCGTATTGCAACTTGGAATGTCCGTGGGGCCTCGTAACTGGACAAAAAAAGAAACAAAGCAGATGCGGACCTTTCAAATAGGGCTATTCACGTAGCCTGCCTACAAGAAACAGGGATGAACTTAGGAACGTAAAACTTCCACCCACTAAAAATGGTACCTATCTGGAACTGCAGATAAAGCTCACCGGGGATTTGCAATTTTAATCAGAAACGATGCGCAAATCGAAACAATAAACAGTAGGAAGGATACTAACGCGATGTCAATCACTAGTAAAGTTGATAGGGGAAGCGACAAATCTGCTCCTCTTTATATAATTAACTCTCACATCAACAGCTCGACCTCTAAAGCAACCCAGATCATTCACAGGTCTATTAAACTTGATTAGACAAAAAACCAAGGAAATGTACTCTATTAATCCTAGGCGACTTTAACGCCTATATTGGTAGACAGGATACACTAAACTCTCAACGCAAAACGCTGAGTCACCAAAATCTACATGATTAATATTCTAACTACTAAAATGTTAATGGTTATAGCCAATAGGGAAAAGCTTCAAATAGAAACAACAAAAAGGACATCATCATGTAGGATAACATGATCTACGGCCACGCAGAAATCCCAATTGGATTACATTATTACGCTACAGGCAACAGGAAAACCCCTTAGATCCGGTAGGGTCCCTCCGACCATAAAATAATCTGGGGACAACTTCAAACAAGTCAAATTTTAAACAAAGTTGAAAGCACCAAACACGTGACACAAAAGAATCGGACAACAATTGAGAACAAAGATTTCAACCACAAACAATGCTACCGATGCCGCTCTCAATAAAAAATCCTCCAAAACAAAATACCAAGCATGCATAACAAAAAACTGGAAAACATAGCAATCAACTCAGCAGTGAAAAGCATCAACATATCATGGAGCACCATAACTGGAGTTTGAAAAGCGGCTGCCCAGGAAACCTTAGTTTTTCAGCCGATTAACCCTAGGGATCATCGTATAGCTCTTGCCAACCTACAAAAGGCAAAATTCTTACAAAAAGAAAACCTGGTAACCCCAACTCGGGTAAAAGAATGTCAGGCAACACTTCAAAAGGTTAAGCTCCAAGCACTGCGATATATTTTAATACATCGAACCAAAAAAACGTTAAACAATAGGATAATCAAGGTATGCATGAACGAACGAACACACAATAAATGGTGTGGACAGCAAAGTAGGTGGATCATCAAACGAAAGGAAGTCAAACAAGGTTGCCCGTTATCCCCTCACCGTTTTACACTGGTCATGGATAAGGTTCTTAGAACACTCGAGGAAGAAACCCATCTAATCAAACTAGACCAAGATCGTGAAATCTCACTCCATCTGGTACTATAATTCGCGGATGACCTCATCTTCATTAGCTGTTATCATTAGTTAGTAAACCCATAATAGCTAGTGTCGGCCTCCAAATAAACGAAACAAAAATACTAATTAGAGACCCCATAACTACACGGAAAGCGACATACGTGTCAATGAATGAATTAAATCTACCTATAATCGTTGAAATTAAATACCTAAGCACATACATAACATCTACACTAAACAGGAGAAGCACAATTAGAAAACGATGCGAACAGGCCACTAGAAACACAAATCAAAATCATCATTACTACCATTCATAGAAAACTTAAAGATGGACGGGCAAGCAGCCAGACTCATGTATAGAATAGTAATCGTACCCTGTATGATATACAGTTTGAAAGTATCGACAATCACCAAAGCTAACAGACCAAGACGAGAAGATATGAGAAAGTTATCATGAGAGACTTGATTAACCACGCTAGGAATAAACCAAGCTAAGGAAATTACACGAAATTTTAGACTGAAAAAACAGTAACCATACTCATCAAGAATCACAGGTGTGCTATCTCGCAGACGTTCATAGACGCGGCAAACCTCACCTGTTACATGCAGCAATACAGTACAAGCCCAAATTCAAGAACGTAGGCCGATTGGATTACACATGGAACGACAATCTTAAACAGGACATGGCGCACTTCGATAAGGAAATCAACTTTTGGATGGACACGGCTGAAGACCGATGCAATATCAAGAAGACGGCCAGCGAGAGGTACTAGAAACCTGAAACGGACAGCGAGTCATTTGATGAAGACACAGAAAACAGTAAAGTCTAAAACAGAACAGCAGGGAGATAGAAAAGAGCCTAGAAAGAAACGTAACTCCGCCAAAGGATTCACAGGCGAAGATCGACTAAGCCAACTGGCTGCGACGTCGTAAAAAGATGCCCATCCATAGATAATTAACACCCGTCTCTCCACTATTCCAATGCTTACTCTAGGATGCATATCCGGTACGGCTCTCAAATCCTTCCTTATCCTAAGGGCACGTCTTCCTTACCATTACCCGCGCCCCCCGGTCTACTCCTAGATATGCAATGGCCTTTGTAGTCCCATGAAACACGAGGCTTCATGGGCTAGTGCAAATCTTGGGGTTCATTCGATTTATCGAGTCTGGTTAAACCACGCTGGGATCGGTGCATTTCATTCATTCATTCATTCATAGCAAATACAAAATAAAAATCTGATATTTTGACATTAGTGACATGTAGTGTTTGTGTGTACAAACATTTATTTAATTTTTTTTCTTATAAGTACGGTACTAAAAACAAAAGAAAACTATTTCTTAAATTTTATGTTAAAAATTGATTTATATATTTTCAGCATTTAGTAAAAGGCTGTTATTGTTGACATTATAGACGCTGCAATTTTATTTATTTGTTTATTAAATAAATAAAATATTTTTGTTTTGTTGTAGCCTGCTTAGATATTTATGAGTATATTGATAGGTACCCATCACGTTTATGATTTGCCAACCAATTTGTCATTTGACATTGTTAAGACGATTGTCATTTTTTTTAAATTTAGTCTCAGCTGAGTTAAATCAGATTATAAAGAATGAATCCCCAAATTCGGACTTCAAACCGAAATCCATAATTAGGTACAAACAGTGGACTACGGTGTTCAAAGTTAGCATGAGCTCGATTTTGAAAAAAACAAAAGTGCATATTTCAGTTTATTTTGATAAGCATTGAAGCTTTGGTCATCGTCTTTTAAGCCTGTATATAACAACTGATGGTAGGACCTCACTGTTTTTAGAAAGTTCGACAATGTTTGGCCTACCTAACATTGTCGAACTTTCTAAAAGCCGTTAGGTTTGCTATACAGCCAAAAGAATTAATTACTAAGCAAATTGACAACCTACGTCAATTTGCCGAGTTACAGCCATTTTATAAATGTCAAGTGTGTTTATTCTGTAAATAGGCGGAATCACGTCAAATAAGCTAAATGGGGTCGACATTTCCTACCTGACTACCCCTGAAAAAAAATGGCGAAAAAAAGTCAGGGGTCAAAGTCTCTTTTAAACTCCAGAAAACAGATCATGTGAGGACCATGTAGATTACACGGACAATTTAAGTTGGTAGTCAATTTGCTAAGTAATTCATTTTCCTGACCCTTCTTTCCATGTTTCGACAGTCCTTTGTCCTAGTGTAAATTTGTATTTCAGGACATGAGTCTTACTTTATCAGCGATAGGTTTTCCTTTTCTTGAGTAAATTAGTCCCGAACCAGTGGTCCGCTCCAGATGTTGCAACCCATCAAACTTTGTGTTAGCATGCTCCAATCTACCAGCATATTTTTCTTCAACTTCGGAAACTTTCTTTTTTATCTGTTTAAAAATAAACTTTTTAAGTAGAATACATTTACGTTAATCAAAAAGGTGAAATTAAAAATCTCTAATTAAATAAAATTAAACAAATCGTAAAAAGGTTTATTAGAAGACACTTTGTTTAAAAATACGTTGTAACACCACACCATTTTTTATTTTTTATTTATACGATAGTTTTGAATGTTAAACTTTATCAATCAATCTGCCTCGCCTTTTCCCAACTATGTTGGAGTCAGCTTCCAGTCTAACCGGATGCAGCTGAATACCAGTATTTTACATGGAGCTACTGCCTGTCTGACCTCCACAACCCAGTAACTGGTATACCCCTTGGTGTAACTGGTGTCAGAATTTCGGGCTTCTGAGGACTCGTAACGACTGTCAAAGATCTACGAATGACAGCCGGGATCAACGGCTTAACGTGCTTTCCGAGGCACGGAGGAGTCTCGGTATGTAAAGATGGTCATCCATCCACTGACCAACCCCGGCAAGCGTAGCTTAACCTGATAGATCGACCAGTGCGGCTACTGTTACTTAGCCACGAGCTCCTCCTTAGCCTCGAGTATGTTAAGCTTTATCATTTATTCTGAAGCTAGTCTTTGTAGATGTAACTGCTTGAGCACAATTTTAAAGTTAGATTTATAAAAATATTTTGTAATCTGTCTATTGTAAAGAGCCCAAAAAGACAAGTCCTCTTAATGTCAATGACCTTTAACGTTGCAAAATTGAAAAGTACAACTGTGACATAACAATCATGTCACGAGTTTTTTTTTGTTTACCTTTCTTTAACTATCTAAACCAACAGAATATAAGTGCCTTCTGTTTTCTTTATTAAATGTAGGTATATATATTTAATAAAGAATAATAAAGAATAATAAAATATAATTTGATTATTATATTTTATTGCCATCAAAATAGTAATGTGATATGGAAAGTGGGTGAAAAATAAATACACAGGTACACCCCAGTTTACATGTTTGTCGAATGTGAAAACTCTTATTATGAAATCTTTTTCCAGCGCTTTTAGGTTCACATTTATTACTGAATTGTTAACCGAAAACCGATGCCACTTTAATAGACACTATGGTTTTTAATAGGGATTATTAAAAACAGTACAGTACAGTACATAAACATAGTGTTAGGCTATAGTTCTACAAACTACTATTACTTGGTTAAGCTTGTTTTCATTATAAACATTACGGGGTTTATTCATAAACGTTGATTAAAGATAAGAGACGAAAAATGCCTGTATTCCTGTTGTCCCCGTAGACGATGTCCCCGTTAAAGGGGACATATTCCTTTCCCCACAAAGGGGATTTAATAAAAAAAAATTTTTTTGTGAAGATCCGTCTAGCGGATTACGTGATTGTGGCACAAACATTTATAATTTACGATTTTATTATATATGTATATAGTGTATTTCCTTAAAAATAATGTAGTATTCTATGTGTATAATCATAATAAAGTCCCCGTCACGAGAAGCTATAAGTTTTATAAACAAGAGAACAAAGATTTTATTTAAGAACTTCTACTTAGTTACGTAGCGAAACAATCTCAAATCAATCAACTCAAAGTAACTTAGGTGTAATACGACACTAACGAGCAATTTCACTTGGTCGGGTTATATTTCTAATGTTTTGTGGTACTGGAACTCACACGCGTTCAGTACCACAATACATTAGACGTCAGCACTTTATATCGTTAAAATATAACCCGACCGAAGTTAGTTGCTCGTTAGGTTCGTATTACACGTATGTTACTTTGAGTTGATCGAATTTGAGATTATTTGTTGTTGATTTAATTATTGCTACATAACTTAGTAGATGTTCTTAATTTACAAAATGTATAGCTTCTCGAAAGTCCCCGTGGACTTTAGTAATGAAATTGCGTAATTGTTTCCTAAGTGACTACCTAGTAACCTTATAACACGTGACCTTGTGTGATGATGTTGATTCTGTGATATTATAGTTAAATAGGTAAATTAATGTGATATTTTTGTAAGTTTATCATTTCAATTATTTGTGTTTCATTTTGATTTGATTTTAAATGAAAGGGTGGTGGTACCTTTTCATTTAAAATTAAATCAAAATAAATAAGGTATTTAGTTATTCTCATTTGTTGTTTTGTTGTGTGCTATAAATAATTTGAATCATTTGTAGATACTAACGACAAACAATTTTTAAAATATTATTAGTATTATAGTATGGGTAGTTACTATATTGATTGTGTGAACTAAATAAAAAAAATTGAATAACTTTTATTGATTTAGATTTAAAATATAGTTGTGTTTTGTGTGGAAATATTTCTATTTGTTTCTATAATTAAAATTTAAATCTATTATATACAAAATATATTTCATTTTAGTAGTAGGCTTGCCGCGCTAACTTACCCATGTTTAAATAAAATAATTAATTAAAAAAAATCAAAAACCCGTTATTAAACCCGCTTGTTTTTCTCTTTTCAGCTATGTGATTTTGCAGTCGGGATTTTGATTTTTTTAAATTATTTATTTTATTTTAGACTTTTTAGTATGGGCACACTCTTATGAACAAAAACTGGTGCGACACAAGTATGGCCCATTTTTACGCTATCAAAAACTTTTAAAACCAATTTATTATTCCTAAATATACAACATTTAACTTATATCTTTTTGTAATCCCATTTTAATTTCCTTTATTTCAACCCTACTCGATAGGTTTGGTTAATTAACCGTTTTTTTTTAATTTACGTATTACTTTTTCGCCAAAACTCCGCAATTTTTTTTTCTAACATTAAACTCAAACTCGAACTCAAAGCATTTATTTCAATTAAACCATTTACAGGCACTTTTGAACTGACAAGGAATTGGTCAGTCAGAAATATGAAGCTAGTTCCCCATTCCAAAGCGTAGTAGGTACCTATGGAGAAGAACGGGCAAGAAACTCCACGGACACTCTTTTAAATAAATTGTTACAAAATATTGGCCACATCTATTATTTATATTTATATTAAGATTTATTTAAAAGAACAGTCTTTTAAATAAATCTATCTAAGGACACTTGGTTACTTAAGATGAGTATAACGATAACTTAACTGTCGACATTCATTCAGTCGTTTGGAAGATACGAGGTAGGTAATTAAAAAAAAAAAAAATATGTAGACATATAAGATACGCGCGAAAAACAACCCTTCCTTGGCAGTCGGGTAAAAAAGAAATAAAAATTTAAAGTGGACAACGATACGTGAAATCTTAACAATCCGTTGTCCCTATTGCCCGTATGTACATAAGAGGGACAACGGTAAGGAAGTTTTATGACATTGTCGTCCCCATGACGGGGACACAGATTACGGGGACAACGGGAAAACACGGAAAAATGTATGGTTAAACAGTCGCAAATCACTACTTTACGTTAAGCAACGTTTATGAATAAAGGGATAATAAATGCTTACATCAGTGATTTCACTCTCTGCCTTCTTTTTCAATTCTTCGTAAGCATACAATTTCTGTTGATATTTTTCCTCCATATCTACAGCCCCCTCCAAAGGCTTCAAAACATGTTCACATTTACGTTTTCTGAAAAGTCAGGTGTTTCTTGATACAAATAATGCACTACTACAATATTTTCTATCTCATCATCTTCCTGCCCTAGGTCCATATTACTTGGGGTCGGCGCAACAAGTTTTTTTCTTCTATTCCCACCAGTCGTCAACCGTCATGCTATATTTCACTTCCTTCTCTTTCATATCATTCCTCACACAATCCATCCATCTTTTCTTTGGCCTTCCTCTCCCTCTCCATCTATTAACATTTATATTCATCATACCAAGCCAATCGATTTCCTTTCAACTTTTATGTCACTGGCGCCACTTTCAAACTTCCCCATAAATATTCAATTCTTACTTTATCCTCTTCCGTCATTCCACACATCCATCTCAACATTCTCATCACTACTGCATGCAATCTATCTTCATCCATATTTTGCATGGCCCAGCATTCCGATCCATATAGTACGACAGGCCTTATCACGGACATGTGAATTTTCCCCTTTCACTTGAGGGACATCCGTGGGTCACAATTTGTTCCTATCGCTATTTCATCCATCTGGATTTGATCCGGCGCGGTACGTCTCGGTCTACTTCGCCATCCCCTTGGACAAGCGTAGCGGTACCGAAAGTCAGAGCGGATCGGCAAGGGAATTCCATTGAGAGATATGGGAACAGGACTGGGGAGACCACCAAAATGATGGTTCGACTTACATCTAAGGCCAAAAGTCTTCAGTCTTTCCCACTACATCTCCAATCTGCTCTGGACCTTTCGGCAACCAGCACAATGTCAACAGCGATACACCAGGGAGCCTCTTCCTGGATGTTTGACGTAAGAGCATCCATTATCACCAGGAAGGGCTGGGTGACCATTGATGCAAGCCGCCAGTCACGTTGAAGCTACTAGTAGTGCCCGCTGTAAACCGGACTTGGGTACTGCATCGACTGTACATCGCTCGATTCAAATGCACATACTTCCCAGGCACACATTTCTTCTTAAGGTCCCACCACAAAACTTCAGGAGGCACTCAGTCATAAGCCTTTTCGAGGTCAACGAATACCATGTGCAAGTTTTTATGCGCACCTCTGTATTTCTTGTACAGCTGGTGGATAGCGGATAGCGAAGATGGCATCCGTTGTTCCCCGACTAGGAATAAAACCGAATTGGTTTTGCGTAATTTCACTCACACATCTTCTTTTAGTCGCCTTTCAATAACTTTTTCCCAAGCTTTCATACTTTGTCACATTAGCTTAATTCCTTAATATTCGTTGCACTCCAAAACAACCTTTGTTTTTAAAGATGGGCACCAGTGAACTATTACACCATTCGTCAGGTATGGCTTCTGCCAGCAACACCTTATTGCAGAATAAAGCCAATCACGTCCATCCAATTACCCGTAAAAACTACTACAATTCAACTTGTATTCCGTCCGGACCTATTGCTTTACCATTCTTCATTATGGATGAAGTGAGAATAGTATAGTACTATTCATTCATACATTCTCACTAAGCCCTCATTTACTGGTTTATTATCAAGCACACCATTCCAGTGAGAATTACTGGATTCATTCATTAGTCTTTCAAAATAGCCCATCCACCAATCCTTAATTTTCTCATCATCCGAAAGAACTATTCCAGTTTCATCCCATATACATTTTATCTGACAATTATCCCGTCATTCGTTTTTCTCTCTCTAGCACGCCAGTATAGATATTTTTGGTCTGCTGGTCTATCCAAAGATAAAGCTTGTCCTGGGCGTTTGTTCTCTATGTCCACAACTTTCTTAGCTTTTTTCTCTAGAGCATCATACTCACTCTTTTTTCGACTTTCAAACTAATATATTTACATATTCAACACTGCCATTCCTTGAACTTTATCTTCTTATCCTTCAATACATTCTGTATTTCTGTCGACTACCACCATTTATCCTTATCTATCGTACCCTTTCCTTTTATATCTCCCAAAATATCTTTCGCTGCACTATTTACACTTCGATCATTCATGTTCCCTATGTCTATCATTTTATCCACCACTTGCTCTTAAAATTTCTTCGCACAATCATTCTTCTCCAGCATTAATCAGATCTCAGCGAAATTAGAATCTCGCTAAGTACATAAGTATGTGAGACTGAGATACGCCAATTTACTCACATGCACACATACTTAGCGAGATTCGTATTTAACAGATCGAATTTAGAATAACTACCTAATTTCATTGAATCAATCTGCCTAGCATTTACCTAACTATGTTGGGGTCGTCTTCCGGTATAACCGGATGCAGCTGAATACCGGTATTTTACATGGAGCGACTGCCTGTCTGCCCTCCACAACCCAGAAACTGGGTAATACGATTTTCGAGCTTCTGACGACCCGTGACGACTGCTAAAGATTCACGAATGGCAGTCAGGACCAATGACTTAACGTGCTTTCCGAGGGATGGAGTATGTAGAGATGGTCACCCATCCACGGACCAACCCCGGCAAGCGTAGATTGACTTGGTAAATCGACCCGTGTGGCCGTTATTACTTAGCCATGAATGAGAAGATCGTGGCTAAGTAATAATAGCCGCACGGGTCGATTTACCGATTTACTAATTTCATTTAAAATTGTATACTTAAAAACTATGACATCATCATTATCTGTTATCGAAAACATACAATTTTTAAGGAAAATTCTCTAGTCCGGCTTCCTTTGTGTATTATGTAGAAATAAAAAAATAGTCGAAAAAAACAACACGAATGTGAGATTTTATTTTTGTTAAATTCATAACGACGTGGGTTATGATTAGCATACAAAGCAGTAAGTACCGGAATTCTACATAAATCACGTCGAAAGTGTTTAATTTCAACAATTTGTTCTACGATACAATACATTACAAAAATATCGGCATTCTGGCATATACATGACAACACGAACGGTCTGCCTGCCAAAGTATTATACAACTTCTTGTTATTCGTATAAAGTTCAGTAGGCTAGTATTTTCTTTCAATAATAATGAGCAACTCAGATGTTTGTGCCGAACTCGCGACGATGACTAGAAAAATAAATATACCTTCCGTTTTATCTTACGGTTGAAAAGATTTATTCTCGTACGTTATGTTTTGTGTCGTTACTCGTATTTTTACAATTTTATTGCGAGTGTTTATTAATTATGGCGTCATTCCAAAATGTACTAATGTGATACATTTTTACAATCAAAAAAATATGCTACTTCTGGCAATTTTATACAGTCGATTGACTAGAGCTTTTGTAAAAAAAAAACATAGACAATGCGAGGAAAAGTTTTGCCTTCTTTTTCTTCTTTTACCATTATGAACCTTTAAATCGCTCATGCGGCGGTATAGAGATCGGGTAGTAAACAAGTGTAGGTATGATGCGTGCTATAAACGTGTTCGGGTCGCCACATTTCATTTAGCAGCATTTGTTTAACCACAAAGCCGACTCGAAACAATTACTTTAAATGTATCCGGCTAACATTCGGCTCGTGCCGATTGGAAAAGTCCGTTCGGCATCTGCGTTCGCTGAATTGGCATGTTGGAATTCATATTTACCACCCAGCTCTTCTTACCCGCACCCTGTTACCCAAAAATACCGTTCGGTTTAGCCGCCCGTAGGTAACGTGCGGTTAAGTCGAACAGTATTTTTTCCGAACATTTATATTATCTATATATTATTGATTTACCACCCGGCTGTATCAATAATTACCGACCCGAACTAGTGTATATATTGCGCGCTTTATAGGATAGGTACTTGTAATATTCAGCAAGTCGTCTATGCAGTATGTTGTTGAGCACTTGTTGATGGTTGCGCTCCAATGTGAGGTCTCTGTGAGCTTGCAAGTACTCATCCCTGTCCACGTGAATAGTAGCCGAAGTAGCTACATTAATTCCAATCTGGGCACTTTGTTCTCTGGCTGCATCATCTAGTTGCTCGTCACTTACTGGAAAATTAATAAATTATTAATCATTGTAGGAGGTGCAGAATTTGGACATAGAATATAATTTTAAAAGAGCCGAATCGCCTCACCCACTCCCATTAACACACAACACATCCGCCCACTCACTCAACACTGTCATGATATCTAATTGTACTCCTACTAAGCATTCGAAATGTCAAAACATCGAGATTGGTATTATGATATTGCTATAGGTATTTAAATTAACTATTTATGTGTTAAACACATAAACCTTCCAGAACCAATACTCGATGGTGAAAACCGCATCAAAATTAATCCAGATTGTCGACGAACCGATGGCCGATGAAGCAAACGAGTCCTGGACAGGAGACCGCATATCGGCAAGCGAAGGCTGGGAGCTTCCCAGCTTGATCCACGACCTTAGCGAGACACTATAAACAACCTTAGTTTTTGTTTAACCTAAACCTCTTAAGTTATCATTCTACTCGTCATTATGAACACTTTTCACTATGGGACAAACGCTGAAATCGGGAAAAAAAATCAGCTGTTCCCTACATTTATGTTCGCATACCTCGTCGAAATGTAGGGAACAGCTGTTTTTTTTTCAATATATGAAATGATTCACTGTTTTGAGACATAAATGTGTGTTTAGAGTTGGAGTACATTTTTTCACCTTTGAAAACTCAAAATTAGCGCTTATCTTAAAACTTTTTGATCTGTGTTCTGTATACTGTGTGTGCATTGTGACTTTGGGACGTCTGAAAAAGTTTTTTTTTTAAAACATGGATACTTCACCCGCAGAATCCGCCAAAGTGGTGACATTGCTGGATTCTGGAATTAGTCAGCGTGTTGTGGCTGAAAGATTGCATCTAAGCCTGTCGACCGTTCATAGAGTCTACACACGCTATCGAGAGACTGGTTTGTTCACGAGCCGTCCAGGATCTGACAGGAATCGGGTCACTTCTGAGCGAGATGATCGATTTATAGTAACAACTTCTTTACGAAATCGACGCCTTAATGCTTTTAAACTGCAGCAGCAGCTTCATGTTGTACGTAGGGTGGCTGTAAGTGACTCTACAATTAGAAGAAGATTGAAGGAACGTGGACTGGTACCGCACAAGCCAGCAAATGGGCCGAAATCAACCACACACCATCGAAGAGTGCGCCTTATCTTTGCACGTGAGCACAAAACTAAATTGGTCATACCTCCAGTGGAACAAAGTCCTCTTTTCTGATGAGTGTAAAATTATACTGTATGGTAACGACGGAAGGAACAAGGTCTACAGAAGAGATGGAGAACGCTTTGCACAATGCTGCATTGAAGAAAAGGTCAGCTATGGTGGCGGTTAGTGGACGGTTTGGGGAGGAATCAGCGCCGACGGTAAGACAGAGCTTGTCTTTGTGTCTAGGCCACGTCTGCCTGCACTAAACAGTCATCGGTACATCGAACAGTGTCTTGAGCCTCATGTGATGCCCTATGCACATTTTATTGGCAACGGTTTCATATTCATGCACGACAATGCTAGGGCTCACACCGCGAGCGTCGTACGAGATTATGTTACCGAAGTCGGTTTCTCCATTATGGAAGCCCGGACATGAATCCGATTGAACATCCATGGGATGCGTTAAAGAGACGAATTCGTGCAAGAGATCCTACCCCAGAAACATTTAGCCAGCTGCAAAATGCAATCCAAGAGGAATGGAATGGAATGCCACAACATTTGATCGTGACTCTCATCCGATCGATGAAGAACCGTATGGAAGCAGTAATAAGAGCTCGGGGAGGGAATACAAGTTATTAAATAAACGTTTCTTAAGTTTTTTTTTCATTTACGTGTTTTGTTTTATCAATTTCCTTCATACTCCATACAGGGTAAAAATGGTTTGTTAAACAAAATACGAAACCTATGAAAATTTAATTTGAATTTAGAACATTAATATTAGGATTTGAAAACCTCATATTATTCATTATTAAATGACATTTGACATATTATATTCCTAAATATACTCATTTTTCTGATAATCCTTACAAAATTGCAAGGTGTTTCGATTTTTCTGATGAGAAGTGTATTATTATCAATTATAACTTAATGCTTAATTATCATATTATCATTATTAATATGGGCCACTATTTTTTATATTTTTAAATGATAAAAAAAAAAAAGTAATTTATATGTATGAAAACGTAATAAAGGAAAATAATGATAATATGATAATTAAGTATTAGGTATTTAAACCTCGTATTCATAACGGAGAACAGGGTGTTGTTGTAGAACTTTGGAGAAGTCCATGTCCGGCAGTGGACTGCTGCAGGCTGAGCTTTGATGATTCATTTTTTTGCGTTGTGAAAAACAATTTGCAGGCAACATAGAGTACAGTTAGGTAGGTACCATTATTGTAACAGACCGATAAAGTAGGTGTAGAATTTAGGATTTTGGTTTCAGGATTTTACGGATGATCGACCTCGAACGTGCCATCTTTGACAGCAATTGCCAGTAAATTGAAACTTCACTTAGGTTGAAAATATCTAACTCACAAAAACCAAGCAAATGACATGTAACCTTAGGGTGATAACGCAATTACGAGGACGACTAAACCTACCTAATGTTTACCACAAAAAAGTGTTAGTCTGTTTATTGACTTACCGATGGATGCACTTTCTGAATCAGAGCTTGTAGCGCCCTCGTTATCGCCAGAAACTGTATGTCCTTTAGTCTTTACTTTCTTTTTTATCTTTACTTCCTTAGGTTTATCCTACGATTTGTTACAACATTTTAAAGAGTTACGTATGAATATCGTTTTGCTACTGTTGGTGTTAATAGTTGGACAGGCAGTGAAATCTTTAGTTTTATTCACTAGGCTACTTATTTTACGATCATACTTGGACACCGAAACAACTAACTGAAGATGTTTCTGCCACCGCTATTTTTAGGAAACTAGAACAACGCAATCATTATTTTTGATAGATTTGATATTGGGGCTGAAAATATTAAAGATTTTCTAAAAAGTTTTGTATAGTTACTATAATATGTTGATAATGCATTACCCGAATTGGGATAAGAGTGAGAGAATGATGATAATGCACTTATACCTAACGCAAAGTTCTATAGCAAATTGCCCTAACCTAAAACACGATGTCCAACTTTTGTTGACCAAGTATGTCTAGTGATAACCAATGCCTCACCAGTGTTAAAATTTTATACAACGGTCAAAACTAGTCCAACGTCACAAAAATAACTCTCAAAGGCGCCATCTCCACGTGCGAGAGAATCGCGGCGATAGTCTTGCTGTGCCATCAAATTTTCGCCGCGATAATATCGCCGCACCGTTTGGAGGTTGCTTGATAAAGTATCGCCGCGATAATCTCAACCATGGAGATGGCGTCTAAATGTCCTTAATTCAAAGTAATAACGATAATATACTTAGGGCATAATACATAGAAGGAATAAGGAAAAAATACATAGCAGCAACATGAAACTCGCCCTGAATATTCTGCGTAATGAAACGAAATTTTTGAATCGACGGCATCATAAATAAATTACGCAAAGAACGTAGCAGTAGTTCGTCGGGCTATAGCCACGGACATAATAAATGCTAATAATGACGGCACAGGGGACGGGGTACGTGTTCTATGAACAGAAGCAGACGTTGACGTAACAACTCGATTGCATGCAAACAGTATCATGTTAATTAAATTGAAAGGGACAAAAACGGAGCAGCATACCTGAGTTCCAGGCATATCGCGTGATTCGTTTGAATTACTCGACTTTTATTGATCTGCTTATAACCCGAAATTATTTCACTCCATTATCTTCCCAGCACAACATGCAA
Source organism: Agrochola lota (assembly GCA_947364205.1). Lineage (NCBI taxonomy): Eukaryota > Metazoa > Arthropoda > Insecta > Lepidoptera > Noctuidae > Agrochola > Agrochola lota. The sequence goes on along the minus strand of OX376223.1, from coordinate 13,858,870 downwards.
AGACTGTTGAACGGTTGTCATGGTAACTAATAAACGAGTATCGAACGGCTTTCAAAGCAAATCTGCCAGTTGCAGATGCATGTAGACATAAAAATGAAGTTTTATTTTAGGCACGAAATAGTTTCACATAGAATTTCGACGGGTTTTTATAGTTCATTCATTCGAACACGAGCTTATTGTTTTTTATTTATTTTCATCATTATCATAATTTTAACCGAATTACGTGCACTACTATACAGGGTGGATTTTGATTGAGAGATTGAGATGGGGCAGTAAGGACAGCTACCTTAACCGTTGTCGCTAGAAGAAAACGGTTTTAGGAGACTGACCTTAACTTTTTGAGACATTTTGATCTGCATTCACAGATTTTGAAAAAAAATTGCAGTCAGCAAGAAAATGGGCAGTTTTCACAAAAAAATAATTGTTGCCAATCGATCGAGAGTTTTTTGATCCTTGTATGAACAAGGATCAAAACACTCTACTAGACCAACTAAGGTTTGAGTACTAGAAAAGTCAGAAATCGCAAAAAAATCTTTGTGTGGTAAAACTACAAATTACCGATTTTCAGCCTTTTCCCTTTACTTATGACACCTTGCATCTTGCCTAATTTCATCATTCTAGGTTAGCAGAGAGTACCCTGTAGGTTTTGATTTATTTGCGAGTATCAAAATAATTATGTCGTATAAATGGCCGTATTTTTTATTGCGTTGACTTAGAAGCTTGATTTTTTTAAACTTCAAGGGACCACAGACCTACGTATTTGATGTTATTTCAACTTGATACCTCCACGCGTTCCTGAGAAAAAGGGTCGTGCGTGAGAGACTGATGACGGACAACGATGTGATCCTAAAAAGGTTCCGTATTTTCCGTTTGAGGTACGGAACTCTAAAAATGACCTCAAATTATTTATAACTTTCAGACTTGTTCGGAAAACGTTAAAAAAGACTGTCATCTGCAAAAGACAGAAATTGCAAAAAAACAAACTACCCATGTAAAAAGCTTTTTTAAAAGCAACAAAGGTTCTAAATTTTGATTTTGATTTTATTCGTTCGAAATTAGAAGTTCAATTTATTTTAGTTTAGTTTCGGCAAGTCTATCATCGTAAAATAGTAAGTTGGAGTAACATTTCCTACGAAATGTGTGGGAAAAGTTTTTTGCGATTTCTGACTTTTCTAGTACTTACTCAAACCTCAGTTGGTCCAGAAGAGTTTTTTGATTCTTATAATAAATCGATCCTGATTGGCATCAAAAAAAGTTTTTGTGACAACTGCCCATTTTCTTGCTGACTGTACTTTTTTTTCAAAATCTGTGAATGCAGATCGAAATCTTTCAAAAAGTAAAGGACAGTCTCTTAACACCGTTTTCCTGTAGCTACAATGTTTAAGGTCCTTACTGCCCCATCTCAAAAATCTACCCTGTATAAAGGCATCCCCAATCGTCATCAAATCGACAGTTCTCGCATCCAGCGAATTCTCGCAGTTTTCACCAAGTCATCGGTCCACCTTGTGGGAGTTCTAAAGATTTCTAAAGAATTCTAAACGATTGCTATTTAATTAGTAGGTACTACATTAGGTTCATCATAAGATAATTTTCGTTTATTTTTACTTATTTAATTTTTTCCAGGTTCCTCTATCGACTCTGAACTTACCCTGAAACTATGGCACGCAATTTCTTTAACATCCTGTATATATAAAAAGCTTATTATTTTCCGAGTGACTAATAACTTAAAAGTCGACTAAATGTTTGCAACAAATAAAATAACTTGCCAGCGATTAAATATTTTCGCGACTATTATATTATGTAAGGTTCAAAATTAAAGGTGTTATAAAAACTAAAAACTAGCAGCTGCGTTTAGGTAGCAAATAAACTATACCAGTCAAATAAAATATTAGGCGAGGAGCTATAAATAATGACTTGGCGACTAATAATGTTAGTAGGGTGGCAAAGATAATATATTACCAACTATTTCGTGCCGTCTAAAAACCCACTTTCAGGCTTCGCTTTGCGGGCAGCTCTAAATATTAAAACGAGTACAATAAAAATGAATAAGAGGTAATTATTAATATTTTTTTATCATAATTTCATGAAAACGGCGGAAGGTGCGATGATTGGATACGAGTGTAGTGCGGGGTGGCGGGGTGCGTGCGGGTGCACGGCCAATAGCAAGCGGCGCGGGCGGCGGGCCCACGCGACTTCTAGATTGTTATTGTTTTCATTATTCGCCGGTAATGTGCACGTTAATGTTTAGTTTTGTTTATTTTGCGTAATATTTTAGTGAATTACCAGTATTTAGTGATTTATATGTGGAGATGAGTCAGTTAGAGTTAGCTGGACCAAGTCGTGAAATAAATTGTGATGAAGGAGTGCCGGATTACTATTCAAGTGGAGCAGAATCAGAGGATCATGGACCAACGAAACCCAAACGTGGACGAAACAAACTTTGGGTTTTTAAATCTAAATTTTCAAACTTGAAAGAGGCGGAAGATTTCGTGAATTCAAAAAATACTTGGTCTCGGAAATTTACCTAAAGTCTATAATTGTTAGTGTCTTTACTGTCCCCAGATTTAAAAAGGGGTATAACCCCTCTATTGTTGGTGAATCTTTTGGGTTAGGTTAGGTTAGAACAGTGACCATTAACGCGTGAAGGCGAGCGAGCGGAGCGAGCGTGCCGCGGCAGCGGCCGCCAAGCGCCAGATACCCTCTATTGTGGGTGAATCATTTGGATTAGGTTAGGTGAGAACAGTGGCCATTAATGCGTTAAGGCGAGCGGGTAGTAGGTAGAGATCTTGGCACGTGGTAATCAGTTACTAGGTATATCTACTCAACTATGAAAGAAATTACGAAAAAAACCGGCCAAGTGCGTGTCGGACCACGCACAATGAAGGGTTCCGTAGTTGGGATGAATTTATCCCAAGAACGAACTTATCATTATGATTGAAAAACGAAAAACTTATTTAAAAAAAGACGTTTAAATAAAAGTAATTACTCTTTTTATTTTTTTTATTTATTCACCTAGAATTTTGAAAATAAAGGCCGCAAAATATTTTTTCTGCATGCCATTTTAGAGATTATTTAAAGCTATTAAAAGTCACACAATATATGTATAATATAAGCTAGTTTATATTTATTCTTCATACAAACAATTTTAAATAGAATCTGATTTATATTATTTATGAATGCCCGTTTTCTATTTTGTTTTCGCCATTAAGTTTCCGCTTAGATATTAATTCTGTTCCCAAAAGAAAAACTTGATGCTAGTTTAAATTAAAACGCAGCTTATTACTGATATATTAATATGCTACCTATTACTTATTACGATACTCCTTATTAGCTGCCAACCCATTATATATGGTACCCACTCTATTATTTTTTTAAACCTATATTCATTTTAATTAGTTGCCGCATTAAATACATGCCATAAAACATTCATAGTACCAAAGTTTTAGAGACAACGTGTAGATGGAGCCACCATCTTTTAATCCAAGGTCCAAGCCAAATGTATGGAACTGTCACCCTTCTTGAATGTTAAAACGTTTCACATTTCAAAGGACAGACCGGGAACCATAAGTTCGTTTTTTTCTTATTTATTGCTACACAAAACAATTTAATATCATTGATATTCTTTTTCAAGTAGTAAAATACAGTTTTTCAAGGTAAGGTCGTCAAAATCGTCACGTTAAAAAAAACCTGTTTGTTCTAAATTCATCGAGCGTTTTCTTAAGAGTTTAAAGCACCACTAAGTATCACTAGAAAACTAGAATAGACTGACACTGAACTTTACGTGTTGAAGTGCTTGATGTGAAATGCTGATTATTCTCTCATAAAGGTCAAAGGTCAGCCAACGTAACACTGAAGGTTGTTTAATAGCAATAAAATTAGTCAGTTTTTAATTTCTAGTAAAAACTATCTAGTAATTTTTTTACCTACCAGTACAACAACAAATGACCAACTCTCATTTTTTTTTTATAAAACTATCTGCCCGACAGACGTTGTCCTGTCCAAAGGAAAATGGGCATCGAATTATGGATTTCTGCCCTGAAGCTCAATAGCTATAAGATAATATACCAATGGAAAGCTTTTCAAGAGGAACCTGTGAACGTTCCCCTGAACTGACTAACAATTGGCAAAAGTCGATACTAACACGACTTTTGCCAATTGTTAGTGAGTTCAGAATTAATGACCTAAATAGGTGACTACTTGAGAACTGAAGTTAAGGAATTTTCTTGGCGCCCAAATAGCCATAAGGTAGCGACCAAAGGATAGCGGATATCTTATCGGTATTGGGAGGTTCAGCAAATTTAACATTCTGTCGAACCGATTCTTATAAACATTGTTTCTAAGACGGCGTATAGGAAGTTATGTTTTAAAGATGAGGATGATAGGCTTAAAAGATAATGTTTGCAAGGCACAGAATTAATGAATTTTAATTAATTGACAAAATATTATTTGGTACTTAATTACTCACTCATATTTAGAGCTCTGTCGCTCCTAACGTGCTAACAATCGAGGTAAGTTGTCATAATAAGAAATATTCTTCTTGAAGAGATCAATCCATTGGTAGACATTGATTGTTATTGTAGGGTGACAAACTCAACGAGTAAACACGAATTATTCCATTTTGCCCCACCAAGCTGCGCGCCCCACTGGTGGGGTAAAGTGGAATGTGCCAAAAAATTTGCTTTGTTAGATACGCTTGTGTTTTAGCTAGTGCTTTACTTAGATATTACATTTCTCTCTTTTCCTAAGAAATATAAAATATGAGCATACCTACCTACACAAATTCTAAGGTGCCAACCTTAGTGGGGCAGAATCCACAAGATTTTAGACTAGTGGAATCTGCCCCACTATCTCGAAGTAGTGGGGCAGATTCCACTGCAAAATTTTAGGCATTCCACTTTGCCTCATCAGTGGTGCAGATTGGTGGGGCAAAGTGGAATAATTCGTAAACACAGGTTGGACAAATCAGACTTTATAATCAGCAATCAAGTACGTACGTACTTGATTGCGATTAGGTACTCGATTGACTAACGGCTCTCGCATTTTACGGTGACAGTAGGTAATAGTAATGTCACCCTAAAATTGTGAGTGCCGTTAGTCTAGAATCTATCGATATTAATTCCATTAGATTATAAACTGTTGAAAAATTGTGAACTGGGTGAAATGGGTTAGGTTAGGTTAGAATTGTGAACAACCACGTGCGAGCCGAACGAGTGGTGCCGCGGCAGCGGCCGGCAAAAGCTTCTTCCAAGTTGCTTGCATCTAGGCAGGCTATTAAGTATTAGCGCAAGGTGCGTTACGTCGCAAGCAGGTTTGATGATTGAAGAATAATTAGGTAACTATCGAAAAATAATGCGTTAAATTGTAAATGGTTTGCTGCATTTCACAATTTTTCGAAAGGTTTTGTACCAATAATATTTCATCATAATATTTCGTGATAATATTTCATCATTTTTTATCAGGGGACCTCCAAGCACCAGATTCCATGGATACCTTACCGTTTTGTACGTGCCGGATAACTAAATATGTACTTCAATTAGCCGCGGCATTTTGTAAACGGTGTTTTGATGGGCAATTACAGGCATTGTTAAAATTGTCATGGACAGTCAGTTTTTATGTTATGTACCAACCTTGGTAACTAACCAAGGTATGGCAGAGATAGATGTGTTGACAATACCGTCTCTAGCTGCGGCTGACTGCGGCGATAGATTGCAATTTGCAACTGAACTTATCCCAGAAGTAAACTTTCCTTCGTGATGTTCTGTGAAAGGTGTGTAGTGTCCAGATCTATTAATGTAAACGAAGCAATAGGAGTATGTAAGGGTAGTTTATGCCTTCCCCCATAGAAAAAGGCGTCAGCTTTTTGTATGTGCAACTTTGCGCCTCTGGCCTCTTTCTAGGCTGTAACTTCCCATTTGATAAAGATGGAAGTAAAAAATCACGAGGTACTAGTTGTACTAGAAAATCTCTTATTTAGGATTGACGGTCAGTTAAATCATTTAACTAGAATTTATCGAGTTTTGTCTAGTAGGTCGTCCCACTTGCCACTGAACATTCTCGACGTATCTACATTGCTACAGTACAACTATTTTCTTAATGTCCCTCGGCAAACTTCGTGTTTCGTCAGTCGTCGGATTTCTATCAGTTACCCTTTGCACTACGGGAGTTGAAGTTGGGTCAACATAGTGTAGGAGGCTTGTCTTGGCATGTAACTACTTATTTATTATTGTCGGATGTTGATAATAAAAAATATTTAACATAACAATTACGTATATACAAGGCACGCTGAAGCTAAGGCCGTTACATTTATATAATTGTTATGTTACCATGGGCTACACGGGGTACGACCCGTGGCCACGAGGTACACGCTCAAGCGACATGCGTCTTGCGATAGCGACTGCAGAGAAAACTATTTAAAGAAGTTGTTTAGAGCATGCCAAGAGTTACCGCGACGGCGACAGAGCATCGGACGGAAACCGGCAAACAGGAGACGCGTGCGCGTGTTGCCTTACGCTAGTGGAATAGCAGTTCGCGTCGCTTAAAGCCGTGAACGATGCCTTGCTATTCAGAGGACAATGCATACATGACGGAATGAGGATGTGGATTTCAAACAGAAAGAGACGAATTAATAAACGTAAATGACTAATGAGATTTTGTCCATGCCATTGTCTGAGGCTGCTTATAGTTTGTTTAGATTTTGCAAGTCTTCGTTTTAAGTCTAATAGTTTACGTTTGGTCTTAAAGGTTAACTAGGATATTAAAATTATGGTGTATTTATTACCTTTTTTTTTTTTTTTTTTTTGAGGATGGGAAATCATCAAATGACTTAATACACTTAATACACTTTTTCATTGCGAGTCTACTAGGGGCAGGAGGCTACAGATTTGGGCCATCGGATCACAGCAGCAGTCGATTAGAACTACTGGCCTTTTCCTTCACCAGTTTTTTTTTAGGCCACTGACCTCTGTTGACGTTGGCAGTGTCACAGCTCAACTCTGGGCCGATGCCAGACTTTCGACAATGCTTATCCCAAAATAACTGCCGTCGAAAGTTTATACGACATTTTTCTGTTGTAAAATTTTAAAGACTTGGACCGCAGTACATCAATCCAGAACATTACTTCAATACAGTCACCAAAACGTATGAATCCGTTTGTAATTTTATTCATAACATTTTGTCACTTCAGCATAAACATATTAAATATACTTTATTAAACCTGAAAGTCGTTTCGACCTGTCAATGAATTTTGTAAACAGAAGCATAGGGTTGGATAAAAAAAACTCACGAATAAAGTTTAAAAAGTTTATTCAATAAAAAAAAAATATGTAGGTATAAGAAGAACATACATAACATCAAGACACACTATAATGCAAATAATATAATGGAATAAACAAGACCACGCTTCAGGATACATTCGTTAACTGTTTTAACTCAAACTTACCTACTTTATTCCTAAGATAGCATTTCCTGCGCTCCCCACTCCGTAAATTCTATAAATAAGTCCCCGATGTTTAGACAATAGAGAATTTTATGTCGTGTTGGTCCCAACTCGATTTGTTCGTATATTGGATGAGGAATTCCATTAATACAAATATAAGTTCCCCTTTGTATTTACACAATGAATAAGAACATGAGTCTCATCATAGAATATTCAAACAAATGACGGAAGTGATCCTTACAAACATAAGCATTATAATATAAGTTTGACTAGAATCAAGTTACACTCTGGCAGCATAGTAATAGTACAACATATTTACATAATAACGCAAAAGATTACGCATAATATTTATATTAATTATAAAAAACCGCTATTTTATAACACGATATACGTTAACTTCGTTAATCCTATAAGTCCGAGGCGAATACATAAAGTTTAAATACGTTTTTCACATAAAAAATATTGCAAGCGAGTAATAAAAAATGTCGCAATAAAGATTATTTTTTCCGTAGATTATAAGATTAACAAGGCGTACTAATATAAACGTCACGATTCGCATTCAGGGTGTAATTAAACTCAAGGTAACAGAATCAGTCAAGAGTCGTCTAAAAGCTGAAACTGACGGGTGTAATTATGCTAGTGATGCGACTTCAACCAAGTCTCCTGCTCGAGTTCATCGGATGAGTTCATTGCAGCTCGTGATCGAAGGCGATTTTTTCGAACAATTTCCTCGTTTTCCAATCTGGTGTAAGAACAGACTCCATCGAATATGAACGACTTTAGAAAACGAAGCGAATTTTCTGGCATCGACCATTTTATCTGGAATTGGTGTCTTTTCGAAAATAAGTTTGCAGATAATTTGTCCAAAGTATGGCGTTATTTCGATAACTGAATTAAATGACGCTTAGAATCAGCTGATAACTTTAAGTATATCACCGATTTTATTTTGAACAATACTCCAGTCCGACGAATCGAACAATTTTGCAAAAAACTTCGAATGGCAAAACGTCATCCACGCCGCATCACTTAGTCTTATTTTAGTAGAATACATTATATGGAAGACTTGAACATAGTTACAGCTATTGGTCATTTGAGCACTGTTCAGTAAAGATTTGAGGAAGCTTTCCCACGACGGAAGATGTCGCGTGACAATAATTTGCTTGAAGCGTCATCGGCCAATGATGGTGGGTTCATCGGCCATAGCCAGCTCATCTGTTGCTGCTTTGTCGCCTTTCCTCTTGCGGGAGTACCAGAGGAAAGAAGCAGCAGCGAAGAGGTTGACGAGAACCACAAACCATGCCAAAAAGAAGCTGATGTTATAACTGTGGAAAAAGAGGAAATTAGTGTGACGTCAACTGATAATAGATTTGAAAAATAAGAAATATAGCCACGATGTGCTTAAAATGTCTGTACAAAATTCTACACCGGAATGCTTTCAAAGCGAAATGATAATGCTCGCATAAACAATGGACGATGTTAGCCGCACTTAACATGCATTGGTCCAATCGTATACAAACGTCGATCAAAGTAGTTAGTAATACGTCAAAAACATATCATTGTATACAGAACCAAATAGAATTTTGCAATAACACACGAATGGTGTTCATTCGAAACCTATAGAATTTTGGAACTGATGTCCGAATGATGTTGAAAAGACAACCATCGTAATGGTGTGTCCAAACATAGAGCGGAAATCGTGCGCGGCTGCCGCGCGCGAACGCTTTTGTTAAAACGCAAACATTCGTTACACAACAAACTGTAGTAACTATTGAATGATTATTATGGTAGTTTAAACACACGAATGAAAATTATTTATTTAAAGATTACCAGCGAGATACATTCATCATCATTCATTCATTCATCTTTAACAATAATACAAGTTGTTTAATATACATTATCCTGTAAAGGCTTGTGCAGACCAGCGCGACAATAACCGGCGTCGCGCGACGCGACGCAGGTTATTGTTATACCGTACAGTTTTCTTAGAAATTGCATTGTTTGAGTCACGTCGCGCTGGTCTGCACGAGCCTTTAAGCACACTCAATTACAGGTAACCACGCTGGGATAAAAACTCGAATACTTACTAATGGTAGGCCTTTTCGGGGTAGACAAATTTCACGTTTTTCTTCATATGATCTACTGAAGTCATCATTACTTGCACCACCACGAATGTGCATGAGGCTGAAAAATAGTACAGTGTCAGTAATTATAGTATTATTTTATTAATCAGGGTTTTTCCCATTATTAATTACTAATTTCTCAGTAGCAGTCCAGAGTTCGGGTATTGTGCCCAGTTGATGGCAATAGGCTCGTCCCCTATTGTATGGGACTCAAAAATAATTGGCGATATTTGAGTGCACTGCGGCCTAACCCTTTGGGGACATATCACACCTGTGTTCCAAAACATGATCAAAATAAAATAAATAATATAAAGCCAAAAGAGTATAGTATAATTGCGAATGTAGGTAGTTTGATGTTCTTTTATAAGAGAAACAAAGATAATGAGAAGAAACTAAAGTAATATTTAATGCAATACGTAATATACTCCGTACCAAATTTCGGTCACGGCGGCCAATCTCAACGGAGATTAGCGAAGTACACGGAAGATATTATATTGCACAAGAATGTGCGCTAGCACAGGTGCACTCCCTCTTCTCTCACTCTTATAAGTAGTCCGATAGGATGACAATCCGACATGACCGGCGAGATCATGCGCAGGACACACTTCTTACTTCTAAACTCCAGGCTGCTACTGAGAAATGTCTACTGGAAAACATCAATAATACTTGCAAAACGGAAGATCTACAAAGTAATACTAAGAATAATATTTGTTTGAACAACCTCAAAATGTGATCCATATTTAAAAGTAAATTGATTAACTAAACAAAAATATTCTGAAGTCCTTACTGCTTATGAAGTGTATGCCCGCGGCAAGACGCTTGAACATGTATCGAGGGTTGTGGAAAGTGTATACGGAGAAACCACAACCCATCACCATGACGAACAGGCTGATGATACCGAACGATATCATGGTCCTTACGTAATCTAAACAAAGAAAAATATGTAAGTCAATGCAATCACTAGTTTAGATAAATTCGAGTATAATAAGTATATATTCTATCTGCCAGTAGAGGCATTTGAGTATAAAAATAATAAAACAAGGATTCTTAAATATTGAAGGATGAGTCATATTTGCAAATCTTTTCTCTCCGCAAAATAATAATTATATTATTATAAATTATTTAAGTCACGAACCTAGAAATTTTTCCAATAAAGGATTTCAAACAATTTAAAAAAGATAAAAAAGAAAATAATTTAATGCACGCAAAGAAGATAATTTATGATAAATTGGACATTCCTTGCAATATACCTATAAAAACGTAGTTATTGTTAATTTATTATTGTATTGATTAAATACAAGTCCTTTGCTTATAAACAATAGGTATAAAAAAGAGAAGAATCTAATACTTACTAGCTATATTTACATCGTATGCTACGTCAAGTGGACGGCCGTGCTCCATGAGAGGCTGGGCCAAATAATTGGTGCAACCTGCAAAGAGAGTAGTAATTAATAACTCTATCATTAACGACTAATGACTATCGTTTGGTAGCTCGGTGGTGGTAGGCCGCATGTCGCAGCATGGCACGGTAAAGCATTACACTAGTATGGCTCGGCATGCCGAAGCCTTCTACGGTATACTAAGGTCCCCTTGTGTCGATATCAACGAAATGTGAGTGCAATAAAATATGAAAGCATGAAAATAAATTCAAAATCATTTCTGTTTACGAAAATCCTTTACCACGCCATGCCGCACCGTGCCACCTGGTAATGCGGTAGATCTTCATTTGAAAGTACAATTATTCAAAATATACTCATCATGATCATGAAAAACATAAATTATCATTAATTATCTCGTTTTATAAATATCTCGTAGAAATAATCTTATCTATTGTCTCGTCAGAGAAAAAAAATAAAAATGGACCAAATGCTTGAAAAATGGACCAAAGCAACAACAGGCAAAACGATTTTCATCAAAAAGTTATTTCAATTTACATTCACTTGTATATTTCAATGTAAATGGAAAAGCAATTTAGCCCATTAATAAATATTTTGGAGGTTTATAAAAAGGATCTTAAAGCATTTAAGGGGCATATCAGTCGTATTTTACGAGATGAGGCAGCAAGTATTACGAGTATTATCATCTTAACTTCCATCCGTTTGTTTGGATTAAACTCGAGAAACATGTTGGTACACTACCATAAAAATGGAAATTAAAATTTTTCGTGGAAATTTCTTAGAGGTTATGCTGGCACTTGGTGGTATTGCGACTCAAAAAACCGAGAGGAATGAGTTCTCCCACTCTGGGCAGAGCGAGAGGGTGTGTCAGACTTTTACTGACTAAAACCCACCCGTGTTCCTTCCGTTGCATGTGTGCCGGGGCCGCAATATCCCTGTCGGACAAACCCGCAACCCCAGCAGGCAGGTTTGTCAAAAAACCGAGAGGTGGAAGTAGAACTAAAGTGAATTGTCACGTTTTTAAAAAAAAAAAAAAAAGAATTCCTCAACCGAATGAGTGTTGGCATACCAATAGCCAGGTGGGTAAACGACCTATAGAAGACCGTGGGGAAGACCTGGATGAGACTCGCACAGACCGGTGAAGCATGGCACAAAAGGGAGGAAGCCTATACTCAGCAGTGGGTGAAACAAGGTTGTCAATGCTGATGCTGAATCCTAATTTTAACAGCCACGTGACTGTCAATCGTTCGAATATAATCTACTTTTTAGGGTTTCGTACCGGTAAGACTGAATTATTCAGAATACGCCGTCTGAATGCCTGTCCGTCTATCTGTCTGGCTGGATCTTTTTACGGTATAGTATTGTATATTATTACGGTTTCTATCATGGCATATACTAAAAATAAGGTAAACTATTGTAGTTTTGGTCCAGTACGGAATTGGCGTTGGCTGGTTTTTATGTTCATTATTCCTGTTAAAGGCCACAGCAGACTAGCTACTTTTAGCATCGGCGATCGTTGATTTTGCGACTGTATCGATGCTGCATCGCGATTTCGCGACTTCCTGCGTTCGGACGCGGGTTTATTTTAGTTACTTTCATAGTATCATGTCTTACTGTATTTTACTGTGGGGACGGGCTGCAGACATCGAGTCTATTTTTATTCTGCACAAAAGAGCGATCAGAGCCATATATTATCCCCGCAGGCGTGACTCTCTTAGGGAACCGTTTAAGGATATTAATATCACGACGGTACCTTGTCAATATATCTATGAAAAACATCATGCACGTAAGAAAAATGCACATGTTTTTAGTAAAAGAGGTGATAGACATAATTATAGTACAAGAAATAGGGACCTATTAGTTCAACCAGGTTTCAGACTGGCTAAAGTGGACTCATCTTTCATGGGATACTGTTTAAAATGTTACAATAAAATTCCTCCCCATATACTTCAACTGAATGAGGCGAAATTCAAATCTTGTATAAAACGCACACTATGCAGGCACGCATATTATAAGTTGGGGGATTACATCGCTGATAAAAATGCTTGGCTCAATACTGGTCCTGCTCCACAACCACAACTATTTGATTAACTTTTGAAAATACTTACTGTTGGAGCTGCTGAAAATTTTAAGACCATCTTTGTATTGTATAAAATCAATTTCCTTTGTATTATATAATTTCAGAGCACAGGTGTGAGTACTATGTACTAAAGAGCTAACATTTACCGGGTAATACGTCTTTTATTGACTTGAATATGCCCTGGCGGCTGTGAGTATGTCATGCTCACTCGAATGTCTTGCTGATGGCGGCGCGTGTGTTGGATCATTTAGCTCTCTTCAAAATGGTTGAGCTGAATTGTGCTAATCCATGCGTCATGTTCGTGAACGGGCGCCGTCATTTGGCACTGGTCAACTCTTAGCTGCCTTGGCTGATTTAAATTTTTGTATTGTTCTTTGTTTTATCCTTTTACTACGGACGCTTCTAACGTGCACGTCTTTCTACATTGTTCTCACATGTTTAATTTCAACATTAATGATGTGGCCAATATTTTGTAACAATTTATTTAAAAGAGTGTTCGTGGAGTTTCTTGCCCGTTCTTCTCCATAGGTACCTACTACGCTTTGGAATGGGCAACTAGTTTCATATCTCTGACTGACCGATTCCTTAACAATTCAAAAGTGCCTGTAAATGGTTTAATTGAAATAAATGCTTTGAGTTTGAGTTTGAGTTTGGAGGGGGAGTGCGGGTGGGGTCGCTTCGTCAAAATCTACTGCAGTCCTGTTCCACAGATGCCAAATCTATGCGACCGGCATCCGAATGTGTGCGGAGTGCAGCGTTCGGCCGCTGTGTCGAACTTCCGAAAAGCGACTCAATCGCCGTGTTTGGCGTTTTTAAGGGTGCGGTGTGGAATATTTGGTCGCTACATTTAGCTTCTAAAAAGCGGCTAAATCGCCGATCGCCAATGATAAAAGTAGCTAGTCTGCTGTGGCCCTAAGCGATCTTGATGGTACATGCGTCATGACAGGAATGTAAGTCTGTTCAACGTCTCAAAATATTTGTAAGCAAACCCATGGCAATATATTAACACCGTGCTCAAAAGATTTATTGAAATACTTCATTTGTAAAGAAGTAATTAACTTGGAAATCTGTTTCGTTATTTGGACAGAGATCAGCTTATTTTGATTATTTTTAAAATACGTTCTTCTAAAAAACATTGCATTTTGTCGTCTGCTATTTTCTGTCCAAATAAATTTCGTGCTAGAAGAATCAATTTTAGGTTTGATACAAAAATCCGATCTTTTGTTTTAAATTTTTATAGAGTTTAATTTCATAAACTGTACCCATTTAATGTTTTTCACAATGAAATTTAAAAAAAAATTGTATTGAATAAAAATATTGTTAAAACCACTCCTTCCAAACCACCCGTTATTGTTATTTTAATATTTTTAGTTTCACAAAAACTTCAGATTATTTTGCTAGGGTTAATCTTAAAAAATGGACCGTCTTCAATCGAGACCCCTTTCAAACGTTTTTCTATCGAGACCCCTCCGTGGCTCGGAAAGCACATTAAGGTGTTGGTCCCGGCTGTCATTCGTAGATCTTTGACAGACCATAATTCATTATCAGCCTATAATGGCCTCTGCTCGGAAACAGGCCTCCTCTAGGTGACAGGAAATGGGTCGTTATCCACCACGCGGGCCCAATGCGGGCTGGTGATGTCTATGATTTTTTTAGTGCACGTCGGTTTCCTCTCGTGGTTTTTTTTCATTTACCGTTTTGAGAGCAGTGGTGATGAAATAATAAACATAAAGTGAATCGCCAGTCAGGGTTCGAACCTACGATCTACACATCGTAAGGCACAGCCATTACCACTGAGCCACCACTGCTCCAGTTTAATGTTCACCAAACTTTAACTGAACATTTTATATGGTAAGCATCTAAAACTGTTTCGCTATTGTAGGTCATTAACTGCTAGTGCGGTACCCTTATGTTACCAACTACCGGACATTTGCTGCTTATCGCACCCCTACCGGGTTATGGGTGCCTGGTACAAGCTGCCGGATTAGCCGGGCTCGTACGCGGTTTATCGCACTGCGGCAAGAAATTTAATAGGTACCTGCAGAGTTTACAATGACCGTAGAATGTGTATGGAACTATGTGGTGTCAAGTTTTATCTTTTTATACATATTTAACAATACTACTAACTTTTGATGTTGTGCTATCCTGCGGGTCATTGCGTAACACAGTTACAATGGCAATGCATTTCATTTTAAATGTTCAACAACATTCATTGCGGTTTTACGTCTTTGAAGAGACGAAGTTTTCAAACATATGAAGCAATGAATTTGGAATTAACTTAAAAAATCATTGAATCGTTTTGCCAAAACACAACAATACTGTTAACATTGTTGTTATGGCAACAGACTTAGATAAGATGGTATTAGCTAGCCAGGCGGACTTAGAACAAGCCCTAACACCACCCAAACGGAGCAGAAAAAAAAAATGTTTCAAGCAATTGGGGCTCTGTAGGTACTCGCCGCGTGTACCTACCTACCTATTTCAAGAAACCCCTTAAAGTTTTAGTCCGAATTACCCGTAATTATTTTACCATTCACTTTCAAGGTGGATCTACCAAAGTTTTTCAAACGAATAAAAGAAGATAAAGCTAGCTTACTCTTAAAGGACTTATGCCCTTTTTCACCTTCACTAAGTGACACTTAAATGATTCCCTAAATAAAAGTGTACTGTTGGATTTTCAACGCTAGGTTCAGCGCTGAGAGGTTTGGGGGAGTCTTATGTAATTTTGACGTTCGAAAAGTGCTGATTCTCAGCCTAGTTTGAATAAATGACTTTTGAATTTGAATTACAATGGTGGGTAAGTACTGTACTATAGATCAGAGATTTTTTTAAAGTTTGCAATGACTTCTACCCAGGTACCCACCGTAATAATAAATTCATGAGTGCATGACTTCCTGACACATCAATGGCCTGACATTTGTTTAAACAATTATGTACTAAAATAATTTATGAGCTTACAGAATGTTAAGAGAAAATGTATTATATGAATTTGATTATAATAATAATAAAATTAATTATTATTATAATTAATTTGATTCAGAAAGCGGTACTTCTGGACACAGCTCGCATTGTTAGGAGGTTCCTCTCTCTGGAGCCCTGACCGCCGGTAGCTTGGACCCTGTTCCCGATACCGGTGGGCTACTATTTTTTATATTTTTAAATGTTTTAATTTTTTATATTCTAATATTTAAAAATATAATTTATAAGTATTTAAAATGGAATAAAGGAAAATTAATTAAAAAAATAATCATGCTTTGATGCTTAAATCTTATGAACCTACATACATAATTGTCATAAGTCCAACAGAAATTATTTTTCTAAAGTTTGAACGGTGGGTACCCAGGTACAAGTCACTGCTTTATTTTTATTACATTGCTTTAAAAAATAACTCGGGCCTATAGTACAGTACTTACCCACCATTGTAATTTTTACCCAGATTCTGCATATTAATGTTAGTCGATTGAAGTGTCAGGAAGTCATGCACTAATAAATCCATGAGTGCATAACTTCCTGACACATCAATCGACTAACATTTTACTAAAATAATATTTGACCGGCCATCCAGTTTCAAGCGAGTCCCATCACTTTTTTTTTAATACTACCAGTGACCAGCTCAGCAATTGGATGTAAAATAAATCTTCTGTTAAATAGGTAAATATTGCTTAATTTTTTTAAATAATTTTAGAAAACTTTAGGTATGTTTCAAAATACAATAGACTTATTATGTACCATGTGCCTGTATGTAGGTCAACATCCGCACAATTTAAACCAGAGCACTATTTTGCTGTTTGACAGCAGAAATCGGTATGGTACAGTCAAGCGTAGTGGTAGTTCGTAGCAGTAAAGGTGGTTTTCGTTCAAGCTGTTGCTACTAACGTGCAGTTATCAATACTTGGCAAACTCTACTTCTACAAATTATTTCATTTCAGGTTCTTCCGGCTGCCGCTAAACCTCGTAGGTTACTGGACCGTGTTGCTACCCGTGTTCATACTATACAAGTATGTATCTGGAAAAAATCAACTACTTTGTTAAACTTGTGCCAAACTGCTAATTAGAACTGTGACATTTATTTTAACGAGTTCATTAGTTACGCTCTATCGGTAAGTTTTTTCTCTTAATTTATATCGTAATAATAATATGTTGAATAAATTATGTTGGAGAGTTTAATCGTCTCGACTAGCTATATAATTTATGAAACTAAAATAGGTTGGATGTATTCTTCAGTCACATTTGGCATTCAATTTTATCTATACCAAGTGTAACTTTTCTTGGAAATTACTGATATCGGTGAACGAAAACATCGTGAGGAAACCTGGACTGAAATCACCAACCCGTCTCGAGTATGCGTGGTGATCAATGCTCGTGCCTTCTCTGTATGAGAATAGGCCGGCCCTGCAGTGGGACAGTAATAGACTGGTATTTTATTAAGTGTAATTTTAATCAAACAAACAATTGTTATTAAAGTTTCCGTTTTGAATTCTATTGGTTACGAGACAAGTAATTAATGTCAAAAGATTAGATCACAGAGTTTAATATTGTGGCTCAGACTCGCGTGATTTATGTATTTTTAGATAGCCGTCTTCAGTTATATTAATCAACGTTTTACGAGTTGTTTCTTCATTTAATAATCTCATTTGTTATACTTAAATAGTTTTAAAACGGTAAATTTTTTATTGGTCATTTAGATAGGTACCATTTGATATAGCATCTCCTATAAATCTGGCTCATGATAGTCATGATCGATCCTAAAGATAATCTGAATCGTAAAATTGCATTCGTTAGTAGTAGTAATAAAACTAAAATCACCAACCCGTCTGTCAACTGTGGTGTTTATATTGTGGATACTAGAACTTGAGGATTACAAGAGTTTAATGGGCTGAAGAGAAATAGATGGTGCGATTTAAATCCTATTTCAGTATCAGTAAGTACTTATGTTTCTATGTGCCTAGCGCTTCGATCGACTGAGCAATATAAACAATTATCTAATGACTCACTGAATTACCCGAAGATTAATAACTACTAGTCATACTTATTTTAGCTGGAAAATCTTTCAAATGCTTTTCAATCAACTTGGTAGGTATTAATTATAATATAACTCTAGCCTATTATCATCCCACTGCAGAGGAAAGGCCTCTTCTGATACCGAGAAGGTATGAGTATTGATTACCAAGCTTGCTTATGTCGGATTGGCGATTTTAGACTTATATAAATAAGTCCTCCCGATATTTTCCTTTACCGATTGCGCAGTCAGGTACTAATTACAGATTATTAGTTCAAGTTTATAGAATCGATAGATAACTAAGTGTTACATCGACGATAACATTACCATATGGAAAACCAGAAATCGGGCCAATTTTTGATGTAACTACTCTGCAAGTGTGTCACTCTGCATAAATTCTTTAGCTGAATTACATAATTGTATGTTTCATGTTTTTTAAACATTGACTTAAAAACTTTAAATTAATAGGCGTGCCCTCTATTACATGGAATTTAAACATAATTTGCGAAATGTGGGTGTACTATTAGGTACACCTCTACCTAACCCTTTGGGGAAGCAGGCGTGTTGTTATATTTATATTTTTTCATTCCCAAATCCATTTTACTCCACACTCTCTGATATTTGAAAAGTGAAGACAGCAGAGCGACTTGAAAAAGAGCGTGGTTACATCAAATAGGCGCTAGGTCAAATAAAAAGTTCCGACATGTCATATAGAAGGCACTATTGGTATAGATCAAATGCAGAGTACGATGCAGCAACCTAGGCCTAGCAGTGAATGCCATAAGAAAATGTCTCACAAGATGAAGACAAGAGAAATCACATGAATGATTATTTATATTAGGAGTTCTTCAAACAATAAGCGTTGACCATAAAAAGAAAGCAAGCTTATTTTTATCCTAAGGTAATCAATCTAGGTCAAAGGATGTGGGTCCCTACTACTACTGTATCAGCTAACAAGACAGCAAGTTATCTATTTCGTTGGAACTGTTCTTGTATGAAGTCTGTCAGTTTTGTGACTATCCCGATATATTTGAGCTATAATATTATGATGAATTATAAACAGCAGTGCTACTAGTTTAGGTTTACCTTTTTTTTAGGGGTATTCCTCTAAGCGCACCATGTTTGAAATTCACCAAATAAAGCGCACCAAAAGTAGTCCTCGAAACGCACCATTCAGGTGCGCTAACAAAATTAAATTTAAAATATTATAATTATATTCCTCGAAACGCACCAACGATGAAACATAGAGAAGAGCATGAAGGATTACGAATCCTTCATGCTCTACTACTACGAAACTACCAGGAAAGCATAAATTAACTGGAACTAGGTGCTTAAGCGACTTACTACTTTACTTACTAAACTGGATGGTAAAATTTTAAAGCGTGTAACTTCAACCATTAGTGAGCTATGTAGTATCGCATAAGCATCTACTTCCAGTTCATTTCTGTTTTTCTGATAGCTATAGGTATAGCACATGACAGTTATTGGTAAGATATAGGCCAATTTTAAGACTTCTTCTATTGATATAGTGAATAATAACGAATACTTTATATTCCTATTTGTGTTTAATTGTTGGTGCACAACTTAGTGATATCTTTTAGGCGCCTATTTTCTGTTAATTTCTGTCACCCTGGTACTTTTCAAAACGACAAATGATTCAATTTCAAAACCTGTATTTTTACCATTATTGAACTAACTAGTAAGTCGCCTAAGCACCTAGCTCCATTTCATTTCTACTTTTCTGGTAGTTTGAATAAATAAACAATAAGGCCAGGTGGTAATGTATGTCTACATTATTTTTCTAAACGTTTCATCATCATCAGCCTACAGCAGTTGACGGCTGCACATAGGCCTCTCCTGTTGCACGATGGCGTGCAACAGGAGAGGCCTATGTGCAGCCGACCGCGAATCGGTAAACGTAAGGACGTCCTCAGGCTAGGAGGACAACGATCTTCGCAGGGCGGCTGGTTGCAGCTGGATGAGAGATGTCCTCCTAGCCTGAGGACGTCCTTACGTTTACCGATTCGCGGTCTCCACTCAAGAACACGTCTACCTCAACGGTCACTGGTTCTACGGCTAACCCATTGCCACTTCAGCTTGCTTATTCTGTAAGCTATGTCAACAAATTTGATTCTCTGCCGGATTCCCTGGTTCCGGATTCACTCTCTCAGAGATTCCAAGCATAGCCCGTCCTATAGCCCGTAGATCAACCTAATTTTTTTCTAAAAGTTTACATTTGCCAAAACATTTAGCCATTTTGGTAAACAATCAAGTGGAAAGTGAGATCCAAATCAAACTGGCAACGAACCATATTCTGGATATTAGTTTCTTTAAGCTATACCTAGATACTATATAACAATGGAAACAATGTTGTTGAATTACTAATGAACGAGGTTGATGCCAAGATATGCATATGGAACGCGATAATGCAATGGAGGGAGGACTCAGCGTGACGCATGAGTACTACAAGTAGTAGTTTTTTTACTATAAATTGTTTTTTTTTTTTTTTGTGGGATTTATTTTTGCCGTAAGTGTGTCCGTGGTATCACAGCGGGCCCCTTCAGAATGACAGCGCTGCGGTATTTATTTTTTAAATATCGTAGCATTATGATAAGATAGGCCGTTTTGGCCTCGTACAGGTCTTTTTTTTGTTTTCTTTGTTCGAAAAATATGTTATTTTTGTTAGTTTTAAATGCTCCTTTTTAATCTCCTGTGCAAGTCCCATCTCCTGTGCGAGTCCCAAATAAAATGTTTTTCTTTCTTTATTTTTTACGAGAAAGGTGCAATATGAATTTGTTGACATATTATAGAAACTAAATAATAAAGTTGGTATGCAAAAAAGTAATGAAAACTAAAACCCAACTACGACAAAAAAGTCAGATAAAAAGGTATAAACAAGACATCACAGACAGACTAATTAAACATCCAGAGTCACACGTAATCTGTTCGATTTATACCTTAGCACGTGCGAGTCCAGATTTTTTATTACTCTGTCTATGATGTCTTGTTTATATGTACCTACCTTTTTAGTTGACTTTTTTTTCGTAGTTGTGTTTTCGTTTTTACCCGACTACGGTGAAGCAAAAAGGAGGGTTATGATTTTGACCGGTATGTGTGTATGTATGTTAATCTGTTACCTCATAACTTCTAAACTACTGATCATAATTTGACAAAATGAGGTATCGATGGAAGCGTCTTGATCGTCCAGTGGCTATGTGATGTCACATTAAATTCAATATAGCGCCCTCTAGAGGAAATAAAATCATGTACTTGCAATTTTTTTTTTGTTGTGCCATTTTGAGTATCAAATGTAAGGGCATGTCGAGTACCTACATTAGAAATAATATGTACCTATATGTATCATATTGACTAAGTAAATAAATGTTTAAATTGTAAAAAACGAGCAAAAGTGACACTGTGCTACGTATGGCGCGGCTGTAAAATTAATCCCAATTTTACATAAAACCTAAACAAACAAAAATTTATGCGGGTCTTCAAATATTTTATCACGAAGTTATAAACCCAAACTAATTGAAATAAAAAGTAAGTTCAAAATAAAAGGTTTTTCAAACAGCAATCAAGACATAGGTACAGAAACGGTCAAAGTAAAGCCGTGGTCGTATGCATGTACACCTAAAAAATTATAATGGCATGCGACGATATATTTAATATGACGTTACATAGCGGACATTCAAGACACTTCCAACGATACCTCATTTGTCACATTATGATCAGTAGTTTAGAAGGTATGAGGTAAGATATGAACATACATACATACATACCGGTCAAAATCATGACCCCTTTTTGCTTTGCCGTATTCGGGTAAAAACTAGCTTTTATCCGCAAATTCGTAAGGGTGTTAATCAAGCGTATACAATCAGATCTAGTTCTTGTGCGCAAGATAGATGGAAAAGTTCTTATAAGAGAGCCACTATCTAGCTACTCCTCTTATAGTGCGCGCGGAACTAGTTGGCCACGCCTTAGGTGGCGACAGGGGTGAGGGGGCGGGTTGCCTACTGCTCGCAACGCACATGAGATTAGACAGTGATGACCAATCTCGAAATATCGTGAACAATAATTGTTCAATTATTGAAAAGAATAAATAAAAACTTTTAGAAGTTCATATTGTACCAATCTAATTATATTGTAATTAATAGTAAAATAAACCAAAAACAAATTAAGTATATGAAATTATTCTGACATAACCTCTGAATCACTTGATTCTGAACTCTCTGAACTTGATTCAGAATCATCTTGTAAGTTTATAATGATTTCGTCCATCATAGTATCAAATCTCATAATAATATCATGATTCCAGTATTCTTGTTCGTTTTTTTGTACGTGGTTATCGCATTTTTGCCATTGTTCGGTTCATCTCGCTTGCAATCTCATTTGCGTTTTGTCTAAACTAGCCGGAACTTTCAACGCGTGTTGTCATCGCGAAGTACGGCGCCGCACTGAGTAATGACAGCAAGCGCCCCCGCCTCTCCGTCCCACATACCTAAGGCGCGGCCAACTAGTTCCGCGCGCACAGCTCATCATCTGCCTAGCGTTCCCAACTATGTTGGGGTCGGCTTCCAGTCCAACCGAAAGTAGCTGAATGCCAGTAATTTACATGGAGCGACTGTCTATCTGACCTCCACAACCCAGTTACTGGGTAACACGATACTCTTCGCAAGACTGGTTGTCAGACTTTCAGGTTTCTGACTACCCGTAAAGATCAACAAATGACAGCCGGGACCAGCTGTTATATTAGTTTGTTTTGTGTACATGATAATTATTCAGATTTGTTACAGTTGTAATAGCAATCATGTCATTTCGTTTAAAATAGGTTTTTTATTTTTATTAATTTATTCATATTTTATATAGATTCTTTTCTATTTTGTGAATGTGAGAACGCTGTAGGCTTAGTGGACTGTAGATTTATTGACCATCTTCTATTTAATTAAGTACCTGGTACTTGTTGAAAGACCTACACTGTCCTCCCATACCTATTAATACTGTTATTTAAAAAAAAAGTAAAGGCCAATTATTTTTAAAAGAGTAACCGTGGAGTTTTTTGCCGGCTCTTCTCCATTGGAAACAACCAGTTGGAACCATGCACCTAGCTTCTGACGTTTCATAAGTGCTCATGTAGGTTTATGTAAAATAAAACATTTTGAATTTGAATTTGCTTAGCGCGCTTTCCCAGGGACAGAGGGGTCTCAATATGTAGGTAAAGGACGGTAGCTCCACGGACCGACATCGGCAAGCGTTGCTTGATCAACCCATGCGGCTGTCATTATTTAGCTACGAGCCCATTCCACTTACCTACTTACTTTAAAATATAGTTTCTGTATTTCAAATAAAAAATCTATTCTAGTAAAAGATGCTCACAAGAACATCGTTTAACGACCAGTAGAACTCGGGCAACTCGTAAATAGAGATAATTATGTTCTCGCTACGTAACTGCACAGTCATGTAATAGGTATGTAGGTGTTAGACTTCGCCGTTCGCAGCTCCGTAATAGTTCTCTTCCCAGCAAACATTCTGCTTTACTTCATTTATTTACACGACTCGAACTGTTGATATCCACGGATTTGGGCAGTAAGCGACTCTAAAGAACCGATGTGGTATTTTTATCGCTGACTATAAATCTTATTGTGTGGGCAGTAACTGTTTACTCGTTGTGAAAATTTTGACGGTTTCCGCAGATATGCGAGATTCTTGGTGAGTATTTTTTTCGATCGTTAAGGTGAACACCTGGTTTAATGATTTAATAGTCACGCGGTTCATAGCTGTTAACGTTAAATAATTTATAAAACAGATAACATTCAGCACAAGAATAAACTGTTTGACATGAACTAAACAATCTTGGGAGCTGGAAGTTTGTTTACAGTAGGTATCAGAATGAAAAACTGTGCTCGAAATAACATGTAAACAAAGAAAGCGGGTAATGACTTCGTGACGTCACATTATTATACTCCATTCATTATGACATGAGACAAACAACGGTATCACGATATGACAAATTTAAGTAATACAATTCATATTTTAATATAAACTGTTTCCTTTTGTTCGTAAGCTCAAACTTGTATACCCATTCCGAGGGTTTGAGGCGCGCCGCATGCTGAAACACAGGCTGTAAACCTAGTTCGGCAGCAGATGCCACGAATTCGACGCAATTGTAACTGATTTACTTTTAAGCATAATATTATACGTAGCTTTAAGATAAATTGTGTAACATGCTTACTCTTTATAGTGTGAGAAAAAAAAAATATTCTAAGAAAATAGGCCTTTCTGATTCCTGTGCGGAATAAGATGGCCGAGGTAGTGAATACAGTTCATCGTAAAGATTAAAGCAAAAATCATGTGGAATTTGGAACAATGGCAGCGAAAAATAAAAACATTCATTGTTTTCCACTGAAATCTGTGAGCTCTAATATTATAGGATCATTCTCAGACGGGTTTAGTAGGACGGTAATGATTATTACAATCTTAACACGCGACATGAGGTCACTACCCGCAGCGCGTCTAAAACATTGTCTGTGTTAGGCCTGTAATACAACGAGCGGTTTTAATAAAACATGTTTTTCTCGGACGAAAGGAACTCTGGTGTTTGTTGGTAAATAGAAAATAGTAGGTATGGGCCCTTGCGTCTTCATGGTTTAGCTAAATAATACGGAGTTAACAGCTACGAGTAACTCAGGGTTAATCCAATAATTCCCTTTGGATTAACCCCGAGTTAGCTGGTAACTCTGAATTATTTAGCTAAGCCAGGAACGCGCAAGTGGGCCTTAGAGTTTCGACGGCAATTTACATAGAGTCGGCGTAAAATTTGGCTACGAGTTTGGCACCTTCAGTAGCGTCCATCAGCATTCTGCATCGTGCAAGCAACGGACCCGATATTAAATATTAAGTGCCATATTGTTTGAGGGACAGCACCACATTTGCACTCCAGGGTGGAGGCATCTGTGAATCTCCACCTGAGCAGGTTTAGCTTGCTTCTACCTACCTGGGTCCGGAGTCTATTTAGCAGGTGTAACGAAAGGGTTGGATAGGGAAGCACTGTTTCACCACAGTTTTATGAATACCGCATGATATTTATGTAAATACTCGTAAAAAATTACCACTATCCCCCTTATCTCCGGAACTACTGTCCCTAAAATTTTGAAAAAAAATACAGAGAAGGGTTCTTTATAAATAGATTACAGGAAAACCTATAAGAAGTCTATGGTCTTAAAATAACATGGCAAATCTCTCAATATTGTACAAACTAACATTTGCAGTTGGAATGTATGGGAGAACTTGTTTTTCAACTACAATGTTAAGTTTGTTCTTGGGATGAATATATCCCAACTACGCAAACCTTCTTTATACATGGTCCGACCACGGCTCGGATAACAGCATATTTTTCGAAAAGGTTTCGTCTTAAAAACCTAAGAAACGATTTGTTTTGGTTACGTGCGAACGGAACGTTATTAAAACGTTTTTGAAGAAGAACAAAATTTAAATCATTCTCGGTTAATAAAACGTTTTTAACTATTTTATGGGTTGATCGATAGGAAACTGGCAACACAAACCTAATCAATACGTAAGCGGCAAGCGCATGGAATCAATGATGTAATGAAATGAACATAAGGTACACTTTTATCTTAACAAGTTCATGCTTGTCTGCGTCCTACGGAATAAACCGGTTTTTGAAAACATTTTCATTTCGTTTTCGTTCCGAACAAAATGTTATACTGGTTGTATAAAGAACTATTAGAAACGTTTTAAAAACGTTATTTTAAATAACGTTTCCGAGCCGTGGGTCCGACACGCAGATGGCTGGTCTTTTTTTGTTGTTCCGGGATAAACAAGAGAATAACATATAGAAATGCAAGAAAATAATCCTTAAGAATGTAGGAGGGGTCTGGAGGGGTCTGTCTGACCACCCCGGTGTGCCCTTTCTACAATTAGACCCCCGGATCAAGGGAACTTGAGAGCCTCCCACGATCCCTGACTGGTATTTGCCAAGTTTTTGAAGCGTTGTTGAGGAATAAAATCAGATCATTTTCTACTAAATAACACCGCGTTTTAATGTAAAAAACCTCCGTGACAGACGGACATAACATATCTACATACTGTTTACCCATATTTGCAAATAAATGAATTTGAATTTGAAAAAGTGATTTGATATTTTTTTCGAATTCTTTAAAACGGTACCTCAGCTTATACTTTTTATTTGAAATAGCTAGCATTCTTCTTAGTTTCCGAGATAAGGTTAGGTTTATAAATGACCCGGTTTCATTGCTCTCTTGTGACTTTATTATTGACAAAAATGACAAAAATATGGTATTTAGATACACATAACATGACATCACGTGTTTTACCTGAAGGGTTAAGCAGGGGTGTACATTATTTGGGTTGCGAGTTTGTCCGAAAGGGATATCGCGGCCCCGGCACACAGGCAACGGAAGGAACACGGGTGGGTTTTAGTCAGTAAAAGTCTGACACACCCTACCCTCCCGCTCCGGCCAGAGCGGGAGAAGTTATTTGATAATTTCCCACCCTCAAAATAAAAAAAGGGGTGTACATTATTTACAGTAAAAGTCTGACACGCCCTCTCGCGCCGCCCAGAGCGGGAGAAGTTATTGATAATTTCCCACCCAAAAAAAGGGTATACATTATTTGTACTATATAATGTACACCCTTTTACACACACTCCATTACACTTTTACACTACATTTCGCCAGTTATGTTTAAGTTCAATGTAATAGGGGGCGAGCTGCGAGCCTATTGCCACCAATGGGGCACAAATTCAGATTCCGGTCTATTAATGAGAAATTCCTGATGGAAAAACCCAACAACACTTTCAAATCGAATCGGGAATCGAATCCACCGAAGCAAAATTGTATATACGAGTTATAATAAAGCATTTATTCCATTTCTTACAAATATTGTTATAACTGCATTAAGTGGTAATTTATTATACTAAAGTGATAAAGAAGACGCAGTTAATACCTACAAATAAAACGTTTACGACAGCAAAATTTACAACTCTCATAAAAAATTATACGGAAAATTGTTACTCAAAATCTACCTAATAAATCACTATTAAAAAAAGTGGCCGTCGTGGGATGCCCGGCAGATCGAACAGAGCGGTGGAGGGGAGGGCATGATCCGGCGGCATACGAGGAGTTCTAACCCCAAGGCGCGCCAATATATATTTCACATCATAATGCTGCATAAAAATATCATCAAGATAAAAAACAACCATAAATTCCTAGAAAATCGTCAGGCTAAACTATTCGGCACTAAATCACTGCAACTGAACTTTACGATCTTAGTTCGATTTACTTTCCAACCTATTATTTAAGTTAAAACAGCAGTCAACAATTATTGTTATATTTGTATTAATTTTGTAGTCCTGTTTCCATAGTACGCCTTCACATTCGATTTTTTTAAACATTTTTTTTTAATATTTTTTTTATATCATCACAATAAGCGCGTCATCGGGAGAAAAAACACGTTTTTTGGCACTACAGTAAAAATTTCTTATTTGAGGTTCGCCCCTTTGCGGTGTTGGCGAATAATAGTAATAGCAATCCTCGGTCACTAACATTCCATTTAATTTGAGTATGTTAAGCCGTGGGTCCTCCCTGTCATTCTTAGATCTTTCGACAGCCTTTACAGGTAGGCAGAAGCTCGAAAGTCTGATAACTAGTCTTACCAAGGGGTATCATGTTACCCAGTAATTAAGTTGTGGAGGTCAGATATGCAATTGCTCCATGTAAGGTATACAGCTGCATCTGGTTAGACTGGAAGCTGACCTCAACACAGTTGGGTAATGGCGAGGCAGATGATGATGATGTTTTTGTAACCAGTCACAGGTTGACTGGTTGTGCACAAAGTCGCCTATCTTGTCTGAGGGTGTCCTACACTACGTTCGCCGAAACGCGATTTGTTCCACGCACGCCCCTCGTTACACGTCGCGGAGGTAGTCAAACACCTCACTCCCACTCCCCCCCCTAACCCGAGGAGGCCCGCGGTTGCGGGCCAACCAGCCGGGGGTTGCTACACTACGTTCGCCGAAACGCGATCTGTTCCACGCACGCCCCTCGTTACACGTCGCGGAGGTAGTCAAACACCTCACTCCCACTCCCCCCCCTAACTCGAGGAGGCCCGCGGTTGCGGGCCAACCAGCCGGGGGTTGCTACACTACGTTCGCCGAAACGCGATCTGTTCCACGCACGCCCCTCGTTACACGTCGCGGAGGTAGTCAAACACCTCACTCCCCCCCCTAACCTGAGGAGGCCCGCGGTTGCGGGCCAACCAGCTGGGGGTTGCTACACTACGTTCGCCGAAACGCGATCTCTTCAAAATGACTCGTCTTCCACACCTGTCATCTTTTCATTGTTTCATCATCAATTTAGTAGGTCCAAAGTAAAAGGAAAAGATGGGACGACGAACTCAATCTCACAGCAGGTCCAAACTGGAGAAGAGTTGTAAAAGACAGAAAGCAATGGAAATCGTTAGAGGAGGCCTTTGCCAAGAGGCAAGGCCTCCTCTAACGATTTCCGAGACACACTGAACTCCGAGATATATTATAACCCAGGAAAGAAAAAAACTGCAATTAAACTAGCAAAGATTCAGAATAAGAGGACTATTGAATTGAATTGAAGTAAACTTCTACTGCAAACAATTATGACCATGTAGCTAATACGAGTATACTGGTAGGTATTACAAAAAGTCACTAAGTAGCTATATCACTATGATAAATCAATCTGTCAGACTTAGCCACTTTACGAAGATTTTTACTTCAAAATACAGTTCATAAATCGCTGGACTGTTGTTTTATCTCAATATTTTAAACAAAAGTCTGCATTTGAATGACGAAACACATATAATACGTGTTTGAAGTCACGTAGACTTTAAATGCAACCGTATTCTACTGTGGATAAATCGACGTTACAAAACTTTTTAGGCACCTATTACTGTTCTATTTGGCACTGCAATTATATGCCTTTGAGTGATCTTTCGTATTTGATTTTACTCCTGGCTTAACTACAAAAATCTGTATACTAACTATTCCTTTCAGAATAAACAAAAAAGATGGCATTTTATTTATCATTTTAACACATAATATACGCCCGTAATCGCCGAAGAGTTAGGCAGACGTGTACTTGTAGTACACCCACATTTCGCCAGTTATGTCTTAGTCCCATGTAATAGCAGGTGAGCCTATTGCCATCAACCGGGCACAAATCCAGCGTCCGGGCTACTACTGAGAAATTCCTAATGGAATAACCCAATGTCACTTTGGCCGACCTGCCAATCGAACCTAGGACCTCGTGCTCAGAAGTAGCTACCGAGTACCGGATGACATAGCGTTGGAAGGCCTCCCACAAGGTGGACCGATGAACTTGTGAAGGCCACAAAAATCCGCTGGATGCGGGAAGCACAGAACCGGTTGAAATGGCGGTTCTTGGGAGAATGGTGAATGGTGGTCCAGCAGTGGACTAAAAGGACGTCTTTCGGCATACATGATGATGATGATGATCAGTGACAGGTGATTTGTCAAGGAAGATTCTGGATCAAAGCAAACCAAGCGTTGTGCAGGAGGTGTAAAACTGGGTATTATGGTGCAACCCCTATGTTCAGGTGCGGACTGCAATATGAGTTGATTAAGCAGAAGCTGAAGATTTATATAGTTGATTTAGTTCTCTAGTCACACGAACATAGCTTTGTATCTATTCTAGATAAGGTCTCGTAAAAGTTGATACTGCCGACATCGAGCACTCGATATGACTTTATGATCCTCTTTGCACATGAAACACAAAAAGACATCACCAATCTCAACCGGAGTCTTTAGGTGATTTATACAATAGTCTGACATTATGTAATGTTTAATTTGAAATATTTGACAACATGTTGAAACCCGGTAGGTGTGCCAAATTCCTTACGACTAGGTACGTCGCCAGAGATTTTATAACTCAATACAACGTTTTATCTAACTACTGTAGTGTCTGACTGTATTTAACGCTCGGCCTAGAAAATATGTTCATCGTGTAATGATAGTTAATTAAATGAGCACATCACCAGTAGGTGCTAATAGTCAATTAGATCAATTTAGCCAGTGCTGCAAATGTTTGACAAACCTCTCGTTCCGTGGAGAGATAAGCAAGTCATGCAACACTTTTTATTAGGTACTAGCTTCCCCAGCGGCTTCATCCGTGTGAAATCTTTTAATAAATGATAGCCTATTATCAGTGATGATATAGCATTTTTTTAATCGGTCCAGTAGTTTTTGTGTTTATTCCTTGCAAAAAAAAAATACACATGTTTTCTCTATATAATATTAGTGTAGAAGTGTCTACACAAGCCGTGCGCCCGTTGGGATTTCGGATCAACAAAATGTTGAACTTCCATACAAACTTAGATCCTTTGATTAATTCCCCCTTTGGGGGATGCATATTCAAAAATCCTTTCTTAGTGCTCATCTTCTTTATAAAAGGAAAGGAACTCTTGTGCAAAATATCATGATTCTAAACCCAGCGGTTTAGGTTATGCGTTGTAAGTCAGTGAATGAATGAATGAATGAATTTAAGATTTACTACTGTTCTGTACGTGTGTGTGTTACTGAATATTATTTATAGTCACACCATATTATTTCTCATTCCTATCTTCAAATAACTGTGGTATGAAATTCTTGTGTCCGATGACATACCCTGACGGCGATAATAGATGATTCAGGACAAGGCATAATGAAGCGACAATATTGTCTGTAGAATATTGGTTACGTGCCATGCATTTCTAATGTTATTAAGACAAATGGTAAGTCTGATTTAAGCCTCGTTGTAAGTAATTGTACTATCGTGAAGTTTTCTTGGAAACTGCCGTTCGATTCTGTAAAAATATCACCGTGAAACTTAGGTGAAGTGAGCGTGAAGTGAACTGTCAATAGTGTTAATCCCTAGCATCCTGCCGGTCGATTCTGTGGCAGTGACAACTCACTTCACGCTCACTTCACCTAAACTTCATGTTAATATTTTTACAGAATCGACCGACTGTTTTGTTAGAGTAGCGTCGCGCCGTCAAGTCGCGCCTGTCTCCACAAGGCTTGTCTGCGGCATTCCGTAACTTCAAGCGTAAGTACTTTGACGACACGGTTGGCGCAGTGGCTGAGCGATCGACTGCTGCGCAACGTGTCGCGGGTTCGATCCCCGCACGGAACAAATATTTGTATGATCTGCAAGTAGTTGTTCCGGGTCTGGGTGTTAGTGTATGTGAGTTTCTATGTTTGTAACCCACGATACAGGAAGAAATTCTTAGTGTGGAGCAACGTTTAAAATAAAAGAAAAGAAAAAAAAAAGCAATTTAAAAGCACCTATAAACAGTGTTTATGCGATGCAATGAAGTCCTCCTGATTTGTAACAATAATGTAATTATAATCCAAGAATTCAAAATCAACGTACGTACCTAAATCGGATAAGACTGGTTCTGTTTAAAAAAAACCACAAACGCGAACAAATAAACAGTAAAACGATGTGCTTTTGTAAAAGAACGATGAGACGTCTATTTTTAGGGTCCCGTAGGCAAATGGCAAAAAACGGAACCCGTATAGATTCGTCATGTCTGTCTGTCTGTCTGTCTGTCCGTCCGTATGTCACAGCCACTTTTTTCCGAAACTATAAGAACTATACTGTTGAAACTCGGTAAGTAGATGTATTCTGTAAACCGCATTAAGATTTTTACACAAAAATAGAAAAAAAAACAATACATTTTGGGGGTTCCCCATACTAAAAACTGAAACAAAAAAAAAAAATCATCAAACCCATATAGACAGGTCTTCAAAAATGATATTGAGGTTTCTAATATAATTTTTTTCTAAACTGAATAGTTTGCGCGAGAGACACTTCCAAAGTGGTAAAATGTGTGTCCCCCCCCTGTAACTTCTAAAATAAGAGAATGATAAAACTAAATAAAACTAAAAAAAATATATGATGTACATTACCATGTAAACTTCCACCGAAAATTGGTTTGAACGAGATCTAATAAGTAGTTTTTTTTTAATACGTCATATTTGCTAAATATTGTACGGTGGTACGGAACCCTTCGTGTGCGAGTCCAACTAGCACTTGGCCGGTTTTTTTTAATGATAGTTTTGTTCACTCCAAATTTAAAGGTGAAGAAGATAAATTTGCCAGTTAATGTTAAGTAGAAGGTGGATAAAGTAACTAAACAGCTATGCAGAGGAATTGAATAAACAAACAAAAATATCTTTGGGAACCTATTTACTTTTAACGAGCAGAGATACGGCGAGCACACAAAACTGTTCTTTAAAAAAGTAATAGCTATGTAAGTGATTATTCGTATAAACGAAGTGCTGCAACGCAAATTGTGAAGAGAAAACCGTGGAACTAACGACAGATTTGTACGTGTTAATAATAGGTAAGCACATTGTGAACGATTAACTGCTTGCGTCTGGGCCAACGCGTTGAATTTACGAGGAACCACTATAGCGCGCGTCATTTTAGCCAAATGTATTATATTATAAATGGTTTTGCACACCATTCAACGGTTGATAGCGTGACGCAGAATATTATTAGTTTGGGAACATATGGTAGCTGTGGAAATGGGCGGGTTTTAGTGTTGTAACGAGTCCTCACCACTTTTCATAATTATATTATCAGAGGCCCTAAGCCCGAACGCGCAAAGTAACCATAACGTCCTGCTGGGGTTGCGGGTTTGTCTGAAAGGGATATCGCGGCCCCGGCACACAGGCAACGGAAGGAACACGGGTGGGTTTTAGTCAGTAAAAGTCTGACACACCCTCTCGCTCTGCCCAGAGCGGGAGAAGTCATTTGATGATTTCCCATCCAAAAAAAAAAAAAAAAAAAAGTAACCATAACGTAAGTTGTAATGATTATGGAATCGATTATTCAACTTTCCTATACCATTTTGATGTAGGTACTTAAATAAAATATAAACATCATAACATCACGCCTGTACTCCCGAAGGGTTAGGCAGAGGTGTACCTATTACACCCACATTTCGCTAGCTATGTTTAAGTCCCATGTAATAGGGGGCGAGCCTATTGCCATCAACCGGGCACAAATCCAGACTCCGGGCTGCTACTGAGCAATTCCAGATGGAAAAACCCAATAATACTTTGCACGACCTGGGAATCGAACCCAGAACCTCATGTTCAGCAGTACCGCTCGCGACCACTAGACCGACGAGGCGCTCAATGAAAGAAACAAGTATTTTCTGGACTTGTTGAGTTACATTAATTCTAGATTTCCAGTTCTAAACCAAAGTTGCACCACAGCACAAACTGGAAATATTCTAGCCTATGGGTAAAGTCGACCATCCACTGATCCGTAGGATGTGCACGGAGAGGATAAGTCTTGATCACAAGTACCGAGTGAGATGGGCCAGACAGCAAAATGATAGTAGGCCGAGAGGACTAGGCTCGGTGGACGAGTAAGTGTTTACACGTATTTTTTTACTTGGCACCGTGTCATTCGGTCAGTTCAGATTCGACGCAGCAGACTAGCGAGACAATGGATCGCAAAAAGATAATTCAAAATTGTACGGTAGCATGCTGCGAGAGACGTGAGTGTGCCGAGTGTTGAGTAAACGCCGAGTGCATGATGTATACTGGCCGAGTGGGCAAGCGAGTCAGTGCAGGGAAGCGCACGGGGGTGGTGCACTCGGTGCACACATGCCCTCGGTGATGTGTTTACACGTACCAAGCACTCGGCCGAGAGCACCGTCTCGCCCATCTACTCGGTACGTGGGATCAAGGCATTAGCATGCGCGATTAATTTGTTTGTCAGCCACACGTAACGTGGCCGTGGGTTGCAGTGGACGATTCCGACTACATTTTCATAAAAGCTAAGCTACGTTTACTTATTTAGTAGCTTAGCCGTGGGCTGCTATGGAGCAGCACTTAAGTATGGATTTTTGTGTAGGTACTGACTACGTTAGTGTGAGTTTCGCAAGGATAGCGTATATAAATCTATAGATACAATGTAGGCTGAGCTACAAGCCCAGTCTTGCGTATAATATGATATTTTGGTTGTATTTCTAGAACTACCTACCACAATCTCTACATTACCCGCATTTATTATAAAACTTGTTCACTCTGAATGTATATTAAGTGGATAAGAAGGCTATACCTAGTACCTATAATTGTAAAAAAAGTCGAAGAAAAACTAATATTAAAAGAAGAAGAAAAGCACCATCAGTTTGCAGTTGTTGTACTTTTGCAATTTTTATAAAAAAGCCTTACCTGTCTCCCTACCCTCAAGGTGGTGTATCTGTGGTCACAGAGTTTTCTTCCTTATAGTTTCTGACTCATGATATTTTTCAGTTCATATAAAATTTTCTTCATTACCTGTATCAGGAACTTCGCTTTCTTTCCATCATCTCATTTGTGAACTTACGATTCATGAACTTCATAAATTCTATTTGTTTTTATAAATGTTCCTGTGTTGTTAATGTACATTATTTTGAATAGTCGAATCTATTTAAATAATATATTAATAAAGGCAGATACAGAAAGCCGCAAGGCAGTATGTGGCGAGCTGGACCCACGGACACAGAAAAAACACAGGAGAAATCTTGTTTCTTCTAGCTTGCCTTTATTGCTGGAGACGGCTCAAGTGAGTGGATGGCTTCTTTGCTGGAGTGAACACTGACGAGGAACAGAGCTCCCACTTCATTCTTGCCTTTATTGGCCGGTTTGAGTGGAGAGTGGAGATTCGCTAGAACAAACATGCTAGGAGGAAGGAAGTATTCCAGTAAGTGCTAGTATGGATCTTTACCATTTTCCTGGCTCTGGGATTGTTTTGATAGCCGTGGAATACCTCTCCAGTCCTCAAGCCCCTCAGGAAGTGTTGTCCCCTTGTCGGTACGTCACTATGTGCTAGCGACCGTTTCCGGGGGCCCATTATTGAGTGTGCAAGTCACCCCCTGCCATTTTATCCGTGTATTAAATATAACATTGATCAGGCAGGGGACATAGTTCTTCCCTAGTTCCAGATACCCAAGCCACTATAGCCACCCAAACCCATAGCCCAATATGTTTTGTTGTCATGATCTGTAATAGTCCTACACCAACTGGGGTCCTTGGTTGCACTTACATAGTCATCGGTTGGTGGCTCATTT
Organism: Agrochola lota; assembly: GCA_947364205.1. Classification (NCBI taxonomy): domain Eukaryota; kingdom Metazoa; phylum Arthropoda; class Insecta; order Lepidoptera; family Noctuidae; genus Agrochola; species Agrochola lota. Next base: position 13,823,700 of record OX376223.1, on the reverse strand, counting down.
AATTAAAAACATCTAACGGGCCTCTGCGAGTTGGCTTCCAAAGGTCCGGGATGGCAGGGTCCCGAGATATTTGCAAGACATTTTTTTTAATAATAATATTATGTAATACTAGAGGCGTCATTACCATCCCAGAGACGAAGATGAAACGTCTCATGTAAGTACCTGTAACTCCGACCCTTCAGATAGGAACACGCCAACGCTGCTGTTACAGAAATAGGTACGGTCATTAATATTCTTTCCTAATTTATCTTTGTCACCAAAACTCGTAAACATGCCAATGTTTCACAGAAACCTACAAGAAATAGCTCTTAAAGTCTCAAAACTTTTATCTGAAATAATTTGTGACGACGTAATTAAAATTGATAGGCCCGGTGACTTGATCCGCGGTCCGCGATAAATCGAGCATCGAGGCAATTATCTCACATTTTTTGTTCTATTTTTTAAATTTAAATAGATTCCAACAATCAAAATAACAACACAGGAGCATAAATAAAAACACAAAAGAATTTATGAAGTTCATTTAGCCGTAGGTATTACCTACGGCTAAATCTTTGGATACCGGGCTAACCCGGCGTTTACTACGCCTGGATAGGAATGGACTGCGCCTGGTGACGGGGACCATCACGGGCCACTGCTCGCTGAACAGACACTTCCACACAATGGGCATAACGGACAGTCCTCTGTGCAGGGCGTGCATGGAGGCTGAGGAAACCGTCGCGCACGTGCTTTTTGAATGCACGGGCGTCACCCAGATTAGAGCAGAGACCCTCGGGACACCCAGATCTTACACAGATGTTCTGAACAGACCAGGAGACTTAATCAACTTCTGGAGGGAGGTGGGCTGGTTGGAATAACCACCAACGGCCGCTATGGCCCACGCACAATGGTCCACTGAAGGACTAAGTGCGGAAACCAAACTCCATAACATAGAACATAGGTATTACCTAAGTACATAAATGAGTAGAAGATGAAAAGAAAGCGAAGTACAAAGAGACAGGTGATGAAGAATGTGATACAATTATATTATATAGATATCGATACAATTATTTAACTAAAAAAAAACTACTATAATCATGAATCGAATGACGATTATAGTTGATTTATATTTCTATGCTTACATTGTTTCAATAAATTGTACTCAAATAAAAATCCTTAAATCTATTCTGTAAATGGATGTAATCGATGGTCGTTCGAGAAATTATGTTTCAAGATAATGGGCTTCGCGCTGGCGATCATTCGAGCTTAATATAGTTATTCGAGATTTGGATGCATCTAGGTAGTGAACTGTCGCGCTCATAATTTATCGATTTCAAGTTCTGTCGAGTTAATGTTTTCGAGCAAGTATTATTCAATCCAACGTCATTCGATTTCAAGTAGGGAACCCCAAAAATTCAACTAAATAATATCGAATAGTTTAGTCACTATATCCAGTCAAAGATTAGCCAAACATATAGTCGACCCATCACTACTACTAATTTCGATGTAAGGATTTATTTGATAGTTTCAAAATACTCCTATGCATTAGTATTGTCAGTGTTTGCATTTAATGTACACATCAAGCTATACATTTCCAGTAGAAGCTGATCTCGCATTATATAGGATTTCCGTACAATGCGAGGTTAGCTTAAACTAGAAGTGTATAGCTTGATGTTTAGCCGTGAGTACAACTATGACTTAAAAAAATACATAAACGATTACCTACTTGTAGTGTCTGATTAAAATCGTTTCTAGAAAAGTCGGGTTTCCAGTTACACTAAAGCCTTCTGTCTGTCAGACTGCGAGAATTAATTGAAGATTAAATGTTTAGTGGTTCTTTACTAAGAAAAGAAAACAATTTTATGGTAAAGTAAACCAGCGGGAACTAATGGACAAACTGAGTGAGTAAAACCAGAAGGTGTCAAGGAAAAAATAAACAAACACGACTTTGCTTTAGAACGATGTAAAAATTCACGGTATTTTCAAACACTGTTTTTTAGCCGCTGCCAACCGCAGATCATAATTCCTCGCGAATTTTCAACATGGCGTCGCATTGTTTAGGAATGGACAGCTATTTTCGCATTAGCTATCGTCAGTAAAAAAACTTCGAGTCTCCAAACGAATTATGCGAACTAGGTTAAAACTGTTGTGGTTAATTTTGCTCTAATAAAACGGTCTATTGTTTGATTTACTAATGCACATTGGAGTAAACTATTATATTATACGATTTGAAATGCCGGTAACGATAGGAAATTTCTGCGGAATTTTAACAAAAATGGGAACGCATATATACCTACTTATTTCATTGAAATTGTAACAATGACATTTTTTATATCGTTTATCATTTTCGTAAGCACATCAGCGTAAAGGCTCGTGCCGACCAGCGTGACGCGACGGCGCGACGCGACTCAAACAATGCAATTTCTAAGAAAGCTGTACGGTATAACAATAACCGGCGCGGCGTCGCGTCGCGCAACAAGTCGCGCTGGTCTGCACAAGACTTTAAAAATAATAAAACAATAATGCGCACGACAGAGACTATACAATAATAACAATATATCAAAACATTTATCGCCACGAAATATCTACTGCAGACTACAATTATATATAGCTAGCTACGTTAAAATCTATATAGTGCGCATGAATCATGATCGAACTCTTTAAAAAATCTCATTGTCTTTATAAAACATATACTATGGCCGGTTTTGTGCGAATAAATAGATTTTACTAAAAATAAAAAAGGTAAGTTTTGTTTATTGTTTGTTTTGCGCATGCAGTGGTGAATGAGAGCGTGACGGTTGACAGTGGAGAATAGAAAAAGAAACGAGTTGAGCCGACCACAAATAACATGGGACAAGGGCGGGAAAATGATCATGACTGACCTCCTCAGCTCCTTCACCAAATGGAAATCGGTCTGTGTTCCTATTTCAAATTTTAAGTGTACCCACCTTCGTACTTTAGATTAGGGATCAGCAATTCGTTATATTGGGCGTCCCTTTTTTTTAATAATATGACTGTCGCGGTCCGTTTGGTAGAAGATAACGACAATAGCAAAAACGATAAAAAAAAACTTTTTTTTTTTATGAAGTTACAAAATACGACGGCGGTCCGCCATTTGATGACTCCTGCTTCAGATACCTACTATAAAAATCCACTTACTTATAACAAACATGCCCGCCAACCCGGTAATGTTCATGGGTGTCTCCTTCAACGAGATAGTCTTATTTGGCTGAAAGATGTATCGACACGTCTCCCACACTCCGGTATTGCTGGACATAAAATACCGGCCAGTAGGCAAGTAAATACCTGGAACCAAAGAGCATAGTTAAGAAGGGAACAATCGGCCGTGTTAATGACTCCATGCGATCGTTTGGCACTATTCCAAGCAGTTACCAAGTAGTAATTAATATAGATCAAAAACAAAATTCACTGTTCATAGGTGCCAACTTGTTTTAAGCTGATTAGTGAATTTGTTCAAAATGTTGTAAGTAGCGTATAATTATTCAATATGAGTTTTTTTTGAGCTGCGTCCGTTTTACGATAAATGTTTTGCAACTTCATTTTCTGACATATTTAATATTTATCGGCGCTGAGCTCATTTTGGTATGTTAATAACACCACGCCTGTAATTCCCGAAGGTGTTCCTATAGCACAGGTGTTCCTATAGTACACCCATATATCGCCAGTTATTTTAAGTCTCATGTTTTAGGAGGCGAGCCTATTGCCATCAAATGGGCCCAAATTCAGATTCCGGGTCTAAGCCCAGGACCTTATGCTCAGCAGTAGCAGCGCTTGCGACCTCTAGACCATCAAGATACTCTGCCAATAGTCTGTAAAACTGTTTCAGTCATTTGTGTAGGCACATGTGCCCGGAACCCGTGTATTTATTTTACTTTGTGGTAATCAAGCCGGCGCGGCGGCCAACCCGGTGTATGTAAGTGGTTGCTGCTAGCGACATCAGCAATACTAGGAACGTCGCAGGTGCGTTAGTATATATCGGACTAAACACAATGTTGCCGCGTCAGCTCACATGTAAGATGCGAAAAGGATGGCCGCTGGAACCCGTGGCACACACCAAGGGACTTTGCTACGCCAAACGCATGTCTGCAGCGGAGAAAATTTTATTAAATGAAAATAGCCCCCACTTGTGGGAAAAAGGTAAGATGGTGGTAGTGGTGTTGTACTTAAATATACGTCCCTGGGCAATCCCACCTCGCTAATAATTTTGTTTAATACCAGACTTTGAGTTATTGCTATACTAGCTAGAGCTATACTTGCCATTACGAGAGAAGAAGAAAAAATAGACCATTCCATGCCACTGACCTAAATTAAATGTCATTTCCTCAATAATTAACAGACGAGTGCAAATCTATCCTAAAGAACCAATTTAAAAAAAACTAAAATCAAAATCATAGTTAAAATCACATAAAATCACATAAGAGTCTGAGTGTTATATATATATTTTTTTTTTGTTTGTTTGTATGTAAGTAAGTTTATTCTCATATTATTTGTTTTATTTTATTGCGTGAATTGTTTTGATTTTATGTATTTTACTTTCTCTCTACTCTCACGGTGTCTACATCTCTTTTTATCCTCTGTCCTATCGCAGGTATGCTGGAAGAGATTTCTTTAGAAATAAGCATCACCTTTGTACGTATTTTTCTGTTCTTTTCTTTTTGTCTGTATATATGTGTGTACATAAATGGTTAAATAAATAAATTAAATAAATAAAATGAAAATCAATCCAAAAATAAAAAACAACACTAAAATTAAATTTAAAATCGAAACTAAATTTACACTGAAATGATTCTACAAATTGTACATAATACTTCGAAAGTTACCAAGTATTGTAAGAGATAGCCGTACTTTTGGTAACTATCGCTAGGAAAAATGATTCAATATTTGGTGGTTGTTGGGCTATCCTCTGGTGAAAATGGTGACGGTCTGCCCGCTTGCGGTTGGCCAAATGACTATCTATCTCCCCTCAAAGACAAGTTATTGTTACAAAAAAATAAAATTAGTTTTTGAGTTAGCTTCAATAAAGCGTCGTGCAGACCGGCGCGAAGCGACAGCGCGATGCGACTCTAACAAAACAATATCTACGAAAACTTTACGGTAGAACAACTACCGGTGTCGCATTGTGCGACAAGTCGCGCTAGTCTGCACGACCCTTAATACGTATTATCGTCTATGTGGATGATGTTATAATAACTTCCTGTCACTGTTATTTACATAGCAGGTATTCGAATTTGTCACACCACAACTAAAAAGTGAAAATAAAACCTTTTTCCAAAATAAAACAACCGACTTTCAAAAAAAAAACTTTAATTACGGAAGTGGGTGGGTTTAGAATTTTCGTTTTGTGCTACGGGAAGTCGGTGGTTTTTTTTTTTTTAAGTTATATTTTTGATCAATAGATAGAAAAAATAACAAAATACTTGGGCGTTGGAGTGTAAATGGGCTGAACTCAAAATGGTTTGTTTTAGAAATCAATCAAATAAATTCATCGTAAATGTCCACTCGTGAACGACTAATAAAACATCGCTTGGTTTTACGATCTTGAATATTGCCAGTTAGATTAGACCTCATATTACTAGAGCAAGAGCATTCTCTTTTAGACATTATTCTTGATATTTTAGTATCTAATAGATAGACACATGACAGAATGCTCTATCCAGGGTGACCTTTCGAAAATATTAAAAGTCCTTTAGAGGTATGAGGAACAGGGTGTAAAGTTAACTCATCCTCTTTAGAAAAGGGAGGAGCTTCCGACCAGACAGGTGTCGTATCTGGGGGGCATCTACCCAACGATTGATGTCAGGGAAGTTATATATATGCTGTTCGCGCGGTAAACTCTAATTGCGCGATGCAAGATTTGTGTGACGTCAGGATTTGGTGTGGCGTCAGGTCTTTGATGCGTAGTTAGACATTTACAAAAAAGTCCGGGCATTTTACTTTTTAATTTCTTTTTCTGTGTTCATTGAACTCTTATTAAAAAAAAACCTCAAGTACAAGAGTCCGGACAAATAACATTGCTGGACAAAGTCCGGAGAGCGGCCGAAAAGCCGAACAATGTCCGGTCGGGTGGTAACCCTAGCTTTATCCTAATTTAGGATATTAAATTAATGGTCTAAGCTATCTACACAAAAAGAATTTGGTAGAGTATAGAATGTGCATTCGCTTGTTTGGTCTAACTAAAGTGTCCTTTAGGCGAACGGGTTCTTTAGGATAGATTTGCACTCGTCTGTTAATTATTGAGGAAATGACATTTAATTTAGGTCAGTGGCATGGAATGGTCTATTTTTTCTTCTCTCGTAATGGCAAGTATAGCTCTAGCTAGTATAGCAATAGCTCAAAGTCTGGTATTAAACAAAATTATGAGCGAGGTGGGATTGCCCAGGGACGTATATTTAAGTACAACACCACTACCACCATCTCTTCTTTTTCCCACAAGTGGGGGCTATTTTCATTTAATAAAATTTTCTCAGTTGCAGACATGCGTTTAGCGTAGCAAAGTCCCTTGGTGTGCCACGGGTTCCAGCGGCCATCCTTTTTGCTACACCGGGTTGGCCGCCGCGCCGCCCGGCTTGACTACCACAAAGTAAAATAAATACACGGGTTCCGGGCACATGTGCCTACACAAATGACTGAACTGAACTGACTGGACAAATAAGTTATGCACGATGTGCTTACCTGTAAGAAATTGGTAGACTAGTCTAATGTCTATTGGATGTCTCTCATATCTTTGAATCGGTGTATGCAATTATTGGTGAGCCAAATAAATAAAATAACAATGACGTGAGGCCGGTTTCGTAAACATGTGTGCACTTAGTGAGGTGTTGTTCGCAGCGCTGTCTTGAATTCTTATTCGGTTTGAGGTTATTTAATGTTGTTTCACATGGACCTGCCAGTATAATCTTTGTTGTAGTGTTAATCCCTAACATCAGCCGCAGTGCTATTCTGTAAAAATTTCATGGTGTAAACTTTGGTGAAGTGAGCTGTCAATAGTGTCCATCCCTAGCATTAGTGGAATGACAGCTCCCTTCACGCTCACTTCACCTAAGTTTTCACGGTGAGATTTTTACAGCATAGATCGGCCGATCTATCCTGTTAAAATTTCACAGTGAAAACTAAGGTGAAGTGAGCTTCAAGGGATTGTATAGCGGCACTCTATCTTTATCAGATAAAGTGCCGGTAGCGGCATTATAGTTGCATTAGTTGCGCTCCCTCGGGCCGGCTAAAGTGCCGAAAACATTGCATTGTCACTGTCACTCGTTATTTTGTTTAATTGTTGAGGTTAGTTCGTTGTAAAACACCACATTCCCAGAACATTACATTCTCTTGTGCCTAAGCGAACCCTGGCACTCGCCGGCCGCTACCACGGCACCGCTCGCTTAGCTTACTCGGCTCGTGCGTTGTGTGGTCACAGTTCTAACCTAACATAACCTACCTTTCAGCCATTTTCATTTGCTAAGCCAAGGGGCTACACTTATTTTAGCCGGCTATAGATGAAAGAAATTAACATTAGCCTCTCCTCAAAAACAAAATAACAAGTGACAGTGACAGTGAAAATGCAATGCTTACGGCACATTAGCCGGGCCGAGGCAGCGCCACTATTATGCCGCGAATAGCGGCATTTTATCCGACAGGTAGAAAGTCGCTGTCACTGTAGAAAGTCACTCTATACACTTCCTTAACACTATTGACAGCTCACTTCACCTAAGTTTGCACGGTGAGATTTTTACAGAAAAGATCGGCAAGGCAGCTTCTTGATGCTGGGCATTGACAATATTGACAGCTCACTTCAAGCTAGTAGCGATAGCCTAGTGGTGTGACCGTCGGACTGCCAAGTCAGAGTCAGTTCGAATGGATCTCGAGGCACGCACCTCTGACTTTTCGAATCCTTGTGCGTATTGTATAATTATCACTTGCTTCAAAAACGGTGAAGGAAAACATCGTGAGGTAACCTGAGAGATATTTCTCGATGGCATGTGACGTCAAGTCAGAGGCCCATGGGCAGCATAAAAATTCTAACACTAGGTTAGCCACACTAACCCCACGAAAAGAAGAAGACTTCAAGCTAAGCTCACTAGTTGTCACGGTGAGATATTTACAGAATAGATCTACAGACCTACGTGTTTTAGTCTCTATTTATAGCTCGCTAGTAAGTAACTTGAAGTCAGTTCCGACATGAACTAACATTGTTCGCGTTTGCTAACTAGGCTACTATTAATAAACCCGTATAAAGGTACAATTCCGTAGTCGACTGCAGGCAGCAGCAGTAGGTGACTTCATAAAAATTCGATTCGATTTCATAGAAATGCCTATGTATTTCTATGAAATCGAATCGAATTTATAGAGTATCGCGGCGACACGTCGCCTGCTGCTGCTGTCTGCAGTCAGCTACGGACTTGTACCATAATACATACTCGTCATTCACACAAGGAATAAAAATATCCCAGAATTCAATCAAATCAAAAACTACACCACCTACCTAATTAATTAGATTATCTAATACAATTTTTTTTTTGCTGACCAATATTGTCAAACATCATAGTTTTTGACTAAATATTCTACGGTTTATGAGTAGGTTGGTAGGTGTGAACCGACCTCATCTTTCAATGTTTGCTTTCCTGTAATCTATGGAAGTGATTTCGTGAAAAGGGACAGCAGTGTGTAACAGGAAGCCGGTGAAGCCGGGGAAGAGCGCGTTATTTGATTTGATCAATGAGCGCGCGCGGTGCTATTGTTGGCCATCAGATGATAACAACCCATTTTCCGAGAGGTTGGTACTGTCAGCCAAGATGTCAGATATTACACATCATACGCGACTACTGTAAGGCTCGCACGATAAAAAAAATAATATTATTGTTGTGTAAAAGTGTTTGTACAAACCAGGGACTGAAAGCGGTTACGGTTAAAGGTTAAAATACCTCAAAAATATACCAGTACCGGTTTAAAATAAGGGTTGAACTATACCGATACCTTTTTAAACCGTTATTTAAACCTTTACACGATTTCGGTACCGAAAAACAAGACGGCGCGGCGTGGGTGCACGGGGGGATCGAACTTGTGTATTTTAGTACTTCTATCGAAATATACCGGTATGCATTTCTAACCTCAAAATTCCGGTAAGCACTGAAAAAAATATCGGTATCGAAATATTTAGGTAGCCCTTATTTAACGGTATGACGTCATACCGAAATTTAAAGGTACCTTAATTTTTGGGTAATTCAGTCCCTGGTACAAACATACCTATTTACAGAAAATAAAATCATTTCATTTCATTATTTCGAAACTATGTACAACTCAGTAGAATTATTGTGACGTAACCTCACAAAAATGCCAGTTCAAGTCGCCCAATAACGCCCCTGTATCTGGCAATCATTCCAAGAAACACAATGCAAGTTATCGTGCTTTAATCTTTATGTTGTATAACTTTGCCTAGCTGTCGAGAACGAAAATAGATCAAGTGCCAACGACCCCATTGCCGCACGTTTGTAATTAATTATAAACTGCCCGATGCATGGTATACGATTTCCCTAATTTCAAAACAACAGTTAGCCGCGATCCGTGTCTTGACTATGAATAGAACGTCTCATCACTTCCTACGGATGTCGTAATAAAAGAATGATGAAATGTGCTCAGATGAGTAACAGTTCGACATTGACGTACCTACCTAATGGGGTTAAAAACTGAAAGCTCATCATAGCTGGCAGCACTGTTGCTAGTCCGCCATTGTTGTGTATGTGTTTATGTTTCTGTTGTGTCGATCGCAAATTAAATGTGACTTGGAGTGTACCACAATTAAAAGAAGGAAAAGGGACGCGTCTATTATTAGTACAAAAGCAGCTTTAGTGGAAAGGTAAATAAGTTATGAACTCTTAGTTATATTATTAATTTTTAACCTTAAGTTCTTTTTTAGTAATACTGTTCGCTTATGTATGTCAGAAATAACCTGATCGGAGTTGAAGACCAACTTGAGGATGAACCTCCTAACATTTCTGCACTGGAAACTTCAGAGATATATCACAAGAACTTGTAACGAAAACTAACTTGGTTATCTGTTTTGTAAAAAGGAACATCACTTGTTTACGAATAGTACTGGATACCACTGATGGCAGTTTTTACGCCCATTACTGCACTGGTCTATTCCACTTTCGCTTATTCGCTGCTAAGGATTTCTTTATCTAGTACTTTTTACCCAGAAATTCATTTGATGAACAGTTTTACGAATACCACTTTTTTATTTTTCTCTTGGTGTTATTCAAAATAACGGTAAAAATAGCGATAGGAACACTATTACAGTATACCAGACTGTGCTCATCCAGCTGTCATCGCGATAAGGTTTCACTACACGTCTGTAAGATCGAGAAAAACAGACATTAGAACTGTTTGAAATACCTTGCGCTATTATTGGCTTTAAAAACAATGTAGATACCTAGTTGAAAACGTCAACAGTTTGCTAATACTGATTGACTAAAATAGAATTAACTGTAGATAGCTGTATAGGTGCGGTATTTGCTAGCCTACACGCATTCTGATGAGAAAATGCTTTTCTGACACTTGTCGGTCCTATATAGTTATTTTACAACCTTATAGCAACGACAGTAAATATTAATAAGATCAAAAATTAGAGGTAAAATTACTCTGAAATGACAGCAATTCGTAAAACACGTGATTTACGAATTTAAACTTTATTAGTTCCAAATCGCGTCCAACTGACAAGTGTCAATAACTCATTCTCACAGTGGTCGGAATATAGCAGTTCTGTAAACTTCGCCGATCATTCAAAGTCGATCAGTTTACGTTGAAGTCGGCATCGATTATCCTGCGCAATCGCCTCAAATACCAATGGAACTAATCCCACGGAATGAGCGATTCTTGAATCTCTCGAATGTCTCGAACGATCGAAGCCATTGCTATAGAGCATAAAATAAAAACCGGCTTAATAACGTTGTAGCTGAAAAACATATTCTCCTATACGTCGAAATACGTCACGGTCAATACTCCAGCATCAAATTTAATATAAGTATGTAATACTTGTGATGTGAGACCTTGCTTTTTGCCAAATTTTATGATTGTAGGTCAACGGGAAGTACCATAAAGGTTTTGATTTATTAAAATATGTCGCATAAAAATGACTGTATTTTTTTATTGCGTTGACTTTGAAGATCAGATCTTCAAGGGACCATAGATCTTTATATTTGATATTAATTTCATCTTGATACCTCCACGCGTTCCTGAGAAAAAGGGTCTTGTCAGGCAGACAGGCAGACAGACGGACAGAAGGACAACGAAATGATCCTATAAGGGTTCCGTTTTTTTCCTTTTGAGGTACAGAACCCTAAAAATAACGTTAGGTAAAGTCAGCCCCAAAAAGATATATACAAATGACACGTCAGTGACTACAGTCATGAAATGAAGAGGACAAAAATAAATGTCTTATTCTAACGAAGTTAAAGACGTATCATTCGATGTAATTCGTATGACGTTGGCAGTCTTGTTTGCACTGTTATGGAACTATCACTGTGAAAATTGTCTTGTTAATAAAGTGTATAGATATTTTGGAATAAAACGTTTACTCTGTTTTGGTAAAATAAATTGTATACTATGTTTTGTACCTGTACGGTGGATACAATGTTATGAGACCATAAAATAGTTCTGTCTCCTGTGTCCGTACTAGACGTGAAACAGTATTAAACACTTCAAAATACATACAAACAGATATTGATAATAATAATGGTTTCTACTACTATGATAAACGATATTAAACAGACCGACCAGAACCAACGCACTAAAATACATGCGTGAATAAATATTTACAATTGTTATGAATCATTCTTGATATAAATATTGCATTATCAGATAGGTTCCACTTTGTATTACGATGGGAACAATAAATATCACTGTTGATACACTTGAAGATTTATCGAAATGCGGTAGTCGACAACCGTGTTTGGGAGCTATCAACTTTTTTGTTGTTAATAAAAACATGTTCTCTCATACGGATAATGTAATTTGGTCGATTATTACTCGTTAACTTGTAGAGCCTACTTAGCTGTAATAGTTTCCCTTTTAATTTCGTTCTAAATGCCGTGAGTTTTTTCACATTACCCAAAACTAACCATTTAGTTGGCAGGTTGGCACTTGACTCTAACAAAAGTTAGCACTTTTAGCTTAATATTTCGCAAACGGATCCCTGAATCTGAGAATGGTGTTCACTGCACACACTCACAATATTTTTGAGCGACCTTTCTAAAACGCGACGGAAGATGCCTTTTTCTCGGAATAATAATTAAATAATAATAGATTATTTATTGTATATAAGATTTAATTTAATAATAATAAAATCTATTTGAAACAATAATTGGGTTCCTATTTGCAATCCTATTTAATTACCGCAATTTAAATGACATGATTTGTTAAGCCTGAACAAATATGTCACAGCTAGTTAGCAATGTATCGCAGTCAAAACGTTTGCATTCAAATATTTGTTTTATTAATATGTCCACAATATTATCATCTACATGTACCTATAACAAAAGCTCTTTTTCAAGCTCGCTCTCGTGGATGGCCACGAGAGCGCGCTTGAAAAAGAGCTTTTCGAGGAGAAACTTTGCTACTTGCACGACTTTTACCAATTGTTGGTCCGTTTGGAGTTACTACTATACTTGAGCACCAACATTTTGGAATTTTCTCGGCGTCCAGTTACCATAAGATATTACAGGGTTATTGGTAATACGTCGGCAATCCATTAAGCGGATGTAGAAGAAGTCATTTGCAACCAAATCCCCATGCAAATGTCAACAATTTTCAAGTAATTTAACATTTTATATGTATGAAATAAAAATGTAAAATGTGTAGATCACTCGTTAATAAGTAATGATATTGATTCACTGATTACTGTTTTTGTTACTTACTCAAATTATGCTTTACCTTCATTAATATTGGCGACACGGTTGGCGCAGTTTCTGAGCGATCGACTGCTGCACAACGTGTCGTGGGTTCGATCCCCGCACGGAACAAATATTTGTATGACCTGCAAGTAGTTGTTCCGGGTCTGGGTGTTAGCGTATGTGAGTTTCTATGTTTGTAAGCGCACCCACGATACAAGAAGAAATACTTAGTGTGGGAAGTTTAAAAAAAAAAAAAAATGTAAATGCTGTCTTACAAAAATAATGAACTTAAGCACTTGCCACATTATAAATAACTATATCGTTTAGAAAATTAAGCAGTGCCTAAATTATATTATCCTTTATCAGATGGCGCTCGATGCTCCGTACTGCTATATAGTATATAATAGTACATAGTTATGTGTCGTAACAGAAATGCAAATCAGTTATCGCTCAGCTTTTGAAGTGTAAAGTGCTCCAAGTGGAAGTATTTAAATATATTTGATTTATTATAACCTCGAGTGTTTTATTTGAAACAGTAAGTCCAACAAATATCTTATTCGAAAATGGTTGACATTTTCTGACTCAACAAAATCAACTTTATAGTACGGAAGCTTATTTAGTAATATAATAGGGATGATGCCTGGGTAAAAAAAAAAAAAATATAATTCGTCGGTCAGTCAGATAATAAAAAAATATTAGACACGTATTTTTTCTTTTTCATATTAATAGAAAAATACTTAGATAAAACGCATTTTAAGTTGTAGGAGGAGAGTAGGGGTCGCTACGTCACAAGTAAGTATAAAATCTACATACTCGTGACGTCATGGCACATTTCAACTCAATGTATCGCCATAATCTATAGATTATATAAAGAAAGAAAAAATACGTGTCCAATATTTGTTAATAATCTCCATGACGGACTAAAAAAAAATTTTGTCGTCATCCCTATTGGAAGCTTGGACGTTTTGCATTCGGGACCTTTCGCTCTTTTGTAATTGTACGGTTTGGCTCCGTGTACATATTTTACGCTTTGGACTTTTTGCTCCGTGGACATGTCACGCTTTGGACAATAAACGATACAACGACAATAATCAACTACTTGGCGACGTCAGACGTGGAATTACTGGGTCACCCGCCCTATAGCCCCGACCTCGCCCCTTGCGATGTTTATTATAATTATGTGTATAATCATATAGTAATGAAATTGCGTATTTATTTCCTAATTGAGTACCTAGTAAACTTTTAACACGTAACCTTGAAAAGGATGCGCCGGCACCGAGCGCCACCGTTTTCTTTAAAATGAAATCAAAATAAATAAGGTATTCAGTTATTCTCATTTGTTGTTCTGTTATGTGCTATAAATAATTTGAATCTTTTGACCATAACAACCACAAACAATTTTTTATATATTATACTGTATGGGTTGTTACTATATTGATTGTATAAATTAAATAAAAAATGACATCACTTTTGTTGATTTAAATTTAAAAATCAAGTTGTTTTATGTATAAACATTTCATATTTGTTTCTATATTTTTAATTAAACAACATAGACCGAAGATATTTAAAAAGGTGGCTGGAGGACAAGGTGTTATGGTGCACCCTGGGAGAGGCCTATGTCCAGCAGTGGACTGCGATAGGGTGACTTGATTGATTGCTTGATTGAGGTAGGTATACGACCTCGAGTCACTTGCATAATAAAATGACAAGGTTCTATTTGTCTATGGAACAGTTAGGAGCAATGTAGGAGCCTTAAGGTTGAAACTATGTACCTACCATACATAGTTTCAACCTTAAGGCTCCTACGTTGCCGTTGGGCAAGCCGCGGTGCGCCCGGTTTGCCGCACAAAGGAGTGCCGGTCGGCAAAAGCCGGTGGTCCGTACCACCGGCACTGTTTATCCACCGGCATTTAGCAAAGTTTCAATTTATTGAATTGTTGTCAAAAGTGCTAAAGCAATAACAAAGGTCGACTATTTACGGAAGTTATTGAAGACAATCTGCATATTGTGTAGTGCCAAACGATCGAATTACATATTATTATTATAGTTACAGCCGACCACACGTCTGTGGTACTTTATGCCGGCACTACACTATCATCCAACAGTCCAACACTCCAACATGACTCCAGTCTGTCCCAACTCTCGTTCGATCAAAACAGACTGTCCACACAATACCAATATGCACGTTCCAACTTTATTCACGTACTGAGTACGATTTACTACCATCGGAGCGATCGCGGGCCAACACGATCCAACATCGTGAAACATGCACGAACTTTCTCTCTACACGTGGAAGGTTGGACGAACAGTTGGATTGTTGGACGATAGTGTGGAGCCGGCTTTACACTTTGATCTTGATCTGGCCTAGTGTAGTACTGATTTTCAAAAGAATAAGGGGCTAGCTTATACTGGTTTTGTTAGGCTACTGACGTGTGGCGTACTGTAGGTACAGACAGACCTTAAAAGCCGTAGCCGGGCCTTAAAAGTAGGACATTGGTGCCGATTCTCTTATCACAAATACCTTTAAACTAGGCTAAAAATCACTAAAATTTAGTTTATTCCTGTCAAACGACGATTTCCCATTCTGAAATAGACTAAAGTGACACAACTTAACTATATTTTAGTTTGACAGCACTAAGATAGTACTGAGTTTTTAGTTTAGTGAAAATGGCAAGTTTGCTATTCTGAATTTGACATTTTTCACCTAAAATTTTGATTGTAAAATATCAAACCAGACTAAACCTCACAATTTTTAATCGCGATTAAAATGGTGTAGGACAAAATAAGTTGTGAACTAAAATTCACACCAACATATCGACTTCACGTGCAAAAACAGTACTGTGTTTATTTTTTCTTTTGCTTATATCTCGAAAATGGTGCGTCGTATCGCAAAAATAATGAAAATTTCGACCCCCTTTTTAAAACTCCTAAAAATAAGAGACTCATAAACCCCTAAACCTAAACATGTAGGTAATATTTTTTTCATGTTTTCCATACAAAAAATGAAAAATTCCATATAAAACACGTTGAGGTTGCACGCACCGCGCCTCCGGCTCTAAAAAAATCACGGGTTAGGGCAAACCACGGGTACCACGTGGATTCGCGATTGTCAAATTCTATTTTAGCTGTGTCAAAATTATTTTTTAGTTTAGAGAATTTTATTTGCAGAATAGTTCTAAGATTCTCATAGCCAAAAGTAAGGAATTTTAGTGATAGTTTAGTTAGTTTAGTTTGGTGTACAGTACAAGAGAATCGGCACCAGTAACGATCAAATTAGAATGATGTAAAACCAACTTTGAATGGCGTAAAATCAACCGGCTAAAACCAAAGGCGTGACGTCAAATTTGGTATCCACTTACGGTTTTATACCGATAGCATCACGCAAAAATGTAAGTCATTGCAATGTAAATCTTATCTTGGTAAGATAAGATATAAATTAGAATTATTACCGACAATTTTATAAAACTCACGTCAATCATTTTGATTTTAAATCCTATTTCAACAATTTCTTTCACATCATGTTCGACTTACCATTTCCACCTTCTATGTGCACCCACTTTTCAGTGCATACGGCTGCAATCCAAAGGAAAGTGCACAGTCCTATAAAACACGTGCATCCGAACAGGATACGTCTCTCAAGGACCAGCGCTTGCATCAATACTCGACGCTCTGTGGCCCCCACAGAAGACGCCGTCGACATTTTGTCAGTCTCCATCTTTGTTTATTCTGTAAAAAAATAAAATACACAGGTTTATTCTTAGTGTATTTGACAGGTTTTATTTTATTTTTAGAAACCTATAAATAAAGGTAAGGCACAGTAAAAACACCTACTACTTCCTCGTTTCAGAGCACTGCGGGCGCTACCCGTACACTTGTGAAACCAGCCTTAGACAGCACTACATTTTTTTTTTTTTTTTGAGGGTGTGAAATTATCAAATAACTTCTCCCGCTCTGGGCGGAGCGGGAGGGCGTGTCAGACTTTTACGGACTAAAACCCACCCGTGTTCCTTCCGTTGCCTGTGTGCCGGGGCCGCGATATCCCTTTCGGACAAACCCGCAACCCTGGCAGGGGACAACACTACTTGACGTCACTTGATAAAAACGCCATAGTAAGTTAGTGCAGTTCACTACAATTACCGTTTTACGTGACAAGGATAGAAGAAAAAAAATTAAAGCGTTTTTTTTTCTATAACTTCTCTAATCTTTATCTTTAGCTTTAAATATTATTAAACAAAGTCGCTTTTCGCGTTTGTCTGTATGTCCGCGTTGTCCTTCTAAAATACGCAACGGATTTGGTGAGGTTTTCAAATCATTTAGATAATGTATTCCGGAAGGTTTATATATATAATTCTTTTATATTAAACGTAAACGTAGTTCTGAAACTTGAAGTTTTGTCAAGTCTTTTTTTTTGCGGTTACATGGCGTGCGCTGACTGAACAACAAATAGATAAAAATTAATCCTTATCCGGTAAAATATGTTATTAAAATTGCCCATTTAATTAAGATTAAAATATGGACATACACCATTTATATGAATAATATAAATGATATCACAGATGTAAAACTACGCTCAGCAAAATAATTATGGCTGATGGCGCGAGGCGTGGCGCCATGACTGATAGGGGTCAATGAACTTTCCTCGGCTATTAATTAAGGAACTGCAATTATTGAAACTAATGTATGAATTGAATTTATTGAAGTATTTGGACTTCCAAACTCCACAAATGGAGGATATCCAGTTCAACGAAATAGTGGGACCATCCATAGACAAAATGTCCGTTCTCACAGCGATGATCAGAACGATATTTTGTTACTGTATAATTTGGGATCATCCGGCAGTTTCTTGGCAGTTTCATGCTGCATTTTGTTTTTAACCGTATGAACATTGGGATGTTGACGTGTGCATCAGTACATTGCACCCGTGCGAAGCAGGGGCGGGTCACTAGTATATGTACTTAGATATAAATAAAAATAAAACCCTGTTCTTTGGTGAGCGCATCACTTGAGAATGGCTGAACCGATTTGGTTTATTTTTTGTTTTAAAATGGTTTACGGAAAGAAAAATTGAAAATTCGGGAAAAAACTGAACGTCCGTTTTTCTATTATTTTTGTATGAATTATTGAAAATTGGACACGACAACGTCTGTCGGGTTGTCTAGTTTTTAAAATAACTACTCATTCATATCTGTTTTTATAGTAGGACCAAATAAACTATTATTCGCAGTACCTACAGTAATTGGTTTAGGTATTACAGCTTAACAGCGGCTATGTGCGCTTTTATTATTTGTAACGTGATGATTGTACCGTGGACGTACAGGGTAAGGAAGTAATATGGACGTTACCTTGGAAGAAAATGTATGGAAATTTAATATATTTCCATACATTTTACTTCCGTGTTATCGTGATACCGTGGACGTCCACGATAATATCGTCACGTTAGAAATTATAAAAACGCCCATTGACTGCTCCGTGTAGTTTGGAACCCTAGCCGGCTATTTCATATCATTGTGGTTTTGTCTGCACTGGAACGTACCTACCTACAGGGTGTATCTAAAAGGTGTGGTCAAGCTTAAGGGTTTGATGGTCTGTACTGTGGTACAGACCATCAAACCCTTAAGTTTGAGGGTATGAACAACTTTCTCAATGGGTACATTGTTATCACGAAAAAATTATCAACTGCCCATACTAAACTTCAATACCCACTCGACCTATATTAAATCTATGGAACGGGTAACTGGAACATCTATAAAGGATATCGCTGTGTCAAGAGAAATGTTTATATAGATATACTTTCATCTTCAGAGCCAATAATGGCTTTGTTTACAAGATGCCATCAATCGGTTCTCACTTTTTTTCCTTGGCTACGAGCTACACGCAAAAGCGAAACAGGTTACGACAGGGACTGCGGAGAAAGCAAATGAAAAAAGTTGTTTAGAGCATATCACGAGTCACAGCGTTGCGACGGACCGACACCGAAGACGCGCTCGCGTGTCGCTTGATGCAAGTCGCGTCGCGAGTCGCATCGCTTGAGACGATATACTATAAAGCCGATCGTCCACCGCCAGCTAAACTAAGTTAGCTCTAATAGTTGAGCCAGTTTTTCATACATGTGCGTCCATCGCGGCGGCTCAACTATGCGAGCTTAAACTAAGTTAGCTCTAATAGTTGAGCCAGTTTTTCATACATGTGCGTCCATCGCGGCGGCTCAAGCTCGGCTCGGCTTTAGGGTTCCTTGTTGACTACGGAACCCTAAAAAGATAGAAAGTCACACACATGAACATTTCAAAACCTAGCAAGTGTTCAGAACTTATTAGGTTTTTCATAGTTTATTATTGTCTTGTTAATGCAGCTCACATTTTCTAGTGGTCGCAAGCTCAACTGCTGAGCGTGGGGTCCAAGGACGATTCACAAGTCGTGCAAAATCGGTGACTAGAAGCCGCTCAGCTATTCAAGGAAACTTCTTACTAATATCTGTACTAAAATATCAAACGTGATTACTACAGACACAATCAAATCGTTCGAAAACATTAATATAGTCGTAAGTTTACACTAAGAGTAGTTCATTATACTCTAATTGAAGATATTATGGAAGCACGCCAAATAGCCGGAGACGCGCCATGTGATAGTATCTCATTGCTACATTAGTCACACTGTTTACCGGTATGACATTTCAACACACTTATTACCCACTCATTTCGCTTAGTGCCCTCGTTGTTGTTTTCGTTACTGTATCATTTTATAATTATGAACTTAAGTTTGTTTTGATTGTCTAAATTATGTGGTCGATGATTTTGGTGCATGCTAAAACTCTAATGAGTTTATGTCTGCTCCAACTTATTATGTATAAAGATGTAAGTACTAAATGAATAAATAAATAAATAAAATAACTAGTACAATTGGATGTTATTGTAACTTAGTTTAATTACAATCTGCCCTTATTTACAATAAATTAATTTCCTTTTTGATTAATGACTTCAGCGAATTCGTAGTTAGTTTTCTGTCTCTGGTTTCTTTGAATGCAGCAGTCCGTTTTTCCTGAAGTTCTTCTTGCAATGAAATAATCAGCAGCTCCGTGTAAGAATGCGCGCTGCCGGTTATAAGCTCGAGTGCAATCTCGTTAAACTCGCGAGATCTCGGCCTTTTTTTGCGAGATTGATCTCGGCCAAAAAATGGGCGAGTTCTCGCGAGTTTAACGAGCTAGAGAGAGAGATTTTGTTCCCTAGTTACGAAGAAGGAGGTGTAACCCGTGAGGAAGAGGTAAATTTCGCGCCCTCACGCCCCTAGCCATCGAGACGCCCCACGGTAGGCTGATATGAAACCGTAGAGGACTTAGGAATAAATAAAAAAAATGGTCTATTTAAAAGAAAAAATACGCAAATGAAATCTACTAACCATCACAATATAATATTGTTCTATGACTTTACGTTTCACCCATTATTTTCAATGCTATGAATATTTAAAGATTTTTTTGTATGAACAAAAACATAAATTCATGATTATCTCGTAATTCTCAAATTTTCTCAAAACATAGATTGAAGATTTGAATAGGAGAAATTATTATCCTATTTTTGCATATAATCTGGTACTGCGATATTGTGCGATATTGGAGATATTTTTATGCAAACTGTTTTGAAAAAAAAAAAGTTTTACCTTGTGACATATCAAATGAAAGGGCTTACTGTAAGGGTGTTTTTTTTATTTTTTATAATTTTAACATAAATAGTTTCATAGTTATTTATGAAAATAGATGAAATTTTTCAATTAAAAAAAAAAAAAAGTACCCTTATCCCCGAAACTACGGTGGATAACATTTTGAAAAAAAAATACAGGAAGTAGTTCTATTCTTATAGATTACAGGAAAACCTATAAGAAGTCTATGATTTTAAAACAACATGGCAAATCTCTCAAAATTGTGCGTATAAACTTACATTTCCAGTTGGAATGTATGGAAGACCATGTTTTTCAACTACATTGTTACATTTGTTCTTGGGATAAATCATCCCAAATACGGAACCCTTCATTGTGTGTGGTCCAACACGCACTAAGCCGGTTTTTTTTGTAGGCCTAATCAACTACAGCAAAATGCCTTCATTTCGATCTGCTTTTTATTGCGAAACATGTGCATATGATAATTCGTCTGAAGACATAGTTGTTACAATATGTTCTGAACGTGTCTTTTTTTGCTTAGGACCTATTCAGTAAAAGGTTGGCACAACAAACACGGTAAGTCCTATTTACCGTGGTCGATGTGCCAACAGATGCTTTTACTTGAGATGGAGTTACAATCTGTGTGGTACTGGGAACTGATTCGTCGAATTTTTCCACAAAACCTCCTATAAAATTTGGCCATAATATTTCCGACTCTAACCACTCAATAGACCTTATTTTTAAATCATTGTTCCTTACGATGAGCACGTCCCCATTTCCTATTAATATTATAACAATACTTTACACAGAACACCTTTAATGTTTTATCATTTTCATAATTTAAACCAGATAGTTTTGACTTAATGATATTGTATAAAAAGCTATTACCTTTAATATCATCAGCTTCTTTTAGTTTCACAAACAAATCAATGTTGTTTCCTAAACCACAAAACATTTTTACAAAATCCTTGTAAATCTTACGTTCACAAAAATCAAATAGTAATAGTAGTCAATAAAGGGGTAGTCCTTATGTAATGGTGGGTAACAACGAACTGAGTTTCCTACCCTCTCGGTTTCCACCTATCTGCAAATTTACTGCCCTCTGATTGGCGCACGTCACTAATGACTCACAAATTACTGCGCGTCTACTGATAAGAAAACCGGTTTGGCCGTATTTTGAACACAAACAAATGACGTCACGGAAGTGGTGTGGAATATCGTTGCACGTACTTGCAACTAAGTCTAATTTGATTATACTTTGCAATACAATTCTAATACGTGCATCAAAATATTTTATATTTTTCATACAATATTGAAACTACCTATAACTTTGAAAGTAATGGGTTTATGAAAAAAGTCTGATAACAAAAAAGTATTGTATTAGTATATAGATTTCAAAAATGTATATAGGAATCCTTAAGTCCGTACTTCGCGATTTCAGTCCGCTGTGCGCCCTGGGCGTCGTCAGAAATCGCAAGCCGATTTCCGGCCAGCGTAAGCGCGGGCTTGCGGACGGTGAGTAATGGGTAGCTCACCGTCCGATAAGGACCAGGCCCGGGTCGACGGCGCGTTGTGTTTCACGCGCGCCTCAAAGAGATGACAGCACAACTGACGAACTGACTGACTGACGGGAGAAGTTAATTGATAAATTCCCAACCAAAAAAAAAAGACGTTGAAAACATAAAGATCTGGACTGTTAACTCCACTTCACAAAATAAATTTGGTCACAGCTTTTTACCATAAATGCAAATTATAAACAAAGATAAAACTGTAGCAATAAAGTACTGTGAGCCTGGACACAGCTTCATGTCAGCCGATAGCTTTCATCATCAAGTAGAACAAACAAATGAAATGTAACGTATTTTTTTTTTAAATTTGATGATTTTTACAATATTGCTGTAAAGTCTGCACGATTTGGAAAAGGTAACCGAAAGGTATTTTTTTATGATTACGAGGACTTTTTATCTGCACATCATTTAAAAATACACCTACTAGAGTTTACTTGCGTGAAATCATAGAGGTTCAAGTTAATTCCGAGACGGAACGGCCGGACGATTACGGGCCTTAAAGTCTAACAACCAGTCTTACCACGGGGTATCCGGTTACACTGGAAGCAGACTTAAAAAGTAGTAGTACACAACATGTAAAACCACTCCGCCGATCCATGAGGGTGTTGTTAGGTATCCTACTGTGAGTCTATTTATGTGGTAATCAAAAAAAAAAACTGAATAAAAAAATCGCCACATTTTTTTTCAATTGGGTATTTTACGGGGCTATTACATGGGCGCGGACGGCCATCGTTTAGCGGGTGTCTACAAGTCATAATTTTTGACCCCTGTTGAAAATTTGCTAATTTTTTATTGGGTTTTGGGTAATTTTGGTACTAAAAATGTGAATTTTAAATAGCAATATCTTTTTTATTTTCAACAGTTATAAGATTTTTTATGAATTATTTAATTAAGGAGCTCGTGGCTAAGTAATAACAGCCATAAGGGTCGATCCATCAGGTTAAGCTACGCTTGCCGGTGTTGGTCCGTGGATGGGTGACCATCTTTACTTATCGAGACTCCTCCGTGCCTCGGAAAGCGTGTTAAGCCGTTGGTCCCGGCTGTCATTCGTGGCTCTTTGACAGTCGTTACGGGTCGTCAGAAGCCCGAAAGTCCGACAACCAGTCTTACCAAGGGGTATTGTGTTACCCAGTAACTGGGTTGTGGAGGTCAGATAGGCTGTCGTTCCATGTAAAATACTGGTACTCAGCTGCACCCGGTTAGACTGGAAGCCGACCCCAACATAGTTGGGAAAAGGCTCTGCAGATTGATTGATAAGATTTTTTATTACTTTTTGGTAATGTTCTATCAGTACACCTACATATAAACACCTTTTGAATCGGACAAGGGTTTTTTTTAACATATACGAGTATATATATGTATTCTATTGTACTTGGGAAAAGGCTAGGCAGATAGATTCTTGTTAAATCCTTTGTCAAAATAATAACTAATACGATAAAATCAGTTAGTACAATCAATAGAATCAGCTGATAGGTGTCACCTGATAATGAATATTATGCAAAGAGCGTGGCTTCGTTATCGTTATCAGTAATCCATTTGTCGAATGTGTAGGTACACAGCTTTTAGTGTCACTTGACTGTTTGTTCGGAGTGTGAGATATAGTTAAACTTTATGTATATGTCGTGGCCAGATCTTAGAATTGATCATTTCATGAAGTGGTAGACCTATAGACATTTATATAACAGGAAAAGTGGCATGGCGGAATGCCTGTGTCCGCGCGTCGTGATCACGATGTCTCAGGCAAATGGCCGTCTCCGCTAACTAGCGCAGTTTCAACCGCGGTCGTGTTAAGAATGCCGTGTTGTTCAGTGGTTTCTTGTAAAAATTTAAGCCAAACTAGAAACTTTATAAATCATAGTACACACCACACATATATCATCTTGATATGGATGATGGATCAATTCTAAGATCTGGCCACATCATGTAAACAAGCCGTGCGCCCGACGGAATTTCTTATCGGCAAAAATGACGACCTTCCATACAAACTTTCATCCCCTATAAAGGGGATGAAAGGAATGAATTTTCAAAAATCTTGTCTTGGTGCTAAATATTGTTATAATTTAGGGACTTTCTTGGGCAAAATTTTATGTTTCTAGAACCAGCGGTTTAGGCTGTCAGTGAATTTAAGATTAATTTTGTTCATAACAAACAACACACAAACAAAAATAGTAAAGTGCTAATCGCAGTAGGTTATATTGTTTTTAATAATAGTATGGCTCTCGTTGGGTTGTTGATAGGGCTGCCAGTTTTTTTCGAAGTGTTTTCTGATTTCAGACTGCGTAAATAAAGAGACTTAATTATAAAAATTAGTATAATTTGTTGTTATTTTTAAACAGTATATTTGTACGTACTTCTAGCACTTTTTTTTTTGTTTTTTTTTAAATAATAATTGTAAACTCAACTCATATAACATTAGTTTTTCGATTCACGGGCTTGGCCATTAATACTTAGTTAGGTATTCATCTTATATAATATAGGTATATCTTTAAGTATTTTAAAGAAGGGAGATAAACTACAAACAAATTCCATAATTATAGTAGTTTATGAAACTGTCACATACCTAAGTACATTGAGTTACATTATCAGGAGTAGGTACCTATTTGAACTTACTATAGGAGCAGAAAAGACGTTTTTATTTCAAAACATAGATACATAACTGCTTTTAGAATATACATATACAGGGTGGATATTCGGCTGTAAGAACAGGTATCTTGACCGTTCTAGCTACAGGCCAAAGTTATTTAAATACACTTCTACAGGCAAACGTACTTGGAGATCGTCCTTAACTTTTTAAAGCATTTTCACCCACAATCACCGATTTTGAAAAACTGTACAGTCAGCAAGAAAATCTGCAATCTATAAACTTTCTGTTGCCATGAAACACTTGTTCTCACAATCCATTCTGTTTCGCATTAGGATCAAAAAACACTCTGGGATCAACTGTGTTTAGAGTAAGTACTAGAAATGTAACCATTCGCAAAACACTTTTTTCATACTTACATTTATCAATTCACACCTACAATATTTTACGAACGTTATTACTTTGCTTATGAAAAGCGAACTAGCTCACATACAACTTATTGTGAATTTCCAAAAGAAAACCATATTTTCAAACGTGAAAACTTAGGTGAAGTGAGCTGGAAGGTTAAGTTTTCAAGGTGAGAATTTTAAAGAATAGACTGGCTCTTCTTCGGATCTGTTTTTTACCTGACAAATCCCTACAAATATTTTTTTGTAGGAACTGTCAGATGTAGTTAATATTTAACCAGTACTTAACCAACTGAACATTCAAAGCCTGCTATTTAGGTTACCTTAATATAATATACTCGTACATACATAAACTTATGTCTTTTTCCCATGAAACTACAGAACGCCACCAGCTACGATCCTTACAAACTCCTTTTACTTCGTTTATTCTTCTCCATTTACCGATATATACAGGCAGGGATATATTGTATGGAATAGCAGATTTTTTTTAAATAACCGAGAGAGATTCAGAGTCACGTACTGAATCTATGGTAACAGTTTTCCCATCGATGTCCCTGCCACCCTGTCTTGTGTAAAAGTCTCACCGGGAAATCAAAGGTGATTTTTTATATAACCATAATTAGCCAATAATGTTCCCATTGTTGAGACACAGGCCTCCTCTCTATGGGCCATATATAATCCACCACGCGGGCCCAGTGTGATATTTTCCCGTCGATGTCCCTGCCACCCTGTATTGTGTAAAAGTCTCACCGGGAAATCAAAGGTGAATTTTTATATAACCATAATCAGCCAATAATGTTCCCATTGTGAGAGGAAGTGGGCCATATATAATTCGCCCACGCGGGCCAGTGTGATTTGGTGGATATCATGTGATATCCACCAAATCTTCGAAAAAACTCTTCGAATTTTTGGTTCTAGGTTGCGGTTTTCTCACGGTGTTTTTTTCTTCACCGTTTTACAAAGTAAAGTGCCTGCCTGAGTTCGAACTCCACGACCTACAACTCGTAAGACGGGCCGATACCACTGCCATCTTTTCCGGTATTCCGTTTTTTCGAAACCCGGAAAAGATGACCCCTTTTTCGGTTTTCATTTATTGCAATTACAACTTTTACGTCTTTACTCACACGAACAACTTTTACTATGAGACTAAGCATTTCAGCGCCTA
Organism: Agrochola lota; assembly: GCA_947364205.1. Classification (NCBI taxonomy): domain Eukaryota; kingdom Metazoa; phylum Arthropoda; class Insecta; order Lepidoptera; family Noctuidae; genus Agrochola; species Agrochola lota. The sequence goes on along the minus strand of OX376223.1, from coordinate 13,797,457 downwards.
AAAAATTTCTGTAAGTATCCAACATTTTATCGATATTTTTTTAATAATCCTAACATAACTTACTGGTTCAAAAAAGACAGGTGGATAGATAATACATGCAACTAGTGTGGTTTACTTCGATCAACAATGTTTGTTGATCGAAGGTGGTTTATGATCAGGGAGGATATCGTTTCGCACATAGGTTATATTTATTTCGTGACTTAAATCATATTTATGAATGATACTTATTGCGCTTGCCGCATAAATTTAAATCAAAATGCTATATGATAATTGTATTTTCGATTCAAAAATCCTTCGAATCTACGTTTCGTTTACTTGGCGCATTTGTGCTACGGCGACTGGTATATTCTAAAAGTAAAGGAACCAAAAGGAGTAGATGGGTATGTAAGGTTAGAAGCAGAATAGTTCAAACGTTCTGTAGTTTCTGCTTCTGTTCACCCCCTTGGGGAAAAAGGCATGAATTTCTGTTTATATGTAGGTATGTATGGTAACATCAGTTGGTAAACAGCAAGATTATTACCACAAAAGATCATGGTCAGTGGGACGTCTTAGGGGCGCATTAATACCAAAGTGGAAGTTTTACATTAATTATTAATTACTTACAACCTATTTTGAAGTTTGCAGCTCGCATCCTAAAGCTACCTAAAAAAACATAACGCCCATAAAAAAAAACAATGGTCTAGAACAGTTTTGAAAACTGTTCGTTTTTTTAACCACTTTCATAAAGAAAAAATATATTTTGCAACTTCAACTGCAATGACCGAACGTAAGACTATAACATTCATTTGCAGCTGTGCAATATTGTTAACGTATAAGTAGACACATTATTTGTATCGGTAATAAGGTACCGAATTACTTAGGCAGGTACCATATTTTCTAATCGGAAATATAACATTTTCAACAGTTACACGGTAATGAATCAAATGTTTGATACAATAAAACTGACCTGTTGATACAGACGAGTAACGTTGCCAGATCCGTAGAACAGACGTGATATCATGAATATTTAATGACTCCGGTCATCTTTCACGGCGATTATGTTAAGTTAAACAATATAACACACAAATAAATTACATTATCGTTGTTATTGCCATAAGCGAACACGAATTATTATCGTACGGTAACTTAAGTTTTATAACGCGTTTGTAGAAAACACCGATTTATAGTACGGAGTGCTCAAAGTACGGGCGGGAACTGAGTTCGTGAAAAGTGTTAGCTCGCGGCCGGCGACTCGTCAACTGATCAAATCAACTGAAGTGAGCTGCGCCAACCCGCCTGTTGCCGGGCTACCGTGGCTCGCTCCTCCAATAATGGCACGTCGCGTCGCCGCCGCGCCCGCCCGCGCGCCGTAATCGCTACACTTTTCGTGTTTGTGTAACTTTTACGAAACAATAATAGTACTTAAATTTTGATGCAAGTGTTGAAAGTTTGTCATAGCGCTTATGCTACGGCTACATTGTCGCGCAAAGATTCTTGTCGCGTTGCCGCGATAAAAAATTTGAAATTCGTGTTCGGTCGACGACGAACTATATTGGCCACATTACGTTGTCGCGATAAAGCGAAGATTCACGTTGTCACGACACATCTGGACAAGCAATTCTTCACATCGCGAATCTTTCTGGCGAACTCGAATGTTGGGGCTGCATTGGTGCCGATTCTTTTGTCACAAATGCCTCTAAACTAGACTAAAAAAAAAAACACAAAAATGTAGTTTATTCCTGTCAAACGACGATTTCCCATTATGAAATAGACTTAAGTGACACAATTTAACTATATTTTAGTTTGACAGCACTAAGATAGTACTGAGTTTTTAATTTAGTGAAAATGTGTGCCATTTGTGGGTGACGTTTTAAACCTAAAATTATGATTGTAAAAAACCAAACCAGACTAAACCTGTCAATTTTCAATCGCGATTAAAAAGGTGTTTCACACCAACATGTCGAATTCACGTACAAAAACAGAACTGTATTTTTTTTTCTTCTTTTGCTTATATCTCGAAAATGGTGCGTCCTATCGCAAAAATAAGAGACTCATAAATCTCTAAAACTCAACATGTAGGTAATATTTTTTTCATATTTTCCATACAAGAAGTGAAAAATTCCATATAATTCACGTCGAGGCTGCAACCCCTGCGCGCCTCGGGCTCTAAAAAAAATCACGGGTTAGGCCATCCACGGGTACCACGTGGATTCGCGATTGTAAAATTCGATTTTAGTTGTGTCAAAATTAATTTTTAGTTTAGAGAATTTTATTTGCAGAATAGCGCTAAGATTCTAATAGCCAAAAGTAAGGAATTTTAGTGATAGTTTAGTTGGTTTAGTTCGGTGTACAAGAGAATATAGGCACCACAGTCGCGTTATCGAGAACTAAACTTCGCGCGCTCTCTCTCGCATACCGCTCGACGTCTTAAGGCTTGTGCAGACCAGCGCGACTTGTCGCGCGACGCGACACGAACAATACAATTTCTAAGAAAACTTCACAGTATAATAATAACCGGTGTCGCGTCGCGTGACAAGTCGCGCTGGTCTGTACGAGCCTTTATATTTATTAAGATGTGTTCTATGGTAAGCCATAAGCGACTGCATTTTAATTCGTCCTTCGTAACAGGCCAACTTAAATATTTTTTTATCCTCAATAGCGTCGTAGTTAAAATGTATTATTTAATGATTCGTCTCTTACGTTCCATAGCACTGGTTCTGCTTCACAATTAACAATAAGTTTGAATTTTTTTTCATTGCTCCAGTCCATAATTAGGTAATTGCAACAAAATCTAAATATTATACGAACACAAATTATGCGTTTTGACGCGAAGTTACCTGTTGCAAGACAAATACGTGCACATAGCTCGACGTCTCGCTGTAAACAAAGAGTGCGCCAAGAATGGCCAAGAGCACGAACTTTGTCGCGATAAAACCCTATGATGTGCAGTAACTACCGACAGCCGCGCGAAGGCTTTGAGTTCGCGTGAATGATTCGCGATGTGACGAATTGCGTCGCTTTGTCGCGACATAGTTTGCACGGCTTTGACCACGCTTTTCTCCCTTCTCAACTCTACCACTCCTCTTTCTTATCTTGTGTCTCACTAAAGTTTCCGCTCAACAGAGAGGCTTACAACATCCTTACGTTCTTTGAATTTATATTTTTTAGTTAAAAGTATCAATGAGCCACCATGTACTGCATTTTCTCTGCTGAATGAACTACCAACCTGGTGATTACTGAAATTAAACACGAACTGATGGCTTTTTAACTAATGTTCTGTTACATAAAATATATCAATGTAGTTACAGTTCATGAATAATTCAATTTCAAGGTCTTTTCTCAACATACCTTGAATATTTTGGTGCACCAGGTGAACTGTGTTAGAACTTATTCTGACATTTTGATGATTTAGACTAGTATTTAAATTTAAATTATCTCCATTAATTATGCAAGAGATTTCCTCTATTGTCGCAATTTCTAATTTATTTTAATGTCAGCTTATATATCCAACTTATTGGCTGAATCACTGAAAATATCAGATGATTGCCCAATAAAAGCAACAGTTTTACTAGACAATTTCTTGGCTGATAAATCAATATAAAAAATATAGCGGTAAAGCTATTTGTCTTTTGTTGCTACATACAATTTGTATATTGTCACATAAATATTTACTAACGTACTTGTTAGTGTCAATAACATGAAAATTATCGGTGTTTAATGTCATATTATTTAACATTATAATTAATTTGTGCCAAAAAATATTTTCTCTCTGTGGCAAACTGTTACTATAAGGAAATGTAAACAAAGCAATCTGTCTTAAGTCTAGCTCACAAAGTTCGTTATCGTAATAAAACAGACTGTCCTGATTCACATTTCCTCTGTTACTAATAAATTATATCAAACTTGTATCCTGGTAAAAAGTTTAACTAATAATTCTAAACTTAATCTTTGTCACTATCTCAACATAATTTAAGCCAGGCACACAATAATTGGTAACTGACTTTCCCTTGCAAATATTTGATACTAACTGGCCCTGGCTCTTTCCCAATATCATCACTTAATGTCACAATATAATTATTTATTCGGGTTTGTACACAGTAGGGATGATGACAAAATTGTTTTTTAGTCCGTCATGGAGATTATTAAGAAATATTGGACACGTATTTTTTTATTTTTTTACGTAATCTAAAGATTACGGCGTTACATTGAGTTAAAATGTGCCATGACGTCACGAGTATGTAGATTTTATACCTACTTGTGACGTAGCGACCCGACTTAAAATGCGTTTTATCTAAGTAATTTTTTATTAATATGATAAAGCAAAAAATACGTGTCTTAATTTTTTTTTATATCTGACTGACGGACTAATTAGTTTTTTTTTTTTTTACTCAGGCATCATCCCTGTTATAAGGTTTTACACTAACTTTAGTTTTTTTAGAGAAACCATCAGTTATATAACTTTGTTGAAGCAATGAGATTTTACATACTGGTGCCAAACAGGCCGGTGAGGACTGACTGTTGGACAAGCTGTTGTTGGTCAATGATTGTGATCGCTCACAGGAACATGAACTAGAATTCACTATTAACTCATTCATCGCCAGCATGTATTCCCTAATTTGCTTTCCAGAGTTAGGTACTATATTCGTTTGTCATTGATATTAATTTTTGATTAAAATGTTCAATTACAAAATTTTAATTTTGTGTCATTTTTATATTTTAAAGTGTTGTTTTTACTGTTTGCAGAATAGTTATCTAATAATAAAAGTATCTTTCTTGAGTTATCTAATTAATAAAGTAATTTAACATTTTTTATGAAAAATTTCTGTCTATGAACTAATTTTTGAGTTTTTCTAATAAATTTAAATATTAAATCTTACATATTTTTTCAATTTATTTTTACTACATTTGACCACCCTTGTTGAGTTATTCAACTTAATGTTATTTTTGCTTCTCAGATCTATAGTGACTGTGGGTTGGATGTCAATTGCAGCAGAAACCATACTTGGGGCAATGACTACCAGGTCATCGAACAGACTGGTTCAACGAGGCAGTGATGCTATGTTGAGTGCATTCTAATTGAGAAACTTTATTGTTTGCCTTATGAAGCTGTTTTTCTAATGTCTGTATGCGGTTAAGAGCAAACTCATACTCAGAACTGCGCTGGTCGAACCCGTCAACAATGAGCTGGAACCTGTCCCGAGTATCAATGGCATCAGTGTGTTGTACTTGACTATAGGGGTTTTCGGGGGACTACTGAAAATCAGCGCTGTGCTTGGGTGGCCGTGGGTCCCCCAATAGCACAGCATCATGCTGAGTGGAAGCCTTCTTGTCACAGTCACGGCGGGCGTGCAGCTGCCGACTATTTACGTTCTGTCTTCATAAGTATAAATCTGGATTGTTTTTATGTTTTTTATTGAAGTTATCTTATCTTTTTGTATACATGTGTTTCTGTGACAAATAAATCTCTTTTTACTTATTTATTTCTTTAGGAACCTTCCTAGTTTTTCCCTATTATGGCATGGCCAACGCGATTTGTTGCCTAGTGATAATTATCTAAAAATCTAATTTGTATGAGTAGGTAATATTAATTTATTCTCATTTGGTCATGGCTGAAGCTTTGGAAGATTTTACTGAGACGCAAACAGAAAATCAACCATATGACGAGTAAGTATGTTTAAGTCTTGACGCTCTATACCAGTGCTCCACTGTACAGACACGCGTCTCACCGCCAACGATGAGGGAGAAGTGAGTGGAGCTAACAATTAAAAAACCGAGTTGGCGAGCAACGAGCAGCGAGTGCGCAACGGCCATGAGTGATTACTCACTATCATGCGTATGTTCCAAGCGTGAGTGTTTTCTGACCTGGCTGAGCGAGTACTCTCTTTAATAGTATTTTTCTATGCGGCAATCGCGTACTTAGTCGATGGCGGTGTGAATAGTCGGTAATCAACTATTCAAATATGTATCTCTTTTACATAAACGGGACCTACAATCTTTTGTACGTTTCCTACAGCGAGAAAATCGTTGATAGGAGTCGCTTTCTTGTCAGCGGTGGGACAGATGCCTTATAGAAGGCGTCTATTAGAACGGGGAGATGAAAAATATTCCTCCTACAATTTTTATGAGTATCTAAGCCGCATGACGGCCCGCAGTATATCCTAAGAACGTGTACTGGGTAAAACAGGGTGCATAAGGACGCCGGTGAATTGTCGGCTTTAACGTTGAGTGAGTGAGTGAGTTAAAGTCCTTTTTAGCAACCACCGATAATAATTACAATTATTATATTACTAATGCATACACAGGGTGGCCCGTTTAGAGTAGCGTAGGTCCAAAATAATTTTTTAGAGAATTTCATTTTAGAGTATCAGTCCCTAAACATTAAGAGCGGCCAACCCGTCATACTTTTCATACAAACGCTCGTACGTGATTATGGCGTTGTAACACGATAAAAACGAAAGACAAAATGACAGATTGTAGAAAGATTTATACGGTGCGATGTCAAAAATAGAGAAACGAAATGTCACTTTGTATAGAAAGAGCTATGTCTATTCTTCGTAGAAATAGAAAGCGTCATGCTACGCGTGCTGACACTTATGGTCTATGGTTTGACTGGATGCTTTCTAACCATCCTGCACGCTCAACTTCCACCGTTTGGGGGATTTCCAATCTAGTGGGTCTAAACGCCTCCTGCCGACGGCTCTACGCGGGGGTTGAGCGGTCCATGGCCCTTTACGGGGCACCGGTGTGGGCGCGTTCTTTAAGGCTGTGACCGGCCCGCCGATTGAACGCGTCCCAAAGGATCATGGCCATTAGGCTGGTCAGAGGATACCGCACGGTCTCCCGTGAGGCGGCGAGCCTTCTTCCCGCACCACCGCCATGGGATCTGGAGGCAAAAGTCCTCGCGCGCATCTGGGAGTGGCGCGAGGAGGCGAAACGCCCGGGCGTGATTCCGCTGCCGCAAGAAATCACGGCACAGCGGACAGAGCTCCGGCGGGATCTCATGGCGGCATGGAGAGTGCGATTGTCGCAACCCAGCGCTGGGCACGCCACAATTGTGGCGATAAGTCCCCTCTTTGAGGAGTGGCTAGAGAGGCGCCACGGCGTACCTACTCACCTTCCGCCTGATGCAGGTCCTCACCGGACATGGTTGTTTCGGGAGGTTATTCCGCCCAGAGCGGGAGAAGTTATTTGATAATTTCGCACCCAAAAAAAAAGGTTGTTTGGTGCATCGTGTGGGAAATTGAAATTGTTGACTGAAGGGGTTATCTGTTATACTTTCAGACCCCTTTCGCACCTCTCATGCCCTGTGGATTTTTTATCGACTTTTTATTGTTTTATTAAAAAAAAAAACAACTTTTACACAAATAAAAAAAAGAGTATAAGGCGTAGACTCTGAATTTTAATTTTATTTAGATGTGTATTGTTTTAGAGTACTTTTGAATACAAAATTAGTAACATTAGTAATCTAGTTTTATTTTATTTTATTTACTCGCAAATGTAAAACTTAATTAAAGCTGTTGAAGCTCTTAATAAAAAAAGCGACCGGGATCCCCAAACTCCCTCAAAAATTCTCTAGTCTATCCTCTTGCTAATGATGTGCCTCATGCCATTTTTATAGACGCTAGAATTGTGAATCGAGTCACATAAGAAAACTAAAACTAAATTCGACATTCTAATGAAAAAAATCTTTTTGCATAACTGTTGATTTATTTTTTAACAAAAAAGGTCTGCCTAATATCATACACCTATCCTGTAAAAGTTTATTCAATAATTAATTATAATAAGTTTATACAAAATTTATAAAATTTCTAAAAATGGTAAAAGAAGCTTATTCTTTTACCATTTTTAGAAATCTTATAAATTTTGTTTGACAACAGCGCCATCTAGGGAACGGGAACTAATGTCAAAGAATGTAATGTCATTTAAGCGGAAATTACGGAGTTATTTTCAAAATAAATAGAGTAGTCATCTCAACAACACTCTCCCTTGAATTCGTATAAACTCGTATGTATATACTCGTATATATAATATAGATATTTATTACAGTAATTACGTATGTATGTGTATGTAGTTTGTAATTTATTTATGTACTGTTGTACATATTTTAGTTATAATGCATTAGAATATATTTTGAAAATTTTTTCTTTGTTCCTCTTAAATATTGCACCTGCCATCTAATCTCTTCACCACCCTTGATTGACTGGTAGAGAATGCCTAAGGCATTAAGTCCGCCTTTGTACTTTTTTGAGTGTGAAAAGTTTAAATAAATAAATAACTAATAATAACTAATAAATAAATAATAAACTGTTGATGGAGCACAATCTCGTTGCAATAACAGAAACATTTCTTGATGAGTCGGTTGAAGACGCGGAACTATCACCAGGAGACTGGAAACTTCTACGTCGTGACAGAGGCACGCCGTGTGGGGGGGTTCTACTCGCCGCGCGGTCGCCTGTTGTGTTGCGACGGCGCCGCGAATTTGAAACAGACTGTGGTGAAGATCTGTGGGCAAGTTTTGCGTGGTGTGGTCGTACTATTTACGTGTGTGCGGTTTACATTAAACTAAGTGCTAAAGACGCGGACTATATGCGTTGGTTTTGTAAAGTCGAAAGTTTTGCATCTAACTTAAAAGGATCTGTTTTAATTTTAGGAGACCTAAATTTGAATAGTGCTTCTTTATCTATTGTAAACTATTATTCTTACTTTTTATCTTTTTGTTGCCTGAATGAGAAGAATGTGGTGAGTAATTCGAATGGAGGTATGCTAGATGTGGTGTTGGTCCAAGAGAACGCTGGCACGATTAATACTTCTGTCGCTGTCACGGATGGCATAGTTAAACCTGACAATTACCACCCACCATTAGATATCGACATTAAAATTAAATCTACACGTACTTCTGATGTCATTGAACCAAGTAACATTGATACCAATAAAGACTGGAATTTCAAAAAATGTAACCGGGATAAGCTTTTTGATTTACTTTCAAAAAATTCATGGGAGAAGGTTGTACAGACTGACGATGTATATTTAGCTACAGAGTACTTTTATGAGTCAATTTATTCCATCTTTGATGCTTGTGTACCAAAGAAAAGACGCCCTAAAACCACAAGTAGGCGTTATCCGGTGTGGTTCACAAAAGACATAATTCAGGACACTAGACTTAAGCTCAAGTGGCATACTGCTTGGAAGCGCACTAAATGTACAGTAGCCCGTATGAATTTTTCAGATTTGAGAGCTAGCCTTAAAACACGGGTGGCACTTGCTTATGCATCATATACCAAAATGATTGAAAATAATCTAAGAGCCAATCCACGTGATTTCTGGCAACATATAGCCAGTTTACGCTCAAAAGGTGGTTTTGAGCCGAGTGTTACCTACAACGGCGAAAAATTTGCAGGTGTTCATGCGGCTGATGCCTTCGCTGATTTCTTTGTTAGCGTTTGTCTTCCCGATGTTCCGCAACTTGATGTTGAAAAGGCTTCCCATTGTGATACTAATGTTAGCAGTAATTATGTAAATATATTTAAATTCACTCCTCAGGATGTCATGTCAGGAATAGGTAAAGTCAAAGTTAGTAGTTCAGTAGGGCCGGACAGCATTCCTCCAGAAATTTTGAAAACTTGTAAAAAACACTTTTGCTTGCCTCTATTTCATATTTTTAATCTATCATTAAAAACCGGAATATACCCACCACAATGGAAGATTTCAAGGGTCACTCCTATTCCCAAGAGTTTGAATAAAACATTAGTAGAAGAATTCCGTCCCATTGCCATTTTGTCATCACCAGCTAAAGTTTTTGAAAACATACTACATAACTATATTTATTTCCAAGTTGAAAAGTATCTGTGTAATGAACAACATGGTTTCAGAGCAAAAAGATCAGTAAATACTAACCTTCTTACCCTAGTAGATTACATATCTAAACGATTAGACCGTGGGAGTCAGGTCGATGTCTTGTACTTTGACTTCCGGAAAGCGTTTGATAGGGTCAATAATGATATTCTGCTGGCAAAGCTATGTGCCATCGGATTTCCCCCAGGGCTGTTACAGCTCCTCGCTGACTATCTTCGCGATCGTCAGCAGTTTGTCAGACTGGGCCTTTATGAATCCCAGCCCTATCATACGCGTTCCGGAGTCAGTCAAGGATCAATTCTGGGACCGCTTCTCTTCTTGATAATGATTAATGATCTTCCTTCAGTTATTCATCACGCCAGAAGTTTATTATACGCAGATGATTTAAAACTCTTTTCCGAAATTAATTCTGAAGTCGATAGTCTGGCACTGCAGCGTGATATTGAGGCGATAGTGGAGTGGGGTGTGAAGAACAAAATGGAATTTAACTCTTCCAAATGCTTCGTCATGAGTTTTACTCGAGCACGAAACCCTATCACCTTTACTTATAAACTGAATGGTAGCGCTATTAATAGAACATCTGGAATGAAATCTAGGTGTCACATTTGACAACAAGCTAACGTTTCATGATCAAATGGCAACGGTAGCAAATGATTCATTTAGGCGATTAGGTTTCGTTCTGCGCAATGCTAAAGATTTTAGCAACACCAGCGCTATTAAATCTATTTTTAATGTACTGGTTCGTACCAAACTGGAGTCCAGTGCATGCGTCTGGAACCCGCACGAAAAGAAGTACACTTTACTCTTAGAAAAGGTACAAAAAGCTTATCTTAGGTATCTATATAAACGTTTGAATGGATATTATCCTTTTATGTATCCCTCGAACTTTCTTTTAGGCTGTTTAGGTTATAACTCTCTTGAGGTTAGAAGAAAAAATGACCAAATTATTAATATGTGTAAGATCCTTCAAGGAAAAACAGATGCTCCTGAATTGCACGACGAACTGTCCCGTCTTTTTGCTCCCATGAACTATAACCGTAGCAGGAGGCACAGATTGTTCGCCGTGCCTTGGAGTCGAACCGTCGCTCGAGCCCAGTCTCCTGTCCCTCGCACGCTCTCTGCGCTGAACGCTCTCTTGGACGCTAAGCCTCACTGTGATGTGTTCGCGGATGAATGGAAGAAGATCTTGTCAACATGTCTGGAGTATTGTGAGATGAGCGTATGACTGTCGAGTAGCTGTATTCTTTTTGTACTAATATAGTGTGTTGTGTCTTTAACTAATGTAATTGGCCTTTGGCCGTTTTATGTTAAAGTAAAATAAATAAATAAATAAATAAATAAATAAATCGATGACGGAGGCCCGTACACGCTCAATACAACAAGCCGCTCCAACTCCACACAAGCTATTTCTATAGTCCGCTCAACAGAGAGGCTTACAACATCCTTACGTTCTTTGAATTTATATTTTTTAGTTAAAAGTATCAATGAGCCACCATGTACTGCATTTTCTCTGCTGAATGAACTACCAACCTGGTGATTACTGAAATTAAACACGAACTGATGGCTTTTTAACTAATGTTCTGTTACATAAAATATATCAATGTAGTTACAGTTCATGAATAATTCAATTTCAAGGTCTTTTCTCAACATACCTTGAATATTTTGGTGCACCAGGTGAACTGTGTTAGAACTTATTCTGACATTTTGATGATTTAGACTAGTATTTAAATTTAAATTATCTCCATTAATTATGCAAGAGATTTCCTCTATTGTCGCAATTTCTAATTTATTTTAATGTCAGCTTATATATCCAACTTATTGGCTGAATCACTGAAAATATCAGATGATTGCCCAATAAAAGCAACAGTTTTACTAGACAATTTCTTGGCTGATAAATCAATATAAAAAATATAGCGGTAAAGCTATTTGTCTTTTGTTGCTACATACAATTTGTATATTGTCACATAAATATTTACTAACGTACTTGTTAGTGTCAATAACATGAAAATTATCGGTGTTTAATGTCATATTATTTAACATTATAATTAATTTGTGCCAAAAAATATTTTCTCTCTGTGGCAAACTGTTACTATAAGGAAATGTAAACAAAGCAATCTGTCTTAAGTCTAGCTCACAAAGTTCGTTATCGTAATAAAACAGACTGTCCTGATTCACATTTCCTCTGTTACTAATAAATTATATCAAACTTGTATCCTGGTAAAAAGTTTAACTAATAATTCTAAACTTAATCTTTGTCACTATCTCAACATAATTTAAGCCAGGCACACAATAATTGGTAACTGACTTTCCCTTGCAAATATTTGATACTAACTGGCCCTGGCTCTTTCCCAATATCATCACTTAATGTCACAATATAATTATTTATTCGGGTTTGTACACAGTAGGGATGATGACAAAATTGTTTTTTAGTCCGTCATGGAGATTATTAAGAAATATTGGACACGTATTTTTTTATTTTTTTACGTAATCTAAAGATTACGGCGTTACATTGAGTTAAAATGTGCCATGACGTCACGAGTATGTAGATTTTATACCTACTTGTGACGTAGCGACCCGACTTAAAATGCGTTTTATCTAAGTAATTTTTTATTAATATGATAAAGCAAAAAATACGTGTCTTATAATTTTTTTTATATCTGACTGACGGACTAATTAGAATTTCTTTTTTTTTACTCAGGCATCATCCCTGTTAAGAGGTTTTACACTAACTTTAGTTTTTTTAGAGGAACCATCAGTTACATATATAACTTTGTTGAAGCAATGAAATATTACATGCTGGTGCCAAACAGGCCGGTGAGGACTGACTGTTGGACAAGCTGTTGTTGGTCAATGATTGTGATCGCTCACAGGAACATGAACTAGAACTTACTATTAATTCATTCATCGCTAGCATGTATTCCCTAATTTGCTTTTCAGAGTTAGGTACTATATTTGTTTGTCATTGATATTAATTTTTGATTAAAATGTTCAATAACAAAATTTTAATTTTGTGTCATTTTTATATTTTAAAGTGTTGTTTTTACTGTTTGCAGAATAGTTATCTAATTTCTCTAGTAATGATAGACGTTCCCTATTTCATTTAACATTTTTTATGAAAAATTTCTGTCTATGAATGAATTTTTGAGTTTTTCTAATAAATTTAAATATTAAATGTTACATATTTTTTCAATTTATTTTTACTACGTTTGACCACCCTTGTTGAGTTATTCAACTTAATGTTATTTTTGCTTGTCAGATCTATAGTGACTGTGGGTTGGATGTCAATTGCAGCAGAAACCATACTTGGGGCAATGACTACCAGCTCATCGTACAGACTGGTTCAACGAGGCAGTGATGCTATGTTGAGTGCATTCTAATTGAGAAACTTTATTGTTTGCCTTATGAAGCTGTTTTTCTAATGTCTATATTCGGTTAAGAGCAAACTCATACTCAGAACTGCGCTGGTCGAACCCGTCAACAATGAGCTGGAACCTGTCCCGGGTATCAATGGCATCAGTGTGTTGTACTTGACTAGAGGGGTTTTCGGGGGACCACTGAAAACCAGCGCTGTGCTTGGGTGCTGAGTGGAAGCCTTCTTGTCACAGTCACGGCGGGCGTGCAGCTGCCGACTATTTACGTTCTGTCTTCATAAGTATAAATCTCGATTGTTTTTATGTTTTTTATTGAAGGTATCTTATCTTTTTGTATACATGTGTTTCTGTGACAAATAAATCTCTTTTTATTTATTTCTTTCTTTAGGAACCTGCCTAGTTTTTCCCTATTATGGCATGGCCAACGCGATTTGTTGCCTAGTGATAATTATCTAAAAATCTAATTTGTATGAGTAGGTAATATTAATTTATTCTCATTTGGTCATGGCTGAGGCTTTGGAAGAATTTACTGAGACGCAAACAGAAAATCAACCATATGACGAGTAAGTATGTTTAAGCCTTGACGCTCTATACCAGTGCTCCACTGTACAGACACCCGTCTCACCGCCAACGATGAGGGAGAAGTGAGTGGAGCTAACAATAAAAAAACCGAGTTGGCGAGCAACGAGCAGCGAGTGCGCAACGGCCATGAGTGATTACTCGCTGGCATGCGTATGTACCAAGCGTGAGTGTTTTCTGACCTGGCTGAGCGAGTACTCTCTTTAATAGTATTTGTCTCTGCGGCAATCGCGTACTTAGTCGATGGCGGTGTGAATAGTCAGTGATCAACTATTCAAATATGTATCTCTGTTACATATACCTACAATCTTTTGTACGTTTCCTAAGCGAGAAAATCGTTGATATGACTCGCTTTATTGTCAGCGGTGGGACAGATGCCATATAGAAGGCGTCTATTAGAACGGGGAGATGAGAAATATTCCTCCTACAATTTTTATGAGTACCTAAGCCGCATGACGGCCCGCAGTCTATCCTAAGAACGTGTACTGGGTAAAACAGGGTGCATAAGGACGCCGGTGAATTGTCGGCTTTAACGTTGAGTGAGTGAGTGAGTGAGTGAAAGTCCTTTTTAGCAACCACCGATAATAATTACAATTATTATATTACTAATGCATACACAGGATGGCCCGTTTAGAGTAGCGTAGGTCCAAAATTATTTTTTAGAGAATTTAATTTTAGAGTATCAGTCCCTAAACATTAAGAGCGGCCAACCCGTCATACTTTTCATACAAACGCTCGTACGTGATTATGGCGTTGTAACACATTGTTCTTTGATTTTTTTAAACTAATATGTATCTTGTGCACTGTATTTAGGTTTCTATGAAAGCAAAAAATAAAAAAGTTTATAAATAAAATTCACTATAAGTCTCCAAAAATCTGTTTTTTTGCACAAATTTTATCCTAACTTTGGCCGGTCATAATACGTATATACTCATAATTGGTAAAAGTAAAGAAAACACTGCATAGAAACCTCACACATGTAATGGAAATTCTAAATCACAATATTTTTTTTCAGAAACTTGTAAGGTTTACTCAAAAACACGTATTTCCTGATACAAATTTTGACACACTATTTTTCGTACAATGTTATCGCGTTCTCACTTGTTTTTTGGCAGTTCTCACTTGCGCTCGATGAAACAACAAGCTTTCCGACCATGCTCGCGTTGACGATAGACGGACTGGGAAGGGCCCTCATAAATAAAAGGAGTTTGACAAAGACTAATCATTAGTTCTTAAAACTCATAATGTCATCCCACTTGACACTTATGGTCTATGGTTTGACTGGATGCTTTCTAACCATCCTGCGCGCTCAACTTCCACCGTTTGGAGGATTTCCAATCTAGTGGGTCCAAACGCCTCCTGCCGAAGGCTCTACGCGGGGGTTGTGCGGTCCATGCCATTACGGGGCGCCGGTGTGGGCGCGTTCTTTAAGGCTGTGACCGGCCCGCCGATTGAAGTCCCAAAGGATCATATACTATCAGACCCCTTAGCACCTCTCATGCCCTGTGGATTTTTTTATCGACTTTTTATTATTTTATTTAAAAAAAAACAACTTTTCCACAAATTAAAAAAAAGAGTATAAGGCGTAGACTCTGAATTTTAATTTTATTTAGATATGTATTGTTTTAGAGTACTTCTGAATACAAAATTAGTGACATTAGTAATCTAGTTTTTTTTTAATTTACTCGCAAAGGTAAAACTTAATTAAAGCTGTAGAAGCTCTTAATTAAAAAAGCGACCGGGATCTCCAAACTCCCTCAAAAATTCTCTAGTCTATCCTCTTGCTAATGATGTGACACATGCCATTTTTATTAACTTTGTGAATTCGCTAGAATTGTGAATCGAGTCACTCTTTACACAGTAGGTACTTACCTACGTTTCATTTATATGCAGGCCTGAAGGTCCAAAAGTCCCATGGTGGAGGAGAGTTACATTTTTCCTACGCACTTACTGGAGCGGCCTGATTTGCCTGTTCACTCCGCTTATATTAATTCTCGTGCTCACACCTTTCCCTCCAGAGGTTAGTAAGTTATCACACATACATTATTTTAAAGATAGTAATTATATCCCCCGACCAAATCGGTCACGGCGGCCAATCACAGCGGAGTCTAGCCAAGAACGTAGGACATATTACAGTGCACAACACAGGTGTGCATCACGCATGCCGTGTTGTGATGACCGGGTCAAAGTTAAATTGCAGTCCCATTGCAATCAAATTATGACCCGTTCAAAAGCTCTCGTAGCTCTCCAGGAGAGCCCGAAACAACAATTATAATTTATTGTTTTTCAGAAACATCAGTGGTGTGCCTACACTCTTCTGATAATGGCATCTTTCTGGGTAACGGAATGTATTCCTTTGCCCATTACATCTTTTCTCCCTGTTGTAATTTTTCCCCTGGTTGGTGTTATGGACACACGGACTACGTGTCAATGTTATATGAATGTGAGTAGGTATGAGAATAATTTAATAGTAGATTGTTCGCCCAGGGAGCAAACAACTATTTTAAAGGCGAGACTTTTTGTATCCAGAGCCCAGCGAAGGACGTCACTCGAGCTTAAAATAGTGTTGCTCCCGAGTCGGATATTCAAATTTTTATGATAAAATAAGTAACTGCAACTTATGAAAAAGAATAGTACAAGATAGTTAATTCATTCTGGCGTGACTTTGCAGAAATCCATGAAAAAATACAATAGACGACGTATATTTAGTAACCTAATCCGCGTAACTGTTCTTAAAGAGTCATAAAGAACGCTGTAAGAAATCGACACGTGTTTCACCTCTCAACAAGATATCCTCAGGATGGCGATTGACTTGTTGCGAACCCGGACCCGATGTGTGGACACGTCAAGCGTCGAGAGCAGTGAGGCACTTCGCTTTTTTTTATGTAGGGCATCTCGTAGCTGACCACTGAGGCCATGGCTACTTAACCGGTTAATCCTGTGGCTGCTTTAAGCTTCTACACTTAAAGCCAGGTTTGCCAGGGGCAAAACTATGCTAATTAAAACTAGGCGAACGCTGTGGGGTACGAACCTCGGCTTAGGGCGGTCGCTGGGGGGACGACAGCAAGAGGGACAGGCTGGATCAAAGGTATATCATTATTATTAATCGGGGAATTTAAAGCTACAAGCTCTGCATCGACGCGAGCTGGCGCATCGTCGAGCAAGGGTCGGGGGGGAGTATCATTTACTCGGGAGGGTCCTGATCGCGGACCTCTGCGGCGAGGTCGGAAAGAATTAAGGCACTTCGCCCGCCAATCCCACTTATATAGGATTACTGCCCCGCCCACCTCGGCTAGGATCGTTATCAGCGCGATAATAAAACGGTACACGACGGTAAACTCAGGATACAGTCTTTGAGAACCATGATTTTTTTCTGGCATGGGTGATGGTTCACGATGTTCTTTAGACGTAGACGGGCGCGGAGACGGCTTTTTTTAAATTAACATTTTCCACAATTCGGTGGCAAATTTTGGCTTTGTTTTCAAGAGATTCTTCTATATATCCATATCCTTCAGCTACCGTAGATATATATCGTATACTTGAGGAAGTGCTTGCTTCGCACTCACTAATTATATGAATTGGTTTTTTGTTTTTATTAGATAAAGCGTCTTCTTCAATTTTATTTATAGCAGGTTTGCAGGTACACACGTACCTGCAAATATATCCATAGGTTAAGTTAGGTTAGAACTGTGAACTGTGAGCCGAGCGAGCGCTACCTCGAAATTGGTCGCGAAATTTTTGTAAATATTTTTTGTCATAGTGCCCCCAAGACGACACTGTGACCTGAATTTCATTCATTTAAGACAAAAATCAGTGAAACGACCTTTAATCATTCTAAACAGTCGGTTTTTTAGTCATAATTATCTCAGGTATAGTTATAGTAATAAGTATGTAACAACAATAACCAAAAATAAAATAGCTAAATGTAAAAATGTGAACAGTTGTTTTGTAATCACAAGAAATAGTTTAAAAACAAACCTTTTCCTTCAAAGCATCTGGTTCATGCTTATGTTCTTGGTGCGGTCCTTCCAGTAATTTATACTTATTGACTTCCTTATCGAAAGTGGTGATTAATCTCGCCTTACACTTATACTTTTTGGTGCTTCTTAATTCACACGCCCAGTATTGTTTATCCACTGATATTCGGTTTTTTTCATATATAAATCCATGTATGTCTAATTTTAATCCTCCGCGACTGGTTTTAAACGATTTTAAATAATTTTCCTCCATATTAATAAAGCATTAACACAAACATGCACGTAATGATAATACACCGACATGAACTTAGCAATAGACACAACTCAGTACGTTATGTAAAGCATACCCCCAAATAATAATCATACCCTCAAATTATAACTATAAATATCATCTTCTACCCACATATATTTTTTATTACACTTGGTAAATGTTTATTTCTGAGTATGAGTGAAAATATTATGGTAATTATGTTTAGGGATAAAAGTGTTATGATAAAAAACAGTAGGAGTTTAAATATATTTACATTAATGATATTATTAATTAAAATTTTCGGAAACATGAGTGTTAGGCTGCCTATCCACTGGAGCGGAGAGGAGAGGAGCGGAGTAGCGGTGTGCCAATATTAACCAATGGAATTGCATAAAACCTCCGCTCCGCTTCAGTGGACAGGGATTTGCGAACTAGTTTAAAAATTCATACATTACCGGGAAGCGGAGCGGGGAATCGGAGCAGAGAAGCGAAGAAGGGAATCGGAGCGGGGAAGCGGAGCGGAGAAGTGGAGCGGAGAACCGGAGCGGGGAATTATTACTTGTCGCGTGAACTCGGTCTAGTTCCGCACAGTCCGCAACGCCGCTCCGCTACCTCGCTCCGCACAGTCCGTTACTCCGCTCCGCTACCTCACTCCGCATCAATGGACTGACACTGTCCGCAACTCCGCTCCACTCCGCTGCCATTCTCCTCTCCGCTGCCTCGCTCCACTTCAATGGACAGGCAACCTTATGAACATCGCCGGTAGCACTACAAATAGTATGAATGAAAACTTTAGGATGAAAAATTTTAGGAAGAGTGATCATTCGGATTACAAATCATTAGGAAGAACAATTTCGGGTAAAGAACTTTAGGTGAGCCAATATGGACCCCTGAACAACGTTTGTTCTAGCAAAACTGTGATTCAAATGTCACTGTCTATTCTACTCCCGTGATTTTTTTCACATGCCCAAAAACAACCTTTTAACTGGCAGGGACACTTAACTCTAACAAAAATTTTCACTTTAATTTAAGTTTAATATTTCGCAAACGAATCCTGGAATCGTAAAATCGTCACACGACACCCCACAACATGAGACAGATGAGAAAAAATACATCCCCACTTTACGTGTAGGGTGGGGAAGTTTTTATATTTTATCATGCTTGGAAGGATTTGGGAGAGGCCTTTGCTCAGCAGTGGGACAATGTAGGCTAAAATAATTAAAAAAACCATAACCAAACATTTAGCTGGCAGGGAGGGGGACACTTGACTCTAACAAAAATTTGCAAACGGATCCCTGAATCCAAAAATGGTTTTCAAACACTCACAATATTTTTTAACGAACCTTCCAACAACACCTCACACTATGGGAAAGATGAGAAAAAAAACTGCCCACTTTTCGTGTGGGAGAGGTAACCTAATAACATTGTTTTCATGATTTTATTTTATCACTTTGTCGGCGTGATTAATATGTATAGGCCCATGCCAAATTAAAGGTTTCGAGTACTAAGATTCACTGAGCTAAATAGAGAGACAGACAGGCAGACGGACAAAAAAAACCTAGAACCTAAAAACCTGAAAAATGATGAGTAATAATTTGTAGGCCAGCTAGAAAAATAAACTAATAAGTTTTAAAAAAATGTGAGCTATTTACTGCATTTTGAGGAGCTATTCTGCTCATCATGCCGAAGATCCTCATCAGATCTTCACCAAATTGTTTAGAGACCAACGTAAAGTACTACCTTTCAAATAAAAAAGGAACCATTGAGATCTCATAAGGCGGAGATATCCTGTAACCCGTTTATTGCCCCATTTTGGAGGATATACCCTTCCAATCAAAAAACCCCGACAAAAAAAAAAAAACCTGTGTACCAAGTTTAGTCCAGATCAGTTGTAAAATACGACCCACGCGTAGCATGACGCTTTCTATTTCTACGAAGAATAGACATAGCTCTTTCTATACAAAGTGACATTTCGTTTCTCCATTTTTGACATCACACCTTAGAAATCTTTCTACAATCTGTCATTTTGTCTTACGTTTCGAACAATCTTTGTCTAGGTCCTTTTATACGTAGACTATTTCAGAAGAAAGTTTTCTATCCCAAACTGTCAAAATCACACTGAGAACTGACAGTTGTCCAAAGTAGTGAAGACAATTTGATTTTGGAATCCCTTTTTGAAACATTCTACTCGACGGCCGCAAAGTATATACGGTTATCTACAAAATCTTAAAATCATGATTTTACAGAAGAACGTTTTGAATGCAAAATTGTGATAATTAATAGAAGAACAAAGCTATCTTCTCCTATTTTACATCATTTAGTTAATAAGGCATTACCAAGGAAATGGTTAGGGCCAATATTACTGTAATATTTTTTGTTCCAAAACACGGAACTTCGTCATTTTAAGAATAATTGTTGTAGTTGTCTTTATATAAGTAAAAATAGAGAACCAAACAGAAAAAGTCCTATGACAAAACAAAGAATTCTGAGTCGAATTATGTCAGAGTGAATTTCGTAAAAAGTGCAGTAGACTCTTTCTACTTTGCTACCGTCGTAATGTCTACACGGACCGTCATTTTTGTCTACTCTTCCGTCGACAAAAAGTTGCTCATGCTACGCGTGCTGTAGAGAGAGTTTCGTTTAAAATATGTTTTTATTTTTATTAATTTATTTATATAGATTATTTTCTAGTTTGTGAACGTGAGAACGGTGTAGGCTTAGTGGACTGTAGATTTATTGACCATCTTTTATTTTGTTAAGTACCTGATACTTGTTGAAAGATCTACACTGTCCTCCCATACCTATTAATACTGTTATTTGAAAATATTGTAAAGGCCAATTATTTTCAAAAGAGTAACCGTGGAGTTTCTTGCCGGCTCTTCTCCATAGGAAACGACAAATTGAAACCGTGCACATTTTTTTTTTTGAGGGTGGTATACGTGCACCTAGCTTCTGACGTTTCATAAGTGCCCATGTAGTTTTATGTGAAATGAAATATTTTGAATGTAGTTCTTTATTTTTTCCTAACTTTTGGCGCCCTCCCCCAGAGGGGGTGCCCATAGCGCGCAGTCGCTTAGTTTTTAACCGTTATGCACTTCTGGCTGGAGGCCTTCAGGCACCCACAGGCAAGCCCCGTTACGCAGCTGTAATCTATTTGCCAGTTCTTGGCTGCATCTGTGGCGGCATCTACATCGCCACATGTGAACTACGCATCAAAGACCGGACGTCACACAAAATCCTGACGTCACACAAATCATGCCTCGCGCCATTAGAGTTTACCGCGCGAATGACGTATATAAGACTATCCGACGTCAATCGTTGGGCAATTGCCCTTCAGATACGACACCCGTCTGGTCGGAAAATCCTCCCTTTTATATGAAGTATGAGTGAACTTTACACCCTGTTCCTCATGCCTCTAAATATCCGATCAGGGAACCGATATTCCATGTAGCTATGCGCATGTTATTAGCGCTGCGTCGAGATTCGTCGCTTGCAGGGTCCGCCTTAGCATTTTTCGCCTGTGATCGTATCTGACCGTCGATTAAACGAGAAAGAGAAAGAGAATAACGGTGAACGCGTACCCCGCGTTAACCTTTATACTTTTTCTATTGTGTTCTGCTTTTATACTTAGAGATTATTTTGTTTTGGTGGTGTGATTTTATAGCCGGTTACCACCGGACGCCAAGACTGCCACACTCTTCCAGGGCGTTAGTGCCACCGCTGGCCCATAATGAGCTCGTCCGAAGCCCTTGCTTCTGGAGTGCTCTAGCCTACGCACTCAACACTGTCCACGACCTTTGCTCCAATTATGTTGGAGAAGCCCGCAGTTGGTTTCCTTCTCCGACCTGTTGGTCTGCGCAAGGTATTTTAATTCCGTCCTAGCTGACAGCGACGCCGAGCATTCCATTATCCGCCACCTGGGGACGTGTTCTCAAGGTGTGAGGCTCACCTGACAGTAGCAGATAATTAACTCTGTCATGTTTTATTTTATTTTATAATTCAGGATACCGTTCTAATGTTCTACGGAAGCATGGTGCTTGCATATGCCATTGAGCAGTCAGGATTACACCAACGGCTGGCGTTATTTGCTATCCGGATTATTGGCTACTCTCACTACAGGTTTTTATTTGTTGTCATAGATTTTATGATTAGACTCCACTAAGATTATTTTATTTTGATATTGTGGATTTGTTTGATTTTGATAAAAAAATATGCAGATTGCTGTTCGCGATGTCACTCACGACTATGTTTTTCTCGATGTGGATCACTAATACCGCTGCGACAACTATGATGGTGCCTATAATTTTTGCCGTGTTACGGATTTTTGAAAACGTGAGTATTGGCGGTAACTTTATTTAAAATTTGTGACACGTCACGTACGAGTATTTACATCCACAGAGCTCGGAGATGCCTCGGCGGCCGGTGCTGCCAGCGGTGGGTGACGTGGTGACTGGTGACGCGAAATTTTACCAATTTCGTTCGACAGAATGTAAACGCTACATTACATTATTAGCTACATTTTCTTTCGATTTTCATTTATTTTAAGCCGTTGATAAACTCTCTTTCATCAATATGCACATAGCGAACTATGCACCTTTAGATTTACCTACTTAATTAATAATTTTAATGTTCGTAAAATTACAGCAAAACCTGATAATCATATATGAGAAAGACAGTAACGGTGAAATGATAGCTTCCGATATAACAACTTGTTACTTTTGTGCTGCTTCTTTTTCAGCAACTGTTGGTGAGTTGGCTTTTTATCTCTACGGTCCTGTGCGTAGTTCGATACCTCAATACATTCATATTAAGGACTGTACATACTCACTGCAAGCACATTCGTTGTGCAAACATTTAATTTACGTTACGCAAGGAATATTCATTCACAAAACAAAGACTCTTTCGCTAGCATTGCTTCAGTCTTTTCACAGATATTTTGCCTCAGATTTGCGTCACAGTGATCTATTCTCATTGCTTTAATATGTCTTGTGGAATATCACTGAAATTGCATTGACAAAACAAGATGGCGGCGTTCGTTCTCTTTTTGGCCACGCACCAAAATAACCATTCGACCTAGGGGGATACGAAGGGCGTTGTCGGTTCGATGTAATATGCTTAATATGCTTTAAGGCATACTGCCAGACGTTTTACACCTGCAGCCTGTGGGTCAGGTATACGCGGAGAGCCTACAGCGGCCTCCGTGTTCAGTACAATAATGCTTTTCGGGTGATGCTGGGGCTTCCCCGGTTCTGTAGTGCGTCGGGAATGTTTGCCGAGGCAGGCATAGATAGTTTTGAGGCTATCATGCGCAAAAGAACGGCATCTTTCAAAAGAAATGCATAGGATACGTGGAAGCTCCAATAGTATCTTGAAGGTTATTGTTCAGAGGCCAGACTGCCCTTTTCTGATGCACTGGTCCCGTAGACATAGCTGCGGGCCCGGTGCTGAGGAGAGATATTTAAATTGATGTTGGTGTAGAAGATTCGTTTTGGTCCTGTTTTATTTTAATTTTGATTTAAATTTTGACATACATTTGTTTTTGTTTTAATTTTAATTTAATATTTATTTAATTTTCTTTATATTTTTTATTTAATTTTGTTTTGATTGTAATTTAATTTAATTTTGATTTTTGATTTTAATATTTTAATTTAATATTTTGTTGTGATTATAATATTGTTTTTGATTTTAATGTTACTAACATATTTTTTTAAGTTCTAATACTAATACAATATGGATGATTTCCGAAATAAATGATTGAATTGAATTGAATTTTTCCCTCGAAATTTTCACTTTCGTAGAGGACTTATAACCCTCAGTTCTTTCTAAATTTCCTTTTGAATATCATCTTATTAAATGTTGTGTTTTTAGGAGGCATCGGTACTTTAGTGGGCAGTGCCACTAATTTAGTCTTCAAAGGGCTCTTCCAAAGGTAAATGAACTACCTAATGAGTAGAGACTATGCAAAACTTTTATCGTCACGTAAACAGACTTCTATTTTGATAAAAATTTTGAGTCCCGCATAAGTCTCGATTCTGTGGGAATATGTAGATAAAAAGTACCCTATGTTCTAACCTAGGTTATGGGCTACTAATTTTCCAAATTTAATCCACATCCGTTCAGCCGTCTTAACGTGAAAGCGTAACAAACAAACTCACTTTCGCATTTATAATATTAGGATTAAAGTTAGGATTACATCAAATGTCGAAGTAATGGTGCTTGGGAGAGGCCTGTGGCGGCATCTAAATAGCCACATGCGACCTACGCATCAAATACATGACGTCACACAAATCCTGCATCGCGCAATTAGAGTTAACCGCGCGACCACCATATATATAACTCCCCCGACAGTAAATGATGGGCCTCTAAAGGCCTATGTCCATTAGTGGACGTCCTTCGACTGAAAAGATGATGATGATGACACCAAATGTATTATTTCAGGACATATCCAATGGCACCCGAATATTTATCATTTCCAAAATTCTCTGCATTTACAATCCCTTACATGGTCCTGCTAGAAGCGGGAATATATTTTTACCTGATAGTTGTATATTTGGGATTTCTAAGGTGTGTTCAACGTATTTTCATTATTTTAGAAAAGGAAAGGTATAAAGTGCCTGGTTAATGTTTTTTGTATTAATTTATACAGAGCATCTAGTTACTATGTACTTCATAACGAGTTCGCGTAACACTGGTCAGTTGCCTTCACTCGTCAGTTTATTTAATTTGCCAGTGTCGTGGATTAGTCATTTGCGCTACTTTGCGGATTAGTCAGTTACGGCAAAGCGAAAGTTTTAACGTTTGCCAGTTTCCTTGATTCTATAATAGCTCCTACACACTATGCCGGCGGCATAGCCGCCGTCACTGCCGCCGGGCAAGCCGCGGCGCGCCCGGCCCTTCCGCACAAAGGATCGCAAAGGAAATAAAGGCGCAAAAGCGGGGTACGTGCCGCGCGGCAAAAGCCGGTGGACATGCCGCGCGAAAAAAGCCGGCGGACATGCCGCCGGCATAGTATGAAGGACCAATTAGCGGACCACACACTATCAGTAAAAATGACATTACATTCAAGTAATGTCATGACTACTGACAGTGTGGTGATTGGAATGATGATGTTATCTAATTATAAAACGTTCACATTCAAGTCGAAATCTGTCGAACTGGTCAAAAATGTTGGTAAATACATTGTATTGTTGACAGATTGCGAACGAGGTGCGAATGCGAACGTTCTTAAAAATTAGGGGAATTGCCCCTCAGTAATATTGATGTCATTATTACTGATAGTGTCTGGTCCGCTTTAAATTTATTCAATTCATCAATCAAAGTACAGTCGGTAGAAAACGGCACACACATCTGCATTTTTTTTTCTTTTTCTATAGGTTACGTCTTGTAAGCCAAACATGCAAAATACCGCTTTATGTTAACACAAGTTTCATAATAGTAATATAATTTCAGGCCTAAGAGTCCAGCTGCTCAAAATGCAGAGATGTCTGAACAGGGAGTTCTAGCCGCTAAGAATGTTGTTGAAAAAAATTGGAAAAAAATTGGGAAAATCACTTTTTGGGAAATTGTAAGATCTTATTACTAAGCTTTATTAATTTTGCTGCTATTCTAATTCTAGTCCTACTAAAACTTCTTATAACGGGAACAGTGTCCAACTAACCATAGTTAGACCTTAGCCTTTAAGAGCCCATACCACCTCAGCTCAAATTCATTTTTTATATCGCTCACACCATACTGCTTGCGGACTGAGTAAAAGCGAGACGGAGTGGGGTGCTGGCGGCTCCAAGGCGCCAATAGTTTAGGTAATTGCCTTTTACGGCGAAAAAAAGGAAATATAAAAACCTTGGCGCTGCTTTATAGTTAGTTCAGATGATGTAAAGTTTCATGATCTAATTTGAAGTATTTTTTAACAGAACCTAACAATAAATTTCGGTTTATTGTTCGGTTTGGAGGTAACTTTGGATATTTTTTTTTGAGAAAATTTTACGGAATCGTATTTTCGTCAAACATTAATCCTCAACTTTAACTTTTTTTTTATTTCAAAATTAATGCTGCAGAATCTACCATGTAACGGGGGATCATGCTAAGCAATTTGAGGTATTATAGACCCTTAAGAGAAAATAACCTCCCTACAATGAATGTCAATTATGTCGGTTGAAACATGTACCCAGTGACCCTTGATTAGGTGCGCGTGTCAGAAAGGGTAATAAAAACTATACGTATGTATAAATAATGATATTCCCTTAATTAGCAAGCTTTGAGTGTCAGAACGGTTATTAGTTATTTACTGTTTATGAAAGTAACTATGAATATGGTTTGTAAGAAAAATATTTAATGAACAAAAGTACAGAAATATGACTAGGCATTTATTTCAATAATTATACTTGTCATTTAAATACGTTGATGAGAAAACTAGTTGTCCGTTCCAAATCTAGGTCTTCATGGGGAATTAGGACAAAGTTCACACTTTTTTAAATTAGCACAAATAATTATTGTTATCACATTAATTCCTTTTATCATTTCTCAAAGTTATAGCAATAAGTTGCTATCAACGGAAAGAAACAGAACATGGATATTCCTTAATTCCATTTAACACATAAGACTTATTATAATACATACACAAAAATAGAGATGTCAGCAATAATGAAGAAATATAACCAAGTAACTAACGTGAACAATAAAGGTAGTCCATCTTTCACCACAAATATATCTTAAAAATCTTTTTACAAAAAAACAGTTAACCGTTTTTGTACCAATAATATTCCGCAAGAGTCCTCCGAGCACGAGATTCCATGGATACGTAGCGTTTTATATATTACACTAGCTAAGCTAAAAAGTATATTCTGAAAAATATTTTTGTTACAGATGGTTATAATATTGTTTATTGGCGCTATGTTGCTATTCTTCTGTCGTTCACCACAAATATTTTACGGATGGGGTGATTCTATTTCCGATTACTTCACGTTAAACGATTATAAATTGTACGTAAAAATCTGTTACATATTATTTTAAATCTAATACAGCCACATCATGTTAGCTAGAGCAATGTTAAAGGTATAATGCGAGCGATGCAGCTTAGGTAGTAAAGTACAGATTTAAGCCTCGTGCAGAATGATGGGAACGTCGGGAACGACGCGACAGCGCGACGCAATTCTAACAAAACAAGGTAGAACAATTACCGGCGTCGCGTTGCGCCAGTATGCACGAGACTTCAACCGGGCATGGCGGTTGACGTAGACCAAAGACATTTACATATACCTTGTATGAGTTACGTATCGTCCATGGTTCGCGCGCCTTGCATAGATCAGCACTTTTCCGTCGCCTTGCACAAATTATAGCGTAACGTGACAGTACACGATCAGCGTTCATAGTCAGCTGTACTCATTCACACAACATTCTTATAGCATTAGTTACATGGTAGTTCAATATATTCAATAAACTATCATCTTTGGCTATCCATGACTTATAATACAAGCTATCATCCAAGGTGTGTGCGACCCATTCAGCAGCGCATACATCTTTTTGGTCCTGTGAGCCTCAAGACTATAAGTGTTCCGCGTTCTTTATGCGGTGGCGATTTGATTGGGCTAGCCGACCAGAAGCAGCATCTCACCAGCTCAACAGATGAAGCACCTGGACAGACGACACGGACTGCGGAGATCATTACAGCAGCAGCAGATACGATATTGATTACCGAAGCACATCAGCAGTATCGTCAAGGACAGATTTGGTAACTCGAAGTATTTATCATAAATTTTTCCATAATGGAGGGAATTCAAACTCAATATCAAATCGTGGAGGCAATGCATAATCTTTTGCTTGATTTAAACAAAGATTTAGCAAGACGTAAGACTCCCAACAGTGTGCAGAAGAAAATAGACTTTGACAAGTCTAGTCATCTTCCTCGCTCGCCTCCAATGCGAACAGACGTGTATGACACCAACAGTTAACATTTAAAAAAAATATTTATAGTTATAATTTGCAAAAATAAACCCTGCTACGAGTGAATACAGTTTCAAACAGTTTGGAGGACACTGATTTGACAGCGATCACGATCCCAGCGCCTGACAACACTAGAACACTATACCGCAAAAATCTCAGAGAATGTTGCGCTCGCCCCCAACGGACCAGAATGCTGAATATTCATCACAACCAGAACTAGCTACTTGTAATGTAGAGGACCATGAATTCATTACTTCGAGAAAAAGAAAAACGCGTCCTGAAACGGAAGATTTCGCTCAAATGCAAAGCGACATAAACTGAAAAGTTTATGTCGCTTAAACTATACCGTTGCGTTGAGTAATTTAAAACTGACAAATTGTGAATTGATTGACCTTGTAACAATAAGCTTGACATACTTATATGTGAAATAATAAATGACTTTACTATATTATGCTTACCTATAATGACTAAAATGCATGAAAGAATTAATAATCATGATTTATTCGAAATAAAATGTAATAATTAAATAACTAATGTTTATAAAATGTAATGTATTGTAATAATTAGAATCAGTATTATATTATGTAATTTAATCATTTGATATGAAACATTTGCAGTGCCCTTACAGGGTGCAAGTCTTAATACTGTGTCATGAAATTTTAATGCATGCCTACTAACCAGTGTTTTACATGTTAGCAAATAAATAAATAAAAAATGTTTTCGAGATTGAAATAAAATCAATCCGTCAAACTACAAAAACTAAATGATACGATTAAGGACCTCAAAGAACAAAATAAAACAATTATAAATCTAACTCGCTACTCCAAAAAACTATGGAGCAAACAAATACTTCTTTGGAGTTGGAGGAAAAATATGAAAATGTTATGATACAAAACAAAGCCGCAAATGCTAGGATTATTATAATGGAAGACCAAGTAGAAGAATTACAAAGAAAACGGCGTGAGACCACGATCGAGATTAGAAATGTACCCATTCAAGAGGATGAGAATGCAAACGTAATTGCTTCTAAGCTTCACTCTGCTTTGGATCTCATTATACCGGTGGAATATATTCGGCTGACTTCAGTCGGCCTACCGACTGAAGTCAGGAAAAACAAGCCAATAGTAATCGATTATCAAACAATGAAATCCAGGAACGAAGTCATCACAGCCCTAAAAAACTATAATAATAATCACGAAGACGACAAATTTAATAGGAAGGTTAGAAACAACCAGTCTACATTTCTGATTCACTGACACCAACAACCAGAAAATTACATTGTTTGTGGCGAGAACTACAGAAAAAAATAGATTTCAAATTTTGCTGGTTTTCATTTGGCAAAAATTTTGAGGGGGGTGCCCCTCAAAATTTTTGCCGAATGCAATGCAAAAAGCAATCCTGATAAAATCTACAGGGCAAATAGACGGTATAATCGATAAACACAAAAAGGTATCTTATAACACCCAGATATGACTATCTTTTGAATTTAATCCATTTTTTTCATACTTCTTTATATACCATTAGTACTATAGTTAGTCGTAAGTCCGTGTTACCTTTATTTTTCGTAAAACTCTATGTAATTATACCTGCAGTGATAACATATATGTTTACAGCTACTCTTAACATTAAAAAATCAATAAGTGTACCTATACATAAAGGTGGGGGCAAAGACAATGTCGCAAATTATAGGCAAATTTCCTTGCTGCCGTCACTGTCAAAAATTATGGAACGAATCGTCGAGTCTCGGCTAAGGCATTATTTAGAAAAATACAATATTCTCTCTGAGAATCAATACGGTTTCAGCTCACAAAAATCAACCGCAAATGCCACGCATAAGCTAACTTCACGACAAGGAAGGAAAAACTATTGGCATCTTTCTGGACCTAGTCAAGGCCTTCGATACCGTTCCGGTTCCCATTTTTCTCAGGAAGTTAGAATTAATGGGTGTTCGCAGGATTACTCTCAAATTTCTAAGAGACTACCTAACTGACAGGGCACAGAGCGTAAAAGTGAGTGATTATGTGAATCAACCAGAAAAAAATATATACGGTGTACCCCAAGGAAGTATCCTGGGGCCTACATACATTGTTCATAATATACATTTATGATTTGTGTAATTTGCAATTGAATCAAGGTCAAATAATTACTTTCGCAGACAACACAGTTCTACTATTTAAAGGAAAATCCTGGAAGGATGTACATAAGTTAGCCAATTAAGGTTTTACCCTGGTATCTACATGGCTCGACCGCAATCTACTAACTTTAAATACACAAAAAACAAAATACATTGCCTTTAGCATCCAAAATAAGATACAACCACCATTAAATACCTTTTATATTAAATACCACACATGTTGCGAATCCAGCACCTGCTTATTGGGCACGCCACAATTGCGGAGATAAGTCCTCTCTTTGAGAAGTAGTTAGGGAGGCGCCACGGCGTCCTCACCTTCCGCCTGACGCAGGTTCTCACTGGACACGGTTGTTTCGGGAGGTTCCTGTTCCGCATAAGACGGGAGGAAACGCCCGAGTGTCACCACTGTGTGGATCGCCCGGAGGACACGGTAGAGCATACGGTGGAGGTCTGCCCGGCTTGGGCAGGGCAACACCGTGTGTATATAGAGGCGATCGGCGGCAGTGATTTCTCGCGTCCGGCCCTGGTCCAGGCCATGGTACGGAGTGACAGGGCGTGGGAAGCCGTCACCTCCTTCTGCGAACAGTAATGCTCGCAAAGGAGGAGACGGAGCACGTGAGGGAGAGGCAAATGTCGCTTCCTCTAGCCCCTAGCCGCCGCAGGAGACGTCCTGGGCGTCGGGAATCGCAAGCCGATTCCCGGCTACCGTAAGTGCGGGCTTGCGGACGGTGAGCAATGGGTAGTTCGCCGTCAGATAAGGACCAGGCCCGGGTCGACGACGCGTTGTGTTCCACGCGCACCTCAAAGAGATGTCAGCACAACTGACGGGGTCCGCTAGGACCGATGCCTGCCGGGGTCGCGGGAAAGTCCGAAAGCAATACTGTGGCCCCTAGCACTGTACAGGCAACTGAAAGAACACGGGTGGGTTTTAGGCAGTAAGAGTCTGATGCGCCTTCCCGCTCCCCCCAGAGCGGGAGCAGTTATTAGATAAGTACCCACACTCAAAAAAAAAGCACCTGCTCATGCTACTCTCTTTCTAAAACACAATCAATTAAATATCTAGGATTTATTGTTGATCAAAATCTACTAGAGTCAGAAAGATAATTTATGCCTTTAAAAAAATCCGCTACTTTTGTAACAGAAAATTACTACTAGGTAACACTTTATTATGCACTTTGTCAATCAATTATAACATTCAACAAGAATCCACATGGGGAGGCTCATCTAAGTCAACAATGATTAACTTAGAACGCTCGCAGCGGGCTATACTGACAGTTATGACATTTAAGAGGTATAGATTCTCAACTGAATTACTATACAGTGAATTGTCTGTACCTACTTATAGTGAGACAGTTATTCATATTAAGTGTAACACTAAGTCAACACAATATTCCCCCCTATTACACAGGAAAACGAAGAAATGGCATAGTATACTTAGTCCCATCTTACAAAACCACATTTTCGTGTAAATTTATGCAATATTTAAGTCCATTCTTATAATAATAAGATACATATGACAACACGTCAACCTACGAAATATGACTTCATTTGCCTGTAAAAAATTTCTTGCTGAATATTTAAAAACGACTTAACTATGACAAAACGGATAAACTATTAAAGAGCTTGAATTAAACAAACACATACTCACACGAACAAACAGCAAACAACGCACACACCACACCTTACAAATATCTAAACCCATATTCAAAATATCACGCTCACACACACACATTCATATATCTTGCTTAAACATTAATTTATGATTAAATTCTAAACTTATTAATTGTGCCTGCAGCTATTAACTATGCTTATGTTAGTTTCCACGAAAATTATAATTAAGTCATATACGAGAAAAAACTAACGATTGTCTGTAAACTTTGCATATACCAAATTTATTTTAACACTCCATTGTGATCGCTTCTTTTCGTAGATAATGCAAGATGTTCTGACACCTACCTGTTCACATTGGAACATAATACCATAGATACTAAATTAATATACTGTGAAATAATAGTAGAATAAAAAAAGTACTAAATAATTGTATTTAGTACTGGTAAATTATGTAAGAGGAAGACTGTCCTACCGACTAGTACGGAGGACAGTGTGAAAGCTACAACCTAAATAACAATATCAGTGTTAGTAATTTTTGGTGAGTGATTAGTGCTTAAATACGTACTAAATAATTATCATGTGACGTAGGTGCTTAACGAACAACACATATAAGACGTTAGAAAGGTGAGAAATATAATATCAGATTATTGGTTAGTTTTTAAGTGCAGGAACCTATTTATGTACGTTTGTGTTGTTTACCACCAAATGTTAAAAATACCTAATTATATGGTAGTTTACGATGAAAATGAAAAAGGCAATACTTTTATTTATTTTGTTACATTTATGCAGTAATTAGTTATAAATAATTTTTACAATGCAGCCTTCAGTTTTTACCACAGAGTACTTTTTATATATTGGAACAAATAGTTGGTATAAATGTTCCCGCAAGCGCTATTGAAATTCGCATGCATTTAATCTTGAGGCTACGTAGATTATGGCTAATCTTTTTTTTTTAACGTCTGTCGACAGACTACCTTCTATCTGTAATATGTGTAGGATAAAAGTGCACGATCACATCACGCAACGTATTTTTAGGGTTCCGTTGTAAACAAGGAACCCTTATAGTTTCGCCATATCCGTCTGTCTGTCCGCGGCTTAGCCCGTTAGTCCCTCCCGACACCCGACGGTTATTACTAGAAAGCTGTAATTTGGCATATGTAAACAGAGTGTACGACTAAACGCCGACAGACACTACGCCGACAGACTGAACACCGACAAGACTTTAATCATGCCGAAAAGGTGGTAAAATAAAATCAAGAAAAACGTTTTTTTTAGGGTACCTCCTCTACACGTAAAGTGGGGATGTTTTTTTTTTCCTCATCTACCCCATGTTGTTGGATATCGTTAGAAAGGTCGTACAAAAATATTGTGAGTTTGTCAAAACCATTTATGGATTCAGGGATCCGTTTGCGAAATATTAAGCTTTTAACTGATTTTTTTTGTAAGAGTCGATCGTCCCCCCTTCTAGCTAAATGGTTATACTTGGACTTGTGAAAAAATTCACAGCAGTAGCATATACGAGTACAACGAAATTAAAAGGAAACCTATGAGAGCTAAGTAGGCTGTACAGGTTAACGAGAAATAATCAACCAACTAAAATTTGCAGTTTGAAAAGCATGATCTCCCATACATTCCGTATCGGAGAACACGTTTTTTTAACTACAATGTTAAGTTTGTTCTTAGGATAAATTCATCCCAACTACGGAACCCTTCATTGTGCGTGGTCCGACACGCACTTGTTTCATTATTCGCGTAATTATACTTGGATCAATCCCGCACAGTATAGGTATGCACAGGCACTTTCATCTGCAAAGTATTATAAAATCTGCTGTAAAGCTTCATCTACTGATCAATCTGCCATTGATGCTGACAACAAACCCTTGTGTTTGGTGTAGGGGCTTTCTTTTTTTTTTTCAGGTTCGGAAATCATCAAATGACTTCTCCCGCTCTGGGCAGAGCGAGAGGGTGTGTCAGACTTTTACTGACTAAAATCCACCCGTGTTCCTTCCGTTGCCTGTGTGCCGGGGCCGCGATATTCCTTTCGGACAAACCCGCAACCCCAGCAGGTTGGTGTAGGGGCCGTGTACGGAAGTTTTACATCATAGTAGCACTTCTGTATCTATATCATTTTCCCTGCAACTTTTCACTCAACGCACTAGAATGACTACAACCGTAGGTATTTATCCTGGATGCTATGCTCAGGTTCTGTTCCGAAATACGATGATATTCCTCATGGATAATATAGATAGGTTCCGATATAGGTAGGCACCATATTCGAGAAATCTCTTTCTTCCTGTGGATAGTACTATAAATCGTTACAGTAATTTCAGCCATAAATCAACAATTTATTAAATAAAAATGGTATAAAAATAATAGTTTGAAATTCAATTTATTGACGTCTCTTCTTAAAGGCTTGTGCAGACCAGCACCACTTGTCGCGCGACGCGACACGAACAATACAATTTCTAAGAAAACTTCACATTATAACAATAACCGGGGTCGCGTCGCGCGACAAGTCGTGCTGGTCTGCACAAGCCTTAAATTATACGCGTCGCGCTTGCGTGTCGTGATACCAATACGTTCCAAGGTAGCTTTCTATTCAATTAATTATTTTAATGGTTTTGTATTTTTAAAGTATTAAAATAAAAAAACCCGTACACTTTACTCTTTGCATCTAGTTTCTTACGTTTTTCATAAGTGATTATTGCATAGGCAATGAAGTCAAATATTCTTAAGTTTGATAAGTTAACTTTGATATCATCTTCGATCAATAATGCACACAATACTTTATCAAGTATAAAATAATATTTTATATTTGATAAAGTATTGTGTGCAGTTTTTTGTTTCCCTAGAAGTATATTCAAGCATATCTAAAACAAATTTTAAGTTAAAAATGTTCAATCTCTGCGTAAAAATGTCGTCAGGCACACAACTCATTATCACGACGCGCGGACCGCAGCTGACTAAATCCAAGCAATGCGGCCACGAAGGCGTGATCTAGTCGGCGTACTGCAGATGTAGTGTGTATAGTTTTAAAGAAACTCGCATGTTAATACTTACCTCTGTTATTTGTAGCCCCGGTCTCCCTACAATACATTAAAAATAGAGTATATTTTTTAAAGAGCTATTCGTTTTTGATTAACCCATTTCAAGCTTATCCATTAATAACCGGGCAACCTGTATAATTATTTTTTTTCATTTCAGCGTACGAGACTCTGCAGCGGCTTTCCTCGTTTGTTTCTTAATGCTTCTTCTGCCATCTACTTTGGATATTTTCTTAAACTGCTCCGCAAACAGTAACGCTGACATTCTATTTAAATTATTATTTAGGGTTGCCCATGATAAACACTATAATCGCTAAGTCTACATCCCACTCTTGCTTGCCAATTGCAGATACATTAAACATACATACACACACACACATCACACACACAACAAACAACACAACACAACACACACACAACACAACACACACAAACACAAACATTCCGTCGATACGTCGATACATTGACTATTTCTATTCATGGGTCGTCGCCTCATGCGAACTACGAAGCACGCCGTTACGTCATCATGCAAATTAATACATCACGGAAGCAGAGTTAAAAAAAAAAAAAACATTTAATTCATGCAAAACTCATACATAATACATGAAGTAAAATAAAATTTAACAATAACAACAAAAGTTATCCGCGAGATTAATAAAAAATATACAGAAACTCTGCAACAATCGTCGTGCAGTAAGTAGCCCGCCAGAGACAACACCCATATGCTCGGAAGATCCTCCCCGTTCTATAAAGGATGAGGAACTTTCTCACCCTGGTCCTCATATTATCTCAGGGTACCATAGTTACAGTCAGGAGCATAAAATAAATATTACTATGCAATAGGTAACGGCTACTTTAGTAAGTTGAGTCTTTCATCACAATAAAAAAAGTTATAATTATTTTTATAATTGCTTAATACATTTTTCAGTTGACGATCTACCGGACAAGCCAGTTCCTTCAGTATTAAATTGGATATTAATGGATGAAAAGATGCCCTACAGTTTTATGTTCCTCTTAGGTAACACATACATAAAATGTTATTACTACGCTATAGCTTAACGTTTAATTTAAATGCATTTATTTTTCACCTAAGAACAAGACCTTTGTTCATAACTTTTCACCGGTTGGGTTTAATGTTTTCACAGTTGTGTTCGTTGGTCATTAGTCTCACGCCGCACGCACTAGCGCACGGATGTGAGTTACGCGCGGGGTATTCATTAAGTTTGTAAAGTGTTCGTCGTGTATTATTGTTATCAATTGATAACAATATTACAATGAAGTGCTTGCTTTTATCTGTAATAAGATTAACGTGATGGATCAGGAGAGTATCAGCAACATATGTATTAGTGCCTTCTCGGAGAGTGAGACTGTAGCGGCTAAGCAGTTATTATTCGAATCTTTAGCAGCATCGAAAACAGTGAAAATGCAAAAGAGTTCGGGCAAGACTCTACGAGACATCGATGATATAATAAGTCTCGTCAAAGGAACAGATCCGGAGAGAATACCTATCTTTGTCACACGAGAGCTCCACAAATTACCTCCTGTGTTATATGACCATATCGACGTCACTTATCTTCTCGAAATGCGAGAGGATATCAATAAATTTCAAGAAGATTATGTAACCAGAGGAGTATTAAATGACTTGAAATATTACCGCGGAAACCTTAAAAAGGTCTCCCTAGTAAAGAATTTCCCATTGAATGTAAACATGAAGCGTGGCGCAGGTTTGATGAATAGTTGCTAGGGTAACAACCTTATGGGAATACCACCCATGAGTGCTGAAAGTGAAAGGTCCCCGGTATGTACATATTCGAATGCTGTAAATTTGTTAAAATGCACTCCGAATGATTTCAACGTCTTGGAGACACTGTTACGTTTAACGCAAGATATCCTGATAGACTAATTCTAACCTACTAATGATATGTGGTGATTTTAATATTAATTTATTAGAAAATAACTCTACTGTCAAGCTCAGATCCGACGGTGCGCAATATTGCGCACGCACGCGCACCGTGGGAATAGTAACGTGCGTGGTAGCGCAGACGCGTGTGTGGCGGTGCGTCCGAGTTTGGGTACATTCCCATTGAAGTTACCGACTCGCCGCGGATAAGCCCGCACGGACACGCACCATGGGAACGGTAGCGTGCGTGGTAGCGCAGACGCGGCCGTGGCGGTGCGCCCGATCCGCGGCGAGTCGGTAACTTCAAAGGTGCCCGAGGTATGCTCGGTTCCTATAAACTAAAACGAATCGTTTAGCTTACCAATGATAGCTTTTTTATTGCTCAACTTGGCATATACTTAAATAGATTCGTAAGCAAATTTTTAAACATGGGCGTTTTTGGATTTCTATGCAAACGGTTAAATATTCGATTTCAGATAGTGAAATCGTTTTTATAATCCGTTTTTAGAAATGGAATTCTGGAGCGGCTCTGGCGCTTCCGGCTCGCAGTTTCGATCGTCTCTAGTAATATTATATTTCGGTTGGAAGTGCATCGATCAAAACTATCCAAACATAAACAAATATCGGATTTTAGATACGTTTTGATATATCTGACGCATGTCTACTAATTTTACTTTTGATAGCTACTTCCATACGGGAGGGTCTATGCAAAGCTATGAGGTCTTTGCTTCATTCTTGGTAAAGAAACAAAAAAGTCTTAATTTTAAATAACAGTTCATAAATTATAGGAATCGGCTTTCAGACGGCAGTCAATCAGAGGCCGACTGTTAGCTCATTTGACTCACGCCGCATGTGCGTCGAAGGAAACGGCTCCGCTCACTTAATAGCTCTGAGTGTACATCTGAATTTGCATGACGCTCAATTTGATTTCAGGCCGGGTTTGTCAACTGAATCTGCAATCCTATGCCTCAAGCAGACTGTCCAGTACTACAAAGCGAGGAAAACAGCGATTTACGCCTGTTTCTTGAATCTTTCGAAGTTGTTTGATCTCGTATCTTATAATTTTCTGTGGCAAAAATTAAATACTGAAACGGACTTGCCTCCTGAGATCACATCAGTTTTTTAATATTGGTACGGCAACCAAAAGAACAGTGTGAAGTGGGAGGGGTACAGACGGATGTGTACCGGTTGGAGTGCGGGATGAGGCAGGGGGGTTTGAGGTCCCCTAGGCTCTTCAGCCTGTACATGAACCGAGTGATCGTTGAGGTCAGCAGTAGCCCATCGGTTGGTGCACTAAAAAAGCTGTTAAAAGTATGTGAGATATATGCTGCGGTCCTTGGACTCAGCTTTCAAGAGCGAGCTGATGGTATTTTAGAAGTTTTTATGCAATCATCCGTAAGCAAACTGCCTCGCTGCTCAGATGCGTGCGTGGTACTGTGAACGGCATCCTGAACGTGTTGGCAAACAGGTGGGATTCTCCACCGTTGAAGCAGCGGATAAGTTTTCATGCGATGGACGCTCAGCCCGGCGCATGCTTAAATAAAATTATATGAATGAACTGTAATAACAATAGGCTAAGTTTATTGCTTCTAACACCTATGGATATCATTTTAGATTTTGATTGATTGATTGATTAGCCATGCCTGTCTAATTTTTCAAAGCATTTTGAGCGTGACTTTAGAAGAATTTACACCAGTATTCAGATTTAAACAAACGATTTTTGGTTCAACATTCCCGCACTAGTGCCGGATAGTGCGCCACTAATAACTATAATTATTATACTGTGCGTTTTTAGTTAATCTCAGCAAAGAGCATTCATGTCCTATTATGCCATGCCATTTTTTTTTCCTGTTTTAATGAAACTGAAGTTCATAATAATTGATTACAATCTCACCTAATACACTAAAAGCAATTTAACTGTACCTTTTTTTTACGTGAAAGATTATGTTATAATTACGAATATTAGTCTAAATGTCAAAATTTAATGATGTGCCTTAAGTAAACTAAACAAACTTAACTTAACTTAACTAAACTTATTTTAGGAGGTGGATTCGCGCTCTCAGAGGCAGCCAAGAAGGAACATTCAGATCTGAATGGGAAAATTGGGACTTTACTAAGAAATCTCAACATCTTTCCAAATTATTTTATCATCCTGTTAATAATTATCTTCACTGTTTTCATGACAAACTTTGCCTCTAATGTGGCAGTGTGCAATGTTATCACGCCAATAGTGATGCAACTGGTAAGAACATCATTTTATGAAGGTATGTTTTTGTATAGGTAATTAACATGCGCAATTTGCCGTTCGCAAATGGGCTCGTGGCTACATAATAACAGCCGCACGGGTCGATCGAAGGTGAAGCTACGCTTGCCGCGGTCGATTCGTGGATGAGTGATCATCGATTGGCGCATCACTACTAAAAAGTGGTGGAAGTTGGATTTTGGCGCCACTACCGTAAAGTCCACTGGCATAAAAAAAGCTATAAGTTTAATTAGATTATTCTTTTCACTAAAACATACTGAAAACAGTACTTTTCAAACTCGTATCACAGCGCAAATAATGACCCCAGAGATTTGGCGCCATATTAAAAGATGAAGATAAAAATATTTTCTGTCGGAATATAACTTTTTTTTGGTTTGGCACGTTCATAATATTGCTAAAAGAGAATGCTCATCAAGTATGAAAAAAAAGCCAAAGCCAACAGATACACGATATAGCTCAGAATTTTAGTGATATTTAGTGAAATCATTCTGCGGGGCTAGCACAGGTATACACAAGACGTTTGTGACAAGACATGATACATTTTGTGATGTCTTACAAATTTGTCTTAAATGCTAGAACGAGTCAACCATGTCTCATACATCGAGAGGCATTTGTTGCTGGTCATTTCTTGACTTGTGACATAACTCCTCGAAGTTTAAGTTGGAACACATTAGACACACACACACACACACATACACACACATCACACAACACACACACTCATTCACACATTTTAGTTGTTTGTCTTATTTGCTACTCGGGCGCACCCATTTTGTCACAAATCTCACATTTTGACGGATGAATAAGAAAAAATTATCACGTTCGTCCGGATGTGGTGACAATATTTTTTTTTTTTTTTTTTTTCGGGGTAAATTATTCTCCATCGAGAGGGAGAGAGAGCCGATACTGAGGTTTGGGATATGAGAAATTTTTTGCAGCTGCCTTCTTGGATTTTCATTTTGACCTCACTATTGACTTTAGTATCCTCGAAAACTATGAAAACGACACCAATGACGAAAAATTTGAAAATATTCACAGCCGCCGTCTTGGATCTTCTTTCGACCAAATTCGCCCTTTCTCTCTCTCTCTTTCTATCGAATTAGAAGAAGACAGATGCAAGTATGAAGCCGCGTTAAAGAACTTCGTTCCAAAAACCCGTTTACTATGTCACACTTTGAAGTCCCAACAAGAAAGACATGTCGTGCCTTAGATTATGTCAGATGGTTGACCTTTCTTTTTTTTTTTTTTTTTTTTCAGGATGGGAAATCATCAAATGACTTCTCCCGCTCTGGGCAGAGCGAGAGGGTGTGTCAGACTTTTACTGACTAAAACCCACCCGTGTTCCTTCCGTTGCCTGTGTGCCGGGGCCGCGATATCCCTTTCGGACAAACCCGCAACCCCAGCAGGCATTGGTCTTTCGACCCCGTCGGTTGGTGCTGACATCTCTTTGAGGCGCGCGTGGAACACAACGCGCCGTCGACACGGGCCTGGTCCTTATCGGACGGCGAGCTGCCCATTGCTCACCGTCCGCAAGCCCGCGCCTACGGTGGCCGGAAGTCGGCTCTTGATTCCCGACGCCCGGGGCGTCTCCTGCGGCGACTAGGGCCGCGAGGGCGTGCAGCTTGCATCTCCCTCGCGCGCTCCGCCTCTTCCTTCGCGAACATATTTGCTTCGCAGAAGGAGGTGACGGCCTCCCATGCACTCTCGCTCTGAACCATGGCCTGAACCAGGGCCGGACGCGAGAGATCGCCGCCGCCGATCGCCTCCGTGAGGACACGGCGGTACTCCGCCCAAGCCGGCCAGACCTCCACCGTATGCTCCACCGTGTCCTCCGGGCGATCCACAGAGTGGTGACACCCGGGCGTTTCCTCCCGCCTTACGCGGAACAGGAACCTCCCGAAACAACCGTGTCCGGTGAGGACCTGCGTCAGGCGGAAGGTGAGGACACCATGGCGCCTCTCAAGCCACTCCTCAAAGAGGGGACTTATCGCCGCAATTGTTGCGTGCCCAATGAGCAGGTGCTAGATTCGGAACATGTGTGGTATTGACCTGTGCTAGCATTTAAGACACATTTTATCACAGTTTTAGGAGGTTTTATCGCCCAAACTACTAGTGCACAACTAGTATTTAGTAAGAATTTTTTTTAACCACAACCGGGAAGCTCTTGGCCTGCATCTCACAGACCTGATGGTAAGTAGCCTTTTGGCCTCGTACAGGACTGCATTAATTTTTAAGTATATTTTGTTTTTTTAATTGTTTTTTATTATTTATGTTTAGTGTGTTTTTAGTTTAATTTGTGATTTCCTGTGCGAGTCTCAATAAATACTTTTTCTTTCTTTCTTTCTTTCTTTAAGAGATAATCGGGCCACAAGTGGAAGCAAGGTTCACCCGGAATCCTCAACTACAGAGGAACTGGCTATCTTACCTCTAACTGCCAAACACAATTATTATGCTGTTAACATTGTGATTATGACAACAGACTTAGATAAGATTGTGGTAGCTAGCCAGGCGAACTTAGAACAAGCCTTATCACCAACCAAACCGAGCAAAAAAATGTTACCCCCACTGGAAATTGAACCCGGGACCTCTGGACCTGAGATAGATGGTCTAACCATTCGTTCGAACAAAAACCGTAACCGTAAGCTGGATATTATTTTCTACCAAAATGTCCGGGGATTAAAGTCAAGACGTTTGGAAACCAAGAATTTACTATACACCTTCCCAAGTAATTTATTAGCCTTAACAGAAACTGGGCTCGATGTTAACAGCATAATAATTGTGTTTGGCAGTTAGAGGTGAGATAGCCAGTTCCTCTGTGCTGCAGTGTGACCGTGTGGGGCGCGGCGTCAGGGGCGTGCTGCTGGCCGCGCGCGCGCCCTAATCGCTCACACGTTTGGACTGTAAGTCTGAACAATGTGACGGAATTATATGTGCAATAGTTACCAAAGGTCTATTACGCTTTGCTTGCTGTACTGTTTACTTAGCACCTAATGTACCCTGATGCTAGATATTATTCTTTTTTTAACTGTTGAAAGATTATGTATGACACTAGCTTTTGCCCGCAACTTCGTCCGTGTAGAAGACGAAAATGGTACTAACAGGATTTTTTATTGGTTTTTTACGTTATTATTTTGTTATTTATAACATGTAAATTATTATGTTAAAATGTTTGAATATTTATAAAAAAATAACAATCTTTATTATAGTGTAGGAATTTAAAGGTTAAATAAACATGAAAATAAAATAAATTTTGTTAAGTAAATATATTTTATGAACACGAAGTTCGGCCTTCGATCTGGTGAAAGTTAAACGGGGGTATTATCTTTTTACAACGAAATCGAAATACTACACCTACCGCTGCATTTCTCAACAATATTTTTTGTTTTTCCTTCGGGTGCTAGAATCACCAGGCTACTCTGTGCGCTTACTCTAGAGCATGCCACATACAACTGGCCATGGGAGAAGCAGCTTTCCCTCAAGTCTACTCCCGCTACCTTAAGAGTTTGACCTTGAGCTTTGTTTATGGTCATTGTGAAGCAGACTTCGATGGGAAACTGCACTCTCTTAAAGAAAAAGAAAGAAAGAAAGAAAATACATTTATTTAGCACACACACGCACACAAAAGGCACACAACACAACATATTATACTATAAATAAAAATCAAATTAAAAAAGAATGAAAACAAATAAAATGTAAATTGCGTTTTATGATACTAGCAGGAAAGTGTGCCTTGCGGCTGCGCCAAAAAGGCCTAGTTCAGCAAAAATGCCAGACAACTAGTGCCTGTGTGCTCTTGAAGTCGAAGGGGTAATTTGATGGTGTTAAGGGAATCCTAGGAATAAATACAAACCTCTGTAAAGCTTAGAAATCTTCAAATGCGGTACTAATATAGTACGGTGACTTTCGAGACATTCCAATTTTAAAGAGTATTTGCATTGCACTCTTATGTGAGTTCAACCTTTTTCGAATAAAATCGGATTGTATTTTCAAACATGTGTCAAAATAAAATGTAATTTAAATCAAAAGCACTAAGGAGTATTGATATCAACTTCGAAGCAAATCACCCACAAAATAACTTTCTACACCTTTTTATCCCCGTTATGGGATGAATTTCAATAAAATACGAAACATGTCTTCCATCAATTCTGTTAAAAAAAGTTTATGCAAAATTTGAAGTACATTGGACCAAGGAATCACGTTGTCCCATACAAACTTTGCCCCCCTTTTTCGCCCCCTTAGAGGTAGAATTTCTGAAAAATCCTTTCTTATCAGATGCCTACGTCATACAAAGAACGCATTCTCCAAGTTTTAGGTCTCTACAATCAGCGGTTTGGGCTGTGCGTTGATCCGTCAGTCAGTCATTCAAGACAAAGCATTTTATATGTATAGAAGACTAACAAACTGCCTCTGGTTGTATTAGGAGATTTTAACCTTCATTCCTCTTAATTACTAATAGATATTGACCGTTGTATGTGTGGTACAAACTGGTAATATAAGTTGGGTTTTTAATAAATAAACCAATAGGCCACAGAGGCGGTTTAAGTTATGTTAAGTATTTTTGATTGTTTTTGACATGCAATGAATACGTTGTTTTTCAGTATTGTTGTATTAGGTAATCTTTATCTAATGGCCATGGAAGTGTTATAGCCATATTTAATCATGTATTTATATCGTGTATAAATATGTATTTATTTATTTAAGCTGTATGGTGTTGGTTACGATAGCACCAATGCCTTCTTCTCGGGCGTGGCGTAAAGTCGACTAAGAAACTTAGGTGAGACTTAACATTCATGCAGCGGCGATAGAGTTCGCCACTCATCAGGCAGAAAAGCGGCGAGTACAGCACAAAGTGTCCTATGGGTAGTAGATTTTGACAATCAGCCGTCTTTGCCTACTTCTATGGGATCATGGGCGTGAGTATATGTATATATGTACGTATTATATCGTCGGGTATACCCAAATCTAAAATATCTTAAAGAAAAAAAAAACACCCCTGATGACAAACAATTAGCAATATCACCCATTTAGTCATCGAATTTTATAGTGAAATATTTACAGAATGATATCACTAAATATCACTAAAATTCTGAGCTACAGTGTCTGTTCGCTCTGGGTTACTTATGAGAATTCTTCTTTTGGTTAAATAAAATCCTATTTTTACAGGCTGTAGAAATTAACATTCATCCATTGTGGTACAATATTGCCTCTGGGATTTCGGCTTCGTTTTGTTTCTGCTTACCTGTAGGCACTCCAGGAAATTTAGTTATTCAGAGCGCTGCTAATATACCTACTATGAAAATGGTGAGTAACGTCAAAGAAACCGAAAAAAAGGAATGTTAACGATACCTCAATTTTAAAAATTATAAGGGCCACAGCGCAAACAGCAAACGCTGTGCAAACTCGGCAGACGTAGCGGCTGTTCATGTATCCGCACGCGCGGTCGAGCAGTCTTGCGGAACCAGAATATTAATAATAGGTAATGTACAGAATTCTCAATTATGAATCATTTAAAAACCGTAGACTATTCGTTACCATATTTTCAAGTAAAATCCTGTTTCTAAAACCTTCGCCAGTTTACAAATCCTTTTTTAACCCCCGACGCAAAAAGAGGGCTGGTATAAGTTTGACCGCTACGTGTGTTTGTCTGTGACACCGTAGCTCTTAAACGGG
Organism: Agrochola lota; assembly: GCA_947364205.1. NCBI lineage: Eukaryota > Metazoa > Arthropoda > Insecta > Lepidoptera > Noctuidae > Agrochola > Agrochola lota. Next base: position 13,752,888 of record OX376223.1, on the reverse strand, counting down.
TGAACCGATTGGAATGCGTTTTTTATTTAAAAGTAGGTTTTCTAGCGTCTCACGTTTTATCAAAATCAGTTGAACCGTTTGAAGATTATCAGCTATTTTCTAGTTGATGAATGGATATGAGCGTCTTCCACAGGTCTGATTGATTTGAAATTTGGAATTCTGTTACTTCAATGATAGTAGAAGAACATAGTAACCTTGAACTGATGCTGCAGCATCACCTGGAATTTACAGAATACCCAAATCCCTTACCCAACTTACAGCACAGGTATCGTGTTCGGGCTCATTGGAATGGTCTCAATGAATAGCTTATAGATAGATGATGAACAGGGTCTGGTGATGGAGTATTAAAGAGAAATGAGGAATTGTTTGTGTCGGAGGTTTTTTAAATTTTAATATAATATCACTTGTTCTTTATTAAGTTAGAATCTCTTGCCCATAATTCCTTTTGAAGCTACGGTACTGAGTAGACTACGTTTAGTATGTAGGTATAAGTAAATTAAATGGTAACGATTGTACCAACTAACTAATATTAAATAATAATGATAATAATGCATGTGTAGGTAGACATAAAAATGTGATGTCAACAAAGTAAAATAGAAAGCATCAATTATATGATTTATCTATAAATCACATAATTGATGTAACACCAAAGTCCACAGAACTCACCATGAGTTCTGTGTTCCACGACCTTCCGGTGCATTGAAAATAACTTTATTTCATTAAGGCACTTAAAAATCAGACGCGTTAAAAAAAGGAAGAATTTCAATCAAACATGCCGTGAATAATAAGAATACATGAAGAATAAAGTAACTTTTCTCAAATATGCTTGGAAATTCGAGCATTATTTTGACAACCATGCCCGGCCGGCAATGTTTGTATGAAAATCCATACCCATCCACACACACACACACATACAAAAATTCATCATATATACAAGACAAGTGCGCGTGTATAGTGTTTCTCTTAAGTATCAATTAAATATCTTTTGGGAATATTTTAGGACAAAAAAAATGGTAGTTATTTTTTTTTTTGCATGTATGGACGCCATGCTATTGCGGGTTAATGAGAACGCCCTTCGTTAGTTAACATACTGTATAAACATGTAAAAAAACCCCATCTGATCCATGAGGGTGTCGTTAGGTATCGTAATGAGAATATAATTATGCGGGAATTTCCAGAAAACACAAAAAAAAAATCGTCACATTTTTTTCAATGGCGAATATTACCGGATTAGTACATGGGGCGCGGGGGGCCGTCGTTTAGGGGATGTCTACAAGTCATAACTTATGACCCCTGTTGAAACTCGCAAAATTTTTATGTATTTGAGGTAATTTTGTTACTAAAAACGTGATTTTTAAATGGCAAACCTTTTTTATTTTCAATAATAATAAGATTTTTTATTACTTTTAGGTTATGTTGTTGCAGTACTTATATGCCCTTTTTTGGATGGGACAGGGTTTTTTTCATTAACATTATTATATTTTAATAATCATATGATATTAAATTATATAATTAGACATTTGTCGACATAATAATATAAAAAATGGCCAGATTCTGAACGAAATATGTGAAATCAGAAAAAGGTGTTTCCGAAAGGAACTAAACAGCTGCCGTTCATTATAAGCCTATCGAAACCAGAATGGTATCATTTTGAAGCCCTTTAAATGTTCTAGAATCATTTGGTGGCAGGTTTCTATCTATTTATTTACCTCCAAATCAAAGAGATCGTCCCTCTTATGGAACGATAAAATACTTAAACAATAGGTTACTTTGTTGTCTGAGATAAAGATATTTATTAATCTAGTTCAGACGCAAATGTCTTGTCGAACTTCTGTTAGTATAAGCTCTTTTAAGATATGTTTTTATTTATAATGTACTATCTTACTTGAATTTGAAATAAATACTTACTAGGTTATCTAATTTTAAAACCGCTCTACAAACGTGCCAAAGTTAACGCCAGTTTAGCCAGAGTGTGGTGTCATCGACTTATCAAGTGCACCTTTCATTCAAAGATTTACTTTACGAGTTAGTTTGTTCTTGACTAAACGAAAATAGACCTTATAATCATGTATATAAGGTTGCTATACAAGCACTATATTATTTTGTAATTTTTTTTTTTAGTTAATCTCTTTTAGTTTATGAGACATTTAGGATTTTTTGAAAAAAGTCTCAAAGGAATCGGTCAAAAATTGGTGTTTCATTTTAATAATAAAAAAAATACAATAATATTTTTCACTGTATTGTAGCCCTTTTGATACCATGTTCATTTCTCTATCTTAATAATTGAGGACGCTAGCGCCCGGTCGCACTTTTATTCAAAGCGGGTATTACTGAAGCGATACAAAAAAACATTTTCAATTAAAGTAATAAATACCATAGTGCCTATATACTGTTGTTTGTAACTAACTATACGTAGTAACAAACAGAATAAAGGAACTATGGTAGCATTGCTTAGCCGCCGGTAGCATTGCCTAGCCGCCACATTCGGCTGATTTATATTCTCAGGTCTGTATATTTTGAAAGTTTTTCAGATACTTATAGTAAGTACCTATTCGGTAGATTGTGTGTATTAGGAACGGCTATGTTTATGATTTTTGCAGTTTTGTTAATTTTATCTAATAACATGACGTCGGGTCTATTGTAGTGTGTTGTTTTGTGTGTGAGGATAGATCAGTTAAAGAACAGTCGGTCGATTCTGTAAAAATATTAACGTGAAGCTTAGGTGAAGTGAGCGTGAAGTGAGCTGTCACTGCCACAGAATCGACCGGCAGGATGCTAGGGACACAAACACTAACACTATTGACAGCTCACTTCACGCTCACTTCACCTAAGTTTCACGGTGATATTTTTACAGAATCGAACGGCAGGTTGTGAGTGGAGTTTTCGAGAACAGTTTCCGGCTGAATCTAAACTAATATTATAAAGACAAAATATTAAATTTATTTTATGTTTGTTTATAATGGATAAACTCAAACGATACCAAACAGATTTAAAAAACTCTTTCACATATAGAAAGCTAAGCATGTTCGAGTTACCAAGGTGGTCAAACAAATTTACATCGATTGGACAACTCATCCACATGAAAATTCAACCCCAGGACTACTCGACCCGGACAACTCGCCCCGACAATCCGACCCCGACAATCCGACCCCGGCAACTCGACCCCGGCAACTCGACCCCGACAATTCGACCCCGACTACTAGACCCCGACAACTGAACTCCGACTACTCGATCCCAACCTTTACCATAACAAGTTGGTCGTAGTAACTAAGCTAGGGCCTCTCGACCAAATGGGTTAGATTAGGTTAGAACTGTGCCCAAATGCGCGTGTGCGAGCGAGTGAAGCGGGCGGTGAGCACTACACCCAAGTTATTCTCTTGGTTGGTTATCAAGTAGGTATTTTTAAGACAATATTGGTTTTAACGATCGGAAAAATATACAAATTTTTATTTCACCGTATTTTTCTAAAATATCAATGAAAAAGCGTCTTAAAAAACCAAGTTAATTCTGCAGTTGTAACCGAAAATATCTCAAAAACTAACCTAAACTAACCTTAACAGTAAAGTGACTTAAGTAGAAGCATTCTGGTTTTGGGTTCTGGTTATACTAATACTTACTACAGAAAATTCAAATTCGAATTCTATACCTAGCTAGATAAACGCCCGGGCGAAAAGTTTCTGCGACGCGACACGAACAATACAATTTCTAAGAAAACTTCACAGTATAACAATAACCGGTGTTGCGCTGATCTGCACAAGCCTTTAAGCAAGCAAAAAAACAAATTTTAATCGCGCTACCCTTACCCCTCTCATTAAACACGACGAAAACAAAACACAATTCATTTCCGCCCTCTTAGGCTGCCTGTCCACTGGAGCGGAGAGGAGGAGCGGAATAGCGGTGTGCCAATATTAACCAATGGAATTGCATAAAACCTCCGCTCCGCTTCAGTGCACAGGGATTTGCGAACTAGTTTAAAAATTCATACGAAACCGGGAAGCGGAGCGGGGAAACGGAGCGGAGAAACGGAGAGGAGAAGCGGAGCGGGGAAACGGAGCGGAGAAGTGGAGCGGGGAACCGGAGCGGGGAATTATTACTCGTCGCGTGATCTCGGTCTGTCTCCGCACAGTCCGCAACACCGCTCCGCTACCTCGCTCCACACAGTCCGTAACTCCGCTCCGCTGCCTCGTTCCACATCAACGGACAGACACTGTCCGCAACTTCGCTCCACTCCACTGTCATTCTCCTCTCCGCTGCCTCGCTCCGCTTCAATGGACAGGCAGCCTTAAACTGCAACAAATGAAAATTTTAGACGAAATCGGGACGATATCGGTATGTGACAAGATGTAACGAACAGCTTATTGTCATGCGGCATGCCACAGTAGGCTCGAATAGTCGCGTTGCGCCAGCAAAAGCTTACAGCGCCGCGAAATCCCCAAAGTGTAATAGTGTATTCCAGGTAATAATGGCAGCAGTGAACAAATGCACTGTGACGTCCGCCAATATCGGCACGACAATCAATGAAGGCGACGATACCGTTGAACACCGACATAGTGTGGAAGCGTTTAGTAGTAATTATATGAAACTACTAGTCTGACGATTTTGTGTCGTTATCGTTATTGTTCTCCTCAGAAAACGGCCATTCCCGTGACACCGCCGACTATTAATGATGTCCAGCAAATTTATTCATAGGATAATATAATAATAATATGTTTACTGTTTAACTAGGACTAGATTACATGGCAAGGTAATATGTATATAAAGCACAAGCATTTAAACAACAGCAACACATTTCTTAAATCTAGTTAGTGGGTCCCGTACTGTTCACCAAGATAGGTTACAAAATAACCTGTGTTTAGGAGAAACAGTTCCGATCCCCGTCGTAAGTGGTTGACTTATAATAAGCACGTGTTTATTATGAATATTATATATTAAGGCTTGTGTAGACCAGCGCGACTTGTCGCGCGACGCGACACGAACAATACAATTTCTAAGAAAACTTCACAGTATAACAATAACCGGTGTCGCGTCGCGCTAGTCTGCACAAGCCTTAACATATAATATTAATTATTATATATTAAGTATTCAATTAACAAACTGAGAATATGAAATTAAGGTTAATAAACAATAAAAAAACTTAAATCTAAAAATACCAATTTTGGGCAAGACAATTTTATAAATTAAAAAAAAGTTCAATAAGTTGGTGTGGTGAGTATTTTGTTAGTGTGGTGAGTGTTTAATAAATTAATGTGGTTGTGTATAATAATATGATGATATAATACAGAGTTTTTATTTTCTAGCCAGTACGTTCCTATTAAGGTCGATTTGTCGGGGTTGGGTTGTCGAACACGAGTTACCCGGGTCGAGTTCCCAGATCGCGTAACCTGGGGTTGAATTGTCACGGGGTCGAGTTGTCCGGGTTGACTTGTCTCGGAATCAAGTTGTCGATGAATCCTATTTTATTATATCTCTACATCTTTATTCAAATTCAAATTCTTTAATACGAGCGAAGACTCTAATTATAGGGAGGACAGGCCACTCTGTCAGCAATGTGTCAGTGACTCGAACCACCATCGATTCTGCACGGTTGCGCATTATTGTGTAAAAAGAGTCAAAGTCGTACACGCGCCGCCGGATACATCCTTGACACACTGCAACGCCATGGCAACCCCATAAGTTTTCTGAACGCGTTATTACATTGGACACGAAGGGCTCCATACGATGCCTGCGATTATTTCTCCCACAAGCTGCATGTATAGAAGGTGGTACAGAATGCTCTAAAGAGCGTCACCTTTACGTCTGCAGCACAACGTGCAAACCTGTAGGCTATCATATTTACACGCACGAAAAGAGGCCTCCATTCCGTTTAAATGTCAGCATTGTCTTTAAGGTCAGTGGTGACCTAAGTATTTAATCTGTTCCACTCGCTCAAGGGGAACACCGCTTAGCCGTATGGGAGGCATATCAAGATAATATTTGGTCCCCGCCTCAAAAACAATGTACTGAATTTTCTGAACGTTATACAATAACCCATGGTCAGTTGCGTAACGATCAAATGTGGCTAATCGTATCACAATACAGCCGACTGACGCGTTCAGCAGCACTCTGTCGTCCGCGACACAGACACCGTCAGTATGACAACCGACATGATGCTGCTGACTGCTAAGCACCTCAATCAGGGCATTCATGAAATATTGATGAGAGCAGGGTCAACCCTCCTGTCTCACTCCGCACTCCAATTGATGTAGCTCCGACAGTACACCTGCCCACCGAACATTGTTGACCTGGTGTTCATAACAATGCTTGAAAATACATTCGATTTAAACCTTTAACTTGCTTATTACAGGTGAAAGCTGGTGTTGGTCCTACAGTAATAACAGTTTTAATATCGTTGATAAGTATATCTTTTTGGGCACCCGTAATATGGCCTGATTTGGATAAGCAAACGGCGGAATTGACTTGGATCGAATAAAAAGATGAATGCGCTTCCGAACTTTTTTTATTTCATTATCCTTTTAATTAGTAGCTTACGTGTTTTTTTTGTGTATAGATTTAAATTAAAATTATTTTTAAATACACATTTTTTCCAATGGAGGTATCTAAATAGAACAATTTGGGGGTACAATGGGTGGTCATATCTCTAAAAGCTATCTTCGAACTATCTTGTTGTGGTTATTGTAACTTACATATATGTTTTAAAAGAAATCATTTTTCACAACTGGAATCAAGCTATCCTATTCTCTTATTTGTAACAAACTCAATATGGTTACGGTCCCGTTAGGACCCAGTGGCACCGAACGAGTGCCACTTGAATACGCGGCAAATAATTCTATTTCTACTCTAAAATAAGAGCTAATATGGTCTGTGGGTGGTTTCACTGTATGGCCCGATAGATATTCTCGTCAACTAAATCATAAAAAAAAATGCACTAGGAAAAATTAAAAAAAAATAGTTCAAACTGACATTTCTCATACTTCAAAACTTCTTCCGTGGGGCGTGCTCTGCGTCGTAAAATTAGTTTTTAGAATGTAATGTGGCTATATTTTCATTTATAAATAGTTATTACACCGTTGTAGATAATATTTTCACGAAATAGCATCATAAAATCATATTTTTGAACAAAATGGAAAAACCGTTAGGACGCGTAATTATGGCGGCAGAAAACTATATTTCTATTCTAAAGTAATTACTAATACCGTCTGTGGGTGGTTTTACTTTATGGCCATCTGATGGATATTCTCGTCGACTAAATCATTCAAAACAAAAAATATGCACTAGGCAACATTTAAATTAGTCCATTACTACTTTAGTGACGGGTATCTGTCAATGTTACCAGACGAAAAATACAAGACTGTTTACGTGTCTATGAAAGCTGAAAGATACTTGTGACTCGTACAAATAATAACGAAATTGGATAACCTAAATCGTGAATATACCTAATAATACTGTTCGTCTTACAATACGTGGTTATTTCAAAATCCTTGGTCCCTCCATTTTAAAGTCAAGGTGGAGGGATCAGATGAATACGCTGATCGTAGGGAGTATCCTGCATTTGGAGCATTACAATACCTTAATTCTACTTTAGAAATATTAAATTTCATTGTCCCTAACATGAATCGTTTCAGAAATATCAACCATTAATGTTAGACCCTCTGTCATTTTCATATTTAGTACCTATTACCTTTAGATTATGCAAATAATTATCTTACGTTAAAGCTATACTTACAACAGTACTAATTTTTTTTTATACTTATTTGCAAACAAGGTGTAATTGAAGTAACTGTAACCCAAAATGATAATTTTATTCAACTCATAATATGAACAACTTTCACAATGGAACCCACCCAAAAATCGCGAAAACAAAAACAGGTGTTCCAAACATTTTGTCCATGACATGTGAAAATAAATGTATGGAACGGGGGCTACTACGGGCGCGCAATCATTGGTTTCCGAGAACCAAGATTCTGCAAAACGTTACTCCAGTAGGAAATTAAATATCTCGAAAACCTAAGACGCACAAATTTCATTTTCGGCGCACATTTATGCACAAATATTAGTTATCCGCCCATGTACTTTATTTCTCTCACCGATCATTCGTTAAAATTTTCTTGCTGGAAAAACGTTACTCCAGCAGAATTAGTTTTTCAGTTTTTTTTCCAAAACGACAGCACCCACAAATATATTTGACGCTTATTTACAGGCACATTATGCTCTAAATATTTGTTAAACTCAATTAATTCTAGAAGATATTTTCTTGCTGGAGTAACGCACACGAACAATTCCGCTATAATTATTTTGTGTTTACTTTATCTGGGTGCGCCTAGTAATTTACAAAAACCGCCAAAACGTCATTATTCGTTGAGGTACAATTATTTTCATTACACATACCCGTATAGTGGCACAATCATTCTTATCTAGAAACGTATTTTTTTTTAATTTTCTGCTGTGGCGCAGCCAGAGATTTGAAATCCAAGACATGGTCCCTCCATCTTGACGGGCACACGATTTCGCCACAGGAGATGGCGCCTTTAGTGGCAGGTACGTTGAATATTTCCGTCCGATTTGACAAATACAGAACAGTCTCTAGCTCAAACATGGGTTTGGTTGCTGGGGCTCAGGGGCCCCAGCTACATAGAAACATTTATGGTATGACTGTACCTTTTGCTTTTAAGACTTTTTTTATACCGGGGCGTATACAAACACGTAATGTTGTGTGCGAGGTTTCTGGCTCAATCTTTCCGGAAATATACCTGAAAAGAGACTCACCAAACTCGATCTATTTTAAAACAGATTTCCTTGGTAGTTCTGTGGAAGTAAATACAGGGTCAGTTTTCAATGACCGGCCAAATTGTCACAGGGTGTTCTACCCATAAATATGAACAGCTATCACTATGGAACCAACTCTAAAATCACGAAAAAAATATCAGCTGTTTCATACAAAAGTTCAATACCTACTAGACCAAAATGTATGAAACAGCTGATATTTTTTTCGTGATTTTAGAGTTGGTTCCATAGTGAAAGCTGTTCATATTTATGGGTAGAACACCCTGTGATGATTTGGCCGGTCATTGAAAACTAACCCGGTATAGGGAGAGCACCTGTTCGCGGCAGACCAGCTGTAATCTTGACGGAACATTTAGTTCCCCTGTGGCCATCAGGGAAGCCAATATCACCAGCGAAACTATCCGATATTCAGTCTATATTATATCTCATTCCGCAAGATGCACAGAGTTTTTATAATGGTGAGACCATTATAAAAACTCTGTGCATCTTGCCGAATGAATTCGTGAAAATGCATTAGATGACGACATAGATGAACTAGACACAGTGGATTTCAAGATGCAATTTGATGATAACGTCGAATAAACGCTCTCTATGTGTGTTATTTTATATTTTTTGTGAATTAAAGCTTTATTACGACAATATAAATACATGGTTTCATTTATATCAGTAAATTCCTGGGTAGGTAACTATGTCCGGGTATCAAAAGTTTTATGTTATTTTTTTTCAAGGTGGGATGTGGATGCAAAAATGATGGATGCAGTTTTGCAACGAGTAAATATCGCTTGTAATATGTCACTTATTTTGACAGATGTTTGACGTTTTACTTTGAAACTTTGAGTTATTGCACTTTGAGCCATACGCGCAATGGAAAAAAGTAAATATTTCGTTGTTTAAAGATGAGCGGCATGTAACAAATCATGTCATTTGGTACCTTTGAGCGAGGATGGGTTCCAAAACGTTTTAAATATAATGGAATCACATACTAGTGGTTCTACTGTTTTACAATATTTATTTATACATAATAAAACCGAATGCTTGTGGTTCCATTTTGTAAAAAATATTAGCAATTAATCTATAAATTTATTTTACGCATAATTATACCACAGAAACTTTGTTTCATTTGGTGTATTAAAAATAATTGTTTATAATAGAAAAATGTGTAATGTATAATGATATCATGTATGTGTGGATCGGTTTTGTATAACATGACATGGTAGTAATATCGTTTATTTGTTTGAACAATCAAGTCCCATTGTGCCGTAGTTCGGTTTTGCTTTATACGTAATGCTCGTTGTTGCTGTTGGTTCTATTCTGCTTGTAGTATGCCTTGTTTCTAAGGGAAAAATCATGTAGTTCTTTTTTGTATTTGAAAATTTAGACCACTTTTAATAGTATTCTTCAAAAAAAGTAAAAAACGAAATTTGTCGTGTGGTTCCATTTTGCATAAATACGGACAATTTATCTAGAAACGTGTTTTTTTTTTAATTTTCTGCTGCGGTGCAACCACAGAGTATCACACTTAAACTTTTATATAGGCCGATTTGAAATCCAAGACATGGTCCCTCCATCTTGACGGGCACACGATTTCGCCACAGGAGATCCCCCAGGAGGGGCCTTTGGTGGCAGGTACGTTGAATATTTCCGTCCGATTTGACAAATATAAAACAGTCCCTAGCTCAAACATCGGTTTCGTTGCTGGGGCTCAGGGGGGGGCCAGCTACATAGAAACATTTATGGTATGACTGTACCTTTTGATTTTAGGAACGTTTGCTTTCAGGATTTTTTGATACCGGGGCGTTACAAACACGTAATGTTGTGTGCGAGGTTTCTGGCTCAATCTTTACCAGAAAATAAAACAAGGTTTTCAGATGTTAAATACGTACTTATATTAGCAGAAAAACCAAACGCTGGTACTCTATAGCCACACAAATTAAATTAAAACAACTTTCTTAAACATAAAAAGATTTATGGTGGTGGTGGTGGTGCTGGTCCTGCACCAGGATCCACAGTGTCATCGATTTTAATAGGTGTCTTACCTTTCTTCACATTTGTTGCAGGCAGTACTGGCATGAAGCCATCTCCACTAGGATCCCACAAAAATGGAGCATACACGAGTAAAGCAATATATAAAATTATGGAGCATATTATAACAGACGGTATTGAATATTTTACCTGTAACAATAATAAATTACAATATTATTACCTAGGTTTTTTTTGGTACCGCTACATTAAAAAAAATATTCCGATAAGACCACGATTCGTATTAGGGAAATTAACGGTTAAATAAAAGACGATAAATTGTATTGTAATTTGATCGAAAAAAAATAACTTTTAAAACCATTTTTCGTTTCATTTCCTAATTTTACAGCACAAAATAATATGAAATTTGCGTATACCTTGAGGTAATCGTATTTTAGAGGGTTAAATCAGCTCGCACTCGGAGTCGTGAGGACGTTATCGAGGGTGAACTGGCCTATTTTTTTTTAATTTAGTCTCGTGTTATTATTTCACTTAAGGGTGTTTTACATAAATCATCGTGCCTTTGTAGAATTATTTTGAATGAAAATGAAAACGAAAAAAATAAAATTGGGGAAAAATTATTTATATGCCCGTTGATTCTTTAACATGGTCTCATTAATACCTTAGAATTAAGGGATATCAAAAGGAACACGTCGAATATTGTTTATTTTATGCGTAAAGGAGAATGCTAAAAAAAAACCCAGAGCGAACAGATACAGGATGCAGTTTTGTGACCATAGATATAAGAAAGAAGGAGATATGCCTGGTAGTTTAAAATGTATCGAAACCCAATGTCTCCAATTTATCCCTACTACCGAGCCGACCGAGCCTACAACTACACATGCGATCAGTAAACCCAATAAACACGAGGTCCCGCTCACACTTGCAATTTACAAATCAAAACGTACTACACAATCAATTATAAACCTTATCCCATCAAACACAGCGTGCATTTACCATGCACCGTACAACTTACTCACACGAAAACATCGATCGCTATCGTTGTGCTGTGCAAAAGCCATTTATTTTACATAAACGCTAGTGATTGACTAAATCGGAAAGTTATCGACATTCCCATTTATTATTGTATTAAAATTTTGGAAATTCCTGAAAAAATTATGAATAAATAACGATATACATAATATAATAAGATGATATAAATAAACAATACGTAGCTAAAAAAAAATATATATTAAGCAAATAAAAAAAAAACAACATTAAGAGAAAATTTAAATGAGTATAAAACAAGATTTCACATCGGTCTTTAAACCAGGCTATAACTGTTCTGACGGGGTCCGTAAGGGCCAATGCCTGCCAGGGTTGCGAGTTTGTCCGAAAGGGATATCGCGGCCCCGGCACACAGGTAACGGAAGGAACACGCACACCCTCCCGCTCCATCCAGAGCGGGAGAAGTTATTTGACACCATCAAAAAAAAAAAAGCTTCTAGCTTCTATCACGAACGCGTTCGAAAGCGCACTAGTTAGGGGAGACGGCCATTTGCCTGAGGCATGAGAATTGTGATGAGGACGCGCGGACACAGACACGCCCCCATGCCACTTCTCCTGTTATTTATATTTCTATGTGTGTGATACGTCGTGGCCGCGCCAGAGTAAAAAAAAAAAAAAACATGTTTATAGATAATTGTACCAAAGTCAAAGTCAAATCATTTATTTCAAATAGGCCCTTGCAAGGCACTTTTGAAGGTCAAAAATGTTCCATATTTCTAGCACTTCTATGCAACCATGTCACCGAGATAATTCCCTGTACTTCTAATTTGAAGGCCACATCTAGTAAGTAAAAAGATCAGTAAGTTTGCTGATGGGCTTAATCTTGATTTGATGTTTTCTCTTAAGATATTCATTTTTTCCGTAATATTATTACGTTTTTGGGTAGTAAATAATTGCGTACAATTATTTAGTGTATACTTGTCCGGGTACGCCTAATAACTCTTGGCTCACCAACGTACGGCTATAATTTCTAAAGTAATTTAATTTTCGAATCGGAAAAGAACAATTCCGATAGGTACAATTATTTAGTGTTTACTATATCCGGGTGCGCCTAGTGGTTTACCAAAACTTCATTATATTTCATTATCTGTTGAGGTGTGTGCGTTACCCCAGCAAGAAAATCTCTTCTAGAATGACTCGAGTTTAACTAATATTTAGAGCATAATGTGCTTGCTGTCGTTTTGGAAAAAAAAAACGGAAAAACGAATTCTGCTGGAGTAACGTTTTTCCAGCAAGATTTTTTTTAACGAATGAACGGAGTGAGAAATAAAGTACATGGGCGGATAGCTAATATTTGTGCATAAATGTGCGCCGAGAATGAAATTTGTGCGTCTTAAGGTTTTGGAGATATTTAATTTCCCGCTGGAGTAACGTTTTGCAGAATCTTGTTTCTCGGAAACCATTGCAATGATGTGCGCCCATATAATAAACGTATTTCAGAAGTTCTTAATTTGTGCGTATTTGTGCACTAATTAGATTTTCAAAAATAATTGTCGTTTTAAAGTAATCAAGCGTTTACAAAAACACAAAAAAATATTCTAGAGCTTAAATGAACAAACATATAAACTCATTGAAAGCGGTATCCGGTTCTTCTTATTATTCTTAACATTTAAAAAAAAAATCAAGACGAACGATATACGCGTTTTTTAATAATATCTCTTCAAGTCGAAACCAAACCAAACCAATTTTGACGTCAAAATGCAGGGCACAGGATCAACCTAAGATGTTTGGGTTTAAAGAGCGTCTAGTGAAATATATATCCTGAAAATTTCGGCTTCAAATGACTCGTATTAAAGTGGATATAGACAAAAAACTAAAACAACACCTAGATTACTGGTAGTCCGACCAAATTAAAATTACAACAAAAAAGCGACGGTTTCATACATGTTGATGACCTTCTTTAAAGAACAGTATTATGTAAAGCTGTCTATCCGTACAGTAGCATTCATAACGTTTATCAGCAATGTTTTTTTTAACAGTGCGTGTGCGTTATTTTTTATATCCTTATTTTGTCATAACTTTTTATTTATGTAATAAATTACATAATACGCTTAAAATATATCCAATAACAGCCGTTCGATTCTGTTATAAAATATCACCGTGAAACTTAGGTGAAGTGAGCTGTCAATAGTGTTAATTCCTAGCATCCTGCCGGTCGATTCTGTGGCAGTGACAGCTCACTTCACGCTCACTTCACCCAAGCTTCACGTTAATTTGTTTACAGAATCGACCGACAGATAAGAAATGAAGACATATGCATCATATTATAATAACACTATGCGACTTCTTTCTTTATTTTTCGTGTATATTATTATTACAACATATTTACCATTTTCATGATTGGTACTTTTCCAGTGTGATGGCAGTGATAAGCCGGGGTATATTTATAAGGTACGCAGAATCCAAAATTAGATGCTATCCCCACACCTAATGCCGCAAGATAAGCCGATGTTGGCCAAGGAGAAGCGCCATCAACTGTCTGCAATAAAAATAATAATAAAAACGATGACAACATTAAATTTCAAGATGCACTTCAATTTTTTAGGCTCATTACATTCCTTATGATGCAAGCTTTCTTCGATTGGGGTTTCTTCGATTTCTGAGCAGATTTACGACCGCTATGAGTCTCTTTATGAAATTATTTTGCTATTGTCTATTGACAATATGCATTTTGACTCCTATTTTACGAAATATTTTTGTTATAGTCTTTAAATCCTGGTAGTCCTTTGTCAACTCTTGGGAACGACACCAGAATGACCGTTCTAGCTGAACACGTTTTTGCACTATACTAATTTGAATTTCGACATATCGTGAGAAATGATGCTGTCCTCGGGATGTCACGTAATAGGCAAATTATATCCTGCCTCAAAATTGTTTTAAACATGACCTATCTCTTGCGTGCTCAACCGATACTCTAAAAAGTCTTGTAGTTATTAGCGATTGAAATCTTACATGTTTTGACGGTCAGAAATATTGAGTTTACTACCAGTACTCAGAGCGAAAAGACGTTATGGTTTTAACGTCAACAGCAACATCACCAGTAGGTAAACAGCGTGGCCATATTTTGACATTAGGCTCTCTAGCTACACTGTGATGAAACTAGCAGCAAAAAAGGTATATATCTGAACTCAGGATAGATAAATAACGAAATGGAATTTCTTTTAGGGGATTCTAAATTTGGAAGTTTTGTCAGTTGACGCCTTTCAACATTTATATTTTTCGATTGGCACGACAATACCATCTTCAATAATACGTAAGTAGTAGGAAAATTTATGGTAATAATTCCATTATAAGACAAGAAAAGATTATTCCAGAAAGTGCCTTGATATCCAATCTCAGCGGAATTAATTTCATATAATTATACAGGGTGGCAGGAACATCGACGCGAAAACTTTTACCATGGATTTAATAACATAATTCTGAACACCCCCTGCGTTGAAATATTTCACCGGTTATTTAAAAAAAAAAACTGTTTCATAGAAATGTGCAATATCTACCCGGTCAAAATGTATAGAACAGCAGATTTTTTGGTATCTATAGATAGTGCCCTCCACGAAGACGCGCTTCACTCCGCCATTACTGTACTGTAAGCTGTAGTTTAGTACGGAGCGGAGCGGAGTCGGGCACGTTTTCATGGATGGCACTATCTATACCTTCAACCTATAAGATTTCCTCTTTTATCGTCTTTATTCATATTACCCACATAATTAAAAAAAAAATCACTGACACCCAGTAAAAATGGCTGATGAAAAAATGACAACAATGAACCAACTATTTTACCAACTGTCGGCTGTTTAAGGCAAATTAAATATGAGCAAAAAAGTAGTGAACACTACCACCCAAATCCGGTCCTATCTTTGTGGATCATGGCACAAGTCGATCTCTATAAAGATTTCATCAGACAGATTTCCCTGTATCCATTTTTCATATTCTGTTGGTCCAAAGCTCAAGAAAATCATTACCAAAAGTACATAAAATCCAATCGGGTTATTGTCAGTCTCGATGCCACTGGTAGCATTCTTAAAGAGCATGGCCCTACAAACGAGATGTTAAACACAAAACATTTTCCTTTACTCTGTCATGTACGATAGCAACAACGGGAGAAGCATACCAGTTACGCAGATGCTATCGGAATCCCAACACTTGGGTACAAAAAAAACTCCACGAAACGAAATAATCGTGGATGATTGCTCTGCAATAATAGGTGCAGCTGTTAAGTAATTTTCAGCAAATTAGTCTATAATGGAATGAGTAACTCGATCGTTTAATAAACTTTACGCCAATTTATTACAAGTAATTTAAAAATAATTCTATGTGTACGAGTCATGTATCGTACATGGCACGCGCGTATTGTATACATTAGCACTTTTCCGTCACCTTGCACAAATTATATTGTAACGTGTCAGTACACGATCAGCGTTCATAGTCCGCTGTACTCATTCACACATCATTCATATAATAGCATTAGTTACGTGGTAGTTAAATATATTCAATAAACCATCGTCTTTGGCTATCCGTGACTTATAATTCAAGATAACATCCAAGGTGTGTGCGACCCATTCAGTAGCGCATACATCTTTTTAGTCCTTCGAGCTTTAAGTGTTCCGAGTTCTTTTGTGCGGTGGTGATTCGGTTGGGGTGGCCGACCAGAAGCAGCATCTCACCAGTTCAACAGAGGAAGCACTTGTACAGAGGATACGAACCGCGGAGATTATAGCACCAGCAGTAGCAGCAGATACAAGAGATCACCGAAGCACATCAGCTGTATCGTCAGGAACAGATTTGGTGACTCGAAGTATTTATTATTTATCTTTCCATCAAGGAGGGAGTTATTCAAACGCAATATCAAGTAATGGAGGCAATGCATAAACTTCTGATCAATTTCAAGAAAGACGGAGAAAGCCGTAAGACTTCCGACAGTGTTCAGAAGAAAATAGACCTTCTCGAAGTATTGGGCAGAACTTCAAAACAACCACGAGAAGATTCGCGAGCGTGAAGATCCTTCTCATCAATACTTTGTGCAAGATTCCCATGAACAGAGACGACAGTTTTACAGAAGCACTAGGGAATTCTTTATCAAGTATTTAACTCAAGAAAAAAAACCAGCTTCACCCGTAATCAAACCGTTAGCCTTTACATTCGAGCTTGCACCGTCGACCTCGCAGTCATCGGAGCCAAAACTCCAGGATCATGGTGCAGGTGGAACTGATCACGGTAATCAATCACTCCTTTCAGTAAAGGTGCCCGAAATAGCGGAGACCGCAAGTAACAGCAAAACAGACGAGATGTTACGCAAACAAAGGAGCAATATCAAAGCGTTCCAAAGAACCGCGTCAAACATCAACGTGGACCTCCTCAAAGAAAACTGTCAGTTTGAAGACGCCTTAAAAGTGTTAAAAGTTTAAAGTCGAGGTGGAAAGCAGTTGATTCACTTTATTAGGACCTTGACAGTTTGCCCAATGAAACCGACGTGCATTAAAAGATGTCTTACAATACGTGCGAACTCGTTTACAACCAAATGAAAGCAACCATTAACTCCAAAATGTGGTCAGTTACTCACCGAAAAAGGTCGACGCCGAAGATCGAAATTCCATCCTTTGGTGGTAGCTACGAACGCTGGACAGCATTCAAAGATTTATTTGTAGAGACCATCCATTCTAGTCCGTCTCTTTCTAACGCACAGAGAATGCAGTTTCTCAAAAGCAAAGTGAAAGGTGATGCCGAGAAACTTATTCAGCATCTATCAATTAGCTCGGAAAATTATGAGACTGCATGGGAGATCCTCAACCGCAGATACTATAACAGAAAATTGATCTTGACGTCACATCTCAATTCATTGCTCGGTATTCCTATCACCCAACATTTATCACCAGCATCAGTCAAAAAACTCCACGATACGACAAAAGAATGTATCAATGCGATCAAGAACCTTGGTGTAGACTCATCATCATGGGACCCAATATTGGTACACCTGCTTTCACAAAAGTTGGATACGGTGACTCATAACGACTACTGGCGGAGCCGCGTGATCTACCCAACATAGCAGATTTTCTGGATTTTCTAGAAGGGAAATTTACGTCATGGGAATCATCTCGTCGTAAACCAGAAACAGCAAAATCAAACAACAAGACAAACAAGAAATGTTATTCATATAAAGCATTCAGCGCAAATCAGAACAAAAATAATAACTACAAATCAAATTCATTAACAAAAGACAATGAAAGTGCAACAAACTGTCCACATTACAAGTTGTTTTCGTGCAAATCATTTCTCGAATTACAATCTGACGCAAAACGGAAGGCAGTTGCGAAATACAATTTATGCAAAAACTGCCTAAACGTACATACAAATAGCAATGAATGTTTGTCAAGAAAAACATGCCACGTCTGCAACTCAGATCATAATACATTGCTTTACGACGCTTACGGCATGGGGGGTGGACAGAAATCAAACAGCAATTCAGTTCAGTAAACAACAGCTGCCACTGGTATCAAGAAACCAACAAGTGACAGCAGCAATCACGTGTCTCAAGAAGATGTATCAGAAACTCTGTTTACCACAGCATTGATCAAAGTGCAAGCATACAAAGGGTCCCTGATAACTTTACGAGCGCTCCTTGATCAGGGTTCACAAACATCCCGGTGATAACGGAAAAAGCAGCACAAAAACTACGATTACCGCGTGGCCGCTGCAAAGGTGTCATATTCGGTGTCGGGGCTAAAGAAAATAATTGCAAAGGCATCATACGAAACACGTGCAGGGCCATTCATGGTGATTATACATTTGACACCAATGCTTTTATTATGCGCAACTTGATCAACAATTTGCCCAACAAATCATTCACAAAACCAAAATCATGGACATTTACAGAAAATATCACGTTGGCTGATCCAGATTTTCATGAGAGTCGTCCTGTAGACATTTTACTCGGGGCCGAGATATACTCACACATAATCCAAGAAGGTTTCGTCAGGCACGATAAATCACAACCAGTCACACAGCGAACACGTTTGGGCTGGATTTTATGCGGAAACGTGCAAACAACATTTCAATGCAACGTTGTGATGAATAACATCGGAGACATTCATCAATTTTGGAGAGTAGAAGACATAGCAGAAAACTCGGGAATGTCACAGGAAGATGTGGATTGTTTGCAACACTACAAGAACACAACAACTCGCGACGAAGAAGGTCTTTACATTGTTGAGCTACCGTTCGAACCAAACTTTCAAGAAAAACTAGAATCTACGAAAACCATTGCATTGGCACAATTCAGACAACTTGAGAGAAAATTTTGCAAACAGCCACAATTAGCAGAAGCATACAGACAGTTCATTCATGAATATCAAGCACTAAATCATATGGTCGAGTGTACTAGTAACGTGACACCGACTTGCTTTCTACCTCATCATTGCGTTCAGAGCGCCGATTCCACAACTACGGCATTAAGAGTAGTATTCAACGCATCGGCGAAAACATCCACGGGCCATACTTTCAACGACCTCATGAAGCGTGGCCCGAATTTACAACAAGACCTCATGTCATTGATCTTGCGATGGAGGCAATATCAGTTCGCGTATACGGCGGATATAGAAAAAATATATCGACAGATACTTTGCAACACGGAACAGCAAGTCTATCAGAAGATACTATAGAGGAAATGTCCTGACCAACGTTTACGTGAATATCAGCTCACGACAGTCACTTACGGCATGAAAGCAGCGCCATTCTTAGCCATGGTGACTTTGAAACAGTTGGCAGCTGATGAAGGCCACAAGTATCAGCACAGCAGGGAGGGCAGCACAAGCAATGCAAGAAGAATTCTATATGGATGACTTTGTAAGTGGAAGCTTCACGTTGTCTTCAGCCAAACAACTGCAAGGCTACTCAGTCGGGAGGTTTCAACTTACGTAAATAGTCGGGTAATAACGGAGAATTACTCCAAAACGTCAGCGAGCGTCCTTAAACCAACCATCATTCGATTTCAATAAAGCAGAATCAACGAAGACGCTCGGGCTGAAATGGAATCCCAATGAAGATACATTCTCGTTCGAGCTAAAAATAAGCAAAACAAAACCAACAGAAAAACATACAAAACGTTCATTACTATCAGATATTTCAAAGATATTTGATCCACTCGGTTGGTTAACTCCGGTTACAACAAAATGAAAACTATTATTCAAGCAAGTTTGGCTGTGCATTAAATGAGACGACCAGCTTCCGATTGAAATAAGCACCGAGTGGGAAAAAATTAAAGCAGAGCTACAAAACATCAGCCAGTTTAAGATTCAAAGATGGTATCAGACAGGAGAGCAAGATACAATTCAACTGCACGGCTTCTGCGATGCATCAATAAAAGCATATGCATGTGTCGTGTATTGCAAACTTGATACCAACATTACACTCGTTGCTGCAAAAACAAGACTTGTGCCAGAGAACAAAAAAAAAAACAAAAAGCTCACTTTACCACGTCTAGACTTGAGTGCGGCGCATTTACTTACAACACTTATGCGAAAAATACAGCAAGCCCTCAACGGACGCAAAATCAAAGTGTTTGGTTGGAGTGAGTCCACTGCAGTTCTCGGCTGGATTCAAGGCAACATGAATCGATGGACACCATTCGTAGCGAACAGAGTCAAACAAATTAGAGACGCCATACCATCAGACAATTGGCATTACATAAAATCAGCTGACAACCCAGCTGATTGAGCCAGCCAGCAGAGCAATTGAAGCAACACAATCTGTGGTGGAGCGGCCCGCAATTTCTCCCTGGATTCGAGACTTATCAGTAGCCGAGAAGTGCGTCTACGTCACGGATCAAGAGGAGCGTAAATCAAAACAAAGCAACGTCACAATTCGTCCACCTCAAACCGATGATGACATAGAATTCATACTACATAGAAACAGTAATTTGACACGCACAGTGCGCGTGCTAGCATGGGCGCTACGTATCATACGACATCACAAAGAATGCGCTGTTTACTTGAACGGAAATTAATTAGAAACCGCAAAATATATGATTATAAAATATGTACAAGAAACGCAATTTTCTGAAGAAATTAGCAAGCTACATTCTTATTCTTCACGTCAGGGTAAACCACATCATTTTATTGGGGCGAATAGAGCACTACAGCAAGAACTGGCAGAACTGCGCAAGACATTCAACAACAAGTTCTATACAGAGATCAATGAGTTGGGAATACAGTGGCATTTTAATGCCCCCGCCTGGCCAAGGGCAGGAGGTCTCTGGGAAGCAGCGGTAAAAAGTCTGAAATATCATCTTCGACGTGTCGTTAGCGAGCAAAAACTCACATTCGAAAAATACAGTATTTTACTGGCTCAACTCGAAGCATGTCTCAACAGTCGGCCGCTGTGCGCACGTACAGAGGACCCAGATGATTTGAATTATCTAACTCCTTCACACTTTTGAGTAGCGGCCCCATACTGACTGTTTTAGACACCGAACAAGATGAAAGGACAAGGTGGAAACGGACACAGAAAATTTTCGAAGATATTTGCAAGAGGTTGCAATCCGAATATGTCGCGGCACTCTCAACAAGGAATAAATGGAAGAAACCATCCAAAAACGTTCGAGTAGACGACGTTACCGTCATTCATGAGGCTAACCTCCCCGCGGGAAGATGGGCTCTAGGCAGAGTCACTGAGCTACATCCCGGTACCGATGGATTGGTTAGGGTTGTTACTCTGAAAACAAAAAATGGGTTCCTCAAGCGCCCAGTGATTAAACTGTCTGTGCTGGTATCTGACCCCAAATCAACTACATTCAGCGAGCAAAAAGGGAAAACGTCAGACAGCCAAAATGTCAAGACCAAAGCCAACTAATCGAAACGACGACCTGGAACGGCGTCTACTTTGATAGCAACTCTCATTACACTATTTTTCTTCATAACATCCGTCTTCGGCCACGAACAGTCAGCATCTCCATATACTCTATATACTTTGAGAACAATACACAAAGCACTCTATTTTGACCGAATATCAAACATGCAGTTCATTCGTGACGAATGGAAACTCATCGTGTATTACGACATGAACCCTTACTGGGAAGATTCGGCAACCTTCGACAAATACCTCAAACAAATAAACAGCATATGTGATGGAGGAACAAACAAAGTACTATGTGACATTGTCCTACTGCAGCTACGTCACTCTCATGACGAACTGAAGTACTAAAATGGAATGTTACTGAATCAGCATTTCGAAGAACGCACCCGACGGCGGCGAGGCCTCATCGACGGTGTGGGTTACATTGCCATCAGTTTATCAATACAAGCAATATATTTCTCTAATAAAAGGAAATGAAAATCTTTTTGCAATCTTGTGGAAAAACCAGACCTTAGTAGTAGAAGCAGAATACAATTTACTCGAGAGAACTGAAGAGTCAATCAATCGGCAACACAAGGCCATCAATCAGCATTTAAACAATCTAACGAAGGCCACCAATATGTTGAACAAAAATTTGCAAAAACTAGAAGTTATGAACGAGCTAGCACTGTCCACAATCATAGCAACAAATATGCTCACGAAGCTAAAATCGATACAAGACACAATAATCGTCACAATAACAGATATCCATCATGGAATGTTTAGTGTCCATTTACTAACGCCGAAGCAATTACGAGACCAACTCAGCATAATCTCAGGACAATTATCGCGAGAGTTATCATTACAGATAGAAAACATACAGACTGAACTATCAAAAATTTACCACCTCCAGAAGATCAAAACAAGGGTAACACAGCAGTACCTTGTATTTGAAATTAGTATACCATTGGTCAACAGAGAGAGTTATGACCTATATCAACTCATACCAATACCACAACAACATGGAAACACTACAGTCGCCGTCGTGCCGATATCTGATTACTATTGCAAATAAACTTTGATTAATATCTTGGCCTAGTACAATATGTTTAATTTTGTTCGATAGCGTAATAATATATTTAGTTAGGTAATTTAATGTAAAACAACCGCTGTTAATATTTTTGCTTGAAGTACAATTAAAACAAATATCGTAATTTTATTTTTATCGCATTTTCCGTGGACGAATTTGTTTAATTTTCTAACCTACTTGTAATACCTCATCTCTTCGATAAATACTCCATACAAACATATCTGTTAATATGTATTTCTACCAAATAAAATTGAAAAAACATGTTTTCTAAAAAAAAAACGTACACGTGGCGATGAACTTTTCGCGGTGTACATTTTAACATACTTCCTTGTCCATACCCTAAACGTTAAATGAAAAAAATCGCTGTTTTAAATTAATGCAAAGTTAGCCTAAAATGCGGCGTAAATTCCCTGGACTAATTAAGGTATACATGGTGGCAGGGACATCGAAGCGAAGCCGGCTACCACGGATTCAGTACATGATTCTGAACCCCCTGCGTTAATTTTTTTATAGGTTATTAAAAAAAAATCTGCTGTTTCATAGAAAAATGTACCTACGTGGTCAAAATGTATCACCTGACCAGCACAGCTTTATTTTACGAATCTATTATTTTAGGACATCAAATTAATTTAGTATATCTTTTAAACGTCCCCCGCCCATGTCGGATTAGACTATTTACCAAAAGTGGCATACCAATAGGTTAAAAGTTACAAACCAAGAAAGATATGATATGGTAGTAGTGGAGACAATTCGATAGAAGAGTGATTAAGAATGAATGATTGAAAAATCATGTGTTTATTACAACTTCTTCATAAACGACAACATTTTTTTTTGTACTGGGTATTGTTCTGTTGCTTCTACCTACCCCATTGTGAAAAAGGCATTAATTTATATGTGTATACGTAAAAAAGTTATATTACTATGAGCAGCACATAGGGAAGCCATATTGAGCACGCTGCCAATGGAGTCATCAGGTTGCATAGTATCGCCGCTACAACAATAATTATTATTATCCCAATATTCCAGTGTTGTCCAGTAATCATTTTACCAGAATTCAAGCCCAACTGATGATCCAGTTCAGTGAGTGTAGCAGCATGAAGAATTGCAAAAGCACTCCCTGAAAAATAAAAATATTCTGACATCATCATATTATGAGCGGGAACTTACGCAATAAACATATTGTAAAAATGGACTACTCAGTAAAAAGCTATGCGTGGTCATAGATACTTTAAAAAAACAAATATACGCGTCGACTTGAGAACCTCCTCCTTTTTTTCGTCGGTTAAAATTAGTTTGTGTTAATTTTTTATGTCCTCGTAGGTGTGTTAAAAAAGTGGTTTCATACTCGTATGCATTTTTCATTGCACTCTCGGCTCTATTGCGCACTCGCCTTCGGCTTGGGCTGCAATCACGCCTTTTTGTATAAACCTACTTACAGAAATAAATATCAAAAAAGAATAACACTAAAGTAGAAGGCGCCGTTTTTTGGGTTCCATGCCCGAAAGGTGCCAAATGGAACCCTATTATTAAGCCTCCACTGTCCGTCTGTCTGTCTGTCTGTCAACGAGCGGTATCTCATGAAACGTAATAGGTAGAAGTTGAAAATTTCACAAATTATGCATTTCTATTGCCGCTAAAATAAATTATAATAAAATAAAAAATTTAAGGGGGTTCTCCATACAATAAACATTTGACTTTGAAAAAAAAATAAACCAAACCCTGGCTTGTGCCGAGTCATTGCCTAGAGCTCATCGAGTAGAATACAATTTTATTTTTTATTTATTTTCTTCAAAAATGATTAAATAGGCTGCCGTAAAAGTCATCAGTTTTAGACCATTTTTGGATGAGCTCTATCTCAACATCTGAACAAGTTAGGAATTTAAAACTTCTGTTTATCAAGTACCATATACTATATAAAATCAAAAAATACTAAAAACGTCGATTCCTAAGGTATTTATTTAAATATGGATGATTTTCTGCAACTGCAAAAATAACTTTGTAATTCATAGTATCATTATTATTTATCTTTACGATTTTCATTAAGATGAAAAATAATAATAATCTTCAATTAGTATTTTCATTGATTTGCTAAATAATGTACGGTGGTACGGAACACTTCGTGTGCGAGTCCTAGTCGCATTTGGCCGATTTTATTTTTTAACTTTATTCCCCTCCTTTCTAGGACCTCACCAAAAAAACTCCCTTAAAAATCCGGCTGCCCCGGCTAGCCAGATTTTAAGTGTACTTACCACTTCGTTCTACTCGTACAAGCGATTCGCTTATAAGAGTCGACACTCGACACGATTATGAATTATAGAAAATAAATAATTACCATAAGTAAACATATAAGCATAGTTTATGTTCTTATCAACAAACCGATACCATAGAATGGCCGATTCTGGTTTATGAGGCGGCAAATCCTTTTTTTCTGAAACAAAAACATGTCATGTTACTTGTATTAATTAATTTTTAAGTTTTCAATATGTACTTATCTATTTATTTCGATTACAGTTTGTAACAACGCGTTTTGCAACCAGTGTAAAATTTGATGGTATTTATATCTTGTTCCTTTTCACGGTTTAACATAGGAACACATTTCAATGGATTTGCTTTTGATTTGAAAGTTACTTAATTTACTGTGTGCGTTTCGATGGCGCGGCCACGGCGATATGCCAAAATTTTGTAAAAATTTGTAAAAGATGATTCCCAAAACCATAAATTTGTCAAAGTTATGGTTAAAAAGTTATAAGGGTTTGCACGTGGCCGCGCCATTGAAACGCCGCGAGAACCGCGCGGCCACGGAGATCTTTGAAACTAAGCATTGAAAGGAGAAACCCAAACTCCATAGAAACTTGGGCCTGGCGTTACAGGGCTGGAATTTGGCAATAAATTAGAGCATTTAGGAAGGATTCACAACCCCAATTTTCACCTCTCCCAGCAATGGCCAAATTGGTAAAATCAGACAATGTGTACATTTTAGGTTATTTTTATTATTTGAGTTATTTATATAAAAAGTGGTATTTTTGAGGCTTTGTTTCCTACGTAAATCGGGAACGCACATGCGCTGTACTTGCTGCAGCGCCTCCAGCCTACCACGATGAGGTTTTAGGTCGGTACACACGGCTACAAATCAAGCTATAGTTTTCCAATCGAAGCTGATCTCGCATTGTTTAGAATTTCCGTACAATGCGAGGTCAGCTTAAGCAGGAAATGTATAGTCAAATTAATTAAGTCTGTTACAAGAAGAAAGGACTTAATTTGTCAAAAGTAACGAAAGCAATAAACACTACTAAAGTTTAGTTAAACAGACGAAATCAGTCCAAAACAAACAATCTCATACAATGTTCGAGCAGGGTAACCATAATTTCGATTTGGTTTGGGAATACCGCTAACTGGAGACTAGCAATTATATTGGACAACATCTAGCTCAATCTGCAAAATGTATTATTATTAAATAAAAAACTTGTTTAATTCAATAATTAATTAGATATGTTTATTCATCACAGCTTACAAAATTTTGCACTCTCACTCAAACAAAATATGATTTCTCACTCGCACAACTGCTGGACAGCGGACCACGGGCCGAATGATAGCCGCTTGGTTGCCAAGAGCGGCCACGGGTAGCACTACGAGCGCGTTGTCTCGCAGTTTAGCAACAATGATAATAATATTATTATAAAAAACCGCGTTACGCATTTGAAAAATGAAAATGTGGATCACTACATGCATAAAAATAAGAAGATTTAATGATTACTTTTGACAACAATGGTGCCGATTCTCTTGTACACCGAACTAAAACTAACGAAACTATCACTAAAATTCCTTACTTTTGGCTATGAGAATCTTAGAGCTATTCTGCAAATAGCTTTCTCTAAACTAAAAAATAATTTTGACACGACTAAAATAGAATTTGACAATCGCGAATCAACGTGGTACCCCCGTGGTTTGCCCTAACCCGTGATTTTTTTTAGAGCCGGAGGCGCGCGTGGAGTGCCGCTTCGACGTGTTTTGTATGGAATTTTTCACTTTTTGTATGGAAAACTTGAAAAAATATTACCTACATGTTCGGGTTTCTGAGTTGTATGGTTGTAAAGGGGGTCAAAATGTTCATTATTTTTGCGATAGGACGCACCATTTTCGAGATATAAGCAAAAGAAACAATAAATACAGTACTGTTTTGGAGGTGAAGTCGAGATGTTTGTGTGAATTTTAGTTCATGACAACTTATTTTATCCCACACCGTTTTAATCGCGATAAAAAATGATCAGGTTTAGTCTGGATTGGTATTTTACAGTCAAAATTTTAGGTCAAAAATGTCAAATTCAGAATAGCAAAATTGGCATTTTCACTAAACTAAAAATTCAGTACTATCTTAGTGCTTTCAAACTAAAATATAGTTAAGTTGTGTCATTTTAGTCTATTTCAGAATGGGCAATTTTGTTGTGTGTGTTTGTATTACTGAGTATTTGTATTACAAACCATTTAAAGTGGTATTTGTCATCTTTCAATACCCAGACGTTATTGTCTGGTTGATATGTGGATGGATTTTTATATATAACGAAAGTATAATTTTAATTTATTAAAGTTTAGGGGTGTCTGGCAGGGTGTAGCAACTGTCATAAGTGTCTGGCAATGGATGACGAGATTTCTAAAGCAATCCCGAAAAAAATATAAAAAATTGAGCTTTATACTTTAACGAATTTAAGGTACTATTTTATACACCTTTACTACCTGTTACCGGCCAAAGTAACCACAACCCAAACTCTATAGTCGCTGGTCGTTCTTACCTGTATAGGGGATATGCACAGAAAAACTTTCAGCTTTTATAAAATAACGAAGGTCTGGCCGTCGTAGGCTCTTGCTCTATAAGGTTTTGGAGTGGTACGAAATTATCGCTACAAAAAGAATGGTTTTTTGTACTGAGGGTTGGTGTTATGGGTCACTCTGTATTAATCTATAAATATTTTTGCTAATATTGGGTCTCGTCTTAAAAAGCTCCTAAAGCGAAAATAATGATAACTTACTTTGAGCACCAAAGACTTTCAGGAAACTAAAGCCTTTAGGTAATATATGTAAAATTATAACAAATATAGCTGCAACAGTCGCATCTTTACATCTGCAACAAAGGAAAATAGTTATCTCCGAGTAATATTTATGTATTCGCCAAAAAGCAAAACATTTTAAACCCCGACTTTTAAAGCGACTTTTTTATTACTGACGGCTATGTCGTTCTGTGTGTGAGACTAAAGATTGTATCGTGTCTGGGGCACGACTGATCCGATTTTAATGCGTTATTTTAGAAACGTGGTTTCTTAGATATGCTTCATGAAAATCTTTTCAGCAATATTTAAGATAATCAGATTTTTAAGGTTCCGTAGTAAACAAGGAACCCTTATAGTTACACCATGTCTCTTTGTCTGTCTGTGTCTGTCCGTCCGTCTTTCTGTCCGAGGCTTAGCTCACAGACTCTTTTGTACTAGAAAGCTGAAATTTGGCATACATATTAACCACGCCGACAAGTAGTTTTTTAGGGTACCTACCTCCTCTGCACGTAAAGTGGGGATGCTTATTTTTTCTCATCTATGCCATGGTGTGTTGGAAAGGTCGTTAAAAAATATTGTGTTTTTGATAACCTTTTTTGGATTCAGGGATTCGTTTGCGAAATATTAAGATATAATTTGCAAATTTTTGTTAGATTCAAGTATCCCCCCTCCCCTGCCCGACTGCCCCCCCCCCCTGCCAGTAAAAATTACGGCAGTAGTAAATATAGCGAAATTAATAGGAAAACTATCACAGCTAAGCTTAGGTTTTACAAGTTAACGAATAATAATCGTACATTTGCGGTTGCAAAAACATGTTCTCCCATACGGAATGTATGGGAGAAAATGTTTTTCAACTACAAAGTTATGTTTGTTCTTGCGGTAAATTCAGCCCAACTACGCAACCCTTCATTGTGCGTTGTCCACCACGCACTTGAATGGTTCTTCTAATTGGTGTAGACATACTCGTATCAGCCACGAAATGGAAATTGATTGTACTCTAACTCGTCCAATTGACTTGAAATTTGCGACACTAAAATTATGTGGTAACCTCGAGCTGATGCTACAGCCATGAAAGTCTGCAAAATAACCAACAACAACTTGCAACAGACGTGTTTGGGATCATTCAATTAATCTCCATGAGTAGTTGACTTGGAAATAGTGAACAAGGGAACATAGCCTGAGGATGGAGCAGGAAGGTGGTTACAGGGCTTCGGCCTTATAAATCGCAGACCAACTGAGTTTGAACCCATTGGATTGGCGTAGATGAGTACCCAGTTGGTAGACTGATGGTGAAAAGGAACTTATGTGCTTCTTATACTACGATCGCAATTACTAAGTTTTTACCCTGGTATTATTGGCTCCTCTTTGTCTTTGGTATAATCAGCCCATCCTGTCAGAATGTTGTTCCAGCGAAACAATACACACATCAAATAAAGGAATGCACCAATTCCGGTAAACTGCAACAAAAATAATTAATGAGTCAAGTAAAACACATTGAGAAAAAATTATGGTAGTAGTAGTTAATAAAACGAATAGGAAGTGAACAGTCACGAATAGGTATTTTATGCAAGATTCAAAGGCTATTTTGGTAGAAAAAATATGGCACAGCATATATGTACAGTCACCAGCATAAATATATGACTATGGGCAGCACTGCAAAATTATCTGATCATCAATTGAAGGTATAATTATATATCGATACTTAGCCGGTAAAAGTATGTGATGACTTACAGCCGGCATAATAATCTTTTGCCAGTAACAGCATATGTATCGGATCGGACCGGGTAAAAGTATCTGATACACGAAATCAAAATTATGTGACATGTCATCAGCACAAATATCTATCTACTGTAAACGCATAATTATCGGATCGCATATAGACTGCATTAATATCTGACACTATTTACAGTCAAAAATATCTCAACATTCTACAAGAATGAACTTAATATGCCTAAATATAGAGTCGTAATTTGAACGAAACTGTATGACGCTTCTCGAAAAGAGTATCAACCTGTCATTTGATATCGCTGTCTCATGTTTTATGACCGACTTTAGCAGATTTCATTGCTAAAATAAATAAGGAACTGTTGATGACAGCATTTGAAACAAGAAGTTTTTAGCAAGGAGATTAAATTGGTTATAAATGCCATAAATGGTATGGTGGTATTTATTGCTTATAAATATTTGAAATAAGAAAATTCGTTTCCTCGATTGTAATGTCAAACTCACACACAAAGGATTGAATATTATTCTTTCGCCTTGTCTAGACTTGTAAGATTGCAATATAGTAAATTAACTACCTATAGATTGAATTCTAATATTGAACGGTTGACCCCATGGCGACTTATAGAATCGATGCCCACATAAGGCATAGGATTGTATCAATGCACGAAGACAATAAATCTGTTCAAGAAATATTTACTTATTTAAATCAGTAGCACATACATTACTCTTAATTGATGGGATCTACTCATATTCATTTCAGAGGAAGGCAATGTCGATCATCATAAAAGTGTAGGTTGCCCACGAAAAACCACAGCCCTTCAAGATCAAAATATTGTCAGCTTGTACGATGACAATCCCACGACTTCAACCTTGACAGTCGCAAATGACAATGGGCTTTCTCGTGATAGTGTCCGTCGTCGGCTCCAGGATGCTGGCTTGAGGAATAGAGTCCCAGCTCGAAAACCCGTGCACCTACAACGACACAGGGATCTCCGATTGGCGTTTGCCGAACAATACATACATTTTGATTTTAGAAATGTCACGTTTCTTGATGAAAAAGTTTTCCAGTCAAGCGCGGATGGTCGAATCTCATTGTGGAGAATTAATAATACCCGCTATAACGAAAATAATGTCATCCCTAATAAAAGATCAGGCCGCATTTCATGCGGAGTATGGAGCTGGATGTCGTCTAAGGGGCCTGGAGAGCTCTGCCAGGTTACTAGGCGGTTAAATAGTAGAGACTACATCGAGATTCTCAATGATGTTCTGTTGCTATCATTGCGAATATGTTACCCAGATATTAATCCGGTATACGTGGTACAGGACAACTGCTCGTTCCACAACAGTCGTATTGTGCGACACTGGATAGCCCAACATGAGAGGATGGAGCTCCTGGACGACTTCCCACCGAAAAGCCCTGACCTCAATCCCATTGAAAACTTGTGGGGGTTGATGGTACAACAATGGGACCGAACTGAAGCCAGAACCAAAGCAACACTAATCCAGCATTGCTTTGACATCTGGGAGTCCATGCGAGGATTGGACCATTGTTACAATATGGTTTTGCCGTAGTTTGGTTAATACTAAATAGAATGTTAAGTAGGTACATACAAGAATTTATTTTGTTTTTGAGTTACTAAGTAAAAATAAATGTGAAAGTTTGGATTTATATCATCGTTTTTTTTATTACACACCGTTAAAATGTACATTATTTGACACACTTGATATCACCAGCTTACTACGCAGTCAAATCTATCAATTCAATCTTAGGCAGATAATCACAACACTAACCGACGACTCGTTTCAGGAGTACCTACCAATAACGTTAAGTATGCCCTTCGATTTCACATGGTTGTTAGTTACGAATTTCGGGTTCAAATTATTTCGAGAAATTGACAAAGCTCTCAGACTACTCGCAATTTTTACAGATCGACCAGTAAAACTTTCACCACAAAATATGCATAATATGTGTTATGATTCTAGGGCTCATATTACGTTGGTGACGAGCTCTCCAAACAATGAGTTAGCCTTTTATGAATAGGCTATAGTTAGGCTTCAAAAAGCAACATTGGAAATTATTTGACTCATTGTCGGATCTGGCAGTTACAAAACGTGAGACGGCGGCGGCGATAGCAAATGACAGGTTGATACTCTTTTCGAGAAGCGTCATACAGTTTTGTTCAAATTTCGACTCTATGGTTAGACACATTAAGTTCATTCTTGCAGAATGTTGAGATATTTTTGGCTATAAATAGTGTCAGATATTAATGCAGTCTATACGCGATGCGATAATTATGCGTTTACAGTAGATAGATATTTGTGCTGATGACATGTCACATAATTTTGATTTCGTGTATTATCAGATACTTTTACTCGGTCCGATCCGATACTTATGCTGTTACTGGCAAACGATTATTATGCCGGCTGTAAGTCATCACATACTTTTACCGGCTAAGTATCGATATATAATTATACCTTCAATTGATGATCAGATAATTTTGCAGCGCTGCCCATAGTCATATATTTATGCTGGTGACTGTACAAAGAGTTAATTACATTTTTTTAATACTGATACCAAGTATTTGAAATCCCAGCTTTGCAGGAAATATTTAATTTAAAAGATTATTATATATATTATACCTGAAACAAAATAATAATCTTTTAAATTAAAATAGTCGGGGAGATATTTTATGTTGCCAGTTTTGAAAGTGGGCCGTGAGTGGCCGAGTTTTTAGATTTTACGCCGGTCAAAATGACCGTGATTGTGCTAATACCTTATTGCAATAAAATAAGAGTCACATTACTATGATGCGTGATACTATTAGAATGAAACCATGACTGGCCTTGGTTTAAGCCGGTTTTGCGTGACACCAAAGTTTTACTTCAAGATTCGACGCTCACGTTATATTTTAGTTGTTTTACTACTTTCAAAGTTTGTTTTACATCGACCGTAAATTTGTACTTATCCGTGTGGGGTATTACATTGCTATACTCCATATATTCCATAATTTAAAAAATGATGATGGTTCTGATGACTTTTTTTTTTTATTAAAGTTAATCGTTATTGAGAGGATACTTTCGGTTACAATTGCAGTAATAACTTTGTTTTTCATAGTTTTTTGTAACTTATATTTGCGGTATTTGCGTGCATGCATAAATATTAATCCTAACTATGGAACCCTTAAGGCACCATCTCCACGGGCGAGCGAATCGCGGCCATAGTCAAGCCGTACGATTAAACTACCGCCGCGATGACTTCGCCGTGTGGAGATTTGTTCATAGAGTTTCTAGTTAATTTGGTGGCACGGCGAGATTATCGCCGCAATTCTCTCGACATGGAGATGGCGCCTAATTGAGCGTGGTTTGAAACGCACTTGGCCGGTTTTTTTTTATTGCATTTAGTTATTTGGCAAAAAATCGCTTTTAAATTTTGCGGAAGTGTGAGGTATGTTTATGCTCGCGACTGTACCTTTAGGGTCTTAATATAAAAACTTGACAATTGTCCAACATGTGTAATGGCAATTTTACGTCAAATTCCTTAACGTGTTTATGGGCTGCGTTGGAAAAATCGGCACTAAAGGCTTCTACATACCGCCGTGCAAGCCACGGTAAATGTTTATCTCTTCATCATCCTAACCCCGCGTTTCACCAAGAATGTCACCACGCTCATAAATGCTGCATTTTGGACATGTTCACACACGTTCCTGACATGTGGAGTAATCATATCATGATTACTTCAGCTACTTTCTACATGTCAGCCTTTTTTTTTTTTTTTTTTTTTTTTGGATGGGAAATCATCAAATTACTTCTCCCGCTCTGGGGGGTGTGTCAGACTTTTACTGACTAAAACCCACCCGTGTTCCTTCCGTTGCCTGTGTGCCGGGGCCGCGTTATCCCTTTCGGACAAACCCGCAACCCCAGCAGGTCTACATGTCAGCCTGGGAAACGACCTCATGAAACAAGATCTTACAGACCAATCTCACTGTTACCTGTGTTGTCAAAACTATTCGAGAAATTATTTTTAAAGAGATTGAAGCCTCTTATTGAAGCCGAAAATCTAATCCCCCATTTGTTCGGATTTAGAGAACAACGCTCTACACTCGACCAACAATACAGAAT
This sequence comes from Agrochola lota, assembly GCA_947364205.1. Lineage (NCBI taxonomy): Eukaryota > Metazoa > Arthropoda > Insecta > Lepidoptera > Noctuidae > Agrochola > Agrochola lota. The sequence goes on along the minus strand of OX376223.1, from coordinate 13,719,279 downwards.
TACTCATATTATTGAAAGAACATTAGAGGAGAAGAAGGTGTGCTCCACGGTTTTCCTTGATGTAGCCCAGGCTTTTGATAAAGTATGGCATGAAGGCCTTATATATAAACTAAGATCGATGCTGCCTCAAATATTTTCAGACATCCTAGAGTCATATATAACAAACAGATTGTTTGAAGAAAAGCCTATTCAGACCTTAGACAGATATAAGCTGGAGTACCACAAGGAAGTGTACTTGGTCCGGTCCTGTACCTATTATACACCTACAATATTCCTGAGCTGAAAAAGCTGTAGAAAAGGTTCAAGATTCCATCAATCGTATCTATGAATGGACTACAACATGGCGTATCAAACTGAATAAAAGCAAGTCTATCCACATTGACTTTACGAATAAAAAGCCAAAATACTTCCCGGAATTCATCAATAACCATCAAATACCATACGCGAATACTGCTAAGTATCTCAGCATAACCCTGGATGCAAAACTGCGCTGGAAAGAGCATGTCAAAAAGAAAAGATCAGAATCAGATATTCGGTACAAAAAAAATATATTGGCTACTTGGTAGACATTCGCCATAATGTCAATACCTATCAAATTGTTGTTATATAAACAAGTCTGTATGGACCTACGGTATTCGGCTGCACAAGCCAATGCAATCGTCAAATCATACAACGTTTTCAAAACAAAGTACTAAGGGATATAGTCAACGCGCCCTGGTACATTAGAAATAGTGACCTCCACCGGGACCTGATGATGGATGTCGTAAACATAGTTATACAAAAAGATGCAGAAGCTCATGAACACAGACATCACGTGAATGTTGAGGCGATCCAACTCCTTGACAACATTAATTAGTGCGAAGGCTAAAAAGGGTAAAACCTTTTCCGTCTTATTCGAAAACACGGTCTAAATTTGGTAGAGGGATTAGTACTAGCTTTAGTACCATGACTAAATAAAACGTTATTATAAAATGAAGTTCACTAGTTCCAGATGTATTTATCGTACTAAATTTAGTCCGCCAAGTCCCCCTAGTTTATCTTTGGTACTAATTTATTCGACGTTTGCATTGATTATTATTGGTTGTCAATTTATGTTAATAAAATGTTCCAAGCTGGTTTTTACGAAATATCTAGCGTATAAATACAAATATGTGAAAACCAAGCCATAGATAAATTATTTTTTATACATCTCTTTAAAATGACACACATCACACAGACAACAGCCATATCTGTTAACTTAAAAAGAAAACAACCCGAATACTAAATTGCCACTATCTTAATTTGAACTTGCTGTAGGTTGGAACGTTTTTGCTTATCTACGTCCAAATAGCCTACTTATAGCCTTCCTCAAGAATTGGGCTATCAAACGCAAAAAGATTGTAAGGTACTGTGTTACCTTTTCACGATTGAACGAATGAACGGATTTTGATGTTTGTCACCATGACCTGGATTAAGACAGTGTCCTCTTTATTCATAAACGTTGTTTATAGTTAAGAGACGTTTAAACGTCAAAAATTAATGGTCAAACATTCGCTTTTCATAACTTAACTTTAAGCAACGTATAATAATAAACCACTTTATATCCTAGTAGATTACGATCCATGGGATAATTTCGGAACTCCGCGCGCCGCAGAGAAATCTAATTAATGCATATAAATAACAGGTTTTCGCCGTTATTAAAAAACCCATCATTAAACTTGTATACCTTACCACTTCATGTAGAGTGATACTGGGTGGCATGGCGGCATTCTCTTTTCCAATCATCTTCTTAATTTCTGCGTGATGAGCTGCAGACATGTCCGAGGAAACCCTATAAGAATATATTTTGTAAGATTTAGGCCCGAAGCATAACTAGACGAGGGTGCTTTGCGTGTTAACTGACGCGTTTTTAAGATGTACAAATTCAATGGAGCACGCCACACAGCGAGACTGCAAACCGCGGCGGCAACGCCGTCCAATCGCAATGACAAACCACAGCGACACTACTGTGGTTTCTATGTAAACGCTTTCATAGACAGCGACATTTCCTGTTACAGTCTTCATAATAGTTACATAGAAACCTGGGGCCAAGTCTACTACTTTTTAATGATTCGTCAAAACGACAACGTTATTATCATTGTGATACCTAAAAGTTGGTAATTTACTAAATTGTGGTGAAATGAAATGTCAAATTAATAACAGAACCCTTTTTTTTAAGCGTGGGAAATTATCAAATAACTTCTTCCGCTCTGGGCGGAGCGGGAGGGCGTGTCAGACTCTTATTGACTAAAACCCACCCGTGTTCTTTTAGTTGCCTGTACCTTGCCAGGGGCCACGGTATCCGTTTCGGACTTTCCCGCGACCCCAGCAGGCATCGGTCCTAGCGGACCCCTTCCGTGGTGCTGACATCTCTTTGAGTTGCGCGTGAACAACAGCACCCTAATTTAGTAACACACTTTCAATCACCATCCGAATGATTTTGAAGTATGTTGCTAATCCATTGCTTCTTATTTTCGAAAATTTTGTCTACTCAACAACGTAAATAACGGAATGAATGTTGTGAACTGTTTAAATAAAAGCCATTGCTACTGTAAGTGTGTTAGGCAATTAACCCGCAGATTACGACCTGTACGGAGTGTCAGTGGCACGTCATCGGAAAATCAAAATGACGCCTTTCAATTAGGAGATAACCAAAATCTACATAATCTATAAATATACGGTGTCAAGGACCGGCCGAAACAATTTGCGTTTGCAGAATTGAACCCTAGTCGTATCGCTGCGGTTTGCGAAAAGACGGCGTTGCCACTGTGGTTTGCGGTTACGGTCGCCTTCGGAAGACCCTAACCCTAGAGGACTAATCATCGCCTGAGACAGTATTTTTCAGCCTGTATTTTTTGTTTAAAATTAAATTTGAAATTTTTTTCGAGACAACGGGTTGTACGTTCTTGCTAACTCAGGGTAACTTCCAAAGCGTTATAGGGCAATCCACCCAGCTAGCTTTCACCGTTACCGAGATACTGACTTTGCGGATGCGATCACCTGGTAGGTGATTATTAGTATTATATGGTAAATTTATTACTGAACATATGTAGGACATTTCGGATTTAAGAAGGGCAGAATGCTTGGCTTATACTTAAGTTCTATTATTATTATTTATTATAAATTCAGAATCGATATCCGCTAAATAATTAATGTTCACAAATTCGATACCACTTTTCTCAGAATCCGTAAGCTCATAAAATTCCTTAAAAGAAGATTTTTCTACAAACTTATTTACTTTTGGACGAATGCTTGTAACAAGTGGATCAGAAGACAGTAAAAGATTGTGCATAATATATCCATTGCATGAGATACTGCTATGCTTTCGAGAATGCCCCTCTCTATATTTTTGAAAATCTTTATTTCTAGCCTCAGATGAGGCCTTCGGATAGAAAACCAATGGGCACAATTGACAAGTTCTGAACTATGTCTGGCCCATGAATTAAAATTTTATGAAGTGAAGAAGGCATATAATACCATGTGTATTACTCCACGTTAAGCTTAGCAGTATCAAAGCAGAACTCTCGGAATTTAGTTACGTTGATCTTCTCTCCTGATGAAATACACTGCAAGATCACACAGATTTTTCTTAAAAGCATAGCGTTTATTCCGGTCAGTTCAGCAGATTTAGTGTAGTTTTCAAAAAATCTCCTTGCCGAGTTGCCATTGTTGGTGGATCCACTGCCTTGTTTCACAACATCGAGAAGTAAGCCCGTTTCTCTTCTTACAGCCTCTTGAACTCTTTTCTTCCTGTCATCAACTTGCCTTTTTGCTATATCACCCTTTGCTTGCCATGACTTTATGTCTAATTTGTAGGAAATGTGTAATAAGCATTCCATTGAGCGAATCCAAGCGTGAAGGGAGCTTAAGCTTTTTTTTTTTTTTTTTTTTTTTTTTTTTTAAACATTACCATCTTATTATTAACTTTATTAATACATGTCCTCGTTTGCGTGTTTATCTTTGATTAACTCTAAATTATTCATCTCTTTAGGACTAGCCTTGCATATGTCACACACTGAAGCTGCTGTATCGGATATAATGGAATGAATTTTACCATCAATCATTGTCAACAGCAGTTGGTGTTTGACACTAATTCCATCAGTGATGGTGGATGGAGTTAAAGCTTCAATCTCGGCTTCGATTTCAGCCATCTCTCTCTGCACATTTTCTTTGGTTTCCTTTATAATCTTAAACAATATTGGCCGGCAAAATGAAGTGGAAGATGGTCGCTCGTTTTCCCAAATTTTTACACCTTTTGAGACGAGCCGCAGTGGTACAAGACTAATCATAAAATTACTAGCAAGATCGATTTGCTCATCTTCACTCGTCCTTTGATGATAAATGCTTTGGCTAGATGATCCGTCAAAACATTTGCTGGTCAAAATGAGCTGTTGATTGGGATCAACAGGGGTTTCTAACGACCCAATAAGTCTTTTTGTGGTTAAATCCATCAAAGCTTGTAATTTGATTTTTGCAGAGCTCTCTGTAACTGTGAGATCTTCTTTGGCCGGATAGCACTTAATTTTTTCTTTAACCAACATGTAGTAACTCGGGTATTTAAGATAAGAGCTCCTTCTTGGGTGTTGAAATCCCGAAGAGTGTTGTAGCGCCATTTTGATAAATTCATCGATACATAAAGAGCCAATGCCTTCAAAGGGGATATTTGCCGTACCTGAATCGATTTACCTTCAATGAAGGCTTTGATTTGTGAGGCCTTTTCTGGATTCTCCATCAAGTATTTTATTACATCAGCTGTATCGCTGTTCGCCTTTCGAAGAGCCCTTTCGGCCGAAAACACAATTTCAGCGCTGCTACTGCTGCATGGAAGAGTATCTTCAGTGCGTCTTCTTTTTTGCCGGTTACTAAGGTCCTCAAAAGATTTACGAGGACTAGGATGTGTACAAGTTGAAGCATCAGATTTAGCAGGAGAAATTATGGGCTCGATGACGTCACTTACATTTTCTGTAGAAGATTCAATATTTTCATTCGAAAATTCCGGCCACTGAATTGCAGCCTGTAGCCAAATCTCATGTTTCTTCCAAAACATATCTGTGCTTCTTCCAGACTGTGTCCATTTTGCATAAATGCGGTAGCAAAATCGACGACACCAGTCTTTTAAACTTGTTTCAGAACTTTCACATAACTGAACACAACAGTTATCTTTTTAAACACTGAAAAAATAGTTATAGTCGCGTAAATCTTTATGTGCGCGTGCGCATAAAGCAACGTGAACATCAAGATTTGTATTAAAATTTGGAAAATACATTGCGACATTAGCGTGGCTACAACGAGGTGTAAATCAACACTGATTTTAAAGTTACTAATAGTGACCTATTTATATTTAATCCAGGTACCCTCATTTTGGGCACGCCACAATTGCGGCGATAAGTCCCCTCTTTGAGGAGTGGCTTGAGAGGCGCCATGGCGTCGTCACCTTCCGCCTGACGCAGGTCCTCACCGGACACGGTTGTTTCGGGAGGTTCCTGTTCCGCGTAAGGCGGGAGGAAACGCCCGGGTGTCACCACTGTGTGGATCGCCCGGAGGACACGGTGGAGCATACGGTGGAGGTCTGCCCGGGTTGGGCGGAGCACCGCCGTGTCCTCACGGAGGGGATCGGCGGCGGCGATCTCTCGCGTCCGGCCCTGTTTCAGGCCATGGTTCGGAGCGAGAGTGCATGGGAGGCCGTCACCTCCTTCTGCGAAGCAGTTATGTTCGCGAAGGAGGAGGCGAAGCGTGCGAGGGAGATTCAAGCTGCACGCCCTCGCGGCCCTAGACGCCGCAGGAGACGCTCCGGGCGTCGGGAGTCGAGAGCCGACTTCCGGCCACCGTAGGCGCGGGCTTGCGGACGGTGAGCAATGGGCAGCTCGCCGTCCGATAAGGACCAGGCCCGTGTCGACGGCGCGTTGTGTTCCACGCGCGCCTCAAAGAGATGTCAGCACCAACCGATGGGGTCGAAAGACCAATGCCTGCTGGGGTTGCGGGTTTGTCCGAAAGGGATACCGCGGCCCCGGCACACAGGCAACGGAAGGAACACGGGTGGGTTTTAGTCAGTAAAAGTCTGACACACCCTCTCGCTCTGGGCAGAGCAAAGGTAGGTAAGTCATTTGATGATTAACCACACCCAAAAAAAAAAAAAAGTTACCCTCATTTTTTAAATATTGCAAGGATGAAAAGGTTGAAAATGATGCATGCTAAATTAGTGTATTAAGAGCCATTTAGTAATTAAATAATAGCAATCTTCTTATCAGTAATCATTAGTGCATTTTATATGTAAACCTTAAGTCCCTAATCACATATCCTAATTATCTTATATCTTCTCTAATTGGCTGCTCAGAAATGTTATTGTAATAAGGTAAACCTTTAGAAAAACGGTTTTAATCAACGAAATAAACAAAAAAAAATATTTTTGTGTTATAAAATAAACATTACTCTTTATCCCAGAAAGAGCACATTTGGCGCACCATGTGTCTTAACATTAAATATAGCTCTTTGTATTAGCATTATGATATTAGAGACCGCTACTTGAAACAACGCCGGAATCAGGAGGGAGAGAGCTCGATACACTCATTTTCATAGTAAAATATCACATTTTCTCAAATTACTTCCGAAATATGGGAGTTATGAAGAAATTTATAAGCACAAGTTATGAAGGCATTAGGTAATCGAATAAGATGGCATCATTCGTTTGGCATAATTTAACTCTTTTTTTCGGAGATGTCTACGTCCAACCTCTCCCATACATTCGTTCCACTGTGCGTCCGACTGCTCGTACTGCTTCCACTAGATTTTGCACTTTCACAGAAAACGTGACGATATCTTTATGATATTCCAGTGGTGAAACTGAAGCTCCTTATGTCTTATGTGCTAGGAGTATTCTGGAAATAATGCAGTCGGGGTTACCAAACCGTAGCTCCAATGTCGATATCACTTTGTCAGGCGACGTGGCGCTTATGAAAAATGCGGCAACTGCATTTTTCGCTTGCTCTCGTAGGCATTTTCGAAGCCTCCATAGGTTTTGGTTTGGCGTGAATTTACACAAATTCGACTCGTCGTAGGCTTGTTTGAATTGAAGCCAATCCAACTGGTCACCAGAAAATTCAGGTCGTTCAATCTCTCGGTGTTGTGGTGGTGGCTCATGCGGCTGAGAAAACTGGCTTGAGGCACGTTGTTTGCACAGTAAGTAGAAATATCCTTCAAAGCACTTGCCAACATATGAACCGCGTTGTTAAGCACAATCACCGAGTCGCCAGGCGGCGCCGGCGGCGGTGGTGTGGCGGGGGCGCTGCGGTGCCACCGGGCCAGCCACGTGCTCGGTGCATGGCGACGGTAATCGTGCCTGCAGCTCGCCCGTTACAATTCCTTTCTCGGGGGTTTGCTGCTCCTGTAGGGGTTCTTCGTGGATACTTTGGTGCATCACCCAATCCTCCAGGTTGCTGCAAGGAAGTTCCTTCCCATCAATTAGTGAACTGTATCCGAACTGTTCTTCCTCGTCGTCGAGTGCTGCCAATTGGGCATCCAGATTTTGGTCGATGAGCGCGATCCGAATAGCAGCTTTTTGTTTAGCGGCTTCCAGCTGCAACTGCTTTTTCCTGCTTTCACGCGTAAATTTGTTCGATGACGCAACAGATTTTACCGGCGCTTTCGCGACGTGAGGCAGCGGTTCCGACTTTATGCTGCTTCCCGGCACATCGGAAAACAGGCGTTGCTTCATAACATGCTCGAGCTGCTCAGCTTGCGCCTTTTCTGCCGCTTTGTTCTGTTGCAAAACACGTTGCTCCTGCAGCATTTTTGCGCGCCGTGTTTGGACGCCTGGAGTGTGGAACATTATAGATCCGCTCGAAGGACCACTTTGTTAGGGATGGTGCTGCAGTTAGTAACGGGTTGGTCGGTTGTCGCAACGAAAATACAGGCGAACTTTTGAAAACACAAAACAACGTCGGAAAACAGATTTTAGGCAGTCATACAAACAATAAAAATAAAACTGAACCACGTTGCTGAGACAGGTCGGTTAATCTTTTTGACATTTTTTTAAAGGGGCAAATTCGCTAAAAAAAAAATTTTTTCGTAATAACTTGACGAAACCAATGTACATTTTTAATATATCACAATAAACAAATAAGCAAAATATAATTAAAAGAAATAAGACATGGGACCGCAATACGTTAACGAAATTGTTTGATAGTGACTCCTTGATCTTTTCCAATAACTAAAATCTGTCTATAATAAAAAATTAAAAACAATATCGTGCCTAGATAAGGATGGATCAGACGGGGCCACACAAGTGGCAATCACTTTTAAATCGTTTCATATTTTTACAACGACTTTCAACAAAATTTACATTTTCGGTAGCTTAAGTCAGTCCCATATATTTTTGACGTTTCCAGCATCGTTATCGCTGACAGAATATCCCTTTGTCTAGGCTCTCAAGTACACCCTTGCGCAAATGGACACTTTTGCGAAAGACACTTGCGTGAACGGGTACTTGCGCAAAAGATACTTACGTGATTCTGAAAAGATTCTTCCTAAAATATTTGCACTTCCATTGGGGCCCTTTCTTGTTTTATAATTTAGGTCACCAAAATCGACTGTAACATTTAGTGTAGGCAACCAGAAGGTACGTCAGTCAACGAACGTTATGCTAGAGAGTTTTATTTTGCTGCTCAGACTGCGCTGACCCTTATATTTCGTTCTAGTTTATTGATAATAAATTCATCTTGACCTAAAAGAATCTGAGCATCAAAGGTCCGGCTAGACGAACGTGCATGATTTACCCAACCTCACGACAATAATATGGTAATGTCTAAATTAATATTATTATTTTACTTACTTGGAAATTAGTAGCATGTGGTAAACTATATTACAAATAAACATAGCAAAAGCTACAGGAAGCGCAAACGCCGAATATTGTAGGTAGTTAAATATATCTGCATACTCGTAGGTTTCCTTTGCTAACCTGCGAATAATAAAACAGTGAATCAAAAATTACGGAATGCTCTTAAAAAATTAAATCCTTTTAAACGTGGATTTTGGAACATGGAACACAGTCATAATTTCAGGTGTCAAATGAAGTGTTTGATAAGATAGCTGTTCTCCGCACGCTGTCATCTATTGTGAAATAGCAATTTCATGTTTTAATTTACCTCTACAATGTCTAAAAATTAAACCCGAATTTAAAAAGAATGTACTTGCTTTTGGACGCAATTTAGTTTGTTAGGTTTTTTTGCTCTGCTTATTGTAATCTGCGTAAAGATTCAGGGCCAAAACCCGTGAATCGAAAAACTAATCATTATTTAGTAGCAGTTGTAAAAAAATTGAAAAACTGATTCAAAAACGTTTTTATACTAAATCTTTACTAAGAATACACATAAATAGGGCAGGTTCAAAGTCACTTTAAAGAATGAATGAAAGAAAGAATTTAATGGTTTTTTTTTAGGTTTTACAACGATTTTAATGTGTCCGCCACAAAGTTCAAAGTATGACTAACTTAAACTAATATGTCATGAAAAACAACAACGGTGGGAAATGGTGGGAAACGTTACATGAGGCCTATGAGGCGTCAGCGTTTATATTTTATATGGTAAGGGCTCTCTTACTATTTATAATACATATACACGGTGGCAGGGGCATCGACGCGAAGACTGTTACCATGGATACAGTACATGATTCTGAACCCCACTGCATTGCGTCGATCGCGTACTGATTGCACTTTTCGATGAAACAGCAGTTTTTTTTTAAATCGAATTTCTATTGTTATAGAATTAGTCGATTTGCCACTCCTTCGGTTTATCCTAAATGCCTTTTCATATACGTCCTGGCTGCCGGATAGCTGGTGCCGGGTACCCAGCGGCTAAGTGTATGGGCACGTATGCTAGCTATCTTACGCCGGTACGTGTGAAAGATAACATACACACCCATACAATTAGCCAGCGGGTACCAGGCACCGGCTACCTGGCTACCGGAACGTATGAAAAGGCACTAAGTAATATTGACGACAGATTTAACAATATACGTACTCTTGAAAACATCCCCGAAAGAGCAAATTCACGATTGAAGAATGGATAATTGCAGTACCACCTGAAAGTCACAATTATTATGAATTATTTTGTTTATTTTTAGGTTATTATATTATGAAAAGAACGAAAGAAGAACACGACAAAAAAACGGCAAGTGCGTGTCGGATCACAAAATGAAGGGTTCCGTAGTAGGGATGAAATTAATCCCATAAACATAAAATAATACATAACATAAAATCTCATAAACAAACTTAACATTGTAGTTTAAAAGTCACGGTCAATTCTCAAAAAGTTTGTAAGTAATCGAAAAAAATATATATTATGCCATAAAACTACAAATTAACGATTTTCGAACTTTACCCTATACTTGTGCTATGAGTCCTTGCTTCTTGCCAAATTTCATTATTCTAGGTCAAGCGGAAGTACCCTATAGGTTTTGATTTATTTGCGTGTAACAAAATATGTCGCATAAATGGCCGTATTTTTTTATTTTGTTGACTTAGAAGCTTGATTTTTTAGGGACCTTCGTATTTGATATTAATTTCAACTTGATACATCCACGCGTTCCAGAGAAAAAGGGTTTTGACAGACTGGCAGACAGACGAACAACAAAGTGATCATATAACGATTTCGTTTGTTCTTTTTGAGGTACGGAACCCTAATTACTCAAATTAGCAAGGAAATAAATCGAAACCCACGGAAAGATGATAGAAATCATAGATATTTTTGAAACCTAAGTACAAAAAACTGGAGCAATTAAGAAAGCTTTTAAGGAATTAAAAAACAAATCAGAGTGGGCACCTAACATAAAAAATAAAGCTGGGAATAAGTCACGAAAATACCGAAACTATAGAAAGTGGCAACAGTTTTCTGTGTTCGATGTTCGTGCTGAACATCGAACACGGAATATTAGGTTCAAACGTATGGACGTACATTAGCAAAACGAACACGAACAACATACGAACACAGTGTTTGATGGTCGTTAGTGGTACGCACATGTTCGTGTTCACCATGTTTATGTTCTTTCGTACTTAAACGCAATTAATCCAACGAACCGTCACGAACAAGACTATAACCTATATATCCCACTGAGCAAGGCTCATCCATGCACCTTAATGTGCTACAAGCTGAGATCACGATATTCCTTAGAATCTATGGCATATCCCGATGTCAGCTTTAAAAAATAAATTAAAAAAACACCAGGGGAAGATAGCATAACAAACGATCTTCTTGAAATCCGTCTTAAAACCGTTACGAAGCGTTCTCCAAGCACTACTTTACAATAACTGAGAACAATCTACTACGGAGCAGTGGTCTGACTTTTCTACAGCAGTTCTTGACGAAAAAGGCGACCGTAGTGACCTTAACAACTATACATCAGTTTGATGTTAAACGTCTATAAACTATTTTCTAAATTGATTCTCAATATTACGTACCAATTGCCGAAGAGGTTTGAATTGCATTATTAACTACATCACGCATAGCCATGACGCCAGAAGCATCGGCTTTGTTTGCAGAATCCTGAAACCCAAAAAGATTAATTCATATCTACACTGTCAAAACTATCGTTTTAATATATATCTCAGAGCTCGGTGTGACAGTGTGTGATTTTATACATAAATCATGCATACATAAACTCATGCCTTTTTCTTCATGGGGGTAGAGAGAAACTGCGTTATTATCTTGCAGTAATATCAAGTAAATTAATGCCTAAACTGATGAAAAAGTATTTATAATAAAACGGGGGAAAATATTCAGTAGCAGTCGTAGCGGATTTCCATTCGGTAACATTTAAACCCCGTCTACGCTATTGACAGTAAGCATCACTCGCCACACATATTAAAAAACCGACGGAAGATTCAGGTTGGTTTTTTAACATTAGTTTGTTTAAATCCAGAAAACATTGATTAGTAAAATTGTCAAGAAATAGATAATTATACATTTACTTCTCGAAGAATTGCCAAACTTAAGTGGCATTGGGCAGCAGATGCGGGAAACATAGAACCGTTTGTAGTGACGGTGCTTGAGGGAGGCCTAAGTCCTATGCCTTATCTCCCCAAGTTCCAAACTCCCCAAAATAATTTTTCATACATTTATTCCCAACGACCCCAAAATATAAAATTAAATTATTTGCAAGGAATCGAGACCACGTTAGTATCTTAAGATGTAAATATCTGTGCAAATCCCCAAGGCTCGACCAAATTGACTGATATGGCCGACATTGAGTGAACCACTTTCATGGCTACACGGTTTAATTTGGTTTCTTCTAGCCCAAGAGCTCGCAACCATCAGTCCTTCCTTATTTTATAAAAGCTGTAAGTTTATGGGTGTATGTTCCCAATACAGGTAAGAACGCTCCCCGTCTATGAACCTTGGATCATAATGGCTTTGGCAGGTAGCAAAGGTATATAAAATTGCACCTCAAATTCGTTAAAGTATAAAGCTCAGTTTTTATGTATTTTATTTGGAATAATATTAGAAATCACGTCATCCATTGTCAGACACTTAGTACGGTTGCAATCTCCTGTCAGACACCCTAAAGGACATCGCTCATTATAGCAGCAAGGCTCCGACACGGCAAATAACTTGTCAATCAAGTTAGGATTTTAAGTCAAATACTTACAATACAAGTCTATTTTACGATGGCTTTAAAGAATTGTAGACGGCTCGCGGGCAGTGAGCGGCCCACGAGCCGTCACACGTCGCGCCGACGCATATAAGAGTATTTACATTAAAAACCTGGCCAAAAGTAAAAATGCAAAGTATGATAAAATTCAATGCAACCATCTCTTTCTAGCAGCTGGATAATTTGTTTTTACTATCCCGTTCCGCTCGTGTTTTTTTGTCTACCACGAAAGGCACACAGGTAGTCGGAACTCAGTCGTCGCCGTTGATCGTCGTCTGTTTTATCAACGCTCGCATTTGGACACAAATTACATGTGGTGTTTTAATTTGTTCGATGTGCATTTTGTGTAATATTTTTTTTTATATGGAAAATGAAGGTGTGTACTTTAATAATAATGTTACGTTTAATCTGTAGACCCATTGATAGTTTTTTATTTAATTATTAATAATAACAATAAAAAATACTCTACTTTTTGGTAAATTTTAGTAAACAATAGTGTTCCGGGCACTTCCGAGCAGTAACTCTTACATAAAATAAAGCAGAGGCCTTCGTAAAGGGATTAACAAAAGAAAATGTTCCGCTTTTTTCCGCCATTTTGTTTACCAGACATTTGGACGAATTTTAGTAATTAACATGGTGAGTAAGTCTTCTACTCTCTGAAAATGAGAAAGAACAAATTGATAATGATGAAGATGACGAAAATGACGATGACTTTGATGACTGATTTATTTTAGAATTAAGCCCTTTTTTGTAAATGATGATGGTGAAGATGACTATTTTAATATTTTAAACAAATAAACATATGAAAATGACTCGTGAATGAAAAATGAAATGAAAAGTGTTTATTCATACAATATCCACATGATAAATTTTACAAAATAATTTTGGCCAGGTTTTTAGTGAAAATACTCCTATGTGCGACGTGACCGCATGCTTCAATCGAGGAGCCCACTCCCCGGCGCCTAGGGTGCGCGGTGACTCCTCGCCGTCCGCGTACTGACACCACGCCGTCCACGCGGTGACGCCTCGCCCGGCCACGCGGTGACGGCTCGCAATGTGAATGAACAACAAGCTGTCACCTCACCGGTAGCGAACGATCGCCTTGCTTACGGCGCGTTGGCGACTAGCGGTCGCCTTGCTTACGGCGCGTTGGCGACTAGCGGTCGCCTTGCTTACGGCGCGTTGGCGACTAGCGGTCGCCTTGCTTACGGCGCGTTGGCGACTAGCGGTCGCCTTGCTTACGGCGCGTTGGCGACTAGCGGTCGCCTTGCTTACGGCGCGTTGGCGACTAGCGGTCGCCTTGCTTACGGCGCGTTGGCGACTAGATTTTTCGAGGTGGTGGCGGGGCTAGTACGCTGGAGCGGTGCTGTATACATGGGCGATGAGCTTTAAACTATAATAAATTGTAATTATACTTACGTTATAGTATAAAATCTACGTTATCTGTGTATCAAAATGGAAATTATTATTTCCATTTTCAAACACAGATCACATCGATTTTATATACATAATAATAATGTACTTACGGCGACTTTTGCGTATGAATTAGTTATAACCTGTACGAGGTGATTTGTCACTAATAGCTTATTACTAAACATCGAAAGAAAGAACGCCGCAGTACCACATTTGAATACCATCCTAAAAATAAAAATGTACGTTTTGATACAAGTGAGCAAAGTTCATAGCTGCACACGAGGTGGGATTGTGTGCGTTAACCCCAGCAAGAAAATCTCTTCTAGAATGAATTAAGTTTAATGAATATTTAGAGCATTATGTGCTGTAAATGTTCGCCAAATAAAAACATTGTGCATGCTCACGTTATGGAAAAAAAACGGAAAAATGAATTCTGCTGGAGTAACGTTTTTCCAGCAAGAAAAGTATTAACGAATGACCACAGAGAGAAATAAAGTACATGGGCGGATAGCTAAGTTTGTGCATAAATGTGCGCCGAAAATGAAATTTGTGCGGAAATTAAATATTTTGAAAACGTTAAGACGTTTTCAAAATATTTAATTTCCTGCTGGAATAACGTTTAGCAGAATCATGTTTCTCGGAAACCAATGATTGTGCGCCCGTGGAATAACGTATAGCAGTTACTCTCAATTTATGCGTAACATTTTATGAATGTTAAGAATGATAAGAAGAACCGAATACCGTTTTCAGTGATGTTTTATGTTTGTTCATTTAAGCGCTAGTATATTTTTTGTGTTTTCGTAAATGCTTGATTACGTTAAAACGGTCAATATTTTTGAAAATCTAATTCATGCACAAATACACACAAATTAGAGAGAGAGTAGAGACGGAGAAAGCACAGCTAAAAAAAAAAACAGTAATGGCGTTAGAAACAGAAATGAATAAAACGAGTGAAAACAGTGATTTTAAGGAAAGTTTTAACAAAGTTATCAGAGTTTTATGAAATTCAGTCCTAAAAATACTAAATATACTAGGAACTTCGACCAACTTGGAAGTAGCGCTCGCCCGCCGCTGCTACGGCACCCTTTTCTATAATTTTAGATGTCATATAAAAGTAGCAGTGTTAACGACTTTCGCTGCTGACCGTACTAATAAAAAGTACCTACCAACTTCTTATCTCCTTCTTGAAGGTCAATTATTCTTGTTTTGCATCTAGATTCGTATTGTGTTGCATATTTCTAGCACTTCTATGCAACTATCTCAACGAGAAAATTCCCTGTACTTCTAACTTGAAGGCCACATCTACTAAGTACAAAGATCAGTAAGTCTGCTGGTGCGATTAATCTTGATTTGATGTTTTCTCTTAAGATATTAAATTTTTCCGTAATATTATTACGTTTTTGGGTAGTAAATAATGCGTACAATTATTTAGTCTATACTATGTCCGGCTACGCCTAATAACTCTTGGTGGTGCGGCCAGGGCGCGCCACCAACGTATGGCTATAATTTCTAAAGTAATAAAATTTTCGAATCTCTATATTAGCGTACGGAAAAAACAATTCTGGTACAATTATTTAGTATATAACATGTCCGGGTGCGCCTAGTAGTTTACAAAAACCGTGGTGGCACGGCTACGGAGTATCACACGAGATTAGTAATGTATCGTTATTATTTTGTCTTTGACATTTCTCGGGACCCTGCTGGGGTCCCGGACCTTTGGAAGGCGTACAAGAGGCCGAAGCCAACTCGCAGAGGCCCGTTAGACGTTTTAATAAAATGAGGCACCAACCGACGATTATCCCTGTATGCACTATGCATGTGCACCCAAGGACAACCCCCGGTTGGTGTAGGACTATTGCAGGATATGGAAACAATGATATTAAACTATGGGTTTGGGTGGCTTAATAATGTGCGTAATTAATTAATTAATTAATGTACCGTTATTATGATTGGATTTATTCGTTTGTAGTTCTAATGTCTGCATTTACGTTGTTTAAAACTTTGGAAATGCTGTTTAATGATAGTATAATTAATACGAAATAGCGTCAAATTAAATGAAAAAATTATGTAACGAGGTTACGAGTAATATTTTATTTAAAACATATGGAACGAAAAGCAATGATTGATTAGTTATCTATAAGATTTTGAAATCCCTATTTTTTTTGTAGGCACTGAATTTGTGGCTTGACGTGGGAGGTAACACCGATGTGTTTACGTTCTACCGGTGAAAAGGTTACGACTCAGGGCCCTATACCTATCACAAAATTTTACAAGTGTAGTACAATTCAACAAAATTATTAAATTGTAGAAAAATTACGTAGATTACAAATTAATATGTATGAATTAGAAATCTTTCGTATTTTTAAAAGCGTAACACAATTAACGGGTGAAATGTCACGACGCCCTACATATTGCAGCATTCCGCTTCCAAATAGATCTCTTTACACGCGAAAAATGCGGAACATGTTTTATTCCGTTGGTTTTTGTGCCCGTCTAATAACCATTGTTTAGTATTTGGGATGGGCAAGGTATCAGCATAACATTTTACTACCAGCTCAGCATTTATATCATGTTTTTGTAGAAGAGGAATAAATACACTAGTCAAGATGTTGTTTTTTTTATTTTATGAGACTAACCTGATGTTATTTATATCATTTCAAAATTAACTTTTTGCCCTAAGACGGCTCACGGACCACACTTTCAACAGGTTCACTCATCAATATTTCCACAAGCTTGATATTAATTTGACGTCTTCTACCGATAGACATAATCAACATCAATGCACTCTCAATGTAGACGGTTGGTGTCGTACTGCTGCTACGGCCGGAGCAGTGCGGATGTGATGTGGGTGATGGGTGTCATACTCCCGCCCTTATCCCAGTTCATAAGTTGTCTGTCTTAAAGCTGGGAACAAATTATCGGACGCGTCCGTAAGCCGCACAGCCTACAGTAGCTACCAACAGACGTCCGAACGCTCAAGGGCAAGTCCGCGACTTACGACCGATAGTTTGCACAGTGTAGTGCTAAATGTACTATCCAGATACAAATAAGCCGCGACTCTCAGCCGCGGCTTACGGACGCGTCTGATAATTTGTTCCCAGCTTTACTCTTCGATGCCTTATCCTCATAGTAGTCACATCCATTCTATCCATATCATCTTTCACGCAATCCATCGATCATTTTATGGAAAATATCACATGAATAAATCAATGTACTTTTTCAACTCATACATAACGCCGCTGTAAACAACAATTCACATATCTTGTCTGTCACCTGTCAAGTTTGATAGTTTCGTTATTGTCACTTCGATTTTTTTTTATAAAGACGAAATAGGCAACGAGATGAAACGACAGATATTTTCGTTTCGAAATATTTTAATTATGCGGGGTTTTAAAATATGATAAGTATATCAATCTACTTCTGGTAATGTCGGTATTCTCAACATTGGAAAATATTTGGAACTCTCTAAATTAACTCAAATTTGTACAAATTAATGTAAGGATCTCGCCATGATTCCTTCATTTTCGGCGCACATTTACGCACAAATAATATAAGCTATCCGCCCATGTTATTTTTTACTCTCTCCGGTCATTCATTTAAAATTTTATTGCTGGAAAACATTACTCCAGCAAGATTCGTTTTTCCAAGTTTTTTCCAAAACGACAGCACACACAAATTTTACTTGGCGCACATTTACAGCAGATTACGCTCTAATTATTCGTTGAGCTCAATTAATTGTAGAAGAGATTTTCTTGCTGGGGTAACGCACACTAATAATATTTTCTTGCTGGGGTAACGCACACTAATAATATTTACTACCTGTTTGTTACCTTAAAATATATTTTTACACAACTTTAAGAAGCTCCTATAAAAAGTTATTAATAAAAGCCATTAAAATGCCTGTACATCATTATTTACGTCTTTTCGTCTCAGAATCAATGTTAACAATGTTTTTGCAGGCGCTTTGTGGCTTATGAACAACTTGTTTCTGGATATCCCTCCTCCTTGTTTCTATTCCTAATAATAAATTTGATATGTAAATAATTATAAAATAATTTTAAATGGATACCCAGAAACAAGTTGTTAATAACGCAGCTTTGCGGACACAGCTTGTACTATGTACCGTTAAACGTACTTACTTTTTTGCAGTATACTGACTAGTATCATCAGAATGCATAAACCAGAAACCTATGCGTTTATCCAAGCCTGAATTATTGAGCAGTAATATTAGCCACCCAGATAATACGTACAGCATGACTGTCTCCTGTAAATTAAAGTGTTGTTTATTCATTAGTAATTTTCTCGAAAAAAAAAAACTAGCTGCCACTACTACTACTTGAAACGGATTGTTTCATAACAAGCTGGTGAAAAATCTGATACAAGGTAAGATGGTTCAATATTTTAGATAATTTCGTATACCTTGAAAATCGTAACTTTTTGCGGAGACTAATATTTTGCTCTATTGGTGGGTACTAACCCAAGCTACGAGTATCACCCCTCGCAGATGTCGCCACTATTTATCTAGGCGAGAATTAGTTTTTTGTTATATTAATTACAGAAAGACGTTTGTCCAGGTAATGGAAATAACAGATAGCTGTATTCCCCCGAAGGTTCAGTGGTATATATAGTACCCCCACATTTCGCCAATTATATTTAAGTCCCATGTAATAGGGGACGAGCCTATTGCCATCAACCGGGCACAAATACAGACTCCGGGCTGCTACTGAGCAATTCCAGATAGAAAAACCCAATAACATTTAGCACAAACCTGTTATCGAACCCATGACCTCATGCGCATGCAGTAGCGCTAATAATACTAGTGTAATAATTACTATGAATATTAAAACAACTTACGTTCATGTAAGATTTACAAGTCTTAATGGAATTCATTATACCACCGAGGGGCAGCATAAATACAGGTAATAGTGATGTGACGGGAATACACACTGGTTGGATCAGGTAGAACCACAGCATCGTCCCCCACATACACTTAAGTTTTAGAGGATTCTAAAACAAATAGTGATATAGTAATACAGAAGTAACACCATACATACACTTATGGTAGGGCAAGCCCAGAGGGTTTAAAAAACAATTTAAACTGCCTTCATAGATATTTAAATAATAACATGGTTGATGCCTTACGGTAGAATCACTTGAAACATGCACATCTAATAACACCATTATAACAGTGTCTTCTGCAAAAATAAATAATTTGATTTGATTTGAACCGGAAATCGAACCGTTACACGAGAAAAATAATCATCCTGTAGCTTTATCATACCGATCGAAAGGCTTCATCATAAGGATTATTTTTTGCTAAATAACATAGTGTCAAAAATAAAAGGAAGATCAAGAATTTAAAAATTAAGTGAACGTAACAGTCTAAAATAGTTAGTAAAATCTTGTAGAAAAATTCCCAACATTCAATCTCAGAATTTGTAATTTATTTATTTTCCAAGTTGTCCAATGCAATGATAACTCTATCGTAGAGTTGTGTCGACCAAGAGTACCACGTGCACTGGCCCAACTATTTACTTATTGTTTATAATTAGTCCAACGCAACGATAACCCTATCGAGGAGTTGCCTCGACCAACGAAGGACTGCGCCGATGCCAATCGTAGGACTGTCAATGTCATAAAAATCCGTTTCAGTGGTGCGAATTCAATAACATACTGCATGATTTATTAATTTAATTAATATGTTATTTTTAATTAGTCTATATTTAAAAAAGTCTAATAAAGAAATACATACTGATTAAATAAAACGTAAAATAATGTACAAAACCCAGAAACAGAGTTGAATAAAGTCAAGTAACAATGTGTAAAATGGATCGTCGTAAATAAAGGGTAGTTGAGATGCGTTCAAAACATGGGTAAACGTAGTAGTTTACCCTTGACGTAGAATAAGCATAAAGAATTATTACAAAAATATTTCTTGCCTCCGTTTCTTTTAACATTGTGATAAGCGCAATTAATATACGATTCAATTAGATGAATTTTAAGATTTATTTCATTTCTATACATAGTCAGGTGAAAAATGGGCATTCTTCTTTGCCGCGCTTTTTCAGGAATTCAAAATCAATTTTTATGAGTCAACCTGACCACCGCCGCCTCTGTATGAACCACGTAATATCTACTTGTTTTTGATTTATTTCAGAAATACACGCATTTGTTCGTCTAAAGTCACATGATTTAATTGTGTTGCAAGTAGGTACAAATTATTTGAGGATAATGGGGAAGAAATCGCAAAGCTATGACAGGTGGCGCTGCTAACGCATTGCCCATAACATCGCACTGTCAATTTGATCTCTCAATGTTTTTCGGGTTTAAAATAATTACAACAAGAACTAGCGTGTGTTTTTTGATAATTTAACGAACTATGAAAAACCGAGGAGCTTCACTAAGAGGCCTAAAAGCGGATGTGGTCAGCAGGTCGCTGACAGCCAATTTTATTGTTAATAATTTATAAATAATTGTGAAGTAAATAACCCAATTTTATAAATAGCAACATGTCGTCCATTTATCGTTGTAATTATAAACTTTTACGTACTTACACAGTAGTTTTATAACATATTCGATGTTTCATGAGCTACGAACATATCCTAGAAATTAAAATCTGAATTTGAAATTTGTTACAAAATCGAATCATTTGATAGAAATTTGAATTTTGGGATACCTCAGCAGCATGAAACTGATGATACCAAGATGGATCTTCCACCTCCAGACAGTTATCATGACATAAATAGCAGCACAAAACTTCCATCCATAACAAAGCAACATATTCATCTTTATTACAATTAATAAGTATGTACCTAAGATGAGGTTAATAAACGTGTATGATATTTATTATAACATTATTATACAACGCGGCATTTTTTTGTTGAATGCCGTTTTCTGAATTAAGTTTTGTATGTAGTTTGACAGCTAATGTCAGCCAAGCGTTACCAGCGACATCCTGGGCAAAAGTTGTCAGTTTTCTTCCTCATTATTTTCAAATTCCTCTATTTTTTCTGTACAACTTTTGTTGACCTCCTTTATTATTATTATGCTCGGCTTTCAACGTGTAAACTTTAATAAATTAAATATGTGAGAACATTGAAAAGTTATTTGATGATCCTGGATATTTAGGTATTTGTACTCACATTATATTTTTCTAGTAGAGGTACACATATACATAATGGTATTAACGTGCCAATTAAACCCTGGAAGTTGTTTTTCACCATATTTTGAAATCGTTCGCCAAAGCCATCGACTGGGGTTTCTTTAGGTGCCGCTTTTTTGCTAGAAACATAATATTATTATGTACAATGGTTATTGCCAATGCCCCGGCATCCTTTAATAAGTCATAAAATAGATCAAATTTGTATTTACGCGTTTGATGGGAAAACATCTTTAATTATCATTCATAAACCTCATCCCAAATAACCATCAAACACGTCGTTTTTATTACATCATGCAAATGCAAAATTGTGTTATTCACCTGCTTTTAATTAAAGGTAAACGCACACACATATTAGCTCGGTGCCGGATCGGCTTAAGCAGATCTGTTCAGCAGTTGTTTGATGAAACTCTATACTGCAACACACACTAAATGTACCTACAGATTTGCTCGATTTTTGACGATCGACATTTGCGTGTCGAATAAAATCTCTTGGCAAGAGACGATCGACCTCGTATTTTTAGTCTTAAATCTGTATGACGCTGACAGATTTTAATTGCTCGTCAAAATATTAAATTGATAGTCAAAAATATAAATATCTGTAGGCACCTTTATCAGCTTCGTAAAGGCGTATCGCCTTGCCTTGGGATCAGCTAGTCACCGAGCTTCTGGCGGGCATCACCGCAGCTACGGCTCAGCGTCAGCGAGCATATGGCGGGACGTGTCGCCCCGCTTACATAGAGTCGTTGGCGTCGCCGTGCTTGCACGTCTCCGTGCTCGGAAAGCGTGGTATCTGCGCTGGCGCGAAGACCTCCTGGATACAGCCGATCCGGTTACATTCCTACGTTGAGTTTACGCCTAGTAGATGCTGAGTCGATGAGGCAAGTGACGCTGATCCAGTGCCGAGCTGATATGTGTGCGATGACCTCAAAGGTCATCACTCATTATAACCGCACCGATCCAGTGCAGTACAGGCCCAGCACTGCCTTAAAAATATCCACCCGCTTGTCGACAAGACGACCGCTCGCTGCTGGCATACCACCCCGGTGAGATGACAGCTTCACGTGCCACTTACTAGTGGGTAGCTCACCGTCCGCGCCAACAGCTAGTTTTCAGCTTTCAGAACGTTTTGCGAACATTTGTGAGTGATCTCGCTCGAGAAGCACGCGTTTCTACGTTATGTCTAAGTTTACTTTACGTGAACTAGCAATCATAGCTATTACAATAGACGAAGAAGAGAATAATTGTAAGAACATTAGACATAAAACCACGCGCGGGCGGCGAGGGGTCTCCGCACGGACATACCGCTTGCAAGCGTTTCTTCCACCTGGGAACGGGCTGCTCGCTTGGTCGGCGCGACGTGTGACTGCTCGCGGGCAGCTTCCAATTCAATTCAAATTATTTTATTTCTACCTATAAGGGCACTTATGAAACGTCAGAAGCTAGGTGCACGGTTCTAATTGGTCGTTACATAAGAAGAGCCGGCAAGAAATTCCACGGTTACTCTTTTAAAAATAATTGGCTTTTACAATATTTGCAAATAACAGTATTAATAGGTATGGAAGGACAGTGTAGGTCTTTCAACAAGTACCAGGTACTTAACAAAATAGAAGATGGTCAATAAACCTATAGTCCACTAAGCCCATAGCGTTCTCACATTCACAAAATGGAAAATAATCTATATAAAATATAAATAAATTTATAAAAATAAAAACCTATTTTAAACGAAATGACATGATTACTATTACAACTGTAACAAATCTGAATAATTATCATGTACACAAAAGCCACTAATAATTTCTTCTTCCCACGAGCTGATCACTATTCTGTATTGTCATCGCAAAATCTACTTTAACACATTTTGATTTACAATTCTAACTTGAATAACAAGTTATTTGCCGTATCGGAGCGGTGCTGTTATAATGAGTGACTAACGAGGGCTAAAGCCCTCATTCACACGGCTTTAATCAGTACCTATGATATTTTACTGTATAATTTTGAGATCACATGGCAGTTTCATGGGACGTGTGATCCCAACTTTTTACCAGAAAATATTGTGCAGTATAGGGTCATATGATCGGTCGCTAAGAGTGCTGGAATCGTTTTTTTGCCACGCCTGGAGCTGTGCACCCTAATGTACGGTGCACAATTTTTTTTTTTTGCATTGAGTTGGTTTTGCGAGAGAGCGTCGACGTTGCTGAAAAGCTCGCGTGCAAGCGCGGTAGTACTACCGTCGCACTAGCCTTTCCAACATCAACCGGTAACCATCTAAACTGAATGAGCCTCTTTGTTCAATCACTCTTTTTCGCTAGATTCTGAGACTTTTTACGATATTACATTTGCTTCTCCGATGAACGGTTAAGCCCTTAAGGTGACGAACATATTTTGGATGCGACTGTATGTTAGTTTACATAGAGTCTATGATGAGAATGATTAGACCATGAACATAAATGATTAAAGGGAGACAAAGATAATTAAAAAGGTAGAATATTGCAGTCAACCCCACGTGAACAGTAACACTTGAATTACGAAGTCTGACCTTACTGTCACGAATCTCTCAATCGAATCTTATGCAGATTTGATTTTGAGGTTCGTTTCTAATTTTGTACCACTACAAAGTTTTGCCTTCATGATTCATGAAGTAAACGTCATCCGTGTTGTTTACAAACACTACTTACGGTGAAAAAAACAAAAAAAGTGTTTGAACAAGAGGTCTGGATAACTAGGGAAGCTTTTTGACACAGTGTGTACGGCCAGTATCATGTATCTTATCACATCTCACCAGGACAAAAACACTAATAAGAAAATAAAACACTTACAATGGATTATACCTGAAACAAAAAATATTTATCAAAATTATGTAATAAAATAAAAAGGGTGGCCGTGACGGTACGTCTAAAGGTTTTACGATGCCAGACTTACACCTTGATTTTAGAACGATTATGATAGCCGTCAACTTGACGTAACCCCGAGTGCTATATTAGGAAGGCGGTCCCCAGTCAGAGAAAAAGATCGCGAAGTTGGATCGAAGCCGGCATTGATTAATAATGACTGTGATATGGCGACTGAGATAATGGTGATCATGGTGATTGGTGACTAGACTACCCTTGCAGTGCAGTGAGTTGATTAATGTGCGCTCGCGTCTTACGTACTCGGGGGAATGTCGTTTCATTATTGTTCATTCCATAATGTGATCAGAGATGTGATTATTCAGAATACTATTGTGTTTATTTGATTACATCTCCTAGCCCGCAAATCCACGCATAACAGACAATAAGACGTCTTCTGATAAAGACGACGTATTGCCTTTAGATATTATTAGTGTTCGATCAAACTTTAATACGAAGTCTTTTTACTTTAAGAGCAGTGATAACCCAGACAAACTTGACCGTCTTCTCAATATCTGCATTCGATTCGTTTTCAATCAGTGTAAATATGATCATGTCTCTGAGTATCGGTCGCTTCGTGGTTGCCCAGACGCCAGCGCAGAGAGCAAAGGGCGCCTTGTTTTCATTGCTTGACTCTCCTTCTTCCACTAGTTATATAACTAGCGTTGATTGGCGCAAATATACTGAAAGTGGGGGGCTATATATATATATAGCCCCCCACTTTCAGTATATTTGCGCCAACCACAATAGAAATCTTCGTTCATCTCACAATCGTCTTCTTCAATGTCCCACTCACCGCACAGACTTAATTCACTCTTCCTTCTTCTTTCAATCAATCTCTCTTTGGAATGCGCTCCCCCAGGAAATTAGGATGAACTAACTAAGTAATAAGATTTTGTATTGGAATGCGCGGTACGGCCGTTGACTTTTAGAAAAAGGGAACACGCACAATGGCGCGTGTTCAACCTCTGTAACATATTGTTTTGATTTAAAAAGAGTGTCTAGGGACTTTCTTGCTCGTTCTTCTCCATCAGAACCTACTTCGTTTTGGAATGGGTGACTAGTTTCGCCAACTAACTTACACTCAATGACTCCCTATTAAGTGACAAAGTGAAAACTCAAAAGTGTAAATGTTATAATTGGAATAAATGCTTTGAGTTTGATTTAAAAAGTGTGAGTGATGGAAAACCAACTACCAATATCTACCATCAACGAATAAATACACCAGAGACTAGTCAGACACGGCACAGAGTAGATACCCCGTCGTGTCATATATGTTTATATTTAAATAAATATTTATTCCTCAGTTCTCGCTATTGCACCTACCACTGTTTGTCTCTGCATCACCC
The DNA here is from genome assembly GCA_947364205.1 of Agrochola lota. Taxonomy (NCBI): domain Eukaryota; kingdom Metazoa; phylum Arthropoda; class Insecta; order Lepidoptera; family Noctuidae; genus Agrochola; species Agrochola lota. The sequence continues at coordinate 13,693,813 of OX376223.1, read as the reverse complement.
AAAGGTTGACTGGTAGAAAATGCCTCGAGGGCGGAGTGATAAGTCTGGTAAAAATCTATTTTGGAATAAAATTATCGCAAATTGCTTGTAACCTCCTTGTTTACAACTCTTTTGAGGGACTATATTTAAATTTTCAGCCAGTACCGCCGGTTAGTTTTTTTTTGAGAGCCATTAAATAAAAACAATTGAACGCATTTTCGCAAAGATGGAGAAAAGTGAATTTCTAGTGTTGATTAAACATTTGCGCAAAAAAAACTATTACGGAAACGAAACAAAGGCTTGATAAATATTATGCTCCGTCGATTAAAATAATTCATAAATGGTTTACGGATTTTCGGTGTGGTCGTACAAGCACAAGTGATGCTGAACGCCCAGGACGCCCAGTTGAGGTCACTACTCCAGAGATGATCGCTAAAATCCATGACATAGTGTTGAACGACCGAAGAATAAAAGTGAGCGAGATAGTCGAGATAGTAGGCATCTCAGACGAACGTGGGCGCAATATCTTACACCAACATTTAGATATGAAAAAGCTCTCCGCGCGATGGGTGCCGCGTTTACTGACTATTGATCAAAAACGCATGCGAGTTACCATTTCGAAGGCAGGTTTGGCGTTGTCACAACGGAATAAACCTGATTTTTTGCGTCGTTATATAACGGTAGACGAAACGTGGATCCACCACCATACACCAGAAACCAAGGAACAATCGAAACAATGGATTTCTAGGGGCGAACCAGCTCCGAAGAAGGCCAAAGCAGTTTTATCGGCCAATAAGGTGATGGCTACAGTTTTCTGGGAAGTTTTCCCTATATAATATTGACTACCTAGAGAAGGGTAAAACGATCAATGGCGAATATTATGCCAATTTATTAGACCAATTTAACCAAATTTTACCTGAAAAACGACCGCATTTGGCTAAGAAGAAAATCCTCTTCCACCAAGACAACGCACGAGTGCACACCTGCGCGATTGCCATGGCCAAATTACATGAGCTGCGATATGAATTGCTATCTCACCCACCATATTCGCCAGATTTGGCCCCTTGCGACTATTTTCTGTTTCTGAATTTTAAAAAATGGCTCGGTGGAAAAAGATTTAGCTCCAACGAGGAGATCATGCTAGAAACCAATGCCTATATTGAAGGGTTGCCTAAGTCGTACTTTACGGAAGGGATCGAAAAGTTTGAGAAACGCTGGATGAAGTGCATTGAGTTAGATGAAAATTATGTTGAAAAATAAATCATAATTTTTAAATAAAGTTGTCTCCTTGTTTCATTTTTCCCAGACTTATCACTCCGCTTATTAGCTAAACATTCCATTTTGATTTTTTTATTTCATCACTGTTACAGAAACCCGAGGTTTTCATGTTTTAACGCTCCAGGCACTCCATTACATAAAGCAATTAAAAAGTTGATCTCTAAAAGACTATATTTTGTAGTAAAGCTTAGACTGTAACAGAAATATTTTACACTTAGGCTATTAATTTAGCCATTACTTTAATTTGTTTGATTCTAAAAATAATCAATGCTTCCATACCTCCGTAAAAAATATAGACTTCGTGATTCTTATAAAATAATTATGTTGTTTGTATTTTATTTTTATACCGATGGGGATTTATGAACTTTGTATCCCTCAATCCCCATTGATGGGGATTGTCAATAGGGATTAGTGGAATAACACAAAATTGTAATAACTTTTGTCCGAGTGGGTCGATTACAATGAAATAAACACTAAATGTAAATTCAAGATACGGACAATGACTATATTTCCAATCCCTTAAATCGCTTGAAAAGAAGAATAATATTATTATTTAAATGGTGGGTGTGTATTTAAGATGAGGGTGTACTTTCGTCTAACTGCATAAATTTCCTAACATTTCTGCATGTGTTTAGGATGGCTGCTTTCTGCATTTTTGATGGGATTGATGTAAAGGGAATCTTCTAGATCGATTTATTATTATATTATTATTATTATATTAGTATGGATTATAATTTATGTAATGTGAGAGCTTTTTTTACATAACTATTACGTATTTAAGGCGACAACGCAGCGCCAGGATAGCCCGCGAAATGGAAATTTTGTCATGTTCTTCGCATTTTGCAGGTTAGTGTGAGGTTGTTTGTTGATCAAAATATGATTCGCGACCGTAGCAAATATGTATTTACAGAATTAGAATCATCTACATACGTTCATGTATCATCAGATGAATGCAAGTATGTACATAAATGACTGATTATTATGGTTGATCGTGTGTCAAGGCCTGTTCACAACGCGTGTGCCTGGACACGCGTTGTACAACAAATTTAAAAGCGAGTCATCTGAGCAAGGTGTCATGCAATTAGGGTGTTGAGCTGAGCGAGTACTCGCTCTGCGACGCTCGCATGGCCGGCAGAACACTCATTGAGAGACGCTTGGTACTTAAGCATACCAGTTAGTAATCGCTCGTAGAGCTAGCAACTACACAATGAGTTGGAGAGCAACGAGCAGCGAGTGCGCGACGGTGACTAGCTTTTTTAATAACTAATTCCTAAATCACGAAGAAGCTTTTTCAAAAACAATTTTTTTTGTTGTATTTTACTGCAAAACTGAGGTCATCGTTCTTTTGACCACTTTGTCCTAGTACCCATGTAGATTCGAATTTAGCTCTAATTTTTCCATTGCAAAAATCGACTGACACAATATTCCCCTCATTTCCATGCAGCTGACTATTTTTGTTGGATTGAAGCATTGATGTAAATCGATAGGTTGAAGATGATCCCAAAAATCAATAGCAATAAGGTTTTGGAGCGGTATGGTATTACTTTTCTTTTAAGTTTTAATAATGAATGTTTTATACCTTGGTGTGAACGCGGATAGGCTTACAGTTGTGTCGGCGAATCGTTCACCGAGAAAGGTTCTATCGACGAAATTGTAAAAAGTGAATCGTTCTGTCGGCGAGTAGTTCGCTGGTGAAAAGTTCGAATTATTCCTCGTAGATACACTACACTTTCCTCGTAGAGACACTTTTGAATTCTATTGGCGAAACAGTGAAAAGTGAATCATTCTGTCGGCAAACCGTTCATCAGAGAAATGCATGTCGGAGCAATTTTTTTTTTTTTTTTTTTTTAGCACTATTTCAGAATCGGAGATAAATACGATGCGTAAAACTGTTGATTCTAAAACAGTTCATCGGCATTCGCTTCTCAGATGAACGGTTAGCCTACAGAACAATTCAGTTTTGAGAGTTCCGCCGATAGAACCTTTCAACGACAACCGATTTGCTGACAACTGTCTCGTCTATCCCCGTGTTCACACCAAGGTATAAAACATTTATTCTAAATGTAGATGTTTTCGTTTGTTGTTTACACCTACATCGGCGCACCTATATTTAAGCAGCTGTACGCACATTTACAAATTGTCATTTTTTACATTTTATCAAATACTTTTGGAACAGAGTATCATTTACAGAATTTATTCCGGAAGTTTATGTGTACAATACAAACATTACCTTGCATAATTATAGTATATCTCGAGGTTTTTTGTTGTTTTGGTCGTTAATATAAAATAATTTGATTACTTGTGTATCGTCGTTTAGATCCTAGATTTATATCCGAGTAGTTTTCAATGTTTTTATTGGTATATTGACGTGTGCTAGCTGACATTATGACAATTACCTAATTTATTTTATGTTTTATCTTTCGTAATGTTAATTACTATGTATACTATTGTATAGAATCATGTTCTCCTAACTTAACAGATAGTTGTGCTGCTGGAAATTTGTTGCGCCACTTATTCTTTCGAGCTAAATCACTAGGAAATGGTGAAAGGCGGACGGTTTGGGGGGACTGTCTTATGTAATTTTGAAGTTCAAAAAGTGCTGATTCTCAGCCTGGTTTAAGTGACTTTTGATTTTATCCCTGGTTTTGATAGTTTCATAAAATTAGAAAACATGTTTGTATAAAGTTGACATAGTAGATACCAATAGACTTGCAGTAGGTGCTTATAACGTAAAGGGTCCCGAAACGATCAATTGCAATTGTCAATGTTTTGTATATTTAATGTCAATCGCTTTAATTTCATTTGGTAGGCGATCAATTGGATCGTTTCGGGGATCATTTACACAAAAAAGCAGCATCACAAAAACGCGCTCAAGGCCACGTCCATAGTAATATGTTGAGGTATACAGCGTGACGAGGGTATATACCTCTTATAAAAATCATTATTTTATAGTACCTCCGAGTGCGCTAGATTGCGCGCCACGAAGGAAGCCCTTCGGAATATTGTGGAACTACATTTTTTTAATACAATGTGATGCAATGACATTAGCGCCGTGTCAAAAGGCCTTCATTCAGTGGTGGGACAGGCTAGTTATTACAAATGCGTAATTACATGCAATACTTACATTTTTGTGTAGTATTATATTTCCACAAAACAATATATGTATCTATCCGTATCTTCATCAATTTATATCTCTGGCAGAACATAAATCAAATAATCATTTTGTGTTTGACTTGGGCGGTTGATATTTGTCAACTTTAGAAAAAAATTGAATATCTCGTAAAACAAAAGTATTTTTTTTTTTAATGCAGCTTTCTATGATAATGAAAAAGTTTGTGAATTGAAGGTTCTTATAGACCTATGTTTAACATTGTGGCCCATAAAGTTAAGCGTCCACCATGGAATAGTAAGTCAGTACTATACACGGTGGCAAGGACATCGACGCGAAAACTGTTACCATGAATTCAATACATGATTCTAAACCCCACTAAGTAATTTTTTTTGTCGGTTATTAAAAAAAAAAATCGGCTGTTCCATACATTTTGACCGCATTGCAATTTTCTATGAAACAGCAGTTTTTTTTTACTATTTGGTTACGGAACCTTAAAAAGTGCAGGATAAAGTGTGTGATGGCCCTAATGACAAAAACAGAGGGCGCTAGTTGCCATGTTAAAATCAGCTCCAAAGAGCTAATTTTATAGCCACGGCTATAGAATTATTAAAAATACAAATCTGTTTTGTTGAGTTCGCCTACGCCTACGTGAACAACCTGATAAGAGGCACCCCTTGACAATAATCTCTATATATCATTTGTGGAAAAGTTTGGCGGTGCAATAAGATTTTAAAATGAGGATAGCCCAGGTATGTACTGGCAATTATTTATCGCGACGGTTTGTTATCGTGCATCTGATTTTCAACTCTCGGTGTTCAGCCGAAAATTGTTCAGTCGAAGGTTCATCCCAGCGCGGAAAAAAAATTAACTATGGATTTTCAACTCTCAGCGCTAAGCAATGCGTTGAAAACCGAGTGAACCTGAATCCTAATTGCGTAATACACGATAAATCAGAATCTGAATCGTTTTGAAACAGATTGCCAATACATATGAAAAAAAAAATTGCTCAACAACGTAAATAACGCAATGAATGTTGTTGATCTGTCAAAATGAAACAGATTAGTCGTAATCGTTTCCGAGAAGGTGTTACGCAATTAGATAGCTGGGCTCAGTGAACTAAAATTTCGGTTTAAATACCTTACTAATACTTTACCTATAGTACCAAACAACAAACCTTAATTACATACAAAGTTACCGTGAAGTTTTCTTATGCATGTGTTACTTCGCACGCTCTCTGTTGTTCATCTGGGGCTACACTGTCGCGTTATCGCGAACTTTACTTTGCGCGCTCTCTGTTGCTCAGCGAGACGTCGAGCGCTGTGCGAGAGAGAGCGCGCGAGGCTTAGTTCGCAATAACGCGACAATGTAGTCCCAACATAAGAAAACTTCACGGTAGAACAATTACCGGTGTTGACAAGTCGCGCCAGTCTGCACGAGCCTTTGACAAGAGCCAAAGGCCAAAAGTGCACTTAAACGGAGTTAATTATGAGATATCAGTTTTATGCTGAGCTGAAACAAGAGTAATTTATCCACTTAATGATGGTCCTGACAAAGTCTTGTGCGCTCTAAGTTTTTAATCACTCATCACTCTCACTCATCAATCATTAACTTTTTCAAAAATATTCAATGTACAGTTTTGACTACAAGTTACTATTTTATTAGTAAGTACTACAGATTATAGAAATTATTAATGTTGAAAATGTAAACTAGAAACGGCCTGTCAAAATATCGTTATACATTACAAAACTCGCGAAGAAATCTAGTCCGTAAGCTGCTCAATGTTATACGAGTATAAGCAAGATTTATTTGTGCCTAATAAAAATGTATACTTATTGAGATTGCTTTGAACGATAAATACACAAATACTTACACTTTGTTTTTTTTTTTTCTCTTTCTCTCTCAATAAACTTCTTGGATCTTTACGAGTGTGATAAATACATTCATCTACAATGACATTCCAGAGAGAAATACAAGCAGAATCACACTTATTAGGGCATTAGTAAGACCACTGTAGGTACTTGCTCTTACTGCATGCCAGTGTATGACACTTGTTATTTTGTTCTGGCTTAAGTGCTCCACCTGCTCGTGGAAGGTACTCCGTTTTCAAGGGTGATTTGTTGTTATTTTAGTCTCGACCTTAATACAACAACTGTAAAACAAAAGTCTATTGGAATATTTATGAAAGCTAAGAAAGAATTAGCTTTAAGAACTGTACAGCGCTGTCTCTTTCACTATTGCACCCGTCCAAATCGCACTTACAAAGTATGGTCCTGTAGCAGCGTCCTCCCACAGGCGCGTTTTTATCGGTCGATAATAACGCAAGCGTTTTTATCGGTCGATAATAACGCAAGCGTTTTTGCGATATCTGTTGTGCTATTCTGTAAACATCTCACCGTGAAAACTTAGGGGAAGTGATCGTGCAGTGAGCTGTCAGTGTCACCCCACCCGATACTAGGGATGACCAAGCATTACATTTACAATCGTAATCGAGATTTAAATTATATTTTTTATGTTAATTCTATTGATCATTTTATATTAAGTATTCTAAAGCTAGTATTTAAATGTCTAAACATTACTATATAGGGGGGGTTTTAATAAAATAGCAAAACAGATATCCAATCAGAAACTCAATTTTGTTTTATTCTATTTTGTTCCTAGACTAGTCCCTTAATATAAATAGCCTGAGGCGCGACGCGTTACGCACGTAGGTAGGTACCTACCAACAATAAATAAAATAGAACTACCTACATAGGTATCTACACGTTGCTGCTACTTAAGTACTAAAGAAAATGCTCATCGACATAGTTTGTTATTATGAACCCATTGTTAACTTATATTATAAACGCAATCGAGTGTTAATAGTGTGTAATTTAACCCCACACAAACTATGTGGGAACCTACCTAAACGATGTAAGTAGTTATATAGATAAAAAGATGTGTATATTATTTGTACCTACCTACCGAATATTTTATTGGAGATAACCTACCTACGCGTTGAATAAAATCATATTCAACAAATCATTACAAAATTCTTAAGTTCAACAGCTGACACTCTTGCAGCGCGCGCACACCGAATCACTTCACCACGTTGAACCGGTAAGAATCGCGCTTGCGCGCTAGGTAGACACTATCACATTGAGGTTTTTTTTACTTACTATGTACCTACATACTTATTTAACTTGTAACGCGTCACGTACTTACTTGCGTACTAAATACCAACGTCCAATTAGTACCTACAATGTTTTATTCATCATCATCATATATAACCCAAGTAAAAGTGACACTTGTAGCGCGCGTACATCACATTACCGAGTTGGCATGATTTTTTCCAACATCTTCAACAATCACCGTCATATTACAGCCAATTTAGACAAAACTTATAAACTAAACTAATTTATATACCTACCTAAACCTTCCTCATGAATCACTCCGTTCATTGGTGAATACCATTTGAAAACCCCTTCGGTAGTTTTGAGATTATCGCGTTCAGACAGACAGACGTGACGGGGGGATTTTGTTTTATAAGGCTCTTCGTACACAAGGCTACGCAAATAACCGTGTCCTTCACCACACAATCCTCACCTTTGAAAACTACATGAAAATCAATTTTGAAAACGCCAAAACGTAGTCATAAATACATATAGTCACCAAGGTTAAAAAAATAGTCGCATTATGATTCCGAAGATACAGCTATAAGTTGGTGAGTATTGTGGGGTGAACGTCCCCACACAATCCTCACCTCAGTGCAAGCAAACGGCTGGGAGTACCGGCTTGGTTTCAATTCCAAAAAATTGTCAAGAAATAGTCATAACGCTATGCCAAATCTCGAAAATAGTCATTAAGGGATTCCAGAGATATAAAGGGGTCTTGGTGAGGATTACGTGGTGAGCCTTTCTCGCCAAAATCCTCACCTGATTACCGCGAACGCCTAGGTTTTTGAATTTGAATTTTGTGTCATAAAATAGTCTCCAACCACTATTAAAATAGATTTACAATTTTACTGTTCGCGACTGTACCAAAACAAAATGTATGTAGAAGTTGACGTGGAAGTTTAACATACTTCTACATAGTAAACCAGGTCGAAATTATCATGGTTGGAAACGACTACTTATTCGCTTATTAGCAAGTCACCAGATTCTCAACTCACCAGATTCTCAACTGACCAGATTCATTTTTTGACACCAAATTCAAATTCAAAAACCTAGGCGTTCCGCGGTGCGCGTTCATTGAGGCTGCGACCGGCCCAGCGGTTGAACGCGTCCCAAAGGGTCATGGCCATCAGGCTGGTCCGGGGATACCGCACGGTCTCCCGTGAGGCGGCGAGCCTCCTTGCCGGACTACCGCCATGGGATCTGGAGGCGAAAGTCCTCGCGCACATGTGGGAGTTGCGCGAGGAGGCGAAACGCCGGGGTGTAACTCCGCTGCCGCGAGAAATCACGGCACAGCGGACAGAGCTCCGGCGGGATCTCATGGCGGCATGGAGTGTGCGATTGTCACAACCCAGCGCTGGGCACGCCACAATTGCGGCGATAAGTCCCCTCTTTGAGGAGTGGCTTGAGAGGCGCCATGGCGTCCTCACCTTCCGCCTGACGCAGGTCCTCACCGGACACGGTTGTTTCGGGAGGTTCCTGTTCCGCGTAAGGCGGGAGGAAACGCCCGGGTTTCACCACTGTGTGGATCGCCCGGAGGACACGGTGGAGCATACGGTGGAGGTCTGCCCGGCTTGGGCGGAGCACCGCCGTGTCCTCACGGAGGCGATCGGCGGCGGCGATCTCTCGCGTCCGGCCCTGGTTCAGGCCATGGTTCGGAGCGAGAGTGCATGGGAGGCCGTCACCTCCTTCTGCGAAGCAGTTATGTTCGCGAAGGAGGAGGCGGAGCGCGCGAGGGAGATGCAAGCTGCACGCCCTCGCGGCCCTAGTCGCCGCAGGAGACGCCCCGGGCGTCGGGAGTCGAGAGCCGACTTCCGGCCACCGTAGGCGCGGGCTTGCGGACGGTGAGCAATGGGCAGCTCGCCGTCCGATAAGGATCAGGCCCATGTCGACGGCGCGTTGTGTTCCACGCGCGCCTCAAAGAGATGTCAGCACCAACCGACGGGGTCGAAAGACCAATGCCTGCTGGGGTTGCGGGTTTGTCCGAAAGGGATAACGCGGCCCCGGCACACAGGCAACGAAAGGAACACGGGTGGGTTTTAGTCAGTAAAAGTCTGACACACCCTCTCGCTCTGCCTAGAGCGGGAGAAGTCATTTGATGATTTCCCATCCTCAAAAAAAAAAAAAAAGACTTTCCGCGGTAATCAGGTGAGGATTGTGGCGAGAAAGGCTCACCACGTAATCCTCACCTAGACCCTTTTATATCTCTGGAATCCCTTAATGACTATTTTCGAGATTTGGCATAGCGTTACGACTATTTCTTGACAATTTTTTGGCGTTTTCAAAATTGATTTTCATGAAGTTTTCAAAGGTGAGGATTGTGAAATTAAAATAACTGGGAAATCATCAAATGACTTCTCCCGCTCTGGGCGGAGCGAGAGGGCGTGTCAGACTGAATATTCATGACAAATTATTAAAAATAAACTTAAAAAGGGGGGTCTATCTTGTTTTTTTTTTCTTTTCTATGTCCCACTATGATTTTATGAGCTTACACATTATTTTTAATAAATACTGTATTTTTTTTTTTTAAAAAATTCTTCACCTCCTTTTTTTTTTTTATAGTCGACCCATTTTATTAAACAAATTTAGTTAATGAAATGAAATGAAATGAAATGAAATGAAATGAAATGAAATGAAATGAAATTGTTTATTCTGTAAATAGGATATAGGAATCACTTTTACACGTCATATTAAAAATATATTAAATTTTGCTAGATGAGTTCGGCGTTTCCTATCCGACTACTCTGAGAAGAAAGGCCGAAACAAACTCAGAGGTCACAGTCTCTTTTAAAGTCCAGACATAATCTTGGTCAAGCCATATGAGGACCATGTAGATTCATGTCTGAAATGGACTTTTGAGAAAAGAACCACACAGATTTGAGTGGACCTGTCCAGTCAGTGCAAGCATTTGTCAGTAATCGTGGAGCTCAACTCAGAACAAAAGGAGCTCAACTCGACGAACAATACCAAAGAAAGGACATTTGGGTAGGCCGCATAAACTACTCAAACTGCCAGACCATCATTAAAACTAACTGAGAGAGGATAAAAAAGGAGTAATGAGAAAAAAAAATTAAATTAAAAAAATATCCACATAGTCCTCACATTCACAATAGGTAATTAAAATAATATTATACTTCACAAAGTAATCAGGTCATTTTGTTTTAATGTTTAAATAAAACTGGTATATTTTAATGATTTTACTAAATAATTCTAATGTCAAGTTTTATGGTTTTATCACAAGGTTTAGCAGAGCGAGCAGCTCAATCCCAAGCTTTTTTATCTTCTAAATAATCTGAAATTTTATAGTACCCTTTTTTACAAAGTTTGGTTTTAATACAAATTTTAAATCGTTTAATGGGTAAGTTTCGAATGTCAATGGGAAGTTTGTTGTAAAAGCGTATACATTGACCCATGAACGAGTTGCCTACTCTGTGGAGACGAGTGCGATGTACAGCAAGGTTGTGTTTATTCCTGGTATTTAAACTATGAATATCAGACATTTTCTTAAAATTTGATATATTTTTGTGTACATACATTAGGTTTTCAAAAATATATTGTGAGGCTAGAGTTAGAATATTTACTTCTTTGAATTTTCCTCGAAGGGAATCTCTCGGACCTAGGTTGTAAATGGCTCGAACAGCCCTTTTCTGTAGAACAAGTTAACGGTCACGTACTATTAGTGTACTCGTGCCGACCCAAACCTTAATCCAATGAAATGAAATGAAATGAAATGAAATGAAATGAAATGAAATGAAATTGTTTATTCTGTAAATAGGATATAGGAATCACTTTTACACGTCATATTAAAAATATATTAAATTTTGCTAGATGAGTTCGGCGTTTCCTATCCGACTACTCTGAGAAGAAAGGCCGAAACAAACTCAGAGGTCACAGTCTCTTTTAAAGTCCAGACATAATCTTGGTCAAGCCATATGAGGACCATGTAGATTCATGTCTGAAATGGTCTTTTGAGAAAAGAACCACACAGATTTGAGTGGACCTGTCCAGTCAGTGCAAGCATTTGTCAGTAATCGTGGAGCTCAACTCAGAACAAAAGGAGCTCAACTCGACGAACAATACCAAAGAAAGGACATTTGGGTAGGCCGCATAAACTACTCAAACTGCCAGACCATCATTAAAACTAACTGAGAGAGGATAAAAAAGGAGTAATGAGAAAAAAAAAATTAAATTAAAAAAAATATCCACATAGTCCTCACATTCACAATAGGTAATTAAAATAATATTATACTTTACAAAGTAATCATGTCATTTTGTTTTAATGTTTAAATAAAACTGGTATATTTTAATGATTTTACTAAATAATTCTAATGTCAAGTTTTATGGTTTTATCACAAGGTTTAGCAGAGCGAGCAGCTCAATCCCAAGCTTTTTTATCTTCTAAATAATCTGAAATTTTATAGTACCCTTTTTTACAAAGTTTGGTTTTAATACAAATTTTAAGAATAAAATCATAATCACTCATATGCTATTAGAAATAATAAACAGAATCAAAATCGAGCCAATAACATACGAGATAATTATGGCAAACGCTACTAAAAAATTAAAAATTGATTAACATGAAAAATATTAAAGATAGACCCCCCGGTCCGGCTACCTAATTACGCAACACATTTTCAATAGAAATTGGTTTGGTTTGGACTTGCTTGATTTTACAACTTTCGAATTGTGTAACTCTAAAATCTGTGATATCAACTGCACTCAGTTTCAGACGCTAAAGAGTGAACGATTAGCATATAAAAATGCTAGTATTTATATATAAAAATCAGCTTTTATACTATAACGTAAGTAGAATTATAATTTCATGACCATTAAGGGTGTCTGGCAAGGGTTTGCCACGATGTCTGGCAATGAATGACGTGATTTTTAATAAAATTCTGAAGGTAATTTAAAAAAATCACACTATTATTTGATGAATTTAGATCGGTATTTTACACACCTTTAGTACCGTTTACCTGCCAAAGCCACGGTAACCCAAACTTCATAATGGTGCATCGTTCTTACCTGCGTTGGGAGCATGCGCTGACAAACTTTTAGCTTTTATAAAATAACGAAGGTCTGGGGTTCACGGGCTCTTTATTACGTTTGTGTACTTATTGGATTAATAATTTCGTATATTCCCAGTTGCCCCCATATGGATTGCCACCAGGTGGCAATCGGGAATAAAATTCTTTACTGTCACCGGGTGGCGACTGGGAAGTTATTACCCCCACTTCAAATCGCTGTACCTACACTGCGGCGTGAATCGCCAACCCCCCTCATCGTTGTTTGTCTTACGGCCGCGATGAAGGGGTTGGCGGTCAGACTTTTCCAATGTGGTTTTATTAATAGATAAGTGATATTATTAGGGACATACAAACAAAATTTTATTAGTATTATTAATCATAAAACCTAGTGTAAATTCGTATCACAGGTAATCAAAGTATTTACAATAATTAAATTGTCTAACAAAAGCTAGATAATCATCAGTCGCAGTCACAGATATAACACACTTTCAACAATCATGTTTTTACAATAAAATTACATTTACTTACATATTCTACATCGTAGTTGTTTAGCAAAAAAGGGGACATTAGATTTTCACAAAACAGACACATTAAATATTTCTATATTTTAAAAACAAATATTTCTATATTTTAAAAACACGGTGAGAATTTGTGTTAATAATTTCTGTTTGCCAGTATGCAGCTCTCAGGTACTGACGAACGAACGTTGAATATTTCCGTCTGATTAGACAAGTACTTAACAGTCACTAGCTCTACATCGGTTTCTTTGCTGTGGCTCAGGGGGGCCAGCTAGATATGACTGTAGGTACCTTTTGCTTTTAGGACTTTTTGATACCGGGGCATTAGAAACAAGTCATGTTGTGTGTGCCAGGTTTCTGGTTCAACCTTTATCAGAAAATAAAACAAATATTTTCAGATTTGAAATACTTATATTAGCATAAAAACCAAACGCACAGTACGACGCAACTTAAATGTAGCATCGGTAAAATTCGTAAAACCGATCACCATCTGAACTGAACTGAGTACGCCTTCAAATACCACCAATACCACCAATATTTATAGTAGCTTTAGGTGAAAATAATCTTTACGCAAACGCAATAGCTTGTGAATCGAAATATGTACATTCGTAAAATTGAAAAGAATGAATGCAAATGTTCAAAAATATGCTAAATCTAAGTTGTGTCGTACTGTACTCTATACCCACACAAATTAAATTAAAAGAACTTCCTTTAACATAAAAATATGTATGTACATCAATGTAGCTGCATCATTAACAACATCTTTTGGAGGTGCGTTCGGATCTGTCTTCACATTTGTAAGTAGTAGGCATGACTGGCATGAAGCCCTCTCCTAGGATCCCACAAAAATGGAGCATACAGGATTTGAGCAAGATATAAAATTATGGTGCACATTACAACAAACAGTATGGAATATTTTACCTGTAACAATAATAAATTACAATATTAAGGCTCGTGCAGACCAGCGCGACGCGATTCGAACAACAATACAATTTCTAAGAAAACTTCACAGTATAATAATAACCGATGTCGCGTCGCGCTAGTCTGCATGAACCTTTATTCCCTAGGTAGCTTTTGTTACCTACCTACATTAAAAAATATACTCAGATAGGACCACGAAATGAATAAATAATAAATGGTAACGGGAGGTTATCTGAATTTGCCTGTAATCTATAATAGTCGATTTGTAATGGTAAAAAAAGCTGAAAAAAGGCTGAAATTGGTATTAGGCAAAAAATCTGCTTGCGCTCGGAGTCGTGGGGACGTTATCGAGGGTGGACACGCGCCAATTATTATTTTTATTTAACGTAAGAGTGTTTTACATAAATAATCGTGCCTTTGTAGAATTATTTCGAAAGAAAAATTTAAAAAAATATATCTGCCAGTTCTTTGACATGGTCTCATTAATATCTTAGAATTATGGAATATCAAAAGAATGCATTTTACAGAGTGGATTTTTGAGATGGGGCAATAAGGGCAGTTACCTTAAACCGTTTTAGCTACAGGAAAACGGTCCAATGAGACTGTCCTTAACTTTTTGAAACATTTTATCTGCATTCACAGAGTTTGAAAAATATTTCACAGTCAGTCAGCAAGAAACTGGGCAGTTTTCACAGAAACTTTTTTTGAAGCCATTCGATCATCATCATCATCATCGATCTGATAAGGATCAAAAACCTCTATTAGAACAACTGAGATTTGAGTACTAGAAAAGTCAGAAATAGCAAAAATCTGCCCATTTTCTTGCTGACTGTATTTTTTTTTCTAAATCTGTGAATGCAGATCAAAATATCTCAAAAAGTTAAGGATAGTCTCCTAAAACCGTTTTCCTGTAGCTACAACGGTTAGGAGGGAGTAGTAACCAAAATTGCCTATCTTCAATTCGATTTTTCTTGAAGGTGATTAGACTTAAATACGAGTACTTACTTACCGCTTACGTTTTGTGAAAAAAAACATCACGAAGTTACTTTTCCGTTTTGTCGATTTGTACTTAATATGCTAATGACTAATTGGATAACAATTTGATGATTATTTGTATTAATACAAAGCGTTTGTTTGTTTGTTTTCGTCGTGTTTGATGAGAGGGATAGGTAAGGGTTGCGCGGGTGAAATTTGTTTTTTTGCTGGCTTTATACGCCCTCATATGGTAGCTATTGCCATTGCTATTGCCCCATCTCAAAAATCCACACCGTATAACTGATTTCGGAGCTTGTCTTACTGACACTGGTAACACATACCACCACGTAAATATTGTTAGGGCCAAATACCATGCCATCACAGCCAACAAACGTGGTAAAGGTGGGCCAAAATCCGTTCCGCTGTTCTTATACTGTAAAAAAAATAAACTCATTAATAAAAATCTTAAATTGATTTCCATGAAGAGTTCCCTAAATTCCAAAAGTCAGCACTTACGGATTATTGAAAATTCATCCCCTAAAAGGGTTAAGTAGGGGATGGCAGTTTGTATGGAGGTTTATCATTATGTTAAAAAATTAGGACACGATGATAAAATAAATAGGAGATTGTGTGTTTTTATAATTTCTAACATGATGATATTATCGTAGACATTCACGTCTACGTCCATAAAATGTATGGAAATACGTGCACGTTATCGTGGATGGAAATTTTAAAGCGTCTTCATATTTTAAAGATTATTTTCAGCCTGTGTTGTCCCACTGCAGGGCAAAGGCCTCCCTTTCTTCTTTCCACTCCTCTCTGTCTTGAGCTAGTGTGGACCAGTCTTGTCTGTAGGCGTCCAGCTCGTCTCGTCATCTTCTCTTGGGTCTGCCTCGATGTCGACGGATGTTTTTTAGGACCCACATCGTGGTGGTTTTGGCCCATGACTCAATCGACATGCGGTAGACGTGTCCGGCCCAGTCCCACTTAAGCTTGGCTGCTTTTTGGGTGACGTCGGCGATTTGTGTTTCGGAGCACAGCACTGTGTTCCTAACACGGTCCGTTAATCTGACTCCAAGAATGCTGCGCTCCATTGCTCGCTGGCAAATCTCAAGCTTGGACTTCTGCTGAACCGTCAAATACCAGGATTTGAGCGCCGTATGTGAGGATAGGGAGTATGCACATGTCCATTAATTTGCGTTTATGGCAAATTGGTAGGTCGCCTTTCATGAGGTTTTTCATCGACCAATAAATAGCTTTTCCAGGCGTTTTCAGTGCGTCTAGCAACTTCTTTTTCTGGTCTCGACTGGAATGAGACTATTTGGCCGAGGTAGATGTATTCTGGAACATATGCAACCTCCACACCCTCTACATACAGTTTACGTTGGACGCTGTTTGTCATGAGTTTGGTCTTTTACATGTTCATACTAAGTTCAATATCGAGGCTCGCCTTATTTAGGTCACTTAGCATTTCACTTAAATCAGCTGCCGAAGATGAAAAAAGAACGATATCGTCGGCGAAACGCAGGTTTGTCAACCTTTTTTCGCCGACGCCTATGCCTTTATCTACCCAGGTGATAGATAGACTTTTAAAAACCTCTTCAAGGGTGGCAGTGAACAGCTTAGGGGACAGCGGGTCTCCTTGTTTGACACCTTTCAATAGAGAAGGATGGTCCTGTGGTGTTGATTTTACAAGCTGCTGTACTATTGCGGTAAATGGTTTTCCTAAGATTTACATAGGAGGTTTGTATATTCTGATTCAGAAGTGCCTTAAATAACGAATCATGGTCTTAATCAACGCTCTGGCGTAGTCAACGAATGCTAGATACAGAGGGATTTTGAATTCTGTGCACTTCTCTATTATTTAGTTGAGGGATTGTAGGTGGTCAGTAGTCGAGAAACCTCGTCGGAATCCTGCTTTTTCAGGTGGCTCTTGGGAATCAAGCTGATTTGATATACGGTTTTCAATAACTTTAATTAACGTTACTTTTTTTGAAGAGAACGTTACTATTTCTTTGTGATATTCCTGGGCCATCGATGGAAGCTTGTTGATCTCGTACAGAATGTGAGCTATAATAATACCTGAATTTCCAAATTGTAGCTCCAGCGTATACATCACGACCTCCGGTGACGTAGCACTAATAAACAGTGCTATTACAGCATTTTTGGCTGCTCCATGTAAACATTTCCGTAGTCTCCTCCTCCTCTCTCATTTTTCCTGATTGCTGAATTTACACACTTTTGTTTAGTCTTCGTATGCTTGCTTAAACTGCAGCCAATCCAACGGGTCACCTACAAAACCAGGTAAGACTTTATTTAGGTGTACTCAATCGGCTCAGAATTTGAGCATGCGATCCGATAGCTGTGGTAGCAGCGGCAAGATCTCTGAGAGCGCTTGCCAATATGTGAACTGTTCCATCAGTGACACCAACTGCCAGCAACTGTTTGCTGCACCAGTAGCGGTAGTGGAAGGTCAAGGTCACCCAATTTTGTATCCGGCGGTTGGGCAGCCTCTGCCTCCAGTTCGCGATGACTTCGCTCTAGCCACTTCTTCACTTCAACTTTAGTATGATCTCCTTCTTCTCTTCCTTCCGATTGTGATCTCCTTCTTCGTTTTCTAGCTCGGCCAACTCGGCGGCCAATCTTTTATCGATTATTCCCATTTGTATTTTTGCCTTAGCTTCTGCTGCTTCTAATTCCAGTCTTTTCTTTCTAGCTAACACTGGTGACGTTGCGGACTATGACCGAGATTTTGAATATAATATTTTTTCTGACTTTGAGGGTAGACCTATGTTGGAACTCGAACTGGAACTGGAACTTTTTCACTTTGTTCGTGTAGAAATATAGGGTTTTCGACTGGTTTTGGGTCCTTTTTCTTCTCATCACGGTTACTTTTAGAGTTTGGTTGCCTTTTTTTTTTTTTCAGGATGGAATATCATCAAATAATTTCTCCCGCTCTGGGCAGAGCGAGAGGGTGTGTCAGACTTTTACTGACTAAAACCCACCCGTGTTCCTTCCGTTGCCTGTGTGCCGGGGCCTCGATATCCCTTTCGGACAAACCCGCAACCCCAGCAGGCATTGGTCTTTCGACCCCGTCGGTTGGTGCTGACATCTCTTTGAGGCGCGCGTGGAACACAACGCGCCGTCGACACGGGCCTGGTCCTTATCGGACGGCGAGCTGCCCATTGCTCACCGTCCGCAAGCCAGAGTTTGGTTGCCTGGAATCATCTTGAACAGCAGTTTCCAAGCCTTCAGCGCCCTTAAACATTTCGCCATAAAGTTCTTTATTTTTCTTCGCTGTGCTCCGTGTATTCACCATAGCTCACGTTTTCAGTAGAGTATGAAACATCTAGTAGATTCGGCTCGAAGACCAGATTGTCGGGGAGGTAATGAAGAAACCAAGAGTAAAGATTAATTTGGGAATGTCGCGGACGAGGAGGTTAAACGTGCGCGCTGCCTTGATCACATCGACGACTACTCTCGGATCGGCTAACGCCGTGCGCTCGCACTCGCCTGCCCCACGCCCACATTCTTCAACCCCTCCGCACCCTAAAAAGCTCCTCGAACGTACATTATAAGTTTATTTGTGAAAGGGTACAAATTTATATATATTAAAAATAGTTAGCCATATAGGCTTGCACGGTTAACACTAATGAATGGCAACGATTTGTTGTAAAAATTGTCAAGAATGCGGAAAAAGTTTATTACAAACCTTTGGACCAATCCTGCAACTTTTTTATATCGGGCCAAATAATGGGTGCCCAGAAAATCATAGCCAGCCATGTTATGAAAATGGTGGAACAAGTAGGCCCAAACCCGTTATAAATCTGGAAAAGAAATATATAAGAGGGATAACATTGGCTCAAAATATAAAATAAGTTACAAATAATTTTCCATTAAATAAGTTACAAATTGTTTGGGCTATACAGGTTGGATTTTGAGACGGGGCAATAAGAGCAGGCACCTTTACCATTGTAGCTACAGGAAAACGTTCTCATCTTTTTGAGTTTTGAGCAAAAATTGCATCAACAGATTTTGGAAAAACATAACATACTGACGGTCTTATTTATAAAGAAAGCTTATGGAAGGTTTTTTTGTTTTGTTTTTTTTTTTGTTTTCTGTATTCATAAACGTTTAATAAAAGTTCTATTACCAATATTGTCGGCCTAATTCGTTAACCTGCTAAGTCCATTTTGAAATAGTTTACAGGACGAAGAAAAATCTGAATAATATCTCTATTAATTTAGCAATCAAAATTCTGAAAATCCCGTTGGTTTCTAAAACTTGTCTTGATATTTTAACAATATATGTAGCAGCATAACTTATACACATTTTATAAAATTTTGGAAAACAATTTATTTTGCAGTTTGTCGAGGTGAAGTTTCAATTTGCTTGAGGGCTTTGCAGTTTTTTATTTAAATTTGTGCAGTAAAACGAATTCAATCAATACCTAATCAAAATATTTATTATTAAAAATTAAACAATCTTTAATAGTAAACAGCGTTAAAATATCTAAGATAGACTTTCATAAACAATCTGTTTTAATAATACGTTATTATGTGTTGGTTTTGTGGTATTACGTACAACACGTAATACTACAAAACTGAAACCGGAACGTTGTCAGTACAAGCCTAAACAGGATTTAGCAGGTTTGCGTTGTGGAGATTGACTGGTGGTCAGAAAACAGTTTCAGTTTTTCGGGCATAGCAGTTGTCACCTTTTTTGGCTAATATCGCTGTTATTCCTTAAAGTAAGTATTGGGTTAATTCCGTTGTAAATGTATATAGTGTATTGAGTATGAGGTTACCACTGAATGAATGGATTTCTAGCACATGATAGAAAATTTTGTAGTGATACGTGACGTTTTGCGCTCGTTGCTATACTACAGTTGACCATACTGGGTGTGTAGGTACTTGGTAAATGTGCGCCAATCTAAGAAGCCCGATTTGAAATCTATCAAAATATATTGTGTAGTGACGGGAAAAAAAATTGTTGCTTTAATAACCGATTCTTGAGACATACTTAATTGATATCATAGTTTGTAATCGACAATTTACCTACATTACTTAAAACTGATTCTCGTGGCATATCTTTTTATTACTCGTCATCATCATGATCATGACGTGTAAATAAATAAATTCACTTTTGTAAAAAAAAAAAAACACTTTCGTCACTTCGGATGATCCTTTTGATTATTATGATTATTATCTCTTTATTTAATTTTGATTACTTATTATTTACATTTTTAAATATTTTTATAAAAACCATACAAAATTGTGGCCCATCGGCATCAGGAACAGGGTCCAAGCTGCCGGTGGTCAGGGCTCTAGAGAGAGGAACCTTCTCAAGCTATGTCTAAGGAGCAGCTCCTTAGTACCGCGGGACCCATTCCTACATCCATTCTGAGACACAGACTTAATTGAGTTATTGTTAATATGGTTTGCGATTTTTGCTCTAAGAATGGATGTAAGAACTTTATAGACCGTACTGCTCTATTAGGGTTGTGGCTTATGCTAACTTTATGGTAGGTTTATCGAACTTTTAGGTAATAAAATGCGTTTATGATTAACACTTTTTGACTACCAGACTTCAGCCAGTTTTTAGATGTTCGATAACTTTTATTAATAAGACTTGTTAATATAGAAGAATATTTATAAAGAAAATTATTTTATAATCATAAAATTTTTCAGCTGTCATTCTTTGACACAATACTTATAGATAATTATGAGACCTAGACCTAGATACATTTTTCGCCCCCGTAAACCCCTATATTGCAACTTTCATCGAAATCGTTAGAGGCGTTTTCGAGAACCTGATTATAAATATAAAATCATTTCTCATTTAATAGTATAGGATTATCATCCTCCTTTGACTTTTAATTAAGTACCTGTATCTGCGCACACACTTGTGCATTATAATAACAATTTATCTCCCGCACCGATGGCTGACTCCACTGAGATTGGTCATCATGGCTCACATTCGGTCTCAGGGACTACTTAAACTATTATATAAGTTTAAAAAAATACATGCATATTCCTTATTATATTAGGCTCACAGTCTCTTAACAACATTTTACTGTAGCTACAACGGTTAAGGCCTGCTCTTACCTTCTTTATCGTCTCAAAAATCTATCCTGTATCTCTGAGTGCAAATTAGAAAGAATTTTTGCAATGGGATAAAAAATATGTCGTTAAAAATTGTATTTATATTTCTATTCGTTCAAGCCTATGCACACGGTGCTTTTTCAGGTGCGTACGCTCTGCAAATGCAACTTGTACTGTTTTTCAAGGCAGAAAACGCACCGTTGACGCACAGACGGCGCCCTTAAATGGAATCTACGTATGAAAAATGCCGTGTGAATAGGCCTTCAGTTAGGTCGATATGAGAAAGGACGATAAGGTACCATTTTGGATGTTGGAACTTTTGCAGCACTTTGCACGATAAGATTCCCAGGAGTTCCTACGGGTATCATGAAACAGTAGGATGCCGCTAGTCCCGAAGTAATGTTATACAACAATGGATTTATATTTATATTTTGTGCCTGAAAAGAAGCTTTCAAGAATGAATACAACGTCATATTTTATTTTGAGAAAATAAGTAGATAATTTTTTATGGCATGTTTTAAACGATTTCCTGGCTCCTCGGTAATTCTAAAGCATCGTACAGAACAACAGATTTGGATATTGTAGTATCTATTATAGTTTCGTGGACCAGAGTCGGCACCAGATCTCCTTTCTCAGTAGCAGCCCGATTCGGTTTGTGCAGCGAAAGGATTTTGTATCATGTTTGGACCAAAACCCAGTAATCGATACGAAAAGGCTGCATGCCAATAGATTATCTAACCATTGCAACCGCCAAAGCAATGGAAAAGTGGGGTGACAGTATGTATGAGAATGCTAAATGCGATGGCATTAATAATTAATGGATAATGTCTTAAAATCTAAATGAAACTGTAAAATTTCTTGAAAATTATTAAATTAGCGAAATTTTCTCAACTGCTGAAAATGTCCCAAATTATAGGTGGCCACCTCCGCTTTACCCCATTTCCCTTTGGACCACTACGTTTGAGATACCCTGTATAATATGCAAAATTTGTGCATTTTAATTTTTTTTCATGATTTATCTATAATCTAAATTTTATTTTACTCTTGGTTTCGGTGTAGGCCGAGAGTAAAAAACTGTCTAGGTTGACCCTTATTAGCTAGTTCGAAAAATGGCGTACTGAGTTATTATGGTAATAAGCAGAGGAAGATAAGCAAGTAGAGCACAATTTTTAATGAATAAGATTTAAAAAAGGCGATAAAACAATAAAGAAAAGATAGATGGATTGTGTGAAGAATGATATGAAAGAAACGGGAGTGAATAATAATAACGGTTGACAGGGCAAGAAGAAAACTTTTTGCGTCGGCCCCAAGTAACATGGGTTAAGGGCAGGAAGCTGACGATGACGCTATTTTCTATTTTCATAAAATTATTTGAAATTTTGTTCTTTATCAATTATTTTTATTAAAACTCCTCGAGCATCTCGCTTTTTTGTCTGCGCTGACCCTGTTCAGATTGCGCATTAGGATTTCTCCATACAAAATGTAACTCCCAACTTCATTATTAACTTCATTGAAGGGTAGTTTCGGAAAACTTGTTCTATAACGAAGAAACAAAAAACTCACCAGTTGCATTGCTATTGGTGTAAAAACAGTAGAAACAGCGACATTGGAAGCAAAGTTGGTAACAAAAACAATAACGACGATAATGAGTAGTAGAATCAATAATTCGTTTAGCCCGGCCAAGGCGTCCTTCATGGCATCTCCGAGTATGCGGTTCAAACCGGATTTATCGGCTGCATTCGATAGTGTAAAACCACCACCTTAAACATAATAATATTTCGTTTTGAGTTTGTAAACATAGCTTGAGCATCATTTCATAGCGACTGAAAATCTTCACAATTTTTTTTTTCCCATTGTTGTTATGAGATCTGAGCATCATAGCTGTTCTAGTATTCCAAAGTTATAGCATGCCAAAGTATTAAAAAAAAAACTAGTAATTTCATACCGCGCCTGATTCCGTATTTGATGAGTTAATTTAAATTACCCTATAAACAACAGCAATTTTTCCTTTGAGGGGATGACTTACACAACCTTACCCTATTTACTCAATGGATAATGTTACATAAATAGTCTTATTTATTTTCAAACTAGATTAGATAATATACTGTACAGTGATATACAACGTGTTCCTTTTGCTTAAGAATAGAGATGATGCCTGGGTAAAAAAAATGAAATTCTAATTAGTCCGTCAGACAGATAATAAAAAAATATTAGACACGTATTTTTTGCTTTATTATATTAATACAAAATTACTTAGATAAAACGCATTTTAGGTTGGGGAGTGGGGGTCGCTACGTCACTAGTATGTATAAAATCTACATACTCGTGACGTCATGGCACATTTTACCTCAATGTATCACCGTAATCTTTAGATTACGTAAAAAAAGAAAAAATATGTGTCCAATATTTTTTTATAATCTCAAAGAGGGACTAAAAAAATGTTTAGTCATCATCCCTATTATT
Source organism: Agrochola lota (assembly GCA_947364205.1). Classification (NCBI taxonomy): domain Eukaryota; kingdom Metazoa; phylum Arthropoda; class Insecta; order Lepidoptera; family Noctuidae; genus Agrochola; species Agrochola lota. Next base: position 13,670,290 of record OX376223.1, on the reverse strand, counting down.
TGTTATATATATTTATTTATTTTTTACGACAAAATCCGCAAAATCACAATTATTTATGTAAAACAGCCTTAGGTTAAAAAATAAAAACAAAAAACATTTATATAACAAAGAGTTACGAGGAGTCAACGTGGGTTACAAGGATGTCCGGCCAATGCGGGCCGAAATGCAAATAAATTATTAGCCAATGACATGCAAACGCGCGAAATATCGTTCAGCCCATTTCTTTTGTTGACTGCCGCTAGCTGCCCGCACCGCCCGGGCGGTGCGGGCAGTAGCTAGCACCGCCCGGGTGGTAGCTAGTCTACCGAAATCTCTCGAGCGGGCGACGCGTATGCATCCGATGTAGGTACTTACGTCAAGGGCACGCAACGCACGTTTTTTGTGATAATGAGTTTTAACTAATAGAATGTGGAAAATCGGAGTCAATGGTGACTTGGTGCACACGGAGCTAACCCGGTTTTGGGGTAGGTATAAGTTTTGTTTTTGCCTTGTTCCTGTAATAACCCAATAAATAAATAATATCTAATAATCTCACATTGGATACAATAGGCACCTTGTTTAAACCATGTCTGATAGTACCTACCGTAAGTTTGCACCTAGAACGAAATGATAAAATAAGAGGTCAGCCACAGGTTTGTATGGGGATGATCCACTGTGCGGCGTGGCGAGGTCGCCACGCCGCACAGTGGATCATCCCCATACAAGAGGTTGGACATAGAATCAAAAATTGAAAAATTATTTAATTTAATAAAATATATATATATATACGTACAGTTGCATTCCTCTACTATAGAACAACAAAAATTGTTACAATTTTTTTTTATTTCACCAGCGCTTAAAGAGTGATTTGATGAAAACTGTTATTTTTGGAGTAACTGGAGTAACGTTTTTCCAGCAAGCAATTTTTTAACGAATGACCACCTGAGGGAAAAACAAAGTACATGGGCGGATAGCTAATATTTGTGCAGAAATGTGCGCCGAAAATGAAATTTGTGCGTCTTAACGTTTTCAAAATATTTAATTTCCTGCTGGAGTAACGTTTTGCAGAATCTTGTTTCTCGGAAACCAATGACTGGCGCCCGTAGAATAAACGTATTTAGGAAGTTCCCTTATTTCTTTTGGAATATTATTGAAGATTTTAATTGCTGTGATAAAGCTACATATTTTTATGACATAATGGGCTTTGATGTGCAGGAATTCTTAGCAGTATTGGGTCTCGACGGGTATATTTTGAATGCAAGTCGCATGTTATAAAAAATGTAGAGTGTTCACAAATACACCAGCTTGCATAATGAGCAGACGGTTAAAAGTTTTATTTTTTTATGCAGGATGTTAAAGGACTGATATTGCTCTTAGGAGTTTTTCCTACACTAGGAACAGGTTAGGAGTAGGAGCCCATAGCAGAGTAAACAGGAAACATACCCGTGCGTGGTAAGCAGTAAATGCAACAGCTTCACTTGTGATACGACTTAAACGTTTAATTTAATTAATGTATCTGTGTGTGTTATTTTCGAAACTATGTATTTTTGAAACGTGTTCTAGGACTTTATGTATTATTTTTATTGATAGCATATAACCTTACGGGACATCAAAAGGAACACGTTGTTTGAATATCACTACCAAAATAAGGTAATACTACTAAAATGGGCACAAACATTTTAATAATAAATAACCCGGTCTCCCCTAGCAGGCCGCACGTCAACGGTAACTATGTAGGTAAAACGTTCTCAAGTCCCTAAAGTTAGAATAATCCTCAAATGTCACGATTTCATGAAACAGTCATTCAATAGGATTATATGAACTCAGATAGTTGTATTGCCGATTCTAATGATTATAATATTTTGCAAAGCCATATTTGTTATGGTCGCGAATCATATTCTAATCAACAAACAACCTGACACTGACCTGCAAATTGCAAAAAACGTAAGAAAAATTGAATTTCAATGGCTACCTTGGCGCAACCCCCTTAATGACTACTTAGGTGTTACCATGGACGTGAGCTTGGTTGTTAAATAATGAAAACAAACCTAATAGAAAACTGAATGCATAAGGGCAGTAGGTATTTAGTAACGGAAAGTCCAGAACGCTTTGCGTTTTTCCCTTTGGTAGACCTTCTCTATCTGAAAAATAACAAAATGTAAAAATTTAACGAAGTAGATAATTAATACTTGTGAAAAGAAGTAAAGGAGATAGCTTTTTTCGGTCCCCTGTATTGTAACGTCTATAAATCGAATTATACCATTAGTCCCTAATTTATCTTTTAGAATTGGTCGATTTTTTTAATAAAGTCTAACCGGAATCACGAAATAGTAATAAAAGAAAATTGCTATGCAATTGCTTCAATTCCAGTTATGTTCGTCAATGCCATTGCCACGAACTGGCAACTTTTTTTTTTTTTTCTAAAATAACTGTAGAATCTAAAATGAAAAAAAAATTTGGTTCGTATATTAATTAATTTCACTTTTCGCATAATATGCGAAAAGTAAAAAAAAGTAAAAAGGATTGCGAAGGACATATTATGTCCTTCGCAATCCTTTCGGTGAAAAAAGTCCCAGGCAGTTAAAATTGGCGAATTGTTCTAGTTGTTTTAAAATAAATTGTGCATCCATGTAGTGTGCGTTACCCCAGCAAGAAAATCTCTTCAAAAATGAATTGAGTATAATTAATATTTAGAGCATAAGGTGCTGTAAATGTGCGCCAAATAAAAAAATTGTACGTGCTGTCGTTTTGGAAAAAAAACGGAAAAACTAATTCTGCTGGAGTAACGTATTTCCAGCAAGATTTTTTTTAACGATTGACCGGAGGGAGAATCAAAGTACATGGGCGGATAGCTAATATTCTCGTTGAGCTCATACATCATGTCGAGCCATTACCGCCGTCTTATTGTAACCGACAAAAACCAAATTTTACAGAAGGTTTTTTTTAAATATTGTTGTAAATAAATGCTCTATTAAATTGAAATTTAACGTATAATTTCTGAAGCTTTAGGTGCAACAGTAATTTAAAAAAAAAAAAATACAAGTAGGTTTTGAGACATTTTAGGCGTTTACAATAATTTTGACTTCTAAATTACGACTTCTTTCTTAGGTTTCCGGGCGTTTGAGATAACATTTGCGATAAAAATTACCTGGTTAAAGTTTTAACGCAAGCGACAATAAGCCATTTTAACTATGCATCCATTTTCAATAAATGGGTACTTTGTTAAAAAATAAATAAATAGGTTGACTGTAAACTGATACTTGGTTGTGGTCGAGTTTCATATTGATTACATCCAACTTTGATTTTCAAAGGTAGTATGGTCATTATCCAAAAGGTTTTGATCTGGTATTTTTTTTTTTTTTATCTAAGTCCATTAACATGTATGTTTCTTACTATGAGAATCACTGTAATCAACAAGAAATTTGCTTAGAGGTAATGTGTAATCATTATGGTCTGAAATTATAAGTGATTCAGCTGTTGTGCAATCATTATGGTCTGATATTAAAAGAGATTCAGCTGTTGTGCAATCATTATGGTCTGATATTAAAAGGGATTCAGCTGTAAAATTTTGTAAAGATGGTAGATGTTGATGTTATATGAGGTTAAAACCGCTTCCAGATCGTAGTCGTAGTGACTTCCCGTTGGCATGATTTAATCAAGCGTTAAGTTCTGCTGTGTATCCTCAGGAACAGGAGATTTAGTAATGCTCTATTCTGGTAATGAACTTGGTGGTAATAATTCCATAATGTTTTTTATCCTTGACAGTAACAAAAAAAAACTTAGTATTTAGCACTAAAAAGTTCATGTGTGACATGCTTAAAATAAATTTTAACAGCTGGTGCCTAAAGCTCAGTGGCGGCAACGCTTTAGTGATTAACAAAGTTAAGACGGAAGCTACTCCACGCAGGCAAGGCCGCGAACACTCGCTAGTCAAAAGTTAGTAGCCTTCGATTATTTATTTTCATTAATTTACTAAAAAAATCACAATACTAAAGTATCTTATATACAACCGGCGTTGATATTCTGGAGAACAATTTGTAATAAGTAACTGCAGCGATTCACTAAACACGCACAGCCTTACTAATAAAAATAAGTTAAACATCTGTTTAACGGTAGTATTTTTAAACAATGTAGTAATGTGTAATGTGTGTATAATGTCTTTGGTGCGTGGCCATGACAGCAACCAATGAAAAACATTGTTTTACTTTTTATATTTTTATTTATTGGATGAACACGAGGCTTTTGGCTACTTTTGTAAATGTGTATTTTATGTGTTTTTATCTTTATATGTGCGTTTTGTTTGTGCAGAATAAACAATTTTTCTTTCTTTCTTTCTTTATGTATAAGCTGTGAATAGGAGTTACACACTACCCTTACTAATAATCAGTCCTTAAACAATGAGTAACCCACTGCTTATGACAGAAACCACTGGCAACATTAGAAGGTGCGTTCTGAAATTGGTACTGCGTAATATCAGTGACATTCATAACTTTGTACTTATAAGTTTGATAAATGTAAATTTAAATAATTACGTTAATTTTATTTCCAAAGCTACTGATTTTGCGTTCTTTTACGAATAAAAAAAATATTTATTGTTAATTCACTAATGAAGCATTCATTAGGTTAAGAACGCAACCGTAAAAGCTATTATAGTCAATCTTGAACGTCAAAATATCTCAAAGCCAATTCAGTACGATTATAAAATGATGAAGATATATTTTTTTCTACAATATTAAATGGCTGAAACGAATGATATTTAACGAATAAAAAAAAAACTCTTGGTTAAACTTTGCTGAACCTATATTTCAACCGAAACTTATTTTCTTGCTGACAAAGGATCATAACGATTTTTGTAACATTTTCTTTGTTTTAGTGGTTCTTCATTGCCAATTTCATCAAAAATATCGAAATTTTGTAAAAAATCCATGGTTTTCAAACTCAATACGACAAAGGCAAATAGTTATTTTAGGTTATACGATCGCTATACAAGGTCCGATGGCTGAATAACGGTTGTACAAAATCTCATTGCTTAAAGACATTTGTAACACCAGATATACACAACTAAAACGTCAAATATCGTTTATTGGTAACGTTGATGTTATAAGCCTGGTATAGTCGTGCGTAAATGTTTATTAGTAAGGCTGTATTAATATAACACTATCACACCACTTAATAAAACCTGGTGTTATCACGTGATCATCAGGTAATTATAATTTAACACTAAATATAGTGCAGAAAGATGCACAATTTTCACTGAAATGAACTCGTCGCAACACGTTTTAGGCCACTTTGTATAAAGTAAAATATAAAAATAAAAATTGATCACTGTGTCGGTTGCGATTACAAGTAACCCGTCGCTTACGATACAATTCTTAGACAATTACGTGACTTACGATAATAGTGACTATATCGGTTACTATAAAAGTTAGAAAACTGTTGTGCTAACGATAAATTTACCATTTGCTTTATCTTTAAATGTATTGTATTTTGGCGGGAAATCTCGACGAGACAGTGTCCGTTATGGTTTAAAATGTCGTTTGTGATGAAAAACGCTGTTTGGGAAAAGTATCGCCTACGGTATGTCAGCGGTAATGGCTCGATTTGCCGATGCACCCGAGAAGACCAAAACTTCGTTTGTGAAATATTTACTTCATAATTTTCGTGTTTAATAAATATGTAATATGTCATTTTGTCCGTACCTACAAATATATGGACAAAATGAATTTCCTTAGTGGTTTGATTAATTTATTTATTCATTTATTTTGTAGATGGTTCCTATTCAATTACAAGTTTACGTAGATTACAACTAATGAACCAAAGATGATTATTTATACTAAACACTCAACTGAAAGTAAATATATCAAATAAAAATATATGATTAAAAAACAAAACCTTATGTAATTTTGGACGTACTTTACTTTACGATAATTGAGTAGTGTAATGAAAAAAAATGTACCAAATCCCTACCAAGGACAAGGCTTGTAATTTAATAATTTACTTACATTTGGCGGTAAAGTTTCTAAAAAAGCTGGTGTCTCTAGGTAAGACGGTCATCATAAATGCAACAAACATAGCCAGAGCAGAATCACGAATGCTGTAAAAAACACAATTATGTTGCTGTTCAGTTGCCTGAGCAATATACACAACCATGATAGTATCGATGGCTCCTTATGGTTGCACTAGTAGACGGCTCGAATTCGTTGTTAGGCTTGGTTTAATATCCGGCGGGATCTCATGGCGTCATGGGGAGTGCGATTGTCGCAACCCAGTGCTGGGCACGCCACAATTGCGGCAATAGGTCCCCTCTTTGAGGAGTGGCTAGAGAGGCACCACGGCGTCCTCACCTTCCGCCCGGCGCAGGTGCTCACCGGACACGGCTGTTTCGGGAGGTTCCTGTTCCGTACAAGGCGGGAGGAAACGCCTGGGTGTCACCACTGTGTGGATCGCCCGGAGGACACGGTAAAGCATACGGTGGGGCACCGCTAGTTATGTAATAATTTCCCAACCAAAAAAAAGACGCCTTAATATGCATGCTGTTTAGTTATTTGTGTATTTGAATATACACGCTGAAATTTTAATGGTGGTTTTCCCGTGGCAAAATGTGTTAACAATTGATGTGCGTTTCGATGGCGCGGCCACGGCGATTAAAAAAAAAAAACTCAGTATGCCAAGATTTTGAAGAAAAAAAAAACGTTGGTTCCCAAAACCATACATTTGTCAAAGTAATGGTTAAAAAGTTATAATGTTTGAACGTGGCCGCGCCATTGAAACGCGGAGAACCGCGCGGCCACGGAGATCTTTAAAACTAAGCGTTGCAGAGACCTTGAAAGTTTGGTAAATAGCATATTGAATTTGTAAAAAAAAAAAAAAAAATACAGAAAAATATCCTAGGTGTATATTTTAGGAGCTGTAACACTAAAACCCCCAAGGCCGCGTCATTGAAACGGTAAAAAAAACGTTATCACCGATTTCTCGTTGAAAAGCATCGCAGAGGTCTGAAGATTTTTGTAAAACCTAGATTTGAATTTATCAAAATTTGTAAAAATACGAAAAAAAATCCTAGGTTTATGTTTCAGGAGCTGTAGTACGGTATCGCGTAGAAATAAGACGTGAGTATCTAAGTAAATATTAGCGAGATCTTTTTCGTTAACAACACCTATTAATATGTAGAACTACCGATAATAGGCAAAACATAATAATAGGTGTATTTTTTTTCATAGTATAATACCTTCAATACGTTTTGAATGTTTCGATAGGGGGGTGACCATGGCTTATTGTTTTCAGAAAACTTTCCACCTATATAAGTAATGTATTAGAAATGATATATCAAGGATTCTAAATTAAATTAAAATGAAACCATAAGATACAAAACCATATGTTTATTTCATTAACAAACACATCACATACACCCGTGAGTACCCGTGCCAGAACCATAACAGATAACTTTGCACAATATTCATAATTCCTGTAAGATTGATGCATAATTGTATACTCAAACCCATAACTTGTGTCTGAGACTAAATAACACATTTACAATATCGTAGGCGAAAAGAAAGGAAGTTTATTAATCATTTTCAAAAATCATTTATGTACTTGAATTTTGACACGAGTTATCTCAATATTTTGCTATGGTATTAACCGTGCAAATTACAATTAAGACATTTTCATTTAATCAGCTATCTAGCGAGGTACAATATTTAAAAAAATATTCTAAGTGCCGATGAAAATGACGATAATGCTGGCTAAGGTCACATTTGGAAATTGTTGAAATATTAAAAAAATGTGTGATAGTCGAATTAAATTCTTCTGATTCCATATTTACAGAAAAGCCTTTATAATATCAAGGCTTTATGAATATCTCTCAACTGGGGGAAGAGGGATATTCTGAGAAGAATATCTCACTATTGTTTTTGCAAAATGGGAATTTAGTCAATTCTATCCATAAAACTATGATCTTTAATACATTCATTCATCTTTACAAATTTAACGATTTTGCTAATATTTTTATAATCCGCGGATTAATTTACTTGTGCATGTATTTAATATTTGTTGAATATGAACATTTTGTTTGTACGCAACAAAAAGAAAACTGAATCAAACGCACATGTATTAGTAAAGTTCATACTTTTATTGATAGAATTTTCTAAATTCCCATTTCGCAGAAATGGGAATCAAACATCTTAATATTTATGTCAACGTTATCGAAGCATCACAAGTAGTATACGTTTTTGACAAAGTGACTTGTGTCTAATCTTAGGAATACTTGAGGCATATATCGTTACTTGTACTCATTAAAACTAGAAAAGATTATCGTTGTTTGAAAAATAGTAAAAGATGAACGTTTGCTGCTATTAACGCTGAAGAGTCGTCAGCTACAATCTCGTGAGGGGCAGTTCGTACTTCTTTGTGTCATCTTTTCAACCATGACAACATAGAGTTCGTTGTGTGGTTATCAGTAATCAATTGGCATATTGCTGTCGACTTAATAGTTGAAGACGTTACCATGGCAACATAGAGGAACATCCGTTTCGTTAGCGGAGATCCATCTGGGAGTTTGATCGTTCGGAAGAATGATCCAGTTGCATCTATGGTCATTGTGACGTGAGGAATTTTCTCCATATATGCTTTGTTGTTCGTCTTAAGTACGGTGTGAGCTTCGTCTTCTTATTTGGATTGTGTGGCATTCTATTATTTATCAGTATTAAATAGAGTGCAGGTCATTGTCACTGTTTTGTCTGTTGCTGCCTTGCTCGTTATTTCCGAGATGCTACTACATTGTGAGCACTTTCCTTTGATCAGAACATTGTTATCTTCGTCGACCCGCTTACCCGCTTAGTTTTGAAAACCCATGTGCATGGAAGCCTTGTTGATTCCCACAGTTCCTCTCGTAGTAAGCAGGCCCACTTGTACTTAGGTAGTGTTTTGTACTTTTTATGTGTTGAGGTAGTGTTAGGATCACGCCTGACGTAATTAACTGAGAGAGGTTCCACTTTCTTCCTGTGAACTCTTGACAGAAAATTGTTACTGGGAAGTGTAAGTACCTATTCGTAGATTTGTAAATAGCGAACAGTTAAAAGTAGGTTAGTTATTAAAATCATTTTAGGTAAATAAGTTGATTAGGTACAATTTTTATAATACACCCTATATACTTCATTATTTAATTCAGAAAATAATTTTAAGTAAGATTATAAACAGTTTTTTCAGTTTCGTGTTCAATAAGTATTTATGACAGTGCTAACCCCGTAAAAGTATAAGGGAAAATTGGAATAACTTTTAGGTAGTATTGTTTGTTAAGTCAGTAGGTAGTTATCAGCTGTAGCGCGAGTGTCAACGACCGCTCATCACTCGCCCCAGCCTCGCGCAGTCGGTCGTTCGCGCTATTACTATTGGTTCTAGGTCGCTTTCGAGTTTTGTTTTTCACAATTCTAAACTTGTCATTTATGAATCCTTTTTTTTTTGTTTTTTTATAAATCTATAGTACCATCATTTTGCTGCGGAAAAACAACCATTAAAATTTCAGCGTGTATATTTATTTAATGAAATAGACGACTATCTATGCCCCTGTCTATACATTAAAAATAATATAAAATAAACAGGTTAAAATTAAGTACGCACAATTTCATATCCTTAATTTCGTAAAAATTGATGATCATGTCACCCCAGCCACTGAACATTTGTGGAGAACGGCAAAAGAATGAAAACATGGCACCGCCAAACAAAACGACAACCATCTGAAAATAAATAAAACTCGGAGGCATCGGTACGAAATGAGCCGAGTGATAACTCACATAATATAAAAAGAAACTGCTTCGAGTGTCTCGTTGGTCTAGTGGTCGCAAGCGCTACTGCTGAGCATGAGGTCCTGGGTTCGATTCCTAGGTCGAGCAAAGTGTTTTTGGGTTTTCTAGGTAATGCTTTTGAAACTTGCAAAGCTTGTTTACAAAGTGTACTTTTAATGAGTTTTAAATTTTCATTCATTTAATTGTAATATATCACAAGGTGTTTTGTTGTAACATTTAAGTCATTTAACACAGTACCCCATAAGATAGGTACTTGTGTAAGTCCAATTTTGCGCAAGTATATCGTAACGTGTGTGGCCTGCATTACCTTCTCCCAGTATGAAATTGCTCCTCTCTTCTTGACATCTTTGCTTATAACTGCTGCTGCGGCAAGCTCTACGGATTTTGGCATTTGGGATAGTTTTGCCGTTTTACTCTTAGGTCTGGAACATTGTAATATTTTCGTTAATTTTTTTTTCCTTTTTCTAAAATAATACAGCTGGCAACACAAACGTCAACACGTCCCAAAATAGTTTTCTAAATGTTCATAGTTTTATTTAGTTTAGTTAAGTTACTTTGTCGACATAAGTAGAAAAGTTGACGAATCAAGAGAATATAATGTAGAATGGACAAAGGAGAAAATTGTAGCACGCCGTTTCGGATAGGTTTGGTTTTCTTTAATCCATTCGTACAGAAGTAGGAAAACTTATTTTGTCGACTTATGCAGAAAAGCTGAAGTTTATTTTATAGAACTTTTTAATTTTACGCCCCCCGAGGGGAGCGTGCCCCTCCGTTTGGGTATCGCTGTTGTACAGAGTCCGTTTCCTCACGATGTTTTTCTTCACCGATGTCAATAATGTCCAAGATAAATACCATAAGTAACATATCTGTACATTCTACTGCCATAACTGTGGCCAGGCCCCAAACGAAGCACCTACACGTTTTGATATTGCATTAACATGATAATAAATATTTTTTGTCGTAGTTACATTGAGCTGCACGCGTAGCATGAGTACCTTTTTGTCGACGGAAGAGTAGACAAAAGTGACGTTCCGTGTAGACAGTACGACGGTACCAAAGTAGAAAGACTCTACTGCACTTTTTACGACATTCACTCTTTTACATAAATCGACTCAGAATTCTTTCGATTTTTTTTTCCTTTTGATTGACAATTTTTACTGATATTAAGTCACGTATATAAAGACAACTGCAACAATTTTTCTCAAAGTGTCGAAGTACCATATTTTAGAACAAAAAAAAAAAAAAATACAAAAAAAAACGCTCTCCTGTAAAATCATGATTTTGTAGATAACCGTTTATACTTTGTGGCCGTCGAGTAGAAAGTTTTCTACTGTCTTTAAGCATGGCGATTACAAAATCAAATAATATTAGACAACTGTCAGTTGTCAGTTTGGGATAGAAAACTTTCTTCTGCAATAGTCTACATAGAAAAGGACCTAGACAAAGATCGATAAAAACGAAAGACAAAATGACAAATTGTAGAAAGATTTCTAAGGCGCGATGTCAAAAATGAAGAAACGAAATGTCACTTTGTATTGAAAGAGCTGTGTATATTCTTCGTAGAAATAAGCGTCCAATGCCTGCTGGGGTTGCGGGTTTGTCTGAAAGGGATATCGCGGCCCCGGCACACAGGCAACGGAAGGAACACGGGTGGGTTTTAGTCAGTAAAAGTCTGACACACCCTCTCGCTCTGCCCAGAGCGGGAGAGGTCATTTGATGATTTCCCATCCAAAAAAAAAAAAAAAAAAAAAAAAAAAATGCTACGCGTGCTGCAGGGGGAACATAATTTGATTAAAGGATTTACATTTTTAGAGGATCAATTAAATATTCTTATAACAAAAAAAAAAACATACCTGAATAATCCAAAATGTACAACTGCCATGTACATGTAAACAAAGCATTCACAGATAATCATTTTTGGTATAGTAAAGGCGGAAAACATCGGAAAGGATAAATATTCTGGAGCACTTGGATATGCCCTGAAACAAAAATAAACGACTAAGGCCGTTTCTCCACCGCTACCTCCAAGAGACTTCAACGAGAAACGAGATTATTCGAACCTGACGTCCCAATGCCAGCGATTGTTCGTCGCCCGCGACTGATCTCGGCGGTTCAGTATGTTATGGTAGACAAAATAAAAGCCGCGCGACGGGCGCCGGTGTGACGTCAGTGTGTGGACAAGATCAACCGTGTTTTATATTGCCATCACATCGGCCGGTCACAATTTCGGGCTCAGTGCTAGCGATCGCGCCGAACTACTCTTTAAATTATCTCAATGGTTACCGATTGGTTTACGACAAATAACCTAGCTCTCAATACTAAGAAAACGAAATGTGTTAAGTTCGCCCTACCTAATGTTAGATATCTAGGTCCCAACATCGTCTTAGATAAAGAGGTGCTTGAATCCATAAACTCGGCAGTTTTTCTGGGCATAACAGTAGATGCCAATCTTCAGTGGGGCCCACATATATCGAATCGAGCCTAGCGGGAAGGCTCAGTTCGGCCGCCTACGCCGTCAGGAAAGTAAGACAATACACTGACGTCGATACAGCTCGTTTAGTCTATTTTAGTTATTTTCATAGCGTTATGTCCTACGGTCTTCTGCTGTGGGGCAAAGCTGCTGATATTCAAAATATATTTGTCCTTCAAAAACGAGCTGTTCGAGCTATTTACCAGCTAGGTGCCAGAGTTTCTTTGAGAGATTTTTTCAAAGATATTGGTATCCTCACGGTGGCATCTCAATTCATCTTCGCCAATATCTTATATATTAGGCAAAATATACACTTATACACTAAAAACAGTGATTTTCACAATGTTAACACTAGAAATAAGGACAAACTACGAGCTCCCTGTCACCGGCTTCATAAGGTTCATAACTCATTTGTTGGGCTTGGTATAACTTTTTATAACAAGCTACCCTCTTCTCTGGTAGATTTGCCTTTTAATGCGTTTAAAACGAAAGTCCAATCCAAGCTTTGTTCAAAGGCATACTATTCTATCAACGACTACTTAAATGATAAGAATAGTTGGTCGCTGTGATTAACTCAAGACAATGTTTATGTTCTTTCTCCAGCTTACCTACTGACAAGTTATATGAGTTTATATAATTGTTTATTTTATTTGACTTTATTAGTCAAGTTATTTAAATTTAATTTATTGTTGACATAATCTACTCATCACAATGTTTTATTTTTATGAGTTGTATTGCAATATGTGGTTAGCTAGTGACCTCGACAATTGATCATATTATTTATTGTTATTAGTTAATTAACTGTTTGTTTATTTATTTTACCTCGATGGTCCTAGTTTATCATTTATAACTTCCAGTTACAACTATATGTAAGCGGGCACGCCCTTTATGCCTGGGGGGTTTTATTTAGATATTAAGTTCTGTTTACGTAATTTTTTTTTTTTTTTCTGCCTGAGCGTAGCTGTTCTCGATGATTTTGTCTGGTATATTGGCGTGTGCTAGCTAACATATGGCTAATAATTTAAATAATGTTTTGTGTTGCGTAATGTAAATTATTTTGAATATATATAGAATCTTTTTTTTGTTGTTCTTCTAACTGAACAGACAGCTGTGCTGCTGGGGAGTTTGTTGCACCACTTCTTCTTCCCAGCTAATGCACTAGGAAGTGGTGAAGGGTGGGCGTTTTAGGGGACTGTCTTATGTAGTTGACGTTCGAAAAGTGCTGATTCTCAGCCTAGTTTGAATAAATGACTTTTGAATTTTGAATTCGGGGTGTGTTGTGTAAGTGGAACAGAAGCCATACCCGGGAATATTTGCTTAGTAGCATTGACCACGCGGGCGGGCGGGGATGCACGAGCGGCTTGTGCGCCTGCGAAAGGATATCAAAGAGGCCGACGGCAAGTGCAGCGACTACCTATCGGCCGCCAAGGAAAGCTACGAATTCATTGATAAATTCCGCTCATTTAGTAGGGTGCGTATGATTTGAATTTAGATATTTTTTAAAGTTTAAAAAAAATACTATGCCATAGGTTTCTACTCCTTTCACCTATTATACCCTAGTTTTTTCGAGACGATAAAAAAATCATGCTGTATATGTATCACTACTTCGGCGCCGTCATCTCATTCTCTTTGACGTTGCGTTGACAGCAGCGGTCGACGAACACCCTTAAACTAATAATAATAAGCGCTGTGCAATGTTTGTTGATATCGCTGTCCCTCATGACGAGAATCTCGTGAAAGCTTAGAAAGAAAAAAAAAACTAGTATCTTGACTTAGCACACGAGGTTGTCGACATGTGGGACGTGAGCTCTGCAATAATTGTACCGATAATCGTAACGATTAATGGCCTTATAGCGGCGAGCCTCAACCAACACCTCAGGAGGCTCTCATTGTGCGGCTGGGTCAAGGGCTTGATTCCGAAAACAGTACTCCTAGACACGGCACGCATACTGAGGAGGTTCCTCTCTCTAGAGCCCTGACCACCGGCAGCTTGGACCTTGTTCCCGATTCCCATGGGCCACTACTTTTTATATTTTTAAACATTTTTGTTTTTATGTTTTTTTATAAAAATATTTAAAAATGTAATGAATATGTTTAAAAATGAAATAAAGGAATAATAATAGTAATAATAACAATATCGGTCCAACAACTTTTGGATCAGGTGCGTGTCATCCAACGCAATCATCTGTTGGACGCTGCCGCGCTTGATGGCTGCGCTCAGAGGTACTGTGCAACCATATCGTCTCAGCTCCAGCACAAGCGTCAGATAAAGATGCAATCTCGCCGCGGTACAATCATGGTGCTGAAGAGGAGTATGATAGGGTTGCCACAGTAAGTAGCCAGTGCAAAGTCCGATTGAAGAGCGCGCTGGAGTATGAGTTTCGCGAGTATACGTACACTCCAACCGAACCCCGATTAACACGCCTACCCATGCACAAAAAAAAATAGGGCGCTGGTGTGTACCTTGAACTCGCAGCTTAGGAATTTATTCGAGAGGATCTCATTGATACACACTCAATTCTCACACTCGATCCCGTATTGCGCGGTTGTTGCGGCATGTCGTTTAGCCAACGTAACGAAGAATCCAAACTGAGACGGAGCTACTCGACCAAAACCAGCCGTACCACAGCCTGGCAGTGCAGGATCGAGCGACGTATCGATGGGCCCAGGGTACTCATCGGCAAACTATACTGCTTCAGGGAGGACAGCAGGCGGGCATTCTCGGGGACTGGAATCAACCCTCGAGAATACATGTCCCGTGTACAAAGCAGAAAGTTTGTGCATGGGCGAGCCGTATTCGGCGGTATAGGCGGCGGGTTGATCGATACACGCAAAATCGGATGTTCCAGAGCGATGAGAGCTTGCGGGCGATCTGAACAAAATGTGACAAGCGTGTGCCACCCGGATGATGCCGCCACGTGTGCATTCTGGCGCAGCATATGGTCGGTGCCCGTCTTTCACGCTGAGGCCGACTGGATGCAGGATGTAGAGCGAGTGTGTGAAACTATAACAGAAATGAAAAAAAAAAACACTCCATAAGCCGGAGCAGTCCGTACCTTACCGAATTGGAAACCGGAACTTTTAGCTAAAATGGCTAATTAGTTCACACACTTGCCTGAAATCTCAGTTCCAGTCATCCTTAGATCGCTACCACAGTTTCTAAAAAACTGGCGTTACCCACCTACTACATGTCAGGATCAATAAAGACCAATCACATGTTTTTCGACGGTTCATCAACTTCTTACATCCATTTTGAGAGCGAAAAAAACACACATTGACACTTTCTCGATTATATCTGCCTCTCAAAATGGAGGTAGGAATGGATCCCGCGGTACTAAGGAGTTACTTCTCATTGACATGGCCATAAGCCAACAGGTTCGGCGATCCCGCGAGGATCTGTCTGATGAGGGTGCTGGACTTGTACAATTTATTCGGTAGCAAGGTTATGGGTCAGTAATTGTTGACATCCGCTGGATCACCTTTCTTGTACAGAAGTATGTTTCTTGATTCTGCCCAACTTTTTGGTATCCTGTGTTCTTGTAGTATTTGGTTAAATAGTCGGGTTAGGGGGCTGCAGAGAACAAACCGTCCTACTTTTAGAGCCTCGTTTGGTATATTGTCGGGCCCAGGACATTTTCCCAGTAATTTTTTTTGCTATTTGTTTCAATACTTCTAGATTGTCAAAGGGTTCAATTGGAAGAGTCATGTTATCTGGAAGGTTTCTTCTGTATTTGTATTCGTGGTTTTTTGCATTGAATAGTGGCAGTTTTTATAGCTGTAGTGATCTTTAAAAAAATCAGTAGCAACAACGTGACGAATACCTACCGGAGATTTATTATGAAGAACGGGATGGTCGACGTGTGTCGGGCATGCCACCGTCCGGGTTAGTCCATCAGACATAATAATATCTCTGGTTTTTCTCGTCTGGCTAACAACGAGTACTTGCACAGGCATAACTAAGTGGCCAGGATTATTCACCAACAAGTTGCTTTGAAATATAAACTTGAGGATTCTGAGGTACCGTATTTGCCCGACCCAGTTCTCAAAAATTACCATGTCACGTTGTACTGGGATCCGTCTTTCATTACTGACAGGACTATTGTTGCCATAGCCATAGTGGTGACAGACCGATTAGCACGGCGTGCAATGATGGTCGATGTTACCATTGCACATGATGGGAACCTCTGACAAAGAGAAACAAATGAAATAAGTCGGCTTAGCACACGAGGTCGTCGTAATGTGGATTGTGAGCTCGGCTATCATTTGTGCCGATTGTCGTAACGGCCAATGGCCTGATAGCCGAAAGCCTCTACCAACATCTCTCGAGACATAGTTTTAATTAAGGAGGATAACATACCCCCTTATCGGTGGCTACTTGGCAGAGTGGTTGAAAAACATCAGGGATAGGATAACCTAACACGAGTAGCCACACGTGTACCAATGTTTCACAATTTAAACGACCAGCCTCGAAACTGTTTGTCTTGCCTATCGCTTAAACATGTTGTTCAGTAAAAACTTAATATTGATAATGTTCGCATAGACACATGCGAACATTACCAATATTAAGTGTGACATTTTGTGTAAGTAGAAAATAAGCAATTTTTAAGAGTTGTCTGTGTGTGGATAATGAAATATCTATTTTGTAACCTCACTTGTGATGTGTTTAGTGAGATTAACTGTTAGTTTGTAATTACTTTAACTTATTATTTTGAAGGACATAATGTTCACAAAATGTCCTCGGTGGGTGGAATGTGCAGCCATCTATCGGTCAGTAGCAACATCGCCCGCAAATCAATGTCACACTTCAACTGTATTTAGCTAGTGTTTGTACAGTTAATTATTATCTGTACCAATAGATGGCAAATACTCCTTACATACTCATACGCATATACCTACTCCTTCACACTCCAGACATAGAAACTAGTTTAGATCCATGGCTTGCTTCAGCCTTTTCCAGCCAGTCTGGCCAGGTTTGTGGTTATACCGCCACGGTTCGGTCGCCAGGGCGTCGTCTGCTATCTGGCAGGGAGGCCACAGTTTTTTTTTTGCCATAGGGCGCTTGCAGGTGAGGTTGACGATTAGGCCGGAAAAGGTGTTAAGTCCATAATTTTGAAAATAAAGGTAAGAAATTTATGTAAGAGAACATCTAAGTATTTGGTACCTAAAGTGATTAACAAATAGATTTATTAAGAAAAAAGTAAAAATTTGTAAAGGATCACTTAGACAAAGACAAATATGAAAAACATTATACAGGATAGCAAATAGAATTAAAAACATTTAAGTATTAGGTATGTGCGTACGGTGGTGCATTGTTATGTAAAAGAGCGCCTCTCGCCATCAAATGTAAAAGTTTGACAGTGTCAATATTTATTGAAAATATTCTAAAGTTTAAATTTTTTAACTTCCAGTGGGGCACAAACCCTGGAGATATTTTGTATTGACCTTATTTTATATTAATAATCAGTATTCAAATTGTTTTTATTTTCTTGAATATAAAGCCCCATTTACACGGTGCAAGTTTATTGCCTGTGGCATACCATACAAGACAGCTGCGTACGCTGCGGCGTAGGCACGTGCGATGCAGACATGTGTCTGTTCTGCTCTGCGTCTCGTTGTAGAGCCGGCACAGATTTCTGCGTGACGCGTGCAGGTCTTCACTTGTTTTTTTTTTGCTGAGACGCAAGTAACGCAGCACAGCCGTCTGTTGTTCGTACTAGCTAGAACGCGAATGTGTCCGTGTAGCTGCGTCGCAGCATACACTCGCGGCCTATGTCTACCTCGCCTGCCCTACCCTGCAAAATCTGTACTATGCCTGTGCTGCGTCACCTGCGTTTCAGCTTACGCTTAGCCTTATTCTTCTTAGATACACTTTTATGTACAGTTATGCACTAAATAATTTTGTTGATGATGGGTGATTTTTATTTTTTTCTTTAATGGCTAACCAACAATTGTTTATCTACACCGTTACAATTTTTAAACAATATTTAACCTAAATCTTAGGGTAGTCTACACTACCCTAAGATTTAGGTTAAATATTATTAAAGTACCTACGTACTTAACAATTCCTTATAGGTTAGGTTATAAACGCACGCCACATAAACGTAATAATTGTGCCACAAGAACTATACTATAAAATTTTAATTTATCTAATAAGTAGATAAAACAAGTTCAGAGTTACGTGAACTAGTAAAGTTTAAAAATAACATAAATAATCAGACAAAACAAAATTAGCCATAAACATAAAACAAAGACACCGATAAATTATTATTAAAATACACACGAGAAAACGGAAATAAAATGTAGATATTGTTAAGATAAGATAAGATAAGATAAGATAAGTCTTTATTTGCCTTAAACATGGTATAAAGTTGTTACAGTCAGATATTAATCTAAAGTCCGCATGTTCAGCTATACAGGATATGTATCAATTGCATGCAAAATAATAATTATAAGTAAATTTAAAAGTTCAATGTCAATACAATAATAATAGTTTTCTCTCAGCATTATCTGCAATTACAGAAGTCCAGAAATTTATAATTTATTGTTGAGAAAATCTTTAATGTCATAAAACATGTGTTCTTTCAACCATTTCAGTAATCTGATTTTAAATGAGTTAATATTAAATAACAATTTTATTTCTTTAGGAATTGTGTTATAAATGCGTATACACATGACTAGGAAACTTTTCGCATACTTGGCTGATTTAGGAGTATCCTGCAATGCAAGTCTGCATGGATCTCTATTTCGAGAGTTCAGTTGATAAGCTTTTTTGAACAATCCCTTATTATTATAAACATAACTACAAATTTCAAAAATGTACAGTGACGGAAGTGGTAATATACCTAGCTTTTTAAAGAACGGTTTACATGACTCGTCAGGACGGATACCACAAATGGCTCTGATGCATTTCTTTTGCGCAATAAATGCTCTGTGTCTATCTGTGCTGTTACCCCAAATGATAAGCCCGTATCTTAAGATGGATTCTATATAGGCGTGATATGCTGTAATAGCGATATTTTTGTTGGTTATATTCTTTATTTGTCTGAGAGCATAAACAAACTTATTAATCCTACTGCACAAACTGTCCAGATGTACTTTCCAATTCAGATCTTGATCTATGAGTACTCCTAAGAATTTAGTTTGTGGAACTTCTTTTAACCTGTCAATATAAAGTTTGAAATTGTATTTACTATGTTTTGATTTATTGAACTGTATATAATTAGATTTATCTAAATTAATTTTCAATTTATTTGCCTGTAACCATTTAATAATGTCATCAATAGTATTATTAATGTCGATCTCATGATCAGATTTAGTTCTACACTTTTTGTCAGATGTCACAATCATTGAAATGTCGTCTGCAAATAATACACATTTATGGTTCGTCACTAGCGGTAAGTCGTTTATGTATAATAGAAACAATAAGGGTCCCAATACACTCCCTTGGGGGACGCCGCAATTATTAACTCTATAGTCAGATGAATACGAGGTTAGTAAATTTTCATTAACTTTATTAATAACAACATATTGCTTTCGGTTGCTTAGATAAGACGCAACCCACTGCAGTACTAAACCTCTTATTCCACTTTTTTCTAATTTTTTCAACAAGATGTCATGTGCCACAAAGTCGAAGGCTTGTGACAGGTCGAAGAATAGTCCTGTCGTTAAATAATTTTTATTTAGGGCATTATGAATATGCCCCAAAAGATTAGCAATAGCTAATGTTGTTGACTTTTGCTTTTGAAATCCATACTGTTCTTTTGTTATGATATTGTATTTGCTACAGTAGTCGGAAAGTCTCTTTTGCATACACTTTTCAAATAATTTAGACACTATGGGTATAAGGGTTATCGGACGATAGTTTTTTACATCATTTTTA
The DNA here is from genome assembly GCA_947364205.1 of Agrochola lota. Taxonomy (NCBI): domain Eukaryota; kingdom Metazoa; phylum Arthropoda; class Insecta; order Lepidoptera; family Noctuidae; genus Agrochola; species Agrochola lota. The sequence goes on along the minus strand of OX376223.1, from coordinate 13,650,162 downwards.
TCGTTTTTCTTGTACAGAGGTTTAACGACTGATAATTTTAGCGTATCAGGAAAAGTTCCAGAAGAAAATGAGAGATTAATCAAATAAGTCAAAATAGGAATTAATTCTGTACTGCAAGTTTTAATTACTTTTGTACTTATTCCATCGTAACCTTCTGAGTTAGTGTTATTTAAAGCTATTATTTCCTTTTTAGTCTCGTCTTCAGTCATAGGACTGAGAAACATGGAGTTAGGTATAGTCATGATTTTATTAGGCACGTCATTATCATGTAAATTATTAAATGTCACAGTTCTAGTCGAATCAATAAAATAATCATTAAAAGCATTAGCTATGTCAGAGGGATTAGTCAGTATTCTCCTATCTAATTCTAGTTGAGAAATATCATTGTCACATTTTGTATTTCCAATTTCACGGTTAATGACTGACCACGTTGCTCTGCATTTGTTTTGACTGTTATTTATATATTTAATGTTTGAATTATTTTTGGATTTAAAGATACATTTTTTCAGTATTGATGAATATTTTTTATATCTAAGTATGTACGTTAGGGTTTTATTTTTATAATAGAGATACCGTAAGCATCGTTTAGTTTTGCAACTTTTTCTGAGACCCTTGCTTATCCATTTTTGTTTACTTGCATTAGAATTGTTTATTTTAATCTTAATCTTTGGGAAGCATAAATTATACAGTATACATAAAAACTCGTGAAATTTATTGAATGCATTATTTATATCAGGTTCAATATGTACCTCTGACCACGTTAAACTTGCAAGGCATTTTTTGAATTTACTAATATTTTCACTACAATAGTCTTTTTTGTACATAAAATATGATTTGAACTTTAAACTTTGCTCTTTTACTGGGAAATCTAAGAGTTGCGCTGTTTCGTGGTCTGATAAATATAGGGGTAACACCTCAGTAGAAGATATTTTTATGTTACTTAGTATGTGGTCTATACACGAGTCTTTACGTGTGGCAACTTGAACGTGAATCTGCAAGTTATAGTTATTGCATAGGTCCTTTAAGTAGTTGGTGACTTTCCCTTGTTTAAAAGTATTTATATTGAAATCACCAGCAATAACTATTTTTGTACTTGATCCGTATTTTTTTACCGTTTCGCACATAAATTGATCAAGTTTATCCAAAAATATGTTAGGATCAGACTTAGGCGTTCTATAAAGACACACGATTAGTAATTTGTGCAATGGAATTTCAACGCCACAGGCTTCAAATAATTTCTGGGTTGAGTACTTTTTAATGAGGGAGAGCTCGTTATAAACAATACCCTGTTTAGTGAGTATACAGGTCCCCCCTCTCTGTTTATTGTTATCGGTATTGTTAACAGCTATTCTGTGAAACTTGGCAAATGAGTCAGAGTTCAAGTCAACAGAATCGCTGGAGCAGTTTCTCAGTTTACAGAGCCGAGGGACGACAGAACTTACGCTGAGTACTGTTCTACGGTGGGGGGTGCACAAGGAAGTTATAGGAGCACGAGTCAAAAAGTCCTTGAAAACGTGTTCCAAAAATACATAGTTTGAAGATAAAATAACATGTGACTCTCGATGTGTGTGTTTTTAAAATTGTCCCTACGAGGAAAGTGTATATACGAGGAATAATTTTACTATTTAACCACTATGGAATAGAATTACAAACATCCTTCCTTAGTGCTCACTCTCGTAACATAAGGAACTCTTGAGCAAAATACCATGGTTCTATAGACCCGCGGTTTAGGCTGTGCGTTGTTTGTCAGTGAATTAAAGGATTTATTAAGTAGTAACGTGTTTTATGGCATGCGATTACTGCTCTTGAATGTTCCAGAAATTTGCACCGTGTAAATGCGACTAAGCTACTACTTACGTCCCAAAAAATCCTTTAAATACTAAATTTGTACCGGTACCCACAAGCGTGCCGATTCCACCTGCAATATATTATCTTATTAAGCTAGGTATAAAGAAAAAACACAGCAGTATTGTTTTAATGGAGACGATTCAGAAAAATTGGTTCAAATAGTGTTATGTGATAGTTGAATATATTATAGGTATATGATGTTCCGACCCCTTAACGTTGGACCAATATTTACACCAAAACCTGTATGATGTAGTTCATGCTAAACCGTGCGGTGTCTCATCAAGAGTCTTGGTCCGAGGCAAATCGCAGTTATGGAGTGGCTCGCGCCCGCGCCTGTTTAGCTTAAATCATCCCTTATCTGTCTACAATATAGGGGCTTCTTTTACTATAAAATAAGACAAATAATTGAATTGCTTACCGAGAGTTGCTGAAAACGTAGTTGCACAAAAATAACACGCTGTTACATCACTTGCAACTTGATCACCGTCAATTGTCTTGTCATATAAAATAATTACACCTTGCTATAAATAAATAAACATCAATCAGTTGAAATATTGCATGACAAGAATTATTTTAAAGAAGAGGTAAAGCTGTTGTTTGTATGAAATGAAAGATCCAATCATTACTATTCCGCTACCGGTAATTAAACATTATCGTTCATTTAATATCAGTTCAGTTCGAGAACGCAGGGGTGACGAATGCGCGAGGAGGCGAAACGCCGGGGTGTAACTCCGCTGCCGCGAGAAATCACGGCACAGCGGACAGAGCTCCGGCGGGATCTCATGGCGGCATGGAGTGTGCGATTGTCGCAACCCAGCGCTGGGCACGCCACAATTGCGGCGATAAGTCCCCTCTTTGAGGAGTGGCTTGAGAGACGCCATGGCGTCCTCACCTTCCGCCTGACGCAGGTCCTCACCGGACACGGTTGTTTCGGGAGGTTCCTGTTCCGCGTAAGGCGGGAGGAAACGCCCGGGTGTCACCACTGTGTGGATCGCCCGGAGGACACGGTGGAGCATACGGTGGAGGTCTGCCCGGCTTGGGCGGAGCACCGCCGTGTCCTCACGGAGGCGATCGGCGGCGGCGATCTCTCGCGTCCGGCCCTGGTTCAGGCCATGGTTCGGAGCGAGAGTGCATGGGAGGCCGTCACCTCCTTCTGCGAAGCAGTTATGTTCGCGAAGGAGGAGGCGGAGCGCGCGAGGGAGATGCAAGCTGCACGCCCTCGCGGCCCTAGTCGCCGCAGGAGACGCCCCGGGCGTCGGGAGTCGAGAGCCGACTTCCGGCCACCGTAGGCGCGGGCCTGCGGACGGTGAGCAACGGGCAGCTCGCCGTCCGATAAGGACCAGGCCCGTGTCGACGGCGCGTTGTGTTCCACGCGCGCCTCAAAGAGATGTCAGCACCAACCGACGGGGTCGAAAGACCAATGCCTGCTGGGGTTGCGGGTTTGTCCGAAAGGGATAACGCGGCCCCGGCACACAGGCAACGGAAGGAACACGGGTGGGTTTTAGTCAGTAAAAGTCTGACACACCCTCTCGCTCTGCCCAGAGCGGGAGAAGTCATTTGATGATTTCCCATCCTGAAAAAAAAAAAAAAAAAAAAAAAGGATGACGAATGTGGGCACGCCACAATTGTGGCGATAAGTCCCCTCTTTGAGGAGTGCCTAGAGAGGTGCCACGGCGTCCTCACCTTCCGCCTGACGCAGGTCCTCACCGGACGGCTGTTTCGGGAGGTTCCTGTTCCGAATAAGGCGGGAGGAAACGCCCGGAGGACACAGTGGAGCATACGGTGGAGGTCTGCCCTACTTGGGCAGACCACCGCCGTGTCCTGACGGAGGCGATCGGCGGCGGCGATCTCTCGCGTCCGGCCCTGGCTCAGACCATGGTCCGGAGCGAGAGTGCATGGGAGGCTGACACTTCCTTCTGCAAAGCAGTAATGCTTGCGAAGGAGGAGGCGGAGCGCGCGAGAGGGAGGCAAGATTCGCAAGATCTCAGTTTTTGTTTCACCATCAGGACTACGCCAGGTCCACTTTATTTGCTCGTTTTCATCATAAAGAGGCCTTCCTTCACTATAAAACTGGCCAGTAGGTGACCCCGGTGGTTCCAACATCCAACTCCAAATTACCAGCAACTCAGCTCGCAGCTCATCATCGTTTTGTTTGCCCAGTTTCACGTTGAAGTCCCCCATGACAACGGTGAAGTGAGTTTTTGAGCAATGCACGGCTCTGGAAATATCCTCATACTCAACTCATGGTCGGGGTGTGACGAGGTAGGGGCGTACACCTGTACGACCTTCACCGATATCTTGCGGATATTCTGAGTATAAGGTACGCCACCCTGATCGACACACACTCGATCTACACCACGTTACTTACAAATGACTTATGGACGATAAACCTAACACCACCTTGGGACTGCTGGTCGCGCTCTCGGAAATAGAGCAAGTTCCCGGATTTGAGGATTATCGAGTCATCCCCCTCTCTTCGGATTTCATATAACCCCTACCCCATCGTAACTTGCTCAATTTTTCCTCGAGTTCGATAATCTTCTCCTCGGAATGTACGCGAGTTACCAGGTTCAGTTTCCGGTAACTGTGATAGCCGGATCTCTTCCGGTGATTCTTCGCACCCTTTACCTCACCGTGGCCTGGACCACCACCGCAGCCAAGGGTAGGTGGGCCGCCGGGTACTAGGGGCCATTTCTTTTTGGTGCTTGCCATTTTTGGGGGGTATACCATAATCGCTACGCTCGGCAAGTGGGTTGGAGGTCACAGTATGGTGTTAAAAATGCATACAGAACGCTGCTGCCCATTCTCTAGTCGCCTTTTACGACACCTATGGGAATAATAAGGTAGTGAGAGTCCGGCACCACACGGACTATGAACGACGATCATAGTGTGCTGCAATACTTAATAATAAAAGAACGTTTGAAAATACTCACGTTTTCAAATACTTTTAGTATAGCAAAATTTATAGGAACCATCATGGTTGTAGCAGCAGTGTTTGTTATCCACATGGAGGCAAAGGTCGTAACGATGCACAAAGCCATGAGCAGCCTGAAAAAAAGAGTTTTGACAACATTAAGCATTGGTAAGGTGCTTTATGAGTGCCTGCCTATTGTTGGGTTTTCCCAATATAACTTGTACATGCTGCCTTTTGTGTATTTTCCAACTTACTATGCTTTCAATGCATTATTTATTTTAATTTATTGTTGTTTTTTTTTAGTTGTATTATGTATTATGTGGTTATTTTTTGCCTGAGCAACCGGCAGCAAGTTCGTCATGCTCCCTTAGATGTCACTGCTTGCGGTAGCGTCGGGGGTCGGGTTTCCTCCTTCCCTCGAATATGGCGAGGGGGGTAATGCTGATCTTTGCGTTATGCTCGTGAACGGGAGCTGCTTGTGGTGACTGGCAGTCTTGCTGATCATGTTATTGGTATTAGTAATTAACTGTTTATTTATTTTACATCGATAGTCTTAATTTATCATTTATAACTTCCAGTTACAGCTATATAATAATCATAATATAAAGTTTATTGAGTCATAAACAAACGTTACCATATCAAGGTATGACACTGGATCCCGCACTAGGATACCCTGTGTTGCAGGATCCAGTCTCTTTCGACAGATAATAAGGATTTTAGAGATAGGATAACGTTACGCACCGGTTTCAGTAAAATAATAAATCAAACATAGGACTTATAGGTGACCAAATGTATGTGTATCTGAATGTAAGTATGTAAGTGATGAGTGTAGGTATGAGTGTGAGCGTGAATGTGATGAGCGTATGTATGCATTTGATGAGTGTTAGTGAGTATGAGATGATGAAAACTTTAATATTTGAAAGATAAAAGATTTTCCGTTTCAGCATAGTTAAGCCCAAGCAGCCAATCCCGCACCTGTTTCTTGCGCCCAACCATATATAGCATATACAGCTATATATAGGTATATGTTAGCGGGCACGCCCTTTATGCCTGAAGGCTCTTATTTAGATTTTAAGTTCTGTTTACGTTTAGTTTAGTTGACGTTTAGTTACTTCTGATTAGATTGATTTCTGTGAGTGTGAATAATTGTGATTTCTTATAGGGTTCTTTATGGCTCTTTAAGAACAGTTAAGCGGATTAGGTTACTAAATATGCGTCGTCTATTGTATTTTAGTAAAAAAAAAAAAATATCTTTATCGTAGCATGTTTATTGGCGGATATTCTGTCAAAAGGAAACCATTCATATTGGGCCCAAAGCCCAAAACCCAGCGAAATGAAATCTGCTGCTCTGGTCGGTGACGTCCTCCTTATTTTTTTTTACTATGGCAACGAATCTCACCGATCACTCCGTCAGTTGTTTTTTAAAGTTGCAAAATCTAGTTACGTTGAAGGCATATTACCGCGTCTGGAAGGAACATTTTAGGCCAACTAAAAAAAGTATGTCACCTAAAGGCTTTTGCAGACCAGCGCGACTTGTCGCGCGACGCGACACCGGTTATTGTTATACTGTGAAGTTTTCTTAGAAATTGTATTGTTCGTGTCGCGTCGCGCGACAATTCGCGCTGGTCTGCACAAGCCTTAATTCGGAGCCGTCCACCCAAGCAGTTTTCATTACGGCGGGCGACAACAAATCTCTATGACCGTTTCTTCAACTGTTTTCTTCAGTCTATTTTACGTACCTACATTTCATTATAATAAAAAATAAACTATCGGCAATTTACATGAAAAATAAATAAAATAAACTTGTTGTAAACGTGACCTAGAAAAGTATTACTATGACAACAAACCACTGCAAATATCCCATAATACTAAAAAAAAAAAAATGTCCTGCAAATGTGAGCCAGATAAAAACATTGTGCTTGCTGTCGTTTTGGAAAAAAAACGGAAAAATGAATTCTGCTGTAGTAACGTTTTTCCAGAAAGAAATTCTTTAAAAAATGACCGGAGAGAGAAGTAAGTACATGGGCGGATAGCTAATATTTGTGCATAAATGTGCGCTGAAAATGAAATTTGTGCGTCTTATGGTTTTCGAGATATTTAATTTCCTGCTGAAGTAACGTTTTGCAGAATCTTGTTTCTCGGAAACCAATGATTGTGCGCCCGTAGAATAAAAGTATTTCAGTAGTTCCTAATTTGTGCGTATTTGTGCATGAATTAATTTAAAAAAAAAAACGGATACCGGCCAACCACAACAGGCACAAACGAGGGTCAGATTCCGCGCGCCGCCGTCACGCCCCGCCGACGACGCCTCTGGGTGTCGGCTCGCGGCGACACAGTTTAAATATTATTTTTGCATCGACTGTGCAATTAAATCGATTAGTCGATTTTTCCTACCCTGGCAGTAATATTTGTAAGCCATAGAACATAAATAATGCCAAAAATCACTAGTCCAAAGACGTAATGTTTGACGTTGTCAAATAATGGCGGCTAGTCGTGACTCTCTGTTTGTGTTTATTTATTGTGAGGTGTTGTGATGGATTTTTCGAGTAAAACTTAGGTAAGTACATGAAAATCACGTAGTAGTGTATTGTGCAACTTTTTAGGTAATCGTTTGCATGAAACAATATAACAAAAATGCTTTTCGAGCCAATACACTTACGGAAATTCGATGTAAACAAAGCACCATATAAAATCTGATTGTTGACTGTTTTTCAATGAATTTGTGTCTTTATACGGTGATTATCTATGCAAAAACTAATAATTCTAATTAGTTATTTCATGCATTCGAGGCGTATTCATTTATTTTTATACATTTTTCAAAGATTTTTTACTAAAACTACGCGGTTCGAAACTATAGCCGCGCACTATGAAGTTTGAGTTGGAATATTATGGGAATATTGTATGTAAGACTTAAAAACTCTATGTAAGAAAAACAATCTTATTCAATTATATGTGTATTCATGATATTATTACCAAAATTTTACGTAAATTCATTCATTACTTTTGCCAAAAATCAACATAATACAGCAACAAGTCATATGTCAAGTCGTTTAAAGTAATCAAGCATTTACGAAAACACAAAAAAAAAGAAGTAATTTAAAAAAAATAAACCGACTTCGCAAGAAATTAACTCAAAATTATGCAATAATATTTTTATATCTACACGAAATTAACCAACAAAACGAAATCAAAAGTAGGTACGAAACAAATTAGGGGCCTACAATGTTTTTTGAGGTCGGTACCAGCACTTAAGAAAAGCGCCTACTTATCTATATAAAGGAGAAACTCATTGACTGACATATATCGACGCAAGGCGAAACTACTGGGACTAGGAACGTTTTTTTTTTTTTTTTTTTGCAGAGTATCTCGTAGCTGACCTCTGAGGTCATGACTACTTAACCGGTCAATCCTGTGGCTGCCTTAAGCTTCTACACTTAAAGCCTCCAGCCAGGGGCAAAACTATGCTAATTAAAACTAGGCGAACGCTCGCTAAGGGCACCCCCTGTGGGGCACGAACCTCGGCTTAGGGCGTCCGCTGGGGGGAGGACAGCAAGAGGGACAGGGTGGATCAAAAGTATTTCATTATTATTAGTCGGGGAATTTACAGCTACAGGCAGAGCATCGACGCGGGCTGGCGCATCTTCGAGCAAGGGTCGGGGGGGAGTATCATTTACTCGGGAGGGTCGCGATTGCGGACCTCTGCGGCGAGGTCGGAAAGTGTGTCGGTGTAACGGACTAGGAACGTGAAATTTTGCACTTTTATAATGTTGGAGAGCACTAGAAGGGGAAATTTCGGGGGAGGGGGGGATTTCGTTTGTATGAAAAATCTTATTTGTTATTGGCTTACATTTACTTCCACTTAGGGAACAGTGCAAGTTTCATCAAAATCAGTTCAGTAATTTTCAAGATATGGACTAATAATCGCAATTTGTGGATCGCAAGATCGCAATTTGTGGCTGAACCGTTTGAAACGTTTTTGGTGAAAAAGATACAACGCTATTATTATCAAATAAGTTTGTTTCGCGCACATTTAGTGTCAGACACGTTCAGAAGCAAGTAACATTTTATTTGTTCTTAACTCAGTATCATTACTTTAAAGTAAAATATACACTCAACAGTTTTTTTTTTAAGATTCCACGTTAAAACGCTAACTATTTTTAAAATAATTCTTAGTCAAAATAGATATTTATTTACGTTTTGCTATTTATTAATATTTTTATTTAGACGTAATAAAACAAATTATGTTTCTGTTTCGAACGGTAAAGCACACTTACATTGGGTTTTGTAAAATTCCACTAAAATAGCACTAAAAAACTTTATTTTCGTCAATAATTCACCAAACGTTTCAGTTTGTGTTAGAGAAATAGTAACTTTTATTAAATCGCTTATTTTGACAGTTGAGCGTTTCAGTTGAGCTGCTTTATGGACGTCATGGTACCAAACAAGAATGAATGAAACCAAAATTTGCGACTCATTTTGGGACAATCGCTGTCAGATGGCATGGCCTCAATTGAATCGTTAAACTGACGTCATGGTAAGAATTAGAAGAACAGTTCAGTTTAGGTCCTAAAATGGATCGCGCTAAGAGCTCGTGGTAGGCCTGCAGGTCCGGTCAATTTCCTTTCAACTATTTATTTGTGGCTTTTGTAGACAGGATATGAATTCAGATTTGTTACAGTTGTAATGGTAATCAAGTCATTTGGTTTAAATAGGTTTTATTTTTATTTATCTTTATATAGATTCTTTTATATTTTGTGAATGTGAGAGCGTTGTAGGCTTAAGTATCTGGTACTTGTTGACAGGCCTACACTAACCTGGAGTGTGGCGAATGTAAGTGCAAGCAACAGTGGGGATTCGCGCAAATTTGGGAGTGGCGCAAGTGGCGAAACGCCGCATAATAATTATATAGGTAGAAAATAGGTACAAATTGTTGGATCGTCATTATGGAGGGACCAACGTTTATGGTCGATATTTCTGAAACGATTCATGTTAGGGACAATCAAATTTCATAATTCTAAAGCAGACTTATTGAAATACTGTGAGGCGGCGAGCCTCCTTGCCGGATTGCCGGATTGCCGCCATGGGATCTGGAGGCTAAAGTCCTCGCGCGCATTTGGGAGTGGTGCGAGGAGGCGAAACGCCGGGGCGTAACTCCGCTGCCGCGAGAAATCACGGCACACCGGACAGAACTTCGGCGGGATCTAATGGTGTCATAGGAGAGTGCGATTGTCGCAACCCAGTTCTAGGCATACCGAAATTGCGGTGATAAGTCCCTTCTTGGAAGAGTGGCTAGAGAGGCGCCACGGCATCCTAAACTTCTGGCTGACGGCTGGGAGGTTCCTGTTCCAGATAAGGCGGAAGGAAACGCCCGGGTGTCACCATTGTGTGGATCGCCCGGCTTGGGCGGAGCACCGCCGTGTCCTCATGGAGGCGATGCGGCGGTGATCTCTCACGTCCGGCCCTGGTCCAGGCCATGGTAAGGAGCGAGAGGGCATAAAAAGCCGTCACCTCCTTCAGCGGAGCAGTAAGGAGGAGGCGGAACGCGTGAGGGAGAAGCAAATTTCCCGCCCTCACGCCCCTAGTTGCCGCAGGAGACGCCCTGGGCGTCGAAAATCGCAGGCCGATACCCGGCCATTGTAGGCGCGGGCTTGCGGATAGTGAGCGATTGGTTTTTCTATCTGAAATCTAAAGAGATATCAGCACAACTGACGGGGTCCGTTAGGACCGAAGCCTGCCGGTATTGCGGGAAAGTCCGGGATACCTTGGCCCCTGGCAACGTACAGGCAACTGAAGGAACAACGATGGATTTTAGTCAGTAAGAGTCGCCCCCCTCCCGCTCCGTGCAGAGCGGGAGAAGTTATTTGATAATTTCCCAAACAAAAAAAAAGTAAGAAAAAAGTAACAGTGGGGATTTAGTCGGTAAGAGTCTGACATAACCCTCTGCTCTCCCAAGACGGAGGGTATCCATGAGGACTTCCCGACCCTTACTTCCAGTCATTCTAAGCTGGAAAATTAATGATGGTTTCATTCATTGTTAAATTCAATACTTAGTTATAAATAATAATATTTTTGCGTTTGTTGGTGAAATACATAATAATAATAATAAATTATTACCTTAAGTGAGAATAACCGATTAATTGTATAAAACAGTATGCCAAGCGTATATGTAGTCCAGACTGTTCCACTGAATAGGATATTATCAAACTTCCTATAAACATCATGACTGTATCCTGTAAAAAGATAAATCGGTTACGGCTCTTTTATAAAAAGTTATTATTCGATATTAATTGTTGCTGAGTGGTGGCCAAGACTAGCGAAATGTGACATAAGCTCAAAGCACTAAAATAATGACATATGTTTTTATTTCTATGTTTACTTCTATTTTGGCTAATTGCACTTGACTAAAAGTGAATGTAAATGTAATCTTACATTCATGTAATTTCCGGCGCACTGTCGGGTAGTCATTACTTCAACCATTGGGAATATCGCTAATGGCAAGAATGCTGTTATCGCCAATGGGATACATTCTGATACCCAATATAAGGCCATTAAAAGAAGCGTGAACGCGGTCCATCTGGCATCCTGGAAAACAAGAATTTAATTATAAAAGGAGATGGTGTAAAAACCCTCATTATAATATTATAAGTGTTTAACGGGCGTCTGCGAATTAGTTTCAGCCCCATTGTAAGCCTTCTAAAGGTCCGGGACCCTATAGACTCGTGATTATGTCAATTAATTATACTAATATTCTAAACAACCACCAGTCCTAACGTTGACCACCTTATCAGGCGGCGGGTCGGACACACGAAAGAAAATGACTGGCGTGGCTAACGTGGCTCTGGAAGCCCATTCCAATCTGATGCTTCAGTTCGGGCAATAGTCACCCTAGAGCATGGGATTGCCAACCAGTGGGGAGCACCCCATTTTGGGGACGTAGAGTGATGCCAAAAATGAACTAAGATTCCAAAACATTAATATACCGCAAACATATATACATAACATAACACCGACTTCCGAAAATATTGCACAAAGCATTTTTTTTTTTTACTTTTTTTTATGACACCCTGTAGAGATAGGTCGATAAAATGCCTATGCCAAGCATGGATATGTTGAATGTATGATGATATGATGGAGGTATATAAAAAAAAAACTAGATTAGTAAAAATTGAACAAAGCATATTTACCGATTGAGGAAACAATAGCGGTAGCAAAATAAGGGGCGATATAATGACTACTACACCTCGCCAATGACAAACCATAAAAAATTTTATTTTCTCCATAAACGTCAGATCGGGCTCAGGTTTAGGAGCAAAGAAAGGAAACCGGCTCGGAGCGGGATCCACTTTTCTGAAAAAATGCAATATTTTTCATACGCATCCACCAACCCACACTACGGCTGTATGGCGGCCACTCCCTAAGCAGTATGGTCTAGTCCAAAATTTGTGATAATGTGCGTAATAGACTTGGCCATCTGTGGCGGTAATATAGCGTCATTGCAACAGCTGATAAGGGGGCTAAAAAGACCACATTGAGCAATTTCGCTAAAGCGATTAATTTCCCGAATTCCTAGCAGATCATTAGTAATTCCTCTAGTATTCGTAAAATGGCACATACATTTGCTGAACCATACTCAATTCATCATATCAGATTTGGTGTAAAATTGCCTCCGCATGAAAAAAATAATTACTGTTTCTAATAATCAAATTATTTTATTTCTATAGTTTAAATGTTATTTCATTATAATACTAGCTGACCCGGCGAACTTCGTACCGCCTAACAGTCAATGAATGTCGTGTTACCTTTTAGCTGAACTAATTTAGGCTTTGATGAACGTAATACAATGATACAAAATAAAAATACAGATAGATATAAAAAAGTATTTTATTATGATAAATAATACATACAGAAAGAGAATTAAAAAAAAAAAAATTAAGTACTTCAAACACGTGTCAGCAAAAAATGACTGAATTAAACGATTAACTCTTTTCATTCAAGCACCTTGTGGTAAACGACATTCTTTGTTTTTTTGTCAGGCGCAAGAACAAATAAAGTGGATGGTTTGCCGACACGTGAACATGCCACGTACAATTGACCATGAGAAAAACATGAATTTTCTAGATTGAGGCCACAAATAGTCAAGGATTGGCCCTGTGATTTGTTAATCGTCATGGCGAAGGCAAGACGAATCGGGAATTGAATTCTTTTAAACTCAAAGGGCATATCCGTTGGGATCATCGGAATCCTTGGAATGAGAACTTCCTCATCTTTAAATTTTCCTTTGAGTATCGACGCGTGAATCACATTGCTCATCAGTTTTCTTATCACCAAACGCGTTCCATTGCACAGTTTTGGTTGGTTTAAATTTCTAAGCATAATTACTACCGAGCCAACCTTCAGTTGTAAATTGTGCGGTGGTAAACCAGGCACATCCAAGGAGTTTAAAAATTCAGTTGGATAATTAGTGGCTTCATCTTCGTTTGTTACACAGTCGATAGATTTGAATGAATGCAGAGTACCTGCGATTTGATTCTGAATTATAAAATTTAGGTCATCTACATCTTTATTTTTAGCCGCCAAAATTGCACGCTCACTTAACCATTTAGTATGTTTGTGGTTAGCAATGATATCCGGGAATACTTTGTTGATAAGCTCGTCTTTCGATGAGACGAAATTGCAAAAATTTGGAGGAAATGACATCAATCCGCTCGATTCGTCAACAGGAACACGGCCATTACCGATAGTCAGCAATTGCTTAGAGAAATCATCAGCAGATAGATCGTTCAACAATGCAACTCTCATATTTACTGACAGTTGAAGTTTCTTCACATATCGCCACAGATTTGATGCTTTGAGGCAAGCGTTTATTTCGTCGGCAGCAGTAGCTCTTGGAATGACTGGTAGTGTTTGTCGGAAATCGCCAGATAGTAAAATCATTGCACCACCAAAACATCTCGAGTCATTGCGCAGATCTTTTAATGTTCGGTCAAGTGCTTCCAATGCGCGTTTGTGCGCCATTGTGCATTCGTCCCATATTATGATTTTTGATGCTACCAAAACTTTGGCCATTGCGGAGTGTTTCGCAATGTTACACGTCGGTTGTTCAGTAGTTTGAAGGTTTAATGGCAATTTTAACGCTGAGTGAGCCGTACGGCATCCGTCTAACAATGTGGCCGCTATTCCAGAAGAAGCAACTGCTACCGCAATTTCGGATCTCGCACGTACAGTGGCCAAAATCAATGACATGAGGAATGTCTTTCCAGTTCCACCAGGGGCATCCAGAAAAAATAAGCCACCATTTCCATCATCAATTGCATTAATCAATGTATCATAGACTTCCCTCTGTTTAGGATTCAACAGTGGTACATTCGTTTGAACTGATCGGACTAATTCATGTGGATCATATTCACGTTCACGTTCCAGTTCTCTATTAAATGCGTCATTCATTCCGCGATCTGGCGCTGGCATTCCTAGCCTGACTAACAAACTGCCGCACATGAGGTAACACATATCTTCGATCAAGAGCAAAGCCTGGTTATGCATCTCCTCATTCGCCTCAAGATTGGGATTTCTTGTGCTGACACGAATTCGATGTAAAATGTCTTCTGACATGTTATCTTTGTATTTGTTCCATAGGTCACGCGGGTTCGATGGGAAGCATGTCGAAATGATGATAGCAAATAATGTACGTATCTGACTTGGAGATGCAGAAATAATTGCTTCAGCGATTGTCGTGTCCCAATGAGTATCGTTTTCAAGCAAATTGAGCTCTTGACATGCTGCACGAAATGTGGGGCACATTATACCATTAACAGTTCGTAGTGATTCAAAGGATGTTGGCCCTCGAACATGTACCAGCAACAACCGCAAATAGAAACATTCATCATTCTTCGGATGAACTGTGTAAATACGACCAAGAGCATCAGTAGAACGCATATCTGGATGACCAGGAACTGCATCGCCTTGCTTCCGACGTTGAAATTTCTTCGATGTAGCGTTCCAAGTGTAATAACGTGGCATCTCCGAGTAAAGCAACGTTCGTGCGAACGGATCGCTTTGACAAATCGCAAAGAAACTGGTCAATGTTGTCGCTGGAGGTCTTTCGGCACGTTGACCAGCATTCGACGCTGTGAAATATACTCTCTGATCGTTCTCTAGATGCACCCCCAAATGCACAACAGTGGGATGACGTTCGTGAATAGGGAATGAGAATATACGCCAAATTGCTTCATTGCTGTTCACATATCTACCAACTTGATAGCACGTAATTTCATCGTTGGTATTGGATGCTTGGATACCAAAAACCGCCATGTCGCTGCCTTTCGTGACATATTTGCAAATGTATTTAATTGACTTGACCGAATTGCAATACTCAACATTACAATGTGCCTTGAACGTTTTGGACAGAAGTGGTGAATATGGAACAATCTAACTGTTGTCGACCACGAAATCGTTACCTTTCACTTTAGTTGTGATAGTTCTACCATTATCATCGGGCGATCGACGCCGATACAGTGGATAACCATCGTTGCCGGTGATGGTCTCTGCCGTCAATTTTCGTGGATACCGTTTGGAACACTTGCCGTCGACCATGCACGGTGATTGGCGGTTAATGGTGCCACACGGTCCATGAATCATATTCGTGATTACAACCTCATGTAGGTCTGGATCGGTTTCAGGATCAGGAATCTCCGCACATATGATGTCATCTATTTGATCTGGCCGAATTCTTTCGACTAACCAAATTAGAATGTGTGCATGCGGCAAGCCTCGTTTTTGCCATTCGATTGAATACATCCAGCATCGAGTAGTCCCAAAGACGTGTTGCTTAACAATGTAATTCATCAGTGACCGGATTTTTTGCTTGAAAACACGTGTGGTGATGTCGGGCCGATCACTTGATGTTTGTCCGGGAAGCAGCAGTTGAATAATATCCATCCATTTCGGATTACATGTAAATGTAATGAATAGATCTGGCCGACCATAATGACGAACATATGTCATTGCATCTTGCGCATATTCATGCATATGACGCGGGCTACCTGTGTATGTAGCCGGTAAAATAGTCAACCGACCAACATTTTCTGCATCTCCTTCTGTACTAATTGCATCGCGTAAATGGATATACTCTTCCAAACGTAATTTAGCTTGGTTCAACCGAATGAAAGTCAGGCGCTCTGTTTCGATTTTAACGTACATGTCAACGCAATATTGTTGAAGCAGTCGACGAAATCGCAACAAATAATTGTCAGAATTTTCACGAATCATCAAACGATGTGCGTAATAATTCATCGAACTAACCTTCTTGGTAGTTTCCTCACCTGAAACAAATATAGTAAAATTTGTATTTTAGAAGAAAAATCCATGTCTGTATTCCTTAAAGGGGTAAACAGAGAATGTCATCACTAAGTTTTGTTCAATATTTTCTAAACCAACAACCCCTAATAGGGTTAACGACGCTTACAACTACTCTCTGCTAAATTAGGAGTGACAACTTTTTTTGGTTACCAAAAGCAAACAGAATAAAATGTATATCAAGTTAAAATGAAAACTATGACACTTACCATTCAATGGATTAATCATTTTGATATTGAAGTGATATCCATCGTTTCCTTGCCAAAACATCAGCGGGTATTGTAATGCGTCATATGAACGGTGTGTTTCATATATTTTTTGTAGTTGCCCAGTATTGCGTCGTGTAAGTACAATATCACGTGTTTCTAAGTTTTCACCAACAATCAGGATTGCCACTTCATCAATTGTTGGAGCATTAAATGTGCGTTCGTGTG
Organism: Agrochola lota; assembly: GCA_947364205.1. Taxonomy (NCBI): domain Eukaryota; kingdom Metazoa; phylum Arthropoda; class Insecta; order Lepidoptera; family Noctuidae; genus Agrochola; species Agrochola lota. The sequence goes on along the minus strand of OX376223.1, from coordinate 13,633,614 downwards.
TTCCAGCTGGTCGTTTATCTGCTCTGATCACAACTTTATAATCATCACTTGGCATGCGCTCTAACGCAGTCTTGAACAGCCTGACCAATGCATGATGTTCATGAAGCAGTTGCTGCAGATCTTGGAGAATTGCTCTTTTTGTAGCTGTGTTGATCCCTTGACGCCGGTCAAGTTGTTCTTCCATATTGCCCATGAAGTATATTTGCAAGAATTTATGCTGTGCATCTTCATGAGGTTGCAATGATCCAATGCGATGGTAAATCTGGCCGTGAATCTATAAAGTCGAAGGCATAGTTAGATTTACATTTTTTATTTTATTTTTCAAATGATAACATGCCATTTTTATTTTAGAGACAAATATAGAAATCTAACAAACTACATTCCAGCAATTACCTTAAATGTCGGATTATATCCGTGTTCTTCGATAATTTCCGCCCCAAATGAAGTCATTTGAAAACAGACATTGTATTTTTTAGTGTTCGCTAGAAAATGCCGTGATTCTGGAGTTTCGCCATTAAGCAAGGAACACAATGGCTCTGGTGGCGGAACCAATAATGGCAATTTCACTTTACCACTAAGGCAGCACAAACCAGGCGTTTCACCAGCAAACTTCAATGCGCCACAATGCTGGCAAACAACGTCCATTGGACCAATGCAAACTAAACGATGCAAGCTGTAGTCGATGGTGCAATCATATAGAAACGCTGCTCGATTCAAATCAACGCTTGAACCATTTCTTCTTGCACGTCGAAGATTATCCCTCTGTTGATCTGTACGATAAGCTCGACGATTTCTCGTTTCTAACCTAGCCGTTTCACGGGCTGCCTCTCTTTCCTCTTGTGTTTGAGAGGCACGAATTATAGCCCTTCTTCGCTCCATATTAAAGCGGCGCTCTTCTCGTGCAATGTCTCGTTCTTCATCAGATAATTGACTCGCGATGTTCCGTTGCCTAATTGCAGTACGGCTTCGCTGAGAAAGATTAGATCTTCTAGGACTTAAAAATATAAATATATATAATAAATCTTAGAAATTGTTTTCGAAAATAGAAACTTTAATTTACGCAAAATAAAGTTATGAACGCACGCGTAAATGTTAACCATTTGTCATTATTTCTGAACGCACGCATAAATATTTGAGGAACTTCTATTCAAATCTGCTTAATACACTTTTCAACCTTTTTAATTGATTAAAAAAAATACAGACACAACATTTCTGAACGCATGCATAAATGTCAATCACAGTATTTAACAGGATGACAGGAGGAAAACAAATGTTTGACAGGTATGAAACAAAGGAACATAATTAAATGGAAAATGATTCATTTTCATAATTATGTATTCGTCAAGTTTTCATTGTTTTTAAAATGTATTCTGCTATTCAGGGCGGAGACAAATCCAACGAAACAAAAACCATGAAAATTGATCCAGCCGATCTCGAGTTATAAGTGTTGTAACAAACCCGTCTTTGTTTTATATATATAGATAACTGTTAAAAATACCGCAGATAAGCCCTGAAAATGGAAATTAGAAATAATAACTTTTTAGGCTGGCAACGCCTACAAACAAAGGACAACGGAATTTACAAAGGAGTTTTTAGTTTATCCCTTGAGTTATGTCAACATCAACTAGACGTTGAGACTGGTTTAACAGCTGTCCGGGAGTATGGGTATACGAGCCGTCCATACACAGGAGACCCGTGCGGGTAGCGCCCGCAGTGCTTTGAAACGAGGGAGAGTACGATACGTTGTACAGGCTCGCGTTCGGACTAATACGCGTCGCTGTGAAACAATGTTCTAGCGCCTCACGTGTGTCTCCGTTCCGGGAGACCGTACGGGTTCCCAAGACAGCTGTGAAACCAGCCTTATAATAGTAGAATTTTCTAACCCTACAACTATAATTCTTAATGCGGTTAAAACTATTGATGACTATTAGAATCGATTATGTTATTTAAATAACGTTTTTTAGGTCGCCCTCTGGCTCCATGTAATATATAAAGAAATAAAATGAAAGAGAGAAAAATTGTATTCTAACAGTTAACTAACAACTTAAAATAAAGACAACAAAAGTATAGGGTTCTGTGTCGACTATTGGTGACATCAGTGTTGATCTTAGGGGATAACCTGATTCACCTGAAACATATATTATTGTTAAACACTCAAATTAAACATTGATGATTTCGATTATTTTTATTCACCTAAAGTTCTCTGTGCACTACATCGTACCATACCGTGACCGTGCTATAAACGTATCAGACACGGAAAGAAACATGACACGGACAAATGCCCAATAGAATGTATCAATAGCGTATCATACCCGTGCATAACGGTTATAGTGACCATTAACATCCGCGTATCATCTGCGTGTCATATCTGCCCCGTTTTCTCGGTTGTAATAGTTCACCTGTGTTTTCACGTGAGGCAGACACGTCAAAAAGAGCGGGTGTATACGATGGCTATTAGAAAATTTCCGTTTATGTAACGGGTTTAGAACGATCACCATACGCGGTTTGAATCCTCACCATTTAAGGCACCTGCGCACACCGGTTTGGCAATGTCGCGTGCCGTGCACGGAGCGTATCAGCACCAGCAAAATATTCTCCTGTACAATTATTGTTGACGCTCCATGGCACGCGATGGTGCTGGTCGGTTTTGGAATGGTCTATTGAGCATAGTCTCGTTCTTTTCAATGCAAAGAACAAAATTCTGATCTCTCTTTCTACATCTTTTGTGCTGGACATATCGTAGGCATTAAATACAATATTGTCGTAATTGTGTATTGTGACTGATATAGTTGTAAAAAAACTGTAATTTTTCCAGTTTTTGGCCATTTCAATCTGTGTAGGAGTGCAGCCCCCTTTTAACTCCGCCGTAGCCGGTCCTAAGCCCGTTTGAGAACGGAGGAACGTTGGCTGTGGCCAGGGTACACTGAATGTCACCCAGGGATAAATACAGCTATGAAATACGCCAACGCCGAGCAGTAGGCGGCGGTAAATTAACCTACCTACTTCAGGCAGCCATGGGGACTAAATTCCGCCAGAAAACCCGACGTAGTTGGTAAGTCTTAGGGTAGAATATTCTTTATTATTCACATCATAAAAATGACAGAAATAAATTAAGAAATTTTACATAGTAAGGGGTTTATTTTTATTTTTATATTTTTACCAACAAGGAACTAAACAAATCAAAGTATTTGAGGGAATTAGTTCCACCTTTCAACAATTTTTTTCATATTTCTACTGTACTATTTTTGGACTATTTTACAAATCTCCATACAAAACTGTCAAACAGATGATTTGCGTGCAATGAATACGCAGATAATATTATAAATTGTAAATTTGTAACCACTTGAACGATCTTTAATTTATGATTCATAATTTATGTATTACTATTACGATTCTGCAAACCCGCCTTTTTGCACAGTTACTGTGGCGTGTGGGCAATATTTTTTACTTTGTTTTTGATGAAATAGGTTTAGAAATAGGTAGGTATCGATTTATATCTCTGAACCATGCCTCCGGATTCCATATGAACATAAATTGACTAAAAGAAAAACACAAAGTATTACTCACGAGGCCATTTTCAGCGCGTTTCTATATTATTCGTAACTATCCAATTCCTTTTTTGTAAGATGCTACACAAAAAGTCAAAGGATGAAGAATTGTCGCCGTTCTCTTTGACTTCTGTGATTTGATTAAAAAGAAGAGTATTCTATTCTTAAAAACTTTGGAATCCACATATTGCCAGTATTTTTGGTTAGATTTATTTTTAAGGTATTTGTTAAGGTTCGCTTCCACTAGGCTCGCCGAATCGAAGCAAATCGAATCGCAGAAATTCGCTTTCTATACATATTGTTAGCTGCATCTCCAACCTACACCCCTCCGGCCAGCCCGGAACATAATTATAATCGAGTCCATATAAGACTGTGCGCACCGTGACCACCGATTCATTCCCAAACCCGGCGGCGCACACTTTGCTATTCCCTATCGGTTCTTGTTGTAACTTAATTGTTTGATTAAAAAGTATTTCTTTGTTAACTTTAAATTAGTGTTAAATTAAATTCCTAAAAATATATTTACTATGAAACTGTCGCCCATTAGCGACGGGCCGAGTCGCGCCGAAAAAAATCACTCGCGCGCATTAAGGCTTGTGCAGACCAGCGCGACTTGTCGCGCGACGCGACACCGGTTATTGTTATACTGTGAAGTTTTCTTAGAAATTGAATTGTTCGTGTCGCGTCGCGCGACCTGCACAAGCCTTTACTCGACAAGCAAATTTTTTTCGCCAATGCGTTTTGACTTACTCGATGCGGGGAATCGGATGCGCGACAAGTTTTTTGTATTTACCCGACTACGGCGAAGAAAAAAGAGAGGTTTAGTTGGTTTTTTTAAGAATAATTAAAAAATAGTGTGATAAAAATCTTTAAATTTTTCGTTGGATAAACATCAAATATAAAAAAAATATTACAGGGTCGTTTTTCAAATCTGGATTTATATGGTGAGATTCGCCGTAGATATTTCTTTTCATATTAATATCGTGTACGCATATATCGTATTTGGGAGCACGCCGTTTCTTTTTTCTCCTATTCTCTCTTCTTCATTAAAAAGTATTTGAAATAAGAATATTTCTGCATCCGAGCTGGCCAGTGGCCATCATGCACACACGACTTAAGTACTTTGATAAAGGGTTGCGATGAATTAACGATTCGATTCGATTTTGCAGAGATGGACGCATAAGGAATCGACTCGACGCACTTCGTTTCGAACCGTTTCGTCTGTAGACGACACAAGGCTTTAAAAATCTTCCTTAATATTTTATGCCTTTATCACATTGACGCGGAAGCGATTTAATGAAAATCAGTCACAGCCTCTATGCCACCGCTTATTGTTCGCGTATAGTCTACCACGTCCGCCGCGCGCGGCCGCCGACCCGCGGGTTTCCTCGCCCGCTCCGTCGTAACTAGAACCTCTACAGCTGCTTATCTTTAAAAGCTACAGTGATAAAAAACTACGAACAAAAATTTGGAAACTAAAGATGGAATTTATCTATTTTTTTAAAGCGTTCAGTATAATCTATGATACTCAAAACGAGGTTAAACTTGTAATTAGGGGAAAAAAACATAATTTTTTTCAATTTAAAATACAAAGAAGAAATAAGTAATGCATTTTTACCAATAATATAATTTCAGAAGAAACTAGTTGTATTTGTCTTTTAAATGATGTATAGATGATTATGTATAATTATGTGGCAAAAAAAATTGAAAAACACCTACTACTAGTAATTTTACCGCGATGTCTCGAGCGCTCTCGACTCGCTGTCGAAGGTGAAATATTAGCAAGATGGCCGCCCGTTTAAAGGTTCTCTCATGCACGATATAATTTTAACCAAATAAAAAAAATGGTATTTATGAACTGGTTTTAATTCATAAATTGCATTTCTTGCGTTGTTTTATTTTTGGTTTTAGTTGGGTTTTTGATTAATGAATTTTTCATTTATTTTCATTTACCTGAATCACACTCTCCCATATCACCTCAACGTCTTTAGGGTATTTCATGAAGCAAATCTTCAATGCAGATATTTACGTTGCATTGTAGGCACGACTGACACAAGCACCACGGTCTGTTATTTTATATAAAAATGTTAAAATTAAATAGAAAAAGTAAGTGCATAAACCCAATAGCGCATTTTTGCAATATGACCTTCACCACAAATAAATAAATACCATTACACCAATAAAGCAAAATATAAAATTGCAAGCATATATATTTTGCTGTTTTTAGCGAACCTTATTTGTTACGAGTGTAGGTACGTACGTGGATACTATACATGCCAGAACCAAAAACTTGAGGAACACATTGACATTAGCACGGAATCTTCAATGAATTTAATGTATTTCTCTTTGAAAAGTACATTATTATGCTTATTCCTAACTGACTTTCATTATTTCTATACTAGTTTAAAGAAAAGAACGTAAAATATGTGTAAATAAAACTAAAATTGGCCGACAACATTAGAGCGGCCATTTTTTTCGGAACAACCATATATTGAAGTAAGAATTAGACTCGATTTATCAAATAAAACTGTGATATGTAACCATCATTGTAAAGAACAAATGTTCTAGTTCATTTGGATGTATAACACTCGTAAGATAAATAAAACAAACAACAGTACTTACGACACATTCGCAGACACTCTCAAAACCACTACATGACAAACGCGTCACTTATGTCAACTGCAGAAAAAAAATCTTGGCCAATTGTCAAAACTTGTTGCACTGCCATCTCATGTTTTTTAGTCGAACTATTTCATCAGCTATCCATATAATCTGTCAAACTGTCGAAATAATACCGCATTTAATCACTAGATGGATTTAAAGACGACTCGTCGCTTTGGTTAGTGTATCCAGGACGTAACACGCGACTTTTTTTTGGGATAGTATGCTATCGTTAGAGGTGTGAGTGGTAGCAAAAAAAAAAAATCGGCGGTAAATGAAGCGGCTTCTACTCCTTAGAACATTTAACCTTGAGTGCTACATACCTTTTAAATTACGATTATTGTTATTACAAACGAAAATTACCGGATATTTTTCTATAATTAATTATATAATTCAGGCTTGGCAATTTTCGTCTACTAATCTACTTATTTCCTCCTTTTTATACTTACTTAAAAATGAGATCGCTTTTCATCGAGTTTTCATTAAATTTTCGCATACTGTAAGTATTATTAGGTACGTATCCCAGTAACAAAGTTGCACAAATATTCTGCTTTTCCTATTCAAGATTGATCACGACACGTCCCTTTAGATAACCCCACAGAAAAAAAGTAACGACGACGTGTCGCGAAATCCGCAGAGATCAGAATGGTATTCGTTACTCGTAATGATTTGTTAAAAAAAACTTGAGTCCTTTTTACATGTCATGTGGTGGTCGTGGTCCTAAAAACTGTGCATAAGGAATTTGACGCATTTCAACTAAATTTAATAATAGAAATCATACAACTGCATTTGGCTTTAAATCAGAATGGGGCCTAAAAAAGTTGTATACATCCGAATTTAGTAAGTAAAGTAAAAATGTTCTACGCTGATTCCAAAACCTTTTTGAGGTTTTAGGTTTCTTAACCTTATTTTTCCGTTTTTAGCGCTTATTTTTATAAGATGGAGTATATCTTAACATAAATACATGAAACCACTTGACTTTCATTTGACCTCCAAATGACGTTAGAAACGCAGGCAAATAGGGTTAAACTCCATAATTTAAAAAATCAATTCATAAAATGTCTAGTTTAGGGATGACCATAATTATGATGCAATCATGCGAAAATTCGGCCTTTGAATCGATTCAAATCAAACATTGAAAATCAATTCACACAAAAATCTAAATCCCGAAGCCTGAATGATAGTTAACCAATATAACGATAACTTAAAGAAAATCCACTCCCTGTAAACAATAATCATTATAAAATCATTCGAACTAATTTGTAACTGGTACTAAAGGTGTAAGAAACTTGCAAATATAGGTACCTAAGTGTTATTTGTCGACTGGTTTGTTAAATAGTTTAGAAAGAAATCATTCACAGTTGTGCACTACATGGTAAATAAATAAATACCTACTATCCGTCTTCATTCGACAAGATTACTGAAATCGGATTTTTAACGACAACTAAGGCCAGATTAGTAACTACATAATCGATTAACTATAATCGAGTTACTAATTTCATATTCATATACAAAAAATTTCGATTATGTCACTCATTCCCACCTCTAATTTCATGTGTCCATCAACTAACTGTCAAGTGTCATGTAGAGATGGGTTGAAACAGCCGTTCGATTCTGTAAAAATATCACCGTGAAACTTAGGTGAAGTGAGCGTGAAGTGAGCTGTCAATAGTGTTAATCCCTAGCATCCTGCCGGTCGATTCTATGGCAGTGACAGCTCACTTTACGCTCACTTCACCTAAGCTTCACGTTAATATTTTTACAGAATCGAGTGATACCAGTTGGGTATCACTGTTACTGTTACACAAAATTAACAGATCCAAATATCTGTTATTAAATAACAGCCTGCTATTTTTGTACGGATGATAAATACGTATTCCAATCTCAATTGAATATCTTCTTTAGTTTATTTCGTTTAAAGTCGAAAATCGAATCCAAAGTTTTCACTAGGAATAACGAGGTGATGTGAACTGATAGAAATACGTTTATTTATTTAAAAAAATTGTCATCCGGTTACACTGGATACCGACCCCAACGCCGTAAACACAGAAATGTTTTAGAAAAAATTAAAATTAGAAAGCAGTGTAAGCAAAGAAATTTCAAAATTTCAAAGATGCAAAATAATCATGGCGAGATCCTTACATTAATTTGTACAGAAAAACGAGTTAATTTAGAGGGTTCAAAATATTTTCCAATGTGGAGAATACATTACCAGCATGTCGATTCTGTAAAAATATCACCGTGAAAACTTGCGTGGAGTGAGCTGTCAGTGAAAACTCACTAATTCTAGGGATTGACCAAGCATTACATTTACAATCGTAATCGTGATTTAAATTATATTTTTTATGCTAATTCTATTGATCATTTTATATTAAGTATTCTAAAGCTAGTATTTAAATGTCTAAACATTACTATATAGAGGAGGTTTTAATAAATCAGAAACTCAATTTAAGAGTATAAAATATGATAAGTATATCAATCTATGATATACTTATCATATTTTAAAACCCCGCATAATTAAAATATTTCGAAATGAAAATATGAGTTTTTCGTTTCATCTCGTTGCCCATTTAGTCTTTATAAAAAAGACAAGTTATGTGAATCGTTGTTTACAGCGGCGATAGGTATAAGTTGAAAAAGTATATTGATTATTCATGTGATATTTGCCATAAAACGATGGATGGATTGCGTGAAAGATGATAAATGGTTAGAAAGGATGTGACTACTGTGATGAAGGCTACGGATAAGGCATCGAAGAGTTAAGACAGACAACTTATAAACTGGGATAAGGGCGGGAGTATGACATCCATCACCCACATCGCATCCGCACTGCTCCGGCCGAAGCAGCAGTACGACCACAGAGTACTTTATAACATACTATAAGTCTTGGTCTCAGTGTTGATATCGTAAAAATCTGAGCTAACGTATGTCACAGTCTGGTTTGCCGTATTTAAGGGGAAAAAATACTAAATTGTCGTATTTATTTTAAAAATGTCTATTCTTCGTATGTTTCTTCTTCATAAAGGTTTCTTATCGTTTCTATTACTTTAGATTTAAATTTATCGAATGTGTACTTGTCCTTGCCTCTATTTTATCGCACATGTCGCGCGAGACCATAAACTTGGTACAGTATCTTTGATTTTTGTGCTTGATTTTGAATCAGTTGTCATCGATTTTTTTAACGTCATTTTAAATTTTGACAATCATGGTAGTTTCTGGGTTAGTGGGAACATTGACGAAAAATTTCTCTATTAATGTGGCGCACAGCCTCTTCAGGTGACAGATATTTGAGTTTCATCTTCGTTTATGCTAGTGAAAAAACGTTTCTTTTCACCTGGTCAATTGCCGTATTTTGCGATACGGCAATGAGAGGCCTGCCGTATTTTCTGAAATAACATCGTGGATTGCCGTATAATACGGCAATTGCCGTATCAATAATAACGCTGCTTGGTCTGACGCACAGACTACAGACTACATACATATCTGAGATACAGCGGGCCGATCTTACACTGACAGCCGACGTTTCGTTCTGAAATAAAGAGCTCCTTGTTTAAACTATTAACTTTATACATTAAATTTTTATTGCGGGGTTTTAAAAATATTATAAATCCTGAAGATACTTGTTAGGCTCCCAAGAGTATAAGAATTAGAATTCCAACTTCTCTAAACATCTTTATTTTTTTTTACAAATTCTGCCTTGATTCAAATGATTGTCTGACTAAATCTGACTATTTTTAATCGCGATTAAAAATGTGTGGAATACAATTAGTTGTCATGAACTAAGATTCACACCAACACCTCGAATTCAAGTGCAAAAACAGTACTGTATTTTTTTTATATTTTCTATTACTTATATCTCGAAAATGGTGTGTCCTATCACAAAAATAATGAAAATTTCGACCCCCTTTATAAAATTGTAAACCCATTTATCTCAACATCTAGGTAATAATTTTTCATATTTTCCATACAAAAACTGAAAAATTCCTTCTAAAACACGTCGAGGCAGTCCACGTCGCGCGCCTCCGGCTCAAAAGAAAATCATGGGGTAGGGCAAACAAGTAGCACGTGCAGTCGCGATTGTCAAATTCGATGTTAATGGTATTTAAATTATTTTTAAATGTTGAGCTTTTTTTTTGCAGGTTATTCTGATCTCAAAGGTAAGCAATTTTAGTGATAGTTTAGTTAAGTAGTTAAGTTTATTCTTCGATAAATAATAATTCATCCCAACTACGGAACCCTTCATTGTGCGGGGTCCGACATGCACTTGGCCGGTTTCTATTAGATGTTTTAAAAAACATTTACTATCATAATGAGTTCGGACGAAGAAGGCGTGTTTTCAGTTTTAGGGTTTTAGCAATTTGGGTTTAGGGTTTGGTTTAAGCATTGAAATACTAAAAACGTAGTTTGAATGCCCGTTCGGTACGGTACGGTGGTACGGTGTCTCACCGTACTGTACCGACCCGCCCCCGATACGCACCCGCCTTGTGTGTGTATTGAGCTTTACAGTTAGGTATATTAAGAACAATGAATACAAATAAGAAGTGCATTTATTTATTAATATGTAAAGGACGTAACATAAACATGCGTTTAAAATTACGCGCGCCGCCGCCGTATGTAATTCGCTTCACTTCACGCTAGAGGTTGTCTAGCAAGCCCAGCGTCTGTCGCCGAATCTCTGGATGTTTTTTAATGGATATTTCAGGTTCGATTAGTGGAATTGATAATATTCAGGTATTATTATTAATAAAATAAGTCCTTTCGAGTCGTTTTTCCCAAGAGAAACCTATATTAAAAAGTACTATGTGGAGAAACCTCACCGTCAATCACGTTTATTCAGTCAACTTGACAGCTTTTTGCCAACTAACGTTACGTTCATAAAAGAAACCTCAACAGAGGTGTTAAAAAATAATGAAAACTTGATTATAAAAAGCGCATCAAAAGTACACGTTTTGCTTGCTCAATATATTTTAACCTAACAAAGAACAATTTAGGGCCTATTTTGGTATAACAGACTTACTAGCGCCATCTATCAACTTAAAGAGACACTAAATATTGTGGTCATATAAATATAACTTGTGCTACTACCAACTAAAAAACATTAACTTCAGCGCCATCTGGCGGGAAAATGGCCTGGAACACACCTTATGATGCGTCTTAATCTCCGAGCATCATTTATTATCTTGAAAAGAGTACCTACTGTAAATCATACTCAATTATAAAAATGTAGTTTATGAACCTATAGCTTTCATCCTTATGAATTTTGTTGTTAGTATGCCAATTTATGTAAGTGCTTCGAATATTTTACAATAATAAAAAGGGAATGGTAGTTTGATTTCCTGCTGCGGGGGTACTTTTTGGCGGTAAATTTTGGATTATTAATCACATCTAAGTGAGTGTGTATTGTTTCATTTCCATTTCTGAACACCCATTACGTATAAGTGCCCCCGCAGACATACAATTTACCAATAGGTATAGCGAGATATGCTAGCCCGCACATCTAGTCCAACTAAATCGTCCAACTAATTAATTGGACACCGATCGTATCAGAATCGAGATTAAGCACAATTAAAAAGTTGTCCAACTATCAGCCAACTGCTCGTTAGCACGGTTACTCTATGTAAGGTCGCGGACTATCCAACTTTGTTGGTCAGTCGCAAGACAAGATGCAAGATGACCAGACGCATGCGCGTGATTTGCCTACGCTCGAACCTTCGTCAACGGGTCGTTCTGCCTCCCGATCACCTGTTGCAAACCAAAAAAGACTTGAAACAATACTCTGATACAAATATTAAGAAAAACTTATGAAGCAATACATTAGCAATCTCTGTCAAAACGATTCAGATTCTGATCGTGTATTGTTACGCAATTAGGCTTCAAGTCTCGATTATTTTAGGGCTCCGTCAAATATTTCGTTTTCCAAAAGGGTTTCGTCGCCGAAAAAGTTTGAGAACCGCTGCTAGCAGGTACTTACCGGAGAGTTAATCCAAGCCTCTCTTCAACGGTGATAGCGAGTTGGAAAATTGTGTCAAATTGTTAGATATACGAGCTAATCAAAAGAAGAAATACTCATTCTGTAGAATGAAAATAAATATTCTGGATTACATCTGAGTTTAGAATGCAAGGTATGGTGTTTCCCTTAGTCTAAACTGTCGCTTATACGTATATGATGCACCGAAAATGTTCTTCTTTGTTTTCGTCTTTTAAAGCATTTTCTCCCGCATTTTCACGCACACGCACCGCGCTAGCAACACTGTCACCAACTAAATCGAAGAAGTCTGCGGCTGACAAACAATAAAAAAGTTGGACGATTAAATTATTAAAGTACACAATATAGTCGTTCGATAGTCGGCCACCAACAAAATTGTATGATATTTATTTTTTATTTTTTTCTAATTGGCATCTCGCAGTTGACCTCCGAGGAGGTCGTAGCTGCTTAACCGGACTTTCCTGTGGCTGCCCTAAGCTTCTACACGCTTCTACGCTTCTACAAGCCTCCAGCCAGGGGACAAAATTGTATGTCTGCGGAGGCTCTAAATATACCAAAGTGAGTGTGTATTGTTTCATTTCCATTTCTGAACACGCATTACGTTTAAGTATACCAGCACAAACATGGATCATCGCTGTAAGAATGCAAAAAAGCAGTGCGCGAAATTCAAATCTTAAAAAAAGTACTAGTACTACCACAGTATAATGTATAGACTGTGGTACTGCTAGCTACTACATCAAAGGTAGGTCGTGTTAATCAAATTTTCTTACGTTTGTGTATTAAATTGATAATTTCGAATATTTCCAGTTGCTCCCATATGGATTGCCACCAGGTGGCAATCGGGAATAAAATTCCCAGTTGCCACCGGGTGGCGACTGGGAAGTTATTGCCCCCAATTCAAATCGCTGTACCTACACTGCGGCGTGAATCGCTAACGCCACCTCATCGTTGTTTGTCTTACGGCCGCGATGAGGGGGTCGGCGGTCAGACTTTTCCAATGTGGTTTTATTAGTAGATAAGTGATAATGGGACATACAAACAAAATTTTCTTTATCATAGTTGCTTTTAATCACATATTATTATTAATCATCAAAACCTGGTGTAAATTTGTATCACAGATAAAGTATTTACAATAATTGAATTATCTAGCAAAATCTAGATAAACATCAGTCACACTCACAGATAATCAAATAAAATATTTTCATCATGTTTTTACAATAAAATGACCTTACCTATATGTTCTACATCGTAGTTGTTCAGTCAAAAAGTACATTCGATTTTCACAAAACCGAGAAGAAAGAAATATTTTAAAAACGCGGTGATAACTTTTGTTAACAATAATTTTTGTTAGCCAGTATGCAGCTCTCAGGCAACATAGATAAATTTGATTTATTGTAATTTAATGTATCGGCAATGTACTCCATAAATTGCCAATCCCATATGCCAAGGAACATGTCATACGGGTCGACGCAGTCGGACCTACATCGTTGTGCGAAAACATTTCATGTCTCAATTCAGATGGAATCAAAAAATTCTGAAACGGTTTCCTATCAAATTCATAGAGATCGGCTGGTCCGTCGCAGTTGGCGGAACATCCAGGATGCTGGTGCTATTGCTGACGTCTGCGAGTTCAGCAGCGGGAGCTGGAGCAGGTGCGTCGGTTGCAGGCTCGTCGGCATCATCAATGTCCAGTGGCGTCTCGCAGAAGCTCCGCTGTGCCCTTGAGAAGATGTAGTAAGGCGCCAAATCCTCGTCGTCGCTCTCGCTAGAGTCTGGTTCTCTTCCTGTGTAATGGTAGGTAGGTAAAACATCTGTTGGGAACTAGAAGTTTGCCCCTAGCCCCATCCAGAATCCTCATCAAAAATCAGCAACTACTTGCCATAACAGAGCTGATCCAAGATGTCTTCATCTCACATACTCTGATTGATCTCTTGATTTGATTTGATTTGATTTGATTTGACTCTGGCGAGGACGAGGAGACTCTATTGATGGTGCTGACTCACATTCCACATACCTGAAAAAAAAAACATTTTTGTAGTACCCTACCCATCTCTATAAGGATAAATAGAAAAGTGGGTAACATACTTACAACGCCAGTGAATATGATGGTGAAGGTGGTGGTGGTGGTGGGCTGGGTTGGGGGAACCACAACCTAAGCCATCTGAGGTGGTGGTGGTGGTCGAGGTGCAGGAGCAGATCTAGATGGACATTTTAGGTTAAAAAATATTCTTGCTAGTGTAATACAACCAGATACAATGTAGAACTACTCTCATTCCCACTGGCGCTTCCGGCTGGGGTGCAGAGGGCTCTCCAGGCCCCAACCTGCCGGCAGTTGCCCGATCTCATATACAGTTATTCTGAAATCCAAAATAAAATTGTAATACTCAAAAATCATAACCTATATGATTTAGTTCAAAAAAGCGTTACAAAAGCTGTTTACTCGTCGATAGTGTCTGGCCTAGCCCTCTCAGAGCCCCTGCCGCCTCCACGTCGGACTCGTCGAACTCAATGGGTTCGATTTTCTGTTAAGTACAATTTATATTTAAAATATTTACGCGAAATTTTAGTGAATTTCACAAAATTTCAGAGATGCATAAACCGACGACAATCGAAGAAGCCCGATTTGACGTTTCTCATTATACATGCCGCGATAACTTTGTATGATGAACGTCTACGTAAGAAATCGAAATATTAAATTCATTATCCTTATGAATCACTATGTTATCCATACACTATAACAATGAGTATGATTCGTAAGCACCAAGTTTCACTTTATATTGGAAAAATGCAGTCAAAAACGAATTAACCGTTGATTCACATTCCGACAGAACGTTATTAGAATGTCATGTCTTTGGGTTCGTTGGCGTAGTGTTACGAAGTCGTTTTTTGACCGAATAAAATCGACATACTGAAAAATCGATAGGTACTTTTACAAACGAATTCTGGAATTCTATAGCCATAAAATTAGAAGAATTTTATTTCAAATGTATATTGCCTGAATTAATAGATCCCCGTTTGCCTAGAAATCTGGCTATCAGAACACAGAATTTAGTGTGTTTATTTATTTCACGGAGCAGTACAGAATATGTTGTGTTGTGTAATACATACATAAACATGCCGCCGCATGACTGTCGCTGAAAACCAGCGCTGGGGCTCTGTCTCGCATAGGGTCGCAGCTTTATGCTGAGCGATGGCCGTTTTGCGTGGATGTGACGCATGTTTTCCCCCAAACTGTTTATTTTCGTGTTTTGTTCTCACCTTGCGTCATGTGTACCGCAAATAAAGGTATTTTCTTTCTTTTCTTTTTTTCTTTAACATTCTGCATCGAGCTCAGTACCAATACATTTCGTAGTGTGTCGCATTTACTTTGCTTGATAGGATTTTAATATTATTTATACAGGGTGTTTGGTAGATGGGTAAAAAGCCTGAAGGGGGTGATATCTTAGACCATTTAGAACTTATTAAGCTAAGCTTGTCTTAGACGAAATCCGTTCCTTGTATTATTTTTTTTAAACTCTTAAGGTTTTTAACAATAATAGGTACCCATTTTTAAAAATTAATTATTAATAGTGTCCAGTAAAAGCTGTAATGTTCTTATTTTTTATTTGTGTAATGTGTGATTACTCAAACAAAAAAATTCCCAAGCATCTGTGTCATCAGAGAAACATTCTACGCCATATTCAAGATTAAGAAACTTTTAAAAATCAAGAAAATGTTTTGTTTACGGCATAATAAAAAAAATTAAACAATTGCCTCAGTTGTTAAAACCTTTTTAAAAACATGCTTGGTTATTGCCCTTTCTTTTGAGGTATTATTGTCTCATCAACTCTTGGAATTAGGATGTACAAAGCAAATTGAGTATGAACATTGTTATTTTCGAACCGATCAATAAAACAACATTTTTGTTAAAACAATTTATTGTTCATGTTCAAAATGTTTACCGCGGTTTCTTATACAAGCGCATGCCCGTCTTCTCACTTCTGTAATCGTGATTTTTAATTTCATCTCCTGCTTCATGACTTGAAAAGCCGTTTGGATTCTTTCTATTAATTCTTCTCTAGTTGAAATTTCAACGTGCGTGTATACGAGCTCCTTGGCCCGTCCCCAAACGAAAAAATCCACAGGAATTAAATCGGGTGATCGAGGTGGCCAAGGGATGGGTACTGCAGATAACCTATGGTAACGAGACAACTCATAAAATTCAGCGTGTTTAGTGTGGATCGTTAATACTATGTATTCTGATTACCATAATTATATTTTTTCACTATTATTACGGTCACCCTACACGTTTTTATCACGTTTCGACTCGATATTTTTTTTAAATGATGGATATATAAAGATCTCTGAAGTAAGAACATAACGAAATAAATGGTTATTCAAAATCCCTGTTTTTTTATTATTCTTAGCTCAAAACGCTGTTATTTATCTGAATTTGCGGATATCGCGTAAAAAAAATTATTGGAATATTTGTCTTTTACTAATAGGTACTTGGCATAAGCCCTAATGCTTTTTCTGTATTATTTCACTGGCTATTCCTTTTACTAAACTTCAAGTAAGTACTGTTATTACTATATAATGAATACAAGTCAAATAATAAAAGGGTTTTAGTGTGATTTTATCGCACACTGGAGTTAGTGGCTATTGAATTAATACAGAAAAAGTATTAGTTTTATTAAAGTTAGATCACCATAAAGGTAATAAATAAACATAAACAGGCTTAAAATAAATAAAGACAATAATAATAAATATCCCTATAATTTATATTTACGCGACGTACGTGTAGTACTCTTCTCTAGCGCCGGCCGATTTCCCCCCAAGGCGGAAGGCCATGGTCGATAACAATGTATGGGTACCTACCTTATTTGTATGAATTATCTACTAACTAGATTTTCCCTACAAGGCGTAGATCTCGAGATTAGTCGAAATATCCTAATATGTTGAGATCTCGGCATGGTAAAGAAATTTCCAAACAACGCATTACTAGTCTATACATTCACTAATGATTCCCCAAAGTAGTCAACAAAAATAAAGCAAATAATGAGCATACCTAATTACTAATAAAAAATATAAATGCTGTAGACTCGTTATGAATGAATGGCAAGTAGATGAATTCTCCAACAATCAAAAGGTGTAAACTCTAATAATATTCCCGACTGGATTAAAACAACTAGTAATACATAATGCAACTCACCCCTTTTATTGTTTAGATATTCACTTAACAAAATATATTCTCCTTATTAATTGCCGGTAAGAACATTTATAATTTTGACACGGCGGTATCTCGAGAACATTCGCAATAAGCGACACACGTCTGTCTCCGGCTAGTCTTTGCGCTGCTATGTGTCCTCAAACTCACGGCCGTCTCTATCTATTGGGTCGTCCCTGGGTCGGTGGAAACACCTTTTTGTGTAATAACGTGACCTAGATATTTAACCCTTTATGATTTTGGGAATCAACTTTTTAATTTTTTTACAAAATCTTGACATAGTTTTTTCTTTTATATCGCCGTGGCCGCGCCATCGAAACGCACACAATTTACGAGTATATCTAGAAAAATGTTTTTTTTTTTAATTTTCTGGTGTGGCACGACCTGGGACTATCACACTTAAACTAGTAGGCTGATTTGAAATCCAAGACTTGGTCCATCTTGACGTGCACGCGATTACGACAGAGGAGATGGCGCCTTTAGTGACAGGTACGTTGAATATTTCCGTCTGATTAGACAAGTACAAAACAGTATCTAGCTCTATATCGGTTTCGTTGCTGGGGCTCAGGGGAGCCAGCTAGATAGAAACATATGCTATGAGTGTACCTTTTGCTTTTAGGACCGGTTCTCTAACTTATTTATCCATAATCTAAAGTGCCCCATTTTTTTTTTTGTCCTAATCATCAATTGTCCGAATGATAACATGCCCGAATGTCACATAATATAATTTGCCATAAAATTGAAATCCCTAAATACAATATGCCCTAAATTTGTTTGTCATAAATATTACAATCAATAATATACCAAAAGGCTTAAAACCGTTTTCAATAAAAGTCCTAAATTCAAATTATTTATTTATCCTAATAATGTTTTAAAACTTTATATTACAAAGCTTTTGCTATGTATTTATATATTTAGATAGAACGGCCGAAGCCAAATACACTATTTAAATATAATTTTAACCGTTTGCTTTTGGGTTTTTTTGATACCGGGGCGTTAGAAACACGTATTGTTCGGTTTCTGGCTCAATCTTTATCATAAAATAAAACAAGTTTTTCAGATGTTAAAAATGTACTTATATTAGCAGAAAAACCAAACAATGGTACTCTATAGCCACACAAATCAAATTAAAACAACTTCCTTAAACATAAAAAGATTTATGTATCTTTTCATGGAGGAGGTGGAGGAGGAGGAGCAGGAGCAGCAGGATCAAGAGTTGCTGGTGGAGCCCCATCTACCTTCACACTTTTATTAGGCAGTACTGGCAAGAAGCCCTCTCCTTTAGGATCCCACAAAAATGGAGCATACACGATTAAAGCAAGATATAAAATTGTGGTGCACATTATAACAGACGGTATTGAATATTTTACCTGTAACAATAATAAATTACAATATTACCTAGGTTGTTTTTGGTTTCACCTATATAGCAAAAATATACGAAGTACGACCACGAAGTGAATAAATTATAAATGTTGATGGGGTTATACGAATTTGCCTGTAATCAACTTTAAATCCACACACCACAACGCGATCGCGGGCTTCCCCCCACCTACCACTTTCTCGCCGATACCTTGAGCGTGCGCACACATATCGGTCTCATCTAATTGTAATCAGCAAAAGAAATACAGTACTTGTCATATCGGAATCAAGTAGTTTTATTCAAGACCACCAGCAGCACACCTGGAGCTTGATACTCAACATATGGTCCGTCGAGTTAAAGAAGATCGCCATTTTTGTGCTACGGACGCGCCTCCAGTGGACTTGACTGACATGACTGGACTGGCCGTCCTTACCGCGCGTTCGCCTATGCCTTAGAGGACACTTATAGGACAGTCTACCCAGAGGGACACTATTCTGAGTGACGCCGTTCCACTATCCTTATCTACTTTCCTGTCTTTTCACCTTTTCTGTCCAGGAATTCTAAAATAGTGCTATACGGATCAGGCATAAATTGATCTCTTCATATTTAGCTTAACTAGTAATTACTCGTGTCACCAACATAAAGGACTTGGGAGTGACTTTCGACCGCTGTCTGACTTTTAGAGATCACGTTTCTGCCATTGCGAAGGAATCTTTCAGGCGCTTGGGATTTGTTTTGAGAAATGCTCGTGACTTTCGCAATTCAAATGTTAGTAGGCTGTTGTACACTGCTCTGGTTCAGAGCACGCTCGAGTGCCTGTGTTTGGCACCCCCATATCGCGACATAAACACTAATGCTAGAAAAGGTTCAGAAAACATTCCTAAGATGCCTCTTCCAAAGGTAAGGAAGGTAAGGATTTCTTTCCGTACATGTACCCTACCAACTATCTTTTAGGGACTTTAGGTTTTAACTCGTTGGAGGTAAGAAGAGGTCTTGATCAGCTCACGGTAGCCTGTAAGACCTTACGGGGACGTATCCACTGTCCAGAGCTCCATGGCCTTTTCTGCCGATTATTTGTGCCCGACAAATACATTGGACACCTTCATAGCCGCCGACACAATCTGTTTGCGCAACTGTCATGCAAAACTGTAGCCAGAGCCGAATCCCCAGTCTGTCGTACCCTAAAGATGCTGAATGCCCTTCTGACTGCCAACCCTGAATGTGATTTATTTGCGGATGAATGGAGTGAAACTATGGGCACGCCACAATTGCGGCGATAAGTCCCCTCTTTGAGGAGTGGCTTGAGAGGCGCCATGGCGTCCTCACCTTCCGCCTGACGCAGGTCCTCACCGGGAGGTTCCTGTTCCGAATTAGGCGGGAGGAAACGCCCGGGTGTCACCACTGTGTGGATCGCTCGGAGGACACGGTGGAGCATACGGTGGAGGTCTGCCCGGCTTGGGCGGAGCACCGCCGTGTCCTCACGGAGGCGATCGGCGGCGGCGATCTCTCGCGTCCGGCCCTGGTTCAGGCCATGGTTCGGCGCGAGAGTGCATGGGAGGCCGTCACCTCCTTCTGCGAAGCAGTTATGCTCGCGAAGGAGGAGGCGGGGCGCGCGAGGGAGATGCAAGCTGCACGCCCTCGCAGCCCTAGTCGCCGCAGGAGACGCCCCGGGCGTCGGGAGTCAAGAGCCGACTTCCGGCCACCGTAGGCGCGGGCCTGCGGACGGTGAGCAATGGGCAGCTCGCCGTCCGATCAGGACCAGGCCCGTGTCGACGGCGCGTTGTGTTCCACGCGCGCCTCAAAGAGATGTCAGCATCAACCGACGGGGTCGAAAGACCAATGCCTGCTGGGGTTGCGGGTTTGTCTGAAAGGGATATCGCGGCCCCGGCACACAGGCAACGGAAGGAACACGGGTGGGTTTTAGTCAGTAAAAGTCTGACACACCCTCTCGCTCTGCCCAGAGCGGGAGAAGTCATTTGATGAATTCCCATCCAAAAAAAAAAAAAAAAAAAAAATGGAGTGAAACTATACGTATATGTCTGGTGTTCTGTGAGAGAAAGTATGCTACTGTGTCCACTGTTCCATGTTTGTTTTAAATTAAATTATTGTCAACGTTGTAATTGTTTCTATGTTAATTAATGTAATTGGTGTTGCACCGTTTTAATTAACTATAAATAAATAAACTATTCTTATTTATATATGTACATTGCTTGTGCAAATAAATAAGATGACATCTATTTCTAACATAAACAATACAATGTGGAATCACTTTTTTGATGGTACTTCGTATGATTTTCGTACTTAGATCGTCGTAGCATTGCCATACATTCCCACGCCTATAGTGTGCTTTATAAGTGTGATACTCCCTGGCCACGCCACAGCGGAAAATTAATAAAACATGCTTCTAGATTAATTGTACCATTTATGTACCATACGGTACGTGTAATGAAAATAATAACCCTGGCCGCGCAAGAGTTATTCGAAGTATCCGAACATGGTATACACTAAATAATTGTACACATTATGTACTGCCCAACAACGTAGTAATATTACGGAATAATTTGATGTCTTAAGAGAAAACATCAAATCAAGATTATGCGCATCAGCAAACTTGCTGATCTTTGTACTTACTAGATGTTGCGTTCAAATTAGAAGTACAGGGAACTATCTCGGTGAGATGGTTGCATAGAAGTCTTAGAAATATGCAGCGCAATATGAATCTAGATTCATAACAAGAATAATTGATCTTTAAGAAGAAGATAAGAAGATGGTAGGTACTTTTTATTGGGTACAGTCAGCAACGAAAGTCGTTATGCACCGTTTATCTTTGTTTGTTTTTTTTTGTTTCGTTTTTAATATTTTGCAGGTCAGTGTGAGGTTTTATGTTGATTAAAATATGATTCGCGACCGTAACCAATATGGCTTTACATAATTATAATCATTACAATCAGCAATACAACTCCATAAGTAAGCACAATCGTTTTAATGTTATGATTTCATGAAATAGTCATTCAATGCGATTATATGAACTTAGAGAGTTATATTGATCATTTTTATGATTATAATTCTATAAATAAACATTTGATACGGTCGCAAATCATATTTAGATCAACATAAAACATGATGCTGACCTGCAAATTGCAAAAAACGTAAGAAAATTTGAATTTCGCGGGCTACCTTAACGCTTTCACCTTAACATTGCTACTTTTACATGACATCTCTAAAATTACACAAATGTGTGCCGCGGTACCAGCTGGCGAGCGCTACTTGGTCGCAGGTGCTAGTTTATTTAGTATTTTTAGGACCGAATTTCATAAAACTCTGATAACTTTATGTTACAATTTTCATTAAAATCACTGTTTTTACTCATAATACTCGTTTTATTTTTTTACGCCATTACTATTGTTATGACACGCACGAGCGACGAAATTTAGAAATAGAAGTCTTATAATATTTAATCTGTATTAAACCGATGACCATCTAAGAAGCCCGATTTGACGTTTCTCATTATACATGCCGCGATAACTTTGTATGACCGTCTACGTAAGAAATCGAAATATCAAATTCATTATCGTAATGAATCACTATGTTATCCATACACTACAACAACGAGTATCATTCGTAAGCACCAAGTTTCACTTTATATTGGAAAAAACGCAGTAAAAAACGCGAATTAACCGTTGATTCACATTCCGACAGAACGTTATTACAATGTCGTTTTAAGCCGTTTTTTGACCGAATAAAATCGATATACTGAAAAATCGATAGGTACTTTTACAAACATTACATTATGAAAAGAGAAAAAAGTATAATTAGTATTATTAAATGTTTAAACATACAAAAACAAAATCGATCGAAAGAAAATTATAACGGAAGACTTTACAAGAGATGTACATTTTGACATTATGATGGAAAATGAATTTATTATAATGATAACCGAAGAAGACAGTTCAACTGATGATATATAATTTTTCTGGATCATCCGAAGTGACGAAAGTGAATATTTTTTTTACAAAAGTGAATTTATTTATTTACACTTCGTGATCATGATGATAACGTGTAACACAACAGTAACAGTAACAGTATTTATTTAAAATTTTGTAATTAGCAAATCTTTTCTTATTAAAAAAGTCATAGTAAAATGTCCGCAGTTAAGAGTAATGATTTATTTTTCATGAGTTATTAATGAAAAATAAGTTGCAGACGATTTGAATGTGTAACAGTAGGTACTTTATTTAAACAAATTGAGCTGCAAATTTTTTATACAATTAAAATTGAGGTGCCATGGTACATGGTACATGGTACCACAGGATGTCGCAGAGATAGTGATGGAGCCCAAAGACGAAACAAGCAATGATGATGGTAAAAAATTTCATACATTTTTGCAAAATACATATCACGATTAATCTTTCATAAATATAAAGAATTTTAGATTTTTTTAGATTTAACGACTGATGAAGTTGAAGAAAAAAAAGATGATAAGATGAATGATGAATTTTTAGATAACGTATTTGATGATGAAAGCGATGATGATAGTTCATATGAAATGGATAGTGAGTATGAGATGACAAAGAGTGAACCAGAATAAATTCAAAATATAAAATAATATTCGATATTTCAAAAAATGAATTTTTGTGGTACAAAATACAATGCTAATTTTTTAATAAATTTGTTTACCTTTTAAATGCCTACGTTAATTATTTTCTTTACTACTACATTATACAAATCCAAATACTCTGCAATTTTTTTTTTCATTAGTGCCACATTATAATTAATCATTAGTCTGAATTGGAGACACTATGAATATAATATCTGTGTGAACTATGTGTTAAAAAAAAAGTTGCAGCTTGTGTAACAAAAATTTGGATAGTGAATAATAATATACTCCTATTAAAAAATAAATATTTAGTAAAACAAACTTCATAATAACTTACCTATGATATGTCGACGTTTACCTTTTTCTTAACAAACTTATACACGTCCAAATCTGCATTTTTTATTTTCATCAATAACTTATCAAAAATTAATCAGTAGTCTTACCTGCAGACATTTTACTATGACTTTGAAACTATAAAAAAATTTTAAACTTTAATTTGTTTAAATAAAATACTGTTGCACATCCAAATCGTCCGCAATTTTTTTTTTCCGTTAATAATTCATCAAAAATTTATCATAAGCCTGAATTGCAGACATTTTACTATGACTTCACTTATTTGTGATATAAATATGCAACTTCAACTTCGTTAGCAAACTTCATTGCAGCTCCGGATCGTCTGCTACTTTAAAAAAAAATAATAACTCATTAAAATAAATCATTACTCTGAAATGCAGACATTTTTCAACAACTTTAAAAAAAAAAAAGCATTTTTTTTTTTTACAAAGTACTGTGCTACACTTCCAAATCTTCTGCAATTTTTTTTTTCATCAATAACTAATTAGTAAATAATGTTTAGTCTCAACTGCAGACATTTTACGATGACTTTATTTAATACAAAATTTTTATTTTTCAACCACGTCTGCAAGGGATGATTACATACAACTCCGATCCATCTGCAAATATGTTTCCGCCTACTTTTTTTCGTTTAATCTTTCGAATTTAACCATTTTTATGCATTTTACGATGACTTTGAAATCGTATTTTTTTTTGCAAATAAATAAATTTATTTAAATATGTGTTACAAACGGGTGGACCTTGTAACTATTTTTTCCCTTCTCTATTTACCATAAACTAACAAGTTTGATTTGCAGACACTTTATGATCACTTTTCAAAATGCACCTTGGGCTGCCGCTCTAGTAGTGGATTCATTATGCAATAATAGGTCAGACATATTTAAAAAATCTAAGCTCTCCTGATCGTTATCGTCAACTAATGTCTCCGTAATAATCAGCAAAGCTTTTGCCTCTTCTGAGAGGGATTTGTGTTTTCGCAATAGTTTGTGACGTATTTTTGATATAAGTGGTTCAGCGCTGATTAATAAATTATACATTATTATCTTCATTCGTAGCCTTTCTACAGAATTTTCTCGAATGATGTGCATGATGTCTCCTGAAGTCTTTATTACGAGCTTCTGCAGCTTCTTCGGATAATTTTCTAATCGGTACTACACCCAAAAGTTCTACCCAAATCTCTTCTAGAATGAATTGAGTTATATGAATAATGAGAGTGTAATCTGCTGTAAATGTGCGCAAAAAAGAAACGGAAAAACGGATCCTGCTGGAGTAACGCTGTTCGCGCAAGAAATTTTTTAACGAATGACCGGAGAGAGAAATACAGTTAATGCGCGGATAGCTTATAATTGTGCGTATTTGTGCATTAATTGCTTTTAATTAATTTATTAATTGCTGATGAGCATTTTCCTTATGTAGCTAAACAACCCTACTATCCCTATTTTAATATCTAGAATATTAACAGAAGAATGCTCATGAAAAATTATAGATTATTCATTCGAAATTTATTATTTTCGTATGGATTTAAGGGCCATTTTTTTGTTTTTTATTCTTCTTCTTTTCGTATCGACGACGTATCTTCTGCTATTATTAAACTGTTTGGGTCCAGGTGGCCACGTTATTGCGGAGTCAGAGGCGTTGTTCAGAATGATATTTAAACGCAGATAATATACAGTAAACCTTGGTTAAGTGGGACCTTTATAAGTGAGAAACCTCCATACCGCGAACTCATGCTGAAGTCCCTACACTTTAGCAGTGAATTACTTCTGTTAGTGGGACAAAACAAACCTCTATACCTTTTCTTTTTTTTTTTGAGGGTGGTAAATCATCAAATGACTTCTCCCACTCTGGGCAGAGCGAGAGGGTGTGTCAGACTTTTATTGACTAAAACCTACCCATGTTCCTTCCGTTGCCTGTGTGCCGGGGCCGCGATATCCCTTTCGGACAAACCTGCAACCCCAGCAGGCATTGGTTTTTCGACCCCGTCAGTTGGTGCTGACATCTCTTTGAGGCGTGCGTGGAACACAACGCACCGTCAACACGGGCCTGGTCCTTATCGGACGGCGAGCTGCCCATTGCTCACCGTCCGCAAGCCCACGCCTTGGTGGCCGGAAGTCGGCTCTCGACTCCCGACGCCCGGGGTGTCTCCTGCGGCGACTAGGGCCGCGAGGGCGTGCAGCTTGCATCTCCCTCGCGCGCTCCGCCTCCTCCTTCGCGAACATAACTGCTTCGCAGAAGGAGGTGATGGCCTCCCATGCACTCTCGCTCCGAACCATGGCCTAAACCAGGGCCGGACGCGAGAGATCGCCGCCGCCGATCGCCTCCGTGAGGACACGGCGGTGCTCCGCCTAAGCCGGGCAGAACTTCACCGTATGCTCCACCGTGTCCTCCGGGCGATCCACACAGTGGTGACACCCGGGCGTTTCCTTCCGCCTTATGCGGAACAGGAACCTCCCGAAACAGCCGTGTCCGGTGAGGACCTGCGTCAGGCGGAAGGTGAGGACGCCGTGGCGCCTCTCAAGCCACTCCTCAAAGAGGGGACTTATCGCCACAATTGTGGCGTGGCCAAAACCTCTATACCTGGGATTACTTCTTTCGATTTTATCGTCTCTATAATTGAGACAGCGAGTGTATTTTGTCTTTTTTACTGAGAATATATTTTAAAGAATACTTTTACTATTTTTTTTCTTAGAATTTATGAATAAGAGAAGGCCGAAAATGTATTTGAAAAGTTTCGGATAGGAGCCCTGCACGGTCTTTCAGATTTCAAAAAAGGAAAAAAACTGGATAAATATTATTATTTCCAAAAAAAAAACATGCTTAGTTTTCAAAGTCGTCAGATTTAACTACTTTTGCCATGCATTATATGCTTGCTCAAAAACCCGCTGGGCTACCCCTACCATTACAAAAAAAAGTAATGAAAATCGCGTCTTTGCATCGTTAACATGCACACAGCCATAATAATATATCTCGCGAACAGTCTAAATGTTGAGTCGTATTAAATATTTGAATGAAAGCACGAACAAGTTGGGCGATAATATCAAAAGTATTTCAAAACATATTTACCAGTCTTATGATTGGTACTTTTCCAGTGTAATGGCAGTAGTAAGTCGGGGTATATTGAAAAGGTATGCAGAATCCAAAATTACATGCTATCCCCGCACCTAATGCCGCAAGATAAACCGATCCTGGCCAAGGAGAAGCGCCATCAACTGACTGCAATAAAAAAATTAAAAAATCACTGGCAACGTTAAAAAATATCAAGATTCAATTCGGAGTGCCCGAATTAAAAAGATAAATTACCAAAATTTAAGGCGCATGGGTGCCTTTTTTCTTGGCGGCCATAATTCATGACACTAAAAAATTGGTACAATATAACACTACTGACGAAATAATATAGGTACTTCTGTTAATCATAAAAATCAGTGCGGTCTGAGTAATATCAGTTTGTAAATGGAGACTTTTGCGATGGCACATCAAGGCTTATCAAAAACCATGGGAGTGGTCAACGGAACCAAGACCTAATTTTTGTAGGAAAGTAAAAAGTTAAATAATTATGCATTTATCGTCCTTAAAGGCATTAATATTATAATTATTATACTAGTAGGTAATAGATAATAATAATGTTCTTTCAGCTTACCTAGCTGACAAGTTATATGAGTTTATATAATTGTTTATTTTATTTGACATTTTGGTCAAGTTATTTTAATTTTATTTTAATTTATCGTTGACATAATCTATTCATCACAATGTTTTTTTTTTATGAGTTGTATTGCAATATGTGGTTAGCGTGACCTCGACAATTGATCATATTATTTATTGTTATTAGCAATTAACTGTTTGTTTATTTATTTTAATCATTTATAACTTCCAGTTACAACTATATGTAAGCGGGCACGCCCTTTATACCTGGAGGCTTTTATTTAGATATTAAGTTCTGCTTACATTTAGTTTTTTATTTCTGCCTGAGTATAGTTCTCGATGATTTTGTTTGGTATATTGGCGTTGGCTAGCTAATATATGGCTAATAATTTAAATTTAGTTTTGTGTTGCGTAATGTAAATTATTTTGAATATAATACGGGGTGTCAGGGACATCGACGCGAAGCCGGTTACCATGGCTTCAGTAGATGATTCTGAACCCCCCATTTTTCGTCGGTTATTTAAAAAAAAAACAGCTGCTCCATACATTTTGACCGCGTAGGTATTGCACTTTTGTATGAAACAGCAGATTTTTTTTTTAATAACTGACGAAAATTTTCAACGCAGTGGGGTTCAGAATCATGTACTGAATCCATGATAGCCGGCTTCGCGTCGATCTCCCTGCCACCCTGTATAGAATCTTTTTTTTTGTTCCTCTAACTGAACAGACAGCTGTGCTGCTGGGAAGTTTGTTGCGCCACTTCTTCTCCCCTGCTAATACACTAGGAAGTGGTGAAGGGTGGGCGTTTTGTGGGACTGTCTTATGTAATTTTGACGTTCGTAAAGTGCTGATTCTCAGCCTAGTTTGAATAATTGACTTTTGAATTTTGAATAAATGCAACGTTTGTAATTTTGTAACATATAAAATAAAGTAAATAAAATGTATTTTATCGATACCGATCTGCTGTGAACACCCCTCATCTCTAGTTTCCTCAGAGACTGTACATTAGTGGCCTGGCAAAAAATACGTATCGCGCTTTGATAAAAGCAACTTCACCATAAGTAAACAGCGTGGCGCGTGTGGCCATATTTTGACATAAGGCTCTCTCTAGCTACACTGCGATGAAACTAGTAGCAAAAAGGTATTTATCCGAACTCAAGATAGATAAATAACGCATTGGTATTTGTTTTAGGGGATGCTAAATATTGAAATTTTGACAATTTACCCCTTTCAATATTAATATGTTTGTAGTTGATTTGCACGACACTACCATCTTCAATAATACGTAAGTAGTAGGAAAAGGAGAAACCCGTTTCTGGGCCTAACCGTTACACGGATCAGATATGTACCAAAAAAATCGTCTATTTTGCTTATTGAACCTATCTAAATCTTAGCCTTAATAGCAATGGCCAAGTGTAGAAAATAAGTAGATTTGTATTTTATTGTTTTAAACAACCTTTGCAAACCTTTACAACACTTATTTCATTATACGTCTCTAACTTCACAAACGCTGACATTATTTCAATAGAGGGTACCCTTAGAAGGGAGGGAGAAGTTATTTGATAATTTCCCACACAAAAAAAAAGCAAGCACAGCGCATTTGCGTTCCCGATTTACGTAGGAAACTAGGCCTCAAAAATACCACGTTTTATTTAAATAACTCAAATAATAAAACACCTAAAATGTAAACATTGTCTGATTTTACAAATTTGGCCATTGCTGGGAGACGTGAAAATTGGGGTCGTGAATCCTTCCTAACTGCTCTAATTTATGGCCAAATTCCAGCCCTGTAACGCCAGGCCCAAGTTTCAATGGAGTTTGGGTTTCTCCTTTAATGTAGTAAACACATTATAAGCCAAGAAAAAAAAAATATGGCAGAAAGTACCTACTTAATTTCAGAGGAATGAATTACATATAATTATATGTGGCGAACCACATAATTTCTAATCCGTAAATCTGTTTCAGTTACCAAAAATATATTGCCATGCATTAACAATGTAACTGTCATTATGAATATCAAAATACTTATTAAAAGTTCGGTTTCTCCTGTGACATTGTTTACCTCGTCTTTCTACTCCGAAATTTTCAATATTCCATTTAGCATTACGCTATATAAAAGGTGTAGAAAAAGCAATGTTATAATGTGAATATGCCATAATTTGAATTATTCCTCCTAGATACTCTTTTGAAAATTATTCGCTTGTGTTCTTTATAGATAAAGTTTTTAAAACCCTGAGTTATTCTTCTTAGATATACTTTAGGTTCAGCTATGCACTAAATAATTATGTTGATGATGGATGATTTTAATCATATACACACCGATAAATTATTATTAAAAATGTGAATTCGTGGAACTTGGCAAATGAGTGTACGTCAACCAAATCGCTGTAACAGTTTAAAGATCCGAGGGACGGCCGACCTTGTGCCGAGTACTGTTCCACGTAGTGGGGAGTAAAAGGAGAATAGGAGAACGAGGGAGCTTAGCAGGGGCCCTGAACTGGAACTGGCTTAGTAGTTGGAGACAATCAGCTGCTTCGTAGTATTTTTTATAGGAAATTGGAATCATTGATGCTTCTACATTTCTTCAAAGACACCATCTTAAAATGAGATAGTCTGACTTCGTATGACCGTTTCTTTTTGGCAATTCCGCAGGCATAAGCTAGAGGCTAATCTCTTTTGTATTCGCTCCAGTATTAGGTTGTACGTGGCATAATAAGGTCTCCAGATTGTACTGTAGTATTCCAAGACAGAGATTGATCAGCCATTCTGACATCAGAATGGTCGGTCAATATTAAATATTTTTTTTCTTTTAAAGTATGAAATAAGCAATTCTTTTATCATGGTAAGCAAATAAATATAAGCAATTGATAACACATTTTTAGGCACTATTTCAAAAGCCAAATACGACTGCTAACCGGCGATTCTGACGCTGACAATATCTCGCGTATAGCAAAATAAAAACATAAAACATAATTACTCGTACAGCATATTACTTAGTTGTTACAACTTTTTTTGTAACGTATAACTAAACCCTACTGTTTTGCTGTACTAAACGAAAGTATATCTAAGAATTTTTCAAAAGTGTCTCTATGAAAAAAGTGTATCTACGAGGAATAATTCCATAATTTTTGCAATGGGTTTGGTAATTGTCAAAGTGGCGCTAACATAGCTTTAACCAAAATAGAAGAATTTTCTAGGTAACAAAATAATATGATTTGACATTTGATTTGACATTAAGTACCTAATTGATTTGATTTGAAATGGTCAAAAAATTCAAAATTCAAAAGTCATTTATTAAAAATTGGCTGAGAATCAGCACTTTTCAAACGTAAAAATTACTTATTTTACTTTGTCCCCCAAAAACGCCCACCCTTCACCACTTCCTAGTGCTTAGCTGGGAAGAAGAAGTGGCGCAACAAACTCCCAGCAGCACTGTATGTGTCTGTTTTCCTGCCTTGGAAAGATACACCTTTTATCTTTAATTCAGCTTTTAACTCTCTTATCCGCCATGTTGAATAGGTACATGTTTTTTCACAACAGTTCTTTCAATATTAAAAAAAAATCGCAGTCAACAAGGGAAGCCAAAACGCAACATAAACTTGACAGGTGAAAGCTATGCTAGCGCCATCTTTCTAAAGTTTTTTTAAGTTTTGTCATTATGATTTGACGATGTTGTAGACAGACAGAGAATTTGTTGACAATGCAATGGAGCGATACAGACAGCTCAGGCAATGACTGAGGTATTGAAACACCTATTTCTGGGCCGTATAATCTCTCGTTTTGGCGATTTGAACTGGTTGGCCTGATCATCAGAACGGCGCCAAACTTCTCCCTTTGGGCCTTTTTGAAACCTCGCGTTCACCAACATAAACCACAAACCTTGCAAGTCTAGAAAGCCAACATTGAAGAAATTACAAAATGGGAACTAGATTAATTCAAAATGCCGTAAACCGCGCACAAGTGTGCTTCATAGTTATTTTTAATGCATTTCTACAATATGGGTATCAAATGAAAGGGCTTGTTGAGAGTAACTCGAAAAATAATGTAACGTCATTCTAAATCCAATATGGCGGACCATCCAAGATGGCGGAATAGTTATTTTTAATGCATTTCTACAATATGGGTATCCAATGAAAGGGCTTGTTGAGAGTAACCCGAAAAATAATGTGACGTCATTCTAAATCCAATATGGCGGAACATACAAGATGGCGGAATAGTTATTTATTATGCACTTCTGCAATATGGGTTTCAAATGAAAGAGCTTGCCGAGAATAATTAGAAATAACTAAAAAGTAAAAAATAAATTAAAAGCAAAAAAACCTTTTTTTTAAAAGCTTTTACTTAAATGCTGTAAAATAAGAAAATAAAATTTTCTTTTAAGATTTTAACTTTAAACTTATAACCTCATTATACACAATTTATATGATCATAAAAGCTTGACGCGAGGTTTGCGTAAGTACCTATAAGTATTTAATTAAACTGTAATTAAAAAAAAAATTAACTTAGCAGATAACTTAATCTGCTAAGTTTAATTTTTTTTCTCACTCAATTAAATAGGTACTAGTTTATTTACACAAGTAAATCGCGCGACAAGGTTTTATGATCATATAAATTGTGTATAATGAGGTTATAAGTTGAAAGTTAAAATTTTAAAAGAAAATTTTATTTTCTTCTTTTTAGAGCATTTAAATAAAAGCTTTTTTTTAAGTTTTTTTTTTTATAAATTATGTTACTAGATTTTCCAATGACATTAAAACAACCACGATAACAGATTGAAAAGAACCTAAAACTAAAAATGGTGGTATATAAAAAATAAAAAAAATGTCTAGCTTCTAAGGAATAGCTCCGTCTAGCCAGCCAGTAGGTACTTTCAGTACGTTCCATTTACTTTTTGTACATACGAGTAAGTTTGTATAGTTCGTGCTTGTTCCAAATTCACTTGTGAGAAAAAGAGTGTTTTATTCACTGTTATCAAATCATCTGAATAAAATGCCCTTTTTCAAATGGCAATGGTAAAAAGTTATATTACTATGAGCAGAACATAGGGCAGCCACATTGCGCACGCTGCCATTGGAGTCATTAGGTTGCTCAGTATCGACGCTACAACAACAACTATTAATATCCCAACATTCCAGTGTTGTCCAGTAATCATTGTACCAGAATTTAAGCCCATCTGATGATCCAGTCTAGTTAATTTAGCGGCATGAAGTAGGGCATAGCAACCCCCTGAAAAATGAAAATATTGTGTCATCATCATTATAAGCCCGGGAAATTACGCAATAAAAATATCGTCACAATGGACTACTCTGTAAAAAATTATGCGTGGTCATAGGTACACAAAATTTAGTTTTTCGTGTGTTAATTCTTTATGTCCTCGTAGTGTGTTAAAAACAAATCATATTCTTGTACATTTTTCATTGCACTCTGGACTCCATTGCGCACTCGCCTTCGGCTTGGGCCGCAATCCGGCCTTGACTGCAATGACAAACTTTTTCACACAAATCTACTTACAGAAATACATATCAGAAAAGTAGAAGGCGCTGTTTTTTTTTGTTCTTCTAACTTCACTGTTGTTGTCCCTTCTAGGACCTCACCGAAAAAACTCCCATAAAAATCTGGCTCCCTGGCTAGCCATAAGTATACTTGCCACTTCTTTCTAGTCGTATAAGCGAATTGCACTCGACCATAAGATAAGATTATGAATTATAGAAAATATATAATTACCAAGTGTAAAAATATCAGAATAGTTGATGTTCTTATCAATATACCGAAACCATAGAACGCCCGATTCTGGTCTACAAGGCGGCAAATTCTTTTTTTCTGAAACAAAAACATGTCATGTTAACTATATTAATTCGTTTGTTTGCTGTACCTACTTTCATAGCTATAAACTGTAAGTACCTTTACGGGCCTTTTTTTTTAGGGGGGGAGGGGTCTGGATTTATGCTTTCGCGGCTTGCACAACGACATGCTTTGCTTTACTTGGTAGTATAGATGCAGGTCTAGCCTGCCACCTCCTTCAGAGGTACTAGGGTAGCGAGGTCTTAAGGGAGAGCGCTACAGTCTTGTAGATCCTCAAGGCAAGTCTGGCGGATGCACCTTCCCGAATACAAAAGAATTAGACGAAACAAAAACCACCAGGCGTCATCACATCCCCTCCCCAATTCCTTCAACCTCATTTTGTCCCGTACTCTGCCTTCCTGTCCCAAATCTCACAACCCCTCCTCACCCCAAATACTCGTGTGCGTTACGATTGCTCCGCCAAGTTATCCAAACAGAAAAAAACTTCGCCGAAAAAATTGTTGGAATTTGTCAAAATCGAAAGGAACAAACCAAAAATTTGACAAATTAGAAATAAAGAAGATATAAGGGTTTTAAGTTGGCCGCGCGAACGTAACGTGGAGGATTGCGTGGCCATAGAGATCTCAGCAACTACTTGGGTTAGAGATATAATTCTTTTTGTCAATTGAAGACTGAATTTGTCAAAAATTGTCGAAAAAAGAATTTCTAGATAAATATTTTACTAAATATTCACCTTGGAAGTTATGGCCGCGCAATCCTTCACTTGTTGTTTCTTTATTGTTGATTATTTCTTTAAAACTGAAGGCTTCATACAGTAAAACTGTTGAAAGAAGAAAGGACTTAATTTGTCAAAACTAACGAAAGCAATAAATACTGCTAAAGTTTACTTAAACAGACTAAATCAGTCCAAAACAAAAAGTACGTGGCCGCGCGATCGAAACGTTACTTTGTACGCTGATATCTCATAATCTATATTTGCTAGGATTTCGATGTGAACATCCATTTACTCAACATATTAACCTCATTAGAATGACATATCATTTTACTCTCAGAACAGTTTCCAACGCATGTAATCTCAAAAATTATGTTATCTCGTCCAATGTTCGAGCAGGGTAACCATAATTTCGATTATATTTGGGAATACCTCTAACTGGAGACTAGCAATTATATTGGACAACATCTAGCTCAATCTGCAAAATGTATTATTATTAAATAAAATACTTGTATATTTAAATAATTAGATATGTTTATTCATCACAGCTTGCATCATAGAATCTTTTTTTTTGTTCTTCTAACTGAACAGACAGCTGTGCTTTTTTGTGACAAACCCGCAACCCCAGCAGGCATTGGTCTTTCGACTCCGTCAGTTGGTGCTGGCATCTCTTTGAGGCGCGCGTGGAACACAACGCGCCGTCAACACGGGCCTGGTCCTTATCGGACGGCGAGCTGCCCATTGCTCACCGTCCGCAAGCCCGCGCCTACAGTGGCCGGAAGTCGGCTCTCGACTCCCGACGCCCGGGGCGTCTCCTGCGGTGAATAGGGCCGCGAGGGCGTGCAGCTTGCATCTCCCTCGCGCGCTCCACCTCCTCCTTCGCGAACATAACTGCTTCGCAGAAGGAGGTGACGGCCTCCCATGCACTCTCGCTCCGAACCATGGCCTGAACCAGGGCCGGACGCGAGAGATCGTCGCCGCCGATCGCCTCCGTGAGGACACGGCGTTGCTCCGCCCAAGCCGGGCAGACCTCCACCGTATGCTCCACCGTGTCCTCCGGGCGATCCACACAGTGGTGACACCCGGGCGTTTCCTCCCGCCTTATGCGGAACAGGAACCTCCCGAAACAGCCGTGTCCGGTTAGGACCTGCGTCAGGCGGAAGTTGAGGACGCAGTGGCGCCTCTCAAGCCACTCCTCAAAAAGGGGACTTATCGCCACAATTGTGGTGTGCCCAGCGCTGAGTTGCGACAATCGCACTCTCTCACTCACAAGGTAACTTTTTTTTTTTTTTTTTTGGATGTGAAATCATCAAATGACTTCTCCCGCTCTGGGCAGAGCGAGAGGGTGTGTCAGACTTTTATTGACTAAAACCCACCCGTGTTCCTTCCGTTGCCTGTGTGCCGGGGCCGCGTTATCCCTTTCGGACAAACCCGCAACCCCAGCAGGCATTGGTCTTTCGACCCCGTCGGTTGGTGCTGACATCTCTTTGAGGCGCGCGTGGAACACAACGCGCCGTCGACACGGGCCTGGTCCTTATCGGACGGCGAGCTGCCCATTGCTCACCGTCCGCAAGCCCGCGCCTACGGTGGCCGGAAGTCGGCTCTGGACTCCCGACGCCCGGGGCGTCTCCTGCGGCGACTAGGGCCGCGAGGGCGTGCAGCTTGCATCTCCCTCGCGCGCTCCGCCTCCTCCTTCGCGAGCATAACTGCTTCGCAGAAGGAGGTGACGGCCTCTCATGCACTCTCGCTCCGAACCATGGCCTGAACCAGGGCCGGACGCGAGAGATCGCCGCCGCCGATCGCCTCCGTGAGGACACGGCGGTGCTCCGCCCAAGCTGGGCAGACCTCCACCGTATGCTCCACCGTGTCCTCCGGGCGATCCACACAGTGGTGACACCCGGGCGTTTCCTCCCGCCTTACGCGGAACAGGAACCTCCCGAAACAACCGTGTCCGGTGAGGACCTGCGTCAGGCGGAAGGTGAGGACGCCATGGCGCCTCTCAAGCCACTCCTCAAAGAGGGGACTTATCGCCGCAATTGTGGCGTGCCCAGCGCTGGGTTGCGACAATCGTACACTCCATGCCGCCATGAGATCCCGCCGGAGCTCTGTCCGCTGTGCCGTGATTTCTCGCGGCAGCGGAGTTACACCCCGGCGTTTCGCCTCCTCGCGCAACTACCACATGTGCGCGAGGACTTTCGCCTCCAGATCCCATGGCGGTAGTCCGGCAAGGAGGCTCGCCGCCTCACGGGAGACCGTGCGGTATCCCCGGACCAGCCTGATGGCCATGACCCTTTGGGACGCGTTCAACCGCCGGGCCGGTCGCAGCCTCAATGAACGCGCCCACACCGGTGCCCCGTAAAGGGCCATGGACCGCACGACCCCCGCGTAAAGCCTCCGGCAGGAGGCGTTTGGACCCCCCAGGTTGGGCAGGAGCCGCTTCAAAGCAGCCCCAGCCCTATCCAGTTTGGGAGCCAAACGTCGGAAGTGCTCCACGAAGTTCCACCGGCTGTCGAGGACGAGTCCCAGGTACTTCATCGTCGACTCGACACCGATGTGAACCCCTCCCGCCGTAATCTGGGAACCCGACAGTGGCGCGTTCCGAGGACCATAGAAACACATGGCCTCGGACTTGTGCAAGGCCACCTCGAGTCCCAGTTGCCGGATCCTTTCGACGATTGTCGCAACCCAACGTGTCGCTAGTTCGGCCGCCGCCTCATGCGACCTCCCCTGCACCAGGACCAGCGTGTCGTCAGCGTAGCAAACCACGCTGACGCCGCTAGGGAGGTCGGCGCGCAGCACCCAGTCGTAGCCGATGTCCCACAGATGCGGCCCCAGGACCGATCCCAGTGGGACACCGCACGACATCTCTCGCCGGTTCCACTCTCCGTGGTGACCGGGGTAGATGACGGCCCTGTCCGTCAAATAGGCCTCGACCACTCGACAGAGGTAGGTCGGCATCCGGTGATACCGGAGTGCCTCCCTAATGCAACTCCAGGGCAGGGTATTGAAGGCATTGGCGATGTCAAGAGACACCGCCAAGACTACCCCACCCCGGGCAACAGCATCCCCCGTCGTGAGGGCTCGAACGCGCATGATGGTATCCACCGTAGAGCGCCCCTTGCGGAAACCATACTGGCTCTCCGCCAAATCCGGCCCCACTCGCACCAGCTGCCCGACAAGGCGGTCTGCAATTACTCTTTCAAAGAGCTTGCCCACCTCATCGAGCAGCACGATGGGCCGGTAAGTGGACGGAGAGTCCGCCGGGCGCCCCGGCTTCTTGATGAGGACCAGTTTCCCCGTCTTCCAACGAAGTGGGAACTGGCCCCTCTCCAAGCATGCGCTTAGGAGCCCCCGAAGTCGAGGCCCGAGAGCCTCTAAGGCCAGAACCCAGGCTTTTCCAGGTAAGCCGTCGGGTCCTGGGGCGGTATTTTTGGCACTCAGCCTACGTACCGCCACTCTCAGATCTACCTCGGTCACCTCCGGAGTATCGTCGTCGTCGTCCCTGGTGTGGTCCGCATCGGGCACCGCAGGAGGCGGAGCCATGGGCGGGGGAGTATGTTCCCCTCGCGAGGGGAACAGAGCGCTCACCACGTCCTCCACAA
The DNA here is from genome assembly GCA_947364205.1 of Agrochola lota. NCBI lineage: Eukaryota > Metazoa > Arthropoda > Insecta > Lepidoptera > Noctuidae > Agrochola > Agrochola lota. Next base: position 13,596,147 of record OX376223.1, on the reverse strand, counting down.
GCTGGGGCCGGAGACTCTGCGTCAGCGGGGGAGCCCATGGGCGGAGCTTAACTCGCACCCATTTGTATGGGCGTCCCCACGGATCTCTGTTCAGAGTCTCCAGCGACTCCTCGCGGGCCAGTCCTCTGGCCCGCTCGATCCCCGCTTGGAGGGCGACTCACAAGGTACCTAAGGTATGAGCTTGCGTAAGAGAATTTTAGACTTTTTTTTTTTTTTTTTTTCGTCATGTAAGTCTTTTTAACACACTCTAATTATGTACTCATTTACATTTAGTATTTTTTTCCTAAATCCAATGTACTTAAAAACGTAAAATAGTAGTCTTTTTCCTGCCTAAAAAGAATATAATTTGTCGTTTGGTAATATTTTACCAGTCGTTTTATTTTTACAAACAGTTGATTCAAGCTATCCTAAGTATTTAACGTCAGCCCTCATTCTTTGTAAGATCAACTATCCACTCTGCGAGATATTGACTGCAATATTCGGATGTTAGAGGTCTATAGACGTCTTTAATTAACAAAGGGTTAGTCACTGGTCAAATATTCACCAACCCGCTGTAGATCAGCGGTGGATTATGATCTAATTCGTCTCTCATCAGATGGAGGCCCATACTCAGTAGTGGGTGATTGATCAGATAGTCTATCTAATCTAATTTATTCAATGTAATTTAATTCATTTATTGTAATCAATTTAGCTTATAATAATTTATTTTCATGTAAACTATGTATTTCTTGTTTTAATTTATTAATTATGTTATTATCTGCGCATAATGTAGTGCATGCTGTGCTTTTCTATAAGTAATGAGGCGCTTAGATTTGAGTTTGAAATGTACTAATTATAAAGTAATAGTGTACTCATTGTTGAAGAGCCTAATAATAAATAAATAGTTGTGTGGCGCTTTGGGCAACAAAAAATGTGACAGATTGCCTCGTTTGACACTTCCATTATTTAAAGCTAGTACCGAATCTCCACTCAGGAAAAAGCATTTTCAATAAATAAAATATGCTGTTTTATTATCCTTCCAAATTGAGGTCATATTATTCCTCTGACCGCATTGCCCTATTAACCATAGCTTAGAATTCAGCGTTGATGTGTCATCGCAAAGTCAGTTTAATTTAAGTACGCGATTGACATATTCTCCTCACTTCCATGCAGCAGATATTTTTTTAGATCCCATTTGTCCTATAAGGTTTTGGAGTGGTACGAAATTACCGCTACAAAATGGCCATGGTCTCGCACTTGTGATCTTTTTCGAGGGATTTATGGGTCACTTTGTTTTAATCTTTAAATATGTTTGCTAAAAACGGGTCTCGTCTTATAAAACTCCTAGAGCGAAAATAACGTTAACTTACTTTTAGCACTAAAGATTTTCAGAAAACCACAGCCTTTAGGCATAATATGTAAAGCTAAAACAAATGCAGCTGCAACAGACGCATCTTGACATCTGCAACAAAGGAAAATAATTATCTCCAAGTAATTCGCCAAAAAGCAAAAAGCAAAACATTTTAAACCTCGACGTTTATAGAGGGGAGCTATAATTCTGACGGCTATGTCGTCGCTAAAGATTGTGTTGTGTCTGTGGCATCCATCATAGCTCCCAAACGAGTGGTCCGATTTTAATGCCTAGTTTCTTAGATATGCTTAATGAAAAACTTTTCAGCATTTTTTTTGCTGGAAATTTATTGCACTTTAACTCGTCCGATTTACTTGAAAGTTGCAACACTGCAATTATGGGGTAACCTTGAGCTGATGCTACAGCCATGAAAATCTGCAGAACAACCAACTCCTTAACAACTTGCAACAGACATGTTTGGGATCATTCAATTAATCTCCATGAGTAGTTGAAATTTATTGCACTTTAACTCGTCCGATTTACTTGAAAGTTGCAACACTGCAATTATGGGGTAACCTTGAGCTGATGCTACAGCCATGAAAATCTGCAGAACAACCAACTCCTTAACAACTTGCAACAGACATGTTTGGGATCATTCAATTAATCTCCATGAGTAGTTGACTTGGAAATGATGAACAAGTGAACATAGCCTGAGGATGGAGCAGGAAGGTGGTTACAGGGCTTCGGCCTTATAAATCGTAGACCAACCGATTTTGATCCCATTGGATTGGCGTAGATGAGTACCTAGTTAATAGACAGACGGTGAAAAGGAACTGATGATATATAATGTTCATTGCCGAAAACCAAAAAAATACTTGTATATCGCATCTATTCAAAAAGAGCTAGTTTTAGTATTCTTCGTAAACAGGGACCAAAATAGCTTTTTAATCCCTAGGGACTAAAAGTGATTTGAATTTGGAATGTGGATATTGTTAGTAAAAGTTGCAATCACCAAAGAGATCAATTACGAACATTGTATGAACTAGTAACAGGCTAGCAAGAGCGAGAGAGAAACAGTAAATTTGGTAAAATTGTGAATCCAAGATGGGCTCTGAAAATTTTCAAATTTTCCTTCATGGGTGTTGTTTTCATAGTTTTCGAGGATACTTAACTCAATAGTGAGGTTGAAATTTAAATCCAAGTCGGTGGCTGCGAACATTTTGTTTGAAATCATACATGAGTTTTTTTTTTCTCATAGAGGGTGATAAAAAGTAGTGTTCACATCGGGAGCAACACTATTTTAAGCTGCACTCAGGATTCTACTTTAGAATCCTTCGCTCCGCTCTGGATTCAAAGAAACACTCTCACCTTAAAAATAGTTGTTTGCTCCCTTGGCAAACAATCTACTATTAAATCAACTGGCTAAAAATTTACTAAATGTTGATGTGCCTTTTACACTACGACCGCAATTACTAAGTTATTACCCCACTATTATTGGTTCGTCTTTTTTGGTATAATCAGCCCATCCTGGCATGAAATCGCTCCAGCGAAACAAAACACAGATCAAATAAAGTAGCGCACTGATTGCAGTCATCTGCAACAAAAAGTATTAATGAGTCAAGTAAACCACAATGAGAAGAAATTATGGTAATAGTAGTAAATAAAAACTAATAGGAAGTGTACAGTCACGAGTAGGTATAAATATGTAATATGTATGCAAGATTCAAAAGCGATTTTGATTGAAAAGAAATGGATAATTCGGCGCAGCACAGACAGAACTAATTGTATATAAAAAATACTGATAGCATTTGAAATCCCGGCTTTGTAGAAAATATTTTAATTTAAAATATTATTATTTTCACACCTGAATCAAAATAATAGTCTTTTAAATTAAAATAGTCGGATAGATATTTATGTTGCCAATTTTAAAAGCGGGCCGTGAGTGGCTGTTTTTAGATTTTACGCCAGTCAAAATAACCGTAATTGTGCTAATACCTTATTGCAATAAAATTGTCACATTGCGATTATGCGTGATGCTATTAGAATGAAACCATGACTGGCGTACATTGGGTTAGGCCGATTCCTGGTTTTGAGTGACATCAAAGTTTTACTTCAAGATACGAAGCTGACGTTATATTTTAGTTGTTTTACTACTTTCAAAGTTTGTTTTACATATACTATGAATTTGTGCTTATCCGTGTGGGGTATAACATTATTATACTCCATATATTCAATAATTTAAAAGATTATGTTGGTTCTATGTGACTTTTTTTATTAAAGTCAATCGTTTTTGAGAAGATACTTTCGGTTACAACCGCAGTAATAACATGTTTTTCATAGTTTTTAGTAAATTATGCGGTCGATCAAAGTAATAGCGTGCGTACGTAAATATTCATCACAACTACGGAACCTTTAAGGCGCCATCTCCGCAGGTGAGAGCAGCAGTTTATTTTGCAAGAAAATCGCTTTTGAATTTGTCTAATGTGTTTTTCTATGTCAAACTCATAGAAATAACGTGTTTAAGGGCAATTTTTTCAAACGTCAGATAACTTTTATACATGGAATTAAATTGACTTTTGTATAAAAGTGGCAGAATTTCAAAATATTACCTTGGATAAAGATATCTAGCGTTAGAAAAATCGGCCCTACAGGCTCCTACATACTGCCGGGAGCGCCCGGGTTACCGCACAGAGGAGCCGACAAAAAAAGGAGTGCCGCTCGGTAAAAGTCGGCGGTCCGTGTCGCCGGCACTGTGTGTAGTAGTAGTAGCCTTTCTTTTTTTTGGGTGGTAAATTATCAAATAAGTTCTCCCGTTCTGGGCGGAGCGGGAGGGCGTGTCAGACCCTTACTGACTAAAACCCACCCCGTGTTCCTTCAGTTGCCTGTGCGTTACCAGGGGCCACGGTATCGGTGTGGTAGTAAGGTACATGTTTATCTCTTCATCATCCTAACCCCGCGTTTAACCAAAGATTTTGTATATCGTTTACACCTAAAACAACTTGTAAAGACTTGACAGAAACGTGAACAAAATAGTTAGCAAAACATGTCTGAAACAACGTCAAAACAGTCCATGTTACATACGCTACGTTACTGTTGCAAGACTTTTTGAAAACAAGTATCACAACTTGTTTATGGGTATAAACGCGAGAGTTAAGGAACTGATGCACCACGCGGCCACGACCATGACTTGTTGCACGACTGGCCACAGTCTTGGCCGCAGAAGCTCCGACCAAAACGCCAAGGGAACAAGATATTTCACATCGACGAAGTCGCGGGAGAAGCTAGTCAATAATAGTTGTAATAAAACCGTAATATATATTTATTCTAGCTTCTGCCCGCGATTTTGTCCGCTTGAAATTTTGTGTTCCCCTGAATCGCATTGCCTGCCCGAGCTATATTTAGTTTTTGCTTAGCGTTCTTTGTTTTTTTTTTCTCGGTTCCTTATGGTACAAGACCCCATGACCAAAATTTTTTCGGTATCGTTTTACGTACAAAACCGTATAAAATCAGTAGATTTGTTTTTCTGAATCCAAATTCCAAATTACAGAAATTTTCCGCGTCACTTTTGACATGACCGCATTTTGAAATATGTCAAAAAGAAGTACCGTACTGATTCATAGCAATCTGTTTATTATCTGAATATAGTTGATCGATAGATTTTAGATACAGAAAACAAAAAAAAACAAAAAAAAACCCATAGCAACCCGTCTGAAAATCTTGTTTTCAGGTGAAAATAGTAAGAATAAAAATAAAACTGAAGAAAATGTGAGTATCTTCTGACGCGTTGATATCATTTTGACGTGTTTAAAAAATTTACCGATCGGTATAGCTTGAACACTCTGAAATGACGCGCCCCACTACCGCATTCAACGACAAACCCATCATTAAACTTGTATACCTTACCACTTCATGTTGACTGACATTGGGTGGTATGAGGGCATTCTCTCTCCCAATAATCTTCTTCAATTCTGCGTTATAAGTTGTAGTCATGCCCGGGGAAACCCTTTAAGAATATATTTTGTAAGATTTAGGGCCGAAGCAAAACTAGGCGAGTGCTTTGCGTGTTAACTGACGCGTTTTAAGATGTAAGAATTCAATGGAGCACTTACAGATCGCCACAGCGGGACTGCTAACCACGGCGGCATCGCCGTCCAATCGCAATGACAGACCGCAGCGACACTACTGTGATTTTATTTTCATTTTATTTATTTAGACAATAAGCAGCTTCAATATATTGTGTTGGAACAGAGAAAACATAATACAAAATATTAACAATATTCCAGCCCACTACATTATCCACATATTAACAAAAGAAAATATGATTATGAGTGCCACTAGATAGGTAATAAATATTTACATCACATTAATAATAATTAATTACATCATGCAAAATACGAAATCTAATTGATTGCTTGGCAACAGAATAATAACACTGAAAACAAATAAATAATACAATCTAGACTAACTTACATTCATATTATCAATATTGGTTAGTAATAATTTTCATAACATTTAAATTTGGGTTTTGAGCATACAAACATAAAAAATATCAATATTAACAAAATTACAATTATAAGATTTAACCATTCGACGGATAGGGCAGTGCAATCCAGAATTAGTACGACAAGTATTGACAGCAAATAAACCTGCATGGATACTACGTATATTGTGCGTGGAACTACATAACATAGTTTGCTCGTGAGATCGATACAATCAAAATCATCATAAACAATACTGTATAGTACAGAAGCCTCTAGATAATACGTCTAGATTCTAGGTTGACTTACCTTTATTTATCTAGTAATTGTGAATACGACAAATACGTTTCGTGGCCTCTATAATGTATGCTCGTAGAAACTTAGGCTGGACTTTTTCAATCTCGTCTATGTATTTCTGGTAAAACGGGTTCCAGTTAGGGACGGTATATTCTAATTGTAATTGTACAAGGGTTTTATATAGGTGAACGTATGTGGAGACCGGCTTGAACTCAGTGGACGATCTCGTATCGAAACCATACATCTTAAACGCTTTATTTACATTTTTTTGTACATGTTGGTTTAGGGACAACTTATCATCAATTAACACACCCAAGATCTCTCACATTAGATACATTGCTGAGTGTTGTGTCGTGCAATGAGTATTTAAAATAAATAACTATTTTATTATTTTTGAAATTGATGCAATTGCACTTGGAGAGACTAAGGTGTAGTTTATTGTTTAGGCAGTAGTCAGTGAGACTGCTGGAACAGTCGACAATCTTCTACAGTCTGTATAAACCTTTACCTTTGGGTCATCAGTGTATACAAGAAACTTAGTAATTTTAAAACATTTTTCTCTGTCATTAATATAAATAGAAAAAACAATAGTGGTCCCAAGATTGAACCTTGTGGAACACCCGAGTTATATGCACTACATTAGACTGATGACCATTCACGACAGCTTTTTGTGTTCTATTTTTAATATAGGATGAGAACCAGCGAAGCAAATTTCCTCGTATACCATTAAACGCAATCTTATTCAGTTGGATCCCGTGGTCGACCCTGTCAAAAGCTTTTTTTAAATCAGTTTTAACCGCGTCATCTTGCAATCGCCTGTCCATATTTTCAAAAAATATAAGTGAAGAAAAAAACAATTGAAAAAGTCAAACGTCGCTGAACAAAACCATGTTGCGCTGGGATGATGATACTGTAAGAATTAAAACGTACCATTGTTTAAGAGTCTCTCTCTCGACAGAATCGAGATAGGCCGGTATTGCTCTACGTCATGTTTTGACCCATTATTGTGTTCTGGCGTGACGTTCTTTGGAAATTTCTTTACCATGCCGATATCTCAACGTATATGTCGAGATCTAGGTCTCGTAGAGAAAATCTAGTAAATAGGTACGTCATACAAATAAGGTAGCTACCTAACCTAATATACGTAATAATAAAAATAAAAATAGGTAAATCGGCTGATTAGCGGTGCTAGAGTCGTTGTGTAATTAAGTAATGAATTCTGCTAGAGTAACGTTTTTCCAGCAAGAACATTTTTAACGAATGACCGGAGAGAGAGAAATAGCGTACATGGGCGGATAGCTAATATTTGTGCATAAATGTGCGCCGAAAATGAAAGGAGATAATTCATTTTGGGCAAGACAGTGCCGGCCAAACAAAAAAAAAAGTTATATTCCGTTAGAGCATGTTATTCTCTTCACTTTTCACTATGGGGCCAAATAATCAGTAGTTATCATTTTCTACTGTGAAACTACTAAGGCTCTAGGGGTCTCCCAGCCTCGCCGCTTCTATGGATCCTGGTAGTAGGCAGCCTCATCAAAACACTCAACGACAAAGGTTACTTCACAGAAGCCAAGGCGATAACCATAATAATAAATGGGACCCACGAAAATACTCTATGCAATCTTATGCGACAAGCCCAAAAAATTGTAGAGGAATGGTGCAACAAGCACCAACTCCTAGAAAACTCCAAAATAGAACTAATTCTCTTCACAAAAAAGGGAAAAAAGAAACTTTGAAAAAACCCTAAGCCAAACGAAACAAAATATATTTTTTAGTTTGGATAAACAGCTGAACTGGGCAAAACACACCAATTACATAACTACAAAAGCTAGCATATCCCTGTGGCAGTGCAAGCAACTGCTTGGCAGGAACTGGGGGATTAGCCCAGTTCCTGCCAAGCAGTTGCTTGGCAGGAACTGCTTGGCAGGCTGCGGTTATACACCTATAACCAGTGGATTCAGATCATCCACTGGTTATAGGTGTATAACCGCAGCCGTATGTGATAATTGGTCGAATGACTGGTGAGTCATTCGACCAATTATCACATACGGTTCACTGGTCTGGTGTCCCAGGACAGACCTGAGCACAGCCCAAAGAGATCTCGAAAAACTGCAGCGATTTGCTTGTGTCGCAATCACTAGCAGTATGAGAATCGTACCCACTGCTGCCATAGGCAATGCTGGAGGTGATCCTGGCCATTTTTAGGCTTCATCTAACAGGAACCCTAAGCAAAGACTCCAAAGTAAAGCACACACGTATAAAGGAAAGCCAATGATGGCATTACCCTGCGACAAAGACCCGAAAACACACCACTTTTAAAGGCACAGCATAATACTCACAGAAGAACAGTGTGACTACTGAGGCTCGAAAGAGAAGAGGGTATACACGGACGGATCGAAGACCGACTCCGTCTATCAGGCGGAGTGTGTGTGGGCATCATACAAACGGTCAACGCCCTTGAAGCCTGGAGGGTTACGGACACCCACATACGTATACTCTCCGACAGCGCCTCAGTTCGCCAATCCCTACGGAAAAAATATATAACCTCGAAGCTAACGCTAGAATGTCAATGCTCTAGAACAAATATCGGTATCTAGTCGCAACACGGTGACACTGCAATCGATAAAAGGACACAGCGGATCGCTAGGTAACGATGCAGCTGACGAGCTTGCTAGACGAGGGTCCAGCACGGCAGTCTGTGGATCCATCCCCTTCAACCAAATACGCAGGTGGCTACAGGAATTCACCCACACACAAACGGGGATCTGGTGGACCTCGACACGGGCTGCAGGCAGTCCAAGGAAGCTATGGCATCCTTGGATAGCAGGCTGACCAGGCGTTTATTACGCCTGAACAGGAACGGCCTGCGCCTGGTGACGGGAACCATTAGGGGACACTACTTGCTAAACAAATACTTCCACACAATAGGCATAACGGACAGTCCTCTGTGCAGGGTGTACATGGAGGCTGAGGAAACCGTCGCGCACGTGCTCTTTGAATGTACATGCGTCACTCAGCGTAGAACAAACCCTCTGGTCACCCAGATCAGATCTTTCACAGACGTTCGAAACAGACCAGGCGCTTTAATAAACTTCTGGAGGGAGGTGGGCTGGTAGGAATAACCACCAAACGGCCGCCATGGCCCACGCACAATGGTCCCTATAACATAGAACATAGAACCACAAAATAAACCCAAAAATAGTAACCTATTTAAATCAGTATACCTACTGTCGAAAGAGAGCAAGCTAGCTGCTTAAAGGTATGTGCATATCTTAGCATCGATCATCGTCATTAAGGGCTTGTGGCTAATTGTATTGCTGTTTTACTCAGTTGGTTGGAGAGCAGATATTTCATCCTTCATTATCTGTTCTTCTGCCTTCACGACTGCTTCACTTTCTTTAATAAAAGTAAACTGCACCGGACGACAAAACAATGCAAAGCAAGGTTTCGGGTTTTGCTAAACTGTATTTTCTTCACATGTCAGTTTTAATGGCACCAATGATGTCATAAAAATACTGGAGTCCTCTTGAATAGAATCTAATTTTTGTTGATATTTACTCTGGCTAGATGCTCCATCAAAACTCCATTTAGAAATTAAAACCAGTTCTTTTTGCTGTAATCTTCTGGTAAAGATTTATATATTCTATTCATTATTAAATCCAAGAGAGACTGCAGAGAAATTCTGGCTGAGCTATCTGTAACACTCTTTTTTTTGCTTTTTCCACTCTGTAGTAGGATTTATATACGTCTCTATTACCTTCTCGAATTGCTGATTCTCTCAAAGTTATTTATTGCCATTTTGATAATTTAAGAGATAGCATTAATCCAAGCGACTTTAGGGGTGTAAAGGTTTCCTTGCCAGTTTTTTGATCAAGTCTTGGAATCTATTAACTGTTTCTGGATTTTTCATCATGTATTCAATCACAGAAGCAATATTATCTCATCTATCTTCCCTTCAACTTGGTACAAGCTGCATATACAAGTTCACTGCAATCACTGTTGAAATGATCACCACTCCGTCTCTTCTTTTGCTTCGTTCCCAACTCTTCAAAAGTTTTTCTAGGGAATTTCGTTTTGGTGCGTGAGCGAGAGATGTCGAAGCTTCCTGAACATTTTCATAGATGCAGGCGATGCTAGGCCAGTGGACATTTTTGTCAAGCCAGTTTCCATATTCCTTTCGGAATAACTCCGTTTTTCGGCCGACAGAATGCCAACGCTTCTCTACTGCTCTCGTAAATTTCCGGCAAAATTCTTTAAACGTCACACGATCTTCTTCAGATAAACGACATCTCAATCGAGATGAACACTGTCTCAAATAAAAACTGAGAATCGTTTTTTTTTGCTGAACCTTTCAAAATAACGACCATATTCAGATTTGTTACGATGCTTTCCGTATTTACGGTGATGTGATGTTATTACTGTTTGTACTTTCAATGCGTAAAGCGAAATGAATTGATTTTTTTTTGAGTTCTATTTATTGCAACGATGTTAATTAATGTGATCATTAAACTCATTTACTCACTACCCTCATTAGCTAACTCATAGAATAGATATGAATAACAATATTACTTAAACTCATAAAATAATGCTATTTGCGTTGTTTGCAATGCTATTCCATTATGTTGATAAAAGTGGACATTTGGGGAAAAAATATTATATGTCTATGAGAGTCAATTTTCAGCCCACTGTGCGCCGACCTATTTTGTGCGCACTTAAACAAACAAGTAAACAGTTAAATTTATAACAAAAACCTAATCATTTTTTTTTTTTGAGTAATTGAATTAAGCCCACCACGCCTTGTATTTTCTGCCATCGCCACGACAATGGACGACGCGAGACGCAAGCCGCATGAAGCTGCAAATGTTTTCGGGAGTAATAGACCTAGGCAAGTACTATACAGATCGAATTGATAGATTTCCAAAAAACACAAAAATACGCAAGGTACTTGAAGATCTTTTAATCTTGGTTGCTAGTAGGTAACGTAATTAGTAAATAGTAACGTAAATAATCGATATTTATTATTTCTATCACTGGCATTTCAATGGCAAGATAAATTTAGATGTCGATGTCGGTTTCCTATCATATGGTCGGTCGTTTGATGTTAGTAAAAATTCAAAATCCATCCCAGTTTTCGCTTTTATTGTTAAATAAAATAGTTTAATTAAAAGAGAAGAAACACACATAAGATGGTAAAGTGGGTGTGATAATAAGTGAATCCTATTTAGTGCGTATTTAGTCAGTGACACGTAGATATCGCGTTCAATTCTCATACAAGTTCAATGTTATAGTTTTTAGCGAGTCGCAATCAAATCCAGATTAGTTATCTGCGGCATTGCAGCACTATTCCGATAATCCGATAAAATAGATTCATTTATTTATTACTTAGTTTCAGTTTTTATTTGTACTATTTTATTTCTTATTATTTTTATTGCTTTATTATTTGGTCTATCCCTTGGGATGGATTTATGGGATTTATCTATGCCCGTAGGTGTGTCCGTGACATCACAGTGGGCCGTATCAGAATACCAGCGCTGCCGTATTTATTTTTAAACATCGCTGCATTATGCTGAGATAGTGGCCTTTTTGGCCTCGCACAGGTCGTTACTTTTCTGTTTGTATTTTAATTTTATATTTTAATTTTTTTTTTTTATTATTACTTACTGTTTGTATTTCCTGTGCGTGTCCCAAATAAAATATTTTTCTTTCTTTTCTTTCTTTCTTTCATAATATAAAGTACAAAGCACGAAATCGCATCTGTATTCCGAAAACTCATTATAGTCTTTGATGTTCTTAATTTTTTTCCATTTAACATAAAGAGGTTGTTTTCTCTATTAATTGTGGTGAGAATCAAATCGGAAAATCAAGTGTCCGGGACTTACTTACGCGGTACATTGCGTTCAGTAATACAACGAGAACATCATAAAAGCGTTACACGGCCTCTGACGACGGTAGGCGGTCCAGCAGGTTCACCCATTCAACAACACTGATTTGTTCATTAATCACTTCACAGCTAGCTTTACTCAATGGTTTTGTTTTAAGAGCTTGTGTGGAGATAGTTGTGGGGGCTGTAACAACAAACGGAGGATGATGTGTGTATCTATAGGTAGTAAAGGAGGCTAAAGGAGGGCTTACAGTACTAGTGGTGTTAGAAATAAATTTAGACACACATCTAAGATAGATAGACACACATCTAAGATAGATAGACACACAGCACTAACTACATGCATTTTAGAGCTATTGTCTTTACTCGGAATACCAACTGTAAGACGCTCAATGCACGTCGGTTGACCAAAATATCAAGTAAAACATAACCGGAGTCTACGCGACACCACGACCAGAACCCCACTACCATCACGCATAGCGCTACCCTTCAGCTCGGTCTGCGGTTCTGTACTTAGATATAATAATAGGAAACATATTGAACAAGTTTTCATCGTGCCTCAAATACCTAACTAAAAATGTCTAACAGCTCTCGGACTATTAGGTATGTAATTTCGTTAGTACTTTCCCGTAGGATATTTTCCGAATTCCACGCGGGCGAAGCCGTGCGCAAAAGCTAGTTTTATATAAAAATTCATAAACTCGAGCATTTATTTCAATTAAACCATTTACAGGCACTTTTGAATTGTCAAGGAATCGGTCAGTCAGAAATATGAAACTAGTTGCCCATTCCAAAGCGTAGTAGGAGGTACCTATGGAGAAGAACGGGCAAAAAACTCCACGGACACTCTTTTAAGGCGGGGTTACCCGGAAAAACGTCGTCTTGTATTGATTTTTATACGTAGATAACACGAATTAAATTTTGAAAAAAACATATTACATATTTCACACTTCGATCTAGGTACCTCGGCCGTGCGATACACGATTACGTGCACTTTACTGCATCCAATTAAATCGCAAAGATACGTCTAAATTATGGTCTAATTATTATTTTATTTGAGTTATATTATGCTTTGAAGAATAAAACTTATACCATAATAAAGATCGTAAAAAATGTGATAGAAACCGGCCAACATAATGTGAAATATGAAAATACATAAACCACTAATATCAAAATCAAGCGTTTTCATCTTTTCATGCGCTCGCTCCGTGTCATTTAGTCCCGAGCGGAACGTCTTGGAGGTCGGACGTATGCTAATTTTTGCGAACCCGCCACCCCCTATAAGTTATGTTACCGGCTGAGACAAAAATTTATTGTAAATAATATTATAATTATAGTTAAATTTTTAAATAGTTAGTTTTTATTAGGTACTTACTTAGTTATTTTATAAAACAAAATGTGCAAAATTAAAAGTTGTCATCGCTGGGTTTACGAAGGCTGAATAAACAAAAAAATTAGGATGCTTTGACAACATTATACTTACATTATATTATAAATGTATTATATTTTACTTTACTAACTAGGTAACTACCTACGTGGAATAGATTTACATACCGCAAATATGTGTGTAAAACAATTGAATTTAAACCCTATATCAATGTAAATAAAGACGCCATGCGCGCAAAAGTTATAATGGTTTATATTTCTCGCGGAATAGATTTACCAACCGCATCAAAAGTGTGTAAAATAGTTGAATTTGCACCCTATACCACAGTGCATAAATTCATATTTCATCCCGCTGAGTTGGTCCGGGCGGTTTATTTAAAGTTTATTAGCCTAGGTAGGTATTGTTTGTCAACCACACGTCGCGCGTCTGTGGTAAGTGATAACACTATGACCATGAGCTGGCCCAACGTACGGAGTTTCATTAGAATAAGAGACCAGCTTGACACTGCTTTTGCTTCCACTGACATGAAGTGCGGCCTACTGTACGTGTTCACGCGACACGCAGGACAAACTACATAAACGAAGCCGATAGGTAATAAAAAGTTACCGAGTGCCTGCGTAATATTTCAACAAGGCTACAAAGCCCTAATAAAATCTCAATAAGTATAATAAGAGCCTTTGCCTAGTCTTATAATATTTGTTATTTACTGCTGATATTTCCGTTTTCACTTATCTTATCTTATCATCTAAATATATGCCTAAATAAAAGCGCGAATTGCCTACGTGAGAGTTGAATATTCAACAGTGCAATAATATTTAGAAACTAGTAAGCTATATATCCCACAGCCACAACACAACAAATAATAATATTTTATGGTGTCTGCAACGTTTGTGTAGGTCTCGTCTATCCCATGTACCTAATACGCGCAACACACTCGTGCCATAGTGTAGAAATGTACGGTATGACCATTTCCTAAAAAAATATGATTTATTATTTTCGGTAAAGTTTAGGCACAAGCTCGATTATGCGCAGTACACTCCTTACTAAAAACACTGTATCAAATTATGACAAGCTTATAAATAAAATAAAACTACATATACAGGGTGGCAAGGACATTGACGCGAAAACTGTTACCATGGATTCAGTACGATGAAATTTTTCGTCGATTATTAAAAAAAGTCTGTTGTTTTAGAAAAGTGCAATTCCTACGCGGTCAAAATGTATGGAACAGCAACTTTTTTAAAAAAAAACGACTTTGTTTTAGAAAAGTGCAATACCTGCGAAGTCAAAATGTCCATACATTTCGACCGCGTAGTTATTACGGTATAGGTTTTTTTTTTTAATAATCGACGAAAAATTTCATCGTACTGAATCCATGGTAACAGTTTTCGCGTCGAAGTCCCTGCCATCCTATATATGGCTAGTTTGGCTATACAGACGTTATGCAATATTGATATTGGTGCCGATTCTCTTGTATGTAAACCGAACTAAACTATCACTAAAATTCCTTACTTTTGGCTATGAGAATCTTAGAGCTATTCTGCAAATAAAATTCTCTAAATTAAAAAATTATTTTGATGGTGAATTTTCACGTGGTACCCGTAATTTGCCCTAACCCGTGTTTTTTTTTTTAAAGAAGTGTTTTATATGGAATTTTTCCATTTTTGTATGGAAAATATGAAAAAATATTATATATACCTACATGTTGAGTTTATGGGTTCTATAATATACTCATTTTCATCAGTCTGTGGTGGAATATATAATACACAGCAGGTAAATAAAAATCGGTTTTGCAAATGAACTGTAGCACAAATCAACTCAAATTTATGAATGTCAATATTTACGCCATGCGCCATCGGGAATCGTTACTTGCCGCAACTCGAAGCGAGGTGTGGCCACTAAAAGTACGCCGCCTTGCTTACGTCCATCCGCTCGATCACATCGCAGTATCGAGTAACCAGGTAATATTTCTTCGTTATGAATTGACTCGTTGCAGCCGGTTTCCGTAATTACAAATAAATCCGAACCCGATGATTCCAATAATGATACAAATTTCGACTACTTTGTTCTCAGACCTCTATTTTGATACAAAATGGTGAAGCTTCTACTGAACTTGCGGTGGGTTTATAAAGGGGGTCGAAATTTTCATTATTTTTGCGATAAGACGCACCATTTTCGAGATATAAGCAAAAGAAAAATTAAATACAGTACTGTTTTTGCACGTGAAGTCGAGATGTTGGTGTGAATTTTAGTTCATGACAACTTGTTTTATCCCACACCTTTTTAATCGCGATTATAAATTGTCAGGTTTAGTCTGGTGGTGGTAGTTATTTTTACAATCAAAATTTTAGGTGAAAAACGTCAAATTTAGAATAGTAAAATTGCCATTTTCACTAAATTAGAAACTGAGTACTATCTTAGTGCTGTTAAACTAAAATATAGTTAAGTTGTGTCACTTTAGTCTAATTCAGAATGGGAAATCGTCGTTTGACAGGAATAAACTAAATTTTAGTGATTTTTAGTCTGGTTTAGAGGCATTTGTGACAAGAGAATCGGCACCTCAAGAATTGTAATACAATTCTCCTAAAGTAAATGTGCCTAAATACTACTTGATTTTATATACTATATCACGAAGATGTCGCATCTTTATGGAAAGTCGAATATCACGCGACGGGCAGTCAAATTTTAAATCCACCTTATTCACAAAAAATTATAAGTACCTACTTATACCTATTTTTAATTACTATTCATTAGGTTTAAGTTTATATAATACGTACCTAATCTATATACAACCTTAAAAAATACTTAATAAAATTATATTTATCAATACAAGTTGATCTACTGTATTGCTCTATTCTGTGACCAAACTTACTACCTACTCGAGTTCATGAACTTATAGCGGTGCGCCTGGCGCGCGCGTCACCCGCGCATCGTATTTTGTTACATATCGCTACTCGTTGTGGGGGCTGGGGTAAGCGTTGAATGCCTACTGCTTTCGGGATAACCCCGCCTTAAATAAATTGTTACAAAATATTGGTTACATCATTCATGTTGAAATTAAACATGTGAGAACAATGTAGAAAGACGTGCACGTTAGAAGCGTCCGTAATAAAAAGATAAAAACAAAGAACAATTAAAAAAATTAAAATCAGCCATGGCAGCTAAGAGTTGATCAGTCCCAACTGACGGCGCCCGTTCACGAACATGACGCATGGATTAGCACCATTCAGCTCAACCATTTTGAAGGGAGCTAAATGATCCAACACACGTGCCACCATCAGCGAGACATCTGAGTGAGCATGATATACTCACAGCCGCCAGGACACATTCAAGTCAATAAAAGACGTATTACCCGGTAAATGTTAGCTCTTTAGTACATAGTACTCACACCTGTGCTCCATATTGGAGCGATGCCAAAAGTAAACAGGTTGTAGCGCCCTCTAGCGGCAAGTTTCTATGTAAACGCTTTAGTAGACAGTGACATTACCTGTTACAGTCTTCATAATAGTTACATAGAAACCCGAGGGCCAAGTCTACTATTTTTAATGATTGGTCAATACGACAACGGTGCGCTACCATTGTTGAAGAGGTTGTATTTTGCTAAATTTATAATGACGTGTTAAGTGGTCAAATGAAATGTCAAAATAATAACAGCAACCTAATTGCGTAACACACTGAATGATTTTGAAGTTTATTCAAAATCATTCAGTGATCTGCCGAAACAATTTACTTGGCTCATAGTCGTATCGCTGCGGTTTGCGAAAGGACAGCGTTGCCGCTGCGGTTTGCGAAAGGACGGCGTTGCTGCTATGGTTTGCGAATGACGACGTCGCCGCTGCGGTTGGCGGTGGCGGTCGCTTTTGGAAGAACACTTACCTTAACCCTAGAGTACTAATTATTGCCTGAGACGATATTTTGCCGTCTGTATTTATTGGTTAATTTGAAATTTCGGGGAAATAACGGGTTGTACGTTCTTGCCAACTCAGAAAACTTATAACGCCTTAGAGGACGATCCCGCACCATGCTAGTTTTCATTGTTAACGTGATCATTAGTATTATATGTTAAATTTATGACTGAACATAATGTAGGATATTTTGGATATAAGAAAGGCAGAATGCTTGCCTTATATTTATGTTTAAAGATTATTCATTAACCCTAGCCTAGCAGGACCCTTGACCCTAATTCTTCATGTACATGTCGCCGGAGGTGCACGGGAGCAGCGAGTCAGAATTTGCGGCGGCGGCGGTGCCGCGCATGGGTGATTTCATTCGTACCTATACACAAACATGTGGTCCAGCGCCAGTGCGGGTCCGGCGCCGGTGCGGCTCTGGCGTTGTGTGAAGGAAGCCTTAGGCTTTGCAGATTGATTGCTTTGGGTTTAATTTAGTCCTCATTTGGTGCCTTCTAAACAACGATACCGGAAATTTGTGAATGTCAGAATCGCGGGTGTATTTTCAGAAATGGTCGAAATATTAAAAAGATGTAGTACCTACCTAATTAGTACCAAATTATACCACTTGTTAATTAATTAGTACGTCGTGGGATCGCAAGTTATTACTATAGTTTGATACATACACCCGCCATTCTGACTTCAGCTTGGCGGGTGTATTTTTGTGTAGCCAAGATTACTGAAGTTAGATATAAAACATGCATGGATATTTAGTATTTGATTTATTTTATTCTACGATTTTCTTTTATTCTATTAAATCTCCTGGTCTGTTCAGAACATATGTGAAAGATCTGGGTGACCCAAGGGTTTCAGTTCTAATCTGGGTGACATCTATACTTTAACTAGTCGTAATAAACGTTAACCTGCGATCCATGGAAGCTATACCATCCTTGGATAGCAGGTTAACCAGGCGACTGCCTGCAGCCCCGTGTCGAAGTCCACCAGTTCTTCGCTTGTGTATGGGTGAACTCCTGTAGCCACCTGCGTATCTGTTTGAAGGGGATGGGTATGATAGGCTCGGGTCCACAGACTTCCGCGCTGGAACCTCTTCTAGCACGTTCGTCAGCTGCGTCGTTACCTAGCAATCCGCTGTGTCCTTTTATCTGTATTGCAGTGTCACCGTGTTGCGGCTAGATACTGTTATTTATTATAATGCATTGTGACATTCTAGTATTAGCTTCGAGGTAATATATTTTTTCCGTAAGGATTGGAGAACTGAGGTGCTGTTGGAGAATATACGTATATGTGTGGGTGTCCGTAACACTCCTGGCTTTTAGGGCGTGGACCGCTTGTATGATGCCCATACACTTTGCCTGATAGACGGTGTTGAACATTCTCGGCGGGCTGGTTATATTTATGTTGAGGTATATGTGAGAAGACTCCGGCTCCGGTACCGGAGTCGGTCTTCGATCGGTCGGTGTATACTCTCATCTCTTTCGGGCCTGAGTAGTCACACTGTTCTTCTGTAAGTATAATGTTGTAGTGCCTATGAAAGTGGTGTGTTTTCGGGGCTTTGTCGCAGGGTGATACCATCATTGGCCGTCGTTTGATCGCATCTTCCTTGATACCTGTGTGCTTTACTCTAGAGTGTTTGCTTAGGGTTCCTGATAGATGAAGCCTAAAGGTGGCCAGGGTCACCTCCTCCCGCACGATGAGGTGCAGAGGCGGCAGTCCCAGCATTGCCTGTAGGGTGGCAGTGGGCGTAGTTCTCATACTGCTAGTGATTGCAACACAAGCAAACCGCTGCAGTTTTTCGAGATCTCTTTGGGCTGTGGTCAGGTCTGTCCTGGGCCACCAGACCAGTGAGCCGTATGTGATAATTGCTTAGACGACTGTATAACCAGTGGGTGACCTTGGGGTTAATCCTCCAATTCCTGCCAAGTAGTATTTTGCACTGCCACAGGTTTATGCTGGCTTTTGTAATGATATACTTCGTGTGTTTTGCCCAGTTCAGTTGTTTAGGATGCAATGAATGATGGATGAAAATATATTGAAACCCAATGTCTCCACTAGATCCCCTATACCTTGCCACACAATCGAGTATAAACCTTATCCCATCAAACACAGCGTGCATTTACGATGCACCGTATAGCTCACTCAGACGAAAACATCGATCTCTATCGTTGTGCTGTGCAAAAGCTTGGCTTTTATATGTAATTTTACATATTACGCTAGTGATTGAAAAAATAACGTAGTACAGGCAAGAAATACTTTACGATTTGTTGTTTTTCATGATTTTCAACATAAATATAGTAAAAGACTTTGCTGATATAAGTGGTACTACGATTTATAAAATTTCGAGTTTGGCTTAGATGTTTACAATAAACCACTGAACAACACGGTATTCTTAAATGATATGAAGATCGCGTTCGAAAGCGCACTAGTTAACGGAGACGGCCATTTGCCTGAGGCATGAGCATTGTGAGCACGACACGCGGACACAGTCACGCCTCCATGTCACTTCTCCTGTTATTTATATTTCTTTGGGTACTAAATTTTTTGATATATTACGACCATTTCTAAAAAATACACCCGCTAACCTGACATTCACCGGAAATTTTATATAAAGTAACGTAATGGAAATTTTGACAAAAATGAGTTGTTTAACACGTTCGACTCCGAATTTCTTGCTCTATCGATTGGTATTTAAAATTTGGATATCTCAAAAACATCCCTTACGACACATATTTTCATAGGCAGACAATTCTCTCATTATTATTTTTTGTAAATGACAGTTCAAATGTATATTTTTATAAAACCAAAGTCTTTTTCCACACAGTATTTTGTCTTTACATCTAAAAAATAGAGTAAGTAGGTAGGTACATTTTAATAACACGTCACTAAAGTTACTTCATAATTTGAGATTTTTCTAGTTTTTTCTAGTCTTTAACTACTGGTTCCTGAGCAGGAAATGAGCATGTCCCTACGTCATATATTGTTAGTTTCAGAAATTTTTCACCGTTAAAAATAATTTACTTGCGCTTTACATCACAATAAACTAAGCAAAATATAATTAAAAGGAATAAGGGACGGGACCGCAATACATCAACGAAATTATTTGATAGTGACTTTCAACAAAATTGCCATAAGCTTTCGGTAGCATATGTCAGTACCATACATTTTTGACTTTTCCAGTATCGTTATCGCTGATAGAATGTCACTTTGTCTAGGCCCCCAGGTACACACTTGCGTGAATGGACACTTGAGCGAAAGAAACTTGCGCGAAAAACACTTGAGCGAAAGACACTTTCGCGAAAAACACTTGCGTGAATGGGCTACGCAAAAGACACTTGCGTGAAAGACATTTGTGCAAAAGACACTTGTGCAAAAGACACTTGCGCGAAAGATACTTGCGCGAAGGACACCTGCTCAAAAGATAGATACTTGCGCGAATAATACTTACGTGATTCTGAAACGATTCTTACAACAATATTTGAACTTCCAGTGGGGCACTTTCTGGTTAACAATTTAGGTCACCAAAATTGAAGGTACATCAATAAATGTTATGCTAGAGAGTTTTATTTTGTTACTCAGTCTGCGCTGATCCTTATATTTCGCTCTAATTTATTGATAATAAATTCATCTTGACCTAAATGAATCTGTACATTTTTCAAGGGTCCCGCTATACGAACGTGCATGATTTACCCAACCTCACGATAATAATATGGTGATGTCTAATTAATATTATTATTTTACTTACGTGGAAACAAGTTGCATGTGGTAAACTATATTACAAATAAACATAACAAGAGCTACAGGTAACGCAAACGCCGAATATTGTAGGTAGTTAAATACATCTGCGTACTCGTAGTTTTTCGGTGCTAACCTGTGAATAATAAAACATGATGGTGATGAATCAAAAATGACGGAATGCCCTTATAAAATAAAAACCTTTTAAACGTGGACTTGAAGGAACAAGAAACACAGTCATCATTTCAGGTGTAAAATTAAGTGTTTGATAAGATAGCTGCTCTCCGCACGCTGTCATCTTTTGTGCAGTAGAAAAACTAAAATCAGGGTTTCATGTTTGAATTTACCTCTAAAATTTCTAAAAATTAACCCCATATTAAAAAAACAGCGAGATGTACTTATGTACTCGTACCTATGTGATTTTGGACACAATTTAGTTTGTAAAGTTATTTTTGCTCTGCTTATTGAGCCGTCCCCGGCGACTAAAATGGTATTGGCAATGCATTATTACGGCAACGTATTACATGAGGTTTTACGAGAATAATATCGTTATGTGTCTTTAATATAAGATAAATTTAATTTCATTAATAACTACATTTCTAAGAATGTTATATTATTTTATATTGTATACAATTAATTTGTAAAAAAATACCTTTCTTTTGATATTTTAACAGTCCCGCTATGTATATTAATTTAATTTAAGTTAATGAGATATTCACAAAAAACTGTTTTTTATTTTTCCTGTAAAATATTTTTTGTTACGGCTATCATTTTATTTGCCGGGGACGGCGTTGTAATCTGCTATCTGTGTAAGGATTCAGGGCCAAAACCGTGAATTGAAAACGAATGTTTTCATGATTTAGCAGCAGTTGTAAAAAAAAAAAAAAACTATCAAAAACGTTTTTGTACCCAATCCTCTTACTAAGGATACCATATCGCGGTAAATGTTATGATACTCCCTGGCAGCGCCACAGTGATTAATTAAAAAAGTATATTTCTGGATAAACTGTACTTACCATTTATGTACTTTACTATAATGTCAAATTAAAAAAATTGCACAAATGAAATGTAAATCAAAAATTTTACCAAATGGTACAAGTATTACAATAGACTTAGAATTACTCGCTTTTTTCATACGTCCCGGCTGCCGGATAGCTTTTGCCGGGTACGTGTGAGCGATAACCTAGACACCCATACACTTAGCCACTGGGTACCCGATACCGTCTACCCGGCAACCTGGATGTATACGTAATGCTTAAGACAGTTTTTACAATATACGTACTCATGAAAACATCCCCGAAAGAGCAAATTTATGGTCGAAGAATGTATAATTGCAGTGCCACCTGAAAATCATAATTATTGTTAGTAACTCTTTATTTTTAGGTTATTATATTAAGAAAAGAACGCAAGAAGTGCACGAATAAAAAAACCGGCCAAGTGCGTGTCGGGCCACACAATAAAGGGTTCCGTAGTTGGGATGAAATTAATCTCTATAACAACATTAACATTGTAGTTTTATAATCTCTTATTTTCAACGGGGAGGTTTACCAAGCTACATGTTGGCAAAGCTTGTTAAACGTTCCTGTGATTGTGTTTTTTTTTTTGTGTTTCTGCATGTTACTAATATAGTTTTTAAGTAAGAAGTAATACTAACACCATATGGGCCTTGATGCCTGATTTTATTTTTATTTTATAAATATGTTGTCCCATACATCGAAATGTAGGGATAGTTGTCGGTCATCCATCTTGTCTGTCGTTCCATGTCTCTCGCACGGTGTTGTCATACCCATCTTCTAACATCCTTCTTAACTTTTATTTTTAATTTTATTTTACAACTAAAAAGAACATTACAGAAAAAAGTTTATCGTTGGTGCCTGTACTAATGAATGAAAATCATTGTATCACAGACACCAGCGCCTTCCAAGATAGGTTACATAAAAAATTCGAACGTGTTATAGAGGGAACTCGTAAAAAAAAAAATGGTAATAAAATAAACAGTAAAAGTAATTTAAAAAATAAGATAAAATTTTAATTTTAATTAAGCCACTTATTTACTTAAGTTAGTATTTGTGCGTGTGCGTGCAAGAGAGTACACAGGTGAGTGATTCTGCATGTATGTGTGGATGCATGTGTGAGTGAGTGTATGTATGCGTCTGTTTTTGAGATACATCTATTGGATTGGTTTGAGAAGATCTTCAGTCTCCCGGTAATTTAGCTTTAATAAGAGGATTTGTAATTCTTTTTTGCACTTGTTTTTTGGTAAGTTATGTACGTATGCTATTTTGTTAATACGGTTGTAGAGACGAGAACTATTTACATAAAAATTTCTGCTGGCGAGAGCAGTTCTATGCGGCTGGATTTCGCACACGATGACCTTCCTGCGCTTGTTGTTCGGATTATATGGGATTGTAGCATGCTGACGCAGAACAGTCTGAAGCACATAAAGCTGTCTTACTGTGAGTACAGAGCATTTTTGGTACAAAGTTACAGTCGGATACCTAATAGGCTTCTTTAAAGGCACTTTTAGAACCGCCCTTTGCGCTCTCTCTACTCGCAGCATACTAGTAGCAAACGTGCCTCCCCACGCCGGTATACAGTACATTAGTATCGATTGTGCTAGGGAAAAATAAACTAATTTTAATGTCTCTAGGTCAGCAGAAGATCTTAATTTTTTGAAAATGTTCAAAAGTTTTCTTGTACGGGAAACTATATTTCCTATATGCTTGTCCCAGCTAAGACGGGAGTCGATTTGCACTCCCAGATACCTCATGTCGGTTGTGCGTATGAGATGTAGGCAGTCACAATTAGGCCTGGAGTGACGACAAGTGTGAGCAATAATTTTTAGTGAGTCCGATGGTTGAGACGCGGAAGAACCAGAAAAAGTTATAAATTTGGTTTTAAGTGCGTTAAGGGTTAACAGGTTATCGTTTAGCCAGGATATTACGATCGACAGGGCATTTTCAGTTTCCTTATAGGCTAGCTGCCAGTCTTTGGCATGCACAATCAACGCCATATCATCTGCGTATGTAATAAATCTTCAGTTGTTAATTGCTAGTCGACACAGGTCGTTGATGTATACCAGAAATAAGGTGGGACCAAGCACACTCCCTTGTGGGACTCCATATGTGAGAAATTCTTCATTGCTGGTGTAATTTCCAACCCTGACATACTGACTACGTTCAGTGAGGTAACTAGGAAAAATGAGTGAGGTAACTACGAAAAATATGTTAACTTGTGTTGCTGCTTTATCATTCATTCCCACATTCGGCCATTCTGACAATCATGACTGTCCTCAGGCATGCACTCATCAGCTGCTGACATATACCTTCACACAATCATCAGTCTCTTCCAAATTTTATAACAAATTCTAGTTTCACTTTAAGAACTTAAATTAGTTAAAATCTTTAACTAAGCATACTATATCAATATGCAGAAATGGTAAAAAAAAAGTATATAATAATATAGCACTAAACATTGCATTAAACTTAAATACTTCATGTATTTATTTATTTTACTTAAATAAAACAGATAACATCATGTTTTATGCCCTATGAAATAAAAAACTTATCAAACGCAAATGTGTTTTCTTTTGTACCCAACAAATAAAAATGTTTACAATTCAATTTCCCTAAAAATCTTACTCATTCATTATTCTTACTCATTCAGTCTTGCTTACCTACCACAAACAATCATCTCAAACTTACTCCTACGTCCTCGGGCCATTTTTTCACACCATCGGCTGAACAAGAAGTTTTCAATGGACCTTTAACAGTGATGTCTTCTTTCTCGACCTACATCATAGCGATCATTACGTTTGACTTTAGTGATCCTAAAGTCTGCGTTTCAAATTTGCTAAATGTAAACTACAATGTTCGCTCCAAATTGTCTATAGTTTAGTGATGCGGTAGTCTGATCTAATACCGAAAGGGCCTAAGAGCGATCGCGCTAAATACTGCGCCGCCCCGGAACGAAATTCACGATCTCAACGATAGATAGAACTATCAGACGGATCACTAATCGTTTCATGGCTCAAAATCTCTTTTAAATATAGCGTAAAACATTTTCGAGTGGCACTCCAAATGGACTCACCCGGCAACCCATTAATGACAAAGAATCGGAACACGCAGAGATCGAACGCGATTGGACAAAACATTACAGAATAGGATCGAAATTTAATGCAACATGCGGCGCGAACCTTGCCTCTCGCTCACGCGTTCCGCCTCCTCCTTCGCGAGCATTACTGCTTCACAGAAGGAAGTGACGGCCTCCCATGCACTCTCGCTCCGAACCATGGCCTGAACCAGGGCCGGACGCGAGAGATCGCCGCCGTGAGGACACGGCGGTGCCCCACCCAACGCGGGCAGACCTCCACCGTATGCTCCACCGTGTCCTCCGGTCAGGCCAGGGGGCCTGCCACCACCTCTAAAACAGTATTATTTTAATATTACTTTAGTGGGAAAGAGATGAAGCTCTAGAGGACGTACAGCTCCATTTCTTTCCCCCACTGAAGTAAGATTAAAATAATACTGCTTTACAGGTGGTGGTAGGCCCCCTGGACTAAACTGTGTTCTTTGTATCTCCTGCTTTTTTTGTTTGACAGGCTATACTTCAGAGGTGGTTTCATATAAATTTTATGAACTAGTCTTGGGTAGTTTTTAAGTTAGCTTCCATAATACATATTTTTTCCACTTAGTCTATATGGATGATATGATGGTAAGTTCAGCATAGCAGGTAGTGGTATTCGAATATGTGTGGGGTAGATACCACAACTAAAAACTGAAGAAAAAAAACTTTTTACATAAAAAAACGACTTCCAAAAAAAGCACTACAAAGTGAAAATAACTTTAAATA
Organism: Agrochola lota; assembly: GCA_947364205.1. NCBI lineage: Eukaryota > Metazoa > Arthropoda > Insecta > Lepidoptera > Noctuidae > Agrochola > Agrochola lota. The sequence continues at coordinate 13,570,283 of OX376223.1, read as the reverse complement.
ATAAATTAAATAATTTCGGAAGTCGCTGGACAGTCGCTGAACCCTTGGGTCAGTCATTTTTAGTTTGGCTATAAATCCAATTATTCGACAACAAAATTCGGAATTCAACGTATGGTATTTGAATGACGGAACCCTAGGAGGTGATGTCGACACAGTCTTAAAAGATTTAACAAATTTAAAAGAAAAATTCAGTTCCATTGGTGAAAATGTGAAATTTATCTTCACCAAACCACTGACAGACAGACTACCATAGAGCAAAATTTAATACTACAGCACCAAACCTCAAAATTACAGAAAAAAACTCTCTGCACCTCCTGTGGGAAGATGCAGAGCCCCCAATTTTTTACGAATCCTTTTCAACGTTTATTACGCAGAAAATACAAAATAAATTTTCACAGTGTCTTGGAAAGACTTTTCAAAATTAATATTCATTCGGCCTTCACACTCATTCGGTACTGTTGCTTTGAACCAAAATTCACATAAAGTCTTTGTTCCTCCCATCTGTGGAAGCATCCACAACTTTTAGAAAAAGTGGACCAAATTATTAGAAATACATTTACATCAATCCTAAATGTGGCCCTGGACGAACTCAAACTCAACTCAAAACTCAAACTCAAAGCATTTATTTCATTTAAACCATTTACAGGCACTTTTGAATTGTCAAATAGTCACGTCAGCTAGTCAAAAGATGAAGCTAGTTGCCCATTCCAAAACGTAAGATTAAAAAACGACCGAGCGTGGCAGCAAGCCACACTTCCCATCGCCCTGGGTGGTCTTGGTGTCCGCAAAATTTCAAGTATAAGTTTACCGGCCTTCCTCTCCGCGGTCCACAGTACCGATAAATTAACCAGGAACATTTTATCTTCCTCACTGGTCGATTTTGAGGTACCGTGTTTGACCGATGCGTTGAACGCTTAGAAAATGGCTTGTCTCAATACGGATTTGCCTGACAACCCGTCCTCCCAGAGACGGTGGGACGTGCCGCTCTGCAGTATTATACGGAATTCTCTGGTAAACACGTCACCTAATACTGTTGAGCGTGCCCGTCTACTAGTTGTGGGCGAATGGGAGTCAGCTTGTGGCTTCAGCCGCTCCCGTCATCCAGCATAGGCACCATGATGGATGACTCATCGTTTCGGCTCGCTACGTGTCTCCGCTTGGGCGCACCTTGTGTTGGTCCGCATCGGTGTCTCTGCGGTGAAGCTGTAGACAGTCTCGGGCATCATGGCCTGTCCTGTTACAGGAGCGCAGGTCACATTACACGGCACGCCAGCATTAACGATATTATTCGTCGAACACTTGTCTGACTTTCTTTTTTGTCCTTTTTTTTAATATCTATTTGTCTAGTTAGTTATTTTAATTAGTACCTAGTGTAAATAGTTATTAATATAACTTTATAGAATATATGATGATGTAATAATATTTGTATATAGTCCTGTATAAATAAAAAATCATTTCAGTTTAAAAAATATATTAAAATTAATAGATTAATTAGAAAAAATCAAAAATCACTGAAACGTTTTTTTATTAGTATTGATACTTCTCTGAAAAGTACAATTAATTGCCCGTTGCAACCTGCCTAAGTGTTTGTAACATACTGATGTGTCTTCTGCGCATAACTTTGTAAGGGTTGGCTAAATAATACCATTAATCCTTTCCACCTGTCCATTGCCACGTGGTACTCCTGTTGTTAACAGCAAATTTTGTATGTTCTCATTCTCGCAATATTCTTTAAACTCATGACTGGTAATAGGCGGTACCTCTGTCTGAAATTATATTATCCGTCATGGGTTTCCAAACGTCTGTTTGTGTAACTTGAGTTTCTCCAGGGTTTCACTGCTGGTAATACTTTTCGTGGGGAAAAGCCACACAAATTCGGTAAATGCATCTACAAGTATGTGATTATATTTCTTCTTTGTTTCAGTCATTGGACCAATATGGTCAAGATCTATCGAGAAGGAAAGTGAACCAATGCTCACTTTCCTTCTCGATAGGGTTGAAGAAAACATTCTCGTTTTCCTTGTTTCTTAGTTGCTAGTAAACAATACAGGTTTCCTTTTTTTTTTAATTGTAGGTTTTTTTTTCCCGAATAGTAATGTTATCCATTTTAGCAGTATGGAGATATAAATAATAAAAAAAAAACAAAAAAGTGTTCTAAAACAAGTTCAAAAAGAATAACAATTCGTAGGATTTGAACGCACACGTTACTGCTTCTCGATACACAGTATTATGAGTAGAACCACGAGAGCTTCTTACGTTTCTTGCTTACGTTATCTGGAAACCTCTACAATCAGTTATAATCTTAAAATATCGACCATATAAATAGTTTCTAAACTTTTTAATACTTTCAATGATTGCCAATGCCTCAAATTCATAGCGTCTGTACCTACTTCTGCACCTGTAGTCTTTTGACTCATATAATACACAAGGTGTAGCTGCTGATCATTCACACTACGCTGCATAAGAATAACCAAACACGTGTCCGTACTCATTGCATCTGAAACACTTTCTGCCTTGTGTTTTATTAGGGCGCTTTGACGACGCTCCCCACAGTTGTAACATCTCGTTCGTGTTGATTTTTTGAATGATGTCGGCCGTCGACTACGTATTGAATCGCGACATAATCCGGGATCTCACCTCGTTTGCTCATTTCTTCATCACTAGTAGGTAATCCATTCAAGATTCATTCTTTTGTTTTCTTCGTATGCTCATCATCTCATGGATTGCTTTTACGTCTACCCTGTCCGGAAATTCCTTACCTACTTATAGCTGTTTTCATCCCAGCACTTGTACGGTCGCTCCGCTCGTAGCCATAGCCCTGCTGTGCTGGTGAGCGCCCGTTGTCTCACCAGTAACTGCTAGAGAAGTCCATTCGTAAAACACGACGCTGCTCTCGACGTCGTCTACCCATCGCGTCACTGGATACGTGCTGTCGCATCCGCTGAACTTGGGCAGTAACTCTGCGCTCATCTGGAATGTGGAATTCATATTTGCAGCAGCTGTAGCTTCAGCTTGTCACGTCGTAATTGCAGTGATGCAGTCGTGAAATATTTCTCCATCCGTCTTTGTTATTTTCTTCTTCAAAGCGTCTTTCGTCTTTTGTTTGTTTATCAACAACCGCGGTCCGCCTCTTGTTTTTACTTTTATTTACTTTTCTATCCCGGACGAGCCCCCAAATGTAGGGATAGTTATAAATAAAAAGCAAACAAATTTGTTAAACTTCTTATATTTTTAAATAATTTTTCACGCGTTCGTCTTATTTAACCGTCGTTCTATCTCTCTCGCACAGTGTTGTCATACCCATCTTCTAACATCCCTCATATATTGTGTTGTCACTTAATCATTCATTCCCACAGATATATGTCACGGTCAATTCTCCAACTACAAAATTTAAGTTTGTAAAAAAAAATGATAAAACTACAAATGAACGATTTTCGGACTTTTTCCTTTACTTGTGCTGTGAGACCTTGCGGTAAGGTACGGAATCCTAATTACTCAATTTAGCAAGGAAATAAATCGAAACCCACGGAAAGATGATAGAAAACATAGTCAGTTTATTTTTTAAACCTATGTACAAAAAACTGGAGTAATTAAAAAAGCTTTTAAGGAGCTAAAAACAAATCGGAGTGGGCACCTAATATACAAAATAAAGCTGAGAATCAAATTACGAAAAGACCGGAATTATAGAAAGTGGCAACAGACTTCTACAGAGCTTTATAGGCGTGTACGCAGGAACGAACAAAACGAGGTGAACAAGAACATCGAACACGGAAAATTTGGTTCGTACGTGTGGACATAAATTAGCAAAACGAACACGAACACCATACGAACACAGTGCGAGTTGTGTTCGCGCTCTTTTAGTAGCCATGGATTCGAAATTGGATCGCCACAAACATATTTGATGAACACAGTGTTTGATGGTCCTTAGTGGTACGCACATGCGAATAGTGTTCGATGTCCATGTTCAACATGTTCTTGTCCGTTCGTGCGTACACGCAATGAATCAAAGGAACCATCATGAACAAGACTACAATTCAAATTCAAATACAATTCAACGTCTATAAACTATTTTATAAATTGTTTTTCAATATTACGTACCAATTGCCGCAGAGGTTTGAATTGCATTATTAACTATATCACGTATAGTAATGAAATCAGGAGCCTCGGCTTGCTCTTGCTCTCCCTTCTCTTCCTTGCGTAATTTTGCAGACTCCTGAAACCCAAAAAGATTTATTCATATCTACACTGTCAAAATTATCGTTTAAATATGTGTAGAGAGCATCGTGTGACAGTGTGTGATTTTATACATACAAACAAACTCATGCCTTTTTCTCCATGAGGGTAGAAAGAAACTGCGTTTTTATCTTGCAGTAATATCAAGTAAATTAATGCGTAAATTAACTGATGAAGAAGTATTTTATTATAAAACGGGGAAAAATATTCAGCAGTAGCCGTAGCGGATTATCATTCGGTAACACTAAACCTCGTCTACGCTATTGACAAAATAAGCATCACACGCCACACATTAAAAGACCAACGGATGATTTTGGTTGTTTTTTTTTAAATATTTATTCGTTTAAATCCAGAAAACATTGATGAGTAAAACATTTATTTCTTGAAGAATTGCCAAACTTAAGTGGCAATTGGCAGGGCACATTGCTCGCAGAAAAAATTGCCGATGGGGCCGACAGGTTCTGGAGTGGCAGCCGCGTACGGAAAGACGTAGCGTTGGAAGGCCTCCCACAAGGTGGGCCAATGACCTAGTAAAGGCCGCAGGAATCCGCTGGATGCGGAAAGCACAGAACCAGTGGAAGTGGCGGTGCTTGGGGAGGCCTATGTCTAGCAGTGAAATGATTGGCTTTCGGCTGAAATGATGAAATTTAATTCACATAGTGTCTTTCTCATTATTCTGCCTCACGGACGATACAGGTGTTAGGGGATGCTGGCCAAGATGTGAGGGGTGATGCCCTGTCTCCCCAAGTTCCAAATTCCTCAAAAATGATTTTTCATACATTCATTCCAAACGTACCCAAAATATGAAATCATTTGTAAGGAATCGAGACCACGTTAGTATCTTAAGTCGAGACTAAGATAATAAATAAAATGCAAACCCCACCTCAGCAGGGTTTCTTGGCTTCGCCCGACTTAGTTACAGGTAGAGAAAATTTCAAGCCTCGACCAAATTGACTGATATGGACGGCATTGAATGAATGTCTTTTATGGCTACACGGCTTAATTTGGTTTCTTTTTCTTCTAGCCCAAGAGTTCGCGACGATCAGACCTTCGTAATTTTATAAAAGCTGCAAGTTTATCTGTGTACCCAATATAGGTAAGATCACTCGTCCCCGTCTATGAAGTTTGGATCATGATGGCTTTGATAGGTAACAGGTAGCAAAGGTGTATAAAATTGCACCTCAAATTCGTTAAAGTTTTCAGTCTCAGTTTTTATATATTTTATTTGGAATAATATCAGAAATTACGTCGTCCATTGTCAGACACTTAGTACGGTTGCAACCTCCTGTCAGACACCTTTAAATTATAATAAGCTGTAATAATACTTACGATATAATATAAAAGCTTCAACATATACTACTGAGTAAATGAAAGATGCACAGTAAAAGATAGCAATAGTCCGAACGAACTATTTCACTCGCACCCGCTTGCATAATATTCCTCGTGCTCGCACCTACCGCAGACTTCTGACAAGGTGTAAGAACTATCGAAACTGTCAACTGAGGAAACATCTTTTGATAGTTCCCTAATATATCGACGCTTGAAAGCCAATAATTACCAAGCGACATGTCGGGAGTTATATATTATATATATATATATACATCATTGAAATCAGTAAAAAAACTGCGTCGATTGGTCCTACTCTCGTACTGCTAGGAAGACTTTTATTGTCGCTTGGTAATTTAAAAAAAAACACATTTTCACAGTTTTCGGCGACCAAGCGACAAAAATTTTACCGATTTATGAATAACTTTCACTTGGTAGGTATTCGCTTTTAACTTTTTATACTTCGTAATTTTTGCCTCGACTCGAATTAATGCGTTTAAACATAACGTAATTTTTTACAGACAAAAAATTTATTTATTTCGTCATTTAAGTCTCTTTAACACGCTCTAATTATGTACTCATTTAAATTTAGTATTTTTTTCCTAAATCCAATGTACTTAAGAACGTATTATAGTAGTATTTTAACAACCTAAAAAGTATATAATTTGTCGTTTGGTAATTATTTTACCTGCTGTTTTATTTTTACAAACAGTTAATTTAAGCTATCCTAAATATTTAACGACAGCCCTCATATAAAAACTGAGTTTTATACTTTAACGAATTTGAGGTGCAATTATATAATAATAATAATAATAATAAAAATATTTATTTACTCAAAAACAGTAGGTAATATATACCTATGCTACCTGTTACCTGCCAAAGCCACTATAATCCAAACTTCATAGTGAAGTCGGTGGTCATTCTTAGCTGTATTGAGGACATACACAAAAAAAAAAACAGCTTTTATAAAATAACGAAGGTTTGATCGTCGCGCACTCTTGCTCTATTCGTCCAAATTGAATGGCGTGATCTGTGTATCAAAATGGAACTTTCGATAAATAATGTACTTACGATTATTTTTTGGTATGAATTAGTAATTATCCTTGTGAGGGTATATGCCACTACTAGCCGACTACTGAACATCGCAAGAAAGAACGATGCAGTACCACATTTGAAAACCATGCTAAAAAAGAAAATGTACGTTTTGATACAAGTGAGGTAAGTTTGCCATTCTAGTCAGTCTAGTCTTTTTGTCTAGCACACGAGGCGGGATTGCAGCCCGAGCTAAAGCTGGAATGGACCCAGAAGTGTTTTTTTTCGAGCGCCATGCCTTCGCGTTTTGAAGGAGACGTACTAACTCCGAAGCCCCCAAACAGCTTATTGTTGTTGCACCTGTCAAATTCTACAAATGCATTTTTTGCCCTGAAGCTAAATACCTACAGGAAAGATTAAAAGGTTGCATACAAGTCTCGATTGACGGATCTACTTTTTGGAACTTGCTCTTGGATCCCTGTTCAAAAACTTTTCTTGTGTGACATAGCTCTTGATAGTGAGATGCGCCCGCTTCTAAACATAAAGCGCTATTTATTGTATTGCATTGCAGTCCCTGACCAAACTGTTAGGTACAAGGAAGCAGCTTAACACAGGCCTGAGTGGTGTTTGGTAACAACTTCATTAAAGTTTGCCTTGGTACTGTCCGGACTGGTTCCACTGGATCTCAGGATTCGGGAAGTGGCCTCTCGTTAGGAGGAGAGGAATAGACAATAATATTTTACGTGAGTGAGTAAAGACCAAGATATTGAAAAAATTACGTACAGTATACTTTAGGTGGTGCCAAACCAGTTATGTGCCCTTCTTGAAGAAATAAATTAGCTGTTAGTAGTTGTTATTATGATATCATTGATGGTTTAAGACTATGTGTCTAGTTTCAATCAACGGTCTGCGTACATTGTACACTGTGAAGTCAAGTCTTTTCTCTTCGTTTTGAAATTCTTTCCTTTATTCAGGACACCTTCTAAAGCTACTGCACTGAGCAGGTTATTATGTATAAAAAACTATATTTAATTACTTGATCATTTAGGGGCATGAGGAACATACCATGGAGGGTGTAAGGGTCACTCATCCTCTTTAGAAAAGGGAGGATTCTCCGACCAGACGGGTGTCGTGTCTGGCGGGCAACTGCCCAACGATTGATGTTGGAGAATCATAAATATATCGTTCGCACGGTAAACTCTAATTGCGCGATGCAGGATTTGTGTGCCGTCAGGATTTTGTGTGACGTTAGGTCTTTAATGCGTAGTTCGCATATGGCGATGTAGATGTCGTCACAATAACAAGGATCTATCTAAATAGCATACATCTTTGACCAATATACTGTTGACTTCAACCTAAAATCTTTTTAAAGGTCAGGGCCCTATACCTACCACAAAACTTTAGTAGAATTCTACAAACATTTTGAATTGTAGAAAAAATTCCAGGGGTGCTACACAAATCTTCGCTTCGGCACAAACTATTCAGCCACATTTGTTGAACAAAAAACCCGACCCGAAAAATACTACACATTCGGATTTCAAAACTTCGTTCGGCATCTACCTTTTTTTTGCCTGGGAAATTATCAAATAACTTCTACCGCTCTGAACGAAGCGGGAGGGCGGGTCAGCCTCTTACTGACTAAAACCCTGCTAGTGGACCCCGTCAGTTGTGCTGACATCTTAATGAGGCGCGCGTGGAACACAACGCGCTATCGCCCCGGGCCTGATCCTTATCGGACGGCGAGCAACCCATTGCTCACCGTCCGCAAACCCGCGCCTACGGTGGCCGGGAATCGACCTGCGATTCCCGACGCCCGATGCATCTCCTGCGGCGGCTAGGGGCGTGAGTGCGCGAAATTTGCCTCTCCCTCACGCGTCCTCTTTCGCGAGCATTACTGCTTCGCAGAAGGAGGTGACGGCTTCCCACGCCCTCTCGCCCCGTACCATGGCCTGGACCAGGGCCGGACGCGAGAGATCACTGCTGCTGATCGCCTCCACAAGGACACGGCGTTGCCCCGCCCAAGGCGGGCAGACCTCCACCGTATGCTCCACCGTGTCCTCCGGGTTCCGGTTCCTTATACGCAACAGGAAGCTCCCGAAACAACCGGTTAGGACCTGCGTCAAGCGGAAGGTGAGGACGCCGTGGCGCCTCTCTAGCCACTCCTCAAAGAGGGAGCTTATTGCCGCTATTGTAGCGTGCCCAGCACTGGGTTGCGACAATCGCACTCTCCATGACTCGGCATCTACCCTCACTCAATCATGATCGGGTCGATTTTGTCGCCCGGCTATGCCGAACCATGCCGACCCGACCATGTGTGTAGCACTCATTATGGTATTAAGTTAGTGCCCAGTTATTACAAAATTATTTGGCTTAATCCCATTTTCCGCCTTCCGCGTAACGCAGCTTTGCAACCACAACTTGTACTATATGTATACCGTTAAACGTACTTACTTTTTTGCAGTATACCGACTTGCATCTCCAGAATATATAAACCAAAAAGCTATGCGTTTATCTAAGCCTGAATTATTGAGCAGTAATATTAGCCACCCAGTTAATATGAACAGCATGATATTCTCCTGTAAATTAAAGTGTTGTTTATTTATAAGTTATTTTCTCGAAGAAAGATACTGGAAACGAAGTTTGCATAACAAGCTGGTGAAAAATCTGATGCATGGTAAGGTGATGTTCGATATTTCAGATAATTTCGTATAACTTTAAAACCCCAACTTTTCACCGAAAATTTTATTTTGCTCTATCAACATACAGTGATATTCTTTTCTTTCTATATTTTTTAGAATTAATATTCAAAAAAATATAGAAAGAAAAGAACATCACTTGCTCACTGTCTATATAGATAGAGCAGTGGGAGCCCAGTGGTATCGGCCGCGACTTACGAGTTGTAGGTTCAAACCTTGACAGGCGCTCCACTTTGTGTAAATTATTTCATCACCACTCATCTCACAGAGAGGAGGCCTGTGGCCCAGCAGTGGGAACATTTATAGGCTGATTATGCTTATTATGCATCATAACACCACATCTGTATTCCCCGAAAGGTTAGGCAGAGGTATAGTATATCCACATTTAGCTAATTATATTTAAGTCCCATGTCATATGGGGCGAGCCAACGAAATTATCAACCAGGCACAAATCCAGACTCCGGGCTGCTACTGAGCAATTCCAGATGGAAAAAGCCAATAACATTTACCCTAACCCTGTTATCGAACCCAGGACCTCATGCTCAGCAGTAGCGCTAATAATAGTAGTGTAATAATTACTATGAATATTAAAACAGCTTACGTTCATGTAAGCGCTAGCACTCAAAAAGGAATTCATTATACCACCGAAGGGCAGCACAAATAGAGGAATCATTGATGTGACGGCAACACACACTGGTTGGATCAGGTAGCACCACAGCATCGTCCCCCACATACACTGAACTTTTAAATGATCCTAAAACAAATAGTGATATAGTAATACAGAAGTAACACCGTTTATACACTTATGGTAGGGCAAGCCCAGATTTTTGAGCAAGCATATGCAGGGTGGAAAGTTGATAGCATATAAGTAGGTGCGGCATGACGAGAGAACACCGAAAATATATTTTAAAAGTTTCAGATATACTAGTATAACATGCACACGATTGAATACCAAAATCAAAGGCTCTGAAGATCACTTTATTTTTGACCCAATTTCGAAATTTAAAAGTGGGCTCCTGACTACGGCGCTCCTATCTGAAACTTTTCAAATTTATTTTCGGTGTTCTCTCGTCATGCCGCACCTACTCAGCTATCAACTTTTCGCCCTGCATAAATTTGCTCAAAAACCCTCGGGCATTATAGATTTGTGAGGATATGCCGAGTTTTAAGTTTCTAAACCGAAGGAATGGAAGTATCATACAAGTTTTATTCCGCCTTATCACACAGAATGTGGTTAAATTTAAAAAAATCATATGGTGTATTTCCATTATTTAACCATGATTATTTATACTTTGGTGTTTAAGGCAATGGAGGAATGAAACACCAGATGGAAATGTAATGATAATTCCTTTAGTAAACAGTTACCCTACCTATGTACAAAATTAGATGGCTTGTGTAGTATGTAGGTTCAAACCCAAATTAATAATAATCCACCAATAGCGACGAAGTACAAAATACTCAAAAATATATCGATTTAGTTAAACGGCCGAAGTTATAAAAATGAGTCGCACACAGCTAAAGCCAAGTGGTTCCCTTTTCAAGATCGCGACGCACACCCTCCATCCCCCGACCAGTCACCATGTTCGGCAAGCCGATCCCTTGGGGGAAGCGAGCCAAATATCTGTGTGTAATCCTGGACCAGCATCTCTTCTTTGCAGAGCACATAAAGATGGTTCGTTCGCGAACCGCTTTCGCTCTCGGTAGACTCCACTACGTCCTGAATGCACGTAGCCAATTGTCACTCAAGTGCAAATTGCGCATCTATACGGCGTGCATTCGGCCAATCATGACCTATGCGGGCGCCGTCTTTGCACAAGCAAAACCCCACACTATCCATAGGATGCAGTCCATACAGAACCGTTTCCTTCGTAAGGCTACGGGATCCCCCTGGTATGTTAGAAATATCCATCAGTTTTTAAAACGCATGTCCAAGCGTTACTCCGCGACTCCGTCCCAAACATCGCAACCCTCTGGGTGTCGAGGCAGCCGATTATGTCCCCTCGAACATTAGTAAAACCCGCCCGAGGTATATTGTCTCAGACCCAGATGACCCCACAACCCTCCTCCAGGAGAGCAGTAGGGCCACCAGTACAGTAAACAGACACAGACGATACCAGTCATACTGACCTCGCCACCGAGGTCCTCCACGATCGCGACCGCGACCCTGCCAAGTAAATGATACTCGCTCCGACTCTTGCTCGACGATGCACCAGCCCGCGTCGATGCCGAGCCTGTAGTATTAAATTCTCCTATTAATAATAATATATCGTTGATCCAGCCTGTCCCATCTTGCTGTCCTCCCCCCAGCGACGCTCTAAGCCGAGGTTCGTACCCCACAAAGGGTGCCCTTAGCGAGCGATCGCCTAGTGTTAATTTAGAATAGTTTTGCCCCTGGCTGGAGATTTTGAGTGTAGAAGCTTAAGGAAGACACAGCAAAGCCCGGTTAAGCAGCCACGACCTTAGTGGTCACGTGCGAGATGCCATAGTTAAAACAAAAAAAGTGCGCGTTAGCACAGCGCTCTCAATCTGCTTCGCATGCGATGAAAGCTGGCTTCAGGCGATCAATTGATATTACTGCTTGTCTTCCAGGCTGTGGTAGGGTGGATGTTTTGCTATCTCTGCGTAATACTATGTATGGACCATCCTATGGAGGCTGTAATGGTTTCTTCGCTGCATCGACGCGCACGAACACTTACTTACACGTTTGTAGGTCGCGGTGTGTCACAGGGCGATTTGTGTCATGCGAATGTGCGTGTACTGTACGAATATTGTTGATTGACGTTCTCAGCTTTTCGACGTAATTACAACTGTCCATGTTGTCTGCTGGTGACGTCACGAAGGAATCACCCGGCAGCCGTAGATTTTGACCGTACGTTAGTTCGGCTGCGCTTAAATGTGTGTCGGTTCTGATTGCAGTACGCAGTCCCAGCAATACGGTGGGTAATTCTTCAATCCAACTTTGTTTACTGAGACGACCAGTGAGAGCAGTCTTCATGCAACGATGCCAACGTTCTATTAAGCCGTATGCGGATGATACGGCGTAGTTCGTAGCTTCTTGATTCCAAATAATCTGGTGAGCGCATTGAATAAGTGGCTTTCAAACTATCGGCCTTGATCTGTTGTCATCCTAGCCGGACAGCCAAATCTTGCAATCCACCCTTCATAATTATATCGTCTTGGCAACGGTCTCAGCAGTCATGTCAAACACAGTGTGTGCTTCGGACCAGCGTGTAGCACGGTCGATCATTGTGATGACGTAACTATAACCATTAGGCGATGTTAGTAGGAATCCTACGATATCTACGTGAACGCGCTCGAAGCGATGTGACTGTTCGAATGTAGCACTTGATGTATGCCGTTGGATCTTGGACTGTTGACAGGCGACGCTTGTTTGAACCCATCATGTATTCATGGATGGCCAAAAGTATCTTCTCTGCATTAGCTTCCGAGGAAGCCACCCCGGTATACGAACTACGAGTAGTTCGTAAACCGGGGTGGCTGAGTCCGTGGATGGCGTTGAATGCGATAATACGGAACTCTTGAGGTAGTTATGGACGAACATCGTGTGTTGAAGTTTCACAGTATATTTGCTGAGATGAGCCGGGTAACATTATTTTCTTCAATTGGACATTCGATTGCTGCTTTAGTTCGGCTATGTCCTTATCCTTTGCTTGTGCTTGAGCGAGTGCTTCATAATCGATCGGGTTCGGACAGCTAATTGCATCGACGCGTGATAGTGCGTCTGCAACTACATTGTCTCGCCCACCTAGGTGTCGTAAATCGTTTGTAAATACACTGATAGTCTCAGAATCAGACGAAATATTTTGCATGGCGTACGTGAGTAGCTTGTGGTCAGTGAATATAATGAGTTCACGCCCTGCAAATATTTTCCTGAAATGCTTGACAACCATGTAGATTGCTTGAAGTTCTCGGTCGAACGTCGAGTAACTTTGCTGAGATGGTGTGAACTTCTTTGAAAAGTAGCCCAGTGGTTATCAATTTCCTTTGACTTGCTGCTGAAGAACAGCACCAGCACACCGATCGGATGCGTCAGACATCATTTCAAGTGGTACTAAATTATGTGAGTGCGACATAGGTTGTTTCTGTAATACATTTCTTGCAGCTTTCAAACGCTTGAGATGTCTCTTCATTCCACTGTATTAATATTTTTTCTCGCTATTTCGTATTACGTAAGTAGCTATGTAACGATGCTTGAATAGCGGTGGCATTAGGTATGCTGTCTTGGTAGAGATCCAGCATGCCGAGGAATCTTCGTAGCTTTTCGATGTTTGTAGATTTTGGATATTCGCTAATGATCTTAATCTTGTCTTCTCGCGGCTTAATACCTTCTGCTGATACTTTGTAGCCGAGAAATGTTACTTCGCGTTGACTGAATACACAGTTCGTAGGTTTTATAGTTATGCCATACTCGTCCAGCCTTTGCAACACAGTTCGTAAGTGCTGTCTGTGCGTGACTTCGTCTTCAGAGGCCAATAAAAGGTCGTCGATGAACGGGCACATGAAGTCAAGTTCTCGCAGTACTTCATGGATGAATCGCTGTAAGGTGTGTCCAGGTTTGAAAAATGCAGGACAACTGCATTTTTCAAACCTGGACACATTCGCGGGAATTCGAATAGTCCAAAGGGAGTGATTATTGCAGTTACGTCACGTATTGGCAATTGTTGGTAGGCTCAGTTCACATCAAGAGTGGAGAATATTTGTTTACCCGTGAGCTGGTACGTGAAGTCCTTTATCCTTGGAACAGGATATCGGTCTGGCTTCGTGACGGAGTTGAATAGTCTGTAATCCCCACATACTCTCAAGTCTCCGTTTTTCTTCGGCACAATGTGCAGCGGGCTATATAATACCAAGGACTCTTGCTTGGTCTGCACAATCCTTGGCTTATCATGTTCTCGAATTCCGTCTTTACTCGTTCATAAAGATGTGGTTGTATTGGTCGCGCTCGGGAGTGGATGGGTGGTCCTGTTGTTTCAATGAAATGTTCCACTTTGTGTTTCGTGTTCAATTTCATTGAAGTTAGACGAGTAGTTCCGGGAAACTCGGCTAGTATTTCGTGAAATGTTTGCTGTAGATTGATATTACTGACAGTAGGTATACTTGTATAGCGGCCAGGAGCTTTGGAGGTGAGCTCCGTAGTGTTGTCGACGAGTCGCTGGCTTCGTAGATCGACTAGTAAATTGTGGTAGTCGTGGAAGTCTGCTCCAATAATTGGTTTCGTAACTGCAGCGATTATGAACTTCCACTTGTATGGTCGACGAAGGTTTAAGTCGAGCTCCAATGTCTTCTCACCATATGTTGGTTTACCAGTGTTGTTTGCGGCGAATAATTGATATGGTAGCGATGTCGATCGTATTCTTTTCCTCTTCGGTATAACGGATAAATTGATACCCATGTCTACCAAAAAACTCGTGGATATTGTCTTATCAGTGATAAATAGGCGGTAGGATTTCTTTTCGAAATTAGGTTCCGCTACTGCCAACGCCTCCTTTAGTGTTCCGTCTTTTCTTCGTTGTTGAAACTGCACGGTGTAGTACAATGTCTTACATTTTTTCCGAAGCGCGGATGATACTAAAAATGCGTTGACAGTGTAGTTGAACGAGAGCGGGAGCGAGACGTCGAAAGCGCTCGGTATGAGTTGCGCCTGTAGTGTCGCGGCAGCGGCGTGCGCGAGCGAGCGTGATTTTTGTGGCAATGTAACGTCTTTAGTTCGGCGATCTCGACATGCAATTTCCTTATTTCTTCGACGAGATTTTGTATGCTCACAGGTGGGTTTTGCGCTTGTTGGGATGTTGACGATGATGTGACGGACACTGCTGACACTTCGCATGTTTGTTCAAGCATTATGTCGGCGAGCTTGGCTAGTACTTCGAGTGCTGTA
The DNA here is from genome assembly GCA_947364205.1 of Agrochola lota. Lineage (NCBI taxonomy): Eukaryota > Metazoa > Arthropoda > Insecta > Lepidoptera > Noctuidae > Agrochola > Agrochola lota. Next base: position 13,555,097 of record OX376223.1, on the reverse strand, counting down.
TCCTTACTTATTGTGTCTACAAGCACTGAGCGGAAGTGCGCGGGTAGTTAGTTCATCCACTGTGTGCGTTACCCCAGCAAGAAAATCTCTTCTAGAATGAATCGACTTAACTAATATTTAGAGCATAATGTGCTGTAAATGTGAGCCAAATGAAAAAAATGTGCGTGCTGTCGTTTTGGAAAAAAACCGAAAAAACTAATTCTGCTGGAGTAACGTTTTTCCAGCAAGAAATTTTTTAACGAATGACCGGAGAGCGAAATAAAGTACATGGGCGGATAGCTAATATTTGTGCATAAATGTGCGCCGAAAATGAAATTTGTTAAGGTTTTCGATATATTGAATTTCCTGCTGGAGTAATGTTTGTAATTGTGCGCCCGTAGAATAAACGTATTTCAGTAGCTCTTATATCATTTGTGCGTATTTGTACATCAATTACATTTTCAAAAATATTTACCCTTTTAAAGTAATCAAGCATTTATGAAAACACAAAAAAATATTATAACAAACATAATAAACTCACCAAAAACGGTATTCGGTTCTGCTTGTTATTCTTAACATCCATAAAATGTTCCAAGACTAAGTATAGACGCGTTTTTGAATAATATCACTTGAAGTCAAAACCAAACCAAACCAATTTTGACGTCAATATGCAAGGTACAAGATCGATCTTTGGGTTAAAATAAAAAATTTGAGCGTTTAGTGAAATATATATCCTGAAAATTTCAGCTTTGAATGCTTCGGTTGCTTCGTTCGGGATCACTACTTTGGTGTTTAAGGCAATGGAGGAATAAAACACCATATGGAGATGTAACACACACACAGCTGCGCGCCATCCGTCCGTTTACGTTACGCTCACAGTTAAGCAAAATGCCAAAGGCATAATGTACTCCAGCAGACGGGTGGGCGTTCCCCCGGTGGGATTTTGAGTGCCTTCGAAGCCATGGGGGATGTAAAATCTTGTATTTTGCATCCCCCATGGCTTATTCAAGAGTCGCGGCATTTGCCTCTTATAGGGAGCTAGTTATGTGGCTGAGATTTGCTTTAGTATACCCATATATAAACGGAACTTCTGGCTGCCGTAACGTTGCCGCGGCCAGGGTAGTTTCTGACAAATGATTGAAATACTATTGGCACGGCAAATTTGGGGATCTGCGCCGCGGTTGCAGAGGCTGATGTCCTGGTTGTCTGTTGCACTCAGGTGACGCATGTTCGACATTGTCTGGCTGGGGTAACGCACAGATATAGTTATATGTAAGCGGGCACGACCTTTATGCCTGGAGTACATATTAGGCTCGAAATATATTTATGGTGAAGTTTAATTTTCCTTCTTTACCATATTGCGTATAGTTAACGTACGACCGATCTTGTGGTTCAAAGACACACTACCGCGTGGCGCGGCACCGGAAGTGCGGCCGTGGAACTGCCTAGAACGAGCTTTTCTATCGCGAAATAGATGGCGCTGCCTGACACAAGATCTGTCTTCCGAGCGAACCGTCTTCTCCGTCGATCAACAGATGGCGTTGCTTGTCGCAACATACCGGCAGCCTTGGAAGATCCGTCTTCCAACTAAACAGGAGTCACGCTGGCTTCGTTTGTGGAAACCGGCGGCGGGCCGACTTTCGAGGAAGCACGCTTGATTGTGCCTGTTGATGTTCAGATTTATGCAACTCTCGAGATGCCATCTTTCCCTGGGAACAGATTAATAATTCTACCCATTCTCCACTTGAATGGTGGCAGGTTATCTTATTTAATGATGACAAGTCTGTCCTTAGCGATGACGTCTGAATTGTGTGCCCACTTTGTTCTGCGCTGCAGCTCAAGACACATATTCTTTTGACCACCGCTGCCAAAAATGTTGTCGCGGCTGTTCCAGCCGACGGTAGCGACAGGTAGATGTAGACGTCGTCGTTAAGTCTTCACTGGCAGGCGCAGTCAACGGCCGGCCGATTAGGAAGTGAGCAGGTGTGAGTGGAAGGTAATCATTTGGATCTTCGGACATAGGTGACATAGGACGGGAGTTCAGGACGGCCTCAACCTGTGTCAATACCGTACCAAACTCCTCGTATGTTAGCTTAGCATTACCTACGACACTTCTCAAGTGGTACTTACACAACTTCACTCCTGCCTCCCATAAACCACCAAAGTGAGGCGCATAAGGCGGAATGAAACTAAATTTAATATTATTACTACTAGCAAAATCAATAATTTCGTTTGTTTTTGCAAATATAGCTGAAAGCTCCAATAAAATTCCTATCATTATCGGAAAATACTTGACACGGCTTACCGCGTTGTGATATGAATCGTTTGAATGCCAATAGATAATCTTGAGTGAACCAAGAACCAACTAATTCTATAGCTCTGGTAGCAAAACAAACGAATAAACAAATGTATCCTTAAATTAGATGTGAACCACTTTTTTTTTTTTTTGCGGGTGGGATATTACCAAATAACTTCTCCCGCTCTGGGTGGAGAGGGAGGGCGTGTCAGACTTTTACTGACTAAAACCACCCGTGTTCCTTCCGTTGCCTGTTTGCCGGGACTGCGATATAGTTGTGAACCTCTGCCTTTGCGATTCAATATAGATATTGGCCCGGCATAATCAACACCACATCGCTTGAATGGAAATCCAGCTTCTAAACGTTCGGCCCCGATCACCCATATGTGGAGTTGAACGTCATCGAAAACGACTCGTAATTTGGCAGTCACGCTACTTTCGCGATACACCTCATGGTGTGGTACAATATAATACAGTTTACCTACACTATTAAAATCATCGATACGCGTCATATGACCCAATTGCTCGTACTCATGCATAAATTCACAATACATCTTTTTATAGTTTGGTAAACGATCTAGTTTCCTCTTTAAAGATAAGAAACGCTGCTTAGCAGAATTGTGTGACTCACCCAAAAAATTAGGTGATTGTTTAAATGGCATTCTTACAGAAAACCTACCGTGATGATCCCGTTCAGTAGTCTGCAAGAACAACTCTTCACAAAAACGATCATCCTCAGTAATAGGTTTTGTCTGTGCAATTATGGACGAAGTTATCTTGACGAATAACTACCGGAGACATATTATGAAGGACGAGACGGTTGACGTGTGTCGGGCATGCCATCGTCTGGGTGAGTCCATCAGACATATTATCTCTGGTTGTTCGCGTCTGGCTAACGGCGAGTACTTACACAGGCATAACCAAGTGGCCAGGATTATTCACCAGCAACTTGCTTTGAAATATAAACTTGTTGACTCTGAGGTACCGTATTACAAGTATGTGCCCGACCCAGTTCTCGAAAATTACCATGTCACGTTATACTGGGATCGGTCTATCATTACTGACAGGACTATTGTAGCCAATAAGCCTGATATAGTGGTGATAAACCGATCAGTGCGCCGCGCAATGATAGTCGATGTTACCATTCCGCATGACGAGAACTGATAGCATCACTGTTAACGTGTGTCGAAGGTTAACTTCGAAATGATACTAGGCAACACTAAACAATGTAAGGTTGTATTAAAATCATATACCTTAGAACGAATATTAATATCGCACTTGTCACTGGACTGGGAAGCGGTTAGTCTAACACCACAAACACGTATAGTGGATTTTATGATAGGTATTTTCAAACGTTTACATAAGCCTTGAGCTATAAAACAATTTTGACTGCCGCTGTCAAGCAGAGCGCATACTGTGTGATATCTGTTATTAATATCAGCAATCTCAACTAATGCCGTAGACAGCCAGTCTGGAACGATTTACATTCTTTATGAACGCGTCACAACTACGATTATCAATATTTTCAGTTTTACTAACGCAGTGTAATACGGAAGGCTGTGACAACGTTTTATTGATATCTGAAAGTTATTATGACTTATTTGGAATAACGCTACTATTATCAACATGAATTAACGCATTATGTTTTTGTTGGCATAATTTACAAGGACCGAAATTCCAATTTTCAAATGTGTGAGTGTTTGTATGTAAACAGTTTTGACAAATGTTTTTTGACTGAACTAAATTTAATATTTCTTGTACCGACATATTTAAAAACTTAACACATGTATTGCATGCTTACCACTACATAACGGGCATGTCAAGTTATGTTTATTTGTTTTACCTTTACTACCTGATGAGATCTTATTATTATTATCCGCACTCGCATAACTAAGGTCCGTATTATAGAAGGAAACTCAAACATTGATCTCTGTTTAAAACTAGTTTTGAGTCGACTTTTAATTTTAGAACGTTCCTCAAGCATAGATTTTTTGATCATAGTTCAGCTGAGTTTGGCTCTATTTTTGATCGTTACCTACTCAGTTCACGATTCGAACTCAAGCAGTGATTGGTTCTGTAATCACCCAAGTGTGGTCGAGAACGCGCTTGAGCATAGATTGTCATGTCAATTGTTGTTGTGTACAGTCTATCTGCGTTGTCGAGTTTGTTTGATTCATGTTTTTTTTTAAATGATTACTATCAAAATGGATATATTTGGAGAAGTAGATCCTTACAATAATTTACTCAACGATGATTCAAATAGAAGGTTGAGCTATAGCGTCATCAACGCAGTTTTCTTTTTTCAACTATATTCTTGAAATCCATTATAATTTTTATTAAGTACTTAAAGGCTTTTTCCAATGGACTGAAATTATTTTATCGTCCTGTCATTTTAAAGGATAATGTTTTGACTAAATAAATTAGCAAAACTAATTATTAAACGTAATAAAAAAACATACAACTGTCTCCGATGCACATGCATAGACAATAGGTACAAATCTCTGCTTGAGGCTCGATCTGAGTCTCGATTTATCTGAGTAATGAGTAGAGTTTCATTACCGTTCTGGAATAAGACCGATGCTCAAGTACTGATTCTATACGTAAACAGTGATCGACTGATTGAAGATCAAACTGATCTTGAGGAACGTTCTGTAATACGGACCTAAGTGTAGTTTGTGAATTAGACTGTTTTTATGATCAGCTGACTGTTTGCCCACATTTTTACTTTGTTAATGTGACTGATTATTTTTACTGTTACCTGAATTAATCATGTCTAAAATGTCTTCTAGTTTTAAAAGTTTAGAGGTTTTGTTAGAATCCCTCATAAGTGAGCTTCTGTAGTTCTCCCACTCGCGTTCAGTAGCAAAATCAAGTTTACTGACAACTAAATAAAATGTAAGGATATCCTCGAGTGAAGATTCCAGTTCTTTAAGAGAATTTAGGGCTCTCAGATGACGTAAAACGCAATCTACTAACGTTTTGATCTGTGCTGGACATTCCTTACCCAGTGCAGGTGCCACAAACAAACCCTTCACATGATTGTGTATCAATAGCCTATTATTTTGATACCTAGCTTCAAGCAGGTCCCACGCGTTACTATAGTTAGGTGCAGTAAACTGTAACGAACCGATAACATGTAAACGCAGATCCACTGAGAGACGATTTTAGGTATTGAAAATTTTGTATAGGATCTAGGGATCGCGATCATGTATCATTGGAAGATACGAGTTCTCAAATTCTAACCATTTATCGAAGGAACCGTCAAAAGCAGGTAACTTTATTTGCGGTAATTGAATAAACACCGATTTCCTGGAAATGCACGGAGAATTATTTAATCCATTCTGTTCACCGTCGCCTATCATGTGTTTTGCTGTAGCTATAATTGAATAGTATTGGCATTCAAACAAATCTCTGTAATCTAAATGTGACAGTAATTCTTTTTCATCAACCGTTCTTTCTATTTTAGATTGCATGTCGTTAAGTCGCCAAAGAAAATGTCTGCCGAATTAATACGCATTTGCACTTGAGTTTTATAATCGAATCTAAACATGATCTATCTAATTTATTCATACAATTTGCGAATAATGATAATCTACCTTTGATTACACCACGTTGTCTTTTAAGATCAGATATCTGTATATCTAAACGAGGAACAGTTTCATCATCACTCATTTTGGTGGTTTACGAAAGTAGGTACTCACAGTTTTGTGTGTTCGGTCGTGTTTTCTCACCTGAAGACGGCCTCAGAACTGCCAGTAGATCTGATTGTGATCAGTTCTGAAACGTTTAGGTACGATATTAACACAAGGCGAAGACACAGAGAAGAAGGGAAAAGGGTAACTAGATAACCTGACCGTTGCTGGCTGCTGCATCACGGGCTTCTCCTGCTCTTCCAAATCTCCTCACCGTACTTCTACTTCGAAGTTCCACTCACTTCCTCACTTCGTCAACCCAGCTCGGCACGTGGCTGATATCTTGATCCAGCTCGAAGGAACAATGCTTTGGCAATGAGGACAGGAGGAAGGTTGGGGCTTCTTCAATGATTAGGCTCGAAATATATTTATGGTGAAGTTAAATTTTCCTTCGTTACAATATTACTTAGAGTTAACGTAGGACCGATCTTGTGGTCCAAAGATACAGTGCCGCGCGGCGGTGCTGAAGTGCGGCCGTGGAACTCTCAGAACGAGCTTTTCTATCGCGAAATAGATGGCGTTGCCTGACGCAACATATCGACCGCCTGAGAAGATCTGTCTTCCGAACGAGCCGTCTTCTCCGTCGATCAACAGATGGCGTTGCTTGTTGAAACATAATCTTAATTTAAAGTTGTATACTTTGATTGTGGATAGACGTGTCTCTGCCATGGATCGTCGTAAGAAACTTATTGCTTATTAGTTATTAAGAAGACATTACTCTGTTTTAAATATATGACAAAGATACTGGATACTAAGGCTATGAATCCCGATGGCGAGTACTTTTCTCGAAAATACCTGAACCAAAGATGTAAATAAATGGATGTCAACGTCAGACATTTTAATTTTAAAACTGCTTCAGGGTTGACGCGTGTTGTTTGCAAGAGTGATAGAAACAAACTGAATCATTGTCAACAAGTATGACATCATAACGCTGGAATTTGCGCTGCGGTGCGATGCCGCCCCGCGCCGCTTAAAGGCTTGTGCAGACCAGCGCGACTTGTCGCGCGACGCGACACGAACAATACAATTTCTAAGAAAACTTCACAGTATAACAATAACCGGTGTCGCGTCGCGCGACAAGTCGCGCTGGTCTGCACAAGCCTTAAATCGGCGCTGACGCCACTGCCAATTTTAGCGTCGCGGCGCCGCAACGCGATTATGTGTTTCGGCCCATACCTACTCGTTTTTGTTTAATTTCGAAAATACTGCAATTGTTCGTCTAAAGTAACCACATGATTTAAATGTGTTGCAAGTAGTTACAAATTATTTGAGGATTTGAAAATCAATTATTTTCAAATTCCTCCATTTTTTATCTACAACTTTTGTTGACCTTCATAATTCTCGGCTTTCAACGTGTTAACTTTAATAAATAATAAAAAACCGGCCAAGTGCGTATCGGACCACGCACAATGAAGGGTTCCGTTGTTGGGATGAATTTATAGCAAGAACAAACTCAACTTTGTTGTTAAAAAACATGTTTTCCCATACATTCCGTATGGGAGAAAATGTTTTTGCAACCGCAAATTTAAGTTGGTCGATTATTACTCATTAACTTGTAAAGCCTACTTAGCTGTGATAGTTTTCCTTTTAATTTCGTTATATACACTACTGCGGTGAATTTCTTCACTTATCCAAAACTTGACTCTAACAAAAATAAACACTTAAGCTTAATATTTCGCGAACGGATCCCTGAATTGAAAAATGGTTTACACAAACTCGCAATATTTTTGAACGACATTTCCAACGATACCCCACACTATGGGATAGACGAGAAAAACATTCCCACTTTACATGTAGGGGAGGTACTAACAAACAAAAAGATCCTTGATTCTATTTTACCACTTTATCGGCGTGATTAATATGTATACGCATAGCAAATTACAGCTCTCTCTTTCTAGGACTAACCGTATCTGAGTTAAGCCGCGGACAGACAGACGGACATGGCGAAACTATAAGGGTTCCTTGTTTACTACGGAATCCTAAAAAATGTGAGAACATTGAAAACTTATTTGATGATCATGGATATTTAGGTATTTGTACTCACATCATCTTTTTCTATTATAGGTGCACATACACATATTGGTACTATCGTGCCAATTATACCCTTGAAGTGGTGTTTCGCCATATTTTTTAATCGTTCGCCAAAGCCACCGACTGGGGTTTTCTTAGGTGCCGCTCTTTTGCTAAAAACAATATTATTATGTAGGTACAATGGTTGTTGCAAATGCTCCGGCAACCTTCAAGTCATAAAATAGATCAAGGTTGTGTTTACGTGTTTGATGGGAAAACCATATTTAATTATCACTAGTAAACCAGATCACCATCAAACACGTCGTTTTTGTTACATCATGCAAATGCAAATTTGTGTTTTATAAAAGCGCTTTTAATTAAAGGTAAACGCACACATATCAGCTCGGTGCCGGATCGGCTGAACCCGATCTGTTCAGCATTTTTTCTATCAGAGCTAACAAGGTTGTTCCGATGAACAAACCCCGTAAACTGCTTTTGGGTACGCAGGCCTCAAGCACTTCAGACAGGAATAGGAGAATAGAAATGGGTCCAAAGTGTGGTAGGGAGGGATTCGAAATTTTAGGGAGTGGGCGTACATAGGCCATACGTCACGGGGATGGGAATTGCCCGGAATCAAGCAAAAAGTTGATAATGTCAGTAATTTGGTATGTAAAGTTTTTTCAGGTATTTTTTTTATATTTTTCTTTGATAGATTTAGTTATTTAATGCTACTAATTACAATATTTTTTTATTCCAAGCTGTAGTTATCTTATATATAAAATTCTCGTGTCACAATGTTCGGCTTGACCGATTCTCATGAAATTTTGTGAGCATATTGACTAGGTCTGAGAATCGGCCAACATCTATTTTTCATACCCCTAAGGTAGGTAGGTAGGTAGGTAGGGTAGGTAGGTAGGTAGGGTAGGTAGGTAGGTAGGGTAGGTAGGTAGGTAGGGTAGGTAGGTAGGTAGGGTAGGTAGGTAGGTAGGGTAGGTAGGTAGGTAGGGTAGGTAGGTAGGTAGGGTAGGTAGGTAGGTAGGGTAGGTAGGTAGGTAGGGTAGGTAGGTAGGTAGGGTAGGTAGGTAGGTAGGGTAGGTAGGTAGGGTAGGTAGGTAGGGTAGGTAGGTAGGGTAGGTATGTAGGTAGGGTAGGTAGGTAGGTAGGGTAGGTAGGTAGGTAGGGTAGGTAGGTAGGTAGGTAGGGTAGGTAGGTAGAGTAGGTAGGTGGGTAGGTAGGTAGGTAGGGTAGGTAGGTAGGGTAGGTAGGGTAGGTAGGGTAGGTAGGTAGGTAGGTAGGGTAGGTAGGGTAGGTAGGGTAGGTAGGGTAGGTAGGGTAGGTAGGGTAGGTAGGGTAGGTAGGGTAGGTAGGGTAGGTAGGGTAGGTAGGGTAGGTAGGGTAGGTAGGGTAGGTAGGGTAGGTAGGTAGGTAAGGTAGGTAGGGTAGGTAGGTAGGGTAGGTAGGTAGGGTAGGTAGGTATGTAGGGTAGGTAGGGTAGGTAGGGTAGGTAGGGTAGATAGGGTAGGTAGGGTAGGTAGGGTAGGTAGGGTAGGTAGGGTAGATAGGGTAGGTAGGGTAGGTAGGGTAGGTAGATAAGTACATAGTGCTACCCGTGCGAAGCCGGGGCGGGCAGCTAGTTTTTTTATATATTTTTTAAGTTTTTTTCGTGCTGACGTCATAACGTAGACTGAATAGCTAATGATCTTTGACACGTATTACATAATAATAAAAATTCAAAATTTGACGTTTTTTGCTTGACATCAGAATCTTCAAGCGTGACAGACGGAGGAGGCATATTTATCGTAACAGATATTTAAAAATAACAAATAACCTTCCTAACAATATAACTTATCTGTTACTGAAAATTGCAATCCCCACATAGACTGTTACCACGGCTGTGTTTTATAATATTTTTCTTTACGGCAACCAAAAAAAATTGTGATCGTATCTGAATGTCTTTATTATCTTTGGTTTGACGGAATTAATCGCAAAATGTTCCAGGTATCTACAATATTTTTGATAAGCCAATAAAGATGTTATTCAATAGGGATGATGACTAAAAATTTTTTAGACCGTCTTTGAGATTATAAAAAAATATTGGACACGTATTTTTTTTTTTTTACGTATTCTAAAGATTACGGCGATACATTGAGGTAAAATGTGCCATGACGTCACGAGTATGTAGATTTTATACGTACTAGTGACGTATCGACCCCCACTCCCCAACTTAAAATGCGTTTTATCTAAGTAGTTTTTTATTAATATGATAAAGCAAAAAATACGTGTCTAATATTTTTTTATTTGCTTGGTTTTTTTGTCATTTCTGTGTTTATGGTGTATTCATCAAACAAGCTGTCTAGTCTTTTACAATTATGTTGGAGTCGGTTTCCAGTGTAACCGGATTACTAAAAAAAATTATAAATAAACGTATTTCTGTAATTTCACATAACCCCATAATTCCTCGTCAAAACTTCGGATTCGATTTTGTCTTTAAAAGAAATAAACTAAGGAAGATATTCAATTGAATTTATCGTCCGTGCAAAAATAACAGGCAGTTATTTCAAAACAGATGTTTGGATCTGTTATTTTTCTGTAACAGTTACAGTGATAATAGATAGCTGTTACCACCCATCATACCTCAACATGACACTTGACAGTTAGTTGATAGACATGAAATTAGAGGTGGGAATGAGCGACATAATTGACATTTTACGTATATCAATATGAAATTAGTAACTCGATTACACTTAATCGATTATACATAGTTATTAATTTTTTAATACTAATCTGTCCTTAATTGTCGTGAAAAATCCGAGTTTAATAGTCTTGTCGAATGAAGACAGATAGTAGCCCGGGGAAGTTACGCCAAATTTTAGGCTAGCTTTGCATTAATTTAAAACAGCGTTTGTTTTTTAACGTGTAAACATGTGTTTAATTTTCTTGTAACTAGGTAGGATAGAGCCTATAAATAAAAGTTAAACTAAATTTAACTCGTGTTACATTTTTTCCTGAACCGTTATTGCAAAAAAACTTTTATTAATATCTTGCGCTAGTACAATATGTTTAATTTTGTTGAATAGCGTATTAAAATATTTAATTAAGTAATTTAATGCAAAAAAACTGCTGTTAATATTATTGCTTGAAGTACAATTCAAAAAATTCGTAATTTTATTTTTATGGAAATCTCCGTGGATGAAAATGTTTAATTCTGAAATAATTATATTAGTTTTACGATTTTTTACATAATATAACCAAAATTTTCCTGTTAACTATTTTGCCTCAATTTTTATTAACAAAAATGCGTTTTTGTTTTTTTTTACCTTGATACGGTCCTGAAAAATGTTTTTTTTATTTTTATTATTTGAAGAGCTAAGTTCAAAAACACGATTCAGGAAAAAAATCGCTGTTAGGATTTAGTGCAGAGTTCAAACCTAATTTCCCCGGCCTATAGTAGGTATCTACTTATCTACCATGTGGTGCACGACTGTGAATGATTTCTTTCTAAACTAAATAGTTTAGAAATAAATTCTGTAAAAAGTGTTCAAATACGACAAACTTACGTAAAGAACTGAATAACCTTCCATATGTTAATATTTTTTTCTAATATTTAGTCATGTTTTTATTGAAATAAAAAATCCTAACCATTTCGATTTTTCATTCAATTCAACATAAAACATGGCATGAATCGAATTTTTTCCTCACATTGCTTCTGTGACGTCACCGAGTCTCGCTACATCTCGTTTTTATCTTCTTCTAGATCAAAATACTTTTCTTTTGCATTACGAAAATATAAGACAAACCAGCAAAATTTACATGCACTTGACACACGGCGATTATGTCCTTTAGTAAAAATGATAGCGAGACTACCATAGGGTTACCATAGGGTCGTGTTTGAAACCAAAATTCACATGTTGATATAATTTCTTAATAAGAATTACTTATAGTAATTATTTTTGTTTACTATTTTGTTTTTTTTTTATCGTGCAATGTTTTATATGTCAATTGAAATGGTTTTATATTTTTTTTTTTTTTAACTTGTTACTATTTTATTATGGAAATTTACAAATTTATTTACTTTTATTAAATTGTAGTTAATTTGTCTTCCTATTAAAATTTTACTATTTTACGCAACTGCTATTTTATTTCATGGATTCAAGCAAAATTCCGAATAAATATCGATATAGATATAAAAATTGATGGTACGGACTTCTTTCGGTCGTGCAGCTTTTTTTTTTTTGTAGCTTCTTTCATTACATTACACCCTCGCCAAAAGTGACACACTTTTTTTGTTCGGAATATTGTGCATAAGACTTCTCCACTAAGAAAACACTTTTTATCGATTTTCTCCTGAAAAATGAGTCAAATTAGATAAAGTCTCATCACAACATTTGTAGGTTTTTGATAAAGGAATACGATAGGATTTTTAATTTTTATATATCGGTTTTGATATTACAAGCTGCCTACGTCCAACCTCTTCTATGGGGACGACCCACTGTGCGCCGGCGTTTCGCCGTGCTTGCACGTCTCCGTGGCCAGGGTTACGCCTAGCCGAAAGCGTGGTATTTGTGCCGACGCGACGTCCCCCCAGCGCGTCAGCCGATCCGGTTACATTCATACGTTGGGTTGCTGTTGATGTTGAGTCGATGAGGCGAAGTGACGCTGATCCGGTGCCGAGCTGATATGTGATTTATAGCCGATAAGCTTAAAGGTTACTCATTTTAACCGTACCGCTCCAGCGCAGTTAAGCCCATTACACACATTGAAGATAATATTATACCGAGCGAAATCCTTTAAGGTACAATATACAGGGTGTATTTAATAAGAAAAAACACTTACTGCAAAGGCTTCGGTCTCACAAAATTTTCGAGCGATTTTCATGGGAAAAGTTACAATAGCCAAAGTTGACCACGTGTAACAAAAACATGCCCAAATCATAGAGATTTTTTGGCGGTATGAATCACTGGCATATTCTTTTTAGTTTAAAAGATAGAGAATTTTCATAATAATTTAATTTATGAATATTTTAAATTATGTTATTACTTAGTGAAATTAATTTATAAATATATGTCTAACGCGGATATTTTTTTTTCAAATCATTAACACTACTCGTTTCGACGTGATCTTCAGTGTAAAAATATTAAAAGTCGGTTATCGTCGCCTTAATGCATTTGATTTACAATTCTAACTTGACTGACAAGTTATTTGCTGTGTCGGAGCGGTGCTGTTATAATGAGTGATGACCTTTGGCCCTCGTTCACATGGCTTTGATCAGTACCTACCTATGATAATTTAATGTATAATTTTGAGATCACATGGCAGTTTCTTACTTGCTGTTCTTTTATTATAAACAGTGCAGGTGATGCTGCCGTGTGATCTCAATTTCTTACTAGCAAATATTGTGCAGTATATAGGGCCATATGAACGGCCGCTAAGATGGTTGGAGTCGGTTTTCTGCCATGCCTGGAGCTGTGCGGGTATCGTACGGTGCACATTTCTTCTTTAATTTGCATTGAGTTGGTGTTGCGAGAGAGCGTCGACGTTGCCGAAAAACTCGCATGCAAGCGCGTAGTACTGCCGTCGCACTATCCTTTCCAACACCAACCGGTAACCATCTAAATTGAATGAGCCCTAAGGCCTCTTTGTTTAATCACTTTTTTTTGCTAGACTCTGAAACGTTTTACATTCGCTTCTCCGATGAATGATTTTAAGCCCTTAAGGTGACGAACATATTATGGATGCGCCAGTACGTTAGTTTACATAGTGTCTATGATGAGAATGATTAGATCATGAACATAAATTATTAAAGGGAGACAAAGATAATTAAGAAGGTAGAATGTTGCAGTCAACCCACGTGAACAGTAGCACTACAAAGTTTTTCCTTCATGATTCATGAAGTAAACATTTCATCCGTGTTGTTAAAAAACAATACATAAGGAGAAAAAAACAAAAAAAAGTGTTTGAACAAGAGGCCTGGATAACTATGGAAGCTTTTTGACACAAACAGTGTATACGGCATGTCGGCCAGATTATCACGTCTAACCAGGACAAAACACTAATAAGAAAATAAAACACTCACAATGGATTATACCTGAAACAAAAAAAAAACGAAATAATGTAATAAAATAAATAAATATTATTAGTGCGTTAGTCTTAGCCTGCAAATCAATTTGGAATTTTTGACAGTTTTTAAAGTACCATAGCCAAATATCAAAAACGGAACCCTTATTATTTCGTTATGTTCTATGTGGGTGTTGTGACTGGTGGGCTACTGCCACCCATCTAAATTAAATTACGTTATAAAATGAAAAATTAGTTCATTTAATGTTAATATTTCGCGCAAATATTCATATTTTCAAGAAAATAAAATACAAAGAACATTACTAACTGGTTTCCCAAAAACTATTCTAAACTAGCCTATTCATTAGAAAATGTATGAAAAGAAAGATTTAACAAAGTCAAATAAAACCAAGGACAATGGCCCTACAGCTTTGGTGGTGTAATAAAAAATGCTCACTCGAACAAGGTTTAACCGAATATAACAAGAAAAAAAAAACTGATTTGTAAATGCTGTATCGAACGTTCAACTTCACCCCGCACCTTACATTTAAGAAACTGCATCTTGTGGGCGTTTGATAAGGAGAGTTACTGTGGATAGCTTCAACAAACAAGTCCTTAAAAGACAGCCAAGTTCGATAATTGCCATTAAAGAAGGGGATGTCAATGTTTGGTGTCCAATTCTCCTTGTGAACTACGGACCCTATTTTTCTATTAATTGCATTTTTTTGTTCATTGTAAATAGTTTCTTGCTTCGTATAAGACACCTTATATCCTTGATTCGTACCCTCCAATTCGCTGTCTAATTCCCAATGTAAGGAATCCTATGGTTGACCATCGAGACCGTAAAGTACGTAAGGCATCTTTCAGCTCCCACTTTTCAGACATAAAATCCAAATTTATCCTCTTACAGTGCGCTGCAGCGCCCTGAAGTTGCTTGCTTGTTTCTTCAACAGTTCATCAAGCTTTCTAGATGAACCTCTGGAGCATACCTCGACGGGCGGCGATTGACGTTCCACCGGATCTTCTTGCTCAGACCGTGCAGGACCTTGTTCCTCGTGTGTTGAACCTCCCTGTTGAGCTTCTTTCATGTTTATCAACAAAACTTGATATTGTTGATTGATGAGTGCCTTGGTCGATATGTATAGCTCTTTTGTTCGTGCGTATGCACGGCCACTAAAATACGGATGAGACTTGCTTTCTTCCGTAAGAAGACGGTCGTGATTGTACTGGTAATCGGACCAATACTGATTTAAGGTTTCTAAACGTCGCTTGAAATAGTCGGCAGTCTTACGATCCGATATATATCTTACCCGATGGATAGTTTCTTGCTACACTGTCCACGCGCGCGAAATGGACTATATAGCGAGCGATGTTCACCGTCGAAGCACCAAAATGAATGTATGATCTCTTGCTAGACTATACATTACTTTTAGATGAGGGATAAATGGAATGAAAGAAGGTAAAGTATCAAAACACTAATGTATTGTTCAAAGATACTTAAAGTAAAATGAGCTTAATGGAATGATGATTCTAAAACAGTTCGACGACATTCGATTCTCTGATGAACGATTAGCCGACAGAACGATTCACTTCTGAGAGTTTCGCTGATAGAACCTTTCAACGGCGAACGATTCGCTGACACAACTGTTTTGTCTATCCCCGCGTTCACACCAAGGTATAAAACATTTATTCTAAATGTAGTCCTGTTCTCGTTTGTTGTTTACACATATATCGTATTTAAGCGGCCGTACGCACGTTTACAAATTGGCATACACGTTTTCTGACCTTTTTTACATTTTCATCAAATGCTTTTGGAACAGATCTACCTATCATTTAGAGAATTTATTCCAGAAGTTTATGTGTACAATACCAAACATTAAATTGCATAATTATAATAAATCTCCGATGTTTTTTGTTGTTTTGGTCGCTAATATAAAATTATTTGATTACTTGTGATCATAGATTTATATCTGAGTAGTTTTCAATGTTTTTATTTGTATATTGACGTGTGCTAGCTGAGATAAAATAATTTAATTACTTGTGCATCATCGTTTTGATCATAGATTTATATCTGAGTAGTTATCAATGTTTTTATTGGCATATTGGCGAGTGCTAGCTGAGATTATGACAAATAATTTGTTTACTTAATGTTTTATGTTTCGTAATATTAATATGTGAAAGGTCTCCCGAAACGATCAATTGCATATGTCAATGTTTTGTGTATTTATTGTCAATCGCTTTAATTGCATTTAGTATACGACATATTTGATCGTTTCGGGGATTCTACACGAAAAAGCAGCATCACAAAAATGCGCTCAAGGCCACGTCCATACTAATATGTTGAGATAAAAAGGGTGACGAGGGTATTTTAAGTATACTTCTTTTAATATAATTTGGTTATGGTACCTCCTTTTTATTTTACTAGCCGATGCAGAAGCACATATTTGTTCAGAGGAAGGCTTTTGTGGAGCCTGTAGGTAAAGTGCGCGCCACGAAAGGAGACCGGCAGAAAATTGTGGAACTACTTACATTTTTTTAAATACAATAACATAGACGCTAACACCGCGTCAAAAGGCTTTCAGTGGTGGCGCAGACTCGAGGTACTTACTGTAAATGCATAATTACATGCAATACTTACGATCCCATTTTTGTGTAGTATTATTTTTCCACAAAACACTTAATATAGGTACCGGTATCTTCATCGATGTATTTATCTGGCTTAGAATCTAAATAAAATAATCATTTTGTGTTTGAGTTGGGCGGATATCTGTCAAGTTTAGAAAAAAATTGAATATCTCGTAAAACAAAAGTCATTTTTAATGAAAAAGTTTGTGAATTTGAGGTTTTTATAGACCTCTGTTTAACAGGGTGGCCCATAAAGGTCAGCGTCTACTATGGAATAGTAAGTCAGTACTACGTAATAGTACAACACATCCTTATCACTCCACAGTTCCGCATCGTACGCTTCAGATGGATTGCATCAAAAGGATATTAGTATTCTTTGTATAGGAAGTTATACAAGTGCGTCCACTAATCCCATCGTACGGATCGCACGCATCGGCCCTTCAGTAGCATTTCTTGGAGGGCAACTATTCCAATACCTGCCAATGACGACATATGGATTGCCGAGACAAGGACAGGACGAAATTGTAAAGGTTCCATTTTTAGAGTCCGTACCCGAAGGGTGCCAAACGGAACCCTATTTACTAAGCCTCCGCTGTCCGTCCGTGCGTCTGTCTATCAGCGGGCTGTATCTCATGAACCGTATTAGGTAGATAGTTGAAATTTCCACAGACTGTATTTCTCAAAAAAATATATAAAGTAAATAATTAAAGGTATTTTTTTCGGTTTTTTTGCTCCATCTTAATACGGTACGGAATTCATCGTGTGCGGGATATATATAGTAGTGAGGAGTGACGTTTTGACGTTTCTACTAGTGGGATCGTTGTCTGATTTTTTTATGGAAATAAAATAAAATAACATCGATAAAGTGTCTCGAAAGTTTTTAATTAAGTCTTTAGCAACATAATACAACATTTACAGTGTAGTGAGGTCTAGTGAGTGCTCGTAAAGTGCATAATTCTTGCCTAATCCTAAATAAAATCTCGAAGCCATAAAATAAATACCCTCAATTTTATTAAATAGTTTTCGGCAATAAAAC
Source organism: Agrochola lota (assembly GCA_947364205.1). Taxonomy (NCBI): domain Eukaryota; kingdom Metazoa; phylum Arthropoda; class Insecta; order Lepidoptera; family Noctuidae; genus Agrochola; species Agrochola lota. The sequence goes on along the minus strand of OX376223.1, from coordinate 13,537,405 downwards.
TGCCAAAGTAAAGTACTTTGTGTGTCACTATATACCGAGGTTCATTGAACTCATTCCTGCTGACATAATGGCGGTAAAGTGCGGTGGATGCGGTAAATTTGTGTCAGCGGTTGACACTGCTAGGTGCTCAAAATGTAGCGCCCATTATCACCGAGTGTGCGTCGCCCTCCCTACGAAAGGCCCCATAGTCTCTGCCTGGCATTGCCCCGAGTGTAGAAAGAATGTCCGGAGGGACAATAAGGCTGAAACGCCGGTACGTGGTTGTGTGGCAGAAATACCGAGTGAGGAGCCCACGACGCCTACGACGACGCAACTGTCAACTGCCGCATCGCCGACGCCTCTGTCAACTGCTGCACTGTTGACACCACAGTCAATCGCTGCACCGTCGTCGCCTGTGATTCCAGAGTTCCCGCCGGACGTAGGCTCTACTCTAAGATTGGTAGTGGAGGAGATACGCACCTTGCGGTTTGAAGTCTCAGAGCTTCGGAAAGACGTAGCTGAGCTGAAGGCATCTAACGACTCGTGTCACACGCGCATGGATGGGATTGAGTCAAGACTGGAGGCGCTTGAAAAACGTCACGATGCCGGAAGCGATCCGACAACAAATTTAAATGCGGTGGAGAGTGTGGTTCAACAGCTCAAGAGGGACCTCAATGACAGGGATCAGGAGCTGATGGCAAACGATCTGGTGATAGCGAACGTGCCTGAGACGCAAGCAGAAAACCCAACACACCTGTTTCAGCTAATTGCCACAAAGCTAGGAGTCGCTTTGGAGGACCGTGACATCGTGAGCGCGGAGCGAGTCGGCGGCAGACACATTAAAGCGACAAGCCCCATAGTCTCAACAGAGCCCCGCCCTCGCGCTATCATGGTGCGCCTCGCTCGACGTGACATGCATGACGCCGTGCTGAACAGCGCCCGAGTGCGACGTGACGCCACGACAGAGAGTCTCGGACTCACTGGGAAACCCGTACGCTTCTTTATCAATGAGAGGCTGACCCGGTTGAATCAGCAGTTGTTTCGTCAAACAAGGGCAGCTGCAGGCATTCATGGATGGCGGTTCGTATGGACGAAGCGCGGTCGCATCTTGGTCCGGCAAAAGCCTGGGGAATCCACTCACAGGATTGCATCTGAGGAAGACATTGGCCAGATTATTGGACATTACACAGTCACTAACAAATAAATCTTTGTTTGATGCTGCACCTTTTTTTGTATTAATTCATAGTTTTTCTAATTGTAATCGTTTAAACATGGTGTCTGTGTGTCGTATCTGTCGTGATCTGGGGACCTGGGAATATCAAAGTGAGTACTGCAAACAAATGAGGAACATAGTTATATTATCTACACATATTATTATCTACACAGAAACAACAACATTATTTACAAACAATATATATATTTTATTATTTTCAATTCATAATGATTGGGAGCATTATTTTAAAGGTAACATAGTTATTTATTTACTACCAGAACTAAAGCTTATTTACAATGATTATTCACACAAGAGAAATGAACAAAGGTACTATAATGATTATATTAATGAAATGTTATCCTTACTATATACATACACATGTACAGCCATTACTATTTACATGCCATGACTAAATCAAAATTATTAAAGTTTGGTTTATTCAATGCGGGCTCTCTGGCAACTAACCAGGACGAGTTTCTAATTGCCATGTCGCAGCACTCAGTGGATATAATGGCAATCAACGAAACGTGGCTGCGACCTGGGGAGGAGGGACGCGCGCCTAAGGTACCGGGATATAGGTTGAAGCACGTGCCGCGCCCTGAGACTATACGCGGGGGACGAGGCGGAGGTGTAGCGTTTTATATTAAAACGGGAGTTAGGGCGCGAGTACAGCCACACTCAGACCAGACTGATGTGGAACAGATGTGGCTAAATCTAACTGTAAATGGTAGAAAATTGTTGATTGGCACTGCATATAGGCCACCTTGGTTTGAATTGTCCAAATTTCTGGATGGAATAACTGACAGTATTAGCGCATTGGCACCTTACGATCATTTGGTACTACTGGGGGATTTCAATGTAAATTTATTGGATACAAGCAATACAAAAATTAAAGATATGGCAGAATTCCTAAACTATACCAGTCTAAATCAGGTAGTGCAGTCACCAACTCACTTTGTAGGCGATAGTAGTACTCTCATAGACGTGATCTGTACCGATGTGGGGGTTCGTAATGTGCTGGTCAATCATGTCAGTGAACTTGGTCATCATGCGTTCATTGTATGTGATACTGTCATAAAAAAGGTAAAAAGCAAACCTAGGCTAGTTGTATATCGGCCTCTAAGGGATATATTGGCGGATTACTTCACAGTGGATCTGGAATTAATGCCATGGTTTGAAATTGGTTCACTGCCTGATGTTAATAGCATGATTGGAAATTTTAATGACCTTATCACTCAACTATACGACTTGCATGCCCCCATAAAGAGAAAGATATTTAGGGACCGACCCACGCCTTGGATAACGGATAATATTAAATTGATGTTTAAGCTGCGAGACGAGGCAAAAAATAATTATCATAAGGACAAGTTAGACACTACAAAGAAATATTATTTGGATTTAAAAAAGCAATCTGTTACAGCACTAATGCAGGAAAGGAAGGTATACTTTGACAGGCACATAAATAGTCAGATAAAAAACCCCAAAAAGCTTTGGCAAAATCTAAAATCGGATGTTTTTTCAGAACATAGTGAAGGTACGCTTCCCGGACAATTTAATGACCCAGACAACATAAACAGGGCTTTTCTAAATGTACCTGGACAGTGCATCATTCCCACGGCGCAGCTATCATATTTTGAGATGAATAAATTTGGTGAAGCTCAATTTGAGCTGCGAGTTGTTAATGAAGAAGAAATTTTGAGAGTTATTAAGAGCTTGGGGTCAAACGCTAAAGGGATTGATGGAGTGAATCTGGATATGATAATGCTGACGCTACCAACCACCCTTCAGGCTATTACTACAATCGTAAATAAGTCGCTGGATACCCACACTTTCCCAGACTTGTGGAAGTGTGCTATTGTGCGTCCTTTACCCAAAATCGGCAACCCTACTACTTTTAAAGATCTACGTCCTGTTAGCATTTTGCCTTGTTTATCGAAAGTCTTGGAGAGGGTGGTTTATAACCAAATGGTGAAATATTTAGAGGCAAACAATATGCTACCTGACCTTCAGTCTGGTTTTAGGAAAGGCCGTGGGACGGCCACGGCTCTTTCGGACGTAGTGGGGAATATCCTAGAGGCACGGGACAGGGGCGAGGGAACAATCCTTGCACTTCTGGATTTTTCACGGGCCTTCGATGCAATAAACACCACACTGCTACTTTCCAAGCTGGCCTATTATGGTTTTTCTACGGAAACAATACAGTGGTTCGCTAGCTACTTGCAAAATAGGTCACAGCTCGTTGAAATCCAGATGGAGGATGGATCAAAGATGTCATCCCCTCCTCGTCAGGTGCCACGTGGTGTGCCTCAGGGATCAATTTTGGGCCCCCTTTTATATATCCTTTACAGTGCAGACATTATTAAGTCATTTCAGCATTGCAGGTATCACATGTACGCGGATGATATACAATTATATATAACTTTTAAGCCAACTGATACATTAGATGCAGTGGAAAAAATTAATGACGATCTGGAAAGAGTGATGGTATGGTCAGATAATAACTCACTGTTATTAAACCCACTGAAATCTAAATTTATGGTTTTAGGAAGTAGGCAAATGATCAGCGCAATACTGTCAGCCACGCCAGAAGTTGTTATCAGGGGGGAGAAAATTGATAGGGTAGAGATAGCATGCAACCTTGGGTTAACCATGGATCCGGAACTACGATTTGAGAAACACATCAGTGACTCCATGAGGAATTGTTTTTATAGATTGAAACTCCTATATTCAATTAGAGACTACCTGAGTGTTGACTTACGTAAACAATTAGTGGATAGCCTAATTTTATCAAGACTTAACTACTGTGATACCGTGTATGGCCCGTGCTTGTTAGCAAGAACAGAGAAGCTAATACAACGTATACAAAATGCATGTACACGGTTCTGTGTAAAGATACCTCGTCGAAGTCATGTTACTCCTTTTATAAATGAAAATAATATTTTGAAAATGGCTGCTAGGAGAAAGTTACATATGGCTAGTTTACTATTTGGAGTAGTAACTACACAAAAACCACACTATCTTTTTGAGAAGTTAAGTTGGAGACAGAGCAAATACGAACCACGTTTTACTACCAATCCTCTTTGTACATCAAAGCATAGGACTGCTGCATTCAGGGGGAGCTTCAAATACGCCGCCACGCACTGTTGGAATAACATCCCTCCACCAGTAAGAGTCCTGAGAACAAAAAAAAATTTTTTGAACATCTTAAAAAAAATACTCATGAAGATACAGCAATCCACATGATTGTAAAATTAGTAGTAATAGCTGCTCTTTTTGTACTTACCTCGAGGGTCATGGCCTCCGGGCAATGGATATGGTTTTCCAACAGTGTGAGTGGCCTCTGTTTGATTCCTCCCTGTTTAGGTCCAGTCTGTGTCATTGTCACGGGGGAGTGGTAGTCCTCAGTTATCTTTGACGTGTTTGCTGTGTGTCCTTCTGAAGCTGCATTATCTTGATGGTGGACAATAGGTATATAGTTCAATACAGGTCAGAAGGAATACCAATTTTATTTAGGGTTAGGCTAGGATTATGTTTGATTTAGTTAGGTTTAGTTATGTAATCTATGCCTATATTAACACTTACGATTAAGATCAGGAGGCTTCGAGGGTGTCAGGTTTTGCATTCCGTATGTCGGGGGATCTTACTCCTTCGTACATCAATGTATCCATGTCATACCACTAAAATAATAGTAAAGAATCCTTAAATAACACTATCAAAATGTACATAACAGCTTATTTGCCGATTTGACCGAAAAAGCTTGGTTGTCTTCTGCCAACCGCATGCCTCATTGCCTACCGTTATGCAAATGGCCGCCGCGCCATCGAGGCGCAACAAATCCCATGGTGCATCTGGGAAACTATGGTGTATCAATGTAGACTTAATGTGGATTATTAGGGTATCGAAATTATTATAATTACTCAAACAGTAAAAAGAGGAAATCACACCACACTATACACCACAGAGAACTAATAACATACTAAAACTGTACACGTAATTAAATATTATAGGTACTTACTTGTTTATATTGTCATTGTATTATGGTCTTAGATTATATATTATTATTATTTCTTAAATTTATGATATGCGCAAATACAGATATATATTTTTAATACATTTATGTATAATCACACACATTTCAGTTAAAATAATTACTAACCCGTTGAAATATCTCACGCAGGGGGACGTGAATACGTCATTCCATGGGTAATTGCTGAAAACCAGCGCTGTTGACATTAGGTTCGTCCGAATTCACAGTATTTCGCTGAGCAATGACCTGTTCTTGCACAGATGCGACGCACAGCATAATTTTTCTTATTATTTGTTACAAAAGTAGTAGTAACTCTGCTATCAGCATTTTGTTTTTGTGATGTTTTTGTTGACATTTGGTAATGTTGCAAGAGTATTACGCAATAATGTCTTTGGTCCGTGGCCATGACAGCAACCAATGAAAAATATTGTTTTCTTTTTATATTTTTATTTATTGGATGACCACGAGGCTTTTGGCTACTTTTGTAAATGTGTATTTTATGTGTTTTTATCTTTATATGTGCGTTTTGTTTGTGCAGAATAAACAATTTTTCTTTCTTTCTTTCTTTCTTTCTAGATAGACCTAGATAACGCAAGAGCACCCACTTCGCGTGCCGGGTAACGTGGCCACTGTCGCGCTGCCCCCCCGACCCTCGCTTGACGATGCGCCAGCCCGCGTCGACGCTGAGCCTATAGTCATAATTTCCCCTATAAATAATAATAATATATCCTTGATCCAGCCTTCATCCATCCAGCCCTAGCGACGACCTTTTTTTTTGGGTGGGAAATTATCAAATAACTTTTCCCGCTCTGGTTTGACTATTTCTTGCTTACTGACATTTTAAATCTGTGAATTTAGATCAAAATTGTACAATAGACGACGTTTATTTAGTAACCTAATCCGCGTAACTATTCTTAAAGAGTCATAAAGAACCCTGTAAGAAATCGACACGTCACAAAAAGTTGTCTTAAAAAGTTAAGGACAGTCTCCTAAGATCGATTTCCTGTAGCTACAATGGTGAAGGTAATACAAATTTATAGAGGTTTGTACACAGGCACGCGTCGCCGACACATGAATTTGTATTGCGGTAGTCGCTTAGAGACCAAAATCGTCGGGTATCGAAGATTTGCGTAGGCTTGTGTATGAAGGGCCTATGATGTAGTGACTATCTTTTGCCCACGGCTTCACCGTGGAACTCGGAATAAAAAAAAAACCAATACAGGGTCAAATTAAATTATCTAGCGAAACTCCTCAGACGTGTTGGGTACGTCTTTCTTTTCGTCATTTTTTTGAAGCGTTGGGTTGTTGTCTGTGTCTATTCAATGCTCGGGTCAACACCGAGAGTTGAAAATCAGATGCACAATAAATAACGGTCGCGTAAAAAAAAAATGCCGGTGCATACCTGAGCTGTCCTCAATTTATCATCATACAGCACCGCTAAACTGTTCCACAAATGATATATAGAAATATGTCAAGGGGTGCCTTTTAACAGGTTTGTCACGTAGGCGTTGGCGAACTCTACAAAAAGGATTTGTATTATTAATAATTCTATAGCCGTGGCTATAAAATTAGCTCGGAGGTGAATTTAACATGGCAACGCCTTCTGTTTTCGTCGTTAGGGTCATCAGAAACTAAAGGCTGGCCGCACCGCGCTTTTTAGGGCTCCATAACCAAATAGTAAAATCAGCCAACTGCTAGCCGGACTCGCACACGAAGAATTCCATACCGTATTAAGATAGAGCAAAAAAACCGAAAAAAATACCTTTAATTATTTACTAATTTAATTTGACCCTATATAAACTTTAACCATGAAAAAAAACCTACGTATATGTCATCTTTCTTGGTGATCGGTCAAACGGTGTTAGTGTTTATCATGTCTCTTAAATACCAACATCCTTTTTTATATATTTATGTATAGATAAAAAAGTAAATAGACAAATGGCAGTGTTTATTTAAGGAATAATAACAATTAAAAATTTCATAACACAAGTCACGTATGCACCTATTATACGTTCATAAATTCGAAAGACACTTCTTAACTGTATCCGGCTAGGTACGAACATTAACTATTTAGTACGTAGCACGTGAATAAAATCGTCACTTATCACTTCTCGATATGCTTTATATTCGGGGTGGGAAACCCAAGTGCTTGGATCAGACGGGCGTCGTTCTGCGATAAGGGTCGGTGCCCACGGCACGGTCGTGGCGCGGTGGCGGCGGCTGTTCTTCACCGCCTCTTGCGCCCGCACCGAAAGTCACCATTTCTTCTTCCCGTGATGGCGGAGGCTCCACCGCCGAAGTATCTAGAAATCGGCCGCTTGCTACCGACGCCTGTGACTGAAATATCGACGCACTTCTTAATCCACTCAAGGTATTCGCGCTTTGAGGCACCTCTTTGAAGTCTTCAAAGTAATTGTCGCAGGCTGTCGGTCGCGGCGCCGCCGGAAATCCGTACAGCGTTGACGACGATAAATCCTTTAATGATGCTGAACTTAAATTTATTCTTCTATTTTTATTGTGTATTGAACAATGTGGGATTTCATCGCCGTCGAACACGAAGCGTCTTCTCTCTCGTGGTGTTGCAGCTGAAGATCCTGAAGGGGGGTATGTGTCCCTTTTCATCATTCGTCTTTCTAATAGTGTGGAATCTCGCTCTCTGAATTCTGTAAACGCATACTCACGATCCCACGCACGGCAATCAGCTTTAGCTTTTTCAGTTAGCTCTGTTATCCAATCTTTTTGGTACCACTGAAGAAATAGGAATATAGCCGAGGTGCCTGCTAACTCGGCAGCCACGAAGCCACTGATGTATAGACCAAATGAATACCCGTAACTATATGACATTCTGGGGGTTTCAAAATAAGTCATGTAGCGTAACTTGTGGCCTACTTGTGATTTAAAGACGGATATGTACATGACGATTCCGGTCAGCATTATTAAACCTGAAATGAAATAATTTTAGATTATCGGTTGAGCAGCTATATGAGTAATTAAAAGGTTGTCCAAACAACCAACAGAGTTAAAATGAGTAATAACGGGATCGTTATCCCTCAGACATTTGATTTTAGATCTATTTTAATGTGAAATGTGTCTGGTATTTTTTAAGGTGAAGTTAATAAATGTTCGCCCCGTTCCTAAGAAGCGTTTGTAATCACATATTTACAAACGCTTCTTCATGCCAACATCTTGCAGGTGTGTAGTGCTTAAGAAGCTTTTCGGCAGACAAATTGGAAATACGAGCTACGTAAATATTTATCTGTGTTGAGGACTGCTTTTTAGGGTTCCGTAGTAAACAAGGAACCCCTATAGTTTCGCCATGTCCGCGACTTAGCTCAGAGACTCTTTGTACTAGAAAGCTGTAATTTAGCATGTGTATATACAGGGTGGGACATCGACGAGAAGCCGGCTACCATAGATTCAGTAAACGATTCTGAACGCCCATGCGTTGAAAATTTTCGTAGGTTATTTTTAAAAAAAACTGCCAAAATTTTTTAGGCTGCCTCCCCTACTCGTAAAGTGGGGTTATTTTTTTTTCTTATCTATCCCGCGGTGTGGGGCGTCGTTGGAAAGGTCGTTCAAAAATATTATGGTTGTGAAAACCATTTTTGGATTTAGGGGTCCGTTTGCGAAATATTAAGCTTTAAAGTGCTAATTTTCGAGTCAAGTGGGCGACACTTGACTCTAACCCCTGCCAGCTAAATGGTTGATTTTGGATATGTGAAAAAAATCTCGGCAGTAGTATATTTAACGAAATCTTTACAAATTAACGAGTAATAATCGGCCAACTTACATTTCCGGTTGCAAAAACATGTTCGGGATACATTCCGTATGGGAGAACATGTTTTTCAACTACAAAGTTATGTTTGTTCTTGCGATAAATTCATCCCAACTACGGATCCCTTCATTGTGCGTAGTCCGACACGCACTTGGCCGGTTTTTAGTCTGAATTTACCTATAAAATCCAAAGTACCTACCTACTTATACATACTACAGTATTTTTTCTACCTATGGCTGATTTTAGTAGGCAAGGAAAAATTTAATTAGTACTTAGATACTGCTACGTAGTTAGCAAAAAGTCAATTTCTCACATACACATTTTTGAGTAGTTGAAATAGAAAGGAATATACCAATAATAATATAATGTTAAAAAATATAAAAATATGAAGGCTTCACGTTTTGATTTAAGTCCTCTACAGTGACACCTTCCTATGAGTTATTGTCCACTCAAGGCAAGGTTTTAAACCAGTAACACACAAACAGAACAGACATGTCTCAACTAAATAAATATAAATAGTTCGTACATATAATTTTCCTACCAAAAACTACCTTTATCACAGCACCCTAAGTGCAAGTGTCCGAGTAAAGAGCATTTGTAAACATGTCTACGTACAAACAGAACGTGATTCCTTTTGGCCTAAACACAGCTCATGTTTTGTGTTGAGGAAGCATGCGTAGCTCGTATTTACAATATGTCTGCCCAAAAGCTTCTTTAGCACAACCCCTTACAAGTGAAGAACATTTGTAAACACGCAGTCTATACATGACCTAAAGCTCAATATTAGGGCTCATTAATAATAAGTAATTGTTAAACTTATCAAAATCACAAGTAATTGAAGAATAAAAGCATAGTAAAGGTGCCACTATAATATACAGGGTGTAAGGGAAATCTACTCATTACAATGATTTATTTATGAGTTGTATCGCAATAAGTGGTTAGCTAGTGACCTCGACAATTGATCATATATTATTCTTGCCTAACTGTTTATTTATTTTTACTTCGATGGTCCTAGTTTATCATATGTGACTTCGAGTTACAGCTTTATTAGCTATATGTAAGCGGGCACGCCCTTTTATTTTTTTACGCTTTTATTCCGGTATAAGTTCAGTCCGTCGATTCTGTAAAAATATTAACGTGAAGCTTAGTTGAAGTGAGCGTGAAGTGAGCTGTCACTGCCACAGAATCGACCGGCAGGATGCTAGGGATTGACACTATTGACAGCTCACTTCACGCTCACTTCACCTAAGTTTCACGGTGATATTTTTACAGAATCGAACGGCTGTTTACGTTTTGAGTTTTTATGTTCGGAAATATGAGTCTCATTCTTGTTTGTTTCCTTCTCCTTTAAACTATATTACTAAATTGAATTGAAATATATCAGTATATTTTGAAACTGGGTACAAAACTAGGCATTAAAACCTACCCATTGGCAAATCAAGCATAAGCCAAACCCGTGGTAAACAATATTTTTTTCTTTGCATTATTGTACTGTTGTGTTGGGCATAGGCTGCAAAGATTTAAATCGTAGATTCGCCCTGCCGCTTTAAAAGATGGTCGCGTTTCTGTTTCGTTTTGATACCTCTGACACACATTATCGTAGACACTTGACTTGATTGTCATGGAAACGTCATTATTATTGTGCGACGTAACGCTTCTCAGTGTGGACACTTTTTCGCGCGACGCAGTATGGTGAGGGCAAATCTACGATTTAAATCTTTGATAGGCTGTATATCAATAGTAGTTTTACCAAGTGACGCGCTTGTTGCGCCACCCGCCATATTGAATTAACAGTGTGTTTCTAACCAGCGTTTGAGTTCGAAGTAACCCTTCCCTAAATAATTCTACCGCGTGTGCAAACGTAACATGTACCATCGAAGAAGTTCATATCTATGCACCGTAAGGACTATTTCTGCTTGCAGTGCACGGCCGCCATAGAACCGGGGTGGTAACAGATGTGGTCATCGCGTTCACGGGATTTTGTTTTCAAATTGCTTAGATATGAAATTCTTCGATGGTACGTTAGATATTCTAATCCATAACAAGTTTATAAGTATTTACAGACCTGATATAATAAAAAGGACGCCCGCGATGAATGTGCAAAGCCGTCTTCCTTTCACGCAGTGACCTAAGACACAACACAGCGCTCCAACCGCTTGAGCGAACACAGCAAGAAGTAGAGGGGCTGCCGACCGGGTCACCACGTCTGTAACACATGCAATACCTATTATTATTATTGTGTAAATACTGCACAGTACAAGCCACTGGTCGTACAGAGAAGAAACGAGCATAAATGTAACAGAAATTATCATAATCAGCCTATAAAAAATACAGGTCTCAAGTGACAATGACAATGCAATGCTTACGGCACTTTAGCCAAGCCCAGGCAGCGCCACTATTATGCCGCTAGCGGCACTTAACCCGATAGGGATAGAGTACCGCTAGTGGCACTGTATACACTGCCAAAAAAATATTGGAGGTCAAAACAAACAAATTACAATGTAGGTAAAGAAGGTGTTCCTTTTGATATCCCATAAGTCCTGGGTATTAATGATATCATGTAAAAGAATCAACTGGCTGGCGTATGAATTATTGTTTCCTTTTTTCTTTCTTATTGTCATACAAAATAATTCGACAAAGTCACGATTATTTATGTAAAACGAGAAATATAAAAAAGACTGACTATTTTTGTGCATAAAAAAAACGTAACGTCGCATGTTCTTAGCTTTAAATAATTATGAATGATTGGTTTGATTGAAAATGATGTACTCGTGCTTAAAATTGAAACTTTTGTACACACATCAAGAGCCTAGTATTATGTTATCTTCGAAACTAAGTATTTTTGGAACACTTGTTCTAGGACTTTTTGTATTATTTTTACTTATAGCACTATTATTACCTTAGAGTTATGGAATATCAAAGAGAACACGTTGTAAAAAATTGGAATAAAGATCCATGCTCAACTGAACACAAAAATAGTATTTATCTTGCTATTACCATTATGAAACAAGTACAAAATAAAATCAAAATGCCGAATTGAATGAATAATATGGTAATTATATTTTTTGTTATTTTTATTCAATAAATATTTATACACTGAAAGTCAAAGTTATTATTGGATAGATAGCAGACTCAACCTCGCCCCCCTTCACTCGCTAGGACCATGGAATTGTTTCCATATTTAACACCAACGAAATCGTCAGCTGATAGTATGGAAGTATGGATTATTCATCAAACATTGTCTAACATTTTATGACTACAAAAGTGTGTATGTTACCTTATATCTCTAGCTGCTACACCGAATGGCTTCGGAAACTATTATTCTTATAATATTGGTTTACTGGTATTGAAAATATGGCTCAAAATTTGCAAAAGACTGTTCCCGCCACCCTAATCTCCTAGGTTTAAAAGCATTTATTTTTTATTTTAATGGTATTAATAGATATTATTTTACAAGAAAATTTTATTATAAAAACTTTAAAAAAATGCCTTAAATAAGGGCTTACTTACGCTACCGCATCTTTTCATACTTCGGAGTTCATAGTTCGCAGTGTGAAAGAATTATGAAAAGACGCGGTAGCTACATGAGCAAAGCTAAACGAACTTAGCTTGGTTTCGCTTCGGTCTCAGGGTGGCCTGCGCTTTACGGCTTGCCAGTGAGGGTTGTAAAGACTGCTAAGTACATTTTGGTTCGGAACCATCATTGTGTGAGTACGATTCGCTCGCTGGCCGGTTTTTATTTAATATGTTTTTTATTTTTCCCTGACATGCCTTTTAGTAAATAAAACAATTAAAAAAACAACCGACTGCCAAAAAAACCAGTACAAAGTAAAAAATTACTCTAATCGCGCAAGTAGTGTTTTTTTTGTACGTTTTTTTTTTTTTTTAAGGTTTTATTTTTTAATTATTCATTTTTAATACCAATAGCACTACAGATAGTACCATCCACGAAAACGCGCTTCACTCCGCGGTTACTGTACTGTAGGCTGTACCAACTTTAGTACGGAGCTGGGCGGTGTGGGACGCGTCTTCGTGGATGGATAGACAAAGTGAGAAAAATACGTATTATTGAAGCTTACTCAAAAACTACCCTAGCAAAGTTAATAAAATTTATATGAGACCACCGCGCAAGCTTCCTCTACCAAATGAAAGAAAAATTTTCAAAATCAGTCCACAATTGTTGAAAACATCGATGGATATATAAATTTGTTTAAACCGACATATGAATATAGAACCTGCTCTTTTTGGAAGTTGGTGAAAAACGAGCAATAAATTACGTTTCTATTGACAGATTTAAGTATAACATCTAAGACAAAAGATTGAGAAAAATAAAAATATATTCTAAAATCTCTATGCCCCTAGAATTTGTTGAGTGGTGTATATTATAAGTAAATATATTAAAAAATACACAATTTGGAGATGACAATAAATGAAAACACCAACAATACATAAAAGTATTTTGAAACTATCAAATAACTTAAAAAATCGAGAATAAAATAAGTAATTTTTCTAACTAACTAAATAGTAATGATGAGCCGAATATGGGGTTTGCCGATCAGCTAACTAGCTATTTATTGTCGAATTGTCATCTACAGTTTATGGGTTTATGTGTCGCAAGTAATTTGAATTATTCGCTTTTTACAAAGGGCGTCGTCCGTTTACAAATGCTCGCACTTATGAAATATTCCGAAGGCAAAATGTAAATTGCCTTGTCAATTTATAATATGCCACAACATTTGATAGACAATTCAAACGCCGCTTACAAAATGCCGCGGCAAATTGTAGTATTCGTTATCCGGTACGTAAAAAACGCTAAGGTGTCCATCGAATCTGGTGATCGGAGGACTCTTACGGAATATTATTGGTACAAAAACTGTCGAAAAATTGCGAAGTGAATTATTTAAAATTTAACGCATTGTTTTTCGATACTTCATAATCTAACTGAAATAATACCGAAAGATTACAAACAACAATTCTAGCAATTTTACGATGTATGCTATCGTAAAATTACATTATATAAAAGTGGGACCTGATTTAAAAAGAAAGTCGAATTTGTCCAACCTGTGTTTTTATTATGGTCACCCTACAATAAAATTATAACAATTGAACGAGTTACCAATTTGCCTTCGGCATTTTCTTGCTGGGAGAGTTTGTAAACGGACGGCGATTTATATGATGACGAATCATATAATCTAACTGCGACAAGCACGTTGACTTGAAAACCTCCTTCTTTTTTCGTCGGTTAAAACATAGCACAGAAATCTTGATATTTTGACATGTCGCCGATGCGCCATGCGAAGCATGGTGATATTTTTTTATTTATTTTCATATTTCACGGTGATATTTTTACAGAATCGAACGGCTGCCGTTCGATTCTGTAAAAATATCACCGTGAAACTAAGGTGAAGTGAGCTGTCACTGCCACGGAATCGACCGGCAGGATACTAGGGATTAACACTATTGACAGCTCACTTCACGCTCACTTCACCTAAGTTTCACGGTGATATTTTTACAGAATCGAACGACTGGAGTCTGTCCGTTAGTTGAAAATTTACTACGTTGACTTATCGAAGCAAAACTCACATGGTATCGCGTTCGTAGAGTCACTCGGGTCAGGCTGCCATTGAGATAATGGAAAATAAGGGATGTCGAGACACCGGAACACCGTGCTGCCAGCTGAAACACATTTAGTTCGTGAAATTAATACAAGGTGAAATTAAATATAAAAAGAAAACTTCATCATTATTATTTTGTAAAAAAAGTGGCTCGGTTTTCAAAACGTTTAAGAACTTCAGGATAAAATTATTGGAATTATTGCAATGGTTTTATGGTTCAAAACAAATATATTTACCGTATTTAAATGCCGTATTTTAATGAAATAATTGATATCAAAAAGGACTTTAAAGTTTTAACTATCACAAAAATTATAAGAATATTAAAAACTCGGCCAAGTGCGTGTCGGACCACGCACAATGAATGGTTCCGTAGTTGGGATGAATTTATCTCAAGAACAAACTTAACATTGTAGTTGAAAAACATGTTCTCAGATGCGGAATGTATGGGAGAACATGTTTTTCTAACTGCAAAGTCAAGTTGGTCGATTATTACTCGTTAACCTGTAAAGCCTACTTAGGTGTGATAGTTTTCCTTTTAACTTCGTTATTTAAACTTCTGCTGTTATTTTTTTCACGAATCAAAGTACAACCATTTAGCTAGCAGGGGGGGGACACATGACTCTAACAAAAATTAGCACTTTAAAGCTTAATAATTCGCTAACGGATCCCTGTATTGAAAAATGGTTTTCACACATCCAATATTTTTGAACGACCTTTCCAACGACACCCCACACTATGGGATAGAAGAGAAAAAAGAACATCCCCACTTTACGTGTAGGGGAGGTACCCTAAAAAAATTTATTATATTTTACCACTTTGTCGGCGTGATTATTGATGATGATGAAATAAATGCAATCCACTATGAAGTCGCAGCCAGTGGTCAGTCTTTACTGCTTCAAGCAGTATGTAACTCGTATGATCGATTCAACATTATTACCAGACTTGAAGCTACGGAATACCATAGATTGGTTCCGTATAAAAAGCATCATTAAAATAACACACAAAGCCCGTGATTTAACGAAGGAAATGAAGTAGTCTCAAATGGGAGTCGCACAGCTACGGACGCAGCAACGTACTTTGTAATAGAACGAAAGTGGGCCGGCTTGGACTGTGGGACAATGCATTTCCCACGTGCCGTGACGGAACCGGAACGCATTGTAGGACCGCAACACACGCGGAAGTTTCCTACCCTATTGTACTAAAAAGTACCTACCTACCACGCTCTATATTTCAAACCGATACGTTTTATGTGTTTTTCTACGTTTTTATTCAAAAGGCTTAAGGGTTTTGTTTATAAACGTTGATTAAAGTCAAGAGACGTTTAAACGTCAAAAATATAGGGTTAAACCGATGCTTATATATACATAACTACAAGCATTGTTTATAAATAAAGTGGTTGGTAACACATCATTCATACAGTGCGTGAAAGAAGTGTGTTGGTGTAAGGAGAGCCTTAAATATACCTTTATAGGATTTATATTATTGTTAGACCACAGATACAGGGTACAAAGTACATAATAGAAACGTTAATAGCCTGGAAAAAGCTATTTGTTTAATAATACTAGCTAAGCCCCGCGGTTTCACCCGCATAAGTCTCGATCCCGTGGGAATATCGGGATAAAAAGTATCCTATATCCTAACCCAGATCATGGTCTGCCCATGTGTTAAAAATTTCATCCAAATCCTTTCAGCCGTTTTAGCGTGAAAGCGTAACAAACAAATACACTTTCACATTTATTATATTAGGGTTGGGATTACGATATTACAATAATGTTTTGAAAAGGTCAGAAAACACTTACGATCTGTGTGGCATATCCTCCATAACCCGGACACGGTTTGCTTTGCAACTAGGTCATGTCTCCCGGTGCCGTTGTACAAAGGGTTCAGCATATTCTCCTGTGTGTGAAGCCAGTTGTTGGTCGATACTGCTACTAGAACTGCGACCACAGCTGTCCCAGCAGACAAAGGTGTCAGTAACCAGAGGCACGCTACTGAAGAATCGATTTGAGCCACTAAGGTTGGTGACGGAGGAGACGGCCTGAAAATTACCAGAAATTGAGGTGAACGATTTGTAAGGCAGCTAAGGTAAACTCATAGATCTTCAAATTATTTTCTTCGGAATTAAGTCTAATACTTTACACTGGCAATCGTTACAAGAGCGGGAAGTAATCTAGCTGTCTATACAAAGCATAATAATGCTAAAATGCGATGATTGCCGAAAAATGGCTACACAGAAAGTGCTGCTCTTGCAGGCTAGCAGCCTAACATATGCAGCGCGACAACGCTCTCTCCCACCTTTTGTCGAGATCAAAGAGTAGAATAAAGTATATATGGAAGTGGATATTGGTCGAAATTTGTCTACAATTCTGAATTCTGACGTTATCCTCGTGTCTAAAATGTACGTTATGCTCAAGAATGCTCGAAAAAAGCAGTTTGACGTTTCGTTATCCCGCGACGAGAGACCAATGTAGAAAGATATGAAAAATAAATCATTTTTAGGCTTAGGCTCAATTCACACAAAGATGCCGCAGCAGCCGGCAGGGAAGCGGCGAGGAGTTTCAGTATCAAATAATTTTAAACTTTATCTACATTTGTACTAAAATATATATTATCACTTGTTGAGCAGTCTCTCTATCTATAATAGCTACCACAAGTAGTGACGGCGTGCGCCTGCTCGCATAGACGCGGGCGGCCGACGGCGGCATCCTGGTAGGATTTAGTTATATATGTGTATAATATGTGAACTAGTGTGTATAGTTTTTATTTATGGTCGACCCCACAATGGTACACACACTTTTTGACATGGATATCAAATCTCCATAACCAGACGACTCCGCGCCTTTCCAATCTATACAAGGCCAGAACGCAACCATAGGAAACTGCACTACTTCCTAGTTGCTACTATTTAGAATAAGGTGCATTACGTCGCAAACAAGTTAGATAGCAGTATTCACAACTGTACCTACATTTTGAAATAAGTTAGTTAATTAGGTCACTACGAAGTATACGCGAGTATTTGCGTACTACTCTTGTAGATTGGAATACCTTAGTAAAAAAGTGATTTCCAATCTATACGCGATTAGTTTCACACTCTTACGGCCTTCTGGCCTTGTATAGAATGGAAAGACGCGACGACTCCTAATAATATCCAGTGCAAAGAATAAGAGTAAAAATATAAATCATTTATGACTCTCGACTTTCTTAAGAGTCTTGACATCCTATATATACAGGGTGGCAGGGACATAGACGCGAGGCTTGTTTCCAGTAGAAATTTCACGTCAGTTATTTAAAAAAAAAAACGGCTGTTCCATACATTTTGACCGCGTAAGTGTTCCCCTTTTCCATGAAACAGCAGATTTTTTTTAAATAAAAATTTCAACCCAGTGGGGTTCAGAATCGTGTACTGTGAATCCATGGTAACAGTTTTCACGTCGATGTCCCTGATACCCTGTAGGTATAAATAAGAAGGAAAAAAAATGAAAATACGTTTATTTGCGGTAAATGTAACGCAAAGAAAGAACACAAAAACAAAAAAGAACAAATTGGGAGAAAATATGCGTCCAATCAACGCTAAACGCCCATGGCTCCGCATAATGCTGCGACCCTATGCGAGACAGAGCCCCAGCGCTGGTTTTCAGCTACAACCGGCGTTGACGTGACGACGTCGACTGGTGCAGCATACAATGAGATATAAATAAAATAAAAAAATAAAAACACAATACTTCTAATGTTAAATTTAAAATGACAACAGTCCATTCCGTCGGCAACGACGCACGGTGCTAAAAGTAAACTATGCGCGCAGCTGTCAGAAAATTATTTCTTGACGTTTTGACATACTTTTTATTAATAATTATCATAGCGCATGTAATGAATGTTATGATGGACTTATCATATAACAAAGAATGTATTGGGTGATTGTGTACGTATTGTTTTTGTATAATCGTGTTAGATGGTGTAGATAGATGATAAACTCGGTGACTTATATGAGATCGCCCACAGATCAATGACAAAATGCTAAGTATGAAATAATTAAATGAAATTAGATTGGTTTTGGTAGAAATGTTTACAAAAGAAAATAAAGTACATAATTATAATAAAAGAGCACAATAGTATATTATTTAATAAGAGGATAAAGCAGTGTCTAATGTCACGGGCGCTAGGATATCCGTTTTTTTTTTGTAAATATTTTCATGAAACATTTTAGTTGTGGTTCCAAATTCAAATCAGAATATTGACCAGCAGGTTACAAGGAAATTCCTTACGAAATAGGGACCTAGGGATATTATGACTTACTTTTTTTTTTTTTTTTTCAGGATTGGAAATCATCAAATGACTTCTCCCGCTCTGGGCAGAGCGAGAGGGTGTGTCAGACTTTTACTGACTAAAACCCACCCGTGTTCCTTCCATTGCCTGTGTGCCGGGGCCGCGATATCCCTTTCGGACAAACCCGCAACCCCAGCAGGATTATGACTAACTTTAGGTTAGGTTTGCATGACATAAAAAATTACATTACCCAGCAGCACGCATAGCATGACAACCATAGAAACGGGTTTTGACGACGGAAGTACGTATAGACAAAATGACAGATTGTGATTTTTTATCTGTCATTTTGTCTATTCTTCCGTCGATAAAACCCGTTTCAATTGTGGCCATGCTAAGCGTGCAGGTGGTGTGAAAAGTAGTTTGTTACCTGGGCGGGCGGCGGCTGGCGATGGCGCCGCTGAGCGTGGGCGCAGGCTGCGCACGTGCGCCGCGAGGTAGCGAGGCATGCACGCACTGCGCACCGCCTGCCCACATTCCTCCCTTCCGCTTCACTGGAATATCGAAATTTTACATCAGTTCCTTGCTTGTATTACGAGGTTCTTTCTGGTTTCAAATCCGGGAAAGTATGTACCAATGCGACTTTTTCTATTCATATGTACCAGTTCATCTTGGACATTACTGATATCGGTGAAGGCAAACATCGTGAAGAAACCTCCAATTCCTCTTGAGCAAGCGTGGTGATCAATGCTTGTGGCTACTCTCTACACGATAAGAGCCATTTGCCCTCCATTGGGATACTAATAGGCTGGTACTTTTAATTTTTATTACACAAATCGTCTTTTTAACCGACTTCAAAAAGGAGGAGGTTCCCAATTCGACTCATCATTCTTTAAAGTTTTTTCTTGTCTTTTGTATGATTCTAACGCGATTACTCTGCCAATTATGAATTGATATTGATGATTCTTTTTTTGTTTGGTAGGTCATACTTCAGAAATGGTCCGATATAAATTTTATTAACTTTGCTTGGGTATTTTTTGAATTAGCTTCAATAATACGCTTTTTTTCCCCATTAAGTCTATGTGGATGATGTTATAATAAGTTCCTGTCAACGTTATTTACATAGCAGATAATAGTATTCGAATTAGTGTGAGGTAGTACCACAACTAAAAAGTGAAACATAAAACTTTTTACAAAAAAAAAAAAAAAACAACCGACTTCAAAACCAAAGACACTAACTTCCGAAATTAAAGTTACTTTTCACTTAGTAGTGTTTTTTTTGGAAGTCGGTGGTTTTTTTTTTATTGAATAGGTACCCAAAAAAAAAAAAAGAAGTTTTCATAAATTCAAGGTGGTATTTATTAGTACGATTGCGTGATTAGTTCGATTATAATCTGCAACGTCACAACGCTCATTTAGCTACCAGACATAGTTCGCCAAAACCGAGCCTACCGCAATGTTTGCGAATCGGGACCTAAATCTGAGCCATAAGTTAACCACGGAGCCGACACGGCAACCACAATATCTACAAAGTAACAAGTACAACAGCAAACAAAACATGCGTGGAAGGTGTAATCATTACCCACCTTTTCCCACAAGTCGGACAAAAAGGTAAGAAACTGGCCCTGGTTCGTCATAGTCACAAAGATTTACTTCTTGTTAACTTTTCCGTTAGACAAACTTGGCTTCTTCATATTAAATTATTCCGAAACTTGTGTGAAACAAAAGATAAAGATTTTGGAAGTGCTAATTGATGGATATTAAAATTCACGAACTCTTATTTATATTTCGGTAAGAACACCATTTTGGAGTGTTGTTCCGCTCAA
The DNA here is from genome assembly GCA_947364205.1 of Agrochola lota. Classification (NCBI taxonomy): domain Eukaryota; kingdom Metazoa; phylum Arthropoda; class Insecta; order Lepidoptera; family Noctuidae; genus Agrochola; species Agrochola lota. Next base: position 13,516,710 of record OX376223.1, on the reverse strand, counting down.
ATGGAGGGTCGGTAGGGCGACTTGAAAGTCGCGGAAGTTTGTTTGTTTAGACATAAATTACGTTATCTTGTTTGAAACACGTTGTATCTACCTGTTGGCACAAAATAAATAGCTTATCAGAAGGCTGGCGTCATGCCTACCACAGAATAGATAACAGCACCCACATACTTCCTTAATATCCACAAATAGCAAAACCACCAATCGCAATTTCGCAAGTGCTCTTACACTTGCTCATAGCACATGAGTAAAGAAACGGAACAGAGACAAAGCTTCATACAACCGCGCTATGATAGGTACACTACTACAAGTATGAGGCGCGTGTGTGCGTACCACTGGCGGCATCGTTGCGTACGAAGAGAAACCGGTTTAAGGCTTGTGCAGACCAGCGCGACTTGTCGCGCGACGCGACACGAACAATACAACTTCTAAGAAAACTTCACAGTATAACAATAACTGGTGTCGCGCGACAAGTCGCGCTGGTCTGCACAAGCCTTTACACCGGCTCGGCCAGTTGAATCACTCAGGGCTACGCGTACGCGTTGCGCGTTGTGTTTGCTTACGTTTCACGTTTTGATATGAGGAATATGTCATACACCTATCTCGTAAACGGTGCATTCAAGAGCAAAAATAACGACAATCTGAGTTTTTTTTTTTTTATAATGAATGCCATACGGTTGGTTTTTATGATTTGAAATACGTAGGTAATACCTACCGATCTATTAGTGATTGAATAATTATGTTTATAAATTAAAACACGTAAGATAATTAACGTTCTGTTTATTTCAAACTAGGCTGAGAAGCACTTTTCGAACGTCAAAATTACATAGGACAGTCCCCCAAAACGTGGTGAAGGGTGGGCCCCTTCACCACTTCCTAGTGCCGTAGGGTTTCGTAGTAAACAAGGAACCCTTATAGTTTCGCCATGTCCGTCTGTCTGTCTGTCTGTTCGCGGCTTAGCTCAGAGACGATTAGTACTAGAAAGCTGTAATATGGCATGGGTATACATGTTAATCACGCCGACAAAGTGGTAAAATAAGATCAAGAAGAAAAACATTGGGTACCTTCCCCACGCGTAAAAAGGGGATGTTTATTTTTCTCATCTATCCTATGGTGTGGGGTATCGTGAGTTTGTGAAAACCATTTTTGGATTCAGGGATCCGTTTGCGAAATATTAAGCTTTTAAGTGCAAATTTTTGTTAGAGTTAAGTGTGTGCCCCCCCCTGTCAGATAAATGGTTGTATTTGATTTTTTGGCATATATAGCGAAGTTAAAAGGAAAACTATCACAGATAAGTAGGTTGTACCGGCTACCGAGTAACAATCGACCAACTTAAATTTGCGGTATGAAAAACATGTTCTCTCATACATTCCGTATGGGAAAACATGTTTTTCAACAACAATGTTAGGTTTGTTCTTGGGATAAATTCATCCCAACTACGGAACCCCTCATTGTGCGTGGCCCGGCTCACACTTGCCCGGTTTTTTTTATTTACCATCTAGTTTTTTTTCACCACGCACAATGAAAGGTTCTGTAGTTGGGATGATCCACGAGAAAACACCCGAATTTATCCCAAGATCAAATTTTAACGTTCTAATTGAAAAAAATATTCTCCCATACATCACGGTCAATTCTCCAACTGCAAATGTAAGGATGTAATAGGAAAAAAAAATTTGTGTTAATCTACAAATTAACGATTTTCTAACTTTTCCCCTTACTTATGCTTCTTGCCAAATTTCATGATTCTAAATCAACGATTAATGATTAATCAAAGTATTAATGATTAATTTGCGACTATCAAAATATGTCGCAGTAATGGCCGTATTTTTATATTGCGTTGATTTAGAAGCTAGATTTTTTTAGAGCTCAAAGGGAACGTAGACTACGTATTTGATATTAATTTCATCTCACCTCCAAGCGCTCCTGAAAACGGGGTTTTGACAGACGGACGGACGGACGGACGGACAGACGAAGTTATCCTATAAGGATTACATGTTTTCCTTTTGAGGTACGGAACCCTAAAAACCGGGCAAGTGCATGTCGGACCACGCACAGTGAACAGTTCCGTAGTTGGGATGAATATTTAAGCATATTAGCATGCACGGTATTGATTTTATCGACCGTAAAAATAAGTTTGTACTTCATCATAATAGGTACTCGTATATCTTGAAAAACTTCTCATTTTTTAAGTCGGTTATAAACAGAGAAATGACACCCATATGCGTTAATAGGTCCTTAAAAGGACCTTGCTGAGGGTAGATATACTATTTTTCACACCACCTGCTCGACAATGTCAAATTATATCTCATGCAAATCTAACCTAAAGTAAGTCATATAAGACCTGAACTGAATTTCATTATGACCCGCTGGTCATTAATGTGATTTGAATTTGGAACATTAAGTAGAAATCGCATACTAACATTTACGATAGGTAGTAGGTACATACTAATTCCATGCATTCACCAATAAGATCTGCACTAAAAAATAAATTGTTCAAAAATCGAACTGGCCACCACGAGTAGAATATAAATAGAAGAAAAATAGAACACAAATTAAAAAGAGGCGCGAATACTGAAAATTGCTTTGCTTTGATATACAACAAATTACTTAACTACATACAAATTTTCACAAAAATGTCGAGTGACGATAGTGAGTTGACTCCGGAGTACATTAAATTTGAAGCCATTGGCATTGCCAACAATCTACTCCCAGAAAAGTCCAAGGAATCGTACATTAAAGCCTACGACGATTTTTACAAATGGAAAACTACAAAGGGCGTCAAGTCTGTATCTGAATCAGTGCTTTTAGTCTACTTCCAGCATTTATCATGTACAAAGACAAAGACCATAAACATAAAAAATAATATACAAATTAATCAGAATCAGAAATCTGAAGGACATCGTCAGAAATCATAAGTTTTCACAGCTCAAAATGTGGAAATGTTTCTACATGAAGCCCCTGACCACAGCTTTCTTGCCACAAAAGTAAGTACCTACCTATTGATTCAATTTTTTGTAACTAAAATAGCTACTAGCTAACTCATGAATCGATCGCTTGTGTGCGATCTACTGATATGTGATGTTTCGACTCTAAGTTAAATAATAAATATTATTGTAAACCTTCGTAAGGTTCATGTGTTGTTATTAAAAATATTTTTTATTATTTATTATTTTTTCTCGCTTTAAGAACGTTTATAACATGTAATACATAAAAATGTATATATTACGAGAGCGAGTGCGAGTGGAGTGAGGCACATGGGTTGCAGGTCAATCCATCGAAGACTCAGGTCATTATTGTTGGCAGCTCAAGGATGATCCCCTAGATAAACTGGTCCCAAGTTAAGTTTAACGGAACTGCCATTCCAATAAGCGAAAAGGTTAAAAACCTTGGAGTTTGGATCGACAAACATCTTTCTTGGGGTCCCCAGCTACAGGACGTAAGCCGCAATTTTTTTGCATCTGGTAAGTCCTTGAGACGATTGCGGAACTTTCTTCCAACCGCCACTAAAACTGCGCTTGCACAATTCCTTTTACTTCCCATCCTTGACTACGCTGATGTCAGTTATCTCGATCTGACTGAGGCACAACTAGATAAACTTGAGCGACTTCAAAACTTTTGCATAAGATTTATATTTGGTCTGCGCAAATATGATGACATTTCTGAATTTCGTACAAAACTCAAGTGGCTTACCATACGTCTTCGCCGGAATACTCATATCTTATTTCAGCTCTACAGTATTCTTTTCAATCCTATAACCTCCTCCTATCTTAAAAAACGTTTCAAGTTCCTTCACATACATAATAGATATCTGAGGTCATCGGAAAACTTGAGACTAGAGATGCCGATGCATTCCACCAGCTTTTGTGATAAGTCTTTTACAGTTCAAGCAGTACGGTTATGGAATGCCTTACCCGTGTCGATAAGGCGTGCTCAATCTTTGTCCACTTTTAAAATTCTGGTAAAAACTTCCTCTCTCCTTAAACATCATCATTACATATAGTTCCTTGATCTTGTTTCATGTTTATTATTGTATATATACATATATAGATAAGTGTATGCTTTATGAATGTATGTATTTATTGTGTATGTAAATGGTACACCACTGACTACCTGCAGTGTTGTCTCTCCTACTTACTTTAATCCATCCAAAGGTTGTCTGTTGTAAAAGATCGCTTTTAGCGATAAGACCGCCCATTGTGTCACCCTATGTAAAATATCTACATTCATATCTGTATTTTTTATGGTGTACGTAATAAAGAATATTCTATCTATCTATCTATCTATTACGTAAGTTACCTTCCTACTTAAATACTAACCTACCTACCTATTTTTGTTAGGTGGCATTCATTCTTGGAGTGAATGGCGCTTGTCGTGGAAATGAACTCATCAAAAAACATTCAGATTTGTTGCTGGTAAATTTGTCAGATACAAAATCAAAGAAAGAACGGTCATTTGTAGTCCGTGGAGAATACGTAACAATTATCGAAAAGTACCAAGCTCTACGCCCCTCTAATATAAACACTAACATATTTTTCGTAGCTTATAATAATGGCAAGTGCACCAGGCAAGTCATTGGAACAAATAAGGATCAGCAGCATGCCGAAAGAAATAGCGAAATACTTGAAATTAACAAATGCCGAGCTCTACACGCGGCATTGTTTCAGGAAAACATCGGCTAATCTATTGGCGGATTCAGGAGCAGACCCAGATTAAAAGACACTGGCTAGAAATATGATGTAGTAGCAGAGGGCTACATTGAAAATTCTATACAAAATAAGGATAAAATAAGCATTGGTGACAACATCAAACTAAAAACACCGTTGATAACTGATCCTTGGACACCTTTGTCACCACAACCTTCCACATTAAAACACTATTCATCTAGCCCGCTGCCTCATACATCACCTTCACCAACTTTCAAGATCCAAAATGGTCCTCAGCAGACCCAAAATTCTGAAAGTTTACTTAACAGTAATACTCAAATAAACTCCATCTCAACTTCAATAAATGTACCGAATAAAAACATAACTTTGTCTTTCCTCAACTGGTCTAATGTATCAAACATTACCTTTAACATTTATTTGCTTTAAATAGGTCTACTAACTGTAATTAATACTTTGATTCTAGTACTATTGCTTTTTATTGTCTCGTGGATGGTGTGAAAAGTAGAGTATTCTCCTCGGGGATAAAGGTGCCTTCGTCTTGGGCGAACTTGAATCCCACGCTGCACTCAAGATTCTTGTCTTAACGATAGAATCCTTCGTTTTGCTCGGGATTCAATACGGCGTCCGCTACATAAGACACTACTTTATCCCCTTTTTTTTTTCTTTTTTTTTTTTTTCAGGGGGGGGAATCATCAAATGACTTCTCCTGCTCTGGGCAGAGCGAGAGGGTGTGTCAGACTTTTACTGACTAAAACCCACCCGTGTTCCTTCCGTTGCCTGTGTGCCGGGGCCGCGATATCCCTTTGAGACAAACCCGCAACCCCAGCAGGCAGCTACTTTATCCCCTTAGTGCATAATCTACTATTCAATCATTCTCCTTAAAACATATTACTATAAACAACCAAAAAAAAAACATACAAAAACTTGTTAACAGCCGTACTTTGATTTAATTTACGAAACTGAAAATATCCCACAGGAAAACTAAGGAAAATGGATTTACCGAAAATCATAACAGTAAAATGTCGTAATAGCGAGAAATAGGGTCGATCCAAAAGATCCAAATTGTAACATGAATTCGGACGGAGGGAAGGAAATAATTGAATTTTATTATAGTCATCCTTAACATTCTTAACAATGCGGGCATAGGGTTAGTCCAGGAACGAATTGTGCTGATCATCATCTGCCTTGTCCCAACTATCTTGGGGTCAGCTTCCAGTCTATCTGGATGCAGCTGAATACCAGTATTTTATATGGAGCATCTGCCTATCTGAACTCCACGACCTAGTTACTGGGTAATTACGATACCCTTTAGTAAAACTGGTTGTCAGAATTTCAGGCTTCTGACTACCCGTAACGACTGTCAAAGATCTACAAATGATAGACTTTTTGAAGTCGGTTAAAAAGACGATTTGTGTAATAAAATAAAATATTACTTTATTCGCAACCGATGAATACGCTTCACTTTTTGTGTTAAGTTTGCCTACTTTATTTTAACGTAGCGGGAATCGACTTAGAAGTAGTTTTAATTATTAAGTTTAACGAGACTGATTGTGATATTAGAACTAAAAGCGTTCTTAGATACACAAACATCTTTCAATGTTTTTCAATAGTTCATGCCTGTCTGTAAGTACCATTGCAACAGTGGGTCCGCAATGTGGGACACCAGGAATGATCTTCGCATGGGTGATCTTCAAATTGGTAATCCACACGGAATGCCTCGTTGCGATAACTAACAGACGAATATCTGCCGGCGGACTAGTTAGTCATGCAGTGGGGCACTTTTAAGGGAGATGCGCTAAGGTAGCCCGCGAAATTCAAATTTTCTTTCGTTTTTTGTATATAGTAGGTCAGAGTCAGGTTGTATGTTGATAAAAATATGATTCGCGACTGTAACAAATATGTCATAGAATAATTATAATGATTAGAATCAGCAATACAACTCCTTAAGTTAGCATAATCCTCAAATGTCATGATTTCATGAAACAGTCATTCAATAGGATTACATGAACTTAGTGTGTTGTATTGATAAATTTTATGATAATAATTTTATAAATAAATATTTGATATGGCTGCAAACCATATTTAGATCAATATACAACCTGAAACGGATTTTTAAAAATTTCAGTTAAAAAAACAGTTTTCTCAACTCATACTTCAAGTAACAACACTACCACCGGTCGTTGACCACAAAAAAAAATCATCAAATCATTTTTATTTTGTCGTGTTTAGATATCGATACCCATCACGTCTGCGGAGTTTCCCTAGCTTATTTAAATTGACCCTGTATAAATACATACCTTAGCACACCCCCTTAAGCGTTCTCATTAGTCACGCATAACAGAGGTGCGCCCGCACCTCGCCTTCTTGACTGATTGCTGTTTGCCACGACGACTCTCATCCATTTTTATATTAGATATTATTTTTGTTCCCAATTGCATAATTACGTAAGAGGCAAAGTGTTTTATTAGTTTTTTTTTTCTTATAAAATATGACACCGACGATAAATTGATGTCGTATCACCCGAACCTCCTCCACAATTAAAAATAAATTCCGTTATTTTAAAGGTATAACAATCACATGCCAAGGTATTCACAAACCTATTCAAAATCTGTAGGAGGTATTTCCTACTTTCAATCTTCTGAAACGTCGGTCAAATCCACCGCCTTGATAGCAAAAAGATGTATTTTGTAGGGTTACATAACATGTAAGTATTGTGTACTTTTCTTGTCTTGAATGAGTGTTTTCTAAGAAATATTAAGTACAGAGACAAAATATTTAAGTTACAATACATTTCGCAAAATATTTAAAAATACATTTCATAATCAATATTCAGGTCACTAGTTAGCGATATTTCGTATTTCCATACATTAATATTGCCAAACTATCAAAACAGCGAAATATTTGACAGTTATTTGCAACGTTGCCCAGAATGCACACCGCAGAGGTTACGTTGCAATATGTTGTATACAGAGGGCAGTAATGGATTAGTGTAAAAGTATAAACAGAGGAAAGATCAGTTATATTTATAACATATGAAAGAATGGGAAAGGATAGAAATGGTTGACGCTCGATCAATCTCTTATTATTGCGATCCAACATAATCTCAGATTAAATATTGCAAAGAAGGAAAAAGAAAACGATATACCTACTAAAACGCAACCCACGGATGTATGTAATAGACTTTGATCGATGATTCCATGAATTTAAGCTGTTTATGTTTTCGCTCCATTCATCTATACACATAATTTTCGTGTCTGTCTGTGTCTAAGCTCCCCTGCATTGAAATGTTTCGTCGGTTATTTTTTTTTTCAATCTGCTGTTTCATAGAAAAGTGCAAAATGTATGGAAAAACAGTTTTTTTTTTTTTATAACGGACGAAAGGTTTCAATCCATGGTAACAGTTTTCGCGTCGATGTCCCGGCCACCCAGTATATTTCCTTAGAAATCTCGATATTCTGACATATCGCCACTTCAGTTTGCCCATATCATAATAATTATATTCAGTCACGACTGGTGAAAATTCGTTTTGTAATCTCGTAGACTTATTTGACATTTCAAATTATTGTTGTTTGCTTTTTCAGTTTGGAGTTTGACATTAGTACCTGTCAAATTAGTCTACGGAATTAGGTAAGTTAGGTTGTGATTTGAGTCACCCACAAAACTCTTTTTTGCCAAGCTGTATGTAAAAACGTCAAACAACAAAAATAGTTTAAGATAGCTGCGCGCACCGAGTATCGTTGCCAACTGAACAGAATTTTGCCATATAAAAATTATAGTTATACAAAGATTTAGACCTTGTATTGTGTATGTTATTTATTAAGTATTTCTTATTTTGCTTATTGTATGTCATTTTATGTTCCACCAACAACATCACGTCAACGCCGTTCTAAATGGATAGAGACTTTGCTCAAAACTCAAACAAAAGCTGAAAAATCTGGAAGTCGTGGGGAGGCCTTTTCCTAGCAGCGGGAGGATGTAGGTTGATAGCAATCAGTAACCTACCGGTCTGTGTCGACATCTGCAATCAGTTCTGTAAAAATGTCAACGTGATAACTAAGCTGTAGTGAGCTGTCAGATGCTGTCAGTGTCCTGATGCTAGGGATTACATTTATTTAACAACATTTTTTAATTCTAATTCTATTGATACTTTTAAATTATTTCAAAACTAATGAGAGTTTGAGTTTGGTCGTATTTAACCCCCTGAGTCATAAACGTTGCTTAAAGTTTAGTAATGATTATCGCCTGTTTAACCATACATTTTTAACGTTTAAACGTCTCTTAACGTTAATCAACGTTTAACCAGTAACAATGGGTTCAGAATAACAAACTATGTCATGGGTATTTCTTTAGTAGCTAGCTTAAACGTGTTTGTTTTATTTTATTTATTATACGTGCGTAACGCGCTCCCACCTCAGGCTAGGAACTAGGAAAAAATATTAATAAAACAAAATTGAGTTTCTGACTGAATTTCTGTTTTGTTATTTTATTTTAAACCCCTTAAATACTAATGTTTAGACACTTAAATACTAGCTTTGAAATAATATAAAATTATCACTAGAATAAGCATAAAAAAATATTATTAAAATCTCGATTAAGATTGTAAATGTAATGCTTGGTCATCCTTAGTGGTCATCGCTAGTAGGTGGGATGACACTGACAGCTCACTTCACCTAAGTTTTCACGGTGAGACACTTACACAATAGCACGGTGGAATGACAGCTCACTTCACCTAAGTTGTTACGGCGACCGCCTGATCCTAGGGACGTTATTGACAGCCAACAGTGAGATTGAAGATGTTAACAGAAAATATCGACAGTATGGTATGTGAACTTAGTAATTAACACACTTAAGGCGACGGTAACCGACTTTTAATGATTTTGTACTGAAGATCACTTCTAAACGAGTAGTGATAGTGATTTAGAAACAATATATGTTAAATTAGAGCATTTTCTTAATAACTTAATCTACGAATATTTTTTGATTATGTTTATATTTCAAATACTGATAAATTAATTGTAAAATTATGTCTAACGCGAATAAAAACTGAGAATCACGTAAAAACTATCAAGCTTATTTTTCTGAAACCTTCATCATTTTAAAGATAATCTAATTATTTATCTTTTAGTATACGTGTTTTATTAAAATAATTTTTGTTGTATGTGTAATAAATTAATAATGCGTCTAATTTGGAACAACGCTCCTTGATGGGCGAATCCTATTACTGGCTGGGCATACGACGCGTAGCGTGAACTCAGCACAGAACATGGCCGCAGGAGTCGGCCCAGAATTCAGCTACAAGTTTGCTATTAACTATGCTAATCTGCAAGATTTCAGAGCTTTCAAAGTCAAAGGGTAAAATCTACAAAAACTTGTAAGTTCCTTAAGTCCGAACTTGGCAGAGAGATGAAGTGCTAGTGTGAAACTTGTGCATTGTGAAAGTTTGCGTCAACGACATTTGCTGCAGGTAGGTATGTACTTACTAAAAGCTTAAGGTAGGTTAAAATGAGACACCTCTGCATAAATGACATTTGCAGCTATGTATGTTACATTCTGAAAGATTTTATACCTAAAGGTGTGTCCACATTATATAAAATAATATGTTATAAAACATAGTCATATGACATGTTTCTAATTCTATAAAGAAGTTAACAATGTTAAATCATGTGGACGTTATATACTAATACATATTGGCTGAGAAGAAGTCCTCTGTATGCCAAGAGCCATTCACTCTGCAGTGGGAAAAAAAAATTGACTGATACTTACCCCCTTATTTATAACCGTTGCTTAGTTAAGATACGTTTAAATGTCAAAAATTTATGTTTAAGCAGACGCTAATCATTACATAAATGTTATAAATAAGGGAGTTAATATTTTAACTCATAAAGCCAGTTGCCATTAAGTGAGGATGTTTTATTAACACTTATACAGTCAAGGAATTAAAATGCTAATTACGTAAATTTTTTACATGCACTTCCGACTACGTATTTCCTACAATTTGAATGAAATTGACAGTTCGAAGAGCTGACGCCAATAAGTGCTCTCGCTATGTGGTAAAGGAACTTATTAGAACATTGCTTAACGTTCTCGCTTCTTGACCGTACGTGCACGTTATTTCAATGTACGTGATTATTTGCCGAGCCGCATTTACGGACACAAGCACAATTGAGACCAATCCGCCTTCATGAGTCAAAATATCTGTAGGTATAGTACACACGGCTACACATCAAGCTATACATTTCCAGTTTATGCTGATCTCGCATTGTATAGGATTTCCGTACAATGCGAGGTCAGTTTATACTGGAAATGTATAGCTTGATGTGTAGCCGTGTGTACAGTCACCAGCATAAATATATGACTATGGGCAGCGCTGCATAAATATCGGATTATCAATTGAAGGTATAATTATGTATCGATACTTAGCAGGTAAAACTATGTGGTGATTTACAGCCGGCATAATAATCGTTTGCCAGTAACAGCATAAGTATCGGATCGGACCGAGTAAAAGTATCTGATAATACACGAAATCAAAATTATGTGACATGTCATCAGCACAAATATCTATCTACTGTAAACGCATAATTATCGGATCGCATATAGACTGCATTAATATCTGACACTATCTACAGTCAAAAATATCTCAACATTCTGCAAGAATGAACTTTATGTGCCTAAACATAGTCGTAATTTGAACGAAACTGTATGACGCTTCTCGAAAAGAGTATCAACCTGTCATTTGATACCGCCGTCTCACGTTTTGTAACTGCCAGATTCGACAATGAGTCAAATAATTTCCAATGTTGCTTTTTGAAGCCGGGCGGCTATTCACAAAAGTCTAACTCATTGTTTGGAGAGCTCGTCACCAACGTAATACGAGCCCTAGAATCATAACACATATTATGCATATTTTATGGTGAAAGTTTTACTGGTCGATCTGTAAAAATTGCGAGTAGTCTGAGAGCTTTGTCAATTCCTCGAAATAATTTGAACCCGAAATTCGTAACTAACAACCATGTGAAATCGAAGGGCATACTTAACGTTATTGGTAGGTACTCCTGAAACGAGTCGTCGGTTAGTGTTGTGATTATCTGCCTAAGATCCGACTGCGTAGTAAGCTGGTGATATCAAGTGTGTCAAATAATGTACATTTTAACGGTGTGTAATAAAAAAAACGATGATATAAATCCAAACTTTCACATTTATTTTTACTTAGTAACTCTAAAACAAAATAAATTCTTGTATGTCCCTACTTAACATTCTATTTAGTATTAACCAAACTACGCCATAAAATACTGATTATTAATATTTAGTATAACCGCCCAGAGCATGTCTTACGTCCTCGAGCCTATTCCGCATTGACATAACCATATTGTAACAATGGTCCAATCCCCGCATGGACTCCCAGATGTCAAAGCAATGCTGGATCAGTGTTGCTTTGGTTCTGGCTTCAGTTGGGTCCCATTGTTGTACCATCAACCCCCACAAGTTTTCAATGGGATTGAGGTCAGGGGTTTTGGGTGGGAAGTCGTCCAGGAGCTCAATCCTCTCTTGCTGGGCTATCCAGTGTCGCACAATACGACTGTTGTGGAACGAGCATTTGTCCTGTACTACATATACCGGATTAATATCTGGGTAACATATTCGCAATGATGGCAACAGAACATCATTGAGAATCTCGATGTAGTCTCTGCTATTTAACCGCCCAATAACCTGGCAGAGCTCTCCAGGCCCCGCAGACGACATCCAGCCCCATACTCCGCATGAAATGCGGCCTGATCTTCTATTAGGGATGACATTATTTTCGTTATAGCGGGTAATATTAATTCTCCACAATGAGATTCGACTATCCGCGCTTGACTGGAAAACTTTTTCATCACGAAACGTGACATTTCTAAAATCAAAATGTATGTATTGTTCGGCAAACGCCAATCGGAGATCCCTGTGTCGTTGTAGGAGCACGGGTTTTTGACCTGGGACTCTATTCCTCAAGCCAGGATCCTTGAGCCGACGACGGACACTATCACGAGAAAGCCCATTGTCATTTGCGACTGTCAAGGTTGAAGTCGTGGGATTGTCATCGTATAAGCTGACAATATTTTGATCTTACGGCTGTGGTTTTTCGTGGGCGACCTATACTTTTATGATGATCGACATTGCCTTCCTCTTCCCAGCGTTTAATCCATAATTTAACGGTATTCCTCTGAAATGAATATGAGTAGATACCATCAATTAAGAGTAATGTATGTGCTACTGATTTAAATAAGTAATCTGAATCTTTTTAAGCGATAACATAACTTACTGTCACTCCCAATACATCTATAATTTCTTGAACGGATTTATTGTCTTCGTGCATTGATACAAACCTATGCATTAAGTGGGCATCGATTCTATAAGTCGCCATGGGGTCAACCGTTCAATATTAGAATTCAATCTATAGGTAGTTATTTTACTATATTGCAATCTTACAAGTCTAGACCAGGCGAAAGAATAATATTCAATCCTTTGTGTGTGACAGTTGACATTACAATCGAGGAAACGAAATTTCTTATTTTGTATATTTATAAGCAATAAATACCACCATACCATTTATGGCATTTATAACCAATGTAATCTCCTTGCTAGAAACTCTTCTTTTTTTTTTTTTTTTTTTTTTTTCCTTTTGGCAACTGAGCCGATGTCGACTATTCTGCCAGTGTCATGTAGAGACGGCAACACAGCAAGATTAGCCGTCGAACTTTGCACTTCGTGACTTCGAGGTAGTTGTTAGTAGTTAGTGTTATTAGCTGAAAGGACGAGACAAGTTTTGTTAGTTGTTATTAAATAGTTTATTTTTTATTTTTTTGTTAAACATTACTCTACTACAAAACGACACAGACATTTACAAAGTTATAATTATTTTAAATTACACACCAGACTACATTTTTATATCATTTTCATTTAAAAATTTTGCTAGGACTTGGATCAGTTTAGGGGAAAAGTTAGTCAAGAGGGAATGGAAGTTAGTAGGAAGGGTGATTTTAATTCTGGGAAGCTTATGGTACAAATCAAAAGATTGAGAATTTGAAGGACATGAAAAAAAGATATGGTCCAGAGTACCCTCATCAAGTCCGCATTCGCACAAGGAACTGTCACGAACACGAATCTTATGAAGAAATACTGGACTGCAGCAGTGACCGAGTCTCAGCCTACACAAGGATGAAACAGTTTTTTTAGATAATTTTGTGCATTTAAAAAACCAAGGTTTCCGTTGGATGTCGGGTTGGATACTGGCGTAGTACGCCCCCTTCATCTTTGAACTTATCTGCCACCCTGCTGACCACGAGTTATGCATTTTAAGTTTGGTGTCAGTCCGTAAGTCGTAACTATGAACGACATAATGTTTTTGGTCAACAGGGTTGGATGTTGCAAATTTTGCCAGCGAGTCGGCGCACTCGTTGCCACCTATTCCCGAGTGACTGGGAACCCAAGCTATTTCAATGTTCAAACCGTTGTTAGAGCAAGTGAAGAGCAAATTTTTTATGTCTATAATTATTTTACTATGAATTTTTGATTTTAATTGATTTTGACTTAATGCCTGAATGCTACTGCGAGAATCTGAAAGAATGACCGAATTTTTAATGTTATGGGTTTTAATGTAATTAATTGCTTCTAAAATTCCAATACATTCCCCTGTAAAAACCGAAACTTCTGGAGGGCACTGAAAGAGAAGGGCAATTCTGGAATTCTGGAAGTATGTTGCAATTCCTGTGCATCCTGTTGGGGTTAATTTAGACGCATCTGTGAAGAATAAATTCCAACCCCTCCAGTACTTCTCAATGACTCGATCAAAGTCACCCTTTACGTCCTCGGAGCTCTTTGAAATACCAAGTTCCAAAACGACTTTCGGCCTAAAGTGGACCACCTCGTATGCGGAAGAAAATACTGGTAGAGTGGGATACTGACAAACAGGTGAAGAGAGGCTTTTAAGTTCCCTGTACCTATTCATCAGCGGGGGAAACGACTTATGTTTCCAATAAGGTGATACTTCTAAAGATAGGTGGATTTTTTCTAAAATGGGAAGTAAGGGATGGGAAGAAAGGGCGAAAACTTTTGATAGGAAGCGATCTGCTAAGTATTGTCTTCGAAGGTTAAGGGGAGGTTCTGCACATTCTACCTGGAGGGCATTAATAGGTGACGATTTCATTGCTCCTACAACAATCCTAAGGCATTTGGCTTGAATGGCGTCTAGTTTACGAAGCGCCTCTTTATTACAGGGCTCAAGTAAGAAGCAACAATAGTCCATCACACTTCTGACCAGAGCATTGTACACTAATTTTAGAGTGTATGGGTGGGCTCCCCACCAGACTCCAGATAAAGCCTTTAGGACTGAGACCGAGCGTTCACACTTTTTAATAACATTATTGATGTGATCGACACCCGACATTTTGGAATCCAGGGTAACTCCCAGAAACCTGGCCTTTTCCTTGATCGGAATAGTTTGACCATCTATGTTAATATGTACCAGGGGGATAAGACGTCTGCGAGTAAAAATAACTGCTGTACTCTTAGGAGCACTCAAAGACAACCCGTGATGGAGTAGCCATTGGTTTAATGAAGATAAAGAGACATTCAAAGATAGAGCGGCATCCTCTATGGAACTGCCAGAGACCAATAATGCAATATCGTCAGCATATTGAAGGATTTTACAATTATAATTTAAGCATGAAGGGAGATCTGAAGTGTAGATATTATATAGTATGGGACTAATTACGGATCCCTGAGGTAAGCCTCGCCAGGTCACCCTCTGTTCAGAGTTTTCCCCTGGAATCCTCAGCTGAAGAGTGCGGCTTGAAAGAATGGAGCAGATGATCTGAATAATCCTAGCCGGTATTCTCAGCTCATGCAGCTTTTGCCTGAGAACGGGGAGGAGGACAGAATCATAAGCAGCTGATATATCTAGAAAAACGGCTACCACAGACTCATCCCTACTAAGGGCCAGTCGGATCTCTGACGTGAGGATACCCACACTATCAGTTGTACCCAGACTTTTCCTAAAGCCGAATTGAGTCGTTGGGAGCAGTTTTCTATGTTCTACTAACCATTCTAGACGGTTTTTAATTAGATGTTCAAGAAGTTTAATAAGAATAGACGATAAAGCAATTGGTCGATAAGAACAATGATCACTAGGATCCTTGCCGGGTTTTAATAGAGGAATAACCACTTGAACCTTCCAGGCTGGAGGAATATACCCAGAGATGAAACAAAAATTGACCAAGTCCAGGTAATATTGGTGGCATTTTACACCTGCTTTTGCAATGAAAGAGTAAGGGAATCCATCCACGCCAGGTGCAGAATCCTTAACATAATTAAGAACTGTTTTAAGTTCGTCAAGGAAAAATGGTTTATCAAGAGGATCATTTGAAGTTACAGAGCCTGCAAAGTTTATTTCGTCTACACCAGGAACATAGACTGGGGCGACTTTAGTGAAAAACTGGTACCCCAAATCTTCAGATAAGATGTTCGTGGGAGACGGTTTTAAACTGTTTCTAAAACTTTTCACTCTCTGCCACACCACCGACGCTGGGGTGGATGGACTTAGGGAACTACAAAACGATACCCAGCCTGCTCTCTTCTTTTTTCTATTTAGTTTCCTGGACTTAGCCAATATTTTATTGAAGGCGAGAAGGTTATCCAGGTTCATTTCAAGGTTAAAAGTCTCTTCCGCCTCATTCCTGGCCCTGATCATGGTACTGCATTCCCTATCCCACCAAGGCGGGGAAGGGATTTTTCCTGTTGGTGATTTTTTAGGAGGGAAGCAATCATCAGCTGTTGCAGATATGGTGTTGGAAAAACACGTAAAACATTCTTGAGCATTCTCAGCATTGATGGATGGGAGGGAGGAGATACGTAGGTCTAAAATTTTCGAATAAAGATCCCAATCCACAGAGTTAAGTTGGTACTTTAGTAAGGGAGGGGAAGTTTTATCAGGGAGAGATTTAGAGGGAATTTCGACTGTGATGGGATAGTGATCACTCCCATAGGTCATATTCAAACGATTCCAAATAAAAAGGCTAGCCATGCTGGATGAGCAAAATGTCAGATCGACACAACTATTACATTGCCCTAGTCCGGACCTACGTGTAGCACTGCCATTATTAATAATACACAGGTCAAGATCATCCAACATATCCACTAAACCTACACCAACACTATCGCAAGAATCCGATCCCCACCGGTAGTGATGACAATTAAAATCTCCCATAACAAGTAATGGGCCGTTTACATTACTTAGTAAATTTTTAATTAAAACAAGATCTTCAAAATGTGGGTGTGCAATATAAAAAGAAAAAAGATTTATACCCTCAACCTTAACGGCAACAACATTTATGTTGTCGCCAACGGAGGGTAGAGGGATCTGGGAGAATGAAACTTTGTTATTGATGAACAAAGCACATCCTCCATATCCATCTGATCTATCATGGCGAACACCACTGAAACACGGGATCCTGAAATTGCTTTCAGAACGAAGCCATGTCTCAGCGATGCCACAGACTGATGGTTTAAATTTATTAATTAAAAAGAGTAGGTCAGGTTTCCTGGGAGAAATACTCCTCACGTTCCATTGCAGGAATGTCAGGGGATGGAACATTATTTATGTATTGGACTATTGAAGACAGTTTATTGGCAACGTGGTCAGGTAAAGATTGTGCAGGGTTGGCTAATACCGTTATCAGCATATTGGCTATAATATTTAGTATGTGTTCGGGCTTATCAGGAGTACTTGCACCTTCTCTAGGGAAGGCACAACCGTTTTGGGAAGGAGAGAAGGAGTAATCCTGAGTAAGGGCTTGATGAGCCTGCCTATCATAGCTAGGTGAAAGAGGGGCATGGGATTTAGGTTTGAGAAAGACCGTTTTACGGTATGATTTTGGTGTTTGGGGAGCTGGACTGGATTGAGGCGAAGTGGTTGTTGGTTTGAATTTAGGTGAAACTCTTGACACTTCGGCATATGATCGTGAGACTGGAGGAAAGATTTGACTTGCTTCCGCATATGAGACAGATTTCTCGGCCATGAGAGCTTTTATGCCCTTCTGCCGACCCAATTCTGGACAAACCTTATCATTAGCGTAATGATTGCCAGAACAGGATACGCAAATGGCACAGTCAGTAGGAACTTGGCATCCATCACCTGGGTGGTCTTGACCACATTTGAAACAGCGGGGTTGCGAGCGACATACTGTACGTGTGTGACCGAAACGACAACAGTTAAAACATTGAATAGTCGGGTACATATATGTCTCAACCGAAAGAGCAGAATAAAAACAATAAACCCGCTTAGGCAAGATTTGCCCATCGAAAGTGAGAACTACAGTTTGAGTGGGTTTCCACTCAGTAACACCCAAAGAGGTCACCTTTCGGTTCATTCTCCTTGCCTTTATAACGGGGCCGCATCCAACAGGAACCTTGATATTCTCAATGACCTCATCTTCTGTCCATTCATTTGGTACGTCTCTAACTAGACCCAAACGAGTTATATTAAACTGAGGAATCGAAGCCACAAAATTATTTTGTACTAATGTTTTACTTAACAAGAAGCTATTTGCATCCTGGTGTGACTTGAACTCGACTGACACCCGGTTCCTTCCAAGGCGTTTTACACTACCCAGGAGGATGTTGCTGTAGTTATTTTTAGTTAAAAACATTCCAAATTTAACCGGGTGCAGTACAGTACCTGGGGTTTGGCCATCCTTCAAAGAAACGTGAACAATATAGGGTGGGTTATCCCTTAACGTGTAAGATTGCCTTCCAAATTCTTTTTTGATTAACTTAGGAGGGTTTATTATAGTAGTCGGGGGAGAAGTAGCTAATCTTTTTCTACTTGTCGGTTCGGAGTCCATTGCATTTTCTAGCACATTGTCATTGGGGAGAGAAACCGTTAACACCGGAGTGTATTCAAAGGGATCAGGAGGATCAGGGGGTTTTTTGTTATCCATTATGGATATTGGATAAAATCTTTAAAAAAAATATAAAATTATAGTTAAAACAAACCTTAGGCTAAACTACAAACACAAAGAATAGTCTCGATTGAAGTTCACACTTGTAAAATTACCAAAAATCGAGAAAATTCGTAACACAAACAAAAGCACTTGTATCCTTCACCACTACCCACGAAGAAAAAAAAAAACGAAACTCTTCTTGTTTTAAATGCTGTCATCAACAGTCGTGTCATAAAACGTGAGACAGAAATATCAAATGACAGGTTGATACTCTTTTCGAGAAGCGTCATACAGTTTCGTTCAAATTACGACTCTATGTGTAGGCTCATAAAGTTCATTCTTGCAGAATGTTGAGATATTTTTGACTGTAAATAGTGTCAGATATTAATGCAGTCTATATGCGATACGATAATTATGCGTTTACAGAAGATAGATATCTGTGCTGATGACATGTCACATATTTTTGATTTCGTGTATTATCAGATACTTTTACTCGGTCCGATTCGATACTTATGCTGTTACTGGCAAACGATTATTATGCCGGCTGTAAGTCATCACATGTTTTTACCGGCTAAGTATCGATATATAAGTATACCTTCAATTGATGATCAGATAATTTTGCAGCGCTGCCCATGGTCATATATTTATGCTGGTGACTGTACATATCGACGCTTGAAAGCCAATAATTACCAAGCGACATGTCGGGCGATATTGAGTTATATACATCATTGAAATTAGTAAAAAAAGCTGCGTCGATTGGTTCTACTCTCGTACTGCTAGAAGAGTTTATTGTCGCTTGGTAATTTAAAAAAAACACATTTTCACAGTTTTCGGTAGGTATCGAGTAGATATGACTAATAGGCGATTTTATAAGATTTTTATTAAAAAAAAAACCTTTAATATGCTCTGGTGTAAAGTTGCCAATTTGTCGGTTGGTAATTATTGCCTTTCAAGCGTCGATATACATACAGGGTGTCAGGGACATCGACGCAAAACCGGTTACCATGGATTCAGTACATGATTCCGAAACCCCCTGCGTTGAAATTTTGCGTCTGTTATTTTTTTTTAAACAGCTGCTCCATACATATTGACCGCGTAAACGGCTTCGCGTCGATGTCCTCCCTGCCACCCTGTATAAAATTTTATGTCTGTGCTATTGACCGAGAAGGTTTCGGGGAACAGTTTGCTGTATATTTTCATTACGATGTAGTGCACAAGCTTCATAATATAATATTTTAAGCGAGTTAATTCTGAAAGTGGGCACCGTTGCAAATAGATGTCAAATATTTCGCTGTTTTGATTAATTTGGCAATATTACTGTATGGAAATATGAAATGTGGCTAACTAGCGAACTAGAATATTAATAATGAATTGCAATTATAACATTGAATTTGATGTCGTAACCGTTTTAAGTGTAGAAAAAGCAGTTGAAAAGTTTCCAAATACTTTTTTTACATCTAAAACGAAATATTCGGTATTACGATATTAATTATTTGCATTTCATAATCAATGTTAGAAATGTTGTACGATAAAAAGCAGCCGTTTGCAAGGAATCGGGACGCATTCCCGCAATAACGCATGCGTTATTATCGCGCGATAAAAACGCGCCTGTGGGGTGGAGGCTTAAACCTTATTTTTTAATAATGGATGGACTTTGTCGTTAGTTTGTGTTAATGTAAATAAACGACTTGTTTAACAGTTGTTTAGATTAGAAATGATAAACTTGTTTTTGTGGTAGTAACGATATTGTTTATGATTGACTGATTGTGATCTTAATTTAATTGTTTACCAACATTATTATTTCCATCATTGCCAGACAATATCAGTCCAAGTCAACAGAACGCTACTGAGCTTGATTCTCGGCCACTGTCATCCATCCAAGTTTAATTTAATTAATTTCATGTATCTTTACAATCAGAGCCCGATCATTATAATATATCATACCGCACAGTATGTTTTGATTTATGCATTGTTATTCACTTTGGACCCAAACCTTTAGGCCGCCGATATGAGACGAGTAATTTGCTAAGGGTCTAATTACCTATACTTATATAGCATAGCACTATACAAATTTACATAAACGTGGGTATTACACGTAGTTTGAAACTTTATTACAATAGACGTTCATGACTTCATTGTTCTAGTTCACGAAAACTATTCCGGCGATAGATACGTTCTATCTATCATCATCAACCCAGTCCTTTCCCAAATATGTTGGGGTCAGCTTCCAGCCTAACCGTATGCAGCTGAATACCAGTATTTTACATGAAGCGACTGCCTGTCTGACCTCCACGACCCAGTTACTGTTTAATACGATACCTGTTTGGCTTACTGGTTGTCAGACTTTCGGGCTTCTCACGACCCATAACGACTGTCAAAGATCCACGAATGAGAGCCGGGACCAACGGCTTAACGTGGCTTGTGTGTTGTGGCATGTAAAGAGCCATCCACGGACCAACCACGGCAACGGTAGCTTAACCTGATTGATCGAACCGTGCGGCTGTTATTACTTAGCCAACAAGCATTACAAGCTTCTACGTTCTATCCAAGAATTAAACAATGTTTTTGTCCTATTGTTATTACGTATAAGTATTTAAGAGCGGACCCCGCCGGGGAAACATTTTGATAATAAGCCGATCTCGGACCGTACGACACCGCTTCGCTTGAGAGATAAAGGTTTAACGTACACGGAGATTGAGATCAGCATCGCCCCAACTCGCATCTTTCTATGAAACTGCATACTGCAATGCACACCATTCACGATCAAATATGAATGACGTAAAACCATTAGAAAGTCATTGCAATGTATTTGTTATCACATTGTTATAAAGTATAAATCAGAATGATTGGCGTGGGTCTGATAAAACTCCCAGCAAACATTCTAATTTATTATTTATAACCTTACCTTACCGAGCTAGGAGTTACGTTGCAATGACTGGCTAATTGTAGAAAGACCTGTATTATGTTACCTATGAGATCCACATTAAAGATATTTGATTGATTGATGTATTGATAATGATTTTATGTCGATCGTGAATGTCCTACCTTATTAGCTTAGTAACGGCATCACCTAGGCTTGAAATCAGCTAGTCAACAGCTGACAGTTACCGCGCTTACAGTGGAAATTAGCTTTTTAAAACCCTGAAACCGTCGAGGGGAATGTGCACTTATAATAATAGTAGGTATTGTAGTAGGCGAGTTACGACATCTTACATTAGCACTAGTACAAGTTAAGTGGTCCTAAAATGTTTATAGCCAAAATGTTACATATAAATTGTGAGAAACGATGAAGCAACAGTGTAGACGATGTTATTGTATGGTGAGTTGTAGGGCAATGATTTGAGAAAATGCTAGTGAAACGTGACCTTTTACCAGCAGAGATTTATATTAGCAATTTATGCAATTTTTTGTTGAATTTAGGCTTTTGCTAAATACAGTGGACTCCGTATAGAACGACATAGAAGGGAATTGACAAACACGTCATACTAAGCGGAAGTCTTACAATGTATTTTTGTGAAAAAAAAACAACCTTCTTTTTTTTAGGTAAATACTTATTTTAATAGATAAACATAACATATTAAATCAAAATAAAAATTGCAAGTAATACATGAATGTATACTTTTATTTTTTTACTTAAGATAACTGTCAAAAACGGACAAAATTTATTAAAAGTGGGTCATAATAAGCGACATGTCCCTGTAAGCGAAGACATGAAGTCATCTTATCCGACTTTGTTACAAAGAATTTTATATGAAAACCAAACTTCGTTGTGTAATTACGTCATAATAGGCAGTTGGTCAATATAGGCGGAATCATAATAAACGGATTCTACTGTAATTCCATCCCCTTTTGGTGTCTATAAAACCCAATCGATAGCCTAATAAACTCGGAGGACGTCTTTTAGTAATCCTCAAAAAATCGAAATCAGCTCTATTTTAATTAGGTACTTGAACAACTGACTGGTGCGTACGAAAAATCGGGTAACTAGAGACTATAATTTATTAAATCAGAAGCGAATTATAATTTTATTATTATGATCATCACGTAAAAGCCAGAAAGGCAAAAACTTACCTAATCAGTTCGTCGTCAACTAGGCGTCAACCCAAGGTAGGAAATAATACATATTTTATTTCAAACGGTATTAATGTCCATTATTATCACAAATTATTTAAGAATAATTTTATAGCACTAATTAACATTACTTAATTAACAATTTATATTTTGCAAGAGGTACAATTACATTACAACCTAATTTAACATAACAATGAAATAAATTAGTTGTGGACGCATGTGTTGACACTACTGATAAATTAATAAAATACCAAAATAATGAGATCAAGTTGCAATGTAAGCAGGTATCGTAGGCCCACTGGGCCTCCGGACGGTGAGCGATAGGTAGTCCACCGTCCGATAAGGACCAGCCGTTCGATTCTGTAAAAATATCACCGTGAAACTTAGGTGAAGTGAGCGTGAAGTAAGCTGTCAATAGTGTTAATCCCTAGCATCCTGCCGGTCGGTTCTGTGGCAATGACAGCTCACTTCACGCTCACTTCACCTAAGCTTCACGTTAATATTTTTACAGAATCGACCGACATGCCCGGGTCGGCGGCGCGTGGTGTTCCACGCGCGCCTCTAGGAGATGTCAGCACAACTGACGGGGTCCGCTAGGGCCGATGCCTGCCGGGGTCGCGGGAATGTCCGAAAGGGATATCGTGGCCCCTGGCAACATAAAGGCAACTGAAAGAACACGGGTGGGTTTTAGTCAGTAAGAGTCTGACTCGCCCTTCCGTTCCGCCGAGCGGGAGAAGTCATTTAATCATTTCTAACTAAAAAAAAAAAAAGTTGTAAGCAGGTCAACCCAAAACTGCAATAATTATGGCTCTTTCTTCAAAAGGCCCTTCCAGACATGGCCCTGCATTGTGAGAGTCACATTAAATCTTAATAATATTAAGTTTTTACTTTAAAAGAGATGATTTCTGAGTTTGTTTCGGCATTTCAGTTTTAAAATTAAACAAAAAAACAAAATTCCACACGAAGACTGACGTGTGACCTAAAAGAACTACTTACAAAAATAAACATAATTTCATCATAATTTCAACATCAGCGTCATCTCATTTCATTTCATAAGCTTTAGTCACTATTATACTTAACCACAATAATTTAATCGGCCAAAACCTTTCATAGTTCACGATTGCTTTACGAAAGCAAAATAAAACAATTCGTGTTTAAGCGACCCACGAAAGCTGTAAAGCACCAGTTACTTAACAAAAGATCTCCCTTGGGGAGTAAAGCAAACGGCTCAACAAGATAGACGGTATCATCATCGTAGTAGAAAAAACCTCGTAAAATGTAGGAGGGGCCACATTAAATAAATTGCAGACTACCATCCGTGGTGACATCTGCGTCAAGTCACTAAATGCTAACGGGAGCAGTCTCCCTTAAAAAGATGGAGGTATACATCGATATGATTTAATTTGATTGTCTACAATTTGTGTTCCATGATACAATGCATGTATCAATTAATCACCCGTGCAGTGTGTAATATGTTTATTTATTAACTCATCATCACTATCATTACAGGGATTTCCTAATTCAATAGTGTGGCCATAATTACAATTTTATTATTTACTATAACATATTACATACATTGTGGTTTTTGTGAACTCACTCAGAGAACAAGTAAAAATATCTATGATGTCTGCTACGTCATTAAGCACACGCAAGGTACGCGTTATAGGGTCTTTACTCAGTAGATTGGTCCTACTACTGGGCACCGCCAATAGACGTGGCCGTCGCCTTCGCAATACATAATTGTCGGGTACACACAGGTTTATTTCTTTCAATATACCTGAGTTTGAAGTCTTGCCACGCAATAATTTAAAAATATAGGTAGCAAGAGCTATGTCCCTCCTTCTTTCCAATTTATTGTATCCCACCATGCCTATAACAAACAAAGTTGGATACATCAATGAATAAAATGGATATACACCATACCACCTTAGGTACAGAAACTTAGTAAATTTATTTTGTATACGCTCTAGCATGAGGCTATATTTAGCTTAATGCGGAGCCCATTTGATTGCGTTACATTCGAGCTGACTTCTTACTAATGCATTGTACAAAGAAGTTAGCGCAGCGATGCTTGTAAAACCCTCTGCTCTTCTTAGGACGAAACCTAGGCTCCTATAAGCTTTTTTATGTTATGTAGTTACATATCGATTCAAAATATAATGGAACAAAAACTGTACATAATCAAATTAATTATTGTCGATGTATACATCTTTTTGAGGCTGCCTGTACTGTCAGACGGTATTTACACTTTCAGAAATTCAGACATCTCGGTTGAAAAAAGTCAACAGAATTATACTAGCTGTTGCCCGCGATTTCACACGCGTGAGGTTCGTGAGGTACTAATATAATAAAGCTGAAAAGTGTTTGTTTGAACGCACTAATCTCTAAAACTACTTGTTAGATTTGAAAAATTCTTGCATTTGGGAGCCACCTTAAGGAAGGTTATAGCCCGTCATCACGCTACTGTCAAGTAAGTCTAGCAGTAGTACCTAAGCTTTGTTTTCAATGCAAAAACTGAACAGCCTGCACAAGGGACAAAACGTGCGATTATTCAGACGTATGTCGTCTGGTAGATTGACGCTCTCACGATATATTATCGTATCTTAGCTGTCGAAAACTCAAAGTTCAAAGTCAAATCATTTATTTCAAATAGGCCCTTGTAAGGCACTTTCGGAGGTCAAAATTTAAAAAAAAATATTGAATTGATTCTAGTCGCCCCTTCCAAAAGGTAGCTTTCGTATGGAGAAGAATGGGCAAGAAACTTCACCGTTACTCTTTTACAATATTTTGTATAGGCACATTTGGTATATGTGAACACCAATGTGAAGACGATGCACCTAGAATAAGATTACTATACCACAAAAGGTTAAAAGAATTTAAAATGAAGCAACGACAGATAAATTTATTATGTGATAGATAGATACATGGTGCTCACATATTTACTACCATCGTAAAAGTAGACGATTTTCCAAAAAAATACAGTTAATAAATCAGTGTGTGAGGAAGTAATCACAGAATGTAAAATCAATGTAATATAATAAAAATAAAAATGAATATACAATTTAATTAGCAACCAGTTTGATTTTGTCTAGATTCTAGATTATCCTATGTAGCAGGACCAGCTTGTTTCCAAACATATAACATATTGGATAAAATCCTCTAATTTGTAATAGGCTCGTTGACAAAGTGTACTTTTAATATAAGTTTTAAATTTTCTTTCATTTAATTGCAATATATCAAAAGGTATTTTTTTGTAACATTAAACAGTACCCCATAAAAGATTTATGTGTACTTGAGATAGTCTGAAAAATGGTTGATCTATTTTATCTTTATTTCTTTTATTAAAATTATGTCTATCACTTATTTTATTAAAAAGATGTAGATTTTTTCTTACATAATATTTTCATCAATGAATTGGCAAGGTACACACGGCTACACATCAACCTATACATTTCCAGTTTATGCTGATCTCGCATTGTATAGGATTTCCGTACAAATGTGAGGTCAGCTTATACTGGGAATATATAGCTTGATGTGTAGCCGTGCGTACCGTCATAATATTAATTTGTTTTAAATAGATCCCTGAGAGATCCGGGGCAACGTAGATTATACGTATAAATGGCTCTGACAACTCTCTTTTGCAAAAAAAAATGGATTCAATGTCAGCAGCCCGACCCCACAGTAAAATGCCATACGATATAATACTGTGGAAGTAGCTAAAATAGACCAAATGCGTGGTTTCTACATCTGTTATCTGTCTAACAGCATAAACGGCCGAGCTTAGCTGCTCCGCCAGAGATGTTATAATGAGGTCCCCATTGTAATTTCTCGTCTAGCGTGATTGCTAGGAAAACCGTTTGATTAATAAATTCCAGTTTTTCTCCATTCAATATGATGTCACATTCGCTACTTCTAACATTAGGTAATTTAAATCGAATGCATTTGTTTCTTTTTTTTGAATTTAGTACTAAATTATTTACCGTAAACCAAGGTTAAACCGGTTAAAATAATCCATCTTTATATTAAACGCTATAATTTAAATTATCGTCGCGCGCTGTGTGTGATTCCCTTGACGCATGTTTTTTAATTTACGTTTTGATTTAAATTATTGTTGCTCATTTGTTACGCTATATTTGAGTCGTCACTACTGACTATTCAATCACTGTGCTTGAGTGCTTGCATGACTGTGCTAAGCAACGAAATGTGAACTAAATAACTAACCCATTGAACCTTCAAAACAATATTGTGTGTGTAACCGTGTACTTACTGTGATTCTAGACTGGAGATAGATAACATACGTAATTAGGCTATAACGTTCACTCTGCTGGGACACTGGCCTCTTCTCGGTGAGAGGGAGTGAGCCGTAATCCATCACGCGGGCCCAATGCGGGTTGTGGTGGAAGTCACATATATTCGAATGTTCGGTTCTAGGATAAATATGACAGTTTCCACACGATGTTTTTCTTCATCGTTTTGAGAGCAGTGGTGATAAAATAAATTACACAAAGTAAAGCGCCTACTTGGGTTCTAGAGGAAGCCTAGAGTCTGTACTTCCTCGTTCCTACACACGTTTATCAAGCCGAACATACCTATACTGGCTGATAGCATTTCTACAAATGTACCTATTCTAAATATCAAATATGTATGTTCTTTTTGTTTTTTTTATTTGCTTATCAAATACAAAAACCCTGATATTAATGTATAAACAAATTACGAAAATAATATACTTACCTTGCTTGAGCATCGAAACAAAGATATAATTTTCTTAAATCTTCAGTAAATTTTAATTTCCTTTTTCAGAGCTAAGATCATGTTTAAGTAATAAGTATAAACTGGGACATTTAAAAGCTTTTGTCATAATGATGCTGAGATTACTCAGACTAATTGCTTTGCTATGGGTGAATACCTTCTACTTAGGTAGCAGACAGAAATAAATATAAGGAAGGTGGTACCTACTTGAAACAACAGCTACCAGTCTGTACCTTTTTCCTCTATATTCGGTTATTTCATTTCAACAGAATATTTTTCTTGAATAACAACGCGGAAACAAACATGAAAATCACAACAGCGCTCGGGAACCAAAATGGGACATCATTGCCAACGTCAACCAAACGACTTTCATAACTTTTATAAGTTGTGTCTCTGCTGAGACAACTTTAGATGATTTCAGGGAGATCGCGCCCAGCGTGATTATACATAACTAGCGACCCACCTGTTTGCAGGGTTTTTACGACTTAGCAAAACATCGAGATTACATTATTTTAATTATGTAAGTTTAATATTAATATGGTAGGTACTTGTTGAAAGACCTACACTGTCCTCCCATACCTATTAATACTGTCAGGTATTTGGAAATATTGTAAAAGCCAATTATTTTTGAAAAAGAAACCGTGGAGTTTCTTGCCGGATCTTCTCCATAGGAAACGACAAATTGGAACTATGCACCTAGTTTCTGACGTTTCATAAAGTGCCGATGTAGGTTTATGTGAAATAAAAAATAAAAAAATTGAATACACATAAACCTTCAGGAATAAATTCTCAAAATTATGGTGAAAACCGCATCATAAATCATTGTGCAGTTTAGAAGATCTCAGCGGTTTAATAACTTTTTTTTTTTTTTTTTTTTTTTTTTTTTTATTTTTTTTTATTCGTCCCCAAAAGTGAACGCCATATTCATAATTCATTTATTTTCGTTACACGCTCGTGTTCCAGAAATTCATATGTGAAATGTGTGTGTGTGTGTAATTTCAACTTAATCGGTCCAGTAGATTCGGAGCAAATCGGTTGTGACAGACAGACGGACTCACGAGACATCCTATAAGGGTTCCGTTTTTTCATTCGGACGTACGGAATCCTTATAACGTTCAAATTCAAGTCGCAATCTCATCTTAGCAAAAACTTGACAAAATGATGGTAAACAATTTTTTTAGAATTCCGTACCTCAAAAGAAAAAAATGGAACCCTTACAGGATCACTCGTGTGTCTGTCTGTCTTTATATAAGAAACGTAAAAAAAGAAGTTTTGCAAACAGCCGTTCGATTCTGTAAAAATATCACCGTGAAACTTAGGTGAAGTGAGCGTGAAGTGAGCTGTCACTGCCAAGGAATCGACCGGCAGGATGCAAGGGATTAACACTATTGACAGCTCACTTCACGCTTACTTCACCTAAGTTTCACGGTGATATTTTTACAGAATCGAACGGCTGTACCGTGTGACATATCAAATGAAAGGGCTTGTTGCTAGGGTTTCAAGTTTATTTTTTTTACAATGTATAAATAAATGCTTTTAAAGATACTTAAGAAAATTAATGAAAATTTACCATTTATCTCCGAAACACTTAGCCTAAAATTTTGAAAAAAGTACAGAGAATGGTTCTTTACTCATGCATTACCTACAGGAAAACCTATAAGAAGTCTATGGTCTTAAAATAATATGGTAAATCTTTCAATATTGGACGTACAAACTTACATTTGCAGTTGGAATGTATCGGAGAACATGTTTTTCAACTACAATGTTAACTTTGTTCTTGGGGTAGATTCATCCCAACTACGGAACCCTTCCTTGGGCGTAGTTCGACATGCACTTGGGTGGGTTTTTTTTACAGATTGAGCCAGATTTAGAATGCGAACGGAAAAATAATAAAATTTTATAACATACATTATTTATTTTTTAATTACTCCTCTGATTCGTTGAAAAGAAATTGTTTTTAATGTTCCAACGGTTTGTTTATTTTTCCACATAAGCTGAAAATATAAATTACGTACGACGACCAACGACGTACTAATTTTTCAGAAAAAATGGTGCAGGAATTCAATACACGCACTAGGAAAAGTAGATCGCTACACAGAATCCTAGAGAAAAGGTTTATTTCTTAGGAAAGCCGAAACAAAGTACATTATTTCCTAAAGTTTGCATCAAAATGGCATATTTATTCTTAACTTATCTGAATGGATTAATTAAATAAATAAAAATCATTCATGTGCGCTTGTCACGATATAGGGAACCTATAGGTGCGGGCTACACATTTTCCCAAAAATAATGTTTGCAGATTTCCAAATTAAGTTACGATACGTACCTATCATCGTAACTATATTAGTAAGGCCTCTGGGTATCAGTAACACGACCCCGTCAATATGGCTTTGTTGTGATACATTATTGTGTTAGATGGACAATTAGTTTATCTATTATGTACCTATGGCCTGTCTAGACAAATAAGCTGTCTCGATATTGACAGGTTGCTTAGAGTGTTATAAATCTATATAATAATACCTAGTTACAATATGATGTAACTGATAATTTCAACTGTAGGTGTCGACTTCGAGCCCAAGGCACGCACCTCTGAATTTTCGGATTTATGTGCGTATTGTATAATTATCACTTGCTTAAAAAACGGTGAAGGAAAACATCGTGAGGAAACCGGCCATGCCTGAGAGATATTTCTCGACGGCATGTGAAGCTAAGTCAGAGGCCCATGGACGGATTTAAAACTCTGTCACCAGGTTAGTCACTAAACACACGAAAAGAAGATGAAGACTGATAAACTGTACGTTCAAGGAAAATTACTGATATCAGTGACTTACTAGGCTATCCCTATAAAATGAAACATCGTACGAAACGTGGGTGAACAAAACACTTCTGCTAACCGCTTGAGATATACAGGCGAAATGTTCGGTTAAGTTTTCTAAGGATTACTTATCTGTAATTCATTGATTCTGATCATTCTTAAATCTATATATCTTTTATTTCGTATATTGGTACACTTAATCCTAATATTTTTTTTATAGAAAACATAGTTAGGTCTTAACTTTAGGTAGGTATGCCTTTATACTCGCATTTTGCTCATAATGACAATTTTCTCGCTCATTAATTGAAATAAAAAGGTAGGTTATATCAGAATTAATCGAAATCCATTGAGGTGAAAAGGTGCGACACTTAGGGTTCGGGATTAGCTAGTGAACAGCAATCACTGAGCTTATAGTGCCGACCGAAGACGCCACCTTCACCCAGCCCTAAGCGAGGCGTCGTCATCGGCCAGCCGCAAGCGCAGCGCCGGAGATGGTGAGCCGACCGGTTACGTCTTACGTGGTGTTGACGCCTCGTTGATGACGAGATGTGATGCCGAACCCGTACAGTGCTTATAGGCGCGCGTGGTCCTTTAGTAGCAATATTGAGAAAAGACTCAAGCACATCTCTTAGTTCCATTGCCCCCTCCTGTTGAACAGTGTGAAAATGCCGCTAGTTTCCTCGGATCTCCAGCTCCATAGAATATTATCCTTAATGACACTTCAGGGACAAAGGAAAGGACAATCGGCAACTCATATTATTTTGTTTGTACATAACCAGTAAGGCGATTAACATTAACTTTGATCGGCGCTATATACACTGCCCTAAGCAAACGAGACCTACCCTTTTAGGATATCATAGTTACTATTATTGCCTCTTTTATTTTGCTGGGTAAGACGTTGTTCATTATAATGTGTGTGCTTTGTAATAATCGTCATGGAGGGTCGTGTAAGTTAATGGTCGATTGGACATGGTAGGTTCGATTATGATATTTTTTTCTGTGCCAGGCTTTGTTTTTCCATGTCAGCTAATAATATTTAATTATTGTGTTTTAACAATTTATCTGAATACTTATAGCATTTTTAACATACTTTATAATATTCAATATTATTCTCCTGAATGTTGAAAGGCTCTTTGTTTCGTAAACCCTTGTCACTTTCAGCGTTAGACTAAATCCCAAGGCCTCAAAATATGAAATCTGAAGTCATCTTATTATAATAACAGCAAAATATTCAAGAGAAAGATATCCACGAAGCCTTACCTTTGAATTTAAGAAAGTATTTAAAAACGAAAATGACTGCTTTAAGAATAGGCCTCACCCCGGTCCGCGCGTCTGGTCATTAAGACGGACTGTTAAAGTAGAAAACAAAGACGTATTACGTAAATTTACTATACCGTTTCAATTTTGTTAAGTGGTCTCGAAAGTCTACAGTAGTCGGCAAAATAAAGCTGGAGCTATAAAAAGACAGGATTCCGACCCTGTCGTAGCTGCCATCTTGGTGAGAGATTAACAGCCATAATCAAGCAATTGGGTGAAGATTACAGCGATTTTTATGTCGCTATTGACGATGGCGCCTTGAGCGGACCCTTGAGCACGTCATCAATCAACCTCGTCGGTTCAAACCCGTGCAATAACAATGACGAGCATGCTCGCGGAGAAAATCCCTCGGAAAATGAACGCGAGAGTAGGTAAGACGGTACGTAATAAATGTAGATTTAATGCGTAAGCGATATCGACTCCCAATGACACTACGCGTTGTACGCACATAATTATTCATCGCTCAGACATTTAAACGGCAGGCGGTGAATATCCGCTCATATTTACCAAGATTTTCTTTTTAAAGATTTCAAGTATTTCTTTTTCACAATTAATGCGTGAGCTGCGATAAAATATTGCTAAACGAACTTATACCTACTGGCAGGCGAAAGAAACAATTAAACTTTTTACATTGAGAGATTGTTTTTATTTTCTGACTAGAAGCGACGAAATACATCTTTTTTAATAAATTGGTCCGTACGACAGCGATTACTTAAAGAAGACAGTATAAAATATAAGGCTTTTACTATAAAAATAGGCGTCTGCGACAATTATGGCTAATGGCTCCTCATTTTTTAAAAGGTCATTGTGGGGTAATTTATTTGAAGCTTGATCACTTTAAAACGTAAAGAATATGCTATTCAGCTCTATAATTTTATTAATAGTTCGGAAGTGTTATAAATTGGTTACGTATCGCCTGCGTACTGGGAGGCGCAGCTTTGATAGGCCTCCTACAAGGTGGAGGGACCGATCTATGACCTGGCGTAGGTCCCGGGAATTCGCTAGTTGTGAGAAGCAAGGTCCTTCAAATTTGGCGACGCTTGGGGGAGGCCAGATATGGGCTGTGGACATTTTTCGGCTGAAATAATGATGTTCAAACGTTATGGAGAACTAACTTTTATGTATTATGTAACAACATTACGTATTAACACACACATCGAGAGTGTTGTGTTATTTTATCTTCGAACTGTGTATTTTTGGAACACTTGTTCTGGACTTTTTGTATTAATTTTACTTAGCCTGACTTGCTTATATTGGCTCTTCCAGCAGAGACCTGTGGTAATACACAGCATAATAATACCAAATCAGTATTTTTCTGTGACGAATT
The DNA here is from genome assembly GCA_947364205.1 of Agrochola lota. NCBI lineage: Eukaryota > Metazoa > Arthropoda > Insecta > Lepidoptera > Noctuidae > Agrochola > Agrochola lota. Next base: position 13,483,797 of record OX376223.1, on the reverse strand, counting down.
GGGTTCAGGCTTTGGAAAAATATTACTTAATTACCTTAGCCATAGTTTTACCAATCATAGTTATCATAACATAAGTTTCAAACAAATTATTAAAAGAATTGCTAACACAAACCTAGATAATTATTCTACAATGGTTTTGCTATTAGGTAATAGTACTGGTATTACCAGAAAGGACATAGTGGATGGTGTGGACACCTTATTAAAGTTAAATATAGGAAAGCTAATGTTGTGTGCTTTACCTTACTCTGATACTTAATCAGTTTATGAAAATAGTTATATTTATAAGTTGAATAGTACTATTCACAGGCTGACATGTCATAGTGACAAATTATTGTATTTTGACACTAACAAGTTTATTAGTGGTTTTAAGTTAACTCAGAGAACTTTATCTCTGTCTTGGGAATGTAGACATATGATTGCTATGTTGATAGCATATAATATTAATGAGGTTATAGCTAATGTAACAGATTCTAGTATTAGTGACGAGTCTGTGTTGTCTAGTTATACTAACAACATAGTGATTAATTATGGATCATCATGTTGTACGAAGGAGTATCCACCTATAATACCAACATCTTTGGAGGCCACTACCAGTCAGATAGGGTATTCTTTTCCTGCTGGAACTCATTCAGACATTCTAGACTCTTCAGTTGTAGTTGTGGAGGTCACTCCGGATAACTTTTTAAACTAGTAAAGTAAGACAACAGAAGTTACCCCTTCAAATAACCAATTATTATTAGAGAATAATAAAACGGTATCTTCTGGCAATATTACACATAGTAATATTAATAAAAAACCAAAGGCGGGGCAACATACTTTAAAATTATTCAATCAAAATATCCAAGGTTGCTCTTCCAAATTACTGGAAATAGAATTGTTTTTAGAAAATACCAAGTTTGATGTCATTTGTATAACAGAACATTGGTTAAAAGATCATCAAGTAATGTCAATTAACTATGAAAATTATTGTGTAGTTAGCCATTTCAGCCGAAAACGTATGATACATGGTGGGTCATTAATATTAGTTAAAAATTCAATTAAATTGAAAGAACGAAAATACATAATCGGACTGTCTGTTGAACACACCATAGAATTGTCCTGTGTTGAGCTTGATAAGCATGTTATAGTATGCGTATACAGACCTCCAGGTTACCAGAATCTATCTATTTTTGATTCTATAATGGAAGATGTGCTAAAGAAACTTAGTGTTAGTAGTAAGTCAATAATCATATGTGGTGATTTTAATATTAATTTATTAGAAAATAACTCTAATACTGTCAGACTATTAAGTCTTTTTAGGTCATTTGACTTGTCAAATGTTTTTATTGAACCAACTCGAGTAACAGCTTCTTCTGCGACTTGTATAGATAATATTTTTTGTAATTGTGATTACTTACATAAAGAAATTGTAAATAAGTTGCCATCTGATCACAGTGGACAAACAATAACATTTTGTTCCTACATGCCTTTACATAAAATTCAAATAAGGTTTAGTCCAATTTCATGTAAAAATTTAGATAAATCAAAAAAAAAACAAAAAAAAAAAAAAAAATTATAAAAAAAAAAAAAACTTTGGCAAGTAAATTATGTGTTCAGAATTTTAATAATATATGTGACCCAAATGAGTTCTACGCCGAGTTCTTTTCACTATTAAATGAGCAATTTATTGACACTTTTCCACTAAAGACTAAAACTATTTACACAAAGTTCTTATTTAGTGATTGGGCGACTCCAGGTATTCGTAAAAGTAGGGAAAAACTTTTTGAACTTTATGGCCTAAAGCAACATATTAATAATACAAGCTTTCATCAACATGTTGCAAAATATTCAAAAACTTTTAAAAGTGTGTGCAAAATGGCTAAAGCTCTTTACATTAGCAATAAAATAAAATCAGCTGATGATAAAATAAAAACTACCTGGCAAATAATAAATAATGAAACCGGTAGGAAAAAACAGCGTAATACTGAATTTAACTTACAGACTACACATGGCCCTATCAACTCAGATGTAGAAATAGCTCAGGAATTTGAAAACTTTTTTGCTAATATTCCCCTTAAAACTACGGAAACTTTAAATTCCTCACCCACGCTTTCTGCTGCCTTGCTTAGGAAAAATGTAAAGTCATGCCCTTTGGAGCTGACGTTTCAGCATACAAACCCCCAGGCTGTTATAAAAGCTTTTAAAGATCTTAAAATTAAATCAACAGAAGATCTATGGGGAATGTCTGTAAAAGTCTGTAGATCTATCATCGAAACCATTGCGCCTTATTTAGCTTTCATATTTAACACCAGTGTAGACCAAGGAGTCTTTCCGGATCTCATGAAACACAGTAAAGTAATTCCTTTGTTCAAATCCGGTGATAGTAAGGAACCCAACAATTATAGGCCTGTGTCAATTCTGCCGGTTCTCAGCAAGGTGTTTGAAAAGTTGATGCTCAATCAAATGTTACGTCACTTTAATAAGAATTCCATCTTTCATGAAAAACAGTACGGTTTCACCAAAGGGCGTTGTACCACTGACGCTGGTGTCACCCTCATAAAGAACATTTTTAACGCCTGGGAAGAAGCACACGATGCCATTGGAATCTTTTGCGACCTCTCGAAAGCGTTCGATTGCGTAGACCATGAAACACTTCTGCTGAAACTTGAGCACTATGGGATTAGGAATACAACTCTTGATTTACTAAGATCATACCTGAAAGATAGAAAAGATAAAATTCAAGTAAACGGCGTAAACTCATTGGGGTCTGAAATGGCAATGGGCGATCCTCAGGGTTCGATATTGGGTCCATTCCTCTTTTTAGTTTATATTAAGATGGTGTTATTTGCAGATGACACATCGTTGATCTTTAAAATAAACCGACGGTCACAAAATCTTGACGACGTTAACAGCTCTATTCTTCAAGTCCAAGATTGGTTTACGGTAAATAATTTGGTACTAAATAATAAAAAAACCAAATGCATTAGATTTAAATTACCTAATGTTAGAAGTAGCTAATGTGACATGATATTGAATGGAGAAAAACTAGAATTTATTAATCAAACCGTTTTCCTAGGAATCACGCTAGACGACAAATTACAATGGCGACCTCATATAACAATTCTTGCGGGGTGGCTAAGCTCGGCCGTTTATGCTGTTAGAAAGATACGACAGTTAACAGATGTAGAAACCGCGCGTCTGGTCTATTTTAGCTACTTCCACAGTATTATGTCGTATGGCATTTTACTGTGGGGTCGGGCTGCTGACATTGAATCCATCTTTATTTTACAAAAGAGAACTGTCAGAGCCATTTATAATCTACATCGTCGCGAATCTCTCAGGGAATTATTTAAAAAGATTAATATTATGACGGCACCTTGCCAATTCATTTATGAAAATATTATGTATGTAAGAAAAAATCTACATATCTTTAATAAAATAAGTGATAGACATCATTTTAATACTAGAAATAAAGATAAAATAGATCAACCATTTTTCAGATTATCTAAAGTACATACATCTTTTATGGGGTACTGTGTTAAATGTTACAATAAAATGAAAGAAAATTTAAAACTCATATTAAAAGTACATTCTGTAAACAAGCATATTACAAATTAGAGGATTATATCCAAGATAAGAATGCTTGGAAACATGCTGGTCCTGCTCCATAGGACAATTTAGAGTCTAGACAAAATCAAACTAGTTGCTTATTTAATTATGTATTTGTTATTTTTTATAACACTGATTTTACATTCTGTGATTTCTTGAACTCACACACTGACTTATTAGTATTACTTGTTAAAATGTTAGGAATATCGTATAATTTTACAATGTTTGTAAATATGTGAGCACCATGTATCTATCACATATTTAATTTATCTGTAATTGCTTTATTTTTCATTCTTTTTTACCTATCGCGGTATAGTAATCTTATTCTAGATGCATCGTCTTCACATATAATTATATAATTAATGTATACAAAATATTGTAAAAACATTTTAAAAGAGTAACGGTGGAGTTTCTTGCCCATTCTTCTCCATACGAAAACTACCTTTTGGAAGGGGCGACTAGAATCAATTCTATTTTTTGTAAACTTGACGTTCATAAGTGCCTTTTATGTGCCTAATTGAAATAAATTGTTTGACTTTGACTTATAGCATATAACCTTAGAGTTATGTGACATCAAAAGGAAAACCTTGTAGATATAGAAATAAGCATTGCGACAGTAATTTTCTTTTTATAAGGTTATACAAAAATTAAAAGGTATAATTAAAAGAAGTCTTTTATAAATAATGTGAATTCGCTATTATTATTTTGCTGATAGTTAATTTTTCCATTTCAAATGTTTAGGTACACTTAATTACAAGGCACTTAAGTACACACACATAGTTATATGCGATCCATGAACGCTAACTGCGGTAACAATTAAAATTCAATTAGGGGAAAGAGGCTGATACGGTATTCTAAGAACACGAGTCGGTAACCTCCTACTTGAGAAGTATTGTCTATCGTTTCGGGCATAAAAGGCATTTGAGTCTTTAAAAATAAAGAATATTATGCGACATTAAACAGAAAAAGTTACACATTTTAATGCAAATAAAAAAATACAACGATGAATGCTCATGTGTATTAAACGACGTTTTTCATACACTTGCGAGGAACAAATAAATAAAATTCCATAAATATAATATGTTTTAACTTTGTGAGTGTTTCATCGTGTACTAAGTGGCCGTAAATATTAAGTAAGTCGCTCTAGTACTTAGGAACTGTTTTGTCAGAATACCCTTCACATTGAGGAAAACAAAAAAAAAACGTATTTCTAACAACATAATAATGATTGCCAACCGCAACCTGTCCAACAAAGGTTTAATTAGGATACTTCCTTGCACGCTACGTATATAAGTGACGTACAGTCCTAAACAAAAGGAGCTTATAACCCACTTCGCTCGGAGTTTTCTTCATAAAGTTAATCCTGGCCAAATGTCTCTAGATGGTGCGGGTCGTTAGGAAAATTTTGTGCGCTTGTAAAAAATGTTTTAATAAAGTCGGATCACATGAATAAGAAGACAAAAAATGTGTATTTGTTGTATGTGAAGTCTAAGGCAGTAATGGAGGGTTAACGGCAGGTAACAAGGATGAAGCACAATAGTGCTGTCCCATATCGAGCAATACGGTTTGCCATAGTGTTAGGTCCACTGACTTGCTTGATTTGTGATATTCCAAAACTACTTCCACCCCATTCTAGTTTATGTCAATCTCTATAATAGTATCTTTACAATTGATTATTATGAAAAAATTATGTATCCCTCAACGGAAGAATTATATTTAATTATATTATTATATCGTTGAATGAGTAAAAGAGAAAAAGAAATATTAGTATTCAATGTCGCTTTTTCACAGTATCTACTGCTCCTATGACAGTGGTATTATTGATCCCAAGTTATTATTTTTCTTACAGTGCTTTCAAATCGAATAAACGTAGATGGGACCGTGCTAACGACCTATTTTCACATAATCCTGAGTGAGACACTAGTTTTCGAACTTTAGAACCTTGAATGAAAATTATTTTCCTGCTACGTTCCATATCATTACTCTTTGTTCCATATCTTAAACTTTCATAAAAAACTTATACCTACTGTCGAAACTTTCTTAAATAAAAGACACGCATAACAACATTAATATATTTTCACGAAGTCTAGCTCCTCTGGTTGTGGTCGTGTTTTTCATCCGATTTGGCATTGTGAACACCACTCTTGGCTATCACCGATGTGATTCGATTTGACTTTCTACTAACATGCGAACATGCGTTCTAACCATAGGAGCAACTTTCTGACTGATTATCCTCATCGGCAAAGTTCCCATTTGAATTTTTACACATATGTGGTACGCTGAATACGCTTGGACGTGTAGTTGCGAACACCGGCCCGATATACAATACAAACGGTACAATACACGCAGTAACATTTCTAGCTTGGGTACCTAAATATCGTAATATAATTTAAGAGCTCTTGAACTTTTGAGACACGATGTATAAATTCGATGTACAAAGAAGTTTTGAAATAATTCTAGATAAACTACTTAGACTTATTGATACACAATGACATAATAATCTAATATAAAATCAGAACTTCTATAGGTACTGATCAGACTTTTTTTTTTAAACGATCCAAAATAGATCACGTATCCTTGCTGGTAGCTAGGAAGCATGAAAAAAAAAAGCTGCCTTAATAAAAGTAGAAGGTACCTACTCGTATGGAAAGTTTTTTCTTTACCTCATTCTATATTACCTATTAATATAATTTTTTCAAACACACTAAAAGTTTAAGATCATGTTTTTTCTTATACTTCTTACTAAAGACAAACTTGAGTCGTTTCCTACTTATTTATATGCTCATTCAAATAGACTCGTATCTCCAACGGTGTCTACTTCATACTTGTTTAGCGTTCTATCATCACCCCAGTAGCGAGTTAGGCATAACTTTGACATCTCGAGATCGTTCCCAGCGGGAGGATTTGGAATCTTTTCAACATTCATTTTCGACAAAGAATCGTTGAAAACAAAAAGAAACCACAGAATCGTTTAAGACATTACGCCGGGTTTTTTCCAGTTCACCGTTCGGATCACGCATAAAACTTTAATTTAACTGCCTCCAAGGATTTGCTTTGATAAAAGAATAAAGTTGTGATAAGACTTGGGTTAATTCTGATACATGTAAATATGGGTTCTGTGAACAGCTTTTACTTCATGAAGTTTATATCGATGACATTCTTATTTTTGTTTGTGGATCTGCGAAACCATGAGCACGCCGGAATTGTAACCTGGATTTGTACGTATACATACGATTCCACAGTAAATTAAGTATCTATCTAGTTTTTTTTAAACATAATTCCAGAATAAATTATTCTTTAAATAAATAACTACACTAAATACCAATAACCTTTCTAAATAGAACAACGTCATTAAAATTACCATTAACCAATTACCATCGACGCAGTCAAACCAAACTATTTGCTAGATAAAGCAATATAAACTGAAAGTTCTTGTTTGCACGATTAACGAAATAAACTGTTGTCTAGTTAGTATTCATGGGGATCCTCTCATTGTGTATTCGAGTAGCGGAGTGAAATGAAATATGGACTATTCTCCGTGAATTTTGAGCACAAGGTGTGTTGGCAATACCCTATAATAGTTACTTTTTATTGGTGTTTTTTCTTTTGCGGTCCCTTAATTATTATTTGCTTATTAAGATTTCTTCGTGTACAGTATTTCTGTTTTTTAGACTCTTGCCGAACTTGTGCGATCGTTTAGTTCAGCGAGGTTCTTGATAAGACAATTTTATAGAACTGCAGTAGGCACTTAAGCGGTAACAAAACCAGTATAAGCTGGTCTCTTATTCTATTGAAACTCCATAGGTACTACGCTAGGCCACCTCAAGTTCATAGTGTTATCACGGACGTGCGGTCGACTGTCCATTTTTGAAGAAGTTTCCACTTCGTAAGAAACAACGGCCCCAATTTTGTTGGTATTGGCAATACCGACGACCAACCGCACGGGTCGATCTAAAAGGTTAAGCTACGCCGGGATTGGTTCGTGGATGGGTGACCATCTTTACATACCAAGACTCCTCTGTGCCTCGGAAAGCAGGTTAAGCCGTTGGTCCCGGCTCTCATTCATGGATCTTTGCCAGTCGTTACGGGTCGCCAGAAGCCCGAAAGTCTTACAAACAATCTTACCAAGGGTATCGTATTACCCAGTTACTTGGTTGTGGAGGTCAGATAGGCAGTCGCTCCATGTAAAATACTGGTATTAAGCTACAATCGGTTAGACTGGAAGCCAACCCCACCATAGTTGGAAAAAGGCTAGGCAGATTGACTGTTTTATTCTAATTTCATTTTAAAAAAGTTGATTTTTTGTTTTACCTAATAACGAGTGATCTGTTCACTTTAATAATAAATAAATAAATTGTTAAAATAATGATACATTTGACTTTAATCGTAACACACAGTTTCCTTAACCAGTAACTTTTTTCAAAGGTGATATTCGGAATATCAAAAAGCAGTTTAATTTCAACGACCGCGACGCACAAATATATTTTAACAACTATTTTTGATGACTACTTAAAGAGAAAGCCATAAAGTTTCCTTCCAACCTCGCAAAGCCAGCATGAAAAAAAACGTTAATAAAACCGTAACACCATAAAACTGGGCACACAAAGTACAACATTGGCCTCGAACAGAATCCAATAACAAAATATCACACTTTCCGTAACATGAACAAGAAATGGCAGCCTTAACTCGATTCACGAACTACTCTCAGAATCGTCTTAATGCGAAATGTTCCAAATGGATACCATTGTTTTCTTCCACAAAAAGCATCAAATAAGTAAGAGAGCGAATACGAAAGGAAGTATAGCGAGCACTCAGTATCGTAACAGTGAAGCGAGAATACGATATGTCTCCATCACATTACCATACATTCTTGAAATCGACGTGGGAATGGATACCTATTCTGCAGTGATGCGTAACTTAGGAAACACCTCTTTGCCGAGCCCGTTTTATTTTCTTTGAATTCATTTTAGGTTTAATATATTATGCGACGAGTAAGTAAGGGGTTAGAATTTTAAATTTTGTGGGTTTCATTCTATTTCCATCGCTTTGTCAACAATTGCATTGATTCACCTTATTTCTCTGAAAATAATTGGTACAAGGTAAAAATTCAATTCATTTCTACCAGAGTACACTAGTCTTATCACTAGTTATTTAGTATTTATTGATCTATTTTTTGTTGATTTATTTATAGTATATTTATTTAGTGAACAATTTATAGACGATGATTTATAACGAAAACGAGTGCGTAAAATTTCATGAACCGACCTTTAGGTGTACAGATATTAGGCGGCGAGCCTCCTTGCCGGACTACCGCCATGGGATCTGGAGGCGAAAGTCCTCGCGCACATGTGGGAGTTGCGCGAGAAGGCGAAACGCCGGGGTGTAACTCCGCTGCCGCGAGAAATCACGGCACAGCGGACAGAGCTCCGGCGGGATCTCATGGCGGCATGGAGTGTGCGATTATCGCAACCCAGCGCTGGACACGCCACAATTGCGGCGATAAGTCCCCTCTTTGAGGAGTGGCTTGAGAGGCGCCATGGCGTCCTCACCTTCCGCCTGACGCAGGTCCTCACCGGACACGGTTGTTTCGGGAGGTTCCTGTTCCGCGTAAGGCGGGAGGAAACGCCCGGGTGTCACCACTGTGTGGATCGCCCGGAGGACACGGTGGAGCATACGGTGGACACCTCCGCCTCCACCTCACCTCCACCTCACCTCCTTCTGCGAAGCAGTTATGTTCGCGAAGGAGGAGGCGGAGCGCGCGAGGGAGATGCAAGCTGCACGCCCTCGCGGCCCTAGTCACCGCAGGAGACGCCCCGGGCGTCGGGAGTCGAGAGCCGACTTCCGGCCACCGTAGGCGCGGGCTTGCGGACGGTGAGCAATGGGCAGCTCGCCGTCCGATAAGGACCAGGCCCGTGTCGACGGCGCGTTGTATTCCACGCGCGCCTCAAAGAGATGTCAGCACCAACCGACGGGGTCGAAACACCAATGCCTGCTGGGGTTGCGGGTTTGTCCGAAAGGGATAACGCGGCCCCGGCACACAGGCAACGGAAGGAACACGGGTGGGTTGTAGTCAGTAAAAGTCTGACATACCCTCTCGCTCTACCCAGAGCGGGAGAAGTCATTTGATGATTTCCCACCCCGAAAAAAAAAAAAAAAAAAAAGTGTACATTATAAAAAAAAAACTACTGAATGTATTTAATCGAAATAAAATCATTTGAGCTACTGAATAAATTATCTATCCCTGTACGGTTTCTATTTTGCCATTTTTTTTACTATATAAGTTATTTATTTACGCCCAAACACGACTTAAAATAAAGTGTTGAAATATGGAAGTTTGGACGCTCATAACTTCCAAGCCAATTTGTTTTTTCAATTCTGCTTCCTTATAGGACTAGATAATGACAAGAAAAATTGATATATTTTTTTGTTTTGAACGTTCACCATCAAACAGACGAGTAATCACCATACTACGTTTATATGGAAGAATAGACTAGACTAGACTAGACTAGACTTAAGACAGATTGTTATGTTTACATTTCCTTATAGTAACATTACCCAAAACTTTGGAAACTAGCCGCAATTTTAAGAATATTTTCTCGTACATATCTGGCACAATATTAACTGAGATGGTACATTTCAAGTTCCTGGGTAACTGCAGTTAGTTCACGACGTCCCACAAGTGGCAATTTGGACGGCGACGCAGCAGAAAGTGCCCAACTAGTCTTTACTTCTAACAGAAAATGAGAAAACAAAACATTGCTGCTCTTGCACTACTTAATTAGGTACGTAGAAACGGCTTTAGTTAGTAGATACTACTTTGTGTTGGGTTTTGTTGTTTCAGCAAAGGTTTTTGTTCCGTTTCTTAGTCACCCTGATCCAGAAAACGCCGCAGCTCCGGAACTACAAAAGAGCTTTGTAGGTAACGCGAACGTCGCTTGCTTATCTATATCTATTTACATACATACATAATATAAATTAAAGTAGGTTTTATTGTGTGTCTGTGTGACCACGTTGTTGTTCTAAACTGCGCAATGGATTTTGATGCGGTTTTCACTACCATGCGGGTTTATTATGGGTTGTCAGAAGCCCAACGGTCATTCAAAAGTCAAACAGTCTTACCAAGGGCTATCGTTACCCAGTAAGGTCAGATAAGCATTCGCACCATGTAAAATACAAAAAAAAATACATTGTTGGAAAAATGTTAGATAGTTATTTGACTCAGGCGTGACTTTTCGGAAATCCATTATAAAATACTATAGACGACGTATAATTATTAACTTAATCCGCTTAACTGTTCTCAAAGAGTCATAAAGAACCCTGTAAGAAATCGACATGTGTTTCACCTCTCAACGAGGCATCCTCAAGAGCTTCGTAGCAACATGTCGTGTCCGGGTTCGCAACAAGTCAATCGTCATCTTGACGATGTCTCGTTGAGAGGTGAAACACGTGTCGATTTCTTACGGGTTTCTTTATGACTCTTTAAGAACAGTTATGCGGATTAGGTTACTAAATATACGTCGTCTATTGTATTTTAAAATGCTAGGTGTAAATGCGTAGGATTGATTTTAAAGAATTCATTCCGAAAGGCTTTTGTGTACTTATAATACATTTATATTAAACATACATATTATAAAGAAAAGTCGAAACCGTGCGAACCAGGGGCTGGTCGCTAGTTATTCCGTAAGTCTATCTTCTTAAAATCATGCCTACTTAGTTACTTTTTTTATGCTTAAACTTAAAGTAGGTAATCCTATCACACACCCTTCAAGAGACCTCCCTATACTTTCTACGTAAACGTTCTGCCCAGCAGGGCAGAACGTTTTTCATCAACAAAATGAGGTCTCGATAACCATATCGAGACCTCATTTTGTTGATGAAAAGCGTTTTGCTCAAATAATTGATTGATGTGACAAGATTTTTCCGGTCACCCTTCTGAGTTAGGAATTACTTTCATTTTATCAACACAGCGTGAATTTTCAGGGAAATAATTTGAAGGCTTTTAATTTCTTAGTAACTTTGAAATGTGATTTTTTCTCAATTTCATCCATTTTCAAATGTTTTTTTTTTTCCAGTAACAGGCGTTAAAACCTTTTGCAAGTAGCAAATGGTTATGGAGATAACTGTTATGGAAATAGAAATTATAAAAAAATGGAAATAAGTGAACGCCTTTTATTTTCCTCAAATGCCACGAGAAGAATAATATTATCAATCAGAAAGTCAAAACAATGTTTTTGGGTAAACGTGCGTTTCAGATTACCGTTTTTCAAATCCATGCACCGCTTTTAAAATATAGATGAAGACACTTTCTAAAATCAAAACGACGTACACAAAATATGTAAACATGAAACCCTTGTTCCCTCAGTTTTTATGTTCTGCATTTACATACATTATACGAGGATATTTTAATTTATTTAACAATGTTATAAAGGATGTACTAGCGTTTAGTCTCACCGAGGTTGTAAAGAAACTCCACACATTGCAAGGGGGAAAATATTACGCTCCCTCGTAGTCTATTAATTATCTTATTCATAGCTCTGCGGTTGTAAAACTACGTTCTGCTGCTATTATGGTGCTATAGTATCTAACTTTGATTGTGCTAATTTTCTGTGAGCTCTGTTGCCACTATTCTTAAAGTAATTGTTACAGATTATAGTCAAATGTATGAATCACGAAAATTTCCAAGAACTGTTGTGCTGGAAACACGGTGGTCAGTCGACTCATTACTTTCACAACAGGTGTTAATAATCTTTTTTCCCACAGATCGTGTCAACTCGATAAAAATGGAAACGTATGGTAAATAATAGTAAATAAAATAACGTTAAAAACAAAAACTCTACTCTTACTACTTGCTAAGTTTAGCGTATTTATAGCCTGTAACTATGTTTACATTGTGCAAATAAAATAAATAAATAAATTCGAATAACTCTGAAAGAACGCAACATCCTACATTTCACACTACAACATTTTGAGGGTTTGACATATTCTTGCTTTTTATCTTAGCGAGCAACGTCACATAAGAAGTGTCAAGATACACTGGGCACTCAGTAGAAAGTCTGAAACGCCTCAATCACGCACCGCATAATGTGTGAATTATGCGCCAGAGGGTGAAAATTTCGGGACGTAAGATGTGTAATACGATTTTCACAGGCTTTGTCTCTCCCTTTATTGGCTGAAGTTGCAGTTGTTACTGTCGTAGGTAAGTTCTGTTAGCTTTAATCTTAATTGTATCAATATTTAAAAAAGATGTCTTTAAATATCAAAGTGGGCTGAAATGTGTGGTTTTTCTGTTTACATAAAAAAGTGAACGTCGTTGCTATGATTTTGAACATATGGAATAATTAAGACATTCCTTGTATAAAGGGTTTTACAGTAGAATCAGAGAAAAACAGTTGCGCGGATTATATTTAACTATAAGTAATTTATTCACCATAGCCACCCAGGGCGCTCAATCTTAGTACAAAAACTGGAAACAGCAATGGGTACACTGATACAAAATCACGGAGTATATATAGTCCCTGTACAAAATAAGTTTAAATATGTTTTTTTAATTTTGTTGGATTATGATCGTAGAAGTTTTCACCAACTTAAGATAAGAGATGGCAGCTTTGAAGCGCAATCTTCACTTTAATTCGCCTTGGTTGTTTATTAACAATAAACTGGTAGCCCCAATACTGCTAATCTCTGACGCTTGTGCTGGTGTTTTACGATATTTTGTTTATTTTTGTGTTATGTTGTGCGTTTGTCGTTGAGTTGAGCGAAAGTTTGTCCAAATTATCCATATTCGTGAGCAGAAAGAGATTTTGTGAGAGGTTGTGTCAAAACTGATATAGGGCTCCAGTGTAGTGTTAAATTTGAGATAGTATTCTTCTAGTTAATTACTTTGATACATAGTAATAAAAATATGATTACTAAATTGTATTTCATTTATCAATCCTCAAGGATTGATAAATACAACACACTAAAATAATACAAAATAAAATAAAAAAGTACCCATACTACCACCATATCTATACACATCCTATACATAGCTATAGCTATTACATTCCAGTGTCCTATACAAAGGTGTAGTTCTAACTGTGAATATCAGATGGCGCTAGTTTCAACACGGAACAATATTGGTCTCTTTTTCAAGTAGTAAGAGTAGAGGCTTTTTTTAAGTACTCTGTGCACAGATCTTAGTGTACTCTATACTAAGGTCTGTGTGACAAAATTGAGAGATTACATCGATGTCAAGAAGTCAAATTATTAAGGTTAATTTTCTTGCATCATATAATTTTTTCGACTCCATATTGCCAACATTTCAAACAAAAATTACAGTTTTAAATGGTGATAATTATTACGCGCTCACTACTTAGGAAAGGAATGTGTTTTAGAATTGCTTATCATTTTCGCTCCTTGGCCTACCTACCTACCAACCTGAGAACAACAAAGCCAGTAATAGCAATGGCTTTACTGGTGAGTCATGATCCATCTTGACTCTGTCAATTCCTGCCTGCCATTTAAGAGCGTTTATTCTGAAAGTGGGCAACGTCGCAAATAGATATCAAATATTTCGATGTTTTGATTAATTTGGCAATATTACTATATGGAAATAAGAAATGTGGCTAACTAGCGAACTAGAATATTAATAATGAATTGCAATAATTAATATCGTAACACCGAATATTTTGTTTTAAATGTAAAAAAAATATTTGGAAACTTTCCAAATGCCTATTTGGATTTCTTATTTCCATATAGTAATATTGCCAAATTAATCAAAACAGGTAAATTTTTGACAATTATTTGCGACGTTGCCAACTTTTAGGATAAACGCTCTTAACTCGAACACTGAAAAGTGATAGTGTTTGATTTTTTTCCCATGGTAGGTACTACTAAGTTTACCGTTGTTGACGATCCTAAATAAATGTTATATAATTTATTTTCATTATGAAGCCTACAGAATTAGCCCAGCTACGTTTTTAATTCGATTTGAAAAGGTTTTGGTTTGTTAAACTTGAATTCATAATTTTCTACCCTTCTGTATTCTGTAAATTTTCAGTTTAGGATTCTTTAACATCTAATACACGATGTAACTGTCTTCTTTCTTTTTCGTGTGGTTAGTGAGTAACCTGGTGTCAGAGTTTTTATGCCACCCATGGGCCTCTGACATGGCTACACATGCCGTCGAGAAATATCTCTCAGGCATACCGGTTTCTTCACGATGTTTTCCTTCACCATTTAATAAAACACAACGCAGAAAGCGTTTCAGATGCAATGAATTCGGACACGTAGCTAGAGAATGTAAGAAGGAAAAATCGGAGAAATCACTATCGACGTCATCATCAACAAAGCCTCAAAACATCAAGTAGGGCTCCCAGCAGGGCCAACCGAAAGACACGTTTTTCAAGATGGCAGCACTATGCAACATCGCCACAATTGCGGCCTAAGTCCCCTCTTTGAGGAGTGGCTAGAGAGGCGCCACGGCGTCCTTACCTTCCGCCTGACGCAGGTCCTCACCGGACACGATTGTTTCGGGAGGTTCCTGTTCCGCATAAGGCGGGAGGAAACACCCGGGTGTCACCACTGTGTGGATCGCCCGGAGAACACGGTGAAGCATACGGTGGAGGTCTGCCCGGCTTGGGCGGGGTACCGCCGTGTCCTTGCGGAGGCAATCGGCAGCAGTGATCTCTCGCGTCCGGCCCTGGCCCAGGCCATGGTACGGAGCAAGAGGGCATGGGAAGCTGTCACCTCCTACTGCGAAGCAGTAATGCTCGCGAAGGAGGAGACGGAGCGCGTGAGGGTGAGGCAAATGTCGCGCCCTCACGCCCCTAGCCGCCGCAGGAGACTCCCTGGGCGTCGAGAATCGCAGGCTGATTCCCGGCCACCGCAGGCGTGGGCTGGTGAGCAATGGGTAGCTCGCCGTCCGATAAGGATCAGGCCCGGGTCGACGGCACGTTGTGTTCCACGCGCGTCTCACAGAGATGTCAGCACAGCTGACGGGGTCCGCTAGGACCGATGCCTGCCGGGGTCGCGGGAAAGTCCGAAAGGGATACCGTGGCCCCTGGCAATGTACAGGCAACTGAAGGAACACGTGTGGGTTATAGTCAGTAAGAGTCTGATACGCCCTCCCACTCCGTCCAGAGCAGGAAAAGTTATTTGAAAATTTCCAACCCAAAGAAAAAAAATAGGCATACCGGTTTGCTCACGATGTCATCCTTTATCATTTTTGAAGCAAGTGATAATTATACAATACACACATGAATCAGAAAAGTCAGCGGTCTTCAGGGGCCTTGGGTTCGAGCTCCAGACCTATGACTTGGCAGTCCGACGGTCGCACCTGCTATCACTGCTGTTCTGTGTTACTGTCTGCTGTTGTATGTATAAGGGTATACAACCCTGTATAATACACGCAAACTGTTACCATGAAGTCACGCAAACTGTTACCATGAAGTCACGCAAACTGTTACCATGAAGTCAGCACATGATAGATAAGATATTAAAAAAAAACTGGTGTACGGAATTCATGGTTACAGTTTTACAGCCTGTAGGTATACTTAGTATTGTATACATTTTAGTTCGAGACAAAAAAGCATTTATAATAATGTTTTCTTAATCTTTATAATCTTTGCCTTTTCTTAGCAATAAATTACAGTATGAAAACGAAAAAATAGATATAAAATACAAAATCGTATACAAAAAAGTCGGTCAGAAAACGTGCCTCCTACTCATTATCTATAGCTGCCAATGCCCCAACATGGTCCAGAGTATCTCTCCAGACAAATCTGTTCGTGACTTGACCTCTTTCTCACAGGTCATTGAACAAAAGCTTTGAGTCGACTTAAGTGTAGATACCGTAGATTAAGAAAGAAATTGTGGAGGAACAATTAAAACCATTTTGATTGTAAGTAACTTAATGGACAGGATAATAGACGGCGTAAATTTTCTGAAGTTCTATTTAGCTGTTACCCGCTTCTGACGTGAATTTTTTTAAGAATTTAGAATTTAAAAAGTACAATCAATTATCTATTACTAGTGACCCGCTCCCGCTTCGCACAGTTCTACTTGACAAAACATCGAGATTTATTTTTATGTAAGTTGAATATTAATGTTACATATAAACCTTCCGAATAAATTCTCTAAATGATGGTGAAAACCGCATCAAATTCCATAGCGTCAGTAATTTAAAAGAACAACGCGGTCACACAGACACGTGAAAAGCGACTTTAATTGAGAATATGTACAGATATAGGTAACGTTAAATCCCAGGAAGCACACTTGCAGAGGCGTGCACAAAAGTGCGGGTACAAAAGACCGGTAAACTTTGACATTCACAAAATGTCCTTGAAAAAAACAAATGGCTACCTGAATTTATACTGACTGTAGCGGACTTTGACACTAAGAAATCACATTTTAACCAAATTCGAAAAGGTTTCATTAATTCGCATGTTCATTTTTATGCTTTTTAAACGACTTCCAAAAAGGAGGAGGTTATATGTTCGTCGCGTATGTATGTTTTTTTTTATGTATGTCCGCCGCCGCCGATTGCTCCGTCAATTGTGGACCGATTTAGTTTTTTTTTTTTTTTGTATAGAAATATTAGGGTATGCTCCCAAGTTGGTCCCATAAACATTTTATTAACTTTACTTGGATAGTTTTTGAGTAAGCTACAATAATACGTATTTTTCCAAATTAGTATATGTGGATGATATGATGATAACTTCCTGTCACTGTTATTTACATAGCAGTTATTGTTATTCGAATTTGTGTGGGGTAGGTACCACAACAAAAAAGTAAAAAATACAAACTTTTTACAAAAAAAAAGGAACCGACTTAGTGAAAAATAACTTTAATTACGGAAGTCGGCGGCAAAAAACAAAAATTCAAAACCAAAGACATCTTTGATTGGTTGGAGTTTTTATAAAACTCATAGTGGATCGGAAGAGAAATTCATAGCAGGTATTTCTTTTTTCCGCAGGAATACGCTGGATGGTGCTCGGGGAGGCCTATGTCCAGCAGTGAACGTCTTTCGGCTGAAATGATGATGATTTTTTTGCTACGGTAAAACTCGGTCTTACTTCAGACATGACACTAGACCTTGCAGCTATAGACTAAAATTCTTCTCCCATAATCTAAATGCTAAATGTATTAAAAAGCCTTTCACTGCAGTCATGAAACATCAAACAGACATAGAGGCGAACTTGCCTGTTTATTATCTTAGTGTAGATGGGATGTAGATTCCCTCCAGCACCTTGTTTATAAAGTGTGACAACTTTCGAGTTTACCCCTCGTTTCTTTTGTTTCATACAAGAGTGAATGTGTGCCTTGGGAATCCAACGGCGTACGATGTTGTTCAAAATTGTTCGCGTTGAGTGTGAAATATAAACTCGTTTATTTATTTAACTTGTGATTATAGAGTTGAGTACCGGATATCTAGTACTAGAGTTCTTGTTAACATAACATGTATATACATCACGCTTGTTTCCCCGAAGGGTTGGGCAGAGGTATAGGTACCTATGGCAAACTTACATTTCGACAGTTATGTTTAAGACCTATTGTAATAGGTGGCGACCCTATTGCCATCAACCGGGCACAAATCCAGACTCCAGGCTGCTACTCGTACTGAGAAATTTCAGATTCAGGGTTGCGAGTTTGTCCGAAAGGGATATCGCGGCACCGGCACACAAACAACGCAAGGAACACGGGTGGGTTTTGGTCAGTAAAAGTCTGACATGCTCTCCCGCTCCGCCCAGAGCGGGAGAAGTTATTTGATAAATACCCAAACACAAAAAAAAAGGCTGCTACTGAGAAATTTCAGATAGGAAAACCCAATAACACTTTGCCCGATCTGGGAATGGACCCAGGACCTCATGCTCAGTAGTAGAGCTTGCGATCACTATACCAATGAGGTACCTAGTCTGTAAGGTTCTTGTTTACAGGTGAATATTTGTACTGAGCATTGTACTTGCTCTGTTTGACTCATGCATGAGTTTCGTTAACTCATTATACACGCAAATCTCATTGCACAAACACTTTGAGTAAACAGTTTAAAACCTGTTTACCTCTTGGTGTTTACCTTGGAACCTCAAGAGATCAGAACTCAGGTAAATACAACACTATAAATAAAACTCCTACTCTTAAATCTGTTACTAATTCATAAACCATTATTGGTCCATAGACTGCCCACACTTTGCCCAGTATCTTTTATACTGGGCAAAGTGTGGGCAGTCTATGGACCAATAGTGATACGGTTTTGATAATTGTGTAGGTATTCCCTTGCAAGTGCAAAAGAGTACTAAATCTTTCTTGCCTGTGGCAATAAATCAAATTGAAGCAACAACTGAATTGCACCGACATGTTAACTGCAAGTCAGTCAACTTTTACTGTTGCTTCAACTTATTGCATGTCATTGGCAATTAAATCGCACCGTGTCAATCAGGCTTTAAGTATAGTGACTGAGTGAGTGATTGTGTGAAGAGCCTTGTTATTGATCCATTATTAATTTGCGATAAGAATATAACAGCTTCTGAGCTACTCTATAATTCACAATAGTACCTATTCATCAGTGTACCATAGACTGACGTTCCTTGAATTAAATATATATATTTGATATTGATATTCTCTACATTCTGCTCAGACTGAAAGAGTTATAATAACAGGGTAGGTATTTAGTGCTGTAACCTATATCATAATATTCAATCTTTTGAAATAAAATGCAGTTACTAAACGTGTTATCACTTCACCTCACCGAAAGTTTAACCCTAAACTGAAAGAGATTAGCAAACTGTCAGCACTTAACACTATCAAAGTTTAAACCCGACACTTTGGGTGACACGGAGCGGGTCAAGAGGTGTTCGGTACCATTTGCAGCTAACGAGGTGTTGCTAGTTGAAACGGTGCGTAAATCTTACTTAATACAGTTGATACTTGCTATAACAGTTGATGATTTTGTCCTTTGTTTTCAAGATGGCCGCGGCACTTGTAGCTGGCAAAATAATTATAAATGATAAATATTTAATACTTGCTGTTTGTGCCCGACGCCGCCCAGATGTTTCAGGGGGATTTTCCGGAAAATTTCTTTGGTCTCACAATTACGAACACAACAAAAAAAATCATCCATATCAGTCGAGCAGTTCCCAAGTGATGATCTTTCATACATGCGGCAATTGATTTTTGCTTAAATAGATAATTTTTGTTTTAAACTACATGAGGTCGATGTGTCGAAGACAGCCTCATCTTACATGCTTTATAATGTCAGTTGAATGACGCGCAACTATTAAACATGTAGATATCTACGTAATAATAAAATTGTGTGAGATGCGAGGGTCTTTAATTATAAATTATTCTCTGACTGCGTCTTTGCTTGCATTTAATTGATTCTGTACATTCACATGTATAGATTCTCCGAGATACATAGTAAATACACATCAAGGACTTTGCAGATAGGATGTACTTAGCTACCAAGACCGACACGCGGTGGTTGGAGATAGCCGCACAAATGTTTTTATTTTTATTTTAATGTGCAGAGGGAAGGCGTGACTATATGTTCGTGTGTATGTAGGCCACTTTATTGTATTTTTTTGCATAGATCATGACTGTGGTCTGGAATAAAGATTTTTATTTATTGTTTATTTATTTAATAGTTATGAATCATAAGAGATGGGTACCGCCAAATGCAACACGTACCGTCCTACCTAATGCATTTAGTTTTGAGTAATGTTACTAAGCATATGAAGATCCGCAGTGGTAGCCCGTGAAATTCAAATTTTGTTACTTTTTTTGCAATTTGCAGCTCAGTCTCAGGTTCTATCTTGATCGAAATATGATTCGCGACGATAACAAGTATGTATTTACAGACTTATAATCATTAGCATCTCTCCAAGTTAGGTTTGTTCCATATGAAGTTGATTAGTTGATTAGAGATTTGTTCTTATGGAAAAAATCTAACATAGAGGGATGTATGAATGATTCTAATGTGCTATAACTTTTAAATAAATTGTTTTAAAATTATTAATGAAAATTAACCATTTCCCACCTTATCTCCGAAACTGCTAAGCCTATATTTTAGAAAAAATACAGGATATAGTTCTATACTTGTAGATTACAGGAAAACTTTTAAGAAGTCTTGGTTTTAAAATGACATAGTAAATCTCGCAATATTGTACCTACAAACTTACATTTGCAGTTGGCTAGTATGGGAGAACTTGATTTTAACCGACTTCCAAAAAGGAAGAGGTTCTATGCTAGTCAGTATGTTTTTTTCCATCTGTATTTTCGACAATTGTGGACCGATTTTGAAAATTCTTCCATTTTCATTTTGCAGAGAAAGCTTGCGTGGTGGTCCCAATATAAATTGTATTAACTTTTCTTGGGTAGTTTTTAAATTAGCTTCAATAACACGTATTTTTTCACTTAGCCTATATGGATGATATTATATTAACTTCAAGTTTAATATGGTGTTTTTTTTTTTTTTTTTTTTTTTTTTTTCTTCTTCTAAATATCTACTTTTTTTTTCTGTTTTTGTTTTCGTTTAGCATGCGTTCGTTTTCATACTCTGATGTCACTTCGTGGACAATAGTGTGGGTTATACGTTTTTTCGACTGTATTTTAACTACTTTTTGTAAATGCTGTAATGTATAACTGTATTTTGTCAAAACAAAACCACTACAAAGTGAAAAATACTCGTAACTTTAATTTCAATTGTCAGTGGCGAAAAAGCAAAAATGTAAACCGACAGACCGAAAGAGACCGACTTCCAAAAATTGTTATATATTTTTCAATAATTTGTAATTTTTTTTTTTTTTTTGGAAGCCGGTTATTTATTTTTTTGTTCAACTATAATGTTATGTTTGTTCTTGGGATAAATTCATCCCAGCTACGGAACCCTTCCTTATGAGTGGTCCGACTTGAATTTAGCGGGTTTTTTATTTTATACCCAAACTTACGTAATGTTCCCTATGTTTGGAAAGGAATACTCCTGTTTAATAATTTTGTTTGCTCCTAAGAAAGAAAGAAAGAAAGAAAATAAATTTATTTGAGTCAGGTTAAGGCACACAATATTCCCACAAAAATAAAAAATAAAGATAACTTAAAGTAATATTGTGTGCCTCACGGCTGCGCCAAATAGGCCCAGTTCAGCATAAATGCCAGACAACAGTGTCTGACGCTGGTTTTTAACTGGACCTTATGTTAGGATGACGTCTTACGGATGTAAATCAGTTTTATAGTGTGTATGTGTTCTATATTTAAATAAAAGTAGATAGATATGTGTAGCAAATAATATTAAACTCGATTAGATATTTGTTTAAAAATAATTATACGAGTATAGCGCTTTATAAGGAATTAAATTAATTGGAACTAAGAAAAATGTATATATTTTTTTGTCTATTAAAGGCAAATACACTGGCCTTCAAAACGTATTACCACAGTTTTGAAATTGCAATAAATTTTACAGTACACAAGATATTTAAAGTTCACTGATGGATGTCTTTCATTTATTTTAGATTCTCACTATTCACTTCCGTTGGAAGGTGAAGAGTATATAGGTGACTTGGTGAGCGATACATTCAAGCCTGCTTCACAGAAAGAGTCCAAAACGGTGGAGGCTCTGTACATGTATAGGCTGGCATCTCTTCAGAAGTTCGCACAGAGCTAGTGGTCATAGAAAATGGCACCCTGACTGGGGAACGATATGCTCAAGAGATCCTTAATGAGTATGCACGGCCATATTTGGTAAATTTGGATGCTCGATCGGGTCGGCTGGGCAGAATCGTAGTTTTGTAAAACCAAGCGGTTGAAATGAAATTATCTGGAAAAGAAGTGAAGTTACCGACATAGCTTGCAAAGTAAGCAAGCTGAAGTGGCAGTGGGGTGGCCATGTTTGTCGAAGGACCGATGGCCGGTGGAACAAACGACTCCTGGAGTTGAGACCGCGTATGGGCGAGCGTAGTGTGCCCCGCCCACAAATTGAAGGACTAGCGACATTAAAAAAACTTTTTCAAAAAACAAATAACCGACTTCAAGAAAAATACAACAAAGTGCAAAATAACTTTAATTTCGGAAATCGGTGTCTTTGGTTCCGTATTTTAGTTTTTTGCCACCGACTTCAGTTTTTTTTTTTTTGAAGTAGCAATTTTTTTTTTTGTAAAACGTTTTGTTTTTCACTTTTTAGTCACCTATCCCACACAAATTCGAATACCACTACCTGCTATATTAATAGCAGTGACAGGAACTTAAACATCATCCATTTAGACGAAGTGGCAACAATACGTATTATTGAAGCTAACTCAAAAACTACGCAAGCAAAGTTAATAAAATTTGTATATAAGTACGACCTACCAAACAAAAACAGAATCATCAAAATCATTTCACAATTGGCGGAATGATCATGTAACAAACATACAAAAAGAAAAAAAAACATACAGTCGAATTGAGAACCTCCTGTTTTTTGAAGTCCGTTAAAAAATGGCTGGGATAGACTGGGTGCGGACTGCGGAAGAAGAAGACAGGGTGTTGTGCAGCTCGGGAGAAGCCTATGACTAGCAGTGCGATAGGGTAAGTTGATTGAAGCGGTCACACAGACAGACACGAAAATTGACTTTGTTTAATACTATTTCATATTTTTCTTTTCTTCCTTTATTATAGAGGAGGTAATATAATAAGTAAATATCAAGGAGATACAAACAACAATATAAGTACGAAATGATCCCAATGTAATTTTTGTGGCGTATAAAGCCTTGTACAGTAAAACTGTTCGTGAAGAAAATTATGTTTATTTTATGAAGCTATACTCATAACTATGAATGAGAGACATCTGAATACAGAACGGGGAACATCTGAATCTTAACACTGATATATCCCGACTATGAACCAGTACTACGTGTTCGATTTATTGCAAGTGTATTGGAAAGTTATCTCATTATGATGTAATATGTTATCTAATAAATAGTATATTAGTTTGCTTCCCTCCAACCTTATAAGTCTGACAACCAGTCTTACCAAGGGGTACTTTTCGTATTACCCAGTAACTGAGTTGTGGAAGTCAGATAGGCAGTTGCTCCAAGTTAAATACTGTCTGGCAGCCGACCCTAACATAGTTGTGAAAAGGCTGGGCAGATTTATTTTTTGAGTTTGCTTCCCTCTATTTCGTACAAAGTGACTATACTTAACTATAATTCTTCCACGCAAATGGAATATTGTGTGTTCGTTATTTTAAGACTAGAAGTAAACATAGCTGGCGGTATAACTATATGTGTAGACCTCAGCCCAACCCTTCGACGAAACAAGTCGTGATGTTATGTTATATGTACGTATGCGTATTTCCAATAATGGTATATTTAGCAATTACACGCACTAAAACTCACGACAAATACACTACAGCTTTTATTATTTGCCCAACAAGACCATCCATCAAGGCTGTTGCCCTGATGAAATTGCCCCGTAAAAACCTAACGATTTCAACGTTGAAAAATGTCACTAACGATGCGCAGATTGCAATTCAAATACGTGCACCAAAACGTGTTCGAAAACCCAAATAAATAAAAGATTTTTATTTTTTTTAAACAACCTCTTCCAAAAAAACACTACAAAGTGCAAAAGTTGTTTTCGGAAGTCGGTGCCTTTGGTTGGCTGTTTGATAAAAAAAATTGCCATCGACTTCGCGATTTTTTTTTAGTTAAAAAATTAATATTTTTAATTTAATTTTTTTAATTTTTCATTGCAAGATTTCGATGTTAAATACATCATGAACATAGACGTAGACGTAGTAGCATAAATACAAACATAATAATGAACTCAAAAATCACTTAACAGAGTTTGACCCAAGTATGAGGTTAGGTATCTTTCCCAGTAAAAAAAGAATCATCGAATTGGTGGACGTGCTATAGAATAAACGCTGAACATACAGATTTAAAAAATCTGACGACTTGAGAATCTCCTACATTTTTTGAAGTCGGTTAAAAGAAAGAATGTCTAAGAAAGAAGTTCGCCTTTACAAATAAATGTTCGAACATCACAGGCAAACATATTTCCAGAGAATAAATTAAAAACCGAGTACCCTAACCAGAAAATTCATTATGTAATAAAAGAAAACCTAAAAGAAACCCGTGAAATATCGCAATATTACTCACTACCCCCGCTTTCTAAATTTAATTCAAGAGAAGAAACTTGAGGTTCATAACAAGCTTTTTATTATTTTGGGGAAGCGAAAGCCCTCCAGTGGAAAGTGAAAGCGTGTAGTGGTTAATACGAGCGTGTCTACATACAATCATTGAAATTTATTAATCTTAAAAATTTATTTTTTTCTGCTGTTTTAATGTAGTTCGAGAAGCTAGCTAGACGTTTCTTTTAAAAATATAGGTGTCCATATTCTTTGCAAAGTTCATATTTTATCATGTCTAGAGGAGTTTCATGAATTTTGATGCAGGTAAAAGGCAGAACATATCAGAATGTTCTGAACATTCATATTGATTTATATAGTGCATTCCATAAAGTATTTTAGATGTTACAAAAGGCTGCTGACTGGCTGGATTCTACCCTCAATAGGGATCCTAATTATCAATTTTTATATCACAGAAATACAATTATTCAAAAAAAATTTGTTACCTACCTTTAAAATGTGCTATGTTATAAAAACAGCATCACCAGCTCAACATTGTGCAGTTATTGGAATACTTGTAACAGATATTAACTAACCATAGTATTCGATACAAAATCAGTTGGCTACGCTAATTGGACTTGCGGCCAAATACTGAAATCAGACACTTGCATTTTGGAAACAAATATTTATATACCGCCCGCGGCAGCCCGTCTGTCATGGTTGTTACATGAGAAATCGAATATCACATTAAAGGGGTTATTATGATTTGATCACAAATGTAGTTTGGTGATCAAAAATCATATGATTCACATAGAATTCATGTTTGAAATCTTTGTAAAGTACAGTCAAAAACAAAAGGGAGCGCTTCATGAAATAAATAATAATTTTTAATATAATCTTTTTAAAGTAAGGACTTAAACTTTTGAAATTCTTGCCATTGCTGGGGTGTTGTCATAAGCAGCCGTGTCTCGCATATTTTTTTTGTAAAATGTAGTTAAATTTTTGAGTCGTCGATTTGGATGAAAATATCATCTTCAGAAAAACGTAAAGGGTACAGTAGGCCGCAAGACGCTAAAAAAGTATATTTTTCTTAATTTTATTTTACCACTTTGTCGGCGTGATTAATATGTACCTATACCCATGCCAAATTACAGCTTTCTAGTACTAACCGTCTCTGAGCTAAGCCGAGGACAGACAGACAACGGACATGGCGAAACTAAAAACGAGCGATCTTTACAGTAGCCGCATATGATGTGTAACATCTGACATTTTGGCTAAAAGTACCAAGTACTGACCTCTCGGAAAATGGTTTGGTACCATCTGACCGGCCAACACAAGCACCGCGCACGCTCAATGGTCAAATCACTTAGCGCGCGCTTCCCCGGATTCCTGTTACACACTTCCGTCCCTTTTCACGAAATCACTCCCACAGATTGCAAGAACATGAAACGAAAGATGTTACACATCAAAGAGATGTGTAATGTGATTTCTAAACTCATAATAGGTACGCAGTTGATTGAAATTATGAGTTAAGAATCTATTTTTGTTTTGTGTTGTCGTCATTAGGTTTCGATATCCATCACGTGTCTGAAGTTTCGCCAGTTATTTTAATTTGACCCCGTATACCTTCACGTTTAGGTATAACATCAAAAACAAATATATAAGTTTGTTCCATGCGTCAGGTGTTAACGGTCCCATGAGAATTAATTGAGGGTAACGGATAACTAAATGGTGCTCGAAACTGCTTGTGTTTGTGCACTGTTGTAATCTTTACATAAAACATTAATGTTACGTGTATAGGGAAAACACCCAAATTAAACTAGAAACTGTAGGTTGTTTTGATCACACATGTATATCTTCTTCTTCTAATAAATAAAATTCTCGTGTCACAGTGTTTGTAACAAAACTCCTCCGAAACGGCTTGACCGATTCTTATGAAATTTTGTGTGTATATTCAGTAGGTCTGAGATTAGGACGTAAACTATTTTTCATACCCCTAAGTGATAAGGTAAGTAAGTAAGTACGTAGATAGGTAGGTGAAGGTAGGGTCTGTAGGTAGGTATTTAGGTAGGTTAAGTAGGTAGATAGGTAAGTATGTAGGTATGTAAGTAGATACGCCTTAAATAAATACTTAGTGCTACCCATGCGAAGCCGGGGCGAGCAGTTAGTATTTCTATATTATCAATAATCACACATTTTTATGTGTACACTTTTAGCGATATGGATAATACAACTCGATATAAAAACCTATAAAGGTCAACTCACAAGTAAGAGCACTGCACGGGATCGGCATCACCCCATCTCATCGGCTCGTCTTTAACCAGGTGTCAACCCAACGTGAGTATGTAACCGGATTGACTCAGCACCTCCGAGGCGACGACGGCTCACGCCGCCGCCGCCGCTCTTACTGCTGGCCGACAACCTCGCACGGTTGGGTGAAGCCGGCAACGACTCTTCGTAAAGCTACGGTTTGCTAGAAGAACGGTGGCTGCCCACATACCGTCTACAATTTACCGGCGAATGACGTAACTGAAACGTTATTTATGAAAATAAGTTGCTGTGTTTTCCTAAAGAGCGTTTTTTGTCACCGTAAAGTCAAACCCCGGTGCCATCATTTCATGTAAGCCGTCACAACGGCCATCATGTAGCAGCCACCGCTTTTCTAGGAAACCATAGCTTTTAAACGAGGTGACGGCTCGCCGTAAACAGGACGACGGCCCTCGGAAACCGGTGATATGTAAAATCAACTAATAACAATACGATAAAAAAAACCTATTCGGGCAAAACGGTACATCCTTTTTTGCTATGGAATTTTTGCATTAACAATTGAAATTTGGACAGCATACAATGTCAGCTAGTAAAATACAGATGCTAAAAGTTAGTGACAATAATGAAACAAAACACGTGTATTTTCAATTGAAATCTGCTAACAATAGCAAATTTTATTGATCGTAAATGGCCGACAACGTTTGACACATTACTTATATTAGTCTGTCACGTAACGGAGACTCAAGGACGGTTTGGAAGGCTCCCGTCTGTCGGCAAGGTATACGTACTCGTAGTACATAGTTGTACCGGAAATCGGAAATGAGACGCTGGCGCTTGGAGGTCTGCTGACGCCACAAAGAGAATGTTAAAAATATTCGACAAATGGCTAAGATCTCACTATTTTAATTAACGATTGAAATAATCATTACATACGCTTCTTTCTGTTCGGTGTTGATGGAAAAGTATCGAATTTTTTTATAGTTATAGAAAACGTGTCGAATTATTAATGGGTTTTTTTTTTAACCCTAAAAGCAATCTCTGCCCCGAGGCCCCATATTTATCCCCAAATACTACTCGTATGTTTTAAAAATATTATTTGTTAACAAAAAAACCACTTCCACTTTTTTTCACATACGTAATTTCTTCCCGTCCTAAACAAAGAACTAGTGCGCAAACTGATTCTTTATGACCAACGTCGTCGCCTAATATTTTAAACACTAAATTATAATAAGAATCTCATAAAACGATTCTGTTTATCTTAAATAAATATTGTGACCTCAAAGTACAAGATAAGACAAGCGTCTTCAAACCAGGAATCGATCACAGACGTCCTTCAAAAGTTCTGCCAAGACGTATCATTGCCGCGGTTGTCAAGCGCTTTCAAAATAAACAACTGCTTATAATGTTCAAATGGGGCTATAAATGGCCCATTGTAACTTAAAACTTTCTACTCCATTGTGCTTATGTGCAACTTCTAAAGAATTCTTTATAATTGCCGTTTAAAAGGTAGGTACATATTATTTTACCAGGATTCAATTCCGAATTTAAAAAGGAATAGGAATTTTCTTTTTTTTTCTATTTTGTTACAGTTATGTGTGTTTAATAATTATGTTCTTTGGGAAGCCTACGTGCAGTTGCACTGTGAATTGTTTTCTGGCTAGGTCTTTATAAGTTATCAAACTTAGATAATATTACTGTTAATCGGGCCTGGTCTAAAATAATAAAACACTAGGTATTTTTTCGGCCATAACTTTAATTTCATTTAGTAACGATCCGATGAATAAACAGTTTCTTTGACATGCACAATTACAATAACAGGGTATCTAAACTTAGACAGGTAAACTTTACACACTGTTAGTAGATAGTGTACTTGACAAAGGAATTTACTGTGAATACGTGTTACGTACCCATTTCTGTCTCATAGGTACGTTGAAGAAAACTTATTATAATGGCTTCTGCTTCTCTTGAGTCGACACGAGTTATGAACCTTCCTTTTTATTAGTTAAGTAAAGCTACTTAAAACAAGGGTTGTGGTGTGGTAGGCTAACCATGGTGGAGCTGTAAGTACTTACCTACATACTTAAAAAAACAGCAGCTATTTTTGAAGAGGTTTTCAAATTGACGCAATTTCTAGAATTTCTAGCATCTAGTGGGTGAACGAGCTAATGAAAAACTAGAATCACAAGAACTCAAACAATAATTTCTTGGAAACTACCAAATTGTATTGTCTGTTCCAAAATGATCTGATGAAAACAAATCACAAACCCTGTTCACGTTACATTCTTACGCAATCACTCACTACGGAGAATTGGTAACACATTCATCTATAAATTATTATCTCGGTAAGGTTTCAACTTTATATCTCACGACGTTTCTCATCAATTATTGTCTGAATAACATTATTAATGTAATTGAAAAGCATCGATGAAAATTTCGGTTATAAAATTAACCTCAATTATCAAATGAAAAACATTTAAAATTAGAAATTTGGGTTTAAGTATTCGAATAATGAAATCAAAGCACTCGTTACAAATTGACATCCACAGGTACGTTTTTTGATCCCTATGTTTACATTTTCATTAGATAGGTACTCTTGGTGTTAAGAGCAGTGGTGCTTTACTTTGTGTAAATTATTTCATCACCACTGTTCTCAAAGCGGTGAAGGACAACGTCGTGAGAAAACCAGCATGTCGTAGAACCAAAAATTCGAAGACATGTGACATCTACCAACCCGCACTGGACCCGCGTGGTGGATTACGGCCCACTCCCTCTCACAGATAGGAGGCCTGCGTCCCAACAGTGGGAAGATGTTATGATGAAGATGATGGCTGTTTATGCTATGAGGTACTTTTGGTACACGGTCTGTATGTTAAACGGGTTTTGAGGAAAGTCTGTTTCGAAATGCAACAAACCCTGTCGTGTCTTGTCACAGTCGTTATTCAGTCAACTGCCTAGCTTTTTCCCAACTATGTTAGGGTCGGCTTCCGGTCTAACCAGATGCAGCTTATTACCAGTATTTTTCACGGATCGACTACCTATCTAACGTCCACAATCCAGTTACTGGGTAACATTATACCCCTTGGTAATATTGGTTGTCAGACTTTGAGGCTTCTAACTACCCTTAATGACTGTCGAAGATCTACGAATGACAGTTGGGGCCAACGGCTTAAAGTGGCTTAGAGGGTTCTCGATATGTAATGGATGGTGAATGGCTCGACCCAACCACTACCCGACCTGCTGTCATCAGCCGGCTGTTATCATTTAACTACAGTCGTCACTATACTCTGTTTAAAATTATGATGGTGTATTTGACACAAACCAAATGTTTATTTTGGAGTTGTTCTGTTGAATAACATATTAAATAGAAAGTTGGTTTCTTAAGTTTTGATTTGAAACTATAAGAGATGGGCAAAGTGTATAATTTTTGCGATTGGAACATTTGCATCTGGATCACTGAAATGATCCGAATCATTGATATGTTTAATTTGGATCATTTGAATTATCGACTCAAAGGATATAAAAATGTATAAAGGCAACGAAAAACTGTGAGCGTATGAGTAATGCACATATCATTTGGTATCTCTTTCTGACTTAAATAGATTGTAATGTGTCACCCGCTCACTCGCGACTCGCGAGTCAGTTCGGTAGTACTGACACTAAAGTAACGTAACTCTGAGACTCAGTCTGTCTCTCTCGCTCACTCGCTCACTGCTGCTCAGTCGCCTCGCAAGCGACGGTCGCGTGGAATGACACAGAGACAAAGTAATGATTCAGATTCAAATGATGCGTTTGAAACGTTGTTACTGTTACTAAACCAATATTTTGGAACACTTCAATGATCTGGATCAGTGATTCGGTTCGGTAAAGCACACGCCTAGAAACTATTCTTTAAAATATTTATTTATTTAAGGACTTTGGAAGACTTACAGCTAAATACAATGTTGATAAATAACAGTATGATAATCTGACAGATATTATTAAATTATTTAATGCCGCGTCTAAACTATTAATTTCTATTGTTTTGTTGTACTTGTAAGAAAACACGAATGGTTTGCGTAGTTATAATATCGCTTTTAAAGATATTCGTTCAACGTATGAGAAAGGAAGAATGATGTATGCATGGAGGCGCATAATAATACTTTCGCTTATTCTGGAAACATCGATGTAGCTCGAGTTGTCGTTTGGTTATCTTAAGCTCAACTTAATCTACCCAGTTTCCATGGATTAATCTCTCAAGCTTAGCTTACGGTTAATGAGAGTAGAAGTCCAACATAATTTGCAAAGGTGCACTTTACTAATTTTAAACTATTATTAAAACATCCATAATAGACGGATGGATGACCCCTGTAATACAGGTTTTCCTAGCATGGGGGTCTAGGATCATTTATTTTGTAACAGGCAATTTGCACGCTTAAAATTAAGTGTCACTCTGTATGTGTGTACTTTCTTTTTTATGACAAAAAAAAATATTATTTTATTATATATTTTTAATTTACCATCACAAAAGAGGCACAATAGTAGCAGTTCTATCAAATAAACGCGCCACAGAACAATTTTAGGTCACGAACTGAATATTGGTCTTGCGAAAGTACAATTGTTTAGGATATGATGGGACTGATATGCGGTATACGTAAAAGCCCCTATAAACAAAAAAAGGAAAAAAAAAAACTCAATATTGTATTATATTAGGTAACTAGCGAAATACTGCAAATAGTTTTATTTTATGCAGAACAAAAACTTGCCTGGCTTATTTCCACAGTAATATTGTAAACAGTCCAAATTGTCATTTTCTTTGTTGAAATGGTCTAGTCAAAAACTTCTATTGTTGCTTTTTTATTCCATTTTCATGCCAAATGTTTATTTATTTATTTTATTATTTGTGTACACACAGTAAAATACATACAGATACGACATAATTATAATTTGAGTACAAAGGTGTTCTTAGTTAAAGGTTTCTATTTGGAAATATCATGCATTAACGCACGTTCTGTTTTAATAAAATTCACGGTTTACTTCTATGTTATTGAAATATTTTGAATTCCTCTGTGAATACAGCCAGCCGGCAGCCCTGTTGCTTTGTGCTCGGACAAACGCATATTTCATAGATATTACACGCCCTGGGGGTGCTATTCTATAGACCGCCAGCAAGCGAACACACTACTGATATTTTTCATATGTTTTTGCAAAATCAAAGCCTGCTTTCATAAAGGGAATGATCGTTTTATCATTACGTCTTGGTGAAAAAAATTTATTACGGTCTCCGATCTGTTCATGTTTAAAATCTCTATACTCGTATTTCGTGATACAAGTGAAAGTTTTTACATTTTAAGTATATATATAATTATGCTAGGATAAAAACGCCTACTTTCATATGAAAGTTTGTATGTTTGGATGTTTGTTACTCAATCACGCAAAAACGGCTGAATGGATTTGGATGAAATTTGGCACACAGATAGTTTATAACCTGGATTAACACAAAAGATATTTTTTTATCCAGGCAGTACGTTCCCGTGGGATAATTTCCAATCTCCACGCAGGCGAAGCCGCAGGCGCAAGCTAGTTAAAAATAATCTTCATTTTGAATTGCATTAAAACATTTGTAGTTAATATGGCTTCGTATTGAAAACACTTCAACATAACTGTTTTTTTTTTAAACCCAGTACGAAATAAGGTAAAGCACGCAATGCGAAGCTTCTATTTCATCTCACATCATCTCATCAAAATTAATTCCATATTTAATGGCAACAGTCTCAAAAGACTGCCAACATTTTGGTAGTAAGTTAGCACGTGTAGTTTCCCATCAAAATGCTTCGCAACCGTTACTAAAATGCATTACGAGATATATAATGCCTAGACACAAAATATCTCGGGGCGAACAATGCAGAGGTAAACTAATGTATGTTAGAAATTCCTAACTTTGTCTGATGTTAACTTAATTAATTAACGACTTAAGGTTCGTTTAAGTATGCACATAAAGGTCTGTTACGTTGCCAAGTGTTTTACCTTAAAACTGGGTAACTAGATGGCCACGTTCAGCATTGGCAGCTATATAATCAGCCTGTAATATTCCCACTGCTGGAACTCAGGCCTCCTCTCTTCGAGAGGGAGTGGGCTGTAATTTACTACGCGGGCCCAGTGCGGGTTGGTAGACGTCATATGTCCTCGAATTTTTGGTTCTAAGACATGCCGGTTTCCTCACGATGTTTTCTTTCACCGTTTTGAAAGCAGTAATGATGACATTATTTACGCAAAGTAAAGCACCTGCCTGGGTTCGAACTCACGACAACTCGTAAGTCAGGGCCGTTTCCACTGGGGCACCACTGCTCAGCTCACAAGACCAGCACAGCTATATGGCTAGTTTCACTAAAATCAAGCCAACGACAATCTGTCGTCAGGACACAGAGGGAACATTCGCTTTGAGTTCCGTACTTAAGAAAATAAATTCAAACTGTAGTATTTCAAAGCGGTGCAAGCTTTATTCAAATAACTGTGCCTCTAAGTCTCAAACGTCTACAGCGTATTGACACTCAAAATGTTAGTAGGGAACAGAAACTAAATTTTGCACAGTATTTTATTTCAAGAAAGACTCCTTTTCACAGAAAAAGGAAAGAACTCTCTTAAGGAAAATTTTCTACATTGTTCCGTATTGTGCCAAAATAAGAGTTGAATAATTATTACGTAACATAACAACATACCTAGTTTTCCCGAAGGGTTGGGCAGAGGTGTACTTATAGTACACCCACGTTACAATTATGTGAGTGTACATAAGGTCAAACAAGTTTTTTAAACTGACCAATGATGTTGCGAAGTCTTTCCTTATCCTTGATGAGGTACTAATAATGATAGGTAGTAAAAGTACTATTCTCAGTACCCCATCAAAGGCATAATTATTACAATACCAACGACCAACGCCAGCGAGCTATCTAGGTCCAATGCTGGACACAGTCGGCTACCAAAAACGCCAGCCAGAGAGTAAGTAGGGCGAAAACTGGAGAGCTAGCCATTTCACACACATGCCGCTCAATTACTCTACCACAACCAAGCCTTCCCAAATATGGGGCCTGGTTTAAGTCTAGACCAGATGCGGTTGATATCAGTATTTAGTATCCATTATGTTTGTATTCACGTACGTAATTTACAAACGAGTTTATAAGTAGGTCCAACTTTCCCTAAGCAAATAATGATCATACATCCACAGACTGTTGCTAAGTAATCGATTCATGCGGTTGATATTAAACCACTTCTACTTTCGATACCAAAATCCAATAAGGTATCATTGTTGAAACGAGCTTTAACTTTCTGAATAGCGTACCGACTCCTCCACAATTCAAACGTGTCTAAAAATAGTTTTTGGTGGAATTAATGAAAATGTGTGTGTCAAAGTTGTATGTAACTCCTGCTCTGTCTATCAAGCGAACCAACTAGTTGCTTATCATCCGGGCACGTTGCGAGAGTGGAGGAAATGAGTTATACCGTGACGCTGTGGCGTCGCCCTAATAACCAGGTCATACTGATTGCTTATACTTTTTTAATAGATTTACGCGCTTTTTGTTAACTAATTAGCGATCCGCTCCTGCTTCGCACGGTTTTAACGACTTGACAAAACGTCGATATTTCTTTATTTTGTATAAGTTTGATATTTATATTTTATACACTTATACCTTTCGGAATAAAATGAGTGATGGTGATAACCGCATCAAAATCTGTTGCGAAATTTGGAAAAACAACGTGGTCACACGGACAGACACGAAAAGCGAATTTATTTTATAAAATATAAACACATATTTGTCAAATATGACCCGTAACTCGCGAATCTTTCGAAAGCTTAGGTAGAATGTACTGTATTATGTTTTACTAAAACTTGTTACATAATTGGGTATGTCATTTCATCAAGAAATATTTTACCGGACACAATTCCCATATGACTGAACTTTGGTAAATCAAATATGTATCATTGTTTTGCTTTCGAATCGAACCGTCTCTCTAGCAACCTCTACACCCGAGTCAGTATTTTTTATTCAGGTGCTATAGACGATTGATTTCAACAAAGTAGACTTCCACAAAGTGGACCGATGACCTGGTGAAGACCACAGGTATCCACTTGATGCGAGAAGCTCAGAACCGGTCGAAATGGCGGTGCTTAGGGGAGGCCTATGTCCAGCAGTGGACGTCTTTCGGCTGAATTGATGATGATAAGACTCTCACAAAATACTCTAAGGAAACATACGCTCATGATCTTTTCATGAAATTCGATTTGTAATAGCAAAAATGGCCCAGTGGTTTCTTAGCGGACCCATTATATGTTTTATCTCCCTCGAAAACGCATACGTAAGACAATTAAGATAGAGGCAGCAAAAGATTTATATAGAACGCAGCGGGGTCAGTTAATTATCTCTGATTACATTGTAAGTAGTTCCTGGTACAATCGGGGAGCTAACGCGACGCTTTGAGCGTGTTAGCAAGAAACCTACGATATTTTTGTACAATTTCGAGAATACTGTTTTCTTGTAAAGGATTATTATAAAGTCCATTTGAGATACAATATTTTTTCCACAAAACCTTTTATATAAAGATTTTTATTTTCGCAGAATGGATAGCTTTAGTGAATTCATTGCTATGTACCAAAATGCTAACAGTTTAGAGTTATGCAGTAGGTATAAAGTAGGTATTTCCTATTATTTTGTGTTATAACAATAAAATAAAATTTAAATTTATATACTTTATTGTTTCTTTATTAGTACTATCTACACTTTTTATTAGTGAAAATGCTAACGGATAGGTACTGCGGAACGATGGGAAACTGAAAATGTCCCGTAACTCTTTCAATAATAAAAAAATTGTTTTTTAAATAATTTCCTATATCCTTAAAGGGCTTAGTTATACCTTTCAACAAAAGTTTTAACATCTAAGTAATATGCTGCACGAGTAATTATGTTTTTACTTTGCTATCTGCGAAATATTTAATTTAAGTTTATAATTTTGCGCCTACATATTCGTAATAATACTCGTGTATATACGACTACGTGTGTGAATAAATTACACGAAAATAATGTTGTTATTGTTAGTCGCCTCCATATAATAGTCATGTTGTACAATTTAAAAAAAAATCTTTTTAATGTTCGGATTAGGGCACTCTCTCACTGCTCAAATTGTCAAAGCGGAAGGCTCGTTACGGGGGACTGCTCGCGGTGTGGACACACCTTTAAATCTCATTGAAAGGTTCGTTCGCTATTTTTTGACTACCAACACGTGTACAGTAGTATATATACTACATTAGTTATAATGTACACGTGTTACAAGATTATAATATTACAAGATTCATTATTAATTTAAATTGTAATAATCAAGTGTTGATATTAATGATAACGAGAATGCTAATAAATCAATGTACAAAATTGTATGCTTTCATTATTCAGGTTCACTTAAGTCTGCATAAATTGACGCCACTCTCCCGAATTTAATTATAACTAATACTATAATAGGTATCGATCGTAATTAGTCCTATTTCTCGTCACACTGGATTTTCAGCTGACTGGTGTTATCCTTTGAAAATATTGGATTCTGCGAAATATAAAGCTGTTTTTAAGTTTTTAATTACCTAAGCGTTAATTTATAGAATCATTTGATCTAGACTTCTTTTAAATTAGGTTTTTATACAACCATAAATTAAACTTCATACCTGTATCTAACCAAATCAAATACCCAGTTCCCATTAAGAGGCTTACAACAGCTAAAGCGTGGTCATTGTCGGACTGCATAGAAAAGAAAAAGAAGCGCGATGACACAACGCTAGTAATTTATTGCAAAATATATAGACAAATATTCTATTTAAAATAATGATTGAAAGTACAAAAAAATTAAAACAGTATTACGGTAATATGTTGCTCGTAGAATAATCTGACAAAAAATCAGAATGATTGCATGTATATTATTATGATTTTTAATCGTCAAAAGGATTTTTTAGGTACCCATATTCGTGTTTTTTTTCTATAGTGTCAAATTTGTTGTATTATGTTTTCAACACACTATCTTACTAGCATAAATCCTGAAGACAATCTTACATTTTTCTGATTTTGTTTACTGCAGTGGATCATATACTTTTAGGCATTATAAAACTTGTGTTTAGGCACGTTTAGGTCTTGAAGTCCCCTTAAGTCAAATACCTACATATTATCTTATAAGTCGCTCGCTATCTATTGTATAGCTAGTCGGCGGATCGGCAAAACCCATCACTATTAATAAGATTATTAGAAAAACCAAAAAAAAAAACGATATTTGTATTTAGGTCTTTAATGTTTTCAAAATACTCCTATGCATTAATTAGTATTGCCAGTTTTTTCATAATTATATTGTCGCATTATCGTCCCCGTGTGGTAACGTTTAAGATTCTTTTTTTTATTCGAACCTATCTACTCTAATATTATAAAGAGAAAAGATTTGTATTTTGTTTGTAATAATTAAACTCAAAAACACTGGACCGATTTAAAAAAAAAATTACTAGTAGTAAGTATGCTATATTATCACCGAGTAACATAAGCAATCTAAACTTATATTATAAAGAGAGAAACATTTGAATTTTTGTA
The DNA here is from genome assembly GCA_947364205.1 of Agrochola lota. Lineage (NCBI taxonomy): Eukaryota > Metazoa > Arthropoda > Insecta > Lepidoptera > Noctuidae > Agrochola > Agrochola lota. Next base: position 13,446,285 of record OX376223.1, on the reverse strand, counting down.
TGTTTGTTTGTTTCACTTTCAAGCTGCAACGACAAAACGGATTTGGATGAAATTTGGTACATGGGAAAACCATGACCTGGGTTAGAACACAGTATACTTTACATCTCGATATTCCCACGAAATCGAGACTTATGGAAGTGAAACCACGGGGGTAGCTAGCTAGCTAGTAATTTATAAAGATACTAGCTATCGCCCGCGACTTCGCCCGCGTGGATTTCAGAAATGATCCCACGGGAACGTACTACCGGGATAAAAAAACCTGTGTTGATACAGGTTATAAACTATCTGTGTGCCAAATTTCATTCAAATCCATTCAGCCGTTTTTGCGTGATTGAGTATAGAACACACAAACATACAAACTTTTACATTTATAGTATTATATATATATATAATATATATATATATATAGTAGGATAGTAGGATCACACGGGCTAAGCCGCTAGTGGAAGCTAGTTCAAAATAAGATGATTATAAAATTAAGAGAGGTGATAGACACCTAGATGTTCGATATTCTCCACGCATATTTATAAAAACACTACCCTCCTTTTGGGTTTTGCCACAGTAGGGTAAAAAGACCGAAATAAATGATTAAAGCTAACGAAAACACACGAGCAAGGGCAAAGGAACCATGAATTATAAATTGCTGTCAAATCCATGCATGATTAAAAACCGAAGGCTTGGTTCAAACTCGAACTCTTTATCGTACAAACGTTCGATAAGAAAGAAAAGAAATAAGTACCTTGTCAAATGTCTCGGCGAAGTTAACAAACATTGACGTCACGAACAAATTACTTATCTCAAGGGGGAAATAAGATAAAAGAGGCTTCGACAACGAACAATAGATCCTATGAAGTGGAGACTGAAAATTGTAACGTGTAAAAAGTACATAGAATCGTATACAATGTATAAACTTTGTTTTTTCTCCTTGATTTATACTACAAATGAAATCAAAGCGTTGCGCACTGCTTGAAGAAGACAAAAAAAATTACTGTGAAAAATCACAGTGTTTGGCATTACGAAAAAAATCATCCAAGAACGAGTCGAGTTCGCAAACTAGGGTTCTGAACAAAATTACACCGAGCAGTATGTAGAACGGTCGCTGGGATGCTGTAATTAGGTACTGTATAGCGCGTAATTAATAAACCTGAGCTAACTCCTAAACTTACATCTAGATCTCAGTATCAAGGGGAAAAAACTTGTACTATGTATATGATTCAGCTAACGAAACTTTGATAAAGATAAATGCTATATTGTTCAAAAGGGATTCATAAGAAGGCACCTGTTTTTAAATGTTCGGCTAGGTACTATAACAATATCGAAACCGGCTTTCTGTAAAAAATATGGCTCAATATCTAATATCCTTATTAAAATCTAAATTTTTGCTTTACAAACCTATAAGGAGACATATTTTTCAAAACCTTAAAAACATGATAGCTCGCGGCTTAGTAAGGGGAAATCGTATCGTACTGAAATTACGCGCCATAAAGAGGAATTTTCTGTATGAGCGCAATACAAAAAAATGGTTCCTCAGTCACGGGCTACATATGAACTTGTAAAATTAAGAAATTGGTGTAATGTAAGAGTAGGTAGGTATTTGATCTAATATCAAAATATTTGAATAATAACGCGTAGGTAGCCAAGAGGGGCACATTTTTTTGATAGACGATCCCTACTAGGCTGTGTGTTTAAAACCTAAGCCAGCATTATGTTATATAGACCTACTAATATGTTCTTTTTAATTACCCACTTATTTTGTACTTTTGATTATGGATTTGGAGTAAGACATACTAATCCATACTTAATATTATTTAAATGCGAGAATAACTGTGTCTGGTAACTTTTCACGTCTCTTAACCACTGAACCGATCGTTATGAAATTTGACAGATACGAGGCCTGGGACCTGGTGAAAGACGCAGATTACTTTGGATCCCGGATATTTTTATTTTTTATTCTTTAAATCAAGATACACGCAGATGAAGTCATCGGCAACAGCCAGTGGGATTTATTGGTCAAAAACCGCCAATTCAGGTAAAAGGGGGAGTGAGTAATGATTCTTTCTTTTCTATGAAACAAGAGATCTTTCGCGGACTCTTGCAGTTACAGGCTAATTAATTATGTTTTTTTTTTCGAAAATGCATACATAAATCGTTACTAAGTATTATAGCGTCATTAAAACCACGAGAAACGCGTAGAAAAATTGAATAATTGCTCTAATTGGCATGTTATCGATACCTATCAAGTGAAGTTTCGTCAAGTGTTTTATATATTTAAATATACATAGTTAGTTATTTAGTACCTAGTGTAAGTAGTTAGTTTTATAATAATAGTCAATTTCATTAATTTTCTATCGTTCAATAAAGACAGTTTTCAAAGATTTATAGTTCTATTTTGTTTGGCATTTACGGCTGGGCAAAGTCCTTCCAGAAATTACCATGCAATATTATCAACTTACAACAACTTAAAAGACATTAGATCTAACCAATGCACTTTGTGTTTTAACTTTGTGTTATTAAAAAAAAAATGCATTAATGTATAATTTTGGATAGTAATCATGTTTATATCTTTTAAAATAAATACTTTAATTTAACGAATGTGCCTGCATGTTCAAAAACATGAGTCTTTTTTAATTACATATTATAATCCTCCGCAAAATCCCGGTCTTTTGATAAGTGTGCGGAAACGGGTTTAAATAAGGAGACCCGTTCAATATTTAATCTTAATGGAAAAGACACTTACCGTAATAATATAATAAACGTATACCTAGAGAAATGTATAATAGAAATAATAGGGCAATGAAACAATCGCTTATTAAAAAATATATAAGGCTATAGTTGACACGAGATAATTGCACCCAAAAATGATTAAAATTCGTAAATAATAATAGTGAAGACCGATATTTTGATTCAGTAGCAAAACATAATTCGTGTAAATAAATTCCTTATTTTATTGTAATACCTAGTTCAAAAACTGACATTCTAGAAATGTTTAAACGTGCAGGCTCTATAGATAAACGGTTTAATCAAACTATAAAATTGTTAAAAAGCAGTAACCATTAATTTTAATTAACGACCGTAAGCGCGTAAACGGTATACAACACAAAAACACTTACCATGTAACAATCACAGATGTGAACCAAAACAACTCAGTGTTAATCCTTCAATTAACTCACAATTTCACGAACATACTCGTAATTTCACTTGAAGCGTTCACCACAAAAGTTAAAGTCACTTCACTACGTAACCTCGATACTCGTAGCTCGTAGTACGCTCGAACCTCCCGCTACGCTGCTACGCCGCGCTCTACGCCGGCACGTGCGATCCCCGTAGCTGAGTAGATAAACTGGAGTACAGCCGCTACGAAGTAAAGTTCCGAAGTTTACCGAGCGCTGCCGAGCGCCACCGAGACTTTGTAAGCCGTGATTGATATCAAATGAAATGTGAAGAATGAGTAGTTCTAGAGAGCTCTTTGTTTTAAGGATTATGTTTTTTGCCACCGCCGGGCGGTGTCGCTACCATCGTATATCTTTTGAAGAAGGGCATTTTCCTCAGTTATAGTGTATTTTGATAAAAAAATAATTTCATTTGTTTTTGTTGTTGTAATATAGCAAATGTCGAATCTCGAGATACAGGTCTTATTGTGTGTATACTTTAGCTGAACTTTATATCGTCGTAGTAAAGTTATATAAAGCTCGGACCACTTTTCCAGTTAATTAGCTCGGTAACATATTAAGTAATTTTATCCATGCGGTATATTGGATTACCTAAATGATTTGCTCTCAACTGCTAGGGGTTTTTGCGTAATATGAACTTTATTTTGTTAAAGCAACATACATAACATATTTTTAATGGAAGCTGGCATAGCCACCCATCGCCATTTTGGTTTTTCGTCACAGATGCGTCGCACAATGTAACTGGCATACAAATAGGTAGAGGTCACTTGAACAAACAAAAAATATAAAGAGATACGAAGTCTTGAAGACATCTCAGACAGCGAAATTTACTTAGGAATATCTCGGAATCAGCCTTGGAAACGCTGGCGGTATGACTGAGACGTATTTATTGACGATTGACCGGAGAAGGCAATGTGAATTGAAGAGAGGAAAGCAATGGGGGAACTTTGCACAACAGAGGGATAATTAAAAATAGACAGATAGAACAGACACAGAACAGAGAGGGACAGGAAAAAAACCTCTGCAACGTGTCAATCTATTATAAGCTAGGGACCCGCCCCTGGTTTACTCGGTTTTACGACTTGACAAAAGAGATCGAGATTCGTTTTTTACATGTAAGTTTAATATTAATGTATTATACACCCTTCCGATAAATCTCTAAATTATGGTGAAAACCGCATCAAAATCCGTTGCATAGTTTAGTAGAACAACGCGGTCTCACAGACAGATATATACGTAAAGAGAGTTTATAATATGATGATTCTAATAAAGCAATAGGGAGAACTTTGCACAGCAGAATAGTCTTTATTTTATAATATGATTTTATATAATGTTATAATGGGCTTTTCAATTTGACAACATTGTTATTATTATATCTGTTTGTGTGTTTTTATTAATAACATGATTATTATAGAACGTTTACTTTTTTCTCATAACATTATACACCCTACGGGTATGTAAAAATATTTCAATGTTGACCTGGATATTTGTGCTCACTGTGGCAGACAGTAAATAAACTGTTACGCTTACATTGTTTGATATTTATATTCATTTTAATATCATTGTAAAGAACAGATAATAACTTGTAAAAATTTCTGATACTTGAATGTTTTTTAACTCTGTTTCAAATACTACTAATAGGGTAGGTAGGGTAGGTAGGGTAGGTAGGGTAGGTAGGGTAGGTAGGGTAGGTAGGGTAGGTAGGGTAGGTAGGGTAGGTAGGGTAGGTAGGGTAGGTAGGGTAGGTAGGGTAGGTAGGGTAGGTAGGGTAGGTAGGGTAGGTAGGGTAGGTAGGGTAGGTAGGGTAGGTAGGGTAGGTAGGGTAGGTAGGGTAGGTAGGGTAGGTAGGGTAGGTAGGGTAGGTAGGGTAGGTAGGGTAGGTAGGGTAGGTAGGGTAGGTAGGGTAGGTAGGGTAGGTAGGGTAGGTAGGGTAGGTAGGGTAGGTAGGGTAGGTAGGGTAGGTAGGGTAGGTAGGGTAGGTAGGGTAGGTAGGGTAGGTAGGGTAGGTAGGGTAGGTAGGGTAGGTAGGGTAGGTAGGGTAGGTAGGGTAGGTAGGGTAGGTAGGGTAGGTAGGGTAGGTAGGGTAGGTAGGGTAGGTAGGGTAGGTAGGGTAGGTAGGGTAGGTATGTGATGTTTATATTCATTTTAATATCATTGTAAAGAACAGATAATAACTTGTAAAAATTTCTGATACTTGAATGTTTTTTAACTCTGTTTCAAATACTACTAATAGGGTAGGTAGGGTAGGTAGGGTAGGTAGGGTAGGTAGGGTAGGTAGGGTAGGTAGGGTAGGTAGGGTAGGTAGGGTAGGTAGGGTAGGTAGGGTAGGTAGGGTAGGTAGGGTAGGTAGGGTAGGTAGGGTAGGTAGGGTAGGTAGGGTAGGTAGGGTAGGTAGGGTAGGTAGGGTAGGTAGGGTAGGTAGGGTAGGTAGGGTAGGTAGGGTAGGTAGGGTAGGTAGGGTAGGTAGGGTAGGTAGGGTAGGTAGGGTAGGTAGGGTAGGTAGGGTAGGTAGGGTAGGTAGGGTAGGTAGGGTAGGTAGGGTAGGTAGGGTAGGTAGGGTAGGTAGGGTAGGTAGGGTAGGTAGGGTAGGTAGGGTAGGTAGGGTAGGTAGGGTAGGTAGGGTAGGTAGGGTAGGTAGGGTAGGTAGGGTAGGTAGGGTAGGTATGTGATGTTTATATTCATTTTAATATCATTGTAAAGAACAGATAATAACTTGTAAAAATTTCTGATACTTGAATGTTTTTTAACTCTGTTTCAAATACTACTAATAGGGTAGGTAGGGTAGGTAGGGTAGGTAGGGTAGGTAGGGTAGGTAGGGTAGGTAGGGTAGGTAGGGTAGGTAGGGTAGGTAGGGTAGGTAGGGTAGGTAGGGTAGGTAGGGTAGGTAGGGTAGGTAGGGTAGGTAGGGTAGGTAGGGTAGGTAGGGTAGGTAGGGTAGGTAGGGTAGGTAGGGTAGGTAGGGTAGGTAGGGTAGGTAGGGTAGGTAGGGTAGGTAGGGTAGGTAGGGTAGGTAGGGTAGGTAGGGTAGGTAGGGTAGGTAGGGTAGGTAGGGTAGGTAGGGTAGGTAGGGTAGGTAGGGTAGGTAGGGTAGGTAGGGTAGGTACGATAAGTAGCGTAGGTAGGGTAGGTAGGGTAGGTAGGTAGGTAGGTGCGCCTTAGGTAAGTACTTAGTGCTACCCGCTGACAGCTAGTATTTTATAAAAATCACGAAATAAAACATTAAATGAATATTTAATTAAACAACGTTACGTCGCGGTTTAAAAGAAGATGTCTAGTGACGAAAATTCCAAAGATGTATGTGTGTGTATGTTTAGGTGGTTTGCTCATGTTGAGAGGATGAATGAAAGGCAATTAACAAAAGGTATTTACAAGGCAGATGTGAGTGGAAACGACGGGAGGGGACGCCCTAGAAGGACATATAGTGCCCTTATTGGTGATGTTCTTCAGAAAGGTCAGGTGCATAGTACTCGCAACCGGCGTGCGTGTATGACCAGATGTATGGACGTAAACGAGACTAAAGGAGTATGTAAGGATCGTAGCGGGTGGCGATCTGTAGTTTCTGCCTTTGCCTATGGGAAGAAGGCGTGAATATATGTATGTATGTAAATGAAACAAAGTCGAAGAAAATTCAATGCCTGTTTTCACCAACACTAGGTGACATCTAAATGTAATGAATAAATATTAAGTAGTTACTTAGCGTAAACAATATTTCACGCGCTACTTGGCGATCATAATGCTTAGGCCCATCGTCCACGACACACTATTCAAAAATAACCAGTTACAAAATCAAATAACCAACGTGTAGCCAGAATGTCACAGCACTAGTATTTCAATGGCCGTCAATACACGACAACACTAACTAAAGCGTTAACATTTACTTAGTTTGTGATTTAAGATTCTTTTCAATTTTGTGAATGTGAACTGAAACTCAAACTTAAAGCATTTATTTGAAATAAACCAATTACAGGCACTTTTGAACTGTCAAGGGGTCGGTCAGTCAGAAAGATGAACCTAGATGCCCATTCCAAACCGTAGTAGGTACCTATGGAGAAGTACGGGCAAGAAACTCATATGCTTCGAACTTGTAAACTCATATGCTTCGATTTGTTGACCATTTTCACTTTTTTTTTTTAAGTACGCTGTACTTGTTGACAGATCTACACTGTCCTCCCATACATATTAACAGTTTAATTTGGAAACATTGTAAAAGCCAATTCTTTTTAAAAGGGTCACCGTGGTGTTTCTTCCCAGCTCTGTTCCATAGGAAACGACTAATTGGCACCGTGCATTCTGACGTTTCATAAGTGCCCATGTAGTTTTATGTGAAATAGAATATTTTGAATTTGAATTGGTTACGAGTTGCCTACTGAAAAATAAATAGTGAAACAGGGTTTGCTTAAGGCGACGGTAACCTACTTTTAATGATTTTATTTTATACTGAAGATCACGCCTAAACGAGTAGTGTTAATGAATTTGAAAAAATATATGTTAAATTAAAGCATTTTCTTAATAACTTGTTAAAGGAATATTTTAGATTATGTTTATATTACATAGTGAAATTAATTTGTAAAGTTATGTCTAACGCGGACTAAAAACTGAGAATCACGCAAAATCTATCAAGCGTATTTTTCTGAAACCTTCACCATTTAAAAGATAATTTAACAAATTTTTGATCTTTTAGTGTTTTTATTAATTAAAATACATTTTATTTAATTTATAATAAATTAATAATACGTCTAATTTGGGACAGCGGTCCTTGATGGGCGAGTCCTATTACTGGCTGGACATAAGACGGGTTGCGTCAGCTCAGTACAGAACACGCAACCTATCCACTGAAGGTCACTGGCATATATCGACGTCATAAGGACCTACTAACGTTATTCATTACCTGAGTTTGTTAAACTTGACGTTAGTGTAAACGGGCATTATACTCAGCCTGTACGATCTAAAAGTAAGAAGATGAAACTCCATTCAATGCACTCGTTTTTTTGTGATTTGTGGGTTTTGTAGTAGGTACTCTAGCCGCAGTTGGTCCAGAAGAGTGGGTTAGTCCTTATACGAAACTGCATCAATTGGCATTGTCATTTTTTCAGCTGGCTGTAACATTTTTCCAAAATCATTGAATGCAGTTAGCAATTACTATTTAGTTATTCAAAAAGTTAAGGACAGTCTCCCAAGACTGTTTTTTAGTAGTTGCAACGGCTATCGCTGCCCTTATGTTTTTTTATTATTTTATTTACCTGTCTTATAAAAATGAACATTTTATTATTTTATTACAAAACTAGCTTATGCCCGCGGCTACGCACGCGTGGAGGTCGGCAATTATCTCACGGAAATCCAGGTAATAAACTATTTATGTGTCAAATTTCATCCAAATCCTATTACATAATAATTATGTACTAATGATTGAAATACTATCGTGAATTCATGCAAGCTAGTAGTTTTTGTTAGGTTACTGCTTAGATATTGTGCACAACGTATCGTGAATAGAACGCACGCTAAAACAGCTGAACGGATTTGGATGACATTTGGCACATGGGTAGACCATGCCCTGGATTAGGACATATGATACTAATTATTCCGATATTCCCATGGGATCGAGACTTATGCGGGTGAAACAGCGGGGCGCAACTAGTTATTAATTAATATTATAAATGTGAAAGTGAGTTTGTTTGTTTATTTGTTTCTTACGCTTTCACGCTAAAACGGCTGCACGGAATTGGATCAAATTTGGCACATGAGTAAACCGGTCTCTTGATTAGGACATAGGATACTTTTTATACCGATATTCCCTCGAGATCGAGACTAATGCGGATAATGAGTATTGTATAAATGTGTAGCCACTACTGTATTTGGGTATACTTAATTGTAGTTCACAGTGATACAGTATTATGACAACAAAATTGTAGACAATTAAATGAAATTTTGTCGATTTATCTCTTTGAGGCTGACTTTTCAAGATGCGATACATTATTCACCAGTGTTTGTGTTGTTTTATTATTTACTAGCTTAAGCCCACGGCTTCGCCGCGTAGAGGTCGGAAATTATCCCACGGGAATGTACTACCAGGATAAAAAGAATCCTTTGCGTTAATCCAGGTTATAAAATATCTGTGTGCCAAAGGACGATGCGACAAAACGTCCCCCCAAACCTTACATCAACCAACAGATTTAAAATGTATCTCAGTCAAACCATCTTGGTAAGGTGATAAAATTTTAGTATGCCGACATCTCTCAAAAATACGGGATATTCCTAGAAAAACATTTTTAAATGTCGCAAAGGTTAGGTTAGGTTAGGTACCTCCGGCGGGCGCCGCCACCCGGCTCACGCATCGTGGTTGGGGGGGCTCGGATCTCTGTCGAGTCTACCATGAAGTACCTAGGATTGATGCTCGACAGCCGGTGGGACTTCGGGCCCCACTTTCGACGGCTGGTGCACAAGTTGCTGGGGCGCTGTCAACGCTGCTTCCTAATCTGGGGGGCCCGAGCGCCGCTTGTAGGCGGCTATACGTGGGGATCGTGCGGTCGATGGCCCTGTACGGGGCCCCGATCTAGGCGGCTGACCTGATGGCCGGTAGCATTGCGGATCTGCGCAAGCCGTAGAGAGCTATGGCCGTCAGAGTCATCAGGGGGTATCGCACGATCTCCTACGAGGTGGCTTGTGCACTGACCGGATCCCCGCCCTGGGACCTCGAGGCGAAAGTACTCGCGTCATGTGTGACTTGTCGCTGCCGGCCCTAGTGAATACGATGGTGGGCAGCGGCGAGTCCTGGGACGCGGTGGTTTCCTACTGCGAGACAGTCGTCTCGCAAAAGGAGACTGCGGAAAGGGAGAAGGAGATCTCGTCCACTCACCCGGCCCGCAGCAAGCGCACCGGGCGTCAGCGGAGGGCGGATAACGCCCTCTTCCAGCCCCCTAAATGGGTCCAGGGGCGACGGACTCGGGTAAGTCCGTCGCCCCCCACACATCAGGACCCGAGGTGGCGGCGCGTAGTGTTCCACGCGCGCCCCTCTGAAACGTCGCGGGGGGAGTCAAACACCTCACTCCCCCCTCTGACCCAAGGAGGCCCGCGGTGGCGGGCCGGCACCAGCCGGGGGTTGCGGAAGATTTCAAGTTCCCGCGACCCCCGGCATAGGTGTGAGTTGGAACACCGGGGGTGGTTTTTAGTCAGTAAGAGTCTGACAGACCCCTCCGCCCGCCCCAGGGCGGGGGACATCCACGAGGATTTTCCACCCCGGAAAAAAAAGAAAAAAAAAAATTGTTTTAATTTATTATTTCAAAAAATTCCCATCGATTTTGCAATTGAACCAGACAGTAGGTCTTTTTTTAGGATCCTTATAAACATATTGACATGGGTCATATGACTGTTGGAAGGGGGGACGGGGCCCATACAAAATTGCGCATTATCCTTTCATCTAAATCCGTTCAGCTGTTTTTGCGTGATTGATTAACAAACATCCAAAGATACAAACTTTCACATTTAGTAGGATTATTTCCTCCTGTAATTCACTATTTACAAATAATATTTTTCAATATTTAAAAAAAAATATAGAAAAATTTCAAAATAAAAAAAAACTGTAGCCCACCGGTATCGGGAACAAGGTCCAAGCTACCGGTTATTATTTTTATTATTACAATTATAATGATAAAATAATGTCGTTCTAAAATCTAATCTAATCACTCTCTCTCAATTTCTTATAGGTTATCACCGCATGCTCCATAAACTTAATAATTGTTCCACAAGCACTGAAGTGTTGACTGATTCGTAGTTGAACAACAACATTGTATCAGTTTATACGGAAAACCCAAACTCAGCAGCGGATATTTACCGGTTAAGTTTAAGTGTTAGTGCCAGCGCATACTGTGCGTCTTGTCGCTGCGTCTAGTCCACAAGACGCAGAGCTGCCGTTTGTATCTGCGTCTTGTCACTGCGACTAGGCGCAGAGCGCTCGTACAGTCTGTGACTAGACGAAAGACGTTGTTGGTGCTGGAAGCGATAATTTTCTTTGAGTATTCAAGAGAAACGGTTGTGTTGTTCATCTTGTGAGTAATTATAGAGCCTCTAGCATTAGCCTTGGTGCTTACCGTGCTAAAAGGTAAAAGTTAATGCTAAATCAAAGCGCATCCGATTGTCATTGGGTTTGCGCGTGCACCATACATCTAGTCGCTGCGACAGGTAGCAAGAGCGTGCGGCTTCCCTAGCCTGTCGTTGTGACTCTGCTACCAGACGTGAAAACTTTGGAGCTTTGTACAAAATGTATATGAAAATTGTACTGTCGCAGTCGCATGTCGCATAGTGTATGGTATGTCTTAAGTACGCATTGCGTCTATCCAACGCAACAGTAGATCGAAACCTATTTACTATTAAGGGGACGCATAAGAATGGCTTTGCATCAGCAAGTAATTAGTATACGGGCGGCGCGGCGGACCGATGCCGCATTGAACCAAATAAACTCAAGTAACTTAGATGTAGGTAAAACAAAATAAATACGGAAAACAAACTAATCTATCCTAAAGAAAAATACAATAGGTAAAAGGTGGTATGGTAATTTTAATTGTACCATTTGGATACGTTTTATTTATTACTCGAGACTCGGATCAAATAAATAATTAAGGCATACAAAATTTCATCTTTTATTTGCAATTACGAGGTTTTCACTGTACGGCGACGACATTGTACCTATACGTATATTTTGCATGCTTCCCTTCACGGCAGCGGCCGACAGTATTTCGGCATCTATTTAGAAACTTAATAAAACCTTATCAGTCTTTATTTTTCATGAAAATAATTGGTACAGTTTAAACATTGGTAAAGATACATAGGACGTGGTTAGTAACCACGTACTATGTATCTTTGATTTTCTCTCCTTTGGAGAATGCATGGAGCGTCAAATTCTGCTTAGTAAAAAAGTACTGTTTTCGTATCTACTTTTATTACAAATTCAAGTAATTTTTTAACTTGGCTTGTGCCATTTGTGTTGCCATGTAAAGCTTATTTAAAGTGATGTCATATACAATCTTTCTTTACTATGAATAATTATGCAATTAAATTTTTTGCTAATGTATTGTTAAGTTTTCTAGAAAGTTAGTTCTCCGATCTGAAATCAAATTAGACATGAAATATATGATTAAGAATCTCTCGTTATCCAATAATAAATTGACAGTTTACATCGATGTATTACATCACAAAACAATTAATTAGAGATCCGATATGCGAAAGCTAACAACAATTATTTTGAGTTAAACACAAACGGAGCCTCTCAAAAAATTATCTTATTGCTGTACACACGACACATATCCAATACACTAAACATTTTAACGCTCGCTCATCTCAACAAGTGCTTATAAATATAACAGCAAATTGCGTTAACCCAAGCTCATGATTTGCGGATATTGAATTTATTATCATTATGGAACCCACTCAGAAGGGTTAGGTGATTAAACCTTCTACCTACCTACCCAAGACAATCGCTTCCCACTTAGGCAATTTGAGAAATTTCAGGAATATCTTCATTGGGGCCCCGGGCGACGGAAAACTATTGATGTGGCCCTTCGGTGACAACATGAATAAACTTTCTGACACTACTGAGGGTATTTGTTAATGTTCTCCGGATTTCGCAATATTTGAAAATGCTTGTAGGTTATAGTTAGAGTCCAACCGAATATCGCTTTTGTTTTAGGGTTTGGCCTCAAACTAAAACCAATTTTTGTCTCACTCTTGTTATAGTGAGTCATTTAATTTACTTTTTCCAGTAGCTTCTGGTCTCGCAATGTTTTACAAAATCTAATTTGTCTTCTTTTAATAACTTCGTTTTAAATTCGAAATCTATGCCCCGTTTGTCGCTACTAATGTGACAAGATACGGAATCAGTAGACAGGGCATGAAAATTAGGAACAGGTCTCAAGAGGCCTAGGACTCCGGTAAAGAACCAGTGTCGCCTTTGGAAGCATTAGAAAAAATAATATAGATACCTACACCAATAATATTATTCATAAGATCATAAATAAGCCTTACACATGTTGATGATTGTTTTTCGCAGTGAATAGGGGGTCACCTATTCACTGCGAAAAACAATGATCAACATGTTTATGTGTTGCGGGGGTTCAGCAGCTCCGACGTGTCGGCGAGCTTAGAATGCACATACACGGTCAAAGAATGACGTAAAAGCATTGCAATGTAACTCTTATCTCATTGTAATAACGTATTGATTATTAACTGATCACCGTGAGTTCAGGGATGCCCCGACGTAAGCTTAGTATTTACTTAGCTTTCCGACAAGTGTGCGTTGCAGTATGGACTTTCAAAGAAAAAATGCGGCTCGACTTAACGCGTATGTTGGCTGTCTGTCTGTCCGTCTGACTGTCACAGTGCTTTATGCGAAGATTTATCGTCTACATAAGTATAATTATTCATTAGTAGTTCATCTAACACATTAATTATACTACATCTATCTTAACTCGAGTTCCTTATCATGATCATAGCTAGTGATACAATCAAAATGACTGATTTATAGGTACGTATCCTCGCGACAAGAATCGGCCCACGTAAATATGGTTCGTGTTTGGCTTACATAATTATCTTTTGTTCCTTCACTTGATAAGCGATACAGGCATAAAGAGCATTATTGGAGACTATAGCATTTTCGTGCGACTTTACTTCTTTAGTTTCTTCGGCTTATTGGTGGCACGCCTGAATTTTCTCGCTCGAAACGGACGAAATTACACTTTTAAATTAAAAATTTGTCTCGAGGCGATTCGCACGCAGTTAATTTATTTGCAGACGAATCGATTTCTGGAGTTGTCGATTCGCCTACAAATAAATTAACATCATGCGAATGTCAAGTTGCGAACTTGCGAGATTGGTGCAAAGTAATGTTTTATACACATAAACCTTCCGGAATAAATTCTTAAAATGATAGTGGAAAACGCATCAACTGTTTCTTAGTGTAGCAGAACAACCTAGATAACTAAGAATATGCACTTCATTCAAACACAGACACAGGCAGACACTGCAAGCTAATTTAATTTATGTATTAATGACCAAAAGGATGCACTTTATTGAAATATAATACAAATTTCAATGAACAGCCTCTCCCATAATGCATAGATACCACCGCCATCTTTAACGACAAATTCAGATCGTTTGTATTCATTAGTTAGTGTCCACTAATGCAAGTCCTAGCGGAATGGCCTCCGGAATGGTCTCGCGCGGCATTTAACCTCTCGCCCCATGTACGTAGGTTTTTAGACCATATTTTAGCTCGGACAGTTATATGCAATTATATTTTAGGAGTCTCGTAATCTCAGTTATGTTGGCAACTATGGACTTGAGCTTGTAGCATTCGTCTGTTTTCATTGTAGACATGCACAGAGACAGCTATACTTATGAGTAAATAAAGAAGTAGAATTCTTGTAGGTAATACGTAGTTTTAGTGCTCATACAACGGCACAGACAACTGCAGCCGTCGACACTCGTCGGCGGCAGCCGTAGACGCGTCGACGGCAAAGGCGACTGCATCCTTAGACTTGTGTATGCCCAGTCATAGATCTCGAGTTCGAACCCAAGGCACGCATCTCTGACTTTTCAGATTCAGGTGCGTATTGTATAATTATCACTTGCTTCAAAGACGATGCCTGCGGCATGCCTGAGACATATTTCTCGACGGCATGTGAAGCAAATTCAGAGGCCCATGGGTGGCTTTAAAACTCTTACACCAGGTCAGTCACTAACCACACGAAAAGAAGAAGAAGACTCGTGTATTTGAGTAGGCACGTGCTTAATTACCCTAGCGGTACGTTGCCAACGTCAGAGGCAACTGCAGTCGTCGACGCGTCTACGGCTGCCGCCGACGAGTGTCGACGGCTACAGTTGGCTCTACCGTTGGCTACGTGCCGCTCGTGTATATGAGCATGTTCTGTAGATATACTGAAATAATAAATTCCTGGACCCATTGCCATTGCAAATAATATTGCTTTTCTTTTGATTTAAAATTAATTTTATTTATGAGATGAGGTGTCAATATTTGCTTAACAATAACCTGACTGTAGGTACTTACTTCCCGGTTTTAATGTTCAAACAGTAGTCAAATTATTTCAATTAAGTCTGGGTTCGTCCTTGGAGTTATTGAACGCAATCAACTATATTACATTTCTCATGTACCACATCTTCAAAATATCGTTCAGTGTCCGGAATGTGGTGGCAAATTCATAACAATTGTATTTCCTGTGCAATGTGGGCTCTTCTATTGTTGGAAATTTATTTCGTAAAATAGTCGGCTTTTACAAAGAGGTTATGGACAAGAAAATATATCCGTGGATCGTAATAATCTGGAGTATTGAGTCAAATATTACGCGGGATTAAAGTTTTTTCGTTAAGTGACTGAATTTTTACACATACAATATATCCTAACTGATATTATAAATGCGAAAGTGAGTTTGTTTGCTTTCACGCTTAAACGGTTGAACACATTTGGTTGAAATTTAGCTCATGGGCCATGACCTGGATTAGGACATAGGATACATTTTATCCCGATATTCCTACGGGATTGCGACTTACGCGGATGAAACCGCGGGGCGCAGCTAGTTTAGAATAATTTAAAGTAGAATTAACACTAATAATATACATACTCGTATACATTACACTTACTTTAAACATTAATATTATTACTTATCACCAAAATATAAATAATTTTAATGCAGAGATACATACAAACCAGATTCCAAAACACGGGTTTTTTTTTTTAATTTGTTTTCTGAGTAAAAAAAATAATATACTCGTGCCTATTGTCTGTCTCGATGATCCCGCTCGCGTCCTCGCCATTTGGGTCGTCCAACAAATATAGATACCATACTATTAACACGTTAGCTGCCATGGGGGGTCCAAATGACCGGCACTTGGTAGAAGCGTTTGGGCCATGGGGGGCTTAAATGACCGGCACAACTAAGGTGAACTTGAACACCTTTTGCTCGCTGACGGCCATGCGTGTAACGCAAAATACCATTACAAGTGGCCGGCGCGGCCCCAATGATCACTTTAGATAACTTGGCCTCAAAATATTTTTATAATTTTTTGGTTGTATGAATGTTTTTGTAGCGAGTCAAACAAAATTATGATGTAAATTAAAGACAGTATACTTTTTAAAATATTTTTATTATTACAAATCAAGGACTAGTGTTATTTAGAGACACATTATGTTGTGTTGAGATCAAAGTAATTTAAAATTAAAAAACAAACAGAAAATTAATGATTTTTATCAAAACACGGTCTGCACAAATATGGCTTGTCTGGGCAAACTGAACAAAATGTCGTAACCTTTTTGGTTTTGTTTTTGGCAATTTTTCTTCCATGCGTTTGTGAATTATTTTTGTAACAACCTACACAAAATTTTCTTGTCGTCACAGCCTTTCCGTCTGCTTTTACAAGAGAATGTTTTATTCTCTTTGGCCTACATGGAATGTTAGCTCCATCACGTGGGTTTGAGTCAATCATTTGTTGTGACAGTTTTCGTCTAAATTCAATAATAGGTATCTTCTTTTTTGTGGTAGCTTCATATAAAACCCGAGCATTTACTACAGCTGTGTTTAGAAGCAGTTCTAAGGCCGACTAACAAGGATGACCGGCGATTTGACCGGCGTGGCTCCAATGAAAAAAATATTACATTTGCGCCGCGCCGGGTGTAAATGACCGGCGGATTAAAAACAGCACATAATATACAAAAAAATATATAAAAACATATATTATATATAGAAATCTTATAAATAAGTCATTTCACGTCATTTAAGCGACTGATGAAAAACGCAAATGTATTCGGATTTCCATATGGCAGGCAACGTGTTAATATATCCAAAGATGACTAGGCGATCTATCTTTACATTGAGAGGCTACAGTGCCGCGGAACGACCACCGTCGAAATGCAACGAAAAGCAATAATTTTTTTACAGTAACCAGTATCCCATCAAAAACATAATTTATGTAAAAAAATACAAGTCTCTCAATGCAGTTCTTCTACCGCAAAAAGATATGAGATCTAATTTAAAACCAAGTCAGTTAATTTATTCAGTACCTATCTATTTGTCATCTTTATTTCCTTAATAAATAGAATGAATTGGCCATAACACGGCAATATAATCACATAAAAATAGACATTTTTTTTAAATAGTCCTAATTAAATAAAGCGCAGAGCTAATATTAGGTAGATGTTATTGTATGTAGAATTCTATTCTATCCTATATAAATAATATGCGATTACAAAGTTACTTATGCAGTTCGTATATCTATGAAACGGGACTGAAATTGCGGTATATTTAAAATGTTCCTTGCTTTATAGGCTAAACACTAATTTTGTTCAAAATTTTAAGCTTGTGTGTGTGCTAGAAGTACCTTAGAATTTTGATGATCGGTGAGTGAGTGAGTCAGTGACAAAATTAAGGAACAATGACCTGCAATAGTTCTTAAACTACAGGTTCAAATTGAATATAATGTGGGAATATACTTACTTGTACTAAGCCCTTAACCACAACGAAGTTCCTGGGGGTCGAAAATGTCCTGAATGGCTTCGAGAAAAGATGGTACGGCTGTGCATTTGTGTTTTTTTATTCGACTTGATGGCCACTCTCGTGCCCCCCGATTGGCAGTGAGGTTGATTGTACACTAAAGATAACCCCCATAATTCTCTTCAGGACGTGATTTTAAGTATCGTCATACGCAAAGCATTCAAAATATTAATTTAATGTAGCTACACTGTTGTACGAAAATAAAATTTGTCTTATGTGAGACGTAAATTAAGCCAAAGCGTGGTTTAATACCAAATCCTGTATAGAATCAAGCTAAAACAGCATAATGATAAACTATGTAAACAGATAAACAGCGTTGAAAACCATTAATAGTGATGACGATCAAGCAGACCCTAACCCAGAACTGATTGATCCTTCACAAGACAAATTGTTTCGAACCATTGTACAGCATTAAACATGATTACTTGCCCACGTTTTAAGGGCTTCCCATGAACCCTATAATAAAGTTCATGGGTTTAATTCCCAGCACCCATAATGTAAGGTAATCTAATTTATAACTTCATTGCTTTCAGGTGAAATAATTTTACAAGAGACAGTGATAGCGTTGTTGTTTATTTTGCCTTGTTTTACAAGTAAAACGGGAAATTGTATGGCAATTGATATTCTAGATGTTTCTAGTTGTATCTGCCTTCTACATTGTTTCAATCAATGCTTTGCAGCTTCTTGACGGAACGTTTTTACCCAACTGCAGCGAATTCCGAAGGTGAAGAATGTTTGTATTAACCTGTATCTTAGTATGTAGGTCCGTATAAAATAGGTATATCTGTTTCAATGTTCTAGAGACCAAACGAGTGCACGGGTATGCCGTGTCATTGGATTGGTATTGACTCCGAGGGTGACACTGGCTACATGGAATTAAAAAAAAAGATGGCGGTCATGTTTTTTTTTTAAACCAAAATGAGACAATTTCTAAAATGTATAATTACATACAATAACAATACAAAAACTTTTATCAACAGAAAAGTTAACAAAAATGTAAATAATAACAAATACAACATAGCTTGAAAAAAAAACTGCGGTTTACTCTGAAAATGCTGACTCAAGAAAAATCAATACATCAATAACAAAATAAATATTTTCATTGCAGTCGGGACTACTGTTCCCAGGTAATAGTCCTATCTAGTTGGTATCCCGACTGCACGGAAAATATTTATTTATTGATTGAGTGACAAGCCGTGCGCGTGCACCATATTTCCCATCGGCAAAAATGACGAACTCCCATATAAACTTTCATTCTCTATTTACCCCCTTTAGGGGATGGATTTTCAATAATGTTCACCCTCGTTATATTTTCAGGAATTTATTGTGCAATATATGATGAATTTATTGTGCGCTGTCTTACAAAGAATTTAAGATTTTTCTTCTTTCAGCTTTTTCAGTGAAAACTTCAGTTGGTATCTTTGTTTATCTTTTATTTTACATGGTTTTTCACACAGATAAATTTGATGACGGCTCATAGATAAATTTGATGAGTTTCCAGGTATTTGTGCAATTGCAATCGTATCCAATTATCCATACTATTGATTATTACATCATTTGAACTAATTAAGTTTAAAAAAACCGGTCAAGTGCGAGTCGGACTCGCACACGAAGGGTTCCGTACCACCGTACACTATTTAGCAAATATATGAAAATACTAAACGAAGAATATTATTATTTTTCATCAATTTTTTTTTTAATCGCAATGGTAAAATTGTATTTCATAATAATATAATAAAGTTATTTTTGCAGTTGCAGAAAATCACCCGTATTTAAATAAAATACCTTATAAATCGGTGTTTTTAGTATTTGTTGATGATAGTACAGTACATGATATGCAGAAGTTTCAAATTGCTAACTTGTTTAGTTGTTGAGATAGAGCTCGTACTAAAACTGACAACTTTTACGGACCCATATTTCATGAATTTTGAATAAAAAAATTAAAAAAATCTCTACTTCATATCTCTATATAGACAATGACACCCACTTGCCTAAGTTACAATTTTTTTTTCAAAATCAAATGTTTTTGACCCCCTTTAGTTTTTAATTTTATTTATTTGTTACTATGGCGGCAATAGAAATGCATAATCTGTGAATTTTTTTACTGTCAACCTATTACGGTTCATAAGATACAGCTCGCTGACAGACAGACAGACAGACGGACATCGGAGGCTTAGTAGTAGGGTTCCATTCGGCACTCTTCAGGTACGGAACCCACCTACGCAAAAATAAAAGTCATCTTAAAAATACGAATCAAGAAAATATATCAGACAGAAATCAAGAAATAGGTACAAAAATGGTCAAGGTAAAAATGTGGTACCATGCCTGTATACCATGTGGGTGCCAGGGACACCTACAAAATTATAATGGCATGTGATGACGGCTTTACCTTGACAATGTTTGTACCTATGTCACCCGGACTATTATTACGAATCTATAGATACCTCATTCATCAAAATCGGTTCAGTAGTTAAGGCGCTACGGTGGAAGACACGTAAATACAAACATACATACATAGACTGCTAAAATCATAACCCTTCCTTTTGGCTTTACCGTAGTCGGGTAAAAAGCAACTAAACTATGTACCCATTTTTACACGTTTATTTTTAGTCATAACATGGGTCTTTTGCATATTCAAAGCTCAGCCAGCAAAAAAGGGCCATACATACATATAATAAAACGATTCGTTTGGATTGGTCATGATACTCTGGAGCGCACCTAAAGGTATAAACCTGGGAACTGGGACCATGGATATGGTCGACATCGTTTCTGCACATCTAACTGTCGGTGTATGGCCAGAAAACCAACGAATACGAAATGTTCTTTAATTTTCTTTTTATAAACTATGTTGTACATTTTTTTTATTTTTTATTATGCAAATGCAAGTCACACATAATTCTGGTCTTTTGTGCATTATTTTAATGCTGGCTCACATTGTCATTTTCCTGTGTCGTAAATACGTTGACACTTTATAATCAGCGTATACCTAATGTTCCCACTGCTGGGACATAGCCCTTCTCTCTCTATGAGGGGCAGAGGGACATAGGTCTCCTCTCTCTATGAGGGGCAGAGGGACATAATCCACCACGTGGGCCCTGTGCAGGTTGGTGGAAGTGACAGTGAAAAATCAATATTTTTTTTGTTGTAGGATATGCCGGCTTCCTCACGATGTTTTCCTTCACCGTTTTGAGAGCAGTGGTGATCGAATAAATTACCCAAAGTAAACCGCCTGCTTGGGTTCGGACCCACGAACCACAACCCGTAAGCCGGGGCCGATACCACTGGGCCACTCTGCTCGACATACTGCTCGTTTACACTTGGTAGGCACAAATCCCACAACCTCAAACGATAACGAAACAACTACTTACCTGTAGACTATACAAATGTTTTATCTGTGCGGAAAAGTTGAACATAAAATATATTTTTTCATTGTGTAATTGAACAGGACCAACTTCAATAAAGATGATGAAAAAATATCTTCAGGAAGGAAAACTCTTGAAAGTAATGGAAGTGGGCAAGGTCGTGTGATAAGAGATAAAAAACTCACCTTAAAAGGGGCTGTATTATTCCATTGATAAGTAAGAATTAGAATAGGCTACTTGACTACTTTTAAAAAGGCAATTGCGGGCGTTATTTCATTTAACAGTTACTTATGAAAAAAGAAAACTAATTACGTAGGTGCTTTAATTTCTTAGAAGTTCATACTTGTCTATTTACAAAAAAAAGCCACACAGTCTCAAAGGTTTGCTTGAAAACCAATTATAATTAACTAGCTCCTGCCCGCTTCATCTTCATCCGCGTGAAATTTATTTTATTAACAAAAAAAATCCTATGTCACTCGGCAATACTGTAGGTTCCCATTAGTGCAAGAATCAAAATTTTGGAATCAGATCAGTAGCTCCGACGATGACTTCCTACCTATTTTACGACACAAGTTGTAGAACATCATGAATACCCACACGATTTCACACACACATTTAACTCAACATCAACATACAAGTATCTTGTACGAGTAACATTTGGGCATTTCGTTTTCCTCATCCTTGATTGAGATCGGGACGTGAGAGTGAGCGATGCCAAATCAAGATGGCTGAACACCCCGATTCTAATCAATTATAAGCGCTCTAACTTAGTCAATGAAAATGTTTGGGCGGAATTGGCTTGAAATATCTCACCAATCTGGAAGTAATTAACGCCTTAATGACGTAGCTGTGAACGTACATTATTGAAGTTTTTCGTTAATTATGTAGTATGCTATATAAGAGGGTGACTAAGTTTTTGATGGTTGTTGTAGGTAGATGGTTAATAATTTATTTTCATATAAAATAAACACTGCACGACATCCTTTTATTATATTATATCTTTTTGTATCTCTGAATAACACAAGTATGTTGACTAATATGAATGATATTTAGACAAAAAGGCGGGCACAGAGAGGTGATTTATAACGATGCGATGTTAAAGGCTCCTACACACAGTGCCGGTTGCCTTGCCATCGGGCAAGCCGCGATGCGCCCGGCTTGCCGCACAAAGGAATTGCCAAAGAAAGGAGTGCCGCTCGGCAAAAGCCGGCGGTCCACGCCGCCGGCTCTGTGTGTGCCTTTAGACGAGCTAAGTTTGGTATTGTTCATTCAAATATAATTATTACGAAAAACGTTAAATATGTTTACCGCTGAACGGATTTACAACATCGCAATGACCAACGCTATGTTTTTGTCAAACGTTTGTAGAAGACTGAGACGAGAGTTTTATAAATATAGCTAAACGCATTTAGTGTATTTTATCGCCGATAAATTAAGTTTAAATTAAGTGTAAAAATTTGCCCATCTGCCTAGCCTTTTCCCAACTATGTTGGGCTCGGCTTCCAGTCTCATATTCATTTATTTGCGTTCCACAAGGTAAAACAAGATGTTAACAAAATGCTTAGAGCTAAGAGCCGTTGTAGACCCTGTCAGGGCACAGCAAAAAATATTTTTAGATACATTACATACAAGCTAAAAATCTAAGTCCTAGAAAGTTAAAAATAAACATAAAATAAAATTGTAAATGAAAACTGAATAATTACATTCGTATAAAAGTCAACAACAATAACATAAATAATTCTATTATCAATAAGTAGGTAGCCATTTTTCTTAAAATACTATTATTACATTTAGATAAACAAATATAATCTAAGTAGTATTATTACCTAAGTAAATATAGGTATTTACTTAGGCAATACCACCACAAACATTTAATGAGAGATCATATTTTATGGTTACAAAGTACTAACAAAGAGGTAAGTTTTACGTGTATCACAATTTGAGACAATTTATAGATTCAGTAGGAAAGCATTTTATGATTGAATCATTGTGTATTTAGTAGTAATTTTGCGTTTAATTAAATAATCTTTTTGTAATATACATGTATATATTTAAGAATGTATTCATTGTAATTATAGGTCTTTCATTCAAGTATTCGTTCACATTATAATAGGTTTTGTTTAATAGAAATAATTTTAATTTATTAATAAAGGTGTTGTATTTATTTATATTTCTTATTTCATCCGGTAACTTATTATATATTTTTATCGACATGACGTAGGTACTTGAGGAGTGAATTTTTAAACGGGATGTAGGTATGTTTAATCTATTTTTATGTCTTAAAGTAATTTTAGTTTGAATGTCTTCCTTTTTGTGTAGAATTTCGGGTATCTACGTACAAATTTACAGATCTCAAAGATGTAGAGGCACGGTAGGGTTAGAATTTTCTGTTCCTGGAAGTGGGGCTTACAGCTATCCGTTTGTTCGATATTGACTACAATTCTAATAAGTTTTTTTTGTAGGGTGAATAGTGTGGGTGAGTCTATACTATTACCCCATAATATGACACCGTATTTGAGCCATGCATAGGCATATGCGTAATATGTTACCAACGCAGTATTCATGGCTGTAGTTTTTTTGATTTCCCGAAGGGCGTATGAAAATTTTGATAATTTTGCTTTCAATTTTTGGATATGCGACTTCCAATCTATGTGTGTGTCTATGTCTAGTCCTAATAGGGTGAATTTATTTACTATTTCTAACTTGTAATTTTTAAAACTTAAATTGATATATATAGGTTTTTTTTATCGTGGGTGAAATGTCATTATTTTTATCTTATTATAGTTAATTTCTAGGTTATGTTCCATCATCCAATGAGTTGTAGCGTCAAATATTGAATTGAATGTATCATTAAGGTTGAGATTAGTTTCGCATGAGGCGAGAATGGATATATCATCCGCAAACAAAACACAAGGTTCACTGATGTGCTTCGGGAGATCGTTAATGTAAACTAAGAATAAAAAACAGCCTATAACACTACCCTGTGGGATTGAAGCGTTTATTGGTATGTTTTCGGATCGGAACAATTCTATTTCGTTAGTTTTTTGCTTAAAATATTCTATTTCCACTAATTGCTCGCTATGCTTTAAATACGACGTGAACCATTCATGACATTTACCACGGATCCCTATACCATATAATGTCCATATAATGTGAAGTCTAACCAGATGCAGCTGAATACCAGTATTTTAAATGGAGCGACTGCCTATCTGACCTCCACAACTCATCTATAATACGATACCCCTTGGTAAGACTGAGTTTTCAGACTTTCGGGCTTCTGACGACCCGTAACGACTGTCAAAGATCCACGAATGATAGCCGGGACAAACGGCTTTACATGCTTTCCGAGGCACAGAGGAGTCTCGATATATAAAGATGGGCACCCATCCACGGACCAACCCCGGCTAGCGTAGCTTAACCTGATGGATCGACCAGCGCGGCTGTTATTACTTAGCCACGAGCTCCTCCAAGTTTTAATTCTTAAAACGATGAAGGGAAACATCGTGAGAAAAAATCAAAGATATGTGACACCTGCCAACCCGCACTGGACCCGCGTGGTAGATTATGGCCCACTCCCTCTCACAGAGAGGAGGCTTGTGTCCCAGTAGTGGGAACATAATAGGCTGATTATTCATATTAATCTGTCCACAAGCTGTTTCGTCCTCCCGTTTGCTAGCCACACTCATATAGCTAGGAATACGATATGCCGCGGCTGTGCCACCAGGTATAACCCGTTTTATTACATCCAATTTTATTTTATGCCCCTCTCATACCCGTATTGATCGTTCGATAGATCTTTATGCATCTAAATCTTTATTTGAAGTCCCAAACGGCGTTTTAATGTTCTGTCCGATATGTATGGACCGTCGGACACAATCTTTAATTTGAGTTTGTGAAATGTGACGGAGGTTTAATGGGTCTTAATTTTTTCATACTGTAGATGAATATAAAAATAAGACTACGGTTTTTTTATTATTTTTCTATTGTTCATCATATTTTTAGGGTTCCGTACCTCGAAAAGAAAAAACGAAACCCTTATAGGATCACTCGTGTATCTGTCTGCCTGGCTGGCTGTCTGTCCGTCTGTCACAGCCGTTGAAATTTATAACACATGAATTTCTGTGACCCAAACACGGACGTGTAATTTTGAATATAGGGATGAGGGTATCACTTTTCGCGGGCAAACTGGAAAATGAAAAGAAAAATTGTTTTGCTAACTGTTATGTACTGTGTGACATATTAAATGAAAGGCCTTATTGTGAGGATCTCAATTGTTTTTCTAATTTTAAAATTTACTAATACTATACTTAATAATAATACTACGAGTATATACCACTATAATACTTTTAATTATGTTTGAGAAAATAGATGAAAATTGACCATTCACACCTTAAAGACGAAGCAAAGGAGCATACAATAAAAAAAAATACAGCAAATGGTTCTTTACGCATAGGTTGCAGAACAACATAAAAGAAGTCTATGGACTTAAAAGAGCATGGTAAATCTCTCAATATTGTGCGTACAAACTTACCTTTGCAGTTGGAATGTAGATAATACGGGCTGGTATCCGCAACTCCACGACTAAGCGCGTATTTTGCGTAGGTACCTTTAGTTGGAATGTATGGGAGAACACGTTTCAACTACAATTTTAAGTGTGTTCTTAGGATAAATTCATCCCAACTACGGAACCCTTCATTGCGCGTGGTCTGACATGCGCTTGGTGCCCATGGCTTGATGGTTCCTTAAATTGCCAACACCATGAGGTTCATGTTTTTGTGGTTTTCAGAGGATATAGGTAGCAGAAGTCTAACCTAAACATACTCTGAAACCGTAATGATTATGGCCACCCTTGGTGATACCATGGTTCATGTTTATAGTTAATAAAGAACCTGACATACCTAAGGATTAAAAAGAAACATATTAAACATAACATAATATCATGCCATGTTTCCACGAAGGGTGGAGTAAAAGGGTACATAGTACACCCACATTTCGCATATTGGGCTGGTCTCACAGCTGTCCGGGAGACCCATACGGGCTGCCCGTATACCTCCCGTGTACGGACAGCCCGTACGCATACGGGTAGCGCCCATAGTGCTCTGAAACAAGAAAGTAGTACGATACGTAGTACGGGCTCTACCCGGAGCGGGTCGCGTACGGACCAATCCGCGTCGCTGTGAACAATGTTCTAGCGCCTCACGTGTGTCTCCGTTCCGGGAGCCCGTACGGGGCTTCCGGACAGCTGTGAAACCATCCTCAATGTCTGACATTTTACGACGTTTTATTAGATTTTCAAATTCTACCACACCAGTCAAAATTATTTGTATTTTTATCGCAGAAAATTTCGTTGAGAATCTTCCATACTGAACAAAATCAGACTTTTATTTTGAAAGATTTACCATTCTTCTGTAGGATAAAGATGCGAGCAAACTCGCAGGTTTAAGTAGTGAATACCTGAGTGGTACGAATGACGTGGGTCCTTTTAGAGTTACTGACGCTGAAGCGTAATATATCCTTCCCATATTCGTCTTATTATGATTT
Source organism: Agrochola lota (assembly GCA_947364205.1). Taxonomy (NCBI): domain Eukaryota; kingdom Metazoa; phylum Arthropoda; class Insecta; order Lepidoptera; family Noctuidae; genus Agrochola; species Agrochola lota. The sequence goes on along the minus strand of OX376223.1, from coordinate 13,419,660 downwards.
CCACACCCGTTTCATATGATGTTACATATTAAAATTATACATTAGGTACGACGATTTATGAAACTGAGACCGTCGAGTTTTGATTTTGAGTAGGGATTTTATATGACATGAGTAATAGGTTTAATTATAATAATGATATAGAATCAAGACAAGCTTGAAAGTGGTGGTGCTTTGTTTGGTTTTGAATTTAAATAACGGAATACCGCCTTACATTAAAAGGTAGGGACGTTGCTACTCTTTGATTTATATAATATTCTATGTCCTTTTTCAGGTCATGGTTTACCCATGTGCCAAATTTCATCCAAATCTGTTAAGCGGTTTTAGCATGAAAGCGTAACAAAGAAAAAAATAAACTCACTTTCGCATTTATAATTTTAAGTTAGAATATAAAATATATAGCTATTTTGTAACGGAGCAAAATTCTAGGTCAAAAAATTTATTAAGAATTCCAATATCATAAAATGTCTCACATGGACGGATCACCGAATAAATAAAAATAACTATCGAGAAGTTCACACACTTTTATAATACTTCTAGAACATTGAACATTATTTTGCCTTAGTTCTAGTATGAAAATTTTATGCATGAGGCCGATTTATCTTAGTAGATAGAGCTTAAACTATAGCAGCATTTTTCGCATAGCTCCATCCTTGAGACGCTTGGTCCAAAATACCTTTTTACGATCCAAACGCTGACATATACAAGAACTTGCATATTATTCAACGTCCCGCCCGAATAACTCGACTAACTGCGGAATGTCTAATTAGGAAACAGGTGCTATACTACTCAAGTTCAAAACGTACAGAAGTTTCGGACACTTTGCAGTCCATTGCGGCACTCGCACACAATTTATAGATTAAAATTACTAAGAAACTCGCAATGAAATGATAGGTTACAGGGCAGACAATAAATCGCTGTTTAAAATTGTTACGGCGTACGAACGAAGAAAACATGGCGAACACGAACATTGAACACGGAACATGTTGTTCGTATGTGTGGACATAAATTAATAAAGCGAACACGAACACCATATGAACACAGTACGACTTGTGTTCACGCTCAACCGCCCGCTCTGTTTAGTTGCCATGGATTGGCCGTTGGAAGTGGTCGACAGTGCAGTAGCCACAAACTCCGAACATCGTCCACACAGAACAACCAAATTAAGTATAAGTATAAGTATTTATTTTCTCTTAACAAATGTACAGTAGTGGCGCTTAAAACCTCCTCCTCCTCCTTAAGGATAGTTTACATTTGTGAGAAACTGGTGCTTGAAATAGGCATTGCAAGTAACGCCTGTCGTACAAGTCACCAGGGCCCCACGACGCTTCATATGGACAAGCTTACATTGAGTGTTTTATGAAACAAAGTTGGATCGCCACGATCGTTTTTGACAAACACAGTGTTTGATATTCGTTAGCGGTACGCACATGCGAAAGTGTTCGATGTTCGTGTTCACCATGTTCTTTTTCGTGCACGAACGAACACGAACATCGTACACGCATTTATCATTCCCATTCTTGTTTATCGTATTAATAAAAAATATCCCTTTTCTATTATCTATAACAATAGTACCTACTACGTGTCAAATATTAACTGAGGCGTTATGTTAGTTTAGGTAAGAAATAGCCTTAATAATAACCTACCATTAAACTAGTGATAATAATCCTTTTGCTGTTTCGGGGAACCTAAGCTGAAAGTTGAAATTTATATACACAAGGTGCTCCTTTAGATATCCCATAACTCTAGGGTATTAATGAGACCATGTCAAAGAATCAGGTGGCATAACTTTTTTTTTTCTTTTTTTTTTGTCATATTATATATGACAACACATTTCTGATACACGCTTTATACAAGGTGGAGATAGGAATACGACAATAAATTAAACTTAATGATGTTCCCAGTCTGCATAAAAAAACTACCAAATATATCCAAAAGTTTTGTCACTACAGCTAATTAAAGATTGGCCAAACCCATAGTCGGACCATCTCCACTATTTTGTTTGTAAAAATAACTCTTCAGGGTTTCGTACCCAAATGGAAAAAAACGGAACCCTTATGGATTCGTCATGTCTGTCTGTCCGTCCGTATGTCATAGCCACTTTTTTCCAAAACTAGAAGAACTATACTGTTGAAACTTGGTAAGTAGATGTATTCTGTGAACCGCATTAAGAGTTTTACACAAAAATAGAAAAAAAAACAATAAATTTTGGGGGTTCCCCATACTTAGAACAGAAACTAAAAAAAAAAAATCATCAAAACCGTCTGGGGTACCTATGGATAGGTCTTCCAAAATGATATTGAGGTTTCTAATATAATTTTTTTTCTAAACTGAATAGTTTGCGCGAGAGACACTTCCAAAGTGGTAAAATGTGTGCCCCCCCCCCCTTTAACTTCTATAATAAGAGACTGATAAAACTAAAAAAAAATTATGATGTACATTACGATGTAAACTTCCACCGAAAATTAGTTTGAACGATATCAAGTAGTTTTTTTTAATACATCATAAATCGTACACCGCAATTTACCTTTCGTTCAATCAACTCAAAAATAAAAATATTAAAAAAACATTTAATTTCATAAACATAAACCTTATGCATAAACCGTGAACCAATATTTTCTTGCTGCTACGGAACCCTTCATGGGCGAGTCCGACTCGCACTTGGCCGCTTTTTAATTTAGATATTAGGATTTATTTGATAGTTCCAAAATACCCTTATGCATTAGTATTGCCAGTGTTTTCATTTATTGTCTTTTTGTCAAGTCCACATTGTATGTCGTCCTTGTCCTCTTCACCATATCCGGCGATAGCGACCCAGACTAATTTTCTTTCGTAAGCTATGTGATGACTAGCAAAACCAAACAAGTCGAATTGTAAGCATGTTACCTAAATACATAATATCTCTCCTAATTTAAATATAAAAACAGTTCGATTCAAACTTCATGGCGGCTCGGAAGTGCACTACTCGCTGCGCAGTACCCCACCCCACTGACCTATGAATTCGTTACTGCGCAGCGACTCGCCTCATGTTCCGAGCCGCCATTAAGTTTAAATCGGAGTGTATCTTCTGTTAAGTATTTTATTTACTATGCTTTCAAAAGTTACTGTTTGTTTAATAATGGAAAAATTTACCTGCCTGTCTTGTTTTATTAGAGTCGCGTAGCGCCAGTCTGCACGACGCTTTAGGCGGTTTTTGAAATAATAATAATTCAGGTATTCACTTTATCCGATGATGGGGATAGCGTGCCGATAGCGGCACTTTATCCCTATCGGATAAAGTGCCGCTAGCGGTATAATAGTGGCGCTGCCTCGGCCCGGCTAAAGTGCCGTAAGCATTGCATTTTCATTGTCACTGTCACTTATTATTTTGTTTGATTGTTGAGGTTGGTTCCCCGCCCTTTGTATTGATTGATCGTATTTGTTTTGATAATAAAAGTCACTACAATGACTGAATTTATGAAAAATGAATGGGGAAGAAAACTGACAACTTTTGCCGAGGGTGTCGCTGGTAACGCTTGGCTGACATTAGCTGTCAAACTACATACAAATCTTGATTCGAAAAAGTTTGGACGGCATCTGACAAAAAAATTTCGCGCTGTATAATAATGTTATAATAAATATAATACACGTTTATTAACCTCACCTTAGGTACATACTTAGAAATTATAATAAAGATGAATATGTTGCTTTGTTATGGATGGAAGCTTTGTGCTGCTATTTATGTCATGATAACTGTCTGGAGGTGGAAGACCCACCTTGGTATCATCAGTTTCATGCTGCTGAGGTATCCCAAAATTCTATCAAATGATTCTATTCTGTAACAAATTTCAAATTCAGATTTTAATTTCTAAGTTATGTTATGAATCATCAAATATGTTATAAAACTACTGTGTAAGTACGTAAAAGTTTATAATTACTACGATAATAAATTAACGACATGTTGCTATTTATAAAATTGGGTTATTTACTTCTATTATTAACAATAAAATTGGCTGTAAATACCTGCTGAACAAATTTGCTTTTCGGCCTCTTAGTGAAGCTCCTCGGTTCTTCAGTTCAGCTTTTAACTGAGGTACAGTCCACGTTGAATATATAGTTCGTTATATTATCAAAAAACACACGCTAGTTCCTGTTGTAATTATTGTAAACAAACCGAAAAACATTGAGAGATCAAAATGACAGTGCGATGTTATGGGCAATGCGTTAGCAGAGCCACCTGTTCATAGCTTTGCGATTTCTTCCCCACTGTCACTTGTCAATTCGTTATTCTATTTTACACTTCAATTTTTTTTGTATTTTCATTTATAATCTAGAGTGCTGGAAGATACACTGGACAATTCAAAATGTAGGTATATATTTGTATACTTACACGTAATGGCGTAACGAATAGGCACCTAAAACAGTTTCCATTTGACTAATACCCTTTATCTAAACCTACCCCATTCCTAAAATTATTGTGCAGCAAACAGATTTAATCTGTGTTATTAGGTCTCAATCCCTTCAGGGCTTAATATAGTAGATATTGAGTCATTTGAAATGTCTGGCGTTTGAACCTCTCGATGGGAATATGTTTGGTCGTCATGTAGATACAATTAATCAAATTCAAGTCACAGAACATGTACCTATAGATATAATGCGAAGAACAACAAGAAGAACAATAAGAAGAACTGTTAAAAAATAAATGATAATATAAAATGGACCAGTTACAAATCTATACATAAATACCTACACACATAAATCTTATATATAAAATTCTCGTGTCACAATGTTAGTTGCCATACTCCTCCGAAATGGCTTGACCGATTTTTATGAAATTTTATATGCATATTCAGTAGGTCTGAGAATCGGCTACTATCTATTTTTCATACCCCTAAGGTAGGTAGGTGTAGGTAGGGTATGTTGGTAGGGTATGTAGGTAGGTATGTAGGTATGTAGATACGTAGGTATGTAGGTAGGTAGTGTAGGTAGGTAGGGTAGGTAGGTAGGTAGGTGGGTAGGTAGGTAGGTGGGTAGGTAGGTAGGTAGGGTAGGTAGGTAGCTAGGGTAGGTAGGGTAGGTAAGTAGGTAGGTAGGGTAGGTAGGTAGGTAGGGTAGGTAGGTAGGTAGGTAGGTAGGGTAGGTAGGTAGGTAGGGTAGGTAGTTAGGGTAGGTAGGTAGGTAGGGTAGGTAGGGTAGGTAGGTAAGTGGGTAGGGTAGGGTAGGTAGGGTATGTAGGTAGGGTAGGTAGGTAGGGTAGGTTTGTAGGGGAGGTTTGTAGGGTAGGTTTGTAGGGTAGGTTTGTCGGGATTTGTAGGGTAGGTAAGTGCGCCGTAGATAAGTAGTGTTACTCATGCGAAGCCGGGGCGGGCAGCTAGTTTACATGTAATATACTACTTTAGAGGTATGCGGAACCGGGTGTAAAGTTCACTCATCTACCATAGAAAAGGGAGGATCCTCCGACCACGACGGGTGTCGTGTCTGGCGGGCAATTGCCCAGAGGTTGAAGACGGGAGCTTGTATACCTATGTATATTTCCATCGCGCGGTAAACTGTATTTGCGCGATGCAGGATTTGAGTGTCAGGTCTTTGATGCGTAGTTCGCATGTGGCGATGTATATGCCGCCATACTACATACTTACTACAAATAAATAAAATTGAAGTGTTTGTTTGTAATGTCAAAATTGTCCCGGCTAATCTCCGAAACGGTTTGAGCAATTTTGACGGGACTTTCACAAGCTGATGTTATAAGAAGTATCTTAGGCTACGATAATTTTAGAAAAAGAAATAAGGTCTCCGCGGGCGACACCGCGGGCAGTAGGTAGTAAACTAATTAATAGGTACCTACATACAAAAAAAAACACTTACCTAATAATATTACCCACTTACTATTCCGAACCGACCATTACCTACGCTTTAATTTGCCATAACACCAAGCCGATTTAATTTAAATTATGCAAGTACTGTTAAACAAACAGGCAATGTTCGATAAATTAGTAATTTCATGTGTCATACCAGTCAGTTTATGATTATATTTAAAATATTATGCCTATTCCCGTGAGGGATTGTCACAATCATGATTTGAGTATTATTTAGTTTTATTAATCACGTACTTACTGTAGTGCCTCTGCGCAACCAGCACTTGGTAAAAATTTCCACTGCAAATTAATTGCGTGACATACGATCAATCATAATCTGAATCATTTTGAAGACCCTTTATTGCTAATCTATTGCAAAAATTAACCTCAGCAACGTAAATAACGCAATGTGTTTCATTTTGACAGTTCAACAACAGGTGAACTGTCAAAATGAAACAGATTGTGATTGATCGTGTGTTACGTAATTAGGGTGCTGGTAATTTTTTGTTGTTGATTTTTTCTATTTAAATTCAAAGTTAAATTCAAATTCAAAAGTCATTTATTCAAAATAGGCTGAAAATCAGCACTTTTTGAACATCAAAATTGCATAAGACAGTCCCCCAAAAACACCCACCCTTCACCACTTCCTGGTGATTAGCTGGGAAGAAGAAGTAGCGCAATAAACTCCCCAGCAGCACAGCTGTCTGTTCAGTTAGAAAAACAAGCCATTAGAAGGCACTTTTGACCGTTAACATTAAAAAAAAAAATAGAACTAGATTCTAGTCTCTTCCAAAAAGTTCTTTAGTATCGAGAGTAATAGGTAAGAAACTCCATAGTTAAGGAGTGATTTTAAAAAGGCCTTTTTACCATTTTCCAGCCGATAGGAGTTTCAGAGTACAATATTCTCCGATATCTAAAAAACTGTTTTTTTATGTTGTAGAAGCCCATTCTTTTTAAAAGAGTAACGATGGAGTGTCTTGCCGGCTCTTCTCCATAGCAAGCGACTAATTGGAACCGTGCACCTAGATTCTGACATTCTGACGTTTCATAAGTGCTCATGTAGGTTTATGTGAACGAAAATATTTTGATTTTGAGCGGAATCGGACATTCGAGGCAAAATCACACAAGAAACTATTCACAGAAACGATGAGAACGTCCCATTTCTTATGATAAAAGGTGCATCGAAATTCATTCAAACTGACGTTCCATATAAATATTTGTTAGTAATTCTTAGGTAGATGATTTGCACATGAAAAAAAAAGTTACAAAACTCGTGTATATTTTAAATGTAATTTTCATGTAACAAAATAATTAAAATAATGTGAGGATCGTCAGCGTGACTAGTTTTATACAAAACCTACTTTCAATTCTTGTGGGCAAAGCACAAAAACTTCTGTACCTAGCTCTCGAACTAGGTCATTTTCATCAGTAATTTACAAATTTTTGGGTTCCGTACCCAAAGGCCGTGGCCGTGGCCGTCCGGACGTCCATCGGTCTGTCTGTCAGTGGACTGTATCTCATGAACCGTAATAGGTGGACAGTTGAATATTTGAAAGATTGTGTATTTCTGTTGCCGTTATAACAACAAATTTAATAATAAAAATAATATAAACTTAAAAATTAAACACATGCACGAAACGTGTTTTTTTATTACTAAAGTAAACAACGTAGTGTTTCCTGGAACCGTTCGTGTGGGAGTCCAACCTGCACTTGGCCAATTTTATTTAAATAAAAGGGTATTCCACATTACCTGACACGTATAAGGCCACATTATCCAGCAAGATATTTTTCAACGTCAAATTATTCTTCTATCTCAGTATAAAAAGTACCTAGCTGATTGGTACATGCATTAATTTCTTTCGCGCTCAGTTTTTCAAGGAGTATTTTCGTAACATTTACACACATTATTCAATTATTACCATATTGAACGCTAGGTTGTGATGTGCAAAAAGCAAGAACCCGATGGATGTAAAAACACGAGAGAAAATGGCGTTACATAATAGATGCTTCAGTAAGTACGTTTTTATGTAAAAAAACCGGCCAAGTGCGTGTCGGACCACGCGCGGCGAAGGGTTCCGTAGTTGGGATGAATTAATCCCAAGAACAAACTTAACATTATATTTGAAAAACAGGTCCTACCATACATTCCAATTGCAAATGTAAGTTTGTACGTACAAAATTGGGAGATTCATCATGTTATTTTAACGATATGTTTTTCTGTAATCTATAAGTAGCCCATTTTCGGTAATATTTTCAATATTGTAGGCTCAGTAGTTTCGGAGTTATGGGAATAAAATTTAATCTATTTTGTAAATAAATAGTTCTAGTAACTAAAACTATTTATTTTAAAATGTGAGACCCTCACAGTAAGCCTTTTTATTTGATTTGTCACACGGTACAGTGTGCAAAACATTTTTTTTAATTTTCCTTTTTGTCTCCCAAAAGTGACCCGTCAAATTCAAAATTCATTTATTTACGTAACACGTCCGTATTTAGGTCACAGAAATTGATATGTGTAACAAATTTCAACTCAATCGGTTCATTAGATACGGAGCAAATTGGCTGTGACAGACAGACAGACGGACACACCAGTGATCATTTAAGGTGTCGTTTTTTATTCGGACATATGGAACGCTAAAAATCTCATGTCATGTCAAATAAGAAAAAATAGAAAAGAAATGTTAAGATTGCCAGCAAAACTATAAACTAACAGATTTTGCAAATGAAAAAAGTGACGTCATTAAAATTCAATTTAAATTCAAATTGAATTTATGTAAAACCGGCGTCTATCTGGCTGCAGTCATCCATGTGTAAAGATTCAATGTTACCCCGCAAAAATCAAAACGTTTAAAATATAACCTTCTTCGACAGAGCTCACCTACATTGAGCGGCTCCACCTGAACAAAATAATTCAACATGGATATCTACATAGTAAAGGCAAACTATCTTAGACACAGAACCCTCGAATTCAAGATCATTATGTCAATCTCGAGATCGATAAGACGGCAAACTTATAGAGTCCCGTACGGTATATCTAACTACCCTTGAACGATATAACTGTCTACAGAAAGCCTGGTTCACCGACGAACGGTGATACGAAAAAACTATTAGTCAATACCATTATTTAGCGACAGCACGTTTCGCCGAATAAATAAATAAACGAATAAACTTATACGACCTTGATCGCCTCGCCCATAACGCGCAAACTCTCCACGTTTTTATCTCCAAGTTATACTTTACTTAAAATTCCTAAGCACCGACGTTCTTAAAACACCTTAACCTCAAGGAAAAACGTGCGACCCAATAATGATGTCAAAAAAGTTTCAGATACCCGCAGGTGAAACAAAATGTCGTTAGTAATGAGCGAACAAAAGCTTTATGTACGAAAAATGTGCACGAGGAGACGTTTCATTATGTTGAGAGGTACAATACATTATTTGATTGTAAAATAAAATGGTCTGAACCACATTTTATAAAATTTTATTGAGGGACAGATGTGTTGATTCTAATTTCAGGAATTCTTTTAAGACAAACACGTGTAGACGACAATACGACAGTAAATGAAAACTCTGACAATAATAATGTAGGTAGGATAGGATTATTTAGAAATTATCAAATAAATCCTAACACCGAAACTAAAAAAAAGTGTTTTATTTTGTGACTTCAAAAAGAGGAGGAGTCAGTTCGTGGGTTGTTTTTTGTTTTTGTTTTTTTTCCCCGTTTACTCGAAGACGGCTGAACAGATTTAAAAAAAAAAAAATGTTGCTGTTATTTACAACATAGCAAGTGTACTGGTATATGAATTTGTGTAGGGTAGGTACCACAACTAAAACGTGAAAGTAAAGAGTTTTAAACGAAAAAAAATCGAGTTCCGAAAAAAACAATACAAACTGAAAAAACTTCAGAAATTAAAGTTATTCTTCACTTTGTAGTGTTATTTTTTTAAACTCGCAAACAAAAAAAACAAAAAAACTAAATAGAGGTGATGGGCCATCTATGGGATTCGCCTATCACCCGACTAGCTATTGTGACAAAAGTATTCGATTTATACAACTGTTTTTGTCTTGACTGTACCTACCTGTCAAAAAGAGTAAGGATATTAGACCGGAATGATAAAGTTTATAGTGGATCAGAAAGGAATTAAAACAATAATAACCAACGGGATCAGATCAGGGGCTCCGACCGGAATAACTCGAATTTTTTATGAAGACTGAGAACGTAAATAGATAGAGAATTTTTTTTTTTTTTTTTTTTTTTCGTCATAATAAAGTAAGTACACAGACACAGGTGACACTTAATTTTAAGCGTGCAAATGGACTGTTACAAAATAAATGATCCTAGACCCCCATGCTAGATATACGCAGTTTCATTATCGTCGTCTTCACTTAGTATAATGACGTAAAATCGCATCTGACTATTTTGGTATAATAGCAAGGATACCTATGATTAGTAAAAATGGCGCTTCTGAATGATTGGGTAAACTTAATTCTTCCATCAATAAATACAAAACAGTTTTACTAGTACAAAAAACCAAACCAAAATTATCCGTGAACTACTTCAAATTATCATAGGTTCATAACCAATAACGAACGTAAATTCATGAAATGAGTAGTTATAACTAAGCACTAAGAGGTAAATTAAAATGGAAGTATGAATATATGATGCATGGCCATGCCAGATTGGAAATATGTCATCCGCCCTGCATTACGAATGATAAATGCAGTTCATTCAACCAACTGAATTTCATTCCCAACGGGACTACTACTAGTTTCAGCTTATTTCATTGCTTTGATGAGTTAATAGGGAGGGAACATACGGATCAAATTAGTGAGATATTTTAGTTCAGTTGAAAGAGGTACATAAATATTTTTTTTTTTTATCCCCGATACGTTTGCGTTTAGGAGTGTGGTGATATTTAGGATAGTGTTAAACAGCTTCATAAAACTGGCAGCGCCGAAAGAGCAATTAAAAAAAAAATGCTCATACTTGTAGTTTTTTTGTTGCTAAAAAAACAATTTTGTTGCTCGAACCGATCTCGAGAAATCGACAGATAAGCTAGCTTTACGTAAAGGTAGCAGGAAAGTCAGCAAAAAAATAAACAAGCACAGAATCAATCGTTGCTACCATGAGCAACAAAATTATTTTCTTTATTTACTGCCGAAAAATCGAGAGTTAAGCTAGCAAGGCCGGTTTAAGATGATACCGGTCAGAAACGATGAGACCGGTATCATCTTAAACCAGCCGATCTATCTCTGCCGGCCGACTCTGCTTGTTTATTTTGTTGCTTACTCCCTGGGCATCAACAATCATTCTTACCATGGGCATCTAAATTATTTTGTTCTTTTATAGCGGATAAATCGAGAGTTAAGGCCGGTTTAAGATAATACCGGTCAGAAACTGATCCGATCTTTGCTTATTTATTTTGTTGCCAACTCTCTGGGTATCTACACAAACCACATTTTTTTTAAATATTTACAAAAAAACAAAAAAAAAATTGTTCTTTTAGTGTTGTCTTGCAGCAAAAAAATTTGGTCTATTTTTTATTCGACTATCTCATATGTATCTGTTTTTCCTACTACCTTTACGTAAAGCAACTTTTTTGTTGATTTCTCGAGATCGGCTCGAGCAACAAAATTGATCTTTTTTTGCAACAAAATGCAACGTTTGAGCTTTTTTTCCAATTTTTGCCCATTTGGTGCTGCCAATTTTACGGAGTTATGTTAACCTACCTAACGGGTTAAGAAGCAAGAAACTTATGCCACATATCCAACACCTTTCATGTCAATATAAACAGCTAGAGTGAGGAAGTAAACACTCCTACACTTCATAAAGACTCTGGTTATTAAAAGCAAGGCTTAGGGCCTATTTCACGATGTCCGAATAGCCACTACTTACCGAATAAATTAAAAAATGGAACAGAATTTGTATGAAATGATCTGCCAAGTAAGTTAATAGGAACTTAATCGCGATGAAACAGGCATGCTTAATGTTTTTTTTTCTGCGTCTGCTGTTGTACCAATCGGCGCCCTGGCCTTCCACGCACCATCGCCTAGTCTTCGTTTTCTCTTTTAGTGTCTAATCTATTTTTTGTTTTCCCCAGAGAACATAATAGCTTACGATATACATATCGTGCTCGGTTCAATTTGAACTAAAGTAGCACATTCATTATAAAATAATGATAAATTTTGACGCAAAACCAACCGACTGAAATCAGTGCTGCGACGTCAAATTTAGGCTTGTGCAGATCAGCGCGACTTGTCGCGCGACGCGACACCGGTTATTGTTATACTGTGAAGTTTTCTTAGAAATTGTATTGTTCGTGTCGCGTCGCGCGACAAGTCGCGCTGGTCTGCACAAGCCTAAAAGGCTTGTGCAGACCAGCGCGACTTGTCAGAATACACTCACGTTTTTATATCACGCAAAATAGTAAGTTATTGCTATATTACTCTTACTCCATTATAATAAAGTATAAATTGGAATGATTGCTGTGAGTTTGATAAAACCTTCGGCAATACTTCATTATATTTTTAGTTGGTTTTACGTCAAAATTGATAATTCAGATTTCATCGTGAATGTGCTAAGGAGCCTTTTCCTTAAACTTTCTCTGTCTCGGTTTTCAACAAAGACAACTCTCAATTACTTTTGTTATAACCAGCTAAGCTCTAATCTCAACAATCTGTCCAATAAAAGTTGTGAAAAGCAAACCTTTTTACTGTGACGCTTTAATATGCGCGTTAAAAAGGGTACCTGCAATAAGGTATTGTAGATAAAACGGCTTTGAAGAATCTCTTCGCGCCCCCTAGTAACGATTGCAGTCCTATCTGACAAACAAACTGTAATAACAAGCACACCTTAACACGCCTGTGATAAATCCTTAGTGTATGGTGTAAGGAATAAGCTTTATTGAAAGAAAAACGGTATTTAATGGATGGATAGATGGAGGATGTGATGAATAAGAAGAAATGTCTCAGTATCAACCCGGAGTCTGGATTTGTGCCCAATTGATAGCAATGGAGTCTCCCCCGATTACATAGGACTGAACTGATACCATAACTAGCGAAATGTGCACACCTCTGCCAAAGGAAGACAGCAGGGACAGCTGTTGCAGCGTAATATTATTCAAAGAGACTGACTGCAAGGTACTGGTGGAACAACCAACTCTGACCAATAAGATACCAGTAAGATTATTTATAAACGTGATTTACTTTCTCGAAGAAAGATTCCATTTTTTTTCTGTTATCATGCTAAATTATTTTAATGAAATCATAGATGTGTAAGTCAACAGTGCTCCTCAATTAGAAAAATAAGTACCCACTTAGTCCAAATAGGATTTTTATCAATTTCATTAAGTCCCTTTTATTTAGCCGTCGAGTTGGCTACATGTGTGTCTCATACAATTGACTAAAGATTTAGTATATGGATAGAGTGGTTATCTGCATTTATTTGTGAACAAAAATACATCTTGTATTTTTGTACTCTAAATAACAAGATGTCTGCCAAGCGTGACGTTTATCCACACTACATTCATTCCAAATACAATTTTACGTACCCAAAAACAAGATCTCCAATTTAGTTTAAACCTACATTAAAACTAAACAATTGATAAGTCAAACAGTAAACAGTGATCCTAAACCAACACAACTATTCAGGACTACAAAATTCAGGTAACCTTATCTAATCAGATCGTTGATGAGACTAACAACTGTTAACTTATATTTAAATTCCTTCGAATCGTCCTAAATAAACTTGTTAAATAATTACTTTGTTATTGTAAGTTTGTTTAGAGAAATAACATTTAAATTTTGTTTACATCTTTTGTTTTTCCGATGATTCAATCAATCTACCTAGCCTTTTTCTAACTATCTTGGCTTCGGCTTCCAGTCTAACCGGATACTGAATACCATATATTTTACATGGAGGACTGCCGGACTGCCTATCTGACTTCCACAAGCCAGTTACTGGATAACACGATATCCCTTGGTAAGACTGATTGTCAGACATTTGTGCATCTGAATACCTGTAACGTCTGTCAAAGTTCATAGAATGACAGCCGGGAAAAACGGCTTAACGTGCTTTCCGAGGCATGGAGTGGTCTCGATAGATGGTCTGCCATTACAGGATTACCCAATGCGATAAATGCGTCTTTCCTAACTTAATCGATACTAACATATTTATCTAATTATAAAGTAATATAAGAAAGGTTAAAACAATCAAAGGTGTGTATGAGAAATCATGAAACCAACGCAGTTCTAAATGTTCCCATCACTTACGCCCTCTGAACTTCAGGTTAGAAGACAGTTGCAATCTTAAACAAAGTATACGGAGTTCGTTGCAATAAGAAGCATTGAGTGAAAGGGTGGGTACACGATAAGATTTTGTTCTGCCGCGACGACTGTTTTCAGACCACCGATTTCAGCCGGCAACAATATTGTCTGAACGAACCAAGTCATCAAATTGCTCGAGATAATACGCTTTGAATAAAAAAAGACAATAGGTATATTATCTTGAATGAGGTCTAAGGAACTTTCATGGTTTCAGAGTTGTTCGAGAATACGATATTTTTACTTGATACTTTTCCGCAGTCTGCTTTCTTTTGTCTTAGCTACGGGCTCAATTGCCGCAAAAGGTTGTGTTGGTAACTCAAATGTCTATGAGCACTGAGTATCTAAATTTCTCTAACATGATTTATCAAGCAATAAGTTACAATGGTATAAAGAAAACTTAGTTACTTATACTACTACTTATACTTACTTACTTATAATAAAGTATCGAATCCACAAAAAATCTCAGGTTCGTAAATAGATAACACTTTCCTTCACGTGATTTCTATCAGAATAAAATAAATCCTTGATTGCAAAGCAAAATCTAAAATAAAGAACGAATCGAGAAAGATAGGTCAAAAAGTCAACTATCTACTCACCAAGAAAAGTAAAACCCCGCCAAGTCAGATTGGCATCGTTTAAAAATAGCCTCTGTTAGTGAACCCGCAGTATATCATACGTGAAGTTTTAGCTCAGTATGCACGGGCCATATCTCAGTGTCTGCGTAAGTAAGGGATGCAGGAAAACAACGGCTATAGAATATAATAATGTAAGTTGGCAAGGCAGAGAATTTTGCTTCTCCAGCCAAAGCTTATATAGGAGCGCCGTATATTGTTGTGGCTTGTTGTTTCATAGTTTACTACACTTGGGTTAAAAATAAGCTAGCAGTAACCGTCGTGGGCTTCATATAAAGTTGTGAACATTTTCATAGAATGGTTTTCAGAAAATAATAGCTTACAAACTGTGCGTTTATCAGAGTTGCTTCCGTGAACGGCGATACTTAAGTCAAAGTCAAAACATTTATTTCAAATTGTAAGGCACATTTGAACGTCAAAATTTACAAAAGAATAGAATTGATTCTAATCGCCCCTTCCAAAAGGTAATTTTCGTATGGAGAAGAATAGGCAAGAAACTCCACCGTTACTCTTATAAAAAGTTTTACAATATTTTGTATAGATACATTAGTTATATAATGATATGTGAATACGATGCACCTAGCATGAAATTACTATACCACAATAGGTAAAAATAATTAAAAATGAAGCAACGACACATAAATTAATTATGTGATAGATACATGGTGCTCACATATTTACTAACATTGTAAAAGTAGATAATTTTCCCACAATTTTTCAATTAGTAAGTCAGTGTGTTAGGAAGTAATCACAGAATGTAAAATCAATGTCATATAATAAAACAAAATAAATTATACAATGTATTAAAATTATATCTAACACTTACTTTATTAAAAAGATGTAGATTTATTCTTACATACCTACATAATACTTTCATAAATTTTATATCATTTTACATAATATTTTTCGTCTGCGTTCAGAAAAATAGATACATATATACAATACTCTTAATTATTTGGCCACACTATCTCCTTGATGACAGCAATAATGAGATAAGAAGATATGTCAAACTGGACTAAATGACGACAAAAAATAGCCATCCTCTTGCATGCCGCAATCTCTAAACCGTTTGCTAAGAAGAATAATTACAAAATAAAATTAAAATATATATAGTATACATTTTTTTTTTTTTTTTTTTTCTATTAGTAGAGCACCTGCCATCTAATCTCTTCACCACCCTTGGTTGACTGGTAGAGAATGCCTAAGGCATTAAGTCCGCCTTTGTACTTTTTTTGAGTGTGAAAAGTTTAAATAAATAAATAAATAATTACACAATGGCAATACCTATAATATTTCCTCCAATTTCTATCTCCATGTAAAGCAATGGAAGTTTACGAGCTGATAACTATGATATACGATCAATTCCAGTTTGATTTCACATGCCGATGTTTCGCATATAGATTTGAATTGGTTTGTGTAAGCAATCGCTAATGCTCTTGGCATTCGCAATTGCCAAATGTAGTGTTAGTGTGATGTGTGTGTGTGTGGAATATCGCTTAGGAATAGTAAACAAATATATGTTTGTTTTGAAATGTAAACTCACGTAGGTATTATTATTGTCTACGCGCTAAACAGACATTGAGTTTTTGGAAAATTCTAGAAAAAAATTAACACACTAACCGAAATTGTGACTAAATTGAATGTAGGGCTTGGTTAATTAGGCCAGAATGTCTGAATTAATAACCGTATACCTTATAGCTTCGGGTTTATAATATAATAGCTTCTGCCCGCGATTTCGTCCAAGTGACAGGAGGATGGCCAAAGCGTATCTGACGACGAGTCCCGATATACCATATATATGAAAAAAAAACATTATTTTTAAACAAATATATCTTCTTTATGAAGCCAGAAAAAAAGATACACATGTTTTTTAGTATAAGTAATTTCTTTGAATTTTTTAGATTATTATTAAGTAATCTAAAAAATTCAAAGAAATTACTTAAACGAATCGTCATGCGTTCTGAACTATCAGAATTCGTTTTGCATAAGAAATTATCTAGTACACAAAGATTATAATTATTCATGTTTTTCTGAATAGTTATTGAATGTAATCCTATAAATACTTAGGTATCAAATCAACTAATGCTGTTTTTGTTATGTATTGGATTCTTGTCTTAGAACAATAATGGTTCATACTAGGTAAGTATCAGCGTTTTGTTCATTTGCGTACAACGGACCACATTCATAATAATGTCATCGACGCGCGCCGTTGATTGACACCCGGCGATTATTAGCTTCATTCGCATTAATAATAAATAAATAATAATAAATAAATTCTTCATTGCCATATACAGGTTACAGAAAATTTTAGACCCTGGCTCTAGAGCTAGGTTAGATTACCTACCTGTATTTCAGGAGCCAGTGTCTTCTTCCATTTAGGTTACAATTAAGCAAGCAGCAGCCAGTGATAAAATTATCTTACTTAAAATTAAATTTAAAAAATAGAATAAGAAAAATTAATTAGAATTATAGCAAGTAAAATACTGTCAATAAATCAACAAAAAAAAATTGTTTAAAAATCGAGAAAAAATATTAATAAAATTATAATAAAAACAAATTACAAGAATAAAATCAGGATTAAACAAAATTAAAGAAAAATTGTCGGTACTGGCATGCGTGTTTGCGTGTGTGTGCGTGTGTGTTGGAGTGTGTGAATACCAATGATTTGTGTTCTTATATATATTTAGGTTGATTGCAGTAAGTTTTCAGTTGCATTGTAGTCCTGTGTCAGTAGCCAGATCTTTACCTTCTTTTTTGTTTCAAAATCGTAACCCCGGAAGCATTGTTGTTGTTGTTGTGAATTGCGATACGAACTGTACTATTTTGGATTTCCTGCTGTTGTTTTAACTCGGCATTGTTTTTCGGACTCATAACAACCACTTGTGACGTGACGCTTGTGGCTGTATATCGTCTACCTAGCATTAAATCGACTTATTAATTGATTCTAACCTCAAAAGGTTCTTTTGCATTATTAAAATATCTTGGCTATTTTAGATATTATTAGATATTATTTTCAAACGGGATGGTGTTAACTACATAAAAACAATCCAATCTCACTATAATTTGTTTCTGTACACTGAAAATTAAAAGTCAGGTCCAGCGTCTATAGAAATTTGGCGGATGTTCTTTCGGCCCCCGACCCACGGCGTCCTATCGCATCGCCCGCCCGCGGTATTACTTCGTTTTCGGTTGGCGTTCTTTCATTTTTTTTTTTCTAATTGCTCGTCGCATAAGGGTTGTGGCGTGATGCCTATAACTTACTTCGAATAGCCTATAACTTTCCTCAAGAATTGGGAAATTTATACTTATGCAAAATTTTAACAAAATCTATCTGGTACTATTTGCGTAATGCTGAAACATACATTCAGACAGACAGACAAAAAATCTAAAATAATATTTTTGGCATAAGAATCGTTCCCAGACCTCATAACAATTAGTTTTATTCAAAAACATTAAATTTACAGTTTTGACTCCGCTACGATTTTATTATACAGGATGTCAGGGACATCGACGCGAAGATTCAGAACGTGATTCTGAACCCCCAGCGGTGAAATGTTATGTCGGTTATTAAAAAAAAAAACTGTTGTTTCACAGAAAAGTATTGCACTTTTCTATGAAACAGCGGTTTATTTTTTGCTACACGGTCAAAACAGTATGGAACAGCTCTTTTTTTTAAATAACCGACGAAAAATTTCACCGCTGTGGGGTTCAGAATCACGTACTGAATCCATGGTAACAGGCTTCGCGTCGAAGTCCCTGCCACCCTGTATGTATAGATAGTTTTTTTTTAACCACATCTTTGCAGGCCTTATTTTCAGAAAAAAATTGACTTTATTGCTAACCTAAAATTACGCTGAAATAAATATACCTATGAAAGGTTCACAATAAAAAAAAATTGTGTTAATTTAAAACTTTGTTAAGCATATTCAAGTGGGGTTCGAACAACACCGAATAATCCTCATCAGAATAAATATTTCAGTAACCTTTCGTGTACGCAGAGTGAATCAATATTGTTTCATCGTATTTTTGGATGAGCAGCGTGCCTACAAGTTGTGAGTGTTTTTGATTACGCTCAGCGCCGTCGGAGCCGGATTAAGCGTCGATTTTTACGCAAAAATTTTATGTTGCCAGCTGTTAAAAATATAACTGTTCAAACAGTTTTTTCTTCGGTAGCTTTGTTGCTAAATGTTATAGGAAATCTAAAACATTTCATAGGACGGTAAGTATCACATTCAAACAAATACATAAATAAAGTCATAAATTAGCTTTGTATACGCTTTGTTGTACGTTTCCATTACGAACGCTTTTGACACATTTGCAAAACTCTTTCATGCTTTTCACGACCTTTTACAGAAATACCTACAACACACTACTTCATTAAGAGCGTTTATTCTGAGAGTTGGCATCGTCGCAAATTGCTGTCAAGTATTTACCTGTTTTGATTAATTTGCCAATATTACTGTATGGAATGGAGGAGCTCGTGGCTAAGTAACAACAGCCGCACTGGTCGATCCATCAGGTTAAGCTACGCTTCCCGGGGTTGGTCAGTGGATGGGTGACCATATTTACATACCGAGAATCCTCCGTGCCTCGGAAAGCACGTTAAGCCGTTGGTCCCGGCTGTCATTCGTGGATCTTTGACAGTCGTTACGAGTCGTCAGGAGCCCGAAAGTCTGACACCAGTCTTACCAAGGGGTATCGTATTACCCAGTTACTGGGTTGTGGAGGTCAGATAGGCAGTCGCTCCATGTAAAATACTGGTATTCAGCTGCATCCGGTTAGACTGGAAGCCGACCCCAACATAGTTGGGAAAAGGCTAGGCAGATTGATTACTGTATGGAAATAAGAAATGTGGCTTACTAGTGAACTAGAATATTAATAATGAATTGCAATTATAACACTTAACTTGATGTTGTTACCGTTTTAGTCGTAAAAAGGTATTTGGAAAGACTCCAAATACTTTTTTTACATCTAAAACTAAATGTTCGGTGTTAAGATATTAATTATTGCATTTCATAATCAATATTCTAGTTCGCTAGTTAGCCACATTTCATAATTCCATACAGTAATATTGCCAAATTAATCAAAACAGGGAAATATTTGACATCTGTTTGCGACGTTACCCACTTTCAGAATAAACGCTCTTAAAGACTTTTTTCGTGTTTTATTTTATTCACATACCTATTGTTGCCGACTGAATCTTTCAAACGTACATTAGTACTCCTTACAAACATACATTGGGATCCAAAGCCAACTTGATAGGTACGACAATTGAGATGTCTACCCGTTCCGCGCAAGTACCCGTCCCAATCTACGGGCAAACTCGGTCTTGCCGTCACGTCACTCGGCCGAGAACGCAAGTTTTTTAACCGGCCTATCCGCTTATCCAACGAGGATTACGTATCCGGAAAAGTTCCGGGCCGTTCCGGGCCTATGCATCCGCACATCAAAGAGATGTGCACTTAATAATTCGGGCCCGACCGAGATTTATACGGGACACAAATAACGTTATGAATGTTTTGTAAAGGAACACATCTCATAAAATAGTATTCGATAAACTTTGCAGCAGTGGGGAAGATCTGTGAGGAATTTCAATAAGGTTGCGTTAACTGATAGTTCGGATATTCGATTCGAAATAAGATCTATGTGAGCTCGGCAAATCAGATTAGAATGGCGAATGTACCGCTTTTATGTAAATGTACCACGAGATATTCGTGCTTGTTATTGTTTTAGGATGATGTTACACACTATTTGGACCATGTTCTGTTGCAGTATTTTGTATATTTCATATATTCAGATAAGTAGGTAAAATCTTTTAATATTTAAAATTCTCGTAACACAGTGTTTGTAACAAAACTCCTCCGTAACGGCTGACCGATTCTTATGAAATTTTGTGTACACTAAGTACGTCTGAAAATAGGACGTCAACAATTTTTCATACCCTTAAGTGAGAAGGGTGGTCCACCCCAAACAAATATTATTTATTTTTTGGAACATTTTTTTTTTAATGTTTGGCATTAAAAAATACATACTTACAAGCCTAAATTTTCACGCTTCTGCCACCAACCCCTATTTTTTTATAGCGATATTAGTACTGTAGGTAGGTAGATATGGTAGGTAGGTATGGTAGGGTAGGTAGGTAGGTAGGTATGTATAGTAGGTAGTTATGTAGGTATGTAGATAGATAGGTAGGTAGGTGTAGGTAGTTATGTAGGTATGTAGATAGATAGGTAGGTAGGTGTAGGTAGTTATGTAGGTATGTAGATAGATAGGTAGGTAGGTGTAGGTAGGTAGGTGTAGGTAGGTGTAGGTAGGTGTAGGTAGGTGTAGGTAGGTGTAGGTAGGTGTAGGTAGGTGTACGTAGGTGTAGGTAGGTGTAGGTAGGTGTAGGTAGGTGTAGGTAGGTGCAGCTAGGTGCAGGTAGGTGTAGGTAGGTGTAGGTAGGTGTAGGTAGGGTAGATAGAGTAGGTAGGTAGGGAGGGTAGATAGAGTAGGGTAGGAAGGTCCGCCGTAGATAAGTACTAAGTGCTACCCGTGTGAAGCCGGGGCGGGCAGCTAGTATTATTATAATATTTACGTACGCATAAATAAGGGTTTTGAATAAAAACAAGGGAGATCAAACATTGCTCATGAATATCTTTTTATTGCATGTCCTAACAATAGCTTTTCATTTATCACGAATTATATCGAAACAACCATTACCGAACCTATCGCAGCCAGCTTACAATAATGATAAGTGTTAAATTAATAAACTTTTGATTTAATTAAGTGTTTAAATCCGAGTGCATGGAACGGAATGGAAGCGAGTTAGTAAACGCGGGGGAAATTCCCCGCCACCTTAAGACCTTACCAGTACCAACTTCTAGTTAAAGACAAGTGTATTAATAAGACAAGCCTCTGAGAAGTTTCAGGAAATATTTAAAATTATATACGAGTATATAGACCGATAAACTTAAGAACGACATAGAATTTGTTTTTTTTTTTCAATTTTTAAGTATGCTTAAAGTAGATAACATAATATAGAGGGTTCCTTATTTTAAAAAGAGAAAGCAGTTTTTTTTTTTTTGGTAGCATTATTTTACTTTTTAAACCTTAAATTACCAATCTATAATGCAAAAATATCACATTATAATAAAATAGTTATTTATGCTATAAGTGCGGAAGGTAGGTGATTTCCGTCGAGTGTATAAGTCGACACGAGTCGGAAATCATCTTACGCACGTGTATCATACAACGTTTTACTATGCATTGTGCGAGGAAAAAAAAAAAAAACGAGCGAGCCTTTCGGCAGTCGCCTGCGATGTGTAACATCTGACATACCACGACGTATATAAATGATAAAAACAAAATTCATGACTTGGACATTTGATTTTGACTTCGACTTCGATTTCGACTTCGACTTCGACCTTCGACTTCGACTTCGACTTCGACTTTGATTTTGGCTTTGATTCCGACTTTTTGATTTTGACCATTGTCATAATCATCGCCATCGTCATCGCCAGCGTCATCATTATCATTCTGAAATAATAAAATCTCTGAGACGAGACGGGCTGACGACGGCCTTCAAAATTAAAAAAAAAACAGAAAGTAAAAAGCACTAGTGAAAAAAGTGACACTTTCCGCACAATTTGACTCCTTGGAAAACGCTCTTTTCGAGCAAATGCATTGTAAATAAACAAAACAACTTTTTGTTATCTAGTAAGTACCGTTGCAGCTGTTCAAACTTTTGCATGAACTGCAATATTCCTTAGTCGCTCTATAAATATCTTCAATACTCTAAGAAGCGAGGACTTAGTTAATTTTATGCTGTTCACGGCTACTTTAATTTCTCGCTTCGCTGATAATTCTGGCGTCGGCAACCATGGAGAAAATCTGGGCAAAAGTTCAGTTCACGATATTATTTAAATGCAGACGATGTACACTGTGCGCTTTCATATTTTATTGCGTCTGCTTTTCTGGAGAACTACACGGCTACTCGAATGAACAACAAATACTTCAGAGTTTGTGTTCATTCATTTTAAACGTTTAATTTTATATTTCGTCTTGTTTGTTTCTTTTAATTTTATTGGTCCAATTTTTATTTACTTTTTATTGTTTAACTGCGTCATTTTCAGGCACAGTTTGCGATTAAAGGCTTCTCATGACAGTCCAATAAAGCTTGTTCACTCCAAATTCAATGTCATATCCCAAAATATTGTATATGCACCATGCAAGACGAAGACGACAATATTCGACAGTTAATTAAACTGCGTACCTATTTATAATGACGTATCCAGCCAGGATACAAAAATTCAAGCAAATATAAATATTATATCAAATAAGTACTTTAGTCAATATAGCTAGTCGGAAAAACCCTTAGTCAGCCCATTACTACTACTCAATTTGTTTTAAAAAATCTGTTTTTAACCCCCGACGCAAGAAGAGGGGTGTTATGGGTTTGACCGGTATGTGTGTCTGTCTGTGGCACTGTAGCTCTTAAACAGGTGAATCAATTTGAATGCGGTTTTTTAGTTGAAAGCAAGTTTTCTAGCTATGGCTTAGACAAGTTTTATCAGAATCGGTGCAGCCATTTGAAGATTATCAGCTCTTTTCTAGTTGATGAATGGATATGAGCGTCTTCCACAGGACTGATAGATTTGAAATATCGTATTCTGTTACTTCAAATATATTAGAACAACACACTTATCACATTGAACTGACGCTGCAGCATCTCCTGGAATTTGCAGGATACCCAACCCCCTTACCATCTTACAGTACAGGTATATTGTAAATGAATAGGTTATAGATAGATGAACAGAGTTTGGTAATGGATTATGAAAGACAAATGAAGAAATATTGGTTTTGGGGGTTTTAAAATTTTAATATAATTAATTTCGTTGATAGGATCATTCTATGCATTAGTATCGTCACTGTTTTCATTTATTGGCGTCTCCGCATTGTATACCAA
This sequence comes from Agrochola lota, assembly GCA_947364205.1. Classification (NCBI taxonomy): domain Eukaryota; kingdom Metazoa; phylum Arthropoda; class Insecta; order Lepidoptera; family Noctuidae; genus Agrochola; species Agrochola lota. Next base: position 13,395,926 of record OX376223.1, on the reverse strand, counting down.
TTATAGTTTTAGCAGTCACAGTTATATCCGGAAAGTTAAATTGTGGATATCCCCTCAAATAATTAACGACATGACAGAATTGGAGTAAGCCAATTCTGGGTTAATTTTGACATTGAAAAGTAGGGAAAGGTCCAGAAAAAACAGTGAAAAGGAAAATGTGGAAGCCATTTCTGAGATTTTACTCGCACCCTTCTTCCACATGATTTAACTTCATTAAATATGCCTGCTTATAAAAGGTCAGCCGTCTTTTGTTCCTTTATATACCTAAGCGGGAATATTTGTTAGGAGCTTTTGAAGGCTTTCCTTTTTAAAAATTTTGCTCGGCTCTTCGTCATATTAAAAAAAAATAAAAAATATAGGCATTTACAAAATAATAGTAATATGTTAAGTATTCAACAGTTTGGGAAGTCGGTGGTAAATTGTTTTTTTTTATTAATCAAACTAAATCAGAGGCAAAAATCAATTGAACGCCAAAAATACCACCCCCGGACCCGGTTTACCTGGAAAAGCCCGGGTCCTGACCTTGGAGGCTCTCTGGCCTCGACTAAGGGTCCTCCTAAGCGCATGCTTGGAGAGGGACTAGTTCCCACTTCGTTGGAAGACGGGAAAACTGATCCTCATTAAGAAGCTGAGGCGCCCTGCGGACTCTCCGTCCGCTTATCAGCCCATCGTGCTGCTCGACGAGGTGGGCAAGCTCTTTGAAAGAGTCATTGCAGACCACCTCGTTAGGCGGCTGGTGCGGGTGGAGCCGGATTTGGCGGACAACCAGTGTGGCTTCCGCAGAGGGCGCTCTACAATGGACGCCATCATGCAGGTGTGGGTCCTTACGTCGGGAAATGCTGTGGCCCGGGTTGAAGTCATCTTGGCGCCAATGTCTTCAACACCCTGCCCTGGAGTTGCATCAGGGAGGCACTCCGTTATCACCGGATGCTAACCTTCCTCTGCCGTGTGGTCGAGGTCTATTTGACGGACAGGGCCATCATCTACCCCGGTCACCAAGGAGAATGGAACCGGCGAGAGATGTCGTGCGGTGTCCCACAGGGATCGGTCCCTAGCGGCGTCAGAGTGGTTTGCTACGCTAACCCCCTCTTTGAGGAGTAGCTAGAAAGGCGCTACGGCACCCACACCTTACGCCTGACGTAGATCCTCACCGGACACGGTTGTTTCGGGTAGTTCCTGTTACAAATAAAGCAGGAGGAAACGCCCGGGTATCACGATTGTGAGGATCGCCCGGAGGACACGGTGGAGGTCCACCCGGCTTGGGCGGAGCACCGCCATTTCCTCGTGGATCGGCGGCGGTGACCTCTTGCATGCAGCCCTGGTCCAGGTCATGGAACAGAGCGAGAGGGAGTGGGAAGCCGTCGCCTCCTTCTGCGAAGCAGTAATGCTCACGAAGGAGGAGGCGGAACACGTGAAGGAGACGCAAATTTCGCGCCCCTAACTGCCGCAGGAGACGCCCTGGGCGTCGGGAATACCAGGCCGTTTCTCGGCCACCGTAGGCGCGGGCCTGCGGACGGTAGCAATTAGTAGCTCACCGTCTGATAAGGACCAGGCCTTGCTCGACGGCGCGTTGTGTTCCACGCACAGTTAGCAGAACTGATTGGGGAAAGTCCGAAAGAGATACCGTGGCCCCTGGCAACATATAGGCAACTGAAGGAAAACAACAAAAAAATCCAAAAATCAACTACACAAGTTTCGATATTTTATAAGTCAGTTTTTATGAGATTGATAGCCCTGCTCTCAAGGGTATCACAGAAATGTACGTCAATGCTATATACCTAATCTGCTTATGGAAAACAAACCGCTTAGTTAAATCTTGACCAAAAAATACGTATAATTCCGTTACATAAGTATAAATATAACATGTACTTACATGAAAAACAACACAGCACAGCTCCCAAAAGTTTTTAGAAACTTGCAAAGCAAATAAATACTTTAATAAAGAAATCGATACAAGAGAGCACAAACCAATTAACGCATAAAATATAAAAAAAAACATAGTAAAACATCATCACCATATAGGTAGGTATTATGACAGCAACAACAGCCACAGCAATACAGCAACAGCCACAGCAACACAGCAACAGCACCTCACAGCAACGCAGAGCAACTAGTTCTGAGGCATACGCTATTGCATATTATGCTGTGACCTCACACGCATGCCTTACAAAAAGATGCAAGTTGAACATACGAGTATGGAAATACCTTATCATGTCCAAAAAATAAACCTAACCGAAAGGTCCATACACACCGGCGGACTTTACTTTGAAGTATTTTAAGACTGCCAAAAAATCCGACGAGCACGTTATGTAGAAGTGTACGCACACCATTAATCTCCTTCAAAATAAAACGTCCGCTTTGATGTTCCAGCTGAAAAGATACATTATCCTATAATTGGCATGATCATCCTTATGTACGTACAGCTAACAGATGTATTTTTTCATTATTTTTTACCGAAATTTATTTCACTTCAAAGAATTATGAGTACCTAGGTAGGTATTTTTTTAATGATATTCTAATGTTTTATTGTACCTACTGTTATAATGCAGCAGCAACAGTTGTGCACTACAGTGGTAACACCTTGACCTTGAGCTAATCTAGATTTCAGGGGTCTATACGTCCTGCAGAGCTTCATCTCTTTCCCACACTAAAGTAACATTAAAATAATACTGCTTTAGAGGTGTTGGTAGACCCCCAGTACGGAGTTTCAATGAAATAACAGGCCAGCTTAAATACTGGTTTACCAACTAGGCACCTGAACAAAATTGTAAAAAATATATTTCTGGAACCCGACTTTTATTCTAGGTATGAAAAATCGCTGTTTACTGATAGTAGGCAATGTATGCAAACATTATGCTTTGTGTGTATGGAACTGAACAGGAGACTTGAGGTATTTAAATTACAGTTCTTATAAAATTTAGTTTGCGAAAAAACGTTTTATTAACCCTTAATATATTAGTAACAAGACGGTTCCTAGGTGAGGTCCTATGCATGAAGTAATCGCAATGACAAGAAGAATAAACTGCTTACAATAGGAACCTACTTACTTGCTACAGTTCGATTCAAACTTAATGGCAGCTCGGAAGTACGCTACTCGCTGCGCAGTACCCCACCCCTCACCCCCGCTGACCCATGAATTCGTTTATGCGCAGTGACTCGCTTCATGTTCCGAGCCGCCATTAAGTTCGAATCGGGGTGTACCAGCCACATAGTAAACATTAAAAGCTAGCCACAGTAAAAAGACTTCCAGAAGTCACAGCCCAATTCAACATTGATTGACATTGACACTGTTATTGATTGACGTCATCCCGATACATGAATCTCAGTATGACGCTTTTATTTTATGATGCCATAAAACTTTTTGAATCCAACACCTCAAGCATCCTACTAAACATTCATGTTTCTTTAAATAAACCCACACATCTCACCAAACGGCCGAACCCAATAACCTATCTATCTCCAGTTTTGGCATACTGGAGATAGAAAAACCTATCTATATATGGTTTTACCGTCCCAATAATATGTCAAAGACTAAGGAATCTTACGGAACTGTGGGACGACATTTAATGACAGATAAAATTATACTGTCATCAACAGCGATCTGTTTTTTTACTGAAAATAGGCTATTGGGTTTAGACGTAGGACACAGAATAACCAAGACTCGATATATTTACCATGATCATCTACCTAGCCTTTTCCAACTATTCGGGGTCAGCTTCCTATCTAACCGAATGCTAGTTTAACACGATACTCCTTGGTTGTCAGACTACCCGTAACGAGTGTCAAAGATCCACGACAGTGGTGGTGTCCGAGGGGCACGGAAGAGTCTCGATATGTTAAGATCCACGGGCCCAGCACTGATTATTCGACCCGTGTGGCTGTTACTGTTTACTTAGCCACGAGCCACCAAGATTCGATACAATAATATAAATTCAAGTAAAAAACTAGGAGTTCCGTAAAATATACTAAATCAGAGTGGCTCAGTTGTTATGAAGATGGGATCGGTGTAATAACAGTAAAAGACGGGCAAACGCAAAGTTAATGCGTGCCCATATACGAAACAGTGTTTTAACGGCATCATTCGTTTGTGGCCGAACCCTAAATATTGGCCGTACTTAGTAAGCGGGATTCGGAAATCCCCATTTCGCTGATATCGTTATGATAGTTATGGTTTGTGCGCCATGATTCGAGCCTTCTTCTTGTTATTTTTGTGTCAATGATACTTATTTTCGAGTCTATGTAAAATTTTCCTTGAGGTAACTTCGTCTACGCACATGTTCTGACACTGGGCTGATTTCATTAGCGCTAGTATTTCTTCAGTTTTTTTGTTTTCATGATCATTTGTTCACATATTCTTCATTTCCACATGAGGTTAACCTTACTACAACCTCAGACTAAATAAAAAACCAAGACAGCGCGCTGTCAACTGTGAAGTGAAGCTGGTTTCGAAAACATGTGTGCACTTTGTGTGGTGTAGTGTCATTGTAAAAGGTTATAAATGTATGCGTGTGAGCGTGTATGCACAGAGCGGCGTTGTAGTTTTGGCATGCTTCACTGTATTGTTCGTAGCGCTCTGTCTTTTTTATTTGGTCTGAGACTACAACATGCCGTTACTGACACACGAATCTTAGTTCAAATATCTTTTTTATTGAACATCATAAGCAGATCTGTCCTTGACAAATCAAAACAAATATAGGGTAACAGGCCCAGTTATCAGCACTTTAAGAAGTCCTCTAATTTCATGTATTATTTTTAATATGTAAAACTATATTATTCCCTATAACAAATATATGTATCACACCAAAAACCCTGTGCCTACTGCCATGCCCCTCTTCCTTCAAATTCCCTCACGAAACGTTTTTTTCATCCCTATTCCTGAATGCCAACGACCTGTTAATACGTTTCCATGCATACAACTAGCAAACATTGAAACAATTTGCTGCATTGTTTAAGCCTCTCATTGAGACCTTTTGTTGAGCTCCGCTCCGAAGCCTTCGATATCTCGCACAGCGAAGTGAGGGTATTTAGAACAAAAGTTTGAATCGGTGCGTTCTAGAAAGTTCCGTTCAGTTAAAACAAAATGAGCGTTTGAAAAAAGAATACATTTTACAATAATTGAAGTGTCTGTTTGTAACGTCAAAATAACAGCTTTTCACTAAATGCGTAAGAAAGTAGCGGTACTTATAACAAAAAACATGTTTTTTTGTTTTGTCTGTCTGTCTGTCTGTTTGTTCAGGCTTATGTCTGAAACGGCTGGACCGAATTTGACGGTATGAGTCCGGAGTTTTACTGGCAGATAGCTGATGTTACAAGGAGTAACTTAGGCTACTCTTATTTTAGAAAAAGAATTAGGGTCCTCGCGGGCGAAGCTATTGTTTATGTAGAACAGAAATAAGTAGATGAAGGAACTCTTCCTGTGGATAAGGGTCTCATTTTAATCAAAATTAATATTAATTAAACGTTATAAACAATATCAGTGCTAGGGAGGGGCGTCAGAAAGTTTGGTCGACAGGTAGCAACCCTCATTAGGGAATGCCTATCTGACGTTTCAAATCGTCTTGCGCCAAATATAATTGTCACTGAAGCCAAATTACTAATCCGGATTTAATTAAACGCGCATAGTTCCGCGTCCTCCGATGGAAATGATCAGACAAATTAGATGTTTAATGTTAAGGGCCATCTCCTAAAAGATACAAAAACAGTTCGAACAGTTCTTCTTATTTATTTTGAAGTTTTAATCATCGCTATTCATTACTGGAGTCCTCTAAATATAGATTTGTTTTGAATGCTGTCAAAACAAACAAAACTTTTTGCTATTTTCGGGCAATTATTCTCGTTCATTTTATTTGAGAAGAGAGAAATATTAGTTTCAGCGCTCGACATTTTCTCAAGTTCTGAGATTCAAATAAAGGAAATTAGGTACTACAGTGCCCCAAGACGATTGACTATGAATTTAAAGTAGGTTCTTAGCCATCATAATAGGTAGGTATATTATTTTCAAGTCTATGCCTTAATTGTGAGAATTTAAAGGTTTTGTTTCAAAATAATGTTTGTAGTCTAACATTGGAGTACTTAGGTAGGTACGCTTCTTATATTTAACAAGTTTTCAGAGTTATGAAGAACCATGGTGTAATGTTTACTCATGCTCTATAGAAAAGGGAGGATCCTCCGACCAGACGGGTGTCGTATCTGGCGGGCAACTGCCCAACGATTGACGTCGGGCAAGTTATATATATGCTGTTCGCGCGGTGAACTCTAATTGCGCATTGCAGGATTTGTGTGACGTCAGGTCTTTGATGCGTAGTACGGATTTGGCGATGTAAATCCCGCCACAAGTTCTACATTACCAACCATTAACAGCATTTTTTTTTTACCTAACATTTTTCTCTTTAGTCCTAATCTATGGTCTTCGTTTTAACTTTTTTTTTTATCAGTACTCCGTACATTATTTTAACGAATTAAAATAAATAAATACCTGATTATGGGCCAAGTGAATAAGAAATCCCAACAAATTATTTGTTCCCAAAAATTCCAAACCAACAAATTGATTGTAAAAGTAGTCAATTGGATTGTGGTTACCGCGGGTTCACGTTCACTGAACCGTGTAATTTCGCACAGAAATTCAAGTCCAATTCCAATATTAAGAAAACAAAATTTCCATTACCTTTTGGTACAGTTTTTGTTTCGGATTTCTTCGAATAACTTCGACCGGCGCTCGATTTGTAACTCGTTGTGCTGTTAAACATTTCGGGCGAAAATATGTAGCACAGATAAAAAAATATTCACACAGTATTTTGGGCGTGAAAAATCCTTTTAAACGCGTAAACCGGAACTCGTTTGATTTTTTTTGTCCGCAAATAGTTTTAATATGATGACAGCGTGCGCGCGAAACGCATGTGTCGAAACTGAAATTGGCGGGCGTTGCGCTAGTGGCCGCGTTATTTTTGTTACTCCACTCCCGCACTGTTTATTTAATTTTAATAAAAATGTTTGTACATATCATAACATCACGCCTGTACTACCGGAAGGGTTAGGTAGAGGTGTACCTATAGTACACCCACATTTCGCCTAGTTATATTTAAGTCCCATGTATGGCCTATTGCCATCAACCGGACACAACCAGACTCAAAAAAAGAAAAATAAATGTTTTCTAACATGATTACTGCATTTGTAAAAGGTGGGTGAGCAACACAACCAGAAACATTACCGTAAAGATCCAAGAAAGAAAAAGATATAAAACGTAACAGGTGTTTATCATTCTACCTATGTTGTAAAAGCCGGCGATGAGAAAATTTGCACTTGTGTGTCAGTAGATAATGTATTAACAAGTTTGTCGACACTCCCTGGAGTATTTCAATCTATGAAATGTAAATATTTTGTTTTCACGTTAGCATTTTCTAATAAATCTATCAAATTTTACCGTTATGTACTAAGTGTTTTGTTTTTCACGTAACCCTCTCTCTGGGTTACATGAAAAATGTGCGTAAGCTAATCGTCGGCAAGTCTGGAGTTGGCTTCGATAAGCATGAAATTACGTATAATGTTTTCATAAACGCGACATCTATACGCTGAGCTGGCCAACGTTCGCATGAAAAGTTTCATAAAAAAGAATACGCAATAATTGTCTAGCTACATGCATGTTCATGAATTATGTTTATTTTACGAAATTTGTTTTCTCCCGCCGCGTTCGCACATGAATTTCGAAAGTATAAAAAGGTTCGTATTTTTACCTCTTCATAAAACCCGCGGCGAGTTTTCGCTCCGCATAATGATGTTCATCTGATGTTTTAATATGTAGGAGAAATTATTTGTAGTGATGTTTTCATGCGGTATTTTATCATTTGAATGTGAATAGTGCATAGTTAACAGTTTTTGAAAACTCTCTCCGTTTGGACGATCACGAATAAAACCACGCAGACTTTCAAAATGACAGTGTCCATAGGTATCAACGACATTTAATAATGTGTCTCAGTAACAAAAAAAAAACCCTCTTATTTGTCCTAGTTGCAAAATGTTATTATTCAATTAATGATTATTTAAATGAAAGATGACTGATTAACACGCTTTTATTAGGTCGACCTGTATGTAACTAACTATGTAATGGAATCTAAGGTAACTAATTTAACCATCTTCCAAGGGTCGTAGCGTAATGAAAATTGGCAGCTGTATGTAGTTCTGATGACAATACAATAATATGGTACTGTCGAACTGATCTGATGATGAAACCGGAAGATATGAACTGGAACGTCATGATGGAATATCGTAACATAGTCGTGTTTGCACTTGTGAGAAAGGCCACGTAATGGACTTTGAACACGATCAGGTTTTTTTTTTGTTTTTACGTGCATTTATAAAAGCGTGTTTTTCTAGTGTTTTTTAAACTATTAATTTATTTTATCTGTAATGGCATCACAAGTATAATGATTATTGAAATTTTGATTAGACTCTTTATTTTGACAATTCTATATTTAATTTATCTAATTTAAAATTTATTCTGTTTAGTTAATGTTGCGATTGGTACCTAAGATATTAATTTGCACACCTTATTAGGTTATAATACAATTTACCTTTTATACCTGTAACACCTTTTTAACAAGTATTATGCAAATAAATTATTTTATTTGATTTAACTATTTAAATATTATGTTTGGGAGAAATATTTATCTGTATCTTGACAAAAGTCGATTTATATATAACATTATCTCCCAGATGCCTGTCTGCGTCTTATACTGAGCCATCATTAAGAAGACCGCATGGGGTTCATTCTGGATTTTAGACTGATTTCCACAAACAATAGCTGAGAATATCATCAATCAAAACGTAATAAAATTCTCGAATCATACAATTGAATATCAACTGAAACCTTAGATCAAGTACTCTAATAGCATTAAATTGGATTTCATCATTGTTTATTGTTTGAGCCACAACATTAACTGAAAGATCCAATTAACTTAAGTAGGTAGGTACGTATTATTGGTCCCAATTTAATGTATTTACCGACATAAATCATTTGTGAGGCGTATAATAATTATGTATACAATATGCAAACGAACGGATTACCCCAGAAAATATGGCTACGTTTTGTTAAACATCTTGGGGAGAGCTTCCCGAGATTACCTTTATTTATGAAGCTTTTTGTAAGTTTTCGTCTTGTCTAGTAAAAAAAATATTTTTTTGTGTTGTTTTGTTGGTTCTTTGTGCTTTAAGAAATCTCCTAATGTAATGCTAATGAGTCCTTAGATAATATTACAAAGAAGTTCTTTATTACTTCATTTGAGAAAGCTTGTTATAAGCACTTGTTACTCTTAATAAGTGCTCTTACTAAAATTTTAATTAGTTTGTAAGCTAAAAATATTTAATAAATATTGTAAGGTTTACTTATACAGCCACTTTCTTTTATAAGTGGCCTATTTCTGTCTTTACAAAATCTACCTTACGGGGAAATCCACTGAATTTGAAGAAGGTAAATTTGGTGGATTATAACCATCAATCCGTTTGAAAAAATACAAATATTTTCCAAAAAAAATCTTGTTCAATAAAAGGCTCAATTTTTCTTGAAACTATGAGTAGAATTCATGATCAGGATAACTATTAACTAGTGTAACAAACATACTAATAGTACGTTATTTTTAAAATAAACGCACCCGGAGTTAACAAAAAAAAATCACAATATAGTTAGATGCTGCTAATCGCCAAGCCTAAATCGATACTGCAATCAGTATATTGATTATCTCTTCTATGCCAAACGCTGCACTAAGTGTGAATTAATCATTATAATGAATGCCTAGCGTTCGATGTGCCCGCATTTGAGATCAAAGCCGGCTTGGCTGGTAGAGCTATGTTTTAGACTATCAATACTAAACTAAAGCCCATACGAAGTCAATGAAAGTAATTGGAGATACTTCACAGATTTGATACGTATCGATTCTTCAGCGTGTAACAAAAATCCTGGCCGATCCGTGAGGGTGTTGTTATATAATAATACTGAGCGTCAAGGAAAAAATCCCATACTTTTTTTCACTTTTTTTTTTACTGGAATTTTACCGGTTTATGTACATGGGGGGCGGGTGGCCGTCGTTAAGCGGGTGCCAACAAGTCATAATTTATGTCCCCTGTTGGAAATTTACCCAGTTTTTATGAAATTGGGATAATATTTGCACGAGTACTTACTAAAAGCGTGAATTTTAAATAGCGATAACTGTTTTATTTTCCATAATAATAAGTTTTGTATTACTTTTTGGTAATGTTGCGCCCTTTTCGGATCGGACAGGATTTCTGTACACATTGTATAAAGTGTTGACCATAAAGTAAAAAAAAAAAACTACTGTCAAATATCTACAGCTTAATACAGAGTCAACGCCCGCTACTAATGTAGTTGTTATTAAAATATAAGATTATAAATAAAATAAAATAATTACTAAAATATTTTTTACCATCCATACCAACGTCTGTAAAGTTTCGCAAGTCAATTTAATTAGCCCTTGGTAAGGGTGGATTTCACCTATGAAACTGAACGCGTTTAGCACATCCAATCCACGTACAAGAGCTGTCAGTGTCATCGCTGTTGTGGAATATTGACACTGACAGCTCTTGAATGCAGTTTAGACATCGTCATCGCAGTCAGTTCATTGGTGAAATTGGCACTAAATCATCAGCATTCTTTTGCCCTCGTCTGATGTAAAATGTAATAATGTTATACGAGAGAATATAAACACGTATTTTGCATGCGACGAGTGGTTCTCCTAGCGTTTGCCCATAAAGTGGAATTTTAATAAATGCTTTATTGCTTTGGTGGTTTCAACCGCGGTTGACAGTAGGAATCTTTGTAATACACCGGATTCGATTTTTTGATATAACATAAAACGTTTAGAATATATGAAAGTACTATCTATATTTTATTGAGAACATCACACAATTAGACTGTAAGAAGCTGTAACTTTGACGCAACTGCTTTGACCTGTTCATTGATAGTGAGGTGAACATTCATAACCCATGTAATATGAATATAAGCTGTTGAGTTTCCAAATAAATAAATATACCGAGAGGGAGGCAAAATGACAAATAATTTTATAATTATTATGGGTTGGGCTTAGAAACGTGCCGTCTTGCCAGAAAAAATGTGAGGTTATTTAGGAGGGGTTCTAGAGGGTCTCCAGAGCCATCCACGTCAACATTTATTTGCCGATAAATTATTACTTTTTCATAGATTTTTTTAAGTTAGGAACGTAAATATTGGCTCCACTGTACTTTATGGACCGCGTGTGAGAAGCTTCAAATTTTTGCGTATAGATGACTTCATGTAGAACGGTTCACGAAGAGCGACCTCTACATTTCATTTATCAACACTTTCTATGAGATTTATGCCGTTTTCAAAAATAGTTTAAAAAAAAAACTATGTATTTCCGGCAGGGGGGGAGTGAGGGTTTACTAAACCCTTTCCCCTTACCCTTTCTCTGTATTTTTTCACGCGGACGAAGTCGCGGTCAGAAGCTATTTAGGTATATGCCGAAACCCATCACTGCTGTGAAGTTTGACCAATTAATAAAAAGGGTCTGTATAAAATTATGCAATATAACAGATACCTATAGGTGCTGACGATGTGCGAAGCATCTCAACAGTTCCATTTAATTATGCAATTCATTAGCTACCTATAGGTGCTGACGATGTGCAAACATCTCAACAGTTCCATTTAATTATGCAATACAATAGCTGCCTATAGGTGCTGACGATGTGCAAACATCTCAACAGTTCCATTTAATTATGCAATACAATAGCTACTTATAGGTGCTGACGATGTGCAAAGCATCTCAACAGTTCCATTTAATTATGCAATACAATAGCTACCTATACGTGCTGACGATGTGCAAACATCTCAACAGTTTTATTTAATTATGCAATACAATAGCTACCTATAGGTGCTGACGATGTGCAAACATCTCAACAGTTCCATTTAATTACGCAATGCAATAGCTACCCTATAGGTGCTGACGATGTGCAATGCAAAGCATCTTAACAGTTCCATTTAATTATGCAATACAATAGCTACCTATAGGTGCTGACGATGTGCAAACATCTCAACAGTTCCATTTAATTATGCAATTCATTAGCTACCTATAGGTGCTGACGATGTGCAAACATCTCAACAGTTCCATTTAATTACGCAATGCAATAGCTACCCTATAGGTGCTGACGATGTGCAATGCAAAGCATCTTAACAGTTCCATTTAATTATGCAATACAATAGCTACCTATAGGTGCTGACGATGTGCAAACATCTCAACAGTTCCATTTAATTATGCAATACAATAGCTACCTATAGGTGCTGACGATGTGCAAACATCTCAACAGTTCCATTTAATTATGCAATACAATAGCTACCTATATACGTATAGGTGCTGACGATGTGCAAACATCTCAACAGTTCTATTTATTTACCTTTCAAAAATCAACAAAAGTTTGTACGTAAACACATACTGTTATCCTATATCCACTTAGTGAAATATCTGAGTTGATCCCGTAATGAAAGAAAAACACGGATCGCATCGGATGCTTATCTCCCCAAGTTGTTAGAGTTAAGTGGTACAGGATTACTACTACGGTATTAGTGTTACGTTTTGTAGACGGAATTGGAAGCCTGGAAGCATCGGGTTCCAAAAAACTATTAAAGAGAATAGTGAAAAATTGAGTTTGAAAATGTAGTGTCCTTTTTTAGGGTTCCGTATCCCAGGGGGTGAAAACGGGACCTTATCACTAAACTTACGCCGCTGTGCCTGTCTATCTGTACGTCCATCTGTCACATGGCTGTATATTTTTAACCGTAATAAGTAGCCAGTTGAAGTTTGCACAGAATACGTGTAACTGTGGTCTCTTTCATGGCAAACAGAAGTACTATGATAGTTTTGGTAATACGGAACCGTGTGCAAGCGCGTGAGTCTGTATCGCACTTTTCCGTTTTAACGGTTCCGTAGTCAACAAGGAATCCTTATTGTTTCGCCATGTCCGTCTGTCGGTCTGTCTGTCTGTCTGTCTGTCCGCGGCTTAGCTCAGAGACTCTTAGTACTAGAAAGCTGTTTTTTGGCATGATCAAGCCGACAAAGTGGTAAAATATTTTTTTAGGGTACCTCTCTACACGTAAAGTGGGGGTATGTTATTTTTTTCTCGTCTATCCCATGGTGTGGGGTGTCGTTGGAAAGGTCGTTCAAAAATATTGATTGTGTGAAAACCATTTTTAAATTCAGGAATCCGTTTGTGAAACATTAAGCTTTAAAGTGAAAATTTTTGTTAAAGTCCGGGCTCCTGCCAGCTAAATGGTTGGTTTTGGATATGTGAAAAAATTCAAAGCAGTAGTACATAAACGAAATTAAAAGGAAAACTATGACAGCCAAGTAGGCTCGACCAACTTACATCTTCAGTTGCAAAAACATGTTTTCCCATACGGACGTATGAGAGAACATGTTTTTCAACTACAATGTTAAGTTTGTTATTGGGATAAATTTATTTCAAATACGGAATTCTTAGATGTGTTTATTTTTATTTTGTAACAATTTATTTAAACCCTGTGTTTTTTTTTGTCCGTGGAGTTCCTTGCCCGTTCTTCTCCATAGGTACCTACTACGCTTTGGAATGGGCAACTAGCTTCATATTTCTGACTGACCGATTCCTGTCGATGATTATGTCGTATCTGTATCTATTTTACTGTGTGCACATAAATAATAAAATAAATAATTAAATAGTAAGTAATATAACTTTTCATAAGAAAAATTCGTGCTTACGTTATTATCAGTGATCGGAGTAGGTAGATTGATTTTTAGTACTTGTATCATAAATGCACACAGAAAGAACAACATGGATGCGCACTCTACGAACCGAAGTAAACGAGTGAACTACCTGGCATGTCGTCGGCGGGCGTACGCATTGTTCTGATAACCGGTTATTGTACCACCCATGATCCTTTGTTCTGATTGGTCGTTGGGTTTTGTCAAATCGTGACAAAAAAAAAAATAGGAAGAATAATAAAGAATAAAATTGCTCATTTTATTACAATTTCTACCTTTTTTTTGAGGATGGCAAATCATCAAATGACTCCTTCCACTCTGGCAGAATACAATTCCTACATAAGTTCCGGTTTTTTTTTAATAATCCACCAATTCCGGAGGAATGTCCATAGTAATATATACGTTTCGGATCAATGACCCCAGTTCAATCTACCTACTCCGATCACTGGTTATTATCGATGACATAGAAATATTGTGTACTTAGTTTTTGTGGCTGAAATTGCATCAAGGCTGGGGGCTCTTGTTTCTAACTGCTCTGCCATGGACACATTACTTAGTTGTTTCTATTTCTTCTTCAGTATTAAGATCTTGAACTACAATGTCCTGAAATAGATTGAATGTAAATTACTTACACTTAAATTGTAATCAACTTTAATTTTAAAATATGCAACCACTGTGGATTTTCTATGCCAGGTAAACCTTGGCATCAAGGAAAATGTAAAAAAAACTATGCAACCAATACATGATAAAATTTATCTTGCATTGAATAAATAGTAAGAATTTTAAAATTAGTACTTAATAATTTTACTATCTTCAGTTTTAGTCAATAACCTGTACTATGCCAGTCACTAAGCCAGTGGTTAATTAGGAAACAATAGAAAATAGCAAATGAGATTTAATCCAAAAACTCAATACCCACCGTAGGTAATTGATACTGGTGACAACCACATTGATGTACTGCATAGCACTACGTATACAATTAGTAGGTACTCGATCAAGTTACATAGTCGCCTCACTATGATGAGATAATTTGTAAGCACTAGCCTGAAATACCTAGGTAGAATTTTTTATGTTAGTTAAATACCTAGGTACGGCTACTGAGATTCACTCTCAGCACGATTCACTGATTGCACAGGGTACTTGGCGCGTTTATAACGGTCAGTGGGTCGTCCTAAGTTTTGCTTTTGGTTGTAACGGTGCAATATCTTGAAATTAACCAATTACTAAATAATTTACTCCGCGTGACAAAAGTGTGCCATGCTTAGGCTCACGAAGGAACGAAATGAAGAAGTCTCGATCTGAAACACTGTGATGTCTCCGACCGACAACAAAGGGCGTGTTTACATTGATCAACTAACATTATAAAAACAATAAACTGTTCTAATAGAACTTATCATCCAACTTGATTAAAGGCTTGTGCAGACCAGCGCGACTTTTCGCGCGACGCGACGCCGGTTATTGTTATACCGTACAGTTTTCTTAGAAATTGCATTGTTTGAGTCGCGTCTCGCCGTCGCGTCGCGCTGGTCTGCACGAGCCTTTTATCTGTGATGTGCCATGTTTACAATATCTTAATCACGTATCTTAAATTCCTTGCATGAAGTGAATGATAGAGAAGAGTTGATCATTTTGACTTTATTGTGACAACAAACAGTGATTAATCTATTTTTATAAGTTTTTGATTACTTTATTCATTTTTTTCCAAGCATAATGTCATGGCCGGATTTTTTTCAGTGTATGTAATTAGCGCTGTGTGACCTGAATTGCATTTTATTGTGTCATGGCAAGAGTCGTTTTTTATTTAAATGATTTTGCGGAGTGAACCATCTGTACTCATCTATGGTAGTAGCTACGTTCGGCACACTCTACTCGATACTGCGTTCTTGGCACCAATTGTAATTTTATAGTCTACTAGAAATATCGATTTATAATATACTAGCGACCCACCTCTGCTTCGAGTTTTCATTGGGTTTTTTTAAGTATATGATATTATTATCAATATTAATTTATCCTAACAAGTATTATAATTTCGAAAGTGAGTTTGTTTGTTTGTTTCGCTTTCACGCTAAAACGGCTAAACGGATTTTGATTAAATTTGGCACATGGGTAGATCATGACTTGGGTTAGGATATAGGATACTTTTTATCCCGATAATCACACAGGATCTAGACTTATGCGGGTGAAACCGCGGACCGTAGCAATTACTGAATAAAAATGAACCATCCGGAATAAATTCTCAAAATGATGGTAAAAACCGCATCAAAATCCGTTGCGTAGTTTAGAAGAACAACGCGGTCTCACAGACAGACATGAACAGGGACTTTAATTTGTATAGAAGTATCAAGCTACAATTTATGAAGGTACAAATAGCAAGTATAAAATTTGGGATAATAATATATACGGTAACATGAAAGAAATACTTTACCCACTTACGTCATTTTTGATAAAATTAATAATGGAAAATTCATGCTCTCATTAAATTTAATTAATATTATAACGAGAGCTTCTGAGCAGGTCTAAAGACCAGAATATTGTAAAAATACTCGTGTCTTCTAAACACAATGAACGCTCAAAAGGAGTCTGTGAATTTCTTAGAAAATACAACTTCAAAATGAATTTTATAATAAACCTTAATTTTAATGAACATAAAGTTAATTATAAGTACGTAGGTACCTCAGCAAATACGTTTAGCATAAAGTTAATGTAAATAATAAATACTCGAGGAGAAAATATACAATGTATTCAAAGCGCTATCCCCAAACGATTCTTAATTCAACACAATGTAGGTACAATCATGTTTGCTTATAAAATTAGTTTTGTGTTCTGTAAAATAATGTTTATTATATTTTCAAAACGATTACAAACACGCCAGAAAAAGTGGTAGGTACAGGCGTGTCTAAGTTCAGCACTTACTGGGCCATTTTTGGGCATAGCTGCCTGGCCGAACTGCTATCGCTCTCCATCCCATAGACAATAATAAATAACATTTCTTCTCATAAAACACCCAAACGTAAGATGTACCCATGGTCTGTTCCAAAAGTATCTACTGAAAATGTAAACAAAATCGATCAGAAAACGTACCTACCTGTGCATGCCATTTTGTTGTAAGTACATACAAATGTTGTGCTCTGATTTGATTTTTTGCATATTTAAACCCGAATTTTAAATTAAAACCTCCTTGAAGATGATTTTCCTTTGAAGCTGACTTCTCACTGTGAGATATATATTACATCTCTCTTTTTTTATCTGGGGATATACTATATATCCTTATAGTGAGAAGTCAGCTTTATAATTGAGGTGGATTTTATAACCTCTCGATAATTTTCGGAAAAAGTGTTGTAGAGATATAAAGTTAAAACCATCAAAAATTCCCTGTAGTGAGTGATTGCGTAAGAATTTAACCCGACCAGGGTTTTTTTGACACTTTTATAAGATACTTTGGGAACGGACTTTATGTATGTCAAATGTCAACATCAAAAGTGTGTCTTACCAAATACGAAAGCTCATTGAATCCACTTGTCTGACACTTAAACTAAACATCAAATTACACTTCTCCCGGAACTATTATTACTTTTAAACTACTCGTGTGTTACAGCTAATAAAATTACGTGCATCAATTCTTGAATGAGGGAGAACTTTGCAAAATTGCTGATAGTTTGGTTACACCGGTGGAGTTGTAAATTTACTCTGGCACAGTTGGGACAGTAATGAACTCCGTATGTGGCGAACTTCATGTCTTACCGATAGTTCGTACATATTGATTATTAGCCACTTGCATATTACTTGAGTTGTTTTTGGTCATAATTTGGTGTTTCATTTTTGTATGCTAGTATCGTAATTATACATTGACGAATGCAACTGGCACAGATTGAATTGATATACAATTAGTAGTCTTGAGTTAGACGTGTTTCCGTTTTTATCTTGCACTTGTAGTTTGATAGTTGTGCTACAGTGACAAGAAAACGCTAGAGAAAAATTACGTGCTATGTAACGATTATGGTGAGTTTTATTTCAATGTTATCTTTTCAAAGCGCGAAAGTACTCATGATTATGATTAACTGTCACTATGAGACCAACTCTGAAATATCAAAAAAAATATCTACCTACTGTTTCATGAAAAAAGGTGATATTTACCCAATGCAAATGTATGTAACAGATGTATATTTTTTTTACTATTTCGTGGTTCCACGGTGAAAGCTTTTTTATAACCATGACAATTTTCACCTTCTGAAAGGTTATAAGTGAATTAAAAATCATCGTGTAAATCTCGGCCTAAGTAATTGGACAGCACCGCTGAGTTCTGTAGCAAACCATAATTTTCTAGTAAAATAATGTAAGAGGAGGTTATACTTTCGTCGAGTTTTTATTTTATTTTTGCACCAGATCTAAAACCAGAGACGTGAGTTTGATACAGACCTAAACCAATATTATTATTGTACTAATTTACTGATATAGTTTCGACTCTTATTTGACCCAAAAATGTGTTGCGTTTCGCAATATCTCTGATATTTCCAAATTATAAGTGTTACAAATACTATATATTACTTTACAACAAAAACAAATATTCTAGTAGCATATGTATCGTCAAGTGTATTAACACATTTTCGCCGCTTGCTTGGCTTATTCCCAGAGCGCTGCCCTCATCCTCGTCTCGTTAGCAGTCGCCGTAAACGCCATGTGTGGCCAACACCGCTGTTCATTTGGTAAGCCAGCGCTTAATATTAATCTAGACTTCAATTAACTTACCCAACCTGACACTCAACTGGTTCTGTCAATTTTCCTGCAAAGAAATACGTTTAGTACCACCTGCACCAGCAGTCCCAAAATGCGTATTTAAAATATTATTTTCTTTCTGCCAACTTCAAACAATTGACAGAAATGGAACGATTTTTAGGGTTCCGTAGTAAACAATGAACCCTTATAGTTTCTCCATGTCCTTCTGTCTATCTGTCTGTCCCTCTGTCTGTCCGCGGCTTAGCTCAGAGACGGTGAGTACTAGAAAGCTGTAAAACAAGAAAAAACTTTTTTTTGGGGTACCTCCCCTACACGTAAAGTGGGGAAGTTTGTTTTTTTCTCGGCTATCCGACAGTGTGGGGTATCTTTAGAAAGGTCGTTAAAAAACATTGTGAGTATGATCTAACCATTTTTGGATTCAGGGATATGTTCGCGAAATATTAAACTTTAAAGTGCAAATTTTTGTTAAAATCAAGTATGTCTGTCCCCTGTCAGCTTAATGGTTGGTTTTGGATAAGTGAAAAAATTCACGGCAGTAGTATACGTATATATAACGAAATTAAAAGGAAAACTATCACAGCTAAGTAGGCTTTACAAGTTAACGAGTAATAATCGACCAAGTTAAATTTGCGGTTGCAAGAACATGTTCTCCCATACGTAATGTATGGGAGAACATGTTTTTCAACTACAAAGTTAAGTTTGTTCTTGCGATAAATTCATCCCAACTACGAAACCCTTCAATGTGCGTGGTCCGACACGCACTTGGCCGGTTTTTTATTTAAATAAGTTTATCGCTAAATGCATTTAATATTTCACTATGCACACTTTTTTTATGGCAATTGAGACGATTTTGACTATTAAAATTAAAGGCAGTACGTCGTTTTTATCAGAAGACGTCTTATTATCTCTCATGTACGCGGGTGAGGAGATGTAAGTAAATGAAATTAAATAATATTCTGTTCAAAGTCTGTGATCACATTAGGGAATTAAAAATAACGACGTGCCACCGAGTATCGACGTGTGGCGTGTGCGCAAATCAATCAACTCACTGCACTGCAAGGTTAGTCACAATGATCGCCAATATCACAGTCACAAATCAATGACCGGGTTTTCGATCGATCTCCTCGATCTTCATTTGGTTACTATTTGATGTTATAACTTTTTTGTCAATCAACCAATAGTCATTAATGGTAAAATATGTTTTAAATAATAATAGTTTGGAGAGTTTTTTTTTTAACATTGTCAGCGGTAAGTCTTGAAAACTCTTTGATAAATTATTGTAATTAATAATCGACATGCTGTAGGTATGCATTTTTCTTAAGTAATTTCAGTTTTATTTGTGGCAACCAAAGTCTATCTTTATGACGTGTTCGTCTATTTGGCCTGTCAGTGCTAGTTTCAAATAAATTGTAGTGTCTCTTAACAAAAACACATATTTCAAAATTATATAAACACGGCAGAGGTAAAATTGAAAGTTTTGGAAATAGACTAGAATTAACTTACACTAAGTCGTCAGCATTTACTAAAAAACGAGAGTATTTATAAGGCAATGTATTTCATAGAGTCATGTAGGTATGAAATAAAACATTAATAATATATTTAACCTATCAATATTTCGCTGAGTCAACGTTTCCCATCCCAAAAACATGTGTATCGATAGGCTTTTATGATTTTTACCGGTACGCTTCACAATAACCCTTCTGCGGGCCTAAACTCCTAAGGGAACCCTTTGATAGTGGCAATGAGTAAAACATAGCTATTACTTGAATCGCTAAAGAATTTCCCTAAAGGATATGACTGCTGGTAATATTGTGCTGTGGAAACTTTTGTTTTGAATAGGAAGCTTGCTTATGCGATAGGATACGACCCTTTGCATAATCCATAGGATCGAATAGTAAGATTTTTAAAGTTGTTTGAATTTAAAAGTCATGCAAAGTAGTTAAGAATCCGTACTTACCGTTCGAATTATTGCATTCCATGATTTGTGAAACTTTAGATTGAGACAGATTTGCGAAAACCAAGAGGTACAATTATTTTCAATGGAGGTACAAAATTTAGAACCATTTGGGTACCAACCCCTCGTGAAATTTCAACAAAATCGGAGTTTTTGCCGTCTGTGGCGTGTGACGCGACGGAATACAAAAGTTGAATACAAAAAGCTTTTTTTACCATCAACAGTTCCGTGAACCCTTTTGAGATACGGAACCCGATGAGATTTATGCCCATGCGACTTAAATACTAACGGCCGTACTATCGTTTATACCAAACACTTGAAAGTCTGTAATTTTCAAAAAACGCTCTGTACCTATTTGGACAGCCGTTATTGTTAGATCATTCACCGTTTTCTTAGGCAACGAAAACCAAAACAAAACTTAAGTCTCAGATAATAATGTACTTTGAATTTCACTTATGTTATTATATATTACCCTATTGATTACTGTAATTTGTGGAAAATGTTGTAATCTGTGAAAAATGTAGTATATTTGTTAAGTTTATTAATAAGTAAATTCTGTTTATTTTTAATATAATACTGTTTGCATTCACACACAAAAAAAAATTAAGCCAATTTCGAGCAAATATGCAGGTCCCGCATTTGTTGCAATCCCTGCTAAATGCAAATGATACAAAGTTGCGCCACTTGTACCACCTAAAACTTAGACTAGATCTGTTTCCAAACATACACAGATGTAGGTCGATATAGTTCCGCGCTCAAGTGATTTCAATAATCTGTGCTCCAGGTGCAGATAGTTTAGCATATCTAGTGGTTTTGAGTTTTCGACTCTGCGTTCCTTCAATACAAAAAAAAATTGCAATAAAGTTTTCTACTTATATTTATTCTAATTACTTTTGAAGCCCTAGTAGTCTAACTCTTATTGCCGTCGCATAATAAATCAAAGTAAAGAAGTTAATTTCATACTAATTTGTTTTTCCTTGGATCCTGATGTACAGATTACCCAAGAAATGTATGCGCTTTGGGAATCATCCTCTGTCTCTGGAAATACGAACGCACCATAATGAGATCTAATAAAGACCATGGAAGTACTTGCCTATCTTGGATTACTTTGATTACAAAATTATAGATTAACAACTATGCAATTCCAAAAACATTTTCACAACTTTTGAGTGACAAATGACGATCTGTAACCAGAGTAAGTAACCAGGCAGAGAGAAAACTTTATACAAACGCACTTATAGGTGCACTACTATAAAGCGCAGCATATCAAACATAAAGGGGTGATAGACGTGCGAGCAAGTACGCGTACTTACTTACTCGCCCGTGTGTCATACTAAGTAGGCGTACTTTAAAACCGCTGAGTAAGTTTGTCGATGATCCATCAGGTTTTAAATTTTTGTTCGTAGTTTCGTACGTCGTTGCAAGAGCCGCCGCAGTGGACGCGTCAATGGGCACCTACCTAATGGTATAAGAACCTAGTAAACCTAATTATGACGTATTGGAATGCATAAATAGTAGCACCCGCCCAGCCGCCTAGCCGGTTAGTCGAAAATAGACCTTAAAACTGCGGTATTTCCACAACACAACCGTAAAAACTGAAAAGCTACCAAGCAAAACAGAATTCGATCCACGAGAGAATTATGAAAAATTACAAGCAACTTGTAACTTATTTATTTTTTCTCAGAATTTCTAATAACGTGTTACAAATATCTTTTTACAAAAAGAATCCTATTTTTTGTGTTTCGCAGTAAAATTGAATGAAACCCTTATCGGATCGGTGTGTCAGTCTGTCTGTCCTAATGCCACAACGCTAGGTATCGTTATAGTTGGGTTTGAGCCAAATATAGCCTTAAAGAACACCAAATTTTGAATGTATCGCAAGCAATTTTGGGAGCCGGCTTTAGTTTTCTTATTTTTCGTCTGCGTTTGCGGAATAACATGAAGGCTCTTTTTTCCAGATAACAATATGATACTATTATCTATGCCTAAATGTAAAGAATCTGATCAGATTTTAAATAAACCCTAAATAATAAAGGAATAGACTGTAGAAGAACTTATAAAAATATTAACTGCAGAAATATTCTGCGGACGTTCTTAGTAGGGTTGTGTAGCGTCACCACAATTATGGCAATAAGTCCCCTCTTTGAGGAGTGGCTAGAGAGGCGCCACGGCGTCCTCACCTACCGCCTGACGCAGGCCCTCACCGGGCACGGCTGTTTCGGCAGGTTCCTGTTCCGTATAAGGCGGGAGGAAACGCCCGGGTGTCACCACTGTGTGGATCGCCCGGAGGACACGGTGGAGCATACGGTGGAGGTCTGCCCTGCTTGGGCGGAGCACCGCCGTGTCCTCACGGAGGCGATCGGCGGCGGCGATCTCTCGCGTCCGGCCCTGGTTCAGGCCATGGTCCGGAACGATAGTGCATGGGAGGCCGTCACTTCCTTCTGCGAAGCAGTAATGCTCGCGAAGGAGGAGGTGGAGCGCGCGAAGGAGAGGCAAGATTCGCGCCCTCGCGCCCCTAGTCGCCGTAGGAGACGCCCCGGGCGTCGGAAGTCGCGAGCGACTTCCGGCCACCGTAGGCGCGGGCTTGTGGACGGTGAGCAATGGGTAGCTCGCCGTCCGATTAGGACCAGGCCCAGGTCGACAGCGCGTTGTGGTCCACGCGCGCCTCAAAGAGATGTCAGCACCAACTGACGGGGTCCGTAAGGGCCAATGCCTGCCAGGGTTGCGAGTTTGTCCGAAAGGGATATCGCGGCCCCGGCACTCAGGCAACGGAAGGAACACGGGTGGGTTTTAGTCAGTAAAAGTCTGACACAAGCCCTCCCGCTCCACCCAAAGCGGGAGAAGTTATTTGATAATTTCCCACCTTCAAAAAATAAATAAAAAAGGGTTGTTTAGCGTCACCGTGTACATTAAAAGTGGGGGTGAGTACGGATTAAGAATTAATGAGTTGTTTTTTTTTTTTTTTTAAACGTTGCCCCACTCTAAGAATTTCTTCTTGTATCGTGGGTGCGTTTACAAACATAGAAACTCACATAAATACCCTAACACCCAGACCCGGAACAACTACTTGCAGATCATACAAATATTTGTTCCGTGCGGGGATCGAACCCGCGACACGTTGCGCAGCAGTCGATCGCTCAGCCACTGCGCCAACCGTGTCGTTTAAGATTAATACATAGGATACTTTTAATCCCGGTTGTACGTTCCAGTGGCATAATTTCCGACATCGACGCGGTCGAAGCCGTGGGCAAAAGCTAGTTGTCTATAAAATAAGAAAACTGACAACACAATCACTTTTTGAAGAGATTTATTTCCATAACAACATTCCCAATACGGGATACCCAAATAAAAGCTCCAGAAACATAAACAAAGTATTCCCCACACAATAAACATTAAAACAATTACCACCTATAGACATACTCGTATACAAACTTTTAACTTGAAACGTTGCTCACGTATTATTGCAGTCATATAATTTTTGCTGGCAATAAAAAATATAGCTCATAAAACTCGCGAAATGACGAAAAAATGCGTAGGTACATTATAGAGATAAGCGCAAGCGGTTATTTATAGTGGATGAGCAGAGGTAGGGGTGCGAAAGAGGTCAACACAGTCGGACGACCATAATTTTTCATTTCATTAGCCGCGGGAGGTGTCCTCCTATCCTGTCCTGGATGGGCATCGAGCCTCATTAACGGCCATACGGGCTTGCCTCCCACCTCCTTTGTGACTATTTATAGGGTGTTGTAGTGTTTAAAATAGTAAATTTAACGCAACAATGGACCGGTTGCCATGTTAACACCCTCGTAATAATTTGTGGTCTATGTTTAAATTTTGTGATAAATTCCTCAAAATTAAAAAAGAGCTTACCCCCTAACCTGCCTCATACTTTAGCAATATATCGAATGTCTATGACGAGCCTATAAAGCGATTTCACGTTTATTTCATACATGAAGTACTTTTCTATTTCGATACTGTGTGCCGAGTAAACAGTTCCCTAACTTCTTAACTCAGCCTAACCGAATTAGTTCGAAAAGTGCGGACTTTTTCATCTTCAAAGGAAAAATAAACCACGAACCATTTACTTTAAATCATTCTAATCTATTTTTAGCTATTTAGGAATTGGCACACAGTCTAATATAACATTTACGTCAAAACGTTGACAAGCATGTCAACATAGTTATTTTCATGATGCATTACATTTTCATTTACATTTGGTGACTTTTACCTCACAGTGTGACTTCCTTTATCTGAGAGTTGGAGAAGTTGACCAATATTGCGCATACACTAAGTATGTCAAATTGCCACAATTCTTTCCTATGTCTTACTTAATCTCGGAATTGCCGTAAATGGCTCGGTGTTGTTGAGACGTCATATTGAACATAATAGCCAACAATCGCGCAATTAATTGCCCGCGTTAGAGCTTTTCAAAGGAAGAATGAACCACAGCATTCTCATAAGCGCTAATGCCACACGTCTTCATTTGAAAAAATGTTGGGCGACAAATGCGTCACATTGTGCCTCGCAACATCAAACGTAGGAAGCAAAAATGTTACACGTCTTTTGTTTACCATGAATACAGAACATTACCATGTTCGCAGCAATACTGCTTTATTGTTAGAAATTTTATTTTTTATAATATTGTCATTGAATTTTTGTTTAACATGAATTATTTATCTGAAATAAATGAATTTAGTTGAATTGAATTGAATTGATGTTGCCAGCAACACACATAAAAACATGTTCAGAAATAATGTTGCGCAGCTTTGTTTCCCAATTAATAAGTACGTGTCACAACATTGTAACGATAGTTTATGTAGCCATATCGTTTCAAATATTCTGTAAGTACGAGTATCTTCCACATTTTATTGAGGCGTCCTTCATTTTAAAATAGAATTTATTTAACATGTACCTCGTATTTAATTTGAAAAAAAGTTTTTTTTCTAGGTAGAGCTGTACTTATAGTACACCCACATTTCGCCATTTCGTTTATGTCCCATGTAATAGGGGGTGAACCTATTATCATCAACCAGGCACACATCCTGAGTCTGGGCTCAACTGGACTGCTTGTTACTGAGAAATACCTCTGCCTAACCCTTCGGGGAAAAACAGGCGCAAGTTATATTATGTGTGTGTGTGATTAATAAATTCTTACCAGTTTATTCAAATTCTTACCTTTTATATGCTAGCTCACTTTTATAGCGTGATAGCCTAGTGGCGTGAAGTGGCCGGAAGTCGGCAAACGGGCATGCCTTTTTTTTTTTTTTTCAGTATGGGAAATCATCACATGACTTCTCCCGCTCTGGGAAGAGCGAGAGGGTGTGTCAGACATTTACTGACTAAAACTCACCCATGTTCCTTCCGTTGCCTGTGTGCCGGGGCCGCGATATCCCTTTCGGACAAACCCGCAACTCCAGCAGGCATTGGTCTTTCGACCCCGTCGGTTGGTGCTGACATCTCTTTGAGGCGCGCGTGGAACACAACGCACCGTCGACACGGGCCTGGTCCTTATCGGACGGCGAGCTAAACGGGCATGCCTGAGAGATATTTCTCGACGAAATGTGAAGCCAAGTAAGAGGCCCATGGTCACCTAACCACACGAAAAGAAGAAGCTAGTAACGATTTTAATAAAGATCTCTATTTTCTTATCTCCAAGGTCGAAGGTTCTTCTACTTTGTTTCTATCATTACATCTTCTATCGTATATATAAAGATGCTCTATATATTAAATATTATTCAAAATACCTGTTCCATTTACTCGTGTCCGATCGATTCTGATATAATCTTGAAACGAAATTAGAAGCGAATATTGTATGTAATAAAAGCCGTCAGTTCCCCAGATTGCTTGAGTAACGTTCAATCTCGATCCATCTAATATTCGCCGTTTACTAATACACGGGAGCTTAAAAGATATAGTGTTTGTAGGTAAACTCGAATAAATTAAACTGTTTAGGAAAGAAACAGGAACAGCGAGGAGAAACACGTGTAAATAAACGCGGGAATAAATTGATCTGCCGGAGAGGATAAGTATAGCTCTTGGCGTGGTCACTCTGTCAGCAGTTGACCATTTTTCCACGTTCTTACTTTCGTGGTCTATACGGTCGGTTCTGGTTGCTATGTAAATACTTTTACCATTCATAATTATGTACTTTCTGAGTTTATCTTGGACATTACTGAAATTGATGTAGAAAAAATATCGTGCGGAAGCCTGGACACTTAATATAAGTCTGAAGTCAACCTGTATGGAGCAAGCGTGGTGATTAATGTTCGTGCCTCCTTTGTATGGAAACGCCTTTGCCCTACAGTTGGACAGTAATAGGCTGGTATTATACTGTACCACTCCACGGCAAAGGTTCATGTACACTATTCCGCTGTATCAGCTGAGATCAAAGCTGAAAACAACCTCACTATAGCAAAGCAATGATTGAAAATGTTTGTTTTTTTATAAATCCTATTTTAAAGAGGAATTGCGTATCATCATTAATATGTATTTGCATGAAACACGAGCTCATTATGAATAACGCGGATAATCGAATTGTATGTAGTAACAAGCCTGTGAAAATAATTGTACGTGTGTAATAAATCTCCGCCGTCCGTCTGTCTGTCTGTCAGCAGGTTGTATCTCACGAACCATAATAGGTAGACAGTTGAAATATTCACAGATTGTGTATTTCTATTGCCGCTATAACATCAAATAAAAATTTAAAAATTAAAAGGGGGTCCCCACTCCGTACAATAAACTTCTGATTTTATAGTGGAGCGTAAAAGTTGTCAGTCTTAGATCTTTTTTCTACGAGCTCTATGGCAACAACTAAACAAGTTAAGAATTTGAGACTTCTGTATAATCAACAAATAATAAAAACGCCGATTTATAAGGTATTTATTTAAATATGGGTGAATTTCTGCAAGTGCATAAAATAACTATATACAATAGTTATTTTATGCAGTTGCAGAAATTCACCAATCAACATTATGAAATACAAATTTATCTTTGCGATTTTCATTAAAATAAAGAATAATATTCTTCGTTAAGTATTTTCATTTATTTGCTAAATAATGTACGGTGGTACGGAACCCTTCTGTGTGAGTCCGACTCGCACTTAGCCGGTTTTTATTTCTATTTAAAATCTTTAATACTCTCATAAGCAATCAGGCATTAGAAAAACAGGGGTGGTACATACAACTGACCGTCCGACCATAAGAGATTAGTTCTAGATTTTTGGCACGCCGGCTACGACTCGGTATAAAAAATGAGAGTAGGTACGTACAAATATGGTTTATTGTTTATTCGCTGGCCTGTCAACTTACTGAGAGAAATGGCTGCGTTATGTTGCTGAAGTTATGTGATGTACGTGCTATAGTATTTTTCCGCTTCGAAAGCTACGAAGGTACATTTTTATATACGTGAGTTTGAAGGCTCATATTATGTGTATAAAAATAGTTTCGCAATATAAGAGGCGGGCTCATTTCATATTAGATACCTACTTTTACGAATTCCCTCGCGTTTTCGACCTTGAACTATCAGATTTATCAGACACAGCAGGTACAAACGACGAAAATCTCAACCTACTGATAAGGTTAAAAAGCAGTGATAGCCTAATGGTGCGACCGTTGGACTGTCAAGTCATAGTCTCGAGTTCGAACCCAATGCTCGCACCTCTTTCGACTTTTCGGATTGATGTGCGTATTGTAAAAAAACAAAACCGGTGAAGGAAAATATCGTGAGGAAACCGGCATGCCTGAGAGATGTTTCTCGACGGCAGGTGAAGCTAATTCAAAGGCCCATGGGTGGCTCAAAAAATTCTGACACCAGGTTAGTCATTAACCAAACGCAAAGCGAAGAAAGTCAAAAAGTGAAAAACTTCTTCAAAGCTTTTAGGTTTAATTTCTTACGAAAATAACACCCCAATTGCGTAACACACTACAATCACAATCGGAAGGATTTTACAGGAAATTCATAATGGGTACTAATTTTGACAACTGTTATTTAACCATCAGGGATGTTATTATAATCAGTTGAAAAAATTAACGAGCAGTAATTTAATTTTACGACGATCGGTTAATTAGGGTGACTGTAAAATAAGAATAGTAATAAAAAGAAAATTGGTCGGTTGTTTCGTTTGAGAGAACGATCCAAGTAAGGTAGCATGGTGATACGAAGGGTGGAGGTGGGAGTTAATATAAACCATCTCGGAGAAGGCATAGATCCAATTGTGCGCTACGGTAGTTGATGAATTGCAAAGGGAAGGAACAGATAACACTAAACATTCAACAGAGCAAATAGACAAAAGTCGTTGATTTGAAATCAAAAGCTTCGTAAAACCCTTAAAAAGGATCATTACCATGTTACAACGCATGTAATTAAAGCAATTCAACAACTTTCAAATGATTCCACAAATTACGCAATTACCCAAGACATTTCCTTAGCTCAGAGCACCCAAACTTCAAACGTTAACAGATTCAATTTGCGGTCGGTAACGGATAATGGGAGCCACAAATATGCTCTGAGGAGCCAAAGTGCATGGTAATGGCCCGATTACAGATAGTTATGTGCAATGTTACCGTTCCTCGTTTGAACAATTACTTTCGAGTGGAACGACAAGTGAGCAAGAAATAAATCACAATACTATTACCGACCATCCTGCTAATTAACTTGGCTAAGAAAGCAGGGTGATAAGGAGCTCGCTTGCTCTAGTGGCGGGCTATGACAAGACTTGCAATGGAAGGGATGAGCAGACCTGTTACGGTATCCTTTGACAATTTTGGTGCATGAGTCACCCTTATTTGGTGCCTATTAGCATCAGCGAAAACGCTTATAGTTACACAGACCAATCAACATCCGAACTCGGCTTCAATCGCACTTCAAAGCCTAATGTTGAAAAGAATATTGATGAATTGTCATAGTTTACCTAAATTATATTAAATTGATAATCAAAGGTAACTGTACCTCTGGTAGGAGAAAGGATTTCCTTTCGAATTCATTTTCAATTTAGCGCTTGTTACAATTATTCTCGAAAAGCAGGATAACGATAATTATCCAGTGAGTTGAACTCACTGGATAATTATCGTTATTCTACATCTATATACATACATACTAGCTGTTCCCCGCGACTTCGTCTACGATCCAGAATAAAAAGTAGCCTATATCCTTTTTTGGGTCATGGTCTACCCATTTGCCAAATTTCGTCCAAATCCGCTCAGCCGTTTTAGCGTAAAAGCGTCACAAACAAACAAAGTCACTTTCGCATTTATAATATTAGCTATGATATACACTAGCTTAGCCCACGTGGATGTCGGAAAATATCCCACGGGTACGTACTACCGGGATTACATACCTATTAGCCGAGGAAAAGGTCATTGACTCCTACCGCTGCACCCGCGTTGTCGTCAACCATAATTATTTTGTTACGCGTAATTTTGAATCTGTGATATCTTTTAAAGTATTAATTTTAATGATATGATATCATGTGATATTTTAATCTAAATTAAATGCCTAATTTAAATAATATATTTTATTGGATAAGGATAAATATAATACCGGTTAAAATAGCTTCGGAAATAACAATGAAATTTTTATCAAATTCTGAAAGCTAAAAATGGTGTAGGTCTTCTTTAGAAGATAGTTATATGCTATTGCGGACTTTTTTGTTGAACTTTTAATATCTACAATTCTGTAGAACATCAATTTGATGTATCTCTTACGGCTTACGCAGCGCATGCCAGTAAAGCTCCCAGTCGGCATGATTTTTTCCGACATCTTCGTCTATAATCGTCATATTTCGGCCAATTTACACAAGACCCTAATGAAAATACACAAAACAAACACACCTTCCGCATGAATCACTCCGTCCATTGGTGAAAACCGTTTGAAGATTCGTTCGTTAGTTTTTGAGTTTAACGAGTTCAGACAGACGCGGCGGGGGACTTTGTTTTATTATATGTAAGGATAATAATATTATAAAACAGTAGAATCCGGTGTGTGTCAGCACATTGAAGAAAAGTAATAAAAATAGAAAGGTGGTAACTTAAGAAGAGTAATAGAACATAAACCAGCGATTATTATAAATCTTTTCTGTCTGTGTCTGTTTGTTTGTTTGTTGGCGCACATCTGCGTAACTACTGAACGGATTTTCATGAAGTTTTCATAGGAAGATAGATCGGTAATCTGGAGGAAAATATAGGTTGTTTCATTAAAATCGGATGTAAAAAAAAGTGATTGTCATTTTTCGAATTTACTTTTATACTGTTACCAGTTACATAGTCATTTATAAAGATATCACAGGGGCGAACTCGCTGGCTGAAGCTAATAATATAATATTATACATATTTGTATGTTTGTTACGGCTGAGTGGATTTGGATAAAATTGATTGTAGCTACACATTGATACAGAATTATGGAACACAAATTGTAGGCAATCAAATGAATTCTTGTTTCTTCTTTTTGAGGCTATTCAAAGAAGTATAAAGTTACTACTCAAAACGCGTCATAATCCTACTAATATTATAAATGTGAAAG
Organism: Agrochola lota; assembly: GCA_947364205.1. Lineage (NCBI taxonomy): Eukaryota > Metazoa > Arthropoda > Insecta > Lepidoptera > Noctuidae > Agrochola > Agrochola lota. The sequence goes on along the minus strand of OX376223.1, from coordinate 13,364,948 downwards.
TTTGTATGTTTGGATGTTTGTTACTCAATCACGCAAAAACGGCTCAATAGATTGTGATGAAATTTGGCACACAGATAGTTTATAACCGGGCTTAAGATATAGAATATTTATCCCGGTAGGTACTACATTCTCGTGGGATCATTTCCGACATCCACGCGGGCGAAGCTGCAGTCAAAAATTTGTAATGAAATAATTTGGCCTCTAGTTTTATGATATAATAAATAGTCGAAAAATATAAACACAGGTTTCAACGAATACCGACAAGTGAAGCCAAACGCTTCACTTGTCTATATTCGGTGAAACCTGTAAATTTTTTAAACTTAATTTGATACTGAATCAGTAGGAAGGCTTCGTTTTTAATAAAGCCCTTATTTAATATACCTTACCTTTATTTGAAATACCTACAAGTACATTACCCGCGGTTGCTTAGTGTAGAACGTTTAACCGCTTGAATACGTCCTTCAGCCCCAATATTCAAGTGTTGTGAGCGAAACAGCACACCATTATGATCAGCCGAATTTGCTCCATTTAACTTAAATTATATTCTACTTACAAACGCACGGAAGACTTCATTAACTGAAGCGTCTCTCGCTTCCCCTTTCAATATTTTTTCCGTATCTTTTTTATAATCAGGAATATTGTTACGTAGAACCTTTCTTTTGTATTCGTCCCGTGTTGGTTAGAAAGTAGCATTATTTTCTGGTTCTTGATCGCTTCAGGCTGTTGAATTTGAGAACGAATTTTTTAAGCTAATTGAGTAGGTATTGAATGACGATTTCGTTGTTTTATTTATCACAAGAAAAGTTATGAAAAAGACCATACCTTTGAAAGGTATTTTTATACTGTTTCGCTTTTCGTGTCCATTTTTCCACTGAGTTCTTCTAAAATTAATTAAATTAGGATGCGGTTTTCGCCATCATTTAGATAATTAATTCCGAAAGGTTTTTTTACGATATGAAATGAAATTATTTATTCTGTAAATAGGATATCGGTATCACACGTCATATTAAAAATAGGCTAGATGAGTTCGGCGCTTCCCTATCTTACTACTCCCAGAAGAAAGGCTGAAACAAACTCAGAGGTCGCAGTCTCTTTTAAAGTCCAGACACAATCTTGGTCAGGCCATATGAGGACAATGTAGATTAGTGTCTGAAATGGTATTTTGAGGAAAGAACCACACAGATTTGAGTGGACCTGTCCAGTCAGTGCAAGCATTTGTCAGTAATCGTGGAGCTCAACTCAGAACTTAAGGAGCTCAACTCGACGAACAATACCAAAGAAAGGACTACTCAAACTGCCAGACCATCATTAAAACTAACTGAGAAACAAAAAATAATCTACATAGTCCTCACATTCACAATAATTAAAATAATATAATACTTTACAAAGTAATCATGTCATTTTGTATATAATGTTCAACAATGGAATGTGTTTTAACCAAACCGGGAAGATCTTGGCCTGCATCTTACCTGATGGTGGGTTCAGGGGGATCAGGCCGAAAATGGAAGCGAGCTTGACCCAGAATCCTCAACCACAGAGGAACTGGCTATCTCACCTCTAACTGCCGAAACACAACAATGCTGTTAACATTGTTGTTATGGCGACAGACTTACATACGATGGTGTTAGTTAGCCCGGCGGACTTAGAACAAGCCCTACCATTAACCAAACCGAGCAGAAAATTTTGCCCCCACTGGGAATCGAACGTATATAAATACTAGCCTTAGACCATAATTAGCCTATAATTTTCCCACTTCTGGGACACAGGCCTCCTCTCTTCAAGAGGGAGTATGTTATAAGAAGAAAGATAGAAATAAAATACGTATATTTGCGGTAAACACGACGCAAAGAAAGAGCACAACACCAAAAAAGACACGGGGTTAAATTGGGGGACACGGGCCCAGTGCGAGTTGGTAGATGACACATCCATGAAGCCATGTGCCAGACAGGATTTCCCGTCGGCAAAACATTACGAAATTGCTTACAAACTTTCATCCCCTATTACACCCTTTGAGGGATGTTTTTTTTTAATCCTTGCTTAGTGCTAACCTTCGTTATATGTACATATAAGGAACTCTTGTGCAACATTTCATGCTTCTAACTGCACCCTAATTTACGCAATTACCCACAATCAATCACAATCTGAATCATTTTGAAGTATATTGCTAATCCTTCATATGTTCGAAAAAATTGTCTACTCAACAACGTTAATAACGTAATGAATGTTGTTGAACCGTCAAAATTAAACCCATTGCTACTGTCAGTGTGTTACGCAATTACCCCGAAGATTAGGTTGTGTGTCGTTTTTTATATAGAAGATTAATATTCTGACATATACCTACTATTAATCTGACAACCAGTCTTACCAAGGGCTATCGTGTGCTGGGTTCTGGAGGTTAGATAGGCAGTCGCTCCATTTAAAATACAGGTATATTCAGCTGCATCCGGTTTACTGGAAGCCGACCCCAACATGGAAGGCTAGAAGGCTAAGCAGAGATGATGATTGAGATGATTAATATTAAACACAGACATTTCGATTTTTATATGTAGTACGCACCCGTGCGAAGCACCGGTCTCTCACTAGCTGTATTATAAAAAATGTAACACAATAAAGGAATCATCCAGTCAATCTATGCTTTGCCGCTGATTCTAACTACCGAAACTGTCTAACCACAGAGCTATCAAACTCTAGATACGACCCGATGGCCCGCATATCTATCAGTCCGTTCTAATCCCGTCCATAGACCAGGCACTCAGCGTATAATCCCCTCACATGAACCTAGTACCTACTAAGTGAGTGCAGAACTCTGTAAACACTTCTGAGATAGCAACTATTGTTCGTACTTTAGTAATGTTATAGTGTGGTTAGAAAAAGCCTAATAATTGCAGTTATAAGAGCTTTTATTCTGAAAGTAAGCAACGTCGCAAATAGATGTCAAATATTTCGCTGGTTTGATTAATTTGGAAATATTACTGTATGAAAATAAGAAATGAGGCTAACTAGCGAACTAGTATATTAAAAATAAATTACAATTATAACATTGAATTTGATGTTGTAACCGTTTTAAGTGTAAAAAAGGCATTTGAAAAGTTTCTAAACACTTTTTTTACATCTAAATTCAAAGTCATTTATTCAAAATAGGCTGAGAATCAGCAGTTTTCAAACGTCAAAATTACATAAGACAGTCCCCCAAATGCCCGCCCTTCACCACTTCCGAGTGCTTAGCTGGGAAGAAGAAGTGACGCAACAAACTCCCCAGCAGCACAGCTGTCTGTTCGGAGACAGTAAAACTAAATATACGATGTTAGGATATTAATTATTTCATTTCATAATCATTAGTTTAGTTCAGTAGTTAGCCACATTTCATATTTCCATACAGCAATATTGCCAAATTAATCAAAACAGCTAAATATTTGACAGCTAATTGCGACGTTGCCAACTTTTAAGATAAACGCTCGCTTAAGAACATGAAAAATGAAGTGTTTGGGTCTATTTTGGAATGAAAGAAGCTTAGATAGATAAGTAAGTGGGTAGGCACTGTTTTGCATATTGTACCAAACAAAACCCAAACCATTTAGGCAATTGCTAAACTCGATTAGTTAATTCCATCTGAAAATACCTACCTAAGTGTATGTATACACAGTACCTACAAATTCAATAAAAAGGAGTGAATCCCATCGAATGTTCCAAATAAATTCAAAACAGAATTAAAATTTCAACAATTTTCATTTCCCGACTGAATACTAGTTTATACAAATGAAAACTATCGAAAACCAATCGGAGTAACTTCATGTTATGGATACTCGGCTTGAGAAAATTACGCACATACGGAATAGTTATTGATTTTGATTGGCTCCAGCACTCCGCAACATAAATATTAGTTGGTTTGCAGCGCTCAACAATTTAGATAAATTGCAAGCCCGCATGCTCGCTTAATGCAGCAAGGTACCTTTGATAGTTGTTTGATTGAAGTTTGGCTGTACTTTATAGTTTGTTCGAGGTTCCCGTTTTCGAAAAGATTCATGCTTGATTGTGCCGGGCACGAGCTCGGCAAGAGCCGTTCTAGGTCGAGGCTCGAACGAGGCACGGATCCATAACTCCACGATGAAGGAGTTCAAGTTACACCGTTGCGGCGCCCGAGCCGACCCGGACACAATCTACGTTATTTTTAAGTTACAACAGCACCCTAATAACGTAACACACTTTCAATCAAACTCCGAAAGATTTTGAAGGCAACTGCTAATCCATTGCTTCATATGTTTGAAAATAATCGTCTGCTGTTGAACTGTCAAAATAAAAGTCATTGCCATTGTTAGTGTGTTACTCAATTACCCCGCAGTTTTCATCATGTTCAAACACCTGTTAAACATAATTACTTAACCCGAAAACCCCATTGTTGATCTATTAAGACGAACATTGATTTATACCACCTGATACTCTCACTTCGACGGACACATCAAGCGGTAAGTCCCGAACGACGTCACTTGTAATGATATTGCCCACAACAGAGGCTTAAGGCGGACTGACAACTTGGACCCGGAAAAGGTGGGGATTGTAGATATCAGCTGATGGCGTCACATAGCTGTGTCAAGGATAAGTTTGGGTACTCGGTTTAACTTTTATATACAAGAGAAATATTATGACAAAAATAAAGGAAGAATGTAGGAAAAACAAAAAACTTAACGCGACTATGGCCAATATATTCACTCCTCTAGTCCAACTCATAAAACTTACCAGGCCATGATCTCACATAATACAATCAATTTGCCACAACTTATCAAACATACCCACTCGTATAGAACTATCTTTATCTTTCGCGGCAAGATTTACAACACGTCAATCCATAATACTTGAGGGTCGTAAACAAAAATTCACTGTATATAAAGGCAGTGAGTGAAAAGAGTAATTTTCTCCTCCATAAAAACAGTTAGGCAGTTATTTATGGTGATACCGCAATCTATACAAGGGATTCGCCCGAGGCAGAGCATTAACGATTATCCGAGTTTTTCCTACAAAGAAATATTACTTGACAAATAAATTCCGTGTAGGTTTTTTTTGCTCATCAGTGGTGTAGGTTTTTGAAACGATCATTTTATCGGGGCGGATGATTTATAACATATTTTATCTACTCTCATATCGTAATATTCGAACTATAAACTTCAAAACGAGTTTATATTGACACACTTTAACACAATACCGAAATTAAAAATAGAATCATATTATAACACTTTTTCTCTAACAAAATAATGCTATAAAACATTTTTTTTTATTACGATACAGGGCAAATCCAAGAAGTTAATATCACCAAGGAGTTTCCATCTATTTTCGTAATGGAACGTCACGGCGGACAGCAGCACCACTCTGGCGCATGCACGGTGATGTGCTGGGTCCAGGCGCCATTCATACGTTTTGTTGTACTGAATTTCGTGGGATTTTTTTAATTTTTGATCTTTTATTTAGTTGGTTCAATCCCAATTTATGAGAGTAGATAAACTAGTGTATGAAACTGCACATAACTGGGTATTAAAGCACTCGTATTTTAATACCCCTCATTACGCAACAATTTCGTAAACTACTGTTATTTTGTAGATATAAGTATATCAGTGTATCAGATGTGAGTTTATTTCATGTAGATCGGTTAAAGTAGGTTAGTACCACAGCTATTTGATTGATAATCTCAATAGTCTGAGTACCCTACGTTCCCGGAAAGTTAACCTGTCCTTGAAAGGAACAAACATTCCGAAGTCACCTTATCTCGCAGCCCGAGAATTCGCTGAAACACGGTGCGTAGAAATAAAATTCCTTTACTGCCCGAACTTGAGAAAGGTCAAATTTAATGTTCGCACAGCTACATTTAAAGATAAACAAAAGAATCCGGAATCGTTGGCAGCAAAAAAAGAGGTACGAAACCACCGAAAACTCGCGACGGCGACGCGGCGACGTGACATTATCGTGCGCGTGCGACATTCCCGCGTGATTTGCATACAGATTGTTTACATTTATTCGAGCAATACTGCCGGGGATTTTTGCATTTTGTCGCCGCTTTGCTAACAATTATTCCCTACGTTTACGTTGTTTAGTATTTATTTATAATAGTTGGGTAACCGCGTTTGTTTTTATAATCGGTTGGCACCAGAAATAAATGGATTTGTAATGTTTTCTGTGTACACGTTACAACGCGGTTTTATGACCCCAATTTATTGGTTGTGACTAATTCTTGTACGCTATACGATCTTTCTCGACTGGCTCTAAAAAGCGTAAATTAAATTTGTACTTTACTTTGATTTAGCACATGCGAGGATCACAAAGGAGTTTGTAAGAGCCTAGAATTTAGCAGAAAAACGGCCAAGTGTGAGTCGCACTAGCGTCTTATTATTTACCATGGCTGTGTGAAAATTTCAACTGCTTACCTAGTACGGTTAAAATATAGGTCCAATACTGTTGTGGCAGAAAAATTTATAACAGCATAGGCTTAGCAATATTGGCAAACTTTAGGTAAAGAAAGAATAAAAGGGAGTAAAAATTCAAAGTCTCTACTAAATGTATAATAATAATGATATAGGTACTTACTATATATCGTTAAAGTGTAAAGTACTAACCTTTAGGACAAAAGAATGTAGCTTTCATCTTCAGAACGACGTAGTTTTGTGCGATGACAATGCAATGAATTTACAGAATTCCTTCACATAAAACCAGATAGAATCAATACATAGCTACCGTCACGTACTTTTTCCACAAGGAATTCTGATCTCTAAGCAATAAAATCCGCACCAGACATCGGTTCGGAGTTCGGACTTCATGGTCATATATCTGATTTTAGTACAGAATGTGTTGGTACTTATGATAACTATTAACGCCATTGACACAATTACGAGTATATAAAATTGAATGGAGAAATAAAACTGTGTAAAAGGTGATAAATATTTCTATGAAAAGTAATTCATAAATATTAATGAAGAGTGGAGCTGGTGCTCAACCGAAAAGTCATTTATTTATTTATATATTTATATATTCTTACGACTATCTTTACAGATCTTAGAATATAAAGAAGCACCCTTTGAAATATATTCACGAAGGTATTTTTTTTTTCAATTATCTTCACTGGGAAACAAATTAAATTACCTGGTGAAGCTTCCCAGCCATGACAAGTATCAATATAAAATCATGCTTGAACACAAAAAGTACGGTGTAATAAACAAATAATTTTATGAAAGTAGCAAAACTCAGATTTTCAATTAGCTAGACCAAAATTATAGCTGCGATCGTACTTTTTAGGGTTCCGTACGTCCGAATGAAAAAACGGAACCCTTATAAAATCACTCGTGTATTTGTCTGGCTAGCTGGCTGGCTGGCTGGCTGGCTAGCTGGCTGGCTGTCCATCCGTCTGTCACAGCCAATTTGCTCCGAATCTATTGGACCAATTTAGTTAAAGTTTGTTACACATGACATACACACACACATTTTGTACATATTTGTCAAGTAAATAAATAAATTTTCAATATGGGGGGTGTTGTATTTATTTACTGCGGGGGCAAATACCAAAAAAAAACAAACTAGTACCGTATGACTTAAGAAATGGAAGAGCTTGTTGTAAGGATCTCATTGTTTATTTATTTTTATTTTTTATAAATTCTTTTAAAAATATTTAAGAAAGTTGATGAAAATTTTCCCACCTTATCTCCAACACTATTGTGCCAAAATTTTTGAAAAATATGTAGACAATGGTTTTTTACTCATAGATTACAGCCAAACCTATAAAAAGTCTATGATCTTAAAATAATATGGTAAATCTCTCAATATTGTACGTACGTACAATCAGTTGGAATGTATGGGAGAACATGTTTTTCAACTACAATGTTAAGTTTGTTCTTACGATAAATTCATCCCAACTACGGAACCTTTCATTGTGTGTGGTCCGAAACGAACTTTGCCGGTCATAAAAAAAAAAAAGATATATCATTAATATTACAGAGACAATACGACAGCAGTGAAGGTCCTCCTGCAGAAAATAATAGGACCACTGAGTCCTTGGTGAGTCATTCGGTAACTAGATAATTTACTAGGTTTTAGGTTAGGTTTAGGTAGTTAAATAAAGTTAAACAAATCGTAAAAAGGGTTTTTGTGGATGACACTTTCTTGTTTAAAAATACGATAAGCCAAACAAAATTTATTTTAGATTTTTACAATAGTTTCCTCTTTTATTAATGTATGTTAAACTTTATCATTTATTCATTAACTACTCTATTATTTTGTAATCTGTCTATTGTAACAAGCCCAAACTCTAAACGTCAACGAATTATAACGTTGCTAATTTGAAGACTACAATTGTGCCGTAACAGAAACTTGTGAGACAACTCAAGTGACAGGTATTACGTTTAGTCGGTTACTAGACAGCTGTCTTATCACGTGGTTTTTTTTGTTAACCTTTATTTAACAATCTAAACTTATGGAGTGTAGGTTATTTTTATGTTCACAACAAATGTCAATTTAGTCCAGCAAATTAAAAATCTGAATATAGTTTGAGTCAGCTGGGCTTGAGGAAGCATGGTGATTAATGCTCGTGCCTTCTATGTATGAGAAGAGGCCTTTGCCCTGCAGTGGGGAAATAATATGGTGGTATTGTATTATAACTATAGTTGCGTAGAGTCAGCGGCCGCGACACACGTATATACAGGGTGAAATTGAATTCATAGGCATCTTAACCTTCTTAGCCCGGCGGACTCTCCGTCCGCTTACCGGCCCATCGTGCTGCTCGACGAGGTGGGCAAACTCTTTGAAAGAGTGACCGCCTTGTTGGCGACCGGGTACCGGCTGGTGCGAGTGGGGCCGGATTTGGCGGAGAGCCAGTTTGGTTTCCGCAAGGGGCGCTCTACGGTGGCTACCATCATACGCGGTCAAGCCCTCACGACGAGGGATGCTGTTGCCCGGGGTGGGGTAGTCTTGGCGGTGTCTCTTGACATCGCCAATACCTTCAATACCCTGCCCTGGAGTTGCATTAGGGAGGCACTCCGGTATCACCGGATGCCAACCTACCTCTGTCGGGTGGCGAGGCCTATCTGATGGACAGGGACGACATCTACCCCGGTCACCACGGAGAGTGGAACTGGCGAGAGATGCCGTGCGGTGTCCCACAGGGATCGGTCTTGGGGCCGCATTTGTGGGATATCGGCTACGACTGGGTGCTGCGCGCCGACCTCCCCAGCGGCGTCAGCGTGGTTTGCTACGCTGACGACACGCTGGTCCTGGTGCAGGGAAGGTCGCATGAGGCAGCGGCCGAACTGGCGACAGCAACTGGGACTCGAGATGGCCTTGCACAAGTCCGAGGCCATGTGTTTTTATGGTCCTGGGAACGCGTCACTATCGGGTTCCCGGATAACGGCGGGAGGGGCTTACATCGGTGTCGAGACGATGATGAAATACCTTGGACTCGTCCTCGACAGCCAGTGGAACTTCGTTGAGCACTTCCGACGTTTGGCTCCCAAACTGGAGAGGGCTGGGGCTGCTTTGAAGCGGCTTCTGCCCAATCTAGGGGTTCCAACGCCTCCTGCCGGAGACTCTACGCGGGGATCGTGCGGTCCATGGCCCTTTACGGGGCACCGGTGTGGGCGCGTTCATTGAGGCTGCAACCAGCCCAGCGGTTGAACACGTCCCAAAGGGTCATGATCTTTAGGCTGGCCCGAGGATACCGCACGGTCTCCCGTGAGGCGGCGAGCCTTCTTGCCGGATTACCGCCGTGGGATCTGGAGGCAAAAGGCCTCGCGCACATCTGGGAGTGTCACGAGGAAGCGAAACGCCGGGGCGTAACTCCGCTGCCGCGAGAAATCACGGCACAGTGGACAGAGCTCCGGCGGGATCTCATGGTGGCATGGAGAGTGCGATTGTCGCAACCCAGCGCTGGGCACGCCACAATTGTGGCGATAAGTCCCCTCTTTGAGGAGTGGCTAGAGAGGCGCCACGGCGTCCTCACCTTCCGCCTGATGTAGGTCCTCACCGGACACGGCTGTTTCGGGAGGTTCCTGTTCTGTATAAGGCGGGAGGAAACGCCCGAGTGTCACCACTGTGTGGATCGCCCGGAGGACACGGTGGAGGTCTGCCCTGCTTGGGCGGAGCACCGCCGTGTCCTCACGGAGGCGATCGGCGGCGGCGGCGCGGTGGCGGCGATCTCTCGCGTCCGGCCCTGGTTCAGGCCATGGTCCGGAGCGAGAGTGCATGGGAGGCCGTCACTTCCTTCTGCGAAGCAGTAATGCTCGCGAAGGCGGAGCGCGCGAGGGAGAGGCAAGATTCGCGCCCTCGCGCCCCTAGTCGCCGCAGGAGACGCCCCGGGCGTCGGGAGTCGCGAGCCGACTTCCGGCCACCGTAGGCGCGGGCTTGCGGACGGTGAGCAATAGGTAGCTCGCCGTCCGATAAGGACCAGGCCCGGGTCGACGGTGCGTTGTGTACCACGCGCGTCTCAAAGAGATGTCAGCACCAACTGACGGCGTCCGTAAGGGTCAATGCCTGCCAGGGTTGCGAGTTTGTCCGAAAGGGATATCGCGGCCCCGGCACACAGGCAACGGAAGGAACACGGGTGGGTTTTAGTCAGTAAAAGTCTGACACGCCCTCCCGCTCCGCCCGGAGCGGGAGAAGTTATTTGATGATATCACACCCTCAAAAAAAAAAAAAAAGGCATTGGCAAGGTTATTTATTGTACTCATCATTATTAACAAATTTCACTATGGGACAAACCTTGAAATCGCATAGCTCGCCAAAATGTAGGGAAAAGCTGTTTTTTTTTTCGCGATTTTAGTGTTGGTCTCAAAGTGAAAGTTGTTTATTATGATGAGTACAATGACCCCTTTAAGAAGATGCCCATGAATTCGATTTCACACGTATTTTTATTTTTCATTGAAAAAAAAAAAACTTTTTTTTGTGAAATTTCGCCTTTTCATTTTAATTTCACAGTACTGAATTCCGCCTACAACAATACAGCCTTGAGCAACAATTATTGCTATTGGACATTAATTAGAGGTCTCGTTACAATTTATTACATCGAATTTGAAGTTAATTAACCTCAACAGTTATCGCTACGGTAACGTGAGATGGGGAAGCTGTAACATCTTTATCGTCGGCCATGAAACTTCTTATTTTATTAAAAACGTTATAGACGAAATGTCTGGAAGTATCAAATATCAACAATGTTGTTTCATATTTTTCAGTTACGAGTATAAAGGGGTTAGTATGAAATATTCTGGTTTATACAACGTACGAGTAGGTACAGATGCGCTGAAATATTTTAATTTAGACCTTAGGAAAAGCATAATAAGTACAGTAGCTAATAAGTACATATTAGGGAAAAGTTTGAAAAACTGAAATTATTTATTACCTAGCATATTTTGGGACTTCACACAAATAATTTTCTGTTTGATAAATACCTAAGTTATGATAATTATTCAGGTTATGAGTGTAATAATGTAACTAAACTTAATAATATAACTGAAAATGCAAAGATTATTCATCTAAACAATCTGAAGTCAAGGTCAAGCTTTCGTCGGAAATTTTCAATAAGAGGTACTGTCGGGATAATGCAGGCGAGCTGGTTCATTTGGCGCGCCTTGCCTTTCGACGCTACCCGCTTGTTGTGAATAGAATCCAAATTACTTGAAAAATTCTTAGAGTGCATCCCCGGGGTACGAAATGCTTCACTTAAATTCATTCACTGTAGAATTGAAAGGAAAATATTTAATAAATTTACTGAATGAGTTTTAATTTTATTTATGAATACCATTCAGGGTATCGAACTGGAAGATTGGAAGCGTGTTTTACGTGTCTTATTCCTTCCCAAAAGATACCGAAAAAGATAGTAGCGAAACTTTTTGTCCCAATTAGAAGTAGACACTCCAATGATAGTTTGGCGTACGCAGAGCCAAAAAAACCAACATCTTTAAAAGATAAACATTACAAGCCAAAACAGGCCGAATCGGCCAAGTTTCGTTAGTTTTTCTGTAGCTTTAGTAACGCGAGAACGGTTCAAGGGAGGTGGGAGAGTGAAAGGGGGGTTGTTCCAGCGACACGGCATGTAATCTCAAGTTAGCGAGCAATTTGGTGTTTGCTTTCAGTAGTGCAGCTTTGACTATTAGATTGTATTGCTTTGCGAATTTAGAGCTTTTTAGATATCTGACGCGAATTGAATACTGGGAATTTTGAGGTTCACACCAATAATATTATGACATAGCTATATAAATATCAAATATAATGAATAATAAAGTTTTTGGAACTCCATGAATGGCTGCAAATTGTTTTTCTTAGAAATGTAGTCATGTACTCAAAGTAATGCTATCTAATCTTATATCTATATATAAATAATAACTGGACTGCCTCGTTGCCCTAGTGGTCGCAAACGCTACTGCTGAGCTTGAGGTCCTAGGTTCAATTCCCGGGTCGGGCAAAGTGCTGTTGGGTTTTTCTATCTGGAATTTCTCAGTAGCAGCCCGGAGTCTAGATTTGTGCCCGGTTGATGGCAATAGGCTCGCCCCCTATTACATGGGACTCAAACATGGCGAAATGTGGGTGTACTATAGGTACACCTCTGCCCAACCCTTCCGAGAATACAGGCTATATTAGGCAGGCCCCATTTATACAAGTTATGTTGTATGTGATTACCGGGATTAAAAGTACCCTATGTGTTAATCCAGGTTGTAAACTATATGTGTGCCAGTTCAGCCGGTTTTGCTCCAATCCGGAAAATATATCCAGACAAACGGACAAAAATTCTAAAAACTATATTTTCGGCATGGGACTCGTATACCTAATTATTATTCAATGTACGGTTTTGACGTCATTACTATTTTATTTATTAAATATATTATTTTATGTATAGATAAGCATGTCAGCATTCATTCTATCAATAGGACCTTGCAATAATTTAATATAATAGTTTTGCGTGAAGTTGTCCGAAGATATCCCCCAAGGGCCAGTCAGAGATGTTCACCTAACCACTAATTGCCGTTCGACCAAACATAACAGCGGGAAAGGGGAATGACGAAACTCCTCTGACAACGACTTATGTCTGTCATGTCCCCCCCAAACCAAACTTCAAATCGTCTTAGTCACCACTTCGAAAACTACCGATGCCTGCTAAAGGCACAATACTTTGACAATGTTCAAAGGTCCGATCGATTTTCATAAAAAGAGCCGCATTGAGTGAAATCGGTATAATTGAACACTGTTACGTAAATCATATGAGCAGTGATAGCCTAGTGGTGTGACCGTTGGACTACCAAGTCATAGGTCTCGAGTTCGAACTCACGGCACGCAGCTCTGACTTTTCGGATTCATGTACGTATTATAAATAATTATCGCTTGTTTAACGGCATGCCTTTCTTTTTTTTTTTGTGGTCGGGAAATCTTCAAATGACTTCTCCCGCTCTAGGCAGAGCGAGAGGGTGTGTCAGACTTTTACTGACTAAAACCCACCCATGTTCCTTCCGTTGCCTGTGTGCCGGGGCCTTGATATCCATTACGGACAAACCCGCAACCCCAGCAGGCATTGGTCTTTCGACCCCGTCAGTTGGAGCTAACATCTCTTTGAGGCGCGCATGCAACACAACGCGCCGTCGACACGGGCCTGGTCCTTATCGGACGGCGAGCTGCACATTGCTCACCGTCCGCAAGCCCGCGCCTACGGTGGCCGGAAATCGGCTCTCGACTCCCGACGCCCGGGGCGTCTCCTGCGGCGACTAGGGCCGCGAGGGCGTGCAGCTTGCATCTCCCTCGCGCGCTCCGCCTCCTCCTTTGCGAACATAACTGCTTCGCAGAAGGAGGTGACGGCCTCCCATGCACTCTCGCTCCGGACCATGGCCTAAACCAGGGCCGGACGCGAGAGATCGCCGCCGCCGATCGCCTCCGTGAGGACACGGCGATGCTCCGCCCAAGCCGGGCAAACCTCCACCGTATGCTCCACCGTGTCACAGTGGTGACACCCGGGCGTTTCCTCCCGCCTTATGCGGAACAGGAACCTCCCGAAACAGCCGTGTCCGGTGAGGACCTGCGTCAGGCGGAAGGTGAGGACGCCGTGGCGCCTCTCAAGCCACTCCTCAAAGAGGGGACTTATCGCCACAATTGTGGCGTGCCCATGAATGGCATGCCTGAGAGATATTTCTCGACGGCATGTGAAGCCAAGTCAGAGGCCCACGGACGGGTTTAAAACTCTGACACCAGGTTAGTCACTAACCACACAAAAAAGAAAGAAACACCTAAATCATAATAGCACTGATTCTGTCACTCCCATATTGGATCAGTAACATTTTATTAGCCAGATTTCGGCTTTTCCACAGATAAATGATAACGATGGAAGCTTTATAATAACAATAATAAAAATCTTTTATTCTCTCGCCGCAATATAACAAAAAACAGAACAATCACAGTTGTATAAATACATATTTGTTATTTAATATTGTGGGAGACTGGTGCCTAAACTAGGCTCGAGGTCTGTATTTCAGGACACCAGGATCTCCGCCATTTACATTTATTCTATTATGTACTTGTACACCGATCATGAGGAACACTTTATTTCCTGCCATAGCAGGAAATAAAAAAATGTGACTCAAGTAAAATTTTGATGCAGTAATTGACTCCTAAAATTAGTTAGAGTCAGAGATTTAATGTTATGTTAGTGTTCTTTATACGGTCTCGAACTATTCCTCGTTTACTCTTACAATTAATTAACTCGCAGTATTTACCAAAGTAATAGTTATTGTTTAATTATACTTTAACAACTCGTAACTTTTAATTGTGCTAACAACACTGGCGCAGATAAAGCGACGAATGTCCACATTTTACTCAACTTTGAATGCATTTCGACGGAATGCAATTATTACGCTCGTAATTTTGGATTTTGTCCAAAACTTGCTTACTATGGTCATTCCAAATGTTACATTCAAAAAGGCAATTAGGTTTTGTGGGCTAAATACAATAAGTTATGTCACTGCCTGTGTAATTTATTGCTCATTGTTTCCGTAAGTAATCTGTTTGAAATTAAAATAATGTAGGAGTAAAATTTGGTTAAAATGATTAGATTTCAGCTTTTATTCTTCCATTTTATTTCCAGAAAATCATTAAATTAGACAAAATGTTTTTTATACCACATTTTTTTATAAAAGATTATGCAACATGAAAAGTTACAAAGGCGAACTTAATGCTATAGGACTGCTTTACCAGTCAACCAAGGGTTATGGAGAGATAAGTTGGCAGGTGGATTCTTGCTTCATTCATGATTTTTATTCCCGACATCAGTTTTTTTTATTAGGTGTTACGACTTTCATTTAAATATGTCAGAGATCCGAACAAAAATAAAATTACTTTTGACATGATCATTACACAGTTTAGACCACCGTTTGTTGAACATAAGTTCCAAGCAGGACTACCTTCAAACCATGAACATGCATTACACTTAGCACTAACACACTCATAATACAACCCCTAACATCCGTTACAACCCTCCTAAGTATAGCAGTAATGAAGTGTCAGCCAGACCCAACCCTGTCACACGACTACACGAGTCTAAAATTAATAATAATGCTAACAAGGCGCTGGTTTTAAAGTGTTATATCCAACGCAATGAACCGGGAGTAAAGATAATCAGGTGTGAAACAAGTCGAGTATGAGATCGTTCATACCACGGTAGCAACCTCAGGGTAGAATTTTATAAACAAGTGAATGCGTAATATTATGTTCTCAGCCGCGTGAAGCGTGATTAATTGAGAGGCAGACGGTAGTTGACAATTTTCAAGCATTGTAGTTGCGAGTTCTAAGTTTGTTCAGTACCTCTTCCTAGTGTACAGGCATACCGGCTGGGGTTCCGGGTTTGTCCGAAAGGGATATCGCGGCCCCGGCACACAGGCAACGGAAGGAACACGGGTGGGTTTTAGTCAGTAAAAGTCTGACACACCCTCTCGCTCTGCCCAGAGCGGGAGAAGTCATTTGATGATTTCCCACCCTGAAAAAAAAAAAAAAAAAAAAAGTGTACAGGCGTACATTTTGAATATTCACTCGATGCGTAGTTACCAAGCTCGAATGAAATAGTTTACACTTCAACCTACCAAGAACCTCGGAGATTTTACTATTTCATAAAATTGTTTCCCTTATACCTATAAAAAACCGGCCAAGTACGTGTCGGACCACGCACAATGAAGGGTTCCGTAGTTGGGATGAATTTATCCCAAGGACGAACATAACATTATAGTTGAAAAACATGTTCTCCCATACGGAATATATGCGAGATCATGTTTTTAAAACCGCAAATTTAAGTTGGTTAATTATTACGTTAACCTGTACAGCCTACTTAGCTCTGATAGTTTTCCTTTTAATTTCGTTATATATACTACTGCTGTGATTTTTTTCACAAATCCAAGTACAACCATTTAGCTGGCAGGGGGGGGCGGGGACTCTAACAAAAAAAATCAGTTAAAGCTTAATATTTTGCAAATGGATCCCTGAATCCAAAAATGGTTTTGACAAACTCGCAATGCTTTTGAACGACCTTTCTAACGATACCCCACAACATGGGGTGACGAGAAAAAAAAGACATCTCCACTTTACGTGTAAGGGATACGTCCCTACAAAAAATAAAAAATACTTGATTTTATTTTACCATTTGTCGGAATGATTAATATGTATAAATATGCCAAATTACAGCTTTCTAGTACTAACCGTCTCTGAGCTAAGTCGCGGACAGACAGACAGAGAGACGAACATGGCGAAACTATAAGGGTTCCTTGTTTACTACGGAACCCTAAAAATTAAGAATTACCTGATTCTATATGTAAAAAATGCTACAATATTGGAAAACAATACAGGACAATACAGGTGGATAAAAAATAAATAAAACAGTTCTAGGTTCTATTCCAAAGGGTTTAAAATTTATGAAGGCTTACAGTTTATCAAACAAAACAACACGACAGTGAGCGAAACACACCTTCATATTATTAAAACTGCTTAAACATTTCCCATCACTGTTACAATAGAATATTCAACAAACTACGAGCCAACGTAAAAATATTTCAAACATTAAAAAACAACAATCCCTAGCAGACTCATGAAAATCGGGCAACTGCATCGATATTACAGCGGGTAGGCAAAACAACAAATTTTATTTTCGGCACGATGATTAAAAATTTTATTTATGTTTTATACACCAGCGGCCATCAATCGAGATTATTCGCCGGAAGGAGTGAAAACAGGTTCACATTAATAAAAACGACACACGATGATATTTTAAATGAAAAAATTAATTTAACCCGTGTGCCGCGGCAGTCGCAATAAACGCTCCGATTAAACTGTGAATTATTTATTAACATTTTATGATCACGCGATAATTTATAACTTCAATTGCGCATTCCACTATAGTACGCGGTTTATTGTTTAGTGAAACTAATGCTTTGATTTTGAATTTTATTGTAGTTGTTAAATATACCATACGCCTAAACCAGTTTCGAGGTGAGAATTTTGATTGATATGAAGCCATTAGCGAGTGCCGCGTTTAATCGGTTCATATTATTTTTAATCGACGGGACCTCGCTTTGTGTTTTTGGAGATCGTTAAGGTTCCGTGCGTGCAAATGAAAAAATGGAACCCTTATAGGATCACTCGTGTGTCTGTCTGTCTGTCACAGCCGATTAGCTCCGAATCTACAGGACCGATTAAGTTGAAATTTGATACGCATATGAATTTCTGTGACCCAAACACGAACATGTAACGTAAATAAATGAATTTTGATTATGGGCCCCATTTTCAAAATTCATTTATTTACGTTGTTACTTATGGGAGAAAAAATTAAAAAAAAAATGAAAGCCGTACCGTGTGATATGTATTATGAGGATTTCAAATATGTTTTTTTATAATTTTAAAATTATTAAAGCAAATCGATCAAAATGTACCATTCCATACCCATATTTCCGAAACAACCGAGACAAAAATTTTGAAAAAAATACAAGTGATATACTTATAGAGTACAGGAAAACCTATAAAAAATCTATGGTCGTGCGTGGTCCGACACGCACTTGGCCTGTTTTTTTTATAGAACATTCTACATATACTATTTGATAGAAAAGTAGGCATACCTACAAGCACTCAAAAGATTCTCTGGTAGAAACTCAAAAGATTTTCAAGTGGTTTACAAGACGTCTGGCCGAGCGAGTCAGACGAAGGCAAAGGCGAAACATTTTCTAGACGATCTAACATTACATTACTGTTATGTGATTGTTTGAAGAGAAGAGCAAACTTAAGAAATTGAAACTGCAATAGATAAACCGATGCGGAGATTTTCTTTAAAATAACAGTTCCAGACAGTGCAGACAATACTTCTTGTTAGAAGAGCTGCAGTCTTTGTTGTTGTTTTTAACTTATTTTTTTTTACTATATTTTTTGCTTAGTATGTCTTGAAAATTTTCAGTCGTTTGTAAAGTCAGGTCTTTTATATCTTCGTCAGTTTTCAAATTACTTCCTCTACCATGCCAGGACAAATAAGCCCCTTTGAAGCTACAACACTGAGCGGACTATTGACCTGGCCATTTTGTGAAATATAAATATGAAAACAAAATAAATAATTATCAGAGCCTGTACATGTATTATTTTTAATTCAGCCTGACATGTATAGAATATGGCTAAATTTCATTCTGCGGTATTGACATTACTGAGTCGGTAAAGCAAATTTTATCGTGCAAACAACAGACAAAAATTGCCGAAGGGGTATTTGATTTATAATTTTTTTTTTTTTTTTTTTTAGTTATCCTAAAGTTTTTGGATTTGACTGTTATGTACAAAACACACGTAATTTTCTTATTTTTTTTTACACGTATTTCTTGAGAAAGCTAGAAAGACAGAGACCACAATCGATTAATTGAATCTTAAAAATGGGTAAATGCACTAAACAGCGTCTAGGTACGTACCAACGCGGATACTGACGCCTAACCACTTTTCGACCTTATAGCCTAAGCAATAACATCAAAAAGTGGTCAGGCGCCAGTGTACACGACGAATACCTACACAATATTTTGCTAGTTCCCTAGCCGTATATATGTTTTTTTTAATATTTATTTATTCAAAATTTGTATCACCAATAACATGCATAAAGTCTGCCAAACTGCAAATTCCCGTTTTCCTGTCGTTTCCTTTAAAGTTCCGTAGTAATTGTAGTAGGTACTCGAAATAACATGGGATAAGACACAGCAATGTAATGAAAATAAAATAAAAATAAAAGCAACACCGCTGAGTTGGATTATGTCCAGGGTTGGAACCTCATTTGGAGTTGCAGTTTATTTATTGCCAGCCTTTGCTTGCTACGAATTGAATCCAAATTACTGGAAAAATTCCTTACCAACTTTGCGCGAAATTCCAGTTTACACCTTTAAAATCGGTGGAGCTACTAAGGCTCTAAAATTGAAGAAAAGTTCTTTTAAAGAAATTTTTTACTTAAAGTACCCACATATTAATTATTCTGTGTAGTGTTTTATGTAGGCTTGTAAGAGCTAGAATCTTAAGATGAAAATTAACCCTAGAGTGCTAGCGCTATGAGCATTTTGCCGTCCTTTCGTCCGTCAACTATTACTATGTATTTATTAATTGTTATTATTTTCTAAACGGTGCACGAGTCAGGGTCAAGCGTTCCAGTAGCTGACCCTACCCCATCCCTCACCTACCTTTTATTACAAATTTGAGTACAATCAGTGCAAAAACGTCCGCGGAAGAAAATTATTTCTACCTTCAGATTGCGCGCGGCAGCAAATTGCTCACGGCACGACTAACTCACGTTAGTATAATTTTGATAAAAATTATGGGATTAGGCCTTGGCGAGATCATATTTTATGAGAAGATCTTTCCTGGAGACGTTGTGGAACCAAATCGGCAAATTTGTACCAATAGAGAACCAGAAATTACCTCCAAGAAGAGGGGGATATGCGTGGCATGTCATCAAAGCAAAATAAAAGGACCAAACAAGGGTTCCATGTAGGTATGTGCAAAGTTACTGTGTAACGAAGACTGTAGATAGAGTGACTGGTAATTAGTGACCGATACTTGAACACGTGACGTAACTCATCAATATGAACAACCTTTATTACGGGACAAAAAAATAATAAAACAATTGAATATCGTGAAAAATATTGAATTTAGCCCCGGGGCCCCGTGCCCCCGGTCTATCTTTAATATGTTTCATGTTATTCAATTATTGTTTTTTTGATTAACATTTGCCATATCTCCGATGTTATCGGCTTGATTTGGATTCTATTTATTATTTCTAAAAGCTTATGAGTTTTTATCGGAAAAACTAACTTTTTTTATTAAAATTTCTCGACTATGAAAATAAATATGAAGACATAAAAAAAAACTGTTTATTTAAAAATCACAAGTAAGTCATAAAAAAATAGGGGAATATTGTAAAAAAATATATATAAGAAAACATGAAAAACAAAAATTAAGGATATACCCCCCTTTTAAAGTTAATTTTCGTTAATTTGTCATGAATATACAGAAAAATACGGGCAATCATATCAACATGCCCATGGGCGGCATTGTATATATTACGGTGTCAAGACTGTTTCGTTGCAACATATGGCAGAGATAGTGAAAACTCTTTGTTACTTCAAAGTTTGTTTTTTTGGTATTAATAAATTTAGACAAAAAAACTACAAAAAATTGAGCAATTTTCCCGAAGATGATTCATACACACATTTTGCTTGTGATTAATTATAATTATTAAAGTAAGTCTCCCCATGCAATCACTCACATTTCAAAGAAAGGCGCGACTACTATAGGGTTGCAATTTTTTTTTATCTTAGATTGCAATTTATAAAGCAACTAGCTAATTCGTTGCCATGCCTTCTTTTTTTGGAACCTTCTTCGCGCGCTTACACAACATCTTACGAGAATAACGCACGGCAATTGATTATTGCATTTCGAAGAATACCTAAATATTTCTTTAGAATGAACCATAAATATGAAGTATATGAATAAAAAAATGTAAACCAAAAATCTTACATCACAGTAAAAACCAAAAGTAGGTACAATCAAAGTTATAGTCATCGACAAGAATTCATTTATTTGTCTACAATGTTTGTTCCATAATATTTGATCAATGTGTAACCACAAATCATATTGCACATTAGGTTCTTATTATTCACAAATTGTGACCCATCTAATGAATTCCTGTCGATGTCATCTTTTTGAGGCTGACTGTACCTACTCATTATTCAAAGAAGCTAGTAGTCGAGACAGTAAAACTTTATTTCTTTAAAGTTACTTCTCACAACGCGACATAATCGTACTATATATATATATATATAACATAATATTTTATTATGGTATATATATATAATTTAATAGGCTGGACCGCCGCGATTTTGACGGGACTTTCACTGACAGATAGCTGATGCTATAAGGAATAACTTAGGCTTTTATTTTAGAAAAATAATTAGGGCCCTCGCGGGTGAAGCCGCGGCCTGCAACTAGTAGATATATAATATTACAAATGTAAAAGTTTGTATGTTTGAATGTTTTTTGTTCAATCACGCAAAAAAGGGTGACCGGATTTGGATGAAATTGCCACATATGACACTTTTTATCCCGGTAGTACGTTCCCGTGCGATAATTTCCGACGTCGACGTGGGTGAAGCCGCGGGCAAAAGCTAGTTATTATAATAGTTCATCCAATTGTCTCCGTAGACACCGCATGGCACACCACTATTGTATCAAGGAGCTCCCAAGTAAACAGTCCGCTCATGATATTGCTGAACTGAAACTTTGTCTCAAGTTTGCAATTATCTATGTATGTTACCTACACATAGTAGGTACATCTTTATTAACTTTTGCCATCTTTCTTATGAGACAGCGGCTCAAAACAATGCGTAACAATTTTATTATTTTGCGTTTCATGCTTGCGCTCGTTGCTTGCAAAGGAAAATGTTAAATAAAAACTCGACTGCAACGAAAAGTTCAAAACAAGCTCAAAGACAAAATTTATTTCTTTGTTACATATACGAGTATAGCGAGTTGAAACACAAAAATAAAACTACATTTTTTACCGACTTCCAAAAAGGAGGAGGTTCTATGTTCGCCTGTATGTTATAGTTTTATTTTTATGTATGTCCATCGATATTTTAGTCAATTGTGGACCGATTTTAAAAATTCTTTTTTATTTGGTAGGAGAATCCTGCGCGGTGGTCCCATATAAGTTTTATTTATTTTGCTTGGGTTGTTTTTGAGTATGCTTCAATAAAAATAAGTATTTTCGCACTTAGTCTATGTGGATGATGTTATAATAACTACCTGTCACTGTTAGTTACACAGTAGGTAGAGTGGTATTTGAATTTGTGTAGGGTACCACAACTAAAAAACTTTTTACAAATAAGTCGGTGGCAAAAACCAAAAATTCTAAACCAAAGACACCGACTTCCGAAATTAAAGTGTGTGAGTGTGTTTTTTTTTGTAAGTCGTTTTTTTTTTTGTAAATGTCTTTTTGTATCAAGAAAATTATTCAAATATTAAACTGACACAATTTGCAGAAAACCACATGGAAAATCATCATCAGATAATAAGAAAAATGCAAACATCAATGTACGGTAAGGTGAAAAGTTCTCGGCCTGACAGTGAAAGACTGCGATTTTCAGTTTAAAAATGATTTTATTTTTCTACATGATCTCCCTTGACTTCAACGCACTTGTTTCAGCTCTTCTCAAACATCACTATTCCTTCCCGAAAATGAGAGTCTGGAAGGCTGTGAATATATTCATCTACAGCCCTCTCAACTTTGGCTGCAAAGGATTTCCTAGAAACAAACTTCAAGTTTGGGAACAGATGGAATTCTGAGGGTGTATAGTGGTGGACCCATATCTCATCTATGGTGACAAATCGCCGCACAAAATCGGTCGGATCCCTATTGAATCGGTGCAAAAATTGCTGCCAAAATTGTTCGCGCATTTGCTTTTGATCAGCATACAGCACCCATCTTGCGCAGAGCTTTTGCAGAGATTTCGCACCCCTAATTTTGTGTGCAAGCTGTTTCGCACCCTTTCTTCTGATATGCCCACAACATCAGCTATCTCAACTCACATT
Source organism: Agrochola lota (assembly GCA_947364205.1). NCBI lineage: Eukaryota > Metazoa > Arthropoda > Insecta > Lepidoptera > Noctuidae > Agrochola > Agrochola lota. The sequence goes on along the minus strand of OX376223.1, from coordinate 13,341,866 downwards.
CACTCGCCTATCGTTCAATACACTTTTTCAAATTTCTCATTTTTGTCTCGTGCACTTTTTTATGGTTTCCGGTGTCGTTGCAGTTTTTGGTCCTTCCTTCTCGTGCCTCATCTTCGAGGGACGTGCGACCACGTTTAAATTCAGCTGCCCACTTTTTAACGATTGACATGGGAGGGGCAGAGTCCCCGTAAACTTTTGTCAACTCCAGATGAATTTCCTTAGGGGTTAAATCCATGCAAAACGAAGAATTTTATGACCGCACGATGTTCAAGTTTATACGTTTTAACTAAAAACACGCAAGACCTCTACTGCAAAAATTGTTGTAAACGAACTACTTGAGAGAACAGTCGGTCGATTCTGTAAAAATATTAACGTGAAGTTTAGGTGAAGTGAGCGTGAAGTGAGCTGTCAGTGCCACAGAATCGACCGGCAGGATGCTAGGGATTAACACTATTGACAGCTCACGTCACGCTCACTTCACGCTCACTTCACCTAAGTTTCACGGTGATATTTTTACAGAATCGAACGGCAGGTTGAAACTTGTCGTACGAACTAGTGATACGTGCACCCAGGTGGGAAATATATATAATCTCTACGGCAGGTGAGGACTGTTCACCTTACCCAATTAGTTAGCTAAATACGCATATTGTTTTTTAAAAGTAGACGGGCGTCGTCATCGCCGGAGGAGGCCAAGGATAAGCTGACGTGATGACTTAGATTCCGTTTACGTAAGATTGGCCGGAGTATGCAACTCACAAGGAACAATGGAAAGTTATGGGGAGACCTTTGCCCAGCGGTGGGACAATACAATATTACCAAAATCTCCCTCGCTCAAACTCTCATACAGCCCATCATTGACTACGCTGATGCCTGTTATTTGGATGCCACCGAGGAGCTTTTAAATAAACTTGAACGTTTGCAAAACATCTGTATTCGTTTTGTTTTTAACCTTAAAAAGTATGACCACATTTCTAACTTTCGCAAGATACTCAAGTGGCTCCCTATTCGACTTCGCAGGAACTCTCGGATATTGTGTCTGCTATTTAACATCCTTCACAACCCGAAAACGCCATCCTATCTGCGCGAACGCTTTTCCTACGCCCGTCCTTCTGATGCACCTTGCAGGTCGCATCTTAGAAATCTCCTTAAATCCCCTCCCCACTCAACCGACTTCTACTCCTACTCCTTCAGCGTGCACGCGGTTCGGTTGTGGAATTCACTTCCGCCTGACATTAGGGACTGCCAAACTGTTGCAGTTTTTAAAAGAAGAGTGTAAGAACACTATCTGTCCACTTCGTCATAGTTGCATTTTTTGCATTTATTATTTTATACTACATTATAATTAAGTATATATATTTTAGGGTTATTTATTTTAGAAGTATGTATGTAAGTTTATTCTCATATTGTATGTTTATAGTTAAATTAGCGAATAATTAAGTGTTTTTATTTTATGTATATTATTTTCTCTTCTAATCTTACACACGTTGTCTACATCTCTTTAACTACTTTCCTATCGCAGGTATGCTGGAAGAGATTTCTTTAGAAATAAGCATCACCTTTGTACGTTTTTTTTCTGTTCCTTTCTTCTTGTCTATTTATAATGTGTGTACATAAACTGTTAAATAAATAATAAATAATAAATAATAATATTAATATTTATTCAGATTTGCTACTGTAGTTGGCAATCATGTCATTTGGTTTAAATAGGTATTTATTTTATTTTTTAATTTATGTTTTATACAGGCTGGCGGGAAAAAAATCCTCAAATAATTTTGAACTTTCAGACTTGTATGGGAAACGTTAAAAAAGACTGTCCGCTACAAAATTCAAAAACTTTTGTATAGAAAAAGTAGTTTCAAAAACAAACAAACTACTACATTTTGTTCTCAAATCAAATAAAATTGTGACGTGTATTAGTTCGAAATTTATAATTCCATTTTTTGTTTTTTGCGGCCAGTCTATCGTGAAAGTTTGGTCGAAAGGTCTCATTTCCCACGAAATGTATGGGAAAAGTTTTTTTGAGATTTCTGACTTTTCTAGTACTCAAACCTCAGTTTGTCTGCTAGAGTTTTTTGATCCTTATAAGAAAAAGGAAAACGAGGAGTCCGCCTTTGTACTTTTTTGAGTGTGAAAAGTTTAAATAAATAAATAATAAATAAATAACTCCTAGAGGGTTTCGAAACGAAGCGAAACTCCTGTTACGGCTCAGAAGAGGACGCTTAACTGCTTTCTTTTTTATATCTTTGAACTCCATTCCTTAGTCCTTCACAAATGTTGGTTGGTGGGAACAGTTAGCTATCAAAAAAGGATTTGGGTAGACGAAGTGTAACGTAGAATAATCCAAATGCTAATAAAGAAAGAAAGAAAAGAAGAAAGAAAGAAAATACAATACATTTATTTAACACATACTAAAAGCACACAATTTATACAGCAGATAAAAACATTAAAATAAAAATCAAATTAAAAGTGTAAAATGCCGCTCAAAAAGGTCCCAGTTCAACAAAAATGCCCGACAACCATAAGTGCCTGACGCTGGTTTTCAACTGGACCTAGACGTTGCAACTATTTAGGTACTTACTTACAGCAATGATGTTCATTTAATTTCCACTGATACAAAAGAAAGTAAACATACCTAGGTATTCGTTTACATTTTGACCTTCAAATGAAACAGCTTAAGCCCAGATTCGCACGGGTGATGTTTTCCCGCGGCGATTGCTTAGCGCCGAGAGTTGAAAATCCAACAGTGCGCTTTTTAACGTGCTGGGATGTTCTCTGTTGGATTCTCAATCAAATGCTCGGCTCAACACCGAGAGTTGGAAATTCAATGCGCGATAAAATCCCGCCCAGATACTTTTACGTCCGTGCGAAGGTGGGCTAATTGTATCGAAATACCCTTCAACCTTCTTCGCATTTCCTTTTCAGGGTTATGGTCGATGACCTCCCTTGAACTGTGTGAAAAAAACTCTAGCTAATTTAATCTAAACTTCAATCACCTACAAATCCATCCCATTATTTCACTTTAAAAGCAGAATTAAAAAGATCATTTAAGGAATCGTACCTTAGAAAGATATCTAAACAAAGGTCTGTAAACCACTAAAGAAATCTGTTTCGTGAAAGACCAACAAACAAAGCTGAATAGAAAGTATTTCTCGCGAACGTCGTCGTTAAAACTATTTTATATGTGTACTTGACGTTTTATCGTTAGGCTGTATAAAGTTACCTTTCGTATTAAAAGAAACCAATGTAAATACGAACGTGGACCTAGAGAAAAGTAAACGGATAAAACATACACTTACTTTAAAAATAAATGAAAAATATCTTAATTCTGGCAAGATCAGCTACCTACTTCGCGTCTTTGGTAGAACGTTTAAAAAAGTTGAGAGTAAAGAAAAGGGAGCTAACCTGCTGGAATTTTTAACATCTTTTACCTATTTTTGTATTCCAAATGCGGATTCAAGTAGTGCCTGGGGACTACTTAAAACTTTGCTTAGCTCGTTAGGAATCAAAAGGATGATGTAGTACGTTTTTATTAAAAAAAATATACCTACCTATGTTAAAAAAATCTTTTGTTCGAGTCGGAGAAACTTGGGAATTATATTATTCTTTGTATTTTCTGTTCTTTGGAACTGAAAAAGCAACCCAAAATAAAAATACTGCTGAATATTTTTCTCTTGGAAATATTTTTCGTAAAGACTTTGTAACGTAACATTCGTTCTAATCCCCAGTAAAAGTTAGGTCCCAATAAAATCCTAGTACCGAGCGTACATGCGTACTGTTAGCTCCAAACTAATTCTTCTAGTTTCACTTTTTTTCGCCATAAAAAACATATTGGTCCGATGTTTTCTCTTACACATTTCAGGTGAAATAGTGCTGTGGGTTCCGCCAGGGAGACGCTATTGAAACCTTTTTGACCCATATCAAAGCTACGGAGCAGTTTGACAGTAACATTATTAACACGTGGCATGTACGAGGGGCTTACAGCATGTCCGGGTAAATTCTTTTCTAATAACCCTTAAAAATCGTACAAACCTTTTTTTGTTTTACCTTATGCGTATATTAGAGGAACTTTCCCCCTATTATTTCCTGTCGCAGCGTGCGCGTGATTTCCTGGAGTTGTTTTCCTTTCCGCTTAGTTCCGACGCGAGTGTCCATGAGCTTATTGTGGAGGACGTGACAACGTGCCAGATTGTGATGGATGCCGCCGTTCCGGCCTTGACACGAGTCTTTTGTTATAGTCGCGGCCACTTTAAAATTCGCTGTATTTTGTTGCTAGGAGAGAGCACAGTAAATATCTCACTTGTCAGGGTTATGGAACAAAAAAGCGTATGCTAAAAGATTTCAACTTTATTCCTTTATTACATTTGTATACATATTAATTACATTTTATTTTATGAAAAACGCATTTAAAAAAAAACATTTTAAAATATTATAAATAGTGGCCCATCGGCATCAGGAACAGGGTCCAAGCTGCCGGTGGTCAGGGCTCTACAGAGAGGAACCTCCTCACTATGCGTGCCGTGTCTAGGAGTACTGCTTTCTGAATCAAGCCTTAACCCAGCCGCGCAAGGAGAGCGTCCTGAGGTATTGGTCGAGGCTCTCCGTTATTAGGCCATTAACCGTTACGATTATTGGTACAAGGATTGCAAAGTCCACGTCCCACATGTCGATAACCTCGTGTGCCAAGTCAAGATACTTGATTATATGGGGTCCGTAGTAAACAAGGAACCCTTATAGTTTCGCCATGTCCGTCTGTCTGTCTGTCTGTCTGTCTGCGGCTTAGCTCAGAGACTGTTAGTACTAGAAAGCTGTGATTTGACATGGGTATACATATTAATTACGCCGAAGAAGTGGTAAAAAAGCAAGTTTTTTTTTATGGTGCCTCCCCTACATGTAAAGTGTGTCGTAGGTGTGAAAGCCATTTTTCAATTTAGGGATCCGTTTGCGAAATATACGTATTAAGCTTTAAAGTGATAATTTTTGATAGAGTATAGTGTCCCCCCCCTTGCCAGCTAAATGGTTGTACTTGGATTTATAAAAAAAATCACAGCAGTAGTATATATAACGGTAGGTAAAAGGAAAACTATCAAAGTTAAGTACAGGCTTTGCAGGTTAACGAGTAGTAATCGACCAACTTAAATTTGCAGTTTGAAAAACATGTTCTCCCTTACATTCAGTATAGGAGAACATGTTTTTCAAACTCTTGTACGGAATGTATGGGAGAACATGTTTTTCAAACTACAATGTTAAGTTTGTTCTTGGGATAAATTCATTCCAACTACGGAACCCTTCATTGTGGGGGGTCCCACACGCACTAGGCCGGTTTTCTTTTAAATCTTTCTCAGCTTAATGTTATTCAAATTTATTATATATTAAGATATTTTACTGCATGTTTCACTTCCGAGTTTGTTGTGGTAAGGTTTAGATAAGAATGTCTTGCAAACCCTTTTTCAAACATTCGAGATTAAATGTCACATTAGATTGACATTTAGTTAACTCCTGTGGGATCAGTAGCGCGGTTCCGATCTGCCAATCGCCCCCGAACTTTACCAATACTGTGTCAATATTTCCAGTGAAATAGGAACCGACGAGTGGAAATCGTGAGCACCAAGAGGTAAGAGGTAATCAATACACCAACTAGTCAAATTTAGTATTCTGATTGAATAATCTGTCCGTATATCACATTGGCAGGATCAACGCTGCTGGCTTTAATATGGTTAGAAAAGCAAATATTGTTTTGTATGATGGATAGTCAGTTCAGATTGCGCTCGCAAATTCGAACATTTCCTAAATTCATGACCTTTACTGAGTTTTGACGTCGGTATCATGTTTTTAGTCTTCAGTAGTACAACTAGGTACCCTTATAGTTTTGCCAAGTCAGTCCATCTGTCTGTCCGCGGTTTAACTCAAAGAATATTGATACTAAAATCTGTAATTTGGCATATTAATCACGCTCACAAAGTTATGAAATAAAACCTTACTCGAAAAGCGGGGTGTTTTTTAAATTTTCTTTTTACTCTTCTATTCCATTATGTGTGGTGTCGTTGGATAGGTCTTTCAAAAGTATTTTGGGTTATGTGAAGTCATTTTTGTTAGAGTCAAGTGTATCGCAGTTAACCGTTGTTCTTGGATATGTGAAAAGTACTCACGATATGTAACTAATTAAAATGATGTTAAAAGAAAACTATTACACCTAAGCAGGCTCTAAAAATATAAACGAGGAATAGTCGACCAACATAGGTAATAAAAAAAATGTATTTGGGTAAACTATTTCGTAAAAATTCCAGTGAAAATTACTTAGATGATATTTGAAAATTACTTAATAAGTTAAGACTAACTGCATTATACATTACTCTGTAGTGGTATCATAAAATTTAAAAATATATAAAAATGACTTTATATAGATTATTATCTTCTTTTATTAGGTAGCTTTCAGGGTTGATAAAATTGGTGACAAAATCTGATTTATTTATAGAAGTTTTTAACCGGAAAAGAGCTATATTTACATAACTGAAACACCTGCGCTATTGTATTATCGTACTATTGTACCTTATAATACACATTCGATACACAATCGCCAAAAAACATATAAAACCCAAAATAAATTTATTTTTCTGACATCAGCAAAAATTTGGCTGTACATGCACATCGCATACATTGCTGGCGTAAGGCACGATATATTTTTTAAGGCGTTCCTGCGGAGACGTGGAATGAAAGAATTATCGGTGTTGAATCGTGGCTGCTGATGCGGCCGGCCATTTGGCACGCGGCCAGCTCCCCTCGCCCCGATCTTGTAATTTACTCATGTGGAATGAGATTAACACGACATCTGAATTGTATTTAGTGAATTTTCATAGTAAACTGCCACGTTTTAGTACACAAGTTGGCCCGAATAGATTGAGCAAAACAAAAATTAAGTCGAATATAATGAAAACAAATGTTGGCTAAATAAACGCTGGCGCTGTAGTTCATTTCATTTGAGTTAAAGTGTATACTTTTAACTTTTAATGCGAGTTTCTGCTTAACTTCGTAGAGTATATTTAAATGGTGGAATTAATCTTCTTGAAACTATTCATTAAGGGTACTCGGTTCGTTAATTATTACACTGCAGCAGTTTTATTAAATATCTCATATTTACTTAGACATTTGTTTTCATGTTTCAAACGTTTCTATGTGTACTTAGGTAATTGGCGTGAAATTGTCTGCTAGCAAACCGCCCCGACAAATAATTAATAGTCGTCCATTTTTAACAGAAGATTGGAGGAAAGAAAATAATTTTCAGAACATAATCATAAATGCAAACAGAGTAATACGAAAAGTAATAAAATGTATTCCCGTTTGCTCCAATAATTCCATTCGAACAATTTACAACTCTAATAAAACGGTACATGTCGCCTCCAACCCATACAAGTAGCTCAAATATTCGAAACGCTTATCATTTCCGAGCCATTGAATAGCGAGCGAGCGAGCGGCCGGACTTCTTACCTCGCGCCATTATAAGAAATTCTCCATCGATGGGATATAATTCGATTGTCAAATCAATGATAAATCGGCGGAAACCAAATATTTGGAAGTTAATCAACTGGTTTAATTCGGGTTTCGATTTGAAGACAATAATAATATGAAATTGTCATAATACCTATTCAAGAGCTTACACATGTTTTGTGCAAAGAGTAATAAAGGGAAATTGCGATAAGCCAAATCTACAATACAATGTCTAATATCCTTTATATCCTTAACAAAAAAAAAAACTTGGTTGAAAATTATGGAAGAATCATCTAAAAATATTGAACTTACAAGCTATCTGACCTATTAATAACATACGCACTTACATAACAGAAGATCTATATCGCAAAAAAAATACGTGTCGAAATAATTTACCTAATGAAGCTAGCTGGCGCTGACTACAATCTGGACCACTGAATTTATTCACACCGAAAAATCGCGCGGCCCGAACTGTACGAGAAAAAAGTATTTAATTGCCCCCAAGGAACCGAGAGAATGGTGAAAATTCGGGTAGCGAATTTATAGGAGCTATTTGGATGCAAATGATGAGCGCGCAGCCTCCGCCAGTGACGGTGTAACCCCAAAAGAATAAGTGAGAAACGTCTTACGAGAAAAAGGCTCGTGAATACTTGTGATGCTTTTTAGAGTTCAGTGGCTGAATGGTAAAAATGGAGCCATTATAAATTTGTCTTGTTCGCTCAGCTGTTCGTCTGTTGCAAAAGCGCACAAGTCGGGAGGTGTCGTGGGACACCTGGTTCGAGCGAAGTTCCTTTCGCTGTATATCATGTAATAATACAGAGACATCTAGTATAGTCTCAAGTTTAAAATGATAAAATGTTTCGACTGCGAGTCAAAACCGACTTTTTCGGGCATAACGCTTTTTCGTTAATTGGCAATTTCTACCAGTTTACTCCTACCGCAAGCCGAATTAAAGAACTTCGTTCCAAAAATATCCTATTTTTACCCGACTACGGCGAAGCAAAGAGGAGGGTTATGATTTTGACCGGTATGTATGTATGTTCCTTTGTTACCTCATAATTTCTAAACTTCTCATCATAATTATTTTGACAAATGTGGTATCGTTGGAAGCGTCTTGATCGTCCACTGGTGCCACGGGCGCCATATTTAATGTGACGTCACATAGCCTATAGCTATGTGACGTCACATTAAATATGGCGCCCTCTAGAGGACGGAACTAAAAAAAACACAGGTTAGGGCAAAATCGAACAGATTACGTGTAACTCCGGATTTTTTATTTGCCTGTCTGTGATTTCTTGTTTATACCTTTTTAGATGATTGTGAAGTTTTTTCGTAGTTGGGATTTAGTTTAATCGGTAACTTTTATTTTTACTACACCTGTTGGCTCAGTGTAAAATGTGTCTGATGCACTGGTACACATAGGTACCAAATACATGTTACTTGTTTTAGTCTACTATGAGCCTATTTCTTTAATTTTATGTGTACAATCGTTATGACTACGGAATCCTACAGTGATTCTAATGACGTACTCTTTTATCGGTTTTATTATGCTTAAGTGGGAGTGCGAGTTATCCCCTAACAGCAAGATGTTTAATACTCATGACTTACTCAAAGATTATTGTGTGCTGCAGTCCCACTCAAATGTGTCGTAATACATTATGTAGAAGAGCTTTTGCCAACTTTTAAATTCAAGACGGAAAAATAATGGTATTACCAAGCAACAGAAAAATGGTAAAGAAGAGCCCGTGACATAGGAAAATAGCGCAGACATGCTGAGACCTAAATCCAGTAGCGGATTTTTATAAGCTGAAGAAAATATTCATTTAGGCCGAGACACTTTCTGTTCTCGCACTTGTGTCGTGTAGACACGTACCTACGGTCTTAAATAATCTGGATTTTGTAAATAAGTAGGTAGGTAGGAGAGCCACGGCAAATAACTTGTCAAGTTAGGATTTTAAATCCAATGTATTAAAGTCTATTTTACGATGGCTATACAGAATAGTGGACGGCTCGCCGGCTGCTCACTGCCCTCGACTCGTTACACGTAAAATAGACTTTAATACATTTGATTTAAAATCCTAACTTGACAAGTTATTTGCTGAATCGGAGCGGTGCTGTTATAATGAGCGATGTCCTATAAGGTACCCACAAGAGATAGGATATCAAAAAATATATTATTTAAGTGATAGAATATAAAAATAAGTATACCTATTATTAATTCACATTTAGTTTTCGTATCTTTTCCTTCAAAATATTTAAGTTGTTTGTTTACCGCTTTGCTTCAGTGACAAAAATATATTGTCCTAGTATTTTTTCCCTCATTCCTAAATAAATCTCCCTTAAAAATATTCATTACGATTTTTCATCGCTGTCCGTAAATTCTATTTTATGTAAGCTCTTTGCTCGAACGTTGAGTAAAGTAACATGTAGATTTCCTATATACTGCAAAAGTCGGTTTGTAAAAAATGACATCGATTACAGAACAAAGAAAGTTTCGATTCGAAATAAGGGGTTCAAATGTCACAATAGAAGTTACGTTAGCCGTCCAACTTATATGTAGGATGAATATATAGTTGCAAGTAAAATGCATTCGGCTTTCGTCTTTTGTTTGGAAAAGTTGTGGTAAACAAGTTCGACACTCAATCCTTTGTGGGATACTTTTGAAAAGTTGTAGTGTATAAGAAGGCAGGACTTACCGCCGCCATGACAGAGCGGCGGATGTGGCGACCGCAGCTCGCCTTCCGGGGCTCGGGAGTATAAAAGACGTACTGTTTATTTTTGTACAGGACAAATATTTATTTGGGCTGGTAAAAATGTGAAAATATTTTTATAATGAAATATCTCCTTCTGCGTAGCAGTCAGCTCACAATGTATATTTTCATTTAGAATAAACCGTATTTTTTGTTTTTGTATTTGATACAGTTCGGAATGAGCCGTGAATCCGTGATAATCAATTATCTATACTAGTTTTAAGACCCTGATAGACAAAAGAAGATAACTAGAGCTACTTGCAATCCGCCATATTTTTTATGCCAAACAACTGTTCGATCGTGTAAGAAATTTCATACATTAACAGTATCCAGTGATACCTCACGCGGTACATATCCAACCTTAATAAAAAATAAAATATTATTTCAAATCTCCACTTTGTACAGACTATAACATTTTGCCTGGAACCCAACTATTTATCACTTGAAGACCAACATATCCTTAAGAACAACTCCGTGAAGATAAGGTTCATACTTCAAAGGCTTCAGGTTGTTAAATATAATCGGATTAAACGCCAACCAAAATTAGGGTAGGTGGTTACTAGCGGCCTTGTAAACTTATATTTTGACATTTACGAGCAACCTCAATGCGCCAGGCCGTCTGTCTAGAATTTGGACAATGTATATCTAGCCTTATATCTTCTGGCGTCTGTTTGAGACTACGTTGTGATAACTTAATATGATTGTATGTTTTGTTTGAAGAGCTTTTGCTTTGTGATAAAGGTTTTTGTCTAATGGCTAAAGTAAATAGTCATTCACGACTTTATGAGCTAAAAGATAAACATTCACGACTTTATGAGCTAAAAGATAAACATTCAGTAGCAATACCATTAATAAGGTGTAATTGTGTCAGGGTGGCAGGGATATTGACGCGAAAACTGTAACCATGGATCCAGTAAGTGATTCTGAACCCGGTTATTAAAAAAAAAACTGCTGTTCCATACATTTTGACCGCATAGGTATTGATAGCACTTTTCTATGAAACAGATTTTTTTTAATAACGGACGAAAAGTTCAAACGCAGGGGGTTTCAGAATCATGTACTGAATCCATGGTAAAAGTTTTCGCGTCGATGTCCCTGTCACCCTGTATATTGGTCTGCTACATTCGCGATACGTTGCGCCGACCCCAAATAATATGGGACAAGAAGAGGCGAAGAGAGGGCAGGAAGATGATGTTGATGAGGATGAACTACATAACTATTGAATTTAACCTCAATTTACCTCCACACTTAAGTTCTTCAACTGAACAAACGAAACGAACGAATAAACGAAACGAACGAGCGAACGAAACGAACGAACGAGCGAACGAAACGAACGAACAAACGAAACGAACGAGCGAACGAAATGAACGAACAAACGAGTGAACGAAACGAACGAACAACGAGAGAATGAGCGAACGAACCACGAACTAAAACGAAAACGAACGACGAACGAATTTTTAATAACTCTTTATTCTATAGGCGTTCTTTTTAGACATTTGATTTTTATTCTTATACCTAAATATACGTCCCTTTTTCAAAACATATAATTTCTTACAATATGTGATAGATAGCCAATGGACTGTCATATTGGTTATATTTTTTCAATATTTCGGACTATTTCGTAGGTTATCTGTACACAGTTCAGAGACTAGACAGACTTTTTCTCGTTATCCATCAAAACATATTGTTGGCAATATATCAACAGCTGTATCGTTGACAGTCGACTGAACAAGTTATTGGTTTCGTGGTCTTGAATAGAGTCGATTGCATTACCGACAAGTATCCTGAAAATGAGCGCTACCAAAAATGGCAGCTAAGCTTTTAAACGATTGCGTTTACCTCACGATAAAAAAAAGTTTAATTATTTTTTTGTGTCACATAGATATGCCGACAGAGTTGCTCGATTTTTGACAGTTGACATGTGTCTATCAAACAATAAAAGTCGGCCAAGTGCATGTCGGACCACGCACAATGAAGGGTTCCGTAGTTGGAATGAATTTATCCCAAGAACAAACTTAACATTGTAGTTGAAAAACATGTGCTCCCATACGAAATGTATGGGAGATCATGTTTTTCAAACCGTAATTTTTTTGTTGGTTGATTATTTCTCGTTATCCTGTACAGCCTACCTGCCTCTGATAGTTTTCCTTTTAATTGCGTTATATATACTACTACTGCGAAGTTTTTCACAAGTCCAAGTATAACCATTTAGCTAGAAGGAGGGGAGGACACTTGACTCTAACAAAAATTTTCAGTTAAAAGCTTAATATTTCGCAAACGGATCCCTGAATCCAAAAATCGTTTTAACCAACTCACAATATTTTTAAAAGACCTTTCTAACGATACCCCACAACATGGGGTAGATGAGGAAAAAAAAAACATCCCCACTTTACGTGTAGGGGAGGTACCCTAAAAAAAAAATTTCTTGATTTTATTTTACCACTGTGATGATTGATATGTATACTATACATATGCTAAATTACAGCTTTCTAGTACTAACCGTCTCTGAGCTAAGGCGCGGACAGACAGACGGACAGACAGACAGACAGACGGACATGGTGAAACTATAAGTGTTCCTTGTTTACTACGGAACCCTAAAAACGAGTAAATTGTAAGCGACAGACGATTGACGTTGTTTCTTTTGTCTATCGCCACTGTGGATTGTGTTTGACGATCGATAAGTCTACAAGTGAAGCTCGACGTTAGCCCTGTTTTTTTTTTGTTCTTCGATAAAAAGCGACAGGAAGTATCGATAAAATCGAGTAAGTCTGTGAAGCTGCCAGAATGTATTGATCGTCTAAATACTGCATATCGCGCTATAATAAAAATCATCAAAAGTCGAGCTAATCTGATGTTTTTAGGGTTCCGTACGTCCGAATGAAAAAACGGAACCCCTATAGGATTACTTGCGTGTCTGTCTGTCACAGCCAATTAGCTCCGAATGCTCTACTGGACCAACTATGCCTGCAGGTATCTAAAACTTTTTTCCTTGAGGTTAAGATGTTTTAAGAACTTCGGTGATATAACTTGGAGATAAAAACGTGGAGAGTACACATATCAATTTAAAATAAATAGTTTTCAAGTTATTAAAGAAACAAGATGAAATTTTACTATTCGCCCACCTTATTTCGGAAAATAATGAGACCATTTTTTTTTAAATTACGTAGCTTAGTTCTCTACTTATAGATTACAGGAAAACTTATAAGAACTCTATGGTATTAACTAACATGGTAAATCACTCAATATCGTGCGTACAAACTTACGTTTGCAATTGGAATGTATGGGAGAACATGTTTTTCAACTACAATGTTAAGTTTGTTCTTGGGATAAATTCATCCCAACTACATTGTGCGTGGTTCGACACGTTGCCGGGTTTGATGTGCTTTGGATTCCTACTATCATGTCTGTTGTAACGATTCGATAACATCAACTACCTATAGAGCTACTACCGTGCATTTGCGCAACTCAGCGCAGTCATTGCGCTTTTGTTTTGTTTTCGAGTGTCTTGCAGCAACCATACCTCAATTTATCGTTTGTTACCCATTCTTATGTAAAATGTAGCTAATCGTCAACTACCCCCTGTCGAGAGGTCGGTATTCAAAGCCGGCGTTAAAATTTTCAGCGGCGTCGTCGACTTTTCTAACCAAATATGCCTGAAATGGTTACAATAATAGTTTATCTCTGTATATTTAACTAAGCCCAAACAACACAAGTAACATTTTAATTTCTAGCTTCAAAATAAAGAAACATAAGCACAGATGGGGTGATTTCCTGAGTGCTCGGTTTTTCCAATTTTGGTCCGGAACAAAAACCACGCTTTACTGAGAACGAAAAGATTTGTTTTCCTCTTGTTGCTCAGATATTTATCTTGCTTTCCAATTATGAGGGTTAATTGGGAAAATGACGGATTTAACTGTTCCTATTAGGATAGCCACTGGTTGCCACTTTTATATTAAAATCTTTCATAAATAACTAAAGTGAACCAAAAAAAAAATATCTACACACTATTTTTGTGTGGTCTTCAATTTCAGAAAAATATTTGACAGTCCTATAGGTATTTTTGCTTTGTATTTAAGACGAAATTCGGTTGCGCAAGCCGAACTTTGATCAGCTAAATTCAAAATACACTGACGAGTAATATAAAAAAGCCACTTGCAGAGTGCCAAAAAAATCGAAATATGTCCTAAACCACACAAGTTAGCTACATGAAGTAAAAACAGTTTTAAAGGTGTTTTTATGCGCTATTAAATACACTTGAATATTGCTTTTTACTTCAAGAAGCTATCTTGCGTGGTTTCGGAAATATTTCATGATAAGTTAGTGCCTTTTTTATATTGCTCGGCAGTGTAATAGCAATGATGTTTTTAAACACATTCTCTTCAAACGTTATTTCATAACAGCCTGACGTCTGAATATTTCTCATTTCCTTCCAAACCAGCATCCGTCCGAAAAGCACAAAACCACAGCTGCACTTATCCGAGCCACAAAAACATTACAAAACTTCGCAGCATCGGCTGAAAAAAGGCCTGTCTCGTTAAAAGGCCGTGCGGCGGGTGGCTGGCCTTCTTCCGGCACTATCCTCCCCCGGAGATGGGCTATTCATTCCACTATCGACGTGCTGTGTGTGCTCGCCAGCTATACGCTTTGTGGCCAACGGAAATATATCACGATATGTTTTTATTCGGATCATATGAACAGAATGCTATCGAATCTGTTGGGACGAATTTGATGTATGGTTGTGGTTGTTAAAGTGAGTAACTGTTGCTGGAGAGAAAATTGTTTTTTTGTTGGGTTTTCGAGTTTTTATTCGACTATTATTGCCATAGAATATGAATGAAGCTCGCTCGGCCTCAACTAGTAAAGGATTTCAATAAATGAGGAGACTAATGTAAACGTCATGATTTTTTTATAACATCACGCCTATTTTCATCGAAAGGTTAGCCAGAGTCAAACCTACATTTCGCCAGTCATGTTAAAGTTCCAATTACCATGTTATAAAGGCGACTCAATTTCCATCAACCGGGCACAAATCGATTGCTACGGGAAAATTCCAGAGAATTTCCAGGATTTTTTAATAAACTATCGTTAGGAAGTTAATAGTATTTTTGTGAAAAACTTTTACGTGAGAAAAGTATTTCATAACTCCTGAGCAGTCTCTTATTTACGAACATGTTTAACAAAAGACGACCGCGTAAAACTCAAATAAAAATCTTGAACCGTTACTCCGGCAAAGTGATAGTCGGCTAACTCTCAATTCATTGAGGGGAAGCGCGAGCTTGATAAATAAATTAGCCGACCATAAAACTCCACACAGAAGAATTACAGGGTGATTCGAGGAAATAGCGTAATACTCTTCATATAATTAAATGAAAATGATTACAAGGAAAGTTGCGAAAGATGTTCGTTTTATTAAAATAGAAAGAGCAATTCTAAGAAATTGATATAAGTTTGACAATAGTACCAGAAATAAACGTCTCAACTATTCCACTTTCCCTACAATTGCCTATCTAACTTAATCGCGAAGAAAAACACATTAAACCGTTTCAAGAATAACAGCGTACTTACACTTTGTAAAATTAATTAGGCACATTTTGCTCCACCTTCCCGATAACTTAGAGTGAGAGCTGAAATTTGCAAGCGGAACTCGCAGTAATAAATTTAATAGCAAAATAAACGACGTCGTTAACTTATCTGAAATATTGTCGGTTGAATAACTCAACGCGTTTAATAGCGTATCCCAGTTTAAAACGAGTCGTGACCTCACCGAGATTTAGAAAAAAAATTCACTGGATTCATTCATCAAAATGGCATGATTTATGATCTGAAACTCTTTCAGTAAATACAAATGAGAGGGTAGTAAGGACGTTGGGTCACTGCCAAAGTGAAGCCTGATTAATGATTTTTGAGGCACACGGGAATGTTCTGCGGAAAAATAAATTCAAAAACTTGTCGGTACACCGCCGAAAACTTGTTTGGGAAAAGTTTTTATTTGTTTTTAAATACAAATCAAGTATACTTTGTTGATACTTTGCTTTTTAACGACTTCGCTGCTTTATTAAGTCTCTGGTCATAATAATAATTATGCTTGTCTTTTTGACCAAAATTCTGAACCGATATTTTTTTTACTTTATTCTCTGCTATTATACAAAATATGTCAAACTTTTATAAGTTTTGAATATTGAATACGAGGCTTTTAGCTAATTTGTAAAGGAGTACTAAATGTCGTTTTTTCGTAATGTGCGTTTAGTTTGTGCTGAATAAACCATGTTTCTTTCTTTCTTTTCTTCTATTTGTCGCTTATTTATGCCGAAGTTTACATGAATTGTCTTTTAAATAGGTAAAAAAATACTGCAAAAAACATAGCTACAATGGCTCTAACAACAGATAAATAAAAACAGCATTTCCTTTAATTGAACAACTTAAATTCTCCTATAATTCAGCAATCTTACCTCCACCTTGGGTTAAATTAAACGATCTTAACTCTTATTTATCGAAATCCGCGAAGGGGGAATTTAACTTCTCTTAAAAAATTAAAATTTATGAGTACTAGGTACCTCGGTCCTAATGGGTTTCGTAAAATTACATTGTAAGGATGTATTAACAAATTGAAAAAGATTTTGTTATGAATCATAAACTCCACACACTTTTAAAATGTTATAGAGATCAGAGATATCGACGTATTGGGAACAGTAAATTTGAATGTGTCAATGGAATAACGGGCAATATTTTATAATCCTCTTACTGAATTGTGCACACTGCGATATTATTCTCTTCGACCATTGAAAATATTTATTTTTCATGTAGGGTTTTTGATCGGAAATAAATAAACCAATCTAGATTGCAGAAAATCCAAACGACACGCAAAACCCAAAAATAACTCTTAATTTTTTAATTTCAGTAGTGCTAGTTTACTAAGTAAAAGCATCTTGGTTCATGTTCAGTGTTCACCTTGTGAAAATAATGCAACAAAAATATAACCTAGATCAAAGTACCTAACTTACAAAATGAGCACCTTATTAAGCACATTCACATCAAGTTATTTAAATATTAATTTTATGAATGTTGTTCATTATTAGTGTGTAGAGCTTTTTTTGTGGGTTTGTAATTATCAAATAACTTCTCTCGCTCTGGGCGGAGCGGGAGGGCGTGTCAGACTCTTACTGAATAAACTCACCCGTGTTCCTTCAGTTGCCTGTATGTTGCCAGGGGCCACGGTATCCCTTTCGGACTTTCCCGCGACCCCGACAGGCATCGGCCCTAGCGGAACCCGTCAGTTGTTTTGACAACTCTTTGAGGTGCGCGTGGAACACAACGCGCCGTCGACCCGGGCCTGGTCCTTATCGGACAGCGAGCTACTCATTACTCACCATCTTCAGGCCCGCGCCTGCGGTGGCCGGGAATCAGCTTGGGATTCCCGACCCCCAGGGCGTCTCCTGCTTAGTATTTACAGCTAATGCACTAATTAACTATAAGCTCACTTATATACAAAAATTAAAAGTTTTTTTATCCCTTTACTGTCCCACTGCTGGATAAAGGAACCTTCCAGCTATCTATTTACGCAACACATTTTCGTAAACGATTACGACTAATCCGTTTCATTTTGACAGTTCAACAACATTCATTGCGTTAATTACGCTGTTGAACAGAATATTTTTTCGAACTTATGAAGCAATTGATTAGCTATCTGTTTCAAAACGATTCAGATTCTAATTGATCGTGTATTACGCAATTAGGGTGCTGGTTCCTACCAGAAGTCTTTTACCGCGCAAAAACAGCTTAACCCCTAAGAAGGTACAACGTATCGATATTATAGTTCAACCAAAAGTTTAATAAGTTGCCCTGCGGACGACTGTTACAGTTTGAAAACTCTTATTCTATCAGAGAACTCGTTCCTGTTTTTGTTACAACGACGTGAAGTTAACAACACTTGTCCAATCTATGTTCAGTCGCTGTAAAAAGCACCGACTTAAAAAAAAAGAAATAAAAATTAACTCGAGCCAAATTTGAAAAGTTTGTACTCTCGCATAAAGCTGTTCGGCAGGTTGGGATGCAAGCACCTATAACGGACTAAGAATTTGAATATTTTGTTTCCCTTTTATCTGAATAGTCTTTTCAGACTCTAGCAGTAACAATAATCGTTATTGCAGTGAATTTGGAAGAGGATTATTCAAATTGCTATGGTGCTGTAGGTAGTGTTGACAAGCCGACTTTCTCTAAGCAGAGGTACGTAACAAATAGTTTATCTCATCAAATTGCTGTCCTCAAAATTTTTGTCAGTCTCATTTTGTCCAAAAAGGTTCCTTTATTTCGCCAAGAATGCGAACTTAGAAAACCTAGATTAAAGCCGTCCGCTTTCGCTATCTTTGTGCCCAACCTTTCCTCCCCTGACAAAGCAAATCTTAACAAGGCCTGATATTAAATAAGAGACCGTGGAACATTTAATCTCTATTGTTTTCGAGCCATCGTTAGTTAATCAGCTTTCGTTCAGAATATTGAGCGGAATGAGATCGTTCGGATAAAACAGCTGAAATCGCGTTAAGTACAATCGAATGTTAATTGTTCGCTACGTTTTATGGACCTTTTCGATAGGTCGTTAGTAGTAATTGGTCGTATATGCAGAGCGTTCGTGTCAAATTAGATGTTGTCCAATTATTTGCTGCATTATTATTGACGCCATTAACAACGTGTAAAAACAAAATTGGTTGCGTTCCGTGTTTTATACTCTGAGCCATGATTATGGAAGTAAAAAATGATAGCCGAGGTTTTCATATGCATACTTTATTAACCCAGCCTAGCAGCCTAAAATGTTCTTAGTAACTACATAAGTATCGAAAGAAAAGTAACTAAGACATTTAGTCTCAGCTACTTGGCTAAGTGTAGGTAAACCTACCTATTTTAGAATTCTCCGTGAAACAGTAGATTCAGCAACACTCAACCTTTCCGTATGTGTGTGACTTAATCACAGCAACATCGAAGTCGACTAAAGGGTGACCAGTCATTTCACCAAAACTTAATTTACAAATTTTCATTTGACAAATAACGGTTGACAAAAATATGATTTGTTATTTCATCATTACACAATAACAGCTGTGCCAAATAATTCAATTAAGAAAATCAACATCCGAAAAACTTTTTTTTTAATAACCTATTATTTGACAAATTATTCATTTTTTATTCATGTTATCTCATAAAACAACGTTTGGAATAAAAACGTTTCACATATTGAATTACGCAATTTCCTAAAAATGAAACTCATTAAATAAGCAAAAGGGTAATTTTAATATATAAACCATAAAAATTAAAAAAATGCCAGAAACAATTTATGATAACAGTAGTGCTAACTAGTAGCTAACGACTTATGTTTTAGTAGGCTACGCGGAACCGAACTAGTTAGATTAGGTTAAATATTTTTACTCTCGAAAAAGGTTAGGTTAGGTTAGGTTAAAACTGTGGTACGCACGAGCCGAGCGAGCGTAGCGAGCGGTGCCGCAGTAGCAGCCGGCGAGTGTCAAAAACGACTAGAATTTATAGAAAAAATATTTTTTTGTAGGTTTAAAGAACTTCAGACCCAATTGGAAATTTCAACCATGATCCCTTTGTTGGTTTAGAAAATGTATTATAAAATTATATTTAGTATAAACGTGATTTTTCCAAAAGCATCATAATATTAAATGAAAAATGTATAAATGATTAAATATCATACGAAACATTTGTAAAGAGAAGCATTTGCTAAATAAATGTTTGTAAAGCAAGTGTTTATAAAATAAAATATTTGCGGAATATGTTGTTTGTAAAATAAATAGTATACGAAACGTTGGTTGTAAACTAAAAATTTGTCAATGGAGTTTTGATGAAACATTAGTGAACCCGACTAAAGATCAAGTTAAAGCTATTATTTGAATGAAATATTTTGACTATTTACCCCAACCGTATAATGTATACATATATAGTTTATGCATACCATACATTATCCAAACGGCACAACCCACAAAACGGTAGAAACCGAGTCCCAACTACGACAATCCTTACATACCACGGCTCCGTATCTTTCCACCTATGCCAAAAATTACCTATGCACGATAAAAAGAGATGTATGTTACAATATCGCATCAATATAAATAAGAAAACTCTCGCGTATGTTATAGGAAAAATATAGACTTCACTTTTTACGTCTCCATCGAGAATAAAGCAATTTCGTCAAACTTAAACATAAAGGCAAATAGGTATAAAAGTGTCGTTCTACGTCTTAAAATCATGTACATTTTCTTTATTCCAAGAACAAGCTAATGGAAAAAATACTCATCCACTTCAACAATTTCTTGCGTTTAATTTGTTAGCTAATTTCAAGGAGACAGTATTGTTCCTTGGGGCATTCCAACCGCAATTGTTTGTTGTAAGCCTCGGCCACTACGAGATCCAAGCTTACAGAGGACACGGTCAATGTGTGACAGGCAAACTCCTAATAAGACTACTACTACTACTATTTTGACTGTTAGATTGTGAACCTACACAATACAAAAGGCTTACAAGAAAACCATATAATGAAAAACACCGGCCAAGTGCGTGTCGGACCACGCACAATGGAGGGTTCCGTAGTTGGGATGAATTTATTGCAAGAACAAACTTAACACTGTAGTTGAAAAACTTCCCTCCCATACATTCCGTATGGGAGATCATGTTTTTAAACTGCAAATTTAAGTTGGTTGATTATTTCTCGTTAACCTATACAGCCTACTTAGCTGTCATAGTATTCCTTTTAATTTTGTTATTTATACTACTGCTGTGAATTTTTTCACAAGTCCAAGTACAACCACTTAGATAGAAGGGGGGGGGACACTTGACTCTAACAAAAAATATCAGTTAAAAGTTTAATATTTCGCAAACGGATCCCTGAATCCAAAAATGGTTTGGACAAAGTCACAATGTTTTTGAAAGACCTTTCTAACGATACCCCACAACATGCGGTTGATGAGAAAAAAAAAAACATCCCCATTTTACGTGTAGGGGAGGTATTTTTAGAACCCCAAAGAATTATTTGAGGTTCACAAAAAGAGGCGAAATCATTATATTAGAGTGTTCAATATTTTTTTAGGAGCGCAAAATTTGGAATTACTATAGGTTCGATTAAATAGGTACAAGCAATGAAAAAAGTAGGTAGATACTGTTAAAGGTAATTATTTTAGAATTATTTCGAAAGTTACGAAAAAAGGAAGGAAAATATGGCACTATAAAGCTCTTCTAAGACAAATACAAAATATTACTGAAGAGCATGTTTTTTTTTAAACATCTTTTTACTGTCCCACTGCAGGGCAAAGGCCTCTTCTCATACAGAGAAGGCACGAGCATTGATCACCACGCTTGCTCAAGACGGGTTGGCGATTTTGGAGGTATATTAACACAAGTCCAGGTTTCCTCACGATGTTTTCCTTCATCGATGTCAGTAATGTCCAAGATAAACTCTGAAAGTACATATGAATTGAAAAAGTCACATTGGTACTTGCCCGGATTTGAACCCACTACCTCGTGCATGAGAGGCGAGGCCGTAACCACTGGGCCATCACGACACACAAAGAACATGTATCAGTACTAAAATAAATAATAATACATACGTTTAAAAGTTTAGATTTCCTTTAAAACAATAATATTAACATTTTTGGTTAACACTACTTCCACTTATGTATCGTTAAACTCGCGTTTCATGCAAATAAATATTAAGGAGATTTACATTTCAGTACTCGATGCCAAAAATGTTGAGTGCTCAATCATAGTGAAGAGGAAACTTATTACGACAACTAGCATTTTTCCAGATTGAAAAACTTGTGTAAACGATCAATTATATTCCATCTCACTGTATGTAATCAAAATAAAACATTTTGAAGTATCCACTGTTATAGGCGTTATTACTGAAACTTTGATACTTAATCACGGACATAAAACGTTACGCTTTAGTTGAACACAATTTATTAACGTTTTAATCTAATACAGGATCGTAAATCTTCAGTTTTTTGTGTTTTGCTCATAATTTTATACGCGCTAATTCTACTGACAGTTCTCAGATGAAGTTGAATCTACCGAAGATAATTTTGGAATTAATTTGAATGTAAGAAATAAATGAAATGCTTAATGCTTCTCTATCTAAATATACCTTTCCTCAAACAAGAACAAAGATACACAATCGTATGTTGTCTTGTCATTCCTAATTCACCGTTTCTATTAACCGAAGTACGACGTCCACAAATTCGTAGTAAATAGCAGCCGGGGGTTAGGCCGAATGGCTTTGTTGCCTCGAAGCCATAATAGGTTGAGTTGAAACTTTTGCGGCTTGCCCCTTCGTTCCAACGAAAAAGTTGATCTATGATATTGTACTTTGAAGATACACGATATCAAATTAACATTCGCCGAAATTGGTTTTGAAATCCATTAACGGTTGATCATAAACTTGTCTGAATAATGAATGTTTTGACTTTTCCCTGTTACTACGCCCGATTGTTCAATCTATTCGCCAAATTCATGAATTTTACTCGTAACTATCACAAATAGAGCTACTCTATTAGAGTTTTTTTTAGTTTCTCAAAAGAGTCAGATATTGTTGGAGATCGGATTTTCGTCGGAAGTAATCGAAACCTAGCTCCTCATGGCCGAACTTTAGAGTACCCAGTTACCTGACACATAACACTATACATAAAACTGTTATACAACTCTGGCACTCTTCAACAATTCTCCTTTGGAAAGGAATCTTACCACTAAAAGCCAGTTCAAGAATATATTTATTGTAAATTTTTGGAGTAATTTAAATAACTTATTATTAACTTAAAAAAATATGACAAATCTCATTTCAATAAAGAAATCTTTATTAAATTCCTTTGCCATATTTACTGTTATTTTTTTTTTATCATGCTGCTGTCCCAAATTCCATGGCCGTGGCGAACACGTAATTCAAATTACGCGAGAACAACAAAGTTACAGGACCGTTCGAAATGATTTATATTGCGGGGTAGCCCGAGGGCGCGATGGTTAGCGACGTGTTAACTTATCCCTATGGATGTTAGGATGTTGGGAGTGTTGGGACACCAGTTTAAAGTGCCCTACGTTATGCCCGGTGGCGTTGGATATTTAGTTGTTAATGATCGCACTATTCATCTAAAGCAGCACGTTTGATAAGATTATGGTGATAATAAAATTGTGCACTCCTCTAAAATATTTTTGAGTTGATATCAAAATGAGGACCACGCCATTTTATTAATTTCAATACATTTAAATCATAATTACATAGATGTGGCGGCATCTACATCGCCACATGCGAACTACGCAGCAAAGAGCTGACGTCATACAAATCCTGCATCGCACAATTAGAGTTTACCGTGCCAACAACATATATATGTCGGAAATACGTCACCGAGTTGACTAATAGGAGCACCAGCGCCGGCTAGCGGCGCTCGACAGAGTCTACAACATAGCCGGTTCGGACCGGCTGGAGTTAAGTAGAGTTCATCGGTGGCGGTTAAACAGTGAACACGTTTAGAAACTGTCGTACATTCTTTATAATTGTGTCGTGAACCTACAGTGTGTGAAATGCCATGTGATTAATGTTATCGTAAATTATAATTTGATCTGAACTGCAAATGGTTTTTCTATTACGCATTAACCAACACTATTCTTTAGTACGCCCACAGTAGTGAAAATATGCCCGATAATAATGAATGTTTATTACCGAGCTGGTAATGATTTGAACTATTGAACTATTGGGGTTGAAAATAAAACCGCAATTGTGTTCTGATCTAAGCTGGTATATTTAATTTAAATTGCAAGACCCTAACCAAATCGTTGTAACGAAACCATAGCGAGATCTATTTCGACGCCAACGCCATCTATCGAGCTTGACATCAACTTTTCAATTTTAACAATAATCACTATGGTTTCTTCCTGAACATACCGCCTACCAAGGACATTTAGTGACGGAATGTCCTTCTTAAATTACATTTAAATCTAAAATTTGCACTTTGTATATATTATAAACTAAAATACTCCGTCAATCTAAGGAATACAATAAAAATAAACAATCTTTAACGGTTTAAAATGGTGCTATCTAAAACAATTGTAAAAACTTAGTTTATCGTTAAAACTTGCGATAAAGATATAAACAACGTAAAAATAAACTTATAAAGTGTAAACAATAAAACATGGTAAACTTTGTAAATATACATTTCTTCTTAAGAATAAATTAAAGATTTGATCTACTGACGTTTTACATAAACTTAATTAAGGCCATAAACAATTCATTGAACTATTGGTAAAACACATAATTTGGAAGTTGGTCTCTTAATGATAGAGGATTTTGTGCGCAATGTGACCACACGGGTGATGTTATCATCACCGGGGTATTTCTCCACAACCCGTCCCAACAACCAACGACTTGGTGGTAAATCATCTTCCTTAATCAAAACAATGTCGCCGATATTCGGCTCCGGAATTTGGGAAGACCATTTGTACCTATTCATCAGATTTGACAAATACTCTTGCGACCATCGTTTCCAAAAGGACTGAACCATTCGTTGAACTAATTGCCACCGAGTCAAATAATTTACATTTGAACTTTCATAATTTTTATCTGGTACATTAACTATCGGTTCGCCGATCAAAAAATGTCCAGGAGTTAACGGCAGGGGTTCACCAGGATCATCAAAGTTAATAACGCTTATCGGTCGCGAATTTAAGCATGCTTCAACTTGGTTGAGGAGTGTAGACATTTCCTCGTACGTAAGTGTAGAGTCGCCGATTACCCTTTTAAGGTGAAACTTGGTGGACTTTACACCTGCTTCCCAAAGACCACCGAAATTGGGAGCATGAGGCGGTATAAAGTGCCACTCCGTATTGTTTGCTTCCAGGTGTTCTGCTATTGCTGGCTGTATAGACGCCAACTGTCGTAACTCTCTGGAGGCACCTACGAAATTGGTGCCATTGTCGCTCCACAATTTAGCACAGTGACCTCGTCTCGACACAAATCGTCGAAAGGCAGCTAAAAATGCCTGTGTACTCATATCACTGGCGACCTCTAAGTGAATAGCCCGGGTGGACATACAAACGAAGAGGCATATATAACCTTTGTATGAACGATGACCACGGCCCTTTGTCGTTCTTATGCTTATGGGTCCAGCATAATCCACTCCGCTATGTAAAAATGGTCTTGCTGGTGTACATCGGACTGATGGGAGATCACCCATCAATTGATTTCTGACGCTAGCCCTCTGTTTTGCACAAGTTACACATTTGCGTACATATTGCTGGATTAGAGATCTAGCACCTATTATCCAGTAGGCTGACCTTAAAAAGTTTGACAGCAACTGAGGACCACCATGCAGTGTTTTTTCATGCGCATCTGCAACTATAAGGTGAGTCAGATGACTTGCACGTGGTAGGACTATTGGATGTTTCGAATCTTTGTCCAGTTCCGACTTTGCAAGTCGTCCTCGAACTCTCATAATACCCTTATTGTCGAGAAAATGGCAAAGTGATTTCAGTTTACTAGACTTCATATTTAAATACCCATTTTCTTTTAACTGTGTATATTCTAATGTAAATATCTCTGTTTGTGTCTTCTTTATACAGGTTTCTAATGCTGTTTCTATTTCGTGACCCTTCAAATATTTACTATTGTATTTGTCCTTTTTTAAAAATCGTCGGCAATACGCAACTACTCTAACTAATTTTCGTAGACTAGAATAATTTTCTAGAACTACGTGCTCTGGAATGATAGCTGCGTGAGCCTTTATTGTTTGTTCTAAATCTATTTTTAAATCCTTTGGCCTTTTGTACTCAATTATTTTGTTTTTCAGGAATGACGGTCCAGAAAACCATAAGTGGTTACTAACCAATGAACTAGGAAGTATTCCCCTTGAAGCGCAGTCTGCTGGATTCTCTTTAGTCGACACGTGAAACCATTGAGATGAACTCATTACACCCAATATTTCAGCGGTCCGATTCGCAAAAAACGTTTTCCATCTACTAGGGTGACTATTAAGCCACGAATGTACCACTGTCGAGTCAGTCCACGCTGAAATCTTCGTCTTTGGTATATTTAAGACCTCTGCAGACTCTGTCAATAGCTTTGATAAGAGTACTGCGCCACATAACTCTAATCGAGGAATGCTGACTTGTTTGATTGGAGCTACTCTTGTTTTTGCAACCAACAATGAAACATGAACCTTGCCTGTGGTATCAATTATCCTCAAGTAAACGACTGCTGAGTATGCAGCTTTTGAGGCGTCACTAAAACCTTGCAATTCAAGATCATCAGTTGAACTTGTCCCGAGCCAACGAGGTATTCGAACCTTAGTAAGTATTTTTAACTCTTCCCGGTAAGTACTCCACTCAGTTATTAATTCCGTAGTTAATTTCTCATCCCAACTAACACCTGCGAGCCATAACTTCTGGATGAATACCTTTGCTACAACCACACTAGGAGCTAACCATCCTAATGGGTCGAACAAACGAGCTATGTCTGATATTATAGATCTTTTTGTTACAGGTGCCGTCGTCAGCGGTGGGAGATTTACCGCGTACTGAAAGGAATCTTCGTGGTGGTTCCAGGTGAGTCCCAAAATTTTTGTCGTACTGTCTAGTTTAATTTCTGTGTCCTTGTTATTTATTTCCTTTTCCTTCACTACCATGTCCTGTTTGTCCTTATTCCTCATGTATTTTTGACCTGTTTGCAGAATTTCTTCATTCCTATCCATAGAACCTATTGTATCTAATAATTGCTGATTGTTGCTATTCCATTTCTGTAATGTAAATCCTCCTTTTTCCAATAATTCTACCATTTGTTTACAGATTTCTACACCCTCTTCGATGTTATTACATCCAGTCATTAAATCGTCCATATAAAAACAATTTAACACTTTGTCTGCTGCAAGTGGGAACTTATCTCCTTCATCATATGAGACCTGATGGAGCGATCTAACGGCTTGGTATGGTGCAGAGGCTGTTCCGAAGGTTACCGTTACTAGTTCATAATCTCTGATCGGCTTTTCAGGATCGTCTCGCCAGAGTATTCGTTGGAAAACAGCATCTTCATCGGCTACCCTAACTTGACGATACATTTTAATTATGTCCGCAACTATACCTATAGAATGCATTCTCCATCTCAAAACAGTGTGTCTCAAATCTGCTTGCAGTGTTGGTCCTACCATTAGAGTGTCGTTTAGTGAAACTCCCTTTTTATTCTTTTCCGAGGCATTAAAAACAACACGAACCTTAGTCGTGATCTTGTCATCTCTTATCACCGCGTGGTGTGGTAGGTAAACGGCTTCATCTCTAGTACTATTTTCATCTTTTACCGGTCTCATGTGTCCTAATTGTAAGTATTCCTTAATTACCTCTATGTATTTTTCTTTTAAATCTGTATCCCTACTTAGTCTTTTTTCTAATGATTTAACTCTTGTTTCAGCTATATCACGTGAACGTCCGGCCTTACAAGCCGGTTCTTCATCTCGGAATGGTAATCGTACAATGTACCTGCCTGTATCATCTCTCTTAGTCGTTTTAATATAGAATTCTTCACACCTTTGCTCTTCTGGATTAAATAGTTTCTTCATAGTAACTTGTTCTTCGATCTCCCAAAATTTCTTTAAAATGTCATCTTCATTGAACTGTGCACAATGTACCTTTATATTTTTTGTGTGATGCTTTGAACTCTCACTATTTGGACTGACTACACCTGAAAGGACCCACCCTAAAGTGGTGCTCTGTGCGATGAGAGTACCAGATGGACTCTTGACTATACCTTCCTTCAGAATGTAACAGTAAGCATCTGCACCCAAAAGAATATCTATTCTATTGGGTGTGTTAAAATTTGGATCTGCTAGACACAGATTGTTGATGGCAATCCAATCTAATGACCCTGTGTTTACACTTCTATCAGGCAAGTATGAGGTGATTTTACTCAAAACATAGGCGTTTATTTTAAGTTGAAAATCGAGATCAATTGTAGACTCAATTGTCAGGTTTACCATGTGCTTCGCAATGGTTGATCTATCATCACCTAAGCCTGAAACGAGACCTCTAACTGGTATTTTCTTTAGTCTCAGAAGTTGAACTGTGGCCTCTGTAATAAAACAAGCCTGTGAACCTTGGTCTAATAATGCTCGAACTGTTTGAAATTCACCCGTCTTGGACTCTGCTTTTATTAACGCTGTGGCTAATAAAACCTGTCTGGGTTTGAAGACCTTGCCCGTAGACAAGCATGCGACTATCGGATTATCACTAGTTGAAGAACTAGTGTTATCTGTAGCCGTCTTTACGGTAGCATCTCGGCTTTCATTCTCTCCTTGAGGTTCTCCATTAGGGTGCAGCAAAGAATGGTGGCGTTTGTTGCAAAGTTTACAGACGGTCTGTTTTTTACAGTCGTGTACTCTATGATTGCTGCCTAGACAGTTAAAACAGATTTTATTTTTTGCTACAAATTCGCGTCTACTTTCTGTGGGCTGTTTTGCAAATTGCTTGCAGAAACAGAGCTTGTGGACTTCCGAGCAAAATTCGCAACGCATATTGAATGATTTTGTGGCTAGCATTGCCTTTGAATGATGAAACTGTGAACTATTACTAGCCTGGTAAGCCACGGCCTTCCTTGGCTCTATACATTCCAATGCGCGGAAACGACTTTCAATAAATATCCTGAGATCCTCAAAGGTAGGCAACTCGTTGCTAGAATCGTTAGAACTGCTTAACTCCCATTGTTTTCGGGTTTCAGTATCTAATTTGAACGTTACTATATGGATGATGATAACGTCCCATGTGCTCACATTGATGTTCAGATTTTTAAGCGCATTAAGGCAGTCACTCGTGGTATCTAACAGCTCCTTTAATGCGGTAGCTGATTCTACATTCAGTCGTTTCTGGCTGAACAACCTTTTTAAAATACAATTAACTAGGTACTTTTTATTAGCATAGCGCTTTTCTAACTGAGACCAACATTCGCTGTAGTTGGCATCTGTGATTGGTGTATATCTAATCAACTGCTCGGCTTCACCAGTAAGGTGGCCTTTAAGATAGTGCAGTCTTTGCACATTATCTAACGATGGGTTATTGTGTACAAGCGACTTAAAAAGATCGTGAAAGGCTGTCCATTCAGTGTATTTGCCAGAAAAATTGGGAATTGTGATCTTGGGCAACTTTACAAATGAACTGGATGGCTTGGAAGAATTATTATTATTAGATCCACTGTTTTGTGGTTCCTTCGGATTAATCTTATTTAATGTTGATTTTATCAGACATTTACATGATATATATGTATCTTCGGTGGAATCGTATATATCGATCACCTTTTGACCTATGTCTTCTATCTTAAAACGTCCATAAAGTTGAGATTTGGTTTCCTTAAATGAAGACCAATCATTTTCTAATAATTCAAGCCTTGTCTCTATATATTCAACTGTCAGTCTATCTTTTGGACTTTTCTTAAAATTGGTGAAAGCCTTTTGTATAACATTTTGAAAGTCTTTCAATATATTAATTTGACCTTCCATCATGAACAACGTCAATAATATTCAAAATAAGATCTAAAATTTGATTGATTAACAAACAATGTAAAGTTCAGTCAAACTATTATGTTAACAACTCCAACATAACCTAGTTGAGACGTAAAACTTACAAGTTTGTTACTAAACAAAATGTACAGATTTTTTTCTAAGTCTCAATAAAGGCGAATAATTTTACAAGTGATTTTTTTTTAAACCAAACACTGGTAGATATCGGGCATAGGTTCCCCGTTCCACCGTTTTTTATGAAACTATTCTAAGTCCTAACATGCACAATTTTAAAGCTAAGTTTAAATGTTTTTCTAAATATTAAAGTAAAAATCTTCTTTAAAATAAAGTCCAAAATTGCTTGGCAAAATCTTCTTAATCACTGCTACTATTATTTATTAAATTGTACTCACGTTTGCACTTCACTCACACTTTGCACGTAGTTTGAACTCGTACTTTACGAGTGGCGCCCTCTGTGGCGTCGCTTTGAACTTCCACTGCCGGTTGCAGACGTCGATCTCGTTTACCTTGATGAACGAAGCTGCCGCCTGAACCCGTACACTGGTCTTCTGTGATGAATTAGTGGCGCCCTCTGTGGCGTCACGTTGAACTAAAAATTCCACAGTGGCTGAGCTCGTCCACCTAGCTGGACGAAGCTGTTGCTGCCTCTGCGGGATGCCCGGTACTCCTGTTGCAGCGATCCACTGCGAGTACACTGGGGTGCGGTCCAAACTTGGCACCGCTAAATTCAAAAAGTTCAGACTGTCTGGGTCTGATCCGGCTCGAAGGACCAATGTTTATTACCGAGCTGGTAATGATTTGAACTATTGAACTATTGGGGTTGAAAATAAAACCGCAATTGTGTTCTGATCTAAGCTGGTATATTTAATTTAAATTGCAAGACCCTAACCAAATCGTTGTAACGAAACCATAGCGAGATCTATTTCGACGCCAACGCCATCTATCGAGCTTGACATCAACTTTTCAATTTTAACAATAATCACTATGGTTTCTTCCTGAACAATGAAAGAGACACATATCCTCCTCCGTTATATATAACTTCTCCGACATCAATCATTGGGCAGTTGTCCGCCAGACACAACACCCGTCTGGTCGGAGGATCCTCCATTTTTTATAGAGGATGAGTGAACTTTCCACCCTGTTCCTCATGCCACTAAAAACACTCGAATACAGCCATTGTTTTTGCAGTAGTACACTATGTCTAGCTCTCGCCTGCTCTGAAAACTGTTATCGCGTTCAAACAAAGTGCTCTTATGCCAACAAAATCGAATAAACTTACGCTGAAAGCTCTTCACCATAGCTTCTAGCACGTCACTTGTACTTGAGGAAAAGCTGCAAAAATCTTCACCTTCCCTTGATAACTATCCATTAGAGGTAGACTCCTGACTTTTATTACGGCCCGAACAAAAATTCACCAAGTTTTTACTTTATTTCAGTCCAACTCTCAGCTCTTTCACCTGAAAATAAATTGTTCAAATCCCTCACGAGCAGTTTTATTATGATTTATGGTAAATCCAGAGACATCTTGTGCTTAGGGAGTTTTATTTAGTCTCCCTAGTTTCGGCATGGGGTATAATAAGTTCGGGACTTTACGATGCTGTTTTGTTTTCAATTACCGAGCTCATATTTTGCTACCTGCGCCCGTGGGTCCGCCTGATATAAGTTTGCTTGTTTAGGGATAAAAAAAGTTGCCCGTTTTTTAATAAAGGATAATATCCTTTTTCCCTTCATTTAATTCAAATACAATTGAATTCAACGCAAAACTTACAATTGAGGTAAAATACTCATTAACATACCTACTTATAAACGTTTTTAGATACTCACAAAAAGGAAAATCTGTAAACAAAATTGGATAAGTTGATAAAAAAATCTTTCAGATTTGTATGTAAAAAAACGCCGCCGGTACGCCACCTAAGCAAATACTCTAATATTGATGGAGTATTATGAAAACTTTTGATTGATCTTCGCGAGTTACATTTCCATGTTTACTTAGAACGGGGAAAATAACGAAACACTTCTCGTCGTATAAGCGAGAGGTGTGGCTAGGGTTGACGCTGTAGGATTTTTTGAATATTTTTGTCATAAGTAATAATAATATATCTACTAATTTTAAATGCGCGTTCCTCCACTGTTTGTTAAGGGAAATCTTAAATAAAGCCTTAGAAAAACAAGATAATGAAAAAATTAAAAAGCCAGTTATTAATCGAATTAATGTCCTATAAAATTAACTATCAGTATTCGGAGATAATCGAGGTTTAAAAAAAAGGAACTGCCTGTTTAGCCCCGGGTCTGGGGCAAAATGGTATTACGCTGCCAGTTTTGCTCTGGATCCGGGGCCAAATGGTCAAATGCCGGATTAAATAAGTATACCCTCTTATACTCTAGCAAACAAACAACAAATGTGAAGGGATTCGTCATCATTATTCTATTCGCCAGCACAGGAATAGTGGGCTCATCTGTAACATGCACTGCTAGTAACAAAACCCACTCTACATAAGTTCCAAGTACCAATATCCAGAGTACAAACACTCCATGTCTTCTTCCTAAGAATTTGTACAGGTAGACAATTTTTTGGAGGAGTGCGTTCTTTTTTAATTAGACGATCTGTACCTAATTGTTGTATAGTAGCATTATATTATAAGTACTATTTATTTTATTTTATATATAATTCTTTAAACCTAACTTGGTTTCCGTACGTCTTTTTCGGGTAACCACTGAAAATCAGCGCTGTGCTATGGGTCTCCATAGCACAGCATCATGCTGAGTGGCGGCCTTCTTGTCACAGTGATAACGTGCCAGCAGCTGCCGACTATTTCTGTTTTGAGCTCGTTATTGTATTTAAATCTATTGTGTTTTAATTCCTTACTCGAGTTTATTATCTTTTTTTTAATGCACATGTTTCTGTGACAAAAAAACTTATTTTTCTTTCTTTCTTTCTAATGCTTTATTTGGTAACTGAAAGGAGATGTCTTGATAACTTACGCGTTTTAAAGAGCATTTTAATCTGATCGGTTTTATTTGATAGGTATATTTTTTTCATGGGTTCCTGAAAACGACCAACGGCGTTGCGGAAGACCCAGACGTAGATGGTGGGACGAACTTGACACTTATAGGAGGGATTGCTCCAATATTGGCTTAGGATCGAGTTGAATGGAAAAAGGAAAGGGAGGCCTTTGCTCTGCAGTGGGACAATACAGGCTGATTATCTAATTTACTATTATAAAGAGAAAAGATTTGCTTATTTGTATGTTTGTCTTAAAAACTACTGGACCGATTTTAAACATTCTTTCACCAGTAGAACGCTATATTCACTGAGTAACATAGGCTATAATTTATAAATATATCTTTATTATTTATTTTCTTTCTTTTTTTAAATTTATGAAGCTAATTTATTACATTTTATTTTTTATTTTTCATTTGTTTTATTCAGTACATTCAACAAAAAAGATTTTTACAAACAATTTATAACTAATTAATTAATAAAAGTAGCAAAATTATTTACTAAGTTTATTATTATATTAATATTTATAGACTCGCGCTTGCTTGAGTTGGTATTCTATTCTAAGTAGTTGGTCAGAAGTAAAGAAAACAAAACAAAGTTGTCTTTTTATAATTTTCAATTTTGCTTAAACAGTTATAAAATCCCAAGTTTAATGATAAGCCAGCAGCAGCCCTACACAGGTCCTAAATATCTCAAAACAAACATTCCTGGCGAGTTCGCGCTATTTGAAAATACGGCCGAAGAAGGAAATTCAGAAGCGTTTTATTGTGAGAAAAGCGAGTTTCTTCCGTTTAATAGCCGCGTAAAATTGCGCCCATCGAAGTAAGACCAACAAACTCGACGTCACGTCCGTAATCTTTCTCGCACGAATTGCACATCACACTTACAGGATGATATAATTTGGTACCAATTTTATTTATTGCTAAAATATAGCCGACAGCCACCTAAAAAGGATTTGGAGCTGGCGAAGTGGAATTGCTATCGATCGCCCAATTCCAGACCCGGGAGATATTATTCGTATTATATTTTCAAGGTTAGATTTATAAAGGTGACAGAAACAGGCGACCTTGTTGGTATTGAAAGCTTCAGACCTGTTATAGATTTCGCTAGGTCTATAAAATGATGAATTGTGCTTTTGAACTCCGTGTTCTGGGAATTTTGGGTTCGATTTGTAGTCAAAATAATGTGTTAAATAATTGATATGATGTATGTATTTTTTTTTGCGAAGTTTAAGGTTAAGGTTTCTAAAACAAAAATATTTCAAAAATGTAATAGTTTTGCCTACCTATAAAAATTACGTTTATTCCTTGATTTTATTTATGCCGTAGATGTCGTTGGTAAAAACTTGCATTTTGTTCTTTTAAATAAAGAATAACATATAAATTCAATATTTTTTTAATATCTAAGCTTATTGAGACTCTAGAAACATAACAAAGCTTCAACCAAAACCTTACATTTGACTAACACTTGACGAAAATTGATTGTACCCACCACTATACCATATTTCCGCGTCTAGTTTTGACAAAATAGATATTTTTATCTGCGAAACAATTTTCGTAATTCCGGACGGGTTCTTCAACATGGTTAGAATAACAATTTTACAATTTTCTGTTGTCACGTACTCGCCACTCGTTGGACCCCCGAAGGAGAAAAGTAATCATTTGAAGCAATCGGAATGTCTAAATTTATATTCAGACGTCGTCAATTTAAATGTTTGGCTTTTAAAAAGTCATAACAAACGATAGGACGGTACTGACAACTTATAACTTAATTTATAAAACCTGCTATGAATATTTTATTCCCTCCAAAGACTTTATAATGAAAGATATTCGATATTTATTTATATTAGTATCCTCCTGGAAGTGGCGTCTCGTAATAATTTAACAGACTTTTTTTTTTTTTATGATATCGACGTAATAAAGTTTAGATAGTTTGCTAATAAGATTTTGTTAAGAACGATCATTTCAAGTATTATTAAAGTAAATTCAGAATATTCGAATAAAATAATGCGAATTTAAGTATCCGAATGGATCCGTCACGAGGAAAACGTGTGTTTAATTTATAATCCGGTCCAAAAAGAGATTAGACCCGTCCAAAAAATGGCCGTAGCGAATTACGTACATCGCTATTCAATTTTGGCAGATTCAAACGTATCGGGGAATGCTCCGATACCCTTTGCTTTGAAGTTCTGAGCTTTACAAAAGCGATTAATTAAAAAGAGAAAACACACAAGGGATCCAATATCAATCTTTCATTCGTTTCGGCTTTGTGTTGGATGTATCTCCGCACATTTGTTCGGGGACTCGGTGATGGCTCGTGTGAACGCGAATTATGTAATATTAGATTCTCTGTTCAACTTTGTTGTTCCTGACGTAAAAACAATGTCATTGCTTTTGATATGAAACCAAACATTAGTGATTTGTTTTCGCTTGTGTGTAAAGTGTACCTATGTATGTTATGTCTGTCAGCTGTTGAAATTACAAATTATTGTATGTTATATGTGTGGATAAGAAAGAAAGATAACGGTTATGATCAGAAAGATTATCTGTAATTATTTAATAGATGCAGATTTTTTTTCTACAAGTTAATATATTTCAGTTGAGCGCGGAGTTAATAAGATATTTTTGGTAAATAAACATTTTATTAAAAACTTGTCGGTCATTACGTTTACGTACACGTATTCTACAATAAATATGATTAAAATTTGATTTTGTCCCAACTTATAAAACCTACAAAGTGTTTTCAAAAGTATGCTAAACATCTGCACAGGAATAACAATAACCATTTTAGGGAGAAGTTGTAAAAGCATTGGGAGACCGGATCGAAAACAAAACCGTGTATTGTATTTGTATTGAAAAGATTTGAACTCCAGTTAAAATATTGCGTACAAAAACGGAGAATATGAAACAATGGAAACCGGTTTTTTTTTTCTTATACGAAAGTGCCAGTGTTTCCGCGAATTTCAAATTTTCTCACATTTTTTTGCAATGACAATTTAATGAAATTTGAGGTCAATTCTAACTGAGACAATTTGTATTGATGATTCTATAATCATAATTCTGTAAATACATTGCTGTTGTCGCGAATCATAATTATTTTGATCAAAATACAAACTGACACGCAATTTGTAAAAAAAATAAGAAAATTTGAATTTCGCGAAAAACCCTTGCGGTTTCCCCTTAATTATACCGTTATATGCAAAATTCTAAATAAAAACAACATCACTTATTGACGCCAAAATTAAACTGTTTTATTAATACATTAAAATACAGACTGTTGGACCCTACAGGTTCGACGTACGTCACAATTCTTTTTTTAATTGAATATTTTTCCATTCTTTTTTAATTTAAAAAAAGTCATCAGATACACAAAATTTCCATTTACATCAACATAAGTCGTTAAAAGCGGCAAAGTGTACTCGTAAAGCAGGACATACTCGTAACACCGGTATATCTGAATGTACTTCCACGCACAACAGAGCTTATAATGAATGTTACATGAGCATTATGGATGAAGGGTCTCCAAAATGAGCAGACGCCAAAACCTCGTACTTATGCCACGGGATTAATCGTTGGTACTTGGTGGTATCACTTCACCGCAATGTAAATTTCCAACAGTAGGTACTTTGCAATTTGTTAAGCACAATTGCAACGTACTACTAAATTAATGGGAACACGGAAAATCTTGTTAATTACATGTTTTCGGGTTGTGCGGTGTGGACTTAAAAATATTACGGGTTCACTGTCCCCACCGCAGAGAAGAAGTAATGATAGAGCACGGGCTATATATCAGGCCAAGCTGTTGGAAACTTTGCCAAAGTATGCGTGAATTTGGGACAATAATCCAAATTTGTAACTTAGATCCATATCTACTTGAAGATGTTAGTCTAAAAACACATGATGATTACAATTCGTAACCAAAGAAGCTTTCCAAATATTAGAAAATTCAAAGATATCCAATGAAAGATTTAACAACAAAACGATTTTATAAGGAAACCTTATTATAAAAATGTTGCGCTGAGCAGAACTTGGTTACTCCTCGGCTCGGCCGAAATCAGATTAAGGATATAAAAATATTACCGTCCTTTTACTTCGACCCGATTGAAATCATCAAATTTCTCTGTACAAATAAGAAATAAACAGATATTTACCGAAGCGAGTTTATCGAAAAGTAAATCAAAGGCATTGCAGTATGGTTCGGTCAAGTTTCTGCTTCTGTAAGCGGCTTACTTTGATCCGCTATCTTCACGGAGCGACGCTTCAGCAACAAGTTCGGGTATTAACCAGGCTTTGTGTTCCTTTTACTTATGTTTTTAAACTGGTTTTCAAACGTATTTTTCCTGAGCTCTCCTTACTTGCCATTAAGCAGTTTCAACGCTTTTTAAGGAGCCTAGCTGACTCCGCGTAGGTCGATTGATCTTCGAGATTAGGGCGCGTTTGTCGCGATCATGTTCTGAATTGGCGATCGTTCTATTTACCGTGATCCCTCCGAGCTTCGGAGACCACGTTAAGACGTCGTTCCTAGTTTGTCATACGAGTACTTAACGACTGTGGTTACGCATATAATTTAACATAATATTATAAAGTTTGCAAAAGTCAAGCGGCAGTCGCTCTTTGTTGTTTTATTTTATATTTCGTCCAAAATCCTTAGGACGTGCTGATTCAGCAATGGCCGGGCATTATGTCGCTATTGTTGGGCAGATCCCGTAGAGATTGATAATCTGCAAGCTTTGTTCATTTTAATCAAGGCGAATTATTATTATACTAGTCAATATTACAGCTGTTTTATGTATTTTTGTTGTTACTGTATCGTACACTTATCGAAAGTTGAACTAGAAATCTTCTAGTCCAATAATATTTCTGCAACGAAGATCAAAATCTGACGGGTATCAGTTCTAACTTTCAAAAGAAAACCTCTACATTTTAAACTCATTTATGCCGTGTAAATAATCTAGATTAAGAGATTAATTATTAAAATTTCATCTCCAAGGTTAACTTTGACTGATTTTGTCGAAATCTTCATCTCATATTACACAAAGTTACCCGTCGTAACTGAAGTCATTAATTAAAAGTTTCTCAAGTATGACGTAAGCAATGTTAATACGCCCAGCTTATAAAGGTAGTGAGCGGAACCCAAAACATGTTCACACATATACTTGACATACGAGTATTGGTACAACGAAAACAAGGTATTTGTGTATACTAATTTCGAACTTCTAAGATCTCATTTGACTCCAAGTCTTCGGAATGTTACAAAATGGTGTGGGTAGTCTTGAATTTTCAAGTTTCAAAGCCAATATGGAAACAATGCTGGCACTGTCGCGTGGCGCCTTATAAAGTTTGCCTTCACTTTATACGAGACTTGCACTGACTTGAGCTTGTTTTGCTTGGAGTACATACAAAACCTTTATAGAAACTAATCTTTGATGCAGTGCTGCTGTTATTATTAGTACTCCCGACTTCTTAGTGGCTCATAGAACTTCTTGGAACAATGAGATCGTGTTTGTGTTTTATGTGTTTTTTACGGTCAATACTTTGGTTGTAAATTGAGAAAGTATCCTTTCAGACCAGTTGAATGAAATTTACATCTTGACATCATGTTACAGGCACAGCCCCATTACAACTGAAAATAAGGGTACCTAACTTCAGTTCCCAACTACCATTCCTCCAAACAGTGATCAAGGAACAAAACAAGAGCAAACTAAACGCACTACATCAAACGAGTCGAGTCCACCTTTATAATAAAGTACGGCGCAACGTGAGCAGCAACAGATGGCGACAATGTTCTAAGTTCTGATATAAATCAAACCCTTTTAATGTTCGACTATCGGTCGCATGGGTCAAGTAGGTAAAAGTGATTTACTATGACCATAAAGACAGCAAGAAACGGGTATATTGCGCTCGTCAGCACCCTTCAACCGGAATGGTTCATGTAATGAAATGTAACGTGAAAAGTTCCGATAGTAGTACGTAAAGGTGTTTTCGGAAGAATTGTGTTTTTTTGGGACGAATTTTATGTTTATAGGTTTTGAATGGACGGTGTGAAAGGCTATGGAGATATTCCTTTTATATAGTTGATTGTAATCAGAAGTAAAAGAAATGTAGGACTTCTATGACATCGTAAATCATTCTACATTTACCATCAAAAACTTACAGAGGTTTTAAAAAACTTATGAATGATAGCGGTCCAAAATAAAACGCATCAATATCTGTCAAAAACCTAAAGTCAGATCAGACTAATCGATTATTCATTTTACTTAGGCTCTATAGTCACAAAAGTTACTTTAGACGGCTTATCAAAATTGATTTCTCAGTTGCCATTCAGTCAGTTATTGGCACGAAATTTCTTAAGAGCAGCCTCTGACTCTCACAAGTACCCACGTAACTATTTCAATGTAAAATCCGAGTTGGCGACCGATCCGGGGTTCTCGACTAAAACTTTGAAGAAGTCCCCGCTCTACTGCTGTCAAGGTTGCCATTATCCAGCGATAATTGCAGTCCACATTACGTTTTTTTTTTTGTTTATGGCCTGACCCTTTGTCAAAAGATTATTATTTGGAGTAAGGTTTCTGTTAAACAAAAGTATGCTCTCTTTTTGAATTTATTACGATATATGCGAAGTTGCAGACTAACGAATTAAGCAACTATTTCTTTAGATAAACGCAACAGTCATTCATTTAACAACCTAATTTAAGTGTGATTAAATATATTTCTAGTCTGACAACCCTTCCAGTGGCTTCATTGAAAGTTGGCAACTTCATTATGTCTTGTATTTGACTTACAGAAGGACATTCTACAATGTAGGAGACTAGGCGGGTAAAAATATTTGAAGTAAATGTCAAGAAAACTTTAAGATTTTTTATAATACGTACTAAAAAATGTTTTATTAACAGACTGAAGTATTTCTAAGAAGATGGCATAAAAAATACTATCTAGATCAAATGCCAACCTAAGTAATTGATAATTTGAGCTGGTTTGAATAAAACCTTAGATGATATAAAAAGTAGTTTCAAAAACTATAACCTGACTACTGAAAAATCACGCTCTAAAAAGTATGAAACAAGAATATATTTCAGATGGTCAAAGTAATCACGTAATCAAGGACCACGGCTTTACCTTGACCATTTTTGTACCTATGTCTTGGTTTCTGTCTGAAATAACTTTTTAGAGTATGATTTTTCAGTAGTCGGGTTTTAGTTTTTGGACTCACTTTTTATTTAAATTATTTTGGGCCTATAATTTCGTGATAAAGTATTTGCAGAGCCGGTTTAAAAAAAAATTGTTGTTAAGGTTTTATTGTTTAAAATAGATATTAATTTTATGATCGCGCCGTACGTAGCACATTCTCACTTGAAATTTTGCTTGTTTTTGACAATTTAAACATACTTAATTACTTAGAAAATATAATACATATACATATTTGTAATGTGCTCGTCAAGTCATTTCACTTGATACCGTCAACGTCATATAGCTTATAACCAGCGGACGATCAAGACGCTTCCAACGGTACCTCATTTGGCAAATTATGATCAGTAGATTAGAAGTTATGATGTAACAGATGAACATACATACATACCAGTCAAAATCATAATCCTCCTTTTTGCTTCGCCGTAGTCGGGTAAAAATAAATCCTATCCTATCCTTTATTATTAAATAAAAAATATTTGTATATGTCGCGTAAGTAAAATAGTTATAGCCCTATATAGTATAATTATATCCCTAGGGATATAGCTATATACCGTAATATAGTTGTATGAAAGCGTTTCATAACTGTCGGAGTGCCCAAGTTTTGTTACTGCGACCAATTTTGACGTAGCGATCGCCTGCCGCTGCCACTGCACCGCTCGCTTCGCTCACTCGGCTCGCGCGTTCACAGTTCACAGTTCTAACCTAACCTAACCTATTTGGTCGGAGTGCCCTAATAGTTATAATACTAGATCGTGCTCGTATCATAGTTATATTTATAGTAAGACAGTTATGAACCGCTT
Source organism: Agrochola lota (assembly GCA_947364205.1). Lineage (NCBI taxonomy): Eukaryota > Metazoa > Arthropoda > Insecta > Lepidoptera > Noctuidae > Agrochola > Agrochola lota. Next base: position 13,301,105 of record OX376223.1, on the reverse strand, counting down.
TCATATAACTTTATTGCGGTATATAGCTATATTTCTAGGAATATAACTACATATATCACGGGTATAACCATCTTACTGCAATTGTAATCACGTTCTCGAAAACTGAAGAAAACTAAAGATAAAAGTTGCATTATAGAGGTTTATGGGGGTGAAAATCGATTTTTCACCCCCGTTTCATAGCAGGTTTCATATCCGGGAAAATTCATTTTCTCTATTTTCACCCGTGCAGAGCTCAGTCGCCCAGGTATTCTTACCATTAAACAAACAAAACTTTATTCAAAACCATAAAATAATAAACTTTTATAAATAAACGGCCCCTTTTTGTTTCACCATCGACGTCACAAGTTCTAACGAAAAAGGTAATAACGGTTGGGCAAGTTTTCTTTAAGGGCAAAGGTAATACTCAGAGGGCCCGAACAGTTAGTTTACTTAGTATTAGAGCTGTTTGTTTAGGCCCGCCAACGCTAGATAATAACGCAATATAAATATTTCGGTTATAAATCAAACGCACTCCAGACTCTTAACGTGTTTCGTACCTGGAAAGTTCTGGTGGTTTTTAGTAGAGAGTACCTACCTCCAATTAGAAGTATGATGAATGTCTGACGGGTCACAGTTTCATGTTTCGTAGGGTGAAGGGCTATTGGCTGTCAAAGCCTAGATTTCAAGGCATGTCGATTCTCTGAAGTTTGAAAACCCTGTGAAAACTGACAGCTATGAGAAGCGTTGAGTTTTGGAGCGGCGACGTATGGCAACTCGCAACACGTCGTTGGTTTTTCAAATCGTGTTGTCTTTTCTTCTCTTGTATCAGAACAAACTATAAATATGAAAATACAGTAGGCACTGTCTCGCTAAACCGCCACTCGTCTTTCCGAAACTTACTATAATCCGCCGTTTTTACGACTCGAGATTGGTCTGATCATACTCTATAATCCGCCGTCATTCTAAATCTTGAGCTCAATAATGAGCCGTTTACCGTCTCTTTCATGCCTTATGACCATATATGTACAGTTCGCCGTACTGCCGTAAGCAGCAACTTTTTAGTCCGTAATTTGTTGTTCCTATACACTATAATCCGCCGTTTTCAGTAATCCGCTAATGGTTGGGATGTTGTGGTATTGGATTAGCGAGAGAGTACTGAAATTATCTTATTTTATGCATTGCGTCCATTCTGAAAATTGATTTTACATGATTAATAAGGAAACAAAGTATCGGTCAGTCTTTTACTTATAATCTATAAAATACGTATTCAATTAGAATTTCGACAATTTCTTTTATTTATAATGTTCCACAAACAAAAAAATAAAGCAAGTTCCCAGTCATTACATGTACGTAGTTTGGATGAAACTTGCTTTATCATTATTTCTTCTTCCAACCGAACTATAACGTCAAAGAAAAAGCAAGAAACCGTCTGTTTCCGACACGTACGCGATGGGAAATGATTGGAATTGAAAGGGTGTCTAATTTCCGCTAAAAATCCATTATTTTCGAATACGAAGCTACCACAAATTGCGAAAACTTTCCGCCATTACCGCTCACAACTTGACTTTGCTCTTGAAAGATGATTGTTAGATGTTTTATTTGAATAAACAAAAGTTTTATTAAAGCGAAAATTTTGATGGCTTGAAATGAAATGTTTGGTCGTTAATGTCATGAATATAATTTATTGAGTAAATACATAAGGAATTCAATAGTCATTGTATTTTTAGCTAGTTAGTACCTATTCTATTGAGTAGTTTTCGTTTTATTTATTCGTTATAAGGTCGCATGATCAAAATGCTGAAATAGCGCAACTAAGCTTGTACAAAAAATACAGATAAACTATTTAAACTGTGACTTTTATTCGTTTTCTCCAAAAGAAAAGATTTAAGTTAATCTGTTTACTCAAATCTCTATTAAATTCAGTTTGAATAAGAACTTTTTTGAAGTACCTACCTAAAAAACTGTAAAAATTGTTCAGTGCACCTTTTCTATTAGCATCATCAGTATTGAATTTCACTCAAAAGCCAGCGCCCAATTGTAGCCAAAACAGTAAAATGAAAAGTTTGATTAAAACTTAAAAAGTCTCGAGAAATTCATCAGTGTTAAAATAAGTTGAAAATTTGCATTGTTAATTTATATTACGCACCTTGCCCGTCTTATTATTAGGCATTCAGTTTCTGCTCGGAAAATTTGATTATTATAATTAATTATATTGTTTGTTTGCCTTTAAAGTTCGTTGCACGTTTTGTATTGGCTATGTCCTTCTGATAAGACAAGCCTTTACTTTGTGTTTTTGACTTGGACAATCAATCTTGAATGTTAGGTATTATGTTAATCTTCCCACAAGGTGTACCCATTGCCTTGTGGAGGCCGCAGGGATCCGCTGGATGCGCGAAGCACAGGACCGGTCGATGGGAGGAGGCCTATGTCCAGCAGGGGCCTTGTTTTAAAAGGAGAAACTGACTGACTGACTGACATATCAACACACAGCCGAAACTACTTGGACTAGGAACGTGAAATTTTGCACACGGCTTCCTTATAAGTAATGCATAAAGATTAAGGGATTAGAGGAGCATTAAGGAGTTTTTTGGAAATTCGACTTTTAAGGGGGATTTTGTTTATATGAAAAATCTTATTCCTTGGGTTAATAAACTTGAATCTTTGCACAACCTAACAAAAAGTACTAAGCTTGCATGAATTTACGATATAGTATTTCAATCATTTGATGTTGTGCACAATTTCTGAGCAGTAACCTAACAATAATTTTAGTTTTAAAAAAATCGTGTTTTTTAGTTTTTTTTAACAAAAGATTTATTTTTTGTTTTTTAGTCTAGTTATTTTTCATTTAGTTAATAAGTCTAAAGTCAACGAAGTTATGACTTGACCGGTTTACTAGTTAAGTAGCCACTAAAGAAATCCACCATCCACTTCCTGGCTCTATCATCAGACCCTCGACACCAAGTGCAATAATATATTAAACACGTCACAACGAAACAAAAATATGAGCTTAAACTCAAGGAGTTTACTAGTAGCTACTGAAGAGTTCCACTATCCACCTCTTGGCTCCATCATCAGATCTCCGACAACAAATGCAACATATTGAACTCGTTAAACCGAGTCATATGAGCCCAAACTCGAGGGGTTTACTAGTAGCTACTGAAGAGTTCCAGTATCCACCTCCTGGCTCCATCATCAGACCCTCGACTCTAACTGCAATATATTGGACTAGTCAAACCGAATCATATGAGCCCAAACTCGAGGGGTTTACTAGAAGTAGCTGAAGAGTTCCACTATCCACCTCCTGGCTCCATCATCAGATCAGCTCCAAGATACTAAATTATTGTATTGTCATCAGTCTTTGATACGTGTGCAAATTTTCAAGTTAATCGAACGTCTTGAAGTTGGTGAAAATTACGTTGAAAGATTCCGTTACATAGATTTATAGAGTAGAAGTTATATAGATACAGGTCAAGCTAATAAAAGTGTGTTAAAAAGTACTAGGCTTGTATGGATTCGGGTAAGTAATATATGATATAATTACAAAATCTCTAATATTTATAAAATATAGCAACTGAATCTATAATTATAATTGATATAATGATCAGTTAATATAATAAACAATTGATATAATTTTAAAATAACGATTTTTTATAAGCATAACGTACATTGAAAATAAAATCGTTTGTAATAGCACTCAAAATACATATTAAGATTAAGATATTGTTTTATTTGCATAAAACATGGTATACAAGGTGTTATTACAAAAATATAGATCGAACATGTTTTGCTTAAAACTAAAGCATGCAAACTTACTTATTAAAATATATTATGAAATTGAAAAATATTACATTGAAATTCATATAAAAAAATCATGAATACTATAGAAATTATTATTATTGAGCCATTTATATAATTGAATTTTAAATAAATTAAAATTTAATGTTTTAAACATATTTGGTAATTTATTATATAGACTACACAGATAGCCAGAGAGTTTTTATTATATTCCGCTGATCTAGGAAGCACATCCAGCACAAGTCTTTATTGGTCACGCCGACTTCAAGAGCTTATTTCCTCTGCTTTTTTAAATAGTTCTTTGTGTTTTCGAATAAACATGCATGCTTCATATATGTATATATAATGAAGGTAACGGAAGCAAACCAAGCTCTTTAAATATTGGCTGACATGATTCGTCAGATGGAATCTCGTATATAGCTCGTAAACATTTCTTTTGGGCGACAAATGCTCTATCGTGGTCAGTACTATTTCCCCACATAATTAGTCCATACCGTAGTGAGGATTCAACATATGCGCGGTATGACATCACAGCCGTTTTTATATTTGTGACCTTTTTTATTTGTCTCAAGGTATAGACAAATTTATTTATTTTACTGCATACAGTATCAACCTGTGCTTTCAAGTCTAAATGTTCGTCAATTACTACTCCTAAGAACTTAGTTTGTGCCACTTGTGTAATTTTTGGTATGTCCATTTTAAAATTAAATGTATTATTATAAGATTGATTAAATTGTATATATACTGTTTTATTAAAATTAATAGATAAATTATTATTATTTAACCAGTTAATTAGATTGTCTATTGTATTATTTATGTCTACTTCATGATCCGTAATTGATTTATATTTTTTATCGGCAGTAACAATTATGGAAATGTCATCAGCAAAAAGGAAGCATTTATGATCGGTTACATTAACTATGTCGTTTATGTAGAGTAGAAATAAGATGGGGCCCAGTACCCTGGGGGACGCCGCGTTTTATACTAAAACATATTTCATAAAACCTATTTATTCATTTATCATAAAACCTATTTAGTCTAATATGATAAAAATGTATGATATTTTTTTTTTGTAATTTCTTTCATAGTTAGTAACCTGAGTAGATATACTTAGTAACTGATTACTACGTGCCAAGATCTCCACCTACCACCCGCTCGCCTTGGCGCGTTAATGGTCACTGTTCTAACCTAACCTAACCCAAATGATCCACCCACAATAGAGGGGATCTAGAGCTCGGCGGCCGCTGCCGCGACACGCTCGCTACGCTCGCTCGCCTTCACGCGTTAATGGTCACTGTTCTAACCTAACCTAACCCAAATGATTCACCAACAATAGAGGGGATCTGGAGCTCGGCGGCCGCTGCCGCGGCACGGATTCACAATAGTAGGTATTCAGTCATTATGTTATGCTACTCATAGGATATGGATGAGGCAGACAGATAGTTTATAATCTGAATTAACACCTAAATACTTTTTATCCCAGTATTACGTTTCCGTGGGATAATTTCCGACTTCCACGCGAGTGAAGCCGCGGAAAGAAGCAAGTATTATATACAGAAGCAGCAGTTGGTGTTACTTTTACAAAATATAAAAATATATTAAAATTAATATACTTACTTTTAGGCATGCAGCGTATTACACTTTGACTATCATTCATTGTACCTACCTATTTACAAAGTTTCCGTGTGCATAGATCCTGACTGAAAAACAGCTGAACCTTACTATAAGTTAGAGTAACATAACTACTATTGTTTTTAGCAAAACACTTTCATGTACCCAACAAAGAAATGTTGTATACCTGCAAACGGTCATTATAATTAAAACGTTCTTATACGCTTTAATTAAATTATTGCTCTACCATTGAAAGATTAATTAAAATCGGCAGGAATTTGCACTGCGATCCGTTGTTCGGGTCGAAAGCCTGTTGAGTCGATTATATCTTTATTACCTGACTGAATAATAGCTTTGACTTGTCTTGGCACGTACCATAATCGTTTGCAGGGTAGTTTAAAAGGAGGGTAGGCCAGTGTAACAGTATTAGTTGTGTGGCAGCATCTACATCGCCACAAGCGAACTACGCATCAAAGACCTGACGTCACACAAATCCTCCATCAATCAATTAGAGTTTACCGCGCGAACACCATAATTATGTATAGCTTCCTCGACATCAATCGTTAGGCAGCCCACCAGACACGATACCCGTCTGGTCGGAAGATCCTCCCTTTTCTACAGAGGATGAGTGAATTTTACACCCTGTTCCTCATACGTCTAAAGTTGCATTGCTCATAGTTTAATATCGCGTGACAAGTAACATGAAGCCTGACTTTTTGTCAAATATTGTATTGCTGTACGAGTGGTAACCCTTCTGTAGTGTATTTTGTCACATAGTTGTAGAAAAGTGATGAGACACTTGTCCTAAAACTCGTGATATGTGTAATAGTGCGACTCGAGCAACTTTAGTTGCAATTTGTGTTACTATTGCTTATGCATTGATTGATTAGAAACACTTTCCTGGTTATAATACTGTTAGCGCTTTATTTAGTAACAAGCGACCCAGCCTTGCTTCACACAGATGCAGGGACATGCCAAAACATCGAGATTTTTGGTACTAATCTAAGATATATATTAATAAATTTGACATGTAACCCTTCCGGAACAAACGTTCTAAATGATCACGAAAAGCGTATCGAAATCCATTCCATTCAATCCACCGCAGATTGACGCAAAAAATTATTATTATTTCATATTACGAGTATGTCTAGTTAAAGAAAGAACCGAGGTTCTTTCTATATCTAGACACATAACCAATATATTAATTATATTAAAACAAACAACAAAGTAAGTCAGTAAATATTATTCTGCTGCTGGTCTGATAAAGTTAAGCTATGGCTACTTTGGGGATTGAGCTTTATCGAATGAAGAAAAATTTAAAGAAATTGCCCTGATAACTCAGTTTCTTCTACCAAAAACGGTGCAATTCTGTAGACTTGTTAAACATATAAAAATCATATTTAAGATATCACACATAATTATTTTATCTTCTACTTAATAAAAATCTTAATTTTATTCACTGACAACGCACACTACGGAAGCATTTTTGAAAATTCATCTCCTAAAGGGGTTAAATAGGTAATGAAATTTATACGGAAATTCGTAATTTTTGCCGAAGGCAAATCCCATCGGGCACACGGCTTGTATCACAGAAGCCCACAAGCTTTAGTAGAACCTTGTTAAAATACCTGACTAGAAGTAATTTAAAAGCTAATATTCAACCTAGTAACCGTTCTATATTCGTTACGCTATGTATTAATAACGTTAACGCTTCAACTTAGCAAAGCCAGGATTTCCTGACAGTAGAATTTCTTAATGTAGGGTGCCAACATACATAGGTACAACTTAAAAATCCCAGCAATTTATTTAGCCTTACATTTTGTTTCACCACAAAGTGTTTAATAGTTTGGTCTTGTTACATCTGTTACTTACTAAATCATGCCCTCAGTCAAATTATCTCACGAAGAAACTTTCAACCTCGCTAGTGAAGAGAAAAGTTTAAATATGCCTTTTCTAGCAGACATGGCGTATATCGATAAAATCATAATTATAAATCAAATTATAAAGAAAAAGTATGGTTGGGGACTATAATGTCTACTAATGAATAAAATAACGTAATACGTTACCAGTCTAACCAAGAATCATTCATCTTTCAGTAATGTAACCAAAATATGTTTCAGCTTGAAAAACAGAAAAATCGGTAAAATAAGTACTAAGTAATTTACTTTTTTCAAGTAGGTACATTCCGGTTTTTTTTAAATATACGTGTCTTCTTTTGCCTTTGTATCGGCACTATCTAGGCGGACTTAGAACAAGCCCTGCGCCAACCAAACCGAAAAGAAAATGTTATCCGTAACTACTAGGTAACTACTAGGTAACTACTAGGTAACTACTAGGTAACTACTAGGTAACTACTAGGTAACTACTAGGTAACTACTAGGTAACTACTAGGTGACTAATACGTAACTACTCAGTAACCACGACGTAACTACTAAGTAACTACTACGTTACTACCACGTCACTACCACGTCACTACCACGTAACTACCACGTAACTACCACATAACTACCACGTAACTAACACGTAACTGCTACGTAACTACTACTTAACTGCTACGAAACTACTAGGTATAACTACTAGGTAACTAGTAGGTAACTACTGGGTAACTACTAGGTGACTACTAGATAACTACTAAGTAACTACTACGTAACTACTACGTCACCACCACGTTACTAACAAGTAACTACCACGTAACTACTAGGTAAATACCACGTAACTAGCACGTAACTACCACGTTACTACCACGTAACTACCACGTAACTACCACGTAACTACAAGGTAACTACAAGGTAAATACCACGTAACTACAACGTAACTACCACGTAACTACCACGTAACTACCGCGTAAATACCACGTAACTACACAGTAAATACTACGTAATTACCACGTAACTACCGCGTAACTACCACGTAGATACGACGTCACTAACAAGTAACTACCACGTAACTACCACGTAGATACCACGTCACTAACAAGTAACTACCACGTAACTACCACGTAACTACTAGGTAACTACTACGTAATTACCACGTAACTACCACTAAACTAGCACGTAACTACCACGTAATTACCACGTAACTACCGCGTAACTACAAGGTAAATACTACGTAATTACCACGTAACTACCGCGTAAATACCACGTAACTACCACGTAACTACTACGTAACTACTAGGTAACTACTACGTTTTTACCACGTAACTACCACGTAACTACCACGTAACTACCACGTAACTACAAGGTAAATACTACGTAATTACCACGTAACTACCACGTAACTACTACGTAACTACTAGGTAACTACTACGTAATTACCACGTAACTACCACGTAAATACCACATAACTACTACGTAACTGCTACGTAACTACCACGTAACTACATCGTAATTACTACGTAACAGCTACGTAACTACTACATAACTATTACGTAACTGCTACGTAACTGCTAGGTAACTACTAGGTAATGACATATTACAAATAAAAAAATGGAATACAAAGGAGACCTTTTTTTTTGGGCCCACTGGTAAATGATAAATTGATAACGTATATTAATCATATAACACATAAAAAAGTAACCATCTTATTATATTAAACTGACCAAAAATTATACAAAAATCTAACCGGAATATTGAAATATTAATAAAAATGTGATAAGACAAAGAGTGCGTGTTGTGCGTTTTGGCGTTTACTTAAACATGAAAAAATGTTACTACGGTGCGCGGTGGTAATAGTATCGGCTTTAAATGTGTAAAAAGATATGAAAGGAACCGTAAACTTGTTTTTAAATGCTGTTTTAAAAGGCTATCGCAAACATCGCGTAACGTGGTTTAAAAATCACCGTGGAACGAAACGTACTAAAAGTCTGTTGTTTTACATGACAGTTGACACTGACAGATGACAGACAACATATTTATTATTTCTTTCCGTTTCTTTATCAGTTGCGTGAAATTGTTTCTTCGATTCTTTTCGTATTTTTATTCGAAAGATTTTGAAAATGGCATCTGTAGGTACAGCGCATAATCCACAAAGCTGTTGTGTCAATTGTGCAGTAAGATTTCAACGCAATGTGCGAAGACAGTTACTGTCCGAAACATCTGCAGACGTGCGCCAACTTGTATGTATGTGGATTTCTCGCGAGGTGAGTGTTTCAACTCTCGAATCTGAGGTGTTAGTTTTGAAAATGCGAAGAATTTATTCATATTTGTTTCGCGACTTTCTATTGTAACATGTTATGATGTATGTAAAATGCCTACCTACTTTTTTCAGTTACACCCACTAGATGCAGTATGTGGAAACTGCTTAATGATATTACAAGAATGTATTCAAACTGCTCATTCAGTGAGAAGATTTGGGTATAGGAATATTTGCATTTCATGTGGTTCTTCAATTTTAAGAGCACATCAAACACATACTGTGCATGTTAACTCTGCGCAATGGAATATTATTTTACAGTGGATACAATTGCACCAGGTAATATTAAATTAATAATTTTTATTTTAAATGATAAATCTGTGAAAATGAAAAGTCAAACAATATAATATTTAGTCTAATAATAAATATAAATCTCTACCGTCGAGGAGAACCAATTTTATGAAAATAAAAACAGAAGAAAATAAACTGTAAAAACGTGGAATTTAAGTTTAAATCAATTTACAATTAATTGAAACCAATTGGTTCCACCCGGAAGTGGTTCAACTCCAGCCATGCCTTTGCGTAAGTGGAACCTGGTCTGTCTCAAAAATAGTAAACAAAAAACTCACACACTACTTAAAAGGCAACTGGATGAAATCAGGGATATGGAAATTGATGTTGAACACAGCAGTAACATCCCACAACCACCTCCTATGCCTATGACTGTTACGCCTGCTAGTTACAGAGCAGTACCAACAATTACTATGTCCAATTACAAGCGTGCTGCTTCTACTTCCCGCCACTATATTTTTAGGTTATGTGAAAATACATCGAGGTTTTTAGTACCTATACTACTAAAGGAAAGATTACTGATTGATCATTCATTTTATGTTCCCCGTTGTGCTCGTATTTGTGACCACCATTTGAATGAACCTCATAATGACTGGAATAATTTATACACAATCAGTAACTGTTCAGATTTCACTGCATCTCAAATGGACGGCTTATGTTCACTACTTAAAAGTAGTGCATTTCGAAATTATAATATTGAAAACATAATTCAACATAATGCCACATTATGCAAATATTTGTTAGGCTTTACCCACTATCAATTTGAACGATTATTAATTGAGATTCCATCTATCAGTGAAAGGGTTAAATCTCCTAAAAGAAGTCTGGCTATGTTCTTAATGAAACTTCGTACAGGAGATAGTAATGAACGCATAGCTTCTCTTTTTAATGTAGCTTCATCAACTGTGTTCAAAAACCTTAATATTGTCAGGAAGTGTTTTGAAGACCAATTCATTCAATTGCATTTAGGGACAAATAACACAAGTATTCAGGAAGTTGCTCAATATAACCTGACAATACCAAATGGCTTATTTGGTAATCCAGACATGGATCCTGAATGTATGCCAGCCATAGTAATATGTGACGGTACATACATTTACGTACAAAAAAGTAGTAATTACTTGTACCAAAAGCAAACATACAGTTTGCATAAGTTTCGCAACTTGATTAAACCGTTTTTACTTGTGTGCTGTAATGGTTATATCCTTGATGTCGTTGGACCATACCCTGCTACAGAGTCAGATACTTCTATTATGCTTAGATTGTTCACTGACAATAGTCCACTGCGAAGCTTTTTCAGAGAAAACGACGTTTTCATTCTTGATAGAGGTTTTAGGGATGCAATTCCATTCTTGCAGCAGCATGGTTACAAGGCTTATATGCCTGAATCTAAACAGGCTGGTGAATATCAATTGTCGACAATTGCAACCAACATGTCCCGATGTGTGACCTTGTGTAGGTGGGTGGTTGAAGTTGTAAATGGCAGATTTAAACGTGACTTCAAATTGTTCCGTCAGGAATACTTCAATACAGCATCCACCCACCTGATGCTTGACTTAAAAGTAGCAGCTGCATTAATAAATCGATTTCATACATTAATCCGTGATAATTTTTATGCTGAAGAGATACTAGCGATTGCTCAAGCAAAACTAAACACCCCAAACCATTTAGCCTCCTACGTGGAAATGCACAATTTGAACAGAGTGAGGGTGCAATTTGCCAGCATTGATGCTAATCTTCCAGAGCTGGATAATTTTCCTCAATTGACATTCCAGAACTTAATTCTATTCGCTCTAGGAATTTATCAAATTAAGCAATCTCGTTCGCACTATGGTGAGCATGTCAGGGCCTCTGGACAATACAAAATCGAGGTATACCGGCAACCTGTCCATGAGTTTGGTCCAAATAATTATCTTCTACGAGGTAGGATACAATCAAGGCACACTAGTAGAAAAAACTTATTATATTTATATACTAGTTAACACCACCCCATCAATCTCTAACAGTAGGGCTGCTCTTGCTGGATATTGTTGTAATTGTTTAGTGGGCAGACGCACTGTCGGCTGCTGTGCACACGTGATGTCTGTCGTATGGTTTTTGTCTTGGGCACGGCATCAAAGTGAGGTTGAGCCACCTGCATCTTTTTTAGATGAAATACTTCTTTTAAGAGATGACTTTGAAAATGACGATGATTAACAGTAGGCATTTAATAAATACTTTTTGTTACATATGTAAGTGTTTTTTTTTCTCCTTACACAATCACCTTAGAACATTATATTATACATCTAATCCATTTTCGTGAATCAGACTATCAAATCGTGAAAATCTTATCAAAATCTGTCACATACTACAAAAATGACATTGTTTTATAGTATTAATTATTGAACAGTGCACTATTTCAACTTTAAATACCAATGAAACCTATTCACTCATTAGACAATCGCTCTTGTGGGATTTAAGGTTATAGTGAGAGTAATGTTTTGATTGTCGTATTTCACAGTATTCCGGTTACATAAAGATTTGCTAATATTACCACAGTAATCTAGAGATTATAAGGAATAAACCAACATGCAATTCATTACTATACGCCACAATATGTGGTGGACCCATTCCCCAAACAAAAAAAATTGTCTCCTTTTCCGACGAATATTGTATATCCATAATAAAATGTATACACGATTAATTTTACATCGTTCTGGAGCCGAAACACAGTGACTCCAGACGATTAATAGTTACTATTAGCATTGTTATTGTTTTTTAAGACATCTAATATACACGGTTAATTTTAGCTCGTTCTGGAACGAAAAGCCATAAACTCGATCATCGAACTCGAAACGATTGGGACTATTATTTTCAATAAATTACAATTAAAAAAAAACACGAAAAATCTAATTTATTGTTTTTTTTGTGAAATAATGAGAACTCGAAGTAACTGCGATCAATGCATATGTGTGTAAAACGTATCGACGAACGACAACACTTGCGAACGGTACCCATTGAAAAATCCATTCATCGATCAGACAGCATAAAAACACATACGCAATAGATAAATAGGTACACAAATAAAAATACGAAAAGCGAATTCAGACTTTATTTCTAAACCGTAAACGGTAAAAAATAGAAAATTCACCAAACTAGGTACAAGATAAGTAGGTACGCAGTTTACTAAAATTATTCTGAGAAGTGTCCGACCGGACTTCAAAAGGATGCACAACCGAATTCCGCGGTTAAGTGTATAAAAATAAGGTCTTAATTCGGTTCAATATTTTCATAGAAAAGGGCACCACCATCTTATAATGAACTCTATTCGACAGATTAAACGATTCATTTTTTCTGTTTACATTGCCTGCCTTTGTAGAAGCCGCGTAGCTACTCGCAAGCAAGCATTGTCGTATAAAAATTGGTTTAGGCAGTATTCTTTTTAGTTATCATAAATATGGTAGGTAGGTATGCTTATTATGTACCTATTAGCTCGATTGGTCGACACTCGATTCAAGGCCTTAAATACAACTCCCAAGCGTACTCGTCGTGTCTAGTTGAAAAGGTACGAGTACTAGTGATTTCGTGATGCGAGAGTAGTGAATGAAATTTCAATTAGTTTCTCTCGTTTACGAGGAGATGTGATAGTGGTAAACACCGTGCCGTGCTTCCGATACAAACGAGAGATAACGAGGTGAATGAACTTACACCAACCTATCGTACCAGAAATGAAATACCTACTTGCAGGTACTTACTTGCAGCCGGACTCGCACGCGCACAGCTGTGCCGCGCTACGTCATCACCGAGCGGATCGCGTACGATCTTGCGTTTATGAATGAAATAGTGTAAGCGCTACTAAGATTTAACTCGAATGACAGAATAAAAGTGATAAATTTCTAACTTCTATATTAGATGTCTTAAAAAAACAATAACAATGCTAATAGTACCTATTAATCGTCTGGAGTCACTGTGTTTTGGCTCCAGAACGATTTAAAAATAATCGTGTATATAGAAGTTAGAAATTTATCACTTTTATTCTGTCATTCGAGTTAAATCTTAGTAGCGCTTCCACTATTTCATTCATAAACACAAGATCGTACGCGATCCCCTCGGTGATGACTTAGCGCGGCACAGCTGTGCATGTGCGAGTCAGTTGACAGCGCGCTCGCGGTGCGTCAACGGAAGTTGGACGAATAACCGGCTGCAAGTAAGTACTTACCTGTAAGTAGGTATTTCATTTCTGGTACGATTTAGGTTGGTGTAAGTTCATTTACCTCCGTTATCTCTCATTTGTATCGGAAGCACGGCACGGTGTTTACCACTTGATAGTGGTAAACACCACCACCACCACCAGATGTGATCATCTCCTCGTAAACTAATTGAAATTTCATTCACCTCTCTCGCATCACGAAATCACTAGTACTTACTCGTACCTTTTCAACTAGATACGACGAGTACGCTTGGGAGTTGTATTTAAGGCCTTGAATCGAGTGTTGACCAATCGAGCTAATAGGTACTTAATAAGCATACCTACCTACCATATTTATGATAAATAAAAAGAATACTGCCTAAACCAATTTTTATGCGACAGTGCTTGCTTGTGGCCGCGGTGCAGCGGCTTCTACAAAGGCAGGCAATGTAAACAGAAAAAATGGTTTAACACAGTTTTATCTGTCGAATAGAGTTCATTATAAGTTGGTGGTGCCCTTTTCTATGAAAATATTGGACCGAATTAAGACCTTATTTTTATACACTTAACCGCGGAATTCAGTTATGCATCTTTAAGTCCGGTCGGACACTTCTCAGAATAATATTAGTAAACTGCGTACCTACTTACCTTGTACCTAGTTTGGTGCAATTTCTATTTGTTACCGTTACGGTTAAGAAATGAAGTCTGAATTCGCTTTTCGTATTTTTATTTGTGGTACTATTTAACTATTTCGTATGTGTTTTATGCTGTCTGATCGATGAATGGATTTTTCAATGGGTAGGTACCGTTCGCAAGTGTTGCCGTTCGTCGATACGTTTTACACACATATGCATTGATCGCAAGGAAGCGTTACTTCGAGTTCTCATTATTTCACAAAAAAAACAATAAATTAGACTATTCGTGTTTTGTTTAAATTGTCATTTATTAAAAATAATATTCCCAATCGTTTCGAGCTCGATGATCGAGTTTATGGCTTTTGGTTCCAGAACGAGCTAAAATTAACCGTGTATAATACCAAGAAAAGAATAACTTTGTTCTTGTTCTGGTTCTATGCTCGTTTGGTCTAAACCCACCTTTTTGCGATTTACTTTTACGACACTTTTGTGACTCGAGAGACATCATTAAAACTTAACTAGGTAGTAAGTATTACTTAGTCTTAACAAAGTTAAACAGAACAACAATATAATATTTACCTCTATTTATAAATAAACGAGGATGGTGTATAAAACGGACCTCCTTAACTTCAAGCAATTTTGTCCTCTGTCCCCTGAGAGCGACGTTGCCGTTCTGCAACCTTATACATGATGAAAAGGTCGGGTTATTTTAATGCATTGATAAAAAGGGGTATTCTCTGGCTTTGAATTGAGTTACTGTTTTATTAGGTATGATTTCCCGACAGTAAAAATTCTTAATATAGTGTGCCAACATACATACGTAGATACAACTTTAAAATCCCAGCTATTTATTTAGCCTTACATTTTGTTTCACCACAAAGTGTTTAATAGTTTGGTCTTGTTACATCTGTTACTTACTAAATCATGCCCTCAGTCAAATTATCTCACCAAGAAACTTTCAACCTCGCTAGTGAAGAGAACAGTTTAAATATGCCTTTGCTAGCAGACATGGCGGATATCGATAAAATCATAATTATAAATCAAATTATAATAAAACAAAGAAAAAGTATGGTTGGGGACTATAATGTCTACTAATTAATAAAATAACGTAATACTGTTCTTACGTTACCAGTCTAACCAAGAATCATTCATCTTTCAGTAATGTAACCAAAATATGTTTCAGCTTGAAAAACAGAAAAATCGGTAAAATAAGTACTAAGTAATTTACTTTTTTCAAGTAGGTACCTTCCGGTTTTTTTTAAATATACGTGTCTTCTTTTGCCTTTGTATCGGCACTATCTAGGCGGGTTTAGTACAAACCCTGCACCAACCAAACCGAAAAGAAAATTTTATACGTAACTACTACGTAACTAGTAGGTAACTACTAGGTAACTACTAGCTAACTAGAAGGTAACTACTAGGTAACTACTAGGTGACTACTAGGTGACTACTAGGTGACTACTAGGTAACTACTAGGTAACTACTAGGTAACTACTAGGTAACTACTAGGTAACTACTAGATAACTACTAGATAACTACTAGATAACTACTAGATAACTACTCAGTAACTACTACGTAACTACTAAGTAACTACTACGTTACTACCACGTCACTACCACGTCACTGCCACGTCACTACCACGTCACTACCACGTCACTACCACGTCACTGCCACGTCACTACCACGTCACTACCACGTAACTACAACTTAACTACCACGTAACTACCACGTAACTACCACGTAACTACTACGTAACTACCACGTAACTACCACATAAATACCACGTAAATACCACGTAACTACCACGTAAGCACCACGTAACTACCACGTAATTACTACGTAATTGCTACTTAACTGCTACGTAACTGCTACGTAACTGCTAGGTAATTACATATTACAAATAACAAAATGGAATACAAATTTTCCGACGAATATTGAGAGTTAGCAAATAAGAGGTAATAAAGAATTAGGTAAATTTTCCCTTGAAGCCGCGCCTCTCGTATCCCGAGGCTCTTTTTAAGATGTAAAGCAATCACATGCTCACATATTACAAGTAACTCTCTCTACAGAAACTTTGATGAGCTCCCATTTAAATTTCAGATCGTTCGGAATAAATTTACAATCTAATACCTTTCCGGTTTTAATGCTTACTTTTTGCAGTTCCAAGCTGAAAGTTAGCGACAAGACCCGGTTGTTTCGAATTTTCGATAGTTTTTTTACCTACTTTAAATACATAATGTCCAGTAGATAATCTAAATAATAGTTTATTAATTAGGTACAAGTTGTTATTTATATAATAATATTACTAATTATTTTATTCATTTTAATTCCGAATAAAGTAATTTGGATACCTAAATTAGTTTAATTAAAATATTTGATTAAAATCCATTGTAATAAAAGTATGAAATGAAAAATAAAGGTTTGATTACCTTAAAAAAAGGAAGCATATAGAGTGCCGCCACCGGCATTTTATCCCTCTCGGATTGTCCTGTGTGATTGTCGGTTGATAATTAACGAATCAATAAATTCGGGCGAATCACCAATAAGCCAGTAGTTTATGATTACGTCCAATAGGTATTTAGACATTCAATATCTCCTAAGGCATTCAAGTAAGTAAGGAGTTACTTAAGAGTAATAGGAAGGTTTCGGAAACTTACTAGGAACTAGTTCAACCATTGTAAATTTCTCTGAAGGTCGGTTTGGAATATACTCGCAACAAACGAGTGAATCCACATTCTATCCCACCTCTTCTAAATTATTTTTATGTAAACGGGGATGGACCATGCTTTTGTTTGTATATCCATATAAAATGTATATAATACCAAGAAAAGAATAACTTTGTTCTTTTTCTGGGTCTATGCTTGTTTGGTCTAAACCCACCTTTTTGCGATTTACTTTTACGACACTTTTGTGACTCGAGAGACATCATTAAAACTTAAACTAGGTAGTAAGTATTACTTAGTTTTAACGAAGTTAAACAAAACAATAATATAATATTTACCTCTATTTATAAATAAACGAGGATGGTGTATAAAACGGACCTCCTTAACTTCAAGCAATTTTGTCCTCTGTCCCCTGAGAGCGACGTTGCCGTTCTGCAACCTTATACATGATGAAAAGGTCGGGTTATTTTAATGCATTGATAAAAAGGGGTATTCTTTTGCTTTGAATTGAGTTACTGTTTTATTAGGTATAATATAAAAGATTTCATTTATATTCGACGAAGTGCTAAAGTGGATTAAGGCTCCTTAGTGCTTAAGTACCCACTTAAGTGATTGAAACACTTAAAAAAATGAATTAATTTTAGTTATTAGCTTTTATGTTAAAAGCCTCCTTGAATAGAGTTGAAAATACAACGAAGATAGTATTTTTATATAGTAGAAAAAGCTAAGTATGGCGCTTGACCCGTGCCGTAAAGAGCTTTTGATTAAAAGTTCCATTCGAGTTCAAAACTAGTCAAGCAAATCCGATCGGATCCGTATTAAAGCCACACAGTCCGCACACAACATGAAAATCGTAATTATAAGTCCTTTTCCTCCCTATTTTATTACTGAATACATTTTTAAGTAAGTGAAATACCGTCAACTTCAGGTATAAGGAAACCTAATTACGGTCCACTCAGACGGACCACTTTACAGCATCGCCTCCCCTGAAACAATCTACTCACTACTTCGTTTCACATTCAACACGAACGCAATATCATGGTACAGACCTACGGCTTGTTATAAGTTGTACACTTGCGACTTTAAATCGTCATTACACGTCGCAAGTCTTGCACATTTTGATTTGTGGTTTGGGAATCAATTAATTTTAATTAATACGAACGTAACCTAAACATCCAATTTTCTATCTCATGAATATTCGTTAGTAATTTATTATTCCTAATATTATTCATAGTATCCATAACATAGTATTTATACCTTGTTTGTTTTTTGGTATCTACACGGTAAAACGAATCAAGAAAACCAACGATTGCTTATTTAAAATCGAAAACAATAATTACAAAACAAAAGGCGTACGTTTGTGCACACTCTGCTTGTCCCTAGTTCGTGTACGCTTCTCTATAGCATAGTCATAGTACGCATACCTTCAATATTGCGGGCCTAAGATCGAATGAAATGTGAAATTAATAGCACTTGATGTAATTACTCAGGGTTCTGAATTAAATAAGGGACCATTAGCGATGTCTGCAGTCCGTGAAAATTATGAAAATAATTCCGGAGACGTCTTTTTTAAAAGGTTCTATTGTTCTTGGGTAATTGTTAGAAATTGCCTTAAGTGTGATGGCATCTGTAGTAGATAGAACATGCTATATATCTACATATACAGAAATAGGTAGGTAATTCAGATGGAAATGACTGAAGCTATGAGGGAAGGAATTAAATTAGAAAATGATTTTCCATCGACGATTACCTACCTAAATTAATTAAAGCTTTTTGGTGAAACTAGCTACTACAGAACGATTTGCCGACTCATGGTGACGTGTTCAGAGTCGAATTTAACATGTGGTGTTATATGCCTTACCTGTTCTTTTCCCTACAAACTGATAAAGTTAGAGCAGCAAAGGTATACTTTAGACAGGCATTATTTTGCATGGGCCCATGCGGAGCACGCGACCTTTAGGGGATGAGATGTCATCAACATTCTGCTAATGTCTGTACTCAAGTCTTTCATACAATGAAGGTCGTTTCTAACAAAAGTCCATAAAAATTACATACAATTCTAAAAGACTGAACTATTTATTCCAATTGGAACGAAAACTAATAACCAACGAATAATTTCAACGCAAGGGGCGTTGAAATTATTCGTTGGTTATTAGTAGATTATTAAAAATGAAATCTGTTCAGGATCATGTACTGAATCCATGGTAACAGTTTTCGCGTCGATGTCCCTGACACCATGTATACTAGACTTACGGAAGTAAATTTTTAAACATTTTGAATATTTCAAATAGAAGTCAAATTACTCCATAATTACAAGTCGGCCAGTAACTTTTTCACAATAGGGATGATGACTAAAAACTTTTTTAGTCCGTCTTTGAGATTATAAAAAAATATTGGATACGTATTTTTTCTTTTTTTACCTAATCTAAAGATTACGGCGATACATTGAGGTAAAATGTGCCATGACGTCACGAGTATGTAGATTTTATATGTACTAGTGACGTATCGACCCCCACTCCCCAACCAAAAATGCAATAAATAAAGCAAAAAATACGTGTCTAATATTTTTTTTATTATCTGACTGACGGACTAATTAGAATTTCATTTTTTTTACCCAGGCATCATCCCTATTGTATGATGGCCAGTAACTTATACGACTAGTTTTAGTGTAGACCCGCCTAATCATGACAGGTTATACAGAAGAACAAATATGACAGATGACAATGATGAAAATGTCAGAATATAAGATATATAGAATAGATATTAAGTTTTTTTGTATTTTTATGCAAATAATGCAAACGAACAGTTAATAATCGCTTTCAGTAACATAATTTTGTGATTGTTTATATACCTATAGTTAAATTGTTTACGTACTTACAGTCACGAGCACCAATATGTATACACTAAGCAACTTTAAAAATTGATTTTCTCTTACTGTGGTGATTGTAATTTTATATTGTTACGAACATTTACGAGTATATTGGAACCCATACTAATATGAAAAAGGTCTTATCCCAAAGTTGCAGTTGTTATTCCATGCGAAATTCGCTTTTAAATTTTGCTAAGTGGGTACATATTGGTGCTCGTGACTGTACCTATAATTTTGTATTCGAAAACATAGTTGCAAAGAAAAGTTAATCTAAAAAAAAGACATTAAAAAAATCCGGCTTTTAATATAACCTAATACTTCCTAAATTGTTTTAAACTTTTTTTGTCAACGCTACACTACCCTATCGTTCGTTGTCATGAGAACAAAATTTTTGTTATATGTCATCATTTGCTATAATATTTATTTTTGAAATCGTAATAAATTTGAAAAAAAATAACTTACGTATGAAAAGTAATACCTTTAGCTTTCTTTGAATTTTTGGAGTAGTTTGTACATTTCCTGAAGGCACAACATGGCATTTTTGTACAGCTGTGTGTGGCATTTTTGTATTTTTGTACAACATGGCATTTCTGTAATAAAAACGAGAAAGTTACTCCAATGTGTCACGAACTATGACGAATGAGGAAATGATGTTCGAAATGAGCGAATTCGCTCAAATTTAGAAGTGACACTTTTCGCGCGACCACGCTTGATCAATATCCACAAGCTAAAAGACGCGGTTTCAAACAAAGTTCCAAACGTTCCAAATAGTAGAATACCACAAAACATAATCGCAAAAAGTTACAAAATACACCTTTCATAAACTGTTGATTCATGCAGTTGAGCAGGTCGCAACACATTTTCTGTTCCAAATCAGTACAAAAGCAATTTACCAACTTTCCAATTACACGTTCACTTCGAAATAAAAGCGCACACTTTTAGCATGCAGGGGAAATTGTTCGCAGAGGATCCTCGGTATTAGCTGGCAGGGTATTTAGCGAGAGCGAACTCACGTGAACAGCCTTTGTGTGTCAAATTGAATCATGAGGCAGCTTTAATAAATTAATCGCTAAGTAGTCGTGTCTCCCATTTTAGAGGCTCTTGCTCTTTGCTAAAATAATGTAATATTCGCGATATACGCTAGTAATAACACCTATTAGGCAACTGTATTGAATTAAACGAGCCAGGTGTGCGATCGATCACTCTGATGAGTCCCTGCGGAAAGTACCTAATACTATGTTATGGAAAGAATTGAGTTTCCTACAACTGTGAGTGGGTGTGTTGCTTAAGATTGATTGCTACTCATTTGAAAGGTGAATTTTATTTAGGTACAATGCCTTGCGCTGTTTTGGTTCGTAATTTAGGTAAGACTGCTTAAGTTCTTTCCTCCTCCGAGCTAAAATCCTAAATGCCTAATAGCATTAGGTACCGAGAAAACTATCAAAAATAAAAAGTCATGCATTAATTAAGGCTGAAATTAACAATTACGCGTTACTATACTACGCTGATGCCGGTCGTGGACGTCGCTCAAGCGTACCAACAAGCTCACGATATCCATAGACGTGCATGGTATATATACCTTTGGTGTACGCCACCGACCCCATAACCGCCGAATTTACGACGCGTAATTTTCAGCAGGTATGTCGCTGCGCTACGCTTATTCAAACCTTAAGTACAAACAACCCCACCTTCAATTTTTTCAGTACAATGACACCTCCACAAAATACGTAGGCACATTTATAGCAAAAACGATGCGTATGTGAGTGACGTCATTAAAACGCGTCCTTACTCGCACCGCTCGACATTCGGAAGTGTGTCTGTCTACGCTCTCACAGAGAGGCCCACTTACGGGAAATACCACGAATGTCGAAAATATACATACAAGTACACACGGCTACACATCAAGCTATACATTTCCAGTATAAGCTGACCTCACACTGTACGGAAATCCTATACAATGCTAGATCAGCATAAACTGGAAATGTATAGCTTGATGTGTAGCCGTGCGTACAAGGCAGGGCTCGTATAACGGCATATTTTTGATATTAAAACGTTTTTAAAGAAGAACAAAATTTAAATCGTTCTCGGTTAATAAAACGTTTTTAGCCATTTTTGGGTTGATCGGTAGGAAACTCGCAACACAACCCTAATCAATACGTAAGCAGCAAGCGCATTGGAATCAATGATGGAATTAAATGAAGATACCATACGATTTAACTAAACAAGTTCATGCTTGTCATACTGCGGAATAAACCGGTTTTTGAAAATGTTCTCATTTCGTTTTCGTTCCGAACAAAATGTTATACAAAGAAGAACGAGAACTGTTAGAAACGTTTTAAAAACGTTATTTAAGATAACGTTCCCGACCCCTGGTAATAGGGCCGTTGCGTGTGTTACTTTTACTTTGAAAAGATTTAGTTTTATGAACTTGCATGAATAAAATGTTGTTTATTGCCTGCTGCCATTTTTACTGCTTCAAGAACTAATCTCATACAGAACGCACCGATACAAAAAAGGAAGAAGAAGAATGACCTGTTGTAACGAGTACAGCAGGTATCCTACTCCTCCCTTCGGGAAAAACAGGCGTTATTAAATGTGTTATTCTAGATCTATACATATAATAGCTAAAAATCGCTTTTCATGGCTGTCTATGTTATGTGACCGCTTAGATCTTCTAAACCGCACCAGGGGTTTTTGATGCGATTTTCACCATCAATTAAAGCATTTATTCCGGAATGTTAATGAGTATTATTTAACTTAGATTAAGCACTGAAATCTCGGTTTGTGTGATGTTGCAAAAATCGTGCGAAGCAGGAACGGGTCGCTAGTCAAGAATTAAAACACACACAACTCTGACGACAAACAATTCTTGATATTGTACGCACGTGTTTCTGAAACATCGGGGCCTCAATTGGTATTCTGGTATTTTTATCTCCTACAACATTTCAGATGACAGCTGTCATACGAGTTGCCGATTACTCGCAAATTGCTCTGAAGCACCCGTGAGGTATGAATATCACTCGCGAAATATTTTTATGAAATGTGTGAGCTTCATGCTAAGTACCTCTTGTTACGTCTTAAGTTTAAGCTCTCTCTAGCTGCTGATTTTGTATGAGCAAATCAGGGATTTGAAACTGTTTTTGATGTAGAACCTTTTTAGGCGGCGATTCGTTAAATTGAAGTGAAATTTTTAGGACGCGTCTCGTTAACGCACATGACGTTACATGAGAGAGAAGAAAGATATAACTATTTCTCTGTCTTTCGCAAAAAGTCCCTCTTATTCTACATTTTTTAAGAAGTTACTCTTCTATCACGTGTACGGTGCCGCACGCGCAATTTTAGGCATGACATGATTACATGACATTAAGAGGTAACGGACTCATTATGGTTTTGGACTCTTTGTTTCAAACGTGGTCATATGACCATGTTTGAAACAAAACCATATACTGTTAGTGTTATCAACACCTTTTAAATAAAAACAAAAAACTATTTAACCGCCACGCGGTGTCAAGTTTGCTATTCAAATTAAATTAATTATAACCGCTGAGGTAAGCAACGGGGCGACTGTTTCTATCATAACTCATTATGCGATCTCGTTACTAACATTCCGAAAATTTTAATCAGATTAGAGACCGTCATAATTACTTTCTCAACTTCCCAAATCCACACCATTCATCTCAGTAAAAAAATGTTTTACAGCACCTAAGTGTGTTGTGAAGTTGAATTGTATTCTTAAACTTTAAAGGTGTAATTTGAAGTTCTTCAGAAGACGTGGATGGCGGAATAATAACATTTACAGTTTTAAACTTTTGCAACTATGAAAATTGTAGCCAGAATCGAGTTTAACTCTCATCGTTCACGAGTGCTGGCGACTTTGTGCAACTTCCTTTTTTATTTCAGATTTTATGTACCTATAAACTAAAGAGCTAACTTTAAAATTAAAGCTTTGGGAAAGAAATAGGAATATCTCAAATGTTGTTAGATTTACGGGTGTGCCTAATTGAATGAACAAAATCCAATTTCAGGCATTAGCGTCTAGAATTGTTAACAAGATGCTTGAGTAAGAGGGAAGTTTTATGCTGCCTGTCCATTGAAGCGGAGCGAGGCAGCGGAGAGGAGAATGGCAGCGGAGTGGAGTGGAGTTGCGAACAGTGTCTGTCCATTGATGCGGAGTGAGGTAGCGGAGCGGAGAGTTACGGACTGTACGGAGCGGGGTAGCGGAGCGGTGTTGCGGACTGTGCGGAGCTCGACCGAGTTCACGCGACGAATAATAATTCCCCCCTTCGGTTCCCCGCCCCGGTTCCCCGCTCCGGTTCCCCGCTCCGTTTCCCCGCTCCGCTTCCCCTCTCCGCTTCTCCGCTCCCCTTCTCCGCTTCTCCGCTCCGTTTCTCCGCTCCGCTTCCCGGTTTTGTATGAATTTTTAAACTAGTTCTCAAATCCCTGTCCACTGAACGGAACGAACGACGAACGGAGCGGAGGTTTTATGCAATTCCATTGGATACTATTGGCACACCGCTACTCCGCTCCGCTCCTCTCCTCTCCGCTCCGGTGGACAGGCAGCCTTAGTGCCGTACTTTGTTGTAGATATATCTGTATGATGAAATGGCAGTGTCATTAAATCGTGTACTTTGACGGCTGTGATGTCGAACTTTCCTCCAAACTGTATTTTGCCATGACACACATGACATACCACCACGCCTGTAATCCCACAAGGGTTCGACAGAGGAGTACCTATAATACACACGGCTACATATCAAACTATATCGTTCCAGTATAAGCTGACCTCTTATTGTACGGAAATCTCATACAATGCGAGATCAGCTTATACTTGAAATTTAAAGCTTGATAATATGTAGCCGTGTGTACACCCACATTTTGCCATTTCGCCTATTGCCATCAACCGGAGCTGCTACTGAGAAATTCCAGATGGAAAAAACCAATAACACTGCCCGACCTAGGTATTTGCTATGAATGCCAGTTAAATATTATGTTCTTTAAAAATAATTGCAAATAACTTATGAAATTTTGTGCATAATGATACCTACTAAAAGCAGTCAATTATCTTCAGATTACATTATTTTGGAGCTTTAGGCAGTAAAATGACGGGCTCATCAATTTTATCAAATCTCTTTACGATACGGGTTCGAAATGTCCCTGAATACGGTTTGCGAAAACAAGCTTATTGTGGCTTACGAGTAATTACCAACTTCAATTTATTGGAAGACGCTCACGAGCTACACATTTGTTTGAAGTGTTTTACAGGACGTTAATATTAATTACCTAACATAAGTTCATACCAGGCCTGAATTTTACGAACTAATATTTTAAATGACTATTTATTTCATTGAACATAGAGTGACCACGCAATGACCCCTAAACGCAAACTGTAGGTAACATTAATTATATTCAAATCGGACCGTATGGTCCATTTTGAATACCTATAATTGATGTTACCTCAAATCGGACCATACCTATCTTAACTAAAACACTTCGAAAATATGTTAGGACTCCCGAAAGACATCATACTCACCAAAGATTAGGTAAAAGAAAGATAGAAAGAAAAAAGAAAGAAAGAAAGAACAAAGAAAGAAAAGAAATATATTTTTTTGACTCAGTTAAGGCACACAAAAAAAAAAAAACAGAAACTTATAATTACTTAAAATAATATTGTGTACCTCACGGCTGCGCCAAATAGGCCCAGTTCAGCATATATGCCAGACAACTTGTGTCTGACGCAGATTTTCAACTGGATCATTATTATTATGTTAAGAGGACATCTTACGGATGTAAATCAGTTTAAATATATAAAACCAACTCTTACACATATTTTGTCGAATTCTAGAGTTTGGTCTACTTTGTATAAGTGTGTGTATTTACCCGACTACCCCAGAAGGAGGATAATGTTTTTTCGAGAGCATGTATGTATACTGTTTATTCTGTAACAATATTTATTCTGTAATAAACAGTAATTTTCTTACTCGTAATTAAGTTTCAAAAAATATCATACAAAATCAGAGAACATAAGTACGTATAAATTAAATTAACAACAATAATTTACACCCATTCAGAGCTAAATAAGTTCGCAAAGAAAATTTTCAGAGCGGGCTCCGTGCAAACCTCGTATAATTTTTTACTAAAATTAAAGACACAGTCAAGTTTTCCCACGGTTCTTTTCTGGTACTAAAAGTAAAGTGTACCGGAAGAATATCGGGTTTTCCACTGCAAAACAGACCAAGTTGTGGAGACAATCTTATTGCAAATGTTGCTCTGCAGACTGCTGGAAATAGCCCGCCCAGGGTTAATATGATTTTCTTCGCGGTAACTTTTGAGGTAATTAACATAATTTGCTCTGATTGAAGCGAAATGCGGGATCGTGACTCAATAATGAAATACCGGGAACAATTATTCTGCAATTTTAAGTTGGCTTTACCATCAATAAATTGGTTTACATTTTTATATACTCATGCCTAGGAGAACACGTTTAATCCATCTCTGTTGTCACATAACTGCTGGGTTTAAAGGTAAAATCTTCCCAATTATTGTACCTATTGCAATGCTTTAAAATATTTTATAATTATATTGAATCATTCATTACGTAAAAGTGCCTTAATAATATGAACTATTAGCTTTTTCCCCCAGCTTCGCCCGCGTGGAGGTCGAGAATTATCTCACGAGAACTTACTACCGCGATAAAATAGTAGTTTATGAAACTGTTGCATAATGTGGGGTATTAAAATACGATTTTAATAGTATCACACGAGTTTTTTAATACTTAGTTATGTGATGTGCAGTTACATACACTACTTTATCTACTCTCATACATTGGGATTGAACCTACTAAATAAAAGATCAAAGTTTAAGATCAAGAATAAAAAAATCCTACGAAATTCACTACAACAAATCGTATGAATGGCGCCTGCACCCAGCACATCACCGCGCATGCGCTACAGCGGTGCTGCTGTCCCACGCTAACGTTCGATTAAAAAAGTTGATGGTGGATGGTTGGTGGATTTGCCTTGTATCGAAATAGAAAAAAAATTGTTTTATAGCATTATTTTGTTAGAGAGAAAGTGTTTTATTTTGATTCTATTTTAAAATTTCGGTATTCTGTTTATAAAGTATGTCAATATAAACTCGTTTTGAAGTTTATAATTCGAATATTACGATATGAGAGTAGATAATAGTTATTTATGCTATAAGTGCGGAAGGTAGGTCGACACGAGTCGGATATCATCATACGCACGTGTATCATACAACGTTTTACTATGCATTGTGCGATATGGGCCTGAGCCTTACGGTAGTCGCCTATGATGTGTAACATCTAACATATGACGACGTATATAAATGATAAAAACAACATTCATGTCTTGAATGTTGACTTCATGTTTGACATTGACATTGACTTTGACTTCGATTTCGACTTCGACTTCGACTTCACTTCGACTTTGACTTCGACTTCGACTTTGACTTTGACTTCAACTTCGACTTTGACTTTGACTTTGACTTCGACTTCGACTTCGATTTCGATTTCGACTTCACTTCGACTTCGACTTCGACTTTAACTTTGACTTTTTGATTTTGACCATCGTCATAATCATCGCCATTGCCATCTCCATCGTCATCGCCATTGTCATCTCCATCGCCATCGTCATCGTTATCATTATCATCTGATTTGTAAAACTTTTCTCAAATAATAAAATCTCTGCGACGGGCTGACGACAGCCTCAAAAAAAAAAAAACAAAAGTAAAAAACACTCATGAAAAAAGTGACACTTTCCGCACAAATTAACTGCTTGGAAAACGCTCTTTTCGAGCAAATCCATTGTAATAGTAGATTATTAACCAAGGGGATAAAGCAGTGTCTTCTGTCGCGGGTGACGATTTAAATCACGAGCGTAACGAAGGACTCGAGGTTTACTCCCGAGCGTAGCGAGGGTGTTAAATACTTAAATCACGAGCGAAGCGAGGGATTTAAGACGAGTCCTGAGTGTAGCGAGGGATTTAAGTTCACCCAAGACTAAGACAGCTTTATCACCGAGGAAAATACTCTACTTTTCGTACCATTTGCGAAAAAATTAACACAATAATAATATGAGATAAGCATTTATTAAAAATAATGACAATTAAAAGTAAAAGTTAACATTCGAAACATTGGTCCAATTATTGATAGAGAGAGTTACATTTTTGTTTGGTACATTTATTGTTGATGAGTTGATTTGAGTATTTCTCTGTTCTTGCGTCTGAGGAACTTGCGTTTCATTGTAGATAGTATACGTCGGAGATAGTGGTGGTGGTGCATCGTGAGTTACGGACGAAGATAAGATGCCGAAGTTGATGGTTGTGGCTCTGATGGATTAAGTTTTATATTTTTGTTAATTTGACTGCTTAATATGGTTTTATTCGCCATTGAGCTTTCGATATAACCCTCAGCTACTCCATCAGAGCTCCAATCACCGTGTCTTTTTATTGACGTAATTTCCGCCCCTGAATCCGCCAAGAAAGTCGCCGAAGTTCTTCTAAAGCAGTGACCGGTGTAGAGTTAAACATTTTTAAGTTTTAAATATTTAGCAATTTCCTTCGGCATATTGCTAATTTTATTTTTGCCGATGGCTTGTCGAGTACATTTCCTATTCCGATAGTTTATAAAAAATCTATTGTTTTCCATGTTGGTGGGACGTAATGCTTGGTATTTATGAATGATTTTAGTATATTGTCCTTGTACAATGAATGACCGATTTTTCTTTGTCTTAGTTTCCTGTACATTAATCAGCAGCAACTCATTAGAATGATTTTCAACGTCCTCCACCTTTAAGTTTACAAGTTCACATCCGCGGCAAGCACCATTGAGTTCAAAAATTAAGGCCACCTATAACAAAGATAAAAAACAGATAAATATATAGAATAATTACCATTACTAACATACGAAATATTCATAGTTAAATCATGTATACTTACTTTTGTGGCCAGAAAAATTTCGTCAGGAGCTTCATTAAGAAATTTTTCCACATTTTGAGTCGTAAAAATTTTAGACTTCTTTGCGCAATTCCCTTCTGATTTTCTTTTAAAAAAAGCCAGTTATTTCGTGAATCTATTTATTTCAATGCTGTGTTTGATGCTTATTGTAGCTTTCAGTTTTGAGTATATGCACCAAAGTGTATTCGGATTCTTTGTCTTGGATAAATAATCAAAATAGACAAGAAGTACTGATTCTGAAATTGATAGGCCATTCGCACTTCTCCACGTTGAAAATTCTTCATAAGTTTTTAAATAATTTTCCTTGGATTTTGTTGGAAGCAAATTATTTATAATTGCGGCAGCATTTGCACTGATGGAATCCGACAATTCACTGTAACTGTCGCTTTGATTTAACATCGTAACGTATTTTTAGAACATTAACTTATTTATAAAAATAAATTAAAATAAACTTAACGTTTATGTATTTGAAGAAAACAAAAACGCGGCAAATTCCTCGACTAATATTTTTTTGTCGGAAAAGCAAAGGTATCAAGCTCATGAGGCCTCGTCGGTTTTCGTAATTTTATTTAATAATCATAACTGCATAATAAATGCGTATTCCTTTTTCAAAAATATGTATAATGCTATATATACAAACTCAATGGTGTAAACACAGATGTAGTTCAGTATAAATTTCGGTAAGTATTCCAAATTTAAATCACATTCTCCCCCTAGAGGATGAATGAAATTCAGTACAATTTTCTTTCCTTGTTTTTAACAGGTTAAAAATGACTATTGTTATGTTCGCTTTTTGTGGCATAGAATGTCACTTTTTTGAGCAAGTGGTACGAAAAGTCTTTTATTCAAACTAGGCTTAGAATCAGCACTTTTTGAACGTCAAAATTCCATAAGACAGCCCCCCAAAACGCCCACCCTTCACCACTTACTAGTGCGTTAGCTGGTTCTTTTTGGAAGTCATCTCTTCAGCTACCTTACCTTTTTCTAACTATGTTGAGATCGCGTAACTAGCCAATTGCAGCTGTACATTCTTCGTTTAATTACTTAATGCAGATGAATTTTACAACTGAAATGGTGATGATAATCCAAGTTTGCCACTTTTGTTAGACATTTTAAGCTAAATTCTAAGAAGTATTGCACCATTATTATAAATATGCTTAAACAATAAGAAGTGTATAGAGTGCCGCTAGCGGCAATTTATCCCTATCGGATATAGTGCCGCTTTTTGCGGCATAATATTGGCACACCCTCGGTCCGGCTAAAGTGCCTTAAGCATTGCATTGTCATTGTCACTTGTTATTTTGTTGGTTATTTGAGGTTAGTTCACTGCCTCTTGTATTGATTGATCGTATTTTATTAATTAAAAGCTTTTATTTAACTTGCAATGTATGTATGTATGTTTGTTCTGGTGGAAACTTGCTACTCAATTTTGAAGCAGATATCTTCAACCGATTGAGCTGAAATTTTGTATACACGTTTAGTTTGAATGACAATACACGATAAGTTGTATGACGTCATTCTAAATTCAATATGGCGGACCATCCAAGATGACGGAATAGTTATTTTAAATGCATTTCTACAATATGGGTATCAAATGAAAGGGCTTATTGAGAGTAACTCGAAAAATAATGTGACGTCATTCTAAATCCAGTATGGCGGAACATCCAAGATGGCAGAATAGCTATTTTTTATGCACTTCTGCGATCAGCTGATTGACTCAAACAAGTGCACGTTTGCAAATGCACTGTTGCGTTCAAAGGACAATAAAGATGTCAACGAACAAGGATGGACGTTAGTACAAAAACACAGACCATTGAGGAATAACCGTTTAAAGGGAAAGATGGGAAACAATACGGTAGATACCGAATATAATTTTAGGGCAGCCGACCGAAAAATACCCATATTCATTACGAACGTACATAAAGGAACGTCAGAATCTGATATATGCAAATATATTTAAAGTAAAACATGTGAAAAAATTACTTTAGAGAAAATTGTAATGAAGAAGCAAAGTGACCATGACGCTTATAAGTTCTTTGTATCTGCATCAAAATTACAGATGTTCTTGGATGAGAAACTATGGCCGAGTGGTATCATTTTCAGACGCTTTATACATTTTAAGAAAAGATCAGAGACAGTAAAAGTTTCTGACAACGGTCATTATAACAAATAAAATGGTTAGTGACGTTTACAATGTTGCTACTTTTAATTGTAAGAGTGTCAAGCGTTCTGTGGATGGAATACATGAGCTGTGTATAACATGTGACATGATAGCTCTTCAGGAGACATGGTTGTTGCCCAGTGATATTTCATTCTTGAGCAGTATTGATGATGAGTTTAGCTGCACGGGAAACTCGGCGGTGGACATGTTGTCGGGCATGTTACGAGGAGACGTCCTCACGGCGGTCTCGGAATACTCTGGCGGCAAAAAGTGTTTCCTAATGTGATAATGGTGCAGTGCAATAATCCGCGAATATGTGCGATACGCGTAGTGTTACCTGAGCGGTCTATACTAGTGGTGAATGTTTATATGCCAGTGGACGCAGCGGCGAATCTAGTCGAGTTTACGGACATCCTCGGGTCGGTAGACGCTATCATAGACAGTTGTAACATTGACTGTGTATACATACTAGGTGACTTTAATGCGCACCCTACTGAACAATTTTATAATGAACTATCGTTATTTTGTGACGACCAGGAGTGGACTTGCATTGATGTACAAATGTTGAAGGGCGTTTCTGATTCATTTGATTCTTTCACTTTTGTGAGCGAGGCTCACCGATCGCAAAGATGGCTTGATCACTGTTTAGTCTCTAAGGCAGCTGTGCCGTCAGTGCGCAGAGTGTTTGTCAAGTATGACGTACTGTGGTCGGACCATTTTCCGTTAATAATGGAGTGTAGTCTGGGCGTAGTCTCACCTAAGATACTAGAATATAAACCGATTGTAAATGATGTTATATGGGGGGAAAGAAGTGGAGTGGTGGTGGAAGTGTCAGTTAATATATACATGACTGAATGTCATAGATTCTTAAGACTTCTTGACTTTCCGGAGGAGTTTACAAAATGTGCAGATTACACTTGTAATATTTTGCAGCATAGGCAAGTCATTGACAGTTTGTATAACAATATTGTAAAAATATTAGAAGAGGCAGCATTGTGTGGCAAACATCGTAAACATATACGTAAGAAAAAGAAACCTGTGGCCGGCCCTAGTCGCCGCAGGAGACGCCCCGGGCGTCGGGAGTCAAGAGCCGACTTCCGGCCACCGTAGGCGCGGGCCTGCGCACGGTGAGCAATGGGCAGCTCGCCGTCCGATAAGGACCAGGCCCGTGTCGACGGCGCGTTGTGTTCCACGCGCGCCTCAAAGAGATGTCAGCACCAACCGACGGGGTCGAAAGACCAATGCCTGCTGGGGTTGCGGGTTTGTCTGAAAGGGATATCGCGGCCCCGGCACACAGGCAACGGAGGTACACGGGTGGGTTTTAGTCAGTAAAAGTCTGACACACCCTCTCGCTCTGCCCAGAGCGGGAGAAGTCATTTGATGATTTCCCATCCTGAAAAAAAAAGGGTGGAACTTAGATGTTGGCGAGGCACACAGGGATGCTAATTAAAAAAAAAAAAAATTAAAATATATAATAAAATACCAAACGACATAAAAATGGAACAAAATGAAAATATATTTATTAAACGGCTCAGAAAATTACTGGTGGAGAAATGCTACTATTCACTTAATGAATTTTTGAACGATGACATTTAAATAGAATGACTACCGACCACCATTTATTCAGCATTTATTCAGCTTTAGACATTTATTTTTATTTGACGTTTATTCGATTCTTTAATACTATTTTAATCTGTGACATTGTTTATTTATTTTGAATGAATTGTTTATTTTTTATTGCATTTTTATTTGACTTTTGATTTGACTTTTTATATTAATTTAATCTGTGACATAATTTATTTCTAATGAATTAATCTTTGAATAATTTAATTTGTTTATTTGAAATTAATTAATTCTTTTTCATGATTTCTAGAGCTAGTGAGAATTTGCAAAGACGTATGTCACATATTTAAATGTGATATTATATAATGTAATTGTATTTGATTGTTTTTTAAAGATAATGTTACTACTCATATTTTTATAAAATTGTTGTGCCCGACAGGGTCCATGTGAACTTTATTATTATTATTAAGACCTTGTAAACACATGTGATATGCAATAAAGATTTGAATTTGAATTTGAATTTAAGCAGAAATTTTATTTGTGGTGTTGGTATGGCAAACCAAATTCAGGTGCAAGTTATAACGAGATGTGTGAGGCCAGGAAAATCTTTAAGAATCGACTGAGATGATGTCAGACCCATGAAGATCAGGTAAAAATGATATTTTGGCCTCTCATCACTCAAAAAACGATTTTCGATCTTTTTGGAAAGCTACGAACAAACTCAACAACAAACCGGTTACTCCTGTGTGTATCGACGGCGTAAGTGATGCCGGTGAAATAGCAGATCTGTTTCGACAACATTTTAGTGTCAAATCGCCGTTGGGGTCCTCACAGTCGGTGATCAATGTTAAGAACGGTGAAAAGATAGGTTTTGTATGTACAACTAGAGAAGTGAAGTTGATAATCAAATCAATGACTAGAGGTAAATCTCCCGGCCATGACGGGTTGAGCATTGAACATCTACAGCATGCTGGACCCCACTTACCGAGATTGTTGGCTATGCTGTTTAACCTTTGTCTGAGCCACTCATATCTGCCTGATGAGATGATTAAGACCATTGTTATACCTATCGTTAAAAATAAAACAGATGATCTATCTGATAGGAACAACTACAGGCCTATCTCTCTTGCCACAGTGGTATCGAAGGTGTTTGACAGCATGCTGAACTCACAGCTGACCAAACGCATTGAACTTCATGGCAATCAGCTCAGCTTCCGGGGCGGACTATCCACTAAAAGTGCAGTTTTGGGTGTTAAGCATGCTGTCAAATACTACACAAGACGTCAAACATCAGTTCACGCATGCTTACTTGATCTTTCGAAAGCTTTTGACCTGGTTTCCTATGATATTCTATGGGAAAAGTTAGAAAACACAAATCAACCAATAGAACTCATCAACATCTGCAAGTGCTGGTATGGAAACCAGGTCAATGGCGTGCGATGGTCGGGAACCATGTCGCAGTCGTACAGGTTGGAGTGCGGGGTGAGGCAGGGGGGATTGTCCTCGCCAACCCTATTTAACCTGTATATGAATGATCTGATTGTGGCACTCAGTAGCACACGGGTAGGTTGTCACATAGACGGAATTAATGTAAACAACATAAGTTATGCTGATGACACGGTGCTACTTAGAGCATTGGTATGTGGTATTCAAAAACTGCTTACCATCTGTGAAGCATATGCCGAACAACACGGATTAAAGTATAATCCACTCAAAAGTGAAGTCATGGTCTTTGAGGGCAGAGAAAACAGTACAGGTATCGTGTTTCCCAGCATTACACTAAATAGTACAGCTTTGCGTAGAGTGTCTAAATTTAAGTACTTAGGACATATGCTGACCTCTGACCTCAGGGACAGTGATGACATCGCGAGGGAACGGAGGGCGCTGGCAGTGAGGGCGAACATGATAGCTCGCAGGTTTGCACGTTGTTCGACAGAAGTCAAAATTACACTTTATAGGTCTTATTGTACATCATTCTACACGTGCAGCCTTTG
The DNA here is from genome assembly GCA_947364205.1 of Agrochola lota. Classification (NCBI taxonomy): domain Eukaryota; kingdom Metazoa; phylum Arthropoda; class Insecta; order Lepidoptera; family Noctuidae; genus Agrochola; species Agrochola lota. The sequence goes on along the minus strand of OX376223.1, from coordinate 13,266,212 downwards.
GGCCGACTATACTCAAAAGTCTTACAGTGCCCTCCGAGTCCAATTTAATAATGCGTCCAGGGTGCTGATGGGGCTGCGGCGATTCTGTAGTGCATCAGGGATGTTTGCTGAACATCGCGTAGACTGCTTTTATGCTACGATGCGTAAAAGGTGCGCATCCTTGGTGCATAGAGTACGTGGCAGCGCCAACAGCATCCTTAGCATGAGTTACATCAATCATTGCTGCGTCATTTGTCATGGAATGGCGCAGTAGTGATTGTTGAATTTACTTTATTTTATTGTGGATTGATTTAAATATTACTAACACTAGTCTATAAGAACATTGTTACTAACAAAATGGACACCATGGTCTGAAATAAAGTATTTATTATTATTATTAATATGGGTATCAAATGAAAGGGCTTGCATAATTAGAGAAGAACAATTAGGAAATAAGAATAATTAGAATATATTCTGACATCACTCCTATTCCAATATGGCGGACTTTTGAAGTTTTTTATGCTTTCCTATAGTATGGGTATTAAATGAAAGGGTTCGCTGAGAATAAAAATGCAGGTTAATATAACTAAAAAGTAAAAAATAAATTAAAAGCAAAATAACCGTTTTTTTAAAAGCTTTTATTTAAAAGCTCTAAAAAAAAGAAAATAAAATTTTCTTTTATAATTTTAACTATCAACTTATAACCTCATTATACACAATTTATATGATCATAAAAGCTTGTCGCGAGGTTTGCGTACGTACCTATAAGAATTTAATTAAACTGAAATAAAAAAATAAAAAAACTTAGCACATTAAGTTACTCTATTAAATTAGGTAATAGTTTATTTACACAAGTAAATCGCGCGACAAGCTTTTATGATCAAAAAGGTCTTTTTGGTTTTATTTTATTTTTACTTTTTAGTTATTGCATAACTAAAAAGTAAAAAATAAATTAAAAGCATAAAACATTTTTTTTAAAGCTTTTATTTAAATGCTGTAAAAAGAAGAAAATAAAATTTTCTTTAAAATTTAATTAAACTGAAATTCAAAAAAAAAATAACTTAGCAGATTAAGTTACTCAATTAAATAGGTACTAGTTTATTTACACAATTTATCATATTCTCTATATCTATTAATATCAATTCAGTCATTACAATGACTGAATTTACGAAAAATTAAGTAGCAAATGCAAATGGCTGAAAGGTAGGTTAAGTTAGGTTAGAACTGCCGGGAGGACACGGCGCGGCATACGCTGGCAGAGTGTGCCGCTTGGGAGGAGCCACGCCGTGCCCTCATCTCAGAAGTAGGCAGTGACTTGTCGCTGCCGGCCCTAGTGAATGCGATGGTCGGCAGCGGCGAGTCCTGGGACGCGGTGGTTTCCTACTGCGAGACAGTCGTCTCGCAGAAGGAGGCTGCGGAAAGGGAGAGGGAGATCTCGTCCACTCACCCGGCCCGCAGCAGGCGCACCGGGCGTCGGCGGAGGGCGGATAACGCCCTCTTCCAGCCCCCCTAAATGGGTCCAGGGGCGACGGACTCGGGGACGTCCGTCGCCCCCCACACATCAGGACCCGAGGTGGCGGCGCGTAGTGTTCCACGCGCGCCCCTCTGAGACGTCGCGGGGGGAGTCAAACACCTCACTCCCCCCCCTGACCCGAGGAGGCCCGTGGTGGCGGGCCGGCACCAGCCGGGGGTTGCGGAAGATTTCAAGTTCCCGCGACCCCCGGCGTAGGTGTGAGTTGGAACACTGGGGTGGTTTTTAGTCAGTAAGAGTCTGACAGACCCCTCCGCCCGCCCCAGGGCGGGGGACATCCATGAGGATTTTCCACCCCGGAACAAAAAAAAAAAAAAAAGGTTAGGACTGTATCCCAGGGTCAGGGCCAGGGTCCGTTTAGGCACAAGAGAATGTAATGTTTTGGGAATGTGGTTTTTTAGCGAACTAACCTCAACAAAATAACAAGTGACAGTGACAATGACAATGCAATGCTTACGGCACATTAGCCGGGCCGAGGCAGCTACAATATTATGCCGCTAGCGGTACTTTATACTACAGCGATAGAGTGCCGCTAGCGGCACTCTGTACACTGCCTAAACAATATTCCCTCATTTTGCAAGCAACGTCACGGACTAACACGAGTGTATTATAATATCGAGAAAGTAGTAATAGGTTACGGAGGTAGGATGGGACATCCGTCTTACCGGTCCCTTAGGAAAAGTAAACACGAAGGGAAAATTCTATTTGTATGAAAAATATTATTTATAAAAATAAAGGATTATAAGACTTGTATTGGTAATAGGATTTGGGTATTCACGTTAAATTTCTTGTTCGACCGAAATCCGTTTAGACGTTAACAGGCTATTTTTCAGTCCACTAAGCATTATTTTTATGTTGGAACCTTCGCCTTTTATTTACTTTTAACGAGGTCTTGGAAATTGATGTTGGTCGCCGATAGTAAAGTAAGATGGTTTCAGAAAACTAATTAGACAGCCTACGCAGAATTGCGACAGTTTGTTTTCTATCTGAAGTAGCACATTCAGAATGAACGCAAAGAATTTGATCAAATTATCGCCATCATTCTAATAAGGTAAGGTAAGATATAACCTTATTACAATGATATAAGAGTTACATTGTTGGCTGGTTTTACGTCAAATTTGAATATTCTTTGTTCGTGAATATATGATACTTAAATAATTCATAGTAATCGAACAATATTTGAGCGGATCGCATTGATGAAAAATATTATGGTATTGTACACTATTTCTTAATCCGATGCCGCTGTATGTAACATTTAAAGCAAGCAGCACTGAAAAAAGCCTTTATTTTCAAACATTACTTCCAGATTACTTCACAAATAAACAGTAGACATTCGCCACCGGGGCAGGTAACAATACCTGAATAAGACATCGCAAGAAAATCCCAGTTCAGTCTAGTTAGTCACGTCCCCCTTACAAAGCCACATAACGCCGGGCACACACGGAGGCAGCTAGATCGAGCACACGATAAAATTGTAGAAAGGATTTGTTCGCGCGCACTTCTTTAGAACCCCAGCAACTTGCGGAGAATTTAGAGAGAACGAGCTTAAAGCATGTTACACACGCATGCACAACGTGGAGAAGAGCTTGGAAATTGATACTGAATTTTTCATTCAACAAATACCTACCCAATGTTTATGTATAAAAGAATTGTCCGTGTAAATAGGTATATAATAACCTTTTTGGCCTCGCGCAGGTCTTCATTTTTCTCTTTTTTGTTTTCACTATTTTGTTAGTTTTAATGTTATTTTTTTTATTATTGTTTTCATGATTTTGTCAGTTTTAATATTTCCTGGGCGTGTCCCAAATAAAAAAAAATCTTTCTTTCTTTTATAATAGTGGCGTAGTGTCACTTAATATAGGTAGTGACTAGTTTTGATCAGGATTGCTGCTGGATCGGCCTATTTTCCATACTTATTTAGTAATGAAATATGGCTATACGACTTGTTTATACCTTTTTAGTTTTCAATTTTCTGGGGTTAGGGAACATTGAGGGTCCGGGGCGTAACTCCGCTGCCGCAAGAAATCACAGCACAGCGGACAGAGCTCCGGCGGGATCTCATGGCGGCATGGAGAGTGCGATTGTCGCAACCCAGCGCTGGGCACGCCACAATTGTGGCGATAAGTCCCCTCACCGGACACGGCTGTTGCGGGAGGTTCCTGTTCCGCATAAGGCAGGAGGAAACGACCGGGTGTCACCACTGTGTGGATCGCCCGGAGGACACGGTGGAGCATACGGTGGAGGTCTGCCCGGCTTGGGCGCAGCACCGCCGTGTCCTCACGGAGGCGATCGACGGCGGCGATCTCTCGCGTCCGACCCTGGTTCAGGCCATGGTCCGAGTGAGAGTGCATGGGAGGCCGTCACTTCCTTCTGCGAAGCAGTAATGCTGGCGAAGGAGGAGGCGGAGCGCGCGAGGGAGAGGCAAGATTCGCGCCCTCGCGCCGCTAGTCGCCGCAGGAGACGCCCCGGGCGTCGGGAGTCGCGAGCCGACTTCCGGCCAACGCAGGCATGGGCTTGCGGACGGTGTGCAATGGGTAGCTCGCCGTCAGATAAGGACCAGGCCCGGATCGACGGCGCGTTGTGTTCCATGCGCGCCTCAAAGAGATGTCAACACCAACTGACGGGGTACGAAATGGCCAATGCCAATGGTCAAAGGGATATCGCGGGCCCGGCACACAGGCAACGGAAGGAACACGGGTGGGTTTTAGTCAGTAAAAGTCTGGCACGTCCTTCCGCTCCGCCCAGAGTGGGAGAAGTTATTTGATAATTGCCACACCTCACAAAAAAAAAAAAAAGGCATCATTGAGGGTAGCAATTTTTTTTTTTTTTATACATTGCCCCACACTAAGAATTTCTTCCTGTATCGTGGGTGCGTTTACAAACATAGAAACTCACATACACTAACACCCAGACCCGGAACAACTACTCGCAGATCATACAAATAATTGTTTCGTGCGGGGATCGAACCCGCGACACGTTGCGCAGCAGTCGATCGCTCAGCCACTGCGCCAACCATGTTGTCAATTGGTACCTGTGATTTGTTAAGCAGACTACAATACTACTATCCTATAACATTTTAGTTTGCTTGGTTTGTGTTGGATCATTAAGTTCCCTTCAAAATGGTTGAGCTAAATGGTGCTGATCCATGCATCATATTCGTTAACGAGCGCCGTCAGTAGGGTAGTCCCTACTGACGGCGCCCGTCTCATCTCTTAGCTGCAATGGCTTATTTTATTTTTTTAATTGTTTTTATCTTTTTATTACGGACGCTTTTAACATGCACGTCTTTCTACATTGTTCTCACATGTATAATTTCAACATAAATGATGAAGCCAATATTTTGTAACAATATTTTAATTTAAAAGAGTGTCCGTGGAGTTTCTTGCCCGTTCTTCTCCATAGGAACCTACTACGCTTTGGAATGGGCAAGTAGCTTCATCTTTCTGACTGACCGCCCCTTGACAATTCAAAAATGCTTGTAATTGGTTTATTTTAAATAAATGCTTTGAGTTTGAGTTTTAGAACGATTTTTTGTGGTGTTGAAAACAGTCAGAGTGTAACATACCTTATTATTTTATTCCTATTAGGAGATATGTATGTATAATTATAGATAACCAATGTACCTTTCATTAGATAGCAACACGTTTTAATTTTTATTTTCTGTAACTTTACATTCGCTATAAGCCGCCATGTTAGATTTTATTTGACGTAATTATAGTTTTTAACCCGCGAAACAACAAGACACTTCTAACGATATCTCGTTGGTCAAAATACTTCAAGGAATTAAGAATCAAAGAGTTATGAAGGAACAGGAAATGAACATACATACATACATAGCCTGTGAAAATCATAACCCTCCTTCAGCTTTGCCGTACTCGGGTAAAAAGAGGAACTTTTCACTCAATAATATTATCATAATGAAATCAAAAATTTTATAATATTTATGTGGACTGACTTATCTATTCCATGTTTTAAGAAATAAAACTAGGACGACGATATAAACTTAGTTCGAAAGTTAATAAAACTACCAAATCTGAAGTTTAATTGCCATAATTTAAATTTACATTATTCGCAATCTACCCGAAGTTAGGTTATTAGTCAAACAATTTAGATCCAAACTAGTTCCAAATAGTTTCAACTATGTAGTTTGCAGGATGTAAGATTCAACTTTGGGAAACAGAGAAACGTAATAAGGTACCTACGGATTTTTCTCTAGTCACTCGTACTGGTAGTATAAACAGAACACATCAGTTTTTTTACCCGACTTCGACGAAGCGAGAAAGGGAGTTATGTTTTCCTAAAAAGAAGTGCCATTAAACACACATACAACACATTCACTTTTTTATTTTGTAATTGTCTTTCATGTACAGTTGCCAAATAAACCTTATTATTTCTTCGTTATTCATAGGTATTTTTTTGACTTATTTATATTTATTTTCTAAACGCCTGAAATAAGGCCATCCCGCAGACAGGCGCGACGCGACACGGTGCGACACGATTCTGGTAGAACAATTTCCATGAAGTTTTCATAGAAATTGTTCTACTAGAATCGCGTTGCGATGCCGCATCGCGCCTGTCTGCACCAGCCTTTATCTCTTGGTTTCAATTCACTTTTCTAGACTTTTAAAATTACCTTTAATGGTCTAATAGAAATATATGATTTGACTTTGCCTTGACCGCTACATCTAACAGTTTAAAAAAACGGCCAAGTGTGAGTCAAAGTCGCACACGAAGGGTTCCGTACCACGTTGTATTTTTAAATACTTTAATTATAAAACACTGAAAAAAAAATGTTTCTTGGATGGGGACCCCCTTTAACTTTTTACTTCATTTTATTTTTATTATTTGTTGTTATAGCGGCCACACTATGTGAAAGTGTCTAATTAAGACGGTTGAAAATATACGTCTCTGTGTCGGACGGACGGACGGAGGGTGGAGCCTTAGTAACATAGTCTCGCTGACAGGGTACGGAACTCTAAAAAGTGCTGCACCACGACCACGGTACAACGGTACGAGCAACCATTTTCTAAACAAGTTATTTATCACCACACAGTCCAATGCATTTAAATAGCCCCGTTATCTTTTATAACGAATACGAACCTTATAAATTAAGGTGAGTTTTTAATCAAAACACACTCACATACACAAGTAAATTACGATCGCTCGTAGCAGTGGTAACTCTATTTTACTTTTAAAGTCATTGAGTATCGCAATTCAGCTATCAATTATACCTACAGCTATAAAGGGTGGCAGGGACATCGACGCAAAAACTGTTACCATGGATTCAGAACGCATCGAAATTTTACGTCGGTTATTTTTTTTTTAATCAGCTGTTCCATACATTTTAACCGCGTAGGTATTGCACTTTTCTATGAAACATCAGACTTTTTTTTTAATTACCGGCGAAAAATTTCAACGCAGGGGGTTTCAGAATCATGTACTGAAGCCATGGTAACAGTTATCGCGACGATGTCCCTGCCGGCCTGTATAGAGTCAAATTAAAATAGCTTGCGAAACTACGTGATGGGTATCGAAATCTAAACATAATAAAATAATACATTAATTCGTTTGATAAGTTTTTTTTGAGTCATCAACTGCAGGTAGTGTAGTCACTTGAAATATCAGTTTCAAAATATCTTTTTAGGGTTCCGTACCACAATAGGAAATACGGAACCCTTATACGATCACTCGTGTGTGTCTATCTGTCTGTCTGCCTGGCCGTCTGTGACAGCCAATTTGCTCCGAATCTAATGGATCGATTAAGTTGAAATTTGGTACACATCTGTATTTCTGTGACCCAGACACGGACGTGTAACGTAAATAAATGAATTTTGAATATGGGGGTCACTTATGGGGGCAAATAAAAAAATAAAAATAAAAAAATTGCGAACTATACCGTGTGACATATTAAAAAAGAGCTTATTGCGAGGATATCAAATACATTTTTTTATCATTTTAAAATAAATACAAAGAAATTTAAGAAAATAGATTATTATTATAGAAAATTTATGAAAATTTAGCATTCCCCCCCCCGTATCTCCGAAGATCTCGATCCGGTCTAGAAAATAGTTCTATGCTTTTAGATTACAGGCAAACCTATAAGAAGTAGGTAGTAGTAGTAAGACCATAGGGTCTTAACATAACATGGTAAATCATTTAATATTGTGCGTACAAACTTACATTTGCACTTGGAATGTATGGGGGAACATGTTTTTGAACTACAATGTTAAGTTTGTTCTTAGGATAAATCCATCCCAACTACGAAACCCTTCATTGTGCGTGGTGCGACGCATTTGGCCAGTTTTTTTAAAGGTAAGACACCTCTGGGACTAAAGCCGTGATGTTATGTTATGATAATAGTAATCTAGTAGATGAAGCAGCTGGATGAGAGTTGTCGAGAATCGATCTGAATGGCGTGCAATTGGTGAGGACTATGTCCACTAGTGGACCCCTGTAGTTTGAAAGTTGGCAGTGTGCTACCCCCGTGCCTCGGAAATCACGTTAGCGTGTTGGTCCTGCGCCTGATCTCTCAAACTCAAACTCAAACTCAAAGCATTTATTTCAAATAAACCAATTACAGGTACTTTTGAATTGTCAAGGGTTGGTCGGCATGGCCGAAATTCGGGCTGGAGAACTATTATTAATGCGAATACACAGTAACACGCTTGGTTTGTATGGAAACTATTGACAATGCTACCTCTACAGTTCGGTAGTCGAGAGAATACGTTCTAGACCCCCATTAGTTTCATACTAACGAATATGGTGTATTACGAATTTGATCCTTATTATTACTAGAAATTGTCCAACTGACAGCTGTCAGGATAGCATTCTCTCAACGGCCGAACTGTAGTATCGGCCGCGTCACCATGCTGTCTGTAAAGCATTGGATATTGAAGATTATTATTATTTTATTTTAAATTAAAGAGCTCTGTTATTAAATGCCATGAGCAAAGTGAAAACTAGGTCCTCCCTTTAGATTGAATTAATTTCAATTGAATTAGGCTGTTGTTTTCAAAGTATTTAATATTTTAACTACATAACCCCAGTATAATTAAATGTAATCCATGTACGCTTTCATATTACCTAGAAGATAAACCAACTATCGCTCATACCTTCAACCTAACATCGAAATATCAAAATGAATAATTAATTTAATAGCAAAGTTCTGTACCCGCAGTAACTAAGTATTAGTTGCGGGTTTTCATTTAGAAGTGCTTATCCCTTTTATAATTAAAAAGTTTGATAGTCAGTTTACCTACGTGTATAATTGAATTATTTCTGAAGAGATTTATTTAGGGTTCAGGTTACCAACGCCATCCTGTAACTAAGACTATTCCGTCAGGCTCCCAAAAAAGCACTTTTTTGTTAATTTACTTTGAAAAAAAAAAGTAATATTCATATAAAAGAGTAGGTACAAAACCTTAATTTTAACTATTTAATATCCCAGTAATGAATTAAGAGAAACCTTACGCAAGTCTACTTGCTGAACCGAAGTAGCTTTTCCATCAATAGCCGTTCCGCGGTATTTAAACTGAACATTTTAAATGCTTCGCTTCAGAAATGCATTGGCTTAAGTGTTTCCGATCGTACGAGCATGTAAGTGGTTCCAATAGTTTTTACTTCAGAGGTTTTACAGTAATTTCTCTCTCCTCTTTAACTTAAATCAGTGTTTATAATATCAACGTAATGAAGTACATTTTAATATTTCTTTCCGTGTTTCGAACCTTCAAGCTTGTATCTTGGAGACGACAAAACAACAATAAATTGACCTTCCGTAAATCTAATGACGTTCCCAGTTTGCATAATAAAAAACAATCAAATATATCCAATAATTTAGTCACTATAACAGTTGGCTGATCGACAAAACCCATAGTCGTTCCAACACCAATATTTAGTTTGTTAATACTCCCACGCATTAGTATTGCCATTATTTTCATTCTTCTTCTTAGCGTGTCGATGGCAATCTAAATTGACTCGGCCCAAAATTCGGCCACGATTTTGGCGCCATCACCAGCGTCCATCAGTTCCTGTAAGGTGCAGCTCACAGGACACGCAGGACATAACATTAAGAGTCCCATCGTTTGTGGAATAGCACCACATGTACACTCCAAGGCGGAATCCCCACCTGAACAGATTTTCCTTTCGGCTAACCAGGGTCCGGAGTCTGTTTAGAGACTTCCAGGCTACCCAAGGCAACTCATGTCTAAGTGGGAGGTCTTCATTGTTTTCATTTATTGTAGTATTGTCGTTACCACATTTAAATACCTAAAACATTTTCATGAAACCACCACATAGAGTAACTAGTTCCATTCCATCATATCGTAACGTGAAGCACAAACTTTGTTTACAACCAGTAATAGTGATAGATGTCGCTGTCCGATCTACATAGATGGTTTCCACTAGTTTTTCTGTTGACATAAATCGTGACCCCACGGGGGTATGGGACATGTTACGGAAATACTTGGCAGAAGGCCCTCTTGGGTAGTGTAATTTATAACTATATGGGAACAGTAGTCAGCCGGTGATCGCTCGCACTCCAATGAAACAGACATATATCACTGGACTTTATAATTTATTGCGGACATAGGTCAAATGGTACAAAACAAAGTTGTACATGTACTTATGTAAAAGTGGGTATGCCTCTTTTGTTTTTGTTTCCAATTCTAACTGTATGAAAGCAATGTAAAAGAAAACCAATTTAAGTGTTTGCAGTCAAGTAATTAGTTCAGTTGTGAGTGACTGGTAAATTCGTTTGAATTTAGACTAGAAAAATCTATATGACGACACGGTTGGCGCAGTGGCTGAGCGAACGACTGCTGCGCAACGTGTCGCGGGTTCGATCCCCGCACGGAACAAATATTTGTATGATCTGCAGGTAGCTGTTCCGGGTCTGGGTGTTAGTGTATGTGAGTTTCTATGTTTGTAAACGCACCCATGATACAAGAAGAAATTCTTAGTGTGGGGCAACGTTTATAAAAAAAAAAAAAATTACGATTATGTAGGCATTATGAGATTATGAAAGTTGGCAATGTCGTAAATTGCTGTCAAAGTTTTCGTATATTTTATTATATTATCAGTAATTATTACTTAACAAAAAATCAATCTGCCTAGCCTTTTCCAACTATATTGGGGTCGGCTTCCAGTCTAACCGAATGCAGCTGAATACCAGTATGGAGAGACTGCCTATCTGACCTCCACAACCCAGTAACTGGGTAATACGATACCCCTTGGTAAGACTTGTTATCAGACATTCGGGCTTCTAACGACCCGTAAAGACTGTGCTTTCCGAGGCACCAAGAAATTTCGGTATGTAAAGATGGTCACCTATCCACAGACCAACCCCGGCAAGCGTAACTCGACCCGTACGACTGTTATTTCTTAGCCACGAGCTCCTATAATACGTAATTATTACTTAACGAAATATCGCTCTGTAGAGCTCTCCAATATTGATTATGAACTCTAATAATATTTATATAATGTAACAGTTTTAAAACTTAATATCCAATAATACAATATTTATTCCAATTTATAGTCAATATTTTAGTACACTCTATAATGTACTAAAATATTTATCATTTCATTAAGTAATATTAATATAATATAATGAAAACAGCGTTATATGTAAATATTTGCCAGCTTATGCTTACCTCCTGCTGGGGTTGCGGGTTTGTCCGAAAGGGATATCGCGGCCCCGGCACACAGGCAACGGAAGTAACACGGGTGGGTTTTAGTCAGTAAAAGTCTGACACACTCTCCCTCCTCGAGAAGTTATTTGAAAATTTCCCACCCTCAAAAAAAAAAAAAAGCTTATGCTTACCTACTTTCAGAATGCAACCTCTTAAAATCTTAAAAACGGGCGGAACACGAACCTCAAACGAGTACAACGTATTTCCTGCCGATGAATAGAGATCACGCTTTTCAATATCAAGTAGCTAAATGTGATAGACGTTTCCCAACCTTGAGCAATATACTCTTGTATATATTATTTTTTGCCGCCTGACTGTGCCACCTGCTTTCGTGTCTGAAAGACGCCTTCCCGCTGACACAGTTATTATTTATGTTCCCAATCTAAATATCACGAGTTTATTTTGTATATGAACTACCGGGACGATGCGATAAGTGAATAGGTTTGTTGCAGTTACCATTTTAAAATGGGTTTTTTATTTAATTTAGTTTAGATGTTATTATTTAAATCAAACGTTTGATAGCATAATTCAATTAGATGAAGGTGTTCATTATGTAGTAATTGGTTAACACAAGGATTTCCTCGATGAATATTTATTTAGAATAGTGACTATTCTATGGTTAAATGTTCAGCAAATTTTAAACGGTTCGATTAGAGGATGGTTTTCAAACACGAAAGAAGTACCTAGGTAATTGTTTTGACTTGGTGATATAAAACATAGTTGCCTAGTTTTTCTGGCTCTAAGTAGTTGTGAAAATCACTGTAAACAAACTCGTTTTCCAGGAAAAAATCGAGTGTTATTAGGTATTTTTTTAAGTTCTCGATTGAACGTATTGGATTTTTTTCCAAAAGGTTAGAGAAGTAAACAATCGTGTATAATATTCTATTAGATTAGATATGGCTTTTACCTCTCGCTCAACCGTCTCCATTTGCCAATATTTATGTTATAAGCGCGCAATACCGAACCTCTTGAGTAAATAACCTTATTCCAAATAAAATAAATAGAAAAACCTGCAAATATTCCACTTCCTTATATTTTCAAAACTTAATATATACAGTTCCGCATAGATTTAAGGGCGTGAGTCCCTTGAGGCACAAGTCACAGGCCAGGCAACGTATATATCACCCCCGGGACAATACATTTCGTGCTTTTCCACGATAAGTAGCTCATACAAGATACACTGATTTATAAGGGGCGAAAAAATATTACTACCCGATAACGGGGCAGAGTTGGCAATAATATTTGTGACGTAATATCGCGTGCATTGAGAAAATGTTTTATTGGGGCTGTTCTTTGTATAGAAATTGTAATCTGGAATCTAGTGGGGTTGTTTTTTTCTTCGTTCAATAGACACTTCATTCCTTCCTGTGCGTGATTTGTGTTAAATTGAAGTATTCATTATTTTATCCATGTTTTATTGAGAGAATCAAGGAAAATCTGAATCTACTACTATGCGTAATTAACTTAGTGTTTTACTTAACTGCAAAGTTTCCCAGATTGGAAAAACTTCTGGAAGTCAGAAGCAGAAACAACCACTAGCATGAAGCAATCGACTATTTGTCATCTTTTGTAAAAAAAAATGGTCGAGCTGTAGGAGTAGTTAAATATCAGCGTTTACACAGAGTAACCGCGTGATATTGATGTCATGCAGTTTCTGAGTTCTCAAGATCAGATGGGCCTTGAAAACTCTGTAACTGTATGACACCGTTATCACACAGAACAAACCTAATGAATTCTAACGTTGAAGTCAACAATCGTGAGGAAAACGGCATGCTCAAGAACCAAACAATTCGAATACATGTAGATTTTAGCCCAACCCCTCTTTCAGACTTTGAACATTATAGGCTGATTATGCTATGCTATGTCAACCAACTAAAATATTACACAAACAACTTATAACAACCAGCCTTATTACACCAAATTAACGCCCTAATCTTCCCACATTAGCTGAGCACGACAAATTCGTCATAACAACACGACACGTGTCGAACAAGACACTCGTGTCGAACAACTTGCCCGAACAAGTTCCGAACTCCTTTAACACTTTCCTACACATGTTGTACTGAATGTTCTCTCCGGATTGCTAAGTCTGATGTATGTTGGAATAGGATATTCGTTTTCAAGGCGTCTTGTGGGTCTTGTAAGATGCGACTTTTACGTTGAACTGTTATCTCGATGTCAAGTTTCGAAGGTATTGGTTTAACAAAAATTACATTACTTTACACTTTGCAAAATAATTCAGTTTCAAGTTCCGTGGATATTAAAGTACTGAGTAAAGCCATACATGACAATGATTAGTAATTTGTTTCACAATCCTTCGGATTGGTGTTACGCAATTAGGGTGGGTACTGCCGGTCTAGGTATTTCATAAAAATCTCATCGTGAAAAAAAAAGTGAAGTGAACTTGGCGTGAGCTGCCAATAGTGTAAATTCCTAGCATCAAGTGGAATGACAGCTCACTTCACCTTAATTACATTGGTGTGATTTTTACAGAAAAGACCCGCAGTACCCTAATTGCGTGGAGACGCCCTGGGCTTCGGGAATCGCAGGCCGATGACCGGCCACCGTAGGCGCGGGCTTACGGACGGTGAGCAATGGGTAGCTCGCCGTCCGATAAAGACCAGGCCCGGGTCGACGGCCCGTTGTGCTCCACGCGCGCCACAAATAGATTTCAGAACAACAGTAGGGGTATACTAGGACCGATGCCTGCCGGGGTCGCGGGAAAGTCCGAAAGGGATACCGTGGCCCCTGGCGACGTATAGGCACCTGAAGGAGCACGGGTGGGTTTCAGTCAGTAAGAATCTGATACGCCCTCCCGCTCCGGAGCGGGAGGTATAAATTTGATAATTTCCCACCCTAAAAAAAAAAGTACCCTAATTGCATAACACCGATCCGAAGGATTGTGAAGGAAATTGCAAATAATTGTCTTATATGTCTAAAAACTTTGTCTGAGCAACATATATAATGCAATGAATATTGTTAAACTGTCAAAATCAAACGAATTGGCATTGTAAGCATGTTATGCAATTATTCCGCAGGAAAATTACTTCATTGGAGACTATCATTGCGGTAAGTATCAATACCACCGATAGAGAAGCTCCCAAAGTCTCTCAAAACAAAGCGAATATTGGCAATAAGATAGTACTCAATCAACGCACATAAATCTTCGTACATAAGTGTGTGCTCATTCACACACACACACACACGCGATTATATCCGTAGCAATACACAGATAAACTATATCCATTACAATCGGTCTTGTGTTTGTAATACATTATTACTTCCCCTCGCCGCTAGTCATTTAATCACTGTAACTACGGCTAATGCGGAACATTATTCGGGAGGAAGAAAGCCACGCGAAATATCGCCGTGACGTGCGCTAATACAAAATATTGGACCATTAGTTCTGTGCCGTGGTTTAGTAAGCGATACTGTTGTTGCCTTACTGTGGATCATTAGTGAAATGGAAATTCTCTTATAGAACATTAAATCAGTAACAACGTTACTAACAAATCATACAAAACAAAAGACTACTGAAAAATCTATGACGCTTGGTACGCAAACAAATGACGCGTAGCAATATTTCTCGTAGCTGACGTAGCGCAGCCGTCAACTACGCCGTAGCAACCACGTAGTTCCTTATTCTCAACAATATTATTATAATGGTTGCTAGTTCCATGATACTAATCTACATATTGGATGTTTAAATCGTCGAGGAAGTTAATTCTGAAAACGGATCTATTGAGGCTGTTTCTGCATTGAGCGTTTGACAAGTTCTCAACTTCAAATTTTCAATGCAGGAAACAGGTGTTAAATAGCATATCTCTGTTCTTTCTTAAATGTAAAACTTTTATAAACAGAAAAGTTTTCAAAATAATAAAGTGTCATAAATCAATGTTTATGCGAGATGCGACTGAGAACGGCTCGTTTGTGAGTGCTATGCCAAAGCCACGCGGCCAGCCGTTGTTCTCTGGTACATTAATTACTCGGCGTGGCAGTGTGTCGTGAAATATGAACCTGCAGCGATATCCCATTGCATTGTGATGCCTTTGAATTATTTATGTGGACGAAGAGAAAACTTGGAGATAAAGGCTCGAAGGGCGTTTTAATTTATCCATCCTGCTGTATTTGGTGTCCAACCAACTGAATTAAAGACAGAATATTGCTATAGTTTACTACTAGGCTTAGCGAGAAAGTCTGCTAAATTCCCGCATTGAACTGTATGGTCGAATTGTCTTTTCTTGTTCTTTCCTTCAATATACTTTGTGATTTTACCTGCATACTTCGTTTTATTAAATAATATGTCGTGCACGGTTCGATTCCAGGACGACATTTGAATTTGATGTGGCAATCGTTCCCTTTTTTGCTACAATTTTGGTCAAATTTATTATTCATATTTTTATTCAGCTGAAACTGATAAATACCAATTATATATTCAGTCCGTCACTAACCTATATAACCTAAGCATATAATTTACTAGCGATTGCCCGTCACTTTGTCTATGTGTATTTTATCTTTTTGAATACAAATATTCAGGATAAAAAGTATCCCCTCTCCACGTCTCATGCTACCTCTATGTTAAATTTCATAAGAATCGGTACAGTGGTTTAGGCGTGAAAATACAGACAAAACTACTTTTGCATTTATAATATTAGTAACTAGCCTTTTCCCGCGACTTCGCCCGCGTGGTGTTTGGAAATATCCCCCGGAAATGTACTAGCGGTATAAAAAGTATCCTATGAGTTATAAACTATCTATCTTCCAAATCCTATTAGTAGCATAATACTAATGATTGAAATCCTACTGTGAATTCATGCAAGCCTAGTACTTTTTGGTACATTACCGCTCAGAAACTGTGCTCAATGTGTCGTGAACAGTATACTGTCTTGTATTACATGCAACGTACCACCGGAATATAAAACACGTATCATGTGTTAAATTCAGGTTATAAACTATAAACATTGATTCTGTAGGTTGATTTTGACCAAATAAACGCTGAATGTTACTCACAATAAAACTTTTTATCTTTCAGTAATTCAATTTTCGACCCAATGAGTGGCTTTCACGTGATGCACTCCCAAACAGAGCTATCTAATTTCTTCACCACCCTTAGTTGACTGGTAGAGCATACCTAAGGCATTAAGTCCGCCTTTGTACCGTTTTTGGATGCGAAAACTTTAAATAAATAAATAACTTATAAAGCGGCATGATTCAAGTCCTCAAATAAAAATTATGTTCGACAAAGCAACAACAAGAGACATGATGTTTATTCAGCAAACCGAAATAAAGCCAAAGCGGTCGTAGTCAAAGGCATGCATTGAGCCCGTGTAAGCACGGGAGGCTGTGATCATAAACTGCGGGCAAATGAAGCGGAAAGATTGGCAAAGCTTAGCCTCACTGCATGTAAGTTAGGTGCATGGCCTAACTTACAACACGTGAGTTAGCTTAGCAGGGATTGGCAACAAAAGTTAAGCAGAAGTTAACTTTGTTGCAGTTGAAAGAAGTAATACTAGTGTGGCGTCACGTACTGTGCATTTGTGAACGGACATCAGTTTAAGTGGCGTCACCTGTATTAGTTTAGATAAGTATTTATAAGTTAGTAAGGAACGCACCTTGTTAAGTGGCAACACTAAGCTACGATCCGGGGCGTTACCCATAGAGAGCATCCCTTGGTAGTAGCGTCGCTAGCTTGCTTGCCAACCGTAGAGGGACACAGACTAGATTTTAGACCATTCGTTTATTTGTCCCTACTAGTTTAATTAGTTATATGTGTATAATAAATATGATATGATATACATTAACTAAAAGTTGGAGTTTCACTTGCGCTCACGATTACAACTTCACCTCCAATGCGTGTAAAAGGAGACAGGTGGAATACTTTCCACCTACGTCCCCAAACTCGCACTCGGTTTCTGCATTAAAGATTTGAAATTGATAACTTGTCAAACTCTTCTTTACATTTTCATCTTCTTCTTCATCGCGGTCGCTGCGTTTGAACAACGTATGCTGAACGTGGTCGCCGCGTTTGCGTAACAAGAGTGATTGACGTGAGTGTACAAGAGCGAGTGAGACAAGCGAGAGTAGAATTTTGTGAAATCGCAGAACACGTCGCGTAGTCGCGGCTAACTCGCTTCGCACCAACGACGGAGAGCACGCTCACATATCGCCCCGCTGGAAACACGCTGGCAAATCGTCCGTGTGATAGCACTTTTTTAAGGTGATTCTTTCAATGTGCCCCGCTTAATTCTAAATTTCTTACGTTTTGTATTCCGCGGGCGATTTGCCTCACCTTTTATTAAGTAATGCTAAATAAAATAGAGTTTGACAATTTCTCAATTACAAATTCTCAATTCTGAAACCAAGTGTGACAATCATAGTATTACTCAAAAATTGCTACATAATTGTCATATTTCAAAATTGTTACAGAAGGTTGAAAGTGGTAAAAATCCACCTCAAAGAAATTGAATACTGCCATATTATTTTATTTAAACAAAAAGTCTTGTGAATTTTATTCATGATCTTGCTAAACGGACCATAACGTAAACTGTATCGTACAGAAGCCGGGAGGAACATGAATATTTAAATATATCATGAACAGAAGACGAACGTACAACGGAAGCGTATTGTATAGTTCTTAATTAGGTGCTTCATAAACATGGAAAATAATAATAAGGTAAAGGTCAATGTACTCGAATAAATCCTTTACTAAACAACAAAAATAAAACCAGACATTTACAAACTAGCAACACACGCAATAATTAACGATATCATCAAAAGAGTAGCTTAAAAGGATTAGTATTGCCACACTGCTTCGGTAGCATCTCAAACAAGATTCGGCTAAGTCGCGCCAGGAGGCGGGATTACCGAAATAGAGTTGGCGAGGATTAGGCCAGAGCACTCTCTGCCGTTCGATGTACTACCCGCTTAATACGAACGTAATTGTCACGTGGGAACGTAAATGAAGGCACAGTGCTCTGCATTCTGTGTTGAACTGTATGCGGTTCTCTAGGTGCTATTGAGAGTAACAGGTAGGGGTCCTACTAGACAAAGTTTCGCTGCAAAATTACCAATCAGCCTATGGGGAGTTCTAAAATTCTAACTAATTATTTCAGCTAGTGAATTTAGGTATCTAATAAAAAGGACTGCCTATTGTTTCATTGTTCTTTTTATTTTTTTGTTTAACTTACTGTTGTGTGTTACTGATTCGATTACGACAAATATTTAACTAAAAGAACACGCACAAGCTAAACTAGTGCCGTGTGCCATGGGATATGATTTTATGTTAAAACTAGAAACTTCAGGCAGACAAAGTCGCGCAGAAGACAAATGAACACACACACGATTTTTAATAGTTTTTACTAGACTTCCATAAGCTGTCTAAACTCGCACTCGCTTTCGGTCGGTCGTATATGCGTGCGCTCTATACAATGGCTACTAATTTGGTGAAATGTTCTCATTGCAACATTGTAATAAACGAAGTGCTTGTGTTTGTGAATAACAAAATTCAAGTTATAGACGAGGAAGGTATTAGCCGAATATGTGTTAATTCTTTTTCGGATGTCGATATAGATATTGCCAAGAACCTGCTGTTTACGTCAATACCTAAAACAAAGAAAAGGACGCAGAGAAAAGGTGATTGAAAGAGACGACGGGATATCGATGATATTATTCGTCTTCTGAAGGAAACAGACCCGGGGGAGACTCCGGTCTTTGTTGCACGGGACCTTGAAAAATTACCCCCCGTTCTGTTTGATCATGTCGACGTTACGCGTATCTTAAAAGATTTACTGAGAATGCAACAAGATATCAATCGTATTAAAGAAAATTGCGTAACAGTGGATCATCTGGATACTGTAAAATGTGTTCTACAATCTCTAAAGATAAAGGTCAATAGGCAATTAGTATGGGAAAAAAACCCACGGCGGACAGAAATGAAATTGTGAAGATATATAGATAAATGTCTCTAGTTTATCATGGTAAGGGTCGCTTTCTTGTGGGTTGTGGGAATTTTGAAAAAAAAAACTTTTTTACATTTCACATTATTTATTCGGCATGATCAATATCCACTGTGATTTCATCTAAAAATACGGCAGGGGCTTCGATTTGTTGTTGGTGCCTAGCCCAGGATAAAAAATAAACTATACTGGCAATATGCGCGCAGCTCCCGACGGTACGGCGGCCGTGTATACACGAGCAGTAGTAATCTTCAACACTTTGTCTTCCTTGTCTCGCTGGATTTATCAAAATATATGTGTAGTATTGTCGCGCTCTGACATGTCGCGACTGAATTCGTCCTCTTATCAATATTTTATTGTTTATTAAGCCTTGGTGACGATAGAGCTCTATCAAGTAGACACCATTTGGTCTCATGTGTTCATGGCAGTACGACCTGGCCAGTCTTAAATGATAGCTGCCCAATGTGAATAATATAAGTTCTTCATAGGTTAGCTGTGGGAAATCTCTAAAATCTGGATTGTTTCCATCTAATGGCATGAATGCAACTCTTTGTCTATTTATGTTGTTTTCAATTACGTATTGCGCCAGTTCGTTCTCTCTATTCATGTTGTCATTTATAATGTTAATAAACTGCTCGACGTATACACTATCTTCATACGGACGCCTGGTAGCGTTGATAACTGCTGCCGTGATTTTGAAGTCCGCCATCATATTTCGCATAGCTACATTGAAATACGTATGTCGAAATATTTTATAATCTTTTTTAAAACGGCCATTTATGGCCTCGATTACCCATCGACACATTGTAATCAATCGTGACTTATTGGCATCTACCGTCGTCAATTGTTCTCCTCTTCCTGCGGATGGTGGCATATGTGGAACATAACCACATTCTTCAATTAAAGGAATTGAATCTCGAAATCCACGATCTAATATAAAAATGTCATTAGGTCTTAAAAACCAAAGCCAAGGGGATTCTTCACTTTGTAACAGATGACGCAGGATTGAGGCATCTGACGTTGTCGCTGGGTATGGCCCCACTACGTCTATTATATAGCCATCGGTGCAAACGACCAGAAAAGGCTTCACTAAGTTTCTGAATTTGTGAAGACTATAAGTTTTTCTTTGAAATAAAAAATTCGCACTTTTTTGGACATACAAGTACGTTCCGTCCATCACAAAAATTCCATTTTCATTTTGGTTACCACCAAAAATATGGCTCGGGATCGAAAGGTTTCTGGCTACTGTATCTTCTCGAGTTAAATGATCCAAGCCCAAATACCGCGGCACAAAATCTTCAGTTAAGCATTGTCTAGCTATTTGTAGCTTTCTCTCAAATGTTCTTCTAGACATATTGAATTTTGATGCTAAGCGCTCATCCGAATCGCCGGTTCTTATTTTTACCAAATAAACCCCTAAAACGGTGGCAGGATATTCAGATCTGACACGAAGAGATGGAGTTTGTTGTAAAATGGTGTTAAATTGAATTTTAGTTAAAGACGTCCAAAAATGCAGCTCGTCATCATCAAATTCTTCAATATGTTCAAAGTCCATTTGGTTTCGACGCTCATATCCCCATTTGTACAGACTTATTAAGTCTAGCACGTGTGCACTATTAAAGTTTTCATGGGTTATCTGACCATTCGCAAGCATGTCCCAATCATTTGCCATTATATGGGGCTGGCAAGCTCGTGCTAGATCGGGTACATATAAATTGTGATTATGTAATAGATAAAATCTGGCATATAATGGCACACCTCGTGTAACAATGTTCCTGCAGTTTTGAAATATGCAGCGTCGTGCAGTATTTGATGCTCGTAAATATCCAGTAATAGTAAGTAAACCTTGACCCTCGACTGCTATTCCTTGATCAACTTGATTATGTGGCTGCCCTTGTGTATGCTGATTGTGCACAGCGCGATCAAATCTTTGCCAGCAAGGATGACATATTGATCTAGTACCATCAAAAGGAATCTGAAATAAGTTAAAATATAACAGTTAATGTTTGTCAATTACGAGACATTGATTTTTGCAATATGGCTATCCGCTGACTAACGATTGGGACAGACAAAACTGATAAAGCATGCTAATACAAAACTTACCTCGTGTGGTATTATTTCTTGTAACAATAACACTGCGTGATGCCGATATCTTTCTAAAAACAGTTCTGTTAGTATGTGTTTTCTGCGACGTAACACGGATCGGTTACACACTACACAATTATTACTTCTATCCATATCAAATAAATTCCAAACAAACAGCAAAAAATCAGGTCCAGTAAACGTACGGAGGTAGTCGATAAAAACAATAGATAACAAGTAAGCGCACAGATCACAACGAAAGACAACGAAGGACTGCGATGATACGGTCGAAACAATGCGCCAGCGCAACGAGCGAGACGTGACCTAATGTGTGAGAGAGAGAGAGCGAACGTATACCTGCCGATTTGATCACGCGGGACGCACATGCACTCGCCAAAACTCTTAGTAGCTATTGAATAGAACGACAACTTATATTACTTAAATAAAGTATAAGATTTTTTTCATAAATATATTTTTGGTTCAAACTTTGTTCTCCCATGGATTCCAAATAAAGTAACCTTATACAATGTTAATTGAATTTATACTCTTTCATTTTATACCATTTTCATTCATGTCCGCGACCGGGTCGGATTCCGCCCAATGACCTTTGAAGAAAATTGTGGAACCTAATTCTGGTGGTAGTGTAAACAAAAAGCGAGGTGCCTGCTTGTTGAACAGCTTTGAACACTGAAGTGGACCGATGCGGTTGCTTCCTGAGAGCGATGAATACGACTTGTCTAGTGTAATTCCATCGCCCCTGAAAGCAAATTGTCTAATCCCGTCACCGGGAAAAATAACCACCGTTTTGAAGAAATGCACTGCCTCAAGTTCCAACGATAATTGTGGTAGTAGCAACAAATGTCATGAAGGGTATCGCCGTGAGTGATGTCTCAAAATATATTGCAAGTAAGACCGACATACCCGTCGCTGTTAGAAAAATGGTTATGAATAAACCAAAAGATTATGAATCATACAAGATTTTTGTGCCTAAACAGATGTTTAATGTGTTTATGAACAATGATTTCTGGCCTGACGGAGTAGTCTATCGTCGGTTTGTAGATTTTAACTACAAAAAACGAGTTAATAATTCCAAATAATAACTATGGATGTGTGCAAGATAGTAACTTTCAATTGCAAGTCGGTTAAAAGATCTGCAATGAACATTAGTGAAATGTGGACACTGCTGACATTGTTGCTCTGCAAGAGACATGGTTGTTGCCTCAAGACATTCCATTCCTCGGATCATTACATGCTGACTTCGAATATACTGGAAATTCGGCAGTTGACTGCTCACAAGATATTTTTCGCGGCAGGCCGTACGGCGGCGTCGCGATATTATGGCGTAAAAATATAATGAGCTCGGTAACAGTAATTAACTGTGTGAGTGTGCGTCTAGCGGCCGTACATTTCTAAATAGAAAACCGGTTGTTTATTGTGTTTAGCGTTTACATGCCAACTCAATGTGTTGATAACTTAGCAGAGTTCACTCAGAGTTTGAGTGAAATTAGTGCTATTATAGACAGTAGTGAAGTGGAATGTGTTTATGTCCTGGGTGACTTTAATGCACAGCCAGCTGAATTATTCTATAATGGACTGGAGTATTCTTGTGCCGATGAATTGAGGGTTTGTGCGGATACAGCCAAGTTAGGTAGTAATTCAAGTGAGTTCACGTTTGTGAGTGATGCACATGGCTCGAGACGTTGGTTGGACCATTGTGTCGTCACGTCTGCTTGGGACACTATTAAGGACGTTAAGGTATTTTATGATGTTATGTGGTCGGATCATCTGCCTTTGGAAGTTTATTGTGATTTGAAACTAGTTCGTAAGAAGGTGCAAACATCAACTAGCAATTCATATAATGTGCAAGAAAAAGTTGTTTGAGGGTTACGTCAAAACAAAAACGTACATTAATCTTCTGTAACGATAAATTTAAATTGTTAGATTTTCCCGAGATGTATACACTGTGTGCCGATAAAAAAAGTAGTGAAGTCACTCATAGGGCGGGGCTGGATGTAATGTACAGTAATATTGTTAAGATACTGTGTGAAGGGGCGTCGCTGACGGCTGATAGAAGTTGTAATAAAGGTAGGAGGTTGACCGGGTGGAACAAACATGTAAGCAAAGCGCACAGTTTAGCGAAATTAAAGTTTCAAATATGGTCTTGGAATGGAAAGCCTCGTCAAGGTCATACTTTCGATGAAATGTGTTTAAGTCGTAAGACTTTTAAGTGTAGACTGAAATGGTGTCAAACCCACCAAGATCAAATTAGAATGGACATTATAGCTAGCAATAGGAATACTAAAAACTTTTCACAATTTTGGAAGAATGTAAATAAGCAAAATATTAAGCTCGGGCGTCCAACTCAGGTGGCAGGGGTTTCTGAGCCTAAGGAAATTGCAGAATTATTTAAAACCCACTTCCTGGTGGAACCTTTATTGAAACGGGAACCTGTGACTGATGTGGTCGATGCTGAGGTCGGTCGGGCCCCGGAAAATCTTATCAGTGTCTTTGCCAAGGAAGTAAGAAAGGTTATTCAGTATATGAGTAGGGGTAAATCCCCGGGTCATGACGGCCTCAGCGTCGAGCACCCCAGGCATGCGTGTACGCATCTACCCAGGGTCTTGTCTATGTTTTATTCACTGTGTATTTCACATTCATACTTACCGCCAGATTTTTTGAAAACAATTGTAGTGCCAGTGATAAAAAGTATAATCAAAACGTGTGACATAAGTAATTACAGGCCGATATCTTTGGTGGCAATCATGGCAAAAGTCCTGGACAGGCTAATTGATAACCACCTAGCTAAGTATATACTTCTAAATGATAGGCAGTTCGGGTTTAGACCTGGCATGTCCACAGAGACTGCGATACTTTCCCTTAAGCACACAGTCAGATACTATGTGGATAGAAAGACCCCAGTATATGCCTGTTTCTTAGACCTGAGCAGGGCTTTTGACAGGGTTTGTTATGATGTCCTGTGGAAGAAGTTGCGTGATGCCAATGTGCCTGAGGAGTTATGTGCTGTTCTTGGGTATTGGTACAATAGGCAAACTAATTTTGTAAAATAGGACAGGGCTCTCTCGGACCCGTTTACTTTAGGATGCCGAGTGAGACAGGGGGGTATATCTTCTCCACTTATTTTCAACCTGTACATGAATAATCTAATAGATGGACTCAGTAGGAGGACTATCGGATGCCATGTAGATGGAGTTTGTGTAAATAACATCAGCTATGCAGATGACATGGTACTGCTGGCTCCATCTATCAGTGCACTCAGAGAACTGTTACTAATGTGTGAGACGTATGCTGCCAGCCATGGTTTGCGGTATAAAGTAAAAAAGAGTGAGTTCTTGGTATTTGCTCCTAGATGCAGGAGATTGGATAAGGTTCCACAGGTCATGCTAGGTGAGACTGTACTACGAAGAGTCTATGAATTCAAATACCTGAGGCATTCGTCGTTCAAAGAGTCACAGATTCTTTGAACGACGAATGTGACATGGAAAGGGAACGCAGAGCGTTGACGGTCAGGGCTAACATGCTAGCCCGCAGGTTTGCACGCTGCACAAAAGAGATCAAGATTTTGTTATTTAAATCCTTTTGTCAGACGTTTTACTCCAGCAGCCTGTGGACAGCATATACGCAAAGGGCTGTCAATGCTCTGCGGGTCCAATATAATAACGCATTCAGGATGCTGCTGAGGTTCCCGCCGTTTTGCAGCGCGTCCGCCATGTTCATGGAGGCACGCACTGATGGTTTCGCGGCAATCTTACGCAAGAAAGCGACGTCCCTGCTGCACAGGGTGCGTGTGAGTAACAACAGCATCCTCAGTGTGATAGCGGACAGGTATGACTGTCCGTTCTTTAAACATTGTATGCGTTTATGTGTGAACTAACATAGTTTTAAACACTATTTTTTACTAACAAAATGGATCATGTTGTCTGAAATATAAATAAATAATAATAAAATAAACGACAAACAAATAAACAGGTTTTTTTTGTAAATTCCTGTCCAATGGTTGTTCTTAAACTACATCCAGTAAGACCATTACTTAACACAATGTATTCTATTGTATTTATATACAGGGCACAGATGTATTACAGGTGGACTTTCACTCGAATTCTGCCTATTCAGTTGCTAATCCCTTAGCTTCTTACAACACGGACAGGAAAATAGTGTTTTATTCTTAGCGTGAGCCACAAGACACCTACCTAAGTATATTAAGAAGTACTCCTTAATCTCTTTCGCCTTAAGGCGGATCAATACGAAGTCACTATATGATGCTTACCTACTTGAGAGATATAGCTGTACAAGGTTCTTTTGGCGCGTGGTCAAAATCGGAACTAACGCAGTCATCTTGTTTTTTCAATACATTTCACAAAACAATTGCACTAATTACTTGCCAACAGCGCCACCCTGTCAACGTCATTCGTGTGCCAAAAGATCCTTTTAACACCATGTAATTAGTGATGACACTTTTGAACCTTATTACTAATGGCATAAGGTTAAAAGTGATCAACCGCCATTATTCGCGGTTGTACATCATACAACACATGACGAATTACTAAAAACTGATTTTTCAATATTTACTCATAAACTCATAACTTTTTCTGAGGAATAAAATATTGCGGTTTTATAGATTTTTTATAGAATTACATTTGATTCTTTAGGTAAAAGATAACTGACTATTGAAAAATCAGCCTTAAGTGTTTTCCGTAAAGCCAAAAAAAGTTAATGAATGGTTAGTCTAAAAAAACCGGCCTAAAATAACTTTTTTAAACAATGACAGTAAAAAATGAAAATAATGCGAGTGATAAAAAAAAAAGTATAGTCATGGAAAAGAACGATAAAAACAAATTGCGCGTGCAGCACTGTAGACGTGATAGAAGTGAAACTTCGTAGAAAATAAAGAATGAGAGAGATTTAGTGACAAACAGAGTTATATCTTTCTTCTCTTTCATGTAACGAACTGTGTCTAAACGTGACGCGTCCTTGAAATTTCACTCTCAATTCTTGTCTAATAATCGAATCGCTGCCTAAGAAGTTTCACTTCAACAAAACCTCCGAACTTGCTTCGGTAAAAAGTTTATAAAAACATATTTAACTCCATTTCTACCAGATTTATTATTTTAGTAAGGAAGTGACCTCTACCCATTAAAACTGCAATGCCTCGGAGGTCACGTCCTCTACGAACGTGTCCCCGTCTTTAGGTACAGTACCTACATTGCGTCGGCCCTTTAAACTAGAACACGACGCAGCTTCACCTATACCTACATAACATAACATCACACCTGTATCCCCGAAGGGTGAGGCAGAGCAGATCTATAGTAAGTACACCCACGTTTTAACTGCTATTCTTAAGTCCTATGTAATAAGAGGCGAGCCTATTACTATCAACCGGGCACAAATCCAGACTCTGGGCTGCTACTGAAAAATTCGTAATGGAAAAACCTAATAACACTTTGCCCGACCTGGGAATCGAACCCAGGACCTCATGCTCAGCAGTAGCGCTTGCGACCACTAGGCCAACGAGACAGTCCTATAACTACTTGTCAGCACAAATAAAGCCAGGAATACACATGCCAGTAACTTACGCAAAGACATGCAAGTAGCTTGCATACTACTATTGTTCCCAAGTTATCACCAGTGAGAAGTCAATCAATCTGCCTAGCCTTTTCCCAACTATGTTGGGGTCGGCTTTCAGTCTAACCGGATGCAGCTGAATACCAGTATTTTACATGGAGCGACTGCCTATCTGACCTCCACAACCCAGTAACTGGGTAATACGATACCCCTTGGTAAGGCTGATGTCAGACTAGGGCTTCTGACGGCTTTTAACGACTGTCAAAGATCCACGAATGACAGCCGGGACCAATGGCTTAACGCTTATCACCAGTCGGAAGTGTTATACCATATGTGTAGTGTAAGTACCTACCCATTCAAAATATTTCACCTATAAACACTACCTCCACCCTTGCCTAACCCATCGGGTAATACAGGTTTGATGTTGTTACGTAAGAGCACAACCTATGTGTCAAGCCAAACGTGCAAAACATTAAATGAAAAAACCAAAATCTTGACATTTTGTTTCCTTTCCACTTCACAACATACATTTTTAAGGCCTCACTGTAAACGTTATGGGGAACGAGAACAAAAACTTTTTCGTATTTTCATTAAGTGAAGTCGTGGAACGTATAAATTTTAATGATTCCGAACAAGTTGTGCAAGTAATGAGCTTTCAGTTTCAAGCTAGGAATAAAGAAAATATGGAGGTGTATTCTATTCGTAAACCTAATACTGCGCCAGTGCTGTGGAAACAACCTAGTAGGAAGAGATACCAATAAGTTTGATTAATT
The DNA here is from genome assembly GCA_947364205.1 of Agrochola lota. Taxonomy (NCBI): domain Eukaryota; kingdom Metazoa; phylum Arthropoda; class Insecta; order Lepidoptera; family Noctuidae; genus Agrochola; species Agrochola lota. The sequence continues at coordinate 13,238,626 of OX376223.1, read as the reverse complement.
TCCTCACCGAAAAAATGTCTAAACTTTCCTAGCTTTTAGTTTGACGATAGTCTTTTACTAATCAAGCACTGACTTATGAAACGCATTTAATTAAGTGTCACAAAGACAAAAATTTCCAAAAATTTCGTTCAACAATATTTTGTACGAGGTTGAAATAAGTCTTAGGCCTTGTCCACACTTGTATCATCTTGGTGTATCAGATTTCCGTCGCGTGGCACCGTTTTGTATCATTATCGCTAGTTTGGACGCAAAGTGACTCACATGATCACGTATCATTTTGCGTTCGCCTTAAGTTACAACATTGTCTTCTTAATATGGCGTTGAGGTGTACTCACTTAAGCTACGGTTTCGTAAGACTGCAGTGACCGTCACATAGGTAGCGTCCGCAATTTGCCGTGGTATGACGTCACTGAAACGTCTTTTATGAAAGGAAGATGGTGTGTTTCACTAGAGAGCGTTTTGTGACAGCGTAAAGTAAAACCCCGGTGCCATAATTTTCATGACAGCCGTCACTGCGACTGTTATGTGACGGCCACCGCTTTTCGACGAAACCGTAGCTTTACCACATCTCCAACACTTTTGACATCCAAGTTCACAGGCGAGCGATGTTGAAACTCAACGAAGCCGGTGACGAATTACAAAACCTAATAAATATTCAGCGGGATAACGATTGTTAGTCACATTGAGATTTCTTTTGATACACCGCGTTTTGGGAGCTTCCCGTTTCGTTTCATTTGTCATATTCATGTGGAATTAAGTGTGTTACTGTCTTAACTATACTGATATAATAATCGTTTCGCAGAGTTCAAGAAGTTGTTTGTAAAGTACGTGTGAATTTGAATATGAATATTTATGACCTATGTTTTAAACATGAGGTGAGCAATTGAGCATGCCAGAAATTAGCATACGTTAAATTGGCATCCTTTTGTTACGTTATTTTAAAGCTCGATTTAACAAAAAGAAAGGATGATAGGATTATCATTTTTAAAGATTTAAAGTTCAATGAAAAAGAGTAAACGAATTTATTTATAAAAATATTAATCTAATGTTGTTCATATAACACATAAGTAGAACCTTCGTACAAGTTACTCTTGTACTATTTTTGAGAAGAAACACTTCGTAAATATGCCATCGTTAGGGATTACTGGACTAAGCTTATTATATAAAGCCAGTAATACCTATTTATGCCGAAAGTTCTTTGTATTTTCTTCCGTAATCTTATGAAAACAGCTCTCTTAACCAAAATAAACTATAACGAGTATTATCCAGAATAATGTTAGTAGAAAGTTTTTATATCCAATAAAAAAATTACTTTGGAACTAAGTTTTATTTTGGATGTGGAGCAAAACAAATCAAAATTCAGATAGCTGTAGGCACAGAGTCTATGCGATAGCTACGGCGTAGCTGACACGATGATGTCACCGTAACCCTTGCTCTCGTAGCAAACTACCGAGTCACTCTTTATGGTACATTATTAAGCATAGAGGGGAAAGGGTTTTATTCTAAAAGCTGTATTTCTGTTATAAAATGGATAATTATTTATTTTTGGATAAAATAATGTCTTGAGTAACATAATTGACAAAGGCAATATCCGTCACCATTGTCATCACAGAACCAAACCGGGTTGGTTATTTATACATAGAAAAAAAAGCCCTTGAAATTAGTTTTATTTCTTGAATACCTCTTCTTACATCGCTCTATTAAAATACTTAATTCCGTTTCTTGCTCATTCGTTCGATTCTCTACCAGGACTCCATAATAGCAAAGAATACATCTTAACTAACTGTGACTGCAAAGATTGTACGCAAAAAATATCTCAGTCCCTCTGAGCTTAGCTTGGAAGCTATATAACATTTCATTAGCGGTCAGCGAAGACGCTCCGGTTACTGAGGTAATAAATCCTCATTTTTACTAAAGGACAAGTGAAAAGAAAAGAAAAATAGTGAAGGGAATTTGCGTTATGAGCGAATAAACTATTTTGTTAAGGTTTAGGACCTGCTGTAAATCATTTTAGATTAAATGAAACATGGATGAGATTACTGAATTATTTATTTAATTTAGAAGATTTATGGCTTTCCCCAACAGTGGGAATTAAAAAATTAATTTAGCAATGCGTGTATGGGTTCTGTTAAGATTTCACTTGATGTGACTTATAAAATATCGCCGATGGGCATGAGACTGTGTGTGATTTTTGTGAATATTCATGAAAAATTCTCGAAAATTAACGGGGCCTATCTTTAATACATTACATGTTATTACATTTTTATTTTTTGAGCGTTTGCCACATCTCTGATATTATTGACTCCATTTGGATTCTGTTTATTATTTCTAAAAGCTTATGAGTTATTTTATCGGATTTACTTCTATTTTTTTATTAAAATTTGTCGACTATGAAAAAAAAAAACGAACGTGAATACATTTTTTTCTGAAACAAAACAGTATTTATTTAAAAAACACAAGTGTAAACCTATAAAACCATATGGGGATTGAGAAAAAATTAATATAGACCCCCTCTTTTAAAGTTATTTTTCGATAATTTTTCATGTATATTCAGGAAAATACGGGCGGTCACATGCCCATGGGCTACATTGTATAATTGTCTATAGGAATTCTTATATTTTTCAAATAAATACACCATAGTATGCATATCCAATCATCTCAATTAATCAAATCCATGTCATTTACATTTCATGAAATTATATTCGTTCGTTATTATTTTATAAGCAATATACCAAATCCCTAACAAAAAAACGATTTTATTATTAAAGGCTTACTTACCTTTGTTCGCGAATAATATTTCAATATGTGTATTAAAATAAAATAGCCTTTTTGTCCATATTCAATAACGTGCTACCATACCGATGAATTGAACAAAAGTTTAAATAGGTACCGTTTAAAGCTGTTGAAGTTGGATGTTCGTTTTGACCGTATGAATATACATAGTTACATTGTTACTGTTACTGTTAGCCTGTATCATCCCATTACTGGGCAAAATGCCCATGGAGAGAGCCCCATAACATTATTACATTGATCTTAAATAAAGCCTCCTAAATATCTGTTTTCAAGAATTTCCCACAGCCTTAACAACTGCCATAAATCCACAAAGCATAAAACGCACAACAAGAACTTTAATATGCATCCATCTTCATGCCTCCCTTAATGTAAACAACTCAGCCTCAAAGGAAAATGCATCGCTGTAATCCTCATATTATTACAGCGATTCAAGCTTCAGCGATCAACTACACATAATAAGTTTAATGTAACATATAAAACGGTGGAATCCTAACAGTAGCGCTGTAAAGCACTGCAGAGCTTTGCAGCCTTAACCCATAGAATTGCGGTTTAGCCGCAGAATTGCAGCTTTAAACGCCTTAGCTGAAATGCGGCTGTTTCGAATTCTGTTCAGAATTTGGATGGTTGGCACCCCTGATCCCAACATAGCGACAGATGCGCTAATTGACGAGCGGCTCCGTTTTACACTTTTGTATTGTTAACTGTTGCAACAGCTATTAAGGCTTACGATCATTGCTAGGTATGCATTATGGTGAACATTGGATTGTCATTTTTGCATTATGGTGAACATTGGATTTGCTTTTTGTTTAGGCATTGAATCCGGATTAGCTTTTCATGCTTCTTGCATTGTCAGCGAAAGTTCGATATTTTATGTTTGATTCACTATCTGTATTTACTGGATCAACCCTCACATGTTTTATTTATAATACTTAATTTGATTTCGCTTTCAAAGTTTATTAATTAAAAGGTAAATAAAGGTAATGTATTTTATATAACGACTAACTTCAAGCTTCCATGAACACAAACATAATTATTATCAAAAACACTTACACGTGCGTATCCAACCCTTCTTCAGTGAAACCTTTAATACGCTGAAGTTTAATTATATTCGTACAACACGATACTGTTAATCGGAAGTTGAAGGAGGACCAACTTTTATGACGCTGTGAAACGGGTTGGTCTATGAAGGATTACCCGGAGAACTTCCTAACCTACAGTATACATTAGACAAGCTTTTATAAAAATACTTTACGTACAAATATGTTTTTAAGTTTATTTTTGGTTTGGTTTTTGGTATGTTAAATATGCTATCATTATTAGTCGTAAAAGCTTGTCAAAGCCATAAATTATCTTCGTATATTACAAAACTTTCTAACATTTGTCATCTAGTGTTTCTTTTTTTTTCTTGACATATATACTTGACATATATTTCACACGATTTGATTATAAGTCGTAGCATTTAAGTCATTGATTTACTACTGAAATGTTATTAATACCCGAAAAATAATCATATTATGTAACTTTATTTGTAGTTCAACATAATAAATATCAGCCAGTATATTATCAACAAAATTATATTTTTACTGCAGTGTATTTACTCGTGCTATGTTAAAAACAGGTTAGTACCAGCGACTCATGACAGTTTAATCACGTAATGAAAACACGAATATTGGGCGCATCTGTTCATTATTTAATATTATATTAACCCGTATGTTCCACTAGTGAAAACATTATTGTATGTAACACGGATTGGTTATAGCAGTATGTACATAAACACGTAAAAAATATTCTTGCCATTTTGCATACACAATTCAATCTGCAAGTCTAACCGGATACGGCTGAATAGCAGTTTATTACATGGAGCGACTGCCCATCTGACCTTCCACAATTCAGTTACTGGGTCCAATCCAATACTATACCCCCTGGAGTTGTAAGACTTTCGGGCTTCTGACAACCCGTAGCGACTGTCAAAGATCTACAAATGACAGGGATCAGCGGCTTTACGGCCCTCCGTGCCTCGGAACTGAGACCCCTGTCTCAACAGTAGCACTGTTAGGGCACCGCGATCGCCCACGGGCGCCAGTTATGAAGGGGCGCCGAAGCGACTTCATGTCTGGTTTCCCGTCTGGGCTGTCTCAACTGCATTGAGTTTTGAGTTAACTCAAAGACAGCCATTAGAATACAGAGTGTTACATAAATACGTGATATCCTTTAACTTAAATGCTTTAAGGGTGTGTATGTGCTCTTAATATCAAACAACTTTGATCTTTCTATTGAATTTTTCAACAGTCTTTTGGACACCACTTTAAATTTATTCAATGAAAGATTTGAACAGTTAAATGAGTACTCAGAAACTTGGTCTTCTTGTGTAATATAAAAAGATCCCAAAAAAAAACCAGACCTTCTCAAACTCTGTGGTGATCTCCAATTAAAATTAACTTTAGGGTCGAAATAGACAGTTATGTGTTGTGTGATGAACTCATAACGCTGAAATCCTTTTTGCTTGATGAACATGATTTTGTTATATTTGTATATATTTTAAAACATACATAAATTATAGAATTATTATTGACAATATTGATCATACCTGTAACGGTAGCGAGTGGGGAGAGGAGTTTTTCTAAGCTTAACCTGATAAAAACCTATCTACGATCGACAATATCTCAATCGAGATTGACAAACTTGGCAACTTTGAAAATAGAAAATGAAATTGCAGAAAACATAGACTTCAGAAGAAAAATAAACCAAAGGGTTTTTTTTTTTTTTTAATAAACGTTTGTCTTATTATTTTTTTCCCTTCTTTACTATTTTTTTCACTTTTGTAAATTGGAGAGTAGAGACGAGGTGCCATAGGAATCTCGCCTAGACCGCCGGTAATGCTAAGACCGGCACTAGGTTTCGTTATGTATAGATGGTCACCCAGCCACGGACCGACCTCGGCAAGCGTAGCTTAACCGTATCGATCGACCCGTCGGGCTGTTACTACTTAGCCACGAACCCCGCACAAATTCTGCGCTCTACAACTTGTAATTCCTACTCCCAGATTACAGCTAGGCGTTGAGATTACCCCCGTCTAATTTCCACTGGCTTCCAGTTTATTCTTTGAGGCTATAAATTGCTAGTTTGTAGTATAAATTACATTGCTTGTATAATACAAGTTATTTTGTTAGTGGTTATGAAAAATTGTGGCCGTCGGGAATTAAGATACCTTATTGAATTAATGTTACATAAACGTTGAGCTTTAACGGGTTCAAAGAGTTGTGAACAATTGTATATTATACTGTTTATATTGTGGTTAGTTATACCTACCAGATAACATAAGATATAGAGTTTTGGTTTTATTATAGCTAATTCTGATCTCGAGACTCCCTCGTCTAGTGGTCGCAAATGCTACTGCTGAGCATGAGGGTTGCATTCCCAGGTCGGGCAAAGTGTTATTGGGTTTTTCTGTCTGGAATTTCTCAGTAGCAAACTGGAGTCTTGATGTATGCCCAGTGGATGGCAATAGGCTCGCCCCCTATTACATGGGACTTAAACCATAACTAACCAAATATAGGTGTACTGTAGGTACACCTCTGCCAAACAAGGCGTGATATTATGTTTGTGTGTTATGTAAAGTTAATTCCTGGATTTATGTTGGCCACATGTAAAAACTTTTTCTTTGTGCGTAAAATACGCATGAATACTCCACCAAATAACTTAAAATAATATCTTAGATATTGTGTTTAGTCTGACAGACTATTTGCCACCAAATACCGAAATATTTCATGTTACAAGTCCAATTTTACGTAAAGAAAATTATGCTTTACGGTTCTGTTTCGGATAATAAACGTACATTATTTGGCAACTCGGTCACGTCTCTGTTGTCTTACAAACGAAGCAAGCCGACAGCGGCTTTGTGCCTACTGTCTTAACCCAAGGCTTAAGACGGCAAAGATATACCTATAGTAAAATATGAACCCACCTTTTTTTTACGTGAAGGCTGATTATAAGGTATATCAGACAGTTGGTTCTAATATTCGTTCTGCGTATCATAAAACGAGATATATACCCCTTAGTTTAACAGATACAATAAAAGATACCAATTCGGAAATTTTTATTTGACAAGTCTGTCCGCCCAACGAAGGTGATAATTATTTACAGAGTCGTTTTATTTTGATTTTGTTTTATCTGCTCCAAAAACAATTAACCAACATTTAATTCATTGGCATAATTGTTTCAGTTGTATTCGTTATTTATAAACAGCTAAGACCAACATTTTGAATTTAAACAATTGAAAATTATTAACTGTCAGACTCATCGCGAATAATATTAAAAGTTTATTTGAATTTCTGCGACTTGCACTTTCAATTAGTAGGTAGGCTGTCATAACTTACACACTGTAATGTTTATACATTAAATATTAATCTATATACATTAGGTATATCTAATCAGCTAAAACGAGATAAAAGTGACATTCTTTAACTAAATGATGTGCGAGTTAATCAACATTTGATACGTAAGAGCGTTGAGAGCGAGTGGTCTACCCTTTTCATGGCCCCGACTTAATGGCGAGCGCTGACATTTTAGAAAAGGGTCACTAATTTATCTAAACACTGTTCGTAGTAACTTGGCCTTAATTATAGTTTAACTTATTTGCGGCAGCTGCCCGCTGTCCGCGTATACGCATTCAACAATTTCTGTAATTAAGTGCTAAATAACAATAGTTTTGTAACTTCAAGTTACAACTTAGAACTTGGCTATAGTTTTTAGTGAAGGGTGTTCCACTGGTCCCTGTTCACTTGTGTTTGATAGCACCGCTAAGTAAATAGTTGCGATTTGTTGCGGTATCTAAAAGCGGTTGGTATACGAGAACTTAGTCTCAATTCATCTTGTGGTGCCGATACCAGTTCGGAGGCAACACGTTCTCACTCCGATTAAATTGTTAATTCCTACAGTACCTGCGAGCAATTTATTGTGACTGTTCTCCAGCGAATAAAATACGGGTACTTGGCTGTTGTTGCTTTGATCTTAGAATAAATGATCGTATAACATGTCGGAACTTCTAAGCTAGTTCACCAAGGTATTAAAGCTAAGCAGATCGCATCACCGCGCTATAATAACTATAAACAAGCGCTTTACTGCAGTGAGCGTACGTGCGGGGGTGAGTTTGCGTCGAGCTGACACGTCGTTAAAGGTGGCACAATTTATTGCTAAGCAGACGAAGTGATAAATGGGTGACGACCATGATCTACACTCCCGTCAAACTCCTGAACGTGTTGTGGGTGTTGAATAACTTATATAGTCACAGGAAATAATTATTATAGTTGTTACTTTAACGAATTTAGTCAGAAAAAATTGATTTTAAATTATAGCACAATTTTTTGGTAAAATAAAAATATCACAAGTGTGTTTTAGTTTAATTCCAATAAAATAGTATATGTATCTTTATCAGTTTTGTTTTTCTACGAATTTTAAGTTTAGCAGCTATCCTGCACCGTTTTTAATAGGTGCGACGGGCAGCACTACAAAAGTCGGCGTCTCACGACGCGACGGGAAGAATGTGCAGGACAGCCGATCCCATAGTTTAAGCTGAAGAATAAAATTTTTAGGCACGTGTTTGTTTTAGGAATCTATCATTTAGTTATTAACAATTTTAGAAAGTAGGCAGATGTTAGGGGTAACAATAAATTTTACTACGGCGCCCGGGAATTTTGGGTCACGTATTGTATTTGTTTATTGCCGAGCGTCGTAGTAAAATTCATTGTTATATTATTTTCTAAATGTTTTGTTAGTGGTATTGTAGACGAAGATTATTGTCTGAGCCCATTGATAAATAAAAATGTGCATTTCTTTTAGTAATCCTTTTTTAATAGTTCGTAGTAATAGTTTTGTGCGGGCATTGTTATCCGCACCAAATGTGTTTCAATAGTTAGATAAACAATAGCGTATCGAGTACTGTTGCTAGACCCAAAATTTGTGAAATGGTAGGGTGAAACTGACGCCACTGGCGCTTATAAAAGGGCTTTGCTTGTCCAACCAACTGGAGGCTTTAAGTGTAGAAACTTAAGGCAACCACAGGAAAGTCCGGTTAAGCAGCTACGACCTCCTCAGAGGTCAACTGCGAGATGCCAATTAAAAAAAAAAAAAAAAAACTACCCAAGTTAGTTCCGATTCAGATCTGATACAAGACAGTAGGCTGAGTAGACTTTAGTACTCGCTACTTTTGACATTGGAATATAGTGTTTTAATTTAAGTACTTCTTCCACGGTCCACCGTCTTCGATTCGATTTGTCTTCGATTTTCCATCCTCCAATCCAGCGCACTTGTACGATTTATCGCACAAATTGGTCCATTGGCACAATTGCTCGCCATAGACGATCAGCCACACACAAGAGGTGGAACCAGATACGCCGTCCCGGATTGAACCTGAAGTTACAGTGTTCATGGCCGTATCCTGGGACATCCCGGTGACTGCACGGCGGCGGCGGGAGTCAGCTCATTGCTCCCACACCTTTTGAATGAGAGGGGGATCAGTATATACGCCAATCAAGTGGAAGCAACATAGGACCTCAAGCAGCCAGCGATCGCCGCCGCATCCTGGCTACCCGCTTCTGCGCAGCGGCCACAAGCCAATACAGAGACAGCGATCGCCGCCGCATCCGGGCTGTGGGCTGTTTGAGGCACCTCCTAACATAATATAATCTGGGGGCAGCTAATAACAAGTCAAATTTTAAACAAAGATAAAAACACCAGACACAACGGCAACCACGAGTTGCGAAGGAGACAACAACTGAAGCAAAGGATTTCAACCATAAACAATGCTACTAAGCCGCTCTCAACAGCAAACCCACCAAAACAAAATACTAAGATTGCATAACCAAAAAACTAGAAAATAAGCATCAAAATACCATGGATAACCATAACCGGAGTAAAAGCGGCTGCCCAGGAAACCTTGATTTTTCAGCCAGAGGACTCAGAGGGCCTACCTATGCCATCAATTGATATAACAAAACCGATAACCGACAAACAAAATGAAGAACGAAATGAAAGACTCATTGCGGATGACGTAATGAGAATCAATTAACAATATGCGGAACGGGACAGCTCCCGGAACAGACCAAATGGTAATCGAGCTTTACAAAGCGATGCCGAGCACCCGACACGTGGTAAGAGACAGTGCAGGTACCAATTCCCAAAAAAATAACCCTAAAGAAACGAAACACTATCACCGCTTAACGGTTGCACTACGGGTTACAGAACGGGACGAAGAATGGCGTGCAGGTAAAAGAATTTATATTCTCGCTCATAGAAAAGCTTTTGACAATATCGACCACATCGCACTGCAAGATATTTTAATAAAACGAACTAACACATCATTAACCAACATATTTCAAATGGTGTGGCCAGCAAAGCAGTTGGATTATCAAAGGAAAGGGAGTCAAACTAGGTTGTCCTTTGTCTCATCGCCTTTTTACACTGTTCATGGATGATGTCATTAGAACCCTTGAAGAGGAAACTCAATTAATCGAACTAGACCAAGATAGTGGAATCACACTCCCCCACGTGCTATTATTTGCGGACGACCTTATCTTCATTAAAGATGTTAGAAGGAATCATATACCATATTAAACCCCTAATATAACTATTAGGGGTTTAATTATTATTATTAGGGGTTTGGTTATTTTTGTTTCGTTTATTAGGAGCTACTCAGAAAACGATCCACGTGACAATGAATGGATAGAATGTACCTACACTTGATAAAATTAAATACACACATACATAACGTCTGCATTGAGCAGGAAAAGCACAATAAAAAAATGACTTGAACAGGCCACTAGAAGCGCAAAGTCACTATTACCATTCATAAAGATGGACTGAAAACTAGCTAGACTCATGTATCGAATGGTGATCGTACCTTGATTTGTGAATAATATACGGTTTTTTGGGTAATATACGGTTTGAAAGTATCGGCAATCAATAAAGCTAACAGAACCAGACTGAGAAGATTTGAGACAGTTATCATGAGAGACTTTATTAACCACGCCAGGAATAAACCAAGACCAAATCTTAGATGAAAAAACCGTAACAAAACGCATCAAGAATCACAGGATGTGCTATTTCGCACATATTCACAAGCACCGCAAACCACACCTGTTACATGCAGCAATACAGTTCAAAGCAAAATCCAAGAAAGTTGGCCGAGCTATTTACACAATGGCAACCTAAAACAGGACATGACTTACTTCGACAAGGAAATCATTTTTTGGGTGAACACAGCTGCAGACCGAGATAAGATCAATAAGGCTGCTAGCAAGATTTACAAGAAACCTGAAATGTATACTAACGAGACCCCAGACGATGACTTAGGAAACAGCAACGTGTAAAACAGCATAGCAGTGACATAGAAAAGCGTCGAGAAAGTTTAACCCTGCCAAAAGATTCACCGGTGAAGCTGGACTTGAACCTGGCCGCGACATCTTTCCATATCCTTAAGGCACGTCTTCCCTATCATTAACACACCCCCCGGTTACTCATTGATATGCGCTCGTCTCTGTAGCCCCAGGAAACATCCTTATGTTGTTCCAGGGTTGCTCCAGGGACTAGTGTAAATGTTTGGGTTCATTCGATAAATCGAGTCTGGTCAAACCACGCTGGGGTCGACGCATAGCATGCATCGATAGCAGAGATCGATAAATAACTTTACTTTCCTTGTAAATAATCTTCAAAACGACGTAAAATGGGCTGTAGATATCTACACCTAGATATGCGTTCCAAAAAAAAAAAGATTTATCGACATTTAACCCGCCCAACACAAAAAAAACAGCACCTAATTCTTTTTACACAAAAACACCGCCCTATAGATTTACATAGTGTAGATTTGCGAGACGGGACCAAGTCATTCCCTGGGGACCAATCGAGGCTAAGCCGCGGACGGTCGCCCTGCACACCGGTGATAGTGAAAAAAAGCCACTCTCCGTGTAAAGGCTGTGTACTTTGGTGTTCGTTTGATTAAAGTGCCGCGCTCTCCGTGAATTTCAAATGGGTCGTGAATTTTTTTAAACTTATCCTTTGCAAATGTTGGGACGATCCTTGTGATATAACGGTTGGAATAACATGGAGTTTGGACGTTGTAACTTCCTTAATAGGATTACGCTGTTATTTTTTTGGAATTAAATTGGCCTATATATGCTATCCTATGCAGGATTATATGTGAAGGACATCTAACTTACTCATTTGACACACATTTTTTTTATTTTGATACCAACACACAGTCAATAAAAAAGACAATTAAAATCATCTACCCTAATCAGATCACAACTATTTTTAGACAAACCAAAATTTTCAAAGCAACTTCCCGTTGTTGTTACAAAAACTACGCCACAAGACTGGATCGGACCGCGGTGCCGCGCAGGCAATTATAAAACACCGTCAACTTCCACATAAACAGTTGCCCTAACAAGCTTGTCCGACGCAATTTGTAGTAATCCTGTAACAGATAGGAGAAAAGTTGTACCATAGAGTAAGAATTATATTATAAATACACATCTGCATCGATTTGCCTTCAAGCTTTATCACCATTTTCATTGTAGTTTAGTTTAATCTTAATATATTTTATATACATACATACATAAACTCACGCCTTCTTCCCATGGGGGTGGGCAGAAGCTACTGAACGCCACCTGCTACGATCTTGACATACTTCTTTTCCCTCGTTTACGTCCGTACATCTGGTCATACACGTACGCCGGTTGCGAGTACTACGCACCTGACCTTTCTAAAGAACATCACCAATAAGGTTAGTATATGTCTTCCTACGGCGTTCCCCCTTGGGCACGCCACAATTGTGGCAATAAGTCCCCTCTTTGAGGAGTGGCTAGAGAGGCGCCACGGCGTCCTCACCTTCCGCCTGACGCAGGTCCTCACCGGACACGGCTGTTTCAGGAGGTTCCTGTTCCGTATAAGGCGAGAGGAAACGCCCGGGTGTCACCGCTGTGTGGTTCGCCCGGAGGATACGGTGGAGCATACGGTAGAAGTCTGCCCTGCTTGGGCAGAGCACCGCCGTGTCCTCACGGAGGCGATCGGCGGCGGCGATCTCTCGCGTCCGGCCCTGGTTCAGGCCATGGTTTGGAGCGAGAGTGCATGGGAGGCCGTCACCTCCTTCTGTGAAGCAGTTATGCTCGCGAAGGAGGAGGCGGAGCGCGCGAGGGAAATGCAAGCTGCACGCCCTCGCGCCCCTAGTCGCCGCAGGAGACGCCCTGGGCGTCAGGACTCACGAGACGACTTCCGGCCACCGTAAGCGCGGGCTTGCGGACGGTGAGCAATGGGTAGCTCGCCGTCCGGTAAGGACCAGACCCGGGTCGACGGCGCGTTGTGTTCCACGCACGCTTCAAAGAGATGTCAGCACCAACTGACGGGGTCCGTAAGGACCAATGCCTGCTGGGGTTGCGGGTTTGTCCGAAAGGGATATCGCGGCCCCGGCACACGGGCAATGGAAAGAACACGGGTGGGTTTTAGTCACTCAGCCTGACACGCCCTCTCGCACCGCCCAGAGCGGGAAAAGTCATTTGATGACTTCCCACCCTCAAAAAAAAAAAAAAAGGCGTTCCCCCTCTCGGCATTTCCATCTGCCTTGTAAATACATTTTGTTAGTCGCATTTCATTCATCCTGTCAACGTAACCAACCCATCTAAGCATACCCTTTTAAATTTTGATCACTACGTATTCTTTTAAATCATACCGTTGTCTTATCACATCATTCCTCAGCCCATCATTCACAGTCACAGCATTGAATCAACTTCCATGCTTCTTTTGCCACACCCAGCATTCCCTTCCATACATAACCATGGGCACCAGGCCACTATTGTGAATAGCCAGTCGAACCTTTTTGGACATCAACTGGTTGGTCACAGTCACATGTATGATGAGCACCATTCGCTTTATTTCCCGCATTTAATCTCCTTTCCACATCTTTAACAATCTTCCCATTCCTTGAAAACAGACTCCCCAAATATACTAAACTCACTTACTTGCTCCGCACTCTTATCATTTATTTTCACATCACACACCGATACATCCTCTTCTCTTTCAAACACTATGACCTTCGTCTTATTCACATTTATATTTATCCCTTTCATCTTATATGCTTCATCCATCACAGTCACCAAGTCTTGCAACTGTTCTGCTGATGCGGAGTCTCCTACTACCAGCAATTCCTTGCTTTAAAGTCTCCAAGCGTAGTAAAGAAACGCACTCATGTTAATTAAAATATTTAATTATATTATTTTTTATTATAGAAACAAAACTTTAAGGTTTATTATATTGTTAAAAGGTTGTTCATGCAATTTCAATATTTAGTTGAAATAGCATTTCCGCCAAAAACTAGAACAGCGAGCTATGAATAGAGGCGTCCATATAATATGCATAGGCACATTAACAGACGTGCACACTCAAGTAATCATCATTATGGTATTTGTATGTTTTGCTGTTGGGGTAACAATAAATTTATTAGAAATCGCACTATTTACCGAGATACGTTTAATACTGTCAGGATACTATTGTTGCTTGCGGCGCACTTTACGCGCTCTTCGGTCGATCATCGGTAAAGTTGACAAGCTTAATACATACAGATTTGCTTTTTTTATGACGACGTTTATAAAAAAATGCATACATTATGAGTTTCACTTCTATACAGATTTCTTATTCTATGATTGTACGCAGTGTTTGGACGGCAAGTTGGAAGTGGGTTGTCCAAGAGGTGGAAAGATACACTTACGTTGATAACCAGTCCCTTTTATCTGGTTTGAAGGGTGTGTACTGTTGTGTTTTTATACTAGGGCGCCATGTGTGCAACTTACTGCTTTAAATGTGTGAGCAGGTTCGCTCTCTATGCTCAATGCTACTTTTAGAGAATATTATTATCATTAAGTAAGTTGGTTATATAATTATTATTGATACTTTTAAGAACTAATTATTTGCGTTAAGGTGTTATGTGTTCGCTGTGTAAAACAAAAAAAATCGTTCATAGTCATATAACATAAAACATAGACTGATGATATGTGTGATGTTATATTGCTGTACCATAAGTTAGGTAGTATGTTCAATTTCCACCGATTATTTTAGTAAGCGATGAATCGGTTGTTTTAACTCAACTCATAGATTATTATATATATACTCTTGATAAATTCAGGTCACGATTTTATTATTTTGTAGTAAGTAAGTATATATTATAAGAGATTTTGTTGACTTAGTGTTTTTACATAACGGGTCGATTGATCAGGGAGGGGCTTGTGGCTAAGTAATAACAGCCGCACGGGTGGATTGATCAGGTTAAGCTACGCCTTCCGCGGTTGTCCGTGGATGGGTGACCCTCTTTACATACCAAGACCCCTCCGCGCCTCGAAAAACACGTTAAGCCGTTGGCCCCGGCTGCCATTCGTGGATCTTTGACAATCGTTATGGGTCGACAGAAGCCCGAACGTCTGACAACCAGTCTTACCTAGGGGTATCGTATTCCCCAGTTACTAGGTTGTGGAGGTCAGATACGCAGTCACTCCATGTAAAATACTGGTAGTCAGCTGCACTTGGTTAGACTGGAAGCCGACCCCAACATAGTTAGCAAAAGGCTAGGCAGATGAACTCTTGATTGGAAGGAAAGTATACTTTGGCATTGAATACGTGTTGGGGCTATTTTTGTCTCGAAACCCTATTGTTGTGATTGTGAACATTATTTCCATACTGACCAAAAACTGTTTTTTTTTTATTGTTGTTTTCAGAAAACATGTATGAGTGAAATTAACGCAACAGTGGATTTCGATACTAACCTACCATTCAAAAAATTTTTCGCATAGCGTGTTGGCGATAACGTCATTCGATAAAGCAGTTTTCAAATCAATGTGTTTTCGAACTGGCGTACCTACCAATCGCAATTTTATTCAAAATAGCGTGTATCGAAACAACGTCATTCGAATCTTCATATCAATCCACTGTCTGGTGGTTTCAAAAAAATGACTTTGTTGCTTTGGATAGGACACCTCCTAACCTACAAGCGACAGCTGCTGGATAACTTAAAGGACAACCGCACTTACACGTAATTTAACAATGAGCTCTCTTATTCGCGTCACGTGACCACACAGGGACTTGTGCGCCTCCGCAGTGCGTGAGCCGCCCGACTTGACGACTCACAGTACCTCATCACGCTCATAACGACTACGCGCTAAGGGCACCCCCTGCGGGGGTACGGACATTGGCTTAGGGAGTCGCTGGGGGAGCGCATCAGGCGACAGGCTGTATCGGATAGAGGAAATACGCTGTGCTGTGGGTCCCCCATAGCAAAGCATCATGATGAGTGGGAGCCTTCTTGTCACAGTCACAACATGCCACTCTCGACTATTTATGTTCTGTGCTCGTGACTATAGATCTATTTTATTCTATTTATCTTATCTTTTTGTATGCACATGTTTCTGTGACAAATGAAACAATTTTTCTTTCCTGTTTGTTTCTTTATTTAGTACTTATTCGAATCCGGCGCGCCTTAGGCAGTAAGTCCGATACCACTTGGTGACCAGCTAACACGGCATGTCCTATTCAATTAGTCAGTTTCTAAACGAGAGAAGCAGAAGTGGAGGTTATCATCAAAACCGATTTGCTAGACTATTAACTTAAAAATAGACATATTTTCGTAAACGATTACGACAATTTTGTTTCATTTTAACAGTTCAGCGACATTCGTTGCGTTATTTACGTGGTTGAGCAGATATTTTTTTTCGAACTTATGAAGCAATGGTTTAGCAATTTGTTTCAAAACCATTCAGATTCCAATTGATCGTGTATTACGTAATTAGGGTACAGTATGAGATCATGAAGTAGGTACTACAGATGTATTCCCAAAAAATAAAAAACGAAGTCGCGGAGCGCGTCTTGTTTTACAATAACATTCGATATCGCTCGCATATTGCTATTTCCAATATCACTTGAAAGTTTTTCGTTATCTTTCCTCTCACAAAGGCGTAAAGGGAAAAAGGTATGACACACACACACACTGCATTCCAAAAATAGAGCAGATACTATCAACATTCCTTCTTATCTAATATCGGGACGCGAAAATAATCTGATACAAGAAAATAAACTGCCGGGTAACGGAGCTGTGTTACAGCTTTACTTTTATATACATATTATATGTAGGTACACTATCTTTTAAGTTAGATGGAACATGATAGTGTTGCTACAAAGATTTTTTTTTACATATAATTTACATTTAATTAGTAAAGCGCGGAGCACGCAAAATATGGAAATAGGATTTTGCCCAGCAGTGGGTTAGAGCAGGATAGCAAAAAAAATTGTAAGTAGGTAAAAATAATTAAGGAAAAATATTTAATTGACTTTCTAATTATAAATGTTTTTTTTTTTATTAGAACCTCTATATTCTTTTTGGGCGTCTAATGATTTTAAAATAATTGAGGCTCTTTTTAACTTTCTGGCATTTTGTTACAGTTGGTAGTAGTGACTCAGCTCGGGAACCTCGACCAAACAGGTTAGGTCAGAACTGTGGCAAACCGCGCGCGAGTCGAGCGAGCGAAGTCATCGGTGCCGCGGTAGCAGGCACACGGTTCACAAAAAGAGGCGTAATCATTATATTAAGATGTTCATTAATATTATTAGGATAGCAAAATAGGAATTATTTGATGTTCGATAAAATACATGCCATAATTAAGTTCTTGCATCAATCAAGTACTTTAACATCCATGTTTCACTTATTACCAAAAGAAAGGAAAACAAAAAAATAAACCTTTGTTACACTTTCTATAAATAACGAACAAGAACAATTAAAATCAGACAATCGGAACTAAGCCTTAAAAAATAGCCTCGGTATTATCATGAAAGTGATCACTTGGTCACTCTTGATAAGTGCGCCGCCCTACAGGATTACTGTCACAAGAGCTTACAAAGTTGTGTTTTATTGTGATCTACATTTATTTTCCGCTTTATTCGATTAGATTCTTATAAGCTTGAGATTGGGGTTTGATAATAATGTTATTATCCTTGAGTTGCAGATGATAGAGCCAAATAAACAGAAAATAATCTTTTAGAGATACAACATAGATAGTGAATTGTGAAAGGCACTCCAAAACAACCAGTATTCCGGTCACAAGGATTGTTGGTATGAATTCCAACTCAAATTATTGGTTTTTATACAAAAATAAGCAAAAATATTAAAATATCTCCCAAAACACTTCTCGAAGATCTTTCTCAACGGAATCTGCTCAAATACTCAGCATATTCTTAATTTAAATTTCACTCAATGGAAACTCCGTATACAGCCCTTTTATGAATCTCTTTTTTTAAAGATAAGAGAAATGCGCTGGGATCTGGCAGATAAAACCGGAGTCGCCATGAAAGGGTTAATGCAGCGAAACCTGCCGACAATCGCACTCTAGGGGCGGTAGGGTTGGATCCTATAATCCGATATTTCACACAGCCAGCGAAGAGCCAGGTATCAGATCATAAATGATCTCGTTTTATGGTTTAAAGTTGAATTATGGAAAATTCAAACCTCAAGTTGTTATGAAATTTTTGATTTCCCTGCTTTTCATTAATTTAACGATAAAATAAATCTAAAGTATGGAGCTTTTTATGGAACTTTATTAACCTATTGCTGAAACAAACGCAATACCATATTATAAAGACGCAAATAAGAGTCAGAAAAGATAGCGAAGGAAATAATTCTTCAGATCTGTGAGTAAACATCCTGTAGGGCCGACTTTCGTCTGCCTACATACCTGATACAGATACACACCCCTGTTTATGGACAGAAGAAAATACAAAATACATGATCTTGGGCGCTCTATTGGTTCTGTACCTATTCCAATTAAAATAACCAACTAAAATAAACTGCTTATCAAGCAAATACCAATTTATTTCAAATGTAACACCCACACGTCGACTAAGACATCGATCAATTTCTCCCACCCGCAAAATATCGTTCCAGCAACATAATTACAACTGTAGATCACAATCCCGCACATTAAAATATAAATACAAACCTCAGACGCAAGTAAACTTAATCAATCTTCCACTGACAAAAGTTTAGGTAATAACGTGCCCCTTTCGTTTCTTCTCGGTTGCAAATTACTCGTCCTCTCTTGCCAACACTAAGGAAACTTTCACTGAATCGAAATTAAATTGCTAATTTTGCTACTAACCCCTGAATTTGTTATCGATCGCTTCTTTCAAAGTCTCTCAAAGCCAACGAAAAGCTGAATTAATTTGAATTTGTCCGGGTCATTCAAATTACACATTAACTTGCCAAATGAGGTTCTATTTAGGGATCCATGTACACTCGCTACAAAGCTTATATATATTATTATGTACCTCGTTTCGGTTTCGCGGTTGTTTTGTGATAGAAAGGATATCGTTTAGGTACATATAAATTGTTTTATTAAATGTTAGATTCTCGGATTTATGGATTCTTTAATTAAAATACCAGCGGTAAAAAGTAAAAGCTTAGGAAATTAGGAAGATTGTGTTAATTGTGTCAATCTTCCTAATTTTAGTACTGCTAATAAGTATAAAAATAATGAAATCTTAAAAATGACTAAATTCTGTCAATAAACTTATAATTCACATCACGATTTTTGCCATCAACGACAGAAACCCAGGAAAAGTAAACCAAGAAATATTAGCAAAATATTTGTCCCGACCGAGGACTTCGTAACTCGAAAAGAATCATCTGATATTGGCTTATAATATCAAAAACTTTACGTTAAATTTCGTATCCAATATAAACCGCGGTGAAAGTTGAAAACGGCAAGTTCGGGAGGCACTTATCTCAAAGTTTTCGGGGACACGAGGCACTTTAGCGTTGGATTATTTATTATCATATCATAGGGCGAGATGAGTGGCTAAATTGTGTGATGACGTGTGAGGTAACATGAAAAGACGATGAAGTGGCCCTTTGAGCAGCAAGTCCGGCTCGCCGACCCAACTCAAAGGCGCGCTCTGCCTAATGGCTTGTGTCGATGTGTTATCCGCGCGCACACCCCACTACACTAAAAAGACGCTAGTTTACAACGTCTTTGGTGCCTCAATAGATAATGGCTTTATCTAACGGATACTATGTCTGAAATAAAACGCCATGTCAAGATCTTTGAAGAGTCTCTTCGGAAAACTATAGGGTAACCTCTACAGAGAGGGATGTTTCAAAACAAAACTTAACTAATATAATATATCAATAACACTCAAACCTCTACGTCCCCAACGTAAGCTATAAAACAAGATTCTCCAAACATATTACGCAGAAAACTTACACCCACTAACCCAGAGATTACGGATAAGAAACTTACGTACGCCCAACAACTTTAATATTAGGGAAAATTGTAATAAAGCATCGCCAGATAAACGGGGAGTTTGCGCGGTAATCCCCATTCTGGCGACAGCAGGAACGCCGACAGTGCGACGGTACGTAATCACCGGCGCTTTGCACAGAATATATTAATTGATAACGTTGGGTCACAATGCGACGAGCTCATAACTCATGAAAACGGCCATATTTCACCGCTGAACAACTTTAATTTAGCACTCATTATCACAGTTGGTTTGTAATTATATTGAGCTCCATATACGAAATAGCAATTTTATAACCTCTGGGAGCAATGGAATAATTGATGAGCCTGTTACAGACGTGCCCCAAAATTAATTTCGCTATTCTAAAAGCGTAATAAATCATGATCTTGAATGTTAAAAGCTAAGTTCAATTCACGTTACGAAAGTTATATTTTCAAGGTCTTAAAATAAGTTCGTACTCATTCCAATTTGTAACAAAAATTTACCTTTTCTAAATACACTCTCCGTTGTTGAATTTCCGGCAACATTTTCGTTTACCGATGACTTCCCCATAATGAAATAACGAAAGATATATGGAAACAGCAAATAAGTATAAAAAAACTCGATAAAATCATTGCTTTCGAGCACAAACAAAGGTAAAATGCAACAATAAACAAACATAGTAACAGTACCGTTACGAGTTTCGCGTATATCATAAAATGCGCCATATTTCATCGTTGAAATTTCATTTAGCACTCATTACCTGGTGCAGGTTAGTTCGCAGTTTCAACGTACCTAGGTATGTTTAATTTGTAGAGCAAGTAACCCGAGGGAAAATGATTTAATCCTATTTGTTTTATGTGCCTTTGTTTACGTCGGTTGGTTGTTATATACCATTTTACGTTAACACTGAGTAATGCGAATGTGTCCTAGGATATGTACGTGATGCTGACAGGTGTGTGCATGAAACCTCGCTAGAACATAATAATGTTCACCGTATCTAACATTATGACTACGAGTACATTACTTTAATGAATTTAAGCGCCAATAAAAATAATTGTCATAATTTTATTTTATTTATTTATTACAACTTTATGCACACGTAAAAAAATACTGTACAAAGGCGGCCTTAATGCCTGTGGCATTTTCAACCAGTCAACCTTAGGGTGATGCAGAGACAAAACATGGGAGGTGCAACATAATTTTCTGTCTGGCTCTTTCATCTTAGGCAATTTCCAACGATTATAGGTTTGAACCTATCGCAGCTGAATATGTGTATATTATCAGCGTTTTATGCTAGTTTTATTTTATGCAAGTGTCCTGTTTATTGTTAAGATTTTGATTTTATCATATTATAAACCATCACTATACTTCCTGCTATGTCATAATTAGTATTCAATACGGAAAATCCACTATCACCCAAAGCTAATTCGTCAGTAAATCATAAGATCCGATTGCATGACTTGCAAGGATTTGTTCAAACAATGAGTCGCAATATTATGACAAGTTAGCTAGGGGTAGAAGGACCAACACCCTTTGATATTAAGACCGTATTTCATGTTGCTATGCAAGATAACTCGAATTAAGTGAGTCATTATTTTAAAATGAGAAGTTAAAGTTTTTAACAATTTAAATGTGTGTTCTCACACAAACTGAAGTATCGTTGCTTTGTTATTGCAAGTTAGTGGGCCAAACTTCACAAAGAGGTAAGTTATCTTATTTTTTTCAATATTTCAAGAACCAAAAGCCGATATCAGATGCTTCACTTTTGTCCATTTTTGTCTTTCATTCGCCATCTTTCACTCGAACTGAAACGTCTGAACATAAAATGAATTTCATTAGTGAACCGATCAATAATGTTGTACTTCGGCACTCGGCATCTATCACTCGCATACCGAATGATCGACAAATTGTAATGAATGCAGCAGATAAACACAACATGTATCAAAAAGGTGTGGTCTAATTTAAAGCAAACCATCAAAATGCACACACACTTTGCACACACCCTTAAATGTGACGTTTCTGATACACTCTGGATATTTTTTGCGGTTTCTTGTGAACATGGAATGCAACAAAAATTAACCTCGGTTCACGCGAGGAAAATTTTTCACTCGAATGAAGCGTCTTTTTTTTTTTGAGGGTGGGAAATCATCAAATGACTTCTCCCGCTCTGGGCAGAGCGAGAGGGTGTTTCAGACTTTTACTGACTAAAACCAACCCATGTTCCTTCCGTTGCCTGTGTGCCGGGGCCGCGATATCCATTTTGGACAAACCCGCAACCCCAGCAGGCATTGGTCTTTCGACCCCGTCAGTTGGTGCTGACATCTCTTTGAGGCGCGCGTGGAACACAACGCGCCGTCGACACGGGCCTGGTCCTTATCGGACGGCGAGCTGCCCATTGCTCACCGTCCGCAAGCCCGCGCCTACAGTGGCCGGAAGTCGGCTCTCGACTCCCGACGCCCGGGGCGTCTCCTGCGGCGACTAGGGCCGCGAGGGCATGCAGCTTGCATCTCGCTCGCGTGCTCCGCCTCCTCCTTCGCGAACATAACTGCTTCGCAGAAGGAGGTGACAGCCTCCCATGCACTCTCGCTCCGATCCATGGCCTGAACCAGGGCCGGACGCGAGAGATCGCCGACGCCGATCGCCTCCGTGAGGACACGGTGGTGCTCCGCCCAAGCCGGGCAGACCTCCACCGTATGCTCCACCGTGTCCTCCGGGCGATCCACACAGTGGTGACACCCGGGCGTTTCCTCCCGCCTTACGCGGAACAGGAACCTCCCGAAACAACCGTGTCCGGTGAGGACCTGCGTCAGGCGGAAGGTGAGGACGCCATGGCGCCTCTCAAGCCACTCCTCAAAGACCCCTCTTTCGTCTGGGAACGCCACAATTGCGGCGATAAGTGGGGACTTATCGCGTCACTTGTGGCGTTCCCAGAATGAAGCGTCTGATATCGGCTTATGTAACTACGGCTAGTTCATAACCGAATTCCCGCTATCGATATATACGCATGACATCTGTAAAAGTTCACAAAGTTGCTGCGTTTCGAAATTACTTCTATGCATGATCCTCACATGATCTGACCAAGATTATGTCGGGACTTTAAAAGAGACTGCGATTTCTGAGTTTGTTTCGGCCTTCTCAGAGTAGTCGGATACGAAACGGTTACCTCACCTAGTTTTTAAAATATTTTTTTATTTAATAATCCAAGCACAGAAATTTACAGAGGCGGACTAAATACCAAAGGCGTTTTCTACCAGTTAACCTTTGGGTGATGCACAGACAAACAGTGGTAGGTGCAATTACGAAAAACGGAGAAACAATAAATTACAAAAAAAACATGTGTGCAATTCACACGTGGTAGAAGCCTTCATACCTTCAAAAATGTTGAGTTTAATTTTATTATACAAATGATGATAGAACTCTACAAACGTATAATACGTACACGTATACAAATCTCCACGGTTTTTGTGATGCCTTTTCTCAAGCTTTGCATGCGCGCACAAACACGTATTAACAAACGTACAACGCTGAGGCTCAAGCAAACTCCCACTATGCCTTGGTAAACACGAGTGGAGGAGGTACGAAACAGAGCACAAAGAGAACCACGAATATAAGTATAATGCTTCCTATCTCATTTTCTCCCACGTTAAATCTTATGGATTTATGTGTCTGTCTCTTTTTAATGTCGCTCTTTCGTTTCATCGAATTTCAAATCACAACGATGCTAAAGAAGTTTTCACTTCAAAAATTCAAATACAAACTATAAATATAATATGTAAGCCTATTTATATATATGAATGAAAATAAGCACAAATAAATACGATGACGAATGACAATAATGATTGACGTATAAAAATGTTTGTACATACCTACTTACAGAAATAAATCATTTATCAATCAAATATAAACAACAGCTAAAGAGCTGATATAAATAAGGCCAAATATAGACAGTGATTTCAAATTTATAGCGAACAGTAAATAATGTTCTTGTATTATAACCCTTCTCGTCTGTACCCAGTTCTATTTACCTCTTGTCACGGCCGCTTCCCTGTAATGTGTGTACCCAAATATTACAGCCGGGGGCTTAATATTCCTAAACATTTCCTATCATTCCCGAGATCCCGGCCGACCCTCCAGACAGTAATTACAAACAGAGTTTAATTAATTAAATAATTGTGATCTCCTTGTAAACGTAACTTAATTTATGAACAATTGTTTGAAATATATAAACAGATTTGCTTTTGCTTATTAGTATGTTGATTATATTTCGTACAGGAAAATATAAATGCTGTGATTATATTAAGGTTCGAACTCCACCAAAGCGGAGATGTCCGAAACGGAGACGAGAAGACATGTTTTTCAGCTAGGGTGTATCCACCGAAGCTGTGCGGAGATGCGTATTGGCTAGACTGGCGCGGAGATCTGTGGTGGCTAGAGCGGAGATGTATGTGATTTGACGCGGGGGAACTAGCGGCGCCGCTCATTGCACGCCGCTCACATTTCTTGTCGTCTCCGCTGCGCGCCGTCGCCAGCTTGCCAGGCACAGCTCACATCTCCGCTTTGATCGCGACATACAAATATGATACATCTCCGGTCAGTAGTATCCAGTGAAGCTGAGAGGAGACGTGAGTGTGTGAATAATGAAATTGTATTGGTTGTTTAAAACACATCTCCTCTCCCCTCAACTTGTCTCCGCTTTCGTAGTGTCCGGGCCTAAAGGTCAATGATTTTTTAATGTTAATTTACTTTTAGGGAAAATACGGATAACATCGTCTTCGTTGATTGTTGGATGTTTAAATGAGGAAGTATTGTAAGTACCTACCACCTATAATATGCTTCATATTTTAGTACCAAACTTATCCTGAACTTAAGTACTTCTACTCGTATAATTACAATCCCTTTAAAAAAAATAAAAATATACAGGTGGTTCGATAAATAAATTAATTGTTTGCATAACGGTCGTACAGGTTCAACAATATTGTTTTTAGAAATTTCTCCATCAATTTGTTTTATCTGGTCCGTCCCTTGTTACATTTTATTTTTAAGGCAATATGTTTTATAATTACAGCGTTGTTAAACTGTAACAATGTCTAAGCTTTTCTAGTCATTTTTTCTTTAAAAAACACAATAAAAATTACATTTTCGTAAAACACAAACATTTCACACACAACAATTCTTATAGAATGAGGTACCTAAATAACATAATTACTAATATAATAATTATGTTATTTAGGTACCTTCTTCTTCTTCTTCTTTGAGTCGATGATTCCATTTACATCCTTACCCTTACATATTATAAAACAAAGTCCCCCGCCGCGTCTGTCTGTCTGAACGCGATAAACTCAAAAACTACTGAACGGATTTTCAAACGGCTTTCACCAATAGACGGAGTGATTCATGAGAAAAGTTTTGGTGTATAATTTACTAAGGTTTTGTTTAAATTGGCTTAAATATGACGATTATTGTTGAAGAAGTCGGAAAAAATCATGTCGACTCATAGCTTTACTGGCATGCGCCACATAAACCGTTAGAGATACATAAAGATTATGTTCAATAGGATTGTTCATCTTAAAAAGTTCAACAAAAACGTCCGTGTCTATTGTCCATCTCCTAAGGATGACCCACCTAACCATTATTATCATTTAGAATATGATAAAAATTTAATTGATAATTTCGAAGCTATTTTGACGGGTATTATACTAATCGTTATCCAATAAAATACGTTTAAAAATAACGTAAAAACAATCATTAAAAAAAAATTGGGCATATAAATTAAATATGCTTTGACATCATATCATTCAAATGAATAGTTTAAAAGATATCACAGATTCAAAATTACGCGTAACAAAATAAATATGGTTGATGGCAACGCGGGCGCAGACCTAATAACCTTTTCCTCGGCTATTAGGTATGTAATCCCGGTAGTACATTCCCGTGGGATATATTCCGACATCGACGCGGGTAAAGCCACGCTCATTGGTCGGTAAGCACTCTGTAGCGAAACGGTACCGCACTGCTATCAAAACCGAAACTAAGGAAACAAATTCAACTGAAAAGAAAGTATTCGAATGAAATTCCCAAGTCTCCAGTAATTACGAATAATGGCTTCAGAATAGATTCAAATGAAGGCGACATATCCCATACCTATTTTGTGCAAACCCTTTCAATCGAATCGAAACACAAATTGAATCGAAGTGCCGATACTCAGAGTCCCTTATTTCCGGGCACCATTGAAAATTACGACTACCTCTGATATTCTTCTAATAATATTGGACTGTTTACTGCGCACCCTGTAAAATCAGTCCTACTACAGTATCCGTACAGCAGCTGAGTGGCAAATTTTTTACACCTAAATGATTTAATTAATAGAATATAAATCTTAGAACATTTTCTGTAATAGTTTGTTAGGTTCATTATTTTTAAATCGAAAAGCAATGAAACTTCTACTTCTTACGATTGATACAAATCAATCAACACAACCTATTGCACTCAACTGCTGGACATAGGCGTCTCACATGCTGCGAAACAACAACCTGTCCTCCGCCTTCCGTATCCACTTTGTCCCAGCCACCTTTTTGAGGTCGTCAGTCCATCTAGCTGGGGGGTGTCCACACTATGCTTGCCGCGGTCTCCGCTCCAAGTCTCGACTGCTCCACCGGCCATTGGTCCTTAGACAAACATGGCCAGCCCACTGCCACTTCAGCTTTCGGTAACTCCGGTTCTTTTCCGGATAACTTCGTTCATAATTTTATGATTAAAAAAAAACTCCGAGTAAAGCCCGTTAAGCGACCTTCAATTTATGGACTCTCGGACTGTCAGTGTCACGTTTTGGTACCTTATGTTGTAAGGAGCAAGACGCAGTGGTTGAAGACCTTAATCTTCAAACATTACAGTTGCAAAGTGAAGTTTTCCAAAGGCTGCCTAACCTATCTGCATACTTCTATCGGCTTCTTTATCAAAGTAGTATCTAACGAGCGAATGCAAATGTATAATAATATTGAAATGCACAAAAAAAAAAAGATATGTATATATATATATATTATATTTAATATAATTAAAAAAAATATATATATTATATTTTATATAATTTTTATTAATTAATATTGATACTTAGCCCTCTTCCTCTCTCCTAATGTTGCTGTGCCCGACGGTCCATATTGGTCTTTTACTTTGTTATACCATCTATGTAATACATATGGAATGCAATAAATAATTGAGTATTGAGTATTGAGCTGTCGTAGGTTTAATTACAATAATTGTAATTTTTTTCTTAAATTTTTAAAAATGATTCCAAAATAGCTCTAAATAACACATCCTATACCCATTTAGTCTGCAAATAAACAAGTAGGGGGACCCATAACGAAAGGGCAGAGCGCTACAAAGCAAATTGAATCGAGGTGCCGATACTAGGAAGTCCCTCATTTCCGTGTTATTTGTTGTCGCTTGCCCCATAGGCATTAAATTTTCTTCTATGTGCCATCGTACGCATCCGGGTATGATGTCCGTCCTTCCCAGTGCTCGGGACAAAAGTGAATTAACAGTCGTCCGCTCTCATTCTATTGACCTTTATGCCTTCGTTATCGAAAATCGAAGCTAATAGTTTCCGACGGCAAGGCTCTGTGTTGATAGTATTTTGTTGTACAAATTGGTTTTGTGTTTCGTCGATACTTTAATTGGTTACTAAACAGAGTGGAATCTGTTAATTCTGTTTGTTTTTTTCTTTTTCGGGCCGTTTAACATTGGAATTTCGTTGCCAAGTGACGAACCTCGTCAAAATATCAGAGTGTAGATTACAAGTTTGATGATATTGTGGAATGTGTTTGGAGACTATAAACATTCGTTGTTTTTATGGTTGTTAGCTCTTAACGTAGATAGAACGTTAATTAACAAAGGTTTATATAGCCTTGTCTAGGTATCCTCACACATTAAAACTAAAGAAGTAGGCACATGTTGCATTCCTCAATTATACGAAAGAACTTTATGAAATATTGCACGAGTTCTTACGCACAACCTAAGAGATAAGTTTTAAGTCCGTTCAATACTTTTTACAACTAAACTTTTTAATTACTTTTCGAATATAACGTAAGGGCCACCTGCTCAAGGCAGCATAGTTATTAGCCCCTGGGGGCCCGGTGCCAATAGCCGAAGGACAAGCCGAACTAGGCTCAAGGGATACTGATAACGTAGAAAACGCTTTATAACACCCTTAAATAAAGTTAATAGCTCTCAGGAAGTTTTTCGCTGTACCCCTTAGGGCCATTACGCAGTGTACGATACGATTTATATAGCGTTTACAGACTTAGGCGCGGCCCGAAGGATTTGCCTTATAGTATTTAGGTGTCAAATGGAGTTGTACAAGGTCGATTTACTGGCGTGATAGCGTACCCTCATTCCTACTTGTTTTGAGGGCTTTAGTGATTTTTATTAGGTTTTTATAGTAGTGTGTTAGCGGCTGCGAGCGTGTTATGTAATCGATATTGTTTGTCGTTCTTTATCGCGCACGCTGACCCAATATTTTTATGATTATGTTGGGTAATGAAAAATACGTCGAGTAAGGGATACGGTATATCAGAGGCAGTTTCGGATCGTACACTTATAATGATATATGGACATGGCTACTGTCATCAATTCGACTGCGTATATTGCTGATTTTAACAGCATCTTTCGATTGTTGTTAAAACAGATTTCAAATGATTGAAGGATCTATGATACTTTCCGAAACATTCAGGATTTCTAGGTTTTACTTCCACACTCATTTGCTTCTCCCGATTCAGGTTAATACTACAAGTTGATGATCAAGTCGAAACATCAACTTGTTCCAGTTAACTAACTGCTTGGCTCTTTTTAATCAAGCCCCTTTTACAAAGAAACAAAAATCAGTATTAACCTGAATTGGGAGAAGCAAATGAAACGAAACTAAAACTAAGCGAACAATTCCCATTCATCCAACCGTATTCCTCCAATCCAACGCATGAGGGCTAAATGTAGATAGGAGCAAAAAATCCAATCCTATATTTAACTGGCTTTCATAGGCACCGAGCGGGTCGGCTAACTAATCGTTTACCTATACCGTAACAATCAATCGCACCCGCCTTAATTTTCCAGCCAATAACGGGGGGCCACACAATCCATTCAAAGTACCTAATTAATGGGACAACATATTTTCCAATGCGGATCACGTAGGTATAGCAGGTGACGTCACGAAAAATACGCCGCCGCGCCACATATAAGGGGATGTGTGCATTTGGCGCTGAAACACCGTTTTTATGGCTCGTCCAACATTAATTAACACGGGATCTGGAAACGACAAATGAAGAACGGCTGGCTCTGCAACCGTTGATTTGTTGCAAACTGTTGGTGACCCCGTCGGTTTTCTGAATTGACTTTTTGCAAAGAATTTGGGATGAAAATTTAAGGGTTTCGGAATTTTTGTCGCCATTTCAGGCATGTGTCGTTTTGGCATATTTTAATATAATTTTAAGAGACATTTTGTAAAAACATTTTGCTTATCAGAATATATTTTAAATTTTGAGAGATTCTAATTTATTATTACTTATGTAATAATAAATTAGAATCCAAAATTAAATTCATAAGTACTGATCATTCTTATACTTTCACCATTTTTCCTCGACAAAATATTCAAAGGCTGCCATCAAAACAATATTTATTTCTCATACTTATGCAGACATCAATCTACGCCGGAAAACATGAACTAACTTGTCAAGCCTGAAGTTTTTCACGACATCGCGTAATAAAATGCTCGAAAAAGTCGAAGCTCGATTTTTTTCGAAGTTTCAGTCGACATTCGCATTCGTAAAAGAGCCTTTGTCAGCTCATTTCTCACATTCTGATTGAGATGGACTGTCTTGCATAAATCTGAGGCATTTCATTTCACTCTCGCAGGGAATATTTCAAGTGATGAACAAGAACTCGTAATTTTTACTAATGGATGTTTCTTTTTAGGAAATTATATTGTAATTTATGAGTTCTCGTATTTTTTTATCGATCTGGTAGTAACGGGGAAGTAGAAATTGTCTGGTATACGAGATGTACCCACAAAAAATGTTAACAGTTCATCAATAAAATAGGTGTAATGAGAAACAGAACTAACTAATTGCGTTCTAAACGTTAGGACTTTTTTACATCAAACGTGCTTAGCTTCATCCTATCAACTATGCAATAGATCGTTGAATAACTATGCAAAATCTTACATTAAAACATTCTTACACTAATAATACTTTGTGTAAGCTGCCTGCTAATGAATTACGCAAAGCGAGAAAGCCAAATGTTCTAAAGAAAAACTGCCCGTAAGCATTTAGAACATTATCAGCGATATCTAAAGACCCTGCAAATATCATTTTTCACGTATAGCGTGACCACATGAAAGGAGGTGAAATCTCGATAGGCTCGAATAAGCTTAAGACTTTATTCCGGAGTGTGGCGAGGCAACCTTAACGAGCGAAAGATGAACTTTGTATAGACATCGTTATCCATGGAGGTTCCATGATGACTTAATGAAAAAAGGTTACGCAATATCTATAGAAAATACCTGTAGGTAAGTTCGTGTATTATACTCTAAATTGTGAAAGAACATTGAAAATTGTGAGAACTGTTGGTAAAATTCTGTCTTCAAGGTAGAAGGTGTCTTCAAGGGCCTTTCTCATGATGCTTCAAAACCTTTTCATGCACATTATGACTGAACTGGCTGAATAGGGATACGGACAAAAATTTTTTTTAGCCGTCAGGTAGATTATTAAAAAATATTGGACACGTATTTTTTATTTTTTTACGTAATCAAAAGATTACGGCAATACATTGAGTTAAAATGTGACATGACGTCATTCCCCGGTAGATTTTATACTGGCTTGTGTCGTAGCGAGCCCCCAACTTTAACGGGTTTTAACTAAACCATTTTTAGGGTTCCGTAGCCGAATGGCAAAAAACGGAACCCTTATAGATTTGTCATGTCTGTCTGTCTGTCCGTCCGTATGTCACAGCCACTTTTTTCCGAAACTATAAGAACTATACTGTTGAAACTTGGTAAGTAGATGTATTCTGTGAACCGCATTAAGATTTTCACACAAAAATAGAAAAAAAAGCAATACATTTTGGGGGTTCCCCACACTTAGAACAGAAACTCAAAAAATTTTTTTTCATCAAACCCATATGTGTGGGGTATCTATGGATAGGTCTTCAAAAATGATATTGATATTGAGGTTTCTAATTTTTTTTTTTTCTAAACTGAATAGTTTGCGCGAGAGACACTTCCAAAGTGGTAAAATGTGTCCCCCCCTGTAACTTCTAAAATAAGAGAATGATAAAACTAAAAAAATATATGATGTACATTACGATGTAAACTTCCACCAAAAATTGGTTTGAACGAGATCGTAAGTGGTTTTTTTTTAAAACGTCATATTTGCTAAATATTGTACGGCGGTGGTACGGAACCCTTCGTGTGCGAGTCCAACTCGCACTTTACCAAGTTTATTAATATGATAAAGCAAAAAATACGTGTCTAATATTTTTTTATCATCTGCCTGATGGACTTAATAGTTTAATTTGTTTTTTCCAATCAATATCCCTATTGTGCCCGGTTGATGGCAATACGCTCGCCCCCTATTTCATGGGATTTCAACATATCTGGAAAAATGTGGGGTACTAAGGTACACCTCTGCCTAACTCTCGGGGATTATCGGCGTGATATAATGTGAAAATATAAGCAATTTTTTTTTAATGGATTTTATAAATTGAACAATTTCTTATGTCAGACTTGAGCTCGATCGGAGAAGCGTAACGAAAAGATATCAATATATTATCATTAATTAACTAATGTATCCTATAGACCAAAACCACTCTAGAATAATATGTGTAGATTATTTACAAACACTTAATTTCGAAATTGATACCACTAGTTCTAACGTAGTCGACGCTAGAGACGCTTCTCGTCTCATGATTAATAATGGCAAATATTCGACAGCTCTTGATAGTAAATAAGCCGGCAATATATTTCAGAAAACAGAAATACGCTGATGTACAAATAAGTAACTATACATTATTTCTCACCTACATACCTACCACCTGCCCACCTAAGTACCTACTATCTATCTACCCTACCTACCTACCTGCCCTACCTACCTACATACCTACCTACCCTACCTATCATAAAATCTTCTTCCTGAGAATAAAGAACACAACAAAAAAACAATTATCCAATTTGGTGCAGCCGTTCACGCATGATGCCGTGACCAAGGGAAATAGGGATTCATTTTTATATATATAATAATATATATATTTAATATATAGATTGTTTGTTCTTAATTTTAATTTATGATTCATTGAATTCACAGTCGCTGCTTTTAATAAGCTGTTAGTTTTCAGAATAATAGTTTATTAATAACTAGTGACCCCTGATTCGCAACGTCTTTCCATTCTATACAAGGCCAGAACGCAAGGGTGTGAAACTAATCGCGTATAAATTGGAAATCACTTCTTTACTAAGGTCTTCCAATCTATACAATCGTAGTACGAAAATTCTCGTGTATACTTCGTAGTGACTTAATTAACTACCTTATTCCAAAATATACAGTGCCAGTACCCATACGGACTAATCGTGTATAGATTGCGACAAATTGTGAACAGTTATTCAACTTGTTTGCGACGTAATGCACCTTGCGCTTAATAGCCTGCCTGGCTGGGAGCAACTTCGAAGTAGCGCTCGCCTGCCGCTACCGCAGCACCGCTCACTACGTTCGCTCGGCTCGCGAATGGTTGGTCATAGTTCTAACCTAAACTAACCCATTTCATATTCCGTTATCTGTTAGCTGTTCCATTTCACCCAGTTCAATGTATTTTTATTTTTTAATCTATATTATTAAAACTCATGTCAAGCGTAAGGGATGTAGTATAGTTTGGAACCAGGACGCGCGCGTCCACGTTACAAACTATACACGAGCAGTACGCAAAATTCGTGTATACATTGTAATCACAGATTTAAAAATAGCATTACAATGTATACGCGAGCAGTTTCCTATGGCTGCGTTCTGGCCTTGTATAGATTGGAAATACGCTGGTTCGCACGGTTTTTACATCTTATTTATTTAATACTTCAAGCACAGAAATGTGCAGAGGCAAATTTAATGCCATAGGCAAACACACACACACATCGAACACATCATACATCTTGACCAAACATCGCGATTTCTTTATTAAATGTAAGTTTAAAATTTTATCTCATATACACATAACCTTCCAGAATAAATTCTCTAAATGACGGTGAAAACCGCATCAAAATCCATAGCGTAGATTAGAAGAATAACGCGTTCACACAGCCGGACACGAAAAGCGACTTCAATTTATAATACCTATGTATAGATGTGTTTTTGTATAATAATTTATTAATTTAAAATATGTGAATGTCATAAAAAAAAAAAAAACGAACGGTTTCAAATCAATTTAAATACCATCCCAAGCAAAAAAATTTTTTTTTTTTTGGTTGTTGTTGTTGTTGGTTTAAGAGATGTAATAAATTAGAATCTATTCTAGCAGATTCTAGGGAGAGTGAGATTCAATCATTACCAGATTATTTTTCTCTTTCTTTCTTAACTTCGATAAATACTGAACAACATTGGATTAATCCGCCGTTGTTGTGATTCAAGATAAAACGAAAACGGATAACATTTCTTCCGTTTGTTATACTTTTCTTTTTCTCAACCTTCAATCACAGTTAAGTAGCCGTTCCCCTCGTAAATATAACAGATTGCGATTCCATAGAGCCCCCTAACAGACTTCCTGCAAATAAGTATCGCGGTAAAAAACGTAGCAAACAGAAATGAGCCCCGTTGTTCCAATAACCCATTCAAATTTTCACGATCAGGTTGCGGAACCAATTTTTCCTTGTATTCAATTTGTTTAGAAAAATAAAATAGTATCAATAAACGACGTTCGGTTCTAAACGTATACCAAAGTTGAATTCTAAAAAATAAAAGGAGCACTTCGAAAGATCGGGGCCCAGCCGAACTGTGTTAACCACAGGCGCGATAAAGAAGGCAATTTCCTAAATAGGGCTTGTGAGGATTTCCCTAATGTTGGACAAAAAATGGATTGCTACTCGCCGGGGATATACCTTTCCTACACAAGTTTTACTAGCCAGCGAAGCAAAAATGTGGACAAGCACGTATTTTAACTTTGTAGGATCTAATACTGAAAGTCGTATCGCGCGAATGAGGACCTCTTCCTTTATGTCCTGCCACTTTCAACTACTTTAGCGTCTCCTTCGCTCAGCGGGTAGTTCGTTTCCCTTAGTTTAAGATCTGAAGAGTCTCGATGTAGCTTTTAGGAATCTTTTTAAGTACCGATTGTCTGCGTTACGTTGAAATACCCTGAATTTCCTTCATTCATTTTATAGTATTGAATACAGAAAATACGTAAAGCTTTAGAAAAAACCCTCGCTCCACTTTCCTACACTAATTCGCTATTGTTTTTGCTATCATTGTTTCTGTTATAAATTCGATTAGCTCAGATTTTTGCGGCGACGTTCTTCCATCCACATCTATGTACTTTTCTTGTTACAATGAATCCGGAGCAATATGCTACTTTAAATGTAATCTTGTAATCTAATCTGCAGGGCAAAACATGAGGATGAGCCTATACAAAAGAAATATTTTCGACTTAGTGGACCTCGGAGACAAATATAATTAAATTCTCTGAAAGTATTGGGACTAAAGTTGGACAAGCGACTGACCTAGACACAAAAGCAATTTGTGTCGTCAATTACGTACATGGAACTTTATTGAAGAATTTGGGGCACTTATTGCCTTAATATGTTATACCAAAGTAACCGAAACATTTTGTAAAAAAATTATGTACCCACTCATGTTCTCTTAAGATGTTATTGGTTTCTTTTACAAGGTTATTTATATCAACAGTAAAACTCAATATTGTTTCAGCATCTTTTCTATGTAAGAGTAAGTACCTCCCTCCCATGCAAATTGGATGATAAGAATAGGTAGCGCTCTTATTTCTAGAGGTCAAAAAGGTGACGGAAGATTCGATAGTCGAGCTAGTGACCTCGACAATTGATCATATTATTTATTGTTATTAGGAATTAACTCTTTGTTTATTTATTTTACATCGATGGTCCTAGTTTATCATTTATAACTTCCAGTTACAACTACATATATGTAAGCGAGCACGCCCTTTATGCCTGGAGGCTTTTTATTTAGATATTAAGCGCTGTTTACGTTTAGTTTTTTATTTCAGCCTGAGTATAGTTCTCGATGATTTTGTTTGATATATTGGCGTGTGCTAGCTAACATACTCGTGTGGCTAATAATTTAAATTATGTTTTGTGTTGCGTAATGTAAATTATTTTGAATACTATTATATAGAATCTTTTTTTTTGTTCTTCTAACTGAACAGACAGCTGTGCTACTGGGGAGTTTGTTGCGCCACTTCTTCTTCCCAGCTAATGCACTAGGAAGTGGTGAAGGGTGGGAGTTTTGGGGGACTGTCTTATGTAATTTTGACGTTCGAAAAGTGCTGATTCTCAGCCTAGTTTGAATAAATGACTTTTGAATTTTGATAAATTGTCATTGGCATGACCACAAGGCAATGTCCTGAATTTTAATTCTGATTAAGAAAGTATACAATTTCTTAATTTGAATTAAAATTCAGGACGACCTGTGTGTGGGTGGTTGGAAAAATGTAATCAAATGATTACATTTTTTTCATAGTCAACCTAGTAGTATCTTACTTACATCACAACCAATGACTATTTCAATTTTAAGTACTTACCGATTTCAACATAGTAATTACCAAGTAAGCTGAAATCAATTGAAATATTAAACGCAACAATTATCGCTACCTATGGTTTTCACACAGGTTGTAGTGCATTTAATGAAACTTAAACTACACGACAAAAAAGTGTGTTTTTTCCAATTAGGTAGGTACCGTAGTGACGTAGGTGCTCGTAAACTGAACTAAACAACTAAGTACCCATCTATGAACTAGTTTGATTAAATAACGAGCTTCCGGTAGCGGGTTTGCCCGCATGATATCTTTATAAATTATAGTCTACGTTACTCTGTGATAATATAGCATTCTACTGGAAAGAAGTGTTTAAATCGGTCCAGTAGTTTTTGAGTTTATTCATGACAAACAAACATACAAAAACTCAAATCTTTTCTTTATAATATTAGTTTAAATAATATAATGGCGGTTGAGACTAAGTTAGATGAAACAAAACGAATCTAAGTATCCCAGAACAATCCCAAGCCGAACCCACTCAGCCTTTATACACCTACACACATACATAATGTATTCAACGGTCCAAAAACACAAGCACCTCATTTACTTCTATAAAAAAATACATGAAACATTTTCATCCAAAATTTTCCATTTAATGTTAAGTCGAAGATACAGGGTACCCTAAAAAAAGGATGTATCTTTTGTAAGGCATTCGTCTCAAAGCGGTGTGTATCGCCATAGAGGCACGTTCAATTGGATTGAAACGTCGACTACAGAAAGTGGTGTTGGCCAAAGGGTCCTAATAGCATTTTTGTAGCGGAGGCCTGAAGGGCGCCCTACAGAAAAATTGTGTCGCAGATAGAAAGCTATTTATCTTTGATTACAATTTTGATGATTAAATTACGATGGCTACAATTTAGAACCGCCCTTATCCTGAAGGCCTTCTGAAAGTCAATTAAACGAAAATCCCTTTATTTTAGGTAAAACCCTTACTTCAGTTCCTTTCCAAGAAACACGATACTGAATAATAATCCATTTATTATGTTGTTATTTATTATTCGATGACAGGTTACGGAAATTGTTACACACAATTTATTCAGTCAATTTTGACAGGTACCTATGCAAGTATGTCCTTTATCATCAAATTCATGAAGCATTTCATTTGGAACATTACCAAACTTTTGTTTAACAAGTTTTTTTTTTAGTAGATGCTTTAAATCGCACGCCATCGCGTCCGTACCATAATATTGTAAATTAAGATTTACATAACCAAAAACTTCTGAAAACACAATTACAGAAGTTTTAACATAGAGCCTGTAACCGTAGTAGGTAATCACATTTGTCGGGGAAGTTGCTAGAGAAAATTGTCTTTGGTGCTTGTAACAAGGTTCTGCCCTTACCATTTTCCACCCCCTGTTGACAGAGTCGAGACGACTTAGACTAGAAAATACAAGAATAAAGTTTAACCTTTACCCTCTCTTTTCTTTCAATGTGTATCTGTCGGTTTTTCGATTTGATACATGTCTTTGAAGTGGCAAAGCTATAGCGGTCTCTAAAATAACGGATCTGACAGGGCTTAATGTGTGTAAAATTGAACACTTTCTAACTCATGCTAAAAGAAGTACAAAATCCTTTCAACTATTAGTATAGGTAATATTATAATCGAAATTGTATTATTAATGTTAATTCGTTTCTACTATATTTTGAACCAGAATAACAATCTTGTTAATGGTATCACTTTCCAGCACAAATAAATCAGAAGAAATTACTACTTAGATAGTACTTACCGGTACCAAGTTTCAAAACTGTGTGGGTAGACAGAATAATTTAATAAGAACGGGTTCTGAATTAATTTATTTTGATAAACCGAAGCCTTATAACGTTGGTACTAGAGTTAAATAAGCAACTAGGTACGTATCTCCCTGGAAATGAAGATGCCTTACAAAGTTATTGGGAAAGATCTACCTGTGTTAGCAACAACATTCTGTGGAAACCTGATATCTGGCTTCAAATTACGAGGTTCGACGGCGGTCGCTCTGTGTAACACTATAATTTTCATTAACTATCAGGTGAAGAAACCCAATACCGGGAAAAGAAAACCTGTGGACATTTTGTAGAGGCATATTAGGAAAATATAAATTACAAAAATAGTGCCATATACCAAGTTATCCAGCAATAATTTAAAGGAATAGAACACCCAGTAGGACTATATATTACAAAGCTATCAGTGAATTGCATTGAGACCGAATCATTTATTCACCGAGTCAGACCGAATACTGAGAATTGATCTGAGAAACGGAGGCGTGTGCAAAATCTAGCAATTTGCTTGTAAGGAGCTCATCTACATACTATTGACTATTCAGGATTGCGTTGCATCTAGGATATAAGTATGAACATAATGATACTGCGAACTGACAATTATAGATAAGAATAAGAAAATTACCTAACAATTTTTCACTAGATCATACTTGTTGCAAAATTCCTTAATAAGAACTAAATAAGAAATCAAAACCCTTGATGCTAAGATCAAATTCAACAACACTACACAATGTAATTACTTGAAATCAAAGTTTAAACTCGCTCACAAAGTCCGTAAAAGTCCTTCAAAGTTTCGGAGATCATTTACTTACCAGGGGGTACTTTACCTGGACGCAAAGTGAAGCTGAAAGGTCTTGTAAACAAAACAGACAACGGCCAAGCAGACGGCAACCTACTTCAGGTCACAAATGAATACCCAGAGGGAAACTGTAGCTGGAAAGGCCTGGACAAAGAGTTTGGTAGGTTATTCGTTACACAATTGTCCCACAAAAAAACAGGAACGTGAATTCAAATTGTAATCTTCGGCAGGCTTTAAATACTGTTTGAGTGCTGTTTGAAATACAAATGTTTATTATTTAAAAATGCAATACTTTAAACTAAATAATATTTTTCATTAAAAACAATTATAATAACATTTTTGTTTATTTCCAATACTGTTTATTCAGTTCAAAAGAAAACATCTATGGTTTATTCATTACAACAGCTTATTGGACGAAGAATGAGTATAATAATTAGACACTGCTGTACTTTTCATTTGAGAAAATTATAAAATACCTACTCGACAGTTTTTCCTATTTCAGTCGAGTAATTTGACGAATTAACAATAATATTCATCGTTTGCATGCGCAGAACTAGTTTATACTTATAAGATTACATCACAATTAAAGGTGCACGTACTTGTATCTTGCTAAGTTAGTCGATAGATTTCCACTCTGCAAATCCATCGACTAACTTAGTAAAATACAAGTAGCTAGACCCTAACTTTCGGATCGCTCTCACTTCCGGACGAAAAGTAGCGAAATATTCTATGTTATCCTTATCCTCCAAGACAACAAAAGAAAAATATATCACATAAACTACTTTCCGAAATAATCTAACTTATAAAAAACCATAACACCAGCACAATCCGCAGCTTCCGTGTAAACAAAAACTTCTCCACATTAAATATCCATACGCAAGTATATGCAGTAACTTTATTTCCTTTGGGCTGCCACCCATGCCCCAAAAACCCTCCGCTTCAGTCGGAAGTCTCGATAATGTGATACGCGAAGCTCAAATACGCCTACCCTCTGTGCTTAAGGTTAAATATATTTTTGCTTTGTACACCCCTGACTTGTTTTGATGTTTGCTTAATATTTTCCATTTGTGGTAAACAATGGGAATAATAGTTTTAGTCACGTCAAAATATTGTTAAGCACCTTTCTGTTGCGTATTTCACGATCAAAGCTTTTTAGTTATTGCGTTATGTGGCATACGTTTTATTAACATTGTAAAAATACTCTGAGCATGTCATCAACATAAATGAATTTATATTTATTCGTCTATGTCTTTAAGACGCTTTTACGCGTCAATGATTGTTTACTTTCAGTAATACCTAACAACTTTCAGTCATGCAAATTCAAGTTAGCATAAAATGGTTCCGTAAACTATGTATCTGAATGCAGAAAAGCACAAAACGTATGCTTTTTATTCAACTTCGAAGTTTCGAGTTGGGTTCGATATTTGATGATACCCGTTGCCTATATCCAAGTTTTTATCGTACCATAGAAAAGTATTCTATTACTCGAATGGAGCTTCATTCAAATGCATGCAGTGCCGTCGTCGGTGTAACGTAATATGCAACGTTGTCGCATCGTCGATATTCACTGTTTCACCTGCTTTACCATTCAGGACGACGAGCGCCCGATACCGATACGATACTCAACTACACTTCCTACTGCTTGCTGAAGACACAGTAATGCGTGGTTAGATGCTACCGAACCTCACTTGCATATTAAACAGGGAATAGCATACAGTACTTTCCGATAAAAGTTATTCGATTATAATAATAAAATTCTATATGAGTATTACGTTGCTAACAGCACGTTTTTCGTAATGTACAGCTTCGGGCAGAAGTGCCCCAAGCCTTACAAACGACCTTTGTGTTACGCTTTATCAATATTCTCTGCACATAATCCCCCTTTCTAGATTCCTCGGCTTTCACACAAAATATCGATGTTCAGTGACCCGCACATTCAAGTTTTGTTTATAAAAATCTGAATTCTCACCACTCGACCCAAAAAATATTGTAAACATAAATATTTCTTCATACAGACGGTAATGAGTTGGTGGAGAGTAAATTTTTCAGAAAAGCGTTTGGCGTTGAAGAGGGAAAACGGCTGCGTAATTACTAATAAGAATTGGAGTAACTTCAAATTTCTTTTTTTGGGGAAACAGGTTCAACTCCGAAACAAGTTGTTTTTTTACACTTATTTTTTTTTGAAAAACAACGACTATTATCGTTTTTTTTTTTCTTTTCTTATTCTTATGAATCTTTCGTATCTCATACCTTTTCATGAAAGTGTTAGTTTACCTATCGATAAACATAAATTTATGTGATATTAAAGTGATACCAAACAAAATCCCACAAAATACATCAAGTACTGCAGAAAACTTCTCAGTTCTAACCCAAACGCCTAACAAGAACTCTATATTACGTACAAGTATAAGCTGTACCACGTTCAAGACAGCGTGGTTGGCTGGGAAGTTTGTTCATCAACAAACTACTATTTCATAATACGGCAACAGACTGGCTGACTACACAAATATAGCCGAGGAACAAGGAGTGAAATGGCTACTTACATTCCATCCATTTCATCCGAACTTCCGAAAGTTAATAAGGTACACCTGGCTTAGGTTAACTGAGTCTACACCCTATTGTTGGGGTGTTATGTAAATAAGGATTTCGCTGTGATTTACTAGAGATTTTTTCTAAGTAAGCCAAGTACCTTTATGTTTATTCCGCGTGAGAAACATTTGATTGAGTGACGGTAGTGGATAATAGAATGACCGTCATAGGAAAGGATACTTTGAATTGTCATGCCTTTCCTCATCATTCATAATTTCAGCCGAAAAACGTCCACTGCTAGACA
The DNA here is from genome assembly GCA_947364205.1 of Agrochola lota. Lineage (NCBI taxonomy): Eukaryota > Metazoa > Arthropoda > Insecta > Lepidoptera > Noctuidae > Agrochola > Agrochola lota. Next base: position 13,197,338 of record OX376223.1, on the reverse strand, counting down.
TAGGCCACGCTTGGCAGGCGGGTTGTCGATCGCAGTATGGTGTTAAAATGCATAGAGAACCGTGGTACCCACTCTCTAGTGAGTCCCTTAGTCACCTTCTACGACACCCACGGGAAGAAATGGGTTGGTACTATTCTTTACGACCGGCACCACACTGAACATGACTTTGACTAATTTGGGATTCATTTCACACTCGCTAATAATAACTAAGAACTTCGTTCAAGCCTGAAACTAGTCGAGCAAACTAGAAAATAACACGATAAAAAAACTTATGACAAAATAAAAAAGCACGTTGGTTAACTATCACACGTTTAATTTTCACACACATGTTGACTCCTAGATATTATTGGTTTCATACATTAAATAAATCTCGCAGCTCACTTCACAAATGCTCCATAAAATTCGCTTTGACGCTTCAGCGCTGTTAATTAAAGAACAAACAATATTGCAGCGCTTTTGAAAGCTGCTTTAATATTTCGGCGAATAATGAATAGCTGTGATACTCGGCGTTAATTGAAAGCTCATTTGATATACTGTGGCTCGATATGAAAATAAAAAAAGGAAATATGAGATACAATTTTCATGAATGCCAGTGTCATCTAATATAGGCTGTGAAAATGGCTCATAAATGAAAATTAAAAATTGAATTAATAAATACAATGGAGGTTGTGAATATGGAGGATTGTTGAGAACTATTCGTAGTACCATTTCGATGATAGCTTATATTACATTCCAAAAAATATAATAATAAACAGAATGTACCCAGTTCTGTTAATATATTACCAATTATACAAGATGGGATCCAAATCTGAATGACCATGACTACCAAACCGAAGGATTCACAAGATACTAACAGATTCTTATATTTTTGCCTTTCATAAATAACAAAATAATGTATAACATATTGATATTCCCGACATTATTTAAAAGGATCAACAAAAAGCAATACATTTTCATCAAGATAATTCAGTTTGTAGAAGTCAGCTGCTCTCTGCTCGTTACTAAGCTCACCGCGCATAATCTAATACTCTCGCGTAGTACGCGGTGTTGATCGCAAGTTTATTACAAGTCGGCCCACGCCTGGGATACACGCAGCGTATAAACAAGAAGCTTTGCTAAAGAGAATTATTTTTTTGGTATCACATCGGTTGGTAAGTATGCTTCTTTCTGTTACACGTACTCTGCTGGTACAGTCAGATCCAAAAAGATGTAGGTATACACGGACAAGAAACCATTTTATTGTCTACAACTATTGTTCCATAACATTGTACCCACCGTACAGGTACAAAACATACTATACAATTTATTTTACCAAAACAATGTAAACATTTTGTCCTAAAAGATATAGACACTATAAGACCAAAACATAGTAATCTACATAAATCACTAATCATTTAATTCAAAAGTTCAACCCCGAGAGGTGTTACAAATAAGTATTTAGTTAGTTGAATATATATGCGATGTCAAAAAAAATTGGCATTTACTCTACCGCGTCAGACTGCCATATTATTATTATTGTCATCTTAAAGTAGTCGTAGTACTCACCGGGAGCATTTGCGTGTAATTTAACAGTTCAGGTTCAAGTATTTCATCACTGAATGCGTCCAGGCGATCATTCACACAGCCTTATCAGAATACCAGCGCTGGGGTATTTTTTTTTTTAATATCACCGTTTTATGCTGGGATCGGAACCTTTTTGACCTCGCACAGGTCGTTATTATTGTGTTAGTGTTTAAATGCGCCTTTTTTTTACTGTTTGTATTTCCTGTGCGTGTCTCAAATAAAATGAAGAAAACTAAATGCGTAACGGTTGAGCACTGAACTGAACTATCGAACAAAATATCTACCTACTTAGAGGTTTAATTAGATTGTTTATACCAAATGTTTTAAGACGAGCGCTAATCCTTCCGACAAACTGTCACGCAGTTTGGCAGGTTTATAAAATGTAGGCAAGTGTTTGGTCCAAAATAAATGATTTATTATATATATAAGATTCGCGTTAGCAAATTTTAGAAGTAGTGAATGTCATATTGTACTGAATAGGGAGACACTAGAATTCGTCGAAAAAACGGTTTTCCTGGGGATCACGCTTGACTCAAAACTACAGTGGGGTCCTCACTTAACATCACTTGCAGGGCGGCTAAGTTCAGCCGCTTACGCTGTTTGGAAAATCCGCCAACTAACAGACGTGGATACCGCGAGACTGGTCTATTTTAGTTACTTTCATAGCATCATGTCTTACGGTATTTTGCTGTGGGGACGGGCTGCAGATATTAATTCTATCTTTATTCTGCAAAAGAGGGCTGCCAGAGCCATATATAACCTCCGCAGACGCGAATCTCTAAGGGAATTGTTTAAGAAAATTAACATCATGACGGTATCTTGTCCGTATATATATGAAAACATTATCTTTATATATTATTCTTTTTAGTAAGATAAGCGACAAGCATAATTTTAGCACTAGAAATAGGAAAAAATTAGATCAACCACGTTTCCAATTGTGTAAAGTGCACACTTCTTTTATGGGGTACTGTGTAAAATGTTATAATAAAATACCACTCGATATTCTTCAACTGAATGAGAAGAAATTTAAAACATGCATTAAACGCACACTATGTAGACAAGCATATTATAAGTTGGATGATTATATCATAGATAAAAATGCTTGGCTTAATGCTGGTCCTGCTCCATAGCCACTTGGACTCACTAGTTACATTTTTTAATATTTGGAAGAATTGCTTCCCCTTTTTATTTTTTCTGACATTACAAACTTAATGTTTATTTTTTATTTAAACAAGTTTTAATTGTTGAATACTCCAATGGATAATGATTTTCTTTCTTTTTGGTAGTAACATTCTATTAATCTCTCAAAGACAAATTAGTTTTGTATAATTTAGAAGCATTTTTATTTTTTTTGAAAAATGGAGCCGTTTTTAAAAAAATGTTATTAAGATAAGGTGTATGTTGACTTGAAAGAGCATGGCAGTTGAGAGTATGTCATGCTCACTTAAATGTCTCGCTGATGGTGGCGAGTGTGTTGGTTCATTCGGTTCCCTACAAAATGGTTGAGCTTTACGGTGCTGATCCACGCATCATGTTCGTGAACGGGCGCCGTCAGTTGTGACTGGTCATCTCTTATCTGCCATGGTTTATTTTTAATCTTATATTTTGAATTGTTTTGATTATTTTTTGGACATTGCTCTCATATATATAAGCAACAAGAATAATATACCCAGGATTTTGTAATTTTCTATATTTAAAAGAGTGTCCTTGCAGTTTCTTGCCCGTTCTTCTCCATAAAGATCTACGTTTTGGAATGGCAACTAGCTTCAAATTTCTGACTAACTGACGCGACTATTTGACTATTTGATTTAATTGAAATAAATGCTTTGAGTTTGAGTTTGTGTTTGAAATATTTTTCTTTCTTGCTTCTTTCTTTCTTTACCTGTAATGATGTGTGAATACATTGTTACGCACTGCTGCAATGTTACGAATTCGTAACATTGAGTGCGGAAAACCGACCATGATAACTGAATCGATGTTACACGTACGAATACTCACAGTTCGAGCGGTTACAAAAACGAATGCTCCTTACTCAGTGCGTTGAGCTGGCGCAGTATTGTAACGCAATGCTGAAAATCAAATCATGTAATGTTTATTACACGCGAATACCCGGTGAGTGATCAACTTAAAAAGCCTAAGCAACATTCGTAATGAACATTCATGATTTACCTATTTGTATTTCAAATAAAAAACAAATGGCACGTCAGTGGCGTGACGCGTGATATAAAAAGGACAAAAATAAAATTCTTGTTCTTCTACTAAACGAAGCTAAAGACGTGTCATTCGATATAAGTCGTATGATGCTGTCAGCCTGGTTACCTTGTTCTGGAACTATCACTGTGACCATTGTTTTGGTCATAGAGTGTTTAGATGGGTTTGGTAAAACAAATTGTAAACTATGTTTTGTACGCATACGGTGGATACGTTGTGAAATAAAGGTCGCTGACAATAAAATAGTTCCTTGTCCGTGTATACATCTTTTTGGGGCCGACTGTACGGTCAGCGACAAAAGTCGATTAATACTGCTACTTTTACATATTAGCATTGTATTTCAGTATTTCATATATAGCTATAACTAATAGTAAATATTCTTTACTTGAATTCCGATTTCAATTATATAAATCAATCTGCCTAGCCTTTTACTTGGAGCGATTGCCTATCTGACCTCCACAACCCAGTAACTGGTTAATATGATACCCCTTGCAAGACTGGTTGTCAGACTTTCGGGCTTCTGACGACCCATAACTATTGTCAAAGATCCACGAATGACAGCCGGGACCAACGGCTTAACTGCTTTCCGAGGCACGGAGGAGTCTCGGTATGTAAAGATGGTCACCAATCCACGGATCAACGCCGGCAAGCATAGCTTAACCTGATAGATCGACCCGTGCGGCCGTTATTACTTAGCCACGAGCTCCTCTCCGATTTCAATTATATAACTCCGTTAAATAAATAAGACCAAAAAAAACTGAAGTGTTAATCGACAAGAGTACGTACGTACGTACAATGGCGTAGTTATTATATTATCTATCAGTGAATCTTTAGGTCAAAAAGAGAGGATTCGTAACGATGTGAAATCGTGAATTTAACTAGCACCAGACAAACTGACCTATAATTATGAAAAGAACAAATGCAGATTTATATTATCATATTGAAGCGATATTCAAACTTTTAGAAAAAATACAGCTGTTCAATTCATTGTTATTACAATTTATTCCACAAATGACAACAATAGCTGGTACAATAATTAAGTCTATATATTCTGCATAAATATTATTTTACCCATAACGGCAATCGCAATAGCATAAAATTATAATTACAAGCAATCATGTGACCATGCAGCCGTTAAATTATGACCTGGATGTCAAATAATAACGCGATTGTACAAAAATGTACGATTTATGCATGAATAAACATTCAACTTAAACACAAATGCTAAAGTCCAAAGAGCATTCAAATTTACATCTGAATAAATAAAATCATGAAATCAATAAAAAACTTCACGAAGATGGGAACTTTTAATCCGTCTGCTTCGAGAGAAACTATGAGCGTAACTCGATTTTCTCTAATGAAATCCTTCAATACGATCACCCCGATCACATCTTGCCTTTTTCTGTCGTTCCCCTTATTGTTGGTCTTACTTTATACCTGTATTTATGTTCATTTGTTTCCAATAGTTATGAAGTAGTGCTTCTTTTCCTAATCACAGTAGGTAATCACTTATACATTTTCATTAATTTTCTTATATGACTCTCGTTCTGTTTGTATTGTTTTCTGCTCAATAGAGTCTCTTTACTTATTCTCTTCAAATAAAAAAATATTAATCGGTTCGAATTTCTTGCATCGTCATACTAAAAGTAATAATTCCCATTTAAAGTATGCGGATGTTGTTACCTACATTTAAGCACATTTATATTCGTAGTGTAATCTCAATACTGATCTATTCTTTCTTTACGACTATTGCTATTACTTACCATTACTTACTCTTCCAACGGATATCATCGGTAAACTCTACTCACTTTGCTTGCAGAGGACTGATTTTGGTACAACCAGAATTTTATAGTAAGTCAGTTTCAGTGAGTAGCCATAAACGTGGACAATGTTCGTTTCATTCACGAGATCCGAGATCCTAAGTCACCTTTTGTGAGCCCTATGGGAAATTATGTGATGGTATATTACAAGTCAAGTCACATGACAATTAGAATGGCATACATCTTGGAATTCCAATCTCCCGACGAGAGGGTGAATATCAAAATATATAATGCAGTATATACTACTTATTATATAAACACTGAACACGTTATTGGATTGAGATGGAAAGATTGTCGCGTGATGTAGGTTGACATAACATGATAGATGATCCAAATCCTTTTTCAGAATGGAATATCGTCTACGGTCAATATAGATTTTAAAAACAGATGCGTCGGTGTGTAACGGGCTTTGTTGAACTGACTCTTTTTCGATGGTAATCTATTCAAGATGGTGTTATTGTAGAAGTCATCGATATTTTCGGTACTAAGCAGTATTTTGCAGTTTTCGGTTATCCAATCATTGTTGAAATATAAGTGGAACTGTCTGGACCCAAAAAATTTTTCGCCAAAAAAGGAACAAAACTCAAGTGCAGCTCCTGTAACCAACATTAAAGAAAATAACTTTTCTGAAGCCCTAAAATAATTAAGTAAACCTACATGTCAGGTAGGCACTTTCATACGATATACAAAAAACCTTAAGATGGAAACCGTTCCCCCAAAATTTGATTGTACTTATTACATAAGTACGTTAGTGGAAGTAAGAGCCAAGGTGCTCTTAGCAAATAATGTAATTAGCCCATAATAGGGAAACCTGCCGGTGATATTATTCTACCTTATACCCAGTATACGACTCTCAAATATATTTATATTCTTAAGAGAGAATGATTCAGTTCCGCAGCCACTGTTTGTTTAGGGTGGCTGCTCACTTTTTTTAATATGAGCAAGTGTATTCAAAAATCCAGTTGGGAAAATATCCAACGTTGTTTTTATAACGCTTACTTTTTTCCGCTTTATTCTATGGTGTTACTTTGGTGAGCTTTCGTAATTTTATCTCACGATATATAATGTACACACAATAAAATTCATACAGATAAGACATAATTATAATTTTGAGTACAAAGGTATGTGTAAGGTAGATTTTATATTAGTATGCAATTAGTACTCGTACATCGTCATTTTCTTTACGAATTCAACCTACTACATCGTTTTGGTTTTCCAATAGCTGCCTACTATGTTTTCTTTTAATTCTTTTGAGTGTAAATATACTGGCCAAGCTTTAAACGTTAAGATGCGGCGTCATCGTCAACCATTATTTTAACAAGCAAAAGTAAATGTTCTCTCATCAAGATACAAATAGCCGTGTTTATGACACGTTCATGACCAGAATTTTGTGCGAATGTTCTTAAGAAGTGAAGACGGGGCGTCCTGACCCAGGCCTTGTAAACCGAAGCTTGCGAACTTCGCTCATAAAACTCAAATTGAAGGCTGAAAAAGTCTTACAAGAAAGGTCGATTTTGGCTGAAACCTTAGATAATACGGTGGAGATGAAAATTTGCCAAATTCTGGGAAACTAAACTACACTTTTATGTCGGACCCTCATGTATTGAAAACATAAGTAGAACGAATGGAACCGAATCGAGGTAATGATTTTAGAAGATTGCGTACTTAGGTGCTTGGTAAAAAGGTAGGGACCGTGATTCGAATATATCTGACTTTGGGTCTTCGTAATCGTAAGGAGCTTTATCAAGAGACCTCAGTATTTTAGTTTCAGAAACCGTATTAACACTGAACATGGGTTTTTTTTTAATCTTTGAAGTATATTTTTCATAGCTTACTTTACTTGTAGTTACTAAGTGTTCAAAGACGCTGTGAATATGTGCGTGAAGATGAGTAGCGTAACAAACACGCCCACCCCCATACAGACACTTCTGACTTCGCCATTGTCTCGGTACCGAGAGCTCCTGCGCTTACACACACATTCACACGGTGTTTGTGCACTTGGTGACCACAAGTAAAGCGCGCGTCGCTTCGTGAGATAAAAATATTATTCTCTTTTCTTTAAAACTTTTTATAGTAATAATGTGTAATTTACAATAAATGCTGTACACACGTGCGAATACCTAACAAGATATTCGAAGGTTAGGTAATTAAGAGTGCCATAAGAATGGAGACGTATTTTTTACTAGTTTGACCATGAAAATGGTAGAATACTTTCCTGCTCGCTATAGGTACATTAATAACATAACATTCCGTTAAACAGTCATCAATCTTATTTCTACTTCGATAACTGTCAAAAACCAACACTTTACTCTGATTCCAAACATTACATTACGTATCTTTTGAACGCCAAATACACGATTTGCTTTATACAAATGGAAATTCAGTCGAGAATTAAATGGAAGCTGATAAAAAGGCAAAATCCAGTGCTTACATAAAACCCCCGATAGATGCATTGCAAGTTTAATTCGACAGGGATGTAGTGACCGGAGCTAATGGAAGCACTCAGCGAGACACGGCAGTTGACAGGAATCAGAATCAAAACGTACTGCTGGCGAGCGCACTTCAAATCACCTAACTGCTGTACCCCACAAAGGCCATTCAGAAGTATTTGCTTCTAGTAATCTATGGAGGTGATTAGTGTTGGCAACGATAAGAGACTTTCGGAGTTCCAGATTTAGATGATCATGGTTATGTGTTGTTTTATGTGCAGTGGTGTGATAGCTGCAAGTACTAACCAATCTGCGTTCGCAATTTATTTGCCAAACAAGTAAACAAACACGAGTTTTAGGAAAAACAACCGTAATACACCAACCGCATAAGGTTCAGTTTGCGCTACAACTTCATATTTTTTATCACTTTTCAACAGTACTAGTCAGTTTAAAATCAACTTTATTGATACTGACATAAAGTTGATGTTTGTTTAAATGGAAATAACATCAATTGGAAACAAGGTTATAAATAGACCTTATAATGACATCGAGATTCGTAGTGACATATGTTAATATTCCTACTTGAGACATCACTATCACAGTGCAGTCAGCTGTTGGCTCTGTAGATGCAGTCTATAGATACGAAGCTGTTATCTTAAAAGGTTCTAAAATTCTCCGTGAGATGGGTGAAAAACTTTTGTGCACTTATGTTGTGTTCTCCTAAGTGACGTTTCAATGTTGATAGTGCTGTGTGATAGGTAATTGCTGAAAACCAGCGCTGTTGACTTCAGGTTCGTCCGAATTCACAGCATTACGCTGAGCAATTACCTGTTCTTGCACAGATGCGACGCACAGCATAATTGTTCTTATTATTTGTTACAAAAGTAGTAACTCTGCAATCAGCATTTTGTTTTTGTGATGTTTTTGTTGACATTTGCCAATGTCGCAAGAGTAATTACGCAATATTGTCTTTGGTCCGGGGCCTTGACTGAGGGCCTTGACAGCAACCAATCAACATTGCTTTTTTTATATATTTTTATTTATTGCTTGAACACGAGGCTTTTGGCTACTTTTGTATGCGTGTATTTTATGTTTTTTGTCTTTATATGTGCGTTTTATTTGTGCAGAATAAACAATTATTCTTTCTTTTCTTATACTCTTATGCCCGTTTTCACCGACAACTAAACGACACCTAAATTAATCCCTAAATAAAAGTGCACTGTTAGATATTCAACACTCAGTGAGCCTAGCGTTGAACATCTAAGAGTGCACTTTTATTTAAAGATTCATTTAGGTGTCACTTAGTGTTTGTGAAACGGGAATTAGTTTTCACAAGTTCTCCGTAAAAAAACAAAGTACTTATTTCTTGTCAAATTCGTAAGATACCTTTTTTTTTACTTTTTCGATAAAAAGGCTAAATTACGTCCTAGAATATCATCCCCCTTGCCCTTATTACCTGTGTTTACAAAGAACCGTTGATTTGAAGGGCACGCGTTTAATCTAATCTTCATATCTACGTCGCTCAACCAGATACCTTTCAGAGTATGAAGCTGGCGAAATTATGACAAAAATAAACTTTCTACGCATACAAAATGTGACGAGCGCTTCTTCTGTACATAAAGGGACCTGAGGTTTTTTATTATATTATTTAAATTTTTTATTTTAGTTATGTCTATTATATAATATGTAAATCAAAATTAAATGCTGTTCGTTGGTAACCGATCACTTGAGAACAGCAGGACTGATTTAGCTATTCTGTATTTTATTTAAAATCTTTCTAATAGTCCGAATGGGAAATTATTTATTTAATGGCAGAAAAAAAAAAGTTCTCGAATTATATTCAAATTCGGTATAAACTAAACGTCTTTTTTTCTATGAAAATGTTGTATCAGGACAACGTCTATTGGGTCAGCTAGTATGCGATAAAGGTAAGTACACATTACTATTATTTTATATTATCTCATTCCGTTAGGGGATGAAAAATAATATCAGGAATTGCAATTGGAAAACGAGACAGTCACTAGTGAATCTTGCTCTCTCGTGTCTTAACGACCCAACTTGTGCTGTAATAACATTCGCAGCAAGTTGACTTACTGCAAGTTTTACGTACCCATTAAAACTGTCAAATACTCAATATTACCTAATGCTCATCAATAACAACGTCCAAACATAATGTCTTACTTCAAAAACCTTTAATTTCAAATATTTCCAAGAGTTTTTTAAACCGTAGGTATGTAGCACCACATCCCATTACATGAATTGATTGACAATTCGTTTAGCAAGACTCGTATCAACCATTTTAAGGAAAATTGCCAAAACTTTTATGACAAACGAAGTCTGTTTCTACAACGGATATAAAGTCTCTTCATTCTTATCATATTTAAATATGACAATCGTTTATTTCAAAGACCCTTGAATACCTTTCACAAAATTTATGAATTTTTTGTTTGTCTTAAAAGTTGGTGAAACAAAAAGCCTGTCTATATTGTTTTTCTTTGAAATTGCCGTTTGTCTTACTTGTGGCTATGGATTAATCGTCATTTTCACTCGAGTTTTAAATCCACTTTTGTTTAAATTACGAGTTTCTCAACTTGAAAGCCAACTCAAAAGAAACGGAACCGAAGATAATCAATTTTAATAGACAGCGCTAACGGATTATTCCAGGTGTCTGCGTCTAAAACAATTCTGCAACTGTTTGCGGATGCAGCGAAAACTTTAGTCATTTTAAAATCTGAAAGCGCTTAAAGCGATTCAATCATACTTTCCTTCCGGAGCGACTGGCGTCACGTATTCTTGAATAACCTTTGAAGTTATCTTTTACGAGGACCATTTCCCGAAGCCAAAAGATACTCCAATGAGATTAGTTTAATGAAACCGTACGTCGAATGTGGTGCATGCGGCTGGCAGTTGAATTAGCATGCAATTTTCCATATTTTGAACACATTTAGTCCTGTTACCTACGACTGCAGCTTTTCTGTTATAAACAGAAAAGCTGCAGCTAGGCGGATGATTTAATGGACAGCACATTTTATTTTTATGTACAATTGAAAATGAAGTGTGTATTTTTTTGATAAATATAATCAAAATCGACACCAAAGTGATAATTAATTAATTTATAAACAATTTGTGGATCTGTGCAAATAACTTTTTGGTATGATGGTGTAGATGGTCAAGCCACAGCTTCGTAGTAGGTATTTCTAGTACTATGTACCTCTAAAAACAGTGTGCGGCAGTTTCTCCCTAACAGTGACATATTCCACTGTTCCCGACGTCCGTATTTTTATGTTGCAGCGTCCTGATGGCACGATACTCCATTTTTGTCACCCTCACCACAGCTGAAGTGGATTTTAAGTGGCGTGCTGCAAACCATCCGTTTTTATGTTGAAAACATTTTTCGACACTTCAAACAGGATTCGTATTTTTCGAATTTATTACCGAGAGGTATCATGACCTTTATAAGTAGATGCAGTTTCCCATATATTTTTTTTAGAGTTATTTAGCATTACGTCATAGTGCTTTGCAGTAGTTGAATAAAATATATTACTATGAATTACAAAACTATTTTTTGCAGTTGCAGAAAATCACCCATATTTAAATCAAATACCTTATGTTGTAATCGGTTTTTTAAATATTTTTTTGTTACGTATATGATAAACAGAAGATTCAAACTCCTAACTTGTTTAGTTGTTGCGATAGAGTTCGTACAATAATGGTCTAAAACTGAAAAATTTTACTGGCCCCGATTTCGACATTATTGAAGATAAAAATACTAAAAATATCTTTACTCGATAAGTTCTAGGCAATGCCATCCCGCATACCCATCGAGTACGGCACCCTAAAAACGATCACCACCCCATGAGCACTTCATTGTTTATTAACCACTTCCGGATCTTTTTTTATTTTAAATTAAACTCTTTTGTAAGCTTCAAATAAATTGTATTAAAGAAAACCCCCTCACCTTATAGGTCAAAACCCCGCACATATCTACGCAAAAATAAAGAAAAAAAAGAATCAAATTATTCTGCCCAAACATCTGGAAGTGGATCCCATTATTTTTACAACATTACCAAAGATTTAATCCAAATCGTTCGCACAAAAGAGGCACGAGAACGTGGAAAGAAATTGGAAAGTTTCCTTACGTCTCTCGCACTCATACATAATACATACAATTCTTAAACGTAAAAACTTAGGTAAGTACCGGAGGTAGTAGAAGTACTTTCGAGGCAGTTTATTGTTATATATAAATACTAAAGAAAACTGCGACTCCGTCTGGGGTAAAAGTTCTGAGTTTTGTGGTAGGTATAGTAAAATAGGATTGTTTAAAAACAATTGTGAGAAACTGACTTAGTATTAGCAATTGAAGAAGGAAAACACAAAAAAAAAACAATGGTTATACCTTGATGTTTAATAAGTAGGAAGGTAGATGCATAATAAGTTTGTGAAGTCGGCCTCTAAGATCTCAAGCTTAACTTTTTACACCTTGTATAATATTGGCATTACGTTAGGGTACGGTTTTGCTCCTTTGCCATTCGATTTTTTGCTTACAGTCCGGCCGTCGAGAAAATGCGTTCCTGACACCTGACAGTTGGAAAATTTCTAGTTGTAATAAGGATCAAATTCGCAAAACAAATATTCGTTAGTATGAAACTCCTTTTATAATATTGGCATTACGTTAGGCTATAGTTTTGCTACTTTGCCATTCGATTATTTCAGCATTGCCGATGCTTATTTACCTACAGTCTGGCCGTCGAGAGAATGCGTTGCTGTCACCTGTAAGTTGGAAAATGTCTAGTTGTTTATAAGGATCAAATTCGAAAAACACATTCGGTAGTATGGAACTGACAGGTGTCAAGGACGCATTCCCTCGACGGCCGGACTATATTGTTCATAATAATAAGAGCAAACAGAATTCACTGTCACAGTCACTCAAACAAAAACGTATATGTAAGTGTGTAATACATATTATGTGCTAGGTAGGTACCTACTCTTTAAGTAAAATAATGATTACTTTTCTTTGTGTAGTACGTCAACACGCAGTGGTATTCCTGGACAAATAGCAGTCGTTCAATTTAATTCAAAGGTCTAGATCGCTGCTTGAGGCTCCACTCAGACTGATAACTTTATTACAACTACATATCCACAAAAAATATTCAAAGAAACGTAGGTAAAGTATTAATAAAAATTGTCAATAGAACTTCACAGTTATTATACAAATAGTTTTTCATAAAAAATACTACCAGCGGCCGCTGACCCCGAAATCAATTGTATTTACTTGAAACTATAAGTTCAGAAAATAATTTTTTAATTCTTTCGTTACGTGTGGTTAGTGACTAACCTGGTGTCAGAGTTTTAAAACCGCCCATGGCCTTCTGACTTGGTTTCACATGCCGTCGAGAAATATCTCTCAGGCATGGCCGGTTTTCTCACGATATTTTCCTTCACCGTTTTTTAAGCAAGTGATAATTATACAATACGCACATGACTCCGAAAAGTCAGAGGTGCGTGCCTTGGGTTCGAACTCGAGACCTGTGACTTGGCAGTCAGACGGTCACACCACTAGGCTATCACTGCTTTCTTTATCTTTAGATATCCATACCTAACACGTATGGAAATTTTTGCTAGTGAATTTACTTTGATCCTGTATTCTCACACTATGGCATATTATCACAAATTCTACCATTATTTTACCTGAATGACGTCGGACGCAAAGTTGTACCTACTATTAGCTCAACAACACGTAGGTACCCCTGTCTATTAGCCCAACAACACATAGGTACCGCTGTCTATCACTCACCGCCCACGCAGCGTCTCCATAATTTGTTCAACAAATATGCCTTACGTGTGTGATTATATCTACATTCGGTAGTTAGAATCCTTACGAAACGAAAAATAATATATTTATTTTTACTGCCAGAGATCGTTTACATTATATATAAGTACAAAGTTCTTTGAAATTAATGTACACTGACGAGCAAAATAAAAAAGCCACTAACATATCACGAAATATTTCCGAAACTACGCAAGGTAGCTTCTTGAAGTAAAAAGCAACATTCAAGTGTATTTAATAGCGTTTAAAAAACACCTATAAAATGTTTTCAAGAATTTTTTCTTCATGTAGCTAACTTGTGTGGTTTAGGAGATATTTCGATTTTTTTGGCACTTTGCAAGTGGCTTTATTATATTGCTCTTCAGTGTATTTTTGTTCATGTTTGAGTTTACGATATCAAATAAGTAAACAGATTACACTGTTGATTGCTACGACGTAGCAGTCGTTTGCTACGTCACGTAGCAACACTGCAATTTTGCTAGTTAAAGATGAATGTTATCGGTAGTGACTGTTATTAGGTATAACCTGTTATACCATAGCAAAGTATGCTACTATTATACTGTAGTCTACGAACGTAGCAATCACGACATCACAACTGCTACGCCGTAGCAACAGTGCATTGTGGCTACACATACGCTACGCTTTCGTAACTAATTTTCAAATAAATGAAATCTTTGATTTCTTGAAATGTCCTTTATCGCATACATTTAAAATCGCGGCAACAGCTTGATCACTTCAACGGCAAAGTGATCGCTAATATATCGCCCGTCTGAACTCGTTTTCCGGGCTATTTTGCACAAGTGCCCACAAAAGCGACGGGTCAGCACGCGATTATCGACGCAGGGCGGACAATGCCGTGAATAATTATTCAATTTGTTTCCCTTACAACGACGCCCTCAACCAGCATGTAAAGTAGGCTCTCGTTTTACTGGTGACTTTATTCGTGAAATTAAATTTTATTTGAACAATTTTATAGACACTGCATCCGGTGTCAGTTAACAGAATGGTTGCTTGATACTTTTAGCTCTTGTTCATAACTTTGTTGTTTTTTCGTGTTATTGGATTATGAATGTGCCTTTCTGTACCAGCGCAATCAGTAGCAAAAAGCGATAGTAACTATAAAGATAGACTATAAAATAGTTACTTGTAGCACAATGTTTTCAGGGTTGCAAACTTGGGTTTAAACTACTCTCAGGGGACCTATAGACCTACCACCACCACTACCTAGAGGCAAGGTTCACGCCCTCGCGCCCCTAGTCACCGCAGGAGACGCCCCGGGCGTCGGGAGTCGCAAGCCGATTTCCGGCCACCGTAGGCGCGGGCTTGCGGACGATGAGCGATGGGTAGCTGGCCGTCCGATTAGGACCAGGCCCGGGTCGACGGCGCGTTGTGTTCCACGCGCACCTCAAAAAAATGTCAGCACCAACTGACGGGGTCCGTAAGGGCCAATGCTTGCCGGAGTTGCGAGTTGTCCGATAGGGATATCGTGGCCCCGGCACAAAGGCAACGGAAGGAACACGGGTGGGTTTTTGTCAGTAAAAGTCTGACACGCCTTCCCGCTCCGACCAGAGCGGGAGAAGTTATTTGATAATTTCACAACATCATAAAAAAGGAACATATAAAATAATCGTAGTTGTATGCGCATTTACGATGTTTGATGTTGTTATTGACTGGCTAATTACACAAAGCACAATAAAACAAAGATGACTGAACTGTCGATTCGAAGGCGTTTAATTTTTTATTATTCAAATTCCATTAATTAATTCACTACAGACCTGAATGGCATGCTTTTTAATTAAGATGTCCCCTCGCTTAGGTCAAAACGTGGATCTTTTAAGGCCTAGCTATACATCTGCTGAAAATTACGTCGAGTAATTCGGCGCAGGAATATACGCTTTAACGTTTTCGGTTGCTAACACACCGAAGAAAACTATTCGTTGTCATTTCTATACAAAATAGAAGGAAGATTTGAAGTACCGACCGACCGATTTTACGCTAGATACGAATTTTACGTTTCCTAAAAACGCGACGTAATTTCTGCCTGATGTGTTGCAAGTTGTTTGCAAGTTTGCAAGTACCGTCGCGTAATTTCGGTTCGTGTGTCGCTCCATTAATTTAATTACTCAACTAGTGGTTGTTTGCTATCATAGACCGACCGCTCTAGACCTGTATTAATACCTTCGATAGAGGTCTATAGCGATTGCTATATCCCTTGGGTCTGCTTGAAACACTACAAGATCCAGACAGATACTCCCAAGTCCCAATAGCGTGGGTCTGCACTGCACAGTACCAATTGGAGCGTTATGTTGCCACCGCAGCACTTGATCGATGTGTAATTACTCACGCGCATATACAATGCAATCCTACATCGAATCAGTGATATCAATATCAATAAACATTAATCAATTAAAGTGTAAAGCTAATGCAACATTAAGTGCTTTTTAAACGTATATCTGTAGGGCTAAACCTTATAACTTAAACACCGAGATTTTTCATGATGAATAAATTATTTTATATGTTATAACTAATATTTGTATACCAGTTAATGGTGAAACATAATTATGTACCATGCTTCGGATCATAATTAATTACTTTCACTTTGAATTTCAATAGTCAATTAACTTTTAACTAAATAATAAATAGGTTTGACGTATTATATACGACAGATTTATTCCTCAGCTAAAATTTATCTGTAATTGAAAAGTTATGTACACTTTGACAGTGACGTTACGTAAGAAAAAGAGTTTTTTGATAGATGGGTCCACTTTGTTAACATTGGTGAAGACGCTGGCAGAATGGTTGAGACCGGCTCAGTTGCCAAAGAAGAGGAAAAAAAAACCTTGGGGTAGGCTCTCTATGTAACTTATTAATTTACACAGCCATCTGCAATTAAATTATCATATGAATTTCAGAACTTCATGTATAAACTAGCTCGTGGCGCGCCACGACTTCATACGCATAAGTCTCGATTCCGTGGGAATACTAGGATAAAAAGTATCCTATGTCCTAATCCAGGTCATGGTTTACACATGTGCCAAATTTCATCCAAATCCGTTCAGCCGTTTTAGCGTGAAAGCGTAACAAACAAACCAACATACAAACTCACTTTAGTATTTATAATACTACTAGCTTTTGCCCGCGGCTTCGCCCGCGTGGATGTCGGAAAATATTCCACAGGAACGTGCTACCGGGATTCAGAGTATTCTATGTCCTAACCCAGGTATGGTCGGCCTATCCGTATGCCTTTCATCTAAATCCGTTCAGCCGTTACGGCATTAAATGGTAACAGGCAGACAAAAAATCTGTTTTAGGGTTCCGTACCTCAAAACGAAAAATGGAAATCCTTAAAGGATGACTTGGTTTTCTGTCAAGACCCTTTTCTCAGGAACGCGTGGAGGCATTAAGTTGAAATATATATCTAAAATTTAGATCTACAGTCTCTTGGAGCTGTAACGAAAATAGGTAATTAAAAAGACGGCTTTTTATGCCGTATTGTTTGACACTCGCAAATAAACCAGTCTGGTTTATTTGGTACTTCCCGTTGGCCCAGCAGCATGAAGTTTGGCGAAAAGCAAGGTCAAGTAGAGGAAAATCCGAAAATTGGTAATTTATAGTTACATATATGAACAGCAAATTTAAGTTTTTTCTCCAATCTGGGATCAAACATACATAGGACGTCTCTTGAAGTAACATTTAGGGCTGATTTCACCAATGAAACTGAACGCCATCAGCATTTCTAAAACGCGTTTAAGAGCCAAAAGTCAGTGTCAAAATAGTTATGCGGTTTTGTACACTAACAGCTCTTGAACGCTTTTAGATGTGCTGAACGCGTTCAATTTTATTGGTGAAATCCGCACTTAGTCTGTATAGCATTACTCTATTAAAAGTTATTTTTCAATTGGAAAGTTAAGTTTGTCCTTCAATCCAGATTTAGAAATTCGGACAGCCGAGCAAGCACAACTTTGAGACGAAACCCTCAGGGCGCAAGTCCTACTCACACTTGACCGGTTTAAAAAAATAAATAAAACAGGTTTATATGATTCAAAAAATGCCTTGCTTAAAATACTTATTACTCATTTTACTATTATTATCGCCATTGATTTGTAATACCTACTCTTGCCGCCATTGAACACATAATAACTATTCATTCATCCCCTATATCCCCCCCCCTTGGGGTTTTGAGACTAACTATGACTACATTTCCAATTCCTTAAATCTCTTAAAAAGAAGTCACAAAAAAAACGATATCACATTTGTAAATTTTAAAATCATCCCCTATTTTACCCCCTTACGGGATACTTTTTGGAAACCGCTGAATATGGAATTCTTTATTTGTTACCAAAAGCATAAATTTAAATTTTCATAGCCCTAACTTAAGAAATTATAGGTTTTCCATAGGTACAAACTTTCATCCCCTATATCCCCCTTGTGGTTATTTTTGAGACTAACTATGACTATATTTCCAATGCCTTAAATCTCTTGAAAAGAAGTCACAAAAGAAAACAATATTACATGTGAATTTCAAAATCATCCCCTATTTTACCCCCTTATGGCATAGTTTTTGAAAACCGCTGAATACGTAATTCTTTATTGGTTACTAAAAGCATAAATTTAAATTTTCATAGCCCTAGCTTTAGTAATGATAGGTTTCCCATACAAACTTTTACCCCCTATGTCCCCCCCTTGGGATTATTTTTGAACCAAAAAGTAGCTTATGACATTCCTTGGGATGCCATATATGTCGTTGCCAAATTTTATCGAAATCCGTTCAGTAGTTTAGGCTTGAAAAGGTAACATACAGACAGATAAACAGACAGACAGACAGAGTTACTTTCGAATTTATAATAATAATATGATAATATGAAGTATGGATATATTAATATTAATAATTAATATTATTTTAATTAATAGTTAGGATTACACCCTATTACACCCAACAGTTTTCGCTGCCCCTCCTAGCCTCTTGTAGAAAGAAGTCGGTATATTATTTTCTTTGTGCCAAACTGTTTCTCAATAACATTTAACTCAATTTTTCGAACGTTTAGGTCGAAATGGCTGATTTTAGAAATGTCCTGAATTTAAAACGAAAAGGACCTTGAAAAATATTTTACTGGAATTCTTCAAGAGACTTGGTTCGGAATTTTATTCAAATGAGTTTTTTATTGAATTCTTTCGTCTTTTCTCAATACATAACCTTAAATAAATCTATTATATCAATTAGACCGTGTTTCTGTAAATTAAACTTTAGGAACCTACCTAGGTCTTTTTTAGCTTTCTCCATTTTATCGGGTCACCCAGTTAGCAGGCGTTTTGCTTTAGCTAACGTAATCAACCTAGCCTGTTGCTTTTATAAATTTAACTGCCTTCTAACAGGACACTAACAGCCTTCTAAGTAGGTTTAAAAATACATATATACATGCCGTGTATAGATTTTTAACTTACTGTGGCTGTCGTCGTTAATAAGTTCTTGAATATATCGCTACAAGTGCCAAAAACATCTCCTCCAGGATGTTATTAATACTCACACCAGTTCTCACGTCATTCCGTAAATAATACAGTTCTGCGCAAACAAGGAAAAACTGGAGAATCATGACAAATGCCCAGACAAATTGTGGGAGCCGTTGAAAAAGTGAAGCCACCAAAGATTAATGAGAGCCAATAAGGAAGCCTTTGTGCGTTTGCATTTCATTAGGAGAGGTTCGATCGTCAGCGTGGCAATATTGTTGGTGAACAGGTTGACATTACTCTAACGTATGCAGTTAATTTGACTGCAGCTAGGAGCATATTTTCGGTATAACCGCGCAACTGTCGATTTGCCTTGAGAAGTCGATAACAATAAACATTCTATTGTGTCTCTTTAGTGACAGTTAAGCTCTTAAGAGACAATATGTTGTGTTTTTTTATTAATCAGAGTAAAAAGTTCTCTCGAAGCTTTGTGAATGTGTTGTGGATACTTGGACTATTTCGATGACAGCTCACAATAAAATATTATACAGAATTACATAACATTGCACATCAAAATAATATAGGTAAGTGTGCGGCCGTTTATAAGGCATCTGACCTTTAGATAAAAACGAATATTAGTGACAAAGACGACGATCTACAGGCCTTAACTCTTCTTAACGGCTGCACTGTAATCTACAAGATTAAGAAAAAAGTTGAATGAGCAAAAACAAAAGAAAAACAACTAATAAAAACAAATTCATGTTCATTCTCTTCAACAAGAAGGACACATAAACAATGTTGATACCCAAAAGACATAAACAGTTCATTATTATCGAACGCTTCCCGGACCTAAGTGGATACGTTACGCTCTCGTACGATACGATACGGTATCGTACGAGGGCCCGTCAATATTACGTACGGGGGAAACAGAAGTGTAAGTGGTCCCGCGAGATCAGACACTTCATACGTTCAATTGCATATGAATGAGTTTCGATGGCTCGGTAAATAAACCACTTGTTTCTGTCAACAACGTTTGTGCTTTTATAAATTGTGTAATGTGTTGCTCGTTTTTATTATTAAGGGTATTATGATGATGTGAGACACTTAGTACTTTGGTATATGTGCTTCGGGGTCAGAATAAAATAATTTATAACGTGCAAAATGAAACGGTATCTTTTGTCTCACGTTTCATTTTATATGAAAATTCCTGAGCCATTAAAAAAAACAATGTCGGCGCTGGTATTCTGCATTAAAAACAATATTTTTTGTCGTAATTTGATGACGCTGGTGAATAGCTCTACCTATAACCCGATACCTACGATACTGGCTGTTGAACTAAATATGTAATGTACGTACTGCATCTATGTTAATTAACAGACAGACATTAACTGGCGAATTAATTGCCACAAAGCGAATCGCTCTTCAAAACGTATCAGTATTAGCATTTTGAAACGCTATTAGGATTGCATCAATTGACAATAATTATTCAAACTCAAAGGGAACAATTTGGCTTAACCAAACTATACTACATTATCCCCAACGGGATAAGAGAAACTAAACATTACATGCCACATTTACCGTAAATTACGTGAAGGCAAATCGGCGTGCTAACGCCTGCAATGCTTTTAAAATTATCTACATCGCATCAGGCTGGAATTACGTCGTGTAACTTTCACAGTAAATTAAATACGCCGAATATCCGTCGCGTAATTTTTGGTAGGTGTGTCGCTACACTAAGATAAATTGAAAACAGATGACGTCACTTGTATGAGGAAGATTCATATAAACAATGTTCAATGTTACTGACATGTCAATCAATACGCGTTTCTTGTGTAATAGAAAAGTTATCTGTCTATAATTATATAGATAGCTTATGGCTATCAGTTAACTTAGGATATGGATATTTGTAACCCAGGCACACTGAATATCGAATACAAGACACCTTAGGCACCTATCCCACCGCCAACAAGGAATTGACTAGTCAAATATTTTTTCGCTTAAGAAACGTACAAAAGATTGTAGCTCTCGTGTCAGTAAAAGAGATACATATATTAATAGTTGATCGCTGACTGTTCACGCCGCCAGCGAGTTGTCACAGCTACAAGAGATCGAAGAGAGTAGGTACTCGCTCAGCGACGCTCGTTGCATATGCAGCGAGTATTTTGATTTGGATTTTGTCATATTATCTTGATTTAAAAGAGTGTCCTTGGAGTTTTTTGCCCGTTCTTCTCCATAGAGGTCTACGTTTTGGAATGGGCAACTAGCTTCAACTTTCTGACTAGCTCACCGACTCTTTGTCAATTTAAAAGTGCCTGTAAATGGTTTACTTTTTAGTAGGTTTAGTTTGACTTTAAGAAATCGCTCGTCGTTGTCGCGCACTTGCATGTCGCCAACTCATTTTTAAACCGCTTTTCAGTTGGTAGCTCTCTACTCGCTTATCGTTAATCGCCAGCGATGGCCTTAAATGATTATCATTTAGAAATGAAATAATAAATCTTTTTAAAGCCTTTGTGGACAGGATAAGTTGTAATGGCAAGTATGTCATTTGGTTTACATAGGTTTCTATTTTTATTATTGTATTTATCCTTTATATATTGATTATTTTTTATATTTTGTGAATGTGAGAACGTTGTAGGCTTAACAGATTGCAGATTTTTAGACCATTTTCTATATTTTTAAGTACCTGGTACATGTTGGCAGGCCTACACTGTCCTCTTATACCTAATAACACTGTAATTTTGAAACATTGTAAAACCATTTATTGTTAAAAGTGTAACCGTGGAGTTTCTTGCCGCTCTTCTCCATAGGACGTTCTGACGTTTCATAAGCGCCCATGTATAATAAAATATTTTGATTTTAATAAATAAATGTAGGAAATTTTGTTTATTTTTTTTATTGTTACGCCTACGCTGAATTAAAAAAATAAGTACATAAAATATAAATATGTAAAAACTATAAACTTCTAATAGACCTAAAAAGGCAAAAAGAAGAAAAAAGAAAGTTAGAGTTCCATACCGATAGACTATCTAAATAGACAAAGGAGGCTATCATTAAACTTTCATTGCCATTTGGGCGCTGTACGATTTGCTAGGAAATAAATCAACCACAAAAGAAAAGTTTTTTTTGTAAGGAAAACTTTTTCCTTCATAACGTTTCAATGGTTCACTTGTTGGATTGTATGTTGAGAGTAGTGAATACTTGTTTCAAACTTATACTTCATGTAAAAAAACTTGCTGTAAAAAAGAAAAAAAAAAGATCCCTGGGGGATCTTTTTTACTCAAAAGTTTTTAATTCCCCGGGCCTTGTATTACGTTGTTCGAATGATCTTTTTTCCGGTACTGAGTAAGCTCTGGAAAATTGTACTCGCAACTTGTGCACGTGGACGATGTAACTGGAGTATGTAAGGATCGTAGCTGCGAGCGTTTCTGCTTACCACCCATGGGAAAATGCGTGACATTAATGTTAAATTAATTTGCGTATGAAGGCTTCTTGAAAACCTTAAAATACATCCTATGTAAAAGGCTGAAAACATAACATATGTGGTTTTGCGAAATTGTTAAGTAAGCACCGTTCATTATTTTCCGACTCTGAGAATACGCAAAAGGATTTGTATTAGTTCAGGGGGCGGGGCTGGGGTTTGGGGGTTCTGTGCTGTGATTGTCTCCGAATTTTATGTGTCTTACTCCGAAATTACATGTTCATTTCGTTCTTAAGAATGCTGTTTTCGAGTTTTAGACAGATGTCCCTTTATTAAATCATTAAAAAAAAAAAACTACTCTTACACACGGTGTCTACATCTCTTTTTATCCTCTGTCCTGTTGCAGGTATGCTGGAAGAGATTTCTTTATAAATAAGCACTTATTTTGTTTGTAGTTTATTTAAGTTGTACGTATTTTTCTGTTCTTTTCCTCTTGTCTATTTATATATGTGTGTACATAAATGTAAAAATACAAATAAATAAATAAGACCCTCGTTACCAAGCCCAATCTATTGGACTCGTCAAACCGAATCATATGAGCCCAAACTCGAGGAGTTTACTATAAGCCACTGAAGAGTTCCACTATTACACCTCCTGGCTCCATCAACAGATCAGCTCCAAGGTACCAAATTATAGTTTTGCTAACCGAACTACTTACACATACAAAGTTTCATTTCGATTCTACAATTAGAAGTGGATGAAAATTAGGTCAAAACATTCCGGCATAAAATTCAAAATTCAAAAGTCATTTATTTAAACTAGGCTGTCAATCAGCACTTTTCGAAAATCAAAATTACATAAGACAATCCCCCAAAAATGCTCTTTATTTGGTTGGGAGGAAAAAGTGGCGCAACAAACTCCGCAGCAGCACTGCTGTCTGTTCAGTTAGAGAAAAAAAACTTGACTCTGAACAATAGGGTAAAAAAACGATAATTGCTTCATATTTTGCAGTTGATACAGGTCAAGTTAATAAAAGCGTGTTAAAAATAATTATAAACAACTAGAAAGAAGAAATAAAGAAAGTTAATTAAGGTTATTTATATTTAACTAGTGTATTCTACATCATCGGTTCATATTCAGTCGCCTGAAAGCATAACCAGATAGCTACTCCTAACTCACACATAATAATTAATAGCAAGCCTGATTACTACAATTAATTCTTCTGTTAGTTATGTGCACGGCTCATCCACTAGTTACCAAGCAATTTTCAGTATTAATTAAAGCCCTCATACATAATACTTCATTAAGACGGCTAGGCTTTCGTAAGCACAATGTGTTAAATACCAGCTACCAAGCAGTAAACATAAATTATGGGTTCAACTGGAGTACAAAGGGCTTACAAAAATTAGAGCTCTCTGCGAAAAGACAACTGTCTACAACTGACTGGCAATAGACTCGCCCCTAATACAGGTGAAATGTGGGGGTACTAAACACATCGGCGTATGCCTTTGGAAAATATCTTGGATATGGCTTGTATTGGAGCCTTCTTTATCTAGAGCCCTAAACTTGAGTAGCTTATATCTTATCTATACCCTACTATATTTTTGTTTGGATGTTTGTTACTCAATCACGCAAAAACGGCTGAACGGATTTGGATGAATTTTGGCACACAGGTATTTTATAACCTGGATATACATATAGGATACTTGTTATCCCGGTAATATGTTCCCGTGGGATAATTTCCGACATCCACGCGGGCACAACCGCGGGCGATGGCTAGTATAATATTATAAATGCAAAAGTGAGTTTGTTTGTTGGTTATGCTTTCACGCTAAAACTTCTGAACGGGTAATGATGAAATTTGGCACATGAGTAGACCATGACCTGGAGAAGGCTATAGGATACCTTTTATCCCGATGATATTCCCACGGGGTCGAGACATATGCGGGTGAAACCGCGGGGCGCAGCTAGTAAATAATAAGATAAACGAGGTTGTGCTTTCGATACTAACGTAAGATTTTTGACTAGTGTCTCAACGATTATAGAGCGTTACTTGTGAAAAAAACTTAATAGCACTTTTTACGTACCCTTCGTAAAACCTTATGTACAAAATAATAATAAATGGTCGCTTGTACAATATAGGTTTTTTTTTTATTCGCGCTCAAAATACTACCTACCGTACGAGTTCAGGCAAAACTGTATTCACCCCTTATCTGACATGACAACTTGATGACGGTCGAGATTCATAGCTTAGTGGTACGGCATCTTAACTTTGATTAATATTATTTAATAATATTATGCTTAAAAATAAGATTGACATTAAAGACATCGCAAAGTCAAAGTCAAATCATTTATTACGAAAAAGCCCTTTTTTTTGGTGGGTTTTTTTTTTTCCGGCTCTGGGCAGAGCGTGATGGCGCGAAATTTGCCTATCCATCACGCGTTCCACCTCCTCCTTCGCGACCATTACTGCTTCGCTTCTGCGAAGCAGTAATGTTCGCGAAGGAGGAGGTGGTGGTGGTGGTGATGGATGTGACGGCCTCCCATGCCCTCTCGCTCCATACCATGGCCTGGACTAGGGCTGGACGCGAGAGACCACCACCGATCGCTGCCTCACGAGGACACGGTGGTGCCCCGCCCAAGCCGGGAAGACCTCCACCATATGCTCCACCGTGTCTTCCGGGCGATCCACACAATGGTGACACCCGGGCGTTTCCTCCCGCCTTATCCGGACCAGGAACCTCCCGAAACAACCGTGTCCGGTGAGGCCCTGAGTCAGGTGGAAGGTGAGGTCGCCGTGGCACCTCTCAAGCCACTCCTTAAAGAGGGGACTTATCGCCGCAATTGTGGCGTGCCCAGCACTGGGTTGCGACAATCACACCCTCCATGATGCCATAAGATCCCGCCGGAGTTCTGTCCGCTGTGCCGTAATTTCACACGGCAGCGGAGTTATGTCCCGGCGTTTCGCATCCTCGCGCCACTGCCAAATGTGCGCTAGGACTCTTGCCTGCATATCCCATGATGGCAATCTTACAAGGAGGCTCGCCGCCTCACTGGAGACAGTGTGATATCTCCGGACCTGCCGGACTCCCATCACCCTCTGGGATGCGTTCAACCGGCGGGCTGGCCGCCGCCTATAGGAACGCGCCCACACTGGTGAACCCGTAAAGGGCCATGACCCGCACGACCCCGCGTAGAGCCTCTGACAGGAGGCGTTTGGACCCCCTAGATTTGGCAGGAGCCTTTTCAAGGCAGCCCCGGCCACTCCAGTCTGGGAGCCAAATGTCCGAAGTGCTCCACGAAGTTCCACCAGCTGTCGAGGACGAGTCCCAAATACTTCATCGTCGACTCGACGCCGCCAATGTGAACCCCTCCTACTGTCATTTGGGAACCCGACGGTGGTGCGTTCCGAGGACCATGAAAACACATGGCCTCGGACTTGTGCAAGGCCACCTCGAGTCCTAATTGCCGAATTCTGTCGGCGATTGTCGCAACCCCGCGTATCGCTAGTTGGACCGCCGCCTGGTGCAACCTCCCCTGCGCCAGGACTAACGTCTCGTCAGCGTAGCAAATCACGCTGACGCCGCTAGGGAGGTCGGTGCGCAGCACCCAGTCGTATCCAATGTACCACAGATGCGGCCCAGGACTGATCCCTGTGGGATAAAGCGACACTCTCGCAGGTTCCATTCTCCCTGGTGACCGGGGTAGATGACGGCCCTGTCCGTCGGCATCCGGTAATAACGGAGTGCCTCCCTGATGCAACTCCAGGGCAGCGTGTTCCTGCCAGGGTTGCTAGTTTGTCCGAAAGGGATATCGCGGCCCCGGCACACAGGCAATGGAAAGAACACGGGTGGGTTTTAGTCAGTAAAAGTCTGACACGCCCTCCCGCTCCGGGCAGAGCGGGAGAAGATATTTGATAGTGCCTCACCCTCAAAAAAAAAAAAAGGGGCAGGGTGTTATAAACACAATTAAATATTTATCGGTAAGTTACTCATGCTCAGCAGTTGTTCTTGCGAACACTAAACTAACGAAGCAGTCATTCAGTAAGCACACGTTGCCGGAAAATTAACGAGCAATGCGATTTCAATGAGTTCCTACCAAAGCAATGAGAACAGACTAATTGAAATGTACGTAATTGGTAAATTACCTGTATATACCTAATCCATACCGCTCGTAAACGATACCGCAGTGATAAATGAGAGCGCAACTTCACTTTCAAACGTTTTACAGTAGATACAAATAAACTTTTTTTTTTGTAACAGAAATGCTTGTAGCTGCAAATACAGTATTTTGAATAAAAAGCACATGATAAGAAATAGGAATAATGGAAACTGACAACGTTGACTGACAAAAATTAAGATATGAGACAACTTAACAAAAATAACTAACCTAACCTAACAGGTTTTAAATTTAGGTCCAAAATCAATCTGCCTAGCCTTTTCCCAATTATGTTGGGGTCAGCTTCCAGTCCAACAGGGTGTAACTGGATACCAGTATTTTACATAGAGCGACTGCCTGTGTGTTTTCAATACCAAATGGTACCGACAAAAAATAACAAAAGTATACCTACGTCAAATTCAAATATGTAACGTGTTATGATATTTGCATGTAACAAAGCTGAACGGAATAAATGGGAAACAAGTAATTCGTCAGCCAGCTGGCATAATGTCAGCGATAGAATCGTAAAAGAAGATCGGGTGAAAAGTGGCTGGCTGCTTGAGCACAAGCAGTATGTAATCTGCACACTATGTTGTAATGTTTACAGAAATAACTGATCTCAATGTAAATTAAATGTTATAATTGAAATAGTGTTAATAAACACTAATATCTAAATATTGTTACGTAATTGTTTCCTAATTTTAATTTTATCACCTAATTTTAATTTTTACTTATTGTCGTGCCCTCCAGGGTCCGTAATCATACTTTTTATTTTAACTTTAAGCCACCATCATGTCTGTAAGGCGTGAAGTTGTTTAATTGGACCCTGTAGACAAATACTAGATTTTCATTTCAATTAATCTTTACCTGTTCCCAGCCAGTTCAAACTGAAATCCACATCATTCATACCCGAATTGCGCTGTGAACTCGATTCACCGGGTACTCTCAGTACACCGCAACAACTCTCGAACGCTCAGCTGTGCCGCCGCGCCGTGGGCACGATGATACTCAACTTTAACTCAATGTAGGTCGGAATGATTCCGTCTATCACGCGGCTGCTATGTTGCCACTTATACACTGATGTACGTAAAATTGTGTTGTGAAAGCAGCTGATACGGCTGGCTATAGTTTTGAATGTTTAGTTCGGTTAAATCTACATTTGATCACTTTTAAATGTGACAGTAACGAGGGTGATACAAATTATGAAAAGAAAACAATAATATTAAAAGTTGAGAAAAATTACAAAATATTGAAAATATGTAACATGTTATTGTAAATATCGAATACGGTAGCGAATAGGAAAAGCAACAAAAGCAATATAATACTTTTGAATATCGGCCAAATAGCGAACAGTAAGGTACAAACAAGAACAGAATAAAAAGCTTAAACTCACGAATGTAAATCGTCGCATCCAGCTTACAAAACCAGAAAGGAAAAAAGAATCAGCTGCCCACACGAATGGCCAGCAAAAACTCCTGTGGTTACTTTACTCGGAAAAAAAAATCCCAAATATCGTCCGGCTTAAACACAGTTTGCCACTCACCGTCAACATTTCAACTAGCACAGTAGCCACTCCAACATAACATTATGCATCAACATGAACAGGACACAGATGGCTAGTCACTTTTATGTGCACTCAGTCGGAAGCTTGGACTTTTATTGGAGGCACACCGACTTCTCGATGCAATTTATTACCTCTTCAGTAAAGTGTAGAACGAAATACTATTATAAAATATCTGATCTACATTTTATTTTTCAGTTCCACGTTGAAATTGTTGACCTTAAAACTTGATAACATAAAATCTAAAAAGTCGGTGTTCAATAACGATGATCAATACAGTGATTTTTAAGATTCCGTAGTAAACAAGGAACCCTTATAGTTTCGCCATGTCCATCTATCTGTCTGTCTGTCTGTCCGTCTGTCTGTCTGTCTGTCTGTCCGTCTGTCTGCCTGTCTGTCTGTCTGTCCGTCTGTCTGTCTGTCTGTCTGTCCGTCTGTCTGTCCGCGGCTTAGCTCAGAGACGGTTAGTACTAGAAAGCTGTAATTTGGCATATGTATACATATTAATCATGCCGACAAAGTGGTAAAATTAAATCAAGAAAAATATTTTTTTTTAGGGTACCTGCCCTGCGCGTAAAGTGGGGATGTTTTTTTTTTTCTCATCTACCCCATGTTGTGGGGTATCGTTAGAAAGGTCTTTCAAAAATATTATTTATTATTATTTTGAGTTTGTCGAAACCATTTTTGGATTCAGGGATCCGTTTGCGAAATATTAAGCTTTTAATTGATTTTTTTTGTTAGAGTCAAGTGTCCGCCCCCTTCCTTCTACCTAAATGGTTGTACTTGGTTGTACTTGGACTTGTGAAAAAATTCACAGCAGTAGTATATATAACGAAATTAAAAAGAAAACTATGAGAGCTAAAGAGGCTGTACAGGTTAACGAGAAATAATCAACCAACTTAAATTTGCAGTTTAAAAAACATGATCTCCCGTACATTCCGTATGGAAGAACACGTTTTTCAACTACAATGTTAAGTTCGTTCTTGGGATAAATTCATCCCAACTACGGAACCCTTCATTGTGCGTGGTCCGACACGCACTTGGCCGGTTTTAATATTGATCCGTACCTATTTTCAAATTAACATTTTTCTTCGTTCCGTTAACCCAGCCTCATACCTCTTCAACTTTATTTCATAACACAAGTAATTACATCCATATGTTACCCCAATTTCCCCATTAAAATTGAAACTCTACTTATTTATGGTCCACATTTACGCTTCAAAAACAACCCCAACTTTTCATTCAAATGTTATAAGTCTGAAAGGGTTGAAGGGTTTTCGAAATTACTTTCAGTGGGTTCAGGTCGGAAATTAAGCTATATTTCACTGTGAATCTAGGCTATTCATAATGTACTAGAACACTTACTTAACCTTCGTGTGTGTATACTTTGTTGTTCAGGTAAATAAGACATCACTTGACTCTCTACGGAATAATTACATTGTATGAAACTCTGGAGATTAGGTAGTCAGATAGTATTGCAGTTTTTTTACGACACCAAGCAAAAAATGTTTTCACCACTATGAAAATTAATTTCAAACATACATATGGTGACGATAACCGACTTTTAATGATTTTATACTGAAGATCACGTATAAACGAGTACTGTTAATGATTCAGAAAAAATATATATTAAATTAAAGCATTTTTTTAATAACTTAATATAGGAATATTATAGATAATGTTTATATTTTGAAATTAATTTGTAAAGTTATGTCTGACGCATATAAAAAACTGAGAATCACGCAAAATCTATCAAAGTGTATTTTTCCAAAACCTTCACTATTTCAAAGATAATTTCATTATTGTTCTTTTAGTATACGTGTTGTAATGAAATACCTTTTCTTTTATGTGTATTAAATTAATAATGCGTCTAATTTGGGACAGCGCTCCTTGACGGGCGAGTCCTATTACTGGCTGGACGTACGAAGCGTTGCGTGAGCTCAGTACAGAACACGCAAGCTAACCACTCAAGGTCATCTGCGTCTTAATAGCAAAATTGTTGTCTTATATTAGGTATTTATAAAAGTTGATGATAAGTACTTCGTTAGACATCGTTTTAAGCTGTTCCTTCGACAATATCAGTCTGTCAGTCACGGATACATATGTTTTTGTCAAGTCCAGTTTTAGCATGTTTATACACTACATGCAAACATAGTTACATGGTATAATACCTGTAGACATGTATTCACAACTCAGCAGTTATTCAATTAACAATGGGTTGTGCTATCTCCGTCCAGCGTTAGAACTTCGGAGACAGTTTTGAATCGCCGCTGTATCGTAAAGGCAACACAACCGTGTCGGACCGCCTCGCATCGCATTTCAATTCGATACAATATACACGGCGCGGCCCGCCCGCGCCAGTAGTATGCGATGTTTCATATAAGTTTTTGCGTTACGATACGGCCGGCCCAAATGTGCGTCAATCTTCAGGCTATCAAAGCGCTATCTACTACGAAATCAATATAAATTGCACAGTCTGGTTTAGTTATAACTTTTATTTTACATTATAAACAAGGCAAAAATGAGGTGTTATTGGATACGTGATGTTGAAGCGCTAATCAATACTTCACCCCTATTCGGATTCAGTTTCTAAAAGCCTGAATTTAAATGAAACATCTCTCAATTAAAATATGTCCATTAATATTTTTAATTTATTGAAAGGACTTTTATCGAGTGGATATGTTAATAATTTGTAATAATACCGACACGGTTCACGGTTAACAATATTCTGACTGTGTGTAAATTATTAAACAACTGAGTACAAATAGTTATAGTGAACTATTTGATCCAATTTGCGACTACCTTCGTAAGTTTAATTCCTACAAACTATCAATATTGAGACTTAACAATATTAAATTATGCAAAACCAACTTTAATCATTTTGTTGCTGTTTATAAACTTCCTAGTATTTGCTTGTTCTTGTGTTATAAAGTATTTTGTGATGGTGAGATTAATTTGATACTAGTTACATACACGTGCCTACGGCTCGTTTCGGCTGCATAAACTAATATAATGCCGAGCCAGCTTTTTTCAATAGAATTGGAGTGCCATGATGAAAGTACAACAGAAATAAATAAAGAATCCGCATTTAAGAACAAAAATAACATTAATAAATACATTGTTTAGAACGAACCGCATAATAATGGGGCGGAAGATAAATAAAAATACTTCGGTATCCTCAGGTCAAAACAATGTCAAGGGAAACTGTCAATGCTAAACTGTATAACACTTATCCACGCCATCCATTGTTTATTTCGTGGCCTTTATCGAATTAGGGGGAAGTTTGCGAGAAATTACATTAACTGCGAAGAGGACGGGCGACGAGCGTTTTAACTTAATGGCCATCCCTCGGACTCCCTTGTCGTCACTTAGCCACGACTCGCCGCCCAATAAAAGAAAATGTGAACCACTCGCCAACTCGCCCGACTGGCTCAGCCCGCACTTGCAAACCGCACACATTAAACGAACATACGAACCGACGCCAGATACACTTTTTTATCCTTTTGGATCGGAAATCCTTTGAATTATGTATAGTCGAGACAGTATCAATATTTTCCTTAAAAGTCTTTGGGAAACAACACTAAAAGTATTTATTTTGCCACTTTTCTGAATACAAAAGTTGGGTGCATAAGTTGAGATGTGACTTGACTGATACGATTATGTCTTAAATACGGTCGCACTGAATAGGAAAAAGTTTGTAAATGATACACGAAAATAAAAGCTTAGTGTTCTCTGTTTACGGAAGAGGAGCTTAAAAATATAAGTATCGTGATACTTAAGAAACTTTTGAATAACTTTAAAGTTAAATAATTTGGATTTCAAATGTTCTTTGAAATAATAAAATGACAGGAATTCTATCCAGCTACTCTTAAAAAGTATATAGGTAGTAAACATCTTTACTTCTTTATTTAAGATAAATTTTACATCAATTATGTACTAAATACATAAATAGGTACAAGGCTTGAAATACCGGTGTTTTTGGGAACCTTTAGAATAGAATAGAATAGAATATTCTTTATTATGTACACCATAAAAAATACAGATATAAATGTAGACATTTTACATAGGGTGACACAATGGGCGGTCTTATCGCTAAAAGCGATCTTTTACAGACAACCTTTGGATGGATTAAAGGAAGAAGGAGAGACAATACTGCAGGTAGTCAGTGGTATACCATTTACATACACAATAAATACATACATACATAAAGCATACACTTATCTATATATATATATATATATATATATATATATATATATATATATATACATTAACAAACATGAAACAAGATCAAGGAACTATATGTAATGATGATGTTTAAGGAGAGAGGAAAAAAACACGAGTAAGGCATTCCATAATCGTACTGCTTTACCTACCATTGGCCTTGTGATACGTGTACCAGACGTAATACTTGTATTATTGGTATTTCTAATCATTATCAGTACTGTACCGATGCCAAAACTGGTACCAAACAAAGATTTCCTTAAGTAAGAGTGAGAAAACAGGTATAGTACAAAGGATAGTTAATAGGCATTAGAACTTCAAGGTACAAATACGAAATTTTTTGTACGCGGCGGGTACCTGAATTTGCGGCGGGTACGTCTTAGGTGGAGTACCGGTACCCGTCTGGAACCGGTACCCATCTAAACCAGTACCGGTAAGGTACCGTTACTCGTCAGGAACCGGTTAACATCATAAACCGGTACTCAAATACCGAAATGTCAAGAACCGCTAAGTACCGGTACAGAACCTATACGTTTGGTACCGGTTCCCAAAGCCCTGGAAAGGTACCTATATTTCGTCACACAAGATTTAACTCAAACACGAGAGATTAACACAACACAATACTATTACGGCTCTCAAATGACTGCTTCGGTAATTAAACAAAACGGTAGCTCAAAGCTAAATGAATAATCAGAAGTGTTCCCACATCAATGGGTTTTAACACCTTAATCTCGAGCGAACATCACGAAGTGACGACACAGTGAATAGGAGGACGGATTCTATTTGATAATCGGCAATGGATGTCTAAACAGTTTGCCACGATAGGATATTTTAATATGGTAATGGTTTTTATAATAACACTATGAAAGATTATGGATGAAAACTTTATTATTATTAACAAAATATTGCTTACCTTTATGCAATTATTACACAGCTAACTATTTACACTAGGCACTTCATTTAATGACTAACTATAAAAATTAAAACATAAACATAAACAAAGGACACTGGCGTAGAGGTACTCGGCCCCATCGCACTGTCATCCGGAAACGTGCCCAGTACACTGGCAGCATTGCCACGTTGAATGGCAATGCTAATTCTTTGGCCAAAGAACGAGTCAGCCTTCTGGACACAATAAGAAGAATATCCGATTTCTTGATTCTAATTTAAATATTTCTGTTTATCATATTTATTATATTTATATATATAAGATAGTATCTTTACATAATGTTTTAATTTTGAAATAAAAAAAAATCTACCATTCTAACAGACTTTATTCACGTGCCACTCTAATTAAAACAAAATAGTAGTTTCCGAAACTGTTACATATTTGGGGTTATTAAAACACGAGTGAATGTATACAGGGTGGCAGGGACATCGACGCGAAAACTGTTACCATGGATTCAGTATCTGATTCTGAACCACCCTACGTTGTATATTTGTGATATTATTTATTGTTATTTTGATGAAATTGTATTTAGACAAACATACACTAATTTATGAAACTGCACATAACTTGCTATCTAACAGTTTCATAAACTTCTCTAAAGACTCAGTAATGTTTTAAAGTAATGACCAAAAATGTCTAGGAAAACGTTTTACGAGGAATGGAAAATTAAAAGGAAAAATAAGACATCTCATGATCGCATTTTTGTTGAATGTTTCCGGCACGTGTCACATGCCTGAGGTTCTAAAAACAATGTCCAGTCGCTTTGTTAAATTATATCAAATTTACTTTTGCCCGTGGTTTCGCCCGCTTGGAGTTCAGAAGTTAAAATTATGCCAAGGGTTCGCACTACCGGGCTAAAAGACATCCTATGTACTTACCATAGGTTATTTTATGGTGTCATAAATTTCATCTAAATCCATTCAACCGTTTAGACGTGATTGATTAACTATTTTTTTTTATTTTTTTTATTAATAATTAACTAATTGATTAACAAACATCCAAACTCCCAAGAATCCAAACTCACAAGAATCAAAACTCACAAGAATCCAAACTCACAGCAACCCAAACTTTCACAAGAATCAAAACTCACAAGAATCCAAACTCACAGCAATCCAAACGTTCACAATTATAATATTACTAGCGACCCGCCATTGCTTCGCACGGTTTAATTACGACTTGTTCATCGATATTTCTTTATTATGGTTTAGTATTAATAAACCTTCCGGGATAAATTCTCTAAATGATGGTGAAAACCGCATCAAAATCTGCTACGTAGTTTAGAAGAAAAACGCGGTCACACAAACACACAGACAGACACGAAAAGCAACTTTATTTTATAATATGTATTTCTCTATAAGTAACTGTTACTAAAGAAATCGAAACCGGAACAACAATCGATGATGCCGATAACAGCAACGGAGTGCTTGTTTAGCAGAACGATCAGAAACACGATTATTGAGAGGCTCCATGAATATTCATTGTCCAGATGTTCGGTTTTGTTCGGCCATGTCCGCCGCTCTAGTTCGGACATGAACTGAAAGGCTGAATATCCTATGAATCAATGTTAGATAAGACTGTCTTTACAATGCGGACGGGCCGTCAGGTCGAGTAATGTGTGTGTTGGGCTGTGAGGGCGGTAGTGACTGCGACATGCGAGCATAGGTTACGTACCTACTGACTATGCATGTGTTTTTGTATGTAGACAAATGTTTTATTTATGCATCGAGATTGACAAAATATGTATCTTACGCGTCCTTTAATCATTGAGTTCTCTGCTAGTGCTGATGGTGCACTTCTGTTAGTGACGAATTCACAAAACCTTGAACTGTACGTGGTATATCTTTGAAGAAGTTTAGTCAGTAAGGGAATCAATAAATAAAAAATAAAACTTTTTTGCAAAAAAAAGAACAACCGACCGAAAAAAGTTTTTATTTTTTTGAGTTTTTAGTGGGTCAGTTTGTAATTATCTAAGTTACAAAAGCCTCATGTCAACTATTCTTCACCTTTTACAAAATATTGCTTTTCCCGATGCAGGGACGTTTTATTTTATTTATTTGGGGACAATAAACAGCTACAATATGTGTTAGAACAGAGAAATGATAACACAAAATATTAACAATATTGCAGCCCACGTTAATCGTTAAGGAATTCTCCTGGTACTTCACCATTAGCTCCACTTCTCCATAAATTGCTTGGCAACCATATTAAAATAATCGAATCGCAACCCGTGAAATACTTAGTATTGAGTAGTTCCGGTGGCCATCTGTGGTCTTCATCATCAGTTCCCCTTCACCAAATGGTGCTTTCCGCGAGCAACTGCACGAGTTACTATAAAAAATACCCAAAACGCTATAGGTGTGCCTATAATATTTGAAGAGTTCCCTCGATTTCTCCAGGATCCCATCATTAGATCCGGACTTATTATCTAATTATAAAGATTTTTATTTTTATCCACTTTAATTAAGCACTAGCTGTGTGTTTTAATATTTATGAAAGTTAGGTATTTAGTTGTTTCCACACATAAATGATTTATTCCTTTCATGAGAAATAGATTTTTATAATAATTATTGGTTATTGGGTTATTGGTTATATAACGGCAATCCGTTAAGGGGCTGTAGTAGATGTCATTTGCAACCACATGATTATGCCAATGTCAACCATTTCCGAGTAATTAGGCATTTTATATTTTGAAATGTATGAAACAAAAATATGAAATGCCAAATGACTCGAAAATTTTGACATTTGCATAGGAGTCAAAAGGGGTCATTTGTTTGTAAATGACCTCTCCTACATCCCCTCAATGGATTGCCGATATATTATGTAACCAATAGCCTTGTAAATCGTAATCTTGGTTTCGTAGATCTTTGATAGACAGTCAGAAATGTCTGACAACTAGCCAAGGGGAATCGTGTTACCCAGTAACTGGGTTGTGGAGGTAATCATAGGCAGTCGCTCCATATAAAATACTAATAATTCAGCTGCATCCGGTTAGGCTGGAAGCTGAGCCCAACATAGTTGGCTAAGCAAATTGATATGTAATGGTAAAGTTGCTAGTTTAAAGTACAAAATGTATTCAATTAACCGCATTAGAAAAAATACCAAATTAAAATTAAAACTCTGTAATAATTACGTTCTTTTCCTTTTAAGCAACTATTAAGAAGGTAATCTTCAAAACAATTGTTCCTAAAACCAGCAAAAAATTAAGCAATCAGCTCTAATTTAATTAAAACGACGTCGAAAAGCTTTTCTGTTTACCTAGATTTATTCACACCAGAGAACCTAGTTTAGTCGCACCGCGTTTCAAATTAACAAGCTGAAACTAGCTAGTTTCGAGTTCTCAATCGCGCACTTAATAGCTTGGAAGTGCATTTCATGAGATAGAATACGTGAGTCAAAAAGATTTATTACCCCTGACTTAATTCAGGCAGTCTTCGGGCCGCCGGCGAAATTAATGCAGTCTAGATTCCAGATAGAGAGACCTGCGATTTAATATATTCAATTATGTTAAACAAGTGAACTATTGCTTGATTGCTTGAGTATTAATATCCTTGACTATTTTGCTGAATTATGTAGGTTCTTACATTACTCATTATACATATTTACGACTAGCAGCGCCCTGGGAATATTGGGATAAAAGATATCCTTTGTCCTAACCTAGGTCATGGTCTACTCATGTGCCAAATTTCATCCAAATACATTTAGCTATTAGGATACTTTTTATCCCGGTAGTACGTTCCTGTGGGATAATTTCAGACATCCACGTGGGCGAAGCCACGGGCGAAAGCTAGTAATAATAATATTATAACTGCGAAAGTGAGTTTGTATGTTGGTTTTTTTTGTTTGTTACGCTAAAACGGCTGAACGAATTTAGATGAAATTTGGCACATAATACACCATTACCTGGGTTAAGACATAGGATACTTTTTTATCTCGATATTCCCACGAGATCGAGACTTGTGAGGGAGAAACCGCGGGGCGCAGCTAGTATTCATATAGTTAGGATAGGTAAACTTGTTCTTTTTTAAATTATTTGTGCTGAGACGGAGAGGAAGAGTGGAAGAGATGGATGCATTGTGTGAGGAATGATATGAAAGAGAACGGAGTGAGTGATAGCGTGACGGTTAACAGGAGAGAATCAAAGAAGAAAACATTTTGCACCGACCCCACGTAACATTTTCCATCGACCCCACGTAACATGTTGCGCCGACCACACGTAACATGTTGCGCCGACCCCACGTAGCATGTTGCGCCGACCCCACGTAACATGTTGCGCCGACCACACGTGTCATGTTGCGCCGACCCCACGTAATATGTTGCACCGACCACACGTAACATGTTGCTCTGACCACACGTAACACGTTGCGCCGACCCCACGTAACATGTTGCACCCACCACACGTAACATGTTGCGCTGACCACACGTAACATGTTGCGCTGACCCCACGTAAAATGTTGCGCCGACCCCACGTAACATGTTGCGCCGACCCCACGTAACATGTTGCGCCGACCCCACGTAACATAGTACAAGGGCAGGAAGATGATGATGTGCTGAAGTATTTTTATTCACCAGTTGAGCTATTATTAAATCGGATATTTTATCACTTATCATAAGATATCATGATATAAACTTAAAAATAAACAATAACTTCCATTGCTTCTAGATTAATAACCACTTTAAATCTTTCCTCAGAGTTTAGCTTTTCATTTAATCTACAACAGATTAACCAAATTTCTATCCAAACAATAGGAAAACTCGCCAAGGTTGATACAACTAAGTTTTATTATTGTAATTACTCTTTGTTGCAAACAAGATCCAACAATATTTACTGAACACAAACAATCGCGATGCCTACTTCTACTTACAAAGCTCAACTAGAGAATACTAAATGAGTTCCGAATCAAAGTTACAGGGATCTAAATGTTTCTATAAACAATATTTCCTTTTTCATGTTGACCGACCCTAACAAAATTATAACTTAATGTTTTTGAGTTTTAACAACGTTTTATTGAAGAACCTTTTTGTTTGTGGTGAATCGGAGTTTAGTTTAACGCTGTGTTGTAACATCTCTGTTGTTAATAGTAAATTCAAATTATTGCATTTGCAAACTCGCGGCGCTGAAACACAATGCAAATGTTAAACAAAGTCTTGCAGACCACACTTTAACCATTGCTACCAAATATTTTCCCTCATAATTTGGGTTCATGTTACAAATTGCGCCTCTTCGCACTAATTGGTAACGCCTAATTGGTAGTCGCTACAGAAAAATTACTTTCATCAACGAGCGAAGAGTTTCATAATTACTGCAATTAGGACCATTGCGGCGTTTTGTTCAGACGAGACGGCGGGATGGCGCGGACGTGTCGCGTATACTAATTTATCATTTTTGTGGCTATTCACAACCGCTTTGAATTAATTTCAGTCGTTGGTAACGCACGCACCCCCATCAACACAAGCCCCACGCATATTCCGCGTGATCTATTGACACTCGTAAGTGGCGGTGCCCCCACAAGATTTACAATTACCAGCAATTAGGTGATCCCCATAAAGTCAAACGATCCGACGAATTCTGATCACGTAGAACTTTTATTATGCGGAGGAAGTAAAATATACATGAACGATAAAAGCGAAATGCATCCCGTATTAGATGAAAGAGCAATCTTCTAATGCAACCACGGTATCACGGAATGAGATAGGAGCTAGCTGACGCTGTATGAACATTGAAAAAGCTTTGAAGCGAATTTCTGTTCATTAATCATTTTGTTTGGACTGTACATTGGCATTCACACCTAGTAAATAGCAACAATGGAAAATTAAACTAGACGAACAAAGGGAAAGTACGAAGAAAAGATAGGTAACAAAATCCGCTATAAATTCGGAGTTTGTGTGAGCGGTGTGGTGCGCGTAATGAAAAGTTACAAGGCTGTATACGCGTCGTATAAATACTGATATTGTACTATACGATATTTGTTGGCTCGCTGCACACGACGACACTGTTTTACAAATATGAGGGAACATTAATACTTTATAAGCTACTTACTTAAAAAGCTTTGCGTGCCCAAGGGACCGAAAATATATTATTTTTACTGAAGCTAACATTTGCAGCCTCTGAAACATTATTATGAATACCTACATTGTAAAACACAAACCTAAAAGTAGGCATGAATAGATTTATATAACACAACACAACACACCACACAATCAGCCTTTGATTTTACCACTGCTGGGACACAGGTCTCCTTTCGGTGAGAGGGCCGTTATCTACCTCGCGGGCCCAGTGCGGGTTCGTAGATGTCACATGTCTCCGAATTTTTTGTTCAAAAGTCCGGTCGCGAAACAGAAAGAATTTCGTCCAATGACCCCTCATTACTTTCGCGCATTTAAAGGTCCTTTTAATGCGAGAGCGCGACGGCAATACATTTGTTCCGTAGAGAGCGATAGAGATAAGTAATGAGGGGTCATTGTACGAAATTCTTTCTGCTTCGCGACCGGACTTTAGAATATGCCGGTTTCTTCACGATGATTTCCTTCACCATTTTGAGAGCAGTGGTGATAAATAATTCACACAAAGTAAAGCGTCTCCGTTTGAACCTATGACGTAAGACTAGACTCGTAAGTCATGGCCGTTACCACTGGGCCACCACTGCTCCTATTTACGATTTATAGGATAGGATTTATACGTACTTACCTATTTATAAAGATATAGCTTTAACGTTTACCTACAAGTTAAGGCAATAAAGTGAAAGTAAACCTGTATTAATACCTACTGTAGCACAAAATTCAACGAACAAACACACATCGTTATATTCGTAACCCTCCATTTCAGTTTCATCTAGTTTCCCGAGTTCCCTGGACTTATTCCAAATGGATTAATTCGAGCCTATTCAAGCCTTAATCTTTTTATTCACACTTCAGTAATAAGCAAAAGTTTTACGTCTGATTGATTATCACGAAAATAATACAATAGAGCGGAGAGGAGAGGAGCGGAGTGGAGCTGTGCTAATATTAACCAATGGAATTGCATAAAACCTCCGCTCCGCTTCAGTGGACAGGGATTTGCGAACTAGTTTCAAAAAACATACAAATCCAGGAAGCGGAGCGGGGAAGGGGAGTGGCGAAGCGGACCGGGGAAGCGGAGCGGGGAAGCGGAGCGAGGAAGCGGAGCAAAGAAGCGGAGCGGAGAAGCGGAAAAACCCGGCCGCGGGGAACTGCATTACTCGTCCCGTGAACTCGTCCTAGATCCGCACAGTCCGCAACTCCGCTCTGCATTACTCGCTTGCTCCGCTCCGCTGCCTCGCTCCGCATCAATGGACAGGCAGCCTTAGTTTCGAACCCGTGGGAGTATTGGGATGAAATGTACCCTATGTCCTTCTCCGGGTCATGGTCTATCCATGTACCAAATTCTGTCCAAATCCGTTCAGCCGTTTTAACGTGAAAGTTATAGTTATAACGTTACAAACAAACTCAGTTTCGCATGTATAATATTATTGAGGGTGTTCAGAAAGAGCGCAAAGTGATAGAAGTTTTCGCTTCAAATATTACACCAGTTTTAACCGTTTTCCAATTGAATAAAGGCGATAGTGGCAACATTTCTTTACGATAAAGTACACTTGGATTATTGAAGAGCACATATTGAATCGAACCCTAAATAATTCCTATGTTAATTTCGTAAAAATATTAATGGACACTCTAATTTAATAAATGTTCTTTAAGTGAGCCTCTAATAATTTCCAATATGGTGTCTTATAATACTAAATATCCAAGTAACTGGGACCAACTTCGACACATTTCTAACCTAACCTTACCCATTTGGTCAGGCTGCCTTAGCTTAGTTACTGCGACCAACTTTGAGAAAAGGCCAACATAAAAAACAATAATTTAAAAAAGTCGTTTATTCAAACTAGGTTGAGAATCAGCACTTTTAGAAAGTCAAAATTACATAAGACAGTCCCCCAAAAACGCCCGCCCGTCACCACTTACTAGTGCTTTAGCTGGGAAGAAGTGGCGCAACAAACTCCCCAGCAGCACAGATGTCTGTTCAGTTAGAAAAACTTGATTCTATATAATAGTACTAATGCAAAAATAATTTACATTACCCCGTATTGCAATACAACTCATACAAAAAAACATTTTAATGAGTAGATTATGTCAATAATAAAATAAAATAAATTAACTTATACAGTGAAATAAAATAAAGTAAACAATTATATGAGCTCATATCTCATATATACGTAGTGTCACGTAGTTGTTGAAAAAGAGGCTCATTTATTATTAAAAATAAAGGTACATCATTTGAAGGTCAATAAGTTTTTAGCGGAACAATCAAATATTTCCCTCGTTGAAGGAGCAGAAACCTTCTTCGAACGTTGAATCTTGAAGTTAGCGTGGATGTTGTGTTCTTATACATAGGCATATGTTAGAGAGCAGAATATTTTGTTAATGTTTTATTTAAGGGGCATGCACTAAGGTAGCCCGCGAAATTCAAATTTTCTTTAGTTTATATATATTTTGCAGGTCAGTGTGAGGTT
Source organism: Agrochola lota (assembly GCA_947364205.1). Taxonomy (NCBI): domain Eukaryota; kingdom Metazoa; phylum Arthropoda; class Insecta; order Lepidoptera; family Noctuidae; genus Agrochola; species Agrochola lota. The sequence continues at coordinate 13,155,208 of OX376223.1, read as the reverse complement.
TTATGTTGATGAAAATATGATTCGCGACCGTAACCAATATGGCTTTCCATAATTATAATCATTACAATCAGCAATACAACTCCATAAGTAAGCACAATCGCCAAATGTCATGATTTCATGAAATAGTCATTCAATGCGATTTTATGAACTTAGAGAGTTGTATTGATCATTTTTATGATTATAATTCTATAAATAAACATTTGAAACGGCCGCAAATCATATTAAGATCAACATACAACATGATACTGACCTGCAAATTGCAAAAAACGTAAGAAAATTTGAATTTCGCGGGCTGCCTTGACGCTTTCGCCTTAATTGTTTGAGACTCTATGCAACCGACTTCTGGCGCTGTAAATACCGTCTCCAGCTAGTGTATTGAAAATCCGGAAGTTGCTTGGCACACGACCGATTTGCAGTTTTTAGATGTATAAAAGTACATGTCAGTGCATTTAAAAGTTAGTTCCATGTAGAATAAAGACATATAACGTTACGCCACTCATTATTTGTCCCAAACTGTTCTGATTTCCTACGTTTACCATTTTTTTTACACCATCTTGTTCTAAGCGCAACTATTTTGTTCCCAGCTGTCGCGTGTTGTGCGGTTACCCTTACCTACTGCTCGTATCATTCCCTCATTTAAAGTTATAACTGAGAAATATCATGAAATATGATGAGGCGTCCTGCATAATAAATGCTTTTTATATTGGATCCCGCCTCTGTCTCCATCTTGGTTTTATCGTAAGTGGATCGCATCGGTGAATAGAACAACCTTTAATAATGGATTTTTAAGTTTTATTTTTTCCCATTTTCCTAGGGATCGATTTGATATCGTCGCTTAGGAATATTGTGGTTCCCATACAAGAGGTAGAATGATTGTCTCGATTATTTGACAAACTACTTATCACTTGCTATTATGTATAATAGGTGTTTATTCCTAGATAGTTTTTTTTTTTTTTTTACTATTCGGTTTTTCAAGCAGTTCAACATCTAAGCCACAATAGTTGTACAATACGGCCGCTGAATCATGGCCGGTCCGAATTTTGCGTAGAAGGCTACGTAATAAAACATTTTAGGAACTAAATGGTGACATGAGGCAAGTGTGAGTGAGAAAACATTCGCGAAAGTTCGGAGAGCCTATGTTCAGAACGGCCATGATTCATCGGCCGTATTGTAGAATAGAATACTGTTTAATACGTACTATCGAAGAACTTTATTCTAAGCATCGTATAGACTATTTCTACTTGCAGCGCTCGGCCGCTATAGAAATCTCATCAACCAACAGTATCGCAGCATCAGACTTTTCATGTGTCCCTTGTTTTTTTAAATGAAAAAAAAGACGGCAAACATTAGAATTAAAAACTTTCTCATCTTTGTTTCTTTTGTTCTGTTCTTAGAGGTCAGACACGAACAACTAAAACCAAAAACGGCAAAATATTACTATGTATTTCTTTGTTTCATTGGTCGACGCAAATAGAGGCGTTAAACAGATGTGGTCATCGTGATCACGGGATGTTATTTTCAAACTGCTTAGATATGAAGTTCTTCGATAGTACACCATATAAATTACACATATGAATGAAGAAATTTTACATAGGGTGACAACTGGGCGGTACACCCTGTATGATACTAGAATGGAAAGCTTGTCACATACTTTTTTTTTTTTTGGGAGGGAAATTATCAAATAGCTTCTCCCGCTCTGCCCGGAGCGGGAGGGCGTGTCAGACTCTTACTGACTAAAACCCACCCGTGTTCCTTCAATTGCTTGTACGTTGCCAGGGGCCACGGTATCGCTTTCGGACTTTCCCGCGACCCCAGCAGGCATCGGTCCTAGCGGACCCCTTCCTGCGTTCGTTGTGCTGACATCTCTTTGAGGCGCGTGTCGAACACAACGCGCCGTCGACCCGGGCCTGGTCCTTATCGGACAGCGATCTACCCATTGCTAACCGTCCGCAAGCCCGCGCCTGCGGTGGCCGGGAATCGGCCTGTATTTCCCGACGCCCAGGGCGCTTCCTGCGGCGGCTAGGAGCGTGAGGGCGCGCCATTTGCCTCTCGCGGTGCGTCTCTTCCTTCGTGAGCATTACTGCTTCGCAGAAGGAGGTGACGGCTTCCCACGCCCTCTCACTCCGTACCATGGCCTGGACCAGGGCCGGACGCGAGAGATCACTGCCGCCGATCGCCTCCACAAGGACACGGCGGTGCCCCACCGTATGCTCCACCGTGTCCTCCGGGCTCCGGGATCCACACCGTGGTGACATCCGGGATGATTTCTCTTAGCATCGGAGTTACGCCCCGGCGTTTCGCCTGCTCGCCCCACTCCCAAATGTGCGCGAGGACTTTCGCCTCCAGATCACATGGCAATCCGGCAAGAAGGCTCGCCGCCTCACCGGAGACCGTGCGGTATCTCCGACCATCCGGATGACCATGACTCTTTGGGACGCGTTCAACCGGCGGGCTGGCCGCAGCCACAAAGAATGCGCCCACACCGGCGCCCCGTAAAGGGCTATGGACCGCACGACCCCCGCGTAGAGCCGCTTCAAGCCCCGGCCCGCTCCAGTCTGCGAGCCAAACGTCGGAAATGCTCCACAAAGTTCCACCGGCTGTCGACGACGAGTCCCAGATACTTTATCGTCGACTCGACGCCGATGTGAACCCCTCCTACCGTCTTTTGAGAACACGACGGTGGCGCATTCCGAGGACCATGAAAACACATGGCCCGAGGCCACTTGAGGACTTGTGCAGGGCCACCCCGAGTCCCAATTGCCGGATCCTGTCAATGATTGTCGCAACCCCGCGTGTCGCTAGTTCGGCCGCCGCCTCGTGCGACCTCGTCTGCGCCAGGACCAACGTGTCGTCAGCGTAGCAGGTCACGCTGACGCCGCTAGGGAGGTCGGCGCACAGCACCCAGTCGTATCCGATGTCCCACAGATGCGGCCCCAGGACCGATCCCTGTGGGACACCGGACGACATCTCTCGCCGGTTCCATTCTCCCTGATGACCGCAGTAGATGACGGACCTGTCCGTCAAATACGCCTCGACCACACAACAGAGGTAGGTCGGCATCCGGTGATACCGGAGTGCCCACCTAATGCAACTCCAGGGCAGGGTGTTGATGGCATAGGCGCTGTCTAGAGACACCGCCAAGACGATCCCACCCTGGGCCACAGCATCCCCCGTCATGACGCGGGCGCCTAATGGCGTCCACCGTAGAGCGCCCTCTGCGGAAGCCAAACTGGCTCTCCGCCAAATCCAGCCCCACCACACCAGCTGCCCGACGAGGCGGTCTGCAATGACTCTTTCGAAGAGCTTGCCCACCTTGTCGAGCAGCACGATGGGCCGATAAGCGGACGGAGGGTCCGCAGGACGCCCCGGCTTCTTAATGAGGACCAGTTTTCCCGTCTTCCAACGAAGTGGGAACTGGCCCATCTCCATGCATGCGCTTAGGAGCCCTCTTAGTCAAAGCCCGAGAGCCTCCAAGGCCACGACCCAGGCTTTCCCAGGTAAGCCGTCGGGTCCCGGGGCGGTACTTTTGGCATTCAGTCTACGTACCGCTAGTTTCATCTCTACCTCGAACACATTCGGAGCAGCGTCGTCATCGTCGGCGGTGTGGTCCGCATCGGGCACCGCAGTATGCGGAGCCATGGGCGGGGAGGTATGTTCCCCTCTCGAAGGGAACAGAGCGCTCACCACGTCCTCCACAAGCTGGGGCAGGAGACTCTGCGTTAGCGGGGGAGCCCATGGGCAGAGTTTCTCCCGCACGATCTTGTATGGGCATCCCCATGGGTCCCTGTTCAGAGTCCTCAGTGACTCCTCGTGGGCCAGACCCCTGGCCCGCAGGATCCCCGCTTGGAGGGCGGTCTTCACCGCTCCTGAATGGCTTCCGTATCCGGAGGGCGAATACGGCGCCTGCGGTGCCTGGTGTACCAGCGTCACGCAGTAACGCACGCACTACGCAGAGTCGTGAGCTCCCGCGACCACCAATACACCTGGTGCGAGCCACATCCGGGCTGGACCCCGGGCATTGCCACGTCACATATTTTGGACATGGCCTCCCGGAATCACTACAGGCCTGTCCGGTGATGACACGCAGGCCTGCTCGATAGAGGCTTCCAGGAGAAACTCCGGGTCCAGTTGCTTTAGCACCCATCGCGAACCACTTGGGTCCTGTCGGACCAGCGCGCTCGAGGTCTGGACGGAGACATCGAACTGGATGTACCGGTGGTCGGAATAGGTCTCCACCTCCTCTACGACGCACCAGTTAATGACACGCGGCGACAGAGGGGGGCTGGCGAACGAGATGTCTACCACTGATTCACCGCGCATCCACACACACGTGATGACTAGCTTCAGCCCGCCACTTCGTCCGCAGGTTTAATAAAGACCCCCATAGCAAAACATCTCTCTCTTTTTCTCTGTCTGTCTATCTTTCTCTCTCTCTCTCTATCTTTCTCTATCTCTCTCTTTCTCTCTCTACCTATATATCTTTCTCTCTCTCTCTTTCTTTCTCTCTCTCTCTCTCTTTCTCTCTCTCTCTCTCTCTTTGCGAATAAACATAAGCGAACCGATTATTTTCTATTTACGAAAATATTATTTACGTATTTAAAACGTCAATAAATTTAAAAATAAATGCGGTGAAGCACGACGACCGAAAAAAAGAGGCTCTTCATTGGTTTCGCGCACAGGCGGTTCCGAGGGTCGGCGCGGCCCTGCTCGCATCCCCGTGAAGTCAGGACGAATGGTGCCTGCCCTAACCTGCTCATCAGAGCACCCCCCCCCCCCAGTCGTAACGACAGCGGCCACCACCTGTCCCTCCGTAACTAAGTCGTCCAAACCCGAGACGCGCATATCTACGCACCTAGTGGACCTGGACTCTCGGGCCTCGTCCGCGTTCAGGGACGCCCTAAGCGTTTCGGCCAAGCCCTCAGCAGCCGGGCCGCTGGCCGCACCCCACCTCCAGCATCCGGGCCCCAGTCGCATTGATCCTCACCCGGATGCCATTGGCGGCGCCGATCTCCTTGAGGTCCACCGCCGCCCCCACCTTGGCGAGCACGTCGTGGTAGGACACGCTTCTTCTCCGCTTTCGGCTGTAGTGTGATCACTACAGCTGCGGACTTCGGGGCGTGGAGCCTAGCCGCGAGGCTTTGTTTCTTGCACCGCTGCCGCCTCGCCTTCCTTTTGGCTCTGGTTTTCGCTCTTCCTCTCCCGGGTTACTTGCCATTCGGCGTCAGCCGGAGGAAATTTAGGAGGCGGAGGCTTCCATTTCGCCACCGAGGTCGGCGCCCCCGCTGCCAGGGCTGAGGCCCTCGCCGCCTTGGCCGGGGACCTTGCTGCCTGTGTAGCCACACCGATTGTCACATACCCTGCGACCCAAATGTAAAAACATCAAGTTTGCACGTAATTCAAGAAAAACACAGGTAAGTAAATTTTTATTACAAAGATTATTCATAATAAAATATCCTTTTAAAATCGAAAACACATCAACCATCGACGCAATTTCTATTTAACAGTAATAAAATCGAAAACATAACCAAACCGGAGCTTCCTTCAACATTTTGCTTGCATGAAACATTTTGGTGCATTTTCTATAGAGGGGAAGAGTGGGGATAAAAGGAAAATGGATTAGCGGCTTTTAACTTGCCCACGAACTGACAGCGCGCTGTGGCCGGAACTCATACGGCAAAATGATTGTACCTAGCTAAACGAAAGCACGGCTACCGATTTTACTGTAATATACTAATGGGCTTGAATTTTATGTAGAAATTCGGGCTGAAATAACAATAATGTGCTTCCATTATTTTTTTATAAGTATGTACGTATATATAATAATTCTTCATGTGATAAATTTTTAAGCTCAAAACATAATCGCCTTTTTTTGTCGGAGCCACACTCTACAAACACCTCACAACCTATGCAATTAATTCTGTGACAAATTTTCATTTTTACTTCAGTACGCAAAGTTGCTAGAGAGAAGAATGGGTGTTTTTACGGTATGCATACTTACCTACCTAAAGTAAAGTAAGTACTTGATATTTACCTGCATCAATCAATCCGCCTAGCCTTTTCCCAAAGTTGGTGTCGGCTTTCAGTCTAACAGGATGTAGCTGAATTCCAGCTATCCAATTACGTAACACATTTACCTAAACGATTACGACTAATCTGTTTCATTTTGACAGATCAACAATATTAATTGCATTATTTACATTGGTGAGCAGAAAAAAAAATCGAACTTATTCCAAAACGATTCAGATTCTGATTGATCGTGGTTTACACAATTAGGGTACAGTATTTTACATGGAGCGACTGCCTATCGGACACCTGATATTTACCTACATACTCTGTATCATTCCATGTATTTTTTTCTCTAATCATTTATATCATCATTTTCAATATCTAAATTCTAAGCATCTGAATTCTACCATCATCGACACAAGAACGAACAAAAAATAGTTCGCTGCTAAAATCTGCACAACACAGCCGAAGTTCGCAAATGAAAAACAAACAATGTTTTAAGTATTCTTTTACACGAAAATAGCATAAGGAAAACAGCAAAAACATTTGGAAAACTCTGTTTTGCTTACGTTATATGAAACCCTGTAGTGTAGGAGCTCGAGACATTACCTACCAAATATCTGTTACTAGCTTATGCCCGACCACTTGGAACTGTCTTTCTTTAACACTGATCAGTAGTTCCGAAGATTATCCTCTAAATACAAACTCACAAATTTTACCTGTTTCTAATATCATTTATTAATTTTGATTCTTATGAATTAATATTTTAAAATATTTCAAAAATAAAAATTATAAAAATATATTTAAAAATATAAATAATAGAGGTCCGTATATTGTTATTAGTATACTTAGATTTTACCTCTTAAAATATAGGTAAACCCTAGTTTAAGAGGTAGAGTATTATTCTTGTACAGAATTTGCAACATAAACTATAAATATATTTTAAACCATATATCAAACTGTATTTCAAACTCTGTATGTTTTTGGATAAATAAAGAGAAAAAGAGTTTTTTTTTTAATTTTGCTTTGCTGCTTTGCTTTGCTTGCAGAAGAAATCAATAAAAGTTAAATAATAAATGATTCGGTGACACTAGGAACTAAGATTTTTATGTCACTCTTCACATTCGTATATTCTCACCCTAACACTACCTACTAAATCCGCTGAGCCTAGAATATGGCTCAACGGATTTAGTAGAATCAGAATAAGATCAATCTCACTATATTATGTTAATGAATGTGTGTATTCAATATAATTTTTTGCAAAAATCATTTCATCACACACCCCTAAATGTCAAAGTCAAAGTCATTAATTTGCTTTAAACGCGGTAATAGAAAAAGGTGGAAAAATAAATGTTCATGCAATGACCAAAGTAAGGTGCCAATTAAAATAAACAAATTGAGATAATTTCTAATCATTAAATTGTATAAAGAAGGTAGATAAATCTTCAATTTTCACAACATAAAATATTGTTAAAAATACGAATTTGAATTGTTTAATGCACATAAATCTTCAATTTACACCACATAAATATTGTTAAAATTACGCATTTGACACAATATAAAAAAACAGAAGAAATTATATCTACAATCACAGATTTTGATATAATCTAAATCTTGTCTACAATGTATACATTAATTGATGGCATTATGAATAAAATTATAAGTGGATCACCTAAAATATTATTCCCAAACTCACAACAACAAACTATAAAGATTTCGGTGCACAGTCACGAGCACTAATATGTATACACTTTATTTATTTATTTATTAGCTTTATTTAATCCCTTACATGTAGTTCTTATCTACTCTTTTCTATTGTACTTATTTGTTAGTAATGTTAGTTTTGTACTTAAATAAGGTTAATATTGTTATGTGTAAGGGCCACCTTTTGCGGTGAAAACCTCATCCAAGCCGTTCCTGGTGGCTCTGTCCTTTGCCCGTCTTGGCCATAAGTTTCCGCCTATTTCTACTATGTCGTCACTCCATCTTTTAAATGGTCTACCCTTCCTTCTTTTCTTGTACACTGTACTTGTATACACTTAGCAACTTTTAAAAGTGATTTTCTCCTACTGTGGTGATTGTAATTTTATGTTGTTAGTAGTAGTGTTTTTTTTGGAACACATACTAAAGTGAAATAGGTCTTATCTCAAATTTGGAGTAAAATATTCCACTAGAAAATCGCTTTTGAATTTTCGCTCGTGACTGTACGTTAACAATACCGAAAAATACCGATCGTAGTTCGAAGTGGATGCAAATAAATAACTCGTTTCGATCTTCCCTGGAGTTGTTTATTGATGCGCTAAAATGTTCTATTGCTGCAAGTCTGGGGATGCCATGCAAGTCTTGCTATCAATACATTGGGTGTCGAAATAAATTTCACAGTTTGACAAGGTGCTATTGTGTTGTTAAGGAAATCTTGAAGCATCTCTTGCAAGTTGGTGTAACATTAAATTAAACTACACGAGTTTTTTATATAAAAATATCTAAATAAGAAGGGTACGGGGGCAAAACAATTAATGTCACTAAAACATGATTTTGTGATATCAACATTTTAATGTTTCAAAGTTAGAACTTTTGCACCTGTACAGGTTTTGTAATATTGAAGTTATGACTATGATTGTTTTTACGCTTTTTACGTATGCTACATAAAAATACGCGCCGAAACCGAAAAGTGTTGTCATACTTAACTTATATTTGAATTTTTTGTGACATTCCGTATTTGCCCGTGTACCCTTCTACTTAGTGCGGGTTTCACCAATGAAATTGAACGCGTTCAGCACATCTAAACGCGTTCAAAAGCTGTCACTGTACAATATTCCTTAACTATTTTGACACTAACAGCTCTTGAACGCGTTTTAGAAATGCCGATCCCGTTCAGTTTCATTGGTGAAATCAGCCCTTAAACGTCACTGAAACTGACGGTTTTGTTTGCTTAGTCCTTAACCGCAACTAACAAATCGTCATGAATTAATGACTAACTAAAGCTTGGATACCTACATTAGTACTTACGTGTGATTAATTAATGACTAATCCGACCTTTGACCTAACACGCCATTCCTTGAATGCCGTCCTAACCGTAAGCAAACCGTGAAACCCACTGAAGTTAGTCAGCACAGGTTATCTAATAAATACTGCGTGATTATTCGTATTTTATATACGTTTCTGGGTGCAAGTATCACTATGTTGAAGAATTTATTAGTTGACTCATTTCCTACTATGACCTATATTGACGAAGTTAGTAGTACCTAGGTATGTAGGTACACAGAAAAAATATGATGGAGAGCGACTTCAAGAGTGTGAAATTAAATAACGTTATTATCACGTCAAGTTAATTTAATATAATATAATAATATTGTAAATGTGAAAGTTCGATGTTAGGATGTTTCTCAACCACGCAAAAACGGCTAAAGAGATTTGGATGAAATTTGGCACACAGATAGTTTATAACCTGGATACTTTTAATTCAGGCAGTACTTTCCGTTGGACATTTTCCGGACGATGCCGCCGGGAAAAGCTTAGTTTTTAAATAAGTGAAACATTACCAGTATATATAATGTAGGTATATATTATAGTAAATATGTATGTACACGTGTATCATAAGTTTATAAACTATATATGTACTTGTATACATATTTTATTATAATTTATTGTTGACATTTTAATATTTTTTATTATTATTATCTCCTCTAAATCGGAGCACCTGCCATCTTATCTCTTCACCACCCTTGGTTGACTGGTAGAGAATGCCTAAGGCATTAAGTCCGCAATGGGCAGCTCGCCGTCCGATAAGGACCAGGCCCGTGTCGACGGCGCGTTGTGTTCCACGCGCGCCTCAAAGAGATGTCGGCACCAACCGACGGGGTCGAGAGACCAATGCTGGGGTTGCGGGTTTGTCCGAAAGGGATATCGCGACCCCGGCACACAGGCAACGGAAGGAACACGGGTGGGTTTTAGTCAGTAAAAGTCTGACACACCCTCTCGCTCTGCCCAGAGCGGGAGAAGTCATTTGATGATTTCCCATCCTGAAAAAAAAAAAAAAAAAAGTCATTAAGTCCGCCTTTGTACCTTATTGTGTGCGAGAATTTAAATAAATGAATAAATAAATTACCAAACATTATAAGTACCCTCATAAACATAGAAGTATTCAGTAAAGGTCCCCTAACTTGTCACTGTTCTAGACAAAGCAAAACCTCTTTACGCCGCGAGCACATCTCACATTACATCTATGTATGTTCACACCTTTCCCAACGTGCTTAATCTAAAACAGCCCATGAAACACGCGTGCAAACAACAGGATTGCGGTTTGGTTACATAAATCCTTAGTATAAACACTGAAAAATACGTACGAGTTATTTATTATGTTGGAATGATGTAATTTTGAAACAGACTGGAATTTTTATATTTGAAAATAAGGAATATTTTTCTAAAACTTGTGGCTAAGCCTCGTCTTTATTGGAAACAAAGTTGAGAAACTGCTGCGAAACATTGTTTCCCGCATCACTATGACATGTTTCACAACTTTTATTTACTATAAATATAGAAATGCATGTTGCCAGCAACATTACAACATTCCATGAAGCCAGGAACATGTTCCCACTACACAAATACAAGTTGTGTAACGTTTTAAGTCAATGAATACGCGGCTTTTTTTATTTCTGAACAAGGGCCACGGATTTAATTGTTTTTCGGTCGAGATAGTTCTGTTATCCTTCGACAATCCAGTTCTAAGTGAAGGTCAAACGCTTCATAAATATTAAATATCTTTGAATAGTTCGTTAGAGGTTTAGCCTCTATAGATTCTAGGAAATAAATGTAAAACAATTAAGTGTTTACTTTACTTACAATTAGGTTAATTTCGACATTCATAGCCTTTTGTAGAAAGTAGGTGTAGGTTGTGTTATAGAACACCAGACTGTTATTCGCTTAAAAACATAAATTACAACATGAATTTTACAGAATAAGATTAATTCCTGTAAAATTCAAATTCAAATGTCATTTATTCAAAATAGGCTGAGAATCAGCACTTTTCGAACGTCAAAATTTCATAAGACAGTCCTCCAAAAACGCCCGCCCTTCACCACTTCCTGGTGCTTAGCTGGGAAGAAGAAGTGGCGCAACAAACTCCCCAGCAGCATAGCTGTCTGTTCAGTTAGAAGAACTTGATTCTAAACATAGTAGTTATGCTAAATAATGTACAAGATGCAACATAACACATTCAATTGAATTAATTGCTAAGTGTCACCTAGCTTACGCCAATATACCAACAAAAAATCATCGAAATCTATACTCAAGCGAAAATAAAAAGTAAACAGAACTTAATACCCGAATGAAACTCTCCAGGCATAAAGGCTTGTGCAGACCAGGGCGACTTGTCGCGCGTCGCGCGACCAGTCGCGCTGGTCTGCACAAGCCTTAAAGGACGTGCCCGTTTACATATAGCTATTAAAGCGGTAACTCGAAGTCACAAATGATAAACTAGGACCATCGAAGTAAAAATAAATAATATTCATAAACGGTTAATTACTAATAACAATATAACAAAGAAATCTAGTTCGAAATACTGGGCCTTTTTTCCATATATGAAATGTAACAAAAATATTGGCAAGAATAAACCACATTCTTATTTATTTTACCCAACAACCAAATGATAGAATGCTTTGGAGTGATTTTCAGAAAACTTTCAGGGAGATAATTTAAATTCCAGAAAAACAAACTTTTTTCACGATGGAAACGCGGGCGCAGGGAGAAATCTTGTAATCTCCTTTTACATCAACAAAATCTCCTGGTATAAAGTTTACGTTTTCTTTGTTAAAATGAAGTCATGTTATAGGCTTTGTTTCATTAAAATAAGTTCAAAATTACTTGCGAAGTTGGGAAGATATTTCACGCCTAAGGGAACGACCTCACGGGTACTTTTCATTATTATCGTGTTATCACGAGTTTTATAATACCCATTCCATTGGTTTTGGATTTAAGGGTAAGCGGCGATTCCGCCAAACTCAGTTAGTTATTAAATTTCCCGTTAAAGATCTTTCATTACTGAATCACTATAAAATATAGTTCGTCAAAATGCTTGATAACATCATGTCTAAGAGAGTCTGTCGAAATTAGGCCTGGAACAAGGTCATAGATTCAATGATATATCTTGTTTTACGCAAATAGAAAGTAAAAGTTCTTTGACGCAAATTAAATGATTCATGTTTAGCTGTTGTATTTGCATTCTGCGCCAACCGAGCTTTCCGAGCTAGCCACCTGTTAGAACTGTAAAAACTTGTGCTTTTTCTTTGTAAAAATCATGTTTGAAAAAGTAAACGGTCTTTCAACGCTTAACACTTTCGACTCCACCCACTTTTCATAGAACTCATGCGCCGTGCCACCATACATATTGAAAGTCAACCCTCCGGGAGGGTTTAGAAAACGGCATTAGGTTTAAAACCGTGTTATAAAACACCGTAAAACGAAGTAAAATAGTGTTTTCAGGGGGTCTTGTTGCTATACGTAGTTTCTAACCTTTATTTTTTTTGTGAATATTTGTAAAAGTGAACAAAATGTAAAAAAAAAATGCATGGATTTTAAAACCAACGTATATAATAATAAATCTTGTTAAAATATTATACATCGGATATCATTTTCACAGTTTATAATGCTGTAATCGCTAAGAAAAACCTACATTTAAAATAAGCCCTCCGCGAGGGCTCCCAGCATTCCATAATATGCGACTAGGTAAAAGTATTCTAAGTCTTAGTTCTTCAAAAGTATTATCTTCTTATTAACTTACCAAGATTCACTTTAATTTTGGCGCCCAGCGTGGGCCTCAAATCCACAACTCAAATATTGTATACAAAATGTTTTCGAGACAGCACAGAATATTATAACTACAATGATATAATAATATGAGAAAAACTAGGTTACAATAAAAAAACAAAATATTTGCATCCCTTAATCCCAAAACCACCGCTTGCATACTGAACTTAATAACAGTTTCATACAAATTAAAATAAACTACCCACAACACTTGATTATGGCTATTACAAAAGTTGTTCAAAATTAAGAGAGATGACTACGGGCAGCATTCAGGGACACTACAGGGCCAACTCTAATGGAAACTGGAAACTAACTTTAGTCCGGCGTGGACCTAAATATAACCTAAACACCATCCCAGTTACATTAAAGCTGGAAATTATGTAGATTCTTTCATAACTTCGTTAGAATTACATGCATAATTATAAGCTATTGCTTTGATCCTGAATATGGTAAAGTTTGTTGCTTCAAATATCAAAACACATAGGTCAAAAGTTTACGACGATTCCCCCGTGAGTAACGGTCACCACGACGACGTCATAATCGAATTTTATTTTTGATTAACGGCTGGGGATAGTGCAATTAAAAGGCAAAATAGATTTTAACGGCTGATTTACCGGCTACTTTTAATTTAATCCATGATTAAATTAAAAGTAAGTAAAACTCAAGTAAAAATATTGTTTCACTTGATTTCTGGTTTTGAAGAATAGGTAACAATAGAAGAACAATGTAATGCAAACCCAAAGTATAGCTAATCCAACAATTTAATTTTATATATATTTTTCTTAATATTTTTGTTTTTTTTTGTTTTTTTTCTCTTCTACTTTTACACACGTTGCCTACATGCGAAAGCTGGAAGATATTTCTTTAGAAATAAGCATCACCTTTGTACGTATTTTTCTGTACCTTTCTTCTAGTCTGTTTATATGTGTGTACATAAACTTTTAAATAAATAAATAATTATATTCGCTAGTGTTGCTTCATGGTGTGGTACACACTCTATACAAAACTTTTGATGTCCTCGATACCAAGTTGCTCTTACCTGGACCCAGTCAGTCGACCGTCCACTAATACGCAGGATGTGCACGGAGACCTCGGCATGTGTGGCCTCGGTTCATTTGTTTCTCAGCATTTTGATTCGTGCGTTGTATGGCGTGGCCGTGGTTTGTATGGATGTGGTTATCTATGATCGCTATGGACGATCACGCCTTCATCTAGAAAGAAAGAAAGAAAATACATTTATTTAACACAGACTAAAAATCACACAATTTATACAGCAGATAAAAAATCAAATAAAAAGTGTAAATGCGATGTAAGAACTTTGCAGGGGAGTGTGCCTTAGGGTTGCGCCAAAAAGACTCAGTTCATAAAAAATGCCAAACAACTATACGTATAATCTTGTTACATTACATTCACATTTACGAAATTTCATTGAAATCAGTTGTGTGGTTTCGGAGATTAGCGTGTACGAACATAGTGACACGTGATTTTTATATTATTAAGAAGATTAGTTACAGTCGCTTTTCGTAACTATCTGACCGCGTTCTTCTTCCAAATTAGGCAACGGATTTTAATGCAGTACTCACCATCATTTAGAGTAATTATTCCCAATGGTTTAATTGTATACAACATTATAATAAACAGAACGAACATAATAGGGACGACGACAAAAAATTGACGCACACGGTAATAAAGTCGTGGGCCGCGTCATTTCAGAGTGGACAAGCTATACACTTGCGTAGCTGAGCCGTGGGATGCTGTGGAGCGGTGCCATTACGTCCATATCGATATAGTAAGTGGGATGGGTATATACGTATAGGTATCCGCTTGCAATGTTAACAGGGCAAGCAAAACTTGCGAGAAACGTGTTGCGATCGCCGTACTTCATGTAGCAGTATTTGTACCACGAACGTGAACGTTGGTAGTGCAGTCTTGTGCAAATTTACGTACCTATGTATGGTTTACCTATGGCTCCGAAATTTATAAGCTGAGGAGCGAATAAAATTTCAAAATCTACTATAAAAAATAGTAGATTTTGTAATATTGTACTTATTGGAGAGGCCTATGTTGGCCAGTGAACTGCTATAGGCAAATAGCGGATGATAATGATTTTACTTAGGTGTATAGGTACAGATTATTCCTATTATAATATACTACTAGCTTTCGCCCGCGGCTTCGCCCGCATGGATGTCGGAAAATATCCCACGGGAACGTACTCCCGGGATTAAAAGTATCCTATGTGTTAATACAGGTTATAAACTATCTGTCTGTCAAATTTCATCCAAATCCGTTCAGCCGTTTTAATGCCAATCCGGAACTTACATCCAGATAACCAAACAAACGGACAAAATATTCTAAAAACTATATTTTGCGGCACTAGACTTTTTCTTTTTTAATTCAATGTAAATTTTTACTTCATTACTACTTATTTTATTAGGTATAGATATAGATGATGACAGGTCTGCTTTAGTATAGGATTTTTATCTCACGAAGCGACTCGCGCTTTACTTGTGGTTACCAAGTGTACAAACACGCTATGAATGTGTGTGTAAGCACAGGAGCTCTCGGTAACGTTAAACGCAAACACGCAAACACGCACACACTTCCGACTTCGCGATTGTCTCGGACCCTTCAATGGCGAAGTCGGAAGTGTGTGTGTGCGTGCATTTGTGTGTTATGTGTTGACGCTACTTGACTCAACGCACACATTCACAGCATGTTTGTACACTTGGTTACCACAAGTAAAGCGCGCGTGTGAGATAAAATACTGTACAAAGATCTCGTTGTATTCTTATCAACACTTCTTTAATTTACCCAAGTACCATAGTGGCTACAGCATCGAATGGCACGTGGGGCATTTTTTTTTTCTACCAACACATCGGAATGGTGCCAACCACTCACGTTCTGCACTTCTGCCTAGAAGTGCAGAACGTTAAAAATACACAATTCGTTGGTTTTCCAGCGTGGTTTGTTTGCTGTGTACAGTGTTTGTAGAATCTAGATAACACATTGTTGTACAAAACGAATGATTAAAGTGCTGTCAAAACATGGGTCTTTTAATACATAGATAAAGTTGATTGTGATCCACTTCCAAAACTATGCCATTATAAGTACCAACTTATTCACAAGAGTAGATGGTCGCTACAATAGCTTTTTAAATAAAAAATCGATAACCGATTATTATCAATAATCGGTTACGGAAAACCGATTACTACTACTACAAATCTAGCGCTTATATAAAGGGCTTACAACTTTCACAACAGAGCCACAAAACTAATTATATAGAGACCAAAGTATAATATCGTCACAAAATACAGCAATCAATCCATAGCCTAAAGTACCCCATAATTATGTAGTTATCCACGATTAATCTCGACCTCGATAGTATACCAACTGGAGATTATGTGAGAACGAGCTTAAAACTTTGTCTACCGTATATTGTGAACGCCTAACACAAGCTTAGGAAGCTCCCAGGTTAATAGGAAAAGTGTAAGCGTGTATTATCGTAGGAGAGCAGCCAATTTCTAAAGATACACAAGAACAACGAGTTGATAATCAAGTGTGGAAAACACGGACGGAAAAAAGTTCTCCATCTACATTATTATTAGAAATGACAAATATTCAAGCAGACATTTTCGCAACTACTGCACTCATAAAGCAACATTCTCAATAGCAGATGGCCAACTAACCATGAAGTTGTTTAACAAGCAATATTTCAACTCCCATTTGGTATTCACTCAATTATCATAATGAATTATTGAAGACCTTGTTTTGTATATGTAGAAACTACTCGACATCCTACCTTGGTTATTCACATCGCCCGCGGTACCTACTATACAGTCTCTGCAATCAGTCTAGAAGCGTAGCATTCCGCTACAATTTGCGTGGCGCTGGGTGCATAAAAGCCACTCCTATGCCCTCCCCCGCTTTTCTGAACGCGACGTAGACAAGTTTCCACTGAACAAGGAGCTAACTAGCCCGGGAATGTTACTGTAGATAATGTACTCAATTCGTCTTGTATTCAAGCGCCGGATTCAGAGCGGAGCGTCGGTTAATGCATTAAATAAACTACGTATATATTACGCTCTTTGTTTATTCACACTTCAATTGTACACTCTTAGGCACTAAGTTTTACATTATTTATTTCTGCGCTACCTTTAGGATTAATCTGCTCGCTGCGTCAGCGACAGACGAGGCAGGGACTAAATTTTACGCCTCCGCAGCCGATATAGAAACGGAATAGAACTATCAAACATGGGAAGAATAGAGTTTTTCTTAGTTTTATATTACGTACGTTGCTACGAATGCTACGATCATTACCATTACGGTGAGTAAGCGAAGTCGTCGTTTCCAAAGCCAACTGTAGGGAATCGCCATCCATCGATAGATATTATTTCCTCTTCCACTCGATGTAAAGACGTAGTGGCTGCGGAGTACACCGTTCGCCGGAGCAAACTGAATTAGGAACGTTTTTCTCCATTTTATATCTCTCGCCCTCTAAGGAGCGACGAAGTGTTGAATTATTGGACTTACTTTATTTTATAAAACGATTTCGCCTCCAGGAGATTTCTGTTTACTTTGCCACAAAACGTTTTTCGTATTCCCCGTTTCATATTCTATTGATACAAATTGATAGTAAGTCGATTTCCATTCGCTTTATGTACGTGTATAATATTATAGCGAATATGAATGTGTCATTGGAAAGCAAGTTGACAACACCTTTGATAGACTGACAGGCGTAAAGCCTTACGATTTTGTTTGCCGTCGTCACCTATAGAATACAGGCAAGAGCAGGCTTGTTTGTTTTATTTGTATGAATAAATAATATGTTATGCTTATTTTGATTTATTTTTCTGCTTCTAGTTTTTAAATTTACCCGAGGTGCTTCCGTATTTAGGTAGTTTTCCGCTGTTTCTTTTGAGATAGATCTGCAATTAAAAGTAATGTCATAATCTTACTTATATTTTGCAAATTACAGTAAAGGTATTTTTAAATCATTTAACACTTTCGACTCCACCCACTTTTCATAAAACTCATACGCCATGCCGCCGTACATATTGAAAGTGAACCCTCCGGGAGGGTTACCGGCATAACGTTTGCGCTAAAGTTAACCATCGCGGACGGTCAACTGCATTAGGTTTAAAACCGTGTTTTAAAACGAAGTAAAGTTGTGTTTTTAGGGGGTCTTGTCGCTATACGCAGTTTCCAACCTTTTTAGTGAAAATTTAAAAATTAGAAAAGGTTGGATTTTAAAACCAATGCATATTCTAATAAATCTTATTAAAATATACATCAAATTTAATTTTCACTGTTTGTAATGCTGTATTCGCTAAGAAAAACATACATTTAAAGTGAACCCGCCGCGACGGCTCCCGGCATCCCATATGCGACAAGGTGAACCCTCCAGGAGGTCTCTTGGCAATGAACGTGTTACATGAATAACCAATACAGTAAAGCCTTAATGCACGTGTTACAAAATGCCCGTTCACAATAAAACGCACAGTGTACCTGGAATGTTTTTGAGGCTACTGCCGACACAGGATGTCAGTATCGATTATATCCTTAACGGGATTAAACCATTAAAAACATTTTATACTTAAAAATCTCTCTGTCAATAAATATGTCACCCCTCACAAATTGAGTGTAATATCGATAAGTCCATCAGAAGTGTCGATGTCGATTTTTTATCACTAGTAATGCGATTACTATCGAACTATATCTCAACTCGCAATACGGTTCCGCCGCTTTTATAACAATGCACTTTTTTATTGTTTCTTTTTTTAATTGTGTGAGTTTTATTCTCAACAATTGTGTTTGTTCGCGAACTTTACGATGGATATAATGCCAAGGTAGAATACAAGGTACATAGGTATTTATTTAATACTTGCATTAAGATCCAGAAATATGCCAGTAACCTTGAGTGGTTAGCTTGCGTGTTCTGTACTGAGCTCAAGCAACGCGTCGTACGTCCAGCCAGTAATAGGACTCGCCCATCAAGGAGCGCTGTCCCAAATTAGACGTATAATTTATTATACATAAATCAAAAGGTATTTTAATAAAACACGTTTACTCGAAAATAAATAATTAAAATATCTTTAAAATGGCGAAGGTTTCAGAAAAATACGCCTGATAGATTTTGCGTGATTCTCAGTTTTTATCCGCGTTAGACATAACTTTACAAATTAATTTCACTTTGTTATATAAACATAATCTTAAGTAATCCTATACTATGTTATTAAGAAAATTTTGATCATTAACACTACTCATTTAGACGTGATCTTCAGTATAAAATCATTAAAAGTCGGTAATCGTCGCCTTAAATACTATCTTTCTCGTTCAAACATTGCCACGAAAAACGTATTGTGGACGAACTGCAACAATCGCCAATCATTCTATCAAGACTGGTCTATAAATAAGTTTCCCATTTAACCTACGTTTCTATGTTTAGAAGTGGAAGAGTGTGTGAGCGAAGAGGAGACATTTTATGATCTACAAAAAACGTGCAATTCGGTTTTAGCTTCCAAGCGAAATTGCGTCCTTAAATCAACCAAAATCAATGCGCCTAGCCTTTTCCCTACAATCGGATGCAGATGAATTCCAGTATTTTACATGGAGCGACTGCCTATCTGACCTCCATAACCCAGTGACTGGGTAACACCCCTTGGTAAGACTGTTTGTCAGACTTTCGGGCTTTTAACGACCCGTAACGTCTTGCAAAGATCCTCGAATGACAGCCGGGACCAACAACGGCTTAGTGTGCTTTTCGACGCATGGAGGAGTCTCGGTATGTAAAGATGGTCCATCCACGGATCAACCCCGGCGAGCAAAGCTTAACCTAATGGATCGACCCGTGCGGCTGGTATGATTTAGTCACGAGCTGCTCCTCTATCCTTAAACCAACCATATTCATGTAATATCGACACATGCCAAAATTACATTACATTATGTAATGTAAGTAAGCCATTTTGTGGTTCCATACCCTTGCTACCATTCACTCTCTCAACTTGAATAACTTGATTAAAGAATTTACATCTACATCTTATATGTGTAGTTATAAGACACTCAAAGGGCTGTCTGATGGTATTATTCAGTCGATAGAGCGTTAATAGTTTTAACAGCCGCGGTCGCCGCGCTCGTGGCTAAGTTATAACAGCCGCACGGGTCGATCCATCAGGTTAAGCTATGCTTGACGGGGTTGGTCCGTGGATGGGTGACCATCTTTACATACCGAGACTCCTCCGTGCCTCGGAAAGCACGTTAAGCCGTTGGTCCCTCGTTGTCTTGCTGTGTGTTCTCTCGCTGTCATTCGTGGATCTTTGGCAGTCGCTACGAAGAAGCCGGAAGTCTGATACCAGTCTTACCCAGGGGTATCGTTACCTAGTTACTGGGTGGTGGAGGTCAGATAGACAATCGCTCCATTTAAAATACTGGTATTCAACTGCATCCGGTTAGACTGGAAGCCGACCCGGACATAGTTGGGAAAAGGCTAGGCAGACTGTTTAGAGTGTTAATAGTATTAATCAAATGCATTTTAAGATCGTGTTACCGATACTAATTTGTCATATTGACAGATAGGTTCTTTTAAGTATATCACCAACTCATTGGCGTCCGTAGACGCTGCAAGCGTGGCTGCAAAACATGAGATTCTGAGGTTTACGTCAGGAAAACGGCTTTAAAAAAAATCAGCTCAACAACGTAATTAACTCAATGCATGTTGTTGAACTGTCAAAATGAAAAAGATTAGTCGAAATCGTTTACGAAAATGAGTTGCGTAATTAGATAGCTGCTATCTAATTACGCAACACATTTTCGATTTGCAATTGAGTCAAATTGGTTTCGTTTGTCTAGAATTGCTTTCAAAGTTGTAAATTGAAAGTAATTCTAGTCAAACGAAACCAATTTGACTCAATTGCAAATCGAAAATGAGTTGTGTAATTAGATAGCTGGTCCACTTACACCGTTGAAATATAAAGGTACTTAACTTCTTCAGTTTTAATAACCAACAGGGTAATATCAACTATTTTTTAGATAAACGATGACACGTGTAAGTATAACTTCACAGACAAAGTCGCAAATTGGTGGAGGAAGACATTTCAACCTCCAATGAACTAAAAACTAATTTGCATGATGATTAAGAGTAATTCCTTTATTTTGACGCATGAAAATCACGTATTTACCCATTACACATAGGGTAGTATTTAATACCGCTTAAGCTACAGTTTCCTAATACTGCGTTCGCAATTTATTTGCCAAACATGTAAACAAACGACGTTTTGACGACACGGTTGGCGCAGTGGCTGAGCGATCGACTGCTGCGCAACGTGTCGCGGGTTCGATCCCCGCACGGAACAAATATTTGTATGATCTGCAAGTAGTTGTTCCGGATCTGGGTGAAGAAATTCTGAGTGTGGGGCAAAGTTTATAAAAAAAAAAAACATTATTTTTATGAAAAACAACTGTAACACCTACAGATAAAGTTCAGTTTGCGCTACAACTTCATATTTTTTCAACAGTACAAAATTTAACTTTGTTTAATCTTGCTTAAAGTTGATGTTTGTTTAAGTGGAAATAACATCAATTGGAAACAAGGATTTGAATACACCTTAGAAGAGCGGTGTCCGCCACATAACGGCCACAGTGATGACCGTCATGAAAATGATGGCACCGGGGTTTGACTTTAAGCCGTCAAAAAACAAGCGCTAGGAAAACACATCACTTAGTTTCATAAATAACGTTCAGTGACGTTATTCGTCGATAATTTACTAACGCTATGTGGCGGCCACCGCTATCGTAGGAAACCTTAGCTTTACCGACTTATGACGTTCAATGAGTCGGATTTTCTCCGTACGTACGTATTCCTCATTGTTTATGAGACCAGTTTACCTTTAGAAGAGTTTTTTTACAGGTAAATATGACTTAAGTATTTTCAGTGAACCTGTGGGGCCACAACCAAAAATCCGTCTGGCCATAAGAACAAGGACGTCAGTTAGTCCTTTATCAGATAAACACGTCAAGCCGTTGAAACACAAAAACATTAATCCCACTCAGTTCGTCCATTCCTTTTCTTTATTAGGCAGTATTGCATAGTTTCTGTTCCGAGCGAGGGTCTAGAATGTACCTATGTACCGCCAATACGGTGTTTCCTTTTCATTAAGTTTCCACGCACAATATTCCAGGCTGGTCGTAAACTTTCCGAGGTGGTCGGCTAGTCTTTGTTGCTGCTTACGTCCGTCCACCGAAGTAATGAGACTTAGGAAAAATTATACCTTTAATGAAACAGAACTCGTTTACGCATGTTTCGTGGACGCAGACGCAATTACTGGGTGGATACAATATACGAAGTTTAAGGGTGTTGTATTTTAGCGTAGTTAGAGTGTTTCGTCTTTAATTAGTTGCAGATAAAACACATATTTTATTGTGAGAGGATTCTTCGTCTTATTGTTCAGGTTGTTGCCTTTGGAGATATTTATTGTCTCACCGGTGTCTGTTATTGTTGTGACGCGCAAATTTTGTTGTTTTAAATGGAAGGTTTTGTTTTTCTTTTCTAAAACAAAGAAATAAGTATTCCTCCAGACAGGTGGGTGTTAGAACAGCTATGGAAACTCTGAGTACACCTACACTATAGTCAAATTACCAATAAAGTAAAGCAAAAAATCTTGAACCCAATATCTTTCAACGTTCTAGTTAGGAAGGTATATATTTTTTTCTGAATTTCTCATCAAAGGGTGCTTTTGAAAAACGAAAATTACCTTTCTTTATGTACCTAGCTATAGAGTCTTTACTCGCTTCTCATAAATCTGGAATACTGTAGGTAATTGGATTTTTTGGTAAATAGATGATTGACAGCCTTGTGGGTGGGTAGAAGTCGCAAGCGTGACTACCGAATTTTGGGTCTTGGGTTCAATTCCCAGGTCGGGCAAAGTGGTATGGTTTTTAGGGTTCCGTACCTCAAAGGAAAAAACGGAACCCATAAAGGATCACTCGTGTGTCTGTCTGTCTGTCCGTCTTTCACAGCCAATTTGCTCCGAATCTAATGGACCGTTTAAGATGAAATTTGGTACACATATGTATTACTGTGACCCAAATACGAGCGTGTAACGTAAATAAATGATTTGAATATGGGGTCACTCTTGGGGCGCAAATAAGAAAATTAAAAAAAAAAAATTGCTGTACCGTGTGACATATCAAATGAAAGGGATTATTGCTAAGGATTTAATTTTTTTTTTGTAATAAATACGTTTAAAGATATTTAAGAAAATATATGAAAATTTACCATTCTTGCCCCCTTATCTCCGAAACTGCTGAGCCTAAAAGTTTGAAATAAATACGGAGAATGGTTCTTTACTCATAGATTACAGGAAAACCTATAAGAAGTCTATGTTCTTGAAATAACATTCTTAAATCTCTCAATATTGTGCGTACAAACTTGCGTTTGCAGCTGGAGTAAAGGCTTGTGCAGACCAGCGCGACTTGTCGCGCGACGCGACATAAACAATACAATTTCTAAGAAAACTTCACAGTATAACAATAACCGGTGTCGCGCTGGTCTGCACAAGCCTTTAAGTCGTCCCAACTACAAAACCCTTCATTGTGCGTAGTCCGACACGCACTTGGCCGGCTTTTTATCAGGAATTTCTCAGTAGCAGCCGAATCTGGATTTATATCCGATTAAGCTGACAGGCTCGCCCTCTATTGCATGGGACTTGGATGATAAAACTACCTAACTGGCTAAATGTTGTAGGACATTCACCTTTCAATAGGTTAAAACAACAGGTAGACAGAGCTGCCTACACACCTTTACCTACCTCTTCGAGAAATACAGGGATGATATTATGTTATACCTACATACTTGATAAACAGACCGACCAACTACAAACCTTCCTGGAAACGCTAGTGTGTTGGTTATGTTCAATAAATAGTTTATTATGTAAGCTGTATGACCCTGTTCTCTTTCCAATGTGTCGTTTGAAGCCATACTGCAATAACAAATTGAATAGAAGAACTGCATTGGCGCATAAATGGCGATAGCTTGGTCGTACGAGAGAGCAATTCTATTTGTCTTACAACTTAGACGACATTGTATTCTATGTTCTTATTTTGTTTCAACTGTACGGAGAGATATTGCCATGTCTTCTGCAGAACATGGACCTTCACATAAATTGTTAGAATGAGTAACATTGCCGAAGGCACCATGTTCCGCAAATGTAATGTTGGTGGAAGTATATTTTTTTTATATAAACCGGCCAAAAGCGAGACAGTCTCGCACACGAATGGTTCCGTACCACCATACAATATTTTGCAAAAAACACTTTTCTTATATACATATACAGGGCGGCAGGGACATCGACGCGAAAACTGATACCATGGATTCGGTACATGATTCTGAACCCCCCGCGCACTGACATTTTTCATGGGTTATTAAAAAATAAAACAGCTGATCCATACATTTTGACTTTTCTATGGAACAGTAGATTTTTTTTTGAGGTTTCAGAATCTTGTACTAAATCCATGGTTTCAGTTTTCGCGTCGATGTCCCTGCCACCCTGTATATTTTATATCCTTTACATAATCTGTGAAGACGGACGGACAGCGGTGGCTTAGTAATAGGGTTCCGTTTGGCAACCTTCGGGTAGGAAAACCCTAAAAATAACAAAAGACTGACGCACCGCGGCTATTTTCATAGGATTAAATTAACTGGAGAAACTTCACAATCGTGATCCTCTTATGGATTAAATCCTGTCACCTTTTTAAACTCTGAAAGAAAGGGATACTTACTGAAATATTTGGTGACATTCAGATACCAATCAAATAAATAGTAGGTACTCATGTCATGTCATGTCACATGTCTATCTGCGTGAATGCAAAGGAAGGAGTAGTTTTAAAGCTGGAATCTTAGTCAAAGATAATAGACCTAAAAACAAGAAAGACAAGAAAAAATTGCGCGTGCAACACTATACACATGATAGAAGTTAAACTTCTTAAAAATAAAGAATAAGAGATTTTAGTGTGAGAGACAGAGAGAGTTCTTGGGTAGATGGTGGAGTAAAAGAGGTTGTGAGAAAGAAACAAGACGCGTAATGTGTTAATCTATAAGGCCCAAAATAGAATGAATGTGACAGATGATTTGGAGAGAGTGAAGAAGAAATACTCTGAAATGAAAACGAAAGTGAAAGAGATGGTAAAAATAAAGAAAGAATGAAAAAGAAGAAAAGTATAACAGGAAGTTATCTGATAACTTCAGGGCCAATATTAAACTGTTCTGGAAACAGGTAAGAGTTGCTCGCGGAGTGACAGGAACATCGAGTATGAATGTTATAAGAGCAGAAGATGGATGTTTACTTAGCGAAGAATGTAAGGTCTTGGAACGCTGGAAGGGATACTTTGAAAGTTTATTTAGTTGTCAGAATTGTGACGAATTGTGCAAGGAGTGGGTAACTGGGCAGATGCCAGTTTTGAAGACCCAAGCTCAGATGTAGATGTAGAGAATGAAATAGGAATAGATGAGATTGTAAGAGCGCTGAAAGTGATGAAATTTGGGAACGCTGCAGGGGACGGAAGAGTGTCTGCTGAAATACTGAAGGGCGATTGTGACCAACAAGTTGATGAAAAAGGCTCGACTGGCTCTTCACAATGGTGTGCTGCTGCCTACGCTTATGTATGGAAGTGAATGTTGGGTGTGGCAAAAGAAGCATGAAAGTAGAATAGATGCTGTGGAAATGCGTTCCTTGCGAAGCATGTGTGGTGTGACTATGAATGGTAAGATGAGGAATGATGAGATAAGGCAACGGTGCGGTTTAAAAGACGATGTAGTGACAAATGTTTAAAAAAGTATGCTTAGATGGTTTGGTCATGTTGAGAGGATGAATGAAAGGCGATTAAGAAAAGGTATTTACAAGGCAGATGTGAATGGTTAGTGAAAACACCGGGAGAGGACGCCCTAGGAGGACATATGCTGACCTTATTGGTGATGTTCTTCAGAAAGGTCAGGTGTGTAGTACTCGCAACCGGCGTGCGTGTATGACCAGAGGTATGTACGTAAACGAGGGAAAAGGAGTATGTAAGGATCGTAGCAGGTGACGTTCTGTAGTTTCTGCCTACCATGGGAAGAAGGTATGAGTTTATGTTTATGTACAGAGAAAGTTATATCTTTCTTCTCTCTCATGTACCGAAATGTGCCTAAACGTGACACGTCCTTGAAATTCCAGTCTCAACTCTCGACAAATTATATCGAATTTTCACTTCACATTCTCTTTATTATGCATTCAGTCTACCCAAGAACAATCGGCGCTGGTAAACGCAATTACGTACTACTTACAAGCAAACCGTAAACAAGCTTTCGAAGAAAACTCAGCACACTCCTTTCAGAAAACCTATTCCTTTCAGCATTATCTCTGTGATAAAAACAGAAATGTCTCGATCAAACACGTTGCAGGGACCACTCAGCATAACTCTGCAATATTGCGCTTTACACTCCATATCTCAGTTTTATTCCGCAGTTGAGCGCAATAGCAATGTTTTAACGCATTTTTATACTGAATATAGCAGAAATAACGAACCGCGCGGGCGTCGAGTGAATTAAAACTAATGGAACGGTTAATTTCTCATGAGGATAAAGCTAGCGAACTCCGCCCTACTGATTCTGTTGCTCCCGGGCCACTTCCAGATTCACACTCGACAGTTGTTTTTTATTTACTGTGAAATGTTTATGCAAACGTCATCTGTTTTCGGCGTAAATCTGTGATATTGTACTTAATGGTAGGAGAAACATTTTGTTTGTTTTTTTGAAGCTGACACAGAAATGGTTTAGCTGCTGGTTATGAGGTTTTCATAGAATCAGCGACAAGGATCACGGAATTTGGTCTTTTAATTAAGATAATTATACAGGGTGGCAGGAACATCGACGCGAAGCCGGCTACGATGGATTCAGTACATCATTCTGAACACCCCTGCGTTGAAATTTTTCGTAGGTTATAAAAAAAAAATCTGCTGTTTCATAGAAAAGTGCAATACCTACGCGGTCAAAATGTATGGAGCAGCTGATTTTTTTTTAAATAACCGACGAAAAATTCCAAATCATGTACTGAATCCATGGTAACCGGCTTCGCGTCGATGTCCCGGACACCGTATACGTACTAAGCATACAGCCCCATTAGTACCTATCACTTTATCATTAATAAACACTTTCCATTCGTCATTCAGTTTTCAGTAGTGTCTACGCAATCCTTAAATTAAAAATTAATGTAATGTATATGAATAAAATAATGAAAGATTAATAATAACTGCACGAGCACACCACACGTCATCAACAGACTGATAAATGTTTGATGAAAGAGAAGAAAATACACACGTAATATATATTAAGAAAAGTGTGTATTTATACGACGTAGATATTAATATCTATTCGCAGATCGACAATAAACGTTCCGTACAATGGAATATCTCCTAATACATTTGAGGAGTTCAGGAAATCTCATTTACTTAACGTTTTAATATTACTTACACGTATCGAGTTTCTCATTTGATAACGTTTATTATAACAAAAAAATATCCATATGTATTTATTTCGTATGTAATATGTAGGTATTAAAAAAAACTTGTCTGCAACCGCACTATGAAAGAACGTATGTAGTTGAAGAAAGGCTGTTACCTAGTTAAAAAAGTTATTAGAGTTTCTTGTGTCAAAGCACAAAAAACTCCTTGTTTTTTTACTGTATTTTTGGGTATTTGAATTTGCACTGTATTTGCGATTGTACAACGTAGCCGTTGACGTTTTGTAGATATATTTGCGTAAATGTTGCGTAGAAGACGCATAAATGCCACGTAAACTATGAGAAGACATGAGTGGCATATAGATTCCATACAATCACTAACAAAATGAATATAATTTTATTTGAAAAAACAAATAAGAAAAAAGAAACTTAAAAGGATGAGAGAAATGGGATCCCTCATTAGCATTTGTGAAATTTTAGGTCAACCTACTTAGTTAATTAATCATTTTTATTCGCCAAACACGTCACACTCACAATTATAGGTAGGTACATCCAAAGTCGCGTGGCCAAGGCATCGACGCCTGTACTGGACCAACACCCAATACAAAGCAAACCTACACTAAGCCTGCAAATATACTTAATAGTTGAAAAACTTGCGGCCAGAGATTATAGCTGGCAATTAATCTGTCCTCTCTCCAAGGGGGACGCGACCACGTTTAAGAGCTGTCATTGTCATTATTTTTTTTGGAGTATTGACACTGACAGCTCTTGGACTCGGTATAGATTATAGATGTGCTGATCGCGTTCATTTTAAATGTTGAAATTCTCACTAAGTAGGCATTGTTAGTCTGTTCGTTTCTCATTAACGATACCTATCCGTCCAACTTAAGTAAGAGTTGTTTTTCTTTGAAGCTAATGTTGTTAAAACCTTTTGAGAAAGAGAATCTATCTAAGAAAAGTTTGCTACTTAAGCAAAGGGTTTTCTAAATTAGAATCACTTTGTTTATTATAATAAAAGCATCCCAAAATAAACTCATTTGATCGTGGACACGATATTATATACAAATGTTGGAAAACACACGGTTAAGCTTTACAAATGATTGTCATCATACCTACTTTTGTCTTCGGGCCGTGGTAATAGAGAAAAATACGCCGAAGACATGAACGGGACGCCAAGCGAGAGTCGGCAATAAATAACGTGTGTGATGATGAATGGAACTTGCCAACAGATAATAAAAATAATTACGCTCATAACACCCTTTACATCCACCCTTTATGGCTTTTCTTGACGTTGGGACGCGCGAAGAAGGCAAAGGTATCACTAAATCAGCCTTAATGTTACCTATCTGCGCTACTATTTCGAAGAAAGGTGTAGGAACTATATGAAATAAACAGTTTTATCTGACTGTAGCTAAAACACAGATATAGGTACATATCTTTTTATCCTTAGGGGTAGATTACCATAAAAATGAAGTGCCCATTGTGCCGCCAATATAGGATACCTTGCATGTAAAAGGCGCATAGAACTTCATGTTTTATAAAAGGTACCTTCTACTAGCACTGCACTAGTAAAAAGGCTTAAGAAAACTGAATTCTGCACTGAAGAGAAGAACTGAACATTATAAGTTACCTATTAAAATGTACCTACTTAAGTTCCTAATTTCTTTTCATAATCTAATAGCGGCTACACACTATGCCGGCGGTAGTGCCGCCGGCTTTTACCGCGCGGCACGTACCCCCGGCTTTTGCGCCTTCATTTCCTTTGCAATCCTTTGTGCGGCTTTGTGCGGCAGGGTCGGGTGCGCCGCGGCTTGCCCGGCAGCAGGGCCGTGTGTCGGAGGTATCAGACAAAATGAGTACCTAAGTATGAGTATTCTACCTACGTACACGCCTGAGGCCCCGTTCCCACTATGTCGTGACAACAGATTATCGTGTCGTTTAAAGCATCGTGGCTTGTGTATTTATATGGAGGTGTTCACCTAAATGACGACATGATTAACTGAACTTAACTGTAAATCCAACGATAAATTAATCGGCACGACATAGTGGGAGCGCGCCCTAAGTACACACATCCTGACATTCAAACCAAATAGCTTAGACCACATACTGATGTTCTTCGTTCAAAATAAATACCTACACATCGGGCCAACCGCAGTGCACCATCTCCAGGTTACGCGAATTTAAATTCTACGGTTCACTTGACACAAAACAGAAGTTCGCTACACCGCCTAACTTGTTTACCCACTCAAAGGAAGCAAGAGTTGAGAGCTGTTCGAGTTTTCCTAAGCTCGTACACTTTTCTTCCAGAAAAAAGTCAGTTTAACGGAATTTGGTACACAATTTGTGAGTAGTTTTCAATTTGTTTTGTATTTTCTAAATAAGCTGCCACTGTAGTAATACCTAGATGTTAGCCTATATGCTAGTGGGGACGACGATTTTCTTTTGCATATAAGTAACTAAGTACAATCTTTATTATTTATCACTAGCCCTTCGTCCGCGTGAAATTTCGGCCCCCGACTAGAGATGGGATTCTACCCGGTAAATTCCCAGGTAAGTTCAAATTTGGGTAAATACTGGGTATTTACCCGGGTAAATTCTCAGATGAGTGGTATTTTTTTTTATAAGAACGAAATAGGCTAACTTTGACAGACCTCTATGCGTGAAAAACTTTTTTTTTATGTGTTATATTATTATTTTAAACCCGATAAAAATGGATTAACTTATTGAATTGAAAAGAAAATTACGAAAAATGGCGCAAAAATTTCTGACAATATCATAGTGGCACTGAAGAGACAGATAACGTCACCCCAGTCTAATCAAGAGACATCCGTTGAACTCAAATTGGTTTGCTCTCATTGTTTAGTATTTATTTTGCATTACGTTTATTTTTACTTTCTAATCATTATGCATTTAAATTTTGTCATAAATACACATCTAAAAGGACCTAAAATAAAAAACAATAACAGACAAAGATATTTGAAATAGTAAGAGCGCGCGTGCGAAATATGTTTTATGTAAATATAGATAGATATAATTACCGATTTGGCAAATTACAAGGCCAGGGAAGGTTTTTGAGGAATATCATTTACATCGAGAAATGTAACAGATATGGCTCCTGTGGTTTGGTGGAAAGGGACATCTGCGTCAAATTCTCTCCTCAATAAAATAGAAATTCGTTGGATAGGGTGACGATTACCGACTTTGAATGATTTTATACAGAATAGGGTAGGTAGGGTAGGTAGGGTAGGTAGGGTAGGTAGGGTAGGTAGGGTAGGTAGGGTAGGTAGGGTAGGTAGGGTAGGTAGGGTAGGTAGGGTAGGTAGGGTAGGTAGGGTAGGTAGGGTAGGTAGGGTAGGTAGGGTAGGTAGAGTAGTAGCACATACTTCGAAGTAACACATGAAATTACATCAATCTTCGAGAATAAATATTTTACGCTGTAAAAATGGACGGGTGCACTCTCGTGTCCGGTCGCTGCTGCATTAAGCTTCGTGCAGACTAGCGCGACGCGATACCGGTTATTGTTACACCGTGAAGTTTTCTTAGAAATTGTATAGTTCTAGTCACGTCGCGCTGGTCTGCACGAGCCTTAAATCGTTGATACAGAATGGCTGTTTAATATCGAATACATCGTTAGGCCCTGACTCCACAGCAGAGATGTGCGAGATGTCCGAAGCAGAGAAGAGAAGAGATGTGTTTCAGCTAGGGTGTATCTACTGAAGCTGTGCGGAGATGCGTACTGGTTAGACTGGAGCGCAGATGAGTGCTAGCTAGAGCGGAGATGTGTGCTGGCTAGAGCGGAACTGAGCTGCGTGCGGCGAGCGTTGAATGTTGACCGCTCACTGCACGCCGCTCACATCTCGACTCGTCTCCGCTGCGCGCCATCGACAGCTTGCCAGGCACAGCTCACATCTCCGCTTTGTACCGCTGCCCACCTCACGTCTCCGCTTCGATCGCGCCATACAAATATGATACATCTCCGCTTAGTGGTATCCACTGAAGCTAGGTGGAAACGAGATGTGTGAATAACGAAATTCTATTGGTTGTTTATAATAACACATCTCTTCTCCTCTCGTCTTGTCTCCGCCTTGGTGGAATCCGGGCCTTAGCATGTCTGGTTACTTGTACATTTGGGTGGCCCCGTCGTGCTCTATCGGCAAATTGGTGTTAAATAGTTGTCGAAGCATCTGTTGATTGCCACAGCGAGGCGAACTGGATTGATTAGGTGCCGTTAGAGAATTGGGCGGTTACCTTATAGTTTTTTTTACTTATTTATTTATACATCTTCCATCTACCGCTACAGGAATTGTTTTAAGACAATGCGATAAATTCGCCTATCCTAACTTTATCCATACTAACATCTATAAAAAAAAAATGCTTGTTATTTTTGTTTATCCATAAAAACTTAACTTTCTCCAAAATGAAATGAAAGCTAGGACCTAATGTTCTGTATGCTACGTCTCAGCTTTCATTTAGGTAAGTGCCCTACCTCTGTTTCACACAGTAAATAACTTACCTACCATGTACCTAAGTACTTGCCTAACATTTTTCATTTAAAGGTGTGTCTACACGACTGGCATCAATATTCGTACAACATAACCGTTAAAAAGTGAAATAGAGGCCTATACACCCAACAAGACGAAATCCTCCTATTTTCTGGTAAAATACTTATCCCAAATACCTACAAAAATACATTGTATATCGTGTAAGTTTTCTATTACACGGGAATATCTTCAGCAAGCAGTTATCATAGTCGGGCGGAAGACGTGTGTGGAATATTGCCTTAGTTTCAGGATTATGTTTGCTCGACTGTGGCTTATGAAAACCCCATATTAATATGGTAGAACAAATTTGTACCGTTTAATTGGTTTTGACGGGTTATTAATTCAAAGTAGGTACATAGATGCTATGCACTGCCTTTTTTAATTTGGCAATTAAATTAGCGTTTTAGAAAACTTAATTTTATAATCACTGCATACGTAAGGATATAAGTAGGTAGGTAGCTGTATGAAGGGTCCCGCCGACAGGCCCGATGCGACGGTGCGACGGGATTCTGGTAGAAAAATTTCCATGAAGTTTTCATAGAAATTGTTCTACAAGTCGCGTCGCGCCTGTCTGCGCGAGCCTTTAGGGAAGTAGGTAGGTACCAATTATAACCTATTTATACAAGGTGGGGCAAAATTAATAATTATCACAATTTGAATGTGCCGTATTATTTGCAAATGGCGTCAAATGTCATTGTGCTTTAACATTTATAACAATAGACAGATGGAGAATTTGTTGACAATGCAATGGAGCCATACACACAGGTCAGGAACCTCAGGCAATGACGGAGATTTTGATACACCAATTTTGGGGCCGTATATGCTCTCGTTTTGGCGATTTGATCTGGCTGGCAAGATCGCCAGTACTGACGGTGCCAGACTTCTTCCTTTGGGGCATTTTGAAATCTCGCTTTTACCAACACAAACCACAAACTTACAAGTCTTGTTCAATGTTGGCTAACATTGAACAAGAAAAGATTTGAATTGATCTTTTCTTGTTCAATGTTAGCCAACGTTGATCAAGACTAAAAATGTTATGCTAAAACATTGCTAAAACGAGCGGAAATGTGCATCTACTCAGAAGGTGGTAATTTGAACGACATCATTTTTTGACTTAATATCATCAATTTTACACCTTTAATTAATCTGTCCGTGAAAACAGGGCCCAATTTTTTTCATTTTCAACAGATGGCAGCCTATTCACATTGTGACCAATGTAAAATTATCAACATACTTTTGCCCCACCCTGTAGTTAATAGGTAACTACTTATTTTAAGCACTGCTCTGGTGGAATCTATAAAAATCCAAACAGGAGGTACCTTTTAAGCTTTATTTTAGAAGCAGTGCCCGAACCGTAAAAGTACTAGCGATAAGTAGTTATAACCTACACTGTGATAGAATAATAGTTCTAGGTCTCCAGTCTAGTAGTCTGCGTGGATCGCCCGGAGGACACGGTGGAGCATACGGTGGAGGTCTGCCCGGCTTGGGCGGAGCACCACCGTGTCCTCACGGAGGCGATTGGCGGCGGCGATCACTCGCGTCCGAACCTGGTTCGGAGCGAGAGTGCATGGGAGGCCGTCACTTCCTTCTGCGACGCAGTAATGCGCGCTAAGGAGGAGGTGGAACGCGTGAGGGAGAGGCTCGATTCGCACCCTCGCGCAACTAGTCGCCACAGGAGACGCTCCGGGCGTCGGGAGTCACGACCCGACTACGGCCACCGTAGGCGCGGGCTTGCGGACGGTGAGCAATGGTTAGCTCGCCGTCCGATAAGGACCAGGCCCGGGTCGACGGCGCGTTGTGTTTCACTCGCGCCTCAAAGAGATGTCAGCACCAACTGACGGGGTCCGTAAGGACCAATGCCTGCCAGGGTTGCGAGTTTGTCCGAAAGGGATATCGCGGCCCCGGCACACAGGCAACGGAAGGAACACGGGTGGGTTTTAGTCAGTAAAAGTCTGACACGCCCTCACGCTCCGCCTAGAGCGGGAGAAGTTATTTGATGATCGCCCACCGAAAAAAAAAGGTCTCAAGTCTGCACACACTTAAATAAAGCTTTACTGCATTCAGATATGTACACTAGGTGCCTACCGTACTTAACTACCTATCTAAAACCTGTGACATAATTATATAAACAGTAATCAAGGTACCTACTAATTGCCTTTATTCTGATCTGCAACCAGTTGAACCTACTGAGCTACCGGATAAATTGGTTGAACACCTTCCAACATGGGCCATTGTGTGTTCAAGTCCTTCAAGTCATTTGAAACTCGTACCAACAACACGTCTAACCTGACATCTCGCTGGTATGACATTTTGTTTTGACATTGTCAATTTGGTGCGTTCTTAACTTATTATTTGCATTATAAGCCGTCATGGTATTCATAGGATTTATAACAAAAGTTATTACCATACAAACATTCGTCAACAATTTTTTCAATCAATTACATCATATAATTTGCTATTTTCGTTGATTCTTTACTTAGCATTCAAGATTCATGTAGCGAAAATATTAATAAATTTTTTGATCGGTTGATAAGTCTTTAAACGGCGTAAATGTCATGTGTCACTTTAGTGCGTTCCGTATCTCCAAGCAGGTTAAGATTCATCACATCATACTGCGTCTTTATTTATCACTCTGAAATTGCTAAGCTTTATCTCTGCTGCATATGCATATTTAGTATGCAAAATGTTTTAACTGAAACTTGCAACGCAAAATCAAAGTTGTATTTCGATCAAATTCATTGGGATTCTACGTTTACGTCAAAAAGTGAATAATATTGACCTTGTTCGCGTGTTGTGTTGAAAAAAACAGAATTCTGTAGTTATTTCTGTTCTATAAACAGACAACCACACTGAGGACTTCCCTACCGAGTTCTTAACACAAGGTACGATAGCTTATTTCTTATATCTATTACGTTTTATATTTCCTTTCTAATTAATTATTTCTCATCACGGATATAGAATTGTAGCTTTATTTTAAAAAGAACCAGATGGTGACGCATGTGAACTTGTGCACTCATCTGCTTAATTATTTTAGATGAATTTAAAATGTATGACCTTAAGCGTTGAAAGCCTTAATACCCGCTCTCTACAGGTAAATAACTTCATTTGTTGTTAATCAGACTCCAAAAATCGGTGTCTTTACAAAGAGTAGGTTCAAGGTGATTCAATCATTTTTATTAACATTATGGACATCCTGCTAGCGTTTTCCTTTGATATAAATAATTTAAAATCGTTAATTAAGTAAGTAATTTATACATAATTAATTCCTGACAGATGAGTGGATAAAAAGTCAAGATTTCAAATTATTGATTAGGTACCTACTTATAATCTAAAACCTGTTCTTAACAAATTTTCAAAGGTATCAAATTGTTCTACAATTTAAAGCTTATCATATTATCAAATACCTATAAGGAAAATCACGAACAAAAACTGTGGGAAGATTATAAACAAAAAGTTTCAATGTATTTTTTTTATCTCATAAATACTTAACACATAAAAACCAGCATCTTAGAAAACTAGTCATAACATTTCTTGTTATCAGCATATTATGTCCATAGAAAAAATAATATAATATGTATAACTTTACTATAACCGTTTCGAGTCTAATAAGGAAATCCGTGCACATTCTTGAAGCTCAATTTAGTTAAATTGATTCATCCTGCCATTACATATTGCTATTTCTAATAGAAGGGATCTGTATTGTATATTTGTATAGCCCTAGTTTGTGCCCGCATAGATTTGAGTGGGTAATGATCAGCAGTTCTGGTCAAAGCAATCTGATACATCCTTTGTTAGCGGGATGATTTAGGAAGATAGATTTCTCTGAAACATTTTTATTTATTTATTGAGCCAGGCACACCAACTAAATATTTACAAGAAAAGAATAAACAATAGGTAATCACAAGTCTTCAGTACTGTGTAAATACATCACTTAAAGTCATGCACAACATTCCTATTAAAGGATGAACCACTATTAAATTAGAAGTTAACTTTTAAATCATTACAATATTTATAAAATTGAATACATAATAAAATTACCAAACAGATTAGATTATAAAAAAAAGAGTAAATAATACTACTAAATGCCCACTTCTCAGATGTGCTTAGTCACCCTTTTATAATTATGTGTCTTTACAAAGTAGGCTACAATCATTTCAATTTCCCTGAAGAAATGTAGATTCCCTCTCCCTCTCCACTTATGTTTCAAATTTCATTGTAACTAACACCCGTTTCTCCTTAATTATTTTAATTAGTCATTTAAATGAACGACTGCAAAGTTGGAATTGCTCAAAAGAAATTAATGTAATGTGTGGTAACACCGGGAGGTGACGCCCTAGGAGAACATAATATAGTGATGTAATTGGTGATGTTCTTCAGAAAGGTCAGGTGCATAGTACTCACAACCGGCGTGTGTGTATGACCAGATGTATGAATATAAACGAAGCAAAAGGAGTATGTAAGGAGCGTAGCAGGTGGAGTATAGTTTCTGCATACCCCCATAGACAGAAGGCATGAGCTTATTGTATGTGTGATTACGAATTATTACTCAAACTCAAAGCATTTATTTCAAATAAACCAATCACAGGCACTTTTGAATTGTCAAGTGGTCGGTCAGTCAGAAATATGAAGCTAGTTGCCCATTCCAACGCATAGTAGGTTCCTATGGAGAAGAACGGGCAAGAAACTCCACATTATTAAGTATTAGGTATATTTTGCTAAAGAGTGTGTCATTGCAAAGGTGTTATTTCCTCTTTGAAGAAAATAATACAATGGTTTATAATATTATATCACACCATTATTAAATAAATTGTGTCATTTGTTGGAAAATTAAAATACAACTCTACTGTAGGTCATTGAGCAAAAATAATTTAGATTACGAGTTTCCTTATATTCCATTTAATTGATTACATTTGGATAACACAACATAGTTTACTCATAATGACGTGTATGTATTAAAGTGAAGTATTTAACATTTAATTGATTACATTTGGATAACACAACATAGTTTACTCATAATGACGTGTATGTATTAAAGTGAAGTATTTAACATAAAATAACATAATTATAATAAATAACAATTTATCAGAAAAATTATTATGATACAAAGAAATAATGGGCTATTCAGGAGTTGACCACAATTTACCTATTTATTATGGTTGTGCTATAAATCCAGAGCCAACTATATTAATCACATAAAACAAAATTAGGTAGGTAATGATTAAAAAATGTTCAGTTTAATTAAAAAATTTGGCACTAGTAACGAAATCTGTAATTCAATTACATTATTTGATTAAAACATTAAAAAAATATTTTATGGGGTTTTTGAGACATGCTCAAATTAAACAGACCATGTATGTTCTCACTAAATTGTAAAAACCAATTGTTTCTAGGCGATGAACTTACGTACTAGGTATACTTAAATTCTCTATATTTGACTATGATATGGAATCTCCACGGTGAAGGCATGACTGACACAAACTCTTCTAGACCAATTTGGACATTTAGGACCGCTTTTACAAATTAAGCATTTCTTTGCTGAATAGATACACGGTGATTTTTAATACACTGTTAACCTTACTGGAGGTGGAAGTACTCATGATCATAAACAATTAATAATTTTGTCAATGGGACCAACGAAATAACAAAAAAAACATCTGTTTCATACATTTTAATTGGGTAAATTTTGTATGAAACGGCTTATACTTTCGATATTTCAGAGTTCGTCTCGTAGTGAAATTTGGTCATAATCGTGAGTACTTTCACGCCCTGAAAGGTTAACAGTGAAGTAAAAATCACTGTGTATAACAAAACCATGACGTAAGAGTGATTCAGGCAGTCCTATCAAAGCGGTATTATTGAGGCTGCAGCGTTAAAGGCTTGTGCAGACCAGCGCGACACCGGTTATTGTTATACTGTGAAGTTTTCTTAGAAATTGTATTGTTTATGTCGCGTCGCGCGACAAGACGCGCTGGTCTGCACAAGCCTTAAAACGAAAAGGGTATACAATAATCTCAAAATATGTATCACATTATGATATATTGCGGGCTATAAAAACGTCTAGTTTGTGTGAGGGAACACTTCCTCTGTAGTCGACTAGGCTGGGAGCTGCACACGCCCGCCGCGCCGGTACAATTATGGCGTTATGCCAACGTCAGCTTGCTAATATCAGCGTAGACTCGAATGGATATAAGTCACGTTTTACCAAATGTTCAAAATACAGCGCAATATTCTACAATAGCTGCAAACGATAGCTGTGGGATAGTTGCGGAAGTTTACATTTTATAGCGACAACGTTACTGGGTTGCAATCGCTTAGCTAATACAATTTTTACTTGGAATCCGTAGTGCTTATGTTCAGATGCGCAGTTTGAAACCCAATAAGTGTTGAACATACATTCTTACGCGTACCGTACTCCCTGAAGAAACTATATTATTTTAAAACACTGCAAAAGATGATACTTGAATATTACCTATCGAACAATTGTTACTTTTGGGGCTGCTACATTCACTATCACCGTCCACAGCTATGATCTATTCAAAACTATCTGATGAAAATGTAAACAAATGGATCGGAAACCTAACTGTGGATGCTAGTGATGGATTAATTAGCATTCGCATTCATTGTTAGCATGCGAATGCTCATTTAGCATTTAGCAAATGAAATGTAGTTGCGAAATTCTGTGAAGTGCGAAGTGAATTAATCGCTTCGTACTTTTTTATACTATCATACGTCAGAGCGTCGACGCACGCAGCGGTAGCGTGCGGTCTCCATCGCACCCACGAGAAGTCGGGAATACTAAATCTATCGGTTTCACGTGACCTCGTTCGCGAGTGAAATTTATTAGAAGGTGCTGCGAACTTGCGAAGAATGGGTTAAGCAATTGCTATCTTATTATCTTTGATTTGCGCGTACTTACTGTTGTATATTGAATGAATGCGTGAATTCGCATATTAATAAAATTCACATATTTCATTGTTATCAATTATCGTAATTTTAGCTAATAGCATAGCAATAGCAATTAGCATGCTAAGACTCAAGAATTCACATGCTAATGAAATGAATGCGAAATCGCATTAATTGACATTACTAGTGGATGCCAATTTATAGTGCCACTCTGTGGTGCCACTTCCAAGTGCTTTGATTTGATTATTTGAATACTTAAACCTGAATTCCTAATTTTAAATCATCTTAATGAAGTTTTTCATTTAACCACTGAGGTTACTTTTATAACCTCAACTTTCGTCGATGATTTTTCAATTATAATTGAATAACGTTATTCAAACAAGTATACCTAGTTGTTGGAAAAAGTGGTGAGATATAAGTTGAAATCTTCTCAATAGATATGAATGTGTTACTTTTCCCTTTCCTGAGTGATTGCGCGTAATACACGATCAATCACAATCTGTCATTTTGACAGTTCAACAACATTCATTGCGTTATTTACGTTGTTAAGCAGACAAATTTTTCGAACATATAAACCAATGGATTTGCAATATCCTTCAAAAGGATTCAGATTGTAATTGATCGTGTGTTACGGAATTAGGGTGCTGAACAGGATTTGTTTACACTTTCATCAGATATATTTTTGCAAGAGAAAGAAGTCTCTCCTAAATTGCGTCACATCGTTCACCGCATCCGATTCTAGCCTCACGCTATACGAACCTATTCTTGATTCTAGCTAATTTCATAATGGGCGTTCTGTTTCAGGGACACTTTATTGATCTCGCAGCCCACACAGTTCATAATTTAAAAGATAGGAAAATCTTTATCAATATGAGAGAAGGCCTTCCCTTTTTTTCTTTTATCTTTGTATCCTATGTTAACATGCGCCAATTTATCGAAATCTTCATTATTACATCACCAGGGCAAGTATACGCTGTCCTTTGTGTTTAGGATAAAGCCTAGAGGTCAATCAAACAGATTACCGAACAACCTAATGAAGTAAACTTAATATAAAATGTATTGGGATGCCCTGATTTCATTGAATGTCAACGGCCGTCTGTATTTTTACCCAGTATAGTATAACGTTAGGTACATACTTCAACTAAAGTGACCTTGTTACGAACTCTTATCGAGATTGTTTTTGTGATGTCAGCTCCAAAAATTCTGAATTATAGTTCTCCAGACTGTTAAATGAAGCAAACTTGAAACGATGGCAGAGTAGCAAGCATACTTCCATTTTGTTATTTTCGTATCTTCCGAATCATGTGATCGGAAGTGTTCTGAGTCAAAATGGAATTGCCCCTATATTTATGTATTTGGGTATGTCATGAATAGTCATGATGTCTCAGGGCATTCCATTATAATGAGACAGTTATGATTTTATGAGTAATTAAGACATAAAAAAATAAAAGT
Organism: Agrochola lota; assembly: GCA_947364205.1. Classification (NCBI taxonomy): domain Eukaryota; kingdom Metazoa; phylum Arthropoda; class Insecta; order Lepidoptera; family Noctuidae; genus Agrochola; species Agrochola lota. Next base: position 13,115,016 of record OX376223.1, on the reverse strand, counting down.
CACACATTTGCGATGTTGACTACATGTTAACTGATACGTATAAAGATTGTAGCAGACAGAAACTAATGGGCCCTAAGTAGAACAATCGCGCTTTATCACAGATAGAATGACCCGTCTCAAGGATATTTGCATCATCATTCTTCCACAGATTCCACACACAACCGGTTTTTTTCTCACGCTAAGGAAAAACATGATAATTGTTAAGAAGCGAAATTTACTCTTAAACGATACTGATTGAAGGCATTTAAAATCACAAGCAGAAACAATTTAATATTATATTACCAGTTAATTAATGTATAATATAGAAAAATTATCTGCTAATGTGTTTTGGTATATGCCAGGTCGGATCCAGGATGCAGAAAGCAAATGACTGCTCATAGTACCATTACTATTATTGCTGTCGTGAGTCGTGCCTAGATTAACAGAATAATGAAGTTTTTCAGCAGTTTTAAAAACGGTAGTATCCGGTTTTTCGTCCTCCAGGTTAGATGTAAAAAGGAGACATGCATACCCAGTCGGGAGCCATGCCCATTTAGGCTAGACATGGACGTTGTAATTATGCGGTGCAAGACGCAGTAAGATTAGAGTAATGTAATTTCTCCACAGTCCTGTCGGCTGTCCAGTACTGTTCAGTGGAGTTAGATGGGATGTATATCTAACGACATCCATTTAGGTACTTAGTGTTGCTGTTGTATCTTTACGTATATAATTTTGTGACAGCATAAACCTGTCGTGAGTAAATTCAATAATTATTGTCTACTATCTATAAAACGTATTATCTAATAACAAATGATGCAGACACCCATAAAAATGGAACGTTTATGGGTGATAAGTGAATTATGCTTGTCCCTCAATATCCCCGATCTACATTTGGCTGTCCTCCAACCAATATAATCTCGCATACCTACACAACTTCATTCGATGGAATTCTAGAAATTCGCACTTTTCTAAATACGATTGTCTGGGCGGTCACGCTGCTTTTGATTTATGGTGGAGTAGCTTTTACCAGGCATAGGCGGCGGTGAAATGAGAAGTTTTTGTTTTGATTCGGCCACAGTTCCACAATATTCCTTCTTGTTTTCTTTAATACACTTAAAATCTGGTCTACCAATCTGACACTATCCTAATGCTTGATATGGGTCGCGTGAATCCATTATTGTATGACCTTCCAAATATCAAGGTTTTCGGTTTGATAGATGGCTACTCCCATGTCCCCGTCATCTTATACTAAAACACGAGGCAGCATTTGTACTAGGAAAACAGAGCAATAACGATTTCTCACAATTTTCCGATTGTGTAAATTTTTTATTGATTAGTTATTGCGCGATTGAGTAAGAAAAGAAAATAGAATTGGAATAACAACGCCCACGTTCTGCTGGTTTTAATTATTTCAATTGGATGATCGATGATTCCAAACGGTATAGGTACCTACCCACAATATTCGTTATACATAAGTAAGTAAATTGCCGAAGTTTTGACAGTAATTGCCATAATTCCAAGAATAATCGACACACACTAGACATTATGGACTAGAATTTGTTCGCTACAAAGGAGATTTCCTTAAGTATAATGAAACAGTTGTGTTAATTGAATATTGTTCTCCTAAGTACGCATTTGTATTAATTATATTCAGTTATTGTAATAATTTACTGAAGAACGTGCTTGTGCCGATAGATAAGCTTGTACCAAGAGCCGCAGGAAAAAATATAATATACTTAGTAAGTATTACTACAACTAACTTCATATTTCTGACTGACCGACCCCTTGACAATTCAAAAGTGCCTGTAATTGGTTTATTTGAAATAAATGCTTTGAGTTTTTGAGTTTGATTACCATTACAGCATTTAGACATACATAGATAGGCCTAGCGTAAACAGACAAAAATGGAATCGAGAAAGTGCCCTGATTGCCATAGATCAGTCGCTGAGTAATATTCAGAAATCTAAACACATCCATTAATATGTTCATTTTCAGTATTATATTCATAGATTTTCGGGTTGTACATTGGTCGACTTTCAGTTTTTGTTTCCTATAAACATATATTTCTGGAAAACCTCAGTTGTTCAGCCGATGACCTATTCGTATTATTAATAAAACGAATGATCTCATTTATGAATTACCCTGTTTCTTATCAGCTATTCGACGTAATATAAGGGTAAACAGTTTTGCTTCTCAGTTCTCAGTAGTGGTTTAACTTTTGTTATTAGTGGCCCGTTTTGTGCGCAATATTTTTATCGACGGCCTGTCGACTACGTGTGACTGCTGTGAGTTTAAGATTTTCTATTGTTACCATTTAATCTCAGGCGCCGACAATACAGAAAGCTTTAAATTCGTACAGCAAGTATAAATCGGTGTGTCGTGTATAAGCTTAGGTTGGCGGGACTGAAAATCTGCTCAAACCGCACCTCGGGAGCATTTTTATCTAGCATCGCCATCGCCGCAAGCATGAAGTGTGAACACACCAGAGATTTCCGCCGATATAAATCCCGGGACGCGACACCCTTACTTTACACCCGTCGCATCCTCAGTGCAATCCGTGAATTTGTGGAGTGGAAGCTGCCGGCAGTGCATCGCGTCTGGAATTTGAACGCGCCAAATCTTGGTACCACAACGTGGAACTCTAAGCGCTAACCGTCACGTACTCCTGCCTATGTATTCACAGGTTTGACACCGCCACCGCCGTCACGTTTTCCTTGTTTCTGTCGCGGTGGACTCTGATTCGATTACTTCCTTTATCTACCAATTTACCATACCTTACCTCGACATCTACATTTTATATTCGATTACGCGGCAAGAACGTCTCTTGCTGCGATGACATTTCCTGGCCCCTGGGTAATTTTCGGTGGTGTTTGTAACATCTTTATGATCTGTATGTGACGTGAAGGATTAGAAAGCTATTAAATGGACAATAGTCAGTAAGAGGAACGCTAGTGGACGGCTGAAACGCGGAGGTGACAGGCGGGCCGTTAACATGGCCGTTACAGGCTCAAGTGATATATGAGCTGCGAAGTGGCTTGGTGCCGCTGTCACTTCGCGTTCCGCCGCCGCTCCACGCTGGCAAAAAGATAAAAAGGATTCCGAAATACGATTCACAAGTGGGCTGCCGGAAATGGGCAGAAAGTTACCGAGCAAGGCTTTATGTCGGGCAATATATCTCTCGTATCGCTATCCAATTTCTGCTCTATGGCATGTAATATCCCTCTAGGGATCCTTTAATTTGAAACTCCTTTTAATCAACACCATTCATTGTATCCTCGGTTTAAAGACGTAAGTAAAGGTTATTCTTTCCTTTATACTTATTATATTACTATGTATTACGGCACTTGGGGAAACATTCCTTTAGGACAGCTGCTTAGCATCTAGTACTAGTAAGCTGTTCACGTATAGTTGAGGAATGTGTTATACCTACATATCTTCAATCGATTTGAATAAATGTAAGTAATAATAGCAGTCATAGTTGAAACATCGACAGAACAGAACTCTTATCAGAAAAATACTTATGAGGAGAGCAAACATTCCAGACCAAACTAAACACCTCAGAAAAGCCGACCCAAATTGATTTTTCCCTATAGTTTATTCAACCTGTACTTTCCGTAGATAAACTGAAGTTTAAGTTGCGTGACTGGCCCGACCGCCGACCTTCGACCTTCGACCTTCATTGACCTGCGACATTGAGGCGCACCCTACAGCTCCATCCCTATCACTTCATCTACGGATTTATTTCAACCGCAAGATCTTTTAGTGGGGGGAAATATTCCGATGTTTTAATACCCTTGTTATACTGGAGAGTCTATAGGTTTACATCGGTGGATTTACCTTTAAGTACTTACTTTTAACAGGCCACGAAAATGATGTTCCGGTTATGAACTTGTAAAGGAAACGAGGCACCACAAACAAAGTTATTATATCAATCGTTGAAAACTAGAAAATAAAGCGATCGCTGTGGCCGGTAGCGGCAGATAGACAGACTGGGACGGTGAAATCATTTGATTACACCGTATTTATACTATTGTCCAACGTTATTGGTCTATCAGGAAAATCATTCTATCGGAAATATCGTCATGGTCTTTGTGCGTTTGTGTTGCGTATGGTACGGACGCCTAAAGGAAAAACGAATTGAAATATTTTTGTAGACCGCTTCCGTGAAAAATAACCTTTGTTTCGCCAGCGCTTCAAGTTAGATAACCAGTGTAAATGTGTTCCTCAATGTTTATACACGTGCAAAAAGCAATTCAAATTCAATTTGCACATCGTACACTATTCGTAAACTATGTAGTCCTGAAAGGAATTAAATATTCTAAGTCGATCTACAGAGTACACAAACGCGGCGCTCTCGCTAACTGGATCCGTCGCTTCTCCTGTTTTCAATAAAGAGAAACAACTTGTGTCATATCCGCAAAACGTTTACTTACATGGTGGAGCGCAGTAGTTGGTAACGAGGTTATACGAAACAGTTTCGGACGAAATTGCTCGGGGAATGTAGCTAGGTGTCATAAAGTTTCAGCAAAACTGTTGGACAGACGTGTGCAGCGTTGAAATACACGTGTCGAAGCTATTTCATCTTGCTTACACTTCATTTTGTAAGGATTCACGAAGTTTATAGAATAATATAAAAGTTTGTGTAAAACATTCATCAAGTAAATAATTTGTAAATACACTATTAACGGGTTCCTGAAAACTGTCCATTATGACCGAGTCTAAGATCTTCAAGACCCGCCCTATAAGTCCTGCCATTGGTATTAGTGCTCTACTAATGAATTGTTACGCTCTCGAAGTTCCAATATGTTTTGGAAACTGGTCGCGTCACGTTTTCGCTTATTAGTTTTCCTTGCATTTGTGGAACCTAATTGAACCAATGTTTTTGTTGTTTTCAGGTCGATCATGGATTGGGGGACGGTGCTTTGTGCCTTCGCCTTAGTGTACTATGCTGATGGATACTCAAGTAAGGTTTTGTTTAGATAATGAAATCGCACCCTGTTAATCAATTGTGACATTAAAGACATCATTATCCAAATATAAATAAACAGTACTAACAAAGAAGTCGATACATTAAGAAAGCATAATTGTTTACTTCTACTTTGGTACCTAGTAAACATATTTATCAAATACCTACTCAAATACGGGCATTAGATTTTGATAACGGCTAGACCGTGTAGCCTTAATATTAACACTTCCTGTTATTACCTACATGCGCGCCGTCCATGCGACCTTCACGCCAACGTAGCGAGGTGTCACTTGATATTATATCTTATTTTAAACGATCCTCGTCTTCAGTATCTCCCGATATTTGACAGCCGAGCACTTTTTCTGAGAGCACGTACGCACAGCCCCCGAATTGCCAAGATATGGCTCGATTCCATTACCTAATGTTAGCATAAACCACGCGTCAGACTCCCGAGCTACAAAACAATGAGTTATAATCCTACCCGTGATGCCCTTTTTATTTGTTTGTATTGCATGTAAAGCAACCGAATATTTTATTTCAGGGAAAATTACATTTACTCGTTAGCCTGAAATATTTTTCTTATATTTTTGCCGTATGTGGTAAAAGTTACAGTCAACGCACACCTGTAGAGCTACATCTAATTATTATATTTAAGTACCTACGTACCGGTTATGTTACACTGAAATAGCGATGCTGACAGGGGAAAAAAACCGTCATCAGTCAGATAATAAAAAAATATTAGACAGGTATTTTTTGCTTTATCATATTAATACAAAATGATTTAAGATAAAACGCATTAAAGTTGGGGTGTGGAGGCTCGCTACGTCACAAGTCAGTATAAAATCTACCGGAGAGTGACGTTATGCCACATTTTAACTCAATGTATTGCCGTAATCTTTTGATTGGGTAAAAAATTAAAAAATACGTGTACAATATTTTTTTAATAATCTAATTTTTTTTCAATATCCCTATTGTATCATATAATATACCTAAAGGAGCATCAAGTGCTTTCACCGCTGAAAACAACGTCATTCGATATTAAAACATAAGTTTAAATACAAAACATCTTTTGTGACTTAATTTCGGTATTTATTTACTTAAACAGTTAAACTACACTTACGCTATGAGCATTTTTGCCAAGAGAAGACGTTACTAAACTCGTAAAAGTATTGTAATAACAATATAGTAGTGAAATATTAAGACGTAAAGTGCAGAGCAGTCGTTTAACAACCAACGTTAAACTTCATCATTATTTCCAAGCCAGACACGGGTTTATTATCTGCACGGGGTTTTCCTTGCACAAGGAATATGATATGGATCTAGAAAGACTAGAACTTCCGCTTTTACAATCCGCTTTAAGACTATTGCAGTTGTCCCGTTTTCAAGTGATTAAAGTCGCGTCTGGAAATTCAGGGAAGTTGCAAGCTAGCATTGAAAAGTTTAAAGTAGTTTCTAATAACATGTTAGTCATTCTTAGAAAGTCAGAGCTTTTGCAGATAGATTCAGTTGCATGAAAAACGACTATTCGATGTGATCAACTAAAATTTCGCTGCTGAAAATGTACGAATTTGTAAGTAGGACTTTCACACACTTGTGCATTTCAGATAAACTACCTACCTGTATTACAAAAACGTATTATGATAAAGCACATAAAACCTACGTAGTGGAAAATAATTCGATGGCAAAGTTTTTCGGTTCGGTAGGCTTTTATTACGTGTGATATTGACTCTCGAAGACGACGGCGAGTCCAATCTAAGTATATAATCTTGTATATGCAAATGATCCCTATTCCCTTACAACCGAATTCTTTACCCGGTCACGCCTTTTGGGTTATAAAAGGGCGAAATTCTCGTAGACACAGCGGAATAAAATATATTCATACGGTATTATATGGAGCTTTTTTCCATTTTCAAACACGTTTTACCTATCCAAATCCCTTTTATTATTCCAGTAAATGGGCATGAAACGATTGTAACGATGGGTACTCTGTAGATAATACCACTAAGTAGATATCTGAAAATGATTTATGTTCTGGAATTTCCAGTACTTCCGCATCAGAAATTACATTAGGAGGAAATGGACCTGCATTTTGTTTCGTGTATCGGTACTTTTATCAAGTTGTAAAGATATTTGGGAAAATATAGGGTTCGCTGTTTCGTTCTAAGAAAATATGATGGAGTGATAAGTTGATAACATACGTGACGTCCATGATGTGGTAATTCGTAGATCATCACTTTAATTGATAGAAAACGGAGAGAAAACGACTTTGCCAAAGAAAATATTTAGCTTTGCCTCCTATGAATTTCTCAGTACTATATGTATTTTTTGTTTCCTGAAATCTGACTAACCATGGCCGTTGAACTAAAGGCAATGAATCATGTAACCACATACGGTGAGTGAGCTACAAGGCTGTTTTGGCGTTACTTCACGCATTTGCATTAGGCCAGGAATATATGCACTGTTTTTTAAATAAGCCTGTCAAAATTCTCAGATAGACATCACTTTCTAAATCCAGAAATAGGTAATTCTAAAACATGTATCTTATTTGTTTGTTTTATGAAATGTTACAGAGTACGGACGTACCTGCAAAGACATAGGATGCCTCAACAGTGAAGTGTGCGTGCTAGCCGAAGACCCGTGTTCTTTGGGCCACAGTTCCAACTGCGGCACGTACCCCACCTGCAAGAAGAAGTCTCAAGTAGACGGCGGTAATACTTGAATTGCATTTACATATTTTTAAATTCGTCTATTATATAGATTTACTACTTACCCAATCAAACGAATGATCTTTGGGCTCCACGTACTTGCCACAGTTGTCTTAAATTTGAATATGGGGTTCCAACTTTCCAGGCTTATTTGTTTTATTTTTTACCTTTGCATTTAGTCGAACTTTGAAATTGAAGTAATCTTAATAATTTTTCAGGATCTCATTCAGAACCAGCCAAGCCACCCGCGCCAAAACCTCAGGCACCTTCCTACGACTCTGTTCCTAACTACAACCCACCAGCCCCACCCAGTGACACGTCCAGCGGTGGCGGGTCACCTTACGGCGGCAGTTCGCCCTACGGAGGAAACTCACACACCGGCGGCAACTCGCCCTATGGCGGAGGATCACCTTATGGAGGAAACTCACCCTATGGTGGCAACTCACCATACGGAGGCAGTTCCCCCTACGGCGGAGGGAGCAACACGGGAGGAGGATCGCCTTACGGCGGAGCAAGTAATACAGGAGGAGGATCGCCTTATGGCGGCAACTCACCGTACGGTGGAAGCTCGCCTTACGGCGGATCCTCGAATACTGGGGGCAGCAACCCATATGGAGGTAATTCCCCATACGGCGGCGGTGGCACGCGCACCTCTAGCTCCGGCGGATTCGGAGGCGGTGGCAGCCCCATCGACAGCATTCTGAACACTCTAAACAAATACGCAAACGGCGGAGGCGGCAGCGGTGGAACCGGCGGAAGTGCCGGCTCTGGACTATCTAATGTCTTTGGAAACCTTCTCGGTAATCTGTCTAAGAATACCGGCGGTTTAAACAACTTGTTCAACACTAGGCCGATAATGGAAAACCCGAATTACTCCTCGTACGGTTCCAATTCGAGGAGCTCTAACCCCCAATCTTACCCATCAGGATCTCAACCGACGTATCAACAACCGAATCAGAACAAGAATTACGGACAAAGTTATGCGCACCATAATGGAGCGACCACACGCAAGCCCGTCCACTATGGATGGAATGTTAGGTAAAATAATTTCAAAGTAATCGTAGCAAGCTATTGAGTGGCGCCTCTGGGTTTTTTTTTTTTTTTGCGTTGCACAGCCTTTGCTTTCTGGCCCTTTTGCACTTCAAAATTGATTCTCTTTAGCTTTGGTGTAACTAACTCACTTTGCCTGTGACGTATCCCGCGCTTCACTGTACTCGGTATTTTAATTAGAGTAAGCTTAATTTTACTGTTGCCTTTATTTTTGGCGGGTTAAGAAACTTTGTTAAATTCAGCCATCGAGGAAAAGCTCATCTAGCACTAATGCTTATATTTTACCTATGTCACAATCAAGTTGCATTTGCAAGTTCATGACAAATAAACCACTAAAATGTAATATACACTAAGAAACTCACAAATAGAATAAATTATTAGTATGTAAGGTGGAGGCTAATCTATTCTGATTGACAGGAAAACCAGAGAACCTTCCAGATAACCTGTTTAACTAAACTTTGCATGAATAACTGGATAACTTTCGGTGAGGTATGACAGTACCCATCCTTTTGAGGCTATGTTATGTGACTTATAGAATTTACGCACCTTTTTATTTTGTTTTGCCGTATGATCTGTATTTTTCATAGCTATTTTAAGAATACTCATGTATACTTTGTGGCTAGTTTATATAGAAAGTTATTTTACAATGCATTTGCTCGAACATAGCGTTTTCCAAGTAGCCAATTTGTGCGGAAAGTGTCACTTTTTTTCACTAGTGCTTTTTATTTTTGTTTTTTTTTTTTTAAAGAAAGTTGTTTAGTGAGTAACTAAAGTAGTCTGAAAAACTTTATAAACAGTTTCACAAACTACTTTTAAGTTCCATAACTTAAAGAAACTAATTTACACATGACACATGACACGCAGGTACCTATACTACAACCACATTTTGACTAATTTCTTGCTGAATAATTAAGTTTTATTATAATAGTAACCTACCTTACGTTTTTGCAATGAATTTTAATAATTGATGAAAATTAATGACATTTTGTAGAAATTATAAACATGAATATAACTTTCTATACTGAATCTAGCCTTCATTATATACCACAACATATCAGTGCCATTTCTAATATTGTTATATTGTATTTTCATTGCAGTGTGACAGTGGTCTTGACGTACCTGATTCAGCAATATGTCCAGAGTGTTATTCGTAACTGATTATATTTTATATTTAAGTTATGTTTATGTATGTAATATTGTATTTAAGTATACGGTGCGATATTGTTATACCATTTTATTGTGGTTAAGCTTTAAAGTGAACATAAAATGTTTCTTTTTTCAAAATTTTTAATTTTTACCTTATCACTGTAACGAAGATCGACAAGAATCTCCATTTAAATATTATTTATTAAATATTATTATTATTTATGTAAACTTGTAATTCCATTCGGCGATAATTGCGTGGTGTTGTTAACCAAAGCATTTAGCACAAAATAATATCTTATAGGTAAGATTTGTGTGAAGCTTCGGCGTAGTTATGACGTAAATAATGAATCTGTAAATGACGTGTACAGTGGCGGAAAACAGCGGTCAACAGGTATAATAATAATTATATTATGATAAACTTTATGTAACACAGAGATCATTATGTAAAAAATTATGAAATAAAACAAAAATTAAATATTTATAAAATTAAATCATTTATTCAGTCAATTCAGACAATGCAGACTAGAAATATAAGATTCGGTCAATAATATAGCTGAAATTGCACTACAGCAATACCTACTTGTATAGAAATTATTTTCTAATTAAATAATTAAACCATATTTTCCAAGGTTGTATTATAAGTATTGATAAATTTAAAAAAAAAATGTATACCTTGTATATTTATACATTGTTATTGAAATATGCATTTACCTACACGCATTTATCTCTAACATAAAGTCAACCCATTGCTAAACCAGAGGAATGTCACAACTACACAAAACCTTAAAATTAATAAATAACCTACACCCATTGTTTACAACCATTATATATTAATAATAAGTACTTGAAAATTTGATTGAAACAGTGTTTTTTTTCTGTTTCATAAACAAGTACTTACCTAGAATAAGCAAACCTTCCTGTTATACATGTGTTTTCAATCATGTTAGAATGTACGCCTTATTTTTAAGTTTTGAAATATACCTATTTGGAAAAATATACCTAAGTAAATGAAAAATATGTGTTAAACTGTACTCCGCCCTAAGAGTAAACAGAAAGCTTTTCGAAACACCCGCGCTTCGGGTACAAAACAACTGCCTTTCAGCAAGCGAAAACGTCTCATGATGTCGATGGAAGCTCTTCTCTACACGACTATTGAAACGGTAGTTACCAGCGTTTATATAAATAAATAATTTGTATAATGAATAAATGTTACCAGGCACCAAGTGCTATTAAAACCTCTGAGAAATATATTGCCTCATTTTAATCCCACCAAAAATTTCGAAACGGGTGATCAAACGTATTTAAAAAATGTGTATACGTAAATAGCTCGTTCACACAAGTACGAAAGAATTTTATATGATTGTGACTGTAGTCCGATGCTTTGCTGCGCCGGCTGCGGCAATCTCCGCAGTCAACGCGTTCTGTTATACATCTATGACATTACTTAAGCGCCTTATTCTTTACCATCTTGCTGGACGTCCCGCCAAGGCCGCGGTGCCGGACCGTCGTCGTTACTACACACTCGTACGCGCATACAGCGTGCTGTACGTCCGCTCAAGGACGCGGTTAATGTTGCCAGATTGGGTTTTCTAAATAAATAGCCCTAAGCCAAATCATTTTACCATAAAAAACGTACAGCAAGATGGATGGTGACTAAGGCCTTTTATGAACGAATCACAACGTACAGCATCGACAGTCACACTTTGGCAAGACACGACGTTCTAGGCATAGCCCATTGGAACTGGTGTCAGTTGAATAGTTTGTTAACTGATTAGATAAGATTTATCGAAATAATTCTGCTGCAAATGCGGTATTTATCTTAAATTAGAGATCTTGTTTTTTTCCTAACAAATATACTCTTTTTGTACATTTGCTGTTGATTATAATAATGTTAAAACTATTCTATAACACTTACATTCGAATTGAGCTAACCTTGATCTGAGTTTACTATATTAAATTAATTGCTTACAGTTTTTTGTTTAATTTCAATGTCACTTTTTACTTTACTGGGCCGCTTACTTTTGTTTATTTGGTTTAAAACTATGCCTAGTATGAGGAAACCAAGCCATACTCCATACCAATAGTGGTATACTGACGAATAGTATATCCAAATACGATCGAACGTGAGTAGGAGGAATGCAGCAGCTTGATAGGACTCTGAATGGGAGCGCAAGAACCACATAATGAAGCCCAAGATTTTCTTTTTCTGAAAAAGGAAGAATTTTTTGTTAAAAATTAATAACCGTAGTGACTGACAGTGGCATGGCCACCATCAGGGATTTTAATTTTGATAACACAAAAAAATAGTCGCTAATTAGTCGAAATTTGTCGGTCACTGGTTCAAAAGTTATAAGGGTTTATAGGTGGTCGATCTGGGGAGCATCTCCCCAGCTTAGCCCAATTTGAATCTCAAAAGCTAGGGCACTTAGCGAACATCTGTTTTCTCCCAAATTTTGTAGCTAATTAGTCTCAATTTTTCACCAAGTCTCAGTTTTAGTCGGGTCTTAGTTTAGAAAATATAATGAGTTTAATTTTTAAGGTATAGTCCAAGAGCTAGATCAAAGAGTTTACGACAATCATAAGTAAATATTGATTCATGCTCACCAGTCCTGTGGCGTCCTTATAGTAAAGCTTGATGTAAATGTCTTCAGCCATCAAGTAGAATGGGCAGAAGTAGATACAGAAGAAATAGCCGGCATGGAAACCGTGCCATATTACTGACACAAATAATGCAGCGTGGATCCTGAAATGACATGGACAGATTAAGTTTCATTAATTTTTGTAAATTGGCTTTTATTTAACACTTAATTGTCATTTAATGGTTCCGTGCACTAAAAACACCCTCTGTTGTCAATTTCTTATCTAATTGTGAGAAAGATTGAAAATAATTGAAACATAATCCTGTGTGACTATAAAAGTAGTTTTCTTGGCGCAAAACTATTAGGCCGCACACACTTTTTTTCCCCACACTAAGAATTTTTTCTTGTATCGTGGGTGCGTTTACAAACATAGAAACTCACAAACACTAACACCCAGACCCGGAACAACTATTTGCAGATCATACAAATATTTGTTCCGTGCGGGGATCGAACCCGCGACACGTTGCGCAGCAGTCGATCGCTCAGCCACTGCGCCAACCGTGTCGTCAACTCGACTTTGGACGCGTTTTCGTACGAATTCAGTGCGCACACTGGATACGTGTTTCTCCGTCAAATAGATAGTGTTCCGGTGATATCGCATTGAACGCACGAAAAATCCCAACAAGTTCTGATTGTTTTCGGACGTCGGAATTATACGCACGACTAAGTCGCACCCAGTCTGCGCGCTCCTTTTGTACTTGGAAGGTCGGGATCGTTCGTGCGAGTTCGTACGTGTACGAGTGAAATTCGTACGAAAACGCATCCAAAATACGCGCGGCCTTAGTGTCAGTCACAGCACCTGATAATAGTTTCATCACTTTTGCACTCTCGAAAACGTAGTATTTCGCTTACGATTTACATAATGAAAGTATTGTATTTTCAAGGATTATTGCAGATTATGAAATTTTTAAATCTTGAAAGTTTTGCAAAATAATATGAAAAAATACACTATTGACTAGTTTTTTCATTTCGCCAATTAAAATTAAAGGTAGTTTCCATGTCATTGACTCTGGCAGGGCCACCATCAGGGATTTTAATTATGATTACACAAAAAAATTGTCGCTAATTTGTCGGAATCAGTCGCCAAATATCAGAATTTGTCGGTCACTGGTTTAAAAGATATAAGGGTTTATAGGTGGCCAATCTGGAGAGCGTCTCCCCAGCAGGGCCACATTTATATCTCAAAAACTAGGGCACCTAGGGAAGATCTGTTTTCTCCCTTATTTTGTCGCCAATTAGTCGGAATCAGTCGCCAAATATCAGAATTTGTTGGGCACTGGTTCAAAAGATATAAGGGTTTATTGGTGGCCGATCTGGAGTCTCCTCAGCTAATTTAAAAAAAAAAAACATTCCTCCATAAGACGTCATAGATACTGTCTAGAAACTACATAAAGTATTTTGTACTTGCTTGTACCACTGTATGGGGAAATTGAATTCTTTAATATCTTTTTAATTACACACCGACTGAATTTGTAACTTGGCGGCAAATTGCGACTAATTGGCGACAAATGATGGGAGAAAACAGATCTTCGGTAGGTGCCCTAGTTTATGAGATATAAATGTGGCCCTGCTGGGGAGACGCTCTCCAGATTGGCCACCTATAAACCCTTATATCTTTTGAACCAGTGACCAACAAATTCTGATATTTGGCGACTGATTCCGACTAATTAGCGACAAATTATGGGAGAAAACACATCTTCGCTAGCTCCCCTAGTTTTTGAGATATAAACGTGGCCCTGCTGGGGAGATTCTCTCTAGATCGGCCACCTATAAACCCTATCCATATCTTTTGAACCAGTGACCGACAAATTCTAATATTTGGCGAAAAATTTCGACTAATTAGCGACTAGTTTTTTGTGTAATCAAAATTAAAATCCATGCCAGAGTCAATGACACGTAGTTTCCAGTAAAACGATGATCAAACAGTCCGTCTCGTCATCTCGTCTAACTTTTCGGAAAACCTGTTGCGAATTTGAAAAATCCCGTCAAACCACCTGCAAAACTTAGAACTCGACTTTTCAAGTCACAAACCATTTTGTTTATTTTTCCCATTCTCACAAATGGTGAACAAAATTGATAAAAATCGATTTTTCTTATCAGATAAATTCTGAATTTAAATTGAATGAATTTTGGTTCTTATATGAAGAAAAAAGAGATGCCTGGCCATGCGAGATTTTAACCCTGAGTTTAGTTTGGGATGGATTAATTCAACATGGACTTTTTAATAACAATATTATTCAAACATGACTTACTTCAAAGGCTTGACAGGGAACCTCTTATATACAACCATGGCCACCCAGTATTGTACAGCCTTATTCCATACTTTCATAGAGTCACGTAATGTCACCACAGACTCGCAACCCCATACGTCCATCGACTCCACTGTGTTGAAATCATATTGAGATTTTTTTGCCTCCAGCTCTGACCTGATAAAAAAGGAAAATTGAGTCAATATCTGAAAAAAAGAAATTTGTAGTTTGATAGTGGTTGCCACATCCACATTTACTAGGCACAATAACAGTCCAGGAAATAGAACACAATAGCCAATGAAAAAATTCTTAATTACTTACTCTTTACTTAATTATGCTTCGCAGGCCCACACCACCCCATTAAATAGCTTTTAAATACAATAAACTACATACTAAATTTATCAAAACAAATCTTTTCATCACTTCAATATCCTTACATTTGTTTCAACTTCAAATATCCAACAGTGGGTCCATGTCCTGATCTGTTCCTGCCCTGGACTGGGTATGCTCCAAGCCCAGCAGACGTACACACACTCTCAGCCAGCGTCATTCCAGAGTATATCCGCTGCCGGAATTGTGAAAACAAGGCCCATGGGTACAGCATTCGGTAAACAAAGTTCCTGTTGTTGTGGTCTTCTGTTAAAATGTACTGAAACAATTTAAAAACTGTTTTTTATTAAAAGCTTTGTGATGCTTAGTACATTATGTGAATTTTTGGTGATGTTAATAGTTAAATTTTGCCATTTGGCAGATCTGCGAGTAAAAATGTGAATGAAATGAAACATGCTCACCTCTAAGGGCCAAATATTAGACAGAGCCAAATACACTGAAATATAGAGAGGGACCATCCTCATTGTGTTCATGGTAAAGCCAAAACAGTCAACATACTTGCTGTAAGGCAGGTGAAAGTAGTCATCAAAAGTCCGGTATCTATAATAGGGACCTGAAATACAATTGTTACTTACGTTAAATTTTTCCCAGTAATCTTATTCAGGAAAGAAATAAAAAGACCTTTATGTTAGGATACCTCCATGAAGATAAAAGGTGTAAGTTTTTGTAGGTAGGTATGTAATCTTAATTACAGCTTTTTCAATCCTTAATATATATATACACAAAAAAAAATAACTACGAAACTAAGATATAAATCCAGCAAAACCACTAGTACTTAGTATAAAATTTAATTTGTATACATTATAACCAAAGTCCATTTTTTATACCTGCAGAAGATGAAACATAGAAATAACTAAAACAATAACATTACCTGTTAATAGTCCAATGTAATTAAATGAATAATGAAATAAGTCTTGAAAATCAGGGTTTATTATTTCAAGAAAATCGTCATCTTTCGTTTTCACTTCTTTCTGTTCTTTATTTTCATCTTTTTTAGCTTTACCTACTGCCAGCCACGAACCATTGATTTCAAATGCAACCCCCACTACTCGAAGAACTATTATCATTTCAATGAGGTTTGTCTGTCCTGAAGACAGTGGGAGGCCGAACTTATCAGCCAGCCGAAAGAAGAACAGATATCCAAACATTAAAAAGAAAGCCACAATATGACAGTACCTGAAACATAAATATTATTATTGCTTTAGTTTATTATGAGTAATTAGGTAAGTATGTCATAATTGGATTATTTATCGACCTACAAATTCGCCCCTAAGATGACCACAAAATAAAACTACCTATCCATGGCCTGAGCCCCGCAAAATATTACTTATGCCTTTTTTTTTTACTGTTTGATAATAAAGACTTACCTGACAGTAGCCACTTTTATTGCAATGATACCCAGAAGTGCTGACAGTATGGGATGGATAGCGCTGTATCCCGAAACAATGATAATAAGTACAAGGCCAAGTATACTGCCGACCCATTTCTTAGCTTGCACTGTTTTTAAAGCCCGGTAACGTGGCCCTATCCCTACGCTAAACAGAAGCAAGGATAAGTATATAATATCGTTTCTGTTTTTTGTAAGAAAGGACAACATCTTTCTTAAATCACTATTTAAGCTACAAATACACAAAATAAAACACTCGGTTAGCTAATCGGATTTCTGTGGCACAAAAAAACACACAACAACAAAGACTGAAAGACATTAGACAAAATGACATTGACAACTGATGACAACAATAGGGGTGCGTGTTGCGACGACGAACCGTTTACAAAGACCGTTTGTGTTCTGCGACTGCGACGATGAAACCGTTTTACGACGGGTTCAAAGAAAATACAGTCGAGAACGCACGAACGAACGAGCGAAGTATCTATCACAATAAAAATAAAAATACATAAAGTCGAACATAGAAATTATTAATATTTAATTTTCTCCTTTATTTCATTATACACATATCAATTATATTTTTAAACATTTGAATAAAAGAATATAAATACATTTAATCCAAATTCCTAAAAAGATTTATAAAAAGATTTGTACAGTTTATTTCTGAACGTAGTTTTTGTTTTGTCGAGTCAAACTGTCAAGTTATAAAGTGTCAATTAGTTGTCACTGTCATTAAAATTATTGATTACTTCGTGTCCAACTGTCCAGATTTCTCTGCAATGAAAAGATAAATACAAATAACCAATGGAATACATATTTTTAGTGCCATGAAACAGATGTTGTGCTAGTAAAGATGGATGAAGAAGACAAGAAGTCAATAATACAGAGCCTTAACATAAGGATAGGTCCTAATATAAATGATTTGGCAAATGCTTTAGAATTACAAAGTGAATTAGAGATCAAGCGGGATAAACTTCAAAGTAGTGTAAGTCTCTATGAACGCTTTAATAACTGTTTTAACTAATATTCTAGCTTTTACTATACTTTCAGTACGTTTGATCACATACATGCACCAATTCAAAAATTTCCAGTATGTGCAATGACATGGTTATTTAAATACTTAATATATTTTATTTTAGCTTAATATAGCCAATAATGAAGTGCCTACAAAACTGGCAGCAGCTTTGGAGAAGGCTGAATTGAATTCCGATCAAATAGACAAGCTAAAAACTAGAAGTGAAGAGTTGAAGAAGAAAGTTGAAACATTCCTGAACAAAACAGAACCACTGAGATATGAAGTTGATAGACGGTTTACTGCAATCAACAAGCTGGAAGAAGTATTAGTTTACTTAAGATCCTTTGAGAAAATTGATGAATTGAGGTTTGTGTCGACTTGAATTAGAGGTTTACTTACAGAATATAAATAATAGATCTGAATGGTGCTCTCTTATAACTCACTAATGCAATTTACAAGTGAAGATGATATTCTATTTACGATACATTGTGGACAAGTTCTGAGTAGTAACCTAACAAAAAGTACTAAAGTTACATGCATTCAAGATAGTATTTTTAAGTACTACTTTTTGTATATATTTACATAATATATGGTCATGTCTGTCTAGAATAATGTACCTACCTTTTCAAATTGTGAAAGAATTTTTCAAATAGGAGCTGCGGTCGGTATATACAGATAGGTACAAAATTTGCTCTCTCTTTATAATATTAGCATAAATATGCAACTATTGTAATATCGTTTTGGAATATTTATGGTTACAATCTTTATTATTTACCTAGATAAGTATTTGTGGCAAGGTTCAAATTTCTAAACCAAATGAATAAAATGTTTCTTACAAACAAAATTCTCCGTTTACAATATATGATATGCATACCACATAAGGAACCCGCTGTCCAATTTTTGAATGTCTAACCCATAGATATAAGAAAGAAGGAGATATGCCTGGTAGTTGAAAATGTATTGAAACCCAATGTCTGCACTAGATCCTCTCTACCTTGCCACAACTACACATGCCGATCAGTAAACCCAATAAATACGAGGTAGCGCTCACACTTGCAAGTTATGAATCAGAACGTACTACACAATCAATTATAAACCTTATCCCATCAAACACAGAGTGCATTTACCATGCACCGTAAAACTCACTCACACGAAAACATTGATTGCTATCATTGTGCTGTACAAAAGCCATTTATTTTACATATACGCTAGTGATTGACTAAGTCGGAAAGTTATCGATTCTCCCATTTATTATTGTAAGTATTAAATTTTTGGGGCGTTCTTGAAAAAATAATAAATATAAAACGATATACATATAATAAGACGATATAAATAAACAAAACTTCGAAAAATAATAATTAAAGTCAAAAATTTCAACATTGTGAGAAAATCTAAATGAGTATAAAACAAGATTTCACATTGGTCTTCTAATCAGGCTATAACTTGACTTAACTTTAAATCAGGCTATAAATTGAAGAATAAACTATAATACATAGTTACATAAATTCATATGAAAATTGCCATTGTTGTCGATAGCCTACGTTGTGGTCGTGGATCTGCACAACCACATCACTAACTCGTCGCAAGACACAGCGGCTGTAACGCGCGATGCAACCGCTTAAAGTAAATATTGTTTTGTGATTTTTACATTGCTTGTCCAGTCAATTAGCAACATACTTAGGTAGTGGTAAAGAAGCAATGTATTTACTGCAATAATAGTACAGTCGCTGTGATATATGAAAACTAAGATAACGTAGTAAAGGCAAAAAATATTTTACGATTTGTTGTTTTTCATGATTTTCAACACAAATATAGTAAAATGCTTGTGCTGATATATAATAAGTGGTTCTATGATTTATAACCAGTGATCGGAGTAGGTAGATTGAACTGGGGTCATTGATCCGAAACGTATATATTACTATGGACATTCCTCCGGAATTGGTGGATTATTAAAAAAAAACCGGAACTTATGTAGGAATTGTATTCTGCCAGAGTGGAAGGAGTCATTTGATGATTTGCCATCCTAAAAAAAAAGGTAGGAATTGTAATAAAATGAGCAATTTTATTCTTTATTATTCTTCCTATTTTTTTTTTGTCACGATTTGACAAAACCCAACGACCAATCAGAACAAAGGATCATGGGTGGTACAGTAGTAATAATATCACTACCAACATTAACAATATTTAATTGAATCCGGAAATACCGGAATTACTTTCCGGAAAAATGGCTTATCCATGTTATTCTTTCTGTGTGCATTTATGATACAAGTACTAAAAATCAATCTACCTACTCCGATCACTGTTTATAACACACAGAAGTTATTTGATAATTTCCCAACCGAAAAAAAAAAGAAAGGGGTTTGGGCTTAGCTATGACTATGTCAGTTGGGTTGGCTTTTATATATGTAAATGGGTTAAATGTGATTGGATTTAACCCAATGACAAAAGACTAGAGACCCATGAATAAGATCAATGAGCGAAGGAAGATTATCACCAATATAATTCTAATTTCATTCTTTATTACTGCAGTATGCAGTGATTTTGTATCTAAGATTTCTTATATTTGGAATATATTTTTCAAATGATTTCATCTCATCTGCTCATAGTCTACCAATTAATTGAAAGATTTATTTTCAATTTGAAAAAGATAAATAATCCATTAAAAAAACATGATATGTAACACTCGTTATCATGTACATCTTAGAAAATACAGGTATAAATGTAGAAATTCAATGAACAGAAATAATGGACAATTTGCAAAATATATTAAAAAGAACCAATTAAGATTATTTTAAAACATTACAATATTGTTGTGCTGCAATGATGTCATACTGGGAGGTGCTAAGATTGTGATATTTTCTTTTTAATATTCTAGTCGTCAAATGAAACAGACCAATGATGATGAGCAACTGGTTCTACTATATGGTGAGCTCAGAAAGATGTGTGGCCTGTACCAGAAGGGCCACAGGGCCACCTATGTAAAGGAATATACACACTACTGGCATAATGTGCTCAAAGAAAAACTTACCAAGTAAGTAATACTTATTTCTAACTGATGTTGTATTTACAATAACGTTATAATAATACATATAATATTATGATAAGAAAAAAAAAGAATATAACAAATAGAAGATATGAGTCATTGAGAGTAGATGAAGAACAGGAAATATTAAGTAAAAAGATACTTCTTATTTCTAAAGAAATTACAGCTAGAAATAACATTATTGGTAACTATTTAAAATAACTAAACGATCAAGCAAATTTAAGTGCTAAAGAAAAAAAAAACCCAGAATCAATTGGACCCTGTTATGCAGAAAAGATCCACGCATAGTGTAATGAAACGTTGGTTGGATCTTTTCTGCATAACAGGGTCCAATTATAATTGATCCGTGGATACCAAAAATTAAGGCCCATTGAACATATAACATTTTTTTTTTCAAGGAAAAGCTATTTAAAAAGTTTCTGCATGTCTCAATACTAATTTCTCTTTCAGACATTACGAAGATGTACTAAAGTTGCTCAAATGGCCATTCTCAGCTCCAGCAGAAAGCCAGCCAGCACCTAAAGAGGTGATGGTGAAGTTTAGCAGTGTTACTAAATATCTGTTCCTAATTGAAGAACCTGAAGATCTAGTGAACAGTAATGTTACTGATGATGTATGGCAAGGTGAACAACCCTTTGATAAAAGTTTACTAGAATATTGCTATCTTAACTAATATTAAAAATGCGAAAGTGAAGTGTTTTTAAGTTTGTTACGCTTTCACGCTAAAACAGCTGAACAGATTGGATGAAATTTGGTACATAGGCCATGATGTGGATTGGACATAGGATACTTTTTATCCCGATATTCCCACAGGATCGAGACTTATGCGGGTGAAACCGCGGGGTGCAGCTACTACTAAATATTTTCTAAATAAGGCCACCTAAAGAGCTTTTGATCCAGTATCAGACCAGAAATCTAGGTCTATTTCAAAACAAAACAAATACCTATAATTGAATTCGGAATGTCAGATAATTATCAGCTTTGAGATGGGAATATAAACTTAATGTCATAGATGATAAAGCTCAAATTCTACTGCAACCGAAATTTATTTAAGACGTTTTTATTGCAAATGATCAATCAAAAATCAACCTGGACTACATGATACTAAAGTGGATAGTTGATGTAGTGGCAATACATGTTAATTATTTAAGATAGAAGAAGAGTATTCAAGTTTATGTAGTAATAATTTTTTACTTATTCTATCGACAGAGAAAGGCCCATGTCTACCAGTTAGAGTGCTACTGCGGCCGCTTAAAAAGAGGTTTCAATTCCATTTCACTGGCAGCCGTCAAACGGCGCGTATTGATCGACCGGAGTGGTTCCTTACACAGACTCTCACTTGGATTAAACACCATCAAGGTTTTGTTAAAACCCATGTTCAACCTATTGCTGATAAGCTGGAGCTAAAGCATGTTAGGGCAGTGGTATGTGTCTATTCAATGTGTTCCCTGAATTCCTATCGTAGATTAGATATGTAAATAACTAAGAATGTATACTAAAAATATTTATTAATAACACCCTCTTCTTGTGTATGATAAGTCTTAAGTCGATATTCGTGTCTGGCTGTGTGACCGCGTAGTTCTTCTAAACCACGCAACGAATTTTGATGCGGTTTTCGCCATAATTTAGAGAATTTAGTCCGGAAGGTTTATGTGTATAAATACATTGATATTAAAGTCACATATTTTAAAGAAATCGTGTTGATTTGTCAAGTTGGGAAGTGGGTCACTAATACTTACATAAAACAAAACTGGCCTGCAAGCTGCAACAGTCTGGTACTAACGAAAGCCGCCCCCTATAACTTTCGAAGTAGATTCTAATTGAATTAACCCTTTTCAGGACGAATTCAATGATGGTCTTATAGCACTGGCCGCCGAGAGGCTTCATACAGTGCTAGCATTGTATCACTCGCATGGCTCTAAAGGCGAAATAGTCGATGTCGACGCGGCTTTCGCTCATGCTGTGGACGAAACTCTAGGCTTTCAAAGAGAGCTGGTGGAGGTCACGGGCAAAGATAGCAATAGTGTACTCTCTGTTTTGACCAAAGTGGAGACGTTTTTGAGGTGGCAGACTGTGGAAAAGAAATGTAAGTTCAATATATTTATGAAATGTTACCGTGTTGTTTTGGATACTGAGCTAAATTGTGGAGGAAACTAGTAAGTTCTCGTCATAGAAGATATGTGCCCATCAAACAGCACTGGAACCACGTTATGGAGTATGGCCCACTCCCTCTTACGGAGAGGTCTGAGTCCCAGCAATGGGAACATTATAATATGGTTTTATGCTGATTATGATTATGGCTGGCGTAGGACCAATTTTTGCAACACCAACGCTACTGCTGCGCCAATGTTATTTGGCCTAAAAAGCGAAAACGGGAAGCATGGTGATATTTACATACTTTATTGAACCTATAAAATGAAAAAGTATGATCATTTTAACATAAACTTGAATTTCCCAACAGATGCGTTAGCGAAGATGGACGAGAGTCTAGAATGTCCCCAGTGGAGCGAGGGGGTGGGGTCGGGCGCGGGCGCGGCGACGGGCGCGGCGCTGTGGATCCCGCGCGCCGCTGATTGGTTCGTCACGCTGCTGCGGACTATTGAGGATAGATACAAGGTGCTACCACAGCCTGGGCACAGGTCAGTGTTTAAAGTAACTCACAGAAGAAAAATAAAAAGTTTTATTAGTGTGTTCATGAATAGAAAATTAGAAAAAGTTGTTTTTATTTTACTTTCGTATAAAATTTTTGATATAATAATACTGTCGTCAATACTTTTCTCGGATGGCAGCTGCAGCAGGCTGTCCCACGTGACAAATAATTTTGTATTTAAGAAAAAAGTAATTGCAATTGGTAGGTCTAGGGAAAATAAACATAAATTGAAATATCCAATGGATTTTTTTTTGTGCATATTGGCTCTTTTAAGTGCATTTATGGACAATACTTGGATAAATATTTAGCAATTTTTTAAGCATATAAATGCGAAGCCCGTTGTCTAATGATAAAATATTCTACTTTTGCGGTACATTTCCTTGTAAAAATTAAAAAGAGTATGCTTAGATAGTTTGATCATGTTGAGAGGATGAATGAAAGGCGACTAACAAAAGGCTACAAGGCAGATATGAGTGGAAAAGCCAGGAGGAGACACCCTAGAAAGACGGTGACCTTATTGGTGATGTTATTCAGATAGGTCAGGTGTGTAGCACTGCGATGGTCGGCGGCGGCGAGTCCTGGGACGCGGTGGTTTCCTACAGCGAGACAGTCGTCTCGCAGAAGGAGGCTGCGGAAAGGGAGAGGGAGATCTCGTCCACTCACCCGGCCCGCAGCAGGCGCACCGGGCGTCGGCGGAGGGCGGATAACGCCCTCTTCCAGCCCCCCTAAATGGGTCCAGGGGCGACGGACTCGGGGACGTCCGTCGCCCCCCACACATCAGGACCCGAGGTGGCGGCGCGTAGTGTTCCACGCGCGCCCCTCTGAGACGTCGCGGGGGGAGTCAAACACCTCACCCCTGACCCGCACCGGCACCAGCCGGGGGTTGCGGAAGATTTTAAGTTCCCGCGACCCCCGGCGTAGGTGTGAGTTGGAACACCGGGGTGGTTTTTAGTCAGTAAGAGTCTGACAGACCCGTCCGCCCGCCCCAGGGCGGGGGACATCCATGAGGATTTTCCACCCCGGAACAAAAAAAAAAAAAAAGTGTTGTAGTACTGGCAACCGACGCGCGTGTATAGCCAGATGTCTGAACGTCTGTAGTTTCGAGAGAGGGTCCCTCATACGAAGAAGGCGTGAATTTATGTATGTATTTCCTTGTAGACTGAATTTCCTGGAGCTTCAACTAGAACTGGTAGAAGAATGGCGCATCCGCCTCACTCAACTGCTGAGCGCGGCGCTCGACAATCTTCACGTGGACTCCTTTCTGTCTCCCGACGCGGGGTCACATCCCGTGACAGCTGTCATCAACGCTGCTCATCATACTAGGACTGTATTGCTACAGTGGGCTCATTCTTTGGTAATGTTTTTTTTTTTAAGTTTTCTTTTATCTTGGTATTTTAGGTATTGTGTATCTATTTGTATCTAGGGCAAGGAATCTCAACCGGTGGGGCACGCCCCCTCGTTGGTCACTCTAGATTGATTAAATTTTCTGTTTTTGATTTAGAAAAGGTTAAGGCTAGTTATCAAAATCCGAAAATTTCATAATATTCTAGGGGTAGTTAATGTAAAATGAGCTTCAGCTTTTCTGCATAATTCGACAAAATAAATTTTCCTACTTCTGGATCCCGATCCGAACATATCTGAGGCGACGTGCTACAATTTTCGAGCTCACTTAATTTTGCTCGCTCTGCCATCGTACATTCTTTTGATTCTTCAACTGTTCTGCATAAGTCGACTAAGTAACTCCTTTTTCTATATGAATGGTCAAAACAAAAATGTAACTAATCCGAAATTGTACAACATTTTTCGAGCTCGCTTTGCTCGCTCTTACATTATGCATTCTCATATTCTTGAGTTTTTCTGCAAAACTCGACAAAGTAACTTCTATTTCTGTTTGGATGATTAAAAGAAAATAAACCTATCCGAGGGGTTTCGACCTCACTTTCAGTCGCTATACATTCTTATGCTTTTCTGCTTATGTCGACAAAATAACTCAGAGGCGTAGTGATTTTAAAAGGAAGTTAGGGGGACGCGTATCTTAAAAGGTTGGGAACCCCTGATGTAGCGGCTTAATGGTTTAATCTAGGGGCTTAAAGGCTTATTACACTAGTCTGAATTAAGAAATAGAAATATAAGGAAATATAATAATATAAGGAATAGGAATAGCAAGAAAAAAGTCCTAACTTCTATTCTATCAATCTTTCCCAAACCCTAATTAGGATTCCTAAATTCAGACTACTACTATAATAAGTCTTTTAGTAATTTCTTTAAAGTGTATTTTTCGTTTCCCTTAATGAACCCTTAGAATCAAGCTGTATTTTAGAGCTATTTTTTTAAGTCCACGTTACAGGACAACTATAAAGTGTTCCGTCATACCTGTATAGCACGGGTCATCAATAAAATCTAGCCATCAATAACACTTTATTTCAATCCAGCAAAATAAAATGCACACTGTAAACAACTAAAAAAAAATGTGTACATTTCTCCAGCATTACCTCCAACTTCACTTCTACCGGCGTCAGTTCCTGAACTTCACGCAGCAGCAGCATCAGGACGAAGAGTTCAGTGAGGACACGTCAGATACTG
Source organism: Agrochola lota (assembly GCA_947364205.1). Taxonomy (NCBI): domain Eukaryota; kingdom Metazoa; phylum Arthropoda; class Insecta; order Lepidoptera; family Noctuidae; genus Agrochola; species Agrochola lota. The sequence goes on along the minus strand of OX376223.1, from coordinate 13,089,214 downwards.
AGTATACCGACTCTGATGAAACACCCATTAAAAGGCAGAAAGGTGAGAAGCAATATTCACTTAAAGAAAGAAGGGAAGAGCTATGAAATCATGTTACTATCAGTCAAGCTGCCTTAACTTTAAAATCAAGGACATGCTTATTAAGAACAAATTCTGCCTCTAATAATCAGAGATTTGTCCACATTGACCATCTCAAGGAATCACCTTGTATAAGGATAATAAGTAATGTTTGCTCCAAAAGTATCTGACGAAACTGTAAACAAACCTTGTTTATTAAGATTAAATTCTTACGCAATCACTCACTAAAGGGAATTAGTAACACATTCATCTGTATTTAGAAAATTTCAACTTTATCTGACCATTTCTTCCAACAAGTACTGTTTGTATAACATTATTAAATTGTAATCAACGAAAATTGAGGTTATAACATGAACCTCAATTGGTACATGAAAAAATATATATAAGGTGATTTAAAATAAAAAAAATCTCGGGTTTAAGTAAATACATATTCAAATAATCTAATCAAAGTACTTAATTTGTAAGCGCCACTACAGATTTGCATTCACAGATAGGTACGTTTTCTGATTCATTTGTTTAATTTTCACCAGAGGCCGTAGTGTGAGTTTCGTTTAACCATCTCGACCCACAGGTGCAGGCCTGCTGGCTGCCAATCGGAGCGCCGAACAATCAAAAGAAACTCACACTAGAGCCTCTGGTACTTTTTGAACAAACCATGCATAAGTACGATTTTGCATGCCGTATATGCAGTTGTAGGGCAAGTGAGTTCTATACCTGGTATGCTTATTATTACAACATTCCTTTAAAAAACTGCGGTAAAAATATTATTATTACTAAAGTTGTTGCATATCATGAATGCGCGTCATTGCAATTCAAACCTTATGTCAATGATATAAAATTTATTCGACGCGCACTCTTGATTTGAAAACACAATATAAACATAACACTTGTAATCATTCTACTTAGAATTTCTTTGGCTTAAAAACGAAATGCTTCAAGCTACATTTTTACAGATATAACTGCGCAAGCTCTGTCTTTGATGGAAGTGGAACTACAAGCCAAGCACTTGGCGCTTAGTGAGGTGTCCAGGAGGAATTCACTGGTGCCTGATTTGAACCAGTATGATATAGTAAGTATTTAAAAACAACCATCCTAAAACCGGTGAAGTAAAACATCGTGAGGAAACGGGCATGTCCTAGAACCAAAAATTCTAATGTATGTGACATCTACCAACCCGCACTAGACCCGCATGGTGGATTACGGCCCACTCCCTTTCAGAGAGAGGAGGCCTTTGTCCCACAATGGGAACGTTATATGCTGATTGTGTTTTGTATGTTATGAATCCTCTATAAACTACACATAGTATGATCGTTGGTCTGAAGGTTTAAATGCAGATTTTTTTAGTGTTAACTTTTCTTATTTTTACGTCTGTTATTTGCCAATGCAAATAACAGACGTAAAAATAAGAAAAGCACAGAGTGAACGTGTATTGACACGTTCACTCTGTGCTCAATTACAAATTATTATGCCAAATAGCTTTAGAGGATACCTCATGTGACGGACGGTATGGCTCATAGTTCAGTTTCTGCATGGGTTTGAGACTACAAAAAACTGCGACCTTAATCCTATTAAAACATATCAATCGAACCGGTGCGTTATAGCAACCGGAGGAATCGAAGCGTACATTTCTCCGCCGAATTACGCGATGAAATTATCGGCTGCTGTGTCTACTGAAATAAAATGTGATAAGGAACTAAAATTTCCCTTTCCCCTCTAGACATCTCCAATAGTGAACCTAGCGGTGACAGATCCCCTCTCCGGTGAAGACGAGGCTGAAGAGGCGGGCGTGTTCGCTGAGGCGCCGGCTTTACTCGCGCGGCTTCGAGATAGCGGCCTTGCGTCACTCGCGGAACATATACTACTCGAGTTCAAGGCCGGGTTGAAGGACTATAAGCGACAGAAGTAAGTAGCACAGACCAAGGATCGAAGTGTGACAGATCCCCTCTCCGGTGAAAACGACGCTTTAGAGGCGGGCGTGTTCGCTTTACTAGCAAGCCTCTGAGACAGCGGCCTTGCGTCACTCGCAAAACATATACTATTCGAAATACCAACGAGCCATTTTTAAATTTCGAACTTTATTCCCTAGCACATGATTGCGCCAACCCAAAATAAATTGGGAGTAAGGCAGGAGAATGGTGATGATTCTCTCTGAGTTACCTCAGTTACCTCAGACGGAATAAAGTTCTTATATCAGAATTGAGAGCTAAAATTCTGTTTTTAAAGAAGCAAAGTAGTTTGCAAGTATCTTTTCCAATCCTTAACGGCAAGAATCTGTGATAGTAGATATCACGATGGCGGTGAAGAAAAGATATTTTAGTAATCGTTCAGTTTGAGAAACTTTTAGCATGACGCAGCAATAAAAAAAAAACTTATACTATTTAAATATCATACTTGTCTTTTCACTGACATAATTATCTCTCGCACGCTATTTTCGACTCTATTGCAGTTGCGATTTAGTTCAATATCAAAGTATAAATGAAAATGACTGGAACTTTTTGCTGGTCTGTATGCGCTGACCGTTGCGGACTTTAACGCGTAAGCATGACCGCGATATACGTAACTCTACCTGGCAGTTTGCCTTCTCTAATTCCCTATGCTATCACTTATCACACCCAGATGGCACGGCCTCCTGATCGTAGAAGAGATGGCGCTGTGCGTGTCGCAGGCGCTGTGCCGGCCGCTGGCGGCGCTGTGCGCGCGCCTGTCCGTCGCGGCCCAGCGCCTGGCGCCCACGCTCACCACGCGTCTGCGCGCGCATCTCGCTGACATCGTTGACACCTACATCTTTGAAGTAAGTCCTACTCATCCCTGCCTAATCTTTTTCCAAGTATGTCTGGGTCGTCTTCCAGTCTATGCCGGATATCCGATTTCCGGATGCGGCTGAATACCAGTATCTGAGCTCCACAACACGATAACCCTTAGATAGCTTAACGGCTTTCCGAGGTACAATAAGGTTTCGGTATGAAATGGATAGTCACCCATTCACAGATCGATCGTAGCAAGCGTAGCGTAACCTTGATCGATCGACCCGTTCTGCTGTTACTTAACCACGAGCCCCCTCAAATAAACACGAGTTGTTCAATATCTCTAATAATTTATTACTAAACTCTCACATTCACTGTATGTATTAACAACTTCTTTCTTTCGTAGGAGATAGTGCTTGAGAATTGGTTCAACACAGGCGGCACGATGCAGTTCACGCACGACGTCAAACGTAACCTCGTGCCCGCGTTCGCACCGCCTAACAAAGTTGCGTCGCAAGTCTACCAGTTACCTAGGTAAGTCAAATAAAACTAAAATTCTAAAGAGACAAAAAAATGATGACAGTGTAATAAAATACATTGACGGCAATTTACAACACATAAGTAATTATTATTTTTATATGCAACATATATTTTTACTAAATTCAGTTATAAATCGATTGTGATAATATTATGACATAAACGCGTTACTTCTACGCTGTCGGTTGTCATTCCTGCTTGACGCAAAATATTTGTATGTCCAACTGACAGCTTTGCTCTGATGTTAGGTAATGTTTGCATTTGATATTCGATAAAGTAACCATACAGAAAAAAAAGTGCGAGTCAACTTATTTTTAACGCTTATGCAGATAGTTGACTAAATATTTTCATCCAAAACAGACTTCTCGAGGCCTGCAAACTCCTCAACCTGGATTACGACGACGCGCGTCGTCTCCGCGCTATCCTCACGAAACAACCAGCTGCCGTCGACCAAGCTCTGGACAACCACAACATTCGCTACATACAACCCGTACAAGCCCTTCAAATCCTGAACCAAAGGACCGACCTCAGTGACAGCACCAGTCCTTCATCAGTCATGGAGCTATTCTGAAGTTATGAGGGAGGAGGCGTCTAAACAACTTGCTACAGAACGGCCATCGACTTTTGAAAAAGTTCTGATTTGTAGAATGTCGTCTCTATCACTCATATCGGTGTGTCTCTTTCTAGCTCGATGTGTCAATATAACGCTCGGGTAGGTACTGCACATTGGAATGACGTGATCAGAAAGGCCGGCTGTTGATGTTGTCGTGTAACGTGAACTTATCGAAAAACTGTTTCTTTTCGGGACGTATTATCCAGGAGTACATTGTAGACCTGAGCCAAAATTAAATAAAAGTTTGATAATCACTCATGCAACAGTCTTATATACAATTTTGAAAGTAAGCTTGAGCGATAAAATAGCAATATTTTCGGCGTTTTAATAATCCTGGGATTTGCCAGAATCTGCGATCTTACTACATAAAATATGAATGATGCAAACAAACGATCGATCATAGTTACACGGCAGACATCTTTCAAATTCCTATTTGCTTCCATTAATTTGCATATATTTTAGCGGTCATAAAATTGTGCTCATGTTTTGAATACACAAGCCTCTTCCGCCAACGTTATAGGAATTAAAGTATCGAAATCCTGTGACCTAGATACATTTGCTAATACATAATATATTTATTTGAACATTACTATATAGTTAGAATATCAATCGGGACGCGGTTACAACGAAGGTCACAGGTATTTAGTACTCTAAAGATTTCTAAATATTTCCGCGTCACATGATCCTTAAATCATGTTTGTAGAAGCCACGCACCCAGTAATATTTTTTTAACGTAATACCCCGCTATGTCGATAGCTGCGTATCCTGTCATGCTGAAACATAAGGAATAGCTGGAGTAACAACTATGTTTCTGGTCTATACGGTTTAAATCCCGTGATTTCGGATATGTACCAACGCGGATACTGGCGGTGAACCACTTTTCAACCTTATTACTAAAGGTATAAGGGTGAAAAGTGGTTCACTGCAAATGTCCGCGGTTGTAAGGCTGATTTTCGGGCTCGACCAAAGCTTTTATTTATTATGTTCACGGCATATCGGCATTTGCACATCTACGGACTAAGATATACGATAGTAGAGATATACACACCAAAAACCAATAAAAAAAAATCTTAAGTTTTTTTTTTTCATTAGTAGGCGACTATACAGCATTGTCATCGACTCGATCCTTTTTATGACGCGTTATTTTTGTAACGGAAATCATGCTTTTCAAACACTGAACATTAAAACCATTAAAGTAACTAATTAATTCGACGGCTTTAGCTAGTGGCAAGTTGATTTAAAGAGAATAGCCTCCTCCTCATATAGTGTTTGATAAACTGGCGAATACTCAAACGCAACTCAATTTTAATCATACACGCACGGATCTGCAGTTTTATGTATACCCATTTCTTTCTGACATTAAGAGGCGTCATTTGCTAGAGCGAGAAGTCCGTTCGCAAGCATCCGCACTCAAACGTATAGAGAGTTAATTTACGTGTGAGTAGATTTCTCGCTCTAAACACTGGCCGTCGAGAAAATGCATTCCTGACACCTCTCAGTTAGACACGATTAATCTATACTAATATTTATTATCAAGAGGTCCAACGCCTTCGACACAAAAACTGTGTCACTTCTGAAATCCTCAGACTCTATCTACAGACTTAAAAGAGAACGAATAGCGTCAATCTAACCAATACTAATATATTTAATAACGAGAGGACGCATCTCAGGATGTGAACTATGTCAAACTGCCAGTGAAGACACAAACAAACAATGACGTAACATTTGTTTACTTGTTTGTAAGTTTGTATGTAGGCGGTAATCTCCGGAACAACCATTCGGATTTGAAAAAATATTTTTGCATTGAATAGCCCAATTCTTGAGGAAAGTTATCGCTAAGGCTCGCGAACGAAGTCGCCGGCAGAAGCTAGTAACAAATAAAGTAAAACACTATTCTTTTGTACCCAACTGACAGGTGTCAGGAACGCATTCTATCGGCGGCGGCCGAAATATAGTAATTTACATTTCTGAGTGACAGAAAAGGATAGAGATGCAAGACGCTGGTCAGTGCGTGTAAATGTGATTTCACCCTTAAGGTGTAAACGCCAGAAATACTGTTGAAAGTGACGTTTGAGTATTTGTAGTATGTAGATAATTGTGTGTTTATGTATTAGCGCTGTCTACATTTAAATGGCTACTATCATCCTAAATATATCGTTTAGAATAGCACGTTAGGGCTTCTAAAAATAGTTACTACTGTTAGTAGCAACTGCATTTATTAGTCACTATTTTTTCTATACTCATATTCAAGTATATGTAACATTAATGTGAAAGTGTCATGAAAAAAATCGTTTAACTATACCAATAGAATCATAATACCAATTAAATCTTCGGTCATTTCCATTTCATTATATATTGTAGGTATAAACCATTATTTTAAACTGTACAACGATATTTTAAATTTTTATTGTCTTTTATTAATGTAAGTTTTTTGATTCTCCATGATGATTATTTAGTTACTTTCCTGCAAAGATTTAAAGTTTGTTTAAAGTTTTAGATTTGCCCTCACTGTACTAAGTCGCACGAAAAATCGTCCATAATGAGAGGAGCGAGCTCGTCATTAACAATGGCGTTTCCATGACAACCAAGTCAAGTCTCTGCGACACTATCTGTCTCAGAGGTGTCAAAACGAAACAGAAACGCGACCATCTTCTGACGCGGCAGGGCAAATCTACGATTGAAATCTTTGCTTTCCTGTTTTGTTTAGCATGTTGTCACACCACACAGTATACCTCTGTTTTAACATATTATCACCCCTGTAATCTCCGAAAGGTCAAGCAGAAGTGTATCTATAGTACACCCACATTTCGCCCGTTATTTTTAAAGGCCATGTAATAAGAGGCGAGCCGGGCACAAATCAGACTGCTACTGATAAATTCCTGATGGAAAAACCCAATAACAGTTTGCGCGACCTGGGAATCAACCCCAGGACCTCATGCTCAGCAGTAGCGCTTGCGGCCACTAGACAACGAGGCACACAGTCTGTTTCCTTATTTGGTAAATATCTTATGCAAGCATCTTTCTTAAACTTTCATCATAAATGTTAAATTGCAGGCGAAATCTGGAAACTTGGAAATTTTTAAACAGTTTAAATGCAGAACAAGCTGTGAATGAGCCTAAAAACTGTCTTTATTCATAAAGACAGTTTTTAGGTAGTCTTCGTCACAATAATATTCGCTTGTGGTCGTGTTACTGTTACTTGGTGTGACGCCTTTCATTATATATGTGTGACCAGTACAGAAACAGCAGCTAATTATAATTTATTATAGTTTTAATGTGTCATGCTAATATAGCATAAAAATGTTCTAGATCTTTACATGAAATGATAGGTTTGTAATAACTACAAAAAATTATGGAAATCAGCACCTTAATTGCGTAACACATGATCAATCACATTCTGAATCATTTTTGAAGGCTAATCCATTTGCTTCTTATGTTCGAAAAATTTGTCTGCTCAACGTAAGTAGCGCAATGAATGTTGTTGAACTGTCAAAATGAAACAGATTGTGATTGATCGTGAGTTACGCAATTGGGATGCTGGTAAAACTTACGAACATATTCAAATAATTCACATTTTCCTCTTTTTGGTGTTTGTCAAAACAGTCACTGTAACAACATACCTCATTTATATTGTATTTTATGTATATTTGTGGTCAAGGTAGATGTGTTGAAAACACTTAGACTGAGTCTAATACTAATTTTAAAAGGAGGTATTTTTTTTTAATTTCATGCTATGACGCATGTTTTCTATTTATCTATTGTATATGTATAAATAAATTAATATATTCGTGTTTTTTAATCTTTTATTTTAACAAAATACAAGAATATTGTACAAAATAACTTAAGAACTACTATCTCAGATAGTTTAAACAATCAATGGAATCTCCATTATTAGTCTCAGTATGACATGTTTAATAAAACTATTAAAACTAATATAAAGCCTGCACACAGATCTCTCTAATGGCACAGAATGCACCCTGAAATCAAATGCATAAAGTTTTGCGAGGGTACATTATGAAATTATGTTACACAAGTCAAAAAGACGCATAAAGTTGTTCTACCGTGAAGTTTTCTTAGAATTGTTGTAGATTGTTTCGTTAGAGTCGCGTCGCGCCAGTCCGCAAAGGCTTTAGACATTTAGAGTCTATAATACCTCAAATTGCTTAGCATGCTCCTCCGTAATATCGAAAATACTGTAGCATTAATTTTGAAATAAATATATAGTAAAGTTGAGGATTAATGTTAATTACTATGTTTGAGGAAAACACGATTCCATAAAATTTTGTCGACAAAAAAAATTCAAAGTCTCCTCCAATACGAACAATAAATCGCTAGTATTAAAAAAATACTTCAAATTAGATCATGAAACTTTGCATAATAACAGTTTTAATTTTTTTAATTACCATTATCTTCACAGTAAAAGTAATTACTTAAAGTATCGGCACCTTGGAGCCTTCTCCCAGCTGCTCAGTCGGCGAACAGTAGTGTGCGAGCGAGATAAAGAGTTAATTTGAGCTGAGGTATTATGGACTCTAAACACTGTTTGTCCACCGCACCGTGAATGGGACGCGAACGAGATACGATAGTACGCGGCCATAGTAAATGTACTGTCGCTACTTCGGCGTCGTCATCTCGTTCTAGTTGACGCACCGTTCACGGTGCGGTGGACAAACGGCCTTAAGCGACAAATACGGTCGTAGTCTAAAAGCAGTTTCTTTTTTTATCAGTTCGAACACATCTAACCTGTCCTATGTCCCGCCATTTTCAATTGATACGCGCCATATTCATCGTTTACTGTATTTGGTGGTAGCAATATTGACATCTATGGTCTAGTGGCAGTGTATCCAACCCTATAGCATAAATTTTTTACCAATTCCAAACCATCCAACAAAAAATAAGGAAATGACATAGGACCAAAATGGCGTTCGATTGGTTAGGTACTTATCAACCAATTTTCAACCCAAAGCTAATCTTATGTGTGGTCTACTTAAAATTATTGAATAATATCATTACATTATCGCTTAGTTTTGTTCCTAAAGCATGTTCTTAAAGCGTACTTCTTGACTTACGAACTATAATTCCATGAGTGCACTTTCGCATCATAGTACATTCCATTGCATTAACACTTTTAATTAAATTAAATCTATTACTAGAACCATATTATAATCAATGTACTAGAAACGAAAGGGTCATCCTCTTTCGTGTTTCCCTAAACTCCGAATTTGTTCACAGCCTCTCTTGCAAAATTCGTGAACAAAGTACCTACTTAATTTGTCAGTGCATTTGTCAAATAAATATTCTTCACAAACATTTACAAATAGGCAATCAGTATTCATTCATTGGACAATTATAATACTTTGCATAGGACTACTTAGTTTCTAAATCTAAAAGTACCTACAGTCATCAACAACAATATAATACTTGTAAATAAATATTGAATTAAACTTACTTACAATTACTTTCTCGATATTACAAGATTACTAAATCGTTCAATAATTATTATTTTCCTAATAATAACTACAACGGGATTATTAATTATTATTACTATCACATAGCACTGGCGGTGGATTCAGTGAATCGCCTTTTATTATGATTTAAAGAATTTCAATTAAAACGCCTACAGTTTGTACTAGGTATACATTATTTTCATAAACATCTATAGTCTAATATTCTTGTTTTTTTATATTAAATCGTATTGAGTCAGCTGCACTACGCCGTAAAGCGGATGAACTAAGTACGTTTTTTTATTGTTTAAAGCAGTGCGATAAATTAATTCCTTGGGCACTGCGTCTAATTAAATAAGAATAGTGTTTATTTACAATTTTCTTCCGGAACATTAACGACAGGAAAATGACCTGAGCCTCAATTCATGTCGAATATTTTCCTCGTTTACGCGATTTGAACCATTTTTTTTAATGATGTTCTACAACTTGACCTCGGCATTGACGGAGTGGTTGGTGCCTGCCTCGGCTTCGCGTTGCTTCCGCGGGTCTTGTGTGGTGGTGTTCCACCACTGCTCGTCACCGGACGCGTACGCGACGAACACCAAGTTTGTCAGTATGAACACGGCCAGCGCTATCCAGAACACCAGCCGCCATTGCACTAACGTGCTCTGAAAAAATAATGTGGATCTTTAGTCATTCTTAAAGTGGCATAGCATTAACAACTTAGGTACTTCATCAAGGTGCTATTTATGGAGCGAACCATTTTCTGAACTGAAACATAATCTGAAATAATTTGTCTGTAAGATGGATAATCCTTGTCCATGAATTACAAACATGGCGTCCTCAATAATGGACAGAATGATGGATTATGGTCCTCTATTCTAAAGTAGGTACATTAACTATGTTTAAAGTGGACCAACTGTTTTAACTTTATGGAATGCAATAAAAATAAGTAGGTATCCAATATGCTTCCATAACGGTCAAAGCCTTTTTGTTGGCAAAACAAATCTCAAGGACTGGCGATCGATTTGCCAAAGTAACCTTGCGATGCAATACAATACGTAATTCATTCCGGTACTTACATCAGGAGTCAGCAAGCCCACTAGGTATGGTGCTATGATGCCGGTTATAGCCCCTATGCCGTTCACGATCGCCATTATAGTCCCGGCGTAGTTCCCGCTCAAATCAAGCGCGTTCACTTTCATGCCAGGGTAGAAGGCACCCATCAAACCCATGGATGCAGTGAACAGGATCACGACAGCGTCTGTGTTGCAGCCGGAGTATGATGCGAGGATCATGCAGATGCCGGGACCGACGGATGCTGTAGAGAAAATTATGGGTGAGTTTGTGAGCGAATTGGATTTGCGTTGAAGTTTAAGGCCGCCGTTTAAGGAATAAATGTTTAGTTGTTACTTATAAAATAGTTTCTCATCACAATCTATAAGCATAACTCACAATGTTACTGTCAGATCATAATCATAAAATCCGGTTGTAAAATTGCGAAATCTTACTCAATTATCATAAAAGTGAGCAAACAATTTTACCAAATTAAATAAAGGACAATGTTATGGTATTCAATTAGCATGTACATAAGTGTTACATACCGATGGTGGTGAAAGTTTTTCTAGCGTTAGTGACAGTAAGCCAGTTTCTCTTGACAATCTTGTCGCAAATCCAGCCGAAGGCGATGGAGCTCAGCCACATGACCGCGTAAGGCAAGGCGGCAAGCGTGCCTGTTCGATGTATGTCGAACTTGAGGACCCCTGTCATGTACTTGGGGAGGTCGGTCACCATTGTGAAGTACCCGTAGTCATGGCCGATCTGTTGAAGAAATGTACTGTTATAGATTTGGACGAAAATGGTATTTGTTTGCGCTTGGCACATGTGATTACAAAATCGGTTGGAGTGAACAAACCAGATAAACATTTGTTTTGGTCAATTAGTACCTTCGAAAAATTGCTGTAGGTAGCTTTAAAGATACGTCAGTGCAACAGCCTATTCACTGTTTAAAACCGTACTTCTACTCAAGGACCTGAAACTAGCCGAAACTTGAAACAACAATCATATAAAGACGTTCCCAGCTGCTGCTTACGTACCTAACCTATATATCTTACGTACCTTATGCAGGTAACAATAAGCTTTTAAAAAGCCGAATTTTGGTTTTGTTCGTGTTTCGTTTAACATACAATAAGCAGTTATGCTAACCTGATGAACATAATGACTTGATGATCTAGTCATACACTCCTTTTACTACGCCTTGTTTGTTTTGAATTAGGCAAAACGTAATGGATTAGGCTTTGTTTACACCTGAGAGCACACTAGCGATGTTATCTACGATTCCGGGTGGTAGAGTTACTGGAATGTTATTGGCAGTTCAGTTCAAAGCCTAATTTACATTGTTTAATCTCTACTACAGTGTAGAGCAGTGGTGGCCCACTGATAACGGCCGCGACTTGTAGGTCGTAGGTTCGAACCCTGACAGGCGCTTTACTTTGTGTAAATTATTTAATAACCACTGCTCTCAAAACGGTGAAGGAAAACATCATAAGGAAACCGGTATGTCCTAAATCCAAAAATTCGAATACGTGACATCTACCAACCCGCACTAGGCCCGCGTGGTAGAAAACGGCCCACTCACTCTCACGAGAAGAGGCCTGAGAAACCCACATAATATAAAAGCTATAAGTACTTATTAAATCGTTGATTCACTAAAGGAATATCTCCTGTATTGATGTTTCTGTACGTCGATCAGCTGTGCTACGTTATGTAAACTCGCTCTAATGACACGTGCCAGCGCTCTTACGCACGTCGTTTGACGCCTTACAATGTACACAATGTACTACGTTCATACAGTACAGTGCAAGAAGATTATGTCAAATGCACGTGCAGTTTGTTTCGCCGTACAAACTGCACGTGCCGTCGACTTTACCTATTCAACCTGCGTTACTTAATTGTGTGCTTAAGTGTACGCTAGTCGGTCATCCTTCCATACAAACGTCTTATGGTGATTACTCGTTTGTTTGACGGTGTAAGTTCAACACTAAAAATTATATCAATTTGTCTTGTCATTATCTAGCCCTGTATGGAAGCAGAATTGTTTTGGAAGCAATGAGCGTCGAAATTTCCATATGCATATATACTAATTTTAACTCGTCTTTTGGCGTAAATAAATAACTTCTGTAGTAAAAAAATTGCAAAATAGAAACCGTACAGGGAAAGATAAATTTATTCAAAAATTCAAAGAATTTTGTTTTGAGTAAATACATCCAGTAGTTTTTCCATAATATCTATACCCCCAAAGGTCTGTTCATGAAATTGTACGCGCTCGTTTTCGTTATAAATCATCGTCTATTTCACTAAATAAATGACTAAACATATAAATAAATACAAAATAAATAATTGGACTAATTACCATGCATATTAGTCACGCCCACCAACGAGTTCGAGCCGTCTCGACTAGTGCAACCGTAACAGCCAACTTCAACTACTTTAGCTCCAAAATACAAAATTAAAAAAATTTATGACTGAAACAAGGGTGTTGTACCCCTCCCGTTAATAGGCTCGCCCCCTATTACATGGGACTTAAACATAACTGGCGAAATGTGGGTGTACTGTTAAAGGTATACCTCTGCCTTACTCTTCGTTAATGCGTAGGCGTGTTAATAATTTTCTGACTCAGTAGTTCTACTGAGAACTAAAAGTATTCTACTAAAAGTAAATCCCTAGGTATATTGGTACCAAATGGTAGAACGGTAATGTTTTCCCATTGTTTGTCATATTTGTGTTAGTATATTCGTGTATTTATGTGTATTTATCTGTTCTTGTATTTATTTATATTGTATTATATATATAGGTTAATAGGCATATGTATATCATTATATTTAAATAAATATTTATTCCACAATTTCCGATATTGCACCTACCACTGTTTATCTCTGCATCACCCAAAGGTTGACTGGTAGAAAATGCCTATGGCATTAAGTCCGCCTCTGTACATTTGTGTGCTTAAAGTGTTAAATAAATAAATAATAAATAAATAAATGGTAAACTTGACCTACTACCCATAGGTACCTCCTAGTTCTCGTATAGATAGAAATAAAGCACAGAATCAGGGTTTTTTTGGCATTGTGCACTACATGTGCATATGCATCCACAAGTTTTTCAAAATATTACTTAAAATATTTTAAACAAAAGATGAGCACAACAAAGAAGCATGAATTATTGACCCTTATCATTATAATCAGGTATAGGTACAGGGCCTTTTTATCTCTAAAAGCTGTTTTATCACCTCATTGATACCTACAAGGTGTCCTAGTTGGAATCACTGAATACATGGTCATTTCATTACACTCATTATGAACAACTTAATAAGAGACCAACTCAGAAATCGCGAGAAAATAATCAGTTGTTCCCTACATGTTGCGAACATAGATAAATGCATTTTTTTTGTTCTTATCCATGTTAGTTCCATATTAAAAGTTGTATAATTAATGAGTAAATGAAAGGAATCCCTTTTAAAGTTTTCAGTTATTTCGTATACACCTTGTATAGCGATTATGATGACTGATGTAATTTTTTAAGAAGGTAGTGTAAATTATCAACATATTGTTAAACATTACATGACCTGTTTTACACATTTTTTTCGCATCGAGTTGAATGTCATTCAGTGAACTTGGTAAGAATTATGAAATAATACAACTTGTGAAGTTATATCCTCTATAAGCCTATTTGGCGCAGCTTCGAGGCACACTTTCCTGTCAAATTATTATTTTAGTTTTTATTTGCTTCCTTTTTTATTTTTTTTTACTTGTGTTATAATTATGTTGTGTTGTGTGCCTTTTTGTCCGTGCTAAATAATTTTATTTTCTTTCTTTATTTAAAAAGGATCCGCAGTGGTAGCCAGCTATATTCAAAAAATTTCTTATGTTTTTGTAATTTGCAGGTCAGTATCAGATTGTATCTTGACTTGATCGAAATATGATTCGCGACCATAACAAATATTTATCTACAGAATTATAATCATTAGAATCATAAATACATCTCTCTAAGTTAGATGAATGGTGGCGGCGACTGGTTGTGGCGGTGGTGGTGGTGTTTGATGTTTGTGGGTGTGTGTGTGTTTGATGTGTGATGATACTGATGATGGTTGGTGTGTGTGTTGTTTTTGGTGAATGTGTGTACTATAGGTACACCTTTGCCTAACCCTTCAGGGAATGCAGGCGTGATGTTATGTGCTGTGTCTAAGTTAGATTTGTTCTCAAATATCAAGATTACATGAAAAATTAATTCAATCAAATCCGCAAAAAAAAAAAAAAAATATATATCTGCTCTTCCATACATTTTGACCGCGTAAGTATTGCACTTTTGTATGAAAGAGCAGATAAAAAAAAATACTTATAGTTCAGTTCAGAACCATGTACTGAATCAATGGTAACAGTTTACGCGTCGTCGATATCCCTGCCACCGTGTATATTAGCAGTAAGTACATAATACCTTTCCTAATAATTTTTAAACCAATGTTGAATGTAGCTATTATGCTGTTGGTGTTCTTTAATCAATAAATAAATAAATACTTTAGCAGCATAAAAACCTGTCCTAACAGTATATTTATGCTCGTGCCTGTACACACGGCTAAATATAAAGCTATAATTTTCCCGTATAAGTTGACCTCTATGGAAATTCTATACAATGCGAGATCAACTTATACTGGAAATTTAAAGATATTATTTTCCTAGGGTGTACATCGACTCATTAAAAAATCTACTAAACTATTATGTATTCTGTACGGCCAGTCTATATTTCATTCCGTGTTATTTTCTTCCGTTCGTTAACTGCTCTGGAATTCATTTTATGTCTAATATTTCACTGAGCGACCTCTAACTTTGGTAAGTAACTACCTCGCCGGAATATTGATGGATGTGACGCGCGAAGCTAATACTAATGCACCTACAACTTAGTTCCTGAACTGTGAACAAGATTTAGGAAATAACTACCAAGGTGAGAGAGATTAGTATTTAACGTAACGTTGAATTAGACGGGAACGGTTAAACGGATAAGCAAATTCGTTCAAGGCAATTTCTGCGTTTGGCCAACTATGATGATGTGATAAATCACTGTATCGATTTCAGTAATCGATATAAAACACAGCTTCCGTAACGTAGCCCGGAAATAAGTTACCTTGAGCAGTGGTGTCCCAGTGGATCAAAACCTCAAAGGCGCTTTACTTTGTGTAAATTATTTCATCACCACTGCTCTCAAAACGGTGAAGGAAAACACCGTGAGGAAACCGGCATGTCCTAGAACCAAAAACTTCGAAGACATTTGACATCCACCAACTCGCACTGGGCCCGCGTGGTGGATCTCTCACAGAGAGGAAGCCTGTGTCCCAGCAGTGGGAACATTATAGGCTGATTATGAGTATGATGCTGAATTGTATCGATCGATTGTAAACATGGATCAATAATACCTGAAATCATCGTTAAGGAAACCGGCATGTCCTAGAACCAAAAACTTCGAAGACATTTGACGTCCACCAACTCGCACTGGGCCCGCGTGGTGGATCTCTCACAGAGAGGAAGCCTGTGTCCCAGCAGTGGGAATAATATAGGCTGATTATGACTATGATGCTGAATTGTACCGATCGATTGTAAACATGGATCAATAATACCTATTGAAATCATCGTTGGGTGAATAGACTAATACTGCCCATCACAAACTTAAAAGTTATCGGGAAAAGTCCATATTCAAGACTAGCTAATAATTTAATAAACTACCGGAAAGTTTAAAACCCCTACCAAACGACTCAATTTTCTCGAAACAGTTGAAATATCCGTTAATAAAAAAAAGGCTACTAAGTATACCGTTGAGGAATTTAAAACGGACAAATTGTGAATTGATTGACCTTGTAACATTATGCTAGACGTAGTTAAATGTGAAATAATAAATGACTTTACTGTATTATGCTTACTTAAAATGACTAAAATGCATGAAAGAATTAATAATAATGATGTATTTGAAATAAAATGTAATAATTAAATAACTAATGTTTATTAAATGCAAGTGCATGTCTTAATACTGTGTCATGAAATTTTAATGCATTGTGTTTTACATGTTAGCAAATAAATAAATTATTTATAGCCCTACAATAGATTTGTTTTATATTTAATTCAATAATACTGAAGGCATTACAGCATACCTGAGCGCAAACCAGGGCCCATAGAGGGACGGACATGAAGATGGCCTTCCACGGAATAGCCGAAGGCAGGCTGCTACGGTGACTGCCTAGCGCCTCTTCTAAATACTTCTTCTCCTTGTCGGATATGAACGGATGCGATTCGGGGTCGTTGTAACACAGTAGTGCCTAAAACAAATACAATTCAGTTGAGGTTAAATAACAAATAGGTACAAACAAAACATTTCAATGATTGCGTGCGATACGTAAACAACGATGTATATTTTAGTATACATAAACAAAATAAAATCAAGAGACATAAATCGAGAGTTAGGTAAGTAGATCTAAATTTTTATAGGTGAGGTAGCAAACTCGACGTCAAACAAAGCCTCGGACAAAATTATAATAAACCTTTTATTTACCTATTTAAAGTGCAAAATAATTATCTACGTGCTGTAAATCAATCAATAAGGAACCACTTTACAAAAGATAAAAAAGATAAGTACCTAATAGTTTTTATATAAAAAAACTCATAAGTTAAACAGACATTATTCTTTGAAGTACTAAATATAGACACGCCAATTTATTTTATTTAAAGGCTCGTGCAGAACAGCGCGAAGCGACGGCGCGCGCGACTCGAACAATACAATTTATAAAAAAACTTCACGATATAACAATAAACTGTCGCGTCGCGCTAGTCTGCACGAAGCTTTAAGCAATATGTCGCCTTCTGGTTAAACTGGCAAGAAAACAATTAATAAAATATAAAGCCGGTCTTACATGATTGGTGTGGATACACATATTACCTACGTACAACTAGATGTAGGTATATGTAACTCATAGCAACGGATCGACAATGATTTCCGGCACTTGGGAGGTGGGCCTTATATCGCGGGGCAAAAACTAAGCATGACAAAAGAGCAGATTGAAAATGGTAGTGCAACGGGTTTTTGGGTCATTCACATTACCAGGCAAAATGTAGACATGAACAAACAGCCCAAATCATGTACACTTTAAAAGACATTATGTCTCACTTTTTACCCGACTACAGCGAAGCAAAAAGGAGGGTTATGATTTTGATCGGTATGTGTATGTATGTATGTTCATCTATTCCCTCTTAACTTTCAAACTACTTCTCATAATTTGACAAAAGAGGTATCGTTGGAAGCGTCTTGTTGTTGGGAAATCTAATGAAAGGTCTTAATTAGCACATTTCGAAAATATATATATGTATTATAACCCCAAAAGTTACACGTAATCTGTTCGATGTATGCCCTAACACGACGTGTGACTTTTGATTTTTAATTTGTCTATCTGTGATGTCTTTTTATACATTTCGTCATAGGTGAGTTTTAGTTTTTATAACTTTTAGTTTATTCACCTATAAATTTACCATCGATAACCTCAAAAGAAGCGCATTAACTTACCCAAAGAATAAACCAGAGAATTCCGATGGCGCCAAACAGGTAGAAGACGGACTGCCATTCCCCAGTTTCCTTGATCACCAGCCCTGACACATAAGTCCCAGCTATGTTGCCGATCTGGGCTCCTCCGAAGACCAGGGAACCCATTCTCCCTCTCTCTGATACCGGTGCCCACCGCGCAAGCATTGCGTTGAGTGCAGGGAAGGTGAAGCCCTGAAAACATTGTTAATATGACTTATCGATGCTTGTTACAGTCTTACAGACCGTATTTCGGCCATGGCGGCCAACCTCAACCGAGACTAACTTTCGGCGTGGGAGATATTATAGTGCACAAGCGTGTGCGCAGACACAGGTGCGCTCTCTCTTCCCTCACGCTCAAAGTCCGATGAGATGGCAATCCGACACAACTGGAGAGAGATCAGACACAGAACCAACGGCTAAAACCGCCACCTTCCTGACTCCGGGTTGTTACTAAGAAATTCCTAATGGAAAAACCCAATAACACCGCCCGACCCGGGAATCAAACCCAGGACCCCACGTTCAGCATTTGCGCTTGCGACCACGAAATCAACGAGGCAGCTAATGCAGCTGTAGCTTGCTACCATGCTCACAGTTAATACATATAACACACAGGTAAAACAACTAATGGTTTGTTCCTCAATATAAAAGGCTACGTTTATAACAAAAAATACTTTCCGCGAAAAGGGACCGAGAGAACAAGAAGACAGTGAAGAAATCCTTACCTCTCCAAGACCCTCCAGTACCCTCAAAATGATAAGTCCAGTGGCGCCACCAGCGCTGACAGTCCATGGCGTCAGGAGTGTGAAGACTGCGGTGCTCAGCACTCCGAACCCGAGGGAATACTTTCCTCCAAACCGTTCGGCGAGCATGCCGCCCGGCAAGTGCGTGACGATGTACCCGTAGTAGAACGCACTTAGGATCATACCCTGTGTCGCTTCGTCCCAGTCGAAGCCTGTTACCTCCTGAAAGACGTGAAAGTATAAGTATTGAGGTTAAGAAGATGAACAGACCAGCACCTAAAATGCGAGATCCAGAAAGATAATACTATTGGTAGATTATTTGATTGTTAGCAAACGTTACCTGACTGTTTATACGAAAGTTTGATCCTAAAACGTTTTTTAATTCATTAGGAAGCCCTTTACCTTAACTCTTAGCACTTAAGTTAAAATCCTAAACTGGAATACAGGTTTGTTTACCAGTAAATTCTCAAAAACAAACATTTATACAATATCTATGCATAATTACAAAATGTAATCCAGCAAACATTACAAATCGGCTATTTTACGGTCTTTAGCTGCCTACAATTTATTATAATATGATGAATAAATTTGGTTCTGCCGCTTATGTATTGTTACTGCGCAAAGGCATTTCACGCACTTTTCACAGATAAGCTCACACTAGGAAAATACCATTTCACTTAAGAAATACGAGGTGTAATTGAAATACCTAATTGAAAAGCTTTTAAAGGGTCTTTGACTACGGGACAAGGCTGAAATCGCGAAAAATAATCTGCTGCTCCATACATTTAAGTATGTGTCGCATAACTCGACAAAATGTTAGGAACAGTTGTTTTTTTTTCAACGACACCTTGTAGTTATACTAGGTACACATGAATAATATTCCAAGAGGAATTCAAAGTCTATAACTTCGGTTTTTTGCCCTAGGATCTTTACATTATTTGCTATTAGGTTATTTGCCTGGTACATAATGAGTCGTAGTTATATTAGGTATGACGACTTTCCAGAGTTCGATAGAACCAATTAGCCTTCGAAATCTAACCGGTAGATAGAACATTGAACACCCCAATATGACATCATTGTCTCTAATTAATTAACAACGTATTGGCTAACAAATACATTGAATGAGGTTTTAACTACTCGATTTACCTACATTAATGTAATTTTATTAATGTTATTAATATTATGTCACCAAAGAACCGCCTTGCTGATGTCTCAGTGGTTAGGAAGAGCTGTGTTTATACGAGATGGAAATCCGATAGAAATGCTACGAAAAGTAGCTCGTAGTTTCTTCTACCATAATATCTCTATTACCCGAAATCTCAATATGGCTATATTGAGATTTCTACTCTTTCCCTTTCTAGCCACAATCCATCGATCGTTTCTTTGGTTTTCCTCTACTCTTATAACCACACATTCATTCTCAGAACTTTCCTTACGACATGTCAGTAAACAAAACTATCACATCACATAATCGCATAACAATAAAGCTGCCTTCACACTATATATGGTGATGTAATATCTCGAGATATAAATATATCGCTCACCGTACTTTTAAATGGAACCGTTTACACTGAGATGTAATATACAGGGTGTCAGGGACATCGACGCGAAACCGGTTACCATGGATTCAGTACATGATTCTGAACCCCCAGCGTTTAAATTTTTCGTCGGTTATTTTAAAAAAAACAGCTGCTCCATACATTTTGACCGCGTAGGTATTGCACTTTTCTATGAAAAGCAAATTTAAAAAAAAAAAAAACGACGAAAAATTTCATCGCTGGGGGTTCAGAATCATGCACTGAATCCATTGTAGCCGGCTTCGCGTCGATGTCCCTGCCAGCCTGTATATTAAATATCTCTTTTGTTATCTTGGGATTACTATACAGAGTGGCAGGGATTACTAAACTTATAAAAATATAAAGTAATAACAGAAATATTATGAAAAATTATGGAAATACATAGATAACGTGTTAAAGCAACTAGTGTCTAACAACATAGCAACCTATTCAATCAATGTTATCTGTTATCTATTATGACATCAAGCTGTAATAAGGATACAAGTCAAGTACGTATTAGGTCAGTGACCTATACCGTGTCTATTTATTAACTGATAAAACCGTAACGACGATTTGCAACTAGGTACCTTTGAAGTACTTAACGTACGGTACTCTATTTTATGCGTGGTGGTTTGCCGTGGCGATTATTTTCCGATTGTTCAGACCATGCGTACCGTTTTAAGGGTTCCGTAGTAAACAAGGAACCCTTAAAGTTTCGCCATGTCCTTCTGTCTATCTGCGGCTTAGCTCAGATACGGTAAGTACTAGAAAGCTGTAATTTGTCATGGGTATAAATATTAATCAAGCCGACAAAGTGGTAAAATAAAATTTTAAAAAAACTTTTTTTTTGTAACTCCCCTACCTGTAAAATAGGGGTGGTTTTTTTTCTCATCTAGCCCATGGGGTATCGTTAGAAAGGTCGTTCAAAAATACTGCGAGTTTGTGAAAACCTTTTTTGGATCCAGGGATCTGTTTGCGAAATATTAAGCTTTTAACTGCAAATTTTTGTTACGAGTCAAGTGCCCCCCCCCCCCGCCAGCTAAATGGTTGTACTTGGATTTGTGAAAAAAATCACAGCGGTAATATATAACGAAGTTTAAAGGAAAACTATCACAGCTAAGTAGGCTTTACAGGTTAACGTTTTTCAACTACAATGTTTAGTTTGTTCTTGGGATAAATTCATCCCAAATACGGAACCCATCATTGTGCGTGGTCCGAGACACACTTGGTCGGTTTATTTTTCAGAGTTATACCTTTCTACAGCGGGGTACGTAAAGCCTCACTGTAGAAAGGTCAAAAGGTAGCAAAAGGTCGGGTAGGATTAAATTTTGGAAATATGGTGTACCTGATACCTGTAAAAACAGGCTCAAATTAAATTAACTAGCAAAACTTCACATACTTGATGGGTATCGTACAAGTTTAGCCAGTTTAGTTATTAAAATCACGTTGTAATTATGTTTGTTTTTGATGAAGTTTAGTAAAAAACACTTACAGTAGGATTAGCTCCGTCCACGCCAACCTCATGAACATCGCTAGCAGGACAGGATCCATCGTTGCCTGTGGAATGCGTTGGCCGGTGGACCATCTGTGTGATGGCTATGTTGAGACAGACCCGCATCGTGTACGCGTTGGCCACCGCCAGGAAACCCATAATGGCCATCACCCATCTTTGAGGTATTATGAATACTGAAAACAAAGACGAATAATATTTAGATTATTTTAAAAATTTATTTTCGAAGTCGGAATAAAATTCCCGAATATTGAGGAACACCCGACAAAAAAAAAAAAAAAAACGATCCACATTGCGGTGTCGCGCCACGCCGCGCCGTCCTTTTTTTGTTTTTATTCTTCTTTTAGAAACAGAAGCAGAAACACCTGCGTAGGTATGATCACAATATATTTACTATTGTTTAAATAGGGATGATGACTAAAAATTTTTTTTTTGTCCGTCTTTGAAATTATAAAAAAATATTGGACACGTATTGTTTCTTTTTTTACGTAATCTCAAGATTACGTCGATACATTGAGGTAAAATGTAGTATGACGTCACAAGTATGTAGATTTTATACGTACTAGTGACGTAGCGACCCCCACTCCACAACATAAAATGCGTTTTATCTAAATATTTTTTTATTAATATGATAAAGAAAAAAATACGTGTCTAATATTTTTTCATTATCTGACTGACGGACTAATTAGAATTTCATTTTTTTTACCCAGGCATCATCCCTATTCCTAACCTCATTACCGATTTACATAACAGTAATTTGTATAGGTATCATAGCATGCGCGGCGCCTGTATTCAAAATATAAAAGATTTTGATCTATAGCAATAATTAATAACAAGTTAACAACGTTCATTATGCATATGGGCATGAAAAAAACTGGTTAGGAATATTTTAGTGAACAATTAATTAACGAATACATAAAAAAAAGTTAATTACTGTTGTTAAATGTACATACATATTAACACAATTATCTTATTACATGTGGTTAAGGTATTTAATGGCTATGTGTGTCTATTTAGCCTTGACTTTGTTGCACAACCTGCGTGGCGGATCAAGAGAATGCACTTCAATGATTGTGTAAAGATCCGACTACATAGCAAGTCTGATTACTCATGAATGCATGATACCTACAACAATAACTGGCCAAATGTAGGTCTTTGGCATATATTTAAAAATATACTTTACTGCCTGACTAACGACTAGAAAGTTGGCGTCCTTTTTAAATGTTTTTTTTTATATTACACCGGTATGTTATGCAATTGATATTAGGGTTTATGTAATTTTAATGGGCCCGATTTGTAAGCTCGATTAGTCATTTGTTTATCCTGTTTAGCTGCTCGTTTTGTAATTGTATTTGGAACTACTCCATACTTCTATTTCTTTTTTTGTGTTTACAGTTTCGACCAGTCATGATCAGTTTTTTTTTTGCATATTGGTAATTCTTATTGGTCTCTGCTTCGTCTGATTAAAATGTTAAGGTACCATTCCGTACCCGACCGCAGCAGGCGGCAACTGCATGCGACGTGTCGCCGCGACACGACTGGTTTCAATGAATTTCTATGAAATACCTTCCGTAGCTAGCGACACGTCGTTTGCAGTTACGGGCGAGCCACGGACGACACGTGTAGCCCGACTGCAGATCAGTAGTGCCGCGGACGCTCGAGCGATAACACGTTTCTCTATCTTCTATCTACCGACTGGAATACGGGCTGCTGCCGCCTGCAGTCGGGTTTGGAATCATGACTGTAGCGACATGTCGCCTGCAGTTGCCGCCTGCGGTCGGGTACCGAATGTTACCTTTCAACTCTGCACTGACAGACAACGCACAGCCCACTGCTAGGTCTAGAAGCATGAAATTTTGTACAAGACCTGCACGCTCTTTTTTCTGCCGTGCAGAATCCCGTCCAAACCTATTTTATACTAATAAGTTTCCTTTTTGTAAAAAATCTTGGAATATTTTATATTCTGACGTTTTCATCATATGCTGTCATCTGTCGTAGTATCTCTAAGTAGTCTGTGCATCTGTCTAATTTATATTTCTAAATCATAGACTTAACGCACCATGGACAAGTACACTTTATCTTCTTCTAGATCTCATAGAAAGCCGGTGAATACACGGTAACCTTCGCAATAAGGGCAGCTGTAGGATTTCCCTCTGTAAGCCATTTTTATTAGTTCTGGCCATAACTAAATTAAGAAATCACTTGATATGTTTTTGAAATGTTTATCTTATGACACAGAACGATAAAAACGGCCTTCAAGTTTTTCAGTCTAGTTTTGGCTTTTGGCGGAGTCACTGTTTTTCTGCCCCTTGAGTCTTATTTCTTGAATACAGTTAACTACTACTTTAGTCTCATGTAACTAGCGTGCGCGCGTGTATATATCGTAATTATTTAATTATGCCGTGTAACCTAAACTGTGGATACTCTGACAATAAACATTGAGTGCGTTTAATACTGCGTAACATTTGTCCGATCCTATTGCCTACCCATGTAGTAGGAGTCTACTCCGATTCCAGACGAACTTTAACCACGTGCGCACACAAGAGACCTCTGACGCCAAGCGGCGTAACGCCAGACGACGTTACCCTCCGGGAGAGGCCTCCGTCATCACGTGTGACGCTGATGCGGTCCTCCCGCTAGGTGAGGCGCTACAAAGCGCCTCCGCTATATCTACAAACTCTCACACCCTCCTCGCCGTTCGACAGGGTGGATAAATATGCTCCGTGTGACTCCGCAACCCAGCTCCTCCACGTTGCCAGCGGCCTGCCTGCCTGCCTACATGTCTAACTGCCTGCCTGCCCGTCTGCCTGTTCCTGCCTCCCGTCTATCCCGAGCCTCCCGTGTCCTGTGAAACCGTCCCTTAACGTCCTAAAATCACCTTTAATCTTCCAACTAACTTTTAATCTTAATATCTTTTTAGGGTTCTGTAGTAAACAAGGAACCCTTATAGTTTCGCCATGTCCGTCTGTCTGTCTGTCTGTCTGTCCGTCTGTCTGTCCGCGGCTTAGCTCAGAGACGGTTAGTACTAGAATACTGTAATTTTTGTAAGAGTCAAGTGTGTGTGTCCCCCCTTCTAGCTAAATGGTTGCACTTGGACTTGTGAAAAAAATCACAGCAGTAGTATATATAACGAAATTAAAAGGAAAACTATGAGAGCTAAGTAGGCTGTACAGGTTAACGACAAATAATCAACCAACTTAAATTTGCAGTTTGAAAAACATGATCTTCCATACATTCCGTATGTCAGAACACGTTTTTCAACTACAATGTTAAGTTTGTACTTGGGATAAATTCATCCCAACTACGGAACCCTTCATTGTGCGTGGTCCGACACGCACTTGGCCGGTTTTTATTTTTATTTTTTATTGTGACCTACGTTTAGCTCCTCAACGGAACTAAACGTAACGTTACAAAGGTTGTTATTTTTGCCGATGGGAAATACCATCGGGCACACGGCTTGTAAATAATAAAAAATAAACTAAAATCAGGTAATATTTTATGTTTAAATGATAATATCCTCAATGATTATTACCTTAAAAAAACATCGCATGGAAAAGAAGTCGGTACCTAATGGTTCTCCAAAACGACGTATTTAAAAGAAAAAGGAAAAACCTCTCAGTTTTTAATCTTTCAGTGGTTATTTTAAGTTTGTCATATCTAGGCACGTGTATGACACACATGGTGTTTTACTATGACAGTAAACAAGTTCAGCAGTTATTGTCAACAAAGATTTTAACGTAAGTTTGGATCCAGATAGACACATGTCCTTTTGTTTTTTTTTTTTTTTGTATCTATTTGTATAGTTAGTTATTATATTTAGTACTTAGTGTAAATAGTTATTAATATGATTTAATCATATTTGTATATAGTCCTGCATTAATTGAAAATAAATAACTTAAACCAGATAGACACAGTGGTAGCACTATTGTACTTATGAAGAAAGTTTGCTCTTCTAGGGAACTAGGATGCTCTATTTCACATGCTAATAGAATAAGAACAATAAGCACCTACTTACAGCCTTTCATGAATCCTTCAGAGTTTTTTTATTTTTAGGCTTCCTTAAACCAGACAGTGAATTAACCTAGTATTAGATCTTATTGAATTTACCGACCTAATTAAAAGATTACACTTACAGACAACGCATTTTTTAGGGTTCCGTACCCAAGGGGAAGACAATGGAACTCTATTACTATACTTATGCTGGATTACCGTGAACTCCTTTCCTTCTGCTAGAAAAGACGCATCTAGAAATTCTAACTTTATATGTATTATTAATGCGAAAGTGAGTTTGTTTGGTTGTTACGCTTTCAGGCTAAAACAGCTGAACAGATTTGGATGAAATTTGGCTTTTTCGATCCAGGGGTCATGTGGACTACGGGTTGTTTATTTTATCAAAAGAGCTGGACTCCAGCTCGTAATCTTCCATCCATCTTTCATGGGGTCTGCCGCGCGAGACCATCTAGTTGTCAGGTTTGAAATGATGCAACATGCAACTAATAACGATTTATTGAGTTTATCTAGCTATCGCTGAGAATCCTTTAACAGTACTAAACCGTTTTCTTTTTACATTCCGTCAAGAAAGCAAATAGTAACTTTTTTACCGTTGTCAAGTTAACCCACATTTTATACAAAAGTGAGTTTTGTTGTCAATGTCGCGGTCACTGCAGACCGCAATCTCATTAGAGAGATGAAATGAACCGTTGAATGCAGCCGCAGTGTTTGAACACAATGTTGAGTTGATCTCAGTTTGATTAACAAACCCCACCCTGCACCCGCCAAACGTCGGGTTTATCGACCGTTTACGAAACGATGTACAACACTAGAAATGGAACACAAACTATATAAATGGAATTTGTGTAAATGTTAATAAGTAGACGTACACGATGGAGATGTTTAATAACAGCCGCACGGGTCGATACGTCAGGTTAAGCTACGCTTGCCGGGGTTAGTCCGTGGATGGATGACATACCGAGACTCTTACATGCTTCGGAAAGCACGTTAAACTGTTGGTCCCGGCTGTCATTCGTGGATCTTTGACAGTGTCACGGGTCGTCAGAAGCTCGAAAGTCTGACAACCAGTCTTACCAAGGCGTATCGTGTTACCCAGTAACGGGGTTGTGGTGGTCAGATAGGCAGTCGCTCCATGTAAAATGCTGGTATTCGGCTGCATCCGTTTAGACTGGAAGCCGATCCCAACATAGTTGGGAAAAGGCTAGGCAGATTGATTATTTTAATAGCAAAATCTGCTCAAAAAAGTTTTAAACTTTTTCATACCATACCAATCACAATTTAAATGGATTTGCAATTCAATTGTGATATAAAGTTGTTGGCAGGAAGCTATCTGATTCAATCTGTCGCCATTTAAAAGGCCTTAAAATTATATACTTAGATCTTTCATGACAATTGGAGAAAACAAATCGAAGACATTTTGTCTCGAATTCGCCACTGCTTTCAGGATTTCAATAGCAAACGTCTAACAAAATAGAATGAATCACGAAATCAACTAGAATTGCATTTGCGACCTTAATAATATTTAACAACAATGATCATTGCAGTATCTACTACTTACCTACGCGGAACTTCCTGAATGCCAAGTTCAAAATTATCTATTTTATAAGACTAAGAAAAAAAAGTAACAGGGAAAAATCTAGTTACGTCTACATGTGCGTCATCCATTTCTAACGGATCTTAACAAAAGGGTTAATGTGACAAATGATGAGATAATGCAACTTGCAGAAACGTATAACTTCAGGATATGAAACAAATTATTACTGAAATATAAGTAGCTAAACATCCCTTATTCAATTTAATTAAAGTAGGTAATCAATTTAGGATAAACAATAAGGATTTCGAACATCCAGATCTCTACTCATTTGCAAACAAATAACACATTCCGAATGACCCTGAAAATGTAGGTACCCATACATTTTAACTTTCGTAATCCTTTCTTAGATCTACAACAACTGCAACAATTTGTACCAAGTTTATAGGGTTTTGGTTTAGTAGCAACTTTGACTTGACTTTAAACTGCACTTTGACACTCAATCAATTTGCCTGGTCTTTTCCCAACTATGAGTTGGCTTCCAGTGTAACTGAATGCAGATGAATACCCGTATTTTACATAGACCGATTGCCTATGGGACAGCGAACTTGGACATTTCTAGATTAAATTTTCAGTCAAGCCTTTGTTTCTTCAACCACCGCACGTCTCATGCAATTCTCCTCTTATTAACACGGACAATAGACGACGGATATAAAGTATAAATTGTTGATAATAAGTTGCGATCGGTCTGTTTGTCATCGCATTGTTGCGCAGTGGCTCGTGACGGAGCTGACGGATCTGGGAGCGCAGGACACGTTGTCAGCGATCCAATGTAAACAGACTTTAACTAGTAGCAGTGAATACATAATAGTACAAGTCTAGTAGGTACATAGTACATGGACAACCGAACTCCGCTCTGGTGAAAATAAAGAATGCTCATTTAATAGTTTAAGATAGTTCATACTAATTCGATGTATAGTACATACTTATTCCATGCTGCCATGTCATTATTCTAAGGTAGCCATCTTGTTCTAAACTTTGGGCGACCGAGCTCTACTCGGGTGAAAATACGTAGAAAACGATTATTCCCCTGACTCGCTAGATCCTATCGAGCTAGATCGATTTTCGACCCCTACATTACAACTTTCATAAAAACCGTTAGAGCCGTTTTCCAGCCCGAGATTATAAATATATGTGTATATACAAATATTGCTCATATAAAGTATAGGATAGAAAGAAAGAAAATACGTTTATTTGCGGTACACATGACGCAAGGTGAGAACAAAACACGAAAACAAACAGTTTGGGGGAAAACATGCGTCACATCCATGCAAAACGGCCATCGCTCAGCATAAAGCAGATAGGACTTTAACTATATAGGTAGTATACATATCTAGCGAAATGTGGGTAACTATTAGGTACACAGTACACCTCTGCCCGATCCTTCGGGGAAACAAGCGTGTTAAGTTATGTCATAAGTTCAAATTAAATTACCTAACGAAACTTCACACATGTGGTGGGAGACGTGATCGTTCAAAAATCTAAATTCAAAAGTCATTTATTCAAACTAGGCTGAGAATCAGCACTTTTCAAACGTCAAAATTACATAAGACAGTCGCCCAAAAACGCCAGTCATTCACCACTTCCTAGTGCTTTAGCTTGGAAGAAGAAGTGGCGCAACAAACTCCCCAGCAGCACACCTGTCAATTCTGTTGGAAAATTTGATTCTATAACAATATAATTTACATTACGCAACACAAAACATAAAATTAAATTATTTGCTTTATGTCAGCTGGCACACGCCAATATACCAACAAAAACATCGAAATCTATACTCAAGCCAAAATAAAAACGTAAACAGAACTTAATAGCCGAATAAAAGCCTCCACGCATAAATGGCGTGCCCGCTTACTTATTATAGCTATTTAAGCTGTAACTCGAAGTCACAAATGATAAACAAGGACCATCGAAGAAAAAAAAATAGATAAACAGTTAATTACTAATAGCAATAACAAAACCATGGTCAGCAAGATGACCAGTCACCACAAGCAGCACCCGTTCACGAGAATAACGAAAGATCAGCCATTACCCCCCTAGCCATATTTGAGGGAAGGAGGCAACCCGAACCTCAACGCTACCGCAAGCAGAGACATCTAAGGGAGCATGACAATTTCATTAGGTCTGTGTAGTTTTGCTAGTTAATTTAATATGACCTTATATGCTACATTACATAGGTATTGATTTACAAAACACCAAAAAAAAAAAAAACAATCGAACTGATAACCTCCTCCATTTGGAAGTCGGTTAAAAACAAGTCATCACGATTTTTTTTGCGTTTCGAGTAAAGTAGGGGCGCGGCGGTCTCTTCTAAAAGATGATTATGACATGTCCCAGATACTGTTAACTTTTTAAATAATTGAGTTGCTCTTTTGTCCATTTTGGTTCGCCTTGACAGCGGGTTGATGACTTAAATAGTTAACTGTAGGGCAATCAATACGGTTCAGGCAGTCTTCTTTTTTGGAAAATAAAGTTACTTATGCGATATACCGAAGCAAAGATAGTCAATAATAATAACTAATGATAAATTAGTCATACCTAGTGTTATCAAGAATTTGGAGGTTACAGGCTAAGAGATATATTCAGTCTATAATGTTCCCACTGTTGGGACACAGGCCTCCTCTCTGTGAGAGGGACTGGGCCACCACGCGGGCTCAGTGCGGGTTGGTGGATGTCAAATGTCTTAGAACTTTTGATTCTAGGACACACCGGTTTCCTCATGATGTTTTCCTTCACCATTTTGAGCAGTGGTGATGAAATAATTTACACAAAGTACAGTCCCTGCTTGGGTTCGAACGCACGACCGACTCGTAAGTCGCGGTCAGGCGAAGAGTAATCAACTTAAATTGGTGTTAAACTAATCATGGCGATAAAAAAGACTTCAGGCTACAACAAAATACCTCCACGAAACTAGGAACCTATAAGTCGGTCGACTGATGCACTAAATGCATTTTTATTAAAACAAACGTTCAAGATAAGTTTCCGCTTCGCCTAATGGACAGCTAAGTGCTAGTAATTATCCGTTTGCGTTAACCAAGTGCTTCTATTGACATACTAATTGTTAACGAGCGGTAGCGGCTAAACTAGGCGTTAACTCGCGCCTGCCTAGAATAAACTAACACGTTATCGTCATGCACTTTCCACGCGAATGCTAATTTGCCCATTGTCTTCTAGAAATAATGTGATCTGATCAGATATTTATAGACCGTATGAGTACTCCGAAAGGGAAAACCGAGGTATAGCGGTTCTTGGCACAACCCACGATGTCTACGATAATTCACAAAATTTACCTGCACGCGTAGCATGACCACCGTAGAAACGAGTTTTTTCGATGGAAGAATAGACAAAATGACAGTTAAACAATCATAATCTGTCATTTTGTCTATTCTTCCGTCGACAAAACCCGTTCCTACGGTGGTCATGCTACGTTTACAGATTGAAGATCGCGTTGAAGATAAGAAATTGTGCAGGATGGTGATGGTCTCCAAAACCGAGATTAATATTATAATGCAGTATCGCATCTCGTTATAATTCAGAGATATAGAATGCGGAAGTTTGTTTCAAGTTCAATTAAGAGTAATTTTCAAGTTCATGGGATTTATGAAGTCTGACATAAACTACTGTTTTTGTTAGAAATCCCACAATACTTAGGTATAATAGTTATATGAATACCCTATGACAATAGGTCCGTCTGTCATGTCCTTTAGAGCTTCAGGTGCATTGTGATACTATACAAAGGTTGACCACTTCACAACGTCACCTACCTTTATGTCAGATGTCATGCAGTACCTACAGGCTTCCATAAAACATCCCAGTACAAAAGGACTTTTCAAAGTGAGTCTGAACGTCACTCAGTCGGCGCGCATCGACTAACAAAAACAATTTTATAATTTCCGTTCTCCGCCGCTCATAGAATACAGATCAAAGCACGGCCGTTAAAATTCCCGTTGACGGCCTAACACCGAATTGCAGTGACGTATGCAACACTGTCCACAAGTCGCATCATTAAACCATTCCGATATGGAGCTGAAACCCACGTTCCCGTCGAGTCAGGTACCTAATTTGGTGTTGGTATCGAGAAAACTCGTTAGAAGTGGTAGTTTTTACATCGATCCGCGAAAAAGTTTCTATCAAAGTGGACGAGCGGAGTATTCCGTCGTACAATCCCGCCGGCCAATGGCTGCTCCGAACAGGTCTGCGTTGCCAGACAGGCCGGCGGTGGTTTCGCGGCTTGGGACACATTGTAATTTAAACGCATTAAATCGCAGCTTTCCAAGAAGCCGTAAGTTGAGCCACGTTTTATTGGATACTCTGCGTCTGCCAATCTTAAGTTTTCCTTAAATGTTGATAGACTGATTGGGTATCTTCGCGTTTCATTTCCATTTCGTTACTAAAATTTTAGAAATATTTATATATTGATTTCGATAACGGCGTCCCTTTCAAATTAATTTCTTGCGTGTGTCCGTAGATAGTTCGCTAAACCGAATTTAGTTTTAAATACCAATAGGTACACACGGCTACACATCAAACTATACATTTCCAGTTTATGCTGATCTCGCATTGTATAGGATTTTCGTACAATGCGAGGTTAGCTTATACTGGAAATGTACAGCTTGATGTGTAGCCGTGTGTACAGCAGGCACAGCTTTATTATAACTTACACTACCTTGAACTATAGTAAAAATATCCACAGTTCTGATTGAGCATTAAAACCAGCGCATAATCCTGTATATTTATAACTCTCAGTTAGTCAGGTCAGCTGTTTTTCAAGTGCTGGGATTTGCAAACTTTTACGATCACTTAGCTCTACACTTTCACCTTCTCTGGGCATTAAAACAATAGAAACTACTCGGTGATTTAAAATCTTAATCGTGCGGAAACTTTACAGGAACTAAGGGTACTGAGTACCTATGTGTAATTGGTATTTATTAGCGACAAGAGAGTCGTTCGGCCAGTCAGGTCCCTTTCACCTTGATGCTGTAAATCAAACGACATCGCACGAGCCGAGTACCGAGTGGGCGGTATAATAGATTTTCCAAAAGCTGTCCCACGTTAGGTGATAGTAGAAATCGAAAATTAATTAGTTTTCCTAGTCATTTGATACTTAATTTGTTTGTTGTTGACGTAACTTATCTAAGGCACTTCGATAATCTAATTGAAACAGAGACAGTAAAGCATGAAGATAATAAAGATGAATAAAAATTTCATTTTTTATATATATATTTCCACATTATGTAGACATGTCTTGTATGACTATAAAGACTTCTGTTTACATATAGTGGATATCTTATTAACAATCATATGGTTAAGCCGAGCGTTGAACTGCAATTAACTACTGATGATAAAACATCAAGTTAATTATTTAGCAGTTTTAATTTACACAAAGTTACAAATCACGAAGTAATTAATTATCATTTTCTCACCATCAGAAATCAGATGATCTTTCTTAAAAGACTGATCACATCAGACTGATGACAATGCTGAATTGAAACTCGATGGCAAAAAACTAATTTTACGGTTAGCACAAATGTTCCGCTTAATTAATGACGTAGTTACAAAATAAAGTGTTTTTATTATATGGAAATACAATAAAGTTTGATTTGCAGAGTTTCGTGCGCGCGAGTCGAATCGCGAACTAAATGACACAAGTGGTACGATTCTTGTAGCTATTTTTTGCTCAATTATATGGAAATGTTTACAGTTTTCGTAAAGTTAATGCAATGTCTATTGTACCAAACACAAAAGGTATAAATTTTGAACTTAAGTTTGTTGATTACTAGCAACTCGCCCCTGCCTTCACAAGGTTTTTACGAATTGACAAACTATCGAGATTTCTTAATTATCTATAAGTTTAATATTAATGTATTATGCACATAAACCTTCCGGAATACATTCTCTAAATTATGTTGAAAACCACATCAAAATCCGTTGCGTATTTTAGAAGAACAACACGGACATACGCGCATACGCGAAAATCGACTTTGTTTTATGTTAAGAATAGATTTTAATTAAGTGTAACATAATTTCAAATTGGCAATCATAAGATGAGGGTTTTTCAGGCTCGGGAGGATTCGGGCTGGCTATAAGATAATGTGCATATTGCTATAATGTGTATATTAGTCGCAAGGCTTTGCAAGTAGACTTGCGTTAGGAATTCTTTTGTTACCAACACAATAAAAAGATGCTGCTATTACCTTTAATTGTACCCATATGTTCATAAGTAATATTATGTGTTGATATAGCCTTGTAAAACTCCAATCATTATCAAACATGGTCTTATTTTAGCAAACAAAATTTATCTTCCATCCGTATTTTCCTATAAAACTGTAATTTATGCTGTTTAGTACCTGTACCTACAATTGCATGGTGTGTGAAAACAGTTGCGGTGATTGACGTCAAGGTTATTCAAGAACTTGTGCTAACACTTGATTAAACTGTTTCATTGTTTTAACAAAAAAAAACCGGCAAGTGCGTGTCGGACCACGCACAATGAAGGGTTCCGTAGTTGGAATGAATTTATCCCAAGAACAAACTTAACATTGTAGTTGAAAAATATGTTCACCCATACGAAATGTATGGGAGATCATGTTTTTCAAACCGCAAATTTATGTTGGTTGATTATTTCTTGTTAACCTGTACAGCCAACTTAGATCTCATAGTTTTCCACTTAATTTCGTTATATATACTACTGCTGTGAATTTTTTCACAAGTCCAAGTACAAACATTTAGCTAGAAGGAGGGGACGGGGACATTTGACTCTAACAAAAAAATTCAGTTAAAAGTTTAATATTTCGCAAACAGATCCCTGAATCCACAAATGGTTGTGACAAACTCACAATATTTTTGAAAGACCTTTCTAACGATACCCTACAATATGGGGTAGATAAGGAAAAAAAAAACATCCCCACTTTACGTGTAGCGGAGGTACCCTAAAAAAATATATTTTTCAGGATTTTATTTTACCACTTTGTCGGCATGATTCTTTCTCTTTCTTCTTTCTTTTTTTTTTTAAAACGTTGCCCCACACTAAGAATTTCTTCTTGTATCGTGGGTGCGTTTACAAACATAGAAACTCACATACACTAACACCCAGACCCGGAACAACTACTAGCAGATCATACAAATATTTGTTCCGTGCGGGGCTCGAACCCGCGACACGTTGCGCAGCAGTCGATCGCTCAGCCACTGCGCCAACCGTGTCGTGATTAATATGTATACATATGCCAAATTACAGCTTTCTAGTACTAACCGTCTCTGAGCTAAGCCGCGGACAGACAGACGGACAGACAGACAGGTAGACAGACGGACATGGTGAAACTATAAGGGTTCCTTATGTACTAAGGAACCCTAAAAAACGGCATCCTATCTGCGGGAACAGTTTTCCTACGCCCGTCCTTTTGTTGCACTTTGCAGGTCGCATTTCTGAAATCTTCCTAAATCTCCTCCCCACTCAACCAACTTCTACTCCTACTCCTTCACTGTACACGCGGTTTACTTGTGGAATTCACTTCCGCCTGACATTAGGGACGGCCTAACTGTTCCCGTATTTAAAAGAAGAGTGAAAGAACACTATCTTTTCACTTCGTCATAATTGCATGTGTATAATATTTATTATTTTAAATTAGTTTATAATTATATATATTTTAATGATATTTATTTAAGAAGTATGTATGTAAGTATATTCTCATAATGGATTTTTATATTTAAATGAGTGTTTTTTTTTTCTCTTCTACTCTTACACACATTGCTACATCTCTTTAACTACTTGCCTATCGCAGGTATGCTGACAGAGATTTCTACAGAAATAAACATCACCTTTGTACATTTGTTTTGTAGTTTTAAACTTAGCGTCCTACGTTCTTTTCTATTCGTTATTGCACTAAATTCTATGCAGGACTTTGTTTCCATTATAATAATACAAAATAGTTCAAAACAATACAAATTGTTTTCTCTTGCTGTTAAAGGAATTTCATTGTGAAGTTTCAATAATTTACATTTGAATACAAAGATAAATAATGTTGCATTTACATATATGTAAAACTTTTATTTAAATGTGGAATACTTGAGTAGGTAAAGATTCCATTATAATCAGACACGTTTTCATATAAATTAATTATTTAGATGAAATGTAAGCTTACGCAATGTTATTAATTTATGACCTGGCTAAGTAATCTGAGAATAAAATTCAGGGTTCGCCCGCTCCGCCCAAAGCGGGAGAAGTTATTTGATAATTTCACACCCAAAAAAAAGGGTCACATTTTACGAAGTGTTCCTTCAAGAATTAGAATGAGAATATTTTCCTAGAACTTCATGAATTGTACTTATTGCTTGATCTTTCAGTAAACAAACTGAAAAAATCTTTTCGTCACTAAGAACCGAGGGCTTTTTTTAAATTTTTCTTTCTGTGTTTAATTCTGGAATCCAGGATCAAATTAAAGCCCATTAAAGACATTTCTGAAGGCTGTAAGACGTTTATGGTATGTATGAAGAAATTTCAACTTACTTACCGTCTACTACTCCAGCATAGGTTCACAATAAAACATGCAGTCACGTGCAGCTACAGTCAAGCAAATGAAACGTGATAAAAATTAGCGCCAAGCGTTATGAGATAATTGTATACCTATAAGTGACAATTTGCAATTTATATCCTCCATTGATATGCCGTGAATGAGTACATCGATATATCCATACATTTTAGCATATGTAGGAAAGATACGGAATTTAGGACAATTAAAAAATGAATTACAAGGAAAGCAAGGCCGTACGATAAGGATATATAATATTTATTCGTGGAAAAGTCTTCTTGTAATTGGGAGCACATTGAGAGCACTCGTACAAGGCAATTAACCTGTTCTGCAGTACCCCGGTTTTAGAGATTGAATTGCATGCTGCCGCTGCATTGCTAACCATAGCGCTTAGCCCTTCAATCGATTTAAATATTTGCCGCGGGAAGTACCTGAATTTTTGGATAAAGCCTACGTAGAGATTACCTATCCCGCACTGGACCCGCGTGGTGGATTCCGGCCCACTCTCTCTCACAGAGAGGCGGCCTGTGTCCCAGCTGTGGGAATATTATAGACGGATTGTGCTATGTGGGTAAGAAGAAACTGCATTACGAAAGATTTTGGTTCACGATGTTGACAAAAGTCGGTCTGAAACTGTCTACAGCCGATCTTGCGAACCTATAAGAGAAGGTTCCTCTTTATCATAGTGAGTCCATTAATATGCATTAACTGTGGCTCGTTGGCTGTTTTATCTTACTGAAAATAGTGTTCGGTAAAAGTTTTAAAAGTATTTAAGTCGACAAGTTATGCAAATGAATGGAATAAACGAGTCGAACTGGCATTAAAAAAATATAAGAAACAATAAACTTGACTGCATCGAGATGCATTTATGACTTTATTAAGAGCACGGAAAATATTATAAATACATAACTGAATATTCATAAGGTTAAAAAAAATCAATATAGCCATGCAGATCAACCGCTTTGGTCACGATTTTGTATATATATTTCATTTTCATAAATTTTGGTCATAGGTCGCGAAAAGCCTAAACAAAAGATATAACGACTAGTCGAGGTCCACCAACGATAAATGGACCAATGATAAAGACGAATGCCCATTAATGATATGGGAAAGTCGGTGGAGTTCCCGAAAATCAAAGAAAACAGCAGCGCGCTCGATACCAAAACTTTTCTCATCACTGAAGAATGCACTCGTACTTACCTAGGTATATACGTATAATATATCTAAATATCCGGCAGCCCAATATGGCGTTGCTATTATGATTATTAAATAGTCTTTGTGTCCGAACAGCTGTGTACATTCAAAACATCATTACATGTCATACACTATACAGCAACAATAACTGTTTGGTCTCCAACTTCTATTAAGTAGATATAGTTTCGTGGTTACAATTTCGATCAGCTTTTGACAACGTTGTGCGAGCAGCACAGAACTGGTGCGGAATGGAGGAGGCCTATGTCATATTTTGGCTAAGATTATGGTCAGTTATGTATGCCCATTTTACTAGACATAGACGCAGAGACCAACACGGTCGCGAAGCAACTGTAAATGTTCTTTTAGGACCAACATTAAGGAAACAATATTATTGAATAGATTGACATTAGGTACTCTAACTCCTGGAAATACCCAGTCCCGGATTTCCACCTACACCTACAACGCCTTGGCCTAGGAGCACAGGCAGCCTAGGCCCCACCTCTACCAGGTAGCTTGCCTAACTAACGGTAGGCGGAAAGGGCAGGGCCACGAAGCAGGTGTAGCAAATGTTACAGGCCCCGCGCTTTGGGAGGCTCTGCGCTAATCACATGGTACCTATAGTCAAAAGAAACCTGACGTATCCGAGGCAGGGTGCTAAACATTTTCGGTCTCTAAGTCCTGGATATACCTATCTCCTTTTTGCATGGGTTATCAATAAAATATTATGACGGTAACTAGTTCGAAAGTTATAATAATAGTGGTATTGGGGGCTGGGCTCATTCTACTTCGATGAGACATAACGTCATTATATACGTATACATAATGATAACCGCGGAAAGATATTATAATTCAAATGTCCTGTTATGATTCTGAAATAATCCAGCTTACTCTTCGATCAGGATCAGTGGTGGCCCAGGGGTGACGGCTCGACTTACGAGTCATGGGTTCGAACTCAGGCACTTTACTTTGTGTAAATAATTTCATCACCACTGCTCTCAAAACGGTGTAAGATATCATCGCGGGAAAAGCGGCATGTCCTACAACCCAAAATTCGAAGACATGTGACATCTTCCAACCTGCGCTGGACCCGCGTGGTAGTCTACAGCCCACTCCCTCTCGGAGAGAAAAGGCCTGTGTCCCAGCCGTGGGAAAATTACCTATATCACACACTACACTTCGATCAAGAATGTTTACTACAATAAAGTAAGAAAACAATAATAGTAGTGGACGTAAGGTCTTAGGCTTAGAATAAAAAACAAGATCATGAAGTGAACTCAAGAACAGGGCGTGCAAGGGTTAAACAGGGCGATTATCCTGAAAAAGGCTTGTTAGTGGATAATAGGGATGATGCCTGGGTAAAAAAAAAATCTAATTAGTCCGTCGCGTCGGTCAGATAATAAAAAAATATTAGACACGTATTTTTTGTTTTATCATATTAATAAAAAAATCTTTAGATAAACGCATTTTAGGTTGGGGAGTGGGGATCGCTACGTCACTAGTATGTATAAAATCTACATACTCGTGACGTCATGGCACATTTTACCTCAATGTATCGCCGTAATCTTTAGATTACGTAAAAAAAGAAAAAATACGTGTCCAATATTTTTTTATAATCTCGAAGACGGACTAAAAAAAAATTTAAAAAAAATTGTCATCATCCCTATTGCATTACAAATAAACAAAACCTTCATATGGACAAAACATATCAATTCATAAACTACTTAACCAATTTTATTAAAGTTTATTTCGAACGCAGGAAGAGATGTGATCGTAAACTGAAAGGAAGGCCGCGTTACGAAACTTACCGACTTAGGTGATGAACTGATGCCGATAATAATTACCTACGAGTTGCTTCCTCGGTTAAGTGTCGATGTATCTTTGATACGAACTGTTGCTACACTACTTGAATACCTAACATTTAGAGCAATATACCTACAACTTATGTGGGTAGAATTTGCGACAAAAGTCGAATAACAGTTCAGTTTTTTAAATTTTAAATATTTTTTAAAATTTGGAAAAAAAGTAAAATGAATGCCATTCAATTAATTAAATGGTGAAATATTATGTATCGAATAATTCTGTGTCAATTTAGATGGTGTGTAACAGTATTAGTGGCAATTGATATTTGCCGCTGGCCGTACCTACCTACCTACTTATAGATCCCTCTTAGATCCCCTACTTAGAGTACCTATGTTTATTGGTAGGAACATGTTTATTGTTTCTTGAGGAATATTTTTGTTTCATGATTTAGTGAATTGAATTAATCTTAATTATTTGACTGAATTAAATTTGTGTTTATGTCATTAGTCATTTAAATAATCATTAAAGTTTTTAAAGTTATAAAAAAACAGGCCAAGTGCGTGTAGGAGCACGGGCAAAGAAGGGTTTCGTAGTTGGGATGAATTAATCCCAAAAACAACCTTTACTTTGTAGTTGAAAAACATGCTCTCCTATATATCGATATACGTCACGGTCAATTTTCCAACTGCGAATGTAAGTTTATCAAAGCAATTTTTTTTTAAATTTGCATCATGATTAATCATCATATAATATTCCCACTGCTCCCACTGGACCCAGGCCTCCTCTCTGTAAGAAGGGGAGTTGGCCGTAATCCGCCATGCGGACCCAGTGCGGGTTGGTAATGTCACATGACCGTCTCGAATTTTTTGGTTCTCGGACATGGTAAAAAACTTGCATCGTGTATTTTGGCACACACCTATTTTGGTATTTCACAACTTTATAATATTGTCTTGTTAAATCCCTTGATTCAGTGTTATTTATAAACCCTTCATAGTGTTATTTGTTTTCTGTCAGAAATGAGAGGACAAAAGAATAAGCCTCACTGTAGTTAGGTAAGTGTTTGAATGGGAGGGAAAGCTTTTTAAAAATGAAAGTGTAAAAGCCTTTTAAGAATGAAAGTGTAAATATTTCAATGTAGTGAAAAGACAAAAGAGGCCTTTTTCTTTCTTTTATTCAGTTAAAGCAGGTCGTTTTTCGCAGATCACTTTCACATTGAACTGTGACAAATTGTTTCGTAAAATCTAGCGATGTTTTCACATACTTTTAAGAAGCACCGTCGGCAAAAAAGACCTTAATCTCATATCTGCACATTATAATATCCAAGTTACATAATAAATGAAAGGATTCAAAGAGGAATGATTCGCGGAATCGAATGTAACATCAACCTTGCTTGCTCGACTATAAGTTATAATAATGAATAACAACGCAGCGCTATAATAATAAATTAATAATACAATTTTACATTCTTTTCTGCTCATAAAAATTTGTAACGCAGATTATTTCCCGCATAGATACTGAATAGGCAAGGCATAAGTACCCTTTAGTGTGACGTAAATAAGGTTTATTATTATTTATAAAATACTGAGTATCTGCGTTATTATTTATTTAAAATAAAATTTAATGCCTGCCTATGACGTATTTAAGTTACATTTAACGTGTAGAGATAAGCTGATGATAAATATAAATAATAATACATATTATTATGTTTTTGTATAAATTATATTTTTGCAATAAAAACATCTCAATGTGTAATTTCCATTTGCTTAGATTGTAACCTGACCCCCACTGATGATGTGCGTATTAGTTAAGTTTCCATAGTGACTCGTACGAATTTACTCGCCTGAAATGGGCGAATCGAGATTTTTAAATAATATTGTTTTTCTTGAGGCGATTCGCACGAAGGTAATTTATTTGTAGGCGAATCTACAATATTAACGGCAAAAATTACAAACTTCCATACAAAATATCATGCCTTATTTAATCAACTTAGGGGATGAATTTTCACAAAACCTTTCTTTGTGCTCACTTAAGCTATTTATGGAGTTCTTGTGCGCTATAATGTCATGCATCTAAACCGCTGGGTTTTAAAAAATCATCATAAAATCTGTGGTTTAGGCTGTGCTGTCAGTGAATTTAAGATTTTTTTGAAGTAGTCGAATATAAGATTTTTGTTAAGTAGATCCTAACTAATAATTATAAATGCGAAAGTGAGTTTGGTTATTTATTACTCAATCACGCAAAAACGGTTGGACGGATTTGGATGAAATTTGGCACACAGATAGACCATGACCAGGGCATAGTTTATTTTCCATCTTGGATCGCAGACGATGTCCAGGGCTACAGTTAGTATTATATAATTATTAAAAAAAGATATTCACAACATCCGATTAAATCTGTCTATCCCAACCTATTCTAGTTTCAAATTATTAAATACAGTGTAAACTCCATGTAACGTCACTCTATTTAACGACAAACTCCCTTAAGCGTCGAAATCAATTGGCTTTGGTTGGTTTAGCTTGTCTTTCATACAATGTTTCACTCTACATAGCATTACACCCACTCTCAATAACGACAACAATTGAGTAATAAAAAGTACCTTTTAAGTTGCTAAAATTAGTAAAAACTGCGCAGCTGTGTACGATCTATTGTCGCTTTATTATCCTAGCCCGCAATAAACTCGACTGTCGGCATCATGCATACCGAACTTTCTAAGAAATTCGTTCTTTTGTTTACAATTTGGGATTGCTTGTACGTGTAGACTGTTGTTGACCATGACTCATAAGTAGGAGTCATGGATTATCTATACCTTATCATATTCTTAGTTGCTCACAAACTTTCAAACTGTAAACATGGCTAATAAAAGAAAATCACTGTGTATTGACGAAAAAGTTTTACTGATACGCGCAATAGAAACGGGAGAATAGTCGGAAATAAACTTTTTCTTTTTCTAATTCTGATGTTTCTTCTCTCCATTTAACGTCAACTCTCTATAACGCCATAAAATGCACAGTCCCTTCAGTGTCGCTATATAGAGTTTACACTGTAGTTTGAAACTAGAATAGGTTAGGATAGACAGAAGGGTTCTGTCTACGTCTAGAGAAAGCAATATTTAGGGTTCCGTATCCGAAAGGTGTTAAACGGAACCCTATTACTCCTCCACTGTCTGTCCATCCGTCCGTCCGTCAATCTGTCAGCGGGCTAGATCTCATGAACCGTAATAGGTAGACAATTGAAATTTCGCACAGATTCTGTATATCTATTGCCGCTATAATGAAAAATAATACAAATTAAATAAAGTTAATAATTATGGGGACACCATACAAGAAACGAGTTTTTTTCGGCGTACGGAACTCGCACTTGACCGGTTTTTAATTCTACATTTATCGTGATAAATTAACTAGGTACCTAATTTCCTCCACTTTTCAATAAGGAGTTATTGATACGTCTTGTTTCACAATTTATCACAGTTCAATGCTAGCGACCCAAAATGTACATAGGCTTGGTCGTAGTCACAATCCAAACACAATGAGCTCACTGAGTGCATTGCTTTAAGCAAAATTCTATTGGAACCAAATGAGAGTCGATATCAATCACTAACCTACTAGATAGGTACTTTACTAACTACGGACAGATCCCCACAACTTGAAGGGATATCGATTACAAATAATCTTTATTTATTTATTTATGATGATTTGAATGGACACTAGTGGACATTTTAATGTAGAAACGTGTAAATGTAATGTAAGTACTTAAACCCATGAATATGCAGATAAGGCATTTACGACATTTTCCATTGAATTAATTTCCATACTAAATCATGTAAGTACATAATTTATAATTTATTTATAATATCCTTTTTTTATATATCCTTTTTTTATATATCCTTTTTTTATATATCCTTTTTTTATATATCCTTTTTTTATATATCCTTTTTTTATATATCCTTTTTTTATATATCCTTTTTTTATATATCCTTTTTTTATATATCGTTTTTTTATATCCTTAAACATAATGTATTTTTTTTTGCAAACATGCGATGTCTGTTCTGCGCCCTAATTGAATGATTTTCAAGGATATTGCTAATCCATTACTTCGTATGTTCGAAAAATTTGTCTGCTCAACAACGTAAATAACGCAATGAATGTTGTTGAACTGTCAAAATGTAATGCCAATGCTAAGTGTGTTACGTAATTACCTCGGAGATCTATCGTAAATATTTGGTATTCTACAAGACTTTCAAAGGAAGCCAATTAAAGATTTTAAAATTTTTAAAAAAATCGACAGTCTGACATAGGGACAACATCTGAATTTATCTGCGAAATACAGTAGTATTTCAGAATTAAGGTATCAGATAACAATAAGTCAGGTGTTATAGGGACATGGCACTTAAATAGGTAGTCAAGTCTTAAGTCATGCTAACTAACTTTCAAGTTTTGACCAAACATCATGCAGCAAATAAAATTATCTATCTTATCTAACCTAAATTGCTGAGGAACTCGTGACTAAGTAATAACAGCCACATGGGTCGATCCATCAGGTTAAGCTACGTTTGTCAGGGTTGGTCCGTGGATGGGTGACCATCTTTACATACCTAGAGTCCTCCCTGCCTCGGAAAGCACGTTAAGCTGTTGGTCCTGGCTGTAATTCGTGGAACTTTGACAGTCGTTACGGGTCATCAGTCCAGTCCGGTAAGGGATATCGTATTACCCAATTACTGGGTTGGGGAGGTCAGATAGGCAGTCGCTTCATGTAAAATACTGGCATTTAGCTGCATCCGGTTAGACTGGAAGTCGACCCCAACATAGTTGGGAAAAGGCTAGACAGATTTTTGATCTAGCCTAAATTCTAAATTCCGATTTCGGTTTCGAAATTTGGTTCAGATTTCATACATGTTACACGGAACCCTGACTGAATAACAAATTCATAACAGCAATTAAGTAACAGTATTCATTGACAGTTACCTAATATTATAGTTATGCATTTTTATTTCATTTGGGATACGTAATACGCAAATTACTAACACTGTGTGAATTATTTTTGAACACGACATTTACCTACTAAATTGTTTTACGGCTGTAAGTAAATACTTAAGAAAAATTAAACATAGTTTACATAGATAGGTAGTAGAAGTGTTTACATTTAAAGCTGCAGGTAATTACAAAAAACACTTCACGTAATTACGGTCAGCCACAAAAGTCGATTAACACTTTCGCTTTTTCGATACTAATTATTGAGCAAAATATCCATAAAAAATCTGAACTGATATAAAATTTAAAGAGCATTAACTTTTAGCTATTACATGAAATGTTGAAAAACAAAGTATCGATCCATTTTGTATCAATTTAAATGATAAATTTCAAAGTAA
Organism: Agrochola lota; assembly: GCA_947364205.1. Classification (NCBI taxonomy): domain Eukaryota; kingdom Metazoa; phylum Arthropoda; class Insecta; order Lepidoptera; family Noctuidae; genus Agrochola; species Agrochola lota. The sequence continues at coordinate 13,044,893 of OX376223.1, read as the reverse complement.
CAGCATTTATCGATTCCCAATGCTGACTTGTTTCTAAAAAGTATTTCGTGGTGAAATAAAAGCCTTTCGTTGAGATTAATCATCCCCATTGCAATATCTACTATACATTGTAACAGCGAATCAATTTTCACGCCTCCTTAAGACCTAGGCCAAATATTTTTTGATATTCGGATAGCTTTAGGAGTCTGTGTTACCACCTGGTTCCTCGAACAGTTGTCCGTGAGGTACGCACTCGACGTCTATTACCTACTTGCCTCTGTAAATCCAACGCTGGCTCGTTCACCACTTCATCGTTTGGTGAGACGTATACAATGAGTTTAATTCAATCGAGATTCTTTTTCTTAATAAAAATGCATTTAAGAAGCAAATCCAAGCAACCCTAAAGGATCAGCAAAGTGTTATATAGTGACGTAATGTTTAATAATGTACGCACACAAATTGACTTTTTCTGTTATAAATAAAAAAATCCAGATATGAATTCTAGGATAATGTCAGTTATATAGGTAATTTATCTGTGTTAATATAGTATAGTTTTAAATACTTTTAATTGTAATCTGTGGAGAACGTAATGGGTAGCATAATTAAACAAATATATAGGTATATTTAAGATATGAAGACTATTTCTTATTGTGCTACTGTTTGCTTTTCCTTAAAATAAATAAATAAATAGCTCATGACAGTCATGACCTTAATAGCTAATACCTTAAAGGCTAAGAAAAAAAACGTAAAAAAAAACCACAATATTTTGCGGGCACTAGCTTTAACCCTTTTAAAAGACTAGGGACCTTTGGAGAGTACATTAGGATTATGTTGTACATATCGTGACTTTCCCATCGAAATAAAAATGCAATTATTTGCAGAGTTAATTACATGAAAATGACACGATTGGTTAGCTATATGCTATGTTAATAATATAATTATACTTATGAATAAGTGTTTACATGTATCGGTAAGAATCCAAGTGTATTAGAGTAATTTAATTCAATAATAGAACGAATAGAATAACCAGAACTAAAAATAAGGATCTTATTGATATAAATTCTGCCATTTTAAATTGAGACCAAATCCATGAAAATTCTTGAAACTTGATAATCATAGGTAGGGAACCACGTGTAACTATGTAGTTATGCAGAAATATTATAATGAGTTACTTCTGAACTGTAATAAAGTCATTACATGTCGCTAAACGTTTTTACGACTTACTCTACTATTACCATTTCTAAGAACACGCTGTCTTTTTGAAAATTCACTGTATATTTACTTCTTCACTGGTTGTTTACACATAATTTATTATTTTTGCTTATTTTTTTCAATATTTGTTTAAAATATTATCCACTACCTTCCGCCAGCGGCTTCGCCCGGGTGATGTCTTTATAAATTAGAGCCTATGTTACTCAGGGATAACATACCATTCTACTGGCGACGTAGCGGTTAAATAAGTCCAGTAGTTTTTGAGTTTATTAATTACAAACAAACATACAAAAAATCAAATCTTTTCATATAATAACTTGTTAAACTAACTAACTTAATTTAAACCTAAATGCTTACTAAAGGTATCTACTAATAAGCATATTGACCACTAATTTATAGAGGTAAGAGACAGTGAGTCTCTACACTTGGCTCTCTTTATTTTCAATCTACAGATATAATCTACAACAAATGGTCTTAAAAATAATTTCAGTAAGTTATTTAATTAAAAAACTCAAGTAAACGTAAACAGAATTGGTATTAAGCACGGTTAACGCTACCATTACCAATTACTGCCGCAACACAATTAAAATATTAAATCGATCCAATATTAACTATCAACGATAAAAAGCTTAACTTTAGTAAAATTTCTAGTTATATTTAAACTCGTCGTCAATCAACTTTATTTATCCAAGGCTTTTTATTTTATCCCGTTTAATTTATTTTCAAAGTTGAAGTTACACGTACAAGGAGAATGTACAAGGATTCTCCAATATTATTGTAACCACCTTATTGTAAATACCTACATTCTGAACAAATAAATGAATATTCTATTCTATTCTATTGAACGTAACGCACCTATATGTATAGAGGTGCCTATCACTGAAACTGAAATGTTATATAAAGCTCCATGTAATCCCTTTGAAACTGTAATTTTATTGATGTTTTTTACACTTCAATTATTATATTTATAAGTAACGTAACTTTATCGATTTTCAACACTTTATTATTTAATTTAGTTTTATGACATAAATTCGCGCTACATATTACCTATGACTTATTAAAAAATTAACCCCAAAAATCGATAAAATTAAACTAAAAACAAAATAAAACTCACGCTTCGACAAAATCAGCTGCCAGCCGGTCAACATATTTGTTCTTTTGAATGTTAAACTCCACAAAAATAAAGCACTTTTAATTTTAGTTTTTTTATTCACTGGATGTTATTTAGTAATATCCATAGGAACCATATATCACAAGTAGAGGAATGATCGAGTGTCATTAAAGGCGCAAAGCATGCGCAGGAGTCGCGTCGATGCACTGAACCGTCACCCGCAACACACAGCCTACAATTAGGCGCCCGCGCACCGACCACGACTCTATATACCGATCGCCTGGCCAACGTAACACCATACTACACAGTACACTATACCATAATCAATTATCCTGTTGATATAAATCTAATTTGTTTTTTTTCTTATTCAAAATTGAGGAAATCATTTGTAGGCTGGAACTGGCGTAAGATACGAATCTTTATTATCAGACGTGTATAGTTTAACTGAAAGTAATGAGTGTTATGGTAGGTACCGATGTTATTCTAGTCTAGACGATCTGTTATCTAGGCTGGAAATAGTGAGTGCTACCTATTTTTATACACATAATAAGCGAATTATTTTTACTACTATCCAACAATCGATTACGCATTAAGGTTTCTATTTTGGGTGATAATTAAGTAAATAAGTTGAAAGTCGTTAAACACGTTTCAGAATGTTTTTTTTATGTTTGTATCTACAGTCTATCCGGAACGTGCCTAGACTAATCCTCGTGATTCGAATGTTGTTCAAATCAAATCAAATCATTTTAACGTTAGAAGCTAGGTGCACGGTTACTCTAGTAAAAAGGCTTTTACAATGTTTTCAAATTACAGTGTTAATAGGTACCTATAAAAGGACAGTGTAGGCCTATCAGCAAGTACCAGGTAGTTAACAAATTAGAAAATGGTCAACAAATCTACAGTCTACTACTCGGCCTACTCGTTTTCACATTCACAAAATATAAAAGAGATAAATAAAATAATATAAATAAAAACTAATTTAAACCAAATGACATGATCGCCATAACAACTGTAACAAATCCGAATTAATATCCTGTCCACAAAAGTTCAAACTCCTTATCCAACAATATCTAGGTATGTGGAAAATTATCGCATGTGGGGCAAAAGTAATAAAATTTGCAAAACCAGTTAATTTACGTAACAGCGAAGCGGTCAAGTTCAGTAACACACGGGCGCGGGCGTGCGATTCGTGTGTCAAAATCACAATTGTCGGGCCTAAATGCGTAAATAATTTGCCGTATCTGATACACTGGTTACAGAGACTATTAATTTTCAAACAATTCAGATAAAACGTGCAATGTATCGGACACGGCTATTTACTTTCACTTAGATACACTCGCGTTACAATTGTGATGAAGTTGAAAGCACTGCCTGGATTTGTTTCACAGTGTTGCTTTTTTTAAAACATGACTGTATGCCTGCATATTTACTTCGTGCTGTAAACACACAGAGCGTAGGCCTTTAAGACCAAACCGATTCAACGAGCTGTAAACTAAACGGTTGGTCACAGCTGACGGTGCTTCAACATGCACATGTTTGTTATTTAGCTAATATAACTATGTCAGAGCACTCAGCGAATATTTACTTGTATCTATCACATTTCTAATAAGCCCAAGGATACACCTCGTAATAAAACTCATACACATATACAAAAATACATGGTTATACTCTATCAATTAATGAATTAATCAAGCTTTTAATGAATAAATAAAATACGAACATGAAAGTGTGTCAGCATCACGTCTAATGTTATCTACGTAACAAATAAATAAATTATGTAAATTGCGTTAGATAGAACCTTAAGTAACTTTGTGCCTTTGTCCTGCTGAGTCCTAGTCACAATGGACATACAACAAGAGAGGTCGCAGAAGATCCACTCCTAGAAAGATGAAACAGAAAGAGTGAGAGAATAGAAGAGATCGGGAAGATAGAGACTTATACCTCAAGTGGACACTACACTCGCTATACTACTAAATTAAAATGTGGATTTGTGAAATCTCATAGAGATTGCACGCGATGCCAGCTAACCCGCAGTGTAATAGATAGCTTCGTGTGTTAGTTAATGTCCGGATTCATGAAAAGCCTATTGCTTCTCACAAAAAAGGGTTTTCCCGCAGTCACCATGTTTAGCAAGCACCTAGCAGGTTAGTGACGGCTGGTAACCAGAGGTACAGGACAGCTGAAAAGACTGTTGCGTACGTGAGAACTTTCCTCTTAGAGCCCTCTCTACTCTAGTCTACTTGTAACTGTGTTGGTATTTCATCATCATTATCCACAGCTCGACTTCACCGACTGTTGGGCATAAGCCTCCCTTTTCTTGTGCCAACCTGTGCTAGCCTCATCTAGCTGCGATGGCAATAATGTCAACCGCCCATCTCGCCACCGCGGACGACCGTCACTTCTGGTTGGCATTTAATGGAGTGAAACTACCTAACTGATCTTTTTCGTGACATGTAACATCTACGCATGATTAATTGTTCTCTTACAATAGATGTTGCTCTTTCTGCAACATTACACAATCCTGCACATAAACAAGTTTATGAAACAATCGATCATTGATCTATTGGTTGCAAAGGTAACAGAGATTTTTATGCGGAGAGTTGCAAGACTAAGGCTGCCTGTCCATTCAAGCGGAGCGAAGCAGCGGAGACGAGAATGGCAGCGGAGTGGAGCGGAGTTGCGGACAGTGTCTGTCCATTGATGCGGAGCGAGGTAGCGGAGCGGAGTTACGGACTGTGCGGAGCGAGGTAGCGGAGCGGTGTTGCGGACTGTGCGGAGCTAGACCGAGTTCACGCGACGAGTAATAATTTCCCGCTCCACTTTTCCGCTCCGTTTCCCCGCTCCGCTTCCCCTCTCCGCTTCTCCGCTCCGTTTCCCCGGTCCGCTTCCAGGTTTTGTATGACTTTTTAAACTAGTTCGCAAATCCCTGTCCACTGAAACGGAGCGGAGGTTTTATGCAATTCCATTGGTTAATATTGGCACACTGCTACTCCGCTCCTCTTCTCTCCGCTCCAGTGGACAGGCAGCCTAAGAATACACATAATTTTCTACATATTCGGGTATTTTCGAAAAATTCAATTCACCAGACAAATAAGGCCCATAAAACAAGGTAAAATAATATTATGGGTAAGCAGTTCAGTCCACAACAACACAAACATCTTGAATAGCATGACATGGCGATGGCCGTGGGCCGCGGGGGTGTGTCAATATTATTTGACACATATCACTTATGGATATGACCTATTATGTCGTCATCGTTCAACTGTTGATATATGATAGTGTACCGTTATTACTAAACATTGACAGGGGAAAATAAATTCAATGATAACAACAGCTTCATAACTGTAAATAGGAAGACTGATTCTACGTTGTATGTCTACGCAAGCAATCAGAATTGACGTAGACGATCACGTACGTCTATAAAAGGGGTCGCAATTCAATTGATATGCGAATAAACAAGAACATTGAAGATTATGAACCACTTAAACACATTTATCAATTGTTTTTAAATGGTGAAACGTCAATGCGCAAAAACACGCCTCCAAATTGCTTCCATACGACGCGACGCAAGCGCTGTGAGGCTTCACTTTTAGGATAGGAATGTATGTAACTGATGATAATGAATAAACATTGTTCACACCTTCAAGTACACAAGCTAGTGAAACTGCAGGCAGTACTAGTAGATGTATGGAAGGGAGATGTAAGCAGTGAGGTGCACCCATGCATCCACACTATGATGCGCGCGACTGTATAAAACTATCTTCTACATACAATCAGGGCTCGTATAACGGTATATTTTTTCGAAACGGTTTCGTTTTAAAAACCTAAAAAACTATTTTTTTCGGTTACGATCGAACGGAACGTTATAAAAACGTTTTTAAAGGAGACAAAATTTAAATCGTTTTCGGGTAATGAAACGTTTTTAACCGTTCTTTTTTCCTTTTTTTGATTGATCGATAGGAAACTCGCAACACAACCCTTACGGCAAGCGCATTGGAACCAATGATGTAATGAAATGAAGACAAAGTGCAATTTAACTAAACAAGTTCATGCTTGACGGCGCACGCCTCGTGCGCGGCTGTGTCCTGCGGAATAAACCGGTTTTTGTTTTACGGATAAACGTTCTCATTTCGTTTTCGTTCCGAACAAAATGTTGTACAAAGAACGGTTAAAAACGTTATTTAAAATAACGTTTCCAAGCCGTGCACACAATACAAAGCCTAAAATAATATTTATGAATTATAGTTTGTCTGCATTAATTAAATAAGATGTAAAAAATCTGTAATAACATTAACAATTTTTTTATATTGGTTATTATTATTAGAAATAAAAAAGTTATTGCTATTTAAAATTCACATTTTTAGTACCAAAATTTCCCAAAAACCATTAAAAAAAATTGCAAATTTTCAACAGGGGTCAAAAATAATGACTTTTAGATACCCGCTAAATGACGGCCGCCCGCGCCCAATGTAATATAAACTTACCCGGTAAAATACCCCATTGAAAAAAAATATAGATGTTCCTGAAAATTACCACATAAATATACTCTCAGTTCGATACCTAACAACACCCTCACTCACACGTTATTTTTTACATGTTGTAGAGACATGTGCTGCTTTGTTTCACGAATGTATGCTAAAGGGAATATTAAATAGGTAGTACGTTATAAAGTGATTCAATCACGCGGCTGACGGTAACGAGTGCTCTGCCGGCTACCGGTCCACATTACAATTACCCTCATTAACTCATTACATGTGTATTTCGTCAATCTTTAACTAATGCGTCCAAGATTTGTTACGTAAAGTAACTATGACTAAACTACAGAAAATGTTACTTGTTTTATTGTGACAATACAAGTACCTTTAATGGCAAGATTGATTACTTAATACTTCCGTGATAGTGTTATGTAGTAGCACATTCTTCAGTAACACTTCTAAGAAAGGTTGTTGATGACCACCGTAGAAACGGAAGACAAAATGACAGATTGTTGAAAGATTTCTACGGTGTTATAAAAAAGTTTTACAAAGGAAATTTGTATAGAAAACGATATAGGTACAGACAGGCAAAAGTCCTCGCGCACATGTGGGAGTGTCGCGAGGAGGCGAAACGCCGGGGCGTAACTCCGCTGCCGCGAGAAATCACGGCACAGCGGACAGAGCTCCGGCGGGATCTCATGGCCGCATGGAGAGTGCGATTGTCGCAACCCAGCGCTGGGCACGCCACAATTGCGGCGATAAGTCCCTTCTTTGAGGAGTGGCTTGAGAGGCGCCATGGCGTCCTCACCTTCCGCCTGAAGCAGGTCCTCACCAGACACGGTTGTTTCGGGAGGTTCCTGTGCCGCATAAGGCGGGAGGAAACGCCCGGGTGTCACCACTGTGTGGATCGCCCGGAGGACACGGTGAAGCATACGGTGGAGATCTGCCCGGCTTGGGCGGAGCACCGCCGTGTCCTCACGGAGGCGATCGGCGGCGACGATCTCTCGCGTCCGGCCCTGGTTCAGGCCATGGTTCGAAGCGAGAGTGCATGGGAGATCGTCACCTCCTTCTGCGAAGCAGTTATGCTCGCGAAGGAGGAGGCGGAGCGCGCGAGGGAGATGCAAGCTGTACGCCCTCGCGCCCCTAGTCGCCGTAGGAGACGCCCCGGGCGTCGGAAGTCACGAGCTGACTTCCGGCCACCGTAGGCGCGGGCTTGCGGACGGAGAGCAATGGGTAGCTCGCCGCCCGATAAGGACCAGGCCCGACTCGACGGCGCCTTGTGTTCCACGCGCGCCTCAAAGAGATGTCAGCACCAACTGACGGGGTCCGTAAAGACCAATGCCTGCTGAGGTTGCGGGTTCGTCCGAAAGGGATATCGCGGCCCTGCACACGGGCAACGGAAGGAACACGGGTGGGTTTTAGTCAGTAAAAACCTGACACGCCCTCTCGCTCCGCCCAGAGCGGGAGAAGTCATTTGATGATTTCCCATGGTAAAAAAGGGTGGCAAAAATTTGTATGTACTGAATCCATGGTAACAGTTTTTGTTACCATGGATTCAGTACATACAAATTTTTCGTAGGTTATTAAAAAAAAAACTGCCGTTTCATAGAAAAGTGCAATACCTACGCGGTCAAAATGTATGGAACGGCTGTTTTTTTGTATAACCGACGAAAAATTTCAACGCAGGGGGTTCATAATCATGTGCTGAATCCATGGTAACAGTTTTCGCGGCAATATCCCTGCCACCCTGTAGACTGGTGGTTATACGTTTTCCGGAAGATTGTTGGGTTACAGTATTGTATGTCTCGATATGTATTGGATTGTCACTCAGTACCTACTGAGTGACTCGATATGTATTGGGTATTGGATGGTCACTCAGTAGGTACTGAGTGACAATCCAATACATATCGAGACCCCTCCGTGCAGGAGAAAGCACGTTAAGCCGTTGGTCCCGGCTGTCATTCGTAGATCGCTGACAGTCGTTACGGGTCGTCACAAGCCCAAAAGTCTACCAACAAGCCTTGCCCAAGTAGTATCGTGTTACCCTGTAGCTGTGGAGGTCACATAGGCAGTTGCACCACGTAAACTCCTACTATTCAGCTGCATCCGGTTAGACTGGAAGCCGACCCCAACATAGTTGGAAAAAGGCTAGGCAGATTGATATTGTATTGTACCTAACCTCCATTAGGGATGTTGAAAAAAAAAATTTGACTGTCTGGTTGATAATAAAAATAAAAAAAAAATTAAGATTACGGCAATACATTTAGTACTACTCGCCGGTAGATTTTATACTGAGTTGTGACGTAGCGAGCCCCCACTCCCCAACTTTAATGCGCTTTATCTAAACCATTTTTTATTAATATGATAGAGCAAAAAATACGGACTAAATAGTTTGTTTTTGCCCCAGCAAACATCCCTTTTGCCAGTCATGGTTAGGCACCATGACATAAAAAAAACATTAATTTCAGGTACCACATAACCTATATTATAAGAAAACATCTTTAACTTATTCAATAATAAATACAAAATCACACAACAATAAATACAAACGAATAAATAAAAAATCAAGACTCAAATTAGACCAATCAAATTCAAATCCATATTCAATCATAATTAGCTCATATTCACTACAGGATGCCTACCACGAGCTCTTAGCGCGATCCATTTTAGGACCTAAACTGAACTGTTCTTCTAATTCGTACCATGACGTTAGTTTAACGATTCAATTTAGGCCATGCCATCTGACAGCGATTGTCCCAAACTGAGTCGCAAGTTTTGGTTTCATTCATTCTTGTTTGGTACCATGACGTCCATATAGCAGCTCAACTGAAACGCTCAACTGTCAAAATAAGCGATTCAATAAAAGTTACTATTTCTCTAACATAAACTGAAACGTTTGGTGAATTATTGACGAAAATAAAGTTTTTTAGTGCTATTTTAGTGGAATTTTACAAAAACCAATGTAAGTGAGCTTTAATCTTTCTTTTAAAGTCTAAAATACCTATTTTATATGCCTTTTTTAACCGCATTAGTTTTTGTCTAACAGATTTCTGATGAACTACTTTTATTTGAGTTTTTTGAGGAAGATTCTGCCTCACACTATGCCCACTATGCCCCAACTCAACTCACACAACTTTGTTTACTCTGGTACGTTCGAAACAGAAACATAATTTGTTTTATTAGGTCGAAATAAAAAATATATTTTCCTATACTTAATAAATAGCAAAAGGTAAATAAATATCTACTTTGACTAAGAATTATTTTAACAATAGTTACCGTATTAACGTGGAATCTTAAAAAAACTGTTGAGTGTCTGTTTTACTTTAAAGTAATGATACTGAGTTAAGAACAAATAAAATTTTACTTGCTTCTGAACGTGTCTGACACTAAATAATGTGCGCGAAACAAACTTATATGACAATAATAGCGTTGTCTCGTTTTCACCAAAAACGTTCCAAACGCGGCCGCGCGGTTCAGCCACAGATTGCGATCTTTCATTCACTTTTAACGATCCAAATGCCGCTGAGTTTATTGGACGTCATGGTACGACTTTGAAGCGATGCAGTTTAAGAACCTAAACTGAAATGCCTTGCTTTTGAATCGTTTTTAATTAGATCATGGTAGGCATCCAGTAGTCTCTTACGCACTATATTTAACTTGTCTGTCGTACATAAGGACACAGTCCAACCTATTTGCTACCATATTACATAGGAAGCGAGCCTGTTACTGTTCTGGAACAAATCCAGGCTCTAGGGCCGCTACTGACTTTTACTACCTCAAACCTTTAAAAAAACAGGTTGGCTTTTATTTTACAATACTCTATTTTACTATTTGTTTATCTTTAACAAACAAACAGTGCGCTCACGATTATAATATTTACGAAGACTCTAACTAAATACACCAAGCAAATATCCATTGCAATGTATTTTTGTCTAATATTCTGAGAAAGTACACAGATCTATGTATAAAGGTGTATTTAACCTGGAGATCATTTATCTATAACGCTGCTGTTCGATTCCCAGATCGGGAAAAGTGTTATTGGGTTTTTCTATCTGGAATTTCTCAGTAGCAGCTGGCCAATATACAGAGTAAGGGGGTACTTTGGATGTTCACCCGGTTGATGGCAATAAGCTCGCCCCCTATTACATGGGAGTTAAACATAACTGGCGAATTGTGGGTGTATCGGGCACACCTCTCACTCTCCACACTTGCAGGTGTGACGTCATACCAGAATGCAAACTACTTGCTCATTAAAAAACGTAAATGGATCGGCAATGAGTAAATTAGAACTGGATAGAACCGATACAACACATCGTTTTAAAGTTCATGTTCAAAGTTTCGTTTGATTAAAACGGCTGCTTCACGAGTGAACAGGTTTGGGCAAGGTGCACCATTGTCGACTGCATCAGTCGATTACTGGTAAATTACACACCAGCTGGTCTATTCTGTAAAAATCTCTCTAGTTAATAACTTGGGAAAAGTGATCTGTCATTCTACCTGATGCTAGGGATTAACACTATTGACATCTCATTTCAAGTTAACTTCACCCAATTTTTCACAGAGTTATTTTTACAGAATAGATCTGATGGTCAGTGATACAGGAGAACTCCAAGTCTTCTGCGTGAGGCAACTTTCCATTGTATCTGCAATCGTCCGTAGTCACAAGACTTTCCCCAGAAGAGCAGACTATAGTGAAATTCTGTCTAAGCGGGTGTTCAAAATCCAGGTTACTCTCACCTACACACATTTAACAAGGTCTGCAAATCACTGGACATCAAAGACTTGCTATCCGCTCCCCTAAGAAGTGCTTCTGGAAACAACACACACCGAAACAGAATAATTTCTCTATAGTTTATCGACAAGCAAAAGTGCCAGCAAACAACATCCCTCTCTCACACTTTCACCCTCACTGACACTCACTCAAACACACACAAAATATAATACACGCTTTACTAAACTAGCCCTGTAAACTGATATATTTATTTCTGCTCAATCTCCGACTCCCACGATACAAGCCCTGCTTAGTTTGCGGGTCAACGGTCAAACCAAAACTTGTGATGTACCTACAAATTTAACGGTGTTTAATTATGTAAAATTACTGGCTGTCATCACCATCATCATGTTTTTTTTTTTTGTTAAAACCTTAGTAAGCCATCCGAGCTGTATTAATTAAGCTTCCACACTGATACTGAGTAATCGTTTAGTTGTTTATAAAACGCACCTTAAAACAAATGTCGACTCACCGTCGCACACTGCCCAAATATTTAACTTGACCATACTGGATTTAGTATATTGTTGAATATCTTGCAGCGGTAGGTAGGTACCTACTTCGGTAGGCTGAAGAACTTATTGAGTCATAATGTCTCATTCAATTGTTAACTTTCATTTTACATTACATAATAACAAAGACTTGTTTGTATATCTTTGAAATTTTGAATTACACGTGCGTTCACGTGCTTATGTATTTTAACCATGTAGGCGCTACGCGGCGTCTACGAGGTATCTACAAGACGTCTCCGAGATATCTAGGAGGCTTCTACAAAATATATACGACGTGTCTACGAGGTTTTCACGAGGTATCTACGGGGCTTTTCCAAGGTATATACGAGGCGTCTACGAGGTATCTACGCGTTATTAACTAGATGTAGGCAACATGACATCAACGTCCACATACGCTCCGTGCGAAGATAGTCTAAAAAGGAATCCTACGAAACGAACGAAATTAAAATAGTGATATTTTTGACTTAACAGTGAATGGTTAGTAAGATATAGGAAGCTAATGGAATATAATATCTTAACATTTAAAAAACTACCAACTATTAAATTCATACTTAGAAATCATTTTAACGAACTCATTCGACTGAATAAGAGCAAATATAGGAAAATGTTATTATGGCCTAACTACTAACAGTACTTAAGAATAACCGATACTACAAAATAAATAAGTACTGTAGTATTTATTATATTATCTGTGGTACTGTCAAGTGTTTTCTAACTGGACACTATAACAGAACAGAATAGACAGAACATACATTAAAGAGACGCCTGATAAGTAAAAAAAATTAAGTAGTAGATTTGTATGCTTAGTATCCATCTTATTAGGAATTCAATCAGCAAATGACATGACTACAAATGAACCGGACGCTTATAGATTAGTTTCTATCCGAATTAAAATGATGATCCGCAAATCAATGCCGTTTATTCCGACACTATAAATAGAATCATTTAACGCTAGATTATTCCGATCTTGAAACTAGATAATACGTTTTATTTGACAACTGAAGAACGAGTAGTAATATACAGTACACGTAAGTACTATGTTTACGGAACTAAAGTATGTTTAACTTGAAGACACTACCGGTTCTAGTCTTTGTTGTAACATGTGCACCACGAAATATTTTCCCTAACAATAAGTAGATCTAGTAGCACAGACTCCAGGGTCGATGACGTGACCTTGCAATGTTGCTACTGAAAGGAAATCGAGAGACAATCAGCTATTCCAACAATTGTTGTGACACGGCGGCGGTTGCAAAATTGGTATAATCGTTACAAATAATACTTGGCAAAAAAGTAAATTGGACAAATAATTTTATTGTGGTCTATCATAGATATCATATTGAAAAGTTATTTAATCTGTGTCAAGTGGATTATAACCTCTTTTCACTCGAGGTTTCAATTTGTAGGCAACTTCATAATAAATCAATCTTTGACTGTGGATTTGTAGTGTTGCTTATTTGTATTGTTTTGCCCGCGTAGGGAGTTACCTGGGAAGCTCTGGAAAAAGATGAGGCTGAGAACATTGTGGTAGGAGGGTCCTGTGGGTGTTCGATAATTACCTTTATGTACTTAATTATTTGAGATTTCCGCAGAAAACTCGTAGGTACCAATACTACGAAAAACGTCTACGTCAAATTCCACATGGGGCGCTGGCGGCTGTCGTGAAGCGGGTGCCTAAAAGTCATAACCCTGTATATGACCCTTGTTGAAAATTAGCTATTTTTTATGGATTTGGGGTAATTTTGGTCCTAAAAATGTGATTTTTAAATAGCAATAACTTTTTTATTTCCAATATTAATAAGAATTTTTATTACTTTTATGTAATGCTATTGCAGTACCTATATGCTCCTTTCGGACCGGATAGGGTTTTTTTAAGATATTGCATTCAGAATGTATTTATTTGTATAGAAGACAGTCAGAATATCTTAATCAAAGTACTTTAGTCTTCTACTTTTCGTGTAGTTAGTGACTAACCTGGTGTCAGAATTTTAAAGCCGCCACATGCCGTCGAGAAATACCTTTTAGGCATTCCGGTTTCCTCACGATGTTTTCCGTCACCGCCGTGTTTGAAGCAATTGATAATTATACAATAAGCATATGAATCCGAAAAGTCAGAGATGCGTGCCTTGGGTTCGAACTCGAGACCTAATAGGTACTTGGCAGTCTGCCGGCCACCCCACTAGGCTATCACTTTAGTAGTGAGTAGGGATAGGGACTTCGTGTTTAGATTGTCCATAACAACGTGCAAAACTTTCTGGACTTTAAAGCAGACTGTGACCTCTGAGTTTGTTTCTGCCTTTCTTCTCAGAGTAAGTAGTCGAATAGAAAACGCTAACCTCAACTAGTGTTTTTTTTAAATTAAAATGTGTAAGTACCCTGTACCCGATAAGGAAATAAAGACAATACTAGGAGGGATTCCCAATTTATTTGACTAGAGAATGAGATGAGCTCACCAAACATACACATGTCATGCATGACATGTATGGATCACTCTAGTCACATGTACTGTACTCAGTATTCATGAAGAGTACTCCTATGAGCGCAACCTATGACTTTATGATTTAAGTACCTACTTATTACGGAAGTGGTTCAATATGAACTGAACTCGGTTTTAGAGGTACTGAGGAGGATGTCTTTTGTTGAAATCGGAGTTAGTATTCGGGAAGTAAAAATACAGCAGTCACAAGAGTCAGAAAGGAGTTCTGTTTTATTTAGTCCGTAGTTGAAATTTACAGCTTCTAAGCAACATCATAAAAATGTGCGTGAATACGATGACCACATCTGTTCCCAGCCAGGTTCTATAGTCGCCGCCGCTGCAAGCAAGAATAGTCCTTACGGTGGTTAGATATGAACTTCTCCAAATCAAAATATGTTATCATCCAAAGTGAGCAATTGGTTTTCCCTTTTTACAGTATCTACATTTCGCTCTCTGAAATTACTGTTGTTCAACTCATGGCCATAACATAACATCACGCCTTGTTTCCCCTAAGGGTGAGGCAGAGATGTACCTATCGTAGGTACATCTAAATTTCACCAGTTATGTTTAAGTCCCATGTAATAGGGGCCGAGCCTACCGCTGCTACTGAGAAATTCCTGATAGGAAAACCCAATAAAACTTTGCTCATAGGACCTCATGCTCAGCTACTGCTACGCCAACTGTTAGACCAACGAGGCAGAACTCATGGTCATAGATCGATTTAAACTGTATACAATGATCTCAGTAGATATTATATAGCAAAGAGGTAGAATAGAATAGAATATATTATATAATAGAATAGAATATAATAGAATAGAATGTAATAGAATAGAATATATAATATAATAGAATATAATAGAATAGAATGTAATAGAATAGAATATATAATATAATAGAATATAATATAATAGAATAGATATTATTTTATTCATTGTTGCTGCAGGTAGATAACAAATAAAGTTGGTTAAAATTAAAAAAGTAGGTTTCTCTACAACATACCTCTAGGGTGTGCAAATAAATAAAAAGAAAATTCTAACGCAGAAAGATAAAGTATTCAATGTACTATTTATTCAATGTTAATTACACTGTCTAAGAAATTCACTGTCTTTTTTTTGGGCTTGCTTTAACACTTAACTAACAACATACCTACTTAATATACAAAAAAAAACACAGAAATCAAAAATTTTATTCATATTCAACTTAATTATATTCCTAGATGCGAATGGAAATTTCTAAAGACAAGTATTCAAAGCGATCTATTAAAAAAAGAACATGTTTGTTTACGCCGCGCCGCCGTGGAAACAGGAGTATGTTCGTGACCCAGTCTTTAGTCGTAGCATTATGGCTCAAGTATTGAAAATCTACAATAATACAGAGAATGGCTAGTTCTTGGAAAGAGCTCGTATGTATAATAATATGTATATAAAGATTTTACGTAACATCAGTTTTATTTGCGACAAGGTCGATACGTAAATTAGGTTTGTGGTTTTATTCTAGTAATTTATGGCTTCAAAAAATCATGTATTTGAATTTAGAAATAGCCTTGCAAAAACTTTATAAACACGTTTCTCAATAGTTACACATATCGAAATGTACGTCCGAACAACTTTTTTTTTGTGGAGAAATCTTTATGGATACCTCATGCATGGATATGGAGGGACGTGGACGCGTAACTCTACGGTACCAGAGGAACCGGGAGCGGCGGAGCACACACTATGTATACATCGATTCGAAGGGTATTAGTTAGTGCTTTGTTCACATTAGGTATGTAAGTACGAGTATAGTCATTTTCGTTCCAGAATGGTTTCGATGTTTTCAAGCCCTGTTATAAATTATTATTTTAAACGGTTAATATCTATTTACCCACAAGCAGAAGGACATTTTAGGGTTCCGTAGTCAACAAGAAACCCTTGAAGTTTCGCCATGTCCGTCTGTCTGTCTGTCTGTCCGCGGCTTAGGTCAGAGACTCTTAGTACTAGAAAGCTTTATGTCTGTTTTTTTGGTACCTACCCTTTTTTTTTTTTTTCAGGATGGGAAATCATCAAATGACTTCTCCCGCTCTGGGCAGAGCGAGAGGGTGTGTCAGACTTTTACTGACTAAAACCCACCCGTGTTCCTTCCATTGCCTATGTGCCGGGGCCGCGATATCCCTTTCGGACAAACCCGCAACCCCAGCAGGCATTGGTCTTTCGACCCCGTCGGTTGGTGCTAACATCTCTTTGAGGCGCGCGTGGAACACAACGCGCCTCAAAGGCGTGAGGGCGTGCAGCTTGCATCTCCCTCGCGCGCTTCGCCTCCTCCTTCGCGAACATAACTGCTTCGCAGAAGGAGGTGACGGCCTCCCATGCACTCTCGCTCCGAACCATGGCCTGAACCGGGGCCGGACGCGAGAGATCGCCGCCGCCGATCGCCTCCGTAAGGACATGGCGGTGCTCCGCCCAAGCCGGGCAGACCTCCACCGTATGCTCCACCGTGTCCTCCGGGCGATCCACACAGTGGTGACACCCGGACGTTTCCTCCCGCCTTACGCGGAACAGGAACCTCCCGAAACAACCGTGTCCGGTGAGGACCTGCGTCAGGCGGAAGGTGAGGACGCCATGGCACCTCTCAAGCCACTCCTCAAAGAGGGGACTTTTCGCCGCAATTGTGGCGTGCCCAGCGCTGGGTTGCGACAATCGCACACTCCATGCCGCCATGAGATCCCGCCGGAGCTCTGTCCGCTGTGCCGTGATTTCTCGCGGCAGCGGAGTTACACCCCGGCGTTTCGCCTCCTCGCGCAACTCCCACATGTGCGCGAGGACTTTCGCCTCCAGATCCCATGGCGGTAGTCCGGCAAGGAGGCTCACCGCCTCACGGGAGACCGTGCGGTATCCCCGGACCAACCTGATGGCCATGACCCTTTGGGACGCGTTCAACCGCCGGGCCGGTCGCAGCCTCAAGGAACGCGCCCACACCGGTGCCTCGTAAAGGGCCATGGACCGCACGACCCCCGCGTAAAGCCTCCGGCATTGGTACCTACCCTAGGAGTTAAATGTTTTTTTTTTTAAAGGTTTGTTGGTGCTGTAGGTTGTTGTCATTGGAAAACCATTTTTGGATTCAGGAATCCGTTTGTACAGTGCAAAGTTTTGTTAGAGACATGTTCCCCCCCAGCCAGCTAAATGGTTGGTTTTTGAATATGTGAAAAAATCACGGCAGTAGTATAAATAATGAAATTAAAAAGAAAACTATCACAGGTAAGTAGCCTCTACAAGTTAACGAGTAATAATCGACCAGCTTACATTTGCAATTACAAAAACATGTTCTCCCATACATTCCGTATGGGAGAAAATGTTTTTCAACTACAATGTTAAATTCTTCCCAACTACGGAACCCTTCATTGTACGTGGTCCGACACGCACTTCGCCGCGTATAATGTTGTGGACACAGGATAAAGGTACCTACTAATTAGTCGAAAACATAAAATTCCTTTTAATAGCTTTAAATAACAAGCCTAACTCAAAAACATAGTGTTTACATACAACATTCTTTTATGTAGATCCGTTGGCTGTTCGCAGAAGTAACACCGGTCGACCGTCTATTTACTATGTTGTGGTAGATAATGTTAATATCTTACTAATATTTCTTTATTTACTTCTATAAGTCAATGTGCTTTGTTAACAAAGTCAACTTGAAGAGTTATTAAAAAATAATATTGAAAAACCAGGAAAAAAAAAATAATGTTGAAAAAGCTTTGTCAACAAAGTCAACTTGAAGATTTATTCAAAAATAATATTGAAAAACAAGGAAAACAAAAATGTAATATTAAAAAAGCTTTGTTAACAAAGTCAACTTGAAGAGTTATTAAAAAAAAAAATTGAATAACCAGGAAAAAAAAAATCTCATAGTTTGCGCTAAAGTTAACCATCGCGGACGGTCAACGGCATTAGGTTTAGAACCGTGTTACAAAACTCTGTAAAACGAAGTAAAATAGTGTTTTCAGGAGGTCTTGCAGTTTTTACCTTTACCTTTAAATTTTTTTGTGAATATTTGTAACCGCGAACAAAAATAAATAAAAAGCTTTGATTTTAAAACCAACGCATATTCTAATAAATCTTGTTAAAATATACATCAGATTTTATTTTCACTGTTTTAATGCGGTATTCGCTAAAATAAACATACATTTAAATTGAGCCCTCCGCGAGGGCTCCCGACGTCCCCTATGCGACAAGGTGAACCCACCAGGAGGGCTACCGTTGCTGACCGTGTTAAACAACAAAGGTGAGTACAAAGAAAGGATTTTTTAAACTTCATCCCGGGGTCAAATAGGAGATGAAAGCTTACATTGAAGTTCGATATTTTCACCGATGGAAAATCCTACCGGGAACAAGGGCTTGTAGATTAATAAATACCCTGAAATTTTCCGCGTTCGTCTAAATTGTAAAACACTGGATATCTGACTTGTAGTCAAAAGTCTAAATAGAGAATCTTCCATAATGCACTTATTTTTAAAACCATGTGTACTAAGGATTTACCTACTTGCTATTTCTTACGAGATAGTTCTGATTTCATAAACATAATATCTATATATTAAAACGTGAAGCAAAGACTGGACCCTTCCTTTTATACGAAAATTACGCGGACAAAGGAGTATGTGGCACAGTTCAAGTTTATTTGGAGAAGGAGTGCAGAAAGCTAATATTTTTATACAACAGGCAATAGAAAAAAAAAAATATATGGTAATGATGACCTGAATTATTATTATGAGAATGGAATTAGTATGTACTATACATGAAATGAGTATGAAACTATCTAAATTATTCTATCGAACTTAAAATTTAAAATGAAAACGTATTAAATTTTTCCTTGGACTCGCTGTCATTTAAAACAGTGTCCCAGCTGCAGTCTCACTCTGGGCTCAGTTGCTTATTTATAACAATGATTAACAGTTAATAATAATTAATTAATAAGTCACCTTAGCTAACAACCTTAAACTTATCGTAACATCAAACCATGAAAAGACAATTGCTAAAACAAATAACACACTTTAATAGCCAAGTAAAGTGTACATTAGCATAATTTTTTTTTTTTGTTGCTCAATTGCAACGAAATAAGTCTATATTTAGCTAGTATAGTAGGTACTAAGAGTTACCGTTTGATCTTGAACTACTTATGTATTAGCTACGTCTCAGAATAAATGATAAATGCAATTTTCAGTGACGCCAATAAAGTCAAGGAAAATATAAAAGACGAATTTCTTTCTATCTTATAATATTATAAAGTTACAACCTCGTTAGTCGTGACAGACAGTATGGTCTCGGTAGGTACTAAGCCTACGCCCGTCTATTCATGAAGCCTACCCTATACAGCCTTTAGGGTTCCGTTTAGGGTTGACAACTTTTTGTACATGAAACAAAGTATATTAGGGTCAAAGTGGGAAATTAAACAGTATCACGCAAAACTACAGTATTTTAAGTATTTTTTAATGATTTAAATACATACACTTAACCAGTGCTGGCCGCGCGACTCATCAATTTAGCACCAATTTTGAAGGCTTTGAATGCCTCACCAAATAGACGAAAGCAATTTTTTTATTGAATGTATTAAAGCTCTATTTCTGTCGTCCCATCACTTAGCATTCGTCACTGAAAACACTTCTGTGAATACTCAGGTACGAGACTTTATTTTTGTTGAACAGTAAACATTATTTCAGAGTGAAAAAAAGTATAATACTGTTTTTAACAGTATAGTTGGCAAACCTAGTCCCGTTGGCACCATTTGGGTACGAGACCCTAAAAATACAGTAGAATTTGCCGAGCAATAAATGTGAATCAGTGACCGACCACAGTGCTATCGATTCCCAGTCTCCGTTATTGATGTTGCAGTAGGTAATGGAAAGGTTCACTGGCGCTGACTACCGCCGTAGTTATCACGATAGGCGCGGCAGACTGCTTGGCTCTCCTAACTAGACGTAGATATACATACCCAGTTATAGTCTACTCGACTCTACAGAACCCTTCATGCGCAAGCACAACATGCACTTGATCGGTTTTTTTAATACTACACCGACGAACTTTACGTAAGACACGCCCATGCATGCTGTTATGTCCCTAGTGGAAAATCTAAAACATAATAAATTGTAGATGCCTATGTCAATTGAAAGGAAATTGTCAATTTTATTATCTCAATAAATAATGCGTCAGTGAGCTGCCGTCATTTATCAAAGGACATACAGCGTGTATAGAAGAAACACCTTAGTCGTTTTAAAACAGGATTTAAACTTATGAAAAAGATTATTAAACGTCACATGCGACCTACGCAGGTACGGTTCTGTACGAAACTAATTTTGTACAGAAGCGCTGTGACCCGACGTTTTTATCTTACTAAGAAAGCAATTTCGGCTTTATGACACGCGTAAGGGCCCTTGTACACACACGTTTTTCTTGCTGAGAAAAAACTACTGTATATGCGCCTTGTAGGCACGGTCGTCAGTGTTGTATGGATCACTATGGAAGCTTGTTGATAGACACGTTTTTCCTACAGCGCGGTTTATACGCCGTACCGTGAAGAAAGCGTGCCGTGTCGACAAAGGGCCAAGTCTTCGCACTGAAACAGAAAATTTTACAAAGCTGTGTACGTAGGAATTTACACGTAGTTAGCTGCGCGTACTAAGTTACGCGTAGCAAGATACGCGTAGCAAGGTACGCATAGCAAGGTACGCGTAGCAAGGTACTCGTAGCAAGCCCCGCGTAGCCGTACTACAAAGTGTCTGTACGGTTACGAACGTAGTCGCAATGACTTTGCTTGCAGTAACATCTATCAAAATCCCGTTAGCATATGAAGAACACCCTGTTTTCATTATATTTGTTACGGCCATGACAAAGACAAATTTGATGGTCGTAGCAGTTGATGGCGTATCACGTTTATATTGGTTTTATTTACGATCTATTTGAGTTAGACAAACTGGTGAGAATTCCTGTTTCAAAACATTATTATCTGGATTATTAGCCGGAAGATTCCTATTATTTGGTCGTTTTCGTGTTTGAATGGCTCAAACGCTCTATGCTCTTTTAAAATAATAAGTATAATGAATTTATGATCGACATTTTATTTTCACAATAAATAACAACTTGTTTGAATTAAACATTTATTTCGTACCAACAAATCGGTGATTTCCACTACCATTATAAAAACAATTTCCTCATTCTAAAATTAAATCAGCGTTATCGTCCCTCGCCACGCTGTAGTAGAGATTAAAAAAATGCTCTAAATTCTATAACCGTTAGTTTTTATCTGGGACATTACCAAGCGTTTTTATATTAAATATTTAAATTAGAATTACAAGTAACCCCGTCTATAAATACTTAATAATTGAGTATTTTTCTCAAGTATTACCCAACGGTCTTGGATTGGGTACCTACAGGAAAAGATGAACTGCAAGCCATTTACCTTATAATTCTCTTCACAGCATTTCCCAAGATGATGAAATAAGTATTTTCTGTTTTAGCCATGTTTTTCTGTTTTTTAACATAACGATGCCTTCGTGGAGACAAACAAAAAACTTTGCATAATGAAGTGAGTGAATCACTAAGCAAAGTTTATTATAAATAGTATGTTTTATGGTATCAACAAATTCCTTAGTTCTCTAATATATTTTCTTAATCCTATAATTCTAATGACGTAACAGCAGACCGTCTTTAATCTACGATACGGGTGAATCCATTAGAAATAACTCTTTGAAATCTATCAATAGATCGTCATCATCAACATCATCATCTACACCCACCATCATCTGCAGCATAAGCCTCATTTTTCCTCTGCCAATCCCCACGCTGCTGTGCTGACCTCATCCAGGTTCTACCCACGATAATAAAAAAAAAATCCGTTCATCTCGGCGCCGCATAGTGGATCGAAAAAAGGCTCTCGAAAACATAGGTGCTTAAATTTTAAAGTGCCGGTTTTTTGCTTGAAATGGCTTCTTTAGCCATTATTATGCATAATTATATCTCCCCCCCGACCCTTGCTCGAAGATGCGCCAGCCCGCGTCGATGCTGAGCCTGTAGCTTTAAATTCCCCGATTAATAATAATGAAATACTTTTGATCCAGCCTGTCCCTCTTGCTGTCCTCCCCCCAGCGAACGCCCTAAGCCGAGGTTCGTACCTCCCTGCCCTTAGCGAGCGTTCGCCTAGTTTTAATTAGCATAGTTTTGCCCCTGGCTGGAGGCTTTAAATGTAGAAGCTTAAGGCAGCCACAGGATTGACCGGTTGAGTAGTCATGACCTCAGAGGTCAGCTACGAGATGCCCTATTAAAAAATTAAAAAAATAATTATTACGATACAATCTGGTAGGCAAATTGGCAACTTATTTTTTTTTTTTCAAATAAATTGTGTGGAGCTAATTAATGCTTATATCTCCGGAACGGGGAGAATAACCATAATATCCTTGCACACGGTGATGTAAGTATTTTTTTTTAATCCGCACAAAATTTGTTATATTAACAATGTCGCTATTAGTGTAAGAAGCCGTTTCAAGCAAAAAACTGACACTTTAAAATTTAAGCTCCTATGTCTTAGAGAGCCTTTTTTCGATCCACAGCGCACCACCACAATTGATCATAGATTTAACCAAATATAAAACAAAGAATACGGATGTCTCGCAAGCGATCCGCAATCCATGTCAAATTGTTTAGACTCGGTCGCAAATGCGAGCAACGCTTTGCCTTACCACTGCCACTGTTCAAACATTCACGTCTTGTATAAACTTTATTATCGATCGAAGGTTCTCAACGAATTTATGTTCTTTCAATTATTCAGTACCAAATTGATAAAAGAACCGTGATTTTTGGCAAGTATGTTTAGTTCCCGTTTCAAAAGCGGAACTTGCCTTTTGTTCCGGTGTCATTACCCTTTTTGTCAGATTCATTTCGATTAGACAAATGTGTTTTGGTGTCACTATGACGACCTAATTTAAGAAACTTGAATAACTTTCTTTTCTTGGACTTAACTAGGAAATATCTGCAAATATGACAAAAGTATTTTTTTTATTTTACTGCTTCAGACAGTTTTCCCTATCCTAATGAAGGCAAACTTCAATTTTTGCTTGCTTTGCACAAAACATGTTTTAGACGCATGCAAAATAAAAACGTCTTTTTCATTGACTTCGGGCATTCACTCCGGGAAAACGGAAATGCTGTTTATTAAGTTTTCCTGTTAGAAAAAACACGACTGGCATATTATCTATTATCATCAACGTCTAGGAATGTTGCTTAGGTTCCCCAACCGACTCGATGACGTTACTACCCACAACCATATACGTCAGAATTTCAGGCAGGAATTTCCCAATACAGATGAATTAGTATCGAATCAGACAGTCTAATAGATACAGAGTTACAGACACATTTAACAGTCAGGAGTACTCCTTCCGACTTCTGATTTATTTTGGAATAAATACCTACTTACCTTAATTTCAAGCAGTTATGTGCCGGATATCCGTATCCGTGTCCACGGATATAAAAGGGGGAGGGAGAAAAAGGGAGAAAAAGGATCTGTATCCGTATCCGTTACTTTTTGGCGGATCAGTGAACGGATCTTTTAATTAATACATTTCATTACGTAAATGAAATTTTAAAGATGAAATGAAATACTATTAACTTCAATCCAAACTAGTTTTATTTCTTAAACGTTTAATTGAATTTAGTATAATTAAAGTACAGTACTAGTAAAGTAAGTTACAAGTTATACCGTTGTAATTAAACTATCTTTGTAGTGAGATCAATCCTCTGATCAAGCATCAATAAAAACAATGTTATTTTCAAGAACTTAAAAAAATTATACGTCTTAATTAAAATTGAGTAATGGTAAATTGTATTTCAAGAAGAGTATCTGGGCACCTTTGTCCCCCCCAAAAGTCTGTTCTGTCACGCGCATTGACATGTGACTGAGTGAGAAAGTTGATATCCGTATATCCGTATTCACGGATCTAGACCCATATGATCCGTATCCATATCGGTATCCGCGGATAACATTTTTTAACGATCCGCGGCACCGGGCACGTCACTAATTTAAACACGTCAAAAATCATGGATCATCTAGGTATTCATACATTCAAACACAAACTTAGTCTATTCCTTCTCAATAATAATCTAGTTAAAAATCAATAAATTTATTATCATTCTTGAGTTGGAAGCTGTACCTATTAGCGACACGTAATGAAAGTGCATTTACATTAATTTATCGCTGCACGTTTTTATCGGCTAAGGTAAAACAGTAAACAGATTTGCATATAAATCACACTTCCTAATCGGCTCAAAGAACGAATGACGTTAGAAATATCCAAAAATATTTTTTTCAATTAATTAGTCGTAAACCAGAAATAGTTCAGTTGCTAATAAGCAACATCATTGGCTTGTTTGGTGACCCTCTACTATTTTATTCTCCAGCGCTGGGGCTTTGTCTCGCATAGGGGCACAGCATTATACTGAGCGATGGCCGTTTTGCGTTGAAGTCAAAATTAAAAATTCAAAAGTCATTTATTCAAACGAGGCTGAGAATCAGCACTTTTCGAACGTCAAAATTACATAAGACAGTCCCCCAGTACCCTTCACAAGTGACACATGTTTTCCCCCAACTTGTTCTTTTTTGGGTTTGTGTTCTCTTTGCGTTATGTTTACCCCCAGTAAACGTATATTCTTTTCTTTACTTACAGAAGAAAGTAATCAAATAAACCATTATAAAATTAATAAATCTGTACCTATCCTCCAAAAAATAAATTTAACTATGCAGTTGGCAATCAGGCTTCATTTTTATGATAATCCCACAAATAAAGGAAATAAGTAGCTGTAGTAAGCTTGTTAGATAATTACACTTACCGATTGTAAATACTTAGCAACTATCACTTAGCTGCTCAACGCATCCTTCCTAAGTATAAGTGCTTAACTACCGACGAGTGGAACTTTTCGCGTGGCCCACTTCCAGGCGTCGTACATTTTATACCCATCTATGTTTACTGGTACCAACATTATCACATAACTCAATCCTAATCTAGCTGTTAAAGATTTTAATTCGCAGTTTCGTTGAACGCTTCGCTTACGAAAACGAAAATATGCAGGTTTATTCAGTAAAAAGTAACCGATTCACCAAATAATACCAGCCAGATTGCTCAGGACGGGCTGGCGATTTCAGACTCATAAGAACTAAAAGTCCAGGTTTCCTCACGATGTTTTCCTCCAACGATATCAGTTATATCCAAGATAAACTCAGAAAGTACATATGAATTGAAAAAATCACTTTGGTACTTGCCCGGATTTGAACCCTATGTCGTCATGGCCCAGTGGTTATGGCCTCGCCTCTCAATCTTAATTTGTCTGATTATATTTTTCATCCGGAAATTGTAAAGAAGAAAGTTCCTTTCCTACGTTCCTTTTTACCTTTTTTATCCACCTAGCATGTACCTAAACAATATTTGTATGTTATTACGGTTACTTTAAAGAACCGTTACCGGTTAGTTCTATAAGATTTTCCTTCTACACAGTTAAGGCAGGTGGAGTTCTACTTCCAATCCTTAAAGGCATATAGGCCCGTGTTACAGCACATTACTCAAGACTCAAGCATTACTTAAAACTAGTTTCAACCAATCAAAAGGCTTTAAACGAGTTTTAAATAATGCTTGAGTATTGAGTGAGGTTCTTTAATACGGGCATTAGTATCCTCCTACGATAGATTATAGGCATAAGTTAAAATTTTAAACCGCCTCTCTAGTTACCTGTTAATTACTGAAAGTCGTGCCAAATTGTAACTGTTTATTTTTGTTTAAATATCACCATTTTGCCCAGTAAAATATTTTCCATCAGGATCATGACAGATCAATGATATTTGCTTATCTATTATTATAGAGTCGTGACCAAGATGAGACTTTGGGCATAAACTAACTTAAATATCTGTTAAGTACACCTGAACTTAACGGATGTAGGTACTGTACAATAGTTATTGACAGTTTCAACTTGAAGCTACTATTATTATAGTTCTTCTTTAAATCATTGTTAATTGAGGAATGACACTTCAGAAATGACAATAAATTTTAAATACCTATTATTGCTGATTGTTATGGTGGTTGCAACCATTAGAAAGATTTATATATACCGGCAGCGCCCCGCGGTTTCACCCCCATAAGTTTCAATACTGTGGGAATATCGGAATTGTGTTGATCTAAGTTATAAACTATATGTGTGCCAAATTTCATCCAAATCCGTTCAGTACTTTTTGCGTGAGAGAGTAACAAACATCTATCCATCCATCTACCCTCACAAACTTTCGTGTTTAGGAATAATAGGATGTACTAATGTTTTAGTATCAGTCCCAGTGCAGACTATCAAACGTAAAGTTACCAAAACACCACAAAATTACATAATTTTCGATGTGTATTAAATGTGGTTGATAGCGTGGAATCTTATTAGGTTCATGTAACTTCTGGCTTCATAATCCAATTTGAACGGAGAAACCCGAGTTACGACGGTCACACATAATTGTTAGAATGTTCAAAATAAATAAAACAAAAGGTAAGCACCCACCTCTGATAGAAAGCGGCACATTGGAAGATTTCTTCAACAAAGGTGTCCATTCGGATGCAGATACGCCCTGCTTACTCAATGACACTGAATCTAAAGAACATCTTGTAAACAGCACTTTAGAAAACAAAGTCTTTAACATTTTACTTTTAAAATTCGAATAATGAAAGGTTTCACTCTTGGTCTAGAATATTGGGTGCGTTCTCAAATAAACCTAAAGGTGAAAAGTCACATTAGGAATGTACCAACACACTAGACCAAGTCGCGTGGAGTACTGGCCGTAAACAGTTTCATTATGCAATTAATAAATTAAAATTAATGTGTGTAGTGATAACATGAAAGTACCTAGTTGACTGTAGATACGGGCTATTCCCACGTTACCATTTACTTATAATTAATTGTTGTTTGGAAATTACTAACTTAAAAAAAAAAAGTTGATGGTATTTTGAACAAAATATATGTGAAGACATCAAAAGTATCATAATAGACTTTTCGAAGGTTTTACTTTATTTTTTTGCGTAAAAGCTATCTTCTATTAGGTATATTTTTAACTCAAAAAGTCTATAATACCTAACTAATTAAATTAGTACTGTATCTATGCCAAGGTGCTAAATTAGAATATTAAGTAAGGACCACGAATAAAACCCTGAATAATAATTATGGAACCTCTTCTCAAATGCGGAATAAACTTAAAATATACATATGCCGATATTATATTATTATATATGCGATCTATTTATTGACCTTCCAGTTAAAAAAAAACCTAAAATAATGCATAGTTTCCAAAACAAAAAAGTAAAGAATCACCCTAATATACATTTCCAACTTATATTTACTATTGTTGTTACGGAAAAATACTATTCCCTATCACTTGTAAACAAACAATGCGGATAAACTTGACACAGATAACAGATAACTGTGATTAGCGTTATCTATAGCAAAAACCTTTGACGTAATGACTGGAAAAAGTAAGTTGCACTTCTACTGTAAGTTCATAGGTTCAAACAATGAACTCTGCGATGTGGAATATTTCCGAAACCTTTTTTTTTTTTTTGACGTTGTGAAATCATCAAATGACTTCTCCCGCTTTGTGTCAGACTTTTACTGACTAAAATCCACCCGTGTTCCTTCCGTTGCCCGTGTGCCGGGGTCGCGATATCCCTTTCGGACAAACCCACAACCCCAGCAGGCATTGATCCTTACGGACCCCGCCAGTTGGTGCTAACATCTCTTTGAGGCGCGCGTGGAACACAACGCACCGTCGACCCGGGCCTGTCGGTCGATTCTGTAAAAATATTAACGTGAAGCTTGGGTGAAGTGAGCGTGAAGTGAGCTGTCACTGCCACAGAATCGACCGGCAGGATGCTAGGGATTAACACTATTGACAGCTCACTTCACCTAAGTTTCACGGTGATATTTTTACAGAATCGAACGGCAGCCGTTCGATTCTGTAAAAATGGTCCTTATCGGACGGCGAGCTACCCATTGCTCAGAATCAGTTCGATAGAGTAGGGATAAAAAGAATGGTAAACAAAAGATGAAGCGAAAATCCACTTCTAGCTTTGACAATATAAAAGTGGGGTACTGCATGGACCTATCTCAGTACCCATCCTGGCGCGTAACAGTGGTTCGGCTGCCAACATATTAAATGTATGTTACCTACATTATTCCATAATAAGTTAAAACACAAAAAAAATCTGCATTAAATAATTTTAAAAGTATACCTACACGGATCTCTACTAAATCTATTCGAGGGAAACACGATTCGCAAACATAGTTTGCAAAAATTGCGGTGACTCCTACTGCAAACTATTTTAAAGAATCATTCTATAGAAAAATGGCATTGCAAATAAAGACTAATTTGTAAATCAAACATAGTGAGTAGGTAAATCTTACAGACACACTGCACTTCATTATTTAGTCTACTGCTGCCCATTTACCAGTAGCTATGAAGAGAGTATTTATCTTTGTAATACTATTTTCTTTAAGCTATGGAGAAGATAAGCATACAGCCATGATTGTTGATATCATTCAATCTGCTGGTAGACCATCTTCGGTGATAGCTAAACTTTGTTGGACACCGAGTAAGCTACTTTCCTACCACCTAACATTTAATATTTTTTACATGTCAGCGAGAATTTTTCAGAATTTTATATATACCTAGTGCAGCAGCACGGGTAGCATAACAACCATAGAATCTGGTTTTCTACAGGTTTTGTCGACGGAAGAATAGACAAAACACAGATAAACAATCACAATCTGTCATTTTATCTATTCTTCCGTCGACAAAATCTGTTTCTCTTGTGGCCATGCTAAGCGTGCAGGACGCATTAAAGGTATTAGGAAATTGCAGTACACTTTCATCTCTGTAGGAAAGAGAATGTCCCGTAGTAGATCAGATATTAAGTTTAGACGGAGTAGAAGTCCTACTGAAAGAAATGCCAGGGTGAATTGATAATTGAAATACCAATACCTACGCATAAAAACCGGTGACAGAAAAAAATGGTTTTATCCTTTACGTCTTTTCATACATAAAGACGTAGAGAGTGAAGAAACGCATGGCGTAATTTTATTACTTTTTTCTAACCGCAACAGGGAAAATTAGTTATGATATGGCTAAAGATGGTGTTCCAGGAATACTTAGCTTTATGATGATAGTGAACAAAATCCCAGTGGGTGGAAATAATATAAATACATTTCAAAAATATAAAACAGAACGTTTGTGTTCTTCAAGCAATTATTTTTTTATAAAATGTTCCAGCTAAAATAATACAACTACACTCTCTTCTTACACGAGAATACATTCAGTTCAGCGCCGTTATCAACGGTGATAACGCTCAATTTTATGACGAAGAGCAACATGTCGTGTTCCTGGCTGATTTAGACTGTCCTGATATTGATATATACTTTAAAAAGGTTGGTTTTCTTTCATTAATTTAGAGTTGAACACAGATCTCTAAATTGCAGTCGAAAGATGCCCCAATTTCACTGTCCAATAGTTCACAATGTTCAATTTCTTGCAATAAGCCGAAAGGTTTTTTGATTCACTTCATTTGCAATGTTTTATATTATTTTTATTGCTTAATTTTTCCATCTGTTCTGCACTTTTCGAAATTTTGGTCGCTTACTAAAACCACAATATCCTTAATTATTGTTTTTCATTTCTTTTAATAGTATTTTTGTATATATAAAATAGAACAGATTAAGAAACTTCTTCCGAGCACCGTTTCGATGGATACTCTTCGGAGATTCTGGCAATAACAACGAGGACATTGTACCGGAAGCTGTTGCTAACATAGACGTGCTACTTGACTCCGAAGTGTTGGTACTACGGAGCATCGACGATAACTACGAAATGCACTTCAGTAAGTTTCTTCTTTAAGAGTTATTAGTAGGTAGTTAGGGTACCGCTATATGTACACTTGACTGCCCCGTTGATCTCGTGGTCGTGAAGCAAGCGTGACTGCTGAGCGTGTGTGTCGGATTGCCGTCCCATCGGACTATGAGACTGAAGGAAGAGAGAGTGCACTTGTGTCTGCGCACACACTTGTGCACTTTAATATTTTTTATATATTCCCACTACTAGATTAGCAGCCATAGCCGAAATACGGTCTAGAGGACTCTAAGTACACTTAAAACTTCATAATATTTTTTCTACTTCTTACTTTGTCATTGTAACTCTGTAATTTGGTTTCAGGGTGATTATAATTACGAGCGAAGGCTCTTAATGCTATTTTTCTATAAATTGATATTCTATGTAACACCAGATGTATCGGAACTTCAGCAACACTATCAAATTTGCCTTGTTCATTAACATAGTTTTGTTTCACGTTATTCCCTTGCTTTACCAATTTTGTTTCAGTTTACAAAATAAGTCCCAACAACACTTGGAAAACTGAATACTTCGGGACTTGGGATACAAAAAACAGATTCCAGAAATCTTCAAGATTTCTTGAGCCGACATCTTTGAGGCGTCTCGATCTATATGGATACGAAATAAGTATCTGTTACGTACTTACAAATAACAAGAGCGTCGATCATTTATCTGATGGCCTGTAAGTGTTACAACGTTACTTATGACACATATGTCTTCATAAAAAGTAATCTTAGATCACACGATATTAATAAAAAAGTTTGCGGTTTGTAGAACAATCAGTTTGACTTCTTCAAAGATTGTGAAGTAGCACAGTGGCAAACTTAACAGTACACATCTAAATATGGAGGCACATTATTTTATTATTGCTTTTTAATAAAGTTACATAAACAAGTCTGGGAATTTTGTTACAAAATTCTACGACAAGGAAAAAAAACCACAAGTTCAGTAGCCAGCGAAACTGGTCGCGAGATATGTTTTAACACTTTGTACTAACTACAGTTACTCAACTCTTGCAGAGACGATCACATTGATACGATTACGAAGGTGAGTTTCCCCACGACCAACCATTTGCTGGATTTCCTTAATGCTAAAAGGAAATATATTTTTGCTGACACTTGGGGTTACCGTGTCAATGGCACTTGGAACGGAATGACTGGCTACCTAGTTAGGGGTGAAGTTGAGGTTGGAGGTAGGTCATATCAATGTCAGTTCATGTCTGAGTCTCATTATAATGCACCATCTAAAAATAAAAGAGTTGCTACAACGATTCGTAAGAAAACCTACACAGCTACATTACTGATACTAAACACTGGGATCATGTAAAGCCGGCTGTCTTCTATCTTCGGTTTGATGATGGAAATGACGGGCAAGTCATTTCCCGTTGGTGACATAATGAGAAGATGGACAACATCACAAAACTGAGCAGTAATAACATCATGCCAGTCACCAATTAACTTTGCAATGTAAGCAATTGATTGATTAGCTAATCATTGTAACGATCTCCGAGCGAAGTTTTTTGGCAGTGGGTATTTGCGGACGTTCGAATTATGAATGACCTTCTATTTAGAGCAAGAACCAACCAATTCAGTATAAAACTAATATTACACAATAGGTGACAATGAATCTTTAAGTCTAGAAAATAGCCATCCACTGACGATATAAAAAGAAGAAGAAGGAAGAAACTTGGTTGTCTTTTCTTACCCATCACCTATCTGTTTGCCATAACTTATTGAAACTCATTATTAACTTCAAGACCATTCACGGACTGTTAGTAATTTTTCCGTTTTGTATCATCCGCAGGATCACCAATGTTCTTTACATTTGAACGTGTATCTATCGTAGATTACATATCAAGTCCAACGCCAACTCGTTCAAAATTCGTGTTTCAACAACCAAAACTGTCGTATGAGAACAATTTGTTCTTACTACCATTTAATACTACAGTCTGGTACAGCACCATAGCATTGATATTTATAATATACCTGGTGCTGTTAATGGTTACGAAATGGGAGTGGAAGAAAACGAGTCATATGATTGAAAGGGTAAGTGCCTTGAAAATGCAGTTCTTCCACCCCTGCACGCGTAGGATGACCACCATAGAAACGGGTGTTGTCGACGAAAGATTAGACAAAATGACAGAGTGTGACATCTTCCGTCGACAAAACCCGTTTCTATGGAGGTCAGGCTACGCGTGCTGGAATATAGTCTGACAGTGACTGACAATCGACCAGTATCACAAATTGGCCTGCTATTAGTGATTATTTAAAAACATATTTGAATTAAGTATTAGTGAAAAGACAAAAAGTATTTTCACTTGCAATTGCAAATGAAAATACTTTTTCGTCTTTCAAAAGAACTTTTTTTTTTTTACATTTCAAAGATTATACGCGCCCTTGATGTCGCTCGTGTATCACCAGTCTCGGGGCCGTCGAAGTAAAATACTGCAAATAAAAAATACTTTAAATATTTTGTGTTGAAATGTTTTTCAGAGGGAAAAAGACTCCGGAGTTCTAAGGGCCAATTTGGTTGATGTTATCGTTTTAATATTTGGAGCTGCATGTCAACAAGGAAGTCCTTCTGAGCTGAAAGGTAAAGTAACATTAAAAGTAATTCCATACTGCTTTATAATCGTAATAAAAATCTAAACTGGTTTGAAATTCATGAATATTTCGTAAAGACCTATAATCCAAAAAGTTTGAATTCTCTCAAAAAAACTCACATCGTTTTAAGAAATTAGATCAGAATTAGATTAGATATTTCTTTCTATTCCTATTTCCTGTGTTTCCAGGTTCTTTGGGTCGAGTGGTAATGCTGGTCCTGTTCCTAGCACTGATGTTCCTCTACACCTCCTACTCAGCCAACATCGTTGCTCTTCTCCAATCCAGTTCATCACACATCAAGACACTGGATGACTTACTGCATTCTAGGATCAAGTTCGGCGTACATGATACTGTTTTCAACCGATACTATTTCTCGGTAATTTCTACAGCCTTCTTATTGTCTTAATCTTCCGCTTTATCGGCACTTAGTTAAGGTGCTATACTTTAATCATTTCAGACTGCAACTGAACCAGTGCGAAAAGCAATATATGAGAAGAAAGTCGCTCCACCAGGAACAACTCCTCGTTTTATGACTATGGATGAAGGAGTTATACAAATGCGGAAGGTTTTTACCCAAAATTAATTGTACGAACCATCAGCAAACTTCATGTTAACTGAATTATGTGTTTTTCGTTCCCAGGGTCTATTTGCATTCCATATGGAAACTGGGGTCGGATATAAGTTCGTTGGGAAATATTTCAATGAAGGACAAAAGTGTGGGCTTAGAGAGATACAGTATCTGCAAGTAATAGATCCATGGTTAGCTGTTAGAAAGGACACTCCATTCCGGGAGATGTTTAAAATTGGGTAATATACATACATATATAGATTTTTATCAATGAACTTCGTAAGCAATATATACTCTTTATTTCTTCCTTAGTACCTATACTAAATATTTTAAACTTTGCTCTACAAATTTTTAGAACCAAACGTATTCAAGAACATGGACTGCAATATCGGGAAAATTTTCTGATGTACGAAAAACGGCCGAAATGCTCAGGTGGAGGATCAAACTTCGTATCGGTCAGCATGGTGGACTGTTATCCCGCTGTACTAATACTAACGTACGGGGCTATTGTGGCCTTGTTCTTTCTTGCTTTAGAAATACTAGTGTACAAAAGAGAAAAAATATTGCACAAGATAAGCTGCATAAAACATGAAAATTATCAGTAAAAAATATACACCTGTGAACTAGGAAAACTTAATTATATCCAATGTAGTTTGTCGTATTTCCATAGACCTAAACGCACTTAATGAAAAATGATTGTTAGTTGAATTAAACCTAAACCTACAGTTAACACTGAATCATAAATAATAAGTTCTTGTAAACGGTTAAATGGTAGGACAGCCCTTATGATTAACTAGCTACTTGTGTATTATGCCTAATTAACGAGGGACATTAACAATTACTGCATGGAAGTAATAGGCACGTAAATTATAGTTGCACACTGATTCTTAGACATAGTCTTCGCTTCAATAGATACTGCTGTCTTCAATATGAAGATTTTCACATTGTTAATCAATATAGTACTGTGTTTAAAATTTTGTGTTTCAATATCTAACCCTAATAATAAGCTGCAAATGATTGTCGACGTCAGCAAATCGTATGACAAACCAACTGCGGTTGCTGCTAAAGTATGCTGGGATTCTTGTAAGTATGATACAATTTGAAAAAGGTTTTGCATAAACGAAACAATACATTTAACTATACAAAAAATCCTATAAATTTACAGCGGTAGTAGAAATAAAGCTGGCAAAAATGTTGGCAAATTTGGAAAGGTCAATTGGTGTTTGTTATTTGCGTGAAAACGAAACAATTCAACAGCCTTATCCAAATAACCATCTGTTATTCGTATTAGACAAACATTGTGAAGATGCTGAGTTTTTCCTCAAACAGGTATACATATTATATTCCTAAAAACTTCCCAGAATTTAAGTAACATTACTCGTTTAATCATTTTAAAAACTTATCTGTTATCAAGGCTGGCGTAAACAAAATGTTTAGCAAGTCCTACAGATGGCTAGTTCTTGGTAATCAAATGCAAGACAATGGTATCGTTCCACCAGGATTTGAGGATCTGGGAATTTCCGTTGATTCTGAAGTTATAATAGCCCAAGAAAAAGAAAATGATGATATCTTATTACATACCAGTGAGTAAACCATTCATTTGGTGACAAGTGCTGATGATTTTGATTTCATAGTACAAAGTTTTTCTATATACCTGATGGCAAATTTCTTACAGTATACAAATTAAGGGTAAACAATGAATGGAATACGGAATACTACGGGACGTGGTCGGCCGATTATGGCCTGAATAAATCAGAAGATAGAATTCACTCAAATGTGTTGAGACGAAAAGATTTCAAAGGAGAACCTTTGACTACGTCTACTGTTATTGAAAATAACAGAACCAAAACTGATTTACTTGGACTCAGGTATTTTATAAATGTAACCTTTTTATGACTTTTATGTAACATTCTTAAGTATGACTATACATTTCCATTTTTATATTTCTAGCAACATTTTTGTAGATACCGTTGCGAAGAGCTCTTTTCGTTGCATCGATCCTCTGTTTGACTTCCTTAATGCATCCAGGGTAGTACTCTTTGCTGAAACTTGGGGCTATCAAACCAATGGTACTTGGAATGGGATGATTGGAGATATAAAACATGGGAAAGTGGACTTATGTGGTAAGAAATCATAAGAATATTTAAGGCCGTTCCCCCTTTCTGCCCCCTCAATATCAATAAAAAGACTTATCCTTAGCCGCAGGACCTACGTATACATTTCATCCATATCTCAATCAAGCGTCATCTCAGTGTTCACTTCTTTCTTAGCTATACTTATAATTTTTCACTATAGGCCTTACTGTACAATGTCTAATTTACATAGCGGATGCTGCTCTGTTGTATGGTTTCAATAATATTGAATTTAATTGATAAAACCATTTTTCTGTGTTCACCAGGAATCGTGACGTACATATCAATAGATCGAATGCCAATTTTAGAATACTTAACCATCCCAACACCAATTACAGCAAAGTTTGTATTTAGGCAGCCTCCTCTGTCGTATCAGAACAATTTGTTTATCTTACCGTTCAAAACTAGTGTGTGGATGTGTGCTGGCGCGTTTGTTCTCATACTGACGGCTATACTGTATATCAACACGAAATGGGACAATAAAAAATATGAAAAATATAACAAGGTAAGGACGATGGATGACATGTAGTAATTTGATGAAAAACATTTGTTTCATAATAGATTCATTATCGTTTTAGCAAAAGATGGACCAAACATGCTTAGAGCCTACTTGGAGCGATATGACAATTTTTGTTCTCAGTGCTATATCTCAACAAGGAAGCTCTAATGAGTTAAAAGGTTGGTTTACAACTTTACACGACAAATTGTATTGTTCTTGAAATCTCAATTGTTTGTTAATGACGATGTTATCTCTTTCAGGGACTCTTGGACGCCTCGTAATGTTTATCGTGTTTTTGGCTTTCCTTTTTCTATACACGTCGTACTCAGCTTATATCGTTGCATTATTGCAATCGACCTCCAATCAAATCCGAACACTTCCCGATTTGCTGAATTCGAAATTAGAACTTGGGGTCGAAGATGTGGCATACAACAGATATTATTTTTCAGTAATTTTCTTTTTAAACATTCCCTCTTTACGGCCATTATTTTTTCTTATCTTTTATTTTAAATATTGTTTATTGTTTCACAGGCTGCTTATACTTCTAAAGATCCAATCAAAAAAGCAATCTTTGAAACAAAAGTAGCACCAAAAGGTAAAACAAACTACATGAGCCTTGAAGAAGGAGTCAAAGCCATGCAAAAGGTTGGTAACATTCAATATATCTTCTGTACCTACTTATTCCTTAACTCTTTAGAAAATTGCAATTTTGCTTCACAGAGACCGTTTGCCTTCCAAATGAACACAGGCACTGGATACAGAATCGTTTCGGCGTTCTTTCACGAACATGAAAAATGTGGCCTCCAAGAAATCGATTACATTCCAAACAACAAGCCTTGGCTGTGTAGTCGGAGGAACTCTCCGTTCAGCGAAATGTTTAAAGTCGGGTAGGTAATCAAAGAGGAAACGGGTCAAACAGATTTTAGGCCAGTTCCGAAAATCGAAGATCCAGATCTTCACTTTTAGTTTACTTCTAGGTTAGTTTTTTTCATAACATCGTTATGCCTTTACCTGAAGGGTTAGGTGTACCTATTCGCTTAGTATACCCACCTACCCTACCTATTTCGCCAGTTATGTTTATACCACATATGAATGGGCGAGCCTATTGACATCATTATTGATAGGTAGGTACATGATCCTAAAATGAATACGTATTACTTTGATTATTTATATCATTGACGTATTAGTTCAAACAAGAACGGTTGCTAGGTAAGTAAGTATCTAACTTTCACATACTTACGCGTAAAAACTTTGATTAACACCAAACATCCAACGTAGATAGCTTTATCAATTTATGTCAAAGATTCATGCAAATAACTTCCTGAGGGTGGTCACCATCTCAAGAAATTTAGACCACCAGGTAACCCTTTTTTATTACAGGTATATCAGGATACAAGAGCACGGTTTGACTGACAGGGAAAACCGATTAATTTACGCTAAGAAACCGGTATGCTCCGTAATGGGAGGGAGCTTCGAGTCAGTCACTATGGTGGATTTCTACCCAGTGTGTCTTATGCTGCTGTATGGAATGATCCTGGCTTTTCTCCTGCTTGGGGTCGAGATTTTGGTATATCGACGACAGAAGAGAGAATGCCATCAAAGGGAGATTTAAATGTTCGATTGAAAACTTCAAAAATATTTCATGTTACTGAATTTCTACTTGGATTAATTAGCTTTTAATAAAGATTTGCTGTTTATTATTATGATTCGTAGGTTACCTACCAAAATATGAACAAAATAATAAAGCCTAGAAGATTGTGAAATTTAGGAAAACTTTTCAGAATACTTATCCTTAAAACAGGAATTAGAATTGCATTCAAATGTAACTTTTTACCGATGTTACCAATTTGTATGTTTTAGCGCTTATTACTCAGTAAATTAGCTTATATTTCTGATTCATTGTTTTATGCATATGGTACCTATATGAGTAACTGATGCACTCATAGATATAAGATTTATATTTCTATGGATGCACTGTTATTTTACTTCAAAAAATGTATTAATTAAGTATGTGTTTGTATCAGTGTAATCAATTGTTGGTGAACCTAATAGAATAAATAAAATAAAATAACTGTAGAGCATCTTCACGCTGTGTTAATCTCTCACGTGCATAATAAATCTTCTTTCTCAATATTTTTTCCTTTCAAATAAACAAATCAAAATTATATCCTACACCCAACCCAAGTCTAGTGGATGCAACATTTCCGAGGCAGCCAGGCAGTCTGTCGCACCTACATTACAGCTCCGCTATCGGCTGTGAAACCGGTAAATACATGGGAATCGATTACCTTGACGGCTGGATCTCTCGGCGACTTGTCTGATGTAGGTACGGCAGGTGAAATAGCAATTAAGATAAACACCGGGCAGTGGCCTTCCATCTGCGGTGCGTAACTGGGTTCCTGGTCGGTTAACATGAATGATTTACATGTCAATTGCACTGTGATAAGCAGTTGGTAGGTAGTTTCATGATAAATATGTTTTGGCATAACTCCGTCATATACAGACGGATTTGTATTTTTTTATTTTATTTGAAAAGGTATACTTCCGAGGTGGTCCCATTCTCATCAGGTCAGGATCTGATGATGGGATCCTGGAGAAATCGAGGGAACTCTTCAAATATTATAGGTACTCCTATAGCGGCTTAGGTATTTTTTACTCGTGCAGTTGTTCTCGGAAAGCACCATTTGGTGAAGTGGAACTGATGATGAAGACCACAGATGGCCACCGGAACTAGGTACTCAATAATAATATAATAATCTTTATTACATAAGAAGTGGTTACAAATTGTGTGAAGTCCCGGACACTTGTGCTAGGTGGTTAACCTGTGATAAGAGCCAGTGCCCTCTGCCGGGAGTAAATACTATTAAAAACTTATGCAATAAGAATAACAAAGGAGAGATAAAAAAAGACTAAAATAATTTTATTGTAAAAAAAGTTTTATTGTGTTCTGCAGAATACCATGGGCGTATCCAGGGGTGGGGGGGCAGGGGAGGGCAGCTAACCCCCTGGTTTTTGTATGCCTTAGTACCTACTGTTATCGATAAGTTATGTTAGAGTCACAGACTTACTTTGCAATTACAATATAGTATGCATTATTTATTTTTTAAACCACGCTGCGCGGCCTTTTCGCATTTTATTTGCAATACTTTATTCTACGGCTACAATTAAATGGACGTGTAAAAACATGGCTGAGATCAACAATGGCAAGGGCTTTGGTCAGTGTTATGTTGTATGTTGATCAAAATATAATCTCGATCACAGCAAATATGTATTTACAGAATTGTAATCATTAGAATCATTACATTTCACTAAGTTAGATTTGTTCCATTGAATGAATTTTTCATAAAATCATGACATTTCAGAACAAAATCTAACTTAGACAGATGTATTAATGATTATAATTCTGTAAATACATATTTGCTATGATGGCGAGTCATATTTTAATCAAGATACAATCTAATACTGACTTGCAAATTGCAAAAAACGTAAGAAAATTTTAATTTCGCGGGCTTCCTTTGCGCATCTATCTTAAGGGGCATGCGCTAAGGTAGCCCGCGAAATTCAAATTTTCTGTAGTTTTTAACATTTTGCAGGTCAGTGTGAGGTTTTATGTTGATTAAAATATGATTTGCGACCGTAACAAATATGGCTTTACACAATTATAATCATTACAATTAGCAATACAACTCCTTAAGTAAGCACAATGGTCAAATGTCATGATTTCATGAAATAGTCATTCCATATGATTATTTGAACTTAGTGAGTTTTTTTCATTTTTATGATTATAATTCTATAAATAAACATTTGATACGGCCGCAAATCATATTTAGATCAACATACAGCATGATACTAACCTGCAAATTGCAAAAAACGAAAGCAAATTTGAATTTCGCGGGCTACCTGGACGCTTTCGGAATTTTTTGATTTGCCTCCCCCTGGGTGGATCAAATGCTGGGTACGCCCATGAGAATACACCATTATTTATCCGGAAGGAAAGCGCCAAGTTCATTATTTCTTTATATAATATAGGAGGTAGCAAAGGTACCTAACCTTTCGTACCTCCTGATATCCTCTGAAGATCGATAAATCGATCGATTAGGTACCTATGTCATCAATTTACATCAAACGAAACATCCTAGATCTGTGATTTGATTCGAATTAAAGACGAATAGGAACTGATAAGATACGCAATTTAAAGTGTTCATTATTCTGATAATGAGAGATATCGAAAAATTACCGACGTGCGCCTGAGTCAGTCACAAAGGAATGTTTGTTTGCGCAAAATGGATTTCAAAATAGTGTTGTTTGGGCTTGCTTGTTTTATTGGAAAAGCTGTTGGTGAGTTTCTATCAGTTACTCTATTGAATGGCTTGAAATACCAATGTATAACAACTGTAAGTAGAACTACATAGCTATTCACAACTGTTCGACAGGCTTCTGAATCGAAAATGACACATTTTCGGTTACCTGATGTACCTAGTCTCCAACTGCAAATAGCTGTCGAAAGAACGTAGTACAAACCGTATAGAACACCGCTTGTCTCTATGCGGTTTAAACTGTTAATAGGGTTTTGGATTTAACAGCGTTTAGAAGACTCCTTCGATAACATGAATTGATGTTCGATTCGGCACGGAAGCGTATCGAATGTTTGTGAATAGCTATGTTGATCTTCTTACAACCAGAACTTATTTGCATCTGTTCTGTCTTTATGAGGGACCTAACCTATCTACTAGTTGTCTGTTAAATTAGATTAAACTATCATATGGACATCGCGCATTTATTTTGTCGTTGACGGTAAAACATTTTCTAACTAGCGACTTCGTCCGCGTGGAAGTCCATACTTCAATTTTCAACTTCAAAAGTGCCGTGAAAATCGGTTAGCCGTTTCGTATAGTGGCCGGAACAAACAGACAGACAGACAAGAAAAAAAATAGTTTTTTTGTTGTATGTACAGTTGCTGTACTGTATTTTGACTCGTTCCACTAAAATCCCCTAGACCAGTCCCCCAAGAGACTACACAGCACTCAGTGTTCCACTACGATCCCCTATGCTGGGGATTCTCTAAGTACTAATAAGTGCTATTCCTTTATAGTCCCTTCTAAAAAAAAAGGGAATTACAAATTAAAAATCTGTCTACAGAGGGGATAACAATGACGTAAATGAACTTTTGTTAGATGTTGGAAAAAAAAGTACCAAAAGCTTTGAAGATTTAAGGATTTGATTATGCACAAGAGAATGCAAAACACCACATTCCCAAAACATTACATTCTCTTGTGTCTAAACTGACCCTGGCACTCGCCGGCCGCTGCGGCGGCAGGCGAGTGCCAGGGGCATTTTTTTTTTTCTTTCAAAGACTAATCCTAATGATCATCTCCGACCACCAGTACTGGTGCAGAGCTTAACATTGATGATGAAAATAAATGTGGTTATTTTTAGGCGACGGATTACGATGCTACACTTGTGGATTTTCATCAGTGGACTCCGACAGGGATTGTCTCACAATAACCAATGATACTCGTACTGTGGACTGCCCACACACCTATTGTACCATCTTGAGACAAGAATTCTTGGTAAGTACCTCCTAATCTCCCATAATATTACAGCAAACAATAAAGTTGTGATAGCTATTGCAGTATGTATAAATGTGATAGTGTAGATCGGTAGATCCCATTTGAATAAAGGTCAGGTACTCACAATAACATGAAGCGACAATATGTAAATACGATTTTTCCAGAAAGCATCGCCTCACTACGCATTACTCGTATGTAGGTATTTTGATTGGGCAACTATAGAGACAGTCTCTTCACCATGTTCACGCGACGGTGTTGCTTCAACCTGAGGCATATTTTGTCGGTCTCAAAAGCGCAAGGCACCGGGCCACCTACCTAGTACCTACTCCTTGAATGATCACATATCTACTCACACACACATTAGTGGTAACACGAAAACGGCCCTTACTGCTACGACATAAAGGTGCTGCCAATGCCAAATTGTTAACACTGATGATGTATGGTTAACCGTACCTACCTAATGATTGTACAAGGCAATAGTGGCAAGTGCCAATAAACACGACTACAAAATAGGTAGGGCTAAGCTAAGATGGACCCCGAGAATGATGCCCATTCTATGATTCT
Organism: Agrochola lota; assembly: GCA_947364205.1. Taxonomy (NCBI): domain Eukaryota; kingdom Metazoa; phylum Arthropoda; class Insecta; order Lepidoptera; family Noctuidae; genus Agrochola; species Agrochola lota. The sequence goes on along the minus strand of OX376223.1, from coordinate 13,002,515 downwards.
TCATGAAAACTTGTTCCTATCTCTTGATTAAAACTTGCAGTATTACCTACTTTTTCAGGACCCAGTTAGCCAGGTGGCTAGTTTTACTCGTGGATGTGAAAGCCAACCTGATTTTTTAAACCATGAAATAACGGATTCTACCTTCAGGACGTTTTACAGAGCTTGTACAACTGACCTTTGCAATATCGGTAGGTATCTATAACACTTTTTAATGGAAATTCCATCTACGTACCTTCAAAGAAGTTCATATCTAACCAGTTTCAAAACAAAATCCCGTGAACACGATGACCACATCTGTTACCGGCCCGGTTCTATAGTCGACGAGCGCTGCAAGCAAGAATAGTCCTTACGGTGTTTAGATATGAACTTCTTCGATGGTACTTCTAACATACCATAACATCACGCCTGTAATCCCCGAAGAATGAGCCAGAGGTGTAGGACACTACGTACAGTACCTACACCCACCTTACTCCTGCCTATTGCCATCAAGTGGGCACATGTCCAGACTCCGGGCTGCTACTGGGAAATTCCTGATGGAATAACCGAATAACACTGAGTTCGTCCGACCTGGGAATCGAGCCCAGAACCTCATGCTCAGCAGTAGGTACCGAGCACTTGCGAGCACTAGATTTAAGTACAAAGATGACTGAACTAAAAATTCACAAAGATTTCATTTAAAAAATTGTTAATGTTCGTAATTTATTTTACAGGTAACGGTATACAATCGATTACCGGTGGCAACTTATCTCCAACACCTGAGTACAATGGAAAGAACTTGCTCGTGCCGGGCACAGGCGGTGTATCAAATATTAAAATAAGCCTAGTAATGTTACTTATGAGCATGTTTGTCATAAACATTACATAACTTCTGTTCCACTTGCCAACCTGTGTTTCATTGAATTACAGTTTATCTACCTATCCTAGATCGAAGACCTATCCCGATAATTAACGTTTGTACATCCCATTCTTCTAAAACGTCGACTGTTCGATGTGTTCATTCATGCATAAAATAGTACAAGTTTTTATTCATATTCATAGTGCAAAACAATTTGTGCTCTACTGTCCTAACCATAGAGGGCAAAATATCATTATTTATCAGTAAGTAATCATTTAATTTAACCGTTGACAACTGTGAAGCATAAATAGTATTAATTATAATAATATTAACTGATATAGATTTATAACAAGAATTTTAGTCTTTAGAAAATGTGTATTCAATCTAATGATCAAGTTGTTCTGAACGTATCTATTAAATTTTGACAGTTTCCTGAGCGCAAAATGTCAGTTTAGAAACGTAGGTAATAGGTTATGTTGTCTATATTTAGTAAAAATGTAATTAGTAACTTAAATTAATCGTTTTGTTGGTTTAAAACCAAACATGACAACTTCACCTACAAAAACGAAACAAAAATTGTCACTGCGGAAACGTCTATTTGTTAAAAAATCCCCAAAAGTTGGATGCGTCGTCGATACAGACTCCAACGATGAATTTGGACAGTCTTCATCTCGACCAATTTCTCCCGCTGATCCCTTCTTAGCTACAAGTGCTCATAGTGCGGACCATAGCATAGAAGCCCAGAACCAAAGAACCTCTTCAGCAGAACCTCTTTGTAACAACGTAAGTCATACGACCACCAATACCCACCATGAAGACGACAGTCATCAGAAGTGTTGTAGAACTTTCTTCAGACGATCTCGTCCTAAAAGCTTGGTGGATAACCAGAATTCTAAAGATGACGCACAATCTGTGACTGGTAGTCCAGAAAACAATTCCAATAGCATAAGTGACCAAACAATCTGTTCTCAAACGAAATCCGAAGAATTACCCAAAGCTTCAGTCAAGTTTCCTAAAAGTGAAGATATCAAGAAATGTTTTGAACATTCAGGATCATTTGAAGGGATCAAACCAAAAAGTAAATTATTTGTTAAGAGATTATCAGCTGATCATTTGATATCAAATGAGTCTAAACCTTTGTACCGCCCGTCATCGCCTGAAAGTGACCGGAGTAGCTCTTTGGATCGGAAAAGAAGGTAAGGTATTATTTTATTCTTAACAAAAAAGGTTTTGCATTATCCTGTATTTCTTCATAATGGTGCTGGAAACTTTTCTGTTGTATTGTTGTACACTAGGACCAAGTCATCTATCGCACGGTCATCTTCGCGTGCTGGGAGCACTGACAGCTTAGCTCGTAACTCGCTGCTTGCAGCACAGGTGCTGCGTCTCATACCCACTCAGGAGGCTCGAGAAAGGTTATCTGTTGTCTTTGTTTGTAATGTTGTATTCTGTATTAGATATAAATTAAGAGAAAAATAAATAGGTATTACTTAAAATCTTAATTATGCTTAATGGGTATAACTACTTCAGCTTCGCATTTATATTTAAATAAAAAGTAATTTTGCAGCGATATTGTTAAATATAAATTCAATATTTTATTTCAGGAACTATCTTTACGGACGTCTAGCATCTCATTCCCTTCTAGGAGCTGCAGAATTAGAACATGTCTTCCCAGATAGAGAAGTGAAAATATTTGTAGGATCATGGAACATGAATGGACAACCACCACCAAAGTAATAATATTATATGTTTATACAAAAATTTAATTTTAATTTTATTCTATTTCTACTAATTATATTATATAATTCCATAGGGAACTGGCGGATTTCATATTCCCAAATCAAGTGACGCATGTACCAGATATATTTGCTATTGGGACACAAGAGTCATACTCGGAGCGTACCGAATGGGAGATTACTATCCAAGAAGTTTTGGGACCATCTCATCTGTTGTTACATTCTTATTATTTAGGTTAGTAATCATGCATGGTTGCAAACATAACACAACTATTATGTTATTTACATGATTTTGTATGAATGAAAAGAAATACAAACAATGTACTGTTCATTGAAAAAATATAAAAGGGAAATTGAAAATGACTACCTACGTCAATTTATTGTATATTGAACAAAAGAATGTTTGTATTCGCTGTAATATCTACTGGGTTTCCCATAGTGTGTAATCTTATTTTAAATGGAGTATAGAACTCCATTTTAAATAAGATGAGACATTTAAATATACCTTTTAACCCCGGTTCAACCGATTTTTACTTTTACTGGCGGAATGGTGGTGCATGCCAAATGGCAGCTGCAGTAAACAGTTGGTATTGTAACCACATTTTGACTTTTAATCCTTATGCCTACGGTATAGAAGTCAAAATTGGTTGAATGGGCTGCAAAAAAGGTTTATTTAAATGTCTAATCTTATTTCAAATGGAGTGTAGGTAGATGGTATTTATTTTTCTTTTGATTTAACCATAATTTTATTTTCTAGAAGTATTTCATCCTGATTCCTTGACTTTTTATCTTACTATAAATATTTATTTCAAAATCCTATCCTCCTTTTTCAGGAACAATCCATTTAATGATATTTATAAGAAGAGACCTCATTTGGTTCTGTTCTCTCCCTGAAGACGCGAGTTTATCAGTAAGACCGGGAACAGCCTTCCGTACTAAAGGCGCCGTCGCTATATCATTTGCATTATTTGGATCTACATTCTTGTTTGTAACAGCCCATTTGACCGCGCATCAGGAGAAGGTCAAAGAACGAGTGTCAGATATCAAGAGGATAATTAGGTCTATCGATTTGCCAAAGAATTTGCCTTGCAGGCATAAAAGTAAAGGTATGTTATTGATGTTTTATGAATTCAAAAATTATGCACCAGTAGGCAGTCTCTTTTCATGCATGTACTTAAGTCTAGATGCAGATAATATGTTGTCATTCTGGCACACTTCCAAATAGAGCTTGAAACCACGGAGTAGTAAGAGGAATGGAGTTGAATAGCGAATGATGCAATCTTCATAAATATGCGTACATCGCGGTCACAGCTAATCTACACTAATATTCTAAAGAGAAAAGGTAGTAAATGCTATATTTACACTGAGTAACATAGGTTATAATTTATAAAGATATCTCGCGGCCATAGCCACTGGTGAAAGCTAGTTTGATATATGTTGCTTGGTGGACACAGACAATCGTCCAACAGCAGTTGTTTTACATACGCTACTTTTTCAGATCTCTATACTTACTATTTACTACATAGTATCGCGAATTCAATCTTTATGCACTTATTGCTCCATGGTTGAGTCCCTGAATTTTACTCAGGCTATTTTCTTTTCTATCTTGATAGTTATCTTTAGGAGTCTACTCTAGGCCAAAGTATTGGATTACAGAATAAATTACAATGCAACGTGTAATTAAATTAATCACTTTCCTTCCGCGAAACGTAAGTAAATATTATTTCTACTGATATGCTATCAATTTCCTTTCTGATATCTTTGTTGATACGTAGTGTGTGCCGCGTCATATTGATTTAACATGTTTTTTTTCATTTTTGATATAAGGATAGTTTGTAGACTAAATAACAAAGCGAATTACTTACAACCGGCCAAGTGCATGTCGAACCACTCACAATGAAGGGTTCCGTAGTTGGGATGAATTTATCCCAAGAACAAACTTAACATTGTAGTTGAAAAACATGTTCTCCCATACGGAATGTATGGCAGATCATGTTTTTCAAACCGCAAATTTAAGTTGGTTGATTATTACTCGTTAAGCTGTACAGCCTACTTAGCTCTGATAGTTTTCCTTTAATTTCGATATATATATTACTGCTGCGAATTTTTTCAAAAATCCAAGTACAACTATTTAGCTGGCAGGGGGACACACACATGACTCCAACAAAAAATTTCAGTTAAAAGCTTAATATTTCGCAAATGGATCCCTGTATCTAAAAATAGTTTCACAAACTCACAATATTTTTGAACGACCTTTCTAACGATACCCCACAACATGGGGTAGACGAAAAAAAAAATAAACATCCCTCTTTACGTATAGGGGAGAGATACCCTAAAAAAAAATATTTTTCTTGATTTTATTTTACCACTTTGTCGGCATGATTAATATGTATACATATTCCAAATTACAGTTTTCTAGTACTAACCGTCTCTGAGCTAAGCCGCGGACAGACAGACGGACATAGCGAAACTATAAGCGTTCCTTGTTTACTACGGAACCCGCAGTCAGTCAGTAAGCAGTCGACAACCTCCAAGGTTGAACTGCGAGAGGCCATTCCAAAAAAAAGGCGTCCTAAAAAGACAGGTTAATAGTAAGATAAGATAATGTAGGAGTTTAATCTCTTTAAAACGGATCAAGATCGATAGAATTAAATGCGGGCTGGTGTTAGCAACTCCACGTCATCTCACGACGCGTATTTTGCGTACTAAGATACAACAGTTTTTGGGGTTCACGTTGAAACTTCCGGCATCTTAGACATTTTTAATGTTATAAATTGTTTGGCTTCGTGCCTACTGGTTCTTAACAATTAATATTACAAAAAGAAGCCTGTATTCTCCAAAGTAGTAAACAGGTGCCTTTGAATGTACTTAACATTCACATTTAGTCAGCTATAGCAAGTTTAGCTAGCGTATTAACCAGGCACAACTGTAGACTATGCTGCCACTGAGAACTTTTGGTAAAACCCAATAATCGACACCGCGATTGGACCTAGAAGCCCGTGCTTGCCAGTCGCGACCACAAATTCATTGGTGGATCTTAAATTATCGAATGCTTTTTTCATTTCAGACGTCACCAACAATTTCGACTATGTGTTCTGGTGCGGTGATCTAAACTTCAGATTGGGTGAGCCCAGAGCTGCCGTGTTGCGGTGGATTGAGCAAACACAAGTACGTGTTCCTTTTAATTATTAAAATTACTGTAGGTAACTAATAGGTGGTTTGGGCACCGGGTTAATATGTAATAAGTTTATTACAGACTTCAAACTTAAAACTCAAAGCATTTATTTTAAATAAACCAATTACAGGCACTTTTGAATTATCAAGGGGTCTTTACGTCATACAGAAGAAGCTAGTTGGCCATTCCAAATCGTAGTAGGTTCCTATGGAGAAAAACAGGCAGTAAACTCTATGCACACTCCTTTAAGTAAAAATTTTGTTACAAAATATTGGTAACATCATTCATGTTGAAATTATACTTGTGAGAACAATGTAGAAACTTCAAAGACTCCAGCCACTATCTTTATTTATCATCCACTGCTATATAATAAATTACATTTAGTTGAATCATGTACCTATTACCGTTGTAACAAACTAAAGATCTAAAAATAAACTCGACCACATACACTGCTATTTTTCTAATTCCGAAGATCTGACGTCACAGAGACATTGGCAGTATTGATACTTGAGATTTGCGTCAATAGTGTCGAGTGCAAACGGAATAATTATTGTAACGAAGTAAAGCATTAATAGAAGAGAAGGGAAGAACCCATAATTACATAATATAAGGTCAAAAAATAATAACTGGCGAAACTTCGTAGACGTGGTGGACATCGATGTCTATGAGTTTTATAAACTCATAATTCCAAATGTATGCGTCTTTTTTCAGAATACCAGTGCTGCGACATTTTTATTTATTTTTCTTCTTCCTTCTTAATATGTTAATGTTACTTTGTTTTTTATTTATGTTTATGTGTTGTTAGTTTAATGTGTGATTTCCTGTGCGAGTCTCAATAAATCATTTTCTTTCTTTTCTTTCTTTCTTTCTTTCTTTCTTTCTTTCTGTTCTTACGAAGCGACGCACGCTTTACTTGTGGTAACCAACTGTACAAATACGCTGTGAATGTATGCTTGAAGACGAGTAGCGTCAGCACATAACACACACGCACACCAACGTCCGACTTCGCCATGGCCTCGGACGGTACCGAGAGCTCCTGCGCTTACACACACATTCACAGCGTGTTTGTACACTCAGTAACCACAAGTCAAGCGCGCGTCGCTTCGTGAGATAAAAATACTGGACCTCCACTACCAGCAGCCGCTCACCACATAATCAGCTTTAGTTACCTGAAATTATGACTTCAGATAATCATTATTATCAAAATTAGGTATCGATACCCATCACGTCTGTGAAGTTTCGTCAGTTAATTTAATTTGACCTTGTTTCGGAAAACAAAATGCAGAGATTATACCCTGTTCTTCTTATATTCATAGTTCCCGTTACCTCATCACCTGCCGCACGGTTTACTGCACGCAGATCAGCTGACCGCGGTGCTAGAAGATGGCGCCGCCTTCCGGGACTTTAGAGAAGCCCCCATCACCTTCCCTCCTACTTACAAGGTATTAATCTGTCCATACATACATACAAATAAAATTGAAGTGTCTGTCTGTAATGTCAACTAAATGCATATGAAATTATTTATGGTATACTTAGAACATTTTTTTTTTAAATTATTTCTGTCTCTTTGTTCCGGCTAATGTCCGAAATGGCTGGACCGATTTTGACAGGCAGATAGCAGATGTTATAAGGAGTAACTTAGGCTTAGAAAAAGAATTAGGGTACACGCGGGCAGCTGCTAATTATTATGTTATATATTAACATTCGTGACTAAGTAACAGCCGAACGGATCGATCTATCATGGTTTAAGCCACACTTGCTGCAGTCCTTGGATTGGTGACCATTCTTTCCATTCGTTAAGCGGTAGGTCCCGGATGTCATTCATAGATCCTTGACAGTTACGGGCAAACAGAAGCCCGACTACACCAACGAAGGTATTCGAGGTTCCAGCACAGAGTCATTTTTATTGGAACAATGTTAAGTACTTATGAATAGTTTTGTTATTAAATACCTACATAGAACCAATAAATAAAGTTAAATGGTTGTCATTTTCAGTACGATCCTGGCAGTCAACAATTCGACACGTCAAGCAAACAAAGAGCGCCGGCTTATACCGACAGAATACTGTACAAAGCGAGGTCAATGACCTCTAACTCGTCCTCTGCGTTTTCGGGTGAGCTTTCGTCTTAAATATTATTGTGTGACGTCACTAATTTGGAAACTATCATTATTTGTTTATCTCGTAGTTCAATTGACTTATTTAAGTTTGCGTCAATGTTTATAATAATCCTCCTACTTATGTTCTGACCTCTCGATAAGTTTCGCTTAACTTATTTATCAGACAAGGAGATCACCCATTTTGTTTGATTCATTTTGTGGCCAGGAATGAATTATATTTTATTTGAATGGTGGCAGTAGTAGAAACATATCTTAGTATGGCGACAACGCTGTAAAGCATTTGCGAGTAATACAATGATCATTAAATTAAATAAATTATGTACACCCCGCCATTTCGTGTAAGATCCCGAATGATTATTATTCACCTGACACATACAACATTTATGGCCAACAAATATTTTTTTAAATCCCAGAATGCGTATATCTCCGAACCCAAATTGTTCTCGACTTTGACGCCTTAGTAAAAAATAATGCGTTTTATGTGTACTTTCAAAATATGTAAATATTATTGATGGCCGAAAAACAAATTTTTTCATCCCAGAATGGGTGATCGCCTTTCGTGCAATTCTGTTACATTTTCCAATTTATTTAGTGGATAGTGATTACCGTACAGATCTACAACCAGTTTCTAAAAGGTCGATTTGATATTAGATAACTCTTCAGAGAAAACCCGGAAGATTTAATCTAATTCCAAATCGAATCTTGTTTGTTGTTCGGATTCAAAGAAAAAGAACAGCCAACCAAATAACTTTACAAGAGATGATATCAGATTGAACAGCCAATCAGAACCCGGGTCAGTGTTTGAATCCATAAATGTGTCTAACATAATGTATTGAATAAAAACTTTTCAGAAATGCATCACATCTTGAGGTGTTCCTCAGAAGGGTACATCCGCAGTTTGACTGTGAAATTGTAAGGTCTCAAGACACCTAGAAACATGGCCTTATTTTGAGTAATAGCACAAATTAGTAGTACAAATGGTTCACTCCGCAAAATCAATTCAATTAAAAGCGACTCTTGCTACGACACAATAAAGTGCAATTTAGGTCGCACAGCGCTAATTACCTAGCGCTATTCCCTTGAAATTGCCTGTCTTTCTATCTTCTGACTACGTTACACCCACTGAATTCGAGACGTCGAGCTCGCCGCGTACATTACTTGTAGCTTCATAGCTAAAATGCGGAGTGAACCATCTGTGTTCTACTGTGGTAATAGAGGATGAGCTCACAAACTGCTATCATTTGAACCTCGTCTAAATTGCAAGCGTTCTTACAGTATGGGGCTGTAAATATGGATAAAAGAATTTCACTGTCACTCATATGTGGGCAACACTGTTTCTAAAACTGAATGTGTAACGATAGAGCGGCAGGTATCTCAAAAGCAGTACATAGAATAAAACATTTTCATACTTAAGTCTAAGTTTCCTCCCAACATTTTAATACATCACTCTCTGATTTTCACACCTAAGTTGTTGCAGGGCTGCGTCGCATCAGTTCGGTGCCGGTCACTGCGGGTGTCAAGTGTTTGGCGTACAACTCTGTTCAATCTGTCTGTACAAGCGACCACAAGCCAGTGTGGGGATTGTTCTCGACCATGCTGCGACCAGGAACTGACGTGTAAGCATACCAGAATATTACACATCACTACGGCATTCATTCATACGATGACGGTCCAATTTGGCACAAGATTTGAATTTATTGAATGAATTATTTATGTTATGAGAAGGAAGTTTCGATGGGTAGAATATTTCAGTTATGGGTAATGTTGATGATAACCACATTTCACGTAGTCAATCGTGTGTAAAAAAGTGATTTATTTTACTTATCACACTTTAGTGAAGGCCGCAGGAATCCGCTGGATGCGGGAAGCATAGAACAGGTCGAATTGGCGGTGATTGGGGGGCCTATGTCCAGCCGTGGACGTCTTTCGGATGAAATCATGATGACGATGATGACTACACTTCAGCAAAATATTTTTGTTCCCGCATTAATCATCATAATTTTCAAATAGTTTGCAGATTTAATTAAATAAATAATAAATGTAATCAGAGATCGGATATTCGGATACATATTTACCTAAAGTTGAGGTGTTTTCTATTATGGAAAGGACTTTTGTATCGAAAAGATCCCGGGATTTCCGGATCGACAAATTTAGATTTCTGATTATAGAATCGACTGTATATTTACTTACGTTCAGGTGTTGGCTAATATGGAATGTACTTTTTTATCGATCGCAAAAATCTCGCGATTACGGAATTGATAAATTTAGTACTTTTTGACTATAAAAATGCTAGCTAATATTGTAAAGTAGGTTGCCAAATTGGCATAGCACATAGCGACAAACAACTCGGTGCCTTGGGTTTCGTTAAAAAATGTTTACAGTAAGTATATTTTTTTTATGTTAGCACCGCATAAGTGACCTTCATAAGAAGGCTGATAAGCTGTTTCCATATCACGCATCCGATTAGTTATGCATTCCCGGATTTTATTGAATTCCGGGATTTATATTAAGATAAAAATATATTAAGAAGCCACTTCCATAATTTCTTAGCCAAAAATTAACTTTAGGTAAATATGCATCCGAATATCCGATCTCTAGTAATAATCCTAACATTTTGTTACAGTGTACCCTTAGCTGCGGGCTTGTTCAATCGTGAAGTTTACCTCGAAGGTATCAAGCGACGGAGAGCGCTGCTCGACCACGCGCCCGGCACCTCCGCGGTATGTAACGTTCAATAGCATTCACTCAAGTAACTCCACAGTTACCGCAATTTTTTTGTTCTCATCTCGATACAAAATGTCCAAAATGTCAGTCATACTGTACCCAATGTATTAGAAAATATACGTAGAACGTATACACAATGAAATGCGTAACTATATCACGCAGTAGTTTATTTTCGATTGTCTTTATCTTGACCAAATGGCCATTTAAGCCATTGTAACAAAAAGTATTACGTTTACCAAAGAGGTTTATATTTTTGTTGTTATATTTATTGATTTACACTTTTCAAAATGTTTTATTTTTATTATTTATTACGTCCTAAGTTAGAGTAAGTGGACAGGAGTGCAATGTTACAAAAGACGATTTACATAATATGTTTTTTTTTTTTTAATTATACTTAATTTATTTTATTTTTGTGATGTGCTCATTCTGAAAACATAAAAGACAAATCTAGTCAGTATAATGAACTTCAGCAGTATTCCTAACAATAATAGTTATTTATGTCAAAATAACAAAGTAATATAATTTAAATATTTGTAATTTCCACGTAGCTCTAAATTGTTTAGCATATATTCTATTCTTCAAATAATTATTGTGCTATAAACAAATTAATATACTTTGGCTTAGCAAAAGATTCTATGTAAAATATTATTTCGATGTGTGTAGTACTTACCTATATTTCCAAATCCTGTTTAGAAAAATGAGCTTTTATGATTATCATAAACGTAGGTTCGTATCGTGGAGTTTCTAAAACAGTACTTAATTAAAATATTTCCTGCCTTATATCACTGTGTTATACCGTCGAATGAAATGTTAAGAACATTTCAAAGAGTTGATAAAACTATGTTAATTAGGTGCTGTGATTAGTATTCGTCTAGTCTGATGTCCATTCCAGTTACCGTTGTAGTGTCGACAATCTAGAACATTATGTACGAGTATATCTATAGTTATAGTGATCGGAGATCTCGCTACAAACATGATGGTATAGTCTCGTCTTCAAGGAATATTATTGCACAAACGAGGCGCAATGTCACGTCCAACATTTCGTCCTTCGATTTGTAGTTGATAACTGAGATGTAAGGGATTGCCGTTATTTCAGTATTGAATTCATGATTGGTCAATATAGAAAATAGCAACTCCTAAGAATGAACGTATCTTACATTCTTTTTAAAGCCGAGAATCGGATATTAAATTAACTTTATATAAATATTCGATATTTCTATGTTCGATAATCATTTGTTAAGTAAATTATTTGTGGTAATCATATAATTAAGGTTTGTTGTTTATAAATTATGACTATTCAAAAATTGTAGGTCTCTTTGGGTACCAGTCTAAGATACTGCCAAACCTAGTATCGTATATTTCGTATTATTACAAAATACTTACCGACCAATTATTCGTGTTTTTAATGAAAACTAGAATAAAACGTCCTGATCTTAGATCGGTGTGACATACAAAAAAATACTTAGAATGTTGTAGCAGATTTGATGTTATTTAAGTGGGATTTAATAATAAAGTAAAAAGTGAGTTTTTAAAAGTATTTTTTCATAACTTTTCGACAGTTAGTCCGATAGATGAAGATAAAAATTCGACTGTAGTAGGCCTAGACGTAGAATTTGTACTGTCAATTGTCAGACTGTCTAGGTAAAACAACATCAAAAGTATTATTACGAGGACGCCAAGTATCAAGTCGTTGGCACTTTCGATCGACGAAATTTCTAACAGCTTTCAAAAATTCACGTCCATTTAAAATTGATAAATATTATTGCGACTCAACATTCATCAGTACTTAAAATTAATCTTTAGACCAGTGAAAATTCCATTAATTCATTCTAATTAAATCAGTCTGTCTTCCATAACGTGTACGTAACATATTGATATATAATTTAAATCGGTATCGTTACCTGAAATCTAGGCGCCAATTTGCTTTATCTTATAGGAATTGTAACTCCTGTAGTCACAAAGGTTATGATAAATATCGCGCGGCTAGGGATGTTGACTGGGGAAAAAAGAAAACTATTTAGTCCGTCAGTCAGATAATAAAAAAATATTAGGCACGTATTTTTTGCTTTATCATATTAATAAAAATGAGTTAGATAAAACGCATTAAAGTTGGGGAGTGGGGGCTCGATTCGTCACAAGTATAAAATGTACCGGAGAGTGACGTCATGCCACATTTTAACTCAATGTATTGCCGCAATCTTTTGATTACGTAAAAAAGGCAAAAATACGTGTCCAATAATATCATACGGACAAAAAAAAATGTTGTCAACTTCCCTATTATTTCTGTTCCTTCCATGAAGGGATTCAATTGACAATATTATGATTGTGATTGTGACTGTACGTTTCGTATTCTTGTGTATCATTCATAATGTAAACGTTTTTTATCATTATTACAATATTTTATTAATTTAACATTAGTACCAGCTTTTTGCAACATATAACACTTATTTTAGCTTCTATGCTGTAGTGAATTAAATTTAATGTCGCACAAAGAAAAAATTCACATTTTCTTCCGTTTCCACTCCTTCATTTAATATATTTACACAATTGTAGCTATAGTACGAGGCTGGTTAATACTTGATGTTCGATAAATAAAAGTACAATGTTTTATAAGGATTTTATATCTACATACATAATATGATTTTTCTGATATACACGTTTGGTCTACACAAATGCGGGTACCTGAAATCGTGATCAAAATTTCATATCCTAAACATTGTTGTATACGAGCGTACCTACTTGTAGTGCATGTATATCAAATGTGTTTATGAGACAAAGAGAGATGGTATATTGCTAACAATTTTTATTTTGTACAAGGATTTTTTCTGTAATAATAAATAGCTGAAAAAATTAGTCATAATGTTGTATTACTTTGGATAGGTCCTGAGTGGGGAGGTGACTGCGACAGAATATTTACAAGAAAGAATTCTCAATCATACTGTTATATGCGACCTCTTAAATATAAGGTGAACATAGGGCTCCCTTTTAATACCTATAAATACCAAATATATATTTTTATTTTATAAAATCTTGCTTATGATTGCTGACTGGTTAAATATAGTTAAGTATACAGTATTATGCCTATTCGCTAACGCAATAGTAAGTAGATTTTTGTCGCAGTTATCTAGTCTTTAGTAATAATTGGTTATGATTTTCATTCAATGAAATAAATGTATTGTCATTATTGTGAATTATATTGCTAGTCCATATTTTATAGATATACTAAGTTATAACTTACTTAAGTCGAAAAAATGTTATGCTAAATATAGTTAACTTTCCTCGCTAAATCCTAGTTTAATTTACCTCAGAAAAAGACCTTAAAAACACAAAATTTTGCTGACTTCTTTTTAAATGAATTAATCGCACTTATATATATAATGATAAGGACGATAATAATAGCAGCTGGAACAGCAGTGGTTTGCATAATAAGTTGCACATTTCTTCTATTTTGTCACATTACTACGCAACGCATAGTAAAGCAATAGGAATATTATAGGCAGAATTATTATTATACAATGTTGCCACAAAAGAAAAACATTAATGCCATTTTTCAAAAAATCTTATTTCGAAGTCTGAATAAAAGATGAAGCTGCATTAATCCAACCCACCCTTGTGGCTGTTACCCTGAACGTTGTTATAATGCCATTCCACGCAGGCGGACCCCTTGACACCATTCACTTCGACACTGCACCATCGCTCGTAAAACTTCGCTTCTCTTCCCTTACCAATGTAGAATGTATCTTCACTGACGACCTGCACGCAAACTGCATACGATTTGCCTCCTGAACGTAACAAATACGTTTTTGTAAGTAAGAATTCATAATCAAAATCTGCTTAGCTTTTTCCCAACTATGTTGGAGTCTGCTAATTCGGTAAACAAGTCTGTGGAACATTAAATAAATATAAACAGGGTTATTGGTAAAACACCAACAACCTTTTAAGGGGTCATTATATTCCTCATTATGAACCACTTTTACTATGGGACCAAACCTGACAGCATGAAAAAAAGATCAGCTGTTCACTACATTTTGACGAGTGAAGGCTTGTGCAGACCAGCGCGACTTGTCACGCGACGCGACACGAACAATACAATTTCTAAGAAAACTTCACAGTATAACAATAACCGGTGTCGCGTCGCGCGACAAGTCGCGCTGGTCTGCACATGCCTTTATGCGAACATAAATATAGGGAACAGCAGATTTTTTATTCGTGATTTCAGGTTTAGTCTCATAGTAAAAGTTGTTCATAATGACGAGTACAATGACCCCTTAAAAGGTTGTTGGTGTTTTACCAATAACCCTGTATACAGGGTGGCAGGGACATCGACGCGAAAACTTTTACCATGGATTCAGTACATGATTGTTTTTTTTTTTTTTTCGTCGTATATTTTTTTTAAACTGCTTTTTCATAGAAAAGGGATAGGCAATACCTACGCGGTAATTTTTTTTTATTTTGTAATTTCTTTTTTGCTTTTTTTTAAATTTGCCCCACACAAAGAATTTCTTCCTGTATCGTGGGTGCGTTTACAAACATAGAAACTCACATACACTAACACCCAGACCCGGAACAACTACTTGCAGATCATACAAATATTTGTTCCGTGCGGGGATCGAACCCGCGACACGTTGCGCAGCAGTCGATCGCTCAGCCACTGCGCCAACCGTGTCGTCCGTAAAATGTATGGAACAAGTGATTTTTTTTTAAATAACCGACGAAAAATTTCAACGCAGGGGGGTTCTGAATCACGTACTGAATCCATGGCAACAGTTTTCGCGTCAATGTCCCTGCCACCCTGTATAATATATTTTTTAATCCTTACAAATATAATATATAAATGCGTAAGTGAGTTTGTTTCTTTGTTACGCTTTCGCGCTAAAACGGCTGAACGGATTTGAATGAAATTTGGCACATGGGTAGACCATGATCTGGAGAAGGAACATATGCTACCTTTCATACTGGATCGCAGACTAAGTAGCGGGCACCAGCTAGTATATAATAAATAAATTTTAGCCAAGAAAATATTAAGGCAACCCATTTGCAATAGATTAAAACATAATAATTGTTTTTTTTTTAATCATCCGGTAAACAGATGGGTGAAGATCGATCCTACTTCGGATCCTACACTACAAGTTTCAGTTTACTGGGGTTGTGGTCAAAAGTGGCAAAGAAATGAGGTTGACCGTCACTTGTTACTGTTAATTATTCAACCACCAAACTTGAAAGCATAATTTTATTATGTTACTGGATTTTTCAAGGATAAAATAAAACGAAATGAATGTGAAAGCCCTTACCTGCTTCGAAAATGAACCCATAGTCACTGGGTAAGATCTGGTGTTCTCCATGTTGGTACAACTGGAAGTCACTGGACTCTACTGGCAGAACTGCTTGGTCTGATTGACGGCAAAGGTAGCCGACTGTGAGGCTGAAACAAAGTGGTTATTTGTATTGATGGCTAAAATAATACTTCACCAGCAACATTTTATTACTATCGACATTCCGCTGCCATTGCTTTGGTCCACCCTGACCATCTAAGGCCGGCGCAGTTTTAAATTCTATTTCAACTACCGAAAGGTTGGTATTTATTAGTCAGCGAAAGCAGATAGTATAGTAGCAGAGCAGTGATAGCCTAGTGGTGTGACCGTCAGACTTTGGCAGTCTCTGGGTCTCGAGTTCGAACCCAAGGCACACACCTCTGACTTTTCGGATTCATAAACGGTGAAGGAAAACATCGTGAGGAGACGCCTGAGAGATATTTCTCGACGGCTTGTGAAGCCAAGTCAGAGGCCCATGGGCGGCTTTAAAACTCTGACACCAGGTTAGTCACTAACCACACGAAAAGAAGAAGAGTCAGCGAAAACCGCGCTTCGGTCGGTCCTAACGCTTAATAATGATAACTGATAGTGATGAATACTTACTGCGACAAAACTACAGGTAAACATACTGTGCCGATGGTCATGCAATCTCCGTTTTCCAAGAAGATATAATGATATACATAACGATGGAAAGCGCGATAGTCCCGGAACGGTCCTGTAACCAAAAGAAACATGGAAGTAAGAAGGGAGCGTCCATCCATTGAGGTGGGTCAGTATGGACAAATCTTAAACTTTTAGAGGTACCTAAACTTTTTTTCGTACGAATAGGGATGTTGACAAAAAAAAATTTTTTGTCCGTCGGGTAAATTTATTAAAAAATATTGGACGCTTATTTTTTCTTTTTTTACGTGATCAAAAGATTTCGGCAATACATTGAGTAGGCAATGCGTTAAAATGTGGCATGACGTCACTGGCCGGTAGATTTTATACTGACTTGTGACGTAGCGAGCCCCCACTCTTCCAACTTTAATGCGTTTTATCTAAACCGTTTTTTATTAATATGATAAAGCAGAAAATACGTGTCTAATATTTTTTATTATCTGACTGACTGAGTTTTTTTTCCCCCAGTCATTTTCCCTATTTAATAATAAAATAAAATAACTCCGGTACTTACTTTCATTAATTACCGGAGTTCTCACATTCTAAGACTTACCGAAACTGTGATCCCTGACGCATGGTATGTCGATGACGTGTTGTTTGCCGTCTATTGTGACCGTGCCCTCCAGGACACCCATTTGCTCATAATGCGTTTCATATAATCTGAAAATTACAAATAGGCACCTACATTGTTATAGGTACTAAACTGGTTGTTATGTTGATCCGAAAATCGTAACTAAATCAACGATGGTTCTTCTGAAGCAGTACACTATACTGCTTCAGAAGAACCATCGTCGATTTGAAGAATTTCGATGTGGAATTCAAATTCGCGTGCAAAATACGACAAGTCTGATGCCAATAAGGGAAATCTATTATTTTGCCACACTAAGGTGGTATCGAAAATATGTGGCACCATGATTTGTTTGAAAATATCGGCCATTTTAAAATGGCCGATATTTTCATTATATTAAGGTATGCATTAGCCAGTTATTAACCACCATGTTAATAAGAAGTTCTTACTTTTTAAGTAACCTGAAGTAGGCTTTTGACCATTTATGCCTAGCCAAGTCTCTAGCCATGCTTTTAGGCGACATCTGTGTGTTGTAGTTGAAAGGTGAGAACACAGCGCTCCATGTAAGTTCCGCTTCCACTTGCACTGTCTTCTCCTTATCATTTCTGGGTCTGTAAAAATTATTATTCTTTAGTAGTACCAAGCTACATATTATTCAAGGTCAAATAAAATACCCGGCGAAACTTAACAGACGTGATGGATACCTATGGATATCTACTGATAAAACAAAAAACCGGCCAAGTGCGTGTCGGACCACGCACAATAAAGGGTTCCGTAGTTGGGATGAATTTATCTCAAGAACAAACTTAACATTGTAGTTGAAAAACATGTTCTCCCATACGGAATGTATGGGAGATCATGTTTTTCAAACCGCAAATTTAAGTTGGTCGATCATTACTCGTTAACCTGTAGAGCCTACTTAGCTCTGATAGTTCTCCTTTTAATTTTGTTATATGTACTACTGCTGTGAATTTTTTCTCAAGTCCAAGTAAACCATTTAGGTAGAAGGGGGGGGGGGACACATGACTCTAACAAAAAAATTCAGTTAAAAGCTTAATATTTCTCAAACGAATCCCTGAATCTAAAAATGGTTTTTACAAACTCACAATATTTTTGAACGACCTTTCTAACGATACCCCACAACATGGGGTAGACGAGAAAAAAAAACATCCACACTTTACGTGTAGGGGAGGTACCCTAAAAAAAAAAAAAAAATTACCACTTTGTCGGCATGATTAATATGTATACATATGCCAAATTACAACTTTCTAGTACTAACCGTCTCTGAGCTAACCCGCGGACAGACAGACAGACGGAAATGGCGAAACTATAAGGGTTCCTTGTTTACTACGGAACCCTAAAAATAATGATTTTCTAAACTGATAATTTCAAATAATTACAACTGATTACGGGGTTGACCCCCTTATAATCAGATGTAGTTACTGGCAGGCGCTAGTTGTGTACTGTATTAAGGGCTATAAGAACAGCGGAAGAAAATTTAAAAACAATTGATAGATTTTGTAAAAGATGATGTGGCTAGAAAGTGGGTTAATGACATGCTAATAAGCTAATAAAGATGTACGGAAGAAAAATACATGTAATGTCGACCCCAAATACGTTGGATAAAGACAGGATGTTGATGATATCGCGGAGATTTTTTCCACAGCGGGGGAACGATACATAATCTGCATTCGCAATTAATTTGCCAAACATGTAAACAAACACGAGTTTTAGGAAAAACAACTGTAATGCCTCCACATAAGGTTCAGGTTGCGCTACAACTTCATATTTTTTTGACTTGTTCAACAATACTAGTCAGTCTAAAATCAACTTTATATACACATTCATAAAGTTGATGTTTGTTTACGTGGAAATAACATCAATTGGAAACAAGGATTTGAATAGACCTTAGATAGAATACGCTTTATTAATGTACACCATAAAAATTACAGACATACATTTTGAAATTTTTCATACCTATTATTATAGTGACACAATGGGCGCAATGAGCGGTCTTATCGCATAAAGCGATATTTTACAGACAACCTTTGGATGGAGAAGGAGCGACAATACTGCAGGTAGTCAGTGGTGCACTATCTACATATATACGTACATACTTACAATAAATACATACATGGAGCATAAAATTATCTACTTATAAGTAAGTATATATATATTACATAGATATATAAAATAATAAACAATAATAATAATAACCCCACCGCCGTATCTCTACGTTGACGTCGTGGTGGGGCTTGCGCGCTCCAGACTCTGGGTCTGTTTCGGTAGAGTTTACTTTACCGAGACAGGTCTAGGGTCTGGAGCCAGACCAAGAGAGATACAATCCAAGCCAAGGTCGCACACGCCGAGGGTTGCATGGCTAGGGGAATGCGTTAGTCGTTAGTGTGCCAACTCTGGATAATAGGGGACCTCCAGTTTTATTCACCCTTGCCACAGTGAACGCAGGGCTCTGCTGTGGTCGACTTTTAAAGTCCCTAGCTACTCGTGGGAATAACATGAACACTAGATCAAAAACAAAAAAACTACTTCAGGCTAATTTGCCGCAGATAGATGATGAAACATCACAATTCTCTTCGTCATCTCCTTCATCTCTTTTTCCATCAATTCCATCATCATCACAATCTTTCCGCGTTACTCCAACGCCATCATCATCATCAGTCAGTATACAGTTGGCGGATGTTGTACAGGAGACAAATACTGTCGACGATACTGTACCCACCGCTAGAACTGCAACAACTCGTAGGAAATGGAGCAATGAAATGAATATATTCATCCTACGTACATATCTTCATCTTACTCATATGGAAACCGACAAAAATGCATACCTTCCATCGCTTCACATAAAGTTTTTAGAAAAATACCCAACTATGCAAGTAGGCCGACAAAGGATAGGTGACCAACGAAGAGCCATCGTTCAAAAAAAACTATTACCTCAGGTCACGATAGATCAGATTTATGAGGAAGTCAGAGCTGAACTACAAATGGTTCATACACAAATACAGCAACACTCCACACAGTTTAAAGCACAAATTAATACACAATCTGGCCAGCGTATGAAATGGACGAACGAATATAATGAAGCAATAATCAGAATATACTATACTACAACACAACTAGAAACAAATAAAACGGCCTATAGAAAACAGTTACAAGAGGAATTTATAAATATATATCCAGAATTAGCACATATAACAGAGCAAAGACTATCTGATCAAGTGAGAGCAATCATAAATAACAAATATATACACCCCTACAGATTAGAAGAAATTAAAAACCAGGTAGCTACAGAATTAAGAAATAACAACTCAAACACACAAAATATAGAACACTTAAATAATGATTATTTAAACACACAAACAGACGACTTAGAACAACCTGATGAAAGCATACATTCACTAAATACTCAACATACAAATAATCATATCTCTGACACAACTACAAATACCCCCACAACAAATAATATATTCCTAAATAATAGCTCAGATACCGACATAGTTTCCCGAACTCTTATAAATACAGACGAAGATATTTTTTTGAACCACATAGATATTGGGCAAGTTGAACCTACGTCAACTAACTTTGATGCTGCCCCAGAAACGAACTCAGAAATAGAAGCCACGTTTGAACAAGCTCAACAATATTTCTCTGATACACACCCTACTAATAGGCCATATATTCCCAAGCAGAAAACTTCTAAAAAGTTCTCTGTCATAGTTACTTATATAAATACTGTCATTCTTCCTAAGTACACAAATGTCGACACAGACTTCATGAAATTGCAGACCATAATTTACTGTGCAGCATGGACGGCAGCTACATGCAACGGATCTAAAATATCACGCTCTACACAAAATGAGCGTCGTACATACATAACCAAAAAACCAAAATGGCAAATCAGGTTAGAAAAGAAAATCGGAAATCTAAGAGCAAACATAGGTAGGCTGACACATTTCATCAATGGTCGTAGAAGTGAAAAACTAATAGCAGCAATAGAAGTAATAAAGAAAAAATATCAAATACACGCACAATATGAAGACTCAAACACACATATAGAACACTTTTTAGACACTTTAAAACAAAAATTAAATGCAGCATCCAGTAGACTCAAAAGATATATCACATGCACAAACCGCAAGGTCCAAAATACAAAATTTACCAACAACGAAAAAATATTTTACAGGAACCTTGCATCTAAAAACCGAGACAGCACGAACCAAACTCTAGAGACACCTCCTCCCGAGTCATTACGAGAATTTTGGGCAAACATTTGGGAAAATCCAGTATACCATAATAATCACGCACACTGGATTAATGAAGCAACACTACAAATCCTCGAAATGGAGTTTGAACTCATACCAATAAACACATTTATAGACGTAATCAAACGCACACACAACTGGAAATCTCCAGGCTCAGACAATATTCACAACTACTGGTATAAGAAATTCACTAGCATCCACCCATTCATATATAATCACCTAAACACATTCATTCAATCACCACATTTGCTTCCAAGATACTTAACACATGGAGTAACATACATGATACCTAAGGACGTGAATAACACTACAGACCCAGCCAAATATCGACCAATTACTTGCTTACAAACTCTTTATAAAGTCCTGACAGCCTGTGTAAGTGAAGTAGTATACAAACACCTAACTCAACATAACATTCTTGCAGAACAACAAAAGGGCTGTCGTAAAAATAGCCAAGGATGTAAGGAACAACTCACTATAGACGCGATTGCTATGAACAGTGCAGTGAAAAGCAAAAAAGATATTCATACCATGTTCATCGATTACCAAAAGGCCTATGATTCAGTACCGCACAGCTGGTTGTTACAAGTCCTAAATATCTATAATATCCACCCCACACTCAGATTGTTCTTAGAATCTACCATGCAAAATTGGCAAACTGTACTTAAAATAAATCAAGCCTCCACGACCTTGGCCACTGAACCAATCCATATAAAACGAGGAATTTTTCAAGGCGATGCTCTAAGCCCTTTATGGTTTTGCATGGCACTCAACCCACTCTCACACCTACTAGATAAAACTAACACAGGATTCATATTGACAAACGATAAGACACAATTCACTTTAACACACCTTATGTATATGGATGACATAAAGTTGTACGCAGCAGATAATAATTCACTTTTTCATTTAGCAGACACCACACAAGAATTTTCTAACAATATAAGTATGCAATTCGGGGTAGACAAATGCAAAATTTTGTCAATTGTGAAAGGAAAAATACAAAACAACAGTTACACTCTCGGATCAGGTAAATCTATTGAGCCAATGGATGAACACAGTACTTACAAATACTTAGGTTTCAAACAATCTAGACAGATAGAACAAAAGATGACGAAAGAAGAACTGCTCAAAAAGTTTACACATCGCCTTAACCTAATCTTTAAAACCAACCTTAACTCCAGAAACACAATTAAAGCTGTCAACACATTCGCAATACCCATTCTTACATACTCTTTCGGAATTATACGATGGTCAAAAACCGATATCAGAAAACTACAGCGTACTATCAATGCACTCTTTACCAAACACAGGAAACACCACCCTAAATCATGCATACAGCGACTTACGCTACCACGCCAAGAAGGAGGAAGAGGATTAATTGACATACACAATTTGCACAACAAACAAATACTTTCACTCAGATCTTACTTCCATAACAAATCAGAACATTCATCACTACACAAACATGTAACAGACGCAGATAAAAAACTTACTCCACTCAACTTACAAAATAGAAACACTCAAATTAATGAAAATCTCATAAGCACACAACAAAAAATTGCCGCATGGTCTGCCAAAGCCCTTCACGGAAGACACCTAGCCTACCTGAGTCAGCCACACGTCGACAAAGCTAAGTCGAACGAATGGCTCAAACGAGGTGAGCTGTTTCCCGAGACCGAAGGGTTCATGCTGGCGATACAGGACCAAGTAATAGCGACTCGCAACTACAGAAAATACATTATAAAAGACCCTCGTCAGCCGACTGACTTATGCAGACATTGCAACACTGCCTCTGAGACCATACAACATATTACAGGAGCCTGCAAATCACTTGCACAGACTGACTATAAGCACCGACATGACCAAGTTGCTGCAATTATACACCAACATTTAGCTTACAAATATAAATTCATAAGTGAGATGATACCGTACTATAAATATAAACCCGAAATTATACTAGAAAATAGGAATCAGAAAATCTATTGGGATCGGACGATAATAACAGACAAAACTATACACTTCAACAGACCAGATATAACCGTTCACGACAAAACTAATAAAGAAGTTTACCTTATAGATATAGCTATCCCTAACTCACACAACATTCAAACCACAATATCTGAAAAGCTGAGCAAATATCAAGACCTCGCCATAGAAATAAAAACCCAGTGGAAAGCACAAACCGTTCACATCGTCCCTATAGTACTCTCATCCACTGGTATAGTACCAAATTCTCTTACACAAAGCCTTAACACTCTACATATGCCCACTCATACCCTGCACCTGATACAAAAAGCCACAATTCTCAACACCTGTCGGATCACCCGGAAGTTCCTTACTTCTTCCACAATATCATCAACGTTCTCTATTTAAATTCCTCCTTACACACTTGGTTCCGACCCGTGTGCAAGGTTTTTGTACTCTCATATAAGAGAAGAAAATGAAAGAACTCGAAATAATAATAATAATAATATAAAAATATGTAATGATGATGTTTAGATTTAGACTTAAAACATTCTTTCACTGTAGTTAGTAGTAAGTAGGAATAGGTAGATTTTTCCGATTTTCGTTGATAAAATTCGTTGCTTTGTCTTCGAAATAAAACCAACATGTAAAATTTCAACTCCGTAAGACAAGAGGAAGTGGTTTTAGTTCAGCTTGAAAGATGAACTACTTAGGTAAGTAATTCACTAACTAACAAGGCAAATTAAATAAAAGCTTGTATTATAGGCACACAGCCACACAGCTGTGTGATCTACTTATCTACCTACTTAATGATAGATTAATATTTTCAGAATTTTTATCTTGCTGACTTGATACTCACTTCATTTCGCCTTTGTAATTTAGTTTCCAAGTGCGCATAGGTATGAAGTTGACGACTTCAAGACCTTTTATTCTATATAAGCCCTCTTCGATCGTCACTTGTTCTTGGTATGTGTCTGGTAACTCAGGAGACAGAAGGAGGTCTTCGCCCTTGACCTGAAAAAAATATAGTTTACCTACCAGTAGTTTATATTTTGATTGCTGTAGATATTGGTTGCAAGGAACGCTTCAGAAGGGGGGGGCAAAGTAGTATTGGATTTATCCAGTAGTGATTATTCTCAGTAGGTAGCTGTCTTTAATTGTGCCTGGTTAACGACTTTATGTACATGGCCTTACAACCGGCAAAATGTCAGTAAAAAAAATAAAAAAAATGAAAAAGTGTTTATTCACAGAAATATTATTTTACAAGACACATATTACCTCTGCCAAACTTCAAAGCAGTTTGTTTGCAGATGTAGCTCCTTTTTTGTTTTGTACATAACATTTTTATTTATTTTTTATATATAATGACACTTAGAGGAGCTCGTGGCTAAGTAATAACAGCTGCACGGTTCGATCCATCAGGTTAAGCTACGCCTGCCGGGGTTGGTCTGTGGATGGGTGACCATCTTAAAATACCGAGACTCCTCCGTGCCTCGGAAAGCACGTTAAGCCGTTGGTCCCGGCCGTCATTCGTGGATCTTTGACAGTCGTTACGGGTCGTCAGAAGCCCGAAAGTCTGACAACCAGTCTTACCAAGTGGTATCGTATTACCCAGTTACTGGGTTGTGGAGGTCAGATAGGCAGTCGCTCCATGTAAAATACAATATTCAGCTGCATCCGGTTAGACTGGAAGCCGACCCTAACATAGTTGGGAAAAGGCTAGGCAGATTGATACATAATGACACTTTTTCACATAAAGGTAAACTACTATTCCTTCCTTCCTTCTTTTTTCTTGTATTATACCTACCTACTATAGATACATACCTCTACCAAAAGCAGTCGTGATGTTACTTTTTTCTTCATATTATGTAAATAGTAGGTACTTATATAGGTACTATACCAACCTTCAAGTACAATAAAGCATCAACAACATTTTTAGGTCTCCTTGCAATCCTGCAGATAACAGCATCGCCCTCCTTATTATTTCCATTGAAATATACCGCGTCGATGGCCTAAAAGATTATTTTTATTACTGAACTTTGCTCCTGTATTGTGCAATACCAGATTAATTCGTAACGTAACATATGGTTTCTCATTAAAGTTGTTACATTGCACGAACACGCATCAATCATTGCAATTTATACCTTGTGACAATGGCACAAGTCACATGACGCGCGGTCGTGGATAGTATGGACTATACCTGTGGATGATGATCGAGATAATACTTCTTTTCTAACGCCTCATCTTGCTTATGCACATGTTGGGTGCCGTCACAGCTTTTGCCCGATTCGACGGTGTAGAGGCGATGTAGGTGATTGAAAAGCTGAAGTAAAAAAAAAAAATTTTTTTGGTGAAATATAAACAGTTAGTCTAAAATTCAGCTTTCAGCATGATGCCAACTAGTTATTGCTCCACTTGTTCCTGACCTTTAGTTTATTTTTAATACCAACCATATCAAGAAAAATGAATGCTCTGTAATTTATCTTCTAGGCAGAAGCTGATAGAGCCTCGGTAGGTACCTAGGTGCAATAGTTTTACCACACATTCCCTACCCTATTATCAAATCACTTCTTACCATTTCAATAAAAATTATGTTACATACCTGTTTAATTCTTAAAGTCAAATACATGAACAGAAACTTGATCCAGTAGAACTTATTCTTCTGTTGATAAACACCAAATATCGCTGGCTTCCTTGGTTTGTTTAGTATCCTAAAAAATACCACCAGCCCTACAGGAATAAGCAGAGGTAATAGACAGGAACACAACATTTTGCGGTCAATTATAATTATTTAACTTCTTAATTAAACGGTCGCGATTACTACACGCAAGTAAATGATTAACTCCATTTAATCCATTACCGTCTGGTTACCTATCTTATCTGATACCTACCGATAATTATGTGATTCGGAACCAAATATAGGAGTTCAATAAAAATTACTCATCCCCACAGTTTAACCGGATCTCTGATAAAAAAAGTTGTAAAGTACCTACTACACTTGAAACTTTGACCGTAAATATCTGATTAGTTGGCAATAAATTATATTATTTACTTATTAGTAATTTTCCGTTTTGGTTAATGTCTTCGCAATATGTTTGATGCCTTCAGCATGCAACATTGCCCAATGTTCTTTTGCTTTTTAATAAGAAGTTATAAATCAAAATAATTTAAGTATCAAAAAAAGGAATGTAGTCTAGGAAAAACAAAAACGTGGAGTTTAGTATTTATATTTATTCCAAACTTATTTAAAAATAAACTGCTTTAAAATAAAATGCACAATTCGTAGTAAATTAAGATTGCTTTCAGATTTTCGTTTAGAAAGTGACCGTCGACATTTTAATGAAACAAAATATTATGATAGAAGGTTTTACTACAATATTAATTTCACACAGTGAAATAAACTCATGACATTTTTTTTGTAGTCTTATAAGATACCTTGGAATACGTTGACAGAGGATTGAAAAAAGTATATAATTTAATTTATTATTATTTATTCTGCCGTCGCCAGAAGATGTTTGTGCACACACTCCTCTTTGTTGATGAGATGCGTCGTCTTGTTCACGAGTTGCATCAATGAGTTGAGGTTGTTCGACCACTCGTTGAGACGGTCTGACGCGTCCATGTTCAAACTGGAATTTAAAATTAATTATACTACAAGCTGATAATTTTATAAACCAATAGAGGTTAGATAGCTAGCTATATTTCTATGCCCAAATAACAGAAAATAAGGTTCCCTGAACTGTCTATAAGTAATGCATTTCACAAGCGCACATCAGTCATTGTACAAAAACCTTATTTTAAAGTTCATAAAAGTTTCGCAAGTACCAATGTGACTTGTTCAATTCATATGTACTTTCTGAGTTTATCTTGGACATTACTGACATCTGCGAAGGAAAACATCGTGAGGAAACCTGGACTTATAGTTGATATAAGTCTGAAATCGCCAACCCGTCTTGAGCAAGCGTGGTGATCAATGCTCGTGCCTTCTCTGTATGAGAAGAGGCCTTTGCCCTGCAGTGGGACAGTAACAGGCTGGTATTATTATATTATTATTATCAAAAGTTTATCGACGCGCGTTCGTGATTTGCATCACCATTCTCTCGCCCTTATACCAATTTATTTGTGATCGGTGAACATGTCTTTTTCTTCCATACTTCTCTATTAGTCATCTCGGTAGAAACCCCCTTTCTGGCCGTATCATCTTTCACACAGTCCATCCATCGTGTCTTTGGTCTTCTCCTACTCTTATAGCCATCCTATTATTATTACGTCAATTTCTTCGTGCCGTAAAGTGTTTCATTGAATAGTCCCTTTGCCAGAATGTTGGTTGTAGGACAAACACGAGTATGCTACGGGTGCTAATAGGTCCGTTGTTAAAGTTTAACAGTTGACCCAACATTACGGCAAAGGAACTATTTGATGAAGCGCACTTTAGTGGTCTAGCTAATACTAGTACTACAAAGTCAAATTAAAACAGCTGGCGTAAGTCGACAGACCTGATAAAGTTGGTATCTAATGATGTTAAAACACAAAGTGAAAGTTTTGCCTTGTAGCAGTCTTTACCTGAAATGCACTACGCCTGCAGGACGGTCGATTTTGGCGCGAACTACGCTGCTAACGACGAGCTGACTGAGCGCCTCTTCGGTCTCGATCTCACTCAGTCCGAGCAGTTCACTCATGCGCTTCATAGTAATGCGCGTGTAGTACATCGACATAATACGGATATTCTGTAAAAGAAGGTAGTTAACAAGTTAGATGAGCATTTTAGAACGAAATGAGAACAGGGACTGGTGTTATTGTTAACCAATTACAAGAGGAACTATACGCTCAGGTTTTATTTTTCATCTTTTTGGGACGAAATTTATAAACGCTTAGCAAGTTTTATCGTATTTTCGACGATTGTTTCGATATTTGGTAACAAAATCACATTAGCGAGACTCCATTAAATTTTAAAGTGTAGTTGAAAGTTGGTACGCGCTTTAATTATCGCAAAGCAAAAAAAAAATGCAAATACTTAATAATTTTACCAATGACATTGGTGCTTACATGTTCAACAACCCTGTTCTTAAGGTCATTCCAGCGCTCCACGCCCTTCTCATCAGATGAGTCGAAGTACGGCGTTCCTCGGAGCATTTTCTCGTATGTGGTGCATAGGGTGTTCCATCTGATGATCTCTGGGTTGATGAACAGTCCTAGCAACTGTCTGTAAACAACAGAAAAAAGGTAAATTATTTTCTACTTTGATCAACAATAAAACTTTACTTGAGTTGAACATTTAAAAATATATTATAGCTTGTCCACTCTGAAATGACGCGCCCCACTACCGCATTACCCATATAAATCCTCATTACCGTGTGCGTAAATGCGGTAGTGGGGCGCGTCATTTCAGAGTAGACAAGCTTTACATGTTTTATTTATTTTTCTTTAAAAGAAATACAATAGTACATACAGTACAACTATTTACTTAATGTCCCTCGGGAAACTTCGTGTTTCGTCAGTAGTCGGATTTCTATCAGTTGCCCTTAACTTAACTTGTTGTTAAGCGGAATAGGTTCCTAAATTTATCTACGTCTATTGTATTTTATGATGGATTTCCGCAAGGTCAGGCCTGAATCAATTACCTATCTTATTTTTCTTTGTTTGTCTTAATTTCATCAATGTTATTCCTACTGTAGCATGATCCGACCAAGATTATGTCTGGACTTAAGAGACTGACCCCTGAGTTGGTTTCGCCATTTCTTCTCAGGGGTAGTCGGATAGGAAACGTTGACTACATCTAGCTTAAGTATTCATTTTTTATATGACGTGTAAAAGTGATTCTGGTGTCCTATTTACAGAAAAAACAATTTCGTTTCATTTCAGTACTTAATGCAAGATGTGGTTTGCACATAAATCTAGAACCTTATTTAATAAATTAGGTGGACTTTCAAACATTTCAATTAAAATCCCATAAGTCTGTGCTTACACTATATGCTACTACTGCATCACACTATATGGACAGACGTTTATAAAGTGACGAATACTATAACAACAATTTTTTTTTTTTAAGAAAACATACTTGTATTCTGGCAGCTTATCCAGATCCTTATCCTCATTGACGCGGTGTGTTAAATCAGCCTGTTCATTGTCATATGGAGCCAGGATCAAGAACACCACGCTGCCAACTAGTGCGTCAGAGCCAGCAGACTGGCCTAGCGCGCGGAAGTGACGACACACTGACAAGTAAGCGGCGTTATGTTGATCAACTGCTATCATGAGCCGGTAAAATTTCTCTTTCAGTTCCTGTAAGCAGTTTAAATAAATGAATGGGGGAAATAAGTAACTACTAGCACATGTAGCATGACCACAATAGAAATGGGTTTTGGTGACAGAAGAATAGAGAAAATGACAAATCACAATCTGTCATTTTGTCTATTCTTCTGTCATCAAAACCTTTTTCTATGGTAGTCATGCTATCCATGCTGCAGAGTAAGTAGTAGTTTACTGATCAGCCTTATAGAATTTGTGCAAAAAGTTTTTTTTATTATAGTACTAACCAGAGTATTTTCCTCTTCAAAGAATTTTGTGTTGATCTTCTTAGAGATGATGTGTGTGCGGACATAATCCTTGATGTTAAGGCAAAGTCTCATTTGCTCCAGGATGAGCTCAACCTTCTCCCTTTTATCCATTGAACCGTATGTCTCAACTTGGAGCTCTTGAATGATCTTTGCCGCTTCAGCCACATTTCCTTCTTCCTCCCTAATCTTCGCCAAGATATGCGTAAGTCTGGCTCTTTCAACTTCAACATAGATTTTGCCCTCAGTTATTGATCTTAATGTTTCAATTAGTTTTATTTTTGTTTCTTTATCTGGTGTTTTGTCTACATAAGTGCAACATTCTTGTACCATTTTCACTACAGCTTGTTTGAGTTGGGACCTAAAGATTACAATAAATATTAGTTTTAGAGCTTGCATTGAAGAATTATAGATTTAGTGGAACAACACAAGGCAATCTTTTTTTGATTATCCAAAAACTTGGCACTCATATGAATGCTTTCTCCATATTTTATGATATTTACCTTCTTTTAGATAGAAGAACCACTTGGTCATTCAGTGCAGACCAATTTTTCGCTTCATAACAAATCTGCACAATAGCTACTAAGATCCTTGCAGTGGAAGCCATATCGGCCCCCTATAACATAAAAAAAAACTGATTAATATTCATAATAAAAAGCATAAATAAATAAGGAACATTAAAAGGACAAAACAACAAGAAAATATTTTGCCAGAAAGTGGAAAAGGAATCTCAAATATGATGCTGAATTTGACATGTCAAGCTGATATGAAATGTAGTTGATTTGTATGTAGTAGTAGCACAATCACCACACAGCACACCAACATGTTAAAAAAACCAACTATTTTTATTTTATTTTACTCAATATCTTGAATGTTAAATCAACACTGAACAAGACACAATATAAGGTTATTGTGTTTAGTGTACCGGACCATGTTAAGGGATTTTACTGAACCTTACAACCTTGGTAGATGTATGTAAAATTACCACATAGCTGTGTGTGAAAAGTTATTAGTTGCCTTATTAATAACTTTTACACACATAGCTATAACAGAAAACAAAATCTTACAGTTCTAGTTTGTTTTTCTAAAGCCAAAAGTTGGTCAATGGCCTCTTGCACTTTGCCTTTGGATGCCCAAGACTTCATCAGTGGTATCTTTTCATCACAGGTGGTACTGTAGTCAACCTAAAATAGAAAAATACATTTTTTTTATTGATTGTCTATTGATTACAACCTGAATAGGCATTAGGTTTACATGATTATTGTTTCTTAGACAATACCAAATTGCAAGAGAAGTGAGAAAAGTCTTATAAGTTTTACCACACATCAGCAATTTCGATGAGTAGTTGGGTACCCCCAATTAACAACCCTTTGATAGTTGTCAAGGAAAGCACCAACTGTCTCGTTGTGGTAGAATGTTTATGAACGTGTTAAGTTCCTGTAGTTGTACTTACTTCCATTTTAACAATTTTGCCGCTGGCGTCAAGACTTGTGATATCGCCGTTCGTCGACATTGTTACAAAACTGAAACAGTTATACGATCGTCAATGGAACAAACTTAGCAAAAGAATATAGTTGATCAATTGATGAGTGAATTACTTTATTAGTCTGGGCTAGTGACTGAGAGTATATTCAATAAACAATGAAAAGCTTTTTTATTCCGACCAAAACGCTCGGTAATGCAAACTCACGATTATGACAATGACAGATAGATCACGGACAATGACTTGACTTGTTGACTTGACAGTTTATGGTTAGCTTTTACTATTATTAAAGCATGAAAGGTGGCCTTTTAAGCTTAGTAACGTAGCTATAAATAGTGGTAAGAACAACGCTGAATGCTGCGCTCAATGGTCACCCTAAAACTAACGGATCAATTTTTGAAATGCGTCAGATGAAGACGTTTTCTTGTAGTTGTGATTATCTAAAATGATATCTGTGTTGCGTCTGTGATGAGTTATATGGTCAAAAAGTCTGGTAACCGTCTGTCAGCCGTAGTGAAGGTAATGAAGCAATTTATTTAGAGCTTTTTAAACGACTTCCAAAAAGGAGGAGGTTATAATTATGTTCGTCGCGTATGTATGCTTTTTTGACTGATTTTGAAAATTATTTTTTTGTATGAAAGGGTATGTTCCCAAGTGCTTGGATAAGGTTTTTGAGTAAGCTTCAATAATACGTATTTTTCCCGCTTAGTTTATGTGGATGATATGATGGTATGTTCCTGTCACTGTTATTTACATAGCAGGTAGTGGTATTCGAATTTGTGTGGGGTAGGTACCACAACTGAAAAGTGAAAAATTAAAACCTTTTTTGTAAAAAGTTTTTTTATTGGACGTACCTATGGATAGAAAAAACAGCTTATGGCTGAATTAAATTTTCTTTTAAAAGTACTTTTTTATTATATTATATTGAAATTTATATATTCTTTTTATTATTTTGTATTAAAAACTTCGATTCTAATGTAATGGTCGAAACATTTAATGTTGTATGTGAATGTTTAGCTGTTGTTATTCATTCACGCAAAAACGGCTGAACGGATTTGGATAAGATTTGGATGAAATTTGGCACACAGATACACACACGCATGCACACAGTGTATCTCCCTATAAAAAGTTACTATACTCATTGGTCTATCCTGGACTAAAGCACCTTATTCACCATCCTCCATGCTGTACGTCCCGCCAAAGCCGCGATGCTGGACGTAGCATACACATGATTGAGCGCACATCCAACGTGCTGTACGTTCGCTCACGGCCGCAGTCAGTGATGCCAGATTGGGGTTTTTTTCGATTTTACCTCAAAACTTTCTAAATCCCTGTCAAAATAAAATAAGCCATGCATAATTTCACTTTACCCTAAAAAAAGGGAAAAATCCACCAAATCTGCTGCACACCAAGTCTATACACGATCCAGCACGCAAGACGGTCGCGTTGAAGTACCTCCGCGTTATACAGTATCCTATGCACGACGCGGCGACGCTGGCGGTCGTGGTGGCGTTGCTGGATGCGAAATTGCGACGTGCAAATCCAGCAATCACTTAAAATAATTATGACGTACGTCAAGACTATTGACTGTCGTTTTTCATCGTGCATCGTGGGTGGCCTTGGTGTTCAGTAAGATGGATGGTGATTATGGCGCTTTACACATGATAATTTCAATACGATAGGGTTTAGGGTTACATAGTACGTTTAGGGTTGCCAATTTTATTTAGAAAAAATAAAGTATTTCTGATTTCAGATTTCCGGTAATTATAGAGTACAGACCTAGTCTTGTGTGTATCATACATTATAACAAAAATATTTTTTTCTTCTAAGCCTGAAAAGTCTAGAATCCAAGCTAGAAGACCCATTATTTCTGGTTCGTTCCTGGTTCTCTTCGTTTTTCATTCATATTATTTCATTCGTTCGTTCTATTGATCAGGGCTGTTAAATTGTATAATTAGATACAAAATTTGTATAATTTAGTCTTCTGTGAATCTGATTGCCATTTAAAAGAATAGAACTTCGAAATATTTGAAGTTAACTTATGTTATTTAACAGCTGCATAAATGGTAATTTACGGCATATTTCGCAAAAAAAATCATAGCTTACATTATTTTACAACAATACCGTACCGTAGGTCTCGTCGACCGTCGTTCTTTATCCTTGTTATTGGTGCCAGCATTAGTAGCAGAAATACGAGATACCATGAGCAATTTTTTTTCCTCGTTTGGTTTTTATGTTTGATTCGGTGTATTATACTTGTCAACAAGTTTCATATTCAATTCAATTTTATTCTTTTTCGTCAACCGTACGTTTTCTCATTATCTGAAATTGGCAGAATTGTCAACATGGCACAGAAAAAAAAAGTATTTTTGGATTTTATTTTGTATAATTTGTGAGACCCACCGGTCGGTATTATACAAGTTGAATCTACTGGCAACCCTGCTTTTGCTATTCTATTGATAATGATAAGTTGGTAGCTACTTATGGCGTTGTAGGAGTCGATTGATTTATTTTTACATTTTACATGTAATAGTTTTACTTCATGACGCTAATCTCATATGAGATTTCAGCATTTAATTTACTTATATATCTGTAGGGATCGTGTAATGCTCGAAGTGACTCTTCGGTGATAGCGAATAGTTCTTTGTTTTCTTGCCCAACATATGTTGGACTACTTTTGTTCGTTGCAGATTACGCGTAACGAATTTGGGTATATGCGCACAATGATTTCATCAACAAATTGTGATAACTTTAATCCAAACCGTTGCAAGGGAACCAGAAGTCATTCGGCCCAAGGTTTGGCGAGTTCCGTGTCTAGTCCAGCGATGAAGATACCGTTACCGCCCCGTCCATGGATCACAGGTAAAATGTTGTATAATATTACCACGACGTGTTGTATTATTTTCTTTCTGCACACACACTTATCGATAGCTTATTTAAGTCATTAAAGAAAGTTGTATCTACGCGGAAGAGGTTTGTTGTGTATGTGTTCACTATGCAAATTCACTGGGATTTAGATAATATGTATGTGAAAGTTATTGTGCAGTTGTATTATTCAGGTCTTCGGAATTGACGGATATAATTCCGTTTGCAGTCAAATTGAGTAATAGTTGTTTTGAAGCTATGTTTGTGTTCGTTAATCACATACATACATATAGCTCTAGTAGCCCCTATGTTTGTTATTGTATTATAGTTGTACTATTATTATATGTATCTTCATTTATCACGTTTGCTGCGCGCGTTTGCATAATTTATGGTTTCGTCAACTATCTCTTAGACTCCTAGGTCAATGTAACAATTTAAGTTGCTTGCAGGCTTCTGGCCTTGCACAGAAGGACATTATTTATCATAAAACCTATTAGATAAATAATGAATTACCTGTATTTCTATGTTATTCTTTTTACCATAATATTATTGAAGTAGTTAATTGAGTTCATATTGTACTTAAAAAAGCAATATGAAAATGAAATACACATTTCTGTTCCTACTATTATCAACCTTAAACAGAAAGAGGCTAAGTTCATATTTGCATGACAGCAACATTCATGGTTATGAAAGTGTGATACAAAAAATATGGGTGGCTGATCACCAAGGCATGGTCAATTAAAATTCTATAAAACTTAAAAGATTTTTTTCTGATGCTTCCTGTAATTTCTGTAGAGTATACAAAAGTTGGTAAATCTAAATCAGTGAAAACCGTTTATAATGACTTCGAAGGGACCGTCGGATTACGGTTGTTATAGCTGAAAGTCGTTAACCAAAATCTATGTTAAGTAAACAGAAATGCTGGGACCTCCAAATTTCGTTGTAATAACCGGAACGTCGTTTTAAGCGAAGTCGTTATAAACTATTTTCACTGTATTTAAATAAAAGGACTTTTTGCAAATTTAATATATTTTTCCCATTCTGAATAAGCATGTTATTTAGTTGTAAGTGTGCATTTTATTCAGTTATTATTTATTCCTTCATTGTGGTAAATAATTATTAACATTAATACATATTTTCGAAATGTTTGGTAGGTATACCTTTATAATTAACATAACATAACATCACGCCTTGTTTCCCAGAAGGGTAGGGCAGAGGTGTAGCTATTGTACACCCACATTTTGGCCAGTTACGTCTAAGTCCCATGTAATGAGGGGCTACCCTATTACCATCAACCGGGCAAATCCAGACTCAGGGCTGCTATTGAGAAATCCCAGATACAAAAACTCAATAACACCTTGCTAAACCTGGGAAACGCATTCAGGACCTCATGATCAGCAGTTACACTTGCAACCTACACAAACGAGGCAGTGTTTAGATTTTATAATTAAGTACATGCTTATGCACTTGTAGGTTAAGTAATTTTTGCAACATTATTTTAAATTGACTTATTACGTATTAAGGAAAAACTGTCTCCCTGAATTATGAACATAGTCATGGTATAAAGATTAATGTTGTAATAAAATATTATTAAGTGAAATGCCTTGTGAGTCATCTGCAGTTTGTATTTTCTAATGTTGTAAGTTATAATATTATTGCAATTTTATTTCGAGTTGTTTTTTCTACATTCATTTATCAACTATTGATAATACTTGGTTATTATTATGCAATCTTAATCAGATACTACTTGCATTGCACATACACATTGGATTTCCTGCCTATCTATGGGAGAAGGCACTTATTAGGCTTCAATTCATATTCCCATTGAGTTCTTGTGCTATGGGGTGTATCAAAATAGTGCATCTTCAGTCAGTCCTGGTACTATCTAGCTGACTGGCAAAATTTAATTATAGAAAAATTTAAGGCTCTAACTCCTACAGCCAGATTATCAACTTAGGAACAAGGTCGCCAACTAATGTGGTAACTGCTAGCTAAACTGGTGCTTACACTTCATTAAGATTCTATTAGTAAGGCACTAACTAAATGCAACATTCACTAACTCCATGCATTTCTTTTTACAATAGTATGTACTATCTTTTGTCTTATCATTGAGAGGGCATTTATTTTCTCTATTCATTTCAATAATGCAGATCTGCTACACTTGCATTGGACAGTTATCCAATTTAAGGCAGTAGGATGTGCAAATTATGTTGTTATTGTCAGTGCACTACTATCCCCTTACCAGAGCAGCCACAGCATGAGTCAGTTCTCTGTATGCATTTCTTTAATTCAAAACGAAACCTTGTAATAAAAATGTCGTAATCTGTTGGTACGCAGATGCTGAAGACGATTCATCAGATGATATAGATGGTGTTATACGAGAAGAGGGTATGATACCCATGGAAAGAACCAGAATGAGGTCACGGTACCGACACCACAAACAAAGACAGACAAACATACCAATCGGTATATTTTGGGATATTGAAAATTGCCAGGTAACTTTTTTTTTGCTCACAAAAAGAAACTTGATGCCTAGGTGAAAACAAAAAAAAATCAGCTCCATGCACCATAATCTGTTCGTTAAAGACTCCATTAATTTACGATATTTGAGGTCAAATGGCCTAGCCAATTGACTGCCCTGATTGTTTAATTTTACCTAAATGAAACAATGAGGGCAGTCAATTCGATGATCTAATTTTTGTTCAAAGTTATTTATAAATACTACAATTCCAGATACCGCGAGGTTGTTCCGCCATAGAGCTGGTGGCTGCTATTCGAGCTAAGTTCGTGAGGGACGGAAGGAGAGAAGCTGACTTTGTAGTTGTTTGTGATGTCAGGAAGGAGACAACCTCAAGACTTTTAGAACTTAATGATGCTCAAGTAAGTAGACCTTTATGATGATAGTTACAAATACCTGCATGCTTAGCATGACCACCATAGAAACGGGTTTTGCCGATGGAAGAACAGACAAAATGATAGATTAACAATCACAATCTGGCATTTTGTCTATTCTTCCGTTGACAAAACCCATAGAAAACCTATTATTATGGTTGTCGTGCTGGGTGCCATAATTATGAGCTTCAGAAAGAGATAAACATATAGGTATAAATAAAAATAGGTATGCATGACAGTAACAACACTTTACATTCTAACTTTTTATAAAACTTGATGAGCTATATTAATGGCCTGGTACTGTTAATGAATTCACTCAGATTCTTGTAAATTGGCTCATTAAATTAAAATGCACTCATAAATCTTGCATTATTCTGAGAAGTAAAACTCCATAATTATCTACTTAGTAAACATTTACTTAAAGACTATCAAACATGCTTTATTGACACCATGACTTTAACACCATAGTTTTGATGCAGGAAAAAGTACATGGAAAATCCATAAAAATGCGCAATAATTTTTTCCTACAATCTTGAAGGTAGTGCTCATAATAAAGTCAAAGCATTTATTTCACTTAAACCATTTACAGGCACTTTTGAATTGTCAAATAGTCGGTCAGAAAGTTGAAGCTAGTTGCCCATTCAAAAGCATAGATCTCTATGGAGAAGAACGGGCAAAAAACTCCAATCCAAATAGTAAACGTTTATTTTTCTGCTACAGGTGAGCTTAATACATGTGTGTAGAACACAAAAGAACGCGTCGGATGACAAACTTAGGCAATGCATGAGGAGGTTTGGTGACCTCCACTCATCACCTGCCGCCATACTATTGATCTCAGGAGATATTGACTTTGCTGCTGATTTGACTGACTTCAGATATAGGTATGTAACTTTTAAAACTTTTTAATCATAATACTATAATTGATGTACAATTTTACTTTTTAAACAGTTGCCCATAATTCCAGATACAATGTATAATGTACTGAAATTTCCTTAAATAGTTAAATGGAAAAACCATTTAAACAAAGATCTATTACAAAAAAATTGTAATAAATCTTTTTGTTTAAATGGTTTTTCCATTTAAATACTTTCCCACAAATTCCCATATTATTCATCAGGAAAAACATGGAAGTGATATTGGTGCACAAAAAGAACACATCTGCAGCTTTAATTGCCTGTGCCTCAGCTCACTATTGCTTTGACGAGATTGCCTCTACTCTTCCCAGAAAGGTAAACAAAGTTCCAGAACATGGTCCCAGTAAACAAACCCTGTTCAAATTGTTAACACATTGTGTAGTCAGTGAACTGTATGGCACTATGATAAGCTATCGAAATTTATGTGATTCTGTAAACTCAATAACATTTGATCTGTTGATTTCGATGTGGTAACAATATTAGAGTAATGAGGTTTACTGGGCCAGCTTGGAGGATAAGGGCCAACTCTCACTCACAGGGAGTAAGCCTGAGTCCCACCCCAGCAATGCGAGCATTATAGGGCGATTATGTTTGTTTGAGATTTATTTATTTAAACTTTTCACACTCAAAAAAGTACAAAGGCGGACTTAATGCCTTAGGCATTCTCTACCAGTCAACCAAGGGTGGTGAAGAGATTACGATGGCAGGTGCTCTATATGAGAGGAACAAGGATAAATTGAGATTGATTGATTGATTGATTGAGATTAACCCCTAGCTGTTGGTATAGTTTGATTCAAACTTAATGGCGGCTCGGAAGTTAGCCACTCGCTGCGCAGTATCGCAGCCCCCACCCCCGCTGACACATGAATTCGTTACTAGCGACTCGCCTCATGTTCCGAGCCGCCATTAAGTTTGAATCGGGCTGTAATGTAGTAATTTTGTAAACAATGTTTTATTGTGAAATTGCAATTGCTTGATATTGATGATAAAGCATAATCCAGTTATAAATAATGCGAATATAATTGTAATGCTGACTAGATACGGTTCGTTCGTGAATAATAAATGCTTATTGGTCAGTTTAATAACAAATAGCTTAGTTTTACACTTTCCACTAGATGTAGAATCTCTGAATCAGATTTCTTTGTATATTTACAGCACATTTATCTGTGGGTGTTGAGAATGAAAGTCAAACGTTTCCATATTTGAACTTATAAAAATAGAGTGCAAAATGTCAGATAATTGCTTACTTTTGTTTGTTTGGCAACAAAACAAAAGCAATTTAAATAAATCATAATGTCACACTTTGTTTTGGGAATGCGGTTCCCAAAACAAAGTGTGACATTATGATTTATTTACAAATGGTATACAAATTGCAACACCATTAAAAGAAAAATATTCTTAATTATATCAGCCTATCAATATAATATAGTAGGTACTCTATCTAGTTTAAAGAAGGAAAAATCATTATTGATTTAAGAAATATGTGTAGCACCTTACTACAAATAATTTAATTAATATGATTCAGATATCGAAAAGCGAAGAAGACACACCTACATGTGAGGTGGAGGTGTTGAACCTGCCCATCCACCAACCGGCCGAGCTCGTGTCCATTCGGCTCCGCCATCTTGCCAAGAAGAGCGGCGGTCGGGTCGTCTCGGTTACTGCGCCTACGGCGGTACTGAGGTTCACAACCCCTGACCATGCTTCGAGGTAAGAAATATACGTTTCTTTTTCAATATTGATGCAGGCCAGTTGGTTTATCATGGTCTATCACAGATCGTAATAGACATCTTGTGTCATCATACTACTTATTTATTTGGTGTATGCGCAACATGTATTCTCCCATACTCTCTACTTATCATATCTACTCTCTACTCTGTTCTATTTATCATAAAGTATTAGGAACAGCACCACAATAAATCGTAATCATTTTGAAGGATTGCTAATACATTGCTACCTATGTTAGAAAAATTTGTCTGCTCAATAACATAAATAACGCAAGGAATGTTGTTGAAATGTCAAAATGAAACAGATTGTGATTGATCGTGTGTTACGCAATTAGGGTGCTGGCCAGAATACTGAATTAAAAAAATATTTGTGACTTATCAACACCTTTTTAGCATAACAACCAACGATATACATGAAGTAAAAACGCAATAAAAACTTTTCGGAAGTCGGTGTCTTTGGTTTTGAATTTTCGTTTTTTCGCCACCGACTTCCGAAATTAGTTATTTTTCACCTTGTAGTGTTTTTTTTTGCAAGTCAGTTGCTTTTTTTATTGTGAAAAGTTTTTATTTTTCACTTTCTAGTTGTGGTATCTACCCCACACAAATTCGAATACCACTACCCGCTACGTAAATAACAGTTACAGAAATTTATCATCATATCATCCACATATATACTAAGTGGGAAAAATACGTATTATTGAAGCTTACTCAAAAACTATCCAAGCAAAGTTAATAAAGTTTATATAGGACCGACTTGGGAGCATACCCTTTCATACAAAAAAATAATTTTCAAAATCGGTCCACAATTGACAGAGAAATCAGTGGACATACACAAAAAAAAAACATACATACGCGACGAACATATAACCTCCTCCTTATTGGAAGTCGGTAAAAAAAGCATGCGTTTCAAAACCCATTTTTTCTCAGATAAACCATCGTGGCTCTGTAATGCTTGATGTCCCCTCTGTAAATTGCGTCTCAGATTTCGCAAATAGACATGCAATGCAATGTACCGAAACTGAGCCATGACCGATACTTATGTAATTACGCGTCCCCCCGTATGACGAATACTAAACACGGGTCAATGTCTCAATGCTATATCCATTGCTTCATTCCTATAGCGTATGAAGTAGCGTTTTTAAGCGGCAATGAAACTATAATTTGCAGTAACGTTGCATTGTTGCCAGGAAAATAGAAGGGGACCATAGGTGGGCCTTAATAATAAACAAATCAAGTATCTTGACTTAGCACACGGGGTTGTTGACATGTGGGACGTAGACTCGGCAATCATTGTACCTATAATCGTTACGGTTAATCGCCTAATAGCGGAGAGCCTCGACCAACACCTCAGGAGGCTCTCATTACGCGGCTGGGTCAAGGGCTTGATTCAGAAAGCAGTACTCCTAGACACGGCACGTATAGTGAGGAGGTTCCTCTCTCCAGAGCCCTGACCACTGGCAGCTTGGACCCTGTTCCCTGATGCCGATGGGCTACTATTTTTTATATTTTTATAAAAATATTTAAAAATGTAGTATTGAAAATGAAATAAAGGAAATAACAAATACGCAGTTTATATTACGAATTGTGATTGTGTTGGAAATGACAGCAGGCCATACCAGCTGTTAGCACATTCACCGCAACCAATGTCGACACCGATACCATGCTTAAATGTGTAATTTTAAACCTTGTTTATTTTGTAGATCCACCAGAAATGTTGCATGCACAGTAGGTATCATTGTTTACATATTGTTGCTCTGGTCGCCTCGGGAGTTTTGCAAAGTGTGTAAACCAACATAAATAAACTCCTTTCAAAATAAGACGTAACTGTTTTCCGATTAAGGCAGGCGAAATATTTTCGCTGGCACTTTACTCATTGTGTTCCCAACCTATAGTCAGCAGGAGGAAATCGGTATTCTCATACGTTTGCCAGCTGTTACTACGTCATGTTTTACCTTCAGGTATTTAACCTCTCAATTATGATTTCTCTGTAATTATCTTGCATTGTGTCATTCAGAGGCATGTGTTGTTTTGAACACAAAAATACGATAGATAACAATGTCGCGAAATATCGCGGTTTAAAATGTTGTGTGTGGTTTACAAAAGTAATGTTAACGAGAAATCATAGCTGTGGTAACTCCACAGTTGTCCCTGCACCTATTTAATTTTAAAAGCCACTTAAGTTAATCGAACACTGACAAGACATTTCGGTAATAACCGTGCATAATGTTTCATGTGATAGGGCAACAGTTCTTTGCCTTTACCCATTAGAACAAACAAACACTGTCACAGTATCACAAAGTCATTGTAAACATAAACCAACTGATAATATCTTTACCTACAAAACAATGACTATTAAATTCTTAACGATTTGATATAGTGCATATGCGTTAGGCAATAAAATATCAAATTGTTAACACTTGCTTATTTTGTATCTGAGCAAGTGCAATTTTTGACATGAATTTGACATTTCAAGAATATTCGAAAATTGTTTTTTTTTTGGTTTACCCTCATTGTGTGCATGGTGTTCAATTCCGGTCAGTTACAATTTGAATGGGTCATTACCTCGTCAGGCACGAGCCGAAACACAGTGATTTTCAAAAACCTCAAAATTTAAAGTGTAACGATTTTTAAACAAGGTTTTTTGATTTATTTTATTGAACAATCAATGATCGCCTGGCGCGAACATTAGACACACAATGTTATTATCAGGGTAAGATATTGTACATATATTTTTAATGTATTTGAATTTTGTAGTAATAAAGTCAAAGTCAAATCATTTATTTCAAATAGGCCATTGTAAGGCAATTTTGAACGTCATAATTTACAAAAAAAAAATAAAA
This sequence comes from Agrochola lota, assembly GCA_947364205.1. NCBI lineage: Eukaryota > Metazoa > Arthropoda > Insecta > Lepidoptera > Noctuidae > Agrochola > Agrochola lota. The sequence continues at coordinate 12,959,864 of OX376223.1, read as the reverse complement.
AAAATATTCTAGTCGTCCCTTCCAAAAGGTAGTAATATCAATTATTTGATATAAATTCTAGGATGGTTGATGGATTGTGCTTGAAGAAAATCTTGCTCAACTTAATGTTAACCATTAGACAGTAAAGCAAAAAAACTTAATCCTATCATTGTAATACAAATTATAATGATGAAATTCTATCAAAGATTTTCATAAACTTGTGCACATTTCAACCATTTTGTGAACCGTTACTTAGTAAAAACTAACTTCTCATTAGCCTAACTTCTTGCGCCCATTTTTCTTTTGTTTTGTCTCGATCAACTGATTATGGCCGTCATGCGACAGTTTCTTTCTATTTTCGTACGTATCCTTCACTTGTATCGCGATTGGTTGATTTCAATGGTAGTTAGCAACGTCACACTTGATTGCCATCTCGACCTCAACGGTGCGGAACACTGCACAGCGTTTAATCGTGTCCATTCCTATAAATATTTGTTTTATAACGTGCGCAATCGATTTGGCAAATATTTTCACGTAGTGTGGTTAAATAAGCGTATATAAGTTCACGTCCGAGGAAGCGATGAAACGAAATATTCTATTTGAGTTGCAATTGTAACCTATATATAATTCGTGGACCTATGAATTAATTTCCAGCCATTGAAAATGGATTAGTCATAAAAAAATTACAATAGAGAAATTGTGAGGGTACATTGACATCAATTTCCTTACAATGTAGTCTGGATCAGCTGTTTCGCATCTTTGAAAAAAGCAATACAGACAGAACTAAGTAATAGTGGTATTGTAACTTTTAGTTAAAACTATGTATTCAATGATTTATTCAGCTTGCATATACAATATCATTGTTTTAATAAAATTATAAGTACTATATATGGGTGTGGTTCGTTATCATGACTTGCAAATAGGTATATTTATTCTTTTCAATATTAAGATAATGACAATAACTAGGTCTTATGCGATACCGTTTGACCGTGATGCTCTTTGAGATCGCTCTGATTGAGTTGACTGCACGTTCATTTGAATAAACAACGTTTGTTTTTCCAATGTATAAGAATAATCTAGACTATAATATTCAAAGTTCGTAACTCAATATAATAAGAGAAATAAAACTTTCAGGTGCGTTATAGACGTATTTTGTCGCGATATTAAACAACTGTCTTGTTTTTATTTAATATTGTTTCGGTGTTCACCGTATTACGTAAACTACGTTTATTTTCACTGACATTTTTGATTCGGTGTATGGCAGTTTTATCGTCATGTATGACGCAAGTAATACAACGTCATTTCTGTCTTATCGAGTCAGCCTATAGACGTAAATCGATGAGGAGGACAATTGGCATAATTTGATAAACAAATGATTTGTAAATTACGTAAAGGGACCTCAATTCTGTTGATCACCTTCCGGGTCGGGCAAATCCTATTAGCTATTTCCCATTATGAATGTAGCAGCCCAGAGTCTGGATTGGTGCCCTGATAATGACAATAAGCTCGCTCCGAAATGGATGCACCCGATCTCACTCATCTACACACGGCATACATATCAAGCTATAATTTTCCAGTATAAGATGACCTCTTATTCTACGGAAATCCTATACAATGCGAGATCAGGTTATACTGGAAATGTATAACTTCATATGTAGTCATGTGTACACCTGCCTACTATTTCGTGAAATACAAAATTCCACTATTTCACCTTTACTATAGACAAATGTATTTATCATCCCACACTCAGGCCGGTCCATGCCTGCGCACGCGCACGAACAGTGCGGTTCGCGTACATCTTAGGAACATAGTATGGACACCTTCACTTCACGGTTCTTGCGCGTGAGCTTCAATTGCGGAGGTGTGAATCCTTGCATGCGAACCATTCGCAACGTGCACGCGCGCTCGTGGAATGTGACGCGTCCAATGCCATTCGAGGCGCCAAGCGTGCACGGTTCGTGCGCGTGTAGGTGCGCTGGTGAGCACGCACCTTAATATTTTGTAGGTCACATTATTATTCAAGACATTGGCGTGGCTGATTGAGTACATAAATGCGACACGTATGAGAAATACTCTGTTATGTTTACCCACTGCTGTGGTGGGTAGATGACCTTTTGCCTCACCTTAATGTAATAGCATCTTTCAGAGCCCTAATGCGTATGGATGGAGAGGATGTGTACGGACGTAAGATAAGCACACGGTATGCCCGCAGCGCGGTGCCGCCGACGTACTCCAGCGATGAAGGGTACAGCACCGCCCCGGCTTCATACCAACAACCCACCTTCATACCTCCGCCGCCTCAGGTTTGTACAATATCAGCATGCGTAAACCGAAGCTTTTTTGCCAGAGGGGTTGTGGTATTTCATTATTTGGAACCACATCTTTTAGTTTGTTTACGTGGTAGCGCACCATACAAACACTTAGTATAATATTACCTTATGACACTTACTTTTGAACACTACAAAACATTCCTTTACTTATTATAACATGCCTTTGATCTATTATAACGTCAAAATCAGTATTTTATACTATTAATTCCATCTTTTGTAAAGATCTTAGAATATCTTATATTCTGACATTTTCATCATTGTCACCTGTTTTATTTATTCTTCTGTATAACCGGCCTACACTATCACTAGTCGTATAAGTTACTGGCCATCATACAAATATGAATAAGTTATTGTTCAACCTCACATCCTCCTCCACACTAACACCCTCCTCCCACATTTCAACACTTTCACTCTTAAACTTAGGCATAACGTCCTTTGCCGGGGTTGCGTGTTTGTCCGAAAGCGATATCGCGGCCCCGGCACACAGGCAACGAAAGGAACACGGGTGGGTTTTAGTCAGTAAAAGTCTGACACGCCGGAGAAGTTATTTGATAACTTCCCAAACTAAAAAAAAATAGAAAAAGGCATAACGTCCTTACACTCCTTAACTTAGGCGCAAACGTTACAGTTTGACGCCCAACACTTAGAAACTCACACCCTCCTCCACGGAGGTAAACGTATTGTTACAGTGACCTCAAATTCCTCCGCTACTCTCCTGCTTCGTGTTACTACGCTTCATGTCTTATTATTTTTATTTGTGACCTACGTTTAGCTCCACGGAGGTAAACGTAACGTTACAGGGTAGGGAAAGACTACAGAATTCCATCTGCAATTAACTGCTTTTTCAAATTTCAAATAGCCTGCAATCATAAAACTAGTTTGACAATTTATTTAAATTAAAGATTTAAACATCACAAATCTCCAGATTGCTTTGCTCTTTAGCATAGGCCTCCCTCAGGCTTTTCCATAGCTCACTGTCGTGCGTTTTGATGAATAAACTACTATGCGTACCTATACCTGCTTGCTGCTGATAAAATATACCTGTATTAATAGTTTATTTGGTCTGAACCAATATAAATCTTTTTCCTGTCTGAATCATAATAGGTTGACGCACAGTTTATTTGGTTCTTCCAAAGATAATTATGGAACCTGGTTGTCAAACTATACACCACTATATCCGGGTGAAAAAGGCAGGCGTTATGCTATTTTCATGTTATGTCATCATCCTCTCAGGTATGTTCATCACCTCACGAGGTGAGCACGTTCAACACTACGAGCATTTCTAAGGAGTGGGCGTTAGCACTGCAACAGTTGCCCGCGCCCACGCCGCCCCCGCACGACTTCTGTCCGCCGCCCGCACCTAAACCTAGGAAGATTAGGGGCACGCATGGTGAGTCACGATACTTATAAATTTATTGTTGGCCCGTCAGTATTTGCAAGGCTATTTATTATCATCTTTCAAAATACCTTTTTCAACACAGAGCAATAAGCTAATTTTAAATGCAAGTAAACTGTTGTCTGTGTGTTACTTAAAAATGCGGACCTGTTGTAACGCCCACGCTGCCGGGCACTTACTGAAATGACAGCAATTTACTGTAGTGACTAGTATTGTATTTCACTGATGCAGTGATACAATCAATCTGCCTAGACTTTTCCCAACTATATTGGGGTCGGTTTCCAGTCTAACCGGAATACCTGAATACCAGTATTTTACGTGGAGCGACTGCCTATCTGACCTCCACAACCTAGTAACTGGGTAATACGATAGCCCTTGGTAAGACTGGTTGTTAGACTTTCGGGCGTCTGACGCCCCTTAATGACTGTCAAAGATCCACAAATGACAGCCGGGACCGACGGCTTAACGTGCTTTCCGAGGCACGGAGGAGTATGTAAAGATGGTCACCCAGCCACAGACCATCCCCGGCAAGTATAGATTAACCTGATGAATCGACCCCTGCGGCTGTTATTAGAAAGTCACGAGCTCCTCTTACCCACTGATGAAGTGATACAATTATTTTAATTGTAGCATTCTAAGATAATAATAGAATAATAAAGGTCAACACTCGAAAGTCACTTGCACAAATATAAAGCACATAAAAAAAAAAAATAGACACCTACCCTACAACTAAATAATTTTCTCCAGGCTCTGTAAACCTGGACCGGTCAGGCTGTTCATCAAGCAACAGCGGTGAAGGTCGTCATCGGGAGCACAGTGTCAGTAGGGCAGTGTCTCCATGGAACTCTTCGGCGAGTTTCAGCGAACATAGTGAGGCTGAAGAGTCCACCGCCGAAATTACCGTGTCTAACTTACCGCCTTATGAATCTACGGTTCTGCAGGTAAGAATATATTTAAGGTCACGTACAAACTGCAGGTGCCTTGCTTAAGTACTGGTGTCGAGTGAATTTCACCTGCTCATTTGTTTTACCGAGGGCACCATATGTGTCCCGGATATTAAATTATTTTTTGTTCCTAGCCTTATTGCTAGACACTTGGCACTAAAGCCTACTAGTTCCTTAAGTCGCTGCGTCATAATAAGGAAAATTTCAAAAAACGGGAACGGCAAATAAGGAATTATTGCAGCCGTTATGTGATGACACCTACTTTGTAAAACCCAAGCTTAAGGCTGCCTGTCCACTGGAGAGGAGAGGCCCGGAGCGGCGGTGTGCCATTATTAACCAATGGAATTGCATAAAACCTCCGCTCCGCTTCAGTGGACAGGGCTTTGCGAACTAGTTTAAAAATTCATACAACATCGAGAAGCGGAGTGGGGAAACGGAGCGGAGAAGTGGAACGGGGAACCGGAGCGGGGAATTATTATTCGTCGCGTGAAATCGGTCTAGCTCCGCACAGTCCGCAACACCGCTCCACTACCTCGCTCCGCACAGTCCGTAACACCGCTCCGCTACCTCGCTCCGCATCAATGGACAGGCAGCCTAAGCGAGGCACCGCCTTAGGAAATATTTGCACTCGTATTATTTGTGTCTATTATGCTCGCAAACGAAGTTCAACGAGGCAATGAAAAATGCTGTTGGAGCTGACCTTTTTATCTTTACTCCAGCTAAGCTATATTAGGTGTCCTCGCTTTTGGAAGACAGTTTCAAATCTTAAAAAATATGCAATCACTTCATTGAAACTTCTTCTAAATTCTTGTCTCCGTTGAAGCTTGATTGGGATCATATACAGGTTGAGTTTTTTTTTATGGGGATACCGTGACTGCAATATATTAAAAATAAAAATAAAATGTAAAAACGCTATGCCATCAAAATTACTTATCGTTTGCAAAAAAAACTAATTATTTCTAACTTTTAGCAATTAGCGTAGCCGCAAAAGTAATTTTTATTATTTGTTTAAAACTTACCCTGTTCCCTGTGTCATCTTCACATAACTCTTGTAGTAATTCATCATCCCCCATAAATGAAAATAAAATTTAGAATAGGTTCAATTGGCATTAATGAACTTATTAAATTGGCTTAATAGTTATGAAATGCAGAATGAAAATATTTTGCGATATACAAAGTCCCAACTGACAGTTGTCTGTCAGTTGGGACTGCTATACTTCATAATTTGATTAATTACATGCAAAATACCAATAATACTAATGGGTAGATTTCACAAATTTATTATTCTTTCATTCACGTTCAATGATTGGCGACTTGAATGTTTTTGAATACTAAAGCTTTTAGAGCCCAAATTGATGTTCTTCAGTGATCGAAACATATCAGATGTGATAACGAAATCTACCTTTCTGGCTGTTGCTGGCATTCGAATGAAAAATGTTCGTATGCCACAGCATTTTTTTGTTATCATTGACACAGAATATACGAATTGTCACTAGGTCTTTCAATCGGTAAACGTATGTATTATTAAGTCATTTAATGTTAGTTTTGTATGCCTGCTTTTCCCTTATTTTATTCGTAACTCATTTCAATAGCCTTCTGGCTTCTTCTAGCTGGTTATTTATTTTCTCTTTAATATTACTGTTGTTATCATTAATTTATAAGGGCGTGACTTTTATTATATTGGCCTCATATCTTGTTTAGGAAATGCTGACTCAGCTATTCAACCAGTACGTGCAGACCGTCCGCGTTTCAGTATGGGCAGCAGGGGAGGGTCCTTTAGCCACTGTAGTGCTACGTTCAGAGTGGGACGCGAGGCTCGCTATCGCGCGCATCCACAAACGCCGCTTAGACAACCAGTGGACGGGGCGCCGCCTTGAACTGTCTCTAGGAAAACCCTCACCCGCACCGAATCTAGACATCCTCAGAGCGCGTCTTAGAGCTATTCTTCTAGATCAAAAGAATCATACGCTGCCTCTACTGAGACTGAGGGATGCCTATGCAAGCCGCCATTGCTGCGCGCTGACGACATCAGACATAGCAAAGCTCAAAGACACCGTTATCATACACGAGGGGTTCGGCAGAATGGTTCAGTTGGTGGACTTGACACCAGTGTCCAATTCTGAAATGGAGGAGGCGCCCTGGAAGTGCCATATACACGCGTCCATGAATACCGGACAGGAAGATGGCAGCCGTATCTTGCAACCTGTTTATATGGAGATCTCGACTTTGGCTAAGAATGTACATATTCTGTTGGAGAATCATGGAGGAATTTTGCCATTGTTAAGGTGAACTAATTTATATTAAAGAGATAATTTTAACTTTTCAACTAAACATCTTGCAAAATTTACTGCAATGGTTAGTTAAATTTTATAAATAAATGTATTTAAAGTACATTCATGCAAGTCAACTGTAGTAGTTTTAGTTGTGTCAACTTTTATCAATATTTTATTATCTGTAACTTATCGCATTTAGCTGCTGTAACTTTTCAATTTCGTAATTTCAAACGTAATAATATAACTTTTCAATTCAATCATTCCAAACATAAACTTACCAATTTTCAGTAATTTCAAACATTAACTTTTCAATTCAGTAATTTCAAACTTTTTAATTATCAACTTACCTATTCTCTATAGCTTCGTGGAGTGCTACGAGGCTCGCTTCGACGCGCTAGTGTGCGACGCGCGTCACGGCGTGGCACTAGAGCTGCTCCTGCGCAGCGTGGAGGGATTAGAGGTGCGCGACGCTCCGTCGCGCCACCTGGCGTGGAAGAACGCGCCTCTCGCTGTCACTCCTCCGCTTGGTCACACCGCTAACAGTTAGTATACTAACACAGATATATTTATCCAACTTGTTTTTTCTAAGTATTTTAGTTTTACCTTTTAATTTTTAATTAATTCATCATCTATACCCTAGGCCTATACTACGAACGCACTAATGTAAACGTATTCGATTCGACTCGATTCTTGAACCGAAAATACAACTATCCCTTAGATAGCATGTTGGTTTAAAATCCAATTCAAAAATCGTTCGAGTTGCAGTTATGTTAACTTCGCGCGTTTCTGCTAGGACTACAGGTCCCATACATTTTTTTCATTTGTCCTTTGAATTATAGTACCCCCAAAATTTCCATTTGCTGTTGTTCTTACAATAGTTTCTTTTGCAGGTGAGAGCTCTCGTTCGAGCGGCGAACGCGAGCGTCCGCGCACGGCACCCGCTCTGGAGCCGATGCTGGCTCTGTTCGAGCGGGAACTGATCGACCTACTGCGCACGGCTCCCAGATGCTCCATACCATTCAGCAAGTCAGTATCTCAAAACAACGGTGTTTTTCGTAAAACGTCATAATTTTTCATTGAATGTTTCAAAACAACTGGTTTTTAGGGTTCCGTAGTAAACAAGAAACCCTTATAGTTTCGCCATGTCCGTCTGTCTGTCCGCGGCTTAGCTCAGAGACGGTTAGTACTAGAAAGCTGTGATTTGGCATATGTATACATATTAATCATGCCGACAAAGTGGTAAAATAAAATCAAGAAAAATATTTTTTTTTAGGGTATGCCCCTATACGTAAAGAGGGATGTTTTTTTTTTTCGTCTATCCCATGTTGTGGGGTATCGTTAGAAAGGTCTTTCAAAAATATTGTGAGATTGTCAAAACCATTGTTGGATTCAGGGATCCGTTTGCGAAATATTAAGCTTTTAACTGATTTTTTTTGTTAGAGTCAGGTGTCCCCCCCCCCCCACTTCTAGCTAAATGGTTGTACTTGGACTTGTGAAAAAAATTACAGCAGTAGTATATATAACGAAATGAAAAGGAAAACTATCAGAGCTAAGTAGGCTGTACAGGTTAACGACAAATAATCAACCAACTTAAATTTGCAGTTTGATAAACATGATCTCCCATACATTCCGTATGGGAGAACACGTTTTTCAACTACAATGTTAAGTTTGTTCTTGGGATAAATTCATCCCAACTACGGAACCCTTCATTGTGCGTGGTCCGACACGCACTTGGCCGGTTTTTTTCTTATAAATTGTCTAAATCAAGGGTATTAATAAAGAAAATTGAATAGAAAGAGGAAACAAAAATGTTTTGTTACTTTTTATCTGATCTAATCAATTACTTAATCTTATTTGCTTTGATCAAATATTACCACATACTCCACCTGATTAAAATTCCACCCAAATCAACTGGAACTTATATCAAACCCAGTTACCTCCACTGGACTGAAAATAAGGGCATCCCAAGACTTGCTAAATACAGCCACCGTGAATGGGCTGTAGTATCGATCGGGTGGGGAAGTGGCTTCATACCATGGAAGATCAGTAGTAACTACCATCTACCTATTGCTGAATTTCCCAAGACATACTGCATTAATACGGTGTTTAAAAAAAAAATCTTGTGTATAATCTAACAATTGTGATTGGTGATCGGAAATTCTACAGCCAATCAAACAGCTTTATATGAGATTCGCCAACAGATTGCAGGCTTTTAGGAACCAAGGGTTAACATAGTAGTATTTTTCCAGACTAATACCCGCCTTCCATCATCATTTCGGCCGACAATGCCGCGTGGCCGACTATGGCTTTACTAAGCTGCCGGATCTGCTTTCTGCTCTCGGCAACGCGATTGTGGTAAGGAGACTATTTGTTACTAAAGAAATAAAGAAAAATGTTTTTTGTCACAGTAAATGCTAGGAACACATTACTAACTGACGACCCGCCCGCTACCGTGTCAACATGTCTAAACATCCAGATTTTAATGCTGTATCTAACTTAAATATGAATGTATTTTCCATAATAACCTTGCGCAGTAAATTCTCTTAATGATGGTGAAAGCCATATCAAAATCTGTGGTTTAGAAGAACAGTCACAGAGACAAACACGGAATGCGACTTTGTTTTATATTATGTATAGATCTACATATACATAGAATGCAATTAAGTTGCTTTTCGTGTTTCGTGTGAGCACTTAGTTCTTTCAAACTACACACTGGATTTTGATGTCGTTTTTACCATCATTTAAATAATTTATTCCGGAAGATTCAATACATGCATATTAAACTTAAATATAACAAAGAAATCTCGATGTTGTGTTGAACCTCAAACAGCATGCGAAGCAGGAGTGTGGTGGTAATACTTACACGAAGTGTTACTCTAGGGTATTAATGAGACCATGTCAAAGAATCAACTAGTTTATAAATTATTTTTTTAAGATAACTTGCTACTAGACTCTCGATATGTGTATCTTAGTTTCATTGATAAGTACGAGTAAATCATTTTCATTCAAACCAATCATACATATTTCAAGCTAAGAAAATGCGACGTTGACATATTTTCTTTTTATGAACAAAAATAGTCTTAGTATTTTTTTTTTTTATATTTCACCTAAAGCTTTTTTACATAAAGAATCATGACTGTCGAATTATTTTAACTAAAAAACAAAAGAATATGCCAGTTGATTCTTTGATATGGTCTCATTCATACCCTAGAGATATGGAATATACGAACTGGTAGTCTGAAAAGAAGGTTATCATCACCTATGTATGGACCATAGTATGAGATATGGAAACTGGTTCACGCTGCTCCCAAATTAAATATTCACAGTTAACACTGCTAAAGGTTGCCTGAAAGGAATTAGCGTCTACGATAAGGCCGCTCATTGTACGAAATTATTATTCAAATTTATAGGTGAACTGAACAGTAAACTAAATATTATCATAAAATCACAAAGCACTTAAAAAACCCGAATAAATTATTATACAAGGTTAATCGGTTCATGTGATATTGACGATTGCTGTTGCGGCCACGCGGGTGTTAATAGACAATATTGAACTCTATTCTTTATGGGATAGAATTGATTCTCGCTGATTATTCTTATCGTGAACAAGCCGAGCCAAAAAAATATGGGGAATTACTGCAACGCAACTGCGATGTTGCTAGTCGCTAGAGCGAACGATGACGACACTCGCTCAAAGACTGGGGATTACCCGGTTTCTTCACAGATTTAATAATGGACGGTTCCCGCAAATTTTATAGCTCCGAATTATGTAAAAAAAGTTCAAAGTATCTTATAAAGCTAAATAAATAAATATAGAAATATATTTCTGCGAATCTTGATCTTGTTTATCGTAGTTTGGACGATGACCTCATTTTTGTTCTTACTCCTATTCTAGCTAGTACTTATCTAATTGATTTAATTATGATTACAATTCATATTAAAATGCGTGTTATTTCCAAACGATTCTTTATTGAAACAAGCACGGGGTTATGTTTAAAGGAATCAGAAAAAGCTAGGATCCGTGTAGGATAGTGACAAGTTTTTTCAAAGATTGTAGTAACCTTAATACCCGTTTAGCAGTGTTAAGCTATGCACTACCTGCGATACATTACAAAAATGTACTTATCCGAGTCACTGAGAGAAAAACGCACAACCATTTGATTTAAATTTTTATTACACATCTACAATGCAATGGTGATAAAATAATAAGATTCATAACCTTGAGATTCAGACGGGCGCGATTCATACACATATTAATGGCCATATCCCTGCCATAAATCTATGAATAGAGCTGACTTTCGAGTAGTGAATCACGAAGAATCCAGTGGAATCCTCAAAGACAAACTGTGTTGCCTAGAATATGCATAAACTGTTTGGCCGCTTCCTCATCGAAAAACTCCCCCTTCTCCTGATGTAGTATCGAATTCTTCAGGTAAAAGTCAAACCAGTAGCCAAGATGCCGATAGCAATAATGATGAAAGTGTCTGTATCTACACTCAGCTTCTGAAGGTCTCACACGCATAACGCGGGCTTGAGTGTTCGCTTCTACCCGGTAACAATGGCAGGAAGCGTATTGAAGGTTCGAACATCTATCCATATGCATGTGACATCTGATAAAATTCTTCAGCTTTGAAAAACTCACGAATTTGTCGAACGTCGGAGGCGGTTTAATTCCAGCGAACACAGGTAACAAATAATCCCAATTGAGGAGAATGCGATCTTCTTTTGGTCTCGAGGTATCGAAGTTGTATTCTATCACCAACTCCTTCCCGTTGATAAAATTAGTTTTGATCTTGTGAGTAGAAAGTTCCCAGAGTTTTCTTCGAACATCGTCGCTTTCGTTGTTATTCGGCCAAAGTGATCGGACGACATTTTTGTAGTCTTCAAAACTGAGAAATTCTGCCATGTACAGTATCATGTCCAACGGTAAATCAGTTAGCCCCAATGTTGCCGTCGGTGACGTCATCGGCATCGGAAACCGCGACATTTTGTTATTTTGTTGGTTCATTATATTCGCGCTAGAATCACGTGCGTTGTCACGGACGAGCACGACGAGACTACTGAAACTATTGATCAGTGTGTGGCGGTTGTGGGTGTACACTTTAAACATACGTTTGGGCTGGGTTTGAATCTCGAATGATTTTATGCCTCAACGCGTTGATATATGGTTGATTTTTGGTAAGAGGTCGGATTCAAGGTTATCAGAGTGTTTAGCCAACACTTAGAAAAACTGGGTGGCCTGCCTGCTTGATTGCCAACCAATTATAACACACAAAGATATTACACACATATTGGACAACCTGACAGGTTGATATAAATGTCCACTTTGGCAGGACATTACCAGTTTATTTATTTATATTTATTAGGTAGGTTTATCTGATTTATCAACATGTTTTCACAACATGTTTACTTTAATATGAAATTACCTACGTAGTCTGGTCATAAGTTTTGTCACATATGGAAAGTTAAATAAATGACACAATGAGTGAGAGACTACAACCATTTATATATCAAATAAAAGGGTATAAAATACAGATTTAAACCACATTAAAATTATTCGAAATGTCCTCTTCTTGCTTCGATACAAGCCTTCAATCTGCAAGGCCAGTCATCAATCGAAGCACGCACGACAGTCATGTCAATATCGGCGACTGCTTTAATCAGGGACGCTTTAAGTGACTCCAAGTTGCGATGGGGTTTAGCGCAGACCTTCTCCTCTAAGTGCTGCCATATTTTGTAATCCAAGGGATTCAAGTCTGGACTGGATGAGGGCCAATCCTCATGCTTGATAAAGTCGAATCCACGGGTCGTGAGCCAGTTTTGGGTACTTTTCGCCTTATGAGCCGGCGCAGAATCCTGCTGGAATACCCAGTGCCTGTTCTCGAACATTGTTTGTGAAAGAGGTTCCACAATGTTTGTTAGGACTGTGTTTTGATATACGAGGGCACTGGTTTTCACTCCTTTTTCACAAAAAAACATCTCCGTTGGACCCAAATAGGACACCCCAACCCAAACCATGAATGCCGAAGGGTGATGACCACGCTGAACACGTGGCACACGTTTGTTCGCTTCTTCGCTAGAGTGTGCATACACTTTATCATTTTGTTTATTGAAACTCTCCTCAACATTAAAAATTTTTTCGTCCGAAAAAAGTATTTCGCGGTATTTTTTTCCCACGTACCGCCTTAACAAAACCCGGCTTCTTTCGAGTCTGATTTTCTTCAGCCGTGCGTTAAGATGTGCTGTTTTTTTTCTATAAGCACGCAGTCCTAGGTCTTCATTTAACACCCTTTTAACAGTAGTTCTGCTTAGTCCCATCTGCAGAGCCAAACTTTTTTGTTTGCGGACAGGATTTCGTTGGATTCGCGCCTTCATTGCTTTGATGACCGCTGGAGTCCGAACAGTACGAGGTTGACCGCTCCTTTGTTTATCTTCTAATCTTGAATCTTCCCTGAATCGTTTGATAGTACGATAAATAAATCTCAGTAGAATTTTCAAATTTTTCAGCAGTTTGAAAATCTCAGTTGGCGCGTGACCGCAACGATGCAATGCAATAACTGCGACTCTGTCTTCTTTGCGCGTCCACTCCATTTTAGAAAATGAACAAAATTCCAGAAACCCTTTGTTTTTATTTTCTTTAAATATTCAAATTTCGAATGCCCATAATATTTTCCTCGGCTTGCATTCTAAATTCGAACTTTTACCTATGTGACAGAACTTATGGCCCGACTACGTACAGTGCAACAATAATTTTAGGTCAACACTACATTGATAATGCAACGAATCTAGAAAGATAACCTTACGAGTACTTACACAGTGATAAATAATAAGTTACAAATAAAACATTTATTTTTTCTGAAATACTTTAGAAATGTATTTACATTTCTAAAGTATTTCAGAAAAAATAAATGTTTGTTGACTTCTATCGTTGACTGTACCTATTTAGGTACAGTCAACGATAGAAGTCAACAAACATGTACAAAATTCCAATACTAGCTGAATAGCTCTGGCTATACAATACCGGTCACGTATGCCTGCATACTTTTTTGCTATAGCAGAGGAAAGTGAGCTATAACTGTCAAGGATGGAGACATTTTTTTTTTTTCTCAGAATAAAAGGTATTTATTTGCAAATATGGGTAAACAATGTTATACATAGGTTATATAAAATTATAATTATAGAATTTGGTATCATTATAATGTACCATTGGGCACAAAGTACAGGCGAATACAGAAAAACGAGCTATTTAAGCAAGAGATACTGATTAACCTTATAAACAATACCCAACTAATATCAATTAAAAATATTTTTATTTTTATTTTATAGATTATCCTGCAATTTATTTCAATATTAACACTGTAATAGGCATTGTCAAAAAAAAAAAAAATTGTTAACAAAATAAACCTATTAAAATATATCACTACCATCTATGTATTCAAAAAATACAATAGAGGACGTATTAGCTGCCTATCAATTAACTATCTATGTGTTAAAATTTTGGTAGGTGGTTGTAGACACTGGGTGCAATGGGTGCCATGAAGAATATACTATTATTCAAAGTAGTTATAAAAAATCGGATAATCGCCTATAATACCAGAACCCTGTGAGGGAAAGGTCTTTTCTAAGTAAACTCTTTCAATTCAGGTGCTCGGCTCTGGATCATCACGTATCATAACAATATCCGCGTCAGCCCAAAGCCGTCGTTGGACGTCTGATCTCGTGAAGCTGTTGAAAGCGCAACCGGGGCGTACAGTGCTGTTGCACGATATCGCCCAACTGTACCAGGCGACGTCAGGCCGTCCTTTCTCTCCCGTCGACTACGGCGTGTGCACACTCACGGAGTTGATGCAACGCATCAACCCTCAGGCCGTGACCGTCGCGGCTGACGGAACTATATCGTTGCCGCGCCGCTCTCCCACGCCTGAAGAGAGGGCCCGCACGCGACAGTTTGCTATGCAGGTAAAAACTTATCTTCATCTCAGTATCATCATCATTTCAACTCGATTTTCATCCGGATATTATTAAGCTTCGTAAGGGATTGCCAAATACGTCATGGTTACTGGATTGATGTTTGCAGTACTTATGAATGATATAGGCGTCTTGTAATGTTGATTGCATTGAAGTAATCCCTTAGTTGTCTATTTAATTTACTCACGGGTAAGGCGACTGCCAGGCTAAACTTGACAGGGAAAGTACTGAAAGTGTTATAAAATATTTAGAACCATATTTATTTCGGACGAAGATTCACCGAAACAAACATGTTTTTAAATAATTTTACTTTAGCTCTGTGGCTACATTGATAGATTTTTGACAAATATTGGTGTCGTCGAGATAAGTGCGTCAAACAATTCCTCGTCAAAGCGTAACGTATATCGAGATGACACGAATATTCGCCAAATAGCTGTCAGTATGGTCCTGGAGCGAGCGTAACGTTGCTACTAGGCCGTGGAACTACTCCGTCACACGCCCAACCTCCGCATGGAGTTCTCTCGCTTCGTGCCGGCGTACCACGCGCACTTCGGACGTCAGCTGCGCGTGGCGCACTACGGCTGCGTGAAGCTGGCCGAGCTGTTCGAGCTGGTGCCGTGCCGCGTGGCCGTGTGCGGCGAGGCGGGCGGCGAGCGCAGCGTGCGCCTGAGCCTGCCCGCCGCGCGCGCCGAGCTAGCGCGGCGCCTGCGCGCTCTGCCGCGTGTTTCGCTGCAGGACCTGCCCGCGCACTACGCGCACCACTACGGCGCGCCGCCGCAGGTACGTCGCGACCTATAGTGGCACGATAGTCGACTGATCTAACCTCCAAATATTCGTAGGGTAGACTAGGGCTGTAATTCCGGAAGTTTTCGGTTATGGTCTCTAATGACCTCTGGCTTTATAGTGTCCTAGGGAAGGCTGTCTATCCTGTATAGCAGTGAACTCGTGCTAGGCAAGGTTAAAACTTGGTTTTATACATACATTAATCGCACAGGGAGTGTTTGGCAAGCTCATAGGTAATCGCATTAGGACATTAACATTTTTTCATGTTTCAGTATTTCCATGTAAGTAAACTTATAGTCCTTCATCCGTTTACATCAATTTTACATGTATGAAATTTCTCCTAATCAAAATTTGCAGCCCGACATGCTGGACGCGGAATCATTGGAAGGTCTAGTGTACGCCGCGGGTGGTTGCGTAGAGAACGACTCGGTGGTCGCCCCGGGAGGCTCGGCCGCCTGGGCCGCGGCGTGCCTGTGCGCCTGCGCCGTGCTGTGCGGCGACCGCAGCGTGGCGCGCGGCTCCACGCCGGAGTACTTCGCGGCGGCGTACCGGCGCGCGCGCGGCGCGGCGGCCCCGCTGGCGCGCCTGCGCGCGGCCGGCGTGCTGGCGGGCGGCGCGCGCGTGGCGCTGGCGCCCGCCTGGCGCGCCGTGTGGCGCCTGGCGCAACTGCTCGCGGACCGCGTGGCGCCCGCCACCCCGGAGGAACTCTACGTGGAGTACGCCAGACGATTTGAGCCCGCCTTCCCCGGAGTTGATCCTGGTGAGCAGTGCCATTATTTTCTTACGTTTTTTTTACAATTTCCAGGTTAGTGTCAGGTTGTATGTTAATCAAAATATGCTTTGTGCCCGTAAAATATGTATTTACAGAATTATAATTGTAATCTTTAAAATCATCTATACAACTCTCTTAGTTGTCGTGAAATAGTAATTCCATAGGGAAATTTGAACTTGAGAGTCAATACATGTAAACTTCATGATTCAAAATGTATTAAATACTTTATTCGTACTTTGATTAAAAAATCACTTTCACTACCGATATGTTTACGTAACTATACGGCTCTCGATAAATGGTCATTAATAACCAATCTACCTAATAGGTGCAGAGGGCGTAGCGGACTTCCTCCGCCAGTACACGGAGATATTCTCGGAGTGCGGCGCGGGGCGCTGGGCGCTGTGCGCGGGCGTGGGCGTGCCGCGCGAGCCGGCCGGCGCGCCCGGCGAGGACTACTCCGTGCACGACACACCGCCGGGGCAGAAGGTACACATTTCCACCTGATTTGTTTGTAACTTTAACTACATTTTAGTCAATTATGAGAGGAGACTGCACTATTTCTAGTTCTACCAAACTAATGAAGACAAAAAAAAAAATCTGCTCATGATTAGACTGGGCTATAGAGTTCTGTGGACTGGACTGACTCTAAAAAAATCCTGTATCTATTTCTACCATCATCAGCTACCCAGCCTTTTCGCAACTATGTTGGGGTCTGCTTCCATTCTAACCGGATACAGCTGAATTAAATGGAGCGACTACCTATCTGACCTCCACAATCAATTACTGGGTAATAAGAGACCCCTTGGTAACAGTGATTGTCAGACTTTCGGGCTTCTGACTACCCGTAAAGACTGTCAAGGATCTACAAATAACAGCTAGGAAACCAACGGCTTATTGTGCTTTCCGAGGCACGGAGGGCTCCATTTCTATCACCTAACTTGAATCCTTTTTTTCCCCTTTGATGTCTTTATGTGGTATTGATCACCATACGTGAAAACGCCCATCAATTATATTATTTACTTCTGCCAAATCAGTGTAAGCAATATTTGTTTCAGGGCTCCCGTGTATTCGATTCGCCAAAGACCAATATATGGTGTTCCCCACCGGCTAGCGCACTGCCGACACCGACGGCTCTGCTCAACCACGAGAACCGACGTAAGAATCATTATTTTATTTATCAAATGCAGCGAATGAATTGATGCTCTTTTCTGAAATGATATGTCATGTTCCGTTATGTTTGATCGACAGGTCGTATCCGCTTGGCGGCGCACTTCGACGGTTCCTAGTCCCACCGCGTCGTATAAAAAGATGCATTCCTTTATATTTTTGATGTAGGTTAGTATTACTCGTGTTCCATACGCGGCACCTGAAACTTGGAGTGATGTTAATCAGGGTCGCAACGAATTTTAACTACTAGACTTATGTAAGTGTCCAATAAATTGTGATGTCTGTAACAATAATATTTTAGATGTTTATATTTTTATGTGTTTATTTAGTATAAGAAATCTAATGGTGCATTCGTCAAATGTTTATAGTGCCGATTTAAAACTAATGTCCCACGTCTTGTACAATGTAAAGGTAAGTCTTAAGAATCATCTTGACCGAAAACTTCTTTAATTATTTCTTAGTGTATAAATTCTAACAATGTTTTATTTTAATTGACTAACGCTATTTTTATGTGTTTCCAACTGAGTCAGTTTCGTGGTGTGTTGTTTTAGTCTTTCCAAGTTACTTGATGAACTATTTATAAAATTGTTTAGAGCTTATCAAGTGTAACTGAGTAACTCTAATCAATTTTATATTTTATTTTACCTTTTGACATTTTATATATTATTTTTCTTAGTTTATATTTCCGCGGCTCTTCTTGTAACAAAGGACTGAACAAGCTTCAAATGATACTTTAAGGTACAAATAAGTTTATTAAAGATCTACAGTATATTATCTACGTAATAATTTGTAAGTAGATAATGTTACTGCCATTGATACGAATAAAACAATAATAAACACTAAATGTACATATCATTGATTTGAGGCTCAAAATATGTTAAGAATAGTTGCTAAGTTTTATTAATAAACATCTCGAGCACTTGTAACATTTTTCGGATGCCCACACAAAGTACAATGATCATACAATATGTTGATTGTCCTAGAGTTTTATCTTCTATAATATATTTCGGCCACAAATCTATTTGCATGTATCTTGCTTGTGTATTGTTTCAAAATATTGTCTTAAAGTTATTGTACAGACGAATTTTAATTTCTCGTTCGTAGGAGTATCACATTCGAATTTATGTAATTTTAGATAACATTTACATTCATGGTAAGGTCCTACGATGAATTACGTAATTATATACGCCAGTTAATTGTTGAATCTCACTGTTGCGAACTGGCCTTAATGACGTGTCAATTAATAACGTGCAAAGGTTTTATAAGAGTATTCGATGAATGTAGATGTAGGTGATATTATTGCTTTGATAGAATATGCTCGTGCCTAAAGTGCGATGATGCTTTAATTTATGACAGTCGTTTGTTTTTCTAAAATTAAATTTCTTAGTTCCACAGAATCCATTGCAGAAAGACGCTGATTTAAGTTCCATTTACGTTAGTACAATCAAACTGATTGATTAGTTATGATAATTGGAAACAGCATTTCAGAATTTGCTGACTAAGCATTTATTGGCTTGTTTGCACATTCGTTGTAAACGATTAAAGATCCTAACCTCTAACGAGTTAAGCTGAGTCATAAGTGATGCCAAAGCACTAGTTTAAACTCTCTTGGGCTAAATTGGCCTGTACTGAATACTATTGTACTAAGATAAACAAAAAAAAAAAACGCCATTAGTTAGTGTAAATCATTTTGTAAATGGGAACTAATTCCTTTTGTCTTTTTAACATCCCTAACAGATGTGTCATGGTTTTTATTGTACCTTTTTTATTTTTGTAGATCTAAAAGAAATCGAATGAGGTTGGTCTGTCTGACATATGTTTTAAACGACAGGTAACCTACAATAGGCGTTAGTGATATTTTATTTAGTCAATATGATTTGAATTAATAAATAAATAGTATTATCAGATTTATTTAAATACATATTGGAAGTGATAAGCTAATTATAAAAAATTGTAAATACACAATTTGTGATTTAAGTCTGTATTCTAAGGCATTAATTACCACTGTGATACTTCTGTACCATTGAATGCCATAATTTGGTTTCAACTCAATAATATAATATGTAATCACAAATATTTTCTAGTGCTTGCAAACGTTTTGTAATCATAAGTCGACTACATATTTTCGTAGGTATGTATATAGTGTACATAATATAACATTGATTATTAAATTGGTACAAAGTATGAACATTTTAGTAATAAAATATTATTATACACTCGATAATGTGGAACTACGATATTTAATTGTGAAATAATTATTTACAGATAATTGGATTTATATATTTTATGTAAGCAGGATCTTGCATATTTGAAGTATATTTTTTCAATGCAATTAATTTTTCAGCCAGTCCGCATTTACATCAGTATTGGCCATCAGATCTATGTATCAAAGAGATATTTTAAGTAAGATTTATATCTATTAATTTAATGACCATTATGATTGTCATGGGAGTTCTGAGTGCGATGACGTTCACATAAGGCCAGAATACTGTCCATCGTATCATAAATGTTACTTAAGGTTTATAAATTAATTACCAAGTTCTCTAAGACTGTAGTGAAGATACATTTAAGTACTTTATAAGCTGTTGTTTTATTTTCTGACCAATAACTATGTATTTTGTAACAGTAAGATAGAATTAAGTATGCATTCAAAGTTCATTACGGGAAGATGTAACATTTAATATTATTTTTCCTACATCTTCGTAATTCTGTGATTATTTGTTATAGTTTTAACTAGTGAATCGATGTGTATTTGAATTAGTCGTTTCAGTATTGCATGTATGGAATGTGTCGGAAAATAAATGTTATTTTTTCAATAATAAATGGTACTTTTGTTTTTATTATATCTCCAGACAAACATTCCCACTCAAGAAATTGATTTATAAACTATCTAGATGATACTTAACATAGGGATCAAAGTTTACTGCTGACATAGGCCCGTTTCCACTAACACTTAGTGACACTAAAATGTAAATGTTATTGTAATGATTGCACTGTTGTATTTTCAATTCTCGGCGCTGCGGCGAGCGTTGTAAATCCAATAATAGCGCGTTTTTGTTCAGGCATTACATTTAGGTGTCGTCTAGTGATCGTGAAAATAGGTTATACACTGCGGCTGACCTTATTACTTATTTACGGCAACTGGGTGAACTGAGCACATTCTTCCGATTCGTTTCCATAGACTGACAACTTGCACGAGGGAAGGGTCATTACCAGATTTCAATAATAAAACAGTATGTATACACGGGCTCACACAGTCGCTTAGTGAAGACCTTAAGGCGTTCACATAATGCCGGCGTTGCGACGCCTGAGCGGTTTTCTCTATTATCTATGTATGCTGCACGCACACCGGACTCGCAACCGACAGTCCGACAAGATGAGGTAGAGAGGGGCGTATGCGTTGCAGCACCGTATGGCAACGTTCTACTTAAATTTTTACTCAATGAGAATTAGGAAGACTAATATTAATATTATTTATTTATTCAGAAGGGTGATTAAGCCCTTTTGAATGGTGTCATAAAAATACAGGTGTTCTTTTTCGCATTCTGGTTCGATTCATGGATCAGGGACGTGACTTTTCAAAAATATTTTTATGCAGTTTTACTTACTTTTGAAAAAAAAAAACAATGTTTCCTTGGAGTCAAAATTGGTAGCATCAATATTTAAGGTACTTACTTCCCACACTATAACTGAATGGGCCTTAAATGAAATATTTAAACATTATAATTTACACTCTTTATTGCAACAGCAAATAAAAACTACTTATTAAACATTAAAACAATATATTGCGGCAGTAACATTCATTTCGTCAGATCAGAGAGGGATCCGTGACGTTTCTCCCAGATCATGCGGTGCTTTTGCTTCATGTATGCTTTGCGAGCATCGGCATACGCTCCAAGATCACCATCTGAAATATAGCAAGTTGCTAGGATAATTAAATAATGTTCTTCTTCGATACTGTGTTGATTGCACTAATCAGCCCAGTATGCTGTTGCAAGATAGGAATTTTATGTAAAATTTGTGCTTTTCTTAATCATTTTCATTAATGAGAGGACAATACTTTTTTTTAGGTGTAACTATAATGGGAAGAATTGTGCCAAATGTAACATTAAATTACTGCATCCACAAGATCTCTATATAAAACCCTGGCCTAGAACTCAGAAACCTGAAATCAGAAAATTCGTTTAGGGACAGAATAATAATAATAATACCCCCACCGCCGTATCTCTACGTTGACGTCGTGGTGGGGCTTGCGCGCTCTAAACTCTGGGTCTGTGCCGGTAGAGTTTACTTTGCCGGAACAGGTCTAGGATGAAGAGCCAGACCAAGAGAGATACAGAAATCCGCAGGGCAGCATGTGGCGAGCTGTTGGGCAGTAGCGACCCCACGGACCCATCTCCCGGGAGAAATCTTGTTCCTCATCTCTGGCTTGCCTTTATTGGCCGGCTGGAGTGGATACTGATGAAGAACAGAGCTCCCACCTCATTCTTGCCTTAATTGGCCGGCTTGAGTGGAGATTTGCAAGAGCAAACATGCTCGGAGGAAGGAAGTATTCCAGTAAGTGCTCGTAGGGATCTTGACCATCTTCCGGGCTCTGGGATTGTTCTGAAAGCCTTGGAATACCGCTCCACTCCTCAAGCACCTCAGGACATGTTGCCCCCTTGTCGCTACATCACTATGTGCTAGCGACAGTTTCCGGGGGCCCATTATTGAGTGTGCAAGTCACCCCCTGCCATTTTATCCATGTACATATGAAACATTGATCAGGCAGGGGCCATAGTCCTTCCATAGTTCCAGGTCTCCAGTCAATTTAAGCCACCCAAACCCATAGTCCAATATCTTTGTTTCATATGCTGCAATAGTCCTACACCAACCGGGGGTTGTCCTGGGTGCACTTGCATAGTGCATACAGGGATAATCGTCGGCTGGTGCCTCATTTCATTAAAACGCCCAACGGGCCTCTGCGAGTTGGCTTCGGCCCCTCGTACGCCTTCCAAAGGTCCGGGACCCCAGGGTCCCGAGAAATCTCAAAGAGCAAAAATAATAATAATACAATTATAAAATGGTCTTAAATAAAAATACTTACTGCTAAATAAAAAAACTTTTGCATGTGTAGCTCACCATAATCGAAACAATACTTACATTTGATAAACCAGGCCTCTTCAGCCTCCTTGTAAGAGGCCCAAAGAGGTTTGCAGTGCTTTTCATGGTCGGGCGTTTCATAAAGCATGCAGTCCTCATAACGGCTACGTAGGATACTAAGGATCTCAGAGTCCACAGCTCTGAAAAGTCAATATTTGAAATTATACATTCTTTATTCTTCTTCTTAGGCTTCTCACAAACAGTTTGTTTCAAAAGTATCTGGTGAAAGTGTCAACAAACCCTGTTCAGGTGCAATTCTTACGCAATCACTCACTAAAGGGAATTAGTAACACATTCATCTGTACTTAGGGCAGTTTCAACTGTCACCACTTTTTCCAACAATTATTGTTTGAATTAGTACTTAATTAAAAAATCATCAATGAAAATTGATGTTATAATATTAAATCTCAATAATTGTCAAATGAAAAACAGCCCTAAGGAGATTTAAAATTAGAATATCAGGTATTCAAATCAACGCACCCAATTTCAAGTCTCTCTACAAAGTGGCATCCATATGTTCGTTTTCTGATCGTTCGTGTTTACCTTTTTATTAGATACTTTTGGAACAGATCATACCCAGTTAGTAAGAGGCCTAAGATTGTTGATTATGGTAGTAATAGATTATAATACTATTTCTTATAACAACACAATATTCATGTACAGATTGGAAGCTATTTATCCAAAACAAGATAATTATCGATGAAATAGGAGCTAACCTATCACGTTTGAACTGTGAGTTCGCTTCGAAATCGCAAACGACATCATCGTCGTAGCACTGGTCGATGGTAGGCACGCGGCGGAACTTCTGGTGATACCACGGGTACTTCTTCTGATTCGGCACCACAACCTTCTCTGAAGTACAATAACATCATTATTCGCATATGGGCTTACATAACAATAAATCGATGTTAAATATGGATATTTACCACGGAATAAAGTTACTGGCGAATCGATTGTAGCGTAAAGTGCACTCACAAAAGCTCTAAAGACATTGGGGTCTTTTTCGTGACATTCGTTGTCTTTCGTCATTATTTTGATTGTTTAGAGAATTTGCCTTTAGAAGTGAATCAATGAAAAAGTTACGAATGGATGGCCGAATTTTCTTCGTTTGCTATCAAGTTCACAATTGACAGTGACAGAACTGACAGATCAGACAGAACGATCAGTTGACAGTTGTCTATTTGTTTCAATTTTATTTTAGGGCTTTATATTTGTTGTTATTGTGTTTCTATAATCAGTGTAAAAGTGTCGAAAAATGCAATTTTATATCTTCTTTATTTAATTCTCTCTTTTTTATTTTCCAGTGATAGTTTCATACAAGGTACTTTGTATGAAAGTGTTGCTATAACTAAATATTATTGTATGAAAACATCTTTTAAAAATCTTCTCAAGGATCTCTCCATGCTCTATTAATATGTGGTGATAACCTTCTTGAAACTTTAATTATAATTGAACAGATAATCCATATGGCCAGTGCAACATGATAATTTATTGAACTTACCGTAAGCATGAGCGCCCTACGTCACATAGTTACGGTTTTTATGTCTAAGAATTTCGTCTACTATCCTTATAAGTGGTACTTAACAACTTTTAATTACAAACGTAGTTCGGATTATGTTTAGGAAATTAAAAGATCTGTCTAGGCTGGTTAAACTCTGTAGGTATCATTTTTTGAGTATAACATGCTCTAAATATAGATCTACATAATTATGTACTTCATAACGCTCACAACTCGTATTTTGTTTTCCGATCTTTCTTCCTGTCACATTCTGAACATCTTGTTTTGGATCTTGACATTTTCGCTGGAGGTTCAGGAGGTGTTTTACCACGCAAATCATTGCGCGTACGAAAAATTTTCGGAATCCGTGGATCGTCTTTGCGGTTCCTCAAAGTTCGTCTAGCAAACCCATTCTCAAATTAAGAATGAAGTTTCTTCTATGATTAATTTTCCTTATTTCGATGCCATTATTCAACATCTGTATAAACATGGCATTGATGCTTGCGTGGTTTAACATTGAAAATAATATAGTCAGGGGCGCTTACGCCAGCACTTAGCATTACGAGCCACGTCGTACGTTCTGCCGCGTTTGTCAGCTACATTCACTATACTTTTAGTTTTATTATAAAAGGAAGATGGCTTTGGTTTAATTCCCTTAGCGTCGTCTATGTTCTCTATATTATTGTGTTTGGTTTCCGCACTTAGTCCTTCAGTTGGACAATGGTCCAACCGTCCGTCCAATGGTCCGATCCGTGCGTGGGCCATGGCAGCCGCCGGTGGTTATTCCAACCAGCCCACCTCCCTCCAGAAGTTAATTAAATCTTCTGGTCTGTTCAGAACGTCTGTGAAAGACCACGTGCGCGACGGTTTCCTCAGCCTCCATGCAAGCCCTGCATAGAGGACTGTGAGTTAAGCCTATTGTGTGGAAGTGTTTGTTTAGCGAGCAGTGTCCCGTGATGGTCCCCGTCACCAAGCGCAGGCTGTTCCTGTCCAGGCGTAATAAGCGCTTGGTCAGCCTTTTCTCCAAAGATGGCATAGCTTCCCTGGACTGCCTGCAGCCTGGTGTCGAGGTCCACCAGTTATCTGCTTGTGTGTGGGTGAACTCCTGTAGCCACCTGCGTAGTTGGTTGAAAGGGATGGGTACGATAGGTTCGGGTCCGCAGACTGACGAGCTGGATGCTATTGTTCGTCAGCTGCGTCCTTACCTAGCGATCCGCTGTGCCCTTTTATCCATTGCAGTATCACCTTGTTGCGGCTAGATATTGTGACTGTTTCTAGTGCATTGTGACATTCTAGTATTAGCTGTGAGGTAATAGACTACGTTCAGTTCGAACGCGTTCCACTGTGGCGCTCTTAGTATACAGCATGCGTGGTATGTTTCAGTTAGGCATTCGGATAGTTTTATCACAGTGTATTCTAATTGTGCTTGGTCTCTTATGGGTACTTGTGCCAGGTGTCTAGCTATTAGGGAGGCCAGAAGGCTTTTGTATGTACTCGGGAACTTTGGTGCGCCTCGGGTTTCGCCTCAGTGCGGGTTTCTCAGTGTTTGTCGTTAGTGTAAAGCGGATCCTTCTGTGGTTTGACGGGAAGGCTCGTCCGATACGTGCCAGTTTGTGATAAGGTTTGTCGCGTTTTCTGGAGCGAGTGTCAGATCTATGATTGTTTGTCCGCGGACTGTGACCCAAGAGGGTTCTGAGTCGCGGTTACAATGTTAAGGTTAGGAGAGAATAAATAGGTGGATAGTACCTCTCCTCTGGAGTTCGGTGCGGCGCTACCCCAGATTAGGTGGTGGGCGTTCGAGTCGGTGCAGATTATCAGGTCTAAATTGGCGCGCTCGCAGTGCTGTACTAGGTCGGCCATCTCTTTTGGCGGGCAGTCTGCGTTCTCGCCTGGTATGTATACCGAGGCCAGTACAACACCTGAACAACAACATCGTTACACTAAATGTTATCTTATAACATTCCAAACTTTGTGTCGATACTAAAATAAAAAAAAATCAATAACGTTCCAACGTTGCAAAAAAAAAACCTTTTTGAGAATATCATTTTTGTAGAACAATATTTCAAGTTACGTTACTGGTATTAGTAACATAAGGCTTATTTCCGCTTCTAATAACGTTACAGATTAATTTGTAACGTTATTTTTAAGAACTTTTACCGCTGAGCACCGCTCCGTCGTCGCCCACCACCACCGGCCACCGCCATTTTTTTTGGCAACTTTGAGTATCGAAATGACTAACATTATTATTTCGTTATACCGATATATTAATAACGATGTATTGTTTATATTGTTATTAAACACTTTAAGATTTCGTTCCGTTTGTTAGTAGTATCGTTATAGCCAAGGAATATTTTTTTTACTATCCTGGTAGAACGGTATAAATGATCGTTATCGGAACTACGCGTAACGTTATTTTGAGTAACGTTTCAAGTCCCTGCTCTCCACTATCTCCTCTCTGAACTTGTCGTCGCGTCGTTCGCCCGGCGACAAAGCGAGTAAACGGTCGCTCCAGCCAGGTGGCCATGGCCATGGCCTCGTCAAGTTCGTCTGTGTCGTCTTCGTGTCTGTGTTGTCGGTCTGGACGTCAGAGGGTCGGGTCGTGGGCCAGAAGTGTACATATGTACGCTTTTGAGTGTCGGCTCAATGGTCGGAAATTTTATTAGGGGTACCTACGCTCAGGGTCAGCCAGGTCAGGACATAGTCGTCCTCACATCACATCTGCACGGTGCCTTCTGCTACCCGTGGGTATCCGTGGAAGGCAGGGAATCGCGCTGTCCAATCCGTACTCATGACCAGGTTCACAAGGTCCGTTTTATGTACCTACTCGGCCTCTTCCTTTGTCAGGTCTCTGAATGGGGGGAGGCAGATTGCTATTTTTTCGCGCTTTTTCAGCGGGTGTACTTTTTCGCCGGCAACCGGAAGATTGTTAGAGCTGCCAGATCCGTCATCTTCCCTGTCCCTATCTGTCTGTGCTGGTATTGGTCTTTGTCTGGGTTAGTTCTGCTATTCCGCACGATACTCTGTTGCCGAGGCTCGTGGGAGGCATAATCCTTGTAGTGGGTGTTGGCGAGTTGGTTTGTTCCGCCTGTAATAGCATTTTGGTATTGCAGGCGGGATAAACCAATAACCTGAAATATGGTGTAACTTTTATTTGTCCCCGCCTGTGATACCAAAATTCTTTAGATTATAATGCTGTTTTTCAGTTATATTTTTAGCAGTCGGGATTTTTAGTTTATTTTATAACTTTTTTTATCAGCAGTATTTGACATTTATAAGGTGTCAAAAACGCTCTTTATTTGGACAACCGGTATTGTGTGACTGTTCACCGCTTTCTTCGGAAACCAAAGCTGGGTCATGGTATAAGTACGGACAGATCAGGCATAGAATGAAAAAGTTCTATGGTTCATGTGTCGCAGTTACTATCAAACAACAAGTTACTTCTATAGTTAATTCGTCCAGTTTCAAAATGTATCCACTGATTCTAATCTTCTTGTTGATAATTCTCGGGAAACCACTAACACCACAATTTATCTGTCGTGTAGTTAGAACGAGCGGTTTTCAGTTGCGGTTTGACACTGCAAGCAGCTGTTGATTTGCTTCCGCCTGTAAACCGTGACAGGAAACCACGTTATTTAACTAGTTTACGGTAGATATGTATTTTAAATTGTATCTGCGTTCTGCAACGGTTTCCGAACGCATACTCGCTGCGGGAGAACCGTTTGTGTAACAAGAGCGTAATCACTTGGAACCACAGGATGAAAACAGTACTTTTCGTCCTTGGGAAACGATTTTCTCTGCCGTTAAAAAAATTAAAAACTTTATAAGCCATGTCACAACTTTCTATACAGCCACTCTCGTAACATTGTAATAAAATAGTTATTTATGCTATAAGTGCGGAAGGTAGGTGATTTCCGACGAGTGGCATTTTTATTCACGAGCGAGTGTATAAGTCGTCACGAGTCGGAAATCATCTTACGCACGTGTATCATACAACGTTTTACTATGTATTGTGCGAGGAAAAAAAAAAAAACGAACGAGCCTTACGGCAGTCGTCTGTGATGTGTAACATTTAACATACAACGACGTATACACGATTAATTTTAAATCGTTCTGGAGCCGAAACACAGTGACTCCAGACGATTAATAGGTACTATCAGCATTGTTATTGTTTTTTTAAGACATCTAATATAGAAGTTAGAAATTTATCACTTTTATTCTGTCATTCGAGTTAAATCTTAGTAGCGCTTTCACTATTTCATTCATAAACGCAAGATCGTACGCGATCCGCTCGGTGATGACGTAGCGCGGCACAGCTGTGCGTGTGCGAATCAGTTGACAGCGAGCTCGCGGTGGGTCAACGGACGTTGGACGAATAACCGGCTGCAAGTAAGTACTTACCTGCAAGTAGGTATTTCATTTCTGGTACGATAGGTTGGTGTAAGTTCATTCACCTCCGTTATCTCTCGTTTGTATCGAAAGCACGGCACGGTGTTTACAACTATCACATCTCCTCGTAAACGAGAGAAACTAATTGAAATTTCATTCACCACTCTCGCATCACGAAATCACTAGTACTCGTACCTTTTCAACTAGACACGACGAGTACGCTTGGGAGTTGTATTTAAGGCCTTGAATCGAGTGTCGACCAATCGAGCTAATAGGTACTTAATAAGCATACCTGCCTACCATATTTATGATAAATAAAAAGCTAAACCAATTTTTATGCGACAATGCTTGCTTGCGGCCGCGGCGCGGCGGCTTCTACAAAGGCAGGCAATGTAAACAGAAAAATGAATCGTTTTACCTGTCGAATAGAGTTCATTATAAGATGGTGGTGCCCTTTTCTATGAAAATATTGGACTGAATTAAGACCTTTTTTTTTTTTTTTTTTTTTTTTTTTTTTTAATGCTGTTATTTTTATTAACATAAGTTATATACATTATTAAATCATATTAATAACTATTTACACTAGGTACTAAATATAATAACTAACTATACAAATAAAAATAAAAAAAAAAAAAACAAAAAGACACTTAGGCGTCGAAGTATTCGTCCGCATCGCTGTCAGCTGGAAACGTACCCAGAAGACTGGCAGCATTGCCACGTTGAATAGCAATGCTAATTCTTTGGCCAAAGAACGAGCCAGCCCTCTGGTCACGTGAAGTGTCGACCAGTCGGCGAGAAATTTCCTTAAAAAGGAGACGCGCACTCGGACCCCACGGCCCGAGCGTTTCGACCCCAAACGGCTCAAAACTGTAGTTACCCGCAAGGTTACAGTATTTGCGCCGCTTGAGGGTCTCAGCAGCCGCTGCAGCGGCGCCAGCACAGCCCGCCGTGCTAGGAACATGAGATGGTGCAAGGGTGTCGACACATGTCGCGTCCCACACCAGAGGCCTACCCATCTTCCAAGGCAACAACGTCATGCCGTCTGGTCTCTTCCCATCGTCACGTACCAAGCCGTTTGGTTCTAATACCGCTGGTACGCCGGCGGTGACAAGGGCTCGACGAATAATATCGTTGATGCTGGCGTGCCGTGCAATGCGACCTGCGCTCCTGTAACAGGACAGGCCATGGTGCCCGAGACTGTCAACAGCTTCACCGCAGAGACATCGATGCGGAGCAACGCAAGGTGCGCCCAAGCGGAGACACGTAGTGAGCCGAAACGATGAGTCATCCATCATGGTGCCTATGGTGGATGACGGGAGCGCCTGAAGCCACAAGCCTGACTCCCACTCTCCCACAGCTAGCAGACGGGCACGCTCAACAGTATTAGGTGACGTGTTTACCAGGGAATTCCGTATAATACTGCAGAGCGGCACGTCCCACTGTCTCTGGGATGACGGGTTGTCAGGCAAATCCGTATTGGGACAAGCCATTTTCCAAGCGTTCAACGCGTCGGTCAAACACGGTACCTCAAAATCTACCAGTGTGGAAGATAAAATATTCCTGGTTAATTTATCGGTACTGTGGACCGAGGAGAGGAAGGCCGGTAAACTTATGCTTGAAATTTTGCGGACACCAAGACCACCCAGGCGAATGGGAAGTGTGGCTTGCTGCCACGCTCGGTCGTCCAGGGCCACATTTAAGATTGAGGTTAAAGTATTTCTAATAATTTGGTCCACTTTTTCTAAAAGTTGTGGATGCTTCCACAGATGGGAGGAACGAAGGCTATACGTGAATTTTGGTCCAAAGCAACAGTACCGAATGAGAGTGAAGGCCGAATGAATATTAATTTGGAAAAGTCTTTTCGAGACATCGTTGAAATTTTGTATTTTCTGCTCAATAAACGTTGGAAAGGATTCGTCAAAAATTGGGGATCCCAGGAGGTGCAGAGAGTTTCTTTCTGTAATTTTGATGTTTGGTGCTATAGTATAAAATTTTGCTATGGTAGTCTGTCTGTCAGTGGTTTGGGGAAGAAAAATTTCGCATTTTGATAGGTTAAGGTCTAGGCCAATGGAACTGAATTTTTCTTTTAAAAATGTAAAATCTTTTAAGACTGTGTCTACATCACCTCCTAGGGTTCCGTCATCCAAATACCATACGTTGAATTCCGAATTTAGCTGTCGAATAATTGGATTTATTGCCAAACTAAAAATGACTGGCCCAAGGGGGTCACCCTGTTGACATCCGACGGCTGATTCCAAAAGGTTGTCTATATAGAGTAATTTAGAGTGGTGCCTGTAGCATTGATAAAGAAAACTGTAAATTTTGGGTATTTCTTTTTGAACTTCTGTCAACAGGGTGTCCCTGTTTACGGAATTGAAAGCGTTCTTAATGTCAACCTTTAGGATGACCTCACCTCTACCGCTATTGAGGTAAGTGGATAATGCGTGTACCGCAGCCTCACAGCCCCCTTTAGACCCAAAGCCTAGCTGTAGGGGCTGGAATTTGCTGGCCAGTGTTTCGCTGTAGAAAGCGCAGCAAATTTTGGCTGCGGTACGACGGTAAGTGGACCCTACGGCAATGGGACGAATACCGCCATCCTTCTTGCGCAGGGCACATAGGTTTGCCCCATACAAAATATCAATGACGGCTTCGTTCACATTGCCGGAGAGCATGAGATTGATGAGGACCGTCAGCTCCTTCAAAAGGGACTCACCAGCCTCCCCGGCGCCTGAACACATTAAGTCCTTCAGATGTTGTGGTGTCAGGCCGTCGAGGCCGCCGGCGGAGCCACTTCGAAAGGAGCACACGGCCGCACGTACTTGTTGAGCTGTAATTTCAAGTGTGTTGGATTCCGGATCGGGTGGGTTAGGGAAGGAGAGGTCATCTGCCGGGGCTGGGTGTTTGCACTCCAGAGCAATAAGTGTCTCTGGGGAGTACGGCGCAACCACATCGCTACTAAAAATGATCCTAGCGGCACCTCTGATATCACCCTCGCCTAGTTTAGACTCCACATGGTGCAATAAACCTCTTTGGGGGGGGCGTGCTGTTAATTTGGGGTCAAAACTTTGGGCCGAAATGTTACAGTTGTCCTTTATTTGTGCTGTTAATGTTTTTTTATTAGCCAAATTTTTTTGCACATGTAGAATTCTAAACGGGAAGGTGAGCAATTGCTCCCAAGCACTTTGGGAGTTCTCTCTGGCGGCGAGACGGATACAACGCGCTAAACTTGAAGCCACGGATGGTCTCGCGCCACGAGGAACTCTCTTTAAAACAGGAGTAGAATTTTTTAAATTTGCCAGTGTTTTCCAAAAGGGTTGAGCGGGTGAATTAGGTGTTAGGGATAATGTCGGGCAGGATGAAGGTACATTGTGGGGTTTGTGTTTCTTACCCAAATGTACCTTCAAGCCTTAAGACCTTATTTTTATACACGTAACCGCGGAATTCGGTTGTGCATTCTTTTAAAGTCCGGTCGGACACTTCTCAGAATAATTTTAGTAAACTGCGTACCTACTTACCTTGTACCTAGTTTGGTGAAATTTCTATTTGTTACCGTATACGGTTTAGAAATAAAGTCTGAATTCGCTTTTCGTATTTTTATTTGTGTACCTATCTATTGCGTATGTGTTTTTATGCTGTCTGATCGATGAATGGATTTTTCAATGGGCACCGTTCGCAAGTGTTGCCGTTCGTCGATACGTTTTACACACATATGCATTGATTGCAGTTACTTCGAGTTCTCATTATTTCACAAAAAAACAATAAATTAGATTTTTCGTGTTTTTTTTTAAATTGTAATTTATTGAAAATAATAGTCCCAATCGTTTCGAGTTCGATGATCGAGTTTATGGCTTTTCGTTCCAGAACGAGCTAAAATTAACCGTGTATAAATGATAAAAAACAAAATGAATTCATGACTTTGACTTTTGGCTTTGATTTTTACTTTGATTTCGACTTCTACTTCTACTTCTACTTCTACTAATACTTCGACTTTGACTTCTACTTCTACTTCTACTTCGACTTCGACTTCGACTTCTACTTCTACTTCGACTTCGACTTCGACTTCGACTTCGACTTTGACTTTCACTTTGACTTTGACTTTGACTTTGACTTCGCCTTCGACTTCGACTTCGTCTTAGACTTAGACTTACACTTTGACTTCGACTTTGACTTTGACTTTGACTTTGACTTGACTTTGACTTTGACTTTGACTTTGACTTTGACTTTGACTTCGACTTCGACTTCGACTTTGACTTAGACTATGACTTTGACTTTGACTTTGACTTTGACTTTGACTTCGACTTCGACTTCTACTTCGACTTTGACTTTGACGTTGACTTCGACTTTGTCTTTGACTTTAACTTTGTCTTTAAATTTGACTTTGACTTTGACTTTGACTTCGACTTCGACTTTGACTTTGACTTTTTGATTTTAACCATCGTCATAATCATCGCCATCGTCATCATCATCTGATTTGTAAATACTAATTTGTGAAAAACTTTTCTCAAATAATAAAATCTCTGAGACGAGACGGGCTGACGACGGCCCCAAAAATTAAAAAAAAACAGAAAAGTAAAAAGCACTAGTGAAAAAAAGTGACACTTTCCGCACAAATTGACTGCTTGGAAAACGCTCTTTTCTAGCAAATGCATTGTAAAAATATCATCAATAATTTTGTAACATGACTTTATACTTATAAATTACTTTTCACTAAACTAAAAAAAACTTTAGTTTCATAAGCATTAATAGGTACTTTAAAAATATCATGGTACAGTTAGAGCTACGCTTGCCGCGGTCAGTTCGTGAATGGGTCAACATCCATAATCATCCATTACATATCGAGACCCTCCGTACCTCGAAAAGTACGTTAAGCAGTTGGTCCCGGCTCACACCAGACTGGCGAAAAATCAATAAAAGTCGGACAAAACCTAAACATTCATGATTCTTTTAGAAAAAGGGCTGGGGGTAAAAAGGGTTGGTGTGTATGAAAAACACACATAATATATAATTTGTGACATTTTTATTATACATCATCAGTTGTACAGGGTGGCAGGTACATCGACGAGAAAACTGATACCATGGACTCAATACATGATTCTGAACCCAACTGCGTTGAAATTTTTCGTCGGTAATAAAAAAATAAGTCGGCTGTTTCATAGAAAAGTGCAATACCTACGCGGTCAAAATGTATGGAACATATATATATATATACAAAATATGCAAAAGAATAACATGTCAGAGTAATTATTATTTTTAATATAAAATTCTCTAAGGGAATTATAGAAATCGTAATAATTAAAGGCAATACAACGAGTGAAAACTCGTTGTTGATCAAGTCGAACTTTGGATTAAGACCCAGGCGCGTAGACGACAAAAGATTCATGCCGAGAGTGCAGGTAGCGCGTATTGTTTAACAGGCTTGTCGTTAATAAAGGTTTTTATTTATTTGGAGTACTTTTAAGTTTTTAGGTTTTGTCCGACTTTTATTGATATTTCGCCAGTGTGCGGCTGTCATTCGTAGATTTTCGACAGCCGTTAGAGCTAGTCAGAAGTAGAGATATTACGGAGGTTGTTTTACCGGAACCGAAACCGGAGTCGAAGTTTTTAAATTTGTTTGATCAAAGTCGGTACCGGAGTCAGAGTTGGGACTGGAGCCCGAGTCGGAGGTGGAGATAGAAGCTAGATGTTCCATACTCAGACCAAATAAAAAACTAAGACTAAGCGCTGCAAACAATACAGTGAAGTATGCCAAAACTACACCTCCGCTCTGTGCGCTTAGACGCACACATTTACAACCATTTATAATGACACTACACCAACCGAAACCGGCTTCACGTCAGTGTTGGGAGCTCTATGTCTTGGTTTTTTTTTGGTCTGAGGTTCCATTGAACACTTTTTTTGGCTTCATATTGAAGTTAACTTATTACGACAATTAAACTACTTGATACACCGCTGTTAACTTAATTTAACCAATTAATGTGACGCGTCTGACATACACAAAACAATAAACTGAGACTACGAGCGCGCGGGCGCTTTGAAAATTATCCGGGCGACAAGTTAAAAGTTGTTTGTACGCGCTCTAGTCACGTGCTTAGTGCATCGCTGCGTTTCGATTTTCGGTATAACTCCGATTCTAAATTATCGAAGCCGAAGTCTGAGAGTTGGAACCGAAGCTCCGTAATATCTCTGGTCAGAAGCCTAAAAGTCAGACAACCAGTTTTACCAAGTGGTACCTTGTTATTTTGTTACCCAGTAACTAAGTTGTTGGCAGGCGTGGTCGCAGCCAAGGATTTTGGGAGGGTCACCATGGGTGCCGAGGAATATTGGGGAAATATTTAATTGATACTCTAAATTTTTTTTGACATTCTAATGATGCACACTTTTTAAATAAGTAACTAAACCTCTTTTTAACTTTCTGATCTTTTCTAATAGTTGATTGCAGTAACTAAGCTAGGGTACTTTATGATTCTGCCAAATTGGTCACCAGCTTTTTGATAAATAATAAATATTAGCACAGTAAATTATGTAGGGTAAGAAGAGCAAGCGAAGCTAACTCGATAATTTTAATACCCAAAACAAACAGAAATAAGAGTTACATTGTCGAATTAGGAAAGGCCAATCAACTATGAAAATTTAGAATACAAGAGCAAGCTCAAACATTTTGCACACTCTCAGGTACATTCGATTGTCTTTTAATCATACCAAAAGAACTAAGAATTACTTGCTTTGTCCACTTATGAAGAAAAGCTCAAGAATCAAGACAAGTGAGCCTCAAAATTTTGCAGTGTTATGCACGGGGGCCTTCAATAGCTTCTGTTTTCTGTGTCCTTCACCACACAATCCTCAACTTTCCAAACTTCATGAAAATCAATTTTGAGAACGCCAAAAAATTGTCAAGAAATTGTCATAAATAGTCACCAGGGTTACTACAGGCCACTACTACTACAGGTTACTACTACTAAGGACCTGTTTTACAATGCAGAAGTATGTTAAACATCCAAGTTAACTTCTCCATACCTTTTCGAGTCGAATATAGTCGAGCACAAACGTATTTTTGTAGGCACCTAATAGGGATGATGACTAAAAATTCTTTTTAGTCCGTCTTTGAGATTATAAAAAAATATTGGACACGTATTTTTTCTTTTTTTACGTAATCTAAAGATTACGGCGATACGTTGAGTTAAATGTGCCATGACGTCACGAGTATGTAGATTTTATACATACTAGTGACGTAGCGACCCCCTCTCCCCAAATTAAATTGCGTTTTATCTAAGTATTTTTTTATTAATATGCTAAACCAAAAAATACGTGTCTAATATTTTTTTCGTACCACTTGCTCAAAAAAGTGACATTCTATGCCACAAAAAGCGAACATAACAATAGTCATTTTTAATCTGTTAAAAACAGGGAAAGAAAATTGTACTGAATTTCATTCATCCTCTAGGGGGAGAATGTGATTTAAATTTGGAATACTTACCGAAATTTATACTGAACTACATCTGTGTTTACACCATTGAGTTTGTATATAAAGCATTATACATCTTTTTGAAAAAGGAATACGCATTTATTATGCAGTTATGATTATTAAATAAAATTACGAAAACCGACGACGCCGTATGAGCTTGATGCCTTTGCTTTTCCGACAAAAAAATATTAGTCTAGGAATTTGCCGCGTTTTTGTTTTCTTCAAATAAAATAAAATAAACTTATGTTCTAAAAATACGTTACGATGTTAAATCAAAGCGACAGTGACAGTGAATTGTCGGATTCCATCAGTGCAAATGCTGCCGCAATTATAAATAATTTGCTTCCAACAAAATCCAAGGAAAATTATTTAAAAACTTATGAAGAATTTTCAACGTGGAGAAGTGCGAAAGGCCTATCAATTTCAGAATCAGTACTTCTTGTCTATTTTGATTATTTATCCAAGATAAAGAATCCGAATACACTTTGGTGCATATACTCAAAACTGAAAGCTACAATAAGCATCAAAATAAATAGATTCACGAAATTACTGGCTTTTTTAAAAAGAAAATCAGAAGGGCATTGCGCAAAGAAGTCTAAAATGTTTACGACTCAAAATGTGGAAAAATTTCTTAATGAAGCTCCTGACGAAGTTTTTCTGGCCACAAAAGTAAGTATACATGATTTAACTGTGAATATTTCGTAACTTAGTAATGGTAATTATTCTATATATTTACCTGTTTTTTATCTTTGTTATAGGTGGCCTTCATTTTTGGACTCAATGGTGCTTGCCGCGGATGTGAACTTGTAAACTTAAAGGTGGAGGACGTTGAAAATCATTCCAATGAGTTGCTGCTGATTAATGTAAAGGAAACTAAGACAAAGAAAAATTGGTCATTCATTGTACAAGGACAATATACTAAAATCATTCATAAATACCAAGCATTACGTCCCACCAACATGGAAAACAATAGATTTTTTATAAACTATCGGAATGTGAAATGTACTCGACAAGCCATCGGTAAAAATAAAATTAGCAATATGCCAAAGGAAATTGCTAAATATTTAAAACTTAAAGATGTTGAACTCTACATCGGTCACTGCTTTAGAAGAACTTCGGCGACTTTCTTGGCGGATGAAGGGGCGGATATTACGTCAATAGGAGCTCTGATGGAGTAGCTGAGGGTTATATCGAAAGCTCAATGGCGAATAAAACCATATTAAGCAGTCAAATTAACAAAAATATAAAACTTAATCCATCAGAGCCACGACCATCAACTTCCATCATGCGGCATCTTATCTTCGTCCGTAACTCACGATGCACCACCACCACTATCTCCGACGCATACTATCTACAATGAAACGCGAGTTCCTCAGACTCAAGAACAGAGAAATACTCAAATCAACTCATCAACAATAAATGTACCAAACAAAAATGTAACTCTCTCCATCAATAATTGGACCAATGTTTCGAATGTTAACTTTTACTTTTAATTGTCATTATTTTTAATAAATGCTTATCTCATATTATTATTGTATTAATTTTTTCGCAAATGGTACGAAAAGTAGAGTATTTTCCTCGGTGATAAAGCTGTCTTAGTCTTGGGTGAACTTAAATCCCTCGCTACACTCAGGACTCGTCTTAAATCCCTCGCTTCGCTCGTGATTTAAGTTTTTAACACCCTCGCTACGCTCGGGAGTAAACCTCGAGTCCTTCGTTACGCTCGCGATTTAAATCGTCACCCGCGACAGAAGACACTGCTTTATCCCCTTGGTTAATAATCTACTATTCGTACCACTTGCTCAAAAAAGTGACATTCTATGCCACAAAAAGCGAACATAACAATAGGCATTTTTAATCTGTCAAAAACAGGGAAAGAAAATTGTACTGAATTTCATTCATCCTCTAGGGGGAGAATGTGATTTAAATTTGGAATACTTACAGAAATTTATACTGAACTACATCTGTGTTTACACCATTGAGTTTGTATATAAAGCATTATATTTATTTATTATATTTATATATATATACATACAGCATTATACACATTACATTATTTTATTTATTTTGCATTATTATGCATTATATAGCATTATACATCTTTTTGAAAAAGGAATACGCATTTATTATGCAGTTATGATTATTAAATAAAATTACGAAAACCGACGAGGCCGAGCTTGATGCCTTTGCTTTTCCGACAAAAAAATATTAGTCTAGGAAAAGTTTATTTTAATTTATTTTTATAAATAAGTCAATGTTCTAAAAATACGTTACGATGTTAAATCAAAGCGACAGTGACAGTGAATTGTTGGATTCCATCAGTGCAAATGCTGCCGCAATTATAAATAATTTGCTTCCAACAAAATCCAAGGAAAATTATTTAATAACTTATGAAGAATTTTCAACGTGGAGAAGTGCGAAAGGCCTATCAATTTCAGAATCAGTACTTCTTGTCTATTTTGATTATTTATCCAAGAAGACAATCATTAATTCATTATACAGGAAGACAACTTACTTTGTCGACAAGAAAATCTTAAACTCGTTTTACAGCAGTTCAGGTTTTGAAATCTGGCCCGAACCCGAGTGTAGTGGCGCCCAAGTTCCCGACTTTGCCTAACAGGCTTTTTTTTCATATTTTTTTTGTTTTTCAATCGGAGTCACTGTGGCTCAAGAACCTACAGTTTTAAGTTAATAAGACACGTAAAGCTTGAATGATTTTGGGGGGGTCATGACCCCCAGGACCCCCCCCCCCCCTCGGTCCGCGCCTGGTTGTTGGAGGTCAGATAGGTGGATAGTCGCTCTATATAAAATACTGGTATTCGGCTGCATCCGGTTAGATTGGAAGCAGATTGTTCAAAGTTGGACAAAGGCTAGGCAGATTGATTAATCATGGTATAGTTATCTGCAAATGGAACTAACGGATAATTTTAAGATTTCGGGAGGTGGCAGTGGGACAACAGGTAGGCTAAAAATGAATTACAAAAATATAAGTTAAAATAATGGGCTCATTATACTACCCTGAGGGACACCAAATCAGCAGTCTTTCCTCGCGACGTTGTGCACATCTCTTGCCCGTGACATTATGATGATCCGCAAGAAAGAAATCAAATCTGTAATTTCTTTCTGATTGCCCAGTGATAACCAAACTAATAACGCGAATGCGTTTTTGTTTTTTTCCGTGGGGAAATCTTCATGGATACGTTTCGTCTGGGGTATGTTCTCCCCAGACGTAGGGTATTCATAGGTTATGTCAGACTCCTACCGATACCGATTAAAACCCAACTGTTCCTTCTACTACCTTGAGTCGGGGGCCAGGGAGATACTTGTAAATTCTCCGCACCACGGACTAAAAACCATAACTTGGGTTATTATAACATTGTTTATTATTATAACATTGTTGATTGGGTTTTGTTAAGTTTAGCCTGTCTAACTTTTGAATAAGGGCAAGGAGAAATATTCGGAGTTGATGGCCTACCTGCAGTAATACAGGAGGCACCAAAAGAAGAAGAAGAAGAAGAAGAAGAACTTTTAAGAAGAATACTTTACTACGAGTTTCTCGGATTCTGTTAACCTACCCAAGGAAAGGTGGGTGCACAGTATGAACTTCCCATCGAAGTGAAAACAAAACTGCACGCTTAAACAGGCTCAGCAAAAGTTAAAAACATATAAAAAGTTCATGTAATTTATTTTTATTTTTATCAATATATTATGATAGTATCAGGTGTAGAGGTAAGGATGGATCGAATCACTTTCTTAATAAATAATGTTTTTGTTTGTGCGAAGACTTCGACTGTTCCCACAACAATATAAATAATAAACTGACTTAGTAGAAGCCTCACAAAGCCGGTGTCAAAAATGTAGGTCCCATTGGGTCTCTCAAATTGTTGGTTGAACAACCTAAATATTTTATTTGTTTAGTCTTTTATCGACATCTAAAATATGTATCTCTCGAAAGTCATGCCAACAAAGGATTGTTCTATAGCTGTAAACATAGTACTTTATCTTCCTGTTTCTTAACCTGTTTCTTAACAGTCGAATCAGGTCGATATGTAGTCGCAATAAGGCCAAAAATAGCTTTCCGATAAAATTTCGTCATGTTGTGTACCGGAACTTCCTCCACGTATTGCATCTGATGTCAGGGTGCATTCGACAGCTGATAGGCCTAATACAATCTCGTTGCTAGACTCTATACATTGAGCGTCAAGTCATTGAACGAAGGGCGGGGGCGCGCATGCGTAACTGATACCTACCAATTCGGGTTGCTATTCACCACAACTAACGAATTCGTGGTGGAAAATAATACAAAATTTTAAATTTTTATCATGTATTGCATAACCAATTTAATGATGTGGTGTGGCAGCCTCAGTTCTATTCAAAATGTTAGTTTACCTGTAAGAGCCACCGATTCTAATCTTCAGCAATATGAAAGCTCTATGCTATTTCATTAATTTTATTAGATTTAGATCTAAATGTGAACGTTGTAGTGAAAATTTGTTTGTTTGAACAAGTGTGAATTATTGTGTTGATCTTTTCAAGGGTACAGAAAGCTTTTCCGGAGCTTGCAACCCGTTTTGAGAGGAGTCCTGTCAGTCCACCATTGCGTCGTATTACGTTAGTGTGGGAAGGCGTCGTGTTGTGTTTTGACGCGACACGCGGTAGCGGAGCGCGGCGGTATGGCGCTGCGGCGCTGGTGATTCAGTCGTGTGGCGCGCGCGTTAGCGGCCACTGTTCTCCCAGTGCTCATGCGAGTGCAGTGTCGACGCGATGAAGTGGCGCGCGGCGCCTTCCCGCGCCAAAGAGCGCGCCAATATCAGTTTCTTCATCTTCATCATGTTCTTTGCGGTGTTTGGTGTCATAATCCTCACTGAACTGCTGCCGCTGGAACGGCCGAATGAGCCCACGAGATCGCGTAATGAACATCTGCAGGTCAGGAACCCTGTATTAATTTATCTCATATGATTCTGACTGTAGCACAATGACATTCAAAAATTGATAGAAGTAGTTTTACCATGGACTGGAGACATAATGTTCATGCTAATTGGTAAAAAATTGTATTCCGTCCAGATAAAATGGAAAATATAGTATGTAATTGTAGACAATACAATTGTGGTTGTTTGCAACTTATAGCGGTTGCTGAAGTTAAAAATAAACTGTTCATATTGTGTGTATATCTTAGTAGAAATGTACGAATCTTTCGAAATATAATTAGTACTCAAAAGAACAAAACAGATAGATAAAGTCTCGGAGCACAGCAAAGCACGGTTAAATCGTTTTAGAGCAACATTTAGACATATACAAAATATAAACGGTTAAGATGCCCAAATGGCGATGACTGAAGAGATCCACTTTATGAGCTCAACACGCATTTGAAGGGGAACATAGTTTTGATGTGAGTACCTGACTTATGAATGGTGCTCATCAATTGTCCAATTATTAGCAACAGTGTGAAAACGGTAAGCTTTGAGCTTTGTTTGATAACACATTCCTTACTTACGTAGGCTTTGTTTTGATTGGGAGTTGAGCAAATATTTACGTCAGAGAATTTATTGTAAGTGTTCCATTCAGTGGGATTCGGAATTGGAGTTGAGGGTCTTTGCTCGGGTTTAGATCACAGTAGGTACATAAAGTGAGACTGTGAGTGCCATTGATATCCTATCAATATACATACCATTTTCGCTTGAAATATAAGATTATTGCACTTGTTTGTGTCTGACATGTCACCAGCTTTTTTCGTCAAACAGAATCGCGGCAAGCTTTCACAAACATTAGCCAGTAGTAAGTACTAATATTTTACCAAATAAACCATTCTTCTTCTTCATCGAACTTTTCCAACACCTTGCATTAATGAATATTTGGTAATATAGCTAAATACTAATGCTGTATAAGATATATGAAGGCATCTACAGTAAAATTATCTACCTACGAGTATTTAGGAAACTGTTGCATTTTTAAAATTCCGATACTTCCTGACTGCCTTTTGCGACAACTAACGAAGAGGTACTTAACTATGATTCTTTACTTGAAAAAAGGATATGAAATAAATATATCTATACATATTAAAAATTTGAGTCGCTTTCCGTGTCTGCCTGTGTGACCGCCTTATTCTTCTAAACTCCGCAATGGATTTTGATGCGGTTTTCACCATAATTTGGAAAAATTATTTCGGGTGTATACTACATTAATATTAAACTGAAATAACGGACAGTTGACGAAATGACAGTATCGGCTAAGTAAAAAAAAATAAGAACAGATGTTTTGTCAAGTCGTAAAAATCGTGCGCAACAATTTTTATTATATAGTAGCTACTCTATACTAGGCCCCTATACTTAAAAAGCAGGTTGGTGACCGTA
Source organism: Agrochola lota (assembly GCA_947364205.1). NCBI lineage: Eukaryota > Metazoa > Arthropoda > Insecta > Lepidoptera > Noctuidae > Agrochola > Agrochola lota. Next base: position 12,917,414 of record OX376223.1, on the reverse strand, counting down.
GAGCCGGTTTTTGCGAACGAGTGACCCTGACGTCTGCAAGCCTTGCTGTTGATATTTGATGTTGCATAAATTACACGGGTTAACAAAATTTTTACTTTTTTTTTGTCATATGAAAACTTATATCAAATTTTGAATGTACTTTCGTTACTGTCATTGTTTGGTGGCCCTAACCAAACAATAATATGTGAATGAAAACGTAAATATGTGAATGTAACACCTACGTATACCATGTTTTACGCATATAAATTATTTTATCTTATCATATCTTATCTTAAAATAAAAAATTGACACGTCAGGTTTCCTTGTGACATCAAAACATATATTTTCGTAAAAAGTACAAACATCAGATGCAATAATTTCTCTAAATGTAGCTGATGTTTAGAAATAGAATAAATATTTATGATATTCGTGAATATTTGGCTTCTGGAAGGTCTTTTTTAAGTCTCCAACAATAATCTGCTAGCATTCCTGGACTCCATTTCCCTTGATGGAGGAAATGTCCTGATGGAACCGCTCGCGTTGTTTGTCACTCACAGCACTCAAATTTGCCGGAAAGAAATCCAGATGAGAGTCCAGCATATGTATTTTTAAGGACATATTACACCCCAAAGCTTTATATGATATTATAAGTTCATTTATTAAGTCTTTGTAATTTTCCGATTTATGGTTTCCTAGAATTTTTTGGACAACGTTCACAAAACATTTCCAGGCGACTTTTTGCTGCTCAGTTTTTCTTCAAAGCTCTTATCCTTTATCAGTTGCCGTATTTGTGGACCTACAAATATTCCCTCTTTAATTTTTGCCTCGCTGAGTTTGGGGAATTTCTCTTTTAGATATACAAATCTACTGCCATCTTTAGGCATAGCTTTTACAGTATTTTTTAACGGTTGTTAGAACACTTTCGTGGCATGTTTACGATATGTGTACACCAACATGAACAAAAATCATCACAAAGTTCGTGTGACAAAAACAGTGTTTACCAGTGATTATTATTATTGTTCATTTTAAAATTTCAGTCAGGGTGGCCAACCCTTTTACGTCAAGCCAGTCGTCATTGGATTTTAAACCTATCAGATTGCAATGTCTGTCATATCCAATCAAAAAGTTAACGGTGATCGGATCGGATCACTGTTTACAGCCCTGCTATTTTACTACAGAAGTCCTCTTCATTAACGATATTATTCCGTACAATGCTTCAAGCAGTTTGGAAGGAACTAGGTCATCACAGCTATCATTACAATTGTAAATGACAGAACTGTCGCTTATGTAAAATTGCAAAGATAAATTGACCAACGGGTTCACGCAATACAAGTATTATTTCATTGATTTTGATTTTATGGGTTACAACTTTACAAAGGATTCAAGTGAAGGCAGTAGGAAGAGATTATTTTCTTTATAGTTACGTTGTTTGAAGCTGACATATAGCTTGATCTTGATACTACTGTCATTCTTAATATACATACCCGGAAGCTGCTTTGTTCATAGAAGCTGGTGTTATTGTAAGATTTATAAATGTATGTTATGACAGTTCCCTTTTAGTTTACCACTTCCCAATTACTGCAACCTATAGAAGCACCTTCTTAAGTCACCGATACATTACTGTATCGTATTGTGTCGTGACGCGGGCTACAGCTATCAAACGAATCTGTTCAGGAAATCTGGACTACGTCAAATCACAACGAGTTTCGATTGTCTAATACTGCGCTAGCAGGCGTCACAATACGACACAACACAGTAATATAAATTCGGCTTTAGTATGATGTTTTGGGAGTCCAACTAGGAATTGTTGCTTATTCTTCCGAGATTACTTTAGATATAAGTTTATGACTCTGTTCTTAGGTCCCACATATCTTTTTTAAATCGCCAAGTTGCCATGTTAATTGTCTGTTCAGTTCAGAGAGGTTTTACTGCTAAAGTAACAATTTCAAACAATCATTTGTAACTTATTTTTCATCCAGCAAAGCTTGGAAGTCACTACAAAACTAAAACTACTCTTTTACAGGTTAGTTAGGTTAACGTGTTACATGCCAGTTTAAAAAAAAAGCTTATTCCATTCACGCTACAGAAACACAAGTTTAGCTACTTCAATCTCAATACTAATTAGTAAGGGGAATTCATTAAGATGGTTTTTATCTTTTTTTAGCGTTTTAATTTGTTTAAAAGCATCCTTTTTATATCGTTTACTTTGCATTTGTTTGTTAGTGTCGTTAATCCAGTCAGGGTATTTTCTGCTCTGGCTGTAGACTCAGATTAGAGTACCATAATTTGAAAAATTTGTAAAGATAGTCATTATAAAATTCTTAACATTATAGTAGATCTAATGTGAAATAATCTTTGTTTAAAAGATGATAATAAGGTCCGAAGTTTATCATTAATTATGATGAATATTAATATGAAGTTTAAAGACAATGAACTCTTACAGAGATCGTCGGTTATCATCACGGTATATCGATATGGTTTGCTTTATCGTGTCCGAGTAATCATGTAAATAAACGAAAGCACATATCTCTGCCAGTGAATTGAGTAGGCCTACCTACTTCGTTTAATCATATTATCTAGAGTAGTTTGGCGTCTTAATCGGCACCCTAATTGCGAAACACGATCAATCACAATCTGTTTCATTTTGACAGTTCAACAACATTCATTGAGTTATTTACATTGTTCAGCAGACGAATTTTTCAAACATATGAAGGTCTAGCAATATCCTTCATAATCATATGATTGACCGTGTGTTTCGCAATTAGGGTGCTGGTTGTAGATGTATATTACTTAGTGAAGGCCTTTTTTTTTTTTTTGAGGATGTATCATCTAATGACTTCTCCCGCTCTGGGCAGAGCGAGAGGGTGTGTCAGACTTTTACTGACTAAAACCCACCCGTGTTCCTTCCGTTGCCTGTGTGCCGGGGCCGCGATATCCCTTTCGGGCAAACCCGCAACCCCAGCAGGCATTGGTCTTTCGACCTCGTCGGTTGGTGCTGACATCTCTTTGAGGCGCGCGTGGAACACAACGCACCGTCGGCACGGGCCTGGTCCTTATCGGACGGCGAGCTGACCATTGCTCACCGTCCGCAAGCCCGCGTCTACGGTGGCCGGAAGTCGGCACTCGACTCCCGACCGACGCCCGGGGCGTCTCCTGCTAGTGATGTGAACCGGTTTCATAAAAACCTAAAAAAAACCGGTTTTTCTTTAAACCGATAATTACCGGTTCACCTTAAAAAACCGATTACAATCATAAAACATGTATCCGAGACAATCCGAGTCTTAGATGTGTATCCGAACATAAGTTTCGTTCCGTTTAAAATGTTGTCTATGTTAGGGGAATCCCCGATACCTCGTTTTCGTACGCGACGAACCTCACTATACAAAAATATTTCAGTTTTGCTTGTGAATTCTTTGGAGGTGATAGATTTGTTTGCGAACAATGCCTAAAGTAAAAGGTAAATCAATTACCAGAAATTATTTTGAGAAAATTGACAACGATAGTGCAAAGTGTAAGCTATGCGCTAAAGTGATCAAAGTTGGAGGTGGAACCTCGAATATGTTGGCACATATTAAGAGGAATCATCCTCAGGCTACAGTGGAGGTGGATCGAGGTGAAGTGGGTGATCAGCCAGTTGATACACAGAGAACATCTACTAGCACAGCACAAGAAAAACCAACGGAGACACCGCGCCCCATTTTTCAGACTACTCTGAAAATGACCGCAGCAAGTAACAAAAAGAAAATTGATAAATATTTAACAATGATGATAGCTACGGACTATCAGCCGTACTCTATAGTTGAAGACAAGGGTTTTAGGAAGCTGGTTGAAGTTTTGAATCCAAGCTATAAACTTCCGACGAGACAAAAGATAAGGTATGAACTAATGCCAGAGCTTTACCAGTGCGCGAAGTCACAGCTTGCTAGAATGCTTGAAAATATAAAAAATGTTGCACTTACCGCTGATATGTGGTCGAATCAAAACATGGATTGTTTCCTTACTGTCACAATACATTTTTTTAACCAAAATATTTTAAAAAGCTACGTGTTAGCTACATGTGATGTTCCAACTTCGCACACAGGCGAAAATCTAGCTGAAATTATGACTAACTTACTAACGGAATGGAAAATATTAGGAAAAGTTTCTGCTATTGTCACTGATAATGGTGCTAACATGGTAAAGATGTGTGATTTGCTGGGAATAAGGCACATGCCGTGTTTTGCCCATACACTTAATTTAACTTTGGATGATTCCATGAAGCTTTCTCAGGTGGAGGACATAACTAACAAATGTAAAGCAATTGTAAAATTTTTCAAAAAGTCATCTGTAGGTTGGCGAGCGCTTAAATTAGCTCAGAAAGAAAGAAAACCCGATTCTACGCCTTTGAAGATGATACAAGAAGTTTCTACACGATGGAACAGTACATTCTACATGATGAAGAGAATACTGGAGTTAAGTGACGTTCTCGCATTGGTATGTAGGAAATTGGTTCAGGCGCCAGACTACTTAACTGCTTCCGAAGAAGAAGCAGCTAGGGAAGTTATCAACATTTTGGAAATATTCGAGGAAGCAACAAAACTCGTTAGCGGTGATCAGTATCCGACTAGTTCACTAGTCATCCCAATAATATGTGGACTGTATGAAAAATTGAATACTATTGAATATTCCCTCACAACCGATATAGGCAAGATGTTTCACTCATCAGTAAGGCGAAACATAAGTAGCAGACTCCTGGCATATGAGACAAGAACTATATCGCAAATATCTACATATTTACATCCAGCATTAAGAACAGGATTTCGTCACCCAGAAAACATGTTGAGAGCAAAAGAGTTGGTAAGAAAAGAACTATCCCATTACTTAAAAGATTCCGCCGATAGCTCTGCACCTTCGACTTCGGGACAACCAGATACTTCGGAGCAGCCAGGGACTTCGGAGCAGCCAGGACAGAAAAAAACTGGACTGCTGGACTTCTTAAAACAAAGAAGACCCAATACTGGCTCAACTGCTTCAGTAATTAATATTTTACGCATGTATATGGACACAGATCCACGAAACGAAGAAGCCGAGATCACAAAAGCAGCTAAAAGTGCGGGAGTTTTTTGGTCCAATAATAAACATTTGGCACCTTTAAATGCTATAGCACTTAAGTATTTGGCTATACCAGCTACGTCGGTCCCATCAGAGAGGATGTTCTCAAAATCTGGATATATATTGTCCTCTAGAAGAAGCAGGCTACAAGCAGATGCAGTGGATCAAAATTGCTTCATAAATCAAAACTGCGATTTGTTGGAAACCGAACTATAATATCTCCTACTGATTGATGACCAATTCCTTTTTTTGTATAATAATTGAATTTCCTGCTTATTTTTTTTTAATTGATGACCAATTCCTTTTTGTATTTTAATCGTGATTATGTAAAGAAAAATAAAAACTTTGCTATAAATTATGTTTCTTAAAAAAACCTAAAAAAAACCTTAAAAAACCGGTTTTTAAAAATAACTAATCGGTATATACCGGTGTTAAAAATTGTAATCGGTTCACATCACTATCTCCTGCGGCGACTAGGGCCGCGAGGGCGTGCAGCTTGCATCTCCCTCGCGCGCTCCGCCTCCTCATTCGCGAACATAACTGCTTCGCAGAAGGAGGTGACGGCCTCGCATGCACTCTCGCTCCGAACCATGGCCTGGACCATGGCCGGACGCGAGGCGATGCTAATAAGTCGTGTCTAGTTGTATCATGTAGCGTAGCTTTAAAGTCGTGTCTAGTTGTATCATGTAGCATAGCTTTAAAGTATCTACTCGTAGGATTCCCTCATTCTGTTATCAGGCAATTCCGCTTCTGTAGTGCGTCGGGGATGTTCGCGGATGCGCATGTAGATTGTTTCTACACAACCATGCGCAAAAGGTGCGCTTCCATGGTGCACAGGGTGTGGAGCAGCTCCAACAGTATCCTAAGCATGATCTCAAGTCGTCTAGACTGTGTTTTTGTGGGTCGCTGTTGTTCCATCTCACATGGGTTGCTAAAACGGTAATCAACTACTATTTGTTTGTTTTTGTGAAGTGTCGTAGTAGTTTTTACTAACATAGTTGTAAGTCTTACTTATCATTTTTGAGTCATGAATCTTGAATAAAGATAATTCTATTCGATTACTGTAAACTTCTATTATAGTTTAGTCTAATATTCTACAACCTATGTAGTTTGTCGAACACCTGTTGCCAGGGGCATTAGCTAGTCAGGATGTAAAGTGCGTAGGGAGGAACCTAAGTGAATTTACTACGTTGATCGAATTTTCAATGTCCACGTCCGGTCCGCTCCATTTTCGACCGAACGGCAAATGCAATTTGGGACTTATAAATTGCGTTGTGTACCTATTAAGTGATATACGAACTGAAAGTAGTTGCAGCATTTATGGTATCAGCTATCCGATTACGTAACATATTTTCGTAAACGATTACGACTAATCTGTTTCATTTTGACAGTTCAACAACACTCATTGCGTTGTTGAGCAGATTTTTTAGGTAGTCTGAATACAACATGGTTGTTAGGTCTGAGTTAAGGTACCTTCTAATTATTAACTGTGATAGAATGAAAGTAGGAAAAAAGCCAATCAAAATCTGGCTTCCAAAATACATAAAAATATCACCTATTTTCATATATTGTTAAAAATATTTTATGTTTTCTTTCCTTTTTCGCATCCTGCAAGCAACCCTGTTTTGCATAAAATTAATATTGCGAACAGCTGCATATCAGTTCGCGTTGAAATTGATATCTCTATGCTCGATCCGTTGCTGAATGAAGTAGGTATTACAAATATTTAAATGATTTAATAACTAAAACGACTATACCATACTAGGCCGGTTCTTCTGAAGGAAGAACTTCTTCTACAGGTCCTTCTGATCTGAATAAAATCCTTAGCGCGTCTATGACGGCCGGAGTGATTAGGTACTGCCTATTTGAAGCAAATCTTTAAAATAAAGCAAATAAGTCTGAGGCCTGGGTGACTGTTAATAGTTCATGTGCACTTGGTACTTAATCACATGAACCTGCAGCTGCTCAAAATTAGACGAAAAATTGACGATCATAGTGAATACTGATAAAGTAGGTCACCTGCTATAACCGTAGGTATTCGCGCCTATCGCGGTTTTTTATTTAGTACTCAGTGGCTCAGTTCCTCATTATTACTAATGTGTCAGTTACAAAATTATAGCTCCTTTTATTAAACTAAATACGAGTCGACAAAACTAATTAACTTGTTAATGGTGCTTGGATGACACTAATTAGTTGGCCTATTACTTACTGCGAAACAATATAGCGGAGGTTACTCAGTTCAGTTCAGCAGATTTATGTGCCACTTTACCAGTTACGGTGCGTTTTTGTGATACACGTTTTATTTTAGGCTTCTGTACCCAAAGTGACAGACAGGCAGACAGGCTTTTGTAGGGTAATATATCCGTCTGCTCAAATGACAGACTCTTTCTAATATAAAATATAAGAACCTGATCGACCGAGCTCTCCTCGGGTGAACAAACATATCGTCCAGGTATACCAACGTTGTATCACATTCCCGAGGCTGTGAAAATAGAGAAAACGAATTTTCCCGGATATGAGACCTAGCTAGATTGATTTCACCCCCGTAAACCCCTAGATTGCAACTTTTATCGTAATCGTTAGAGCCGTTTTCGAGAACGTGATTACAAATATATATATATACAAATATTTATCATTTAATAGTATAGGATAATTCAATAAGAGATAACCAGTTGAATTTACAAATTGGTGCGTGTCGTGGTATATCTAAACTGGGCACATAAAAATCATCTATTTCAGAAAACAGGAACGAACTTCTCCAAATGAAAACAAAGTGAAGTCAAATATTTGTACCTTTATAGGCGGTGCTATAGTTATCGATAGCGGTAAATATGCAAGGCTAAGAAAACAAACATTTGTATTTGTCCATACTATACGAGAGCAGGATCATATGTGTTTGGGTTTTCCAAATCAAATCAAATAAAATCAAATCTTTTTAATGTGGGCATAGGTTATACAGGCAGATGTTAGTTAAATTACAGTTCCATTATGTCCTGCCTAATAGGCATACCTACAATAATTATGTCAACATGCAGTATAAAACAATTCTTAGGTATCACATATAAAACATTTCTTACGGAATAACAATTAGGTGTATGGTGACAGATTGTAGTAGGTACTAATTATTAAGAAAATCTGGGATCGTGTAGTAAGCTTTGTCAATTAAAAAGTTACGCAATTTATATTTGAATTATTATTATTTAATTATTTGAATTTATATTTTTCCGCTGGTCAGTCGGTCGGTAATGTTTGAAGAAATTGTGTAATAGTGACCCTTGCAACCTTTGTATGGATATAGCATGACCGTTATGTATTGACATAAAAGGTTGGGCAGAAGTGTACTGTTTGTCGATGACCTCATTAGGGACAAGGGACCCCACCTTGTAATAATGGTAGCCACTACCCAATAATAAGCAGCAATTTTCAGCATGATTGTTATACAGTTTTATATTGAACTAGCGACCCGCCTCTGCTTCGTACGGTTTTTACGACTTGACAAGGTATCGAAATTTCTTTATTTTATGGAAGTTTAATATAAATGTGTTATACACATTACCCTTCCGGAATAAATTGTCTAAATGATGGTGAAAACCGCATCTAAATCCGTTGCGTAGTTTAGAATAAAAACGAACTTCAAAAATGGGTGTCCCGTCATTTCAAGACAAGTAACGATTGGCAAAAACTTGATTTGTTATCTTATCATTATACAACAACAAGTTTGCCAAATAATTCACTTAAGAAAATAACTATCCCATTAACTTTATTTTAATAACGTATTATTTGACAAACAATAGGGAAGATGCCTGGCTAAAAAAAATGAAATTCTAATTAGTCTGTCAGTCAGATAACAAAAAAATATTAGATTTGTATTTTTTGCTTTATTAATTAACACAAAATTACTTAGATGAAACGCATTTTAAGTTGGGGAGTGAGGGTCGCCACGTCAGTAGTATGTATAAAATCTACATACTCGTGACGTCATGGCACATTTTACCTCAATGTATCGCCGTAATCTTTAGATTACGTAAAAATAGAAACAATACGTGTCCAATATTTTTTTATAATCTTAAAGACGGACTAAAAAAAAATTGGTTGATCCCCATTAATTTTTTATTCACGTTATCTTATAAAACAACGTTTGGAATAAAAACGTTTCATATATTGCTTTACGCAATTTCCTAAAAACGAAACTCATTAAATAGGCAAAAGGGTAATTTTAATTTATAAGTCAAGAAAAAATATTTTATTAAAAAAATTAAATGCCAGTTCACGACTTGTGCTAACAGAACAAAAAATTATATTTTAGTAAGCTAACCGTAACCGAATTAGTAAAATTAGGTTTTAATATTTTTACTCGAGAAAAAGGTTAGGTTAGGTTAGGATAGTACTGCGATCCCCTACGCACGAGCCCAGCGAGCATAGCGAGCGGTGCCGCGGCAGCGGCCGGCGAGTGTCAAAAACGACTAGAATATATATAAAAAAAAACACTTTAGTAGGTTTAAAGAACTTCAGTACTTCCTTGTAAATTATTAAACGACCCAAATGGAAATTGCAACCCTGATCACTTTGTGACTGGTTTAGAAAAAATATTATAAAATGATAGGTATTTAGTAAACGAGATTTTTCCAAAAGAATCTAAATATTAAATAATGATAATAAATAAATAAATAATTTATTTTGGACCAAACACGCGCTACGCATACATTTTATAAACCTGCCAAACTACGTGACAGTTTGTCGGCAGCGTAAATGAAAAAAATGAAAATATCATGCGACACATTTATAAAGAGAAGCATTTGCTAAATAAATGTTTGTAAAGCGAGTGTTGATAAAATAAAACATTTGCGGAATAAGTTGTTTGTGAAATAAATATTATACGAAATGTTGGTTGTAAACAAAAAAATTTTCAATGGTGTTTTAGTGAAACATTAGTGAACCCAAAAAATTACTATAATTTATAATATGGAAAGATTGATTTGTATGAGATTGAAGAGTGTACCTATGTTTCGAGTTTGTCGAACAAATTTCTCGTGAGATGGTCAGTTTCAGTGCGACTAGTGACTGCAACTGCAAAGCTCAGTTATGACCACTAATATTATGTAGGTATAGGTAGGTACACAGTAAAATTTAAAATTTCGTGGAATGTCGATTGCAACTTTGAGATAAGACCTATTTCATAAAAGTATGGGTTCCAAAATACTATGTTCGTAACAACATAAAATTACAATCAATACAGTAGGAGAAAATCACTTATAAAAGTATCTAAGTGTATAAATTTATGTACTCGTGAGTAAGTACTTACTCATGATTCAGGTTCACACTAATTATTATGTACCGTCGCGGACACGACCACTTTTTGACCTTATTGCTTAGGCAATAAGGTCGAAAAGTGGTCAGGCGCCAGTGTCTGCGATGGTACCGAAACATGAACGAATACATCTCGCATGTAATAAAATGGAACATTGTTTTATCACAAAATATTATTTTATATATATTATATGTATTATGTGTATTGGCCTTGTGGTTCCCGGTATCGACAACAATACATACATAAACTCACGCCTTATTCCCATGGGCTAGGCAGAAACCACCTGCTATCATTTTATGGACGATGTTGTTTAAGGAAAATAAGTGATTTACGTCTACCATTACCTAATGGGCAGGCAGAAATATTCTCTTTGGCAGTTGAGTTCCATATAATTGCATTGTCTGTTTCAGTATTTAAACTTTATATAGCAACGATTTAGCTGTAAACTGAATGAAAGTATCGCGATGCGTCCCTCCTCCAGCTGTCATCTCCATTTTCATCTTCGCCAGCTTCATTTCCTATGCTATCTGATTATGTATGACCAACTTATACGTAGGCAAATGCAGAATTTATTCAATCTAATTGCGTAACACATTTTCGATAACCAATTGAGACAAATTGCTTTCGTTCGAATACTAATTTGCTTTACTTTACGAATTTCGTATTGTGTAACTCCAATATCTGTGATTCCAACTGCACTCTGTTTGAGACGCTAAAGTGTGAACGATAAGCGTCTAAAAAGGCTATTATTCGAATTACGTAACCATTTTGACAGCCATAAATTTAATTCTAAGCAACGAGCATTTTTTCTGACTGTCAAATCAAACCGAAGTCAATGCAGTGGCCGCAATCATTATAATTAATTATTTTTTTTGGGTTTTCCTCATAAAATCTCCATAATTATTATGAAAAAATTTAAGCGATAATCTTTCTGATAAATTGTGAATATGTTTTTGTGTTAAATCTCAATGATACATCAATATTATTGGTATGTTAAATATCGAAGCAGAGAGGTCGATTTTTAAAAATAATTGTGAAAGTTTTCTTCTGTTACAAGTCCTTACAACCCAAACTATATAATATGATATTTCAGAAACGAGGTATTTTGGTGGCATTTTAACGAGAGATAGGTACTTAAACATTATGTGGCAAAGTAAATTACGCATATCAACTAGGCCTTCATTAGGCCCATGGCTGGGCAAAAGCCATCAGCCTAGTCATTGTTGCTGGTTGTATAATTTCTTCTTTCTCCAGATATTTAATAACACTAAATATAAAGATATTTAGTAAAACAATGGAATGATTGTCCGTATAAAGACTCAACAATATGTACCTTCAGCTACAATAATCTAATGAAATACGAAGGTACTCTCTTACAGACGTTATTCCTATTTATATTGGCTTACTTACTTGGAGTAATAATATCGACTTACGTACTTTTCGCTAGTGAGCAAAACAGCCTAAGTAAGTCTTAGTGCAGACCAATAGAAAACGAAGACAGAGCAGGCAGTGTCTAGAACGAGAGAATATTCCAAAGTTCTTCCGACTTCCATAAGCCACAAGAAAAATGTTCCATAACTGGCCATGTTTCTGTATGAGAATAGTAAATATAATTTTGTATGTTGAAAATGATAAAACATTGAAGGCAAAACAATGCTTTAAAAAAAACATTACCTAACATTAAACAAAGGCGTCGCCATCATTGATAGCGTATTCTCCACAGACTTCAAAGAATGATCATTCCGGCGCAGATTATTGTCAGATGCTTAAAATGTGATGTTAGATGCCTTTCCTGTTCCTTTCCCGACATTCTGATAAAGTCAGAGCAGCAAAGGTATACTTTAGACAGGCAATATTTCGCATTTACCGGTCACGTACTGTTAACGCACCTGTGCCGACCGAAACCATACCATTCGACTCTGAACAAGCGTCGTCTCAGCGAGTCGGCAGATCGATCAAGAGGTTACTTTAACTTTTTTGTTGCCAATTTTTTTCCTGACTCAACTATAAACATGCGTCAGATACATCAAAACGAATTTAAAATCTGATTTCAGTCAGAAATCGAATCGTATCGATAATTCGAACTAGCTAAACCGATTCCACAAAACCACGGCAAGAGTAGCTTTGCGTAAACAAGTATTTGTTTATGTTTGAATAGTTTTGATCGATGCAGTTACAATCGGAATACAGAGACGATCGAAATTGCGAATCGGAGCCTCTCCTGAAATCGATTTCTAAAAACGGATTTTGGAAACGATTTCAATAACTGTAATTGGCTATTTAATTGTAAAAACGCTCATGTCTAGTACACTAGCGGCGGTTCTTACAAGCACCAGAAAAAAAAAACTATTATAGATAAGTCACAATTTTTTAATTAAATTTTTCTGTTACCGACATTCGGTCGCTGTTTTGGAGGTCGATTTGAAGATTTGAGAATGAAAATAAAACATAACATAGTAGGTTATCATAGTATTTTTTAAGCATCACCCTACTATAATATCACACAATAATGAATGAAAACGTAAGTGATGATGTTTGAATGTTTGTTAGATACATAATAATGGCTTAACGGCAGATTTTTTTATCTCAGAAGTATGTTCCCGTGGGATATTTTTTTCAAATGTCGTTGTTTTTCTATCTCCACTCAGGTGAGGGTCCACCTGAGTGGAGATAGAAAAACAACGACATTTACCGTTTGACCGTTTGGCTACAATATATTCGTCATGCTGAACAGTCTTTTCAAATCAGTGTTCGAATCCGCAGTGCTATCGGCATTTAAAAGAAATAAATCGAAAAATTACTGACACAGGTTTTACACAAACAATAAAACATGCCATTATCGTGTTATTTTAATATTTTCTCGAGTCAAAGTTTAAGTAATTTATTGTATTGTTTTCTACAAATTGAATTAAACTTACCACTAGACATAACCACCAGCCACTAAAAGCAAAATTACTCCGCCAGTAGGGGTGTCCAAAAATCCCTGTGGAAATCCCACTAAGTTGACAACACTGCTTTTCTACGACTTTGTCATTGGCCACAGATAACAAAAACGTGAAAAGAAAAACGTTTTGTTATGTATTTCAATTATGGTAGTTTTTGGTTGAAAGTGTTTTTAAATTGGTTTTTCATTTACCATGAATCATTGTACATTTTTATTTGTAAGCATTAGTAGAGCACACATACATGGATAAAAAAATATAAAAAACACATAAACCTACATGGACACTTAGGAAACGTCTGAAGCTAGGTGCATGGTTCCAATTGGTCGTTTCCTATCGAGAAGAACCGGCAAGAAACTCCACAGTTACTCTTTAAAAAATAATTGTTTTGTACAATATTTTCAAATAACAGTATTAATAGGTATGGGAGGACAGTGTAGGTCTTTCAACAAGTACCAGGTACTTAACAAAATAGAAGATGGTCAATAAATCTACAGTTCACTAAGCCTACAGCGTTCTCACGTTCACAAAATAGAAAAAAGAAATCTAAGTATATAAAATATGAATAAATTAATAATAAAAATAAAAATCTATTTTAAACGAAATGACATGATTGCTAGTACATCTGTAATAAATCTGAATAATTATCATGTATACAAAAGCCACTAATAAAGTGTTGAAATAAAATTTTAGGTATATAATGTCAAATATTAGGAAGATTCTGTCAAGGAAGAATGTAAAAAAATTAACATGGTAATTTGGGAGCAGTTAATAGAATCTTACATAATATGCCGTTAATGATGTACTAGGGAAGCCACATGTGCAGAAGGAATTATTGCCAAACTTCCTTGTCTTCAACATAGTCTTTAATTTTATAATATGCTTTCTTGATAAGGACACGTTTGATGTGGGTTTTGAACTTCCCATCGCTAGGTTCTGTAACCGCCTTTGGCAACTTGTTATAAAAGCGGATACTGTTTATAAGAAATTACTTGCTTGTCTTAGTTAATCTAAATTTGGGCATCACAATTTCATGTCTACTACGTGTATTTATATCATGGAAATCGCTTCTTATTTTGAAAAGTCCTAAGTTTTTGCGGACATACATAATACTTTCTAAGATATAAAGAGAAGGCAGAGTCAGTATATCAATTTCTTTGAATTTGTTTCTAAGGGACTCGCGAGGACCCATTTTATAGATAGCGCGGATTGCCCTCGTTTGTAAAATAAAAATTGAATCTACGTCAGCTGCCGATCCCTACAGCAGAACGCCATAAGACATAATACTGTGGAAATAAGCAAAGTATACTAACCTAGCTGTGGCTATATCAGTCAACTGCCTTATATTTCTTACTGCATATGCAGCTGTGCTTAATCTACCTGAAAGAGTTCTAATGTGGGCTCACTCCCTATCTACTCCACCTGTATTTTAATGTTACCTACATTCGTTGCAAATAAATGATTGATTGATCAGTTGTAATTAAATAAAAGTTAAATTATAGCACAATAATTTGGAAATCAATCATGCCTATATGGTGGAACAAAACACATCAACGAAACAGAGTATGGCCAATTGGTTTGAACAACCTTATCCAATCTCAGTCGATTGGTAAAAAATGTTTATCGTAATTGTAATTATAGCATGCGATTAAAATTGTACTTGCTTTAGTCTCAGAATTGCAATCAGAAATAAAATGTGTTATCTACGCAATTAGGCTGCTGGCCATGAGCAAAATGGAACTAGAATAAATTCGTTTCGTATCTCTGACTCTCACAAAGTTTATTCGGAACCTCATAGAAATCGGTCAATAAACTTTCAACGATTCACGGTTTCAAATAGTTCTGCTTGCGAAAAAGTATTCAAGTTCATTTCATTTAAGTTTTCGCCGTGGGATTGATTTTTTACAAAATAGGCCGGCAGGTCGTAATTTTGTTTTTTTAAATTTTACTGTTGTCGTGAATCAATCGCCTGAATTAATTAACTATCGTGATAGCTTTATTTACTTAAACATCCATTTTTAATAAAAAATTGGTCCAAATCGTACCAGTTTATAACAGATTTGTTTAAAATAAGACGTTCATTACTCATTCGCAACTTTTACATATCAATTTCGTTTGTTTGCCTAGACTAGGTCCTTCCGACTAGTTCCGACCCAGATCGCACAGGCAGCACAGACAGGATCTAAGATGGAGCACTCTATGTACCTGTATACAGACAGAATGAAAAACAACTAATGGATTTAGATTGGTAGTCTCAACAGGCCAGACCACATACAAACTAGATTAAGAAATGTGAGACGGCCTGCGGTAGCATAGGTACAAAATATGACCTCGGTCGGTACACATACAAAGTATATGTAGTTTGGTCCTTCGAGTCTGTACCTAAGACTCGAAACTATAACACTTTACCAAAAATGTCATCAGATTTAAACTTATTAATATAATTGTTCATGTTGTCTGGTCAAATAATTTGCTTTTAATTCTAGATAAGTAACGTCGTCTTTTCAATTCGGCGAATAAAACCATTTGGTGCTGAATATAGGTACAAATTGATTAACATTGCAGCTTCATTCCCTAATTACTAAGAGTAAAATAAATACTAGAGTTAAATAATACAGTTTATTGTTCACTGACTTATGGAATTGTACTACAAGTGATCGTTCTTCTCGTCAAAACTAATATCTGTCATAAGAGTTTTGAGTAGTAAAATTGTTTGTTTATATGTTTAAAAAAAATTATCTCTGGAGTATACTGATCCGATTACAAAAAACTTTTTGCTGATAGGAAGGTGCGCTATTGCCGAGTGCCATAGGATATGTTTGACGAATTCAAGTTCAGAAGCTAGTCTTGAATATCTTGACTCCCGTAAATAAACTAAGGACTAAACTATTTTATTTTCCGATTTTTCAGTTTCACAGTACCATGACTTATATCAGTTATCTAATTGCGTAAACATTTTTGGTAAACGATTAAGACTAATCAGTTTCATTTTGACCGTTCAACAACATTCATTGCGTTATGTATGAGGTCGAGCACATTTTTTTTCGAACTTATGAAGCAGTGGATTAACAATCTCTTGCAAAATGATTCAGATAGTGATTGATCGTGTATTACGCAATCAGGGTGCAGGTAGGTACATACGTATATGTGACAGCCAATACAGTTTTCTTGCAACTTATACTTATATAGCATAATAGGCTAGAAGCATTCGATAATACATGTTAGACTCGTTGATATATTCCTTATTCGTTTAAAACATTTTAAGCACAACCGTGGAGAATTTATAACAATTATGTGGTCAGCCATGCGTGAAAATGCTGAAAGAAAATTTAATGATTATTTTTCATTGCAGAATAAACTACATGTATCGTGTGTTCATTTGTTTTATTATTATTTTTGTTAACAAAAAAAAAAGAACCGATATGAAAACAGTTCGTAATGATGGGAAACTAGGTAGATATAATGGCCACATATCTAACCTGGAGGCTTAAAGTGGAACTAATGTAATCACTATGAAAAGTGAGTGGCTCTGTCACGTTTTGTTCACCGACAGTGGATTTCTAAGAAAGCGAAGAACGGTGAACTGTCACACAATAACGGCTGTCCAAATACAGAGCGTTCTTTGACACCTTAGGCACGGGACATACACCAGTGGCGAGAGGCGCGTGTGTGGCGACGGCGCACGGTAGGCTGATATGAAACCGTAGAGGACTTAGGAATCAAAAAAAAAATTCGTCTATTTAAAAAAAAAAATACGCAAATGAAATCTACTAAGCATCACAATATAATATTGTTCTATGACTTAACATTTTACCCATTATTTTCAATGCTATGAATATTTAAAGATTTTTTAGTATGAAGAAAAACATAAATTCATGATTATCTCGTAATTCTCAAATTTTCTCCAAAAATGGATTGAAGATTTGAATAGGTCAAATTATTATCCTATTTTTGCATATAATCTGGTACTGCGATATTGTGCGATATTAGAGATATTTTTTGGAAACTGTTTTGAAGAATAAAGTTTAACCTTGTGACATATCCAATGAAAGGGCTTACTGTAAAGGTGTCAATTTTTTATTTTTTTTTATAATTTTAACAAAAATTGTTTTATAGTTATTTAAGAAAATAAAATAAAATTTTAATCTTATCCCCGAAACGACAGAGCACACAATTTTGAAAAAAAAAATACAGAATGTAGTTCTATTCTTATAGATTACAGGAAAACCTATAAGAAGTCTATGGTTTTAAAACAACATGGCAAATCTCTCAAAATTGTGCGTACAAACTTACATTTCCAGTTGGAATGTATGGAAGACCATGTTTTTCAACTACAATGTTAAATTTGTTTATGGGATAAATCATCCCAAATACGGAACCCTTCACTGTGTGTGGTCCAATACGCACTAGGCCGGTTTTTTTTGTAGGCCTAATCCACTACAGCAAATGCCTTTATTGTTATATACTCTAAGCTTTATCTCGATCTGCTTTTAATTGCGAAACATGTGCATATGATAATTAGTTTGAAGACATAGTTGTTACAATATGTTCTGAACGTGTATTTTTTTATTAGGACCTATTCAGTAAAAGGTTGGCACATCGAACACGGTAAGTCCTACTTACCGTGGTCGATGTGCCAACAGATGCTTTTACATGAGATGGAGTTACAAACTGTGTAGATGTACTGGGAACTGATCCGTCGAATTTTTCCACAACACCTCTTATAAAATTTGACCAAAATATTTCCGACTCTAACCACTCATAAACCTTACTTTTAAATCATTATTCCTTACGATGAGCACGTTCGCATTTCCTAATAATATTATAACAACACCTTGCATAGAACACCTTTAATGTTTTATCATTTTCATCATTTAAACCAGATAGTTTTGACTTAATGACATTGTATAAAAAGCTATTATCTTTAATATTATCAACTTATTTCAATTTCACAAACAAATCAATGTTGTTTACCAAATAACGAAACATTTTTACAAAATCCTCGTTAATCTTACGTTCACAAAAATCAAATAGTAATAGTAGTTAATAAAGGGGTAGTCCGTATGTAATGGTGGGTAACAACGAACTGAGGTCATCGTTTGACGTTGCCTACCCTCTCGGTTTCCACCTACCTGCAAATTTACTGCCCTCTGATTGGCGCACGTCACTAAAGACTCACAAATGACTGCGCGTCTACTGATGAGAAAACCGGTTTGGCCGTATTTTAAACAAACAAATGACGCCACGGAAGTGCTGTGGAATATCGTTGCACGTACTTGCAACTAAGTCTATTTGACTATATTTTGCAATACAATTCTAATACGTGCATCAAAATATTTTATATTTTCATACAATATTGAAATTACCTATAACTTTGAAAATAATGGGTTTATGACAAAATTCTAATAAAAAAAAAGTATTGTATTAGTATGTAGATTTCAAAAATGTATACACGAATCCTTAAGTCCGTACTTCGCGATTTCAGTCCACTGTGCGACGTGGCGCGGACGTTGCGCCACTCGTTTCATATTTCATACAAAATGTATAGGAACGACGTGACGCGGAACATACACATGAGGCGTGGCGCGGGCGTTCTGTATGTCCCGCGCCTTAATTTGAAATATTGATGAAAATTACAGATTTTCGTAACGGCTGAAATAATATGACGGAACCGCTTTCCTAGGATACCAAAGCTGTACCGGGCCAGGTGGGTGAGTGAGACTCAAATAAAGCGGCATATTCCCCGGCAAGCTGAGTCACGTGTGTTATACAGGATGTCAGGGATATCGACGCGAAAACTGTTACTATGGATTCAGTACATAATCCTGAACGCCCCTGCGTCGAAATTCTTCGTCGGTTATTTAAAAAAAAAAACTGTTTCATAGAAAAGTGCAATAGGTACCTACACGGTCAAAATGTATGTTGTTTTTTTTTAATAACCGACGATACATTTCTACATAAGGGGTTGCAGAATCAGTTACCGAATCCGTGGTAACAGGCTTCGCGTCGATGTGTTTGCCACCCTGACATTTATGTAAATATGATGAAATAATTAATTTCGTTGGTCAGTGGGCCTCCTACTTTCAGTTTTCCAGCCGTGGATTGTGGATTTATGATCCTGGTAAAACTTTTCTTCACTTGATTACACTTCACTTTTATTCGCTGTTTCAGTAGTCAGGTTTGTTTGTATAATTAGATTCTCCAAACAATGAGGCCATAATATCTAAATCATAATGTCCTTTCACATAAAAGCATCCGGCCCTAAAAAGAAAGCTGTGTTATTAAATCTTATCATAAAAAAAGAAATAAACATAAATTAAAGCATTCAAATGTTTTCAAAGCGTATAAACGCTTTCATTAATTGTATGTTTATGTCTTTTTTTCGGCTTGAAAATATATGAGACTTTTAATAAAAGCGATGGCGTTCTGTAAATACGAAATCTGACGGCAGTAGGTAATTGGGTGACCTATTGCGGTGGACTCAAGGTCATCGCGCTTAATGTGTTCCAAATGGATGTTGAATGAATGGATGTTTTATTTACAACCATTGCATCATAGTCAATAGTCAGTTCTTTAGGTCAATAAAGCTATACTTTTACACGTGACTTTGACTGAATACGGTCAAGGAGGTCACCCTTACTTCTCACGAGGGTGTCGTAAAACGGAATGAGAGGCTATAAATATTATTTTAATGGGTATCATTTTGTAATTGTCTCCCGTTTGGCTTACTAAATCATGGATGTAGGAGCAATCAGTCTATATCGTCTTCTAATGATATGTAACTTTGTGTGGTTGAGAGACACAGATGTTACGGAGTTAAGAAAGTCTTGCTCGAAAAGAGTCCTTTAAATAATTGTACTTAATGTTGACTGTAATTATTATTTAACTGCATCCTCGAAACCTTACCAGAAGTCCATAAAAAGGAAAACGAAATCTTGTTTTAAAGTATTTTTCCCTTGATGAAAATTCCGAGAGCTCGAGTTTCCGTCCGCATGGCGGTCGACGGCCGGGAGCTTCCTCGTTCATTAATTTTATTAGTGAGGTAAGGCGAACTAAGCTCGCTCGTAAAACAACAATCTTGAGTGCAATCAATTTTAAATATGTCCTACCTATCTTGTTCTAGTTGCTTCATTGGTTTGTGGTAACGAGCTTCGAAACTAATTTACTTTTCTTATTTATTAAACATGAAGCGTTTACTTTCTAGCCTAGTTTCCAAGATGTTTTTTTATTGCATCGCCCGTTTCTTTTTCTTGTTAAAAATTCCTGCGTCCCCTTATGTTGGCTACCCCTGAGACCCTTACATCAGGCAAGAGCATGAATAATTTACAGCAATACTATAAGAGATAAATTCTCTGGAGGATCGCATGCAACCAAATAAAAGACAGTGTTTATAAAACTGTCGTTTTTCCTTCTCTAACCTATGGAACTTTGTGCTGGCCACTGAATAAACAACAGACTTCTACATCCAACTTCGTTAATGATGTTAAGGTGAGCAGAGGTGTCACGTTACTCGAGGGAGAAAAGGAGTAGGTTCGTAAGTAGTAGGAAGCTTTAAGGTAGCGGCGATTGAAGAGAAAACTTTTGTTGAATTAGGTTCTTACATCTATTTACTTGTAGAAATGGTTACGGAGTTAGATACCGAAAGAAGGCTAGGAAGTTAAACGTATCTCTAGCAGATAAGACGGACAGTATCAACCGATGGGGACACAGGAAAAAAAAAACTTTTTTTAACCCTGCTGTGACCCACTTCAGGGTAAAGGTTTCTCCACTATATCCAATTATCCATCTTTTAAAATCGATGGGTTTTTTTTAAAACATAATATTAATGAGGAATATAACATTACCTTTGTTCAAATATCGCAAGAGATTGACGTGTGGAGATACGAGGTAATGACAATAATCTAGCGTTTAGACTTTGGTCCATTACTATTTGTAAACTTGATTGGATTAGGTTCAAAGACGAACCTTAATCTGGTCAGATGCCCTAAAAAGATATGCTCGAAGACTTCTACATACCTATAGACAGCCTTACCTAAGCCTTTAATCGCTTGTTTCCATCTCACCGTTGCGTTGGTAACAAGATTTATCAATTTCCTTTGACAAGGGTTTAAAAAGTCCTTGAGATTAATAAATTGTTCATCGTTTGTGACGGGTATTTTTCTGAGAGAATACTTTTAATGGTGTAACTACTTTTGCATACTTAATATAAAAAGTGATAACAAAGCGGCCAGCATCTTTCATCTGGGCCCCGGCAACATCTTGCGAGGACGCTAATGAAATTTTTCCGGATAAAAAATGACGTCATAATAAAAAATGCGGAATTCAAAAGGATTGTATTTATCATACAAATGGGAACGATTGGAGGCTATTTTACGAGTGAGATATTCAAGAAAATTGTATGTGCTGAAGGCACTTTTTGAAATATGCAGTTACATACATTTTTGTAAAATTAGCAACTATGGTTTAAATGTATGTAGTAGTAAAAACCACAGCGTATTAAGGGTTAAAAGAAGGAATTATAAGCTATAATCCAAAATCATAATCAGGGCATAATTATCACCGAATATTCATAGAAAACCGAACACTAATTTTTTTTAGATGGTTAACGAGAGCGGTTCTACCACAATTATAATTTTAATTGCAGCGAAATAAGTGGAGCGCTTTATAGTAATTGCATTCAGAATGAGGTTCAGCCCTTAACATTCCTTTATATGAAAACATAAGAGGAAAGAGAATGGAAACACAGATAAAAAGTTTTTCAGTATACTTTAGTGCAGTCTATTTCTGACGCGGTTTTAAATGGCTGAGATGCTTTTATGGGGAAGACGAATGTATGTCAAAGACTTTACAGAAGCGTAGCGAGATTGTAAAGCAGTAGGTACTAGTTTGTAATGTAAGGGTGATTTAACGTAACAATTCCCCATTGTTTTATGGCTGCTCTGCTGTAGTTAATTATACTTAGCCTAGTATTTTGGTAGTCAATATGCATATTAGATATATAGATATTTATGATTGAACCAATTAATAATTTATTTATTTATTTCTCATCACAAATGTGGTTTTAGACGGGAAGTGTTTGATCAGAAAAATTGATTTAACATTTGTGAGACCGAAAATAGCATAAAATACGTTACGGGTCACCAGTATTATTATATCAAAGTCTCGCTGGTGGTGGCGTGTGTGTTGGATCGTTAAGTTCTCTTTAAAATGGTTGAGCTAAATGGTGCTGATCCATGCGTCATGTTCGTGAACGGGCGCCGTCAGTAGGGACTGGTCATCTCTTAGCTGCCACGGCTTATTTTAATTGTTTTGTTATAATATTTTTATTACGGACGCTTTTAACGTGCACGTCTTTCTTCATTTCTCACACGTATAATTTCAATATGAATGATGTAATGATGTAATATGATGTACCAATAGTTTGTAACAATATTTTATTGACTCTGACTGACCGACCTCTTGACAATTCAAAAGTGCCTGTAATTGTTTTATTTGAAATAAATGCTCTGAATTTGAGTTTGACTATATTTGACTATGCCAGTATTCAATAAAATAAATATTGGTCCTTCGATACGAGTTATTTGTGACCTGCATAAAGTTTAGCGTGCATGATGATATTCATCGTTCTGGGAAATCCAACTGCAAACGCAGCTCATCCAATTGCACACTTGAATTTTCGTACGCTCTGGCACATTTTATGAGAATAATGTTGAAAATTAAGGTTATTTTTTCCGGATGAGAGGAGATTAGTAAGTAGGTACTTAGGGCCCTCTTTTATTAGTTTGTATGCTGTGGGAGTGTGTGGGTATCTTTAAACACACAAGCCGAAACTCGGGAACCAATATTTGTCTGATCTACAAATGTTTGTTCTGATAATGAATCGAACTGGCTCCGAGCACAAAAACTTATCTATCTTCTTTAGTAAACCGAAACACACACAACACCTTATTGATATTAATCGTTTCTCAAGCGTGTAAAGTAAATTTATGGCAAAGTCCGCGTGACTGAAAGACGTAAAAAGGTCGTGATATAGATATAACTAAATTGTTAAGTATACTGCTTCCCTAAAAGCTCCCGCAGACAAGCGGTACGCGACAGCGCGACGCAAATCTAAAAGTACAATTTCTATGAAAACTTATGGGCCTTATCACACTGGTGATTTGCGAGCGAATTATCAGCGAAACATTATTATCAGCGAAACATTATTATCAGCGAAACATTATTATCAGCGAAACATTATTATTCAACGCGCTCGCTACGTGTGCGTGTTGTGCGCAACGTGTTCCCCGCTTTTACGTAACGAGAGAGATAGGTCAGTGTCATAACCATAGAAATATAAAATAACAGGAGAAGTGGCATAGGGGCGTGTCTGTGTCCGCGCGTCCTGATCACAATGCTCATGCCTCAGGCAAATGGCTGTCTCCGCTAACTAGTGCGCTTTCGAACGCGATCGTGATAACATTTAAGAATATGAACCTAAACTAGAAACTTTATAAATCATAGAATCACTTTAAAAAAATCAGCATAAGTATTTTACTATATTTGTGTTGAAAATCATGAAAAACAACAAATCGTAAAATATTTCTTGCCTTTACTACGTTATTTTTGTTTTCATATATCACAGTGACTGTACTATTATTGCAGTAAATACATTGCTTCTTTACCACTACCTAAGTATGTTGCTAAGTGACTGGACAAGCAATGTAAAAATCATAAAACGATATTTTCTTTAAGTGGTTGCATCGTTAGTACGGCCGCAATGTCTTGCGGCGGGTTAGTGATGTGGTTGTGCAGATCCACTAACGCAGGCTATCGACAATAATGTCGACTGTCGTATGAATTTATATTACTATTAAAGTTTATTCTTCAATGTGTCAACAGTTATAGCTGGATTGGAAGACCGATGTGAAATCTTGTTTTATACTCATTTAGATTTTCTCATAATGTTGAATTTTGCTTTTTTTTACTTACTTATTGTTTATTTATATCATCTTATTATATGTATATAGTTTTTTTTTTTTCAGGAACTCAAATTTTTACCAAATAATAAAAGGGAGAATCGATAACTTTTCGATTTAGTCAATCACTAACGTATATGTAAAATAAATGGCTTTTGCACAGCACAACGATAGCGATCGATGTTTTCGTGTGAGTGAGTTGTACGGTGCATTGTAAATGCACGCTGTGTTTGAAAGGATAAGGTTTATAATTGATCGTTCTGATTTGTAAATTGCAAGTGTGATTGGGACCTCGTATTAATTGGGTTTACTGATCGCATGTGTAGTTGTAAGCTAGGTAGTAGGGATAAAGTGAAGACATTGGGTTTCGATACATTTTCAACTACCGGGCATATCTCCTTCTTTCTTATATCTATGGTCATAACGCTCTAAGAGTTGAAAGAGTCGCGTCGCGTCTGTCTGCAGGAGCCTTAATATCGTTGGTGACGTTTACGTGTGTATTATTGACATTCGTGTGATAATATCTAAGTGTCATGTCATGTGTATTTGAATGTATTCTCAATCCTGTGAGTTCAATAACTGTATGATTAATTAACACCCACTTCTTTTTTATCTCAATATTGTTTGATCGAATGACTGCGTTTTTTATTATTAACACACTTTATTAGCTTGACCTGTATCTATCTATGTAACGGAATTTTTCAACGAAATTTACACCAACTTCAAGACGTCCAATTTACTTGAAAATTTGCACACGTATCAAGGACCCATGACAATACAATAATTTGGTATTTTGGAGCTGATCTGATGATGGAGCCAGGAATCTATTCGACTCGTCAAAACTAATCATATGAGCAAAAATTCGAGGGGTCTACTAGTAGCCACTGAAGAGTTCCACTATCCACGGAACTCTTCAGTGGCTACTAGTAGACCCCTCGAATTTTTGCTCATATGATTAGTTTTGACGAGTCCAATAGATTGAGCATGGTAACGAGGGTCTGATGATGGAGCCAGGAGATGGATAATGGAGTCTTTA
This sequence comes from Agrochola lota, assembly GCA_947364205.1. NCBI lineage: Eukaryota > Metazoa > Arthropoda > Insecta > Lepidoptera > Noctuidae > Agrochola > Agrochola lota. The sequence continues at coordinate 12,892,100 of OX376223.1, read as the reverse complement.
GTGGCTACTAGTAAACCCCTCGAATTTAGGCTCATATGATTCGTTTTGACGAGTCTAATAGGCTTGGTAACGAGGGTCTGATGATGGAGCCAGGAGGTGGATAGTGGAATTCTTTAGTGGCTACTAGTAAATCTCTCGAGTTTTTGCTCATATGGTTTGTTTTGACGAGTGCAATAGATTGGGCATCGTAACGAGGGTCTGATGATGGAGCCAGGAGGTGGATAGTGGAATTCTTTAGTGGCTACTAGTAAACCTCTCGAGTTTAGGCTCATATGATTCGTTTTGACGAGTCTAATAGGCTTGGTAACGAGGGTCTGATGATGGAGCCAGGAGGTGGATAGCGGAACTCTTCAGTGGCCACTAGTAAACCTTTTGAGTTTCGGGTTATATGATTCGTTTTGCATGATTCCAACCGATTAAGTCATAACTTCGTCGACTTTAGACTTAATAACTAAATGAATAATACTAGACTAAAAAGTAAAAAATAAAAAAACTCGGTTTTATGTATCGCGCACAAAAATATATAAAATAATTAAATTGAATTGTAATAGATACGATATACCTACCAATACAGCTAGTCACTTGTTTTATATTCAACGATAAGGTAATTCAAAAAGCGTGGAGCGAATCATTTGATTAAAGTATGGACAAGGTTTCGATCTGGTTATTGCGTGAAAGATCTAACTTTTTTTCTGTTTTTTAACTAACTGCCCAGAAGGAGGGTAATATTTTTCGAGAGTATGTCTGTATGTATGTCTATTTCTTTGGCACGCTCAGAAGCCAAGTCACTCTGTACACGCGCACTTGTCTTTCAACGTGGAACGACAAGTGCGACAAGTGTGCGTGTACAGAGCGTGTGCTTCTTTTACGTATCAATTTAATATTTTTTGTGAATATTCTATAAATAAAAATAAAAAGCAAATTATTGAAGGCAACAGGCGGGGATAGACCAATAACCTGAAATATGGTGTAATTTTTGTTTGTTGGGACAACCCCCGCCTGTGATACCAAAATTCTATAGATTATAATGCTGTTTTTCTCTTTTTAGTTTCATTTTTCGCAATCGGGTTGTTTTTTTTTATTACTCTAAACATAATATATAATACGATTAAAAAGTTGGTAGTTGTAGTTGCTTTATTCATAAGCAATACATAATTATAAGATTAACTAAAGCAATTACGTCTGTTGATAAAGTCTTAATAGGCATAGCTATATTGCTAGTGCTTATTTTATATTTTACTTCATTGTTAAATCATAGTTGAAGCGATACTAATGAAATTTTTCAAGGTTTGACATTTTTATATGGAAATTAAAGAATGAAATAATCATGCAAGTGCGTATTACGTAAAACGGAAGATTTTATTATTAAAGGGAATTTAATGAACGTTATTACTTAGGAACAGGTTTGCAAAATTTAATTTAACGTTTTCCTCATCAATTTGCAGCAATTAAATGAGTTGTAAATGATTCTGAATTATGACTCGCATGGAGGGAGGAAATTATTTTACGGGAATATACTGCCAGGATAAAAAGTATCCTTTGTCCCCATGTAATTAGCCAATCCCATGGTATAATAATATACTTCGCCAGGTATGGCATTCCGAAACACAGTGGTCACGTGGGCGACACATGTCTACGTCATCGCATCTGTGTTACCAGATGTTTGTAATAATAACTCCCCAACCACCTTTATTATCTGTGCGAATCCGATAAAACAATGAGGTTTTAATTAACAATTACGTTGGTTTATGTTTAAAATGAATTGTTTCGTTTGATTAGACACATGAAACGACAATTTAAAAGCTTTGGTTTCTGAAAATCTTTCCTTAATCGTGTTTTTTTGCAATAGAGTGGCAACTGGATAGTGACGTAATCATGTGTTGGTCCCGGAATGTCAGACCATGGCCTATCCGTGTGCCAAACATCCAAATTCTTTCAGCCGATAAGGCGTAAAAAGGTGACAGACCGACCGAGTGACTTAATATTGCCCTCGAGTGAATGCGTTCTTGACACCTGTCAGTTTCATACTAACGAAGATTTGTTTTGCAAATTTGATCCTTATTACTACTAGAAATTGTCCAACTGACAGATGTCAGGAGCGCATAGTCTCGACGGCCAGAATGTAGTATTTGTTGTTCGCTATTCATATCTTTGCGCGATCAAACATAAATGCATTTATTCACAGGTTTTTAACATTTATTAGATTTTATCAATCGTTTTTTAATGGTATTTTTAATTATTTTGTTGCTCGTATACATGGCGTTTGCTAGGTCAGCTTCATGGTTTTAATCTGTCAGTGATTCATAGTTTAAAATTAGAAATGAGGTGTTGATCGTTTTAAATGTTCATTAATTAGGTAATGTTAGCTAGGTAAGTACCTAATGTTCTTCGGTTTTGAACAATATTGTTTTTTTCCTTATGGTAGGAAATAACTTTGAATAATAATATTTAGGTATTGAAAATAGTGTTTTGTTCAGAACTACCTGTATGGACAGGTAGTCCTGTATTATTTCATCATTTGAAAATTGCTCACTAGGTAGACATTTGATTCAAACATTTATTTTAACAACATCATATTATTTCCCCGCAAAGCCGTCCCTCTTTCTAAGTCGAGAAACCTTAAAATTGAAATGTTTATGAAACGAATATCGCCAGTAGGGTAGGGTATAAATAAAATTTGGATATGGTCCGTAAGCCGGGACGGGTGGTGAAAAACCGCCGGGATGCCCACGTCATGTCCAATAAGCTTCAGAGACGAATAAAAATTCTTGGCCCCCAACCTTTCTATCAAAAGGGATGAAACTACATTCGGTTTTTATTTGAAAAAATGTTCGAACACTCGTATTCAAGTTTGCTTGTGTAAAATAAGATTACAGAATGGAATCATTATAAAACCAGGGATGTCGTATCCGGGTTTATCTATTTGGCAGAATGTTGATGCTCCGAACTTTATTAGGCGTAACACACTTGACATAATCTTCTTTAAACGAATATTTTAAAGGCATAAAAAATATTTAGTATAATTATTATTTGGCCGAATGTTTATATGTCCGAATTTACAATGACTTTTAAGATGGCAAAATTTTATTTGGAATAATTTTATTCGGCATATTGCCAATTCTATAAAATAGCATTTTAACCTTTAATTAAAATTAAATTATTGTCTTAAGAAGTCAATATGTTGTGGTACAAAAGTTAGTGACTGAAACCAATCGCTGCAAAGCCGACTCCACGTAGTCTTGTCGCCCTACGGCCTACTTCTACAGTGTAATTTAAGCCCGCGTAGGCGCGTAGGGTCAAAGCGGCCCGTGAGTTGAGGAGCAGGTGGTTTTAAAGCTCGCTGCCGCGGCTGATCAAGCCGAAGCTGCGGTGGTGAGCGTTAACCATCTGCGACGATAAGCTCGCGTGGGACCGCCGGAGTCCCGTAGCGCCGGAGCTGTGACAGAAACCATGCCTGCTGCATGTTGCATGCTTGCTAGCATGCATGGTGTATGCTTGTTTGCATATTTATGTGAACTTTCTGCGGTATGATGGTTCTACTTTTTAATTATTATGGATATGAAATTTATCCCAAAAGATGACTGTGACTTACAAAATTATGATTTTTGAAAGTATGATAAATGAGTGTATGCCAAACGATTTTCTGCGAAATGAAGATTATGCTATCCGTTGTTATGCAAAATAATATAATGACTTAAAATGTTCTGCTATAAAAGGTAGACTCGTTGCATCCGCAATTGCGGAGGTTCCACATGTATTTAGACCTCTGCATCCGCATCAATCAATGCGGTGCTCATGCGGATGCAGATGTGGATGGATAAGTAAATAATCAACAAAATGGAAATTATAATCCTTTAAATTTTAAATCATCTATATATAGCTCTAAATCGTCACATTTTCACGAAATATTGTTATATCCATTAAACACACATATATCATTTCGAGCTATATTGATGTAAATGATTATAATTTCGTAAATATTTTATTATAATTGCCACGAATTGAAATATGATCAACAACAACGAAACAGCGCTGCAATTTGCAAAAAACGTAGGAAATTTTGAATTCGTCTTGGTTAAAGTTTGAGATCCGCATCCGCATCCATGGCATCATGTGAGCCACCAAAAATCTGATCCGCATCGAGATGTCAGAAAAACTGCATCCGCAACATCCCTGATAAAAACAATGTTTTGGATTTTGTGGCTAAATCATAACAGCCGCACGGGGTTATCGAAGGTTAAGCTACGCTTGCCGCGGTCGTTACGTGGATGGGTGACCATTTCATATCGTGACCGTGACTCAGAAAGCACGCTAAGCCGTTACGGGTAGTCAGAACCCCAAAAGTCTGACAACCAGTCTTACCAAGGGGTATCGTGTTACCCAAACTGGATTGTGGAGGTCAGATAGGCAGTCGCTCCATGTAAAATACCGGTATTCAGCTGCGTCCGGTTTGACAGGACGTGTCGACCCCAAAACAGTTAGGCAGATTGTTTAGGATTTCGAATAGCTGTTTCCAGTGGGAATGTTTGGAAGTAAGTACCTAGACATTGAACTTCTTTTAAGGTTCCGTACTCGAAGGGTGCCAAACGGAACCCTATTACTAAGCCTCTGCTGTCCGTCCCTTCGTCCGTTCGTCCGTCTTGTCAGCGGGCTATATTTCATGAACCTTAATACGTAGACAGTTGAAATTTTCACAGATTGTGCATTTCTATTTCCGCTATATCAATATATATAATCCATGCAAGAAACGTGTTGGTCCGACTCGGACTTGGCCGGTTTTTTGTATTAAGCAATAAGGCCTAATTTGGTTGACACAAAGGAGGTTTTATACTCAATTAATCTCTGGAGCTTAATAAATCTTTGGTGCTAAATAGGGATAAAATACATGAGTTTCTGTCTATAGTCTTAATGTCAGGAAAGAAGATATCCTCGAATGTCAAGCTGACCCGTAATTACAACTTTTTGATAAAAAAATACATAGCTCGATATTTACGGGTTGACCTAATGGCTTATGGTCGACAAATAACGTCCGTAGTAATAACGTTTACTTAGACCGACGAACATCAATTCCAGCTGATTATTAATTTACAAGAGAAGTTTGTCATAACACATGCATATTGCATAAGCCATCCATTTGCATATTATAGTGCAGCCTTTCGTAAATATACAGGCGAAGAATAATACTTTATGTGTAGCATCATTATGCCTCCCACGTTTCGTCAGATCCTTAATTTCTTCTAACTTAGTAAAAGAAACGATTTAAAAAATTAATACTTCCCAGCCTGGTTGTCGTGTTGAAAGTGCAAAAGATTGAAACTTCACGGGTACCGCAGTGAATTTTAATGGTCAAAGTTTCGTACGCAAGGACCAATGTTAAAGATCTTTACTCCCGGTATCTACGAAAAATGAACAAAATATAAAAGTGAATATTTAATAATATACATTCAAGACAAAGAAACAATTATATGATGAGCTGTAAGCTGAAGTTTGTCAGTACATTACCTAAGGACCAAACAATACTGAATTCATCTTTCACTTAATTCGTTGAAAGGTTATAGGTACTCTGTGCGATGAAGATTTTACACGATACTAAGTATTTACAGGCTAATGTTCACAGCTACCAAATGTAAGCAATATACCAACCTATCTAAAAACAATACTTTGAATAAATACGTTCCTCAATTCTTCATGTAAGTAAATAAACATACAATAGGTTATAATATCATAGTAATGTTCGATAATGTTTCAGTAATAAATGCTTTTACGCTCGATTCACTACGAGGCCGAGGTGGCAACCATGTATCTGTTAGATAATTACACTATTTAGTTGCTATGTTTATAATTATACGTAATTGTATGGGGTCGGACTGTACCTATGTGGGGTGAGGACTGACAATTAGCCTGACGGTCATTCACCCACGATTAGCTTTGATAATGTTGTTATTACTTCACAAAAACGCCATACGTATCATGGGGGAGTATTTCGACTATAGAAGGGGCCGTGGTCAAGGGGGTTCCATGTGGGTGTACAGTCACGAGCACATATATGAATTCACTGTTTTGAAGTCTTCATTGATGTGGTGTTACGAACATAGTATGTCGACTTATTTATGTATACCAGTAAATCTATGTTAATGTTTTCAAGAAGGTATTTTGTTGAATATTATGTTGTTGACTTGCTGCACGTTTTGGTGAAATAGTAAGTGCAGCAAGTAATTGTTACATAAATGAATCAATAGTGGGTATTTTCGAACCCACATGATTCTAAACCGGATTGGAAGGCCTCCCACAGGGTGGACCGATGACCTTATGAAGGCCGGAGGAATCCGCTGGATGCGGGAAGCACAGAACCGGTCGAAGTGTCGGTGCTTGGGGAATGCCTCTGTCCAGCTGTGAACATCTTTCGGCTAAAATGATGATGATGATAATGATTCTATTATGCAATAAGTGTTATCTCAAAGTTGCAATAGTTATTTCATGAGAAAATACGTTTTGACTTTCTCTTTCTATCCTTAAAGGGAATACAGGCGTAGTGTGATGTACTCGAACTAGATAAGCTCGATCAATATTGATCATTTGTGATAAATTTGAACTTTTGGAGATAAGAGATATTATCAGTGATATTAATGTGTCGTAGGTGATAATAAATTTTAATATGTAATAGATAATCTACAAGCTTATGTTCTCGCTAAATCTTTAGGTTCTGAATTGTATTGGCTTTTGTTATACCGAGACTCCTCCGATCCTCGGAAAGCACGTTAAGCCGTTGGTCCCGGCTGTCATTCGTGGATCTTTGACGGTCGTTACGGGTCGTCAGAAGCCCGAAAGTCTGACAACTAGTCTTATCAAGGGGTATCGTATTACCCAGTTACTGGGTTGTGGAGGTCAGATAGGCAGTCGCTGCATGTAAAATACTGGTATTCAGCTGCATCCGGTTAGACTGTAAGCCGACCCCAATGTAGTTGTGAAAAGCCTAGGCAGATTGATTGCGAGCCGTTTTATACCATGGTCAAAAAAAAATATTTATACGGACAATAAAGTTGGTAGTCAAGTTTGCTTAACAATTAATTTCCCTGAATGTACACCCACATTTCACCCATTAACCCCATGTAGGTAATACGGGCGACCTTATTGCCATTGGTACTAGGTACAAACCTAGGCTACACGCGGGTACCGAGAATGAAGAACCCATTAAGAGGTGCGGCGCCGCGCCGCAAAGATTTCGCCGCATTAGCGGTCACACGGGCGCTGCCGAGCCGTAACGTTAGTAAGCCGCAGCAAGCGGCGTTGACAACGCACAAAGTGTCGCAATGCGTACACCCCTCCCTGCCTCGTCTCGCGGGCTGCAAGTCCGGTGTACGTACGATGCGACGCCGGAACGCACCGTGTGGCATTCCATGGATATTTGTGTAGGACGCCACAGCGACACCGTTCCGGCGGCGGCGCCGTGCCACATTTGAATTCAACACAGGTTCATTAGAACCTGTACAACGCATCGTGTGTACAGGTTCTAACACTTTGCCAGAACTGAAAATATCCAAGGGGTTCAGAGCGTTTATTCTGAAAGTGGGCAACGCCGCAAATAGATGTCAAATATTTCCCTGTTTTGATTATTTTGGCAATGTTACTTACTGTATGGAAATAAGAAATGTGGCTAAATAGCGAACTAGAATATTGATTATGAAACGCAATAATTAATATCTTCACACCGAATATTTAGTTTTAGATATAAAAAATATATTTGGAAACTTTCCAAATGCCTTTTTTACACTTAAAACGGTTCGAACATCAAAGTCAGTATTATATTTGCAATTGATAATGAATATTCTAGTTCGCTAGTTAGACACATTTCTTATTCCCATACAGTAATATAGCCAAATTAATCAAAACAGGTAAATATTTGACAGGTATTTGCGGCGTTGTCAACTTTCAGGATAAACGCTCTTAAGCATGGCCTAGCGTCGAAATACTGTGACAATGCAGTAATTATTGTTATGTTATCGCCTTGTTGTTATCGCTTTTGTCACAAAACTCTCTTAATATAATTATATTATACAATAACCAATATTATGTAAATGCCTTGAGTATGTTGTAAGATTAATCCTTCGAGGTTACCTATAACCGAATAATTTTACTACATTGGGAGTGCAGAGTACAGTGTCTGTATGTACTCGTAGTTATGCTTTTATGTCACTCTCTGTATTTCTTATTGTTCAGTGTATACTTCGTAACTGGCGTAATGTTTAGAATCAGCTGTGAAGCTACCTTATATTAAATAAATCAATAATACATAAATATCAATAGACATGTATTTCAAAGGTTATACATCTAGTAGTAGTCTTAATCACAGTGCCTCCACCAAGTCCTAAGGTCCCTGAGCTGCCTTTCTTGATAAGATATTTATGAGACGGCTTATAGAATATAATGTGTGCGTTACCAGACTTCAATTTGTTGCATAAGAGTTGCTATCATCTTATAAAGGGTTGAAACAGATTCTTATATTCTTGTTTATACTGGACACTATTAGACACAACACTACACAACTTAACATAACATAACATAACGCCTTTATTCCCCGAAGGGTTAATCACAGGTGCATCTATAGAACACCAGTTATTTTTAAGACCCATGTAATGGGGGACAAGCGTATTGCCATCAACTGGGCTCAAATCCAGACTCCGGGTTGGTACTGCGAAATTCCAGATGGAAAAACCCAATAACACTGCCCGACCTGGGAATCGAGCCCAGGATCTCATGCTCAGCAGTAGCACTTTTGATCACTAGACCAACGACACACCCATAGTTAAAATGTGATTATAAACTGAGTTTGTCAGTCGGTTCGCAGGTAGATTAATGTGTTGATAAGCGTTTCATAAACGGGGTGTTAAAAAAACACAGCGTCAGCGTAGCGTATTAATATAAATGTTTCTAATAAACTCTTTTCGTTTGTTTTTAGGGATGGGACGGCAAAACGTATTCAGCGAGCGACGAGGACGAGAGTCCGCCGCCTGCGCACGCCCCGCTAGACGCGGTCTGGCAACCAGTCGATGGAACTCGGTGAGTTTTACACGATATTGCTTTAGAAGAAAGTACGTACCTTTGATTTACAAAAAAGGAATCTCATCAGCACCTTTTGCAAAAATTGGAACCAGATATAGTGAACCGCTCGTCAATGATAACATAGACACTTGATTTACGTATACCGACTGAGTATGAGGCGCTGTCAATCTCAAATTGTTTCCATGGATGTTGACTGTACCTATTTCGATAAGACTCGTTCGAATCAAAATCCAAAACATACCGAAATGTAAGTGTGCGTATTCTATCCTCAACAAGGAACTATGATGATTAATATGATTAATTACCCAAATGTTAAAATCGTCAAAGTTCGGTGATCAAATACCACAATGACGCCATATGTTGAGGGAACGAATACATTTTAGCATAATAATCTGTAAAGTCACGCAAGTGAAGTCAGTGAAACTAACATGTGCTGAACCTGTTCGAATATTCAAATATTAATCTTTAGATATATTTGCAACCAATTAAATATGTATCTAGACCGCTGAATCAGTGGAAGAACTATACTATATCGCTGCCCCCCCCCCCGTTCTTTACAATACCACGTCGCTTCGTTGTCGCTGACGCAGGTATTTGCTGAATGTTAAATTCTTTACTAGCGTTCAGCTTACTACCCGTACACCGTACTGTACTCCATGTTACCATGTTGTTTTCGCCATTGAACATTGGATGTTGGTTCCTGTAGTCTGACCATTAAACTATGATAATTATACCAGCAATGACGTTAAGATGCTGATAAGTGTAGATATGTCCATTATCCATAATTATAAAAACAACATAATATTCGTGAGAGTAGAGCCCAGTGGGAGGCAAGTGGTGACACAGTTGTTTCGGGAGGTTCCTGTTCCGCGTAAGGCGGGAGGAAACGCCCGGGTGTCACCACTGTGTGGATCGCCCGGAGGACACGGTGGAGCATACGGTGGAGGTCTGCCCAGCTTGGGCGGAGCACCGCCGTGTCCTCACGGAGGCGATCGGCGGCGGCGATCTCTCGCGTCCGGCCCTGGTTCAGGCCATGGTTCGGAGCGAGAGTGCATGGGAGGCCGTCACCTCCTTCTGCGAAGCAGTTATGCTCGCGAAGGAGGAGGCGGAGCGCGCGAGGGAGATGCAAGCTGCACGCCCTCGCGGCCCTAGTCGCCGCAGGAGACGCCCCGGGCGTCGGGAGTCCAGAGCCGACTTCCGGCCACCGTAGGCGCGGGCTTGCGGACGGTGAGCAATGGGCAGCTCGCCGTCCGATAAGGACCAGGCCCGTGTCGACGGCGCGTTGTGTTCCACGCGCGCCTCAAAGAGATGTCAGCACCAACCGACGGGGTCGAAAGACCAATGCCTGCTGGGGTTGCGGGTTTGTCCGAAAGGGATAACGCGGCCCCGGCACACAGGCAACGGAAGGAACACGGGTGGGTTTTAGTCAGTAAAAGTCTGACACACCCTCTCGCTCTGCCCAGAGCGGGAGAAGTCATTTGATGATTTCCCAACCTCAAAAAAAAAAAAAAAAAAAAAAAAAGTGGTGACACAGTGATAACGGCCGCGACTTACCAGTTGTAGGAAGTAGGTTCGAACGGTTTTTTTTTTTTTTGATGGTGGGCAATTATCAAATAACTTCTCCGGCTCTGGGTAGAGCAGAAGGGCGTCAGGCTTTTACTGACTAACCCATCCGTGTTACTTCCGTTGCCTGTGTGCCGTGGCCGCGATATCCCTTTCGGACAAACTCACAACCCTGGCAGGCATTGGCCCTTATGGACCCCGTCAATTGGTGCTGACATCTCTTTGAGGCGCGCGTGGAACACAACGCGCCGTCGACCCGGGCCTGGTCCTAATCGGACAGCGAGCTATCCATTGCTAACCGTCCGCAAGCCCACGCCTACGGTGGCCGGAAGTCGGCTCGCGACTTCTGACGCCCCGGGGCGTCTCCTGCGGCGACTAGGGGCGCGAGGGCGCGAATATTGCCTCTCCCTCGCGCGCTCCGCCTTCTCCTTCGCGAGCATTAATGCTTTGCAGAAGGAAGCGGCGGCCTCCCATGCACTCTCGCTCCGGAGCATGGCCTGAACCAGGGCCGGCCGCGAGAGATCGCCGCCGCCGATCGCCTCCGTGAGGACACGGCGGTGCTCCGCCCAAGCCGGGCAGACCTCCACCGTATGCTCCACCGTGTCCTCCGGGCGATCCACACAGTGGTGACAACCGGGCGTTTCCTCCCGCCTTACGCGGAACAGGAACCTCCCGAAACAACCGTGTCCGGTGAGGACCTGCGTCAGGCGGAAGGTGAGGACGCCATGGCGCCTCTCAAGCCACTCCTCAAAGAGGGGACTTATCGCCGCAATTGTGGCGTACCCAGCGCTGGGTTGCGACAATCGCACACTCCATGCCGCCATGAGATCCCGCCGGAGCTCTGTCCGCTGTGCCGTGATTTCTCGCGGCAGCGGAGTTACACCCCGGCGTTTCGCCTCCTCGCGCAATTCCCACATGTGCGTGAGGTCTTTCGCCTCCAGATCCCATGGCGGTAGTCCGGCAAGGAGGCTCGCCGCCTCACGGGAGACCGTGCGGAGGTTCGAACCCTGATAGGCGCTTTACTTTGAGTAAATTATTTCATCACCACTGCTCTCAAAACGGTGAAGAAAAACATCGTGAGGAAATTGGCATGTCCTAGAACCAAAAAATCGAAGACATGTGACATCTACCCGCACTGGGCTCGCGTGGTGGATTACGGCCCACTCTTTCTCAAAGAGACGAGGCCTGTGTCCCAGCAGTGGGAATATTATAGGTTAATTATGTATAATATTCGCTGCCGAATCGATAAAAGTACAAAAAATATAGCACAGGTTTGTCAATGATACGGTAGCTATTGATATCGGTATTCGATATTTCAAAATGACGTCATACCAAATATAAATATGAACATGAATGTCACCCACGACAGTTATTACCTATATAAAAATTACAGATACATTCACCGAGTAATAAAATTTCTCGTGTAACAAGAAAACGCGTTCAAGGCCTAAGCAATTTGATCGGTCGTAACAAAAAACCAAAAATAACTTATGGAACGCCTGTGTTTTAAAATGTGTATCACCCCTGGATCCTACCAGTGTCCTACGTCATATTAAATTATTTTTATTTACTTTTTATGGCTATTAAAATACTATTAGGATAGTAAAATGCACTTACAGGCTGGTGTTGCTAACGACTTCGGCGATTTAATGCCGGATTTGTACTTTTTGGTGAGAAAACTGAGTCGTAACTACGCACGTGCCTAATACGACTTCATAGAAATTTATTGTAATGTGTTCAACTGCGTTTAACCTACGTTGGTGGGGGCCCTTTTTATGTATGTTTAATTAAAAGTGGAGTCGAAGTGATAATGTGCCATCATGTGTTATTTGATTTGCAATCACATCCAAAATATGTCGCTTTAGTAATTTTGGTCTGTATTTTTGCACGATAGAATCTGCTTTACCGACTCAGAATTATATGTATATTGCGGCGTAATGTCAATATCGCAGAATGACATTCGCCATCGTCATATGAGTGCGTTTCATCAAATACATAGTTCCTATGCCGTAATGTTGGCGTAGTGTTGTAGGACCAATAAGAATACGCTACGGCGCTACCTAATAGGTCCGTTTTTTTAATTTAACAGTGGAGCCAACATTACGGTGCCGAATCTCTTGTCACAAATGCGTCTAAACTAGACTAAAAATTACTAAAATTTAGTTTATTCCTGTCAAACGACGATTTCCCATTCTGAAATAGACTAAAGTGACACAACTTAACTATATTTTAGTTTGACAGCACTAATATAGTACTGAGATTTAGTTTAGTGAAAATGGCAATTTTGCTATTCTGAATTTGATATTTTTCACCAAAAATATTGATGATAAAATACCAAACCAGACTAAACCTGACAATTTTTAATCGCAATTAAAAAGGTGTGGAATAAAATAAGTTGTCATGAACTAAAATTCACACCAACATCTCGACTTCACGTGCATGCGTGTTCACAGTACCTACTGTATTTTTTTTTTTTTTGGTTATATCTCGAAAATGATGCGTCCTATCACAAAAATTATGAAAATTTCGATCCCTATTATGAAAACCCTTAAACCCCTAAACCTGAACATGTAAGTAATATTTTTTCATGTTTTCCATACAAAAAGAGAAAAATTACATAAAAAACACGTCGAGGCGGCAACCCCTGCGCGTCTCTGGCGCTAAAAAAATCACGGGTTAGGGCAAACCACGGGTAGCACGTGGATTCGCGATTGGCAAATTCTATTTTAGTTGTGTCAAAATTCTTTTTTAGTTTAGAGAATTTTATTTGCAGAATAGTCTAAGATTCTCATAGCCAAAAGTAAGGAATTTTAGTGATAGTTTAGTTCGGTGTACAAGAGAATCGGCACCATAGACTGACTGGCCATTAAATGTTAATTTATATTTCATAAAATGGCCAGGCCATTAAAAAGGTTTGAAGTTGATGGCAACTCGACATTGGTCAAACGTGTATGCTATTTTGGTCTTTGTTATCAAGTGATAAAATATAGTTTTCAATAATGTGCTTAGTGCCATAGCTTCAAAAGGTATAAGGTATATGTCCTTTTTTTTTTTTTTGAGGATGGGAAATCATCAAATGACTTCTCCCGCTCTGGGCAGAGCGAGAGGGTGTGTCAGACTTTTACTGACTAAAACCCACCCGTGTTCCTTCCGTTGCCTGTGTGCCGGGGCCGCGTTATCCTTTTCGGACAAACCCGCAACCCCAGCAGGCATTGGTCTTTCGACCCCGTCGGTTGGTGCTGACATCTCTTTGAGGCGCGCGTGGAACACAACGCGCCGTCGACACGGGCCTGGTCATAAGGTATATGTCCTGGCTTCATAAAGAAAATAATTTTAAAACTGACCAAGATATAAAAGACTTGACTGTAGTACACTATACGACGACGTATATTTAATCCGCTTAACTGTTCTTAAAGAGCCATAAAGATCTCTGTAAGAAATCGACACGTGTTTCACCTCTCAACGAGACATCCTCAGGATGACGATTGACTTGTTGCGAACCCGGACACGACGTGTTGCTACGTCAAGTGGCGATTTCCGATTTGGTTTGGTCCGAGTTGGATTTCACGCCTGAGTCAATTAACTGTGTTGTACTTCGTAGCACGACCAGGAACGCATTCATTATAACTTTAGATGGTAATAAAATCCTTTTAATTTGTACTATTTTATACCACTAATTATAAATTTTATACCTCTCAATTATCGCAGATATAGGTCGCGCTGGCAAGATTCCTTCCCAGCACGACTACGCTAAAATTCCAGCTGGCATCGAAGTTGATGAAACGGGAGCATGCCTAAAAATTTGTACTCATTATGTACTCCTATTTAATTACTGGTAAATTGTCGTAAATTTTTAGAAAAGCAAAAAAACATTTTCGACCATAAGTATGTGATTTGTATACGTGACACTAGATGGCGTTAAATGCAAAAAAATAAAATTACTTACACAAAATAACATACTACATAGCTACAATTGTTTAGCATAATAAACATGCGCGAAAATAATTACATAAAATTATTGGGAGAACTTTCATATTTACAACAAATAATTAATAATTTTTCTTAACTAACTATACTGCTAAGTAACCAGGACAATTTTATTATTTATCCAGTTAAAATCTAACAAAAGACACATTTTATTTTGTTTCTACGGTAGCGAATTGTTCCTCCGCCTTCAAACCACTATTATCGTCTTGTGTGCTTAGGCTTTTTGCAGAAGATGAAAAGAAAACACTTCCAATGATTGCATATTTACATAGTGGAGTACCTCATTATTTCAGTTTTTAATTAGTAAATAATAAAAACACAGCTACTGAGAAAATAATGAGCGAACTTCTCGATATGGAAAATCTTGAAATTATGAGAATTGCCATATTGTACGTATTACTTACGTGCCGAACAATAATGTTATGCAATAGCAATTCATTTTCATGAGTCTTAAATTTTTAGGATTCCGTACCCGAAGATTGCCAAACGGAACCCTATTACTAAGCCTCCGCTATCCGTCTGTCTGTCAGCGGGCTGTATTTCCTGAACCGTAATAGGTGAAATTTTCACAGATTGTGTACTTCTATTGCCGCTATAACAACAAATAATAAAAAGGGGTACCCATACAAGAAACGTGTTTTATAGACACGATATTTACGAGATAGATATAGGTCCTGCAAGAATCAAAAACCTGTGAATAATGTAAAAGAAGCTCACTTGGACTGAAAAATATTCAGTAAATAAACTGTGAATGACCGATAAGTACAGTGGACTGTAGCAAAATATGTTCATTCGAAGAATTTTTACAAAAGATCTGTGTTCATTTGAAAGTACATTATCGGTGAGTGGACGTAGCAAACTGCTACGCTTTCATAGCATGCAATCTACAATCAGTGTGGATTTAATCATAGTTTCCCGCAAAAACTATTTATTCTGTATGAAAGTCTACCTTCCATAATATACCTAATATATGAATCGTGGGTATTATACAGTAAGTGTTTGTTGCTTCCTGACCCATTAACTAATTAACAAACTTTCACACACGCTGAAGGGTCTTGATAACGCTGGTAAGGGAAATTAAAGCAGCCAATTAATTAGTATGCATGCTTCGAAAAAGTGTTGAATATTAAAACAAAATATACTGTTGCGGACTTTAAATTAAATGGAAATGTATGTACATGCAAATGATAAAGGAGTTTATAGTATCGTTTTATTTTTAGTAACTCTTTAAGCATCGTTGAGTGAGTTATGTTCGAATAGAAGATTAATACCTGTTCTAGCTTCAGATGTTGGTTTAGTTGGTTTAATTAGAACGCTGGATATGATAACATGGAGTTCACAAGTCTGCAGTATAGTGATACCTACAGGTCTTATTCTAGGTTTAAGATGGAGGTATTATTCGTTTGTGGGTCTGAGTACGAGCTACGAGCTATCGCAGCCTCGTAGGCTTTCGTAGGCTCTCGTAGGCTTTCGTAGGCTTTCGTAGCGTCGGTTTAGTTTATTGTTGTTAGACTGTCTGATTGTTCACGGAGGTATAATTGAGGTGGGAATCGATTTAGTGCTCGCCTGAACAGGGATTTAGTGCCGTGTAGTAGGAATTCAGACGGAACACTGCTTTATACTGAGTTATGTAAATGACGTACATGTATTCAAGCCTTTATTGATGAGCTAAGGCAAACAAAGCAAGCCGCAATCACGCACCTAGGGCTGTGGCGCAAACAAGCATTATTATAATGCTTGTTTGCGCCACATCCCACACATGCACAGTGCACTGTGTAATTTTATGAACATATTGTACATATAATGGCATTTTATGTTTGCATTTGTGATCATTAAAAGAGCTGTAAACGTTCAATACAGAACTTGGGTCTCCTTCAATATATATTTGCCATTTTCCTCTAAATGTTTTGTGCCATTAGTTTAGTGCTGTAGTAAAACTTGTGAGACCCAATCCAGTATGTTAACTAACGAAGGGTATTCCCAATAACCCACAATAGTATAGCGTCCATACGTAATAATAACCGCTTTTTTTTGTGAATATTTAATAAATTAGACGCATTCAGTTAACATTCTGTATTAACAAACATTTATTTGTAAAATAGTATAGTATTATTCAACTCGAAAGAAGATCTACTATAGTGCTACAGCTTTACGATCTGCTCGAGATCCGATGTTATTATTTTACTGCGAGGTCATCGCCAAGGAGAAACTTTAAAGTAGCAAGCTTTGAATAAAATATCATGTTCTTTACAGTGCACCATTTGGAATTCATCTTGTTGCAGTCTAAAATAGACTAGGGATTACTGTATAATGACGTGAATTAATAATGAATGCTAGAAGTCAGAGAAATGAAAGACTTGGGTATAAACCTGCGATTTTTTTAGTAAGTTTGTGTGACGGAGAAGAAGGCGATGTTTACAGATTCTATTTCGATTTAATTTTAACATTGTAGGTATATGACAAGCCGCAAAAGTACGTACACATACATTAGTTTTTCCTTGATTATGTTCCTAACCAACCACTCGAGACCGTAAGTGCTAAAGTTATTCTTTCACCGTTATAGAAAATCGTATATCGTTAACAAAAACCAAGTCGCTAAAACAACTCTAGTCGGAACAAAAGCGAAGGGCTTAAAATATCACGAATAAAACCTCCCGTCCCATATGGGACTGCTCTGGCCTGCCGCCAACAGCCAGGCTGTATGAACATTAGCCATTTTATTTATAAACATTATTTACCTAAATAATGGGCTAAAAAGTTGTTTCGAAGTTACCCAAATATTTTTTTGAGCTTAATTATTGATTGTTGTTTTATTTATTGTACGTGCATAAAATTTGAATATTAATTGGGTTCTAAAGTCTCTTATTTTGAAGGTGTAAACACATTTAGGTTCGGTATAAACAATGCACCTTTTTTATGACTGTTTGTTTTCTTTAAGAGCGTTTATTCTGAAAGGCAACGTCGCAAATAGATGTTAAATATGATGTTTGGATTAATTTGGCAATATTACTGTATGGAAATATAAAATGTGGCTAACTAACGAACTAGAATATCAATAATGAATTGCAATTAGAACCGTTTTAGGTGTAAAACAGGCATTTGAAAAGTTTACAAATACTTTTTTTACATCTAAAACTAAATATTCGGTGTTACGATATTAATTAATTGCGTTCCATAAACAATATTTTAGTTCGCTAGTTAGCCACATTTCATATTTCCAAACAGTAATATTACCAAATTTATCAAAACTGGTAAATTTTTGATAGCTATTTGCGACGTTGCCAACTTTTAGGATAAACGCTCTTAAGGCTTTCCTGAGATCTTTATCCTATGATTCTTCAGCCATTTTATCGACGTGAGGAGCATTGGTATTATCAATCGCTCCATGCACATAATGTGTGCGCTGTGCAATGATGCTGTGTGCATACCACCTCATAATTTCAATCGTAACTATTAAGGTGCTGATAGACTTGAGCATTCACTTGTAATGAGCATTCTAGCGAATTTTACATTACAGAAAAATAAACGGGAGCGTTTTAGCGAGCATTCTAGTGAGCGTTCTAACGAGCATTCTAGCAAAAGGACAGTAAATTTGCTTCTATCTTTTTGTCTAACTGAGCCATTCCGCCATTAATCCGCTGCCACCCCCCTATGCCTACCGCATAATATTTTTTGACGAGCATTGACTAGAGCCTTCGCTAGAAAGATCTTGAAAATGTTCGTAGGGATGTTTGGCTCTGTTTGTTGTTCAGTTAGACAAATTTAAAAACGGCGAATGCTCGATGTTCTGTTATAAGTGAATGCTCAAGTTTATCAGCACCTTTATGAGAAAATCTTTGTTTGTTTGTTTTTGTATTTAACTAAGTCACAATTCTACACATATTTTTGCCCTTGGCTTAACTATTAACACTGTAAGTGTACATGTGTCACACATCCTAAATATATATAAATATTATTAATATTATAAATGCAAAAGTGAGTTTCCTTGTTACGCTTTCACGTTAAAACGACTGAACAGATTTGGATGAAATTTGGCACATGGGTAGACAATGACCTGGGTTAGGACATGATACTTTTATTCCGATATTCTAAAGGGATTGAGACTTATGCGGCTGAAACCGCAAGGTAAGTAAGTAATAATTCAGCCGACTTTTTTAAAAATCTCACCTTGAAAACTTACGTGAACTGAGCTGTCAATAACGTTAAGTGGAATGAAAATTCACTTAAACACTTTCGACCCCACCCACTTTTCATAGAACTCATACGCCATGCCACCATACATATTGGAAGTGAACCCTCCGGAGGGTCCGGCATTATGTTTGCGCTAAAGTTAACCATCGCGAACGGTCAACGCCATTAGGTTCAAAACCGTGTTATCACTGTAAAACAAAGTACAATAGTGTTTTCAGGGGGTCATGTCGATATACGTAGTTTCCAACCTTTTACATTTTTTGTGATTATTTGTAAACGCGCACAAAAAAAAAAAAAACTAGGTGCATGGATTTTAAAACCAACGTATTTACTAATAAATCTTGTTAAAATATACATTTGCTTTGATTTTCACGGTTATAATGCTGTACTCGCTAAGAAAACCTTACATTAAGAATGGGCCGGCATCCCGTATACGAGTAAGTGAACCCTCCAGGAGGGCTCCCGGCACTGAAGGTGTTAAGCTCATTTCAGTTTTGTCGGTGAGTTTACAGAATAGAACGACACGTGTCATGAAAAATAATCAATAAAAGTTATTACGTGATTTACTAAGAAATCAACTACTTACGCTGCCTGAATTATTCATGGCGATATTACACGTAATGGTCATCAAACCGATATCGTTGGCAAAATCGATAATGGAATCAGTGTGACTTAAAATAATTATTGTATTGCTTAAGAAGATTTGATTTTCTGCTCGCTGGATTTAACTGTTTATTTAATTAATGAAAAAAGTCGTGAGGAAGCCTTGGCTCAACACCATAAAACTTTTCAATTACAGTATGATTTAGAAATATGTAAATCTTACAAGTGTCTGTACCAAGAAACTCTAAGTCAGTTAATTGAATATTGTAACTAGGTATATACAGGGAGGATATACTCCTTATTTAGCTTTTAGAAAAGTATCAATTAAATGTTTAGAGTGGCGTAGTTTTTTCATAGTTAATTGTTTTTGGTAACAAGTCTAAAATTTAAAAAAAATCGAAGAACCGTCATAGTTCGGTAATCATCCACTTTTGACGCCTAGTTAACTGGACTTCATTTGTTGCTTATGACCTCTAGTATAACTCCTTTCAAGGAATATGTCGAATTTACCTGTCACCCTGTATATTTGTAATTTCTGTGATACGCATTTTTTTCTACAAATTAACAATTTTGTAGACTTGTAAAGTTTTGTGGCATAGGGCCATGGGCCCGGAGCCTGGAGTTCTGAAATTGTCGGAATGAAACATCCTGAAATGTCAACACATAATGAGCAAGCTTGGTGATCAATGCTTGTTCATTCCCTGCATGAGCAGACTGTCTTGCCTTGCACTGTGCTTTTAGGCCTTCATAATAAAATAAGAAACTCTAGCAGATCCCAGCCTAGGACTAAATATGGAAAAAGAAACATCATGTATGAAGGGGCCAACTTTTATAATAAACTGCCTAAGGACATAAAATAAATCACATCGTTTAACATCTACAAGAAAACTTTAAGAAACTACATACTAAAAGATCAACTCCGGCCAAACAAAAAAAAAAAAAAATGTTTATTTTTTATATAAAATAATAAATAAACTTGGAATTTAATTAAGAGCAGTATTAAACAAAACAGCTATAAAAATAAAATCATATTACAGTAAAATAAACATTATATCTAATCAAAATATGTATGTACACAAATATGCAAATATACAACTCCTTATAAATATCTACATAAAATCTCTGCTTGCACGTTAACTTTAAAAACATAAATGAGGAAACAAAATATTACTTCATTTTTTCGTTTCTAGTTGTTTTGCCGCACTATGGTGTAGGACTTAGTAAACACGCTACAACCGTCAACTCAAGCTGCACCCTACCCGCATCGCTTAAAATTATGCTGTTTCTTGTCTAGAACTACCCACTTCTGATTTGTTTTATTTGTGACAAAACTATTAAGTCAAAGTGTAATATTATAATGTTAGTTTTAAGATAATTAAAACTAACAAATAAAACAACCTGTACTATGTGTAGCAATTTTTATTTTTAGGCTACGCTTGATGACACATAATTTTGTTTAAGCTTATGTATGTTTTGTCTATAAGTGAATTTGTCTTTAACCATAGTTTTTCAAGACTGTTTGTCTAGTTTTATGTGTGGAGGGGCAAACGACATACATAAACTAAAGAACGCTGCCTGGGACGATTCTTATATACAACGTTGATATTAAAACTAACTGCGTCCCGCAGTTTCACTCGAATAAGTCTCGATCCCGTAGGAATATCGGGATAAAAAGTATCTTAGGTCTTAACCTAGGTCATGGTCTACCCAAATCTGTTCAGCCGTTTTAGCGTGAAACCGTAACAAACAAACAAACAAACTCATTTTCGTATTTTATAATATTATTATACTTAGTTAGGATAGAAAGTTGTTAATGTGATAAAAATACAAAATGAGATGATTCTAAACTTTTAGGATTCATACACATGACGCTTGCTACCATTTATTCGACTCAACGATGGTTATTCATAGAACGTGACGTACCTTCTCTTACCAACATTTAATTTTAGTAAGAAACGCTGTATCTTTCAAATCCTCTTCAAAGGAAGAAGTCAGTTGTTTTTTTTATGTAATAAGTATTTTTTTTCACTTTTTAGTGGGTCGTTTTTTAATTTATCTAAGTTAAAATAGCCTAATGCCAACTGCTCATCACCTTTTTACAAAATATTGCTATTCCCGATGCTGGTACCATCAGCTACACTTCACCATATGCATTGTGATAGGCATAAATTGCTTAGCAACCGTATAAAAGTAATCGAATTGCAACCTGCGAAAAACTTATTATCGAATAGGTAGTTACGGTGGCCATCTGTGGTCTTTATCATCAGTTTTACTTCACCAAATGGTGCTTTCCGAGGTCACTATAAAATATACCCCAATCGCTGTAGGTGTGCCTACATTATTTGAAGAGTTCCCTCGATTTGAGAAATCAGATCGGATCTGATGATGATCAGATCCTGACCTGATTATAATGCGATCACCTAAGAAGTATACCCATAAAAAAAAAACCGGTGAACTGAGAACTTTTTTGAACCCAGTTAATAACGTGTTGAAACTAAGAATACTGTTATTATGGTGTTAATATAAGTAAACAAAGAGACACGCTGTCAAACTAATGCGTTGGCTAACAAAACACTGGACATTTTCTGGCAGTAGTTTATCAACAATCTGTTAGTTTATGAGACGCTTGGTGCAAATTGTACCGTCTTGATGACATCATAAAACTGAGATGTCGTCTTCTAATCGCCAAACAAGAAAGTAGTTAGTAAGCATAAAAGTAACAGTCACATAATGTTTCTGTGACCTAAATTCCGAGCTAAGTTTCAATATAAAGCTAAAGTTATAAAAATAACGAGGTAATCCGCTCAGAGCACTGATTTCAACAGCACTTGTCCGATCCGCACCGGAACACTTACACTAACCGCACTGAAACAAATTTGATAAGTGGCGTTCGGTGGAATACTCAGTTTAACAATATTATTTTTAGTCCCCGAACGGCACCAACGTATACAATTTTTTTGTAATGGGATGTTTTTTTGTCCAAGATCCATATCGATACAAATCTGTAGGTCTTGTACCGGATAATTCCACCTTGTTCACCTACAACAAGGAGTCACCCAATATAAAAGAAAAGACAGAACAATGATCCGACGCTGCACAAATATCAGTAAGTTGACAGCTGTCAACTTACTGATATTTGTGCAGCGTCGGCAGCCCATTCCAAAGCGTAGTAGGTACCTATGGAGAAGAACGGGCAAGAAACTCCACGGACACTCTTTTAAATATTTTTTTACAAATTATAAATTGTTACTGTCGCCCTAATATTTGTCACGCATTTTTTATTCGCAACTATGATACGAATTCTATTGTATTCAGTAAGTTGACAGTTAGAAGTAAAATAAATCAGTCATTACTCATTGTTTAAGTTATTAACATAACTTTGTAGTGTACATGACATATATGCATGGTTTTCATTCAATTTAACAACTTATATAACTTAAACAATGAGTAATGATCGATTTATTTTATATTATATATTTTATCATAGTTGCGACCAAAAAATACGTGACAAATATTAGGGCGACAGTAACAATTTATAATTTGTAAAAAATTATTAAAAGAGTGTCCGTGGAGTTTCTTGCCCGTTCTTCTCCATAGGTACCTACTACGCTTTGGAATAGGCAACTAGATTCATATTTCTGACTGACCGATTCCTTGACAGTTCAAAAGTGCCTGTAAATGGTTTAATTGAAATAAATGCTTTGAGTTTGAGTTGATTCCGATATGTCGACCATCAGTGGTGCGACAGCACATTAGATCGACGTACGTTAGTGCGACTGATTGTTTTCTCGATAGACGACAGGACGACGGAACGTTAGATCGGCGAACAAAAGTGCGACACAACTTTCGCTCGACAAAACAAAGCGTGACAAACGTTTCTTTATTTTGTTGCTACTTTGCGGAACCTGTGCTGACAGACCACCACGTCTGCCACGGGCTACCAAGGCCCGTACCCTTTATCCTTAGTGTGTGCGAGTGCTCAGTAGCGTGGCCTAGCGTAGTTTCATTAGATTAAGAGGTCAGGTTATACGGGTTTTAGTGCCAATGACGGCCTACTGTACCAAAACACTGGGTGGAAATGTTTCAAGACATTTCACAAAATTCACAAAAGATAAGATGCTGTTCAAAAAGTTGGTAGGTACCTACTTACACACTTTTGTTCTCAAGAAAATTCGTACGGCACAGACATTTGCCGTATTATGTCATAACTAAGGTACTGAATAGGAGACGAGAGTAATAACAAAGTTTTATTCGTCGAAGTCATATTTCACAGAATTTCAAAGCCAGACAGAGGGGCCTTAGCCGTCAAGCAGTATGGAGTCACGTAATAAAATGTTAAGCAGAATAAAGACTTGTTGTGGCACATTAAATACCGCGACGGAAATAGAAATTCCTTCTCTTGGAGGCTTTCATTTGAGATACCTTGAAGTATGAACAAGGCAAGGTACACAAGAAGAGATAAGTAGATGCAAGCAGTGTTCGGTATCTTTCTATGTTTATAGTAGTAAAAATATTGTCAAGGGTTAGGGTCAGTTCACAACGAGACGTGACGAGAAGCGACACTGCGCGCACTTTTGAAGATAGTGATTATAAATATAATTTTATTTACTACACAAAAAGATACACATTTAATTGAGATAATTCGAAAATGTCCCGCGGCGTTGCGCTACGCGTGTAGGCGAGTAGGCTTGACGTGCAAGAGCGGCGCACGCTGCGCTTCGCGAAGCCGCGTGACGCAGCGTGACGCTGCGAGGCACAGCCTGAAGCTGTCGTAGCGACTTGACTCTACTATTAGCTAGTAGGCTAGTAGCTCGCAGCGAACGTAGACACATTCCGCTGCGCCGCGCGGCGTCTCGCTGCGCCGCGCTGTGTCTCAATGCGCAGCGAGGCGTGGCGTTGCCAGCGACTTCACGATGCATCTCTCGGCGCCGCGCTGCGCAGCGCGAAACCACTGGTCTCTTCAACTAACGTCGCGTCGCGTCACGTCTCGGTGCGAACTGACCGTTAAGGTTATATTAAAATTTTGAACGTATAGTGAAACCTTCTCATAATCGAAAAAACATATCAATAAAAATACAAAATATATAACATCTATAGAAATATCCATAAAAATGCAATGGTATTTATATAATGCAATCATACTTTGTGCCAGTAACAACGACTGTATTGGGTCTCTATATTATTATCCCCTGCTGAGTCACAAGTTCTAATTTTCCGTTACTTTCATTGAACGATCGGAAGAAACGTCAAACTAACCACCCCCGCCAGACGATCGTAGTGCCTACTAGTAGGAAGCATGACATACTCTTGTCTCATTCATACTCTGAAGTTGAATTATAAATCGTAAAGCCAGTAACAGCCGTCTGCTAACCCGTCGGTATATAGGCCGGTATTGTACAGCCCCGTATTATGAACACGTTGGCGAAAATGCTTTTCAGAACACGTTTTCCACTCAACCTACTAGAAAATGGAAATGGGCTGAGTCGTGAGCGTTGCCAACGAAGGAAAATAAATTTGTTTTATTTAAATGTAGTTCAGGACTAGAAAGGTTGGCCTATCGGATTGTGGTGGGCTTTCGTTCGTGTTGTGGTGCGCCTTCCATTTTGTGGTGACGGGAATAGCTCCCGTTTACGATAATGACTTGAACTTTATTTTAATGAGCTTTGGAATTCTTTGTTATTATGTAATATTGCGAAATACGTTCTGAACGTAAATATTATTGAAATAAGTTTAGTTATTTACATTGATATTTTCAGGTACCTGATGTCGTTAATATTATGTTATAAACCTTTCATAGGTATAAGCCAAACCGCCAACTCCGCCTGGTTATTATTTTATTTTAAACTCAAGGCTATATTTTAAGAATGAAAAGCTATCTCGAGAAAGTTTGCAAACCGCCGTTTTGTTAAAAGAATAAGATCTTTTTAGTCTGAGGGCGAACCAAAAGGACTTTTGAAGTATTTCTTGAAAATTCTAGAAACTCTCGCGCTACCTGTGAAGAATATAATTAGTTGTATTTAGTTTCTTTGCCCGTAATACCTCATTAAATTCTTAGTGAGAACCTTTATTTTATATTTTGATTAGTTCGAGAAAAGTGAAAAGAGGTAAGAACAAAAGCTTAGCTAATGATAATATTAAAAAGTCTAAAGTTCATTATTAATCAACTTCGTAAAGAAAGACGAAAACTCATACTCGAAAGACGAAAAGTGTTTTTCTAGATGAGTTCAACGGAAGCAATCGCACCACAAGTCGAGTCGAGAGGCGTCGATGAGTGTCATCGGTCGCCGACGAGGGCCCTCAGCGTGCAGAGGGCACGCCCCTCTCCAAAACTTTTTACTTTACTATTAATGCAAAATTCAAAGCTGCATTTAATATTTTTCGACGAAACTTTAGCTAGAGAAAAGTTGTTGCACGTTTTATAAGTAACTTTAAATAGTTTAACCGCCGCTAAGTCTTACGATTTTTATTCAGATAACAGTTATTTGTTTATTGAAATACTAAGTCCATAGAAAATAGGGATGGAGCCTGGGTACAAAAAAAATTAAATTCTAATTAGTCCGTCAGTCAGATAATAAAAAAATATTAGACACGTATGTTTTGCTTTATCATATTTATAAAAAAAATACTTAGATAAAACGCATTTGAGGTTGGGAAGTGGGGGTCGCTACGTCACTAGTATGTATAAAATCTACATACTCGTGAAGTCATGGCACATTTTACCTTAATGTATCTCCGTTATCTTCAGATTACGCAAAACAAGAAAAAATAAGTGTCCAATATTTTTTTATAATGTCAAAAACGAACAAAATATTGTTTTTGTCAGTTACCCTATTACAGCACAAACAAAAACAATTAATATTGTTTCCAGTCGATAGTTAGATAATAAAGAGCCAGCGATTGAAAGGTAATCACGCGAAAAGATAAAAGTATATTAGTGTGCAGTCTCATTTTATCGAAAACGAAGGCAAAAGTGCCTAATCAAGGAAACAAAAAATTAAGAGTAGGTAAGAGTTTTACAAAAGTTATTCTTAACACGTACCATTAACAGATTATATTAATAACTATTTCGTTTTTAATGTTTGACTGAAATAATAAAAAAAGAGTGAAGAGTTCTTTGTTGAGGGGACCCATCTAAGGCCTCGGCCTTAGATGGGTCCCCTGATGGGTCCCCGGATGGGTCCTCTAATGGACCCCCTGATGGGTCCCTTTTCCTAACTCTTTCCCTTACCATGCAAAGAGTTTTCACTTGTTCTTTGTCGCGTTAATTTCGGAGAGCAATCGTAGCAGCTTTTGGCAAACAATTTTTCATTACTACTCGTATAAACAAAAGTAACGAAACTCAAACTCACTCAATATGAAGGCTTGTGCAGACCAGCGCGACGCGACGGCGCGACCCGACACGAACAATACAATTTCTAAGAAAACTTCACAGTATAACAATAACCGGTGTCACTTCGCACGACAAGTCGCGCTGGTCTGCACAAGCCTTTAAGCATTCTTAAGCATCATTAAATTACCTATAATTGGAAAAAGGACAAGCATAAACCGATTGCGGTGCGAGTTGATTTAATGTAATTAAATCTGAATTGTGTACGGCATGCAAAGTTTTAATAAACTGCCTTCACGGTCTGCTTGTTGTAAAAGCGTGAACTGTAATAAAGAGTTTTTAAGGAAAACAACTGAGTAAACAAATAGTAAAACCGAAAATTCGATGACGCTTTGTGACATCCACCAACCCACACTGGGTTTGGAATACGGTCTACAGCCCATTACCGATCACGGAGAGAAGGCCCGAGTCCCTCCATGGGGAACATTACTGGCTGATTATGTATGTCTGTTATGTTAAGCAGATAAGCATGCTAATATCGGTTTGTATGCAAAGTCATGCCCCGTAACGAGGTAAAAACATTACTGAAAATGTGTCAAGTGGTTTTTTGATAAAGAACCCGCATTTTTGTTCCCAACGAAGTTTGTGATGTAGAAATTTTGTTAGATAGGCTTAAAACATACGTAGTCTAACTGTAACAGGTTGATAAGAACGTGTGAAATGTTAATATTTATAACTGTGAAAATTCGCTACCTGCCAAGTGACTTGTAACGTAACGTGTGTTATTATTAACAACTTAAAATAATTAACATTTGCTGAAGGGTTTCAGACAGGATATAATGCTGTCTGAAACCCTTCAGCGAACGTTTACGTTGATGATTTTTATTTTTACAAGTCACTTGGCAGGTAGCGAATTTTTATTTTCATTATATCCTGGTTTCAGACAGGATATAATTTTTAATTTGTAAAATATTTACGATTAACAGTGTAGATAATATTTAAAGCTTTACAATACACTTGGCAGGTAGCGAATTTTTATTTTCATTATATCCTGGTTTCAGACAGGATATAATTTTTAATTTGTTAAATATTTACGATTAATAGTGTAGATAATATTTAAAGCTTTACAATACACTTGGCAGGTAGCGAATTTTTATTTTCATTATATCCTGGTTTCAGACAGGATATAATTTTTAATTTGTTAAATATTTACGATTAATAGTGTAGATAATATTTAAAGCTTTACAATACACTTGGCAGGTAGCGAATTTTTATTTTCATTATATCCTGGTTTCAGACAGGATATAATTTTTAATTTGTTAAATATTTACGATTAATAGTGTAGATAATATTTAAAGCTTTACAATACACTTGGCAGGTAGCGAATTTTCGCAATTATAGATGTTTACATTATTTAAATTATAAATTATGATAAATTATTATGATAATTATTGGATCTTTTTTGTTCTTCATTTTGCACACGACAATCTATGCAGAAGAAAAACAAGTACCTATTGTTGAAACAAATGCCTGATAACAACTTGTGTATTCCACAAGAGAATGCCGTACTTTCAAACTGGGACGATGTGCATAGATGTTCACAAAGAACGGCCAAGCAAGACTACAAGGCAATAGGACCGCAAGGAATCTTGTGTTAGCAGGGAAGAGGAATCCATCCGACATCGATGTGAGAAGACTTACAGCGAGACTACGTGACTCCACGTACTGGAATAGCTTATTGAGTTTAAAGATAAGGAGTGTTGTATGTGTGTATACAGCGCCGAAGGAGAAGCCAATATGAACAGGTTATTTAAGAACATAACACGTAGAAGCCTAACAAACATCTTAGAAGCCACTCAATATTGTATTTTGTGAGCCTTGTGCTTTTAGCGTAAATGAAAGAATCGATTTCTTATTGTTCTACTCGAGTTAATTATCTTTTTGTATGCACGTGTCTCTGTGACAAAAAAACTTTTTTTTTCTTTTTTTTCTTTCTACATATTTCAACAATCTGGTGTATTAAGTATTTTTTCTAATTCTATCAAGGCTATTAATTGATTTGAAGTTTAGGTGAAATAATTCCCTGAAAGAGATCCTGGATTTCCGGATAAGCTCACATTTTTGTGGACGAAATAGTAAATACTAACAACTGTTTCCGCGGCATTTCGTGAGTGACGTTCTCGTTTATCAGTGCTGACAGCCTTTGACGTGGCTTTGGCTCGTCATACGCACATTTTTTTAGTTGCAGTTTTGCTGAAATTCGGGCAACGTTTCATGGGACCGAAATCTTTTTTTGGTACGCACGCTTTATTAGTATCTACAAACGTAAATAAATAAAAATTAAAGGTTATGTTATAGTTTTAAATGCCCACGAACAAGCAATTAGCCTGAAAACCTAGTTTTAAGGCACAGAATTTTCATTAAATCCTTTAATATCGCAATCTAAGAACACACGAAACGTACACTAGTTTTTAATCTTCGTCTTTATTCAGTTCTATCAATCAATCTGCCTAGCCTTTTCCCAACTATGTTGGGGTCGGCTTCCAGTCTAACCGGATGCAGCTGAATACCAGTATTTTACATGGAGCGACTGCCTATCTGACCTCCACAACCCAGTAACTGGGTAATACGATACCCCTTGGTAAGACTGGTGTCAGACTTTCGGGCTTCTGACGACTCGTAACGACTGTCAAAGATCCACGAATGACAGCCGGGACCAACGTCTTAACGTGCTTTCCGAGGCACGGAGGATTCTCGGTATGTAAAGATGGTCACCCATCCACTGACCAACCCCGGCAAGCGTAGCTTAACCTGATGGATCGACCAGTGCGGCTGTTGTTACTTAGTCACGAGCTCTTTATTCAGTTCTAAAGAGGGTTAATATTTACTAACATTAGCTACGTGCCTAGGTCGCCGCTGCTTACTCTTGCATATTTCATCGAAACGCTATTTGCTCTGCGATCGGAAAGCAGTTACGTGGCATTAGTCTACTTTGATGCTATTGTTTTTTTTTTATGATAGGAGTCCAATTTCTGGGAAATGCTATGCAAAAAAACTAAGTAAATAATGCCACAAAGGAACGTTTTTCCGTAAAGCATAAATTCTTTTATGACATTCTCTTGAGTGTTAAGAGCAGCTATTACCCTCTTGCGTTGAATGATCCTGTCATCATTCCATCGCGACTTTGTTCCATTTATTCAAACAATAAAAACTGTGAATTAGCAAAATGATAATAAAAAGTTATAGCATACTACAAGCGAGTTTCAACATTAAAACAGTTAACACGCATCGCGCGCCGCCACTGGTAAGAACTTTGTCTACTAGTTTTAAATTGAAAAGATTCACTCGACAGTTTGAAGGAATTTAATTAGTGCCTCGGAATGTGGATTAAACTCCATGATGAAGGCGGCCTCGATTATGTTAGGGATGTCAAGAAATTGCTTTAGGTGCCTTCTCTGCGGAATTAATGTTGCTCAGCCAACTTTCTCGTATGAGATATTTCATTTTGTAAATTCATCTCGTCACGTTTGTGGATTGATAACCCTACAGATTCATATGGCGGCATGAATTTTAATAAAATCGCGGCTGGCGCGGTTATTGATTCTGCTCTTGTATTATCTAGTTAGCATGTTATCCGCAGACATGTGGTTATTGCTTGTGAATCGTTACGTTCGTCCTTGGCCTTCGTAATTTTTTTCTAACTTATACACAGCATCCGTCTGTTTGCCGAGTGCCATGATTATGGCAATTTTAACCATTATCATTGTTGTCTGTACCTACTTTGTTTAAATTTTCTCAACACTTTCGATTCCACCCACTTTTCATAGAACTCATACGCCATGCCGCCATACATATTGGAAGTGAACCCTCCGGGAGAGTTGCCAGCATTAGGTTTGCGCTAAAGTTAACCATCGCGGACGGTCAATGGCATTAGGTTTAAAACCGTGTTATAAAACACTGTAAAACGAAGTAAAGTTGTGTCAGGGGTCTTGTCGCTATAAATAGTTTTTTTTTTTTGTGATTGTTGGCAACCGTGAAAAAAAAATGCTTGGATTTTCAAACCGCATATACCTACTAATAAATATTGTTAAAATATACATCAGATTTTATTTTCACGGTTTATAATGCTGTATTCGCTAGAAATACTGACATTTAAAATGAACCCACTGCGGGGGCTCCCGGTATCCCATATGCGACTCGGTGAACCCTCCAGCAGGGTTGGGAGGCACTGAACGTGTTAAATGAGTTTGTTCATTTTATCCTTTACACCAGTGACTTTCTATTCAGTGGCGACGATGAAGAAACCTAAAAGGGTAGTGAGGAAACCTGCTTTAACCCAGTTTCCTGGCTTGACATTGGGACATCTCATCAGCAGTTCTTTCCTCGTCTGTATGAGAGGATCTCTTAACTCTGTATTGGGAAAGCCTGTTATTATTATAATAGTTAGCAGGCTCACATTCATTTGATGTTTAACAATAATACGACACAATGAACCACGAATGAATTGTCATTCGCATAATCAGTAGCTAATAACAATATAGTATAATGTTACATAATCACTAGTATGGTAACGCATGGCTGGCTTGCGACAACTCATTAAATTAACTTGTGCCGTAACTTGGTGTATAACAGTTATTGTTATTATTTGTGATTACATTATTTTGTTAATGGTTTGCAAAAGTGTTATACGAGTAGAACCCGTGAAGTGCCCTAGAGCTAGAGGGCACCCAACATCTTTTGTAGTTACTTGTCCAGTCGATTAAATCTGTTTTATCATGATTATTTTTCTGGCTGAAGTTAAGGCCATGTGGATGAGAATATTCCGTCCGGTCATTCGCTTCAGTAACTATTGGGAGTCGTACTTTATTCTTTAGCAGTGAAAATATTAATAGGATCCTATTTGAAGGTGCAATCAAAATACAAAGAAAGATAGGAAGAAAAGATGAGTCTTGTAGGTTGACCATTTTGCAACTAATCATCATTCTCCCCCCCTTATCATCATCATAGACATTTTACGCCGATACTAAATAAATTGGGTCGGCGCAAAATGCAAAAGGCTTTTGCTTCCCCGTCATCTTTCTATCCATATCATCTTCCACACAGTTCATCCATTGTTTCTTTGGTCTTCCCTTACTCTTATAGCCATCCACATTCATTCTCATAACTTTCCTCACGACATTTACCACCACCACTATTGCACCATTCCACCATTTTGCAACTATGTATAACAAAAACATTCCACTCGATTTCAAAATGGATCCCAGTCTGCCAACTATGTCTGTCAGAGCTAGGAACGAGCCATTTACGTACTCGGCGTTACTCTTGTTAGTTATCACTTATCCTCGTCATTGTGTTAGCGGAAGAGACCCATTGCGAATTTATATCACAATGAAATAAATTGCCACAATGAACGGTACTAGGAGCGTGACACACTGGGTGCGGTAAGGAGCGGCGCACTCGGTGAACTTTTGTTTTGACGTGAAATTACTTTAAAATCACAACGTCAGCTGCCGATTGACTGCTGATTGTGACGGCTGAATGTGAGCGAGCGTTACGTTTGGTGTGAACGCGGCCTAATGTTCAACATTTTTATTACGTTTCAAATCAACTTATTGCCATTAAGCCCATGTGTGAGCCCTAGTTGCCAACACAACCGCACCCGATATTTTTTGCTCGATGTGCCGCATCCCCAAAAAAAAAGAAATCGTGTTGCACCACACAGCACTATCCTTGGTGTGTGAAGTTTCAAAAGGCAGATCTACATCCCGATGTAGATCTGTCTGTCAGATCAGGTGTTCCCTGCTTTTTGTCGAGTTATGCGAACATAAATGTATTGAGCGGCAGATTTTTTTGATAAGTAAGTTTTGTCATGAACTAAAATTCACACCAACATCTCGACTTCACGTGCAAAAACAGTACTGCATTATTTTTTTCTTTTCTTTTGCTTATAGGTATATTGGAAATGGTGCGTTCTATCGCAAAAATAATGAAAATTTCGACCCCTGTTAAATAATACCCGTAACCCCTAAAACTCAACATGTAGGTAATATTTTTTCATAAATTCCATACAAAAATTTAAAAATTCTATATAAAACATGTCTTGCAGCAGCTGTGCGCCTCCGGCTCTAAAAAAATCACACGTTAGGGAAGACCACGGGTACCACGTGGAGTCGCAATTGTCAAATCCGATTTTACTTGTGTAAAAATTATTTTTAAATTTAGAGACTTGTTTTTGCAGAATAGCTTTAAAATTCTCATAGCCAAAAGTAATGGATGTCAACGTCTAAGATTTTACCATTGATATTAAAGTCCACGAAAAAATTAGTTTAAAAAAAAAACCGTGGACGTTTGGCTCCTTTTGAGCAGGATTTCTGAAGATTTTGATGTGCCATTATACTGTCACGTTATAACGTGGACGTGCACGTTATAACGTTATCGTGGACTATTTAATAGTGTCTTCATACATTTTACTTCCTGTTTTATCATGATGCCGTGGACGTTACGCCACGATAATATCGTCACGTTAGAAATTATAAAAGCAGGCATGTACTATCGCGGACACTGACGCCTGACCACTTTTCGACCTTACATGAGAATAATGCTTAAATTAAAATTATAAATATTAAGTTCGTCATAGACGTCACGGTAGCAATAGGGATGATGACAACATTTTTTTTTTTACGTCCGTCTATAAAAAACGACTATAAAAGAAATCGAGACTATAAAAAAAAATTGGACACGTATTTTTTCTTTTTTTACGTAATTTAAAGATTACGGCGATACATTGAGGTAAAATGTGCCATGACGTCACGAGTATGTCGATTTTATACATACTAGTGACGTAGCGATCCCTACTCCCCAACCTAAAATGCGTTTTATCTAAGTATTTTTTTATTAATATGATAAAGCATTAAATACGTGCCTAATATTTTTTTATTATCTGACTGACGGACTAATTAGAATTTCATTTTTTTTACCCAGGCATCAACCCTATTGTGATACACGCATCCAATGCATTCAGCTTTTAAGAAGGGTGTTATTTGTGTTTAAATAACTGAGTTTTGAATGCATAGAATGTATTTAATATTTAAGTAGTTGCTTAATTAAAGGAACGTTCATGAGTAAGTACGATACGTGAATTCTTCCGATGCATCTGCTAGGCCATCAGCATAGGTTTTGCCTTTCGCTTTACCATTGTCCACGACATGAGCTATTGTCATCTAGCTCGTGCCGACACGAGCGAACAAGTAAACAAACATGCAAAATTAGCATTCATTTGTTTATTTGTTTCTTACTATGTTTTCAGTCTTCTCAGAGTATAAATCGGCCTATATAATGTTCCCACTGCTAGGTCACAGGCCTGCTCTTGATGAGAGTGAAGGGGGCTTTAATCCACCACGCGGGCCTAGTGCGGGTTGGTAGATGTCACATGTCTTCGAATTTTTGGTTCTAAGACATGCCGGTTTCCTCACAATATTTTCATTCACGGTTTTGAGAGCAGGGGTGATGAAATAATTTACACAAAGTACTCGTAAGTTGCAGCCGCTACCGCTGGGCCACCACTGCTTCTTAGAGTGTCGATGGCAATCTATATTGAGTCGGCCCAAAACTAAGCTACAAGTTTGGCGCAGTCGTCCATCAATTCCTGTAGCGCAGTGTTTTTCAACGTGTAGATCGTCACCACCTGGGGGTCGCGAAACCTCTATAAGGGGTCGCGACGCCTCAGTAAAAGAAAAGAGTTTAAAGATATATTATTTAAACTTTGTTTTGCTGCATAAGATAATTCCAGCAGATTTTTTTTAGGTTGGTTCCCAAACTTGCCTCATCTATAGCTGCATTTAAAAACGTAATTACTGGACGTGGAGATCCCTCGTAGCCCTCATATTTATGAGGCCATCAATTTTACGACATAAAATTTACTTACAATTTACTCACAATTTACTTACAATTTACTTACAATTTACTTACAATTTACTTACAATTTACTTACAATTTACTTACAATTTACTTACAATTTACTTACAATTTACTTACAATTTACTTACAATTTACTTACAATTTACTTACAATTTACTTACAATTTACTTACAATTTACTTACAATTTACTTACAATTTACTTACAATTTACTTACAATTTACTTACAATTTACTTACAATTTACTTACAATTTACTTACAATTTACTTACAATTTACTTACAATTTACTTACAATTTACTTACAATTTACTTACAATTTACTTACAATTTACTTACAATTTACTTAAAATATCCTTAGGATTTAATTAGGAGGCGAGAGGCATACGCTGTCCCACAAATCCATCGTATCGCTTTTCCATGGAGGCGTTTGACGATGTAATATGTCTATTAATTATGTAATTAGCAGTGATCGGAGTAGGTAGATTGATTTTTAGTACTTGTATCATAAATGCACACAGAAAGAATAACATGGATAAGCCATTTTTCCGGAAAGTAATTCCGGTATTTCCGGATTCAATTAAATATTGTTAATGTTGGTAGTGATATTATTACTACTCAATTCAAAATTTAAAGGAAGGTATAAAAACTAAATTAATTCATTATTTATCTGTTGAATAATAAAAAAAAAATGTCAAATCGTGACAAAAAAAAAAAAATAGGAAGAATAATAAAGAATAAAATTGCTCATTTTATTACAATTCCTACCATCATCAAATGACTCCTTCCACTCTGGCAGAATACAATTCCTACATAAGTTCCGGTTTTTTTTTAATAATCCACCAATTCCGGAGGAATGTCCATAGTAATATATACGTTTCGGATCAATGACCCCAGTTCAATCTACCTACTCCGATCACTGGTAATTAGCCGATACGTAATTATAAAAAGCAATAAAAATGTTGTACGTATTCGATATATTTTATTATAATAAAATACAGATTATAAACAGAGGAGGGTAGGGGGTCGCGAAAATTTTTTTCATACTAAGAGGGTCGCGTCATGAAAAAGGTTGAGAAACACTTCTGTAGCGTAGGCAGCAGGGTACGTGGTTCACGATAACATCTAGGTATCTCATCTTTTGTGGCCCATATCACATGTTTCCAGTGATAAAACCATTTTCAGACACATATCATACACAGGGTCAAATTAAATTTGCTAGTAAAACTACGCAGGCGTGATGGGTATCGATATCTAAACATGATAAAACAAAAAAAAGTATTGTGGATTTTTTTTTGTTTCAACAACCCTAAATGTATAGTATATTTGGAATATTTGTTTTTTTTGTGTAAACTTCACGGACCTAATATCTTAACAAGATAAACAAAAAAAAAAAAAACTGATTTTCTCAACTCATACTTGAAGCAACTACACTACTAGTGGACATTGCTTTAAAAAAAAAACATCGGATCTTCTTTTTTTTCTTTTATCGTGCTTAGATATCGATCCCACCCATCACGTCTGCGGATTTTCGCTAGCTTCTTTTATTTGACCGTGTATAAAAATAAACTTTTACACGCACTATTCACGGTGCCTCAGATCGCGTTGATTGTGACCATGAACCAAGAACACATGGGACTCACACGTGGTGGGCTATTCTTAGCACACACCACACGGAGACTGTAGTACATGTCTCATAAACAGCTTGAATATCCTTTCTAAGCAGTGTTTTAATAAGAACTTGATTTTGAAAAGTGTTTTTCATCTAAACTAGTCTGCACACGGCTTAAAATAACAGCAAATTAATCTAAAAACTACCTCTGTTTCAGAATGCTACAAGTCATACCCTAGGCTCAGTATGTTAAAACTAATAATATTAAAGTAATAATTGTTTGTTTGTAAGATGTCACACAATCACAATGCTGATCCGATTCAAATAAAATATTTCACTGTTGGAAAGCTATGCTATTGCGGAGACATAGGATATGTTTCTTAGTATAGTATTTTCACGCAGAGGAAGAATCAGGCATTATCTAGTTTTAAAATATTTCAACTCCATTGTTGTACCCGGCGTTAATTTAATTCGATAGCACATCTATCAACGCAATTATTGCGCAACAATAAATGTTCTTATAATAATTATGCTTGTTCAACCACATTTGCAATTTGCATTAAAACCCAACGGAAATGGAACATATTCTAATAGAATTAATGTGTTACTATTTATACCTATTGTGTGTAGTAATGACAAGGATAATTTGTATTTTTGTTAAATTATTATTCACTGTAGGTAGTCAGTATTGTTATATACAAATGGATTACCTGTTAATAATTGCGAATTTGATATTAATAGCCTTGTAACACCTACACCACAGCAATGCATGTACGAGGTTTAATTACTAACCTGTTGGTAGGTATTATTGGGAATGAAAATCATAATTTGTAATCGAGAAATATTAATTGATCCTCTAAAAACTTATTGACCTCCTATAGATGAACACTTTTTTAAATTGATGACCCTCTAAAAACAATTTCAGCTTCTAATTATGCACACTTTTGAAATAATTGAGCCGCTTTTTAACTTTCTGGTTTATTCTCACAGTTGGTCACAGTAACTAAGCTAGGGTACGATCAAACGGGTTAGGCTAAGTCACTGGTCAACCACGCGCGAGCCGCGGCAGCGGCAGGCGAGCTATCCAAGTTGGTTGCAGATACTTGGCTATTTAGTATTTCTTTTCTAAGAACACAAAGTAGAATTTCTTTGAGGTTTACAAAATGAGGCGCAATCATTAAAATAGAGTTCGATAATATTTTTAGGAGGGTAAAATGGGAATTCAGTAGAAGTTAGATAAAATACGGGTCCACCCTTTATAGCAGAACTTTTTATGTCATAATATTATTTTGCATAACAGCGGATAGCATAAACTTCATTTCGCAGAAAATCTTTTGGCATACACTCATTTATCATACATTCAAAACTTATAATTTTGTAAGTCAGAATCATCTTTTGGCATACATTTCATATCCATAATTATTAAAAAGTAGAAAACCATCATATTGCACAAAGTACACAGTCAGAGTCGTCTTTTGGTATACATTTAATATCTATAATAATTGGAAGACTTATCTATCGTATTATGCAGCATGCAAGCAAGCATGCAGCATGCAAACAAGCATACACCATGCATGCAGCAAGCAAGGCAGCATGCAACATGCAGCAGGCATGGTTTCTTTCACGGCTCCGGCGCTGCGGGGCTCCGGCGGTCCCACGCGAGCTTGTCGTCGCAGATGGTTTTAACGCTCAAGACCACCTGCTCCTCAGCTCGCGGCTCGCCTCGCCCCTCTGCGCCTACGCGGGCTTAAATTACACTCTAGGGGTGGGCGGAGCACCGCCCTGTCCTCACGGAGGCAATCGGCGGCGGCGATCTCTCGCTTCCGGCCCTGGTTCAGGCCATGGTTCGGAGCGAGAGTGCATGGGAGGCCGTCACCTCCTTCTGCGAAGCAGTTATGTTCGCGAAGGAGGAGGCGGAGCGCGCGAGGGAGATGCAAGCTGCACGCCCTCGCGGCCCTAGTCGGGAGTCGAGAGCCGACTTCCGGCCACCGTAGGCGCGGGCTTGCGGACGGTGAGCAATGGGCAGCTCGCCGATAAGGACCAGGCCCGTGTCGACGGCGCGTTGTGTTCCACGCGCGCCTCAAAGAGATGTCAGCACCAACCGACGGGGTCGAAAGACCAATGCCTGCTGGGGTTGCGGGTTTGTCCGAAAGGGATAACGCGGCCCCGGCACACAGGCAACGGAAGGAACACGGGTGGGTTTTAGTCAGTAAAAGTCTGACACACCCTCTCGCTCTGCCCAGAGCGGGAGAAGTCATTTGATGATTTTTTTATTATTCCAAATGAAATACTGCCATCTTCATAGTATGCCAAGTGAAATTGTACCAAATAATCGTAACTCTAAATAAACGTTATGCTAAACGAAATTATGCGGAACATTAACTTTGCCAAAGGTAATTATGCCATCTTAAAGGTATGCCATTGTAAAGTCGGACATATGAACATTCGGCCAAATAATAGTTAGTTTAAATATTTTTTATGCCTTTAAAATATTCGTTTAAAGAAGAGTATGCCAAGTGTGTTATGCCAAATAAATTTCGGAGCATCAAAATTCTGCCAGATAGAGGGAACCCCGATAAAATACATGCCTTTGTAATCCAACAGTCGTGTTACACAATCTCTACAATGTTACCAGAATAGATGAGAGTTATGTAGGTACAGCATAGGTTCAAGCTCTTCGAAAATTAATTTCAATTAGTGTTGTGCTACTCGTCTTTTGTGCTCCAGGGTGCTCCATTGTTACCAGTCCAACACGCGCCGCCAGTCAAACAACGCGCTCCCGTCGTTGCTAACCACAATCCCACAAGGCTTTGACACCACAAATTCTATAGCACAGACCATAGATTTAGCTCAGCGCTGCCATCTGGGTTACTCGCTTTTTTATTGCGTTAACATGCTTTTCTACTTAGCTACTGACATCGCTGTAAAGCGCCACGGGAAGCTAGCATATCCTACACAAAATGGTAATTTCGCTTGATTGACCTAACATGACGGTTGAATAATGTAGTACCTACGTATTTGAACATAGGTTTACTAATGTGATTTATAGTATATATAGGTAGTACCTACAGCAGAAATACAGGATGTCATGAACTAATACGTACCTGCCTTTTTCATCTTCGTAGCACTCTTAACAGAGCGGTCGTGGTGTTCATGTAGTTTCTTGTCCAGGGGCTGATGTGATTCGCCTCACGATTTCTCGCCATCTACTTCGATTTTTGGTGTTTTTAGTGCACTCATACACGGGTTCGCCCACTGCGGATTTAATTTGGTCAGTCCATCTCAGGCGCTCTATAGAGCCACCCTCACGCATCGAGACGTGTCCGAAGTATTTGAGGATGCGCGTTTAGACCAGAACTGAAATACTCTTTTTGATGCCGAGTTCTTGGCGTATAGGGGGGTTGGTGCGAAACTCCATCGACGATACCCCAAGTATTCTTCTCCAGCACCACATTTCCAGAACGTCTATCTTCTTCTTCTTCTCGATGTCACGCAGCGTTCACGTCTCAGCAGCGTTAAGGAACATAGGAAAAACCAGTGTTTGAACACCTGCCTAATATATATTTTTTATAGAAAAGGCAAAATCCTCTGTCTGCTTAAGATGTTGGTACTTTTAGCGACGAATGAAGCGGGCTTAGTTACGATTACTATATGTAGGTATGGATATACAGCATTTAAGTATCAGAAGTGTGTGGTCACATCTATGAGCCAGATCATCGAACTGAACAATTTTCTCCATGGGAATATTTTTCGCGATTACTCTCATCGTAATCGCGAAAAATATTCAGCTATACTATACCTATATTTGGATCGAGTAGGTATTGAAGTTTTATATGGGAAACTTTTGCACTGATAAGAAAAACTTATTGAACTTAAAAAACTCCCTCTAATAATTCTTATAAATATTAAATCAAACATTCTTACGCTATTAAGTTATTTACAAAGGAACAAACTTATCCGGATTTTTCTAATTTATTTGTTATTATTTTTCTCCCGTAGTAAGTTTTATTTTATCTTTAATAAATTGCATTAATCTTTGGACCACCGTCAAAAAACTCTACGTATAATTTTTTTATTTCGTGAGAACACCGCGAATAAATTACATTGAAAAGAATTCAATGAAGCGTAAAACACATGATTAAGAGAATACAACGAATTTTCGTATAGAGTAGTGTGCTCGACGGAACCGAATATTAATTAATTATCATTTACTTTGTTTTCAATGCAAGCGTAATGCTCATCAAAAGAAAATGTATATTTGTTGAACTGAAATACCTGAACAAGTTTGATATAACTTAGTAAATTAAAAAAACACTGGCTTTAAAAAAAAAAAAAAAAAAGTGAGCTCAGTAAAATATCCTTCCCTTACCTACGTACGTACGTACAGTCTCGAAATAAAAGAATTTACGATTAGATCAATTTTACTTGCACTGTGCGTGAGACTAAGTTTCTGACAATGTACTGGAAACATTATGGATGAAAATTAATAAAGGTACAAAAGGGTGACAAGTACACCATATGCGAGAAAGTAATGTATTGAAAATTGCTGTACCTTTTCCTTTCTTTACCCACCCACGACGTTATTATTTGTAAGATTAAGGCCCGCGTCGACAGACGCGTGGTGACACCGGTAGAACAACTTCCGTGAAGTTTTCGTAGAAATTTTCCACCAGAGTCCCTTCGAGCCAGTCTGCGGCAGCCTTTATGTCTATCTAATAGCTCCTACACACTATGCTGCCGCCGGGCAAGCCTCGGCACGCCCGTCCCTGCCGCATAAAGCCGCACAAAGGATCACAAAGGAAGTGAAGGCGCAAAAGCCGGGGGTACGTGCCGTGCGGCAAAAGCTGGCGTCCATGCCGCCGGCATAGTGTGTAGGAACCATTACTTTATGTACCTTCTCAAACAGTAGCAAGTTAGGTACTTCTTTTTTGTTTTACGCACAAATGTCAAAGTCAAGTAAGTAATGTTCTAGGTAGGGCGGCACTCACGAATAACTCTAGCATTTCGTAAGGAATGGAAGTGTTTGTGTTTGACATTTGTAAACAGCGGTGTCCCCTAAAACAATAATAAGATGATATTTTATGACTGGTACGGAAAAGGAACGTTAATGGAATATGGCACCTAAATAGTATGGTATTAAATTAATAGAGTATGCTACTGGCTATTCAGCATGGATTTTTGAGATGGGGCAGTAAGGACAGGTACCTTAACCGTTGTAGCTGAAGGAAAACGGTCTTAGGAGACACTCCTTAACTTTTGAGACATTTTGATGTGCATTCGAAAAAAAAAACGTTAGGTTGACGACAGTCAGCAATAAAATAGGCAATTTTCTCAAAAACTTTTTTGTTGCCTATCGATCCTGTTTCTTATAAGGGTCAAAACAACTCTAGTGGACCAATTGAGGTTTGAGTACTGACTAGAAAAGTAAAAAATCTCAAAAAGCTTTTTACATACTTTAAATAGGAAAGCTGTCCTTACTGCCCCATCTCAAGAATCCATCCTGTATACATGTATATGTAGGGGCTCGTAGCTAAATAATAACAGCCGCACGGGTCGATCGAAGGTTAAGCTACGCTTGCCGCGGTTGGTCCGTGGATGGATGACCATCCATTACATATCGAGACTCCTCCGTGCCTTGTAAAGCACGTTAAGCCGTTGGTTGATATGTAACATATTACGTAGGTAATCATCAATATTTTCGTTTCGCAAATAACTGTAATACTTCGATAGGATCACCATATTGAATCACCGAATAGAATTTGAAAAAATAACTAGTTACTAAAATCATTAGTTTTTTTTTACAAAACAGGGCCAACGCCTTCGAAGTCACTAGTTACGTTACGTTTCGCGGAAACCACGAAACGACCACCCCTAAAGTCTAGTCTTACCAGGGGGTGTCGGGTTACCCAGTAACTCGGTTGTGTAGGTCAGATAAGTACTGGTATTCAGCTGCATCCGGTTAGACTGAAAGCCGACCCCAACATAATTGGGAAAAGGCAAGCCAGATTGATATTTACTGGCTACGAAAACAACTCAACCTTAGCGCTGATTTCACCAATGAAACTGAACGCGATCAGCATTTCTAAAACGCGTTCAAGAGCTGTCAGTGTCAAAATTGTTATGGAATATTGTACACTGACAGCTCTTGAAAGCGTTTAGATGTGCTGCTTAGACAATACTATAAATTTCACTATTCTATTTGTAGTTTACGCGCAAATTACAGATTACCGAGTACTAAAGTAAACCAATGCGATTGACTTCTTTAATAATATGAATTTTCTACTGACGCAGTAGTAACTTAAACTACTCACGCACTCGTGACATGTTCCATTCGACTTTTTAATATGTACTGAAAGCATTCACCTTATTTTTCCATTCAATGATAATTACGTACGAGGTCGATTAATATTCATATACATGCATACATTCATCGGATGGGCAAAATTCCCAGCGGTATATTAGGCGTATTAGCATTGCGTTGCGCGTACTGTACTTATGTATAACATTATGTATTAACTGGTAATATTTAATAATGTAGGTACATTAATAATCTGTTGTTAATCTCTTCATTTAT
Organism: Agrochola lota; assembly: GCA_947364205.1. Classification (NCBI taxonomy): domain Eukaryota; kingdom Metazoa; phylum Arthropoda; class Insecta; order Lepidoptera; family Noctuidae; genus Agrochola; species Agrochola lota. Next base: position 12,849,268 of record OX376223.1, on the reverse strand, counting down.
TAAGCGTGCTGATAGTTAATACTAAATACCATTTAATTTAGGTGCGTTTAATTTGCCGCCTTGCATCTGATTAGACTTGGATAAATTATATTGTACCTACGTGTTATAGTATATTGTTGTATATGTGCAGGGTATAATTCGTGTGCCACACATCACAATGCGTGCAGCCGTTTATGCGCACCTCAGTGAGAAACATCCCAACATGAAGACAGGGCGAACTTCACCAATGAAACTGAACGCTATCAACACATAAAAGTGTCAATATTTTCTTAGTAATATTGACACTGACAGCTCTTGAACTCGGATTAGATGTGCTGATCGCGTGCAGTGCATTGGTGAAATTCGCACTAAGCCGATAGCAAGGCTATTTTTATCATAAGAACTCTAATTTAGTGTAAAATCCTGCCCGGCGGTCCCCGCTAACTAATATGATTAGCCCATATTACCCGCTCGACTGTGAAGGTTCGGGTATCGTTTACCTAAGAATTATGTTCCGTAAATAAACTAGCACATTGTATAAGGTGTAAACAAAGCTGTTTATGTTAGCTACGTATTTTTTTGTTTTACTTTTAGAATACTGTTACAAGCGATGATGCGTTCAACGATGGTAAACGTTTGAGTGGAAGTTACCTTTTTGCTAGAAATTTGAAAAAGTTAACACTCAACAAAAATAATTCTTAAAATTCTTAGAGCACGGCATCCTTCGGCATCACTTCATGCAAGCGCATACTGATGGTAACTAGGCCGTGGCATCATTAGTTATGCCGTGGCGTCCTATAGAGACGCCGAAGCGTACCGTCCCAACATCGTGCTAGTGCGTTGTTTTCACAACAGTAACTCATAATCAGAACAGACGTAACGCTGCCTGGCGTCCCACCTGGCCTCGGCAGCTTTCCGGATGCCGAGGCATTCCGAAGACTGCTGACACGGCATGCCTAAATATCACAGCTTTGTTTTTGAACCTACAATGACTATCATTGAAATTTTAACTTTATTGTCATACTATTAAGTTATATTCTTATTCGTAGCCTCCCTAGCCGCGTGCCGTGCCGTGCCGCCTGCAGTAAGCGCAGGCCCTAAATCTTTCTTTTTGTCTCTTACGAATTTTGTTAGTAAGCGAAAGACAGCGATATTTTTTAATTTACTATAGATAGAATACCATTATGTTGAAATTTATAGTCAAATTCAATTTCATTAGGTAGGTGCTAAAGTTATTTAATTTATTCTACGTAATCTTGAAATCAGTCTGAAAGATCGTAATGAAATCGAGATAAACTGTTTTGGGTTTGGGATCCTACTATCTGATCTGGCTTTAAGGAAACACATTATGTGGGGAAACTGACCTAATTTATTTTCACAATTTTAGTTCCTAGGCTTTTTGCTTACCAATTTTTTTTATAGAAAAAATTACTTTATCTTGAATAAATTAATTATAAATTCGCACACAATTTTTGAGATTTAAAAAGAAAGTGGAACATACATCTCTATGAGGCTGAATATACAGGGCTGCCACGATGAAAAAGCAGCCCTAAATGCTCTCAGTTCAATCGATACAGAAGGTATGTCCAAAATTAGGTCGACTACCCTATTTGTAGGCTTCGCTCAGGTGCCCCCGACTGAAGGTGTTCGCATTTGAACGCATTTGTAAGTGTTTTTCTTTTACACCTTGAGGGAAGCAGTTAACGAAAGATGAAAAATTCTACCGAAATAAAATATTTCTTTCATGTGTTTCCATTCTAGATAATATTAGTGTCCTTCACCACACAATCCTCACCTTCAAAACTTCATGAAAATCAATTTTGAGAACGCCAAAATATAGTCATAAATAGCCACCAAGGTTAAAAAAAATAGTCGCATTATCATTCCGAATGTATAGCTATAAGTTGGTGCGGATTGTGGGGTGAACATCTCCACACAATCTTCACCTCAGTGCAAGCAAACGGCTGGGAGTATCGACTTGGTTTCAATTTAAAAAAAAAAGTCAAGGTATTGTCGTTACGCAATGCCAAATCTCGAAAATAGTCATTAAGGGATACCAGAGATATAAAGGTGTCTTGATGAGGATTACGTAGTGAACTTTTCTCGCCACAATCCTCACCTGATTACTGTGGAACGCGTACGTTTTTTAATTTGAATTTGGTGTCAAAAAATAGTCAAGAAATAGTCGTCTCCAACCATGATAATTTCGACCTGGTTAACTATGTAGACCAGGTCACAGGGACCAGGGACACAAATATTTAGTAAATAGCCTTTAATTTCCTTCATCCTTCTTGTAAGGGAAAATACGCAGCTGTCATAACTTTCACCTACAATTTATTTTTTTATAATTTATGCGACCCGGAAATTAAGTTCGTAAAACCAGTATACAAAGTAATTATACAGGTCAAATAACAATAGAAAAGTTCATAAAAGAGACGAATACAACATAGATTTTAATTGAAATTCCTCATAGGAAACTGGGTCATGTTTTGTTCCTATTGTAAATCAAGAATCATGAATTATAGTTGTACGACATAATGAGACTGGGTAAAACTGTAAGCGCACATAGTAACGTTAAACAAAGGCCTACAGTTTTCTAGATTTATTCCCAGATTGGGAGTACTGTTAAGGGATGGATGGATGCGCTAATGTAGGTAGCGAAATTCAAATTTTCTTACGTTTTTTGCAATTTAAAGGTCAGTGTCAGGTTGTATCTTGATTACAATATGATTCGCGACCGTAAAAATATGGCTTTACAGAATTATAATCATTAGAATCAGCAATACCACTCCGTGTATTAGAATAAGTAATCCTAAAATGTCATGATTTATTAAAATAGTCATTCAATAGGAATATATGACTTAGAGTTGTATTGATGATTTTTATGATTATAATTCTATAATAAATATTTGATACGGCCGTGAATCATATTGAGATCAAAATAAAACGTGACCGCGGGCTGCCCTGACGCTTTCGCCTTAAATGATTTATGCCTATGATTGGTCCTATGAGTTTGATTTCATCTTCTATTGTTCAATTCTTAATCGCAGTACCTTCGGTAGGAATAGTCCTAGTAGAAAATAATTCCTTAATCAGCAAAGTGTGTGATTGGATGGCAGTAAAATCTCATACTTTCGCTTTCAGGGGATACAATCCAGAAAAAACAGAACAGACACGAAAGCCATGGCTTCACTAGTCCCTGGGTGACTATTACATAGTTTGGTGCTATATAGTAGCTTGTAGCATGTACGGTCGACTTATAAAAACCTTAACGAAACTAACAACTTTGACATATTATATTCGATGCACACGGCGATATGGAAAATGTGACGCATTAGATCATTTGACAGGTAACGAGTTTTAATGTGACAAAGTCCATATGCGATCAACGTTTTGGTAAGGTTATCATAGGATTCGAATTTTGCAGAACGCAGAACGTTTGCCGGCAGCCGATAGCGCGAGCATGGGGTGTGGTGTAAAACTCATTTTGAACTGCCACGTGCAGTGTTGGGACAAATGTGCCCAACTTCACACAATGTGTGTGTGTTGTGCACACTTCGTGTTTTAGGCGGCTTACACTGAAACATGTGATGAATGTATTTGTTCAGCGGTTTGTGTTGTAAAGCTTTGTTGTACATGTAGCGTTGTAACAATCCTACTTTATTTAAGCACCTTCAATTTTGTTGGGGTCACAGTTATTACGCAATAATTCATCTTTGATGTTATTCAAGGCATGGTTGTAACAGACCTGATATGGTTAAATGTTGTAACGGTTTGTTGCCATTTTTTTGTCGTGCTTATTCCGCCTCTTTCGTTCCCACTGCTAGGACACAGCCCTCCTCTTTGTGAGAGGGAGTGAGCCATAATCCACCACGCGGGTCCAGTGCGGGTTGGTGGATGTCACACATGTCTTCGATTGGTTCTAGGACATGCCGATTTCCTCACGATGATTTCCTTCGCTGTTTTGAAAGCAGTTGGTGATGCCATAAATTACGCAAAATAGTGGGCCTGCCGGGTTCGATTCGAACCCATGACATGTAAGTTACCACTGGGCCACCACAGCTCACATTAGTCGTGTCACACTGCTAGATTAATCAAATCCCCGGAAAAGACGTTCTAAGAATTCTCTAGTGAATTTATAAATTAGTCCTATTACACATTTGCCTTAATTATTATAATTTTTTTTTTTTTTTATGTGTATGAATTCATTTAATTTCATTCATTAATTTATTTAATTCATTTAATTAGATTAAAAGCGCAGATCGGAAACGTGACCTCTTCACGTTTCTGATTGCGTTTTCAATAATACGTAAAGCATAACCTATCACAAAATAATACAAAGTTAAACATCTGGACGTTGTGGAACATAAACGGATACACTTGTTTTCCCACACAATGCACATCATTGCTATTGAACAATGTGTTTCAGAATTCCGAATGCAGTCCAAAAATAGGTCATTAAGCTTTTTAGCACTGACAATCACTTTGACACAAATGTGTATGCAAGTCATGGATTTGAATCGTGTAGTCCTATTTCTATCATACTGACAAATAAGTTTTTATTTACGACAAGCTCTGTGCCCAATGGTACTTATCATCGGTAAATGTTTCGAATTTCCATACAAACTTTCATCCCCTATTTAACCCCCTTAGGGGATGAATGTTCAAGAATATTCCTCTATTGCTGCTCACACGGAATAATAAAAAACAGTGCGGTTCCTTCCTTCGTTTTATATGGAACTCGTGTGCCGTGGTTCTAAATCCAGCAGCGGTTCAGACTGTGCGTTGTCTGTCAGTGTCACCTCACTATCCCTTTCGCTGGTAGCCATTATAACCATGGAAGATCAGGGAAATTAATTGATTAGCAAATCAACTTTGACAACTTGAATTGTCCGTATATTCAAATCACAATTGCTATTCTTTAACAATTGTTTTCAAAATTGAAATGGCTATACCTCACACAGCAAATTAACGGAGCGTGTTAATTTGCTAAACAATGAATTTCCTCGACTGTACCTAACATACTTCATTATACTAACCCACTGTTATTGCGAACATTGTCGGACACTGTGGGCGACAAAAATGATTTATTATGCATTAGAAACATTGGATGGTATTGGAAAATGCATTATTGATTAGGAATTAATGGGCTGTATTTATGTTGACAATTATTGTGAAAGCTTACAGTTTGTAAAGACATGTGTATCAGTGCTTTGAAATCTCATTTAGCTTTATCTGTATATTCTATATGGTTTATCTTTCACGCGGAGCATGTTAGGGGCTTAAGGCACTTCGCTCATACAAGCTATGTAGAGTCGAGGTGCGGGCGCACAAGCAGCGCGCGGCATGTACGTTTTCATCGGAATAAATGGCAGTGCGCCCATATACTAGAGTCGCGACGACCCCGCGGCCTCGCCTTGACTTACCAGTGAGCGACGCGCCTTAGGGCCGATTTTTCAATCCTCAGTTAAATCGTTGAATAGTTATCTAGCGTATAAAATTACCTGGCTGTTTATCAGGCTAATAAATATTTTCTTATTTTCAATGGTCTTCGTTAACCAACTTTACACTATCATGTGCAAGCGATATGCACAGATACAGTATTCAATGTGTTGGACAAGAATAGAAACAAAACGTATGTTTGACATTTTGACAAGATTTCTTATCTTTTGTTTAGATCCACAGATGACCTTTTTTTTGTTGTTATTTTTAGCTAAGTTGATAGAAGTGGAAAATATTTAATTGCAAAAGGATCAGTTAAAAATATTTTTTCTGTCTGTTAACTGTGTTTATCAGGTACTTGGTACTAAAAGTTGAGCCTAATGGATTAAAATGATAATAATGTCGTCCCGAAAACGTCAGAAAAGTGATATATTTGGAGACATTTAAAAAACTAGCGTCAATTGAAACAAAACATCCATGGTTTCAACAATACAAGAGCACGAAAACACGCAGAGGCAGCACATTAAAACCCAAAATAAATGTTTTGAAGTTTTCAAAACATTATTTATTCCCTAGAATACGGTACTAACTGAGGCTTGCAGGGACAGTTAACTTTATTCCTCAGTTACAGGCTTTAATCGTCAGATACTGACTATCTGACTATTCAAAAATCTAGAATGATGCTATCTATGGAATAAACGCTATTCGATTCTTTATATGAGGATGAAAAAATCGGCCTTTAGGGAATTTAATGCGACAAGGGCTCAGACAAGTATTTTGACTGAAATCCGTAATATGCATATACCCCCGAATAGTCAGCGAAGGTCTATTAGGTATCTACCTATGAATTCAATAAGAAGAAATTATTACAGAAGTAAAAAATAACTCTCAAGGCTCGTTAGAAAGTTAAATAGATGTGAACTGGTTAAATTCAGTTTAAAGAAGATAACTTTTAATATAAGCCACTCTGGACTGTCAAGACGGTATAAAAGCACCTGTGTTCGTGACCAACGATGTGATGTTGGTGCTCGTCGAGGTTTTAACGACTTTCGTCCAGAAATAGTAACCAGCAGCCAGTGGTTCAGTAGAGCTAAGTTTAGCACAGTCGAGATCTACCCTTTGTGGTGCTTTTAAGTTTATTTCGCTTAACCGACCTACCTAAATTTATGTTTGTCGGTCCTCGAAATTCCAGAAATTCTGTGATAAACCTCCGCTAGGAATCTAGAGCCCTTTGTCGTTTATAAATGTATTTCCTATTTTCGTCATTCTGCTAGGTAATTTCTGCATCTCAAAAGGATTTTTCAAAAACATCTCAAACTATACTGAATTACGCATTAGATATACTTTGGGAATCATAGTTTGTGGTAAAAACACAAATCAATGTCCAATTTGTTAATTCAGTACAAAGGTATGGAGGTAAGCGAATGATAAAAAAACACATAAAACCATGTCCTTAAAATCTGCAGAAAAAGTTACGCCAACCTCATCACAACTGAATAACAATATTGTGCTGAAGTTTTCCTAATGGCTTTAGTTTGGCCCGTTTTGAAATAGACAACTTTGACCCATATATTCGGTACTAAGCCAAGTGACAATTTTCCTGTTTCTCTTTCCTGGATAAACGATTATTATCGAACTTATCTTATTTATTCCGGTGACTTCTTTCGGAACCTCTGTACTTCGTTAATTCTTCTTACTTAGATTTAAAAAAATCTGTCTCTGTTTACGCGTCACATAATTCTTCACAATATTAAGATTCATCACATTATCGCAAGTGGGTGTTGTTGGGCTTTCATACAAACAAATCAAGTAAAAGTGGGGCTAATTAGTAAGACGAGCAGCTGTTGCTTAGCCTAATTAGCGGTGTTGTGTACTAAGTACACAGTTTGTACATGCAAGCAAGATGTGACATGATTAATTAAACACTAAGTAATTGCTAGCTTTTCTGCGCTAGGTTCCTAGTTCCTAGCCAAAGGAGACATCCATTTGCCTCCTCAAACAGTATGATATGTTTGATGCTCCAAGACTGGAACAATTTCATTTATGGCCTTACTTTGGTACCTATGGCCTGACATAATACGTACTTACGATCAGCTTAAGAAAACGTTGATTAGTTTTGACCTTTGTCACAAATTTTACTAATTACTTTTAGAATATAGATTTATTTAAAATGTATATTAATTTACATGTACTTAATATTGTTAAAATGCTGTGCCCTTACAGGCTTCATGTCAGGGTTTCGACCCTTAAAACTGTAATATCTTTTTACTTTATGAGAACAAGTAATATTGTAATTTGATGGACGTGACATTTTTATTGCTGTCGTCAATTGTATCGTGTATTATGACAAGATTCTTAGTTATTTTCGTAAATTGGCCGTACATGATTTGCATTAAAAAAATAACTTTAATAAAAAGAATCAACAGTGGAACAGGGTGCAGTAAAGATCTTTACTGACAATGTGTTAAATGGTTAGTTTTATAATAACTACGTAATGAAAATCACTTTACTATTCACTCTTCCAATGTAAATGTAGGACAGGTAAATAACCAATGTGCAGTTACTCGTACAGTCCCTTTGCCAGTGCCAGGTTGGGAAATTGCTTTATAAGAGAATTTACTGGAACTGCGGATCAAATCCCGCCTCAACCCGCAAAATATTTATGTCCATTAGCGTCTCGTCCCTTCGGTGTTTGTGGGGCAGCACTGAGCACACAGCGGACTACATACGTCTTATATACTTCTGGTACCGGTATCTTGTTTCTACCATTTGTAGTACAGTTTTTCTTGCAAAGATTTATGGGAAAATATTCATAAAAACGATCGTTTTCTTTTAGAGCTTTTCATAAAGAGGTATTTGCCAAATAGCAAAGTCGAAATACAGTACCCACCCACACTTTCGGTGAGGAAAGGCATGACATAATTTTAATCCAATATAAAATAGGCATGGTCCCATATTCCTTACAACTGGGAACGGCAAGGAATTGTTGAATTTTTTTAATACTTCAATATAAAGTTTGTTTTCCATAATTGACAAGCCATTAGTGGCTCTTTGTTTTGGAAATATAACAGCCCACTTCGATGGATAGTGACGCTCCTGTTTTGGGACCTTCCTAATAATTAGATAACATCACGGTTGTATTTCCCGAAAGGTTGGGCAGAGGTGTGTAATTTAAAGTACACCCACAATCTAAAAAAATAGTTTTTTGAGGATCACACAAATACGCTCACTCGGCCGCAGCAGGCATCTGCAGGCGACGTAACATGACTGGTTTCTATGAATTTCTATGAAATACCTTCCGTAGCTAGCGATACGTCGTTGGCAGCTACGGGCGAGTGACAGGCGACACGTGCAGCTCGACCACAGACCAGTAGTGCCGCCAACGCTCGAGCGATAACACGTTTTTCTATCTTCTTTCTACTGAAATACGGGCTGCTGCCGCCTTTTTTTTTGGGTGGGAAATTATCAAATAACTTCTCCAGCTCTGGGCGGAGCGGGAGGGTGTGTCAGACTTTTACTGACTTAAACCCCCCCTGTTCCTTCCGTTGCCTGTGTGCCGGGGCGGCGATATCCTCATTTCGGACAAACTCACAACCCTGGCAGGCATTGGCCCTTACGGACCGCGTCAGTTGGTGATGACATCTCTTTGAGGCGCGCGTGGAACACAGGAACCTCCCGAAACAACCGTGTCCGGTGAGGACCTGCGTCCGGCGGAAGGTGGGCTGCTGCCGCCTGCGGTCGGGTTCGGAATCATGACTGCAGCGACATGACGCCGCGACGTGTCGCAAGACATGACGCCGCGACATGTCAAGTGCAGTTGCTGCCTGCGGTCGGGTACGGAATGGGACCTTAATTATATATAATTAGCGCGTCTATTAATATTTATAGGAAATCAAAATAGAAATTATTTGGGGCTCGATTAAATACATGCTATTGTTGATCTTCTCTTCATATAATTGACTTTGTTCTACCGCACGGTAGCACTCCATATCTCTATCATCCATGGTCACATCAGATAATTAATTCAGAACTGTTCGTTTATAACACGGTCAATGTCAACATTCTCATTTCTATTCATAGCGTTTACTAAGATTTCTGTACAATCCTCTTGGTTATGTTGGGTAATATTTTGTTCCACATATTTATGTATATTTTGTCGTTGGTATGTAGTATGACGTGATTAGGGCAGACATTATTAATCAATGTAATGTCTATCGTCGCAAAATGCTTTTGCCAATATATTGTATATACGTACAATCTATACACTTGAGTGAGATTGTATTTCACCCATCGTTGAATACCTAAAATTGTATTGTCGTTAAAACAGTGTGATTTACAATAATACTTCTCTTTGAACTTAATTCAGATAATAAAATTATATCGTCATGTGTGCAAATAAGTTTTTGTTCACAATTTAAAAGATAGTCCCTGTCTTGGGTGATTTCCCTTCTAATAAAACTTCTCGAATTGTTAAATATTGCAGAAAGCTGTAAGGTTGCAGTAACCCTTAGTTTGAAGATCACGATTATGCATAATAAATGACCCTCCGTTCGCCTCGGTCGCTGCATTGATCCATTTGCTTCAGTTTAATATTTTAAAACAGTTTTTCGCAAGCAGTTTTTTAGTGAGATACCTATACCATAATGGAAACAGTATGTTGTTAATGAGCTCGTAATTTTGTAGTATTGAAATCGGACATTATGCGTGATTTATTCGTTTTATTAACCGCCTTCCAAAAGGCGGAGGTTATAAATTCGGATGTAATTTACTTTAATTTTTTTATGTATGTTCGGGCATAACTTTAACTTTTTTCCAACAAAAAACTTACATTTCGGAAGGTGGTGTCTTTCGTTTTGTATTTTCGTTATTTACCACGGACTTCCGAAATAAAGTTATTTTTCAGTTTGTGTATTTATTTTTGTATTTTTTTGGAAGTCGATCGTTTGTTTTTTGTAATAAAGTTTTTCCAACGTTAGTTACCAAAACATCATCACGCCTGTAATCCCCGGAGGGTTAGGCACAGTTGTACCTGGAATAGTACGCCCACATTTCACCAGTTATTATTAAGTACCATGTAATGGGGGCGAGCCTATGTTTAATTAAATTGTATAAAAAGGTCTCACCTACAATAACCAAACTACCATTTTCTTGTGTTTGCTACATTGGGTTACAATACCAACAATCCATTGTAATTTTGCCTAGTTTAAACATATACATATATTATTCGTCTCTCCATTGCTGAGCTCAACACACTAACCGTTTATGGTCGCTCGTATGCTCGCTACAGTGTGACGTTATCCCTAAATTCCTGACTTGGAACGGTAGCCCCTAATTGTGTTAGAACAATTAGTGGTTTGCACAGCCTGTCGTTTACACGCATTTGCACATTATATGCATCAATTTGCTGGGTGTTCAGCCATACGTATAATATACCTACGTACACCTACGATCTCGGAACATTGTAGTAACGCCTGAATTACATCCTGTATGTAACTTATCAGAAACGTGTGGTCATATTTAAGGGTATGGGACAGTTGATAATTTTGTTGCGATTACGATGTTAGTCCCATAGAGAAAGTTGTTCAGTTCGATGGTCTGAACGTCACCCTTAGATAAATATGTCCACACCTTTCTGATACATGCTGTATATGGTTCTTCTTCTTTTCGAATCGATGGTACAACACAACTAACAACATAACAGATGGTACAACATAACTTGTTTACAAAATTACTTTGGCCCAGTAAGTGGCCTTTTTTTTTGGTGGCTTGTTATCAAATAACTTCTGCCGCTCTGGGCGGAGCGGGAGGGCGTGTCAGACTCTTACTGAGTAAAACCCACCTGTGTCCCTCCAGTGTTGCCTGTACGTACGCCAGGGGCCACGGTATCCCTTTCGGGCTTTCCTGCGACCCCGGCAGGCATCGGTCCTAGTAGACTCTTTCTGTTGTGCTAACATCTCTTTGTGAGGCGCGCGTGGAACACAACGCGCCGTCGACCCGGGCCTGGTCCTCATCGGACGGCGAGCTACCCATTGCTCACCGTCCGCAAGCCCGCGCCTACGGTGGCCGGAAGTCGGCTCGCGACTCCCGACGCCTGGGTCGTCTCCTGCGGCGACTAGGGGCGCGAGGACGCGAATCTTGCCTCTCCTCCTCCCATGCACTCTCGCTCCGGACCATGGCCTGAACCAGGGCGGGACGCGAGAGATCACTGCTGCCGATCGCCTCTACAAGCCAGTAGGTGGCCTGTGACCATATTGATTCAATATGCCGTTCGTTCGATTCTCATTAAATTGCATCTCAATGAGACTTTGTTGCTTCTGCCTAGTGTCTACACTAGTAATATAAAGAGAAAAGATTTGTATATTTTTATGTAGTGAATAAACTCAAAAATGCCTGGCCCGATTTTTTAAATTCTTTCAACACTATAATGCTATATTATCACTGAGTAACATAGGCTGTAATTTATAGATATATCACGTGGGCGAAACCGCTGGCGTAAGCTATGTATAATTCTTATACTCGTACATCCTACTAATATTATAAACGGGAAAGTTTGTGAGGATGGATGTGTTTGTTACTCTATCACGCTAAAACTACTGAACGGATTTGGATGAAATTTGGCACACAGAGTTTATAACCTGGATTAACACAAATGATACTTTTTATCCCCATATTCCCACGGGATCGAGACTTACGCGGGTAAAACGGCGGGGCGCTGCTAGTCTTCTATATATATATATAAAAATCTATTGCCGTGCGTTTGTCTTGCAAAAACTCGAAAATGGCTTTACCGATTTGATTGTTTTGTTTTTTGTTAAGTTTGCCTCAATACTCCCAAGTTTATCAAACAAAAGAAAATTAAGAAAACTCAAAGGAACAGCCGAAAAATCGAAATTTTATATTTGTATGAGAATTGCGCAGGTGGAAAAAAGTTCACCGGGATATCTAGTTAATAATAAAAAACCAACCATCTTATTACCGAGGAGACTGATTAACAATGTGTGTATTCAGTGTGTACATTATCTTTTCAGAACGTTTTTTCTGTATCGATGGTTGGCCATGAGAGTTATTGCTTTTAGCGATAACACTGCCAATGGTAGCTATTGTTGCACGCCTGTTCAATTCATTCACTGACAGATAACTAACGGCCTAAACCGCTGGGTCTAGAGCATGACATTTTGGACAAGAGTTACGTTAGAGGTTCAGTGGGCTCCAGAGAACCCTCACCCCCTAGCAATGTAAAAAACAGTGCAAGGGGGTGAGGTTTCTCTGGGGCCCACTGTAGGTAGCTGACAAAGGATTTTTAAAAATTCATGCCGGAAAATGCTAAAAAGGTGGATGAAAGTTTGTAGGTATGGAAATTCGACATTTTTGCCGATGGAAACCCATTGGGCGCACGGCTTGCTTATGTTTAATCTCCGTTGTCATGTCCCTATCGACAATTTTGGGAGCCTACTGGGAACTGAACTAGAAATTTGATAAAGTGGAAACGGTTAGCGAAGCACTTAACTTGTAACTTAATCGTTACGTAGGATATATTACATGTTCGTGCTACTGTTTTTACTATCGGCTTGCAGTAAAAAAATAATTATGTACTCTATGTATCTACCTAATTGCGGTACTTATTCCATTGTAGCTTGTACACTATACGATGGATGTGATATGAAAACATGCATAAATAGCGTTTTTGCTGTGTCACTATTATTAAAAATTGTTTTACAAAACATGTCCGTTTTCCGTACTGTTAACACTTATACTCCATTTGAAATAAGATTAAAGATTTAAATAAACTTTTTTTACAGTCCGTTCAACCGATTTTGACTTCATTGGGTTGGTGGCTTGACAAATGGCAGCTGCAGTAAACAGTTGGTATTGTAACCAGTTCTTTACTTTTAATGACATCCTTATGCCTACAGTATAGAAGTCAAAATCGGTTGAACGGAGTGTAAAAAAGGTTTGTTTAAATGTCTAATCTTATTTCAAATAGAGTATGAGTATAGATAGTTCTATGCTGACTCAAATACCCGGACATAACCCCAAAACGTTAGTTTCAATTGATGCTGTTAAACAATTGTTAATTAGCGGAAAGGGACAGAATTCGTATAGCTTAATCCTACCGATTACAGTTAGATGAGGATGTTAATTTTGTACTATGATATGACACAAACAGTTAATTAGTCCCGGTTTAGCCACAAATAATATGCGGCTAACTAGCCGCATATTATTTGATGTTGCGTCGCTGTGTCTTGAGGACTCGAAACTTGGTATCAAAGTGACGTCTGTAAGACCATAAGGGTGCAATCAGACTGTGGTCAGTCGACAATATCGTGACATATTTTGAGACATAAGAATAAGAATCATTTATTTGCAGAAAATACAGGTGTTACCAGTTGTAAAAGTTGGTGGTTAATGTACAGTCCATATTTTGCCTGTCTAGGGCATGCAAATTAATTTTACAATTATAGGTATCTAATAGGTACCTACTTATTTAAGATATAGGTACAGAAAAATACCTATGTACTCGTAGGTACTAATATAGTTTCTTTTTTAATGAAGATTTTTTTATTTATTTTACAATAAATATAACCACACACACACACACACACACTTATCAAAACTTAACCTGAAAATAACGATTTATGTTACAACAATTCTTTAAACTAAATAAAACACTTCACAAAACAAATAGGAAACTTAAAATAATGTTTTTTTCTTTATGTTGGAGAAATTCTTGTAAACTATAAAAACAGTTTTCTATCAACCATCTACGGAGTTTAATTTTAAAATATTTAAATGGGAGCTCCCTTATGATCTTTGGTAACTTATTAAAAATTATAATGCACATATGATAAACATTATTTTTGATAAGAGTTGTATTACAAAAAGGAACTAAATTTTTTGTTGCATCTCTTGGTCTCTGTTTTGTGTAATTGTCACCTTTGAATCTAAAGAGTTCATTATCCTCACAAAAACCGATACCTCAAACAAATATATCCGGTCAAGGTCAATAGTTTCCGTTTTTTAATAAAGGCCTGCAGGACTCAAGCGGACCGACACCACATATAGCTCTTACACATTTCCTTTGTACAATAAATGTCATAACATTGTCTGTTGAATTGCCCCATATTATTAGTCCATATCTTAATATTGCTTCAACATACCCACTATAAGCTATGCGGGCTTTTTTTTCGTCTGACACAATACGAAGTTTTCTTAATGCATACACAAATCTATTTAGTTTACTGCATACGTTGTTAATGTGTTGTTTCCAATTACAAAATTTGTCTAGAGTTATACCTAAGAATTTAATACTTTGTTTCTTCTATGTTTTTGTCTTTTATTTTAATGTTAATACTATCGGAGAGTTTGCTTTTGTATGTACGAAATTTAATTAATTTTGTTTTAGATATATTTACACATAGGTTATTAGATTCAAGCCATTCTATTACAGACTGTACAGCTTCATATATTTTATTTTCATGGGTTGAACTTTTAGTGTTATTGGGCACTATAAGAGAAATACCTAATAATTGTGAAATATAATGAGGTGGTTATGGTGACGGTCGACGTCGATCAACTGCATCTGGTGGCTACCTATAATCCAAATCGGACGTTACTAACTTTCGGTGAAAGACTGCACTTGGTCAAAAATTGGCATCAGGCAATGAGATAGCGGGTGTTCAATTATCAACTCTCCTTCTGTATATCAGAGTTTGCCTTTGCCCTGCAGGAGTTGAACTCTGGTATTATAAACTCATTAGCCAAAACTGTAGGGAATTCAAAATCGTGCCAGTTCTTAGAAGTGTTTTCGGTTCGTAGCGAAATTTTCATAAAATCGTCATTGAATATCATCGAAACGGTCGGGATGGGAACGAGGAGCATATAAATGGACTTCATTTACTGGAAGCGGCAAACTGTAACGGATTTAAGAGTTTAGTTTTAAATTCCGTTGCGGTTTTCAGCACACGTATTGATAATAAATAAGTCCAATAAAAATGTTACACCGTTCTTGTTAGAACCTCATAAAATTAGAAACGGGAATTTTTTTTTGGTAAAAATCGTGTTACGTGAATACGTTATCAAGTTACTCTTTAATTAGTTATTATAATGCCGTGTATTTAGTTATTTTTTGTTGGTATCGTTTTACACACATTGGTAGTAGTAGATACAGTATGCCGTAAAATACTTCATAAATTGGTATTTATATTGTAGTTTCTATTGTCTTTTTCATTTACTTAAATCTATCTAAATTAGTAAAAAAATATGTTTTGTTACTTTTTTCTTTTTTTTGTAACTGTTTTGTAACTGCATTTCATTCTCCTATGTTCAATGTATGCCGTGGCAGCCTGTAATTAAGGCTACACTACAAAAAGTAAAAATAATATGGGTATTTTAACATGTATTTTTGGTGTATGCTTTGTTGGTAGTCCTTAAATAAATAAATATAAAATACAGCAACATTTGTCTCGTTACTAGTAACTACACGTGTTCCAAATTTTACTCCGACCGTTTACATTAATGCCAAATACAAAAAAAATACTTTATCACAGGAGGTGTAACAAAATTGTAACATCACCCACTGAAACAACAAATTATAGGTGGCCTACCTACAAATATCCACTGGGATTTCATGAATTGATTTAAACCTTTGAAACCCATTTATCGAATTTGTAAAGCTTATACCTACATCAAGGGCAAAAACGAGGCAACTGTTTACAGTTGAAAACTGCGGATGTTTTATGTGTGTTTGCAGGCCAATTAAACAAAGTATGTATAAGCGACTTACTCATTTGTTTGCTGTAGTTTTATCTGGGAAGCAATAAATTAGAGGCAATTTTTATTAAAACTAAAATTGTGTTGACTTTACTTCATTGACATTGAAATGACAAGTCGGCCGTACCAAATACTTATAAAGTGTTTTTAAATGTTAAGTTATACGAAAAAAAAGATTCCGACCAGTTGAGAACCTCCTCCTTTATTTGTTTTTTATTTTTATTTTTATATAGTAGGGAAAACAAACAGTGACACATTACATTTTGAAGGAAGAAATACAAAAAAGATACGGCTTAATGTTTACACATTTGGCCGTATCTTTATTACACTTACGCCAACAACATTTACCACAAAATTCACATTAAAATAATCTTTACAAACCATGCTATTTAAACTAAAACCTAAAAACTAAAGTTGAAGTCGGTTATAACGGGCAATCAGGCTATCTGTACTTACTATTCAAACTGCAAAACATATAACCAGTCCCTCGTAACTTGCTTAGCCAATAAAGACAGCTTAATGACAAAAATAAAGCAACATTCATTAATAGCACTATGAATTGCAAAGCGAAACGTAAACAAGTGCAGATAGACGACGGGCGGCGTCGCGTCTGTCGGATTTGTCGCTCGAACAATTTCCCCTCATTCTTCGACGTTGGAAAATGAAGTGCTTTTTCCATTTCCCGTCGTATGTCGTGTTGCTCGAAAGCTCGTGTAGGTGTGAACCGTGTGGAGCGACACTACGGCTCGAGCCTTCATATCCTGTGTGTGCCTGAATGTGCTCGAATCGTGAAATTACCTGCTCTTTGTGTTAGATTGATCGTTGATGTACGCACTGATAATGTTGCTTGTAATTGTGTTTTTTATTTCTTTTTCATTATTTTTTTCGTGTTGGTTTTGTGTAAGTTTAATGGACATATTGTAATTGTTTAGTTTGCGTGTCACTTACGCCACAAATAATGATTGTATTATTATATTTTCATCTGTATAATTCCTTGGAAGTTTTTTACATGTCCATATAGGTTATTAGTTTTATCTACGACATTTCGGGTTATTTTATATTTTCCTGAATATTCAAATAATCGCTGAAAAAGGACACGGATTTTGGTTTTAAGTAAACACGAGCTGTACCCATTTAGATAACTGTACATCTACGGGTTTTAAAGTATTTACCTATATTCCAAAGGAACTACTTTATGAAATATCCAAATAATATTCACGGTATTTTATAGACAACCTTTAGTAGAGGATCCGATCTAGGAATGACCTTCAGCCATCTGTTTAATTGATTGAGTATTTTAAATCAAATTTAGTATGTTAGAAACAATATCGCGAGTGTTGCCTAAAAAAATCCTGGCCAGACTGTGATTAATAAAAAAATAAAAAAATACTTTTTTTAAACATTGCAAGATTTTTTCAAGAGCACCTTTGCCTAAAAAATGTTTGACAATTCGGAGTTAATGACCTAAATAGGTGACTATTTATGAACAGATGGGTCTTTAGGTCGGATCTTAAGCTACTTGTAAATATGAAGAGCAAATTATGTATATATTAATTATTAACGCGTCGTTAAAGTTTCAAAAGATTCCTTTGCAATGATTAACAGACTATAGCTAGTTAGAAGGTTAATCTTGTTACTTTAACTGGTTATATAATTTTATTATACCTTATATTTCTGTGCTCAGATGCACCAACTGCTGGTTAAGCAGTATCGATAACAGTATTCTATGAAGCTTCTACTTGCAAAAGGGACATTACCTGCATCCCACATGATATTTGCGTTACTCATAACTGGAGATACCTTTTGCTATCTCATCAATTAGGTACGCAAAATTCACGACCACGTCATCTTTTAAATCAATTACTTTCAAAGCTAAATAGACTCGACGCAAATCATAGCTAACAAAGATATGTTAATTGGTCTCCATCGCTATTAAATTCCTTGTTATAAACGGAATCACAAATTCACGATCGGAATCGGAACGGGACCGACTTCTCTGTAATAAACAATGCCTATCCAAATGCAAATATTTGTCAACGACCTCCACTGATACAAAAGGACAGTGGACGAATTAATTCTAACAGCGGCCACAATTAAGACATAATGCCCAATGAAAGGGTATGTAAGGTTTTTCAAGTTTGCACTGGGACATCAAAATCCATTTTAGTGATTTCGAGTAATATTCGAATGATGACCATCTATTTAATGTGCAGAAGATTTGAACAATGTAGGGATTCAAGGAAGCTGTTTATCGCAGAATCAAAAAAATTCTATCGTGATTCGACAATTGCTTAAAATCACTCGGATGAATTTTGATGCCATTTTGCACACTTGAAGAACCTATAAACCTCATCATTTCATTTCATTTCATTTCCTCATATGTCCTAATCGTGGCCGCTCTTGGACTAACTCCCATACAAACTTGCCCACTGTCTTTAGCGGCTGCGACGATCAATTATTAATTTAGTACTACTCATAGCAGCCATTCTCGGATTCCATCGATCTGTCTGTCGCCAACTGAAATATTTTATAACCTACTCAGCGGGCAGCAGGCCCGCGACTTCTCCCGGACTAAAGCTTCCTCCCCCGTTTGACCCGCGCAGGGAATGAGCTTTGAAAATCACTGTTTATTGAACTTCTACACCAAGATCTTTCTTCTATTTTCTATTGTTACTATATAGTATATCAAGAACTCATGGCTAAGGAATTACAGCCGCACGGGTCGGTCCATCAGGTTTAACTACTCTTGCCGGGGTTGGTCCGTGGGTGACCATCCTTACATACCGAGACTCCTCCGGGCCTCGGAAAGCACGTTAAGCCGTTGGTCCCGGCTGTGATTCCTGGACCTTTGACAGTCGTTACAGGTCGTCAGAAGCCAGAAAGTCAAAACCAGTCTTACTAAGGGGTATCGTATTACCCAGTTAGTGGGTTGTGGAGGTCAGATAGGCAGTTGCTCCATGTAAAATACTGGTATTCAGCTGCATCCGGTTAGACGGGAAGCCGACGCCAACATAGTTGGGAAAAGACTTGGTAGATTGATTGATAGTATATCAAGAATAGAAGAAAAGTGTCAAAAGAACCATTAGTTCAATTTCATCATATTGGGAAAAAGTGCATCAAGCAAATTTTGGACGTCTTCTCCTTGTCCTGTCCCTATTGAATGGTTTTCATAATAAATCTTATTCAGGGTTTCTATATTATATATTTTATATAATTAATTGGTCCTTAGTCCGTACGTACATCTTTTCTTTACTCCGTTTGCATAAACTACAGCAGTCAGGCAATGCCTCATCGTGATGGATGCAGCACAGTTTTACTCCTCCGTGTAAAGTTATTTCAATAATGTATTCATTACACAAATAGAACCCCGTCTCCAGTCTGTATGTTCCTTCTTTTATTCATGGATTTGCTCTTATTCCTGCTCTATTTATGTTTCGAATATGTAAGCATGTTTACAAATATGCTAGATGCATTCTTGACATTTGCAGCTTCAGAATGATTTTTCAGCTTCTCGTTTTTTGGACAGTAATAGTCAGAAAATAAACAATTTTGATATGATTATAACCCATTACTTTAGGTGCAGACATGTCGTTATGTTAAAAATATCATTAACTTGAAACATGATCCCGCTTATTAAACTAATAGAAAAAATAATGTTTGTAATGGTCGCACAAGCGCAATATAAATATGGACAGTATGGAAACTAGACCTATTTGTTGAAATAATAAACTACGCTCCGTTTTTAAAAAGATCGCGGTGACACCTCATCTCGACACGGCACCCGCAACTGACAGCACCGCGACAATCGCTTAGGGTCTCGTCAATGATTGCGTATGTGTGGGTGTGCCGTTTCGAACGTTTACTACGTAGTTTCTATACTGTCCATATTTATACTGTGCACATAGTGAGGTTCGGCAGGTTGATTAATTATTTATTCCATTATGATATTACAAGGATACGCAGGTGTATGTTACGCATCTTCTTAATAAAGATACCTACTTATGATTCATTACTACGTCAAAGGTAAGGCAATAAATACGGTGTGATCTATTTTTAGCCGAACAGCAGCTAAAATGCCTTGATTTTCAGTAGGTACCTAACTTTCTGGGCTCAATACTAGCAGAATTAGTATTCTGATTCTCACTGTATGTAGCTCCCATCAAATACAATCAGCCCGTAAATATCCTTCAGAACTCTCAATATTATTAAACTGAAATATTCGGCCTTCAACGAACAACTTGTTAAGTGATGCCAGAATATTGCTGTCAGCGTACCTACATGTAGATGCTGTAAAACATCTGTCACCTTTTGCCACACGCGAAAGAAGTAAAGTACCTATTGCCTTATTAGATTTACATAACAATACTTTTATTAGCAGAAATGTCTGTCGTCAAGCACTGCAGTGCAAGTAGATAGATATATCTAAACTTACAATAGGTGCAGTGATTATTGTGAGCGTTCCCCTCTTCCATTGTTAATTACAAACAAAACTAGCGATCCCTTCCGGCCGGATATGCTTGTGAGTGTACACAAGATGATGCTAGTCACACCGTATGTTTGGACCTGTAGGGCTGCTACGAATTACTTTTTCAGTTTTTGATGTAATACAAATGCATTGTTTAATAAATAAAAAAAAATAACAGTGTTTTATTTCCTGCAAATGCAGTGTTGGAAATTCAAAATTATTCTTTTTCTTCGTTTCGATTCGATTTTCGAACCTTCGACCAGCAATTTTCGACAGACATCGTTATCGTATGATATTTGAATACTCGTTATTATAGTTCGAAATTATTTTCAATGAAAATAGTAGACTTTTTTATGAATACTTAAATACCACGGATTTTGCATAACCATTACATGAACCCAGTTTTAGCTTCGCGAATAAAATGTTTTAACGCACCAGTTCGCAAAAAGAACTTAATTAAAATTACACCAAAAAAGTGCAAAAGTAAATAGAAAAAGTTATGTAAATAAGTAAAACATTATCGGGGAAGTGGGTTATATTATATTTATCTCAGATTTTAAACATGGTGAGATGTTGGTGTACTATAGGTACACCTGTGCCTAGCCCTTCGGGAATACAGGCGTGATTTCATGTTTAATTGGCAGCCCTAGGGTTCAGAGAGATATCTTCCCGAGAAAATGCTGGCAGGGGCGCGCTTAGCGTACTATTGTGTACGTGTACCGGCATTGTTTTGAAACATTATGCAGCGTATTAATCGGTCTGTCGCTTCCGAGACGTGTCTTCAGTTTACGTTCACTAATCTCAGGCTGGGGCCAAACGAGCGTAAATCGTCGTAATTTGCACCCTCCAAGATAAGTCGAGAAATGTATGAATTTAATCTTATAATCGAGAAGTCAGTTAATCTTCTTTCATATTTTGCGGAAGTAAACCGCAATATTGTATGAATCAAGAAGCAAAGTAGGTAATTTCTACAACTCACTTAAAAAGTAGACACCTTGGTTTACGCTTGTGAACTAGATTTGATATAAAAATATGTCAGATTTGAATCAAGGTTCGTGCTTCAACACCGTTCTAGACTACGAGCCACAGTCTGTAGGTGTTCTTTCAACGAGCTCTCGAGATGCAATGTGCACTTGAAGCTAAGGAGATCATAAAACGTTATGGCTTCAAATCTCTCTAGAGCTTTCAAGTCGAGGAAGAGCTTCAAGTAGCTCTTGAGATTCCTCGTCGACAGGTGAAAGTTATTCGCCCGTAAAATTCGTCAATGTTAGGCTGATGCGCTAATTTTTGAAGAATGTTACCTACTCATTAATAGGCGACTGAGGGATTGACTTAAGAGGCATTGTTGGCAGAAGTAGCTTATATTTCCTTGCGATTTTATACCGAATTACGTATCTACATAATATAACACCATGCCTGTATTCCCGAAAGGCTTAAGCAGAGGTGCACCTATATACGTGTAATACGAAACTAACGAGCAATTTCACTTGGTCGAGTTATATTTTAGCGATATAAAGCGCTGTCGTTTAATGTTTTGTGGTACTGGAACTCGGACGCGTTCAGTACCACAAAACATTAGACGACAGAATTGGTATGAATTTGGGATTATTTGTTTCGCTACTTAGCTTAGTAGAAGTTCTTAGTTTACAAAATGTATAGCTTCTCATGACTGGGACTTTAGCAATAAACAATTAATTTTAAAATCTTTGTTATTCTGGCGAAATTTCACAGCAACAGAAAAAAGCTTCACCATGAGACAAGAGATGAAGTTCCTTGCTGATTTATAAAAACAAAATGCAAGTACAGATTTCAAGACAAAACATGAAATACGGATACAGAAATAGATTTAAAGGTAGACAGAAACAACCTGTGTTTTGTCGGCGGAAGAAATCACTGCTGGAGCGTGACTCCGTCAAATTACTTGCAGCTCTACTTTTACAAATGGATGTACAGACTAGGGACAAATAAAAAAACACGTGATTTGTTCTAACTTAATAGTTAAAGACTCAAATAAATATGTTGTATAGTTTTTTCCATGATTTTATGTGGCTTGACATAATTGTTACGTTAAGATGGAATCTTACAAGCTGGTTCAAGACAACTTCCTCTAGGCCTATACAAGTTGAAGGATACTTGCTTCATTTCGGTGACAGTATAATTTGGTTTTGGAGATAAATATCAATGCAGAAAAAACTGAAATGCACTTTTAGTAGACATTTTCTCTTAGCTAGTCTCCCATACCTAATAATACAAAAAAAATCAGGCGTCTAAAGCGTCCATTGTTGAAGACTTGAACCAAATATTGAAAAGATAACTTTTCAAAATAGCCTCTACGAATGGTTCTGTCTGTTCCTTAAAAGTATGTTTGCCTGTATACTCAAAATTATACAATACCATACATTTTACCAGTTTTTTTATTATGTCTTTCCAGGTTTCGTTTCTACGTATACTCGGCGTACGTGGAGCGCCGGACGGTTGCTGCCGTGCGCATCATCGCGGCGACCAAGACGCGAGGTGCTGACAGCGTTCTGTGCCGCATGTGGCTGGCTGACAACCGCACGCTCACCCTCAAAGCTAAAGTCAAGGTAAGGCAGTCTTCTATGATTGAGAGGTTAGATGTTGGTGTTATACAGGAGAGGAATAATACAATGTGGAAGGGACATCGTGACACAAACTTTAATCATGGATTCAGTAAATACCCACATGATTATTGATCACCCAAGGTTGACAGTTTTCGGTGGTTTAGACATAAAATCTGTTACTTATTCCATTTATTCATTTCTATTTATTACTTACATACATTTTTATGTTAGGCCTAGGTAGATATTGAAATTATGTATGAAACGTAAAATTTCAACTCTGGGCTAATTATGTTGCATAATTTATTATTAAAAATTTATCGCCCTGCAAAATTATATCCATGTACATGGATAAAATTTTGTGAGACGATGTTTCTACCGCGGAGCGTGTGTATTTCGTTCCACCCAGAAAGTCGATTAGGTATAAGAAAACAATAATAATACACTCGTAATCTCAATCATGGAAGGTGGAGAAGACGTAGTAGGTACAACAGTACCTAGTATATGCAATGTATCTCTAAAAACTATTCCTGTTACTCTCCAGCAAGTCAGGGTCAAGGTAAAACTTGTAAATGATGATATAACCCGTTTACACACTTGTGTAAACTGGGTATCATAAATTACAAGTTTAAGCCACAACGATCTTTGCTATTCAGACCTACTTAGGTCTGACGTCTGAATAGCGGAGATCGTTGCGGCTTAGAAAAGGTTTAGCGACAAGAATTCAAAAAGGTATGCTTTGACGGTTCGGCCGAGCGGAACGGAGAAATGAGAGTCGATTAGCCAAAAGGTTTCTGAAGGAAATGAGATTGTGTTATGTCGGCTTTAGTATTTCCGCAGATTATTTAACTTAGTACGTAGGTAAAGTTTCCGTTTTCAAACTGTTGTGGGTATAGTGAGCGTGAGCATTTCAAATCAGGGTAATGCAAGTTTTATTGCTCGCCTTGTAAAATTTTACAACAGTCGTGTTATTATTCGTAGAGATTGTATGAATGAAAATGATGAACTTTATGCGTCGTTCTGTATTTGGTAAATGTTCTCGTTTTTCTAAAGCTCTGTCATTTTTATGGATTTTTTATAGCTTTCATAATGACGGTTGGGAAATAAAATTTTAAAGCTCATGCAATGGAAGTGCTTTATTATAGACGGTATTTTATTTCAGAAGTGTAAAGTTTTTGAAATGTATGAAGTCAATGGAGCGTTCGTTTTGAGGTACTCGTATACCTACTGAGCTTTAAGAAAAAGAAAACAATATGATGACAATCATTTTGAGCGTTTGGCTAAACATTACTCGCATTAGTTAACATTAGACCGCAATAAGTAGGTAGCTGGATAATAGATTTCGAGATCCATCACACCTTACCTTTTTGAACGGCAAATGTCCGTAGTTCTGTATGCTATCAAATCCAATTCAATTCCAACTAAAGTGCCGGTCGATAAAACATCAGAAATCTATTTCCACTGGGAAAGACACACGTGCGCACAATTGGAAAAAACTGATAGGGACATGGTTGACGAGCTCATCTAAAAAAAAGGATTTTATCATTTTCGTCATTTATTACAAGAGCGTGACTACTACGTATGTGGCAGTTTTATGTCTTTTCAACACATTATGTCTTTATGACCAATCATACTTTGTACTTGAAATAACTGTGCCAGATGAGGTGTGTCTCGGAAGTTAATTGCACAGACTGGTAAATGTTAACACAGTATTAGATATACTGCGACCTTTTACGTACTTTTTTCCGAGTAGGAGTTTGCTGAAACACTGTATTGAGTATCTTGGAAGGAGGATTCGACCTATTAGGTGTGGCGGTACCTAAATGCAAATCTGGTGCACTCTGGGACACGCAGTCCCGTTTTTTTTTTTTTTTGAGTGTGGGAAATCATTAAATGACTTCTCCCGCTCTGGGCGGAGCGGGAGGGTGTGTCAGACTTTTACTGACTAAAACCCAGCCGTGTTCCTTCCGTTGCCCGTGTGCCGGGGCCGCGATATCCCTTTCGGACAAACCCGCAACCCCAGCAGGCATTGGTCCTTACGGACCCCGACTACCAGTAAAATATTCTTACTTAGTTAATTGACTCAGGCGTGACTTTGCGGAAATCCATGATAAAATAGACATAGATATATTTAGTAACCTAATCCGCTTAGCTATTCCTAAAGAGTCATAAAAAACCCTATAGGAAATCGACACGTGTTTCACCTCTAGCCGAACCCGAACACGACGTGTTCCCTCTGCGACCAGCGCTCGGCGTGGCAACACGTCGTGTTCGGGTTCGCGACAAGTCAATCGTCATCCTGAGGATGCCTGGTTGAGATGTGAAATACGTCGATTTGTTACAGGGATTTTTATGACTGAAAATAGAAATGGTTAAGCGGATTAGGTTACTAAATATATTTACGTCTATTGTATATTCTTACTTTTTTTTATTTATCGCAAAGGTAAAAATCCCCATTCGCCCAACAAATTCGCGAGTACGAAACGACAATACAGCGTCCTACCCTTTGATTAAAAAACACTCACACTCACTTCCTTACTCAATGTACTTTTTCTCTAATTTGCAGGCGATCCGTGAAAACTGGAATCTAAAATACAGTGCGACATACGTGCTGTGCCTCCTACGTGGATCGGGCGTGAAGCCTCAGGAGACTGTGGGAGCGTCCGTGGCGGTGGTAGCCACCAGCAAGCCCAACAACCCGCCCACCAACCTGCTGGTTGTCCTTGATACGGAACCCAAGGCCGGGATTGAGGTAAGAAAGAAAGAAAGAACATACATTTATTTAACACAGATACTATACAATGAGACATAATCAGTAGTGTTCTCCATATTAAAAGGGTGCAACCAAACCGTATTTTATTAATGACGACGGTCGCCTGAAATTTTGTCACTTCATATAATCATAAGATTTACACAATATCATTGACCAAGGAGATCGCGGACCACATCATTTTACTCAATTCGAAATAAATTTACTAAACAGATAGGCAGCAGGAGCAGTTCGATTTGAATCCACATGAAGTCAAAGAAAACGTTTAGGAAGAGCAAAAATAAAAGTCAAAGCATAAATGGTGGTTTCTTTCGTAGCGTCTCGGTGATGAAAGACTACGTTGATTTTTATTCACTCGCTCACTAGAAGAATAAATATTTTCGTCCCACATTGTATAATGTGTTAAAATAAAACAAGTAGAATAGAAAATAATGTAATTTATTCACAGGCTGTCGATAACACCCGTATTATAATAGAAAAGTAACGTCTGCACGATGATGTAGAAATTTATATTAGTTACTATGTGGGTGTTACTTTAGTACCTATCCTTTTATCACATTTTGGACTTATTATGAAGATCGATTAACTTCAAAGAAATTTAGGATGTGACATAAGCTAAATTATTACCCGACGCAACGGAAACACGTTTTTTTTTAATAGGTGCTATATCAAAGCGGTCAGTCCCGCTACCATCCTTCTTGATTATATAATTGTTCACCCATGGCATTAACTATAGTCAGTCGTCCTAACAAGGGACAAAAGTACCTGATGTTTTCCTACAAAGTTCAGTTGCAATCCGATTAGCAGCCGATCGCGTTCGATCGCGGGCTTATACATATAATTTTCTAGAAGTCCTAATTATAAATTTTACGTTCTCAATTACAGGAAACCCTACACATCTGCGTAAAGCCGTTTCACTACTCGTTCAACCGTGACGAGTGGTTGGTGGAGTGGTTCGAGATCAACCGGTTGTTGGGGGCGAGTCACTTCTACATGTACAACGAGTCGCTGAGCGGAACCGTCGCGTGCTTGCTCGACGACTACCGCAAGCAGGGGCTCGTCACCTTGCTCTCGTGGAAACTTCCTATCTTGTCTAAAGTTGAAATCAGGTAAATGTGATGTCAATAATTAAGCCTATGTCCTCCGAATGCTTAGGCGGATGTGTAATAAGTGGGGGTACATTGAGGCAGTCCCATGTAATAGGGCGCAGTGGCAGATTTATACATTTTCCAAGTAGAGGCTGTAAAGTTTTTGCGGCCCTTACCTTACAATCCAACATTTGGTTGAAATTGCACAAGAAATAGTTTATGGGTATATTTCTGAGCTAATAAGACGGGGTAATGTATGCTCAGAGGTAGACTATAAGACTGTCGAGGGCACAGGGCGGAGAAATAAAATGAGGTAGCCCCCCGGCCTTCTGATTTTATGTGGGCATTTGAGAAAATGAGTAATGACAAAAAAAAAAACATCGAAAAGCAAAGTGTGGGATGCATGACGAACTCGAAATTTTTACAGCCCGTCTCGTAATTCTGCTTTAGGTTTCATTTGAAAATTCATACGGAAATAGGAGTTGCTTTGTTGACTTATATGTATAAAAGCTTGGAAAGTTTTATTGTGAACATTCATACTGTATGCAGGAGTTCTTTTGTTCGTCAATGAAGTAACCATGAGAATGTAGAATGCCAGAGCGAGCGAAGCGAGCTCGAAAATTTTAGCACACCAGCTTGTATAGGATAGCTTTTGATTATTTGTACAAAAACAGTTACTTGTCGACTCAGATATGCAGAAAATCCTATCAATTAAGAGAATGTTGACAAGAGTGAGCGTAGCTAGCTCGTAAATTTTAACACCCTACATTTAAATTTTGCGTGTGTAAAGGGAATCCAACTTCTTATTACTAACATATTTATGCCTTGTTTGGTATTTGATTAAAAAGTACTTCTCAAGATTTGGAGTCTCCAGGGCCGGAGGCCCGACTTAGGATGCTGTTATTACTTTGGAGATTAATAGCAGATATACATAGAATACATAGATAGACGAATGTATAATTCTTTCTATTCACAGAACAGAGGGCCAGTTCGCAGCGTTCAACGACTGTCTATACAGGTCGATGTCGCGGACGGGCTGGCTGCTCGTCATAGATGTCGACGAAGTAGTGTTCCCGCGGAGGGAACGCACCCTACCTGCCTTACTGACGGCGCTGCGGGCGTCCTACAATCCGCCGTCAAAGGCACCGTCCGCGTTCCTGTTCCGGAACGCGTTCTTTTATACTAGTTGGGAGGTGAGTTTCCCTTTTCAGGTTACCGTAACTAAAGGGAACTACTTAGCCCTACTAAGCGTCATCTGTATGTCTGTCTATAATAAGGCGTAAACTAAGTATGTATAACGGTTTAATAATTTACTAATTTATATTTTTCATTTTCTTTTAAAATTAAATTTAATACTGCATGATCTATCCTACCACTTCATATGTCACTAACCGTTGTGCCTCTGAAACTTTCGTGTCACTTATGTGGCGACACTCCTCACTTTAAATGCTGGTCCTCGCTTATTTGTTTTAACACATCCCATGGCTGAACACTGACCCCCAAAACAGGCCCAGGCCTAGTTTGGGTATTAGGATCAGATCTTTGCAATAAGTAGTACATATGTCGTAAGATTGTGACTTTTTGTGTCTATCATATTTTAATGTATTTTCTAGGGACAAGAAAACGTTTTTATTTACTTAGTTTTGGTGGTGCGGAATCTTCAGTGCGCGAATCCCACTTGCACTTGGCCGGTTTAGAAAATGATTGTGGATGGCAATTAGAGTAGGGGAAGATTAAAGAAACGATGGGCAGATTGTGTGAAAATAATACGGCTATAAAGAACTTAATAGCCTTCTCTGTTGCCATCACAGAAGCTAGAGTAAACATTAATCTTCTTCTAATATTGGGTCCCTACCTATGAAATTGGCGTTTTTTTCTCACAAATAGAGAACCTCGTCACTTCTATGATTTAAAATATTCATTAATTGCTTGGTATTATATCTAATAATGATCATCATAGACAACTATCAATAATAAAAAAACCTTATTATAGTTATAGTTTTATAAATATAAAAAATACCTTAAAAATGACTCCTGATTTTGTTAGCAGAAATGATCACTATTTGTTTTAACTTAGCGAAAACTAGTAGTAGCATATTCGTTAACATTTCAATTCATTAACATTCATTCAAGCAAGTTTTTAAACATTAGTTCATAAAAGTTTTAAAACATTCGTGTTCATGGTTGTTATATAAATTAAGAAAATGTTAGTATGAAAAATGCAACTATTTTAAAATTCTCCATACAAAACGCTGATTTCATAGGTGCGACCTATTATATAAAATTCTCGTGTCACAGTGTTTGTAACAAAACTCCTCCGAAAAGGCTTGACCAATTCTTTGTGTGTATATCCAATAGGTTTAAGAATAGGACGTAAACAATTTTTATACCCCTGAGTAATAAGGGTAGTTCACACTAAAAGTTTTTATTTTTTGGACAAAACGTTTTTTTTTATTTTTATGATTTGGCATAAAAAAATACATACAAGCCTAAATTTTCACCCTTCTACCACCAACCACAATATTATATAATTGCGATATTAATGCTCTAGGTAGCTGGCTAGGTGGTATGTAAGTAGGTAGGTATGTAAGTAGAGTAGGTAGGTATGTAGATAGGTAGGTAGGTAGGTGTAGGTAGATAGGAATGTAGATAGATAGGGTAGGTAGGTAGGGTGGGCAGTGTAGATAGGTAGGGTAGGTAGTGTAGATAATTAGGGTAGGGTAGGTAGACAGGTAGGTAGGTGCACCATAGATAAGTACTTAGTGCTACCCATGCGAAGCCGGGGCGGGCAGCTAGTAATATATATTATAGGTATTTTAAAACTTTCAAAAGAAATAAAGCAATACGATTACTTTTCAGGACGACCCGGAGGCTAAGTTCCCTTTACTAACAGCGCGCAAAACGCGAAGATGGACGACACCGCACGCGCTGAAAAACCGCAGCAAATATGCACTGCGACCGCGCGAGGCCGTCGAGCTCGGCAACCATTTTGTTTGGGAGCTCGCGCCGGGAGCCAGCTCCGTGGGAGTCAACAATGACAGAGCCCTATTACACCATTATCGGGTAAATGCCATGAATCTTTTTAACTTTGACGGCTCTGTGGCCTACTATTGCCACTTAAAGCAGTAATATTTTAATGTTACTTCAGCGTGGGAACGAAATGGAGATGGTGGATGGTGTTAATAGTTCCATCTCTTTTTTTCACACACTGAGTTATAAGAGCCAGAGGTGGTGGTAGGCCTCTGGTGTGGCGATGTGTCTGAGCTAACTTTCTGCCATTCAATCAATCTGCCTAGCCGATTCCCAACTATGTTGGGGTCGGCTTCCAGTCCGGATGCAGCTGAATACCAGTATTTTACATGGAGCGACTGTCTATCTGACCTCCACAACCTAGTAACTGGGTAATACGATACCGCTTGGTAAGACTGGTTGTCAGACTTTCGGGCTTCTAAGATCCAAGAATCACAGCCGGGACCAACGGCTTAACGTGCTTTCCGAAGCACGGAGGAATCTGGATATGGAAAGATGGTCACCCATCCATAGATCAACCCCGGCTAGCGTAGCTTAACCTAATGTATCGACCCGAGCGGCTGTTATTACTTAGCCACGCTAACTTTCTGCCAATGCAACAACTAAATGTAGCCTTTTTTGGTCACAGGATTTTGGAGCATAATATGTGTAGAATCAAGTTGTTCTAACTTAACAGATTGATATGTGCTGCTGGAGAGCATATGCTGGAGAGTTCGTTGCGCCACTTCTACTCAGCTAAAACATTAGAAAGTGGCGAAGGGTTTTGGGGGACTGTCTTATGTAATTTTGACGTTGAATAAGTGCTGATTCTCAACCTGATTTAAATAACTGAATTTTCATTTTGATTTTTGAATGCCCAAAAGGTTCACATAAAATAACCTAATCTAAATACACTTCCACAGCTCGCATGCGAATTTGGCGGCGTGAACTGCCTAAAAGTGCCATCAACAATCGACCGAACGTCACACCGTTGGAAAGACGAGCTACAGCAGCGTGTGATCGCCCAGCGCAAGCGCTTCGCCACCGCTTGCCCCACGTAAACACCAAACTAATATAAATCATGGAGTAAATGATACACGAACAAGTGTCGCCGCCTGTGGGGACTGTGAACTTCACGTTCTTAGCAGCTACGGAATATACGTTAGTCTTTGTAGACTTACGACTAAATCTACAGTTTAACCGAACTCTGAAATAAGGATTAGTATGTTTTGTGTTTATGTATGTTTGTCAGTACTCCTCGCGAACCAGTGTGTAGTTCTGAATTCCGTAGCGGAAAAAGTTACTGCCTGAACAAAATGTTCGGGACCGAACTCTGGATAATGTGACAAAATCGTGTTATTTTTATTTTCTCTTAAACAGTCAGATCTACCGTGTCTAAGTCAAGATGCGTGTGAAAGCTAACCGACCGGATAAACTGACTGAGAATTTGAAATTATAATGTCCGTCATGTATTCTTTAATTTTTTGGAGCTCGTCATTTGTCTCTTTAATTAAAGTAAAATTTCTGATTATTTTTGTATACCAACTTTAAGCAAATTTTCATCGATAAAACACTCACTTTCTTTAAAGTTGGCTCATGGCTCAGCGAAATTTTAGACAATAGATAAACAATGACATATCTATTCATTCATCTTCTTGCAGATATTTGAAATTATCCAAAACATGATACGCCGATCTTAAAATATTTTCAACTTTTTTATATTTTGTTGTTTCAAAATGGATATTTATATGTTTTACAGTTGTTTTTACCCGACCACGAAGTATGTGTGTATGAATGAAATTTATATTTTAGTAATGTAAATTTTTGAACTTTCCATTTAGGTATCCTAAAAGTTGGCAACGTCGCAAATAACTGTTTTACCCGTTTTGATTCTTATAGCCATAATACTGAATAGAAATAAGAAATGTGGCTAACTAGAGAACTAGAATATTAATAATGAATTGCAATTATAACATTGAATTTGATGTTGTACCCATTTTAGGTGTAAAAAACGCATTTGGAAGTTTCCAAATAGTTTTTTTACATCTAAAACTAAACATTCGGTGTTACGATATTAATTATTGCATTTCATAGTCAATATTCTAGTTCTCTAGTTAGCCACATTTTTTATTTCCACATAGTAATATTGCTAAATTAATCAAAACAGTGAAATATTTGGCATCTATTTGCGACGTTGCACACCTTCAGAATAAACGCTCTTAACATGTAATCTTTTCATGAGGAAATGTTTCCTGGCTCAAGAGGAC
The DNA here is from genome assembly GCA_947364205.1 of Agrochola lota. Lineage (NCBI taxonomy): Eukaryota > Metazoa > Arthropoda > Insecta > Lepidoptera > Noctuidae > Agrochola > Agrochola lota. The sequence continues at coordinate 12,816,899 of OX376223.1, read as the reverse complement.
CTCTGCGATAGGTGCCCCTTTCTCTGTCCTTTGATCATCGTTTGTTTCACAGAGTAACTTCTTGTGCGGCTCCTACGAATAATAATATGGTACGAAAATTAACTCTCATACAGCTATCGCTTCGACTTTGGACAAGTATACCACTCACAACAACTAACAGCTATGCCAACGAAGCATTCACACTCTCCCAACGCCAATGCTTGCACGCTAGTGGCCGCGTCAAGGTCAGGGGGCGGGGCCTGAGACACGAGTGGATGGTGATAAGACTTTGCATCTTACAGGGACACATTTGCGTGGTACAGTTTTTGAGCTTGAGTTACAATGCTTCACATATATTATTATTCGTAGTAAAACACGGTTAATTATGTTATGTTTGTTTGTCATCTGGAACATAACGCACATATCCGACACGAGACGTGTTATCATACACTTTATCGATAACTATGCAAGTTTCCGATAATTATACTAACGTAGATCCCGTCAGTACAAATAATATAAATACTGATTTAAGCATATAGTACACATAATAGGGATGATGCCTGGGTAAAAAAAAATGAAATTCTAATTAGTCCGTCAGTCAGATAATAAAAAAAATATTAGACACGTATTACCGCATTTTAGGTTGGGGAGTGGGGATCGCTACGTCACTAGTATGTATAAAATCTACATACTCGTGACGTCATGGCACATTCTACCTCAATGTAATCGTAATCTTTAGATTACGTAAAAAAAGAAAAAATACGTGTCCAATATTTTTTTATAATCTCAAAGACGGACTAAAAAAAAATTTTTGTCATCATCCCTGTCATGGTTTTTTACAGCTTCGGTCTTGAAAATGAGTCAGTTACAAATGTAGAACAGAATTGGGATTTCGAATTCCTACAGCAACAAACTATTTATCCGTAACAACGAGATCGATCGATTATTACAACGAGAGGAACAAAGAGGTCACCGAGGACTTTCCGAAACTTTCGTAACGCATGTTTTCAATAGAACAAGGGAAGCTAAACATTTTCCACACACCAAGGACTCAATATTAAGGAAACCTTGAAAAATACAAATTAACATCATTTGTTATTAAAATATTTCGGCATAATGTCAAATCTTATTTCAAATGGAGTATAGAAATACTCCATTTGAAATAAGATTTGACATTTAAACAAACCTTTTTTACACTCCGTTCAACCGATTCTGACTTCTATACCGTTGGCATAAGGATGGCATTAAAAGCAAAAAAGTGGTTACAATACCAACTGTATACTGCAGCTGCCATTTGTCATGCCACGAACGCAATAGAACTCAAAATCGGTTGAACGGACTGTAAAAAAGGTTTAGTTAAATGTCTAATCTTATTTCAAATGGAGTATAGATTAAATAAATTTAACTCAGCTTTGGCCCCATAGGAACAAAATCAAGAGTAACATTTTCTAACGGAATACAGAATTATTTTTATTTTGCACCAAAACGTTCAGATTAAGCCCATAATGTATGAACGCCGAATGACGACCTTTATACGTAGGTAGTATAATTGAAATTAAATATTTATTTCCTATTAGTACCTGGCCGTACGGGGCCAGTACACATTGTACAATTTATATTTCGTGAAAAATTAAATTACGTTTTCAAGGGAGTTATGAAAAATTTAATTGAAGCATCTTGAGTTTAATATTGTACGCATTTATTTGTAAGAGTCTGTGCAATATGGATGTACAGTGGGCTCCAGAGAAATTTCACCCCCTACCAATATAATAAAGGGGGTGAGGTTTCTCTGGAGCCCACTGTACCTACTGTGGATTTTTCTAACCTACTTAAAACTTTTGTTTGATCTGTCTTAGGCGTTCTCCACGTATGTAAAACTATCTGAGCTCACTTTGTAGAATGCAATAAATATACAACATAACTCATGCAATACTTTAGTAATTTGATGTACGGCCTCTTAATATTCTACAATGCACCAAAAAGGGAAGCGATAACATTATTATCATAAAACCCATCGATGGACCACTTCAATTAAGTTACATTCAAATATTTTTAATAAACCAAGTACAATTGTATAATTTTAATGTATTTACATGATTATATTAATGTACTGTATGTAATTTAGACGAAAGATTGTGCCATTCTGGTGTTGTAGCGATCTATAGATAACTTGCTCAATGTTCGAACAACATAATCAGTATTAATGATAGCTGTCGCTCGATAGTAGTCGATATCCCGACACGTCTAAGAAGATTCACCATTCATTTTAATTTGACCAGTACCCTAATTACCCTAATTACGTAACACATTTTCGTAAACGATTATGACTAAACTGCTTCATTTTGACAGTTCAACAACATTCGTTCGTACGTTGTGGGGCAGATTATTTTTTGGAACTTATGAAGCAATGGATTAGCAATCTGTTTCATAACGATTCAGGTTCTGATTGATCGTGTGTTACGCAATTAGGGTACTGGTAAACAATCTAAAGATTCAGAATACCATTGCCACATGAATATGAATCTGGCCAATGGCTACTAAAATGATTCAGAATTATTAGATACCGGCCAGAAAATGTTGAAACATTGCGAGTTTCAGACAAAAGGGATCTGATTCAAGAAATCATTAGAGAAACAGTTAAAAGATAACTGGAAACACAAAAATATTATACTTATTACATTACATACTTATAATCCTAATCTTTGATGAATTTGTAAATAGTATTTCCAGTAGCATTATTACCTCCAATGCAGGAAATAATTCACTCTGTTATATAATTTTAGCAGAACCATATTTTTGAGTTAAAATGCAATGTGAATTCATGAAAATAATGTATGTACCTATTGTATTATGTACAGTAGAAAAAGCAATTTGGTATATAGACATAAAAATCATCTTTCCACTACTCCACCAATATTCATTTTTATTGTATGCATAATTACTTTTTGATGATGAATAAGTTTTTGACTACTCAGCACACTCACAAAATTGCTTAAAAGTAGTTGCAAGTTAAGAATGATTTATGCTAGACCGTGCCTGGCGAGTGTCGTGCCATGTACGAGGTATGGGCGAGGCACGGCGGCCAAACTTCATGAACATTTTTTATGAAGCAGTTCATGATAAACCGTGCAGCGTCCGTGATCCGTCCGAGTGTTGGTCCATATAAATTGAGCAGACACGGACGCGGTATGTGCCCGTGACGTGCGGGTCTGGCATAAATGATCCCCTGTATACCAAACAGCTTGGTCGGCTGTACTTACCTACTGGAGCTGTAATAATAATTAGTTTAAAAACAATTTGTATGACGTTGCTATCTTCGGTGAAAGATTAAGGTTTAGTAAATTAATTTAAATAACTGTACATAATATTGTGTAATCGCCATGTAAATATTGTACTTAACCATACAATTAAGTGCACTCGTCTATGTTAGGTAATTATTTTGTACTATGAAATGTTGTTTAGCTAGTACATCACGTTGTGTTTGCTACTTGTGACCACACTGCTTTTACGGCATTATTTTTAACCGTTGCCCTAATTAATTAATTATTTTTGATATGATTATGTATCTACCTACCTACTAACTACTTCACTAGGTTTGTAAAAAAATCGATGCTGTGATCATTAAGATATTCTCGGCAACTTAACAATATTTTCATGCAAATTGTTTACTATTAAGAATATCTGTTTACAATGTAACAACATTTAATCGTTACATCACCAGTAACTTGTATTTTAGCAGAGACATCTTGCCAATAAATGTATTTTAAAATCTTGATTATTCCATCTCAAAATGTAGGTATGCAAGTGAATTCGGTGTCAAAGGGGCACAAGTCACACATACGAATATGATGTGAAAACTGAGTACTAACTGTATGAAGAAGTTTTTGTTTCTATCGAAAATTGAACTACTCCATAGTTCAATTGTAGTAGCTCCTCCTTATTTGGGAAATGACAGGTCCAGGCCAAGTTTTTCCCCTTTATACTAAACGTTACATTACAAGTGTAAAAGTTGTATGCTATCTAGATATCCGCTAAATATATACCAATATTATCCGTAATACTCACGCGTAAAAGTTACGTATCTGGGGCTTTTTTTTTTTGAGGGTGGGAAATCATCAAATGACTTCTCCCGCTCTGGGCAGAGCGAGAGGGTGTGTCAGACTTTTACTAACTAAAACCCACCCATGTTCCTTCCGTTGCCTGTGTGCCGGGGCCGCAACCCCAGCAGGCATTGGCATTTCGACCCCGTCAGTTGGTGCTGACATCTCTTTGAGGCGCGTGTGAAGCACAACGCGCCGTCGACACGGGCCTGGTCCTTATCGGACGGCGAGCTGCCCATTTCTCACCGTCCGCAAGCCCGCGCCTACGGTGGCCGGAAGTCGGCTCTCGACACACGTATCTGGGGCTGCAGTCTCGACATAGATAGCGATCGCTAAATGAACGAATTCGGTCGCAAAGTCCTAATGGCGTCCTTAGACGGTCACAATTGCTTGACAAGCACGAAAAAATTACGTGCTTGTCAAGAACGCCGTGCGCGTCTAGGAACGTCTTTAGGACTTTCCAACCGAATTCGGTCGTATTGCGATCGCTATCTATGTTGAGACTGCAGGGCCTGCATAAATCAGATACCAATCGTTTCATTATTTCACGTGTCTTCTTTATTGATTTTCGACTACAAGAGTATACTACTATAAAACAGTGTTACCGTCTATTAAAATCAACGTCAATCAAATCGTACCTACCTTTGTTGAAAATAAGACCGTTTATGATGAAAGTTGGCAACGTCGCAAATAGATGTCAAATATTTCGCTGTTTTGGTTAATTTGGCAATATTACTCCATGGAAATATGAAATGTGGCCAACTGGCGAACTAGAATATTAATAATGAATTGCAAATAAAACACTGAATTTGATGTTGTAACCGTTTTAAGTGTAAAAAAGGCATTTGGAAAGTTTCCAAATACTTTTTTTACATCTCAAACTAAATATTCGGTGTTACGATATTAATTATTGCATTTCATAATCAATGTTTTAGTTCGCTAGTTAGCCACATTTCATATTTCCACACAGTAATATTGCCAAATTACTCAAAACAGGTCAATATTTGACAGTTATTTGCGACGTTACTAACTTTTAGGGTAAACGGTCTTAATCAGATTATTGATCTGAATTAAGATTTAAAATTGGCACTTAAAAAAACTTGGGTGGATTTTTTTAATACATAAACCTATACACATCCTCTCTCCGAATCAGATAACATCTACAATGTACGAACTATTATAGACAGCACGCGTAGCATGACCACAATAGAAACGGGTTTTGTCCACGAAAGAATAGTCAAAATGACAGATAAACAATCACAATCTGTCATTTTGTCTATTCTTCCGTCGACAAAACCCGTAGAAAACACGTTTTTGTGGTTGTCATGCTATGCATGCAGGGCGTATAGTTCCAAGTTCACTTGAGTACTTCTGATTAGCGATTTGCAAAGATACACTTACGAAATTTCGTTTTGTTTTTCATCCCATTATTCTGAAACATATCAAAGTTGTACATGAAATCAAACTGCTTTATTTTGATTATTTAATTATTTTTATAAACGTATTTTTAATAACAACACATACGTACACGTATTTTTACGTAACTGGCGAAATGTGGGTGTATTATAGGTTACAGCTCTGCCTTACCCGTCGGGTATTACATGCATGAGCCTGTTATGTTATGTGTATATTTTTAATAATAATCTACCGTACACAATATTCATAAAATAGTTCGTGAGTGATTCGTGTGGATATAAAACTGAACTTAAGCATTATTTGTATTTATTATTGCAAGACGATTTGTAATTTAATCGACATCTGAAATATAGTGAACGCTCTTTTGGAAAGTATTGTACAACATAACTCTTTTATAATAGGGATGATGCCTGGGTAAAAAAAAAAAAAAACTAATTAGTCCGTCAGTCAGATAATAAAAAAATATTACACACGTATTTTTTGCTTTATGATATTAATAAAAAAATATTTAGATAAATAAAACGCATTTTAGGTTGTATAAAATCTACATACTCGTGACGTCATGGCACATTTAACCTCAATTCATCGCCGTTATCTTTAGATTACGTAAATTAAGAAAAAATACGGGTCCAATATTTTTTTATAATGTCATAGACGGACAATTTTTTTTTTTTTTTGTCTTCAATTATGATTTTTTTGCTGTCAGAAATTAATATGAGATGATGAAATTATTAAAATCATATAGTAATCTGCCTGGTAACAGAACTACGAAGCATACCCTATAATGTATTAGGTATTATCATGGTGAAGTAAGGTAGACAAATCAAGAACATTATTGCCCGTTTTAACAGTATGCGACACCTAAATATATATCTTAACAAAAGCGCGCTGTTGCATTTTCAACGTTCGGCTAAGCGCTGAAAGTTGAAAATTCAACAGCGCACTTTTGTTTTGTTAAACGGGCACATGTCAAGAAAGCTGCGTGTAAATCGACGCGGCGGAGGGTAGAAAAGACTTTAGATAGGGAATTAATAAATATAGATCTTGTAATGTGTATCACCTACAGATAACTCAACATGTCTTGGGATTTCATGTAGGCGCTTCTTGAGGAGACAAAAGGTCTATCTCAGTACCTACATTAAAATTAAGTTCTCAATCATATACTGGGCATTTTAATAATTCAAGTAAATTTTTCATAATTTTTTAAATTATGAAATTAACCAAAGCTAAACAGCGTTTCTGGTAACCATTTTAGTGGGAAAAAGGATATTTTGTGTCTATATTTTATCTGTGATGTCTATTTTAGAGGGGTCTGGAGCTGTATTTGTTCAAAGGAGAAAGTGATTTGTTAGTCGAATGTTGAAATGGTCTTTTTTATTAAAATAAAAGAATATTGACATTGATGTGTGTTTTTATTATCGAAAATGCTGATTTGACGGGTCACGGCCGTCTGAATCCGCCGATTCACCATTTTCATCAACCTATTTGTTTGTATAGGTACCTACTCACTTAAATAAATGCAATTATATCCTGTTGACCCTGACTGGGCCTATATTCCGGCCACCGAGAGATTGCGTTTCTGACCCTTGCTGTCGGACACGATTAGGAACTAATAAAGTTTCAATTCATAAATCACGTGTTATTTTGTACTCAGAATTTGCAGTCCTTTCAGAATTATTTTACAGCAAAGTGATCTTTATTGTCGTTGCTAACCTGCTATCCGATGGAAAACAACTCTGAACGGACTGTATCAGGAACGCAATCTCTCATCGGAAAGCGTGTAATAGGCCAAACCCCGGAAGGTCTAAGCTTACCCTGATTTGTGTGGATATACCCTTAGAGGCGAACTGCTGGCACTGAGGACAGTGACAAACCACTACCAAGGGACTACTTAAGTCAAACCCTCTCTTCCTTCTGTGTGGCTCCTGAATACTTTGAGGTTGCTGCAGGTCTGGTGACAGACGCTCCATGCAATGTAATCTAGTCCTTTCACAGTTATTTTACCTCTGTCAGCAACCAAACTTCAACCTTATTGCAATAAAGATCACCGTGATGCAAAATCAGAGATGAAATAACGATTCTGCACAATCTTGTTAGACAGTGAGTGCCATCTGTCGATTGAGCAACGTAAAAGTTTGGAGGTTTGGCAAGGTTATAACTCGAGAATATTACAGTGGTGTGATAGTGTTCTTACAGATGGCGTGATTCTTTTCAATCAATCTTATTTTGTACGTCTAGAGAAAAATGTATAAATTTTGATATTCCTGCCTGTAAAATTAGGTACGGCCAATTCAAATTTCAAACCTGTGCAGAAAAATCCCATAACAATGCATAAGTTCGTGTTTAATTACCTACGTTCTGCAGCTAACTTGGGGTCAATCTAGAGCAGCGGTAATAAAATCTTTGAAAATAATTCCAAAAAAAAAAAAAATGGTATGCTTAGATGGTTTGATAAATGAAAGGCGACTAACAACATATATTTACAAGGCATATGTGAGTGGAAACGTCCGGAAGGGACGCCCTCCATTGGTGATGTTCTTCAGAAAGGTCAGGTGCGTAGTACTCGGAACCGGCGTGCTTGTATGACCAGAAGGCCAATTCTCGTACTTAAAAAACATTCAGATTCAAGTCGCAATCTGTCAAACTTGTCAAAAATCATGGTAAATTGATTGTATTTTTGACAGATTGCGAATGCGAACGTTCTTAAAAATTACGGGAATTGCCTCTCAGATGTATGAACGTAAACGAGGCATAAATGGAGTATGTGAGGATCATAGCATTCTGTAGTTTCTGCCTCCCCCCATGACAAGAAGGCGTGAGTTTATGTTTATGTACATTCTATTCAAGCCCGTCACATTATTTTCACCCTGCAACTTCTGAAAACCAGAATCTACAGTAGGCACCACCTGAAAAGCGCCGAGACAATGACATTTTGTCAGACTATTATATACAATTTCATGTATTTTTCCAAATATTTCAATCGTAGATTCGCCCTGCCGCGCTAAAAGATGGTCGCGTTTCTGTTTCCTTTTGACACCTCTAATACACAATATGGCAGATACTTGACTTTATTGTCACGGAAACGCCATTATTATTGTGCGAAGTCACTCTTCTCAGTGTGGACACTTTTTCGCGTGATGTAGTACGGTGAGGGCACATCTACGATTTAAATCTTAGATTTTTTCATTGTTTCTTAACATAGATTTTATACGTCTATGTTTTTTAAACAAACATTTCCTTGGTTGGTTTCAGGTTGATTTTTATTCAACCAAAATAACAATAAATAGAAAAATCTCAGCGTGAACTTAGAAGTGAGCTGGAAGTTAGCTGTCAATAGTGTCAATCGTGATCTGGCAAGTCACTTCAAGCTTACTTCACCATAAGTTTTTATGGTGAGATTTTTGCAGAATAGATCGGATACTGATCTATTTTGTAAAAATCTCAGATCAAATAAAATCAGTTATTAACAGTAGATACGTGCCTACCTATTACAGATAGTGTCATCCACGAAGACGCGCACCACTCTTCTTCCTAAACGCTTACAGTACAAGAGTGCAACATTCCGCTAATATTTTAGCATTGTCAATATATACACTAATTACCTATGAGTGCGTAATTAGTAAACACGACCCACCTAAAACACTAGCGGTATGTCGCACACTTGTACTGCAAGAGCAGTGATAGACTAGTGGTGTGACAGTCGGACTGCCAAGACGTAGATCTCAAGTTCGAACCCAAGACCTCTTACTTTTCGGATTCATGTGCGTATTATATAATTATCACTTCAAAAACGGTGACGGAAAACCAGGGATTGAAAGCGGTTACGGTTAAAGGTTAAGATACTTCAAAAATATACCGGTACCGGTTTAAAATAAGGGTTGAACTATACCGATACCTTTTTAAACCGTTATTTAAACCTTTACACGATTTCGGTACCGAAAAACAAGACGATGCGGCGCGGGTGCGCGGGGGGGTCGAACTTGTGTATTTTAGTACTTCTATCGAAATATACCGGTATGCATTTCCAACCTCAAAATTCCGGTAAGTACTGAAAAAAATAACGGTATCGAAATATTTAGGTAACCCTTATTTAACGGTATGACGTCATACCGATATATAAAGGTACCTTAATTTTTGGGTAATTCAGTCCCTGCGGAAAACATCGTGAGGAAACCGGCATGCCCTAGAGATATTTCTCGACGGCATGTGAACCCAAGTCAGAGGCCCATGGGTGGCTTTAAAACACCAGGTTAGTCACTAACCACCTGAAAAGAAGAAGACTGCAAGTGATTAGCAAGAAGAGATCTGTAGCTAGTTTTATGCAAAGAATTCTCTAAACAGGTAATTTTTATAAAAAATATATTTTGGTAGTTATATTAAGTAACCACTGTGAAAGGGATTGCTAATCTTATTGCTAATCATAAACAAAGCTGAAGTCCTTCGTTAATTTATAATTTAGCTAGGGGCCTATAATTTATACTTCAGTGGAGTTACAAATCACGGGAGATAAGGTGCTGGCTGTGTGCAGCGGCCCGACATATGACTAATGACCACAATTAACTCGGAAGAATCGGGTCGCGGCCACCACCAAAGTTGGTTTTTTTCACCTTTCAGAATAATAAAAGAAAAATTTACTTTGATTATTCATATTTCTCGATATCGCGTTGCAAAAAAACTAAAACAAACAGGCCAATTTTTTATGCTGGTCTACGTGACAGATACGTCTTCCACTCGCGCCACGTCATTGTACTGTCAGTGTCCTTTTCTAGTATGCGTTCATTTAGCGGCCAACTGTTGGACGCAATTTTTTCCGACGAGTTTACAGCTTTGACTTTCAATCTAGATATTTTCTAGAATTTTTCTAATCGCTTTTGGGTGCATGTTAATACTAGATAAACTTGTTTGGTGGTAAGTACTTCTCTTCTAAGTGGTAGGTACTTCTCTTAAGGAGGTAGAACACTTATCTACTTACCCAAGGTTCGCTCTTTCTACTATTTCTTGGTTGGTTCCAATTCAAACATGATAATTAAATACTTACCACACTATAATTTTTCTATTTTTGTAACTGGATTAAATGGATTCTGCCCTCTTTTTCATGAATGTTCGCTGGGAGAAAACTCAATTTTAAGCTCGCCTTTTTTACTACCTTCATATTATATTATTATATTATACCCTCATAACTACTGTATCCATGTTACTTTACTGTAAACAATTAAGAATTCCCATAAGCGGTCCGTAGAGTACAGGCAATTTTAACATTACCTACACTTCGCTAGTCCAAAGCGTCCGTAGAGACGGCTAATTTGTGGACTTGGGCCAGTTTAATCAAGCTGCGAGAAACACCCAGCTGTAGCTCCAGTACTGTCAATAACAATTAATTCTTTGTAAACTTAACCCGAAATTAAGGGCCTTTGTTTACATTATGAAAGTGCATACAACGCAATTACGTCGGAATTAAAATGAGCTACTTTGAGTCTTGTCGTATTTATCATTATACTCGTAATGTATTTTCGTTGTGGACACATTTTTCATTTCGCACCATTATGGTGTGGTCTCATCTACTCCTTTTTAGGGTTCCGTAGTAAACAAGGAACCCTTATAGTTTCGCCATGTCCGCCTGTCTGCTGTCCGCGGCTTAGCTCAGAGACTGTTAGTACTATAAAGCTGTAATTTTGCATGGGTATACAAATTAATCACGCCGACAAAGTGGCAAAAAACAAAAAAATAAGGATACCTCCCCTGCATGTAAAGTGGAGATGTTTTTTTTTTCTCGTATGTCCTATGGTTTGGGATGTCGTTAGAAATGTCGTTCAAAAATATTGTGTTGGAAGCCATTTTTCAATATAGAGATCCGTTTGCGAAATATAAAGCTTTATAGCGTAAATTTTTGTTAAAGTATAGTGTCCCCCCCTGCCAGCTAAATGGCTGTACTTGGATTTATGAAAAAATTCACAGCCGTAGTATATTATAACGAAGTTAAAAGGAAAACTATCACAGCTAAGCAGGCTTTATTGGTATTAGCTTCGCCCAGAAATGTGGACTAAATAATAATATATTTGGGGAGCAAAACAAGATGTTTGCACGTATGTAATGTTGCGTATTTTCGTGGATAACTTGGCAGTAGGTACACTAGTAGACCCCAGCCTATTACGAGATTTGGTTATCGTCTATACCTAGATACCTACATGTATTGAATATTATGGTTTCATTTTCTCGTATCGAAGACCATCTGTTTATGTAATTCATCCCACTGTTATGTTACACACACGTATATGTTAGATCTACCATATCTCGCAGGATTTTCCCACCTTATTCCTCAAATTGAATAGTGTCGGATTTGATTTCACATGTTTCGTTAAATACATCTGGATAGATAAGATTGTCACAAAATATGGAAGGCTTAGTTGCCGTAGTTATAGGATGTAGGAAATTATGATGGTTTTGATGAAATGAGGTCCCGAAAATACAAGATTTATGAACGTTACGGACGTTAAATAAGCCGTGATAAACTTTAGTTTCACCAGAACGACATTTGGAGTTAAAAAACAATAAATATGGATATGCTGGAAGAGTTAGCTCCACCTTACAGGTATTTTGTGTTCTTTTCTTCTTGTCTGTTTATATTTATGTGTACGTATATGGTTAAATAAATAAATACATTCTAACGTGAATCGCGTTCTGCCGTAAAAAACAAATGATCTTTATACTTACTGGTATTGAATTTATGAAGTTCGCCGTGTCATTCAGCTCAGTGCCACGGCAAATAAAAGTAGCTATAGAAATCCCATTTAAGGGCTCGCATCAACCGACGCACGGAAGTTTTCTATGCCGTGCCTGGCATAGAAAATGTCCTAAACATAACATAAGTACCTTAAGAGTGTGTATATAGATCTTAAATTACAACCTCCGTTACAGTCATGATCTTCTAGTAGGTCGCCTTCCATAATGATCATTGCAATGTGAGTTCTACAGCCTTATAAATTAGGTGTGTTTTAATTTGTAAAGTATAAATACTTTGCCGTTGCAGAGAGCAGTGGGTGCTGTTCCTAAAACTATTTCAAGCCGGTGAAGAGCTTACTTCCGCTCGCTGAAGTGGCTATAATAAATACAGCTGGCGACTTAAGTCCTACGTATTCGAATAAAGACATTTATATTGCACTTTGCAATTATTTCTGTTTACAAAAACTTTCCTTTATTTTAATACCTTGACTGTTTCAGCCTACGTTTCTATGTAGGTAGGTAGGTACTGTATGGAGCGTGCCATGTAAGTTGATTGACTTTTCTACATTTATCAAAGTTCCAGTAACAGTTTACATTTTGCTAACTCCAAGTTTCACGAGCCCGCGGTAGACAGCAGAACAAGCGTTGCTTATTCGTGACTTTTAAGTCTTTTTACGAAATAAAATAAAACTATCTTATCGCAAAAATTGTTAAGACAGACATGAGCTAAACTGCGGTCACTGTCTGGCTGCACAGAAAAAAAGAGAAGCGCGATGACACAACACTTCTTTTATTGGACAATATGAAGCAACTAAGTATCTATTTATTCAAAAATGAGTTGAGTAATCGAAAAAAAAACAACCAAGTTCTGCATTCAAAAAAGATGTTCTTGTTATTAATTAAATACCAACGTACGTTGATACAGATATTTTGGATACAGATAGTTATAAGTACCGTTAATTTGAATCAACTTTTTTTTTCTAAACGTGTTTTAGTAACAACCAAGTTCTAAGAAATATGTTCAAGAGTAACATATCTTTTTTTCCGCTACAACAAACTATATGTATAGCTATGGCATTTTTTTGAAAAGCTGCTTAGACCGTTTGCCTTAATAGCCGCATAGGAATATTATTGTTTTTTAAACGTTGGACAAATTAAAATCAACAACTTACAGTTCTTAAAAGAACAGCTTCCTTATTTTTGTTCCAATTCCAAGTTCCGAACTGCATTTAAGAACAAACATCTTAGGGAATAAAAAACAAAAATGTAAAGAGGGCGATAACAGGCGGGCGAGCAATAAGCGGGCAAGTTGTGGCAGTGGCAACGGTTTCAAACTTTGACCGTAACAGCCTTCCGCGATTAAAGTAATATCCAGCCGAGTATACTGCACCCTCTCACCCTCTCAGCGGTAATGTATACCCTTGAATTATAGAAATAAGGAGATACGTTTGAAACTCACTTTGAAGATGTGCGAGTATTCATCACTTCTTGGAATTACTTCATTTTTGATGTCGTAAAGAGCTATTCAGTTTTAAGAGTTTGACGGAATTCTTGAAAGTTTGAAAACGGAATGTTTGAAAGTTTTCAATGTTTAAACAGTCGAACACAGTCTTTTTATTTAGATTTTTCATACTCAAGTAGCAGAAAAAGGCAGCCTCTTTACTCAACATTACGAACTAAAATATATACCACCTATATTATATTTATATAGATAAGTAAATGGTTTAAGTATGTATTTATTGTATATATGTAAATGGTACACCGCTGACTGCCTGCAGTCTCTCCTTTCTCTCTTAATCCATCCAAAGGTTGTCTTTAAAAGATTGCTTCTAGCGATAAGACCACCATTGTGTCACCCCTTGTAAAATGTATACATGTATGTCTGTAATATTTATGGTATACATATTACAGAGTATTCTATCTATTTGTCAGAATCTATGTAAAATCTAGAGTTGCGACTAGATTTATTTATTTAATACTTCAAGCACAGAAATGTACAGAGGCGGACTTAATACCACAGGCATTTTCTACCAGTCAACCTTTGGGTGATGCAAAAACAAGCAGTGGTAGGTGCAATAACGAAAAATTGAGGCATTGGTTATTACTTAAGTAGGTGCTAATTATCGGTTAGTCCCGCTATGGTATGGTCCCGGTATGGCACCCTCTTAAAATACCTATCAAAAAGTCCCGCTATGGTACCCTTCAGTTTTTGGTACTGTTGTAAAGAAAAGTTATACAATGCGTTAAGAAAAAAATAGTATTAATAAAAAATATCTTTTCTTAACTATTATAGTTAAGCAAGATAATATTTATTAATACTATTTTTTAAACAAATCACGCTCGGTAATTGTCGTTTCACTTCAGGTAGTTACCTGACCAACCGGTTTTTTCGTAAAACAATAGAGACGAGCCCTTCCTCGAATTCGTATCTAGCTCTTCCCTTTTGTTTTTATGAAAATAGAGAGAGACAGTATTATTCCGGGTTTAGTTTGCTATTTGCAGCTGTACTTTTGCGATATGAGTAATTAGGATAGCTTGTTAGTTTATCTATTGCAATGTCTGGGTCAAGTAGTTCACGTGGTGTAAATTTAATAATTATTGACAGTCGACGCGGTGGAAAAACTTTAAATATATTAAACGCAGAGAAAATAAAAATTCAAGTACTTGGCATTGTGTAAATAGGAGAAATAGTATTAAATGTAGTGGATATATAACTATTGAGAATACCAATAATACAATAATTAAAGATTATAAACACAGTGATCAGTGCGTGCCACATTTTGAAGACAATGAAGTTCAAATGGCTATAAGTGAGTGCAAAAAAGAAGTAAATTCAAATTACGGATCAGTACAGAAAATTTTCGAAAAACACATGGGTAACTTAAAAGACAAAGGGTTACACCTTACAGGAAATGTTCCTGACTATAAAAAATTAAAAACAGTATTATACAGACACCGAAATAAGTCGTTGAACGTACCAAAAACACAATTTAAGAATGTGGAAGAAATTATAATACCAGAAGAATTTAATAAGTATGTATTGGCTGATTATTGTAATGAAGACTGTAATCGAATAATTATATTTTCCTCGACAGAAGTAAAGGAACATATAAAATGTGTAACGCATTACTTTGGTGATGGCACTTTCGACGGCTGCCCAAACCCATTCGAACAAGTTTATGTCATTCATGGAGACATGGGAAGCACTGAGTTATCCACGAATGTAGCACCATTATTTTATATTCTGTTAAAAAACAAAGAAGGGAAAACTTATGAAAAAGTTTTCGAATTGATTAAACAAACTTTGCCTGAATGGCGTCCATCGAAATTTACCTTCGATTATGAAATAGGAGTAATAAATGCAGCAGCGAAGATTTTTCCTGATATCAAAATAAATGGATGTAACGTACATTTTCAAAAGAACGTTATCAAAAAAGCGAAATCTTTAAATCTCATGGAACACGAAGAGTCCTCGAACCATGTTAAGCAATGCATAGGCTTGGCGTTTTTGCCAAAACAAGATATTGAAGACGGCTGGCTGCATATAATGGAAAATAGGTATAATATCTTGGTTACTTTCCAAAATGATGTTTGAGTACTTAA
Source organism: Agrochola lota (assembly GCA_947364205.1). Classification (NCBI taxonomy): domain Eukaryota; kingdom Metazoa; phylum Arthropoda; class Insecta; order Lepidoptera; family Noctuidae; genus Agrochola; species Agrochola lota. The sequence continues at coordinate 12,801,081 of OX376223.1, read as the reverse complement.
CTCTAATTATATGGCAAAAAAGTAAAGAACAACAATATCAGTAAGGACCTGTTAATTTCATTGCTTTACAAGTACGAACGTTTAATAAGTATTTTTTTCAGTTTCGACGATGAAGCTATGACCAAATTCAATGACTATTTTGTCACTCAGTGGCTTGAATATCCAGACCTCATTTGGTGTTGCCATAATGAACGCCATAGAACAACTAACTTGGCGGAATCATGGAATGGCAGATTCAACAAAATTATTGGAAAAAATCCCAGTTTATTATTGTTTCTGCAAACAATTGGCAACGACACATGTCACTTTGATATAAAACAAGCCAAGTAAGTTGTATTTTTTAGACAATATTTTTAAGCAGATATAATATTTTTAAAAGCAGATATATATTTTTTTACATAATACGAGTACATAGAAGAATTTGAAAATGGATTTGATTTTATTTATTTTGGTAGATATTATTGGTTGTCGCCTTCTATTACAGACGGTTACTGAAAAAAATATAGCTTAACTTAAATAACTGATGATTTTTGTTATAGCTTTCGACTAAAAAGATCACCTATAAATTCAAGAAAAAGAACAAGTATAGAAATCGACCGCCAGATTCAAAAGCTAACAAAAAGTTACGAAAATAAAGCTATCTCCATTGGTGATTTTCTGATTAACATATCAAAGTCAATATTTCGATCAGAACATTTAAAAAAATAGTTTATTTTAATTTTGTTTTTAGCCTATTAAAATGTTTAATACTTTTTCTCGATGTTGATTATTTTTTGTAGTTTATGTTTACAATTTGCGCCTTTTTCTCCATGTTGATTATTTGTAATTAATATATTTGTCTAGTTGGTTGTTGATTATTTTTGTAGTTTATATAAATTTACAATTACTGCCTTTTCTCAATGTTGATTATTTGTAACTAATATTTATGTCTGGATGTTGTTTTTATTTGTAGTTTATAATATTTTCAGTAATACTTTTCTGAGATGTGGATTTTTTATATTTTTTTTATTGTTGATTATTGGTAATTAATATTGTTGATTATTTTAAAAATTACATTGCAATTAATATTTCGTTTTACTGTTTGATATTTTTTTATAAATATTTTGAATTAATAAAAGACTGATTTAATATCGCAAACAGACGTTTTATTGATACACTCCTAAAAGTATTTATTTATAGATACACTTTTCTTTTCAGTTGTACCTTCTATTGTCTAACGTAGATCTAAAAGATGGGTACCATAGCGGGACTTTTTGATAGGTATTTTAAGAGGGTGCCATACCGGGACCATACCATAGCGGGACTAACCGCTAATTATCGTTAAGTTCTGTTTCCCGAAATCAACCATTTGATTTCATGTTTCATCTTAGTACCTATACCTACGTAAAAGAGCACTATATCTAATTACAGAATGTCAATATTGGGCATGTTGCGGCACAGTTGCCAAGCTATTCGTTATCGCACCCTCGTTTCTATCATCATTCATATAAAGTTGTAAACTGTTTGTCCAATGGCGCTGTAACATGAAGAATCCATTTTCTACTGTCACTGTAATTGAAGCAAGGTCGTGTGACGTCATTGCGGAATCCAACTCTCACCTTAGGGAGAAAGGTAAAGGATTTTATATATACGCAACTTTCAACAAAGAACAACTGTTTGTAGAAAACTCTCAAGTCTTTTGAATGTGTGGGAAGTTCAGTAGGTGTCGTTTTTATTGTACACGCTTTTTTAGATAAATAATGCTTTGCTAGAACTTCTTTTTGTAATGTTTAGAGGTTCACAATTTTAACTATACCTATTTTATTTTTACTTGCTCTGTCTAGCGCGTACTGTCTCACTACTGCAGGCTTAGCATCACCACTATAGAAACGGGTTTTGTCGACGGAAGAATAGACAGAATGACAGAAAAACAGTCACAATTTGTCATTTTGTCTATTCTTTCGTCGACAAAAACCGTAGAAAACCCGTTTCTATGGTCGTCATGCTACGCGTGCAGGGCATCAAAAATCTGATCGGTACTAGCGGACAGATTCACGGTCAACGTCATCAACATTGACTAAAAGTAAAAAACGTAAGCGGCATCCTCACATAGCATCACGTCGTTACAGCATAATATAGTGCCGCCATTCTGCAAACACTCTGTGACAACAAACTGCAAATAAGACCCCTATTATGACGTAGGAAAGTAGCGCGGCATGTAAATGAAGGTTATACAGGCACCGCCTAAAATATCAGAGCAATTTGACAACGCAACCCGTTTCAGTCAAACGATTCACAATGCGGAACGAGTGAAATGTTGCCAATAAAAAAGGTCAAACGGATAGCCCGGGGCTCGGTTTTCAATATCTCACGGCGCAGGTAGAGGAGTGTTAGGGGGACCTGTCAGATATATCCTCATTTTGTCTGTCAATCGCATGTTTCTTCAGCTGCGAATCAAATACAATAGGCGGAGATTGGAGGAAGGCGAAATTAGCAGATTTCTTGAATTAACCATTATTCTATATAATAAAAATTAAATTCTGTTCGTTGGTAAGCGGATCCCTTCAGAACGTCTGGACTGATTTGACAATTTTTATTTTAAAATGTTCGAAATAGGTTTTTACGAAAAGATTTTTTTTTTAAAGTTACCGGGAAATTTTGGGAAAACAAATCGTGCATTTTCTATGGGAATTTTGTATGAATTATTGAAATTTGGACAGGATATCGTCCTTCGGGTCAACTAGTTTTAGATAAAATACAGAATAAAAAGCTCTCTAATCTTTTTAAGGAGCTGTTTTATAACGATAACCAATGAATTGCTGACCCAGGACCAGGAACCTGAATCCTTAACCAGATTGGTTAAATGAGAGATATTTCTTCAAGAATCATTCATGCTGAAATGTAACGAAAAATAAAATAGTAAAAAAATACTGATTTTGTTTTGAGTGTAGTAATTAACTAAGTGCTTGAGCGTAAGATTCTGAACGTATTGAAAAGAAATGTAAAAAATCATTCCATTTCCTGTTGGTAGTTTCCGGCTCAATTGATTCAAAGGCAGTTTGTAAAAAGGATAAAAAGCCGTGAGACTACTAGGAAAGTCGGTAGCACACAATTTGGAGTCCCATTTTATAGCGGCGGCGATTCTAGTCCAATGCGGTTTTATTTGCTGGCATTTCATTGACGCGGCAAAAGTAGAACGGTAATAGAAGTGCAGGAAATGTGAACCGTCGTTTCGGCGTACGATGGTCTGTGGTCTATTTTTTGGAAGAAAACATGTGTCTACATAATTCTGGTTTAGGTAAAGGCCAAGTTATTCAGTACCAGCCGCTGATTCTTCCCACTATACCACGTTATAAATATTATCTTTATTTTCACCAAATTTGTGTTCATTTCATTGTGCGTACACGTGTACCTTCATTTAATACTACAATTCTTTCTTTGTACATGTTTACTATGGGGTCACAAATTGGCTCTAGCGGATTTTCTTTACATTCCGGCAAAGCGATTTCTTGGTTAGCGCTTGATAACGCTATGCGGAAAAATTTGACTCCTTGTAACTTGTAGAACAATTGAAATCATGAAATCTTTCATAATCGGGCAACCTTCGCCTCTAATAAAAGACTTCTTGAACTAAAACTACATTAAATAATGCATCCAGAAATTCTACCTCTTTTGTCTATTTGAAACACAGAAATATTGCAAACAATTGTCTCTAATACGGAGCTGCGATGTGTGCATATGACTCGTATTTGGCAATAACCGTTTCATAGGCAATCGTACAGTCCTCTTCAAAGGCACATAACTGTGTAGTGCACTCGGCTGTACCAGCACTACGAGCCACTAGTTATTAATACGTAGTGTCCATGTACCTTACATGTAGCGACTAATCCTCAAAGGCATCGTTGGTAATAACAATTAATATAAGCTAATATAGCTTCAATTGTAGCTTCAATTTCAGTACTGTGAATAACTAGAAACTTCTGTTGTGATTTTAATTAAGGACTTATTAATTTTAACTATAAATTACTCGTATTTCCTTTTAATTACATAGGGTGGCAGGGACATTGAGCATGACCTGCTACCATGAACTCTGTACACACGGTTACACATCAAGCTATACACTTCCAGTATAAGCTCGCATTGTATGGAAATCCTATACAATGCAAGATCAGCATAAACTGGAAATGTATAGCTTGATGTGTAGCCGTGTGTACATGATTCTAGAATCCCCTACGTTGATTTATCCGGCATTTATTTAAAAAAAAAACGCTGTTCTATACATTTTAACCGCGTAGGTTGCACTGTTGTAAGAAACAACAGATTTTCTTTAAAACCGACTTTTAAATTTTTTGATCTGACGAAAACTTTCAAGCAGAATCTAGAATCAGGTACTGAATCCATGGTAACTAACAGGTTGCGTATCGATGTCCCTGCAGCCATGCACCCTATATTTTTACTTCCTTTTCCATTGTTTACATTTAGAAAGAAAGTTAACTTCTAATGGGCGCAATCAACTGGGTAGGTAAATTATATACAAGTTATAAATTATATTAAAATTAAAAAAAAAACCCGTCACAAGCAATTCCTCTTTTTCTTTCCTATTCTATCACCTGTTCATCATCTACCTATTTATAACCTATTCATGAAAACCAAAACTGGAAGTTCTACAAGTAAAAGACAAGCTATACTGAAATCGCCACAGACTACTATAGAATACTATACCAAAGACAAAAAGCAGCACCAGTAGAAAAACAAATAATGACAGACTCAGAATCAGTACCAATAATACCACAGGAAAAAATTATAAGAGCAATCAACACACAGAAAGTAAACAAAGCACCAGGTTCAGATCAAATATCTAACGAGCTATTAAAACATACAATACCTGTGATTTCTCCTAGACTAACAGAACTATTCAACGATATTTTATCAACCGAAAGCATTCCTAATGACTGGACAAAATCAACTATAGTATTGATACACAAAAAAGGAGACAAAGGTGATATGAGCAACTATAGACCAATAAGTTTAATGTCAAACATCTACAAGGTATTCTCAAAGATAATACTATCACGAATTGCTGTCACGCTCGATGAAAACCAACCCAAACAACGGGCTGGCTTCCGAAGTAAGTTTTCGGCGATAGACCACATTCACGTCGTAAGACAGGTCTTTCAAAAGTATAAGGAATACAAAAAAGTTTACTACTTAGGGTACGTGAATTTTAATAAAGCATTTGATTCCTTAGACCACGATAGCATCTGGAGGGCACTAGAAAGTCAGGGAGTTGAGGCCAAGTACATTCGAATACTCAAGAACATTTACTCAAAGAATATTGCCCAAGTCAAGCTGGAAAGAACAGGAGAAAAATTTCCTATCGGAAGAGGTGTCGGACAAGGTGACCTCATTTTACTGAAGCTATTCTCTGCAGTTCTAGAAATGATTTTTAGAAACCTGTAATGGGAAAGGCATGGAGTCGGCATTAATGATGACAAACTTAACCATCTACGTTTTGCAGACGATATTAACCTGTTTTCTGAGAACCCAGTTAACTTAGAAGATATGCTGTATGCATGCTGCAACTATCAGATGAAAGCGCCAAGGTAGGCCTATCAATGAACACATCGAAAACGAAGGTAATGACAAACTCAACTAAAAAAGACATTAAAATAAATGGTGGACACATAAAAATAGAATATGTCAATGAGTACATATATTGGGATCATCTATTATCTACAGAAGACACAATGCAAAAGGAAATAGATAGAAGAATAGCAAACAGCTGGAAACGGTTTTGGTCATTGAGCGAGGTCATGAAGGACAAAGATATGCGTATCAAAGAAAAAAGAAAAGTATATTACACATAGTATCTTTTCATGTTTATCGTATGGATGACAAACATGGGCGCTAACTGAGCAACAACTAAAAAAAATCCAAATATGCCAAAATGGAACGGAGAGAAGCGTAATTGGAGTTAAAAGAAGGGACAAGGTGAAATAACATAACATAAAGAGCAACACTAAATTTTAAAATATACAAAACGTTTACAAACGCCAGAAATGGAGATGGATAGGACACATGCTAAGAGAAGGGAAAGAGAAGTGGACGAGACTAGTAACGGAATCGTACCCGCGTGATAGTAAAAGGAACAAAGGTAGACAAACTAAACGTTGGGAAGATAGCTGGTCCAGAATGGACGCGCACTGCAAAAGACAGGACAAAATGGAAAGCTTTAGAGGAGGCCTTTGTCGAAGGACAAACTTTAGAAGAAAAACCGGCTGCCGTTATAATTGACTAAAAGTTAAATTGTTTAATAAAATTAAGTAAAATGTTATATAATGCAAAGCAAGTGCAAGTGCTATGTAATGTTGTTTATGTTTATTAAGTTACAGCATTAAAAGCTTATTTTATTTATTTATTTTTATTGAGACCTTTCCAATGTGCCCAAACAGGATACATGTGTGTAAGTTGGTAAGGGAGTTGGGTATCCTGCAAATTCCAGGTGATGCTGCAGCATCAGTTCAAGGTTACTGTATTCATCTAATATCGTTGAAGTAACAGAATACCAAATTTCAAATCGATTAGACCTGTGAAAGACGCTCACATCTATTCATCAACTAGAAAAGAGCTCATTATCTTCATACGTCTGAACCGATTTTGATAAAACATGTCTAAAAACCATTGCTAGAAAACCTGCTTTCAAATAAAATAAAACCACATTCAAATCGGTTCACCCGTTTAGGAGCTACGGTGCCACAGACAGACACACCCACAAATCCCTCTTTTTGCGTCGGGGGTTAAAAATACTATCTTAAATCTTCTACACTTTCAGTTACATAGCGAAATTGGTTACACGCCAGTCCGTTATCCCCTTGACATCAGAAACCTGTTTAAATCCTTTCCGAAATCAAATCCTGACTTTGTTCGTATACTGATTACTATTATTAATCCCCGACTTGTTCCATGGCTTGTTCGTTTAGCGAATTAACGAAAACCTTTAGCAACACAATAAACCATTTGTAAACGACGAGTTGAAGACGGAATCTAGATAGGGAGAACCATTCGGGTTATTCGACTCGATTTGCAAAGGCTCTCGACAACTAATCCAGTTTGAACAGTTGCAGATATCGGAATCTGTGTATCCAAGTCCATCAGGCTCGTCGAATGGTCGGTGCCCTGAGAATAGCTTCACCTACAGATTGCAACGTTCTAAGCCCTAGATACCACGTAAATAATTTGACAAGCGTCTAGCAATCGGCGAGTACTCGATGGCTGTAAATCCATATGAGAGTAACATTGTGTAGTAAGTATTGGGAATAAATTCCAGACTATTAATAATGTGGAAGAAAGGTCTCTATGGAATAAATGTAGATAGCCATCTACACGCATAGGAAACCCCTCTTTACACATATGAATAACACCCTCGTTTACCTGCAAAACGATATTGAAAATCGGGCCAGGCGATCCGTTTTACCTTTTTTTTATTATTGGAGCGTTTCACTTGTTCCGCATTGTTGACTCTCTGCGTTGACTCATTTTTATTTCTCCAAAATTGAATGACGTATTTATCGAAGTGAATTGTTGGAAAAATATATTTTGTTATACCGACGCTCGTTATGAACGCTCGATGAGGGTCGAGTTTTGTGAAAGTAACAAAAGGGACGCCATAGAATTATTTATTTGAGCGCCTTTGATTCAATCCGTCTTTCTCGTATGAATGTCGTAGTTAATTTAAATATCATTAATTTGATTGGGACCTGAAGGGCTTTGAGTGGTGTATGAAAGCGAAGGCCGCGCTTTGTCGGCGCACATAAAAGAAGCAGGTGCGTAACGGTAAATTTCCGCCGAACGGGAAAAATTCCGTGCGTGTAACGTGAAAGGTAAAGCATTTTCTAATAAACACGGGATTACCTTTCTCTATTTTCTGGAAATGAAAAATTTTTTGTACAAGAAAGTAATGAATTGGGTAAATAGGTACAAATTATTTGAATATCAATATTGCATAAATGTACGACGAACTCTGTTTGAGAATCTTGATGCTATGTAACCTGATATAATAAATAAGGCCCATGTAGTAAAATATGTTGGCAGTGTCGCAGCCAGCGCCAGCGGGGCGGTAAGTATTCCTACAGAAGTAGAGGTAGGTGGTAGTAATTGCGACGGTGCAGTCGAGTGCGACATCAGTAATTGCTCGGCAGGGGACAGTGACAGTCGCCTGATGAATGGAGCCAGTGGAAAATTCACTACGCGGAAAAACTCTAGACATTTCTGTAAATTAAAACTGTAGCACGAGGCTGATCTTGTTATCTACCTAATTGCCGGTTGTTTGTTACAGCTTGTTTGTTTTCTATGAAATTGAGACCGAGGCTGAAGTTAATAAATCAGGTTACTATGGATTCATAAGTTTTTCCTTAAACAAAATTAAATTGAGGTATGTTTCCGCTTTTGTACGTGATTTAACGATAAATGAAACTACTGTAGTGGAATATTGGATTGATTTTCAACCTGCAAGGTTTGGCTCATCCGTTGATAGCGTGATGATTGGCCCACGATCTAGTTACGTTATACGATATACTTTGAGCATGAGAACACAAAATGGGTTGATCTGGGATGACCTATGAACAGAAAAGTTCCTGCCTTATAGAAATGTTTTTAATGTACCCATGGTCTATTTATTATCAAACGGTTCATTCGAATGAACGGTGCATTTGAATGTTAATTTTAGTTTCATTCCACGTTCATACGACACCGAAAAAATTACATAGAAATGAACGTTCTCCTGCTCATTTAATTTCATTCAATCGGTATGCGAGTGAGTGAAAGATGCTGAGTGTCGAAATCTCCCGTAAGCGTCTAGTCACACCGGAATGGCAGCGGCCGGCAGCGACGCGGCGAGCACTTTCAGTGTGAAATAATTTTATACTTTATCTACATACTTAAAATACCAGTATCGCTTGAAAAGCTTGAAAAGGTCGCGAGGCCGCCCGCGGTGACGCGAGCGGCCGTGCGCCACGCGCATCTTGTCGGTGGTTCTGCCCGCGGCTGCCAGCGGCGACGCGAGGCCTCTCGCAGCACCGCGGGCGGCCGCGCGCTCCTCACCCCCGCCGCAACACTGAGCGCACCATTTAAACTAGTCTAGTAAAGTAGAGACTAGGCTAGGAGAATGGCAGCCGCTAGCCGCTGCTATTCCGGTGTGACTCGGCCGTAAGGCTCACCTTACTTTATATAAATAATAATAATATTTATTGAATAAAAACGTTTCTAAAAAGTATACAATTAGTCCACAGTAAGATTTCACAAACAATAGTGCCTAAAAATATACTATATCTAAAATATGTTTAGAACAGGTGCAAGTAATAATGGTTCGTAATTACAATGTTAGGAAGCGACCCACCCGATCTAGGTTAATTCAAACCTGTGTTTCAGGCCTTACGCTTAAATTAAATTGGAACACTAAAGTTTAAAGATACACTGATATAAGATAATCTAATAACGAATATGAAAAAAAGCATAATGGTACATTAATATCTAAAATTAAACATATGTAAATATACAAAAGTAAATACTTACGAGTGAATAAATTATCATCATGACAAAATTTCTAGAAGTTTTTCTGTCTGTGTAATTGAGTTTCGCTAAATGTTCTGATAACATTTTACTACATTTATTATATCTTTCACTATAGAAGTTTAGTAACTTGTTGAGCCTATTATACAGAAAAGGTCCTAAAAACACATAAAATCGATTAGCATACGCATGTCTAGTTTGAGGCTTTATGCAAACCATGTCCTTCCTTCTCTTGCCGGAAGGTACTGGATCAAAAGGAAGTGCAGTGTGCTGGTGTAGTACTATGCTTAGTATAAATAGTTGCCGTACTGTTAGTAGAATTGCTCTTTGAGCACGCTCTAGAGGGAGTAAAATCGTTTTTACAGCACCACCCCAAGAAGTTATGCAATAGGTAAGAACAATAAAATATTGTAACTACCTATACTTTTTGTTCTCAAACAAAGAGTATAGTTACTATATAAAGGAGGGTGAGTACCTATATATGTTCTTTGGTCGAAATCCACCGTTGGATCGTTTCACTAATGAACAAATTTTTTCACATTTGGTTTATTTTCTGTTCTGACTTTTCATTTCGAGTGAAACATGCTAAATGAAAGACAAAAAAACCGGCCAAGTGCGCGTCGGACCACGCACAATAAAGGGTTCCGTAGTTGGGATGAATTTATCCCAAGAACAAACTTAACATTGTAGTTGAAAAACATGTTCTCCCATAGGGAATGTATGGGAGATCATGTTTTTCAAACCGCAAATTTAAGTTGGTCGATTATTACTCGTTAACCTGTAGAGCCTACTTAGCTCTGATAGTTTTCCTTTTAATTTCGTTATATATACGTATACTACTGCTGTGAATTTTTTCACAAGTCCAAGTACAACCATTTAGCTAGAACGGGGACCCACACACTTGACTCTAACAAAAAAATGCAGTTAAAAGCTTAATATTTCGCAAACGGATCCCTGAATCCAAAAATGGGTGGGGTAAACTCACAATATTTTTGAAAGACCTGTCTAACGATACCCCACAACATGGGGTAGATGAGGAAAAAAAAAAACATCCCCACTTTACGCGTAGGGGAGGTATACTAAAAAAAAATATTTTTCTTGATTTTATTTTACCACTTTGTCGGCATGATTAATATGTATACATATGCCAAATTACAGCTTTCTAGTACCAACCGTCTCTGGGCTAAGCCGCGGACAGACAGACGGACATGGCGAAACTATAAGGGTTCCTTGTTTACTACGGAACCCTAAAAATGAACAAAAAGTGAAGCGTTGATTATCTGCTTTACCTACAACTCAAAACTACTAAAAGCATAATGATACATTCACGTTACAACATGCCAGAAAATTGCAGCGTGTATGAACAAGAAGTCATTTAGAGAATTTCTAATTTCGTGTGAGCTGTATAGTATTATCTTATTTCTCTAGAGAGCGAGCGAATAGTTCGGAGCGTGGGTGAGGTCACTATTTTAGTTGTGCAAACCAGATAACAGTCCCGGCTGGCCGCCTGTTGCCGATACATTAACGTGCGATACTCCAAGCTCAACCGCGAAGGGTCCATGTGTAATAATTTATTACCGGCTCGTTTCATATGGATGTGTTACTTTGGCCCTAAAACAACACTATTTATGGTATATTTTCCACATTAAACACGGCTACTTAACTCTATTTGTTTCCTGGGGCCTGGTATACGATAACGATTTTCTTTATTCCATCATTGCGTGAACGGAAACGGTCTTTTACTTTGAAACTGTTATTTGAAAAGAGACAATAAAACGTCAAAAGAATTATTGGAGTTTTCCAAATATTTTTGTAGTAACAAAACTTGAGTAATTTGCATACAGAGCACTATCAATACTGCACTTCCTCACGGCAGGTCAGTTACGTGTTTCAGAATTCGAGTGTATCAAAACGTTGAAGGCCTGTTGTATATTAATAGGTTTTCCCTGTAACCGGGTATATTTTCAGTGGTGTGCTGACGTGGCTTGCTGTTACAAATTCCGGGAAACGTGACAAGGCACCCACGTGCCGCCCAGACTCAATACTATTAGTGGCTTTGACCTCCTGACAGTTTATTTTGACCTCCATTCACTACTAGTAGAATTTTTGTTTTTGACGACACGGTTGGCGCAGTGGCTGAGTGATCGACTGCTGCGCAACGTGTCGCGGGTTCGATCCCCGCACGGAACAAATATTTGTATGATCTGCAATTAGTTGTTCCGGGTCTGGGTGTTAGTGTATGTGAGTTTCTATGTTTGTAAACGCACCCACGATACAAGAAGAAATTCTTAGTGTGGGGCAACGTTTTTTAAAAAAAAAAAAAAAAAAAAAATTTAATGGTATGTTAATTTCTATTCATGACTAATTTTTATCTCTGTAGGCTTTAGAAAGTATTTTTTTTACTGTAGAGAAGTAAATATTAGACATAAGGTTGTAGGCTTTCCTCGGAAGTCAATAACGTTTCAGACTGTTTTATACACTTATGTAGGTATACCTACACATTTATACGTTTTTTAAACACCTCTAAATCTCGAAAAGAACGTAAGTCGTTGATTTAATACACATATTTGTAATAAGCCCTAAAATTCTGATAGCCAAACCGATCGATATCTTACTGCATGACATAGGACCTTACGAAAGCCATAAGACAACCGCTCCGAATATTGCTTAGACTGAAAGCCGGTCTTTCTAATAGTACCCTACAGTTTCTAGCAACCCTAGTTGATACTTGGGTTCATACTAGATACTAGGCAGTAATCTACCTGCCGTAACTTTACACAGCTTGTAAACAAGCGACCCTTGTTTCTAGTACTTGAATATTTATAGGAGTATTTACACATAGGCTCTAAGGCCAGCAATACAATGACGTTGTCAAGTCGCTTGCCTGGTCCTACAAGCATAATTAAGTTAGCCGTTTCCACCTCTTGACACTCACGACTTCCGTGCGATAAGGACGGCCGGTTTGTTTTTCTTTCATTCAGCGGTTACATTGTGTTTGGGTTAAGTGGTGACCTGCATGTGTACCTCGCCTAAATGTTATTATCAGCCCTAATGGTTTTGTGGTTTTCCGTGAAATTAATTAATTATTATTGTAATTTAAAAATACAATGTGTTTTACCGGGTTACATTTTCTTATTTCTTATTTAGCATGATATCAATTTAGATCATGAAAAACATATGAAAACAATAGTCAACGTGATAAAAATTTGCATTAAAGTCGCGATGAACAACCAAGGGCAAATATAACTTTATATTCATGAAGGAATATACCTATATTACTCCCAGGAGACAGTTCAAAGCCTTAGTTCGCAAACTAAACGCTGCGAACAATTTAATATACCTATAACCGGAGTAAATTACTTGAAAGTGTCGTTAGTAAACGTAGTAAGTACACACGACGACACATCAAATTGTATATTCCAGTATAAGCTGACCACTCATTGTACGGAATGCCTTTATAGTGCAAGGCCAACGTATACTGGACTTTTATAGCTTGATGTGTGGTCGTGTGTACGTATTCTGGACTCATATATCATAACATGCAGTGCAAGTATTCCGAGCTTGCATTGAATAGCAATGATTTATGGTAGATTGCCACAATTCATTCAAAAATTGAGCGTTTGACTTTTATTACGATGGTAAATTTTGAATATGGGAATATTGATAGCTTAGTTGCAGTCTATTAAAAGTTATGTTAATTAGCGAGTGAAACTAGAATGAAACTTTGCTATGCATTTGCAGAAAGTTGGTCTACACTTTACATTTTCAATGCTACTTCGGAGAATTGCTTGTACTATTAGCAGAAGAATATAATTATACTTCAGCACTATTGTATCAGACCACTCTCTTAATAGGCTTCAGACAAATCTGATGGATGTCGCTTACTTATCGGTCGAAAGTGATACCAGAATCGACAAATGTAGGTACCACGGATCACCTAAACAAAGAAAAATTACAACAAATAAAACAGATAAAAACCTTCTTTTGTGGCTGAGAACAACAAAAGTTTTAGACGAATTCTTTCTCGAAATTAAATAATGGACCATATTATTTTCATGTATTTGAAAGTATTACTCTGCGACATTTCTTTTCTTTTGTCCTATTTGTCTTCATAATCGTCCGGCGGAGGTCATTGGTTTCCGAAGCCATTAAGCTTATAGATATCGCTGATATAGGTTAACAAACAAGACTTTGTGCGGAGGTTTTACAATATAACGTCTGGTTTCTTTATTTGTTTAGGATACATTGATGAATGTTGAAGTTATTGGAGTTAGGTCATAAAGCTACAACTCTTATTAGATCTTCCACGAAGAGCTAAAAGCAGATCCTATCAATTATTATGGAGATACTTCACAGAATAACTAAGTGGGCCTTTTATTACTTGCTCCATATGAGGATTAGTTACAAAGATTCATGTTGAGTTCTACACCAATCTTCTAGATTCACTGACAGACAACGCACGTCCTAAACCGGTAGGTCTTGAAGCATGAAATTTTGCTCAAGAATTCGTTATGTATCGAAAGTGAGCATTAAGGAAGGATTTTGAAATTCGTCCCACAAAGTAAATAGGAGATGAAAGTTTCTATGGAAGTTCGTAATTTTTGCCGATGGGAACCCATCAGTCTTACTGTACTGTAGGCTTCAAGTACCTACCTACATAAGTTTCATAATCAATTTGTCCTGAATTTTGATTCATGAAGCCATAGGCCACGACCGCACTGGAAATGCAAGGGCGTCAACGACACGAAAATGATTCCACAAGCCGCATTTGCAATGCGACCACCCCATTAATTAAAATACGTTTGTTTTAGTCGTGCCGCCGGAGCATCGCCTCGGCTTTACTAATGCGGCTGCAGCCTTTCTTAGGAAGAAAGTTTGGTATTTCTACGTACATAATGATATTATATTTTTTTTATTATCTAGATGTCTAGATTCTAATCTAGATACCTAGACTGTTGATAAAAAACGGAAAATGAAAATTGTCTAATAGTCAAAGTGCGCATTTGACTAGGTATGGCCATTATTTTGTTTTGTAGGTGGGTATTTCTCGACGGCATGTGAAACCAAGTCAGAGGCCCATGGGTGGCATAAAAATACATCAGGTTAGTCACTAACCATATAAAAAAGAAAGAAGAAAAAAACTACGTATGCACTTCAAGTCCTAGGTTCATAAATTATATCTATCCCTGATATTTTGTAACATCTTTTTAGTCAAAAATCAGTCAATCTGCCTACCCTTTTCCCAACTAAGTATACTGGGGTCGGCTTCCAGTCTAACCGAATGCAGCTGAATACCAGTATGTTACATGGAGTGGCTGCCTATCAGACCTCCACAACTCAGTTACTGGGTAACACGACACCGGGTAATACTGGTTGTCAGACTTTCGGGCTTCTGACGACACGCTTTTATTTATTTTGCTAAACATTTTCCATATTTTATAGAAAATATGCAGCAACAAAAAAAAATGTAAATACAAATAAATCAATGTACTTAGGTTGTGAAACTCCGTAAAAATTGATATAAAAATTGTTTAGGTGGCAAATGATATTACTTACTTACATTTATTCCCTTCAATCACGAAACGTAACGACTGTCGTGAATTGCAATGGGGCCCACACATAGAAAAATTGTCAGGAAGGCTTAGTTCGGCCGCCTATGCTGTTAAAAAATTAGACAGATAACTGACGTAGATACAGCCAGAATTGTTTATTTTAGTTATTTTCATAGTCTTATGTCATATGGGATTCTTCTCTGGGGAACCTGTACGGACATTAATACTACCATTGTTCTACAGAAAAGGGCTGTTCGAGCCATTTACAACCTAGGTCCGAGAGATTCCCTTCGAGGGATATTCAAAGATGTAAATATTCTGACTCTAGCCTCACAATATATTTTTGAAAACCTAATGTATGTACACAAAAATATATCAAATTTTAAGAAAATGTCCGATATTCATGTTTTAAATACCAGGAATAAACACAACCTTGCTGTACATCGCACTCGTCTCCACAGAGTAACTCGTTCATGGGTCAATGTATACGCTTTTACAACAAACTTCCCATTGACATTCGCAACTTACCCATTAAACGATTTAAAATTTGTATTAAAACCAAACTTTGTAAAAAAGGGTACTATAAAATTTCAGATTATTTAGAAGATAAAAAAGCTTGGGATTGAGCTGCTCGCTCTGCTAAACCTTGTGATAAAACCATAAAACTTGACATTAGAATTATTTTGTAAAATCATTAAAATATACCAGTTTTATTTAAACATTAAAACAAAATGACATGATTACTTTGTAAAGTATTATATTATTTTAATTACCTATTGTGAATGTGAGGACTATGTGGATATTTTTTTCATTAGTCCTTTTTTTTCCTTTCTCAGTTAGTTTTAATGATGATCTGGCAGTTTGAGTAGTTTATGCGGCCTACCAAAATGTCCTTTCTTTGGTATTGTTCGTCGAGTTGTGCTCCTTATGTTCTGAGTTGAGCTCCACGATTACTGACAAATGCTTGCACAGACTGGACAGGTCCACTCAAATCTGTGTGGTTCTTTCCTCAAAAGACCATTTCAGACACTAATCTACATGGTCCTCATATGGCTTGACCAAGATTATGTCTGGACTTTAAAAGAGACTGTGACCTCTGAGTTTTTGTCGGCCTTTCTTCTCAGAGTAGTCGGATAGGAAGCGCCGAACTCATCTAGCAAAATTTAATATATTTTTAATATGACGTGTAAAAGTGATTCCTATATCCTATTTACAGAATAAACAATTTCATTTCATTTGTCAAAGATCCACGAATGACAGCCGGGACCAATGGCTTAACGTGCTTTGCGATGCACGGAGGAGTCTCGGTATGTAAAGATGGTCACCCATCCATGGACCAACCCCGGCAAGCGTAGCTTAACCTGATGGATCGACCCATGTGGCTGATATTACTTAGCCACGAGCTCCTCATCTTTTTAGTAACAAGACAATATTCGTATAAAAGACATGGCTCTCCAAACGCAAAATTAAAACAACTTACTAAAACAAAAACTACAAATTAAGGACTCGCAAAGTAAAAAAGCACTACCGACTAGGGAAACATAGCCTACTAAACCTACTCTAAAAATTCGTAAGTCTTTGTATTTTCTTATTAAAGATGTCTTTAGGTTCCGTGGCCCAAGCGCGGAACAAATCCCAAGGGATACCGCAGTTTATCTCTCGACAACAAAGACGAACTTTTTAAACGGAGTCGCTACGTATCTGTCCATCTATGTAACCATCTTTTATTTATAGGGTTTTCTCTTTTAAAATTAATAGTTTCTGTACTGTTCAGTGCCGTTGTTGGACGGACTAAGAAGTTTATATTGCATTTCATATGATGTAGCTTGACGTACTTTGTATATTGATTCTTTTGCTTCGATTTTAAGGCTTTGAGATTCATCGGCTGGGTTAGTTTTTATTTTATTTGGTAGATTAGATTCAGGTGTCTTGATCTGTCTTTTAATATTTGTATAAAGTAATCTTGTCCGCCGCTGCACCGTGACCGTCTCGTTGGCCTAGTGGTCGTCAGCGCTACTGCTGACCATGAGGTTCTGGGTTTTAATCCCAGCACGCTTAGCATGACCACAATAGAAACGGGTTTTGTCCACGAAAGAATAGTCAAAATGACAGATAAACAATCACAATCTGTCATTTTGTCTATTCTTCCGTCGACAAAATCCGTAGAAAACCCGTTTCTATGGTTGTCATGCTACGCGTGCTGGTCGGGCAAAGTGTTATTGGGTTTTTCAATAAGGAATTTCTCTGTAGCAGCCCGGACAGCAGTCTGTATTTGTGCCCGGTTAATGGCAGTAGGCTCGCCCCCTATTCCATGGGAGTTAAAAATACCTGGCGAAATGTACTAAGGTTCACCGCTGCATCCATCGGGGAACTACAGGTATGATTATGTTATATTTAATCTTATACCAAAAAATATTCAGCGTAAAAAACTTCTCGTGTAATAGCGTAGAGTAAAATTTCTTGGTCATTCAAAACCGTCATTACACGGGATGTGTCCGGAACGAAGTCTTAGTGCGATAACAGTATCACATCTGTTCACCAGCTGATTGTCCCGTGTAATAAGTTCTTATACCTAATGGCAAAATCAACATCGACTAATTGTGATTTTTGTGGTAATTCCGTTGATGATGTTTATCACATATTGACCGAGTGTGTCCGCAACGAGGAATTTAGAAATAGCTTGGATTGTAGAATTAGAGAGATAGGTTACTGTAATAGCACTCTAGCTGTGCCATTGTCTGATGCTGCTAGAATACTTTACAAACTAGCTTTGCTAAGGTTTTGTTAAATAGGAATAGGAATTAGTATGATTTTGTTAAGCCAACCAGGGCGGCATAATCGCATGTGCGTCAAAGCCCTTTCATTTTGAATAAAAAAAAAAAAAACCGTCATCTTTATGAGGCATATAAAACGACTAAATGACAAATTTACTAATCCCAAAACCCCAAAAAAAAACCCCCCAAATTTACTCATTTTCTTTTATTGATAAGAGTCAATTTAGTATAAAAACAAATTTAAACAAATTTAGTAAATATGTTTATGAAAATCTCTAATATGGAGTATATTGATTATGATATACTTAATAGTTTTATTTATACAAAATAGCGTAACACTGACCCCGAACATTTAATTACGATAATTACTCACAATGACTGGTACAGCCGGTACGGATAGTAGATAATGCTACATATAGGTAGTCTGTTTTTCCATTGCATTGTATCGATAAAGCGATCGTCTGTCGGTTCGACCACAAACAGATGCGCTATTGGGTTTATCTATAATGTGTGGTCAATCCGGTGGAGGAGCTGCGTACACGATCCAAGTAAATAAACTATAGGATAATGTTACTGTCGCGCCATTGCCATTTGTCATCACAAGTTATACAGGGTGAAATTTAATTCATGAGCATCCTCTTAAATGGTCATTGCACTCATCATTATGAACACTTTTCATTATAGAACCAAACCTGAAATCGCAAAAAGAAACATCATCATCAAGTACGAGTATAATGACCCCTTAAGAGAATGCCCATGAATTCAATTTCACCTTGTATACCTGATCGGCGGGGTAATTGCGTAACACATATAAAATAACAATTGATCGCAATGGGTTTCATTTTGACAGTTCACCCACGCTCATTGCGTTATTTACGTTGTTGAGATGACAAATTTTTTCAAACCTATGAAGCAATGGATTAGGTTACACTTTCAATCAAAAAAAGAACCGTGTGCGTTGTACACGGTGGAGCATACGGTGGAGGTCTGCCCGGCTTGGGCAGAGCAACGCCGTGTCCTCACGGAGGCGATCGGCAGCGGCGACCTCTCGCGTCCGGCCCTGGTTCAGGCCTTGGTTCGGAGTGAGAGTGCATGGGAGGCCGTCACCTCCTTCTGCGAAGCAGTTATGTTCGCGAAGGAGGAGGCGGAGCGCGTGAGGGAGAGGCAAGATTCGCGCCCTCGCGCCCCTAGTCGCCGCAGGAGACGCCCCGGGCGTCGGGAGTCACGAGAAGACTTCCGGCCACCGTAGGCGTGGGCTTGCGGACGGTGAGCAATGGGTAGCTCGCCGTCCGATTAGGACCAGGCCCGGGTCGATGGCGCGTTGTGTTCCACGTTCGCCTCAAAGAGATGTCAGCACCAACTGGCGGGGTCCGTAAGGACCAATGCCTGCCAGGGTTGCGAGTTTGTCCGAAAGGGATATCGCGGCCCCGGCACACGGGCAACGGAAGGAACACGGGTGGGTTTTAGTCAGTAAAAGTCTGACACACCCTCCCGCTCCGCCCAGAGCGGGAAAAGTTATTTGATAATTTCCCACCCACAAAAAAAAAGGGGCATAAATATGGGCTCGCCACAATTGTGGTGATAAGTCCCCTCCAGGGGCGCCACGGCGTCCACACCTTCCACCTGACGCAGGTCCTCACCGGACTGGATGGTTGTTTCGAGAGGTTCCTGATCAGGATTAAGCAGGAGGAAACGCCCAGATCTTACCACTGTGTGGATCGCCCGGAGGACATGGTGGAGCATACAGTGGAGGTCTGCCCGGCTTGAGCGGAGCACCGCCGTGTCCTCACGGAGGATCTCTCGCGTCCGGCCCTGGTTCAAGCCATGGTTCGGAGCGAGAGTGCATGGGAGGCTATCATGTCCTTCTGCGAAGCAGTAATACTCGCGAAGGAGGACGCGGAACTCGTGAGGAAGAGGCATAATTCGCGCCCTCGCAACCCTAGTTGCCGCAGGAGACGCCCCGGGCGTCGGGAGTCGCAAGCCGATTTCCGGCCACCGTAGGCGCGGGCTTGCGGACGGTGAGCGATGGATAGCTGGCCGTCCGATAAGGACCAGGCCCAGGGGGCATAAATAATTTATTCTTGAGAGTGGAAATAATAATTCATTAATAATAAAACATTACTTACGCGCTTCAATCAGTGCTATTTATTCAAAACACAGGGTTTATATCGGGGTGGAGGTCTGCCCAGCTTGGGCGGAGCACCGCCGTGTCCTCACGGAGGCGATCGGCGGCGGCGATCTCTCGCGTCCGGCCCTGGTTCAGGCCATGGTTCGGAGCGAGAGTGCATGGGAGGCCGTCACCTCCTTCTGCGAAGCAGTTATGCTCGCGAAGGAGGAGGCGGAGCGCGCGAGGGAGATGCAAGCTGCACGCCCTCGCGGCCCTAGTCGCCGCAGGAGACGCCCCGGGCGTCGGGAGTCCAGAGCCGACTTCCGGCCACCGTAGGCGCGGGCTTGCGGACGGTGAGCAATGGGCAGCTCGCCGTCCGATAAGGACCAGGCCCGTGTCGACGGCGCGTTGTGTTCCACGCGCGCCTCAAAGAGATGTCAGCACCAACCGACGGGGTCGAAAGACCAATGCCTGCTGGGGTTGCGGGTTTGTCCGAAAGGGATAACGCGGCCCCGGCACACAGGCAACGGAAGGAACACGGGTGGGTTTTAGTCAGTAAAAGTCTGACACACCTTCTCGCTCTGCCCAGAGCGGGAGAAGTCATTTGATGATTTCCCACCCTCAAAAAAAAAAAAAAAAGGGTTTATATCGGACTATCGTATTCACCACTATCAGGGAAACCTATGCTACATCGAATAACGAATGAAATAAGCCCTAACACTCATAAGCACGTTGCAGCAAGAGGTATTGTAAGATTGACAAAATCAAAGCTAAATCAAACAATATAAATACGTCTACAAAGGCGGGTCGTAATAAACCGCTATGATGATACAGTTATATTAACAATAACGGAAGGTTTACTTATTCATAAGACGTATTACTTATGGAACAGTGTAAGGTAAGCGGCAGTTTTACTTGCGCGACAAAATAATTTCAATAGCGGCTGCGCTGGAATCAATCATGTCAATAATCTACTAAACTGGTTATACCGGAGTGATCGATCGATCAGGTATTTACAAGCAACAGTTTTAACATAATAAAGTTTATACCAGTCATTCGTGTGTCCTGCTTGGTATCCGTTTACAATTTATCTATGCACTAAAAGTGACTAATTACCTACTCGTATATTTTAACCATCAACCAAAACTCGAGTGTTCTATCGATGAAACTGATCGATTGGTATCTAATTTCTAAAAACGTCATTTTTACACAGTGTTGTTCATTCAGAGTACATTATAATGGTTGTTCAGTGTATGTAGTGTTGATAATGGACGTGCAAGCTCGGTTGCTATTATTGTTTTTTGCACTCAATCATCTTTTGGTAAGAATAATTTTAATGTTTTTTTTATGCTGCGTATTGCATGTTCAACAATTTTTACTTCGTTGGTGAATAAGTGTGGAAATGTTCCTTGTTATTTCTCTGTTAATAAACAGAATTATAAATTTATTCCCCAATAGGTAATGAATACCACAAGTCTGATATATTGAAGCATGTTCCTTCATAGTTTTGAACATTCCGATGACGATCTATGTCAAATTGTGTGGTCTTTACTTAGGAACAAGCCAAGGTTTTCCCTCAAGTAAATTAAAGTTGCTAAATAGGTTGATCCTTAAGGGGACCACAGGACCTAAACGTGCCTAAACGCAAGTTTTATAATGCCTAAAAGTATATGATCTACTGCAGTGAACAAAATCAGAGAAATATATGATATTCTTCAGGATATATGCTAGGAAGATAGTTTGTTGAAAACATAATAGAACTAATTTGATACGATAGAAAAAAAATCACAAAGATTCCTCTAAAAATTTATTTTAACGATAAAAAATCATATTAATGCAATCTAATTTTTTTGACAGATTATTCTACAAGCAACATATTAGCGTAATTGTGTTTTAATTTTGCAGTCTAGTCAATAGATTTTTTTGTAAATAGATAATTGTTTCATATTTTACAATAATTTACCTGCGTTGGGGTCATCGCGCTTCTTTTTCTTTTCTATGCAGTCCGACAGTGACTGTGTGTCACACAGTGACTTGTGTGACAGTGAAAAATTTGTTGTTAGAGGCTTACAACAGCTAAAGCGCTTAGCTGTTGTAAGCCTCTTACAACAATTTTTGTCTGCTTTGTGTCAAATATTTTCCCAAAATCCTTTGTTTATATTAGTCTATTTTGATTAGACCATAACATTATTTAATAGTCGTATTGTTTACTGTTGATATACAATGGCTAGTGCATAATAGGTAATGCCTATTACGCGGATTTGCGCCTGAATGGATATTATTCCATTGAAACGCAAATCCGTAATGAATGCAGAACCGCCTAACAATACAAATATTGTTATGACGATCATTATTGATTCAGGCATAATTGTTAAGATGGTTGAACAGAAAAAGCAATGGACATTTATTAAAATTGTAGGTATTAGCTTTTCGTTATTCTTTGATCTCTTTCTTAATTAAGCAACTTTTTTTTACAGATTTTCACCTAAGTTAATGGATTAGGTACCAGCTAAACAAATTTCAAGTTTAATTAAAATGTATTTTAATTATAAAATTAAGTTTTCTTCTTTTAATGAGTTTGAACACTGTCAACAGGTCGACTGCACAAGTTCGTTGACGTATAAGCTGAACGATGGCAATGAAATACCTGCGATCGCCTTGGGGACCAGTCTGGGCCACCTAGCCGATGTAAGTACATGACCTTTGCCCAGCGTCTAAACAGTAAAGGTTAAAATAAAATTTATAAAAAATAAACACTTGTTTAAGCCTGGTTTACACGGTGCGAATTATTTTCCGGTGGCATAAAATAGTTTGCTGAAGCAACATTAAAAGTTGCAACGTCTAAATAGTGTTTAGACATGCTTAAGACGATGAAAGTCATTTATTGCTTCAAGTCCATTGTAGGTACGTCACTGGCGAGAAATTTGCATCGTGTAAATGGGGCTTTAAGGTATGTACTACATTATTAATTTGATCTTTTTGCGGTTTTTAGGATCACTCGTGTGTCTCTATCTGTATGTCCATCTGTCTCAGCCAATTTGCTCCGAATCGAATGGACCGACTATATTTATTTATTTATTTATTTTATTATTTATGTACACACAGTAAAATACATACAGATACGACATAATTATAATTTGAGTACAAATGTACTGCTTATTTCTTAAGAAATAACTAACGACTAATGACTATGTTGAAATTGTGTACACATATCAATTTCTGTGACCCAAACACGGACGTGTTACGCAAATAAATGAATTTTGATTATGGGGGTCACTTTTGGGAGACAAATAAGAAAAAATTATAAAAAAAGTTTTGCACACTGTTCCGTGTGAGGTACAGGTTCAATGGAAAGGGCTTTCCTGTGACGGTCTCAAGTATATTTTTTTATAATTTATAAATGAATAATTTTAAAGTTACTTATTTCCTTCCTTAGTCCCTTATTTCCTAAACTACTGAGCATGTTTTTCAACTATTAATGTTAAAAAATGTGTGTGGTTAATTGTGTGTGGTCCGACACGCACTTGACCGGTTTTATTTTAGATTTTCGCATATTGTCGGGCGATTGTTGTTTTCATATAAGTACTTATCTACCTACTTAGGTTTATTTATGGGTCAATTCGCCCTACGGTCGGAGTCGAGACCATTGTAAGCACTGATGAACTCTGTGTGTCGTAGTGCCTCTCAATAAAAAAAATATTTTATGATAAAAAAATATCTATGTTTCAAACATGGATTTCTGAATACATTTTGTTTTCACTAAGCACCGAGATATCTGTAATGCATTTTATTGCATAATAAAAAATCCATGTGACACACCGGCCCTTGCTCGACGATGCGCCAGCCCGCGTCGATGCTGAGTCTGTAGCTTTAAATTTTCCCGCGTCCGTATCCTGGCTGCGATTCGGTGATCTCTTTGGGGAAACCGAAGGTTGTGTCTTTGCGATTATGGATGAAGTCATGATGACGAACAACTACCGGAAATATATTGTGAAGGACGGCACGGTTGACATCTGTCGGGCATGCCACCGTCCGGGGGAATCAATCCGATACATTATTTCTGGCTGTTCTCGTCTGGCTAACGGAGACTACGTGCATAGGCACAACCTTGTGGCCAGGATTATCCAACAGCAACTTGTTCTGAAATACAGTCTTGTGGAATCGGAAGTACCATAGTATAGGTATGTGCCCGACCCAGTTCTCTAAAATGACAATATCACGTTGTATTGGGATCGATCTATCATCACTGACAGGACTATTGTTGTCAATAAGCCAGACATAGTGGTGATAGATCGATTAGAGTGTCGCACAATGATTATTGATATAGCGGTCCCGCATGACGAGAACCTCGTGAAAGCTGAAAAAGATAAGCAGATCAAGTATCTCGACTTGGCTCGCCAGGTTGTCGATATGTGGGAAGTGGATACAGCAGTCATTGTGCCGATAGTCGTGACGGCCAATGGCATAATAGCCAAGAGCCTCGACCGACACCTAAGGAGGCTCTCGTTAGGCAGCTGGATCAAGGGCTTGATCCAGAAAGCGGTACTTCTAGACACGGCGCGTATCGTTAGGAGTTTCCTCTCTCCGGAGCCCTGACCTCCGGTAGCTTTAGATTTTTTATATTTTTAAATGTTTTTGTTTTTATAAAAATATTTTAAAATGTAAATTGTATGTATATATATGAAATAAAGGAAATTATATTATATCCTTGATCCAGCCTGTCCCATCTTGGTGTCCTCCCCCAGCGACGCCCTAAGCCGAGGTTCGTACCCCACAGGGGGTGCCCTTAGCAAGCGCTCGCCTAGTTTTGCCCTGGCTGGAGGCTTTAAGTGTAGTAGCTTAAGGCAGCCACAGGAAAGTCTGGTTAAGTAGTCATGACCTCAGAGGTCAGCTACGAGATGCCCTACAAAAAAAAAACATCCATGTGACTGAGGTGAAAAAACTTGCTGTTGTTAATTTCATTTAATATAGAAAACAGTATAAACATTTAATCTTAATAGCATCTCAGGAATAGAGCACTCACAGCGGGATTTGGAAAAGCTGATTAAGATGGCGTTCCATCCATCCTGTCAAAGGCTTCAGTCAAATGCAGACGGCAACATACGGTCTACTTCATTATGTATACGTACATACCTCTACATAGAAAATTTGAAATAGAGGATTATTTAGGAAACTATCGTTTGTGCGCTACTTCGTCCGCGTTGAGACTGCGATAAGATATTATTGAAGATATGTTTTATATTTTTGTTTATTTCCGAACTAACTTACTAACGATATGAATATTTTCACAAATCATAAAATACTCCTAGATTTCTGTGATCAGGGTCCCGGGAAATAATAGATCAATTATCTCTTTCGTCGCGTGTGAGTGACGTAAGTACTTATGACTACGGGAAAGCTGTGTCAGCAAATTGACAATAGCATCTTCCTTCGTTCAAATAACATCATACTGAAAATCAAATGATTTATCCTCCGTTAACTAGTGCTCGTTATCAGGCTATTAGGTATAATAAACACAATAAGGTATTCTACAAAAAAAAATCCTCATTTTTTCAGCAAGAAAACACTTGAATTAGATACAACCTATTTTCCATTTAAACACAGGCACTCAACAACAGCAACAAAAGATTAAGTTTTAGTGTGTTTTTAAGTTAATTAGTCTGTAATAAATTAGTTCGTAAGCTTTCTTAAAAAGAAAAAATATCTTAAAGAGTAAAACAAAGAAATCTAGTAGGTACCGGGCTGTAAACAAATACAATTTTCTCAAATGCTACAAACTAGAGAGCTACATGGTCTTTTAGGCGCGGTAATTAAATTGACAGTGGGGCGTTGTTAGTAAACATTTGTGAAATTGTCACAGAAATTGTGTTGATAAAACAAGATTTTGGCCACGCGTCAAAAACCCTTGTAGCGTTTTGTATGTTTCCTCTACATTTCGGGAACAGCAGATTCAACTAACATGGTCATGTTCATAGGGTACAAGGCGGTTGCCACATAACCAAACGTTGGCTAAGGCAGTACAATGGGCGTTGGAGGCGAGGTACCGACATGTCGACACCGCCTCGCTGTACCGCGTGGAAGACGAAGTCGGCCTCGGCGTTCGGAACTACATCAAAAACAACAGCGGCGCTAGTCGACAGGACGTGTACATCACTACTAAGGTGACTCAGTTTGTATTTCAGACTGTAATTATATTATATATCACGCCTGTATTCCTTGAATATGTGGAAATAAATCCAGTTTCAGCTAACTAAAGGTCCATTTGCAGTGGAATTTGAGCTCTACAACAACTTAGTAGAATTATGAAAATTTACCACACCAATTACCGTATAACAAAAAAGGCTGTGATTTCAGCAATTCCAAAGCCCGATCATGTATTTTCAAATTCCTTTTAGCAACATGAAGGTTGTATCGTGGTAAACATAAACATATTCCGAAGTTACTCCATATATTATTACTTCGGTATCTAGTGAAAGGAACCTAGACGTGTGTGTCACTACGAAAATGAGTTTCATACTACATTATTAATGGTACCTACGTGGTTGAGAATATACTGAGTGCCATTATGGTCGCCTTTGTTAGTGATTTCTGACTGCATTAACGGCTAGGGCCCTCTTAAGTGCATTGTATGTTAACAACTCGTGTAAGTTTTGACAACTTTTATATTTATTATCAAAAGGTTAGTATGAGATTATCAATGAGATATTTGCCTCACACGCCTTTAGAATAAAATTACTTCAACAAACAAAAAGCAATGAATTCTTTTCTTGTGGACCGTTCTCAATTCATTGGCCGTTGCTCTCCAAAGTTAAATAGGTAGCTTCTGGTACTTACCACCAAGTAAATATTTATGATTACTAATTTACATTTCGTTGTTATTTTCAAAACCTTAACTTCGGCCAAAATAACTTTAACTATTACATAATAAACCCACTTTGATAACAGTATTTGCACAGTAGGTACTTCAGAGGCAACAAAACTTTGGTTTTCGTAATTATGAAAATCCTTTTGCTTAGTTATTTGATGTAGTATATAATTAATTGCTTTGTTGAAAGTTATGGAACGACGCCCACGAGCGGGAGGAGGTAATACCTGCTCTGAAGAAGTCCCTGGAAGTACTGGAGATGGACTATGTGGACTTGTACTTGGTTCACTACCCTATGGCGTATAAGGTAAGTAGAATATTATAAACCTTCATAAGTCTTTTGATGATGTCGGTTGTTGGAGACATGCTGCGCCGCTGATCAATTGGGATACGCTACGTATAGGACCAAGAGAATGATGATGACAAAATTGGTTGATTCTAAAATGAACCATTCTTGTGATATTGCTATCTTTTTATCATTTCTTGGAAACAGAACTCTACTGACTGCCTGCTACTAACTAGTAGCAGGGATGCACTGGAAATACTTTCTATTTAAATACTCACACTCTTGTAAACCATCGCGTTTGGAAAACGAATTCGCGATAGCAGGTCATCATCTTTCTTATACATATAATAAAACAGAAGAATCAGGTGTCTGTCTGTCTATTTGTTCACGCACATCTCCGGAACTCCTGAACGGATTTTCATGTAATTTTCACAGGTAGACAGAGATTAGGCTCACATCACCTCACGTTAGGCTTGCATGAAAGAAAATTTTGGAAAATCCACTGGAAAAGTCAGAAATATACCCGGGCGCCGCCTGGCACAAACAGCTAAGCTAAGCTATGTGCTTAGCTTGTAGGTAGGTATTTATATCTGCTGCCCATTGCACTGACAAATTATTTTTATTCATTCTATCATACCCAGGGAAATCATGCAGCTGGTCTATAAATAAACCCTACCCACTGCCAAGGTGAGCAACACCTCGTTCATTTACCTACCCGGAAAACTAATTTCATGTTTGCACAGCTTCGCAACGTAAACAATCCCATGAAAC
This sequence comes from Agrochola lota, assembly GCA_947364205.1. NCBI lineage: Eukaryota > Metazoa > Arthropoda > Insecta > Lepidoptera > Noctuidae > Agrochola > Agrochola lota. Next base: position 12,773,180 of record OX376223.1, on the reverse strand, counting down.
GCATTAAACTTTACAAGACTCCATTTGAGTTCAAACACACGCGTTCCTCAGTGTGTAGTTACACAAAATCATTTTAATAATAATATGTGCTGTGTTTTAGTTAAGACTACATGATATTCGTGTACTGAGAGATAAATTTTGCCGTGTTGGGGTTTATGGATGTGCTTCATATTTTGCGTGTTTTAGGATTTATGTTTCATAGCAGATTGTTGAAATCTACTTAATATCTATCTAGCTTTGTGCCATTCTTACCTTCAGAGGGCCTATTGTGACTTTTTATATTTATTCGATCGCGTTAACGTTAACGATCACTTACGTCAATTTGTAGGGAATAATTATGTTTCCCATTCAAGTCACCAGACGGCGCTTACACAGTTACAGTACAAATTGAAGTTAACGTTAACGCGATCGACTACGTATAAAATAACGCACTAGGCCCTCAGAGGTAAAGATAGCTACGTTTTAGATATGAGAACTTTACCTCCAATTATCTAGGCAACGTGACACGTGACACTTTAGGGCACCATATTCCATTTTTTGTTTGTTCAAGTGTCCTTAAATACCAGTTTCATAGTGCGCTGCAACTTTGCAGAAAAATCAAAATGGCGACGCGGTGACACATAGAAAAGCATAGAAAAATGTTCGAACCTCTTCGCTCGTTGTGTTTTACTTTATTTTTGTACAGAATTTTTCCAGCGAAGAGCATGCTTTTGCTATGATATCAAAATGAAATATCAGTTTTACTTTCAAAAGTAACGATCTGAATAAAAATAATTAGCCGACAATGTGATAGCTTATCAAAAGTTTGTCTGGCATTCCGGTGAAATGACAATGCAATAACAATTTTGTTACTTATCAAACAGAAATGGCAAAACTTGCCTGAGGGGTAGGGTCATTACTTATGACCCATAATGAACTTCAGTGATGGCCTGAAACAACATTTGGCAGTTAAGTATTATATTACATAAAATTGTTTAAGGAGAATGGGGAAGCATCATCCTTTTATGTGTTATATAGTAAAGCTAACTAAACACGATAAAATAAAAATGTAAAAATTATGTTTTTTTTTAGTTTGGAGGTCAACGACCTATGTATCTGTAGTTACTTAATTGTAGTATGAATTGAGAAAATCTGTTTTTTGTTTTGTTTTGTCGTGTACATCACATCTGTGGAGTTTACACAAATAAAATAAAGTGATGTTTCTAGTAACTACAACACAAGAGGCGGATTCCATTTTTTTTTATCAAGTTGACATTTCGCTAGCTAATTTAATATGACTCTGTATAGTTAACAGAGAAGTTAGAACATAAAGTTGATCAATAAATCCATCTGTTTTTCATGTGTGACTTTCACAATTTACATATATCACCGTCCATCTTTGTAACTAAGATATCATTATCTAGACAAGGACGTTAATAAAAAGTATGATCACTTGATATATTATAATAATAGGTAGGTAGGTACCAATACCATTACATTGATTTTTATTTACTCCTTTTTAACAACTTTTTTTTTCTCTGACTGTTCTAGTAAACTGATAGTCGGGGCAAATTACTGAAAATATCGGAATTATTTATGCTTGTGATAAGTAATTTCTTAGTAATAGTACTTATATAATGCTCCGATTACCAATTTACTTATATGTTACTTATGACTAGTTCGGTGATCGCAGTACGATATTATTAGACCGATCGATGCAGCTGCCTGTGTTCCAGATATAATCTAACCCACAGCCGCCACTCCGGACAGCCTTGACAAGCCAATCAATAGTCTACTTTAGAAATTGCCTGTTTCATTACTTAAATAAATTATTTATTTGTATTTGTACTGCTTCTATCAATAGTGTAGGTTCCTGTGTATTTAGAGGAAAAACGGGTTGTGTTTGTGAGATGGGATTTCAGGTCGGAAATCGAATTTATTTTAATCTCGACCCAGTGTGATGTGTTTATTTATTTAAACTTTTCACACTCAAAAAAGTATAAAGGCGGACTTAATGCCTTAGGTATTCTCTACCAGTCAACCAAGGGTGGTGAAGACATTAAATGGCAGATGCTCTATATGAGAGGAACAAAGATAAATTTAAAAAAGTATTCTAATGCATTATAACTAAAATAGGTACAACAGTACAAACTACATACACATACATACATATTTACTATAATATATACCTATATTATATATATATATACATATATACGAATTCAAGGGAGAGAGGTGTTGAGATGACTGTACTCTATTTATTTTGAAAATAACTCCGCAATTTCCGCTTTAATGCATACCGACTGGTGGCCGTCCTGATATCAAGAGGAAGCGCATTCCAAAGAAGAATGGACTGAATATGAAAGGAAGAATGAACAAAGTCAGAAGTATGAGAAGGACAGAGTAGGAGAAGATTGTTAGAAGAACGCAGATTCTTAGTGTGTGAAGAACATAGATATTGGAAGTGAGACACAAGATAAGAAAGAGGAGTGGGAGAGTTGAGAAGGGAGAAAAGCGTGGTCAAAGCGCGCAAACTTCTCCTTTTGCGAATCGACATCCATTTGAGCTCAGACCTATAGCTAGACACATGGTCATATTTTCTAAGGTTGAAAATGAACCGGATACAGTTGTTGTTGTTGGTGTAGGTGTTGCTTTGGATATAGACAAGACATTAACTCACCTACCAGCAATAGTTTGTAATATGCTTAAAGCATACATATAATTTATTAGCTGTTCGTGTCCGGCATCCCATGGGTGTATTTCCGAGTTATCCGGTGGATTTTCAAAAAAAAATATTTCAAGCAAACCTTGTCTAGTGTCTAACAATTACGAATACAACAAAAACAAATCTGCCAAATCGGTCGAGCCCTTCTCTAGTATCAACAAAGTACCAGTGTTGTGTTTTTGTTATCTTTCATTTTCATTTTCATTAAAAGTGTCTATAGTAAAGCCTTTATTTAAAAAAAACAATAATGAACACATGGGCAACTATAGACCAATTGCACTCATTCCAATCATATCAAAAATCTTTGAAAAGTATATTTATAAGGAGCACCACACACGCGTTTTCGCGTTCGCGTTTTTATACACATACCTTGAAAAGAAACACATTTTAATCGATGAGCAAAGGGATTTAGGAAAAACAGGAACACCAATATGGCAATTTATGACTTCTTGCATTAGGTAATGGTAAATATGGACGTTAGAATTCCAGTATGCGCTATTTACTGTGATATAACGCAAGCTTTTGACTATGTAAACCATAACGTCCTATCTAAAAAACTAGAGGCATATGGCATAAGAGGAAACATACTTAGCCTTATAGAGTCATACCTAATTAACAGAAAACAGTACACAGAAATAACAAAAATAAATATTAAGACAAAAAGAGAGGAATTTTACAGGTCTGGCGAACGAACGCCTATTTACGGTGTCCCGCAAGGAAGCGTGCTTGGATCACTTTTATTTATCCTATATATCAATGACCTGCCTGATGCTACTAACTACCCCATGACCCTATTTGCAGATGACAGCACAGTGACTATAACATGTAATAATAAGCACGTTTATGAATATGTCATTAATAGAACTTTGACATCAATAATAGCATGGTTAGGTAGGAATAATCTTAAAATGAATTTAGATAAAACGACGATAATGCATTTTAGTCAACGGGTACATGCTGATAATGACATTGCAGCCCTCTACAGTGGCACTGTATTAAATAAAGTCGACGATACAAAATTTCTTGGTGATGAATAGATGCAAAATTGAACTGGAAAGCGCACATTGAATATATAAGCAAGAAACTGAGCACGTCCGCGTATGTCTTGTACAAATTGTCCTCAGAACTTAACCCAGATGCTTTGGTGACGGCCTATCATGGATTGGTGGCATCAATTCTGCGCTATGGTATCATATTTTGGGGTAACTCTACGGACAAGGATATAGCGTTTAAAGCCCAAAAGAGGTGTATTCGGGCTATGTTCAAATTAAAATCAACAGGTAAGCTGAAGACCATTGTTTAAAAAATACAAATTATTAACTTTACCGTCTCTATATATTTTTGAAGTTGCATCGTTTGTAAAGTCTAACCCCCAACTCTTTCCACGACAATCTGACATTTTTCCGCGCAACAGACGTGACAATAGCCAACTTTTCTTGCACTCAGCAAAAACTGCCCTCATGGGGAAAAGCTTTTTTTGTATGGCCCCGAAAATATACAACAAAATACCACAGTCCTTTAGAGCTATGACAGCAAATCAATTTAAAAAGAAGATGCGAAATATATTAACAGAGAAGTGCTATTATAATTTAAATGACTTTTTGACGGATGCCTTTTAACATACTTGAACTTTATAATATTATTTCTCTAGGATTATTTATTCTCATAAAATTTAATATTGAATGTTAGTGAACCAGTTTTTAGTCTTTGGTTCACTGAATGAATTAATTATTTGTGTTATGAAAATAAAAATAAAATATTGTACGCCTCGTCAGGCAAAACATGTACAAGATCGTAAATAAAGGTAAAAAGTCCTTTTTACCTTTATTTAAGATCTTGCATGCTCGATTTGTATGTAAACACATGTTTGACAAATAAATTATCTTTTATCTTTTATCTCTTTTCATATATGCGGCAATAGTTTTTGAAGTGAAAACTTGTTTAGCATCGTTGTGATTTGAAAGTCGATGAAACGAAAAAGCGACAGTAAAAAGAGACAGACACATAAATTCATAAGATTTAACGTGGGAAAAAATGAGATAGGAAGCATTATACAGTGTTTCTTATATTCGTGGTTCTCTTTGTGCTCTGCTTCGTACCCCCTCCACTAGTGCAAGGCATAGGGGGAGGTTACTTGGGCCTCAGCGTTGTACGTTTGTTAATACGTATTTGCGCGCATGCGTAGTACAAAGCTTGAGAAAAGTCATCACAGCAACCGTGGTGTTTTGGATACGTGTACGTATTATACGTTTGTAGAGTTTTTTCATCATTTTTATAATAAAATTCTTTATAATTTTTATAATAAAATTCTTCATCATTTTTATAATAAAATTCTTCATCTGTTTTATAATAAAATTCTTCAAATATGCCGAAAACGAATGCAGAATATTGTCGCGATCAAAAACAGTAATTGACGCAGTATTCCAAAGATATATTGACCATATTAAGACCAAAGTATTTATTTCATACTTTAGTAACCCTATGCCTCTTGTATCATTTATCGAAAATGTAAGCTCTGAGTCTGAATAAATCTATGTAATAATATATACGAATAAAATGTAAAATAATGATCAAACTCTGTATTACTATGATCATTACTAAAACCTATAATTATCCTCTTCCCGAAATTTTTCATTCGTCTCAATAACTTAAAGCCAAAATTTTTGAAGGAAACCTTTAAAAATTCTGACTTCTACCACGTGTGTATTGCACATTTTTTTTTTTTATAGACTGCCTTTTACTAGATGTACTCAAAGTAAACTAAACGTGAATTCATGCAAGCCTAGTACTTTATGTTAGTTACAAACTATTTGTGTGGCAAATTTCATCCAAATCCTATTAGCGGGATAAATACTAATGGCTATCTTGAATTCATGCAAGCCTATCATATCATAATACCATATCATATCGTAATATTCGAATTATAAACTTCAAAACGAGTTTAAATTGACATCTATATATATAAAAGAAAGTCGTATTAGTTACACCATTTATAACTCAAGAACGGCTACACCGATTTTTATGATTTTTGATTTGTTTGATTTTTCTCCGCCCCGAATAGTAGAATAACTATTAAAACCTTGGGAAAATTTACGAAAAAAGAAAATATGAAGAAAAACCATGTTTTTAAAAATTTTGAACTTATGATATCCCGGTGTAAATGCCATAAACACTAACAAACAGTACTAGGCTTGAATGAATTCACAATTTTTTTTTTTTGGGAAATCCTCTGGAAAAGTTAGATATTAAAAAAAATATCAAGACCGTTCTGAGCAGTACCCAACAAAAAGTAGTAGGTGGGGTAGGTAGGGTAGGTAGGGTAGGTAGGGTAGGTAGGGTAGGTAGGGTAGGTAGGGTAGGTAGGGTAGGTAGGGTAGGTAGGGTAGGTAGGGTAGGTAGGGTAGGTAGGGTAGGTAGGGTAGGTAGGGTAGGTAGGGTAGGTAGGGTAGGTAGGGTAGGTAGGGTAGGTAGGGTAGGTAGGGTAGGTAGGGTAGGTAGGGTAGGTAGGGTAGGTAGGGTAGGTAGGGTAGGTAGGGTAGGTAGGGTAGGTAGGGTAGGTAGGGTAGGTAGGGTAGGTAGGGTAGGTAGGGTAGGTAGGGTAGGTAGGGTAGGTAGGGTAGGTAGCGTAGGTAGGGTAGGTAGGGTAGGTAGGGTAGGTAGGGTAGGTAGGGTAGGTAGGGTAGGTAGGGTAGGTAGGGTAGGTAGGGTAGGTAGGGTAGGTAGGGTAGGTAGGGTAGGTAGGGTAGGTAGGGTAGGTAGGGTAGGTAGGGTAGGTAGGGTAGGTAGGGTAGGTAGGGTAGGTAGGGTAGGTAGGGTAGGTAGGGTAGGTAGGGTAGGTAGGGTAGGTAGGGTAGGTAGGGTAGGTAGGGTAGGTAGGGTAGGTAGGGTAGGTAGGGTAGGTAGGGTAGGTAGGGTAGGTAGGGTAGGTAGGGTAGGTAGGGTAGGTAGGGTAGGTAGGGTAGGTAGGGTAGGTAGGGTAGGTAGGGTAGGTAGGGTAGGTAGGGTAGGTAGGGTAGGTAGGGTAGGTAGGGTAGGTAGGGTAGGTAGGGTAGGTAGGGTAGGTAGGGTAGGTAGGGTAGGTAGGGTAGGTAGGGTAGGTAGGGTAGGTAGGGTAGGTAGGATAGGTTTTTAAACACCCACTCGTATTTGAATAGCCCTCTTTATGCAACAGTTTCACAAACTACTATTTTGCAACATCCGATTTTAATGAAACAAATTCTTTATTCTGCGCCAAATTAATTCTGTCTACTTGTGAAAACTACATGAAAATCCGTTCAGTAGTTCCGGAGATGTACGCGAACAAACAAACAGACACACAGACACCGGATTCCACTGTTTTATTATATGTATGTATACAGATTTTTCATAAAACATTATTCGATTTGCCACTATCGATTTCTGATTTAGACACAAAATACGTGTTTGAGCAACACCCAACAAGTAGCTATCTTTAATGGTGCAATGAATCATGAGTGTTTCGCAGTCTGGAAAAATTGTGTATTGTGTACAGCTAGAGGCATTACAATCAATTTTTCCGGGTGACAGTATTCAAGAACGTTTTGCCTGAAATACGATACCTACTTGGCGTTTACGTGAATAATAAATCAAAGCTCTAAAACAACACATATTTCTTATGAGAACATATTTTTTTAAAGTTAGCTTACACACTGAATCCATGTCTAAAGAATTACTAAGAAAAGCGATTCTTGTTGGAAACATTTGACCTAAGTTTACAGGAAGGACTTCTGGGAAACTTCTAAACATTTTCCTCATGTTTTCATTTTAAAATGTTGGATAACTTTTATCTTTACAACGATCTTTTCTATAGGAAGTTGTAATGACAAGACTTGTATAATTAAGGGCGCTTAAAATAACGTTGTTCAGGCAGGATATTTAAGTGCAGGATTTTAGACTTAGCGCCTTACTCTTAATAAGTCGTTTTTATTTAAACAATCAACCAAACGAATAAAATAAGTGTTTTGTCTAGAAAGACAAGGTGTATACCTAAGTGTTTACTTATTAGAATGTTTTATTTATTAAAATAAACGAGATATTTACAAAACTCATAGCAAAATACCTGAGTTAATTTTAATAATAATGTATTAGGCAGCAATATTTTTTGGAAGTGTAGTTACTCATTTTAAAATATTAGAAACTATATTTGGTACCTATAAGATAACAAGTGAAATATTTCATATTATCTATCTAAGATAAGTACATAATATCTTGCCACCTGAACTCATCTTGGTTAAGTAAGCAAGGCGCTTTTGAAACCAACACACCGAACTTTAGTGAAGTTTACGTTCTATATAGTTTGCATTTCCTTATGATTCTTGAAGTTTCGTCTGGTAGCTTGAATATAATTACATGTTTAATTAATTAACTGTAAGTAGTGTGTTCCGTTCGTTTATAGGTCATTTGTAGTTAATGGTAATTTAATATCTCTCTGACTGCAGAATATCGGTTCTCCATATCACTCATAAACATAACTATCTGTTCTAATCTTAATTGAAAAATACATTAATAAGAAATCCTTTGTCGTTGGACTGGTGCACAAGCAAAAAATGACAGATTTTATCTATCCATAAATAGTAGCTCGCGGGGTAATGAAATACTGCCTTTAACACCCAAGGGTAGCTTTTTATGAACTTTAAATACTTCACTAAATGTATAATTATCCTCCAGGGGCATTCCTCCCCTTTTCGGCCAGTCCTTTGTAAAGATAATTACGCCAGAGATCCACAAAAAGACATCGGAGCATTAATTACATACATCACACTGTCGCGGCTTGCAACAGGGGTATCGATGGACGAACGTGAAAATATGGGCCGAGGCGAAGCCGAGGCATACATACGTGAGTTATTTTTCACAAACAATGCGCGGAAATTCAAACGAAGTAAATTAATTATAAATTCCAGAATCAATGACGGACAACGAAAATTTTTTACGCACCTATAGTGTTCATTTGTTTCTTCTTTAACTTTAAATAGCTGTATTTGTAAGCCAAATCGAAATTTAAATAAATTCTTTGGTAAGTTACCTCCTTGGTTGCCATGTGTTGAAGTAAAAATTTAGTCGTATTTTTAAATTACACGACATCCCTTCAACAGTCAGCTGTCAAACGCATTAAACAATATTTCCTACTGGTTCTTAAAAGATCTGGTTCTTATAAATAATTATGAATTTGTTTCATAATTATTTATATTTTTTAATAAAAACAACATTAAATTACCTCTATATTAAAAGCAGTTCTATTTTTATGATTCATTTGAGAAATAAAAATTTAAATTCGCAACATTTACGAATTTCCGCCATTTTTTTTGCAACATCCGGAAGGAACGTCCGAGTGCCATGCATTCGATTAGATGCTAAAAATGTTGATAGCATGGAATGTTTTATCGCTAGCTGTCTTTCGTGCTCACAATACCACAAGAACGATAGAGATAGGCCATTAGGTTCATAGATAATCGCAATAAACTTGGACCATAATGAAAAAAGCAAGTGTGACTTGTCACCTGTCGTGGTACGGCAACTGTCATTTGAAAGGATATGAGTTTTCATCTGTTTTCATAGTAATTTATTCGGCCTCTAAACACGACAGATATGGATTTTCAGGCGCTGCGCAAACTTGACACTTTTGTGTCTTATGTTGGTATGTATACAGGGCATACAAGATACCAGTGAATATTTTATTTCATTTAATCAATATGAAATCATCTACTCCTTGCGTAGACTTAGACACTATTTGTGTGCAGTTGCTTCCACTTGACACATACGGATTGCCAATCAAAAAGTATTCAGTGTAGGTAACTGGAAACTAAAAGTTGTCAGCTGAAGACACAAGCAACATTAACAAACAATTGTACGACGCTGCGCACAGCAACTGTTTCTCTGTGGTGTGCCGTGTCGGTAACAGGCAACCGGCGACTGTGTCCGATTGCCGCTACCGGACCGAGCAACTACGGTTTCCGGTGCTGATGTACCGTTTCTGTAGCAAAAAGTGTCTACGTTTGAGCAGTGCCTTATAGTAACACTGCCGGCCGCCTACTCGCATGTATTTGACCAGTATAGCATTTTCGATTTATATTAAAGAAGGTTGTCAAAATAATGCCCGATTTTCCAAGCATGTTTGAGAAAATCATGTTTCAAACATGTTTTCCTTTCGAAAGTATCAAAACTGGGGACGTAAGTAAGTACATACATACGTACGTACGTACAAGGTTATTTTGGCGCGTGGCCAAAATCGGAACTAATGTCGGCATCTTGTTTTATCAATACAATTTTGAAAATGTTTACCATCAACGCTTCCCTGTCAATGTCATTTAGGCGTCAACATATGCTTGTAGCCAAAGATTTCAATCGTAGATTTGCCCTGCCGTGTTAAAAGATGGTGGCGTTTCTGTTTCGTTTTGACACCTCTGACACACAATATCGCAGACATTAGACTTGATTGTCATGGAAACGCCATTATTATTGTGCGAAGTCACTCTTCTCACTATGGGCACTTCTTCGCGCGACGTAGTACGGTGAGGGCTCATCTACGATTTAAATCTTTGCTTGTAGCACTCTCCCTACCTACAAATAATAATTTAATTTATGTTACACACGAAATCAGATCGTAGGTTCAGAACTTTCAGAGAACCCTTGTTTCTAACTTAAACTGACTTTTCCTGTGTATGAACTATGTCATAGGAACATTAAGTTCTGCGTTTTACGTACCTTGGTCTGACCTTTTCTAAAGGGCAAGAACTTACGGCTATACTACAAACTTCTCGAAGTTTTAGAGTAATTAATTAATAAAGTTCTGCCCAATTAGGTATTGTAAAAGTTGTCTTACAAATATTTTTGGATTCGCAATAAATTACCTGATTGATCAGGTACCTAATGCCTGTAGTAGGTTACCTGCTTAATCAGTTTGAAAATAAAAACATGTGTTCTAAATTCAATGGTGTATCACGTGCACGGTTCGGGAATGCTCGACTTGCTTCTGACTTGAAGGAGGCATTATTTTTGAGTTGATCACGTGGCAGTGTCGCGACTCACAAGTCGCAAAATTTCGAAATATCCACGAGGCACGTGAGTCAACTCCTCAAGAATCAAAGTTATAAAATATGACGTCAATGTTTCTTTTGTTTCCGTAATATAGAACCAGGGGCCGGATTACGACGTTTGAGAACCATGATTGTTGTGGTGTGAAAGAGAGATAGACTGCAGGTACAGATAGCGTTTTCTTTTTCTTAACAACACTTTTAACACTTCATAATACGGCCCCAGAACATGAACTTATATGACTATCTATCAAAACTTGGGCCTGAAAATATTAACAATTAAAATTCAAAATTCTATCCAAAATATTTTATTTCACTTCAACCTACATGGGCACTTCTGAAACGTCAAGCTAGGTGCACGATTTCAATTGGTCGTTTCCTATGGAGAACAGCCGGCAAGAAACTCCACGGTGTCTCTTTAACAAATAATTAGCTTTTACTGTTTTCCAATTACACTATTAGATTCCTGTACCAGGAACTTAACAAGATGGTCAACAGAAACATTTCAGAGTCTACAAGGCCTACAAAGTTCTCACATTCACAAAATAGAAAATAATAAATTTAAAAAGAACCTATTTAATCCAAATAAAAAATAATCCTCTATTTTTCTAATAATTAAATGTTGTTTCCAGAAAGACGGTTCCATCAGTGACACGGACTACTTGACAACGTGGCAGGGTATGGAGGATGCGAAGACAATGAACCTGACCAGGTCAATCGGCGTGTCTAACTTCAACCTCACACAAATGCAAAGACTTTGGGATAATTCTAAGATCAAGCCTGCAGTTCTGCAGATAGAGGTTTGTTTATTATTTTTATACTAGCAATTTCTTTCTCGTTCTTTTCATTTTCGTAACTTATATCTTAAGTGACCTGTTGAACAAGCAGTGACAATACACACATAAACAATGAAGGTGTATAAAGTAGTGACCTCGTGTACAACAGACTTAATGTTCAAAAATAATTTATTGCTACGTTTACAAAAGTGAATTTCGCTTCGGCTGAATGAAAACTGAATACGTTTGCAATTTTTGAATCCTGTGTACAGAATGAAAATAAAAACAGTGGATGATTGTTCTTCAATCAATTTATTCAATGTTTTACGTTTTTCGTTTGTTCTTTTTTTATCAGATGGGTCTCTTTAAAATATATTTTATATAGAAAAATGAGATGTTTTTTTTTTTTTTTTGTTTTTTTATATATATATATATATATTATTATTTTTTATGAGCGACTTGTTCAATTCATATATACTTTCTGAAGCCGGGTCTGCTACGCCATGTTTTCGTATTTTATAAACATAAAACATCTAACACGAACCGATTTGGGGGCGTGGGTGGTTTAACAAAAACACCCGAACATAAAATTTATCTTGGATGTTACTGACATCGGTGAAGGAAAATAATTGCTTCGTGAGGAAAACTAGTCTTATAGTTATTATAAGTCTGATATCACCTAAATGCTCGTGCTTTCTCTGTTCGAGAAGAGGCCTTTGCCCTGTAGTGGGACACTAATAGGCTGGTACTATTAATAGTATAGTATAGACACAAAACTCCAGTAAATTGAAACTTCACTAAGGCTGAAACTATTTAACTGCTATTCAGGTCTTAAACCAAAAATAGACCTTGAGGTGTTATGACGTGCCAGCGGTATTCGGCCTAAAACACGTCTACTTAACCAAACATCCTGGTTGATGCTTTTTATCTACTGTAACCTAGATCTGATTTGACATTTAATAACATTGTGGCGGCATCTACAACACCACATCTGAACTACGCATCAAAGACCTGACGTCACACAAATCGGGTGTACTATATTAGGCCTCCTACAATCAATCGTTGGGCAGTTGCCCACCAGACACGACACCGGTCTGGTCGGAGGATCCTCCCTTTTCTATAGAGGATGAGTGAACTTTCCATCCTGTTCCTCGAACTTCTATACCACTTATTTTGAATCAATAGAATATGAAATAACTATTTATATTGCTTATGATAGAGTTCTTTATATTGCTCATTGCAGGTAAACCCAACAATAACCCAAGATAAGCTGGTAGACTGGTGCCATGACCACGGCGTGGTGGTGATGGGATACAGTCCGTTTGGTGCCATACTCGGCCGCAAAGACGATGCGCCGGGACCCCGTAGTAACGATACCCTGCTGCAAGAACTGGCACTTAAGTATCACAAGACAGTGCCGCAAATACTGCTCAGATATTTGGTAGGTGTTTTTAGTTATAACTAGAGTCAAATATTTGGTTGAGCCTCACTGTATGGTATTCTGAGTTCTCAATATCGATCGTCGATGCTCGAAATAGCATGGCTGCAAATTTTAAGAACCGTTGATGGCTTCTATTTATACATATACGTATAAGGATCCAATGCCTTTTTTTCACCAAACCAATCTTTCAGGCAAGCGAACTATTCTTAACATAAAAATAAGAAAATAGATATTCTTTATTTAAACCAACAAAATACTAGAATATTTGCCTTCGCAGAATAATTTAACTCGAACACAAATCAAATTGACATTGTAACACATTGACAGTTCTAATTCCCCCGATTCTTCCCCCCTAATCGGCATACAAAATCCTTTCGGCCTATTTACTAGTACAGTAGATCGCACATCAGTGGTGACACTTTGATCTTGAGCTGGCCTAGCGTAGTACGGAGTGTCAATAGAATAAGAGCCATATTATACTGGTTTTGTTACCACTCATGTGCGGCCTACCGTACTATCCCTTACCTTTGACGAGGTGACAGCTCTAAATACGTGTCAACATCACTTTCAACTTGTTTAATTTAAACCCTAAAGTTGGGTACATGGGCCCAATTGGCTTTGATTGCGTCTGTAAGTGGAAAATCGTTTATATTTATTCAAGGGAGTCGCTTATAAAGTTACACGAGGTTGTGTGAACACGTACGCTTATAAATTACGGCTTAGTTTTATGTTAAAGTATCTATGTTTCTGTAATAAATCATATTATGATAGCGTATTTGAACGGTTTATCTCGAATGCCGTGAGTTTCCCGCGGCGTTTTCCCCCTTTTTCCGGCAATTTCTTTTCTTTCACAAAGTTAAACTGTTGAACTAAAATAATGAATATCTACTTATTCAAATTATACGAACTTTGTTCTATGCAGACTGAAGTGTTAGGACTTAATAGTACTTTAACTTTACCCGTCACCTTTTTTTCATAGCTGTGTAATTGTTATTATAGCTGGACCGGAACATCGTGGCGCTACCTCGATCGACGAATAGAGAGCGTATCTACATGAACATTGACATTGAAGACTTTAAGCTAACGCCGGAGGAAGTGAAGGAGTTATCTGAATTTAACAAAGACTACAGACTTAGAACCCCAGTGAAATGGTACGACCACCCACAGTTTCCTTTCGAGAAGAAAAACCTTACAAAAGAAGAAATTACATATATAATTGAACATAGCAAGGAAGATTGATGTTTTTAGTAGTATATTAATAAACAATCTATAATTGTACTAAATTGGAATTTTTAATAAAAACACACTCAAGTACCTACGCAAGGCGAATCCCACGAAGAAATTAAACACAAACAGCCTTTATATATGTTAAAGCAAATAAATGACAAGATTTTTTAATTTAAATAATTCATAAAAGTTGTTTGAGTAATTTTTTGTATGCCTTCTTATTCAATTCATTTGAACTACAAGAACACCAACAGGAAAATACCTGAATACAAATGTCTCGTCTGCTTCTTTATTATATTAATAATATCAGGAAAATTATTATTAACATAACTATAGGCCATCTATTGAATCTAAGTTCAATAACTAAAGATTTGTAAAATTTTATAATACGGGCTTAAATCACATCCACAATGATAGGCAAAAGTTAACTTTTGCCTATCATACAGGCATATAAATAAAAATAAGTACGAATAATTTACGAAAAATTATATAAAAAAATCTTTTATACCAAACCGAAATAATAACGGTTACTGTTTTACAAAGTCCTTTATTTAACATTCATGTAATTTATTACTTTCCCTTTTATCAGGGAAACCACTTCCGAGCGAAAAGTTGTTCAATAATAATCTAATTTGATTCATTTCTAATAGGAACTTTGTCAATTTTTTGTGTTTCGTTCTTGATCTTTTTATTTGCTAGAAGTAGACAAAAACATTGTGGTGATTGAAAAAACCTGTTCACGAAATTTTAATACTTATACCAACCTAAAAAATAAATATATAGATTAAGTTATTTTCTTTTCTGGTACTTATTATCACTTTATGTCCCGGGACCAAGTTTATCTCTCTACCAAATGTCATGAATATCCTAATATACCTACAGAAATTTTGCGATGAAATTTGAATTTTGAAAGAAATATCGCTCAGGCATGCGTGATATTTCTCGACGGTATGTAAAGCCAAGTGAGAGGCCCATGGGCGGCTTTAAAACTCTGATACCAGGTTAGTCACACGGAAAGAAAAAGAAGCTTTGAAATACCAAATTAACAACCAACCAACTATCCCTTTAGAACGTAAGATATAATATATTTAGTTTCACTAAATACACCATCCAATAGCATCTATCACAGATTTAGCGATCAAAGAATTTATGAAGTGAAATTAATTCTGCGTCGTCGAATCGGTTTAGCTTCAAACTTGAAATTAACCGACTGAGCGTTGCGGAGCGGAAAACGTTTCCAATAATTAAATAGCTCCCCACCTTATCTCATCTCAAAGGAGTTGTGTTAGCCTTTTTAATCTCCTTAGTATTATGTAATTGAATTCTTTTAACCGCGAGTATAAAGGGAATACCGTCGCTTTTCTCTACAGCCCGGGCTTTCGGTTCGCCTAATTGATTTGTGAGCGGCTTTGTTGTTACTTGAGTAATAATGTAAATATCCAATAAACTAATCTGTGCCGCGTCAGCAATAGTTTGTTACTCCATTACTGAGTGTAACCTAATAACTTGGCAAATGTTGTTATATCGGTTTCGGGCGATATTAAATTGTTTGATTTGTTTGTGTGTATGCTTTAGTATTGGATGAATTATGATTATTTGAAATGCTTAATTATACTGTACTTACGAGTAAATCTATTTCCTTTTTATGTGTAAAAATATTAGCCCATGACGCGTGGATGGTGAAGTTTTGGGTGATCATTTCATAATCACCAAGCCGTCTAATGTCTGGATGTGAGTATGGTTATAAAACCTTAATCACCTATTACTGAGCCTTCGAGATAATAGAGAGTGATTCATGCGTAGACGAGGTCCATTCGATGATACGACCCCAATTCTATTATTTAACTCTAAACAACATTAGTAAACGACTGTAAGGGAAGTTACAACAATAAAGAAAACAAACTTCTAGTCATTACGAAGAAAATGTATTTTTTGTTTCTCATTGTTTTTCTGTGTCAATGGTTTGTTAGTAATTTGAACCATTATAAGCTCTTGGTACTTCCCAAAGTAAGCGCTAAGCGTTGCTACGGCACGTCATTAGAAATCATTACGGTACGAAGACTGGTAGCTTTAAGTGCCATTAAATGAAAATGTCCTAAAATTATGGGCACTTAGTGCAAGGAGCCATTCTGTAGAGGCTATTTCCATTCTACATGTACGTTCGTAGATACTCGTTCAATGAAATACGTAACGGTCGAATTTACCATGAAGTATTTTATTTCAACACATGGCCGCAGATAACATCGTTTGCTGTACCCGTATTGTTGCTATCCATGGCATAATAATCATCAGTTTAGGTAGATATTTCGCGTAGTCCAAACAACTATGTTGGTATTATGGCAGCGGACACCGCATGAATGAGCCTTTATAATGTAATGGCCGCACAATGTTGGCACAGCTATCAATTCGAAGCTTTATCATTGAATGCATACTGGTTGCTTGTTTTTTGCGAGTGGCTTATTTATGAGAAAAGTTAGGGGCGGTTCGGCCGGTCCTAACATAAATTAGGTGCGGTGACACGGACTAATTGGCGTCATTATGCGCGCGGATGGCCGGCGAACGGCGGTGAGGCGCGCTTCCATCGCCGCCTACTTCACCAAAGATTCGCTTTTCTTCCTCTATCGTTAACGCTTAATTAAACAAAGGTAACTACAATCATTTATCGTGCTTAACTTACAAAGGCGCGTGATTAGGTCGGCATTAGTCAGCTTCTCGAATAAACCGCCATGTAACTTATGAATACCTCGTAATTTGCTCGTTATTGAAAAGGTAAATGCTGTTGACTTCTTTATGCCGATCAATTAAGAGTTTCTTGTGGAGCTAATCACCGGTGGTGCGATCGGTATTCTCGGCTATATAAATGAACGTGGGCAATGGTGAGCCGGACTAATGGTGGGCGGTGTGTACAGATGTGCGAGCTCAGCTGCCGGCGCTCCGCTAAGCAGATGAGTGCGCGCTCCAAGCACACTAATTACACACTAAATCAAATAATGTTGAAAAAACTCGCATCAATCAAAGAGGCGACGAAAACAAAATTACTTTTCAAAGTCGTTACGTCGTAGACGACGGAGTCCGTTGTTTTAATCACAAAAGAGATAGAGTTACTTTTATTATACTGAGGGGTTGTTTTCCGTTCGCCGTTGTCTTTACGTCAACTGCTCAAAATTCAGGAAGCCTTTTGTTGCTGTGGAGGCTGCTATTCAAGATTCTCAAGACAGTGGATCCCGGTGATGTCAGTTGGAATATTAACAAGGGACGCGACGTCGGCCGGCGCCTCGTGACAATCCTTTAAGCGTCCAAACATAACGGCGTGTAGGGAGGAGCCCGTGCCGTTCCGACGGCTCGGACGGTGTCAATACTGATCTTTTGAATACCGATACTGATAATGTCTTGGGACACGTCAAGAACTTACTACGATTACAATCTCTGTTATTGAATATGTTTGCTTGCTTAAACTTTAAACAATTCAATCTTAGTTGAGTGTGACAGATTCTTGAAAGTTAGTTCTCTGAGGACTAACTAATTTAGGGCAATTTTTTTTTTTACTTGAATTCGTTAAGCTGATCTAACTGCTCCATCAATTTATATCTAATTTGTGAATACTACAACGAAGTTTCCACAACAACTTTTAAAACATAGAAGTCTCCAGCAATAAAAGGTGGTAAGTTTAAAATTCCAATAAAACTATAAAAAATAACTATCTCTAATGCCGGAACCCTGGAACGTACTAACTTCAGCATATTTGTATTCATATCTACTACTGACTAGGTTGTCTAGAGACTCAGTATCTCGACTATCGCATGCAACTTCATGAATTTGTAACATCCATCTTATTTGTTTTCAAAGATACTTGTAAATAAAGTTAGTTCTCTCGAGTCCAAAAGCCAGTATAGTAACATAAATCCATCCTTTTAAGTTGAATCACGTTCTACAAATGTTTGCCGATGGAACACACGACGGGGCCACATAATAGAAAGACAAACGTATCGGAACTTTGACTTTACAATCAATTTTATAACATTCTGACGATAAATTTAATACATGGTAGTGATTTAGTTCGTTGGGAACGTTTTATGTAGTAATAACTCGAGCTAACTCTCATTAAAATAATGGTTGTAAAATTAGGTTAGTGTGTTTGTTATACAACCAACTAAGTCAGAATAGATTTTGGCATTATTTAGTATCTTTAGGGACATTCTACTTTGGATTAAGACACAGGGCACTAACGTAATATGATGCTATAGATATATGAACATCATAATACCTTCGTGATTGTTATGGCTGCTTATGTTAATAATCTTGTCCTTATGTACTGCCTACCTTGCTTTGCTTTGCTCAGAGATGTGAGAGTGACAGAAGACGTCGTGATGACGGACACGCTCCCGTCACGTCACAGATGAAATCCTAACGCCGTCCCTAGGTGTCCAGCTCCCTTGTCAATCTTTGAGGGGCTTTAGAGATGTCACATGCAACATAGCTACACCAGATTAACATCATAAGGATCAGCGCAGACAGAGCAGCAAAATGCTTCTTTACTATCAAGTATTGAGTGAAAATATGTGCATAAGGCACGCTATTATGAATTTTATTTTAGTTGGGATTTAGTTCATTATCAATTTCTCAACGAAAAACTGTCCGAGAATTTTGCTTCTCTGTCTACGCTGACCCTTGGTTACAGATTATCTTACTACTCTCATCTTAGATGACGTTTTGGGTTGATCTTAAATTATTTTAGTCGCAGAGCGGTGTTTTTAGGCTGATTGGTTCGTTGCCGAATAAAATCGATGAAAATTCTGTGTATGCTGATTGGATGACATCCCTGGAGTGAAGCAAATCTAACCGGAGACTAACTTTTTCATAGATTCTTGTACAATATAAAAGATTAACAACTTCTGACGATGAAACTTATGATTAAACAAACAAATAAATGAACACGCAGCAATGCATATAAAATTGTAATATAAAATTAATTTTAAGTCATTTTAATTTTAATTTTTGAAACTTTTGACTGTAGCATATTTTTTTACTACTTTTAATTTTAAATAAGTTAATTTTAAAGCTTGTAGTGATGAAAATAAAATAAAATATATTCAAATTTTAATATTTGCACGCAAACTTACATATTGAAGAAAATTAAATTCACTTAACTACTTAATTTTAATACATGAATGATAAAAAAAATCTTGCAAGTTGATGATGCGAATTGTGGTGGGATAATTCCCGGATATAAACAATATTCTTATTGCCTACAGTGAGTGGTCACACGCCTAGATCTTTTACATCCTATCCTATACTATTAAACGAGCAATATGTATATTATACGTATATACATTTGAAATCACGTTCTCGAATACGGCTCTAAAGATTTCGATGAAAGTTGCAATATGGCGAAAAATCGATCGAGCTAGGTCTCATATCTAGGAAAATTCGTTTTCTCCGTACTTTCACCCGAGCAGACGTCGGTCGCCCAAAGTTATGGCTACCTTAGAATAACATGACATGGCAGCATGGAATTAGTAATTACCTACTACCATGGCAGCATGGAATTAGTATGAACTATCCTGTACTATCAAATGAGCATTCTCTATTTTCACCAGAGTAGTGCTGGGTCGCCCAGGTACTGGATTCTTAAAGGAGAAAATAGCGTTGGCTTTTCAGAAAAAAAAAAAAAACAAAATCTTTTATCACTTTACACGTACTAAAACCGCCATACCTTCTACTAAAACGAGCGCCTCTATTGGCTATAAACAAGTGAACCTGACAATGTCTAAAACGGGCGTAAAGCACTGAACTAAAGCGTTGACTTGAAAATAAGAAAATCAACGAGAAAGAACACGGCGCTTTGGGACGCAGACGGGAATCTTGCTTTGTGTAAATAGAGTCCCGTGGCAGAACAACTCAGGCGAACAGCGCACGAGCGTCAATCGGTGCGGGACTGTGTTGCCAGCCTCAATTTAGGAAACGAGTTTTTGAATTTGGAAGCGGAAAAGCCGTTACTGGACTGGTTATTGTTACACAGATGTTAACCTTCCAACAGCCAGGATGTGCGAGTGGGTTTTAAAAACGAGTAATAAATACGGAGTTTGAGAATTTCTATTACGTCGACTGATTGGATAGAGCAGCAAAGTAAAGGAATTCAAAAAGTTATTTCTGAAACAAGTTGGGTTATTAAGATGGATAAATAATTATCATAAGCATCTTGAACTAAATATATAGGCAGTACAGATAATATGTAATTAGGTTTAATTGAAACAACAATCAATTCGAATTCAATTTGTGATCTCTTGTGTTTGTTTCTATAAATACTTTTTCTTTCTACTTTCTTTGAAACATCTAAGATTACCATGTCTAGGGGGCATGATTTGGCATCAAATAAGGTAAAGAAATTCTAAAACAAAAATTTACAAGAAGGACAAGAAACAAATCATATTTCTAAGCAAACAATACAACTCCAATATTCAGAGTTGACAACCCCGATGCGACGTTTTCCGCTGCCGAGCAGTGCGAGAGAGGCGTCTGCCCACGACCCTCCCGCGGGGACTGCACGGCACAACGGCTCGTCTGAACATGCACTTGTGACACAAAGATGCCACTGACAACTCGATTTGAATGCTGTTGACATGCAACGAACATGGAAATGCTGTATCGACGACAGATGTTTATGTAAAATGGGACGTATTGTTATGCATTACAATTCATTGCGCAGGTGTACCTATAGCCTAATTCCTTCAAAATTATGTATGTGAAGTTGTGTGCTAGCTTTGCTGAAATAGTGTTGCATTATTGCAATCACAATTATTGTTAACGAACACGGACCTAGGATTAGGTAAGTATTCGTTTTTTTATTTTTTAGATATCTACTTACCTAATTTATATATATAAGGATTAGACTGTTGTACGTATTACGATTGAATGCAGTATTTATATATATATTTTTGAATTCAAACAGCAAGATATAAAATTGCCATGCCAATTTGATTCCATTTTATTCATTTATTTATTTACTTACTTAATTTAAAAATCTGATGAGTTATCAAGAGAAGTTGAATCAGTTAAAACAAGATTCACCGGAATTGTTTTCACGGAAACGGTTTATTAGAAAACACCGTAGTATACCGTTTTACTGTTGAATAAAAAATGGATCACCCGTCCAAAACACTGGCAAACCTCATCTTGATTGTTACACAACTTTAGCGTTGAACAATTTTTCCAATTTAACTTGCGCTACAATCTATTTATACTTGTGTATAAATGTATGCAACGACCAGCGCCAAGAAGTATGGCGATAGCAATAGTATTTTATTGAGGGCCGCTTGCTACAGTCGCGATAAAGTTCTAAAGTCGAGCATTGTATAGGATTCCGTACGGCACATGCATTCTTCACGCTTGACCGACTGGCTCCGATCTTGTTGAAAACTCTGTGTATAAGACTTTTGCATCTCTACAAACGTTTGTGCCGCATCAGTAAAACTGAAATACAGTTGTTATGTGTTATGAAGCGTTCAAGACTTTTTATTTGCACTTCATGTCAATTAAAGCACGTACGCATAACTGATGTTATTCATTTTCTGATTATATGTACCTAATGTTATATTTGTAAAAATGTATATTTTTAAAACATTATTAATTTGTTGTTTGAAATTTTCTGTGCAACTCAATTATACTTCGAACAGACTCAGACCGACAATAAATTTCCACAAAACTCTACTCATTGCACGAAACTTCCTGTAAATTCAGCAAACAATATTATATTTTACATCTGTGCAAATAATGTTACTGGGTGATGTTAAATTAGTACTGAAAAAAAAAACTAATGTAGCTGAATAAATTACAAGAGTGATTTACAAAAATCTGTATATCTCTTGACTGTAGAAAGTATTTTCAAAGAATAATAAAAATCATTTTCTTTAATCTTCAACAAAGTAGAGAATGCTTCAGGTCTTGTCAAAAGTGAAGGCGCTGGAAGGTAATTGTTGCTGGTTCCCGCGGTTTTACCCCAGCAGTAATTACCCTCGCGTACACCATTAATTGCTTCTCACAACGGAAACACTGATGGAGGTCGTTTATCCGGCCAGTTTGTTCACTTATCTATCCACTGTTTTTGCTCTGTCGTGTTAGACGCAAAATAAAGTGGTCTGAACTAACTAGCTTAGTTTTTAACTAACCCCATTTAAATTCGACGTTCGGAATTCATTACGCAAAGAGTAAACATTATTTTGTTTTTGCCGTATGTATATGTTTTACTATTTCTTTTAGAGCAGTAGATTGTTTTCTCAATTCTGCCTCAAATATTGAACGAATATAGTAGGTAAAATATTTACTGAGAGTACTTTATTCACCGCTCCTCTCCTTAATTTCGTAACAAAAGTTTAATCACGAAGAGTATTAGTATTGAAGTAATTGAAAATGCATTGTTGAAATTGTATTAATAGCATTCGAGAAAAATGTAAGCCGGGTGACTCGGCCCCTGCTGCTGATACAAACTTATGAAGATTTTTTTTCTTTTAAAATATTACAACCTTAACTTTTTACTTAGGATAGCGTTCAAGATTTTGTTGTAAAGTTTCCAAGTGAAAAGCCCACAAGAATAACGAAGTCCGCGGTTGCAAGCGTTTTTGCAAGCTCTACGTTTTTGTCGGTGCAAAATTTCTATCGATTTTGTCGCAGCATCTGCCGTTGTCGGGAACTCTAATTCTTTGACGAACACATTACCTCACCGATTATATTTTCCCCGAGGAATCTTCGGGTATTATTTACTGTACCGCAGCTTCCGTTTAACGGCCGAAGTTGGAAAAAAATGTGGAAAATTTTATGTTCCCGTCCCATTATAATTGAAGCAAACATTAATTACGTGGAGAGCTGCGGGCGAGGGGGTTTACTCGCCGCGACTAGCCACGAGCCACGCCCACACTGGACGTGTCTACATACTACCTACGTACCTATAGATGACGTATACCGATAAAAACTTGAGCTCAACGTTTGCGAACCATTAAAATGTAAGATTTTTTGCTTATTAAACTTAATATCGCAACAGTACCAACTTGGGTAGTTAGCGAAACGGCTTAGCAACTTTTTGATATTTGAGACTTGTGCTGTATTTGGCATGCCGATATTTGGACAATAGGTACCTTAATGTGAAACATTAAACTTTTAATATTGCTACAGAGCCATATTACCACTGTAGTGGGTATGTACCTATGTACCTAAAGGAAAATTTAACAGTAGGTTTTATAAACCTATTCAATTTAATTTCATGTTAAATTTTATGTCAAATGATTTGTTGCTAACTATTTGGTAGAGGCCCATAGATTTCGGTCAACAAATCACAACATCTCAGATTTACTTATCAGAGATTTAATCAGGCTTTCAGAAACCGGTGGTGAGTAAAATTATATAAACAACAGATGTTGTTTTTCCCGTTAGAGACTTGTGAAGTTTGAGAATACAATTTGAGAGAGCATACAACACTATGATGACTCAAACAGATTATTAATTGGAAAACAAAAACCCTGTACACAAATAAAGTTTTAAATAAACCCCAAACTCAAAGTATTAGTTCACCAAATAACTTCTAATTACAGCAAGCTTACATCATTCTAGCACAATTTAGAGGTGGAGTAGTAGCAAAATACAATCATGTACTCTAAGTTGGAATTTCGGCGAGAGCTTACGTCCACCTCGTTGTTACCCCATGAATATTGAGCAGTCGCCGGTCTAAGCCCGCAATAGTTAATCTTCTTTTCGGCGGTGTAACAGCCGGTTTAATTATAAAAGGCGTATTATCGTAGACATTTGGTGGCGTATCGTGTCTGCAGGCTGTGTTTAGTTTTGTCATGATGTAATGTGGGGTTTTAGAAAACAATAGAATAGATATATTTATTTACAAAGAATTTACGAGTAGGTACAAAAATCTGCTGAGGAATCCATAATGAAAATGCAAAATGGTTTATTATCTTAACAACAACTAGTGATTGGAGCCGCCTTTTAAGCCTGTGTTAGGAGACTCCGCCCTTCCATAATTTAAATAAGTATAATTTGCCTGTTTTATGCAAATGTAGGTTACAAAATAATACAAAAAAAACAGAGAATTAAAACTAAACATGCAGCACGCACGCATACGGGTGTGTGAATGTGTGTGTGAGGGTGTGTGAATATGAACACCATAAGTAAGGAATCAGAGTGATTATGCGTGAGGTTAAGAATGGTACAGTTATTAGGTGCAGGGTTATATTTTATTCTAGCAGCGCCTCCGTGTCGTCATAGGTTAGTAGTTTAATCCGATTAGTTAAAATGTTTGTACATTCATTTTGTTTCTTATTATATACGTAAATCTCTTTGTTAATAAACAAATTACAAAAACAAAATTACAATTAAGTATACTTATCGGCTATGAAATCTTGTACAGAATAATAACAAAAAAAAACAATTTTAATGCTGTTAGCCGTTTTGATTCGATTTGGCGATAACGTAGCTTGAACTTGAAGTACCTAGCTAACTTCCTACGTTGATAACGTAAAGCCTATAATTAACAGTTTGGGGGACACTAAACGCCCACAGGCGTTATAACAATAAAATTTCGTTCAGTGTCCTTGAATGCGTTAATTATATTATGAGCGTGAGCGTACACGTGTCCACGCACAAGATTTATGATAAAAATACAGTTGATATTCCAGGTATGTTTTTATTACTTTGCAATTATGAAAAAAAGACGGGAAAAATACGATGTGAAAATGCAGAAAGGGTGAGCACTTTATAAATAAATAATGATATTGTTCGATTTCATTTGGATATTAGGTACTACCTACTACTTATTTTGTTCAATCGATTCCGTCCGATATAATAATAGTACATTACTGTCGCGACCTGCAACTGGGGCATTGATGGACGATCGTGAAAATAGGTGAGGCCATCAATGTCTGGTTGCGGCCAAGGCTTGTATAGTACTTTTCTCAAATAATGCGCGGTAATTCAAATTGAGTAAATTAATTATAAATTCCAGAATCTATGACGAACAATGATAAGGCTAAGCGTATGCTGAGACGCAAGTGACGCAGGTCCACGCAGCGCAGGGCAGATCAGATTTTGTAATGCATGAACGTGCTGACAGCTGCGTACGCTGGGGCGCAGGCATGTGCGACGCAGCACGTGTCTGTCCTGCTGTGCGTTTCGTTATAGAGCCGACATAGATTTCTGCGCGACACGTGCAGGTCCTCACTTGTTTTTTTACCACTGATTCATAATTTTGTTTTAATGACAGATTGTTTGTACTAGCTAGGACGCGAATGTGTCTGTGTAGCTGCCTCGTAGCATGCGTTCGCAGCCTATGCCTGCGTCGCCTGCCTTACTCTGCAAAATCTGTACTGTGCTGTGCTACGCCACCTACGTCTCAGCATACGCTTAGCCTAATTTTTGCCCGCGCCAATATATTCATTTGTTTTTTCTTAACGTTAAACAGCTGTATTTGAAGGCCAAATCGAAATTTAAATAAAATCTATGATAAGTTACCTCCTTGGTTGCCATGTATGTAAATAAAAGTTCGTTCCATTTTTAAATAACACGAAGAGTTTTTCATAGTAATTTATTCGGCCGCTAAACACGAAAGATATTTATTTTCATACAAACTTTGCCGGCCGGACGCCCGCATGTATTCAACCAGTACCGCAATTTCGATTTATCTCGAAGAAGGTTGTCAAAATAATGTTCGAATTTTCAAGAATGTTTGAGAAAATCTCCATTTATAGGTATGACTACGATGGTACTAACTTTCTACTTTTGTTTCTGCTCAATAATGAATCCCTTACAATACCTAAAGGAGCCATAGAATGTGATGGGGTGGTCTAATAATAGAACAAGCTGGTTATTTTTTAAAGAAATTTAAAACATCCAATATTACAGTAACATAATGTAGAATTTAAAAGTGCTTAGATTTTCCAAAGGATTTCTCTTGATATTAGCCCTATCCAACCTTCCTTTTTCTAAATACCGGATGTGAGGAACGCGCAAATTGTGACCTATGTCACGATACCCATTACGTCTGCGGAGTGCAGACTACTATTTTCAAGCAAGCAACAAGAACTTGTAGCAATAGAAGGACGCTTTGCAAGTTGCCGCCCAGGGACTACGGTGCTCCGGAACATTGTTGCCTTAACTTATATTCGATTCCGTAATGGAATCGCGCCAGACGCAAACATCCAAGTCTGACTCTAGATCTATGCATAGGCAATAAAGTTACAGCTTTACACTGCTATGTTCCAATTTTATAAATGTATGCATGTGTTTTGTGTGAGTTTTGATCGGGGAGTGAATAGTCACGTTTTAAGCGGTTAAAACGGTAAGCGGTAAGCGGTTTTAAGCGGTCGATAAAAATAGTACCGTATCAATTTATTATGCTGCGGCCGCATCTGCGTCTATCGTGACGAAGCTTCGCACAGTGATACAATGCACGCAAAAGACTGACCAGCACAAGTCTGATTCGTATCCTAAGGTTTCCGTACTACCATAACTATAAAAATCAATTTTTTTAAAGAATCACATATTCTGTGAAGCAATATAAATAAGGCTGGCCGCCAATTACGGTTTTAAAAATACAGTTTTATGACAGACTGACGGGACAGACAGACAAACGGTGTAGACCAACACCTACGCCGTAGGCCAGAAGTCTACGCCGTAGGTCTTGGCCTAAGCCTACCTTCCGTCGGTCCGTCCCTTTGGGTACGGAACAATAAAAATAACGATATAAAGCCGAGGTCCCCAAACTTTTTTATGTTGTGGGCTACTTGGCATGTTTTTCGTTCGTTTAATATTGAATTTACTCAATACTCAATTCTTTACTGCATTCCCCATGTATGTATTCTTAGGTGGTAAACTTATAATTAGATGTCGGGCACAGCCATATAAGTGGGTTACGAGAGAGGAAGCATTTGTTAATTATATAACATTATTTAGCAAACTACTATATTATAATAATGATGTAGGTAATGAGATAAACTAATAGCTTTAATACAAAATATAAACAGAAAATTAATACTTTAAAATAAAATTTAAGACTTATAAAGTAAAAAAGTAGTGTAGTGTAGTGTGTGTGTGTAGTGTGTGTAGTGTAGTAGTAAATCTATCACTTAGGTATATGTTCACCGAGTTATTTAGCACGAGTTGTCTAAATTGATTTAAAAATATGTTAATTTTCTGCTTTTGCAAATTCATCAACTTCAAATATGTTTTTGACAGCTGATATAGTAGTACTCACTTAATTTTTTTTAAATTTCTAACTATAGTGTAAAAACGAAAAAAAAATATTCAAGAAAAAAAAGACTTGGCTCTAGAAAATTTTTACTTCGTCCAAGATAATTTCGGGCTTCATAACTTTTTTCTCGAATAAAAAATATTAGGTCTAAGATTTTCATTTGTTCTGTGCACTATAATATCCCTACTTTGCTAGGTACTAATATTATAATTGCAAAAATAAGTTTGTAGTCAAAACCATAGTAGTAAGGTAGGTCTGTATTGCGTTAAAACTAAGCAACAAATCTCCGTGATCTCTTGCACAGAGAGTTGGAGGTTTTACCGCGTAAATATATTTTTTACCAAGTAAAAACTTACACGCAGAGAAAATAAAAGCATAACTTATATACACATATCTGTGGATATTTGTAAGCAAGTATTATGGAAGTAAACAGGTACTTATTATCTCTGTATAAATATGGGTTTATTCTATTCATGGAAAGCCAAAATTACGAAAAATCGCACTCCGAATAGTTTTTTATGCGTGGTGATTTGCTATTAGATGATCTGTCTCCACCTAGCTTTAGTGATATATAAAGAGCCTGATGTTTAGTTGTGATCTTCCTACATAGATTTTACAAGGTTTCATATTTTCTAAAAATGTAGGTAGAACGGTATAATTTAAAAAAAGAAAAAGAAGGTACAAGCAACTTGAATCACCTTAAAATCTTGCACGAGAAAATTGGAAATTAAATAGTTTTAAATTTCGTCGAGGTAAAATTTGATCCTTAATCTAATATTAATAAGGTTTCATTTGTCCTTCAACTCTCACAGCACAAGTTTGTATACCTTCCCACGTAGTTCATTGTTAAATCGCGTGGTTGTGTTTTAAGTAATTGACGTCGGCTTTAATTACTCAGTTGCCACTCATATTCGTGTTTACTACAAAAATACACAAAAAAACATAGCGTTTTTACTTTGCAATCTTTCGCTCTATTTTTACTTTGTCACTTTGTAATGTGCCAAACTTTTGTAGCTTTCGGAATGGGATGTTCGTTGCCAATTTTGCTGGTACGTCGCATAATCGATTGAGTGGAAGTTGAACTAAACTGACTCTCGATGGCTACCATTCTTCTGCTGCTGCCTTTTCATTCCTGTTGATGGATTGTTTGTGATGATGAGAGTTATGTGCAGCGATCTCTTTTTGTTTTACGTTTGTGGAGCCAAATCACATGTCAATTGCTGCATGACTCCTATAGTTGAATTCTTATCTATATCTATCTATAAATAAAGTTGCTTTTCTTGTCTGTCTGTATGACTGCTTTGTTCTTGTTGGATTTTGAGGTGGTTTTCACCATAATTTAGAGAATTAACTTGGGAAGGTTTATGTGTATTAAACATTCATCATCATCTACCTAGCCTTTTCCTATCTATGTTAGGGTCGTTTTCCAATCTAACCAGACGCAGCTGAATACCAGTATTTTATTAAGTGGCTATCATAATGGAGCGACTGCCTATCTGAACTCGAACTCAAACTCAAGACATTTATTTAAATTAAACCATTTACATGCACTTTTGTTTTGAATTGTCAAGGAAATCGGTCAGTCAGAAATATGAAGCTAGTTGCCCATTCCAAAGCGTAGTATGGAGAAAAACGGGCAAGAAACTCCACGGACACTCTTTTAAATAAATAAAAACTGACCTCCACAACCCAGTTACTGGGTAATACGATACCCCTTGGTAACTGGTTGTCAGACTTTCGGGCTTCTGACGACCCGTAACGACTGTCAAAGATCCACGAATGACAGCCGGGACCTACGGCTTAACGTGCTTTCCGAGTCAGGGAGGGGTCTCGGTATGTATAGATAGTCACACCCATCCGCGGACCGACCGCGGCACAGAGTATTTTTTATGTATGGGGACCGTGGCAAGCGTAGCTTAACCCCTATATTAAATATTAATATTAAACCTATTATAAAGAAATCTTAATGTTTATCAAGTCGTACCGTACGAAGCAGGAGTGGGTCGTTAGTATTAAGTAATTAAGTATTCGATTGGGAAGTAGGTGGAACGATCCACCTGACGTATAGTGGTTTCTTTGTAATTTTTCGAGTGGCTGAATATACGCTATGACAGTCGATTGGAAACAGATGTTGTACGAATACTAAGTAGGTACCTATAGAGATCTTTCATACAGAATCTGACAAAACCACCACCTTGTCTTAAGGTACCATACCGTACCCGACCGCAGGCGGCAACTGCAAGTGATTTGTCGTGGCGTCATGTCGCGGCGACACATCGCAGCGTCATGTCGCTGCGGTCATGATTCTGAACCCGACCGCAGGTGGCAGCAGCCCGTATTCTAGTCGGTAGATAGAAGATAGTAAAACGTGTTATCGCTCGAAACTCATAGAAACCAGTCGTGTCGCGGCGACACGTCGCCTGCAGTTGCGTCGCGCCGTCGAGTACGGAATGGTACCTTTAGTCGCTTCAAGTGTCCTACGATTACTCCACAAGTTCACATGTATTTGACACTAGGTGTCGTTTTGTCTCTTTCGCTCTCATAGTATTTGACTCAAGGTATTTTGTTGTCACTCTCATTGTTATTTATCAAGTGGATGTATTATACGTTATGGCAGTCAATAAGGAACAGATGGCGTTGTTGCCGCTCGTGTAATGAGCAATGCTACACGTTAAATGGTAGTCATAAATTATGGCGAGACTATAATTATGATCTAGCAAAGTATCTTCTAATGTTTTGAGATAATTGAGTAGGTGGGTAGGTATGCATGGTGTAATTTGTTATTCGAGATCAACATTTAATGTAGCTGATACCTAAGTTTACTTTATTAAACGCAAGAATGCATTGTTACACATCATGTGCATCCGTCACACCCTGGACACTATACTTTACCTTGTTGATTAATTATTTTTGGAACGAAGTTCTATAACGCGGCTTGCGGTAGGAGTAAACTGGCAGAAATCGTCACGTAACGAAAAAGCGTTATGCCCGAAAAAGTCTGTAAAAACTTGAGATCACACAAGAGGGTTCTGTTTTAATTTGATTTATACATATGTAACTAACTAGCTTGTTTTGTCAAAATTTCAATTTCGATTTTCGACTTTTTTCTCCCTAAACCACCCCTGTATCGAGGTGAACAAAACTAAAACATAATTATTGAAATCGGCCGAGCCATTTTAGAGTTTTTGCGAGACTAATGCACTGGATGTCCCACGACACCTCCGACTTTTTTATTAACACGCCGCTGATATGAGATGAAAAGAAGAGATTGTTCCGATGCAGATGTATAATATTGTTAATATATACCTACCCACAGCAGAACATGTCAACATTAAGAGTCAAATAGGCGCGAGTTAATGACAGAACTGGGACCAAGGGCTCCACACAAGGGAATCTCATTACAGTTATCAGTGTAGTGGTCGAGCTCAACTAAACTAATCTAGAGCAACTGCCCCCACAGGCAGATTACGCTAAATAATAATCATATACGCAGTTACAGAATTGCCCATTCAACTGACCAAGTATTTATATGCTAAACTAGCCTTGTTCTGTGAAGAGTTTCACCTTAAAGACCTTATGGAAAATCAATTTTTAATCTAGGAAGTCTGGGATAAGTGGACAATCACATATCATTTAAAACAATTCGTTTAAAGTAGTACGGTTTCGCAGGAGAACCAAGGTAACCGATATAGCCCGAAGAATTGCCAAACTTAAGTGGCAATGGGCAGGGCACATTGCTAGCAAAACAGATGGCCGATGGGGCCGAAAGGTTCTGGAGTGGCGTCCGCGTACCGGAAGACGTAGTGTTTGGAGGCCTCCCACAGGGTGGACCGATGAGCTTGTGAAGGCCGTAGGAATCCGCTGGATGCGGGAAGCAAGAACAAGTCGAAGTGGTGGTGCTTAGGGGAGACCTAATATTAGTTTTATTCTGTCTGTAGACCGTGTTTTATAAAAAGAAAAGACCAAGAAGAAAACAAAAAACAGCAATATTAACACTTTAATTTTATGTTAGCTTCCAAAGGTGATATTGGTATGAATTTTCTTCGATGTAAAATATAGCAACTTATATCAAATTAGAACTATATATTATTTTCCCAAATGTTCACGAACTCACAAAAAGCTATCGATGTTCCAAATAAGTGCGAGTAATATTTTTCTGAATAATCCAATATTTGGCTTGCTTCAAAGATTTCCAACTGCTATTTATCTTCCGCGGTAACTGAAATCTGTCATTAAAAGATTGACTGCAGATCAGAAGGATCAAACTCCGAATTGGGATTGTAAATCGAATTTACTGATTCGATAATGGATGGCTGAGGGATATTGGAATGGTGGCCCCTCGGTAAGGAGCTTAAACTTAAAATAATCTTTTCGATCTATTTTATGAAATTTTTGATTTGGTATGCTTTTATCCTCTTCCGTATTGCAGGTTGGGGAAGTTAATGAGCAAGTAACGTTAAAGGAAATAAAATAATGTGATTTTTTTACTCTCAAATTCTGATAAGAAATATATAAGGAATAGGTACAGTCATTGTAGCCACAAATATAATGCGATGAACATTCTAAGGGAGTAAAATAATTAAAAGATTCGTCTTGCTTTAACATTACTGCACGCGTAGCCATGACCAATTGTGGTCAAGCTACGCGTGCAGTAGTTTGTCTATTCTTCCTTCGACAAAACCCGTTTCTATTGAGAAACGGGTTTCGTCGACGGAAGAACAGACCAAACGACGGATTCACAATCACAATTTGTCATTTTGTCTATTCTTCGGTCGGCAATACCCGTCTGGAAGCATTCAGTCTCATTGCAGACGTCCAGCACTCTTCATTTCAGACTGAGTTAGAATTAGCCTTTAGTTAATACTGTCTTTCTTCAGCTTTTCTTATAAAAACCCAGCTTATTTGAATTCCGCACCTATACGCAAAAACACATGAAGCAAAAGAAAGACCAAGCGTTTTAATTTAATCTACCTGCAGAATATATTGAATTATTATGAAACATACAGTACCGAAATATTCACCTCCCCTTTCTATATTTTCTTGATACGAAAAAGAGCAGATTTACCTAATTCCTAACGTATTCAATTACCACTGCAACAGAGTAAGCAAATACAGACACCATTACGGCAACGGTTATTTTAATCGTCTAGTTCAATGGTTCGAACGTAGCAGTTAAGTGCGGGCCCTGAAACCGGCGATTGTTAGAGAAATTAAGGAAAATTACTTCCTTAATCAAAAAACATTTTAAAGGAAATCAAGTTATTTGCTTTTTGAACAGGAAAGGGTATTATATACTTACGCATCAGGTTTTACCGAGAACCTACGATGCAAAAAATACCGTATTTAAGTGAACTGTAATTTCCAGTCATAGCATTACCTATATGTCGCTTCGCCGTCTCTGCGAGGGATTCAGCAAATTCGAGCACTTTCTGGAACCTATTTGAAATACCTATTCAAATTGTGATTTTGCATAAAAAGTGTAGGTACACTTTTTATGCAAAATCACAATCACATTACGCTTGTTCTGGGAGTGTTGAGGTAAGTTTCCCCAACTCAAATACTGTTCCCCCTGACTTCATTGCCTAACCGTTTAAGTTGCCTCATGAATATTGAACGGGCAGGCGCACCTCTAACGCTCGCACTTTTCCGCTTTCCGCACACCACATTAACACCACACTATTACCACAAAAAGTCGATTTGTAAACTGAAATCAATGGACTTTATTCTCGACCTGGCCTTTTCGTTGTACGGTTAAATATTAGTTTTGGCTCGAAACTTGAACTTCTTGATCGTAGACTGTTTGAGCGCGCCAAGTCGGGGTTCTATCTGTATATTTTGTTATTTTTGGTTTCTTATGATAGTGATTTTTTTAGGTCTGTGCTATTTTGGCTACACTTTTGGCTGGTTTAAGACATTAAGTACCTGGGCAATCGTGCTCTGCTCGGGTGAAAATAAAGAAAACTAAATTTCCCACCTTGAGACCTAGCTAGATCGATTTTTTGCCCCCGTAAATCCTATATTGCAATTTTCATCGAAGTCGTTAGAGCCGTTTTCGCGAACGTGATTTGACTTTCAAATAAATTTGCAATGAAGGCCCTTCAATTTCTTATTTTAAAGAATTCATATTTTATGACGCATTCAATACATAACAATTGGGTTTTCTCGAATCCCATAAATGTTTGCCTAGGGTTTATGGAATGCTTAATTGTTGCAAATGGGTCACACTATCAAGTCCTGGAAGGAATACGTCAAATTACAAGTCACCCTGTATATGACGGAGACGGGTATGAGTCTCTTTCGTTATTATCAGCCACATTTTAACTACTGTGCTGCTCAATACCCACACACTGTGGATAGTGTTGGTTATTGCGCAATAGAAAAATCGTTTACAGTTCAGATCAAATTATAATTTACTATCAAATTAATCACACTAGCAATTCATTTGTACACGACACTATTCAGGATGCGCGACAGTTTCTAAACGTATTCACTCCTTGTCCACCACCGACCAACTCCTGCTTAGCTCCGGCCGGTCCGAGTGTTATGCTGTAGACTATGTCGAGCGTTGCTAGGAGGCGCTGGCGACCCGATTAGTCAACTCAGTTACGTAATACCGATATTATACAAATACTGCTCATTTAATAGTGTAGGAAAATGGATCTTTTGGACTCTGTTTATTGGACAGGTATTCATAAAGTTGTAGTTGAATATGACTTACCTAGTTTGCTGGATGACCGTTTAAAATACTGAAATTGATTAAAAAAGCAGAGCAACCTTACAACAAACAAGCATTCAAATGTATACAGAAATATCAATTGCAAATTGCGATTGTTAACAAGCTTGTAGTCGAGAAGAATAAATAAATTTCATTTCTATATTGTAAATATTTTAAAACAGTCCAAATATAATAATTCAGTAATAAATAAAAAAAAAAATCGTAAGAGAACATCGTAAAATAAAAGTGAATAATGTTGCTTAGGCGAGGCAAAACTTGCGTGCAATTATTGAATGGCAAAACTTCATTCAATTACTGTATGCCATTTTACGGAAATCGCACGCGTGTGAACACTTGCATGCAATTCTTGAAAGGCAATAATTGAACGTGTTAAATGGCATGCGATGATTGTTCTTGAATGCTCCAGAAGTTTGCACCGTGTAAATGGGGCTTTATTAATACCTGTGTGACAGTTGCTGTCCAAAATTTGATGAATATTAACGATTAGTCCCAAGTAAAAGGACTAAATATTAAAATATTACATCTTCTAGCCTTTCCAAATCTATTATCAAAATAAATTCCACGCTCAAATTGATCACATTGAAGAGTCAATTATCATTCGATAGAATCTTATTATAACTGTCAGATCCTTCATATTGCTGTATAAAGTAAATCAATTTAGTAGAACTTTTTCATTTCAACAGAACTTGTATAGTGTGGATTTAAAATAAATGATGACAGTGCTGATCTATCAAGTCAGGAAAGGAGGAGTGCTGTGCAGCTGTCGAGTACTTATACCAGGTAAAGCTTGGGATTTTTGCTAGAAAGTTAAGTATTTCTTCAGGGTCTACGAGAAATTGAGCGGAGAAAACACATTGCAGGTAAAGTTTTGGTGTCGAAGTAAGTCAAGTTTTTTGGATAATATCTAATGAAATCCTTCATTCTAAAAATAAATTGCTTATCAGCCCGAAAAAAGGAATCTAAATTTTTAAGCAAGTTCAAAATAATTATTTTCTCAGCAGCAAATTGTAAGGATTTCACTTTAAACGCTTCGTCTCCCTAGGGAGTCACAACAACATTTTTTGTTAAAAGTTCTTCGGTTTTGAAGATTCACTGAACAATGGGCCCGTTTTACAAGGGTCCATAATATCTTTGATAGAATAAGGCTAATTATCACAACATTTGGCTTTTAATTGAATACAAGATAATAATACGTTCTTAAGCCATAATAAAACTTGTGGCTTAATTACACGTCGAGGTATTAGTTAGCCAGTATAACCATTTATTATGAAAGTAGAACTATCGATTCGAAAAGAAGACCGTCCAAAAAGTAACTCTAAATTTGTTATGCCATCTTGAAATAGGTTAATTTTAGTCTACATTCTTCGCATTAAAACTTCTCATCTAAATATCTGAATATTTTATATAAGAAAAGCTTAAAAATTGACGAGAAAAAATGTCTACTTCAGGTCAATTCTTCTTTGGTGAATTAACTTGAAGGAAATACGCTTACAATTTGTATTCGACAGTAAGCACAATTCGCAATCAGCAAAGCCTGTTTCTGTACACCGAATACGCTTGTTTGCCGAACCATTAAGCGTATTGTTGTAAAATATTCGATGTTTTGTCCGCCATGTGTAACAATTCTGTTATTCTGTAGAGACATTTTAAATTGTACACCGGTAAAGATGAATATCTGTGTAACAAGAATTCGTGATGATTCACAAAAATGTTGGTATATTTTTCCGGGTAGTAGGTATAATGTGAAATCACTTCCTTGTTCGCTTGATGAAGTTCCGAAATCGTGAGGCTTTTTTTGTAAATATTATGGAATGTAAATTAAATCACGTTGCTACGCTTTTTCGACGGCCGCAGAGGAAGGGAAGTTATAAGTATGCAAGTCGATGTGTTATTGTTTATAAACATTTTCCTTCATAAACATCTGTATACCTACTCGTTCGAGGTGGCAAGCGCGGGAAAAGAGTAGGCTGGAAGCAGTTAGGGAGGCTTTTCCCTAGTCACCTTACCTACTCGTAACAACAATAGGTACTCTGACAAATAATGGATATGTTGCATTAAGATGGTTATAGCCGTGGTATAGTTATATACCTAGGGATATAGCTATATACTGTAATATAGTTAAATGAAAGCGGTTCATAACTATCCTACTAGGAATATAACTATGATTCGAGCACGATCTAGTAATATAACTATTAGGACACTCGGACCAAATAGGTTAGGTTAGGTTAGAACTGTGACCAACTAAACCGAAATTGGTCACGATAACAAAATTAGGGCACTCCGACAATTATGAGCTGATTTCATATAACTATTATTATTATTTATTTATATATACTTTATTGTACACCAGATTATAATTACATAAAGAAAAAGTAATACACTACAAAATATACAATTGGCGGCCTTATCGCTTACTGCGATCTCTTCCAGGCAACCTTGGAATGGACAGTGATTCTCTGGACATAAAATGGGGCTGTCTTTGGTGCAAATAAAAGGTATATAAGTACAATATACTATAATGGATACACAGATAAGTGCTACAACAACAAACTAACTAACACTACTACTGATAACTATATAACGGTAGCTATATCCCTAGGGATATAAGAATATCACGGCTATAACCCTTAATGCCATAGATACATATTCGACTAGAGCACCACTATTGGCGGTTATAGCATCGTTATTTGAGCGTACATTTAGGCATGTGGAAGGATCACCTTAAAAGTAGGTGCACTTATAGCAGGGTTATTCTGTAAAACTCTCGCCGTGAAAACTTCTAGGTGAAGTGAGCTGTCAATAGTGTCAATCAGATGGAATGAACGCGTGAGTTTTCACGTTGAGATTTTTTACAGAATAGAGCGGCTGTCATCAATGTGGACGAACTGCATCCTCGCAAATAACCCCACTGGTGATCGCAGCTGTTTATACGTTCTGCCTCAGAAACAAAGTGGTCTACAAGCCGTGGTCGAGTGCGCGTGCCGCCGATTAAACGTGGTCACTCAGCCACAGCTCTAGAGCTTACGCGCTGAAACAGCGACTCGAGCGCCGAGTGTTAGACGAGTTCATAGAAAATGTATTAAAAATAAAGACCACTAGATAATGCTCGCGGTTTCGCCCGTGTATTGTTCGGTAATTATCCAACGGGAACGTACCTACTATGGGGACAAACAATTGATTTGATTTGATTTGACTGGTGACAGTTACCCAGGATGTGGAGAGACTTATGCCCGTTTTCACCGACAAGTAAGTGAAATTTAAATGAATCCCTAAATAAAAGTGCACTGTTGGATTTTCAACTCTCAGCGCTGAGCCGACCGTTGCAAATCCAACAGTGCAATTTATTTAGGGATTCATTTAAGTGTCACTTAGTGAAGGTGAAAACAGGCATTAGACGAGGAGGATTACAAACACAAGTGTCTGTTGATCGGACTGCATACACGTCAATATTCAACGAGATCTAAAACCGTTTCACAAAAAGCTTCCAATTTTAAAACCTGCATCGTTACCTAGTAGGCAGGCTACGGCACTAGATCGATAGCTTATTTTCTCGTTGGCAGTACTACGACAATAAAGGTCTGTGTAGGTAGATGTGTTAGTAACATTGATTGATGTTCAGTCGTTCATCTCCCATCCCGCGGTTGTTATAGACACAACCGCTTTTAGCGTACGAAGGTAATTAGCTAACACCTACACTGAATGATTGATAGTTGGAGCACACCATTATTTATTAAAGCTACGTGTTGACTTGTATGAATATACCTGTCGATACTCATTCATCATGTATGTATTCTGTATCTGCAAAGGGAAAGTTCGTTTTATCTGCGATTCATGCGAAAGCGGGTTATATGATTGATATTAAACGTTTGCGTAGGTATTGGATATAGTATTCCGTGTTCGCGGAAAGTTTTTGTGTCGAGGATTTTCTTTTTTTCCTGTGTGTTAAAAGCGTGAAAGGGTGCGTAGGTACATATTTTATGCTTAAAAGTTTGTATAAAAAGCTAAAACACTGCGTTTACTGAAGTTCTAAAGACAAATACCAAGAGGGTTTATTAAGGTAAAAAAACACGCGTATCTCAGCCCAAGGAGTTTAGGAAATTTCAAAGGTTTCCTTTCACGAAACAAAAATAACACGGAAAACTGAAAGAACTCGTAGAAATGTAAAGAAATATTTTGCCCAACAGATTCATGATTTTACATCGGAGTTACTAAAACAAAAAAAAATACACAGTAAACATACGTAATGTCTTTTGAAGCACGTCGTCGAACGACAGGCCGTCCAGCTGTAGTTACCTAAACAAGACCCTAATATAAGCCTGAGGATAACAGAGGTAAAACAGAGTACTCTGAAAGTCAGACAAGCGAATAAAACAGTGAGAACAACGGCACTCACCTTGTTACCGTACGTTGTTATTGGGTCTTGCTCCTTTTTGTCCGACAAGGTGTTAGCTGATGCAGAATTACGGTACGTAAATGTACCGACCTACACTAACGTCGGTTTTAAATGAGTTGTGAAGTGTTAAAATTCAGTTTTAAGTTGAGGTTAAACGATTCTTGCTTGTTTTTTTAAGCTTCGTTTTAGACAACATGTTGTATGGCAGGATACCAAAATTCTAACCTAGAATAACGAGACAATAACTGTAGCATTTCAATATTTTTTTTAGCTTCAAGCGTTTTATTAAAAATACAACCCGTAAAACTACAATTTTGCATTCAATTCAAACTAAATTCGTTTAGATAGTGCTAATTGCTTTTTCATTGACTCAGTTAGAATCCCGTACGAATGCTTCGAATGATCAATTAATACCTACTCTTATTGTTATTTGGTACCTCCCTAAGAAGAAATAGAGCGTTAAATATCTCAGATGAATAATTTCATCCGACTTTAGCATTAGCACTGCATAGTCCGGTCCTACATATGGCGGTCGTAAATGGCTTCTAAGGGATTACATCCCGTGGATAACGGAGTGTTCTGCTGTGGTCTGCGATCACCAATCCATGCGCTAAGCGAAGCGGTCAAGCCAATTCCCCTTTGGATGTCCAATGAGTTACATATGGTACCTAACTACATAGGATACGTTCAAGATTATTAGTCGGTACATACAACATGCGACAGTCGTGCTACTCGAGTCTCGAGCGGTCTAATCGACTTAAGACGACATGAAACGTTTATCAAAATCAACGTCTCAACGTTCAAAATCTGCCAAAGACATTTCTTCGCTATATCACCCCAATTTTTTGCAGAAAAATGCTAACCTATTTGCACCATTCTTATAATTACATATTGCGCACAAAGCTGT
The DNA here is from genome assembly GCA_947364205.1 of Agrochola lota. Lineage (NCBI taxonomy): Eukaryota > Metazoa > Arthropoda > Insecta > Lepidoptera > Noctuidae > Agrochola > Agrochola lota. The sequence goes on along the minus strand of OX376223.1, from coordinate 12,733,705 downwards.
TCGATTTCACTTTGGCTCTGAATCATTTCGGTCGGTGGGACAGTGCTTTGTTGTTCGCTAGTTCAACGAACTATACTCAATGTATTTTGGCCAGTGGAATCTCAATTTTGCATTCAAGTGCACTACACTGCACGGGACAGGAGTACTGGAGCGAGCTTTAGAATACATTTCAGGCTACATAATTAATGTTTGCTTGAAATAGAAAAATCACTGTTATATTCTTATGTGGGCATGGCAGAGTCTTCTGCATGAAGGGTGATGAAAAAGAAAAAATATATTTTTGTTTTGTATAACCAAGGAATTTGTCAATGAAACCGGCATCATGTTTTTCTTTTACACTATTGCCTTACTTAGCTTCTCCATACTATGACATCATCACGATAATGGCAATATTGAAATATTAATGAATGGCAATTTTGTTCGAACAAGATGATACTTTAATGAACTTACTAGTCCAAAATTTTCGTTTACTGGCCAAAACATGGGCGAACCCGAGTGTGCCACTACAAGTTACAGTGTAGAGTTGTACTAGCTAGTAATACCTGACTCTGCATAGTTTGTCTTAGTCCTTCTTAAGCCTCTTATAGCCGCAATGTAGTAAGTAGGTTATGAACTGCGAGCAGCTGTGCTAATAGCGTGCTTGTGTGAGTGTACTAAGAGATTTGACACGTTCACTCATTCATTTCAATGTATAAACCATAAATATAAACCTGCATTATGTAAGTTAGCCTAAAAACGTTATTTTGCCTGCAACTGGAACGGCGCTAATGGGCCTTTGAAGTGGTGGAGACATTAGGAATATATTTCTGCTGCTCATTTTAGGCGCCGTTCGAAAATAGCTTATGTGTTTATCGCGCGTATTCGCTGTGCTAACGCGACGATTGATTTCATAAAATCAACTTCAAGCGACTGACGCCGCGTCAATGCAGTTTCAACTCGACGTCATCCAATGTCAGTTGCGAATTGCATTAGTTAATTATTACTAAAAATCGTTCGAGGACATAGTCTGCTGAACATTGTTTTTATCTCAACAGTACAAAACTATCGATTCAGTTTAGAGCATTTGCCCCTAAGGACGTTTATTGATAGAAAATGGTATTTTATTTATGTCTAGTTAATTAATGCGCCCGCCCGCCAGACAGTTAATAACCTTTCGTGAAATAAACCACTATTTTGCATCGAGCAGTTTGTCAGAATTTAAATCTTTTTCACACCGTTTTCCAATTATCTACTATTGTCACGCAAAACACAATTTAGCGCTAAACACCAATCACGTGCGTGTTTGTGTAGAATAACAAAGAGCAGGAAAAAAGATCCTTTCATCCAAACAAACAACATGTCCAATCCAGAATTATTGTGTGTAGTAAAACCGCGGTAAGCAGTGGTCATACCGGTCGTGTGTGCGGTAATTACGGCAGGCTGCAATCAGCCGCCTATCTGCCCGGGCCCTACGCCGCCGGGCTCCCCGCATCGCATCGGCTAGAAATTTTCACACGTGAGCGATTCAAGTCAAACGGTGAAAACACCAAACAAAAGTTTTACTTTTCGCTATTCGAAAAGCTTTTCATGTTAATTTGCATGGGGAGTGGGAATTGGGATTAAATGTTGTTCTGTGAGTTGAAATGTTTCAAATAAACTTTAGGGCATGTTGTTTTTAGTTCGCCGATGATTTTGAGGAAATGGATTGAACACTTTGGTTGACCTATGTTAATTTGATATCAGACAGTACATAAGTAAGCATGTTTCTGCTTGTCATCACATCCTACAATTATAATAGGTACGTTTATACCCGACTTTCTTTTTTGGAAGCTTCTTCTGTCGTTTTTGGTATTACATCGCATACGAGGCAGTTCCAACAGCTACCTTCAGCTGTTCGCATGGAGGATGGATCTGGATCTGGATTGCTGAATAATGCGGTACTGGACCAAGCTGCATGTTGAGCATTCCGGATCCAAACCTACATTTAGACTAAGATGAAACAATATAGTGTATTTTAATCTTTTTGTTATTTATAATGTATGTAATTGTAATTTATAATGTTTTTATTGATGGCTTTTGTTATATTTATCTAATTGTAATCTTTTAATTAATTCTTAATGTATCTTTAATTTTTATTTCTCATGTATGCATATTGGACTAGTTCTGAAATAAATTGAATTGAATTGAATTACCAATATTCACGTATGAAAAGTCTCGGCAACCATGTAACCATCATCATCAGCCTACAGCAGTCTACTGCTGGACATACGCCTCTCCAAATACACGCCATTCAGCTCGATTCTCAGCAAGTCTCATCCAGCTGCTACCAGCCACCCTGCGAAGATCGTCGCTCCACCTAGCCTGAGAGTTTTCTACCTTACGTTTGCTGATCCGTGCCATGTAACCAGAATGTGAATTCATTATTTCAATATGTCACTCATTACAAATAAATAAGAAGACACATAAACTTCCCTGTACAACTCCCCGAATTTTCATTTACATTGTATATATTTTAGGTAAGTACAACTTTCCCGGAACTTGCACTGTTCCTTTGCGTAGACCGTGGTTTGCCTCCTTATTCAATTACCTTCTACAGATGTTTGTAACAATATACTTCGTATATAGATGCGTAAAGTTTCCCCTAACAAAGCTATACATAACCAAGACATTTACATTTATTAATCACCTCAACAATTTGTTCTCTCCAATTTTCTTGAGCTCAGAACTAAAGCGGCGTAGGTTAATCCCATTAGTGTACCTGATAGGCTCTTATAACAGTTACATTGTTTTCAATTATGATTCGAGCTTACGTTACGTGAAATAATTGCGTCACCGTTGAAGGTGACAAGGAGAGACAGTGCCGACACGGAATGTGTTTAAACGTTATTGTCCCACTAACAGGTTCGCAAATTAATCGGATTTAGCACTATGTATCATCCCCTTCCGGCAACCGGAAGCGTTCTGAGCTACTGCATGCGCTCTTGCTTTGCCAGTATTTCCACACAAATAACTATGCATTTAAATGAATTAAATAATTTGATATAGCTCTCGGATAGCAGCATATTTTTACTAATCTATTTTATATTTTAGCGAATATTTCAAACTTTTGTTTACGTTTCGGACGAGTACATTTTTTTGTCATATTAAATTCATAACAGCTTCTCTGATTTATTTAAACGTTTTACTGGTACATCGTATTTTAAAATTCCCAACACGCGCTAAAAGATCTAACGTAGCTACAAATCGTTTTGTACGACATGAGTTATGTTAAACACCTTTCACGCGAGTAGATAGAAGCGAGTGACTAAGCGTTGTCCCTGGCAGTTCGGGCCCAATATGTTTCCGAAGACGGACCCCAGATCTATAACAATACAATAAATTGTTTGTATTGGCAGGCGCCGGCTGCGCGTAATGTGCGTGAGACCGCCAACTTTATATCAACACTACGCGGAGGTGAAAAACGTCCCTCTCGTAACTCGAAAGGCAATAAGCAACACGCCATAAAAACCGGTGTCTCAGCGACGTGTAATCCGCCCCGAGGCTACTCTACAACTTTCTCACCACAACATATTGCTTTGAACATTTACAAGCGCTAATAGAAAAAGATCATCTTTATCCCGTTACGAAGAAAAAATATCATATTATTTTTATGAGCAGGTGCGCCCATAAAAATGTGTGAGAAAGTAGCGAATTGTGGCGTTTATACTGTTAGTAAAAGACTGTGTCTATTGTTATTACAGCAACTACTCCTCTTATACTTAAACCTATATTTACCGTTATCCATATGTGTATTATCTGCATTTTTATCCTTCAAATGTTCAAGTTCGGTACAAGCGTAACTAGTCTAGACGAAAGTCCAAAGTCTGTCTGCTGTAAATACTGTCAAATTACGTCTTTAATTAAAAAATATGGGCGTGTATCACCTCTTTTTAGTGGGACATTGCTATATCTAAAATTCTAAACGTCTGGCATAACAGTGTGGCAGCGCAAAAACGCTGCGATAGACCGATATATCACTGAAACACACCTGAACAGTAATAACGGAGAATAATAGCAATTGTTTCGCGCCAGTTTTTATGGGGTCTTCATTTCATTTGGGTTGCCAATATTTGGCATTTGGGTATGTTATTTACCTTATATCACAGGTATTTCGGAGTATTGTCTACGTTTTTCGGTGAATAGGGTTGTAATATTGTAAATATTTATTTTATTTGAACTACGCACTTAGCAGTTTATTGGTTTCCACCGCTGTGTCTAACAATTTTGCTAAGGAATGTCTGTTTTCTAGGTTGTGTATAGTCCCCAAGGATTAGGCAGAGACTTGCTGTTGGTCAACCTTGTATATTAATTAAGTATGATAGATGGAAATACTAAGTACTTATTATGTCGTATGTGAACACAGAACTCCAAGCCAACAAACCATTGAAACGCTCTGGAGTTGATTTTCTTTTTCTTGTGTTTTCTCTTGACAGAGCGTTCGCAGTCACGATGAATTTAACAAATCGCTAGTGTACCAACTCTTAGTTTGCCTCACAATCTCTCTCCAACAAGATCTGTTAAGACAACACTCTGGTGCATTCATTTACAGCCCCTAGCCGCGGATTTAATTTGATCGGTCGTCCCCATCGGTGACCACTTGCAGGGCGTATTACCTCAGGAGTTGCTAGTCTGTTACCATTTCGCACTAAGAAGCCCTTCAGAAACGATATCCATCATAGATAACATTCTACCAGTAATAACATGTTTCCTGTTCATCCTCGAGGGCCATCAGTGACCCTTCGCAGTCGATTAATTTTTACAACTAGCGTGAGAAGGCCCAGCTGACAAGGATTGTTTTTTCCTAAAACATATTATTCTAAGACATTTGTTTTCCTTTTGATTTGTGCCTACCTTAGTTCGGTGTGGTTCTGGGTCTAAAGTTGGTAATTTATAATGATTTAAGGCGAACATTATAGGTTCACTGCTACTCTTATAAAAGCAAGACCTAGATATACTACCTGCGCGTTATTTTTTTTGATACTGGATCAATTTCCGATAAAAAATATTTTTTACATAGACAAGGATTTTACTCCTGCTAAATAACGAGATCAGTTTAGTTATTTTATTTTGCAATATTTTGGTGAATTTTATTTGAGAGTTTAAAATACCTGGATAGTTGTTGTCAGAATATTCCTGATGTCCGGTATAAGGGTGATTGAGATCAAATAGCCTGCGAATAGCTTAAACCCAACTATCATTTCATCAGTACAAGACCCGAAAATTAATAGCGGATTTTCTATCACAGAGTTTGGTGTATTATTAATAAATAATGAGCCTATGTTGTCCCACTGCAGGGCAAAGGCCTCCTTTCCCTCTTTCCATTTTTATTATTTATTTATTCTAACTTAACTTTTATTTAGTGACCGACCGAAGATTCGGTTTCGGTTTCAATTTCGGCATCAGTTTCGGTCGCACCGAAACTCTGCGTTTGTGAATTATCGCGGGTCGTTCGGCTGATTTCGAGTGAGTTCGTAGCTCGTGTGTTACCCGTTAACGTTCTTCAATTGATGATTTTTATTTCATTTAACACGTGTCAACTGTTAAATGAAAATAAATTAAATTTTGGCTTATTATTTACACTTAATGTAAATAATAAGCCAAAATTTACTAAACAATAAATTTTTAACATGTCTAAAAAAGTTTCGGTTTCGGCCGAAACTGAGACAGATACCGAAGTTTCGGTTTCGGTTTCAGTAGAAAGTCCTGTTTCGGTTGGACACCAATTTTATTTATAATAAAAAAACACCAAAAGTACCTATAGACATTCAACATTGGCTTACAATAGTAATTACGAAAAGTATTGCTGCTACAGTATTCCTGGTCTACTGTAATTGTGGGCTTATCCTTTAAGAAGGAGTTCAGTTCCACCCGCCATGTCTTTCTGGCCCCGCCAAGTAGATTCAGGTATTTGAGATACACTGAATGGTGATATTTGCCCATTTAGTGTTTTGACCAATCTTAATAATTATAAGTAAAATTATACCTACCAAATACCAATACAATAACAAATCTATGTAGATACCACATAATGCTGCCTATCCACACGTTATTAATTTATTGAATGACGTACATACTCGTATTATGATATAATCAACATCTCCTAATTGTGATCAAATAAGCGTGAGTAATAATTAGATAACTAGGCTATATTCAATTGTTTCCGGAGATGAAATAATTACCTACGTCAAAGATCAGATGATGATTGAATGATGATATGATGATGATGAGCAAAATGCTCATTGTATGTTTTAAAATCTCCGTAAACCATAAAAGTAATTAATTATCTGGTAATTTATTGTAAACACTAACTTTGTTTAGATTATAAAACAGCGTTAATTTATAAATGCAGACATACTTAAATGGATTCTAATATTCGTATGAAAATTATGAGCAAAAAGTCAAATTGTATAATATTCTAAGTACCTACTTGACGCGTGTTTGAAAATTTAAACCCAAAGTGAATGAAATTTATCATCAATAATCAAATACCACCTACTAAACTACAACTGTGGAAACTAAACTAGTCAAGAGGAGACTAGGTGCGTGGGATCTGGAGGTCGCGCGAGGCCGCCAGCGGCGACGCCGGGGGCCGCTGGCAGCCACTGCCGGCCGCTGCCGGCCGCTGCCATTCCGGTGTGACTCGGCCCTTAAAGTACTGAAACTAATTCCCAAAATAAGCCACGGCTGGTATTTTGGGAATCAATCCTCAGACGTGGAGCATTACCTACTAGAAAATCGTGTCAACGTGAATGTCGTGACGTAAATTACTGTTATAACATATAAGTATTACATAGATTATTACTAATCTATGTAATACGACAAAAAAACACGATACCTACATTTTACAAAATTCTACATAACTTACATATTTCAATAAATATTGCCAAAGAATGATGAAATTCGTTACAAGCCCGCATGTACATACATTTGCACAGGCCGATACTAAACGATCCCCGATTGACATAGTTTCACGACTGCGCTATTTCCACCGTATTTCAATCAACGTGGAAATTTATAATCGACTGTTGAAAATACATATTCGGAGTGAAACATTTTATTTGCTATGTTGTGTAGCGTTTATTCATAATGGCGCTTTACACTCTCTTTAGGTAAACTGAATAAGTCACTGTAATAGGTAGGTAATGTTCCTTTACATCTTAAATCATACAAATTCACTTGAATACTTAATACAAAATAATGTCATTATTGAAATTATGCTGGAAATATTTACAAAGAATCGTCCGTGTTTGACTTTCGATTTTCTACCAATTTGGCCTAACAATGTGTTTTAACAGATCAGCACATCGAGAAAGTTCAACAAGCGGAAAGCATCATCAAGAGTCAGGGAAACTCGACGGTGTTTGTCAAAATTATTGAAATCATCGCCCTTCTCAATTCAATTACCAATTTGAGAGAAAAGCCAGCCAAGATTTTCACTCCCACTTAACGTTATTCTACGACTAAAGGGGTTTAACTACCATTTACTTTGTAAATAAAACGCGACAATTGTTATTTACCTTCCGAGTATCGCTAGGAAATACTCGGAAACATTTGCATAAAAGTGTTGTTAAAAAAATAATAAAAACAAACAACTCTTAATTTCGAATAATGGAATCCCTGAGGATCACACGAGCCTGCATAGCCTTTGATAACGCCCAGCCCCGAGATTCACAAATTTTATTCTCCATCTGTACCGCAAAGCGTTCATTTAAAATTAAAATCTTATTATGTTTTCTAACGACCGCTCACACACAAATCAGGTCAATTTATTCATTTATGTTTCCCAAACATTACAAGACGAACTGCGGCAATTTCGTGGCAATCTCTCGGAAAAGTGGCTAAAATTAATTGTAACATTTGTAATTAGTTTGTCTGTTCATGTTTCAAGTAAGTTATGGTAATTTCGACTCGATTCCCAGTTGACCGTGGGTTAACGTTTGTGAGTTACGCTCGCATTTAACTTAGAAGTTAATACATACTAATGCTTTCATCGGAGTTACCGGGCTTAGCTTTATAATTATTAAGTGCGTATTAACTTTTATCTCTTTTTCATGGGTCACACTCTAAATGTAATGAGGTCTTTTGAAAAGCTTGCCCTTTAGATGTACCTACGTCTCATGTTCTTGCAAAATTTTATTGAATTTGGATCCTTAATTATAAATAAATATTTTTAAATTACCTGCTCCGAGCCAAGACAAATTAGACGCGTGGAGGGAAAATTCTAAGAAAATTCTTAATCGTCTTGTAAAAATATTATCTCTCCAAACGCAGGGTATTTGAACGTCTAATGAAAATCTCGTTTGAACGGAACTGTGTTGCGGTCAGGAAATTGAAAGGGTGGCCGGAAAACTTGATTTACAGCAAAGTGCCTGAGAAAAGGGATGTTTTATTATGAAAATTATCTTTGGGGACCCGGGAGGACCGCTCGTCCGCGCTGCCCGTTGCTTTGTTAACACACATGAATTATAGTATCGATTAAAATTTGTTTATTTGTGTAGGCAAATGAAGAGGGATTCAAAACGTTTAGTAGGTAGGCCGTTGTGTATTCTGGTTGTTAATTACTTGCCGTAACAATTATAGCACGGACTAAGACTAAGAGGTGGTAGGTAATATCATTAGCATGCCACTCAGTATCATTCAGAATACATATAACTAGAGTATGCTGACCCATTTTAATTTTTTACTCGGGTATAAGTAACCATAACGTATTTTATTCTCCCACAGAAAAGATGAATAATAATACTAATAAAAGCAATAGAACTAAAAGTTCTAAAATGTAATGTTAAAATAAAAGTGCACTTATTTATTCACGAAGACATTTGGCTAGGCGTGCCTAACTAACTTCGGCTCTGCCTGGCTCAGTTTATTTCCGCGCCAACTAATTGCTGGTGCCAGAACTTTCTACACCTGTAATTGGGAATGCCAGGTGTCATAGTTTTTGTAAAGTTTGTGACTGCTAGGTCAAACACCTTTTCAGCTCTTGTTTGCACATGAGAAATTATATGTTTGCACCTTTTACCCTTAGAAAATGTGCAGATAAAATTAAAAACATTGTAACTAAAATAAAAGCAACCAACAGTTTGCTATTGAATTCAACGCGATTACTAGATTAATATTGAATATTGTATTTTACGAAATTCAAGGTCGTAGTTATGGATAGATTGCATACCTATATGACTACGGCATGGGTCTTCTAGTCAGGATAATTTTTATTTTTTGAGTAACCAAAAATGCGACTAAGCATGATTTTAATAAATTTAGTTTCGAAAGCTGTTGGGATTAACTCATGAACGTGCAGGGGTCCTAGAACTTATGGGTAAAAGGAGGGCTATGCAATTATCAAAACGACTGTCCTCACAAAACTAGTATGTAAAATATATCATTGCTTAGAGGACTTAGGACCCATTCTGGTCGGTTGTTATTATATACGCATAGGTAGGTAAGGTGCCGTAACATAAAGATCACCTCAATACCCACACTATTGGCGTCTTGCCAGCCTATCGCCTTTGAGCATCGTACTAACCCTGTTCTTACTGTCTTAGAATCGCTTGGCCAGCACCAACCCTGTTCCTTGTAATTTAAATTAAATTAATCGTTTTTGCTGTAGTTTTCGCACCCCGTAGATGCTTTCCATAATCCAAATAATTTGTTAACTGCAGATACGGTCATCCGATTAGTCTTTCATCGCAAATCGTGTATTTATCTCATGAACGTGTGGCGTGAGGCAGGCAGTCAGAAGCGAGTAAGACATTAGTCTAACTTCAGAAAAAGTCACATGTTAAATGATATTTATTTATGTAAATTGAATTGGTTCAGAAAAACACTTTAACACGACAACATTAAATTAGGTAGTGTATAGAGTGCCGCTAGCTGCACTTTATCCCTGTTGCATAAAGTGCCGCTAGCGGCATAATAGTCGCGCTGCATCGGCCCGGCTAAAGTACCGTAAGCATTGCATTGTCATTGTCACTTTCAAGGAATCACTGTCACTTGATTGTTGAGGTTAGTTCGCTGTAAAACACCACATTCCCAAAACATTATATTCTCTTGTGTCTAAACGGACCCAGTCACAATTCTAACCTTACCTATCTTTCAGCCATTTTCAAACCATTCTATAGATGAAAAAACTATACACAAAGTCGCTTTTCGCATTTGTCTGTATGTCCGCGTTATTCTTCTAAAATACGGAACGGATTTTGATGAGATTTTCAACATAATTTAGAGAATATATTCCGGAAGGTTTATATGTATAATACATTAAAACTAAAGTTATAGATAATTAAGAAACCTCGATGTTTTGTTAAGTCGTAAAAACCTTGCGAAGCATGGGCGGGCGGGTAGCTAGTCTTAAAATAAAATAGCACAACAAACTTCTTCTAGGAAATCATAAAACTACGTTACAGATTCATGCCCGTAAAGTAAACCTATTTTCATCGAATACCGGTTACTGTCCGTAGAATGAACCGACAACTATCAGTAATCCGAACGGCAAACTAATCCATCAGCATGATATTCAAATCTCGGGAACGTTCGGTAGCGGCGGCCGTCGGCACACAATCGTGGAGGCTTAGACAACCTGCAACTTTATACTGAGAGGTCCAGGGGTCGAGTCCAACAGGTCGTCAACGGGAATACGGGATATTTCGTCAGTAAAAACACGTTGGTATTTTATTTTAAGATTCCTAATTATAAAATGTATGAAAACTTGATTTAAAACAGTCACCATGCAGTTTCTTGCTCATTCTTCTCCATAGAAAACAACAGTTTGGAACGAGAAACTAGTTCTAACTTTCTGACTAACTGACGGAATCTTTGACAATTCCAAATGAGGAACCAGCCTGTAAATGGTATACCTATGTGTGTGTTTTGAAATCAAAGTTACAATAAAGCTTCGTGCAGACTAGCGCGACGCGACAGCGCATTGCGACTCTAACAAAACAATTTCTAAGAAAACTTCCTGGTAGAACAATTACCGGTGTTGCAACGCACCGTCGAGTCGCGCCTGTCTGCACGAGGCCTAATTAAAGGACCTCATAGCGACGATAATATTGAAAACAAATAAAAAAGAGAGAGATGCTAACGATAACTTCATTAAAACAATATCTATAAGTGATTACCTACTTAGATCATTTCCGCGTACTTCAATGGTTATCTAGCTCCGTAGAGATCTGCAGGATCTGCAGTCACCATGGGCGTTCCGCAGGGTTCAATTCTAGGTCCTTTCTTATTTTTAATTTATATAAATGACTTACCTTACCACATAAGGGATAATCACAAGATCGTATTATTCGCAGATGACACTTCCCTTATTTTTAAAATCAAACGTCAGTTAGTTAACTTTGAACAAATTAACGATGCACTCTCTAAAGTTGTGCATTGGTTTAATGTAAATAATCTTCTTCTGAACGAAAACAAGACTAAACTCATAAAATTTTCAACGCCAAATGTCAGGCAGCTAACTACCAATGTTCAAGTTAATGGAATAGAACTGGACCCTGTTGAGTCGACAGTTTTTCTTGGAATCACTATTGATAGTAAATTACAATGGGGCCCACACATAGAAAAATTGTCAGGAAAGCTTAGTTCGGCCGCCTATGCTGTTAAAAAAATTAGACAGATAACTGACGTAGATACAGCCAGAATTGTTTATTTTAGTTATTTTCATAGTCTTATGTCATATGGGATTCTTCTCTGGGGAGCCTGTGCGGACATTAATACTATCTTTGTTCTACAGAAAAGGGCTGTTCGAGCCATTTACAACCTAGGTCCGAGAGATTCCCTTCGAGGAAAATTCAAAGAAGTAAATATTCTAACTCTAGCCTCACAATATATTTTTGAAAACCTAATGTATGTACACAAAAATATATCAAATTTTAAGAAAATGTCTGATATTCATAGTTTAAATACCAGGAATAAACACAACCTTGCTGTACATCGCACTCGTCTCCACAGAGTAGGCAACTCGTTCATGGGTCAATGTATACGCTTTTACAACAAACTTCCCATTGACATTCGAAACTTACCCATTAAACGATTTAAAATTTGTATTAAAACCAAACTTTGTAAAAAAGGGTACTATAAAATTTCAGATTATTTAGAAGATAAAAAAGCTTGGGATTGAGCTGCTCGCTCTGCTAAACCTTGTGATAAAACCATAAAACTTGACATTAGAATTATTTAGTAAAATCATTAAAATATACCAGTTTTATTTAAACATTAAAACAAAATGACATGATTACTTTGTAAAGTATAATATTATTTTAATTACCTATTGTGAATGTGAGGACTATGTGGATATTTTTTTTATTTAATTTTTTTTTCTCATTACTCCTTTTTTATCCTCTCTCAGTTAGTTTTAATGATGGTCTGGCAGTTTGAGTAGTTTATGCGGCCTACCCAAATGTCCTTTCTTTGGTATTGTTCGTCGAGTTGAGCTCCTTTTGTTCTGAGTTGAGCTCCACGACTACTGACAAATGCTTGCACTGAGTGGACAGGTCCACTCAAATCTGTGTGGTTCTTTGCTCAAAAGACCATTTCAGACATGAATCTACATGGTCCTCATATGGCTTGACCAAGATTATGTCTGGACTTTAAAAGAGACTGTGACCTCTGAGTTTGTTTCGGCCTTTCTTCTCAGAGTAGTCGGATAGGAAACGCCGAACTCATCTAGCAAAATTTAATATATTTTTAATATGACGTGTAAAAGTGATTCCTATATCCTATTTACAGAATAAACAATTTCATTTCATTTCATTTCATTTCATTTCATTTCATTTCATTTCATTTCATTTCATTTCATTTCGTATTTGATTCCATCTTTTTTGTTTATATTTCTTCATTCAACTTCATCAGCTCTATTCCATTTCATATCACGATTTTCTTAGCTTGTTTTCCTCATAGCTGTCCTGAAGTCGGACCGTAATGATATTTTGTATAAAAGCAAGTAGATATTTCTTGTTTTTTTTTTAGAAATAAATTGACGTTTCTACTTGTAAGGCTGTTACAGCAACATTCTACGATTGTTATAAGTTTCAAACTTTCTAAATTTATAATAGTCCCTTAGCTGCATACAAAAGTTTTACTAAAGGTACTCTTTTGTATTGGTAAACTTGTTATGTTAATTTTTTCCAAGAAAAGAAAGAGTTCGAAGATTTTTTGTTAAATAGTATTAAATAATACAAGGCCTAAAACGTCCTTGGATTTACGCTGTAAGTTGATGAAATAATGAGACCGTGTTAATTATACACTGAAGGCGTAATTGTCTAGACTGGTAACGTGATGAAAGCCTCAAATATAAACTTTTAAAGACCGGATTTGTAAAGCCAGGCACCTACAAGAAGAGAACAGGTAAATCATTGAAAATACCAATTGCACGGCTTTTAAATTCTCGCATCAAAATCATTATTTTACTGTGTGTACATAAATAATAAAATAAATAAATAAATAGTTCGAAATGGTTACAGAGCATCTATTCGGCCCGTTCAATTGGCTTATAGGTTACCAAGAATATTTTATCACGTATCGATAGCAGTACAGAATGAATCGAGCCTAAACCGATTGTCAGTCATTGTAGTGAATGTGTGGCTCTCAATCTACCCACATTGCGTCGTTAGTCGGCGCTAAGGCAACAAATAGTGGAACTTCAGGGCTACACGCTCCGAATTAATTATTAACACTGGGTTTCCTCACTACGTTTCCCTTCACTTTGTGTTAGCTCTATAAGGAATAGAATATATTATGTCTTACAAAGATTATGTAATGTGTAACGTTGTCAATTTGTTTGAAAATAATTTACAGGACTAAGAAAGATGTGAAATGATTTTGAACAAACATGTTAAACTAATTGTAAAATAAATCTGTTAAAAACAACTTTACGTCTTCTACTTTCTGTAGACCATTGAGAATTTAAAATTGGTTTAATTAAAACATAACTTAGGTTAATTTAAAAACAAACTTAACTATTATAATATCAGATACAGAAGGGAAGAAAGAAAAAAAAATATTGATTCGACTCATAGGTACCTACTACAGATTCTGCTACAGTACAACTATTGTTAAAGCCACACTTCACGTTTATCCAAGTTGATATAAAGCACAACTAAGCAGCAAGTCAACACCAAAATAAAAAAGAAATAAGCAGAACCTTTGTACTCAAATTATAAGTGTATATTTTACTGTGTGTACATAAATAATAATAAAAAAAATACCTCACTCTAAAGCAGCAACAATGTCGCCCAAACAGCATATTTCATACAAAACAAGATACACTTAACAGCCAGTGTTGCCATGGTTAGTGACACAGCACCTTAATCTACACTTCAAAGAGATCACAAACTCACTCACGCCCGTGTGGCGTGTATCTAAGTTGTATATTTATGGGCCGTCGGAAACTTGCTACCACTCAAATCGGTAGTGTTATTGTGTTGTAAATTATGTGTGTTTTTGTGTGTTATTAGTAGAGTAAACGTTGAAAGTGATAATTTAAAGGTATACAGTAGTTTTTATTGTTTTTATTGTGAATGGTTTCAACCACTTTCAATACTCAAAGATTCTAACAAAATAGCAAATCAGAAAATATTTTTTCCGATAAAATCAGTTTATGAATATATCAGTTCAATCTTAGAATAAATTGTAAACAGCGGTCGTTCTTAAAAGTTATGTAAATAAACTGATTTATATGGAACTCTAAGGCAAAAGGTCTAAGTCAATTTAATTCTTATCGGTTTCCGGAAAAAAAGAATCTTGTTAACCATTCCGAGTGGGTATATTGTGTTATCAGAGGGAATAGGATAACGTCCATAGGTTAACACCTACTGACCCATATCTACTTGGACAATATCTCACAGAGCCATCTGTAGTATCGACACGTTGCATAATAAATGACTCCTGTTGCGACCACTGATAACTCAGCCTACCCAACATCAGCCCGAAATAAGACCATAAAATGGTGAACCCTTCCTATGTATGATAAAAATCTGAACAAAATATCAGTGGGTATTTGGTTAGTTTAGTGGGTAGCTACACGTAAACAGCCAAAAATAATAAGGTGGTAGTAGTTTGACACTTTTATTCACTATTTTAAAGCGTAAAGGTCGGTATGAAATTAATAAAAGTCATCCTTTGTATCTAGCACAATATTTACGATTTATTAAAAAGCAGATAATGCGTATCGGGCAGTAGTGACGTTTTTATTAGGAGGCATAAAAGGGCCTACGTTGGCGGCGATGCGCCATTATGTCCCATTCGCCCCACTGAGTGCTTAATGCAGGATAATGGACTCTCTCACTATTAATTTGCCTCGTTTTTGGTACGAAAATACCATAAACAAGTGCTCCGGTTACCGTAACAACCTATAAGACATCGATTTATTTTGTTCACACCAAATTGTTTGTAATGAATTGTAAACTTACCCGTTGAATGAAAACTCCCAATTTAATCTCCCTGATACAAACAACGCAAAATCGCTTGTGATGTTTATTCAAAAACTAATTTAGGCGCTCAGCAAACATGAAATATAATTACAACAAATAGCGGTTCTTAAAAATGGCGAATGGCTTTTAGTTATATTAAATAACACAGAATTTTGACATCGCGATGGATAATTTATCACTCAGAAATGTTAAATGCTACACTCAAAATATCCTTTATTTTTATACGAAATCCGAGTTGTGTTTGGATGTTCCCCGCCATAGTCGTAAACCAAATAGCTTTACGAACATGAGCGCACTCAAATATTGGTTGAACGTGGTCTCAGGGACACCAACACAGATTTACTTCGCACTGCATTAGAAATATGGATCATAGCCGAAGTGAAGGCGAATTTAAAATGTCACGTCGTAAAATTTTCAAAGCATATACACTTCGTAGAATATTGCATAGAAAGGAATTTTAAAAAGCCTCCGCCAATAAAAATCTCTCTTGCGGTTAGTACCACTAAAATGTCTGTAAGCATCTGCTCCAAATATCGTAAAACGCCTGAAAAAACATAAAACTCGGTTTGACATGTGAAATTTTGAATTGCTACGTTAGAAATAAAAGATGGAAAGCAGTAATTTTCATTATACCGCGAAATCCCAAACCGGCAGTGACGATCGTTCATATCGGGTACGATTAGAGTGTACGCTTGAAGGAGATAAATCGTCGGCAATACACGAACCGTGGCACGACGGACCAACAAATTATTGTCGCCCAGGGAGCACGAAATATCGGCCGGTGCCGCCGGCACGTCGGCCGCGACCTACCAGAAATATATATCTGCACTCCCATCTGTAGGAAAAGCGGGAGATCCAAACGAATATCCGAACGTAGGGGCAGCGGCCGGCGAATGCGGTTCTCTTACTAACTGCCTGCATGATGCCAAACTATATCTTTCTGTATTTTAAGTTATGCTTTTGAAATATCTACAGTTGCTAGCCTACAATAATAAAAATAAAGATCTATAACAATATTTTGTGTTAAATTTTGTGCACAAAGTTCTAAATTTAGGTCACCGGTTTTGCATTTCAGATTTAGCACTAATATTTAGGTTAGCGTAGTGGGAATTCACTACCTACGTCATTACCGTTGAAAGCCACAGACGAAAGCATATTGGATGTGTAAATAGCAACTAAATATAAGTTAGAGTAGCCTAACTAAATGGCCCTTTTCCATGATGTTTACAACTTGCGCGGGATAATAGGCATCAGATTACCATGAAACTCTTGTTTATATTAACGGTTTCCCGTCGTGTTCTGGTTAATGAGCATTATTTTCTTTATTCATGGAATAGCATGGTTTTCTTTTTTCTTAGACTGAGGAAGATAGACGTAAAATATGTGTACTGCGAACCACTTAGCATTATAGGAAAGTTCAGTCGCATTTGATTACTGGAAGAACCGATACTGAAAATAAAATGTAATAAAATCATATAAAAACAAAATTAATCATAAAAAATGTAATGGCCGTTGGTTTGCGGTTACATTATTTGTAGCAAATTGCCGGCGGCTACGGCGGCTACGAATCGTAGCTCTTGTAGACGCTACAATCTTGCTACAATGTTAATACATTTTTAAGTACCACACATAAATGTACATTCCTATATTTAGTCTTTGAGTCTTGATCGTTGGTAAGACTTTGTACGCATAGCTACCTACATAAATTATACTATTTTAGTTTAACTTGAATGGCGACCTGAGTTATCGAGGACCCTGCACCAGCGATGACATGTGCCTAAACTAGTATTGATGTTCTAAGCAAATAAAAACATAAAGCTGAATGGCTTTCCCCGTTCAATTAGTGTCGTGCTCTGTCAAAAGGAATATTGGTGTATAAATGGCGAAGGCAGGCATTGTCACAGACGCGGTATATCATCGGCGCGCGGAAATTCAAAGGGCGCCGGAAGTACTTGATTTATGAGAGGAGGTCGCATGTATGGGCGAGTATTAAAATTTTCATAAAAATATTCTTTATGAATTGCGAGCATTGTGCTGCTAGTTAAATGGCTGATTTAAATTTCACGTTTGTTGTGCTGTTTGGGTATGGACAGGTTTTAGGCGGATTTTAGGACATGTAGGTACTACATCACATGTAGGAAAATAGACGCCAACCCTAAAAACAGATTTATTTAGGGAAGGATATTTTTAGTTTAGTGGCAGTTTCTGGAGACAATGACGGTATTAGCAGTTAACGCTTACAGACTAGTCTAGAGGAATAGAAGTATTGGTTCAAGATCTAAAGAAGTGGAATAGGAAAAGTAGGTACAAAACGGACTGAAAATAATTTAAAAAATATGAACTTTCTCATGATCCCAATTACCATGATTTTTTGCTAAATTATGTACCCACTGAAGTTTCCAACCACATTTGCTTTTTTATGCCTGAACTCATTTTATAACTAAAGTTTTGGCATTATTATTATGTAGGTACGAAATCACTAACAGGTTGCTGGTTTTCATATAAATTGTTGCTTGCTGGAACAATTACTCTTGTTAAGAGACACACGAGATAGTGCGTCCTAGACACGCTACACCCACATTTAATTTTCTAAGAAACCAAATCCAATTACTTTCTTCGTAACACTAGATAATTAAATCTGCCTCCCTCTTTATTTTCTTCTTTAGTATAAAGTATCTTAGAGTAGAGCTATTTCTAATTCTGTGATAGTTTCGACATAGTGCTTACCTACTAGTTTTATTATTAGGATAAAACTTCGATTCTCCACGGTTGCTGCCTTTAAAGCTTAAACTGTTTACCGCTATAAAGCAACAAGATCGGAAAGTTACACACAGAAAGAAAATTGATACTTTTTCCATCAACTCGGGAGAGATCGCTTAAAAAATGTAACAAGAGTAGGGTAAGTACAATAAAAGTATTTGCTTTCAGTTCCAGTTTTTAGTGAAGCTCATTTCATTTGTTTTACATTTTGTATATATAGGAGGGTACTCTGGTGGCCAGTTAGGCGTGCGGGGCGCTTTACACGCGTACTTTGTGAATAATTTGCATGAGCGAGGCGGACGCGGGCGCTCGAGTCGCCGCGCCGCCGCTGCTACGGGGGATTTAGGTGGAGGGGGCGCACGGGGCGCGGGCGCGGGGCAGCGGGGGCCAGTCAGGATTTAATGGTGAGCGCGTTGCCTGCCCACTGGAGATATTCTCATCTCGCCGAGGATAACCACCGTTACGATTTAGCGGCTTTGCAAATTGCAACCATGTCATGAAAACGTCTGATGTCGGATTTACTATATAGAGAGGTACTTACATTTTACTTATACACATTTCCCCGAAATACTTGTACGTATTCTCACCAAAGCTAAGCCCCTCGTTTAGTCAGTGAAAATTTCCATTATTCCTACCTTAACGTCAGCTACAAAAGCGTTTTTGAATTCATTTCGCGTTAATTAAGTTTTAAATACGTTTCAACCTTTTGATATCAGTCCTTTAACCACCTTATTTTCATAAATTTCAGCATATTTTAGTGCATAAATTATGCAAAATCGTTGTGACGCTAGTGTCTGGCGCGTTTAGTAGGTACATTGAGAGTGCCTTCCCATAAATATTCAGTTTACGGACACTCGACCACCTTATAGATGCGCTGATTTACACTAAACTAGAGTTGCTGAGAGTGTAGCTTAATGAAGACTGGGTTTTATAGCTTAATCTTGACGATAAAGTTAACAGGTTCGGTATTTCATGTCCGCCCAAATGGCTGAACATCTGCGCTTGTATAGCGCTCTTGACTACGAATAATTACATAAACGACTGTTTACATGAGTCTAGAACTGCTATTTATCTGAAAGCTGTTGGGTAATGTCACTACTGGCTTTAATCGTAGGAAATAACTATGATTAACTAGTTTCCCTTTGACTACGAGTATGATCAAAAGTGAACAAATTAACTACGTTCGTGTGCCAATACCCGGGATATGATTTTCATATTTACGAAATAGCCAATCAATGTGGTGTTCGATTTTTTCTGAAAGCAACTGTAGATCCTTAATCGAGTTTTGAGTTTGTCGTCACAGTTGCATAAAGAGCGGCAGAGTGCATTTCTGAAACGTTTACTAAGATTGTGAAGCAGCCTCGTCTACTCATTGAGAGGTATAATATTTAAATGCAGGAGTGGCTCGAGCTATAGCAGATAGGACTACTTTGAAGATTTGAACGTAGTCTGACTGAGCGCCTCGAAGTGCTTTCGTGTTGTATTTACCAGTTCTATTATCAACATAGCGGCAACATTTATTGCATGTCTTACTATTTAAGATTATTTATGTTCATACTTTTATTAATTATCGACACGGTTGGCGCAGTGGCTGAGCGATCGACTGCTGCGCAACGTGTCGCGGGTTCGATCCCCGCACGGAACAAATATTTGTATGATCTGCAAGTAGTTGTTCCGGGTCTGGGTGTTAGTGTATGTGAGTTACTATGTTTGTAAACGCACCCACGATACAAGAAGAAATTCTTAGTGTGGGGCAACGTTTAAAAAAAAAAATATATATATAAATCCAAGAGATTATTTGCGTATTGCGCAGGGTACGCTCACGGTGCAAGAATTGCGCTGCCTTTCCATCTGACTGCAAGGCTCTTCAACGCCCTTCAACAGATGTGACGAGAGTAAAATGCGTATCTATCTTGTTGAAAAATATGTGGCGGTCACGCTATACCTTCGAAAGAGGTTTTCCTTGGAACTGAGTTCACCATAGGATATAACCAAGTTTTTTCGGTATGGTTATCTAGAACTATGATCAATAAAATTATACGGGTTGAGTGTCTTACAGAAACTATGTGCTTTAGTCCAAATTTTTTACTTAATCTGTTTTGTTTCCCTGTGAGTTTCTTTAATAACCAAAGAAACTCTGGAATAAACGCTGCTTAAAGCTATAGTGGAAGGTTTTCAGTTCTTTTCTTACTTACGGATTTGATACAGGTACCCTACGTTTTACGAGTTGGTCGCAGACTTCACTTCACACGCCTTTCATATCCGCCCAAAAATATGTAAATGGCAAAGTCACCGACATAAATATTTATATGAACACTCTGCAGTATTCGAAAATTTCAGCCCAATACTAGTAAATTCTGTACTGACTAGGGACACTGAAAATGTCAATATATATTTGTTAGTTTGATACAAGATTCATGTTTCGTGAGAAGCTGCGGATTAGGTACCAAATTGGTACATGTCGCGTGACATCTTAAGGGTTAAAGTGCCAATTACCGACGTCTGATATAGAATAAGGAATTAAGTGTGACTGTCGTCTGGATGATACAGTTTGAGGTGTTCAAGCCATGTTGATTAGACTATTTTGATATAAAATATGAGTTGGAATTTGAAAACAATTTGTAATCAAATAAGTGAATCGAAATGTTGTGAACGAGGGATTTGTTTACCTTTACTAGTTTTTCTTTCCTTAGTGAAATTTCTTAGCAAAATGAAAAAGCTCATTAAAACAAACTTCTCTTAATATCCTTCCTTTATCAACACAGTACAGCCACAAACTTCTCTTTAATTCTCCAAAAAGCGTTCTCTACGAAGCAGATTTGTATCGTAATTTGCATAGTTAAGTCAGGAACTTACATAGGTACACATAAGCGAACTTCCGTCATAACTCCGCAGCCGATGTCGGCGAGCAAATAAGTAACTAGCAAGTTTAAGCAAACACTATTAACTGTATAGTAGTTTAAGAAACGGTCTCAATTTACCCTTAACATAATCTAGTTTGTGCTTAATCAAAATTCCGGGCCGCACTCAATATGGATACGGGTTAGCGCTGTATAATGGCTTGTACCTTCGCATATATTATTAGGTACTTATGTGATATACATGCTGTTACGTTAATTAGCTTAATCTAAAGTACAAACTGACAATTAACTAGGCGCTAACGATTTGTTGTTGTGGTTAGAGAGGGGAGTGACAGATCTGGCTGGGTACGAGGGAGTTACTTCGCTGTCAAGGTTATACATACGGATAACCTTGACAGCGCTCCTGGTTAATGTTTTGGAAAACTCCGTTTTATTAGATAATAGGATAAAATCTCCTGTTACTAACTGAACCTAATATACATGTCACAATTATTTACTGTCACATTGCCCAATAAATACCATTTAACTATTACATTACAACGATGACATACATTATCAGATGCCGCGCAACAACCGAGCCAGGTTATATGGTTGGCATCCATCAATCAATGCAATGCAATGAGTTGTGGTTTTATCTAATTTTCTATGTATTTTTTTATGTTAATAAACAATCTAACTATTATTCGATTAGAAGGAATTTATTAGTCAGTAGGATTAGTAATGGTTCAGTAACTCATTGTTATTTTTGTGAATTTTGTATAACGACCAATACGAATTAGCATGAAAAAGGAAATCGAATTCTATAGAGCTTTAACGCAGCTACCTTATGGGGGTGGTGTCTGATAACTTGCACGAAAGCAACTAAGTAACACTGTACCAACGACAGTACAGTGCACAGTGTCGGTATAAATTACACGTATGATGTATCCATATGTGAAAGCATTGATTCTCTAAAAAGTCAAGATGTGTAACGTTGCGTCAAAAATTCAGCAGTTGCACAGCGGCGGTGGTGTTTAAAATTTCAAGAGCAGAGCGCGGGCGGCCCCGCTGAAGTATCACGAGTTCATAAATTAGTTACTTTACGAGGGAAAGGTCGCGCCCCCATAGCGCCGGGCCGTGTATAATTTTCATTTAAACACAGGCAGCCACAGGTCCTCGCCGTAAATCAGCTCCGACGGCCGCCCTTTGAGTCCGTGAAACGCGCGGCTGGACCGCCGCGCGCCGGCCGACCGCCGACCGCCGAACCGCCGCAACAATGTAAAGACATTTCCATTGTACCGTAATAGGGCATTGTTTGTGACGTAAATTTTACTGCTGAATATGCAAATTTCGTTTTGCCGCGACCTCCAGCGAGAAATATTGCGAAAGTTTCGTCGAAAAATTAAAATCACGAATCGCGAACAAGTTTTTAATAACGATCGTTACGGCTTCGGAAAAAATATCGCTATTTGTACTGCAGAGGTATAAAATATTTTTATCCGTGAGATTAAAAATACTCGACCCCCTTTTTAAAATATATTACGGTTCGTTTACAATATAAAGCCAGAGGGAAATGACAATTTCAGGTTTTAAAATCACGTACAAATAAACGTTTTATTGAGTGGCGTTTACATATCGAATCATAAATATTCATGGCGAAGGTTGCGCACATCTGCTCGTGAGGCGTGAGCGACATGAAAGGAAACAGACGAAATTCGCTCATTATTCCCTTGCATGGACACGTAGTAGGTATATCTAAAAAATATCATCTTTCAAAGTTGTTTAAAGATACTAGTAAAATCTTATTAAATGGGTGCAATACACAAGCTGTATTCCGAGATAACGGCGTCATAACCATAAATCCATATAAAAATCTCACGCTACAACATCGTGGACCACCTTTATCACCTCTTAACAGCGCGATAAATAACTATATGAAACTCATTACCAGGAAATAAGAAACTTCATTATACAGTAGAAGCAGTGCGCGATCTCGTTATCCACAAATAAAAAGGCTTTTTCAGTGGGAGGGTTGGTTGGCCCGAGGCGTTAATATTTAAAGCTACGCCGTCGAGATGGCTGCTCTAATGTGCTATTAGCCCCACAACCGCGTGTTTGACTCGGCGGAAGCCACGCCACACCGCACTGCGCCGATGTGTAGGCGTCTTAAACGCACCACGAACGTCTTGTAATAATATTATGTTATACATTTTGAGTATATATGCTTTCTAATCAGTACAGTCGTATTTTCCATGCATTTCTTTTTTCAACAGCAGGGTTTTAACGTTTTTGTGCGATGGTTCATTTCGACATATCATCGTATTTTAAAGTCGGTCGAGTCCTCTATTAACAGTTAACCGTTTGTTAATAGAATATCTAATCTCCTGTATATTTTAGAAACGAAACTGATTTCTGGGAAGATTCTAATACCGACTTTTGTTAGTAGACAGATTGAATTCGCTTCATCGGCTCCCGACACAATTCAAGAATACCTAAAAGAGACAATTTAAACCATCACGACCAACATCAAATTGAGGACACAAGGTGACTCACAAAGAGGTATTTGCCTCACTAGACATACATTAGCCGACACAGCCCTATAAAAAACGTTCCTTAATGTAAGGTAGAAAAAGCCACAGGCCAAGGCACGCGGACGCAACGACGACGGACATGCACCTGACATTTATTACCTCCGACAAAACTCGCGTTCACATTAACTTCCATTTGCAATGGTTAAGGTGAACGCATATCATGGTGGGATACAGCAAGCTACTTTGCAGAGCCAAATACGGCACACACATACTTCTTCACGCAACCCTGTCCATTTCTGCCTTTGAAGTTCGAAGTGGTTTGAACTTCGAAAAGGAATGAACAGGGGCGTAATTTTCTTTAGTTTCTTGAAAGTGCGGCAGTTTTCAGAGCTGAGGTTCTGTTGGCAGAAGCCTGACTATAAGATTTGAATTAGACGCGTTTGTGTAGAATAAGAAAAAAGAAGATTTTGGGGGCAGCCGTCTTTAGATGGACAGTTAGAAATACAGCTTTCGGTTAAATACGAACAAATACCAAACAAAGTAGGTATTGCAAATGGCCCCTTTGAAATCAGGTCAGGATGATCGGCGATGCCAGCCTAATCACAAAGTACGAGTCCATTAATCCATTGGCCATGCGTTTTGATTACGACTACAATAGGTATCCCATATGACCATTGATGGCGTCCACAGTCCTAAAATGTGTTTTTGTTTATTTGTCAGTAAACAAAAAAGGCGTACCAACGTACATAATTTTTCTATTTTAAGAAAATACGTATGTATAGCTCGGATGACTATTTGAATCAGTTTTAAATGCAAATCATAAGAATAAGAATAATTTATTGGTCCATTGTTACAAAATAAATTTCAGAAAATAATGATACTGTATGCTTACTGTAACTAAAATATTTAACATAGTATTAAAACAGTGGTCCCGAAACTAGGCAGCGCCTGCATCTTGGGGGCCCGAGTTGCGAGATCTTAAATTTGTATTCGAAACATATTTGCTTCAACTTACATTTTTATTCGAAACATGTTTACGTCAACTTACATATTATTATTTCAGGATGTTTGAAAATGGACAGATTAGTTAATTAAATAAGGGTAGAGAATTACCAAAATAAAAATAAATTGAACAAAATAAAATAATTCTAAATAAAATTAT
Organism: Agrochola lota; assembly: GCA_947364205.1. Taxonomy (NCBI): domain Eukaryota; kingdom Metazoa; phylum Arthropoda; class Insecta; order Lepidoptera; family Noctuidae; genus Agrochola; species Agrochola lota. The sequence continues at coordinate 12,708,963 of OX376223.1, read as the reverse complement.
AGTGTGTGTGTGTGAGTGTGTTAGTATGCGTGTGAGTGTGCGTGTGGTGGTGAGTTGCAGGTATGAGTTTTATGTGAATGAATGTGAATGCTTGTATATTTTGGTGTTAACTCACTATATACTCAGTGTCGTTGTATGACAGGGAGACAAGTCAACTTTTTGTCATTCTTTTACACGAGTTGTTAAGACCTTTAGTACAGCACTTGCTTATTTTATTGTAGATATGAGTGTGTGAGTAAGAGGGGCACCGTGTGTATGATTCTTTTTGATAACAGCCTTTGGTAGTCAGGTCTGTTTTTAATAGATTTGTGTTTATGCAGTGCAGCGCTGAGTATGTGTAGTTGACGTACTCAAAGAACCGGAAATTGGTTGTATAGCAGATCTGTCGGGAACCTAAAATGCTTTCTAAGCATCACTTTAATTACGTCTCTTTGAGCTCTTTCTTTTTCAATAATTATGCTTTTCCCGGCTCCGCCTCAGACGGAAATTTCATACTGGAGTACTGACCGACAAAGACCTAGGTATATTGTTCGGAGAATTTTAATAGGTGTGCAGTTTCGTAGTTTTTTCATGACGTAGATTAGTTTTCTGACGCGGCCCGCAATCAAGTGTATGTGAGGTTGAAACGATACATTTTCATCTATTGTAATACCTAGATATCTAAAGGAAGAAATGCGGTCTATAGAAGTACAGATACAGTTTGTGAGTGGTGAATTGTGATCGTTGCAGCATGTGTGGAATGTCAGTGTCAATTGGCGAGGAGGACCGGAAGCTTTGGTTTTGAAGAAAATGATCAGCTTATTAAGTAAATTTCCATCAAGAGTCTCGGAGATTATAAGCAGACCATTTTCGGCAAGATGATACACCTGTTCCCAAGTTTTGGCATGGAATATGATTGCCGTGTCGTCTGCATAAGAAATTATTTCTGCGTTTTGAAGCGGTGCATTAAGAATGTCATTCATATAGAAAGCAAAAAGAGTCGGACCGAGAGTACTACCTTGGGGAATTCCAAAGTTGATTGGTAGTAATCCACTAGACTAATCACCTACTTTTACTAGTTGCCGGCGATTTGTTAAATACCTTCGAAACCAGCCAGCTAGGCTGGTTCGTTTCCTTGTATTCCTCGTTTCTCGCTCGTTTTCTAGTTTTGACAGGAGTAGATCTACTGATATTGTGTCAAATGCCTTGGCTAGGTCAAGGAAAACTGTCAAGGCGTGTTCTCCCTTTTCAATACAAGAAGCTATGGAGTTGGTCAATAATATACCAGCGTCCTCGGTCGACTTGGTTCTTCTAAAGCCAAACTGTCTTTCAGATATTAGATTGTAATATTAAAAAAAATGAACTAGTCGCTTATTTACAACTTTTTAGAGAAGTTTTGATAGAATGCACAGGAGTGCGACAGGATTGCAATTTTCCGGTAGTTCCTTAAGACTGCTTTTATGAATGAGTTGGATACAGGCAACCCTCCAGCAGTCTGGGAAGATACCGTTTTCCAAATTTAAGTTAAAAATGTGAGTGAGTGGTTTTAACTGTGTTTTTTTAAGAAGTAAAATTTGTCTGATACTAATTTCATCCTGTCCGCCAGCGCTCTCAATTTTAAGTTCCTCCCATATCTTACCATACCTTATGTGTTCCTCACAAAGATCGATGTTCATTATTGTTTAAACCCAACCTAAAGTGTGTGATTAATGCGAATCGTGATTTTCGCACCATATTTGTTTATCAAATAAGATATGTAAGGAAAAACACACTATTTATTATATATTCCACGTTCGCTCTACCTCGACAGCATGTGCGCTAACCTTTACTTCCATTTGCACTGCACTTTTAAATTTTCGCTGCATATTCCATATAAAATGGGACAGTGTGAAAGATGCATAGAAAGTTTCCGAAACACGATGTGTTTAGGAGGCAAATAGTATATAGTACGAGGAAATGTATCCGAATATTCATCTTTTGGTGTCTAAACTGAAATAAAGAAAATAATAATATAAAAGTGAATAGTTCCAGTAGTAGAGCTCTTTGTAAAGGTGCTCGTCTGGGGAAGTGCTACCACCAGACATATTTATGAAGGGAATGGATGGGATGCAAGGCAATAAGCGACATATGAGGCATTTCAGCTTCGCCTCTGTGATAGCAAAGCCCATGCGATGCTTCTGGTGGCATTGCAGATGTGTTCAGTACAGGCAGATGTGACCACTTTCCATCATTTGGATCACCTGCTTTACGCTGCATTATTTTGTTGACTGGACATAATTCAAAATTATAGCAACTCATCCTGTCAGGCACCCACTTATGTTTCAATCGAGAACATTATTAATAATCAATTAATTAGTTCACGAATTCACTAAGCGTTAAATGTGTGTTTCAGCAAAATCAACGTAAAGCAGGTATAGAAAGGCTATTTTATTCAGAATCATTTAAAACTCCCAAGCCCCAACTGAAAAAAGTAACAAAGAAAAATTTACAATGTATTCATTTTTCTTAAGTGGGACTTAATAGGTGCTCCATTAAAAAGCTATAGGTAAGAACTTTGAAAAAAACAAAATCAAATGCCAAGTGAATAGGTAACAGGTTACCTACTGCTATTTGTATCATAATTATCCTAAACCTTAATAAATACTTGAAGAAGACGTATCATGAAACATACCGGTTCTACCTACATGAACTTCTGGCTAATCAGGAAAAATATAAGCATATCTAATATTAGAAGTTATGTTTTCTTTATAAAACCCATAAATATTCATACAATAGTTCAACCAAAAATATTCGATTCAAAGTTTACCAAAAGGTTTATGTTTCTCGTGCGTTCTGCCGCCGACCCTGAAACGGCTTACGTCTTTCCCAATTTTTTGTTTGATTCTTGCTGTAAATCTCTTATATAAATAAAAAAAAGCATACGGCGGACAGGAGGAAATCCTATTATGTTTCTGTTTTTATCTCATGATAAACGGCAGCGTATTTTTGAATGGGAAAATTCTGTTTTCAATGAAGCTCTGTTTCTGAGCAATGCATCATCAATGCAACATGCATCAAACAGGCCTCATTCTATTGAAACTTCAGTAAACGATAAATTTTTCCGCTGTGACCACATAAAAATAACGTGGTAAATTTTAAAACAAACTTGACTTTAGATAACACGAAAACCTGGCCGAGAAAAATGTATTACTTTTGTTTCATATTTACTTGAAAAGAAGGGTTCATAAATCCGAAAAAAGAAACATCTAACTCGACCAACTTTTACAAGTTTGCGGGTGAAGCAACTGGTTACATTAATAAAAGGAGAAAAGGGGACAATTAACAAAAAGGCTTTTAAAACAGTCATAAAATAATTATCTACATAATTATATACGATCAACAAATTCCATAAAAGGCACAACACTATCTTCGGTTAACCATAGTTTTCATCCTGTAAAACCTTTTTCAAGGTGACTGGGCTACAGGGTAGATACACGTATCCTTTTAAAAATGTATTACTACAGCCTCCTTTATAATGTTTATTCAAATAGAACACATTGCCGGAAACCATCGATTATCCAGGTAATTTCTTTTGTAAGAAATTAATAAAATTTCCAAAAAATGCGGCTGCCCTGCAGTCAAAGTATTACCAATGCTCTCTTACAAAACGTCTTAAAAAGTATGAATGATTTTTTAATAGCGACGAGCATCCCAGAAAAATTAGAAGGCAAGGAATGAAAGACTTTATCATTTATTAAATGCAACAAAAAGGCGCCATAGTTTAATTAAGTCAGGAAGTTATTAAATTTTCAGTGACCTCAAATACACAACTTGTTTTAGACGTTTGCTTAAGCAATTATAACTTCACGTGGGCAGTTGAATACTGCTTACAACCATTTACCTAAAGCTAGGTATTAGTTTAAAGTTTGCGTTTAGCTAGTTGTTTAGGAAAACTAACATATTCTGGTCTTGCTTTTGGTATGAAGTATATAACTCAGATGGCTCGGAGTCCATTCTTTCGTCTCCGATTTTATGTGGAAAAGGCAAGTGAGATTCTTGTATCAGCTAAAACTATGCTCTCAATATCTACTTAACCATTTTTCTCTTGGACTGATCAATAGGTTTCTTGCACCAGCTCTTTATGATAGTCTTGACTTTTTGGGTGGTTTCCCAGCTTTTATAAGTAAGTATTTAGAAGCAGGTAGATATCTTTTAAATGATCCTTTTTTTATTACTCAAGATGTAGTTAGTTAACCTGTTAACAAGAGTACCAATTTTATCTTATGGGCATCATGTTGCTAACTATGAGAACATAATAATTACTGAGCCTTATAACACTACAAGCGTTTGACAAATTGACCCAAACATCTTAGGGAAACCAGGTCATAGTAGAATGTTATGTTCAGGTGACTGCTGTTTGTCTACTTGATATGATCCTTTAGTACCGTATAGCCCCGCGGAAAGAGGAGCTATCTATTCTTAGACCGAGGCTTATAGCATGAACCCACAATTTATAAATGCGGCTATTTTTAATTTATGTTTGCTTCTCAGTCCTGTGGTTACGTGTGAATAATTTTGGATAACATTAGAAAGATTTTTTAGAATTCCGGACTTTAAAAGGAAAAAACTGTACCCTTATAGGATCACTCGTGTGTCTGTCTGTCCGTCTGTCACAGTAATTTTTCTCCTAATCTAATGGACCGATTAAGTTGAAATTAGGTACACATATGTATTTCTGTGAACTAGACACGGACAGGTAACGTAAATAAATAAATTTAGAATATGGGGGTCACTTTTGGGCGGAAAATAAGAAAAAAAAAGTACAAACTGTACCATGTAGCATATATATCAAATGAAAGGGCTTGTTGCGAGGATCTCAAATATTTTTATTATAATATTAAAATAAACACTTTTTAAAATATTTAAGAAAATAGATGAAAATTTACCATTATCTCCGAAACTACTGAGCCTACATTTTTGAAAAAACATACATAGGATGATTATTTACTCATAGATTACAGGAAAACCAATAAGAAGTCTATGGTCTTATAATAACATGGTAAATATCTCAATATTGTGCGTACAAACTAACATATGCAGTTGGAATGTATGTTAAGTTTGTTCTTGGGATAAATTCATTCCAACTACGGAACCCTTCATTGTGCGTGGTCAACGCGCACTTGGCCAGTTTTTTTGTTATTATTATTTATGTAAAATTGGATTAAGAATACCTAAATACTCGATAACATTGTACGTTTTGCACCGTGCCTTCACTAGCCCAATATAACATTTTTGTGAATTAAGTTTAAAAAAAGTAAACAAAACTTTCGGTGAGTAGAACTGCGTGCAAAACTAGTAAAACATCTGACTGAAGTATCCAGGAATAAACGGGGCAACAAAAATGGTCGATAAATCCGCGCAATTTCATCGATGTCGGTATAATAAAACACGATAGAGAACGCATAGCTATTCCAATGGGCGATTTCAATATTATTACGATCACGTACCACTAATATTTGACTGTCCAATTGCATAATACGCGAACGACGTCTATAATCGCATTTAAATAGTGGGCGTTCAGAAATGTTGAACGTTTAATGAAAGAAATGTAGTTTGGGAAACATATTACTTTTTTTTATCTGAAAGGTTGGCAAGCAAACTGACGCGACGCGGCGACTATCGAGGGAACGACTGATGGAAACTTCCGCAGCCTGTAAACACCTGAAACAAACGTACCTACCCACCTATTTGCCAGCGCGCTCTGCCAATCTCATAAACAAAGTTGGAGTGTCTTATATCCCTGTAATTGTACCGAAACGCATGCCTTCCGATCGAGCACACGGAACCTACTTAGAAACGCGAGTAAAGCTATGATTTCCTAGGATAGCGGTTCCGTCATATAACAGCCGTCATGAAAATCTGTCATTTTCACCAGTAATTGTTTGGGCAGCCGTTATTGTGTGACCGTTCATCGCTTACTTAGAAAACCAAAGCTTAAGTATGGTCTCTGGCCGGAGTTCTACAACCAAGCCTCTATATAAAACTCTTTTTCATAGAGATTTCTGGATTTTTTTGATTGATGGAGTATACTTTATTTTCATAAAATAACACGTTACAGTAATTTTGTTCCTATGAATATTTAGTAACGCAAAAATGTATTAAATCACCTCTGAATGTTATATGCTATAGATTATTTATATACCTTACACGACCGTTTATTTTTGTCATTTTGTTTTTGTAAAATTCTAAATTACGTAAACGTATGTTTGTCTAACTTGATAATTTTGTGAAAATGGGCCAAAACCTGTGGCTAAGTCTCCAAGGGCTTGAACCTAAGCCTTTAATTAATTGTGTGATTATTTGCCTAACTTTGTTTACTTATCGTATACACAGCGACCGAACTTGCCCGACGACGATGTTACCACTTAATGTAACTAAATAAGCGAGTTTCTACGCAATCCCTAGACATTCTGGTAACCCTAATTTTCGTGTAGAAATAGGTTACCCTAGAGTTGGTTCATGGTAAATATAAACTAAGTAGAACGAAATTAATACCATCCTACCTATATTAGGTAGCTACCTACCTATCTAAATGTAAATAAAGTGTTCTTTTTTTCGCTCAAAAGAATTATATAAGTGCATTTTTCTCCCTAAGTTTTGATTCACCATTGTTCATTAAACTAACTACTTATGTACTTCATTGTGTGAAGTTATATGGGCTATAGGAGATTACCTTTGACCATAGCATTCTGAACTCATAACTTAATTGGAACTTACAAAGTATACAAACTAAACTTCGTAAGTACTAACAAATTCTACGTTTATTACCGTTCTTCGGATATAATTGTAATAAATAAACTTCTATTAATCGTAGAATTTTCCTAACTTCCAACGAATAAAGAAATAGGGTTTCCCCGGTAAAAAATAGACCACCACAGAGAGTTGTTAAAGCCAACTAAGAGATTATTGCGGAGTGCAGAGGTCGGCCACTTAGTACACTCCGGTGCAGTAATAATACAAGCATGAACCTGTTCCGGATATTGCCGCTGTGAATAGGCTTCGAAAATGATGGACTTTAGGCCTTGTGTTAAATCTATTTATTTTCTGAAAGAATCTGAAAAGACCTCCGCCATGCAATGTCAGAATAAAAGTCTTCTTCTTTTTCAAAACTCGCGGCGCCACAGACGGCGCGAAGCGTACTGGCTGGCGCAGCGGCATGGCTACAGTAAGTCCCGCCATGCGCCACCTGACGGCGGCGGGGCCATCCGGCTCGAAGGATCACTGTTCCGGCTGTTGCGACCGTCAATAAGTTACGAAAATGATGGAGGTTAGGCCTGGTATTAAATCTATTTTATTTTCTGAAAAAATCTGAAAAAAACGTCCGCTATGCGATTTCTGAATAATAGTCTTCTTCTTTTTTTAAACATTCGGCGCCCCTGACGGCGCGAAGAGCACTGGCTGGCGCAGCGGCACGGCTATAGCAAGTCCCGCCGTAGGCCACCTGGCGGCGGCGGGGGCGGCGGGGCCGTAACATACCTATTGTATGTACCTGTACCCACATTCCCTTTGCCAAACTAGGGATTTTGACCGGTAATTGGAGCTGCCTTTAGGTACTGATAAGTCCATACTCAGCAAGTGACGTCGTATTATATCATAAATTATTTCAATTTTCTTAAGTACTCCCAGAAGACAAGCACCACTTGAAAATAAAAATGATAAACACGAATAATGAGCAATAATACTGACAATTTCAACTCTCGACACGCTAATGGCTTCCTTCTTGTTCATAATAATAAGAAAAAATAAAAATAAAACGCTCCGCTGAATTGAAATTCTAATGTCTCCTGAATAATTGAAAACGTTTGGGTACCCACTGAAGTTTTTCCTTAAATATTTGAAAAAACAAAAACACATCTAATCTGTCGCTTGTTTTATACACAGAAACTCATTTCGCCATTTTTTCAATTTATTTTGTTTGAATTTTGCCCACGACCAGAAATTAGTACCGACAGTAGTACCTACACGCGACCAACCTTACTAGTTTCCTAGTAAGGTTGGTCGCGTGTAGGTACTACCTACTATGGAAGTGCAACGTTCAAGCGAATTCCCTAATTTTAATTTTATTTGTAGTTTAAACCTGGACATAGGGTAAATTTCAAGTAATTACTGAAGACTGAGTAGGTACCGAGAATTTTGATTGCTCATCAACCCGTGTAGAAAATTGCTTTAAAATTTTACAGCATTCATAAATTGTGAAGGTGAGTTGAATAAATTATTTAGGATATATGAATATCGTTGGTTGTAAATATAGCGGGAGATAAGTAGTAGGTACTTATTTGGGCTCTGCCAGTGCTCGGAGATTAATTTGCGAGTATCGTAAAGAGCACCTTACCTTGGCGGTATGTCGTGAATTCATGATGCAGTTACGTGTGTTGATGAATCGATCAAGAATTAAGATAGTTTTGGTTTTATAACAGAAGCTACAATGAACAGTCAGCAAAGTAGATAAGTAAGAACCACAACCAACAGCCCCACCAGTGCTCGGAGATTAATTAGCGAATAACGTAAAGAGCAATAACGTGTCAGGTTTAAAGATGGCAGTGGTATGACATAAAGTTTGAGCACCGGTTGAGAGAGCTTTTCGTGCTGGAGCGCGAACGATTGCGAGACGGCGTCACACTAACGTGATGCACTCGTTTCCCATTTTTAGAAGCGATTTTGCATTGCAGCGTCCGTGACATAGCAATGCAACAGAAATTCAATATAGACATGCCTATGAAGGCATTTCTATACCTATTTACTTTGACGGTAGGATGTCGTGATGCAGTGACGTGGTAAAAATTGATGAATCGATCAAGGAATAAGATAGTTTTTAGGGTTAGTAGGAACCCATATAGTTTCGCCATGTCCGTCTGACTGTCTGTCAGTCTGTCCACGGCTTAGCTCAGAGACGGTTAGTACTAGAAAGCTGGGTATACATATTAATCATGCCGACAAAGTGGTGAAATAAATACAGGATTTTTAGGGTACCTCCCCTACACGTAAAGTGGGGATGTTTTTTTTTTCTCGGCTATCCCATGGCGTGGGATGTCGTTGGAAAGGTCGTTCAAAAATATTGTAGGTGTGTGAAAATCATTTTTCAATTCAGGAATCCGTTTGCGAAATATAAAAAGCTTTAAAGTGCAAATTTTTTTTAGTCAACTGTGTGTGTTTCTGCCAGCTAAATGGTAGTACCTGCATTTGTGAAAAAAATCACAGCAGTATTATATATAATGAAGTTAAAAGGAAAACTATCACAGCTAAGTAGGCTTTACAGGTTAACGAGTAATAATCGACCGACTTAAATTGGCAGTTTGAAAAACATTATCTCCCACCTCATGTTTTTTCGACTACAATGTTAAGTTTATTCTTGGGATAAATTCATCCCAACTACGGAACCCTTTATTGTGCGTGGTCACACGGACTTGGCCGGTTTCTTTAAAATAAACTGGAGCTATATAACACACATTTGAAATTAACAGTCAGTGAAATAGATATACAAGTAACTACAGCCCAGGAGAGTGGTCGGCTGTCATGCTAACATTTTCACCGTAACAAGTTCGTGCCAAGGCGAGGGAAGAAACAAAATAATCCACATAATGTTGGTATATTTTAACCGTGCACTTTAGGTACTCGCTTATCCGTTACTCGGCCCCGCAGTATCCTCAGTACCCTCAATTTACTTTTACAACTTGCACTGAGATAAGCTACCGACATACTTCATGTTGATTATTATATACCTACCCACATATGCCATCACAGATACTGAATCGTTTGCAAAACTTCTGTAAATAATACCTCTGATTTGATGGCTACAATTAAACATTTCAAACTTCCAAATTACATAGTCTTCAAGTTCTACATCAACACCACAACACATCATCTAAAATTCATCAATGTAAGTAAATATCCATTTTCAATAAGTAAGAAACAAGTACAGAGTTCAGTAACTATGCATCTATCGAGCAAGTTTAATAAAGTTCCCAACTGTTCGACACATAAGGTGTGGGCAAGGTTAATTCTACGACGTAGGTACCTATTTGGGCCATTGTGTTTTAATCTAATTTATAAGGAGAGGATTTATGAGGCCGTAGAGAAGGGAAAATAGCCTCACGCAACGTGTCTGTGCCGGTTCTATTGGATACGTGAGCGTGATACATCGAACAGCTCTCCGCAACACGTACGCCGGCGATTTATCTCGGCGACTCTTTGACAAAACCCGCCCGAGGCCCCCGCCCGAGGCCCCCGCCCTCACCTCACTTGTCTACACACAATAAAATAAATAAAACATATCTCCACCGCGTCGCTCTACAACACCGTTAACATAAACGACAAAACCTATTCACTGCACCTAAATATTTGTTACATTAATTTCTAAATTCAACTATAATTAGCCTAGCAAGGATTTCTCATTTTTATTTAGTAGCGGAAATGAAAAATATTAATGACACAAATTTTAAGCTGAAGCCAGCGAGTCGAGGCCGGGCGTACTCAGACCAAATGAAATGTTGATTTTATGACGCGCGTTTTACATTCTACTAACGGCAGATGAAACAAAATACACGTTCATTAGCGCAGACCGGGAAATTATATTACAGTTGGTACTTGATTATGAAATCACCGGCCCCACACAGCCAGTTCAAGCACCTACTCTTAGGTGTACATACTCTACTCTGCAATTAGTGCATTTGGTCTCGGCGCCACGGTTAAACTTTATCTTTTCATCCCTTTTACAACTCCTCAAAGGGCCTACTGTGAGTAACAAACCTCGACATTTTATTAAAGAAAAGTCATAACAAGAGTGAGCAGTCGTATAAAAGCATTTGAAGTCGTAGATTTAATTAGAATAATGGATTCTTTCAGGCTCCGTGAGTCTACACGCTACAAGGTTACATGTCGTCGGTTCGTAAGAGTTCATATTTTAAAATTAGCATTTGAGCGAGTTTGTAAGTAGCGGATGACATTAGTGCCGGGGCTGGCGACATGAAACAGAATCCACGCGATGCATGCCGACTTAATCCCAGGTAATGGGACGTAATAAAATGTAAGAGGCTAAGGGTAACGACAGACGTGCGCGCGTGACCTGTTATCTTTACCTTTTGGACTACTTAGGAGAACACAAAATCAGATTTTGTTGCTTACGAGCGGCATCTCTTATGGACGTAGTTCGAGCATTAAATTAGACATAATTTACAGGGATCCGTCTGGGAGTCGTTTGTCGGGTATGATGGGTTTTATGAAGGTAATCGATTGGACGCTTTCTCTCGAGTCATCACGTGTGAATTTTCTAACTTTTTCTTTATGACGTCGGGTTTTGACAAATTAGCACGTCACCGAAGAGATACGGCGCGCGCCCCGAGCTCACCCATCAATATCGACGCGGCCACCATTACTCAATATCACTCAAGTGGAACTGCCCAATTTACAGCTACATTTAACTGATTTGATTGAATCCACCGAAAGTTATCACCTCGGAACGCTTTCAGCCTCACATTTGGTCAAGTAGATGCGAATTTAATATAATGTATTCACATCTACTTGACCAAATGTGAGCCTGAGCTAGGTATCTATACATTGGATGTGTAGGGGCTATAGCTGTTTATAATGCAAGTCGTGTCCAAGCAATGTCAATGCTACGTGTTGTTATACTAGTGCAAACATACGTGAACTAATTGCAGTAGGTTATTCCCAAAGGCCAGAATAGTACGTATCGTATTTGAAATCATATACAATATAAAGTCATTATGAATATCGTAATATTATCGTCGTTCAAGGAGACAAGAGAGTTTCACTACTGCAAGAGCAGAAAACGAGACATATCCTGTCATCACTTAATAATTCCCAGTATTCAGTGTTTCAGTGTTTAGTATTGTCAGAGTTAACATGTGGTTAGTTCTGTCACATACATTTTGGAAAGGTTTTCTTCAAAACGGAAAGGAATCGTTCCCCTTCTTTCCGTTCACATATTCCGCTCTTGACCCTGAAAACATTGACCCTGAACCTTCCTCAACGAATATTCCTTCGTGCCACGAAAAGTTTATAAGATACCTTAGGGATTTTATATTGGCTTGCTTAAGATAAACAAATTGTTGATTGTGAATCTCTATAAAGAATTGACTATAGTATTTCACCCCAAGTTTATTGTAACAATAAAACCTGTCGAGAGGTTATGCCATTATGAATGCCTTTCTGAGCACTTACGTTTATCAACATACCGTGATCAATTTGGACATACTATCTACATACTAATATTTTAGTAACTTTATTCAAACAAACATAACGCTCGTGTGAATAAGGTGGGTTTGAATAACTTAAAACAGATATGAATCTCTGCCATTCGTGACTAAAATCCCTGACTCCCACGTCTGAAATATGAGTCCTTTTCGTTAAACCAGCACTCATGACCCAACCGAGACATACTCAACTTATAAATGTAGCGGAATCTCATACAATCGTTGGCCTGTTCTTATTTAATTTCCGCTTACTGTTTGTTCTACGTTTTTCATTTGTTTTGTAGTGGCGGCCGTCACAAAGTTAAACATAGCGGTATGTTAGGTGGGTTCTGTATGAGACGACGCGACTTTGATGTATCGTGGAGCGTCGCTGCTCGGACCCTGAATATTTACGAGAGGCGAAGGCCCAGGCTCCCGTCGCCTCGCGCGCCGGGAACCGTGTCACATTATTCATGAACTATATTTTATGTTACATCTGCCAAAATACACTCATCGAGCATCGCATAAGATGAATGCTTCAGCACCTTTAGCTTGCTAGATATTGGTACAATATTTTCATTTTATTGAATGCGCGCTCAACATTTTTGTAATGTAGATAATATTTTTATTTGTAGCCTTCTCATTTCCGTTTGTCGACAAGAGCCATGACGGAATAGCCTCCAGCCACTATGAACACGCACAACATAGATAATGACAACTGCCGTTTTGTGGCGATAAAATCAAAATCAAAACTAATTTTACACTAGGTAGGTATACATATACCACGACAGATATTTTTAAGTATTTTCAGTAGGTAGATAATCTTTAAAATAGCCGCCAACACAAGCATAGGCTTGTAGATAGCTATAAAATCATACGTGTCGCCACCACGCATCGCCAGACATCTCATTAGTCGAAATTGGCCATAAAGAAATATTTACGATTTTCAGCCAATCCATACGTAAATATACGTATATTCCAAATACAATTAATTCTCTTCGGAATATTTTATTAAACAACCTGAAGACTACGTGATGCCTGTATAACAGAATGAAGCCATGCTAGCCAAAATATTTTATAACATCTTCAATTCAAAGATCTTTTGTTACGTTGTTTATTCTAACTTTTTTTTTAAATGTTCAAATTACGTGAAAGCGTCCCAAATTACCTGACAATATCTTTTATTTATTGTTGATTATTGACTTCCTGACTGAACATTTCATTCCAGTTAACGAAGCAAAGAGCTATTTTATTGTTAACGCTTTGTTTACCAATGGCAACCGAAAACAACAAAGTCAACAGTTATTTGGGCAATAAATATCTTTATTTTGAATTCGAACGTGCGTAAAGAATAACGGAACAATACCAGAATTAGGTGTAACTCACTGTTATTACAGGCCTTCGGCAACCAACCTAATTTTTTACGCAAAGTGCCTCCAGCTGTATTCAATATTTATATTTGCAAATTTTTTGCAGAGTCGCGAAAATTTTAACCTAAAATTCGATTATTTTGGTTGAAATAACTGAACACCTGGGAGTCATTATTATGAAAGATAAATCATAACTAAATGCGAAAGCGAGTTGCGAGTTCGTTTGTTTGTTACACATTCACTCTAAAACGACAGAACGAATTTGGATGAAATTTGGCACATGGGTAGACCATGACTTGGATTAGGACATAGGATACTTTTTATTCCGATATTCCCACGGAATCGAGACTTATGCGGGTGAAACCGCGGGGCGCAGCTAGTAGTGTTCTAAAACATAAATTAACAGTCCACAATGGTCGTATCGCAGAGTGCGTCTTTATAATGATGAGCCTAAAATTAACTAGTTCAAACAAAAATATTCAGGCAAAGTAATTGACGGTCTCGTCGTATTAAATTTTATTTTTATTCAAAGAAACGGAAAATGTAGAGAAATAAACGAAGAGGTAAATTACGGGCACCGCAATAATTTCTCTTGTGGACATTTTGTTTTCCTTTATTGGTCATATTTATCAGTGCGAACGCCCGCAGTGGCAAATAAATCGCTTGCTCATTTCAAGTGAACCTCTTATTTCTTAGACGAGCACACTGAACGAGGTTGAGGACGATTAAACTATGTGATTTTGTTCCTCACGAATTCTTATGTATTCTTCGCACGCTGAGCAAAGGTTGGCGGATAACCGAAATCCACGCTCTTTCCGGTATTTAGCTGCGGTGATTATTTACCCGGATGGTAATAAATAAAAAGTTAAGGGGAAAAGAGGAACGAATTGGACCCAAAAAATGTTTAAAAAAGTCCTGTAACTTCAACACGGATGACGGAATGTTTATAAAAATCGCCACTAAAAAAAATATCTTTCATGTAAACTGGACTCATGTAGGTACTCCAATAAAAACAGCGAACGCAAACAACGAACAGTTGACACATTCGCCGGAATATTAACAATTTTATCTTCCTAGCATTTTTATGCACCTACTGGAAGTTTTCCGGTGCGATGTTCGCTACGTAAACTTAATTGGCAACCCGTACAGAAAAGAGAAGAACCAACTTTGTTCGAAGGTGCCGCATCTAGCTTCTTAATGACTCATGAATCTAGATACTTGCAAGACTAGCTTAGTCCCATTTAAACGCTTAGACGAGAATTTAATCGTAATGGCTCTCGTGTGACAGCCTTCAAACGTAGAATTTTAAAGTATTTAATAGTAAAAGCTAACTAAACTTATTGCTTAGTGCCGGGTTCCTATATAACTTACTGATCGGTATTTAAAAGACCGGCAACGGTTAACCGCTATACTAAATATCTATGTATACACGACCAAGGATGGCGCTGTTTGGCTGTCCAGTGTTTGTATGTGTGTCAGACTCATACGTTGTTCAGGCTGACCGAGTAGTTCCCTGACCACTTGCCTTCATAGTGGCATGAAAGCTAGGAACAGCCGCACGCTTGATCACTCACAAACCAAACAGGCGGTTGCTCACTGCGCTGTTTTAAGACAAAAGCGGCAAGCTTATGCAATTCAAATTTACGTACGTTTTGAGCAAATTTTCAGGTCTGTATCTGGTTGTCTGTTGATCAAAATATGATTCGCGACCGTTTCAAGTATGTATTTACAGAATTATATTAATTAAAAACATCAATACCGCTCCCTGTATGTATTACCATGTTTAATGACTATTTCATGAAATCATCACATTTGGAGCCAATTGTATCTTAGAGAGTCACGAATCATATTTTGATAATGTGCAACCTGACACGAACTTGCAAATTTCAAAAAAGCGCATCCCCCATAATGTAGAATATTCTATTATATGAAACATAATCTTCTACTCCCTTTGCTACTTATGACGCGTGCCAGCAATTTGACCCTGATCTTAAAAGAATTGCGTAGAATCTTTTCGCTTATTTAAATCACGATGAAAGAATCTTTCATTTTGCCATTCTGCCCACAGACCGCCTACGCAATACCTTCAATATGAGAAAAAGTAGCATTAATACCGTCAAAAGAAAAGTACAAATATAGATAATATAGAAATAGTTTTTTTTCTTTTACTTGAGACAAAAATAACTAGAATTTCTGGCTTTGTTAAGTCAAAAAAACGTACCTAGGTATAAGCATGTCTGAACAAATTTTGCAATGTAGGTACTTACCCACGTTGTGCCCACACGAAACACGCCAAGTCTCCACGAGTATATATACACCTACATAAATCGAGCCAGCTTATAGGTTTACTTACCAAGGTCTTCAATTTTACTCTAGGAATATAAAACCCTAGATGATTGTTTGAAAATCCATTAGACGCATATTTCGATGCTATTACGAGTATTACTTCAAAGTATTTCTAATTACCAATATTGCAATATAAATAACAAAAGTATCAATATACAACTCAAGCTAAACCTTTTAGCAAAAGTTTCGGAAATATTATTTTCAGTTTGACGATATGTTTATACGTCTAGTAGAGACTTCTTCTTTTTCTTCAAAATAGGTACTCCAAAAAATGCCTAGATCAAAAGTTATATTCTAGAGTAGGTAAAGTACGAGTACAACCTTCGTTTTTTACATTTCCTAATAAAATTCTCAAGACTACATCTCGTTCGATCCGAGATCGAATTATGAGTTAAATCGCGGAGGGATAAAGGCTGCTCTGTTAGTAAATGAGGAATATAAATTTTTCTTAAACAAATTCTCTTCCTGATGACGGTGATACGTTATCGGGGAAATTACAAACGCTACAGTTCTTTGTTTATTTTTGATGTGTAGTTTATTTGTCTGAAATATGATGGATCGGAAATACTTAATGAAAGGCTTTGATAACAGTATTGTCATCATTATCAACACCAATATAAAATGACGCATGCAGCGTCGTTTTATTATTCGGCTAATGGGGTAGAGTCTACGAAATCAGCCCTTCTGAAGATTTCAGAAAAAAAAACAATGAGCAATTCACAATAAAACCAAGTGATTCTTCTTTTTCTGCTGGCATCGTTAGTCGGTATTATTATTTGTAGTTTGAAGAATGTAGTCTATATTCGTAACTCTTTCATCTTTAGACAAAGGGTGACGCATAATGAGCATATTATAATATTATGCCCTGGATCTACAAACATCTACTTGTCAGGATTTCTAAAACAGCAAAACCTAACATTGCCTACAGCCGCGAGCTAGAACTAATAAGTAAAATAACTATGAAACTAATTAGACAATCAAAGAAACTTTTTCACAGACGACAGACAATGTCGAGAACTTGCTTTTGAATGGAAATGCCTGTTTAAAACAAAATTTTCTTTCTGCTTATTAGCTTAACAATGTTAGACCACAATTCGTAAACTGACAGAAGTATTTCTCAGACGTTAATATTGTATATTTGAACCAATGATTTATTAGCACAAAGAAAAAACACTAAGGGCCGAATTTTCAATCGTGAGATAACTTTTATGAGAGGAATAAATATGATGGTTTGACAGTTTTTGTATAGAACATATGTCAAACTGCCATTTTTAATCTTCAGATAAAAGTTAACTGACGGTTGAAAAATCAGCCCTAAATAAAAGACGGCCGAAATCTATAAACGTTACTTAGCACGTACTTTGGCTAAGCGTTATTCCTGTCACTGTCGCACAACTGTCAAACTATAAGTGCAAGATAATAGTGGGTGCTAAGTGACGTTTAGTGATCTCACTTCCCAAATTATTTTGGCAATACGCTTTTCCAGTCTATATAGTTTTATTCTACAAATATTTACCGCTTCGAAATTCGAATGATGGCGAGGTGTGATTCCGCAATGATTTACTTAAAACTGAGTTCGATTTCGATTTATATTCGGTAATTTTAGTGAAGTTCGACGGAATAGAGAACTATTGCTAACAACGATACTACTACTACAATCATCCATCACTATGATGGTAGTGGGTTATTGCAACAAAGCTTGCGTAAAGCCAATCTCATCAGGTCTCTCAGGATCAGCCAATGGTTTAGATATCTTCTTTTCAAGCGCGCTAAGTCCACCTGTGGAGTTTGTGGATAATGATGTACAGACAAGGAAATGAATTGTAAAGTAAATTGAGAACCTACGTCATTTTGCCACGCTATTGGCCATTTCATACAGTCATAGATTGACAATTGTGATTTGAATACCCGGACAATTTAAGGTCGTATTTGCTTAATAAAAAATATTAATTAGTACCTAAACTTTCTTAAACCCTGAATTGAATTTACTGTTCAATAATAAAACTACTACCTACATATCTTTTTTAAAACGACCTGTAGAATAAATGTTAATATGGATTATTCTAAGGACGTATTGTTACCAACTGAGGGAATTCCCTAGACATCATGACTAGATTCATTCATAATTAATTTCATGATTTGTACTCCCCGCATACGTAGGCAGACAATATAAGCTTGTAATTGATTACGGAAGCTGCAATGTTGTTGTCGGATGATACAACATATCGTAGCTATATTGTTAGCTATTTGGCTGTTTTGTACGAATAATAACTATTCATATTTGCACGCCATAATATGTGGCAAATATGTCTGAACCTGTATTTTTTTATGTCATCCTGCATGCACGTTTTTATTCTTGTAGGTATAAGTACGCATGTGTGAGCAAATAAATAGATCTTATCTTATTATATTATACCATTTACACAACCACCACTGCTCAGGTTTCAATATGATAGTCGATAGATAGAAATAATAAACATGTGAAGTTAATAACTACATCACATGTTCCATAATTAATACATAGTCCCACCGACGATGATAGTATTCACTCAAAGATTTAGCAATATTTAACACTTAGGCTAGTCCACTCTGAAATGACCCGCCCCACTATCGCATTTTACGTGCATGGCGCGGCATCGCGGCGTTTACGTAAAGGTAAAATGCAGTTGTGGGGCGCGTCATTTCAGAGTGGACAAGGTATACTAATATTTTTGCTACATCATACGAAGTGTATTCTTTTGCCACAACAAATTGTAACCTACTTTAACAGTGCTATTTTAACATCTTTATACATAAAGGTCCCAACAAAAAATTATAAGAATAAAAGAAAGACATAAATCGTATCAGACGCTTATCTTTCACAAGTTGTAGGAATCAAGCGAAACGGTTAGTATATGCTCCTTGGCAGTGAGCCAGCGAGCCAGCTTTACTTAAGTACTATTGTGGTTTTTACGTGCCTTTAAACGATTCTATCGCAACAATTTTTTACACCCTAGAACAAAGTTTGATGTTACGTGCCTATCGTCCTAGTTTAATAGCTAAAATTAGAATCTAGGTTAACCCTCGCAATTAAGATTAGAAAATATCTAGGCTGTATTGTGACATTTAGATATTTGTAGTCAACAAAAGAGATAAATATAATTTTATTTTAACAACTTTTTAACCCATTCTGAATTTCAAATATTAACAACTGAGTACACGCAGTACTCAGTTGTTAATATTTGAATTTGTTCGTCTGATATTTATATTTCGCGGAATCGCAATGATATAACCTTCGTAGTACGAAGATTTACATTTTTGGACTGCATACCGCGCTCTTTTGCTGACTGTACATCCCGCCTAATTCTACACAAAATAGAAGACAGACATTTGACTGTACCCAAATATCTAAGTCATTCTATTCAAATTTCGTTAATACGTTTATTAGGTCTCTTTTAACAAAGGTAAGATAAAGGTAAGAAACGGTACCTAGTTCCCAGAAGAACACTGAAGGTCTGACCCAAGTTCACAAGTAGCCGACTTGAATTTCGTAACACGAAAAAGTTTGTGTAACAACAGTGTGCGCCGGCGGTCTTCCCCGAGGACGCAGCCACAACAAATTACTGGCAAACAACTTCGAAATAAATTAACTCTCAACTTTCAAGCGTTTTACTTTCTTTTTGTTAGACGAAAAACAATTTCCTTTGTGTTTTGTTTACGTTGTAACGTTCTTTGGCTTGGAAACCGTTTGGTGAAAAATAAACATATTTTTATGTATCGGGAGCTGATATTAAAGGATCTAAAAATATTTTTATTCAACCCACTTACTGGTTTACCTATGTGTAAAAAACATTCAATATAAGATTTATCCTATTATACCTACGGCTGTTCCAACAAGCGGACAAAGAAACATTTTTGCAGCTATTTTTATCGGAGGATCAAAAAATGTTTTGGATCCTCTCCTTTGAATTATCTAATAAAAACATAAGTGCCTGAAATTTCGATTTCTACGTAATTAATTAACTTCGTTTTAAAAACGGCAGATACTTTGTAAAAGTCTCTTAATGGGTGCAGAAAATTATAAAGGTCAGTTTGAAATCGGTGAAAATTTTATCTGAAAATACATCTCACTACAAACTCCCGCTCACGAGCCTGCCAGATACAAACGAACGAAGGGTCGGGCAGTGAGACGGATGGACATGAAATTATAGGGATGCCCACTGGCTACGAAACCTAAAAACATACATACGCTCATGAAAGGGTTGGCCAGATAAGTTCCTTACGTCATCGTCAAAAAGACAAATGTGTATGGTTCGTTTCAACCCTAGTTGTGAAAGTTGCGTGGTCGTCGAGTGCGAGCAAGGTTCCGCATAAATTGCTTTTAATTTCCCGCTTTGTCCATAATACATGATTCCACGTTAATGAGTCTGGAACGTTAATATTCAAGGTCCTCCGTGTAATCATTAGTCTGTGCCGCCGACTGGTAAAACAGACCCACTTATTTATATTTACAGTAAACTTGAGCCTGATATTGTTGTTTTCACAAGAAAATTTGAATTTGTTTATTCAATTTCGACTCATTTCGTAACATTTTGTTGTCAAGCAATATGGTAAAGATACAGTAAATTAGATTCTGCCTTTGATTTTATGGAGCAAATTAATTTTGGGCTGCTTATTAGCCCCGGCAAGACGTCTACATAAAGTTTAATAGAAGTTAACGAGCATGTTCGTATCATGCTGATATGTAAAGCAAAATTACGTATTTCTTGATCATAAAGTGTTGTGGATGAGTAAGATGATATAAAACGAGGGTATCACTACATATTTAACTTACATAGGTCTCTCGAATTGCGAGATTTATTTGGGCTATTAATTGTTGTTTAATAATTGAGAATAATTTAGAAACTTAAATTGCCTGTGGTTATATTTATGAGTATCTGCAACAGACAAAGGGTAGCTAATAAATGTAAGCACCTGTTTATATATTATATTATTGCCTTTAACAGTAATTAAACAGACAGTGAATGGAAACTAGGTACATAATTTTAGATGAACATGAGAAAGCTTGAAAGAAAGTGTAATGATATTCTAGGGCTATATATTTTGTTAAACAATGTTCTTTCAGCAAACTTTCCAAATTAACACCGGCGTTAAGTCTACAAAAACAATTGCCCATCGACAGCCCGTTAAGATGCCCATTTCGTGTTCCACGACAATACAGATTGACACATAAATTGTGGTACAATTTCCCTTTATTCTGGGAAATTAGACATTCAAAACTCAATTCTCGGCCAAGAGCCCAATTTTGAATGCAATTTACGGCTAATTAGACTCTTAAGTACAGAGGCCGGTGGCGCGGGGTGCGAGGCTGGAGTCGCGGAGGAAGTTTACAATGGTCGCGTTAATGCGCGCGAGGCGACGAGGCGCCAGTGCGCCCCCTAATGTGCAATAACTAGCACTGTTTTGTTTCTGTCGCCAACTTAAAATTCTCCTTGCTGACTCACTACTTGTCTTAGCTTTGCCGAGCTGAGACCCCGAGTTAAATGTAGCGTAGGGTAGCCTTTTTATTGAGCTATCATATTGTTGATACAGAATTTGCAAAACAGTCGGGTAATTTTTTGCTTACCAATTTGATGAAAACAAACGAAGCACCTCAATAAAGTACAATGACACAATTACCTGGAAAGGATATAGCTAAAATGCTTCGAAAAACTCAGGCCTTTGAGATTGTTTTAACAATTTCGAAACCACTCTCTTTACTTATTCAAATATCCGCAATGATCAAAACTGAAAGTAATATTTTCGCGAAATATTTGGTGAAATTATTTCTTCCCTCAAAATTTGCCTTACATTCACGCTAAAAGCATTCCAGAGCTTCTTAATCAACGATCTACGAATATTAATTTAATTAGTTAAAAGTTTTTATAACTTTAAGGTGGAAAAAAGCTTCCGCGCGGGCGCCGACGTAAAGGAAACTTCAGCTTTTGAATTCGGACAAGCAACATTTATTTATCTTGCCTACTTTGCAAATCAATTAAGTGAATAAAAAGGAAACATCTTTCGTAATATATTTACAATTTCTTGTAACTAAGTGATCCAATAAATAGCTTCAATATAGCCCTTACCCTATAACTCGAGACTTAAACTTTTACCATATATTATGTAAACCATATCTTAGCAATACAATAAAGGTGTGTTAGGTCACTATGACGCTGTGCACTACTTCCTACATCGTAATTTGTTGTACGGTATCTGTACGTTATCGTGTTCTTTATAAAATATGAGTGTAAATTGTGTAATGACTAATGTATATTCATGACGTAGCGAACCGGCGCGGCGGCGAGGCGGTGAAGCGGCGAGCGCCTCAGAAGCAAGATGTATTACAGGCGTGCAGCATCGCAGCCTCGGCATCCCGTAACAAATGTATGTGCCCTCCATCCATGCTTCCTCTCTGATACATGACGCGCCGCCACGTCAATGATTCAAGCACAAATTGCGGACCGCCCTCAGATAATCGCGCGTTTTGAATTAACAATGTGAGGAATAATTGAAGCATTTCATTAAGATTCCGGATGAGTGATTTTTGTTTATGTTTTGGAATTAAATCCGTTGAATACGAAGGGGTTTTATCACAACATACGTACCTATGTTTATGCATAGACAGCTATTTGATCACTTGAATTTACAGAATGATCAAATTAAAATTGTTTAAAACCAACACATTTTTTTTATATTGTCTAAGTAGGTACAAATCTAAATATTTTGGGTAAAATAGTTTGAAGATTTTTTTTTCACACACGTCAAGAGCAGTAAAACGTCCTAAAGTCTTATAATCGGTCTTGCCCCCCAAAAATAGGTTAGCAAGAGTAAGATAGCAGATTTTTAAATACCTAAAGCCGTTTATCTACTTACAGCTGCAATGCTGTTTTACTACATACCTAATGTCACTATTTTTCATGTCAGTGGTACTTGATGACAGCTCTCAATATTTGTTAAAATAGTCTTTGGGAAAACCATAATAATAGACCACAATAATGCAATCGACCGTATAGAAAAAGTTTTTTTTTACTAGTGTTCATCCATTTAATAAAACACGCACGAGACAGAACACTATTCAGAAAATATACATAATTATTCGATTTGGACTCAAATCCTGATAACAATTACGTTGATAAATATTTAAGTAGTCAATTTAATACAATAATGCTTTCATAGATGTCAATAACTGATAATCACAATGCGATATTAATATCTTATTCAGGCTACTATTATTTTTATAAAAACGCTTTGATTTTTGTTCCAAAACTCATTTTCATTTGTCTGAACATTTATTTGTGTAAACCCGTTCTCAAAATTAAAACCTAGAATACTTGGTTCGTTTATTTAACCCCAAAATGAGTTCTCCCAAGACGAGCTTTAGCTAAACGTTTAACGTCGTAATCCACCATATTTCATCATAACGTTTAGGGCCAGTTTTAAGAGAAGGATTTAAAAACAAATGCGTATGTGTGAGGCTGCGTAATCTTGGATTAAGAGCGAATGTCATGCTCCTGTAGGGATGGAAGGAGAACGTATAGATTCGTTCCTTATCCCCCGCGCGATAGACAGCCCCGATGGCATCCACGCAGCCTTTGAAATCACGTTGATATTTGCGATGCGGGAGGTCGGCGGTTAATAATTCATTCGATTATAATTTGACGAGCGAATATTCACGAACAATCGTGAATATCCGTTTATTCTTTGTTTGAATCGTGGCATTAGTGTTTTTGTATTCTTATCAATTAATGTTTGCGTATTGCAAAAAATATGTATATCCCAGGGTATATTTTCATGTCTCGTTTCGCATTAAATTTCTCTCAGACTAAACGGAGAGATAATCCATGTATAAATATTTAAGCAATCTAAAGCAACGACTCGTAGATTAAAAAGTTACTCTGCGATAATCTCCCCACTAAAAACTTTTGCTGTAAACTCCAAAAAAATGCCCCAACATCTAAAACTCTGTTACAATAAAACTACAAAAACATTAAAGATTTAGTGGCCCGATACACACAACTCGAGTTTACGAAAAAAGTTTAAAACCCCAACAGAAAGTTTTCGCCTTAAACGACAACGGAGTCACTATCATTGTTACAAACTGGAAAGTCGCATTATCTGATAAGTGCGAACCTCCTTTTTCTGGAAACTTCCGAGTTATCTCGGTCAAGTTAAGTTTTAGTTGGAGATTACGTCGTTTCCGCTAATTCATCTGAAATTCAACCCGTTTTCAAGCAATTTGCTCCTTCTTTAATTTGTTGATGAACGTGTTTAAATTAAATATCATTTGAATGGACGTAATTTACTTCTTGATTGGATTTTGTAATAATTTACTTCTTGATTGATAATTGCTTTTGGGCTGTTACATTGATATAATAACTCAATTAAAATTTAATAATATTGAGGAAGATAAAGCAATGATCTTGGAATAACAATAGTATTTTCGAAATATTCCAGAACTGGTCATCAGGTTATTTCCCATTATATTATCAACTATGTTTCTGGTAAAGAAACAATGTAAAACACACTTGAACTTTATGTCTACGAAGATAGTTAATAACACAAAGTTAGATTCAACTTCTCAATTTATGTTCTATTATGTAGAGTATAATACTAAAAATACAGTGTCTTAGCCATCTCATGTTTTGAAAGACAATGTTACAGACAATGAGGATTTCGTAATGTTAGGGATACCAAATAAATACTGAAAGATATTTACATGAAATACATAGGCTACGTTTATACAGAACATTATACATACATGGAACTGCAAACAATACATTGAAATCACATTATGTTGTTTTTACTACGATGGTACTGTCTACCCTCTTTTTGGCAAAGGTAATAACACCATTGACCCCATCCCCCAATATATGACACCCACGGGAACAGAGGTGGAGTGGTTTACACCTTGCTGGCGATAAACACGGAACCTTACTAAAAATAAAATTATTAGAAAACACAAAAGCTTCATTTTAATACCTCGCTCCAAATTAATGCAGTTTATTTAGTTTCATTTCAGGAATAAAACTAAATAAACTGACTAATTCATCTCATAAGTTTCCTTGCGTTGAATTTAGTTTAAATGTTGCGCAGCATCCGTCTAGCGTCTGTTTTCTTAAACAATATTATTAAAGGGATAATTAGACTCTCATTCTACGAGTATGATTACGCTTTGCCAACTTAGATGGAAAGCAGACGACTCGGTTGCTTTCTCGTAATGTAAACTTCTAATATTTATTAAAGATTTTAAAAGTTTCGTATTGTACCTGTTTTTTTATTGATTCTGTCATTAACAGACTATGTGTACGCGTCGACATGGAAGAGGGAGATCTTCTGTTACAGGTATATCCATACTTAAAAGAACTCCTTCTAAAATGTATTTGTTAAAACCTGTTGATTACGTAATAAACAAACAAAAACTTAAAAAAAACGAATACCTATAAATAAGGACTATTAGTAAAAAAATCTTGTAACAAGTCTTAAATACTAGTGTGTTTACATCGTGACATTTCAGCTCACTTCATGTATCCAATGACTACTAAATATTTATAAAAAAAAGTGCTTCTGCTTTTGTAAGACGACTAAAATATGACGGTGTGTAAAAATCTACGTCAAAAAAGTGATTCCAATTTACACCTTTATTTACAGCAAAACGTATTTTATTGATCAGAAAGACAAGGCAAAATCTTTGAGGTAAATGTCGCTTATAGTAGCTACAGACGAAAACCGGTATTATAATATGTCTCCTTTGAGCAACATGCTTGACGAGACTTCCAGTCAAAGTCAAGAAGTTCGAGGAAGATTTAATTCGGTAATTATTCTTCATTAATTTCTAGTACCTATTAACATTTAATTCATGCCTTTTGATTTAAAATCTCGTACAAAATCGCCTCTTTCAAGCCTGTTACACTTCAAATACTTCAGGTATATAATTACGCTATTTTAAGTACCACTGAGCGACGCTCAAACCTAAACTTCGCGCTAAATGAACCTTTAAATGGTACTTTAAAAATGAGTATGCAAAGTAGCATCATGAATTTATTAAACCGTTTGGTTTTATGAAATCTTAATTTCAGATACAAAATAGACCATTCTAATAGCGTAGACTGAATTAAATAGTGTGGCAGGAAGTGTCGCGGGCGGCCATAATCCGGCTTTTAAGTAAATAAAACGCCGGCCATACTTTAGAGACTACCGCGACCTTCTAGCCTTGAATACGTAATGAGCGGCCTTTTTGATAATTAAAATGATCAAAAAATAAATGTAATCAATCTTAATAAAATAATGGGTTTCTTGTAGTTCTTGAATGACTAAGTGAATAAACATTGTAAATATTTGACAACATAACAAACTTTGATTGAAAATTATTATAGACTTCCACGTTACGAGTCACGGGTTCAAACACAAAACTAATATTTGTACAGTACAGATAGTTGTTTGTGAGATTAGTGTATACCTACGCACGCAGGGCTCGGGAGAACTTCTAGTATTGAGATTCATGAAAAAACAACGACCCTATTATTGAATTTCCTCAATTTGCAATTGTTAGACAACAATTTGAAGATTTGCAAACAATTTCTACCTAAAAAACATGCTTCTATTCGATAAACTAAGAAAAAAAACTCTTCAAGAAATCTAATTTCTACTGTAAAAGAAACTTCATTTCAGAAGATTTATCAGTTTTAAAGTGATCGATCTAACTACGAAGCTAGCGTAGTCACTGCACACGAAACTCGTAGCACGTCTACGTCGTAGCTAACCGTGCTACGAGAAATACTACGACTCATTTAAAGTTACAACAACACAACCGACTGGTTATTTTTTGTATAAATAACGTCGCGTGGTTCCCGGCTAAGAATATGTCACCCCTCCTCTTTCGGTGGATGTCGTAAAAGGCAACTAGGGGATTATGTGAAGAGGATGGGCAGAAGAATCTCCAAGTATTCTAGTAGAAACTTATTGGTATCGCCAATCTGTTCGCAAGATATGGTGATAACAGTAATATTAACAATTGTTTGTATTGGAAAAAAACTCAACAATAGACATAAAGCATGGTTAAGTGGGCTCATCTCAATTTAGTGAAAACAGCAGATCAAAGCTTTTTTGTCGCATGTCAGGTGCGTTGTCATTCAACAATTAACATGTTAACTTCAAAATCGAATTGAACAATTATTTGTGTACCTAAACAAGGACAGGCACTCGATTCTATTCAACATTAATGTGTGACACACAAACGTTGTAATTGGACAATTACTGTAAACCCGCGGTGGCATGTGAACCACTACATTTATACGAAATGTGGTAATTATCGTAGTCACGCAAACGACTAATTATTATATGTACACGCACAGCGTTAGCAAAGCCACTGTCATTTGCGCGCCATCTTGATTCCTTCTCATATTTTATGCCGTCAAGTCTAATAGAAACATTTTAAATTAGCCCTTGTCCAACTTTAGTTATGTAGCCTCTGGGATTGGACAAAAATGTTTATTGTGGTTTTTTCTTTTAACGTTGTCACTAAATGGCTGTTGTGGCTTTTAAGCTCATTGATTATCGGGGTTTAAAGAATAAAAAGCAAAAGTTCCATCCATTGTACCCGTGCTAATGAGCGCGACAACTTGCTCTAAGTAAAAAGGATCCTGGAAGCCGCTGGAGAGACACTGTTTGTACTTTGTTCTACTAATGGACGAAGCACAAACAAAGACAAATTAAATCGTTGATGTAAATACTTCAGTTCGTTAATAGTTTATTTTTAGATGGGTAAACCATTTTTCCGTACCTTATTAAGCTCTCTGCCCACTAAACCGTACCATATCATGACCATGCTATGAACGTCTCAGGCACGAAAAGAAACATGACACGGACTACTATGCCCACTAGAATGTATCAACAGCGTATCATACCCGTGCATGACGGTTTTTGTGACCGTAGCAACCGCGTATCAACCTTTTTTTTTTTTTTTTTTTCAGGATGGGAAATCATCAAATGACTTCTCCCGCTCTGAGCAGAGCGAGAGGGTGTGTCAGACTTTTACTGACTAAAACCCACCCGTGTTCCTTCCGTTGCCTGTGTGCCGGGGCCGTGTTATCCCTTTCGGACAAACCCGCAACCCCAGCAGGCATTCGCCCGCATATCACCCGCGTGTCATATCCGTACAGATCTCGTTTTCTCGGTTGTAGTAGTTCACCTGTGTTTACGCGTGAGTCAGACGCGTCAGAGAGCGAGTGAATATTTTTGTTGAGAAAATTAGTTCCTATAACTATACAATGGCTATTAGGAAAATTAATATAGCATAACATAACATCACGCCTGTATTTCCCCGAAGGGTTAGGCAGAGGTGTACCTATAGTACACTCACATTTCACCAGCTATGTTTAAGTCACATGTAATAAGTGGCGAGCCTATTGCCATCAATCAGGCACATATCCAGACTCGTGGCTGCTATTGAGAACTTCCAGGCGGAAAACCCAATAACACTTTGCCCGACCCGGGAATTTAATCCGGAACCTCGTGCTCAGCAGTAGTGCTTGCGACCACTAGACCAACGATCGATTAAGAAAATTGTGCGTTTATAAGCCGGTTATAACGGGGTTAGAACGGTCATCATACGCGGTTATAACCCGCATGCTCACCGGTTAGCCGCCAGCGCGCACCGGTTTGTCAACGTCGCGACTCACGTGCCATGCACGGAGCGTATCAGCATCGGCAAAATATTTTCGTCGACCATTATTGATGCTCCATGCATGCACGCAAAGGTCTTGGTCGGTGACGGAATGGTCTAGTGGGCATAGTCTCATAATTTTCAATATTTTTGTGCCTGACACGTTCCTAGCACGGTCATGGTATGATACGGCGTTGTGGGCAGACTACTTTAGGGCGGAATCTGTTAAGATTAAAACAGTTCACTAGGCTGTAGGTATGTATAGATATCAACGGTATATTAAACCCCCATTATTATACATTTCACAGATAATATTATTTATTATTAAATAATAATATTAATAAAATAATAAATATTATATTATTTATTATTAAATAATAATAAATAATATATTAATAATAGTAATATACTAAATTAATATATATAACAAATTATTATTATTTATATATAATATATTAATTCGGCTGGAAGCCCGTGGTGTCCCGCTGCAGGGCGAAGACCTAATCCCTGCGATCCCTATCGGGCCTGACAGTGGTTTACATAGGTACTGTTAAAAGTTGGATCATATGGAAAGGTATCTTGAAAACCGAAACTTGAAAAATTAAAGGACTTACTATTTCATTTTTGTTCAACCTGGAACTGGACACACGGCTGTGGCCGCGGGCGCAGCTAGTTAGAAATAAAACGAGACCATCGTGCAACGACAAATAAGTTGGAAACTATTTCCATATGATTACGTTCCTCATTCTTCAAACCAGCAATACCTCTTTCGGCATAAAATAAATGAATATAAAGCATATGGAAACAAGAGCTTGTTTTAAAATTATTAAGACGAAGTAAGCGTCCGGGCACCTGTTATTTCTAGAAAGGAATTCAGGATTCCGGAAAGGAATTTTCGAACACAAAAATATTTATTTTGCTGTGAAATAATGAGAGAGGTAAGGAGGCCAACGGAGCTAGCTGTTAGGAACTCCTTGCTCACTGGAATTAAGCTGAGGATTGTCTTCCAACATTCTTATTTTAGTTTTTATTTTGTTCAGTATTATAGCCCGCATAAGCTGTGAGATTAAAGTAAGGGAAATAGGTCGCAGTTGAGCTCTTTAGATCAGTAACCAGAAAGGCTTAATAGCTTTTTCGTATGGTACTCATTTCAGTATGTATACATTGAGAGAATTTTTATAAAATATATTTTTTTAACATTCGAAATATATAAAATAATGGGGTCCGTAGGCGTAAAACTAATAAGAAATACCTAGGGGTACCCAAAATACCTACCTAGAACCATCGCG
This sequence comes from Agrochola lota, assembly GCA_947364205.1. Lineage (NCBI taxonomy): Eukaryota > Metazoa > Arthropoda > Insecta > Lepidoptera > Noctuidae > Agrochola > Agrochola lota. Next base: position 12,679,070 of record OX376223.1, on the reverse strand, counting down.
TTTGAGATGAAATTATAGTTAAAGGTTGAAAGACGATAAAAATGTTTTACATAGTACATGCACAGATTACATCTCCACTTGTATAACAATAACCATTCTCATCGGTAAACTTTTACGACAAGCGTGGATTGATAAAAATCTTTGTTTGCCTTTCTTCTCAAAAAGCTGCTTAGGGTTGCGAAAAACGCGTTTTTTGTTCAATTGTGTCATGATGACGATAAGCAGTTTGTGTCCTTCGCTCCAGTAATATAAACTAATGATAATACCATCACGATCCGTCTACTATTTGTGGAGATTATGGCAATTTATAATTATCCGTTCTACGTAGAGTGGTCGTTTGATAAAATTACTTATCAATGCTCTATCTGCATAAGTAAAATCAATACTTTTACAACTCGTTATTTCTTAAACTAAGCAATTGATTTTGTTCATTCACTTCCATAGTTGGGTTGAGTGCGAACTTATTCTGTTTCGTACAACGAGCTTTGCTACGGAAATGCAGTGCACTTCGAGAGAAGCTCGACTTATAAATTATTCAAGTAGTGAGACACTTCAAATATAGCACAGCCGCTGCGCGTTATTTTGAGAACAACAACTGCTCTGCCGACGTGGCGTTCGATGTGGCCGCGCCGCTTGACCTCCTTCTGACCTTAGATTGTGACAATGCTTCGTTTCAATGTGCCCAACATTCACTCCGAGTTCGATTACTATTCATAATATTTATTCAAAAGGGCTGTCACTCAGTTCCCTCGTCATTGTTCCCTTCCTGAAGTAGTTTTAGATCGGCTGACTGTCCAACTTACATTGGTATTTACCGGACCCTTTTCCTTTAAAATATATCAAAGGATGACTTTTATCAGGAAGTAAGGTAATGCAAGAGAATATATGATCTTACTTTCGTAATTTATTACCCCATATACCAGTTTATAGCTGAGCAAAGACGTCGCTTTATGGTAATTACCTTCTACACGTTCAAAGCTCTCCGAAGAGGTCACGTATGAATTTTTTGATCACGTTAGTTCCCTATGAGAGCCGCGCAATCATATTTTGATTATAAGAGTATCTTTACGTAACTTAAACAGCGTTAGATGTTGATATTGTGGTGGCTTCTTTTTTATCTTCCTTTTATTTTTAGAGGAAGGCGAAATCACTACAATATTAAAACATAGAGTTAATATTTTGAAAAACATCTAAGTCCTTTAATAGGGATATCGACTGGGGAAAAAAAGAACTATTTATTCCGTCGCCAGATAATAAAACAAATTGTAGACACGTATTTTTTTCTTTATCATATTAATAAAACATAGTAAAAATAAAACGCATTAAAGTTCCCCGAGCCGCTCGCTACGTCACAAGTATAAAATCTACCGGGGAGTGACGTCATGCCACATTTTAACGTATTGCCTACTCAATGTTTTGCCGTAATCTTTTGATTAAGTAAAAAAAAACCGTAAAAATATTTTTTAATAATCTACCAGACGGACAAAAAAATATTTTTAGTCAACATCCCTTTATTAGAAGCAATGCACATTTGTATCTTCAAAGAAACATACACTAAACCCGTTCAATTATTTTTTACACGCATTCAAACTTTTTTCATACTTCTATACATCTTCAGCATCGTATAGATAACATTTCAATATCCATAGGTTGTGTATAAAAAGCTTGAAAGGCCGATGAGAGCGGCATACCACAAGGGTGCCATAGGATGACGCCGCGGGCTAGGACCCGCTATTTGAATAACGTTTGTACCTACGGATACAACACAATATTTCAAAGCCAGAAAGGCTTTCATTGCGACACCTATACAAAGCATTTTCTTTTTGAAGCCACGTCCTTTGAAATTAAATATGTAACATTTAAATTTTCGGAAGTATTGCTAAATAAATATTTATTGCGATCCTGATTTTTATTTTCATAAATACTTGATTCCAAATAATAATATTACGCCCGTATTCGTAATCGATATTTAAGTATTGATCGCTTCTCATTTCTAATTAAAACTGTTTTCAACCATTGAAATGGCTTTCTGAGTCTAGCATGAGGTTCTGTTTATCCTTTGAAAAACTAAATTTCAATGGTGTCCTAAACACTCAAGCACCGCGTGACATATAGTGCCTTAAAATTTTATGTTGGTCCATCTACAAAGCCAATAGAATCTCTTTTTCTACTACTTACTTTTACGACTGCACAAAAAATAAGCAAGCAATAATATCGTGATTGTTCGAGAATTCATTTCACAAACGTAATATATTTTAAAGTATAAATTGTTATCAAATGACACTTTAATCCATTTCTCAGCAATCTAAAGCATCTATAGATGCCTTACAAAGTTAATACGCACGTCAGATAACAGTTTGACATTCAACAAAACCATTCAATATTAAATGCGTTTTGTTATTCTTTCGTAACATCGTATCTATTTTATACACGTAAAACGAGCAATTTAAACACTAACATAATTTACAAATGTCTGCAATAATACGCTTTATTGAATTTTACGACTGTTTTAAATTTGCCAGACGTGAGTGCGATTCCATCGTTAAAAATAGAGGACGCCATTTCATAAATTATATTGGAGAGCAGATACAATACCTTGGGTAGGTCAGTCACTTACAGTGCCATAAATGTTTGCGTCCCGTCCATAGAGCCTGGCTTTTATTCAGTTACTATTATTTTATGCTTTTGTGTGAAAATTTTACGCCTGTTATAATTTTAATTCATTTCATAAATCCAACAGTATATGTATGTTGGTTATAAAAGTTGTAATTGAAACAGTAAAACGGTGTGTGACACCCTGCCACTGGCTGACAGCGCATCATAAGGCGATATATAGTTTATATTTTGTGTGGAAAGCAGCTACTTTCGTTTTATACACTTTTAAATAGCACATAATTTTGCGAAGAGCTCGTGGCTAAGTAATAACAGCTGCACGGTTCGATCCATCAGGGTAAGCTATGCCTGCCGGGGTTGGTATGTGAACCATCTTAACATACCGAGACTCCTCTGTGCCTCGGAAAGCACGTTAAGCCATTGGTCCCGGCTGTCATTCGTGGATTTTTGACAGTCGTTGGGGTTATCAGAAGCCTGAAAGTCTGACAACCACTCTTACCAAGGGGTATCGTATTACCGAGTTACTGGGTTGTGGGGGTCAGATAGGCAGTCGCTCCATGTAAAATACAGTATTCATAGTTGGGAAAAGGCTAGGCAGGTTGATTGAAATAGCGCATAACTTTCAAACGTATATTTTATGTGTGACTGCCTATAACCAACAACCAATGAATACTTCAAAACTGCTCTAATGTGGTACCTAAGTCAAATCAGTATTTATCGAAATAAATTCAATATTGTCAACATTGCAGATTATGATATTCACCACAAAACATATATCTTCTATATTTATACGACCAGATATTATACGCTGATATTGCAATAGTGATGTTACCTTCCTACCCGCTTATATTCATGTTACAGCGCTTAAACTGCTCAATATTGGGGCATATCCGGGAGACGAGGCCGAATCATCGCGTGGCCAAACGCTGCCAAGTGCGGAACAGTAGCGCGCCACACAGAATAATGACACAAAGGCTTTATTTTAAGAACCGCTATTATCTTCCCACTGCACAGTTTTCACGCCCCCAGGCTAAATTAAAATATCTTGCTAGAAATGAACTTGAAGCTTTTCTATGACACTGTTTGTGAAATATTAAATGAAGTTACAAAGATGTATACGATCGTAAAAGTTTTCTGTTTAGTACTTCCGCGAGGGTCGTCGAAGACGCTCAACTTTTGTTAAAGCCGAGACTCGTAATTCTGCACTCGACTGTCATCTTTGTATTGTGATAATAAAGTCTATTGTGTACTACGAAGTATATGACAGATAGATCACTTGGGCGTCCAGTTCGGGGTGTGTGCAGAGCACTGTAATTTATTTTTAAAAGGTTCAAACTTCGTCACTTACGAGTCCATTTACGACCTATAAAATGTCAAAACCCAGTGAAGTTTCGATACAAACAAATTACCCGGCCCACATTTGCAATACGAGCAAAATGAAAATAAGCAATAACAATATTTTTATGTAGCGACGAATACTTTATAGGCAATTTTTCTCAGCGAATTGTGTTTTGATGACACTGTCTGATATTTTATAAATGATGGGCCTATTTATTAGTGACACAATAAAATTAACATGTATTAGTTAAGGTTAAACCAGGTTAACCAAGGGATTTTCTACAAAAATATCAATTTTTAGGAAAAAAATATGCAATAGCCATATTATAATTTTCCTTTTTCTTATGTTACACTAGCTAAATAATTTATCAGCCGAAAAACTGATTTCTCGGAATAACATTTTTAACCTGAAGTCTGTACTTGTGGATTTTGCCGCAGTTACATGTGACATAATCCATTAGTTCCTGGAAAACATGTGGCCAAAGAGATCATGGCCTATTTTCATTTAGAGAAGTGGTAACAGTGGTAGTGGGACATATGATAACAAAACTTGCAGATCAAAATGTTCCCATTTTCCCAGGAATGGTTTATACATGAAACTTTTGAATAGAACATGCGGTGTTACTGTACACCGAACTATAACAATGAATTGTTCGGTAACTGCACAAAACTACAATAGAATTTTAGGAATTTTATGAAACCGACGGGCAGGTTTTCATAGCACACTAACAGTTTTGTTTGAGTTTTAAGTTATTGCTTATTTATTGATCGTCTTGTTACTAACTGAAACACTGTCGTTGGGAAAAGTGCAAAAATAAGAAAAGTTGAAAAAAAATTACAAGTTATTTTTACGCGACTGCCAAGGAAGGGTTATGTTTTTCGCGCGTATCTTGTATGTATGTATATTTGTAAATTTCTTCATTACCTCGTATCTTCCTAACGGCTGAATGGATTTCGACAGTTAAGGTATCGTTATAGTCGTCTTAAAAATCCAATTGTCCTTAGAAACATGATTTAAAAAAAAATTGCGGATTTTTAGCGAAATAGTAATACGTAACCTATGGAGTAGGGTATCAAAATAAAGGAAATTAAAAGGAGTTTACAAAAAAAAAAATATTATATGTTTAAATTGAATTAGGAAATTAAATTGGTTTAAAAGTTTTTGATGGCGTAAAAATGCGCCATGTTAGTGTCAGACCAGCTTTTGTCCATATGAGTGTGCCGGGACACTAAATAGTCTAAAATAACATAAATAATTGAAAAAATCAAAAACCCGACTGCATAATCACATAACGTTTACAACAACAAATACCGCGTGCAATACCATAAAATTCGATAGATTATAATGCTTGTTTTTCTCTTTTCATTTATGTGATTTTGCAGTCGGGTTTTTGTATTTTTGTTTGCAGTTCTTGTTACTTATTCGTTGACAACGGACATAATTTTTTTATTGTTGTTTCAACATGATTATTCGACGAAAGATCTATATGCAATTTAATGTTAAGATATGACAACTTCACTTTCAAGAACCACATAAAAGCATTTTCGTTTCAAAAAGAGGACTACATGCGGGAGAGGATATAAGTCATCATAACGGTAGCGGCCATGATCCCGAAAGGTTAGATAGTGGTGTACCTATGTCATACCCACCCTTCTCATATACCCAGTCCTGTATAACGGTATTAGATTCTGACAGGGGGCGTGCCCATCACCATTTATCAGTCAAAACTTTATACTCGAAGTGTAACAAAAAAAATTATACAACAAAATATCCCTTCTTCCCACATTTTTCTGGGTTTAAGTGCTGAACTTAATACCTCGAAGTCAGCACCTGTTTTTGTTAGCACTAGAATGTTGAGCTAGATAAGTAGCTTATACCGACCTGCACTATATTTTCCTTTCAATCCCGATCTAGCGAGAAAATGGATCATTGTTGTCCGCAAAATAAGACGCCGAGCATATCTCCAAGATGTTTTCTTTGAGAGTCGGAAAAGCTTTAGCATTCCATATAACTGCTTTAAAATTGCACACAACTCTAAGCATATCATGCAACATAATTTATTTCTATTAACCAGAAAACGTTCTACTCAAATTGCCTAGCGTGTAAATAATTTGAAAACAAATTAAAGGCGAAGTTGGAATAAAAATTCGCGTGCGAGAAAACTAGAAGTATATAATATAAAAGCTTATGAATACGTGCGAGTAGGTACTTCTTAACACGACGGCGTGGATGGAGGCGAGCACACTTGGCGTGGGCTCAAGACCTCTTCATTCCCCTATGTCTCGCCGGTAAATAATTGCGACTGTACCGCACACCACTCACCTTGACAATTATGTGCACTTTATTTGACGGTGCTCCGACCTGCCTCACCCTTTGTATGAGGCGTATTATAAAACACTAGCGGACTAAACCTAACTGCGTGAAATGAAATCATCATCATGATACTAACCCGTAAACGACCACTTGTAACCGCGCGTATTAAACTGGTTGGTTATAGGTGAATGTTACCACCATTAGCAATAAATGGTGTTCCCAGTACAGTAACTACTATAGGAATGTGTATTATTGGTGTATACTTGACTTTTAAATCGCTTACCTACCTACCTGTTTTACCTATTCGTTTCGAGGCCCGTGAAATAAAATAAAATAAATGTGAACATGAGTGCATTGTTTGCCGCAATGTTTAGGTCTCTTTGTACAAGAAAGCTCAGATAAATGGGTCAGCACGGCGCGTGAAGGCAATGCTCTAGTAACCTGTCACTGCTTGCTTATGTTTAATCGTTTTATTTATTTTTAAATAATTTCATGAATACCGTCTGTCTGTCGGTTGACTACCTCGTTTGTGTAGTGATCGCAAACGTTACCTGAGCATGAGGTCCTGGGTTCGATTCCCAGGTCGAGCAAAGTGTTGTTAGGTTTTCTATCTGGAATTTCTCAGTAGCAGCCCGGAGTCTGGATTTGTGCCCGGTTGATGACAATAGGTTCGCCCCCTATTTCATGAGACTTAAACATAGCTGGCGAAATGTAGTTGTACTATAGGTACCTACACCTCTGGTTACTCCTTCGGGAAATAAAGGCGTGATGTTTATGTTTATGAATACTGTGCCGCAATTTATAACCTAGTAGCTTTTGCCCACGGCTTCGCCCGCGTGAAGGTCGGAAATTATCCCACGGGAACGTACTACCGGGTTAAAAAAATACCGGGTTAAAGTATAATGTGTATATGTGATAATGCAGGTTATAAACTATCTGTGTGCCAAATCTTATCCAAATCTGTTTAGCCGTTTTTGCGTGATTGAGTAACAAACATCCACACATACAAACTTTAACATTTATAATATTAGTAGGATAAATATATATATAAGGTCCACATTAAAATAGATGGACAAAACTTGTAAAAATCATTCAGACAGCCAAAATATGGACAATGGTAAATAAATAAATAAGAAAAACGCATTTGATATTTATAAGAAAAAAAAACCGGTAACGAAAAAACACAAAAAATGTGGGTGGATGTACCCAATGCGATTTATTATTTTAGGTCAAAATAAAATCACTTTAATCAGTTTTTTTTTTGATTGGATATCTTTGGTTAGACGTACTGAACGCTGTATTAAAATGTATCCATCTATTTCGTATATATTCGCGTTTTTGTAGCGTTTCGGGTATGTTTGCTGACGAGGATTGACGGCTTTCATGCCATCATCCGAAACCGCACCGCCTAGAGCCTTCGTTGAATGCGGGCCAGCTCCCACAGCATCCTGAGCACGTTGTGCGGTAGGTGGGATTGTCCGATGCTGCGTCACTGGATCGGACTTTATACGTCTAATGGTATTAACTACTTATTACGTGGATAATGTGAGGTCTGACTCCAGTCTTAAGATTAGGATACCAAAATTAGATTTAATTTTTCTCTACTAACTATATATGGATCTCTGTGGTCTGAAAATAAAGGTTTAATAATAATAAATAATGGACCTTGTACATATTATATTAATTCATATTATAGTAGGATTTATGTATAACCTAGCATGTATTATTTATTTTGATTCATTTATTAAAGTAAATGTAAAGAAAAAAAGAAACTAATGACAAGACAGTAGGCACCTAGCAACATCCAAACTTCAAAACTCCTATCTTACTTAGGTACACATACGCGACAAAATGCAAAACTGTTTCATTTGCTCCGTAAAAGTTGCTCTGAAAACATATAAAATATTATCTTTCGGCAGAGCCTAATGCGAGCAGTTTTCCAAACAATTACATAGGCACATGCAGGTACCCGTGGCTGCAGACGATGCCAAGGGACTCGGGCCAACGTATACGTCATCACGTAACCTACCTCCACGGAATACAAATGAAAGGGTGGGCTCAACTGTTTGTATTCAACTTCATCAAATTGCCCAACTGGGTCCTGTTTAACCTACGACAGTTAAATGACGATTGATTAACTTTTAAGGTTGTTTTGATTAAATGTACAAGTATCGTCAGACATTTAGTGTAGCAACACATCTGCCGAAATTATGGGACAGGATGTTCCGCGTTTACATTTGCAATGCTTTTAAAATTATCTATAGACTCATCAGGCCGAAATTACGACGCGTAATTTATATTGAAAACATAAGCGCGTGGAATTTATATCGACTGTTTTTCACTCAACATACAACTGCGAGTGAAAAACACTCGATGCAAATTATACACTTTTTTGATACGCCATGTAGGTATGTATGTATGGTAATCTTTCTGATAAGTTTTGCCATAGTCTAGTAAAATAATACATACCAATTTTTTAAAGGCTATAAACAAAGATGTATGAAAGAACGCAGCTATAACTGCGAAATTGAAACGTTCAGCAATCAAAACACAATTACACAATTATTATTATTATTATTTACACTTTTTTTTTTATGACGTCAAATTATTTGGAAAATTTGGTGATGTAGTTTTCCTAATGAAATACAGTCGCATGTTCAATAACAAATTGATATAGACTGAAACGAAGAGAAACTTTGTTAAATAGGACAATTTGATAGGACAAAATAATAATAGGCTTTTAGTGTCTTTTACTTATGATCTATCAAAACAATCAAATTATCTTGAAATATCACCAATTACACAAAACAATAATCAACAAACAGAACTAATCTAACTACTGACATAAATGAAACACTATTAGTTATCATTGATCGTGTGTACATAAGAAAATATCACAGTGGACTACCTCTTTCAATGCACGCAAGTTGTGATGTTTCTTTTAGCATGCTTCATTACGGCGGAGATACAATCACACATGCTTTGAAGACCCCCGCCCCTCTCACGACACAATAACGTCTAGACGCATTCATTCTACGTTACGTTACATGCGTTCCTGGAAACTATTACCTCCTGTTTGTACTTTAACCAGAACAATGTAAACAGCTTGAGGCGGAGGCTACGCTAGTACCTGTCTGAATATTCAATATTTCACCCTTTTATTAATTGGTTTCAGATTATTATTTAAAACTAGGTGTATTTATAACTAGCTAGGTTGCCGGTGACTGTATGCAAGCATATTTTTTTAATTTTAAATATTGTCTGCAAAATGGAACCTTACATCATGCAGGCTGGCAGAAAAATAATAAATGTTGTACAGCTATATGAAGCTTGTCACTTCTTTTATATCTAACTAGCTGCATATTCAATTCAATTATAGTCAATTTAATTATTCTATAATTTTTATTGCGTGTAAACAGCGTTTTTTTTTTACACTACTTTTTTTTTATTGATAATTTTTTAGTCTAGTATTATTATGTTAATTTTCCTTTATTACATCTTAAATACTTATAAATTATATTTTTAAATATTAAAATAAAAAAAATTAAAACATTTAAAAATATAAAAAATAGTAGCCCACCGGTATCGGGAACAGGGTCCAAGCTACCGGCGGTCAGGGCTCCAGAGAGAGGAACCTCCTAACAATGCGAGCCGTGTCCAGAAGTACCGCTCTCTGAATCAAGCCCTTGATCCAGCTGCCCAACGATAGCCTCCTCAGGTGTTGGTCGAGGCTCTTGGCTATTAGGCCATTGGCTGTCACGACTATCGGCACAATGATCGCTGATTCCACATCCCACATGTCGACAACCTCGCGAGCTAAGTCAAGATACTTGATTTGTTTATCTTTCTCAGCTTTCACGAGGTTCCCGTCATGCGGGACCGTTATGTCAATAATCATTGTGCGCCGCTCTACTCGATCCACCACCACTATATCAGGTTTATTGGCAACAATAGTCCTGTCAGTGATGATGGATCGATCCCAGTACAATGTGATATTTCCATTTTCGAGAACTGGGTCGGGCACATACCTGTAGTACGGCACTTCCGATTCCACAAGATTGTATTTCAGAGCAAGTTGCTGATGGATAATCCTGGCTACAAGGTTGTGTCTATGCAAGTACTCTTCGTTAGCTAGACGAGAACAACCGGAGATAATGTATCAACCGTGCCGTCTTTCACAATAAATCTACGGTAATTGTTCGTCATGATAACTTCGTCCATAATTGCACAGACAAAACCTTCGGTTTCCCCAAAGAGGTCACCAAAACGCAGCCAGGCTACGGACGCTAGAAAATCTACATCGGGTCCATGTAGGGCCCGGAAAAAGCGTCCGTGAAGCTCCTTACTCTGCCATACCTCCTTGCGATCGTTAGTGTCAAGCACTACAGGCTTGCGCCAGTTCTCTTTAGCCAAGGAGAGCGGGGTGAGGCCCCTGTCCACAGCGACCACATCTCGATGCATCCCCACGTCGGCTTCTAGGAAATATTCCCTGAGACTGCATATCTCGCGATTGTGGAGGGTCTTAGCGTTTAAAAAACCTCGACCTCCACACTTTCGCGGGATATACAGTCTCATTACCGATGACCGTGGGTGGTGCATGACGTCAGCAGCGTACGGACCCTCCTATCCAGAGCGTCGAGTTCGGTCTGAGTCCATTTGAGTATGCCGAAAGAGTACATCAAAACCGGCATGACCCAACCATTGAAGGCGCGCACCTTATTTCCGCCTGATAGAAAACTATTAAATACTTTCTTCAGGCGGCCAAAGAAGCGCTCCTTCAATGATTGCTTCATGTCAGTAACATTGATGCCCAACGCTTCCGACATACCCAAATACTTATAGGTTTCGGATGCGGAGAGGGCTCTAAGGTTTATGGAATCCGAGAGTTCGGTACCCACGGATTCCATAATCTCCCCTCGCTTTACATGCATGACCGCACATTTGTCCACACCAAATTCCATCCTGATGGCGCTACTGAAAGTTTCAGTTACTTTCAGTAGCTCCATCAGTTGCAAATTGTTGGGGGCAAAGAGTTTAAGGTCATCCATGTAGAGGAGGTGAGATATAACCTGACCACCTCTCCTCAGCCGATAACCTAGACCTGAATCCTCCAGCAGTGTGCTTAGAGGATTCAGGGCTAAACAGAACCAGAGCGGACTCAAACTATCGCCCTGAAATATGCCTCGCTCGATCCTTATCGGCTCGCTATTCCTCTGGATATTTCGACATCCTGGATAGCGAAGGACCGTCCTGCATTGCCCCATACACGACATCAGGAAGGTGCGCAAAGTTGCATCTACTTTATACAGCTCCAGCACCCTCATGAGCCATGTATGTGGCACCGAGTCATAGGCCTTCTTATAATCTATCCAGCATGTCGACAGATCCTTTCGGGAACGGCGAACCTGCTGGCTAATGGCCATATCAATGAGGAGTAGCTCCTTAGTACCGCGGGACCCGTTCCTACATCCATTTTGAGAGGCAGACATGATGACGTTGGTGTCTATATGTTTGTTAATTTTAGCTCTCAAAATGGATGTAAGAACTTTATAGACCGTCGGTAAACACGTGATCGGCCTATAATTTTTGGGTTCCGCGGTGCTACCAGATTTATGGAGCAGGTGGGTGACTCCTGTCGTTATGTTAATTATTATTATTAGTTTATTTAGTTAATAAGTCTAAATTCAATGAAGATATGACTTGAACCGTTTTACTGGTAGCCACTAAAGAATTCCACTACCCACCTCCTGGCTCCATCATCAAACCCTCAACACCAAGTGCAATCTATTGGACTCATTAAACCGAATCATATGACCCCAAACTCGAAGGGTAGTACCCACTGAAGAGTTCCACTATCCACCTCTTGGATCCATCATCAGATCAGCTCAAAGATTCCAAATTATAGTATTGTCTTCCGAACTACATACATATACATAAAGTTTCATCAAAACAAATCATATGACCCCAAACTCAGGGGTTTACTAGTAGCTATTATATGTGTGTTGGATCGTTAAGTTCCCTTCAAAATGGTTGAGCTAAATGGTGCTGATGCATGCGTCATGTTCGTGAAAGGGCGCCGTCAGTGGGGACTGGTCATCTCTTAGCTGCCACGGCTTATTTGAATTTATTTTAATTTTTGAATTGTTTTTATTACTGACGCTTTTAACGTGCACATCTTTTTACATTGTTCTCACATGTATAATTACCAAAATGGATGATGTAACCAATATTTTGTGAAAATATTCTGATTGAAAAGAGTGTCCGTGGAGTTTCTTGCCCGTTCTTCTCCATAGGAACCTACTACGCGTTGGAATGGGCAACTAGCTTCATATTTCTGACTGACCGACCCCTTGACAATTCAAAAGTACCTGTAATTGGTTTATTTGAAATAAATGCTAGTTTGAGTTTGAGTTTGCTACTGAAGAGTTCCACTATCTACCTCCTGGCTCCATCATCAGATCAGCAACCAAAATTATGAAATTATTGTATTGTCGTCGGTCTTCAATACGTGTGCAAATTTTCAAATTAATCGGTGAAAATTACGTTGAAAAATTCCAATAATTAGATGGATAGGTATAGGTCAAGCTAATAAAAGCGTGTTAATGACTGGTTGCATTCGATCAATCAAGCGAATTTAGTTCCAAAATTTAATAGTTTTTACAAAACAACTCTTAAGTGATAGGCGCGTAAAAATGAGCACGTTCTCTGGATATAAATAGCAAAAATTTGATATTGAATCTTATTTTCGTACGTAGCGGCTACCCCGTATAGGTTCTGACACTGTGAGCGCGCTCAGCGCTTACAGTAGCCTATGTCCTACTCCAGGTCCCGACAGACAGACAGTTAGACAGAGTAACTTTTGCATTTATAATATTTGTGTCTATGGAGTATGGATTCGTCATGATTGTCAGAGCATTTTCAAGAAAGTTTTGTGTGGTGTGTTTCGCTAGCATTCCACCACTAAGTTTTTGCTTGTTTTAGGAGTGGATTCACGTCAATAGTACAATGAATTAGCTTTTATGGTGTCCAAATCCTGTTGGATTACAGGCGCGAGCAGTGATAGCCTAGTGGTGTGACCGCGAGACTGCCTTTTTAGATTCATGCGCATATTGTATAATTATCACTTCTTTAAAAAACGGTGAAAGAAAACATCGTGAGGAAACCGGCCATGCCTGAGAGATATTTCTCGACGGCATGTGAGGCCAAGTCAAAGTCCCATTGGCGGTTTTAAAACTCTGAGACCAGGTTAGTCACTAAACATACGAAAAAAAGAAGAAAGCCGCGTAATTTATGTACAGCTGTCCTTATGCCCCCGGGCCTAACGTAATAAATAGTAGATTATTAACCAAGGGGATAAAGCAGTGTCTTCTGTCGCGGGTAACGATTTAAATCGCGAGCGTAACGAAGGACTCGAGGTTTACTCCCGAGCGTAGCGAGGGTGTTAAAAACTTAAATCACGAGCGAAGCGAGGGATTTAAGACGAGTCCTGAGTGTAGCGAGGGATTTAAGTTCACCCAAGACTAAGACAGCTTTATCACCGAGGAAAATACTCTACTTTTCGTACCATTTGCGAAAAAAATAACACAATAATAATATGAGATAAGCATTTATTGAAAATAATGACAATTAAAAGTAAAAGTTAACATTCGAAACATTGGTCCAATTATTGATAGAGAGAGTTACATTTTTGTTTGGTACATTTATTGTTGATGAGTTGATTTGAGTATTTCTCTGTTCTTGCGTCTGAGGAACTTGCGTTTCATTGTAGATGGTATACGTCGGAGATAGTGGTGGTGGTGCATCGTGAGTTACGGACGAAGATAAGATGCCGGAAGTTGATGGTTGTGGATCTGATGGATTAAGTTTTATATTTTTGTTAATTTGACTGCTTAATATGGTTTTATTCGCCATTGAGCTTTCGATATAACCCTCAGCTACTCCATCAGAGCTCCAACCACCGTGTCTTTTTATTGACGTAATATCCGCCCCTGAATCCGCCAAGAAAGTCGCCGAAGTTCTTCTAAAGCAGTGACCGGTGTAGAGTTCAACATCTTTAAGTTTTAAATATTTAGCAATTTCCTTTGGCATATTGCTAATTTTATTTTTGCCGATGGCTTGTCGAGTACATTTCCCATTCCGATAGTTTATAAAAAATCTATTGTTTTCCATGTTGGTGGGACGTAATGCTTGGTATTTATGAATGATTTTAGTATATTGTCCTTGTACAATGAATGACCGATTTTTCTTTGTCTTAGTTTCCTTTACATTAATCAGCAGCAACTCATTGGAATGATTTTCAACGTCCTCCACCTTTAAGTTTACAAGATCACATCCGCGGCAAGCACCATTGAGTCCAAAAATTAAGGCCACCTATAACAAAGATAAAAAACAGGTAAATATATAGAATAATTACTATTACTAAGATACGAAATATTCATAGTTAAATCATGTATACTTACTTTTGTGGCCAGAAAAATTTCGTCAGGAGCTTCATTGAAGAAGTACTGATTCTGAAATTGATAGGCCTTTCGCACTTCTCCACGTTGAAAATTCTTCATAAGTTTTTAAATAATTTTCCTTGGATTTTGTTGGAAGCAAATTATTTATAATCGCGGCAGCATTTGCACTGATGGAATCCCACAATTCACTGCGCTTTGATTTAACATCGTAACGTATTTTTAGAACATTAACTTATTTATAAAAATAAATTAAAATAAACTTAACGTTTATGTTTTTGTAGAAAACAAAAACGCGGCAAATTCCTAGACTAATATTTTTTTGTCAGAAAAGCAAAGGCATCAAGCTCATACGGCCTCGTCGGTTTTCGTAATTTTATTTAATAATCATAACTGCATAATAAATGCGTATTCCTTTTTCAAAAAAAATTATAATGCTTTATATACAAACTCAATGGTGTAAACACAGATGTAGTTCAGTATAAATTTCGGTAAGTATTCCAAATTTAAATCACATTCTCCCCCTAGAGGATGAATGAAATTCAGTACAATTTTCTTTCCCTGTTTTTAACAGATTAAAAATGACTATTGTTATGTTCGCTTTTTGTGGCATAGAATGTCACTTTTTTGAGCAAGTGGTACGAAAAGATAATTATAATTTAATTACAATTTATTTATTTATTTCTTATCACAAATGTTGATTTGGACAGGAAATGCTTAATCTAAAAAATTAGGTTATCATTTCTGAGAGACTGGTGCCCGAAAAAGGCATAAAATACCTGTGTTACAGGTCACCAGCCCCCTCAATACTTAAATAAGTACATATTCATTTAGATTAATTAACAAAAGTAAGTGATGAAGTACAGTTAAAATATAAAGAAAAAATTAAATTAAAATTAATCTAGGCTGGACATACGTATGTGGTTTAAGTAAGTGTGTGTGTGTGTGTGTGTGCGTGTGTGTGCGTGAGAGTATGTGTGTGTGTGTGTGATAATGATTTATTGATTATTTATTGTAATTAATTGTATCTCATACAAACATGGTCCGTAAACTACGCCTAAATTCGAGCGTCAACCGATACTGATTTTAATATGGCTAGAAATCATATCACCATGTGTATTATAATATTGAACGTGTAAAAGCGTCCGCTCAGTGGGTACCTAGGTATATTATATAGTGCGAAGTTATGATGAATAGTGCTAACGGTTGTACATTTACTTACTGTTGACCATTTGAAGTGTTAACGTTTAGACGGGGTGTGATTTATGAAGCTGTGTGTCAGTTTATTGTTTTAATATAAATACCTGTTATTTGCAGGTTTTCAAACAATGTAGTCTTTAATTACGAGTATATTTGTTTTCTACTTTAGATTATGTTATAGTTGTTCAACACAAGTACAAAAGTTAATATCTATCTCACAAGATTTATCATTTCAGCCGAAAGACGGCCACTGCTGAACATAGGCCTCCCCAAATGGGTTTGCCATAATCGCCATGCTAGGCAGGCGGGTTGGCGATCGCAGTATGGTGTTAAAATGCATAGAGAACACTGCTGCCCATTCTCTAGTAAGTCCCTTAGTCGCCTTTTACGACACCCACGGGAAGAAATAGGATGGTACTATTCTTTACGTCCGGCACCACACGGAACTCACGAGATTCAGTATTGTATAACTCTCCAAACCAGCCAGGGCTTATGAGAAAAATTACATGATACAATGCATGCAATGCATACATGCTATGCTAAATTGTACTTCCTAACTAATATTATAAATGCGAAAGTTAGTTTGTATGTTTGTTTATTTGTTTATTACGCTTTCCCGCTAAAACGGCTGAACAAATTTGATTAAAATTTGGCACATGGGTAGACCATGAATCGGGATAAAAGGTATTCTATATCCTGCCTACCTTTTATCGCGATATTCCCAAGGGATCGACACTTATACTGGTGAAACCGCGAGGCGCAGCTAGTTTTATTATAACACCCACAGTCAATCGCTGGACACTGAACTCTCCAATAAAGAGTATAAAGGCCGTATAACGCTGATCGATGTCATGAGAGCGACGTAATTTGTCGACATTTTCATTAAATAAATGAAAAGAAAAGGAATGTGAAACAAACTGCTTTTTAATACTAATGTAGTCAATAGGCAAACTTATACAGCTAAGCTTTAAAAAGCAAGCCATAATTTAACATTTTTGTACTAAAGCTTGAGCTTTTAATTAACGAATTCTTAATGGTCGGCTTTTAACTGCTACTATACACTACTTACATTATTAATGGCAAAAAAAGAACAGCAAGCCAGCCAATACATATTTTTAAATTAATTTTCTATCAAGTCATTGTCTATCAAAATCATGTTTCAGAAACATCATTAAAATACTAAAACCTTTAAAAAAATAATTAAATTTTATTTCGATCTTCTGTATTAGTAATAATTCAATGATGGAGTTTCCTAAACCAGAAATATTTTTCTATTTTCAGATTCCGGAGAAAAGCGGTTTGTAGCAGCAACGATCAGATCTGCTAAAGAAGTACTTCCAACAATGTACGGAATGCTAACTTCGTTATCATCAAAACTAAGTTATTAATAAAACAAGTTCCTTCAAAGATGACCACAGAAACTAAGTAATGGTGACTGCTCGTTTACTTCAAAACTGAGTTTCAATTTCACTCGCCTACCTTCGTCAAAGGAAATTCTATTAATCTTGAATTACGGAACTGTCTAACTGAAATTAGGCCAAGTCAAGAGTCTTAATGGTGTCTTACCTGCACAAATTAGATGCACGTTTTAAGTTGTTCAAATATAAATTGAGAATGAAGTCACTTGAATAAAATTACAATGTAAGGGGAGAAAACACTGGAACACGAGTAACATTTGATGTGAAGATAGAACTAATAAATGAGTGAGGCACGCACATTAATTAGTTGATGAGATAAGACCTTGAAGGGGAGATAAGGTGGATACCTGAAAGGTATAATTTGAAGCGTCGATGGCGTGGCTGCTCGGCCTGCGAGGACCGGCGCTCAGTCCGACGTCGGCTGGCGAGGTGCGCGGTCGCGTCGCTGTCCGTCGCGATCCTCTCCCACCCCCTCTGTTGCGATAGCGAAGTGCGCTAACTTTAAAATGTCCCTCAACTCCCGAATGTTGTTACCAGTGAACCGCAAGCTTGAAAGTGACTGATGAAGTTGAACGAAAATTACTGTTACATCTGAACGATCAAACGGGTACCAAACTTTGGATTTCGATTGAATTGTAGTGGTTTTTGAGATGTGATTAATTAATAAGTAGCTATTCGTAAGTATCTAACGTTTTAATTATATATTTCAGAAATGTTATGATTGAAATGTAATATTTACGCACAGGGCGGTCTTTTGAATATTTAATAGCCATATTTTAAGCTATTTTTGTCATGGAAACTCTTGCTGAAATTATTCAAATATTTTCATAAATAATATGTGATTACTAACTGTTACGCAGAACGGAACAAAGTATTTACGTGAATAAGAACAGACAAGTCATGACTATTCCTAAATCGACTAAACGTTTGAAAACTATGCATTCAAGAGCATTCGGATTCACTAATAATATAGCAATTTTAGCTCATTGTATTGTCTTTACAACCTCTCTCTCAAATAGTATAACAGCTCATTTGTGAAAGCAAAGCCTTACCTACCTTGCCGCCGAGCCAAATGGTGTGTTTCAGACTGAAGTGTAGACTGCCAGCGCCATTGCACATGAGTTTCCGACTTTTTCACTAGGTTCGGGAACGTATATTATTATTTATTTATGAAAAGTTTACAGTAATTTTGCACTTAAAACCATGCCCCACAAAATCGTTTCCACGTGTTTGAAATATCTACAGCCGACGGTAACTTTTTCTATTAGGTGTGCTTGTTCATACTTGTCATGATAAAAAACCTCTGGGCTTTCCTTTAGCTTTTTCGCTGGTATTTATGTTTAGCTATCAGGCGTAGAAGCAGTTCTAACGGCGGCTATTTATCATGAACGCAACCCTCAGGATGCGATACTCTAACAATCGTCTTCTTATTTAAATACGCCAACATTTTGGGTTGCTCCCTACTAGTAGGTACTTATCCCTGAAAACTTGTACACTATAGCTAAATATACTTGTAAGGGCTATATCGAGTATATGATAGCCAGCCTCCAAGATCTTCCAGCGCACATTTGGCAGTCACCCTTGATTTTAAACTGATTATTGGCTCATCTTTTCATAACTTATCACAGTATGAGTTTTCTCATACAGCTTGCGGCGACACAATAGAAGTAGCGGATAGTTCTTACACGTTAATGATGCAATGGTAGAGGTTTTGACACCGTCCAAGGTATTCGCTGTTGGTGTTGGACGATCATAGCACAAAGACGATGTAGGAGCTAATCGACCGCCGTATCCTAGGCAGAAGAGTCCGCATGGCAAGCATACAGACAAGTAAAAACTCCTTACCCTCCTTAGGAACCTACTACGCTTTGGATGGGCAACTAATTTCATCTTTCTGACTGAAAATTCCTTGACAATTCTAAATTCTTGCCTGTAAATGGTTTAATTGAAATAATTGCTTTAAGTTTGAGTTTTATGTATAAGTTAAGCTTGTACCCACCATATTAATATGTGACTATAGACTATACCAGTGGTCGGCAAACCGCGGCTAGCGAGCCGCATGCGGCTCTTCGGCCTATAGAGTGCGGCTTTGTACAAATGTCGATGAGCACGAGCGTAGATACCGGCGGGGGTCGGGGTTTCGGTCATTTAGCAAGACATCAAGTTATATTAAAAATTCAAACTATAAAGTTTGAAATTTTAATATAACTTGATTGATGTCTTTGAAATATTTCAAAGATTTAATTCCATAGTATTTTCATCAAAAATTTATAGGACATCGCAAATATATACGTATAATTTACTGTACATTTCAACGTTTTCCAATGTTAACTTGTTAATAATTAAGATGCCTTCATCATATTATTATCACCCGATATGATGATGATGATGAAGGCATTCAACTTCTTAGCAAATTAATTTTAGGAAGCGTTGTGGAGTGAAAGAGGATGGGAGTTTTAAGGATTAAGAAAAGTGTATTGATACAGTTTAGACACAGAGAGGATTGGCTCTTATAAGAAATCTTAGTCGTTATAGTATTGATATTTGGCTCTATTGACTAATGAGTTTGCCGACCAATGCACTATACACCAATAATATACCTGTTTTGTAATAATCTCTTGTCTAAAGTAAAAATTATCTGCGTAATTCTGACTTTATCTTTGCATGTACAGTTTATTATTGGTGGCTACGAATTGTTACTGTATTATTACATATACAAGTTATAAATACAAAATATTTAATTCAAAACACATTAACACTTTATGACAATCCGTTGAATTACTCATACCGACACCGCCATATTTAATTTCCTACACTCTATTTTGCGTGTGCTACGCCGTAGCATAGCTCGTAGCCTGCTACGAAATTTATTGAAATTCCTTTCGTTTATTAAAATCGTTGAAAGTGTGCCCAAAGTAAGTTATTACTTTCCGAAAAAACAACATTTATGGTCATATTATGACTAGTTATTATACGTATGTAATATGCATAAAGAAAAGGACCGGTTTCCGTCATTATTATCCACAAATGTTTTGTTTTTTTTGTAAATTGCCTATTACTAAGGATTTTCGAATAGTCAACGTATCATTAGGAAAATAAACAACCTCGCTTCCAAGAACCGCCAAAAAGAAACGATTGTATGGATTTTACAAGAAAACAATACTTCTATAAAATATCTTTCTTTTGACATTTCCTAGTAAACTTCAAGACATTAATTTATATTAGGTTCTTGTAGCTAAATATGTGCATACCTACCTCAAACATATTATGTTTTACTGTTCAACTACAATGTCTTTCGCAGGAGACGGGCTAGCTTTTTTAGATTGGTCTTATCGGCTTTAACTCATCTTAACCATTTACGGCAAACTTAAAAAATAATCCGTTGTCCCTTTTTCTTTATTAATATTTAACCTGCACTACTTTGATTGGCAGCAAGGCCCTAATTCGAACACCGAAACATTACTTCATACGCTTTCTCTACCTACTTACTATATTTGTCGATCCGAAAACATCTAGTTTTAGAAAACCAGATGATATTAGGGCTGTAGCAGGCTGCATGGACGAGAGTCGCTAGGGATAGGGAGAAATTAAGGCATTTGGAAGAGGCCTATGTCAACAGGTAACATACAGACGGGAGCTCGGGGCAGTTACTTAATTCTAAGTAATATCTATCAAAACTCTAATATTGTATCAACTAAGCAAAATATAACCAACTAATGTACTTCTTATACCTGTCTGATTAAAGGCTTATATTATTAAATGTTTTGAATGTTTGATGTGTTAGAACGTCTGTTGGTAGACCAACAGATTTTTTTATGCATTGCATTACAACTATTCTCCTACACGACACAAAAAGTATGGTGGTATCAAATCTTTGGTCATTTTTCACAAGGAGCTCTACTTATATTATATATTAGCTTCTTCGCGCCACTTTTTCTGCGTGGTCTTCAGAATTGGGTCCAGAGAGAAATGAAAAATGCAAATAGACATACATTGTTTTCATATAAATCTATTGGTTTGTGCGGCGCACGCCAATAAAGCTCCCAAGTCCGCATAATTTTTTTACGACACCTTCAACAATCAGCGTCATTTTTCGTCAGACAATTTACAAAAAACCATAATGAATTATACACTCAAACCTTCCTCATGAATTACTCCGTGCATTGGTAAAAAATCGAATGAAAATCCGTTCAGTAGCTTATGAGTTTATCGCGTTCAGACAGATAGACAGCAGCACCCCGGGACTGTGTTTTATAATATGTAGTCATAAAGTGTAAGATGGGATGGGCCCGCATACCTTTTATTTTTCTTTTTTTTTGAATATTTTCCAACATAGCATTCACACTCGCCCGATATTACATGGGTCTTTAAGACAACTGGAGAAATGTGGGTGTACCACAATAAACCGCTAGATATCCCTTCGGGGCTCACAGGCGTCTTGTTTTGTTATGTTTTTCAACCATGTTTTTGGGCAGCCATAAGTCCTTGCTAACGGAAATAGTAGGTCAAGATGTATAATTATAACACGCCTTTCTAGCATATTAATAATAATAATACCAGCCTGTTACCATCCCACTGCAGGGCAAAGGCATTTTCTGATACGGAGAAGGCACGAGCATTGATCACCACGCTTGCTCAAGACGGGTTGGTGATTTCAGATTTATATTAGTTATAAGTCCAGATTTCTTCACGATGTTTTCCTTCACCGATGTCAGTAATGTCCAAAATAAACTCTATGAATTGAAAAGTCACATTGGTACTTGCCCGGATTTGAACCCCTAGCATATTGATCCCCACTAATTACTGTCAATATGACAAAGAATACAGAACTATCATTACTTAACATCTACTTAAAAGCTGAATATTAAAAAAATATTCATTAACAGCAATACTTGAATATTTAGACTGGTTATTACTACTATTAACTTCAGAAAAATTGCTTAGCGACTTTCCGCATAAAAGTGTGTTAGATTTACTCAATATTAACATAAAATTGGGACCCGTTACATATAAAGGAGAAGATTATAACTATACACAAAAAAAGCCATCCATTAATCTTGATAAACCTGCATCTAAAAGTCGACTGAGAAAAAGGCACAAAGCTGGATCAAATGCGTGTATACATACTTTATAAATTCAAGAAGTTGGTTAATAAATGATACCTAAATGTAACGAACATCACAATGATCACAAATGATAAAAAAACTTTGCTGCTGAAACACATGCCAAATTTAATTCATTTGCAATCCACAAAACCGTACATAAACCAAGTGTAGTTAAATTACAAAATCTAGTCCAACTAATTGGATACAAAAACATAGGCCACAACTTGTTTGCGAAATGCTAATTTGAAGCATGTGAACGTGGACGGTAAATATATTTTGAGTTCAAATGCAACCACAAAATGTAGTTCTTTTTTAATAAGTTTTAAAGACTTATTAATATGTTCATCATACTGAATGAACATTGTTTCATTGTAGTAGATAAGTGGCTCATTAATAGTTTCGGGGAAACGGATTGAACCAATAACTGTAACCGCTATTATGCCTGTAATTAGTTTTGATTCTCAGAAGCACCAACAGAATGTTGAAAGCACTAAACGATTCATTATATTTTCTTTATGGTTTGATTTTATTTTCTTCAGGGTAAATAAGGTTTCGATTCCTTCCGGCCAAGCTATAACCGAAGCATATTTTGAAGTTTCGTGTAACAGCTTTCATCGTGGTGACTGACAGTCAATTACGTTCGGGTGGTACGTTGCGAGATCACAAATACCTTGCAAGAACATCAAATAAGTTGATGTGAAGATAGTTTTTTTTTGGAGCTGAACTACCTTCCACTTCATATTCAGACGTATTGTTCACTCGGCTTTGGCCATAATGTTTCTTTTGCTGTTCTTTGAACTCCTGTAATATTTGTTTAAAAACAACTCTTGTTGACTAATTTTGATAATATTAATGGTTCGCTTATCTTGGTGACTCTACACGTTTCTTCAATGGAAATGTTTTCCAGACTTTGAGTAGCTATTAGCTGTAATCTTAAAAGCAACTTATTCGAACAGTAGTAGGTATTTGAAGTGTGTAGGTGCAATATATAACCTTTCTACTTTCGGTCGAGGTTACGAGCACCATTGCAAGCCATTTCTCTCAATCTACTTTTACGACTTTTGCGTGAAGATTAACTCCTGATATATTTTTCATTCTCATGTACACAGTTGCAGCAAAAACATTATATTTTTATAGTATTTTGATTTAGTCTTATGTATTTTTAATTAATTGATACATTTGCAGATATAGGCAATCCAGAAATGAGTTTGTTGTTGTGGAAAACAGTTTTTTACTAGCTTTACATAGAATCGACACGACTTTGTGCACCTCTCGTTTCTAGTTAATAAAGTAAAAACACCCTGTGTAGTATAAGACCTATCTTATATTTAGAGCAATTCCTAGAAATCTCGGGCACCTTACCTCAGATTTTTTGAAGTGAAAACTTCTTTAGGCGCGTTAAGCAATTATTGGTAGGGGATAAACTTATGGATTCGCGTCACCGACATGATAGCGCCGTAGTGTTGTACTATGGAATATAGATGGCGCTAATACCAGTTTTAAGTTTTGACTTCTGACGGCAGTCCCCATGACTGTGTTTTTTCTTGGAGCTTGAGTTCTCCTCCAGGGTATTATATTCTCACAAAACTATTAATTTATTCTAAAAATGGTAATTAATTAATCCGTCACGAATAAACCTCAGAAGTTTTTAATTATAAATATTTCCTGTTATTTAAGCCTTAATTTGGAATCCTGGCGAGGGAAATTCATTACCTTCGTAAAATATTGAAATGTATACAGGGCCAGGGCCTACATACTTAATAGAACAATAAATAATGTATACTCTCTAGAAACTAGCACAGGTTCTATTGACTCTTAACTATAGTCGGTTACGGAACCCTAATTGTGCGAGCTTGACTCGCGCTTTCCTAGTTACGATAAACTTTAAAAACAAAAAGATTTTGAGTTTCGACTCCTAAAATCATTCAGCAATTCCGTTTTCCCTCTTGTTTTTTAAAACTTGAAAAAATACTCAAGCGTGCTACAGAAATAAGAAAAGTCAAGTTTATTTTCTTTCGCTACATCGAATTGTAGATTCAATTTCTTAAGTACATACAGACGTAGATAATGGAACATAAAGCGCCAACACTGGTTGGAGCGCAGATATGTCGCACCTAATATATGGACGTGAAAGCTCTTTAAGAAATTCTCATATAAAACATTACCGCAAGATAAAAGTGACAAAACGATTTTTGATAAGACGTACGTATTTTATGAGTGAATAATTTGAAAGATCTCACAAATACATTCGAGGTGGCGCCTAATCTGATTACCGTACTCCGAAATTTCTCAGATTACCATTTAACGTGAAAATCTTTGCGTAAACTTTTGTCCCACTTATTACCGCTTCAAGTGCCTTAAAATAATTTCTCACTTTTTTCATCGTGGGCACTTCGTTACGGTCTCTTTCATCTTTTAATTTCTTTCTTTACTTCGTTTACTTTTTTATCCTTTTCACATTCCGCTCCCCAGTGCCTAATGCTTCAATTACTGCTCAAAATGGAAATGCAGTAAACAAAATCGAAATAGAAAACGGTCGTTCCGATGCGGATAATAGCTGAGGAAATTCAACTTGTAACTGAAGGCACATTTTTTTATGTTTAGCAAAACACGAATCTCTGCTTTCGTGTAAAGGTGAATCGTTATTGTGAAATCGGATTTCATGTTCGTTTCTCTTTGCATTTATTTAAAGCAATATTCCCTTATCTGATAATAAAACAAACTTCATCTAATATCGCGAATATTTTTTTATTTTTTTTTATTTATTCAGAATCTGTATTAACAATAACATACATAAAGTCTGCCAAACTGTATAACAGTTTGTCGGCAGTTGTTCTCGTCTAGCAATGTCTTACAAATTTTGAATTTTGAAAATAATATGCAAAAACTTAATTATACTAAGTAAAGTATAAAATAATACACCTACAGTCGAAGAAAGAAATAAATATAAGAAATCTTACATTATGCAAAAAGACATTATGTAGCAAACGTGATGTTTGTTACAGACATATCTATGGATACAATGATAGATAATGTTTTTGTAGAACTATTTTAAGTGGGTTCTTAGACTTGAAATGCGATATCAGTTTTGAGGATAGCTCGTTAGTGAACTAACGTTGGTACTACGTACCTTCGTGTGAGCTTACTAAAGTAGTTTTTTTTTAATTTTGGAACAGACTTGCTGTTCCAAAATTAAAAAAAAGTCTTCGTCTTAGATAAACGAGTTGGGTACATATGCTTACGTTCCACTTTGTGGTACTGATTGTTAAATTGTTCAATCAAGATATTTAACTTACTTTTAAGATGGATCGGGAGTACTTTACAAATTATGAACAGTTTTTCATAATTTTTATTTCATATTTTCTTGTTTTTTTTTTTATCTATAAGTAGTTAGAATAACCTTATCTGCAAGATGTTAATTTTGTTTAAGTTTGTAGGGAATGTAAGACTATATCCACCCAAGCCATAACCAATAGTTGAGTCAGCCAGTGCGTAATACAAGGTATACAGTACTTTCCTGCTGACAACATATTTTAATAAAGGTTCTGGTTATTGAAAACCAGTATTAGGTGCATGCTGAACTCTGGTTCAACATGCACCTAGAAAATATCTGTATTCTCTAGGAGGCATTTATTAATATCACCATATAGAGCTGTTTATTTAAATATTAATGTCTTATTTCCTTCAAAATAAACTATTTCTTGCATAAAGTAGTACTCCCGTATCTGTTAAACAAACCAACATGAAGGTACACCGTATGTTAGTATAAATAGAAGCGAATACTGCTCCAGATCCGTAGAGCGGATTACTATCCCAAAGAGGTTTCACATTAATCCCAACTTACGCCAGCTATTCGTCTACATTCATTTGATAACAGTGGAACAGAGGGAACCGCAACAGTCCACAGCTGCAATCTAATTTGAAACCCTACTCGAATGCAGCCAGAATTTTCCCTACCGGCAACCCTTGGCGCCACTCCAATCTTTATTTTATCTACTACCACGAAGCACCTTCGTAAAGCGTAAATAACCAACTTTTGCTGTCGAAAAAATTCCGTTTGAGAGTTCGTGTGTAAAAACCAAATTATTAATACTCTTAATAATTCTTGGTGTTCCGTGTCTAAGTTGCTAAAATTTAACATCTACAAAAGCAGTGCAGTATCTGTCTGTCTGTCCGTCTGTCTCACTCTTTCATTTCGGTGACCATTTGACGCAGACAGTTTTAGCTGCGGGAAGTAGTGCCCCAATTACTAACATGAACTTTCTTTTTCATCACTCGGCTCGTGTTACTCTAGGCAGTGAGATCGTTCTTTTATTGCCATACAACAAATAAGGATTTACTACAGTGTCAGCTTAAAAACGTTTAGTTTATTGATTTCTTCGTGTTTTCTATGTTTAAAATCCAGAATTGAATAAATATGAAAACCGCATATATTGTATGCAAAACGGTGGAATTCGTTGTTCCGGGTCCTATAACGTGCTGCTCAAGGACCTTTGTCCAGCTCTGATGTACGATAGGCAGATTTGATCGAACTTTTGAAGATACAAAACAAAACACGAATAAAACCGCCCACGCCTCTCACTTAGCCCCTTAATAAATTAATCAAACAATGTTTAGTACCTACACATATTCATCAAGGCAATCGATGGATTGGGTTTGTACACTGCAAGGAACAACGCTTTCGCGTGGCCTGCCTGATAAAATTGATTAAATGCAAGCATACTCCGTAAATAAACCAACGTTTTTTCTAAACTCAGCACGAAAGTAGCAACGAACGACCCTAAGTATTCACGAGCAACCTCGATGAACGGGAAAATAAGACAGACAATATGAAATGACGGAAATTGGATTTATATTCCTTTTAGTTTCTTTTTCGCACACATTGCACAAGCGCTGTCGCTTTTTCCTTATAAAAGAAAGCCTTAAGTAGGTACTATCTTACAGTATATATAGGTCGATTGTTATCTTCGTATTATTATTACATACTCTCGCCTACTGCTGCCTACATGTAGGTGTAATATTATCAGACACATTCATTCGTTTCTTTTAACTAAAGACGTCATGTTTAAATTAATGATGTGTGTGTATAAAGGAAATTCTATCATCATTCCATTTATCGTTTCTTTGGTATTTCCTTCCTCTTATCCACATTCATCAAATAACGTTGTATGTAATAATATCCAGCTTATCAATACACACTATGCGTAGAAAAGTTATTAACAAAATACATTTCAAAGTGGTTCGTGAAGAACCCTATAATTTCTGACTCAGAGAACGTACATTAAAATACCTACTAAATCAGGTAAATTGAAGTAATTAACACATTCCATTATTGGCATGAAAATAATTATACAAATTCATCGTTGGCTGTAAATTTTAAAAATATTCATCCAATTGCACTGGCATCACCTCACCAATATTTTGAATTTAATAACCAGAAGAGATTGCAATTTTTAGCTGCTGTCAGTACGAGTAATATGGCGAATGTAAATTAATCTTATTTTCACATTAGCTTCACGACTATTTTTCGCATGAATGGGGTGACTGATGACCTCGATTATAAACTCCTTTTTTCTTATTTCTAACAAAAATTAAGTGTTTGCTTGTTTATATTAAAGGCATAATGCTGTAATAAGTATATTATAGAATTATGTGTGATTTTAAATCTTGATTTATAACTTTCATAAATGAAACCTAGATGCTCCAAGTACAGATTAATGTTATATGATTGATTTTTTATTGCCTAACAACATCGAAGTTTTCTACTGCACGTTAATTAATTAATTACACGTTAATTTCGGTTACTCCTTCAAAAAGTCTACAGTCAGAAACCAAAAGTTCTAAGTTAATTCTAAGTAAAATTTACTACTAACTTAACCTTATTAACACAAACTTACTTCTTACAAG
Source organism: Agrochola lota (assembly GCA_947364205.1). Lineage (NCBI taxonomy): Eukaryota > Metazoa > Arthropoda > Insecta > Lepidoptera > Noctuidae > Agrochola > Agrochola lota. The sequence goes on along the minus strand of OX376223.1, from coordinate 12,650,719 downwards.
ATCTCTAGCCTGCCCGAGTTAATCAAAAGTCTGGCATAACTAAAATTTAATAATAAAATACTAACACTGAATTGGGATGCCTCAAAAATTACTACTAGGAATCATAGCTAAACAATTCTTCTGTACTAGCATTTCTCTATTGCGACTACAAAGATGTGAGTATTCTTAGTACTGAATAAAGACACAAAGAAAGTATCTAGAATTCTCATCTTGTCGTGCAAATTACAAGTGAGTAGAAAGAACAGAGGAATTGTACGCATAAAATTACAGTGTCTTAAAAAATGCATGGGTAGGTAAGACGGGTTTTTTTTTACTGAGGTCTAGGGCATTTCGGTCGAATGGTGACAAATGGACTTACCCAGTTTAATATTGAAATAGTGTGACTTTTAGTCAAGAGTTTTCGCGTAATTGTTCGGAGCGAAGTTTTATGAATGAGGTTTTTACAATGAGAAAGTGTTTTTAATTGTAAGTTCTATTTTTCTACTTTGTAAGAATAGTTGACACCAAATAGTTAATATTTTAAAGTCAGTTAATGGCTGTCGATGAGATAAGATAAACGTTGGCAGCCCACTGTGAAGCTCAATCAGTGACAACAAGTATGTTTTGTAGTAATATGCCAAGTTTTATTTTCGAACCACTTAGTCTATTTACTACTTTTATGCTCCAAACGTATCTAGTTATAGTCATGATTCAATCAGCAACTCTAAGGCTAAGCGTATGCTGAGACGGAGGTGACGCAGCACAGCACAGCACAGATTTTGCAGGGTGGGGCAGGCGAGGCAGACATAGGCCGCAACTATATGCTGCGACGCATCTACACAGACACATTCACGTCCTTGCTAGTGCAAACAATACATTGTGCACTAACAATACACTGTGCTGCGTTACCTGCGTCTCAGCATACGCTTAGCCTTAGAGTGTAGTGTAGTAAGTGAAGACACGCACGCGTTACGAAAAATCCTGTGCCGGCTCTACAACGAGACGCAAAGCAGAACAGACACGATCTTTGTCGCGCGTGTCTACGCCGCAGCGTACGCCGCTGTCAGTACGTTCATGCATTAGAAAAACTGCTCTGCCCTGCGCTGCATGGACCTGCGTCACCTGCGTCTAAGCATACGCTTAGCCCGAAAATGGGTTGTTTCAATAGTCAAGGTACGTCTATGAAAATAATAGTACCTACGTACTACAGAGTTTTCACGCAATGCTATTACCATTTCCCGGAATCATATCGAAACACAAGGAACATAAACGAGCGAAAAATCTCTAATTTCTCAACTTCTCTATCCGTAAAATTCAAAAATTCAAAATATTTTATTTCACGTAGACCTACAGGGGTACTTATGAAACGTCAGAAGCTAGGTGCACGGTTCCAATTGGTCGTTTCCTATAGAGAAGAGCTGGCAAGAAACTCCACGGTTACTCTTTAAAAAATAATTGGCTTTTACAATATTTTTAAATAACAGTGTTAGGTATGGGAGGACTGGGCACACCACAATTGTGGCGATAACTCCCCTCTTTGAGGAGTGGCTAGAGAGGCGCCACGGCGTCCTCACCTTCCACCTGACGCAGGTCCTCACCGGACACGGTTGTTTCGGGGGGTTACTGTTCCGTATAAGGCGGGAGGAAACGCCCGGGTGTCACCACTATGTGGATCGCCCGGAGGATACAGTGGAGCATACGGTGGAGGTCTGCCCGGCTTGGGTGGAGCACCGCCGTGTCCTCACGGAGGTGATCGGCGGCGGCGATCTCTCGCGTCCAGCCCTGGTTCAGGCCATGGTTCGGAGCGAGAGTGCATGGGAGGCCGTCACCTCCTTCTGCGAAGCAGTTATGCTCGCGAAGGAGGAGGCGGAGCGCGCGAGGGAGATGCAAGATGCACGCCCTCGCGCCCTTAGTCGCCGCAGGAGACGCCCCAGACGTCGGGAGTCGCGAGCCGACTTCCGGCCACCGTAGGCGCGGGCTTGCGGACGGTGAGCAATGGGTAGCTCGCCGTCCGATAAGGACCAGGTCCGGGTCGACGGCGCGTTGTGTTACACGCGCGCCTCAAAGAGATGTCAGCACCAACTGACGGGGTCCGTAAGGACCAATGCCTGCTGGGGTTGCGGGTTTGTCCGAAAGGGATATCGCGGCCCCGGCACACAGGCAACGGAAGGAACACGGGTGGGTTTTAGTCAGTAAAAGTCTGACACACCCTCCCGCTCCGAGAAGGTATTTGATAAATTCACAACTTCAAAAAAAAAAAAAGGTATGGGAGGACAGTGTAGGTCTTTCAACAAGTACCAGGTACTTAACAAAATCTACTATCCACTATCTCTCCAGCGTTTTCACATTTACAAAATAGAAAAGAATCTATATACAAGAAATATAAATAATAAAAACCAATTTTAAACGAAATGACATGATTGCTATTGCAACTGTAACAAATCAAAATAATTATCATGTACACAAAAGCCACTAATAAAGAGTTGAAATTAAATTGTAGATATATAATGTCAAATAATAGGATGATTATGTCAAGGAACAATGTAAAAATAATAAAAATGTTAATTTGGGTGCAGTTAATAGACTCTTACATAATTTGCCGTTAATGAGGTACCAGGGAAGCTCTATATATCTAATCTCTAAAACAAAGTCGCTTTTCGCGTTTGTCTGTATGTCCGCGTTGTTCTTCTAAAATACGCAAAGTATTTTAATGAGGTTTTCAACATCATTTAGAGAATGTATTCTGGAAGGTTTCTGTATATAATATATTAACATTTAACTTAGATATAGCACAGAAATCTCGATGTTTTGACATGTCGCCACATCAGTACATTGCATCCGTGCGAGCAGGGGCGGGTCGCTAGTCAAATAAGACTAAATGCTAGGCTAATAATAAACAACACTGAAATAAACAGGTCATCGTAGGATATAGAATTTCTATACGAAATACGTTTTTTTTTTAAATATTGTATTTCAGATGTATGCCGACAGAGTGAGTTTGAGCAAACAGGAACCCTGTGTAGTTTGCCTTTCCAGATACGCTCAATATTCAACCTTTTGCATAGTAGTGTGCCTAAATGTACTCGCTTATTTAGCTTCGAGCATGTAACTCCACGGTTATACATTTTCTTGGCATTGAGAACTAAGTTGTTTTCCGTAAACCAACCCGTAACCATTGAGAGTGAAACCAATGTTTACGTCGTCAAAATCTTATCTATTCCTGTCTTCTTTAAAAATAAGAGACGTATCATCTGCAAACAGTAAAATATAATAGAAATTTATAAAATAAATACTGACATAAAATGGAAAGTCCATTATTATTCTTATTGTAATTGATATTCGCTAAGAATAACAATGGACCTAGTATTGAGCCTTGAGGTACACCGAACTGAACTGTAGCCGTGCTAGCTCGGAAGATTTCACACCATTAACATCTACAGATTGAAATAGTATTATGTAAATAAGAATGTATAACTTCGAGAGCTTCGCTTTGGACACCGTAATGACGTTACGTTACATTAAAGCGTGTCATGGTATACGCAATCAAAGGCTTTGGAGAGATCACAAAAAACTCCAATAGCATTTTCCAAGTTCTCCCATGCGTTAAATAAGGGTGTGTAACGTTTGATATAATAACAAAAGTTCTAATAATCATAAGACCTAATTTCATTTTTTTTTTTTATATAACGATCAAATGATCTAATGAATTATTGATATAATTTAATTTTACCTAATTTCATATGGTATAATGAACAATTTAAATAATGCACATTTGAAATAATATTCAATTAATATAATATTCAGTTACTATAATAATATATTCAAAATCTATAAGTAACGTTTAATATAATTTCTACGATTCTCCGACACGATTGATATGATACGATTTTCTTCATTTCTACGATATGGCGATAACATAATTATACACCGGCTTGTAGTTAATAGGTTAAATCTGTTCCAAAACCGAATCGGGGCACCCCGATTTTACGTAGTCTTTTGGCTCCTACCCTAGAATGTATATAAGAACCGGAGGCGCGGAGGGAGAGCAACTCCCGCCCGCTGTAACAAAGCATAGGCACCCGTGCCAGCCGTAGCGGCTGAGGCTGGTCACCGGAGGCGACTAGTAAGCCGAAGCTGCATGCATGGACGCCTATCCTTTGTTACGTAGGGGCCAAGGGGTTGCACTTCCCGCAGCGCCGGAAACGATGCATAAGCAACTTTATGTTTTGAGGTTAGGTTACAATATAATTTGCTTTTCTCAAGAACGATGCGCTGCCTTAGAAAAGTTCCTAAATCAACACATATATTAAAAGTAACAGCTAGATAGGGAGCTGCGATCACTATTATATTACTTAAAAGTTTAATGCAGATGCCCCAGTACTCACCACTGTTTTTAGACTTAAGCGTTTTATAAACATTATTGTTAAATGAGTGAACTTTACATCCTGTTCCCCTAAATTGGTGAGCCCGACATGATGAACATCAGCGCAGCCTTAATGCAACTTCTTCAGCGTGACGTCATCATCATCATCACTCTCGCAAGCTTTCGAGAGGCGAGTCATACAGCCAGACAGCACCTACGGCTTCAACGGGTATTCTGACCACCAGCATGCAGCGAACGCTCATTCCTGGTCATCACCCACAGCCTCATCACCCCGACTCACTGGGGAATCACCGCAATCACCACAATCACCACAATCGCCGCAATCACCGCAGGCAGTTCCGACTCACTGGATCCTTAGCTGACTTCAACCATTAGACAGTTTCCTGCCAAACACAACTCCCGTCTGGTCGGAGGATCCAGTTCTCTTTTCTAATGAGGATGAGTGAATTTTACACCCTATTCTGTTCTCTGGCTTATTATTAGTACATTTCAAAAATATATATTTAAGCCCCAAAATAATCTAAATAAATAAAATTTATAAAACTAAAACCCGACTTCATAGACAAACAAATAAAAAAAACAGAGTAAATCGAACAGATTACGTATTACTCCGCATTTTACAAATTAAAAATCCGTAGTCACACGTAATCTGTTCGATATATGCCCTAACACGTGTGACTCCGGATTTTACTAGTTAAAAATCCGGAGACACACGTAATCTGTCCGATTTATGCCCTAACACGTGTGAATCCGGTTTTCACTAGTTAAAAATTCGGAGTCACACGTAATCTGTTCGATTTATGCCCTAACACGTGTGCCCTAACACCTGTCTTGTTTAATTATTTTCATAGCGTTATATCCTGCGGTATTCTGCTGTGCGGCATATCCGCTGGCATTCAAAATATATTTGTTCTTCAAAAACGAGCTGTTCCAAATATTTACGAGCTAGGTTCCAAAGTTTCTCTGAGTTTTTCGGGTTCCGTACCTTTTTTTTTCGTTTTAACGTCCCAATAATCGGTCAGAGAATAAGAAATGTTAAGGAATTGTGGGACGACATTCAATGACATATAGAATTATATTATCTACCATCAATTGCTATAGTTATTTCGTTATGTTATAAAAATAGCAATTCTACAGAATGATACATCTGAAAAAGTTCAACATAAAAGTCTGCAATGGAATAAGTCTATTTTTTAAGGATGACTCAGAATAACCATTATTATCTTTCCGCATTTGATAAATATTTAATTGTTATTTCCGAAGGTATTTTGACCGGTATTAAATTAATCCTTACCCAATAGAATATGTTATTTAAATTGGGCATTTAGTGTAGATTAAAATATGCCGTAATATCATATCATTTAAATGAATAGTTTAAAAGATATCACATATTCAAAATTACGCGTAACAAAATAATTATGGTTGGCGTCTACGCGCAGCGGTAGGAGTCAATGACCTTTTCCTCGGCTATTAGGTATGTAATCCCGGTAGTACGTTCCCGTGGGATATTTTGCGACATCCACGCGGGCGAAGCCGCGGGCAAAAGCTAGTAGTTTATAAAACATTGTGAGGTAATCTAAAAAAGTACAAAAACGACGTTGATACTAATTACTAATTGAATGAAATTTAAACAGGTGATGCATTTTTAAAAATAATTAAAGATTTTTTAACTATTATTTGTTATTTCCGATTGAATTTTTGTTGGAACATCATTAATTAGAGTACGTATTAAATAATCATTCGTCTGTTTCCCGTAATAGTTTTTGTATCTCGGTACTTCCAGTTTTGATTGGGCTGCCATTCTTGTTGCTATGCTATGATGGAATTTAATTTGCAGTTCTTTGTTGGTGAACTGCTCTATTAATAACCACTTTCGTATTTTAGTGTGTATTGACAAGATTTTACAATATTTAAAGAAACCTGTTACGGCCATCACCATCATACAGGTATTTTTTAAATTTTATTTGTGTTAATTTTTTTTTTAACAAGTTTTGAATGTTCGGCCATAGCTTGTCACTCTATAAGAAATTATTGACACTGCGAGTGCATTATAACGATTAAGTCATATTTTAAAAGGTATTTTGTATGTAATTACTTCGATGCTCTTAGTTAGTATCTCATTTGTGACTAACTATGTAAGCGGGCACGCCCTTTATTCATAGAGGCTTTTTTTTATTTATTAAGTTCTGTTTACTTTTGTTTTTTTTTTCTCCTTAGGTATAGTTTTTGATGTTTTTTGTTGGTATATTAGCGTATGCTAGCTGACATTATGGCAAATAATTAAATTTAATGTTTTTTGTTGGGTAATGTAAATTATTTTGCATACTATTGTATAGAATTAAGTTTTTCTAACTGAGCAGACAGCTGTGCTGCTGGGGAGTTTGTTGCGCCACTTCTTCCCACTAGGAAGTGGTGATGGGTGGGCGTTTTCGGGAACTGTCTTATGTAATTTTGACGTTCGAAAAGTGATAATTCTCAGCCTAGTTTGAATAAATGACTTTTAATTTGATTTGATTTTCTACTAATTACTACGAGTACCTTCAGTGAAAAAGTTGTTTTGCGACGAATTCTTCTTTTCTTCGTTTTCTTTTTTTTTTATCCACTTTCGTATTTTTTTAAATAAATCCGTATAAGTAGGTGGCGCCCTCGACTAAACCCGAATACATGAACCTCCGCCGACTCGGTAGTGGATCCCATTGGACCCCAGAATTACGACAAACCTACGACACCTAAATTGATTATGCAATAGTTATTCATGCTACAAGTGCGGAAAGTAGGTGCGTAAGATGATTTCCGACTCGTGTCTACTTATAAACTCGCTCGCTTCGCTCGCTCGTGAATAAAAATGTAAAAATGGCACTCGCAGGAAATCATCTTACGCACGTGTATCATACAACGTTTTACTACGCATTGTGCGAAAAATTTTAAAAACGAGCGAGTCTTACAATAGTCGCATATGATGTGTAACATCTGACATTTTGCCTAACGTATATAAATGATATAAATACAACATTTATGACTTTGAGTTGTTGACTTTGACTCTGATTGACTTCGACTGACTTTGGCTTTAACTTTTTAACTTTAACTTTGACTTTTTGAATTGGACTGACTTTGACTTTGAATTTGATATTGACCATCGTCATCGCCATGGCCATCGCCATCGCCATTGCCATCTTCATCAGTATCATCTAATTTGTAAAACTTTAACTCATACTCAAAGCATTTATTTCAAATAAACCAATTACAGGCACTTTTGAATTGTCAAAGGGTCGGTCAGTAAGAAAGATGAAGCTAGATGCCAAGCATTCCAAAACACCTATACATAGGAGAAGAACGGTAGAAGAACGGTAGGTACCTATGCAGAAGAACGGGCAAAATACGTGACAAAATATTAGTTACATCATTTATGTTGAATTTATACATGTGAGAACGATTCAAAACGTTAAAAGCGTAAAAACGTAGCGTAAAGCGTAATAGAAATAAAAAAATAAACAATTCAAAAATTAAATTTTATTAAAATAAGCCGTGGCAGCTAAGAGATGACCAGTCTCTACTGACGGCGCCCGTTCAGGAACATGAGGCATGGGTTGGCACCATTCAGCTCAACCATTTTGAAGGGAGCTAAATGATCCAACACACGCGCCACCGTCAGCGAGACATTAGAGTGAGCATGACATACTCTCAGCCGCCAGGGCACATTCAAGTTAATGAAAGACATACCCTATTTAAATGGTAGCTTTATAGTCGCTACATAGTACTCACACATGTGCTATGCAATTATACAATGCTAAGAGATTGAATTTATACAATGCAAATATAGTTTTTAAAATCTTCAGCAGCTCCAACAGTATTTTCAAATCCTAATCAGTATAGCAGGACCAGCGTTGAGCCAAGCATCTCTTTCAGCGATTTAATCCCCCAAATTATAATATGTTGGGCAGCATAGTTTGCGTTTAATATAAGATTAAAATTTCGTATCATTCAATTGAAGTATGTGGGGAGGTATTTTATTGAAAAATTTTAAACAGTACCCCATGAAAGACGAGTCCACTTTAGCCAGCCTGAAACCCGATTGAACTAATTGGACCCTATTCCTAGTGATATAATTGTGTCTTGTACCTCTTTTACTAAAAAAATGTACCTAGATTTTTCTGTACGTAAATAATGTTTTCGTAATGACAAGATACCGTCATGATGTTAATATCTTTAAACAGTTCCCTTAGAGAGACGCACCTGCGGAGGCCATATATGGCTCTGATGGCTCTTTTCTGCAGAATAAAAATAGACCCGATATCTGCAGCCCGTCCCCATAGTAGAATACCGTACGACATAAGACTATGAAAGTAAAATAGACTAGCCTCGCGGTACCTACATCAGTATATTTACCGATTTTTCTCACAGCATATGCTACTGAACTTAACCGTCCTGAAAGGGATGTTAAATGAGGACCCCATTGAAGCCTCACGTCGAGCGTGATCTCCAGGAAAACAGTTTTACCTTTTTTAATATAATAAAAACTTTTTAAATAATAAAAACTCTTTGCGACGGGCTGACGACGGAGCTAAAAATTTAAAAAAAAACAGAAAAGTAAAAGGGCTAGTGAAAAAAAGTGTCACTTTTCGCACAAATTGGCTGCTTGGAAAAACTCTTTTCGAGCAAATGCATTGTAAATATATATTAAGCTACCCATCAAAACTGACGAGTGTGCGTTAATTTAAAAGGAGGATAGAAAGCTCACATGTCAGCGCCAATTTTTTTAGGATTCCGTAGTAAACAAGGAACCCTTATAGTTTCGCCATGTCCGTCTGTCTGTCTGTCTGTCTGTCCGTCTGTCTGTCCGCGGCTTAGCGCAGAGACGGTTAGTACTAGAAAGCTGTAATTTGGCATATGTACACATATTAATCATGCCGACAAAGTCATAAAATAAAATCAAGAAAAAAACCTGCCAGCTAAACGGTTGTACTTGGACTTGTGAAACGCACTTGGCCGTTTTTTTAATATTTTATAATTTACCTTCATAAAATCAAAGTTTATCCAAGTGTATAATGCGATAAGCGTCATTTTGATGACAGTGGTGGTCGAGGCAAAAAATCACAAATATTTAGGATTTCGAGCATCCAATCTCCACTACTGGGGCAGTGATTAACACATACTTTATTATTTGACGAATCCATTCACTGTTCAAGTGAAATTAGTAGTGGTAATGAAGTTTTTGATATCCAAACTCGGAGTTTCGCGCCAATCGTGCTTGTTTACTTTTTTTATTTTTCACAAATACACCTTTGTAGATAAGATTTAAAATGTTACAATTCATAATATTATAACCTACTAGAAAATACCCAGATGTTAACGAAATTTACAAACACAGGTCCAATAACACCCGACGTTTGACTCCCAGACTGGAGCGGGCCGGGGCTGCCTTGAAGCGGCTCCTGCACAATCTAGGGGACACAAATCGCCTCCTGCCGGAGGCTCTATGCAGGGGTCGTGCGGTCTATGTGCGCGGTGACGGCGCGTTCTTTGAGGCTGCAGCTAGCCCGCCGGTTGAACGCGTCCTAAAGGGTCATGGCCATCCGGCTGGTCTGGGGATACCGCATGGTCTCCGGTGAGGTGACGAGCCTCCTTGCCGCCATGGGTTCTGGAGGCAGCTGTCCTCGCGCACATTTAGGAGTGGCGCGAGGTGGCGAAAGGCCGGGGCGTAACTCCGCTGCCGCGAGAAATCACGGCACAGCGGACTGACCTCCGGCGGGATCTTATGGCGTCATGGAGAGTGCGATTGTCGCAACCCAGTGCTGAGCTTGACACAATTGCGGCGATAAAAAATAATTGGCTTTTACAATATTTTTAAATAACAGTGTTAGGTATGGGAGGACTGGGCACACCACAATTGTGGCGATAACTCCCCTCTTTGAGGAATTGCTAGAGAGGCACCACAGCGTCCTCACCTTCCGCCTGACGCAGGTCCTCACCGCACTTGTTTCGGGAGGTTCCTGTTCCGCATAAGGCGGGAGGAAACGCCCAGGTATCACCACTGTGTGGATTGCCCGGAGGACACGGTGGAGCATACGGTGGAGGTCTGCCCGGCTTGGGCGGGGCAACGCCGTGTCCTTGTGGAGGCGATCGGCGGCAGTGATCTCTCGCTTCCGGCCCTGGTCCAGGCCATGGTTCGGAACGAGAGGGCGTGGGAAGCCGTTACCTCCTGCTGCGAAGCAGTAATGCTCGCGAAGGAGGAGGCAGAACGCGTGAGGGAGAGGCAAATCTCGCGCCCTCACGCCCCTAGCCGCCGCAGGAGACGCCCTGGGCGTCGAGAATCGCAGGCCGATTTCCGGCCACCGTAGGCGCGGGCTTGCGTACGGTGAGCAATGGGTAACTCGCCGTCCAATAAGGACCAGTCCCGGGTCGACGGCGCGTTGTAATAGTAAATAGTTTTACAACATACAGGACCTATGGCCATAGGTATCTCATTTTTTGAATTTGCGCCGGATTGTTGTAATATTAAAAATTTTAATTCGAAATGCACTTGCTATTCAGAATTACTTTAAGGGGCATGCGCTAAGGTAGCCCGCGAAATTCAAATTTTCTTTAGTTTTTTATATTTTGCGGGTCAGTGTGAGGTTGTGTGACGGTTTTATGTTGATTAAAATATGATTCGCGACCGTACCCAATATGGCTTTACATAATTATAATCATTACAATCAGCAATACAACTCCATAAGTAAGCACAATCGTTTTAATGTTATGATTTCATGAAATAGTCATTCAATGCGATTATATGAACTTAGAGAGTTATATTGATCATTTTTATGAAATATCTATCCAATGTTAGAATTACTAAATTCGGAGTCCCGCAGGGCAGTGTACTTGGGCCATTGTTGTTTTTACTGTATATTAACGACCTACCTTGTCAAATACATCATCCTATGACTTTATTTGCTGACGACAGCACAGCTATAATTGAATGTAAAAATAATACTCAATACGAAAGAGAGATAAATGATACACTTGAAAAAATAATAGATTGGCTTAATAAAAATAATCTTGTGTTAAATCTACAAAAAACCAAAGTAATGCATTTCTTCCAACGACTGAGGCCAAACTATATTGTAACTAAATATAAAGACGAAATAGTAGATACCACTTCAGTTACAAAATTTTTGGGAGTACATATTGATGAGAAATTGACCTGGAAAGACCATGCTGAAATTGTGTGCCAAAAATTGAGCAAAACCGCATATATTCTGTACAATCTCTCAAAAAAGTTAAATATGAACACGCTAGTGACAGCATATCATGGTTTGGTTGCTTCGTTACTAAGGTTCGGTGTTATATTCTGGGGAAACTGTAGTGAGAGAGATAAAATATTTAGGGCCCAAAAACGTTGTCTTCGATCAATGACAGGGCTTAAACCCATAGAAAGCTGTAAACCAATTTTTAAATCACTGAAGATTCTAACACTACCTTCTTTGTACATTCTTGAAGTTGCCTTATTTGTTAAGATGAACAGTAATTTGTTTACATCAATGATTGATAAGAGAATACGCCAAGGACCAATGAGGTCTCAATATAAAAGTCAACTTTATACAGGCGGTTACAAAACGTCCTTACTTAAAAAAAAAAATTTTTTCCATGGGTCCTCTCATATATAATAAATTACCAATAAATCTAAAAGTATTACCCATCTCAGTATTCAAAAAACAGTTAGCTAAATTGTTATTAGAAAAATGTTACTATTCAATTAAAGATTTTTTTGATGATAAAAGTTTTTCCTAATGGGAGTTTTGATTGTGGTACTATAATTTAATATAAATTTATGTTATTTTATTTTTTTATATTTGATATTTGATGTTAGACGTTGATTTTTGACATTTTTATTCTTAGACATTTTGATTTTTGACATTTATATTCTTTGACATTTTTGTTTTTTTTTTTTTATACATTTTGATATTTGACATTCTAATTTTGGTTCTTGACATTCGAATTGTAATAATAATATTGTTAATTGTAATGACATGTCAAATATTCTAATGATAATAATTTAAATATTTTCTTTTGTTACACATATTTTTTTTTTTTTAAATTAATTTGATGATTTAAATAATAATTCAAAAATTATAAATTGATATACTTAATTGTGATAAGAATGATATAAGTAATCTTATCTAATTTTGCATGCCGATTGATAAAATGTGGCTGAGCTATAATTATGTACTTAATCTTAATACCTGTATGTATTACCCATATTTGCGAAATAAAATTCTATTCTATTCTATTCTATTCTATGATTATAATTCTATAAATAAACATTCGATACGGCCGCAAATGATATTTAGATCAACATACAACATGATACTGACCTGCAAATTGCAAAAAACGTAAGAAAATTTGAATTTCGCGGGCTACCTTAACGCTTTCGCCCTATTGTATTGGATACTTTATTGTGAATTTTATTTTTTGTGCTTTCTGAAAGTTTTATTCAGAATGCCGTATAAATTTTTAAGGAAGGCTTAGCAAAAATTTGTTCGAGGATTATATTAAATTAATTCTATAAATTGGATACAACAATATTCTATGTCAATATTTTTTGTTAGTTTATGATCTTGGTAGTTATTGTTGCTATTAAGTATTCGAAATTGTTTTCCTTTTGTGGTAGGTTCCCCACACGATATAAAAACCGACCAAGTGCGTGTCGGATCACGCACAGTGAAGGGAAGCTTGCATAGGATTGATATTATCGAACGCAAAAATAAGTTTGTATTCTATAATTCTTCTCAAAAAAAACGATGAAAGCAAAGTGAGATAGGACAAAAATCAACTAGAAACATCATAATGTTTTTAATTATTGGACCCAAAGATATCACACGCATATGAGCATAGTTTATTTTTATTTTTATCCCTCTGTTACATACAGGAGAGCCACCACAATTTTTTTTTTTCATAATTTCACTACACAATAGTTTAGTGCACAGAGTACACCTTCTTTTCAATTTAAATCGATATTGTGCTAATAGTCTCCAAGTAAAATTGTTGTATGACATCCGGACGAAGTTGTGATGGCCACGCACGTGGCCATCACGCACGAGGTTGTAGATGATGCACGTCATGCACGAGGTTGTGGGTTCAAATCCGGGCAAGTACCAATGTGACTTTTTGAATTCATATGTACTTTCTGAGTTTATCTTGGACATTACTGACATCGGTGAAGAAAAACATCGTGAGGAAATCTGGACTTATAGTTAATATAAGTCTGAAATCGCCAACCCGTCTTGAGCAAGCGTGATCAATGCTCGTGCCTTCTCTATATGAGAAGAGGCCTTTGCCCTGCAGTGGGACAGTAACAGGCTGGTATTATTATTATCTGGACGAATGGACATGATGAAATGAAAGGTTGCGTTTTTGTCATTTGGCTACGGAACTTAACAGAACCCTAAAAATGCGGTTATACGGATTTTGGATATTGAATTTACCATCGGTATGAAAGTGATTTCTATGAGAATTGATTCGTTATGTTCATATTTGAAATAGCCACCATCTTAAATTCAGAATGCTCCTCATTTTCGGTGTCAGCGCACGACTTCTCTATCAATCGGCGCAAGCAAATCTGGAAACACGAGAGTGTACAGCGACGCACTCGCAACTGCTGCGAGATCGTATGACTCGGGCACAAAAAATCGACACGGGACGGAGAGCGAGAGCGGAACGCCGAGACACACAGAAGCGGGCTGAGCGCTCTCATCTACATTCTCGCACTCGGCCTGTCTCGGTGTGCCTCGGCGAGAGTATACAGCCGCCATCAGAGTTTATATTATATTAATTCTGAATCTGATATGATTTTTTTTTGCTCCATAACTATGTTTTAAAAATCTGAAGTGCTAATCGACTTCCGTTGCTAACCGCCGCCGTACTCTGATATATGAAAGAGTATTTATATACGTATAATAGCTTTTAATGATTACAATAAAATAATACCTTGCCTGCAGTGATGGTGTTGGGGCATGGTTGCGCGCGATGGGCGCTACAGTGGCTGGCGCTGGTGGCATGTGCACTGGCGGGGGCTCTGGCGCCGGAGAAGGTGGAACCTTGCGCCAGCAGCCCCCTCTGCTCCTGCCGCGTGGCGCACATGTCCTGCATCGCCGTGCCATTGCACAGGTTCCCAGGTAAATCCCAATCTACCCTATTAAGACATTTTGTTGAGTTGGAGTACGGTGATCGTAATCCGTCAGCTGTGCTTCAAAAACGCCCCTGCAAAGGTTCGGAGGTGTTAAAGCAGATATCAGACGTTTCACTTTGTGTAAATTTTTGTCTTTCATTGGGCACCTTTCACTCGAAATGAAACGTCTGAACACAAAATGAATCTAAAAATGAATCTATTGGTGAATTGCTCCAATGATGTTGAGTTTCGGCACTCGCCTATACCGATTGATCTTAAAATGAAATCAAATGAGTTGATGAACGTTTATTCTTATGTACTTCTGTCAGAGTTGTGTGAACGTGGAATAAAACAAAAATTAACCTTCACTCGAGTAAAACGTCTGATATCGGCTTAAGATTCCAAGTTCTGCAAAAACAGAACGTGGCGGTCGAGATGGGCGGTGACAGTCGGACGGCTGACTGCTGAGCTGCGCTTAGGGTATTGCACATTCTGATGAATGCGTCTGGCGTCTTCTCTGGCTAGAAGAAAGCCCGTGGCATGACACAGCTGCAGTCAAGAAGAGTCAAACCTTAAACCCAAAGCTAGAAAGCCACAAAATAAACAAGTAGTCTAGTCGTAATAGTTCGTCCAATAAGCACGCATGATATGATTACCTGCATTGTAAATATAAAATAATTTTTCAGCTTCCAGTAATTATAAACCGTAATATTTACACGAAATCATGCTAATTGCGGCTTACACACTGATTAATGTAGTTTTAAATTACATTTCAATTTATTTGTGGTAATTGATAGACTGTTTGTGAATGATATGTGTTCACATAAAAAAAAAACAAAAAAAAAACATGTAAATACATATTAATATTCTTAATTCATGTTATTGCCACACGAAAAATAAAAGAAAGACGACCATTACCACATAAATGTTAATACGTAGCTGGCGGGACAATTGAAGTAGCCACTTAGTACACATTCCCTTTCTTTCCAAAGTTAATTTAATATCAAACGTTCATCGTAAGGGAGCTTATAAGTTACAAGTGGGTGCCTTAATTGAAATAGTACGCCATCGTAAGTCCTTAAGTCTGGCTCAAAACTATGTACCCATTTAAACTTCTCTTACAGAATGGCCACGAATAGAGCTGCAACATCTAGATATAAGCATGTCTAACCTAGAAGTGCTGACAGAGAGCGCGCTGGACGGGTTGAGATTGCAAACATTAGTTTTAGTCGCGAACAAATTACATTACATCGAGATGCACGCATTTAGGTAACTCGTATTTTAATAAAACTTTATAACAAGTATTTTGAGAAGTTTAATTAAAAGTCAAGTGAAAAGGAACATTTAATAAAACTCATTCGTTTTCAGTTCCATGGCGGGTACACTAGCATCTTTAGACCTCGGTTACAACGAATTCACTGAAATACCGCAGCAGGGCTTAAAAGATTTAAAAGTTTTAAACTGGTTGAATCTGCAGAAGTAAGCACAAGTTTTGAAACTAAATTCGATTAAACTTTTACCCGGAGAGCTGATTAATTTTATTAATATATTTTCGCTTTTATTTTAGCAACAATATAGTGTACATTGGACCTGAAATTAAATGGCATCACTTGGAAGAAACGCTGACGAGTTTGTCTCTGAGCAACAACCAAGTAACGCACCTGAAGTCGCAGGCCCTGACGTCACTGTACCACCTACTGCAGCTGGACCTGGAGGGCAACCATCTCCGCACCGTCAGCGCCGACTCCCTGCCCGCTTCCTTGACACTCCTGAAGCTATCCAACAACTTCATCCATGAACTATCCTGTGATTTACTTTATAGTCTACCTAGGTTACAATCTGTACATTTACGACATAATTTTATTACCTTCATGGACAATTACGTTTGTTCAAGTAATAAGAGTAAAAAAATTGAAAAATTAGATTTGAGTAATAACAAAATTAACGATACTTCCCAAATACTTCTCTTTCGGGAAGTTCAAATTAGGCAAATAATATTAGACCTTAATGAATTAACGACGATCCCAAAGTTGGTTTTCGTCAATAATAGGATAGAAAGATTGTCGGTGTCGTACAACATGTTGAGTTCCATTAGCCGAGATCTATTTTTGGCTTTGAAAAACTCGCTGGAGCATCTGGAATTGGAGCACAACAGATTGTTCCGCTTGCCGGACAGCCTCGCGCAGCTCGTGCGGCTGCGTCATTTATCATTAGCTTACAACCAGCTGGAGGAGTCGCCGGCGCTCCCCGGCCGGATCCAGACGCTCTCGCTCGCCGGCAACTTTTTAACTTCAATACCCTCTGCACTTCAAACGCTCGAACCCGGTTCTATTCGTTATCTCGACTTAAGCTACAACAGGATATCTAATTTATTACCAAACGAATTCCTAGACTGGTCCACTTCTCTGGGGAATATCAACTTGAGAGGTAACAGGATTGCGCAGATTTATAAGAACGTTTTTCTGGCAAGCATGTCATTGAAAGAGATACATCTAAGTTTTAACGACTTGTACTACGTGCATCCACAATCTTTTGCGAACGTGACTAGGTCGCTTCGTATCCTGGAATCGTCTTCTACGCTCTTTAGTGGCTATTTTCCATTTGAAGTCGAAGAAGGCTTAGAGAATATCAGTTGGCTATCGTTCGACAACAACGATTTTCACATCCTGAAGCTGTCCGATGTTGTTGTGTTTCCATTTCTGAAATATTTAAATTTGGATTACAATAGAATTGTAGATATCGTCATAAGTGAAGACTATCGTAATGAATCACTATTTCTGAGCAACTTGAGGCTCGCCTATAATTTTTTGCATTCGCTGCACAGCAGAAGTTTCATTTACATGCCAGAGTTAAGAAACTTGGATTTATCTTATAACAGAATCAACAACTTAACTAAGCACACTTTCACAAACTTACCGAACTTAAGATATTTATCTCTTGCGGGGAACATAATCGATTCGATGGAAGCCGAGACGTTTGCTAATTTACCAAAACTGCAAATATTGGAACTCCAGGGAAACAACTTTACGTATTTATCACTGAACTCGTTTCATAACGTATCTAATATAGACGTAACGTTCACGTTGAACGTTAGCAGAAACCGCATCAAGTTCGTGGATGGCGAATCCGCAATATCGGTTAACATATTCGACGGTTCATATAATGATCTCTATGATGTGCCAAATAATTTTTTTGTTGCCGTCGCGTCCTCTATACGACAGATTATTTTAGCACATAATAAAATTATTCATATATCAAATGAAGCTTTTGGCGATGCAAAATACTTAGAAATACTAGATCTGCATAAAAATAATATCAATAATATTAAGAGAAAGTCATTTACTGATCTGATATCTCTACAAATATTGGATCTATCATTCAATATTATTTCTCAATTATCTGTAGAACAATTCTATAATTTAAACAAACTTAGATATTTGAAACTGGACCATAATAATTTAAGGCTGTTGCCAAGAGACGTGTTTAAGAACACCATCGTGGAACATTTAGACCTGAGTTACAACGACATGTCGCTGTTCCCGGGCACGGCGCTGGCGCAGATCGGTTTCACTTTGCGCTACCTCGACATGTCGCACAATCGCATCGAGTACTTAGACAGTAATATATTCCGCAGCACACAGTTTGTATTGAGTCTTAATTTGGGTCACAATCTATTAACAGTGCTATCAGATAACACCTTTTCGAGCCTCGGCGGACTGCGCCAACTGGACCTGAGCTTTAATTTCATAAAGGCAAACTTCAAGGAACTGTTTCATAACCTTCCCAACTTGAGGCATTTGAATCTTGCAAATGTAAGCTTAAAGTCAGTGCCTTATCTACCTTTGACAAACTTAACTAGCCTCAATTTGACTTCAAATTACATTAACAGTTTTAAGGAGACTGATGTGAAACGACTAGCGAGTCTTCGTCATTTAGATCTTAGTAATAATCGTCTTACCTCTTTAGTGCCAAAGATGTGGTTCCATTTAAATAATTTAAATATCCTCGACCTGTCGTACAACCCTATTGTAAGAATCACGCCAAATAGTTTCAAATGGTTGAGCAGTTTGTCTCATTTGAATTTAAATGGACTTAAATACTTAGACATAGTTGACCAGGATTCCTTCCGTCCCTTGATATCACTTCGGTCCCTGCATATTCAGTCGTGGTCTACTGTTAATCATTCTACGTTCCGAATTTCCAACATCACCTCTTCCCTGTCCTCTCTGTACAAATTAGTAATACATTGGACTGACGAAATCATGGATATTCAATTACACGGGATCGATGCGAGGAACATTCGGTACTTAGAAATACGAGGATCAAATCTGAAAAGAATAACTGACGATGCTTTTAAGCCGTTCGCGAACAGTCAAGAGATATTTATAAGGATCACAATGACTTCCTTAACAAAATTGCCGACAGCGTTTATGAGACATTTGGGACAAGTTCCGCAACTCGGGATCGACTTGAGCTACAATCAACTTACGACACTAAATCCAGCAATTTTCTATCCAAACTTCACTAGTTGGAGCCACGTCGCGACTAAGTTGTTGTCAGGTACGTCATATTCACTTGTGTCGTGTATATTTTATGATGACCGATATCAAAACCCCCGCAATGGTTGGGCGGCCGTGCCGGTTGCAACGTTTAAACAAGATAAAGTTTAAATTTCACGGTAGATGATTTTATTTTACCCTACCTATCCGGAGCTCAGCTTAACGAAGTTGAAAACCTGCATTTTTACGCTCGTTTACATTTTTTAAAGTCAAACTTAGTTCAGCGCTATACTTGCCTAGTAAAAAACTAGCATGTAACGTCAAGTTTGAGTCATTCTGGTTTCAAACTTCATAATTAAACCCTCAAAATACACGATCCACCTGTAGTTAAACCACTAAATCTCTTTTGAAAACAATTTAAATTGTTAATAAGCTTATAATTAACGCTGCAATATCTCTAAAACGAGTTAGGTAGTTCATTAAAAATTTACAGTGGCGCGAGTGAACCCCAAGCAAATGCTAGTATTTTATTAATATTTACTGAGCCTCTCACCACGCAGAATGAGGTGGGCAACTCTTCTTAATGAGTTTTAATTCTTAATACACCACTCGAAACTTTTCTAGGCGAGTTAAATCGTCTGGTGGGATATATTAATATGTTGCGTGAATTATTTGTTAGGAGGGCTGATACTGACGGGGAACCCACTGCGGTGCGAGTGCGAGCTGGCGTGGGTGGGCGCGTGGCTGCGCCGCTGGCTGCAGGAGAACGACGCGGGCGCCGAGCTGCGGCGCGCCGTGCGCAGCGGCACGTGCAAGGACACGGCGGCGCGACGCGTGCCGCTACTGACGCTGCGCGCCGACGAGGCCGAGTGCCACGCCAGCGCGCTCTCCAGCGACGCGCAGCCACACTGCACCACTGTGTACACGCTTGCGCTCGCCATGTCCACCATGCTGCTCAGATGATGTCTATTACACCTCTAACTGCGCTAGTAAATAAATGTAAATATGTTTCATCACTACCAAATCTAATGTTTGCAAACAGAATAGATACATTTTATACACGGTACAATTAATGATTTCTGTAGGTACATGAACGTGTATACATAGGAGGCGAGAGTAATTTTAATGCCTATTTATAATATTTCGATGTGTAAGTTAGATAATTCTAAGATCGATTAGGTTTTATAGATAATTTTAATCAATATTGTATTGACACAATAGATTGCTCACTAAATGGTTAGGTTCAGTCATGTTTTTTTGTCATTATTATAAAAATCGAAGTATATACGTAACCTAAATATCTGCGTTAAACGTATCTACTGCGGCCACAAATTGTTATTCTTTTGTAAATTTCCTTTATACTCATGTAAATATGTACAAAAGTAAATATTTTTACATAATAACATTGTTTTGTTATATTTCCCAAAGGCGCCCTACATTTTTTAAGGTAACAGCAATCGTAGGAATCCAGTCAAATGTTTCATCACGTTTTAATAACTCCGCAATGTCTCGTTGATCACAAGCGTAGCTTTGTGATTTCAGCTGGGGGCATCTAACCCACTTACATTATAATTTCCATTGTGAATCCACCACCAGTAACTGAAACATTCTACTAATCCCCGTACTAAACTAAAAGCAAATTGCTTACTTTGTACAAGTTTATAGTTGTAGATACTGAATCCAAATGATATACAGGGTGGCAGTTTATCGATAAAACAGTGTATTTTTTATTTAAAACTGCTGCGTGTATACAGGGTGTCAGGGACATCGACGCGAAAACTGATACCATGGATTCAGTGCGTGATCCTGAACCCCCTGCGTTGAAATTTATCGTCGGTTATAAAAAAAAAATAGCTGTTCCATACATTTTGACCGCGAATGCATTGCATTTTTCTATGAAACAGCAGATTTTTTTTGTAATAACCGACGAAAAATTTCAACGCAGGGGGTTCAGAATCACGTACTGAATCCATGGTATCAGTTTTCGCGTCGATGTCCCTGACTCCCTGTAAACACGCAGCAGTTTTAAATTAAAAATACACTGTTTTATCGATAAACTGTTGAAAGAGGTCTAATATGAATAATGCGGGTCAACTGTTGTAAATGTAAATAAAATGGCAAAGGATTAGCGGTGCGATGGGAATAAATCAAAACGTTGCCAATGAATACATTTAATTTCCGAGCTGGCTTTGATTCGGTATCGATTCGCGGCTATTTCGGTTGTTGCTAATGCGCTGGAATTAATTTAATCGGTCTGGATTGCTACGGTTGGTTATTTGTTTGCATTCAAGATAAGTTGGTAGGTAACTTACCCACCATTTTCATAAAGCAGGTAAGTCAATAAGGAGTTTAACAGGCTATTTTTGGGAAAAATTAGTGTCTGAACGTGGAAGGCTAAAATCGATACGGATAAAGCTATACTTATCGGCTTTTGTTTGCCGGTACAAAAGAAAGGTTTTCGAAAAAAACGCGTAAGTAAATACCTACGCCATGATACAACAGTAAGGTAAGTAGACCAATCAAGTCAGGTAGCAAACTAAATATAACTAAAACAACACACATTTGACACAACATTTCGTACCGCAGCGAGCGAAACAAGCTATTTCAGGAGCTAACCAAAATAATACATTCTAGTGTCAATTACAACTGTCCCAGCATTGCAGAGAACAGCATAATTCAATAGAAACCTCTGTGGAAGTTACAAAGAATAAATTCGTATCTAAAGACACATATTATTCTGCAGAAAGGCGTCTCGCAGCGAACATAAATCTGCCCACTCGACTCTTACGTAGATAATAGTGAATAGTGGAGCGAGAGAGCTCAGAGCCAGTACAACGTGAAGATAGATGTAGTAAATCATTGTTGCGATGTTTGCAATTAACTCGTTACTGTGCTCGCCCGCTGTCGCTCTTGACTGGAGGCTAGTAGACACACTCTACACGTGTTACTCACTAACCAGACGGATAGGTACAAGCTAGCAGCACATTCGGATATGCGTGTGTGTGTGGAAGCTAATCGTTACACTGCTTAAGAATACACATTGTCCAATAAGGCAATAAGGAAGACTTAAATGTATAACAAACTTTAATTTTGTTCTATGACTAATAAAATACAGACTAAAAAAATCAACACATTCTGATCAGACTTCTAAATAACTTTACAAATGTAATGAGGCTTACCCTGTTTGCATTTGAAAGTTTGGAAAATACCTAAGAAAAGGTACTTATGGTATGCCTTCTTATTAAGTATAAATTAGTAGGCATACCATAAGCACCTTTTCTTAGGTATTTTCCAAACTTTAAAATGCAAACATGGTAAGAATCAATCACTTTGATTTATAATTCAACTCTTGGTAGAATTTATAGTGCATAAAGCACAGGAAGAAGAGAAATGCAATAACACAGCCGTTAGTGAACGTGAAAATCAAATAAAACTTATCAATATTGAAAACGCTGATGAATATTGATGACCAATCTGACATGGGTGAACGACTTTTTGTTAATGTTGATTCCACTGTTAGTTTTACAATGAAATCCTCAAAATCTATTTGAATATGTAGCTGCTAGCTGCAAGACATCAATCAACACATCCGTCCGCCGACACAGCGAACGCTTCACTGACTGACCGTTGGTGGAGCCTCGAGATATATATTTGAGTGACATGGCGCGCGGGCACTGCGTCCATGCGACACCACACGGATTGATGATGTACTAATGATGTGTAATAACTATATTTAATATTTATTACTGGTTTCCTATTGGTTAGTTTATTTAAGTTATGTTTGCAACATACGCTTCCTATGTATAATTTTAGCTTTAAGTCTAGACGTATTTTATCAAGAGATACACAGAAAACTATCATCTGGAGTTTTACTTGAACACCTTACAAGCGCTACATTGGTGACCCCGACGTGATAAGCTACAGCCCGACGTGATAAGCTACAGCCCGACGTGATAAGCTACAGCCCGACGTGATCAGCTACAGCCCGACGTGATCAAATGGCTGACAAGATTCTTGAGCATTCACATCCACAACAAACTATCGCTGCCGTCTCCGCCTGCACAAGCCAAGCAAGAACTCACGAGATGACCACTACTGAGAAACTGACTGAGAAGATTGACTTGTTGACTCGTGAGATCGCCGAACTAAAAGCCAATCAATCATCGTATCGACAGAGACAACCATTCCGCAGATATCGTTCTAGATCACGAACCCCAAACAGATCACGAACACCATCCAGATCCCGCTTAAACCGCAATGATTCATCGTCGCGAAATGATAATGTCTGTTACTATCATCGCAAGTTCGGAAAAGAAGCACAAAGATGCACGCGCCCATGCAGTTTCGAAGACGGGAAAGCTCCTTCGGGAAACTAAAACCAGCGTTGGATGAGGCGGGAACCGGCGCAAGGAATACATCGTACCGCCTATTTATAACAGACAGAAACTCACGTCTGTCATTCCTAATTGACACTGGTGCAAACGTCTCCGTCATACCTAGAAGAAAAGGCGGGAACTCCATGCCGACGGATTTTTGCTTGTACGCAGCGAACAATACAGTTATTCCGACTTACGGTGAGAAGTCATTACAATTGGACCTCAACCTACGAAGACCCTATACTTGGAAGTTCATCATCGCTGCAGTCAGCAAGCCCATCATCGGTGCAGATTTTCTACGACATCATCAGCTACTTGTCGACATAGCCGGCCGTTGTCTCGTCGACAAGGTAACCAAACTCATCGTCAAGGCACCAGTCACATACTCCGCCGAGCCAACGATAAGAAGTATCGACGTTGACCAACCATATCACCAGCTAATCAGTAAGTTTCCGGACATCTTGAGGCCATCATGCATGAAAGACACTCCAAAACACCGTGTGGAACATCACATAGAAACCACAGGCCCGCCAATATACAGCAAGACTAGACCATTACCACCACATCGATACCTATCCGTGAAGAAAGAGTTTGAGACGATGATGCAACAAGGAATATGCCGTCCAAGCAAAAGTCCCTGGTCCACACCACTGCACGTCGTTCCTAAGAAAAATGGCGATATTCGCGTATGTGGTGACTACAGAAGGTTGAATGACGTCACTAAACCAGACCGCTATCCAGTACCACGCCTCAAAGATTTCACTTACCTACTACACGGCAAGAAAATCTTCACAACCATTGACCTAAATCGGGCTTACCAACAATTACCAGTATATGAACCCGACATCGAGAAGACAGCCATCACAACACCCTTCGGCCTATTCGAATTTCCCCGAATGTGTCCAGGACTGAAAAATGCCGGACAGACATTTCAACGGTTCATACATCAAGTGCTCATCGGATTGGATTACGCATTCCCATTCATTGATGACGTCATAATTGCATCAGAAAATGAAGCACGTCACATCGAAGATTTACAAGAAGTACTACGCAGATTAGATGAGTACGGTATAACTATAAATCCGTCCAAATGCGTCTTTGGCAAAGAAAACGTCAAGTTCCTGGGATATGGAGTGTCAAGCGATGGAATCAAGCCACCAATAGACAAGGTCAACGCTATCACTGCTTACCCCAAGCCAGAGACGATTCAAGACTTACGTCGATTTATTGGCATGGTTAATTTCTACCATGACAGTATACCGAACGCAGCACGCATACAAATACCTCTTAACGCGTTTCTGCATAATTCCCGAAAGCGTGATAAGACGAAAATCGACTGGAACCCAGAAGCAATTCAAGCATTCGAGTTATGTAAAGTCAGCATCCAAAACGCGGCTTTACTCGCTCACCCATCTCCATCACCAACGGACGCAATCTCCCTCATGTGCGACGCGTCGAATACATGCGCCGGAGCCGTGCTACAACAACGTGTAAACCAGAAATGGATACCTCTTGGCTATTTCTCGAAGAAATTCTCAGACACACAACAGCGATATAGCACATTTGACAGAGAATTATTATCAATATACATGGCTATAAAACACTTTAGAAAAATGTTCGAAGGAAGAGAACTAATAGTTTACACGGATCACAAGCCGCTAACCTACGCCATACGCAAGCCACCATCGGATAGCGATACACAACGGCGCACTCGTCAGCTGTTGTTTATTAGCGAGTTTACGACAGACATACGTCACGTGAGCGGAGTAAACAACGTCGTCGCCGACGCACTTTCACGCATCGAAACCATCGAAGTGCCATCTCCAATAGATTACGACGAATTAGCACAAGCACAAGACAAGGACAGCAACATACCCACCTTATCGAAACAAACAAACATCCAACTTAAGAAAATCGTCGTACCCGGTACAAACAAACCAATAATTTGCGAAACATCGACGCCACACATTCGTCCATACCTACCAAATGACTATCGTCGCATCGCATTCGACGCCGTGCACAATACAAGTCACCCTGGAATACGAACTACGCGCAAACTAATGCAACAGCGTTACTTCTGGCCAGCAATGAATACCGATATTGGCGAGTGGTCGAAGACATGCACTGCGTGTCAACAATCAAAGGTACAGCGACATAATCACAGTAATATCACTGCATTCCCACCAAGTGACCGATTTCAACACATACACATAGATATTGTTGGACCACTACCTACATCTTCGTGTGGACATCGGTACCTGCTCACCATCATTGATCGATGCACACGTTGGGCAGAAGCAGTACCACTGCAGGAGATAACAGCTGAAGTCGTCGCAAGAAAGCTGTACGAAACATGGATCACACGTTTTGGTTGTCCTATCAGAATAACAACCGATCAAGGGCGACAATTTGAAAGTCGACTATTTCAAGACCTCGCACTATTGCTAGGCGTGGAAAAAACTCGTACTACTGCTTACCACCCGCAGAGTAACGGCATCGTGGAACGCTGGCATCGAACACTGAAAGCTGCGCTCATGTCACGACTTACGAGTAGCAGCAAATGGATTACCGAGCTACCGACTGTATTGATGGGACTACGAGCCGCGACGCGCACTGACACCAACACTAGCGCCGCGCAGCTCGTTTACGGACAAGCATTAAGACTGCCAGGCGATTTCATATCACCATCGCTAACTGCAACGAAAATGGACTACAGCTATGTCGATAATCTTCACGATATTATCACGAAACTCACGCCGATATACCAACCGCATTCAAATAAGCAAAGTATGTTCGTGCACAAGGATTTAAAAACATGCAGTCACGTGTTCGTACGTGATGACACTATCCGCAGGCCGCTGCAACGTCCGTATAAAGGTCCGTACCAGATTATCGAAAGGAACGAGAAATACTTCACGATACAGTTGCCTGGCCGAGCCGCAAACATATCGATCGACCGTCTAAAACCAGCGTACACGATGAACACTGAAGATCATCACGAAGACAGAAGAAAGACACCATCATCAGCACCAGCTACCACAGAAGATCACTCCAACCAACTACCGACGAGCAAATGCGACGCTGCACACCGCACCAGATCAGGCAGGATCGTCAAAATGCCAGTACGCTGCGCTCGGGGGGGAGTACTGTAGCTGCTAGCTGCAAGACATCAATCAACACATCCGTCCGCCGACACAGCGAACGCTTCACTGACTGACCGTTGGTGGAGCCTCGAGATATATATGTGAGTGACATGGCGCGCGGGCACTGCGTCCATGCGACACCACACGGATTGATGATGTACTAATGATGTGTAATAACTATATTTAATATTTATTACTGGTTTCCTATTGGTTAGTTTATTTAAGTTATGTTTGCAACATACGCTTCCTATGTATAATTTTAGCTTTAAGTCTAGACGTATTTTATCAAGAGATACACAGAAAACTATCATCTGGAGTTTTACTTGAACACCTTACAAGCGCTACAAATATATAACGTTAAATGTATTTACTGACAGATTGTTTCAAAAAGTTAGGCCAGGCAAAATTTAATGCTATACCTATGTTAGTATTATATGTCGGAAATCACAAATTTTTCTACTGACTCGATACAAAGAACGTTGTCAAAACATTCGGGATACTAAAATAGCAACAGCTTTGAACTAATCCTGCGGCTATAAATACATAAAACTTTATATTGGTCCCTGATGGCCTCTCGGAAATATTAAAAGAAAATGTAAAACATTTAAAGAAACTACACAAACTCTAATACTACATCTTGGTACATTCACGTGCACACTTAGCCCAAGTACCTTCAAAGACAAGAAACCGCCAAAATAACATGAAAACGTAATTTTCTATAGCTTGTATCATTTACTTAATTAAAACCACATAAGTGCCATCGGGTAACGACACGGCAACATGCTTTTAACATTATCTATACCTATTGGGAGTACTATACAAGAACGCAATTAGACTTTTGGGACATATTTTAGTATAAACGAATCATAAAATGTAGGTAGGATAGACATGGAAAAATAATCATATTGAAAGCCCGTTCGCTCGTTCTACGGCTCTACTGAGCTATTGAAAGGGAGAATACACACCCGATTGTGTGTCAGGCTTTCTGCTCTATTGTTTTTTTATAAATATTATATATAATAAATATGTTATTTTTTTACTGTTAATATTCGGCGGTAACTAATATTGTGATAAACCTCTTTCTCTTTCCTGCTTAAATTCTACAGTAAAAGATAACAATCTCAATCTTATTAGGTACCTACTTAAATTAATTTACAATAATATATGTAAAGCTACTGTTATAAAGTATTTTACTACTACTTAGATATTAAAGTTGCGGGTGCAAATCTCAATAAAATAAACAAAGTGTCAACAACGCAAAAGTATAATTTGTTTGTAAACTCAGCACAAAGATCTTTAATTTGCTCACTTTTGCAAAGGGGCAGTGTCTCTCAAGGGGCCAAACAAGAAAATTCGAAGTGTCAAAACACATAATTTAATTTGTCAAAAGTCTAATTTGTTAAATAACAAACGTCGTCGTCCTCCAGCGCCTTATATATATTTATATTAACGAAATTAGCGGCTCGCAGTTGGCATTCATTAGCTACTCAGATAAGTACATATGTAATATTCGCAATTAGAGGGTGAGATATATCTCGCCGGTGACAGCAGCTCAGGAGCCGGCCTCTAATACGCAAGGATTAAATCGACGCACATTCCTACAGAGATTCGGCGAGCCGATACGCAGTTAGGCCTCACCGCCACATCGACATGCCTTACACTCTTCACACTCCACACAATTTATGACCCCCTCAACTTACAAACGGAACAGCTTCGGAAAACGGCAAAAATAACTTCACCGCTTAAATATAATAGGTACGCGAAGATTACTTTCCAGCCTCTGAAACGCTATTAATACTATAAAAAAAGAAGGATATTGCACAAAATGTATTGAAAAGTACTCAAATTTTGCGGAATACACAAGAATTTGTTAAACATTCAAGAAGCCAAATCAAAGTAAATTCTCCTTTTGACAAAACGTTTCAGTGGAGACACGGGCGGTGACCCGAAAATTCGCTCGCACCTCATACAAACACCACTCTCCGATGTCTTCGGTATTTGTTTATTTACTTAGGAACCTCGAATGAAGCGTACCTACTCAATTTTGTATCCTCCAAATAAAACCTTTTGGTTTTATTTAATTTTCCCACATATTTCAAAGAACTCTATATGTAACTCTTTTATGGTGACACATGTTGATTCAAATAACGGAACTCTATGTAAAGCAATTATATAGGTACCTTTTGTGGTGAGTTTTAACAAGCCCCAAAAGTCAAAATATGACAAAATAGAAACTATCACAGCTGCTAGCAACCAGTCAGATTATGTTTTTCTAATCCGATGTAATTCATTTTATCCTTCAAATGGTACAATCATAACGTAACAAAGCATTTAAATCCGTTCGACGTTAAATTTTGCCCAACATTTACAAGCCAGTGCGTCCAGCATGGAACGGGAAATTAGTACCGGTGCTTTGCGTATTATTTATTGTTGAACGGGTCACTGCGGTTGGTACTCCATCAATTTTCACATTGTGCTACTGCCATTCAAAGACCTCAGTAATCAAGCTCTAGGTCACTCACTGTTGCTACACTAATGAATGTAAATTGTTGAGAATTTATAGTTATAGTATGTTATAATGTAGGTGTGTAAAGGCATTTCGCGCGTGCGTGCGAAGGCACAGGAGTCCCGCAGGAGATGGAACTCGGCTGGCACGCTACAATTACATTCCACATACGCTCCCAGAATCGGCAACAAAGGTAACTCCTAGTGAGGAACGACTGTTATTCAATTTAATACCCTTATAGCACATAATTTATCAGGTTTACTTTATTTATTTTAATGACTCGACATTTTTATAACAAATTGTATATTCCTAAATTCCTAACTAAACCTCACTAAACCGGCAAACGAAAAAATACAAATTTCTGCTATGAATAGCAAACACGAAAATTGTACAAATCACATGCTACATTGAATCCGTTTTGAATGAATTCATTTCAATGGTGAGGAATTTTAATCACTAACAGTATTTGATGTTACTTTACAATTTACATACATAGAGAGGATTTATTTAGTACAATGTTCACCCTTCTCTTACAATAAGCACACTTTTCACTTAAAATTTAACTTGAGCGAAATCCAAAGCTAATTCTACTCTCAAGAAATCCTTTAATTATTTGCATAGCTTATTCTAAAGTCGCCTTATATTACTTTTTCTTCTCAAAAATTCTAATGGACAAATTGGAAGGGATCGCAAGTCGTTCAGTAATGTTTATAGTTAAAGCGAATTATGTTATAAACGGCAATATCGAGGGGCGCACTGGTTAAACACTCGGAACCTAATCGTTTCGATTCCAATAAAGAAATGCGAATTGAAACTTGAAAGAAGGATAGTCTCGGGGCTCGAATGTAATTGTCCGTGCTCGAAGCAAACGATTTCTTTTGCTTATTGCCTCCGAGGGCTTCTTGCAATTCTCTTAATGTTATTCTCTGACAACTGAATTTTATGACAGTAGAACAAGAGAAAGGTATTGAATGAATTGAGAAAATATTATTCTTGAGGAAGATACTTTAACAGCTATTTTAACAGAAAAATATTTTCAATCATGAGAATACACTGGCTCCACATTTACATAGCAGTTATAATGTATGTAGGTATCCGACCTGCACAGCAACAAATAGTTATGTACGTAATATCCAATTATGTGTTGAGTATCGAAAAACGCTCAACACTAATGGCAATAAGTATATTCGAAACCTGGTATTTGCTACTATTGATTAGTTTGCACGTAGGGCTTTGGTATTTGTTTGAAATGTTCCGCTGTTAGTAGGGGTACTTTCAAAAGATTTACAGAATAAAAAATAATGTTTGCAAACGATAAGAGTCAAAGTAATAGCGCGTTTTGACATAATTGTCACAAATTATTTATATTATTATACAATTCGTCATCACAATGAACATTTTCAATTCTGAAAAAGTCTATGCAGCGAATAACGTCCACAAATGACAATGAAATAAAACATCTACGAGTATATCTATACTTCATAATAGCTGAAGAGTTTGTTTGTTTGTTTGAACGCGCTAATCTCTGGAACTAACAGCCGGATTAGTTTTTTTTTTGCATTTTATAGCCCAAGTTTCGAAGAAGGCTATATAATATCACGCAGCATTAGGGAACCGAGCAAAAATAAATAAAAGCCATAAAGAGCGCTAGCAAAAACGAAGTAATAGCGTGGACAGGCGATGCGATGTGACGCGGTGGGCCTGAGGAACAAGAAGTTTCACGCGGACAAAGTCTCGTGTACAAGCTAGTTTAACAATAATAGTAAGTAAAATAGTGTTCCGAAAAATACTATAGATATTATAAAATTGTATAGCAACAAAAAAACTTGGTTTAAGTCATAAAATTGGTTCATGTAATAATTTTATCCAGTTTATATATTTTCGTAGCCTGTTGCAATATTTTAATCATGATTGGCAAAGTAATTTCAAAGATAAATCGCGGTGAATAAATTAATAGCTTTTTATATTGACTTTAAAAAAATATGAATATCTACCGTTTCAATGAAAATAAGTCGATTCCGGTTGGAAATATCTGCGGCAAACAAACTCGAACGAGGCACGGAATCATTTTGCGTGCTTTAAATAAATTAATGGTATAAGTTAGTTAAAGTTGGACGCCGAGAGTTCTGGCCCAGCGATGTCTATTTATTTGTGTAATTAATATAATTAAGAGAAGTATAATTGTACGTTCGCTAAACTTTCTACTTGAGTTATATTAAGCAAATGTCTTTAAAATCTGTTTTCGCTCAAAGCCTCGAATAACGGAATATTCATTTGAGTCGGGAGGATTGCATTTCAGAGTTATGAACGTAAGAAAGGGACAAAGAGGATGTTTTAGACGAGTTGCTAAAGTTTTCTTTATCGTGTCTATATATAGGAGTTCAGTAATTTATTTAAATAATAATTATTATAATTCTTACTAAGTAATATGCTTATCCTGAGTTATTTATGCAAAATGCAGCTCGGACTTCTTGGTATCCTTGATGAAAGCTTGAAAGTAAACAAAAGCTGATTTGATGTTACCGTTACTCATATCCTTTAAAATAGTATCCAATGCGCACTGTAGCGGCATCTACATCGCTACATGCAAACTACGCATCAAAGACCTGACGTCACACAACATCCTGACGTCACACAAATCCTGCATCGCGCAATTAGAGTTTACCGCGCGATAAACATATATACAAGGTTCCCGACTTCAACCTCTGGGCAGTTGCCCGTCAGACACGACACCCGTCTCATCGGAGGATCCTCCCTTTTCTATGGTGAATGAGTGAACTTTACACCCTGTTCCTCATACCCCTAAATTGGTGACCCCGAATATGAACGTCAACGCAGCCTTCGTGCAACTACTTCAGGGTGACGTCATCATCATCATCACTCCCGCAAGCTTTCGTGAGGCAAGTCACACAGCCAGTCAGCACCCACGGCTTCAACGGGTATCCTGACCACCAGCACGCAGCGAAAGCGCATTCCTGGTCATCACCCTCAGCCACAACCCAGCGCTGTACCACATCCAACCCACTGAATCATAACGCAGCGCTACCCCGACTCACTGGGGAACCACCGCAGACAGTTCCGACTCACCGCGAACTATGCGACACCCGGTTCCAACGCACTGGAACCACAGCTGGCACTGTGAAGCATCGCAAGATTCAAGACTCAGCCCACTATCAACCTCCGGTCTCCGGAGGGGAGTGATGTAGCGGCATCTACATCGCTACATGCGAACTACGCATCAAAGACCTGACGTCACACAACATCCTGACGTCACACAAATCCTGCATCGCGCAATTAGAGTTTACCGCGCGATAAACATATATACAAGCTTCCCGACTTCAACCTCTGGGCAGTTGCCCGCCAGACATCACACCCGTCTGGTCGGAGGATCCTCCCTTTTCTATGGGGGATGAGTGAACTTTACACCCTGTTCTTCATACACCTAAACGCACCATACAATTTAATAGCTTAGTGGATCCTTGATTATATTACA
This sequence comes from Agrochola lota, assembly GCA_947364205.1. Taxonomy (NCBI): domain Eukaryota; kingdom Metazoa; phylum Arthropoda; class Insecta; order Lepidoptera; family Noctuidae; genus Agrochola; species Agrochola lota. The sequence continues at coordinate 12,618,192 of OX376223.1, read as the reverse complement.
CATGAGATATATTGGTACTAACAGTAAGTATATGCGCCATACGTCACTGCTTTGCGTGTTTCAGCATTGGCTTGTTTGTATGCATCTTCATACGCTGTAGTGAGCGGTCGACTATGCTGACGCGGCCGCGGTTGTTCCGTGCTGCGTGCAAAGTCGTCCAATATCAGACAAACATAGGTAATTCAGAATCCGTAACACTAATAAAAATAAAAAACCGGCCAAGTGCGTGTCAGACCACGCGTAATGAAGGGTCCCGTAGATAGGATGAATTTATCCCAAAAACAAACTTAACATAGTTTTTTTTTTTCTTATACACATAAGAAAAAAAAAAACTATGTTAAGTTTGTGGTCATGTTTTTCAAACTGCCAATTTAAGCTGTTCGATCATTACTCGTTATCCTGTAAAGCCTACTTAGCTGTGACAGTTTTCCTTTTAGCTTCGTTATAACGTATATACTAGGTACTGCTGTGATTTTTTTCACAATTCCAAGTACAACCATATAGCTGGCAGGGAGGGGACGGGGCACATGACTCTGACAAAAATTTGCGCATGAAAACTTAATATTTCGCAAATGGATTACTGAATTGAAAAATTATTTTCACACACCCACAATATTTTTGAACTACCTTTCCAACGACACCCTCACGATGGGACAAACGAGAAAAAAAAATCCCCACTTTACCCTATAAAAAATTGTTTTTATTTTACCACTTTGTCGGCGTGATTAATATGTATACCCATACCAAATTACAGCTTGGCGAAACTATATGGGTTCCTTGTTTACTACGGAACCCTAAAAAGGAGTCGACAGGTACCGACTTGAATATGATTTTCCCTAAGGGTAACTTAGTTGATATATCTAATTAGAGTAGGTACTGTAAAGATCTTAACCTGTTTGGTTTTACCATGCAACGTTTCGAGTAATAATTATAAAATAATGGCATATGATTATGAGATAAACGTTATTACGAATTTAGAAGGCAAAAAACAAATTAGGACTCAGCTCGAAGAGTTGTCTAGTACCTATATGTCATGATGTAAAATAATATCATTTGTAGATTTCAATAAACACGCTATAATAGTAAATAGTATTTTATTTATTGAACGACTTCTTCCACAGTACTTACCTACTTTCCACCGCTTAAATTATGAGCTTTTCACACAAACGTAGACAGCTTATTTGACTTTTTCCTTTTAACTACTTAATTATTCACAGTATTTTGATGTCAAGCTCAGAAACATTTTTTTCCGCTGATTATGCATCCGAGAATAAGAAGCGGATTCAATACGAAAACCATTGATTGTGTTAGAGTATTGAATGTCATAGTGTTCATTGAATTTGGTTTAAATAAAATAAAATCTAATTACTATAGGTAACTAATATGTCTTGTAAAACTACTAACAATGACCAACTGTTACAATACAACAAAATGCAACATACCCAACAATTTGACAATATTATACTAAAAAACATGACAATAATAAATTAATAATAATAGATTGACTTACAATGTTACTGACCTAAATATACGATATTGGTTTACTCAGAATAAATGTTATAACCAATCTCTCATAAGTCAGTACCTATCCACCTACACTTCGACCCTAAGTAGAAAACAAAGACAAGAAAGGACCAACAAAGTAAAGGCAATTCAATAATAATCTCAAACAACATGTAATCTCTTAAGAAGTCCGCCTATAAAAACAAAGATTGTTTCACTTACTCATCAGTGTAACAAGATATTAAGAAAACAAATTATAAAAGTTAGCGAACAACAAGAGTCGTGCATCGAATACGATATTACGAGTATAGCAAAACTATCGGAACAGACTATTAGGTAGACGTCCGAGCTATCAGGCCCGTAAGACCCGCTCCTTCAGCCCCCACTAAAACCTGATGGCGCAGAACGAAACGAAATGAACGACCGATGACTTTCGTTTTCTTATAATTCTTTGTATTGTTCCGGAAAATACCGAGCCACTTGACTTGCTACCTGATCTAACGACAACCCTCCTATTTCTTTCATTGTATTAGGAAATATACAAGTTGATATAACACAAAAGCGACAGTAAGTGAAAGGGAGCCGGAAGCGGCGACTGTGATTTAAAATGGGATTTCCATTGATAACATTTTATTAGAATGCCGTGGGATCGAGGTAAGTGCGTAAGAAAATGGATTAGATTGTAGTACATGTACCTAGAAATTTATTACCGTGGAATTATCTGAGAATTCTATGTATAGAAAAAGGCTAGTAGGTCAAAGAAAAACTAAGAAAAATCTACGTAACAGAAAAACGTGTACTTATTGTAACCACAAACACGTGAAAACTTTCTAAGAATTCTAATGTGAACCTTCCGATAACTCATAACGATTTTATTAAGGTACTGTTTAATTAAAAGCTGTTAGTAAGTTACCGATTAATGTTAAAACGTTTTAGTGACTTTTAGCGTGAAGCACGGTTCTCATTATCACTTAATGTACAGTTGCACGTCAATGTATTTCACTGCAAAATTCGTAACGAATGTGCAAATACCAATACATATAACTTATTCGTAACAACCCCACAAAGAACATTAACCCTCGCAATTTTAAGTACAGAAATATAAATCCAGCCTCTTCACACAGCTGTAATTACACAGAACAATAAAGCTCTTTATGATAGCTATGTAAATTCCAGGAAACGGACAAACCCTTCGGATGAATAATATTAATATTCAGTAGTACGGCTATTTTCAAGATAACTGATTAAGTAGACCGTTCATTCGCACTGACCCACGGCGGTACTGAATAAAGACAATGGATATAACATTGAAGGCTTTCGCGGTGAGTGGTCGATGTCATTACCGTATTGGTTTAGGGCTGACAGGCGGAAGCTCTCGAACAAACAACATCGCCCGACCCAATGGACGGGTATATACACAGCTGCCTACACGCCCGCGCTCGCGCCGGTAGTTGCCACTGACCGCCAATAAACGATCATTTGCAAAATATCAAACACTTTGAGTTTTTCACTGTACCTTTCCATTTGTGTGCAAACAGCAATAAAGCTATTTTAGTTTTACCATTGTGATGTTTTTAATCGGAAAAGCTTTAATAAAATTAAATATTTAGTTGATATTTCTATGCAGTTGCTTCAAGTGTAGCTTTAATAAAATATTTAGATTGAAATCAATATTAAGCTTTGAAAATAAAGCTTTTAATTTTGATCTGTTGTTTATTCTATGTACGGTCATTTGCAAAATATCAAACCCTTTGAGTTTTTACTGACGCGTTCCCTTTGACAACAGTTGCACACATCAATAAAGCTATTTTATTTTTAACATTGTGATGACTTTAATCGGAAAAACTTTAGGTAATGAGATTTAATATTTAGTCCATATTTGTATTCAGTTAATTCGAGTGCAGCTTTAATAAAATATTTAGTTCGAAAACAATATTAAACTTTTAAAATAAATCTTTCATATTAATCTGTTTATTCTCTATGGAGACAAAACGCTGAATTGTTTTTACAGTTTACATAAGCAGGTATACTCGTACATACTTCTGCCAGGGTTGCGAGTTTGTCCGAAAGGGATATCGCGGCCCCGGCACACAGGCAACGGAAGGAACACGGGTGGGTTTTAGTCAGTAAAAGTCTGACACGCCCTCCCGCTCCTGCCAGAGCGGGAGAAATTATTTGATAATTTCCCACCATCAAAAAAAAAAGAAGGTATACATAATATTATTATTTTTTGCCGTCTATCACCTGGGACCTCATTATTATAGGCAGGTTAAGGACACAGCACGCCTCTGCCTATCCCATCGGGGATCATAGGCTTGACTGTTGCGATGTAGTTGTGTCATATTTAATTAATATAACTGTCGATGTCCCGTGGCGGCACACAAACACTCACGTAACGCTTCACCGTTCATTCAATAAAAGGGCTCGTCGCCCATCGAAGTAATTCATCAATGAACGCTGAAGTTTGGCCAGAGGGTGCCATACCGTAAAATAGCAAAGTCATCCATCACGATTATTGTATAAATACGAGTATAACACGTCCTAACAACAATGGCGCTTCACTGTCGAGGAATTCTTTGTTTTTTACGCAATTCCTCTCAAAACAAATAATTATGTAAACTTTATAATATTACATTCGACAATAAAATACATGTGTAAAATACAATATAAATATATCTATCAATCTAACAATTCACTAAAGGATACGTTTTGGACAAAAATTCGAAGCAAAGTGAAATCAATAAGTCAGTAAAAATATCTTTGTACTTCCCTTTTGTCAGGAGCCTCGTTTGTCGCAATCTGTTCATCGAAATTATTCTAACCCAATTACGAGAGAGCGACGACAACGAAGGAAAAATAATAAAATTACTCAATTCTCCCGTACTCACTTGTAGATTTACATGTGTAAGGAGTTTTACACAAATTCGTAACTTTGGATGATTAAAAAGGGCGAGGAACTCTCACACGCGTGAGTTTCATAACAAGTAAGATAATTACAAAATGAATTGTTAAGGCTGGCTTACACGTTACTTACTTACTGAACCATTACAATCAAATTGAAAATAAAGTCACGGTGTTGAAAGTTTGTATAAAGCTGTGGTAAATCCTTAGAAACAGAATTAATTTATTAACTTACTCGGAGATGTCTCCCTCATATTGGGTACACCTTCGTATAATTTAGTCAAAATTCGAGTGAAATGCATATCTCATCACCTCTAATTTATTTATAGAAAGCATAAATTCGTTATCATAAGATCCTCAACGGAGACCTATTTACGAGTATGTGAGACTTTATGGTTTCTCAACAATTCTAAATATTTTTGCCATACATGAAACAAAACGAGAGACAAAAATAAATAAAAAAGCTGGCGAAGCATTTTATCTTCCTCATAGGTACGTATACTTACCTATTATTAGTTACTTCCATGTATCACCAGCATTGTTCGCTATTTATTGACTCGTGTGAAATAATACATGTGCTACTCAGACACAATGCCTGAAACGATAGAACCCTATCAGGTATCATGCTATCATCTCAGACGATGATAACTACAATTTATAACAATGACAAATTGTTGGACCTCCCTTCATCCCCGGGGCAGGTACTTTGACCTACACTAATACTTTGTAGTTAATTACCTTTTGGTAACTCAGAATACAGCTGCTATAGGTATAAAGCCGAACTAATATGAATAAACTGTATGATTGTTTCGTTAATATGTGTGCCGCATTATTCAATAATACCATTGCGTCATTAAAAAATTTAATCAGAAATACTTCTGTCTGCTGTTAATGACGCTACGTTTTATTGAAAATATTTCATGCCTGAAATATGTTTACTCTTTTATTACCATATGTTTTTGCAATAAAGTTTCTGTTGTATAATATATAAAAGTACATAAAATATATACGGCTGCACTGTAAGCACTTCTACAAAATCTAGTTCTGTTTATAACTGGAGTGGCTTATGACCTACATATGTGACATTCTTTCGACGCTGCGAGAAAAGACGTGGTTTGAGGAAGTTTTAAACGAAGCGGACAGGAAAGAATTCATGTAATCAAATCAACTGGCTGCAGAAAATCTTTTGTAATGTCATATAAATATTCCTGATTCGATCAACGGGGCATACTTTCAATCCAACTGTCGTCACCGATTGATTGATATCCGCGCACACACGCGGCCGTCAGACGCACACGTACAAATAATGGTCATATGTCTCTGCCAAGATAACGCGCTCCCCAGGTACGATGATCGCGAGTTTTTGTTTGGCGTGTGACAAAGAGAAAATTGATAATTCATCAGAAGGCTCCATTGTTGCCAGTATATGATGTGGTAATTCAAAAGGAACAATTTATTTTATTGCCCTTTGTTTTTACCTCACTTCACAAACATTCCGTGTAATGTGAGTGTATGTGTTATAAGCGCGCAATATTATGAAAAGGTTTATGTTAAATATAAAAGGTGAGTTAACTTACTCGTTTACTCGGTATGAAATTCCTTTACGATGTAGCTATATGCTGCTACTGAGGGTGGAAGTTACACGAAATATACCAAGCAGCAGTTCCATTTTTGCAGTTCCTTTGAAAGTAGCAATTTTATCTTCAAAGAAAATCACAAACGGAATGCCGTTCGACTCGAATGTCGAACATAACAGGCTGATCGATAAAACTAATATCAAAACTTGCGACTATCTTTAATATCTTTGACACAGTGATTGTTTGGTAGCATCACAGACAGACCGACGCTCGCTCACAAAAACATAACGTTGAAAAACCATTAGCAAGCTGTAGACAAACTATCTTTTCGTTGCTTTAAAAATTCTAAGCACTAGGTTATAGAATGACAGCACGACCGGAATGTAAGTATTACATATTCATCGTTTTACATATAACCTAGTGAAGAATGCATAAACAATATATGGGACTCAAATACATTTTACGGACATTAATATCAGATAGTTCGACATAATTGTACATGGGATTTAAATGCCGGTCGGTGCACAATTTCAGTCACTTTCAACAAATTGTCTAGAGAGTATAGAAATTTTATAGAAATACTAAATAATTAAGAATTCCCAAGATATATAAATAGGTAAATAAATATCAAAACTTGCACGATCATGTATAATTACCAGTAATAGTACGTTACGTTGTAGAATGTAGGTTCATCCTTATCTTAAGACGGCACTACATAAAGCGAGAGCCGCCGTCAGGGCCGGATTAGAAGCGTCGTTTTGTGTGCACCTGCTATAAAGAGATGAATTTAGGCGGCTGACGAGAGCGACACCTGTCTCATGCGAAATAATACGCTACTTATTCGCCGGTGAAATATGAAATTCTTCGCGGAGGATTATCTAGCGAAATACCTGCGTTGTCATAAGACATGATATCTACATCACAGTGACGCGATATGTTGCTGTAAGGGACTCGCATTCCCACAAACTCTGGTATTCGTTAATTTTTTCTCAACTTCATGTTATTGTTGTTATGTATGGCGACGTTTCATGTAATTTGTACGTCTTTATGTGGCGTTACAGTTTATGTGTTATTACGCGAGCTTGTGAAGTGTCGTCATCAATCTACATAAAGGTTTTAGAACTTAATGTTGTGTTTTTAATGTGTAGGAGTACTTATATAGGATACGTCGCTATGGTAAGAAAATTATGATAGTAGTAGGTAGGTAGCTACTTATGATTTTGTTGACGAAGAGTTAACAAGGTATAACTTTCATATAGGTATAAGTTGTGGCAGTAACATGATGTGTCTTTAACTATGTAACTACGAAAGTAATTTTCTTACAAGTAGTTCAATATGTTATGCGGCTCACCCCCCAAATTCCCCTGTAATCCGCTAAACGAGCAATATACCAAGATAAGACTTGTGGCTCTTTTACTTCTTCTCCAACCTTGTTAAGCCTCGGTCTATTGGCAAATCTGCTCAAATTGGCCCTGTTTGATAACTCACATGTTTTCATGTTTATTTCTCAATTTTGTTGATCTTATCACCTGGAATTATTATTAACAGCAATTTAACCTAATGTTTGGTTGGATGTTATCACATTTATAAAATAATGTAAATTGTTAAAGACAAATATCAGCCATACGTACCGACATGATAGAAAAAGTAAACATGCGAAAAAATCCAGTGGACAATACATGCCAGACGACGTAGTACATTGTTCCGTACGTGCGGCATTGTGGACGTGGACGCTCATGTTATCCATTACGGTAACGAAGTTCGCGCCAGATTCATTAGAAAACCATTCATCCGCAACCGCTGCGCTCTCTGACTACACCTTTATATTTAATTGAAAAATAAATTACTACCTACTGCAAGTCTTGGAAAGGATTGATGTAATTTTCCATTTTAAGTCCAGCGTGTCTGTTTCAAGGAATTTCATTTATCTTTTAATCTACGGAGCTTCAGAAGTATTTTTTCCGTTCATGGATGTTTTTTTAACATGATAGTATAGGTATTGCTTGCAGTGTGCAGTGTATCGTAAAAGTAATTAAACAGTAAAGAGAAGAATTAATTATTTTTTTGCCTTTTACTGCGAATACGATTAAAAAACAACATTAAAAAAAAACGTAATATATTGTATTTTGTGCTTAATTACAGTTTCTACGAGCTCTTACGATAAATGCACAAATTGTAATGCAGTGCGCAGATCATTATGCTAACGATATTACAATTATTCTGAACATGATAGCGCGTCGATGTATTGAATTCACGACGATGCGGTGAGGTAACTTGGAGTATAACAGAAGCGCATATTTTAAATTATACACTCGTACATCTGGCAGTGGTCTAGTTTGCGCGACAGAAAGTTTGTAACTTGACAAATGTAAAGTTGAGCGCACAAACGGAACGGCCGTATGCATTTAGTAGAAACTTTTCGCTTTGTAAGGAAAGTGTTCAGTTTAAACCATGCGCTTGCCTACCCAATATCCGTTGCGAGTGAACATCGCGTCGCGTGTGTATTCAGGCGCGGCGAGGCGCGGCGCGATTGTGTCGCGGGGCCGACTCGACGCGCGCCGCCGATAACAAACTGCAACCCGCCAAGCTTATTGTCGCGCGCACTGTTCTCCGAGCCATTGTATACTCTTAAGTTATTCAAAGTAAATATTATTTTGTTTTTACCATAAAGTTTTATTGACGACATTGAGCGTACCCCGCGCCACGAAATTCCCCGATGAGCCGGAGTTGGCTCGTTAAGTTGTTGTATGTACGCGGGAGGCGGTGTTTGCGCGCCGCCCTCAAAACCAGCAAACAGTCTCAAGTTACACCCTCGCAATCTCTGAAATAAACATGCGACGAGGCCACTACTGCTAACAACCTTAGCAACTCAGGCCGCGAGAGCTTTACTAACTCCAGCCAGAGGATTAATCTTAAGCAAGATTCCACTCATGTGTGTAACTAACTTAAATTACGATCAAATATGAATGTGAAGTGTTCTCCCGAATAATACAACGTTGCCGCTTTGTGAATTAATTCTCAGAAAGATCCAGCGCCGACATTGTTTTCAGTTAACTAACCGCATGTGCATACTCGTGTGTAATATTTGTGTAATTAAGCAAGAACTGTAACGCAACGGTGTAAAATGTGTGTTGTTATGCCAGCCAACCGTGCCGCCGTATTAATGCAATTCAAAGGAAAATTTATTAATTTGACCGTTCTGTTGGCACAGTGAGCAATCGATTTCTGATTTACGTGTCGAGGGTTGGATTCCCCGAAGGATAAAAATATTTGTATGTGCAATGCATATTTAACCAAGATACAGCTCAGCTCATTCGTACAGGACCCGTCATTGACGATTCGTCAAAAAAACGATACGTCATAACGGATGCACGTTCACATTGCATACGGAAACGAGTTTTTTCGCGATTTGTCAAAATATCCGAATAGATGTTCACACTTGATTCGTGATTCAGAGTTCAGTGTTGGAAGAGCGCTTCAGCGGATCCGTCACAAAAAAATCATGATTCATGTTTTTTGCCAAACGTGATTTTTAAAAGACGATACGTGATTTTAGACGTGTCCGTCATTTTTCACGATTCGTGATGCGTGTGAACCCATTTAAAAAGCTTTGTAGACGTCAAAAAAAAAACGAATCGTAAAAAAAGACGATTCCTTGTTTGAACGAGCCCTTACAGGAGAAATATCTAAGCTGTAGCAACGTTTTCTTGAAAAAAAATACCAAGCAAAATAACGCGATAGAAATTGACCGTTTCACTATGATCAAACAAGAAGTCTGATCTAAAAACAAAATTCAACTTAAGTATGAAACTATTAAAAACCTTTGACTTTTTGATAGGAACCTACTAAATTAAGACCGGAGTGTTAGGAATGCATTCCGAAAAAGCAATTAAAATAATCATGTAACCGCAATTTAAATTTTAGTGAGTGAAAACGGCGAGGCGAGATAAAGAATTTGTTACAAGTTAGAGGCCGGCAAACTCCTAGGGGCTAATTACATTGTTACATGACAAAACTTTTGGGTCGGCTGAAGTTTCTTTACGTTCCTTGCTCGGCTTAAGCTCTGTTGAGACTAATAAAATCACCTCTGCATCAGAGAACATACAATGTTATTGAACAGCTGATTTAATATTAACTTCGAGCACATTATTTAGCGGCCGGAAACAAGCGACTTTATGGGTGATGTCTGCGCGCTACTTGTATTGTTTATCGGTTTCCAAATAGCCTCCCTTCTTGTTCCTTCATTTGGTTACGACGACTGCATTTTGTTTGTTTGGTTATGTTGGAGTGTTCATAAATTATTATTACGAAACAAGCTTTTGCCTGGACTTCGGAAACTTTCGCAATTCAACAAATATGTTATTACACGTTGTTCTGATTAAATATTACCATCAGTACAATTTGAATGAAATATGAATGTATTATAAACATATTATAAACGTGGACAATCAAATATAATGACTAAAATATTGATTGGATTTCCGTAAATACTGGATAATTACTACATAAACGTGATTATTAGTGAGGGATTTATTATTAGCGTGAGGAATTTATTATTAGCGTGAGGGATTTATTTTTAATTATTATAACAATCATTAATAATATAATTTCCAGCGTCATATTGTGATTTGTAATTAAACTGCACTTACACATTCCACAAAAACAAATATTGTTTTTTTTTGTATCCGGCGAAATATATCATATTAAAAGGAACATGTTTAATTAAATAACGATGTGACAATACAACTCGGATGCTAAAACTAGTTTTAAAAATGACTATAGAAACTATAGTGTAACCATTCCCTAACTCGTTAATTCAGATCTCGTTGAAATCGACAGGGCGAAACCATTCCGAAATTACTGTTCAATGACTCGTCGTGTTTTCCTCCATGCTTCAAGTATTTTCTTTGAGATTAAAAACCGACTCAGGAAAACTTTACTTTAGCCCTATTTCTCCAAAAAAACATTACTTACTAAAAATCGATGTTTGTATTTGACATGCTAATATTATTTTACGGGATCTTAACAATTACTGAAGAAAACTCAAAATACGGAATATGGTAATTAAAAAAAAATAGATCAGTTGGCCTTTTGCAGGGAAGTTATAAAGGTCAAGTAAGGGACGCGGGTCAAACGGGACCGTAGGCGGCGGACTTCCAACTAGTCGCTACTCACGTAGTCAGCTATAATAAACGGTGAATTTTGATTTACCTTGTGAACACGGATGGCTAGAACTAAACGAATTTCATGAACAAAAAATCATTGAAAAAGTCTTATATATCTAAGGCCTACACATAATTGATTCTTTCACCAAGGTTTTTATAAAGCGTTTAGTTCACAAAAATATTTATCCAATCGGGTAAATGGTTAATTAATCTTCCCATTCCAGGTCTGGGAAATTGAACACCCGCCACAATTCTTTCTAAAGGCCGAACAAATATACAACGTTGCTGGATAACGAGAATATAACCTGCAAAACGTACTTTGTAAAATATTGCTATTTAGGTAGTTATTGATGATTTGAATGTCGACAGCTGAGTAACCCAGATATATATTTTATAACCAGTACACTTAACAAACGGTTTGGTGGGTGGTGGTATGTAAATCCTAATGCAAAAGAGCACTAGCAAGGGGCTGCTGTCAACCAAAAAGACGGTAAAAACTCATCTTTAAAAGGTAACAGTGACCTAGGGACATGCCTGGAACGTCTTCGTCTACGTCTTTGAATCAGCCTATGTACTCCCTACCAAAAAGTTTATAATAATATAAAGAATGCTCTATTGCTAAGAGTCGTAGCAATGTTACGAGTGCTACGACGTAGCTGACGCCATTGTTCCAAGCCTACGCCAGCTACACTGTCGTAGCAGAAAGACTGATCCGCTACGCGTTACGAATCGAGTTTTATTGAACTTTATTATGATGCACCGACATGTGCATGCAGCCGTGTTCTATCTGAGAATATTGAATTTCAGTGATAATAGTAATTTCATGTATAAGATAATACTTTAATTTATTATTATTTAACATAATTTCAAACCTATCGCTAATTAATATTGGTTCCAATTACCACCCCGAGCTATTTAGGTTAGCTAAATTTACCACACCGACTCAAACTCGACATTCAAGACCACTGAAAGGTGGTTTTAATAATTTTACAGTAAAATATTGGATACTGTTGGTATACTTGATTGCGTCAAAGTCGTCGATCAATTTACCCCTTCTAATAGGAAGTGTGAGGTTGGAGCCGTTTCCCGATGCGTTCAATCTCAGTATTATTAATTCAAATTGAATCTAATTCACCAATGAATTGAGAATTAATACAGAATACAGACTGTTATATACCGGTTATACATAGTTACTATATACATGTACTACCTAATCTCAACAGTATCACATGATATTAACTGTATAATAAAATAAAAGGTTTGCGGCTTGATCTTCAAAGTTTTAATTGACAATCTCTTGAAAGATCTTATTTAATTACAGAAAGCTTACCAAATGTAACGTTAATACAAAAGATCTCGAAACTATTCGGCAATCAAAAGGTTTATTATAAGACAGAAGAGCCTGGGCAGTGTGCCTACCTATGATTATTTTTTTCTTTGGCAGATTATTCAAAGATCCTTATCCCTTTGAATAATCTCGATTTAATTGATCCTCTAAAAACGTAATGACCTTCGAATGATTTACGCTTTTTTTTTATAAATGCGCCTCTCAAAAAGTTTTGAGCGTCTAATAGGGAAACTCCATTTAAAAAAAATTGAGCCTCTTTTAACTTTCTGGCCTTTTCTCAAAGTTGGTCGCAAGCTAGGGCATCCTGAGCAAATGGATAAGGTTAGAACTGTGACCATCCACGTTACATTTAAGTTGGTAGCTATTTAGTATTTTTAGGACCCCAAAATGGAAATTAAATGAGGCTCACAAAAAGGGGCACATTTATCATATTAGAGTATCCATTTATATTTATAGGAAACTAAAATTATTTGAGGTTCAATTAAATACATGCCTTGCTTCAAATATACTTAGATTAATTAATTGTCACTATGAATTAATACAATATTCTGTATAGCTAAACATGTGGACATTATATCAAAACGATGAAGGAAAACATTGTGAGGAAACCGGCATGCCTGAGAGATATTTCTCGACGGCATGTGAAGCCAAGTCAGACGCCCATGATCGACTTTAAAACTCTGATACCATGTTAGTCACTAACCACACGAAAATAATAAGATATCAAAACCAGACTGTAACAACTTTATACCATGATTTAGGCTAATAAAGACTTATCTTATCTATGATGCTTTAGCCATTGACCACGTTCACATCAACAGTTACAAATGCTGCTTGTACTAACTTTAATTTATGGCAACGTTATATTTTTGCAATATCTAAAGGACGTCAATGAAACGATTTGTACGTGTTTCAGATCCATTGGATCACATCCCACACTGCGCAAATGCATTTACCTACAAATTATACAAATCGTGAATATAAATCATGGTATTATTAGACACATAAACTGCGTAGTTTATCTCTTTGGCAATCATCGGAAATTAGGTGGTAGGTCTGAACGATAAATGTGAAAATTAAATCTATTAGAGTATCACAATCAAGTATCATTTGTATCCGTATCAAATGTTAATTATGCTTTGAGTCCAAGGTTTCTTATTTTGGGGGCCCGTGTTATTAGTGATGCCTATTTTCTCGGATGAGCACAAATTAAAATTCAAAAGTCATTTATTCAATCTAGGCTGAGAATCAGCACATTTCGAACGTCAAAATTACATAAGACTCTCTAGAGAACTATTTGCTATTACAAATAGCGTAATTTACAAATAGATGCCCAAAACGCCCACCCTTCACCGATAATCGATTATACAAGAAAGTCCGGAAAAATCACTCTTCACTCGTCAAAGCTCTTGCATACAATCTTAATAATAGATTTATACAGGTGTTTTGGCTTATTTGTATCTATATAATACTAACCCAAAATCCTCAATTGCTCAAATAAACTTCGAACCATCAGTACGTTAAGGCTTAACTTAATACAATGTTCCATGAAAAAAGTGACTTTTATAATCTAAGCATTCTATGAAAAATAGAATGTCATCATTTACAAAATATATTAAAACCTTATTTTTCTTTTCTCAAATATAAAGTATTAAGTTAATATTTCAGGGCCAAGTTCGACGCCTCTGAAAAGGCCACTGAATAAAATTAATAACCAAACAACGTTGCCACGTCGGGGGCTGCGGAACTTAATTTGCATTCTTGAATCAAAATGTTATTGTAATTATGTAGGGTCAGATAATATTGCCCTGTGGTGGTGCTCGTAACATTCAAAATGTGTACCTCAACTTCACTAGGTAGTAACTTTGTTAGCGATTCTGTGTGTGTGAACTATGTTGCCTTGCCTTTAATATTTTACAAGCAAAATACGAGTATGCGGCTCTGACGCTAGAACCGAGATATTCGCTGATGTTAAATAAAATAGCATGATATATGTTTGATACCAAGAACGAGTTATTCAGGAAGAACTTAACCACCAATAATATACATAGCAGAATCCTACTTCTTCGATAATGACAATATTAGACGAATTAATACTATTTTCTCTCTCTTATAGCTAATAAATTAGATAGAAGAAACAAGAAATAGTTAATTTTATATTTTGTAGGTACTGCGTTTATAATGTAATCTTGTTCTTATTATTCATACTCATGAGAATTTTTAGACGTCTATTTTCTTGAGATAAACTTTGGGCGCAAAGAAAATTTCTCCCTATTTTAATATTTTGTCAAAGAGACTATTACTGTAATGTCGCAGAGACAGAGGCGTAATGAAATACCAAAAATACTAAAATGTGAGCGTATATGTAACGAGAGTTTTAATTTTAAGAAGATGCTCGTTTAGCCAGGAAATTATTTACGCATGGTTTGATAAATTCGACGTTCTAAAATAAAAAGCTGCCTACCAGCCTTTAACGATCTTAAACCGAGGTTGAATGACTTTAAAAGGTATACAATACGATATTTACCAGATAACCAACTGTAATACAATAAACAATTAATACAAAAGCATTAAATTCTCAACTTACTATTGTAACGTAATAACGCCGGACACCCAGTACATTTAAACTCGTTTAAAGCACTATACAGGAATCCGAGTCGTCTTGCAAGGCAGACTCGCCCCGGGGATAACATTACAAAGGCCTCAGTGTCGGGATGTAAAGGAGCCGACTGACCGGGGCCCCTTCGCCCACCGTCCCCCAGTAACGCTGTCCACACAACCATTAAGGTATTAAGGAACAATGTTAAACTGAAACGCTGAAATGTACGAGTAAACATTTCGAATGGACCTGGCTTTGCACTTCGGTTACCGTTTTTGGTGGCCATTTCAATTATTGTTTCTACTTTATGTTTATAGTGAAATTGGTACTTTAATGTTATTCAGTATTCAGTTCAACTATTATTGGGTGGTGGCTTCCAAGAAACATAATTACTGTAAAGCTGAATGATTATAACATTAATTGATGCCTATCTTTTTGCCTATTCCGGCATAAAACGAGCACCTATTTATACTAAACTTATTCAGTCATGCGCATAATGTATAAAGTATAAGCTTAACGGCTTTCGTAAATATGTATTACAGACTTAAATTGGTAACCACGGTTAATTTAACATTCCGTTTTAGAAATAATGTTAAACCTAGTTTTAACTGGGATACTCCACGCCAACACTCTAATGCCTACCACAATTTATTCAAATGTAAATTAGGTATTTTAGTAACTTTAATAAGCAAACTACTATCTAATTTCACTTTTTAAATTACGTATAATTATGGTAGAATTAAAATTTCTCTTTTAGTTTTTTGTTTGTACTTTTCCGGCACCAAATTATTTTCGGTTCAACTTTTTTTCCTTCAATGATGGACTGTAAGCCCCAATTAGATTTTATTTTAATTAGATTAGATTAGTACATTGTGTCATATAACTCAATAATTTTTTGAATAAACCTATGTTTTTGTACAAATACCGTACCTACGCTTGCATTTGAGCACCATAACTCCTAAAAGTGAAAACTAAATCCAGCCAGCACATCAACAAAAACAAATCTGGCTCTCATAACTAACAGTTTAACCCCAGGTGGTCATCGTTGGGACAAATTGGGACCTTATATAACCAAGTACCTTATGTAAAGTTGCCTTTCATCTACAATAGGCAAAGTTACATAATAAGATGACTATCAGGCGGCATCACTCCAGAAATGCCGGGATATATGTTATCCACGCCATTACCGTCGTATAAAAGCTGTATTCAACGGACTGGCGTGTATTCATGGCTACACTTAATATTTTGTGAAAAAGAAATTATTTTTGTTAAGCGCCATGTATAAACTTGCTAACGATGTGTTGTTTTACAACGTAATATATAACGCTAACACACGAAAGTCTTTAATTTTTTAAGTAGACGTTGGAATCAATGTGTTAGGTAGTAGACTTATACTGTTATTGGATGACGTTTACACTCGTGATTCTTCGCCAACAAGAAAACGAGAAAGTTTTCAAAGCGTGGCACGGATCTAACAGCGTTTACGTAGTATTACTAAAGTATGATGGTTTAAAGAACCAACAGGCATGTGACGTCAGCTCTGGCTTGCGTTTCCGAGGCATGAATTTTGTAACAAACTTGGCTATTCATATCAAACTAAAGAACTCACATAACCATATTACATCTAAATGGGTACCAGGAACGCTACAAGAGATCGTAATTAAATAATTATGTCTCTTTAAAAACAGTTAAAACGAATATTTCGATTGCATACATATTTAATTACGTTATTAATTTTGACAAATGAGGCGGCGCTATCAATAGCTATAAATAATGGACTTGTCATAAACAGGCAGTGAAGCATTGTTTAATGCATATTTATCATAATAAATATAGCTGGAGTTTGAGTGAAAGCCTAGAGTCTAAAAGGCTAACACAAATCGAATGCTACGGCCTCAAGTTTTGCTCCAACTTGGTGATATCACGGCATTAACTCTATGCACCGACACGAAGCGAGTAGACCATGGAAAGCCGGTGGTTCAGTTTCTAGCTTGTCTACCGACTATCCAGTTATTATATCATATTACTTCTATCCTAACTATATAACATTATAAGCGCGAAAGTAAGTTTGTTTGTTTGCTACGCTTTCACGCTGAAACGGCTGAACGGATTTGGATGAAATTTGACACATTGGTAGACCATGGCTTGGGTTAGGACATAGTATACTTTATTCCGATGTTCCAACGGGATCGAGACTTATGCGGGTAAAATGAGGCGAGCGAGGCGCAGCTAGTTTACCAAACTCACAACCACAAATGGTCAGGACACGAAGCAGACAGTAAAACAAAAAAAAATTTGCTTCTTCTGCTCGAATTTGGAATAGCTACATATATTATCAGAATGAAAAGATAAGGCAGTCAGTGAAATAGTGAACCAGTCTGCTCGATGCCTGTGAATACGTACTTATGAATTTATATTTTATGGAATTGTTAAAGTTTAATAGCAACAAAATAAATCTCTATTCCATTTATAGAGCTACGACCTTTACTCAGAATGATCCTTTCAACTAAAGTTCGGGTTATCCCTTAACATATTGTAAAGCGGCTAACATATTCTATTAAAATTTAGCGTTTACAGCCAGACTATAGAAATAAAATGACCTTTATTTTTCATATAATACCTTGATTACAATTGAAAGTCTCAGGCCAGTCCAATTTTCTAAAGGTTTTATTGTTAGCGCTGTTTCATCGGATCACACAAAGGGTATGTTACTAGAATTGTAATAATATATATTATTTTGCTGCATAGTAATACTTTTAAATTACAGTACAAACAACTTGAGTAATATTAAATCTTACCTTTTATTTGTTACAGAATAAATAAATTGTATCGACTTTGAATGTCTTTCTTTATCAGGTTACCTACTTCTACTTACATTATGATTTGAAGAAATAAGATGAAGCATAAAGAACCTTAATAACTATAAAATGGAATTCACGTTAACTACAAACAGATTCTTATCATCTCTTCATCTTCTTATTTATTAAATACAATCTTGATCTTACATTAATTGAACAATAATTTGAAGTTAAAACTGAAACGCAAAAGCAATTAAAACATCTTTTTTTTTTAAACCAAGTAATGAAATGAAATGAAATTGTTTATTCTGTAAATAGGATATAGGAATCACTTTTACACGTCATATTAAAAATATATTAAATTTTGCTAGATGAGTTCGGTGTTTCCTATCCGACTACTCTAAGAAGAAAGGCCGAAACAAACTCAGAGGTCACAGTCTCTTTTAAGGACCAGACATAATCTTGGTCAAGCCATATGATTAGGACCATTCCTCCCTTTTAACACGCTTATTTTGCAGACACGTTACTACAAACAGAATAATAAACGACAATCATTGCTAATACTTTGCAATTGAAAACCATTAAAAACTACGTTTACCAATTAGCAGTAAATGTCTGGCTTAACGTACTTAGGTTAGATCGCCTACTAACATTATTACTGCTGGTAACACCATTCGATTCCCACAAAATCGCTAGATGATATTGTTATTAGATCCTGTATGGACACATGAGACTATGTATTGAATTTAGATTATCACGGATTTCCCTATGAATTCGATTGAACAGCGGGTGATAGTGGCATCCCGATGTAGAAAGACTTTCTGCGTGTTTTTGTTGTTATACATACTATGCGTAATATAAGTATTTTTGTTACACTAAATTATGGTCTATGTAATTTAAAGGTCATAAGCCATATTATAGCATTTTTGCAGAGCACCAACCCACATATTAGAATCATTTTGTACACAATAAACAGAGAAATCAACCTGTCTGCAAGAAAATTATAAAATCCAACATTTATCAGTTAACTAATTTATTGTGGCCGCAACACCAGGAAGGCCTTATCCATTACCGGCGCCTGATTTGTCACGGTAGCTGATTCATTAGAGAGGCATTAATCTTCTGCGGAGGTGCGAGGGGGGGGGGGGCGTCAGCCAACTAGCGCGGTGATAAGGCCGTACTTTGTCCAAGACGCCGTGACGAGCCCCAGACATCAGGCCCGAAAGCCGACACTGGAATTTAATTAACCCAAATTTGTCCTTTTGTCTCAGTTGTATTGGCGCAAGCCCCCCAAAGTGTCTGTCAATATGTGGTTAACAGTATTACAAGTTAGAGCAGGGTACATGTAAGTGCGATGCGAGCTCTGCTTCGTGCAATTCAGTGACGAGAGGTCCCAGTAAACCATTATAATGGGCTAATTTAAAGTAGACAACCCCCATCCTCTTTGGATTCTTTTTTATTGGGCCATTAAAAACACATTTAAAACCATCAAGCTTGAGTACAATTTGCTGTAACATTCTATAATACTAAGCTGTATTTACTTGGTTATTTCCCCAAAATAAAATATACTTTTTCTCAAAATGTCTTTTCCATTTTATATTTTAATACAGAAGAGCTTGACAAATAGTTCCCATTTCCAATTTAGACACGACGTACGACACAACACAAGAAGAAATGTTGGTGTTCCAAAAAGAGAATTATCTGCCGAATACCATCTACGAGTAACATCCCGGTCCCATTCTCCACATATTTCCATTTTAACGTAGACAGAAACTAAATCACAACCATTGCAGTGTACTCATATAATCTCTAAATGCGTAAATGTGTTTCGGACAGGCACTGAAGGCACGTCAAAATGTGAGAGCGGAGTATGAAAGAGAAATTCCGGAAATAGAATAGCGTATACACAGAGCGAAAAATCAACTGGCAACTGATGGCCACCACTTGAAAAAGTTGCCCAACCAACGGACACCGAAAGTTTTTGAAGACATGATTGGTTTCATTATGATACAAAGCTTAGGAAGTATATTTTGTACGTGTAGTTTGTAAGACTTTTCATGTTATAGGAAAAGGTATCCTTTTATGAATAAATTATTGTTAGACTACAATTACGAATAGCGAATATAATTTGATTTTAATAACTTATTACTTTCAATTAATCATTTAGATTGTAATTAGGTGTTAAATATTAGGTATTTTTTCATACTGTAAAATTCCAGCCAAGAGAATTTTTTTATACATTTAATTTACTATATCCTGTTTTCTGTCTGAAACATATTCTTCGAAGCAAAGCCAAGCAGAGTTTCTTTATAATAAATCTTAGCAATACATAAAACGTGGAATAAAACGGTTACTACCAGATGTTCAACTCGAAACAGCTAATTGTTTCTTCCATAACAAAGTTAATCTTATAAAAGTAGTAGAAAAAAAACTCGTTGATTATCAAGTTATAAATTAAACATAAAATATGCATCCACAGAACAAATATAACGCGGGTATAACAACAACTGATAAGATTAAAACGCTTTAAAGTCCGAAGAACAAGTCTTGAAAAATAACAGTTCTTAGTACCAATCTGTCATAGAACAGAGATTCCCATTCGTTTAACAACGGAAAAAGAAAAGGAACAAATAGTTGGAAGAGTGTTCCTTAACTCTTGTTTTATAACCTGAATAAAGTGAGATCTCGGCGGTACAAAAAGTGTAGATATTGGAAAGAAATCATAAGTAACAGTTCCTTCCGGGCACTCGAGGTACGCACTCCGAATATAATGCAATTACGTGAGATGGATTGCTTCTCTTCGAGCCGCGAGAAGGTCGTATAACTTCCTTATCTTCGCGACGTATCCGCTTTTATGTCGTTTTTATAAAAAAGAGAATAAAAATATTATTTCCATGCTGATTTTGGGATGAAAGAAAAACGTAAAATGTTAGTACGGTTCTGTGTACTTTAGCTATTGTTGCGCACATTTCACAGCTGAAAGACAATTGACGGAGAAGCTCCTAGGGCGACCGAGTTTTAATCATGTCATTGCTTATTATTGCCATTCTTTAAATTCATGTTCGTTAAATGTGCCTTTACAGTCGGCACGCGTTTCGTATTGTACAAACGCGTGAGGAGAAATACCTGACATTTTCTTGCGAATAAAACAAGGCAAAATAGCGTAAAAAATGAGGAAAATCTTTACACAGGCATAATCATTTAGCATAATATTTGCGTGGATGTATTTTTTCTCTAGCAGAATTATATTCTTTTGTAAATATTATTGAGTATAATACGAATACTCAAAGTATTGGAACAGTATTTTTATATTAGTAAATTGTAATTTTTTAAACCATAGGAGCAAAAGTAACGTACCTAAATCCGAGTATCATAGAACGTCCGTTTATATTAAGTACCTGTGCGACCGAGCTCTGCTAGAGTGAAAATAGAGAAAACGAATTTTCCCGGATATAAGACCTAGCTAGATCGATTTTTCGCCTCCGTAAACCCCTACATCGGAACTTTCATCGAAATTGTTAAAGTCGTTTTCGAGAACGTGATTACAAATATATATGTATGTATAAACACAAATATTGCTCATATAATACAGTGCGTTACATCAAATAGTTCCTATGCCATAATGTTGGCTCCACTGTTGTAGGAAAAACACGAATACTCTACGGTGCTACCTAATAGGTCCGTTGTTAAACTTTTGGAGCCAACATTACGGTAAATGAACTATTTGATGAAACCCACTTTAGAATAGGATAGGATAATATAGACAAAACAAAGCAACTTTTTAGTTTGTTACGTAGTGCAGCGTGAACTCTGCGGTTTCAACCTAGTAAGTCATATGTTCTAGTTCATTTAACTGGTCATCAATTTTTTATTTCTTAACTTTTCTAATTTGTTTAAAGATGTAAACAAGGCTGCCAATTTTTTATAAATTAAACTTCAGTCGCTGAAAAATAAGGACTTTAATTAAATTTAGGAGTTTTCATTTTCAATTAAGCTAAATAAATTTTATTAATTATATTACCTTAATTCCTAATTAAGTTTAAAGTTATTATGTTCTGTTATCTGCAGTCAATCAAGTTATATTGTTGAGTTTTACACAAATGATGGAAGATTATCCGAATTTGGTGCAGAACCAGTTGAAAAGAGCTGTTTAAGGCCCTCTTTTTTCTCCGGGTACCAGACTATTCACCAGTCAGAAAGGCCGTTTTGGTCCGCCACGCATGATCGTTTCACCTGCGATTCTGGCGATACGTGCTACGCTTTGAGGTTGCAGTTCGTCAAGACTTGTTATTCGAACCATTACACTTAACTATTATAGTTATGAGTACTTTCACGGTTAACATTTGAATACTAGTTGATCTTTATTAGTAAGTTATCCCGATAGAACGAGATAACTCTGGATCATCTTGAAAAGATAATATTCATTCTAATTTTTACGTAATTTAGTGGTCACGGACCTAGAACCAATTGCAATCGATTTCCTAGTTCGGAAACGAAATGCGTAACAAAGATTTACTATCCGATGTACCTTAAGTTTTCTCGTAATCTCTTATCATTTAGGCCAAATTACATGTTGCGCAATTTTTTTAATGTTATTTAATTTTAGCTAATTATATTTTTTTATGTGATTCTTGTTTAAATATGAATAAATTGTTATACGTGTTAAAGAGGTGAATATTCATTTTTATTTCGCTACTATAGGTACGTCCTGACATATCCTGTAACCAGTACGTAATCACTCTGAGCAATCCAACAATTAACAAAGTGTGAATAGTATCTCCATCTATTGACGCGCTCATAGGTATTGGAGCACAATGAGATCAATGTAGCGACAACAGCCCGACTAGGGCACTCGACCGAGCGCGCGAGAATGGAAGCTCTAACGGGGCAACCCCTCTGCAGTATTGTGTACAACCTGCTCCCGACTAAGGAACATAGCGCATAGTTGAAACAGCAGGGACATTGTCAAAATGAGTTAATCTACATGAATGCAAAACGGCTTATGGTATAATTTGTAAAAATTCAAAGTTGATTGGTAAACTTTGTGAAATCTTTGATCTGAGCTTCTCGTCTAATCCGTAGCCAAAATAATCCTGGATGTTGTACTTTAACAACTAAACCAGTACGCCTTTAGTATTCGTGTTGTATAAATGATGTACAGAGAAACGCGTACTGACATAAAAATATGTACTTCAAATCCAACCAACAATTCTCGCTCACAAAAACGTTACTTCATTTATTGCCGCACAATACAACCAGTGGATTTCCTAAATCTCGTGTGGAATCGAGGTAGGTAAAGGGCAATATGAAACTAACTAAAACTATTGAAAGAAAATCAAGTTAATTGGAGCATAATTATTTTGATGGTTTGACTCTGAGCATCTATGAGCAGCGTTTTGAATCATTTACCGGCGTTGTATTTGCATCGCGGATTAATCGCGTCCAGATATGTTCTTTTGTCCGTACCGTACCATTTCTTATCAGCGTCGCAATCCAAGAACGCTAGATTGGAAGCACGTTCGGTACGGTAATGACAAAAGAACATACCTGGACGCAGCTTTATATAATATCATCAGACCGGATGTCGAAAACAGAATAATTTATGTTGGAATACGAAATGCGGTTTTGATTATAATTCTGTCAAATTAGTATTGAATAGATTTAGAAGCTTCTGCACCAAAGAGTACTAAAAGGTTTTCAGTTCTAGACCACTTTTCAATTTAAAAAATGTGGGAAAAATCATGGTAGCGATTGAATGCCAGAAAAAGTATTTTTAAATGCCCTCGGGTGATCACCTTGATGACCCTGTAGACCAGAAGCATTATTGTGAATTCCCGCCATCTTTTTAGAGGAGAAAAGTGCGCGAAAAGCAACGCTGTTGAAGTAATTATTATTATCAACACAGAAACAACAAAGTACCTATCCATAATTTCTCAAACAGTGAGTAAGAGAGATGAAACAAGATTGTTTCTAATATAACATGTGGGTGGGTACACAATGTTAGGGTCTCTAATTGGGTTGGACAAGAATGTCAAATATTTATAATAGGTCCCTAAAGTTTAAAGATATCTTATAACGAAGCCAAAGTTTTCGTAACAAGGCTTAGAATTATGTTTCCTCACTTTTGTAGGTGTACCAAACCAACATATTTTGGTCCGCGAAATCACAACCGAATTTTATAATAAAGGTCACGAATTCAAATGAATATTCAAATTATAATACAAGGAACAGTTGCTAAATGTCAATTTTAATAAAATCAAAGCCTGAAGCAGAGAAATGGAATGGTAACTTTTGCAGTGAGGATAAACATTTGATAGAAGAGTCGAGTTAGGTAGTGTTAACTCTTCAACTGGCAAGGGGCTTTAATGCCCGCGGCGATCCACGTGGGATCTCGTTACAAACTCTCGATTGAAATATTTCCGAATCAGTAGACACGTAGCCGCGCACCTCTATTTGTATACCCGCGTCAATAGGAGTCAAGCCTCTAAAATAACGGTATTCTATCCCTCGAGTATACAGTGTGTACCATACAGGTCCATGAAAATGAAATTCTTACTTCCATAACACAATCTATTTGCTTTAAGCCACGGACGTTTGTTCGGCGCGGCCACCGATGCGGTCACTAATTACATCGGAGCGCTAACTGCAATTGTGTTGATCACTGTTTCATATTTATATCGCCGTAGTTCGCAATAGTTATCTCTTTAACTATTGGGAATTCTATCTGAACTATGGAAATGTTTAATTTTGCAGGTCCTATATGAGATAGATTTGATTAAAAACGTTACCCGATAAAGACAACGATTTTATTATATTTATAAAACGTAAAAACACAACAACATTTGCATTATAATAATGAAAATTAAACAAATATAATATTTCCTAGGCCGCTTTCAAATTTAGGTGACTTTAGCAGCGCGACAGTCGCTCAGTCAGAATTTCATATAAATCAAGAATGTCAGAATATTATAAACAGAAGCGCGGGCGTCCGCGCGCGGCAGCCACGGCCACCGCGTTCGCTCAGTCGGCGATGAGCTAGTGTTGCTTCTGTCGGAATACAACCTCTATTTGTCTATTGATATTGCCTTTTTATTTGAAGACTTTTCAATTGAAGAAAAAACTATATGATTTTTTTAATATAATTATAACTATACCTACAAGTAAACCAAGTTATTATTATTACCTGCCCCAACAGCAAGCGCACGTAATTAGACATAGAGTGCACACAACACGTCACACTGATCTAAATATAATTATAATGTGAAATCTGCTTTTGCCGCGCTAATATCGCGCTGGTACGTCAATAAATTATTTCGGTGTATATATTTTTTTAAATTAAATGGTTTTATTATTCTTAAGCCCACATAAGCGTTCATAGGTTAACTAAATAACTCGGAGTTAAAAGCTAACTCTGGGTTAATCCAAAGAGAATTAGGCCCACTTGCGCGTTAACTACTAACTCGGAGTTAACAGCTAACTTAATCCAATAATTCTCTTTGACCCTTTTTCTTTAACCCTGGGTTAGCTGTTAACTCCGAGTTATTCAGCAACCCATGAACACGCAAGTGGGCCTTATTGGATTTATCCTGAGTTAGCTGTTAACTCTGAGTTAGCTGTTAACGCGCAATTGGGCCTCATTATTTTTGGAATGTGGTTGTAATATTTTTCCATAATTATAATATTCAGGCTTGGTAAATATATAATAAATATCTTAAATTACATCTGCCAAGTCTCCGCCTTATTAACGAGAAACGGCTTTCAGTTCGGTAAATAGGGGGTCACTAGCTTAAACCGCGTGCCACGAAAAAACTAAAACACAAACTAAAAGCTATTGTTATTTAAAAATTCGATCGCTTTTCATCGTGTTTCATCAAATTCGCATCATTTTTAATTTTTTGAATCAGGTATCTCACTAACAAAGCCAGAAATATTCTGCTTTTTGTGTTCAAGATTGACCACGACACGTCCTCACCCCACAAAAATACTTTAAAAAGCAAAAACAATACAGAACGTGTCACAAAATCCTTAGTGATCAAAATGATATTCGTGTTTTTTTTTTTAAATTGATTCGTCTTTCATTCCGTTTCAGAACTTCAGGATAAAACTACTAAGGTATTGCAGTAGTCAGTGTCAAAAAAAAAAGTTGTATACATCCGAGCTAACCACCCTGTATAATAATGTTAAAACAAACATAACTTCAGCCCTTAGTCGTACTGTAGAGTAACAATTGGTGCAAGAAAAAATTCGTTCAATAACCACTATCATCAAGTTGGATAATCCGCCTGGCGAACCTAGTATATTTACCCGAGTGCGGCGAAGCCATAAAACGAGGGTTATGTGTTTGACCTGTATGTATGTTTGTATATGTATGTCCGTCCTTATATTCCCCCGTAACTACTATACAGCTGAACCGATTTTGACGAATCATATTACATGTACCGTTATATTCGTCTTTATTGCGCGAGTGTCATTGGGTACTTATATTAAAATCATAAAAAAGCAAAGGCAAATTGTTGGCGCCAAAATATACAATTTCTAAAGAAAAAATTGGTTTATTAAAAGGTGATTACAAAAATATATACAAATGATATGTTTACATGTAATTTGGAATGAGAAATGATTTAAAAAAATCGTATCTTTTTAGTTAAGATTTTTTTAAGTAAAATAAAAATAGTTCACTTAAAAAATCTAAAACCCACCCACACCCGCGTAAAAAGTGAACTTTAAAAAAGATGGAAACAAGATGACTTATTTCTGTCTCAATCTCGCTCAAAACAATCTTATACAGCCGGAGGCAATAGGTCTTTATTTTCAGAAGATTTATATAAGACCTAAATAAGATTGTTATAAGACCTATTATATTTTTATCTGTGAAAGTAAGGCGCTAGCTGTCTGCTCTTCCGACGTAAATTAATAACATTACGTGTTTATAAGATTAAATACAATTAGGTATCGACGTGATTTATGACATTGTCGTAAAAGACTTGAGGCGGTCCCGAACGCTTAGTCAGTTCCTTTTAGGGCTTTAGATAATGACTCGGTAAATAACTAGAAAAGCTAGGCTGGATGAAAAACGACGAGTCATACCCAGAAGGTAATTAATAACAATTTGTTTATGTACCAAACTCATTCATTTACTGAACATTGTGCAATTTGCTATTATGAAACGAAAACTTTAAAGCATAACGGAAATTGAAGTATCCATTCATTTGAGCACATAATATTCATAATCATCCTATAATGTTCCTACTATTGGGACACAGGCCTCCTCTCTGTTAGAGGGAGTGGGCCATAATCCACCACGCGGGCCCAGTGCTGGTTGGTAGATGTCACAAATGTCTTCGAATTTTTGGTTCTAGGACATGCCGGTTTCCTCACAATGTTTCCCTTCATCGTTTTGAGAGCAGTGTTGATGAAATAATTTACACAAAGAAAAGCGCTTATCAGGGTTCGAACCTACGACCGTAAGGCGCAGCTGTTACTACTGGGCCACCACTGCTGTCCACATAATATTCACTACACGACGAATATCACAGGCAATAACAAGGTACATAACTTTATGACGTGTGTTCATCATTATTTGGGTGTTCCCACCAGATATAGCGTCATTAATGTATGCTCTCGTACCCAGGCACACTTCCAATAAATAAAATAAACGCACTGAATTTCGCCACAAGCGATATCAAACTACAAATTATAAGAATTGCAATACGATTCACTTTCAAATCCACGTTGTATTGCGATATCCGAATTCCAAAAAACCCTATATAAATGATATATCTCGTTACACAAGGTAATTTCAAACGCAAATGTACCCACATTATTAAGGGTCTGTAAGTCGGTATAGACGTAATCATAATACAATATAACTTAGTTCAATTAGACCCATTTGGTAATAATTAATCTCAATTGATCCGTCATATTCAAGTATCTTAATCAACGTTGCAGGTAACAATAACAATTACCATTCGGAATACCGCGTTAACAAGGATTAACGACACAAAGGCATAACTTTAGAATTACACGGTATTCAAATGTAATCCGGCGTGGATTCTCCAGCTAACATTAAACG
The DNA here is from genome assembly GCA_947364205.1 of Agrochola lota. NCBI lineage: Eukaryota > Metazoa > Arthropoda > Insecta > Lepidoptera > Noctuidae > Agrochola > Agrochola lota. The sequence continues at coordinate 12,590,229 of OX376223.1, read as the reverse complement.
CGTGCTAATAGAGGCCGGGAAGGGAACAGTGTGCCAGATCGCACCGTTTCGCGTAACACCTATTACGTTCTCATTAACGTGGTCGTAGTGCGCTTTACCCCTCGTTAACAATGCCCTACCAGCAAATTGTGCCTTCAAAATGAATGTATACGATACGGCGACCTTTTGCCGATTACAATCTCTTACATCTTAATTATAACATTCTTAACTGAAACGCCGGTAAAGCTGTCCATTAATGAAATCAGGGAAATAGGCGCAGTTAAGACTTGATTGCGGATCGGCATTCCTTGTTCAGTGACTGGTTTGGAAGTACAAAAGGCCGTCGATCTGTTTGACCGGAGCGACAAGCGCGGCCGGCGGAGTGACAAGAAAAACGCTTTTCAGTTTGTGGACCAATCCCAGGGCTTCATGAATCAACTTTATCGGTGTTTAATTGAATCTGACTAAAACGCGTACTTTTAGCATTTTAATCGGACCTACTGTTTTACCAGTACTTACTCAACCACTTCTCAAATAGTTGAATTAGTACTCTTGCATTTGGCGCAGCCGTGAGTCGCAAATGCCTACTATTTTGTTTTCTGTTCTTTGTTTTTGTGTGAATATTGTGAGCCTTAACCTGAGTCAAATAAATTTATTTTCTTTCTTTCTTTTGCACTAATTCCGCATAACTACGTCAAGTTAAAAGTTGATAAAACTGTGCTACGTAGTGAAAGTTCGCCAGCCTATCGCAAAAATACTGCAGCGAAACAATTTTCCTTGGCTCTACTTTTACGACTTGCGCTGGGAGATAAACAAATAGACGTAAAAGTAGTCTCATAAAAGCAATACCTAAATCTATGTAGAACCTAATTAAAATAATAATATCTTACCTCCCTACTATAATTTAAAATCTCTTTCGTCGAAAACATCTCCACATAACGTGATGTCTGTATATTAAAGCGTTAGCTGTTTCTTTAAATAAAGATTTTGCACATTAAGCATCCATTACGGGAACGACGAGTCGGTAGTTTAATTTTTTTCTTTGCAACACGTGTCTGCGCGATACAGCGAGCGCTGCGGAGGCAGTGATGCAGCGCTGCAGCGGTTGCTAGGGCCAGGTGCGAACGCGCGATACAGCTTTTTGTATCAAACGATTCTATTTTTGCCGTTGCAACTAGACGGGGAAAATGTAAAACTATGAAAACTTATTTTTGAATCGCTCACCGTAAAAATCCTGTTACCTATGAACGTTCGGGGTGTGGCTTACAAATATGAAATGCCGTTCGGAAAATGAATTAACAATGTGAATGGTTTCGTGTACATTTTTGATGATATGGCTGGATACGGTAAAAATATTTTTGACTTGCCAGTGGAAGAGGTTTTAGGTGAATATCTTGAAATGTCATTCATATTGTTAACATTTGCATTTTAGTTAACAATATTTTTATTTCTTCTTGTTTGTGAATACATTGTCAATCTTCTTTATTCTAGTAAAGTTTGATTCTCATATTAAAAAGTTTTACACAACAAACAGAGCTACATAATACGACAAAATCGTCACATGCGGACAATAATAACACAATCTGTTTAAAATCATGTACGTAGCTCATTACATCATTCCGCAATTGGAAGCGATTATACAGCAGACATCAAGATAAAATATTTTGAAATGTAGTCACACATCGAAATACAGAAACAATTGTGTGCAGAATAAAATGGATGATTGTTAAGCCCATTATTTCAGTCAGCTTTATAAATAGAGAGCGACAACGCAGACTACAGAATCGGAACGTTCACGAACCGAATATATCACAATATAATATTGAACGAGACGTTCTAAATATGTAATACTAGCCGAGTGGCCCCCGGGATTACCTGTGAAAATACATTTCACCCGTATTTCCCGTTTCGAGGTCGAATTTTAAAAGTTTCCTTCTTAGCCGACATTTGCGTTATGGGTGAAATACATTTTCCAAATTTCATTTTTAGGTTCACGGGTTCAAGCTTGATGAGTAAGTCTGTTCACTTTGCGTTATTACGATTTAGTAACTAAGTAAATTCTGCGATATTTGCTGAAGTAGGATTTTTTAAGTAGGCCCATAATGTAATTACTTTTTTGGCAACCTTTCTTGTTTTTTGATGACCGCATTTTTTTGTGAATTCATAAGTTTTCTTACCGTGACCGTATTTAGATAACTATGTTATATACGTATGTTACACTGCTACCCGATTGATACGGATCAAAACAGAACCGAACAGACAAAAACCGCCCAAAAATAAATTGAAACCACTGTACCAAAAAGCAACAGTTAATTATAGTTCCCACAAGCAGCGCTAAGTTTAGCAGTACAAACATAGGGATTCATTAATGAGGCGGTCGGGTCCCAGAGCGAAGCCTCCCGCGAGGACTGCGGGCCAGTGCCGGGACCCATCACATTCGAACTGGTAACGAGCCCGGATTATTGATTGAATCCATCAGTCCCAGGCGAATTGTCGTTATTAGTGACGCGACAATGTTACTATAGATACCTCTACGCATAGCTTCGATGTCCCCTGAATTTTGTTGCTACTAATAATAGGTTGATCAGTTTGGAAACTTTACGAAAAATAAATGCACTCTACCTGCTACTACCTGGATTTAAATGTTTCAGAATATAATTTAACTGATCCTAATGATTGTATTGTAAAATACTAGGTATGTCAAACTATGAATTAATAAGCATAATCAGCCTGTAATATTCCCATTGCTGGGTCACATGCATCCTCTTTGTGAGAAGGAGTGGGCCCTAATCCACCACGCAAGCCCAGTGCGGGTTGGTAGATGTCACATATCTTCGAATTTTTAGGGTTCCATACGTCGAAAGAAAAAACGAAACTCATATAGGATCACTCCGTCTGTCTGCCCGTCTGCCACAGCTATTTTGCTCCCAATCCAACGGACCGATTACGTTGAAATTACTCATAAATTTCTGTGAACCAAACACCGACGTGTAACGTAAATAAATGATTTTTGATTATGGAGTTTTATTTTTTTAAGTTTACCAAATTCTCCCGTGTGACATATCAATCAAACGACAGGGCTTACTATAAAGGCCTCATCGTTTACATCTCAACATAAATAGTTTTAAAGCTTTAAATAGGAAAAAATAGTAAATTAAAAAAGTTGGTCAGTCGGAGACAATAAATAGGTCTTTATTGTAAAATTTAAGAACCTGAAGATTCGTTCGACTGCATGAGATTCATATATTGAACAGGTCCCCTTGTTTCCATTTTTTTTTTAAGTTTCACGGGTTCAGGCTTGATACTCACTCAGTGCAGTCGGGTTTTTGATAATTTTAATTTACTTTTTTATATTTTTTTTTTGTTATTTTATCATTTCTCATTCCAAATTACTTGTAAACATATGCCATTTTGATTTTATTAAATTTAATATAGTGACACTAGCACAATAAAGACAAATCTAACGTCATATCATTCATCAAAATCGATTCTGCCTTTTAGTAGGTGCGCGGGAACATAGAGATGGAAATACATATATACAGGTCAAACATATAACCCTCCTTTTTTGGCTTCACCGCAGAAAATTTACCATTCCAGGGGAGGAATGGTAAATTTTCTGCCCTTATCTCCAAACTATAGACCCTAAACATTTGAAAAAATACAGAAAATAATTCTATACTTATAAATTAGAGGAAAACCCATAAGAAGTCTATGGTCTTAAAATGACATATTCAATCTCTCAATATTGTGCGTACAAACTTACATTTTCAGTATGTATAAGAGAATATGTTTTACATCTACAATGTTAAGCTTATTCTTGGGATAAATTCATCCTAACTACGGAACTTCTTTGCGCGTGGTCCGACACACACGTGGCTAGTTTTTGATTTTAGGTCGTACTGGTTTCTTCACGATATTTTCCTTCACCGTTTTGAGAGCAATGGTGATGACATAATTTACACAAAGTAAAGCGCCTGTCAGGGTTCGAACCTACTCGTAAGTCGCGGCCGTTAGCACTGGGCCACCACTGCTCTTGACTTGAAACTACTACTGTATTAATGAATGTACCCATAAACATACCGACATCAATTAATGTACCCAGAAATATACCGACATCAATGAATGTACCCAGAAACATACCGACATCAATTAATGTACCCAGAAACATACCGACATCAATGAATGTACCCAGAAACATACCGCCATCTAATGATATTGCGACAGAAATCCAAATATGCTTACTATTGATGTTCTAATTTAGAAACCTCTTTAGATATTTCTGTTTCAGTAAATAAAAAGAAATTTCATAATAATCCATTATTTTATTAACGATATTTTAAAGTGCGTAAGTGCTCGTAACCTAAGGGTGACATCAACACTTACGCTTTAATTTTTTTAACGGTACAAGTTATTTTTAAAAGCGTTTTACAAGGAATAATTGGAGCATGAATAAATACAATAACGTAGACACCTTAATGGAGGGTGTCTATTTAAGCCCAAGAAACGCTACGGTATAAGATTTCGGTCCGATCTTTATGAAATCGACTTACTTACCTGTCCTTCGAGTCACCTTACGTGAATATTATTATAGAACGTCTTAACAAAAATGTTTGTTTTCACAACAGAAGTTAACAAGTGACACAAACACCAACGAACAAATCCCGGCTGTCATCACTTGGCCAGTTATTTCGTTAATCTGCTCGGGATTATTAAGGTTTAATATAGATAAGCCCGTAACCTCCTTTGCTCAAAGACAAAAGATTGTCGAAGATATAATTAAGGCCGTTCTAGGCGTATTTACCTTGTGAAATCGTTGGACTGTATGAAAATTAAATGACAGTATTAACACAGGGAGGGCATGGCCTGTGATTGCCTGTCAAACACAGGTATAGCCGTTATCTGACGCATGAGGTAATTATAAGTCGCTTTACAAGTTCTGCTGAGCTGCGGACATTGAATGGGTTGTTTGATGCGAGCGAACGAAACATTATCACACAGAATATAGTTCGGAAGGGGTCCCTTTTTTTCGCATAATGTTCTTTTTCCTAATATACTTTGGCATAACTGTTTTGGCATAATTTGTTTTGCCATAATAATTCTTTGCCATATTTTTTTTTGGCATACAGTTTATGTTGGCATAATTATCTTTAAGGCTAATTTGTTTTGGCATCATTTTAATTCGCATAATGTTTCTAGCCCTAATGACTATTAGCATAATAGTATTAAAGTTTCTGTAACAATTAAATACTATTATTGATTAAAAATTAAATTGCTAGAAAAGTTTGTGACAGAAACGAATCGCTGCAAAACCAACTCCATGTAGTCTTGTCTGCCCTACCCCTAGAGTGTTATTTAAAATCGCGTAGACGCGGAGGGGCGAGGTGGCCCGCGATGTGAGGAGCAGGTCGTGTTATCGCCCGCCGCCGTGGCTGTGGCTGGCCGACGAAGCCGGCCAGCAAACCGAAGCTGCGGTGGTGAACGTTAAACACTTCTGCGACGAGCAGCTTGCGTGGGATCGCCGGAGCCCCACAGCGCCGGAGCCGTGACAGAAACCATGCCTGCTGCATGTTGCATGCTGCATGCTTGCTGCACGCATGGTGTATGCTTGTTTACATGTTTGCATGCTGCATGCTTGCTCCATGCATGGTGTATGCTTGTTTGCATGCTGCATGCTTGTTGCATGCATGGTTACATTTTCGAAGTTAATTAGTATGCGTATTTTTTATGCTTAAAAAAATATGTTTAAATATCATTATGCGTAAACAAATGAAATGAATTTAGAATGTTATGCTTAAACATTATTATGATTAGAGAAATTATGCAAAAAAAAATTATGCGTAAGTTATTATGCGAAAACAATGTTATGCGTAAATATAAGTAGGATAAAAAAAAGTATGCCCTGTTATATTATGTCTAAAAATTTAATGCAAATGGATAGGGAACCAGTTCGGAACCATGTTTTAAACACGCTGAAAACTGTTTCATTTCCGTTTACACTTACTACTTTTGAGTTCTCGAGCGAAATGTTGTTCGACAAATAAAAGTTTCGAGGACTGCTTTCGCAAAACTTATGGAAACCATCGTTCCCAGAATGTTTTCGTATTTCCGTCCAGAAAACCGCTTACGTTTGTTTTTAGTGAAATAAACATACATTTACATGTATGTATTCTAAACCAAATATTTACCGTTGAAAGAACATGCACATTTTTACGTGTTTGGGTATTATTTATATCTTAATTAAAACGATACAACACCAAATACATGTTCATTAATGCAATTGTTGTTACAATAATTATGTTGCATATAATTTAAAACTAACATGGAACAGTGGACTACCTAACATACTTTATCTCTCAGAACACCGGACATATGCGCATAGCTTTACTACAGTCATCCGCCAACACATCACATTCAGGGTTGGCATTCAGAAGGGCATTCAGCATCTTTAAGGTACGACAGACTGGGGATTCGGCTCTGGCTACAATTTTCCATAACAGTTGCGCAGACAGATTGTGTCGGCGACTCTGACGGTGTCCAATGTATTCGTTGGGCACAAATAATCGGCAATAAAAGCCATGGAGCTCTGGGCAGTCGATACGTCCCTGTAAGGTGTTACAGGCTACCGTGAGCTGATCAAGACCTCCAATGAGTTAAAGCACAATGTCCCTAAAAGATAGTTGGTAGGGTACATGTAGGGAAAGAAATGGTATAACCTTTGGAAGAGGCATTTTAGGAAGGTTTTCTGTACCTTTTCTAGTATCTGTTGTAATTTATATCAAAGTTTAACTACTACTGACATCTATGTTATAGAATGTATGTATGTGAATGTGAACCTTTTTCGTGTCATGGAATGTTCTACATGTGAAGGTTGATTTATAATAAAATTAGTCTGCACTGAATAACCGACGCGTTTACTTTAGGTTATGGGCCATCCCAGATTTTCCAAGTTTCTCAAGTTAGTTTAGATACGGTCGTGTTGTGCAAGATGTCAATGAACTATTTAGCCAGTGTGCCTAAGTTAAAAGGCAGGGAAAACTATGATGAGTGGACATATGCAGTTGAAAATTTACTCGTGTTGGAAGGCACATTACATTGTGCGAAGCCAGTGGTAGGAAAAGAAATCAAACCCGAAGATGATGCGAAGACGCGGGCCAAATTATCCCTAACCATTGATCCAGCTTTGTATGTGCATATCAAGAAGATGACGACCTCGAAGGAGTTGTGGGATAAACTTAAATCATTGTTTGATGACTCAGGATTTTCGAGAAAGATATCGTTGTTGCGTCACTTGATTTCAATAAGACGAGAAAATTGTGAGAATATGACCACCTACGTGACTCAAATTGTGGAAATATCGCAAAGATTGAGTGGAACCGGTTTTGAAATAACTGATCAGTGGATTGGATCATTGATGTTGGCAGGATTACCAGACAGATTTTCACCGATGATAATGGCCATCGAACATTCTGGAATTTCAATCACAGCTGACGTCATCAAGACAAAGTTGATGGATTCCGAACCGTTAGAGATAGCAGCAATGACATCGAACGAAACGCAGAATTCTGAATCGGCGTTTGCTTCAAAATGGGCGAAAAAACAAAAAGTGTTTGGGTCACGGTATAGGAGTGCCAAACACACGCACTGGACTCGAATTTGGTTCAAACAAGAGTGGTGTTCAACAGCCTAATAACATTTGGATTGCGAAAGTAATGTAAAAATAAATAATTATGTGCTAGTGTTAACTAACATGGCTAATTATCCTCTAACACTAGACATAAATACATATACATTTCAATCCACAATGGTATTAAATATCCTTGAACAGTCACATAATTGGAAACATTAGCCCATCAATCCGACGGGGTCTAATATACAAAAGGAGATGGCGGTATATCCGTACAACATAGTAGAATAGCTGGCGACATACAAAAGCATCCATTACCGCATAGGTACTGATTTGTCACGCCGCTGATTCATTAGACAAACATTAATCTTAGAACTCGGTTACATGATAAAGCTTTACTTTGTTTAGCCCCCCTCTACAGCGTCTACGAGACTTCGTAGCAGCGTAGCTAATTCGTAGCACTGAACTCTGCCGTAGGTTGCTTTAGTGAGAATTTGCATTTTAGGTAAATATAACCATTTGATATAGTGGATTTTTTAGGTTGATATGATTTATCTTTTAATTTCTGATGATGAATTCATATTATTTCTGTTTACTACGTTCAACTTAAAATCTCCAAAGTAATATGGCTTTAGAGACTAAGTAACGAGAACACTATACTAAACGAGGTACTCAGTCAATTAAAAGTTCCATTATCTAATAAAGAAACTAAACTTACATCCACGACGAAAACAATGTTTCCACGAACCGTAAAACAATCACCCAAATTGAATAGTTTCCGATTTACCTCAAACAAGGAAACCTTTCTCCAGTTTCTTATAACTGAAAAACACATTAATAAATACATTAACGAAACTGACCCGCATGAACCTCAGTACCACGAGATGGCACAAACGAGTGCTGAACGTAGAACTTCCTTCACACGTCATGCAATGCTATCATTAAGGTAGTCTCAGAGTTCCATTTCTGAGCGATGAAGACAAAACAATATTGATATTGGATAATGGAAAAATAGCGTGTCAGAAACGAATTACTAGCGAGGAAAATTGCCATTTCCTTGCTATTCTTCTATCTAGAGGTACTTACTTACCGAAGTTCTTAGATTACACTGCGTTTGATAGGTTTCGCCGCTCCTAACTACTTATTATAGCGCTAATCGAACGTTCTTAGACCGACGACACTACGATATTGTGAGCACTTCTGTCATTCCCTTTTCACCAAAGATTATGAGTTAATTTTAAACTGTAATGGACCTTACACTATTATAAGCCATTATATTATGCCATAATACGGGTATGGGCAAAGCATAATCCTTGTAATGGAAGCTGAAAGAAATAAAAAACATGGTAAGTACTCGTAAATATACCGTGTTATGTGCTAAGTATTTTATAGTTTCATCAGTTGTTATAAGTCCATCATTAATAAGAGGGTTACTCTTACTACTTCTCACCGTTTACGAATCGGTCGTGATGTTATATGACTTAGATTTTTATATCCAATTCTCACCAACTTCAAATAGAACCGAAACTCTCTCCTAATATAGCCGAGAAACGTTAATTGATTAAAGTAAAACACACACAGACAACACAAGAAGAACTTTCTTAGATAACAAAAGAGAACTCACATTGTTAACAAAATATTGCTTCTTCAATCTCCAGATTACGTGCGTTTGCGTATCAAATGTCATCATTATGATTCTCATACACACTTTGAAAAAGTTTCACTCAGCAATTTGAAAGTCTAAGGGCCCGAGTACATTGTAATTTAATATTATGTGTTTAATAATACGTGCGTAAAGTCTAGACGTAGGCAGATTCTAACCGCAATTTTGTTGAAGCTGTTTCTGTATTATATAGTGTAACTATATTGAAAGTACGACTTTTGGTTTTTTAAATAAATTAAGAAAGAATAACGTTTATTTGGACACATTTCGTGAAAAACAAAATAAAATAATGATCAGTATAGTTTATTTTCGGCACACGTCATATCCGTTAACTATGGATATGACGTGTAGCGAAGGCGTTAAATAATTTGTATTTTTCTGTGTTTTGTGTCCGATTAAGGGCGATTTCAGCTAAGCATTTACCAATCCATTTCTCAATCCATGTGATGATAAAATCTTTGGTTGTTTTATGAATATTTGTAAAACACACTTTTATTTTTACTGTACACATACCTACTCATATTTATTCATATCTGTTAAAGCTGACCTACTGAGCTGACTTTAATATAAGCTTTAATATTTTATTTCCAATTTATTTATTAATCCATCCCGGTGCCATGCCCGTAATGGACCATTTCAATTTCCGTTTTTATCATTTTATCTACTCTAGGAATATTGTTTTCACTCTCACAGCGATCGCAGTTGCAAGGAAAAGTTAATACAGGTGCAATCGCCTCCGACATACGTCGACAGACGAGTGACAACGCGACTTGTACAGCCCTGTAGACAAGCCATTATAACGCAATATGAACCTACACAGAGCTATAATCTTTTACACCACCGCACGTACACAACGACATACAGATAATAACGTATCTAACTAGGGTTAAGTTAACCTCGCCCGATGTTTATGCGGCATTACTATGTACAAGGAAACTCTCTATTGCCGATACAATAGATAACAAGTTTCGATAAGGGAGTTCAATAAGGATACCACAATAATGCGTAGGTATCTGCTTAATTTTAGAGAACCACTTTAAACTTCATTGTTTTGCTAGTTTCCTCTGGCAGCAACACGCTTGTACGAAGTGATTGCATCTCTTCATTCTAACTTCCAATTAGCGAAAAAGACAATTCGGTCAAACTGACTTGACGAGATTACTTTTCTAGTTTGTCAGGAAAGTTTGAAATGCCTTTAATTGGTTGCGCTCGAACTGGACGATACGATTTCGGTGGGCAAAAAAAGAGGCGTACAAACAGTATCAGAAATGCTTCCAACGATAAAATCCTTAACCAAAGTACTTTGTAGTTGGCACATATCAATAAATTACTCGTTTATTTTAACATGAATATGATATCGCAAAAATTCTTATCACACAATTTTGTTCCAAATATTTTTTCCCGGTAAAATCAATACCGCTCATAAAAATGCATTTCTTTTGTAAATCTATTTACGTTATTATACAACGTGTTCGTTTTGATATCTCATAACTCTAGGGTATTAATGAAACCATGTCAAAGAATTAACTGGCATATAAATGATTTTACAATCAATTTTGGTTTTTCGTTTTCATTTTTCATTCAAAATAATTCGACAAAGTCACGATTATATAGGAAAAACAAACTGAACGGATATAAAAAATAAACTAACTATTTTTGTCCACAATAAAAAGATATGACAACGTCGCATTTTCTTAGCTTTAATATGAATGATTGGAATAGAAATGATTTACTCGTACTTATCAATGAAACTTAGATACATACTTCGAGAGTCCTCGCGCACATTTGGAAGTGGCGCGAGGAAGCGAAGCCGGGGCGTAACACCGCTGCCGCGTGAATTCACGGCACAGCGGACAGACCTCCGGCGGGATCTCATGGCGTTATGGAGAGTGCGATTGTCGCAACCCAGTGCTGGGCACGCCACAATTGCGGCGATAAGTCCCCTCTTTGAGGAGTGGCTAAAGAGGCGCCACGGTGTCCTCACCTTTCGCCTGACGCAGGTCCTCACCGGACACGGTTGTTTCGGGAGGTTCCTGTTCCGCATAAGGCGGGAGGAAACGCCCGGGTGTAACCACTGTATGGATCGCCCGGAGAACACGGTGGAGCATACGGTGGAGGTCTGCCTGGTTTTGGCGGGGCACCGCCATGTCCTTATGGAGGCGATCGATGGCAGTGATCTCTCACGTCCGGCCCTGGTCCAGGCCATGGTAAGGAGCGAGAGGGCGTGGGAAGCCGTCACCTCCTTCTGCGAAGCAGTAATGCTCGCGAAGGAGGAGGCGGAACGCTTGAGGGAGAGTCAAATTTCTAAGTGCCCTCACGCCCCTAGCCGCCGCAGGAGACGCCCTGGCCGATTCCCGGCCACCGTAGGCGCGGGCTTGCGGACGGTGAGCAATGGGTAGCTCGCCGTCCGATAAGGACCAGGCCCGGGTCGACGGCGCGTTGTGTTCCACGCGCGCCTCAAAGACATGTCAGCACATCTGACGGGGTCCGCTAGGACCGACGCCTGCCGGGGTCGCGGGAAAGTCCGAAAGGTACCGAGGATACCGTGGCCCCTGGCAATGTACAGGCAACTGAAAGAACACGGGTGGGTTTAATTCAGTAAGAGTCCGACACGCCCTCCCGCTCCGCGCAGAGCGGGAGAAGTTATTTAATAATTAAAAAAAAAAAAAACACTTCGAGAATCTAGTGTTATGTTATCTTCGAAACTATGTATTTTTGGAACACGTGTTCTAGAATTTTTTGTATTATTATAACCGAACGTATTTTGATAACCGAACAGCTACAAGCTTGCAACATACAAACAAATAGGTATAAGCTGATTGTAATGTCAGGACTAACTGACGTTAGATTGACGTAATCCTGCAACTGAGAGCCGACGGAAGTCAGTATAATGAAACCGATCGATCATCTACCGGCCAATTTGGTCGTAATTAAATATCAACAGTCAGAACCTAAACGGATTACATATGGACAGTCTGTTTAGGCTAACGATGTGTTTTTGTTTCGGTCTGTCAACAGCAGTATTTCAATGATTTTGAATTGCGTTTATTTAATTTTTGTCCCAATAAGTAACAACTCTGCAATAAAGACAGCCTTTCCAAAACACCGTACTGCTGATGTTCTTTAAATCTAAGACGAACCCTAGCTAAAGGTCAGATAAACTCTACGCCTAAACTGAGAATAGGCAGTTAACATCCTCTTCGGCATTATACACGTAATCCACAAGGCCGTACAAGGTCCATTATCATGCTATAAGTTACCTACTTAACTTCAAACTAATCTCACGGCTCTATCATAAAATATAACTTAAAAGCTATCGCGAAGAAACCATTACCTGCAATGGTGGATTTTTGATATATATTCTACTATCATCCAATAAATTGCGAACGAGAATATGCGTACTCACCATTAAGTATGATTTAAAGGCTCGTAATTCAAACACGACATATAATCGATGTTCGGAAGCTACATGGAAAGGACATTCCACCCTTTTCTTACGAGCGGCAATTAAATTTAATATGTCATTTATTTCTTCTAAGATTGCTTTTGCGAAGAGAAATTCTCTCATGTGCGCTCAGTTAATTTTATTGATGATCGAAACGGTTTTTCGTTTACTGAATACTTTGATCATTTCACACTATTTGCATTCCAAACATCTGGGAAATAATTACTTCAAACAAAGCTGGCGAGGTGATCCTTGAGCGAAGGATTGGGCAACACAAAAGAAACCCGTTGACCTACAAAAGAACAGTGAAATATTAAAAAACTAAATAATACAGGTAAAGCATATTAACCTTTTTATTTCCTTTGTATTTTTATTCTATTATTCAAACGTTAAACGTAATCTTCCATTGTTCCCTAATCAAAATCCGGTTTTTCTCTGGAAAATGAAAAACGCAATAATATTTGATTCAATTATTTTCAAAACTATAATTATTTATTACGACTAACAGGCTAACACAACAAATAGGTACGTGTATTTAGTTTCCAATCGTGAAAAATAACTGCAAAAAAATACGACTCGAGAATTATTTATTCGTCCTCAAAACAAAGTTTGAGTTACTGGTGATCCGGCTACCTGTAATAACAAACAAAGGAACGAAATGCTAAGCTTGTTCCACAATCTTCGCCAAAAAAAATCCATTGCGTAAATTCCACAAACTTCCTTTCACATTTCTATTTCGACATGAACCAAGTAAATTCCATTTCCTCGAAAATATTTATCCTTCAAACATGATATACCGACTAGCAAACAATGTTATTACAAGATAAATAAAACGTCCCAGTACGCTTCCCTTACCTTCTGATTAAAAACATTGTATGTCTCAACACGCCAATAAATATACCGTGTCAATATTTGTTGCGCCGTAACTTGACGCACGTACAATGTGATAATGTCGTCATTTTCTGCGGATCTACGCCGACAGTTCTCTAGTTATTGCGTTATTAAAGTAAATTATCACACCTGCGACACATTCTGCCTCCGTGATCGCATGTACTCGCAGACGGAACCAGAACCATATCGGAATATGTCCAAAAGAATTGCGGGCCGATATTCTCAATTAGGCTTATACATTCATGGGCATATGTAACTAGGTGAACCTGTGTAAACACAGAAAGCCGCTGTCATTATTCACATTTCCCTTTGACGCACTGTTCTCGTAAGTTCGCAACGCCGTGTGAGGGGGATTAAGTGTCGCCCGTCTACAGCTGCGTCCTGTCGGATAAACATAATTTACTAACGACATCTGCCAACACTAACTTAATAATGTTACAAATTACGCCTACCTACATAATGCTATCGCGGTGGATTTAGTTGACGTGAACAAGCAATCTCGGGAGGCATGCAGGAAAGGGATTGTTTTCGTCGATTATTACAAGAGACAGGTACAATGGCGCTCCGCTCGTCGGATCCAGTCGTCTCTAAAAGAACGAGGTAAGCATTGGCCCTCTCGGCCGACAAAGATTTATATCCGTACAATGGACTAATCCGCTGACGATGGGATTGCGAAGGACACCTGCTGCTCACCAAATGGAAACTGTTTTCGAAGTATTTTTTGTGACTTGAACTAAGCTCGGTATACACACGTCTGAAGGAACTTGCTGTTCATTTTATTGCGCCACTACAAGTTTGTATCGCGTGGCTGAAACACGTACGATACGGTTTAGAACCAGGTGTGGAAATTGCGGCGATATGAAAACAAATTGTTTCTTAAACTTGTAGTAGTTGTAGCGTCGTTAAAATAAAAATAAGTACTAACCGAAGAGCTTACTAAGAAAAAAGACAAAACAACATTGGAAAAAAAATTACCTGCGATTGATTTTTATTGTGACACGTGTTTTGTTTTTAACATTTACCAACTAACATATCACAAATTTATTTCTTTAATAAAGTTCACTAGAAACTGGAAATCGTCGTCCTACTAGACTACGCGCAGAGCTACGGCGTAGGCAACGCCGTAGCTATGTGCTACGATCGCCCGGTTTGCGACCATTCTTTATATCATAAATTCAAGCCTATAAATATTTTGAAACGAAATTAATTTTGAGGCTTTTTTAGTAAACTAGTCAACGAATGTGCAAGCTCTGCACCGTGTTTTCTTATTATTACTCAAAGCCGAGGCTTTACCACTGCAGGAGCAACCCAATTTTTCATTAAACATATTAAACAATGAGCCCACTGAACACTAAACTTACGAAAAATAAAGTTGCGTACGTACCTACCTTTTAACAAAACGTATTAATTGGCCATTCTGTTGAAAAGAGCACCATGTTAAAAGCATTTTTATTTTGTATTTATATAGATTTACTTTTCGTTTCTTTCAATTGTAGGCTCGATTCGAAAAGAATAAAGTAGGCCATTTCAATCGTATTACTGCAGGAATACCATTACACAAAATATATTTAAAATGATTCAGTATATTAAAATGTATCAGTGGCACAATCATAATTAACTCCATCTTTACTAATGAATAATTTTTGGGACGTAACGTCCTAAATAATCAAAATTATGAATTCTAATTTAAAATAACGATGTAAATGGTCAATTAAAGAGTGTTTATTTATTTACAAAATCAAAAGCAAATGTGGGTAATGATACGCTAGTAATCCATTGAGCCCTCGCGGGAAGAAACGCCGGTAAAATTAATAAATTGGAGTATTTCCGCTCGCAGTTAAAGCGAACTTTGAGAGTGCTCTGAATATTAATACGCGGGTCAGGTCGAAATTAATTTATACGAACCGACCAACCTCTGTTTTACTGGAATTTTCTATTTCAAAATTCCGCTCTCGTTCGATTCTGAAATCACGATCATTCGAACTTTTTAATTCATCACCAGGAATATCGCACTAACGTTTTCAATTCTGATAAGCTTATATTTTATTGGTATTTCAATTTGAACGTAGCGAATGACTAGTGAACTACCTTCAATTTATAAAACCGATCAGAATAGTTCCTTTAGCTAGTAAATGTGTTAATTTTTTCAGTCTTATTGGCGGTTAAAACTAAATCGTTACATAATACTTAGGTTATTAGCGATCGAAACTGTCAGGTTTGTGACCGGTTGACCTCCATTTCCGTAGATGCATGTCGCACATACATTCTGCTACCCATCAACCTGAGTTAATCCCCGCCTCACCCTCAACGACACCCACGGGAGAGATTGGTTGACCTATTTTTAACCACGGTTACCGGTACACGAAATTACTTGTTAATAAAAATGAAGTTTTACTTGAACATATACATATATTATGAAATCTATTTTTAATTAAAAATTGAGGAAGGATTAACCTGATTTACAGGTTTCCTGTTCTGGGTCGAGCATGACGCAAATGTTACCAAAATGTTGTGATGAAACTGACTGTTTATACCGTCCAAGTCACTTCAAAGACTGAATCCGATTAAAACAAGCTTTCTAATGTCATCAAGAGTAAATTTTACATTATGCTCAATCTACCTTGAATTCAAATTTGATAGCATCAAAATTCGTACATTCATTTCCAAAGCAGTTACTGTTCCAAACTCACACAATTTGCTTAGTGAGGAAACCACCAAACTGTTTTGTCGCACGCACAGCGAAAGATACCACATTGTATCAGAAATGTAATGCTCTATTGTATATGACAGTTTAAGTTGATTTAAGTTCCACCTGGTTTAGAATAGATTTCTAAAGTAATAGAAGATAACGTAAAGATTATAAATCTTATAGGTTGGTGACAGTAACATCCTTCAACTGATAATATTCCATAGCTGAAATGTTGCAACACAGCATTAAAAAAAATCAGTCTAAAACTCAAAACATCATCGCTGAAGACTTACAACGAAATAGTCATATTTCTAATAAGTCTATAACATTAAGCACAGAACAAAAACAACACTGGAAGTAAAGAAAATAGAACCAAGTAAAAATGTAGTATTACTTTTACTCGAATACAATAATTGCAAACCCCTGTTCTAATCTGCGGAATTCAGTAACATTAACTTCATATTATATGGAGCACAGCTCCACTTTCTATATTGTGGCTAAAGTAATACCTTCATTCCACATTTTCTTATATGTTACAGGTTTTTGTTGGTACAGTATTTGCAAACAGACAGCTACCCCTTTATTTTGTTGCGAAGAGAATGTAGTGTATTTTTTTTATCAAGGAACATAGTTTTATTCAGGATTCGGAGAAAACGCTAGGGGAAACCGCAATTTGTAATAGAATATTACTCCCTATTATTTTTTTACCTGTGTCTAATCTATTTTATGTTGACTATGATGAACAATGAAGATATTTATCAATAATTATTGGAAATATAAATCGAGGATGGAAGGGCTCGCGGCTAAATAATAACAACCGCACGGGTCGATCGAAGGTTAAGCTACGCTTACCACGTTTGGTTCGTGGATGGGTGACCATCAATTACATATCGAAACCCCTGCGTCCCTTGGAATGTACGTTAAGCCGTTGGTCCCGGCTGTCATTCATAGATCTTTAAAAGTCGTTGATTACCCGTCAGAAGCCCAGGTCTTCGGCTAAATTAATTATAAAACCAGTCAAGTGCGTGTAGAACCACGCACAATGACGGGTTCCGTAATTGGGATGAATTTATCCCAAGAAGAAACTTAACATTGTAGTTGAAAAACATGGTCTCACGGAATGTATGGGAGAACATGTTTTTCAAGCTGCAAATTTAAGTTGGTCAATTATTACTCGTTAACCTGTAAAGCCTACTTAGCTGTGATAGTTTTCCTTTTAACTTCGTTATATATACTACTGCTGTGATTTTTTTCATAAATACAAGTACAACCATTTATCTGGCAGGGGGGGACACTATACTCTAACAAAATTAGCACTTTAAAGCTTAATATTTCGCGAAGGGATCCCTAAATTGAAAAATAACTTTCATACACCCACAATATTTTTGAACGACCTCTCCAACGAAACCAAAAATAGGATACACGATTTAAAAAAAACCGCCCTTTACGTGTAGAGGAGGTATCCTAAAAAAAAATGTTTTTCTTTTACCACTTTGTCGGCGTGATTAATATGTATACCCATGCCAAATTACAGCTTTCTACTACTAACAGTCTCTGAGCTAAGCCGCAGATAGACAGACAGACAGACGGACATGGTGAAACGAAGGGTTCCTTGTTTACTACGAAACCCTAAAAATGATAGACTATCTTGATAATAACGTATCTTCATGTTTTTAAGGAAATATGGTAATAGGTTATCCATGTATCTTTTGCCAGATAAAGCGTGAGTAGTGATAATCTGTCATGGTATTTTTGTTCAGTATAGTTTGACATTTCGTCATGGAAAGACGTAGGCCGGCGCACAATCAGCTCTCTACGAGGAATGTGTTTCGTGCACTTAGAGCAACTTATGGTCAACATAATCGGTCTACCAAACGCACCATTCGCTTTACGATCGAAAAGTTTGAAAGCCAATCTCGTAAGGTCTCTTTGAAATCACACCCCTAGACTTTTTCCATTGGGGCTATGTAAAGTCTAAAGTCTATATGGATACGCCGCGTACGATTGAGCAACTGGAAGCCAACATTACTCGCGTTATTGACCAAATACCACTTGAAACGCTCGGACGCGTCATTGAAAATTGGAACTGCAGAATGGACCATGTTAACCGCAGTTACGGACAACATTTGAAAGAAATAATCTTTAAAAAAGAAATGTAAAGAATGTTCGTTTTTTATGATAATAAAGATAACCCGCTTTTGTAAGAAAAATATTTGTTTAAGTTTTGAAAACAGTACCTCCAAATAAATCATTCGTTACATACGACCAACGATTCTTTAGCAATAATTACCAATGGGGCACTTATTACTTAGGTACCTATGGCACCCGACAAAATATTAAAATGACTTCTCCATTAAAACATATTAAAAAAAAACTATATGTAATCGTTCAGTTATTCTGATATCGGCACATAGAACTCTGTAAAATATAATAAGCCTTCACCGTTACACGAATAAAACACATCTTTTACGCCTTTTGAAATTCATTCACTTACCTACCTCTCTTTAATTTTTCAGGAAACCCTACAACATCAAAAGAACGCTTCAAATATCGCAGCTTATAAGCATCTGAGCGAGATTTTAAATAGCCGGTTAATACGTACTGGGATTTATTGGGAGGCGTACGAAGTACCAGGTATCTTTTATGTAACACGGGGCTTAGGTAATGAGAATACGTATTAGTCGATCATCAATCACACAACGGCTCATGTTCGTGGATTGTCTGAAGGCGAGACGCGTCGGCCTCATACGCCATTATGTCATCTCACACCTTTGAGATCGTGGATCATATGCTTGGCTGGCATTTTTTTTCGGTTATTAATGTTGGAAAGACCTCTTGCCGTTATTATACTGAGCTTTTATTGTGCCGGTTTAGCTTGGTGGTGTTGTACCGTGTATTGTATCACTTCTTTTATACTATCCGGTGCCAAACACTAAATCGGTCCTACATCCAGTTTTTTAGGTATTCATTTAGTTGCCGATTTAACCGTAGGTATTTATATATGTTTTTAGGGGTATGAGGAACAGGGTGTAAAGTTCACTTATCCTCTATAGAAAAGGGAGGTTCCTGCGACCAGACGGGTGTCGTGTCTGGCGGGCAACTGCCCAATGATTGATTTCAGATAGTCTTATATATGTCGTAAACGCGGTAAACTCTAATTGCGCGATGCAGGATTTGTATGACGTCAGGATTTTGTGTGACGTCAGGTCTTTGATGCGTAGTTCGCATGTGGCGATGTAGATGCTGCCGCATGTTTAAAGCAGCACATTCACGATCAAATTTGAATGACGGGAAACCATTAGTAAGTCATTCCAATGTACCTCTTGATCGTGAAGGTGATACTTTAAAGATATATTAATAGCTACTGTGTAAATAGTTTTAAGTTGATCGTAAATGACTCATTTCCAGGTTCTTGGATAATAAAATAAATGCAGTCGTACTTACCTGCCACGTCTTATTTAATTTCTCCCTAACAAGTAAATTACCAGGTAATGTCGAGTCTAACTGGTTAGAGTCGACACTAATGGCTTCTCAGGCTAGCGTTAGCATAATTTTTATATAATTCCTACCTACTTTCGCTCAGGTTTTTTTAAATGAAATCAAAACCAGTTTAAAAAATATCTGTCGTTTCTTGACTGCCAATCAATCCTGTACATTACCTACCTTTTTCGTGTAAAAAAAACATTAAAGAACGACGCAGAGAATGGCCGCTCGACTTTATGCTGGTAATTCAAAACGTTGTAACTCCTGACTAAGTCATTGCTTCATAAGAAGTAAAGCGGGCTGATGAATGAATGATATCTAAAGAAACAAATTTCCAAATCAAAAAGTCGCAAGGGAAGCGGGGGCCGGTAATTGACAGTGGTTGTATCAGCGCTGCAAACTTTTTATGACGTCATAAACACGAGATGAAATTATATCCTAACGACCCAATAAACGGGAAAAACTCCTCTCAGCCACCCGTTATTACATGAACGGAAAGGTTCAACTCCGTATTTGCCCGACAAATATATACGTTTAGGGGTATGAGGAACAGGGAGTAAAGTTCACTCATCCACCATAGAAAAGGGAGGATCCTACGACCAGATGGATGTCGTGTCTGGCGGGCAACTGCCCAGAGGTTAAAGTCGGGAAGCTTGTATATATGTCCATCGCGCGGTAAACTCTAATTGCGCGATGCAGAATTTGTGTGACGTCAGGATGTTGTGTGACGTCAGGTCTTTGATGCGTAGTTCGCATGTAGCGATGTAGATGCCGCTACATGCGTATTTATGTTATTAGGTGCCTAAACTAGTTACCTACATATTTGTGGGTTTGATATAAAACGAGCAGTAAAAACATAAAAATTAGCTTTATATTCATAGTCGCTCAGGTAGATCGACACAGTCTACTATTATACCAAAAGCATCACTTTTTAAGCTGAATCACTGTCTCTCAAGATACAGGTTTCCTAGTTTGAGAGGCAGGGTTTCCCATATTGTGTACAGATTTCAGTTCTTGGATTAAACTGCATTGTGTTACTACCAAAGCTCATCTAAATTGTGTTTATTTAAATATGTTAAATCTGTATTTTTGTGAAATAAAGGTTATTATTATTATTATTATTATTATAGTACCCGGAACATAGATCTGCGCGTTTTGCCAATTAATTTATGGATAGTCGGCGGACGTTAAGTTACGCAGTATAATTGGATTTGTCTTGCGCATCATTACACCTTATTGCTCAATATCGTTGCGCAAGCGAACGAGGCGATCGAATCCGTTCCCCCTGCCTTCGCTGAATCTCCCAATTAGCATTTAATTTAGTTTTTATCCCTCATTTCATTTCAATGCTGAATAACACCGAGCGACCCTCGTCAAGAAAGCTTTCACGGGAAAATAAAACCTTTGTTTATTTTCTCTATCTTTCCGCGCGAAATGCAGCTACTAACAACAATTACTCTCGGTAAATTAAAACGCGATCTTGAAAAACAAGTTTCTGTGCCTTATCTCTATCACAGCGTCTCAGAACAACACGTCTTCGACTT
The DNA here is from genome assembly GCA_947364205.1 of Agrochola lota. Classification (NCBI taxonomy): domain Eukaryota; kingdom Metazoa; phylum Arthropoda; class Insecta; order Lepidoptera; family Noctuidae; genus Agrochola; species Agrochola lota. The sequence goes on along the minus strand of OX376223.1, from coordinate 12,568,911 downwards.
CATTTCGCAAGACGGATGCAGTGGATTTAAGAGAATGAGACAGAACGTTGAACCAGGTTATAATAAAAGCGGATGATACCTTTTGCAGTGAAATATTATTACGTATTTTTAGAAGTTCTTTTAACAGAGACGGAGCCGAAAGATATTTTGAAGAAAATAAACGCCATCGGTAAAGTATTCTAAGTTAAAACGTTACACCGCCTGCCGCCGCGCGCAAAGACAAACTTCACCAGGCCCAGAGAGTTACACAACTCTTTAAATGAACAGCGTCTTGTTGGAGTTGCAACACTCTACTTCGACTCACTATTTACTTACCGATGATTTATAGATGCTAGTTTTATTAAGTTAAATTATTCTGAATTCTAAAGGTACGACGGGAGACCTTTTTATGGAAAGTGCAGCTGAGGATGCGCCATGACTTTATAAGTAGTATTCGGAGAGAAAACTCATTTATAAAAAGTAATAGCATAAATCAATTCTTGACCAAGGTAAGATATTCTGGACGAATACGAAATCATAATAGACGAGCTTATTAAAATTCATCGGAGCCACGCAATTCAGGTTGTGAAAAAAAAGACTCTTTTGACACCTTATGAATAGCCAATTACATGCTAGCCTCTCTAGTTTGAAGAGCAGATTACTTTCAAGTATTCCAAAATTCGAAGCTGTCGATTCTGCCGATGATTGGCAATTGAGTGAACAAAGAGCTATGCGATGATTTGTGTAGGCATTAATTTCACAGGAATCATTTAAAGCGTGTGACTACCATATTTTCAGGTAGGTATATTTTCTGTTGTGTGTGAGTTAAAAAAATACTAAATATAACATTTTTACCCGCGTTTTTGAAGTCGCCATAAAAGTGCAGCACATTACTTTTTCAGATGAAATTAAAGCCACAATTAATTGGTTACAGACCACCAATCAGATTAAAATATTTATCGTCACGAAAAGCAATTTACAGAGTTCGCCACAGCACAATACACGTCAGTACCAGCTTGCCTCTGCAATATCTGGTTGAGGTAGAACGCTGCACATTTCACCTCGAAAATAATTCCACTGTTATTATTTTCGTTTAAATTAAATTTACTTCTGGCACTATCATTTTCCTACATTATCATACGATCATTTCTACTACGGTAGTTAATTACATACTTATAGCACAGCATATTAATACAAAATATGTCTATTTTAACTTGCATTAATTTTATATTTTATTATTTTTATTATTATATTTTTTTTAAGTTCCGTTTTGTTATTTTAAAAGCTACTAAGAACTAAAAATTAAATGTATATATATGTAAATGTATACTATGTATTTAACATACACTGTATTAACCAACAATATTTGCTGGCATTAACTCTAGGTTCGCGTATAAGATTCAAAGGGGTCTTTCCACAAATCCCCATTGACAATCCCCATCAATGGGGATTGGCAATAGATTTTGTGAACTTTTTGTCCACAAATCCCTATTGATGGGGATTGAGGGAGACAAAGTTAACCAATCCCCATCGGTTTAAAAATAAAATACAAACAATTATTATATAAGAATCACGAATTCTTTATTTCTTACGGAGGCGCATTGATTAATTTTATAATCAAACAAATTAAAGTAATAGCTAAATTAATAGCCACTAAGGCTATTAATTTAGCCATTACTTTAATTTAGTAAAATATTATATATTATTATTATCATAAAGTAAAATATTTGTCATGTCATATTACAGTCTAAACTTTACTACAAAATATAATCTTTTGGAGATCAACATTTATATTACTTAATGGTAACTTTGTAATTGATTATTTTAGAACTTTTGTTTACCTTTTGTTTAGTTGAGTCTTTACGTAAGTCTAGTGACGCCACTTTTATTTTTTTTTTAACTTTTAAATAAAGATGCTTATTAAATCAAAATCTATTAAATTCACTCACTCAGACGTCCAAATATTCCTATCCTATTTTTCTAATACAGTCACATAGCTTTACATTATTATTAATACTTCAGTTAAAAATCAATATCTCGTCAATGTTTAAAATGATCTCTTGCAATTCTTGAGACATAAAGATACACATATTTGAAGACATTCGTTATAGGTTTTTGCTTTATTTGTTTGCGTCACTATGTACTTTTCATCATTACAGAAAACTATTCTATCATAAAGATGATATATGAGCGTCTTAAAATCTACGTATTTGGATGTCTCACTGAGTGAATGTAGTAACCCACACGTTTATTAGTGATGCTCATGGATCGCAGAGGTGGCTTGATCACTGTTTAGTCACAAAGGCGGCTGTGCCTATTGTTAGGCATTCTTATGTAAAATATGACGTGCAGTGGTCTGACCACTTTCCGTTGATTATTATGTGTGACCTTAGTTTTGTTCAGATTCAACAATCAAATGTTAGCATTGAAGTGAATAGGGTGATCTGGGGAGAAAGAAGTCAAGAACAGACTCGTGCTTATAGCATTAAATGTCATGAGAAGTTAAGACTTGTTGACTTCCCGGATGACTTTAGAGAACGTAGTGGTCAAACTTGTAATGACCCTCACCACTTTCGTGTAATAGATGCGATGTATGGGAAAATTGTTACTGCGTTGTCCGAGTCGGCCACCGAGACATTACTTATGGGGGAAGTCCTAGAAAGCGAGGAACAGTCGTGGGCTGGAACATGCATGTGAGCGGCGCTCATAGGGAGGCTAGGCGTAAGTTTTTATGTTGGCTAGGTACTGGTATGCCGACATCGGGACGTATTTTTGAAGAAATGCGTGAAGCTAGAAAGATATTTAAGTCTCGGTTGAAGTGGTGTCAAGATCATGAGACTCAAATTAAAATGGATATTCTGGCTTCACAGCATTCAAAGTACGATTTTCGATCTTTTTGGAAGCATACAAATAGACTAAAGGGCAAGCCTGGCCTCCCTGTTTGCGTCGATGGCGTGAGTGATGCTAGACAAATAGCTGACCTTTTTGTAGACCATTTTACTGTGCAGTCACCATCAGGCCCATCTAGGTCGACGCTCAATGTTGAGCCACGGAAAGACCTAGGAGTTAAAATAACAGCTAAATTGCTCTTGAACAGAATTAACGCGATGCGTCGAGGAAAATCTCCTGGTCATGACGGTCTCAGCATTGAGCATCTCCGATGTGCTGGTCCGCATTTACCAAGAGTGTTGGCTATGCTTTTTACTTTTAGCCTGGGTCATGCTTATATGCCGAATGATATGATCAAAACAACAGTGGTACCTATCGTCAAAAATAAGACTGGTGACATGGGTGATAAGAACAATTACAGGCCAATATCTCTTGCCACAATCATGTCGAAGGTGTTTGACAGTGTGCTTAACGCTCAACTTAGCAGTCATATACATGTTCACGATAACGAATTTGGTTTCAGTTCTGAATTATCCACTGACAGCGCTGTATTGAGTGTGAAGCATACTGTGAAGTACTACACGGATCGCCACACTCCAGTTTACGCATGTTTCCTAGATTTGAGCAAGGCTTTTGACTTGGTTTCCTACGAAATTTTATGGAGGAAGATGGAAGAGGTAAACAACAGGTAGACAAATACTCTAAAATACTGGTATGGAAACCAAGTCAATAGTGTGAAATGGGCTGGTGCCCTGTCTAGGCCGTATGGGTTGGAGTGCGGGGTGAGGCAGGGGGGGTTGTGCTCACCAACGCTATTCAACCTATACGTGAATGATCTGATTGGCACGCTTAGCAGCATGCGTGTCGGGTGTCATATTGATGGCGTGTGTTGTAATAACATTAGCTACGCCGAGGACATGGTGCTGCTGAGTGCGTCAATCTGCGGGCTAAGGACACTCATAGCCACTTGCGAGCAATATGCCAGACTACATGGTCTGGCATATAATGTTAAAAAAAGTGTAGTCATGGTCTTTGGGGCCAGGGGTAAATACCCAAAAGCAGTGCCTTCAGTGAAGTTGAACAGTATACCCCTTGTGAGGGTAGACCAATTTAAATATCTGGGTCACTTATTGACAACTGACCTCAAAGACGATGAGGATATTGATAGGGAGCGGAGGGCGCTGTGTATGAGAGCTAATATGATTGCCTGCAGATTCAGGCGTGCTTCTAATGAGGTCAAGCGCACTATATTTACTGCTTACTGCACGTCTTTTTTCACTTGCAGTCTGTGGGGTCATTATAGTCAAAAATCATACAGCGCCCTTCGCGTCTAATACAATAACGCATTCAGGGTGCTGATGGGGTTGCCCTGATACTGCAGCGCTTCAGGGATGTTTGCTGAAGCTCACGTAGACTCTTTCTACAAGGTGATGTGGAAAAGGTGCGCATCCTTGGTCCGTGGGGTACGGGGCAGCGCCAACAGCATCCTGTATATGATTGCAAGTAGGCTTGATTGTGTGTTTATGAACCACTGCTGCAAGGTTTCGGCTGGGCCTGTCACCTTGCGGCAATGATGTCACAATCTGTTTTCTGTTTTGTTTTGTTTGTAAGTGTACTACTAACATAATTTGTAAGTATATTGTTACTAACACTATGAGTCCTGTTGCTCGAAATAAATGATTTATTATTTCCTTTATTTAACTTTTTAACATATAAAATATATTTTTAAATATTTCTTAAAAACTATATAAAAAACATTTAAAAATATAATGATACTGAGTATTACAAATTAATTTTTTGTAGTTGCAGAAAATCGCCCATATTTAAAATAAAATACCTTATGAATCGGCCTTTTTAGTATTAGTTGATTAAATATAGTATATGGTACATCTACATGATATACAGAAATTCAAATTCCTAACTTGTTTAGTTGTTGCGATAGAGCTCGTACAAAAATAGTCTTAAACTTTTATGACCATTTACGAGTATTTCTTCATTTTTGAAGATAAAAACAAATTAAATTATATTTGTACCTACTCTACTCAATGAGGTCTAGACAATGCAGGGTTTTTTTTATTTTTTATGGGAAGCCTTGTACATTTTTATTATTTTTTGATAAAGCGGTACAAAGAAATACACACACACAATACAAATTTTAATTATTCATCGCAATAAACCAGTTTTATATACACATTGACATTGTTGAAAATTATATTCAAAATTACACGATTACTTTGTAAAGTATTATATTATTTTAATTATTGTAAATGTGAGGACTATGTGGATATTTTTTTATTTATTTTTTCTCCCTCATTATTTTTTCTTTCTCAGTTAGTTTTAACGATGGTCTGCCAGTTTAAGTAGTTGATGCGGCCTACCCAAATATCCTTTCTTTGGTATTTTTGTCGAGTTGAGCTCTTTAAGTTTTGAGTTGAGCTTCACGATTACTGACAAATGCTTGCACTAACTGGACAGGTCCACTCAAATCTGTGTAGTTCTTTCCTCAAAAGACCATTTTAGACACTAATCTACATGGTCCTCATATGGCTTGACCAAGATTATGTTTGGACTTTAAAAGAGACTGCGACCTCTGAGTTTGTTTAAGCCTTTCTTCTCAGAGTAGTCAGATAGGAAACACCGACCTCATCTAGCTTATTTTTAATATTTTTTATATGACGTGTAAAAGTGATTCCGATATCCTATTTACAGAATAAACAATTTCATTTCATTTCACAATCTATGAAAATAATAACTGTCTATTACGGTTCATGAGATACAGCCTGCTGAAAGACAGACGGACGGAACCTCACAAAGATAACTAACCTCGAAAAAAGTTTTTTTTTTTAAAAGCGTTGCAATGTGAAAAATAAATTTAATTTCGCAAGTCAGTTTTGTATTATAGAAATTTGTTTTGTAAAAAAAAAATGTGAGTCACGACCGGCGCGGTTGGATGGTTTTGTATTTGGTATGAAGTGGTATTTTTTTAATATTGTTGAACGAGTAGGTCTTTGTATATGGTTAGCTACACTACACCCATAAACTAGCAACATAAATCTCAACATAAACAAGTTTGTCATGTTTACAATAATTACAGAGCGTTGAGTGAGTCGGGTTGGCGCAGCGAAATTCTATGACGTGTTTCAATTCCTTATTTTATTTCGACTTCTTTTTAAATGGTTGTAAGTTATATTATTGTTTTATCTTATTGATAGGTTTATTTATTTATATATTAATAAAGTTTTATAAATAATTTGATAGGTTAGGTTAGGCTATTTTATAATGTAACAATATGCAAAATTTTGATTTATATTTTCTTGAATAAAAAGATAACAAAACTTGTTTTTAGTTTGAAGCATGCTCGTTTTATTAAACCAAATAACATTAAAGTCATAGAATGAATAGGAAATATTGTATAAATTACAAAAACGTCACAGTTTTAGAGTTCAACTGTCACTAACGAAACACAATAGAATTTTAATCGCCTACTAAAGGCCAATTAACAGTTGAGCGGATGGGTGTCATAGTAAAATAGCGTGAAGTCGGGATTAAAACGCAAGTGGTCCGAAAAGCGACAGGACCTCGTCAAAGCCGTTATCAAACTTGACCATTATGTCCTCTAGGTACTCGCCGTATATACAGTTGAATCGAGAACCTCCTCCTATCTTAAGAGTCAGTTAAGAATATGTATAATCACGAGCACAGAATAGAAATAGTCGGTAGCTGCTCGTCGTGACTGTGGCAAGAAGGCTTCCACGCAGCATGCTGCTGTGCTATGGGGTATCCTCAGCAGCACAGCGCTGATTGTAGGTTCTCTAATTCCCGGGCACTTTCAATATTTGTAAAGACCCAATTATAATATTCACTTTTTGTAGTAATAGGTACTTACTTTTTAATTACACATTGTTATACACTTTTTCTGAAAGTGAAAAACGACTGTTTCACTGTATAACAGACATTATTTTTTATTTCTGTATCTGCTAGACTTTGAAACAATAAGTACTTGTAATGCACTACTTATTTTATTTAAAATGCAAAAATAAACAGGCTTAGCTAACACCAGCTTGACGTACGTCTAATTTGAAGATAAATATTTTCAAACAAGCTGTCACATTAGAAATTAAAAGTGACAAACTCAGCAATAAAATGGCGATCAATGAGCAGACATATAATATAAAATAAGCAAAAGAATAAGATAGAGTTTCCAATAAGTAAAATAAAGCCGTTATAAATTCAGCGTGACCTATTCCACCCACCCCACAAACAGTACCTTGAAAATAACTTCCAAAGTCGATCGCAAATAAACGAAAAAGTATAAATGGGAAGGATTTATAGCCGTTTTTATATCCTAATACAACTTTCTCGCACTTTTGTTACAAATTGACATCTTAAAACCGACATAAAATAAAACAGTTTTACGTGTTGCCAGATTAAAAAGAATATTTAAGAGAGCGCTAATCATTCATTCTGATTTACGTGTACATTTAGTTTTCGAGCAAAACCTACACAGAAAAGCACGAGGTAGGTGTATTAGTACTCTTATTTAATAGTATTGGCTGTCTAGTGCCTAAGTCTGGCAGTCTTTCTCGATTGCTTTAGTTCGACAACTTGTTAGTGCTTAGTTTGCTTTTAGATAATTAACACAAGTGGGATATTTTTTATTTGGACATTCGGCACGCGCACGATGAAGACTACTAAACGCCTACGCCTAGATAAAGATTTAAACACTTATAGTAGGAGTATTATAAATACTTATAGGATTACACACACAACAATGCTTTTAAATCGCTTTTGCTTGAACAACGATCTGTTCCACAACTGTTCGATTGCATCGTTTCGGCTAAAGTTGCTCTTTTGACTTGGGAAACTTTTGCCGATCGTCGCGCTTCGCTCAGTGCAAGAAGCGCAGAAGCTCATCTTTAAGATAGACTCGCAGATAGGCAAAGGAAACTCCAGTTGGTATCCCTATATAAATAACTATTAAGTTTAACATTATGAGTACACAGAACTTGACTATTTTCCCTCACAAAGAGTAATTTTCTTTGTCCTGTAACAAGTGGTAAGATGAATGGTAAGAACCCGTTTCTTTTAGTTTGTTGTGATGGCATAATAAAAGTTACTATTTCACCTTAATGTGTGCACTTACATTTTGTTTTTATTTCGGTTTTAAAAAGGATATTTTGATAGTAAATGTAATAAGTTAGAGAAAATTAAATCGTATACCTACAAACCACTATCACAGAATACTTAGTAACTACAAATCCCGCTCTCCAATCGACATTCTGGGATGACAACAAATTACAAAAGTGAAAGCGAGCTCCCTTCATTATGTTCATTGCCACCGATCGTTGGTGAATTGATTCATTTATAAACGAGATTACTCAGGTCTATTCTAACTAACCCTGTTACGAACCGAAGAGATTTTCAAATAGCGCCCAAGTGGGAGTGAATGGTGCGAGAAAGCGACGCTCCTATTTATCTCGACTTAGATAATTCCCGCCGAACTGACGTGGGATGAGGGTAAACATCTTGACGTGATTAATAGTAATCCTCAGTAGTTTAATAGTGAAGGATTTAGTTGTTTGAATAATATTATCTGAAAGCGAGCACGGTAATTTGCTAGCGGCAGTCAGTGTTTTACTAGCGGTCTTTTAGCACTAACCCCTAAACAAAGAATTATAGGTGTTTATAAGAACAAAAGAAAAATAATACACGGCGTACGTTAAGTTCAAACAGCTCTCGGCTTTTGTTTCGAAGCTGAGAAATACGTATTATTAGATATCTGCTAACAAAGAGCTAGACGACAGCACCTGAGACTATGCACTATTTGTTGAATGCATTGCTTGAAGAACACGTATGAATGAAATGCTGAGATAAAAACATAGATTTTATTGAAAATAAAAACCAATAACAAGAACAAAATATAAGAACATATTCTTTCCAATGAATATGTTATTACGCGGAAAACATGAAATATTCATCTATTTTTGAAAACACTGTAGGTGTTACAAAGAGCATAAGTATTAGTACTAGGAATAATAAAGCTAATATTTTATAAATGGAAAAATACCCTCAAAAAGCCTTGTTTGATCAAAGATTTCGCAGTATTTAATACAAATATCAACGTGATTAAAAGATGTTTGTATAGGTATTCATAAAAGATGGTAACAAAAACTGTTCTCGTGAAATATAGTCTGATTGAAAATATTGAACATATCGCATTCGACGGTGGGAATTTCAAATGTCGTAAGGGACACCCGTGTCCCTTATAACATTTGAAATTTTCCACCGTCGAATTTGTTTTATCGTCTACATTTAGAATTTCCTTCCTGCACTATAAGTAGGTAATAAAACAGGAACACATTTTAAAATATGTCATAGGTACATAATATGACAGTGGTTTTCAACATTTAGGTTAAAGGCTTTTAACTTTTTTAGGCTTATGAAAACTTAAGTAATCTGAGTCAGTTTTCTAGCTCTTATTTGTTTTTATGTGTTACACATTTAAAATCTCCTAGTAAAAAATGGCTAAATTATTGATTGCATGCATCTTTTGCTAAAGATGACGTTCTGTTTATTCATTTGAGGATTACATTAATGGATAGATAGCTTAAAATCTAAATAATACACGTTTTATTTTATTTCAAAAGTATACGGTATCAGCTAATCTCACTTTAATCCGTGTCGATACTAGAGAAGCAGAGGCGTTAGTTTAATAGCCGTAAAACAAAAAGCCTCCTCTCGTATAAGTATTACCTAATTGGTCCTATTTTTTCATTCATCATCGCTTTTTTTTAAATACACTGCTACTTTCTCTGCTCCCTATAAAACTCAATTAAATATTTAAGTAGCTTAACAAAACATGGCATACCTATAAACAAGCTTATTCAATTCCACAGTTTAGTCTGATGTCATCAATATAATTGCTTAATACACAAGTTTGTATAGCAAGTGGCAATGACCACTGAGTAGTCAGGAAAAGGAGCAATCATATGAGAGTGAACGTGTTAATAGATTCACTTATAAATGAAGAATACCCAATAGCTATATCCTAATGACTTAGTAGGTATTGAAGAATAGCATACGTGTAATGTATAGGACTTTTGATTTGATTGCGTCGAAAATGTATGTCATTATTCTCCTGTTATTTGTTTGGGGTCGGCGTAATATTTATTTTTCTTTCATTCTTCTCTATAATTCGTTATCTCTGTAGTCACTCCCTTTCTAGCCATAATAATATCATCTTTCACACAGTCCATCCGTCGTTTCTTTGGTCTTGCCTACTCCTATAGCCATCAACATTCATACTCAAAACTTTCCTGACAACATTTCCCTCATACTTCCGCATCACATGCACATAACATGATAAAATATTTCGTGTGGAACCTTTTCAGTCACCGGTGTCACTTTTGGACTTCCTCTTATATACACATTTCTTATTCTACCCATTTGCGTTACACCACACATCCCTCTTAGCATTCTCATCTCAGCTGCGTGCAATTGCCTCTCATTTATCCCTTTGTGGTCCAACGTTCTGATTCATACAAGACAGCAGGTCTATCCATTATTTTATAAACCTTCCCCTTAAGTTTCGAGGGGATTGCGGGCGTCGCAGATTGTTCCCGAGACTTGCCGCCATTTCATCATCCAGTGTTAATTCTGTGCTCAAACTTTACTATTACTTAGGTACGTATATGTAAATGAAGAAGTAGGGTCTAACAACCATGTTTAAAAACTTTCACGTCACTCACATTTCGTTATGAGAGGCGTGGTCGACATCTCATTACATAACATAACATCTGTCCAAAAAACCACATTCATTTTTCACCGTAGGTATAGCTTACATACAAAATATTGCGTCTATGGGAAACGTATGAGTCCTCCACGTGCTCACTACTCCATGTAACACCCCTTTGTGACACACATAATATATAGAGCGTGACCAAGTAAGAAACACGCACAACGCGCATTAAAACCTATTTAGAGGTAGATAGATAATATTTGTCGTTCTAACACATTGACATTGTTACCGATTTGTCTCGTTTATTCGAGGCTTTACTTTACTGTGGAAATGGAAACTGCGCTTCGGATTGGTATCTATATTATTAGTATAAAATAAAACAAAAACATATTTGTGTACTTATCTAATTAGATCGATAGGGTTGTTCAAAATTGTTTGATTCCGGAAGCTATTGAAACTTGAAACTCGTTTATTGAAGTCTGCATAATGATTATTCATTAAGCAGACTTCAATAAACAAACTTCCGCGCTTTACAGAATTAACATAACAAATTAAAAAAAAATCTTAAAATCAAAAATCCCATTTAGGTATATTCAGGTTAGCTTTAGGTGCATGCGTGGTAAACATATTAAGTATCCAAGCTACAAGTTTAACTAATATTATGCTTGAAGCTAATACCTTAAACGAGGATAGATAGTAAGTTTAGTTACCAATATATACCTAACATCTTCGGCATAAACTTCAAACACATCATAATAAAAGGTAGGTATAACAAAATGTCTCATAAGTAGGATATACTACGCTTTATGGCTTACTAGGTACCCACAGATTCTGATGTAATAAACTAAACGAGCTACATTCATAACTGTTCACTAATCAATAGAATATGAAAGTCAGCTGCTTCTTTAATCAAGCTGTTCCTTGAAACTTTACTAACTTCTGTATACAAAATGCATAAAGCTTAAAAAATTAAGTAAATTTTTAAACTGTTTATCCCTCATTTCGAGTACATTCTGACAGTAATCATAATGTCCGCTATTATGTCTGACATCACGACTAATGTATCGTTGAATAAAGAACGTTAATAAATCAAAACTAGCAAGCCCATCAGTCTTATGCTCGTTAGACAAATACCCTGTCCCAACTTCCCCGTTGAACCTCGTATACACAGGAATTTGCATCAGCAGCTTAAATATAACTGCGCTTAACAGGGTTAGTGCACTTTGAAAAGTCGTAGTACCTAATTGCAATTTGAGGGTATTCAGCGGTGAATAGTATCATGAATGCGGATGACAACCGCAATAGCTTTGCGGCCGCACAAGCTGTATGCGGTCCGCATGCAGGGCGAACTATCAATGTTCTACAGACTACCTACGTGCCTCACGTATTGCACACTTTATGCGCAAGTGGGGCAATACACCTTGTATGCGGCCGAACATCGTGTGGGCTCGTCAATACATTTGTAAGGCATCGGGATTCTGGTAGAACAGTTTGATAGATTCAAGCACGGCTTAGCAATGGAGAGTATCGCCGCGAGATTATCTCTAAAAAAGAGCATTTTTTACTTAAGTAATTACATTAAAAAGGCACTCTATAAAGCAAGCTCCGACTGCACCAGTGTTTTACGACACGTATCGATGTGTGGCACTGTAATAAATCAATAGGTAAACAAGAGAGTGGCGCTGAACAAAGTCCAGCCCTCTTACATTTTTCAATGTCTGTCACTGCTAGTTAAATATTAAATAGAGCGACATACTTTTGAATGAGCTTCTTATAAGCCGTCATGTTGTGTACTCAGTGTCCAAAGATGGCTCTGTTAATGCCCATACTATATTTCAAAAATTAAAAATACGAGAATATACTTTTCTGTCGGTATAAACCACTTTTCATCGCGGTTAATAATACAATTTTAGCAGAAACAAAACGCAGGCGGATGCACGTATATTAGAATAGTACCTATCCTTAAAACCATTCATAATCAGCATCGCTGTCTTAAGATGGGTGATTGTCGCAGAAGAACCTATAATTCATTGATAATGTTATACCTTATCAGAGTAATTGTGGATATCCACGAATTAATTGGAACAATGTGTCATTATTAACAGCTGGATCATTTTCTTACATGAGTATTCCTCTTTTTTGGTTGGTCAATCATCTCCAAAAACCTCGACATTTAGAAAATAATTAAACACGCCATTACTTAACTTTGAATAGTAAATATATAATAACAAATGAGCGCAGGTGTCCCAGGGAACAGGCCCCTTGACCACAATAATGGCGGCGGTGGAGGACTCACCCCTACCTGCTAATTAGGGACGTAACGCATTAACAACAACCAACCTCATTTTTTCAACTCGTTAAACTTAAATTCAGCAGCCTGAAATATACCTCTCGTAAATTAATAAAAAAACAAAATTTTGTACAAAACAAAATCATGACAAAGTAAGGACTTAAATGCTATTGTGAAAACCCTTACAAATTACTCAGAACAAAAAACGACATGAGCAGAACGTGTTTTTAATTAATGTGTATGACCAATTTTCCAAGCGTCAATACTCCGTGCGCTCCATATTTTTCGTCACAAAGCTCTCTGCCAGCTTTTGTTTCTAAATAATCGAAACAAAATCGAGGTACTAAACGTGATCTAGCAGGATTTGCTTATATCTTTCTTATTTCTACTTTTGCCGAAAAAACAGAACACCCTCGTCAAGATGGATTTGTTAAATGAAAAAAAGATGTACAATTTGGTTTTTATGTTTTGTTGCGTCACCTGATCAAGATATGTGGGCAATGTAGAAAGCTTGTTTGCAAGAGAACATTTTAAGGGTAACAGCGGCTTTTGTGGCGGGATCTATTGATCTGCCTTCAAATTGGCAAGGACAGACCGCCTTTATTTATTTGAGAAAGCGCACTGAAGATGCCTCTAGGTACATTTTATGTTTAGCCTTCTACGACCAGACGAGAGTCTGTCTATCACTGTCTACCCGTGACTACTGGCCCAATAAGCGACCATAATCCGCCGCCCCTTCACATCAGTAGCAGTATCACGCTGAAGTTACCACCTGAGGGCATGACAAGCTTATAACTGTTTCAACAGGAAATGTTATATTAACATTAAGACTTAGGTATCCCATGGAGATAAAGGAAATAAAAACCCAAAGGTTTAGATTTGCCCGCTATCATCTTCTTCGAATAGGTAATCATAGGTACCTAGTTAGTCAACTTGTTTATGGTCCTGAATTACACATTCAAATAAAATTTAACAACAAATGTGAAAGTTTCAAATACGAGTACATATGAAGAAGTAAAAAAAAAGAAGTCCTAACGAACATAATACAAAGTTCCTCGCATACATACACTAACTTTTTATATTCCATTTTACCAACTATAACTAGAACAAAAGTTCTCTGCACAGAAGCTCGGTGTCTTCCTCAAGATGACTTGTCAAAACACAAACCCAAATTAGAGGCTTTTTCGTTTACAAATCTCACATGACAAGGGTTGCCCTCCGGCGCCACTACAAATCTACATAGCCGTATCCACAACGTATACCCTTTTCTGGGCTTGCCATGAAAAATACATAGGTAACTACGAATACCTTGAGTCGAAAACAGAAACGAACTATTTTAATGATGAAGGTTATTTATATTTTTACATCGTTCAGGATTCCACAAAAAAAAAAAAATGTTTTGCAAGGCTGCAAATTTCGTTTTTGGCGCGAGTAATTGTATTGAAACCTGAGCAGCGAGGGGTTCAAATATAGAATCCTGACCGTTGCGAGGGCTTCAAAGGTACGAGACTCAGAATAACTGTGCTGGCGAGCGAAACACACAACATTGTCTTTATTCGGAAGTCTTTCAGACTAATAACATTATAGTAACAATAATATTTAACCCCACTTTGCTTGGTTTTGTTTCACCTCACTACAGCGGGGAAAATGTTAGGTTTAAGAAAAACAGCTTAAATAATTTTACATTAAATTAAAAAACTCAATTAGGCATTATGTACCGTTTGCACCAACTCTGCAGGGGTTGAATTTATATCTTCGTCACTGCTGGACTCGATCAAATTTTATTTTATCAAAAAAACAAACGAAGGTGAATAAAAGAGAAGAAAATTTTAAAAAGTTTTTTTTTTTCATGCAGTCGTTGTGCTGGCCAGTGCGATTATTCTAAAAATGACGTTGGCGCACTGACATGAAATAAGTATTAATGCATTTTCAGTGGACTGGTGGTATAGAAAATTACTGAATAGAATATTCGAATTTATAAAACTCTTTCCACGCTAGCAGCTAAAATGCACTTTTGCACTCAGATTTCGAATGATAAACAGAATCTTTCCAAGGTGAAATACAATTATACGTTTTTTATCAAAATACAATTACTATGATTTTAATTTCACGTTACAAAAACTTTACGTATAGATGCGAAAGTACTATAAATAAATAAAATATTGTAAAATCCACGTGTGTGCTACTCTGAATCCGAATCCCGTTACCTTTTTTTTTGTCAGAAACAATGAAAGTTTCACTTTCACTTCTTTTTCAACGCCAAATGTCAGAAAGCTAACTTCCAATGTTCAAGATAATGGAATAGAGTTGGACCCTGTTGATTCTACATTTTTTCTCTGAATAACTATTGACGGTAAATTACAATGGGGCCCACACATAGAAAAATTGTCAGGAAGGCTTAGGTCGGCCGCTTATGCTGTTAAAAAAATAGATAAATAACTGACGTTGATAGAGCCAGAATTGTTTATTTTAATTATTTTCATAGTCTATGTCATACGGGATTCTTCTCTGTGGAACCTGTGCGGACAGTAATATTATCTTTGTTCTACAGAAAAGTGCTGTTCGAGCCATTTACAACCTAGGTCCAAGTGATTCTGTTCGAGAAAAATTCAAAGTAATAAATACCCTGACTGTAGCCTCACAATATATATTAGACTAGCTGCCGCCAGCGGCTTCGCCAGCTTGATATCTTTATAAATTATAGCCTACTAGCTTTTGCCCACGGCTTGGCCCGCGTGGAAGTCGGAAATTATCCCACGGGAACGTACTATCAGGATAAAAAGTATACTATATGTCAATCCGGTTATAAACTATCTGTGTGCCAAATTACATCCAAATCCGTTCAGCCGTTTTGGCGTGGTTGAGTAACAAACATCCAAACATACAAATTTTCACATTTGTAATATTAGTCGGAATAATATAGGATTCAGTGATAATTTATCATTCTACTGGTGAAATATTTTTTTTAAATCTGTAAAGTTTCTTTTTGAGATTATTCATTAAAAACAAACATACAAAAAATCAAATCTTTCGTCTTTATAATATTAGTATAAAAATGTAGGAAACCTATTGTATATACATAAAAATATGTAAAATTTTAAGAAAATGTCCGATATTCATAGTTTTAATACCAGGAATAAACACAATCTTGTTGTACATAGCTCTCCATAGAGTAGCCAATGTATACGCGTTTACAACAAACTTCCCATTGACATTCGAAACTTACCCATTAAACAATTTAAAAGGTGTTTTAAAAGAAAACTTTCTAAAAAAGGGAAGATACTATAAAATTTCAGATTATTTAAGAAGATAAAACAGCTTGGGATTGAGCAGCTCGCTCTGTTAGACCATCATTTAATTATTATGTAAAATCATCAAAACATACCGGTTTTATATACACATTGACATTGTTGCATATTATATGCAAAATGACATGATTACTTGATAATAGTTTATCTATTATTTTAATTATTATGAATGTGACGACTATGTGGTTTTTATTTTCTTTCTTCCTTTTTTTTCTTTCGCTGTCAAATTTCGTTACGTCGAGTCGTTGAGTTCCTTAAGTTCTGAGTTGAGCTCCACAATCACTGACAAATGCTTGCACCGACTGGACAGGTCCACTCAAATCTGTGTGGTTCTTTCTTCAAAAGACCATTTCAGACAGCTAATCTACATGGTCCTCATCTGGCCTGACCAAGATTATGTCTGAACTTTAGAAGCAACTGCGACGTCTGTGTTTGTTTCGGCCTTTTTTCTGAGAGTAGTCTGATAGGAAACACCGAACTCCCGACCGAACCTTATATATATCTATACTAATATTATAAAGAGGTAAAATTTGTTTGTTTGTATGTAAGTTAGTATGTAAGGGGTAATCTCTGGAACTACCAGTCGGATTAAAAAAGGTTTTGAGAAAGGTTATAGGCTCGCTTACGAAGTCGCGGGCAGAAGATAGTTTAATAAAAATATACGATATGTAAAAGTGATTCCGATATCCTAGTTACAGAATTTTAAAAAACATTTTATTTTACTTGACAGCTCACAGAAGTTGTGCAGCATTCAATTCAATCAAAATTAACGGGGTCGTAAGATTCAAATCTTTGCCCACTTCGAAATAAAGTCGACAAACCAGAATAAAATGAGTTCTCCATTATGATCAACTCCGACTACAAGTTTTCCGAAAGAGAGTACTGAATTAATTTAAATCCAAGTATTTTGACAAAAAAAGTGACGTATCTGACATATACCTTAATTCGCTACATTTTATTTAGCAAAAAAATGTAGCGAATATAAACTGTATAAATTCACTCTCGCTTGTATCGCAAACAACATTATTCGTTGTCGTTTTCAGGGTATCGATACTCGTTTGATTCAGATCTAAAAAAAAATGAAACCAAACACCATGTTCGCCTACAAAGCTGAAATGTACCGCGTCACCACAATTCATCATAATTTTCTATCATCCAAATGGATTCTCACAAACTACTATGATACTAAAATTAGGCAGACGATACAAGCTCACATGACATAATCAGCTGCTCAGTACCACCGCAAAGACGTCGTAAACTTCGTCCAGGGAAAGATAAGAAAGTTGCGAGTGGCCCGTGTCGCTGCCACCCGCGATAAACTCCGAATATCCATCATAGTTAATTACCTTACTCTTTTAACAGTTTAGAAGAGTCGCAGCGAGCAAGAATTAACGCGCTCTTGTCACGTCGCGTCGCCATCGCCCGCTGTTTCAGCGTTTCACGACCACCCTGATAAATCTTTACTTCTACCCTCACAACTTTGCGACAGTGACTCGAGTTTTTAAATTAATTTTATATCTATCTGCATTAATTAATTACATCTCGGCCGAAATTGTTTTAATGTTAGTAAAGTAGCACAGGAAGTCGCTGACGGTTCCACTCGCTGTCTCGATATCATTTCTCGCATATCATCGTGCAAACTCAGCTAAACTCGAAAAGTGAAAACCATGATATCCTGTAATATCGGTCCAGATTCATCGAGTAATAAACATCGTTACAAGTTCAAACGTCGAAACATGAATACGCAATTAATTGACTAAACGTAAATAATTACCATCTATGAGTGTAGATTACACAGCGCAGTGCAGTTCAATTTTGATTCGAGTAGGTAATACAATTGTTAGTACTCTCAGCTGAAACGAGCAGCTGGTGCATCGGGCCGATTCAGTTCTATTGAACATGATTTTTGAGTAGAGCGGAATAATACGTTCAAGTGGCCGTAATAATCCGCAATATGCCATTACACGGTCATCGATCGAAGCAGGCATTTTATACGGGCATGATCGGGTCCGTTAATCACATTCGGTTGATTCGGCGCAGGTAATCCGGGACGGGCGCAAGATGGATAGCATGTCAGGGGCCAGTCTAACGAAACACGTTGACCGCCAATAAAATGTCACCGTCATTTACCACGCTCGAAGAAAGCGCCTGCTTTAATCATGCCGGGGGCTTCATTTTTCTTATTGGAGCTTGTTTTTCATTGTGCCCTACACAATGTGAAACTTGTATGGAGAAACTCGTATATGAATATAATTAGAATTTATAAAACTTGTACATAATACACTACACAACCTAAACTAGTATATTATGTATGTAAATATTAAGCAGGTAATTAGTATCCACGCAATTATGAAGAGCAAATCGTCTTAGATTTTCATGTTATTTAAAAACTAAACCGTGATATTTTAATTTTAATAAAGCTTTCGTGAATTTGAACTATTTCCCATTTAATTCACTTGATACTTTGTGAAGAATTTTAATTTGCGAAATAATATTTTCAATATGAAAATTTCAGGACAGTGCATCGCATACTCGGCGCTACATACTCTTCGAAAGGTATCTTCGCAAACCGGCAGAATCCTTACCACAAATTACTTCATATGATTTTTGAATGTGTAATAACATTCTACAGCGCTATTCGCAGAAATATAATATTTTCGTGTGCTTGCGAAATGTAGACTAATAAAAATGTGTCAGGTTTCTCTAGCTCGTACTAAATTTAAAAAAGTAGATGTAAAAATCTATTAAATTTAAATATACAAAACATTTAAAATGTTTACACAAGTTGGACTTTTTTTAAGATCTACTTAATCAGGCTTTTCTTGTTAAATTATATTTTATTACAAAAGAAACTCCATTCCAACTGCTACTTAGTGACAAATTACCAAAGAGCTAAGAAAAGAAACAAGACGATATTAAAGCATTGGGTCATTTCTGTCCGGGAGAAGTTCAACAATCCATCATTCGTAATTGCTTCAGTTCCGTTAACGTTCATCTTCGCTGTACGTCATTTTTCACAAATAATTCAGATTTGAAAGTAAAAAGTGTGACTTACGTGAACTTTGATTTTGTAAGTCATTCACCATCATCATTTCAGCCAAAAGACGATCACTTCGACTGGTTCTGTGCTTCTCGCATCCTGCGGATGCCCGCGGCCTTCACCAGGTCATCAGTCGCTACGTTTCCGGTACGTGGTCGCCTCTCCAGAACCTTTCGGCTCCATCGGCTATCTGTTCTGCGAGCAATGGGCCCTGCCCATTGCCACTTAAGTTTGGCAATTCTTCGGGCCCCAATAGTTTCCAACGGGAATCAAGCAATTGATATTGTGCGAAACTGCATTCAGGAACAGCAAAACAGAGCGCTGATTCATATAATCCGATCACTGACAAACATAAAATAAAACCAATGTATGTATTAAGGAAGATTGCAAATTTCGCATACAGAAAATCAGGATGTTGGACATCCGTCAGGCAAGAGTCGAGAGCACACAAACTTTGAACGTACTGTAACCGGATTCACTAACGAGTCGTTGCACGGGTGACAGCGCTTTACATTCCACTCTTTTTGAAATAAAAATCATTTATTGTTCACCCTAGGGACCGTCTACAAATAAACATGATTACTAATTATAATTAAACGAAGTCAGCGAAGATGAACAAATAGAGGCAGGTGCGGCACCCGAACTAACACAAACGCATGAGTCGTACAACCCTTTGTATATTTAGTTGAATCCTATTGGGGCGTTATCGGGTGCACGCAGCGGTCGCAGTTTAGGACTTAACGAATTATCGGGCCGGCTGTCAGAGCCGGTATGGGAGCCAATTGTGAATAATGGAGCGGTGAATTTATAATCGTGTGCCGGACTGACCGAGGGGCAGGCGTGTCGCAGCCACCCGCCGCGCACAGCCGCTAGATTGCTACCATTGTTTGAATGTGGGTTATTATGCAATATACTCTAACTACTCTTCCGAGAGACATGGCTTGTCATTTGTTTTAAAGAGTGCCACGTCGAAATTAATCATTTGTTTATAAATAGAAATTAGATTATTGCAGGTGGCGTTCTGTTGGTTCTTGTTCCCCATCAAAAAAGCGTAAGTGTATAGGTATTATGTATTTGTATCCTATTAATCGCAGCTCAGCGTAATAATAGTTTTTTTTCTTTTAACAAGTACAGTCACTGCTTGTAATTAAATTTTTCTACAATTTTGCTACATAAACCAATTTCTTAATTCTACCTATAAACTCTTAACAAAAGCGCAGTTGCTTATTTCTCGATGATCATGGGTTTGTATGTATATGGATTTCATAATGGTACGCCGCAAATGAGCGGAGGCCTACCATTGAAGGCATTAATTTATTCCTTTGTCCCAGTGTTATTTCATAGAAATCAGCAGAAAGGGTAGTTTTGATTTTGGCCTATACTTAGACCAAAGTCCTCGACTCAGCATTCTATGTGCCTTAATTAATAACCTGTCAAATTATTATTTCATTAAATGGTATTTAGTAAACATAGAGCTACTAACAAAGAGAAGTAATAATATCCTAATTATCTTAAAGTTAATTATGAAAGCGGGTTGCGATTGTATTATGAATTATTAAACCCTTTGAATTTATCTAAGGTACTTTATTCGCTTGAGCTTTCAGTAATTTACCCTTCAAATGGTTAGACAAAAAACCTTTCAAGTGGATTGTTACATCTCATTACATGTAAGTGTCTATTGCTTTCATGTTTCGACATCGTAGTTCACTTTCCCTTGGCCTTATTATTACGATAAGCGAAATTCCAAGCGCTACAAGCGAAGTAAGATGAAGCGATGTGTTGAGCAGCTGGTTGCACATTCTGAGATTCTAATTAGGTATTTCAATAGATCGTGTTCTACGTCTGAGACTGAATCTAAACAGATTGCGATAACCTCACTCAGTTCCTACAACAAAGCAGGAAGTGTCTTATAAACACTCATTATAAATGTAGTTAGAATCAATGCACGCCTAGTTGCTAGCACATAGACCGGTAAGTCTCAATAATTCCAGCAACAAATTGCCCAGAATTCCAAACAAGATTACGCAGAAGTTTTCTTTGACATCGTATAGCACAAACACCTTAAGTTCTCACCGCGGTGACTCAGCAAATTCATAGCGCACCAAATGAAAGAGTAAACGGTGTAACAGAACTTGGTTATTACGGTGCTGCGCTATACCCGCAGGTCATTCATACCCCACTAACTAGTTGCCGAAACCAAAACGGAAAAACGGTCAGCTGCTTCAAATAGCGCTGCGAAACTAAACGTTGACATTATTTGGTGGTTATGCTGCTATTTTTATGGATTTATTTTCTTTAAAACTTATAAATTTTTCTATTTTCTATATATAATAACACTGGTCTGGTATTCTTTTCGCTGAAACAGCTATTCAGTGGAGCATTAAGAAGATTCAGCTATTTTCAACGCTATGAAAAATATATTTCCAATGAAATACCTCAAACCATTTTATAATATCAAAGCACCATTTTTTACCTGCCGTTCAATCAACTGACTACACTTTAGTCTAGAAACAAAAAATATTAATTAACGTTACTTCAGTCTATCACCGCATCAACATTTTTTATTATTTGCCTCCATTAAACCTTGCTAAAACTTGTCAGTATTCTAGAACCATTCAGGCTTAGACAAATCTTATGAATATGGTTTTCTAAGGACGTCAGACGACAGGGGTCGACGAAACCACTCTGCACTAAACCATAAACTCGCTTTAATAAGGTCATGTGAATGCCGGGACCCGGGAACCAATCCCCAGGTAGACAAAAACATAAATGATTGGGATTACCTAAATAGACAATCACGGTTTTTATCATTTTTTCTCTTTTTCGGTAAGTACCGCTTGTGTACGGTACCTTGGTATTCGTAATAAACGTTTTATTTGAAGATGCCTGTGTGTCTACTTTCTAAGTGCTTTCAATATTAGTACCGAGAGAACGGGAGTGTAGTTTTATCGTTCAAGACTCAGGTACAATATCAAATGTTCAAACGTACTCCCAAATGAAAGAAACCCCCGAGGGGATCGTACCGTGATATACAATTTACAAAATTACGTTCCATTTCAAGTTTGTCATAGCCTATTATCTTGATGAATTTGCTTGTACCATCTTATAGGCACTTACGTATATTTTTATAAAAGGCAGAGAGATTCAGAATGATAATACATATAACAACCCGCATGCTTTCATTTTTTCTTCCTTGTATATTTAGTTAAGGCGCGGTGTTACCTCAATATTCACAAAAAACTGATTTCTTGGATAGTCGAGTATGATGTAACGCAATGAAAATATACGAAGCAAAAAATACAGTGGACAGAGAAGGGTTTAAAGTAACATTTTGACTGAATAGAATAGTAGAAAATAGTTTGATATTCACAATAAAAAATACTTCATAAAAATAAACTTTGGCGTCGAACATCTCCGTATTTTCAGCGATAACAACATTTTTTTTTAAGAGTTCAATAGAATAAACATTATTTTATAACTTTAACCGGACAATTATTTAATTTAATGTGTATATTCTGAATAATCTAAATAAAACCCGTAAAATAAATGCCCATTCGCAGCTTACTCACATCGTCAACCCAAATATTTATTCGATTTTCAACTTTATTTAATGCTCTGTAATTGTGAAAATAGATATTTCGGTCATACTTTAGTCGTCGGGCTACCGTATAGCGCGCAGAGAGAAGTTGTGTAAGTGCGGCTGTAGCGTTTAAAATCATAGTCAGTCCGCGCCTTAATTAGGTATACAATATTTTTTATTTCATACAAAGTAAATAGAAAAACCGCTGCTGAACTTAAGTTTACCAACTTTTTTACTATGCCTCTGGAAACGAAAATGTTTTTAACAAACCTAGTTTTTGCAGAGTAGGGTAAATCTTTAAAATTATTTGGGTCGCCCTTGTCTAGTAAGAAATACCGGACTAAGGTAAAAATGCGTGACCTTGTACAGGACAAATCGATACTTCTCGAAGATCTTGAACAACTAGGGATTCAAATAACGCCCGTCATTTGTTTTGTAATGCTTATAGAACTCACTTGAACAGAAGGGGCAGTCGTGCTAATCATTTATTAAGAGGCTTACAACAGCTAAATCGCGGTCACTGTTGGACTGCATAGAAAAGAAAGATTAGCGCGATTACACAACGCAGGTAATTTATTGCAAAATGTGAAGTTATTATCTATTTACAAAGAACCTATTGATTGGACTAAGAAATGTAAACTCTATTACGGTAATATGTTGCTTGTAGAATAATCTGACAAAAAATCAGAATGATTGCATGTATATTAAGAGGGTTCATCCTAAAAGTTGGCAACGTCGCAAATAACTGTCAAATATGGACCTGTTTCGATTCTTATAGCAATATTACTGAATAGAAATAAGAAATGTGACTAACTAGCGAACTAGAATATTATATAATTATTTATTATTATAACATTGAATTTGATGTTGTACCCATTTTAGGTGTAAAAAACCCATTTGGAAACTTTCCAAATAGATTTTTTACATCTAAAACTAAACATTCGGTGTTACGATATTAATTATTGCATTTCATAATCAATATTCTAGTTCGCTAGTTAGCCACAGTTTTTATTTTCACAAAGTAATATTGCCAAATTAATCAAAACAGTGAAATATTTGACATCTATTTGCGACGTTGCCCACTTTCAGAATAAACGCGCTTAACATGATTTTTAATCGTTAAAAAAAATGTTTAGAGGTATCTTCGTGTTTTTTTTTCTATCGTATTAAATGAATTGTATTATGTGTTCAACACACTATCTTACTAGCCTTTATATCCTGAAGAATATTATATATTTATCGGATTTTATTTACTGCAGTAGATCGAATACCTATAAAACTTGCGTTTGGGCACGTTTAGGTTCTGTAGTCCCCTTAACTTTGGTATCTTGCAAACATTTCTAACGTCACAAAATACCGTTACGAAGGTCTTACCTTATCTTAGAACCGTAGCTGCCTGCACGGTGCGCGGCGGAGACTAGTTTGTGAAGCTCGCCTTCCGCGTCAAGGAAATAATATTTCGTACGAAATAACTTCCCTTTACTTTTTTCTTTCATCTATATAGTGAGATGGTAACGTAACGAAGGGACGCCTGTGCACAATGTTTTTTAAAAAGGCATATTTTCGCAGTAACCAGACTTTTTCCGTCTCTGTGTTTGAACGTACAAGCGCTAAAATGTTACATACAATGGAAGTGTAAACAAATTTGTGAAGCTAAAATAGGGATTTAGATGTACAATATTGAAGTACATAAGTCACATTACGCTTATTGTTCTGCTTATTTTATACATTTCTATTTTAACCTATATGATCCCCATTCTAAGCAAATGCCGCCCAAGTATTCCTCCAGGACTCAAGTCTTGCTTAATCCGGCCTTTAAATATATGCTTAATGAAAGACATAAAACGGACACAGGTTCTCGAAGGTAAAAACGCGAGTGTAGCCGCGGACAAAGGCCATTTCTAAGAATTCCTACTTCCATGTGTCCTTTATCAATCAAGATGATTAAAGTCCGCACTGACCATTTTCCCGACCAATTCATTGCGCCCCGTATTTTCCGAATCAGACAAGACAGGGTTAAGGAATGCGAACAATTTAGCGAAATCAAGCGTCTGACAGGTTTGGCGGGAACACACGCAGCGATGGCTGTTTGGCCGGATATTGCTCGGCCCGCAAGAAATCGACGGTTTCTTTACACGACCACCCATTGGCAGCCAGGCTTGGATCGAAGTGAGTTAAGATGGTATGTATTCACAGCGTGTCTATGCTCTTCAAGTACCAAGGAGTTAAGGTACCCCAAGAAAACATAAAGTAACGTTACACACGAGTTTTTAATAGGTTTTTAACAATTTTCTGAAAATAATTTGTTAAAGAAGTAACCTCTGCTCCATGTGTCAACTGCCTCATTTAAAAGATTATATCAGAATTAGCGAAGGGATGATCCTTGTGAGCTCGACCCCTGCAAACAAAACGTTAATCTTTGATTAAAGAAGAAGTTTAAAATCGTATTAGTTCCAACGACCGTATTAATCATTCGGACTTTAATCCTAACTACCATAATCCCAATTATTAATATCGTTAACACTAAAGTTAGCTCATTTGTCAGCTTGTTCGTAACTTAGCAACCACTTGACCGACCATTTATAACTACAGTAAAACTCGATCCGTTTCGATAAAATCTAGTCAAATGAAAAAGAACAATCTTTAAGGAATATGTAAAAACATTTTTTTCAATTCAGCTCATGTCACTGACATGTGACTAAATATTTAATTTCTAATTCCGTGCGAGTGAAGCCGGGAGCAACAGCTAGTTCTATAGTAAACGAGGTCTATTTGTGTGATTGTCACTGAATCACCTCCCAGCTTACAACGAACGACAATGAAACTTTCCGTGCAGGGAACTTGCCTTGGGAAACGACATCCGTTAATTTTTGTCCCTACAGATTTGCTGAGATTGATATCACTGAGGAAAAGATAAAATAACAGCTCTATTCAACCGAGCCACGTCAGCGATTCTATAAGTCTAATTAGTACCTAAAATTGCAAATAGGGAGAGGGAATTTAAGCGTTGATTTATTACGTTCTATCTTAAATTGGGTAACTCTTTGAAATACTTTTTCCCTGTCATGAAACCTAACTCAAGGTAAAGTAGAATTTGAATAATTAAAATGGTTAGTAACATTATTAGTGTCCGACCGAAAATAGATTTTCAGTCGAAAACTAAAACGAAAAAGAAGCTTCGGCTTCAGTCTTATTTTCGGCCGAAAACTAAATTGATTCAGACATTAAATACTATTAATATTTCCGCTGTACACTGAAATCCCTTTGTGGCCGAAAATGAAAATATGGGCGAATCATGTTTTTTTTAACGAAGCTTCGGTCAGTCACTAAACATTATAAAAGCAGGTATTTAAACCCACACCCTATCTACGGACTGCTGATAACCATAAAATATGTATTCGATCAAAATTTCACAAAGGACTTTTAACTAAAGGATCTACATAGCCGTTCCACTAATTAACAGACTATTAATAGTTATCAGGCTATTCACATAATTTATATTAAAAGGTGAAGTATAGCAAGACGCAATGGTTGCTTAAGCTAAGGTTTCCTAGAAGACCGGTCGCCACCACGTAACTGCCGTAGCAGTGGTTGTCATGCAACTGATGGTAGTGCAAAAATTTAAATCGTTAGAAACGCCACGCCCACGTTTTGACACCTCTAATGATAGCCACACACGTAACGATTTACTTGTACAAGCCTTTATTTATGCAAGTAAATCGTTACGTGTGTGGCTAACATAACACACACAATGACGCAGTGACTTAACTTGATTGTCAAGGAAACGCTATTAATAATGTTTGAGCCCACTCTTCTCAGTACGGACTTCAGTCTTTTTCGCGTGACTAAGTACGATGAGGGCTAAAGTGATTTGAATCTTTGGACAGCGGGGTTTGGCTTAATGTGAAATACTAGTGGAAATAACAGATTTTCATGACGGACGTTATAATATGACGGAACGGCTTTCCTAGGAAACCAAACCCTTACAGTGGGCAAACGATGCGTAGGAAGATTGATGGCAACATTTTGTAATGGCATAATTAAGTGTTATAGAAAAGAGCAGAATTCGTAAAAAGTTAATTCGGATAAAAGTGGGTTGAATTACGATGATATTCAAGTTCCAACCAAAAGTTTTGTTTCATATTAAAATACTTAAAAAGTGATAATAGTAAAGTGAAACTCGATATGTTATCGAGCCGTAATTACAAGTTCAAAATGAAAAATAAGACAATATACTGTTCTGAAAACGGCTTCATATTGTGAATATTAAAACTTCACCTCGTCAAAACAGGTGTTAAAAAAGTGTCAAATATTGATTAAAGCTACACAAAGACGAGGTAACATGTCTATGAGAAGTAAAAAGTTTGTGATAAAATTGAAATATGGACAATGGACATCACTCTTCATTAATGTTATTCAGCAAACCTAATACCTAAGGAAGTAATGTTTGTTTGAATTCGGTGGGTTTCTCTATAGAGCATAGCTTGTACTAAAATGTATGAAGGTTACTTACTCTGCTTGCGGTATGAGCCGACCATTGCAGTCCAGGCTGTTGATGACTTTAATGTCCTCTTTCGTCAGAGAAAAGTCCCAAATGTTGAAGTTCTCCGCTATACGGCTCTTGGTTATAGACTTCGGTATTACAATAACCCCTCTGTCGATTTGGTACCTAAAATAACAAGTATATTTTAGTTTTAGACACCCACATAAACATCTATAAAAAAATATGTCTACACCTTTGCTACGGCGTAGCGGAAGCTACGATGCCGTAGACGCGTCGTCATAATATTATGATCTACCCGCTACGCGTCTCTGCTGCAATTTGTCTTACGGTGACTTTGTATTACGAAAGAGTGTTCGTGTTTAGTATTAGTATTGTTATATTTAGTAATCGCAAAGAGTATTAATATTGAGTTTAAATTAATGAAGCTGATTATCTGTATTTTCAACTCACTTGCTCGTAAAGTGGCTCTTATTAAACCACTTTTAGCTTCATATGCAGTGTATTAAACACGCGTGCTTTTTATTTTATATTACCGCACTAGTGCGTTAATGTGCGCCACAGATAATTATTTACTAGTCGGAGTCAATTGACATGGTAGTATGTAATTACAGTACTATTATGGTTCCATGGAATTTGTACAGCTTGGCATAAAAGAGCGCACAAAGTTTTTGCAAAAAAAAAATACCATACCAAACCAGAGGCGTTTAGTTATGGTAAACATACATGGAATTACCATGGTAATTCTATGTATTTTTACCCATGGCAATGAAGGTCAAAGAACAGGTCATGACCTGTCCTTTACCATTAAATGAGCATTTCCTATTGTCACACGAGCAGAGATTCGTGCTTTTTTTAAATCTCATCCAAGAGACTTCATGCCTTTCTATGCCCACTGTGTAATAAAATAAAACATGATAAATTAACATAATATTTCCCCAAAGTACATATTTTTCACTACATATTAACCTTAATTTATGTACTCAAAACATTATTTTGTGTTTCTTAAACATTTTTTTGTGTTTTTTGATTTTTTTATGTAATAAAGGCTGTTCAGTGGTTTTTCCAGTGCCTATATGTACACCTGCATGCGCATCGATAGCGGAAAAAACAAAACCAGCGCGCCATTTTCCATAAACATTTATTATCGTTTTCGTTGTGTGGTTATTTATTAACAATAATACGAAATCAAACAGATTATCACCAACCGACTTTTTTTAAAAAGCTCCGGAAAGTCAGTACCTGGCAACAAAGGTCAGTTGAACTTTATAAATCTTAATGTCTATAGTTACATTATTGTAACATAAGTTCTTACAACAAGTCTGTATTTTTCCTCGCAAGTGTGTTGAAAAACGTCGTATGAAACGCGTGTGCATTGATTTTTACACACTTGTATCATAATGTACTATTAGGAGACTATCGTTACTTCTTTCTCATTATTGACACAATCAGTCGTTAGATGAAATTTTTTCTTCTTCCAACTGTTTCGAAAGTATAATTTATTTGAACAGGTGGGTTTCTTTATTTCCATCCATTTAATAAAGGTTTGCAGAGTAATTGAATCGAAATATTATGGGGTAAGCAAATAAAAAAAAAAATGAAATGGTAGAAAGACGTGAAGCAAACATAATTGATTGTTGTTATCAATAATAATATCATGTCCAATACCAGTAAAATCTTATTTGTATTATTTCCAGTATAGGAATACAAATAAAAACGATAAAATCTGCTAAACGGCTTCGTTCCGGTCACTCGGGCTGGTGTCGATCACATCAAATGATGCCCCATTGCCTCGCGTCCCCGGTTATTTTTATTTTCTGTGCTTAAATTTTGTACACCAGTATATTTTATATATAAAATGCAATATAGAATCATTTTATCATCGTATCTATTTCATCGGTCTGTTGAAGCAATAAATTACGATCTTTGATATCGCAATTTCTTATATACGCCTAAATACGTTTCTTATTTCTATACTGTCTCCATTTATAAATAAATCTCCAAAGTGACCTTTGGGCCTTCAATTAGGGTTTCGCTACGTACAAAATGTGACAGTAACGTGTGACTATACATTACAAATTACATTCACACACCTAAATCGGAATGCACGATATTACTTAATAATCGAAACTGCAAAAAGAAAGTTATTAAAAAAAACTAAAAAACCGACTGCAAAAATACATAACTGAAAAGAGAAAAACAAGCACTAAATCAATATAATTTTATATCGCAGGCGGGAGAAACAGATGACCTGAAATACGGTGTAACTTTTGTTAAACCCCGCCTTTTTTTCTTTGGGTGGGAAATTATCAAATAACTTCTCCCGCTCTGGGCGGAGCGGGAGGGTGTGTCAGACTTTTACTGACTAAAACCCACCTGTGTGCCGGGGCCGCGATATCCCTTTCGGAAAAACTCGCATCCCTGGCAGGCATTGGCCCTTACGGACCCCGTCAGTTGCTGCTGACATCTCTATGAGGCGCGCGTGGAACACAACGCGCCGTCGACCCGGGCCTGGTCCTTATCGGACGGTGAGCTACCCATTGCTCACCGTCCGCAAGCCCGCGCCTACGGTGGCCGGAAGTCGGCTTGCGACTCCCGACGCCCGGGGCGTCTCCTGCGGCGACTAGGGGCGTGAGGGCGCGCATCTTGCCTCTCCCTCGCGCGCTCAGCCTCCTCCTTCGCGAGCATTACTGCTTCGCAGAAGGAAGTGACGGCCTCCCATGCACTCTCGCTCCAGACCATGGCCTGAACCAGGGCCGGACGTGAGAGATCGCTGCCGCCGATCGCCTCCGTGAAGACACGGCGGTGCTCCGCCCAAGCCGGGCAGACCTCCACCGTTTGCTCCACCGTATCCTCCGGGCGATCCACACAGTGGTGACACCCGGGCGTTTCCTCCCGCCTTATGTGGAACAGGAACCTCCCGAAACAACCGTGTCCGGTGAGGACCTGCGTCAGGCGGAAGGTGAGAACACCGTGGCGCCTCTCTAGCCACTCCTCAAAGAGGGGACTTATCGCCACAATTGTGGCGTGCCCATGTTAAACCCCGCCTGGAGTACTAAAATTTGTGATTTTCTCTTTTCAGTTATGTATTTTTGGAGTCGGGTTTTTAGTTTTTTTAATAACGTTTTTTATTTTCAGCTTTTTCGTTTTTTTTATCATTTCTCATTCCAAATTACATTTAAACATATAATTTCTAACACTTTTTAAAGATTGTTTTATATACCCAGTAAGACTCACGCAATTAAGACGAATCTAATGACGTATCATTAACTAAAATCAGTTCAGCCGTTTACTAGTTACGAGTGAACATAGAGACGGACATACACACAGGTCACACACATAACCCTCCTTTTTTAGCTTTGCCGCAGTTGGGTATAAAAAATACCCGTAATATCGGACATCCTATGTGGTATTTTGGTAACAGAACTATCTATCGATAGCTCAGTTAAGTGAGTCTGTATTCTGCGAAGGATCTTGATAAACTTATTTTTTACATTTAACATTTTTTTACGTTTTACATTTAAAGGGAAACCTATTTATCATAAATCACTAACATTATTTCTAGCATAACCAGAAATAAAGTTAGTTAGAAAGTTAGAAACAGAATACATTATTTCTTTCTAAGTAAAAGACCGCCCGGAAATCACTGTACAAATGATTTATGATAAATAGGTTTCCCTTGTTGAAAGCTTTCGATGTTTTCTCTTAGATACAGTAAAAACAGGTAAATAAACATCAATTTCAAGCATAAAGTCGAGGAACTTTTTTATTTTACATATAAATAAAACATTTATTAAATATAGTAGAGTCGTTAATACTCATCGAACGTTTATCAGGCTATGACTGTCTCGATAGTGATTGAGCTTTATTTAGATAAAGTAATTTACGTATTCGACTGTTTAAAAACAATGTCAGATGCTAAATTTATAGAGCACAGATCTCACATCATCCATCGATGTAATTTATAATCTGTTACATTAATTAAAGAAACACTTCAAAGTTACCTTATTAAAATTTGTGCCGGAGTTTTGTTCAGTCTTTTCGCAATGGCCAACACTTTGGGCTCCTCCAATAGAGAGGGGTCGCCGGGCTGCGCCCACGGCCGCTGAGGACTTCCGAGTGGACTGTACGCCGTCAACGTGACCCCGCGCTCTTTACAGAAGTTAAACAGCTTGCTCTGATTTAAGTATGGGTGACATTCCACCTACAACAAGCCAATAACTTATCAACTAGCTATCTAATTACGTAACTATTTTCGTAAACAATTACGACTAATCTGTTTCATTTTGACAGTTCAACAACATTCATTGCGTTATTTACGTTGTTGAGCTGATTTTTTTTTCGTACTACGAAAAATCTGTTTCAAAACGATTCTGATTCTGATTGATCGTGTATTACGCAATTAGGGTACAGCTCGCAGTTGGATTAAAATTATAATTATGCATACGTGCCTGCGGCTTTTAATAACAGACCGCAAGCAATTTTAGGAATATTTTTATTCGTGAATGTAATATACACGATAAATAAATTTTCCTTCTCTCCAAACAAAACATTTAAGGCACTCAATTATACCAATACCCAAACCCGTTTAAAAAATATATCTACAATGTGTAACAACATTCCATACCAAAATCACCGTTGATTGAATCGTTTTCAACACCTCACCTGATTGGTCACTGGCTTAATTGTAGCAGCGTTCAGAATTCGAGTCAGTTGTACAGAATTGAAGTTGCTGACGCCGATGCTCTTAACGAGGCCTTTCTCAACGAGCTTCTCCATAGCCTTCCACGTATCCACGTAGTCGACTTCGGAGTAAATCACTTTGCCATTAGCATCTGAAGGAAACGGATCACTGCCTTCCTAAAATCAGACAAACATTTCGCTTTGTACATAATAAAGCTAATGTTCCTTGAGTATCGTTATGCCAAAAGCTTTAGTCGAAATTGAAAAGTTTTTTTAACGTTTTATTTACATAAGTCTTCTGTGGATTTAAAAAATTCAGCTAACCTAATATAAACTCAATTTCAGTTCGAGGTTGCGTCAGGCTTAGTTCGCAGTATACAACTTTACGAATAATAAAAATGGGCTTACCTTGTAAGCCATAGGCCAGTGAATGAGATATAAATCCAAATAATCCAATCCGAGATCAGACAACGAGATTTTTACAGCCTTTTCCACTAAATCCGGCCTGTGATACGTATTCCATATCTTTGATGTTATAAAAAGGTCTCCTCTGTAAAACATTAAAGTAGCATAATGTCAAACATGTTTGTAATAATAACACGTTTAGATAGGTACACGGTACCCACAGAGCTAATTATCTAGGCAAAATAGCGGCACTACCCTTGTAAAGATCGGAATTGAGATAGGTATACCTAAGCATTTCTAGATATTTATAGAATTTAACGAACGAACTAATTTAATTTGCTTTCTACTAACACATTTCAAAATGGTATACACAAAACTGTAAAGCTGTGCATAAATAAACATATTTGATTTAATCGGAATAGTTTACTTTGCTGCAGATATACCTACCTAGATATTATTATGAAACAACACGTTCATTCAATTAATTTCGCAGATTTCTAAATATGATAGACCCTACACATTTACTACGTAACTTTGTTATTTAATAACAAGACAGCGGCTCGTGGATTAGGGATAAGCGGGACCAAAGACAGGTCTGACCCGGAACGGAGAAAGCATTGGGCACAAGCTAAATGGACATATATTTTGACCTTTTTACGATGCCTTGGTTAATTTTCTCCTTGATCGCTTCTCCGACCTCCTTCTCGTTAAAATATAGATGCGCACAGTCTATATGTCGGTACCCAATGTCGATGGCTTCGCCGACTGCCCGCGTCACCTCGCCGAGGTTCGACTGAATATCATAAAAAAAAACATTGTTTTAACGAGATGTTTTATTATAAATAAAGGGTGGTAGTCACGAGATAAGCTGGATACTTAAAATTTTTACTCAGTTTATACGTAGAAGCAGCCGGAGTTATGATAAATTTAACAGTGTAATAACTCGTTACGTTTACAGGCACCACCTGAAAATCACGGTTGTGAAACACATCTAGGTGCCGATTAGGTAACATCAGACAGTTGGCAGTATGTAGGTAATGCGTGGTAGTCGTTGTCGTCACTGAGTAAAGGTGCAATATTCGTTTTAATAAATTACTGATGAAACTACTTCAATATTACTAACAATTTTCAACTCTAATATTGCTGGAATCTAAAAACATGATAGGTATCATCGATAGTATATCATCAAAAGCAAGTTACATGTTACCTGCCATGTCCCAAGCCCAATTATGGGACAGGTCAGTCCGTTATTGAACTTAACACGGGGAACGTTCGCAGACATGTTCTCGAGACGGCAGTCTTGCAACTGGGACACATCTTGCGTACATAACAGGTTTTATATAAATACATATTATCTACTAGTTATGTAATGTTTTATCACTGTTTGAGTTAAATTATCGAAGGCCAAGGTGCCAAGGTGACAGTTATCTTTAAATAAAGATACAACAAAATAATAAATGAAGATGGTAGGGTAATCAAAAGTTTTGAGGCTGCGACCGGCCCAGCGGTTGAACGCGTCCCAAAGGGTCATGGCCATTAGGCTGGTCCGGGGATACCGCACGGTCTCCCGTGAGGCGGCGAGCCTCCTTGCCGGAATACCGCCATGGGATCTGGAGGCGAAAGTCCTCGCGCACATGTGAGAGTTGCGCGAGGAGGCGAAACGCCGGGGTGTAACTCCGCTGCCGCGAGAAATCACGGCACAGCGGACAGAGCTCCGGCGGAATCTCATGGCGGCATGGAGAGTGTGATTGTCGCAACCCAGCGCTGGGCACGCCACAATTGTGGCGATAAGTCCCCTCTTTGAGGAGTGGCTTCAAAGGCGCCACGGCGTCCTCACCTTCCGCCTGACGCAGGTCCTCACCGGACACGGCTGTTTCGGGAGGTTCCTGCTCCGTATAAGGCGGGAGGAAACGCCCGGGTGTCACCACTGTGTGGATCGCCCGGAGGAGACGGTGGAACATACGGTGGAGGTCTGCCCGGCTTGGGCGGAGCACCGCCGTGTCCTCACGGAGGCGATCGGCGGCGGCGATCTCTCGCGTCCGGCCCTGGTTCAGGCCATGGTTCGGAGCGAGAGTGCATGGGAGGCCGTCACCTCATTCTGCGAAGCAGTTATATTCGCGAAGGAGGAGGCGGAGCGCGCGAGGGAGATGCAAGCTGCACGCCCTCGCGGACCTAGTCACCGCAGGAGACGCCCCGGGCGTCGGGAGTCGAGAGCCGACTTCCGGCCACCGTAGGCGCGGGCTTGCGGACGGTGAGCAATGGGCAGCTCGCCGTCCGATAAGGACCAGGCCCGTGTCGACGGCGCGTTGTGTTCCAAGCGCGCCTCAAAGAGATGTCAGCACCAAATGACGGGGTCGAAAGACGAATGCCTGCTGGGGATGCGGGTTTGTCCGAAAGGGATATCGCGGCCCCGGCACACAGGCAACAGAAGGAACATGGGTGGGTTTTAGTCAGTAAAAGTCTGACACACCCTCTCGCTCTGCCCAGAGCGGGAGAAGTCATTTGATGATTTCCCACCCTCAAAAAAAAAAAAAAAGGGTAATCAAAAGTTACAAACGTTCAGCAGGTTTTTTTTTTCTTTTGTTGAAATTGTCACCGTTTTATTGACCTCGAATTGCATGACCAGAGCAATATAATAGGGATGGTGACTAAGTAGTAGATTATACAACCAGTGAAAAAAAAGGGAATTTAATTCGAGGGACTAAGTTGGATCCCGAGAGAAGCGAAGGATTCTAGATTTGAATCCTGAGCGGAGCGAGGGTTATGTACTCTACTTTTTAGCATTGACTGCGAGAAAATAAATAGTATTATAGTATTTATATTTTCCTGTCTTAGTTGCAGTATTTATGTGACTGCCTCGTTAGTCTAGTGGTCGTAAGCTGCTGAGCAGGAGGTCCTGGGTTCTATTCCCAGGTCGGGCAAAGTATTATTGGGTTTTTCCAACAGGAATTTCTTAATAGCAGCCCGTGTCCGGTTGATGGCAATAGGCTCACCCCCTATTACATGGGATTTAAAAACATAACTGGCGAAATTTGGGTGAACTAAAGGCACACCTCTGCCCAACCGTTCGGGGAAACAAGGCGTGATGTTATGTTATTTATATGCAACACATTTATGGTGGCAAAAAAAAATCTACCGTAATTGCTGCATCAGAACGAAATAATTCCAAAGTCAGTGGTGTTCAGTGTCTCATTTTAGTCACTGAAAGAACTCATGTTATTATAAATATTGCAGACCACATGATAAAAATTCAAATTCAAATTCAAAATGTTTTTATTCACTGTTATCGATGAATAAAATGCCCTTTTTCGAGTGGCAGTGGTAAAAAATATTTTTCACACCACCTGCTGGACAATTTTATGATAATGATAATATGATAATTATACGAAATTATGTGTCATGCAAACCTAACCTAAAGTAAGTCATTTAGACCTGAGGTCTAGCAGGGCATTAGTATCGTACTGAATTTCATTATGACCCGCTGGCCATTAATGTGATTTGAATTTTGAACACAAAGTAGAAATTGCATACAAACATTTACGATAGGTTGTAGGTATATACTAATTCCATGCATTCACCATTAAGAGTCAAATGAAAAGTACCTGTAAGGTGATTTAAAATTAGAATTTCGGGTTAAAGTAAATAAAATATTGAAATCGAAGCACTCAATTTGTAAGTGGCACTACATATTGGCATACACAGGTACGTTTTTTGATGCGTCAGATGCGTCAGTGCGTCTTGCAGTCTATGCGTCAGAAAACGTACCTGTTCTGTAATTTACATTTTCATCAGATACTTTCGGAACAGACCTTTGAAATACTTATTTCTTTTATTACATACATGCATAGTTACCACTATTTATCTACCTACACAGACACGTCGTAGGTAGGTACTTATCTTTAGTCTATTTAATCGGTTCGCATGTTAGTAAACATGATTCTCTCGTTCATTTATTTGCATGTATGTAGATAACTACGTACCTATAGGTTAAGTTTGTGTAAACATAGTGTATAAATATTATTGAGTATAGTTTTTTATGTGGGTGGATGTCATTGGTATGTATTTAATTACATAAAGACCTACAGTATTTCAAATTGTTTATATAACTAGCTTTTGCCCGCGGCTTCGCCCGCGTGGATGTCGCAAAATATCCGAAGGGAACGTACTACCGGGATTAAAAAATAACCTATAGGTTAATCCAGGTTATAAACTATCTGTGTGCCTGATATCATCCAAATGCGTTCATCCGTTTTTGTGCAAACCGGAACATACATACAAAAAAACAGACCAAAATTCTAAAAACTATATCTTCGGCATCAGACTCGAATATTCAATGTAAGGTTTAACTTCGTTACTATTTTATTTTACTTCCTCTGCGTAGAGTATACATTCTTTTTTTCTAGATAATTATGAATTATTATAACAATAACAATATAGAGCTTTGGTCATGGCTAATTGTCCTCCACTACGTGTAATATTTGAGGAATACTGTAAAGAAATACCTACTGTAAAGGACCGGTATCTACCTAAATCCTTCACAGTATTTCTCTAGGTATATACAATATTTTTCACTAATTCGGAAGCGGGCACTAAAACAACCAGGCTAGTTGGAGAGCTAACACGTCAGCAAGCCACATAAAACTGGCCGTGAGAGAAACAGTCTTGCCGCAAAGCAACTCCAGCAAATTTTAGAGTTTGTCCCTGTGACTTATTAATAGTCATTGCGAAACAAACCTTGATTGGGAACTGCAATATTTTAAATTCAAACGGAAGGTCATTTGGTATCAATGGTATACGCGGCACGAAGACTGTTTCTCCTCTGGCAGATCCAGTTAGTATTTTGGCCTCAATAACATTGCGGCGGAGAGCTGTTACTTGGAGTCTAGTTCCATTGCACAAGTACAAATTATCACGGTATTTGATAAGAGGCATGAGCAGTATCGCATTGTGTTCGTATCCTAACTGGAATCCTAACCTATATCTATATCGATTCTCCCGGAAAAGGGGATGGGGGGGGGCTCTCCTGGGGAGGGGCCCGTCGTTAAATAATAACAGCCGCACAGGTAGATTGATCAGGTTAAGCTACGCTTGCCGCGGTTGGTCTGTGGATCATCTTTACTTACAGAGACCCGTCTGTGCCTCGGAAAGCACGTTAAGCTGTTGGTCCCGGCTGTCATTCGTGGATCTTTGACAGTCGTTACGGGAAGTCAGAAGCCCGAAAGTCTGACAACCATTCTTACCAAGGGCTATCGTATTACCCAGTAACTGCGTTGTGGAGGTCAGATAGGCAGTCGCTCCATGTAAAATACTGTAAAGTTAGAAACAGTACACGTGTACTTACATTATCTATACTTGAATACAAAATTTTGCGAATGAACAACTTCAATACAAAACTTCATCGCCCATTTCAGACCATTGTGTGTTGAAATTAAAAAAAAAAACAATGATTTACGTTGTGTTAGTTTCCAACCATAAGCCGAAATATTAATGATTTTAACTTAAAACATAAAGAACTTTAATTAAAAACAAAATTTCATCCCCCTTTTCACCCCTTTAAGGGTTGAAATTGTAACAACACCGTTGCGTTAGCTTCCAACCATAAGCCTAGATAGTAAAAGTGATTTTTCTTCGAAAATTAAGGACCTTTCAACTTCATCCCCCTTTTTAACCCTTCGGGGGCAGAATTACCAAAAACGCTGAGATACGTATAAATAAATTTTCAATCGTCAGCCTAAACACAAAATTTGAAGATCCTAACTTCAAAACTGACGGACTTTCATATAAACTTCCATCCCCTATTTTACCCCTTTAGGGGTGGAATTCCCAAAATCCTTTCTTAGTGGATACTTACTCTTCACAAAGAACACACCCTCCAAGTTTCATATCTCTAGGACCAGCGTTATGGGCTGTGCGTTGATATATCACCCAGTCAGTCAGTCAGTCAGTTTACCATTTTATATATATAGATGTCACCGTAAGATTGTGAGAACCATTAGTTTATAATCTATCGGTATTATTTCCGTTAGATTATAAACTGTCGAAAAATTGTGTGTGTGTGCCGTTTGGCACCCTTCAGGCACGGAACTTAAAAAAAACAAAATATTGTGTTCTGTCGAAAGTGGAATAGTCAAGTTTTGAAAAGAATCTCCTCAATTATTTATCTTAAATTAACACCGAAATGACGACAATAACATAGACCTAGGTACCTACTCATTTTTTACCAGGAAAATCCAAGACAACCCTTAAATGTTATTGGTAGGTAGAACCTACGTACCTATTTTGTAAGTGTATAAAGTTCCAACTGCGACTGCGACCGCAATTAACTCTCGGCCGGCGCGTAAACAACGTAAGGACGGCACGGTTAATCGCCGATTACTCGCTAACCGGTGTAGTGTGGTCAGAACCTTAGTTCTTAAATCCGATTTGAGTACTTATACGAGACCGGCGTTTTAATGTCAAGGGTCGTCCATATTTTTCGATTCTCGTAAAGATGTCATAAAGTTTCCCTTCAGAGGTAGATAAGAAAGTTATATGGATGGCGCGACCCTTACGGCCGCATCTAACTCGCACTATCAATCACGAGTAATTGCAGCACTTCCTTCAGTGTTCACAAGAAGCATAAATGGGACGACCTGCACGTGACCAGCCCTATCTAGCTATTTATTACATCCACGTTTTCTCTTAAGGATATCGCGTACAGTTTAGCAATCGCGTTGCGTAGGTACGCGCCTACCCCGAACGCGTGTGTGAAACTGCAAAATATGTATTTATAGATTTGCAAAGATATCTAACAGTTTGACATATTTTTGCCCTATCGGTACATCGACTGTCATTGTGCCCATTTACCATTGGTAGATACATAGGAAGTAGGGGTAGGTAGTCGCAATACGTTATAGTTATAGTTCTGACACACAACTTAACCAAAACCACTTGCATCCCATTCGCAGTCCGACGTAACACGAGGCCACCACATACCTTTAGTATTACAGCTCACTCATGCTCAAATCCAATACCATCTTATGACTGTCCAACTCTTACTAGATCTGACAATATAAAATATCTCGGAGTACAGGTAAATTACTAAGATAGAACAAACAGATTGACACCCTTACCACAAGAACAATGCGCCTTATACACGTCTTTAAGTCACTGAAAGAGTCGGCCAAACTTGACACTCCGAAGATGGTGTATTATGCTCTTTGCCAATCTCTTTTTGGATATTGTATTTGTATTACGGGCGGAGCAACAAAAACTTAAATGTTAAGAGTACAAAGAGCACAAAGAGCCATACTTAAAGTAATGACTAGAAAACTCTATAGATTCCCAACAACTGAACTATAATACTCTAACTGCAAAGTCCTCACGGTACGTCAGCTTTTCTTGCTTCGATTGATTTTAAGAAGTCATGCTAAGCTGCCGCCGCTAAATCTAAATATAAGACTACAACTCATCACTGGATCTCAACATAAAACCACTTTCGCCACGCATCAAATTTATACACTTAGTAATTATATTTACAATAAAATGAATATAGAATTAAAAAGCTAAACACGCACGCGGTAAAAACTAAACTAACAGAGTGGCTACTGGACACGGACTATGCCTACACGGTGTCTCTACTTTACATACATCACCTAATCTGTCACGCAACCCGATTTCGATAACATACACACATTTTAACATGCGCGCACGCAAGCCCCGGCCCTTGTCACACAAGCACACACTCCCACATACACATATACATACGTCACAAATATAACAGAATCACATAAATTATTACAGCGGTAGAACGACTCTGTTCATAAATGTTTGTACCAGTAACAGTAATAGTGTACCAATATAAGAATTTTGTAGCCGAACACTGTTTCTCAAAACACCCGGTTATAACCTATAGTTTGAGAGACAGGGTTGAATTTTTTTTTACAGATTTTCAACAAACCTAATTAACTTAACTCTCTACCCACTTATTGTTGCTGTAACTATCTGTAATTTTTGATGAATAAACAATTATTATTATTATTGTATTCTTTGGAATTTCTCGGGACCCTGGGGTCCTGGACCTTTGGAAGGCGTACATGGGGCCGAAACCAACTGGCAGAGGCCCGTTAGACGTTTCAAATGAAATGAGGCACCAACCGACGATTGCATAAAAATGCATTAAAATATGGTGGCTCCGTTCTTCGGAAGGCCAGGTCATTACGTAACAATTGTTTTAGAGGATCGAAAAATAGTTAGTGCATAGTGGTACACTAACAATTTTTTGCTACTTGTCTTGGAAAAAGTTCGGGAGAAACGACTTCGCAGTAGGATCCACCTTCACCACGACAACGCCTCGTCGCACACCGCCAAGCAAACAATCGACTATTAGACGACGTCAGACGTGGAATGACCGGGTCCCCCGCCCTATAGCCCCGACCTCGCACCTTGTGATTTTTATTTATTTCCGAAAATAAAAGAAAAACTTCGAGGCTAACGTTTTACGGACACCGAGGAAGCAGTGGCTGCGTTTCAAAATGCCGTCGAAGAGACGAGGACGAGTGGGCAAAGTGCTTTTCTCAGTGGTTCCATCGGATGCAGCGATGTATTTGATGTAAATGGACACTATTTTGAAAAGATATAATAAAACTAATAACTTGCTAGTTTGTTCAGTTTTTGATTTTCTAAGAATTTTCAGTGGCTCCCTCGTATTAATATAAATTTAATAATATAAAGATTAATCATTATTATAGATTTAATATTTTAAATATTACAGTAGGTATAGAATTAAGAGCGTTCATCCAAAAAGTTGGCAACGGCGCAAATACCTGTCAAATATTTACCTGTTATGATTTATTTGGCAATATTACTTCATGGAAATAAGAAATGTGGCTAACTAGTGAACTAGCATATTAATAATGAATTGCAATTATAACACTGAATTTGATGTTGTAACCGTTTTAGGTGTAAAGAACCGACCAAGTGAGTGTCGGACCACGCACAATGAAGGGTTCCGTAGTTGGGAACATGACAGACAACAAAAATGGGGGTTCCACAAGGCTCTATATTCTCTATATTGGGTCCTTTCCTCTTTTTAGTATATGTAAATGATCTACCCCATTTATTAAAAAACCAACCACAAATGGTGTTATTTGCTGACGATACTTCTCAAATTTTTAAGATAAATAGACGTGCATCAAATCTTGACGACGTAAATAACGCCTTACTGCAGGTCCAAAATTGCTAGTTGCTAGTTCACTGCTAATAATTTAGTATTAAATGACAAAAAAAACTCAATGCATTAGATTTGCTTTACCGAATGTTAAAAGTAGTGATTATGACATAGTATTGAATAGGGAGAAATTCGAATTCGTCGATAAAACTGTTTTCTTTGGGATCACGCTCGACTCAAGGCTGCAATGGGATCCTCATTTAACATCTCTTGCAGGACGCCTAAGTTCAGCAGCGTATGCTGTGAGAAAAATCCTTCAATTTACTGATGTAGATTGTAGATACCGCGAGGCTAGTTACTTTCATAGTATCATGTCTTACAGTATTTTACTATGGAGACGGGCTGCAGATATCGAGTCTATTTTTATTCTGCAGAAAAGTAAAAATTAAACACTACAAAATATACAATGGGCGGCCTTATCGCTTTCCGCGATCTCTTTCAGGCAACCTTGGAATGGTCAGTGATTTGACTGGACATAAATGGGGCTGTCGGGGGTGCAAATAATAAGTATACAATATACTAGAATAGATACACAAATAAATACATATCCTAAATAACAGATACATAAATACATACATACTAAATATATAAGCAACGAGAATAAATTAATACTATAAATAATTACGAGAACAAGATCACAACGACAAGTAATGTTCCTTCACGAGTATCTTATACACAGGTATCTAACGATTGCGCGCGCTTTATTTCAACTGGCAATGCATTCCACAAACGAGCGG
Organism: Agrochola lota; assembly: GCA_947364205.1. Lineage (NCBI taxonomy): Eukaryota > Metazoa > Arthropoda > Insecta > Lepidoptera > Noctuidae > Agrochola > Agrochola lota. The sequence goes on along the minus strand of OX376223.1, from coordinate 12,526,553 downwards.
CCTGGACAGTGAGAATTTATTTATTTATTTAAGGAAAAACAAACAGTAGCACAATAAGGTTACACTTAAGATCTTGAACATTAGGTACATTATAACAATTATGCTACCCACTACGTTCTCCACAGATTACAATTTAAAGTACTTAAAAACTAGCTAGTAACACAGACAATACCTAGCACATAATACCTAGGCGTTATCCCAGAAGTCATATCTGGATTTTTAGAATTGGATTAATTATTGATTGATTTGATTTTTTATTTTTTTGATTATTGGATTTGTCGAGGAAAGTTGTCGAATGCATAGGCATTTTAAGCTTCAAGTTATCTGATGACCTTAAAAATTTCGTGTGAGAGTCGCAAAGAAACTGGAAACGTTCCTTGAGATAGAGAGGGGTGGAAGGGGAAAAAAGCACATTATACAAAAGGGAAAGAATAGTAACATTCCCGCGAAGGCGAACTGGTAACCATTTGAGCTTCACACGATATTCGAAAACATGGTCATATTTGCGCAAACCAAATATGAACCTTATACAAACATTTTGAAGCCGATCAACTTTATCAAGTTGGTCAAGTTGGGTAAGGTCAAGATAACTGGCATCAACAAAATCAAGGATGGGTAGAATAAGCGATTGGGAAAGCGCAATCTTGGTGGCATTCGGTAGAAAATTTAAGCGGCTAACCTCCTGTAGCTGGGCAGTCCAAGAAAACTTCACAATGAATATCCCCACCACTGAATTGTCAAAACAAAATTGGGGAAGAATTGTCCAGTCGATCCTTGAGACCGTCCTAGAACTGCCTACCACCACAACCTGCGACTTTATGGGGTAACCATAAGTCCATATCTCTTACTACAATCACAAACGGGCCAGATCACTATTAATAGTTAAAATTGCCTCGAACAGATTTCCAAGAAGAGCTCGCGAGTAAATTATAAATAATAAATTTAAATTTAATCTTTACGTGAAGGGAGGAACCATAAAAAAAAAAAACTTGATTTTATTTTACCACTTTGTCGGCATGATTAATATGTATACCCATGCCAAATTACAGCTTTTTAGTACAAAGAGTCTCTGAGCTAAGACGCGGACAGACAGACGGCGAAACTATAAGGGTTCCTTGTTTACTACGGAACCCTAAAAAGACATTTGGAAAGTTCCCAAATACCTTTTTTACATCGAAAACTAAATATTCTGTGTTACAATATTGTTTATTGCATTTCACAATCAATATTTTAGATCACTACTTAGCCATATTTCTTATTTCCATACAGTAATATTGCTAAATTAATCAAAATAGCGAAATTAGCGAATTAAGCTACTTGCGAAGTTGCCCAGTTTCTTTCTGTTCGCTCTTAAGCATGCCAGCGTCACCAGTCGCGCGCAGACTTACCTTGCGCGCAACTGAACTAAGCTGAACCTTCACTCTTCAGGCTTCTACAAGTACCTAATAGTCTGTAAGGACATTAAAAAAGCCGTAGAGTTCACTATCTGACAAGAATCTTGCTAAACTGATTGAATAATGTGTTTCATTACAGTGAGCTTGCTGACCAGATCAGTTGAGACCGCTCTCCGCGACCTTAGTGACGGTTTGGTCCGTCTCCCTTATTTTATTTTTTTACATAGGATAACATAGAGCAGCGTTATACGCCTGCATATTATTTTATAATTATCCTCTTTTGTTTAAAACCGTTTCATGGAACCTGTTGAAAGCCCTATTTTATTACCGGCAATCAATTTAATTGGCATCTTTTAGAATTTCGAATGGTGCGGTCGAGGTGCAATTTTCTCTTACAATCGATTTGACTGCAGAAAAATCTTGAGAAGGTACGATATTTTTTGAGAAAAAATTACCGAAATTGGTTGTTGTTGCCTACTTTTATTTTTATTCTATCTAATTACTGAAAACCTGTGTAGGTATTGAACAATGCTTTGTAAAAGATATAAATATGAGTAGTTAACAGTGCTAACTGACTTTCGTTGCTGAATGCACTAGTCATCACTAGTGTTATTATCGGTGCATTCAGCATTCTAAAAGTAAGAATCGGATGTCCTCATTCTAACTGATATAGGTCGGCCTATCATAACTAGTTGTTAACTTCTCACGCCATCTACGAGCGACAAGACTGAACTACGGTACCTGTGCTGCAGCGGCGGGCGGTGCGTTTCATAAAGACTGAAAGCCACTGCCTTCCCTACCTAACGCGGATAACAGGTAAATGTTTTTAATCTAGTTCTGATATCTAATATTATTTTATCTACGAGTGCTTTCTATCAATAAACAAAAAATTATTTTGTCAATTGTCGCGTCGTAGTAAAATTAATTGTTTTATTATTTTCTAAATGTTTTTTTATGGTTTTAAGTTAACCTAGAGAACTTTTCTCTCTTGATAGCATATAATATTAAATGAGGTTATAGCTAATATAACAAAGTTTAGTATTAGTGACGAGTCTATGTTGTCTAGTTATACTAACAACATAGTGAGTACTTATGTATTAACATGTTGTACGAAGGAGGATCCACCTACATTACCAACATACTTGGAGGCCACTACCAGTCAGATAGGGTATTCGCTTCCTGCTGGAGCTCATACAGGCATTTTAGACTTTGCACTTGTAGTTGTGGATGTTGCTCTGGATAATTCTTTAAGTTACCCCTTCAATCAACCAATTATTATTAGAGGATAATAAAAAGGTATCTTCTGGCAATATAACTCAATATAAATCAAAGGGAGTTCAACATACTTTAAAATTATTTAATCAAAATATCCAATGTTGCTCTTCCAAATTACTGGAAATAGAATTGTTTTTGGAAAATACCAAGTTTGATGTCATTTGTTTAACAGAGTATTGGTTATAAGATCATCAAATGATGTTAATTAATTATGAAAATTATTGTTTAGTTAGCCATTTCAGCCGAAAACTAATGATACATGGTGGACATTCATATTAATTAAAAATTATATTAAATCGAAAACCACAACATTGAATTGTCCTGTGTTGAGCTTGATTAGCATGTTATATAGTATGCGTATACAGACCTCCAAGTTACCAGAATCTATCCGTGTTTGATTCTGTAATGGAAGATGTATTAAAGAAACTTAGTACTAGTAGTAAGTCAATAATCACATGTGGAGATTTTAATATTAACTTATTAGAAAAAAACTCGAATACTGTCAGATTATTAAGTGTTTTTAAGTCATTTGATTTGTCAATTTTTTTTATTGAACCAACCCGAGTGACAGCTTCCTCTGCCACCTGTATAGATAATATTTTTTGTAATTGTGATTACTTACACAAACAAATTGTAAACAAGTTGTCATCAGATCACAGTGGACAAACAATAACATTTTGCTCATACATACCTTTACAAAAAATTCAAATAAGGTTTAGGTCAATTACACACAAAAGTTTAGAGAAATATGAGAATGTGTGTGTGAGTGTGTGTGAGAAATTCTTTGGCCAGTAAATTATGTGTTCTGAGTTTTAATAATATATGTGACCCAAATGAGTTCTACGCCGTGTTCTTTTCACTATTAAACACGCAATTTAATGACACTTTTCCACTAAAGACTAAAAGTATTTACACAAAGTTCGTTTGCGATCACTAGAACAACGAGGCAGTAGGTAGGTACATAATGTACCATCAAATAAGTTCATATCTATTAGTGATTGGACGACTCCAGGTATTCGTAAAAGCAGGGAAAAGCTATTTGAACTGTATGGACTAAAGCAACCTACGAATAATACAAGCTTTCATAAGTATGTTGCAAAATATACAAAAACTTTTAAAAGTGTGTGCAAAATAGCAAAAGCTCTTTATATTAGCAATAAATTAAAATCAGCTGATGATAAAATAAAAACTACCTGGCAAATAATGAAACAGGTAGGAAAAAACAGCGAAATAAGTACTGAATTTAATTTAGGGACTGCACATAAATAAACTCAGATCAGAATGATGTAGAAATAGCTCAGGAATTCGAAAACTTTTTGCTAATATTCCCATTAAAACTACTGAAGCTTTAAATTCCTCACCCGCGCTTTCTGCTGCCTTACTTAGACAGAATGTGAAGGCATGTCCTTTGGAGTGTAGTTCGGCCACTGGGACTTTACGTGTTAAATCTAATGCATTTGTCTTTTTTTAAATTTAATAACAAATTATTTACCAACCAATCTTGGACCTGAAGAATAGAGCTCGTCGTCAAGATTTTGTGACTGTCGGTTGATTTTAAAGATCAATGATGTGTCATTTGCAAATAAACATCTCATCATCTGCATCTTCGGTTGATTTTGAAGTTATTGGGGTAAATCATGAATGTAAACTAAAAAGAGAAATGGACCCAATATCGGACCTTGAGGAACGCCCACTGCCATTTCAGACCCTAATGAGTTTACGCCGTTTACTTGAACTTTAACCTTAATATGGTTTATGATATTCCGACGGTCACAAAATCTTGACGACGTGAATACTATATTTTTCAGGTCCAAAATTGGTATACGGTAAATAATTTGTTACTAAAAAAAAAAAAACAAGTGCATTAGATTTAACACGTAGATCTGTTTGGAGCGGTCTATCTCAGTGATCCGTGCTTACTCCCCTATTATATAATATTTATGCATCTGAGCTGCCTTCTTGTTTTAACTGTAATAATAATATGCTTCAGTATGCTGACGATAAATTATATTGCACTATTGTTCTGTGGCAGTTCCATCGAAGATGCCGCTCAATTCATTAATATCTCTTGCCCTCATTAAACCAGTCAGAGGCGGCGTAAGACGTGGGCGACGTTGGCCACCGCCTACGGTGAAACTCTGATAATGTGTGTGAGTAATGCAGGATCACGTATTTGAACGTGTAGAATGAAATAAAATAAAAGTCAAATTTTCGTAAAAAAAATCACATTCGCGGTATTGGATGCCGAGCGACGATATGACATCCCGAATTGGTCTAGAAACATTTGCTGGCGTTGCGTTACTATCGCGGGGAATCCCCGCCGGCCAGAGCACGGGATTTCCCCTTCTGTTTGTTTAATTTATTTTCTCAACGGCTAGAAAGCCAATCAAAGTATCGCACGCAGTGTTGCGCTGTACGCATGGGCGTACCCAGCTTTTGGCCCAGGGGGTGGCAAACAGAAGTAATCCGGGATTTTTAATAATAGTTTGATATGGACATTGAATGAATATTTTTCGTCGCCTATGGTTGACTCCCTCAAAACAGTAACATGTCAAATTAATGCAAGCCACTTGGGCTCACTTATCAGTCGAATATAGAGGCAAATTTCGCGCCCTCACGCCCCTGGCCACCGCAGGAGACGCCCTGGGCGTCGGGAATCCCAGGGTGATTCCCGGCCAAAGTAGGTGCGGGCCGGCGGACAGTGAGGAATGGATCTACGGCGCGTTAAAAAAAAACTAGGATACACTTGACTCTAACAAAAATTTGTAAATACTCTATTGCTTAATATTACGCAAACGGATTCTTGAATTTAAACATGGTTTTCACAGACCCTCCACATTTTTGAACGGCCTTTATCATCTAAGAGGAGGGAATATCCTATACCTCGACCTATAAGGTCGAGATATAGGATAGGCCCTCCCTATTACCTAAAAATATGACAGTCTCCACTGTTTTTGATTTGTAACATATTTTCTCTCGCTTTCCTGCAATCTTGCTTTTTCTGTGAGAGTTATTTTAGCATTTCTCTTTTTTTTTGCCATTACACATTTGTGGAATGTCCCACGATTTTGTACATGAATAATTTTGGTGTAATCTATAAATTACTGATACTGTTTTGCTTGGGATATTTGTTAATTAAATTTACAAAAAATATTTTAACAAATCATAAATACATAATAACTAAATAAAAATCAACTAAATATAAGCTTTCGAAAATAGCAATGTATGAAAATAGTTATGTCCCAGTCTACCATTCCAAATTTCAAACTCAATTATTTTGATAGGTTCAAAGAAACTATACTGAGATGTTTATTTTAACCGTTTTACGAGGTAAAAAGGTCCACGTTGTATTGCGTTTTTGGTAATTTGTTTAAAATGAGACGGATATAAATGAATTTTAAACTTGTCCCAGAGAAAGTTCCAAAAATGGATTTCGGTTTTTTACCCATTTTATATGTGTTATAAATAAAAACCTTCTATTTAGCTATGATTTTTTGAACTTAGCAATAGTGCAGACGCCATTAAATGCCGCCATATTAATGTTTGTGGCAGTTGCCGTTCCGAAGCTTGTAATGTGCACACGTATCGAGTCCGGCTTTGTTATTGCTGTTTTAAGTTATGTTGACATTATTTTCCACATTTTTTATCATACTATATTAGGTAGTAACTTCCAATTTAATTTAGTGTATAATAATAGGCGTAACTGCAATTTTAACCACCACAAACATATTTTGAAAAAATCAAACACTTGTTTCGTTACTTTGGGGTAGGAACGTATAAGCGGAAAATGTTAATAACAAAAACGGAATAAAATTTAACAGCACAGGAAAATGCCATCAACTCCGGCAGGAAAAATGAAACGTTATAGAGAAAAATTTAAACAAAACAAAGAGTCTGATTAGAATTAAGTTTATTAAACGTTGATTATGATTAAGCACTAATCTGTCTTTTATTCGTATCTTTATTCCTTAAAATAGGCATTATAGACCCAGCCTTATGTTTTCTATTTTGTTACAAATTACTCCTTTTTTGGTACTGTCCCAAAAATCTACCGTTCATAACTCAGTTTTATGTTTTTATTTATATTATATATATCAATATAACTTGTAAATAAATTCAAGGTTGCTCAACGTTTTTATAAAAAGTAAGCAAAATTTTGTTTATTTTTCGTATAATCAAAACTTTTAATTTACTTTAGGTCAAAAGTAACAAAAAAATATTACAGCGCACAAATTAGAAATTATCTTTTACTTTTCTTTGCGTTTCTTTCTGATGATGTTATTAAATATATCCTGAAGTCTAACAAATATATCATTTTAGCCACAGAATTTGCGACTTTAGAATGTTATTTTTACAATTAAGGAGTAACAAAATAAGAACTTTAAGCCTACCTTCATTTAGATTTTTATCATATTTTTACATAAATCCTAAATAAAATAGAATTCCTTGTGAAAAATCCAAATATTAATTAAACAAATTATAGGATATCAAAAAAAAAGCGATTGATTGATATTTTTATTTTTGCCGACTTTTTTAAAATATGGCAAAAAAAAAAACGCTCATTTAGTGAAAAGGGATGGAAGTGTGTATAACAGGAAGCCGGGTAAGTGACCGCTCTTTGTTTTGATCAATGAGCGCGCGCGCTGCTAGAGTTGACTGTCTGATGGTACCAACCAACGGGATAAGGCTTCTACGAGTAAATACAACTGCGGTACTCTTCGGAGCACTTAAAGATTACCCGTGGCCTAATAGAGTGACTATCTACCCACTATCGTGGCTACGGGTTATCTTTAAGTGCTCCTGAGAGTACCGCAGTTGTCTTTACTCGTAGACGCCTTATCCCGCAGCTTGAAATTAATCCCCATTAAAAAGAAGGCCAGTTTTTTTGGGGTTTTGTCGGGAGTGGGTCAAATCGATAATACCTACAGTCAAAAAATGTGAGCGCTCGGTTCCGGTCCTTAACGTTTTGGCAGGTGTCTGGTGGGGAGCTCACCCTTAAAGCTGATATATAATGCGCTGATCAGAAGCGTGTTGGATTACTGCAGTTACATAATGGAGCCATGTAACAAGGAAGTTCTGCGTAGACTGGATTATGTCCAGTCCAAATGTCTGAGGATCGTAATTGGTGCAATGAAATCCTCCCCCATAAATTCTCTCCAAGTTGAATGTGCAGAATCTCCTATTAACTTTCGAAGACAATACTTGTCTGTCTCTGCAGATCGTTTCTTGTCAAAAGTTTTCTTTCTTAACGCGTCTTCCTACTGGAATAAGAAATCTATTCCATTGATGAATAGGTACAGAGAGCTTAAACACCTTTCCTCACTTGTTTGTCAATACCTCTCTTCCTGTCTTTTCTTCCGCCTATGAAGTGGTCCATTTCAGGCCAAAGGTCGTTTTAGGACTTTGTATCGCAAAAAAAATCCCCACATTTAACCCACAATACTAAAAATTCGGTAATTTTTACAGATTCCCGCAGTAGCATTCAATCTTTAGGTCAAAAATTCAAAATTCACAGTAAAATCATTTACGACATTCTAAATTTACTATACACTTGCTCGAACAACGGTACAAGCATTGAAATTGCTTGGGTTCCCAGCTACTAGGGAATAGGTGGCAACGAGTGCGCCGACTCATTGACTAAATTTGCTTCATCTAACCCGGTGGATCAGAAGTACCTACCACTTGGTGCAAAGTTACGACATACGAACTGACACCAAACGCAAGTTGTACAACTCGTGGTCAGCAGTGTGGCAAGTAAGTTCGAAACTTAAGGGGGCGTAATACGCCAGTGTTCAACTTGACATCCAGCAGAAACCTTGGTTTTTTTTAATGCTCCAAACTGTCTAAAAGACCTGTTACATCCTTGTGCAGACAGACTTGGTCACTGCTGCATTCCAGTATTCCTGAACAAGATTCGGGTTCGTGACAGTTCCTTCTGCGAATGCGGCCTTGATGATGGTACTCTGAACCATATCTTCTTCTCATGACCTTTGAATTCCCCATCCTTTGATTTTTACCATAAGCTTTCCAAAATTAAAATCACTCTTCCTACTAACTTACATTCCCGCTTGACTAACTTTTCTACTAAACAAATCCAAGTCCAATTTTTTATTTTTGTTAAATCATATCAATATGTAGTCTGGTGTGCAGTAATAATAACTTTTTGTAATTAAGAAAGAAAAATAAGTTTATTTGTCACACAAACACGTGCATAAATAAAAGATAATAAACTCGAGTAGATCACGACAACATAACGAGGACAACATAGGGAGGAGGGTATGTGTCTGTTTCGTTATTATTAGCCATATTTTAACAACTGTGGGCGTACTGTGGGTAATGTTGGTTATTGCGCAATAGAAAAACCATTTGCAGTTCAGATCAAATTAATCACACTAGCAATTCACACACTGTACACGATGCAACTATTGGGAATGCGCCACAATTTCTAAACGTCTTCACTGCTTCACTGCCGCCACCCATGAAGTCTGCTCTGCTGAGCCCCAACCGGCGGCGGCGGCCGGTCCGAGCGTTACGTTGTAAACTCTGCCGAGCGGCAGACTCTGGCGTCCCGATTAGTGAACTCAGTAACATATTTCCGACGTAAATATCGAATTAGTAGTGTTGAATATTTTTTTTTTATATTTAGGTAGATAAATTTACGAACAAAAAATGTCCTGTCGTTTCAGCTACTAAAATATAACTAGATAACTTGCAGCATTGCCGTCACCACATAAGGCTGGCAGAATAGTAGATATCGGCTCAATTGCCAAAAACCCTGTACATGCTACTGCTGTGCTGTGCCTCAAGCTCTCGAAATAACAATAAATACAATTCCCTACTATATATTGAATGGGCCATTGAGATCTTGGCTATTGCAGTTTGCAGCAAAACGTTTTTAGCTGTCATCTACATTATATCCAGACAAGGGTATTTGCTGAAGAATATTTGCAGTCAGGATTTGGAAAAATGTCAGCTTTTGTTGATAAATAAGCAATATATTTAACTGAGCAGGACACTATGGCTTTAAATAAATACACAAGTACTCAGGCATTGATTTAATAAAACAACATCAAAACAAAACCAACTAATAAATACATTTACAGCTTAAATTAATTTATGTGTACATTGACTCCACGCAAAACCATATTTATTCCACTAGTCTTTCTGCGGCTCCTTCTGCTAAAAGTTCTCTCTCAGCAGCTACCTTACTTGCTTGTATTTGAGGTTTGACATATTTGAAATACTTATAAAAATGGTCACCTAAGAGCACAGCCCCATACAGTGTTAGGCCGATGCAGACTAACACACCACCTCTGTGTACCTTGTCATATAAAACAGAGCGAGCATACTTTTTCATATTTTCTGAAATAAAATAGAAATCTTGATGTTTTTAACATAAACAACAGGGAAAGTGTATTTGCGCTGACTGATCAATTTATTTCTTCTAAATCATTGGTATATAAAGATTGCCTGTACCCAAATGGGATCAATAAGCATCCTAGTAGCAAAGAAAGCTGAGAAATGTGTTGTTATGCCGAGCCTTTGTGTAACAATAAACTGAATTGAATGATATAATTGATAATAAATAATGTTTTTCTATTGTTTAGAGAAAGTAATAACGAGTTTTTTTGTACAATTACATGTATCAGTATTTTTGGCCTCTTCTGTTGATGAATGGATTATCTACAGGAATAGCATAATTACCTGATCTTAATCAATAACTAGAAAAAAAAATAACCAATTCAGGATAGATATATCCTTATTCTTTGAAAATTAAACCCTTGAATAGAGGTTAAGTTGACAGACAATCCTGAGTCTGTCAAACTGACACTAAAGAAATAACGAAATGTCAAAATTCTAGTGTGTGCAGCGTTGCCAGATGCATTGAACCTAATATCTGTAGTAGAATCTGCTAAAATCTGTATTTATCAAATCAAATCAAATTATTTTATTTACAGATCATACAATCCAATTTGTTAGTTACATACACATCTTAAACACTAGTGTTAGTACATAATAATATTTGGCAAATTTAGGTCACAATATAATTACTAGCAATGTCAAAACCATTAACAATAATGTCAAAATCACAACCATAACGTTAAAATCACCATTAATAATAATGTCAAAATTATCATCAATAATAATGTCAAAATCACCATCAATAATGTCAAAATCACTAATAAGACAATAACCAAATATGCAATAATTAACAAAAACAAAAACAATTAACAAAAACATTACTTCAAGGCACGATTTGAAGGTAATACCTGTGTGCTGGTCCTGTGCCTGAGTGTTATGCCTTCCATCCTATCAGCCACAGTGACCATGAGGCTGTTGGCGCTGCCCCGGACCCGCCGCATCAGGGAGGCAACACGCTTTCGCATGATTGCGTAAAAGTCGTCTATACGTGCCTCTGCGAACATCCCTGATGCACTACAGTGTCGTGGAAACCCCAACAGCGCCCTGTATGCGTTGCGTTGTATTTATATCTGTATGCAATTTTAACTTGAAATCTGTATTAAATCTGTATGTATGGTCAAAAGAACCAAAACAGAATAATATACCTACTTACCGAATGCAGTCAAATTACTTTATTCTCCTTCTTTTGAAAGAGAAGAGAATAGGTTTGATTCATCAACTACCTCGACCTCCACGACACAGTTACTGGGTAACACAATACCCCTTGTTAAGACTGGTTGTCAGATTTTTGGGATTTATTATTGTGCATTTAAATCAATATCAAGTATCATTAAAAGTTTGTACCAAAATTAATTATTACGATAAATACATCACGAGAGCGCAGTATTTTGGAGAACACGCAAAAATCATTAATTGGCGGATTCCCCGTTTGAAAAATAAGTGAAACTGGCCACTGACTGACAGAACAGTACTACCTATCGCGATTTATTTACCTAAATTCCGTTTTAAAGCAGATTAGGGTATTTAATCAATAGAATTAGAAAATTCTGTATAAAAATCTGTATCCAGTGCTTATCTGTACCATAAATCGAAAATCTGTATAAATACGGAGAAATCTGTATATATGGCAACACTGAGTGTGTAGAGTGCATTGAGATAAATTTTATGTCTATGGTGGAGTGTACAGCAGGGCTACTAATAATACAAATGAACAGTGTCAGCGTTGTTATTGATACGGCAATTGCCGTACTTTGTGATACGGCAATTGACTCAAAAGAGAGAATAGAATATCTTTATTAGGGCAATAAAGCCGATGTCGACCATTCTGCCAAGGTCTAAAGTGAGTTGGAAAAACCCCAAATGTCATGGTTTCATGAAATAGTCATTCAATGAAGTAATATGAACTTAGAGAGTTGTATTGATGACTTTTATGATTATAATTCTATAAATAAACATAGCATACGGCCGCGAATCATATTAAGAATATTAAGATTAACATACAACCTGATATTGACCTGCAAATTGCAAAAAACGTAACAAAATTTGAATTTCGCGAATTTGAATATCTGTCACCTGCGCGCTTACTGTGCATTTGCACTGGCGAAACATCACAACAAAACATGTTGAAATCTCTAGTTCCTGTCAAAAATTGTATGGAACATTGACAGAAAATAGAGATTTCAACATGTTTTGTTGTGAATGTTTCGCCAGTGCAAACGCACGGTTAGCATGACCACAAAAGAAACAGGTTTTGTCGACGGAAGAATAGACAAAATGACAGATTGTGGTTGTTTATGTCATTTTATCTATTCTTCCGTCGACAAAACACAGACAAAACACGTAGAAAACACGTTTCTATGGTTGTCATGCTACGCGTGCTGAAGAGGCTGTGGGCCACTTTATTAGACACAAATTTTGGTCAATTTTGCCAGTAACCCAGAAACAACCACGAATTGACAAAACTAAAACTGACCAAAAATCGATGACAACGCTTTCGATATGTAGAGGAAGACAGCACCTGTCATCGAGCCGCGTTAGAAACCAGCGCTTATACCCTCGATGATGTGGTGGACCTGATGCACGCTAGAGTGCTGAGTTCGAAAGCCAAACTGCTCGTTGGGAATGAGGCCCTTGGTCTCGGCATAGTGTCTGAGACGCTTATAGATAAGCCTCTCATAGACTTTACCGAGGACCTTGAGCTGACTAATGGGGCGGTAACTGGTGGGCTCAGACTTGGGTTTGCTTGGCTTAGGGATAGGGGATACCGATAACGTTAGCTTCTTTCTACGCTTGTTATTGCTTAGGGCACCATTGAAGATGGTAGCCAATAGCATTATCAGGTGGGCAGGGAAAAGTTGGATCACCCTATTGGTGAGTCCATCTGTACCGGGGACTTTGCGGGTTTTAACACCTTTGATGATATCGTCTGGAGTGACGGGAGGCAGAGCATTATCAGGGTGTTCTTCGGGAGGGAGGGAGGCTCTATGTTCGACTTCTGCGTCTTAGTCTGCGAGGTGAGCTTGGTCTATTGGAAGGGAGCTGGGTAGACATTGAGCTTCAAGACTATAGGCTAGGCACTCAGCCTTGTCGACGTCATCGAATGCGATGGTCTTATCGGGGCGTACTTGAGGGGGTATGGAAGTGACTTGCTGGGACTTAAGTTTCCTCTGAAGTTCCCAGAAGGCCAGGTGGGTAGGCTCTAACTCGCTTAGCATCTTGTCCCAGCCAGCGTTACGCAGCTCCGTTACACGTTTCCTTGCAGATCTCTGTAAGTAGCGCATATGAGCTTTATTCGAGTCGCAGGGAAAGTTACTGTATGCACGGATAGACACGTTCTTCTCAACAGCAACAGATCACGTACATCGACAGGTAGCTTCCAGCGACGGTCGTCCTTCACTGGAACTTCCCTTAAACAATCGTTCACGACAGATTGTACGTGATCCGTGAGTGAGACGATCGCGGCTGTCGTGTCAACGTCAGAGACAAACAGATCGTTGGTGGAATCTAATTGGGCGGACGTGTTGGATTTCAGCTGAGTGCTTACTTTCTTCCAGTCCGTTATCCTTTTGGTGAGAGGAGGTTGGTTGGGGTCGGAGAGACCTATGCTCGGGGCCAGTCTTAGGACTACAGGGCGGTGGTCAGAGTTAAGCTCTTGAACCGTCTCTATTGAGTCTAATCGTAGATTGACGTTCTTAAGGAGCGCCAAGTCTAGAACGTCGGGGATATGGGTGCGATCATGAGGGAAGTGGGTTGGAGTCATTGGAGTGATAACGTCAAAAATCATAGTGGAGGAGAAATATTTATTAGTAAATCAAATATTTATATATTTTGATTTCCCGGAAATAGCAAATTTGCTCTATACTAAGATGTAATGCTAACTCGTGACGATGCCATAGAACTGGCGAAATTTAGGGCCAAGAAAATCTAATCTATTGTCGCGTGCTATTGACACTAAGAAGAAGAAGATATAGGTCAATATTATCACATTCATTCCATGTGTATTTTGGTCGTAGACGCCGCACCACCACTGAAGTCCTGTTGACACTGCAGTAGTGTCTGTGTCACTGCATTACATCACATTTGCATTTTTTTAAATGTAGTTCCATTTTTCCGCCAGCCTTCTTTCGTGGCGTGTACTGCTAGACTACGGTACTAAATGGGGATCCACGCGCAAAGCTCAACGCAGATGTCGCCAGCTGCGGGATGGCCGCTGTCAAAACATTTTCACTTTGTTTACATCAATGATTTTTGTTATTTTTTGTGTTGAAACCGATCCACCATCGTTATTGCTAACATGTATTGTTCCTGGAAGCGTAAAGAATTGAACGACGAACTAAACAAACGAGAAGCAAGGATTACTGGAAAGAAGTCAGATCTTATTGAGAAGTAGACTTCTATCTAGTAAAATATTTTTCATCAGTGCTAGGCTCTAGATTTGTTTTTTTTTTTTTTAACGTGTTAATTCTTACTTGACTCATGGTAGGAAAATTTACGAAAATTGAGAGAACACTACTTTAATTATAAATGGTATTCTTTAATTTTTAGGTTAGGTTTATTTTTCATCAGTGCTAGGCTCTAGATTTGGATAACGTTTTAGTTCTAACGTGATAATTCTCACTTGACTCATGGTAGGAAAATTTACAAAAATTGAGAGAAAATTACTTTAATTATAAATGGAATCCTTAACTTTTTAGGTTACCTATGACCGACATTCTAATTTCGGCAATCAAAGCCCTCAAGCTTCTGAAAGACAAGCACTTGACGTTCTTGCTGTAGAACTTTATGAAGACGTTAATAGCTCCACCAGAACTCCACCACATTGTCGAAGTTTACCAATCAACATAGTCAAACACCTATATTCTAAGTCGTCACCTCGAAAGCTCCTCGACTCACAACTCAGTCAAGGAACCTCAAGGCGTGCCTCGAAAGGTCCTCAAAATCGGTATTCATAGTCGTAAGACTAAGGAAATTATGAGGTTCCTTGAATGAGTGTGAGTCGAGGTGATACGTCACGAATACGTCATTATTTGGAGGAATATTCCGTTTATTATATTGGCTAAACTTATTTTTAGAACAGTCTGTGAGCGCGTTACCTGTGGTTTTCAACTTGAAGTGTCACATTTGTCAAATGAAAGTAGATAGAGTGATAACAATAAACACACTAATAATTTATCCACTTGAACCAAAAACCATGTCCTGGGCAAAAAATAAGGTGATACTTGAGAATTGAATGGCTTGATAATACAAAAATACTTCTTTATGCGTTTCCTAAAATATCAGTTCATCTTGAAATTTCCTGATGCATAAAATCGTAAAGCGGCTAATATTTGAGTTATGGGTGTAGTTGACAATCCATGTCTGTTACCACCACCAATATCTTGAAACTATAGTGGTAACAAAAAGCTCACCACAATATATTTTATAAAGCGAAATCTCATTTTAAATAAATCATCATAAAACCCAATTGGATTTTCTGCATCTCGTAAGTAGCGTCACGATACGTAATTGTTATTATCGTAAAAAATTTCAGTAAATTCTTCAAAAGACATAACGAAAAGCGGATGAAATGCGCTTTTTTTGGTTAAAAACTTCCTCAAGGTAGATCGCGACGTACCTTATATTTGACAGTTGGTTCCTCAACTCAAACTCACCTCGACTGAGGAAATTCTTTAACATGAGGAGTAAAATTGCAACTATGAATATCAAACTACCTAAGTGAGGTTGAGTCGAGTCGAGGAAATCATGAGGTTTTGACTTAGAATATAGGTGAAAGTTACTTTTAGTTGTACTCTTTTAGTTTCCCACTTTTTTTTTGCGTAGTATCTTTAGGAAATTAATGAACACTGGGGTTAGTAGTTTAGTACATCCTGGTACAGCACACTTAAGCATATTACGATTAAAATTTACTGAATGATAGGTTACAAAATGTATGGAATTGACAGCTTTCAATGGCCATGTCGACGATGCGCCACCTGTCGTGATAAAATGGCAGTAAAGATCCTCATTGTGTATTCAAGGCTTTATAGTAAGCCAAAAGCCAATGTTTATACCTCTCGTACGTCTATTCTATTCTATTTTTCCTTATGGCAATGGTGCCGATGTCGACAATTCTGCCAATGTCATCTCGTCGTCTCTACTTTGACAGTGACAATTGAAATTGAAATTGACACTTACTGATTTTACAGTGACTTTTACGGACTATCAAAATCACAGATCAAAATTCATATAAAATACGATTTTCATTTTATTCATATTTTTTTCAGCTAAGTTTATACTAAAAACAGAACGAACCATCAAACCCAAAACAAGTATGATATTAAAGTTGGTCAAAAGAACTTCTAGGTCTTACAACATAATACAAGTTGCCTGTAGAAAACTGAATTCAAAAATACCAATATTACCTGTTCCAACATTGGCAAATGAACTTGCTTCTGCCGTTAAAGTGGAGCGAAATACTATTGCTCTTTTAGAAAGACTTTCTTTGGTGAGTTACGACACAGAGGAAGGTGTGAAAATTTTAGAAGATTCCATTGCTTTTGCTGATAAAATTCTTCACATTAACACGGACGATGTCGAACCCTTATATTCAGTTCTGGAAGATCAGTAAGTACCTACAATTTAATTTCAACTCTTGGTTAGTGGATTTTCTAGACATGATAATTATTCAGATTTGTTACAATTGTATGGCAATCATGTCATTAGGTTTAAATAGATTTTTATTTTAGTTTTTTTTCTATTTTGTCAATGTGAGAATGTTGTAGGCCTAGTGAACTGTAGATAAAGAGTAACAATGGAGTTCTTGCTGGCTCTTCTCCATAGGAAACAACCAATTGGAACCGTGCACCTAGGTTCTGACGTTCATAAGTTCCCATGTAGGTTCATGTGAAATAATGTATTTAAGAAAGTATTATAGATATATTTAGTAACCTATTCTGCTTAAATATTCCTAAAAAAGTTAGCGGCTAGTTAAGCGGAATAAGTTACTAAATATATCTAAGTCTATAGTATTTTAATGATATGAGGAACAGGGTGTAAAGTTCACTCATCCCCCATAGAAAAGGGAGGATCCTCCGACCAGACGGGTGTGATGTCTGGTGGGCAACTGCCCAGAGGTTGAAGTCCTTGTATATGTATATGTTTATCGCGCGGTAAACTCTAATTGCGAGATGCAGGATTTGTGTGATGTCAGGTCTTTGATGCGTAGTTTGCATATAGCGATGTAGATGCCGCTACAGTATATTTAAATGGATTTCTTGAGGAAATCCATTATAAAATACTATCATCATGGTCCCGCCTGAATCAATGAACTATAATATATTTTGATTCTACCATAATGTTGTTGCTTCTACATAGGTGAAATACAATTATGGTTGCTCTCATCAATGACTTTACTATTTTCCAGGAACTTAACCTTACGGGAAGATAAAATAACACAAGGCAATTGCCAGAAGGAGATTCTTAAAAATGCTGCAGTAAAAGAGGATGACTATTTTGTCGCACCCATAGGAAATATACCATTACATGAAGTAGAAGTTGAACAAGAGACAACCAAAATAAAACAAAATGAGAACTGAAATCTACAAATTGCTTCAAATGAAACAATTCTTTACTGTGTTACAGACAAAGGACAACAAAAATTCTGTGAAATTAAATTTGAAGTTACCTTGTCAGTTACTGATAAAAAATATTCATTCTAACTGGCTGCGGTACAACCATGCAAAATCTGATAAGCATCATACACCTATCTTCTTAAATGAAGCCAATCTCAAATTCAAACAAATTCCCACAGTTTTTGGTTTTATAAAACAAGAGTTACAAATGTATGACAAGAGTACAGCATTAGAACTACAACTTGGTGATTTATCCCCATTTAAAAAATCTTTACTCAAATTCAATTTGATTGTACCACAGCAAGATGCTATGAAATACCTCATTCAATGGCAGAGATATAGAAAATATTGGTGGAGTAGTGTGAGTATTATTTCATTTTCTGCTGCAAAATAACTGCTAATTACTGGATTGTGGTTATTAATGTAGTAAGCTAACTACAGGGCCGTCTTTGCCCAGGGGTGCAAGGGGTGCGAAAAACCCGGGAGCAGGATCATAGGGGGCGCCAGCCGATCGCCTATACCTACTCATACTATGAGTAATCACCAGTGATCGGAGTAAGTAGATTGAACTGGGGTCATTGATCCGAAACGTATATATTACTATGGACATTCCTCCGGAATTGGTGGATTGTTAAAAAAAAACCGGAACTTATGTAGGAATTGTATTCTGCCAGAGTGGAAGGAGTCATTTGATGATTTGCCATCCTCAAAAAAAAGGTAGGAATTGTAATAAAATGAGCAATTTTATTCTTTATTATTCTTCCTATTTTTTTTTTTGTCACGATTTGACAAAACCCAACGACCAATCAGAACAAAGGATCATGGGTGGTACAATAACCGGTTATCAGAACAATGCGTACGCCCGCCGACGACATGCCAGGTAGTTCACTCGTTTACTTCGGTTCGTAGAGTGCGCATCTTTGTTTGTTACTGTGTTGTGAAAACGTTACTTGACCCTGGCTTGTGTACATACTGACTTCTGGAATCTGCTCTAAACCACGAATCCGGAAATACCGGAATTACTTTCCTGAAAAATGGCTTATCCATGTTATTCTTTCTGTGTGCATTTATGATACAAGTACTAAAAATCAATCTACCTACTCCGATCACTGGTAATCACAATCATAAATTATTATACCTATAAAAATAAAGGCACCTATTGTTTGGAAAATACGCCACTTGCACCTTTCGGCACTCCACATTCCTGCGACTTTTGGTGTATTGTTGTGCAAGCCAATTTAGTTCTTATTACTACAATAATTACTGACTCCTGCCATACAGGTACACATAGTTCAGGAGCCAGAGGTTTCAGACAAGTTTCTGTAACCTATTATGTCAATAAAGAATAATTTGATTTGATTATTTGAATTAAATTTATATTCCAACAAACACACGTGGCAAATTCAGAGCGAAAACTTTCTTGCTAGCTTGAAACTTTTTTTAATCATCCATGATTTTAGTTGAAAAATATATTTTCCCGTACATCGATATACGTCACGGTCAATTCCCCAAGTGCAAATGTAAGTTAGAAATCGCAAAAAAAAATACATGTGTTAACGGTTTTCCAACTTTTTTTTTTGGCGCTGGCGAACTATGTAACCATTATATCAGATTGTAATCTATTGTTAAGTTAATGTTATTCCAATTTGCAGATATCAACCACACCAAGTTTATTCTCTACAAATGAGTTCAGGTATGAAAACAAGTCTGCTAATGTGGATATAGTTGCGCAATTGCCAAGTGGTCTGCAGCCTGTGGAAAACCTCAATTTTAAAGCTGATGAATTAACTGTAAGAAACGAATTTTATAAACACCAAACTATACTAACTCCACTATTCTCCCAACTTATAGATCAAAATAGACCAACCACTAACAATATCATAATTTTTTTAAATATATAAATTTGCAGGAAAAAACTAGCCGACTCACTTGTTCAATGTGTTTAGAAAATGCATTACTCATACTTTTACTGGATGGGATAAATATTAGTGCTGAGGAAGACTATTTGAGGCTTCACAGGAAAATCGCACCATTCAAGATTTCCTTTGCTGTGGCTTCACAAAGTATGAATATAATAATCTATGGCATATTATTATATAAAAGGAATCTGATTGATCTTTACTTATTTGTATTATTTATTTCTGTTATAGAACAATCAGCCAATGAGACCTTTTTATGTAAACTAGCAACTCTTCTGTATCACAAACTGGAATCAAATAAGATATCAACATGGTTACCAGATTTTTCACTTCCATTGGATTTGCAGGTTGTTTTTTTTTTTACATATCAGATCCCATTCAATTTTTCTCCACCTCTTAATAATATTAATAACATTCTTAATTCAAATAAATCCTTTAAACCGTCCTGTATTTTTTATTGAAATAATGTTTAATCAAAGAAACAATTTTGACCACTATTGTCGAAATCTTATATTTTTTGTCTCCACCCTGACTTACACGTTTATACTGTTAGATATTATATACACACACACACACACACACTACAATATAATAATATATATGTGTTATATACACTTAATAAAAAATACACTTATTTCAGATAAAAGAGAATCTGAAGATGGGCGTTACTTACACGGGAATCCTAGAAGACGAAACACTAAAATTCGGGATTTTTAAGTTAATGAACAGTAGTACAAAACTGATGGTAATGTTTTTTCTAATTTTTAGTTGTTTGTTTTGTTTAGGTACCTACTCAGCAGTCAGTACGGTAACGGCGTTAGATCGGTTCTAAACCTAGACTTTGTAATTAAGCTTTTTACATGGGGGTAATTTCGAGTCAATCCTATAACATCGAATTAAGGCAGTACCTAAGCCTTACCGCCTCTTTTCCTTAATCCTTCAAGGATACAAAACCACATTCCTTTTTGTGATGGCGATTACTTTTTCTGTAGGTTCAGGTTAGGTAAATATGAGACGAAAAACAAATCTTTTCATTTTTAACGCTGATAAAGATTATGCGCTACAAGGTCATTGGGGCGCGTGGCCAACATCGGATCGAACGCCGCTATCTTGTTTTTAGTGTTCCGTACCCGAAGGGTGCCAAACTGCTGTAATAGGGTTCCGTATTACTAAGCCTCCGCTGTCTGTTCGTCCGTCTGTCTGTCAACGGGTTGTATCTCATGAACCGTAATAGGTAGACAAAAAAGAAATTTTCACAGATTGTGTATTTCTATTGCGACTATAACAACAAATAATATAAAAATAAAATAAAGTTAAAAATTTAAGAATCGCCCCATAGGTACTTGAGTGAGAAGAAGCAAACTAAAAGTTGTGACGACTCTATGTGTACAAGATGCAATAGGCATCTTTTGCGACCTATACAAGGCATTTGATTGCGTGAATCACGAAACACTGCTCTTGAAACTTGAGCATTACGGACTGGGTAAACTTGCGCTTAGCTTAATAAAATCATATTTGAATGATAAACTGCAGCAAGTTCAAATAAACGGTGTAAATTCATTGGGTTTAAAAGTCAAAATGGGTGTACCACAGGGCTCGATTTTGGGTCTCCTTCCTCTTTTTAGTATATGTAAATGATTTACCTCATTTACTGAAAAACCGACCACAAATGGTGTTATTTGCTGATGACACATCACTGATTTTTAAGATAAACAGACATGCACAGGAGCTGGACGAAGTAAATAACACTATGCTTAAGGTCCATCATTGGTTTACTGTAAATAATTTGGTTTTAAATGAGAAGAAAACTAAATTCATAAGATTCGCGTTACCAAATCTTAGAAGTAGTGAATGTCATGTTGTACTGAATAGGGAGACACTAGAATTCGTCTTTCGTTTTTTTTTTTTTTAATTATATTAAGATGTATGTTGACTTGAAAGAGCATGGCAGTTGAGAGTATGTCATGCTCACTTAAATGTCTCGCCTATGGTGGCGAGTGTGTTGGATCATTCGGTTCCCTACAAAATGGTTGAGCTGGATGGTGCTGATCCACGCGTCATGTTCGTGAACGGGCGCCGTCAGTTGTGACTGGTCATTTCTTACTGCCACAGCTTATTTTTAATCTTATATTTTGAATTTTTTTGATTATTTTTTGTACATTGTTCTCACATAAAGAAGCAACAAGAATAATGTACCCAGGATTTTGTAATTTTCTATATTTAAAAGAGTGTCCTTGGAGTTTCTTGCCCGTTCTTCTCCATAAAGATGTACGTTTTGGAATGGCCAACTAGCTTCAACTTTCTGACTAACTGACGCGACTATTTGACAATTCAAAAGTGCCTGTAAATGGTTTAATTGAAATAAATGCTTTGAGTTTGACAAATTTACCGCCAACATGACGGTAAATGTTTACATAGTCTGTACTAAATGTTTCAGACAAACACAAAGCATATTTTTTTATTCAATTAAGGATTTTTTAGGTGTTTTTCTATGGAATTAAAATCGTGTCTTATATTTACTTACCCGAAATTTTGGGTGTCTTATATTTACCCCACCTAACCCTACATTTATTACTTTACTAGCTGCTCGCCCCGGTTTCGTACAGGTAGCACTAAGTACTTATCGGCGGCGCACCTACCTATCTACCTACCCTACCTACCTACATACCTTCCTACATACCTACCTACAGGTAGGATAGGTAGGTATCTATGTTACCTACCTATCCTACCTACCTACATATAGGTACATACATAACCCTTAATTTTCGAGAATTTTTCATGAATAGGTCACATGTCCATGGGCGATATTGTATATCGACTAATTTTATATTTCAGGAACAAGTGCATGTAGCAGATTTTTGTAAGTATGCAGCATTAATATTCGAAAGTAAGACATAATTATTATTGAAATTAGTGTAAAATATAAAGAATAAACATTTTTGTTTACTAATCAACTGGCGTTTAATTAGCATTCTTTAAATTATAAACTAACCACCTGAATAATAAATCGAAGAATTGAGCTAGGCAAAACATGTCACTTCCATAAAGGTGCTGACAGACTAATTTCAGCCAAAAATATGTATAGTTAGGTACTCAGTTGTATTTGTATGGCATGTACCTAGTAGGTAGAATTGCTAAACTTACGGCCCATTTCACCAGCTCAGGGCTTGTCTTCTTATCCAAATAATTATATCAGTCTTTTTAATTTATCTTTCAAAAATAAAATACAAAGATATTTCCTATTGAAACACTACAAGTTACGTGTTCTGATGTCCTTGGGATAAATAGCAGTTGATAAAATGCACGTAATTCTACTTGACTAATGCTTAATAGAAATCCATTGCTGATTTTATTATTTACAGCTATTAACGTTTAATAGCCATATTAAACATGTACTACCTACATATTACCTCTATGATATTTTTCACCCATTATGCAAAACCCCCTGAAAAATATGTAGGGACCCTTTTAGGTAGGTACTAGATGACATCTATTAGTTCTTCACTTCAAGCATGCGCGTGGTTGACCTAAGAGCCGACTAGCACTTCGCCCGCATGGGTTTCGTAACTTCCTCTACAAAATTCAACAGTCCCTCCACCCCCTTTAAAAGGTTGTTTTCGAAAATTAATGATTACGCCTTTATTATTTATTTATGTGGGCCAATTATCAAGTTTATTGGTCAAAGGAAAATCCCTTGTGCAAACTTTCACGTTCCTAGTCCCAGTAGTTTGGGCTGTGCCCTGATGCTGTCAGCCAGTTTCTCCTTTTATAAATATGTCGCATCAGGGGTGGCCGAGATGCGAAACATCAGGTCTTCTTCACGATCCGACATAGTTTAGGTAGGAGTGGGCACTGTAGTGGGTACTCGAACGAAAAGATAATTCGAATTTTGCGCTTGCGTTGCCGATCACATGATTATTCGTTTACGAACAATATAATAGATAGAATAGATGGCAATGTTAAGGTCAACGCACATGTGTAAGCACAGCACGGGATCACAATCGCCACAACTCCGAGCTGTTCAGGATTCTCTCTATGAAACTCCTGTACGCACACTTAAGCATGTAACAGCAACGCTTCTGCTCGGGATCAGCTAGTCAACAGCAGTCACAGAGCTTACGGCGGGACTTCGCCCCGCTTACGGCGAACCGACGCCCCGCATACGGCGAACCGTCGCCCCGCATACGGCGAACTGTTGCCCCGCATACGGCGAACCGTCGATTCGTACGTAGCCACCTTCACCCAACCGTAAGCAAGACGTCAACTAGCCGCAGGCGAGGCAACGACGCCCAACCGTGAGCCGGGCCACGCATCGGAGGTGCCGAGCCGATCCGGCTCTTTGAACTACAAAATCTTACCTACCCTATCATTTTAGCACTTCTAATATGAATTTGAAAAACTACTCTTCACTTCCAAATTTTATTTATTCATAAATTCTTATAGCAAGACATTACAATAGGATCTTAGTACTAAACTCTATAAAACGCATTGTTTGATCTACATTTATGGAATAACGCCAAAACCTGATTTAAATTTTTTAACTTTAATAATAACTGAACGCAATCTATAAAACAGGTAGTAGTCATTAAATTCTTTCCCAAACCACAAGTGGTAAGTGTGTATGGGGTGAGGAAGACACACGAACTACCGTAGTGTTAATATAGGTACACACGGCTACACATCCAGCTATACATTTCCACTATAAGCTGACCTCGTATTGTACGGAAATCCTATATAATGCGAGATCAGCATAAACTGGAAATTTATAGCTTGATGTGTAGCCGTGTGTACCTAAAAAAACTAGTCATGGCTAAATTAGGCAAATATTAGAACTAAATACATCTTTAGGAATTCGATATGGAACTGGAAATAAAATGCAGATCCGCCCTTTTCCATTTATGATTAGAATATAGGTAATGAAAATGATGCTCAAAGTATAATTAGTGAAAGCAAAATAAAAATTTAATGAGAAGCAATGTATAATATTAAACGAATGGCATGCCTGACTTTGCTGTTGCTATTTGTGTATGCAAATAAAGAGAAAAATAAACAATAATGTACACTTAAATACATATTTATTTAATAAGTTGTGTGACAATGTATGGAAGGAGTGTTTAATACATGGAATAATTGACATCCCATACATTGATATGCCATGCATAGAAAACCTCGACATGACAATTTGCACACAAGTCCATATAATACTAATTTTGGTTTTAGTTAACTCATAAAAAGAATTTGAGATAATATTATGGAAACAGATACATACATCATTCTAATGTATAAAACTTACCACGTGCAAATACGAATTATAGTAGTTATCCCTTAAGATAGATTAAGCTTTGTCTAAAATTCATAATGTCGAATATCTTTCTTATTGGGAAGAAATGACAAATACAATATAAGTAAACAAAGTTCATATAATCTAAGGGTTAGATACAAAATCATGTCCTCGGCAATATATTGTTAAAAAGTTATTTAACTATTAGCGTCACAATAGGTGGCTATTAAAAATTAAATTGCACTGAAAATATTGTCAATAACTATATAGGTTAACAATAATTAAAATTAAGTACAGTCACGAACAATAAGGAGTGGTTATGCCAATATATTAGAATAGTATAAGACTATTTAAAAGTTATTATACAAACTGTGCTGTACTAATTATTACAGAACGCAATATGCCACTTGTATTATTTTTTTCCTAATTTATGAGAAACCTGTTTTAAAGCAATGATTGAAATAATACAAAATGAGAATTTAAAGCCTCTAGTCATGCAATTTCTTAATTATGTAGTTATTTCTCAGAATTATAACTCTTAAATAAAACATGTCAGATTTAGCACTATAATCATTTCAACAATGCATACTATAATTTTAATCTAAGCACTAAAGATTGTAATTTATACCAGGAAGGTACCACATGCACATTAATTCTACTAATTAATGGAAGCCAAAAAAATATTATTGCTCTATAAAAAATATTGTTTTAATTTAGCTTTTAAATAAATAGGTACAAAATGTCCAATGAAATCAATTTTAATACCTAATACAAATGAGAGAACTATCAAATAGCAATTTTATAAAATGTTAAATAATTATGTACAGTAGCCAATATAATGTATTGTGATGGTAATAGCACTTACTATACAAGATTAAGACTGTTTTTAAATGCAAAAGACCATTTATTATTGCTTGTGGCTGTACAAGTTAATGAAGATACACAATCACACGTAATTGCCATTAGTTAATCAACATTTTCACAACAGTACAATACCGGTAATGTTTGTACAACTAGATCTTAGGTAATTTATTGGCTCACACAAATGTATTCACAGACGTAACTGTCAGATTGATTTAATGCAATCCTCTTGCTTCCTGGCTTAAGCTGGCAACTGCAATTTCTTTCCTTTCAATACTAGAAAAAAAAAAGTATTGTTATTGCATTAACATAATATTACAGATGTACTAATTGGATAACATGTAACACTCACTGTAAGGTATCATTAGAATAAAGTCAAGGAAGTATTTTGTCAATTCTAAGCTCTTGATTGAATTTCAAAGAAGCAGTACAAAGTAGAATGCATATTGTTACCTTTTGTAATGTAAAGATAGAAGAAATCACAGTATAGTACAGTTTGCACAACTCCAGAGATAATGGCAATCAGCTCATAGTGTTCCTCCACAACATAACGGTATACCTGAAAACAGAAGATGTCATTATTTTCAGTCAGACAATAAAAAAAATCATAATATATGTTTACCGTACATTGCTTTGGCTGGAGGTTACCATGGGGGGGGGGAATTGATTTTGGGTCAAGAACCATGGATAATCAATGGTCTCATTATTCGGGACTTGACAGGTTAAATTCCAGATTGAAACCACTTGTCTAAATTTAGTTTTCCAAATATTTTTCCTTCATTCAGTTTTTGCAGTTAATTTTATTATTTTTCACAAAACTTAAACATATTTGATTAATAATGTGGAATGGTCATACATAAGTATAATTAAAATAAGTACAAATCAAAAAAAAAATTGATCCCATTGAAAGTGGCAGTAAAGTTAAACTTACCCAGTTCAAGAGGTATAAAGCTCTGTATGATCCAAGCGCAAACAGATAATGGGATGTAATACTTTCAGCCTCTCCAGTCTTTGACACCAAGAACAACTGTGGTAAAATAGCCACAGACTCCAAGTAAATTGAGAATGTCCATAGTACCTGAAATAATGACAATACTATTTTAATATGGATACTATTTGATTAGATCAAACTGATATATAGATATCAACTATGGGGCCATGGAGGTATTTGAAATTACAAACTTTTATGTATATAAAATTATATTCAATCCACAACCTATACGAATAGGACCTACCTACATATATATCATAAGAAATTCATGGCTCATAATCAAAAACATACTAACCTCCATCACTGTGAATTCATGGTTTATCAATAAAGACATAATCAATGTAGGTATCAACAAGAATTCGATCCTGAATGTGTCGTGGTTGTGGTCATAAGTCGCTTTGAACTTGACATACATCAGGTAAACAGTGGCGTATGAGGCCATAATGAACACCATCTTCATGAACGTATTGTATGCCGAGATGTAATTGGTTAGTAGATCCAAGTAACGCGCCGTGTACACCACGGAGAAAAGTATCTGAGACTTTCCTGATATACCTGAAAATAAAAACCAAATTGAAGAAGTTTTGATTAGAAAATACATACTTAATGTGCCGGTTGATCGGATCACGTCGAAGTCGATACAACTTACCCGCACATGATCTAGTTTTCCAGATTTTGAGTAGTAATATTATAATAGCTAAAAGATGCGATAAATCACCAAGTAAACGGAAAATATTCATTTTGCACAGAAATGCTTATCTCAGTTACGCCGCGTACACTATCATTCAATTCAAGCAAAAATGACGTGGCTGATTGACATGCCACAATTGACACAACTTTTTAATTATTTCCAACAATTAATTGTGTGGCAAGACTAAACCAACAACCATGTTTATGAAAAAAAACTTACTATCGGAGTTGTAGACAAGTGTATTTTTATACCGAGTGTATTTATCTACCTGTGTATAAACGAGTATATTTAGGAATACTTGTTAGTGGTTTGTATCTGAATTATAAACATGAACATATTTTCCTAGGTTCTATAACTTTCTTTAACTTTTTCTTTTTTCAGTGATCGGTACCGCACCAAACCCTTTTTTTTTTAAGGTGGGAAGATCAAATAACTTCTACCGCTCTGGCCGGAACGGAAGGGCGTGTCACTAACTAAACCCACCCGTGTTCCTTCAGTTGCCTGTATGTTGCAAGGAGCCATGGTATCCCTTTCGGACTTTCCCGCGACCCCGGCAGGCATCGGTCCTAGCAGACCCCTTCTGTTGTGCTGAAATCTCTTTGAACGCGCAATTGACCCGGGCCTTATCGGACGGCGAGCTACCCATTGCTCACCGTCCGCAAGCCTGCGCCTACGGTGGGCGGGAATCGGCCTGTTATTCCCGACGCCCAGGGCGTCTCCTGCGGCGGCTACGGGCGTGAGGGCTGCCAAAATTTGCCTCTCTCACACGCCTTCCGCCTCCTCCTTCGCGAGCATTACTGCTTGGCAAAAGGAGGTGGCCTGAACCAGTGCTGGACGAGAGAGATCACTGCCACCGATCGCTTCCACAAGGTGTACTTGTGGAGGCGATCGGCGTGAGGGCGTAAAATTTGCCTCACCCACACGCCTTCCGCCTCCTCCTTCGCGAGCATTACTGCTTCGCAGAAGGAGGTGGCCTGAACCAGTGCCGGATGCGAGAGATCACTGCCGCCGATCGCTTCCACAAGGTGTCCTTGTGGAGGCGATCGGTGGCTGTGATCTGGTGGTGGCGGTGCCCCGCCCAAGCCGAGCAGTCCTCCATCATATGCTTCACTGTGTCCTCCGGGCGATCCACACAGTGGTGACACCCGGGCGTTTCCTCCCGCTTTATCCTGAACAGGAACCTCCCGAGACAACCATGTCCGGTGAGGACCTGCGTCAGGCGGAAGGTGAGGACGCCGTGGCACCTCTCTAGCCACTCCTCAAAGACCTAGTGCCTCCATGACGCCATGCGACCCCGATCGCACGCGATCTGTCCGCTGTGCCGTGATTTATCGCGGCAGCGGCCGGCGTTTCGCCTCTTCGCGCCACTCCCAAATGTGCGCGAGGACTTTTGCCTCCAGTTCCCATGGCGGCAATCCGGCAAGGAGGCTCGCCGCCTCAGCGGAGATCGTGCGGTATACACGGACCATCCGGATGACCATTACCCTTTGATGGCCGTTCAGCCCCAGCCTCAAAGAATGCGCCTACACGGGTGCCCCGTAATGGGCCGTGGACTGCATGATCCCCTCGTAGAGCCGGCAGGAGGCGTTTGGACCCCCTAGATGGGCAGGAGCCGCTTCAAGGCAGCCCCGGCCCGCTCCAGTCTGGGAGCCAAACGTCGGAAATGCTCCACGAAGTTCCACCGGCTGTCGAGGACGAGTCCCAGATACTTTATCGTCGACTCGAAGCCGATGTGAACCCCTCCTACCGTTATTTGGGAACCCGATGGTGGCGCGTTCCGAGGACCATAAAACACATGGCCTTGGACTTGTGCAGGGCCACCTCGAGTCCCAACTGCCGGATCCTGTCGACAATTGTCGCAAACCCGCGTGTCGCTAGTTCAGCCGCCGCCTCGTGCGACCTCATTTTAAAACATGGATGGTTTAAAATGTGTAGTAACTACTTTCCTATCGCAGGTAAGCTGGAAGTATTTCTTTAGAAATAAGCATCACCTTTGTACGTATTTTTCTGTTCCTTTCTTCTTGTCTATATAGATGTGTGTACATAAACTTTTAAATAAATAAAAATTACAAAGTAGCTACGACCAACTTGGAAGTATCGCTCGCCGGGCGCTGCCGAGGCACCGTTCGCTTGTGGCACCCTAATCAAATGGGTTAGATTAGGTTAGATTTAGGACTGTGACCAACCGCTCGCGAGCCGAGCAAGCGAAGCCAACGGTGCCGCGGCAGCGGTCGACAAGCGCTACTTCAAAATTGGTCGGTTACATAATATCATATTCGGAAATAAAATAAAAGTCTATATTTTGCGTGGTACTTTGTTTGATTTGTTGTATGCCGCCGCGCCATGATGCACAACAAAAAAGCAGCGACATCAACCTTACCCGCGAATAATTTAGCTATTTTACGATATGATAACAAATGTTTGGCCTAATCATGAAGTAGTCATACGTTTAACTGTTCATATCGTCAAACCTTGAGTATTCAATGATCTGACCAGACCACATCATGATGTGACCAGTAGTCGATGTTCTGTTTCAGGAAATACAACCATTTCATGAAATGGTCGAACACTTCATGAAATGATCAATTCTAAGATCTGTACCTTAATTGTGTAATACAAACAAACATCGATCAAACAAAATCTGAATCGTTTTGAAACAGATTGCAAATCCATTTCCTCATAAGTTTAAAAAAAAATCTGCTCAACAACGTAAATAATGCAATGAATGTTGTTGAACTGTCAAAATGAAACAGGTTAGTCGTAATCGTTTACGAAAATGTGTTGCGTAATTAGATAGCTGGCCACGACATGAGGCAGTTATGCTTAAAACGTTGAACTGTCCGGTAATTGAATGCATGTAAAAGTCGTAAGTCGTTTTTTTTTTAAAGATCTATTCCTACTAGTTTACTAGTGGATAGGGGGGCCCACGTGCGTGGATTTCTTAGGGAATCAAGTAGACTTAATCCGGCACTGGTTTCCCCGTCTTCCAACGAAGTGGGAACTGGCCCATCTCCATGCATGGACTTAGGAGCCCTCTTATACCGCAACAACCCTAGCAGAGTTCGAGACAAAATGCATAGGCAAAAGATCTGAATTAAAGCTGCTGGAAGTGGAAAAATGCACCCTAATTTGAAGCATCTTGCTTCCCGGCAGCCGCACTTTGCTGCCTGCCCCTACACTTCTTTTGGCTGGCTGACTACTGACCGAAAAGCCTGGTATCCAAAATTGTTTTTAACATCATTGTGGCGAGTGTGTGGTCCACAGAACATATATAGGTACTCTACGAGGTGTGGTCCATAGAAACCATAGAACTCTATGGTAGTGTCAGCCAATCAGATAAATATTGAGGTTATATTTCTTTTCATTTCATCAGATGTCAAGTGTACCGTGTGGTAAACAGAGGTTAGAATGTTACCTTTATTTTTTGTAAAGTGAAGAATAATTCTGCATTGACTAAAGTGCATATTTCGTAGTTTGTGTAATTGGAAATCGAAATCATCCAAAATGGTGAGGCATAACAATCAGTTGCCGAATAATCTGACGCAGCTACAAAACTTGATCAAGAGGGACCCCGAATCATATAAAGAAGAATTCCATCAACAACTTGCTCACTTCGAAACCACTTTGGAAATTTTCAACTTGAATCCCACACAGTATAACAAAAAGCTAGATGAACAAGCCATGTTCTTGGCGCAAGTAGCCCAGTGCTATCTTAATGAAATGAAGTTATTTCCCCAGAAAATAGTTGACGTTTTGAAAACACACAACACAGTTCTGCACAATGACATGCGGCTTTCTTTATGCAAATGTCTCATTTTATTGAGAAACAAGAATTTTATCACACCTTTTGATTTATTGGAGTTGTTTTTCTTACTGCTGAAATGCCAAGACAAACATTTGAGAGAATTCTTGAAGACTCATATCATAACAGACATTAAAAACATGAACATGAAACATAAAGATATGAAGTTTAATTCAACATTACAGAACTTTATGTTCTCAATGTTACAAGATTCAAATCCTAAAGCAGCAAAATTGTCTCTTGATATATTAGTTGAATTATATCACAAAAACATTTGGAATGATCAGAAGACAGTTAACATTATTGCTGACATTGGTTGCTTCTCCAAAATAACTAAAGTTATGGTTGCCTCATTAAAATTCTTCCTGGGCAGAGATGAAGAAGAAAAAGAAGAAAATTCTGACAGTGAAGACGAAATAGATCCTAGAGATACAATGATTGCAAATAAATTCAACAAAAAGACTAGGAAAAGGGATAAAATGGTAGAAAAGGTTAAGAAACAGGCAAAGAAAATGAAAAAAAGGAAACAAAAGGCTCCAGTATTTAACTTCTCTGCTTTACACCTGATAAATAATCCTCAAGGATTTGCTGAAAAGTTATTCAAAAAATTGGAATCATCTAATGATAGATTTGAAGTCAAATTAATGTTGTTGGATGTTATTTCAAGATTGATTGGTTTACATGACTTATTCTTGTTCAACTACTACCCGTTCATTGCAAGATTACTTCTACCTCATCAACGAGAGGTAACCCGCATCTTATTATTTGCTGCCCAAGCTTCCCATGAACTTATTCCACCTGAGGTTTTAGAACCAGTCATGAAAGCAATAGCAAATAATTTCATAACTGAAAGGAATTCCACTGATGTCATGGCAGTTGGCTTGAATGCTGTTAGAGAAATATGTGCCAGATGTCCACTTGCTATTGGTGAAGATTTGCTTCGAGATTTGGTTCAATACAAAACTTACAAAGAGAAATCAGTGATGATGGCTGCAAGATCTTTAATTCAGCTTTACAGACAGTCAATGCCAGATATGTTACATAAAAAAGATAGAGGCAGACCAACAGAAGCATCTGTAGAATTGAAAAACAAAAAGTATGGTGAAACAGAAATCAAGGACTACATACCTGGTTCAGAGGTTTTATTGGAGAAAGAAGAAATCAAAGATACAGAAAAAAAGAAATCAAAAAGATCAAATAAAAAGAAAGATGATTCAGATAGTGAAGAATGGGTTGATGTTGCTTCTTCTGATTCTGAAATTAATATAACTGATAGTGAAGATAGTGATGAAGAAGAAGGTGATGCTGAAGAAGAAGAAGTAGAAGGTGATGCTGAAGAAGGAGATGAGGAGGAACAAGACAATGAAGAAGAAAATGATGAGGATGGCAAAGAGGATGCTAGTAATGAAGTAGACAATAGAAAAGAACCAAACAAAACCACAACGGATAGAAAATTTTTGAAGGCTAAGCGTAAATCATTGGATAAGAAAAATATGGAAGAGAAGGTACAAAGTGCACGAGAAATAGCCATGGAAACAATTTTTACTGATGAAGATTTCAAACGTATTGAAGCAGCACAACTCAAAAAGGCGGTAAGTGGCCCCAAACGCAAAAGTAACATAACAGAAGAGGACGACGAATCCGGAGAGCTTGTACAACTGTCTGCTATAGAAAACATTCATAAGAAGAGGAAACATGATAAGGATGCTAGGTTAGATAGTGTTCATAAGGGACGAGAAGAGCGAGATAAATATGGATACAAAGACAGAAGGAAGAATATCCACTGCTCCAAAACTAACAGGGAGAAAAGGAAGACCAAGAACTACCAAATGGTTAAACACAAAGCTAAGGGAAAGATCAAGAGGTCTTTCAAAGATAAACAAATAGCATTCAGAAATTATTTAATAAAACAAAAGAAGATGCGTTGATTAATGTACTTGTATATTAATAAAAAGTTAAAGTTGAAGTACTTATTTATTTGTAAAAATAGTTCACAACTTTGTGTATTTTAGGGGCCACCGGGCGCCATATTCGGATCTTGCTCCATCTAGATTGGAGGGCTGGCGGTATTTTTAAAAAGTGTATATATTTTTTGTGAATTAGTTAAATAACATTTCTGACTTTGTATTAAATGAATTCCTGTAGCATTCTCTGAGAGAGTAACCTATCCCAGGCGAGGTGTTAAATCTATGAGCTCGCTTCGCTCGCTCTTGCATTCTACATTCTTTTAATTCTCATACTTTTCTTCATAACTGGATATAGTTAATTTTACCTTTGTATGGACGGTCAAAGGAAACCTAACTTATTAGAAGCGGGGTGCAAAAAAATGTCATCATAAAAATAAAAAAAGATTTTCCGCAAAAAGAACCTAAAATTCTGCTAAAAAAACAACAATAAATAATACTCTTTTATATAAATCAGTACTCTTTAATTACCCTCTCTGAAATCCACAAATACTTCTAAACTAGACTAAATCACCAACATTTCGTTTATTCCTGTCAAACGACGATTTCCCCTGTGGATTTCCCATTCTGCTTGCTAAAGTGACACAACTTAACCATATTTGATATATTTGCACAGATTAATAAGTTATAATTAGTTTGACACTGGTGCCGATTCTATTGTACGGAAATCTTAAAAAATGCGAGATCAGCATAAACTGGAAATGTATAGCTTGATGTGTAGCCGTGTGTACACCGAAATATACTTTACAATGCATTTGCTCGAAAAGAGCGTTTTCCATGCAGTCAATTTGTGCGGAGTGTCACTTTTTTTCACTAGTGCTTTTTACTTTTCTGTTTTTTTTTAATTTTTGAGGCCGTCGTCAGCCCGTCTCGTCTCAGAGATTTTATTATTTCAGAATGATGATGATGACGATGGCGATGATTATGACAGGTCAAAATCAAAAAGTCGAAGTCAAAGCCAAAGTCGAAGTCAAAGTCAAAGTCGAAGTCGAAGTGGAAGTCAAAAGTCATGAATTTTGTTTTTATCTAATATATACAATTCTCGTGTCACAGTTTTCGTTGCCATACTCCTCCGAAACGGCTTGACCGATTTTGATGAAATTTTGTGAGCATATTGAGTAGGTCTGAGAATCGGCCAACATCTATTTTTCATACCCCTAAGGTAGGTAGGTAGGTAGGGTTTATATATTTTGATTGATTGCGAAACAAAGTTCACCGGGTCAGCTAGTCATTTATATACGTCGTGGTATGTTAGATGTTACACATCGCAGGCGACTGCCGTAAGGCTCACTCGTTTTTTTTTTTTGGGGGCGCGTGGTGAATAAAAACAAATAATGTTGTAGTACTTAACTCGGACTCGAGCTACTAACCGACTCTCACGTGACAGTAACTCGCATGATGTGGTCACATATTGCAAGTTGCTGCATTGCCTGCGGTACAGTGTTGCCATATATACAGATTTCTCCGTATTTATACAGATTTTCGATTTATGATACAGATAGCACTGGATTCAGATTTTTATACAGAATTTTCGAATGATATTGATTAAATAGCCATAATCTGCTTTAAAACGGAACTTAGGTAAATAAATAGCGATTGGTAGTACTGTTCTGTCAGTCAGTGGCCAGTTTCACTTATTTTTCTAACGGGGAATCCGCCAATTAAAGATATTTGCGTGTTCTCCTAAATATTGCGCTCTCGTGATGCATTTATCGTAAATAATTAATTTCGTAAAAACTTTTAATGGTAGGTAATTGATATTGATTTAATGCACAATAAAAAATCCTCAAAATCTGACAACCAGTCTTATCAAGGGGTATCGTCGAGGTAGGTGATGAATCAAACATATTCTTTTTTTTCAAAAGAAGCAGAATAAAGTAATTTGACTGCATACGGTAAGTAGGTATATTATTCTGTTTCGGTTCTTTTGACCATACATACAGATTTAATACAGATTTCAAGTTAAAATAACATACAGAATAAATACAGATTTTAGCAGTTTCTACTACAGATGGTATGGTTTCGGTCGGCCCGGGTACATTAATAGTACGTGACCGGTTAAGGTTCAATGCATCTGGCAACACTGCTGCAGTAACTCGCTTCGCCAGTTCCTAGCTCGCTCGCTAGCTCGCACCGTATATGTTAACCTAGACATAAAAGACTAAAGTATAAATATTCTGTGGTTACCTACCTATTTTACATGTATATGTTACCAGCAAAAAATATAGTTCCAAAAAGATTGGATTTTTGTTTGTCACTGAATGATATTGTCAAAAGTGACAGCTATTACAATCGTTTGAGATTTTTTATTCTGAATCATCTAAATATTGTTTTGTATTCATTTGGAGCTTTTTCGTGAGGTACTAGTGTACTGATTCTAAATATTTCACAAAGATATAATTATGTTAAAACCAAAAGCATTGACTCAAGTGCTTAGCCAGGCCAACACAGGGGGAGTTGAAAACACATTGTGGGTGTTCATAATATTTACAATATGTTTTAGTCGTTTTTAATACAATATCAGTGAATGATAATGTTTTAAAACTATTTCAGGTTGTTAAATCATCAAGGAGCACTATTGGCATATTCGGGATATAATGACAAAGACGCAAGAGTTACAGCAGCAATCGCTAGCAACGTATGGTCAGCGTACGAAAAGCACGGAAGGAACGTTTTCAAAGAAGATAAATTGCATCTGATATTGGTTGACTGTTCGAATGGAAAAATTGCTATTACACAAGTAGCCAATCTGTTACTGTGCCTTTATGCTAAAGAAACTGTTGGATTTGGTATCCTAAAAGAAAAAATTAATGCTATAGCTCAATACCTTGAAGGGCCTTTAAAACAAGTTGCAAGTTCATAACGTTTCGAGATTGTGTTGTACCTGAGGTATACTGCTTAAAAGTTTTTCTATGTATAAAGTCTATTATAATATAAAATTGATTTAAATATTATAAGAATATGTTTAGCATAATGTAAATTTTTATTAAACTTATTATACATAAGGGTTATTTTATTTTTTGATACATAATAGTATTATTTGCATGTTTAGTGTGTTGGAAGATAAAATTGTGGGGTAGCTGGACTATATTGTAAAGGGCTGGTGTTTGCCACTCCACATCTGAGCGCATATTCTGTGTATGGGCTAGCTGGACTGGCCAAGGGAGGACTCATTTTTTATTTAAGTATTTGTCTTTAGTTTATGATGAATGCCCATGCTGCGCAAAGGCACCCCAGTTCAGTAAATTCGATGTAAGTATCATAATAAATTTACTAAAGCTGACACTATTTTTAAATCTTCTAATATTCTTAAGGAATCTGTTATCCTAATAGTAATTGTAAGAACTCATGCCACCACCTGTGCTATAGGTTTATCCTAGTAGAGGCATCATACCTACTTTGTTATACCTACCATATCTCTTAAGATTTTTAATACAGGTATTTTACCAATTTTAATTTACTTATGAATTTTTGTTTATTAGTTCCCCTTGCTAAACTTCTCTGTGAACATAATATTTAAATTATCCAGCTACAACAATAAGCGGTAAAAAGCTAGGTAGGCATTCTTTGGGAGTGCCAGTGTTGAATTTTCACGATGTTTAAAATCTTTAAATCTGGACAGAACAGACAGACCAATACAATAGATCTTGGCAAGATATACAGACAGGTATTGGTTGGTAGATAATAGGTACATATTTTTCTGACAGGATTACTTAAATTTGGTTCCTGTGCCTGTGCGGTAGGGTAGAATGCAATTAACGGAAGGTGTAAAGGCATCCATGGGCGTCTTTTCAACCTCCACACTGGATTGTTCCTGAAATCAAAGGCTAATTGCATGTGACTAGTAGTCTGGACTGGTGGACTGTGCAAAATGCCAGAAAGTTTCAGTCAGAGACGTTTTTATGCATGCTTAATTCCCAGAAGTTATCCAAGTTAGACTTTAGACTTTGTTATAGGCAGTTTAAGTAATAATCTCAGCTTGTGCTTATTTTAAAAAACCTTGCTTGCTAGTTGCTTGTGACACTGACAACTACTGACAAGGACTGACATAAAAAAAGACATTTTCATGTTGGCACTTCTGTTGCTAAATTTGTTGTCAAATTGCTGCAAAGTTGTGTGTAGCATTGAAGATAATTTTATTGTTTTGCTATAAGATTTTTGTCCAAGTCTGCGATAAGGCTGTACAATGAATTTATCCGACGATAATACATTTGGAAATGGACTTCTATATGTGGGATTTAATCAAGATCAAGGTAATGGGGCTGATTTAGTTGTTCATTTGCTTGGGCTTCATGTACAAATCGGTTTACATTTTTGTTTTGCAATCTTCAGGTTGTTTTGCTTGCGGAACGGAGAATGGATTTCGGGTGTTTAACAGCGACCCACTTAAAGAAAAAGAGCGACAGAATTTCGCTGAAGGCGGTCTATCTTACGTAGAGATGTTATTCAGATGCAATTACATGGCCTTAGTAGGCGGTGGTAAAACCCCCGTGTATCCTCCGAACAGAGTTATAATATGGGACGATTTGAAAAAAGATTCTGCAATTTCACTTGACTTCAATAGCCCTGTTAAGGCTGTGAAACTTCGAAGAGACCGCATTGTTGTTGTTTTGGGTAAAGTTTATAGTTTTTTTGTTTATTGATAAGTCAGTGTAATCAGCTGTTTTTTTGTTGTAATTCAAGTATCATTGGCATAATTGTGTAAATTAAGTAAAACGTTTCACTGCTATGGGAAAATTATCTAATAAAGTCTGCAACAGTCTGTAACAGTCTTTTGGCAGTGTGAAACACTACCAAAACATGGTTAAGTATTTGTAAGTGTAAATCAAGGTTATTGTTGATTTAAATAACTTAAGC
This sequence comes from Agrochola lota, assembly GCA_947364205.1. Classification (NCBI taxonomy): domain Eukaryota; kingdom Metazoa; phylum Arthropoda; class Insecta; order Lepidoptera; family Noctuidae; genus Agrochola; species Agrochola lota. Next base: position 12,488,486 of record OX376223.1, on the reverse strand, counting down.
TATTACTTACCTCCACTTATTGTTGTTGTATTGTAAACATGTATGCTTAACTGTAATTATAACTTTTTTGCAGAGAACTTGATCAAAGTGTACACGTTTACGGCTCAGCCGCAGATGCTGCATGTGTTTGAGACTTGTCAGAACTCCAGAGGGCTGTGTGTTGTGTGCCCCAATAGTAATAATGCCCTGCTTGCATACCCCAGCCGTAAAACAGGACATGTTCAGGTAAACTAGGATACTTATATTAATAAGCATTAGCAATTATAACTGGTCTACTTAATTTAGTTTTTCATTATAATAATCCTAGTGAATATTGCATCTAAATTTATAATTAATGTAAATACAGTTTCAAGTTTATAGGTGTTCCTTATTTTATTGTTTCTTCTTTTTTTAAATGTATTGTGCACATGTATAATCGTTTCCTATTATGTCTACCTACAATATTGTAATAGTCTCAAATATTTTTTCATTTACCTGTTACAGTACGACAACTTAGATGTAGCTTTGGCAAAATTCATAAAACCAATCACCATCTGAACTGAGTGCGCCTTCAAAATCACCACTGCTTTAGGTGAAAATGATCTTTACGCAAACGCACTAACTAGTTAAGTCATATAACCAAATACATTCCTACAAATGAAATGATTGAATGGAAATTTTCATATTTATGCTACATCTAAGTTGTGTCGTACTGTACAAAACTATTTGCAAATTAAAAAAAATATATGACAAGGTATGATGGGAGTAAACAATTTATTGGATAAAGTGAAATAAATAAATAAATGATTTATTCCCAAATCTCTTTTACCAAAGTCAAAGCACTTACTTCTTTGTCCCTGAATAATATGAAGGTACCCAATAAACAGGCTATTATTTAGTAAACATGTTTATTTCTAAACAGTTGGTAGAACTAAGCAGTCATGCAGGCCCAAGTACAGCACCAGAAGGGCACTTGATAGCTGCACATGAGGCTCCACTCAGTTGCCTGGCACTGAACGTAGGAGGCACCAGGCTGGCTACGGCCTCTTCTAAAGGCACACTCATCAGAGTGTTTGATACAGCCACTGGACAGAAACTTGCTGAACTCAGGAGAGGTGCACATCAGGTAAAATAAATTGTTTCTCACAATAGTTAAACCATGACAGCAGGAATCTGTACTGCACATTATAGGTACCAAAAGGCGACCATTAAAAGGTTTGTGTAAAATGACTTTGTGAAGTTTTGAGAACTTATTTTCTTTTTCACTTGTTTTCAGGCTACAATTTACTGCATAAACTTTAATCACTCAAGCACCAACTTGTGTGTCACGTCAGACCATGGGACAGTTCACGTTTTCAGTCTCGAAGATGAAAAGCTAAACAAACAATCTAGTTTGGCGACAGTAAATTTCTTACCAAAATATTTTTCAAGCAATTGGAGTTTTTGCAAATTCACCATCCCAAATGGCCCCCCATGCATCTGTGCATTTGGGGTTGATAAAAGTTCCATTATTGGTGAGTACTTTATGATAGTAAAGGTAATGTACTTATTATTATGACTCATACTTTAAAATGATTTTATATAAGTTGTTTACCTTAAATGTGACATGATATCTAATCTTACCTTTTTTTTGCAGTTATCTGTGCTGATGGATCTTATTACAAATACAAGTTTAATGAAAAAGGGGAATGTACAAGAGATGTATATGCCCAATTCCTGGAGACATCTGAAGACAGATAAACATGCAGCACCTCAGAGAGGATGAGATTATAACAAACTGTCACCCGAAAGTGAGTGTGTAAGTGAGGTTGTCTCCTGTGGGCTCATATTCGCGATATTTGTTAAATATTTCGTGTGATTTATTAGTGATATATACAACCAGAAATTTATAGAAATATAATAATATTCAACATAGATTTAATGTATTTCCAAGTGTCATGTTGGCTTTAGCCATGCAACTTAGATGCGAAAATATTGCACATATCATTTAGGCACTGAGTTCCATTACAAATGTACCTATTTCATTTAGATTTTGGAGGCAGGCTCATTTATTAACAAGTATAGTAATAAGAACATTGGGCTACATTACACAATTCTGTCCTTATCCAATAAAACAAAAAAATGAATCGAAAAATTCAATCCTGGTTTGGAATTAAGTTGCTCAAGTTACGTAACATCCAGTCATCCATAAATCTTAGATGTTACTGTTGAAGGTTCTTAAAACACAAACGTAGTTTAGGAAAAGAATTGCGTGATTTTCTACAAAAACTGTGAAAAAAGGGTTCAAGTGATATGTGAGGTATTTTTATCTTAAAATATCATGATTGTAGCCAATTAGTTGTCTTTACTGGGTGGCACGTAGACTCGGGAATAGACACTGTACAATAAGTACAATATTGCTCATAACACGCGAATGACTTATTGAGGAGCAATGAATCACGCACGCAAACATTCACTTATTTTACTGCACACAGTAAAAATATCATTAGTAATTTACAAACTAACTTTCATTCCATGTAAGCTTGCCGTGTAAAAGTAAACGTCTGTTATATTTTGTGTTTTAAATAAAAATACGATATACATTTTGTAAATTTATAATAATATGCAAAAAAAAGGTTACCTAAATATGTAGCCAAAAATCAATATAAAGTTACTTTATATTACCATGAAATGTATGAAAATTTTAAAATGAATGTTTATTGCAATGTTGATGTGTTCTTATGATGTTAGGTAATTAATCTTATCAAATTACTAAATAAAGTATATTAAAGCTGAAAGAATGCATTAAATTGATTTCTTAAGTTTGCAAGGAATGTTGTGACTAGCTTTTCATCTGTGAAACATATGTCAACTCATTCGATTTGAGAATTATTTTGAGTAATTATTGGATTTGTTAAAATTGAAGACTGGATCTCTGATCAATATTTGTTAGTTACTATAATTGTCGCAAAATTGCGCACTATGTAGATTTAAAGTTAAGTGAGTACTTCTTTATTGAGATATTGTTGTTACAATATTATTTCATTATCTTTTTTTACAAAGGTACCGTATCAACATTGTCAATATGAATGAAAAAATTATAAATTGTATGATTTTTGTGTCTTTTGTATGAGAAATAGACACAATATTGCGATTGTGTAATATTAATGAACAAGTATCGCTACTTTTTCTTATTGTAAAGACGAAAAAAAATTAAAAGATAAAAATATGTGATATAAGTAGGTAAATTGATCAAGTGGTGCAAGCAAGACGAACCAAAGAATGTTAAACATACTTTTGTACAAGATTGCCTACATGGATACATTGGATAATATCCATATGGGACAAGATTATTTGACGATTTATTTGTTGCATTAAAATTTGATTAGTATGATTGCGGTATTCTATGTACTATTAGTGCTACTTCTTCTACCGTGCCTTTTCCTATTGTTTACATGAACATTATATTGGTATAATAAGTATTATGCCAAAGTTATACGTATTTTTGTTTCATATCTGAGATCTCTGCGACGAATTTTATGTCTCTTCGTGATGACTTCCAAATGGATATATTAATTGTTTCAGTGTACCTACTCTATCATTTATTACAGAAGTTGTTTTATCGGTAGCTCGACCAGTTCGATGACGCAGTATATTATTATGTATAATAAATAAGTGACGAGGCTCACAATACATTGCTTTAAAATACTGATTTAAATTATTGTTATTAGTGTTCAATACGAAAATTGTTAAATTAACTAAGATACATTTATTTGTGTAATCTAATTTCAAGTGCTCGACTTGGGAACAGTTTGTTCAGTGTTAGACTTACTTTCGCTGTTTTTGTGTACGACACTTGGTGATTAGCAGTTGTAGATTATATTTTTTTAAGAATCATATTATTTTTGTGATGTTTGTTAACCATGCAATGTCCTTTAATTGTAATCAAGTAATTTTTTTAATAAATTAAGTATATTTTTCGATATGTCTATTATTTTTACTTATTCGTACTAGGGACTGCAATTTTCATTTTGACGATTAATAGATTTATATTTTATTTTATTTGGTAATTCACTTATGCCAAGGTTAGTTTAGTCAATTTCTTTGATTTAGAAAATAAAAATATAGTAACTTCTATCTAATATAGATTTATTAGTTATCTTTTCAATACATCTATGAAGGTATCTCTTGGTATTCTTATGTTGGCCACACTGCGCATTTTCTTCTTTCCATCCGCTTGCTGTTTCAGCAGCTTCTTTTTACGAGTGACGTCGCCTCCGTACTGAAATAATACACGAACATTTCATGTATACTTATACATATGATAAATTAAGTTTTGTCATGATAGGTAACTTGGATTTTAAATACAATACGGTCGTTAAAGAAATTCGTACGCACTTGCTACTTAAACATATCATTATTAAATTACCCTCAATTCTTAAATTAATTTAGTCTTTTACATGACATTATGCTTACCAATTTAGCTGTAACATCCTTTCTGTATGCTTTGAGAGTTTCTCTAGCGAAAACTTTGCCCCCAACGACGGCTTGAATGGCGACCTAAATTAAAACATATTTTCATGAGTGAAAAAATATTCTTTAATAAGCGTAACAAAACTTTCCTATTTTCGAAATTATTAATTAATGATTACCTGCACCATCTGCCTTGGTATCATTTCTTTCAGTTTTTCAGCAAGCCTCCTAGCGTTGTACTCTAAACGAGTAGTATGCACTATCGTAGATAACTCGTCGACTAACATCCCATTGATGAGAATATCCATCTGAAAAGTGCACCACGACATTACTACCTATCTTATATTCATCAATCTTCTTTAGAAATTATAAGATCAATGTTCTTTCTTTTTGCAAGGAATTAATTTAATCATAACTATGTAAAGATCTTTAAAAAAAAATGCGAAAAACTAAAAAAAAAAACTTACCCTTACTAACGAGCTGGGATGAAACCCATAATCCTGATAATCAAAACTGGCGAATCCCGAAGTAATGCTTTTGAGTGTGTCGTGGAAGTCGATAACGACTTCTGAGAGTGGTAGTATGTACTGCATCATGGTCATTTTGTCGTCAACTGCTTCTGAAGGGAGGGGACTGCCTCGACGGTCTATGCATAGTGATGTTACAGCTCCGATATACTCCACTGGGGTTATTATTGTGCCTGTAATGGATATTCATGTTAATATCGTCAAACGAACAACAACCTTATTTTGTCAACTTTAAGTTTTTAAACACACGTGTCGGACCACGCACAATGAAATTTATCCTAAGAACAAACTTAACATTGTAGTTGAAAAACATGTTCTCCAACCAATCTCATGTTTTTCAAACCGCAAATTTAAGTTGGTTGATTATTACTCGTTAACCGGTACAGCTTACTTAGCTCTGATAGTACTACTGCTGTGAATTTTTCCACAAATCTAAGTACAACCATTTAGCTGGCAGGGGGGGGGGGGGACACACGACTCTACCAAAAAATTTCAGTTAAAAGCTTAATATTTCGCAAACGGATCCCTGAATCTAAAAATGGTTTTCACAAACTCGCAATATTTTTGAACGACCTTTCTAACGATACCCCACACATGGGGTCGACGAGAAAAAAAAAACATCCCACTTTACGTGTAGGTGAGGTACCCTAAAAAAATATATTTTTCTTGATTTTATTTTACCACTTTGTCGGCATGATTAATATGTATACATATCGCACCTTTGGTAGAACAAGGGCATAATTGTCATAAATTGCCAAAATGACTTAAATATGCAGAAATGCTTTAAAAATGCCCTTTGAACTGGAGGGACAAAGACCCGCCAGATGGAAATAGTGGCGTTGTCTTTTTGGCGCCATTTTGTTACTCTCTTGGCGCGACAAAGAAAAAAATAATTAATAATAAAATTGCAAAAACTGCAATTGTGCCCTTGTTCTACCAAAGGTGCGATATGCCAAATTACAGTTTTCTAGTACTAACCGTCTCTGAGCTAACCCGCGGACAGACAGACGGACATGGCGAAACTATAAGGGTTCCTTGTTTACCACGGAACCCTAAAAAGAGCACCAAACAATCAAGACTGATTGACATTACGATTTTGAATAGGATAGGCAGGGTTTTGAATAAGCAACTTCTTTTATTTCTTACCTATTACAAATGGCTCATAGTATTCTTCAATGTTTTTAACATCAGGCAGCAGTAAAGGATTTGTAATTATAACTTCTTTAGCTTTATATTGTTTTATTGCCTTTGCTCCTTTCACTCTGAAATAGTTGTTCCAAATTAAAAGGGGAATTATCCCTTACCGTGTCATATTTCCGCTCGTCGCGCGAATACAAGATAGTTCGAACTTTTTTTTCGATGAGCCTGAACGCGTGGTCGCGCCGGCAGAGAGCGCTTTCCGGTTTTCCGTACAAAAAATGACATAAGCACATGACCGATCGCATATTCGTTCGCGCGGCGATCGCTTTTAAATACGACGAGGGCTTAGCTATTCTATCTTTTAATTACATGATTATTTGTGTGTCCTGTGTCTGTAACACAGTTTATACTAGCACAGACACAGACGGTCACTCTGTCTCAAATAATGCTTGGCGATGTATTTTTATAGTGTAATGTTTGTATGTTTTGTTTGAGATGGATAAGTATTGTATTTGGCTTTTTGAATAAAAGGATTATTATTATTATTATTTTCAGATAAAAATAAACGATAGCAGAAAAAAAGATAGTAAAGAATATACGGGGTGGCAGGGACATCGAAGCGAAGCCGGCTACCATGGATTCAGTACATGAATCTGAACCCCACTGCGCTGAAATTTTCCGTCGGTTATTAAAAAAAAAATCTGCTGTTTTATAGAAAAGTGCAATACCTACGCGGTCAAAATGTATGGAGCAGCTGTTTTTTTTTAAAATAACCGACGAAAAATTTCAACGCAGGGGGGTTCAGAATCATGTACTGAAATCATTATACTGTATGCAGTCGTTAATAAACAAATAATAACTAAGTCATCTATGATTTATCAAAACTTACTTTATTTTATAAGGTACTGAAGGTGCTGTCAGTATGGCCTCAGCTTTATATTCTTGTAGCAGACGTTGTGTGAACACTTCAAGATGTAAGAGGCCTAGGAAACCAATGCGCCACCCTTGTCCTAAGGCTGGACTAGAAAATTAATCATTTATTTAATTAATGTGTTTATATAAGAAAACAAAAAGAAACCAAGCTGAGAATCACCACATTGTGAGCATCAAAAGTTACATAAAACAGCCCTCAAAACGCCTTCCCTGTACCACTTCCTAGAGCGGCGAGGTGTCAATTTGTGTAAGAGAGAAGTCGAGGCGAAGCCGGTTTCAACTTACTTACTTTTCAATAAAGTAAAAAATAATTTATAATAATAATACCAGCCTGTTACTGTCCCACTGCAAGGCAAAGGCCTCTTCTCATACAGAGAAGGCACGAGCATTGATCAACACGCTTGCTCAAGACGGGTTGGCGATTTCAGACTTATATTAACTATAAGTCCAGGTAATAAATTAATTTATTAACTTAAAAATAAAAGTTTTCCTTTACTGAAATTAATACCATCTATCGTCAAGAAGCAGAATCAAAAAGACGCTATCACTACACAAACAAAACGTTCAATGTTTTACAGAATAGGTCCTATCATTCTAAAATTATTATGGGAATTAAAAAAATCCAATACAATACAGTTGAACAAGTGAAAATAAAATAAAATGTGCAATTTTCCTCCATCTCGTTCTGGTATATTTTCTAATTATATTCTGTCTCTGTCGTAAACCGTTGTACAGCGACTTGCTGTCGTCCATATCAAGCTGTGCCACGTGACCTAAAGTGACGGCATGGCGGGATCGCTGTTGTATGAATTTTTAGTTCCCGATTATAACGTTTTGGCGCCGTGTTATTTTAGAACATGTTCTTTTGTTTTTGTAATTCAAAGCTAAAAATAGGTGTTTTTGTTGTTTGAATGTTATGGTGAATTAGTATGTAGTATTGTAGTGTAATATATTACACTATGGGTATTTTTATTTTGGCAATACTAGACACGATTGACTGTACCATTTTTCAATAGCGTAGAGTTGCTAATGCGAGCACCGGAATGGAAGTCGGTAGGAATCGTGATAAATAGTGCTTTCGCCACTGCTTCCTAGTGTTTTAGCTGGGAAGAAGTGGCGCTACGTACTCCTCACCAGACCTGTGCCAAAAATGTGTTTTAGTTCCATGTAGTTTAGTGTGTATTACCTAGAATCAGGATTAACGGTAACTGCAGAGTCATTTAAAGCCAGCTTCTTGATAGCGTCACTGAGTTGAGGATGTTGCGACTGGTCTGCTGGGAAGATGCCTGCATAGACCATGTGTTTGACTGGCGGGACTGTCGACACCGACTCGTTGTCCGCGACCTCTTTTGCCAGCAATGTGTCACCGACACTGCCGCCGGCTTTTGGACCGCAACCTGAAATAAAGGTCCATGAAATATTTTGTTAAGATACAAACATCTAACAGTAAGGTGGATAACTACTTATGCAAGATGTCATCAGACTCAAGTCGACTTCAGCCGTAGTGTTGAGTTAGGGAAGCTTTTATTGAATAGAATGGAAGTATTAACAATCAGATGACAAGTAAGAATAGTCTAGAATGATTTGTCACTTACCTACCATAACAACTTGGCCGGCCACAGCTTGTTCAATAGGCTCCTCACTTGGTCTCAATATAGCAAGGAACTTCACTATATGAGGCTTAGCATCAGACTTCCATTTGACTGCTTGACCCACTTGTACCTTACCAGAGTGTATGTATGCCAAACATAACACCCCCCTGTATTTATCATGCCAGGTGTCGATGATATGTGCTCTAAAATGGCCCTGAGTATCTACAGAAGGTGGAGGTATTCTAGTTATAACGGCTTCTAACAACTCTTTGACACCCCAACCTTTTTTGGCTGAAATACTCATCACACTGTCTGGTTCTATCTTAAATAAGGAGTGTAGCTGAGCTTTGACTTTGTCAGGGTCAGCTCTAGGCAGGTCAACCTTGTTCAGAGTTGGTATAATGTGTAGGTTGTTTCTTTTAGCCAGTGAGTACACAGCTACTGTCTGTGCTTGAACACCTTCATTTGCATCTACTAACATTATCACTCCTTGGCATGCTGTTATACTTCTGACAACCTGTAAAAATATATCATAGAATTAAACCTAAATATATAGAATACTACATTATCGCATTCAGATTCAATCAATGCTGATAATTGATTACCTCATTAGAGAAATCTACATGGCCTGGAGTATCTATAAGATTGAGGAGGTAGGTTTCATTGTTGTATGTGTAATTTAAGGATGCAGTCACAGCTTTCACAGTAATACCCCTTTCTCTTTCAACCTGCAACAAAAATTGGTTTTAAATATACACCTGTGAAAGCATTGTTTTGCTGTTCTAGATGCAATTTACTATAGAAAGTTTTTATTGTATATTCATTGATTAATTTTATGTCTTACACATAAAACTAATAAGTACACTTTTATGCTGTATTGTAGAATTTTTAGATAAGTGAAATAAATATTACTAAAAAGCTTTACTTACTTGCAGTTGGTCCAAAACTTGTGCATGTTCAGCGCCTGGTTTGATAGAACCAGTTATTTCCAGCAGTCTATCGGCTAGAGTACTTTTACCATGGTCTACATGAGCCACAATACTGAAGTTGCGAATCTTTTTCACATCAGTATTCTTCTCTAGTGTATGTGAACTATTCAAACGCCGTGATATTATTCTGAAAATGTATGAGATATACTTAGTACTGTTTTATTGATAAAACTTTACGAAAATATAAAAGTTTTTAGCTAGAAAACAAACCTTGGAAATCCTCGATAGTTTACAGAAAATAGACTCCTTACATTAGTTATAAACTTAACCATTGTCAATTACATTTGTTTTATTCATACACATATAGTTATTTTAATATTAACAAACAACAAAAAATCGCGCAAACATAATGAGATTATAGGTTATCTGTCAACTGTTATGTCATATTTTTGACAATCAGCTGTTAGATTGCGTTCCCTACTAATTAGAAATATTTTATTCGAGAGAGATGATGATACCCAGACAAAGCGGATGAAAACATAGTATTGTAAATTAATTATAATAGTTGATGTGACGGATTCATATACATTTAAAGTAAACTATTACTTATGTAAATCACCGATGCGCTACCAAAATGAAACATAATTGTTTGCCCCACCAATGGGACAAAGTGGAATGTTCACAATTTTGCAATGGCTGGGCCGGCCTCGCTCGGTGGCGCTTTCCCAAGGGAAAATTATCGCATTTAAAACTAAGAGTTCACTATATTCCCACTAGGGTTGGCATTGTTGCCACTGTTGGATAAAATATTAGGCGAAAATACACACAGTTTTATTTACAAAAATTGCAAAATAGAGACTATTCATACGATCTCGTATGAACAGTTTCTATTTTTGAATTTTTCTAGGATGACTCTGAAGCAGGTTAAAAAACAACAGCACGAACACGGTGATGCCGTCAAAATTGTGAATATTCCACTTTGACCTTGTCTCACTGGTGGGCAAAGAGTAAAGTAACTATACAGAGACTGGTGGGACAGATTGGTGGAGTAAAGTGGAATAAGATTTTTTCATACTATAAAATCCACATTATACGGTTTCACGGTATGCATCGATAGAACGTTTCGATACGCTATAGCAGGGGTGGCCAACCGGTCACGGCTATTACTTCAGTGGATCGTAGCAAGGCAAAAAGTTTAATATCCTAATAATGCGTGACAACTGGGCACTGATGTTCCTTTAAGATTTCAAGAAGTATGTAATTGATAGATCGAACAGTGTTTTGTCAGTAAATAGTAGATCTAGGGTATGGGAACTTATCATTTACAAAAACCGGCCAAGTGCGCGTTGGACTTGCACACCAAAGAGTAAAGTAACTATACAGAGAAAGAGTAACAACTCTGTGGTAAAAATTGCATGTATGGAAAGTGCTGCCACCTTGAGTTTGGTGGGTGAACTAAGGCTCTATTCTACACCTACATAGGTATGTTGGTGTATAATAGAGCCTTAGTTAAATCCTCATAATAAGTATGCATAGCTAGGTAGCTATGCATACTTATTATGAGGATTTACTATTCTTATTAAATTTACAGACATCTCATTCAACTCTTTGTCCTAGTTTTTTTCTCATATTAAGAAAGAACTCTTGCTTCACTATCGAAGACAAAAGTAACTGAGAAATCAGGACAATCTGTAGAGAGAGTCTGTATTAGGGTCATAATCAGTGAAGTACAGAATAATGAAATGAAAAATGATTATCAGACAAATTAACTATATTAATATTTCCTCTTTCTACTACAATATCTGTAGCAACTGCCATACTCAAACTTATTACTTGAGCCGCATTTTTACTAAGTGTTCATTGATCAACTTGTGCAGCATACTCAGTTCTCCACGCGATTTATCGGCTTCAAAAACCCGCTGAAAATATTCCCACTTTACTATTTTTAATACATTTTCGTGCATGTAATGCATTTCTTTATTTAATAAATTATTTATAATTCCTTTTAACAAGTGGGAAACATCAAACAGCAGGGTTATATCATGATTGTTTACATAAATTATCTCCTTTCGGCATTCTTTGTTTGAACTGATAACCCAGGCAAGTTGGTGATATCAGTCAGAGGTCTGGCATAACCAGATTGTCTTCTAGGCCCACAGTAGCTATGGTCTGTCTCCACAAAGGTACTGATTGTTTGCTGAACACCTGTAACATACATTGCAATATTATCATCAGTTTTACTACCCACCTACTTGTCTTAAATTATACAAATTTAGCTGGTACTTTGTGTAGCTGTCTAATTTGCCCATCCTTATCATCAGCCAGTCGAATGAAAACAATGTGTGCTCACAATGTGGTGTTTCGATGCAACCTCAGTCAGTGTGAAGTAGCTAAGATGTTCCATTTTGACTACATAAAATAGTTGTTTTTAATTCAGTAATTAATAGTTGTTTTTACTTTTATTGTAGTTATTTGACGAGCACAACCAATTGATTGCTAATCTGAATCAATTTGGTATTGTTATAAATGTTGTTCTGTCACAAATATTGATCTTATTTTACTTACGATTCAATTTAACTGTTGGTATTGTTGAACAAATAAGATGACCTCCAGTTGTCTAGAATGTGGGATCAAAATGGTGATCACATACTCTTTTGTTCTTATATATCTTCGTACGGTCACTTTCTAGTAACCTTGCTGCCAACAGCCGCTATCCAAGCAGCGAACAAATCAGGGCGGTTGACGGGTCTTGGGAACCGGTGAAGGGGTACACCATAGGTAACTGAAAATTGAACGAAATACATGAATATCAGAATATGGCTAAATAAAATGAAATGATGGAATAACATACTTAAAACTTTTTCTTGCTTATATTAAAGGTAATATGGTACGGTACGGTAATAAACACTTACCTAAAGCATCACAGCCAAAAATACAATATTTTCTTCGGAGTTCACTCATGATAACAAAACAACATAAAGGACCAACGAAAAACAAAGTGATAACAATATTATGAAATGAAAACAAAACAAATAACAGTAACAAGTAACAATTTTAACAGAAATAACTGAAATAACTGAGAAATAACTCGGGAAGCGTATCAAATCAACGTCGGGAAAGCCGGAGTTGACAATGTCGCCATGGCGGCTACGCCTATGACATTTGTTTGACAATTTGACAAATAAGACAAAATGGCTGCCAAGTTTGTTTATCCCACCAAACTTCAGATGTCGCTGTCGTCTATGGAAATTGATGATAGTTCTAAGTGTGCCCCCCCTGTTGCACACGAAGGGTTCCGTACCACTGTACAATATTTAGCAAATAAATGAAAATACTTAACGAAGAATATTTTTATTTTTCATCTTCAATTTTTAATATCGCAAGGATTTTGTATTTCACAATGATACTATGAATTACAAAGTTATTTTTTGCAGTTGAAGAAATCACCCATATTTAAATAAATATTACCATAAGAATCGGCATATTTGTTGATTATAACTAACTTGTTTAGTTGTTGAGATAGAGCTCGTACAAAAATGGTCATAAACTGACAACTTTTACGGGCCCTTATTTGTTCATTTTTAAAGAAAAAAAAAATCGTTCTCTATTTGATGAGCTCTAAATGCCACCTCACCTCACATGCCAGGGATATTTTTTGTTCTTCAGTCTTAATTTTATTGTATGGAGACCCCCCTTCATTTTTAACTTTATTTTATTTGTTGTTATATTTATTTAATTGTCTACCTATTACGATTCATGACATACAGCTCGTTGACAGACTGACGAACAGCGGAGGCTTAGTAATAGGGATCCGTTTGCCACCCTTCGGGTACGGAACCCTGAAAGGGAAAATAGCAAACATAAAAAATCTGATGAGCATTTCAGTTTATTTTTTATTATTATTATAATAGTTACCTACCTAATTATTTATAACACTCACAATGACTTATCATAATTCATATAAGGACGGATTAATGTCATGCAGGGCCGCGCCGACTGTCGGAACCGCCTGTGCGCGAAACCAATGAAGAGCCCCTTTTTTTTTTGGTATTCGTGGTTTTCCGCATTTTATTTTTTTTTTTTTTGTTTTTCATTTAAATACGTAAATAATACTATCGTAAATAGAAAAAGCTCGGTTCGCTTCCGCTTATTCGCAGAGAGAAAGAGGAAGAGAAAGAGAAAGAGAGAGAGAGAGAGAGAAAGAGAGAGAAAGAAAGAGAGAGAGAGAAAATGAGAGAGAAAGAGAAAGGAAGAGAGAAAGAGAGATTTATGCTATGGGTGTCGTTATTAAACCTGCGGACGAAGTGGCGGGCTGAAGCTAGTCATCATCATCATCATTTCAGCCACAAGACGTCCACTGCTGAACATAGGCCTCTCCCAAGCACCGCCACTTCGAGCGATTCTGTGCTTCCCGCATCCGACGGATTGCTGAAGCTACACATTATTATAATGCAAAAAAAGCTATCATAGCAGACAGACCGCAGCCTAAGCAACACATAGCGGTTCTTTTGATTTTAACGCAGAGCTCATAATTAATGAAAACTAAAACCCGAGACCTAAACATTCCACGAACCACAGACGTAAATATTGTCTTGGAGATTTGTACTCACTTATCGATACTCGACTATGATGATTAATGAATGAAATTGGTAAAAATTAAGTCTCAGAACCGCCTCCGGCGCCCCTAGTGCCCTGGGCCCCTGGCGCCTGTGTGCGTTGCACACTTCGCACATAAGGGCGGCGCGGCCTTGTCATGGAACGGACGGAGTAGCTACTATCACATTTTATAAATAAACGATAAGTAAACATAATTATCTAAATTATATCTTAAACAACTTCTTCGATACTATGATCAGTCGAATCGGGACTCAAGCTTTGTTCATCTGGTTGATGTTGAAGTGCCTTAAGTTGGTTTTCGAATCCTGTAAAACAATAAAGTGTTCCTTTAAAATCTTTCAATGTAAATTAAAAGTACCAACATAGTTTAGAGGGAACATAGTTAATTATTATGCTAGGCCGAGCGGGTCCGAGTAATAGCACGTAGTATAGAAAATATATTAGGTATGCGTGCATGTTCCTAAGGTCTAGTTTCCAAGAACCCAGCATGGCCTAGCATTAAATAAGTCTCAATTCAATATTCGATTCTTACGAGGTGCATCCGCGTGATTAGGCGCGTATTGTATTAGTAATCGAAGAACTTTCTCTTCCGATATCAATCCTGGACGACCAGACACAGCACGCAAAAGCTGTTGCCCAGCTACAACACCTGAGGACATATACATAAAAAGGTTTTAGAACAAAAAAAGTTAGTAAATACACTCAGTAAAATCGCAAAGTATCCATTACCAGGGTTAATTTCGCCAGCATCTAACATTTTCTTAACATCCACGAAGCGTTTGACGATAGCACTTTGCTCTTGAAGCGCCGTTGTTTGAGCACCTGAAATACGTGTTAAATTAATTATTTACTTTAAATTCAAAATAATAGGTATGATAAAATAAATTAATAGGTAATGTTTGTTTTATGTCACCTGTATCAGTGTCAGATGATTTTGCCAAACACCTGATAGCTTCCTTAAGAGCCTCTAATGCTTTATCATAGTTCTGTAAAACAGATTAAACATTTAAACGCGCAACAAAAAAAAAAACACGCTATAAAAATGCATAACTAAACACATTGCAAGGTTAGGTGACATGACTATGCGGAATTTTCAGCAAGGAACGGATCTATACCGGGAGTGCAAAGAAGAAATAAGAATAACTTGAAGTACTCACATCATACTCATCAACTTCGACTTTAGCGCATTCAGCGTAGAAAGCGGCTAGTTTCCCGTACGCCTTTGCCCTGGTGTAGAAGTGCAGTATGTGCCTCATGAGATCGGGGCGGGTACGCCAGTCCGCGCGGCGACGTAAGTAGTCGGCCGCCATCAGCTGAGCGTTGCGGTCGCGGGTCGCTGCCGCGAATGTTGCTATACGATCTGCGTCACCTGAACGCATCAACCATCGCATTGCACCTGCCTAGAAATTATTACTGAGGTTTATTATGAAAGGCCAATTTGGCTAAAGTCGACTTGGTAATTGCTTTACCACTTTTACCAAGGATTCCCAGAAAATTGAAACTTCAATTATAACTGTCACGTAGACAAGTGGACCTTGTCGTTATATGAAGTGCAAGTGACATTTATCCATAAGGTAATGAAGAAATAAAATGATGAGGTCGATAACCTGAACAAGTCGCATATAATTATGTAGCGCAATTTGTGCTAGATATGTCAACCATTTGTACATCGATTTTACAACTTGAATCGATACAAATGTATCCTAGTGCTGACGAAGCTACACAACGACAAATAATGACCCACATCATCTTGGTAATTTCAGAAGTTACCTTATCTCCCGCATGCGCCAATCGTTTCGCAGCCTGGTGGTAGAGCCCGCGGGCCCCCAACACGTCAGCCAGACGCCTAAGCAGCGCATCCCTGCCAGTCGTGCCGGCCGGCGCTGCTAACCTGTCGCTCAGCTCTTCTGTTAACGGTGTTGGTATTTGTTCCACTATGTCTAAAGCTTCTTCGTACTGTAGGAATTATAGAAGAATTAAACGCTTTGCCAAAAGTGTATCAAGTAAGTAGCTACAAGGAGTTGATTCAATTAGCAGCGTAGATATTGAGTCCAGCATGTCGCAACAACATCTATATATCTATCTATATTTTTTTTTTAAACAGCTTATCACGCACTAAAAAAGATAAAATAATTAAATTGACTACGATTGGTTACGCTTAAGATATATGTACCAATGCATTTTACCCTTGCATTTTTTTTAACTTCATTGATAAAGTAAACGTATACATAATTAAAATTATGCATAGGTATACTTTTATCGTAATTAAAATCATAATTATGTGATGATGACTATTGATAACGTTTCCCGGATTTTTTTTCAAATTCGTGAAAAACTACGTCCTTTTTTAACAACTTCATAAAAGGAAGAGGTTCTTTTTTCGTCAGGTTCGTCTTTAAGCAATTTTTTATTCTTTTAAGGTATGTTTATCGATATTATCGTCAATAGTGGACAAATTTTGAAAAAAAAAATCATTTGGTCATGGGGTCTCAACTCGAACAAATTATAATTAGTCTTGAAAAAAATCATAGATGGCAGCATAGGTAACAATTATGAAATTAATAATTACTAAAAAGCGATAAACGGCAGATTTTGGTTGAAGTAAGATTAGTAAAAATCAAAACTTATACGTACTTATATGTATGTGCTGTGGGTGAACCTTAAAGTAAATAAATTAATTAATTAAAACTTCATTGTTTGATGCTGATTTATCTATTTAAACTCATAAATCTCGTATTTTCAACAAAAAAGATAAATGAAACCTTTAATTTCTATTCCAACATATACAATGATAAAGTAGCTATTTGTTAATAATTTTGTGTAGAGTTCGTCGCAATAAATGGCGTTTTACTCAATTTGCCATCACGTTTAGTAGGAAAATCAATCATTTTTTATTATCTAGTACCTACGTTACATAGAATAAGGATGATGCCTGGGTAAAAAAAATTAAATTCTAATTAGTCCGTCAGTCACATAATAAAAAAATATTAGACACGTATTTTTTGTTTTATCATATTAATAAAAAAATACTTAGATAAAACGCATTTTAAGTTGGGGAGTGGGGGTTGATACGTCACTAGTACGTATAAAATCTACATACTCGTAAAGTTTTACCACAATGTATCGCCGTAATCTTTAGATTACGTAAAAAAAGAAAAAATACGTGTCCAATATTTTTTTATAATCTCAAAGACGGACATAAAAAAATTTTTAGTCATCATCCCTATTATAAGAATTGAAAGAAATCTATCAACATGTTTTTGGCAAGTACATATTTACATATTTTTTTATTTTCATTTTTCTGATCTACTAAACTTTCTATAAAAAAGGATTGCAAAAAACGTTTTAAAAGTAGATAGCTATTCTGCCTGTCTCACCTGTCTGTCACAAATGCCTCTAAACTAGACAAAAAATCACCAAAATTTTGTTTATTCCTATCAAACTTATCTATATTTTAGTTTGACAGCACTAAGATGACACTGAGTTATTAATTTAGTGAAAATGGCAATTTTGCTATTCTGAATTTGACGTTTTTAACCTAAAATTTTGATTGTCTGAGTAAATCAGACTATTTTTAATCGCGCTTAAAAATGTGTGGAATACAATTAGTTATCATGAATTAAAATTCACACCAACACCTCGACTTCAAGTACAAAAACAGAACTGTATCTTTTTTTTTGTTGCTTATATTTCGAAAATTGTGTGTCCTATCGCAAAAATAATGAAAATTTCGACCCCCTTTATAAGCCGTAAACCCATACAACTGAACATGTAGGTAATAATTTTTCATATGTTTCACCCAAAAAGTGAAAAAAATCCATAAAAACACGTCGAGGCAGTCCACCTTGCGCGCCGCCGCACGGTGGGCTGGAGTCGTCAAGTATAAAAAAATTACAAATAACAAAAAATATTTGTATTAGTACATAAAATAATTAAAAAAATACTCATTTGAATCCTTAAGGCTTAAGGATGGGAAGGATGTTTTTTTTCTATAAGCACGCAGTCCTAGGTCTTCATTTAACACCCTTTTAACAGTAGTTCTGCTTAGTCCCATCTGCAGAGCCAACTTTTTTTGCTTGCGGACAGGATTTCGTTGGATTCGCGCCTTCATTGCTTTGATGACCGCTGGAGTCCGAACAGTACGAGATCGACCGCTCCTTTGTTTATCTTCTAATCTTGAATCTTCCCTGAATCGTTTGATAGTACGATAAATAAATCTCAGTGGAATTTTCAAACTTTTCAGCAGTTTGAAAATCTCAGTTGGCGCGTGACCGCAACGATGCAATGCAATTACTGCGACTCTGCCTTCTTTGCGCGTCCACTCCATTTTAGAAAATGAACAAAATTCCAGAAACCCTTTGTTTTTATTTTCTTTAAATATTCAAATTTCGAATGCCCATAATATTTTCCTCGGCTTGCATTCTAAATTCGAAATTTTACCAATTTGACAGAACTTATGGCCCGACTACGTATATCATGCATATATTATGAAATTACGAGAGGATGGTAATCAAGGAATAGCTGAAATCCTCGAACACCTACTTAAAAATCCACAGGATGTGCAAAATGCCAAAGATAGTCTTTTAGGTAAAAATGAAAAACCTAAATTTACTCCAGATGAAGCTTTGGGACTTGTTTTGTCCCTTAAATTAACAAAGTGGCAATACAATACTTTAAGAAAAAGTATCAAAGAGAAAAATGTCGACATGTTCCCTTCCTGCTACAATGTGCAAAATACAAAACAAGAATGCTACCCGCCAAAGGATGATATTACCTTAACAGATACAACTGCTACAATAAAATTGCAGCCTCTATTGGATATAACCGCCAAAAGGATATTCAAAGCAATCAATATTGATAGCACAGACTGTAAGGATTTGACAATGATAAGCAAATGGGGAATGGATGGTGCCTCGAATCAAGCCAACTATAAGCAAAAAATGACAACGGATGACAAAGAGGACAGTGTTTCGACAGATGATTCAAGTATTTTTATGGGTAGTTTGGTACCAATAAAAATTGTTTCCGAAACAAATTATCTGGGAAAACGACTCACCAAATTCAGCATATTGGTGTCGTCCAATATTGTTTAAGTTTGAAAAAGAGAATAAATCAACAATTTTAAGAGAGAAAACCGAAATTGAAACGGAGATAAATGAAATGAAGGAAACAGAAATTGGAGAAATAAAAGTCTCACATTCATTATTGCTTACCATGATAGACGGTAAAGCAACATCAATCCTCTGTGAAACTTCAGCTCAACGATGTGACATATGTAAAGCTGTTCCTACAGAAATGAATAACTTTTATTATTAATAATATTTATTATTATTATTAAAAACATTGTTATTGACTAAAAACATTGATACCGACTTGTACAAATATGGTTTATCATCGCTGCATATATGGATACGTTTTATGGAATGCATTCTACACATAGCCTATAGACTGGATTTCAAAACATGGGTTGCAAAAGGTGAAAACAAAGTTTTGATGGAAAATAGAAAAAAAGCATTCAGGAAGCTTCTAAAAATCAAACAGGCCTTTTAATAGATGTTGTAAAGCAAGGACATGGAATACCGCTCGAAGATTTTTCTCAAATACAGAGATTGCTGCTGCAATTACTGGTGTCGATGGAAACTTAATAAAACGGTTTTCAATCATTTTAGAAACAATATCTTCAGGTCATAAAATTGACACAGTGAAGTTTAAAGAATATACGGAAGCCACCATAAAATTATACGTAGATTTATATGAGTGGTATCACATGCCCTCCAGTGTGCATAAAGTTCTTGTTCATGGAGCAGCTGTCATTGAAAAGTTGGGATTAATTCCGATTGGAAAGTTATCGGAAGAAGCGGCTGAATCTAGAAATAAAGACTTTAGGCGATATCGCCAACACCATTCAAGAAAATTCTGCAGAAGAGCTAATAATGAGGATATTTTAAATAATTTAATAATTAGTTCAGATCCTTATATATCATCAAAACGTCATAAAATGATACGGAAACACAAACCATTTTCAGAAGAAGCGAAAGCCATGCTTCTGTTATCTCCAACATTTGAAGATGATGAGCGGGAAAATATAGAATTTGTAAATGTGGAACATTTAGAGAACGAGTCTGAATCAGAATCTGATGTAATTGTCTAAGTGATAATTTTGTGAGTGCGTGTGTGAGTAAGAGTGTGCGTATGAGTAGATTAGGCCTCCTGGAGACACCACTGATAAAAAAAAACGCGCTTAGTTCTCTATCTCAAGGGTGGTGTGGAAAAGGGAATGAAAAACAATTTTCTCCAAAATAGAAGAAAATCGAAGCAAGTGATATATCGGATAATTTGCCTAAAAAATAGCACAATCGTATACCGAAAGCCGTTTTTTGAGAACTCTTGAGAATTAAAAGTTATTCATATAAAATCAAATTTCTCCATACAAAAATAAATTCAAATCGTTTTATCTTTAAAAATATGGTATATACAAAAATCGCAGAAAAAAAATGTCTTGTATTTAGTGGTAGATCGCAAAGCCGTTATTATTATTTTTTAAATTGCTCATGAATTTTCGTGAATCCCTAAGTCTATGAAAGCCATAAATCGATGATGAAAGCTTGATTTCAGCCCAACGTGCGCCGGCTCTAAAAAGAAAAATGTGGTATAAAATAACATAAAAAATACCTAATTATTTTACCAAATAGGTAGGAATTAGGTACACTTATCTATGCCATAATTGCCATAATTATTTAAAAATAATAATTATGGTAATAAAATAACGTTACAAATACCTATGACCTAATGTCATAAGATGTTTTTTTTTAATTCTGTCACTTATTCCATATTTCGGACATGGATAAGGTTACCTAATTCCTACCTATTTGGTAAAATAGGTAGGAATTAGGTAGGTATTTGTAATGTTATTTTATTACCATCATTATTTTTCATGATTATAGTTGATTTATATTTCTACGCATATATTGTTTTTTAGGGGTATGAGGAACAGGGTGTAAAGTTCACTCATCCCCCATAGAAAAGGGAGAATCCTCTGACCAGACGGGTGTCGTGTCTGGCGGGCAACTGCCCAGAGGTTGAAGTCGGGAAGCTTGTATATATGTTCATCGCGCGGTAAACTCTAATTGCGCGATGCAGGATTTGTGTGACGTCAGGATGTTGTGTGACGTCAGGTCTTTGATGCGTAGTTCGCATGTAGCGATGTAGATGCCGCTACAGTTTCAATAAATTGTACTCCAATAAAAATCCTTAAAACTATTCTGTAAATCGATTAGATGGTCATCCGAGAAATGATGTTTCAAGATAATGGCCTTCGCGCTGCCGATCATTCGAGCTTATAATTATTCGAGATTTTGATGCATCGCGGTAGTGAACTGTCGCGTTCCTAGTTTATCGATTTCAAGTACTATCGAGTTAACGTTTTCGAGCAAGTATTATTCGATCTTAGGTTATTCGATTTCAAGTAGGGAACCCGGCAAACAAGTACCACGTGAGTCGCGATTGTCAAATTCGATTTTAATTGTGTCAAAATTATTTTAAAATGTTGACCTTTTTTTTGCAGAATAGCTATAATCTCATAGCCAAACGTAATGAATTTTAGTGATAGTTTAGTTAGTTAAGTCTGTTCTTGGGATAAATTCATCCCAACTACGGAACCCTTCATTGTGCGGGGTCCGACACGCACTTGGCCGGTTTTTATTTGATATTTTTTTTAACTTTTACTATCATAATGAGTTCGGACGAAGAAGGCGTGTTTTCAGTGTTAGAGTTTTAGCAATAGGTAGTAGATTTGGTAAAGAGGAGAAGAAAATCTGGATTTAAGCGTTGAAAAACTAAAAACCCATAAAGAAGCATTCGCAGCAGCGTGAAAATTGGTAGCTCACTCACACAGAAATGAAACTATTCCAACTCGAGATATTTTTGTTGTATTCTTATTACTTGTCCTTGAACGCACCGTGCCATGTGCAATTTAAAGAATCTACCATAATAAAACAACGCCATAAGTATCTAAGTCGACTCCTAGATGGCGTTGTAAAACTACAGTCTCTGGCAAGTAGTGAGTCGCTGATGCTGCCATCTGTTGAAAAAATAAAGGAAGAAAAATACCCAGCTCAATAGCCAGACTTACGGAGGTATCATTTCTTTGTACGGGATTGGGTATCTGTACGTAGTATTATATTATCTGTGATTTGGTAGAGGAAGCTTGTGCGATGGTCCCTTAAATGTTTTTTTTTAACTATACTTGGGTCGTTTTTGAGTTAGGTTAAATAAATACGTATTTTTCCCAGTCTATGTGGATGATGTTATAATAACTTCCTGTAACTGTTATTTACATAGCCGGAAGAGGTCGCAACCCAGCGCTACAATTGTGGCGATAAGTCCCCTCTTTGAGGAGTGGCTAGAGAGGTGCCACGGCGTTCTCACCTTCCGTTTGACACAGGTCCTCACCGGACATGGTTGTTTCGGGAGGTTCCTGTTCGGGATAAAGCGGGAGGAATCGCCCGGGTGTCACCACTGTGTGGATCACCCGGAGGACACGGTGGAGCATACGGTGGAGGTCTGCCCGGCTTGGGCGGAGCACCGCCGTGTCCTCACGGAGGTGACCGGCGGCGGCGATCTCTCGCGTCCGGCCCTGGTTCAGGCCATGGTTCGGAGCGAGAGTGCATGGGAGGCCGTCACTTCCTTCTGCGAAGCAGTAATGCTCGCGAAGGAGGATGTGGAACGCGTGAGGGAGAGGCAAGATTCGCGCCCTCGCGCCCCTAGTCGCCGCACAAGACGCCCGGGGCGTCGGGAGTCGCAAGTCGATTTCCGGCCACCGTAGGCGCGGGCTAGCGGATGGTGAGCGATGACGACGGCAGTTATTTGATAATTACCCACCAAAAAAAAAGGTAATTTCGGAAATACGTAGAGGTAAGTGTAAACAGTGCGCTAGGTGTACAAGTTCTCCGTTCCCAATCCCTCCAAGTGGTAGCATTTTGCCACCTAAGTACTTATGGCGATGGTAATAAACCTGGTTTCACACTTTAATTATTTTTATGTTATTTTCAATCATACTAGTAATTCTGAAATCAACTTAATCAACACTACCGTAAAGTTGATAATTATTTGAGACGAAATAACTTCAAATGGAAACAATGATTAAAATAGACTTTAGGGCAATTTTTGTAGACTAATTAATATTAATAATGTAATGACAATAATATCTTACTCACCTTCCCAGCGGTCGCTAGCAAAGCAGCAGCATGCGAGTGCTGGTTCGCTTGCCTCAGATGAACAGCTAACGTATTGGCAAGCTCTGGGTCCACTTTGTCTCCAAGAGCTTCTACAGCCGCGATCATAGCGTTTGTGTCGCCGCTGTTAACTGCCAGCTTTAATGCCATATGGATTTTTCCTGAATGAAGCAGAGAGCTAAGTTTTGTAGTTGGGTAGTTTTTTTACAAGGACAGTTTCTTAAGCTGGCTTTACAGTTGTGCAAACTTAGGTATTCATTGATCATTTCACGAGTAAATAATTATTTATTTATAAGTTGAAACAATTTTTTTGTATATTTTATATAAGTAGGTACTAAACCGGCTTTATCAGTTTAGGCATGCTGCATACCAATGCTGTCGGTATGCTTAATATGCTTTTGTTTTGACAGAGATGCCGTTTGTTAAAATCAAAAGTACCTAGGGCAGTTGTAGTTGGTCAGCATCAGAGGCTCAGAAACAAGAAAATCTGTTCAACATCTGTTCGAGATATACCTGCTTTCTGGTATAGGGCAATGGCTTGTTCAATCTGCCCAGCGTTCTCGAGTATGGACGCGGCATGCAACGCGTGAGTGGTTGACACGGAGCCGGCGCGCCACACCAGGTTCCAAGCGCTCGCCTCCGCAGCGACACGGATAGCTGAAGTTACTGCCCCGCATTTTATGTACATCTGGGGATAAAATATAAGAAAAAAAAAATACTCAATTGAATCCTCCCTTTTTACCCTTGGGTTGTTTGTAGTACGGCAAGAATATATTTTGTTTCTATTGAAGTTATTTGACATCACCGACAATGAAGAAAACATCGTGAAGAATCCTGGACTTATAAATTAATATGCCTAAGTCTGAAATCGCAAAGCAAGCGTGGTAATCAATGCTCATGCCTTCTCTGTTTGAGAAGAGGCCTTTACCCTGCAGTGGTATACTAATAGGCTGGTATTATTATTACGGAAGTTTTAGTTTTTCACTTACCTTTACCGCACTTTCAGTCTTATCTGGCTGCATTTCGTAATAACGCGCCATTTGATACAAAGACGATCGGTTCTTCTGACAGACTTTTTCAGCTTCGTCTATTCTTTCCATATGACACAAAAGTCTCGTCTGCTCGCCGAAATCATTAGCTCGTGCGTACGCCTCTAATGCACTATCAATATCACCGCTACTTTCTAAGTAGTGCCCCCACCACGTTGTTAGACTGGGATCACTCGAATTAGCCACGTACTGTGCAAGTACAGGAGCCTGACCCTGTGCGACAAGCATTCTAGGTACATGTGGAACTAACGTACCTGCACTTTCAAATAATTTCAAGGCGGTGCTTGTTTCTCCATTTGACCACAATACTTTAGCTAGCTTATGCTGTGCGCTCTTTATTAGAAGAATATTTTCTCCTTCGTGACTCCCGTTAGTAATTTCGTTCAGTCCGCCTTCCTTAGCTGATATCAATCGTGTGATCAAATCTGGTCTTTGTGCCTCTTTGAATAAGCTTTCAGCTTCTTCGATCATACCGAGATTGACAGCTAACACTGCGACCTTACAAGTGTCATCCATATTATTGTCGCTCATCACTTTGCGCATCATCAAGGCACCTTTAATGTTGCCCATTTTGCCTAAGCACACAGCTCCGACATCGGGCCGTTTTCGGGCGACGCAAACCTTGGCTAAGCTGTCCCAAAAAACCGAGTTTTTGCCACCCGACAATGTCGTTCCAACGACAACTGCCTTTTCCAAATAGCCAGTTGTCATGTAGTATAGAAAGTCCAATACTTGTCTCACAGTAGCAGCGTCATATTCACCAGTGTCTTCAAATTCATGTATCAATACCTTTTTAATGTTCTGCTGTGATAAAATAACAACATACGGCGTATGTAAAGAACATAACGTAAAGTCAGTCATATAGTAATCTTCAGAACCTGAACACCAATTTTTATATTCGTAGAGGCTGCCTTCGTGACAGAGGAATAGATGAACGCGATCCAGATCTGCAGATCTCATATGCACTGCAACAATTCTTGGGTCATTACAGTCCCATATTATAGCAATGGGAACACTTTGATATGGAGGAGTCGCGTTTTCTGAGATGAGCGTATTTGTGATGACGTCATTAGCTACGTCCCAGAGATATAGCCTGGGGTCCGGTGCTAAGCCAGCATTAGCAATACTGAGCGATATATAACGACCAGTGCAATTCACTGACGCTCTCATGACTTCACCAAAGTCTTCAATCATTTGATAACAATTTTTTGGAGGATATGGCATTCTTAGACCTTTCTTTGTGATTTCAGCTAATTTCAGTGTACCATCCATTGTTGCAATAACAATGAACTTACTGGTATTTGTGACGCCGATAGGCTCTCCTTCTCCTTCAGTACTTGGCAGTATTCCTAGACTAGTACCAGATATAGAGTAGCACTCTATGTGAGGATTAACCACACCAACTAGAACATCATTATAAATGATGAGAACATCTGTCTTCCATGGGAAACTCCGTATAAGTGAAAATTTCGTATCATTGTCTTTGCTGCACATCCAAATCTGGAAATTAAGTTCAGAATAAAATTATTATGTAGGTACCATGTTTTAAAAAGTAGTTGGACTGAATGATGTAATACATACTTGTACTTCTTTACCATCACCTAGAGCAATATACTGATCTTTGAATGCAAAAGCTCTGATGGTTATTGAGGTATTGATCATTGATGTTATATTGCTTTTGTTTGTGAGAGCAACTTCATTTGCAGATTTTTGCACCATATGTATATTAGGTGCATATCCCCAACACACTGGCTGTTCACGTAGAACAAATGCACTTGTTATGCAGTTGACCTGTAGCAGTGGATTCATCAGTCCCTCAGAACCCCAGCTCACTTCTTTAACCATGCCTTTGACAGAAGTGCTACTTATAAGTTTCCAATTGTTCCGGTGGTCTCGTCTCCAAAGATACAGATTCCCCTGTGAAGTTCCACAACAAAGAGTATCACTCAAATTGCTGTAACTAATGCTTGTGAATATGTCTCCTGCAACTATCTCTTCTTTCTCATTTGGCAAGACATCATTATCACCAGTATCACTGTCCCAAACCCTGATCAAATTATCTCCTGTTATGACAGCTACATAAAAGTTGCCTGCAAGGACTATACACTGACCATTTCTTGCAGCCATTCTTACATGAGTGTCTGTCATCAAGGAACCATCATCAGACATAATAAATCTAGTTAAACTAAGAGCTCCACCTGACTCCCAGGCAACTAGAAGATAGATATTGCTTACTATACCCATAAATAAAATGTTTCCAGGAGCATTTAGCACCTCAGAACATGCTCCATTAATGTCTATGTATAGTATTACTCCATTATCCTGAGCTGCATAGCATGAATGGTTGTCTGGTTGAGCCCCGTCCCTCATTCTTGCTGTTGTCCTTGGCCGCCAAGCAGCCAGGGCATCTAAGGCATTCTCATCTCCAGCAACTGCTGCACGGGCTAGTCCTCTGATTGATGTTTCAGAGCTTGGTTGAGGTGTGCAGAATGTAATGTGTGTGATAACATCACCAAGCTGGTGGTGAAATGACGTAAGTGGAGCACCCGCACTAGACTGCCAACCAGACAGAGAACCTGCAGCATCTGAAGCTAAGAGTCTTCCCCCTCCCAAGCTAAAGGCTACAGTCGTCAAAGCAGCATTATGGGGAGCCTCTAAGCGAGCCCAAGAGTATTCCAACCAAATGTAAAGCTCCCCACCATCCCAGCCCACAACTAGTAGTCGTCTTATGGGATGCCATGCAAGAGCAGTCACTTGATTTGACAACAAAATAGGCCAGTCACATCCTTCTAAAGGAAAGCCCTGAAATAAAATAACATTTAGTAAAACTACCTAATTAATTAATTATTTAGTATGACGATAGGAAATCAAAAGTTATGATTGTTATAGCTCACGTTATCTTGAAATATAGTGACGAATCCCCCTTTTTCCTGATTATAAGAACCTACAGCCAGAAGAGGTAGGGAAGGGTGCCATGTACCAACAGTGGAAACGACATTACCATCAGTAAAACTAAGTTTTGTATCAATATACAAAGTCATTGCTGAGAAGGCGCAGAAAATTGATTGGTTTTTATTAATATATTTGTCAATTGAGCAATGAGTTTTATGCAACAACGTCTGTCAAATAATCCAATTTTTCTTCAAACCGATTATCCGTTTTCACCATACAACAGTTCACATTTCTTATTAAAATCTTTGCTTTACATTGTTTTGATTTTTACGGTACGGTAATACCGTTGCCATGGAGATGGTCCAGTGTTGCCAACTCCAAAAGTTCAAATTATCGAGTTCCCACGTCGAAATTATCGTTTTTTGGGCAAAATTATCGTACAAAAAAAAACTACAAAAAAAAACCCTCAATTCAATTCAAATAGCAATTCAAGTTGCTCTCAAAAGGTAATGAATAATTTTATATCAGAGTCAAAGGGGAAGTAGGTATATGCCAAGTTTCACAAGCAGCCCAAACCGTAAACATGTTCTATCATAGTTTTTAGGCCGCTTTCCGAATAAGAACGTAATCGCTCACAGCGCTGACATCAATATTTGACGTTCCGAGTTAGATATCACGATTATGACAGCTGAGGGCTGTCATCAATTCGGAACGCCCGTGAATGTTCTCACGGTGCTCGCTCAACGTCAAAACTTGCATATCATATTTCTTTGTGTTTATACTACAAATTTCTTCTTCTTCGTTGGTTAGGTGGCCACGGTAGCCAGAAGCACAATTTCGAAGATGCCACGTTTGTCTAAAGTTATGATGCGACTCAAAACAAAACAGCACAACTGTCATCTTTGACAGCGCTCACGGTGATATTAGTAAAAGGCATGGTCGGCGTTATCGCAAGATGGCACATGTCATGACGTCATCTAAGGCTTATTCGGAACGGCCGTTCAAATCGCTCAAATCAATTACAGCCTAACTCGGAATGCAGGGTAAGTTGATATTTTCGTGTTGTCATTGTAAAATTTAATAAAAAACTAGAGAGAGATAGAGATACTTTATACTTACCCCGCATTCCGAGTTAGGCTGTAATCGATTTGAGCGATTTAAACGTTTAATTTTTATAAATTGACAAATACGTTATAATAGTGGAACTTAAAATGATTTTTCAGGACATCTCAAAATTATCATACGTTTGACATTCATTATCGTACATCGTACCATTGCCAAATTATCATACGCCCCCATAATTATCGTACGTATTGGCAACACTGAGATGGTCCGACTTTCCCGTCTCCACAGAGTACTTTATACTTATTATAACATACTACCCGTCTCCCATACTAGTATAATCTTTGGTCCAACTTGTAGCTCTGTGTGACTGTAACTTGTGCTCACACTTTCCAACACGTACATACAATCATGAATTTAGATTTTTTGCTTGGTTACAACTTTTCCCTATGATTAGGGGCTGTAACTTTATGGTTTTGAGGAATAGAGTAGAGTAGAGCGTTGACGTTTTTAATCTGCCGGCATTTTTTGATCAAATGTCAACAAAAAGATAAAACTGTGATACAGTTTTGAGTTTTAAATTCGTTTCTTTTGGTTTTGTTTGGAAGAAATCTACAAATATGTGGTACTTGACATCCGAAAATGATAATCGAGTTATTTATATCATATCATCAGCTAATCAAATAATAATAGGAAGAAGTGTTGATAACCAAGTGTGCGACTTTGCTATCCCTGATGACCCTTCTATAAGTAGGAAGCATGCAACGCTGGCTATAACGGATAATTGTTTGTTTTTGCAAGACTTGGGCTCTAGATACGGAACTTCCATCAATACCGACAAAGCTGAAGTTAATACAAACATTATATTGAATGAGAATGATGTTGTTAAGTTTGGCAAAATGAATAGTGTATGGAAAGTCAATGTTATTAATCTTATAACGTGTACATCGACTTTGAAAGGAGAAAATCTTCAGAATTTGAAATTGACCATATCCAAAATTGGTGGAATGTTGAAAGGTGATTGGGATAACACCTGTAATTATCTGACTATGCCAGCCATTACCTTGACAATCAAAGTTGTGTTAGCTTTGGTGCAAGGGTCAAATATTGTCACAGTAGATTTTTGGAACAAATGTCTTGAAAGTGTTACCAATCTCACAGCATTGCCAGATCCACATGAATTCTTACCTCAAGTTGTGGAATCTACACTTAATAGAGAAGTTGTGTCATTCCTGCCAGATTCGCGCCGAGAAGCATTATTTCAAGAAAAGAAGTTTGTTTTTTTCTCAAGGAGACAATATGAGATGTACAAACCAGTATTGATTAAAAGTGGTGCTTCACCAATGCTCCTGAGTGAGTGCAGAATGACTATTTCAATGCTTTGTGCCCAAGATGTAATTGTGATACAATATATTATGACAGGTGCCAGTCAAGAAACCCAATCTCAAAAGAAAACAATCAATGATATTGTTAATCAATTAAAAAATAAAGGTAAACGAGTTGTAGCTGATGCTGAAATTGGTCTTGCAATATTGTACTGCTCG
Source organism: Agrochola lota (assembly GCA_947364205.1). Classification (NCBI taxonomy): domain Eukaryota; kingdom Metazoa; phylum Arthropoda; class Insecta; order Lepidoptera; family Noctuidae; genus Agrochola; species Agrochola lota. The sequence goes on along the minus strand of OX376223.1, from coordinate 12,458,537 downwards.
ATGGATAAGTATTGCAATCCTAACTTTAGTTTTACATCTGAAGTAGTTAAACAAACATCAGCACCAGTCAAGATTTCCAAGGTGTTAGCTCAAGAATCTCAGGACCCTGTGTCTCAACAGAAAAGGGAAAATGTCAACATAAATGAAAGTGTGACATCTCAAGAAAACTATGACAGGCTTTCTAATAAAAGGAAATTAAGTGAATTTACTAGTGAAGCCCAAGTAAATCCTAATAAAAAAATTGCTACAACTTGTTTTGCTGTTAATGTAAAAACTGAGAGTGCCAAAAGGAAAATTTCAGGAAATGATGATAAGTTATTGAATCCAGCCAAGAAAGTAGCAATTGATAAAGAGAATAGCAGTGATATGCCATTAAATCCATCTGAACAGGTTGAACATGAGGATAGTAACGATATGTTTAATTTTGTGAAAACAGTTGCTACTAAAAGTGGAGTTGAAACTAAAGCTAAGAAACTTAATTTATCAAGGCCACAGAAAAGAAAATTAAATGATACTAATGATGATGAAGACTTGTTTAATTTTGTTCAAAATAAGGGTCAGACTAATGATGATGTTATGACTAACACTAATATATCTAAACAAAACCTTTTCAGTATAAATAAAAAGAAAAATGATGAAACAGCTGAAGTATCACATGTCCAGAAAAACGAAGGACTTTCAGCTGAAGAAATAACAGCAATGAGAGGATCAAAATTGAAAGAGCTAATGGAACGTAATTCTAATACAATGTACACAGTCAAGAAAGAAAAATCTGAGGAATTGGAAGAGCAAATGAACAAACTTGATTTATGCACTACCATTGTTAAAACTTGTAATAATTTGATTGTTAAACGAGAGCCACTTGTGACTGAAAACAGCTTTGCTAAAGATGCCTCTCATAAGAACTTCAAGACATTTAAGAAGGTATGGCCATTAAAGAGGCAAGTAACTATAATTCAGGCATCTCAAATAAGCTTTGGTGATAATACAGCCGCTTAGTTTAGGAATTAAAAATACTTATTATTCACTATGATTTATTCAATTAGGTAAGATGTTCTTTTTTACTTTACAAACATGTAAAGAAATAAGATAATAAAGATATTAAACTAATCATTGTTTGCTTCTGATTCATCTGTTTCTTGATCCTGGTCTTCATCAATGTCTTCCAGTACCACCTTTTCTTTTTCACTGTTGAATTTAATAAAAGGATTAATAAACGTTGAGGAATATCTATGAGAAGTTAACAGAGTCAAGCATTATCAAAAGTTACAGTGATAATACGTAAATTGGTTTCTTCTGAAACAAAAAGCATCAAAGTTGCAATGATTGAAAGTAAATTACCTGGCTTTGGGAGCTGATTTCATCCTCTTCAGTTTCACAGTGCCATCAGGAGCCACCCTGACAGTCTTGCCAGGGATTGTTGATAGTTCATCTTCCAACACAGTGTAGTGCTTAGGTCTCTTCTGTGTTAGTTTTGGTGGTTTAATTGTACTTGATGGTCCTAAAATATTCAAATATTAATTATTTTTGGCTGTACTTTATTCTAAAGTTACTCTATTAGATGTGGTACTTACGCAGTGTTAGATATAAAGGCAATGACATAGACAATGGCAATTTCAGAGAGATAGACCTAATGTTTGCTTCTCCTCCAGGAAACTTTGTTTTGAGTTGCTCAACTAGGGCCCTTATATTTTCTTTCAGCTTCTCCTGAGGCATGGCAGTATGTCCTATAGTTATAGTTGAAGTTTCTCCTTCACTAAGACGTAAAATAGCAGTGCGTAACCCCATTTCAATACTTTTCTTTAAGTTTTTGTCTTCGTTTATTCTAACTGGGATCAGCATATTGTGTTTTTTGAAAAACATCTTTCCTAACAAATGTGATACATGGTTCAGTACTCTAGTGTCCACCATTATGAAGTCATGCTGAGTCAAGAGTCTGCGTTTTAATTCAAACTGGTCATACTCCACTCTTAGTTGTCTTACTGGCAGTACTGTTTTAACCTGAAACAAGAATATGAATTCATAAAAAAACTATCATTAAACACTTTGATAAGTACAGTACGACACAACTTAGATGTAGCATCTGCAAAATTCGTGAAACCGATCACCATCCCAACTGAGGGTGTCTTGAAAATAATCTATCTTTATTACTGCTTTAGGTGAAAATTATCTTTACGAAAACGCAATAACTTGTAAAGTCATATAACCAAATACATTCGTAAAATTGAAATTAATTAATGAAAATTTTCATATTTATGCTACATCTAGGGTGTGTCGTACTGTTATATTTTTTAGTACTGACTCCAGTAACACCCTCTTTTCTCAAAATTTCTTCCCAGCGATCAATAGTTGGCTCATGGTCATGTTTTCTTCCCTTCTTTATATCTGGTGTTACTAAGCAAACTTCTCCGGTCGAAGCAACAGTGCTGTGTGGCAGCAATCTGGAAATATTAATTATTACGATTTAATAATGTGATGACCTTATGACTAACCACGCCTAAACTTAAATAGATGAAATCTTAGTTTAATCATCATCATTTCAGCCAAAAGACGTTCACTGCTGGACATAGGCCTGCCCTAAGCACCGCCACTTCAACCCATTCTGTGCCTCCCGCATCCAGCAGATTCCTGTGGCTTTTACAAGGTCATCGGTCTATTTTGTAGGAAGCCTTCCAACGCTACGTCTTCCGGTACGCGGTCGCCACTTCAGAACCTTTCGGCCCCATAGGCCATCGTAGTTTACTTACAGTTTTATATTTCCTCTTGTGTTTTGAATTTTAATACAATGGATTTCTGCAAATATTGGCTTTTCATCGTCAAAAATTGCGTTCTTCTGCTTATCATGGGCCACAACTACGTCCAGTAACGCACTCAGGCAGGAATGAACGAGGGCCTCTGTGACACTCTCAGAAGGCATTATATATTTGAGTTTCTTCTTCGGTGCAGCTTCTTTTTTTATTTCCTCAGAAACTTGTTTCACGTTTTTTATCTTTTGTGCAGGTGGTGGATTAACCTGGGGTTTTTGCGGCATGGTTTTTTTATTGAGCTTTTCAACTTTGGCGGATTTTTTATTTTTCGCCTTCAGCGGTAACTTAGGTTTTACAGCTACCATTTTAAATAATTTATACAGACTAACAAATCAAATAAATTTAGACTATTTTCACTGTTTATGTCTGTAACAACAACAAAATAACCTCTGATCATCAAAGAAATTCACACATGACAATTCATAACCTCACTTTGCACATGCGTCAAATTGACATTGGCATTAGATTTTCATTCGGAAATTCAAGTTATTCGGGCGACCTTACACGACCCATGGTCTAAAAAAACATAAAGAAATATACTATTATACTATGACACGACCAATCTGGTATCATTAAAATCATTTCTTTAAATTAATGATTCCAAAGGTTATAATTCTGTAAATACATATTTGTTGTGGTCGCGAATCATATTTAAATCAAGATACAACCTGACACTGACCTGCAAATACCAACAAAAATTAAGAAAATATTCATTTCGCGCCTACAGCTCCGGATTAACCTGTGGTAGGAGTTGACCGGTAGAAATCGTCAAGTAAGGAAAAGCGTTATGCCCGTCCATACGACTTTCTCTCTGTCTTTTTCTGTTATATACGAGTTTATGTGTGCGTGCGAGTTGTAAGGAACTTCGTCCCAGACTGGGGTTCCCCGACCGCACTCGTTTTTTTTCTTCTCTCAACCAGATTTTCGTCTAATGCTAGGTACAATTCTACACTACGAAAACATTTTGTTAATAGCGCAGTCAATAACAACATCAAAAATCGCAAACGCGCATGTAATTACGATTTTTTTAAATGTTGTTAGGTTCCCTTTTTTTTTTCAGGATGGGAAATCATCAAATGACTTCTCCCGCTCTGGGCAGAGCGAGAGGGTGTGTCAGACTTTTACTGACTAAAACCCACCCGTGTTCCTTCCGTTGCCTGTGTGCCGGGGCCACGATATCCCTTTCGGACAAACCCGCAACCCCAGCAGGCATTGGTCTTTCGACCCCGTCGGTTGGTGCTGACATCTCTTTGAGGCGCGCGTGGAACAACGCGCCGTCGACACGGGCCTGGTCCGGTATGGTATCTGACGGCGAGCTGCCCATTGCTCACCGTCCGCAAGCCCGCGCCTACGGTGGCCGGAAGTCGGCTCTCGACTCCCGACGCCCGGGGCATATCCTGCGGCGACTAGGGCCGCGAGGGCGTGAAGCTTGCATCTCCCTCGCGTGCTCCGCCTCCTCCTTTGCGAACATAACTGCTTCGCAGAAGGAGGTGACGGCCTCCCATGCACTCTCGCTCCAAACCATGGCCTGAACCAGGGCCGAACGCGAGAGATCGCCGCCGCCGATCGCCTCCGTAGGGACACGGCGGTGCTCCGCCCAAGCCGGGCAGACCTTCACCGTATGCTCCACCGTGTCCCCTGGGCGATCCACACAGTGGTGACACCCGGGCGTTTCCTCCCGCCTTACGCGGAACAGGAACCTCCCGAAATAACCGTGTCCGGTGAGGACCTGCGTCAGGCGGAAGGTGAGGACGCCATGGCGCCTCTCAAGCCACTCCTCAAAGAGGGGACTTATCGCCGCAATTGTGGCGTGCCCATTGTTAGGTCCCCTGATAGTAGTTTATATATATATACTCAAGTTTGCAACCCTGAAAACGTTGTGCTAGTCCCATGGAGCTCGAAAAAACTTTTTGTAAAATAATGCTCATCTTTGACTAGCTATATCCATGAACCTCGAGTGCTTGGGTTGGGCTCAAATTGTATAAAATTTAGTTTGCTTCATAAAACTAGCGAACTAAGATACCTAAAAACGCGTCCTTAAGGAATATTTTTCAAAAAAACTGAATCAGGTGCCAGAATTTTGCAGTTTTTCGAGTACCATGGGAGTAGCAGAAGGTTTTCAGGGTTACAAACTTGGGCATAAACTACTATCAGGAAACCTAACAACATATAAAATAATCATAGTTACATGCGCGTTTGCGACGTTTGCATTTTTGTGTGTTATAATAATGGTTATAATAATTTAAATTTATAAATTTACTCGCAAGCTCCTCTTTGTAATCTGTCCGAGGCTATTTTATCTATTAATCTTGATCTGGCCCGTATATGCGACTGGAGTAAGAGATATGGACTTATGGTCAACCCCATAAACACGCAGGTTGTGGTGGTAGGGAGTTCTAGGACGGTCTCAAGGATCGACTGTACAACTCTTCCCCAAGTTTCTTCTGGCAATTCAGGTGTTCCCTTCTGTGAGAAAGTTAAAAACATGGGGATATTCATTAATGGAACTTTTCTTGGACTTGAAGCTTAGAATGCCTATGCATTCCACAACTTTCCTCGACAAATCCTTTACTGTCCAGGCTGCTCGTTTATAGAATGCATTGCCAGTTGAAATAAAGCGCGCGCAATTGTTACCTGTTTAAGAGACTCGTGAAAGAACATTACTTGTCGTTGTGATTTTGTAATTATCTATCTCATAACTGTAATTATCTATAGTGTTCATTTATTTTCGCTGCTTATATATTTAGTATGTATGTATTTATGTATCTATTATTTAGGATATGTATTTATTTGTGTATGTATTCTATTATATTGTATACTTATTATTTGCACTCCCGACAGCCCCATTTTATGTCCAGTCAATTCTCTGACCATTCCAAGGTTGCCTGGAAGAGATCGCGGAAAGCGATGAGGCCTCCCATTGTATATTTTGTAGTGTTTTTTTTTTTGTTATATATTTTGGTGGTGTACAATAAAGTACTTATATATAAATAAATATCTCCAAAATGGTGCGTCCTATCGCAAAAATAATGAAAATTTCGACCCCCTCTATGAAACCCATAAACCCCTAAAACTCGACATGTAGGTAATATTTTTTCATAATTTCCATACAAAAAATTAAAAATTCCATATAAAAAACGTCGAGGCTACAGACCCTGCGCGCCTCTGGCTCTAAAAAAAAATCTCGGGTACCACGTGGATTCGCGATTGTCAAATTCGGTTTTAATTGTGTCAAAATTATTTTTAAATTTAGTGATTTGTTTTTACAGTTATTCTGCAAAAACAATTTTCTAAATTTGAAAATAATCTTTAAAATTGTCATAGCCAAAAGTTAGGAATTTTAATGATAGTTTAGTTAGTTTAGTTCGGTGTACAAGAGAATCGGCATCATTGTTTGTACAATATTTTATTGCGAAAATCACCTATTCTGTAGCCGAGTCAATTAACTAAATGTAAGTGAACGTTTCCTGGCCTACCGCCAGACTTCGCAGTGGTTAAAGGGCTTGTGTTCATTAGCGAGTGCATTGCCATACAACACGCTTTAAGAGCTTGTTATCTTTAATTTATAATAATGAATGAAAAAAACCTTTGGTTGTTTGTTTATTGGTCGATGAAAAAACTCGTAGTAAGAGTCGCTGTTGGCCCTAGGCTCATACCTAATTAGGGTGTAGTTATAATTTGGACTCGGATACAGAGACTAACAAAACATTGAAAAAAAATATTGGTCCTTGATTCTGCCGGGCCGGAACATCCCTTGGCTTGAATTAAAGTAACACGTTCTGTGAAACTAGCTTCCAAGTACCAACCTGCTTTCCACCTTCTGTTCAACTGTCTATCTAATACCTTGTTATCTACCTAAACCGTTAACAAATTACAGCCCTGTGACAGACAGCAGGCGTAGGCTTAGTAATGGGCTAATAGGGTGGTATCAGCAACCTTTGGAACCAACCAAAGTCATCATATTACTGAACACATGGATAATAGATCCCAGGTTGACGCTATTTTTATACAGATTATAGCAAGGCGTTCGATAGGATCGATCATGAAATTCTCCTGAGGAAACTTTTCGAATTGGGCATCAGGGAAGACCTATACAGATGTTTTTCGTCTTATGTGCAAAATAGGACACAAGCAGTGGTCCTTAGTGGCTTTATATACTCCTGGTTAACCATCCCCTTTGGTGTACCACAGTGCTCTCTACTGGGGCTCTTATTATTTGTACTTTTCATTAATGCTATCGGCGAGTGTTTCACATTCTAAATACCGAATGTTTGCAGATGACATGAAAATCTATACATCAGCTAAAAGTTTAAATGACGATAGACTTTCGCAGGCGGACATCTAGATAAGTAAACTACTGTAGGATGAATAAATTGGATCTTAACATATCGAAATGCATAGTTATCACCTTTACCCGAAAGAACCTATCAGTCATATTTAACTACTCAATTGCAAATCAGCCTTTAATCTGGAAGTCGTGTCCCCAGAGCCCTTGGTATTCTACTGGACAGTAAGCTCACCTTTGCGTGTCATGTCGACCATATCGCCAAAAAAACATCCAAAGCATTCATTATCCGTAATGCCAGTTCGTTCAATAAAATGAAAACATTGATGTATTGTGCTTACGTCTCTAATCATCTCGATTATGGTAGTCAAATTTGGAATCCGAATTATGCACTGCATTCAGACAGTTTGGTACGAATTTAAATAAAATTCACGAGATACTTAAGTAACTAGGTTACGAATTTAAAATTCTTTATCTGAGTTATGTACAATGAACGATGCGCTAGATTCCACTTTCTTCCATTTGTAACTCGGAGAAATATATCTGACTTACGGTTACTAGTGAAAATAGGAAAATCATGTCTTGAATGTTCTTAACTTCTTTCTAAGCTGTCTCTGAATGTTCCACCTCGACATTCTCGTAAATTTACATGCTGCTTACACTCACACAGTTTACCGTAGCAATTCTTATATGATTCGCTCAGTCGACATATTTAACCAATTTGTAATAATAAACACCCCTCAGTCGATTTGTTGGCAAGTAGCGTAGCATCAATGACCATTATTACTTTTTTTTCTAAACACTATAATATTGTTTCTGATGCATTCTAATAGCGGTTGCGCATGCATTTTTACCTATATAAGTACCTAATTTAATGTTACACTTATTTTGTGTTATGGTTAATTAATAGTTAATCAATTTGAAAATATGTACTCTATTGCTGACTGCGGAGGCTTGTAAATGGCTTGTCGTCAACTACTTCACTATTACTCCTGTAAGCCACTGTTTGGGCGGCTTACATAACACAATGAAGTAAAATAAATAAAATTAAAAATACTCGAAGAATGTATAACCTCCGGGACTCCTTTTTTTGAAGTCGGTTAAAAAGCTACGTCTGAAATGCCAAAGCTTTTTGCTCATCTACCTCAAACCGTACGTCCACCGTTGAACTTGAGGCACCTAATTGACCGCTATGAACGATCGTGTGGGAATATCGCCTATCAGGCACCTTCCGAACTCAACTTTAGAATTAAAAACGGAATCTAGAAGCGGGCTCACTTAGGTATTTAAAATTGTCTCTGAGCTTTACATTGTGAATCTCAGGATCGAATAGGTCTGCATCATCGCTTACTGTGGGTGTTATGAAAGGTCACCAAAGGGCGCTAAAGGATATAATTGCGAATTGCGAGGAGGGTGAGCGGCAATATTCTTGTCATCTACAAACAACATTTTCTTTTTCAGGCGATGTAATATAGGGGAGTTGCTGAGGTACTCATTCAATAGTCAATAGTAGCGAAGTCAATAGTAGATTGCTCTAAATGTTTATTTTATCTTATAGCTAGTTATTTTTGGCTACCGGCATTGATACGAGAAAAGCAAATAATAAGTTACCTACCTACTTATGATTTATGTTCTACCTACGCCACCAGCAGCGTCAGGTTTGCAACAATTAGTTACTCATTTTATTGTAAATAGTTTTGTTTCGCTGTCCCACTGTTTGGTAAAGAGGCCACCCTTCATCCGTTCGACTTGTAATTTTGAGGATAATTTCTAGCACACAATTCTATAAACAAAGCTTTTACAACACTTACAACAAAATAAATACCAAATTTGACGAAGCTTTGTAAAATTGCGTTTCCCTGTACAATTAAAGAGGTGCGATATTGCTTTCAGTTCCTGGCAAACATCCAAAACATAACACCTGTGGGGAAGGAAATACATTTGTGGTCAAATCTTTCACTGTATTTCCTAGGAATGAGCAAATGTTTTACATTTCAATGGAATAAAGAGCCTATGTACCTATTGCTCTTAGAGCGCCAGATTTTCAAAAACAGCAACCACTGCTCGCACCTAAGAACGACGAAGTACGATTTTAATAAAAGAACCTCTGAATGTGAGCTGGGGCTAAAGACTGCTGACAATCGAACTTGAAGCCTTTAACTCAAAAAGAAAAACGTAAAACGTCACAGCTGGTCTTTATCCCACGCGACTAGTTAGAGTAGAGTCAATTGCAGGAAATGGTTCATTACCGTAAGCGGCCGCCTGTTAGTAATTATGCACAATGGCTGTCCTAAAAAGTTACGGTCTAACACCTAACTGCTATCTGCGGCTTACCCGTCCAGCGTTAGCATCATTAGCAAGTAGTACGTAGGAAAAGATAGGTTGAAGGAATAAACAGAAAACCAAAAAGCATCGTCACGCCCATGTAACAAAAAGGACTCGATAGTCATCGCGGTAGGCTACTCATTCCCATAGAAATAACAGAATTATGTAAACCTTTATTTTATATGTACCTTAGGTTTGTATGAATTTATGAATCTTATTGAAAAGCCGATGACCGCGTAAAGTTTGATTACGAAGGTCTGTTTTTATGAATATCTTATACAAATAAAACCTTTACCCTTACTAATGCTTGAACTATCTGTAGGCCAAAAAAAATGTTTCTTTCCGTGAGGGAATTGAACCCGAGACCCGTAATCCCAGGTCAGCCACCGCTGACGAGGCTGTGTTGGGATTTAAGGGTCTCTTACATGTCGTCACCATAATGATTCCATGGGTGGAATGTTCAAATAAAGATGCCTACTATGGTCTTGGGTCATTATAAAGACTAAGGAAGCTATATATAATCTTACTTCTGCCAATAAATCTCAAAAGCTGTAATATCCGAAATCTGTAATAGATGCGACCATCGTCGAAATCGAGCATCATGCATGTAGTGCATTATACCTATTCTGTCGGTGTAACATGAATACTTGATACCCTATTAGCAATTTAGAATGTATGATGATGATAACCTTACTATGTTTGAAGGTGAACTGTTCTGAGTTCAGGGTACAGTAAAACATAAATATTTCTTAGTAGGTATTTTATAGGTATTTTTGCGACAAATTATTCAGTAGTAGGTCTAGCTAGGTATATCATGCAGTCCTCGTAGTTCCGCCTACGTTGGAAAAGCTTAGTGTCCCGATTCAATGTCCTTTATACGCTAGTTTTGTTCGTACGTTGGTTTGGTACATATTTTTGCCCGCGACTTCGTCAGCGTAGAAGTCGAAAATGGTTCTAATAGGATTTTTTATTGGTTTTTTGCGTTACTAATTTTGTTATAACATATAAATTATTATGTTAAGATGTTTGAATAATTATAACATTTAACAATCTTTATTATAGTTCAGGGATATAAAGGTTAAATAAATCTGAAAAAAAAAATGTTATATTTTATGTACACGAAGCTCGGCCTTTGATCTGGCGAAAGTTACACGGGTGTATTATCTTTCTACAACGAAATCGAAATACTACACCTACCGCAGTATTTCTTTGTAAACAATATTTTTTGTTTTTCTTTCGGGTGCTAGAATCACCAGGCTACTCTGTGCGCTTGCTCTGGAGCATGCCACATACGTGGGAGAAGCAGCTTTCCCTCAAGTCTACTCCCGATATCTTAAGAGTCTGTTCTTGAGCTTTGTTTATAGTCATTGCGAAGCATACTTTGATGGGACTGATGATGACTGATTGATGGGAAACTGCACTCTCTTGAATTCGAAGGGGTAATTTGATGGTGTTAGGGGAATCCTAGGAATAAATACAGAACTCTGTAAAGCTTAGAAACCTTCAAATGCGGTACTAATATGTATAGTACGGTGACTTTCGAGATATTCAAATTTTAAAGAATATTTGCATCATTGCAAGCACCAAGCCTATAAGTGAGTTCAACCTTTTTGAATAAAATCGCATTGACTTTTCAAACATATGTTAAAATAAAATGTAATTTAAATCAAAAGCACTAAGGAGTATTGATATCAACTTCGAAGCAAATCACTCCAAAAATAATTTTCTACCCCTATTTAACCCCGTTAGGGGATGAATTTCAATAAAATACGAAATACGTCTTCCATTAATTCTGTTAAAAATGTTTATGCAAAATTTGAAGTAGATTGGACCAAGGAATCACGTTGTCCCATACAAACTTTGCCCGCCTTTTCCCCCCCCTTAGGGGTAGAATTTTGAAAAATCCTTTCTTATCGGATGCTTACGTTATACAAAGAATACACCCTCCAAGTTTCAGGTCTCTACAATCAGCGGTTTAGGCTGTGCGTTGATCCGTCAGTCAGTCATTCAGGACAAAGCATTTTATATGTATAGATATACCCCAGAAATTGGTACCACACACACATAGGTACCAGTACATTCATCAAAAAAAGTCGATTACTTATCGCTTTAGTTTTTAAGCCCCGACCGAAAAAGAGGGATGTTATAAGTTTAACGAGTGTATGTGTGTCTGTCTGAGCAATCGTAGCTCCCAAACGGCTGAACCGATTGTGTTTTTGTTTTTTTTGTTTGAAAGGTGACTTGATCGAGAGTGTTCTTAGCTAGTATAATTCAAGAAAATCGGTTCAGCCCTTTGAAGATTATCAGCTCTTTTCTAGTTGTTGAATAGATGTGAGCATCTTCCACAGGTCTGATCAATTTGAAATTTGGTATTCTGTTATTTCCATGATATTAAAAGAACATAGTAACCTTGAACTAACGCTGCAGCATCACCTGGTATTTGCAGGATACCCAACTACCTTACCAACTAACAGCATAGGTATAATGTTTGGGCTCCTTGGAATGGTCTCATTGGATAGGTTATAGATAGATGGTGAACAGGGTCTGGTGATGGAGTCAGAACGAGAAATGAGGAAATATTTGTGGCGGGGATTTTAAAATTTATGCTTGTTTATAATGTTATTATAGCACACAATTTTAAAAATAGAACACATCAAATGCTGGAGGACAGTATCCGAAAATGTTTGTGAGTGACCGTACCTTAGGTATACATTGTGTTATCCTTATTTTATTATGTTTGTATCATAGTCTATGGATTTAGATGAAACCAAATCTATTTATATAGCCGTTATTATGTGATTCAGCATTTACAAGGTAAGATAACAACGTTAGGTGGATACACTCGTAAATACATAGGTAATGTGCGTAGTACGCACATGATGACAGCTGCGCTCCCTTGATGGAAAAGGCAGGAAGCCTTTAAATTATAGTTTTCGGAAGAATACAGAGCAAAATCGGTTTCATAGGAACCATGTAAAAATGTTTAATAAAAGAAGAAACAATATATGTGAAATTGAACAAAATACAAAATCCATAAAATCTGTAAAAGCATTTCATATCACATTTCTACTTACTACATAATGTATGCTCAAATAAATAGGTCAAGTACATAAATGATACACATCAGATTTTATATAAAGTTACGCTCGTAAAAGTGTCAGACTTTGTGTAGTCATAGGCAAGTTAACATCTGTTTTATTGAGTCCTTTGGGACGCGATCCTTCGGTAAGAGCCCAATGCAATGCGGTTTTCGTCACCTAACATTTTGAATTATTTAAGTTTAAAGGATTTACGAGAAGAATTAAACCTTAGGCCATGAATTTTATATTTTTTCTAGCTGAATAAATTGTGTTGTCAAGCACCTTAACATTTATTTGTTTTATTTCTCCTCACAATGACAAGCTTATTCTAGTTCACATATTATTTCTTTTTGTTTTCTTAGCAATGCACGGTCGTTCCGCCTTAGGTCATTAATGCAAAAATTTCATCATCAATTACCCCCAATTTAATTATCTATAATGATTAACCGATAAACAAGCTACCCTAAAGTATAAATATGTCACCCATTTTACCTAATTATCATCCCCCCCGACCCTTGCTCGTCGATGCGCCAGCCCGCGTCGAAGCTGAGCCCGTAGTCTTAAATTCCCCGATTAATAATAATAATACTCTATGTTTGATCCAGCCTGTCCCATCTTGCTGTCCTCCCCCCAGCGACGCCCTAAGCCGAGGTCCGTACCCCACAGGGGGTGCCCTTAGCGAGCGTTCGCCTAATTTTAATTAGTATAAGTTTATGCCCCTGGCTGGAGGCTTTAAGTGTAGCAGCTTAAGGCAGCCACAGGAAAGTCCGGTTAAGCAGCTACGACCTCCTCAGAGGTCAACTGCGAGATGCCATTTCTAAAAAAAAAAAAAACCCTATTTATCACTTATTTTTCTACCTCCGAAGTGAACACATCATTACGTTGCGCTCGCCTTATCAGTAACTCATTAGCACTACTGTTTGTGTAACTGTGAATTCTCAGAATTGCATTGTTTTTGAGTGGTGTTTGTGACATGGATTTCCAAGATAAAGGTATGTTATTACTAATTAGTTATATTTTTAAGTTTTATTTTACTTATTATGACGTATTTTTACGTGCTACACAGTATTTCTACCGAATATGTATCTTATAGTTGACTTCACATAGACCTACAAAAAATTTCAACCATAATCGAATACTCTCACGTATCTTATATTAAAGATTGAACTGTCTATTTTGAAAATAGAAAAGGTTTTTTTTGCGTGCTTTTGCGTATTTAGTTGCTATATAGCTTTCAGTATATATAAAAGTACTCTGTGATATAGCCTCTACGACTGCGTAGGCTCTGGCGTAGCACGGTCTACGAAATATACGTACATTTTTTTTTTTTTCTTGTACTTTGATTAAATGTTCTTTCTCAAGGATGCATTTCTTTGAGATTTGGTGTGCCATAACTGGAACTGTTCCTCAGAAACATCAACACGTGTTGGAAACTATTCTAGCTTCACTGGATGAGGTCGAAAATACAGACATTAGGAACTTAGATAGTAAGATACTCAATTTATGTAAAAGTCTTGATAGATTTTAGAAAATTCTCTCTAGAAATAAATGATTTTTTGCATAAGTACTCTGGTTGGTTAAATGAAATTGAATGTGTCAAATTAGTAAGGGGTAATGAGAAGTGCATTCAAGAAAACGCGAACCAGCCCGGACGTTGCGAACGCGGACGTCCCAGGAAAGATTTTTCAGATTTATCAGACGGGATCACATGAGAAAAATGTCGCGAGTACTTACGAATACGGACTTACTTAACAGACTTTTACTCAGCTTAGACCTATTCGTTACTGGTCTTCAGAAAATTCCCCGTAAGAAAAAGAGCGTTATGTCGAGGCAGGTTTTAGATTTATTAAGAATTTAGTTTAAATTGAAATTAGGTTGGTTGTTGTAGTTATTTAACTTAGTTGTGGTTATGATGTCGTTTGTAAATAAATTGTAGTTTTAGTTTTCTTGCCTTTTGTTGTACATAATATGTATAATATATAAAATAATACATATTTAATGATAACCCCTTCATGAACAGCGTTAATATTATATTCAGATGTATTTCCGAACGCGGGAGAATAAATCTCAAATACTGACTATTTAAATTTATATTAAACAGTACATGTTGTACAGTTTATTGTATATAATGTATTAAATTATGTAAATAAAGCATTAATGTACATCAGTAAAGTATTTTTTATTATTTACCCTTCAGAAAAAATCCCATTTAACAAATTTAATAATGTAAGGTATTTATGACCGCGCTTGTAGGGCGCTTGGACCACCGTGCAAGGTGAGGAGCTGGTGTCTGAATTAGGTGTAAAATGCCTATATTACAAATCACCAGGTGGCACCCTACGGAAACAGAAAGTTTTACTCAAAAAATATGATATTATAATCTAAGGAGATTTAAAACTAAAACTTAAGTTGGTTTCTGTATCATGGGTTTTTTAGGCTTCGTTACATTTTCACACTATCGATTGTAGAACAAAGGTAAGGTCTTCAGTAAGAACATTATTTTCCCTTAAAAATGGTGTCCAAAGATTTCTTTATGGAAATGTTGCGTAGTCAGAGTACCGTGGGCGCTCGCAAAGGGCAGCCCTTCGACTTCATATCCCGGGGCTCTATTTGCTGTTGCGTAGTTACAGTCTTGTTCGAGCTTACTATTTATTTAAGAACATTTGCGGTACGAATACATAGCAAAAGATTTGTAGGTTATGGCGTCCCTACCTACATGTTTATGGTTACCTTTTTAGTTATATGTGTGGCATGCGAGCAGTAAAAATATTTGCATGTCGCAATTCACTTTTACATTCGGTGGTTTTTAATAAAAATGTGAAATATAATTTTTCCCATTTATATTGGCTTACATGATTGATGCTGAATGCTTAAAATGATGGTTTTCGTAATCACTGCACACATTGCACATACGGAATTCTGAATGCAATTAATTTAACATCTGCGTTTTAAGAACAACTTTTAGTTTTAGTTATTACATGAGTGCATCTTTGTCGTTTAGAATTTCTAGTTATTTAGCTATAACTGGATATCCATATTTTAAGACTTTATTTAGGTAGGTTTTAAGACTTTATTTACCTATCTCAGTTTGCTTGCCGTGCAATGGTAATTTCGTAAATAATATGGTTGTTCGACTAATGTGGCAAGAGCAAATAAATATTATCTCAAATAATTGGTAAAAATATATTTCCCTTTATAATACAGATCCCTTAAATATTTGTAGATCATACTTATGTATTTGGGTAACCAATTAACAGACAGACAAATATTCTCTACGAAGTGACAGACACATGACAGACGGAGACATGTATTACGGGAAAATTGCTTTCCTTTTACGTTGGTACCCCCCGCGGCACCTTTATTGGAAGCATGTATCTATGTAATTATGTATTTAGATCATATCATTGAAAATGGAAAACAAAATTTACGTTTTTTTTTTTAACGTCTTATGTGATATTTGTGTCTATTACTCTATTTAAAATTAAGACATGTTATCATAACTGGTATCCCACTCCTTATAGGTATCGAATTCAGTTGGCAATGTCGAGACCAACACAAGAGAGTAGTTGATTAGTCTCAGTAGTCAAGACTCACGAAGAATTGGAGAGAGCTCGACTGAGCGTACAGCTCACAGCACCTTCATATATTTTAGAACATCAATAAGAAGTGGATTTAACCCATAACGGTCCTAATCGATCACAGTGATACACAGTACTTACCTTATATGGAAAAGAGATGGTTATTTGCAGTGGCCCTTACCGTTACGGCACGTTACTCTGTAATTATAAGTAACATAAAAAACCTTGATATTATAAAACACTTACTTGACCATACATTCTTGAATACACGAAAAGGTCCCACGTACCGCTGCACGCTGCTCTGCCCATACAATAACTATGAGAAATGTTCCAACTATGAAATAACGTTTGCACGACTGCCACATCTTTGTCATTTGTCACGTTGTTTTAACATTTATCAGAATAAAAAGTAACGTATGACATAATCCTAGCTTATTCCCCTGACTCTCTACAAAAAGCACGAAAGAAGGTAGCTGGCAGGAGATAAAGTAGTAAGATCCGCGCCGTGGCATTTCCCGCGGGTCGGGCAGTCGAAGCCGACTGATTTGTTCAATATTTCCAGATAAAAGCTTGTCATTAATTGGATCAGATCAAAAGCTATGTTTTGGAACATTTAAAGTGTAAATGGATGTCCAATAAACATAAAATTTATTTACGATTATTTTACATCCATTATTTTTTGGGTTCCGTAGCCGAACGGCAGGAGGAACACTTTGTTATGCCTAACTCTGGCTGCTGTCTAGACCGATTACTCTCTCAAATTGTATCGAAAATAAAGGAAGTTAAAATAATGTAATTCTGTCGCGCACAAAGAAAAGCGAAATAAAATATATTTCACTACCCATATCGAGTGACGGTACTCTTTCAAATTGAGCGGACGTTACCTTTACTGATTTTTATAATGAGCACTCCGAACACTATTAGTCTTCGTGTTATGCTGTTAGTAGCTTGTAAGTTCATAAGCTTTGAGCAAGCTGCTTTAGTCAATGTACATAGGTATCATAATAACCAATTTCGTTCAATTATATAGACTATTTATTTAAATAGGCACCTACAGATTGGTTGTGAATTGTCAAGAAGTTTGTTAACTCATAAATTACAGGAGTAGTTAACATTGATTCGTTGTGGACCTAATAGAGTGGGGGTTCAAGTTAGTCTACATGTATTTTCAGTGTTTATAGTTTTAGCTGCGGAACCCCTACTCAATGCGCGTCCAATCCGCAGTTATCGGATTTTCGTAGTTGTTCTGGAGCGTGCGATGATAAATCATCGGGGTGGATATCGACAATTACGAAGTATTTCATGATGCCGTGCCTACTTTATTATCAATTTTACACCATTATCGCCTGCAATTGAATGAACAGTGATAAATTAAGTACTATGGTTTGTTTATTATAGAGGAAACATCAAACTTTATTTCAAGGAAGGAAAGGTAGAGCTGTACTCTGGCACTTACCATATTAGGATTTGGCAAGTGGTAAGGATGGCACTGAATATTCAGCACTCAATTATTACAATAGGAAATGAGCCCAACTTGGAAGTTATTTGCTGGGCATCAGGCTTTTCTATACGATCACTAAAGTAAGCTGAGAATTTTATTTACGGCCGCTTGAAACTACAATTAGAAAAGCAAAAGTGAGAAAGAAAACAATCAACAAGATTGTATCCAATTGCAGACAATGATACACAAGTGGTAAAAGCGCAATGAGCCAAATGGTGTACCACAGCGACCGGCGGCGAGAGCCCGAGGTATCTTTTACAACTTAATGCGCCATTCCAATCTTTAAACCAGGATTCGCTTCACGCGGCTTGCGGTTTGCTTTGAGTTTTGAGAGAAAAGAATCTTTGATACAATAGCGAACAACGTTGAATTAATACGACGCTTGCAATGTAGTTTCAACAAGGATCGAGGGAAATAAGTTTGACTGTAACACTGGACGGAAAATAAACGTAATTGCTTTAATAAAAGCCGAAGTAGTCGATACTTTGTTAGTACGTCGGAGGCAGAGTTGAGAATCCCCGGGGGTGTACGTGCGGGGTTGTGAGCTCTCCGACCGCAAGCCGGGACGCTACGGCGCGACGTCTCTACGTCTACATTATATGAGAACTGTCCATGCGAAATCTATCAGCTGTTCTCATCGCGAAATTTAGTCGAAAGGTTTCCTCGTAGACTAACTATTCAAAGTAGTTTTTACATTACATTAGTACATTATGATCCACAACGGTCATTCCTTTTTAGGTAGTAAATAAAAATTCTATAATTTTATACTTAGCAAATAAAATTAGTAATGACGCTTTTTGAAGTTAACAAAATATAGACAGTCCGTCGTTGATTATGATTTTCCGTAAGTTATGAATTGCATGCATTTGATTTCACTCAAACTCAAAAAGTAACGAAATTTTTGAAAAATATAAAACCTTGGAATTTTACGTTAACAATCGAGCTCTGTCAGAGCAATTACAATGGTTTGTTTTGGATAAGGGTGGTAGTTTGATGTAAAATATTCACCGCCAGTCGGCGGACTGCAGTGATTGCCCTCGGGCTGCGCTGTGTCCCGCGAGCTCGTCTAAGCACCCGCCTCGTGTTCCACCGTACAAGCGGTTCATAAAAATAACATTTACATATACGTGTTTATTATTTAGGTTACGTATCCCTTACTGTTTTGTTGATACAGTTACGAGAAAACATATATTATAATATAAAACATTTTCTGTAAATTAATTTGTAGGTAATATTGAATCCCGTTAACCCACCTGTTTAAAATTAAATTCGGAATACTAATTCAGGAAATTAACTAGGTTGTTAAGGTGGATTGGAGTTGGGTATGTAATTACACATATACATAATATTGGTTCTTCAGTGTTGCCGTACCTAGACAATACCTATACATACTAGGGTTGTTTAAATCTTGCGAGTTGTGTTCTTTAAATAAAAAATCTATTCGACGAGTGTTCATGAATTATAAACAGCCGCATCTCTTCTCGTGATTGTCATTTGTTCCTTAAACGTACACGTTTATGATAAAAAGATAAGTAATTCATTTTTGCGCGGAAATCAAAAAAATAAATTCCAAGCACACTATAACTTAACAGATAAAAAACTTAAGGCGTCGTTTGAATCTTTTAACGCAGAAGTTAACAGCTGAATTTTTAAAGTGCAGCCCTAGTCTTTACCATTTATTTACGAAGTCCGAAGCCACTGTCTCTGTTTTTCCGATAAAGTCTTGAGAGGCTTGCACGATATGTTTTGTATATGCACGTCCAAAAACTTACTGTTATGTGTCAAGATAAAACAATGTAAAGTCACAAAACTTGTTCTCGCATAAAGAGATTTATTCGTGCTAGTGGTTTGGGATAAACGGGGTTGGATACGTGATCGTCGTTCCTACCTTTTGTCTTTTTATAACTCATACGGACGTATTTATTTTGTAAGAGGTAGATACTTCGATACTCGTAAAACGCGACTCATGTGATATTTAAGCCTACTGTCCATCGATTTTGTGTCCTCCAGACACTAAGTCTCCAAAGAAAGGTCTACACGACGCTAAACTGTCAGATGCGAATGTACCTAGGCTGAGACTCTTTCTGGACTGAATCTTTAATATAAGCTATTTGAATTCTCGCTTGAACAGAACAGGGGTCCGATTGTGAATAATCATAGACAGTTATCATTAACCCTAATGAACCTCGAATCTAAAAAACAAAACAACATTGGGTAGTTAAATTATTCTACGTATTGTAACGACGTTAAATATTATCTTCAAGCTTGTATACCAAGAGCACTTAAAGTACTTATATTCAAAATATGTATGCTAAAAGGTATCTCCACTAGTCTTCATATTATTTAAGAAATATGACAGCAGAGCGCTACAGCACGGCGGAATAACAAAGGAAGAGACAGGCCACGTTTCAATTTTGCCGACCGTCTTTACAATTTCTCAAGCAAAATTATGCAAGCGGTAACCGAGGTGGCAACTGCAACTATGGTACTTGGGGAAGACAAGACAAATAGCGAATAAAGACTTATCCGAAAGTGGTTCGAGCAGATAGAAGGCGGATGAATGATCAATACTGCACCCTCGTAGCATAGCTCACTTGGTTACTTAGATACTTATACGTTCAAATTGTAGAACATATAAAATGTCATATAAAACGCCACCTTGAATTGTGTTATTGTAATTTAATATGCACATGTTACTTTACACAGTGTTTTTAATTAAATTGTTGTATTGTTTTATTTTCGAAACAAAAGTGTTAGCTCTGTTCAGTTTATATTACATTCCGCTTGGGAATTGGAAAAATGAAACATGAAATCAACTCTGCTAGTCTGTTTGTTTCACCGTGATAAAGCCTTTTCTAAGAGATTGCTCGACGCAGATAGCTGATTTTTTGGCAACTTTATTGTTAGTTTTGACCTCAATATAACTAAATTATGTATAAAAGGTTTAACGATATCCAAACGTGCGAATATAAATATATCTTTCAATTAAGTGTAATTCGAGGAGGAGCTCGTGGCTAAGTCATTACTGCGGTACGGGTCGATCCATCAGGTTAAGCTACGGTTGTCGAGTTTGATCTGTGGATGGGTGACCATCTTTACATACCAAGACTCCTCCGTGCCTCGGAAAGCACGTTAAGACTGACAACCAGTCTTACCAAGGGGTATCGTATTACCCAGTTACTGGGTTGTAGAAGTCAGATAGGCAGTCACTCCATGTAAAATACTGGTATTCAGCTGCATCCGGTTAGACTGGAAGCCGACCCCAATATAGTTGGGAAAAGGCTAGGCAGATTGAATTAAGTGTTATTTATGAGAATTGATCAATTTAGAAAAAACCGGCCAAGTTCGTGTCGGACCACGCACAATAAAGGGTTCAGTAGTTGGGATAAATTTATCTCAAGAAAAACTTAACATTGTAGTTGAAATACATGTTCTCCCATACATTCCAACTGCTAATGTTGAAAAACGTTTGTCCACACAATATTTAGATATTTACCATGTTATTTTAAGACCATAGACTTCTTATAGATTTTCCTGTAATCTATGAGTAAAACCATTTTCTGTATTTTTTTCAAAAATTTTCTTCTAATAGTTTCGGAGATATGGGGGGGAATGATAAATTTCATCTATTTTCTTATATATATTTAAAAGTTTTAATTTTAACATAATTAAAACAAAATTTGATCTTCACAAAAAGGAGATGCTGAAAATATTTTTTTTTCCAATTTGCCCCCGAGAAGTGAATAATGAAAATTCATTTATTTATGTTACACATCCGTGTTTGGGTTACATAAATTAATAAGTGTGCCAAATTTCAACTAAATTGGTCCAGTCGGTTCGGAGCAAATTGGCTGTGACAGACTGACAGCCAGCCAGACAGACACACGAGTGATCATATAAGGGTTCCATTTTTCCTTTTAAGGAACGGAACCCTAAAAAGAATACCACCGTGTTGTAGATTCCTTTGTAAGTTGGTATACAGATTTTTGTGGTTTGTTAACTATTTACTTCGGTATATCAAGTAAAAAGACTTCAAACACCACAATTGGCTTGGAAAAACGAGTTATTGAACGGTAACAAATATAATATTTCTAACTTTACCGTTAAATTAGGTTCACACATGCTACGAATTAGTTTTTTATAAACTTGAAGACAGTATTTAGAAAACCTACCGTTGCGATTTGCTCTCAGTTCTAAAGAAACAATGTTTTATTCAAGAGATAAGACTGGCCTTTGTGTTACTTGGTAGAAGCTCAAATAAATTATTAAGGACAAGGTAATCACTCCGTTTGCCAAGAAAATACTGTGTACAATGAAAAATGCCTTTCAGAGGCTATGGAGAATATACCAATTTTGGATTGTTTATACACATTCTATGGTATGTAAGAGTGCAGGATGTAATGGGAGAAAAATCTAACAGAGGAACATCATATAAATATAGAGTTGTGTGGTATGGTTGTTAGTGCAAACAAGGCGCTCAGCGTCACCCTAAAGAACGGGAACTTTTACAAATTGAACATTTGCGGCTGGCTTTTAGTTCTGCTGTGCAACATACGTGGGCGTTAACGGCCTCGGAGGCCCGGAGCGGCAAGCGGCGGCGGCGCGGGGCCGGGCGCTCGCCCGGGCGGCTGCCGGCTCCCGGCTCGCGTGTCTCCCGGCCTGCCTACCAACACTACCAGTCAGTTCCACGCTGAGTGCCGCACTCACATTCTATTGCGAATGCTTTAAAATTTAAAACACCCAGAAAGCTAGGGCTATTCGAAAAAAAATATGAAAAATGAGCCGCTGAATACATTCTGTGGCGTGTAAGTAATGCTACCGCGTTTCTGAAAGGTTTCGAGATATTTTTAGTTCTTATTCGAATTCACGATAAGTTTAGTCATATATTCCATTCTTATGCCTATGCTTTTGTAATGAATAAGAGATAAGATGTGTATAAGGAAATTCATGTGGCATCATTGAAGATACGAATCTGTCTCTATCGATTTTTACTTAGGAGTCGAATGTTGAACTGAGCTGGATAGTTCGTATCAAAAAAGTACGGTTTTGAATCCTAGGGTTTATCTACAATGTACCTAAGTGTGTACAAAGAGAAACTTACGTATTGGTAGTAACTAAAATAACTAAAGTGATTTATTTAGTACTTACCTTTGTATACTTACATTTACATTCATGTTACTTGACTATTGTACTCTTCTATTTATATTTATGTTCTTTTTTTCCTGTAAGGTCGAGCACGAGTTCAACAGTGCTAGGAAAGCGCGACGCGACGTTGGCACTTAATGGCTCCTTAAGAGAGGCACAAGTACTAAAGAACGTTGCACAGTACACATAAACGTGGTGACGGCTTGTTACACCACTACAGACAAAATTTACTAGAGAGAGCAATTTGAAATCTTTATGAATCCAAAAATATAAGTTATACAACCTTTCAGTTGACAGCTGCCATTCAAGTTTGTAATTACTCCCAAATTGCCCTGAAGTGGGTAAGAATACTCGTGGCAAACACGGGTTGTGTGCTCAAAACATGTTATTATGTCTACATATCTATCAATTTGTGTAATGTGATTATAATTGATGAGGAGTCAAATACTGTGCGAATAATTTACTGAAATTGTTGCCATCTAGGATTGCATTTCCGTTATAAACAAACTACTGAAGAATGAGTTATCATGGCAACAAAGACGTACTTTAAAACATGTCGTGATTTATTTGTTTTTATTACGTTCGAAACAGATATATCGAGTTCAGAGCAAAATGAATGGTACAAAAGATACATGATAATGTCGGGTATCATGATAGGAAGGATTTGCATATTGTGCAAATGTGACATCCTCTACCAGCGTACAAGTGCCATTAAGAACCCGTTAACCCCGGTCGACTGCTGCAACTTACGCGGAAGATAAGCTGTTGATCATCACTTTGAATACATATACACGTTCACACATATGTTCCATCTTGTTAAAAATCTGGGAAAACAAAATAAAAGAGTGATTGTGGAAATGGAGCGGAAAAAGAACGCATGAATGGTGGAAGAAATAAATCATTGAACGCTGTTTTTACTACATAAATCACGTACCACGATTTTTAAATACGCGTTCAGGATCATCTAGGTTTCTAAAAACGAGCAGTGCATTGTTCCCTAACTTACAAAAATCGGCGTGGTCCTGTTGTACTGGTGCATAGGCGACAGGCTGGCAACCTGTCAAATTATCATAGCTTCACCAACCACATTCGCACTAAACGTGGTCAGTGGCAAGTGCTGCTTTGGCACTAATTATTGTAATATTGTCCACATTGTTAGTGCGGTGTTATATATAAATCAGTTAGTCTTGGCTCCAGTATTCAGTACGACTAAATCCAGAGCGGAAGTTAAATTTTTAAATGACTTTTGCATAAAGTTCTTATTTAAGTGTCTGGGCAGATATAAGGTCGCGAACTTTATTTAATTTCCTGATTGCGCAAACGAAAACTAGCAGTGAACGGACCGCACCCCACAGCTAGCTGACTAATGTAGTTTGAACTCGCCTCAAACTACATTATTTATTTTAATGTGTCTTTATTTGAATTTGTAGCCAACGTTACGCGTTACGCTGCATAGGATTAGGTGTGTACCTATTTAAGAATTAAACTTGTGTTATGTTACGAGCAGTTTGCTACGTGTACTGGATGGGAATTACATGCCTTCTGACCGTTAAGTTAGTACTAGAAAATAAGTTGACTTCGACATATTAAAATTGTGTTTCCAACTCTCTAGAATGCTAAAATTGCACCTGAATATTGTATACACAAGGTAGATTGTTACTTTGTTTCATTACTTTACGACTTTAAAGTGTCGTAAAAGTGTAAGAGGAATTCGGAATTGGCTCGGATATTAGCATTGGAGTAACCATTAATTAATATGAAATTTCACCAAAAACAAACATGTACATACCTAATACTTATGTAGGTATATTCCGAACTGTTATTTTTAGGCAAAAAGTTTTCAGCTGAACCTTACAACTGTCGCGGATTGTGAATACACTATACGAATCTATGTTTGTCTTTCTATTTCTAAACCGTTAGGGAAATCTTTGAACCTAAATATCTAATACTACGGAATTTTATACTGGACAAGGTTGTAAACACAACAAAGGAGTTAAGTGTGCAGGTAACGAATGAGATCTGTTCCTACTACGCCAGCGTTGTGCCCACACTAGGCCGGCAACTGTCACGGTGTGCGTGACAACTGCCAGCAACTGTTATTGTGTGCGCAATAATTGATTATACTCAAGACTCAGGACACGCTCAAAGCGATGACAAAGCCCTGACCACGAAGCCCAAGCAATCTGCGTGAAAATGTTCAATGTTCATGTATTTACTAAAAGCATAGAGTGTAAAATTATTCGTTCTACAAAAGCTGGAGCAATCCAACCTGTCTGTTGCATTTATATGTAAGCAAAACTGCAGCAAATTGAATTGGTATTTGTTATATAACAAGGGGAACACTTGAATAAGCTCAAACAGCCGGCGACAGAACTTCCGATCCGATTTGTGTTGACTAGACGCTGACCTCGAGATTAATTTTATTAGTGTCTCTGAATGAAGTCCAGCCTTTATGATTGAATGCATTTTACGTGCTTTGAATAGTTGAAATAAGTAATGAATTAATTGATTGGGCTTAACTGTATTGTTTTTCATATGATTAAATGACTCTAACCACGTGCTGTTTAATTAAATATTAAGGCCTTGTTTCTTCTACAGCTCTTAGCTATGACACCATTTATTAGATATCTTGCTGGTTAGTTTCTACAGATATAGGTACCTTTAAACGAGTATTTATCTAATAACATACGTACATACATGAGTGGTGGGAGACCAATTTATCGAGACTCATATAAAAAACTTTGGGATTACCTGAAAGTTTTTGGAATGTTTCTATTAATCTCCAAACTGAGACATTTATATGAGTTGTAAACTTTTTTATTATGAAAATAATGTGGTTGCGTACTGTGTTGCCACAAAAATATTTGTAAGAAACCATTCGTTTAGCTGTCTGCTCAGCTGTCTTATTCTTTAATTATAAACATTTCTCTGAATACCAACGTACCATTGACATCTTAACCAACTGTTGGTGATTCAGGGCAATTGATTCCACCGATTGTACAGTAAGTTCGAACTAATTAATGAAAACATTCCTTCCGTTATCCAGAACTCGAAACGATGCTAAAGTTTGCAGCTAAGTAACTACAGGAAATACCAGTAAGAGCCGCAGGGCAAGGTTGCCATTTAAACCTGTTTCTAGCTGTCATATAACTCTATCCTATTATACTAAGAATAACTGAGATAGTCTAACTAGGAGCTTTGAAAACGAGATAAGTGTATTATCATTTATTCGTGTTTGTATATTCGCGAGGAGTTTATTAGTCTGTGCTGGACGGTTCTTGACGCCGGCTCCAATAAGCACGGACACCTCATGACAGATTAATTATTCCGTTTGTCGGCGGTGACTACTACCCTCGACCCCCTTCTCACCCAGCCATCCACAAAGCGGAAACGAGTTTAAAGCATGTTTCTTTTCAACCGCCATACTCAATCTTTTTATCACACTTTTTCTAAACAGATTTTTTGATTCAAATTCAATTCAATTTAAAAAAGAGGCCATGTCCACGACGTTTTCCCTTTGGAGGCAAATGACTTTGTTTGTAATTTGAGCGTTCTGGGAATTCAAAAGTTTTGCGTAAATCCATTTCGGGTGCTTATCGCGCAATCCGAAGCTCTTTCTGAGTAGGTATTTTGTCTTCGCTTGTATTGTGCACTTCAGATAAACATTACTAGAATGTGGTAGATTTGAGGCAACTTGATTATGTGGAATCAATACAGCACAATAATATTATGTAGTTTTGGTAACGGGCCGCCTCGCCGGCGCTCGCCTGGCCGCCTGCCGCTCAGACTGAGTGTAATTGTAGCCTGTGTCTATTGAATTATAGAGAAGTCAACATTTTTGCTGTTCCTCGCGTGAAGCGATCGTATGGGTCCGTGTAAACTTTTTTTAAATATGAACGGAAAAGTAAATAGCAGCATCGTAGCAGAAAATACTAAATAGAAATTTCTTAAAAATTTCCTTATTAAATGAATTGACTGAAAAATATTTTAAGTTTCAAGTATTGGAAAATATTGGAGAATAAAGCAATCAGTATGAAATTCGCACGATCAAGATAAATATATTTAAAAAAAGACTGCTGTACGATCACTAAATGAGATCACTGCCAAAATGAGGTGCTTCTTACGGCACCTAATCCTGACCAAATCGTTAGGTACGGGAGCGAACATCTTAATTTTCAGTTTCATTTAACATTTAGTTCTTCAATGTTTACTGTCAAAGTCAATAATAATAGTACTAAATCTAAACGTGTTCGTTTAGATTGCGGATAGCGGGTAATGCACAAACGAGACACGTTTCACTTAAATGCATAATGCAGCGCCAATGTTGGAATATGATATTGAAACAATATCAATAAACGGGTGACGTTTGACGACGTGCACCACATGCGAGCCAGTGCACAGTGCCGTGATTTTAATACAGATAAATTATCCCATTCACATGGAGTGGAAACGATATTTTTTTACAAAGCTTTATATAGATTGCCTCCTCGTTTAATATACGAGAACAAGTTGATGATGTGCGTTTATTATGACGGAATGACTGACATGCGACTGAGCTAACTTATGATGGTCCCTCATCGCCCATTTACTGGTACCCCAGTATAAACTAGTTTCTACTTGAGAGCTGTTCAAAAAATGAAGATAAACAACATTCACATAAAATTCTCTTTCATACTGCAAATTATCTGTCTCTGGGCGCGAGTGCTACACACACATTTTCATGATTTTATTTATATTTATCTGATTTTTCGGTCCCTCATAAATAAATAGTAAAAACGTTTTATGTTTTTTAAACTTCGTATGGCACATTGTGTGCTCAAATACAGTTTGTATTGTTAGACGACAATAAGCTTAGTTATATTATTTATTTTTGTTCAGTGTTGCGAGCATAATTATTGTCATAATATCGAATCGATCCAATGCTAGCGTATCGTCGGGTGCAGATGTAAGCCTCCCAGGAATGCTACCTAGCTATACGCTAAGCACCCTCTCCTTTATGCCAATCTTCTTCGGTCTACACCCATATTATAAGTCTTCCTTTGATGATACTATTCCTGCGAGATACTTTAACCTCTCTGTGCCATTTTGCCAACAGATTTGTACAGATTGGTATATAAATCGTTCATAATATATGAACCTGAGTACATTTTAAATACCTGCAGACAAAATAAAGTTCGCTCCTTTGTAATTAACGGTAGTACTTACTACGTACATAGATGTGTACGAAAGAGGCCACCGGCTCTCCGCACCCGCATAGGACCCTTTTAGTTTAACTCCGAGAAATTGGGATTCTTATTTTTGTTTAAATACGACTTCATATTCATACTACAATTTGATATGAAATGGAATCCGATTCATTCATTGTACTTACGTATATTTGCAAATTTTCAATCAGCCGATTAAGAGCGCGTGGTTGAGCCGCCGTAATACTCAATTTAAGTACATACGCGTATGAACTGAAAAAGTATAAATAAGAAATAAAACAATATCTCGTTAGGTTAATGAGATCACGAAGAGACGTTTCGATCAATGTTACGCCGTAGAGGCATCCCTGAAGAAAACGTCATAAGTCAAAGTCACCTTCTTGATGTAGTAAGTAAATTAATCTGTTTGAGAGGCATGTAGGACGTCACGTCGCCGCACCACGTCCCGGGGTGTCGGGAATATAGTGGGTCAAACAATGGTTCTCATGCAAAATGCATACATGAGCCACCACGTCGGCCCGGAGCGAATAGCTGCCCGTCCGACGGAACTGCGGCTACCTGCCGCTCCACTAAACAAACGCACACCTACTACCACCGCATTTTACTTTTGCCTATTTAAAATTTTAAGCGCCCCTGGATTTTTTTACTTCCCGCAGGTAATACATTCACACTCTAGCGCAAAGAAATCGGATCCCTTTAATATTTTATCTGTCCGTGTTAACATAAGGAAACTCTCATCCGAAAATTTTATGAGCAAAAAATGAGAGTAGCTAATGAGAAGCGCGATGTCCTATTATACTTTTGGCGTGAGCACAAAAAAGGGGAATGTCAATATTGCGTGCGGGCCGAGATAATGCGAGTTTGTGTAATGATAGAGGCTCAGCGCGCGGGTCGACCGCCGCCGCCGCGCCTCCGCGACCCGCTGCAAGGATTTGTTTAGTAAATTGCTACACTTTGTACAACAAGGTAAATCTGTTTTCATGTCTTCATCTTTCCCCGTGACGTATGTTGTTTTTTTACCTAATTGCTAACTGCAGTTTGTGTAATTCAAACTGAAATACATACTTATTTATTTTTACTGCACAGTTATTTCCTAATTTATGCAAAAATATCTCCAGTAAGTATAAAACAAGAAAAGCTAAGCAAGCTACGGAGGTTTAAAAATTTAAATCCATCTAAAATGGGTAGCGTCATCTCGTGTCTGTCTTTATTTATTTACTTATTTTAAATTCTGAAGTACACTGCGTGCGAATAAATTCTTACCGCCAGTGTGTATACGCCAAGCCGAGAAATAGAAATAAGTGTTACAGTATCTCAGTAGTAAGTATCTAAGTAGAACATTTGAACCAATTATTATTTACTAATACTAATAAGTAGATAATAATTGGTTGAAATGTTCTGTAATTAAAAGCTGTCCTTTGACAAAGTAGATTTAGTTACAACTTATTTCTTACATAGGTCAGGTCATATTCAGGTAAAGTAGTCACTATCTGTTCCACTTTGCATAGGCACTGTTATGTCCGACAGAGTATAACGTGAAAAAGACGGTATCTACATCAGCTATTATGTTGGTTTTTTATTATGAAGAGTGTAGCCGCGGTGGGTGTGGAGTTGCCGTGTTTCGGTGGCAGCATGTTTTAAAACTGTGATAACGTTTGGATGCAGCTGGTTTGTCAGAAGCGTCCACTCGTAAAGGAATATATACAGCGCGAACCAAAATGGTCGCCGGCATGCGGCTGCGGCTATCATGAAATTTGCACCGTTTGCGTGTGCATAGTGCGCACACTTCGTTCATTATGTATGCACGTGACGTTTTACGTATTGTCAGGAATTGTGCTTTAGGCTGCATAGACGTGCTTAATTCAAAGTAAGAACGGAGCAAACCGGTTGAGCTGAGCTCGTTTGAATGCGTTTGTGAATCAATGATTAATTGGGTTGAGAAATTTTGGTGTTTGTCGTCGGTAGAATGAATTTGTTATGTTATGTTTTTTTGTATTGTATACTAAGTATAAAATAGTTACGTACGTTTTCTTGGAACTAATCATAAAAAAGGTCCGGTAATCGGTCTTCTTAGTATTTTTAAGAAAAATGTATTATTTATTAGTTTTACGACTCTCAAGTTTAACAAAAAAGAAATGACCAAGTGCTTGTCGGACCACGCACAATGAAGGGTTCCGTAGTTGGGATGAATTTATACTAAGAACAAACTTAACATTGTAGTTGAAAAACATATTCTCTCATACATTCCATCTGGAATTGTATGTACGTATATGTACGCAGTATGGAGAGATTCACCATGTTATTTAAAACCATATTCTTTTTATAGGGTTTCCTGTAATCTTAATGTATTGAACAATTTTCTTCAAAATTTTAGGCATAGTCCTTTCGGAGATAAGGGTGGGGGGAACGTTCAATTATCATCTATTTACTCGACTACGGCGAAGCAAAAAGGAGGGTTATGATTTTGACCGGTATGAATGGATGTATGTATGTATTTTCATCTGTTACCTCATAACTTCTAAACTACTTATCTTAATTTGACAAATGAGGTATCGTTGGAAGCGTCTGGATCGTC
This sequence comes from Agrochola lota, assembly GCA_947364205.1. Classification (NCBI taxonomy): domain Eukaryota; kingdom Metazoa; phylum Arthropoda; class Insecta; order Lepidoptera; family Noctuidae; genus Agrochola; species Agrochola lota. The sequence goes on along the minus strand of OX376223.1, from coordinate 12,428,037 downwards.
CGCCGATTATGTCATTATAATTTTGTAAGTGTACGGCAACCACGGCTTTACCTTGACCATTTTTGTACCTATGTACAATACAAAAAATTATGAAACAAAAAAAAAAAATTGTTTCATAATTTTTAGAGCGTGATTTTTCAGTGGCCGGGTTTTAGTTTTTGAACTTACTTTTTTTCTTAAATACCTCTGAAATTATTTGTTTTAAAATTATATAAAATATATATTTGAGACTCTCACAGTAAGCCTTTCATTTGATATGTCACACGGTACATTTTACAAATCTTAAAAAAAAAACTTATTTGCTTCCCAATAGTGACCCCCTCATATTCAAAATTATTTTATTTACGTGTACCAGCCTGTTACTGTCCCACTGCAGGGCAAAGGCGTCTTCTCATACAGAGAAGGCACGAGCATTGATTACCACGCTTGCTCAAGACGGGTTGCGATTTTAGACTTAAATCAATTATAAGTCCAGGTTTCCTCACGATGTCAGTAATGTCCAAGGTAAACTCAGAAAGTATTATATGAATTGTAAAATTCACATTAGCCTTAACCACTGGGCCATTACGACATTCCGTGTTTGGGTCCCAGAATTTCAACTAAATCGGTCCAATTAGATTCGGAGCAAAATTACTGTGACAGACGGACAGACCGACACACGAGTCATCCTATAAGGGTTCCGTTTTTTCATTCGGATGTACGGAACCTTAAAAACGAATGCACTACATCGTCACACTGTTTCATCTCCTAGATAAGCGAAGAAAAATGAGCTCCCTAGAACCTTTAGCCGTAACTTTTGTTTTCTAAAATACCGAGAATTTTCTTTATGTGAGCGTTGAGCGCACTGCTGCGAGACTTCCGCTCACACTTTTTGAACAAGTTTACGGTTAAGAATATGTTTGAAGTAACTTTTACATTTGTCTACGTTTCCATATTTTATCTTCTTTTTTATTTCATTATCCGTTGTGTAAGCTTAACCTGATGGATCAGCCGCACTGGTCGATCCATCAGGTTAAGCTACGCTTGCCGGGGTTGGTCAGTGGATGGGTGACCATCTTTACATACCGAGAATCCTCCGTGCCTCGGAAAGCACGTTAAGCCGTTGGTCCCGGCTGTCATTCGTGGATCTTTGACAGTCGTTACGAGTCGTCAGAAGCCCGAAAGTCTGACACCAGTCTTACCAAGGGGTATCGTATTACCCAGTTACTGGGTTGTGGAGGTCAGATAGGCAGTCGCTCCATGTAAAATACTGGTATTCAGCTGCATCCGGTTAGACTGGAAGCCGACCCCAACATAGTTGGGAAAAGGCTAGGCAGATTGATTTATCCGTTGTGTAAGCTTTAAGAAGGTTGTAAATCCTTTTAATCTTGAACACTTTTCTGCTGTATGTAGACTACAAAACATTGAATCGGCTCGTGACTGAAATAAGTAAACGAGTTTTGCCACGCCATGCAAATCCAAAACGAAAACAATAACAAAACTAATTCCATAAAAATATATACCATTTTACAAGTCACTTGGCCTTCCAGAAAAACAACCTTAACCGTTTCATAGCAACAAAATCCGTCCCCGTAAGTAATAATTTATGTATGTAGTACATTAGCCACTTAAACTTTAGCTAAGAAGTAAGAAAACAAATATTTTTAGCTGAGAAGTTATGAAAGTTGAACGTCAGATAAGTTTGGGGTACAATGTGTTCTTATTAGCAGTGCGGCGAGGATTGTAACTACTCAATAAGTACGTGACTGCTCGTACGGAGGTGAGCCGTGAGCTGAACAAAGTAAACAAACTTTTATTTGTCTACACAACACGTAGTCAGCTCACTGAAATGTACGATGGCCGTAAAAATCACGTAACAGTTGTAAATTATTAATTAAGTTTAATATAAAATCGAATCTTAGAATACGGCACTGTTAAAGCCTCGGTTTTCTGACATGTAGTAAATAAAAACAATATAGCCTACGTTTTAACTTGTAGCATAGTAGTTGCTACGTCGTAGCGTGGTCGTTGCTACGACGTAGCACAGTCAGCTACGCCGTAGTACGAACATTATTTTCACCAGGAGCGGTGTGAAAACACTTTTATATTTTTGAGTGGTTTTCCTCGTGGGTGAGCGATGAATCCCGGATTTGTAAAGGTTCGCCTTTACTTAATTTTCGATGTCCTCATACGTCCAATGGATGTCAAGTTATACATCTCATTTTTTTGGCCACGACCACACCTTTGCGCAACAACTTACCAAGATAAAATATATTCGACCAAGAGAATATTTCGTCTGTATAAATAATAAAGACTTGTATTCTACCATTGCAGGGAAATCACCTGTTCTCATATAAAGAAAGGAACGGGTAATGTTCTCACACTTGCTTAGAATTGCTGGGTATTTCAGATCAAAAGTTATTGAACGATGCGTTTAGGTTTCCTCGGGTTTTATTTGTCAGTGAAGTAGATATCTGTATAATGATCATGATAAATAACACCGGTAAAATAATAATACGTGAAACAGATGATAGTTTAATTTGTGTGTTGAGTGTAGAGCAAACATCACATTAACTACATCTGCTTTTATATTTCCAGCGTATTCGCTCTCAAAGAAATGAAAATATTCAATTCGAATATCCCAGTAAGCGAAGATCTACGTGAGCAGAGTTTTAAGTGACCATTAACGTAATAATAATTCGTCCAAAGGGAATTAATTACCTATGCAAAACTTTTTCCATTTTGGCGGACCTGCAAGTGTCGACAAGGCAGACTATTCAGAACTTAGTCGCTGTCTCGAGCTAAAAACTTAACGTTATTGAGAATTTAAACAAACTACTTACTTACGTAGCTGATATTCAATGCTAGGATTTGTTATTGACCATTTGTAAAAGAGAAGTTCTTGAACAGTGCTGCAGTGTCTGACTTGGTATATCCAGTTAGACACTTTGTTTGTGCTCAGTAAGAAAAGTCGTTATGCTGCAGATAACATTTTTATTTTATTTCCCACACGTGAAAAGCAATAATTTAAGTATCAACTTTGTAAGTATAAATAATATAACTATTATCTGAAACGTTTACTTTTCTTCTTTTTACAATTCCATCAGATTATTGCGGCCCAAGTAATGCGCCTGTCTTGATTCATGGTACCTACTTACATGTGGCACTCCAGCTATCTTACGTGCTTCGAAAAACATATCGCTCCGTTACGCCTCGTAATTTTCATCGTACGTAGAAGTTACACAGACATTCAGAATGTTGCCACCAAACGATAATAACTGATCAGCATGACCTACTTTACGCTGTATCATTAGAGTTGATTAGAACGTAGGATTGTAGAGAGTGCATTTCGTTTATGGGTGAACATTTACAATCTAAATTGTATACGAAAAATGTTAAGATAGTAATGGACATCCATATTATTATGAGCATGAATACAGTCCATTTATCACAATTGATTGCTCGCAGGTTTCATTAGACATCTTGGAGGACAAACTCTCCAATTGCGGTAGTTGCCGCACAACTTTCCTGAATTATTAGTTGGCGCCGCAGCTATATTTATCGGTGCTCGTGACGTGACTGAAATATCTCTGCTCTCCTATTTTTACTTGTACCTGTACGGGTTTAGAAGAGTTTTTATACTCACTTTGCTACGGTACCTACAGATATTTCAAATCATGTTTGACATTTTTAGAGGGATTTTTATTTGAGTTATGGCAATTTGTACCATGTTTGTGTATCTTGGTTATAAATAAATGTTGCAGGTGAGTTCCCTCAAACTTGCCGAGAATCAGATGGCCGGCAATATAGGTAATAGCAGCGAGGCGCTCGGTTGGCCGATGAGTTACACTCGCAATTTTGCTGAATAATGAATTTTCCAGACCGCGAGCTGCCCCGTCCTTAGCAGGGAAGGCGTTCACGTCGTCCTTATACAAATTTACAACATTTAAAATGAAAATCTACTGATTTATTTCAGGCTTTGAATTGCAGAGCTCTGTAGATCCTAAACAAAGAACAAGGAGGGGTTTTGTCAAAGTCGTCTGCACACCTTACAACGAGTGCAAATTATATTTGCTGTGAGTTTTCCATTTAGTTTTACGTGTGCATCTTATGACTGTAATAAAATATTTTGAGAATTTTATGATGCAAATTTTCAGAGGATACAATTTCCTTGCTTTGAGACATTATTATTAGAGTAGGCATGTTAATCCCTTATCTCTTTGGTTAATTTGTCTTTGATAGGTATCATTACACCAAGCAAATTTATCGTCAGCAGCCTTTTCATAAAATTAATTGTTTAAAGATCAAAGTCGATGATGTAAAATTAACTTGGAACAAACTTTTGAAAATTCCTAAATCTTTGGAATAATGCTCGTTTAATAAGTTTCGTCACTCGCTTCAAAACAGATTAGCCATTCTTTATAAATTGAACATTCAGGCTTGGAGCTAGCAGGCTAGTCTCGGTAGGTACGTAAAATACTTACTACTTGTGCTGGTTCCGCTTCACTCTGTGGTTTCTAATCGGGCTGTGAGGGGATATATCACAAAGTGCTATTGATAAAAGATTGCTCTTGTAACTGAGGAACGTCAATGCCGCAATGCAAATCAACGATGCAATGGAGCTTAACGTCAAACGAGGACGCGTGGTTGTCATACAATACTGTACAGCGGTGTGACTTCAGAGACTTTGACATATTAATTGGATGTGCTTGCGACCCAACCCACACATACAGGCTTAACGCCTGGAATACACGAACAAGCTAGAACAGTAAGATAGAGGCATTAGCAAGCAGCTGGCTTGACATCGGTGTCGCATAAACAGCATTTTAAAGCTGGTTAATTTCAAGTTACATTATCTTAATAACAGTTTAAGTAGAGGCATGTTTTAGGGTAATTCATTTCACCGTTCTGTTTTTCTAGCCCCTTTCAAAGTGTACAAAAAATAAATGGGTGCAAAGCTCATAGAAAGTAGACAGCATTCCAAACAAATATTCTGTCTGTAATTTATTTATTAACGTAAACAGCGAGTTCAAAAATTCCCACTCGAACTTATTACCGTCGGTTGCATACAACATATTCCAAACATTATTGTACACCTAAGCGGAATGATTTGAGGCGCTGTTATTTCGTGCAAAGGCACGTGATATATTACAGGACACAGGTGGATTGATTGAGAGGTATGTGGAGCGATCGTGCAGATTGTTTGTATGCCAATAACTAATATTGCCGCACACGAACGCTTCATTGTATTTTAGTGAAACTTTGATATTGTGTTGCACTAAATAGTGCGTTTGTCATTGATGAATGGTGTTAATATAGCCAAGCGCACATCTTGTCATTAATATCTGGCATACAATTTCCATAAGTGTCTTAATTATTGGTTCAAATTGGAGTGTGTTTTAATAAGTGGAAAGAAGGCCGCTGCTGCCATCGTAATTGTTGTGGGGATTAAGTAACCTCAAGAACATCACCTGCATATTAACTAGGGTGTCGCACGTGGAAATGAGCTGAGGATAACTGCTGTAATTGCTAAATAGCAAATACTACTAATTAGGTGGAGTGTTGGTTAAAACATAGTTTAAATATGAATATTATTACGCAAGAGCGTATTATTAGAAATAGTGCTAAAGTTCCAAGAATGAATTACAATCTGATGTACGGAACACAAAACCATAAAACCTACGGCTTTAAATCTGAATGTCGCTAAAATATTGTATAAATTCCACAGAAGCAAATACGTTTACTTTACATAATACATGTATTAAAGTACGAATTATATTCATCGTTTAATTTTTATAAACGACCAAGTCGTTAGAGATCCAGTTTTATGTGGCTGAGGAATGACATCGTTATTTTCATTTCATTCCTCACTAGGTACTTGAGGTTTTCCAAGTAAAATGTGTATAATGTGTAAAATGTGTATAATCACTATCTTCGTACGTGAGTTATATTCGTAGGTGCGGTACGTATATTGAACGTCATTAAATAAGAACATGTATGTAGCATAATTCCTAGCCAGGAGTTATAATCATTTTTAATAGAAATATGAAATGCGTAATTATAATACGTAGTAATATGTTGTTGCCTTTGCCATTATTGTAAATAATTTGAACAATGTTAATATTTAGATATCCTGCTTCTGATACATTTTTCCAGACTTTATTTTTGACTTTCCCGGCCTGGCGCCAGATACCCTTTCATCCTAGGTTCTCTTCATTTTCTGCACAATCTGCTGTTGGATTTTTGTCTACAATATCGAATTTCAGAATGTTTAGCCAGCATGCAGCGCTTCTGCTGGCTCCCAGGAGGATTAAGTTCGGAAACGCTAGACCAAGACGGAGTTTTCTAAATGTTTTGAGTTGTTTATTTTATAACAAAATTGTCTTGGTGATGAACAGCATTTTTAAATATTCTTACTATAGTATACACACACAGCCGTGTCGCATGTCACCCGGCTAGAGATTTTGTAGATTCGTAAATATATTGTTCATATGAAATCTTATTGTTCTGTGAAAGCTTTACTATTGAACTACGCGAACGTGCGATACTTCCTAACCTTTAATTCAACTTAATAATAACATTTTTACAGCTTTGCACGACCGATGCTCTGATTCAATGATTCAGTTCAAGTGTAGTATATTAGTTAAGTTTGTCTTGGAACCTGTTTTTGTTCTCACGTCTCACGTAGCTCGAGGAATGATGAAATCTTCCTAAAATCCGATACTGAGCCCACAACAAAGTCACTGTACGCCTACTTGAGACCTTTATCCTCTTGTTTTGACCCAAAACATATGATGTAGTTTTTGTTAAGGGTCAATGTACGATACCGAGATATAATGTACATTCTTTCCATTCTGAATAGTTCTTGCTGTACATTAATTAATTCAGCATTATTATAATCTAAACTAATTAATAATAAAGCGATTTACCAAATTGTTAAATTGAAAATGAGCAACGTTTTTTGGATGTCAAAGTAGAGCAACATTTTTGAACAGATATTCAAGCGAATTTATTCAGCGCTGGGTCGTGTCGCCGTTACAATGAATGCTCTGTCTTTCAACTAAGAATCCGAACGAGAAGCTTTGCAGACGGTCGGTCGCAAGAAAAGTTAAATTGTATTGAAGCTCACTAATGCTCACAGAAAAAGGTGGAGCTATTTATTATCTGTGTCCGAGTTTATTTATAAGCTGTGATGTGAAGGGATTAATGTTCGTGAGCATGTGTCGTGGATATCCCTCAGCGATAGGCGACTGATATAGCACGACTATATGTATGGGCCATCGCGCTTATAGCCCGGCTTCGACCAGAATACTCGACCTTTACTTACAAAGCGTGCATGTACATCGACCGGGAATCCATTTAAATGTCTAATATAATTAACAAGCGCCCTGGCCTTTATGATACCTACGCGTATTAATATGATTTGTATCACAGTACGATTTTAGAATATTCTTTGGTGAGATGAAAAGTGAATCTTGTTTGGATGAAACTTATATGGCCTAAATATGATTGTGTAAGTATATTGAGGAGGTTTTTTTCAAAATTTTACTATTCCACTTTCGACAGCACTAATTATTTCTTTTTGTTGATATTATTGAAATTTATATGCAGCTAAAACGCAAGTTTGTCAAAACGTGATTGATGCAAAAGTAGTATAATCCAGATTGAAATTCTTTCTTAAAAAACGATTTTCTCAAATTCAGAAAACAAAAGTGGAAAAATCAAGTGTTGAAAAGAACCTTCTCTTTATATTATTTACGGGTTTAATTGTGTATTTGCGTATTTCTTTTGAAATTACTTAATTAGCTTCCAACCGTATAGTTTGGACTAATTAAGACGTTAAACTCGCGACTCCGCGAGGGCTCTGTTAGCGTCCGAAACCGGCTGGACAATTCCGCAAGAAGTTAGAAAAAATCCTGTAAAATAGCAATAAGTAACAGAAACAATGTTATTAAACCTATTTTTTGTAATTCTAGTTTCCTTTATTCACGTACTGTTCAAGCGATAGATAAAATTAAATCAAATTTATTTGTCACTGAAACTGATTTTCCAGGTGTCTCCCGAACGAATCAGCTTAAAACAACGGAGTGTGAGCTTAAAATCGAAGACGTTTGTAGATGCAACCAAGTTGGTAGAGATGATAGAACAGAATCTCTTTTTACAAATCAATTGCAAGTAATCCAAATGTGAAGTAATCCCTGTTTCCAATGCGTATTTACTGATTTGATTATAATTATTTTTTGTAATTATTTCTAAGAACACAGTTATAAATCTGCTTTAGAAAAGTATTTATTACCTTTTTTTAGGTTCTGCAAAACTCTCGAAGTGAGTTAAAAGAGCAATAGACAAGTTATTGCCGTACACATAAAACGCTACACGCTACGGTTCGCGCTACGTGATTGCTTCGCTAAGTCAATTGCTACGGTGTTACGCCGAATGTTGTATCTGGTTGAACGACAACTCGAAAGAAGCAACAAAGCTTACCGTTGAAATGTAAACAGCTTCTCCATCGAGGAATTATTTAAATAGAGTGTGTCGATATACGTTCTGTAACAGAGTGGGTAACCAATATTTTAAATAACTTTTCAGTGTAGTTATTCTCGTATTTAATTAAAATTGTGTTTCATTGGATAAAGTTCAAACGATTTCAACTTTTTTGTAAATACAAGATTGAAAATATTCTTTTATCGTGTCATTGGGTTAAAAAATTAATTGAGTCGTCATTAGCTTGTGTATTGTTATCGGACTTACCGATCGGCCTGATTGGTTTCATCTCTTGATCGTACTTTTTTTATTATATACTACTGTGCTTACGTTACATGTACTTCATAAGTATAATTTTCTATAATCGGTATATTAACCTATACATACATAGAAACCTATTCCCAGTAGCACAGGCAGGCGTGGTAAGTTCAAATGCGACGACATTTCCGACACCGTATTACGTTTTAGGTTAGAGACGTTACATTTTGCAGCAGCTGTGCTCGTATTAGTTTCAGACTCGTATTGCAGCCGGCTTAGAAAGAGACACAAGTTTTGCCAATTATCAAGAGTTTGTTGTTAGAAGAGGTCTTTGCTGCAACATAACATCGGCATCGCACTCATGACTTGTAATTCCCGAGGCCCGTAGACATGTACGTACATTAATAAAGTCCCGTGTGCTATCACCTGGGACTTTATTAATGTGTGTACACCAAAAGCATGAGAGCAATTACGACGCCTGAACTTTAACTGCGAAGTTCCTAATAGAAAAACTCAATTACTCTTTGTCTATGGCAGTCGAACCTTTGACCTCAGCCGCACTTAAGACCGCCAAACCAATCAGATTTTATAGTACACTTAACTGACAAACTTTTTGCTGTGGGAAAATTGTTTCGGACTATTTGGATAAAGAATATAACAGTTGCTCGTTTAGGCAACAGCTTTTCTCAGTGTTCGTTAAAATGCCTCTTTCGTTTAGAGCAATCGACTCGAGACTCTTCACAGGAAACAGAAAGCATAATAAGCCAGTTCGCCGTTAAAATGTTGCTTACTAACTAGCAGAATATTACACGTTAATACTTAATTAAACTTGCGAATGTAACAATATGTATGTTAAATTATTCGTACTCTAAAATATAATCTAGCTACTCTAATATATTAATATTGCGAAAGTTTGGATTGTATATATTTGTTACTAAATAGCTCCGCATTTGTTCAGATTTCCATGTCTAGAGTAGTGTACTAGCACATTTGGATTATTTTACTTTTATCTTGGTAATATATCTAACCACTAGTATTATAACTTACGGCAGATACTATATTAAAGAAAATAGTACAAAATATTTTTTTCAAAAAGGTATGTTTTTAACATATCCTTGACCGAACGGTCAAAGTGTTGATGAACATCAAAAGTCTTACTTTCTGAAATTGTACCTGTCTGAAAGTTGGAGTAAAACATTAATTTAAAAGAGTGACCTAATCCTGATTAACCTTTTCCTAATTGACCCTTGTTTTATAATGGGATGGGTCACTTTTGTATTCATAGGTATCAATTGGATGAACAAATTATTAATTTAATTTAAGATTAAATTGCCACGGACTATTGTTCTACTTTACATGAGTAAATTGACTTGATAAACATAAAGTTTGATATTATGGTTTTAGTAATGAAAGGCAATATAAAATATTTAAGAATCTGATATCATGAATCTATGACCTTAGGAAGTTCTTTAATAACGCAGATGAGTATAGAGTCCCCAGCTGTAGTATAGGGTGTTAAGCGAGAAAGCCTTTCTGTGTCACCCCTCGCAGCGCGGAAAGCGCCATGCCCTATATTTTCTATGAAAACTGTTTGCGTGCTAAAAGTCCCTTTTACGAACGTTTTCTTCTGACTATCATGCCGGAGTTTCTTAAAGCAAACGAGGCTGACTTGTGTTCGCACACACGCCACTCCGCATTATTACCTCTGGAAAAGAGCTCGGAATGAAACACTCTTATGATTAAGTTATTACATTTATTTTAATTTATTCGTGACAAATAATGACAATACCTACATCAATTATTATTTGTAATTACTAAGTATTGAGCGTATGAGTTCTCTCAATTCCTAAATCAGCCAAGCCAACCAGACCTCCCACGTGACCGAACAATCGCGTATGATTCGTCGAATATTTACAATATTCACATAAAACGTGACTTATGTATCAGATGTAAGTATACAGTATTAACGCCATGTACTTAGTTATACATATATATGTCGTTATAAAATACACTGTGTTCCTATACGTTTGAACTGGTAAAAGGGATTGCAGTTTCTTTATTGATATTGATCTTGCACTGCAGACTGAGGTTATCGACCACTTATGACATTATTCATTTTATTTTGATGAAAATTACGATTTGATTGAGTTTACAGAATACTCGGAATAAAAACTGAATCATTATTATTGTATGCAGATATCGGTCACACTTTGTTTTTTATATAATAATATGTTTGTGTATACACAAGTTTGATTTCAATATTTGTGTCGCTTGCACAATCTGTAGGTTGTCTTCTACCTGTCTTCTGCCTAGTTTGTGAGGGCCTCACATACATTTTTGGGATGTTTAAGCGGCGGGATGAGATAAAATCTGGTTGAAATAGGTACCTACCTCAAAAACCAGGCATTAGTGAACTGATTGATTGACATTGAAAGACGGAACAGTATAAACATAGGACAAATTACGAATAATAGATAGAATGCCTGCTTATCAACAGTTAAAAATTGATCAATAGAACCTCAGCCCACAGGTAACATTATTGTTTTATAATATATGGTTTACAGTACTGAGGATTTTTAATTGTCATTATTGTAAATTACTAATCTAGTCGATTTTTTATTACATTGTTTTAAATGGTTGCTATTGATAATACCATCGAAAGGTCATTGGATCAATATTACCCGTTCAATAATCAGTAAACTTTATGAATTAATATGTACCTCAAAAATATTATTGATCTATTACTTCTGATCGTAATGGAATTAAAATTCTATACATTATTAATTAATTAATTATTAAAAATGTATAAATTTCATAAAAAAATGTTTACATTTGGCAAATTATAATATGACTGTGGTAATACTTAGTAACAATCCAATATAAAAACTATGGTACATTTTAATGTTTAATTAGCAAAATGACACGGACATTCAACTTGACAAAATATATGAAAATAACTACCTGTTAAATTGTAGCTTTCATAAACTGCAAACATCTCAAATGGATACGACATCGGACATGCGTTGTTCAATAATATTGAAATAGTAAAATATTTCACCTAGTTAGTTTTTATAAACTTACTACAATTTGACAGGTTGTTCTATTAAAGTGTGATGCCATTTGTGCGTGGAAATGTCGTAATGGTATATAATGTGAATGAAGTGAATACAAACGTTTCTGGCCAACTGTAAATCAAGTTCTCCATTCAGTATTTTTTAAACCTCGGTTCGCACTTGTCGAACTATTCGAGTAAAATGTTTATCTATAACCGTCTACCGCCTAACTACAATTTACATAATGCTTAAAAATTTTGACTATTCAGTCGGGTTCCTTAACTCTACGACAAATATTTAATTTTAATGGGTATACTAAACACAGAACTTATACATTATATGTCTTACAAGTACAAGTATCACTACTACGAGAATGCAACGTAATCGATAACTACACGAGAAGAGACTAGTGATGACGTTTACTTAAGTACGTGTGTTCAACTACATATTCTTGTATGGGACTAGCCGGCTAAATGAACAATTGAACGAGGCAAAGAAATATAACAAGAGATTCACAGAGACTCCTTAAAAACTGAGTTCCTGTGTATTGCTTATTAATTATGCCATCCTTTGTCAATAATATTTACATAATTTATCTGTGCTTACAACGAAAAGTACACACACTGAATTCAACATTACGACAGTACATATTTTGTGCTCAATTTATGTAAAGAGGAAACCTATAATTATAATACTGAACGTTTAATGTACATTGCTTACTTCTTACGTGCCTATACATTTGTATCCTGAGCGACGGAAACATTACAATATAAAAAGCAGTTGTATCACCTTCATTTACTTGAATTAAAACTGAGTATTCGTTTCATTTTATAAAAAGTGACTGCTGTATCGTTATTGTATCCATAGTTAGTGATTACATATTTACAGTAATTGGATTGCAGTGATTCAATACACAAAAGCCGCTAAGGTTCTTCTACCGGGTTTTTTACGACGCTTACTAATCTAAATCCGACCTTACAATATCCATGCTGTACAAGACGTATAGTAGGTTCGTTATAGAAAGGGTAACTACGCAACACAAAAACAGATGAAACGAATGAAGATGGGTAATATTTCGTAACTTAAAAGTTTGCGCCACGCTCGTACTAAACAAAAACGAGAGCACACTCTGGAATAACTCCACATGTACAAAGAATTACAGCGTTGTCTTTGCACAATAGTCGTGTCTTGTGATGAGTTCTGTTGTGATGCTCCATTCTCTATGCCCAACATTACACAGACACTGAATACACCAACTTTATTTGCTATTTTTAGATGTTTTTATTATTCTCATACTCGTTGTGTTTTTATTATCTCGTTTTTATTAAAATAGTTTTATTTTACTGTTTACAAAAGTTTTATTTAAATGCTTGACACTAGACTAACGTCACGTTAATAATGAATGAGAAAGGTATGGGTAAGACAAAGTAGGCATAGAATATTGGCAGGTATCCATGACCAATTGCGGTTTATATCAACAATAATGCAAACATTGCGAAATAAATATCAAAATTCTACTTTTAGTCAAATACCCATGTCGTTGTCTCTCAAAGTTGTATCTTATCCTATTGCGATGGTAATTCCGAATAGACTATTAATATTCAATTGACGCACGTTTATTTAGACTTCTTGGTCCTAAGTCACTTTCCTCTATACTATTAACTGCGTCTTAATTACCACAAAACAATAAAACAAGCTGGATATTTTACAAAAATACAAAATTAATCGTTGGTAGGTTGATCCTCCATCAAGGAAAGCGTATTTTTAAAACCTATTGTTAATTACGTCCCTCTCAAAGTCTATAGAACGGTAAAGGCACGGTCATGATGTGTATTGCACTTATGGGATTACTTGTCCGTACAGACAGAGAGAAGAAATTTCTTCTAAATGGTTCAAAACACGCTCTAATCTACGAGTCAAGTCGAGGAAAGCGTTTCAAGGCACATACTTTTAGAAACAATAGGAAGGTGGTACAGATGGAAAACGTAGCTGTACCACCGTCAGGTAAGGTTACGTCAGATGAGTTGAAATCAGAGCGACCGCTAGAAGCGTAGCCTACGATACGATTCAGTAATACATAGTGAACCTCCTAGTACTAATCCCGAGCGCTCGGCTACCGATACAAAGTACACCGATAAGTACCATCATTGAAATTACCCTATAATGTCTTTACACCGTAACTATGGCTTTAATAATACATAAAAATTGAAACTAAACTTCTTAGAGTTCATTAAAAGTTTTACCTGCACTGTATTACCATTTTCACGAGTAGTCAAGAACACTTTCCACTTACACAACCCAATTTATACGAAAAGGAGCGACCGTCAGAAAATGTTCAGGAGAGCGTATCATGAGTTAATTATCGCACACTCCGCCGTTTGCAATACTAGGAATATGATTCCCATTAGTCTTTTCATGCAGCCGGCAGGAGTGGTGCGTGGACTCCTGTCAAAAAACGGGAGGCTGTCGTCTGGTATCGCAGGGCAGGACCAGGCAGCCGCCGCGGCAGAGGTGCGTGGCGGCGTGCAGCAGCGCGGGCGCGCGGGCCGGCGGCAGCACGGGCGACAGCGAGCCCGCGCCACACGCGCTGTCCGCCGCGGACGGCGGGCGCTACACGTGCGTGCACGCGCCCGCCGCCACGGGTCAGCCGCCCGCCAGCACGTCCTCGGGTTCCGGCGACCAGCAGTTGTCGGACAGCCAGCACCCCACCACCACCGTCACGAAACCGATCAGCAGCGCTAGTATTATGTATACCTCCGCGTTTCCTACAGAACACATAACGTCAAATTAGGTCATGATAAAACCAGTTTTGAGTTATGGAACAGCTTTGAACGAAACCGTAGTATGTGTGAATCTAACCGAGCTGCTTGCGTATCCCCAGCGGCTGCCGGCTGCGCCAGAGTGAGTTGATGAGCGTGGGGTCGCCGCGCGTGCGCCAGTCGCGGTATCCTCTCCCTCTGGAATATTGACTGAATCTGCGAAACGTGAAAGTTAAATTAATTTTGTTCTACACCACAAACAATTTATACTACCTACATATAGCTAGTAATGCCTAGATTAAAACATTACTTAGATATAAAATGCTAAGTATGTCTACATTAATAAAATAATGTCACACCACTGCACACTGCTCGTAATGAGACAGCAAAGCTGCCGAAGGTGCTTTGATCGCAAAATTGGCGTAAAGCCAAGCCTTCAATGCTGAAGCTTACTGCTCGTACAAATTGTACTTTGATACTGACTGTAGCAAAAAAGCGAAATTGAATTGTTACCATTTTCCGTCCATAGGATATTTACGTTGCGGTTCGTGCATATGCCTAGTGTAAATAAGTGGTTCATGCGAATGCAGTTGTAACTACCGTGATATATAGTATTATGATATATAGGTATTATGAAACTATAGTTACTAAAGCGAATAAAATTTTGTATCATAAATTCAAAAATCAAAGCTGATTATCATGGAAACGGGTATGGATCTGGTAGATGATGCAGTCGATTCTGAATTGTCGAAAAAATGTCTTGTTTGTATATTCGGATGATAGTTTAAAACAATTCAATTTCGCAGCATTTAGGATTCAGTGTTACGTTATTATGGATTATCGGGAATAAATAATAATTACGTGTTTACAGGAAATATTTGTAGGTTTGGATTCTACTAAATTCTTGTTGTTCTTTACTTTTAGGATTTAATAAAATCGAATACAATTATATTATTAGCTAAATAAAATACCTACTTATTTTTAGTAACCATTAGTCGCTAACATCATCAAATGTAGTGGAGTTTTGATCAATCGTCCCTGCTTCAATTACCCTACGAACTACTTGTGAGTCAAACGTGCAAAATGTCAACCATGTAATGTTATCGTCATGCAGCGGAACTGTTCATCCATCGGATACAATTGATGGCTTACAAAAATGATCTCTGCCTTTGGCCCCTAATTTATTATAAAGAAAAATTTGTCAAAAACACTCTAAATAACAAATGACTTACATTATCTCGTCGCACCGGTATTGTAGCGGATAATAAAATATGAAATAAATATTTATATTTTGATCTCATAGCACATCAAATAAATAAAAACAGAATTATAAATATTCACCAGTCATTATTCATCGATATATCAATGTAAAAATTGGTCAGTTATTGTTTGGGCTTTATATAGGTGGTGATGTTACATCACACAAACGTCTTGCTCCTGTACACAAACCGGTCACATCATGTCTCGACAACCTCATCGATTATCATCTATCTGTGAGCACATACTTTAGCTCAATGCCACTTACGACTCCAGCATCCTTGTTATCTACATATTTTTATCTTTCCACTTACCTATATTACAAGGTATTTACAATAAAGTTGATGTTAAGACACCCAGTGACAGAGAAAAGGGAGATAGAATCATAAAAGCATTTTTATGAGGTACCTACCGACCTATCGTAAACTACAATGTTTTTATATGATAGATACCCTTTCACTGAACGCGCGTCGAAACGTTTAACCTCTTAAGGCTGTTTGAGAATATGTGAAAATCTTGGAAAAGTATCTACCCATCCTAAGGAACGTTATTCTATTCGGTTGAGTTTATAGTCATAATCGTTTCAGAAGACAGCTTTTGTAACTAACATTAAATGCAATGGTGGATAAATAAATAAACGGGGTAATCAGTTTCGGAGCGGTGCGTCTCCTGGGTCACATACCTCCGTTTATTAAGTTTTTCTTATTAATAACTAATTTAATTTTCAACCACTAAAATTTTGTAACAAGGGGCAAAATGTCTTATTCATGGGGCTTCTGTTCTACCTTCCTACCTAAAGATCTGAATCCGACGCTAACTGAATGTATTTCTAAAGCGGAGTGGAATTTAATAGTTGTTCGATACATGCCTCACGAATCCGCTACTTTATTTACTGGAGTGAGAAAGAAACTCAGGTATTAGATAAGTACTGGAAACGGAGTACCTACTCGCGCGCACCTGCGGAACACATAACCGTCAACCTCACTTTCGTACGTAAGACTTACTTTAATAAAAAATCTCCAATATCCTGTCTATGAATACGTCTTACCTACAAGTACTTACTACAAAGGCCATATATATAACCTTACTTGAGAAGTTGGTTACATAAATAGGGTTTCGTATAGTGGCATCAGTTGTGCGGTAGATTCATGTTACGGGGCTACTTTATAGTATCCCGTGAGAGCCTTTAAACTATCAATTGCAGACCTTGTCACTAGTTTTAAGTTATTGGTGCATCGGTCTCAACTTGAGACTACCTACCCACATTTGCTACATTTATTTGCTCAAGTATTCGACGAATATGAACGCGAATATTTACTACGCCTCTAGTTCCGAAATAGTAAGCTTTAAGTGTCGGAATCGTCTTTCGTTGCATGACGGCTAGACAAGTTAAGTTCGTTAAGTATTCATGCATGTTCTTGATTTGTTTAATTTAATTAAATATCCTATGTTAAGTTTCAGTACATAGTCATTGGGACGGTAGAATTCATAAAATAATTAGCTCAGTCTGTTAAAATTACAATATTTTTGTAGAGCTGGCATAAATTTAACATTGCTCATTAAGAGTATCCTTTGCATAATAACATTGAGGGATTACTCTGTTTCATTGTACCTAATTGCAATTTTAATGCGTTATTTGATTGCTATAATAATTTTGCAAGCAATTTGGAATGAATGCTGGTTTCATTAAGATTTGCGTAGTGGGTTTAGAGCTTTATGAAAAAATAGAATCGGATTACTTCTAATATATTTTAAATATGCTTCACTAATAGCAGATTGCTTACTGGAATACCTTTTAACGTGATTGAAGGCTTTCAGGGTTTGTGGATTTACATTATTACCTATTCTACGACTGAGTTTCTAACAAATGATAGCTAATGTGTCCAATTTACATCGCAGCGGGCAGGCCACTCACTTATTAACGACTAGCTTTTGCCCGTGGCTTCGCTCGCGTTAATGTAGATTTTTCTAGATAAAAGGTACCTTACATTCTTTTCTGTACTCCTGACAACGTGTATGCAAAACTTCACTATGATGGGCTGAGTAGTTAAGACGTGGAAGCGTAACAAACAAACATAAACAAACAAACTCACTTTCGCATTTAAAATATTAGGTAGTAAGGATACTGTGCTAATTAATGAATCACAATGACGTGTATGTACGTAGTTAATTCGTTCTACGATATATATATATTATATTTTATAGTATATCAGCTACCGATGGGATGAAACCAGATAAGGGACACCACAGACGACTGATAGTAATCGGTGATCAATCTTTTGTTGGCAACCATATTATCAACATCCGATCTAGTACTCTAAGATGGGCTACAAAATATCCCCAAAATAGAGCGCGACTCTGATTATAATCTGCGAGTGAATGTTATATTTCGAAGGGGCATCGAAAAAAACTACAAAAACGGTTTTCTCGAAATCAGTTAGTGAAATTCTGGCCAACAAAAGTGTGTCATCTGCGATCTCCCTAAAGCTTTCCCCGTGCATTATGTGATTGTGTTTTATTACCTCCAGCCTAAATGGGCTAATCGATTAGCAAAAGGGTATTACAATGGGGCAATAAATAGTTGGATTCGTTTTAGTATCCACAACGTCATTAGTTAGTGGAGCCGTTCCACCAATACGGAATGGTGAATTCTGATCTAAAGTACCAGAGATAAATCTCTGATATCGTATTCATATTTCACACCTGCTTTATTTTAGCCGTTCTTCAAGATATTTAACGTTAACTACCTTATAAAGTAACAAGAAAGGCACTACTTAGTTCCTTCGACTTAACTCTAGAGCAATTTTCAAAGAACTGAGAAAGTAATAAGTAGGTAATCGTTGCTTACTTAAAAATATGTGCTCAAAACTTTTAAAGTAAGTAAATACTAGCGACAAATAGAAGGTTGCAACATGTGTGACGTATACTTTTCTACGAGTACGGTCTAGAAAATCTTATATATCTATATACTAACTCGTTACCCAAACTGATTTCAATTACACTGAACTTTGTACCGGTCGACCTCGTCTGTGACAAATGAAGGTCGTAATTGCTTTTCCAGGTATAACTATGCCATAAACCTACTTGGGATATGAAAGTTGGGTTCAATGACAATAGCTTAACGGCAGAGGCGTCGGACTGGCGATCAAAGTCGTGAGTTCGTACCCGGGCTCATAAATTATGGTAAACCCACTCTTCGTTTTAAATTTAGTTTAATTTTTTAATTTACGTGGAATTTTAGTGTAGCACTTATTGCACTGATTACATACTATACAGAACCAAAGTTCCTATATGTGTCGCCGTTGCACTCATACGCACAAACGCATCGATCTATATCAAGGACGTTAACCGGAAAGACATCTTCAAGGTGGGCTGCGTTAGTTCTATGTGCAAGGTCCAGATCGTTCTCAAGAGCAAACATATATACAGGGTGAATGTATAGACAGTCTCCTAAGACCATTTTTCAGTAAATACAACGGTAACCCTTACTATCCCGTCTCAAAAATCCACCCTGTATATTCTAATAATAATCGGTGCTTTGAAACAAAGGTGTTAATGGCACCGTATGTTTGGAGTCTGGCGCAGTTGTGTGCCGATAAGAACATAGAGTTCACATACGTCTTTGCAACCGTATGTCGGAAGTATCGATATTCACGCGTATCTTGTTGGTCTTAGGGAAATATATATTCGCGTAGCCCGAACGCACGGGAGCTTTGTGCGTACATATTCTTAACAAGCGTTACTTATGTGTGCATGTTATGGGCGAGTGGAAAGTTCTGTATACTAGGTTACCGGTGGAGCTTATTTAAAAAAATAAAACAAAAGAGTAGTAATTGATTGGTATGGTACCTTCGTATGCCGCCGACCCCTGCCGGCGGCGCGGTGGAGTGCGGTACCCCTGGCGGGACCTGCGCGCCCCCCTGCACGCCGCCCTGCACACTGCCTTGCGGGGCGCACACACAACACCCTGTGTATACAATGTAACACTTAAACTGTAGGCAAAGACAAACCGCCACTCTGGAAACTTAGAATTGTAAAATATTTAATGGGTAATAAAAAAAGCTCTGTCATTTATTTGGTCCATTTTTGTCAATTATAATAGTATGACATATATTGGTAGTTACTATATTGCATGCATACCTACACTTCAAAAGAAATCCTGACAATAACATACAAATTGTCGAATATTGTAACGTAAATTCACATATCCGAAAACTAAACGGAATCGTGGTAACGTAATCGTTTTTTCATGTTCAGATTACCAATGTGTAAAACTAAAAAAGCCCTTAATATCTCTGAACCGCAACACGCATATATGAAAGGCTTTTCGCCAAAAGTAAATCCAGTTTGACAGGCGGCCATCCGCATTGAAAGCACATAGTCAGGTACTAAGTACACAAGTCCGTTAGGCAGTAGGTAGATAGATATACTAGGATATGTACATAAATATTTACGATTTATTATGCTTGTAATAAAACCATAATTGCTAATTTATATTATTATGATAAGTTATCAGGCAATTGGCTCTATTAATAATAATTGGTTTTATTAACACAAGGCTCATGGCCTCTGTAATGAAATTTCAAAACGGCTATTTGACACTTCCCGTGACCCAAGAGCTGGTTTTTACTTTGGGCAGAGGCTAAGCATTGCCATACAACGTGGCAATGCGGCCAGTCTCTTGGGTACATTACCAGTCGACAGCGATGCGGATGAATTTTACGATGCTATATTTTAGTTTTTGAACAGTTTAAGTTAGAATATAATATATAATTTTGCTATTTTTATTTAGTCATAAGTTGTTATGGACCCACTTGTAAATATTAACCTTCAGTGAACAAAATCTTGTGTTAATAAAAAAATTGCTAATTAAGTATCAATTTGTTTCAAACTTTCTATTGATATCGACGTCTTTTGGTCTCGTCAAATAACAATCAGTACTATTTAATGATTCTGCTAGCGAAAAGTATGAAATAGTATCGGTTCTCATCAAGGCAGTGTCTGAACTTTAGTAGCTGATAGCAAAAAATCGTTTTTGGTAAGAATAATGGCTTTAGTGAAGAGTAGAAACTGAGTTTCTAGTAATAATCTAATAGTAATTTTGGACTAGAATCCTTTGGACTCTTCGTTTTAATCGTCTGTCAGGTGTTGGTATAAATAGATATCTATAAAACACGGCCTTTTATGGTGATCAAATTCTTATATTAATAACAGATAGTAATGATCAGTCCGTGTAACAGACCTACAAAAGACATTTTATCTTATAAGTACATTTTTGTTTACAAAGTCAGAAGCCCCGCAACAGTTGCCTTTCTTGTGAAGCACCAAAGTTACTGTGTCGAAAGCCATCATCAATCATGGATTACACCACTTTCTGACAGCGATGCGATATTGTCACAATCTTGCCAAATAACTCTGTTATGGTACAACTTTAAAATTGATGTTTATGAAGGTTGCCTAAAAGTTTTATGAAGATAACAGTATCTACACAAAAGGAAAGTTGAGAGCATTATTGTTTGCGGTTGTCAATCCGGTTTCGATAAATTATCGAGTGGAACCAATTTGTTTCGCTCAATTATTCATAAGGTTGCCCGTAAAATATCACATAGGTATGTGGGTTCAGTATTATCAGTAATTTTCTCTATAAAATAAGCCAATGGCTTTTAGTCTTTGTACTGCAAGAAGTTTTTTTATTCGATTATGCGTCAGAGTTGAAAGTTTTCCACGGAAAATAATGTCCAAGTATTGTTTTGTATTGAAGTAGGAACCGGCCATCTGAACCGACGAGTACATTATGTAGATCGGTTCCTTCATTGAATTGTTAAGACGACGCAACAACCCTATGCGATTGGTATCTGAAGCCAATTACTGCGATTCACGTAATGGGTTGTAAAATTAGAATAATGTATGTAGGTACAGCTTGTTATATTGGTTCCGCTCGCCAGCGACCACTAAGTAGATCGTCAATTTAATTTTACAGTGTGAATAAACAGAGAGGTGAACGTTTTATGTTCATGCACGTGAAGCCTGATCTATTTTATGTGTTCTTCCTGATGTCGCTAGATAGTTTTTAAACAGACTGTACAGCATTTTACTGAGTATAAAGATCTATTAACGATACATATAAACGCAACGTTGCCCGGTGTTATTTGAAACTAAGCGCTTAGTTTCAAATACCTATCCAAGCCATTTTACAGCGGCCTCAGTGAAGCTACGTGGTGTCCTATTATTAAATGCGATTTATGTTGATAATCTACTCTCGAAGATAACTGTAGTATGTACCACAGTTACATGCAATCTATTTCTGAGTCTTGCGTGAGATAACTCCGACAGTGAGTCACTGGCACGATTATAATGACTAAGCAATGATCAAATTAAGTATTGACTTATCTTAACAATGTAAATCTTACCTATAGGTATCGATACTCGTACAATAACCGACTTTACTTTCGAGTTAATTCATTCAATGATTACGCCTAATAACGACATTACAAAGGAAGCCGTTTCAACATGTTTTTTCTTATACATTTTTTCCTGGTTTTCGAATAAAACCTGTGAACACCGAGATCTCCATGACAAACGACAAAGATGTGTTACCATAATAACATTCGAGGAGTAAAAATCAGTGAAGCCCTTTTATTACATCAACGCTAGTATTCAGTGAAATAAAAAATATTTCTCGTAAACATCCAAGACAAATAATGACTGAGCACAAACACCGATAGAACCGACTCGTTTGTAGATCAACTTTGTATAAATAGTCCACATAAAAGGAAATGTACTTTTATGGAATGATATTATTGACATGGTTTTATTGTATGTATAACAGTGTGCTAAAATGTTTACGACCACTGAAAAGCGTGCTGCCATAGAAAAACGTTTAATGATGATGGTGACATTAGATTGTATAAAGTACAATATTTATTATTTTCATTTGTATAAAAGAATGAAAGCGTTGTTTGATGCGACACTTAGATTATTCAGGTGCTTAGCAGAAAGCATTAAATAAATATTCAGGGAAGGAATTATCTCCATTACAGTCATCCTGAAACTCGCGAAAAGATTAGGGTTTTTACGCTCTTAGCGCACGACAAGGTAGGAAGAACGGCCTACGGCGTAGCTTCAGCTACGCGTATCGTAGCAATGACGTGCTCTCATAGCGATGACGCTTATCGTAGCTGATACGTGCGTCGTAGCAGTGACGTCCGCCGTAGCAACATTAATTTAGTCGAGCACAATAAATTATTTAAAATGCGACAACAATGTTTACAATGATCTTGTTCAGACATTTTCATATAATTCCAACCGTATAAATAGATATTGAACTATCAACATGATAAATAATGAATGGTGCCATATACTATAATATTAATTAAATTTTGTTCGCATTCCTTTGTGCATTTCAGTATTACTATCCACTTCACTTTGAACACCGCACCACGATCACCACGCTTGCGATGAATATTGGTGACAGAAGGGTATACACACATATGTAGGTAGTGAATTGCTAAATTCTGAATACGATGTGGGAAGTCCCTGATGAGCTACGTTTTCATCACCCACAGGAAAGACATCTCACAATTCGAGCTCTGATATCACAATAATTCATTGCATTGTTTCTATAACAATAATACAATGGTCTACTGAAGCGCAGCCAGAAATACGAGACCTCTATTATACGGACGTCATTATTGACTGATTTACGACGAGCACAGCTTGCTTCAGCGCAGCATTATACATAGATTACGTGATACAGGCATCCAATTATAATTATCTGCTCACGGCCCCCGAGTTACCATATGTATGGTGTGCCCAGCTATTTGTAGCTCAATGTGGCAGTCTTGGATCTATAAGTGAATACATTAACCTAATAGAATATGATAATTCAAATTCATTAGTTTTGTTGTCCTCGGCTTAAAGAGGAATCAACAGGATTATACAGGTTTATGGCTTCAATAATATTTTGTATCTTGGTCATGCTCCATTGGATTATAAACCGAACGAAGATGTTTATTTTCAAAAATCATTCTAACCACCTTTGGGGAATTTTCATTACCAACAGTAGAGCTGCATTAATGCAATTACGTCATATGGCTTTGAAAATTGCATTGATCCATATCTGTGTATTCTTCTTTTATTAAAACCATGATGCAATACAAGATAGCCAGCCCGGCGTCGCACACAATAAGCGCGGAAGACATGACAACAGGAACAAGGGAGCTAGAAGGCACGATGACAGTGCTTTTCAAGATGCGCTATTGCACTACATTCGCCCATTGTTTTCGCTCAAAAGCAATTCAATAGACGCCGTTTATCGCGCTGGCACAAATACACCTCTTATGTTTCTATTTGCCCATAGAGAGGGGCGAGAATGAATCTTGAATTATTCATTTGAATTATTCGTTGCTAGAGGTGAACAGCAAATCATAATCCTCATAATCTGAGTGTGCTGCACTGCGAAGGTTTAGTGACACAAATTATGAGCGCACAAAACAAAGCGGGGTCCTAGTTTAGTAATACGTTACAATGTACGCACTTAGTTTATTATGTTCGAGGCTAAAACACGAATTAATGTGCCTCATTTGGAATGGACAACAACAAAAAATATGTCGATTGAGTCACATGAGCTCATATTATTCTTTTTCGTTTGAAATACTCAAACACAGTCTATATCCAAAGAATTCGAGGCGATTTTGTATTTTTCGATAGGTCGTCTCAAAGAGACTTGTGTGACCTCTAACAGGACTATTGTTTAGTGACATTACATTCTACATTTTGTAGTTATTAGAGTCCAATAACGCTTAGCCATGAAGCTATGTAGGTATTGATACGAACGGCGCCTTTTGTTCTAGAATGGGCCTTATCACATGACACAAAAATATTATAAACGCTGACGTTGATTTGCATGCACAGTCTACGTATCGGTATATGGTCATTGTTCTAATTAATAAGACTTATTTAGTTAAGTTTGGCGTATTCACATGCAAATTACATTGTTGATTTGGAAGTGAAAACAGAAGTTCCAACAGTTTATTCTCTAGCACTATTTGAAACCTTGTTACAATGATTTGTAACAGGCATAACATCTATCGTTAAGAAACGGCTTTATCGTCAATAGAATGGAACAACGCCAAATAACAAATATTAAAACGTTGGCTATGAAAACTAGTTCACTTTCTAAACCACATATTAAACGTAATTAAATTAATGCAGCCCCAAGAACAATACAGATTCGGTCGTTACACACCATTGCAGTTGCCCGTCGATTTAAAAAGGCGTAAACATGCGTTGTTTTAACTGCGAGACACAATGTATCCAACAATAATAGCCATAACAGCGGTGCTTGTTAGACGCACTCGGTCACATTTTAAACCGCTACCCTCAATAAAGTTTCAATGTAGACCAAGCAGTTTAAGTATTATTGACGTTTTGTAATAGTGTGCGGCGATGTTTTCCTTCTACATGTTTGCGAACTTTACTCTTATCTCAGAATATATTATTCAAGTCATTGAACATGAATCATGCATTCGCTTTAGTGACGCAAACGAAATAGTGAATATAGGTGTAGCTATGTATGTGTTGGAATAAAGATGAATCTGATATGCAAGTAATAGACATTGTACGCATATAGAATCCAGTATTCCCTATATTAACACTTTAGATAAGGAATTAATCGTATGATCCAATCTTATTATACAAATGTTCAGTTTTCATTAAGAGTTAGTCTAGTTGAATTCGGTTTGCAAGCTGTAACAGAGCCAAATGTCATACTATTATAATATTTTTGAATAACCATGCCACGCCGCGCTCTTCAATGCAACGTAGGAATATTTTCTCCGAAATTCCACTGTAAATTGTTTACGTATATCCTTTACATCCTTTTTTAGCGTCGGTTAGGTACAAAAAAAGTATTACATTACCGGCGAGTGCTGCAATAGCTGCCAGCGTAAGGAGGGCGGAGCGGCTGCGTGCCATGTCAGCAGGGCATGCCGCGCCGCGTCATCGCCGCGACATGCTCCGCGACGCGCCCTCCACAACCTCTCGCGTGCAGCACCTCTCCTCACAGGACCTACAATAACAAGAGAACAACTCGTCACTGTATATCTAGAGCCTTCTTGTTCAATATTTAAATATTCTGATTAACAACAGTTAACCGATTTTTCTAAAGTCACGATCTCATTAGAGATTGTTTCTACAAATTACACGCTTATATCCTGAAACGTTTGCAATGGATTCTCTGATACGCCTCTCGAGTCGTCAGAAGATAAAGTTCCCACCACAACAGGTGGTCTATATATAATGGTTACTGCTTTGGCTACAATTAATTTTTCAAGGCTGACCAGCGAGTTCATTTGGAAGGCGAAATAGTGTAACGTCGTCTGAGAGCATCGCCACGCGGCGTTATCTGCGTATCGACGAGCGCGGGCGGCGAGCGGCCGGCTGGCGGCGGCGGCCCGACAAGGGTCATGCTTGCCAAAACATCCGTCCGAATGATATCCGGGGAATTTCTCTATTGGAGATTTATTTGCTTCGCTAACAGTGCTTTATTTTGTGGTGATGCGGAAACGTCGTACTTTTATATGTAAATATTTACCGTGCGTGTTTCTTTCTTTTCTTTTTTCAGACGCAAGATTATTTAAGCCCGCCGTCTTGTAGATCGGTTCAAAGATAAAACCCTAATAACAAAAACAACGTGTTGCCGTCCACTTCAAGATAACGATAACACACCCGGAAAACCAAGAGGAAACATAAAAGATTGAACCTTCAGGCCCGAAGATTGTAAAAGAAATATATGCACTCCCGGACTCCTAAATCGAGCCACTGTTCACCGTGCATTTTTGTGTCTATACCTACAACATCAAAATAATGATTGAATGAAAATGAGAGCTAACATACTTGTATCACCATTGCCACACATTTTCTATTCCATCCACCATCACATTACTTCGGTATCACCATTTTTCCAAATTTGTGAAAGAGAAGAAAATCGGAGTTTGGTCTCTCTAAAGAAGCAACAAGCTTTGATGAGAGCATCTCTAAGTCAATAGATATTTCGTTATTTGTTTTGTTTTGCATAAAAAGAGTCGATCGACATTGTTTTGCCTTATTTTTTAATCCATTCTGACCTTCAAATTACATGCATACTATAATTATATCACACGAAAAGAAGAAGAAGAAGTCTTCTTCTTTTCGTATGTTTAGTGACTAACCTGGTGTCAGAGTTTTAAAGCCGCCCATTGGCCTCTGATTTGGCCAATAGATATTGATACTGCACCTAAAGTAGCTGCGCACGCAAGGACGTTTCCAGTTTGAGCTTAGTCAGCGAAACGTAAGTGCACAACTTCAAGTAAGACGCTCTGCCGTTCACAGAATTTACCATCGAGGCTAGGCGAGTAAACTGGCGGCTTCATGCGCCGCCCAGGAGGACCATGAAACCGGGTCACAACAACACGACAAGATCGGTTTATCTTTACCACCACCTGCGTAATCGTCACTTGACAGTCAGTACAGGTTCAAGAACAGCTAACAGCTAAGAAACTATGTTTCGTTTTCTATAAGAAAAGTATATTGTTTTCTTTAAATTCAAATTCATATATTTTATTTCAGATAAAAACATCCATATATTGTTAATAGTAGAATAACTTAGCCTAATATTAGTATTAAATTAAATTGATAAAAATAAACAACAAAACAACATAGATTATTTGGATGCGTGCGTGTGAACACTTATCCACTTTTGTTCAAAAAATCCTCGCTAATTTTGCCCCTGCGAATAGCGAAAAGACTAGTTATTGCAATGAAACGGTTTTTGTTTTGTTTAAGTATTCCAATTTTTTTCATAACAAACGGAAATGACAGTGAGATTGGCTTCAAAACCACCTTTTTTTCTTTGTACGACCGTTATTTTAAAAGATAAAGGGGGATGCGCTAAGATAGTCCGCGCAATTCAAATTTCCTTACGTTTCATGCAATTTAGAAGTCAGTGTGAGGTTGTAAGTTGATTAAAATATGATTCGCGACCGTAAAACAGAGTTACAGAAATTAGGATTTTTATTTTTATTTTGCCGGATTTACAGAATTATAATCATTAGAATCAGCAATACAACTCTTTAAGTTAGAACAATCCTCCAATGTCATGATTTCATGAAAAATCATTCAATAGGATTATATAGACTTAAAGATTTGTATTGATTTATATGATAAAAATTCTATAAATGAATATTTGATACGACCGCGAATCATAATATTTAGATCAACATACAACCTGATACTGACTTGCAAATTGGAAAAAAATGAAAATTTGAATTACGCGGTCTACCGTGACGCTTTCGCCTACGAAAATATGCAGTGTCACTCGATTCAGGTGTCCAGGAGTGTCTATATACTATTTTATTTATAAATGCATGCATTATCTTCGAATAACTGTCACCTCCTAGAACTTTGTGCATGTTAAGTTTCTAATACAAATTCAATTTACAAGCCATTAAGATATGCACATCGGCAAAGTTTATGGCGGTAATATTTTACAAACTTGAACGTAGTATGTTTATAAATAAGTCAGATAATGTCGTCATCGCCCCTATAAGTACGTAACGCTGGGAACTTTTATAAATAACGCGGATGGTGTCGATAACTTTAGCAGAGGGCTATTTAGAGCTGGCGACTCCTGAAGTGTTCGGAATTTCCACTTCTCCGACAACACTTTATACGAGAGTTAAGCACATTTTCACAACATCTTTGTTATGTCAGTTTAGTCAAGATTTTATTAAATTTGAGAAAATGTAGATCCCTGTGAATACACATGAATATAAATTATGAAAACTTGTTTATTATTATTTTACAAGCCAAGAGCACAGCGTCGGATTAATCAAGGCTTAGCGGATCCGAGACGGGTAACAAAGCCAAAAAAAGATCATCTTGTGAATTATGCTTTAAACGCAACGCAACATTTTAGCAAACAACGGTAAAATGCCAAGAGAACGAGAAGATATTCTTAATAATGTTTTTTGTAAAACTTTCCGGTAGAAACGAAAATATGATGCTGCAATAAAATAGGCGACACAGTGATGAATGAGGGGAGCACGCTCGCGAAACAACAATAGATGTCACGTACTTACGAACTCATAACCATCGATTCCAATTTATGCCAGACGTATTATTCCTCTGGGGTGGAATAGAACACACCTCTGTACGACATGCATGGGTATTGATAACTAACATTGCTTGTTAACATTGTTGGCACGACTTTGCATACCTACCTATGTAAATAATACCTAATACTGAAGCAACACATGGAAGTTCCAGAAACACCGGTTTTGTGGTTTCATTCTGCCAAACAACACTTAAAATAAAAACAACAAACATGAAATATATGTCAACTTGATATGGCATGGTTTATATTACTAGAATGAAGAAATTTTGCTATAACAGTTCCGTTTTGAATAAACAGCAGTTCATAATTGAGTGACTGACCGACAAAACACAGCTTATAGGAACTATTGGAGTTCCTAAGCAGGTGTAGAAGAACACTTAAGGAGGCTTACAACTTACATTATGATAAAAGAAAGCTTGTAGGTACCATAGGTATAAGACAGGGCTGGAATCGATACTAAGCGACGGTGGATAAAAAGCAGTGAACCTCGAATAAGAAAAGTGCTCTTAGTTATAACTATCCAAAGAAGGAATTCGATCTGATAGATTAAGCCAAATCAACCTACATATAGTCAGAAATTTTGCTATCGTTAAGAAGGCCGCTGCTCTGCATTAACTTAAATCTTCTACCATCTTTTGAATAAACAGCAGTTCATAATTGAGTGACTGACCGACAAAACACTGTTTATAGGTACTATTGGAGTTCCTAAGCAGGTGTAGAAGAACACTTAAGGAGGCTTACAACTTACAATTCTTCGATAAGGGAGCAGAAAATATCTGTTTGGATAAAACGGCCGAACACTTACTTCTAGTTTCTTGACAGAAACTAACATAGCTAAGATGATGATCGTCTAACATTATCTATAATAATAATTATCATGTTATTTCATGTTCATTGACAATCTTGAGGATGTTTCATACGCAATCACACTAGGGCGCGTCGTTGATTGGAATGTATTAGTGTTCGCTGGCTGTTTTCGTGGTATAAATCTCGGAACCACTTTGCTTTACGATGCCCATGGGAAACTATCTGATAAATTATTCGAAACACGGCACGTATAAGATGGCATGTTACCTTTCATATCTTTCATTTTCTTAAGAATATTTATAATGAAATATCTTGAAGCGACGTAGATCTTACGAGAAATTATTTCGTCAAAGAATGAAGTACGAGTCTTCCTAAAGCTCAAAACTGAAGAAACATCTTGAATCAAACAAAGAAAGAGACATTGTTATTTATCTGAACCGGAATAAAGAAATTCGTTGGGTAATACATCCAGCTGTATGTAACTCGAAAGGACAGAAACACTCACACTACGACATCTATTCCATTGCGCCTTTGCATGCATCCATTACTATTCATAGAGTTTGAAATTGTCTGAACTTCTTACTCGCTATAACCTATGAATTGAATAGGAGAGCTTGTTACGCGAACTGAAGATATTATCTGTTTTAATTGAGCTTCATTTGCATTGGTCGAATCCGGATGTTAGACCAGAATAAAGGAGTTTGAAATATTAAAAAAACCAATACAATTTGGAACGCGCATATTTATTTATATCAAAAGTTAACGTAATATAAAATGTTGTTGTTATGTGTAGGGTGTTATTGGCTGTTAAACTCGATCACCATTAACTGACGTCAGCAGAAGTCAAGGGGCTTAATATCCGTAGGAGCAGATTGGTTATTATAAATCTTAACGCGTCGGTTTCTGTTATTATTTTTGGGAATTTGTTATGTAGAATATTTATACGGACTGAATCCCTACTTCCTTTCAAATAACAATAAACAAACAAAGCGCAATGGAATTATTTTATATACATGTCCCGTAAAATTTAATGACAAAAATTTAGCTTTTCAATGCAGAAATGGCTGTTATGAATGTTTCTGCGAATGTTCGGCGCTCAATCTTTACCAAAGGTTTATCTCACACAGGCGGCTTTCCATCCTCAACGATAACTGGCTTTCAGTTAACAACCGAGAGAGCAAAGTTCAAAGGTTAAAAGGAATTACACTTTGACTTAAATTTTACTTTTAATTCTCCATGGCACACGGCCTGAACTTACAAGTAAGAGTAATTCTTAGCTCAATGAACATTTTTGAAGTTTGAAGTAAATTTTCGTGTTTCACGTCCCAATTTACGATTGGTGGAACAGACAGGCGACGGCTCGCGCATATTTGCGTAAGAAGATATAAATAGGAGGCTCTTATACATGTATAAACTGGCCGAGCACACAAAGGTACTCATACAATCGGTTTCAAAATGTTCCTACCCTACTTTAACTAATGAATTACTGTGTACTAGGTAGCCCCGAACCTTGATCAAAGGGACAAATTGTAACTAAGATCTTCCAATCTTTTTAACGCAATTATTGATGAGTTTTAAGCTTACTTTCGCAATTATTGACGACTTTTATACTTACGTTCGCAATTATTAAAGCATAAAAATATTACTATGTTTTAGTTAAGTAATAATGGCTTGCTAATAAGACACAACCAGAGCTCATGTTTCAAAGAACCGAAATTAGGAACACAATCTAAGGGTTGAAAATTTAAATGAAAGCAAATACAACCCTATATTTATCGAGCCTCAAACGCGAATACTGCTCATTACCCGGGCAGATGCTGGACAAAGTAAAAGATATTATCGAGATTTCAGAACAAAAAGCGTTTCTCGCTCAGTTTGCAGACTAATTAAACATTTTCAAAGCAGTATTCACATAAGAATGTATTAAAAACTGTTAATTTATGACATACTCATATACATAAACAATATTTGCTTTAAATCCTTTAACTTTCAAATACCAACAGTTCGTAGACAGTTTCTTAAAAATCAATTTTAACGGTCACTTGTTAACATCGTTTATCTTTCACACTCATACTTACAATGTTTCACGTTATAAAGTATTTTCAAAACTGGGTAAAGTTCCTTAGCATTTTTATATATCATCAGCACACTACCACCTAGATATTATTAATTTCCTTTAAAAAACAAATTAGCACTGCACAGTGATTTATTGCAAAGCTTAATATTTAAGTTTGATGTTGAAGCCGGCCGTATGAATTGTGGCGAGGCGAGCGAGCGGGTCGAGGCGAGCGGAGCGCGCAGGCGGCGGGCGTCGGCGCCACCTGTCGCTGTCGGCGCGGCGGTCTGCCGGGCGGGCTCGACAGGCGGCCGCGGCTGCTCACTAGCGACTGAGCGCCCGGGCACGTGGGGCCGCGCCGGGCGCCGGCCGCCGCCCAGGTGCACCTGCACCCTCGCGCACCCCCCGCGCGTCCCATCCGCGCTCCCCGCCACGCACTCCACGCCAGCCCCGTCTGCATCCACTTGCACCCTGTCTGCACGCGCACCACCTAATACACTTCTAATTTTAATACGGATGCGCCCAAACACCTCGCCCTACAGCGCTCATGCGAGAAGCAAGCTCGCGACCGGCATGCGTCCACGGAACTCATAAAATATGCACGCCACTGAAGATAGAGGAAATTGGAACGGGGAAGTATGTGTCCGCGTATCTATGGAGCTCGCGAAATACACTGCGTGAGATGTAAATGAATTAATTATAACGACTTGTACTTTTCAGCAGGGTCTACGGCGTAGCTTTCTCGTAGCGGCGGGGTAGTCAAATGTTTATCAATTCAAACAGTGGCTCGTAAATAGGAGTTTCCACAACGTAGAGAACCTACGTAGAGAGAGAACTGATATTTACATAGTATGGTAGCGGTGAGATTGCTGGTTCGATGAGAGTGGTGCTATGCAATTTAAAAAGAAATGACATGGTAATGAAAACAGTTACGTCCGTATTTTTTTAAATCTGTTTTCTTCTTTTGTCTGGACAATAAAGACTGTATGTATGTATTTAATTATGTATCATAATAAAGGTACTATTTTTAGTATTCTGTCTCTTCCTCATAAATATCGAATATGAAGGAAAACATCGTGTGTATCGTGGCATGTCCCAGAACTAAAAATTAGAAGACATGTGACATCCACCAAGCCGCATTTGGCTTGTGTGGTGGACAATGACCCACTCCCTATCACAGAGCGGAAGCCTGTATCCCACCAGTGGGAACGTTATAGACTGATAATGCTATGCTTGTGGGTCCTCAAACTGGATTAATTTCCGGGTAATACGAAATCGCTACGATCAAGATGAGTTTAAAGCATTGTCCGCATTATCACATACAATTCGAATTTCCGTCTGCCAAATCGTATCAAGAGAATGTTTTCAAATTTCAATAAGTTGTGATATTCGTATGTGCTGCGGTGTGTTACGTAGAGAGTACGAGCTGTTACGACTGCTTATACCACTATATTCTATACTAGAATAGAATATAATAGAATACTCTTTATTATGTACACCATATACATGTACTGTGTGTATAGCTTACGCAACATCACGTCTTAAATGGATGACCGCTTTTTCTAAACACAGAATTTATTTCGTGTCTCGGCGAACACGTTAAAGCGGCGGCGACGTTCTTAAAGACATCGCTCCAGCTGTCATGGGCATATTTATGATGGTATAATGGAATATCAATAGGTTAATTTTGTAATACTTTGGACAGAAACTAAACGATTGCCAAAATAAAGGTAATTTTAATAGGCATACCTAGTAGAAATATACCCAAGCCAACACGAATTATTACCACTCAATTTTTATTGTTACTAAAACACTAACAAGGGTTAAGTTCAAGGTAAGATTTTTCTGGAACTTCTAGAACTGTATTACTTTGCAGATGACATGCCTATTCCACATAGAGAGACTTCTAAGAGCAGCCTCCGGCGTATACAAATAACCCTAGCTACGGCGTCACTACACTGTCGAACCTTACAATCATATCGCGAATACACTAGCTCTATTGCTCTATTGTAGGCGGTTTAGTGAAGTTAAGCGTATCAATTCGCCGATGTAAACCTGCGGGAGTCGCTAGTTATCTGTAACATGTACATGCACAGACTCGCGACAGAGATCCGCTTACATGAGAGGTTCTTGCCTATACGATACTTTTAGTACAGAATGGAAAACGAACATCTAGGCGTTAGTGAGTTATTAAAAAAAAACGATGTAGTGCTGTACACGAAATACCGATTAAAATTAACAGGTCTATTATTTTTATCGATATTTTATTTGGTAGTTCATCGATCGATAAATTGAAAGGTCTAAGCTCATCGTCAGATATCAGGAATTAGCTCAATGGGTAGACGTGATTGGGAAACTTAAAAGTTGTTAAATCTGGTGCTTGCTTCAAGTGCCTCGTCACGTTATTAGTATATTAATACGTGAAGCAAAAACTTTGTACCCCTTTTTATAAAACTTACGCGGACGGGGGAGAATGAAATTTGGCACAGTTAAAGTTTATATGGAGAAGGACTGCAGAAAGCTTATATTTTTATATAATATACATTAGAAATAAATTAAATTTATTAAAAAAAAAACATTACACACAGTACCATGTGTTTGACAGAAGATGGCCTTAGAATCATGACATTTAAATGAATTATGATCGAATTTCGACCTCTGGGCGACCATTAGTTTGGATAAATCAAAAACGGTTTTAAAGATGTTAGCAGACTAATGATTAAGTAAGCAATTCTGAGAGCTAAAAACTGTCTTTATACAACGATTAGCAATGTACCTACCTTCTAACCTACCTTCTAACTTTATTCTTTACTTTAATACGGGGCAGGTTATCGTTAAGTAACTTTATTAAAAATGAATAAAGGTTTAACAAATGCTTAAAGAGGAGCCAACGAGATCGGGTAATCATCAAAATGAGAACATGGTGAAGCTTATAAAAAAGTTATATGAATATAACATTAATCTAAAGGAGATTAATGTTATATTCATTTCGCACAAGGGATTCGCAGTTCCGACTAAGAAAAGAGTACTTCTACGTACTTAAGTGCAGGGAGGTGAAAGCGGAACCTATTGATCTAGCGCATGTGTCGGTCTGATACAGACTCTAACTTCTGCGGCGCGTTTAATGTATCAAATATAACAGAAGACGGAGTATAATAATGATTATTTGGACTGAAAACAATTAAGTTTAGCGCAATGCTAAGTCCGATAGTATTTGCAAAAAGCTTATGTTAAAACTGAGAAATGCAACTGATTAATAATAGTAGAACTAGATAGACTAATCCTTACATGAGCAGTCGCCTCATTTGTAATACACAATGTGCTGTACTTACTTTAAGTAATTACTCTCACTAATCAAGCTGTATACTTCGGGTTTCGAGGTTACCCGTGTAAGGCAGAGAGAAGGTTCCACGATGACTGAAATCAGAATGCTCGCTCATTCCACAAGGGTCATAGGACTTTACCCGTGATAGTTTTATTTTCGGTGTCAGACTGTGTAGACAATCGCTCTGATTCCGTTTCGAGAGAAAGGTTTATTTTTCCGTTTGGATTTATAGGCTGTGAATCTAGTCCTCGATAGTAAATTATTCTTACAATTTGTTTCCTCGGCCGCCTGTCACAAGGTTTTCTTAGAATTCGTATAACAGTGCTCTTTGTAAATTTTTAGTAAGTTTCGTGATTCTATTCCTAAGAATCGACGGAGATATAAGCGATTTATTTTATTTATATTGATTGGAATTGAAATTCATTTGAAATGCAGGATCGTGAAACAAAGTACACTTGCAAATACGCTTTTAGTTAGAGGTAAATAAGAATATCGAATTTGATCTTCGTGATTTGTATTTACGTACGTATCTTACTCATGACCCCTATATCTAAGGTGATGTTATTGTTTTTATACAAAACTAACCGACGAACATCAAGTAAAATGTAAACATATTCTACTAACAAGGTATGAAACACTTTGCAATTTGATGTGTCATATCATTTACATTTTTGCACAAAAATGCTTAACGCGTTAAAATTCCATCTTGGCATAACTCACAATGTCTCATTAAGTTGTATGGGCTACGAATAATAAAAGCATTTATGCGAAGGAAGCTGAAACGTGCCCGAGGAAATGATTAAAACAAAGTTCATTCGTGAAGTCCTTTTTTGCGAGCAAAACCGTAATGGTCAGATAGTATAAGCAAGAATTGGGTATTGTATCATAACAATGTGCCGTTGTAACTTTTAATTTTTGCGTACGTTGTTCCGCTGTCTATCGGAGCGGAGTTGTAGACTGAATAAAATTGCTCAAAGACTGCGATGCACGCTCGCTGAAGCGTATGCAAGCGCCCGGAGTGCCCCTTACTTACTGTATTCACTCACTGAAATAAGCCAGGAACACATCGCATTCCTTTACGACTATCATATTTTTTGTAACTGCCGAAGCGACGTTTTCAATTTAATTTTATAAGAGTTATTTTATTTGTGCCGTATAGGAAAATGCAAGTTTAGCACACTGATGTGTGATGCGACACGCTGTTAGAGGAATGAGCAGATATTGAACGAATAATTTCAAATAAGAGTTCAGATATTTCATAATAATAATAATTTGTATTTGCATTCTGGGTAACATTTTACTGGTTGTTTTAATTTTTGATGGCACATCCATAAGTGAAATTATCTTGATGAAAGTCGTACGTACCTAATTGCAAATCTGTTATGGACCGATAATATTCGTGGCCAAACGGAAGTGATTAATTCCACATAAAACGTATCAAGATTTAAAAGTTTTAGGCAGGTAGTAATTATAATTACCGGAACAGAAATCTCTTGGAGAGTCAAAATATTCAACGTTTTATGACAATGGTAACACAAAACGTGTTTCACGGACAAAACGCCGGCGGGCGGCGCACGGGCGGAACAAGTTATAAAATAAGCCGCTAGAGGCGTGTAGACGAACCGCTAGCCGGTGCCGATGCCGACAGCGATGTTCGACCCAGGCGAACTGGAGCCACGCCAAGCCTTTCAACCGCTTGCAATATAAATACGTGCTACGCGTGGTTGGACTATTCAATTGCTTCCTAGCTTTGTGTGCGATCATAAGCCTCGATTTATTGTTTACTATCGGACGATACGCAAATGTTTATAGCTAATTGTTTTTTGAAGTTGAAAAAGTTTGAATGCTAATTTACGTTATTGCTAGACTAATGATCGGTAGAAATTGAAAAGCAAAGCTCGAACAATGTTTCGTTGTTTTGTAAAATAACCATATTCCATTAGTTTTGCGCTACTAGTAGGATAATGAACACTACAGATCTGATAGCGTCTAAATTAACATAAACGCGTTAATTTAGACAGTATCAGTTATGCGAATAAACATTTAACACGTTTAAATCATTTAGGAAAACAATAATGGTATTTGCATAATAACCAATTGCGTTGAATTTTATCACCATATTTATCGAAAATGAAAATGAGAGCGACAAGGTAAATAAATTACATTTTGATTCCACTGTGAAAAGTAACTACTCGTATTACACAATGCCATAATTCGTATATTAATATCAAAGAAACGTGTTCTCATACTAGATTTATACAAACATAGTATGCTAGACGCATGGTGCCCATATAAATATGACGTGTTTATTATGTGACAATGTTGGTTTCAGTAGATGCTCTTAACAAAGCGCTAGATAGATATTTGTACAACATGCGAGCCGTATACACGCGCCGCTCCTCTCACTTCTAAGTGGTTGATCCCTACCGAAGGCTCAGTTTTTATTATGGCACAATAAAAAATAATAGGGTAATGGTTTTTAGATGGTTTTATTTCAAGATTTTTGTATTTTGTATGCAGGATAAGTAACTAGTGGTGGTAAACGAAAGTTCAGCGCAAGTTTAGAGACACCTCCGCGGGGATTGAACGCCGCACACCTCCGGTCACAGATCATATCTGTTATTGACGGCTTCTATAGTTAACATACATGAAGTATACGCGATATGAGAGAGCCCCATTAATATTCGGAATGGATTCGCGCTTAAAAGCCGCCTAGGGCATCTTACTTTTCTTATAATAGCAAAATGTTTTATGGTTCCGTAATGTGTAAGTCCTGTTAACATTTTAACGTGTAATCCGAGAGTAAGGGCCGGTTGTACGGTAATTTGAATAGGGGTTATGGACTATTTTTCGGAAGCTCTTTTTTAATCAGTTGTTGTTTTTCTTTCGTCTAACTATGTCTTTTCCCGTGGCCTGAATAGGTTGCAATTTAGACTAACACACGTTTGTAATATTATGTTTTCATATACTTAGCTGATCATTAGATCAGCTGTATGTAGGTATAAAACTAAAATGGTTTTTATTGAACTTCCCATAACAATTGTTTACAATTCAAGCTTTGTTTAATCACAAACAAATTGTTGCCAACTTTTCTACTTTACGCCATTTTAATGTAAAAAATGTTCCCGTTTCCATTAAATTAACTCAGAGCAAATAACGATTTAATGGTGTTGTTTGACAGAAACTAGAGCAGTTCGCAAAGAAAGTAAACACCGAACTTACTACTTAATAGAAACAGAGGAACTTCATTAATTAATAAGAGAATGAGACAAAACTAATTGCCGGCGAGGCTTCGTGGATATAACGTTAAATCAAAATGTATTTTTCGGGAAATCGTAATTTGTGAGTTTAAAATGAGTGTAATATTTTATAAGAGAAAAATGAACTTTGCTGATGTGTTTTAATCTATTCAAAACTAGACGGCAGGCTTTAGATAAAGGTTGGTAAAGAAGCGCTTAATTAAAAGTATACAATAATAAAGGAGCTCTCTATAAAGGCGGGCCGGCGCCGCGCGCCTCTCGCGTGTTATATTCAATGTAAATCCGATTACCAGTAAATAGCTCGCGATTCCTTCAATACTAGTTAATATTGATTATATAAATAGCCTGGAAATAACCGAAACAAGATAGGAATACAAAATTTTCCTGTTTATTTTGGATTTATTCGGATGAAAGTAGCGAACTTTTTAATAAAATCACGAGTTACTAGTGCAAAAGCGCTGAAAAATATGTAATATTATCAGATTATCATCGGAGCGTACTATATGTTATCACGGAAACTCCTTCGGGAGGACAGCAACAGGAAACCAGTGGCAATGATAAATATAGTAATATAAGCCGCATATTAATAATTGTATGGTTATAATATGTTGGATATTTTAGTTTCGTCTCCGATACTTTCACTTTAATAGCTCGTGGCAAAGTATTCATGGAAATAATATGAAAAGAACAATTTCAGAGGAAGGTGGGTCGAGTTGTTTCCTTTTGCTGTTTTCAAAAGAGAATTCCAACTGCAAAGTTGTGTGCATGAATGAAGATATATCTCGAAGTTATTCTCGTTTATGGGAAGTTCTCGTACAGATTCGTTTCCCGAGCATTCGGATCTGTAATAAACCGTTTACTTGAACTTAAAATCACACTTATTTTGCCCGTCTTTATTGGTTAAAACTTTGAGACTGTATCCATATTTTTTGTGTTTGGTTTCTTACTTTTACGACGAACGTCACGTCACGCTGATAATACCCAAAGAGGTGGACAGTGGAGTGATGTCAGACACGTTACGGGAACCTGTTATAGGAGGAAAGCTTATCGCAATTCCGGGTTGCTACTGAAAAACCTTACTAACCCTTTTCCCAGGTAATCGAACCCAATACCCACGTCATCCTGAGTCCGAGTTGAAAAGTATTGCTTGTAATTTTCCCTTGAAACCGGAACCCAGCAATGCTGTTTGTTTAATAATGTAGGACGGGAGGTAATATTTCCCAGGGTGAACAGTTCTCCAGGGAAACTCTACTATTAAACTCTGTTGCGACTTTTAGATCGAAAAGCGGGTTCAATAAAATATATCCATTTCTACACATGATCTATCAATACCAATAATTGAGAGAGACAGTGCTGGTCAAGTCCAATTAATAAACCCTGGGGAAGACGGTAGCACGTAGTGGTCCGTGCTTCCGTACACCTACACCACGAGGGTGTTGGGGGTAATGAGTTGTTTCCCCTGAGACTAATCAACTGAGTAGCACAGCAGGGACAACGCCTTTCACCAGAGATACCCATTCAGAGAGAGATCACAAAAAAGGAGGATTTCCACATGAAAACAGCTGAACCAAAAAAGGCCCGTAATAATAAAGTTAACTAGCTCTCAATTACAGTGGTTTATTAATACGGGCGTAAGAACAAATTGTGTTACCTTTAGTGATAAGTGATCACCTCTCACCTCAATTACAGACGCAAGTGAACCTCGCTGACTTGATTCAATGATCTCGATCCAATAACGTGACTGAGCTTGACTATAACTGTGTTACCCTCATGCCTATGAGCTACGGGAATTGTATTAATCTTCATCCATGAAAGTGTTTATATGCAAGTACGTGAGACTAATAACGGTACACAAAGGAATCAGTACCTTTTACGATGACCTAAAAGGTTTTTTGTGAAAATAACTTTTGGAATATGATTTTCGACAATTTATCGATATAATTTTGGATACAAAGAGCCATCTGACAACGCCTACATCGATTACAGTAAAAAATAGAGTGGCTTATTTTTTTACGTTTTATTTAAGAAAAGTTACACATAATGATATACCATGTTATTCCAAAACTAAACTGTATTACAGTATCCAGGGCACTTCCACATGATTACTCTTATACAAAGTAAGCAATATGATAATCAACTATGCACCCCATATTACTATTTCATTACACAAATCGTTTTTTGTTATCAGCTACGGAGCGTAGCATTTGTATTGCTACGGCGCTACGCCGTAGCGCAGTGCTATGTGCACTCAATGAAGTAGCAATTACGTACGGTTCCCGATCTTGTTATCAATAAAAGAGGGATCATTTGTTTCTATTAATGTGCCTGGGCTTGATTTATGTTAGTTGGGCCAACTAGCAGAATGAAATACAGCTGTACATTATACGTGTTGCATTACGTCTTCTTGAGATTAATTGCTTGTTTTTCTAGTCAAACTTATTATTAATACTAATGTAAGATTTGTATCCCACAATATATTTGGCCGTTTATATTGGCATTGAAATATAGCTTTATTTATTTATCTTGATACCTTCTCAGGAAAATTGATATATCTGGTTTGTTAAAAGAAAATTACCTTTTTAGATTGTAGGTAGACCAATTACCGTCAGAGTTCCGCAACTATAAAAGAGACCAAGTTTTTTATAATATGAAGTTATCAGTGTAGGTACTAGTAGGCTTTAATGTAATTATATTATCAGGGATAAGCTTGTCCTCCCGGCGAAAAACGCCCACCTTCTTCGATACGGATTTTTTTACTTTATTTTCATAGTGTAGGCGGTTTTAGCCAGAACAAACATTGATCTGAAACGGCTTAAATATACAACAGCTATAGTTGTCAGCCCCGGGTGAAGCGGTTAACTGTAGGTGTATGACTGTAGGTCTGTAGGTTTATGTCCACCGAGTACCTACACCCACATCTACGGGCACACTTCCAATCACAGAGATTTTTGTCCATTGAACCCAATTACCCACGCATGGCCGAATTACTGTTGCTTTGTTATCGTTAGATTGAAGTTGTGTTTTTTTATTGGTAGGTTTAAAATAGCAACCCCAATCAAATCTGGTCATGGCCGGGAAAATATTACAAATCAATTATAGACTCAAAATCGTTAAATAAAGTAGATCCCATTAGGGGTTCATTAACCTTTGATGATCTTTACATAAAAAAACGATACCATTATGCGACATAATTGCGCGGGAGATTAATCGTGCGAAAAATGTTAGTAGCTTGATTTACCTGTGCCATCTGTTAGTATTATTAGGTCGCGTTCACACAGCGCTCCCTACCCGCAAAATATGGCCGTCCACCCGTCTTGGCAAGCGTTCGACTTTGCAGAATTTAAATATTTCCGCGCTATACTTACCCTAAGTGGTCGGAATATTAGGTTACATTTGTGTTAATTTAATAATATGTGCTTTATACATGATCGCCTTTTTAATGCAATAGTTTATGTACATTGTAAGACCTAATTTAAATAAAATAATTTTTGCCATTACGGTATTATAAAGTGTATAAATGTGCGTTCTTTAGCGGCAACATTTACATTCCGTTCTCAGGGTCTTTTTGTATTTTTATATTTATTAGACCGGACAAATATTTCTTATAATTTCTGGTCTACCGATTTATATTCTGGTCAAGTCTATCATAAATGTCGAATATGGAATTTTCCTACAGACCCATTATTGCTGATTCTGCGTTTTCGCATAAAATATACATTACACCATGAACTAGTACGGTAATATAAACCTGAAACTGCATGTCTACCGATTTGAGATGCAAAATATAGCCTCGGGTTGGTCCGATATTCGGCAATGTAATCAAAATGAATTAATATGTCAACAAACAGAAACTCGCTTGAACAGCTTATCCCTCGGCTTTATATATCAGAATATTTATTTTAGTATAGTCCTCAGCGTGCAAAGCCGGGGATATTTTATCATCGCCAGTCAATATAATATACTACCTCAGATTCCGGGTCGGGGATGGTAATGCATTGGGTATGTTAAGAGTTTACTGGCAGATTTTGTTTTTGTGCTGATCGGAAAGTAAGGGGTAAACAAAGGATTTTACCAACAGTGAATAATATATGTATACTGCGTGGAGTTCGGTAAGAATTCTTTCACGCTAGGTATGTACCTACCTCTTGCCAGGGTTGCGAGTTTGTCCGAAAGGGATATCGCAGCCCCGGCACACAGGCAACTGAAGGAACACGGGTGGATTTTAGTCAGTAAAAGTCTGACACGCCCTCCCGCTCCGGCCAGAGCGGGAGAAGTTATTTGTTAATTACGTAACCTCAAAAAAAAAAAAAGGTTTGTACCTACCTATTGGAACGTTATCTTTTTTGAGGGTGGGAAATCTAAAACCCAACCATGTTGCTTCCTTTGCCTGTGTGCCGGGGCCGCGACATCCCTTTCGGAAAAACCCGCAACCCCAGCAGGCATTGGTCCTTACGGACCCCGTCAGTTGGTGCTGACATCTCTTTGAGGCGCGCGTGGAACACAACGCGCCGTCGACACGGGCTTGGTCCTTATCGGACGGCGAGCTGCCTATTGCTCACCGTCCGCAAGCCCGCGCCTACGGTGGCCGGAAGTCGGCTCTCGACTCCCGACACCTAGGGCGTCTCCTGCGGCGACTAGGGCCGCGAGGGCGTGCAGCTTGCATCTCCCTCGCGCACTCCGCCTCCTCCTTCGCGAACATAATCAACGCACAGCCTAAAACGCTGATCGTAGAGACCTGAAACTTGGAAGGTGTTTTCTATGTATGACGTAGGCATCCGATAAGAAAGGATTTTTCAAAATTCTAAAAAAAAAAAAAGGCGGGCAAAGTTTGTATGGGACAACGTGAAATAGTAAGTAGTCATAATGAAACTGAAACGTTTCAGTGTAAAGACGTTTACTGGAATGTGCTTGCGAGAACCACAATGCAGTGCAACCTTCTCCAGATTTTAATCTCGTAGATGGCTTACCTTTACTCTGCGGTAAGTTCAGTTCTCTTTTATCCTTCACCGTTAGGAACACAAGCTGTTGCATCACAAATAACTTGCGGTTTAATAATGGAATATTAAAAAAAAGTTATTTATTGCTTTTGAAATTGGAAAATATGAAAACAGACCGCATATAGTCGTATTTTATGTCAAACGTAAAATATACTTAATGGAAGGTTGTCCAATATAACCTTGATAAGTCGTTGAAAACTCAGCCCTGGTAAATGTCTATGACTCGGTTGTAATGGCAAGCGACGGCATAAATAATACAAAGACTGTATGCTTTTAAATATTTGTAATAATAACAAGACATGTAATCACCGCTTGAGTCAAAATATTATTGTTATTGCGTTTTTCCAAGAACAAAATATGCCAAGTTTTATAAAAACATCCTAAGGAATTACGATGAAAGCACTCCGGCAGTATATCGAAAATACCTCTCTTACTTGTAGTTTTGTTTAATTTACAAGAATACATGCAAAGCCTTATTAAACTGCTGCGATCTAAGATACGCCGCTGCGGGCAATATAAAGTTACGAGGTAAGCCTGTGCACTGACCTTCTCCTGTAACTGACGTGTAAGGGACGTCATTCACCTGTCACCTTTGCTTTCAAAGCCGGCTAAGTCAATTTGGCCGTGTCTCCCCACAAAAGCAACACGTGGCCCTCAACACACGTATGGGGAAAGTGGGGAAACGAACGGCGAAGGGACTGAGTAGTTAACGCGGAAACGGGAAACGTATGCGTTGAAATGGGGAGGACACGCGAGGTGAAGCGTGAGTCCGCCGATTTACGTCACAAGATACTCGACAATACGATACAATAGTTTGTATACAACTCCGGAGTGGCTTCCGGTGAAGAATCATCCACTTCTCTGCTCTGTATCTTATATCGGATCGTAAAATGGGATGAACCGTTTACGTCACCCTGTGCAATAATAAGCACACAGACATTAGAAATTATTGTTAAAGCGTTACGTTTGGTCAGATGTGTTGATTTTGCCAATACTATCTTCCAACTGTTACGAGGCCCGCGTTCAGAAGTGGACGTTAGCAGACTAATATGACAATATAACTTGGATGTTCCAGAATAGTGACCGCAGCATTCGATCCGGTGGCGAGGGGATGTGTAGTAATAAGTAAGTGGTAACCGCAAGGTCGGTTCAACTAATATGCTCCCTGAATGTGAATATGTATCGGGAAGTTAATACTCGACGAAAAACTCAACTGTTCCGCACCACGGCATCTACGGCGACAACCTGCTTGCATCCCATTTTCCATTAAATTGCTTTTATATGTGCTGGAATAACTGTGTAGCTATACAATTTACCT
Organism: Agrochola lota; assembly: GCA_947364205.1. NCBI lineage: Eukaryota > Metazoa > Arthropoda > Insecta > Lepidoptera > Noctuidae > Agrochola > Agrochola lota. Next base: position 12,383,331 of record OX376223.1, on the reverse strand, counting down.
GGAGACTTAACATAAAGGTTTATCAGTGTTGGCGTCTCAACTGGCAATTCTGTTTGAAATTTTAAGCTGTAAGCTATACTCGTAAGGTGGAATTCCAGCCCGTTGCCACTTTACAGATACAAACTAAGTTGGTCCTTTACTTTGTGACTATGCTTCTGAAGTACATACTTGTACACAAATACGTGTCACACGTTTGAGTCCTCTTAGCTAAGTGCATTATAATTTTAGGACACGTTTTGCTGCCCCGGATCTCTCCTGAAGGTAGTATATTTGGAGTAATACTTGTTGAAAGTTATATAAGGATAAACCACGAATATCCAATTCAGTGACCTAATGTTTTTTTATGTCTTAACAAATACCGTTCTGTCGCCAAAAATGTGCTATGTTTTCGCGTTATCTCTTTCAATCCGATGAAATTGCATTCTGTGGATTTATATGAGAAACGAGTTTACTATCAGAAGGTCACCATTCTTTTTAGATCAAGTTATTGTAAAAATGATATTTTTGATGGCAAACAACAACTGAAAGAACGTTAAGCACGTTATTCTCGGAAAACTGGATAAAATAATTAAGTGTCTTCTTCCAACTTCGAAAATAAAGTAAGAAAATGCCCTTGCTCCGCTCCACGGGCTTATTATAGCTCGCTAGTTGAGGAATATCTTGTGTAGTTACGGACAAATAATGAACTTATTTCTACTAAAGAAACAATTTTATAACGGAAATATGCGGAAAGAACCATGTAATTATTTTTATGTTTTCGTATTAAATTTCAATTGACTTTGATATTGTATGGAAAACTTTGTATCACATTATTTTAATTTCACAATTCGCTACTTTTAAATTTTATTTTAACAAAACATGTTCGCAACAACACATGGCGAAATTATTATGACGACAATAATACTAGCCGGCTTTCTGCTTTCTATATTATGATTTACATGAATATTATGCGGTGGGGCATGGCGTCGCTAAAACAAACATCGACATACATTCACATTCATGTTCTCTCGTCGATGTGAGTCGACGTCGAATATCGTAACAATATAAGTCCTGTGGGAAATTTTTCAGTGTTAACAATAAGCTCGTGTTTTATTTCGGGCAAGATTCACTTCGTTGTTGGGGCAATGCATGTTATATCAAAATAATGAGAATGTTTTGGCTATGTTTAAGTATTTAGGCACGGAATGAACTTATTAATATTTCCTGAACTTAGTTTTAAATCCCTATCGTATTTCCTATTTTTGTAGTCGCAAGTATAAATGTAATATAGCCAAGCAATTTAAACATTCACGCATGAATATGTTAACAACAAGGTTTGTATTTTTCAAATAAAAACCACTTTTGTAGATTGACTATCCGTGCTTTCTGAATGCTCGCTACTCGTGAACATCAGAATTTTATATCTATAGTAAAGTTTATAGCACCTTGAGACCTTTTAGAAATATTCACATATGACTGAGAAAGGGCGGACTTACGACCGAGCCACGCCACGAAATTCCGTTTTTGCCTTTCGGCGTGAATATCTAATTAGGCATGTACCTGCTCACCTACTCGTGTACACCACGTACTTGTAGCTCTACATATGTGACGCTCCTCCAGAGATTAATGTTAATGAGGGACAGTGTGCACCTCCTGTGTGTATTGTAACGGTGTACTGGTCAATGTGGCAGCCGGACCTAGTAACGCGTTACTGATCGTGAGACGAGAACAATTAATGCTAATTGGACTTTGATCACTCGCAGTTCATTAGAGTATTCATAAACAACAATGAATCCAACCTTCTTACAATGCGACCCCAATGTACACTTATTAAGGAAAATAAACGAATAATTACAACAATGGAGTATTGTGTGCCATAGATTAATTTTGAAATCGTTTGGGGGAGTCACAATGTAGGTACAACGATTTGTTTTGAACGCAGTATTGTGTACAGTTTTTGCGCAAAATATCCTGGTACGCTTGTCGTTTTGTTTGATAAAACAAAGTTAAAAGTTAATATTAATCCAAAATGCCATAACTAACCTTTGCAATAAGGCCAAAAGTATCTTTTATTGGATGGTTTATCTCAACGGGCTAAGAAACAATTAATGCCTTCAAAAAAATGTTTTTTTTCAGGAAGATCACGATCACGGTCGATTCTCACAAAAAAGGATACTGGCGGCTACGCTGACTCTACTGACAAAATAACAAACGCAACGCAAATAAAAAAAGATTGTCCTTTACATTTTGTAATTCTGTCATAGATCCGAGAACCGTTATCATAGTGAGCAGTTATGGCGCCGACTGTACTGAATGGTCGTCAGCTTAGCGTAAGGATTCCATTTTGGAAGGCTCGTAAATTCGGCCAGTGCCGAATTTATATTCCTGGCTTCATGCACATATTCAATTCTACGATACTCGGTCCGCACTGATCGACATCTGAATAATCACATGTCAGGGTAAATTGGCGGACGCGGGACGCAAAGGGTAATCCTCGGGTTTTGGCGTATATAACAACCGGCACAATTAGTATTCATTAGGAAATTATATTTATCATTTTATGAACGTTCCCAGCTTTTCCGATGGCAAAAAAACACACGTTTTACCGAAGTGGGGAAAGATATGGAAATGGGTCGACCAAATTTTTTCGGGGATCATAATTGTTGAAAGATTTCAAGTTTAGCCCGGCCTGTGCGCAATAATGTGCCTTTAAACATGTGTACAAAATGTATTAGGTTGGATGAAATTGTGAGAAAACGGTTAATAATTGGCATATGTCAATGTAAAATAATACCTAGGGAGCCATGATCACTTGGCAAAAATATTATATTTTTTGCAGTTTTTGTAGTCAGACTAGCAGCTTATGTGAAGATACACGCATGATAAAACTAACAATTAAAAACGACTCCTAATCTCATAACTGCCTTTTTGCCCCGTTGCCGCGCTGTCGTCACGCAATTAGGAGCTATGCAAAAGGTCCGGTTTTTCTGTTAAAACAAAGAAATGTACAAACAAAGTTTCGCAGTTCGTTACGTACATCATTACAGGGTGCAAAACTCTTCATTTGTTGTTCTTTTTTGTCACGCTTTCATTTATTTTGCCGGTGGCCAATTAAATATACAGGAGACAGCAGGAAGTTATTTTTTCATCAGTCAAAGGGTCAGGGGTGCGGCTGCCCAGAGAATATAAGGCTAGAAATTAGTTATTTGCTACTGTTATAATATTAACCAGAATTATTATAATTGAATTTATGCCATGCTGAAATTTTAATAAAGACTTAATTAAATTAGAATGGGGGTTCAGCAGGACGTCAGAAAACTTCTCAGTGTACACCGAAATTGCATTGCTTTTTTATGTTCCTTGTCCTGGTACAACTCAATGTTGTAGACTTAATTCAATGTTGCAAATCATGGCTTGAACATGTTAAGAAACCTAAAATATTGACAAATACAAAAAAGAATACAAAATTATATTCTTTCAGTTTTAAGTCGTTCATGTTTCATTCGTTTCATGTTACATGACATTTCAAATTAATAATATTTCTTACTAGATTTAACTTGAGCAGCAATAATATCGCATTTTTTTTAAGCAAGCAAAACCTAGCCACATTTCTCTCCACGTCGCGTCGTGGAAGTGGGCGTGAACTCGTGACGCTCGCAAGATCTCTTAGCTCACTGGCTGCGACGGTGCCAATAACTCACGAAGATAAGCATTTTAAGAAATTTCATAAATTCCGAGGATTTGATTTTTTTTTACTTTATCTTTTCCGTTTGCGATCGATTGCGGGCTTAACGTTTTGTTCTTGTTCTTCTGGATGGTGATATTAGAAAATTTATGAATTCACTTTCAGATGTTTCCTTAGTAGGTATGTGAGTACAATATATCTTTAACCGCTAGTATTGTAACATATGAAAGAAAAAAAAAATGAAAGGAAAAGAAAGGTCTAATTTGACGGATTACCCTATTGATATTTTCTCCATGACTTTCGCTTCATACAGGCGCTCTCTATTAAAACAGTGTGATGAGTGCCCGTCTATCTAGCTCAAATTGGTTTGTTTTGTAGTGTTGTAGATTTATGTCTACTAGACACATTTTATATTGTTCTCCTTTCTCTCTAATTTTCATATGTGAATGTCATGCATACCTGACATTTGCATGGTTACTGAAATGTTAATTTTAGATGTTATTTAATTGGAATTGTAAGTGACTGTGCTGTTGATGTGCTTATGATAAATAAATGATAAATGATATTAATATCTGTGCCTTTAACAAAGAAGATATATGGGTAACTGAAAATACACTAGCATGCAAAATACTGATCAGTTAATAATGTTTAAATGATGACGGATAAAGCAATCTACTCTACAACTGCTCGTCTCGGACATTTACCGTCCAATTACTGTGGTTAGTTTTGCGTAAATTGAACTTGCGGTCATTAGCAAGCGCACTAGGTAGTAATTCATTGATGTTCTAATATGTATGACGCAAAGTTATATCATAAATAAAATGTGACGTTCGAAACCCAGAAACCATATTTTCCAATGTAATCAGGGTACTCGCATATTTCACTGCCCACCCACCTGATTTAATCCCTTAATCGCACATTACGACACCCACGAGACAAGATGGGTGGTCTGATCTGGGCCGGGACATACGGGGACCGACGAGATTATTATATTTCGCACTGAAATATACAATACATTGTACTGTGTAAGAAAATGTTATAGCAATTCGGATTTCTTTGTTATGGAAACCTCGGAGCTTGATTTAACTTGGTAAGTGTCAATGTCAACGTACTTACTCGTATCTATAGATAAGCCCGTCTCAGGATGCGATAAGTGCTCCAATGAGTGGTTCAATTTATCATAGTGTCACCGCAGTCTGCTAGCTACGTACACAACACCCACTCACACATTGTGCAGAGCGGTGCAGCCATGCAGCGACACTGAATATAATTGATCTCGGATTCTCGGTGCACAGTCTACGACTAAGCCAGGATTATAACAAATTCTGACTGAGAGTTTGTCGTGTCCATACAGTTTCAAAATACGAACACCTTATTGATTAATAAGGTACGCTCAAATACCTACACTTATTTTCCCGGGGATAAATTTATTCGTACTTACCAATAAGAAACATCTATAAACATTCCATTTGAAAACTTAATTAGCGCCCACAGTTATTTAGCCATGAATCATTGAGTACATTAATCAACGGATGACGGAAACATAATGAGTCCGCTTCCTTTCACGTCATTATAGGAATTAACTGAAAGAAAACAAGTTACTCTGGCGCCTCGATAACGGGAACACTGACAGGCTATTACGTTACAGTTATATAATGAAACAGTACCTACGTACAATAATATATACTTATGTATAGGTGTGCAGCAGCGTTGATGTAGGAACATTATTTGGTTTAGAGTCCTTGGAGAATGTTCCATCCTGAAAGTAAAAAGGGTCCGACGTTATATCACATTTAAATACATCTTGACTTTTAATGGTCTTGCAAACGGTATCTTCTGAGCCTCCAAATGAATTTTATTGAATTTATAATTAAAGAAAATTATAAATACGCACTTAGCGCGTTTGGCGCAGTACCTACTGCGATGTTAGTTTATTATTGTGTTTCAAATCTTAGAAGAAAATTCTGAAAATATTTAGGTAGGTATAAAAACATAGTAGGTAACGCTAAATCTCTTTATTTATGTAGCCCGTACATTGAACGGACTAGCCAGTCTTCTTTTGCATATAATGAGATAATGAATACTTAATTTTTTGCCACTGTAAACAACTAATTCGCCGACCAGACGTCGTGTAAACGAACGAGTGGCCTCCCTAATTACTCTCTGGAATGTGATGGAGAAGTCTTATTATGTACTCGTATACATCTCTGTGTATGATGTGCGGGGACTTTCACAAATGTACTTAATGTAACGGCTGGGTAACTCGCGACTCGGGCTCAGGGTAATTATATCAGCTGTGCACAAAGTGTTCATTAGCACCTCTACTTACTAGATTTTACAGTTGAATAGCAAATGATGTTTATGTTACGACGTAATGACGTTTATGCCATTAACAGAATTGTATGAGAGGGAAACGTCTCCTTTGTTAGTCTCACGTCGATAATGCGTTGTTCGCTGTGTTGATTTTGATACTTTCGCGAACTGTTAGTTACGATTTGATACCGATAATTTTTTATTTGCATGTTTTTTTTTCCGACAGTCAATCAAAGAAGATACGTACCCGAACAATCCCAACCGATTTCCTATTTTACAATAATCACAACTTTTTTTCTCTTAATCACCAAAAGCAATAATATAGCATGTGTTTGTGGCGGAATCTATGGGAACATACAAAACGTTAAAAAAGCAAAAACGCCGAGAGTTATCTCTACCATATATACCATATTTACCGTTTCGTAACGGATATTAGGGACAGGTTATGATAACCGGTTTCCGGATTGACGTGACGTCATGTCCGAGCCCCTCGCATCCTATAAGCTTTCTGAATTTAATGACAAAAATATGAGGCTTTTAGAGAGTAAAAAATGTATTAAGTATTTCAAGGTATTATCAAAATTCTTACTACTTACTTATAAAACCTGTAGGTCTATAAGTAATTGCTCAACTATTATTCAGTCAATAGAATATTTAAACCTTCTCCTGTTTCATGTTATAGTATAGGGACCATAAATTGGAACGTTTTGTCCCCAAGTTTAGGATATATTGCAAGTTAGGGATCGACACAAAATCGGGTTATTAGATTGATATGAAAACTTTGACATAGATAACTTGGCTTGGATACTGGCGACGGCCGCATAAGTTACACACCTATGTAGATTATTCAAGCGGACGAAGTAGCTAGCTTTACTCGTTTTTCAACTTAGATAACGGTGTACAATATACGTTTATGTATAGTTATTTAAAGTTCAAAGCCGCGAATCACAAGTAGTTAGTCGGCGTTTGAAGTAGTTGTTAGTTTACGAACATCCGGTGACGTCGAATGTCGCGCGAACACGATGTTAATTAGTCGTAGCAACAACGACTGATAACATTATACATACTAATACATAGTCTAATCAAACGATATCTACTTATTCATACCCAGAAATAAGACTGGTACGAAAATAAGCGTTAAGTAGCTATTTTTGTTGGTAGATATGTATTCTGACGATTTTCTTTTATATTTCAGCTAAGTCATCTGATTGATAGAGATGTCGTGGGAGGCGAAATTAGACCATTTTTTGTGGGTAGGTTTCAAAACATTATATATTAACGAAATAATTAATTATCTACCTTAAAAATTATGCTACTAAAGACTCATTATGCTTTTTTATTTAAATAAAAAAACATCTACCAATTCATGCAGCCAGCCATACGTAATTGACACCCACGACCGTAATAATTATTGTAAGTGCACTCAACATAACACTTCATTTTTGGCAGCTAAACTATGAGAAAAATGCTCCGTCGCCCCGCAAATGCACTGCGAGACAGCTGCTCTATAGTATTTTAAGTCAATTTCTGCAGCACGAAAACTTTAATAATTACATGAACAAATGTGGTGGATTATAACGACCAACTTTGACCGCAAATGATATTTCGAGACAAACTATTTCCACATTAAGTATTTACACTGGGCCGCGTGTTTAATTAAATTTCCTTTTCTACACGTTCCGGTGTCGGTAATAAATTAAAAGGTTACATTCGCTTGCTGTCTGAGTAAAGACGAATATGTGAACATTACCTAGATGGCCCCATCATATTTTAAGTTGGCATTTTGTGTAGTGTTTCAAAAGCGGTAGGTACAATATGCAGAAGAACATTAGGTAACTACCTACTGCTAAGATGAAAGAAAAGAGAGAAAGAAAGAAAGAAAATGAATTTATTTAGCACAGAGTAAAAGGCACAAAACACAACATATTGTACTACACGTAAAAAAGAAATAAAAAAATGAAAGAGTGTAAAGTGATGAACTCATGTGAAGTGAAGTGAAGTGGTGGTGGTGAACTGGTGGTGGTGATGTGTTGAAGTGGTGTGTGTGTAAGTGTATGGTGTGTGATACGTATATAGCAGTAGGTAGTATGTGACACGAAGTTTTCACAAAACATTCAATTAAATGCAGCCGAATCCTAGCGCGCAAATAAAAAGTTTAAATCACGTAGTAAGTAGCTAAATGTAACTTTACACAGGCTGCCGTGGTATCTATGATAACTTCTACTTAGAGTAGCCGTAGCTTGAGCTTAATTAAATACTGAATTCTAGTGAGGGGAAGGAATAAAGGAGGCTATCGTGCTGCAACACTACATTCCCATCATAGTTCAGCGCTCGAGCACCATGAGAGATAATTTAGCTAGCAGACATTACACGCCAGAATCATGTTTGAATTTCAGACCAAGGGCTGGCACCGAGCTTATTTCTATATTTCCAACATTTCGCTGTTCTTGTCATTTCCGGACAGAGAAAAACCGAACAAAACAAAATTTATTCACGCTACTCAACTACCAACAAATACAGTACACATTCTATGGTGTTGTTTGGGTCGAATAATGTTATTCGTTTTCTGTATGTAGCCTGAAAAACAAAACGATTATATGGTTATTGTGGAGAAACTGCTTCGTGCTAACTTTTTGTTTTTACTTGTCTCCGAGTAGGTACAATGAACTCATCGGAAAGGAACTTACCTATTATAGGTGCCTACTTACCTAACACAAGGGTGGAAAATACATTTATTTAGCAACTATATAATTTACTGAAGGGTAATATTTACAAGTGGGTCCATAACACAATATATAATCATAATAACATCAATATTAAAAAGTTTTATGATTGCTCATTAGATTACTGATTTAGAAACTGTTTGATGAAGAGGCTAGGATTGTTATTGTCAGCTGTTATGGCGAACTAATATTTTCCAAGAAAGTTTTCGTAACTTGTAGCAAATCAAGACAAAATTACCTACCTAAAACTAGCTAATATTTTTCTCCGTTTCTTTCTTTATTATTTAGCTACCACTAGTTTTCTTTTAGGTGGCAGCTATTTTGGAAAATCGATAGGGACCTACTATTTTTTACCTACCTACGTTGTTAGCTACTTTTCTAAAATGACCATCTTGATTAGTTTCGTTAACGTCATGTACGTACATTCCCCATTTCTACCACGAACGGCGTCGTGCGTCGCAAAATCAAGTCTATTTCGTTTTGATATCTATCGATCGAACTTTATGAAATTCTACAGGAAATTGCATTTTGCGCAAGCGTTAAATTAATTTATTAGCACTGTCAAGCCAGGAAACATAACAGGGTACTTATATACTTACCTTGCTTTAAAACAGCACGTCTTCAAGTACTTAACAGACTCACAAAAACAAAACAACACCAAATTGGTCAGCGAAATGGGTTTGATCATATTTCCAAAGATACGGAAACAATGCAATTATCAGATAAAATCAAGTGGACTGAGCGGATTCAGAGTACTTACCTACGTGCAATACGTAGGTAGTAGATATTCGGACTTTATTTGAAGTCAAAATACCTAGCTACTTATTTCCTTTCTACGCAAAAAGATTGGCATTATGTTTTGCAAATAGGTAGATTCCTCCGGTGGTTCAACGATCTTCGTTTGAAGGGATTACTTACAAGGCTCGCTTCACAAATAGGCCTCGGTTAAGCCGAGATTAACTTTCTAAATCATTCTTTTCCATAAAATCTACCGAAAAGATTCACAACTAAATGTCGCATTTTAAAGTCAAAATTTTATTTTATTTTATGACATGTGGAATATACGTATCTAGCTTCACTAAGGTCGCCTTTGGACATACGATTTACATGAATTTAAAAAACGCATGCGCCTCATAGGTTAGGTAACTAAACATAGCTATGGGACACAATTAACAGATAGATCTAGAACGATTAATCTTATGTAAAAGATAGAGTAGAGACTTCATTCAAGCTGGCAGTCCGCCCAGTAGGAAGAATATTGAAAAGTTTTCAATATTGCTACTAATGCTACTATATACAGGGTTGCATGAACAACGACGCGCATACTGTAACCATGAATTCAGCACATAGTTCTAGACTATGAGAGTAGAAATTTTTGATAGAAAAGTAATATCTACGCGGTGAAAATGTATGGAAGTGCAATTTTTTTATGAAGAACCATGCGCTGATCAGGTTGCGCGTCGGTGTCCCTGCCACCTTGTATGTCTGTCGCAGGCAGATTTTATGATTCGTCATACGGCGTCGTCCGCTTACAAACGCTCGCTTCCAAAACTGCAAACTCTTAATGGAAATTAAGAAAAAACCCATTAATTACGAGGCTTAAAAACTCTTCAACAGAATTTTGCAGACATTAAAAGACTCTAATTGCCGGCTGGAGATCCTTTGGCCTCATTCCAAAGCGATGCAGCGGTTGCTCCGTGAAAGATGAAATCAATGGAGTTATTAACTAACGGTAAAAAGTATGATCAAAAATAAATAACGCTTAGAAAAATGTTACGCAGAGAAGTCTGAAAGTTGGTTCAGAGTTTTTAAAGAGACGTGTCCGTCACACCATTCATGTGGCAGACATGTTGCCAACGTTCTCCAATTTTTTTCTAAGGGACTAGTTATAAAAAGCGCCCGAGGCGCGCGCTCAGTACGTTTTGGGCGCGTTTTGGGCGCGAAACAAAATGTGGAAATCATGTTGCGTTTGACGAGCGTCGAACGCAACAAGATTTTGTTGTAACTTTCGAACCTTTAAAATGCTCAGTAAACTGTGTTTCTTCTAAGTTTAGGAAACGTAGTAAAAGGAACTTGCGTCCACGCGTAGAGGGCGCGCTAAGGGCACCCGGGAGGGGCGCGTGTCATACGCGTTTGACGCGCGTATGACGTGCACGCTATAATTCGTTACATAGAAATTCATACAATTTTATTGAGTGCCTAAAACTCATCATACTAAACGCGCATCTCGGGCGCCTTTTATAACTAGGACTTTAATCTCTATTGCCCGTTTTCACTAATACTAGACGACAACCAAATTAATACCTAAATAAAAGCGCGCTGTTGGATTTCAACTTTTGGCGTTCATTTAGGTGTAGCTTAATGTTAATGAAAACGGGCATAAATGCCACATTAACGACCGCGCCATGTAGGTATAGCAGGCCGTACGTCACTGGTGAAAAATCCAGTCTTATACTGGTTTTTTGACCAGTGAATTGAAACTCCGTACTACTGAGCCAGTTCAAGGTCAACAAAGCGTTACCACTGACGTGTGGTCAACTGTACCTACTAGATTTTGTCCAGCTTTGTTCACATAGCCAATGGGATTGTTTGAAAATATTTATTTTTTAGGTCCCGTTGTTCTTTTACCAAGAGGTTTAAGGATTGCACCGTTACGTCCATCTATATCCAAGGTATAGTGTTTAGGTTTTTATTTAAAGTTTGTTCTCTCTGTTCTTTTTGGTACGCGTTTAGTATTTAGGTAACATACAGGTACCTATGGTACATACCCAGGTACCCTTAATACCTATGTTCATTATTGTATATAGTAATGAAACATAACATACTTAACGTCTCCAGCATTAGGTACTATATGCTATAAAAAAATCGGTCAGCTGCAGTCAGTGGGTACTTACAACTACTAAAGGATAGGTCACCTATATTTTATACCCCTAACTGAACTGCCAAAAACTCATCAATTTGTTTTCCACTGTTCGGGTTCTACTCGGAACTCAATATTCAATCAAAAAGCTTTGCTGTACTTAACTTACATTTAGTTGACTTTCCGTGGTAAGAACAGATTGGCCGAAAATCGAGTGATTCAGTTACTATTAATGGACTTCTAATAATTAGATGGACATCCTTGGTACACGAATGGAATGATTGAGGTATGTGATGAGATAACACGGACGAACGCGTTAGAAGCACGATTATGTTGACGAGCTGAGAGGTCTAGAATTCCCCGACTAGGGTTGGTGACTCGGAGAGTAAAAGTGGAAAAAAAAAATTGTTAGGCGCAGTACGAACCCGCGCCGCATAGTTTCGTGAAAACGTGCGCGTTTTATATGATAGGGGTATGGCGGACGCCCCGCATCTGCCGTCCGTGGACCAATTTAGTGGGGCCGGAAGAGGCATTATCTGCGCCCGGTGCGCCTGCTGCGGGCCGCGAGAGCACTCGAAATCTCCCTCTCCTTTTCCCCTGCCGCCTTCTGCGACATGACATTTTCTCAACACAGTGATGACACCGAGAGTCTGACTCCCTGCCTATGCGACGCACGTACTTCCCGAAGCAGCCGCGCCTCGAGAGCACCTAAGACGCCTTAAAGCCAGTCATCGAGCACCGGCCGAACCGCTTTGATGGTGACGAAGCCGCAGAAGCCTGTCTCGCCAATGCGCCACCAGGACCTGACGGAGCTCGGACCATCGCACCATTTCGTCGATTTGCCACTGTACCTGTTCTACGCCCCGCGTCCCCGCCTCCTCACACCTCCGATGTAGTGACGCGAGTGCTCTCGCTTCCAGGTCCCACGGCAGGGTTCCGGCCAGTGCACAAGCCGCCTCGTAGGAAATCGTGCGATACCCTCTGATGACTCTGACGGCCATCGCCATTATGCGAGTATCGCAGACTCGCAAAACTGCGATACTGCGGGCCATCAGGTCAGCCGCCCACCAGGCCTCGACCCATGGCAGAGGTATGGAGGCTCCTGATGATAACGCAGCGCCTCCCTAATACAACTCCAGGGCAGAGTGTTGGATCTGTCCAAGGACACCGCCAGCATAACCCCGCCCCAAGACACCAATTCCTCCGCCAGGACTCTCACCCGCATAATTGCGTCTATGGTGAAGCGCCCATGCCGAAAATCGAATTGTTAGTCGTCCAGGCCCATCTCTGCACAAGTGGCTGACGAGGCGATCCGCGACTATCCGCTGCTAGGTAGGGTACCTAGCAGCGGATATAACTATAAAGTGAAAAATATAAGACTTCAAAAAAAACAACCAACTTCCAAAAAAGTTGTGCTTTTTTTGGAACTCGGTTGTTTTTTTTTTAATTTAACGTTTAATAAAATGTTTTTCAAATTTAAATCAATTTTCAAAGTAAAAATTCAAATAAAAATAAAGTTAGTTTTATCCAGCTTCAAGGTAAGGAGATTACTAGTAAGCCAATTCATAACAACCTGTAAGGCAGATTCCGCATAGGAACGAGTTTCAAGCCAATCATTATCATGAACATGTATTACAGTGTCATCTGCGTACATTATCATTTTAGAATTTCTTACGACATCATTTACAGAGGTCATTTATATAAATTATAAAAAGGGTAGGCCCAAGGACACTGCCCTGAGGGACTCCATAACTAAGGACCTCCTCATTATTGGTAATGTTACCTATATTAACAAGAAAATATCAAGGGATAAGCCTCTAATACCGAATTGTTGCAGTTTTGTGAGCAAGAGGGGCACGGCACCAGTGTCAAAAGCCTTAGAAACATCAAGAAAGATTCATCATCAAGCAATCGTTTTGTCTGTTTTTTTTTGCAATAGTACCAATTAGTAGTAGACAAATAATAGTAGATTATTAACCAAGGGGATAAAGCAGTGTCTTCTGTCGCGGGTGACGATTTAAATCACGAGCGTAACGAAGGACTCGAGGTTTACTCCCGAGCGTAGCGAGGGTGTTAAATACTTAAATCACGAGCGAAGCGAGGGATTTGAGACGAGTCCTGAGTGTAGCGAGGGATTTAAGTTCACCCAAGACTAAGACAGCTTTATCACCGAGGAAAATACTCTACTTTTCGTACCATTTGCGAAAAAATTAACACAATAATAATATGAGATAAGCATTTATTAAAAATAATGACAATTAAAAGTAAAAGTTAACATTCGAAACATTGGTCCAATTATTGATAGAGAGAGTTACATTTTTGTTTGGTACATTTATTGTTGATGAGTTGATTTGAGTATTTCTCTGTTCTTGCGTCTGAGGAACTTGCGTTTCATTGTAGATAGTATACGTCGGAGATAGTGGTGGTGGTGCATCGTGAGTTACGGACGAAGATAAGATGCCGAAGTTGATGGTTGTGGCTCTGATGGATTAAGTTTTATATTTTTGTTAATTTGACTGCTTAATATGGTTTTATTCGCCATTGAGCTTTCGATATAACCCTCAGCTACTCCATCAGAGCTCCAATCACCGTGTCTTTTTATTGACGTAATTTCCGCCCCTGAATCCGCCAAGAAAGTCGCCGAAGTTCTTCTAAAGCAGTGACCGGTGTAGAGTTCAACATCTTTAAGTTTTAAATATTTAGCAATTTCCTTCGGCATATTGCTAATTTTATTTTTGCCGATGGCTTGTCGAGTACATTTCCTATTCCGATAGTTTATAAAAAATCTATTGTTTTCCATGTTGGTGGGACGTAATGCTTGGTATTTATGAATGATTTTAGTATATTGTCCTTGTACAATGAATGACCGATTTTTCTTTGTCTTAGTTTCCTTTACATTAATCAGCAGCAACTCATTAGAATGATTTTCAACGTCCTCCACCTTTAAGTTTACAAGTTCACATCCGCGGCAAGCACCATTGAGTCCAAAAATTAAGGCCACCTATAACAAAGATAAAAAAACAGGTAAATATATAGAATAATTACCATTACTAAGATACGAAATATTCATAGTTAAATCATGTATACTTACTTTTGTGGCCAGAAAAATTTCGTCAGGAGCTTCATTAAGAAATTTTTCCACATTTTGAGTCGTAAAAATTTTAGACTTCTTTGCGCAATTCCCTTCTGATTTTCTTTTTAAAAAAGCCAGTTATTTCGTGAATCTATTTATTTCAATGCTGTGTTTGATGCTTATTGTAGCTTTCAGTTTTGAGTATATGCACCAAAGTGTATTCGGATTCTTTGTCTTGGATAAATAATCAAAATAGACAAGAAGTACTGATTCTGAAATTGATAGGCCATTCGCACTTCTCCACGTTGAAAATTCTTCATAAGTTTTTAAATAATTTTCCTTGGATTTTGTTGGAAGCAAATTATTTATAATTGCGGCAGCATTTGCACTGATGGAATCCGACAATTCACTCAACTGTCGCTTTGATTTAACATCGTAACGTATTTTTAGAACATTAACTTATTTATAAAAATAAATTAAAATAAACTTAACGTTTATGTATTTGAAGAAAACAAAAACGCGGCAAATTCCTAGACTAATATTTTTTTGTCGGAAAAGCAAAGGCATCAAGCTCATACGGCCTCGTCGGTTTTCGTAATTTTATTTAATAATCATAACTGCGTAATAAATGCGTATTCCTTTTTCAAAAAGATGTATAATGCTATATATACAAACTCAATGGTGTAAACACAGATGTAGTTCAGTATAAATTTCGGTAAGTATTCCAAATTTAAATCACATTCTCCCCCTAGAGGATGAATGAAATTCAGTACAATTTTCTTTCCCTGTTTTTAACAGGTTAAAAATGACTATTGTTATGTTCGCTTTTTGTGGCATAGAATGTCACTTTTTTGAGCAAGTGGTACGAAAATGATTTATTTGTCCGAAACATGAGTATGCACACACAAAGCATGCAAGATGTTATGTACATTGCAGAAATAATTACAGTCATGTATGCCTTAACGGCGTACAAATATGTATTATAATAAACATTTGAATAGTTATTTTAATAATAATAGATTACAATAAAATTAAACTCAGATATAATGTAGGTACAGAACAAATCAAATAAATTACTTACAATAATTAACAGAACCAAATTTCGCATTAGAATTATTATGTCTTCTACATTAGAAACTCAGCAATACTATAGAAACATTTGGATGCCAAATACTCTTTTAGTTTTTTCTGAAATAAGTTAGTTACAGTTATATCTCTGAGTGCTTGTGGTAGATGGTTAAATATACGAGCCATACAGAAAACACTTTTTCGTACCATTTGCTCAAAAAAGTGACATTCTATGCCACAAAAAGCGAACATAACAATAGTCATTTTTAATCTGTTAAAAACAGGGAAAGAAAATTGTACTGAATTTCATTCATCCTCTAGGGGGAGAATGTGATTTAAAAAATCAGAAGGGCATTGCGCAAAGAAGTCTAAAATTTTTACGACTCAAAATGTGGAAAAATTTCTTAATGAAGCTCCTGACGAAATTTTTCTGGCCACAAAAGTAAGTCTACATGATTTAACTATGAATATTTCGTATCTTAGTAATGGTAATTATTCTATATATTTACCTGTTTTTTATCTTTGTGTGTGGCCTTAATTTTTGGACTCCATGGTGCTTGCCGCGGATGTGAACTTGTAAACTTAAAGGTGGAGGGCGTTGAAAATCATTCCAATGAGTTGCTGCTGATTAATGAAAAGGAAACTAAGACAAAGAAAAATCGGTCATTCATTGTACAAGGACAATATACTAAAATCATTCATAAATACCAAGCATTACGTCCCACCAACATGGAAAACAATAGATTTTTTATAAACTATCGGAATGGGAAATGTACTCGGCAAGCCATCGGCAAAAATAAAATTAGCAATATGCCAAAGGAAATTGCTAAATATTTAAAACTTAAAGATGTTGAACTCTACACCGGTCACTGCTTTAGAAGAATTTCGGCGACTTTCTTGGCGGATTCAGGGGCGGATATTACGTCAATAAAAAGACACGGTGGTTGGAGCTCTGATGGAGTAGCTGAGGGTTATATCGAAAGCTCAATGGCGAAGAAAACCATATTAAGTAGTCAAATTAACAAAAATATAAAACTTAACCCATCAGAGCCACAACCATCAACTTTCGCCATCTTATCTTCGTCCGTAACTCACGATGCACTACCACCACCACTATCTCCGACGTATACTATCTACAATGAAACGCAAGTTCCTCAGACGCAAGAACAGAGAAATACTCAAATCAACTCATCAACAATAAATGTACCAAACAAAAATGTAACTCTCTCTATCAATAATTGGACCAATGTTTCGAATGTTAACTTTTACTTTTAACTGTCATTATTTTTAATAAATGCTTATCTCATATTATTATTGTGTTGATTTTTTGCAAATGGTACGAAAAGTAGAGTATTTTCCTCGGTGATAAAGCTGTCTTAGTCTTGGGTGAACTTAAATCCCTCGCTACACTCAGGACTCGTCTTAAATCCCTCGCTTCGCTCGTGATTTAAGTTTTTAACACCCTCGCTACGCTCGGGAGTAAACCTCGACTCCTTCTTTACGCTCGCGATTTAAATCGTCATCCGCGACAGAAGACACTGCTTTATCCCCTTGGTTAATAATCTACTATTACGCATTAGTGCTGTATTGAATGCTATCACACATAATCTGTGCTTATATTTATCGCCACTGTCAAGATTCTTTTGTTAAGGACCTTTGACAGGGAAGTTAAAATGGATATAGGTCTATAGTTATTGACAATGCCTCTGTCTCCGCTCTTGTGTATAGAGTGTACGACAGCCTTTTTCAAAACAGTAGGGAAGACCCCTGACATGAGAGCAAAGTTTAAAACATGGCACATAATTGGGGCAAGGATATGCCTAGCAGCCCTAATTAGAGCAGCAGATACGCCAACTGCAGACAATTACTGGAGCATGGTCTGTAATAAAAGAGTCTACAACCAAAGTAATAGCAGGCTTGTTGGTCGTAATAATCGCGTGATCTAAGCAACTGTTTTTACGAGTGGGGAAGAGTGGACCGGGCAGCATTCCATGCGATGCAATAATGTTCAGGTAAGTATCAGAATTTACGTCAGCATTATCGGGTGAAATATTTGTTAATGTCTCCTAAAATAATAATAGTCTTAAAAGTTTTAAGCTAATTTAGACTGAGGTCTAAACAGTTAATAAAGTTTTAGATATTTCTGTGTGATGGATATCGATATATTGTTACTAACGCAACATCTGTCATCAAGACTGGTATCTCAACCGTAAAACGCATGCTAATGACTAAAATAACTTTAATTTTGGAAGTCGGTGGCAAAAATCTAAAATACAGATCCAAAGACACCGTCGACGGGCGGAGTTTCCACAGACGGAAGAACTGGCCTTGAAGCTATGACGGGACTACGGTTGTCACCACTAAATAGCGACTGATACATTCGTCAATGCTTAAAGACTCATGTGATGCCATATGCTGAGTTTATATTCCAGGATTTAATTTTTATGCATGATAATTGATAATTCAAGGGACACTCTAGTCTCTCTAGTTATGGTATAAACCTCTGTTGAGAACCGTAGAAGATAGGTAGGTAGATACGGCTAGACCACCAACATCCGTGTAGCTCGCGAAGTTAAATGATCTTTGTATCATTGGTAATAATGACTTACAACAAACTTCCCGATCTCGTTACTTATCCATCACTATTAGTTAATACTTGATCATTAATAACACTATCGACAAGTACCCTTCTCCTATAAGAGTTTATAATTAAATAACAACAGTTCCCTCTGGGACCAACTTTCGGGATGCTTTAGGTACTGTTTGCCAATGGTGAGTAGGTATTTGAACTATAACAAAACATATATCTACCTAATTAACTATTTATTAAAATATAAAGATTTGATCCCAATATTATTATAAAAATTTCTTACACTAGGAAATACAATAAAGAGTACGGGAGAGTTAAACCCCCTTTTAACTATGAATAGGTCAAAGCTCTGAAAAATAGGTACCTACTTACCATTTCCTAATGTCAACGTTATCATTAAGGCTCGTCGCGTCGCTATAGTCTGCACGAAGCTTTAATCCATCAAGGCTCGCGCAGAAAGGCGCGACTTGTCGCGCGACACCGGTTATTGTTCTAACGTGAAGTTTTCTTAGAAATGGTGTTGTTACAATCGCATCGCGCTGTCGCGTCGCGCCTGTCTACACGACGCTTTAACTTGAGTTGAAAACGTTTATAAAGAAAAATCAATTTGTGGCTCATAACTTCCCAACGCATAGGAGAGTTGAACATGGTAGTAGAGAGACCTAACCATAATTATCTATTTATGTAAGAAATATTAACAATACTTTGTAAATCACAAATATAACAACTGTTTCTAATTGAAAAAGAGGAATAGTAGGCATGGATTTTCATAAATTACGCTCTACCTAAATTAATCACTTCATATATTTGTATATTCGTATATTTTTCTTTATTTCCACGTCTGTCTGTCTGAACACGATAAACTCAAAAACTACCGAACGGATTTTCATACTGTACGAGTATATACGGTTTTGACCAATGGACGGAGTGACTCATGAGAAATGTTTAGGTGAATAATTCATTAAAGTTTTGTGTAAAGTGGCTAAAATATGACGATGATTTGCAAAAAATCATGCCGAGTGGGAGCTTTACTGGCGTGTACCGCGTTAACCGATAGAGATAAATGAAACTAATATATTACGAAATTAATACATTGTTTACATGGATTAACACATAGAGTACTTTTAATCCCGGTAGTACGTTCCCGTGGGATAATTTCCGACCTCCACGCGGGCGAAGCCGCGGGCAAAAGCTAGTAAGTAAATGATAATTTCTTATAATCTTACTGACAAAAACGATCTACAATAGCGATCGACAAAAAATACGATGACCATGGTCTGTCGCTTACCTACACATTTGTCAAAAATCGAGCAAATCTGTAGGCACCTTTACTATATATGTATACATGGTGGCAGGTACATCGACGCGAAAACTGATACCATGGATTCAGTACATGATTGTGAAACCCCTGCGTTGAAACCCTGTATAGTATAAGTATTGGGAATTCGATTATGGCCGTTTTCACATTGGACGATAACGATACCGACACGATATCGTCGGACTGGTAGTTTCATACAATTACTACTAAACGCTTTCACACTGTGTCGGTGTATGTAGTCAACGGTATTGTCGCCGACATTGATTGTCGTGCCGATATCGATATCGGCGGACGACACAGTGCACTTTTTCGCTGCTGCCATTATTACCTCGAATACACTATTTCGCGCGAATGGCGCGGCGATGTAAGCTTTTTCTGACGCAACGCTACTCGAGGCTGCTGTGGCATACCGCATGACAATAAGCTGTTGGTTACATCCTGACACTTAACGCTATCGTCCCGATAATGTCGGCCGATAACGGTGTCGCCCGAGCTGACGATATGTCGATGTCGTTAGTGTCGCACTGTGAAATCGGCCATAGGCAAAGAAAAAAACTAGTCTTTTGACGCAATGCGGTAGACAAGAAAACATAAGTCTTTTACACAAAGTGTCTACTAACGTCAATCGTTCCACAGTTCGTTCATCTTTGAAATCGCTAGTCCTAGTTAGCCACACCTACCTATGCTTACCAAATAATAAAAATAGAGATGGCTTCACAAAAAAGTTAAATACTACTCAATAAGTAGGTAGGTAGCTATTACACTTTTTTAGAAACAGACGTTTATAAAATAAAACTGAGAGTTTATATATAAACGTTGCTTAATAACCTTTTTTTTTAACTTTAAGCAACGTTTATAAATAAACCCTTTAGTTCTTAACAATGTTTGATTAGGTGTTGTTCGAACATTTGTATTTATTAATTATTAACTGAGAGTGCTTTAGACAGCTCCTCACGGCCGGCTTATAGGCACGAGTATCTATCATACGGTCATCCATGAATAAAATAAACGACTCCTTAGGGGCATCGCCCCAGAACCATATCCTTTCTTTTCACCTACGTAAATCCTCGACCAATGTATTATTTACTAAGATTTACCACTGCGAACAAACATCTTATTCTACATAGTTGCGATCGCTCCGTCTTATTAAACATTGAAAAACAGTTAAATTGCCCTTTACGTAGGTACCTATATTCTCATTTTGTACCTTCAATCATTTTGTGAAAATGCGAATCCATAATAATTCGTTCAGCGTTGTTATGACCATATGGAACTCGTAGTCTCCATACGACAAGAGCGGGCGTTTGTCTGTCATTCGCTTAGGATCATCCTCCGCTCACTCGGCCTCGTAATCCTCTTTCAACCTAATTCCAACCTTTTCAGGGCGCACTGAATTCATAGTTTCGGGCTAGCATTCATTAGGGATAGAGTGATTGGGGCTAGCGTTATTCCGATTTAGAGTTATTCGGCATAGGCTCTTATAAGAGTAGAGTGATTCGAATCTTTATTTTAGAGCAGGAACCTTTTATGGCCTATTAGGTAGGTATACCTATCTCTGTTGCAGCTCATGGGAGAAGCCTCAAAATAATTCCACAAAGAGTAGGTAAGTACGTTGAATCATGCTACATACTCCACCTCATGTATAAATACTAACATAGGTTTTTTATTTGATCTGAGATAACTAGTTATAACAATTCTCTAAATGCTGAATTTGCTCTAGGTACAGCACGTTTAGACACGATCAATTACGCACGATGTCCCTACGACCACCCCAATGAGTTGGACTTGGACCGCTGTCGTGAGTCTGACGTTTGAAGGTACGTCCCCGGACTGTTAATTATCCACCAGCAACGTACGTCCCGCCTTAGCCAGAGGTGGGAGGATTATGCTGGAGCTGGATGCAAAAACGGACTTCCGGGGACAGAGTACCTATTTGAATATGCTTGCGGGTCCTACCGGTCGACCTTATTCATTGCCGTGTTTTATCGTGCATCGTTCGAGACCTTGGCGAGCCGTACAGTGGTATAGACCGTGAATAGGCGCTTGAGTACCTAATCGGGTAGGTGTAAAAATATAATAAAGACTTCCGTTCAAGAAAGAAGTCCCGCGGCAATAAGCGATACTAATTATATTATTATCTAGTTATTTTAGTAACATTCCGTGGCATGACTGTAGAGCCGCGTTTGCGAGACTTCTTTCGTGAGAAGAACTTTAAATTTTTAATTCGGTTTTTTTTCCGTTCGGAAAATGTACAAACGTGTATGTACGCCTAGTTGAATATTTTGTATGTAAGGCAAGCATTCACGTCTTCGAATCAAGAATCCTGATCAGGAAGGAAACCGTGCGGCCAGCCTAAAGTGTCAGTGAGAGTGCATGCACCAGAATCCAGTAAATCCAGTTCCGCGTTGGTTGTACAGGCGTAGGCGAATCATCACGGAACAATGGAGACTTCGAAGATGAGTAATCTTTTTTATATTTGAATTTTTAATTTGTATCTTTGATATTTTTGAAGTAGAATCTTTAGACGCGTGGTCAAAATTGGAATTAAGCCCACGTTCGCCTGGACGGCAAAATATCGCGGCGGGGTTTTATCGCGCACTGGATTTTCAACTCTTGGTATTGAACCGACCGTTAAGAATCCAACGCGCTGGGACGCACTCTCGTCCCAGCGCGTTGAAAAAACACACTGTTGGATTTTCAACTGTCGATGCTGAGCAGAGCATTGAAAATCAAGTGCGCGATAAAATCCTGCCGCGATATTTTTACGTCCATGCGAACGTGGGCCAACGCCGCCGTCTTGTTTTTTCAATACACTTTCACAAAACTATTTCGCACACGAGTAGTAAGTAAGTAACGAGCTTGTGCCATCACAAGCTGTGGTGGCACAAGCTGTAATCCATGATTTTCCAGAATGTATTTTAATTTACCTTCATTTATTTTTGCACATTGTCTGATTCTATTTAATCTAATAAAATATTTTTGAATCTCAACTTGCCAACAACGACAAGGCTTATGTCGGATCCACACGCTTAACACTTGCCACAATGTACAAACCTCTACAAACGCTAAAACGTGTGGATGCAACACTATAAAATTGCTTCCTGCGCAAGCACATGTGTTGCATCCACACGTCTTACATTAATTTGTGACCTATCTGTGCGTTTGCACTGGCGAAACATCGCAACAAAACATGTTGAAATCTCTATGTGCTGTCAAAAATTGTATGGAACATTGATAGAAAATAGAGATTCCAACATGTTTTGTCGTAATTATTTCGCCAGTGCAAACGCACAGTTAAACCGACATTTGATCTGATCAACAACAAATGCTTCTTTGTAAACCCATACAAGTTCGTCAAGATTGATTAGGAAAGAAAATTCTTCGTGCATATAAAAAATATATTAACTCGGAGAAATGCAAGCGTACAACGTTCAGCAAGCTTGTGAAGCCGGCATTACAAGATACAACTTAGCATGGACCATTGTGTACCTAGTGTGTTTTATCTGAGTTTATTATTTTTGTTGACAAAGTTGCCTAAAAAGACGTGGTGTCCGATCGTTTTCTTTTTTTTTTAATGAAAATCATACAATTCATGGCTATGGCGTAAATTGGTTTATGTGAAATAGAAATAGAAGAAAAACAGATTGTTCTAGAAATTAAATGATGGCTGCACGAGGAGACAGGGGAGTATCAAGAGTACTAGATAAGTTAGAAGCATCAGTAAACTCTGGCCATTACTATGAGGCACATCAAATGTATAGAACCCTATATTTCAGGTACCGTTCAGAAATTTACGCTTCATGTTATTCAGGGAAGTATTATCTTGGACTATTAATACTTTGCTATGATTTTTCAGATACCTAAGTCAAAAAAAATATGCGGATTTACTAAATCTACTGTACAAAGGTTCAACATTGTTGCTACAGCGTGATCAGCAAGAGAGTGGCGCAGACTTGGCTATATTACTAGTAGACGTGTTGAATAAATCAGTAACTAAGCCATGTCACGAATGGATTGACAAAATAGCAAAGTTATTCGAATTGATGAGTGCTAGTATACCTGAGAGGGAATCTTACCTCACCAATGCTGTCAAATGGTCTATGGACAATAACAAAAAAGGGCATCCTTTTCTTCACCAGGTAAATTCATTATAACAATATTTCCACCTGCATTATTATTGAATTGATGAAACTGGCCCTACTTGTAAAAACAAAGTTGACAATGCTGGATAAAACTGACTTTGTAAGATTTTTCTTTGCTGCCATGTTCAGGTTTATTTACATTGGGGAAAATGTGTGAATTTTTTATTTATTTTGCAGATGTAAACAGTACAGCCATTTCTTTTATATCAAATTCATAATCATAAAGTATGGCTGGTGTTGGTAGGATTCCCAAATAAAGACTACATTATAACATTATTTCACTGACCTACTTGTTCATCAGTAGCTTACTAACATTTATGATTGATTTAAGAGTGCTGAAAGTGGGCAGCGTCCCAAATAGCTGTTAAATATTTTGTTTTTTCATCAATTTGGCAATATTACTGTATGGAAATAAGAAATATGGCTAACTAGTGAACTAAAATATTGATTATGAAATGCAATAATGAATATTGTAGCACTGAATATTTAGTTTTAGATGTATAAAAAGTTTTTGGAGACTTTCCAAATGCCTTTTTTACCACTAAAATGGTTACAACAGTTTAATTCAGTGTTATAATTGCAGTTCATTATAGCCATAATTCTTATTTCCATACACTTATAAGTAAGTAAGTAAGTATTTATTTGCAATACCATACCATATATACCATACCATGTATATTTTTATTACCAAATTAATCAAAACAGCAAAATATTTGACAGCCATTTGTGTCGTTGCCCACTTTCAGTATAAAGGCTCTTAAGTATTGTTGATTTTAGTTATTAACTTTTAATTGAGGTTAAAAGTAAATAATGGTCTAATGATGTTGCCAGCTGTCCTATAATAAATTTTATCACACTTGAGGATAACAGCTATCATTGTGATTATACTTTATTTTAGAGAATTGCTGAAGTTTATTGGAAAGAGAAGAAGTATGCAGCAGCTCACAGACATTTTTTGCACTCATGTGATGGAACAGCATATGCCAGTATGCTTGTAGAACTCCATACAACGAAAGGACTCAAATCTGAAATAGATTTGTTCATTGCCCAGCCAGTGTTGCAGATCCTATGTCTACGTAATATACAAATGGCTACAGAAACTTTTAATAAATACACAGGCCTTCACCCCACAATAAACAATAATAAAGGCCCTCCATACATATTTCCATTATTAAATTTTCTATGGTTTCTATTACGTGCAATTGAACAGTAAGTAAAAATTATTTTTAATTTGCAGTAGAATTTTCCTATATGGAGATAATCTTGATTTGCTAATACTAACATGTAAAACATTTTTTCAGGAGACACTCACATCAATTTAAAATACTTAGAAGTTGGTATGCAATAAGTATTAAAAGGGATCCCAACTACTCAATGTATTTAGATAACATTGGTCGCATTTGGTTTGGCATAGAAATACCACCTGACAACAAGAATCCTAATTCAGTATTTGGAGGACTCCTGAAATCTATAATAGGTGAAGCTGATAGTTCTGATGAAGATGGAGATTATGTAGGAAGAAATGCTGCTGCCCCAGACTTAGACTAAATCAGTGCAAGTAAATCAGTTAACTTGGCATTTGTTTTCATTGACACTACTGATATCTGGCGCCAATTAACCTGTAATACCTAATTCTATAAATAATGAAGTTAATTGATATTGTTTTACATGTTGACTGTGGTTTACCTCAATACACCCGGTACATACCAGTACTGCTAATATACTTGTGCATCTTCATAATATTCTATTTTTTTCGTTTATTGGCATTCTGTTTTTTTATTAATATATTTTTAAGTTGTTATAATAAGCAGTTGTGGGGAGTTTATCAAATTTAAGATTTTCTTAAATTGATTAGGTATTAGTGATCAAATGATGCTAAAAACCTATGAAATGCAAGACAAGTTTTTTTTTAAGTGGGCCTCACTATTCTACAATACCTAACTCACACTAAGGCATAGTATGCACATTTTTAAATTATTATAGTCAATGTGCCAGACACAATTTATTGCTCATTGTTGACACATTCACTCAATCATTATCTTTGTGCATCAAATCCTCATTAATAAGTGATTTAAGTTTAAAAAATCTAGCTACAAGATAGCAATAAAATCAACAATGAACCATAGTGTTAGAAGTGGATGATGTAAGAGGTCAATTTATTGAACTTGCTATGTAAATATACTTTGCTTCTGCTTTGTCATTTTAAACCATTTGTTAGGAAGTTATAATATATTAGGTGGAAAGATTACTTTGTAAAAATTGTTTAACTTTTAATTTATTTATAACAAATTTATAGTCATAAAATCATTATAGATACATTTTTATTATAGTAGGTAGGTAATTCAGTTGACAATTTGTAGACAACTGCTGGATACTTAGATGTACATAAATGATTAATTATATTTGAATTCCATACCATTGCAAGTGAAACAATTGTAAAACTGAATTATGTAACACAATAATCATAAATACATGGTAATGATTTTAATTGAATTTATTATTGACCCTGTTTTGTACAGTCAATTATATTAAAAGAGGAAAATTGCTCTTTTTTCAACTCAGTGTCTACCAATGGCCGAAAACCAAAAGCATTATGTATCAAATCTAATTGTAAAATGATGTATTGGTGGATATACATACATAATATAAAGAATGTTTATCTTCCAATGAATATTTAAAAGTAACATTACATTACATTTTTAAGGATAAGTTATTTTTGTTATGTAGGTACTTAATTGACAGAACTTTAATATAATGTGACATGTATAAATTATCCAGCTCCATAATGTTATCATTTACATTTTAAGATAGATATAAATTTATCACTGTAACAACTTTGCTATTATCACTTGACCCTGAACATTGCCACTAAACTTATTTATCAAGATCTTCTATTACCAGAGCTGTCATTTCTCGGGACAAATTTTTCATTTTGAGTGTTTCTTTACGGAATTCCAATTTCAACTTTCTGGCCTTTAAATCTAAAGCCTGTCTAGCAATAAATTGGTTGAATTCATGGACATCAGGGTGATTCATATATTCTTCAATAGGCATCCACTTGCATGCTTTGATTTCTATGTCCGATTTGGTAATTGTTTCTGATGTAGCTTTTAACAATACAATCACATATATATCAGAGTTCTCAAACATCATGTTGTGAGTATGTCTCAGTGTCACCATTGATTCAAAAGTGGCATCGATCCCTGTTTCTTCTTTAACTTCTCTCACAGCTGCATCTTTGATATCTTCTCCTGTAATTATGTAAAAGGTTATATTACTGTTGGGTATTGTTAAATAATAATAGTTTAAACTTCTCAGCTTACCTCTTTCTACATAACCCCCAGGAAGTTTCCAATGCGGGACTTCAATATAGTTCTCAGCTACTACTAATATTTCATTTTTATCATTAAAAACCATTCCACCCACACCAAGATTTGTATGGCAGGCTGGTGGTAAGTTAGATGAACTATTAGGAAGCCATTTGTACATCATGACAAAATCTTCACGTGAATGGTGAAAATTGAAGCCTTCCTGTATGTGAAATAAACATTAATTATATTAGACACTGAGCAAGGTAAATTAATTAGAATAAGTCATCTTTGATTTCTTAGTGATAATAATATAATCAAATACATTAGCTAGAAGTGGCACCCAAGCTGCGTCTTTGATGTTAATTTTGAACCAGATGCACCGTTTATTCAGTTCAGACCAATTTTTTAACGAATCTGGAAATGGAATTAGAGAGAGAACGAGTTATAATATGTAAATATAAATTATAATCTACCAGAATGATCTAATAGTGAGTAAGTACTATTAGATAATTCTGGTAGATTATAAATTGTGAGACATTTGAAGACAACATTTTCAAAAATATAGTTAACTTACCATTCAACTGGTTTATAAGCTGACCAATTTCACAAGGTTCTTTTTGAGAATCTACTGTGATTCCATTATATCTATCTGTAACGCCTTCGAATTTTATAGATTCCATTTTTAATTACTGTTGAAGATACATTTAATTTTATTGTAGATGAATTGTTATCTCCAATCCCGCTTTAAATTTGAAAGGCTGGTTCTACTACTACGTAGAGGAAATTGATTACCCAAATACCTACTTGCTCATCAATGTGTGCCTAACTTTAGGATGTGTGCTATTGTGATTGATATAAATGTCATCCAGACTATATGACACTCCGACACTGACAATTGACAATGACATTCCGCTAGTGTTCCCACCAGTCGAAAATCAGGGGATTTTGCCATCTCGGGCCAGTAGTCCCTCCGTCTGCTGCTCCGAGTGTTCGTAGAACATACGTATTCCTGAGAGAAGAAATTCGGGATGAAAGCCAACACTACACTATGTTATAAACAGTGATCGGAGTAGGTAGATTGAACTGGGGTCATTGATCCGAAACGTATATATTACTATGGACATTCCTCCGGAATTGGTGGATTATTAAAAAACAACCGGAACTTATGTAGGAATTGTATTCTGCCAGAGTGGAAGGAGTCATTTGATGATTTGCCATCCTCAAAAAAAAGGTAGGAATTGTAATAAAATGAGCAATTTTATTCTTTATTATTCTTCCTATATTTTTTTTTGTCACGATTTGACAAAACCCAACGACCAATCAGAACAAAGGATCATGGGTGGTACAATAACCGGTTATCAGAACAATGCGTACGCCCGCCGACGACATGCCAGGTAGTTCACTCGTTTACTTCGGTTCGTAGAGTGCGCATCCATGTTATTCTTTCTGTGTGCATTTATGATACAAGTACTAAAAATCAATCTACCTACTCCGATCACTGGTTATAAATAAACACTATGATTATGGTGTGTTCAAACTGATTTTCTCGAAGCGAGCTCGAAAATTGGAGCATCCGGACTCTGCTAAGTTAGATTTTCTGTGTGATTTTGTTAAATGAATGGAACAGGTCGAAAATAAGATTACGCATAGTAGCTTGAAGCTTTTGTACACCATAAACAAATTACGTTATTTTTCATATTTTCATTAGGTTTTCATTAATTCCGGGCCTAA
This sequence comes from Agrochola lota, assembly GCA_947364205.1. Lineage (NCBI taxonomy): Eukaryota > Metazoa > Arthropoda > Insecta > Lepidoptera > Noctuidae > Agrochola > Agrochola lota. Next base: position 12,354,538 of record OX376223.1, on the reverse strand, counting down.
GCCCTATCGGTTACCTATTATATTTTCGAGACTTATCATTTAATGGTTTAAGTTTGGGATTGAAACCCTCTAGCTGTGGGGTTCGAGTGTCTATGTGGTGTTTTCAATGAAACATTTAAACTGCCGATTGACACTTTCCGTAACCCACGGACTAGCTTTTATCTTAGCCTGAGCCTAAACATTGCCATACACAGCTTTCCAATGCCGCCAGTCTGTTGGGTACATTAGTCGACAGCCATGCGGAGGAATTTCTCGACGCCATGTTTTAGTTTGATATTTTAGGGTATTAATATTTTTACGACTAACTCAAACATTCCGTCAATAACGTAATATTCTTAACTTTTCCATCATGCTCTACTTTTCAAGTTTACCTTTTAATTAGCTTATGCTAAATTCCGTTGTATTACAGAGTACAGTACCTAATTCCATGCGAATGCTTAAGTAATCTGTGTGCTTGACTGACAGCTGACACTGCTGACAGTCAAGTGACTTGTGACTGTGACGGTTGGTTGCCTTTAAGTTCTGTGGGTTGTCTGGAGTTAACGCTGAGGTCACGTTGCCAACCCGTACGATAATTATGGGGGCGTACGATAATTTGGCCAATGGTATGATGTACGATAGTTAATGTCAAACGTACGATAATTTTGAGTTTTGCTGAAAAAATATTTTAAGTTCCAATAACAAAACGTATTTGTCAAATCAACATTAAATGCAGAAATAATTTAAAAAAAATTCAATGTCATTTGTGTGTTATCAACAAGTAAGTATCTCTATCTCTTTTTCTCTCTAGTTTTTTATTAAATTTTACAGTGACAACACAAAAATATCAACAAAAAAATATGTTAAAACATGTTTACGGTTTGGGCTGCTAGCGACACTACTGGTGAAACTTAGCATATACCTATTTCACCTTTGACTCTAGTATAAAATTATTCTCTGCCTTTTGAGAGCAATTTGAATTGCTATTTGATTTGAATTTAGGGTTTTTTTTGTACGATATTTTTTCCCAAAAAACGATAATTTCGACGTGGGAACTCGATAATTTGAACTTCTGGAGTTGGCAACACTGGCTGAGGAGGACTTTGAGACTTGTAGTGTAGATTTCCGCAGATTTCGATTCCTACGGGTTTTCATAAATAATGCAGTTGTAATCAACAATTATTATGATTATTAATAAATTATTATTCTTTTCTAAACGCCTTAACCAGAAAAGTATATTCCTGGGGTAGGTAAAAAGTATCAAATACTACACAATACATACAACAAACTTAAATCTATAATAAATTGAACTATGCCAAGTGCATAGGTGATAATAATATTAAATTGTGGACTTATTTACATCCTGAACTGTTTTCAGGCTTTGATTATGATAATATTATTATAGAGCAAATACAGTGACATTATTATATAGGTACTTACATTGAATTTGTATAAATTATTTTTATTTCAGAAGATATCCTGTTTGTTCATACTCCACTGATGCATGTAGCAAAGTATTTAATGGTGCTAAAGACAGATACAATGGCATCACAGTCGACTCCAGAAAAGAGAAATTCAATGTCCAAAAGTTCACTGAAAACCTTGAAGGTCAGTTTGTAAAAACATTAACTTCACAGGGCAGGCTGGAGAGTCATAAAAAATAGGACCTTTTGGTTTACAAATTGTTCAAAAGTAACAAAGGAAGTTTAAAAATAATTCTGGAATTGTAAACCTCTGGGGTGTGTACTGACATCTACTGAGGTTTTTCAGCCATTCATGTTTTGAATTCAAACATTTGACATATATGTAGAAATAGACTAATTAATTTGGTATTTAACTAGTTTCACTGAGTATTAGTATTTATTTATAATATATAAAACACGTTACTTTTGATGTCCTATAACTCTAGGGTATTAATGAGACCATGTCAAAGAATCAACTGGCATATTATGTTTTTTTTTTTACATTTTCCGTTTTCATTTTTCATACAAAATAATTTGACCAAGTCACAATTATATGTAAAACATAGTAATGTGGAAAAAAAAAACAATTTGACTATTTTTGCCCATAAAAACCATAGTTTTAAATATGAGTGAATGAAAATGATTTACTCATACTTATCAATGACACTTAGATACACACATCAAGAGTCTAGTGTTATGTTATCTTCAAAATTATGTATTTTTGGAAACTTGTTCTATAGCATATAACTTTAGACTAATGATGAGAGAATAACGTTGAGAGTTATGGAACATCAAAACACATTGTAAGTATACTTTTTTGTACCTTTCTCATATATAACCCAATAATATTAGATTTTTTTATTTTATGGTGTTTCAGAATCATTGTCTACCTGGGCATCACAAGGACATAGATGTATATGGTTCAAGGTTGACATAAATGATGCTTTCTGCGTTCCTATTTTAGCACAGGTAATTTTTTTTTTTAAGTATTCCATAACTACATAAAGTTTTTGATCGAAGTTGTTTACCCATTTATTATTGTTCTTAATTAAGGCTTGCTGTTCTTAGAAAGGCTTTAATTTCCATCATGCAAGAGATGACTTTGTGATGATGTACAAGTGGCTGCCCAGGGATTCGGAGCCGAACCTGCCTCCTGCTTGCCATACAAACCTTGGAGTTGGGGCCATGGTGTTCAATGGTCAGAACCATCTGCTAGCTATATCAGAGAAACATTATGAGTATCCACACTGGAAGCTTCCTGGCGGCTATGTTGAGAAAGGTACCTGACTTGTTGTGTACTAAAGGAAATCTGATGCGGTTGTTGGCATCAAATCTGAAATAGTACTAAAGTACAATTTCACATTTGATGAACCAACTGCATAAAACAGATATTCTTGTTTGAAACTGATGACTTGTTTTATGCAGTTATTTGTTTTATGGTTTTCTTTCATAATTACAGGTGAAGATATAATTGATGCTGCAGTGAGAGAGGTGAAAGAAGAGACCGGAGTTGACGCTGTATTTGAATCGCTTGTCACATTTCGGCATACACACAACATGATGTTTGAAAACTCAGACATTTACGTAATTCTTATGATGAAGGCTACATCTGATAAAATTGTACCATCACAGAGAGAAGTAAACAAATGCAAGTGGATGGAAATAGAAGAGTATTTAAATCATCCACATGTGCATAAATTCAATAGATTAATAGTAAAAACCGCTTTAGAGTACAAAAAACTAAATTTAAAACTTGACCTACAGAAGAAGACCGTCAAGTGGGCGACACACATCAGGGACATGAACTTTTTGGTTGTTGGATCTAATTTCATTGATAAATGAAAATAATGGCCTATAAACTACTCTATAATGTACATAATTGTGAATACGTAAAATAAATAACGTGAACTTATTTCGAACCGCTCCCGCCACAATCCGCTCGTCTAATAAGGGTGCAACTTCTAGCTATAATGTGCTAGAAACCGTGTGAAAAACAGACGACGGATTGTGGCTGGAGCGGTTCGAAATAAGTTCGCGATAAAGATTTAATATTTTGCAATAAAAAACATTGTTAAGTTTTCACTCATCTTTATTTTGATAGAAGTAGAATAAAAAACAATAAAAGAAAGAAAAAGCAATAGGAACAGTCCCAAACTTATTTTTTTTCTTTATTGCCATCACAGTTTCAGATTTTCTTTATTATCTTAAATATTAGTGCTTATTGTTGTTCATGATTTGCTAGGAAAGTCTTTAGTGTTCGAATTAGGGCAGTACATGGATTTCGGCAGGATGATGCGCGGGATTTCCTTCCAAGATATGAGCATGGACTTGTTTTTCGCCTTGGTCTGGGTATTGGTCTGTAAAATAAAGTTGTATTTTTTAGTCATCTATTGTTTAGTAGTGACCCCTGCTTCGCGCGGTTTTTACAAGTTAAACATCTAGATTTCTTCATTTTAAGAGTTTTATATTTATAATGTAGACACATAAACCTTCCGGAATGAATTCTCTAAACGATGGTGAAAACCTCATCAAAACCTGTTGCGTGATTTAGAAGACCAACGAACACATACAGAAACACGAAAAGCGACTAGATATTAAAGCGAGAAGATATAGATTGTATTTAGAGAAATATTCTTTTTTATGTTGCACGTCTAAAATGTACAGACATAAAAACATCTATTCACCTATTTGCTAACCGACTTCGACTTTAAGTATGTACTTATGTTTTTTTTATTTTTTTATGTTCACCGATTTCTCTGTTAATTGTGAACCGATTTAAACAATATTTTTTTTTGTTTGAAGGGGTTTACTTCCGAGGTGGTTCCATTGTCATTAGGTCAGGATCTGATGATGGGATCCTGGAGAAACCGCGGGAACTCTTCAAATATTAGGCATACCTATAGCATAGACAACAGAAGGTACCTGTAAGAATATTCTTATACCTAACAACAACAAGGTGTCTTCTTGCTCTAAAATAAATAATTATCAAAAAGGAGATCAGCAAAATGCCTTGAAATTGTTTCATTAAAATATTCAAGGTATTTCTTCGAAATTATTAGAAATTGATATATTTTTAGAAAAAACAAAGTTTGACATTGTTTGTTTTACTGAACATTGGTTAAAGGATTACCAAATGCTAATTAATTATGAGAAAAATAGTGTGGGCAGTTGCTTTAAACATAAATGTATGCTGCGTGGAGGTTCTCTAATCTGTGTGCGTAGTTGCAGAGGAAAAGTGTCGAATTTCTTAATTTCAGTTTAGCAGATATTTAGTGTATGACGTCGTGTAATTGTGTATAGTAAGTTCAAAGGAGACCATTTTTTTTGTGCCCACTGGTAAATGATAACGTATATTAATCATATAACACATAAAAAAAGTAACTATCTTATTATATTAAACTGACCAAAAATTATACAAAAATCTAACCGGAATAATGAAATATTAATAAAAATGTGATAAGACAAAGAGTGCGTGTTGAGGGGCGTTTTGGCGTTTACTTAAACATGAAAAAATGTTACTTCGGTGCGCGGTGGTAATAGGTATCGGCTTTATATGTGTAAAAAGATATGAAAGGAACCGTAAACTTGTTTTTAAATGCTATTTTAAAAGGCTATCGCAAATATCGCGTGGCGTGGTTTAAAAATCACCGTGGAACGAAACGTAGTAAAAGTCTGTTGTTTTACATGACAGTTGACACTGACAGATGACAGACAACATATTTATTATTTCTTTCCGTTTCTTTATCAGTTGCGTGAAATTGTTTCTTCGATTCTTTTCGTATTTTTATTCGAAAGATTTTGAAAATGGCATCTGTAGGTACAGCGCATAATCCACAAAGCTGTTGTGTCAATTGTGCAGTAAAATTTCAACGCAATGTGCGAAGACAGTTACTGTCCGAAACATCTGCAGATGTGCGCCAACTTGTATGTATGTGGATTTCTCGCGAGGTGAGTGTTTCAACTCTCGAATCTGAGGTGTTAGTTTTGAAAATGCGAAGAATTTATTCATATTTATTTCGCAACTTTGTATTGTAACATGTTATGATGTATGTAAAATGCCTATTTACCTACTTTTTTCAGTTACACCCACTAGATGCAGTATGTGGAAACTGCTTAATGATATTACAAGAATGTATTCAAACTACTCATTCAGTGAGAAGATTTGGGTATAGGAATATTTGCATTTCATGTGGTTCTTCAATTTTAAGAGCACATCAAACACATTCTGTGCATGTTAACTCTGCGCAATGGAATATTATTTTACAGTGGATACCATTGCACCAGGTAATATTAAATTAATAATTTTTATTCTAAATGATAAATATATGAAAATGAAAAGTCAAACAATATAATATTTAGTCTAATAATAAATATAAATCTCTACCGTCGAGGGGAACCAATTTTATGAAAATAAAAACAGAAGAAAATAAACTGTAAAAATGTGGAATTTAAGTTTAAATCAATTTACAATTAATTGAAACCAATTGGTTCCACCCGGAAGTGATTCAACTCCAGCCATGCCTTTGCGCAAGTGGAACCTGGTCTGTCTCAAAAATAGTAAACAAAATACTCACACACTACTTAAAAAATATATAAGTAGGCTGCCTTTTGGGTTAAGGCATATTAAGATATATTTTATTTGCAATACTAATGGTCTATTTTTTCAGGTGGAACGTTTAGAACAAGTCTGTATGGCTTGCTGGCTGAGAGCCTCCCGAGCTGTGCAGAGAAACAGGCAACTGGATGAAATCAGGGATATGGAAATTCAGCCAATTGATGTTGAACACAGCAGTAACATCCCACAACCACCTCCTATGCCTATGACTGTTACGCCTGCTAGTTACAGAGCAGTACCAAAAATTACTATGTCCAATTACAAGTGTGCTGCTTCTACTTCCCGCCACTGTATTTTTAGGTTATGTGAAAATACATCGAGGTTTTTAGTACCTATACTACTAAAGGAAAGATTACTGATTGATCATTCATTTTATGTTCCCCGTTGTGCTCATATTTGTGACCACCATTTGAATGAACCTTATAATGACTGGAATAATTTATACACAATCAGTAACTGTTCAGATTTCACTGCATCTCAAATGGACGGCTTATGTTCACTACTTAAAAGTAGTGCATTTCGAAATTATAATATTGAAAACATAATTCAACATAATGCCACATTATGCAAATATTGGTTAGGCTTTACCCACTATCAATTTGAACGATTATTAATTGAGATTCCATCTATCAGTGAAAGGGTTAAATCTCCTAAAATAAGTCTGGCTATGTTCTTAATGAAACTTCGTACAGGAGATAGTAATGAACGCATAGCTTCTCTTTTTAATGTAGCTTCATCAACTGTGTTCAAAAACCTTAATATTGTCAGGAAGTGTTTTGAAGACCAATTCATTCAATTGCATTTAGGGACAAATAACACAAGTATTCAGGAAGTTGCTCAATATAACTTGACAATACCAAATGGTTTATTTGGTAATCCAGACATGGATCCTGAATTTATGCCAGCCATAGTAATATGTGACGGTACATACATTTACGTACAAAAAAGGAGTAATTACTTGTACCAAAAGCAAACATACAGTTTGCATAAGTTTCGCAACTTGATTAAACCGTTTTTACTTGTGTGCTGTAATGGATGGATATATCCTTGATGTCGTTGGACCATACCCTGCTACAGAGTCAGATACTTCTATTATGCTTAGATTGTTCACTGACAATAGTCCACTGCGAAGCTTTTTCAGAGAAAACGACGTTTTCATTCTTGATAGAGGTTTTAGGGATGCAATTCCATTCTTGCAGCAGCATGGTTACAAGGCTTATGCCTGAATCTAAACAGGCTGGTGAATATCAATTGTCGACAATTGCAGCCAACAAGTCCCGATGTGTGACCTTGTGTAGGTGGGTGGTTGAAGTTGTAAATGGCAGATTTAAACGGGACTTCAAATTGTTCCGTCAGGAATACTTCAATACAGCATCCACCCACCTGATGCTTGACTTAAAAGTAGCAGCTGCATTAATAAATTGATTTCATACATTAATCCGTGATAATTTTTATGCTGAAGAGATACTAGCGATTGCTCAAGCAAAACTAAACACCCCAAACCATTTAGCCTCCTATGTGGAAATATACAATTTGAACAGAGTGAGGGTGCAATTTGCCAGCATTGATGCTAATCTTCCAGAGCTGGATAATTTTCCTCAATTGACATTCCAGAACTTAATTCTATTCGCTCTAGGAATTTATCAAATTAAGCAATCTCGTTCGTACTATGGTGAGCATGTCAGGGCCTCTGGACAATACAAAATCGAGGTATACCGGCAACCTGTCCATGAGTTTGGTCCAAATAATTATCTTCTACGAGGTAGGATACAATCAAGGCACACTAGTAGAAAAACTTATTATATTTATATACTAGTTGACACCACCCCATCAATTTCTAACAGTAGGGCTGCTCTTGCTGGATATTGTTGTAATTGTTTAGTGGGCAGACGCACGGTCGGCTGCTGTGCACACGTGATGTCTGTCGTATGGTTTTTGTCTTGGGCACGACATCAAAGTGAGGTTGAGCCACCTGCATCTTTTTTAGATGAAATACTTCTTTTAAGAGATGACTTTGAAAATGACGATGATTAACAGTACGCATTTAATAAATACTTTTTGTTACGTATGTAAGTGGTTTTTTTTTCTCCTTACACAATCACCTTAGAACATTATATTAAACATCTAATCCATTTTCGTGAATCAGACTATCAAATCGTGAAAATCTTATCAAAATCTGTCACATAGTACAAAAATGACATTGTTTTATAGTATTAATTATTGAACAGTGCACTATTTCAACTTTAAATACCAATGAAACCTATTCACTCAATTTTATTCACAATCGCTCTAGTGGGATTTAAGGTTATAGTGAGAGTAATGTTTTGATTGTCTTATTTCACAGTATTCCGGTTACATAAAGATTTGCTAATATTACCACTGTAATCTAGAGATTATAAGGAATAAACCAACATGCAATTCATTACTATACGCCACAATATGTGGTAGGCCCATTCTCCAAACAAAAAAAATTGTCTCCTTTGTGCATCCAACCATTGGAGAGTTATTCAACTAAAACTGTTTCCGCTGGGACTACGTCATCCCAGCGGAACTTTTTTTTCCTATGGACGTACAAGAAAAAAAATACATTCAATAATTAGTGTGTAACGAGAGGTAAATGTGTATGTTTAAATGAAATTTGTGCGTCCTTTATTTACCAAGTTATTCAAGTTTCCGCTGCGCTGACGTTTGGCTATTTGATGAAAATCATATAAAACTTAAATATTACACACAAATTCTTTTTTTAGTTTTACTAAAAATTGAATTTGTGTGTAATGTGTGTGAAAACAGAATTTGAGAAAAACATACCGTTCAGAAGATATACCTACACGTAAAAGTAAAATAAGGTTATTAGCTCCAAGTACTTAAAATAGGAACTCTAGAGTCTAACTTATAACGTTTATTTGTATCTCGTAAGGGTCTACAATATCCTGCCAAGTTTTATTTATGTGCTCTTAGTAATTAACGAGCAATGGCATAATTTACTACGACTGGATCATTATATTTAAGACATCCGATTGTAGGACTGTTTAATGGAATAGCAAAATAAAACATATTCCAATATTTAGTGTATTAATGCTACTATTCAAATGTAAAATTTCAGCTCACTACATTAAATAATTAAAGAGATATAATGAAAATACTAGAACAACTGCAATATATGGATAAACCGACCAAGTTTGAATGGCTACGAAAAAGCGGACGTGCAGTATAAAGAGCTAACGTTCTAAAACTTTCAGTATAGTATCGTTATTGTGTTTAATAGTTTCAAAGTCAAAAGTCAAAGCCAAATCATTTATTTCAAATAGGCCCTTGCAAGGCACTTTTGAACGTCAACAATTACAAAAAAAAAAATGATTCTAGTCGCCCCTTCCAAAAGGTAGTTTTCGTATGGAGAAGAATGGGCAAGAAACTCCACCGTTACTCTTTTAAAATGTTTTACAATATTTTGTATATGTACCTACATATACAAAATATTGTAAAACATTAGTTATATAATTATATGTGAAAACGATGCATCTAAAAATAAAATAATAAATTACTATACCACAATATAGGTAAAAAATTATTTTTTTAAGAGAGCAACAACAGATAAATTAATTACTTATGTGATAGATACATGGTTCTCACATATTTACAAACATTGTAAAAGTAGACGATTTTCCAAAAAAAAAAGTTACAATTAATAAGTCAGTGTGAGGAAGTAATCACAGAATGTAAAATCAATGTCATATAATAAAATATAATAATTTATACAACTTAAATTAGCAACCAGTTTGATTTTGTCTAGATTCTAGATTATCCTATGGAGCTGGACCAGCATGTTTCCAAGCATTCTTATCTTGGATATAATCCTCTAATTTGTAATATGCTTGTTTACAAAGTGTGCTTTTAATATGAGTTTTAAATTTTCTTTCATTTAATTGTAAAATATCACAAGGTATTTTGTTGTAACATTTAACACAGTACCCCATAAAAGATGTATGCACTTTAGATAATCTGAAAAATGGTTGATCTATTTTATCTTTATTTCTAGTATTAAAATGATGTCTATCACTTACTTTATTAAAAATATGTAGATTTTTTCTTACGTACATAATATTTTCGTACAGGTGCACAATAGTTTAGCGGAAAATAAAACAACTATATTAACTTTGTACTCTTAAAAAAGTATTATTGCATAATGACTAATTATAATTAAACAACAACATTATTATCAAAGTAATAATAACATTGATATAAAGGATCAGTTTTTTTTATTAAATATTAATAACAAATATATTGCCTACTGTAAAAGTCCATATACTTAGGTATACGAGGGGTGTTCAATAAATAGTGAGAATGCGATACATTCTCCTAGGAAAGAAAAAAAAAATACTGGCAGGCATAGCCCAGACATTAGTTAAGATGATAATAAAAAAAGCAATTCATTCTCTTTTGTTTTTTAAAAGTAGAAGTCTATTGTTTGCGTCGTTTCGGAACGTGTTCTTAAAAATGGATAAAATTGAAGTTCGCGCGGTAATAAAATATCTTTGCTTGAAATTTTTTACTACGGAGCAGGTAAATCAAGACTTGAGAGCAACATTAGGGGTTCATGCTCCTCCATATTCTACGGTTGCGCGTTAGTGTGCTGAGTTCAAGCGAGGAAGAACTTCTACTAACGACGACCCACGAACGGGACGCCCCATATCGGCAGTGACTGAACAAATTATTAAAAAAGTTGAAAATATTGTCTTGGCGGATCGTCGTGTTACTGTTCGTTTTATTGCTGAAGAAGTGAAGATTTCGATAGGAAGTGTCCATAATATTATAAACGACCATTTGGGTATGAAAAAAGTGTCAGCGCGCTGGGTGCCCAGAATGCTTTCTGACGCGCAGGAACAAACTCGACTGAGAATTTCACAAAGCTGTTTGGCATCTCGTAGCTGACCACTGAGGTCATGACTACTTAACCGGTCAATCCTGTGGCTGCCTTAAGCTTCTACACTCAAAGCCAGGGGAGGAAAATACTCGATTCATGCTACGTTTTATATTGAATCATGGTTGAATCGAATGAAAAATCAAATTGTATTATATAGGTTGATTATTGATAGTTGATGTTAAATTTCAATAAAAACTATGACTAAATCTTAGAAAAAATAATTAACATATAGTAAGTTATTCAGTTCGATAGGTAAATTTGACGTATTTGAACGCTTTTTACACCATTTAACAGCACAAATAGGCATTTTCACGGAGCTCCGCGCGCCTTTTAAACGATTTACGAAGTGCGTTAGAATCGATTTGAAAGTAGTTTTTATGAACGTACTAGAACATTTGTTCTTGTAGTTTTACAGAGGGGAAGTGTTCGTAAGGCTTCTCCAGTGTTATATACTCCTAAGGTGTATATGCACGTGAATCTTCAACTCGTTGATATTTCTATTTTTATTTGAAGGCAGTTAAATGGTAGTTATTCTCATTTTATTATATTATTACGCTATATTATGCTCATTTTAGTGAGGAAATCGAGATGTAGGTATGGTCTGCAACTTTAAAATCGGGAATAGGAAGTGTGCAAGTATTTCTTTGTATAAGAATCCACCATTGCACGCTGACTACAATAAGTACCTGCCTACCTAAACATTTTACGGGCTGGTAGTAGGCTCTAGGCTACATCCTCGTAATAGGGGTGGCCCTAGTACCTATAACCTGTCAGGAATATCACTGGGTAAATTTTAAGATGGGTCTTCTGGGGAAAAAAAACAGGAAATGGCATACGTGTATGAAATCAGTTGGAGTTTTTTGTTCCAAATAGTAGGTACCGATTATCTAATCTTACAAATATATGAAGAAGTAGGTACTTACCTAACAGATAAACGATCAACATCTTATTGACGTAGATAGTAACCGATAGGTAGGTAGGTAATAGGTATCAACTACCTGTACCTAGTTGGTTCATATGCGTATAAATTGCATTGAGTTTTAAGTCTTTTTTTATATTGCATACATAACGAGAATGAGGATTTTGAACCCTTTAATTCCGTGATGGTGTAGGTATTTGTGTCTGCTTTGAGGACAACACAAAAGTGTTAGGTAGCTTGTAGTATTGATATAGATTGTATTGAGGAGCTCGTGGCTAAGTAATAACAGCCGAACGGGTCGATCCATTAGGTTAAGCTACGCTTGCTGGGGTTGGTCCGTGAGTGGGTGACCATCTTTACATACCGAGACTCCTCCGTGCCTCGGAAAACATGTAATTCGTGGATCTTTCGCAGTCGTTACGGGTCGTCAGAAGCCCGAAAGTCTGACAACCAGTCTTACCAAGGGGTATCGTGTTAACCAGTTACTGGGTTGTGGAGATCAGATAGGCACTCGCTCCATGTAAAATACTGGTATTCAACTGCATCCGTTTAGGAAGAACATAACTGGGAAAAGGCTGAGCAGATTGATTGTATTGAGAGAAATTATGTTCTTTTTTATGTTGCACGACTTGAAACCTATCACGTCTGCGGAGTTTCGCTAGCTAGTATAATTTGCCCTGTCTATGAACCAAATTTTCAGGGGATCTACACTCTAAGCACGAAATCCGTGGCTTTGGCCAAAGTAACAGAAACGAACTAAGAATGAATGACAATACGATTTGACAGTTGTCCGTAATACTACCGATGTGTTTGTGCCCGTCCGAAAAAGTAAATTAATCGGGAGTAGGGTTCATTCCGAACCGAACCTACTACTTCCTCTACTTTCGGACGGGCGCGTATCTTCATTAACGGACTTACAGACTTACCTACCTATGTATGCCCTTGGTTTCGCCTAATAGCTACTTAGTCTCATCTCAAAAAACACTGTTTAATAGGCAGGTATTCTCTCCAGTGCTAATTATTCATAAGTACCTACGTATACCTATCTATCTTGAAGTTACGGTTTTTTGTTAAATAATACCTAACAAGTATAAATACAAATTTAAACTTTTTTTTTCTAACAAAAAAGAATAAACATGATAAGGAGAATCAATCCTGAATGATTATAATGAGATCCCTATCCCCATAAAAATAGGGTAGGTACACCCAGTTACATCGCTGTGGTTGTAGAACAAACCAATATCTATTCGCAGAAAATCGATTACTTCCTATGAAGTTAATTGTTCTCGAAAAATAGCAATGCACCCGCATAAGTTTCAATCCCATGGGAATATCGGGATAAGAAGTATCCTGTGTCGTAACCCAGGTCATAGTCTGCCCATGTGCATAATTTCATCTAAATCCGTTCAGCCGTTTTAGCGTGTAAGCATAACAAACAAACATACAAAAAATCGAATCTTTCTCTTTAGGTATATTCCGTATATTATTAATTTAGATAGAAAAAAAAATTGTGATAGGTACCCATAAGATTAACTAAAACGGGCAAGTCATTTCTGTCAGTAGGTACCTATCCGCATTTTGAAAAGTAGGTACAAAACCCACACCAAACCACGTCCTTAAAAAAAACATAGGTATTATAAAATTAAAGACTACGTTGAAGACACGTTTGGCAATAATTCCTTCTGCACATCATGTGGCTTCCCCTGATAACTGTTACCGGCATAAATATGTACTTACCTAAGTACTTAAGTGTCTATCGACTGTTCCCAGATTACGATGTTAACCGAGGAATAAAAAAGGAGGAGGTTCTCAAGTTGACGCGTCGCGTATATATATAAAAAAAAAAAAAATGTATGGCCACGCATAACTTTTTACTGAGTAGACCAATGTGAACGATTCTTGTTTTATTGGGGAGGGTATACCTCGAAGTTGGTCCCATGTAAACGATTGAAAACTAAAATCCACCCCTAAGGGTAAAAACATTGGCGTTTATTGATTTTTCAACTACTGAATTTTCAACTGTGAGCCGATTCTGTTGTAATTTCGCAAACATTATGTAGTTCTGATGACACAACCACTTATCAAAGACCTGTTTGGACTTATTTCATTCTAATTTCAACTTTTATTTCTTAGTGGCTTTTGTGGACATGACATTTATTCAGATTTTACAGTTGTACCCAGCGTCGGACTGAGCATATAGTCAAGGTGGCATTTGCCAGCCGGGCCCCGGTCTGCGCGGGCCCTGGCTGGGCCCTGGCTTGCGAGGCTTGCGGCAACCGTAGGATAGGAGGCCCGCGCAGGCTAGGCTACCTAAGTGTAAAACTAGATCAGTTATTTCGTTCATACAATTAGAGAGCAATGAAATAGAAAAATTCGAGTTATATGAAACTCGCCTATTAAGGGAGGTCCTTTTATACTGGTAGTGGGTAACCTGATATGCTATTGTCCGTACCTAATAATTTATTACATCGTTGATAATTAAATTTTATATTTTGTTTATCTCAATTTGTGTATCTCAGTATTTTCCGATAGTATCCCATCTACCATCATCTAGTCTCGGGCCCCGGCCTTGTGGTCAGCCACCCGGGCCCTTCCGGCCCAGTCCGACCCTGGTTGTAACTAATGGCAATCATGTCATTTGGTTTGAATTGGTTTTTATTTTTATTTGTCAGTACCTATAGATTCTTTTCTATTTTATGAATTGGAGAACGTTGTAGGCCTAGTAGAGTGTAGATTTGTTGACCATTATCTATTTTTTTGTTAAGTAGGTATCTGGTACTTGTTGAAAGGCCAGCACTGTCCTCCCATATCCATTAACACTGTTAAGAAAAAAGAATCGAAAAGAGTAACCGTGGTGTTTATTGCCGGTTCTCCTCCACAGGAAACGAACGCCCAATTGGAATCTTGCACCTAGCTTCTAATGTATTCATAAGTGCCCATGAATTAAATAAACTGGATTGTTTGACGGTATAAAAATCACTTAGTACGTGACTTAAGACTTCTAGGTTAGTACCATCTTACCTACGTCATAGAGGTAGCATGACACGTGTGAAACGGACTGAGTTCACGACGTGAATTAATTAGGTAGGTACCTAAGTAAACATTTATTTGCTACGAAACCTACTACAAAAAACACATTTCTATTTCTCACATAAAACAATTTGTTAATTGAGAAAATTATCTCCATTGTAAACCTACCTGCATGCCTATTTACATAAAGATTTTCATATTTTTTATGCAAACAATTAATCTTATCTTTGGCGAATTCAAGCCATTATTATGTAAAATATATAATTACTGATAGGTTTGTGTTCTTGTTCATTTTTTGGTATTTAAATACCTAAGTCATTCCTAAGTTATTCAGGTGTTAGGTATAGGTAAATATTGCCGAAACTTCAATTTTAGCACATTGTCACCAAATCCATAACAGGTTAAACGGTTATTAGGTACTTGGCAACTGACACACTACCACCCGTTTTCTGTAACGAAAATCAACGATCTTTCACAAATTCATGTTAAGTAATCTGACCGGCTGTTGCTATCGCAATCAATCAATACCAACAATTGACATGCGTTTGACAATTTGTTAGCGTGCTGACTTTCGTTCCAGAACCCGGGTGTTCGTGTTAGTATATCATAAGTACCTATTGCATCCTTGCCCTGCTGAATATGTGACAGAAAGGCCTGCTTTTATGCATCCCTGGAGCGCAGCTGTTAGTGACTAACAAACGAGTCAGTAATCAGTGGAATACTTCATCATTACTAATCATAATTTCAGTCGAAAGGCGTCCACTACTAGACCGAGGCCCCCAAAGCACCGCCACTTCGACCTGTGCTTTGCTTCTCGCATCCAGCGGATTCCTGCGGCCTACACCAGGTCATCGGTCCACCTTCCAACGCTACGTCTTCCGGTACCTACGCGGTCGCCACTCCAGAACCTTTCGGCCTCATCAGCCATCTGTCCTGCTCACTGCCACTTAAGTTTGCCAATTCTTGCTTGTTTCTACTACGGATCTATTCATTTCTGATTCGATCACGTTGGGAAACTCCAAGCATAGCCTTATCCAGTGCCCTTTGAAGGACTCCCAGCCTTCTTATTTTAATCATTCGTGGAATTCATATCCAATAATTAATAATAATTTACTCGTGGGAGATGGCTGGCGTATTTTTTATGGCATTACAGTTTATATATTAAAGTAAAATACAAGATTGTTATAGTGTAATAAAGCAGACAGGCGCCAGTGTCCGCGATGGTACAATTTAGGTGTAAGGTTCAGGATTAGTAATAATAATTTCCGTAAGTGGTAGGCGTACCTGCATTGTTACTTATACTACGATGACACATAACATAACATGCTGCCTGTGATCCCCGAAGGGTTAGGCAGAAGTGTACCTATTTATAGTACACCCATATTTCCATATTTATGTATAAGTCCCATGTAATAGGGGGCGAAACTGACTCCGGGCTGCTAAGAAATTCCAGATGGAAAACCTAATAACACTTTGCCCGACCTGGGAATCGAACCCGCGACCTCATGCAGAAGATACTACGATGAATTGTTAAAATATTCAAAAATAAATAGAAAGAATATCTGTAATTTGCCGTATTACTCCTAATACCTATTCTGAATATATCTACCAATGGTACCTATTGAACGGCTAGGTTTAAACTTATTCGTTCAGCGATGGGTCCTACGTATGTATCTTCACAGAAGGATGTAAAATGATGGATGATAATAAAGAACCGGCAACTACTAGTCAGACTTCTACACGAAGGGTTCCGTACCATATACTACAAGATTTAACACGATGTACTTTTTAAATACATTCGTAACTTAACAATATGTGAAAATTTAAATTTTCTACCTATTACGGTTCATGAGATACAGCCCGCTGACTGACAGACGGACAGCGTACGCAATTTTTTTTTTTATGTAAAAAGTCGCAAATATGAATTTGTATTTCATAATGATGCTGTGCATTACAAAGTTATTTTTGCAGTAGCAGAAAATCGCCCATATTTAAATAAAATATAATGAATCGGCGTTTTTAATATTTATTCATTAAATACAGTTTATTAATTAGTTGTTGTGATAATCGCGATGCGATCGCACAAAAATGGTCTAAAACCGACAACCGTTACGGTCGTTTCTTTAATTTAGAACATTAAAAAAAAATGTACTCTACTCGATTAGTTCTAGACAATGAGACGGACATGTCAGACTAAGTTTTTATTTCCAATTTCAATTTTTGTTATTTTTAAGTGTTATAGCGGCAATAGAAAAATACACAATATGTGAAAATTTCTACTGTATACCTATTACGGTTCATGAGATACAGACAGACGGACAGATGGACGGACGGACGGACAGCGCAGGCCTAGTAATAGGGTTCCGTTTGGCGCCCTTCGGGTACGGAACACTATAAAAGGAGGACGAGGAGAAAGAAAATTGTATTCTGAGCCGACTCTTATAGAAGAAAAGTACGTTATGTTCCTCCAAATAAATGCTGACCAGCTGACAGGGTATTAGGAAAGTTGATTCATCCATTAATATATTCATTCCGGACAGAATGAGTCCTACTGCAGTTTACAGGAATCTTGTCTCATTCCTCATCCATTTTTCATACAGATAAAGAATCGCAGCACGCTTGCTTATACCGTGGTGGCCATTTCGGGTTACCTATAAGTTGCTTTCCTCATATTGCTCACATCAGCCTTTGCGAAATCACTACAAGGTACATATTCTATGACTACTTATCACGAAATAATAATATTATGTAAACAATTGCAGTTGTGGCACGTCCAGCTCATACACACACACACTCACTGAAGACATTGCATAAGAAAACTACTTTTACATACACAAACGGTAGTAATTTTAATCACTCTGCTAGATTTATCGGTATAGGTAGGTATATAAATAGCATACAATAAAATACTAGAACTAAGTCTTTACTTAGGTACACGGGTAATATTTTACTTATTAAATGAACTGACCACCCATCTATCCGAGAATGAAAGCACAGTAGGTCGTAAGTCGGTGGTAACAAAACCAGTATAACCTAGCCTCACTTTCTTTCTATTGAAACTCCGTACTATGCTAGGCCAGCTCAAGGTCAACGTGTTACCAACGACGTCCGGTCAACTGTACCTCACCGGAACCAAAACCAGAAATAATCTGATTCGACTTTGCGTTTGAAATTAAATATTACATTATTTCGATAAGCATTATAAGTTACAATAACTGTTTTTTTTTAGTGAAGGCAGCGTCAAGTAAGTACCGAACTGCTTCACTCAACTAAAATAGTTGTTACCTTCAACAGAAGCAGTGATAAGTATCTACGTTCAAAATTTGGTGAATCTATTTAGATATGTTTGAGTTATTTTCTTTACACTAGTGTCTAAAACGTGCTAGCTTTGATAACGGTTATTTATGCAAAACTAGTTACCAAACTCGCTTTTAGATCCAAACACAAGGTTCAAAGACACAACAATGACAAGACACTTCCACAATGTGATTTCTAAATTGATCAAGCGACACTCACCTGAGTTAAATCAACTTCTTTGTACTTCATGGTGAAATACATAGACAAACTCAAAAATATTAATTTCAATGTAATCGCTACGGACACCACTATTAAAAACGCGTAGCTCATGATTATTTTACGTCGTTTATAGTTTGAATTAAAATTGCACACGGTCGTGAGTCGCCTGGCGGTGTTCAACCAAAACTGCACGAAAACTACTTACGACATCTGAGCGTTTGTGTTGATTTTTTTATCGAAGTCAACCTCAACGCTGCCGTGCGGTGACGGTGATTCACAAGTTAACAGAAGCGTCTGTTATATTCAACATTGTCCATTCGTACCCAAAACATTAAACAGCTATGTAATGTGTGTTGTAATGTACCATGGGTAAGGTAAGGCTATGTGGTTAAGATAATCGAATCGTTTATTGATAAAAAGCCTTATCTATTGATTAGAAATAAAACACGTTACGTCGTGATTTGCAGAAAAACGATTTGACCCGTCGATGTCGTAGATGTGTGAGTATTTTCATTTAAAAAAATAAAACACTATTAATCCGGAAAATCTTGCGGTCAGAAATTAATATTCAAGCTACCTTTGTGTGGCACTTAGGAAAATTTTGGTTTTTGTAGGTATACACAAGTCATTATAGAACTTAGTATTTTTTTGTCATGAAGAAGAAAAAATATCCCTACCATACCTACAATCCTACATAGTACATAAAAAGAACTATACATTTTTGTAGATAGCAAATTCAACATTGTTTCCTATGTCAGATTGCGTGCCTTGGCCCCGTAATAGGATTCGTCCATTTATTAATGATTATATTATTAGTCTATGTCTTCGCAATAGGTACTACATCAACAGTTACGCTTGAAACAGCTGTATTCTCAGCTATTGTTATTGCAAAACCCTATCGTCACGCAAGTACATAGTTATTTGTGTGATTGTAAAACGTTTATTCTGTTGAGTAATAAAAAACATTTTTAACTTGTTGGCGTGTCCATTTTAAGTGATTAAATTCATGTTCAACGATTAAATTTAGAGCACACTCAACTTCAAACGGGTTAAATACGCTAGCCAGACTGCCGGCTACCTGCAGGCTTGACCTACTCGTAATATTCTCGTGCACTTCAATGACAGAAGTAGCGACTGACGAATATCCTCTTGGCGGACATTAAAATTCCTTCGGGTTGTCGCTCCGTGAAGGTTTGCGGAAACAACTACGATAAACTCGGAAATGGATGGATGAATAAATACGAAGATACTATTTTAGAGTTCCGTACCCGAAGGGTGCCAAACGGAACTCTATTACTAAATCTCCGCTGGCCGTCCGTTTATCTGTCAGCGAGCTGTATCTCATGAAACGTAATAGGTACACAGTTGAGATTTTCATAGATTGTGTAGGTATTCCTATAGCTACTATAACAAAAAAATAATAAAAATAAAATAAAGTTAAAAATTTAAGAGGGTACCCATACAAGAAACGTGTTAAAAAAAAACTAAAGTATAAAAAAAGTAGTATTCAATATTGTACGGTGGTACGAAACCCTTCGTGCCTGTTTTATTGACAATGTAGAGAAAAATCAGAACTGCCGAAAGAGATAGAAAAAGGGCAAAGCTAAGGTCCGGCCTCCACCAAACCGGAGACGAGACGAGAGGAGAGATGTGTTTTAGACAACCAATAGAATTTCGTTATTCACACATCTCGTCTGCACTCAGCTTCACTGGATACCACTGAGCGGAAATGTATCATATTTGTATTGCCTAATCGAAGCGGAGATGTGAGCTGGGCGGCGGCGGCGATACAAAGCGGAGGTGTGAGCTGTGCCTCGCAAACTGGCGACGACGGCGCGCAGCGGAGACGAGAACAGATGTGCGTTCATCTCAACATCCAACGTTCACCGCCCGCTGCTTAGTTCCACTTTAGACAGCACACATCTCTGCACTAGCCAGCAAACATCTCCGCTCTAGCCAGCACACATCTACGCTCCAGTCTAGACAGTAAGTACACATCTCCGCACAGTTTCAGTGGATACACCCTAGCTGAAAAACATCTCTTCTCGTCTTCGCACAACTCTGCTTTGGTGAAAGCAGCTAAGCTATAGGAGCACCATCACCAGATTTCTTTGTCATCAAACCGATGCACGTGAGCCAACGTAAATAATTCTCATATCATCTCAAAAATAAGTTATATTTCTTTATTTGAAAACCTTATTGTGCCTTGTGATTGTGACCTCATACCTAGTTGTGAATCCTTGATCAGTCACGCCTGATTAAGGAATCCTCTTATAGTGAAGTTAACTAGCAGATTGGAGAACGTCTGCAGTGTTTGCAAGCTGCCCGTTTTTCACCACAGCTTTTTAACAGGTTAAAAAATTGCAGTTATCTTTTTTTGTAGTCGAGCTGCTGGGTGTAAGCAGAGCTATACTCGGCTGTACTCAGTAGTCCTCGAGACTCGTTTAGACCCACTTGCCCATAGTATTAAAGAAGTCTTGAAGTGTGTGTGTGGGTGTGATTTTTTAGGGTTCCGTACACGAAGGGTGCCAAAAGGAACCCTACGTAGGTATTAAACCTCCGCTGTCCGACTGTCTATCAGCGGGCTGTAACTCATGAAATGTAATAGATGGACAGTTGAAATTTTCACATATTATGTAGTTCTATTGCCGTTATAACAACACTTTTTTTATATTTAAGAAACTTAAAAATTAAAGGTCCCCATACAAGAAACGTGTTTTTATTCCCGGACCCCTCGTGTGCAAGTGCGACTCCCTTGGCCGGTTTTTTCACACTGGTATAAAAATCAAAGTTGGATATAATTGGATCCGTGATTGGTATAACATATATTATTGTGATATCTGACAAATTATTCATAATCTTTTTTTACCAACACAAATCCATAGCTTATTTATCTAAGATTTCATTCCTACTTACGTTTGATAAGATACGAGTACAGCTACATATTTGTGTATTTTAGTATTGCATTTTAATTATTTTATTTCTGAAGGCATGTTTGTATTGTCATAGGGGTAAGCCATTTTATGATGTTCATCAACCAAATGTCTTGTAGATGGAACGCCTACGCCGCGCCGCGACGACACGAGTGCCGCGGTGACGCGACACCGACGCAAGTCTCGAATCTCCAAACAATGTAATCAACGTTCACAACCAAATATTGTTGAAGGTCATTCCGGCAATTTAAAGTGGCAAAAAGTGATTATTCGCTAAGTATGCTACGTTTATTTAAGATTTGCTTTGTTTATTTCTTTATTACGCATATTCCAAATAAAGATATCTTGGATACTAAAAATGTGTAAGCGGGAACTAAACAAAATTGTTATATGGACAGGAATCAAATCTTAATAAGCAATTATTATGCATAGTAGAGCGTCAAGTGTAGCCGCCGCGTAGTAGGTATGCTACTCGTAAAAACCGGCCAAGTGCGTGTCGGACCACGCACAATGAAGGGTTCCGTAGTTGGGATGAATTTATCCCAAGACCAAACTTAACATTGTAGTTGAAAAACATGTTCTCCCCCGGAATGTATGGGAGACCATGTTTTTCAAACCGCAAATTTAAGTTGGTTGATTATTACTCGTTAACCTGTACAGCCTACTTAGCTCTGATAGTTTTCCTTTTAATTTCGTTATATATACTACTGCTGTGAATTTTTTCACAAGTCCAAGTACAACCATTTAGCTAGAAGGGGGGGGGGGGGGGGGGACACACACTTGACTCTAACAAAAAAATTCAGTTAAAAGCTTAATATTCCGCAAACGGATCCCTGAATCTAAAAATGGTTTTCACAAACTCACAATATATTTCAACGACATTTCTAACGATACCCCACAACATGAGGTAGAAAAAAAACATTCCCACTTTACGTGTAGGGGAGGCACACAAAAAAAAAAAAAAATTCTTGATTTTATTTTACCACTTTGTTGGCATAAATAACAGCTTTCTAGTACTAACCGTCTCTGAGCTAAGCCGCGGACAGACAGACGGACAGACAGACAGACAGACGGACATGGCGAAACTATAACGGTTCCTTGTTTACTACGGAACCCTAAAAAGCGCATTCCGCGCTTTACAGGAATGCTACGCGTAGAAGGATTGCAACGCGTAGACGAAATGCTACGTAGTGCTGCGTGTCTATTTCCGAGGGTGTTTTAGTAGAACTAGGACTAATATGTAATATATAAAGTGTCACTAACAAGCATTTTCCTGTTTTCTACTATAAATCTACCTATATCAGTTATGTCGAAACGATAGATTTTACGAAGTAATGTTTTAACAGCACGCAATCATAAAACTTGGGAATATAACAATGCTTGCCGTGATTAACTGTGATTGGCGACTCTTGATCAGAATGTCTTGATCAATCACTCGTTTTGTTTATCTACAGGGTTCTCTTATAACGTGGTACTTTATAATTATTTAATATCATTGTCTTAAGCATAAACTAAGGTCAAAAATAAATATTGACTGTTAATTGAAAGGGTCCCAAAAGAAGATGATTTAAAGATGTTTTATCAAACAAGAATTTAGTTAAGTATTTTAATAGAGTCTTACATTATAATAAGTAAAAAAATATCGGAGTTTCTTAACGCTGCGCGGCCTGTATGGTTCGGTTTTCCGTAAGCTCTGCGAGTTGTTGTTGGCTGAGCGAAGGGCTGCCACTCAATCGCACGATCGCGTCGTACAGTGTGACCTGGGGTTGTAGACTCATGCGGTGGTCCAGGACAGACCCCAGCGTTGATAGACGAGGATCACCCTGGAACACATCATATTTAGGTAATTAGAGAATATAGATTTATGGAGTATATAAGTTTGTAGAGGCATGTAACTATTAGGAAAATTAGTTGTTCTATTACTTATGACCTACATTGTACCAATACCTAGTGAAAATAAATGATTATGATTAAGCCTCTCTGTGCCAATTAAAAAACCCTCGTGTTATGTAACCCTTGAATATCGAGCGCCTGTAACTTAACGTCTAGTTTTTCAATTGATAAATCGGTGCTATGATAATCAACTTCTGCCATTCTAGAAAATGAAATAAAAGTTGTATTTTACTTATTTTATTATTCGCTTATCGATCATAGAGGTTTTAAATACATACATATACATATAGTTACATGAAATAATACACTACTTAATTGAATGTTCAAATAAATAAAAAAGAGTGGTTAAATTCGGTTTCGCTGGCGCCGCTAAAATTGCACTGTTTGAAATAAGATACACTGCTATTGTATTTACGCAGGCATTGCGTATCAGAGATAATCAACATATGTTCATCAGCAAGGGGAAGCAAGCTGAATATAAGTGACTAAGGGTTTGTCATATTAGCCGTATTACTAATAGCTTTTAAAGTATAGTTGTGTTCTTGTGTCGAAACTACGAAACGGCAAACATTGGTATGTAGTGTATTTTTCCAAACCTAATTTATTTAATTAACAAGCATAGTATGAAAATCACGAGATTTCAATTTACAATCAAACAGATATGGTATCACAAACCGCCGCGTAGCAGGAATGCTATGCAGTGCTACGAGTCTATACCCGAGGGTGTTGCAGAACGCAGGAATACTACGCATAGTAGGAATGTTATGCGTCGAAGGAATGCTACGCGTAGAAGAAACGCTACGCCGTGCTACGAGTCTATTCCCGAAGGTGTTGCAGAACGCCATGGTAATTTACAAAACAAGTGAAATGAAAATACACTGTAAGTTCAGAACGACCCCAGGCTAGGTCTAATCATTCATTATACCAGGCTTTTATTAAGTCACAGTAGGTGTTCTTTACACAGTTTATTGTTACTGTCATTTAACCTTTAATTGACGTTCAATTTCGATTAAATTAATTTAGTCAATTTTTCTATTTTATATTCGTATCTGGATTTGCTTTTTTAAACATTAGGTATGTGTATTGCATGTACAGTGGGCTCCAGAGAAACCTCACCCCCTTGAATTGTTTTTTATATTGCTAGAGGGTGAGGTTTCACTGGACCCCACTGTACTTTAACTAAATATGCACAGTCACAATAACATTATTGCTAAATTTTAATACTTTTCGTGAACAACTAAATTCGTATTGACAGTATTCGCCATGCTTTGTTTTTGCAGTTGCAGACACAACAGCAGGTACTGGACCCTAGTACTACGTACTGGTACGTAGTACTAGGATGGACGTTTTGGGCAGTCCTCTATGTAGAACGTCAAGTAAATGAAAATTAATTACATACTACTCCATCATCAACTTATCAACTGATAATATCCATTCGTTTAAGATACAAAAGTCTAGACAAGCAATATTCACATACTTTCTATTAGTTCCATCTCATAGCTGATGTGATATCTTATGTTTGATAAGACTACACGACATTTATTTCTGCACAGAATTATAAACTTCGCCTAAAACAAGGAACTCCAAAGTTCCCTTTTCAGATTTCACAAGCTGGACGCATATTAAAATTGTGGATCGTAGATTTTATTACGTAAAACCTTGGAAAAATCGAATTGAGGTGCTATTTAGGTACCGTATAAAATTTTAACCGAAACTGCATCTCTAAAGTATAATAATTTCCACTGACTCCAGTTTATTTAAACACTCTAAATCGAAGTTATGATCCTGCAATATAAGACGTGGGCCGGACGTGGGCGGGGTGGAAACTTATTGGCGCTCACTCGCGATCCAGGGCTAATAATAGACTCTATGTAATAGGTAGGTAGTTACGCAAGTTTTTGTAAATAAATCTGACATTAACCAATTCGATAACCGATGGAATTTTGGACCGAAGGATATGAAAATTCTAAATGGTCGTATATTTTGAGGGAGGTTCTGGCACGTTATCAAAGTTATTTTAATTATCTAGTGAGCTTTATATTCATCACTTCAATGATAATTAATTCTAAGAACGGATATGAAAATTAGTATTGAGTTTTATTTTATGGAACCAATCTACGACATTAAAATGTGCAGGAAACTAGCTTTTGACTAAGAACACCTGCTTCTGTAGTGTTCTTGAAAAATTCTACAGTAAGTAGGCAGTTTAGCATTATGTAGCTTCAGCTGCACACAATTTGGAAAATAAAAGAATACAAAATAATTAAAAAAACTATATTTTTTTTGGATAAAATTACACCATTAGATGACCTCAGCTGCTCATATCTACTTTTCTACGATTTTATCAACCAGATAAATATCAAGCATTATCGAATTAACCACAAAAAATAAATAGGATTAATAACACAACTTACCTTGCTTTTAGAAGCCTTCAATGTGTATATTAACGATCCAATTAAAAATATAGTATTTATTATAATTAAGATGAGGGCTACTATCATGAACGCCTCCATTTAGGAATACAAAATCTCCTGCACTTTCCTTCACTTTCATGTACGTCGTCTGACGTCTGTACCCTACGTGCACCGCGTATATTGTGATTGAAACGAATAAAGCACAGGTGGTCACACTTGATTTTTCTGTAAATCATCAATCAAGTCTTCATCGAACGGGGCCATTTGGTAGGAAATCTACATAGTTAGGTAAAAAATGTTTATCGTCCTATGTTGGAATTGTATCTGATTGTAAATGGCTGTTTTATCAGTATTGGCATATAATATCGTGTTAACTGTTAACGTATAATGCTTTCATAAGGTACGTTATACATACGTTAAAGCGATAAAAGCGGTAATCTACAGATTATCAGATGCGAGATTAAAATACTAATTAAAATTCTTCTTAAATTTTACAGGGAAACGTTTGTGGAAGTGGCGCATTCGTACATTTAAAACTAAGTTTTTTTTTTTGTAAATGTACTGATTCAACGTTTTCTTAATAATAACGTTTCAATCTAATTTCACTGGAATTTCAGCTGATACGTTTTTTTGTTGTAACGGCCGAATGGGGTAAAAGTACGGGGGCAATAGTACGGGGGCTTTATGAAAACAGTGGTAGTGCCTGTAGTGAAGAATAAAACCCGTGACCTTACGGATAAGAGTAACTACAGGCCTATTTCTCTTGCTACTGTAACTGCTTAAGTGTTTGACGGTTTGCTTAACACACAGTTAAATAGATCGGTAACAATGCACGATAATCAGTTCGGATTTCGTCCCCAGCTGTCCACTGAAAGTGCTATACTGTGTCTTAAGCATACCGTCAAATACTACACAGACCGTAAATCACCCGTGTATGCGTGCTTCCTTGGTCTGTCCAAGGCTTTCGACCTTGTAGCGTACGATCTGTTGTGGAACAAGCTGAGGAGCATAGATTTGCCACCGGAACTCATCAGCATGTTCCAGTACTGGTATGCGCACCAGTCTAATAGTATTAGGTGGGCGGGGGCAATGTCGGATGCGTATCAGCTCGAGTGCGGAGTCAGGCAGGGTGGCCTAACATCTCCTACCCTGTTTAATTTGTATGTTAACGGGCTGATCCTGGCGCTCAGCAGTCAGCATGACGGCTGTCACATTGACGGTACATGTGTCAATAATTTAAGTTATGCTGACGACATGGTGCTAATGAGCGCTTCGGTCTGCGGCTTCAGGAAACTGTTACGTATATGCGAGGAATATGCTTGTGATCACGGTTTGTTGTATAATGTAAAGAAGAGCCAGTGTATGATCTTTGAGACCGCCAGTGCAAAATGTCCGGGAACCATACCTCCGGTCAGACTCAATTCTTTGAAAAGGGTTAGCCAGTTTACATACTTGGGGCATGTTTTGACTGTCGACCTCAAAGATCCCGCAGACATGGAACGGGAGCGGAGGGCGTTGTCTGTTAGAGCTAAAATGATCGCCCGCAGATTTGCGCGGTGCTCTTATGAGGTTAACGCTACGCTCTTTAGAGCGTACTGTACATCGCTGTACTCATGCAGTCTGTGGGCTCACTACTCTAATAGAAGTTACAGCGCCATCCGCGTCCAGAACAATAACGCGTTCAGGGCGGTGATGGGGCTACCCCGATACTGCAGCACCTCGGGTATATTCGCAAAGGCGACCATGCGCAACCGCGCCGCGTCCTTGGTGCGCAGGGTACGGATTAGCCCCAACATCGTACTGGAAATGATTGCGGGAAGGCTAGACTACCCCTTCATTCGGCATTGTTCCAGCAGACATGTTGCTGTACCAGTGTCGGAGAGAGGCTATTAATTTTATTGTTTTTGATTATTTATTTATTTTAAATTTTATTTTGATTTATTAAAATTTGTTTTACCTATACTGAATTTGGCACACAGATAGTTTATGACCTGGATTAACATATAGGATACTTTTGATCCCGGTAGTACGTTCCCGTGGGATGATTTCCGACATCCACGCGGGTGAAACCGCGGGCGAAAGTGAAGTATGTACTCGTATATAAACCCCGAATTCCAGTTCGCGAATGTCTTTTTGAAATACGATTTTGTAACCGTTGGGAGCCGCTGGTCTGTATATTTTCTGGGTTATCTGCACATTACCATTTAATGCACTTTAACGGTAGCATATTATAAGTATTACCTATACCATTCAACAAGACAAATAAATACTTAAGTAGATATATAAACACTTACACATTGAACATGTGCTCTACTTGTGCTTATGCACTTTTAAATTCCTAATTACTGAACTGTTTCCTGAATGGCTGAAACTGATAAGTCTTGTCTTCCCTGTCCATCTATCCTTGAAGCGCGAGGGCAGCCCGCGGAATTCAAATTTTCTTACGTGTTTTGCAATTTGCAGGTCAGTATCAGGATGTACGAGTATGTTGATCAAAATATGATTACCTAACTAGCCCGCTGGTTTCGTGGTCGCAAACGTGACTGCTGAGTGTGGGGCTTAGACCTATCAGGCTAAGTGTTATTTGGCTTTTCTATTCGGATTTTCTCAGTAACAGCTCGGAGTTTTGAAGTTGGCGGTGTGATAACCCTGTTTTTTTCCTTTTTTTTTTTTTTCCTTTGAGGATGGGAAGTCATCAAATGACTTCTCCCGCTCTGGGTGGAGCGAGAGGGCGTATCAGACTTTTACTGACTAAAACCCACCCGTGTTCCTTCCGATGCCTGTGTGCCGGGGCCGCGATATCCCTTTCGGACAAACCCGCAACCCCAGCAGGCATTGGTCTTTCGACCCCGTCGGTTGGTGATGACATCTCTATGAGGCGCGCGTGGTACATAACGCGCCGTCGACCCGGGCCTGTTCCTTATCGGACGGCGAGCTACCCATTGCTCACCGTCCGCAAGCCCGCGCCTAATTTGGCCGGAAGTCATCTCGTGACTCCCGACGCCCGGGGCGTGTCCTGCGGCGACTAGGGGCGCGAGGGCGTGCAGCTTGCATCTCCCTCGCGCGCTCCGCCTCCTCCTTCGCGAGCATAACTGCTTCGCAGAAGTAGGTGACGGCCTCCCATGCACTCTCGCTCCGAACCATGGCCTGAACCAGGGCCGAACGGGAGAGATCGCCGCCGTCGATCGCCTCGGCGGTGCTCCGCCCAAGCCGGGCAGACCTCCACCGTATGCTCCACCGTGTCCTCCGGGCGATCCACACAGTGGTTGCACCCGGCCGTTTCCTCCCGCCTTATACGGAACAGGAACCTCCCGAAACAGCTGTGTCCGGTGAGGACCTGCGTCAGGCGGAAGGTGAGGACGCCGTGGCGCCTCTCTAGCCACTCCTCAAAGAGGGGAATTATCGCCACAATTGTGGCGTGCCCATAGGTATGTATCCTAACATTGTATTTTGGAAAAATTGTAAAAGCTAATTATTTTTAAAAGGGTAAACGTGGAGTTTCTTGCCGGTTCTTCTCCATAGGAAACAACCAATTGGAACCGTGCACCTAGCTTCTGACATTTCATAAGTGCCTATGTAGGTCTATGTGAAATAAAATGTATAGAATATTTTTTTTTATACTTTATTTTTTCGAAACACGGTTGTCTAAAAAGCCTCTTTCAATATTGACCTGGATCTTCACCAATTCGTATTGGAAATATTTAGATATTTAACATGCTGCAACCATGCATTGTATTGAATAACTGAAAATATACCGACTACTATTTTCAGTTCAAGTAAGTAGCCGTTATCGATTATGGCCATCGGAATCCTCAGTATCATGATTTCAAACATAGGTAGCGCCACCTATCGCACTACTGCTAAACTAATAAACAACGCATTTGGTAAACTTTAATTGGGTCATTGTGAGGAATATTCTATTCAAAATGTATCGCGTTAAGTTTGCGCGCGAAGTATGTAAAAATAACCATCATAATCAACACACGATCTCACAAACATACTTGAATTTATGTTAGTATCATTTCGGGTCAATAGATGTCGTTATGTGTTTCTACATTATGTAATGAAAAGTTCTTCTTGAACACTTTCAATTGATTATATATTTTAAAAGAGTGAAGCGATTGCGATGAAACAAAAATTGTAGAATACTCCGAGCTATACACAATATTTGAGTATAAGTTATATGTATAAGTAAATGGTTAATTTTGGTTTCGTACTTTTTACGTACCTTCACAACTAAATCTCTCACATACAAAGAGACAAACAGACAAAAATGGTAGAAATGGCATCTGTTGGTTATCCTTTAACACCCTAACAATTTTTTTTTTTTTATATTTTCAATGTACAGAAACGCCTCGTCTACATATTTTTTATATGTATAAATAGAAAAGAATAGACGATATAGAAAAGGTTTTTTTTTTTTTCAATTTGTATTTCTGCAAGAACGCCAGTTTGGGTGAAGACCTCCTCCAAACCGTAACACAGAGAGGCCCATAGGTAAAGTAGTTAAAAAAATATGATAGCTAAATAGGTAAGTTTACAGGTTACTTAATTAGGCAATGGCAAAAAACGTATTGATGAAATTATCAGTGAAGAAAACCTCAAACGCCGCAATTATAACAACCTTATTGGGAGCTATATGTTAACCGTTTGGGGTTGAATCAATAGGTTTGTGGGATCCGAATGCTCACCGAGTAATTTCTGGTCATCGCTAAGCGGTTGGTACACTCTTCACGAGACCAGAGGGCTGGCCTATTTTTAGGCCAAAGAATCAGCATACCATCCAACGTGGCAACGCTGCTAGCTTTTTGAGCACTTTTTCCATTGACAGCGATGCGGACGAATTTTTCGATGCCCTTTTCTTATATAGGTACATAATATATATGTTTTAGTGTTTCTATTGCATGGAATAATTAATACACTTTCTGTACTTGAGAAATTCCACAATTTAAACTTGAGATGTTTAGAATAGGTTTCCATTTTTTATAATCCGATACACAAGGCCTGATGGCCAAAGATAACGTAATATGACGTTGTCAAACACAGTGGGGTATTGTGGAAAGCATTAAGTTGATGGTAGTTAGTTATCCAGGGGCCGTGAACGTACGGCGGGTAGGCAGCATGATGTAACGAATGGTCCTCGGGTTGGCAACCCCGGCGACACACTTGTTGCTAAGCTGTCGTCACGAACAGTTCAACAGGTTGACGAGACTGTCGTCAACATTTAGGGCGGCACAAAGAGAAATTAAGTAGTCGTAAAATATTCGGCATTGAGGAAAAGAACAATTTTATCCGTCTGCCACTAGTAAATATAGCTAGTAGACTGGTGGGAGTCTACTCTATAGTGCCAATAAGTAAGTATAGTGACGCCAATTTATATTTAAATATCGTAGAATAAGTAATACGTATATATTGGAAACGTTATCAAGTAATCGTTATCAAGTTAGCGCATTAATTCTCGTTGTTGTTCTGTTAATCGAAAGTATATTTGATTGTTTATCACTTTGGTTCGTTTTGATGACATATTCGAGCATCGAAACCCAAAAAATATATAATAAGAATATAGATACAGTCAGTAACAAAAGTTGATTAACACTTCAGTTTTTAAATCTAAATTATTGAGCAAAATATTCAACTAAAATTTGAACAGAATAAATATTTTAAAGTAACTAACTCTTCATTTATTATTTATGAAAGCTAAAAAGCAGTTTATCGAGTCATTTAGTGACTATTTTCATAATAAGTAAGTAGATAAAAGAGATGGAATACCGTAGCACCTGTGTGTTTTCCTGCCGTTCTGAAACCTCCATAAAGTAACGATCGTCTTTCAAGGATTAAACTTTACGACAGTCGTCTTCTTAGTCTTATTTCCAACGTTTACTTATTTCCGAGTTAGGAATAGGTCCAGTACAGATAAAACAGGCTCGCCCTCTGCTGAGCAGTTGTGGCCCATGACCACTGATCTCATAACAGTAAAGGACACCGGCATGTCCTGGAACCAAAAATTCGAAGACGTGACATCCCCGCACTGGGCCCGCGTGGTGGATTACGGTACACTCCCTCTAACAGAGAGGAGGCCTGTGTCCGAATAGTGGGAACGTTTTAGGCTGCTTATGCTATGCTCCGCCGTAAGCGAGACGAATCAAGAAGTTATACCTAAGCAATATAAAAAACGTCGACTGGATTAGCTACGAACGAAGAATAACACGTCGATTTCCGTAATAATCAAAATGATTAACTTTTCATGAAAATAGAAAATGTAATTGAATATGAAAGAAAATATAGGTAGGTGAGTAGGTAGGTACGCACTAAAACAAGTGATAAGAGTTTAAGAGCAACATGAATAAACTCAAAATGTACATAAATGATGCCTAGAAATAGGTCAGGCATGACGTAAGCCATCTCTGAATAAGGTAGGTATACAATTATTGATGTCGTCTCATGGAAATTGCAGTCGTTATTAAAAATCAATACATTCGCTTCTTATGAAATATTGTTAACATGGAGAGCTAGGCGATAGGTAGGTACCTACATGAGGCAAATTAACCATAGCAACAACTAAGTTATTAATAATTTAATTTGCCGCGTAGCATAACTGCTTCATTAGAAATAAAAAATCGGATTAGTTTTACTTTATTCTTCCGCAATAGATTGACGTTGATGATTTTAGACACTTGCCTGGTACTCTACAAAATATCTTATCTTATACCTAAATATGTTCAGAATGTTATTTACTGGGTCTATCTATAGTACGGACGTTAACTTTACTTGATTTGTCCCTTTTCTAAGGTATTTGATTCTGTATGCTTGAGGTACCCTCCTTACAGTTCTATTGAATTAGTCGGCCTAAAGTTGATTAAAAAAAAAGAAACCCTGGAGCACGGCGGGTACTGGGAGCTCGGGTGGTGGTGTGGTGGCGAGTGGCGGGCGCTGGAGGCTCGCGCGTCAGCCTCCGCTGCTACCCGCAGCACCCGCGCTTCACTCCGCGCCGATCAGCCGCTGAGTGCAGGCGCCCGCGACCCCACCGTCACGCCGACACTCACTCGAACCGAACTCGCTCACCGCGCATTATACGAAAACTATCACTTTCGCTCCAAATGACAATCAAGTTTTAACCATGATAACACTGTGAATTTATTAGTGTGCACCGTCCGGCTCTACCACCACGGCAGCATCGCAAGGTAGGTGAGTTTATTTGATCTATACTTCCATGGTCAGAATCAAAATCGAGTCTACGTGTCAGTTCCGAATGCTAAGTGAAAGGCAAACTCTTTGTTAAATTACGTGGATAGGTTGACAAGTTCTATAGAGCATCTCGAAAAGCACTTACTTTCGATCAATGTAACAGGATATTAATTAAAAATCATTAGTTATTAATTGTTACTAAAGCAACGCGCGTGTTAATAATGTTTGTTGTATAAATCACGCTTCCTCCATGCATAAACTAACTAAATATTCGTAATTTCGATTACCTTTGCGAATTATGTTATCTGCTTACTTTCAGGTATCATTTTGATCATTCACAACTGACCTACATTTTTGATAGATACATGCATATTTAACATGCTTGAAGATAGTATATTTCCCTTTAAATATACGGGTATGTACCTCGTTCAGTTGAAACTGAAATGCCACAATTATTTACAGTTTACGCAGTGAAATATACATACCAGTAAACTGCGAGTTTAAATCAAGCAAAATAAGTAACGGCATACAATTATAACGTATGTAATGTATGTATAAGTAAATACATATACTTAGGTATTGCTAGAAAAACACGTTTATTGTATTCAGTAAAATTGCATTAGTTAAGTATAAATTAAATACAAATGATTGTATGTATATTTTTTTAAACATATTTATGCACTTCTTGGGTATTTCTCTTACAGTGTTAAAAAAAATAGAGTTTCCATACATAAAACTGTGGTTCAATAAAGGATATTGCACCTGAAACTACTGAATAAAATAAAACAATCAGTAAGTTGCGCTAATTTACTTTATCTGTACAGTTTTAGTACATTGCCATAAATCAACACACCAACACAATATTTATTGTAATAATATCTATTATCCAATTTGTTCGTCTGTTAGTAAGATAATGAAACAAAAACAATACTTTAATTAATATGCATTACGTGTATCGTGCATCTCCCTAACAACAATGTAAGAGTGAATATCGTTATCAAAGTTATTTTTGCATTGCATCGATTCATGTACTTTAGTATATTTCACATTTTTTTAACAAGAAAAACTGTCAAGTTCATGTACGTACAGCAAAGCACCTATTTGTCTGGCCATTGATATCCTAACTAATATTATAAATGCGAAAGTGAGTTTGTTTGTTGGTGTGTTTGTTTGTTACGCTTTCACGCTAAAACGGCTGAACGAATTTGGATGAAATTTGGCACATAGGTAGACCATGACCTGAAAAAGGACATAGGATACCTTTTATCCCATTATTCTCACGGGATGGAGACTTATGCGGGTGAAACCGCGGGGCGCAGCAATTTTTCAGTATGTTCCTTAACCGTAAACAAAGTTTTAGTTAATCTCTTTTGCATGTTTATCATGAAAATCTCCAACGTATTAGATATCGCTTTCATATCATAGGGGTTATAAAAATTATCGTGGGACAGATATACATTATTTATTATTTGAGTACCTATCAAGGAAAAACATAAATTATTAAAATGCAGAAGTCCTTCAAAATAAGATTTATAGACAAGGTTAGGACTTAGTAATTATTTATTTTTGTATGGCTATAGTTAAGGCAATGTTAGACGTTTTCCGTGAAAAGTGTATTGTGTATTGATTTTCATTGTGTACGTGGGTGGGAAAGCCCCAAGCGAAGACTTGATGATAAGCTGAACGCGATAGTCTTTTCGCCACTCGTGCTAATACAATCTTTATATCTAGCACGTTATGTGCTTGATTATATGGTGTGTGTCACGTTTTGCCGCTACGTGGGTCTGTACTACCTACATAACTAGTACATACCGTGGCACTCGTACATCCTACGATAAAAAGTGAGAGCAACACGTAGGTAATAGAAGTGAAGCATGTCCTTCGAATTATAACGTTAAACCTAAGCGATTATAATTGCCTCGGAACACGAAACTCTGAGCTGATTATTTGGTATAATCATTACCTAATGTAAGATACCTAGAGCCAGAACACATTAACAGACTGAATAAGTTATAGGTACACGCTTCATTTGAAGGAGGTCTATCAGAAGGCACCTATGCAGTTGTAGAATTTTACACAATGTTTCACGGTTCTGAGAGCTTGACTGAAGTTATATGTAGATTATACCTAGACCAATTAGTGACTAAATACCTACACGAGTTCTGAAAATTATGTCATATAATAACAATAACATCATTATAATCCTGTTAACCCTAAACTCTATTCGAAATGATTATATTATATCATGAAAGTAGGTATCTACATATTTTATTGTCATTATGGTCTTGTCTACCAGACATGGCGGTAAGTTGACAGCACATTGTGAAGCCTGAGGCTTTTCTTGTTTGTGTACTGAACAGGCAATGCACTGAATGCACAAGTTCACAGGTGCATTCTGCCACCCTTTTTTTTCACATAATCCCTTAATACTTCTTACGGCAGAGACGGGAAGTGAATGGAAATTGATGGGCGATGGCACTGGTCTCGGCACTTTTAGATAAATTATTACGACAACCATTCATTATAGTTGAAATCCCATGGAAATCCTATCTTATGTAGACGCTTCTGTATTGAATATTTTACCAATGAACAAGGATTCGAAAAACGTGAAGTCGTCGACTAATATTTAGTGTTTTGTGATAAATAATGTAAACAACTTTGTTTTCTGAGCAGTAAGTCCTTTTATTTTAAATCCGATTGGACTTCAACCACAAAATAAGTACTAGATTGTAATGACAAGGCTGGTTATAGGTGAGCCACTTATTCAATTCTTATAAAATTACCAACTCTACAGTCATAACTTCATAAGTGACCTGATATTTAGTTATAGAGGCTTTGTCTCTTCCCGTAACCCTAACCACCGCTAGCTTGGAATCTCTTTCCTATACGCCATCGCTAGTATCATAACATTCAAGCATCATCCAAGAAACAAAATAATTAGATAATCTTCATCATTTCTAAAGTAAGCTATAGATGAGATGATTGCTCTCCATCTCACTGATACAATCCAGCGATCACTTCTTACGTAAAGAAATGGAGTAATCTATTAAGTAGTGCTTGAGACCAAACTGCATAAAAACCAGTCAATTTGCACTTTGCAATTTTTAGCTCAACAGGCTATGGATATAAATGTTGTTATTGCGAGCGCAATCGATGTAATTTATGCCGGCACCAGTTGCTTTGCTCACTCCTTAGGGAAACTAAATACAGTTCTGTTGCAATAATAAATTTATTACAGACGATAAACAACATTGGACACGTGACACGGTGCTCATTTTCTTCACAGACATGAACACTTTAACAACTTAAAATCACATTTCTCTACATAAAAAATTTGTCTAGGTATTCAAACATATATACCAACGAAGGTAAATCAAATAAATCAAGTCAATCTGCCAAGCCTTTTCCCAACTATGTTAGGGTCGGCTTCCAGTCTAACCGGATGCAGCTGAATATCACAATTTTACACCAGTTATGTTCTTCCTAAACGGATGCAGTTGAATACTAGTATTTTACATGGAGCGACTGCCTATTTGACCTCCACAACCCAGTAACTGGGTAATACGATGCCCCTTGGTAAGACTGTTTGTCAGACTTTCGGGTTTCTGACGACCCGTAACGACTGTCAATGCTCCACTAATGACCAACGGCTTAACGTGCTTTCCGAGGCACGGAGGAGTCTCGGTATGTAAAGATGGTCAGCCATCCACGGATCAACCCCGGCAAGCGTAGCTTAACCTGACGGATCGACCCGTGCGGCTGTTATTACTTAGCTAATTTTCTTCAGCTTAAGCCTTCAGCTCGTGGTTGAAGTTTTAAATTAAATAAGATGCATAAATATAAAAATTTTAATGAGTAGGAATACAAATAGAAGATGCTTAGTGCTCGCTTCCTTTCTTCAAATTATTATAATTTGCATGCTAAGTCCTAGTTTAATTTGGGTTGTTCTAAAGATAATTAATCTGCGATTCCACAGTGCCCCCATGTTATGGTTATCGTAATACAGATTGCCGAATCGTTTGAGTAAAAACAAAGTGCATAAATTTAACAGTTGTATAATAAGAAGGAATGTTATCAAATCCAAGATCAAGAGAGCGCATGTATGCAATGTACTTGTGAAAGTACCGCGTACACTATATTTTAGTTATGTGCTTTCAGTATCAGCTATTACGTATTTATATAACTCACTTCCACTACAGTCAACACCAGTATGTCTTGGTCTTACAAGATGGCTGCTTGAAGAGGATAAGAGTAAAAACGTGCAAAATTCAGTAACTATAAAATTTAAAACATAACAGGTTATTCTAGGGTCCTGCATGCAGCCTTAAACGCTATAACTGTTTATACTACATTCTATGTACCTATATCATTATGCTTGTGCCTAGTTTATGCTTACATCCACCAATCATGTAATCCTTTCATAATAATAAGTTTCCCATTGCGACTCTGCAGATCCCAATGGTATAGTCGGAAATGTTTGTTCTGTATTATAGAGAATGACGAAAGGAAGTGTAATAGCTATTTGTGTTTGGTACCAATATTACAGTTGATACAGAATTTTATATAAAAATAGCCAAACAATCATTCACAGTTCTGAAATCTTTTGTATCGAGATAAAGACAATAAATTGGGACCCCAATAATACAATATAGATGACGCTTTAGTTTATAGAAAGTGTTGTTCTTAATCGAACGAATAAAAAGTCTAAACTCGCAAGAGGCTCTGTGGGGAGGACGGAAATGCTAGCGAAAGTGGTACCTTCACTCTCGGCTCACTTGCTTATCTGTATGTATCTAACATTATTTACAAGTACTGGCTTTTACCGCCTCAACAATAATCTATCGATAGTAGAAGGGACTTCCTTGTTCCTGAGCTTTAATTCCTAGATCGTACAAAGTCTGTCTGAATTTTACTGTTCCTATACATAGAAGGTAAATCTCGCTCTGACGTCACGGGCACAATGTTGCTGTCGTAGAACTGTGGGTGTAGCGTAGCAAACGTCTGCTTAACCTTTCGCACATTGTAGGCGTGACAGGCCTTATGGACTTGCTCTTATTTAGCTACAAAATTGTCCTAGGTACCCACGCCATTCGCGACAGAGCTGACCTAAAATCGTAATGAAGTTTCTACTGTGGTGGATCGTGTTAGAATAAAACCTCTGTTCACGTATTTGGCACAATCTATTTCGATAGTCGGCGTTCTTAATAAGTAAAGCTGTATTTTTTGTTTATTCCATCGATCAAAGTTAAAATTTAATTTTAATGTGAATATACTTGTTAACTACAGTGAATGTTAACTTTCGGATATAAGAGGCGAAGGCTTGATTTTCACAAAAAAAATCTGTCGTTATGTTGCCAAAATCACGTCTAACTTAGCCTATGCTGTTTGCTTCATTTAAAGTTCTGACAGCCGCGTCGAGTTTAATTTACACGTGTTCTTTTCTGAAAACATTATAATCAGAGGAATAGAGATTTTTTCGCGGGAAAGTAGCCTAGCTGTGTAACTTTTTGGTCCATAAACAAATTAAAAAAATGACGTCGATCCGTTGGTTATTTTTTGGTTGACAGAATGACAAACTAATTAACTCACTTTCGCATTATTATAATGAGGGATGTAAAGATAGAAGGAAGACTATAAAGAAAAAAAAATAAGTATAAGGATTGTTATCAAAATGAAACCTATCCGTAAAACAATGTGTTCAGTTCAAAGATCCCTCGGAGAGCTATCCCAGCCGGATTCGCATTATTCCCTCAACTAGAAATCCAATCTCAGACCGCTGATAAGATCGCGCTAGACGGACGTAGCTAACAATTACTTACGACGCCTGAGCTTATTGAAACTGTAACTCAATTGCTGCTCTCGGCTTCTTAGCACTTTATTACTAATTTCACCTGATCACATTGTTGACATAGTACTCAAAGTGCTCGGGTCACCATAATATTGTTGATATTTTAAGAATCGAGAATACCCACAGTCCTTTGACCTTGCGAGTTTAAGTCATCTTTCAATATTGAAAAAACTCAGCCTATTGGCTCTACGAGTTATATATCGATCTTTTCTTAATAAACGAACGTACGGTATTTTCCCGGTCTTGTTTACATTTTCCTGGTACAAAGATGAGGTACGACTAACATATGATGGTATTTTAACAATAAAGTGGTACTTATAACTCTCATATTTATTTTATAGTCTTATCTTAACGATGTATTTAAATATAGATCTGCACATAACTCGATGACCTTCACCAAAATATTTTCTCCTCAACTAAGTAAAGAAAGTAGTGGGCGTATTACTGGAAGCCAAGATCACTGCAGTACGTTTTGGTAGTTTTCAACAACATCAATCTAACCTCTATTATAAAGGGTGGCAGGGACATCGACACGAAAACTGTTACGATGGATTCAGTACATTCTGAATTGATGGAATTTTTCGTCGGTTATAAAAAAAAAAATCTGCTGTTTCATAGAAAAATGCAATACCTACGCAGTTAAAATGTACGGAACAGCTGCTTTTTTTTTAAACCGATGAATAATTTCAACGCACGGTTGGGCGTTTAGATTCATGTACTGAATCAATGGTAACAGTTTTCGCGTCGATGTCCCTGCCTCGTATAGTAATCAGTTTTTCCTATTGAATTCTGAAATAGGTATTACCTAGATGTAGGTTTTTTACCCACCATAAAAAAAACAATCGATTAGAATGCATTTATCTGCATAGAACAGTTTAAAAATCACGATTTGTCTATAACATTGGTAAACATGAGTCACGATCAACACGAAACTATTACAACACGTGATACGATTATTGTTATTAAAAAAAACATAAAAAATCTTTATAATAAATGAACCGTTGATTACTGACTTCTATTAGCTTATGCAAAAGATTAGCACATTATTTTGATAGAAGAAATCTAGATACGTACCTAAAAAACCCAGAATATATCTGTAGTAAAGTAAATATTTTCAACGGAAGTTGTGTTATCTAATCACTTGGGCTCTGAAAACTGTTACCTACACCTACTTATGTAGAAATTAAAATAAAGATAAAGAACTCGCTTCCTAAAAAAGGTTGTGTGAATGTTCGTGAATTAATGTTATTGACACAGAAACAGTATATTAATCAATATTAATAATTTTAATTATAAATAATAGTAGGAACCATACGTATAAGACACCTTCATAAACTCAACATAGTAAAATAAACTATAGAAAATCAACGAATTGAATAATCTTTTCATTTACTGAAACCTTGTAACTAAAAGGCCAGAAAGTAATTGCATACCACAATAAAATTACTTCAATTGTTTAATGTTTAACCAGCTGATCAGTCGTATTATTAACAACGTTCAAAACAGCTGACGTACACTCGAATTAAAAACACGATAATACACGTACTTTGTAGTGTAGGCATATAACTTCATACGTTAGAAGCCATGCACAAATTATTTAATTTGATTACGTAGCATTATTTTACCAACCTATAATAAATGTAAATGCATAGATGCACGGAACTACAATTTATAACTTTGTATACAGTTCTTCCTGCATACATTCTCCGTTCCGAAGACATTTTCCTTTCGACAGGCACGAGTTTCGAAATATTAAAGTGTGTAAGCTTGCCTACTAGTGTTTCTAATCGGTTAGTAATAATTTACAAATCAAAGCATAACGCTGCGTAATGGGGTTTGCAAGAAAACCGTTTCAAACTAGTTTTAAAAACATTGCATAATTTATGTATCATTTTTGGCTATATTTATTACCTAGTGTACAAAAATATCTTGTGATTGTAACGATACAAAAATATCTTATAAGTAGGTAAAAAAACCGACCAAGTGCATTTCGGACCATGCTTAAAGAAGGGTTCCGTAGTTGGGATGAATTTGTCCCAAAAACAAACTTAACATGTTATTTTTCTTTTAAATTCGTTATATATATACGTATATACATACTATTGCTGTGAATTTTTTCACATATTCAGAAACAACCATTTAGCTGGCAGGGGGACACACATTTGACTCTAACAAAAATTTGCACTTTAAAGCTTAATATTTCGCAAACGGATCCTTGAATCCAAAAATGGTGTTAAAACACTCAAAATATTTTTTGAAGGTCTGTCAACGACACCCCGCACCGTGGTAAAGACGAGAAAAAAATTGTGTAGGGGAGGTACCCTAAAAACATGATTAGTATGTATATCCATCCCAAATTGTAGCTTTCTAGTACTAAGTGTCTCGGAGCTAAGCCGCAGATAGGCAGACAGACGGAAAGATAGACGGACATGGCGAAACTATAAGGGTTCCTTGTTGACTACGGAACACTAAAAACGAACTAAGAGATTTGAGCAGAGGAGATTTACCATTCTGAAAAATGTATTTGTCTTTATGAGCTTATATAAAATAGCAAAAATTGTTTATGCTGTAACAAATGCCTGTCTATTTAAGACAGGCATTTGTTACAGCATAAACAATTTTTTGTTGCATTCCATTTTCGCAACTAAAGCATCCGACAATTAACAAGAACGAGCAATGCGAGACTCGAAAATTGGAATTTTGACATACATAGAATGGAATTCGTCCCTCAGTTGCCTTCTTAAATAATTATGCAACTGTTCTAATACAATAACAATGGAAACGATAAGCGTATGTGGGCTAACAGTAGTGGTAAGTATGGTGAAAGTGTCCGAGCGGGTCCGCGAAGGTCGCCACGCTGCCGGCCGCGGTGACGCGCTCCCGGGCATGCGGCCACGGCCTGCGCGCACGCATCGCCGTCGCTGACATTACCGATCCAAATGTCATGCAAATGTCAACGTTTACTGGTGATTGTAGATTTGTGCTTATAAATTCACACGCTAGTCGTAAATACAATTCAAAACTTGAACGCGGAAGCTGTTACATGTCAAATAATAATTCTAGATAAACCCTTTCAACAGAATTAACTTGAAAAATTTACAATTATTTTTGTTGTTGTCAAAGTTATTGGTGAAGATATAAGCAAGGGTCGTTCATTCTGCCTGAAATGTTTGTGTGGTAAATACAACCTTGTAAAATATTTAAATACACACAATGAAATACAATTTCCCCGATATTAGAACAGGTGCAAGATTGTTAAGAGTGACGCAAATGGTTGATTGTAATACATTGGTGTATTCTGTCTGAATTAATACAATACGATTCTTTTTATCGCTATTATGTTTTAAATACACGATTGACAATGTAATGTATCAGTTTGGTTCTCTATAGATAGTGTTTTTCAATCATATAGGTGTGCACGGCCGCCACTAGAGCTACATCGTATAAATTATTGAAAAACACCTCCAGCATCACTCATCATGTGTTATCCAGTTAGCTAACTAACCTTCATGGTTTAAGCAATTAAATGTAGAAGAAGTGTAATTAGTTGTTTTGTAAATCAGTATTACTGCTATTAAATAATGAAATGTTGTAAATGTGTGCATGATTGGTGTGGTTGATTCAGCGTGCACGTGCGAACTGCACGCGATAGTGACGGCGCGCGGGAGCGCACCGCGGCGCGCTCCGCACCGAGCGAGAGAGCTCCGCAACCAAAACATCCGGATTTAAGCACTGCCGCATTTTTCTGCCGTATTTAGTTATTTCTCAATAAAATTCTGAGGACTTGACACTCTACAAAACCTAATTTTTCGACGCAGTGGACGTAAAACACGTAGAACAGATATTGGATACGTTAATAGAATCTAGATAAAATATTTTGTTAACGTGGCATGTAACTGCAACTTATCGTGAAATGTCAGAGCTACAATTTTCTTAATCATGTGTCAAACATTGAAACCTTTAAATATAGGATTCACATAGCTTGTAACTTTACGGTTAATAATGATTAGGTAGTAAATGTTTACGAATTACTGTATTTTAAACTTGTGTTGCTAAATAATTAATAACAACATTGACTAATCTCTAAAAACATGTCATGAAAACAATAATTTTAATAGCATTTAAAAGCAATTAATAATTAGTTTTAAAGTTGATATTTTTTATTGAAATACTAATAAACTCTTAGAAACCGGACTATTTTAAATGGAACGATATCCATAAATACTGGCGACCGTAAACTGGCCAGTCAATCTCAAAACCAGGGCTACAGGCGGGGTTCTTTAAATGAATAATTAAACACGTGCTTGCACTGCTCCACTCGCAGCATAAATTAAGTGAGAGTAGTCGCTTTAAATTATTGCTTCAGTATAACTAGCTGTAGTCTAGAATAACATTTCGTTAGAGTGCACTAGTTCATCGCCCCTAACAACTGAACTCTCTAAACAAACCTAAATACATGTAGCAGTATGCTAAAACATGTACGAGTAGGTGCAAACAAGTTTAAAAGTAAAACCAAAAACAAATAAAAAAGCGTAGCCCTAGGGGTTACGCCGTAGCCGCGTAGCATCTTTCGTAGCAAAGATGACGTGGCACGGAAAGCTTACTTAGCGTACAATTTATGTGAGCAACAGAGCTATGCATATTATTTTAGCAACAATAAATAATGGTAAACGGGTTGTCTAGGAGATAATATGCAAGTTTAGTAAGTGCAGATCTAGTCAGCTTTCTAACTGACAGGAATCACCTTCGTAGTGAGAACTAAGATTCAATTGGTATGCTATATTTTAGTTAGTGTTAGTAATGAGTGTGACTTATTCAGCTTGCAAAACCGCCAATAATTTGACATGCCGCCTAGTGCTTCGGTTAATTAGTTAGGCATTAAGTATGTCCATTATGAATGTAAAGTTATCGGTCGAAATAACTAAGAACCGACCTATA
Source organism: Agrochola lota (assembly GCA_947364205.1). Taxonomy (NCBI): domain Eukaryota; kingdom Metazoa; phylum Arthropoda; class Insecta; order Lepidoptera; family Noctuidae; genus Agrochola; species Agrochola lota. The sequence goes on along the minus strand of OX376223.1, from coordinate 12,310,884 downwards.
GATTTGTTTTAATTAAACCTATGTATCACACGAATAATTGAAGGAAATTCTGAATAAGTAACTCGGTATTAATACCTATAGCTGTTACACTAGTGCACCACCCTTTTAGGCCTACTGCTATAGGCTAAATAAACAACGATGATTAACTTGTCCCTGAATGTAGAGCTGCTTGGCAATTATTTATATAAGTTAATTGATATCTTTGTTATATGACAATCTTTAACTAACAAAAAATGTGAGTTATGAGTACTGAATAGTGACACCCCATTATTTCGGTTCAACGGAATCAGCAAAACAGTAACAATCCAAGTATACCGTTAATCAAGCACTTCTACAGCTTATCGAGAATCATAACACTAAAATGGCGCTTTCCATTAACGCGCCGGGTATGTAGGTACTATATATATACGGTGTATGTAGTGTATAAGCGTGTCATTTGTAGCGCGGCGGGCGCCGTGTGGGCGCCGCGCCTGTCGCCGACCACCGGCGGCGCCCAGCCCGCACCCCAGAAAAAGGATACAGAAGCGCCATTTAGAACAATGATGATTGTTAACAGGGGATTTACTTTTTTTTTAAACCGTTGTTTTTTACGGCATACATTTTAAATCTTCCTCAACCGTCAACCTTGTAACGTCTGAAAAGTGAGGCTGCCTGCAGCTGACCAATGAGATCATGACCACCTTTAGGTACTTCGTACTTGACCGGCCTAATCTCTGCCGTTAGTTCACCATAGTCGGACAATATTGAGCTCAGTAGTTTCCGACTATTCCAGACTCTGCACCTATCTGTGCGAAACATTATTTGGGAATGGTTCTTCTGACCCACGCACAGTGTCCGGCGCCCCAACTGAGCATGTACGACATCTACCATCACTGTCATTACGTTCAACTGGCTACAGCCCACTACCCAACACTGGCTATTAACGGCTATTCAAACACCAGTAGACGTCATCGACTACGTCACAAATTGTTATCAAGTTGAAGAACGACAAAATTTTCATACGTATTTGTTGATTAAACTGTTGTGTGGGTTGGTACTTGTAGGTACTTATACCCGCAAACGTAAAGTGATACGGATAGGTACCTAACTAGACGAAAATAGTATCTAATAAAAAGGCCCAAAATCTATAAAACATTTGAAAATGTACTTGTAAGTCCATGCATGTATCATGCGTCAAATGCTGGATGGAATACTTAGGTAAGAAGGTAGTTGCATACTGCATGTTCTTTATTGGGGTAAAGCCAAAACGAGGTTTTATAGGACCGACTCTGTGATAAACAACATAAACGTAAAAAAAAACACATTCAATAAAGAGCCACAAAATAATCTCCAAGTCTGTGAGGTGGGGCTGGAGTTCTGACGATGTAACCCTGTCACGTAAATAAACGTAAACGTGATAGGTAGGTAACCTTGAAGAGATTCAGCCAAACAATCAACAGGTATCTTTATGGACAGATTCAGTTAACGAACGATACTTGAAATAAAACAGATTTCCGAAATAAGTATAAATTGGATATTTGTGACTTTTTTTATTTAAATCTGACTTTCTTATTTACTCATGATTAGTATAGTCTTTGTACTTTTTGCTGTAGTTGTTTACTTCTGCTCATATGGTCGGCATTGAATATGTCATGCTCACTCAGATGTCTCGCTGATCCATGTGTTGGATCATTTAGCTCCCTTCAAAATGGTTGAGCTGAATGGTGATCCATGCGTCATTTTCGTGAACGGACGCCGTCACTTGGGACTGGTCAACTCTTAGCTGCCATGGCTGATTAAATATTTTGAATGGTTCTTTGTTTTATCTTTTTATTACGGACGCTTCTAACGTGCACGTCTTTCTACATTGTTCTCACATGTTTAATTTCAACATGAAAGATGTAACCAATATTTTGTTACAAGTTTTTATTTTTATTTAAAAGAGTGTCGGTGATGGAGTTTCTTTCCCGTTCTTCTCCATAGGTACCTACTACGTTTTGGTATGGGCCACTAGCTTCATATTTCTAACTGACCGATTCCTTGACTATTCAATAGTGCCTGTAAATGGTTTAATTGAAATAAATGCTTTGAGTTTGAGCAATGTTTCGGAATCGCTGAAGTATCTCTAGGTTGGAATTGCTAGGCAGATCTTCAGAGTTCTCCCCCCCATAGGTTCAAATCCTGATTTTGTGCTACTCTGTGCACTTGCTCGACTGTAGCATATTTCTCCCGGAAACCAAACGGGTGATCTGGGATTATCTTGTTCTTGTCTAAAACTGGTTTAAGTCTAACTAACAATATTTTCACGATTTTGTGAAAAGGGACAGAATTGTGTAACAGGAAGCCGAGAGCGCGCTATTGGATTTGACCAATGAGCGCGCGCGGTGCTAGAGTTGGCCGTCAGATGGTACAGTCACCATCAAAAGTTGATGACCACATTTAGATTTTCAAAATCGCTGTACACCGTATTCACTATTAGCACTTCACTATACAGCGATTATGAAAATCTAAATGTGGTCATCAACTTTTGATGCTGACTGTACCAACCAACCAATTTTCCGAGAGTTACAATTTTGTTTCTTCTTCAAACATTAACATTTAGCAGAAGGGCCCGTAAAAGTTGTCAGGTGGACCATTATTGTACGAGCTCTATCGCAACAACTAAACAAGTTAGGAATTTGAAACTTCTTTATATAATGTACCAAATACTGTTAATCAACAAATATTAAAAAAAAACGATTCATAAAGTACTTTATTTAAATATGGGCAACTGAAAAAAATTACGTTGTAATTCACAGTATCATTATGAAATACAAATTTCTTTGCGATTTATAAAAATTAAGCTTAAAAATATTCGTCGTTTAGTATTTTCATATATTGCTAAATATTGTACGGTGGTAGGGAATCCTTCGTGTGCGAGTCCGACTCGCACTTGCCCGGTTTTTTACGTAGAGAGAGCTTGCAGCTTCTGTTGAAAAATTATTTTTCATTTTCCTCTATGAGTTTTTCTAGCTCTCTGGAAACTTTGTTGTATTTTGTTCTATCTGTTTGACGTCTACTTGTTTGCCATTGCCTTCTTAGCTTCCGCTTCCACGAATTTGTGCCTTATAATAAAGTGTAATGTATTTTTTTTAGATTGAGTTGCTGAGGGTGGTTGTAGAACACCACGCAGCAACGTGTATTAAGTTCGTTATGTAGAAAGTAGCTTCGTCTTTGTCACCTTCTGTCTTGAGTTTTACTTTTAAATCTACTATAACTATGAAATCCACAAGATCAGGGATTTTGTTCACGTCAGTTCGTTAGTATGTTGGGTTGTTTGTTCCTAGTGTTATAAATTGTTCGTTGTCGATACTCCTTTTCAGTTCTCGTTCTTTTGCAGTTTACGCCACTTATGAATCGGTTTCCTAGACTCTGAAAGTCTCTGAAGGCCGAACATATTCTGTTTTGGGTTATGCTTCGGTGGGCAGTAAATAGCACTAACATTAATGGGCCCCATATTCTCGTTTATGGTTATTGTTGAGGCTTGCATCCAGTCTTCCTGTAATTGTCTGTGTAGGTAGATTTGTTCAGTTCTTGTTTGTTTGACGCTAAGCCAATATTCCAGGTAACCTGTCAAAATGACTCCCCTACGAATTGCTCGTAGGGGAGTTATTTTGACAGGTTACCGATGAGTGTGACGATAAGTCACTCATCATTGTGCTTAGCTGTGCTTAGAGTATATATCACTGGAGAAGCCATACGCACAATATTCCGAACAAAACAGTCTGTCACTTTTAGCGGGGGACGCGGTAGCGGAATGAGAAGTCCGTACCATTAATTTTTATTTTATTGATATCGATATTCATTCGGAATTTTGCTTGAATCCATCAAATAAAACAGCTATCGCATAAAATATGTAGTTACATTTTAATAGGAAGAGAAAATAACTTCAATTAAATAAAAGTAACTAAATTTGTAATAAGTAATCTCAATAAAAAATTCACACACCTGTCTGTATGGTCTCATGCAGTTGCTTTAACTGTGCCGATATTGCTAACATCTTTGCACTGCACTACTGAGTTTTCTCTTTTTGGGTCTTCTTTTGTCCTATACTAGTTTATTATTCCCATGTTGCGTGACATTGACAAAGAATTTTATATACTTATCACAGAGTAGGTACTTTTACTATCCTACTACTATACTTATTCTACTCTTTGATTTAGGGGTTCCTTAGTCCCTGGTTTTTAGGCTGCTACTATCACCCCTGGTACAGAATTACATATTTAAATTTTTGGTGGACAAACGTGTAGGTGTTTGATAACAATTCTCATAAATTTTTGGTCTTTCCGGGTGAAGGTACCCATCGATTCACATCGAGTCTACCCTATTAGTCCCTTGTTTCGAATGTGTTCTATCATTGTCTTGTCTACAGTGTTTGTTTACAATTAAAAGTATTTAAATAAATAGAATAAGTATTACCTTTATAAATTGGTGGCTGCAGCTACATACGGCTTAAAATATAAATGACAAGATACACCAGTCGGTCGATTCTGTAAAAATATTAACGTGAAGCTTAGGTGAAGTGAGCGTGAAGTGAGCTGTCACTGCCACAGAATCGACCGGCAGGATGCTAGGGAGTAACACTATTGACAGCTCACTTCACGCTCACTTCACCTAAGTTTCACGGTGATATTTTTACAGAATCGAACGGCTGTGTAATAAACAGTTTGTTTCTTTCAGATATAAAGATGCCCCAGTGGGCAAGCGCGGAGGGAGGGGGCTCGGAGGCCGAGTCGCCGGACCAGATGATGTTGTACTTCGAGGACGAGACTTCTCAGTATTATGACAACAAACCTGATATTGCTGATAAAATTGAACAAGCAGGAGGTAATATATTTGAATAAAAATTTAATCACTTATTGGTAATAACCGACATGGCAACAGGCTCCGCCGTAGGTCTGTACTATAGAATACTTATGGGATTTCGTCAGTGAAAATAACTATATAAAAAATTTATAATATATTAACACCTACCTAACAATATAAAAATAAAAAACTTACTATGGAATATTGCGATAGATTTAGGTGTAGGTATGCTTTACATCAGCGTGCCACTGGCGTGGGCGTGTAATCCTATATACACGGATGTGGGTGTCTGTAGTCTACGGACACTTTAACTTCACATTCGTCTAACGAATTTTAGGAATTACAGTGCAAGTGTGACGATGATTGAAGAAATGAATCTACATGGATATTGAATTTTAATTTATTATTATAATACGTACAACCGTCGGAAAGCACGGAGCAGATAAGGTTATTTCGAAAATCACCCGTAGCCGTGCGTACAAATCGATTAGTCTGCACTCGCGCTCTTACGCAAATAGTTTATCAAGCGTGCAGCCGCGTCACGTAATGCCCAAGTTTCGTACAGAGCAGCTGACTTGTTGCACAAATGTTTAAGTGTTCCCACTTCGATATCGTGGCGCTGCCAGCTTCGCGGTTGCCAACGGTTCGTGACGGAGAATGTACTAACGTTCAGTCGCGGAGGTGACGTATGCATTATGCATACAACAGCTTATTTTTAATAAACTCACGCCCACGTTTTAACTTTCTTTATTACGTGGCTTATCTCTATTTAATTAGTATTTGTGACTGGCAAAGTGTGCATAGAAGGTTTTTTTCACAAACTATTTGCATTATCTATCCGTTTATAACATTATATGAAGGTAGAATTAATTGAAACGTAGTTTATCAATGCTTTATCTAATTATCAATCTAAAAAAGAAAAATAACGTTTCAGAATTCTACGACAGCGGCAGTGGCAGCGACGAGCAAGTAGCACGTCGCGTGTGCCGGCCAAGGCGCGCGGCCGCGGGCTCGTCGTCGTCCGCGGCCAGCAGCAGCGGCCCCGCGGGCCCCGGCCGACGGCGGCGCTGCGGCATCTCCGCGCGGGAGCGCAACCTGCGCAGGCTCGAGAGCAACGAACGGGAACGAATGAGGATGCACTCTCTAAACAGAGCTTTTGAGGTAAGCATCAATCAAAATCAAATCAGAACGACCACAATCCGTATCCGTATACAATAAACATTTTGGCTTGACTTAGATTCTTTCATGTTCTAGGATCTCCGGCGGGTAATACCACACGTCAAGAAGGACAACCGGAGTTTATCAAAAATAGAAACTCTAACTTTAGCCAAAAATTACGTAAAGGCCTTAACGAATGCAATTTGCAACATGAGGGGAGAAGTTCCTCGATACCAGTACGTATATTACATTAATTCCTAGTACTTAGTTTCACTTTGAGCAGAATTGTAACAATAACTTGAATAATATGATCTGAAAAATTAATAAGCATGTTAATGTCATTTTCAGATTTAACAGTGACGATGAAAACGTAGAGCCTGTATTCGTGTTAAATCGCGACCAGGAACAAAACAACAACGTGCCAAGTGATCAGGACCGAGAAGACTCCAGCCCGGGCTCCCGCAGCTGCCTCTGACACAGACGCACTTGTACTCGCCTCGCTCTCCTCGTGTGCACCGCCAGCTCCCACTATACTGACATGAACAAACACAATTACTAATGGATAACATTCAAGACAAATGCAAGCATTGTGCATCTTCTTAGTATGTGTGCATATTATACCTATATTATATTCTCGATTAGAAAAAATATCGAAAATATTTTTTGCAGTCCAAGCATTTTATATTCCCAACATTCTTATCGCTAAAAGTTTTCGTAGCAACATGACACTCGTAGCAGACGTAGAAGTCGTAGCCCTCAATCCAACTTAGATAATGTGGATGTTTACTTACATACCTAGGGGAGGAAAATGAAACATTGAGGTACAGAAAGAACAAAGAGAAACAAAAGCGAGTAAAGCGTTTAATCTTATATCGGCCAGAGAAAACTATTTAAATAAAGTTGTTTAAGAAAGAAGTATTATGATGAAAGCTAATTCCAACAATTAAGAAAACAACAATACTTCGATACCTGTAATAGCACACCCAAAGACCAATGGTACGAATTAATTGCTAGATGTAAAAATATTGTAATCATTATATAAACATGTTATTAAAATGACATTAAAAAAACAAAAAAAAAAGACACGATTGGTGGCTGGATTGATAAGTCGGATGCTTAATCTCTTCATGTCTGTGTCTAATTGTACATAAAGGTACCATAAAATATTAATATTTGAACGATCTGCCTTATTTATTTTGAAAACAATAGAATTCAACTTAACAAAAAACAAAGCCATGTAAAAACTATAGAAACCTGTCACTGCAAAACTTTTACCTACCCCTACTTACTATTAATTCATAGACCTACCCATACTTAACTTAGCCACCTACAGCATTTATGCCAATACTTATTGACATACATAAATAATGAAATAATGAAGGACAACGATCAAGGGAAACTAATAATCAGATCTCAAACGTATTCCAATTACCTACAGAGTTAGAATAGTAAACTGTCTGTGCTAATACTTAATTTTATTTATCGTCTGTTGTAAATTGATTTTTCTCATGGTGCCAAAATGATCGCTTACTTATGCCAAACATAAAAAAATATTTTGGTGTTATATTATATCTACCTACTAAATATCAATTCTGTCTACAGGTAAATAGTCAATTCAAGTTTATAGGATTTTTGATGTATGAAGTATATTATAAAGATGTCAGTAACTTGTGATGCATGCAAAAATTTTCGTTTACAAAGATTTACCTACTTCATATTTTAAAGACAACGTCATAGAGTGCGATCTTTTACGTGATTAAATATTGTAATTAACGAAATCTCAACTTATAGTTACCTACCTACCTTTGAGTTTATTTAAGTTAAGTTTATAATTTAAATAGGTACATAATTGTTTAAGTACATACCTACTATAAGAACGTTGGCAAAAACCACTTTGATGGTAACTGATGATTCTAATAAGCATTATACAGTCATTGTGACTTAGCTCTAAGATGTATCAAGTAGGTACCTAGTTATAATATAAAATGTGCAAATGGTTTTTATTTGTATTTTATGCAAACAATCTGTGGTTAAATTATAACAATTATATCTGCGAGAACATTATAGACATGCTTTATTTATTTTAATTTAGTTATCCCTAAAATATAATAGACATCGTTTATTTAGTAACCTAATCCGCGTAACTGTTCTTAAAGAGTCATAAAAAACCCTGTAAGAAATCGACACGTGTTTCACCTCTCAACGACGCATCCCCAGGATGGCGATTGACTTGTTGCGAACCCGGACCCGACGCGTGGACACGTCAAACGTCGAGAGCAGTGTGAGCGACTCTGCGTAGTCGTCTCTGCGCCCCCGAAGGGGGCGCGAGGAATCGGTTTTGGGGCTTTATTGGCCCCTTGCCCGAGGAATTTTTCTCTCGGCCCACGAAATCGGGGACCCGTCATTGGGTTCCCCTCCCCCTCCTAGGAGGGGGTGGGAGTGCTTTAATGCACACCTATTCGCAAGAGGGGGGGAGCTTGCCTCCCCTCCGCGCTTTGGGGTGTGTTTCTGGGGTGTATCTGTAAGAGCGCCCTAAGTGCTTCACGACGCCCGTGGGACCAGGCCCCTGCCGGGTGAGATCCCTAGTTCCCTAGGGAAGGCCCAACAAAGGCTAGTCTAGCAACGAGGGCGTTGGTTTTGGTTGGCGCTCCCCACAGTGGGAGTCTTCCCCGCCCCCCGCAGGGTGAACCAGATCTAGCCGGTAGCGCTGTAGGGCGCGGAGCGTTGTAGTGTGTGTCGAGCGACTTCAGTGGTGTGTGCGTCGCTCGTGTGGTACTTTTTTTTGGGTTTCTCTGCGAGTGTGGAGTCATGTGTGTGTGGGCCGCGCGCTTGGCGCCTATATTAACCTAGGTCGCTTTGCGTGCTGCGGGTGTCGTGTTAATATTGTACAGGATATTTATTAGGATAGGAGAACTAAATATGCTCATTGTAATACACACACTACACACCCTCACTCTTCACACCCTCACCCGTGCACACATACACACACACACACACATACAGACACAGAACACACCTATATACTCTACGAGCACATATCACAATTACGCGCGCGATCTGGCCCTTTTCTGTCTTTTCTATTTAATTTTGTATAATTTTAAGTTACCCATTTATTTTTAGTTTTGCATGTTTACATTGTCTACGTTTCAATTGCATAAGATAAGTGGAAGCGCGTTGTCTCCTAGCACAAGCAATTCCTTGCTTAAAAGGTGATCTCCAATAATCATGATGTATCGTAATGCCCTTTGAAATTGTTTTTTTTTTTCTTTTTTAAGTAATTGCGGACGCTCCGCAATTGCGGATGAGAATATCCGCAACATACCTGGTCCAAACCCATGGCGAGGTTTTATAGCGAAATGTGGATTTACCTACAAATAGTTAGCGAGGTCGGCAACCAAAAGCATGCATACCTACCCTTCGATGAAAAAAGGTTGATCGAAACTCAGAGATTTGTTTGTTTGTACGATACCCACTAAGTCAAACAAAATGGCCAATGGTCAAAGAAACCATGAACTTGGTTTTGGAGAAAACCAAAACTGATTCATTTGGTATTTTTGCTCATTTGAAAAAGTGCACTGGCGACTGGCGCACAGTCAGTCAGTCATAGGCACAGGGTATTCCAGGGTTGCCAATTGTAGTATGTGGTTGCCAGATGTGATTCTCAAATATCCCCAGATTCAAAATTATTTTTCACCAAAACTATACCTTTCCAGAATAAACCCCCAACTTAATTTGGTGAAATTGACAAAGAAATACACAATACATGCAATTTTTTATATTATTTATTGAAAAGGAGAAAAGTTTCCAGTTCTTACACCGGACCAAACAAATGTAATAATTCTACAATTCTACATCTCCGTCTCCTGCAGAGTAAACATTTTCGGAATTTAACCAGTTTATCAGTTTAGCAGTCGGCTCAAACTGCGAACATCCGCCACGGGCTACGGGCTACTAGTCCGTATTTCACCCTTATTTTGTGGTCTGCCGTTTTGGTAAGCAGTTGATTTCTAAGCTTGTTTTTGACCACGTTTTTGATCGAAAAAGCTATTTCCATAATCGCATTGGCGAAGGATAACTCAACATGGACTTGGCTATTTACACTAAATGAGGAAATGCTGTTTTATATATTATGATAGAAATTCAGCCCAAAATTCATCAGCCGACTCAGTTTTACTCCACGGTTGAAGAGGGAGTATTCTCCACTCTTGTAAGGTCGCATCAATTACATAAATTAATATTTAATTCTAGACAACCCCAAATTTCCCCAATGTCAATTTTGTACGAGGGTGACACTGAAAGTTCTTAGAAAATCCAAACACTGAACAAACTAGCAAGTTATTAGTTTTATTATATCTTTTCAAAATAATGTCCATTTATATCAGTACATTGCTGCATCCGATGGAACCACTGAGAAAAGCACTTTGCCCACTCGTTCTTAAATGGTTTAATTGAAATAAATGCTTTGAGTTTGACCGCGAAATATTCATGGAGGATTTTGTGTACTTGACTCATACCGATGCCTAAGGTTGTCCGAATCTGCTGATAAGTCACTCTTTTGTCAGTCTCTATCATACGCCGCACAACACTGATGTTATCTTCAGTCGTCGCCGTAGAAGGCCGTCCCTCACGCACATCATCGGTGAGATTAGTGCAACCACGTTTAAACTCAAACCAGTTGTAAACAGTGGCACGAGATGGGGCTTCATCGTGAAAGGCCAATCGAAGCCTATCATAACTTTCTTGTTGACTTAAATGACATAGAAAGTCATAAAAAATCATTGTACGAAAAATTTCTCGGGTTAAATTCATGCTAACGTGACACAGACAATTTTCATTTTGCCGCCAAATCGTAAACAATAGACAAATTAATAAAATACATACACAATAATATTGGCAGAGTTCCATTTTCAAAATTTGAACTAATTTTTTTATTAAATCGTTTACAAGTGGCCAGTTCTAAAAACTTTCAGTGTCGCCCTCGTATCCCTCAAAGATATAATTTCCCCAAACTTACCCTAAATATTTTTTTTACCCTAAAATCGCGAAAAAAACACTCAATCTGGCAACGCTGGTGTATTTTTTTCTCAGAGTAATAACTAAAGCATAGAGGGAGCGTGAAATTTCAGTCTAGTTAAACTGTTTATACTTATCCAGTGATCGGAGTAGGTAGATTGATTTTTAGTACTTGTATCATAAATGCACACAGAAAGAATAACATGGATAAGCCATTTTTCCGGAAAGTAATTCCGGTATTTCCGGATTCAATTAAATATTGTTAATGTTGGTAGTGATATTATTACTACTGTACCACCCATGATCCTTTGTTCTGATTGGTCGTTGGGTTTTGTCAAATCGTGACAAAAAAAAAAATAGGAAGAATAATAAAGAATAAAATTGCTCATTTTATTACAATTCCTACCTTTTTTTTGAGGATGGCAAATCATCAAATGACTCCTTCCACTCTGGCAGAATACAATTCCTACATAAGTTCCGGTTTTTTTTAAATAATCCACCAATTCCGGAGGAATGTCCATAGTAATATATACGTTTCGGATCAATGACCCCAGTTCAATCTACCTACTCCGATCACTGCTTATGACACATTGAGTGTGAAAAACAAGGACAGATATATGGTTATAAGGGTTGCTTATGGCAGTGCTGTCCACTTTTTTTGTCTCGGTAGTGATGTGCCGTATTTTGCAGAGGTATCGATTAATTTATTTTAGACAGGTAATTTACTTATTGAATTGAATGTACGTTATTGTCATGTCATACATTCCATGGATGATAAAATCAAAGAATACATTGTTTTTTTTTAAACGCTCTGGTTACAACAGGCTTTTACATGTTAATCCTATTCTTCTTCTTGTCGTGTGAGCTGCAAGATCTATCAACCAAACACTGATGTCAGTTTTTTTACCGCTTTCAAAGCTCCAATGTAAGTAACGAACATAAGTTTGCAGCTTATCTTTCCTTCCGAAGCATGAAACCATCTTACTTTTCTTTTTACCGACTTCTAAAAAAAGGTTATCAATTCGATACGTATATAAGTATCTAATATTGTTGGAATTGCACAATATTCATATATGTTACTCTATGTGGGCATCTAAAGACGTGTGCCAAATTTCATAAGTGTATCTATGTATGTTTGTCCACGCATTTCTCCGAAACTCGTAATCGGATCGTGGTCATTCTTTTTTATTGGATTAGGTATCTCTCAACTTAGAAAACAGTACAAGTTTCATCAAAATCGGTTCAGCAGTTGTCAACATATGGAACATATAACCGAACTCCGTAACGATAAACAGTACGAATGTGTAAATTGTGTTCTTAAGGGTATTTTGTCTTAATATAGAACTTACTCGTTTTTTAGTGATGGTGTATCAGCACTAAAAAGAGAAAAATAATAAATTTTGCACAAAAAATAAACCGACTTCCAAGGCAAAACACTAAAAAGCAAAAATAACTTTCGTTTCGGAATTCCGTGTCCCAAAACGATAAAAAAATAAGAAGTAAAGATAAAAATAAACCGACTTCCAAAGAAAACACTAAAAAGCAAAAATAACTTTCTTTTCGAAAGTCGGTGCTTTCGAAAAGAAAGTTATTTTTGCTTTTTAGTGTTTTCTTTGGAAGTCGGTTTATTTTTTGTGATAAAGTTGAATATGGAATAGAAACAATCGGATCAAAACGGATTTTTATTTAATATTTGGGGATAGACAATAAAATAAAGAGAGAAGAAAGCAGTTTAAATTAAAATTATCTTTATAAGCGAAATAAAATTATCTTTATCTTTAAATTATTCGATTAAAAATCGAATAATTAAACTGCTTTCTTCTCAAACTCAAAGCATTTATTTCAATTAAACCATTTACGGGCACTTTTGAATTGTCAAGGAATCGGTCTGTCAGAAATATGAAGCTAATTGCCCATTCCAAAGCGTAGTAGGTACCTATGGAGAAGAATGGGCAAGAAACTCCACGGACACTCTTTTATATAAAATAAATGGTTACAAAATATTGGTTACATAATTCATGTTGAAATTATACACGTGAGAACAATGTAGAAAGACGTGCACGTGAAAAGCGTCCGTAATAAAAAGATAAAACAAAGAACAATTCAAAAATTTAAATCGGCCATGGAAGCTAAGAGTTGGCCAGTCCCAACTGACGGCGCCCGTTCACGAACATGACGCATGGATCAGCACCATTCAGCTCAACCATCCAATAACATACAACATTTCTGAAAACAACAAAGAAAACTAACTTGGTGTGTTGTATTTTATTTACTATACTTCATTTATAGCCAAAAATACATATCAATATACATTAGGTAAAGTATATAGTAAAGTAAACAATTGGTAAAGGTTAACACGTTCACAGTCCCCATACAAACCTTTTAGTCGACACCTTTTTTTTGGTGGGAAATTGGCAAATAACTTATCCCGCTCTGGGCGGAGCTCGGAGGGCGTATCAGACTCTTACTGACTAAACCCACCCGTGTTCCTTCAGTTGCCTGTACATTGCCAGGGGCCACGGTATCCCTTTCGGACTTTCGCGCGATTTTAGTCGACCCCTCAAGCCTGCAAGAAAAACAACTAAAGATACAAGAAAAACAATTTTTTCACGGAGCTTTGGGGCACAGAACTGTGAACGTTTTGTGATAGGTAAAAATTAACGTGAATTGAGCACTAAGTGAGCGCACGTGAAGATGGCTTTACTTACCAAAAATAGGGATGGTATAGCGCCAGGTTTAAACCTTCTCCATTTATCGCTACTTACAAAGCAGTCGTTCGTAAAATGTTTAGAACATACTCAGCTATGCTTAGTCCAATAATTTCTGGCTCTTGGAATCACTTTACACTAATTTTCTTTCTCATTTGAAGGTACACTGAAAAATAAAACAATACCTTTTCCAATTTATCGGCATAAAATTATTATATCGATAAAAAGTATCTGCATCACTAGCATAACATAACCTCACAATTTAACAATTTATTTTTTTGAAAATTAATTCGCGATCACAACATAATTTGTAATAAAGATAGTTTGAAGAGATCATTATCATTCTAATATGTATGTTTTTAGTGATGAGTTCCAAATATTTCGCGTGATTTTATAGGAAACCTGTAAAAAAACACTTACCGATAAAAGCTTACAAATTCATTGTTTTCTTTCCATTACGAATGTGATTTACACGATAACACAAAACAAGCCATGTTAACAGCCTATTGATCTGTCCTTTGCACCTATTTTTTTTAGAAAATTGTGCTTATATCTATAATTTTGAATAAAATAATGACCAACACCTCAACCAGCACACGTACTGAAATTCACGACTAAATCCAATACTTTGTACGGTTACCCGTGTACTAAGTAACTATTGTGCTTTTTTTTATTGGTCGTAATAAGAGACCAACTATGACCATTTGACAATTTCGGAATGTCCATTTAGTTTTAAGCATAGATGAATGTATATGCATTTGTCTCTTTTAAGTGTACAATCTGCGCCATAAGAGAGAAGAGCTTAGATATATCGTAATTATTTGTATGATCCCTCTATGCTTTAGTTATTACTCTGAGGTTATTACTATCATAGACAATAATATTATTTATTTGTTTTGTAAACATTATTTTGAGTCTTAGTTTCTTGTATTTTAAGTCGACTAAAACTAGAGTTGGAAAGACAAGAAAAGGAAAAAAAACAGTCCCAATAGCATTTTTCTTAATGCCTTTCCGAATTCGGCAAGTGAATGATCTGGAAGTTCAGAACCACCTTGGCTCCAACTATACAGGGTGTCAGGGACATCGACGCGAAGCCGCTTATCATGGATTCAGTACATGATTCTGAACCCCCCTAAGTTGAACTTTGATGACATCCTATATGTTTTGTGCTCCAACCAGCCAACACACATCAACTGCCAGTTGTCAGGTTGATCTGGAACAGGGAAGGCTACCTAAGCGAAATTCATAGTTTCGGCCGAAGTTACGGGCGCTTCGTACTCCGTCTCACTTGCGGATATACCATGCATTATTCTGAACACAACTATTCGATTCAAATTTTAAATTTTCCGGATGATTCTCTTGCTGAGTTCAGAAAGGCATTCCGGACGTTAACGCCTAGCCATAAAATAGGAATAAAGATCTTTTGGCGCTTGGATTACATTGATAGAGGGCGTTGTTCGTAGACATTTTGATAAATTAAAAAAAAACAAGATTGTGGCATTAGTTTCGATTTTGGTCACACGCCAAAAATTTCCTTGTACATACGTACAAAAATTCTAACTTGAATTGTACAAGATTACGTTCGGCGTGTATAATAATTTGCCAGTCGAGATTTCAGAATATAATGGAGCTTACACCTTACAAAACTAACTATTTTGGGTAGTGTTGCTAGCTTCGCATTTAGTAATAAAAGTTGTTATCGATTCCGAATGTGATATTTTTTCTCGATTTGACTCGATTTAAAATTACTAGCTAGCCAAGCGAGAGAGCTCTCCATCTACCAACTGATTGTCTACGAAAAAAATCCTCATGTGCGTGTGTAGTTAGATTAGATCAATTTTAGAGCAATTTTGTGTAAGAAACTTTATATGCGATTTAAGGTTGAGTATACAAGTAATCCACGATTTGAGCTTGCGGAAAAACACTGTTTGTAACCAATTCCACCCAAATTAAGTTACATACTTCACTTAGATACATTCTGCGTCTATCGCAATATGGCCGTCCTGTAATGATTTGGTGGCCAGTGTATTATTGTGATTTCATTGTATGCTAAATACCAAAATGGAGCTTCGAGTCGGTAATAAATACCGACTGGGCCGTAAAATCGGCTCAGGATCTTTTGGAGACATTTATCTTGGTGAGTGTGTTGAGAGATTATAGTAAACAAAGAAAAGTGGTCATTTCGTAGGCCAGCTGCAGTTTTTTTCGTTTCGAAATAGCTAGCATATCTTTTTGTACCTGCAGCCTGTTGTTAGTTAATGATCACAAGTATTTGTTCATTGCTAATAGTAGCTCATAAAATTAATTATTTTTATTGAATCCTGGTCAAAGATTGATGTTATCAGACAGGGTGTAATTGACTATCGAATCCCTTGTACCTACTGTTTCTATGCCTTTTTATGTAGCAACCTACCTAAACGTTCAAAGAAAATGTATAGGAATGGTTTTGAATTTGTTAAGTTTAACAAATGACAGTTTATATGTTTTACAACATTTGCATGGGAACTGACTTTGATTTTGCCTAGGTTTTGTTTTGTGGTTGTATAATAATTTGTGTTTTTCAGGAACAAATATTGTCACCAAAGAGGAGGTAGCTATCAAATTAGAATGTATAAAGACAAGGCACCCACAACTACACATAGAGAGCAAGTTTTATAAACTAATGCAAGGAGGTGGTAAGTAACATTTTAGTATATTTTCTTATTACTATATGCACTATAGGTTATTTATTGTGAAAGCTAAAGCAAGCAGGCGAGCTAGGATCAAATATATACATTTGTGTGGTGTTATGTTATCCTTTACATCATGCTGCAATTATTTTGTTCATTTTAACTGATACAACAAAGTCAAATCCTTACTATCTGTGAAGGCAATATGTATGCCATTTACACAACATTTCATATTTGTAACACATACAGAAACTTTTAAAAAGATACAATAAGTTTTGACAATATTTTCATTTGTTAAAGTAGCTCCATGAAAGGGTATCCATCATTACAGTGAAGTTTATCACTACTCTGTGTTAATGCACAAAATGAAAAAATGCATAAAATAACTGTTTTTGCCACGTTAAGGCAGAAATTTAAAACAAACTGAAGAAAGATGTCTGTCTACGTAATAGTCATATCCAACATATATCCTCTTATTAATTTAAATTGGAACTGTTAACAGTTGGTATACCTGCAATAAAATGGTGCGGCTCAGAAGGAGACTACAATGTTATGGTAATGGAACTGCTCGGACCCTCTTTGGAAGACCTTTTCAATTTCTGCTCGCGTCGCTTCTCCCTCAAGACTGTTCTACTCCTTGCTGATCAACTCATTACGCGCATTGAGGACATACATTACAGGAACTTCATTCATAGGTATGAAATAGTTTGGAATTTTATCTATATTTAAAATTTTGCTGAACTAGTGTCTTTTAGGCATTGAAGCTGGATCTTATTTATTGCACCATTTAAATGGTTAGATGGATAATGGTAAAATACAATAATAATGATGAGCTGTTGGGCAGTAGTGACCCCACGGACCCTATATCCTGGGAGAAGTCTTGTTCCTCACCTCTGGCTTACCTTTATTAACCTGCTTGATTAGAGATTTGTAAGAGCAAACATGCTCGGAGCAAGGATTTATCCATGAAGCAATCCCAGAGTGCAAAAGATGGTATGAGATATCTCATACCATCTTTTGCGCTCTGGGATTGCTCTGATAGCCTTGGATTACCACTTCACTCCTCAAGCACCTCATGGACTATGTGCTAGTGACAGTTTTCGGGGCCCATTATTGAGTGTGCAAGTCACCCCCTGCCATTTTATCTGTGCATTACATAACATTGATCAGGCAGGGGACATAGTCCTTGCATAGTTCAAGGTAACCAATCCACTATAACCACCCAAACCCATAGTCCAATATGTTTTGTTTCCATGCTCTACAATAGTCCTGCACCAACTGGGGGTTGTCCTTGGATGCACTTGCTTAGTGCATATGGGGATAGTCGTCAGTTGGTGCCTCAACACTTAAAATGTCTAAGGGGCCTCTGCAAGTTGGCTGTGGTCCCTCGTACGCCTTCCAGAGGTCTGGGACCCCAGGGTCAATAATTGAAATAAATCTCTCTGGAGCCCTGACCCGGTAGCTTAGACCTTGTTCCCGATAGGGATGGGACACGATTTTTTTATATTTTCGGTTTTAATTCTAATATTTAAAAATATAATTTATAAGCAAATAGTGAAACAATATTGAAATAATAATAATTGGAATAATTGTCACATGTTTTAATATAGGACAGACACATAAATTTTAGTAACATTGATACTCATAACAATGACGTTTGCTTAGAATCTACTTGACATTGTGTCATATTTATTTTTGAATTGCAAAATATAACCTTAGATTGCACAGATCTGATATAGGCCTTGTGTGAAAAGTAGTGATTAAACAATGGTAGTTTAAAACAAAAGTACAAAATATTCTGAGTCTAGCTTCTCTTCTTGTATTGTCTGGAAACTGAATAAAGCCAGAGTACTATTTGTTTGTAATAAGTACCTGTAGTATAAATTAGTGTCAGTGGGTGGTGATAATAGTTGAAAATCTGTGTGATTTTTTATCTCAGGTCAGTTACATGCCTTTTTTTTAGATTTGCTTCGTAGCAATTTTATTTATATGTATTGTCATGTAAACTGATGATAATCAATCTATATTATCTTTGGTAATAAGGACAGCTGATATAGAAGCATGTTACAGGTCAGATGTTACGGTAAAACATAATATATAACTACCTGTTTACATAGCTCATTAATCTGCATTTATCATTGACGTCGGATGCTATTGCATGGTTGTATATCTTTTATTCAAACAAAATTACGTGACTGATACTGCTGTCTTACAAAACAATTTTTTTCTGATATTTTAGGTGAAATAATCAATTAATGAAACAGAGTTAGCATTTTATAACTGGTTTTAATTTAGCTGATCGGAGGAAAGTCCTATAGTCATGCCTTAAATGCAATATTTCAAAATTACTTAGCGGACATATAACATCCGTATCGGACCATGCGCTTTGCTTTTCAAAACAAAAAAACCCATTATGTCCTTTAGAGTGCGATGGTTCATACAAAATGATCGAAAGTAACGTAACAGCTCAAATGTGTGCTAACCTTTACAGCATAATATGCAAGATAATAATCTTGAAACACCTAACATAATTTATAAGTTTTAAATAATAATTCCTTAATATTAATGCCCTATTTTTCTTTTGTTTGCAGGGATATAAAACCAGATAACTTTCTTATGGGCCTAGGTAAAAAAGGGAATTTAGTGTACATAATAGATTTTGGCTTAGCGAAAAAGTACAAAGATGCTCGCACATTGCAACATATCCCATACAGAGAAAACAAAAACTTAACAGGTAACATTTTTTTCTGATAAAACAACTGTTTTAGTCTTATTTATTTATTTCTATTTTGGCAAATGACTATCACAGATGATTAATTTTCAAAAGTTAATAACATTAACATTTTGTTGTAAACATGAATTCCTGTTTTATTTCATTCCTTATTATGCATTCCACTCGAAATGATGACATCATCAAGCATCGTGTTTTGTCTTGATCATTTATTTATTATTGTCATTCATATAATGCATCGCATCTTAGGTGTACACGCCTTGCATTAGCAAGAATTGTATCTGTCGATGAATTGTACTATTCAACTAGATATGATATCTTCTTTTGTATTGTTAGATGTCAAACAGATGTCAAAAGCAGTTGATGTTGCCTCATGTTACCCCTATGTTGTCCTGTTGACGCTAGAACCATATCATGGAGTACAACACAAAACTAAAAAAAATAATAATGGAATGGTTAGTTGGGTACAAGTCCTGTGAGCATGGGGTCGTGGTACGCTGCGCTGAGGGTATTCCAGTACCCCGTAGGGTACACCTGTTTGCCGACGCATCTTCTAATAAACATTGGGAATATATTTGGGAAAAAGTAATCATCAGAAACTCCTACCCCTTCCGATTCTAAATTTGGGAGATGTTCGTTTATGTCCAAGGTCACAAACCGTAAATCACGGACTAAATGTAGAAATGTATAAGTTTAAGCACCAAAATTATTAACTAAACTTATTTTTATAAAGATTTGTTACTTATAAGTAAGGCGGATTTTATATTAGTGCCATAAATGTCTATACATATAAGTTGATTTTAATAAATTTCTTAGTAATAACATTTATTTCATACTTTTTATTAGGGGTTACGTAGTTAAGTTTTTTTATGGGTACGGTTCTAGGGTTAAATACCATCTTCCTACTCGGTTCTTTCCAACCTTATTTGCGATTTAACATGCAAGCGTAGTCAAGGAATGTGTTGTGTAGTAGTACTGTTTAAACTAAAAGACTAATAAGACATTGTGTAAATTACAGGAACAGCGAGATACGCATCGATAAATACACATTTAGGCATCGAACAATCACGCCGCGATGATCTGGAGTCGTTGGGTTATGTTCTTATGTATTTCAATCGTGGAAGCCTTCCCTGGCAAGGGCTTAAAGCCGCTACCAAACGCCAGAAATACGAGAGAATATCTGAAAAGAAATTGTCAACACCTTTCGACGAGCTTTGCAAAGTAAGTTTAGTAACATCCACTACACATTTGAGTACATTTTACTATGACTTCTTTGTTTATTCTAACTGAATTAAAAAAATATTTATGACAGTGTTAGTAGTAGTAAGGAAATATGTGCTTATTACGATTTATTGACATGATCTTTTTCATGTGAATGAAATAGCGATCAAAACTATATTGATGTTACTATGTTGTTTCCAGAACCACCCTATCGAGTTTCAACTTTATCTTAAATACTGCCGACGGCTACGTTTTGAGGAGAGACCTGACTACAGTCATCTACGTCAGTTGTTCCGTACGCTCTTCCACAGACAAGGATTCACATATGACTACGTGTTCGATTGGAATATGCTCAAATTCGGTGAGATAGGATTTTTCCTAAAAGCGGCATAATAATAGTTACAAAAAATTAACACGTTAACATTATCTTAAAATGCGTTGCAGGTGGCCAGCGCGGCAATTATCAATCAGGCGGCAATGACCGTACTTTAAGACGTCATGATCAAAATCAGGAACCAGAAAACAGTAAGTAATTTGACTTCACTAATAATACAGTAATGAATTTACTGAATTCATATTTATAAAAATCCGATCCCTTGAGGCCAGATTGTGTTAGATCGCGTTATCGTGATCGACTCGTTGAGTAGAATAACGTCTAAGCAGCCTCACTTGCTTCGATAATGATAGATGGCCGGGACAGCATGCCTGCATGAGTCGTGTCGGTTCAGCTATTCACTGCGTGTTCGCAGCGGCGGGCGCGGCCGGCCAGCCCAGCACCACGGTGGCTGCCATCTCGGAGTGGCGGTGAGGGATCTTGCTGTCGTCGCAGTGTTAACACCACCACTATGGAACCACGTTCGTATTGTGACCTGCACGTTCTGTTCGCCCGAACAAACATAACACAGACTCGATATATTCACGTATTAAGACGGTGTGTTTTAACGACGACTTATCACGTTATCGAGCCGCGCGGTAGGAATTGAGGCGCGTGGACGTCGTTGGACGTTATCACGTTTCGATATATAGATTCTGTATTAAAATAAGGAAACAATTTTGTATGCATTCGTGTTAACATTCATATTATTGTAAATTATTTAATAATAGACTAAGTATGATGATGAGTGGGCCGAGAAATTAAAAGTAATTTCTGTTTGAATGAGACTCATTTAAGCACAGTAAATTGATAGGCCTACCCATGCATCGTTGTACTTTATGCTCAGTTATATTTAGAAGTAAGATACATATTCTATCATATTGGTAAGATTAAACAGTAAATTGTCAATTGGTCCCAAAAAAAAAAATCGGTCAGGGACCTTGACTCTGTAAATTAGTAGGTAAATATGACACCATTCTGACAAGCTTCAGTAACCATCTACTCGGCGAAAGTATATATATATGGTTATGTTCATCTTGGCACAACTGAGTAAAATAGCCATAAGATACATTACTATAATGTTGCCATTTAAATGTACTGATCTGACAATCTTGCTATAGCATTCCAACTGTATTTTGTATACTGACGCTTCCGATTGAAGCCATAGGCACTAGTAGTACTTTGAAAGTCGTAGCAGTTCATTGAATGGACCGAACTTATCATTGTTGAATAGACAAATTGATTGGTTTCATAGCTACATCGGTTACTGACTTAACATAACAACACGCCTGTAATTCCCGAAGGGTTAGGCATAGGTGTACTAGTACACCCACATTTCGTCAGTTATTGACTTTAATCGCCGAAAAGGCTGTCATTTAAAACACAAGCATTTTTTATTTATATTCTTAATTTGGAGGTCTGTATGTACAAATATTATCAATAACGTCGATCCAAGCAGCCGTGGGCCGATATTTTTGCGGAACCATATATAGACAGATTAATCCTATCAGTAGGCTTTAAAAAAACAATTTTTTTATTGATTCTGCTAGATCTTCATTTGATTTCGTAAATCCTTGTGCAATATTTTGTTTTTTCTTTTAGTTTTTTTGTTTTCAATACGATCTGTATTGAATGTAGCATTTTGTCTTCCAAGTTGAGTTAAAATATGACTGTCTCTTTTTGTACCGAAAGATATAATTATAAGTACGTGACGTATAGGGCGTCTGACGTAAGGGACCGTCAATGAGAAGATCGAGATTGCTTAAAATTAAGTCGATAGAATCGTTTTATTTTTCCATTTTTCTATCGATGATGAATTTTTACACAATTTCGTCTCTGATTATTCCTCTGTTTGCGGATAGGCGGCCTAAAGTGGTAATCTTATGTCAGTCTTACAATTCATGTCCAGCCACTGCCATAGTTTTATCTAGGTAAGTTTATTCGGAAATAAAATTGGCCCGAGAAAACATTGTTAGATTATTTTTTGTTTTTTCTATTGTAAAATATTAACATTGACAAATTTAAAAAAATATAAAATTACTTGAAAGTTTTGTTTATTTTATACTATCTCTTGCATGTAGATGTACCTAGATTCCCGTTAGAGCTATTTTTTCTTCTGAATTATGTACTTTCATTTAACCGATCTAGAACTTCTAGGAATCTATGATCTCATAAAAATTACCAAATTTTCTCATACATGATGTACCTAGTTCAATTAAATCTGTTACCATTCTCATAATCTGACAAAATGTTTTTGTTCATTTGCTTTGAAATGCAGAGCTGTAAAATGTCCTATTCTCTGTCAATAATATTATCTTTTTAATGTTAATAAATAATGAATAGTTTGTAAATATACAACTTTAAAAAAAGTATTGCGATTTTTTTACGAATTGAAATGATCTATTCATTAGACCGTAATGTAGACAGTGTCACCTCTTTATATGACTGAGAATTAGGTTCAATTTTATGTAAATACATAATGGTAATATATTCAATTTAATTTCAAGGGTTTGTATCGCAAAGCTTTGAGATTTCAAAATCATACTGATGTCATGATATTGTATAGATAGGGGTTTAGTTTAGAATAAATCGTCTAAACATGATTTTTTCCATCAGGCACTTGAGAGCATGACTTATAATCAAATTGTTGATATTGTAGCCATCATCTATTGTTCAGTTGTAGTGTATTTTAATGCACATTATTCTAAGTTTAAATCCAATATTAAATTAATTAGATCTACAGGGTATTTTGTAGCATTTTGAGAATTTCAATAATTTTTGTGTTTGAGTTAATTTTGTAGACAGTTCAAAGATTTCATCCACAAATAAAAGTGACAGTCGTCGTACTTTTCAATGCTGTGCCAATATTGATATCAGTGTATTTTTAGCGTTTACAATATGAGTGTGTTTAAGTTAATTCCTTCATTTAGGAGAGTTCGTAATATGTTAGTACCCAAATATTTGAATGATATTGTGTTACTAATTCTTATGAATTTATATTACTTATTGTATATTAGATGATGTTTTCGTGTTCAAATACATTGAGGCGACAGCGATATCGTGAGTGTGACGCGTCGGCGGCGGGCGCGGTGGAGCGGCGTGCGCGGGCCTCGGGTCCTGTGCTTGTCGTCAGTGTGTGGAATGCGCAACATGTATCTCAAATGCTTTGGCGATGTCGTGGCTTGCTCTAAAGTTAAGTGTACGCTATAAACGACGAAAGACTTTATGGACTTAATTTTGTAAATAATAAATTTAAGGTAATTAGGTAAGCAGACACACTGTTTTTTACAATATCCTAGGTAATGGAATACATACATAACTGTTGTAGCGTTAATGTCATTGAAATTATTTTGCTGTTATTGTATTTTTTTTTTGTAGACGTGTCTCGTACCATACGATATATAATTAATAATGTCTTTGAGATCGAAAATTGCCTATTTAATATTCTTCAGTTACTGTTATAGGGGAGGGAACAAATCTAAATTAGTAGTTTTAGAACGAATAAGGGACTTAGAAAAACATCGTGGCTTTTATTGCATATGATACAATTTAAATTTAAGTGTCCATACGTTTTGTTCCCTCCAGAGAAGAAGAGTAAGATGCACTAATAACATGAGACTAATTTAATTCTTGTAGTCTAACTATTCTACGTTTAATTTACCTTTTAATATGGTATATTTTCACCACAATACAAAATATGCTAGCCTATCTTAGCATATGCATTATAAATAAATTGTTATGCTTGCATTGTTTTCTATGTCCAGTATGTATAAATTCCTTTGGCACAATAAACTGAGTAAAATTAACAATTGTTTTCTTCGCTTTATTATAGAAGTATTTAGTATATTTATATCTATCTATGTAGCAAGAAATCCTCCATCAACAGGCAGTTGCACGCCAGTGATCATACTGGCACTGTCACTCAGGAGAAATATAACTGTATCAACAACTTCTTGTACTTCTCCAAACCTTAAAACAAAAAGATAGTACGATTTATTGGGCGATATGGGAAAGGATAAGTTAAGAAAGAAAAAAATATGTTTTACGATTTCCTAATTACCTAAACCAAATAGGCCAATAAATATGAATTATTCATTTTAACTACTAATCTGATCATAACACAGGTACACTGGGGACATGGAAGCATTTTAAAATTGAAATATGCACTAAGTACTTAGAATTCAACTACATGACAGTAGAAACCATTACATACCTGCCCATAGGTATCTTTGAAAGCATACCCTGCGACTTGGCAGGCTCCGCCCACACTTTGCGGCCCATATCCGTCATTATTACCGTTGGATTAACAGTGTTAGCACGGATGCCATGTGGCCCAAGTTCTAACGCCATAACCCTAGTCAACGAATCAACTGCACTTTTGGACGCGCAATAGGCCGTGTGGTCCTTCAGAGCAGCCTATAAAAAATAATAGTAATCAGTACCTACCTACATATTCCTACCATTACTTATACAGGTTGGAGTTTTGAGACAGGCAGTAAGGGTAAGTACCTTAACCGTTGTAGCTACAGGAAAACGGTCTTAGGGCCGAGTCACACCGGAATGGCAGCGATGCGGCGAGCACTTTCAGTGTGAAATAATTTTAAACTTTATCTACATACTTAAAAGACCAGTATCGCTTGAAAAGGTCGCGAGCGGCCGCGCGCCACGCGCTTCTTGTCGCTGATTCTGCCCGCGGCTCCCAGCGGCGACGCGAGGCCGCTCGCGGCACCGCGTATGTAATGTAGAAACTAAACTAGTGAAAAGACTAGGCACGTGGGATCTGGAGGTCGCGCGACGCCGGGGGCCGCTGCCATTCCGCTGTGACTCGGCCCTTAGGAGACTTTCCTTAACTTTTTAAGACACTTCGATCTGCATTCACAAATTTTGAAAAAATGTCAGCAAGAATATAGGCAATTTTCACAAAAACTTTTTTTGATGCCAATAGATCCTAAATATTATGATACACAATCATGTTGCCGCATTGCTGCAACTGTAATCGCCATCAAGTTTTAATACCTAACATTAGTGTGAGTAGGTTTGCAGGTCACTAAATAAGCTCCTGTAATGATTATTTGATGTTATACGAACTATTCCATCTACTAATGATGATGATTGTGACACCCACACGACACGCCGCGCCACCGTCTACGTCCTCGTACCCATTTCTCCACGACGTTACTGAATAAATTATAATGTTTTTTTCGTCCAGAGAATTGAACTGGCGATGGCCTGACGCTGGCACCACAAGTACTCGGCTGGGTCAGTAAGAATTCTTGATTTAGGCGCATAGATACGAAAAAACGAATAATTAAACTTACTATTGATGCCTGTGATGAAATATTTACAATGGATCCTTTTATATTCTTTTCAATCATTTTCTTTGCCACAATTTGACTAACGTTAAGTGTAGCCCTTACATTGAGCGCAATCGTCCTGTTGAAAATGCAAAAGTGAAAAGAGAACAAAATTATATTTTTAAGACAATAGTACATACAGCTCATGACTGAGTACTTCAGTTACTTACTTGTCGAAACTTTCTGGTAAACATTCTAAAAATGACTCGATTATAGCAATTCCAGCATTGTTAACAAGTCCATCAAAAGTGCCCAAACAGTCTACCGTTTCTCTAGTTTTGTCCCAGTCCAGTAGATCTGCACATGCTATTTCTATAGACGGATACTCTTTTTTAATCTTTTCTAAATTTTCCAGTTGGTTCGAAAGAACAACAACATTAGCGCCTTGTCTCCATAACTCTAGGGCTATTCCAAGACCAATGCCTGTAAAAATATTACGTTTACTTCGAATCCGAGCATTTTATGTACACAGAGTAGGTACTAGAGATGTGCCGACTAGCCGTATAATCGGTTGTAAAAAGGCCGACTAGTCGGCCAAGCCGATCACGGTTTCGGGAGGATTCGGCAATTTCCGTGACTCTTTACTCGATTAGAGAGACTGATTACCAAAGGAAAGGTTGCTTTACACTTCAAAATGTGTAAGACTGATTCTAAAATAACCATATTAATGAATTAACAATCAAGCTTTTTATTTAATGTAATTTCTCGTATTGTACATTTAATTGAGAAATATATACAAAGTAAGAACCCGGATAGTGGGCGCTTTTTGCCGAATAGTCGCCAACTACGAAAGTGGCCGGATAGTCGGCTACTAGTACACAACTACATTTTAGATAAGTTTTAAAGAAAGTTTTTACCTTGGCAGCCACCGGTGACGAGTATTCGTTTTCCTTTATAATATTTATCCATTATTGACAAGGTTGCTTGAGGATGAGTAAGATGTTGGTACTTAGTTACTTCTGATCTGAGGTTATTTACAGAAAGCAAACTACTTAAGTAAAATAATATTTTCGAGCTGTTGTCGTATTTGATAAGCCATATCTCATACTGTACTTACCTACTGTACCATTTATTTTATTACTCAGATAAGAGGTTTGTTTATGTTTGTAACGATTAAGTGCCTTCAGCAATAATCAATTTCATTACGTCACGAATAAGTCTAGAGCGGGTTTAATTACCAAGCAAATATCAACACTGTATCTCTTAAAATAAAAAACTTGATTCTAACCTCAGGCGCTCCTTTGACCGCTCTCATGCGTTCTCGGACTAACTGAAGGTGATTTATTGTCAACTTTATTTGTACAGAGGTAAGGTTGATATTTGTTTGGCAGTGAAAACCACGCTACGCTGCGTTTCGGCCACGAAAGTTGTTTTATCAAAATGTTATGGAAAAAAATGAAAAGAAGTGACTTTTAACAAATTGCATTTATTCAACAACTAAACTTTCATGTAATGGCTTCTATCCATGAACTATAAAAATGTACCGGCAAGCGATAAAATCATTCAAGTCAAATTGGTGTAAAATATTTGTCCAATATTTTTATGTCCTTCATAATTAACAACTAAGTTCGCCAGTCTGTTGGGCTCATATTGCTATTATAAATATTTTTTGACAATTAGTAATAATTAACAACTAACTAAGTTGGCGAACTTAGTTAGTTATTAATTTTATTCAACAACTAAACTTTCATGTTCATGCCATGCTTCTATCGATGAACTATAAAAATGTACCGGCAAGCGATAAAATCATTCAAGTCAAATTGGTGTAATATTTGTCCAATATTTTTATGTCCCTCATAATTAACAACTAAGTTCGCCAGTCTATTGGGCTCATATTGCTATTATAAATATTTTTTGACAATTAGTAATAAATGTTTTAGTACATTTCTATTAACTATAAGTAGATACAGTATTGGTGCATTACAAGTTTTAACGAAAATAAGTCAGCAGTAAGTTTATTTATGTTCAGTAATAATTTAATGTCTTTGATGTTTTGTTTTTGTACTAACCACAATCGGCATGGCATATAATATTGACTTAAGCTTATACCTACATACTAAAAGGTTAATGTAATATGATAAAGAATGCTGTCCGCATTCAAATAGATGTGATGAATGCAACAGATCTAACAAAACAAAGTTATGATTGAAAAATATAAGTAGGTTATTTTTGTAATCAAGCAATGGTTTATCTTCACAGTAGGATAAGTAACTGTTCTAAATATTTCATCTTATAGCATCTTTGAAAGTATTGTTGTGTTTTGTGTTAGTGTTCTTAATTTTAATGTAGTATAGTTAATTAACCAGAATTGATAACAATATTATCACAAAGTAAAACATACATGATAAGTATGATCATGGCAATATGTATTATAAAGTACCATCTTTGGTTGATTCACTAATTAACATAGTTCCAATATATTTATAAAACTAAAATACGCAATTGTTAAAAAAATATTCCATATTAAAAGTCATAAATATAATAATTTTATGTTATTATATATTTTGCTAAATAAAGCAAGTATTTAGCAAGTCATAATATTATGTGGCAAGGAAACCTCCATCTATTGGCAGCTCCACACCATTGATCATACTAGATCTCTCACTCAAGAGGAAAACTACAGCATTCACCACTTCAGCAACTTCTCCAAACCTGAAATGATTATTTTTCTAATGATTATTGTTGCTTCTGATAGCTTCTTTATCTCTATATTATTATGTTTGTATGATAAAACTGCCATGACCTCTTTGCTTTATTGTCTGTTAAGTTCTTTAAATTATACTGTACAAAATAATAATATATGTATTCATTCAAACATGTCATGAACAACAAGGCTTACACTTGCTGCCTGTTTTCTGAAATTTTTATATCAGTAAGACTATAATTTGTGCACTTGTGTCTATATGTATTACCTTCCCAATGGTATTTTAGCAAGCATTTCTTTAGCTTTGACTGGATCTGACCATCCAACTTTAGCCATTTCAGTCATGATGACGGTGGGGTTCACAGAATTCACTCTAATGCCGTAGGGACCAAGCTCCAGGGCCATAGAACGAGTTAGAGCATCTAGAGCTGCTTTAGATGCACAGTAGATAGTATGATCTTTCAATGCTGCCTGCAACCATAAAAATAAAAATGAATTAATTCTAACAATATATATATTTACACATAGCTATTCTAACACACTATTAATATTGAAAAAGCTTTTTCCTGTTCCCTAGAATAAGTAACAGTGTTCTAAAGTTTAAGGATGGTCTTTTACAGGAAAACAATATATTCAAAGTATCATAGTACCAAGTACAACAGTAAAAAGTTTATTTAAAAAAACTTACTTTGCAATATAATATGCAAAATCTGTCTCAATTTATAGCCTTGTTAGTTATGAATAAGATCACAATGTTTGTGAGACATAAAGATTACACATTTAAGCCCAGCTGATTGTTGATGATAACAAGACAACAATGATAGGAATTGAATTGATAACAACATTGGAATTACCTTTGAGGCCTGAGAAGAGATATTGACTATGGCACCAGGAGTTTTGTTTTCAACCATTTTTCTCGCTACAATTTGACTAATATTTAGTGTTGCCTTTACATTGACATTAAACATTCTGAAAACAAAAAAATGGTATAAGTAAATGTTATTCATTGGGGAAGGTATATTTCCTGAATAATGTTTCTTAACAGTGTGTCATGTACCTAAATGTAAGTATTTAGAAAATAAAATCTGAAAGCATACTTATCAAAATCCGAAGGTGAGCAATCGAGGAAAGGCTCGCAAATAGCGGCTGCGGCATTATTCACTAATGCGTCAAAGTGGCCAAGAGACTCAACTACTGTCCGTGTTTTTTCCCAATCAGCTATATCAACGTCCACTATGTCTATAGAAGGATATTCGCTCTGAAGCGATTCTAAATGAGATCTTGTTCGAGACAAGGCAACTATGTTCGCTCCAGCACGCCACAATTCTACAGCGATGCCCCGACCGATTCCTGCAGTTTTACAATAGTTATTATTGCACTCGTATATTTTTGAACGGGATTATGAACTGTAGCAATTCTCCGTGTACGTTGTTTCCAATGCTGTAAAGTAATAGCTATAACATGACTAGGAACTTAAACAAAAGAGATATTATTGCAAACTAACCTTGGCCAGCGCCGGTAACGAGTACTCTCTTGCCTTTAAATGAGATTTCCATGTTTAAAACAGAATATTATTTATGAGCCGAAATTCAATAGCTTAATTAATACGCCAGTAATAGTATTAATTTACGTAGGTGCGCAAATAGTGAGTCCACACAGCCGTTCGGTATAAATTGATTTGACGGATTTTGACGTGGATTTGACAGACAGTCCTGAATTGGCCAGTTCGCTTGCGGTCTGACTTTAGACTTGCTTGACGATTGACATTGACTTTTGACAAGCTGGGCTTCGTTCAGTTACTAATAAGCGTTTGCACTTGCGAAACATTCACAACAAAACATGTTGTTCTCGTTTATCTACAGTTTCATGGGCTGTTTTTGACAACGCTCAAACAACTGGGCCGCTTTCCGAATAAGGCCGCTTTCCGAATAAGAACGTAATCGCTCACAGCGCTGACATCAATAATTGCAGTTCCGAGTTAGATATCACGATTATGACAGCTGAGGGCTGTCAACAATTCGGAACGCTCGTGAACGTTCTCACGGTGCTCACTCAACGTCAAAACTTGCATATCATATTTCTTTGTGTTTAAACTACACATTTCCTCTTCTTCGTTGATTAGGTGGCCATGGTAGCCAGAAGCACAATTTCGAAGATGCCACGTTTGTCTAAAGATAAGATGCGACTCAAAACAAAACAGCAGAACTGTCATCTTTGACAGCGCTCACGGTGATATTAATAAAAGGCATGGTCGGCGTTATCGCAAGATGGCGCATGTCATGACGTCTTCTATGACGATTGACAATACATCGTTACCGCGCTCAGGCTTATTCGGTACGGCCGTTAGCACGCTCAAATCGATTACAGCCTAACTCGGAATGCGGGGTGAGTGGTGCCCGCCCACTCAGTTGTTTGTGCGGTGTCAAAATCACAGATGTTTGACAGATGACAATTTACGCGCTTTGCGGCGTGGCGCCCCACTGTGGGCTGTAAATCGAGCTTCATAGTCATTTAAAATGTTTGCGCTTTTTTTTTTTTTTCTTGTGATAAGGTTCTAATGCCTTCAGCGGTCATGAATATATATAAGGAATATCATTTCATAGGTAAACTAAATTATAAAATAAAAAAATAGAAAATTTTGTATGGCGCCAAAGTAATAAATCCAAATATCTTCAAAACCGCTGTTTTAACTGTTATATCCTTACAGATGGCAATTCTACAAATTATTTGTAATTTTTTGGTGTATTTCATATATTGGTGATAACTGCGGTTTTTCTATAAAAAAATATATATGACGGCGGGAACGTGGGCGTAGCGATAACGGGGTCATCTTCTTCGTTTCTTGGTACGGGTTCCATGTTGCAGTTGGGTACTCGGGCAAACCAGTAAAACGTAGGTAGAAGCACAATCAGAGTCACGTTTATTCGGCAATTTACAATAGTTGTCGTTATTAGTAGCTAGGAACAAAGGCTTGTACGGTGAACGTGACAGTTTCGATCGTATGATCTGCACAATAAGGCGTCAGCTACAGCAAAGTGAATCTCGCATTCTCGATCGACTCTGTCCACGCTTGTGGCGGGAAACTTAAAGCGCCACCTCACGGCGTTCACAGTACTAACCAATCAACCAATAGAGATGTGTCCCTCACTCATGAGGTGCCTCGTTTGAGGTACTCGTGATCGCAAATTGAAAGAGTTACTCGAATTTCAACATTGAACCAACTCACTCGTTCACTCGTCCTCACTTAAAAATTGACATTGACATTATTGACGCGAGTACTCGCGAGTGAGTATTGAGTGAGCTTAGTGAGTGAATGAACCGACTTTCATAATTCGGCTCGTGAGGTGAATACATCGACGTACGACTCCTCGCCTCAAATGAGGGGTACCTCTTGAGGACCTCGCGAGGTAAAATGAGGTACTCCCTCAACCTCATATAAAAATGATGAGTTACCCATCACTATCAACCAATAAGAATTAAGTTACAGTTTGACCAATATTATAAAATCAACGGGTAGTAATTTTGATAAAGTTGTCGTCTTGAAATCGCTTGCGACGACACGGCCAAACTGATGAGTCACACGTCCTCGTGTGTACCTGTAACAAAATTCTCATTTGTAGCAAAACACTTGCTCGGCTTAACCTGACTACAAGGTTAACATAAAAAAAAAGTTTGAAAAATACCTCACAAGTAAACATAATCAGAATAAACTTTAATTATTGTACAGTGAACAACACACAAACACACAACACTAATATGACCCGGCTGCTCGGCAGCGTAGTCTCATTGAGACCCAATTTAAACAGTAGTCTTATTCAGACCCAGATAATAGTCACAGTGACCCAAACAGTAGTCTCACAGAGACCCATTACTAGTCTTATTAAGACCCAAGCAATAATATTACAGACTCAGCCACCATACATCTAGCCGCGCATTGCACCCTGAACGAATCATAGAATCGCAGTTACAACTACGACTAGACTGTACAGTTTGATTAGGAAAGGGTAGGTATTTACATAGTCATTTTAGTGTGCGTACATTTAAACAGTAGCGGAAGTGCATTCAATATTATTATCTACCCTGGATTCTATGTCAACAATCAGTTCAGATGGAACTTCACATTGAGGCATCTTTCTAAGACGATCGTGGGCATACTTATAGGTTCTGTTACTGGTCAATGATTTCAAAGCGTAACGATCGCCTTCAAGTACATCAGTTATTTGAAATGGACCTTTATATTTCGTATCTAATTTTGTTTGATTTCGCTCTTCGTTTTGAATAAGAACCAGGTCACCGACATTAAATTTGACTAATTTAGCCTTATTACTGTCAAAACGAGACTTTTCGTAATTAGAACTTCGTTCGATATTGTGGGCTGCATGCTCTCTCGTCTCAGAAATATCTACCTCAACTTCAGTATCGTTAGCAGCCAAAAGATTCAGGGGTCTAGCTACGCGACCGATCATTAGTTCGAGGGGACTCGCCTTTGTCACTCTATTTACAGTGCAATTTAACGCCAGTTGTACCTCGTCAAGAGCATCCTGCCACGACCTTTGCGATGTTTCTACTGCAGTAAGCATGCTTTTTAGTGTACTCATCACGCGTTCTACCTGACCGTTAGCTCGGCTGGAACCTGTCGCGATTAGATGAAGGTGAATGTTATGCGAACTACAGTATTCCTTAAATTCCTTACTAGCAAAGCAACGACCTTGGTCCGCTATTACGCGTGAGGGTGCACCAAAGAGAGCTACACTAGATTTGAGCGCCTTGACGACACTAGTGGTGTCGATACGAAGCGTATGATAAAGAAGCACAAACTTTGTGAATGCGTCTATCAATACTATCACGTATTCTTTTTGGTCATTTTTACCGCTTAATTTGCCGGTAATATCAGTATGCACTGTATGCCAGGGGACAGTAATTTTGGGAATGGGATGAAGCTCTGCTTGGATACGGCCGGAATGAGACTTTGAAACTTTGCACGTGATGCAATTATCTACGAATTTACGTACGTACTTAGCCATACCGTCAAACCAGTAATGTTCACATACCTTCTCTAATGTTTTATCCGCACCAAGATGCATGATCGATTCGTGTACGTGATTTATAACGGACCATCGAACGCACGCGGTACTATCGGCAGACAACGCGTGCGATTATTTCTTTGTACTTTACGATGCAATACACCCGAGCGCAGCTCATATGTCTTGACAATGTCGGCAGGGAGTTGATTTTCTTTAAGTTTTATGACAATAGCTTGAATTTCGTCATCTCGAAACTGTTCAGCCAATAGCCAGTTTTCTGAAAGAGTTGTAAGGTCAATTCGTTTTTGTTCTACCCTCTCGACCGTTGACACATTCTCAGGTAATGCGGATAGTTCGGGCAAAGGGTTGCGAGATAAGAAATCAACATGACTCATACGTTTACCCTCCCTGTAGACAATCTCAAAATCATATGCCTGTAGAAAAGCCCAATAGCGATGGACTCTTGGGGAAACATCGACCTTGTTGTGAGATGCTTTTAGGGAATTACAATCAGTAACTACTACAATGTGACGTCCCTGAAGGTAATGATGGAATCGTTTTACAGCCTTCACCACCGCCAGAGTTTCCAACTCATAAGAGTGATATCTCGACTCGGCGTCTATGGTTCTTCGACTGTAGTACTCGACAACGCGTAACTGGCCATCTACTTGTTGAAATAAAATACTACCATAACCGATAGCACTCTCGTCAGTGTGTAATTCAACTGGGAGGTCTGGGTCAAACATCGTAAGTACCGGTTTGTCGGTTAAAACAGAAATAATTTTCTGTCTTACCTCTTCATGCTCAGGCTTCCAGTTGAATTGGGTACTGGTGTTCAAATGGAACAATGGGAGCATAATAAGTGAAAAATTCTTTACGAATTTTCGAAAATAGGAAGCCAGGCCTATAAATTGCCTCAATTGAGAACTATTTTCGGGAGGGGGAAGCTTACTAGGCGCCTCTACTTTACGAGGGTTTGGTCGGATCTGTCCTGACGAAATATCATAGCCCAAAAATTCGACTCTTTGTTTGAGGAAAGAACACTTCGAGAGGTTTAGTGAAAACCCAGCATCGGTCAAAGCAGCTAAAACTTCACGTAGCCTAGTAAGTCCATCTTCTACGTTGGTTGATGGGATTAAAATGTCATCTAAATAGAGGATCTCGTATGAAAAAGCTAAAGGCCCCAAAGCATTGGATACTGCTCGCTGAAAAACACTGGGCGCATTGCGTAAACCGAAGGGCCAGATACTCGAACTGCCCGTCTGGTGTGACAAATGCCGTGCGCTCAATGCTTTCAGGGTCTAGGATACGAATTTGATTAAATCCACTTGCACAATCTAGGCAGGTAAAATAGTTGGCGCCATTCGGTCTAGCTATTTGATCGTCTATACGCGGGAGAGGAAATCTATCTGGCACTGTATTTGAATTTAACTCTCGATAATCTATTACCATACGCTGTGAACCATCACGTTTTTCGACAAGTAGAACCGGGCTAGCAAACGGTGAACTACTCGGTCGGATTATGTTTGCATTCAACAACTCGTTTATTTTGTTACGCACTATATCTCGTTCGCGGGGACTGAGTCGGTAAGGGCGGCGATAAACAGTACGGGTTGAATCTTTTAAACGAATTTTCATTTCACCTGTAGTTACCCGAGTTACCGGTAAACCATCAATAAACGCAAACGAAAATTCACTCAATACACGCGCAAGACTATCCCTAAAAGCGGGCGGAACGTCGGTATTAATTGCATTTAAATTCATTTCTGTCACCGCGGCAAAACAAGAAACCGGTTTTGTTATCACTAGACACCCTTTCGATAAGGTAACGCTCAAATCACAATTTAAAATATCAGAGCCTATCATTATGTTATGCGGCATAAATTCATCCGGAACGATAAGAAATGACAAATGTAAACAATGTCCGGCAATAACTACCTCTGCTACCTCACATAAAATTTGTTCGCTACAGTAAACATGAGCGTTACCAACGCCTGTTAATTGTATGTTAGCAACGGAACGCTCTCCTAAGAATTTATTCGCAATACTTTCCTTTACGAGAGAACACTCAGCACCACTATCGAAATAAAAAAATGTACGACTCACCGGATTGTGTTAGCTCTCCACGTACACCTTGGACTTGGCAGTAGTTGACTCTTCGTTCCGGGGCCGCACCGCTGATGCTGCTGGTGTTACTGGCTGCTGCGTTGCTCGTCTTCGGACAGCGAGGTGCGACGTGGCCTTGTTCTCCACAGCGGAAGCAGGTGACATTCTTCTTAGGATCCGATGACGTAGGCTTAGCGGTAGAAGTGGTCCTTTGTGTAGCAAGCGCCTGATTGCTTTTACGTAAACGACAGTCGATTGCTTTGTGTCCAACCTTATGACAATAATTACATTGGAACGGCGGTGTGTTGCTTGTCTTTGTTCGTTTAGCGTCCGAAGTGGTGTTCTCAACGTGTCGATCATATTTTCTCTTCAACGAAAATGCGTTTAATTCTTGGATCAACTTAGTTCTCGTTTTAATTTCCGTTGTAAAAGCTAGTCGGTTGATTCGACTATCCATTTTTGCTAAGTGAGCAAGTACATTCGATACAGCTATCTCCTCGCAGCTCATGTCCTTCCATTTAGCTAGGAGTGACGTCATCAAACGGCTCGCGTATGCAGCTAAATTTTCACCTTCCTTTTGTTGGCTATTGTTGGCGTTAATTATAGTCGCTGCACAGGTTTCCGCACAATCATAACGTGCTAGGAACAGGTTCTTGAATTGGCTCCACGTCATACCAGTATGCGACACTTGAGAAAGCCATGTCGATGCATTTCCTTTCAGTGATTTGCTGAGCGCAATAATCAGCGCGCCTCCTTCCAAGGGACGTTCTGTGAGGCAAATGTCCACCGTCGAGCTCCAAGCAAGTGGATCGACGTCTGGTAGGTCCGGGTTGAAGTCTGGCAGCTTGATTGAATCTGGCTTCGGTGTTGATCCTCGCATGGCTTCAATCATGCGCATGGTAATCTGGTTTTGCTGCTTGAGGAGCTGGCGCCAATAAATATCCATGGTAGGCGCCCGAGTTGATCCCACTTCTGATGACGGCGGGAACGTGGGCGTAGCGATAACGGGGTCATCTTCTTCGTTTCTTGGTACGGGTTCCATGTTGCAGGTGGGTACTCGGGCAAACCAGTAAAACGTAGGTAGAAGCACAATCAGAGTCACGTTTATTCGGCAATTTACAATAGTTGTCGTTATTAGTAGCTAGGAACAAAGGCTTGTACGGTGAACGTGACAGTTTCGATCGTATGATCTGCACAATAAGGCGTCAGCTACAGCAATGTGAATCTCGCATTCTCGATCGACTCTGTCCACGCTTGTGGCGGGAAAATTAAAGCGCCACCTCACGGCGTTCACAGTACTAACCGATCAACCAATAAGAATTAAGTTATAGTTTGACCAATATTATGAAATCAACGGGTAGTAATTTTGATAAAGTTGTCGTCTTGAAATCGCTTGCGACGACATATACGTTATTTAAAAAAATCATTTTACAAAATTTGTACTTACGTCCGGACCAATGGGCTTATAAACTTGAAATTTTGCAGAGAGGTCTTTTTATTTTAGAAAAACACTACTGCATTAGCAAAATTAAGAATATATTTCATGACATCGACAAAAAAAAAATGAAGTGATAAATTTAGTTACGCATTCTAAGAACTCGTTTTTAATACTATTGTATGATCGTTAACCTATTAGGAATTATCTAATTACCCAAATTATATAATTACTTTAAATGAAAACAAACAAACATTTTCAATGACTATGAAGCTCGATTTACAGCCCACAGTGCGGCGACTGTGGGCTGAGTGGGACTGGTGCCATAGGGGGTTAAAGCTACAGTTTCCTAGAAAAGGATTTCCGTGTTATTATAACGGACACTTAGAGTATTATACTTTAAGAACGGACATCATGAAAATATGTCATTTTCATGATGTCCGTACCAGTATTTGACAATAAGACAAAGCCCGCCCCCCAAAGATATAAATCACTACATTTGCCCTCACCGTACTCAGTCACAAGAATGTGTCCATACTGAGAAGAGTGAGCTCACATGATTAAATAGCGTTTCCATGACAAACAAGTGTAGTCACTGCGTTATTATACGTCTCATTTTTTGTAGACCAGATCGGTTAAAACAGGCAAAAAACTGAAAGCTTGCTAGTGTGATGGCAGCACTGGTGAATGTCCTGTCACTGTCGTTATTGCGAATTTGTTGTTGTTTTTATGTACGTCACTCAGAGAGTTACCCAATAAAAGATGCGTTAAGGCAAATAAAAGTGTCTACCGTTAAAAGAGCAGATTTAGTGGAAAATTACTGGCTTTGTAATTCTTTTTGGCAGAACTTTCTCTTCCATAGTGTTCTACTATTTAACAGCTTTGGGAAATAAAGGATGTTTAAGCTGAGCAAAGGGGCTTAATTTTATTATGTCCCCTAAGACCCTGCGCCCGGATGCTACGCACCTCTTGCACCTCCGGATAAAGATGGCCCAATCTGCCAATCCTTTTACTAAATGCCACAACTGCATCTGAATACTAGGATTTTACATGGAGCTTCTGCTATCGGAGTATCTGACCTCCTCCACAGCTCTTAAATCTAAGGGGTAACACACGGGGGATATTTTTTTTACCCGACTATGGCGAAGCAAAAGGGAGGGTTATGATTTTGACCGGTATGGATGTATGTATGTTCATCTGTTACCTCCATTACCTCATAAGTTCTCAACTACTGATCATAATGTGACAAATGCGGTATCGTTTGAAGCGTCTTGATCGTCTGCTGGTTGTAGGCTATGTGGCGTCATAATATGGTGCCCTTTAGAGAATATAGTCATGAACTTAAAAAATAAACTTTTTGGATATCGGATGAACGGGCTTCAGGAGCACATTTCAAAATATTATACTCCCAAAATAATAAATGAATAAAAAGTGATAAAAACTAAAACCCAACTACGACAAAGAAAGGGGTAAGTAATATATGATATAATTACAAAATCTCTAATATTTATAAAATATAACAACTGAATCTATAATTATTGTATTTGCTAAAATGATCAGTTAATATAATAAACGATTGATATACTTAATTTTAAAATAACGAATTTTTATAAGCGTAACATACATTGAATATAAAATCGTTTGATAAACCACTCAAAAGACGTAAAACCTTATTTAGTCTAATATGATAAAAATTATGATATTTTTTTTGTAATATCTTTGATACTCGTAGTAACCTGAGTAGATATACCTAGTAACTGATTACCACGTGCCAAGATCTCCGCCTACCACCCGCTCGCCTTGGCGCGTTAATGGTCACTGGTCTAACCTAACCTAACCCAAATGATTCACCCACAATAGAGGGGATCTGGCGCTCGGCCACAGATTACCAGATGATGCACTCCATACAAAATTGTCGATACCTACTGCTATAATAGCCTAAATCTTCGAGTCGTTAGACGCTGCAAACGAAAATGTACCTAACCTTACACGCGTAAAGTAAGTTTTGCTTTGTAGCGGCGCGTGGCTGTGCGCCGCCGCGTGGTTATTGTGAATTGCCAGGGCTGCGTCTTTCGATAAAGATGTTAGTAGGTAGGTTTTTATAGTACACTTTATGAAATAAAATAAAATGCTTTTTAATGTTTTAGCATTTTTAATTGATAGTGTAATTGAGATGGGTCAAAATGTAGTGAACACACAAAATGCGATGTGCTTTTCGTTTCTGGTATTGCTAAGTCCGGTTTTACAATTAATTCTATTCAAGTTTTGCGACTGAAAAGGAAAAAGAAAGAAAATATAAGTACATAATTGAACATATTTAAAGGTGTTATTTATCAGACGACTAAATTGTTAAATATTTTTGCTAAACGTAATTTTTGAATAACAGTTGACAAATGGAGGTCATTGAACTTTCTATTCTTATCACAGACATAGCATAGTAGAAGCACATATTACGTGCTAGGAATAATTACGTACCTACCAATAAAAAACAAAACACTTAACATGCAAGTTTAAACAATTTACCTGTTTTAAAAACGATAGTAAAACAAATTAGACACTCACATTTCTGTATCAATAGGTAAACTGAAAAAAGATAAGTCTTTATCTCTTCTCTTGCTGGATCTACATCCATCAACTGCACATAATACACCAGAATCAGTCATATAATAAGAATTTGAAACTAAGTACGTCAGGTCGACCGAAATAATACACGTAAGTACGCGCCTCGCGGCTGTCGGCAACCCACTGAGAAATAGGTCGCGCGCGACCCGGCGGCCGGTAGGTAGTTAGCGCGCGTAAGTACCATCGAAGAATTTCATATCTAAGCAATTTGAAAACAAAATCCCGTGAACGCGATGACCACATCTGTTACCACCCCGGTTCTATGGCGGCCGAGCACTGCAAGCAGAAATAGTCCTTACGGTGCATAGATATGAACTTCTTCGATGGTACATGGTCCTCATCTGGTAATCTGTGGCTCGGCGCCCGCTGCAGCGGCACGCTCGCTACGCTCGCTCGCCTTTATGCGGATCTGGCGCTCGGCGGCCGCTGCTGCGGCACGCTCGCTCCGCTCGCTCACCTTCAGGCGTTAATGGTCACTGTTCTAACCTAACCTAACCTAACCCAAATGATTCACCAACAAAATACCTTAGCCTTCTAACCTAACCTATCCGAGTGGGATTGCTGTGAATCGGGGTGTTAACCATAGTAATGGTATCAATATATATTTTAAACGAAATACCTAATGATTTTCGATTAAATAAACGTTATATCCAATAACGTTATACGAAATAAGTTTTAGAGTATTTAAATGTTATATTTGAAGAAATTATATCAACAGTTGGTATATCTCACGTTTATTACATCTTGTGAACGTTATTGAAATGAAAATATACCAAATAACTTTATATGATATGAGACGCACCCCAAAAAAAGTGCTATAATTATCTTCCATCTTGCTGTACGTCCCGTCATGGCCGCGGTCCTGGACGTAGTATATGTAAACATGGTCGTGCGCGCGCATCCAGCGTGCTGTACGTCTGCTCAAGGCCGCGGTTAATGTTGCCAG
Organism: Agrochola lota; assembly: GCA_947364205.1. Classification (NCBI taxonomy): domain Eukaryota; kingdom Metazoa; phylum Arthropoda; class Insecta; order Lepidoptera; family Noctuidae; genus Agrochola; species Agrochola lota. The sequence continues at coordinate 12,270,056 of OX376223.1, read as the reverse complement.
ATTGGGATTTCATTGTTTTTTTTCGCGATTTTACCCCAATATTCCCTCAATTCCTTTCAAAATAAAATAGCCCTAAGGCATGCATAATATTAATCATTTTACCTAAAAAAAGGGAGAAATCTCTAAAAGTGGAACCATTTGCTGAATCTGCTGCGTATTAACACTATACACAAGCTAACTAGTCTGTGCTATACACGATCCAACAGGGACGCACGATGCACGATTGGCTCTGCTCTGACATACGTCCGAGTTATTCACGTTACACGCGATACGGCATAAATTTAATAGATGACGTGGAGTGTGACTCCGGATTTTTTATTAGTCTGTCTGTGATGTCTTCTAAAAACCATTATAATTGACTTTTTTGTTGTAGTTGGATGTTAAAGATACAAGTAAATAATAACGTGTGTCGGAAGAAATTTGTGCTTTCGTCTAACACATGACACTTAGACTTGCGCAAGCCGAAATTTGCGCAAATTTCGTCCTACACACGCCACGTTAGACTTGCGCAAGCCTAAATTTGCGCAAGTAAATCATTACGTGTGTGGTTACGGTTAGTTTTTATAACTTTTTTGGCTGAGTTGTCCTTTCAGTCATGTGAAGAATACTGATCAAGAATATTCTTAGGCCCAGTGATAAAAGGTATTGAAACAAAAATATCTTTCTTTAATTAATAGGTTTTCCTAAATGTTTAATAAACATAAATTCTTACACTTAGCTACATCAATAGTTTGTATCTCTGCAATTATTTTGTTAAATATATATAAAAATAAGTTATTAACAAACGATAGAATTGTATTCTTTTAAATAACACAGGTATTCATTCATATGTATCTTAGAAGTGCCTTCGTAATAAATATATCATGAACCATAGTGGTAACTTAATAGTAGGTAGGTAGGTATCTACTTAGGTACATAACAAGTGGGCGTAGGTACTTAAAATTGGTTTTTGTTTTACGATTTTTACCTAAGTAGTTTAACTACTTTATTATTATAAAGAAAATGTGTATAGTATATTATTATATTATGTTGAGCATCTCAAGATCTTCTGCTGGAGTGAATCTTGAACAATAAAAAAAAAAGTTATATGCAAAGCTTACTCAACACAATCTAGATAGGTAGGTATTGTACAGAAAAAATTACTTAGTTCTTTCGTAACCCACACATTCTGATAGTAATAGGTACATAAAACCAATTAAATTACAGATACTTATATATTTTTACATATATAAGTATAAATTTTTTAATATTATTCACGTTAATATCAATACTAAAATATATAATTTTTGACGTCAAGTTAAGGCACTGTTAAGACACTTCACGTTCCCCTAATTTCAATTAAGTATGTATGTACGCACGGCTACACATCAAGCTATACATTTCCAGTATAAGCTCACCTCGCATTGTACGGAAATCCTATACAATGCGAGATCAGCATAAACTAGATATGTATAGCTTGATGTGTAGCCGTGTGTACGAGGCTGTACTTAGCTTAAATATCGTTTTTTATTTTCGACATTCGTCATTGTGTCCTAAATACGAACCTAGGTACGAATAAAAGCGTTGAGATTAGATGTTGACGAGATTTTTGAATATTATGCACTTCAGCAGTCTAGTTGAGTAGTAGTCGTGTGAAGGCTTATCGTCTGTAGGGAGCCTTCCGGTACCGGCCTCTTTCCTCCTCGTCGCGAACTTCCAAGTAATGACTGAAAACCACTGCCCACAGGTAGAGGTACAGACCTGGAAGTAGAAAATAAAAATCATTTTACTCAATTTTCATAACAAGAGATAATATTATGAAGGTGCCAATTGTGATGAGTTTTTACACCTGAATTGTAGTTTTACAGTAGAAGATCCTACTAATATTATAAATGCGAAAGTTTGTGAGTATGGATGTTTGTTACTCTTTCACGCAAAAACTACTGAACGGATTTAGATGAAATTTGGCACACAGATAGTTTATAACCTGAATTAACACATAGGATACTTTTTATCCCGATATTCCCACGGAATCCAGACTTATCCGGGTGAAACCGCGGGGCGCTGGTAGTGAAGAAATAAGCTAAAGCTAAGCTGAAAAGGGTCGATTTAGAGATTCTTAAGTCCTCTACTTACATAAATAGAGGAGCCCGCCTATGAGAATGACTGTGGCGGTGATGACGTGGTCTTCCTTGTCGAGATAGTAGGTGATGGAGGTGTGCAGCACGCTGATTAGTAAGCCGATGGCCAGCACGATTCCCAGCACAACCCACGGCAGCATTAACCACGACCGCCGCTACAAAATAAAACACATTCCATAAGGCTGTATGGGTAAAAACGTGAATAGGTCACATGTCACTGGCAGTGTGAATAATATACCTAAGTGAAGCATCAACCGAATCATGTATGCATGTAAAAGCTCTGACATTCATAAGACTAGGCAAGGTTAGCAATAATCATTAGTAGGCAGGTACGTAGGTAGGCCTCCTGGTTCTGTTTATGGGCAGGGTATTATCATAGGAATGGTCTGTGTTAAGTGGTGTTCTTAACACATTCAGTGCCGGAAGCCCTCCTGGAGGTTTCACCTAGTCGCATATGGGATGCCGGGAGCCCTCGCGCAGGGCTCATTTTAAATGTAGGTTTTTCGTAGCGAATACAATGCATACATTATAAACCGAAAGAAGAACCGTGAAAATAAAATCTGATTTATATTTTGATAAGATTTATTAGTTAAGCGTTGGTTTTAAAATCAAAGCAAATATTCACAAAAAATTTAAAAGGTTGGAAACTATGTATAGCGACAAGACCCCCTGAAAACACTATTTTACTTCGTTTTACAGTGTTTTATAACACGGTGTTAAACCTAGTGCCGTTGACCGTCCGCGATGGTTTTAACTTTAGCGCAAACGTAATGCAGGTAACCCTCCCGGAGGGTTTACTTCCAATATAGGTATATGGCGGCATGGCGTATGAGTTCTATGAAAAGTGGGTGGAGTCGAATGTGTTTAGCATAGGTAACTAAGATTTGTAGAATCTGTTGCTCGAAGAGAGGAGGCCTGTGTCCCAGCTGTGGGAACAATACAGGTTGCAGAACCAGGTCATTGATAAACGGGAGAATTGCCAGCATGAACAAAAACTTATCGCCCATTGTAACAGTAAAGGTAAATGAATCACGGTGTGTTGCCACGTGGTATTGCAACAGCAACGCGAAGTGTTACGTCGTTGCAACTTATATTTTGAATAACAAAGACATTACTAGTGTCAACCCACCAACACATCATATTTTCTTTTAGGAATGTGCAGCTTTATTATTTCATTTTTTCAACAACTTACCGAATACGATGTCTGTCAGTAGCATGCAATAAGTTTCAACGTTATGTTAGTTATCAACGAATCGTTCACACGTAATGTGCGGTCTAAATCGACGATAAGGACGGTATTCACTTACTATGAGTACTGCTACCATCAGCAGCGTGCATATCAGTATCGTGAAGCATAAATTAATTGTTAATATTATCCTCGGAACTGGAAAAGAAAAGAAAAATAAAGATTATTTTAAAATGAACATTCAGGTAATACTTATGGGCTACATGTGTACTCTTATTATTCGCAATTTAATAAGAATTCTTATCAGTATTAGTCTTGAAGACGTTGGTCAGATTGATTTCGATTTATTAAGCGATGCAATCACTAAAGCGATAGCTAGTGCGCATCATTAACAATAGCATAATAGGTAATTAGTTATTGATTGACTGCGAATAGGTATATAACTTCTGTTTTTAATCAGCTGTCTAATTACGTAACACATTTTCGTAAACGATTACGACTAATCCGTTTCATTTTGACAGTTCAACAACATTCATTGCGTTAATTACGTTGTTGAACAGTTTTTTTGGCGCTTATGAAGCAATGGAAGCTAACACACACACACACTCATGTACGCACACTTACCTCCACACACTCTTACATACACACACACACAAACACCGAGAGCTGTTAAATAAATAATTGTTTAATTTAATTTATTTTTAATTTTTCTATAAACTCTATTTAACCTCATCATTGTAATATGCCACCACTTAAGGGAAGAGCGAGACAGCTCCGACACAAGTACTATTGTAACACATAAATTGAGGCAGCCCCAGTAAGTTACTGGGGCTGCCTTAATTTATGTATGAAACAATGTTTTAGTTGAAATAAATATTTTTGTATTTTTTTTTTTTTTGTATTTTGTAATGGATTAGCAATCTGTTTCAAAACGATTCAGATTCGGATTGATCGTGTATTAGGGTAATGACTAATGACTAACGGCCAATAATTTGCTGAAATAAGTAATATTGGCTAAGTCTCGATTCAATCTACTAATTTGTTTAAAGTATAGTATCGTGAACAAATCGTCCTGCTACTTACTGTCTAAATCAGAAAGTTTCCTATCAAAGTCTTCATCAAAGATGAATGTGCTGAATGTGATTCTGTGCCTCTTCACGACCCATACTACGATGATGGTGGCGATGGAGAGTATGATCCCGAGGATCGCTGTGATGAGCGTGCCCGTGCGCGTTGATGCACAACAGCAGCACTTCTGTAACCGCTTCATGGTGTCTGGTTTACTTCACTTCAAATCCCAATAATTCCTGAACTATGTCTCACCGTCTCATGGCTGCAACAAAAGCAATAACAATAATTAAGCTTTGATAAAAATATGTTTTACGATATAATCTTAATGCAACTAGGACTAAGTAGGTATGTACTTTATACTTAGTTGAATACTTGGAATAGTATGACGATAAACTATTCTAGAACATTAGACGCATTCCAACCTAGGTCATAGGTGTCACCTATGAATTAACAGACGTTTAATAGCATCTAATGGAATAATGCGGAACGTGGCTGCTTGCTGGAGAAATTCCTAAATTAAAGTAATTGTTTATCAGCTTGCTTTCATCAAAAAGTTATTCTATCGTGTAATGTAACATCTGTTTTGTCTAATAACGTGCGCGTTATTACGGTTTGTTTACTCATTTCATGTTACATAGCATCAATGTGCAATTTTACATAAGCTACGTGAATGTACTTTGGCAACATAAAAGTTGTAGTTTTATCTTTATAGCACTGATTGTGTTTTGTAAATGTAGCTAAATACTCACAAGCCGTGGGCGTCCGTCATTAGCTTGACCCGGTACTTCCGCGTCGCCATTGACTTTAGTGATTTCTTGCGGCTCATGTTTGGGATATCACTAATATTAGATAACAGTCTACTCTATCTCATTGATATTCGAGATGTTGCAACACCGCGCATATATTTAAATGTTTAGACACTTAAGAATGTACGAAACGTTTTTACTTAAGCATCTAAAAGTTTAGGTAAAACTGTCTGCAGTTCCTTGTGAGTAGGTACCTCCAGATGTGAAGAGGGGCGGGATAGTGATCGTAGGAATGATAATGGGTGGCGAAGAACTTACGCTTTCCTCGAGACTAAATAAATAAATCTTCTTCTTCTCGTGTAGCTAGTGACTAACCTGGTGTCAGTTTTAAAGCCGTCCATGGGCCTCTGTCGGGAAATATCTCTCGGGCATGCCGGTTTCCTCAAGATGTTTTCCTTCACCGTTTTTGAAGCAAGTGGTAATTAATAAATACGCACATGGATCCGAAAAGTCAGAGGTGCGTGCCTTGGGTTCGAACTCGAAACCAAAGAATAAAAAATAATAGTCTACTGCCTAATGTGTTTCAAAATGCTATGGGTAACATTTAATAGTTATGAAGTGAGAAAACAAATATCGATGTCGGCGTCATAAACCGAGTAGAAAGCCGTAAAAATATTGCATCACTGGCACCGCGGCCACTTCCGTTCGCAAGTCGTCCGACTGCGACACCGCTGTTATCGGTTCCTCGGTGTTCGGAGCTATTTCTGCTCGACCACGTGGCAGCTCATTAACTCGGGCAGCACCGTGTCCACGACCGACTATTACGCTATATTTTTTTCTTTTAAGTTCTTGGTAGATGGCAGATCCGACATAAAGATAGATACAATACCTAAACCTTAATATCAGGTTTTCCTGCCTAGCTCCAAAGAAGTAGTATTTCTTTTATGCCTATTTGTAAGTTCTTTATGTAGAGTCGTGGGTTAGGTAGGTATACCTCATGCAACATGAAAATGTTTGGCATATAATGGCCTTCGATTCTCGAATCGAATCTATTTTGGAGTGGCGACTATGAGTTTATAACAAACTGTATTTTGTTTTCCTCTATCTGAATTAGTGGGTTTTAGATTAGTTTGACATTAATTTACCTATGTAAAGTAGATGACCTTAAAAGAGCGACTTAGCTCTTGCCGAGTGTACATATAAGTAGGAAGAGATAGTTTCAAGAACTTTATCGGAGTAATCTAGTCGTTTGGACTGTGGCATAGCATAGCATTTCATAGTCAGCATCTCTATTGCAATGACTACCTGGTTCTTTATTAAGTATTTGCATAGGTGACTATATCAATTAGTTTAGTTTAGATAGGTAAATAAATATTTTGCTGTTGTTACTAAATCGGGGAAAATTCCGTGGAAAACAAATGTTCTGTTCATAGCGATATTCATTTTATTTAGGGACTGCAATTCCAACACAACATTTTTTGGTACGTATTTACCATAGATAAGATATTTCTATGGTACCTAGATGTAACTCGATTTTATAACTGTGCGCTTGGAGCTGTCAAAATCGTAGGTTGTTAGTATTGAAGTCACCCTCCCGGTTACCTCCTCAATTTCCCGACGCCTCATATTTGATAATCAACAGAACCCATAAAGGCTTGTGCAGACCAGCGCGACTTGTCGCGCGACGCGACACCGGTTATTGTTATACTGTGAAGTTTTCTTAGAAATTGTATTGTTCGTATCGCATTGAGCGACAAGTCGCGCTGGTCTGCACAAACCTTAAGTCCTTCTGTCTTAATATTCGATAAGTTTTTATGGTTACTAAATAAACCACATAATACACTGTAATATTTTGACGTTGACAGGCGCACAGTTATAAAAATCGGGTTATAAATTGGTATGTATGTCATGAAGTCTGGAAATAGAAAATTCCATGATTCTTGCCCGACCGGCTTTAGCTCAGTCCAATTTAAATTTCAATCGATATTATGTTAATCTTTTTTATTATATTAAACAGACGTTGAATATCAAAGCGACTGTAACCAATTCCCGAGGGCTTGCATTAAAAATTTCGCAATAGCGATCCATTTTGATTGACTGCAGTTACGTTGCGGTCCGGAATTAGACGCATTGCCTAACAGGTACCAAATCAATTGTGGATCACGCCTAGTAGTTCGATTACGTATTAAGAACTCTGATGGTTGAAACTGTGGCGACGGGATGTTGCGTTGTTGTGCTCCCTTTTGATTTAGGCAATCAACCAATATAACGCGCGTCCATTCGCTTGTATTAGTACCTATGAAGTAGGTACCTATCTTTGTTTGTTAGCCCGTCGAATCGAAACCATAACTCAACATAATGGCCTGTTAAAAAAATAAGCAGGCTATGATTGTGTAGGTACAATTTAATTTTTTTACAAAAACCCAACAAAGTAAGGCCCGCCCATTGTATGTTTTGTAGTGTTAAGTTTATTATTTGTTATGGTTTTTCTGGTGTACATTAAAGTATATAAAAATAAATAAAGTATAAGTTCGTAATAGCCATTAGGTACTAAGTAGGTACTAGGAGTACTGACATTAGCCTCTGCATTGCATGAGTCGGTGTCCAAAAGCTTTCAACAATCATTTGCAGACATGTGTGATGTTATGTCAACGTAAGATTGTGAGCATCGTTAGTTGATAATCTATGTAGCGAGATTACCTATTAACTATCGACTGTGAACTGTTACAATTTAACGCATTCATTTTCAGTAGTTCTAATAATCTATAAATGTCGAACCGTCAAATTGTGAACGACCTGGGCCCTATTTAATAAAATTTACAAATTGTAAATTGTAGATGACAAGCTACAATTTACAAGTTTCTGTTTAATAAAAATTACAAGTTACAAATTTGTCAAGGTGGAAAATTTACAAAATTTTAAAGTTGTACCTACAATTTTACATATTTCTGTTTAATAAACATTTTCACTTTACAAGTGTAAGTTTACATATTTGTAGGGAAAACTACTTTATTGAACATATAATTGTAACTATAAGTTTATATATTTTGTAAATTGTAGTATAATTCTGGCATGTGGTCCCATGGTGTGTCAAAACTTTACAATTTTGTGCCTCAACTAAAATCTAAATATTATAAGTAAACAAATGGTTCTAACAACGAATATTGAAAGTAATGATGTTAGTGATGATTTATATGTGATTGAACGGCAACGGCGAATTTTTCGTAAAAGGATACATTTTAGTTTTAATGTGACAAATTTTACGATCAACGAAAAATTTCGGGTAAGCAAGACTACCGTCGAAAATTTCAGAGCAAAAATAGGGCATTTACTTGAATTCAATACGAAGAGAAATATAGCCCTTACACCGACCGAGCAAATTTTTAAACTTACATTTTATGTGAAAACAAATATGTGTTACAAATATTTAGTTGTAAAACTTACAACAAAATATTTGTAAATACAACATTGTCATCGAAATCTACAGGCGTTTTAGGCGTTAAGGTTTATTAAACAGCACATGTCGTAAAACTTAATAAATATGTGACTTTTTACAAAATTGTAGGATTGTATCGTTTAACAGGGCTTTGCACTTGTCGACAGGGTTCAGAATCTGTCTGATTTTATCACCCGTAAAATTGTGAACCGTCTCTGATTGATAGGTCGTCTCTGGCGGTAGCCGAATTAGTCGCAGCAACTAAGCCAGAGCACCCCGGCCAAAAAGGTTAGATTAGGTTAGAGCTGTGACCAACCGCGCCAAGTTAGTCGCTACTACTGCCTATTTAGTATTAGCGCAAGCTGTGTTCGTCGCATGCAAGTTTGAAACCTTCACAATTTGTCGGTTTGCCATGGATAATTATGAATTATCGAAAAATAATGCGTTACGGTTAAACTGTACTTGAATGATTTATTTATAGTTCACAATTTTTCAATAGTTGATAATCTCACTTGATAAATTACAAAGTAACGATGTGCATTATAATCATACGGTAAATGTATGTCAACACAACTGTTTTTATAGACCGGATTGAAACGGATTTGCAAAAAGTTTGCAATAAGTAGGGTGACGATAACCCTCGCTTTATCGCTGGCATTGGCCTGACCCAGTTCGCAGATCGGCCCCATTAGAACAAATGCCTCGCCTATACTGCTATTCTACGGGACACACCTAGACATTTTACACCCCATTACCATTTGCAATGTTTGGCTTTGAAAGCTTTTACTGCAAACTTAATCTGGGTCCATTAGATGTTCAGCCGTAGGTTAAGAACGGATTTTTGGATGTCTCGACTGTAGACCTGTACCCTAATTGCGTAATACACGATCAATTTGAATCTGAATCGTTTTGAAACAGATTGCTAATCCATTGCTTCATATGTTCGCAAAAAATATCTGTTCAACAACGTAAATAACGCAATGAATGTTGTTGAACTGTCAAAATGAAACAGATTAGTCGTAATTGTTTATGAAAATGTGTTGCGCAATTAGGGTACTGGGCACGCACATATGCGATTGTTAATGCTTAGTAAGTGTCGAAGGGTTTCAATCAAAGCCCCGTATTCATAATAAGTATTTCTCCAACATAATGTTTACAATGCGACACAAAAACAAACAATTGTATAAAAAAATAGGGGTATCGTAAAATTACAATTACGATACCCATGAATCGTAATATGTAATTTAGAAGATTGAATTATGATGTTCCGTTGATATGAATGTAAATAGAGAATCGTACCAGTAATAAATCTAAGTGCGCAGTTTCCGTGTTGGGCGGTAGGCGGCAGAGTTGCTAGTAGTAACTGTATAGGTACTTGTCTTTGTCAGGGGCATTGCGCAATACGGAGATCGAAAACGAATGTCATGGTATTGCTCTTGTTCCGTCGATGGTTCAATTTCATAAAGTAATTTGATGGACGCCAAATATCCATCCATCACAGAACAATGCAGAGACGAAGCGGTTTTTCCGTTCTTTATTACACTGTTTTGCTACGACATTTAGGATTAGTTGAAACAATTTCCGTTGTGCTATATTCTATAAGGAGTCATGGTATGAAATAGTTCTTAGTGCCACCTCCTTTGTGAAAGGAAGTTAGTACCTATGTTTTCACTCCATGTCGAGGTTCATTGGTGTATTGGATTAGTAATCCTTGTACTTTTATAGAGTTGTTATGCTCCATGAGCCGCAGTTCGCGTGATTTCTTTGTTACATTGTAACGAGCACAATCTATGTGTACATAGTGCTGTTACTTATCTTTGTTTATATCAATTCTCAAGTAGGATGTAACTACCGGCTAACGGTCTTCTTCCTGTCATGCTTCAGTTCAATTGTTTTAGAGGCAATTTGCATATTGTGGTTGAAGTTATGAAGCTTAAAGGTACCATTCCGTACCCGACCGCAGGAGGCAACTGCAGGCGACGTGTCGCCGCGACACGACTGGTTTCTATGAATTTCTATGAAATACCTTCCGTAGCTAGCGACACGTCGTTGGTAGCTACGGGCGAGCGACAGGCGACTCGTGTAGCCCGACCGCAGACCAGTAGGGCCACCAATGCTCGAGCGATAACACTTTTTTCTATCTACCGACTGGAATACGGGCTGCTGCCGCCTGCGGTCGGGTTTGGAATCATGACTATAGCGACATGACACGACGCCGCGACGTGACGCCGCAACACGTCACCTGCAGTTGCCGCCTGCGGTCGGGTACGGAATGGTACCTTTAGCTATAATTTTTAAACAGAAATGGTATCCGAGAAACTTAAGATACTGGTATTTGTGGACAGGCCTACATTGTCCTCCCATATATAGGTTAATTTTTTTTTTGACTGTGGCAAATTATCAAATACATACCTTTTTTTTTTTTTGATGATGGGGAATCATCAAATGACTTCTCCCGCTCTGGGTGGAGCGAGAGAGTGTGTCAGACTTTTACTGACTAAAATCCACCCGTGTTCCTTCCGTTGCCTGGGTGAGGGGGCCGCGATATCATCAAATACGTACCTAACATTGTAATTTGGAAAAATTGTAAATGTCAATTATTTTTAAAAGAGTAAACGTGGAGTTTCTTGCCGGTTCTTCTCCATAGGAAACGACCATTTGGGAACTGTGCACCTAACTTCTGACGTTTCATAAGTGCCCATGTAAGTGAAAGTGTGAGTGAGTAAGTGTGTGTATAAGTGAAGTATAATATTTTGATTTTGACATCATTCGGGGTTTCTGAGAAATGGTAAATTAATAAATTATTATTTATTATGAATTTTTTATAGAGGTATAACGTAGATATCAAAACAAACATTCACTATTTAGCAAATCTTTCTTTAACGACATTTTTAACGTATTGCGTAGTTGATTGATACTGGCATGGTATGGCTAATGAAAGATTTGAAAGAGATTCCCGCACGCGGGATGGTGTTAATCGCTGCATTCCAGGAAATCTCCCGCATTCTCAACTTGTTACGTATCGACTATGGACTCATAAAAATTACCCTTATGAGAATTTGTCATGATTCATACAAATTAGAGGATCAGTTTAATGGAGTGAGGTGCTCGAGTAATAGAAGGACTCTTGAAGAGATTTAATTCATGTTCACTTAAAAATAGTCTCTCACTCTAAAAATAGATTTGTTATATAGTAGGTATACTAACTGCCCGCCCTGGCTTCGCACGGGTAGCACTAAGTACAAGTTATCTACGGCGCACCTACCTACCTACCCTACTCTACCTACCTACATACTTACCTACCTACCTACCTACCCTACCTACGCACATACCTGCATATTTACCTACCTGCCTACCCACATACATACCTACCTACCTACTTGCATATCTACCTACCTATCCTAAGAACCTTCTCCTTACAATAACAAACACAACAAAAAGTAATTAGCGAAATTGGTACAGCCGTTCACGATGATGATAGGAGTAGGTATAGTAGATATTTACTATACCTATCGAAAGTATAGTTTGGCAAGCGCAGTGCGTTCTTGACTATAGGTCATTAAACAAGCGAAGGTCGGTCTTCACAGCAGGGCTTTCTGTGTCATTGTCAACACACCACTACGACCGCACATCGAATTTTTAATGATGGAAAAGTTTGGACACGAGGAAACGAGGTTGTGAATTTACAGAAGGAACGAGAATTTTGTAAGTGCTATTCTGGACAAAGATAACATCGTAGGTACGAAGTACCCTACGAGGCTACGACAAGTGATTCTAGAATCTCTTGTCGTAGGGTAAGGCGACCATAACAGGTAGACGGGTTAATGGGTAGTATAACAGCTTCTTGTGCACGAGTAACAATAAAAATGGTTTACTGATTCATTTGCCAAGTAGGTACTCATAATTAATTAGGTACCTATCTACTGTAACAAACCGTCACCGTCGGTTCTGATTCAACACGAAGCAACGGCGCAGTTGAAACGGCGGTTATTATTAATGCTTCTTTTGGTAGAGATTCAAGTACATCGGAATGTCGTTTATTCTTTAGTTACCTAGACTAAAGAATAAACCACATTCCGATTTAATAAAAGTATTCTAAAAATTATCTACTTCGTAGTGTATCAAAATAATTAATTATATTTAACAAAAACACAATCGCAAGTGGACAAGTTTTTACTACAAACAACTTACTTTGCATGTTGACTGTACAGCACAGTGTACTGTAACACTATTAACTAAACCAATTAATATACGAGATCCACTTACAGCTGTTCACATGTCCGTATCATCTAATATTATCACGCTCCCAATTCACTTAATCGATGTTAAGTAACGCAATCAAGAGTCCATTGCAAGCATCTGTATGCAATTGATCCGGGCATTCCACTCGGTGCCCACACTAGCCCCAGATGCGTGCTCCCGATAAAACGCCCATACACCGCGTAATCCCACCAATACTACTTTACTGTTAGACTTATTCTTCAGATAAAGAGGCTCTCGACATCTCGTGTGAATCGAACTTGCATTGCATATTGCACCGAGGAGGGATTTGAAAACGTTGAATCATTACTTCATTGCGGTTGTTTTTGCTTCAGTAGGCAAAATTTTTGTAAAAACCTAGATATTTACAACATTGTTACCTACTAGAGTTAGTTTTTCACTCCGCTTACGTTGAGCGTAATCGGAAAATAAAACTAAATTCAGGGGCCTTACCTACATAAAAATATGTGTAGCCACTAACCAGTCCTGTAACTATTCATAGTACCTACATATTAATGCTGTTTAAATAAATACGGTTTTAGAAGGTCAAACGTGTACTAGTCAGTAGAGCAAAGTCAGTGTCATTAACTAATTAACATGGGGCCTTGCCTCTGCGCTGCTCTGCGCACACTAACCCAACCGCGTATAAACACATACATCATTCATATGTTTGTGTTCAGTGCACCATTCAAAGAACAACGTCTTTGACGGCTTTTTATGACGCCCGACATGTTAGAAGATATGAATAACGAAGCTATGAAAACCGACCCACTTTTTTTGTTATCTATGACTTAAACATTACCCAATCTTGTCTTTAATCAGTGCACGACAGTGGAACAATAAAGAATGAACGACAAATACTGACATAATATTTACCTGATAGCTTGAGAAATCGTTTATGTAAGGATAAGAGTAAAGACAATTAGTGGTCCGTGTCACCCACGAGAAGCGCGGTTTGCCTCGCTTTGGACAGATACTCTGTGCGCGAAGGCCGGCGCACGCAGAAGGTAGCGTGACGTCACCAGGTTCACGTCGAGTGACGCTCACTCATTCGTACAAGAATGTATATTGTAAACAATGAATTCTCTCACTAACAAAGTCGTCGCGTCGGCCTCTTTTATCATGGGTTTACTTTCTCACAGCAGCCATAAAAACGATATTTTCTGGTTCTCACATCTGAGCATTTCGGACTTTTGTCAATCACGTGATGGATAATTGACGACTGATGATATGCCTTTGGTCAGCCAATCAAAATAATTGAGGCAAGGAGGGGTTTGCTCGACCTCTCGCCCCATATGTCAAGAACAATATCAGGGCAATATGGTCCGTAATCCAATTTCCTTTTAAAGGCTTTTAAAGCTTTCCCAAAGTATGAAAGTGACTATACGTTAATGTTAAGAAAAATTCAACAACTATAAATACTATGGAGTGACTATGAAGGTCACGTGAGTGGCAACCACAACACAATGTCAGTGTCAAGCTTGGTTAGTAGATTACGATTCGATGAAGCAGTGAACTCACGCAAAAACTATATATGGTCATACACCTCAGCGATTACTGACAGAGACCAAGGTTAACCACTATTGACTACTGATTTAATAAAAAAATATAAATATCTTAACTCGCACTGTTGTCAAGTTATTCTGAGAATGATTCAAACCAATCACCAATCATAGAGCGATATACAGTATGCGGGCTTTATTTCATTTTGTGCTAAGTAAATGTCAACGTGAGTTCTTTAGTTAGGTATTTATAAGACGACCCTCCGTTTTACCCACTATTCATTACTTGGTCAAGGTTCAGCTTTAAGTGACGTCATGTTTAGTAATCATGTTTACCTCGTCTAGAAATCAGTCATACTGGCGTCAACATATCATCATATTTGAACCACACTTTGAAAACACAGAAAATAGATGATCCATACGCCTTCTCAATCCCAAGTCACGTAGAATCTTAAATCGACATAAATGATGTGGATGACATCACCCAAAACACCAGTGTTGTAGCGATGTGTAATACAATATGCAACAGAAATGACTCACAAACACAATGTTATTATATGAACTGCTGATTCCACAAACTCCATGACTGGATGGAAATGATATTCGTGGGGATGAATAATAAAACCTTTATGCATTTCTAGTATCTAGCAACTTGTTAGGCTAGATCGCAAATCATGCCCATTAATAATTAATTAAAGCGTTCATTGACTTTTACTGAATCTAATTTGATGACCAAACCAGGTTACAGTTCATGTATCTTTAATTTGGAATGTTGATACGCTCCGTTGTTCCAGATCAATGATAATTATTCAAAACGATTCGTCAGTCAGGAAACAAAGACCGAAGAAGGTTCAACGTTTCAAAATCCTTTTGTATACATCTGTATGTGTTGGTTTCGGCAGGCAATTGATGTTAATATGGGGCGTTAATTGTTAGAATCATAGCGTATAACGGAGGGTACCTACGTGGGCTACCGTCTGGTTCTCATGCAGTTGTTAAGTAGAAAGTAGGGAAAACGAGGATAAATTACCAGGCGAGCTCTCAAGGCATGTTAGACGTTAGTACTACCATATGCAGTGACTCCATATATGGGTGGAGTCGGGAACATAGACATGTTCTCACGTACATCAAGAATGTCACAACCGCTCGTACCGTTTTCCACTTGATACCGGTATTGACACAACTGTTTTCCAAAGATATTGTACGAAAAGTAGCCTAGTTGAACCGTTTTACAGACAAAAGACAGAGCAGTGAAGAAAGGAAAACCGTCAACTCGACCCACATTTACAGGACATTATTGCTGTACGTATAATTCTTATGTCTGGAGTTATTAAGCCAAAAATGATATATTATATTATATTTAATGTCTTATATCTGACACCTCAAAATATTTTTGTTTTTCGAGTTCTGTGAATAGATAGAGATAGTTCTGGAACAGATTTATAAATACTTTGACGATAAACCGAGTCTTTGGTTTGATGCAACATTATGCGTAGCTGAGCTATCACTGTGGAATTCCGCTTCGTTTATATCTCTACACATGTTTCCGTTGTCATGGTTTTCGAAACAGAAAACTGAAACATGCTGAACCATGCTAAACTATGGTTTTATGGCGGTATATAACTGTCGTTAACGTGAGACAGTTACTTTCTGTTTAGCTCAGGTTACCTCTAACTGTTCTAATTACGCTACTTTTGATTTCTTTGTTATTATTTTTCTGTGTAACGGAACCGTTTGATCTTAGCTCTCTTTTAATCGATTTGAGATTAGACAACAGAAAATTTAAAGATGTATGTTCATGCAGCATTTCAATATGGCTAAGTAAAATATTTATTTACTTAGCCATATTGAAATGCTGCATGCTAACTTGCTAAGTGCGTGTCACGTAGGTACCATGTTTACACGGCCTGAAAGGCGTTGATAGCCGTGTGTAAAGAAAGCTACAGGCTTAAGACGGTAGACAGATAATAATACTTTTGCTAAATGTTAGATAAAAATTCAACCAAGTTGTTTAAAGGTTATTCACACTCTGGACATAAAAATCTATTTCGCCGCTATATGATAAAAAAAAAAACAAGATTAAGATATAATATTATTTTGTTTTTCTATGATTGAATTGTATTTCTATGATTCTTAGTTTGAAACTGCAATGTATTTCGTAGAGCCACGATGATCTAATTCTCATTCACGAACAATTTTGCGATTGACATCCATTCTATCCAAGTACGCAAAAATAGAATTTGATCCTTGGACAAATTGTGTTACATGGGGACTAAGTGACTTTAAATAACGTTGTGGATACGAATGACATCATACTAAAATTCTGATCTTTTATTGGCTAGGTGCTATTACTTGTTACACTTCGACGAATTGAGTCCTATCAATTAGAACATATTCTGAATATGAAGTAGACACATAACGGTAGGTACATTTTGTAACGTTAACTGCTCTATCGGCAATGCCTTCATCTAAATCATCATCATCTGTGTTTTCCAAACCTACATACGCAGTAGCAATCTATTGTCGGCTTCACCAGGCGTGTCTGATGAATAAATAATGTTAATTATTTGTTGGGCGATAGCTTCATTGAAATCGTCTTCCCACACCTCATTCTTAATTGTTCGGCATGTTATGTTGCTGTAAAAGCTTGAACAATGTCCTCAGCTAATGTTAAATAACATTTCGTAATGCAGAATGACTACCCATTTAAGGTGTTTTGACAATTTTCGATGAAAATGACCGAATGCAAACTAGAAGGGACATTAGTTCTATAGGCTTTGTTTACCTACATTTTACAAAAACATCACAAGTATTTTTTTCACATTTCGTTATCCTGATACGACTTGACGAGTTGACGTTAATTAACAAGTTGATTGGTTGATAGTTGTTTTATTGTAATTATTAAAACAAGTTCTAATTTGTATAAAAGTATCAATATTATTCCGGTGAAAGTTTGGTGATTTGAAATACCATATTATTTATTCGATTTTCCTTCGGAATGGGTTAGTGTAGTACATTCTTTTTTAACTTTGGATATATTTATTAGGTAGTGAATATTTCATAGGTTATGACGTCTATTCGCGAATCTTTACGTAAACATTGGCGGGTGGTGCGTAAAGATTGAATTTTCAAAAATAACTTGCGACTCACACTGTTCAAGGTAAGGACGTAGCGTAACCCAAATATATTCTAAAACAAAATCAAGGCCTTTACCACACACGGCGCAACTATATATGATATTTATAATCGGAAATAAAAAAACAAAGGTTATTTTAAAATATGATGTCAGTCGAGTTATTTACCTTATATGTGAGGTTCAAACTAATAAAGTAAATCACTGCTTATCACTGTTTACCACTTGTTAATCACTTGGACGATGTAAATGATCACCGGGTATCTGTCGTGCTCGTAACTAGTGTGTTTGTCCGCGGCAGTACGCGATGTGACTGTTCGCTCGCCAGAGATCGTCTGAAGGAGTCACGCTCGCGACTGTACGCAGAGTCCGCCAGCCGGCTGACATAAAAAGTACTCTGTGCGGCTGACGCACGCTGATGATGGCAGCGCTAATCATACTGCACCACCCGTTTTCTTGGATGGGATTCATTAAGTTATTAAGCAATATAAATAAGTATAACAGTAGTTACAGTACCTATTTTACATCGTATTTTATATTTCGTGGGAGAAAATGATTGGGTAGGTAATCCGCTATGGTAACAACGGTATGGAAACGCCATTGCGTTGTGTGTAAATGTCATTACATTTAAACATTTATGTATAGCAGTATTGAATAAAAAAATCAATGAAATATTGAAGAGTTTGAGAAGAGTTTTTTATAAGGTTGGTGTTTGGCTCAAACAAATGTATAGAATGTTGGATTCACAAACCTTAGAAAAAAGTGAAATGACAGCAAACAAACTTCACTCACCTGACAAGACAAAATGTTGTACAAAATAAATAAAATCATAAAAAAATCAGCAAGTTTACAGAAAATGTCTTCGAAATTTAGGTGGCTCGGTAACAAGATTCTTCATTAAAATGATAAACATACTATCGTACGTGGGCATGAACATGCAGTCCGAAATTTGTTTATGGTGCCTGCTGGGGCTCGTGCGAACCATCTTCGACGCCACGCTCTTCAAAGTGAACGCCAATCTAAAGCAGGTGCCGTCGATGACAGATTTATTAAAGAATCCTATTAGAATACAATTAAGTAGATGCAGAGCCGCCTACTGTTGACACACATGTGTGTTGTAGAAGTAAGTCTATGTTGTGAGATCTATCCTAACTATAATAATTATAAATAATATCCTAACTTCTTATTAATATTATAAATGTAAAAGTAAGTTCGTTTGTTTGTTGCGCTTTCACGCTAAAACGGCTGAACGGATTTGGATCAAAGTTGGCACATGGGTAGACCATGATACTTATGATACTTTTTATCCGATATTCCCACGGAATCGAGACTTATGCGTGTGACACCGCGGGGCGCAGCTAGTATATGAACATCTATGAAGGTACTAGAAGTACTTTATACCTATTTGAATATGAACAGTGAATTTTTGTTTAGCGGGATATCTTCTCATGTTCATGTATCATTTTAATAGTACGTATTATGAGAGATTAATAAATTATCAGATTCATTCAAAATATTTTCTTTTAACTTTGGAGCAATAGATAGTCTTGATTAGGTAATAAACGCTGTGTAGCGCAAGTAAAAACATGATACAAAGGCAAAGGTCATCTTTTAGTGATTAAAAAGTAATGCTCTTTCAATGGGTTCATCTGTTACATCTCAGAATTACTGAACCGATATTGATTTATACCAAGTGGTAGGAATTCATATAGATCTCTGTTGTTGAAATTGAATGTAGAACAAAGTAAAATAATTATTTTGTGACTTCATGGATAAATCAAAGAGACATAGAACTTCCTGTTGTTGTTTTAGGGACATTAGTGTCATTTGCTTTCGATGTCGTTAGGAAAGACAGTGAGCTCAAAGCATATCGGGAAGAAGAGGGTTAAACAGGGACCTATATTTTTTTCCCAATTGTCACCATATTTGAATAGAAGCTTATTGAAACTCCTGAAATTGAAGAAAACATCGTTCGGGTGGCCGCTGATATGATGAAATCCTGATGTTAACCGTGCGTAGTCGGTGAATTTGTAATCTTATTCCTCAAGTGACTGAACTACATTGCTTAGGCTGTTAATTAATTATCAGCATTTAACACGTGGGTACGCAATATTTACGTAAACGCCTACCCACAGGATGTCACATTTCCTCAATCGACAAACAGCTGATGAGTAGGTATTGTCGAGGTTTTCATTCAGTTCCAATATGAATACGTAGGTACTAAGAAAAACATAGAGTTTCATTTCAAAGCGTAATAATAATTCTGTTTTAAGGAAAACAATTATAGTTATTATTAATAATAGTAATATAATTATAATAACAGCCTATTACTGTCCTACTGCAGGATAGGATAGGACATTTCTCATGCAGAGAAAGCCTGATAATTGATCAATTATTATCGAACCAATATCAAAAATTCATTTGGAAAAAGTTTGGTGGGTGTAGGTAATATTATAATTATAGAGGCGAGTTGCTATCCCATCGCCAGTCTATGAATAGCTGTTTCTCTGTTTGACGACCCGCGTGAAATGATAAGCAGATGATAGATTTTCGTATTCCCCCCAGAGATCAGGAAGAATAATATTATGATGGAGTAACGTTTACATATAGGCATAGCGGTCTTCAAATCCCACAGATACACAATGGTTTACAAACTCACGAGTGATATCCAAGTGGTATGGAATTATTACGAATTTATGATACATACTTTTCAATCTCAACCTACATGCTTAGCGGTCATTAAAGTAGGTACAGTACGACACAACTTAGATGTAGCATCGGCAAAATTCGTAAAACCGATCACCATCCGACCTGAGTGCGTCTTCAAAATCATCAATCTTTATTACTGCTTTAGGTGAACATGATCTTTACGAAAACGCAATAACTTGTAAAATCATTTATCCAAATACAATCGTAAAATTGAAATGAATGATTGAAAAATTTCAAATTTATGCTACATCCAAGTTGTGTCGTACTGTACCTACTATATCCAAGCTTATTGTAAACACACATATATAACGATAATTTCAAGATCCTTCATTCTCCGTTGTTAGGTGTGGCAGATGAACATGCCGGCCGAGCTGTCGAAGCCGGTGCAGCGCGCTCTGCGCACCATGGTGTCAGGCGTCATGCTGGTGCAGTGCTTCACCGTCTACGTCTACCTCGCTGCTTACATAGTCCTTCTCTATCCTGTGTTCCTGGTACGACATCATTGTCATGCTCCGTCGTAACGGTGCAACTAGACTGTAGCCGATCGATGATATACCTACACTTTTTTTTAATTATTTTATAATCTACGTCGCTGCGAATCTCTTAGGGAACTATTTAAAAACATTAATATTATGACGGTACCTTGCCAATTAATTTATGAAAATATTATGTATGTAAGAAAGAATCTACATGTTGACCACCCTGATGCGGCAGCCTTAAAAACCGAAATGCTAACCAGATCGGCTTTTGAAGGACTAAAATGTTGACTTATGTGGGGCGGTCAATGATGTTGCTGGGTTATTTCAGGTGGGAGTTTAAAAGGAAAACCACAGGGATGAGCACAAAACTTATATATTCCTCTATTCTTTTACACACACATACACACACAATATACAGAAATAGAAGAATAAAATAATTACGCCTTAAACACTAAGAGACTAATATTTATAGAACAGACTTTAAATCTGACTAAGCTTGAACGCGATGGTGTTCAGAGGTACTAATAACTGAACACGTATTACTTTATGAAAGGTTGAGAGACGACTGAACTGTACTCGTATTGCCTTATGAAAGGATGAGAGACGACTGAACTGTACTCGTATTGCCTTATGAAAGGATGAGAGACGACTGAACTGTACTCGTATTGCCTTATGAAAGGTTGAGAGACGACTGAACTCACGAATACACAAGTGGGTTTTATTTATAGTAGTGACACACTATCACACAGTGTGTGTGTCTCTACTTACACAACTTTTTCATCGC
Source organism: Agrochola lota (assembly GCA_947364205.1). Classification (NCBI taxonomy): domain Eukaryota; kingdom Metazoa; phylum Arthropoda; class Insecta; order Lepidoptera; family Noctuidae; genus Agrochola; species Agrochola lota. The sequence goes on along the minus strand of OX376223.1, from coordinate 12,248,630 downwards.
CTACTTACGTCAGTGTGTTTGTATTTGAGGGGATTCCACGTTCGCGGGGAATGCGGGGTACTAACATATTTGGGCGTTCCGGGGGAACTGAAACGTATGAAGGGGACTCAACTGCGCAGTAGAAGTTGCACATAACATTGTTTACGTTAGTGAACAAAGGAATTTACTGAATTCTCGACATGGTGACTCGATTTCCTTATGTGAAATAGGTATACAGGTGGGAAATGATCTATCTAGCGTTATAGTCTACTTTAAAATATTGTACTATGTAAGGATAAAATATTACAGAGCTTTTTAGTTAGTATATAAGGGTATATAAGGCTTTTTTACATGGAATAGTCATAATTTCAGTTACACTACCCTTTTTAGCAAGAATCATGTCTGTAATCAATACTTTTATCTTACATGCTATGTCGACAATGATTTTATGATTTAAACTCGCACTACTGTGCTTCCCTTACATTCCACCCCCTGTAACAGGGTTCAGCCGCATTACATCCTGGTCTGTGGGAAGCACAATAATCTTCGCTACGGGTCGACGCAGGACCCCATTTATGGTTTTTACATCAACTACACGGATGATTCCATCATTACCGTGGTATACAGATTTAATTAGACCTTTTGTCCACGCACTTCGTTCTTTATTATTGTCCGCTATTATCACTACATCACCAACACATACATTTGGTACATTGTTTGTCCACTTTTCACGACGTTGTAACGTTGGGAGATATTCCCGCAGCCAGCGTCGCCAGAACATGTCAGCGAGCGCATTCACGCGCCGCCATTGCCGTCGGGAATCGATGTCCTCGGTGTCACTCGATGCGAACGGCGTACTCCCGGACGCAGTCCCCAGGAGTAGATGATTCGGGGTTAAAACCACAGGCTGGTTGTGGTCATCGTAGACGTAGCTTAGCGGCCGGCTATTTATGATTAGCTCGGCTTCGGTGAGAAGGGTGTAGAGGATCTCCTCACGGGGGGCACGCTCCTTGAGCGTGCTTCGAAGTGCGTTCTTGACAGATCTCACCAGGCGCTCCCAGCAGCCACCCATATGTGGGGCTGCCGGGGGATTGAAGTGCCACTCGATGCCTCGGTTGGTGGCCTCGGTCTTGATCTGACCTTGATCAAGGTCTTTCAGGGCCGCTCGTAGCTCGGAGTTGGCACCGATGAAGTTTGTACCTTGATCTGAGTACAGGTGGGCTGGTTGCCCACGGTGCGCAATGAGGCGCCGCAAGGCTAATATGGCGGAGTCGGCGCTCAAGGAGGCGGCCAACTCTAGGTGCACGGCGCGCGTGGTGAGGCAGGTGAATAAAGCACCCCACCTCTTCTCGCGACGCCGCCCAATGGTCACTTCCATCGGGCCGAAGTAGTCGACGCCCACTCTAGTGAAGGCTCTTCTCGAAGTCTCCACTCTGGTGAGTGGAAGGTCGCCCATTTTTGGTGGGGCGGGCCTAGCTCTGCAGATGCGACAGAGCTGGCAACCGGCGACCACCGATTTTACGGAGGTTCTCACCTTTGTGATCCAATACTTCTCTCGTAGATTGTTCACGACGGTCTCGTGATTGGCGTGTAAAGCGATCGCATGGTAATGCGCGATCAGCTTTCTTGTCAGAGGGTGACGTCCCTCCAGGATAATTGGGTGCTTTTCACCGAATGTGAGCACCTCGCAAGCACTCAGACGTCCTCTCACCCGAAGAAACCCATCGTCAGTGACCATGGGATCTAGGGCCTTGATGCTGCTATTGTTAGGCACAGGCAGCCCTTTAAGAATGGCGGTCCGCTCGCTGCTGTAGCTATCTTCTTGACACAACTTTATTAGATGATTGTGAGCTACTTCTAAGTCGAGCCGCTGTAGCTCGGCTGTTGTCCGCCGCTTCCGACATTGGCCCACAAAAATGAGGACACGTGCCATGACGCGCTGTATACGCCCCCACGAAGAGTAGCGCTCGTACTGCAGGAGTGGCGCCACCGGCGATGCGGTTGCGTGTACCCGCTGGATGCGCTCGAGGTCCTTCTCCGCAACATCAGTCTCGTGGCCACTGCTCCTGTGGATCACGAAGAAAAGAGGGGCCCGACAGCCACGCTGCGTGGTTATCGGGCCAAGACAATCTGGTCGCCGTGTCAGCAGGGTTGTCCTCCGAGGGTACCCAGCGCCAGTTGCCTCGGTCTGATAATTTATCTATCTCAGCTAATCTATGTGAAATAAACCTTTGAAATTCATGTGCCTCAGAATTTATCCATTTGAGGACTGTTTTGCTATCAGTCCAATAAAACTTTTTGGATATCATTAGCCCTAACGCTTTCTCTGTCGTGTCTGCTAATCGACAGGCTAATAAAGCTGTTTGCAACTCTAACCGGGGAATAGAAATTACCTCGTCGTCTTTATCTTGTAATGGCTCGTCCCACTGGATTCCTGGTTTCCAAATTTTCTGCATTAATATGCGTGATTGAATTACGCATGGATACAGGAAACCCAGTGGGTCATAAATGGACATAATCATACTTAGAAATTGTCTGTTAGTGGGCACTAGACTTCCATTTATAATATGTTCTGGAAGTCGCTTAAACGACAGATCAAAACCTAAGTTATCTTCTCTAGGTGCCCATATTAGGCCTAGTGTTCTCTCCACTGTGCCTATGCCTTTCTCGAGAGCTACCTTTTCAGGAATGTCTGTTTGGAGCTTGTCCCTCAGTTCTGATGAGTTGGTTACCCACCCCCGTCTAATGAATCCACCGGAGGCGTGTATTCTAGTAACCTTCTCTATCAGTTTGTTAGCTTCATCATCGGAACAGGTACTATCTAGATAATCATCCATATAGTTGTTAGGTAAATGTATCTTATCATGTTTCCACAATAACCCGACTTCCCATTGTGATTCGTCGGGCACACGGTGACTAGTGTTATCTAATACGTCTAACGCTCTTTCAATGTCTTTATGTTTACGAGCGTTCTGTGAAATGCCTATAGCCTCTAGCTCAAACTGAGACTTTACTAGGTCATGCAAATCAGGAAGGGAGACTGTCATGCAATTTACTGTTTCAATATTGCTTTTAATGTCAAACGGTCCATGTATGACCCATCCTAATTTAGTAAGTGAGGCAACTGGCTTACCGGATTTCCCGTGGCGGATGTCCTGGCCGACGAGTAGCTCCCAGTTGTCCTGCCCGAGCAGCAGCAGCGGCTTGGCACCCCTCATCTCCGCGCAACCCAAGTCGCGGAGGTGAGCGTTGTCGCGAAGCATCGAGGCGGACACTGTTTGTATCGGCATGTTCATGTTCACCATAGTACGACACTTAATGTTATGGCACTGCCCGTTTGGACCTTTTATTTGAACTTGAACCGCTCGCGACGTTAAGTCCGTGACCCCGTGGCCACCTGCGGTCTTCAACGTTAGGGGTATACGAGGACCCGCTAAGTTGGTAGCGATTTCACTGTCTATTAAAGATACGGTCGCGCCGTCGTCTAATAATGCATAGCTTTGTTTATTGTCACCGTTACTATCACTGATTGTTACAGGGATTATTTTTAACAATGCTGTAGCCCGCCATTCACCAATATTTGTTACGCTTTCAATCTTATCTGTTTCACACGCTTTGTATTCTTTCCTTTGTTTATCGGCGTGTAATAACAGGTGGTGCGCGTAACCGCATTTCTCACACTTATTTGCGCGGCAGAATCTTTTGGGATGTTTACTAACTAAACATTTAAAACACGTATTTTTTTCTTTAATTGTGTCCCAACGCTGTTGTACACTAAGTTTTTTAAAACTTTCGCATTCTTCTATTGTATGTTCCTGCCGGCAGATAACGCATTCTTTAGGTACGGTATGTTCATCGCTTTGTGTGTTTATCCTTTGTGCTGGCGGTGGCCTATTGATAAAGGAACGCGCGGTATTCATTTGTCGTGTTTGACTGATGACTTGCTTCTTCACAGGGGATTTGAAAGGACTAGACTCTATCATACTTGGTTGTACGTAATACGACGTCGAGCGCGTTAAATGAATTAAGAAGTGTGATAATATTTCTAAGTTAGGTGAGATTCTTAAATCCACCCCCTGTGAGTTATCTATTCCCATAGCAAAGTCACCGTACTGCGCGCGTTGTATCGGTGTAAGTTTATTTAAAAGTTCGCTTACTAGTTGCGGATTATTTATATAACCGTCAGCGCGAATGTTTTTAAGTAGAGACACACAATTCCTTACTGTTGAAGAAATCTTTCTTAGCTCGCGGCCGCTCTCTGTTACTTTAGGTAGGTCCCTAACTTTCTTTATTGCGCATTGTAAAATTAGGGTTGGATGCCCAAACTCTTCTTCAAGCGCACGCATGATATCGGAGGGATCCGTACCTGAGCGTAATAAATCCTCTACTGAGGTTTTTGCCTCTCCATGCAATGATGTCTTAAGCCGTGCTAGATTTTCGTGTGTTCTAAAATTATACAATTCTGATGTATCCCAATACATATTTCTATAAGAAATCCATTCGGCTGGGTCTCCGCTAAAGTGTGGCAATTCGTATGCCTGTCTGGGTACCGGTCGCGGTCGTGCCATACTAGTGATTGCCTCCGCCAGTCTATCAATTTTCCTGTCCCTGTCGCCTGATGCCTCTCGCCGTCTTTCTTTTTCATCCACTCCGTGGTATGTCTGCTGCCTTGTATCCGACTCGAGAATCGATACTCGAGGTACATTGGCGGCCGGGGTGGTAAAGACGGGATAGCTACGAGGCAGACTGAACCTTATACTTTCGGTACAGACTGGCGTATACATCTGCGTCGTAGGTACCGTTAGGTTAGGTAACGGTACTGACGTAGACGCTCTTACATGCGAGACATTATTGTTATTAGGCATGATCGGTACACAGTATATATTAGAGTCACGATTGAGACTACTTACGTTTAGTCCCTGTGTGACTTCTGGTTGGTGACGCGCGGCCATATCCACAGGCGCGCGTGTCATAGGCGGGGTACATAGCACTGTATCAACTTGAGTTACTTGGGGCTTCGTGTCTATCCACTGTTCCACGCGTTGTGCTGTACCCTCGTCTGACTTTGAGTCGTCGCTCTCGGCAGCCGCTTCTATCTCTGCAATGTCGGCCTCCATTCTTTTCTTGAGGAGGTTTTCCTTGAGTTGTACTAATTCGCGTTCAGCTTCATATTCTATTCGCTTTTTTATGTATTCGACGCTCTTGTGGCTAGTATTGGATGAGGCTCTGTTTCGCGGCGACGTATGGCGACCTTGTAATAATATCTGGCCTCCCTGAGGTCCCTCTGACGTACTTCTTACACTGTAGTCGATTACTCGACCACCCGTCAGTGGGATGTTGAGGGCAGACGTTGATGCCACAGTCGGTGCGACAGACGGCGAACCCGGTGCCTTTTCAGACTGCAACCCGGAGTCCGATACTAACTCACTGCGACGCACACTCATTTCTTCAGCCAATCTTCTTAGTTTGCTGCGTGTAGTAATGGTGCTCCTCTGACTCATGGTTACTTGTTAACCTGATCCAGCTCGAAGGACCAAAATGTTGACCACCCTGATGCGGCAGCCTTAAAAACCGAAATGCTAACCAGATCGGCTTTTGAAGGACTAAAATGTTGACTTATGTGGGGCGGTCAATGATGTTGCTGGGTTATTTCAGGTGGGAGTTTAAAAGGAAAACCACAGGGATGAGCACAAAACTTATATATTCCTCTATTCTTTTACACACACATACACACACAATATACAGAAATAGAAGAATAAAATAATTACGCCTTAAACACTAAGAGACTAATATTTATAGAACAGACTTTAAATCTGACTAAGCTTGAACGCGATGGTGTTCAGAGGTACTAATAACTGAACACGTATTACTTTATGAAAGGTTGAGAGACGACTGAACTGTACTCGTATTGCCTTATGAAAGGATGAGAGACGACTGAACTGTACTCGTATTGCCTTATGAAAGGATGAGAGACGACTGAACTGTACTCGTATTGCCTTATGAAAGGTTGAGAGACGACTGAACTCACGAATACACAAGTGGGTTTTATTTATAGTAGTGACACACTATCACACAGTGTGTGTGTCTCTACTTACACAACTTTTTCATCGCCTACTTACGTCAGTGTGTTTGTATTTGAGGGGATTCCACGTTCGCGGGGAATGCGGGGTACTAACATATTTGGGCGTTCCGGGGGAACTGAAACGTATGAAGGGGACTCAACTGCGCAGTAGAAGTTGCACATAACATTGTTTACGTTAGTGAACAAAGGAATTTACTTAATTCTCGACATAGTGACTCGATTTCCTTATGTGAAATAGGTATACAGGTGGGAAATGATCTATCTAGCGTTATAGTCTACTTTAAAATATTGTACTATGTAAGGATAAAATATTACAGAGCTTTTTAGTTAGTATATAAGGGTATATAAGGCTTTTTTACATGGAATAGTCATAATTTCAGTTACACTACCCTTTTTAGCAAGAATCATGTCTGTAATCAATACTTTTATCTTACATGCTATGTCGACAATGATTTTATGATTTAAACTCGCACTACTGTGCTTCCCTTACACTACATCTGTTTAATGGTTGCACCCTTACCTAACCCCATTTATTCCGGATCCACGCAGCATGTCATTTACCTATTTCAATACATTCCAATCAGTCGCCAGTCTCAGTACTCACTCTGTAGCCATTTTTTTAAATCTTTTACACAATTTATCCATTATAGAATGACGTCTCACCAGACATGGAAAATATTGCGTTCGCCTTTAAGCTCGAGGACAGTTATCTATTCTATGGTTTTAAACAAGAGCGATTCCATTTAATTCAATTTAATACACGCAGCCATTTTACAACAGATATTTAAAAAAACAGAGCGTTGTACACATGTCTAGCTTTGCAACATATTGACAGCAGATATATCTAGCACACAAAAATAACAACATTCGATACGTGCTGGTTTATTAATTTATTATTTGAAAAATGTATATTAAAATAATGATTAATTTGAATGGTATTTCAAATTTTTGTTGGAGTGCATTGAACTGTCTGCAGTCTGTGTAATTCTTCATAAACTAGATATCCAATTCAGTGCTATTGCATTCATTGATACAGATATCAATAATAGGAAGAGTTCAGCTACATTGCAATGAACCACCAAGTTCATAATTATTATTGCATTAGTTCAATACTATAAGGGGTTTCATGTTTTTAACCATTTACAGAAAGTAAAGTAATGGAAACAAACCTCGAAGGTGGGTGTTTCACGAACACTCATGATATTTAGGTAGGTACTTCGGTAAATCATCGTGCAATTTATGCTTACTGAAACAACCTTTAACCAAGGCTTTGGTCTACAAGTCACTTCAAAATGGCCCCGTTGAAAGAGCTCCATAAAAAGTCCGCTTCTCATACATAAATAACATAACATTACACCTGTAAGCACCGAAGGGTCAGGCAGAGGTTTACCTATAGTACACCCACATTTTGCCAGTTATGATTAAGTCCCATGTAATAAGGGGTGAGCCTATAATATTGCCATCACCCGGATAAATCCAGACTCCGGGCTGTTAATGAGAAATTCCTGCTGGAAAAACCCAATAACACTTTGCTCGACCTGGGTATCGAATCCAGCACCCTACTTGCGTAACGCACTTTCAATCGCAATCTGAATCATTTTTGAAGGATATTGCTAATACATTAATTACTTCATAAGTTCGAAAAATTTGTCTCCTCAACAACTTAAATAACGCAATGAATGTTGTTGAACTGTCAAAATAAAAGTCATTGCTACTGTTAGTGTGTTAAGCAATTACCCCGCAGGATCTCATGCTCAGCAGTAGCGCTTGCGACCACTAGACCAACGAGGCAGTCCAGAAATCTAAGTATTGATAACTGGATTAAGTCGTGAGCAAGCGTGTCAGTATTGATAACTGGATTAACTCGTGAGCAAGCGTGTTAGTATTGACAACCGGAGTAACTCGTGAGCAAGCGTGTTAGTATTGATAACCGGAGTAACTCGTGAGCAAGCGTGTTAGTATTGATAACCGGAGTAACTCGTGAGCAAGCGTGTTAGTATTGATAATCGGAATAACTCATGAGCAAGCATGTTAGTATTGATAACCGGAGTAACCACAAGTTATGCTGCTTAATTTCAACAAAGAGCTGGCTGGCTCCCGCCTTTGTAGAATCCAAGTTGTAACTATACTAGTTTTCTAGGTGTAGTGCTTAGTAGTGATCTCTCATTTAACACACATATCAATAGTATCATTCAAAAAGCAATGAAAACGGTTGGGTTTATCAAAAGACTGGGCAAAGAATTAAAGGGAATCTTGGTATTGGAAGCGCTCTATAACACCTTTGCGCACCTCTTAGAATATAAATATTTTCGTAAACGAATACGACTAATCTGTTTAATTTTGACAGTTCAACAACATTCATTGCGTTATTTACGTTGTTGAGCAGATTTTTTTTCGAACTTATGTAGCAATGGATTAGCAATCTGTTTCAAAACCATTCAGATTCTGATTGATCGTGTACTACGCAATTAGGGTACAGGCCGCTCATTCGTCAACACTCATGGCGTCCCGCCCCCTGCGTAGCCGCGCGTTCCTAAGGCAAACGTACTATAGTTTGACCGATACCGTTGTACCACCAACGGTATCGGTCAAACTATAGTACGTTTGCCTTTTTGTTTCATACTACTTTTTTTTACTACGTACTTTTTCGTCAACATTTTTCGCTAATGAAAAGCTAATTAGGCACAGGAAAATGACTACTATTATCACCTTAGATGGCAACAAAAGCATTTGAAAAGTGCAAGGACAAGTGGGGAACACTTGACAGAATGGTACTCCAGAGACAGCAAAAAGAGTAAGGGAAGGGAAGATAATACAAAACTCGGGAAGAAGAATTAAAGCTCACAGTGGGTCCACATTGGAGAAGAGAAAACTATGGAAGTTGTTAGAGGAGGCCTTTGCCAAGAGGGACATTGAACTTAGAGCCATTCTGCATCTCTCCATGCGCAAATTTTCAAAATTTTAATGCTTTTTAGTTGAATCTGTACCTGAATCCTGTCTAATCCGGCACCCGCTGTAATCCGAAATGCCTTTAGCAGTACATACAAAGCATATTTAATACGGTAACATTTCGTCAATGACGCACCGTGACTTTTGCTAGACTCTTATTGTCTGTTTGATTGGGAATGTGATCGCATGCGTTCATATATTGCTGTCGCATCGTAGAACGCATTTCTACTCGTATCGTTGTGTAGTTGCGGACTACAAGGGGACAGTCACAGTAGGTACTCTATTGACAGACAAATTCGAACATCTGAGGGGCAATTCCCGTAATTTTTAAGAACTTTCGCAGTCGCATCTCATTCGCAATATGTCAAAAATATAATCAATTTACCGACAACTTTGACAAGTTTCACAGATTGTGACTTGAATGTGAACGTTTTAAGGCTTGTGCAGACCAGCGCGACTTGTCGCGCGACGCGACACCGGTTATTGTTATACTGTGAAGTTTTCTTAGAAATTGTATTGTTCGTGTCGCTTCGCGCGACAAGTCGCGCTGGTCAGCACAAGCCTTTATAAGTACGAGAATTGGCCTTCTGACACCGCCTCGCAAAACGTTTGTCGGATTAGCGCGGGGCTACGTATTGTACCTATTTTTATTATAAAATAGCCGTAAATTGAATTGGACTGAAAGGGTAGTAAGAAGTTCATAGTTAAATAACGTTTCTGTTGAAGGAGGAGCGGCCTGCGTTGTTGTTGCCGTGGCTCCTGCTGGCTGCTGTGAGGAAACTGCTGTGTGAGCTGACAAGCCTGGCCCTCGGCCTCGGCACCTGCTTGCTGCTGGGCCCCGCCAGGGCGCCCTGCATCAAATTTGTCGTAGTCAAGTTCGCGTTAATCATGCCTGCTTTCTACGTGTGGATGCTTGTTTTTAGGTGATTTCAATCCTCTTTTGAAATTGGATTAGTTTTGGATTTTCAGATTTGATATAATTATCTTAATAATTCAAATCATTTCAAAAGTTTAAAGTTACCTATAATATTTTGTGAATTTTAGCAATACATATAAAAGGTTAAATGTTATGGAATTATTAATTAATTATTCAAGGTTTGTCTGACAGCTACTATCACGCTCTTAAAGTGGCGACGGCATTCAAAACGTTTCCGGCTGTCCTGTCCCCAAACGACAACGACTATGGACTGGAGCTAGCTGTCCGAAGAAGGCGCACGAAGTCTCTGCTAGGGGAAGAGCAGCTCCGCAAAAAACTGGTTGCAAACTTGTAAATATAATAATATCTTACGGCAGTACCTATAGTTAATACACTCATCGGTACTTTAACTCAAAATATTGCACTGGAAGTTCCACAAGGGGCTCGTGGGTGCCGAAGCCGCACGAGTCCAACGAAGTTAAACTAGGCTTGCCGCGGTCAGTTCGTAGATGGGTGACCATTTATTACATATCGAGGCCCCTTCGTGCCACGGAAAGCTAGTTAAGCCGTTGGTGTCGGCTGTCATTCGTAGATCTTTAACAGTCACTGGGTAGTCTTACCTACGACTGGTTGTCACACTTTTGGGCTTCTGGGGTTCACGGGGTACCTGTTACCCAGTTACGGGCTGTTTTGGGCTTTTGGGCTTCAAGGGGATCTTGTTACCCATTTACTGGTTATGGAGGTCAGACAGGCAGTCACACCATGTAAAATACTGGTATTCAGCTGCAGCTGGATAGACTGCAACTTACCCCAAGCGAAAAGTGGGTGCACACCTCAACCTATTCCTTCCCCTAAGGCGCGGGACATACACAAGTGGCGAGTGGCGCGGGCGTGGCGACGGTGTGGGTCGCGCAAACATACACACAACGGCTGCGCCACTCGTGGCGACGGTGTGACGCGCGCGAACATACATACAACGGCCGCCCCAAGCCGTCGCCACGCCCGCGCCACTCGTGGCGACGGTGTGGCGCGCGCGAATACACATACAACGGCCGCGCCACGCCCGCGCCACTCACCACTTGTGTATGTCCCGCGCCTAAGGGAAATAAAAGCGTTGTTTTCTTTAGTAAATAAAAAAAATCTAAAGTGTCTTTTTTATTAGTTATATAAATAGCATGAAATCGATATAACTTACTTTACAGTTACGGAGAAAGGACTCCAAGTTCTACAAGTAAAACATATTTGCGCCCGGCTTTACAAACTTCATCGAGAATAGTAATTTCTTCTGATGCAAGCATTGAAGAAGAAGGACCAGAGACAGATGTTATGAAACCGTCAACGGCAGGATGGTCGGATGTTGGTGTTTACGCATACGAAGATTGGTTCGGAAGCGAAGTTATGATACCTCGTGATACTGACCGCATTTTAGAACAAATAGTTTTGATGTTGTTACGAATAGGTGCATATTTGAAAAAGGAAGGGAATGAATCTATCACAGCTTCTCAGATATTAAACTCAGCAATACCTGCGTCGAGGCGTCAGCAGCACAATATTGATTGCGCTGCAATGAATGGAGACGACACTGAGACGCCTCCACATATAGGTAGCAGCAAAGGAAATATAGCTTCGTACCTACGTGAATATCCACAAATATTTATGAAGAAACAAGGTAACGGCCTTTCTCAGACTGAACTTACATTTGCGACTTTAAAAACTGGTCAGAGTCATGTTGAAATTGATGAAGGTACCACAAGTAAAAATAATATAAAACAGAACTTGCCTAGTAGTACATCTTACGAAGAAATCTCACTAGTTGGGATTGAAAAAGTACACAGCAATAAGAAAATTACAATATCAGATAGTCACATTATACCGGAGGACAAAACGGTTAAACTTAAATTGCCTACGGAATTGCAGACAAAACGAACGACTAAAGGAGAAGAAAAAATTAAATCAAAACTGAAAAAGCAACGCGCTTCAGAGTCTGAAAAGTATGCCAGTGAAGTCATTAACAAAGTGCTGGATGATTTGAATACTTCTACAGGTGATTACAAAAAAGCATCTGCAGAAAGACGTTCAAATAACAAAAATAACGATTCTACAGAAACATTGAATGATGATAACATTTTAAAAATGACACATTTTGCCATTCCAAATGCAGGAAACAGTAAAAAAAATACTGAAAATCAAACACAGAAAAACAAAAATGACGAGTTAATTATTGACAAAAACGAGACTGTGGAGGAATCTTTGATACCAATTAAACTATTGAGTACTGATATTAGTAAGAAAGCGTCAGATATAACAATTTTAAATGAAACTACTAAGGAAGTATCTCTGCTTAGTCAAATTTCAAATATTGGAAGCACTGAACAGGTTAAGTGTGGAACTACTAGTGGAACAGAGAATGTGTTGCAATCGAGGGATAAAACAATATCAATTAAAGCCTCAGATGAAACAATATTATTAAATAATAACAACCGGGAATCTACGCCTAGTCTAGTTTTCAATATAGGCAACAATGAAAAGTTCTCTTATGATAGTAAAACTAAAAAACCTACAGGTGTTAACATTTCAAAAGACGATAGCAACTCCAGTTTAAATCATACTAGTGAAGAAATTAATAGTAATCTTTTAAATTTAAGTAATAATAAAGAAAACGACAAGAATAAAGAAATACCACTTCGTATACTATCAAATGATGATAACATTACAGACTCTCTGGGCGAAAAACTATCAAATAAAGACTCTTCAGATATTAAAATCTCGCCTGAGGTCAAAAATAAAGGCTCTACAGATGATAAGATACCAAAAGAAGAGGATAGTAAACAGTAGTACATACAGTCGACTGCTACTGGAGAAAACATTAAGTAACAAATCAAAAGAAAAAACATGAAGTAAACTTATACTAGACATTTTATCAAACAAATCTATAGGGAAGTATTAGTGCACAAACATGATAGCAAGAAAACAACCACGTTAAATTGTATGTATTTTATTAAGTGACGTATGTATTCATAAATAAAACGATGAAAAGGTACCCATGACTTAGGAGTCTGTCATATCCTGATTTTCACCTAAGTTTCGAATTTCTGGTTGACACATACTATTGTGTACAGCTGCCACTGGATCTAAATACATTACCCGGTAATTATATTCATTAGGATCAATCAAATTGAATTGATACATTGGTAATCTGTTTGTTATTACCCATGCCATTTGTGGTACTTCATGATCCATTCGTAAATCATTGGGAAAGATCATTGTATTATTGTTTTGAGCGATAACTACTAGATTCCGGTTTGTGTACGGTTTGCGTGTGTCCCAACATCCGATACTATCTCGCGAAATGAGGTTAAAGAACATAACACCGTTGCGGTCGACGGCTGCGGCGGAGACCTGTCCGTCCGCGCCGCGACTGTCGCCGAGCAGCGTGAACTCGCCCACGGAGTCGCTCACGCGCGTCGGATCGCGGATTACAGACGTACTCACTACGAACTCCAGGGAACTTGACATGGAGTGATAGTACAGTGGTCGATCGCCTTGGTGATACTTGCCTAAGGACATGCCGAATAGACCGTCAGACCACTGATAATTCAGTCCATGTAAAGTGTAGTTTGATAACAACGGCTCAGGGTAGAAGCTGTAGTGATTGAATCGCCAAAAAACGGCGTCTTCATGTCTAAAGACGATTAGTCCGAAACGCCAGGCATCTGCGATATACACGTGCAGGTCTCTGCACCGCACGTCCCTAGAGTCCACCACGAGGTTAGTGATCAGTGAATTCTGAAGAACAAACTCGCTGGGGATTGAATAACGCCCCAATACTGTATCAGTACTGAGATTTATAGCAAACAATGTTGGTGGGCAAAGTTGACGTGGCGTTTCAAAAGCTTCCACTTGACCAGAGTCAAGCACCCACATAACGCCGCAGTGGTCTATGCTCATGCGGAATACTGAAGTGAAGCCAGTGCAGTTATCTGTAGAAAAAAAGTAAATTACTCTCTATTTTTTAGATAATAATAAAGTACATACCTCGATGAGTTAGGCATACCTGCATTATGCCAGTCCCAGTTTGGGAAAGGTTCTAAGGGCGGTGATTCTGTCGGCGCACCGATGGTTACAGACGATAGCGTGGCTGGGGTCCCCGTCTTCCACCGAGGTGTGCTGATAAACACGCGGTCTTTCCAGCGCTCCACTCCAAGAGGTATTACGTTTGTTGCGTTGAATTGCCTGAAGAAGAAGAATACAAATATAATAACACTCCTTTTCACTCTACAAATCGCAATACCTCACAAATATTACCCATTGTTGATAGCTTCCTGGCGATCTTGGGGCGTGGGATATGCGTAATCGATTTGTTTCCATCTGTATAAAGTGCCTAGCGGTTTCCTGCTAGCAATTTGTATATATCCAAAGCTCCTCGTCACGATGCTCGTCAATATTACAGATAACAATATCTGAAAGACAAGTAGAGAAATTTACAAATTAAATACCAATAATTAGCTGGTAAATATTATCATATCCACGGTTTTAAGCACTGCAGCACCATTCATGTCGTTATTACGTTCATAGTGTTATACATTATTATGTGCTAAAACCTCAAGTAACGCAATTAGGTATAATATTTTTTGTAGATAGTCTGCGCTAGAAACATTTTGTGAAGTAGGTATGTTTCATGATAAAATTAAATGAATGTAAAGTTTAATGGAAGTACCTATTAACAGAAGACAGAGGGTAACGGGGACAATAATTTTCTGGTAAAGTAAGTGCAAAAAATACTAGAAAGCTACGAAATATATTGAGTCCTAAATGATATCATCAACGTTAAATAATATGTTAAAACTAATTTATATGTATGTGTTATAAACATAACGGATACAACGACAACTAGACCTATAGTTAAAATCTTGATAGGTATTTCTAGATTAGGTATGTATGTATATATTCTGCGAGTATTTAGGTTCACAATAGAGAGACGTCCTCGTCCTTCTATAGAAGTGTCCCAACTATCATTACAAAGCCCCAAAGAACCCATGCAGTTAATATTGTTTTATGACACTTCCCAGTTTCTGCCTCTATTTTACTTATTCTGTATAAATACTTATATAGGTAACATAAACACAGTACGTCTATATATTCAATGATCCTGTTTTAAATAACACAGGGGTCAAACGCCTAAAATCCTCATCGACCTATTTGATATTCAGCTATACTATGAATGTCTGATTGTTCGAACATGATTATCACTTAGTGAATAATTTCAAACACTGCATATGTGCAATATATTTCGCAATAGACTTCTGCGATATCCCGTTGCGTGCATTATTACACTGATATCCTAATAAAAGGTTTCTATTCTTTTAATTTTGTTTGACGTGAATATGCTTTTATCGGTTTTTTAAACCGTGTGTAGGTACCTAAAATCTCACATTGAATGGAAGGTTAACTTAGTAGGGTTGCTTAATTAAGTATGACCGTCGAGGACAACGGCTTAACTAACCAGTTTGTATCAAAATATGCTCGTTATGTCGCGTATGTTATGAAGTCCGGGGATATTATTTGTTTCATTATTGTTAAAAGTGGTGTACTTTAAAACCAACTTTGCATAGAAGATTGAAGACAGCTTTATTTTTTTTTACGATCGGTACTTTTGAAAAACCTTGGGTAAATCTACATGGATCATAAACACGCAATTTTGAAAAATATTCGAAACTTAACTTTCATATTCCATATCAGTACATAAATTCACTCAGAGCCTAGGAATCGTCTACTTTACATAAAAATTAAGTATGTAAGAACTTACCTTTTCCATGTTAACGTTTTCACTGAATCACTTATGCATATCTGATTAAAACACGTCCGTCCAGTCGGTTGCTTAGAACTGTTATGTATAACAGGGAGGACTAAATACGAATTAAAGAAGTTATTACATAAATAGTTCTGACGTGAGCAACCAGTTCATAGTCTGTTATTACTCGAAAGTATCTTCAAGGAGTGGTCGTGCCTGGCTGGTGTATACCTTACGCTCCCAACTGGTCTAGATTACAGGGAAGGGAATGTTTTTACGTTCGTGATAAAACTGAATAACTAGTTTGGGTAACTCCGTAGATTATTGTGTTTAATGCAACTGTGAGTTGTATCGTGGGACACATTAAGTTGATATCTGTCTGTAATTTGTTATTATTATTACCTCCAGCAATTCCCCGAATCATGTTTAATTCTGACAACAGACGAAGAGTTTATATAGAGCCGCTGCGTGGTATTACAGCTTTAGAATGTCTTATTTTCACAATGGCTGTTTATCCAGCGTAAGCAGCCCTATTTATAAGGTGCAAGTTTCTGGAACTTTCAAGAGCAATAATCGGATGCAATAAAGCACGTTCAATTATTGCATGCGAGTGTTCACACGCGTGCGATTTCCATAAAATGACATACAATAATTGAACGCTAATTTTGCCATTCAATACTTGCATGAGACTTCTGTATACACCAAGACGATTATTGCATGCAAGTTTTGCCTCGTCTGAACATGGAGTTGCACGTCCTTGTACAACTTTATGACGCGTTGATTCAAGCATTGTCCGTTTTTGCGCTGCCAAATGTTTCATTCAATTTTATTGAATGTCTTCTCAAGACTTTTTAAAACACATCCTCACTCACCGCAATCATGTTTGAATTAAATTATATTACATTTTCATGCCTGAATGGCATGCAATTTTACTGAATACGTGCTGTTTACACCAATACCAGTTCTGGACGGTAGTAAACTTGCCCGAATCGTGCAACAATTGTACGTGTTGTTTAGACGGTGCCAATAAGTTTTTGCTTCAAGTTTATGGAGCCCAGAGGGTTTTTGAGCAAGCATATTCATGGCGAAAAGTTGATAGCTGAGTAGGTGCGGCATGAGTAGAAGACACCGAAAATATACTTGAAAAGTTTCAGATGGTCGTGCCCGTGGTCAGGATACTACATTCAGATTTCGAAAAAGGGCCTAAATTAAAGTGATCTTCAGAGCCGTTGATTTGCACATGATTGTGTGCGGCTTAACCCATAATGACTTAAATCGGCAAATCTGACGAAGAAATTGTGGGCTTTCCCTAAATCTGATGACTTTGAAAACTAAAATTTGGCCAATTTTTTAAAGGATATTCAGCGCAAATGAAAGTTTTTCTGTGCAATAGTGTTACATGTCCTGATAGTGAATATTATATCTATCTGACGGATTAATGGAGCCTTTTGGCAGATAAAATTTCATCAATTCAGAAAATTACCTAAAAGTGGTTATAATTTTATATTTATCCCTAAATCAAGGAACCCAATAGCTTCGCTTACTGTTTGAATTTTAAGCTGACACTTCTGTGACGATTTTTCGATATTCAAGTTTTAGCCCGGGGAAGTTACGCTGAATTTTAGGCTAACTTTGCATTAATTTAAAACAGCGATTTTTTTAATTTAACGTGTAGGGTATGGTCAAGGGAATATGTTAAACTGTATACCGCGAATAGTTCACCCCCGCGTGTACGTTTTTTTAAAGAAAACATCTAATTTCAATTTTACGTGGTAGAAAAAAATATTAACAGATATATGTTTGTATGGAGTGTTTGTCGAAGAGATTAGGTAGCACAAGTAGTTCACAAAATTTAACATTTTCGTCCACGGAAATTTCCATAAAAATAGAATTACGATTTCTTTTTATTTGTACTTCAAGCAAAAGTATTAACAGCAGCTTTTTTGCATTCAATTACTTAATTAAATATTTTAATACGCTACTCAAAAAAATTAAACATATTATACTAGCGCAAGATATAAATAAAAGTTTTTTTGCAATAACGGTTCAGGCAAAAATGTAACAGAGTTAAATTTTGTTTAACTTTTATTTATAGGCTCTATCTCACTTAATTACAAGAAAATTAAACAAATTAAAGCAGTTTTTTTTTAAATTAATGGGTATGTAACATTTTGCTATATGTGTTTAATTTTCTTATAATTAACCAACCAGCTACGTCCAAGTTGTTCGCAGATTTTATTTCACCATTTTCTAATTATCCGGGTTTTGGCAATATCAGAATTATCAAATTACCCTCTGACATACATAATAAATAAATAGCGATATTTAGGACATTCGATACTCTGTACTTCGATATTTAGGACATTCGATACTCTGTACTTTCGATATTTAGGTATTTCGATGTCACTTTTGTAGATAATTAGATTTTAGATATATTGGACGTAGGTTATCTAACTATTCGAAATTATAAACTTACGTTATTTAAATTTTCGGTTACATGGTCATTCGATATTTAAATTTTCGATGTTTTGAACAGTGACATTTTACCCGTAGGTATTTTAATTTTAACGTTCAAATATGTACGTGTTAAACGTTAAGTAGGAAAATTAGTACATTGTCAGGGTACATCCTAAACATGGTTGATTATTTTAAAATTTTACTAAGACACTAAGTAAATAAATTATATGAAAAACATCCTCATTTTATGAGCTATCTAACGGGGTATTAATGTTTAAACATATTCAAAGGTGCCCGTTTTTTTTTTTGACATGACTGGCAAGGATGCAAAACAATACTTACAATATTTACAAAAACATTTAATTAACCATTTTTTTACGTCATAGCACTTTTCTGTTCGAGGTTTTATTGTAACTATGAACCTCTGGACTTAATATCGTTACTCATACTGCCCCTAATTCTAAGGGATAGTTCGTTTTTGTGAGTTTTGTTAAATAAGCCTCAAAACTTGTGCTTAGGCCGCCAGCTTCAAGATAAAAGATCATGAGATACAGATTTATTTTACCCGACTTCAAAAAGGCGGAGATTGTCAATTCGTGTGCGTGGGTGTCCGAATCCGAAAATAGTTTCGGATTCGGACACCCACGCAACCTATAGAGGTTATCCCGAAAAATACTCAAGGGAAACTCGGAGCCGATTTTAATAAAAAACAAACCTGCCATTATGGTACACCAAAGACAATAGAATCGCACCGTGTAAATAGAGCTTTAGTCGGTAGTATTTGAGGCGTAGACGTTTCGTAGCAGATTCGTAGACGCGTAGACACATTACAGACACTTCGTAGAAGTTTTTTAGATTCTATAGGAATCTCAGAAAACTTTACTTCTCTGTGCTTGTCATACACATTGCGAAAGACTGCACAACCATTTACAAACTGAATTCGAACTGGCTATGTCGCAAAAAAAGTTACTACGAAAATAAAAGAATAGTAACTAGTATAAAAGCGGGCGGATGTATAATAGAAGATGCATCCGATTAACAGAATGTGACTATTTATGCTGTATTGGGAAGTTTAAGTAATAGGGTAATGAACACATAAAAAAATAAATGTAAACGTAAAGTCCCAGTGACGCCCGGAGGGGTCGGTTTCCGATATTAATACTGTACTCCTCAACACAAGTTAAGATATATTATGCTATAATAAATAAAAAAGTGATATCAACAGAAAAGTTTATAA
The DNA here is from genome assembly GCA_947364205.1 of Agrochola lota. NCBI lineage: Eukaryota > Metazoa > Arthropoda > Insecta > Lepidoptera > Noctuidae > Agrochola > Agrochola lota. The sequence goes on along the minus strand of OX376223.1, from coordinate 12,229,219 downwards.
TGTAAAAAGCTGTAACTAAATAGGTACTTAGGTATATCCTGTGACTTAGAAAAAATATTATACAATAAGTGAACCTAGTTTATATCAGAGCAACTGGAGGCAAATGATAAAATGAATAAGGTATCAGCGCCGTGGAAAAATGTAAAGTAACTGTTACCTACCACAAGCATGGTTGCAATCTAAATATGTGCAGGCGTTTAAATTGATGATCTGGATTTGCGAAAAGTGCTTAAATATTTATTAATAGGTAAATAGCATTATTTTGGAGGTACATTTTTATGGCAGCAGTCCTCTGTGTATGACATCAGTGGCCGGCGGGAGGTCCGAGTCCGGGTCACAGACAGTTCCCCGCACTGCCTCCGCGGTGTCGGCGTACAGTATCCGGTAGTTGTAGTCGTCCAGGTCCAGCGGACCGGCTTGGAACATAGGCAACCGATTAGAAATAACCCATAAACTTTGCCTCGCTTCTTGATCAATTTTGATGTCATTCGGAAACACTAAAGTTTCTGAATTCAAAGCGACTATTCCGTTGGTTTTCTTTTCATAGAGCTTCCTTGAGTTCCAGCACCCAATGCTGTCCCGAGTTACCAAACCATAAAACATAACTCCTCGTCTATCAATAGCAGATGCAGAAGATTGGCCAGCCAATCCTCTACTTTCACCAGCTATATTGAACTCCATTGAACTATTGTCAACGCGGGATGATTCTCGTAACACCGCTGTGGAGACATAAAATTCTCTGTAACTGGACATGGGGTGGAAAAACAATATGCGTTCCTCATACGGATCAAAGGGCGTTAGGGCTAAACCAAAAATGCCGTCTGTCCATTGGAAATTAAATCCATGAAGAGTGAAGTTTGATGCTAGTGGATCCGGGAAAAAGAAGGGATTCGTAAATCTCCAAAACCTTACATCACTTTGTCTAAAAACTAGGAGGCCGAATCGCCAAGTGTCCGCTATGTAAACGTGAAGATCAGAACAATCTGTCGTCCTTGTGTCGATGATGAGATTTGCGAATAATGAGTCTTCCAACACATATTGTTTTGGTATCGTATAACGCGCGATTACTTTATCCGTTTGGAGATCAAACACCACTATACTAGGTGGGCATAACTGTTTCGGATTATCTTGAGAGTCTATCTGTCCGGAATCTAATACCCAAAGTCGACCGCAGGGGTCGGCTTGCACTCGAAACACTGAAGTTAGTCCTGTACAGTTCTTCATGTCACCTGAAAGATATGAAAATTAAAATAAATTGACAAATAAAGATACTTTTTTTATTTGTAAGTAACTATTGTATAGATATTGTATGATAGAAAGCTATCCATTAACTTTCTGGAATTAAGATTGACCCTTATCGAGTCACAAAAAGTAACTCACCAAAAGCTCTATGAAAGCTCCAGTCAGGGTATGGCTTGAGTGGTGGCGAGACGTACCCTCCTTGTCGGGAGACCGTGGCTAGCGTGGCCGGCACGCCGCGTCGCCACGCCGGCACCGTCACCCACACGCGAGAGCCCCACACCTCCAACCCCAGGGGCAGCACGTTAGCAGGCACGAATTTTCTGAAATGGCGAATTATAAGGATCGTACAAAACTTAATAGTTGTTGTTTTTGTGCAGGGAAATTAATTGTTAAGCGAATTGAAGCCCTTCGTAATTTTGCCATGTTATAGACATGTCTATACAACATGTGAAAAAAACATGACGCCTGTTGAAAATTTGCTAGTTTTTAATGGATAAATATGGTAATTTTGGTACAAAAGTGAATTTTAATTAAAATAGAAATAACTTTTTATTTTTAATAACATTATGATTTTTTTTATTTACTGTTTAGTCATGTTTTTTTACAGGTTATACATATTATATTTACAGGTAATTACCTTATTACAGTAGACAGGGTTTTTTTTACATATTGTATAGTTATACTACGTATAGTTTTCCTAAGAGGCAGTATCAAAAGCAATCTTCCCACGTGTACAACCTGCTGTACAAAGAGCTACACATCTATCCTTTGAAACTCCGTGATTGTAAACTAGCCGTGTCTGACTGGCTTAAGAATAAAACCTATGACGACATTGAGGTTTTGGTCATAGCCTGTACTAAAAGTAATAGGACGATGGTAGCGAAACTGTTAGTGGAGGAAGCTGTACCTGACTTCCTCAGATCCCAAGACATTGTCGCAGGGCTAACCTAATCTTATCCTAAATCGAAAACTAAAGTTAATATAAAAATTAACTCAAATACTCAATTCCACACTCACACCATTACACACGCACACACACACACACACATACATTCAAAAACTCACTCACATACAACACACAACTGCGCTCCTTGTTGTATTTTTGTTTTTAAATTATTTTGGTTTTTCTTTTGTTTTTTTTTTTCAATTGCATGCCTTTATATTAAATGGAAGATAGGCCGGGGAAAGTAGGTTTGAACCCTGCACTAAATCCTAACAGCGATTTTTTTCCTGAATCGTGTTTTTGAATTTTTAAATTAAACATGTTCCAGGACCGCATCAAGGTAAAAAAAAAACAAAAACGCAGTTTTGTGAATAAAAATTGAGGCAAAATAGTTAACAGGAAAATTTTGATAATATTATGTAAAACATTCGTAAAATTAATGTATATTTGATTGAATTGAATTCTGAAATACAGAATTAAACATTTTCGTCTACGGAATTTTCGTCCATAAAAATCAAATTACGAATTTTTTAATTGTACTTCAAGCAAAAATATTAACAGCAGTTTTCTTGCATTAAATTACTTAATTAAATATTTTAATACGCTATTCAACAAAATTAAACATATTGTACTAGTGCAAGATATTAATAAAAGTATTTTTGCAATAACGGTTCAGGCAAAAATGTATCAGAGTTAAATTTAGTTTAACTTTTATTTATAGGCTCTATCCGACCTAGTCCGACCAAACAAGATAATTAAACACATTAAAGCAAAATGTTATATACCAATCTATTAAAAAAAAAATGCTTTAATTTGTTAAATCCAACCTAGCAAAGGTTGGATTTTACTACATAGATATACATAAGGGCATACCTACTATTCTATCAAGGACTACATAAATAATATGAATAGTTGGTCGCTATTATTAACTCAAGAGAATGTTTATGTTCTTTCTCCAGAATTAGCTTACCTACTGACAGATTATATGAGTTTATGTAATTTTTTATTTTATTTGACTTTATAAGTCAAGTTATTTTAATTTATTGTTGACATAATCTACTCATAACAGTGTTTTTTTATGAGTTGTATTGCAATATTTGGTTAGCTAGTGACCTCGACAATTTATCATATTATTTTTTTCCTGAGCAACCGGCAGCAAGTTCGTCATGCTCCATTAGATGTCACTGCTTGCGGTAGCGTCGGGGGTCGGGTTGCCTCCTTCCCTCAAATATGGCGAGGGGAGTAATGGCTTATCTTTGCATTATGTTCGTGAACGGGTGCTGCTTATGGTGACTCGTCTTGCTGATCATGGTTTTGTTACTGTTATTAGTAATTAACTGTTTATTTATTTTACCTCGATGGTCCTACTTTATAACTTCCAGTTACAGCTATATATAGCTATATGTAAGCGGGCACTGGTGGGTAGGTGGGCGGTGGTTTTGTTTGGTATATTGGCGTGTGCTAGCTAACATATGGCTAATAATTTAAATTATGTTTTGTGTTGCGTAATGTAGATTATTTTGCATACTATTAAATAGAATCTTTAAAAAAAAAAAAAAACAGAGAGCTATGCTGCTGGGGAGTTTGTTGCGCCACTTCTTCTTCCCAGCTAACGCACTAGGAAGTGGTGAAGGGTGAGTGTTTTAGGGGACTGTCTTATGTAATTTTGACGTTCGAAAAGTGCTGATTCTCAGCCTAGTTTGGATAAATGTATTTTTTTTAAATGTGACACACTGAATTTGATGTTGTACCCCTTTTTAGGTGTAAAAAAGGCATTTGGAAAGTTTCCAAATACTTTTTTTTACATATAAAACTAAATATTTGGTGTTACGATATTAATTATTGCATTTCATTATCAATATTTCAGTTCACTAGTTAGCCATATTTCATATTTCCATACATAAACAAATTAATCAAGACAGCGAAATATTTCACATCTATTTGCGACGTTGCCCACTTTCAGAATGCACGGTCTTTATCTTAATACATAGTTGGATCCCATCTCATGGCAGAATGTGTCTTTGCACTGAATTTTTACGTACATTTTTGTACTACCATTTTATGCAAATAACGATTTCGATTTTGATAGTTACCCTGTAGAAAGTGCATGCCGTCGATGCCTGGGCGAGGGGAACTCGAAGTCGACGTGCTTCCACTTGTAGAGCGTGCTGAAAGGCGGCGTGTCGGTGTCGGCCGGTATAGACTGCGGGCGCATCACGCCCAGCATCGTCAGCCACAGCGTGACGCCCGCTGCACCTGCATGATCAGGAACATTATCAAGATTCAGAAAATTGTTAGGCGCAGTGCGAACCCGCGCTGCAGTTTCCTGAAAACGTGTGGTGAAATAATAACAAATTTCTGTAACGATGTTATTTAATATTAACAATGAATTTAAAAAAAAATTGCTTTCCAAATGATGGAAGCTTCCATTGATTGTGATATATTTTTAATTTTTGAGCAGATTTACGGCCTATATGAGCCGACATCTTTTTGCAACAAATTTTCTCACGGTTTCTGATACTACCGTTGCTATTGCATTTGCGAGGGATTAGATTTTTTAGGCTCATTGCATTCCTTATGATGCAAGCTTTCTTCAATTGGGATTTTATAAATTTCTGAGCAGATTTACGACTGATATGAGTGTATATATGAAATTATTTAGCTATTGTCAATTTCATATGCATTTTTACTCCTATTTTTAACCGACTTCCAAAAAGGAGGCGGTTCTATGTTCATAGCGTATGTATGTTTTTTTTATATGTGTCCACCGATTGCTCCTTCAATTGTGAACCGATTTTGAAAATTCTATTTTGGATGAAATGCTCTCAAGTTGGTCCAATATAAATTTTATAAATTTTGCTTAGATAGTTTTTGAGTAAACTTCAATAATACGTATTTTTCCCAATTAGTATATGTGGATGATATGATTGCTTACAGAAAAGAAACAACCGTCTTCCTTAAAAACACCACAAAGTCAAAAATAACTTTAATTTCGGAAGTCGCTGGCAATCACCGAACATTCTAAACCCAAGACGCCAACTTCCGAAATTAAAGTTATGTTTCACTTTGTGGTGTTTTTTTTTTTGAAGACGGTGGGTTTTTTTAGTAATTTTTTTAACGAAATATTTATCTTTGTCAACTCTTGAAAATGACGACAGAATCACCGTTCTAGCTGAACACGTTTTTGCATTATACTAATTGGAATTGCGACATATAGTGAAAAATAGAGGGTCGTACTCATGCTTCTGCCCTCGCGAAGTGACGTCATAGGCAAATTATATCCCGCCTCAAAATTCTTATAAACATGACCTATGTTTTGCGTGCTCAACCATTACTATAGCATTAAAGTCTTGTAGTTATTAGCGATTGAAATCTTACATGTTTTTGACGGTCAGAAATATCGAACTTACTACCTCTACCATGAGTTGCCATCGAAAACTTACTTGCTAGCGTATTAACGTGAATCAAATAGATTTCGATAATGTCCAAACTCGCTAGCGTCTCCGTTAATGATTTATTATATTGTACAGAGCCCCTAGCGGTCACAGAAAGAATTAAAATTCGTACCAAGAGCACTATAGATTTCGATAGGTAAGAAACCTAACGTAATCTATTCGATAGTCATTAACGTTTTCAGCTGTCACCATACAAAACGGCACCATGAGTCATTAATTTGACATATGCTATCGAAAAATACGTTTGCGATAGTAGTTACGTAGCTCGCTAGCATTTTGAGGTGTGAAACATGTTTACATTAAAATTATATACGTTTTTGAGTCTTTTAAAGTCAAAATAATGTCTGGAAGAGCTTATTTAGCTTGGAATATGTTAGTAGCCGCTACGACGTGCACAACGTGAATTTAAAGAAAAACAAAATAAGTTCCTTTACAAAATTTTATATTATTGTAAACATTTCATTTTATTTATTTAAGCCTTTTATTTCCCAAAAAGTACATTTATATCATTCATTCATATTACAATATAAACATGCGTTTTAACAATAATTAGATGAACAAGAATAGATTAATAAATAAATAAATTGATTTAACAGATTAAGTAAAATTTAATAAATTAAACACAAAATTTTCAATTGATATTGGGTGCCCATTTAAGGGCGCAGGCCTCCTCCATCTTTCGCCAATTGTTTGTCTTGGGCTATTCCAGTCCAAGTGGGGCCGGTCACGGCCACAATATCGTAGCACCACCGGCAACTGGGTCTGCCTCGGGTGCGAGGTGCATCGCGAGGGTACCAATGGAGAACCCGCTCACTCCAGCTTCCATCTGTGGCTCTGGCTACGTGTCCTGCCAATCGCCAGGACAATTCAACTTGCAAGCTGGTTCCACAGCATCTATTATTTTAGTGCATAGTCGTATGTCTTTGCTTCTTTTTCGGTCTCAGAGTTTAATTCCTAATATACTCCTCTCCATTACTCGTTGCAAGGCTTGAAGTTTTTTGTAACTGCCTTTGTTAGTGTCCAACTTTGACAACCGTAGAGTAGGTAATATAATGGTTTCCATAGCTTTCTTTTACAGGCGAATAGGGATGCGTGATGTAAATACCTCTTTAAACGACCAATATCTTCTCCATGCACTCTTTATCCTGCGATCTATTTCATTTTCAGTAGCTTTATTAAATGATATGCTTTGCCCGAGATAAACACAATTGTCTACGTATGCGATTGGTGTGTCTTGTAATCACCGTTGGTACTCTTATGCTGTAACTTAATAGACATGTTTTTCAGCGTTCATTTGTAGATCGCATTTTCGGCTCTCCTTATCTAGTGACTTCAGCATGTGCACCAAAACATGTCATCTGCGAAGCGAAGATGGTTCAAGAACTTGCCGTTTATGTTGATACCAATATTGTGCCAATCCAGCTGTCTGATTGTAAACATAGTTCATTTTAAATTTAATTTAAAAAAGCCGCAAATCACACATAGTCAAAGAAATTACAAATTAAATAGACGTACTTAATTATTAGAAGGAATAAAAATTCAACAACCCCTAAATACCGTAAATAGTTCACTAACCGCCAACCTTTTTATTTAGTCGGATTGTTTCATGATATTGACTGTCATAACATTGTTACCATAGCGATACCACTACGTTTTGATCATAATTATGAGCCGTTCTCTCTTCTTATTACTGAGAAAGAAAGAACAAAACATAAGAGTGAAGTTAGCTAGACGACACGATCTATCGAGCTTACCTTAGCGCCTGCGTAAGACTCCGTAAAACTCATGGTGCGAGCATTATCGAAATCTATTTGATCCACGTTAAGCGCGTTGAGTGATTTTTGGTAGGGGAAAAACGTATAAGTTCGCGTTACCGACATGCACGCGCCGATATGCCGTAGTAGCAATAAGTATTTTTTGGAACGAAGTTCTTTAACGTTACTGAAGACTAATTTAAGTTAAAACAAAGATCCAAGATGGCGGCTACGAACATTTTCAAACTTTTCGTCATGAGTGTCGTTTTCATAGTTTTTGAGGATGCTAAAGCCAATAATGAGGTCAAAATGTAAATCCAAGATGGCGGCTGCGAAAATTTTCACATTGCTTCATAACATCACGCCATCAATTTTTGGCGTGATGTTATGAAGAAATCTAATTTCTGCAACGTTTTCGCGCAAGTGGGTTCGCGCAAGTGTCTCTCGCGCAAGTGTCCCAGATCCATATATGGATCCAATTCAACTTAACAATATTTTAGTTTGACAGCACTAAGATGGCACAGAGTTATTAATTTAGTGAAAATGGCAAAATTAAACCTTGAAAATTATTAGCTACATGTAGAGTTTTAGGGGTTTGTAGGTAATTTTTTAAAATATTTTCCATACAAAAAGTCAAAAATCCATGTAAAACACGTCGAACCTGCCCATGCGGGGCAGGTTCGACGTGTTTTACATAGATCACCCGCCTTCGGCTCTAAAAAAAAGTACACGGGAAAGACTAGAGAAAAACAAGTACCACGTGGAATTGCGATTGTCAATTTTTTTTTTTTTTTGCAGAATAGTTTTAAGATTTATTTATTTATTTATTTATTTAAACTTTTCACACTCAAAAAAGTACAAAGGCGGACTTAATGCCTTAGGCATTCTCTACCAGTCAACCAAGGGTGGTGAAGAGATTAGATGGCAGGTGCTCTATATGAGAGGAACAAGGATAAATTAAAAAAAAAGTATTCTAATTCATTATAACTAAAATAGGTACAACAGTACAAACTACATACACATACATAAATAATTATTATAATATATACCCATATTATATATATATACATATATACGAATTCAAGGGAGAGAGGTGTTGAGATGACTCTACTCTATTTATTTTGAAAATAACTCCGCAATTTCCGCTTTAATGCATACCGACTGGTGGCCGTCCTGATATCAAGAGGAAGCGCATTCCAAAGAAGAATGGACTGAATATGAAAGGAAGAATGAACAAAGTCAGAAGTATGAGAAGGACAGAGTAGGAGAAGATTGTTAGAAGAACGCAGATTCTTAGTGTGTGAAGAACATAGATATTGGAAGTGAGACACAAGATAAGAAGGAGGAGTGGGAGAGTTGAGAAGGGAGAAAAGCGTGGTCAAAGCGCGCAAACTTCTCCTTTGACGAATGGACATCCATTTGAGCTCAGACCTATAGCTAGACACATGGTCATATTTTCTAAGGTTGAAAATGAACCGGATACAGTTGTTGAGCAGTCTGTCGAGCTTATCCAGCAAAACCGCATTCAAGTCAAAGTAGCACACGTCACCATAGTCGACGATAGGGAAAATCAAAGTCTGCACAAGTATAGTCTTCGTCTTAGCAGGCAAAAAGTTTCTCAGACGATACAGCGACCGCAGAGTACCGTTGACCCTTTGACTAACATTAGAGACTTGGCGTTGCCAGCTAAGTGTCGAGTCAATATGCAAACCGAGATCTTTCACCGTAGGGCTAATAGGTATGACGGTATTATTAAAAATTAGAGGAGGAAGAGAGCTAAGTGCCACCCTACCCATCATGCGCGAGCTTCCAATTATAATGGCCTGACACTTTGAGGGGTTTACTGACACCCCAAAACTATCAGACCACTTCTTGATAGCATCTAAATCTCGGTTTACATCAAGACCGATTAAGATTCATCATTAAGATTCTCATAGTTTTGTCTTGTAATGAATTTTAGTGATAGTTAAGTTATTTTAGTTCGGTGTACAAGAGAATCGGCACCACTACTCGTATTTATGTAAAACGCTTACCTCAATGTTATTGAATGTCTAAATGTACCTAAATGCATCTAACACCAAATTGTAGCATTTTTTTATGTTGATTGTTATAAATATACTAAACGAATATCCACAAACATTCTAAACTTATTTCTTAACAGTACCTACGTAACTTAATCCTAACAGCGATTTTTTTCTTGAATTGTGTTTTTGAACGTTTTTTTTTTAACATTTTCAGGACCGCATCAAGATAAAAAAAAACATAAACGCATTTTTGTGAATAAAAATTGGCGCAAAATAGGAAAATGTTGGATAAATTATGTAAAAAATTGGTAAAACTACTATATTATTTCAGAATTAAACATTTACTTACCTTCACGGAAACTTAAATAAAAATAAAATTACGAATTTTTTCAATTGTATTCAAGCAAAGATATTAACAGCGGTTTTTTTGCATCAAAGTACCTAGTATAAATATTTGAATATGCTATTCAACAAAACTAAACATATTGTACTAGCGTAAGATATTATTAAAAGTTTTTTTGCAATAGCACTTCAGGAAAAAATGTAACAGAAATAAATTTATTTAAATTTTTATGTATTAAAACTTCCCCGGGCTAGCAGGTCAAAGCTACCGGTGGCGGTTAGGGCAGAACCTCGTCACGATACGAGCCATATCGAGGAGTACTGCCTTGCGAACGGGCCCTTATTCCAACTGCCTAACAAGAACCTCGAGATATGTTGATCGAGGCTTTCGGCCATCAGGCCGAACAATGACAGCAGAGCTCACTTTGAGTATGTCAAAGACCTCGTGCGCTGTCGTTTTTCTTTCTCAGTTTGTTTTCACGTGGATCCTATTGTTATTTATTTTTAACCGACGTCTAAAAGGACGAGGTTATCAATTCAGATGTTTATAAATACATATATTTTATTTTTTAAATGTATGTTCAGGCATAACTCCGTCATGTACACATGGATTTCCAAATTATGGTTTTTTTTTTTGTAAAAATGTTTTTGTTTACTTAACGTGAAAACAGTACAGTACAGTACCTCTACCATGAGTTGTCATCGAAAACTTACCTCGCTAGCGCTAGCAGCCTCGCTACCTCGCTTATGGGATGCCGGGAATTTTGAATGTAGGTTTTTCTTAGCGAATACAGCATTATAAGCCGTGAAAATAAAATCTGATGTATTTTTTAACAAGATTTATTAGTTTAAGCGTTGGTTTTAAAATCCAAGCTTTTTTACTTCCAAAAAATTTTTTGTTCACGGTTAAAAATATTCACAAAAAAATTAAAATGTTGGAAAATACGTATAGCGACAAGACCCCCTGAACACACTATTTTACGTCGTTTTACAGTATTTTATAATATGGTTTTAAACCTAATGCCGTTGACCGTCCGCGATGGTTAACTTTAGCGCAAACGTAATGCCGGTGACCCTCCTGGAGGGTTCACTTCCAATATGTATGGTGGCATGGCGTATGAGCTTTATGAAAAGAGGGTGGAGTCGGAAGTGTTAAAGAAGTTTTCACGTTCATTGTTTTAATGTTCTTCAAAAACAAACTACTTAAAATAAAATGCGGGCCAAAATGTGGTAGTCGGCGTACAATTTCTGAAATATGTGAACATAGATCACGTGCGCGCCTGCGACGCAAAATTATATGTCCTCACGCTGGGAAGGCCCGGTCGCTACTGTAGGTAGTACTAGTATCTCTAAGTAGTCCGTGCGCTACTGACAGGATGGGTTTTCCGCGGTCGTTAATATTGTTCACTTTTCCATTTATTTACGAAATTACGTAAATGTTTATTTATAAAATAAAATTTAGATTCTATTAAATGGTTATCTTAAGATTAATATGTAATTTTAAAAAGGTCTTATAAGGGTTATTAAGTATAAGAAAAAAAAAAATGTCATGAAGTTTTTTGAAAATTACGTTATTTAGACAATTTTTTTCTGCGATGTAAGTAGACCATATAATGATGTTGATAATATTTTTTAATTTTCATAATCTAAAGTAGTTTCTTGGAACAGGACGATCAAACGTCAGTCTCGAGTCATTTTTCGGATTTTTTTTGTGAATATTAGTGATTTGCCATGAATCCTTAATTTATTTGAAAAATCTCTTTCAGCCAGACAAAGAACTCTTCTTTTCAAATAATTTTGTTTAGATTCTATTTTCCTTTCTCACAACGAATGAACAAAATTGATCAAAATCAGTCGATTTCGTGCACGGTCTCTACAATAATATAAACGTGCGACCTAACAATGATAATTATTCACTGTAACAATGGTATTCTGACCAAATATTCAGTTTACAAATCATGAGAGTCTGTAGTATGAGCTGTCGTTCGTCGCGTGCCCGTTCATCGAAATAATCTTCGGTTCAAATTCAACTGCGGAGTTTTGCAAATTTCTTTGAAGGTTCTTTTGCTTTCATTACTTAGGTGCGGGTCTGTTCTGAACTTTCAGCAGTAACATTCATAAAAAACAACCACCAATTAGTTCACTGAACGTGGTGATTCTACCAGCATTCCATTTTTGATACACCCGGTTTGTAATTTACCTTCAATCAGCATCTCAATGAAGTAATAGTAGGTACTTAAGGTATTATTTGGTTGACCATGTAAAATCGGTTGTCCATAACTTGTGCCCATTTCGATCTTAAGATAGTGAAGTGTAATTAGATTAATGCTTGTGTTATTAAAACCTGCGTGTAATGACTTATGTAGTCGTTACCTATTTTACTAATATTACAGACATTTCCGTCCCGTCAAATTCATAATGATGGATGTCCATCGGATAGAGCGCTCCGTGCCTAATGATGCGCTGCGCGGAGGTAACAAGCACCGGCATGGTTATGAAGCCGCTTGTCCACGCATTCTGCACACAATATGGATCGATCCGTAAAACATAGTTAATCGATTTCATGCGTGGCCGATTCACTTTCTTCCAATTTCTATTGTGCGATTGTAATTTTGGAATGTCTTTGCTTCCGATAGGTTTCCAAAGAGATAGAACGAAGTCATTAACATTCTGTTAGTTCTGCAATAAGAAGTTGAGACTGTAGTCACATCTCACAAAGAAGGTGCTGAAACATAAATCCGACAAAAAAATAATGCAAAATATAGATGCATCCACTTTAAATTTTGCTATTCTGGATTTGACGTTTTTCACCCAAAATTTTGATTGTAAAAAACCAAACCAGACTAAACCTGACAAATTTTAATCGCGATTAAAAAGGTGTGGTATAAAATACGTTGTCATGAACTAAAATTCACACCAACATCTCAACTTCACGTGCAAAAACATTACTGTATTTAATTTTTCTTTTGCTTATATCTCGAAAATGGTGCGTCCTATCACAAAAATAATGAAAATTTCGACCCCCTATAGAAAACCCATAAACCCCTAAAACTCAACGTGTACCTGGGTAATATTTTTTCATAATTTCCATACAAAAAATGAAAAATTCCATATAAAACACGTCGAGGGTACAACAGGTGCGCGCGGCCCTAAAAAAAACACGGGTTAGGGCAAACCACGTGGTTTCGCGATTGTCAAATTTGATTTTAGTTGTGTCAAAATTACTTTTAAATTTAGAGATTTGTTTTTGCAGAATAGCTTTAATATTCTCATAGCCAAAATAGATAGATAATCGTATTTGATGTATCATCTGCCTTTTCCCAACTATGTTGAGATTGGCTTCCAGTCTAACCGGATGCAGCTGAATAGATACCAGTATGTTACATGGAGCTAATGCCTATCTGACCTACACTACCCGTTACTGGGTAATACAATACCCCTTTCCTAAGACTGGTTGTCAGACTTTCGGGCTTCGAACGATCCGTCACGACTGTCTAAGATCCACGAATGAATGAATCCGCAAATGAAACTATATAATGTATATGAATATTTATAATTGTTGATAGATGCAATTCGTTACATTCAGTTACATCATAACTTTGATACTCGACGGCCAGATGACCACATTGTTGCATCTGCTCGTCCGCGTACATTCCGTAACCTCACTACTTTATGTAGGAAATATATTTGTTTTCATTATGTAACTACGAGAGGAAAGTAACTATATCTATTAAATTGTGTAAATACTTAAAATCATCAGAAAAATATAATGATTGTCCTATTCCTATATCCACTACGCTAATTTGATTGTTGTAAAAACTTACAGGAAGTTGCAATTTGCTCTCCATCAAGTATTGTCTTCGGAACACCGCGCAGTCAGATTGTTAATTCTCATTACACAACAACTAATTACCCGACTACGGCGAAGCAAAATGGAGGGTTATTTACTTGTAAATGTTGTAGATACAAATCATTTTAGTCGTTTTGAGACTGTTCTCTTAAATTTGCATGCAGTATAGTACAATTGGAGGCATATTCCAACCGCTATGGTTTTGTTGACCGATAAGTGTAATCGACTTAACTTTCACCAGCTCAATATTACGAAAAACGTTGAGTGGGTTACATACAACTATTAACTGTACATGCAGCAATTTTTAATATTTAAAACAATTATTTTAAAACCTTAGTTAAAGAATTTTGACACCGAATGTTAGTAAACATTGCAGTTGCGTTTGGAGATTTAAAATAAATGCATATATTTGTGTTATGGTGCGTCCACACTATGTAACATAGCACGTTATAAAACATAGTTATGTAACATATTTCTATAGAGAGATTAACAATGTTAAATAATGTGGACTTGTTAAGTAACAAAAGTTTATGTGATAAATAACATAATCTGGACGCAACCCATAATCTAATAATCTCATAATCTCATATTCAAATTCAATTGTTTTCAGACATTTCCTATAGTTTCATGATCCGAAAACACTGTTTTTGTTTTTGGTGGGAAATTATCAAATAACTTCTCCCGCTCTGGGCGTGTCAGACTTTTACTGACTAAAACCCACCCGTGTTCCTTCCGTTGCCTGTGTGCCGGGGCCGCGATATACGTTTCGGACAAACTCGCAACCCTGGCATCCCTGGCTCGGAGTAGGCTGATATTTGAAAATGCCTATTGACTTCAAAATGTTCCGCCGCCCTTGACTTTCAAAATCAACCTGATACTGACATAGATTAAAACAAATTAAGTAAACAATTTGACAAACCCACGGTCGGTGCCTATTGGATGTCGTTGCGTTAGTAATGGTATCAGGCAGTAGATGGTATTCATTACTAAGGACAACATCGAGGCATATTAAATACTAAAATATAACGTAATTTTATACGATCCCACGACTTTCGAGTGAATTGTGAGTGGGTTGTAAGACAGTTGGCCCTGACTGACATAAAAGTAGATAATTATAAAAGTTTATTTCTCCAGTTTTTTAACAGAAACTTTGGAGGCATGCATGCATTTATTTGGTCTTAAATTAATTCAGTATACCTGATTTGACGAAATTATTTTTGTAAAACGTAATGAAGGAATCAATTAAAGTTTAAGTAGAATTTTCGATATAAAACGCATAATGTTGTTAATACCTGCTTCATCATCGTTTATCGTTATAATCAATATAAATACCTTTGATTATTATAATCTATGATAAATACTCATAATTAAAAACAGTTAATACTCCTATTAGGTACCCCGGTTCAGGGAAATAATAGTAGTTTCCGATCACTACGATGTATTATTTAAACTACCTACTGTAAATATCTTATGGACTAATAGAAACCGATTAGTACATAAGATATTATGGCCATCATTAACTGTTTAATAACAAGTAATTAATGTGTTATACTGAACAGTTAAATAACTTAAATTATACATGTACACTTCATTGGTTTTACCTACAGCGTAATTTCAGTACATCAAGATAAAAACGCATTTCCGTTTTTTTGTAACTTGTCGTGATTATGGTCTAGAACAAAAAAATTATAATTCATAATATGCAACCTAATCCTGCCATATCCCGTAGTCTTGCGCACGACTGATTCGATTAATTGACATTATATACTTCTGCTGCGTGCCCCGGTCTAGGGTTGCCAACTTTTTCTAGAAGAAATAGAGTACTTATATCTGATTTTAGAGAGGGTAAAAAAAGCGTACAGTTTTTTTTAAGTACCATTTATGAATTTTTTTTAATGTATTTTTTTGCACTTTTTACACTAGATTACATTTTGTACATTACATTTTTTTTGTTTTTATACGAATTGTAAGACTTCAAACATCTTAATTCTCAGTTGATATAGATCAGGAACTAATTTTTAATCAATTTAATGAAACCCTGTTCCTCTCTTCTCGCCACTTCACATTCAAGACCGAAACGACTCGGTGAATGCTGTAGTGTCGGGAACTGAGAGTAGACAGCATTTTTTTTTTATAAACAAATCAATGACTTCTGACATCTATTTCCAACAGACAGCTTGTGACATTGACATTATATTTTGACGTGACTGATTATGGCTGCGTTCAGAAACACCCGAGTTTTTATGGGTACCAGTATAGTTCAGTAAACAGAAAGTCTTTTTTGTGTTGTGAGCATCATGGTATTAGTGATCATTATGCCAGAAAGTCAGTTTATGTAAAAAGGTATTTTAGAAAGAAATAATTTTTTTTTGCTCGGACATCTCCTCCGATAAAATAAGGTTACAACTCGAAAAACCTGGATTTTCAGAAAAGCGAAAATAAACTCACAGATTTGTTAATCAGTCCTTATTCTTGTAATATTAATAAAATGTGATACAAATTGAAAAGCTTTAAAAAAATACGCTTCGATGAAATAAACAGTTTTTCAATTTTCTTGAAAAACAACCTGAACATTCCCAATTGTAACAGTATTTTAGATAACTATTTGAACTTCACAAATGTAACAAGTCTTATTATAGTAAAAATCAGGCCGTTCTTTATACGTTTTTCAACTTAATAATTATTTATATAGCTGTAGAATTGGGAAAAAAATCTACTTTAACAAAAACATTACAAAATTTTAACCAAAACGAAATTATTAACAATTCTAGTCATCACAAATTCAACGAATCAGTTATACAGTACAAGTTTAGGTACTCGTTAATTAAGCCACGCTTAAATAATATTTGGTTTTAGTTTTCCTTAATGAAATAATGTTTAAAGATTACGTAGGAACTATAATCATCACTATAAAAATCAAAATCACAAATAAAAACTAAGTTTCATTCGTCTCTTAATTACGGTGTACAATTATCAAGAAATTACTGGTATTTAACTACAATTGGTTGTAAAAAGGCGCATAGAATCGCGGTATATGATTACTATTAACCAAACTCATCAAATCAGCTTTCTTTATCGCGCTTATTGAGAGGTCTGATGTAAGCAGGTTTTAGTCCAGACAGATTTTTTTTCCATTTAATACTAAATGATTAGCAGTGAACCAACTTTGGATCTGCAGTAGGGCGTTATTTACGTCGTCAAAATTTGTAGCACGTCTATCTACCTTAAAAATTAAGGAAGTATCGTCAGCAAATAACACCATTTGTGGTTGATTTTTTTATAAATGGAGTAGATCATTGATTTAAACGAAAAAGAGGAATGGACCCAATATCGAGCCTTGTGGCACACCCATTTTTCCCGGTTCTTGATAGATTGTCAATAATATCAAAATATTGTGATCTTGATTCTGAAAAAAAAAATTACATGTATTTGATTTTTGAGCAGATAGCTATGAAAATTTTAAATGTTTCTGTATATTTAACTCAAAATTCGACTTTTTCGAGTTTGTAACCCTATTTTATCGGAGGTGCGATGTGTAAACATACATAATTAAAATAATACATGCATGCAAGATCTTAAATAAGAGTGGCTTTTTTTTTTGAGGATGGGATTTCATCAAATGACTTCTCCCGCTCTGGGCGGAGCGAGAGGGCGTGTCAGACTTTTACTGACTAAAACCCACCCGTGTTCCTTCCGTTGCCCGTGTGCCGGGGCCGCGATATCCCTTTCGGATCCGTCAACCCCAGCAGGCATTGGTCCTTACGGACCCCGTCAGTTGGTGCTGACATCTCTTTGAGGCGCGCGTGGAACACAACGCGCCGTCGACCCAGGCCTGTTCCTTATCGGACGGCGAGCTACCCATTGCTCACCATCCGCAAGCCCGCGCCTACGGTGGCCGGAAGTCAGCTCGTGACTCCCGACGCCCGGGGCGTCTCCTGCGGCGACTAGGGGCGCGAGGGCGTGCAGCTTGCATCTTCCTCGCGCGCTCCGCCTCCTCCTTCGCGAGCATAACTGCTTCGCAGAAGGAGGTGACGGCCTCCCATGCACTCTCGCTTCGAACCATGGCCTGAACCAGGGCCGGACGCGAGAGATCGCCGCCGCCAATCGCCTCCGTGAGGACACGGCGATGCTCCGCCCAAGCAGGGCAGACCACCACCGTATGCCGTAAGAGTGGCTAACAACATGTTTGCCATTTCTCATATGGCGTCCAAATATCTTAGGTACAATTATTTAGCGTACTGTATTAGTGTTATAGATTATAAAGTACACCTACAAGAAAAACAGTACAATACTCTATTTTAGAGTACGGTTGGCAACCCTACCCCGGTCTCATATTCAGTAAGCAGGTATGTATGTAGGTACTCGAGATTTGGCGAAATTTTATAACATCATGCTATCATCATACATAGACTTGTTGTCTATATTCACTAAACCGTCTGAAAACCTATGATCCCAAAGTGCATTCTCTGTGGCTAACTAACAATTAAATTATGAAAAGAATAGAGTCCTAATAATAAAATTCATTCCAATAACTTACCATCATTTTTTAATCTATCTGTCTTATATTTATTACTTTCTCTCCGGCTTCCTTGGTTTTGATCGTCATTAGAACTGCCATCACTTTGTTCAGGAAGTACTAAAGGGTCACTCCACTTTGGTCCATCGTTTTTCCATCGTTCATTGACGTCTTTGTATTGACTAGTAATATCCGCGAAGAGCATCGGCGGGGCGGACCACTGCACGAACCACTGATGCGACACAGCCATGGCTTACGTAACATGCAAATAAATATCTATGAAAACACTATAACTGAAACCTCTCACTCCTGCTAACAGTTTTTTCACTGATCCGATAAAGTGAGCAGAACGGTCCCGGTACAAATCTCTGCATCGCAAAAAATACGTGAGTACAAGTACGCCACTAGAATTTGTCTGGCGGTGTGGTGTGCTCGCGCCCTTTCCATAAGACCACGTTCAGCCCCTCTCGGGTTAGCTTTCGCGATTTGGACATACACGCGAGCAGCTTCTGCATTTAATCGTGGAGACCGAGGATACATCACGATTAGTGACGAAACGTTTTAAATTAACGAGCCTTGGGATGCGGTCATTATGGAACATTTATCAACTACCAGTACCACCAGTCTTCGTGGCATGTTAGAGGGAATCTGTAGTTGTAGATGTTTCATAAGTAGGTTAATATTTTGTGGTTGTACGGTAAATTACTGAATCACGACTTAACTAAAGTAATGATGGGTAGAGCGTACCTACTGCTTTAGTCTATAACATTAGCCCTAATAGTCTAGTAGGCCACAAATCAGTTACAGTAGGTACCTACCTATCTTCATTTAGGTTTCCAGCTGTAATTTAAAAGTAATTTTATTTAAATCTTAAAACTAATATCTTCAATATATAATTGCAAACAGTCTTTGAGTCTAGGTAGGATATAAGAGAGTGCTGATGTAAGAACTAATTGAATGTTATTATTTTACTAACTTGAATAATTCAAACATTTAATTCAAATCAAAAGCATAACACAATTACGTAGCAATAACTTACCTCATAAATGTTTTACGCTGTTGGTTCCTTACTTTTATCACAGAGTTCTAGGAAATGAGATCACGACTCCTATTGAAAATACAACTTCCAATAGACTTCAATAAAATACGTACAAATGGTCCAATCAGTGGTTGCCTGGTGGCCACTATATTGGTTTTACGATTACCATTAGTTTCCACTCTACGAAACGGTTAGTTTTCTACAAAATGTGCGTAAAATATATCGTCTTGTTAACAATTGTGGCTGCAGAGTTCTCTTACGGTATCTACCCATACTTTGATACTCAAGACTTCATATACAATGTTCCAAAAGTTTACAGAATATCTATCACGTTGGACAAATTGTTGGAACATTATGAGAAGAAGCCTTCGAAAGACCCTGAGTGGTACATTGCCCTGGGAATGGCTAGAGGTAACTATCCTGCTACCTTACCTACTAACAGCTGTAGAATTAAGTTCACTGGAGAAGGTTTAGCACATCCTTGAGCATTATTTACTGATAATTATCTTTTAAGAACATTGTAAGACTTTTACATAATTAATGCTTAAATTCAAAGAGTCTCACGCACAATTACAAAAGTCATAAGATTAAAAGATGCATCTATGTAAATCTCAATGTATGAAATGAAAGGCAGTCAAAATCCTCAAATGTACGTAGACCTTACTAAACTGTGATATATTTTTGCAGGTCAGTTAGAGTATACGATTAACGAGCTAGATAAGTCGGTGCCAGGCAAGCTCAAGGAGAACTTGAAGAACATTACCCGACGCATGGATCGCATCAGAAACAACACAGACGTCCCCAGATTTGTGTACCGGAGTAAAGATTACGAATATGGTTTGTTCTTTATCATTATATTATTAAAGTTCATCATTCAGTAGAAAGACGTCCACTGCAGCACATAGGCTTCTCCCAAGGATTGTAACAACGACTGGTACTATCGTCCTGTGCTTTCCGCATCCCGTGGATTCCCGCGACCTTTACCAGGTTTCGGTTCTTCATGTGTGGGGCCAACACACGTACCCAAGATACTCTATACGTAGATAATATATATATTTAATTATTATCTACCTAGAGTATCCTAGTCGTTATTTTCCTTAGGAATCATTGCCTACTTTGAAACTAGCTTTACCTTTCTGACCATTAATGGACCAACTCCTAGATAATTCTAAAAATGTTTTAATTAAAATAAATGATTTGAGATCATGAGAGACCATCGGTATGTTTTATAATATTTCGTATTGAAGGTCGGATTTAGAATTTAATCTTTTGTGTTCATAACAATAATACCCAATCAGACACAATCATTAGTCTGCGGGCACGATTGTTATAACTATCTGAGTATATCTAATGATGTCGAATAATATCTAGTTTCCGATAATTTTTTGTTCACAATTTCGATTGGCTGATATCTATCGTATTTCTTTATACGTTTTTGCGAGTGTTTATCTCGGCAAAATTATATTGGCAACAGATACCCAGACAATTATATTTTTTATTTTAAAAACAATCACTACTATGTTTTATGAATATATTTTTGTTTTTCCTCAAGCTGATTGTTAAAGTTATTTTTTAACTGAAACCGTATGATTCATGTTTAAATTATGATATCACTATCAGTCACGGAAAAAGCATAAACGAAACCTCAAAAGTGCATTTATTTGCCATTTGATTTTAATTTTATGTAGATTAATTTACGTTGGTCCCTTGTGGCTTGCCTGCATCCTTGGGAGCAACCGTTACCTAAGTAATTCACTGTTGCATAATTCGGTATCCAAAGCGAGCGATGCAAAAGCCAGTTTTGCACCCAGTTAGATAGATACCCATCTACTTGTTACACATCGTTCAAAAAGTTGCGTAAGTTTTTTTGAGAGTTTTAGGGTACTGAAATAGCTTTGAATAGTTTTGTTTTTAACTTAAAAACAAAACGAATTGCTGAAATAACTTCATGAATGAAAATGTTAAACCAACAAAACTTGAAGGTTTTTTTTTACTCCGAACTCTTCTTGCGCTGTTACAGTCTTTTGGGGTGAATTTACTGGTTGGGCAAAGGTATACCCAACCAGGTTTTTCTGCGGGTGGATTATAAAGAACACCCACATTTTGCCAGTTATGTTTTAGTCGCATGTAATGAAGGGGTTGTTAAATATAAAATATTAATATTTTAGTCCAAACTTGCAATAAATACGTATTTTCGTTTAACAATAACTTAATCTTGAATTTCGCACTGTTCAATAAGTCATTAAAAGTGTTAGGTATAATATCGAACATTTGTTGCGTAAGTTCAACTTGCACTTGGCCGGTACAAATAAAAAATAAATCATTTAGGCATCTGTTCACGCATGCTTGCCCAACTTTGAATAATGCTAAGGCTTTTGCCTGCAGTGGGGCCGCTTGCTCGATATTACCTTCGCTCCTGCCTGGGAATTGAGCAACTGATCTCATATAAACCGATGCATTTGAATTGAGGTGCTCTAGCAAAAGCCGATTGCCGTGGCATTTTACCATAGCTAATAAAATAAAAGCCTTTAGATAATATATTCGTAATAGATGGTTTAATCAAGGCGACGCCTGGTGACCTAGCTTATGTAGTGTTCGTTATGAGTCTTACTTACATTATTATCTCTTTTGAAATGGGACTGCCAAGGTAAACTATGATAAAATATGGCATGCAATGCTAAATAGCGAAAACTTGATATTGGAATTTGTCAAATTATTTTTCTTATATGAGTTGTCTTTGTTTTGTTTTTGTTTTCTTAAACCTTATGATGAGATTAGGGCTAGTAAAAGGAACATCTTAAGATTGAGCCCTGAGACAGAAGCAGATATTGTATGAGTGGTAATAATGTCACTTTAGCACCCTCTCTGGATACGGAACCCATATTTTTCTTACCGTATTGGGTAACTCCGTTTATTTTAAAATTAATTAAAATAATATAAATTTGAATTAAGAATGTTGCTGTGATTGTGACAGTACTGCACTGGCCGCGACTAGCCTAAGTGTTACGCACTACACTTGATGCACTACTTTTTTTTTTCCCTGACCAAATGAGCATGAAGTTTTAGCAATGCATCCATTTACTAATTTAGGAGAAAATATTTTCATGATTGACATACATGTCATACATTAGGCAAATGTAATTTCAATATAGATAGGATACTAGGTTCGTACTTATATATTGGACTTGCGTAATTTATAATCATGTGTTACTATGTCAGCATATGCCAATTGTATTAAGTGAATAGTTTATTTTTTCTAAACAGTCACTCTCGGTAGTAATAACTTTCTAGTTAAGGTGCTTGTGCACTAGATCTGCCAGCAAGTCGCACTAACACCTATTGCGTCTGCTCTTCCAGTATATATGATTGAAGCGTGTGCTGTATCTGACTCTCTATTTGACTTATAATCTTTTCGTTACGTAATATTATATGCCAATATAGTAGAACTGTGGCTGTTTGTTCATTTATGTTATAAAAAAATCGATGCTGCAATATTACTGCATTTTCGATATATTTTCTCCTAGGTACTGACAAACCAATGAATGTCAAACCAACACACTAAGTAGATATACTCTGAAGAAAATACATAGCATTTCTAAACGAAGTAGTGGAATCAAAGCTTAAATCCTCGTGCAAACAGGCGCGACGCGACTCTAATAAAACAATTTCTAAGAAAACTTCACGGTAGAACAAAAAGCGGTGTCGCGTCGCGCCAGTCTGCACGGGGCTTAACTTGACAGATAGAAAGCATTTGCTCAAATCGTTATAAATCAATGCGAGTGCTCTATGCTATTATGGTTAACGGCGCCGGTAGGAGGACAGCGAAACTTAGTGAAGTTATATCATTGAATCATTCCTTTGCTAGCTTTCGCTTGATTTATTTATTGGTGCAGGTACTGAACAAGACTTATGTTTAACTCCTATATGTTAAATAATGCGTTAACTCAAATCATGATGCATGAACAGTAGGTATTGTATAGGTACCCATGTCAAACGTTTAAAATAAGTTTTACGCGTTATGTACGTATTTTTCGCACTTCTCTACACGCTGAATCTGTGTCGATGCTGCGTTGACTTCTAGAGCGAGGCCTATGTTGTAATTGATTACGCACGGGGTTGATTAATTGACGCAATCAGTAAGTAGTTTGTGAGTTTTAGATTATTTTACACTCCACTAAAAATATATCAAGAAGATGCATACGTAACATAAAACCGATTATACAACCACAAAGAGAACTCCTACGACATCCATAAGTTTGCAATCGAAGATTTAGTTAGTGAATAAAATGAGCCTTTTTTATTTTTTACAGTTTCAAAAGCGATATTCGAAAACCTAGAGGTGCTATCAAGTTTAATGGAGCCAATCACAATCGGCACAATGGGCACACAGAAGCCTTATCGCTTCGCATTCGAACAATACGTGCAAGAGGCGAGAACTAAGATGCCGACAAGAAAGGCAGCAGGTTGGCAATTATGTATTGAAATGTAATCTAGAATAACTTCCATGGTCAAATTTTGTTATAAGGTACTTCGCGCACCTACTATAAATTACAACTAATTATTATAAATGAATTGTCCTTACAAGCCAAATAACTTTAAATTAATGGTGAAATTGTCACAAATAGAAATTCTAATTGCGTTGCTGCGTAACATACTTTAGGATTCAATGTAAAGCTAGTTTTCAATTGAGACCCTGACAAGGTTGACTTCTTCGAAGGCCGACTTTTTTTAGTTCCGCCAATAACCACAGAGCGTCGCCACTTGATATTAATCAACATTGGTGACAATGAAATTGAGGTGAAAGCTTGCCAACCCAGTTTTAATTTCAAGTTTGGAATTCCAGACGCGTGCACGATGCAGCTGCTGATATCGGCGATGGAGTCGCAGACGACGCAGACGGACGGCACGTGCGAGCTAACACCGGAGTGCTCAGCGCAAATACTGAAGGGATCAGGCCTAGCATTTCAACAGACTAGCAGAATTAGAGCAGCCGGTTTAGCTTACTTGTTCGACTGCTTGGAAGGACTCGATCTTGCTGCACACATTTATAAACTTTGTATTCAAGTTTATAAAGAATCTAAGTCCTTGGAAGCCTGGGACCATCCACCTGGAACTAAAACATTGTTTATGCAACAAAGTAAATCTTTAAACTTTAATCATTTGTATTTTGGTACCACTACCACCAGTCAACAAAACAGTTAACTTCAGAATTATTAATGAATTTATTAAACACACCTAATAAAATAAAAAACGTTACTTATTTTCAGTTTTATATTGTGCAACACAAGGCTATGGGGAGTTCATAAAACCCCGTTGGATGAACAGGATCCTGGCGTGGCAGGAGCCGAAAGGATGCTACTCAGATGATCGCCAGCCGTTTTTGAAACTCACTGGATTTGTGGGGCCCGCATCAGCCCCACAAGCTAAAGATAGAGAGGTTTGTATCGTCATTCAACTTCTTAAATCTTACAAGTTTTCTGGATTTCAGGAAGATTCCTGCATTAAGTCATCTCGTTCGTTGTCGTCGTTCATTATATTTACTCAACACGTAGATGCACTTGCTTTATCTTTTTAGGACAAAATCTTACCATCGGTTCTGAATCGAACTGTCCGATTACAATTATTATTTTATGCACCAATAATTTTATTTGTGTGTCTAATATAAGAAAAAGAAAGCACTCTGTTAAATCAGTAACTGAATCTGCTATGCTTCGATTTATTTTGAATCAAAAATGTCTATTATTATTATCCGAAACAAATTACCATACCTAGCCAGTTCAATCATTAATAGTTACTCGGCGAGTTCAAAGAGTGATCACAAAAACTCTATAAATGAGACCTGCGTTAACTAGGTTTAGGCTATATTGTTGATGGTTTAACTTTTTTCCGAAACGAATGATCGTAGCAGTTTTTATTCTTATTTGGCTGTCAAGAAAGGTATCATCGTAACCGTAACAATTGCCGAAATTTCATGCGTTCGGTACCAAGAAAGTGCCATTGAAAATACCATTCGAGTAAATTGTTACAGGAAGAGTACAGAGTGAAGAAAGCAGCTACATCCGAAGGTGGTGCGTGTAACTCGCTGACATCAGCGATGGCTCTCGGCTCCCTGGTCATCTACATCAGAGCACTACTAGAAACCGACCAAGCTTTCCAATACGATGTGCTCACTTGAAACAGCGATTCCTAGTCGTATATTTTTTTATACATTGCTTGTATACCATACTCCATGTACGAAAAATGTGTTTATATTATAATTAAAAATAATAATTAAAAGTGTGCATTTTTAACCTGTATTTATTGCATTGTGACTTTGTCAATTTCATAAATATAATTTTGTCGCTTCTTTCATGAAAAGCTTAACAATTTTCAATTAGAAGATTTTCTACAACCTTAAGATAATGTTACGTAT
This sequence comes from Agrochola lota, assembly GCA_947364205.1. Taxonomy (NCBI): domain Eukaryota; kingdom Metazoa; phylum Arthropoda; class Insecta; order Lepidoptera; family Noctuidae; genus Agrochola; species Agrochola lota. The sequence goes on along the minus strand of OX376223.1, from coordinate 12,203,642 downwards.
GTTTACAAGAACTATGACAACAGCTGCTCAAAGTAAAAGACCACCGCTTGCAGTATTTGGTAAGTTTTTAATAAATATAATGAAGCATCCGGGCTTTCGCCAAATTCACCCCTTCAAAAATTATCGAGTGAATAATATTGCTTCATACAACACTCATTTCGTAGCTTATTGAATTTAGATAAACCTGCTTACGCCATATTACTCGGAAGAACAGTGTTTGTACGTACTTCATAATAAAATTCTGTTCACGGAAAGGTTTGGAAGGCCGCTACGTGTCAGCACTGTACAGCGCCGCTTCGCAAATGAACGAATTGGATCAGGTAGAGAAAAGTCTGATTGATCTCCAAAAAGTACTGAAGAAGCCTAAAGTCGTCGATTTCATGGAAACCAGTCTGATATCTCGAGCTGATAAAGCTAAGTTATTGATGGCTATTGGCACCGAAGCAGGTATGTTAGAGTTCTAAATTAGGTTATTATATTTACTAAGGACAGCCTCTTGCTGCCGATAGGCTGGCACTGGAGTAGATATTTAGGTTAATCGCTCGCTCCTTATCGTTCAGGAATGCCAAAAGCTGCGAAAAATTTTCTTGGTTTGGTGGCTGAAAATGGTCGCCTGAAGCTGTTACGACGAATGATAAACATGTTCCGTCTCATCATGGTGGCGCACAGAAACGAGGCTCTCTGCGAAGTCATCACCGCGGACCCACTCGACAATGACACCCGGAAGGCACTCGTGGACATTTTAAAAAGGTTTGTTCAAAAAGGGAAAAAAATTCAACTCAGAGAAATAGTAGCTGCAGAAGCCCTTGGGGGCGTGGTCATTGGATTTGAAGACAAACACATTGATATGACCATCTTCAAAAGAATCACCTTGTATCGTGGAAGACTAAAATATTATATTAAATATCAATAAATTGGGTTTACCTGACATTCGACAGTAAACGCTTGTTGTATTTTAGTTTCTTAGTTAGAATTTTAGTTTGAAGACGTTATAAATAAAACGGTTTATTTAAAATTAAAAACGGTTTTTATTCATAACGTTATAATTATTTAAAATTAAGTTGATTACAAAGCATAATATTGTATGAAATATTGCAGGGTAAACGGGACATTATAATTTAAAAAAGTGACTTTGGTGTACGTATAAGTAATTTATAATATTCATAGGATTTTTCATAAAACAAAAACACGATAGCGTTTTTATAAAATGTTCTAAGCTAAGACTTCAGTCATTTATTCTTTCATACCGGTCGCATCAGTCATTAAAATAAATTACATGAACTTATTATAAAGATGACCGACTTAAAGAAGTTTCATACGGCAAATACAATAACCGAATAAATAAAGAGGGTCTATGAGTGTCTTAAAATAAAATCAATAATATTCATACTATACATATGGCCAGTTATGCCACATGAATCTTCTGAGCAACCGATCGGACATGGCACTAATCTCTACAGATACGAGGCACTGCCATACCTGTGCGGCCGAGGAATATGACCGTCTCCGGCCCTGTCGATAAGGTTGGCATGGTAGCCAGGCTTTCGCCCCTTTGGGGAATCTCTACACGGAGAGTTAGCTAAAATATTTTTAATCTTCTCAGCATGAATTCTGTAATTTATCCTATCTGATGAAAGAGATCCTGTCATTACTCTTTGGAAACTTGACGTCAACACCCATAACTCTTCTTCTCCTTTGGCGTTCATGACTACCTTCACGCCACTGGCGAACTGCAGGGTTTCCTTATCGATGGCTACCGCATGGAAGTTGCGAGGCGAGAACTCGGTGGCAGAGTTCCAGCACCAGATGCTAGGCGGCTCCATTAGGCCAAAGTAAAGGACACCGTTACGGTCCATGGCTTCAGCTGCTGACTGAGTGGTGCGCTCTTCCGGGAATACCTTAAAATAAAATAGATTGCTTTTAAACATTTTTACAAAGGACGTAAATTACATATTTTCATCATTTTGTCGCTAACTTACGTAAACAGCGTCCGGGTCGATGGTAGGGTCTTCCGTGTAGGAGTCGTTCCTGATGACTCTGGTGTTCACCACGTTCTCAGTGGTGGCGGCGAGCGAGTGGAAGTAGAGGAAGCGATCGCGGCCGCGCTGGTACGGTGACAGAGCCATTCCCAACACGCCATCCATTAGATCAAAACTTTCGCCTGAACAATAAATGTTTGAGAGGTTTTAAGGTGGTTTTTTGTGGTGGTTAATTATATACTAAATATGACGTTGTTGGCTACAAACTTATGCAAATAATGAGCGGTTTAGCGCGCATTGAACAAACATTAAGCTTTTTATATGCCATTTAGTGGTGGTCGGTACAGTATTATTTTTGCGTCATTAAAATATTCGTCGTATTTGTGCGGGGACAATATAAAGTACAGACAAATTGTTTCTTCCACTAAATAAAATTACTCGCAGTTATGTTTATAAACTAATATTCTGTCAGCGATACAATTCCGACAATGTACAGTTAGGTGTGTAGTCCGAACATACCAGTTATAAGGATAATTCTCCATGGCAAGTTGCGCCAATGTCGGATCTTATTTATTACATGGCTGTTTACTCAAGTATTAGCGCATATATGCATTTCAATTTCATGATATTGAACGGGGTTGTCAGCGCACTTCATCTACGTGTGCGACGCTACTTCTAACGTCACAGAGAGAGTCCTCCTTTTACGAGACGCTCAAAGCGCTCCAGCCGCTTTAGTTCACTAATCCCCATTGACAATCCCCTTGAACTGCTATATTCTGATGGCCTCGATTACGGCGTTTGGCCAAGAAAGTCATGAAAATAGTCTTCAAATCTATACTGGAAGACTATTGTCATCGCTTTCCCGTCCCAGTTCGGCCGTCGGTCGAAAGTCAATGCATACGACATGCAAACTGATTATTTCAATCTTTATGTGATAGATTCATTTTTGGCTCGAATAGAGGCCGGACGTACCGTCGATGGTGAACGTTCCTCTGGAAGGGAAGGGGTAGAAGAGGCGGTGGGTGATGCGCCAGGACCTGTCCCGCATCACGTCCACCACCAGCAGGCCGTACGCGGACACGTCGGCCACGTACACGAACGTGTCGGCGCAGTCGCCGGCCACGCGCGGCCTGACGTCCACCACCTACACATACAAAGATTATCATCTAGGATGCTAATGGAAATGATATCCAACTTCCTTTTCATCAACATTTAGGTACTTAATGTAGGTATCGATTTTAGATCTCACTGTATAGATACGCTGCAGGTAATCCAAAACCCCATCTTATAAACTACGTTATAAGCACACTATTATAATGGCCAGCAGCAGACTACGTCGATCAAGCTATGGATTTATTATATATCGACCGACTGAATTTCCTACTAAACTTTTTATTCAATCAGCTATAACATACAAAAGTATACTAAAACTTGACCAGAAAACATTGTTTGTAAACGTTAATCGGAAGTTGATTTTCGAGTTATAATATGAGCGCACTACTGACGAACTGAGAGACGTTGCGTTTCATTTTATGATAGGTACAAACAACATAATACTAACAGGGGTAATGAACAGTGACACGTCAGTAAACAAGGAGCTGTTGACGACGTGACGGTAGATGAGCGTGTCGGTGGCGAGGTCGAACGCTAGCAGCTGAGGAGGGCACACCTGCTGTTCGCCAATCTTGCCGGCGTCCATCACCCACAGGCGCTGGCATTCGTCTATCTGAAAACGTGATGAAGAAATTTCGTTTAATAACAGTATCCTTGCGACAGATGAACTGTATAATGCACATTTGCTCCATGCAGTAGCAATAGGACAATCTTAAGAGCGTTTATCCTAAAAGTTGGCAACGTCGCAAATAGCTGTCAAAAATTTACCTGTTTTGATTAATTTGGCAAAATTACTATATGGAAATAGGAAATTTGGCTAACTAGCGAACTAGAATATTAATAATGAATTACAATTATAACATTGAATTATTTGATTTTGTAAACGTTTTAGATGTAAAAAAGTAATTTGGAAAGTTCATGACATCTATTTGCGTCGTTGCCCACTTAACTGCTGGTTTTCAGGCTTAAACTACACCGGGGCATTTTTAATTAGCTGGTGTAACTTCTCAGACGTCATGCATGGGTAGCAGTATCTAATAGCAATAAACCTAAAAAGAAAAACGATTTCCTAACATCAAGATGTCTATATCATGTACCTATAACTTTTAACCGGAATTTATATGTTGGATATGTTAGTTCGATTTCGCGTTTCTGAAAATTTTGTTAAGGCAAAAATTCGAATAAATAAATATACATAGATAACTTTATAGAAACAATAGTTATATGTGTATGGATTATAAGTTCTGTCGACTTTAAAAGCTGCAATTAGGGTTACCATCTATGTGAGGGAGGATGCCTGTCGAGGATGTACAAATTGCCAGATTTTTCACAAAAATGCCTGTCTGTTGTAAAGAAAACTGTAAAGTCTTAAAAAAAAACAAAAGTATGACCAATTTGCGACCACTAACAACGTGATATTTTACCGAAGACATAGGTTTTTTCAATTGTTTATTAATTTATAAAATCTTTACACGAAAAGTTTTTAATGTTTTCTTGGGTTACTAATGGCACTTTTACCGACTCTTTTATCAGACGATTCCTTTCTTTACTCCACTGTGCATTTATTAGGGAATTCCATCCACATTTGCGTTGTGTGAGTATAGAGAAAATACCAACTAAATACAAGCGGGCGGGCTTGCGTGATACTGCGAAAATCAAAAATGCCTGTCTCAGCTTAGCGCCGCTGGCCGCACGCCTGTCTTAAGCGAAAAAGGCCTAACAAATGCGGCAAATACCTGTCAAATGGTGACCCTAGCTGCAAAAAAAGTTGTAAGTTGCAGCTCAATCTTTCAAATATAATTTGATGAAATCTTTCCCAGGTCAGTGTAACGATAGCGTTATCGACACATGGAATGATGGTCGCAGAGATTTTGGTCTGAACGCCCATTAAATCCGGGTTTAGTGACCTACGTAAGTCCTACCTTTTGATGATGTCATTGATTTGTTTGTTGTTTAACCAAACACAATAACTGATTAAAGTTAAAAGGAAAACTAGTCACGTCCTGTGTTTTTTGTCTTGAAGATTTATGTACATCTTCAAGACACCTTACAGGTGTGAAGCTGGTAAATGCTTTAACATGATCGCTTTAACAAAAGTAGATAAAGCGCAATACACAAATACACCACGTGTATTGAAAAACTAGATTTTGTATTGGTCTACAATAATGTTCAATAACCAACACGCTATTCATTAGCTTTGGCTCATACTTGCCTATGGTATCTGCCACGCAAGAAACAATACTGGCCCTTGTTCAAAAATACCATTGTAATCGTGTTCTGTTGCATAGTTACTATTATGCTTATTGTGTTAGCATCGTGAGTCCTTCTTGCGTAAGTAGCTATGTAAATCACGAGGCAGTGCTTGCTGTAAGACTCATCGCGTGTTCTTAACAAACATCCCAATATCCTGAGTTACCTCACTCCTTTCAGACCTGCGTCAGATACGCGGAAATGCTACGCAATAATTCCAGGTCTCAATGTCTTATTATCTAGGTATCAATGCAATAAAGCCCATAAACGTGGTTATTAACTTGACAATGGCCTTTGTTGACTACATTGAACAACAAGTACCTATGAACATACAAGGTTTTGCCTTAGTCTTCATTACATTTAATTTGTTAATTAGGTACAATAATTACAAAAACTACATCATCTTTAACATAAGTAAGTAGGTACCTAATTAAGGTTCTTATTAACGAGCTAAATGTTTTTTTCCTGTGTCGAAACAACTTATAATTGTTGCTGGAATATGTGGCACTGATTTTAAATCTGAAATCAACCTTCAACTTAATTAACCTGAAATGTTTAAGTCATCAATCGTACTTACATTTTGCCAACTGTGTAAGGGTTAGTATCAAGGTGCGATGGTCCTTATAAGTACCTAAGCCGAGCATCAACGATCTGAACGAAGCACCCAGGCAGTAACCTATGATTATGCCGTCAGACTTGAGCCATGGCCTATTATGTTCGGTTCTAGAACATAGTCTCATTTATGTAGATGATAAGTTACGTCAGTAACTTATCAGGTTCGTAATAAAATTCTTACGTACAGCGACTCTGAAGACAGATGTGAAGCCTAGACAGTTGGAGCCCTGGTTGTCATGCCAGGAGTAGTCAGGGTAGGCCAGAATGTTGCCCTGTTCGTCCACAGTCCCCAGGGTGATCGGGCGCCCTTCATCGAACCGTGGGATGGTCACGAAAATCCGTGATGCGTCGGGACCTTTAAAAAGTAAAATTAAAATTTGTGTATTGTGTAGAGTTTTGCAGATGTTTTAAATTACATAAGTCGAAAGTAAAAATAAAGAAGTAAAACCTCTTTTTCTTCTTTCATAAGCCTCTCAATAACAACTGATGTCATATACGGTCTTAATTTGTACATTGTCCACGCATGCGGATTTATGTATTGACAAGCCGTGTGCGGTGGGATTTCCCATTGGCTAAAATTATGAAATCCATACAAACTTAAATTCTCTATTTAACTCCTTTAGGAAATGTTTTATTACGAATTTTTCGTTAGTGCTCACCTTCTTTATTTATGGAATTCTTGCATCCAGTTGTTTAGGCTGCGGTTAGGCAGGAATTAAATAAAAACATAGTCGATGTTGATTGCTTTTATGGTAGTTATCACCTAGACTGGTGGAGACGACGACTAGACGTAATCCATAATGTATAATACGATTATTGCATGGAGACCAGTGAATAACAACATCAAACATCGCAAACGCGCATGTAACTACGATTTTTTAATATGTTGTTAGGTCCCCCGAGAGTACTTTATACCCAATGATACAAACGTACCTGTGATTTTTTAACAAAAATACCTAAAACGCGTCCATACGGTATTTACAAAAAAAAAAAAACAAATGCCAGAATTTCGAAGTTTTTCAAGCACCATGAGAGTAGCACAAGGTTTTCAGGGTTACAGGGTTACCTTGGGTATAAAGTACTCTCAGGGGACCTAACAACATAAAAAAAAATTGCCGTTTGCCTTTATTTGTGTCGACAAAGACTGGGCTAATGTAACATGTACAAGTTCAGATACTTGAACAAATACATGCACCTAGCTTCATAGCTCACAGCATGCAAGTGCCTTCATGGAGATGTCTATTACAATCATAATCAGCAAATGCACCTTCCTGCCACACCACACACCCGGCTACCATGAATGTAAGGGACATTCATGGTAGTCGGGTCTGTGGTGTGGCAGGATTATTATTTACTGGGAACTAAGTACAAGTACCCGAGTTTCGTGAGCTTATTGAGTGGAACCACATACAAGATAGGTTAGAACGAATCACATTTAACGGAACCAGTATATTCATCCTCAAAAGCTAGTTGTTTCAAGATTAACGACTCACCGTCAATATCCCAAATTCCGCTAATATCTAAATACTTAGTGAAGATCGTGTCTCTTTCGTCGTTGATTTATAATTTTCTAGCGACTTGACCCTGCTTTGCACGGTTTTTACGACTTGACAAAACATCGAGATTTCTTTATTATTCGCAAGTTTAATATTAATGTATTTATACACATAAACTTTCCGGAATAAATTCTCAAACTCACACAGACAGACACGAAAAGCGAATTCGAAAAGTCGCTTTTCGTGTTTATCTGTATGACCGCGTTGTTCTTCTAAACTCCGCAACAGATTTTGATGAGGTTTTCACCATCGTTTAGAGAATTTATTCCGGAAGAGTTATGTGTATAATACGTTACTATAAAAGTTACATAAAACTAAGAAATCCCGATGTTTTGTCAAGTCGTAAAAACCGTGTGAAGCAGGAGCGGGTCGCTAGTTATTTTATAATAAGTATAGATTTCTTGTTATGCACATACACGCTCTGTTCGGTCACTTGTTGTGATCGCTCGTAAGATACGTCATGGACCCACCTTACAACTGACTTTTGTTTAAATAGTAATAACTTGTTTAGTTTGATCATATGACTTTATCACTGTACAACATAAAAGCCGTCACGTTCTAAAGATAATATAACTCTACACGGACGTCGTTCATGTTTACTACCTACAATTCCGTATTTAACTTTGTTACATACTACACAGTAATTAGACACAGCTTTTAGATAGCTAATCTAAAGATATAAGTTACGTTACAGGTTATGAAGCTGTAAAAAGTTTTTCTAGTCATCGACACAGGTAAGGATTTTTTTTTAAGCAATTGTAAAACAAATGCTCAATTAAAACAACGCGCATGATGACCTCTACCGTTTAAGTTAATACGAGTATATCAAGATTTGCGTCTCAACTTAAACACCATGCCACATAAACAACTTTTTTACTGTGTGCATACACTAAAAAAGTTATTAATGAAAAAACGTGTAAAAACCCGTCTGTATCCGTTGATAAACTGCTCTTAGTAAAAAATAAACCATCAATTATTCTAAAACATGGTACACTTGACGCAAAACCCTATAAAATTTGATTTTCCGAGAAAGCTATTTTTCACGAATAACCTTAGTAGGCACGTACGTTTTCATGTTTTCAAGTTTATGGTTTGGTACATTGATAAAGGTATGCTAAACGGACCATTGGCCTCAACTTTGATACCTCGACCTTCACAATTAACTGGACTGAAGGGAAGTTGCCAAGAGACCATTGCTACGGACATAATAATATTAGGAAAAAATAGAAAAATAATTAAATAGAATCTGTCGAGCTTGAGTTGATAATAGCACTAACATCATGTTAGGTGGAATGGTACCGTAGTAGTAAACATGGATTCGCTCTGAAACGAGTAGAACTGTATAACCTGTCGTCGTTTGTTCTTCGATTTGACTATTATTTTAGCGACTCCAAATGGACAGAATTGTTTACACAAATTCAGCAACATGTTAAATGGTGAAAGCTAGAAGATTCTGCTAGCGAGTGAGCATTAGGCATAGATTGCAAAATGTCGCCTATTTAATTGAAAAGCAGATATTTCGTAAGGCATTGTATACTGTATTGCGAAGTCAACGGTCATTTCATGTGAGTGGGTGTCGCTTTTGCCAATTTGCAGAATACTGCCGTAGTTTCAATAACACATAAAATTAATTTTAAGAAGACAATACTGGATTCAGTGTTGGTTTCATTACATGCATTTCAATAGATCAGAACAGATTGTAGCGTGTCGTTGTCGTATGTCCAATGTGGTCGTCATGTGAAAATAACAAAAAAACGTGATGTTTTCTGATAAATTTTCAATACAAAAAAAAACACGTAACCAATGTACTTTAACACCCGGCGCTTTTTGTAGTAGCTATAGATACAACATGTAAAAAAACCCTGTGAGGGTGAGAAGAGTGTATGGCTCAGAGGTAGCCAGTTAACTACAGTTGAGTTGTTGGATATGAGTTGACGAAAACCACAGACTTCACGATAATTCAGTTTATTTGTAAAATTTATAGGATAAGTTCCGTTGGATGCTAATCCGCGGTTATAGCGCTACGGCAGCTATTGTTCAACTAAAGTATTATAATTATAAAAGTAAATCAAACGATTAGCGATTGTGTTTTGTGTGGTATTGAGATTATATTTAATTGGAAAAAAGAAAACACAATATCGCCCCATTTTTTTCTATGTGATATTTTACCGGGTTATTACATGTGGCGCGGGCGGGCGTCGTTTAGCGGGTGTCTGCAAGTCATAGCTTATGATTTGAGGTAATTTTGATCCAAAAAATGTGGAAAAGTAATTTAAAAAAAATCTTCAATAATAATAAGTTTTTTTATTATTTTTTGGTAATGTTTTTATTCGTACCTATCGTTTTTTAGGGTTCCGTAGAAAACAAGGAACCCTTATAGTTTTGCCATGTCCGTCTATCTGTCTGTCTGTCTGTCCGCGGCTTAGCTCAGACACGATTAGTACTAGAAAGCTGTAATTTGGCATATGAATAAATATTAATCATGCCGACAAAGTAGTAAAATAAAATCAAGAAAAATATTTTTTTTTAGGGTACCTCCCCTACACGTAAAGTCGGGATGTTTTTTTTTTTCCTCATCTACCCCATGTTGTGGGGTATCGTTAGAAAGTTCTTTCAATAATATTGTGAGTTTGTCAGAACCATTTTTCGATTCAGGGATACGTTTGCGAAATATTAAGCTTTTAACTGATTTTTTTTGTTAGAGTCGAGTGTCCCCCCCCCCCCCCCCCGCCCCCTTCTAGCTAAATGGTTGTACTTGGACTTGTGAAAAAATTCACAGCAGTAGTATATATAACGAAATTAAAAGGAAAACTATCAGAGCTAAGTAGGCTCTACAGGTTAACGATTAATAATTGACCAACTTAAATTTGCGGTTTGAAAAACACGATCTCCCATACATTCCGTATGGGAGAACATGTTATTCAACTACAATGTTAAGTTTGTTCTTGGGATAAATTCATCCCAACTACGGAACCCTTCATTGTGCGTGGTCCGACACGCACTTGCCGGTTTTTTAGATATTGTATAAACAGGCTGGAATGTTTGAACCTCACCTGAAGGGAAAGTACTCTAAAAACTGGAGATAGCAAATTTTACTCAAAGGAAACATTCCTTTATTTTTAAAATGAAACACATCTGCATTCAAAGATTTTCGAAAATTCGCTTGCAACACTCGGGAATCGAACCCGGCTAAAATAGGGTCAATCATAAGGATCAAATCTATCTAACAAACATGATTTATTAAATGAAATGAAAACCATAAACCATAAAATCTTAACTTATCTTAATTAAGCGAAAAAGAAGGGTAAACTAGTTGCTCGAAATGAGCTCCATTTTGTTGGATACACATTCTTTTAAGGAATTCATTTGCAATAACTTTTAATAGCGAGTTGTGATGAATATTGAAAATCGTAGTGTAACCGTAACCTCAGTTCTTAACTCGTCTACAGTTGCATAGAATGTTTGGTAAATTTGATTCTAGACATATCCCCATAAAAATATCTAAAGATAATTGTTAATTAGGTACTAACATAAGTAATCAGATGGTTTTTGAGTAAAAGTGCTTTATAATCTTGTCCGATTGAATTTAAAAGTTTAGATTTTATGGATTTCCTGTTATTTAATTTATAATGTTTGTTAGAGAGATCCTTTTGATCCTTATGATTGATCCCATAAAAATACAGGCTGTTATTTTTTCGGATTTTAGCCGGTTCGATTCCCGAACGCGGGAAGCGAATTTTCGAAAATCTTTGAATGCAGATTAGTTTCTTTTAAAAAATAAAGGACTTTGAGTAAAATTTGCTATCTCCTTGTATTTAGAGTACTTTCCCTCAAGGTGAGGTTCAAAAATAGACCCTGTATATTTTGGGTAGAAAATACCCTTTTTAGTGTATATTTGCAAACCCCAAAGTGAAAAAAAATTGCTAGTTTCTTTCAGGATTGGTGAGGAAGAGCACGTGACTGGTCTGAATTTGTTTCTAAGCAATAATAAAATTAAAAGGAACTTAACACGAAGGGGATGACGGGGGTTCAAGTGAACGAGCCCCCGTCATCCTTCATGCCCCAACTCCCGAGTACTCCCGCACTCACTTCGCTCGCTCTTGCATCCTACGTTCTCCTACTAACGGTAGTAACATTGCCTTTTGTATACCACCACACATCTTTTAAGAGTACAAATAAAATTTTATTATTTTTAAATTTATTAATTATATTATTTGCTTCATAATTGAATTCACTGCGGTAGTAGCTATTTAAAAATGAATTCAAGTTAAAAACTTTCATTATTTATACTAATAACGAATAAAATCCGGTGTAACTTTGACAAAAATCGGAACAACCTAGGAGTGAAGTTCGTATCTGAGGTAAAGATACATTACTGTCGCGGCCAGCAATTAGAGCATTGATGGACGATCGTGAAAATGTGGGCCGAGGCGAAGCCGACCCACACATACGTGGGTCCATCAATGCCTGGTTGCGGCAAAACATATTTTAATCAACATAAAACCTGACCTGCAAAATGTAAAAAACTAAAAAAAAATGAATTTCGCGGGCTACCTTAGCGCATGCCCCTTAAGGTTATAATAATATGCTTTATGTAAAATAATACAAAAGTCCTAGAAAAAGTGTACCAAAAATACATAGTTTCGAAGATAACATAACACTTTAGACTCTCGAAGGGTTTATCTAAGTTTCATTGATAAGTACTTCATTACTACTACATCATTATTCATCGTTCTTCATTAGTACTTTGTTTTCATTCAAACCAATCATTCATATTTAAAGTTAAGGAAATGCGCCATCGTCTTATGTTTTGTTTTATAGACACATTATAGACCAATATAGTCTGAATTAAACGTAATTTTTATATTTCACGTAAGGATGTAAATAATTAACATGCCAGTTGATTCTGTGACATGGGCTCATTAATACTCTAGTTGAATTTTTGTAACTTATAGTTTTTTTTTCTATAAAAGGTTTTTTTTGTTGCGAAAGCGTTCTTCATGAAGACATCTATACGCAGGTACAACAAATTGAAGCTGCTCACACGCGGTTGTTAAAGTACAGTGGCGCCAAAAGCACCTAGTAGAAACATTAATTTTAGATCAACTTCGCATTTATTTAACTCACCTTGTCTATGGTGCACGTCGACGTCTATGGGCACGGAATTTCCCGGGACATAGTGACGCTTTTGAATGGCTATTTGTTTAGCTTCTTCGCTGGGGAACACGAACTGCAGCTCGGGCCATTGTCTGACCACGCGCAGGTCACTCTTGGCGCCCAGCCCGGGCCAGCAGCACGCCAGGCAGTACGACAGCAGGAAGAACCTCTCGATTCCTTGCGACATCTCCAATTTGAATTTGTCCAGCAAGTGCGGATCTGAAGAACGAAAGATATTTCCATGTGACATGCCCATGACGAATATATTCTTCAACACCGGTTTGCACAAGATTTATAAACAACAATCTAGTGATTTTATAAATAACGCGTCTCGCAAATGCTTTGTATTTTAAGTGAACTTCGGTTTTATCCTCTCAGAAGGGAATTTTAAGGCAATCTGCTATTTTATTCGTCTTTTTAACTAACAAGTATATTCTTGTTACAAAACTTAGTAACAACCATATTTATAAAATAGAATTCGTTTGCGCCTTTTGTGGTTAGGACTACCAGACGATCACATTAATATATAAAACATTAATGGGTTGATCGTCAATTTGGATGTAAAATGCATTTACCTATGCATTTTACTTAAAGGTATGCGCTCTACCCAAAATCTGGAAGATAGTTTGTAAACTTTTGTTTTTTTTTCGAATGAATAATGCCCAAGTTCGCCGTTTGACACATAATTTCAAGTTACCTATTGGTAGTCAGCAAGCAAAACGAAGAAGCGGGTGCAATAAAGAAGATGTGGCTTCTCTTATTATAATGAATACATGATTAATAAAATACCATATTGACTCAGCAATACTCCGCAGTACTCCTGCTGTTCATATAATGGAAACATCGTGGCTTGATGCAGACAAAATATCACGAATATTTTCACTGTAGTTGTAAAACACACTTTTTGGAGCCCCATTCACAACACTAATAAAGAATATTTTTCAGATGTACCCGCTATCTAGTAACCTTTAAATAAACGTTAAAATAAAATATAAACTTTGAAATCACTGAATAACGCATAGAAATCATCTGAATAATAATTTCTCAAATCACAAAAAACACCGGTGCTGATCTGTTCGGCTAAAATATTACTGACCAATGTAAGGGTTACAAAACAATTAATGAACAATTCACATATTTTTTTAAACTATCCAATTAGTCTACTTATTATATATAATGTAGTCTAGTTTGTCTTGCAGTAAACAATATCGTTGGAAATATGTAATAATTATTATGAAAGTCACGCGAACGATATGAACATTACATCGCGGAACGTCTGTCGCTACTCTTTTTTCATTCAAAACTGACTTCAGATGGGTCGGGCTGACCACTCGGTGGGCTATAGGTACAGATTACTTCCATAAATATACATTGTAGACGATACGCAGCTCCGCATATTAGGTATGATGAATAAGAATACAATTTTGAAATGTCAATGCAGGTGTTGAGCTGTGCGGGTAATAATTTGTATTAATTAAGATATAATTAATTGAAGACCTCTTTGATTTTACCACCGCTCCGTCCCGATTGATGTGAACTAGGTATGTCGTGTTTGCTTTAACTTGGCCATGAGCTATTATTAAGTCAATATTAAGCTACGTAAGTTTAAAGTGCATGTGAAATAAACGATTACTTAATATAAAAAAATCACAAAGTTAGAGTTTGAGAGTTCATTGCCCTCTCAACTGGTCCAAAAGCCTACCTACTGAAACATATTTTATACAATGATATCTCATTCACAAATATGTAAGTACTGTGTTATCTTGGATGTTTGATCACTCGTTAACCTATATTTTGTGATAAAATATTCATTATGATTCACGTTAAGGGTTTACTAAATAAAGCACGTCATCATAATAAAGTAAACATAAAAACACTTCTGACATAAATAAAAGAGGTATACTTTTTTAAATTACAATAATATTTACTGAAGTTACGATATTTGTGTTTTTACACTTGGCTTACTAGTCCCGTTATGAAAATATCTACTAATATCTAATATCCAACTGGACCCACACTATTTTGAACTGAAAGCGATGGAATTCAAGTTGCAACTGAAACGCAAACTGGGCTACAATGTAAGGAAAACCACTTATATGGTTGAAGTACTTTAGAAGCAATAATCTTGAAAGAATTGCGGAAAAACCCTAGCTCACTTGTTCCTATGATTTAGAAAAACTGTAGAAACGATGCTGAATTCACACGTTTATTTCTAACAAAACCTTATACATGCTAACCCCACCTAATTATTTACTTCTCAACGATATAGCATTATTGCCCTGTTATTTATAGCCGCTATAATTTAATTAAAATCCTTGATCATCCGACATGGATTGTTTGACCCATCCTCGTGTCAGCCGACCTAGTCATTATCTCGTCTAAATGACGGGTGTCAATGAGAATTATATTGAATTATCCTGAACGTAAACGTACTTATGTGATAAATGAGTAAGGTACGTGATCAGTTTACTTCAAGTCTAATAAAATAAGGTAACATTTTTTTTAAAGTTTCTAGCCTCAGTCCCCCAAAAGCCGAGATATTAATTCGAAACATGATAGTGTAATGAGTAACTTCTCACGTAAGTAGTGTCTAGTAGGTATTTCTAATGAATTTGAAAGACTACTACAGATCTACATGTAAATAAAATAATAGTTAGCTTTGTAGCCTTATGAACTTAACTTATTAATAAATAGTGTTTGTGTTACATACTTGTGTAGGACCTGGTTCCATCCCGAAGATATTCCTTATAAAATCCTACATTATTATCAACCCACTTTTCACAGAATTTTGTATTAAAATTCATAATAAATAAGGAAATAATTTTAAAACTCCTAAGACAGGCCACGAAACACTACACGCAAATTATTAACTGAATCTTGTGGTGTCGTGGCTGCCGCTCAACTCTTGAACACTGTAAACAGTTGCGACAGTTAATATCCGTCGCAATTCTTTACAAATAATTGAGATACAATTACTGATCAATTTATTTAGGCCTGTCCCAAACGGTAAAGCACCGCCCCTATGAATATTAACCTAATCGCACGCACTCACGACTTGTGTCCGTATCGCAGGAGTTTGTAATGTATGAATAACAGTCTTTCGTTCGTTTTGTAAATTAAAAATAATAATTGCGTGTTTATAACAAAGTGAATATTATTAGTTCTACTGACTGACCGTTCTAATTGAAAGGAATAACTAATGTGAACAGAAATCGAAACAACCACTAAATGCGGGCCTTCTAAACGTAATCTACGTGAATGTTCACGTTGTGTACGATTGTAGAATAAAAAATAAATAAGAAAAAAAACAAAGGCACCTTCTGACCCTGTGACAATGAAATGAAATTAGCTCGACTTCGATTGACTAAATACCATACAGTCTACACAACTATTTGTTGTACTCTAGGTAAACGTAACAATTTCTTGTGTTTCTCCGGATAAGTTTTCTTCCAGATAATGTCATGTATGCAGTAATAATTATGCTCACTATAGTACATATAATATATATAGGTATATACCACACCATCATCATAGTAATCTAACACAGGTTTCGTAAGGGCCAAGGACCAGCTTCTAGGTCTTCAATGCGAATAAAATTACAATTGAATTAATACGTATTTTCCTCAGAAATGCAATCTTCAACACAGAATTATTATGTAAAGTTGTATATTTAATGTAAAGCTGAACTAATTTCTTGATCTTTCATGGGCATTTAACAGTTATCATAGCGGACCGAAGCCATGGGACTGCTGCCCCATGAGGCTCAGTGACAAAACGCTTTCACTCTTCAACATCTTTTTATAGTCACCTCTGTAATTGTTTCTTTTTTATCGCGTCAAATGCTTTTTTAGGGTTCCGTAGCCAAATGGCAAAAAACGGAACCCTTATAGATTCGTCATGTCTGTCTGTCTGTCTGTCCGTCCGTATGTCACAGCCACTTTTTTCCGAAACTATAAGAACTATACTGTTGAAACTTGGTAAGTAGATGTATTCTGTGAACCGCATTAAGATTTTCACACAAAAATAGAAAAAAAAACAATAAATTTTAGGGGTTCCCCATACTTAGAACTGAAACTCAAATTTTTTTTTTCATCAAACCGTGTGGGGTATCATCTATGGATAAGTCTTCAAAAATGATATTGAGGTTTCTAATATCATTTTTTTCTAAACTGAAAAATACTACTAAAATAGTTTGCGCGAGAGACACTTCCAAAGTGGTTAAATATGACCCCCCCTGTAACTTCTAAAATAAGAGAATGATAAAACTAAAAAAAATATATGATGTGCATTACCATGTAAACTGCCACCGAAAATTGGTTTGAACGAGATCTAGTAAGTAGTTTTTTTTTAATACGTCATATTTGCTAAATAATGTACGGTGGTACGGAACCCTTCGTGTGCGAGTCCAACTCGCATTTGGCCGGTTTTTAATTTGTAACACGCCATTAAATTGTAAGCAAAATTGTGTTCAGTTTTAAGAGAGATATAAAGACATATTGTGTCTTTATATCTCTCTTAAAACTGAACACAATTTTGCAATATAAAGTTGGTGGTAAGTATTTGTGTTCAAGTGTAGATCGCACCTATGTTATCAGGTATTACCATAACCGGTCGTTTACCACATACATAATTATAATAAAATAATCACGAAGATTGTTTGTCCGTTTGTCTCTGTCTGGATGTATATTCCGGATTGGCGTTAAAATGACTGAACAGATTTGGATGAAATTTGGCAGACAGTTAGTTTATAACCTGGATTAAAACATATGGTACTTTTAATAACAGTAGTACGTGTCCGTGGGATATTTTCCGACATCCACGCGGGCGATACCGCGGGCAAAAGCTAATTCTAAATAAAAAAATTAAAAAAAGGATCCGGGTAGATGGGCCAGGATCGTCACACAGAGGGTGCCGGAAGACGGGTGTCGTCACCGAGGCAGGCCTAAGAAACACTGGTGGGCCGAGAAAACAAAACACAAAAATTGGAAAACTATGGAGAAGACCTTTGCCCAGCTGTGACACAACAAAGGTTAATAAAATAAAATAAAATTACAGTATCTTCTAAAAGCTTTTGTAAAAGGAGTTGTATAAAATCTTTAAGTTCTGTTTAAAATGGTGGGACATACCTGTTTGCCAAATATTGATCCACATAGGTGTGCGTAAAAATACACGACTTTAAGTAACGGAACTTTTTTTTATCGATTTTACTAAACCTGTTTCTATGTGATAAGATCGTTGACCCTATCGCAACAGTACACTAGGAACCTTTTTGCTTAAATACCAAAGTTCCACTTTCTAACACCGGAAAAAAAAACTATTCTTCTAAAAAAACTGTTTTTCCGGTGATTACTCTCACTGAGACCGTGATAAACCGAAAGATAGAAAAGCTTTAAGTGTACCTGCTCAAGCGTGCTTCCGCGACTGTAAAACAATCAACAGGTACCAGGTAGGTGGACCTACCACGGAAAATGATGCTCTAACTAATGATTATGTTTTAAACCAACCACCACCTTAAGTAGTGATAATATTGATCGTCTTATCAGTACTTAATTAGCAATTAGCATGCACTGTTGATTGTAGAATGCACATTTTGTCAATGTATTGCTAAAATAAGAAAACGAGTTGATGACGACTTCGACGGAAATTCAACTAATGACAAAAGGTGTTGGTAATTTATTTTTATGACATTTGATTATGTAAGCATTTATGTTTCTTCACGGAGATAAGAAAAGAAGATATCATTATTGTTAAGTAATTTTATGAATAAAAAATTCTGGTCGCATGTTTTCAATACTTACTAATAATAGAAATACTAATTACTAATATATATATGTATAACAAAACTGGCAATTATTATTTTATTATTTTCATCTAGAATAATTGCCTAATATGTTTTTTTTTTTGCATATTAGTACATTATAATACAAGTGTGCTGTGTTGGTCATTACCCACAAAGCGGTATTATAGCTGAGTGGGTAATGATCAATGGACACACGATTCATACGACGTTTTTCATCAAACTTGCGAGGAAAAAAACAGATTTTTTTATGAACTTATGCTAGAATAATACGTTATTTTACACAACACAACGCGATTGCGATTTTCCCTCCACCTTTCACTCGCTCGCCGACACCTTGAGCGTGCGCACACATATCGGTCGTCTTATCTAATTGTAATCAGCAAATGAAATACAGTACTTGTCATATCGGAATCAAGTAGTTTTATTCTTGAATAAAACTGCTGCTGCTGGTGGTCTTAACTACCAGCAACACATCTGGAGCTTGATACTCAACAGATGATAAATTTAGATTTATAAAGTTCAACTGGCCTTTGTTGCCAGGAACTGCCGGAGCTACTTTTAAAAAACTTTTGTACGTGGGTTGGTGATAATACTTTAGATTTCGTATTTTTTATAACATCAAAACAAAAACAATATCAAATATTTACGGAAAATGGCGCGTTGATTTTATTTTGTCCGCTAGCGATGCGCGCGCAGGTGTAAATAAAGGCACAGACAAAACGCTGAACAGCCCACAGAACAGAAAAAAGCAGGAACAGCCTATATAAAAATATAATAAACACAAAATAATAATTTGAATACGCAAATTATGATTAATATGTAGTGAAAAATATATAATTTGATTAAATATTATGTTACTGTATCATATTTTATTTATTTACATAGTAAATAAATAAAATCTTCATTTTTTTCCTCATTTTTCTATGGTGGATGAGTCAACTTCACACCCTGTTCCTCATACTCCTAAATAACCAAATCCTGATTAGTTATCTGTGGCATTACAACACTAGTCCGATAATATAAAGTAAAAAGCACGGGTTTTTAATACACTGACTTATGAAACTTTACGAGCAAGTGTGTTGAAAAAGTAATTAATTTCACTTTAAATGAAATTATTGACGTTTGAAGTTTGAGTAACGACGAATTTCGAATCAAATTTAAAAAAGGCATTTAATAAAATCCGTGGGGCCTGGTTCTTGTTATTAGGCCTAAACACGTAGGAGACGGCCCTACGGATCCGCCATTTTCGTATCTTCAACCGTCTGTCTAACACCCTGTATATCTATGTATGTAGAGGTAAGTGGTGATAACAGTCCCTACCGTCCTATATGGAAAAAACAAACCTGCAGTCAAGTAGGTACGTAGGGGCAAAACCAATAGCTCTGCCAGATCATTAGTGTTCCGTATTCAACAAGGAACCCTTCCGTCCGCAGCTTAGCTCAGAGACTCTTAGTACAGAAAGCTGGAATTTGGCATGGGACATACATATTAAGTATCAGTGGTGGCCCCGTGGTAACGACCCCAACCTACTAGTTCGAGCCCACGCAGGCTCTTTACTTTGTGTAAATTATTTCATCACCACTGCTCTCAAAATGGTGAAGGAAAACATCGTGAGGAAACCGACGACCAAAAATTCGAAGACATGTGACATCTACCAACCCGCATTGGGCCCGCGTGGTGGATTACGGCCCACTCCCTCTCACCGAAAGGAGGCCTGTGTCCCAGCAGTGGGAAAATTATAGGCTATATATATATTATTATATCGTTATGTTTTGTATACATATCAATCACGTCGAGAAACTGGTAAAATATAATCCTTTTTTAGGGTACCTCACAGTTTGCAGTGCTTGGTATAACTTCATCCCAACTACGGAACCCTTCATTGTGCATGGTGCACGCATTTGTTTCTGACAAGTTTTTGCAATAATGCTTGGTTCATTCAAGCTACAAATTGCTCAATGTATTACTACGTAAATATGTCAATTTGGGTGAAGGCGCTTTTACTTAACAAGATTACATAATTAAATTATTCCACGCCTACTCACGGTAGACAAGGGTACAATTGTTAGGATGACACTAATAAAGAAAGTGTAAGCGCGAGTGCTGAGCATAGGTTCCACCTATATAATAATTTTCTTGAATTTTCCTTGCCCGATATCTGGAATTGTACCCGGCTGATAGCAATAGGCTCGCCCTCTCTACGGAACATAAAATAAACATAATCAAAATGTGGATGTAGATCTGTATGTTATCTACTACATACACCTCTGTTTTGTTAGTAACTGTTTATTTACTAAGTGAGTACGAATAAATTGCAGAATGAAAAGGTCATTAGCCTTTTTGTCAGACAATTAGCGTAGTTAGGTAGAGACATTACAGATGTTTGATGCACCAAATAAATGGTAGATCTAGTACTATTAATTATCTGCATATTTAACCAATTCGTTTCGCTTGGTGTCCGAATTGTCAGTGAAAAAAATATTGAAATTAAAATGTGTCAATTCGAACACTGTGTCCGAATATATTGTGTCCGAGTCGTCAGGAAGCCTTTAAGTCTATGGCGGACTGTTCCTAACGTGGCATCCTGACAGATTCGCACTTATGACAGGAGCTTCCCAAGAGGCCCCGACATGGGTAAAATTGTGTGGAAAATTTATAAAAGTTTATCCCCAATGAAGAAGCCTTTTCAAAATCCTGACCCTCCCAACCGTAGTGTTCATTTTCTTTGTTTGTACTGCATGGGTAACACCTACTCCCATTTATTCCGATGATGCCCAAATAATAAGTAGAAAATAATAATGATACTCTCTCATTATTATCTTACTTTAATCTTTGGCACCGCTCGGCATAATTAATTCCGTAATTCTTATATTATGCGAGTTAAATCAAGAGACATAAGTTGACCAGATGAAGTGTCAACAACCTGGATTGTCTCATTGTAGATGCTTTGTGACGAATTGGAAGAGGTACTCATCGCAGCAGAGGCCTCAGCATTTTCCAGCGTTGGACAATATGATTATATGATTGGACACTGATGATGTATTTAGGATAGCCGCTAACAGGGAGATGGGGGCGCGCGAAGGAGGTGCAAGATGCGCGTCCTCGCGCCCCTAGTCGCCGCAGGAGACGCCCCGGGCGTCGGGAGTCGCGAGCCGACTTGCGGCCACCGTAGGCGCGGGCTTGCGGACGGTGAGAAACGGGCAGCTTGCCGTCCGATTAGGACCAGGCCCGGGTCGACGGCGCGTTGTGTTCCAAACGCGCCTCAAAGAGATGTCAGCACCAACTGAAGGGGTCCGTAAGGAGCAATGCCTGCTGGGGTTGCGGGTTTGTCCGAAAGGGATATTGCGGCCCCGGCACACGGGCAACGGAAGGAACACGGGGGGGGGTTTAGTCAGTAAAAGTCTGACACGCCCTCTCGTTCCGCCCAGAGCGGGAGAAGTCATTTGATGATTTCCCATCCTCAAAAAAAAAAAAAAAGGATAGCCGCTAACGCAGTGATCATTAATTATTTTGTGATATTTTTTTACTACTTTGGGCAAACTAATAATACGTTTACATATTCGGGGTATAATTTCGACATTATAGTGACATCATAGAACAATAATTACAGCAGAGTTCTGCGCTCGGACACGTGACGGTGTTGTGTTCACTGTATATACCTACTGTTCTTATCGTGTTTTTTTTCTCATGACTGATATTATAACGTATGGATTATAAAATATCGTTTACATGTAATTTTTTGGTTTTAAAATCATATTTATTAATACCAACGTGTAACTAATTAGCGAAACGACTAGATAAACCTGCTAGTTGTAATACCATCAGAATAATATTTTAAAGAAATTAGGGTGGTTATCAAATTTTCAATTATAAAGTAGGTACCTACAAGATATGAAATAACATAATCTATTGTTCTAAAGTCATGCATTTTATTTAATTAGAGTGGTGGTGACAAAATGCAGTTATTCTGGTGGAAAAAATTCTATGAAAACTTCACGGAAATTGTTCTACCGGTGTCGCGTCGCGCCTGTCTGTGGGACCTTAATGTAAAGGAAAGATAGTACATAAATTAAACTTTCTACAGTGGACCTGATGAGCAGCAGAGAGCATTATATAATGTCTCGTTTTCTGTTCAATATGACAAGTTATTTTTGGCGCAGCCTGGGAGTGGCCTATGTCCAGCAGTGGACTGCTATAGGCTGAGTTGAGGTATCGTATGTCGCTCGGGAATGCCTATAAAAGTTTTTCGTCGGTGAGAAGATTTTGTAATCGATTACAAAAATCCTATAACTAAATAAAAAATATACAAAAAGATAAATCCGATATCTCCAGCTTGGTTATCCTAAGTTGTTTTACACCTTAAGTATATGCTATATATCTATCTCCCAGCGCGCGTAGCATGACAACCATAGAAACGGATTTTGTCGACGGAAGAATAGACAAAAAAGACAGATTGTGATTGTTTACTTGTCATTTTGTCTATTCTTCCGTCGACAAAACCCGTTTCTATTGTGGTGATGCTAAGCGTGCTGCACGCAGATCTCTAGAGTTATTTTTCTATAGTGGATTAAGGAGTTTAATATTTTTTCTGCTTAATAACTTGTCTCATTGTGTTAAATCTACTCGCAATTATCGCAAAGTAGACAATACGCATACTCTACTGAGTTTTTATCCTACTGTATCAACCAATGAGCGGTATAAATAAATATACATTTAAATAAAGGTCTATCGGATACGCCATGTCCAAGACGTACCTAATTACATATTATTTTATAACTACATATTACTATCACTGCGTTCGGCGCTTGACGTGGCAACACGTCGTGTGCGGGTTCGCAACAAGTGAATCCTCATCCTGAGGATGCCTCGTTGAGAGGTGAAATACGTGTCGATTTCTTACAGGGTTATTTATGATTCTTTAAGAACAGTTAAGCAGATTAGGTTACTAAATATACTTCATCTATTGTATCATTAGGTACATACTCGTATTATAAAAGTCGTCCGTCGCGTATGTCTATCTGTCTAAAAACGATTAACACAAAAACTACTGATCGGATTTTCGTACGGTTTTCACAAAAGGACGGAGGATTCATAAGGAAGTTTTAACTGTATAATCAATTAAGGTTTTGTGTAAATGGGGTGAAATATGACGATAATCGTTGAAGATGTCAGAAATAATCATGTCGACTGGGAGCTTTACTGGCATGCGCCGGCTGAACCAATAGAGTCATATGAAAACAATGTATTACGCAATTAATACATTGTTTACTTTTTTTTTTTTTTTTTCAGCATGGGAAATCATCAAATAACTTCTCCCGCTCTGGGCAGAGCGAGAGGGTGTGTCAGACTTTTACTCACTAAAACCCACCCGTGTTCCTTCCGTTGCCTGTGTGCCGGGGCCGCGATATCCCTTTCGGACAAACCCGCAACCCCAGCAGGCATTGGTCTTTCGAACCCTTCGGTTGGTGCTGACATATCTTTGAGGCGCGCGTGGAACACAACGCGCCGTCGACACGGGCCTGGTCCTTATCGGACGGCGAGCTGCCCATTGCTCACCGTCCGCAAGCCCGCGCCTACGGTGGCCGGAAGTCGGCTCTCGACTCCCGACGCCCGGGGCGTCTCCTGCGGCGACTAGGGCCGCGAGGGCGTGCAACTTGCATCTCCCTCGCGCGCTCCGCCTCCTCCTTCGCGAGCATAACTGCTTCGCAGAAGGAGGTGACGGCCACCCATGCACTCTCGCTCCGAACTATGGCCTGAACCAGGGCCGGACGCGAGAGATCGCCGCCGCCGATCGCCTCCGTGAGGACACGGCGGTGCTCCGCCCAAGCCGGGCAGACCTCCACCGTATGCTCCACCGTGTCCTCCGGGCGATCCACACAGTGGTGACACCCGGGCGTTTCCTCCCGCCTTACGCGGAACAGGAACCTCCCGAAACAACCGTGTCCGGTGAGGACCTGCGTCAGGCGGAAGGTGAGGACGCCATGGCGCCTCTCAAGCCACTCCTCAAAGAGGGGACTTATCGCCGCAATTGTGGCGTTTCGCCTCCTCGCGCAACTCCCACATGTGCGCGAGGACTTTCACCTCCAGATCCCATGGCGGTAGTCCGGCAAGGAGGCTCGCCGCCTCACGGGAGACCGTGCGGTATCCCCGGACCAGCCTGATGGCCATGACCCTTTGGGACGCGTTCAACCGCCGGGCCGGTCGCAGCCTCAATGAACGCGCCCACACCGGTGCCCCGTAAAGGGCCATGGACCGCACGACCCCCGCGTAAAGCCTCCGGCAGGAGGCGTTTGGACCCCCCAGGTTGGGCAGGAGCCGCTTCAAAGCAGCCCCAGCCCTATCCAGTTTGGGAGCCAAACGTCGGAAGTGCTCCACGAAGTTCCACCGGCTGTCGAGGACGAGTCCCAGGTACTTCATCGTCGACTCGACACCGATGTGAACCCCTCCCGCCGTAATCTGGGAACCCGACAGTGATACATTGTTTACCTGGATTAACACATAGAGTACTTGTATCCCGATAGTTCATTCCCGTGGGATATTTTCCGACATACACGCGGACGAAGCCGCGGCGACAGTTAATTAGTGATAAAATTAAATTCTATAAGAAACTATCAATTTATAATAATTAGCCAATTTACCACATCTTTCTTTTAGTTTGATTCTTAATAGTAAGCAGTAGCTAAATAAACAAAATAGGTAAAATTCATAATCAAATGAGTACCTACATTATTTAAACAAAGTTAAGTTACTCTTTATTGATCAATAACTGGTAACAATTAACAGACGCAATAATATCATGTTATATGTCTGTTTTTTTGTATTTTAA
This sequence comes from Agrochola lota, assembly GCA_947364205.1. Taxonomy (NCBI): domain Eukaryota; kingdom Metazoa; phylum Arthropoda; class Insecta; order Lepidoptera; family Noctuidae; genus Agrochola; species Agrochola lota. The sequence continues at coordinate 12,178,346 of OX376223.1, read as the reverse complement.
TAAATGATTATATTGTGAAACAATTTAATACCTATTACATTTGTCGTGATATACGTGTAATTAACAGTATAGAATAGCTATATATAAGCTATAAAAAATTGTTACAAGCAAGGTTATAAGGAATCTTCGATATGCGTAGAACAGGGGTCTACCACCACCTCTAAAGCAGTATTATTATAATATTACTTTAGTATGGGAAAAAGATGAAGCTCTACAGGACGTATAGCTCCATATCTTTCCCTCATTGAAGTAAGATTAAAATAATACTGCTTTAGAGAGAGTGGTAGGCCTCCAGGCTGAATCAAAATTATGCTGTGGTGGTATACACTTTTGCTGGATTGCTTTATTTGTCGTGTCGTGAACCGTCTTGTATTCTTCTTCTTTTCCTGTGTTGTTTTTCAACTACAATGTTAAGTTTTTTCTTGGTATGAATTAGAAAGAAAGAAAATACGTTTATTTGCGGTACACATGACGCAAGGTAAGAACAAAACACGAAAATAAAGTTTGGGGGAAAACATGCGTCACATCCACGCAAAACGGCCATCGCTCAGCATAAAGCTGCAACCCTATGCGAGACAGAGCCCCAGCGCTGGTTTTCAGCGACAGCCGGCGTTGACGTTATGACGTCAACCGGTGCAGCAGAGAAAAATAACAAAAAATAAAATGAATAAATACAATACACAAGTCCTAAATGTTTATAAAAAATATAATATTTAAAATGGTAACATTTCGTACCATCGGCGACTCACGCGCCACAGACAGTCTGTGCGCGCAGCTGTCGTTTATGCTTTTTGTTGGACGACCCAACCAACAATTGGAATTCATCCCAACTACGGAACCCTGCATTGTACGCTCTTGGTCGGTTTTTTTCTTATTTGCATATTGCCTGACAAGCTGTAAGCTGCGATATTTTAATATTTTTAGCTCTGAAGGATACCTACAGTAATTATCGATAGGTTAGGAACCATTTCACCATTGCATTTTTCCTGATAGTACCAACTCATTATGAAATAATGGTAAAGAGACCAACAAAATAAAAATTTGAATTTGCAATATGTAGCTGACCTACCCACACTAAGTAATTGCAGTAATTTAGTTTTTATCTAATCAAAAATTGTTAATTTTTATCCAAATCTCTTTGACGTAATTGTGTATTCCCGTTCGTATCGTTTAATAAATAATATTTGTTATTATTAATTTTACCTGGGACATAAAACGTATCCTACGCCCTAATAGGGAATACTTTTTATCTCTTGATCTCTCTTTTGATAGACTAGTGGTGTGACCGTTCGGACTGCTAAGTCAAAAGTCTCGAGTTCGAACCCAATACCTCTGAGTATTGTATAATAATCACTTGCTTTAAAAACGGCGAAGGAAAATATCGTGAGGAAGTGAGGAAACCGACTCGCCTGAGAGATATTTCTCGACGGCATGTGAACCCAAGTCAAGAGACCCACGGGCGGCTTTAAAACTCTGACATCAGGTTAGTCACTAACCACAGGAAAAGAAGAAGAATACAAGACGGTTCACGACACGTGCGCAATTTCTGAGCAGTAACCTAATAAAAAGTACTAGAGGCTTGCATTAATTCACGATAGTATTTCAATCATTATTATTATCCTACTAATAGGATGAAATTTGGCACACAGATATGTTATAGCCTGGATTTAATATATAGGATACTTCTTTTTATCCCGGTAGTACGTTGCATGCATACAACATGGTTTTCTGTTCTTGGACGTAATTAGTTTTATTTTTACGACAAATCAGTAAGTTCTGGTTTTAGATCTTGACATGGAAAATTCCATGATGTAGGACCATCACGTCTTTAGACGATTTAAAATAATAAAGCTTTATATGTTTATAATAATTAGGTAAAGTTAGATTATAGATATATCACAACAACAAACATCAAAGATCTTCCATCATTATCAATCAGATGCGGTTATATTGTAAATTACCTACTTATAGCAAAAACGCCAATCAACGCAAGTATAAAGATTTGGAAAAACTAAACATACCTGTATTTTAATGCGGACAGTCTTGCTTCTTTAGTCTTTTTTATGTAAATACTTGTGGTAAATACAAACTTATAGAAAAATATTTGAAAAAATGCGGGTGTCTCCCGCGAGACACGGACGTGAACTGTTGCGAAAGCCGTCAAAATGCTATATTAAAACCCGTAAATCGTATTTGACCGGCAAGGTTCGCCACGCATCTTCAGTGATTTCCTCTTCGCACTACGTTGTACTACGGAGTACTCTATGGTCGAAGAGAGTCCCAGCACAGGCGCTACTATCACGACTCACGCGGCACTTCACAGAAGATTCACTGTGATAAGATACACAAGTAGTGTTATAAATTGAGCTTTAACTAAATAAAAAATATAAATAATAATACTAAAACTCTCACAAAAGTCATTGTGGTACTCTTCTAACACTCTTTCGCTCAAACTATGTAAGTAAAATAAATACTTAATCAGTATTTCGATATTAAAAAGAAAGATAAACTAATATGATATTTAATTTGACCGCAACCGCGTATTACATTGTGAAAATAAAATTAACACTATTATTATTGTTTACATTACACGGAAGTTTTATAATTAGCAAGTAACTATTTGTTCCAAATACTTATTATCTGCTACAGAAATAAACTACTTATTAGTGGCAACGTTTGAGTGAAGGCTCCAAAACGATCAGCGTGTATTGATAGAGTATAGTCGTTCTAGATAATCAACAAAAGCCGGATGAAATACCACACTAAATAATGTATATATTTTTGAACAATAGATTGTGTCAGATAGGTTACTTCTTGTCACGTGTAGCATGTCTAAATACCTACCTACACAACAACTAAACGCATGACTGGATTGTTTCAATAGTTAGATACTATTACTGTCTATTTGTACAATGTGCCTAAGGTAAATTCCATTGAAATCATTATAAATAAATACTCATTATACTCAAATAAATACTCATGGTCTGCACTCTTTCTTACTTGCGGTTTTCAGGGCTAAACTTAGAAGAATTTTGATCACTAAGAGTTATGCGTTATGTCATGAGTTTATGCTATCAAAAAAAGAATCGGCCATCTAGATTTGTGAATCAACGATAAAATATCTACCTATGTGCACAAAAAAATATGCTTACTTATTTAACCACTATGAACTATTTTTATTCAAACTACAGAAAAAAACATTAAAAGCACAAGGAATCGTCTACAGAAAAAATGATATTATTTAAGTGTCGATTCGTTCCGGGCGAGTAAATTCGTGCAAATCAACTAATAAGCCGTATGAATAGCATCCATTAATCATTAAGCTGTTCCTACGAAATAAATAAACTTAAACATCCTTTATAAACCGAAGGAGAAGATGAATATTGTTTTAATGTACGTAAGTAATTGGCAAACAATATTTTAATTCACGGTCTATTTGTAATGAATATTTCTAGGTCCCAATAATAAACAATAGTCAATAATACTCGTGTTTTATTTACCTGTTAGGTACTGGCAGAATACGCTTGTTTATTCAGAGGATATTGTAATCTGGCAAAATCTCACAAACACAATGCATGGTCGAAAACTGTCACTTGGCAGTTGCCTATAAAAAAGGGTAGCACTAAAAGCTTCTAGTAAAAAAATATACACTTTCCTACATAACATCACGCCCTGTCTCCCCGAAGGGTTGGGCAGAGATGTACCCATAGACATAAGAAAAAAGGGTGTACATATACCTATAGTACACCAACATTTCGCCAGCTATGTTTAATTCCCTCGTAATAGGGGCGAGCCTATTGCCATCAACCGGGGACAAATCTATACTCCGATCTATTCATTTATGAAAAAAGTAAACAAAAATAAAAAAATGCAATAACCCTAGTCCATTACTTATCTTATTGGTCCCTTATGCCCATTTTCACCTTCACTAAGTGACACTTAGAATCCCTAAATAAACGTGCACTGTTGGATTTTCAACTCTCAGCGCTAAGCTTAGCGTTGAAAATCCAACAGTGCACTTTTATTTGGGGATTCATTTAAGTGTCACTTAGTTGTCGGTGAAAACAGGCATGACTCTTTTTCCGTTTAAGTATGCTAATGACGTTGAAGGATTCGGGTTTCCCCAGGAAAACCCTATACACTTACGCACGAATGCATGAATTATATTCGAATTCATCGAAAGTGTGGTCATAACTTATATGTACTTAATTGTGCCATCACATCCAAGTGAGTAAAACTTGTTTGGGATTATATTTTAGTAGGTATACAGCCCTTTAGTTCGTAGTATTCATTTAAATAAATGAAAAAATACGATACCTATGGAATGAGTGAAAAATCTTCATAATATAATTATTATCAACTGCAAGAAAGATCTGTCAAACCAAACTTGTATTAAACTATTCATGCGTACTTTATCCGCCACGTGGTCTCAGTGTATCATTATCAGTATATAGTGCTTTATGTTCTACGTGTTATTAAGTAAAAGCGCGAGCTTCTGCCTCGTTGGCACACAAACCTAGAAGCTTAAAAACGAAAGACAGCTAAACTGTTATGCCCCGAATTCATCAATATTATCAAGATTACAGCAAATCAGAAAACCTGTTTTAATCAATTTTCATGTTTTAAATATGGGAAATACCTTACTTTTTGTAGAACATTTTTAATTGTTTAACGTTGTTGTTTTTGGGATGTACAGTTTCCTAGAGAAATTAGCATTGAACATCTTGACGTCAGGACAAGACACACAGTTTTGTGTGCAGTACAAACGTAAGTATAACTAATGTGTTACCTCTAGGCATATACATGTACTGTACCTACTATGCTCGTATATTCTTCTGTAAACCATAGAACATCACGACTCACGATCTCTATTAATTTTGCAAGTAATTATTGCCTTTGAGCAATCATGAGGCGTTTATGATTTGTACCACAACAAAACAGATAAGAATATTATTATAAATAACTTATCGTTCAGTACCGCTTTGTGAATCATCGATGAGCCTGAAAATTCCCCCAACATGTACATTATACTCAATACTCTATTTAGGTACTTATAATATTTTAACGGGTACGGTAATGATACCTAAATGAATAACAATGACATTGAAACATAGACCGTAATAATAACAATTTGAGAATACCTTACTCTGAGTTTCATATCAAACTTTCTGATTCCCAAAAACGACGGAGCCTACTGTCCCATTTTCAATTTAAAAAGTTTACACAATTATCTGAAAATAAGTACATTTCGTTTGATTTCGGTAAATCGAGTTCCCGATTTAAGCAGTATTGGACAGCGCCCAAAGTATTTGCATCTATCAACTGGAGCACCGAGATTTTCAGGAATCTAGGCATTCGAGTAGTGGTTTTTCTCGAAGATTATCGCGCCTAGTAGCACAGGACTGAATGACACTTATAACGCTGACATTGTTCTTTAAACTCTCACCCAGTGGGATAGGCAAGTGACATCGATTCTTATCCCTCAGAAAATAATTGACTATTTGGGTTTGATTCAGAATCCGTGGCAAAATATATTTTTTTTACCAGAAAACAATATTCAAAACATGCATATAGTTTTGTCAAAGTTGCTCCGGCGACAGAAGGCGTCTCTTCGAGAAATACAGAGTAACTTAGGCGTTTTGAATTTTGGTCCTAAAAATGCCATTTCAGTCGAATTATCCCTTGCTGATATTACATGATGATGGATTCGAGGTACTTACGTATAAATGTTCTGTTAACTCTGTAATGAATTGTTAGGTACTATTTTTAGTAATGTATATAACTTATGTAGATAACATATTATATATATAATCATATATATATTACATGTTTATTAATATTAATTTATTGAAATGCAAATCGTAAAAAAAATAAAAATCAAGTGTTTATTTATGTACTTATTATTTTGATCTAATTTAACTAGTCTTTCACAACACATTGGCGTCCCGTTCACCAAGAGATAACAAAAAAGCCTCAATGAAATTGAATAGATATGAAACCAATTAAACAAGGCAGTCTTTAAAATTATGACCACGAATGAAGCCGAAGGACACAATAGCAGCATTTTACCTTCAAGCAAAACGCTTGTTTTGTCCGGAGACACATTCGGGGTCATAATTTTAAAGACTTTCAAGGAAATAGTTGCATTATACCTAGATAGGTGTGATGGCAAACTCAAATTATGTTAATATGACCGCGAATGAGTCCCCAGACACAATAAGCGTTTTGTTTGATGGTAAAACGCTGCTAATATTACCATTAATAAACAATTTATATGGCTCTATAAATAAAACGATGGCAATATCTAACGATAAGTGTAGTTGTAAAATATGGAGGATAGTGAAACAAGTTTTTATTGATTGTATTTTTTATTATTAAAATATAAAAATAGCAGACACACGTATCAATAGTCTTATATGTAAATAAGCACAATCATGCGAATGTATGAAATTACAAAAGCGAACAAGCGAGCACTTAAGAAGTTTAAGATTGTGTAGGTATTGCACTGGGTATATTATTTGCTATTTTGTTACACACCTATCGTTTTGACAGGTGGTCTAACCACTGCGGTCGGTTTATGACTTATACAATAGTCATATCGTATGTTTGTAACGAAACAAACACTAATACAGGTATAAATGATGTCAGACACAATATTATAATACTACAATGGCTTTAACAAAAACACAGTCGCTTTAGAATTCAGATGAATAGACGTAGACAGAAAAGGTTGATGTGTTTCTTCTATATATAGCTAGTATTTAACGTCTCAGAATAAAGCTTTGTTTTATACTGCCAGCATCTACGTCCAACTTAACCTACTTCCAGTAAGTACGCTTAGCGTGACCACAATAGAAACGGGTTTTGTCGACGCAAGAATAGACAAAATTATAGATAAACAATCACAATCTGTCATTTGGCTACTGTTCGGTCGACAAAACCCGCAGAAAGCCCGTTTCTATGGTTGTCGTGCTATGCGTGCAGGCATTGTAAACTATTTACATAAAATATACCGTTATGGTAACTCACAATATTATATAGGTACATAGTAAGATAATGCCATGATATACATGTAAACTTTACACAATACTTGATCTGATGACATGAAACTACTTCACTCGTTTGAATACTGCAGCTAAGTAGACACGTAACCTTCCTACGTTTGCTAGGTACCTTTAAAATATTGGTATTTTTTTCAATTGGCATTATTTGAAGATATTCTACTGTATTGGATGACAAAATTTACACACGCGTGCAGTAGATAATTCATTAGAATACGTAATTAATAATTCATACGTCATGAATATTATATGAAGTAGTTTCACCAAACTTGCCTTATTAGTAAAGTTATTAACTTCGAAAATTTATAATTAAATACCTTTTTGCAGTTTCTCGACTAATTATGACAACTAGTGTACTAATTACGTTTTAAATCGCAGGAAAATAAATTGTACGTCACCGAAATCGGCTTAACTGAAATATTAATCGAATACGATATTTTGTAACTTTATCTTTGTTATGGACATGTTTATATCCTTCATCCAGACTAGTCCTTACGATCTCGTATGATATAGAAACTTTAATTAATAAAATACCCTTATAAAATATAATGTGTTGTGGTTAAAAGAGAATTCTTCTTAAAATATCTTGTATAATTTTACTAAAGTGTTAGTACACTCCCAACCACAATGTTTAAACAATAAAATTCTAAGATAACTTCAACGTGGAGTTTAAAATTTATAATAAGTACATAATGAATGGGAAAACCGTAAGACTAAAAAATAAGGCTAATGTTCTACGAACTTTGAAATTTTTCCTTGGCCTAAATCGATAACGTATGTTCATTAAATATTTTATCAGTTAATGCAATAGGTAATTTCAATATTGCAATACTATGTAAGACAAGGTTTTTCCTGTAACCTTATTTTATGATTAGTTTTCCTGTAACAGGAAAACTAATCATAAAATAAGGTTAAAATTAGGTATGTTTATCTTTTAAATCTTAATGTCAAGGTTTTCTTATATTTTTTTTACAAATTTGAAAGCAGAAATCGATAAAATGCAAAGTATACGCTGAATAAAAATAGTGAGAAAAGCTTTCGGGACGTATACTTAAGTTGATTGGAAAATCGGAGCAGCATGCGTAGCATGACCACCATAGAAACGGGTTTTGTCGACGGAAGAATAGACAAAATGACAGATCGTGATTGTGAATCTGTCATTTTATCTATTTTTCCGTTGACAAAACCCGTTTCTACTATGCTACGCGTGCAGGTAGAATACGTAAGTAAAACATATCTTAGAGGTTATAAACGGCATTGTTGGCTTTGTTGAAGTTTATTGTAACTCCGTGGAAATAGTTTATTTATCAGCATTCAATTTATTTCGTATACCTAATTATGTAAGCTGCGTTCGCAATTTTTCGCCAAAAAACACGAGTTTTAGGAAAGTCAACTGTAATGCCTACACATAAGGTTCAGTTTGCGCAACAACTTCATATTTTAAATGACTTTTTCAACAGTGGTCAACAGTGTAAAATCAACTTTATTCACATTTAGCTACATAAAGTTGATGTTTGTTTAAGTGGAAATAACATCAATTGGAAACAAGGATTTAAATAGACCTTAGGTAAATAGCCAATAAGTTTAGTTAACCTATGTGAAATGTTTTTATTTACAAATTCATACAAAATATCTTGGAATACCATAAAATATGGCACAAGAGAAAGCCTTGTTGATTAAAATATAAGTATTTAATTTAATTCAAACATACGAGTAACATATTATAGATTGCATGTAGGTCGTAACCCTGAAAAGTCCTACTTGTTTATGCAATTTATTTAAGTTAGGCAGTAAAACTGTTATGTCGAAATAATTAGGTAAGCTCCATACATAAAAGTGCACACCTAGTTCCACAGTTACTAATGAGCGACATAATATGATTAAACGTTTATAATTTCTAGGAAATAAGTAAGGCATTGTGATAGCAAAACATAGCCTTGCGTATTTAAGTTGTTTACTGAAGTAATAAAAAATAAAAACTTATAAATATTTCTAATAAAATTAATTTTGTTTTCAAGCATTCCAACATTATCTTAACACCCATGTTTCCATTCACACCTCTTTATTCATTTCACTCGCGGAATATTAATGTATATAAATTATAAATGAAAAGTGTACAGCTAACCTCTTCTTCTCACTGTTTGAGATTTATCAACATTCGATCGACGTAATTATTATGCCAATCAAAATATCTAAGGTCTACCCATAGGACGAATCAAAAGCGAAATAGTAATAGATAGTCAGCGTTACGAAAATGATAAATAATACAGACATTGTAAAGTCGTGGCCAGATCTTAGAATTGATCATTTCAAGAAATGAACATCGACCGCTGGTCACATCATGATGTGGCCTGGCTAGAGGCCCTAGTGTGACTTTCTTTTAACCATCTCGAAGTTACGCATCGACCGCGTTCAGCGCTCTGATTGCTCCTTCATTGGCCTTCACTGGTGAAGGGCCAAAATGCGTAAAATCGAGATTTTATTTGATGTTGATTGTTAAAAGAAGCTCACTCTCGGGCCTCTGATTATTGAATACTCAACGTTAGACGATATGAACATTTAAACACACGACTACTTCATGATGTGGCCAAACATTAGTGATCATATCGTAAAAAAGTTAGATTATCGCGGATTATAGCGGCGACATGTATACAACAAATCAAACAAAGTAGGGTGACCACGCAAAAAAAATCGATGGACGTTTATTAAATTTCCAAATATGAATTAATAATATGATATTATGGAAAGCGATCAACTTCGAAGTAGCGCTCGCCAACCGTTGCCGCGGCGTGAACTGCACTTAAAATCTGTTTTTTTAATTAATAAATTTACGCCGCTTATGTGACACCCCAACCAAATGGGTTAGGTTAGATTAGAGCTGTGACCCACCGATCGAGAAACGGGCGAGCGAAGCGAGCGGTGCCGCGGCAGCGGCCGGCAAGCGCTATTTCCAAGTTGGTCACAGTTACTAGGCAATTTTTACTACACCTTAAACCATGGACATTAATGATATGGCCAAACATGGACTGAGATATCATTAAACGTTGACTTTTAAATGATATGGTGAATTTTAGCTAGCCATTTCATGAAATGGTTCATTCTTAAATCTGGAAACGACATAAATACTGTCAGCGCTGTTGCAACAAGTTATAGACAAATAAATGTAGGAAAATGGCTAGCGAGAAACAAGTTACTATACAGAGACGTAGACGTGTTCGTGCTACGGGTAGTGTGCCGTGTGTAGGTAATGTAGGTTAACGTTACTACGACGATTAAGTAATAGTCTTTTCTATTGTACAAACTTTAGCAGTAGTAACGATAACTATCAACAATACTTACACTAGAAACTGTAAGTATTGTTGATAGTTAGTTGTTAGTTATCGTTAGGACTTTTGTGTTGTCCGTTGATATTCTGATCAATCAGAATGAACAACTCAAAAGTCATATTCGTTTAGTATTCGGGTTGCGGTTACTGTTTCAATCGTTTATGTGTGTATATATATAATATATTTAATTTAGTTTATTACAGATACCTAGAGTCCGCGCCACCACTGAAGTCCGGCGGAAAATTGTGGAACTACATTTTTTTAAATGCAATTTGATGCAATGATGTAGACACTAGCGCCGCGTCTATCGGACTTGAGAGGTGGCGCGGACTGTACATTGTTTTGCGATGACACTTACAAGAATTTCGGGCGTAGTGTGGGCTAGAGCTTGAGCAAAGAATAATTTAAAAAAAAAAATAGTTTCAATTTTTTTATAAGCCGTGGAAACTGCTCTTTTTAAACAACACGTTCTTATTAATAACCTTAGCTGAACATGGCTTGAGTTAATACGAGGCTTGGCCCTTTGTCACATTCGGTCAATTCAGATCAAGAATATTATTATATAAAAACAAAGAATATTTGTGCCATCGCTAACAATAGAGCAATTTTTATTATAGTTAACTGACGTATTTTCACATGGAAGCTGTATTTCGTTTGGCAGTGAACGTCGGCAGTCGTTGGCTAGCATAACGCTTGCACGGTACTTGCTCGCGCAACCGTGCTTGCACGATTGTACGGTGTTTGCACGATGCTCGCACAATGCAGGTGTTAGTGCAGGGCACGGCGCGTGGCGTTGGCGGGAGGCGCGCGCGCGGAGCGGCGCAGCACGTGCGGCTGCAGCGACACGAACCCGCTGTCCACCACGCGCAAAATACGAATGTTCGTCTGGAAGATTAAATTAAGCATATTGTAAGTATTTCTAACCTTAATACAAATCAGAAAATATTATATTAATAAAAGAACGACCTAAAAAAGAAATGGAAGGAGATCCGAAAATTTTGGAGCAAGGCCGACATGTCAGTCTTTGGGCAAAACATTTATTGAAATGAAACAATTGACAGGTTTTTTTAAAGGGCAAAGCACATTTAACTTACGTGTAACAGTACAGACACAGTAGATATATTAGTATTAACATAAGATGATGTGCCACAGATGTGTTTATGTAACACAGAAGTGACATCATTGTGTATTACAAAAAGGGCTTAGTTGAGATACTGGTCAGCTCTGTTCTGTGGTACAGACCTCGTGCTTGGAGGCGGAGCGGCGGAAGAACTTGTGGAAGCGCGTGGAGAGCGCCCACACGGCCCCGTTGTCGCGCTCCGCCCAGCGCACCTCCGCGCAGAACTGCAGCTTCTCCGCGTCCTGCGCCAGCACCCTGCGAAATGGAGGAACCGAACATACACCATCATATATTTTTCAAGAAAGTGTAGACTTTTCGTGTGAGTCAGCAGTAAATCTGGCAAGTTACGCTTCATTCCGATTTGTCAAAATCCTAGCATGCTGCAACATTTCAGTCTGTTCAAGCTAAATTCTTACGCAATCAGTAACTAAAGGGAATTAGTAACACATTAATTTGTATTTAGAAAGTTTTATTTTTAAATCTTACCACTTTTTCCAACAATTATTGTTTGAATAAATGTATAAAATTATTAAATTGTAATTGAAAAATGAAAAATCATCGACGAAAATTGAGGTTATAAAAATTAACCTCAATTGTCAAATGAAAGAAAAAAAAAAAAAATGAAAAAAAAAAGTGATTTAAAATTAAAATTTTGGGGATAAGTATTCAACTAATGAAATCGTAGCACGCATTTTGTAAGTAACCTTACAAATTAGCATCCACATACATTTTCTGATCCATTTGTTTAGATTTTCATCAGATACTTTTGGAACAAACCACAAGTCAACGCTAAAGTAAAGACTGTGTCAGATGAATAGTTTAAAAAATCACAGCCAGCCACTGCAGTTTTAGGCTAAGGTTCAAAGGTTGACCCGCATGCATAGTGTGAAGAATAAAGGCATTACCTAACTGTAAGTGCAATGCCAAGATCAACAGTCGATGATCGTTGTAATATTTTATTACTACATCGCTAGTCATGAAGAGTAAATGATCCATTAAATTACTTCAGAAATGCGATACTATCATTTAATTACCCACTTCCCGCTACATCCTCTATTGCAAGAGTTTCAACGACCTTTCATCACAACCTTACAACGCGTGCATAATTATCTGCAACTGCAATCTATCGGAATTTCCCACGTTGTTGCAAAAACTGATTCGTAAAGAAAAGGAAAACTTTAAACATAACCGTCCTTCAAACCTTTTTATCAATGAGTCATTGAATGAACGAATACTTCTTATTAATCATTCCTAAGAAGATGAAAGATGAGGAAATAATAAAAATTATCAGGCGGGAATACTGTGTCGGAAGATTCAGTTATCTTTTGAATGTATTGCTCACAGACATATCGAACAGCCGCAGTAGAAACCTTCTCTACAATTTACTTTTGAAGTGGACATCAGACGCAGTGCTATTTAACTAATTTCATCTCAGGCAGTCATCAGTGCCAGGCAGAGACAAATTCCAGCAGTTGATGAAATTATTTGCTTACAAGCTGGGACTACGGCGTAGCTAGTTGCTACGGCATTGCATCCGTTTCAATAAAAGCCTTCAAAGGTATACGTAAAGGTATACGTCCAGTCTACTGCAAAATAGATCGAAAATAATAAAAAATCGTTGATTTTATATACACAAGGATATTTTTTCAAAATGGTCTGCAACTGTTGTAGCTACTTGCTACGCCGTAGCTATTTACTTCGTAGCAAAGATAGTACTTCACACTAATTGTTTGAATCCAAATACCTTTCGTATTTTCCCATAATCTGCCCCATCAATAAGGAAGGCAAGGGTCAGACGCTTATGCCGAAAGCTTATGTTGACTTGAAAATGTATGGAGACCACAGTGGCACAAATAAAAACTGTTTTTTTTTCATGATGGACATATTTTTTCTATTTCGGAGGGCAAAAAGACGGCCATGGATTATTTGTCCTCTACATGAGCCTCAACGCTTGATCAGGTGCACCACGGGCGAGCACTCGCCTCTCACCTAAATATCATATTTGGTTGTTATTACTTCCGATGTTAACTATTTTTGTTAGCTTACCTGATATCTGTTTTGTTTTTTTTTTACCGACTTCCAAAAAGAATGACAAACTAAATATAGATAAAGTTTCTATGTTCGTAGCGTATGTTGTTTTTTTTTTATGTGTGTCCTCCGATTTCTCCGTCAATTGTGGCCCGATTTTGAAAATTCTTTTTTGTTTGAAAGGGTATGCTCTTGAGGATAGTTTTTGAGTTTGCTTGAATAATACGTAATTTTCTCACTTAATCTATATGTATGATAATTATGATAAGTTCCCGTCACTGTTATTTACATAGCAGGTAGTGGTATTCGAATTTGTGAGGGGTAGGTACCACAACTAGAAACTGAAAAATAAAAACGTTTCTCAAAAAAAAAAAAAACAACCGACTTCCAAAAAAAACACTATAAAGTGAAAAATAACTTTAATTACGGTCGTGGTAAAAATCTAAATTCTAAACTTAAGACACCGACTTCCGAAATTAAGGTAATTTTTACTTTGTATTGTTTTTTTATGGAAAAAAATATAAAAATAAACAACGGACGTTGTTTATTTTTATATTTTTTTAAAATTATAATTCGAGTTAAATTCTTTTTTGTATGCCCGTGCTTTTCTGCCAAATAAAGTTATTTTTCTTTCTGTCTCTCTTACTTGTGCGAGTTAGTGATGGGGTTCCAGGCGGCGATGGCGGTCTCGGTCATGGGGCTGAAGATGATGGTGTCGTCACGCGGGTCCACGGCCACGCCGAGCCCCTGCGACGACTTGCGCCCCACCAGGTTCACGGGCAGGTCCGTGCCCTCGGCCGGCGGACCTGACGCCAGCACGGCTGTTGACACGCTGAACAACCTACAATCATAATGACATTTTTATGAGACTGATTGAAATTAGGCGGTAATTTTGGATTTAAGTTTTAATTTATCTAATGCTATCCTCTTAAATAGTAACTATTCTAGTGTGTTAACTTTAACGGTTGATTTTTTGAATTATCGCAGCTGTTAAAGTGCCATACACCTTCCTGACAGTAGATTGTTTAGACGGTAGCCCTAAAAACGTCAATTAGGACAACTTTCATGTTTTTTTCCTATGTCCTGGTGTTAGAGCTATGATCGAGGCTAGTCACTTTAGGTAGGTACTTGTCAGTAGCCGGTGCCTGGAAGTACAATAACCCCTGCGCAGGATAGTGCGTGAGCCCCACAATGCCATCCATGAGGGTGAATCTGTCTCCTCCAATTTCGTAATCGCCCAGAGTCATTTACACACTCACGGTACAGTGCTAGGCCAGTGGCTAGTAGTACAGCAAGCCTTGCGTGAGAGAATACGCGTACGCCACAACCCCATCCATGAGCGTGAACCTTTCTCCGCCGATGTCGTACTCGCCCAGAGTCATTTACACACACAGGGTACAAAGCTAGGCCAGTGGCTGGATAGTACAGCAAGCCTTGCGTGAGAGAATGCACGTACGCCACGACCCCATCCATGAGCGTGAACCTTTCCCCGCCGATTAGTACTCGCCCAGAGTCATTTACACACATGGTACAGTGTTAGGTACTTTACCTGTCGGTAGCCAGGGGCTGGTAATACAGTAAGCCTTGCGCGGGAGAGTGCGCGAGCCCCACAATGCCGTCCATTAGCGTGAACCTCTCGCCGCCGATGTCGTACTCGCCCAGGTCGGGGTCGGGGTACATGGAAGCGTGCGTGACTCGCCACGCGTTATCGCGCCTACCATCGTACACGATGATACCTGAAAAAACGTGAAAAAACTATTAACCGCAATCTATCAGTCGATTGAATCGATTTACCGATTCAATGCTCACTAGAATGTTAACGGGTCTTTAAATCCTTAGTTCGATTTTATTCGTTCGTAATCAATTTCAATACTAATTAGATTTTAAATGGTCAATTTAGTTGGATTTAGCTTAATAGGTGATATTTTAAGACAAGTTAATTATGTTCTTGGTCCATCCTTAAACTTATATTTCATCACTTGTATTGTTCTTATGATGGAAGCAACATAAATACAATGTACCTACCTAGGTGTGTACGAGTAAATCTGTCGTCTTCCTAAGCAGGCATTAAATACTATCAACTGTGGGAAAATGTTGCCTAGATAAAGTACCTAAGTAACTAGGTACCTACCTACACGATAACCTGTAATTCTCATATAACTTAAGTCTTATTTTCATGTCTTCCAGCTAGAATTTACTGGCATCAATTTTAGTAGCAAGTGCTAATTAATCCGGTTTTAACACGTTCGGTACGTGGAGCCCTCCTAGGGTTCACCTAGTCGCATATGGGATGCCGGGAGCCTTCGCGGAGGGCTCAAAATAAAATGTAGGTTTTTCTTAGCGAATCATTATAAACCGTGAAAATAAAATCTGATGAATATTTTAACAAGATTTATTAGTATAATACGCGTTGGTTTTAAACTCTAAGCATATTTTTTTTTCTTTTGTTCACTGTTACAAATATTCACAAAAAAATTAAAAGCTGGAAATTACGTATAACATTAAGAGCCCCTGAAAACACTACTTCTTCTTTTACAGTATTTTATGGTTTTAAACGTAATGCCGTTGACCGTCCGTGATGGTTAACTTTAGCGTAAACGTAATGCCGACAACCCTCCCGGAGGGTTCACTTCCAATATGTATGGCGGCATGGCGTATGAGTTCTATAAAAAGTGGGTGGAGTCGAAAGTGTTAATCATTTGTTTATTTAATCATCTTCCACTTCTACTAAGTAATGAAGTGCTTGCAAGTGAAACTACAGAAAATATAATAATTGTAAAAGTATACTTTTACAATTATTATATTTTCTGCAGTTTCACTTTCTTTCCTTATAAAGAACAGGCACTCCGCACTCTCCCGTGAAATTAAATCTAATTCGCTGGTAAAATGTACAAACATAACATGCGTAAATTAATTGAAAGGTGAAAACCACGGACTTTTTCTTGTATCATCTAGATACATTTGATCAGTATCTATATTCCGGCGAACTTGATTACTTGTTCTATTACTCATTAATACCATAACTGCCACTTCTTAGAATTCAAACGCTATGTCTAATTTTAAAATACTTACTACTCATCAATTCATAAACATCATAAAGCTCAATAGTAAGACCGTAGTAATAATTTGTTTTATAAACACCTACCTAAGTGCTAAACAAGTTTTGAATATTATGGGTTCATTAACCGATACTTACTCGTTCAAAGGTTGATTTTGGGGTCATTGTTCATATTGCGGGACCGTGATCGTATTTAACGATATATACATTTATATGAACCGGTTGTTACGAATCGCTTACTCCGTTCACTCCAGAACCTGATAAAATTCGCGGTTAAAACCTGCCATTTTAGTGTATTATGCTGCCACCGAAAACCTAGTCTTAGTTATTTTTAGTCCGTTAATTTAGAAATGTCGAAGTGTACCGTAAGGGTTCTTTATCGGTCTGTCTCTGGTGTTCATGATCATTGCAGCTCTGCTTGGCCCGCTGGATAATCATCATCATCATAATTTCAGCCGTAAGACGGCACTGCTGGACTTAGGCAACCAGCTGGTTTCCGCGACTTTCACCAGGTCGTCGGTCCACCTTCTGGGAGGTCTATCAACACTAGGCCTTCGTTGGACAATAACCTTAACAAAAAGGTCTCAAGCGGCGCTGCTTCTAAATTGTACGTTTCACACAAAACTGTTATTGTTATGCAATGATACAGTTTCTTGAAGTAACAGTCCGTCAATTTAATTAGTATAATTTGTTGCGACTTTGCAAGTTAGCGTTAGTAATTGCATCACTTTTTCGGAGAAAGCAGGGTTTTGGTCGACACAGCACGCTCGGGCGGTCACTAAACACCGAAATACATGCATTAACTTGCAATTATTCAATGTGCCACTACTAACTACAGACTGCCGCTAATGATGCAATGATCAATATGCGCTATGAATACTCAATTGGCTGTTTAAAAGTGGCCATAATTTATTCAAACTGATATCATGCGCTTAGATATCAGCTCATGTGCCGCAACGATTAAGATATACCAATAAAATCCGAATTGAAGAGTAAGAAAATTATCATTTAATTAAATGTTGAAAAATTGGTTTGTAAGACATGTAATATAACACGATGTTACTGAAAGCGTTTAGTTATTTTTTTGTAATTAAAGTGATTGACTTGAGCGTAGGAAAGAAGCAGAGCATCTACAAGATTATAAAATGTTGTACAAATATTTAATTGAAGTGTTTTTTTTTATTGTACCAAACAGTGTGAATGAAACTGGAACGACAATAAACAAATTTAATAGGTTATATACCTAGCACCTATTATACAATGCAAGCAAAGAACTACACTGACAGATTCATAGAGTTAACATGATCAAGTTGTACTATTATAATTGCGTTCTCAAAAGCGTGTGAAAATTAAAAAGGAATTTATAAAGAGCACTTTTTTATTACCCATACATAAGCGAAGGTTTCCAGTCACATAATTTGCGAAATCAAATCATGGGTTCTTAAATTTAAAACTGCTGTTACCTAACGGCACTAGTGTAGCTAGTTATGCTTAAAATACGAAACTATTGTTAGGTATGTACATATATCATGTGAAAACAGACAGAATAAAATATTACATGCAAGATGTTGTGGTATAATCTAATAGGTGCAGAGAATGACACAACTAATTAATCAACGTTTAATGTGTTTACATTTCAGAGGCATGAGGAACAGGGTAAAGTTCTCTCGTCTTCTATAGAAAAGGGAGGATCCTCCGACCGGACGGATGTCGTGTCTGGTGGGCAACTGCCCAACGATTAATGTCGGGTAAGTTATATATTCTGATCGCGCGGTAAAGTCTGTTTGCGCGATGCAGGATTTTGTGTGACGTCAGGTCTTTGATGCGTAGCTCGCGTGTGGCGATGTAGATGCCGCCACAACATTGTGGTTGGAAGATCGTTAACATACTGATGATTTAACTGTTCTACTTAATTTCACTATCTCTTACACCTTGCATCATCTCAATCTTACAACAACAACCCTTCGGCTTAGGCCGGACTTACTTTACGAAACTAGTTGCGCAAAGTTAGTTATTCATTGATAGTTTCACGTGTAAATAATTATCTATTTTGTAAATAATTAATTAGTTTCGTAAAAATCCGGCTGTACACCTAGAAAGACATGAAAACTAGTTACATATAGTGAAATGAGCTTGCCGATGACCAACCCGGACTACTGTCGGCCTCTACAGTTTTCTGTATAAGTTTACTGTTCTCTGTCAGGAGTGAATTATGAGCCTCACTAGCGCATAAATCGAATCATCTCTCAATGCAATACAGCTTATAATGTCCCCACTGCACTGCTGGGACTCGAGCCCTTTCCCTATGAGAGCGAATGGGCTTTAGACCACGTACAGTCAAGTCTTTTATATTTTCGTCAGTTTTCCTTTCCTTTATCAAGTCAGAGCACATAATACTTTTTGAAGCTAAGGCACTGAGCAGAGTATTGCAAAGAAAACTATACTTATCTATTTTATAACAAGGACCAAAATAGCATACACGTTTGACCAATGTCGAGTTGACATCTACCTAAAACTTTTTTAATGGCCTGGCCATTGCAATATATAGTTTATTTTTAATTTAATTGTCAGAGTCTGTCAGTGTCATATTTTAATTCGGTCTGACATAGAAAGAAGATGGCTGAATGTCATTCTGTGGTATTGACATAACGAGACGCAATATTTATTGCTGAGCTGGTAAAGCAGATTCTGTCATGGAATGGACAGACTAAAGTAGCCCTTAAAGTGACGAATATATTTTGGCAGTTACTGTACGTATCTACCACGAAGGCCCAACAGTGTGGATAGGTGGATGATACCATCTCTAATATTAATTATCTTAGTTTTTACCAACCTGGTGCAACCGTGTCACTGATGTACGCGAACAGGTGGTCGCAGGATGACGACAGGCGGGAGTTGGAGGAACGGGTGTCGTCCAACACCAAGTTGGCGAGCAGAGAGCTCGGCCGCAGTAGCTCGCGAGGGAAGTACACGCTCCTTACCTGGAAAGTTACGATTAAAGATTATACATCTATAAGTATTTACATATAAAAATGGATGTTGGTATATATGGGATTCATAAACCCTAACACCGATTGATCGACCAACATATAAGTTGGCACATAGGTATTTATTAATATATTTTTTATAGAAGGATTTTATTTGTTTTCTTGCGACCCTCACACAAGCAAAGCCGTAGGTACCTTCATTTAAGATCAATCGACAGTTCTGACAACATTATGTACTCAGATATTTTGACAAGCGTTACTATTAATTAAGTTACCTATATTTATCGCTTTAAACTATTGTCTGTATTTCAATATACCGACCTTATAAATCTATGTATTTGATCGTTAAAAGGCCAAAGAGAAATGCAATACTTCCCGTCATAAGCCAATTAGCCTACAGGCAAATTTCGTGAAGAACAAATACCGCGAATTTAATCACCAGTGGGGCCACTCGCGAGGTTAAATGCCATTCACTAGTTTAGAATTATACAGTGCATGGTTACTGGTCACCCACAAATTGTACGTATTTAAGTCGGAACGGACAATTGCAGCACGGACAATCGGACAAGCCACACCCTTTCAAATAATAACACGACCTCGCCTGCCACTACCGACGCTAAGACCAGATTCATTTGCATCTAACACTATACAAATGAATAATGATATCATAAGACATAGGCGTTGTTAACAGACATGATCCATTAATCAACCAATTCAATCAATCAAAAATGCGGATGAAATTTCTGGTCAGGGATTTTATAAACAATAGGGCAATGTCACGGATATATATAATACCTTATCAAAAAACGGAGATTATTGAGACAGACCGCTCATTTCATTAACTTGTTGCAAGAAGCATCAGATTCAGTGTGCTGAATATTTACTTAGATCTCACACAGCCTTGAATAACTTCCGTACCTGCAAGTGAATTAATGAGATGATGCTTAATTATTTCACGCACATCGAAGTATAATTAAGTGCATAGGCTCTCAACTGGCTACATGCAGTTAATACCTTGAAATTTTTCTTGAACTCAAAAATTGCCACTTTCAAATGAATTTAGTATTATTATGATTTAATTAGTCGTGACAGAGCAAAGTAAATTAAAAGACATAAATATCATTGATTGAATCGAAGTTCAGGTACCTACTCTTTAATACTCGGCAAGAATAGATGACAAAACTGAGTACGTCAGTCGGTGGTGCTTAATAAGACTTTGCAAAACGTCGATCGTAATTTTTTGCTGACTAATGTTAAGAACGTTTATCCAAAAAGTTTTGCAGTGTATCATTTGCATTTCATAATCAATATTCTAGTTCGCTAGTTAGACACATTTCTTATTTCCATACAGTAATATTGCCAAATTAATCAAAACAGGAAAATATTTGACATTTATTTGCGGCGTTGTTCACTTTCAGATTTTTTTAAATAAAAACTACGCTCTTAAGAGCTAAAGAAAGGGGCCAGAGTTCAAAATTATTTTGTTAGGTAATAATAGCTACGAGCTAAACTAAAATGCCCACCGCGTTGAATTATTTGTGTTCGTGCTGTTTTAAAGGCTTAACTTTCTTTGTTTTAAAACATACCACAGCAAGATTGGTTATCTGCTTTTAATGACTCATTATTTAGCAGGGAAAAGTGAAACCGAAGTTATGGCTAAAGTACAACGACCGGCATTAGATAAGTATGCAGTAAGTTTGTACCCTTTCTAACAGAACTTCGCTGGGAGTCCGGTTCCTGTAAGTAAAATAAACTCTAAGCTGCCTACCGAACACTGGTATCCAGTTGCTAAAGAATTTATTGCTTAGTTATCACAGCACGACGAATAATAACTAAATCTCCTTCCACAGCAAATGTTTCATGTTTTAATATTGATAAAGTATCTAAGGTCTTTTTCGTGACTTGCTAAGCTTAGGCATGGATATACAGTAACATACAAACAATGAAATCCAAGAAGGTTACGTAATAAGCAACTTAACCTCAACCTACACGCTGCGTGAGTCTTTTAATAAATGTCGAATTTAGACATTAATCTACATAGAAACTCTTTCATAAAGCTCTACATGTAGTAAGGCACTTAAGAAGCTTAAATCCTATGTTAATAATTGTCCTTATTTTGCACCAACCTAAGTTTGTATATGCAACAACTAAGTACTGGAACAAATATTAATGTTTAATTAAAGGTAATTTAACATTCATACATACTACTTTTCAATGAAGGAACTGAAATATATGTTCATGATAATACACTAAAACAAGTGACCTCGCCTTTACACTATGAAATATATATTAAAATTAAAACGTATCGGGTAATAAACGTAGATAAAAAAACAATTACATATAATTAAAAACAACGCTGTTGAAATAGAGCAACTGTTGATATTAATATGAATGAAGTTTCTATTACGTAAAACAAAAGAGTTATTGTTCAAAATGTCTAGTGCCCACTATCGTGCTTGGAGCGCGATTTGATCTTGAAAAGTCTATGATAGAGTCGCCTCACGACAGACGAATGTCGACACAATCGTAACAACACTATCCACACGTACCTGTCACATTGACGCTCTACTCATTTAGATAAAAAACCGCAAGTACAATGGAGCAGTTTCATTCAAACAACTTTCACGTATCAAGACTTTGGGCTCGCAAAAATCGTATTTTATTTTCAGTTACTAAGTAAAACCAATTCCAGAGCCGAAATATTTGGATTTTTTTGTATTTATGAATAGTAACTTCATTGTATGCATTTTTACTTACGTCGCAGTCATTTAGTTACGTAAAACTTTAAAATATCATTTAAGTATTACTTATTTAGGTACCTAAGTCAATTTTCCTAAGTTTGATATCACTTTAATGAATAAAATTAGCTACCTTCGTTAACTACAAGGGCATCTAATATAATGTAATGTAGTTATTTAAATATAAATTCATTAACATTCTTTAAATTGAAATTAATGCAAACTAAGTTTAACACGCGCCAATAATTAACCATTAGTGTTTGATTATTAACAAATGTTATAATAAAAAATTACAACTTGTAAGACATAACTGCTATCACAATACACTCATTAACTAAAACCATTCATCCGTTAAATTCACAGCAGTTAGCAAAAACCTTCGCAGTGATTGTGAAGACATTACTGACGCATTCGACCATAATTAATGAACTACTTATGTGCCTACGTGCGGAGAAATAAGCCAATACTTAATTCATTTTATACTAAGGATCATAATCAGAAGAAGGTCAAATTTAATCTTTTTGGAGGGTATTAAAATATTAGCGTCGCAATTAATTTACATAATTATGTACTTTATGGTTTTGTCAGAAGAGAAAGCGGATATATTCTTCTTTGGAAGAGCACACTATATGCAAATAATTCCTAAGGAAAGAACGAATAACTTTGTATAGGTACTCGACAAAGTTGGCGGACGACCCCTTTTCGACTTCATTATTGTAACTTTTGATACCAGCGAACAGGTTAATAAATCATACCCTAAAGGACTTACAAGACATAGACAAAACTTGACTTAAATTACGTACTATACAAATAGACAGAATTTAGGTACCTACATTGAATTAAAACAGGTAATACTGAGACTATAGGTACACAGTTACATACTTATCCTATACTATTAAATGAGAAATATTTGTATCTTTATACAGTGTGTCTGGTCACAGGTGGCCGACCCATTAAACAATATGATCAATTTTATCGACAAATCCAATATCCACCAAATATACATATCCTAGACTATTAAATGAGCAATATTTGTATAAATATATATTTGTTATCACGTTCCCGAAAACGGCTCTAAAGATTTCAATGAAAGTTGCAATAGTTAGTTAAAAGTTTACGGGGACGGAAAATTGATCTAGCTAGGTCTCATATTTGGGAAAATTCGTTTTTCCGTATTTTCACCCGAGCAGAGCTCGGTCGCCCAAAGTTTAGAACAAGATGGCTACCTTCGAATAATGACATGGCAGCATGGAATAAGTAAGTACCGACTATCATGGCAGCATGGAATTAGTAAGTACCTAGTATCATTGTAGCATGGAATTTGTATGTACTATCATGGCAGCATGGATTTTGTATGTACTATACATGGAATTAGTATGAACTATCCTATACTATTAAATGAGCATTCTCTATTTTCACCCGAGCAGAACTCGGTTGACCAGGTATGCAACTATTATGTTTGCGTAGGTGCGACATTCATTATGTCAAAATGTAGGTACAACTGACAAATAACGTAACGAATAACACCATTTTTGTTCCAATTATAAGTCGTTTATATTCTAAAATTGATGTGAAAGTACTGTTAGACTTGTCACTAGACCACCTGTAACTACCAGCTAAGCTAGCTCTTTCGTACTCTGGTGACTAATCAAGATATGCTCCAGCACGACTTTGATTAGTTCCTGTTACATAATGCATGCTTAATTAAGCACTTTTAAAATGATTGGCCTACTGTATGTAGTACTGAATAATTGGCATTCTAAATCCGTATGCAAATATACAGTTATTATCTGCTTTCGCAGGGTTAAAAATCCATCGCAGGATTTTACAAAAGAAGAATTTGTGTCAAGCGACATTTGTAGTAAATTTTAGTAAGAATACTTCTAATTCATGGTAATGTTGTGACTGGCTTTTGATAATGGTTATCGATGGATCAATTGGATGGTTATGTATGGTTATCTGTTTAAGGTACTTACTGAATATATTTTTTTTGCCGCCCTTTCCTTTTTCCCACTAACCTACTCTATAAATCCTGTGAAGTACTAACAGCTCGACAGTTATTCATAATGAGCATCGTATTAAAACAACACGCAGCCCTCTCATATAGCACTGAATTTACTAAAAAGAGACGGAAAGACATAGTTTGCCCAACAAAAAGTACAAAACATGCTTTCACAGCCAAATTTTTTGTCTTCCTAGGACCATTACTTTATAACATATGACTAAATGCGAGAGCCAAAATCTATTCTCTTAATCATAATAATTGCAAAAAAACTCTCAAGGAAAGCACTTCAAAGTATGTCCTATGAAGATACAGAAAAATTATTAGTTGTACTTAAATAAAAATTGTATTTGTATTAATTAAGTTTAGCTAAGTAAGGTTAGCTTTAGGTTAGGTAATAAGATTTTAGCAAGTAGGATTTATTGTACTATTTAGACCTTTTTACATACCAATTCGATGATTAGATTTGTGTAATTAATGTGATTATTTAGAAATATTATACCTTGCCTCGCCTGAAATACGTACAGAATAACCTAGTTCAGGCACATAACATAATAGAATTTTTCGTAGATTTAAGCAAATTTGTATTTAGTATTTTACCTTTTTACATGAATAAACTTTTATTATTATTATTGTGTCTTTGACATTTCTCGGAACCCTGGGGTCCCGGAACTTTGGAAGGCGTACGAGGGGCCGAAGCCAACTCGCAGAGGCCCGTTAGGCGTTTTAATGAAATGAGGCACCAACCGACGACTATCCCTGTTACGTATGCACTATGCATGTGCACCCACAACCCCCGGTTGGTGTAGGACTATGGCAGGATATGGAAACAATGATATGAGGACTATGGGTTTGGGTGGCTTAAGTTGACTGGTGACCTGGAACTATGGAAGGAATATGGCCCCTGCCTGATCAATGTTTTATATGTACACGGAAAATTGGCAGGGGCTGACTTGCACACTCAATAATGGGCCCCCGAAAACTGTCGCCAGCACATAGTGACGTAGTGACAAGGGGGCAACATGTCCTGAGGTGCTTGAGGAGTGGAGAGGTATTCCACGGCTTTCAGAACAATCCCAGAGCCCGGAAGTCAAGATCCTACGAGCACTTACTGGAATACTTCCTTCCTCCGAGCACGTTTGCTCTTGCAAATCTCCACTCAAGCCGGCCAATCAAGGCAAGAATGGGATGGGAGCTCTGTTCCTCGTCAGTGTTCACTCCAGCCGGCCAATAAAGGCAAGCCAGAGATGAGGAACAAGATTTCTCCCGGGAGATAGGATCCGTGGGGTCGCTACTGGCCATCAGCTCGCCACAAGCTGCCCTGCGGGTTTCTGTATCTCTCTTGGTCTAGCCCCTCATCCTAGACCTGTTCCGGCAAAGTAAACTCTACCGGCACAGATCCAGAGTTCGGAGCGCGCAAGCCCCACGTTAACGTAGAGATACGGCGGTGGGGTTATTATTATTATAAATTCCGAGCTTCACGTAGTTCCTTCGACAACTGATCAGTTGCGTGCCTGCCGGAAATTGTTTAATTTCCGGCAGGTACGCAACTGATAACAATATTTGTAGCTACGAAGAGAAATTTCCTTGATACAAAAGTTTAATAAGCAAAGATCAATTCAACATTTTAAAGTATTTTCCGCGAACTCTCGTCTCTTATTATTACTGGTTGAACAGGCCTGCCCCGTACAACATTATGTGCCCGTCAGCAATTCTGCATCCTGTATTACGGGCAATTAAGCGAACGTCAATAAATTCGTATCATACTTTATGGGGACCCTTAGAATCAATAAATGCATTACTGCCATCCAGGAACACGGAACTATACATACTTGTCATGTACGTCTAACCGCAAGAACCTCACCTATAAAGTGCAATTAATTAAAAACTTAGTTACATTCATTATACGACAATCCTTATGTAACCGATTCGATACAAGACCGCACAAGTCGAGTTCTAACAGGCAGTTTTTGTACATAGATGTGTACTAATTTATTGCAAAAGCTTCGGCTTGAAAGTCCACAAGAAACGTGAAACGTGTTTAAATCTATGTTTTTCCCAATTTTGACGAAAACTTGTAGAAAGTAAGAAGACGTGTGTTGGAATGAGATGGATTAAGATGAGTGTTTATGTAAATAGAGGTGACTTTGGCAACACAAATATCCCATGTTCATCTTCTAGGAGTATTCGTGCGTTGAATTTCCACATAGACAATTAAAAAACCAAACAAGGTCTAAACGAAAGTAAAGCGAAGACCTTGTCAAATGAAGAATCCCCATAAAACAATGATTTCTTGACTCACCAGACGATCGGTAGCCATGTCGAATATGAGGATCTTGGGTGGGCAAACTCTTCTGAAGTCATCGATGCTGGTGACTACTCCTGCGTCCAAGACCCACAGTCTGTTGCAGCGGTCAGCACGCACGCGGTATACGGAGATCAGACCCGTGCAATTGATGTCACCTCGGCCAGCAGTGTGCCATGACCAGTCGGGATATGCCTGGAAACAAAGATTATTTTTTAATAAAGGTTTAATGCAGTCAACCGAATACAAACAAAACTTTCTGTTATAAACAATTTTTTTAACGTTAGGATAAAAACTTAAGTACCAATCCGAACGACTCAAAAGTCGTTAATAAAGATTTTAAAAGAGTTACTATTTATAAATTTTGTATTTGTCAACAACGATTAGTATTCGTTTATTGCCTCAACCAATGATTTGATTCCCTATAACGTATATATTTGCTAAATGGGAAACATCACATATTGACTGACATAGCGTGTTTTCGATGGCGGCATACAAATAAGCAAACGAACAAAGGATGAATAATGTTGTTGACATCGCAGTGTGCATTTACATTCTTAAAAATAACTTGTGACAGAAATGCATTCGATGTTAAATAAGCTAAGTACTTTAAAAATATCTGTTTGCATGATAATACTTAGTTTATTGTTTTGTTTGGTTTTGAGA
Source organism: Agrochola lota (assembly GCA_947364205.1). NCBI lineage: Eukaryota > Metazoa > Arthropoda > Insecta > Lepidoptera > Noctuidae > Agrochola > Agrochola lota. The sequence continues at coordinate 12,151,055 of OX376223.1, read as the reverse complement.
ACATGATTGTTAGTACGTATATTATGTAGTTGTCAATGTTAATGTTGTGGGGAGCTCCTATTTATGGGGGCGCCCAATGGTCCACTAGCGCCACTCCTTTAAAAAAGAATTATCTCGTGACTGAGAAGGAATTATGAATAACGGCTAGTAAGGACCCTCGGTGTGACACGAAGCAACAAAATACGATCTAGGGGAATGTAGCGCTTTTCTTTAGATCAAATTGTGTTGCTTCGTGTCTAAATATGAAACATAAAAGGTATTAGAAAATTCCAGATACACTTACCGAGGGTCCTTAATAGTCGTTATTCATAATTCCTTGTCAGTCACGAAATAATATTTTTTTAAAGGAGTGGCCCTAGTGGACCATTGGGCGCCCGCTTAAAACTCGGTCATTATTTAAAACTCATAACAAGAACACTCAATTTTCTAAAACAAACATTTAAATTTACAAATTCAATCGTATAAAGTCGATTCTAGATTACGTAACTGTTCTTAGTGTCGCATTGGAAAGCTGCGTTTGTGCTTAAATTCAATAGCATTACATCTTTTATGTAAGCCTATAAGTAATTCTATACAAACTCTCTCCTGGATCTAAATTCTAGACAACAAACACACTATCGAGGCTTCGTAACGTCTTTTGAATTGAATTGTAACAACACAGCACGATGACGTTTTTTTTCTAGAATCTAAGGGCGAAGTCGACCAAACTTTTATCTATACCTAGTAGGTGTACCTAAGTTTAATTTGTTTAATGTTTTTCCATATAAAATTGTCACACGTTATGCCACGGGTAAAATATATCTGACTTTGGTAAATTCAGGATGTAAAGGTAGTAGATTGAGCTGTAGTTTGCTGAATAAATTGGTTAATTCAGCAAACTACATCTGCACAATCTTCATTCATTAATAGCACGCACTTATCTGGATAGTCCCGAAGTACAAACAGCTACTTACAATCATTACAATGAATGTTGTAAATTTAATAAGCCAACAACACAATAAGGTACGGTCGTGCAAACGTGAGTGTCGCACATCTAAGTGTCACAGGCCGCAGCGCACCAAGGCCAGCAGCGCAAACTGTGCGCCTGCCCTTCACGCTTTCCCGTGTCTTACGCATAAGCGCGTAAGTATTTGTAATAACTAAAGCATGTAGCCTGTGTTGTGTTATCTAATTCCGACACGGAACATTTATTAAAATCACTCGGTTCGCGCACTCGTTTGCCTTAACGGTTCGGTAGTTCAGAAATGGATACGGCTTGCCTTCTAAGTACAACCTGTATAGTCAATTCAAGTGATACAGGAAAGAATAAATATAGACAGTTTTTTCTACCCGGAAAACGAAATAAACATTTTCTCATATTACTTATTATTTGAACTAGAAATACGGGCACATCATCGTGAATACTTGAGGACACCACACTATCCATAATGTAGTTTCCATGTGATTTTGATTGACGTATTGCTACGGTGGATTGGCGATAGAAATTATTCTCATATATAGTGGAAGCTTGGCATTCGCGAAGTAACCGAAGCTTGCACACCATACACAATAATAGTATAATGTACCGACTGCAGTAGGTACTGCCTACTAAAGCAATATAAATATTGTATGTATACTTTACTTTGTTAATATATGAATCTTTTACTATCGGCAATATCTGTATTGCCATTTTAAAATGAAAGGAACTATTAAGCAACTTGTGGGAACTCTGTTACTTATAAATATAACCAAAGCTAGACAAATCAATGGACTAGTTAAATTTGAACAGCCAACACAAGTACTATTATTACGGCTATTAGTATATTTAACAATCCACATTTATATTTCGAACAAGCAAAGCTAAACAAACACTGTAACTATAACGTCTTACCAAACCAACCAAATTACTACACCTACAACAACATTACCAATTACAAAAATAAACGATATAATTATTACAATTTAAAGTCTACAAGAAAAGAGATCATTAATCCAATCTAGCTTATTAAGATATCCAAGTTTTGCGCAATTTATCTGACATTTTAATGTCAGACAGACAGAAAAAATAGAAATAGGTATCTATTGATCAACATCAATAGCATTACATATTATAAAACAAAGTCTGCCGCCGCGTCTGTCTGTCTGTCGAACTCGAAAAGTAAAAAAAAAAACCGAACGGATGTTCATACGGTTTTCACCAATATACGGAGTGATTCATGAAAAAGGTTATCGTATATAATTTATTAAGGTTTTGTATAAATTTGCTGAAATATGACGATGATTGTTGAAGGTCGGAAAAAATCATACCGACTGGGAGCTTTAATGGCGTGGAATTCACGATTGTCTTTGAATCATTTGTATTATGCTACGAATAAGATTTGGATGAAATTTGGCACACAGATAGTTTATAACCAGGATAAACACATAGGATACTTTTTATCCCGGTGGTACGTTCATGTGGGGTAATTTCCGAACTACACACGGGTGAAGCCGCGGGCAAAAGCTAGTGTACAGATAAGTATTAGGTACAGATTTATTTGATAGACTTGAACACCTTCAAACAATTAGATTAAAAGCTCTCTGTGAAAGTATGCACCAATGTCAAACCAGATTTCGAAACCTTCTGAGATATAAATAGTACTTAGATAGATGCATTTCGCAAATGTTTCTAAATATAACGCCCAATTTATTTTTAACTTTAAATTAAATTACAGAAATAAGATTGGAAGTCGAAAGCCTAGGCTCGAATTTTACACAAAAATAATCTTGAATTGTCTTGTTTTCTAACCGCAAAACTCCAAAAATTACTTGTAAATAGATCGAGGTACATAAGTATGTAGGTCAACCAGTACCTAGGTTCTATTGAACGCATTCACACTAACTCAGCTTTCGAAGGCGACACAAGCTCTCCAAAGTGATTGCGAAACTTTAGGTTGTAATCCAAATACTGAGACTTGTTTCTGCAGAATTTATTTTTAAATACATGATCGTATTAGGTTTTTATGTCGTTGAACAACTAAGATAGGTAACGGACAGAGTCACTCTTAGCCGATAATTCAAACTTGTCGCATTAAGTTATGAGGGCTTGACATTCTGTATAAAAATAAATGCCAAGTTCTCAGGCACGCATGGCTACTTGACTTTTAAGTTACACTAGATAAGCCTAACTTGTACCGGACATTATTATTAACAGCAGGGATTTGCACTAATTACAGTTGAAATATAGTTATTATATATTTACCTACTTGCACACATAAATACAGGGTGGCAGGGACATCGACGCGAATCAACCTTGGATCAGTATATGATTCTGAACATCCCTGCGTTGAAATATTTTGTAAGTTATTAAAAAATAATCTGCTGTTTCATAGAAAAATGCAATACCTGTGCGGTCAAAATGTATGGAACAGCTGATTTTTCTTTGAACAAACGCGATTTGTGTATCAAACATCTCTTACACAATATAAGAACAAAAGTAAGTAGTATGTACATGCATAAACATAACAACACTAATAAAATAACTTTAAGACACGTAAACAACTAACTGATTGCACATAAAGCACGACTTGTTTTATAAATGTTAAGGTGCTTAGCACAAAGTGAGTAAATACAGATTATGTCTTAGAAAATTGATGTTGAAATTACTTAGCAACAATAATCTAGTACAGCACGACACAACATAGATGTAGCATAAATTTGAAAATTTGCATTCATTCATTTCAATTTTACGAGTGTATTTGGTTAAATGACTTCACAAGTTATTGCGTTTGCGTAAAGATCATTTTTACCTAAAGCGGTGATAAATATTGGTGATTTTGAAGTCGTACTCAGTTCATATGGTGATTGGTTTTACAAATTTTGCCGATGCTACATAAGTTGTGTCGCACTGTAACTTACTGTTCAGAAAACCTAAATACATAATAATATCCATATTATAAGCGGTGTTATATTAATACAGAATAGTTTATTACATAAGTTACATCACAATCACATAAATTACTCCAATCGTCTAAAAATAACTGAATAACAAATAACTTGTGACGGCAATATCTTTGTGAGTTATTATTAGCTAATCTGTTAAGGGTTTATCCTAAAAGTAGGCAACGGCGCAAGTAATTGTCAAATAATTACCTGTTTTGATTCATAAAGCAATATTACTGAATAGAAATAAGACATTTGGCTAACTAGCGAACTAGAATATTAATAATGAATTACAATTATAACATTGAATTTGATGTTGTACCCATTTTAGGTGTAAAAAAACGCATTTGGAAAGTTTCTAAATAGTTTTTTTACATCTAAAACTAAACATCCGATGTTACGATATTAAGTAATTAATGCATTTCATAATCAATATTCTAGTTCGCAAGTTGGCCACATTTTTTATTTCCACACAGTAATATTGCTAAATTAATCAAAACAGTGAAATATTTGACATCTATTTGCGACGTTGCCCACATTCAGAATAAATGCTCTAAAGTATTTACAGGCCAATTCGACATGATCTTGACAGAATTAAACCAAATGAATTAATCAATTGTCAATAGAAGGCGCTAGTCGACCGAGAGCACAGAGTAAAGAAACGGACAGAGCATCTAAAGAGCGTGCAAACGTACCTATTTTGGTAGGGTTGGCACAGGAAGATAAAATTAAATAAACATAAGGTTAATCAGCTTACGTGTTTTAATTTTAAAACATAATTATTCAATTACTAATAGGTCGGTAGGTATTTTCTACGTATTTCAAATCATAAACAACAATTATATGGCATAAATTGTAAATAAAAGAACTCTGGTAGTCGTTGTTTGTTTTTGCTCTTGAAGGCACCGTTTACGAGATAGGGTAGGAAGGTCCCTATTAAGTGGCACTTACTAAAAAACTTAAACCTTGTACGATGAATACCAAAACGTTTTTGCACCAGGTTATGTTTTATTTCGATGTTGAGGTATGAGGTATCTATCTACCGCATTAAAAATAATAAATTATAATCAAGTTACTGCAATACTACTTTCATAGTGGAGTCTTGGGGATAATTAAAAAATGTTATGTTTTTATTCCTAGTAGTATAGTAGTGTTGTTTATACACACAATACAGTAAACAACCATATTTACACACATATAGTTTAAAACACTAATATATTTACTTATTTCAAAACGTGAAAAGTAAACAAAAACGACGCGAGACGCGTACGCGCAGCTCTGAGTAATGCAACTGGCCGAGCCGGTATGAACCGGTTTATCTTCGTACGTAGTAATGTACCTATCATAGCGCGGTTGTGTGAAGCTCACTCTCTGTTCCGTTTCTTTACTCATGTGCCGAGAGTATGCATCATGATGACGTAATGATGATTGATGACACCGGTTCGAATTACACAAGAAAATGTTACGTACAGTACCTTGGTAAATGTTTTAATTTTAAGCTTCTTGGTAATTGTAAAATCTATGTTCACTGGCCTCTCGATTCTCGAGGCGACTGATCGGTAACGGTGGCGTGATATGTCACGAATACCATTGTAGCCGTCGAGGCCGGTAAGTTAATTTTGCCACTACATTATTTTGACCATAAAACTCACAAAAGTGATTATAAAAAAAAAGGAATCAAATCAATTGAATGAATACGTCACAATTACTGCGGCATGCATGCGTAATAATTTTATGGTGCAATAAAAGAAAGTTGTTTTCATGTTACCTGAAGAACAGGACTGACGCCTGGTGGTAAACTCCGAGGTATCCAGGCCAATGTGGCGGGTACTCCTGCCCTCAGCCGTGGAATGCCCAGGTACAGTCTATCCCAGCCTATCTCTAGCCCAGTGGGGACGGTGTTCTCCGGTTGGAACTTTTCTAAGAGGACAGGGTCAGGGGGAAAGTCGAACTGCATCAAGCTCCATTGGTTGACTACTTCGAGCGTAGCACTCGCTGTGGCTATGTAAGCCAACAGCACTATGATGTGCCTCCTCATTGTGTCGCGGTCTGAAACAACACACAATCGTAATGTTAATAAGAATACTTAAATGTTAATACGAGTACGAGGTAGAGCCAGTTTTTTGTAATTGAACCTAGAACGCGTTCGGTCTAAGTCTAGAGCAATAGTTATTTGAGTAGATACCTATACAATTATTTTCGAATAATTATTATGTATCGATTTCCGTGCTAAAACTATTAAAGTAATCGACGGTTTACTTCCTACTACATTTTGGTCACGTGGATACAAAATACCACAAAACAATGTTATCGTTACTGCAATGTCACGTGGCGTAGCGTAGCAGCATTGACATTGAATAGAATGCGTCCTTTTTTTACTGAGTGACCGGTGACCTGTTACCCGACAGATTTCTTTGTTTCGTAACCTGCGAGTATATTAAGTAAACCACACTGGTTATGCATTCTAGTTTTCTTAAACTATGTGTATAAGTGCTCTAACATTGTTGATGTGTATGCACTAATGAGATTTCTTTTTGTAATCTCGTTGTCCGTTTATACTTACAAGAATACGACTTGACATTCCGACGTGCATGTCAAAAACAAATGCCTGTTAATGACCTAGCGTGGCATGTGACCGACTTTTACTTATAGTTCAAGGACGCTTCCGAAGCAGAGATGATTATGACGTACGCTATAGCAAACTAATTTCTATATCTAACGAGTGCACGTAAATTAAGTTATTTATAAAAGCAGGTAAAGGTATAACAGAAACATTATTAATCCGTGGATGGAAACCACAGGTGGAAGCATTTTTTCAAGGTTAAGTTTGAAGAAGTGAAGGATATTTTTAAACAAATTATTTATTTTTGAGCTGTTTTTTTAGGGTTCTGTACCTCAAACGGGTGCCGTTTTCTCAGAAACGCATGGAAGTATCAAGTTGAAATTAATATCAAACACGTAGATCTACGCTCCCTTGGAGCTCTAATCCATGCAAAAAAAAATCAAGCTTCTAAGCCAACGCAAATAAATCTAAATCTATTTATGGTACTTCCCGTTAAACTAGAATCATGAAATTTGCCACGAAGCAAGGTCTCACAGCACCGGTAAAGGAAAAAGTCCGAAAATTGATAATTTCTAATTTTATCACATTTGCAATTGGAGAATTGACCGTAACCTATATCGATGTATCGGAGAACATTTTTTCAACTACAAAGTTAAGTTTGTTCTTGGGATAATTTCATCCCAACTACGGAATCCTTCATTCATTGTGCGTGATCCGACACGCGTCTTGCCGGTTTTTTTATTCCTTAAGTTAAAAGTACCAGATTCTTAATAATTAAATACAATGCTGCCGATTCTCTTGTCACAAATGCCTCTAAACTAGACAAAAATCACCAAAATTTAGTTTATTCCTGTCAAACACACGACTTCTCATTCTGAAATAGACTAAAGTGACACAACTTAACTATATTTTAGTTTGACTGCACTAAGATGGCACTGAGTTATTAATTTGGTGAAAATGCCAATTTTGCTATTCCGAATTAGAAGTTTTTTACCAAAAATTTTGATTATCTAACTAAATCTGACTATTTTCTATCGCGGTTAAAAAGGTGGGGAATACAATTAGTTGACATGAACTAAAATTCACCAACACGTCGACTTCAGGTGCGATAACAGTACCTACTGTATCTTTTTTTTCTTTTCTTTTGCTTATATCTCAAAAATAATGAAAATTTCGACCCCATTGATAAAAAGACATTAGACATATTTTCATACAAAAATTGAAAAAATACATGTAAAACACGTCGAGGCTGCCCCACTGCGTGCTTCCGGCTCTAAAAAAAAATTCACGGGGCAGGCCAAACAAGCAGCACGCGGAGTCGCGATTGTCAAATACGATTTTAATTGTGTCAAAATTATTTTTAAATTTAGAGATTTTTTTTGAAGAATAGCTTCAGGATTCTTATATCCAGTATATATAGTGTAGTTAATTTAGTTAGATTTACAAGAGAATCGGCACCAATGTAGCCTATAAGACTAATAAGCAATAAATAGTCTATAAGGCTAATAAGCAATTTTAATCTAACTGTGACAAATAATGCTGTAAGTATACATATATTATGATAAATTAAAGTAGGCTTTTAAGGAGGTAATTAAGTTGATAATCTGCTATTATTGGTTTTTTATAATTTGCTATGGAAAGGCAACACTTCTCACAAAACAATGGATCCCCGCGAAAATGAAAAAAGCCAACATTAAAAAAAAAAAATTGTTTATCATATTATGCTAGCGATACACGTAACGAGTTACTCGCTAGGTGTGTGGCTAGCATAATACTATTAAATACCATGGATATCTAGCAAGGTTCTGGTTCATTCCATTCCGAGTAAAATAACTTTAGGATGCCAGGATAACATGAAAAAATCTTAGAGGATTTTTAAAAATTAAATGTCATCATTCATGGGCGTTCCTAAAGGGAAAGAAAGTTTGTATGGAATATTTTAATTTTCCCATCGGGCGCACAACTTGTAAATTAATAAATTGTTAACATTTGGCTTATTAACGCCGCACGGTATGAACGATATAAAGTACAAAGTCGTGCGAACTCATTGGAGATGGTTTCGGCATTTTCCTACAATCACATAACCTCTATAATTTCCGAAACTAACCAAGTATTTGCTTTATAATTATAAGTTACGCATAGTTCTTGGTTTGTAAAATAAGGTCACAAAAATAATAAATAAGGGATGCAATACGGTAGGCGGTAAGCATATGTAATAAAAACCTACATAGCGATTATAAGTTTAAGTTACTCACTAAAACTAGTTCATCAACTATCACTTCTTCAAAAACTAGAACTCATTATTTTTTGTTAGGGAGATTATACAACATCTTGTAAACCAGCCTTATTGATAAATTAGTCTGTGTTGTAGCAAAATAAAGAGTTAAATTAACAAACAAAACAAAAAAAGTATGATGTATCTCTAATTAAATTTACGAACAAAATACTTATTTCTCAAACATGCTTGGACATTCGAGCTTTATTTTGACAACCTTCTTCGAGATAAATCGAAAATGCTGTACTGGTAAAATACAGCATGCAGCCGGCCGGCAATGTTTCTATGAAAATCCATATGTGTCATGTTTAGCCATTGAGGATCATTGAACCTCAATGTGTTTAGCGGACGAATAAATTACTATGAAAACTCATATCTGTCGTGTAATTTAAAAATGGAACGAACTCTTTACTTCGGCACATGGCAACCAAGGATGTAACTTATCAAATATTTTATTTAAATTTCGATTTGCAAATATAGCTGTATAAAGCCCCTAGTCCACGTTAGCCGAGCGAGCTCGGCCATCGCAAAATACACGCTAATCAAACGGCACATCACGCAAAATGCCCCAGTATACGTTGGCCGAGCGACGGGCTCGCCCACCGTGTACTGGGCAACGTGTACAGGGGGCATAAAGTAAAAAAGAAACATATGAACACATTAGCGCGTGGAAAATTATCGTTGATCGTCGTTGATTCTGGAATTTATAGGTAATTAATTTACTACGTTTGAATTTCCGCGCATTATTTGAGAAAAGTACTATACAAGCCTTGGCCGCAACCAGGTATTGATGGACTCACGTCTGTGTGCCTCGGCTTTGCCTCGGCCCACATTTTCCACTTCATTCATCAATGCCCTTTTTGCAGGCCGCGGCAGTAATGTGCTATTAAGTGTTCTTAAAAATAACGCAGCCTGACTGACATGGGCGTCATTCATAGGCGTTAAATAATGGTGTCTCAAGTCAAATAAATATGATATGGGGCGAGACCGTGATATAATGAGACGGTGAACCGGTTCTGAGCCTTTACTATTTCCAGTCTGACTTACCTAGGCGCCTTTTGAACGCTAAAGGCCTATTCAGCTATAATAAGCGATATCGCTGTCGCGCTCGGTCTAATAAGTAACTAACCAGGCTAAGTAGCTAACTGGCCCTGCAGTCTCGACATAGATAGCGATAGCTCCCCTAGCGTCCCTAGACGGTCAAAATTGCTTGACAACCACGAAAAAATCACGTGCTTGTCAAGGACGTCGGGCGTCTATGGACGCCATTAGGATTTTGCGACCGAATTCGGTCGTATCTATGTCGAGACTGCCGCCCCTGAAGGCGAACCAGAATCGCTACTGAGCGCGACAGCGATATTGCTTATATCTGAAAAGGCCTTAACTCTCGGCTTCTGACAAGTTAATCTATTTAATCCGTCGTCAATTCTCGTGCCAGGTGATAAGTTTAGTTGATTGCTTTTTGGCCAATCCATCGCTACTGCTCACGTGCGATTGGTAAACAGAACAAAAGATCAGAGTTTAAGACATTTGATCAGAGGAGTAATTCCCGTAATTTTTAAGAACGTTCGCATTCTAATTTCATTCGCAATCTGTAAAAAATACAATCAAGTTACCAACATTGTTGACAAGTTTGACAGATTGCGACTTGAATGTAAACGTTTTTTTTATGTACGACAATTGGCCTTCTGGTTTTAAAAATCGGAGGTAATTCCCAAAATAACGTCATATTGGAGATGGGTTTCAGGAATCAATCCAACAAACTATCGTTCTATAATACCTGACACATCAAAATAGATTTATTACACACAAAGCACTGTCTTCATCCCTCATTGTTGCGTAGTCTATTGTTCTCGTATTATGTAGTTAACAAGTTAAGAATAAAGCATTAAATCAAATTAAGTGCAATTCTCCTGTCAGCAAGCCACTCATAATGTCAACCGGTGAGTGGATTTGAGGAAATAATATAGTGTAGTGTTGACATCTTCTTAGAACACTAAGCCAGTGTAGGTTCTTTAGGAGTTAGGTTATTTTGTGTGGTTTACAATTTAACGTTGTTGTTTGTTATGTACCTACTTTACCGATTGATTGCAAGCAGCTCTGAATTTTTCTTGTTGCATTTTAGGAATGCGGCATTTATCAACTTTTATGAATCATCAAAATCTATTTATTTTGCAAAGTCCTTGGCGTAAGCATGGAGCTGAAATGCTGACACGCGTGATAGACGGATCACTGATCACAGTGATCACAGAATGTTTGTGGAATAACGAGGGCAATGAATAGTGTATATAACGACCCAATGTGCGTATGTCACTACAATGTTAGTCAATGTGAATGCTGCCCATCCTCCTACCACATAGGTATAGATAATGGATTCCACTAGTCTTACGACATTTACAGGAAACGGTGGGCTAGTCCAGTCTGTAGTCATTTGAATGTTGAATAGTAAATAATTGTGCGTAGTATAATTTAGATCGCAGCCGTACTCGAGCCGGATTTATTCTAATGTGACACCAAGGTTGGAGTGCGTTCACCACTTAGGGAAGTGTGACAAAAAAGTGTATGGCCAATCAAATAAAAATTGGATTGCCTTTCCTATGTAATTGGGCGAAGTAAGGACATGGATAGCACAATGGAATAATGTTACACAGTAGCAGCACATGTGATTATGATTTGTGATCAAAATATCACAAACAAAAACAAAACACAACTCACAACAAAATATAACAGTTTTATAATAAGTGAGTGTATCTCTGTGATCTCTCACCTTGTAAGTAGTGTACACACGGCTACACATCAAGCTACACATTTCCAGTATAAGCTGACCTTGCGTTGTACGGAAATCCTATACAATGCGAGATCAACGTAAACTGGAAATGTATAGCTTGATGTATAGCCGTGGTACACACGGCTACACATCATGATACTACAGTAATGCGCGAAATAATTAGGGTCTTACTTTTATGGTTTAGTATAAAGCAGGTATGTATCAGCGTGAACATTTTGTTTACGTTCGTGTTCGCGTTGAACATTTCGTTCACGTTCGAGTTCGCGTTGAACATTTCGTTTATGTTCGCGTTCGCATTCAACATTTTCGTTGAAAAGCACGCAGCAGCTGGAAGCATTGACCGCAATTTTTATGTGGTCAATGAACATTAGTCAGGATTCTAAGACTGAATTAATTTATTCTGCACAAAAACCTACTTAAAGAGTGCAATTAATTAGTTTTAGAATTAGTGAATACATGCAAGACTATTTACTGACATAAATAACCGTGTTGGCTTAGAACTTTTGACAGCTCTGACATTCAATGCAGTTGTATTAACGCATTGATTAATGTTAGTGGGTAATGCAAAAAACTGCAGTAGCTGTAACTACTAGCTACGCATTTCAGGTTCATTGCTCAGTCTTACTCAACACGTATTTACTGTTTCAAACAGAATTACAAATTTTCACATGGAAGTGATCGAGCTGTAGATTACACAGACTACAATCACGAAATTGCAAAACAATGGCTTAAACATAGTCCTTATGAGTCAAGCAAGCCGAACCTGATAGGTGTTGCACACCATTTACTTATAAGTTTGAAATAGCTGATTGAGAGCTGCAGTTTAATCCTGAAATAAAACGTGATTATGAAATTAGAATATAGAAAATACACTACAACTAGAACGACCTGATAGCCTTGTATCTATTTAGATACCTCAGTAATTGGCGTTATGAAAGTACCTATGAATATTAATAATTGAGGACCAGCACTCTAATTGCGTAACACACTTTTAATCACAATTTGAATTATTTTTGAAGGATATTGCTAATCCATTGCTCCATATGTTCGGAAAAATTGTCTGCTCAGAAACGTAAATAACGCAATGTATATTGTTGAACTGTCAAAATGAAAGCCATTGCTAAGTTACTGTGTTACGCAATTACCCCGTAGATGTTTTCAAGCTTACTAGAACAAATGCAGTCTTTGAAAAATGATTTGTCACTGTCGTCAATATCGCTACGATATTTTGTTGGTTTCTGCTGAGGGTCACCTTTAGACTTTTGATTTCTCGAGTGTGTACCTACAGATAAGGCTTGAGCGCGATCTTTAAGGCCGTTGCTGTTGACAATTTTCTGACAATATTTGGTGTTGGTTCACCATAAATTGTTATATGATACCATTAATGTTTCTATATTATTAAACATCTGGTCATATTGTATAAGGATTTTTTTAATTACAAAGGACCTACTATTACGGTTAGACGGGGAGTCGTTATGAGTCAAGTCTTACAAATGTACTCTAACTCGTTGGCCAGATATGATCAAATACATAAATGGGCATTTCAAATTGTAAGAATTTGATATAATATTTAATAGTGTTTACTTATGCGACGTTATAGAACACAAGCTTCTGCCCGCGGCCTTGTCCACACGCAATTTCTTCTTTTAACCTAATATATCCTACACACACTACGGACACTCGGCAATACTGTAGCTTACCATTAGTGAAAGCATTGTCGGAATCGGACCAGAAGTTCCGAAGATTACTCCTTTTTTATGGGTGGGAAATGATGAAATAACTTCTCCCGCTCTGGGCACAGCGGGAGGGCGTGTCAGACTCTTACTGTCTAAAACCCACCCGTGTTCCTTCAGTTGCCTATACGTTGCCAGGGGCCTCGGTATCCCATTCGGTCATTCCTGCGACCTCGGCAGGCATCGGTTCTAGCGGACCCCTTCAGTCGTGCTGACATCTCTTTGAGGCGCGTGTGGAACACAACGCGCCGTCGATCCGGGCCTGGTCCTTATCGGACGGCGAGCTACCCATTGCTCACCGTCCTCAAGCCCGTGCCTATGATAGCAAGGCCTGTGATTCCCGACGCCCAGGGCGTCCCCTGCGGCGGCTAGGGGCGTGACGGCGCGAAATTTGCCTCTCCCTCACGCGTTCCCCTCCTCCTTCGCGAGCCTGTCTCGGCCTCCCATGCCCTCTCGCTCCATATCATGGCCTGGACCAGGCCCGGACACCAGAGATCACCGCATTAAGTATACATAAAGTTTCTGAAAGCCTGATCAAGTACCTGATCAGTAGATCGGTTGTAAATTGTCATATCTGCCAGACCATAACAGCTATGTTATAACTGGTTGACCGAAATAACAACAGTAAATAAAATCGATTTAATAACAGATTAAATTCATTGAATAAGTATGAAGGATAAATTCTGTGACTCGTGCTTCAGCAACATAATATTTTCAAAACTATTTCCGTATAACAAAACTAAATTCCTGGTTAAGGCTGTAACAAAAGATTTCATGGACTATTAATTTAATTCTCAATGTTTTAGGCGGATGTCTAAATGTGATTAGTTATAAGATTAGACTCAACATTGTTTTAATTGAGAACGGTAAGTCATGGATCAACTTCATAAACTGTTCGATATTATCTAAGTTATGGCTGTTGTTAGTAAACGAGCATGTAGTTTATTCGAACCAGCATTAACAAAGTGGGCCGGGCAAAGTGTTATTGGGTATTTACATCATGTTTCTGTCAGTAGCAACCCGAAGTTTGTATTTCTGCCCGGTTAATGGCATTGATGCTCGCTCCTTACATAGAACTTTTGTAGATCGGGCAAAGCTTTGCTTACCCCTTTCGGAAAAACTAGCGTACCTAATATTGAACAAAGTGGGGCAGAAGTAATGTCATAATGTGAATTGGCTGCCATTTTGTTAAAAAAGAAAAACTTGGGCCCTGTTTTCACGGAAAGATTATTTAAAGGTGTAAAATTGATGACATCGGTCAAATTACCATCTTCTGAGTTGATGCACACTTGTGCTCGTATTACAGCATTTTGAATTAATAAGGCTCGATTTTGGTGATTTCTTGATCAATGTTGGCTTTCAATACTTGCAAGGTTATGGTTTATGTTGGTAAACGCGAGATATCAAAAAGCCTCAAATGAAGAAGCCTGACACCCACCGTTAGAACTGGCGATCTAGCCAGCCAGATCAAATCGCCAAAACGAGAGATTCTATGGCCCAGAAATTGGTGTTTCAAAATCTCCGTCATTGCCTGAGGCTCCTGAGCTCTGTGTATGCCTCCATTGCATCGTCAACAAATTCTTCATCTGTGTATTATCTTAATGTCAAAGCACAATGACATTTGACGCCATTTGCAAAAATTATGGCACATTCACATTGTGGTTGACGTACAAATGTTAATCTTCATATTACTAAGCCAAGTTCTCCTCCTTCTCGACTCCTAATTCGTGTCTAGGAGTCCGCTTGGCTTAATAACTAATATGAAACAGACAACTAGAAAAGCATTACGTGGGTATAACTGCATACATTATTTTTAACAACGCGTTGCTCTGATGATCATACGCGTATTATTGCGGTTGACAGTACAGGTGGATACGAACGTGATCGAGGCCGTATGTAAGTGAAACCGGACTTGTGTGAAAATGCCTTCACCTAACCGAGACATTCGCGTGCGCATTTTTGGCAACCGATTTTTTTTTAAGACGGATGATCTTGTAGGTACATACTTGTAATTATAGGTTTAAAAATGTTAGTTAGACTAGACCAGATAATTAATTTAAACTTATCTTAGGTAACCATTTTACACACGTAATAAACGTTTGTATTCGTGACATTGACATTCACCTTCCTATTCAAAGCCAGACCACGAATTAATTTGATACATTGTGTGCTATGCAATTTATCTTAAAATTCCGTTATGCATTTATTTATGACTGAACGCATACATTGAATATTATTACTATTTTTAAGTAAGTAGCACGTGTGTTTTAAATAATCGAGTAGAGATAACATAAATAATTTGCACATTTAATCAAATTAAAATGAGTGAAAACCGACGTTAATTGCTGGCCGCCGCTGTTAGTTATAAGCGCACGCTAGCATTCGCATTGTTTCTATTCTACCGACCGCTTACGACTATTTACGACGGCTAGGCGGCTGTGACATGCGTGTTTCGACAGTAATTGGCGTGATTGACTGTACCAATCCGTGTTGTTATCGGAAGTGGATGCTCGAGTAATCGTTATGTAAAGTTTGTAGGATGGTAGTAAGTAAATCACCTCAAGTGAGCCTATCAAATTATGAAAGTAAACGAAATCTAAGTTTTCCTTCAGGTACATGGTGTAGAGAAATTACTAGAAAAGTAAAAAAATTACCTTTCACAACTTTATCTCTTAGTGGAGAAAAATGTGAAAATCTGCATAATGCGGGCATTACTAGGTTGCAAAAACAAAGTCGCTATTCACGGTGAATGGTAACACATGTAACACTTACCTACCTAGATATTGACATGTGTTCAAATCCCAAGGTTGTCGACATTGCTATTGAAAAGCTCTGGGGTATACCTACATTAAGAACTGCTAAACTTTCTCAGGTCTGCAGCACCTTTGAAAATTTTCCACAGGATTAAATTCCCTCCTAATTCCTTCATCATCATCAAGATCATCATCTAAATTAGCCTATAATATTCCCACTGCTACGACACAGGCCGTAATCTACGACGCGGACTCAGTGCGGGTTGGCAGATGTCACATGTCTTCGAATTTTTGGTTCTAGGACATGCCGGTTTCCTCACGATGTTTTCCTTCACCGTATTTTTTTATTAATACTTTAACCTACTTCAAAATGGAAAAACGTTGGTACTAGTACTTATAGCGTTGTTGCACACAGTTTTAAGGTTTAGGCGTTTATCTATACCTAAGTATACAGGGTGTCAAGTGTAAAGTAATAATAATAATAAGTAATAAAGGGTCAAAAGTGCAATACCTACGAGGTCAAATGTATGGAACAGCTGTTTTCTTTTTTAATAACCGACGAAATTTTCAACGTAGGGGCGTTCAGAATCATGTACTAAATCCATGGTAACAGGCTTCGCGTCGATGTCCCTACCAACCTGTATATAATACAGAATATTTTGTAGCAATCCTACATGAACTATTTCCTATCTACAATAAATACGAATAAATACATTGTACTTAGACCAACACCCGGAATATAGGCATGTAGGAAAATGCAAATACAATTTTTTTTAAATACAATAATGACGTATATTTAGTAACCTAATCCGCTTAACTGTTCTCAAAGAGTCATAAAGAACCCTGTAAGAAATCAACACGTGTTTCACCTCTCAACGAGGCATCCTCAGGACAACAAGTCAATCTTCATCCTGAGGATGCCTCGTTGAGAGGTGAAACACGTGTCGATTTCTTACAGGGTTCTATGCGACTCTTTGAGAACAGTTAAGCGGATGAGGTTACTAAATATACGTCGTCTATTGTATCTTATAATAGATTTCCGCAAAGTCACGCCTGAGTCAATTAACTAAACACAATTCAATTAGTTTCCATGATTGCTACGGATCATAGGTGCATTTTTTCTAGTTCCGTAGCCATTTAGATATTTAGTGGACCATAATCGCAATTATGCATATGGTCGATAATAGAATAAGCCACAGCAGTTAAAACGGAAAGTGAACAAAAAGTTAATACACGCAAACCGGTAACAGCGCATGTGTCAGCTGATGACGCCTTTCGACATATTGGAACCACAACAAACCACTTTCACTAGGGCTGCGGCAGGAGCCGCAGCCATACACTTGTAGGAACAAGTGGATCACGTGGAGTATATAAATAACGAAACAATGATAATAAAGTTATTTATGCGCTTGCTGTATTCAGTATTACCTAACTAGTTAGATGTGGCTTTAAAGAAATTATGATATTAAATACGTCCATAATGGCCGAATGACTTAGCTCTTTGTCATGTAGTTGCGTGCAAGTCTGCTTTCTTATAAAAACTGTCTTGCAGATAAAGAGTAAGTATTATTATAATGAACATTAAATAACAAACATAATAAAAATGCAAAGTGAAAAGTGAAATTCTCAAACATTATAACGAGCGAATTTTAAGTCGCATTTTCCAAATTGTTGTCCGTTACTGTTACAGTCAAGTACGTCAGTACAAAAGAAGATTTTAACGGCAAAAAAAAACTCGATAAATCTAGAATATCTTTCATATTTACTGCTGCTAACCCTGGAACGATTAGCTGACCACTGATTGCTATGCGTGAAGTTCAGTATCGTAAAGATCCGCTTCACGAAATATTGTTATTATGTTTTCCATACGTTTATTACCGATTCCAGGATATATTCTGCATCGTGTCATAAGAATAAACGCACGTTTCATTAACCTTTCAAAATCAAGGAAACTGGTTCTTAAATAAAGTCAGGATTAAAATTAAAAACACGACTTATAGTATAATTGCTCAAATAATTAATAGCACGTATTACATTCAGTTTTAATGAGTGAGACACATGCATGCATTCAATTTCGGTTTTCTTAAACGACGATTCCTGAAGGATAAATTCGAAAGGCTATCACTAACTGAGCTGTCTGAGCTGTCTACATTCTCCTGGTTCCCATGTTTGCTATTAGAATAACTGGAGCTGGACTCCTTCTCAAAGGATTGGCCCGCAATCGCAGTAGACCGGGAAAAGTGGAAAGAGGGAAGGGAGGCCTTTGCCCTGCAGTGGGACGACACAGGCTTATAATAAAAATACATTGAGAAATTGGTTCATAAAAGACCCTAATTATTCTGAAACCTCTAAATCGGATTAAACGATCTATTGTTAATGTCGAGATATGCGGTCGAACGCCGCGCGCTTTTGCAAAATGGTTCCAAGGATACGTTGTTCACTTACAACATAATTGTACTAAATATAAATAGATATTGAACCAAAGAATAAACTTGTTTTTTAGTTTAAATATGCACGTTTTTTATTCTTCAAGTAAGTTGTTATATTTAATACAATAGGTACTAGGTATATAAATGCTATGCAAAATATGTGTATCACAATTTCCTGTTCTGTTACAAGTATGAAAACAAGTGCCTCAAATGGAAAGGAGTAAGTATTTAAACATCCTTGAAATATTATTTTGACATTTATTGTACCCCTGACATAATTGGTTATTGCCCAGCCGAAATAATAAATCGAACAACTCAACTACTAGCTTGCGCCCACGACTTCATCCACGTTTCTTGTTTGAACATAAAATAGTTCTTATTATACTCGGCAATGGTGTGGCTTTCTATGTGAAAGGATTTTTGTATTCGAACCGGTACCTACTTCTAAAGATTACCTTTTACAAACATATAAACGATCAATTATACCTCTTTACTTTATATGAATTTAGAACTATAGAACTCTTTATCTTCATTGCGGAAATCACCAATTCACTATCTCACTATATTTTGAATGAACAGAACTGTGATATGTTTTTATTGATCTTCTCAATCTCCAACGATTTAATCTTAGATAAAAATATGCACTATAAAGTGGTTATTTATGTTCAAAACGTGTCATTAAGGGTGAATTACAATTGAAAAAAAAAAATGATTCACAAAAGCTTGTATTGAAATGAACCGCGGTTTGTTGTCTCATAAAATCACAACAACAAACCGTCCTATGATGATGACGTTTTGTTGTCTGTAATCCTAGGCAAATCGGTAATCGCTGTAATCTGTTCACTTGAAGACAAAATTATGGAATTTTGCGCTTTTAGGTTTAAATCCATACAGATAAAAAATACAGATCTGTGCAGAATTCAAACAGTGTTTGGAGAAGCTGACAAGTTTTCTGCAAGAGTTCGCGGAATATTTGTGACGTAAAATTCGTGGATTAAGGTATTGAATCACTTGTCACATGCACTTTTGCAATACTTGAAGCTGATGGATTGCTTCACGAAGCATGGCCTCCTGCGTTATTAACACACCCCGTGAGGTATGCCTTAATACATGGCTTCCGAAAGGGGAGAATATGAGAATACCCTAAGCGAGTATACGTGTGAAAATACGCGTGTTACGCAGCTACGCAGCGAAGAACCTTCATGCATTTTTGTTTTGGTGTAATTATCATTATGCACGTGTTGATAAAGTCGTTAGTAGTTACCACAAATGATTACCAAATTGTTTTAACACTGAATAGAGTAAAGTTCGGAACTTATCTATTTTTTTTTTAGCTTCATCTAACGAAAAAAGAGTGACTTTAGTGTCTGGAGGGCTTTGAAAAGGTTGTTGTTCGTTTATGTCTAAGTAAAAATAGACTGAGGGATTACTAAATAAACAAGTCAATCGTAGAGAAGTTTTGAAAACCCTATTATACTCGGAGAGGCTGAATATACATTGGTTATGAATTTATGATAGATAACGATATACACGGATATGTAAATAATGGCATGTTGCAATAACAGCTTATGATTTCATTAGTTTTGGGTTCAGCGTTCCAGTCAATTGTTCATGCATGTCTTGTTTAGTCTTATCTGTTACCTTCTGTTGACATAAGGCTAGGGAAATGCAAAATAGTCCATACTATTAGGAAATATTGCATTTTTAGGCCATGGTAGGCGGCAATATTAAAGTTTTCACAACTTAGAAAGAAAAAATTACTACTTTTTCAAAAGATTGAGAAAAATATCTACAAACGAGAACACCAACTGCATTGGTGGAGTCGCTGCAATCACAAATCAAAGAAATCGATTTGCAATAGCCGCAAAACCGGCATCCTATGATCATAATCTTGCAGATTTCGCTTTCCACACAAAAAAAGTAATTTGTGTATTGGCATACAAATACTTATCAGATATTTTGACAGCGTCCTAATAAAAGTAGGACGCAATAAAACATCATATATCCCACATAGAACAGCAAAAGTTTACAATGTGAACCACTCAGTTTCCTAGTATCATACGTATGTTAACTTAGAGCACACTTTTTTCGATTGCTATGTCGCAAAAGCTCGATACACATGCACAGAACCTATTCACACCGATTGTAATATTTACCCACTTACCTCAGAACAATAGCATGCATGTATGGGAACATGCATATTGTAAATATCTTGACATAGAGGAACGATTATGTCCCTATAACATAGGTAGCGATTGTTTGTTGATAATATTCCTTATTGTCATGGCTGAAATGTACTTTTTGAAGGTACGTTATGGTTATGGTACGTACGGTATGTTTACGATACTTGGATCCACACCATTGTTTCTCACCGATGCGATCACATGTGAAGCCAAAACCGGCTCAACTCGCAAAACTGGCATGTTCGACTACTTTAATTATTCGCAGTGTTCGACTGTTGTTCGTATCATGTACTTAACGGTTTCATCAGAACAAAACCGATTTTTAAGGAAACTTTTGCATGTAGACAAGCATCTATTTACGTTACCGCACTTATTCAAGATAATAGCAGAGTAAGGTATGAACAAAAACAACTTGCTATCCTGTTACTAAGCAGAATCAAACTTCACAATAATAAAATACATAATGATAATACTTAAATTACAGTATTTAATTAATTAGTCATTCATAAAATTCATAATTATCTAGATTTACGTTAATCATCACAGTAATACGGTCAGCAACGAAAGTCTCTTATCACTGTTACGTTTTTATTCCACATGAATCAATATAAAATGATTGTATGCCGTGCTTTTCAGTGTTTTATGTAATAGTTAATAGCTTGTATTTATTACTTTAAGTACATAAATAGATATTTTTCTTCGATATTTTTAGCAATAACAAACGACTTAAAAAAACTGAAGCGTTAATCGACATACATTGGTGATTGTACCTTTTTCTTATTTCTCGAGGGCATGTAAAGCCAAGTCAGGGGCCCATGGGCGGTATAAAAATTCTGACAACAGGTTAGTCACTAACCACACGAAAGAGAAAAGACTGTACCTAATGTAAGTAAATAATTAATAAAATTGTTCAAGGCACAAGGTAGCTGGACAGGACAGCTACAACAACTTCCTTCGCTTGTTAGACGGCCACTCATTGTCTCACTGTTTGTAAACATATAACGGCCAATTTATCACACAATGAACTATTGTTTACCTCAGATTATTAGCTATTGCCTAAACTCAATTACGACATTTACCTATTGTATGTTTGTAGCTAAGCTATATCTGAAGGCATCCGTTAAATGCAAAGATTTTTCAGGTATTGATTTCGATGATCGCATGCATGAGTTTTCACTGTAATTTGTGCTTATTAATACAAATGGACAGTTACTAGCATAACATTGGGATGTGGGTTTATGTCAAGACCAAATCTTTCCATAAACCCAAAACATCTCCGCTAAACTAATAAAATGTAGAGTTGGTATCGATATAATTGATTTAATTATCATTTCAAGATAATCAGTTTAAGACGGGAAGGTATGCTTCCTTTAATTTTTCTTACAGGGTTCTTTATGACTCTTTAAGAACAGTTAAGCGGATTAGGTTAATAAATATACGTCGTCTATTGTATTTTATAATGGATTTCGGCAAAGTCACGCCTGAGTCAATTAACTATGCTAAGTAGATAACCTACCTTAAAAAAAAATAAAAAAAAAAATCTATAAATTTTATCATGCCAAAACAAATCCGGATTATTAGGTAATTATTTAAACAACACCTCGAAGCTCAGTTTTACACATAAACATTATACCATTAGTTAATGATATTAGACGATTCAATGATTATTAATTTAACAAATATAAAAAAATAAAATACCGCGTGTGCTAATAGGTTTTCACAGGTTCACCGACATAAATATTAACAATTTGAACCGTATTTAAACTGCAATTATTATTCTGTAAAAAACGTTAGCAATTGCTAAATCCAATTGCCGTTTTTGCTGTAATACACACGAGGTTTACTGTAATAACTTTATTATTTTATTAACAAATCACTGCACGAATGTTCTATGATAGTATGAAAGAGCACTGCACTGTGTACCTGTCTAGTGTATAGCGGAGCGTGGCGGTGCGCCGGTAGCGGGGACGCGTGCGATCGGTCGCAGCACGTGTTCAATCACAAATTCGCGAGCTACGCAGGGAGGCGAAGCGTGTCACGGTGCGCCGCCTACGACCTATACTGGAAGAGAACCTTCGCACTCGCACCGATTTTACTCGCCCCTCTACACAACATAACACCTTAAAAGTAAAAGTGGTTGATCCCGAAGGCGTGGCAGTCGGTCAGCTAGCAGCCGTGACTCGGCATTGCCCACACCATTATATTATTATCAAGGTGCGTGATTGGCAACCGTGATAGCTGCTATCACGCTTGCCAATCACGCATTTTGATCAGGAAATGTCAAGATCATATTTTTGGCTGCCTGTAAGTCTTATGCAAGTAAACCATTTGTATCCGGCCTTGCTTACTTTTAATGATCTAAGCTACACTTCTATTGTCTATACTGTAATAATAATTAATTTATTGGCTTAATATGGCCGGATTTCATGGACTCTATCTATAACTGCCGACCTCATCTAGTTTAAAAAATATTATTGACGTGTAGAAGTGTTTGTACAAACCTATTTACAGAAAATAAAATAAAATCATATCATATCAGCTAACCAATTTATTTGTCTTGTACCCATACTATACGTAGTATACCTAATATTACTAGGAATTAGTTTATAATAGGTTGTTTTTTTTTTTAATAATTAGAAAGTATTGAGATTTTAAATAATGTTGACTATCGCATTAGAGCAACCTGTAATCTTATATTATGGCTACGTGTCCATTGACGCGGAGCGAGGACGCGGAGCGGAGCGAGGGAGTAATGCGGAGCGGAGTTGCGGACTGTGTCTGTCCATTAATGCGGAGCATGTTAGGGCGTAGCGGAGTTGCGGACTGTGCGGAATTACTCCGAGGATCACGACGAGTAATTTGAGCGGGTGGTGGCGGAAAATCAGTTCCACGCTCCGTTTCCCCGCTCCGCTTCCTCGCTCCGCTTCACGGTTTTGTAGGATTTTTTAATCTAGTTCGCAAATCCCCGTCCACTGAAGCGGAGTGGAGATTTTATACAATTGCATTGGTTAATATTGGCACAGCTCCGCTCCTCTACTCTCCGCTCCACGTACAGTCAGTCAGTCTCGGACAGTCAGCCTTAAGGTATATAATCCTACTAATATTATAAATGTGAAAGTTTGTATGTTTGTGTGTTTGGATGTTTGTTACTCAATCAAGCAAAAACGGCTGAACGGATTTGGATGAAAGGCACACAGATAGTTTATTACCTGGATTAACATATAGGATACTTTTTTATCCCGGTAGTACATTCCCGTGGCATAATTTCCGAGCTCCACGTGGGCGAAAGCTACTAAATAAATAATATTTTATATTATCCTTATGTAAGTGAGAATTGTCTTAATGATAATAAAACTCTTTAAACCGATACACGTTAAATAAAAACTTTAAATTGTATTGTTAGCTATACGCTAATGAAGATAGCAAGAGCCATGAAAAAAAATCCTACTGCATCCAAGCAAATATTTTATAACGTTCTATTTCTTAGTGCATCGTTTTGGATCCGAGTTTTATATTGAGATTTTGAAGTAAGATAAGATAATAAGTCATAATCACACACAACATTCTGACAGTATAATTATGAACTAATTAATAGTATCGTCTTTAACTTTGGCATAAAGTATAATATCCTTCCTAATTGAAAAATTCGCTACCAGCCTCCACGCTTAACTGAACACTAAATTTAGACAGCAATAGGATAATTAAACAGGTATCAATAATGATTGGAGGTAATGAAACAAGTGATTATACCGGCGCTCGCGCAGTGTTCGCAGTACATACTTACCTAGTTAAGTACTTACTAAATAAATGCCGCAACTATGTGGTAGCTCCACGAACATAGGTTCCCAGGCAGCGCACAATTGCCGCTTTTTGTCCCCGATCGATATAATGCCACGGTATTGGAGACTGTGAGAGCAACAGGAAACATGAGCCCAGCCCTATGTGTCGGAAGAGTTAGCTCATGTTCCTGCAAAAACAATTAGAGCGAAACGGAATTCGGGTCCTATCGATTTACATTATATCTTGCTTTCGTAACTTTAGCTAACCGTGTTGAAAAAACATGTAAGTATCATGTGTTGGCAATGTGATATGAATTAGGTAAGTCAAAAAAAATAATGACGAATATGAAATTATTTTTACTTATTATAATGACTAATTATAAAACAATGCAAAACATTTACGTTTCTCCGAAATCAAACTTTCAACGTTAGCAATTTAAATCAATGTGCGAAGCACTCCACCGAATAATTTACTTGGCTCACACATTGACAAAGAATATTTGGAACTGCGCTAACTTTTTTGAACATATCGTAACAAAACGGTGCTCAATGTTTTAAAAGTTTTTGTATTGATTTTGTGGAAAATAGTCATGTTGGATGGTCACTTGAAGAATTTAGCCTGGAACGGAGGGCCGTTGCACCTGCAATGTGAGTACGGAGCGGACTTGTGGATGAGTAGTGGATATGTGAAGGACAACGTGATCGCTGTGAAGCTGTTACCATATAAAGATGATATCTACGTCATCACGCCAAGGTACGAAGGGTCAATTACTTAACCTCCTTACTGTACATCAGCCAGAAAGCAGGCAGTTCTAGAGCAGTTGACTGCTGTGCACTGTGCAATACAAAAATGTATTCCGACCCAATTCTAAAACCTACTAGTGCAAAGTGCCAAAAAATGCTACTGTATAGTATGTGTGTACCGTCTTTTCGATGAACTTTTAGGAATAAAAATAAACTTGAAAGAGCCACTTTCTGGACAGACGACCTCAAACATATTTCTTTTTAAAATTAGGTACTTTAGACTAAAACGATACGTGTAGGTAGTAACCTTGTATTTTCATAAACCTGTAATTTGCTGAATAGTCAAATGGGGTCTCCCTTGTTTCATCGAAAAGAAATTGCCAAATTATCACTTCCCAAATAATTTTCCGTATAATTTCATTTGCCAAATTATTACTTAGCAAAAAATCTCTTCACAAATAATTGTAACGCAAACCTAATGTTTTGCAAGTGAACGTTTAAACAATAACTTGTTTACCAACTAGTACCTACTTTTACCAATTTTTATGTAGTCAAATATTTCAGATAGAATAACTCATTTTTCGCAAAATAAAGACGTTTTATTACTAGGGTGTCTTTTCCACTTGGGACAAATTCTAAACAGGTAATAATAATATTAATATTAACTATTCTGGTAGTATTTTTTTTAGTTAGTAGCATTTTTTTAAATAATTAATCTCATTTAACTAGTTCAGTTTCGGGTAGCCAGTTTTTTTTCATTTTTTTTCTTCTATATAATCTAATTGTTTCTGGCACTCGCCGGCCACTACCGCGGCGCCGCCGCGCCGCTCGCTTCGCTCGCTCGGCTCGTGCGTAGGAGGTCACAGTTTTAGCCTAATCTAACCTAACCATTTTTTGTAAATAATTAATCTACTCTAACTAGTTCCATAACTAACTGACCAAACGTTTATGGTCTAAAGATTGTTTGCTGTAATAAATCATTTGATTAAAGACCAAATGGCTAAATGACATTATCCTTGATAATATTCTGCCAAGTAAAAATTTTACCAAATGAAAATGTGCGTACTAAAATCTGTTTGGGTAAAATTTGTTTGGGTAGTGAAATCTTGGCAAAATCTTTTCGGTAAAACGGCAGGATCCCAGTCAAATAAAATAGGTAGGTACTTAATGTTTCAAAGACTCATGTTTTTCAATTGTGACGTTCAAAAGTGCCTTTTATGTGAATCAATCCACTTTGTGTGACACAAATTCTAAGGTGCCAACCCTAGTGGGGCAGAATCCATCACGATTTCAGACTAGTGGAATCTGCCCAAAAATTTTTAGGCATTCCACTTTGCCCCACCAGCGGCCTGGTGGGGCAAAGTGGAATGATTATTTTATGTGCCTATTTGAAATAAATGATTTGACTTTAACTTTATCATTGAAACATTTTATTTATTAGATACACAAGCTGCCAAACATATTACATGTTTTTAGGGTTCCGTACCCGACGGGTGCCAAACGGGGTTCCGTTTGGCGCCCGTCGGGTACGGAACCACGGGCAGCGGAGGCTTAGTAATAGGGTTCTATTACTAAACCTCCGTTGTCCGTGCGTCCGTCTGTCTGTCTGTCAGCGGGCTGTATCTCATGAACCGTAATAAGTAAACAGTTGAAATTTTCACTGTTTGTGTATTTCTATTGCCGCTATAACACGAAATAATAAAAATAAAATAAAGTTAATAATTTAAGGGAGTCCCCACACAAAAAACGTGCTTGTTTAACAAAACTATTTAAAAAAAGTAGTGTTAAATATTGTACGGTGGTACGGAACCCTTCGTGTGCGAGTCCGACTCGCACTTGGCCGGTATTTTTTATTCAAATCTAATTCTATGTCACAATAATTTAATTTGTTTGGTGTAATTGTAGTTCTCCTTACATACAGAATGAAGCAAGGTGTTTTGGCGACACTTTGGTTGATCATTCGCGAGAAAAACGGTGTGGAACTTCAGCCCTACCCAGAGCTACGAGACCACAAACTTAGTGACTGCAACGCCATACAAAATGCTGTAGACTTCTATCTGGATCATCTTGTAAGTATTACAAGATAAATAGAAAAAGACTGCTAAATGGAGGCCCCATTTTTTATGAGCTGAATTATAAGAAGGTCAATTTTCAGCAGCTCATACTCAGTTCATCTATAACGTAAGTTATAATATAAACTGCAACAAAGTATAAATAAAATATTCAATTTTTGTATCAAAAGATCTAGTTCATGAAGATGGATGTGAGGCCTCGTTTTTGCTTTGCTCGAGAAACCGCGTAGCACGCCGTCCCATACAACAATTACGGCATAGGACCGTATCCCGCTATAACTGTGCATTTTAATTAAACTCGACGGCCTAGCCGCGATATTATAGCCAATTGTGGTAATAATTGGAATCTACATCCGATTGGTATTTAATCAATCCGATTATTATAAAATATGCGATCGCATTTCCCGTCACACAATAGCCTAAAAGTAGGTAAGTACTTATTGTTAGTATAATATGCAGGTATTATACTAACAATAAGTATTTCATCTACATATTAAAATCACTATACCAAACAAGACATTTCCGAAGAAAGGAACAACCCATAGGTACTTAATGCATACAACAGATCACTTTGACATGTCATAGTAGGTAAACTTTAACTGCGAACGTGGAAATGCTTTGTATTATTGGCTTCCATAATCAATTCAACTATTGTTATACAATAGAAATACTTGTAAAGGTATGTGTTTGCTCCAACAATGAGAACGACTAGAGCGGGCGCGGGGTCGACCTCATGAGCACAAATTGCTCCCAAACTTATTTTGCATGTAATTGCTTCATTGAACTCTAATTAATCACTGTTTCGTTACGTAAGGCCATATATTAGATGCATACATGCATGATTACACTTTTGGCAATTTTTTTGCATATTTGATCAGAGACAGCCATTATTTTGACACAGTTTCAGCCTTCATAATATAAGTTTGTTAAGTCATTCTCCGATTGCAGGGATACAGCCCACGTTTGCACGGACGTTTAAATATCGCGGCGGAATTTTATCGCGCACTGGTTTTCAACTCTCGATGTTGAGCGGAGCGTTGAGCATCCAACGCGCTGGGACGCTCTTTCGTCCCAGCGCATTGAAAAAACACACTGTTCGATTTTTATCTCTCAGCGCTAAGCCGAGCGTTGAAAATCCAATGAACTAAAAAAATTGCCGCATGTAAAATCGCCCGTGCGGACCTGGGTTAACGCGTTGCGAGGTTGCACGCACGTAGCACAGGCCACGTTACGTAGCACAAGTCACGTAGTACATGGCATAGCACAAGCCGCGTAGCACAGGCCGCGTAGCGTAGGATGCGTAGCACAGGCTGCGTAGCACAGGCCGTGTAGCACCGGCCGCGTAGCCCAGACCACGTGGCATAAGCCGCGTAGCACAGGCGTCTTAAAACAGGCCGCGTGGCACAGGCCTCGTAGCACAGGCCATGTAGCAGATTCGCTGGAAATGTGTTGCACACGGACAGTTTTGATTCGCTCATCGCACTCCACGTAATTATGCAGATTTACTTATACTGCGATCCTAACAGTATTTAGATCTACTACAATACTGCTGGAATCGTAATTGTATCTAACCTTACGTTGGCCCAGCTTTAACAGTGTCGACTCCACCCATTTTCATACGCCATGCCGCCATACTTATTGGAAGTGAACCCTTCGGGAGGCTTACTGGCATTACGTTTGCGCTAAAGTTAACCATCGTGGGCGGGCAACAGCATTAGGTGTATAACCGTGTTATAAAACACTGTAAAAAGAAGTAAAATATGTTTTTCAGGCGGTCTTGTCGCTATACGTAGTTTCCAACCTTTTAATTTTTTTGCGAATATTTGTGTAATGAACAGTAAACAAAAAAAACTTTTAAAAAAATACTCGTATTTTAAAACCAACGCATACTCGTATACTAATAAATTTTGTTAAAATATACATCAGATTTTATTTTCACGGTTTATAATGCTGTATTCCAAACTAAAGTGTCGGCCCTCGCCGTCGAACCGGGAGATTCTTGTGGATGCTCGCAATCGCTACAACATAGTGTGTAGAGATGCCCAACGCCGCCATATCCACACCTCAGTTGAAAATGGAGATCCAGCTAAAGTCTGGAAACTTCTTAAATCTTTGAGAGTTGAAAAATCGCACCAACAATCGATTCCTAAAAACTTAGATATTGATCTACTGAATCAACAGTTCTCGTCCCCGACCCACTACAATGGGACCAAGAAAGCAACTACAATAAACTATCTTTCGACCCTCCAACTCCGGACCTAGAAATAAATGGGGGATCTATTTATGTTTAGTCAATTCTCTGATTGTGATGTTAAGAAGAGCGTAGTTTCAATCACATCTAACGCAGTTGGTAGTGATTGTGTAAGTCGGAAATTATACTACCTGTCCTCGACGAAATCCTTTCCATCCTATGCTATATCCTAAATTACTCTATATCCTATGGTGTTTTCCATTGATGTGGAAAGAGGCAAAAATTACTCCTTTACCCAAAAAATCGAATCCTACTTCGTTTTCCGAATACCGTCCTATCTCTTTTTTGCCTTTCCTCTCGAAAGTCCTAAAACGCCTTGTCCACAATCAGATTAGTGCTTTTCTTTGTAATAGTCTGCTGAATCCTTTCCAATCGGTTTTCGTCCTGCTCACAGCACCGATACAGCCTTAGTTAACGTCACTGATGACATACGGTTAGGCATGGAAGGAGGAAATCTGACGGTTATTTGCTTACTGGATTTTAGTAACGCATTTAATCATGTCGATTTCGACATCCTGCTTGGCATGCTTCGCTCGCTTAACTTATCTCCAACGGCGATTGACTGGTTTCATAGTTACCTGTATGGCCACCGGCAACGTATATGCATAGCACAGTCTTGCTCTTCTTAGTGTTATACTTCTGCTGGTGTACCTCAGGGTGGCGTTTTATCTCCTTTACTCTTATCAATGTTTATAAACTCTATCTTCTCTCTTGTCGTGTGGTTAGTGACTAACCTGGTGTCAGAGTTTTAAAGTCGCCCGTCGTAAACTTTATTTCCAAAAAACTTATTTCTTCCTACCACCTTTATGCAGATGATTTGCAAATATATAAACAAGCTGTCCTTTCGGGTTTGGGTGACGCAATAAATATTATAAACAAGGATTTGGGTTCGATTTGCGAGTGGAGTGAGGCACATGGGTTGCAGGTTAATCCATCTAAGACTCAGGTCATTGTTGTTGGCAGCTCAAGGATGACTCCCAAGATACACTGCACTGATCGCAGCTTCCCCAAGTTCAATTTTACGGAACTGCCATTCCAGCTATCTAATTACGCAACACATTTTCGATTTGCAATTGAGTCAAATTGGTTTCGTTTGACTAGAATTGCTTTCAAATTACAACTTTTGAAAGCAATTCTAGTCAAACGAAACCAATTTGACTCAATTGCAAATCGAAAATGTGTTACGTAATTAGATAGCAGTAAGCGAAAATGTTAATTTTTGCATCTGGTAAGTCCCTGAGACGATGGCGGAACTTTCATCCAACTGCCACTAAAACTGCACAATCCCTTTTACTTTCCATCCTTGACTACGCTGATCTCAGTTCTCTCGATCTCACTGAGGGACAACTAGATAAATTTGAGCGACTTCAAAACTTTTGCATAACATTTATATTGGCCTGCGCAAATATGATCACATTTCTGAATTTCGTACAAAGCTCAAGTGGCTTCGCATACGTCTTCGCCGGAATTCTCATATCTTATTTCAGCTCTACAGTATTCTGTTTAATCCTACAACCCCCTCTTATCTTAAAGAACGTTTCCAGTTCCTTCATGACACAAATAATAGATATCTGAGGTCATGGGAAAACTTGAGACTAGAGATGCCGATGCATTCCACCAGCTTTTAAGACAAATCTTATACAGTTCAAGCAGTACGGTTATGGAATGCCTTGCCCGTGTCGATAAGGCGTGCTCAATCTTTGTCCACTTTTAAAATTCTTGTGAAAATATACTTCCTCTCTCCTTAAACATCATAATTACATATAGTTCCTTGCTCTTGTTTCATGTTTATTATTTATATATATATATATATTTATATGGATAAGTTTATGCTTTATGTTTTTATTGTGTATGTAAATGGTACACCACTGACTACCTGCAGTGTTGTCTCTCCTTCTCCCTTTAATCCATCCAAAGGTTGTCTGTAAAATATCGCTTTTAGCGATAAGACCGCCCATTGTGTCTATGTAAAATTTCTAAATATATTTCTGTAAGTTGTATGGTGTGCATAATAAAGATTATTCTATCTATCTATCTATCTATCTACTTATTCGCTAAGAAAAACCTACATTTAAAATTAGGTGAACCCTCCAGCAGGGCTCCCGGCACTGACATAGTAAGGAATGAAGTCAAGGGAAAGAGCTGCTAGCTTTGCTTGTGCGTTAACGCTAATAACATTTACTTGTTGTTCGATATTTCCCAAGTGTGATGAATTGGTGATTACCTACAGCTGGAGGCAATAGACATTAGTACTTAGGTACTTAAAAAAAAAATATCTAATGTAACATTTTAAAATACTTTGTTCCACAGGGAAAGCTGTGGGTATTGGACACTGGCATAATTGATACGCTAACAAATCCTAAATGCACGTGCCCGCCGAAGGTAGTTGTCATCAACGTACTTCTAGGAAAACTGATCAAGCGCATCGATATCTCCTCTCTCTTGGAAGTTAACTCCTTGCTACAGAACATCGTCGTTGAATACGGCTTAGGGGGCAAGACTTTCATGTAAGTAGCTCTCTTCTCCTTAATACCTACTCGGTATAAAACTAAGTATTTCATTGTAACGATTCAATAATGAATTGCCTAAATGTATAGATACGTAACAAGCAAAGCCAAATAATTAATTTGCCAATCAAAATCAAAGTAAAACGAAATCGATTAAGGCCTTAAAATTGTTTCGCATTCTAACTGGACACTTAATTATGTACAGCTACATATGTGATTGCTAAATGGTCCACCGACTGTTATGCCTGACCTACCTCGCTATCCATTTCATTTGCCTAGGTAAGTATAATAAATCAAACTTCGTAGTCAGATCGGCATTATTTCAAAACCTGTCTAAGCGACATCGACAATGGTGCCGATTCTCTTGTACACTGAACTAAACTATCACTAAAATTCCTTACTTTTGGCTATGAGAATCATAAAGCTATTCTGCAAACAAACATCTCTAAATTTAAAAATAATTTTGACACAACTAAAATCGAATTTTATAATCGCGATTCCACGTGGTAAGTACTTGTTTGCCCTACCCGGTGAATATTTTTTAGAGCCGGACGCGCAGTGGGTGAAGCAGCCTCGACGTGTTTTACGAGTCAGGAACTTTTCACTTTTTTAACCGACTTCCCAAAAAGGAGGAGGTTCTCAATTCGGTAGTTTTTTTTTTTTATGGAAAATATGAAAAATGTTTACCTACATGTTGAGTTGTGGGGGTTTATGGGTTATATATAGGGGGTCGAAATTTTCATTATTTTTGCGATAGGACACACCATTTAAAAAAAAAACGCAAAAATATATACAGTACCTACTGTTTTTGCACCAGAAGTCGAGGTGTTGGTGTGAATTTTAGTTCATGACAACTAATTGTATTCCACACCATTTTTAATCGCGATTGAAAATAGTCAGATTTTGTTAGACAATCAAAATTGAAGGTAAAAACGTAAAAGTCAGAATAGCAAAATTGCCATTTTCACTAAATTATTATCTCAACTATCTATGTATTGACACAACTTACCTATATTTTACAGACAGCCTGTAAAATATTGATAAGTTGTGTCACTTTAGTCTATTTCAGAATGGGAAAAGGTCGTTTGACAGGAATAAACTAAATTTTGGTGATTTTTAATCTCGTTTAGCATTTGTGACAAGAGAATTGGCATCACTGACACGATATTTTGCAATACCTACATTTTGCCTATAGGTATTATTGCGACAATCAATAAGAATTAATATAATAGGTAATTGATCTCACAACGTTTCGAGGTGTTGTAATTACATCATAGAGCGCTTAAAAATAAGCAACTGTTATATATATGAAAGACGAATATATTGAATTACATCTTCACTTTCGTAACTGTAACAATCTTAAAGTAAGTAAAAAAAATACATGTGCTTCAAAATGAAGTAAACGCATCAGTCCAACTGTGACAAATTATACCTACGTATATATAGGTACTATAGTGCCCTAGCTAGTCAAATAAAACTATTTCCCTGGCGAATATCTATTATAATATTCATGGATAGTTACTACTTGTGCTACCAAAACGCAATTTCTGCACCTTGTTAACAAAATCCGTGACGTTTTGACACATATTAAATTGCATGGCATGATTAAAGGTTTTTACAAAGCGTAAGTAAGTAGTTACCTACGTAGCCTAGAAAACATCGCATTGTTTGTGGTAGGTAATGGAAGTTGACATTGCATGTTTTATGACAACCGTCCTCTAGTTATGCATCCGACGCGTCGCGTGGAGCAATCCTTGTGCATGAGATCTCGTCGGGGGCCGGGTGGTCAGTGGTGGCGTGTGGTCCTGCCACTGGGCTGCAGATCGCGCTGGTGAAGCGGATGGCGCACACCGTCCTGATACTGGTCAGGCTTCACTACCCGGGGATCATTGAGTTAGATACCACTGCTTTACGAAGGAGGGATTCCCTTGCACCGCTCACAGGTGGGTAGATACTTCTACATTTTCATTTGGTACCTATAATTTTAAGGACCAATTTTTTTTCTGATTTACCTAGTCTTAACGACTTTCATTGCTGACTGTACAATAAATTCTTCAGGCACTTTTTATAAGGCTCTGATTAAAAAATACCTAATCATTGCTTAGGTAGGGTGCTATTATTTATGATCTAATAGGTGCAATACCTAATTTAAAATTTATTTGTTGTCAGTATTCGGGGAGCACAGCAAGCCAGTGGTGTTGCTGGGTGCAGACGGCTCCCACGTGTATCTCCGTCACACGGAATGTTCAGACGTGTTGGTGTGGAACACACGCGACGCTTACAACTCGTCGCGACTCAACAACATACACTCTGCAGGCCCACGACTGACCACCACCGCTGTAGCTGCTGATCTGTTGAAACATGTACTGCTAGTTCTCGATTCTAACTATCTAGACACTCTTCAAGGGAATTCACCGACATATCATAAGATTACTTTCGTGAACAAAAAATTTCATTGAATAATTTATTCGATACTACCCTTACTATCAAAACTGAAGTTAATTACAAGATTTTTGCAATTGGTTTCGATTGCTCCTTTATATGAAGAGCTCATGGAAGGTGACTTCAAATGGTGTGTATTCATACCTTCCCACCCCATCTGACAGGAAAAAAAATTGAAATTAGGTATTTGCAATGTAGTTAGAAATAAAATTGAGTAGCAAGATTCCACCAGAACAAACATACATGCATACATTGCAAGTTATATAAAAGCTTTTAAAATAAAAAAGAGGTTCTGCTCATCCTCGTAACATACTAACTTGCCGCCTTTTACACCGATTTACCTAATACCTGTGCTCATTTTGGGCGGATAATAATTTCACACACAATTTCGGTCCCCATGTCTAAGCATGTACCTACTGTACCTACATGGGCATTGAGCAATAGGAATGTTAGTATCAGTACCTAGTATTTTTGTCGACGGTCAGTAATTCTTGCGGACCTGTTGAACCTGTTGCTATTATTTAGAATTAAGATGATTGCACATCGACCGATGTGGTTTGATTGCCAAATGATGCAAATATAAACTTTACAGCACTAATTTTATGTAATTGAAAAATGCACGCCTTCCTTTTAGTTCGTTAGAATTAAGTGGCAGATAAGGTCGAATATGCAAAGTGCATTATTCACCACCTAGATAGTGCATGCATGTACCTACCTATATCCTAATAATAGCTATCCGGAATCAATTTGGTTGTACAGTATATTACATGTATCTACAGACTAACAATTTATCAAGTTAGTTCAAGGTAGGCACCTTTCGATACCGTTGTCTGCTTTTTGACGGGTCTCGGATTGAGTTATGCTGTGTCAGTGATCAAACAAGGTGTTGATTTAAATCCTTGTTAGTGTTGGCAAGGTAGTCTACTTCTATAAACAAAAAAACCATTATGGAAAGGTCCTTCTAGGTCCTTTCATAGTGATTCCCACACTAACCATAATTATACAGCATGTATCAGAAACGTGTGGTCATATTTTAAGAGAAAAATTATCGACTGTCTCATACAAAGCGTCAATACCTACTCGACCCAAATGTATGGGTCGGCTGTTTGTTTTTTTTTTGGGATTTCGATGTTGGTCCCATGGAGACAGTTGTTCAGTCTGATAATCTGTAGGTACCACACCCTTAAATATGACCACACCTTTCGGATACATTTTGTAAAAGTACCTAACAATAGATGAGTTGAGAAAATAAATAACGAAGTAATAATTATTGTCTTCTTCAAGCATATTCTAAATCATAAATTCATAACATATGGTTTGAGGGATAAATGAAACTTTTCAACGGTGGACATAACGCTTATATTTTAACATAACATGGTGAAATTAAAATAAACATCTTTAAATTAAAACAACGAACATAATACAAATATTCGGAGGTCGACCCATGCTACGTAATATTCAAAATCATTTTATCGAAATAAAAAAATAGTTGCTTGATGGATTAGAAGACAGCCTTCTTTACATATTAGTTTTTTTCTTGTTTAAAAGCACTGGTTTGAAGAAAATTATGAACATAAATCATTCCAGCGTCAATATTTATTTACTAATTATAATTAAGCATATTTTATTATCTCGTTAGTGTAAACACATATTTCACGGGTCGGTACCTCCAAAGACTTATAAATAAATTAATCTGCGATCAAAGTTGAGAGCCAGATATTTATACTTATAATTAATAACATAATCAACTTTCCAATACAACAAAATTAGCATAATCTTTTAAATTAAGCACTTCGGCATGTATCCAGAAACATTTCAGCATTGAACCAATTATTTATCACATTAAAGATTGACCTTCGGTTAGTTGACCTATTTAAAAACCACTGAAAAATCATGCTATAAAATATTTAAAAACCAGTTTCAAAAGTAATAATCTGCTATAAAAAAATATCGTAACAAATGAAACAGGACTTTTACTTTTTATACAGGTTGACTTGTAATCTTTGTTATTCTAATCAATGCTAGAAATGTCACTGAACTGTCTCATAATAAGTATTGTATCCTGATAAAGTAAATGGATCACAGGTACATTGTTTAAGCCACGGTACAGTACAGGCTAACACAGATAACGCACTAGGCGGAAGATAGATGCTCATATACTCGGCACACCAAGCTCCTTCGTAATGCGATACCTGTCTCATTGATTGTGGTAATATAACAAAAAATGTCTTTTAATAAAACTCATTTCAATAAAATAAATTAATCAAAAATCATAGTGGTGAAATGCGTAAAGAAATTCTAAATTATGTGCATTTACGAAAAGAATTATATTTTTTATATTTACAAAAAGTAATTTTAATCCAAATTCAAATATCAGTTTAGGTAAATAATAGCAAATCACATTGAAAAACATACCTACATAAATCCCACGTTATATGTACAATATTTGTGAATAGAAAATATTTAATAAATCACAATGATCTCACATACTCCTTGCAGTGGCATTATTAAAAATCATGCTAGACAAATATCCAACATAAATCTCGTCGCATACGTTATCAGTTATCAAAGTTTTACTTATACATGTAATATTTCACTTACACATATGTATATCGTAATAGCTGTACAAATATTAAACTTTAGTCACAGTGTACACAACAAAATGTATTTCATTTATGTTCAATTTTAAAATCACAACATCTCTAGGGCCAAGGCACAAATGTGATTACTTAAAACGCCCTCTAGCTACTTTCATATAATTCAAGTTATTAGTTTTTATCTATAGATTGTACGTTACATAATATAGGTACATGATGATTATTATTTTATATCAATAAAGAAGTGAAACAAAAATCTAAATGTAAGAGGGCATGATTGGTCCTATTTATTCAACAAATATTTTGTTGACTATGAATTTAGAATTGACAATAATCTAAATATTAAACAAAATCTGTAAGGCCACATTACCTCATAAAAGATGCCTGATAAAGATAATATCCCGATGTAGAGTGCAGTATACATAACAGTGCCGCTACGCTACGTTACTAGCACTACTATCGTACTTGTGAAGCAAGTAGTGCGCCTATGGTATTTACAGATTAATTGCTAAATAAAAAACAAGATAAGACCAATGGCAGTGAAACTAACATTAGTACCTACGTACTTATTTATTTTATTTTTGAAAGTACATCTAAATATGTAATCACTTTCCGAGTCCAATTATAATTTTATTAATATCGTTAATGATAAAATATATTTATTATAAAGTCTATCAGCGTTACTGCGACGTTAGCTCACTTCGGGATATAACCTCAACATAGACAATCATCAGATAAGTTTAGCTCGTATTGGCTTATATTGAATATGAACCATAAACTTTAAATGAATGAGTGAATTCAAGGATGCAAGGAAATAAATAAATTACAGACACTATGTTAAAAGCCTCTGTTATAATATTGCCCTATAAAAAAATTGTGCAAATGTTACTTATGCACAAATGGACTGTCAGCTACACGAAATCCTCAGATCTAAGTTTGAATAAAAAATAAATAAGGAACAGGTGTGTAAATTATGGGTTTCTTCAGACCTCATCTGTTGATCTCATGTGGATATTCGAGTTTTCCAAACAGCAGACTTCTCTCCTGTAAATATGATGTAGTTATATAGATAGATGGAATATGTACATAATCATTTAACGCATTCAGTACCCTGATGTCCCTGATAATATAAAAATGTTATATCACATGTGTCATAATCATTACAAACAAGCAAATCATTCTAAAACATATGAACAGACAATGTGAATCTATGAATTACTAACCTGTCCTATGAGATTCCCCTGTTACATGATTGGTATGCCTTGGAACAATGAACTTTGACTCCTGGAACATTGACAACATTAAATCTTCGGTGGTAGGATGATATTCGACTTCGTTTATACTAGCTACTAATGGAGAACTCTCATAGTTCCTGTTTGTGTCCCGGGTCGTAGGCGTGGGGCCGGTGCAGCGAGTGGGGTAGTCCACGGAGCGCGGCCGGCGCGTGTCCACTGGAGTCATCTTAGGATTCACGTGGACGTCTTTGTGGATATACGGCTCTAGAGACACGCTCGTTTCGTTTTCGTGTTCGTTTGTGTCGTCAGTAGCACTATTCCCGTTCACTTCGACTATCAGTGGTCGCTGAAGCGTCGGCGACTGCACCACGGAAGTCGTGTTGTGTATAACGGTCACACACACTGTGTGCTTTACTGGAGACGTCACTTCATTAATGCTATCATCGGGAAGACTAGCAACACTTCGGGACAGTGAGGGGCTGTGCGTGAGAGCTGTGATATCTGATTCTGAATCCGGCTCGTTGGCAGGCGGCTCAATTTTAACTTCTTCAATAACGCTCTCTTCTTTAACCTCAGTTAGTTCGTTTACAGTTTCGGTCGTTCGTTTCACGTATTTAGGCATACGCAACGCCCAATGGCCGTTGTGGTCGTCAGAGGAACATGAATGTGTAACAATCGGTTTTTTGCGCTTATAAAAAAGCATATAAGCGGTATTATTAACTAATTCACTGTATGCATTTTCATCATCGACTGGTGTAACTTTAGAATCATCGAATTTGTACCAATGACCGTCATATGGATTTTTACAAGCTGCCGTGTAATGCCCAGTCTCCAGATCGTCACCATGGTGGTAACAGATGGCGTAGAGGTCATACATGTTCTCGTGCGGGCTGGTCGCGGGCGTCTTCGACTGTCGTCGTCGAGGCGAGCGCGAATGCCCGGGCGACTCTGCCATTTGTACGTTCCTTCTAACGAGATGCGGCGTCATATCAAAATCGTTTAAAGGAAACTCTACCATTGCTGTTAGCTTTGTGCTCGTACGACCTTTTGCTTGCCTGAAAATATGTAGGTTTTAGAAATTATCCACTAATAAAATACATGATTAAGGTAAATAAAATTATACTCACTGTCGAAATCGCTTTAAATGTATTACTAAAATATCCGGAAGAGACCAAAGACCGAGGGTCTTCACCACAGGCATATATCGCTGACACTGCGGACATCTAGACAAAAACAAAAGTATATATATAATATAATAATATTAATTACTACTAACCATGTATAAAAAGGTAGTATCACTACGAAATAGTATTGAGCCTTTTTAAAGACTTAGGCTGCCTGTCCATTGATGCGGAGCGAGGCAGCGGAGCGGAGCGAGGCAGCGGAGCGGAGCGAGGCAGCGGAGCGGAGCGTGGGGGTTATGCGGAGCGGAGTTGCGGACTGTGCGGATCTAGGACGAGTAATTTAAGCGAGCTGCAATACCCCGCGGCCGGGTTTTCCGCTTTCCCGCTCCGTTTCCTCGGTCCGCTTCCCGGTTTCGTATGAATTTTTAAACTAGTTCGCAAATCCTTGTCCACTGAAGCGGAGATATTGGCACAGCTCCGCTCCTCTCCGCTCCAGTGGACAGTCAGCCTTAGGGCCTGTTTCACCACCTACGATTAAGTTCCTATTAACTTACTTGGCAGATAATTTCATACAAATTCTGGTCCATTTTTGAATTCGTTAAGTAGTGGCTATTCCGACATCGTGAAATAGGCCCGTAATATCGAACACTCAATGATTGAAGAGTAGATGATTTTACCGCTGTGGCGTAGTATACAGGGTCAAATGAAATTAACTGGCGTGATGGGTATCGATATCTATACATATTAACAACAAAGTCGCTTTTAATGTTTCTCTGTATGTCCGCGCTGTTCTTCTAAAATACGCAACGGATGTTGATGAGGTTTTTAACACAATTTAGAGAATGTATTGCTATGCCCATAGTTCTGTAGATAGGTAGATCTATACTTCATTAAATGCAAAAATATTTCTTCACGTTTTGGATGAAACCAGATGTACCAAAATTATGGTGTGTTTATGGTGAGATGCATAGAATAGGACAAATAATGTCCTTAAAGGCTGGCATCATAATATTAATACAGATGTCAATAAAAACGAGACATATTTATTTCAGCTTTCAGCTTACATATTCTATACGATGATGCAACATTAATGAAGTATAGAACTAATCTTCTACAGAACTATGGGCAGAGCTCACAACCTCAACGACGCAGAATTTACCAAGACAGCAATGACTTGATCATTGAAGCCCAAATGCAATTACTAACAGGCGAAGTATCTGTGGGCAATTTTTTAGATAAAAAAACACGTTGAGCGCTTGCTGTAATGAAAAGAGATGATTTCAAATATAAAGGGGGATGGAAAACAATTCGCCTCCCAAGAAGGATTTGAACTGGTCCAAATGCTATCCCATCTGAGATATCGGGCATCCTGGAATTTACTTTCCATCCTTCTTTACAAATATGATTATTTTAAATCCATACTGAATCCGAATCATAAATGAAAAAAATAATATTTGTTGATTTTATTGAATAAACTTATTAGAAAACCTAAGTGTTTTTACTTCTAGTGTTTTTACACCCTTAAAAAAATTTCACAAGTGCCTAAAATAATAATGTGGAACTAGTGATAAAAAATTCAACATTAGTTCCATTATTTTCAAATTCTTTTTAAATGGAAGTAGTGATTTAAAAAAATCATCAATAGTTCCATCATGGAACTGTTAATGGTACTAGTGGCAACGAAGGCCGCCTGTAGGTATTTTCCTAGATTTAAATCCAACACGGGTACGTGAAACGAAAGTCTTAGACTGCCCAAAATCGTGTTATCTCTCTGTGTTTTGATATCGATACCCTTTACGTCTGTTAAGTTTTGCTAACAAATTTTATTTGACCTTGTATAATGTTAGTTACCTCCACGCGTCCTCCTGCGCGAGGCGCTCGGCGCGCGTGTAGTGCGCCAGGCACGCGTGCAGCGTCAGCGGCGCCGCCGAGCCCGCCGCCGACACGTGCACCTCGCACGCCTCGCTCGGGGAGCGGATTATACTGGCAATACAAAATAATATTTATTTAATTGAAGAACCAACAACTATAACGGATCACAGTTGTACAAGTAACATAGAGCCAATTACAGGTTCTAAAGGGTAAAAACAGAAAAAGTGATGAAATCGTGGGATCACTGACAAGCATGATATAGATATTCAGGTGAATTTTTGAGATGCAATAAGGGCAAAAAGAAAACTGTGGATGCAGACCTTAACCGTTGTAGCTACAGGAAAGTGGTCTTAGGAGACTGTCTTAAACTTTTTGAGATATTTTGATCTGCATCTACAGTTTTTTTTTAAATTGTACAGTCGGCAATCACTTTTCACAAAAACTTTTTATGATGCCAATGTGTTTGCCTGTTTCTCACAAGGATCAAAAAACTCTATTGGACCAACTGAGGTTTGAGTACTAAAAAGAAAGTCAGAAATTGTAAAAAACGTTTCCCATACATTTTTAAGAAAATGAGACTCCAACTTATTGTTTTTAGATGACTATCCGCTACAAAATTCAGAAACCGGAAGAGAAATGGTTTTAAAGGTTCTTCTCTCGTACTAATATTCCTCGCACTGAGCGTATGCCCAGCGTGAGCGTTGACGTCACCCAAACGCTGCATTAATGCAAAGCGTCGCGTAGTCGTCCTGCCTTTTCCACCTACGTTCGGGTCAGCTTCCAACCTAGCCCTATGCAGCTACACAACCTGAGTACGCGACACACACAGTACCGTAATATATCGGTCAAAATACGGCCGAATAATGCATGAAGTATTTATTAAATCAGGACATTAATGCGCAGTTTGCTTGCGCGTCAGTCTACTCAATCTGCGGGAAGGTCAAGGCTACGTTATCACGAAGTGTATATCATATCAGGACATAGGATGTGGCGCTACTACATGGTTTTCGCGATAAATAAGAGCATTATCTTTCCTCTCTACTGTGAGTATTTATATACCTATAATATGTATGTTTATTTATTTAAGCTTTATGTATTTATTTAAGTATATGTTAATTTATTACGTTATACGTGTAGGTATATTTGATATGTTTTAGTATAAGACTTCGCAAATTCATATTTTTCTCTTTTTGTTCTCACACACTATTGTCTACATTTCTTTCTCATTTCTCCTTTCGCAGGTCTGCTGGAAGAAATTTCTTAAGAAATAAGCAGTACCTTTGTACTCAAATTATAATTATGTCGTATCTGTATGTATTTTACTGTGTGTACATAAATAATAAAATAAATAAATAATAAATAAATAAATAAATTAACTTCCCGTGGAATGCAATTTCAAAAATATACTTAATGTGAAAAGTAGAATAAATAAAATCTGTCGTATAGAAAAGAAATAATAGTTCGCATAAGAGCAAAACTAGGCATATCAACCTATCATACGTTCCGAGAAGGTGTAGGCGGTCCTTTTACTATGCCCGCACATAATGAATTATTTTAATTTGCAATTTATAATAAATTTAAAACATCACAACATTAGAAAGATTACCTGTCCCTATGCGCGGCGTCCCAGAGAAGTTCGAGTCGTAGATGAGGATGCTTGTCGTGTGCACACAACGCCTGCTCCACGTCCAAAGAAAACAACGGATGAGGCAGCTGTGGATCAAATTGTTGCTACAGTTGCCTAAAATGGCGTAGATAGATTTATTTTAATTGCAAGCAATGCAGTACTACTATGGCTGATAGAAATATTCGACTTCCGCTTTTAAAAACCCCAAGAGTAAGACTTGATGATGTGATAACTTAAGTGACTGCTTGATGCGTACTTTAAAAATATTTGTATAGTAGTTAAAAAACCACTTGTGCATACAATTTTGCCCAGGGTCATTGTCTTTTGTACATCTAGTATTGTTCTGTCCACCTCCACAGCGATATAATACTTGCCTCTGGCTGCAAATACGCGGGATCGCGAGGCCGGTGGGCCTCCGCGATCCTCGCGCGGAAGATATCTACGCCCTGCGCATTCTCCAGCACTCGCTCGGCCACCACTTGGCACATCTCCTTCAACATCAGCTTCTGCAAGTCTTCGTATGAGATCTCACGAGGCACTTGCATAGCGTAAGGTGATCCTATGAGAATTTTGAAAAAAATATGTTTTTATAAATACTATTTATCACTAAAGCCTTGTATACGTATATTTTTATGTAAATCTAGTATGGCCAAATTATTAATATCACTGTAGTTTTACATCTTTTATTCGTGCAAGACGAGAAGAATGTTTAGTTACTTCTGGCATAAGAATTAACGTAATACTATTTTATCATACTGACCGAATCTCTCTCCTTCCAGCAAGTTAACCCACAAAATAAGGAGGTAGGGAGTGGTAGGCGTCTGTAGTAACGGTGGTGCTTCCATACAATATAGAGCGCCGAAGTCTATGCCTGCCGCCTCCCAGCCCGCTCGGGCGTTGCACCAACCTGATGATACAGAAGAAAATTTTAGAGAAAGAAACCTAGGAAACTGTTATCGCTTAATATCGGCCATTTAAGGCTGGTTTTGCTCTCGGTATAATGTTTTTTTTCTGTTAACCGAAAGCTATCAATCTAATCAATGTGTCCACCAACCCATCGCAAGATATAATTTACCCATTTCATTAATTTCCGCCATAATGATGTGATCCCTATCGATTCCCGTGTCGTTGTGTAGCGTAGTTCGCAGCTCTTCCATGGTCGCGTTTGGCGTTAGTTCTACACCGATACGCACTTGCCGAGGCTGCTGGTTCACGTACACAACCTGAAATACATTATAAAATAACGCATAAGCTTTAGGAATAATAAACAGAATCCAAAACGATGCAATAACATCGGAGATATGGCAAACGCTACTCAAAAAATTAAAAAAATAATTACATGAAAAATATTCAAGATAGACCCCCCTTAAAAAAAAATACTTACTCGAAGATTTTTCATGAATATTCTATAATATATAATATGGGATAAAAAAACATGGTAGATAACATATTTATTGTACAGAACCCATCGGAACCGTCACCACGCGAGTTCAACT
The DNA here is from genome assembly GCA_947364205.1 of Agrochola lota. Lineage (NCBI taxonomy): Eukaryota > Metazoa > Arthropoda > Insecta > Lepidoptera > Noctuidae > Agrochola > Agrochola lota. The sequence continues at coordinate 12,106,685 of OX376223.1, read as the reverse complement.
CGCACTGTCTGGTTTTTTCATGTCATCATTATCATTGCATGTAGTCATTTGAGAGTTATGGAATCAGGCGTTACTTTGCGGAAATCCATGAAAGTTAAATGTTATTTTAATATAACTAGTATAGGTTTGGGCCCACGTTGCATCATGATAACCGCATCTTCTGCATTTGCATATTTTTTACGGGTGGGTGGGCAGTGCTGCATACTGCTTCCAAGATAGTTATTTCTAAATTAAAACTAATATTGTTACGTAACATTTTAGTCTCAACGTGTCTAAAGTATAGACAACAAAACACATGACTCAAAAATATATATGATACGATTTTAACTACAGTACGACTACAAACTATACATCGGTTTATATCAAATAACATGTGACGTATTCGTAAGCTACTCTATTCAGACAGTATGGCGTCTGACCCCAATCACCCGTCGTCGACATACTTTAACTGCTGTTGCATACAGATGTCTTAGGTCTTACAGATTGACTATAAAGTATTTACAGTATGCTACTCAAGACTTACATTGATAGGTAGCGGTGAGGGCTGGGTAGTGGCTAGTCGTGAAGGCAGCTGCACACTCACACAATGAAACGGATCAAATGTACATGATGTGCGCTCACATTTTGCACATGTCAATGCTGACCTGTAATATAAATTGCACAATGATTTGCAGTTCAATAATGTCAGTGATTCAACATTAAGGAAATTGCACCTGGAGAATGATTAAAACAAGCGTGTGATGTAAATGGTTGTATCTTTTACCAAGCAGTGGATGAAACATGAGTATGACATAATGATAATAACATTTTTGCACCTGTATTGAGCTTGAAATACAGCCTGTACAAATGAACTGTTTCTCCTGGCATGATTGGCTAATGTTTCAGCTGCAACTACTTCATCAGGCTTACCACATGTATTCTGAAATAAGATACATCAATAGCACAAGAGTCAAAATAAGTTTTTTAAATACTGTATGGTCAAGTTGATATGAACTGCTCACCTTAATTGTTTTATATTTTTTCTTAGTGGCTGTATTCAAATCTTCATGCACTTTATCTAGTAGCCAAAATAAAAATTCTTGTGCATCATGTTGACTATTCCCTCTATATTGTGTACCATGCCTTTCAACTGCACCCTACAAATAGAATACACAGTTATATTTATTCTGTTATATTTTAATTATTGGTATTAACAAGATTTTTGTTTTTAGATCAATTTAGAGAAAACAGAGTGCATGACAAGTCAGTTTACATTAAACCTTCACTCATACCATACCATATACAAGTAATATTCCTAGCCAAATCTAAATCAAGTTAGTCATTAAGGCAGACAAGGTTGAGATTGGATTATATTATAGTTCAGAGTCAAACAAATGCTATATTGGAACATTGAGTATTTTATTAAAATGCTATGTTCTATGTTATGGGGTTTCGTTAACTTAATTGTTCAGGTGGACCATTGAGCATTACTAAAATGCTTTGGTTGAAGTATTATCTTCAAACTAGCTGTTACTCGCGAATTTTTCTGCAATCCAGGATAAGAGTAGCCTATGACCTTCGTCAGCTCATGGTCTACCCATGTGCCAAATTCTATCCAAATCAGTTCAGCCATTTTAGCGTGAAAGCGAAACAAACTCACTTTTGCATTTAAAATATTAGTTAGGAATATCACAAAAGTAGTTTCCTATGAGTAGAGCTTTTTATAAAAAAATCACCTTGAAAGCAGTACTCATGTCAGGAGTATAATGGCAAGCCCAAAGAGCTTTTAGAATTGCTGCCAATTGCTCAGTCACTTCACCGCGTGTACCATACTTCTTAGAATTTATTTTATTCCTCTTTTGCAGATCCACCTGAAACAGAAAAATAATTATCAAAGTTATAGTAAGATTATAATGTTGTTATTATTTATGAAACATGATAATAAAAGTAATTAATTTAACTGTTGTGAAATGAACAGAAAACAACAAATTCAATACAATGCTTTGAAATAATACAATACTGACTTTGTAATGGTCCAAAACAAAATATTCAGAAATAACATCAGTATGTGAGAGACACTGTAGAACAGCATTCATATAGCAAGTGTTGCCATGGTTTTTTATTCCTGTGGCTGCAGGGGTTGAACCGGGTGGCCATGGAGGATCCCCGCTGCATGGAACGCGCTCACCATTCATTAGTGCTGGTGCAGATTTTACCTACAAGAAAAGGTCATTTTACTTTTCAGTCCTGCCTCAAATAATCGTACCACTATGAACACAATAAAAGTTAGTATAAAGTAGGCATAATTTTATAATAATTATTTTAATATATCATATAAGTAAGTATATACATGACAAAATAAATATTTAGCAGAGTGTAATCATACTACTAGGTATAAAAATATAAATCATCATTTAACCACAAAAAAAAACCTTCCATTTACTGTCTGATTCAGCACAAAACCATGACAGTAATAAAGGAGATGATTTAAGTTTGATAGCAAATGTTTTGTTTCTAAATTATAAGAGTCAAAATAATACAAATTTTCTAGACCACTCCCATCGCTATATCTGATAGTTAACATTTTTTTGTTTGGAATTCATTTATTGCAATTTACATACATAGGTTGTTAAAGTACACATATTTTATTTAACATAATGGAATGTGCCTTCGGTTTCACCCATTTAGCTGCCATTTTGAACTTTTTAAGTATAGGGATCAATTATTTTCAAAGTTGACACATTTGACTCCGTGTTTACTTCAAATACAAATTCAGACCATGCTGCAGTGTTAATAGATATTGAGAGTTATAGGATGTTTTTCTTAATTTTATTATACTTCTGTAACTCAAGATTGTGTTTCATTTCAAGGCTTAGTGATATGTTTTAATGTGAATATACCATTACATAAATAATTACATATATTTTCATCAAAAATGAGTTTTTGTGATGATCGCCTACAAGGCTTCTCAGCAAACTAGAACCATGATGATAATATATTATATTACTACTCTTCTTACTCTGTAATCTGAAATAAAAATCATTAGCACCGGAGCTAGGTACATTTTGAACTGCGTCCTTTGCTGCACAAGGAAGCAAGGGTGAAAATTGTTTTCAACATACCAAAGAGTAATCATGTAATACTTACGCCTGATACGTGAACAGTGCTCATGTGTTGCGCTATTTTATTTAGGAATCTTTTCCATGATGGCCTTCTAAACAACTTCCTTTCTATACCATTCTCGTCTTTAGGAGTCTCTACAAGAGTGGAACTAGCACTTGCTGGTTTGCTTTCGTTCTCGTTAATCTTATTCTTGCTGGATCCAGGCTTTATAGTTCCGAAGGGATTGCGAGGCAGAGTAAATGTACGTTTTAATCGGGATCCTTCCACCTGCTTCTGTGTCATACTGTTATCGGACACTTCATTTATCAACTCACTCTCTGAACAAGATTTTAAAACTGAAGATAAATTATTGGTAGACATATTATAGAAACAATCGTTGCAATTTTACATAAATATCATATTTTTAACAAAAAATCCAATAGAAAACATTGATATGTCACTGACGTAAACGCCATTTTGATTATTTCTTGCCAAGTGCTCCTGATTTGTCTATGATTGATAGTGCTTTCAAATACTAAAATGACTAAAAACACACTATACATTTTAACTACTAGTTAATATTATTTGAATATTATAAAGTGCTATGACATGATAATTTATCTACAACAGCTGCAAAACTATCACATTTAACACGCCTCTGAAGTTAATATCAAGATTTATCGTCGCTATCTTAGAGTATATACTCTAAGGTCGTTAAGGATGATTGAGTAAAGATACTCAAACAATAATCATTTATGCAAACAGCTGCTAGCTCTAACAACATTTGTACGTAACGTACGTTTTTTCAAAAGTATTTTCTTTCTTTTTCTTTTGTTTCTTTTTTTGTCGCTTTTATAAAAAATAAAAAAATAATTTATCATAGAATAGTACACGCATAGCGATGTGGCGATGGCGGACTAACCTAAGCGACATCCGTATTTTCGGACGTCGTTGCGCTTCGCTCTTCTTCTCACTTACGATATGTCTGTAAGTGAGAGGTAGTACGAAGCGCCCGTAACAACGGTTGAAATTACGGATTCCGCTTAGGGAGTAGTCCCCTTGGACCGAAAATGCTTCGCCAGTGGGTGTGTGTATCTAGCTTAAATTAGTTACCTTACCGTTAGCCACAGATTCCCACAGATTTTGGCTGCCGATTTGTCGAAATATGTGTGTAGACACAAATTGAGTGAGTTTACGAAATCACCAGCGGGTCGCTGGCAACTAAAATCCCTGCTTGCAGCGGCGTAGCGTGGGTGTCGGCCGCCCCCGGGGCGGAAGGCAATTTTGCCGCCCTCTTATTTAAGTATTTCAATTTAATGTATACTATACATTAATTCTAGAGAACTAATCAGCAAGAACAGTCATCATTATTTTGCGTTATACAGGCTAGATTTTAAATAAAAATCACGTTTACAAAAATTATTTTACTTCAACAAGTATAGAAGGTGCTGCCAGTAGTCGCTACAAAATATCATTCAAAGACTAAGTAATGAATAATTCCGTGCTCTTTTCAATCGGTCCGAATTTGCAGTTGCGATAAAAATATGAAATGGTTAAAATATTTTTATTATTTATGGTGAAATTTTGCCGCCCCCTAAAAAATACCTCGCGTGGCGGGCCGCCCCTGCCCTGCCCCCACTACGCTACGCCACTATGCTTATGTAAGAAGCATTATGAACCAAAGTTTTATAACATCGTCGCAGTCCAACTCAATTTTTGATACATTTATTTTTCTGGCAATTAGTGGTGATAATGTCAATCATTTGATGTTGACATTGACATTTGACACTGACAGTTCACCAATTTCTCTCAAAGTCACAATCACAGTGGATGGGAGGCGGTTCGGCTTCTATATAATGGTTTTGTTTCGCTCTCAGTTCATAAATGATCTTTGTAAAGATTCTCATTTAATTAAATCTTGTTTAATTGTGCCTTAAAAGCGTCCAGGTTGAGTGTGTGAAATAAAATCTGTAAGGATATGATGGATTCGTAATACGCAGGTAAGATTTTTAATATTTTCATTCTACGTAAGTGATTGCTGCGACGAAAATAATAAAATCGCAACTATTTATAGTACAGTAAAGACCAGCGATCGATTGAATTAATTTATTATTAATTAAAGTGAAATGATGGTGTTCGTAAATAATTACAGAAAGACTCTGTCATGTCGAAGGTCCGAATATTTCGCTCTAATAAACGGAATTTATTTTGGTGTCGAAAAAACAATATAATATTTCAAAGAAAACTGATTTTAAACATCTAGAAATAATTTTTTTCTGAGTATCTGTAATACGTGTAGTTAATAGTGTTACTACCTACAGTATGATTATTGGGAATATGAAGAAGAATAAGAATATATTTATTTGCATAAAATCACGGTATAAAAAGATACTGTAAGGCGGTATATTTGTTCCAATTGGAATACCTATTACAAATTACAAAAAAGTAGTAATAAGTTTTTAGTTTACTTACTATAAGACACTTAATCATTACATGCATACATAAACTTACGCCTTCTTCCCATGGGGGTAAGTAGAAACTACAGAATGCGACCTGGTACCATCCTTACATATTCCTTCCTCCTCTGGCCATACACGCACATTATTTGGAAGTACTATGCACCTGACCTTTCTGCAGAACATCACCAATTATGTCCTTCTAGGTCTAGGGTGTCCCCACCCAGTGTTTCTTCTCACATCTGCCTTGTAAATAAATACCTTAAGCATGAATCAGATACATTTAAAAAACTAGTAAAATCAGTGGTTATATTTTAGAAAAGTGCCGCCTCGATAGTTGGTATGGTAGTGGGGAGGGGTTAGTAAACCCCCCCGCTCCACTGGAGATACATTGTATTTTTTAAGGATTTTTTAATACAACATAAATCTCATAGAAAATTTTGATAAATGAAATGTAGGGGGAGGAGGAAGGGCAGAGAGAGAATGAGGGCAAGTCGTCCCTCCACCCACCAGTTCATGTGAGACAAATTTTCAAAGTCAATATCAAAAGTCTTGAAGGTCAAGTTCAAAGGACATCATTCATTTCATACCCAAAAATTAAAGTGCCAGCCAGAAAAAAGCATATAGGAAACTAACATAGCTATTTTCTTATGGAAAATAACATCTCGAACATTTTTTAATGCAACAACGAAAGTCTACAAAAGAAGGCTGCTATTTGAGTTTGAAAGTAGGTACCACAAATCATATTTTTCCCAACAATATTTTGGACATTCGTTTAAAGATCCAAAAAAATTCCGACCATGGTAAACTGGACATGAGCATTGAGCGTTAGGTATACGGAGTAAAAAAATTACGAGAAAAAGATTGAGGGAAATGTTTTTTTAATGTAATAGCAGGTAGCTAGGCCGGTGGAAAATCCATTCTTAAGCCCCCCAGAAGCTGTTTGATTCCATCATACTGAGGGTAAAACGCCATAGGCAGATACAGGCGGACAGAGGTGTGATGATACTCTTCTCTAAAAAGGGCGACAATGCCCTGCATAAGAATTATAGGCCCATCTCACTTCTGAGCCATGTCTACGAGCTGTTTTCAAGAGTCATCACGAACCGTCTCGCGCGCAGGTTTGATGACTTTCAATGCTCGATGACCTCAGTAGTGGTTCCTCAGAAGGTCTTAAAATGAACATGGACAAAACTAAGTTCATGTCAAATGCCCATGTAACACAACCACCCTCATGAAGATCGGGGACTCTACAATCGAAGTTGTGGACGACTACGTATATCTAGGACCGTTTTTTTTTCTGGCCGGCACTTTCTTTTTTGATTACAAAATGTTTGAAACTTGAATGATGTCCTTTATAAATAATGGTTTTATTGTTTTTTTATTTTTTATTAAGTAAGGTTTTCGGCGGAGCCCCGCGAGTCCTATTTCTGTCTGCAGGGTTTAAAGGAACCTAACCTGTCCAAGTCGAAATAAAGGGGATGGCGGGGTCGGAAGGAAAGAAAACAGAAACCCCAAATGTCAAGCTCGCTAGGCTAGCTCTTGCATCCGTAAATAAATTGTATTTTTTTAAACTTTAGGATTTTTACTCTCCAAAACTTGTTTGTTAGTTTTACCATTTTGCAAAAGCGTTCTTCATGACGACATCTGTACGCAAAAGCTTCTCACGCGCGGTCCATAAAGTACAGTGGAGTCAATATTTGTGCCATAACAAAAAAAAATTGTGGAGGGTTCAAAAAACCCTCTAGCACACCCAAATAGCCTTAAATTGTTTCTAGCGAGGCGGCATATTACTAAACCCAACCCACTTTTTATAATATTCGTAACTTTTCTGTTTTAATAATTCTTGATTGAAATTGCGTAGATTATACTATGTATTAAATTAGGTAAGGAAACCATACACGGGCTGACATTCAAAAAGCTGATTTGTGTTGGGTTTGGGGCACGCCGACTCGGACAGGTTAGGTTTGAAGGGGACGACGGAGGTTCAAGTGAGCGAGCAAGGCGTGCGAACAAGCAGCCGTCATCTCCTTCGTGTTAGGTTCCTTTAAACCCTGCAGACAGAAATAGGAGCTACAAGAAGCGGGGCTGCGTCGCCTACGCATTAATTAAAAAAATTGTATTTACCATATAAACTCCTCCTTGTTTTGACCTTGACCTTCGTGACGTTGACCTTGAAAATGTGTCCCCTGTGAACTTATGGGTGGGGGGTGACTTGCCCTTTTCATCTCTCCTCCTTTCCACCTCCCTCTCCATTTCATTTATCAACTTTGTCTATGAGATTTATGTCATATAGAAAAAAAATACTATGTATCTCCGGCGGGGGGTTTACTAACTCTCCCTTTTTTCCCCCCTCCCCTATCGAGGCCCCACGTTTCTAAACGTTAACCTTCAAAATTTTATAAAATATTTATTTACTCACAAATATTAATACTTACATATATGTTAAAAAATCAGATCCAAAAGCCATGTTTAAGTTTTATTAAAATGCATAATAAGTTGGTAACTGTATGTAATGTAAGGAGGAAGTTAAAGAATTTGTATGTTTTTATTTTAGATGACCATCACTTGGCACAATGTCAGCCTTTGATAAATTAAAACTTCTGATTTGGAAGAACTTTCTTCTACAAAGAAGGCACAAATGGCAAACAATTTTCGAGATTGCATCACCTGTGATATTTTCTATGTTTTTAATATTAACAAGATGCCTAGTGGATCCGAAATCAAAACCTGAAATAAATTATCCACCTTTTCTCCCAACCTATTTTAATATTAGTGGACGAAATCTGTAAGTAAATTTTGTTTGAATATGTATTTTTTTCTATAAATAATTAAAACACAAGTAGCTAACGATTTACATTCTTATTCAGAGGCAATCTAACAACAGCAAAAACAGGAACTTTGGCATTCTCCCCTGAAAACCCACTCACTAGAAGTGTAACTAAAGATGCCATAGCAATGGTAGCTGATGACAATTTCAGCATACTTTTTGCCCTCCTGTTTGACTCGAATATTCTACCTCAACCTAAAGGCTATAAGAATGCAGAAGAAATGGAGCTAGCTCTCACCCAACCTAATGCTATGAACCAAATTCTTGTTGGTATTCAGTTTGATGACAGTATGGCAAGTAAGTAACACTGTAATCTATATAATAAAAATTAAATGCTATTCATTGTTAAGCGCATCAGTTGAGACGGCTGGACCGATTTGGCTATTTTATTGTTCTACAAATTCGGGAAAAACTATATGTCTATTTTTGTAATTCTAAAATATTGAAATTTGAACAGGACTATGTCAGTCGGGTGAGCTAGTTCATATTAAATTGTGGGTTCGCTTAATGTTCTTTAGTGTAAAGGTGTGAAGTAGTCAGAATTTGTAAGTATAAATGTTTTACAGATGCCACAAAATGGCCGAACGACATAACGCTAACGCTAAGATTCCCGGCTGTGATGAGAACACCAATGGTAGAGCACCCACTGAGAGCAAGTTGGAGAACAAATTTATTGTATCCGCTGTTCCCGCAACCCGGGCCCCGAGCTCCAGGCGACATGTACGGCGGAAAAACACCAGGTTCTGTTTTTGCAAGTTATTTTATTCAAGTCTCATTTATCACCCTTTTATAGTAAGGTCATATGTAGGTACTTAATTATTTATTCATCAATCGATCGGAACTTCTTATATTTGATTAGGTACAAAAATTCATACATTGTTATGATTGTAAAGTGATTATTATTTAGCTCACACTATTTCTACCTTCTAATTATGTTGATTTAAAGTCCGTGGAATTAGTTCCGTGAGGTAAACATCACCACTTGAAACCTGACTCAGTCAGGTTATTGAAGTGCTGGACAGGGCGAAACCGTAAAAAAAAGAAGTAATTTGAGCAAATAATGTTGTCGATTGAAATTATGTAGGTACTTACTTATTACTTAATTAATTACGAGTAACTAGGTATACCTACGTCGTGTACTGGTTCCGTAAATCGGTAAGAACACTCTCGTCTCAGGACTTTCTTTACTTTTTTTACGTAGGTATCATCAATTACGCTCGTAGATGGAGAGCTGCCAGCTAATACATAACTAACATCGTGACCTTTAACCACTGAGCTATTAGGAAGTTTTTCGTTAGTAACACTTTTTTTACGAATGATATAGGCACTGACATTCAAGGCTAAATAAACCTACAACGATAAAAAATAAATAAACTTATCAGCAACATTGTCTTATGTAAAGTCGCGGGATTAATAAATTAGTTACAAAAACGATGACTAAAATAGCATCGTTTTAAAACTAGCTTGTGACGTAAAATACCGAGGAACTTACATACTGCGAGTAGGTACATTCACAAATCTATTATTAACTATGAAATAAACGTCGATAACATTAAACTAAACAGGGTTTTCATTTTTTAGGGTACTCACCAGAAATGTTCTTAGCCGTCCAGCATGCTATATCTCAGGAAATCATAAAGCAGAAAACCGGGAAATCGGTTGGCACCAAGGTGTACTTACAGCGTCTACCTCAGCTTGCATACAGGGAAGATCAACTGCTAGTCGCGCTAGAACGATTTATATCAATGATTATCATGCTCTGCTTTGCGTACTCCTTCGTGAATACAGTCAAGGTTGTAACATTTGAGAAAGAGTTACAATTAAAGGTAAACAATATGTATAAATGATTAGATATAGAAAAAAATATACCGAAACTCTTTAAAAAACATCTAGTTTATAACTGCATCAAGTCTAATGTTAAAAGCATTCTCCAGTTTACTCAGATTATATTTGCTTCGAGCTATATGTAAATAGAAATATTTCCAAACAATCTCTATCTGTGTGTTGACAGGAAACAATGACAATAATGGGCCTTCCATCGTGGTTACACTGGCTGGCTTGGTTCATCAAACAGTTCTCGTTCCTTTTGATATCCGTTGCACTTATTGTGATACTATTTAAGGTAAGTTTATAGAGTGAACTTAATGTTCACGCTCTACCTACCGTTACTTTTGTTATTATAGGTTCGGTACAAACAATAACACACAGATGTTGTTATTGTTTCCCAATAGGTAGGTGGGGGGAGGGTCCTAAGCAAACCAATAATACTAATATTTCGAACCGTCCTTCCGAGTACTGTGTATAACTTGAGAATTTCCTGATTAAATTAACCCACGAGACCACACATTCTGCCAATTATAATGAAAAACTAGGACTATTCAAACCAGATACGTTGAAAACGCAACATAGCAGCTAATTACGAACTTTATTATCAATTCCGAATGCGCTATGTTTTCTCGGAAAGTGAAAATTCCTACTCAAATTCCATTCCTGCTAGAATCTGTTGTATTACAAAGTTTTCATTTGAACATTCGACATTTTAGTGATTTACGCAGAAAGCTTTTGCAGGCAAGTTGACCACGGCACTGCAGGTTTTAACATAATTTTGGACTAGTGAGTAGAATACGGGAACTGTCTCACTCTGGCCTGTTATATTTCTATTATTTAAAGGTCGTATCAGTTTTGTTTCACAATTGATTGAGTTCTGTTTTCTTACCATTTTCTTTTTCTACCTATGCATTATTATCTACGGAGTCAGTTCCCACCTAGTTGTAGCAACGCATATCTTACGATTAGCCGATTAGCAGACTTACAACAAACCAACCAGAACAACACCATTCTTTTCTTGATATTCTTGACATTTATGTATAGATAGAATAGACCAACGAAAGAATGCTCTACTAACACTGTTTACGGAAAAATATTTCGTCAAGTGGTCTTAAAATGAGCATTCGCTCGTTTGGTCTAAACTGACCTTTAAAATAACCTAACCTTTCCTAATCAAACTGAACTGAAGGTTCTAAGTCTGCTTACCTTATATTGAGTAGGTATAAAATTATACATCTATGGTAGCTACTATGGGATGGGCTCGCGACATTCGTTGACTGAGGCCGCTGAGTCTAGTAGCTGTGATTGTAGTATCTATGGTTGTGTGGGTAACTAATCTGTATTCACTTATGAAGTGTTTGCCTACAGAGCCGTGGTCTTAGTCTTGGTCTTAGTTTTAACTTGTTTTTTTTTTTTTTTTTTTAATGATTAGTTAAGCAAAGATTCGTGCAAAATCCACGAGAACCTACTGCCGACAAATTGCTTTGCAGTTTGGCAGGTGTTATGTAAAACTAAAATAATGTAACATTACGGATTAAATAAAAAAAAAAAACATTTACCTATGAATTAAATTTTTAGATACCATTCAACCAGACAGCTGCCGGTGACGGATATTCAGTACTTACATTCACACCGTGGAGTGTTCTATTCTTCTTTATTATCCTGTTCGTCATAGCCTCATTAGCATTCTCCTTTATGATCAGCGTCTTCTTTTCTCGAGGTAAGGCAAGCATAAATAAGTTACATTATATGATACGGCAATTTCGATACGGTGTCTCATTTTGAATGAAGAACATATTAATCAATAGCGACACAAAGGTAATTTAGCTCCGAAACTCAATATTGCACCAAACTTTAATAGAGATCGTATCACTATCGGCAATATTGTTTGAGCCCATGTTATGAAATTGTAATGATAATGATAATTTACAGCTAACACCGCCGCATCCTTTATGGGCCTGGCATGGTTCGCGGCATACTCCATATACATGCTAACTCAAGTACTATACGAAGATATAAGTCTGACAACGAAATTACTTCTAAGTCTGATATCTAATACCGCTATGGGATATGCATTTCAAATGATCATCATGTGCGAAGGAACTTCGAAAGGTATTTGATGGCATTATGTATTTTGTTAGAAAATTATGTACTCAATAATTATCTCTACACTTATCGTTAATTCTCGGATATCATTGCTTTTTGCACTAACTTTAGCTCTGACTTGACTAGCTGAGACAGGTAGAGATTCAATATAACTTAAGTAGATAACTAAAGATTTTAGTAGTCACATTATATCATCTTAATGACCGGACAGTGAATGAAAAAAGTTTGCAAACCACCCCAACCAGTTTTTTTGTAAAACTGACCGGCTGTGAGGTCAAGTAGGTGCATCTTCTTGGGTCGAGACTAGAAATAGATGAGCTTGGAGAAAATTTTAAATAGACAAAAAAATTACGCATACTAAAGTTTATTCTAAACTTTAATCCCCTTATTTATAAACGCGGAGTAAAATTACAACCAGTATGAGCTTCATGATTTACCAATGTAACATAGATTGTTCGAGGTTCTTAAGTTTGGCATAACTTAGGTACTCCGCGTTGGTATATTAAGGAGTAGCTAATTGAAAGTTCCTCCTAGGAGCTAAAAATCTCACAATAACTGCGTACAAACTATTACTAGGAGTGGGTTAAGTACTTCTAGCCCATCCTCTGATTGCACAGGAAAACCTACAACACTACCACAGTAACCCTATTCAACACGTCAGTGTTTTGACGTCCCTACTATCATATCCTATAAAACGTAACAAACCTAAACATATATATATACATAATAATACACCCAATTAAACATATCTAATAATGTATAATAATATTGAATTGCTTAAATTGATACTTTTTGCCCTCTTCCTCTCTCCTAATTATGCTGTGCCCGGCAGGGTCCATATTAGTCTTTTACTTTGTTATACCATCTATGTATTACATATGGAATGCAATAAATAAATGAGTATTGAGTATTGAATGTATAGGTACAATTGTACTGTTAATTTGAACACAATCTTAAATCGCTAAACAAATAAACTAAATTATTCATATGAACTTCGACCGACGCCGCGACTACTACAACTACACACCTAATTCTACCTAAAGAAGACAATAGATGACTAATGTCATACCTACCTATACATAAAATATTAGGTAAGTTTTTTATGTAGGTATGTAGTGTTTTATTAGCGTCATACATATATATAATTCTAGTATGACACCCGTGCTTTGCAACATTTTATTTTTCATTATTTATTTATTTTTATTACAACTGCGAAAGCCCTGATGCCTACTTTCATGAACTTATTTAAAAATTTATATAATTATAATGCATAGGTCTACAATGGAACGAGTTCTTCACTCCCATCTCGTATCAGGATCAGCTGCAGCCGGGCCATATCGTTCTTATGCTGATACTCGATACGATACTATACATGCTGATCGCGATGTACGTGGAGAAGATACGCCCGGGGCTCTACGGAGTCCCATTGCCCTGGTACTTCCCGTTTACTAAGAGCTTCTGGAGGCCGAATAAGCGTAAAGTTGCAGGTTAGTTTAGTTATTTATCATGTAAGTAATATCTACTCCCTTTGAAGGAAATTTTACCAACACCCTTTAAATAATGTGTAGGTATTGTTTTCTCTTTGCTGTGTTGTGGTTTACACACAAGTTTTGAGTTGGCGCTTTTCGAAGTGACGTTTATTTTCGGATTGTGTCTTCGATCATTACATAAATGTAATCTTTTTATGAAACTTGTAACGAATCAATGTATCTCTTACGATCATCAATATATTCATGCAAACAAGGTCATTGGTCATTGTGGTTGTTCAACATCTCAAACTGGTTTATTACGATTTAAACGTTGAAAACTTAAAACAAAAACGTGCAGTTTTAGATAAATAATAATTATAGTACACAGCCTGTATTGTCCCACTACAGGGCAAATGCCTCCCTTTCCTTTTTTCTATTCAACTCGATCCTGAGCCAATATCCACTCCAATCGCGGAAGGCCCAGGCGTAGATGACGAATCGTATCAGCAGTCTTGCATTTTTATTTGTCATAACTAAATAAAACAAAATTGTACTGTTTATTTATTTATTTTTTTAGTTGCCCTAGATATTCCAAGTTTACATGAATTGATATCATGTTGTAAATTATTTTCTTCCTTTTCCGAGTCTTCTTCGACCTCGTGTGCCAATAATTTCGCAACCGTCAGGCCAAACTTGCTCCTTTCCCAACCCCATTGCTCTGGACTCTCGTTAATACCATACCAAGCCTGAACTTGCTGGTAGGTCTGAAGGGAATGTTGCTGTGCAGCTTCTTTTGCAGGGGGTATTGAAGATTGAATTGGCTCTTGGTCACGGATCTTCCGAAATTTTGGTACCGTAGGGACCCCAAAGAAACGTCGTAAAGAGTGATAAAAAAGCTTTCCCCTGCTGCAGCAATGACCTCAGGATCTGCGTTTCGCTCTTTGAAATCTTGTATAGTTTGGCTTAAATATTCGTTATTTGCAAGTGTTATATGAATTTAAATTTTCCTGCGTTGAAAACAGCAGAAGTAGTGTCACAACCGCTGAACGCATGCAAGAACAATACGTTTTTTGCCACTATTTCTCTATATTGTAGACTTCGAAGAGAGTAATAAAAAATCTTCTGTCGGGCTTGCCGAGGTACACATTTTGATGAGATCTCGCCAGTGCTGTTAGTAGGACGAGAAGGTCTATATCACCTCCTACTCCGACTCAAACGATGCGGACATGCTGATCACCGTGTTAACAATCAATGTGTCAGCATTTTCCGTAGCCCGTTTTACGGTGAAATAGCTCCCGCTCCCGTAGCAACCCGTACGGTTCTGTGCCCGACCCGCGTACACTTTTCGTGTGCTGACATCCATATAATACAAGGAATTACAATATATAAAAGCCCGCCGTACTCCCGTCCCGACACGCACCCACTTTGTGTGTGAGTTGAGCTTAACTATCAAAGGCTTTCCAGCGCGTCGGTTCTTATCGTAAGTTGCCGATATGAGTATTTTATCAAACTGCAAAAAGCTAATAGTGCAAGCATTCATATAATAAATGAAACAAATTGTGAACTTTAAACCTCGAACGGCGATGATTTTCTGTGACTAAGCAAGCACTGTTGATTCCGTTATCTATTGCACATTACTATGAAACGTAATATTTTCAGAGATAAATAGGAAGGATACGCGTGATCTGGAGTATAATGATGCTCTGTTGAAGGTTGTACATGACCACGAAGAGGAACCAAAGGGCGTGCCCGCCGGCGTCAACATACAGGTAAGTCACGCATGACGTGCCACCAAACATAATGTTATGTAAGTTTTGAACATTAGTTTCCTCAAACGCCAAATGCATTTGCTTTAATTAAAACTAAACACATGATAAAAATAAATAGTCTTGTGCTACATAGGTATCTACCTATTTGGTAATGTTAAGTCAGAACGTAATTCAAATATGGGAATAACCATCGAATTTGAATAACAAGTTACGGTGTTAAAATAACACCGCGTTTGAGTAACGTTTACACGGCATGTTAAAGGTTCAAATGAAAACCTTAAACAGCGAAAGCCGTTTCATTGAAGGCGTTACATAGCTGTCCTATTATTGTGTGTTACTATTGTAAACATTCGTAAAAGAGCTGACAGACCAGAAATTTTAACTAAAGTTTCAATCTTTTCTATAATAAATAAATATTTAGTAGGTACTCAAGTATTTAGACAGTATCTATGTTATCTAAAAAAATTAAACCTTAATTAAAATGATCATTCCCCCACATTCCTACTTCACTTACAATAAATTAAGCCTTCTATGCGTCAGCCTTCCGAGTATCCGACTCAACAAACACCTAGGAGTATTGTTTGTCCATGTATTTTGTTTGGACCATAAACTCAATTAATTTTCCTTAAAGGTTTTTCACGTTATTTAATAAATATGCTTTTGTTGCTCTTTATAGTTTTGAATGAGTATATACGAGTACATATAGTTCATAATAGCGATAAATTCGTGCAATATTAACATCAATATGGTGTTCGTGAACATCAACGAAGGGACGCCTTAATACCGGTTGGCCTATTCATTTAGTACCTTAGAAAAACTAAAGAAATACCATAGATGTTTTGCTTCATCTTGCACACATGTGGATATAAATCATGCAGCTATCTTACTATGTAACGTAACTTATAAGCAAGGTCACGAAACTTAACATTTAAGTAACCAACTAAATAATAAAGTATGTAAATTATGATGTGTATGTTTTTAAATAGGTAAGTTTTGTTTTGACTCCACACCTCTCCTCTTTAGGTAGTTTATCGACTAGATAAAAATGTCAGGTATTTTTCTTTCAGAATCTTACAAAAATATACAAGGGTCGTAAAAAAGTTGTCGATAATTTGAACCTCAGGTTGTATGAGAACGAGATCACCGTGTTACTGGGTCACAACGGTGCCGGAAAAACAACCACTATCTCCATGCTTACAGGTATATATTTATCTATTGTGATTATTATAAGCACGAGAGGTTGGTACAAACCGAACTTTGCGCAGAATGAGAGTTTGAGCAGGTTAATTAAACATTAAAAAACTGATCGGGAGATGCTAGAGAATACAATCCCGAGCATGTTTTTCAATCCCGGGATTACGGGATTTTTAATGCGTAATCCCGGGATCCCGGGGCTATCTCGGGATTAGAGTATGTAGTTTCAAATTGGGCTCAAATGAAAAAGAACTTAAGTAATTTCTTAAAAACTGTTTTTAATATTGTTGCACAATACAAATCACTAAGAAAGTAAAAAGGACAAAACAAAAAAACTATTTAGATATTCGAAAATACAATCGCAGAAATATCAAAGCATCCAATGTTTGACTTCCAAGCCTGCCTCGTAGTTTATTGCCAACATAACCAACAGCTGAAAACACTCGCTTAGGTTCGACACTGGTTGGAGGAATAGACAATATGCTGTTTCTAAGTAATATCCACGAACTCCACCATTTTCAAATAGGCTCATTTAAAGTCTAATACTATTTGCCAACCCCGATTGATTTTGTTGTACGTATCGTACGGCGTATCTAAGGGTTGTTTTGTTGTTGTTATGTAATAAATTATATATAGACCATTTATTCCAGCCTTTTAGCTTCTAGTTTTGGGTAGCTCTAGAGGAAAGTGACTGGTCTACTAATATATTCTAGGCAAGGTCATTGTCAAGGCGCAACAAACTACGGAATGCCAACTAGGCATGTTTGTGGCAATCCCGAAAATCCCGAGATTAGCCTAGTTCAGTCCCACGATTTTCGGGTTAGGAAAACTGGCCGGATCACGGGATTCGGGATCCCGGGATTGTATTATTTAGGAGATGCATAGTGCACACTGCTCGTGCACCGTTAACACACACCTAGGAGTACTGTTTGTCCATGTATTTTGTTTGGACCTTATACGCAATTTATTTTCCTTAAAGTTCAGTCACGTTATTTAAGGAAAATGCTATTGTTCCTCTTTATAGTTTTGAATGAGTATGACGAAATATGACGAGTACGAGTACATACTCGTATAGCTCGTAAAAGGTTAAAGTCATAATTTAAAAAAAACATCAATTCATCAGAAAAAGTAAAATACGTAATTGCTTAATTAAACGAATTATTAAAACTATCAGCCCATTAAAGTTTTAAACTCACTTCTGACATTGGCAGAATAGTCGACATCGGCCATAACTGCCATAAAGAAAAGTAAAATAGAAGCTTAAACTGAATATCTTGATAATTGGAGCAGCTCAATTTACGTCGTCGTCTGCGTACAAGTTGCTTTTCACTTAACAATGGTAGTAAAAGTTTATGAAATCGAGTTATGGGTTTTGTATAAGGTTATAAAGAACACATAAAGTAGGAGCCACGAAAACGAAAAAACCGAACGTAAACGCCTGGCTAGCTCAAGAGTTGCACCAATCAGTGAAAAAATCGGATTGAGGATAAACATTTTAGATAATTGTTAAATAAACATTATATACATATCGCTAAAACGTGAAAAAAGCACTGTCATATTTTGATAACTTTGGCGTAAATAAGAAGTCACAATTTTCTATATAAACTTATCCAAACCTAAAACGATTTCCAGTAACCGACCCTTCAAAAAAAAGCAAAAAAAATACACATTTGGAGTCGTCATCTGCTAGAGTGCCTAGAAGACTCAAAGCACCGTAGGTAAAAATTTATTGTGCCTAGGTAGTATGGAAAAGAATTTACCGTACTTAAATTGTTAGCCATTACGATGGTGGATACAACATGGTATAATTGTACATATAAGTACCGTACTATCATGGTCGCATTCATAGCAAATATATAAGAAGGGAAAAGAATGTCGCTTGATAACGAGCAAAGACAGATCACTATAATCTTGTGCGATTCGGGTCATAATAATTTGATGATGCTCGTCTGTAGTCTCCGTGTGAATACATGACATAATTACGAGTACAGAGAAAACCATTGAGAAAATGTTCAGATGGAAGGGTTAACAACATTCTTCCAATCGAATGTCTGTACTAACACTAGTAAGTCAGCACTCGCGTGTTAAACAACTGCCCAATTACAGCCACTTAACTGCAATTTAGCGGTCCCGATTACCCACATCAATCATAGAAATTAATGTTTCTCCGTGTTTGCCGGCACAAACTAAAATGTGCGTACGTAGTAGATACTTCGTATGCAAGGCGAATTTTGGCAATGTTATGTACAATACCCAATTTAGTTTTGTTTTTTAAACGTAGGTATTATGATTCTGTTAACTTATTATATCTGTCCAGGCATTGTCCCGCCGACTTCTGGAAAAGCATTTATTAATGGTTACAACATAGTGGAGGAAACTAGCCTAGCTCGCAAGTCATTGGGCATCTGTCCGCAACACAATGTGCTTTTCCCAGACCTCACGGTCGCCGAACATATCATATTTTATTCAAGACTAAAAGGTGTACCGAATAGTAAATTAAAGGAAGAAGTAAATCACTTTGTTAAACTGCTAGACTTGGAAGAAAAGGTTAGTATAATCTTATTAAATGTATTTGATTTTATTATTTTTTCTCCATATAGGCATTGGTAATAGGAATGATTGGTGTATAGTTTTTGCCTCCATAACTAACCTTAGTAACTACCTAGAGAATAACTTCACGGAAAAATGAAGCAGTTGTGAATGAGATAAATATTTTATATTTAATGAATATTGATTGTTGACGTATTTTCCGACGGCGTAATTATTGAACATTGCAACTGATTTGATTGATCACGCGAATACTAAAACTGTATTCGAATTTCTGAAGTAGCTTGCATCTTGTCTTGTACGTAATAATAATGAGGGGTTATAATATTAAGATTTCGTAACGTTGTCAGCGCGACGTGACATCAAACAAATTGTCGGGGGGTCAGAAACGGCGACTGTCGGTGGGCGCGGCGATGTGCGGCAACTCGCGCGTGGTGCTGCTGGACGAGCCCACGTCCGGCCTCGACCCCGCCGCCCGCCGCGCTCTCTGGGACCTGCTGCAGAAGGAAAAGAAAGGTTTGTCCTTCATCACTCTACAGGGTCAAATTAAATTAGTTTGAAACTCTGCAGCTGTGATGGGTATTTAACCCTATATTGGTGAATGAATTGCTGCCAAATAAGGTGGCAAAAGCGAGCCTTTAAAACAGTACCAAAACTACCGTCGAATTATTTTACATTGCACATGCATTAGGACAACCATTTCAAATCATTTCTTACCTATATAATTTTACGTAATACAGAGAACGGGCAAGTACCACTGTTTGGACTTTGGACGATTCACCATCTACAATAACAGCAGGCTAGATTGGGTTGGTTAAACAAAGAATGCTGTTGCTATGTGCAGGAGTTACTAGGCATACTCGCGAATGTTAAGCTCGAATGATCTCAAAATCTATTAGGTACAGTTCCTAAACATCCTTCATCAAATCGGTCATTCACGTGTCTGTGGCACTTCAATCGAATGTAAATTTTAGCCAATTTATTATTTTATCGTCTTGGGTGAGTCATTAGAGTGAAAAAACCTATTACAATAATTATTGTGGGCAATGACCAAGCAGAAAATATCCGAATTACTATGGAAACTTTTAAAACGCGTTTTTGTGTAGAAGTGACACTAATGTATTATAAACTAGCTGCGTCCCGCGGTTTCACCCGCAAAAGTCTCGATCCCGTGGGAATATCAGGATAAAAAGGATCCTAATTCCTAACCCATGTCATGGTCTACCCAAGTGCAAAATTTCATCCAAATCCGTTCAGCCGTTTTAGCGTGTAAGCGTTACATACAAAAAATCAAATCTTTTCTCTATAGAATATTAGTTCAGATTAGGTTATAATAGCGGAATACAAGATGTAATAGAAATGACGACAAAAAAAAAATTTTTTGTCCGTCTTTGAGATTATAAAAAATATAGGACACGTATTTTTCCGTAATCTAAAGATTACGGCGATACATTGAGGTAAAATGTGCCATGACGTCACGTGTATGTAGATTTTATACATACTAGTGACGTAGCGACCCCCACTCCCGAACTTAAAATGCGTTTTATCTAAGTAATTTTTTTATTAATATGATAAAGAAAAAAATACGTGTCTAATATTTTTTTATTATCTGACTGACGGACTTATTAGAATTTATTGTTTTATACCCAGGCATCATCCCTATTTAAATTATAATGACTTCCGATGTTAACATCGTAACTTGAATCAAACTCAAATCGTCCCAACAATTCAGTATAAACATTATAAGGTTCAGAAAACCCTCCAGGGTTATAAAATATTGACAGGTTGTCTTAAATCCATGTCCTATGATGCTACCTCTGAGGATGCTACTGAGCAAGTTGTGGTATCATAAATAAAATAACATGCTAGCGGTCTCTCCATAGACTATCGCACACCATATAAAACACACACACACACACACACACACACACTCACCCTCATCCTCATCCTCATCCTCACCTTCACTTCTACTCTACATTATTATATTAAATACAAACTTAGTGGGAGTTTAAAAAAAAAAAATGTAATTCGTAATTTATTGTGACTAAGATACTTTGGAACAAATGCCTCTCAGTGTAGTTTGTGTTGGGCGTTGTATTTATATATTATGCCCGTATTCTAGAAGGATACTATTAAACACGTAACTTGTATTAAAACCAGAATTGAGTTTTAAATAATCGAGATTCAAAACTGAGCATCGTATCAGAATACAGGGTTTTATGAAGTGGTACAGTCTATCAATAAATGTTGATATAGACCGGAGGCCCAAATTTCACAATGAACTGAATACCAAATGTAGATCAATAAAATACAGAATTTCATTTCAATATCTTTATGCCTTTTAGTGAGAATAAAATATTACGTTCATAAAAAAATTACCCTGAAGTAATTTTTTGAATCCATAAGTAGGTATTTTATATCATTATAATGCCTTTTAGAGTGTCATTACACTCATTACTTATACCAGCCTTATTTTTATCTCGTTATGCCTCTTTTCATAGTAATGATAATTTAGTACCTACAATATTTAAATTTATTTTACACTTAAAAACCTTAAGTTATGTTAAAACATTACTCACGAAAGTTATTATTTTGTTCAGGTCGAACAATGATACTCACGACACATTTCATGGATGAAGCAGATATTCTGGGCGATCGAATAGCTATCATGTCCGGCGGTCGCCTGCAGTGTGTCGGAACACCTTACTTCCTTAAGAAACATTACGGGATCGGCTACAAAATGACCATTGTGAAGGGGGAAAACTGTGTTGCCGATGATGTCACCAAATTTTTCAGAACTTACGTACCTGATATCAAAGAAAACACTAACATAGGTAAGAAAAAAATGTATGACTCAATCAAACCTCTCTGTGTTTGTAAAAAAGATGTATTTAAATTCTGCCTAGGTAAAACAATTTACAGTTATCTAGTAAATTACTTCATTCATATCCGTAATTTTATAAGTGCTGATACTTATAAAATTACGGTTTTTTTCAACAATTACAGTTCAATGTCCGTCTTATGTATTACCTCCTTTCAAGGTCGCAATGTGTGATTTTATTTTATGATTTGCTTCTATACAGCAGTATTTATTTTCAGGTTCGGAATTAACATACATCTTGCCGAGTGACAATGTTAGTAAATTCCCAGAAATGCTGAAAGAATTTGAGGCAAGACGACTATCACTGTGCGTTTCTAGCTATGGACTTTCTGTTACTAGTTTAGAGGAAGTTTTTATGAAGTACGTATTTACATTCTTTAACATCGGGTGTTTATTGACTTCTTTAACAATAAGAAGTAATTAAACTGGAACTTTTAATAGGGCAGGCGCAGAGGATGTAGAAATGTCGTTGGCGAAAAGGAGCAACAGCTCCGGACCGTACAATGACTGTACCATAGCACCTCTAGCTGATCGGCACAACCTAGGTTAGTATAAGAACGTACCTAGTCCCGTAGTCTTTTTAAGCGTGTCAGACTACTGCCCGGTTTCACCTTCACTAAGTGACACTTAAATTAATCTCTAAATAAAAGTGCACTGTTGGATTTTCAACGCTAGGCTTCGCGCTGAGAGTTGAAAATCTCACAGTGCACTTTTATGTAGGGATTAATTTAAGTGTCACTTAGTTGTCGATTAAAACGGGCATCAGGGTAATGTTTTACAATGTTTACCTTGTTTTTCAGCGGACAATGAACCGATACAAAAAGTACGCGGATTTAAACTTCTCAGGAACCACATAAAAGCGATGTTTTTGAAACTGGCCTACAACACGATGAGGAATAAATTGACTGCCTTAATACAGTTCGTGACGCCAATAATTAATATAACAATATCTGTGGTTATAGCGAGATCTTGGAAGTTTTTATCCAAACTGCCACCGTTGACCTTAAGTCTAGAGAGCGGCTTTGCGACGACGCAGACTTTGATGTCTCAAGCGAACGTAACTGACGGAAGTGTTGAAGCTAAGGCTATGATGGCGTATAAGAATTACTTTAAAACCTCTACGTACCCGGGAATGTCGCTTACTGACTTAGGGACGACACATGTTGGGTCATTTTATCTGAAACTGGTAAGTGTCAAGTTTATTCATACTAAACACTCTTCACTGACTCCTCATCTAAACCAAGCATCAAATAATAGTGGTTCTGAGCTCTATGCTGCCTCAGATATTGAGCTCCTGAATAACTGCACGTTAACTCGAAAATAACATAAAAACACTTTTTAGAACAAAAAAAAACTACCCACATCCTAAAAAAAACACTACTAAGTGAAAAATTACTTTAGTTTCAGAAGTCGGTGGCAAAAAACAATGACGACGACTTCCGAAATTAAAGTTATTTTTCACTTTTTAGTTGTGGTACCTACCCCACACAAATTCGAATACCACTACCTGCTATGTACGTATATATATATATATATATATATATATATATTTGGCGCAGCCCTGAGGCACACTCCCCATCAAATTTCTGCTTACATCGCACTTTACACTTTTTGGTTTTTTTTTATCTGCTGTGTAATTATATTTTGTGTGTTTTAGTCTGTGCTAAATAAATGTATTTTCTTTCTTTTTTCTTTTCTTTCTTTCTATGTAAAAACCAGTGATCGGAAGTTATAATAATATCATCCACATAGGCTAAATGGGAAAAATACATATTAGTAAAGTTAACTCAAAAACTACCCAAGCAAAGTTAATTAAATTTATATGGGACCTCCTCTAAAGTATGACCTACCAAACAAAAAAGGATCATCAAAATCAATTCTTAATTGGCGGAGTAATCGCGTAACAAACAAAAAAAAAAAAATAACAGTCGAATTGAGAACCTCCTCCTTTTTGACGTCGGTTTAAAATAGTTTCTATCGTGTGTAATATGAAACTCTTGTGTTAGAGCGAAGCTGACCTCGCCAGGGTGAGAAACGAAGTTCCTATCGGAGCAACGTTTGGCGCTCACAACATCACGGCTTGGTTCAGCAACTACGGGTACCATGACTCGGCGATATCTCTCGCACATGTCAACAACGCGATCATGGCCGCTCTATCGCCTGGAAGTACCTTGAATGTCGTCAACCATCCGCTACCTTACGCTATTGAACATTTGGTAAGTGAGATTTTTGGAATTGGCCTATAACTAAGCATTTTTTACTTCAAAGTGAAAATGATTACTCTTTCTACCATTTTAGGGTTCCGTAGTAAACAAGGAACCCTTATAGTTTCGCCATGTTTACTATCAAGCCATGAACTATTCCAGTGTATCTTCTCTCTTAGTGACACAGAAACCATCTTAGAACCTAAATTATTGTGCATTCAATATACTAGTCGTCCAATTGAATGTATTTGGGTCAGACTTTAATAAGACGGTGACATTCTATTGTCACAATATCGGTTTAATTGTATATCGATTCGTGTTAGTGCTGTGTTCATCTTTCATGAACAAACAGTCGTACAGTTTTCTTGGCATTGTAATATTCTCTTACAAATTAAAGATTCTATGTAATTGGTTTCAGGTCAAGGTGATGGCTTCCGGCAGCAGTATGGGATTTCAGTTTGCATTTAACATCGGATTTTGTATGGCTTTCGTCACTGCCTTCCTCGTACTTTTTGTTACGAAGGTAACGTCGATATTGATTATTAATTACCAAACACACAAGTAATTTAATTATACGAAAACCGTATTTCTTGAAAGCCCTTGATCAATGAAGTCTACTTTGTATTTGTCATCACACCCCCACCGCCTGTCCTTCGTTGCCACGAGTACCATTAACAGTTCCATGATGGAACTATTGATGATTTTTTTAATCACTAGTTCCATTTTAAAAGAATCTGAAAATAATGGAACTAATGTTGAATTTTTTATCACTAGTTCCACATTATTATTTTAGGCACTTGTGAAATTTTTTAAGGGTGTTAAAACACTAGAGGTAAAAACACTTAGGTTTTATAATAAGTTAATAAAATCAACAAATATATTTTTATTTATTTATGATTCGGATTCATTATGGTTTTAAAATAATCATATCTGTAAAGAAGGATGGAAAGTAAATTACAGGATGCCCGATATCTCTGATGGGATTGCATTTGGACCAGTTCAAATCCTTCTTTGGAGGCGATTTTTTTTCCATCCCCCTTTATTTTTGAAATCATCTCTATTCATGATATCACGCGCTTAACGTATTTTATAAAAAAAATTACCCACAGATATTTCGCCTGTTAGTTTTGTTTGTTTTGTTTTGTCTGTTGCATTTGGGCTTCAATGATCAAGTCATTGCTGTCTTGGTAAATTCTGCGTCGTTTATGCTGTGAGCTCTGCCCATAGTTCTGTAGAAGATTAGCGCGTGATGTCATGAATAGATGATTTCAAAGATAAAGGGGGATGGAAAACAATTCGCCTCCCAAGAAGGATTTGAACTGGTCCAAACGCTATCCCATCTGTGATATAGGGCATCCTGGAATTTACTTTCCATCCTTCTTTACAAATATGATTATTTTAAATCCATAATGAATCCGAATCATAAATGAATAAAAATATATTTGTTGATTTTATTGAATAAACTTATTATAAAACCTAAGTGTTTTTACTTCTAGTGTTTTTACACCCTTAAAAAATTTCACAAGTGCCTAAAATAATAATGTGGAACTAGTGATAAAAAATTCAACATTAGTTCCATTATTTTCAGATTCTTTTAAAATGGAACTAGTGATTAAAAAATCATCAATAGTTCCATCATGGAACTGTTAATGGTACTAGTGGCAACGAAGGCCGCCTGTAGGTATTTTCCTAGATTTAAATCCAACACGGGTACGTGAAAAAGTCTTAGACTGCCCAAAATCGTGTTATCTCGACCCAAATTAGCTTGTGTATTGTAAACCATCACACAGACACATTCTGGATATAGCAAAAATATTCACCGAAGCCCTAAGAGTGTCCTAGGGCCAAGATAGAACATTCTAATTTAAATAATAGTAAGAATACTCATCAGAAAGTCTGTTTGCGGTTTAAGTCAATGATAATGCATACTTTTCGAAAGTTAATTCTACATATTCTCTCCGTTGCCAGGAACGTATAAGCGGCGCGAAGCTGCTCCAGCGCGTGTCGGGCGTGCGGCCCGCAGTCATGTGGGTAACGGCGTTCCTATGGGACTGGTTGTGGCTGTTCCTGGTGTACCTCTGTATTGTGTTCACTCTCGCGTGCTTTCAAGAAAGCACACTATCTACGCCTGCTGAATTAGGTCAGTTGAATGACATATATTCGATTCTCAACTCAGTGGGAAGTGTCTATATCAATTACTTTTAATTCATAAGTACCTTCTTTAAATGACTATAATCTATTACAGGCAGGGTACTTCTAGTCTTAGTAGTGTTCTCGGTAGCGACAATACCAGTACATTACCTCGCATCATTCTATTTCGAAGCCGCCGCTACGGGCTTCTCGAAAATGTGTTTTATGAATATATTTACGGGTGAGTAGATAAAATATTCGAGAGATACGTAACGGTAAAACATGAACAGCTTATTTGAATTTAGTTTACACAATAACACCATGTAACCGATCTTGAAATTATCATTCTTGTATTTTGGGAATGGCACATAATTCACAAGCTGTATTAAATATAAAGCGAATAATATATTCATTGTTTTTGTTTCATCAGGTTGCATGCCATTTTTAATCACCGAATTATTGAGATTACCAGAAGTAGGCAGTCCGTTTTACGCTCATCTGTTCGACTGGGTTTTTTCTCCGTTGCCCATTTACTGCATCAGTAGAAGTTTCAGGTAATAAATTTGTTATTTTAGTGTTAATGAGAAATTCTGATCATCCACATATTGGGATAAATAAATGAGTAAATCTAACAAAAAACACGCTTTATTCACGCTGTATTAAGCGCTTAAATTGTAGCTGCTGTTTTATCTGCACAAGTAGCAAAAGACTAAACTAAAGTTTTACTTATGCACAGCTATTGTTTAATTGCCTGGCACTTGGTTGCTTAAGCTCTCATTAAAGATCAATTAATAAGTTGTTTATATCAATGGATATATGGTTATCATCTAGAAAAATAACAGAAGTGAATTCCTGAAGACATGAGCTTCACAAAGCAAGTTCTTTGTGTATTTTAACAAAATGCTATTAGTTGTAAACAGTAGAACCATTCCACTCGTATACTTGTTCCGTAGGGACATGAGCGTGTCGTCGTTCCAAATGCTGGCGTGCGACGGTCTGTGCAACCAGCTCAACATCGACAACTGCACGCGGCATACTATCTGCCAGCAGCTGAACCTCTCCGTCTGTTGTAGTAAGTGAGTCTTGTGGGTGCGTGTTATGTACTGTAGTGCTTCAGTATGCTAGCTTACTATAGTTTAAGGTTGTCTTCTTATGTTTCCTACGCGAATTAACGTTCAAACGCCGCAGGGGCGAAATGCGATTTCCAGACCCATCGCCGAGAACTAAATAAGATGATTTTATAGCCATAATCCTAGTCGACGCGAATGTTCGTCCGATAATGTAGCCGCAGCATGTATTTTGATGGCAATTTAAAAAATGATCGCGGGAGTGGCTACGTTTATTGCATTATCATAAGCATTCAGAAATTCCTGTAACATCAGAACGTATCAATCGAGATGCTAAACATTGTTTTAAATTTTGTGGAATTTAACTACATTTGTACTCGATAATATTGATAAAAAGAGGGCTTATCCTAAAAGTTGACAACGTCGCAAATAGCTGTCAAATATTTACTTGTTTTGATTAATTTTGCAAAAATACTGTATGGAAATATGAAATGTGGCTGACTAGTTAACTAAAATATTGATTCTGACTTGCAATAATTAATATCTTAACATAGAATATTTAGTTTTAGATGTAAAAAAAGTATTTAGAAACTTTCCAAATGCCTTTTTTACACCTAAAAACGGTTACAACATCAAATTCAGTGTTATAATTGCAATTCTTTATTAATATTCTAGTTCGCTAGTTAACCACATTTCATATTTCCATACAGAATTATTGCCAAATTAATCAAAACAGCGAAGTATTTGCGACGTTGCCCACTTTCAGAATAAACGCTCTTAAGTGTCTATTCTCAATGCTGTCTGCTTCCAGTTTATGAATTCTAAATAAGAGCATTGGTAGAGCCTGCCATCCTACACTACCTTACTACTGTAACTTAATAGTATCTCTAATAATACTTATTAGTTTATCGACTGGTAACATTGATCCTATACAAAAAAAAGCCGTTTGTTTTGAACGACGTTTTATGTTGTAACTTCGTCGTTACTTCTTAACTAAAAAGATTAACTCAAAACACTGCATTTTTTACTTACTCGTTTTCTCAGTCGAAGACAACCCTTACATGCAGTGGAATGAGCCCGGCATCGGAAGATATCTGTTCATGATGAGCATGGTTGGGATTATATCGTTCACACTGCTGCTGATCAAGGAATATGAGCTTTTGAACAAGGTATGTTGAGTCAAGTTACGATTACTATCTTCTTCTCATAATAAAATGTATATTCTCAATTTATTTTGAATTTTCGGCCTTGGAAACGGGTCTAGCTTATCATTGAACATGCTATCTCAACCGCATGTCTAAGTTTTCAAGTTGTCGGGTAGATGTGATCTTCCGCATTAGTCAAACCAAGCTCATGAATATACTATAATTAACGATTCCTTATTTTTCATTTAGGTGTTCTACTCTTCGAAGCACCAGCCATCGCGGCCCTTAGTGGAAGAAGACAGTGATGTGGCGAAGGAACGCTGCGAAGTGCAAGCGCTGACTAGAGCGCAAATATCGCAGCAAAGCCTCGTGTGCAGGGACCTCACCAAGTTCTTCGACCAATTCCTCGCTGTCAACAGGCTTACGTTTGGTTAGTATAATTAGACAGGGTAGGAAAAATACCACAACGAGAAAATTATCTATACTAATCTTAAAAAGAGGAAAGATTTAATGTTTTGCATGTTTGTTTGTAAGGGATAAACTCAAAAAATACTTAACTGATTTAAACAATTCGTTCACCTACAGAAAGCTACATTATCAGCGAGTAACATATTTTATTTTTCAAAAAAAACATGAAAACTCTGCGAAAATTGCAATAATGTAACCCAAGGTATCAAAAATGTGCCTATAAAAGTCATTATTTGGTGTGCGCTGTGAAAACTATTGATGATACATAAAATAATGTACTACAAGTTTATAGTACACATCATTACCCACAAAAAAGTTCACGAGGCTATGTCTTAACTATTACAGTTTAGTCACAATGACTGTTTTTTGTTCAAATGAGTCAATCAAAACACGGGTAGAATCGAAAGATGATGATATTCTTATCACGATATTAATGCTTATCCAACTAAATAGTTTCATAGTCAAGGTTGATTATCATCACGGTATGACCCTTAGGAGCCGCGTAAAAATAAAAAAACTTATTTATTTGCTAATATGTAAAACACTGGTTAGTAGGCATGCATTAAAATTTCATGACACAGTATTAAGACATGCACCCTGTAAGGGCACTGCAAATGTTTCATATCAAAAGATTAAATTACATATTTGGTATTGTTCGTCGAGTTGAGCACCTTAAGTTCTGAGTTGAGCTCCACGATTACTGACAAATGCTTGCACTGACTGGACAGGTCCACTCAAATCTGTGTGGTTCTTTCCTCAAAAGACCATTTCAGACACTAATCTACATTGTACTCACATGGCTTGACCAAGATTATGTCTGGACTTTAAAAGAGACTGCGACCTCTGAGTTTGTTCGGCCTTTCTTCTCAGAGTAGTCAGATAGGAAACACCGACCTCACCTAGCTTATTTTTGATATTTTTTATATGACGTGTAAAAGTGATTCCAATATCCTATTTACAGAATAAACAATTTCATTTCATAATATATTATTGATTCTAATTATTACAATACATTATATTTTAATAAGCATTTATTTAATTATTATATTTTATTTCAAATAAATCATTATTATTAATCCTTTCATGCATTTTAGTCATTATAGGTAAGCATAATATAGTAAATTAGAATGAACGCTAGTAACAGCGCAGGCGGGTGATGCGAAAGAACAAGAAATTTCACGCGGTCGAAGTCACGGGCAGAAGCTAGTTGTTAATAAATAATTTAAAAAAAATAACCACGCAGCCTCTCACGTGGACATGGTTTTATGTAAGTACCATAATGTTTGCAGAGAATGTCGATAATCGATTAAGGGTTTCTCGAGTTAAAAGCGCACAAACAGACAGGGATGTTGCGTTTTATAATAGGTAAAAAAATTAAACTGCAAGGATTTCAAAAAGGCGCGTCTAATATGGAAACGATCATCACGTCAATTTGTTTCGTTGTTCATCAGCGGTGCACAAGGGCGAATGCTTCGGGCTGCTGGGTATAAACGGCGCGGGCAAGACGACCACGTTTCGTATGCTGACGGGCGACGTGCACATCTCGGCCGGCGACGCATTCGTTCACGGACTCTCCATCAAGACGCACCTACAAGAGGTCTACAGGCACATCGGTCAGTCAAACTCAATTATTTATTTTTATGTTGTTATTTTCTGCATCAATCACAACAGCTAACATGACATTAAGTATTCAGCAACTTGATTGTCGCATTGTTAAAGCGTTTGTGGCATGTTTAATTTAGTTTCCACCGCAACTTAACGTTAACGTAATGGATGGTCACTGATCCACGGACCGACCTTGACAAGCAAGGGTAGCTTAATCTTCGCTCGACGCTTGCAGCTGCTTTTAACCAAATCTGTAGTACTGATAGTTAGTGCTATAATATTATTCTTAAAATTGTGATAACATGGACTGTAAAACTGGCTGAAATAAAAGATTTTATTGTTTTTATAAGAGCCCATTCACTTAGACACAAGCCCCATAAAGAGACAATAACATGTATATTGTAATAATAGAGTGTATAATGTCGTGTCGCAGGCTACTGCCCGCAGTTCGACGCGTTGTTTGAGAACTTGACGGGTCGCGAGACGCTGCGGATTTTCTGTCTGCTGCGCGGTATCCCAGCTGCGGTCGGCGACGCACGCGCTTTACACCTCGCTACGACTCTCGGTTTCTTGAGACACTACGATAAGAAGGTCAGTCCTATTCGTCAACATTATAGAACAAAGGAATACTGTTTTCTGGTGATCTGTAATACAGGTTTTACCTACAACAGACACCAGTCTCTATTTAGGTGTTACTTTGACTTTGTACTGTGTCTTTTTTTATTACGAGAGTACAATAAATTATTCTATTCTATTCTATTTTAGACTTTAGGTCCGTATCATTCCTCGAGTCCAGTTTGATCTTCGATCAGTCGATCTCTGTTTAAGTATAGAATCAGTACTTGAGCTACAGTCTAATTCCAGAACGGTACCTAATCAATCGAGACTCAAATCGAGCTTCAAGCAGATATGTGTATTGTCTGTGCATCAGCCTGTTTTCGTTTTACATTTATTTAATTTACCAACTTTGCTCTGATCTTCATAGGATTAGAAATATTAAAATGTACCCAATATAAGGACCGAGTAGTTTGATATTATCTGTGGTACCGAAATATTTAGGAAATCAGCGTTAGCGTCAGTCCCGAATAGAACAATCCCATATTTATTGAGGTAAAACTCTTTGAAGTAATTTTGTAAACACAATTTTCAAGGCTTAAAAGACTTTGTATGTTTTAAATTTGTATGTTTGTTTATTACGTTTAATAATTCGTTTTGCTAATTGATTTATTTATTTATTTATTTATTTATTTGATAGGAATAACAAACAGCGGTATATTACACAGTAGGCATAATTAATCATATTATCACTATAAAATGGCAGGACGAAAAATTATTTCAGTCCATTGGGAAAAAATCGGATGAATTTCAAATATATTATTGAAAACAAAAAAAACTGCCAGCGTGAGTGACGCTAAATGTCAACTTTCTATTTGAATCATCGTTGAGTATTCTTTAATAATCTACTTCTCCAAATAATTATATCCATTTTTATACTTAGTAGGTACCACGCAGATAAACTCCAAAAGAACTTAAATTGACAAGACAAATCTATGCTCAAGCGCGGTCTCGATCACATTTGGATTATTCACTGCTTAGGTTCGATTCACGAAGAGAGTAACGATCTAGAATAAAGCCAAACTCAGCTGAACTATATTCAATAAATCTATGCTTAAGGATCGTTCTAACATTAAAACTTGACTCAAAACTGATTTTAAACAGAGATAAATACCTGAATTTCCTTCTGTAATACGGACTTTAAAGTGATTCCTTCTATGTAGCCCGGGCGATATTGATGATTTCTCACGTTTTTTGCAAATTGCGGCGCTGTGTTACGCTGTATGTTGATCAATAGTTATTTATGGTACAAGTGCGGAAAGTAGGTGATTTCCGACGAGTGGCATTTTTATTCACGAGCGAGTGTACAAGTCGACACGAGTCGGAAATCATCTTACGCACGTGTATCATACAAAGTTTTACTATGCATTGTGCGAGGTAATAAAAAAAACGAGCGAGCCTTACAGTAGTCGCATATGAAGTGTAACATCTGACATATTGGCTGACGTATATTAAAGATATAAACAAGATTCATGACTTTGACTTTTACTAACTTTGACTTCGACTTTGACTTTTTGAATTTGAATTTTTAACTTTCACTATCTGACTTTGACAGAGTTTGACTTTGACTGTCGTCATCGCCATCGCCATCGTCGTCGCCTTCGCCATCGTCATCGTCGTCGCCATCGCCATCGTCAACGTCATCGCCATTGTCATCGTCATCGTCATATTCATCTAATTTATAAAACTTCAAATAATTAAACCTCTTTGCGACGGGCTGACGACGGAGTAAAAAAAAAAAAAGTAAAAGGCACTAGTGAAAAAAAGTGACAGTTTCCGCACAAATTGGCTGCTTGGAAAACGCGCTTTTCGAGCAAATAAAATAGCAGCATGTAAAATTCATTACGCGGCAGTTATGATAAAATGATTACTAAGTTATAATCATTTAAAACCAATATACCTCTCCCCAGGATCCCTTCTAAAATTCAATATTTTGCAAACATTTTGATCTACTTTTTGACTACCTTCTCTTACCTGCCTTTGTCCCATATTAAATACTTGGGGTCGGCACTAAGTGTTAGTCTGTAACCTCTTTTTTTTCTTTCAGGTATCTGAATGCAGCGGTGGAACTAAAAGAAAAATAAGCACAGCTGTTTCACTTCTCGGAGATTCGTCGCTGGTGTTTCTTGATGAACCGACTACAGGTAAAATTTACCAAATACCTTACAGAAATTATTATTATGAATATATTATTTCGAAGACAATACCTACTTTTACTGGAGTAAATTAAAGGAAATGTTTTTTTTCTAAAGTTTACAAAAATATATATGTTTTAGTGCGCAAATAAGCTATGCTATCATCGAACCTATACACATCACAGACGTTGTGCTGACGCTGCGTATTATTTATAAAACCACATGTACGCACCGCTCAATGCGAATGCACTCTAAATGGTCTCTGGATTTTTCTTAACATAAATAGTAAAAGTTTTTTTGATTATTATTTATTTATTATGGCACACCAACAACTAATTCACAAAAACATTAACAGAGAACTTAGTCTTATTATATAATTACTACAGCGAATTTGGCACTTAAAGGTGTGCACAGCACATAATTAGCTTGCCTATTGAATTTAACTAGTTAATTACAGATATAAAGCCAATCATAAAATCAAATAAGTTAACAATAATAAAACCAAGTAAATTAGTAATAATAAAATCAAATAAATTAATGATGATAAACTCAAATTAATCAATAATAATACAGTCAAAATAAATAAAATTAAATAATTACATTCATTAAAAAGTTTCAGTTGTAACATCTTAATATATATAAATTACGCGTCACGTTGTTTGTCCGCGATGGACTCCTAAACTACTTAACCGATTTTAATCAAATTTGCACACTGTGTGCAGTTTGATCTAACTTAAAAGATAGGGTAGGGTAGGTAGGTAGGGTAGGTAGGGTTTATATTTGATTGATTGCGAAACAAAGTTCGCCGGGTCAGCTAGTAATAATATATAATACACAACAACAAATGAATGATGGAATTCAAACAAGAAGTTAGACGAGAAGTGACTCAATCTTTCAGGGTAACCAGTTGTGTTGGGGCAGCTGTTCGATATATCACAGGTACCTAGGTGATTGTGTGGAGACGTTCACCCCACAATCCTCACTATCTTATAGCTATAACTTCGAAATCGTAATGCGACAATTTTTTTAACCTTGGTGACAATTTCTTGTCAATTTCTTGTCATTTTTTTGGCGTTCATTTTCTTGATATTTTCAAAAGTGAGGATTGTGTGGTGAAGGACACGTATCTAGTGAAGCTTTTTTCGACGCGTTCGACTTGATCGATATGAACCTGATAGGTAGGGTTCCACACCTGCCATGTATGATCCAGTACACTTCTGACGAGGGTGAAGTAGAGAAGTACCCTCAAGGTACGAATAGACTAAAAGTCGCGATAGATACGCTTCAGGAATCCTAACATTTTAGAGGCCTTTTTGAAAATATTGTCTATGTTGGGATAGAAAGTGAGCTGACTGTCTAGGCAGACTCCCAGATCGCGAATTGAGTTAACCTTCTGCAGCGTTAGGCCATTCAACGAATACGAGGATGGAAGGGTATTTCGTTTTTTAGTGAAGGTCATGATGTGTTGACACTTTTCAGCGTCAAGAGTCATTCTGTTCTTTATACACCAGTTGTACACTGAGTTTAAGTCCTCTTGTAGCGAGGATATATCTCTGGGTGAATTTATTTGCTTATAGAACTTGACATCTGCAAAGTTCCAAAGTGCAAATTATCGTTCTTGCAGATGAAGCCTATAATAGGGTATAGCAAGTCAGCTATACGGAGACAGCACTGTTATCATCTAACGTCATAACCAGTGATCGGAGTAGGTAGATTGATTTTTAGTACTTGTATCATAAATGCACACAGAAAGAATAACATGGATAAGCCATTTTTCCGGAAAGTAATTCCGGTATTTCCGGATTCAATTAAATATTGTTAATGTTGGTAGTGATATTATTACTACTCAATTCAAAATTTAAAGGAAGGTATCAAAACTAAATTAATTCATTATTTATCTGTTGAATAATAAAAACAATCGAATTCCGATCGAAGCTTTAATATTTATTTTTTATTTTTAGCCTAGGATAGCTAGATAGCTAGATCTTTTATAGATAGATATAAATTAGGTTTTGTCAAATCGTGACAAAAAAAAAAAATAGGAAGAATAATAAAGAATAAAATTGCTCATTTTATTACATTTCCTACCTTTTTTTTGAGGAAAAAAAAAAAAAAGGCAAATCATCAAATGACTCCTTCCACTCTGGCAGAATACAATTCCTACATAAGTTCCGGTTTTTTTTTAATAATCCACCAATTCCGGAGGAATGTCCATAGTAATATATACGTTTCGGATCAATGACCCCAGTTCAATCTACCTACTCCGATCACTGGTCATAACACAGGAAAGTCATAGTAACTTCGCGCCATTCAGATCGTTAAGCGTGACAAGGATAGAAGAATAATTTCAAGAGGGTGTTATTTCTCGATTTTCCACCATTTTTATTTATTTTCCACAAATCGTCTTTTTTAGTAACAGCTTTAAAATATGAATTATATTATGTATATTTTTTATAGTAGTCAACTACCCTATGGACCACTGTCCGTCACTGCGTTATAAGTTTATAACACAATTGATTTTATCAAGGCATGGACCCAGCTTCGAAGCGCTTGGTGTGGTCGAGTATCAGCGAGGCGGTGATAGCGGGCCGCAGCGTGGTGCTGACGTCACACAGCATGGAGGAGTGCGAAGCGCTGTGCTCGCGCCTCACCGTCATGGTCAACGGACGCCTGTACTGCCTCGGCCCACTGCAGCATTTGAAGAACAAGTTCTCGCAAGGTGAGGGTATGCTCGTATGACCTCTGTACGTATATTTAAAGGTGTGTCGATGGAGGATATCGACCGCAGTTAAATAAATTATTCATTGGCATAAACTAGGTTACAGACCAAATGTGAAACCCTGACTGACCAGTGGTTCCTAATCAGTGGTCCGCAGGAGCCAAAATATGATCCACGAACTATTTATGTGAAAGAGGGTTTTCTACTTTGGTGGTAATTAAAAACAAGGCCAGGAATCGATTGAAAGGAAGTGATGATTTGCGTGTAGCCAAAGTCGAAGTCATTTATTTGCTTGAAATACAAAGGTGTTATTAAATATGTATTCTTGTGCGATGACACATTTCGTCATATTTTGGAATGCAAATATAAATAGTAAGGCTTATTTTTAAATAAGCAATTATCTATACCTAAAGTTTAAAATATTGACTAAACATGAAACTGTTTAAATCAATCTTCAATTTACACAACACATAAAAAAAAAACATTTTAATGTTTTCTGCAATTGTGCAGAAGATGCAAGCTCAAAAATCACATTGATTCAAAATGTATTTAAATTTCAACAAAAAAATGTTATGTTTTCTATTAAAATATTGTTAATGCATGTTACATTGAGTTTTTGACTAAAGTGAATTTTTCTTGTACATCGTGGTCCCTGCTAACCAACCAAGAAACCAAAGTGGTCCCTGGTCAAGAAAAGGTTGGGAACCACTGCTCTAGACTTTTTTTTTGGGCGGAGCGGGGGAGGGCGTGTCAGACTCTTACTGAATAAAACCCACCCGTGTTCCTTCAGTTGCCTGTACGTTGCAAGGGGTCACGGTATCCCTTTCGGACTTTCCCGCGACACTGCTCTAGACCTAGGTTAGAGTATCTGTATTTCAGGAGCCAGTTAATTCTTCCAGTCAGGTAACAAATATCGATACAATGTGGCTATGGCGCATGGACATTTTCCGGATTATGGTGGATAATAACGTCTAGTGCCGGGTTCAAGGCAGAGGTTAACTGGTAAAATGATCGTCGATCGGCCGTAATTTAGTTGCTCTTTCAGATTATTTTTAGCTAAATGGCGCTTTGACTATCGTAACTGATAAGCAAAAGCACATTGTTAATCAGAAAATTTAATGAGTATTGTTAAACTTTCAGGTTACACCTTAATCGTCAAAAGCAAATCTGGTCCAGACAGAGATAACGACGTGGTCAAGATACATAATTATATTGCTGAAAATTTCACTGAATCCAGACTTATGTGAGTAGTTTTTACACCCAAGAAATTCTGTGACGCCCTGAATGTAGACTCTACCCACAGTATAAAGAACTGAATTACTTTTAGCGGGATATTGGCCCTTCTGCTAATCTTCCGCAGAAAGTAGGCGTAATGCAAATTTTAAATAATGATGTTAATCCTTCTGTGCAGTGAATCATATCTGGGTATCAGTACGTACTACATCAATGACGTCGGGTTGCCGTGGTGGCGCGTGTTCGACCTAATGGAGGCAGCCCGGAATCAGTTCCCCATCGAAGATTACTCTGTCACACAAACTACGCTTGAACAGGTATTCCTACAATTTACGAGAATGCAAGGCAGTGAGGCCGAAACATCCTTGAAACCGAATGAACCTTAACTTAGGCATCAGGGTAAACTACGGAGTAATCAGATATTAATCGAATTTCTAAACGCCTAGTCGAAAATAAACACTTTCAATTGTTTCTTTAAAGCATAGGTACCATTGTGGATACTTTTCGAAAAGTGGTCAGGCGCCAGTGTCCACGATAGTACAATCATGCTGTTTGGTATCATTAGCTGAATATACAGGGTCACATTAAATTACCTAGAGAAACTGCAGACGTAATGGGTATCGATAACTAAACAAAAAAAAAACAAAACAGACATTATTAAAAATAAAAATAAAAGCATGAGAGTATTATTATTATCAAAAAAGAAATTAATGTGATGATATTTTTTTGGGGTAATTAACCACCGGTAGTGTAGTCACTTAAAATATCAGTTTAGAAATCAAATTTGTGTAAACTTTACAGACGCTATAGGTATCATTAACTTACAGGATAAAACAGATTTGATCAACTGACACTTCAAATCACAACACTACCAGCGGTCATTGACCGCAATTTCTTTTTGTCATTTTTTGACAAGAGACGTTATGAGTATCGATATCTAAATACCGATACTCATCACGTCTGCGGCATTTCGCTAGATAATTTAATTCGACCCTGTATTACTAAATATAGTTAACTATTGATATATAATGCCGGCTATACTTAAGTGTACATTTCTACTTAACAAAGTGTTCCTGTTTTGATCTGTCGTCGACTAAATAAATCGATCTAAACGGCCCAAAACCCAAAGATAAGTTAAGATAATTTGGTTATGTGAAACTCAATTTAGTACTTAACAATAAGTAGTTCTATGCATAGTAAAAAACGACACAACCATTTTGAATGTTCAATATTTTATAAGTATGTGAAAATTAACTTATAAATAAATATTTAGGTATAGTTAGTGTATTGCAACTGTATCGTTAAATGTTGTTGTTGATGTTTGAATGTGTACCTATTCAATGCATACAAATATAATGTACGCAAGCAATGCAACTGTTCTAATAGGAACAAATCCAGAAGCCTTCAATAACTGTTTCTAAACTTTCCTAAAGCGTCACAAATGTTTTTGACTATCCTTTGAAGTTAAAGCACACTGTTGTTGATATTATAATCAATCGGATAACATTGTACTTATTGTCTCATTCGAGAAGCCCAATAAAGATAGCTATGTAGTTTGTCTCACCTCGCATTTAGTAACATTATTATTTTCGTGTATTTTTTTATGAAATCTCAGTACTTTTTCATTGACATGCATATAGTGGTTCAAAGAACAATAGAATTTTCAGTTGAATATGCGAATAAACAATTCACGCCATTCCATATTTTCTTATAATAGTGCCGATAGATCTGAGCTGATCTGAATATTCACAAACATAATCTCAAGATGTATGACATCATCACTGTTTAGCTTTGTTACTGTTATTATTTTAAGTTGATATCGAATGCGTTCTAAGAACATATCTGACTAAGATTATGTTTACAACAAAAACACCATTTAAGGTTGTCACATTTGTTCGGTATTAATCGGCACAGCCGGCCGGCAAAATCAAATATACGTAGTAATTGCTTCGGGTCAGTTTTGTTGTTGAACAAATACTGCCTAAGCTCATGACTTTAAGTAGTTAAAACATCAGATAAATTAATAAATGCAGTATTTATTTTATTTATTAATACATTCAGTAATTATTTTAGTGAGATAATATGGTGCTTGTTCTTTTAGGAAAATAAAGAGGTCGTGTAATGAGTGTCACTTTTATGTGGTCGACTGTACAGCTCTTTTTACTCTATAGATAATTTGTTTTTTTATAAAAATATTTGTTGTTAAAATGCAAATTTGTTAGTACCAGCCCGGAGTATAGATTTGTGCCCGGGTTTTTTGCAATAGGCTTGCCTATCTGGCGAAATGTGGGTGATCTGTACGCGTCCTAGCCTAACCTAACCCTTCGGGAAATACAAGCATGATGTTATGTTTTAAATCGTTCAAATTATGAAGCAGTAACTTTCTTTTTACTTTCTTTACACGACCTCGAGTTATGTTATGATAATTATGAGTATGTTTTATTAATTTATTCTTATACTTAATACCAAAAGTATTTCGAGCTTAAAAATACAAATGTAGATAAATGAGTAAAATGATGTAACACCTTGCCATTATCTTAATTTACTGTTCAGTGCCGGGGGCACTCCTGGAAAGTTCACTCAAGTTGCATATGGGATGCAGAGAGCCCTCGCCGAGAGCTAATTTTAAATGTAGGTTTTTCTTAGCGAATTCGGCATTATAAACTGTGAAAATAAAATCTGTTGTATATTTTAACAAGATTTCAAACCTAATGTCGGTGACACTCCTCGAGGGTTAACTTTAGCGCAAACGTAATGCCGGCACCCCTCTTGGAGTCAACTTGCAATATGTATGGCAGCATGGCGTATGAGCGCTAAGAAAACTATGGGTGGAGTCGAAAGTGTTAGGTAAATAGTTATTATTATTTATATTTGTTGCAATCTCTTAGAATTAACAGTCGGGCCTCACAAAAGGGATAAGACAAGGCATCACATAGAAAATATTAATCGGACGAACAATACGCACTTGCGCAAACGCATTTGGATGTGTAGCCCGATGAATGTCGATAGTGGCGTTGTCTTGTGGTTTGTGATATCCGTGTCCTTGCTTTGTTACGTGACACTTTGTCTTTAATTTTTGTATGCTGTATTGATAATTGTTATAAATTTTATTTTTTTGCTGTCTGACGGTTCCCAGTATGGTAAAGTATGCGTGTGCTTACTAATGGCCTGCGCACACTGGCGGACGGGACGGCAGTGGATTTTTAATTTATCAATTGAATTTAATACTTATCCAATCGAAATAAGGTATACATTTCAATGCTCGGTGATTGACGGAAAACTGCGCTGAGAAGCTCGATCACCGCACTGTTCAAATTGGTCGATAATAACGTATCTATACGTAATCTTGTAAGATATCTACGCTCTCTAATTTAACAAACTTTTTTTGAAAATTTAGCTATATTTATTGCAATTCTGATATAACTGTTATGAGCCATGTGAAAATCAACGCAATTGTTAATATTTATTAAGAAATACATTGTACAATGTGTGAATTTGTGTGATATAATTTGTGATCTATTGTAATTTGATTGTGTTATTGCCATTAGCAAAATATATATTTAAGAATATGCCCCATGCTAATGATATAGCTAATGCCATTAAACAATTGGGCCTAGTTTAATTTTATTTAATTAGTACAAGTTCCTTTGAACATAAGTATTATGAAAACCCTTTTTACAAATAGTCTTCTGAACTCATACACAGATTTCAATGACTACTTGATTATTACGCTTCAACAGTATACATAACTACTCATAATTTATGCAACATTCTGGCTTTAAAGTATTGCTGTACCTCTCGATGTTTTGTATATTATATTCATAAGGACGGTGTTTGTATGTGTAGTGTTTATAGACAATTTTTAATAAAACTAAGCATATTTTATCACAATTTGTTTTATTAAAATTTTTACTATGCATCATCAAACCCAAAATTATCCCAATTTAGTTGTGTTGGGCGCAGCTCTATTGCCGATTTAGAGGCATGAGGAATAGGGTGTAAATTTCACTCATCCTCTATTGAAAAGGGAGGATCCTCTGACCAGACGGGTGTCGTGTCTGGCGGGCAACTGCCGAACTATTGATATCGGATAGTCTTATATAATATCGTTCGCGCGGTAAACTATAATTGCGCGATGCAGGATTTATGCGACGTTAGGATTTTTGTGTGCCGTCAGGTCTTTGAAGTGTAGTTCCCATGTGGCGATGAAGATGCCACCACACCGTCATCTCAGCAGTCCCCCCCTCTCAAGCAATACTATCTATCACACGATCCATCCATCGTTTCTTTGGTCTTCCTCTAGCTACTTTGGAGCTCTGATGCTTTACTGTTAAAGGTTTGTGTTATCATAGTAACGAGCTTTAATGAAACCGTGTATATGGACTTCAATATTTAAATGATTGAGAATATAACAAAAGATTTAAAGCCCACCTACGCTGTTATTCGTCTAACTTACCTACGCTATGTCCACCCCTTTGGATATAATAGTTTCGTCGCAGCCCTAATTGATTTTATCCATTTGACACAAACACTCGAGAGCCTAGGATTCGGTCGTTGGTCGTTGAAGAGCACGGACGCTTCCAATTGTGCTCCGCCAATGTTTTTATTATAAGTTTAGTGAAATGCGCACACCAGATGTTGCAAGTTTGAGTTACAAGCCGGGCATCGAATTTTTTTTTGTGTTTTGCTGTCGTAACTTTATGTCGCCAAAAATACATTAAAACAGTACAAAAGAGGGTGGACTAAGCGTTCCTGATCAGGCGAGCGGTCTAGTATTAAGTACGAGGGAATAACTACCGCAGGACCTAGTTGCAAGCATACCTGGTGAGATCTTTCCATATCTTTCAGGGATCTGTTAAAGAGGTCCGCCTAGTCTTAGAGTGGATCTCATTATAAATCCATACATCTTATATGCAGTATTTAAAATTTGTTCGACTAACTTAATACGTGCGTAATTATTTGTGTAGTGCTGTGTTGAGTTCCAAAATGGTTTGTTTTCAATCGAGATGTCGCGACGCCCTCGACATTTTTCAGATCATCTAAAGTAAATACATCTTTTATGGGGTACTGTGTTAAATGTTACAACAAAATACCTTGTGATATTACAATTAAATTAAAGAAAATAAAACTCATATTACGTATTACTACTTACTCATATTATAAGTATACTTTGTAAACAAGGATATTATAAATTAGAGGGTTATATCCAAGATAAGAATGCTTGGAAACATGCTGGTCCGCTCCATAGGATAATCTAGACAAAATCAAACTAGTTGTATAAATTATTGTTTTTTATTATAAGGCATTGATTTTACATTCTGTGATTACTTTCTTACACACTGACTTATTAATTGTAAAATTTTAGGAAAATTATCTACTTTTACAATGTTTGTAAATATGTGAGAACCATGTATCTATCGCTTAAGTAATTAATTTATCTTTCGTTGCTTCATTTTTAATTCTTTTAACCTATTGTGTTAAAGTTATTTTTTTTAGGTGCATCGTCTTCACATATAAATAAATAACTAATATGCAAAATATTGTAAAACATTTTAAAATAAATTTCTTTACTGCTCAGAAATTATGCTCGTGTCGAGAACAGAATATCGACTTGAACCTCGGTTGTAGCGCCACCTACCCGACCTAATGGTCAATAGTAAATTTCAAAATATTGATGTTGCTGCGTGTATCTTGATAGGTCATTGCGATGCAAATAAAATATTTGAACCCTTTTCACCCCGTTTAGTCAAGGTTTTTTAGAAACAACCCCTTTGTTTCTGAAAAACCTTGATACTTACACGTTATTCTTTATTTTCGGTTTTAAGTATAAATACTGATTTTAGAGTTAATCGGACCTCGCGTAAAAAATATTTCAAACAAACCAGGGGGTAGTTTAGAAAAACAAAAAATGACAAACTTTATAATTTACTTAGATAAAGTATTCATGTCAAGTATCAAGTCTATTAACTCAAGTTATAAGATTTTTCATACAAACGTAATCCCCCCTTTTGACCCCCTTAAAGGACGAATTTTCGAAAACCCCTTAGTGCTCCCCTATACTATAAAAGGAAGCTATGTGCAAAATTTCACGTTCCTAGTCCCAGTAGTTTCGGCTCTGCGCTGATATACCAGTCAGTCAGTCAGTTTCACCATTTATAATATAAAATAATAGATTATATATTATGTATATCGTTTTTTTATTACTATTTTTTCAGGCACTCCCAAAGTTTTTAATACAGTAATAAATGGGAGAATCGATAACTTTCCGATTTAGTCAATCACTAGCGTGTATGTAAAATAAATGCCTTTTGCACAGCACAACGATAGCGATCGATCGATCTACTCTCTGATTTGCGATGGCCTCTGTAGCCCCATGCAACATGAGGCTCCAGGGACTAGTACAAATCTTGGGTTCATTCGATTTATCGAGTCTGGTTAAACCACGCTAGGATCGGTGCATTTCATTCACTCATTCATTCATTCATTCATTGACACAAACACTCGAGAGTCTTAACCTACCCCTAATCCTGAAAATATACCAACGTGTAATTAATATTTTGAAGTAGGTTACGCTCAGATACGGCGGGAAGTACCTATACGATTCTGGAACCGCACCATTCTTATTTACAGCATCAGGCCGAAGTTGGAAGCGATCTCCTGAACCACAGAGGAACTAACTATCTTACCTCTTAATGCCGAAACACAACAATTCTGTAAACATTGTTGGTATGGCGACAGACTTTGATAAGATGCGTGGTAGCTTGCCAGGCGGACTTCGAACAAGCCCTACCACCAACCAAACCAAGCAGAAAATTCTGCCTTCACTGGGAATCGAACCCGGCGACCTCTGGGTCTGAGACTGGTGGTCTTACCATTAGACCACAGAGGCTG
The DNA here is from genome assembly GCA_947364205.1 of Agrochola lota. NCBI lineage: Eukaryota > Metazoa > Arthropoda > Insecta > Lepidoptera > Noctuidae > Agrochola > Agrochola lota. Next base: position 12,062,313 of record OX376223.1, on the reverse strand, counting down.
TTAAAGCTCGTTCCGTCGGACGGTTCCTGCGTGGCTGAACGAGAGCTATGAGGTATGAATCGCGGTACCCAGACAATAATATACCTACTCATTTAGCTTTTCATATTCATACTCAAATCTTTTCTCACGGCATGATCCTCGTGCTTCTGCATCACATGCCCATACCATGACAACCGACATGATTTTACTACGCTCAGGCAGTTTAAAATTACCTAAGTGTAGGCTAGAAAGTATGGCCAGAAAATTGTCGAACTTATTTTGATTGAAAGCCGACCACAACATAGAAAATCGTCTGACTATTTGTCTTTCAAGAGTCTGTTTTACAACCATGAGCAGCAATTTTGTAACAACAAATCCTACGATCAAGAACACATCAGTCGAATTCTGGTAACGTATTCATATTAAAGGCCATAGCAGACACGATACTTTTAGTATTAGCGATGAGCGATTTAGCTCGATACAGCGGCTGTACGCTAGATCGCATACATTCCTATGCCAATCACAGCAATTGAGTGAGGTTCTAGCATCTGCGGAAAACGGCTCGATGCTCAGTTTTTTTTGCTACGACCGAACGCAATGAGTCTTGTTTTCCCATTAGAAATATCTCAGCAGCAGCCTGAAGTTTGGCCTTGCCTTTGTGCCCGGTTAATATGAATAGGGGTGTACCTATAGGTAAATCACTGCCTACCTCATCCGGGAATACAGTCGTGATATTATGTTATGTACCCAAATTTAGAAATACCAAATACTTGCACACAATGAAAAACAGTTTTAAAATATCAAAACGATGTCGACAATAAAATACAACTTAAAATGACGGATCGACACATTTTAAGTCTCGAAAACAGTATTGGATGTATAATTGCGTATCGTAAGTATTTCAATAGGACTGTTCATCTGATATAACCAGATTTATAAATCAACTGTCCGACCCATTACACATTTGTCGGCAAGTGGTGAACAGCAAGAGCCGACAGCCGGTCCACAATAAAACTATTGGTCCGACGTAATGTAAATGTACATTACTGTAGCGGCCGGCAAAAGTGGCATTGATGGGCATTGAACGTGAAAATGGGGCCGAGGCGTCTCGTTCATCTATCAATGCCAGGTTGCGGCCAAGGCTTGCATAGTTCTATTCTCAAATAACGCGCGGAATTTCAAACTAAGTGCATGAAATCTACAATCCTTACATATTACTAAACAAAGTCCCCTGCCGCGTCTGTCTGTCTGTCTGAACGCGATAATGATTTGGGTAAATTGGCTTAACTATAACAATTATTGTTGAAGATGTCGGAAAATATCATGCCGACTTAGCTTTACTGGCGTGCGCCGCGTCTACCGTAAGAGGTACTTACAATGTATGTTCTACAGACATGTACATCTCAAAAACTTAAAAAAAAGTCCGCGATGGCATATGTCTATCTTCTAAGGATGATACACAGTAATCATTATTAACTTTCAGAATTTGATAAAAATGTAATAGTTATTTCCGAAGCTTATACAATAATATTATTTAAATTGGGCATTTAATTTAGATTAAATTGCATTGACATCATATCATTTAAATAAATAGTTTGAAAGATATCACAGATTCAAAATTACGTTAACAAAATAATTATGGTTGACGGCAACGCGGGCGTAGCGACAGGAGTCAATGACCTTTTCCTCCGCTACTAGATATGTCCCGGTAGTATGTTGCCGTGGGATATTTCCCGACATCCACGCGGGCAAAGCCGCGATTTGCTCGCGGCTTTGCCCTTTTTAGCTAGTTAATTATAAATTACAAAATCAATGAGGGACAACTTTCGCTCGCCAATATGCTCATTTATTTATTTTATAATAACAGCTCTATTTGCAAGACATTTCGAAATGTATAGTACCTGCAACTGTTACTGCCTACAAAAGGGGCATTGATGGACGATTGCACATACGTGAGTCCTTCAAAGCCTGGTTGCGGCCAAGGCTTGTATAGTACTTTTCTCAAATAATGCTAATAAGTTACTTCCTTGGTTGCCATGTGTCGAAGTAAAAAGTTTGTTCCATTTCTTTATTATGATTAATTAAGATATGAGTTTTCATAGTAATTTATTCGGCCGCTAAGATATGGATTTTCATACTAAGATTACCGGCCGCTTGCTCGCATTCATTTGAACAGTACAGCTATTTCGATTTATCTTTCAGAAGGTTGTTAAAATAATGCTCGAATTTCCAAATATGGTTAAGAAAAATACAATCTTTGATAAGTTCACTATTTGATTGCCATGTTTTGAAGTAAAAAGTTCGCCCCAGAAGGAGGGTGACAATGTTTTTCGAAAGTATATATATATGTATGTCTATTTCTTTGGAACGCTCTGTAGCCAAAACGGCATAATGGATTTTAACATATGAAGTGTCATTAGATTCGTCTTTATTGGTGGAGTGACATAGGCTATATAAAATTGATATATTGCATCTGTAAATACAAAAACCGGCCAAGTGCGTGTCGGACCACGCACAATGAAGGTTTCCGTAGTTGGGATGAATTTATCCAAAGAACAAACTTAACATTGTAGTTGAAAAACATGTTCTCCCATACGGAATGTATGGGAGATCATGTTTTTCAAACCGCAAATTTAAGTTGGTCGATCATCACTCGTTAACCTGTAGAGCCTACTTAGCTCTGATAGTTTTCCTTTTAATTTCGTTATATATACTACTGCTGTGAATTTTTTCACAAGTCCAAGTACAACCATTTAGGTAGAAGGGGGTGGAGACACTTGACTCTAACAAAAAAATTCAGTTAAAAGCTTAATGTTTCTCAAACGGATTCCTGAATCTAAAAATGGTTTTCACAAACTCACAATATTTTTGAACGACCTTTCTAACGATACCCCATAACATGGGGTAGACAAGAAAAAAAAAAATCCCCACTTTACGTGTAGGGGAGGTACCCTAAAAAAAAATATTTTGAATAATTTTATTTTACCACTTTGTCGGCATGATTAATATGTATACATATGCCAAATTACAGCTTTCTAGTACTAACCGTCTCTGAGCTAACCCGCGGACAGACAGACGGACAGACAGACAGACAGACGGACATGGCGAAACTATAAAGGTTCCTTGTTTACTACGGAACCCTAAAAAGGGAGAGGAAGGTTTTTTTTAAATAAATTACAACAATTTTGGTATCAAATAAAAGCTAGTAATGAATCAATTCCAAATATACATAAATTAATAAATCTAAAAACGTTGAAATAAAGAATAAAGAATTTTGGTATCGCAGGCAAGGACAAATTAATAATTGGAAATATAGTGTAACTTTTTGGGCCTACGATGCCTAAATTCTATAGATTATACTGCTTGTTATTCTCTTTTTAGTTATGTGTTTTTGCAGTCGGGTTTTTTGGTTTTTTTTTTATAATTTTCTTTATTAAATTACACGATAGATATAAGTTCTCATAGTAATTTATTCGACCGCTAAACATGAGAGATATGGCCTGCACAGATTGGCGGACGGGACAGCAGGGGATAAAAAAAAATATCAATTGAATTTTACATATCCAATTGAAATAAGGTATATATTTCAATGCTCGGTGATCGAGCTTGGAGCATCGCAACGCAGTTTTCGCATCTCTTTAGGAATGGATCTGCGCAGGCTCTTATGGATTATTACTTTGCCGGCCGCTGCTCGCATGTATTTGACCAGTACAGCATTTCGTAGCAGTAAAGATTTATCTCGACGAAGGTTGTCAAAATAATGCTCGAAATTCCAAACATATTTGCGAAAAAAATTATCCCAAAATTTTAAGCTGAACCGCATGTGCATGGTTACAATTTGTCTTTGACAGCGCAATCATTTCGTAGCAGTAACGGCCGTTTTCGTATTTCCAGTTTTAACCCTACCTAAATATTATTAGAAAGATAAACTCGTCACAATATCTGATTATCCTTTATTATTATATTTAGAGAATCCCGTGAAATGCTTGAAAAAAAAAGAATGTACGTATTTGTTGAATTTTCAATTTAATTGACGATATCGTAGCGCAGCTACGGCGTAACTCGGACGGTGCTACGGGCTACACGAAGGGCGGGCGCGCGCGGCGATTTCCATGCATTGGCGGAAAGTGGACTACAGTGTTCAGTTTTCTGATATTCTTTATTTCTTGTGATGAAATCATAGATGTATTATTAAAACTAGTGAAATTGATATCATCTAGTTCTTTCCTTTTGTAAAATGTGAATCAGTACTCAGTGCATACCGAATATTGGTTTTAAACTAGCTTTGTGCCGCGAAATTTCTCGGGTTTATATACCTATATATGTTTTAGTTTTTTTTATTCATATTATGGCACCTCTTTAGGTACTGAGCTATCCGAATATCAAAAAATATTTGGCTCAGGTCTTAAGGGGAGGCGTGAAAATTGATTCGCTGTTACAATATATAATAGATATGTTTGTTATTTTCTCCTTTGTTTTCCTCTTCATCAATATATCACCCCTTTGAAATCATTTGTCTAGAGAAGAAAATTTGCCACTTCAATGTTAATTAGATTAAATTCGTAGTGAAAGCCTCGTGATCCGTCACACAGGGTATACTAACTCTTAAAATATGTTCTTTTGTCACTCACAAAAGAACATATTTTAAGCATTTCTTTTAAATCGTTTATTCTTTTCTCTATATTTTTATACGAACAAATATAAAGATAAAGAATTGCTAAGTAACATTAACAAATTCGCCATCACTCAAATTTATACGTCACTACTAACAAACACCTCGTCACCAACTACATTTTATCATTTCTTATCTGATAGCCAAGTACGTGCCTATTTATTTTAGGGATTGTTATTAAAGTAAATAAAAAAAGAATGTCCGTACATGAATGTTATTAAGTAATTAGGTGAATCACCCTCTTTTTATTACCTACAGGACACTTGAACTATTTTGTTATCGGTCATTCATTAGCGATACAAAATTGTTCGAATTAATTGTTATTCTTGGTAGATAAAATGATTTATTAACAAATTGGTAGGTATATAGGCAGATATTTTTGTTTAATAACGATGTTATTTCTTAACTGTTTGATCACACATGTAGGTATATACTCGTACTATAAATAAATAACCCTAAAATTAACTAAATATGTAAGTAGTAGTGGGTACACTACACATGATACAATTAAATGCTAAATAAAGCTTTTTCGTATAAAAGTAAAAAATAAATTTTGTTCAATCACATAATTGTAGGTAATAATATAAAATAAAATATTACAAAACATGTCACTAATTTTCATTATTTACATCAACTTAAAGAATAAAAACAGGCGCAGGCGAAGCGCTTGAGCATGTGTTACAAATAAATAAATTTATCATAAACCTTAATATTAGGTAAATAAATACATGGACGTCATTTTCTTTTTTCGCTCTCAGGTAGGTTCTTCTAACAATGTTTTTAATTTACATAATTAGGTAGGTTACCCACCTATCGTATTATTTTATTTGTGACATTGATATCCGAAGACATTACTTGCAATATTTAACCATTGAAAAAAATTAAAAATATCTTTTACTGTCCGACAGCCTTCATTAATCCTTAAGCCTTAAAAAATGAAAAAGGGATGTCGCTTATATTCAAATTAAATCTGTAGGTAGGTTATATAGAAGGTGTATTTTTCTGCTGTAATGCCGATAAACGCATTTTTCTTTCTTTTTCTTTCATATAGCTCCTACACAATATGCTAGTGACGCCGGCCCTGCCGCCGGGCAAGCCGCGGCGCGCCCGGCCCTGCCGCACAAAGCCGCACAAAGGATCGTCAAGGAAATGAAGGCGCAAAAGCCAGGGGTACGTGCCGCGCGGCATAGTGTCTAGGTGCTATTACACGTAATCCATATATGAATATGTGTAGGTACATTACACGCATTATCAGATATTACAAGTAGATATGACCCGTGCTATATTTTGCTGCCTATCATGAGATATTATTAGGTAAATGTGGTATTTAAATGATTGTTTAGCAAATGGATCAGCAACTTAAATTGTCCGTAAATTCTAATCACAATTGTCATTCTGTGGCAGTCATGTGAAATAGCTAAAACACTACGTCAAATCGTCGGTGTCAATCTGCTGAACAAGAAATTTCTCGACTCGATTTTCTCACGACGCGACGGCGCTGCATGTACAGCGTCGCAAACGAATGTTAGGGTAGGCATAGAAGAGAATGTATTTTTATCTGATCATTTACCACTATGCATTAAGTGTGATCTGAATTTTATGAGGTAAAAGTTGCCAACGCAAAATGCTCCGCGCTGTAGCGTAATTTAGGGTGAGCGGGACGAATCGCAAATTATCATAATCACAAATAAGTATCCTCATCCATGTATTTAATTTGGTCTCCCTCAAGAATTTGCAAAGTGTAGTTATGGGTCATGCAGCCTAATGGAATATAAACATGTTCTAGACAGTTAATATATGAATTGTAAATATTTTATGTGACGCCGCTGTACTAACGAGTGAGAAAGAAAGGTCAAAATAAGAAGAGGTAAAGTGTGCATGGAACAATCATGTTCGGGACGCTCACCGAGAGGCCAAGCTTTAATTCATAAAAACTTTTTACAAAAAAAAACAACCGACTTCCGAAAAAAAACACTACAATGTGATAAATAACTTTAAATTCGGAAGTCTTTGGTTTTGAATTTTCGTTTTTCGCCACCGACTTCCGGAAGTCGGTTGTTTTTTTTTTTTATATGTTTTTATTTTTCACTTTTTAGATGTGGTACCTACCCCACACAAATTCGAATACAGTACCTGCTATGTAAATAATAGTCACAGGAAGTTATCATCACATCATCCACAATTATACTAAGTGGGAAAAATACGTATTATTGAAGCTTACTCAAAAACTATCCCATCAAAGTTAATAAAATTTATATGTATGGGACCAATCCGGGAGCATACCCTTTCATACAAAAAAATAATTTTCAAAATCGGTCCACAATTGACGGAGAAATCGACGGACATAAATTAAAAAAAAAACATACATGCGCGTCGAACATATAACCTCCTCCTTTTTGGAAGTTGTTTAAAAATGTGGGTATTGCATCATAGACCGACTTTTGGAGTAATTTATTAATAAATGTGTGAGGCTCGAAAATTTTTTAGGGGTCGTATAAATTGTGCCAAAAAATAAGGAATAAATAAAAATGGATTTTATAGCTAACCAAAGAGCGACGAATAGTTTTCTTAAATTTTGGTAATCTACGGGTAAGCTCGATACCAAGCCTGGGTTACCGGTGAGCGTTGGGTTGATAAATGATCTTGAGGGAATCGCAAATATGTTCATGGAGCACTTTAAAGTGCGGTCACCTCTTGGTCCCTCAGTTACGATGACCGGTGCTGAGTCCTCCCGTGAGGGAGTGGAACCGGTAATGTATTTTTCGGTTACACAGGTCAGAGGTATAATTAAAAACATGAGTAGATGCAAATCTCCCATCCGCATCGAATATTTCAAGTATGCAGGTGTTCATCTGTCAAGGGTCCTGTCCTTGTTATATTCATTATGCATTAGTCACTCATACCTACCAGCTGAATTAATGAAAACTACATATAGTAGTACCGATAGTCAAAAACGGGACAGGAGATATCTCGGACAATCGAAACTACTGACCAATCTCTCTTGCGACGACCATTACTAAAATATTGGACATTATGCTTGATTCGTGCTTGAAAAATCATCTATGCTTGCACAATGCAAAATTTGGGTTTTAACTTGAACTCTCAACGGAAAGTGCAAACCTAAGTCTTAAGAATCTGTCCAATATTACACTGATAGTAAAACGGTATTGCTTGTTTCCTGGATCTTTCCACAGCCTTCGACCTTGTGTCATACGATGTGCTCTGGAAGAAGTTGGGGGACAGAAATGTACCGGCTGAAGTTCGTAAAATCTTCCAGTATTGGTAGGGGAATCAAACCAGGGGCCCGGGCTCTTCAACCTATATGTATTTACATATAGGTTGAAGAGCCCAGGCGATCCCCGACCAGTCGGGATGACCATGCGTGTCGGCTGTCGGATTTATGGTGTTATATTAACAGTATCAGCTATGCGGATGACATGGTCCTGTTGGGCCCGACTGCAGGATCTATTGCAGGGATGTTGAAAGTATACGCGGACTATGTTGCTGCACATGGACTCTCTACTTGTGAATGTACAGACGTGGCACGTAGATTCTCCCGCTGTACCGACCAGGTCATGATAACAGTATTCAAGGCACATTGTTAGGGTCTGTACCGGGAGGTTTATGGACCAGCTACACTAAATGGTCGCTAGATGACTTTCGCGTTCAATATAATAATATTGTCAGAATGCTCTTGAGACTGCCCCGTTTCTGTAGTGCGTTGGAAATGTTTGCCCAGAATAGAACTGACGGCTTTCATACGATCATTCGAAAATAAATCTAAACATTAGTAACTAGAAAAGGGACCAGTAGCACCAGTATTCTGAAAACAGTGACAGAGAGTTTGTATTCTCCCATTTTGAGGCATTTTCTGGAGAGGATGGCCAAGTATGAAACTTGTACTTTACTTGTAGCCTGAACAACGAAGACAAAACTTGTGGTAATAATCCGTGTAAATGTAAAAGCCAACTTTAGGGGAAGGTGTCCTGAACAACATATTAAGGTACTGAAGGGTGGGGGCGCCGCTAAGGGGTGTAAGGCTGCCTGTCCATTGAAACGGAGAGAGGCAGCGGAGAAGAGAATGGCAGCGGAATGGAGCGGATTTGCCGACAGTGTCTGTCCATTGATGCTGAGCGAGGTAGCGGAGCGGAGTTTCGGACTGTGCGGAGCGAGGTAGCGGAGCGGAGTTACGGACTGTGCGGAGCGAGGTAGCGGAGCGGTGTTGCAGATTGTGCGGAGCTAGACCGAGCTCACGCAAGGAGTAATAATTCCCCACTCCCGTTCCCCGCTCCATTTCTCCGGTCCGTTTCCCCACTCCGCTTCCCCTCTCCGTTACTCCGCTCCGTTTCCCCGCTCGGCTTCTCGGTTTTGTATGATTTTTTAAACTAGTTCGCAAATCCCTGTCCACTGAAGCGGAGCGGAGGTTTTATGCAATACCATTGGTTAATATTGGCACACCGCTACTCCGCTCCTCTCCACTTCGCTCCAGTGGACAGGCAGCTTTAAGGTTCCTGTTTTCAGTTTTTCGTGAATAACTCGAAAACTGCACCCAGTAGCAAAAAAATATCAAGGACTAAATTAATTTACATTAAATTCTTTACAAATAAGGTCCTTTGCAGGTTTTCGCTGGGATCAGAATTTAAGGAATTGAATTCCTAATTATCTTCAAAATCTAAACTATCGTCATCGTCGACGGAGTCCTCGATAGTGAAGGGACCCGTTAGTGAACGCGCCGATATGCTTCGCCGCAGATACTGGCCCAGGCAATGCCTGCTTTCTGGCGGCACTTGGAGCACACCACACCCAGTCGTGCATCGGCAAAATATTGAAATATTGATAGGACGAAGAGTGGCTATATCAGATTTCAGATTCGTTGATGCTCTCAAAAAAGCCAAGTACCGGTGTTTGCTAAGGTTTTGTTCCTGCGCAGGTGCTTTGTAAATCGTCAGAAACATTCTCGCCAGCCTGTTCATTACTTTCAGGTAATGTTGAAGGCTCAGTGAAAATGTCTGAGATTTTTTGGGTCTGGTGAACCTGTGAACAACTTAGCTATTGAACTTTGCTCTTCCCATGGATTGCCGAGGTGGTGTACCATCTAGAGAAACTGGAGAAGGAGGATCGTCTTGGGGAATGGGAGCTGTTGAAGTTATCGCTCTTAAAACAATTTGGTGTCCACCTTGCCACGGCCTGACTTCATAAAGAACACGTTAGTAAATGGTGGAGCCAATCCTATGAGGACGACTCTCAAGTCCACATGCTCCGCAACTATTGCAACAGTTGGATGTACAACAGTTCTATCCAACCCACACCTCACAATAGTACCATCAGCATCTGTTGCAACAGTTGTTTCAATCCCTGCTGCTACCATCTTCTCGGTGAGCAGGTGGATCAGTCTCGTTTTTTTCCTTTCATTGGCGAGAAAATGCTCCTGTTGAACTGTGATGGTTGTGCTTGCACCATCGAACATCCCCATACAATTTTGACTGTAATGTTTACCCCCCCCCATATCTCCTTAAGTATTGATCCCAGTGACAAAGTGTCTGTCTGTCTTTTTTCTAAAGAATTTAATGAAGACTAATTTAGTCTGTGATATTTTTTGCTATAGGCTGCAGTTTTGGAGTTATTCACGAAAACCTGCAAAAATTAACCTTTACTTCCCCCCTACCCCTTAGCGGCGCCCCCACCCTTCAGTACTTTTAATATGTTGTTCAGGACACCTTCTCATTGCACTGTGTCAAAATTGGATTTTACACTGATTATTTCCACTATCTGGGCTTTTTTGGTTTTCGTTGGTCGGGCTGTTAGTCATCTTCAGTGCAAAATGCTTCAAACTCAAACTCAAATAATAATAATAATATTACTACTAATAACACTAGTCATAAGGTATTACTAACATTATGGATCTTTGTTGTTTGAATAAAGAATTTTGATTTGATTAAACCGAGATTAGGAATTTTCTATCTAAACTACCAAATAACTATTAGCTATAGTGCGGCGCCTTCAGATCGCTGGTACTTGGTGAACTGTAGGAATATTTGTTCAAGCGTGGTCTGCGAGATGCTGTAGTCTTCGATCTCCAGGTCCCGCTTGGCGCGCTCCATGATGCCGAACATTCGTGACCACGCCATGCTGCGGTCCGGAAGGTAATACGTCAGGAGACCCTCATACTCCTCCCTGGAAAATAAATAAGCGAAATGTTGGTACCTACGTAGGCACATCAAATATAGTAGGTAGGTAACATAATATAGTTCAGGTAGTAGTACCTGAAGTCCTGAATCCTATATTTGATGTGCAAAAGACTAACTAAGCTTAGAAGGCAGTTTCAGAGCTATACTGTGTGCATTGCGCGGATTGCTGTAATGTACTTGCTTGATCGTTAATGTGAACACATTTTTATTCCTATTTCAAACAGTGTTTCTTTCAGGCAAAATTCTCCAGGGGGATTAAGAGATCTGGGGGGGCGGAGTAAATAAAGGAAACAAAGTAATATTTAACATCAATTCCAATTATTATTAATATTTTAATGAATAAAAGATGCTATAAGCTGAACCAAAATTGTCAAAGTAAAATTGTAAAAAGCCACGAATTCTTTACAAAAATCTTATTCTTCGTGGCTTTTTTCTTGCGTTTGTACGCAAGAGAAAAGCCACGAATCAACAACTTTTTCTAGAAATTCTACTTTTGGAGTCTCTGGTCCCTCGATGCTAATCATCATACAATGCATCAAAGTTTCAGGTAGCATTCTGTTTCTTGCCTTATTTAGTATTCTGTTCAACGTACTAAACGATCTTTCGACGGAGGCAATGGTTACGGGAATGACAAGAAGGATTTCACAAAGTTTTTGTAATTCGCAGTACCTACCCTAAGTCTGCTTCTAAGATTTTTGCGATTGGATTTTCACCTGTCTCCTTGTACATTCCGCTTTCTAGCATTGACTTGATGCAAAATTTAAATGGTTTAAGCTCTGCTATCACATTTTCCGTAGGCGTAGGAAATTTGTCACAAAACTTTCTTATTTCCGTGTCTTGTAAAGCTATTAATGATTGAAAGGTCTCAAAACTACTTGAAAATGTCATGATATCAATTGATTGAATCTATCTTCTATTTCATTAATTACGCTTTCACAATACATCGCACCTTTGGTAGAACAAGGGCACAATTGCAGTTTTTGCAATTTTACAGGAGAGTAATTTTAAGATATTTTTTGTACTTAATGTGGTCTAGCTATGTTAATAATGTAACGCCACTATTTCCATCTGGCGGTTTTTTGAAGGAATTAAACGAATGTCTTTGTCCCTCCAGTTCAAAGGGCCTTTTTAAAGCATTTCTGCATATTTAAGTAATTTTGGCAATTTATGACAATTATGCCCTTGTTCTACCAAAGGTGCGACATGTTAATCCCTTTAAATATTTCAGTTGCATTTTCATCAGCAACCAGGTGCACTTCCGATTTTAATTTCTCTATTTCGACCTGAACTTTTATTTGCAGAGGGATATTGACATCTTCGCACTGCTTTCTAATATCCTGCAAGTGTAATTTTGTGGTGGTAATTAGAAGAATTACTTTGGCGACACACAAGTATTTCTTTTGCAAAGCATTGCTGAGGTAAGAAAGTGCACTCAGAAGTTCATTCATTACGTGACAGGTGACGATGAAACTCTCATTTCTTATTTCCAGTAAGATGCCCCCTGCCAGTGATGCAAGATCTGCGCCTTCTTTGTGAATATGTTCACAAGCCATTATAATTGACATAAGGGTCCTAAAAACAGCATTTACTATCCTATAGTGTGATAACCATCTTACTTCAATACATTCTGGAATCTTAAGAATGGGATCGTTAATCACTGCTTGAATTTCATGTAGAATATTTACCTTTTTAGGGGACTTGGAACTCTTTATTAAAAACCTCTTAACCGTTTTATTTTTATTTCTGCAGGAAGCTGCTGCCAAGCCAATATATGTGCTTTACAGTGTATGTAAAGAACTTCTTTATTTGCCTTTTCTGATAGCTTTCTTCTCACGCCACCAACGTTTCCAGCCATATTCGAAGCACCATCAAATCCAAAAGCAATAATATCGTTGTAATCTAAATTAAAAGCAGTAAGTTCCTTGTCAATAGCATTTGCAATTGTTTCTGCCTTTCCATCGGGGATTTTGACAATTGCCAAGAACTTTTCCACAGGGACTTTATCTTTCATTACTCTAAACATCAGACTTAGCTCCATTTCGTTTCTTAAAGAAGTACTTTCATCAGCTAAAATGCAGAACTTCTTGTTTTTTAATGTTTCCTTCAACTCATCTCTTAAAATTTCCCCTCCGTATCAAAACGTCCTAAAAGCAAATGGTCCTACTAGCAAAACGACCCATAATCAAATCGTTTTGATAATGGGTCGTTTTGCTAGTAAGACCATTCACACTTTAGCAAAATGTCCTATTAGCAAATCGTCCTATGAGCAAATGGTACTAAAAACAAAAGAACGGAAATGGTACAGTCATACCACCACACATACATATGAGATTTTTAAAGGAATAATATTATGTATCGTCTTCTCGAGACAACATACTTTAAAATGAAATAAACTTTAAAAACTAAAACTTACTTTAAAAAACCGGCCAAGTGCGTGTCGGACCACGAACAAAGAATGATTCTGTAGTTGGGATGAATTTATCCCAAGAACAAATTTAACATTGTAGTTGAAAAACATGTTCTTCCATACATTCCAACTGATAATGTGAGTTTGTAGTTGGAATGTACCAATATTCAACCCTCCTTTTTTGGCTTCGGTTCAGTCGGGTAAAAACCGAGTAATTTTTCAGTGTTACTGTACTTTACAAGTAGGACGTTCTGCTAATAGGACCATTTGCTCATAGGACGATTTGCTAATAGGACATTTTGCTAAAGTGTCGTTTTGAGTATGGGTCGTTTTGTTAGTAGGACCATTTGCCTTTAGGACGTTTTGATACGGAGGGAAAATTTCACCCACACATTCTAGTAGTTCACAAGCTGTTTCGTTACTACTATAATTAGACCGCTCACTTAGCGCAAGTCTCCATGCTTTAAATTCGCCATTAATTTTGTCAAGAATACTTTCAATCACATTCTCGTATTTAGTAGTGTGAGCTATTTCTTCCTGTATTAAAAAATACAAACCTCTCAAAAGTATTTTTAAGCCCTTCCTATTCAACACTTTTTCACTATCACTCTGTTGAATAATTTGAGCATGAATAGGTTTTTTCATGGCCTGCCTTCTGAGATTGTCCATTTCTACACTAATAGTATGAGCTGATGAATGCTCATGCTTCTGTAATTTTCCGTCCTTTCTTAAAGCCTTTTTGAATGATTTGAATGGAACTGTTATGAACACCCCCCTGTCTTTTGCAAAACTATGGCTCATTTTTCTTTATGAAAAATGAGCCAAAAGTTCATTTGGCATAGTTAACAAAATGCACCTCTACTTTTGGTATCGTAAACTAGCCAACTATACAATGTCGCCCATGGGCATGTGACCGCCCGTATTTTTCTGAATATTCATGAAAAATTATAGAAAATTAACTTTAAAAGGTGGGGTCTATCTTTAATATTTTTCATGTTTTGTTTTTTCATGTTTTTTTAGTAGCGTTTGCCATATCTTCTATGTTATTGGCTCGATTTGTATTCTGTTTATTATTTCTAATAGCTTACGAGTTATTTTATCGGATTAACTAAACATTTTTCGTAAAATTTGTCGACTATGAAAAAAAAACGGAGGTGAAGATTTTTTTTTTCCAAAAAAGCAGTATTTATTTTAAAAAACATAAGTGAAATTATGTTAATTATACATAAAATTATAGCGGGATACTGAAAAAAAAAAAAATAAGAAAAAATGAAAAAAAAAACAATTAAAGATAGACCCCCCTTTTTAAGTTTATTATCGATAATTGTCATGAATATTCAAAAAAATACGGGCGGTCACATGCCCATGGGCGACATTGTATTTCTGTTCCCATTGTTTATTATAGAGCCGTTCTCCTTTATCAGATGGTTTCAGACTAGACGACCCAGAATCTGTATTTAGCACGTGTGGTTCATTAGGATGAACTGATGGTCCAGCTTCACAGTCTTCTTTCTGTTTTTAGTAGGTGCCGCTGCCGGTGTGGCTTGAAAAAAGCTGTCTATTGTTCTCTTTATTCTAGAAAATAGTTAACAAGTTGTGCGTTGCCGCCTACGTTTATTTCTACACTACACAAAACTATTGAAACTTATACTGGACGAATATAACACTATTCAGCACTTCTGGCGACACTATTACGATGAAACGGAAGCGGAACGTCACGTTACGACCTCACGACACGAAAATGTCGAACAAAACGGATACTGTACGAATACAACACTATTCAGCACTTCACCACACTATCAAACTATTTAGTACTTCACTTTACAAGTTTCCACCTTCCGCTTACTATTTTCAAACCGTCACTATTCCCTATACTGCTATTCTGACTGCAGATCTGTTACTGTATGCTTACCGCAGAACGTAACTCGCTATAAATACTCTGCAGCGAACTTTCGCGAATAGCGAGTATTCGCGACACCGCCGCCATTAACACTCGAGACTTCAAGAGTGTTCAATTAAGGCGGCCTTATGGGACTACCGTTAGTTAGATAAGGACACAGCTATAATTTTCATTCTACAAATTTCGCGAAATAACTATCTATAAACAGCTGTTTAGAGTGGGAGAGCCATATGGGATAGCGTTAGAGGAAAAGGGATGGCGATATTCTCAAAAGTGTGTCGTTCTTTCTAGGCGCTATTCTGGTTTCTGATGGGCTACTTTAATATGTCATGCACTACTCAATTCCTGATTGGCTGATTGAGTGCCATGTCAAGTCAATAAAGGGTTTCCAGCTCTAAAATACCTGAAAGAAACACTGATTTCAAACATAACAGGCTCTCTAATAAGAAGTGAGACTACTGCTCCATACTCCGGGCTGCCATTGAAAAATTCTTAATAGAAAAACGGATAACACTTTACCCAAGTTGAGGATCCTACCCAAGACCCTCTGCTCAACAGTCGCGTTTATTATAACTACAGCAACTCTTTGAAAGTCATCAGATAAAGAAAAGATGCAATTAAGTAGTTAGGCACCTATTTTAGATCCATGTTTTCTCATTATACGAGTACCGTACTGTTTGATAGTTTTCCGGAACCTTAAAAACTAAGAAGAGTTTTTAAGAACCAGGTATATTTAGTCTATAGGCATAGATAGTCTAGCTAGTAGACACTGATAAAAATAATTTTATAAGACTTACATTATCCGTGGATTCAAGAAATTATTATTGACGTATTCTTTGACAGAATCAGTCACACTGCATGGGCAAGAAGCTGTTCCACAATCTCTCTCTTCCAGTTTCATTTTTATAATTAATGTAAAACCTGAAATAGAATATGCAAATTAATGGTACACATTAGAAATTTACCTTGTTTTAAGATACCTACTACACGTTAGTATTGCGAATAGGTATTATCATGTCACGTGATCCGGGAATCGACGCATAAATTGATGATTGAAGATGGAGAACAGCTTATGATAACGAATTAACGATAGGAGATAACTAAGTAACTACCATCGTATCTAAATCTATGTTAAGAATCATGATCTGTACTAGAGTAGGAGGTAAACTATAAATCATTGCTAGATAGAAATTAGTGACAATCTTGAAGGTAGGGTTGAAAGAGCATGTCAGTTGAGGAGTATGTCATGCTCGACATTTTCACTGATGGTGGCACGTGTATTGGATCATTCTGTTCCCTACAAAATGGTTGAGCTGTATGGTACTGATCCACGAGTCATTTTCGTGAACAGTTGCCGTCGGTTGAGACTGGTCATCTCTTAACTGCCAGGGTTTATTTTTAATCTTATATTTGGAATTTTTTCCTTAATTAATTTTTTACGAGGCCCAATTCAACATGTAGGTCCGACCGTCACCACCTGCCAGGGTTGCGAGTCCTGCCACGGTTGCGAGTTTGTCCGAAAAGGATATCGCGGCCCCGGCACACAGGCAACGGAAGGAACGGTGGGTTTTAGTCAGTAAAAGTCTGACACACCCTCCCGCTCCGGCCAGAGCAGGAGAAGTTATTTGATAATTCCCACCCTCAAAAAAAAAAAAAAAGGTCCGACCGTCAGCAAGGTCCTTTTCCTTTTCTATTTACGACGCTACTCAAGTCGCAAGTAATTGTAAAAGATGGTAGAAATGCATGCGTAAAAAAACCGGCCACGAGCGTATCGGACCACGCACAATAAAGGGTTCTGTAGTTGGGATAAATTTATCCCAAGAACAAACTTAACATTGTAGTTGAAAAACATGTTCTCATATACGGCATGTATGGGAGAACATGTTTTCCAAACTGCAAATTTAAGTTTGTCGATTATAACTCGTTAACCTGTAAAGCCTACTTAGCTGTGATAGTTTTCCTTTTAACTTCGTTATATATACTACTGCTGTGATTTATTTCATAAATTCAAGTACAACCCTTTAGCTGGCAGGGAGGGGACACTATTATCTTACAAAAATTAGCACTTTAAAGCTTAATATTTTGCAAACGGATCCCTAAATTGAAAAATGGCTTTGACAAACCCTCAATATTTTTGAACAATGTTTCCAACGACACCTTACACCATAGGATAGACGAGAAAAAAAAAGATCACCACTTTACGTGTAGAGGAGCCACCCTAAATTTTTTTTTTTAATAAAAAAAATAATACCTATATTAGTTGACGAGTAGAAGTTGACAAGTTTCTGTTTTATTAAAAAAAAAAATATAAATTAATTTTTATTTTACCACTTTGTCGGCATGGTTAATACCCATACCAAATTACAGCTTTCTAGTACTAACAGTCTCTGAGCTAAGCCGCGGACAGACAGACAGACGGACATAGCGAAACTATAAGAGTTCCTTGTTTATTACGGAACCCTAAAAAGATCTTTAGGAAAACTCTTAGCATTGTGGAATACGACTTCAGGAGGAGGAAACTTGTAAACGTGAAAATACCTTCAGAATACTTAATCTTGAGGTGTTGTGGTGTGCCAAGGCATTGGAAGCGTCCGTTGACCATGATTGTGAGTCGCGAACATAACGCTTCGCATTCCTCCATGCTGTGTGACGTCAGCACCACTCCACGTCCTGCACGTTGCACGCCACGCGTTGCACGCCACACCTGCATAAATAAAAACTACATAAGACAGGTTACGCAAAATACGCGCTTGGACGTGGAGTTCCAGACACCAGCCGCAGCTGATATAAACGACAGCTGCGCGCACAGACTGTCTGTGGCGCGTGAGTCGCCGATGGTACGAAATGTTACCATTTTAAATATTATATTTTTTATAAACATTTAGGACTGGTGTATTGTATTTATTCATTTTATCTTTTGTTATTTTTCTCTGCTGCACCGGTTGACGTCATAACGTCAACGCCGGCTGTCGCTGAAAACCAGCGCTGGGGCTCTGTCTCGCATAGGGTCGCAGCTTTATGCTGAGCGATGGCCGTTTTGCGTGGATGTGACGCATGTTTTCTCCCAAACTGTTTATTTTCGTGTTTTGTTCTTACCTTGCGTCATGTGTACCGCAAATAAACGTATTTTCTTTCTTTCTTTCTTTTTCTTTCAGCCCATCTTACTACTAAATAAAACAGGCTTAAGACTAGGTATCTACATTCCACATTACTTAATTTTCGTCGCGATAGCTGTTGCAAGGTGTTTCCAGTTTTAGACCAGTGCCTAAGCGAATATAAGACCCAGCGATCATTAGGTAACAGACTCGCCATATTATCCAGCTGTAACTATAATGTGACCATCTTCTGCTTCTTATTGTTCTAGGATCTATGAGATAAATAGTAGAAACTATCCAGATTGTCAGAAAATGAAGCGCAACATTTAAGTAAGTATTTTATTCTTTCTCTCGCTACAGAGACTTATTGTTACAGAGCGATATTATGGCTCCTACTCACTATGCCGGCGGCACGGCCGCTGGATCTGCCGCGTGGCACGTACCCCCGGCTTTTGCGTCTTCATTTCCTTTGCGATCCTTTGTACGGCTTTGTGCAGCGGGGCCGGGTGCCCCGCGGATGGCCCGGCGGCCATGCCGCAGTATAGTGTGTAGGAGCTATTATGCTCAACTTGTGGACTGCGTTAGATACTTACATGTCGTTTGGCAGCGGGGTCGACGCCGGTTGTAGGCTCATCCACGAATACAAGTCGCGTTCGTCCCATGAATGCTATCGCCGTGTTCAGCTTGCGCTTCGTACCGCCTGAGTACTGGTGTACCTGCGATGGACCAAAGTACACATAAATAAATACAAGTATAATGTGTCACGACCATGGACCGACCCATCAATATCTTCTTCTCTTTACTTCTTCATATAGCCCATAAAAATACCTTTTTGTCAAGATGTTTCGTGAAGCCGAGCGCGTGTGCGAGCGTCTCTGCGGTGGGCGCGGCGGCGCGCATACGCAGCCCTCTCATGAGCGCGAACATGTGTATCGTCTCGCGACCAGTCAGCTCACCGAACAACGCATCAAACTGCGGACAGTAACCTGCAACATACCACGGAATAAATAGGTACACAGTGTTTGATTAAGGTATTCCGGAAGCGTCATTCAAATATTTCATTCGAACAAGTGAAAAACTGATTGAAAAGAACAAGCAATAAATTAGAGACACTGGGACTCTGAACTACTGACCTATATTCTCGTGTACTCTGTCGAGGTTTTTCTGCACAGAGTGTCCGCTGACATAGGCCTCGCCGCTTGAGATGGATTCGTCGCCCATTAGCATCTTAAAGGTAGTAGTTTTGCCGGCGCCATTCACACCCAGAAGACCGAAGCATTCACCGTCGCTTACACCTTGAAAAACGTTTAAGAGGTTAGCTACATTTCATGCTTAATTGGTAAGTATTTCAATAAGTTACTTTTCACGCTTGAGTCGTTGTCACCCCATTTATTATCATGTATGCTAAAATAACGAATTAACTACTTACTCAGAAAGTCATCATGTCATCCACAAAACTAATCAGATTGATATCGCTTAGTTGGAAGTCTCACTTACCCGTTCCATTTCATAAAACCAGGGACCAAAAACTGAAATACTCACTCAATGAGACTTGGTCTACGGCGAGATGTTTCCCGTAGTACTTAGCGAGCTCCTTGGCCAGCAGTGCGTGCTCGCCGCGGCGCGAGGGCGGCACCTGTCTGACGCGCTCAACTTCGCGCTGCACGTCCTCATCTAACGCGCTCTCGTCCAGTGGAGGCGGTGTTTTTTTCCATGTAAATAACTACGGTAAAAAGACCATACGTTAACACTTACGACTCCACCCATTTTCATATAACTCATACGCCATACCACCATACATATTCGAAGTAAACCATCGCGGACGGTAAACGGCATTAGTTTTAAGACCGTGTTATAAGAAACTGTAAAACGAAGTAAAATTGTGTTTTCAGGGGGTCTTGTACGTAGTTTCCAACCTTTAAATTTTTTGTTAATAAAACAGTGAACAAAAAAAATTCTTGGATTTTCAAACCAACGCATAAACTAATAAATCTTGTTAAAATATACATCAGATTTTATTTTGTATTTGCTAAGAAAAACCTACATTTATAATGAGCCCTCCGCGAGGGCTCCCGGCATCTCATATGCGACTAGGTAAACCCTCCAGGAGAGCTCCCGGCACTGAACGTGTTAATCGCTAAAGTGATAATTTAGGTGCAAGAGCAACTGGACCGGTCAGTTTTATAGGACATCATTTTTGCATGGTAAGCAGTGAAGTAATAAGTAGTTGTAATAATAAGTTACTTTAGGTGAACATGTCATACATGCAATTCTAGATTCGAAAATAGTTGTAGAAAATGTAAATACCTATTTATTTCCTTGGTACATGAATTGAATACATTTAAAGTTTAAGATCCAGAGAGGGTGTCTGTATAAACGTTATAATATCACAATTATTACCTTCTGTAGTAGCCTGTACTCGATGGTCATGAGAATGAACCAGAATAATACGCAGGAGAAGCACATACTAAGCATATACCGCATGATACCCGGTTCCTCCCAATTGAAGTACGCGTTTTCACGGACTGCAAAAAAAACCATGAAAAATTTATTGATTTTACAGAAAATAAGTGTCGATGGTATTTTAAAAAGGACTTTCAGGTTTTGCGAAATCCCCCCCTCCCCCGTTCTCCCAGAGAGAAACATTTGCCCTCCCTTGATCGATCAAGGGAGGGCAAATGTTTCTCTCCTAAACTTTTTAACCTAGACCCTAGATCCGCACCATCATAGATCATCTATGCGCACTGATTAAATACATTAACGAGCTGTGGCCAACTTGCACGTTTAATTAGGTTGAACAAATGTAGAATTTGGTCATTAACATTAATTTATAACTCTTGCTACGCGTTGCGCCACTAAAAAGTAACACCGGGTTAACCCGACATTTGTGTTATTTGAGTTGGGGACATTGCAGTCCAATCAGCATCGGCACCAATTGCCATGAATGGAAAAATAGAATTGCAATATCTGTGCCCTGATTATGTAATCCGACAAAAAATGAATGAACGAACAATGAACGGCATTTGCATGCTTATCTCTTCTAATACACTACATTACGATACGTATCGAATACTTTCTGATCTTTGAATTTTTTTACATGAAATTTTATTTCAATCAATCAGCATGTATTTTGTTTTTATTAAAATAAAAGAGTTTTTCGAGTCGCAATCTTCCATGAAAATCTTTGTCTCTTTGTGAATTATAATGATAAGATTGTTCTACAACCCTTCTATTATTGCAGTTTGAACTAATATATTCAATATGATCTATGTCATCTCATAAAAAAACAATCCATTGATCATTGCGATATTAAAACAATCCACCACATACAAAATTACGCAACACAATATAAAATACAAAATAAATTGTCACCTGCATCTCATAACCTGAATTTATTTTACCATTACTAACACTAACCCAGAGTTAAGCAACTTAACGTACTTTTAAACATTTAATCCACCAATGTGGGAGTGCCACATCGGTGGGTGAAATATTTAGGTTAAGTGTAACCCTAGCTTTACCTCTAACACTTGATGGCGCAAGAATTCATCTTGCGCCATCAAGTGTTGTTTATTTAATTAACCCTGAATTAGTTGTTAACTCCGAATTATTTAGGATAACCCATGAACGTGCAAGTGCGCCTAAGGTAACTACTAACTACTTATACTTATAAAACGAAATTCGGAAAATGATGGCACTTACTGCAGCAACTATCGGGCAGCTGTATACACAGGTTCTCCATGGTGCACTCTAGATTGGGATACACCGCTTGCAAGTACTCGCACCCTTGAAGACAAGTGTACTCGCGTAGGCCGATCTGGTTCAAAAACCTGAACAACAAATATGTTCCGAAATGCAAGTAAGCAAGTATAAGCTTTAATAAACATCTATTTTAGAGGATGGCGACGGCAGTGGAGTGATTTTGATTATTTTAATAGTAATAATTTTATGGAATGTCTCGTAGAAAGTCACACGCGGCCTAAATACTCAGAAGATAATAAAGCTCCAATGCCAAGTGCGTTGGAGCTTTATTTTCTTCGTATGAAACCTTGAAACTGTAAGTGGCAAAATTTTTGTGACTAAAAGTTTGATACATGTCTACTCTGTAATGTGGTCCGATACCTAATGTAAAGATGGTGACGTAAAAATAATACCTGATTGCAGTGACGAGGCTGTATAACGGGAAGAACTGCAGTAAGTAGTCAAGAATATTGGCGGCTTCCTGCGTATCCAGCAAAGGATTAGATAGCGCCTCCACCACCTGTGCGCCCATCATACCTGCCATACACAACCAACTTGATAGAATGGATACAAGTCAAACTCAAACTCACAACATTTATTTTAATTAAACCATTTAGAGGCACTTTTGAATTGTCGAGGAGTCGGTCAGTTGGTCAGAAAGTTGAAGCTCGTTGCCGCAAAAACACAAAACGTTAAAAAAAAACAAAAAACCTACATTTCTATATAGAAGAAAGGGCAAGAAACTCCAAGGACATTCTTTTAAATCAAGATATGACAAAATCCTAGGTACGTTATTCTTGTTACTTCTATGTGCCAGAACAATACTAAACAATTCAAAATATAGGATTAAAGATAAACCCCGGCAGATAGACTGGTCATCGTTATTACACGATAATTCGTTCAGAGTTAAAAAGCTCGAACTAATTGTACCAAAAACAAAGTATTTTCTTGATTCCACTCCATCACTGCAGTTAAAACTTAAAAAAATGCTTCGTCTGCATCTGGAGAGCAGGCGAACGCGGGTGACGGTGATGTTATCCGTTCGTCGCGGCTAACATGTATGTTTGTGTTTTTTGTTAAACCACACACCCAAATCAGTTCGTGGCCCTCAGGAAACCAGAATTTTCGACGAATTCCAGTATATCTTTATTGAATACAACATTACATTCACTACATCTAACATTCGGTAACGCGAATCTTATGCAGTTAGTTTTCTTCTCATTTAATACCAAATTATTTATAGTAAACTAATTATGGACGCACATATTAACTTTGAAAAGCAGTGATGTGTCATATGTTAAAAACACCATTTGTGGTCGGTGTTTCAGTAAATGAGGTAAATCATTTTTATAAACTAACTAGTATTATAAAGAGAAAAGATTTGATGTTTTGTATGTTTGTATGTTTTGTGACGAAGCTTGGCCCAGTGATACGATACACGCAGATGTGACCAACCAGTATAGGTTATCGTCGCGATAGTTCGGGATGCGAAGAACTTATCGCCCGGGTGGCGGTACATAATAAGCGTGGCGCGTGGTCGGACTAGCGTTGGTCAATGTTTGAAAAGTTTTCGACTGTTGTTTCCGGACTGCGTAGACGCTCTATCAAAATAATGAAGAGCCATCTTGGATTATTGCATGGTAATCTATATATATAAAAATCAATTGCTGTTCGTTTGTCTTGCTAAAACTCGAGAACAGCTGGGCCGATTTAGCTGATTTTGGTTTTGAAATGTTTGTCATAGTCCAGGGAAGGTTTAAACGGTGAGAGAAAATTAGGGTAGGTAGGGTTTAGTGCTACCCGTGCGAAGTCAGGGCGGGTAAAGCTAGTTTGTTATAAAATTACGAAGCCGCTAATGTGACCACCGCATTAGCGCGATAACTTGTTAGCGAGCAAAACGTACGAAGCTTCAGCATGCATTGCTTTGTCACGATAGACGCAGATGCGGCCGCAGCATTACGCTTTCACGCCAAAACAGCTGAACGGATTTGGATGAAATTTGGCACATTTGTAGACCATGACCTGGGTTAGGACATAGGACTTACTTTTTTTCCCGATATTTCCACGCGACCGAGACTTATGCGGGTGAAACCGCGGGGTGCAGCTAGCATATACTAAAAAGATGAACGGAATCAATTTTGAACCCTGCGGTACCCCCATTTTGACTTATAAACCCAATGAATTCACACCGTTTATTTGAACTTGTTGCAGTCTATCATTCAAATATGATTTTACTAAGCTAAGATGATGAAGCGGATGATAGTACGATAACTATACCATGCCAAAATAAGAATACATATGAAACTGACATAAAAAATACATTAATTGAAGCGGTAATGTGGCTTAATAATAATAATTTAAAAATTAATATAAATAAAACTTTGATTATGCATTTTAGCCAACGATCCTCATTATTCTCTAGACTTGACATCGAATATAATAATAATAAAATACAGACAGCTAATACTACAAAATTTTTAGGCCTAACAATCGACAGAAACTTAAATTGGAAAGCGCATATTGAGGCTCTCGCCAAAAGAATAAGTAGTGGTGCATATGCGTTATATAAATTATCACGTACTCTAAATATAGAAGCGCTATTAACGGCCTACTATGGGTTAGTTGAATCCGTCATTAGATATGGTGTTATCTTCTGGGGTAACTCAACCGATAGAGATATCATCTTTAAAAGACAAAAGTGTTGCGTAAGATCTATGTTTAATCTCAAAACTACCGATACCTGTAAAAATTATTTCACTAAATATCATATATTAACATTACCTTCACTTTATATATTAGAAATAGCAATGTTTGTAAAAGTAAACCCACATTTGTTTCCTCGTATGGCAGACAAATTTCCAAGAAATAGACGTGATGATAGCAAAATATGTGGACATAGATCGAAAACTGCACTTATGCGCAAAAGCGTTTTTTGCATGGCACCAATTATCTACAACAAATTGCCCAAAAGTTGGAAAGAGCAAACTATACCTAAACTTAAACACACACTGAAATTGTTTTTGGCGCAAAAAGCATATTATAGTATTCCAGAATTTTTAAATGACAAGGTTTTTTAAATAATTAAATATAACTAACATAATAGTAATTATTAAGGTCATGTAGTAGTGGTGAACTACCTATATTATAATTTAATGCCTATTAAAAGTAAATCGTCATTGCGATAATTGTAATTAGTACCTAATAATAGACAATGAAAAATAATAATAAATAATTGGATAATGTACCTAAATGATTGAATATAATAAATTTATTGAACTGTTATTATTGTTTAATGTATAAGTGTAAAAATTATTAATCAACTCAATAGTAACCATTTGTACTGAATATTTGCACGCTATGAAAAATGGCAGACATGTCGTGAGCCACTCTTATTTTAAGATCTTGCATGTATGTATTGTTTTGTATCTGTATGTATACACATGTCCGAGCAAATAAAATTTCTTTCTTTCTTTCTTTCTTTCTTTCTTAAGCGCAAGGTTACCCAGTCCGTAATCAAGTTTCAAAATAAGTATTTCGTGATTCACGCCTTGGATAGGTTGCAAAAGATGCCTATTGCATCTTGTGCCTCTTCCCATGCGTTTTATTAAGGTGACACCGGCGCGCGGCTTTAGAGTACAACGTTCTTTCGTGAAACCACACTATTGTGTCTAACCACATTATTTATTCTAAATGCATCGTCTTCACATATATATCATTAATGTATACAAAATATTGTAAAAAAAAATTAAAAGAGTTTCTTGCCCATTCTTCTCCATAAGAAAACTACCTTTTGGAAGGGGGGCGACAAGAATCAATTCTATTTTTTGTAAAATTGACGTTCATAAGTGCCTTTTATGTGCCTAATTGAAATAAATTGTTTGACTTTGACTTTGATTGATCGTGTAGGGTGTTATTACGATTAAAATGATTGGGCATTTGATTTAACATTACTTTTTCAAACACATTGCTGAAAAACTATAATGTTGATGATGGATTACAATTCTGAATATAACATAATTTTGCTGCAATTAGTCAATACATTACCTCTTGTTGGTTTGGGAACAATATAGGTCAAATTTAAATAGGTACCTACTTCCCCAATCGAATTATAACGTTCCTCAACCCTAAATTTAGGCTAGTTGTTAAGCAATAAAATTCACCCGGCCTCACTAATGCTCTCAGAAAAATAACAGACAGAAGGACACACAAACAGATCAAAGGCATATAAGTATCATTGGATAAGTTTCGCGTGTAGATGAATGGAACTACCGATACTGACGATGACGACATTATTCTCTCACGTTTGGCAGTTTCTGTTACTTACCGAAAAGTACGTTTATGAAATAGAATCCAACGAAGCCAACAGCAGGTCCCTTAAACACTAGCGACATGATGTATGTGAGCGGCATCATTGCAGCACCGTACAGCATAATGACCAAGTACATTCGTCCTGAAGCACAAATATTATTATAGCAGGACAAAGTCAACGAAGGTAGTTGAAACGAAGGTATAAAGGGGATTCTGTAATGCGACATAGAATAAAAATAATAATAACTACCTAGTTCTTGCACAGTGGACAAGCCGATGACGTCGAAGGCGACGCAAGAGATGACGATGGAAACACAGGTGATGAGGAACCACGCCCAGTTGAAGACGGCGGCGCTGCCCCATAGTACGGCCGGCTGAACGCCCGCTGCGTTCTGTAATAACTTCGCTCCAGACATGCGCTCCTATAACAAACAGTAGAAACCAATTAGTATCAGGAGTTCACTTTATGTGGTAATTTTGCAATAATAATATCAAAAATATACTGAACTCTGAGTTCAGTATATTATTGGAACTCCACCTGCCACGATTCTTACCTTCTCATTTTACTTCGGCCACTTTGTACATCTAATGATCATCCGCACATTAACAATTATTATAACTCACCTTAATATAGAACATAATAAACACGGCGCTAACGATGCTGACACTGCTGCCGATACCGGTAGACAGTTGCATGGACAGCATGGTTATCATCATCTGCATGTCGCTCTGAAATGAATTAAATTACTCTTTGTAATTGTTTTACTTTAAAAACAGAGCGGGAAAGTCTAAGACTGTCTCACTCTATGTAATAAAGATATTGATGAAAAAAAGTTGTACGTTTGTACGTTTTACGTGTTGTAAGTTGTAGTACAGTAAGACAACTTGGAAGTAGCATCAGCAAAATTGTGAACTGAGTACGCCTTCAAAATCACCAATATTTATCGTAGCTTTAGGTGAAAATGATCTTTACGCAAACGCAATAAGTTGTGAATTCATTTAACCAAATACATTCGTAAAATTGAAACGAATGAATGCAAATTTTCAAATTTATGCTACATTTAAGTTGTGTCGTACTGTACCTAAGTAAGTCAATCAATCGGCCTATCCTTTTCCCAACTATGTTGGGGTCGGCTTCCAGTCTAACCGGATGCAGCTGAATACCAGTATTTGACATGGAGAGACCTACCTGACCTATCTGACCTCCACAACCCAGTTACTGGGTAACACGAAACCCCTTGGTAAGGCTGGTTGTTAGACTCTTGGGCTTCTCACTACCCATAACGACTGTCAAAGGTCGTCGAATGACAGTCGGGACCGACGGCTTAACGTGATTAACTTGTAGTACCTAAGTACCGTAGTCATTTTTAATTTCCAATAAGTATAAATAAATTAATGTTTTCGCCGACACGATAGGTGAAACTTACCTGATCTGTGTAAGTGGCCTCTAATGGATGATTGTACACGTTGAGGACGGCAGTAGAGTTTCTGGTTCTGAGAATAGCTGAGTGGATAGCGGCAAGGGATGTAGCAACGTCATGATAACCAAAGTTACTGAACCAGGCTGTTGCAGCGTTGTCGTCAAACGTAGAACCAATCAACATCTGGTGTCGTAGTACTCCCAATGCTGCGGTGCCGTCTGTCTAAGTTAACAAAAGAATTAGAAATTCTATTTAGAATATTCTCTGTAACTAGCGAGTAAAACAATCCAAACCTGATGAATGAGGATTTTTGTGTTTTTTTAAGTCATATCTAAGAGTGATGAATATAAATGTTGATGGATGAAGAGGAAGAAGAAGACCAAAGAAAATATAGATAGATTGTGTAAGGAAAGATATAAAAGTAAAACGACGAAAGGCAAGGAAGAATGGTCTTAGGAACAGTAATATTTATAAGTGTCAACCGCCTAACTAAGTCGGGTTGTTGTAGTTATTCCATACTCTATTTTAACAGGAGAGTAATAAGGCTAACTAAGATCTGGTGGTATGTATCCCTCAGTGTGTGAGGTCGACTCGCATTTGGCTGATTTTTAATACCTGCAAGCCGAGACGCCATTTAGGATAATATTAATCAAATTCATTATGACGTCAGAAAAATGTGATAAGTAAACAGCTTTTAGAGCCTACGTGACAACAAACATTAATGAACATAATTTATTTGTATCTTAATCATAATATTATCATCGTTGACACTTTTTATATGGAGTTTGTTGCAATTGACTTACTCTATTTAAATAATATTTTTCGACAGGTATACTGCCAATGTCAGTAAGATCCATGTTGGAAACATTAGAAGTGGTAAACATCAGCTCGTATGCGTTCGCCGCAAGAGCGCCCAGCGATGCTGTGAGAGTGCCGTTGAAGCTTATCAGGGTTTCCGTACTCGCATATCTGAAAGAATAATGTTGCTTAATTAAACCCAAATGCTTTTGCCAGACTATACCGTCTGGCGTCGTCCTAATTTGCTAACGATCGTACGAGCAAACGATGCGATTTTGTCGCACGATACAAATGGTGCGATGTTTCAACAGGTGTCCTAATAGCTCGCGTGATGCCCATCGCGCGATGGGCATCTTGCGATGCTGCCGCGTTGCTGTGCTCGCGCGATAACGCGTGACCAATTAGGACACTCAAAATATATTTGTAGCGTTGATTGCACGATCGTTATTAAGCATTTCCTGTGCTCGCGCGATGACTTGCTGGCTTCAATGTGGACACTCGAAAGAAATGCATGTAATCTCATCGTGCGACGAATTGGCATCGTTTGCTCGTACGATCGAAACCAATTAGGACAACGCCTCTTTTGGTAAGAGTGCTCCAAAATAACACTTGATGTAATTAATAATTCGACTGGCTCACACACACTGGAAATGTCAGCCACTCGATGTGTGCATTGTTAAATCGTAAACGTCGTTATTTCAGATGAGCATTGTTACCAAGATCACCTCTATTCACCGAGTTAATGCAAACCGCATGTAACGCCCTCGTCAGAGCCGAGAGTAGGCTAATAAAATTAAGTAGGTAAGTACTCCGAATCATATAGCTAGTGGCTTTGATCGGAACAAAGCCGTCTCTACTAACTCTCGTCGTCGTCTCGTTCGCGTAGATAAAGAATAAAAAAAAATTGACTTACCCTTCTGTTAGCTTAAGGAGTCTCGCGTGTATGGTTGGCGTTAAAGACAAAACGTAATTGAGCACTCCGAGTGTTGCGTTGATGAGTACGATGGGCGCAACGAACTGCAGCAGCATAAGCCAGGGCGAGCGGATCAGCACCAGCCACTGCTTCATCCACACTGCCAGCACCTGCTGGCACAACAGGCGAAAGCCCGTCACGCTGCTGTCGACTCTGTCTACTACAAAATAAAAACACAGTGTTGTATCAGAGGATTAGTTGATAAAATATTTGGTGAAACTAGCCTTTTGACCAATTTCGGCCTTATTGCTTAGGCAATAAGGTCAAAAAGTGGTCAGGCGCCAGTGTCAGCGATAGTACCTAGGTACAGAACAAGCTGAACTTCCAATTCGTCATTTTGATGAAATGACGAATGAAAGGAGTTTAAATTGGGGTGAGAGTTTTTACCTATGGAAAACAAATTTCCATCTCCTACATAACGAACAGTTTACAATCAGTAAACTGAGGTCATAATCATATCGAATAATATATTGTTGTGGGTATCTTAATTGTTGACGTAGTTTTTTTTTCCATAGTGGTTCAACAAAATGGCGCCAACTGGGAGAAACCCACGAGGAAAGACCAAATAATGTTATAGAGAAAATCAAAGACATTGTTACTGAAAATTTACTGTTGATTACGATGCTGTTATTTTTTGAGACTTTTTGTATAAGTTTTTAAGCTAGTAGTTCCTTTTTATTAGGGTTCCGTTACTACGGAACCCTAATAAAAAGAAAACAAGGAACCCTTATAGTTTCGCCATGTCCGTCTGTCTGTCTGTCCGCGGCTTAGCTCAGAAACGGTTAGTACTAGAAAGCTGTAATTTGGCATGGGTATACGTATTAATCACGCCGACAAAGAGGTAAAATAAAATCAAGTTTTTTTTTTTGTGTACCTCCCCTACACCTATACGTATAGTGGGGATATTTTTTTTTTCTCATCTATCCCATGGTGTGAGGTATCGTTAGAAACGTCGTTCAAAAATATTGCGAGTTTGCGAAAACCATTTTTGGATTCAGGGATCTGTTTGCGAAATAACTACAAATTTTTACTGCAAATTTTTGTTAGAGTCAAGTGTTCCTCCTGCCAGCTAAATGGTTGTACTTGGATTTGTGAAAAAATTCACAATAGTAGTATATATAACGAAATTAAAAGGAAAACTATCATAGCTAAGTAGGCTGTACAGGTTAAAGAGTAATAATCGACCAACTTAAATTTGCAGTTTGAAAAACATGTTCTCCCATACTTTCCGTATGGGAGAACAAGAGAAGTTTTTCAAACTGCAATGTTAAGTTTCTTCTTGGGATAAATTTATCCCAACTACGGAACCCTTCATTGTGCGTGGCTACAAGTACTTAGCCGGTTAAAAAATAAATAATTAAATACTTAATCTTATTAGGGCACAAATTAGATTGTTTTTCGACTATTAGAGGATATTATTAGTACTTATTATTTAGTTAGTAGACGGCCCATAGACTATGTTTTAAAAATTTGATTTTTCTTGTTGCGGTAATATAAAAAAAAATAGTTTATTTTAAAATAATGTTTCACTAATAAACACTTAATATATTTAAACCAGTTTTTTACCTTAACTGTGCTTATACGGTGTGCCTCATACGGTGCCTGTACCTTAGGCTGTGTTGTCTGTCAGTTAATTTAAGATTTTTATGAACTATGAAGATAGATAAACGAACTCCAAAGGTAAAGAAAATTGGCATCTTGGCCAATTGATCAGCCGATCAAATATTAAGTTCTTTAGGTCTGTGCTGTAAGTCTTTTCAAAATACGGTTTACTGACCACGAGAGCAGTGCCCAGTGCACCGATACTAAGAATATACAATACGGAAAACCGCCTCTAATCAAGGACTCATTTAAGTCATGTTTTGTAAAAAAAAAGCTTGTAATCTTATTTTGAGAATTTTCGCTGATACATTTTTTCGTAACATGCAACACAAATTTATTATGATAACATTTTATATAATTTACGTAACTCACATTCTTCTAAAGACGAATCAAGTTCGTTTTTCAACGTATCATCTATAGTTGAATCCGTCGTATTTGTCGCAGCGTCATCCGTTTCTGAAATAACCGGTGACAGGTCCGACCCGACACTGCAATACACAACATTATAATTAATATTGTATCCTTACCTAAAATAGATATTAAATAATAATAATAGATGAGATAGACTCAGCGATCAATGTGCCGATAGTCGTATCTGCCAATGGCTTAATTGCCAAGAGCCTCAACCAACACCTAAGGAGGCTCTCGTTTGGCAGCTGGATCAAGGGCTTGATTCAGAAAGCGGTACAATTTTAGAGTACCTAGACATGGCTCGCATTGTCAGGAGGTTCCTCTCTCTGTAGCCCTGACCGCCGGTAGCTTGGACCCTGTTCCCGATACCAGAGGGCTACTATTTTTAAATGCTTATTTTTATTTTTTAATATTCTAATATTTAAAAATGTAATTTATAAGTATTTTAAATGAAATAAAGGTCATAATAATAATAAAAACTTTATTGGTGTTCAAGAAACCCGTACAAATTCAAATAGCACTAGCCTCCACACTAGGACTCCCTGTGTCGAGGAGACTAGTCTCCTTCGTCTTACAACTTTAAAATGTACAAAGTAAGTACTATATATAGGTACCCAACAAGCAAAATAATCCTGGAATGCGATTTTATAATGCTACGTGGACTTATAAAACTCCGATGATAGTTTTGGTGGTTGCTACTGCGCTTTTAACAGCATAAATACATGCTGTTTTTACTCAAGTACGTTTAATCCTATAATTTGTACTTAAATCGGTAAATAGGATCATATTTCCTGACAAATATAGGATCAAGACTCCTATAAAAGCATGAAACAAGAGTAATTGCACTCAGGAGTAATTACTCCGGTAACTCAGACTTATATGCGCCTATAAGATAACATCTGCGGACCATTTAAATCTTAATACTCCTGTAGGAGCATGTACCAGGAAGATATACACTGAGGAGCAATTACTCTTGTTATTTTTACTTATAACCTCATATAAGCTAATATTTTATGATCAATTTAAGTAAATTAAAGTTAAATTACTGTAAATCATTTATGTATCTGGTTTGGTTTTACATAAACTTAAAAGTAAGTGTTAAATGAATTACATAGCCACGTTTTAAAAATAATAAATCACCAAGATTATATAAAAAAAAAAAAACATTTCACAAACAATCCTCTTAAGAAGCCACTTTTGCTTGTTAACGACCAGTAAAGGCGAAAACGCGCTTTATATCGTTTTGCAAATTCTATTGTAGGATTTGATTTGAATCGATTTTCATCTGGGCATTGCAGAACCCTAATCGGTAACAATGGCGAATCTTTTTCGGTTTTGAGATAACCCAATATAGAACCAATACAGTTATATTGGTACTATGTCACTCTTGGAAATGCTAAAAAGACTTATTTCAGCACTATGTCATACTTGGAAATGCTCACCAAGAAAATGGCAGCTGCCTTCATAATATTTATTTAATATTAATTAATACTAAAATGTAAATTAGCAAATTTCAAAAGGCGCTTTAATTTTTGTATCAAAACCATGATAGATTTCACAGAAAATTCACATTCCCCTACGAATAAGCTATAAGACCAACAATTTGACAGCAATAAGATTTTGTTTTTCTACTAAGGTTGAAATTAATACATTCTGATTCATATAGGTTCAAGATGTTAATAAATATTTTTTTACAGAGCACAACAAGCGATACACTCACTTCGACTGTTCACTATATATTATAGAAGCATTTCTAGGCGCGTATTAATCTCATTTTTGACTATAACTTACTTATATTGAGATTTACAGGAGTAATTGCATTGACGTAACTCAATTACAGGAGCAATATAGGCGTATATGGAACTTCAGCGGTCTAATATAAATACGTTATAAGTAAAAGTAGACTTATAAAGTGGGCCCTTTTCGAGACTTATATGCAGATATAAGTCTCATATAGTCCTCGATAAATGATGGTTCTAGGATAGTTTAAAAACCACTTTTTGCTAGTTGGGTAGACACATGCGTAACATCGGTCGGTAAGATTTTTGAAGTGACAATATTCGAATGTTATTCCAATACAATAAATTCAACTAATCATCTTGTACCTTGGATACATTAAATTTAAGTTTGTAGTGTTTGCATACGTGTGTGGTGTGGGTATGTGATGAATGAGTGAATTAAGGTGGGTTTGGACCAAACTAAAATAGAACCGGGGCAAGGGTAAGAGCAATTCCTAACATTTCTGTAGGTATGTTTAAACCTAGGGATACCGGATAAGTGGCGCCAGAATAAGCATTCGCTCGTTTGGTCCAAATCGACCTTTATGTATTATTGTGATGAGTGCGTGTGTTGTTCTCATGGGATAAGGAACTTCTCCGTGCTTTCATAGTCCATTCCTGCCAGGAATTTAGAATGGTGATTTTTACATTTATTTCTAGTCATGGTCATTGAGTTAACTGTAAATAAATGATCCCATATAAAGAAAGCATCTGTTGCCAAAAAAGAGTCTACATTTAGAGTTATGCCATTTGGGTTTATTTGCATTTCTAAGAGAGCGCACGTTGAGATATTCCTAACAAAACACTAAGTACTCGTATATATTACATATAATATGATCTACTTACGACATAAATACATCCTCTAATGTGGTAGCAATTAATCCATAGTTCTTGAATTTAATTTTATCGATATTCCTCTCCAAATCTGTCAACATTTCTTCAAAGGTATGGGAATAGTCATTGACTAAACTATATGTGATTTCCGTGCCTACAAAATAAATAATTATTATAATTATTTTTATTTCACAACTTACCGCGAATTAGGTAGCAGCAACTTACCGCGATCTTCCTTTACAATAGTGCCCGGAATATAATTATTTATAAGTATAGAGCACTCATGGAAATCAAAGTCTTCGTCCTTAACGATCACAAGAGTGTATCCAACGCCGTAATGACGTTTGAGGAAGTATGGAGAGCCCACGCACTGTAGACGACCGTTTGCCATTATAGCCACTCTGTCGCCCAGAATATCTGCCTCGTCCATGAAATGAGTCGTCAGAATCATCGAGCGACCTAAATGAAGTAAATGTGTTATGATTAATTTGAAAACATTACCAAAAAACTGACCTTTTGAATGTAAAAAGGCTTTAGGATTTACGTCCATATTCACTCACAAATTTCGGAGGGAATAATAAATAAATTATTACTTAAGTACCTTTTTTCTCTTTCTGCAAGAGCTCCCATAGTGCTCTGCGAGAAGAAGGATCCATGCCAGACGTGGGTTCGTCGAGCAATACCACACGCGCTGCTCCGCTAAGAGCAATACCTACACACAAACGTCTCTTTTGACCTCCAGAAAGACCCTTTGAAGGATAGTTACGCTGTAAAAGAAATAAAAACATATAAGTCCACATACAAACAAATAATAAAAAAATCGTAATCTACACCGCGTCTTTCAAGCACTCCACGAAGCGTTAAAAACATGAAAACCTCGGATTTCTGTTACAGTGAATGTTTAAAAATTCTAAATGGAATGTTTAGCTAATAATATACATGGAGGCAGGGACATTGACGCGAAAACTGATACCATGGATTCAGTACTTCTGAACTCCCCAGCGTTGAAATTTTTCGACGGTCAAAAATAAATCTGCTGTTTCATAGAAAAGTGCAATACACGCGGTCAAAATGTATGGAAAAGCAGTTTTTTTTTAATAACTGACGAAAAATTACAACGCAGCGGTGTTCGAAATCATGTACTGAATTCATGGTAACAGGCTTCTCGTCGATGTTCCTGCCACCCCGTATAGTAGGATAGGATTTCTGGGTGAATCATACAGAGAGGCAGTAAAGTTAAGTTTAGCAAAGTCTAGTGAAGGATTATAAAAAGGTACACCATTAATAAAACAAACTGAAATGTTTAGTACCGTGGTTAGTAGGTACCCTACAACGAAGCCAAAATTTTTACTTTAGATTTTAATTACCAACCTATTTAAGTTTTAACCGCACCAACGTTTTTAGTAACCGAAAAAAGAAAATCAATTTGCCAGTATTTTGAGCCTTTTATAAACGCATCTTTTGATATCATTTTCAAGTCTCTATATTAATAATTGAGGACGTTAGCCCCCCGGTCGCACTTTTCTCGAAAACGGGTACCCTACCGATGCGATCGAAAAAGCATTTTCAATGCTAAAAACAAAAAGCACAAAAAAAAATTGGTAGACATTGCAATTTATAGTAAAAACAAAATCCCCCCTCGATTAAAAATAATAATTCAGTGTAACAAAAGTATGTGATCAAAACCCCCAGGCGCTCCATTACAATTAATGAACAGAATTGATCAAAATCAATCGATTTCGTGCACGGCCTCTTAATAATTAAGCTTTTTATTTAATGTAATTCCTCCTATTGTAAATTTTATTGAGAAATAGATACAAAGTTAGAAGCCGGATAGTAGGCGCTCTTTGCCGAACAATCGCCGACTACGAAAGTGGCCGGATAGTCGGAACATCTTTATTGATAATCTATTGGTATTATTTCCGTTAGATTATAAACTGTCGAAAAATTGTGAACTGGGTGAAATGGATAGGTTA
Source organism: Agrochola lota (assembly GCA_947364205.1). Lineage (NCBI taxonomy): Eukaryota > Metazoa > Arthropoda > Insecta > Lepidoptera > Noctuidae > Agrochola > Agrochola lota. Next base: position 12,026,230 of record OX376223.1, on the reverse strand, counting down.
GAACTGTCACAAACCGCGCGCAAGCCGAGCGAACGAAGCGAGCGTTGCCGCAGCAACGGCCGGCGAGCGCTACTTCCAAGTTGCTCGCAGCTAGGCACACTATTTAGTATTAGCGCAAGGTGCGTTACGTCGCAAACAAGTTGGATACCAGCATGTCGATTCTGTAAAAATATCACCGTGAAAACTTGCGTGGAGTGAGCTGTCAGTGAAAACTCACTGATGCTAGGGATTGACCAAGCATTACATTTACAATCGTAATCGAGATTTAAATTATATTTTTTATGCTAATTCTATTGGACATTTTTTATTAAGTATTCTAAAGCTAGTATCTAAATGTCTAAACATTACATTATATACCCCCCTATATAGTAATGTTTAGTAAAATAACAAAGCAGATATCCAATCAGAAACTCAATTTTGTTTTATTCTATTTTGTTCCTAGACTAGTCCCTTTATATATATTATAACCTGAGGCGCGACGCGTTACGCACGTAGGTACCTACCAACAATAAATAAAATAGAACGTACCTACATAGGTATCTAAACGTTGCTGCTACTTACGTACTAAAGAAAATGCTCATCGACATAGTTTGTTATTATGAACCCATTGTTAACTTATATTATAAACGCAATCGAGTGTTAATAGTGTGTAATTTAACCCCACACAAACTATGTGGGAACCTACCTAAACGATGTAAGTAGTCATATAGATAAAAAGATGTGTATATTATTTGTACCTACCTACCGAATATTTTATTGGAGATAACCTACCTACGCGTTGAATAAAATCATATTCATCAAATCATTACAAAATTCTTAAGTTCAACAGCTGACACTCTTGCAGCGCGCGCATACCGAATCACTTCACCACGTTGAAGCGGTAAGAATCGCGCTTGCGCGCTAGGTAGACACTATCACATTGAGATTTTTTTAACTTACTACGTACCTACATACTTATTTAACTTGTAACGCGTCACGTACTTGCGTACTAAATACCAACGTCCAATAAGTACCTACAATGTTTTATTCATCATCATCATATATAACCCAAGTAAAACTGACACTTGTAGCGCGCGCACATCACATCACCGAAGTGTTGTCGCCGAGGAAATAACACGCGTTACCATGGTGACCACCCGCGTGATCACTTCACCCGATTCTCAAAGAATCGGATGAAGTGATCACTTCGCGCAGGCGCGCCGCTGAGGAAATAACACGCGTTACCATGGTGACCACCCGCGTGATCACTTCACCCGATTCTTAAAGAATCGGATGAAGTGATCACTTCGCGCAGGCGCGCCGCTGAGGAAATAACACGCGTTACCATGGTGACCACACGCGTGATCACTTCACCCGATTCTTAAAGAATCGGATGAAGTGATCACGCCGCGCAGGCGCGCTGTTACGCACTTTGTTTTTTTGCTGCTTATTGCTGTACTTATTGGTACCTACTTATTAAATTTTATTTTATATATGTTCTGACTGCACATGCGTGACGCGTTACATACCTACAGGTTGAATAAGTAGTATGTAACTAGTTCATTTAAAAAAAACTAGTTTAATTATTGAAAACAAAATGTATCTAGGCAATAAACTGACTTTTTAAATGTACAAAACGGTATGATTTAGACATTGAATTATCTAAAAGTATTGAAATAAATAGGTACTCATTATTGACTCTGAACACGTATAGGCTTATGGACATGGCCGTCAAAGAGGGGAAAAAATAAATAAAGTGCGTAACAGCGCGCCTGCGCGGCGTGATCACTTCATCCGATTCTTTAAGAATCGGGTGAAGTGATCACGCGGGTGGTCACCGTGGTAAGGCGTGCTATTTCCTCGGCGACAACACTTCGGTGATGTGATGTGCGCGCGCTACAAATGTCGGTTTTACTTGGGTTATATATAATGATGATGAATAAAACATTGTATCTAGGTACTTATTGGACGTTGGTATTTAGTACGCAAGTACGTGACGCGTTACAAGTTGAATAAGTATGTAGGTACGTAGTAAGTAAAAAAAAACCTCAATGTGATAGTGTCTACCTAGCGCGCAAGCGCAATTCTTACCGCTTCAACGTGGTGAAGTGATTCGGTGTGCGCGCGCTGCAAGTGTCAGCTGTTGAACTTAAGAAGGATTTGATGAATATGATTTTATTCAACGCGTAGGTAGGTTATCTCCAATAAAATATTCGGTAGGTAGGTACAAATAATATACACATCTTTTTATCTATATGACTACTTACATCGTTTAGGTAGGTTCCCACATAGTTTGTGTGGGGTTAAATTACACACTATTAACACTCGATTGCGTTTATAATATAAGTTAACAATGGGTTCATAATAACAAACTATGTCGATGAGCATTTTCTTTAGTACGTAAGTAGCAGCAACGTTTAGATACCTATGTAGGTACGTTCTATTTTATTTATTGTTGTTGGTAGGTACCTACGTACGTAACGCGTCGCGCCTCAGGCTATTTATATTAAGGGACTAGTATAGGAACAAAATAGAATAAAACAAAATTGAGTTTCTGATTGGATATCTGTTTTGCTATTTTATTAAAACCCCCCCTATATAATAATGTTTAGACATTTAAATACTAGCTTTAGAATACTTAATATAAAATTGTCAATAGAATTAACATAAAAAATATAATTTAAATCTCGATTACGTTTGTAAATGTAATGCTTGGTCATCCCTAGTATCGGATGGGGTGACACTGACAGCTCACTGCACGAACACTTCCCCTAAGTTTTCACGGTGAGATGGTTACAGAATAGCACAGCAGTTCACAATTTGACGCAATCTATACACGATTAGTCCGTGTGCGTACTGGCACTGAAGGTATATTATGGAATAGAGTAGGTATTTAATTAGGTCACTACGAAATATACGCGAGTATTACTCTTGTATAGATTGGAAAACCTTAGTAAAAAGTAATTTTCAATCAATACTCGATTCATTTCGCACCTTTGCGTTCTGGCCTAGTCATAGAAATATAAATAACAAGACAAGTGGCATGGGGGCGTTTCTGTGTCCGCGCGTCGTGATCACGATGCTCATGTCTCAGGCAAACGGCCGTCTCCGCTAACTAGTGCGCTTTCGAACGGGATCGTGATAACATTTAAGAATACTGATTAAGAATAGTGGTTTCTTGTAAAAATCGAAACCAAACTAGAAACTTAATAAATCATAGAGCCACTTAACATTCAGTACAAGTATTTTACTATATTTGTGTTGAAAATCATGTTTTTTTTTTCCTAACACATTGAATTGTTGTAATTTTTTTATTTACTATTATTTTTTTAGCTACGTACTGTTTATTTATATCATCTTATTATATGTATATCGATTTTTATTTATTGTTTTTTCAGGAACTCCAAAAATGTTTAGTACAATTATAAATGGGAGAATCGATAACTTTCCGATTTAGTCAATCACTAGTGTACATGTAAAATAAATGGCTTTTGCGCAGCACAACGACCGCGATCGATGTTTTCGTATGCGTGAGTTGTACGGTGCATGGTAAATGCACGCTGTGTTTGATGGGATAAGGTTTATAATAAAACCTATCCTATCTACCTATCTACATTACAGTTAGAATTTAATTTTCCTCGATTGTAATTAATCTATATCATAATTTTACTTTATACTTATACTTGAATAAAATTTTTTTTTTTTTTTTATTATAATAGATTTTGATAATATTATTATGCATTGCATCACAACATTAATTACATAATGCGCTATGTTATATTTATTACGTATCCAATATGTCAAAACGTCAAACAAAAAGCATAAACGACAGCTGCGCGCACAGACTGTCTGTGGCGCGTGAGTCGCCGATGGTACGAAATGTTACCATTATAAATATTATATTTTTTATAAACATTTAGGATTTGTGTATTGTATTTATTCATTTTATTTTTTGTTATTTTTCTCTGCTGCACCGGTTGACGTCATAACGTCAACGCCGGCTGTCGCTGAAAACCAGCGCTGGGGCTCTGTCTCGCATAGGGTCGCAGCTTTTTGCTGAGCGATGGCCGTTTTGCGTGGATGTGACGCATGTTTTCCCCGGAACTGTTTATTTTCGTGTTTTGTTCTTACCTTGCGTCATGTTTTACCGCAAATAAACGTATTTTCTTTATTTCTTTCTAGATTGTGTAGTACGTTCTGGTTTATAAATTACAAGTATGAGCGCCACCTCGTATCTATTGGGTTTACTGATCTGCATGTGTAGTTGTGGGGACGAAGTGGGGATAACGTGGAGACATTCGGTTTCGTTTTTTTTTTTTTTTTAAAGCGTTGCTCCACACTAAGAATTTCTTCTTGTATCGTGGGTGCGTTTACAAACATAGAAACGCACATACACTAACACCCAGACCCGGAACAACTACTTGCAGATCATACAAATATTTGTTCCGTGCGGGGATCGAACCCGCAACACGTGGCGCAGCAGTCGATCGCTCAGCCACTGCGCCAACCGTGTCGTCAAATCACCGAAACAAACCGAAATCAATGAGCCAACCTTTTCTTGTAGCTCTAATTTTTCAATGAGGTCATTTATTTCATGATTGAGCTCTTTGCCTTTGAATCCTTTCAGCCTGGCGAAAAATTCCAAATGTTCCTTGACCGTGAGTTCGTTAAATAGCACATTGTGCTGTGGACATAGCCCAATATGAGAACGGGCCGCGGAGCCCTGCGTAGACATATCAAACCCGACAATGTTCACAGAACCGCGGGTTACCTTTAAGTTACCTGAAACATGAAAAATAACCATCAAGCTGATAATATGACATTAGGCATAAACAAAAATTATATAGATTATTCGGATAGTAAAAACCCTCGACAATCTCGATAAAATAGTTTCCGCACACCTCTGAAATTACTTATTTAGTTATTTAGCCGAGAATTATAAGAATGTTTGAAAAACCTTCAACTCTTATTTAGGTAGATTATTATACTGCCTGGTAACATTATATTAAAGCCAGTGGCCCACTTCACAATAATATAATTAGTCGCGCAACGGTCCAGTTGCTTACCAGAAATGCATGTTTCAATTGAGCTGAACCCACTCCGCATGGGAACGGCAAAACAGTGCGAATACTATATTTAGACATAAAATTCTTAATAGTAGGACAGAACAGTCTATTTCAATTCTCAAGTAATAAATTAGGTAAGTATTACATTTCCCCTTTAATTTTATTTTAAAATTGTAAAGCGGTGACGATTAACGACTTTTATCGTTTACAATAAATAAGTAAAAGATTTGTACAAACCCGTCATCATAGATATTGTAGTAGATTTGCCTGCACCATTATGCCCAAGTAAGACTGTGATTTGATCGTCATATATATTCAAAGATAAATTATTAACTGCTGTGTTATTACCAAATATTTTTGTTAAATTCTGTAAATAAATATGTCGAGTTATTGATACTTAGTATTCAAGGTGAAAAGTTGAATCGGGCCCTGAAGGAGAAGTAGTTAGGTACCCTAAATATTGATGTCACCAATTTTTAATCAAAGGAAACGTTCGATTTCTTTCACAAGTAAATGGATAGAATATTAAAAAAAATCACTAGCCTGAATCGGGAATCGAAATAACACAAGTTCAAAAAATAACACCTGTATTTTATGACACGAATCGAAAAGGTCTTATGATTTTTTCGATTGGTGCCAGAAAAAATTCCATAAGGATAATTTATTTTTAAACATTGCATCTAAATTTTAAGGATATTTAGGTACTTTAGCTCCAGCTATCTAATTACGCTACACATTTTCGATTTGCAATTGAGTCAAATTGGTTTCGTTTGACTAGAATTGCTTTCAATTTACAACTTTTGAAAGCAATTCTAGTCAAACGAAACCAATTTGACTCAATTGCAAATCGAAAATGTGTAGCGTAATTAGATAGCAGGGCCCGCTTCCAATTTCCACCCACAGGATTAAAAAATTTAGTAATTTTACAGATAAGTAATTATAGTTATAATCGGTAATACTAGCGGTAATTTAGAAATGTTAGTTAGTTTGTACTTTTACATCGATTTTGTTGAAACACTTACTTGCATTTTCACACCAATCGCGCGGTCGGTGGGATCCTTTTCTTTTATAATATCATCAAATTCACTATTTTCATTTTCCAAAACAAAACCAGAATCTGAAAAAAAATACATAACATAAATTATTTAAACCATTATTTTATAAAATATACGGTGGTCTATGGGTGTACTGTAGGTGGCTTCTCATTACAAAATCCTGGGTACATTATTCTTAGAGAACAATGTAAAAAAACAATAACAGAAACAACTGATGGCCGGCGGCTCAACCATTTTGAAGGGAACTGAACACACACGCGAAACCGCATCAGTCAAACATTTGACTGAGATAACATATTCTCAACAGCCATGCTCTTTCATTTCAAACACCTAACAACATATTATATGGCTCCATACAGATTGCGCAGACTGCTATCCCTCTTAAAGATAGCTGTCCTTCGGAAAACATGCCCATCACACTTAGAGTTAGCGCGCAGTGCGCGCACGTATGAGTGTGACCGCACCGTGACAAAAAAACGTGTGAGGTCGGGGGACCCCCGTCAGGAACGACGTTCCTTCTCAAGTATGACTTGGTGGCGGCATCTACAACGCCATATGCGAACTACGCATCACACTGCCGGCACGCAAAATCCTGTATCGCGCAAGCTGAGTTTACCGCGTTACGAGTATAATATAGTAGTATAATATAGTTGCCCACCAGACACGACCCCCGGTTGGTTTGAGGATCCTACCTTTTCTATAGAAGATGAGTGAATTCGCCACCCTGTTCCTCATACCTCCATACTGGTGACCCCAAACATGGACATGCAGCCTTCGAACAGCGACATCAGCGTGACGTTATTATCATCACTTCCTCAAGGTTTTGATGGGCGAGTCACACAGGCAGTCAACTCCCACGGTGTCAACGGGTATCCTGACCATCAGCATGCAGTGGATGCGCATTCCTTGTCATTATTCTTGGGCATGGACCCTCAGCCTCATCAGCAACCTTGGTAGAGCACACTGCACTTTCGGCCGATCCACAAACTGACCCCTTAAATCCTCTCCTGGTCGACGCCAGTGGTCAGCCTCAACCCAGCGCTGTACCAAATCTGACTCACTGGAGCATAACGCAGACCCACCCGACTCACTGGGGAACCACCGCAGACAGTTCTGACTCACCGCGAACTATGTGGCACCCGGTTCCGACTCGCTGGAACCTCAACTACCACTGGCATGCATCTTAAGATACATGACTCAGCACCATCGGCTTTAACACCCACGAAAACCATGAAAACGACACCTATAACGAAAAGTTTGAAAATTTTCGCAGCCGCCATCTTGGATTTACATTTTGACATCAGTATCGGGTTAAGCACCCTCGAAATCTGTGAAAACGACATGGGTGTCGTTTTCACAGATTTCGAGGGTGCTTAACGAAAAATTTAAAAAAATTGCGCAGCCCCATCTCAGATTTACATTTTGACCTCACTATCGGCTTAAGTACCCTCAAGAACTATGACAACGACACCCAAGACGAAAAATTTTAAAATTATCTCAGCCGCTAACTTGGATTTACATTTTGACCAAATTCACACTTTCTCAAAGAGAAAAAAAAGACAGAGACAGAGAGAAAGTGTGAATTTACACACACTCTCTCTCTCTTTCTTTCTCTTTGAATTAGAAGAGGACAGTCGCAAGTATGAATGGTTTTTTAGCATGAGATTTCTGCCAGTGCACTAAGTTTCTGTCACTATCACGTCACGTCATCAAAGTAGAGTGCGCTCACAAAGGATGACAGTCACCAAAGTTTTTAGAAATCCAGGTGTCGACATGGATTTGGAAGAAACGGTTAATGACCGTTGACCGTCTACAAACTCATATGACGTAAAAGAAAATATCGTAAAAAGGAATACTGGGTGTAACAAGCTAATAAATAGAAAGTTTTACACCATCTTTATATTTTTTCAATATTTTCGAGTTTTGATGACTTACTGCGCCTTTTACCCAAAGATTTCAATCGTAGATTTGCCCTGCCGTGTTAAAAAATGGTCGCGTTTCTGTTTCGTTTTGACACCTAGAGGTGTCAAAACGAAACAGAAACGCGACACACAATATCGCAGACATTTGACTTGATTGTCATGGAAACGCCATTATTATTGTGTGAAGTCACTCTTCTCACTATGGGCACTTTTTCGCGCGACGTAGTACGGTGACGGCACATCTACGATTTAAATCTTTGCTTTTACCTGCATTAACATCCAAAAATACGAACATGAATGTCATCCTGGTGCACAGTCCCGCTATGAGGAGACGCTGACGCCATTTTGCGTGTTACTTTGTCGATAGTTAGAAAACGAATGGGGAGTGGAAACGCAATGCGTGGAGAGTGACAATTATTTTGTCATCCGTGCTCGCGCGTCTTTTGAAACCTAGCGGCGCGGTAAAAGTATCACCTGAACCCTGTGTGTTTACGTAACACACGATCAATCACAATCTGAATCATTTTCATATTGCTAGCTAGCTATTTTAATATTGCATTTAGATATTGCTAATCTGCTGCTTCATATCTTCGAATAAATTGTCCGCTTAACCACGTAAATAACGCAATGAATGTTGTTCAACTGTCAAAATTAAACAGGGTGCAGGCTGTCACGTCGTAACGTGCGCGCATCTCCATACATATCCACAGACCGGACAAGAGTGACAAAACAGTCACGGTGACAGACGTCACTCGTGAGTCGTGTGCGCTAACTCTAATACTTCAATCAGCTTACTATCTTTGTAACCATGTCCCGATGTCCTAATAGACAGCGATCGTCGTCATGCGAATACCTACGCGTTCTGTTAGGACACTGGGTGTGTTCTTATCCAAATACTTTTTATTTTTCAATTATTTTTTTACTAAGCTTTATAATTTGACATCAACTTTCTTTAATAAAACTGATAAGTGTTTAATTACTTACCTGATTTATACTTAGGCCACCAAAATCGCAACTGGAAGGGGAAGTACCAGGGCTTGGGAGTGCCATAGGGTCCTGGTAACACTTGTTCAAGGTAGAGGGTGACCAGCATGTACAGGACGCAGTCCACTACCATCATGAGGACCACGTGTCCGAACACGAAGCGACTCGTCTCCGTCTCGGGTGACGACATGAACTCGCCCCATTGCAAGCCTAATTGAAAGAATACGTTCAGTCAAGCAATTTAGCACTTAGACGGTCGCTATGTTAGAATATATTCTCCTACGCTCATGTGTAACATCGAGTCCAATTAGGTACTACGTCGATATCATGAGGCGCGTGTTATTTAAGTTAGTATCACCGAAACAAACAATTAAAATAATTATGGACAATCTACAAAGATTGTCCATAATTATTTTTAATGTTTTTCTCTGTGTTATTTTGTTTTGGACCACAATACAAATACAGACATTAACAAGTCAGAAACCTTATAAATTACCTCCAGAGCTTTCCTTAGCAAGCATAAGTTGAAAACCATAAGACATCGCTGAGTTAAGACTCAAGCATGTGATGGCCTGCACCGCAGTAGACATGCTGACGTCTATAGCCAGCAGGAAGGCAGGGACGTAAGTCAAGAACCAGGCCACCGCCGTGAACAACGCAGCTGTACTACCTTTACGAAACAAAAACAAAATTAACATAATAGATAAGCAGGGATCGTAAAACAAATAAAAAATAGGAAGGGATATAGCATACCTGTTGAAAATATACTGCTTATCATGAAAGCGAAAAATATCGTGCAAGTTAAGTACAGAACCATAAAAAATAGCAAAACTGTCCAAGGCGTATTAGTAAATACAGCGTATTCACTGAAGCCAGCGTCGTTAGTGAACCAATTTACCTAAAAATAATATAAACGTTATGTAAGTTGAATATATTGAATGCCACCAAATTGTTAATATAAATAATATAGTTGTCGAGCAATCTTACCTTCAAAAGTACAACAGTTAAAATTGCGGTCACTAATAGAAAAATAAACTGCTTGCAAAACCATGCGACCCAGTGCAACCAAGTAGGGAGACCCATAATTTTCATTGTTTCCTGAAATTAGATCATTTTAACAAATAGTAACAAACTTCGTAGAATCTTAATGCGCCCAATGAAAAATAAGAAAAAATAGGTAGGCCCGTAGTACCTTTAATTGTAATTCCTTTTCTACCGCAACTGCTCTCGCTATGTTGACAGCGGTGTAGCTGAAGCTTAACATGATGAACATGGGGAACAAGAACTGCAGCAGATCTACTGCCAAGTCCTCAACGAAGGGCGGATGAGGGAACCTCTGTATGTTCACCTTGAACGACTTTAAGTCCAATCCGGTTACTCTCGATATCAACTCGGTTGAAATAACTTGTTGAAGTGCTACGAACATTTCGTTAACATAACCTGTACAAAAAAAACTTTATGAACGAATAAATAAATTAAACCTTACCAAGTGTTATAATTTATTGTAAATATTTAGTACCTACCGGTACTAAATTTTTAGAAGAAGTCAATTTTGAAAACATGCCAATAGCGAGTGTTTAGCTATAAGTTACCTGGGTCATTGCCACCTTCCCAAGAGAAAGGAAATCTAGGTCCAGCCATCTCAAACATAGGAAATATCACATCAGTTCTCCATGTGCGCCCTCCACGTTGGTAGAATGAATTAAGACGTGGCCTCTCAGGAAAGCGTAGCGAATAGGATAAGTTATTTGACAATTCCTGTGCTCCTGAAAAAAAAATATAACCTTTGTTATTGATATCTATAGAAATGCAGACAAAGAAAAACGGGAGGAAACTGATGAAATACTTACCATACAGCTTATCGTCAAACTCGACGGCTGCGATAACCTTACGAGTAGTTTCTTCGTTAATGTATATTCCTCTTATGAGAGTACTGTTCTTATAAGGAACTAGCCTTATACGAGACCTTACATAGTCAATAATGGCTGTTGAATTTAAATTAATGAAATTTGGTGGTAATTCTGGAAAACCTGGTAATTTTCCGATCAAAGTAGGAAGCTGTTCTATCATGTTTTGTTCAAGTAAATTAGTGACAGCAGTTCTCATAACGTCATCCAACACTACACTGTCTGGTGAATACGCTATAGCTAATTCACTAATGTTCATGCCTCCTCTGAAAAAAATAAACCCAACAATATAAGATACGTATTTACGTAATGACATGGTATTATTATTGTTATCACAAGAATGAGACTTAGCGCCTTATCTCGGCCTTATAGGGAAGTAGAGCTAATTAGGTATAACAAATTCATATTTTTAATATAAACCTTAACCTACCAGGTAGGATAAGGGTTTGTGTTTAAAATATTGAGTTTTATAATCAAATTAGAAGTTTCAAAAGTAACTAAGTAATTGACCACATAAAAACTAAAATCATGATAAAACATAAATATTTTTCACACTTCGCTATGTCGTAGCACTCATAGGGTCGTCTTATTAAAACCGACCAAGTGCGATTTTTTTGTTCAGATAAATGAAAATACTAAACGAAGAATAATTTTCATATTAAATATAAAAAATTAAAGATAAATTTGTATTTCATATTGATACTGTGTAATTACAACGTTATTGTTTGCAGTTGCAGAAAATGTCCCGTCCTAACTATACTATAATATATGTCAGAAATACGATGATTTAACTATTCGGAGCGCCAGCGCTGCCTAGTGGCGCTCGACAAAGTCTACAACATAACGCTCGGACCGGCCGGAGTGAAGCGAAGAAGGATGAAGAGTTCGTGAGTGAGCACGTTTTGAAACTGTCGCGCGTTCAGTATACTTATGTCGTGTACCTACAGTGTTTTTAATTTGATAGAATTGCAAGTGTGTTATTTGATAGTAAATTATAATTTGATCTGAACTCTCGTTTTGTCGTTTTTTTTATTGCACAATATCCAAGACTACCCACAAGTTCGCAGACAGTAGTTAAAATATGCCTGATAGTAACGAGATACACATACCATCCTTCCATTATATGTATATATATATAATATAACATTATAAATGCGAAAGTAAGTTTGTTTGTTTGTTACGCTTTCACGCTAAAATGGTTGAATGGATTTGGGTGAAACTTGGCACATGGGAAGACCGTGAACTAGGTTAGGACATTGGCTACTTTTCATCCTGGTCCGCAGACGAAGTCGCGGGCAACAGCTAGTATTTAAATAAAATACCTTATGAATCGGCCTTTTTAATATTTCTTGATTATAAACGGTATTAATGGTACATGTTAAACAAAAGTTTCAAATTTCTAACTTGTTTAGTTGTTGCGATAGAGCTCGTACAAAAATGGTCTAAAACTGACAACTGTTACGGGTCCCTATTTCTTTATCTTTGAAGTTAAAAAAAAAGCTTCTTGACTCGATGAGTTCTAGACAATGACACCGCACATGCGAGGACAAGATTTTCAATGTCCAAAGTTTCCCTTTAATTTTAAACTTTATTTAATGTTTATTATTCGTTGTTATAGCGACAATAGAAATACACTATCTTTGAAAATTTCAAGTGTATTACAGTTCATGAGGTACAGCCCGCTGACAGACAGACGGACGGCCAGACAGCGGAGGCTTAATAAGAGGGTTCCGTTTGGCACCCTTCGGGTACGGATCCCTCAACTTGCCTTTGGGTTATTTAAAATACCTAAATAAATTACGATGAATTGATGATGCAGGAACGTATATGGGTAAATTATATTATAGCGTAGGTAATAATAAATACTTATAATCACAATTTACAGACGTAAAAATATTATCTACAGATAAGAATACTTTTAAATATTGAAATTACTGGTTTGCTTTCAGATCCAATGCAATGTTTTGTTTGTCGACAATAAACATACTTTGTCAAGTTTGAATTCAAAATTCTTAATACCATGTAAGTAGCAGCTAAGGGCCCGAGAACACCTACCCCAACCACACCACAACGACAACACATGGTCGGGCGCTAATTTGTATGAAAATGAATAGTTTATTCACACGGACCACATTTGGCCGTCAAAATCGTGATACTGACCACCAAGGCCACAACGCAACCACCAGCGAGACCGTGCACTAGCGGCCGGCCACATCGGCAAACAACTTTGCGTTCGCGACCATTTGATTTGATTTTGTAGATGTCGCAGGGAGATTGCATGATTCGTCATTTTACAAACGGCGCCGTCCGTTTATAAACGCTGGCGGTTTTGCAAAATGCCTAAGGCAAAATGTAAATTGCCTAGTCACTTTATAATATGTCACCACATTTGATGGACAATACAAACGCCGTTTACAAAATGCCGCGGCAGATTGAAGTATTTAGTTATAATAATAATACCAGCCTGTTTATGTCCCACTGCAGGGCAAAGGCCTCTTCTCATACAGAGAAGGCACGAGCATTGATCACCACGCTTGCTCAAGACAGGTTGGCGATTACAGACTTTCTTATGTTAGTGTGTGTAGCTTTTATTATTTAGTTATCCGGCACTTAAAAAACATAAGGTTTCCATGGAATCTGGTGCCGCAGGAGCCCGCCGAGATTCCTGCGGAATATTATTGTTAAAAAATTTGAACTGCAACAAATAATTTTCGATGACGACTCATACAATCTGTCTGCGACATAGATACCACAACGCAAATGGAAAAAGCTGCATCGACAATATTCACACGTAACCACAGCTTGCCCGCATTTTGCCGTTGCGACGTAGTGTGATTGTAGTATGTGTGACTGGACCCTAATACTTCATGGAGTTTCATTAAAAATACCTATAACGATATAACAATGTAAGTAAAAATCATAAAAGCATAGCATTAAAACTATACACCATTTAAGGCTGATTTCTCAGGCAACAATTTTTTTAACATTTTGGATATCGTGACTAGAATTTCCCCATAATTTTTTCCAAAAAAAATCATATCTTAGGTACCACTTGGGGCATTTTTTTTTTTGTATTTTTCTGCGTTCGCAATTTATTTGCCAAACATGTAAACAAACACATTTTTCACTTAGACAAACATCAACTTTATGTAAGTATAAATAAAGTTGATTTTAGACCGACTAGTACTATTGAAAAAGTCATAAAAAATATGAAGTTGTAGCGCAAACTGAATCTTATATGTAGGCATTACAGTTATTTTTTCTGAAACTCGTGTTTGTTTACATGTTTAGCAAATAAAATGCGAACGCAGATTACACAAAATGCCGGCGGCATGGCCACCGGCTTTTGCCGAGCGACACGTGCCTTTTGCGCCTCCATTTCCTTTGCGATCCTTTGTGCGGCTTTGTGCGGCAGGGCCGGCAGCCATGCCGCCGGCATTGTGTGTAGGATCCATTAAAGTCTATTATGTGCCATTTCAAGGTTATCCATTCTTTACCGGGCACCGTGTATGCGTAAGCTTACAATCTAAACATTAGTACCCATACATCGTGCTGTCCATACTAGGGATGTAGACAGGGAAAAAAAAAACCTATTTAGTCTGTCAGTCAGGTAATAAAAAAAATAATAGACACGTATTTTGGCGTTATCATATTAATTAAAAATGGTTTAGATAAAACGAATTAAAGTTGGGGAGTGGGGGACGCTACGTCACAAGTCAGTATAAAATCTACCGGGGAGTGACGTCATGTCATATTTTAACGTATCGCCTACTCAATGTGTAAAAAGAAAAAATACGTGTCGAATATTTTTTAATAATCTACCTGACGGACTAAGATTTTTTTTTGTCAACATCCCTATTGCGCATTATGTTAATTTTTTTATTTGAAAAAACGTTGCCCCACACTAAGAATTTCTTCCTGTATCGTGGGTGCGTTTACAAACATAGAAACTCACATACACTAACACCCAGACCCGGAACAACTACTTGCAGATCATACAAATATTTGCTCCGTGCGGGGATCGAACCTGCGACACGTTGCGCAGCAGCCGATCGCTCAGCCACTGCGCCAACCGTGTCGTCAATTAATTACTAAGGAGATTATTGAATTGTTATGAACGGCACAAGGTATTTTTTAGGCATGCAACACTGAAAATAATAAACGACCAAATTGATTAATATCAATCCAACCAAAATATTTAATTATATACTATCTATATGTAATAGCATGAGAATAAAAGAAACAGATGGATGGATTGTGTGAAACATGATATACCTAGAGCATAAGGGTGTGACAAGAATGACATCATCATTATCATCAATATACCTACAGAAAACAAAGGAGAAAACAATAATCAAAATTTATAAAAAGAAAAGTCCTCACACACACACACTGACACATTAACGCCCAGCCCAAACCAAGCTAAGCTGGAATTTTGCACAGAGGTTCCCTTTATGATATAGACAAGGAATATGATGATACAACCGGATTTTTTTCTATTCCAGAATATAGGACGAAGTCGCTGGCAAAGGGCTAGTAGATAATACTATGTATGCACAATATATAAAAAAATGTGCAATAGCTGAAACTTCGTCTAGTAAAATAGATAGATAAATAGATAGATAGGGTTGATGGGATAAGAACAGATGCTGATGAGATGATAGACACGAAATAGTGTAGTTAAACATTATGATAACTCACAGTACTTCAATAGAACTGTTGAGTGAGCTTGCAGACAACGACGGGAAGGTGATTGTGTCCCGTTGAGAAGGTGATATCTGCCATCGAAGAATGAGCACCAGGGTCATGGTGAGGACTGGTAATAACAGTTCTGCAATAGTCTGTAACCGATGCCTCCATTGCTGTAGGAAGTTCTTCCACATCAGCAGTCGGAACTTAGTGGCAGCGCTAGCATGCCTCACTTCTAGCTTCATCTTCAGGCTGGCGGTCTGCCTCCTGCAAGTTATATGATAGTTATACTTTGATATATATTCGCATTGTTTAAAGGAACATTTTTATTTGATTCGTTCTTACATTGTTATCACACAATTCGATAAGCTTAATTTTCTTCGTGATTACGAATAAATTAAAGATAAAAATAAGAACAGATAATATACATAGCTTTCAATGTTATTTATATACATAACAGCTGTTATTTGGATTCACGTGTTTGTAATATAGTGCGGATAT
Organism: Agrochola lota; assembly: GCA_947364205.1. NCBI lineage: Eukaryota > Metazoa > Arthropoda > Insecta > Lepidoptera > Noctuidae > Agrochola > Agrochola lota. The sequence goes on along the minus strand of OX376223.1, from coordinate 12,010,127 downwards.
AAATATGCTACGTCGTGAATGTCATTGCCAATAAAACAATTGATACAACTCGATACAGGTCTGTTTCCCGAGTTAAGGGTAGATGCCAACTAAAGGGAAGGGAAGACTGGCCTATGGCCTACACAATTATTGCAGCTTTTATTGCTGATCAACATTTATACATTTTATACATAGTAGAAAACTGTTTTACTTATACGTAATCTAGCATATCGGCTTTCCCGGTTTAGTGGTAAGCATGTCCTGTGGCACATAGGGCTCTTCCATTATTCTTTATTTTTCTCCTTTCTTGACCAGATTGTCCCTCCAATAATCTTGATATCATCTGTCCATCTTTTAGCTTGTCTGTCTCTTTTTCTTTTGTCATCACGTGGTTGCTATTACGTTATAAGTTTCGTTCATTTTATCCTGCTGTCCGTTGTCATGTGTCCTGTCCTGTCACTCCGCTCGTTTTTGCAGCCCAGGTTCTCTTAATTCTTAAACTTTACTACCTATGTCGACAATGTATCTATTGCCAAAAGAAAATCTATCCTATCCGAGGCGGGGTACCAAAATTGTATTATTATTTTGTAGTTACTCTTATCCCAAAAACAACATAGTGCTTTACTAGATATGGGAGACACTTATTACCTGTTTGGCCAATGTGCCCCCCTCCCAGATATAAATTCTGGATCCACCCTTGTGAGGCTAATAGGTCTGTAGGATGTTCCTTTCTCTTTTTTATGTAATAGTATAATTATGCTCTTGGTCCATTGAAATGGTATACATTGATAATTGTATATTTCTGTTAGTTTTCCAGTAAAGTAACTGAGGTTTTGATCATCTCATTTGTAATTTGATCTGGTCCGGGAGCGTCAACGTTTTTTTGACTGTTGACAATTTTTCGTATCTCTGATTGTAGAAAAACGGGTATGTCTTCCATGAATATCGTCAACATCAAGATTTATAGTTAAATCTGGGGTATTTTGTTCTGCTGCATTAAGTTTGATCACTCGTATGTCTGTCTGTCGGTCTGTTAGTCAGTTGAGCCAATTTGCTCCGAATCCAGACCGATTAAGTTGAAATTGGGTATACATACATGAATTTGGTGACCCAAACACGGATATGTAACGTAAATAAATGAATTTAGAATACGGAGGTCACTTTTGGGAGGCAAATAAGAAAATGTTTTTTTTTTTGCAAACTATACCGTGTGACATATCAAATCAAAGGACTCATATATTATTTTTTATAATTTTAAAATAAATACTTTTAAAATAACCCCCCCCCCCTTATCTCTGAAACTACTGAAGTTAAAATTTTGAAAAACATACAGAAGATAGTTCTTTCAAAACACTACAAAATGAAAAATAACTTGAATTTCGGTAGTCGGTCGCAAAAAACGAAAATTCAAAAACAAAGACACCTACTTCAAAGAATTACCGAAACTAAAGTTATTTTTCACTTTGTAGTGTTTTTTTTGGAAGTTTTTTTATTTTATTTCAAACAATGTCCATTAAGTAAGCACACTACAAGCATTTTTTTTTTTATGTGCTCGTAACGTGCTTAAGGCTCGATTTCAGTGACCACGCAGTGTGCCTACATACTTCTTTACGAAATCAAACTATGTAACAAAAAATATCGATATGCCTAGGCACTTGTCCACCACTATGAGAACGACTAAAGAATGCACTCACAATGCACCCAGTAAAAACAATAGTAAAAGCACTTCAAGGAGGTGCAATAAGTGCAAACTAATCAGTACATCGCTAAAGTTTCAGATAAGTATAGCAAAACACTTATGAGGAAAACGTGATATTTATACGTATATAGGGACTAAAGGTAATTCCCATATACGTATACATCCTACTTCATAGGTACTGACTGCAAGAAATGTATTGGTAGACCACAGGCTTTAATGGGTCCGTAATTTTACTTCGAGAGTCATATGTTCGATTAATGGAAAGTCGACTGAACGATTCTTCGAATGGAATTTATCGCAAAACAACCTTTTATCGCCAAACACTAGTACTTCGACTGAACGATTCATCGAATATTTATAAATCGATGGACTGAGCTTTCGAATGAGTTTTAGTTATTATATAGTTTAATAATTGAAATAAAAAAATTAGAAAAAAAGTTTTTTTTATAATTAGTCACATATTTCATACATAATTTAGGAAATCAAACCCTTTTAAGATATCGTACGTTCTTCCCGTAGATTTAGAAACATAAAATTTGGTGAAAAGGAAGATAATAAAGCACAAATGAAGGGAAAATCGTTTATTATAAAAAAAACCATTAGGTACGTTACGGTTTTCGCACAAAATTAAGATAATCAAAAACCTTTTCGGTAGATTAGGGTTCTTTAACGCCCTGAGAACTCCAATAATAATGAGTCAGTTTCTCTTACCTAATTTTTAAATTTGATGATAAGTGATTACTATTTTATGTTTGGATTATTAATCGAACATATGACTCTTGAAGTAAAGTTACGGACCCGGCTTTAATCGTACCTACATTGATTGCTCATCTCAAATTCTTCATGGAGGCATCTGTCATTTATATTTATTTTTATTTATTGTTTAGAATAACGGGTAATTTTCTATCTTCCACTCCTCTTACATATTTCAGGACGCGTTGATTAAAATGATAGACGTCATCAAAGAATGTCAATGAACAAAAAAAATGTTGTTGAAGAAATTTATGGTATGATAAAGTAAAAAGTTTCAAACTGATGCAAAAGTTAAAAAACTTTACAGTGTTACTGCTTTCAATGCTGTACATTAAAAGAGGCACAGCTCTAGCGACTATTAAATTAAACCAATCATATTCCTGAAAAAGCAAGTACTTAAGTGCTCGTCTATCCTTATGTAGTTTTCTCTAATAAGTAAGTGTTTTGTGTGTACATAAATAAATAAGTATTTCTAGATTGAATAGGCAGCTGATTCAAAAACTAACTTAGCTCTCTCTTAAAAAAGTCTAGACCACAATGTCATAGTTACATATTAAGATATCAAGGAAGAATTAACGTTATCTAAAAAAAACTCCTAAGAAAAAGCTATAAAAAAGGAACTCACCGGCTAAAGGGAATCTTGAAACGAAACGATTATAATCCATTACATAAGATAATCTCATAAGGTTATAAACAAACTATGGTTCAGAAAGCCCCGAACTTTTCGCGAGTTCACTTCTAAGTAGTTGAGAGGAGGAAAACGACTCTAGCATGCGTCAGATTAGTTCGTGGACGCATACAGAAGTAACGTCAGACTCTAATTAAAAGTCGACATGAAAATTATTCACTACCAGACAAGGAAGGTGCTGGTACGATTCATAGCCCAAGTGATTGATGTCCAGAGGTCACATTATTGTAATTTTATTACGTTCGTTTAATACAGTAGCTATCTAATCAACAGATCTATTATTCGGCACTGTGTTGATTTTTATTGTAAATATTTATGACTTACTTTTCTGGGCTACTTATTCGTGATCATTAAAGAAGGACTAGGTATGAAGATAGTGGCCAGCAAGGGGGCGTTCGGTACGTACTTAATACTGGGGTCAATCAAAGGACGGTCATCGAGTTTTTCCTGATAGGACAACCTTAGTATAATCACCCAATTTGAATAGTGCCCGATAATAAATGAAAAAGTAGGTATTTTTATTGACTGACTTAAAAGTCGTACTCATGCACAAAGCTTTGTCAAGGACCGCGAAGAAGTGGCTTAGTGGATACCTCAAGCAAAGTGGCTGTGTTCTAGTTTGAAGGGTACGGGTGCTGCTGTAATTAAAGGCAAATGCGGAGCCTCTGGTATTATAGATGTTCATAGACGACATTGACCATTTGTTTTGTAGGTACATAATTTGAGACGTCATCATCATCATCTTGCCCATGCCCATATACCAATAAATTTTCGGGTCGGCACAACATGAAAAAACCAGCAGAAAAAACCCTAAGTGCTCATACACACGAGCGGCACGCGTCAACGGCAGACGCAACTGCAGCCGTCGATACTCGTCGACAGCTGCAGTTGCTCTCTGCTTATGTTTATGAGCATTAAGTGGAGAAATCCAACTCGTACTTTCGTGACAAATTACAATAACAATAATCCTACATTAAACAGCTGACTGATCATGTACATATCCCACCTATTCAATATACTTAGTCAGTCAGCTGTTTTAATTTAGGATTATTGTTATCTACCAGATTATAATGTAGATTAATTATCTATGATACGGATGCGATGGGACTCTTTTCAACAGCCTTGTTTAGACCTTAGATTTGACAATTGAGTTAATAAGATACCAAGGTTTTAAAAAATGTTTCACGTAGCTTTCTTTCTACATAGTAGATATTCGTGTTTCCCAGTAAAAATACACTTAGAACGTCGAGTTACACCTGGATAGTAAATAAAACGTATGGGATAAAACTTATGTGTCGCCAACCAAGAGTTCGCTTTCCTGTTTAAGACGTCACTGAACTTGAGAACACTTGCGAACAGAGCGAAATGGCTGTACTTTGATAAATAAATCGAATCAGCACTAGGTACTGTGCAACTTAGTTACAGACGACAGTTTTTGGGTTCGATCGTAAACAAAGACGTTAAAGAAAACTTTGTTACTTTCAAGTAGTTATCTAAGTGCGGACATATTTAGTTTTTGACAATAATTGCGTCATAGACTTTTTATTAAGTAATATTACATATTAGAGATACAAGTGTTCCACACAATATTTCTAATGTGTTGTAATAATTAAATATAACTGCATTTTTGAAAACATTCAACACGTCTTATACTCGCAATATTGAACACACTCTTACTTACCTATTTTTGTTTGTCAATCAATATAACTTATCAATAAGTAAGGCGTCACTTTATAATATTACAATTGTTACTACATGTTCACTCGTCAAAATTGTACTGGCTTGGAAGTATAATATACCTGATATCTACATAACAGATAAGGAATCTGCTAAAGATAATGGTCTCCTAATCAATACGCGTACTATGCGTACCGGAGCAATTTCAAAATAAAGTGTGCTGTAAAATTCGTTTTTTTTTAGCTTTTTAGTTTTTTTTATTTGGCCTTATTTTGAAATATAGTTTATTAAACGGAAAAAAAAGGAACGCGGAATTCGAGGCATTTTCCCGATAATATCGAAACAAAACTGGCTTTGTGGCGGAACCGGTTCCGTTGTGTGACTAAATTTAAAAGCAAAATTAAAGAAAAGTATGAAATAATAATAAGCCTTTTTAAAATTTATTTAAACTTAACTTTTAACTAAACTTTAAACATGTAATTAATTGATAAATCAAAGAAAATAGCCTTAGCTTCAAGGATTAACACAAAATTATTGTTTTTTATTCGGTTTTGTGACTCTGTAGCTTTTTACTTGGTTATTTTTTTAATTTTACTCCCAAAACTTAATATTTTATTTAATATGTGTAGCTTTTTCGAAAAGTAATACATTTACTCTAAACATATTTGTGGCTGCACAGATTTAAAAAGTAAACATTCATCTGATATCAGAGATTTAACTCCATCAATTTGAAGGACAGTGACAAAATGGAAGTCTTAAAATCATAAGGCTGTGTTCACAAGATTATAAATTGGCTAAATAATAAGTACGTACTTAGTACATTAAACTAAGTTAACAAATTTTGACATCAAATGATAATTTTAAAACATTATAAGCCTTACTTCTCAAATTGGAACTAGTTTCCTAATTTATTCTGTTAAAAGAAAATAATTACTGAAAAAAATCGAAGAAATTGTAGTTGTAGCCTGATAAATTGTCAAAATGCATTGGGCAGCCTTCTTTGCTTGGAAGTGAGGAACATCTTTACGACTATAGTAGTAAAAAAAAATTATTATTGATACTTCTAACTGAGAAATTCGACTTTTAAGAATTCAAATTATATTTTTAAACCACTCCCAATACACAAACATTTTAAGAAATCAAAGGTTTTCTGACCCTAGTTGGGAAGGGGACAGGTAAAATCGATGGTCTTCAATATTTTAAAATCTTCCTAAGTTTTATATTTAGTAAAGTAACAACAAAACGACAATTTATATATGTATTTAAAAATATGTTATTTTCACTTAAATTAATATATTCTGCTAGAAGTAATTCATCACAACAAAATAAATGAACAAAGTCGAGGGACAAGGCAAAAAACCGGGGTACAATTTTTATTGAAATTGCTCACGGACGTATTGGCATTATTGTCCCTGCATTATTGATTGTGCCAAAATTGTTTACTTTATTAATACCACAAATGATAGGTGATTAGGAGTTTCTTATCACTTCTGAAATATTTTTTTAGGATCTCTTCCTCTACATACAGTGAGATTTTACTGTATGTAGAGGAAGAGCTAGCTTCACTACACATAAAGTGGGAATGGTTTTTAGCCGTCTAAATCCCATGTTGTAAAATGTCGTTGGATAGGGCGTTCAAAAATATAGTGGGTGTGGGATATATTGTATAGGAGATGTGTATTTGTTTTGTTGCATACAATACGTGTAGACAAAGTCCAAATTTCTAACGTTTTCTCTTATCCATGTTACGTTACTGACGTCAGTAACGTAACATGGATAAAAATAAATTAATTAATTACCTTCTATAATTTCATTATTTCTGTTTCTCGCGTACTGTGACTGTCTTGTTGATCTAATCTTCGCAAGCACTACCGCAGAGTATGAGGTCCTGGGTTCAATTCTCGAGTTGGGCAGTGTTTTTGGATTTTGTCCACCAGGAATTTCTCAGTAGCAGCCTGGAGTCTGGATTTGTTGCCATTTTTCGATTCAGGGATCCCTTTGCGAAATATTAAGATTGAAAGTGCAAATATGTATGTGTGTCAGCTAAAGGATTGTTTTTGAATATGTGAGAAAAATCACGGCATTATTGCCCATATAATATAGCGAAGCTAAAAGGAAAGCTATCACAACTAAGTTTTTTTAAAGTTAATAAATAACTGTTGAACAGTTGGAATGTATGGGAAAACATGTTTTTCAACTACAATATTAAATTTGTTCTCGGGATAAATTCATCCCAACTACGGAAACCTTAATTGTGTGTGGTACGACATTGTGGCTGGTTTTCATAGAAAGATTACAAAAGCTTTTGCCTGATCAATCTACACATTCTTGACTGACCTGCACCCTTATTGCGTAACACAGGATCAATCACAATCTTAATCATTATGAAGGATATTGCTAATCCATTGCTTCATATGTTAGAAAAATTTGTCTGCTCAACAACGTAAATAGCGCAATGAATGTTGTTGAACTGTCGAAATTAAACAGATTTTGATTGATCGTTTGTTACGCAATTAGGGTGCTCTAATAGTTGGTTACAGGTAGGTAATAGGTATACCAGAAAATATTGACTTCATTAAGTGGACTATGAAGTCATGAACAATTTAATGTGAATGACGTCATTCCATACGTTACGTAGTTGAGTGCTGATCTACATTACGGTTACAGACGGACACTTTACGTACCGAGAAAACAGGTTTTTTTCTACAACAGTTCTCGTTCAACATGGGTATAGGACTTCATTATCTAGTTTTTACAGAAAAAAAAGCAAAATACGATACTTACTACGAACGAAACTACTTCTGATTTTTCCGAATGAATCGATTGATACCCAGGCCCAGGCTACCGGAAACCTGGACAAAATATAACAAAAACCTTGAAAATGTCATGTCTAAAAATGCAGCTTTTAAATAGCATACTGTCAAATTAGCCAAGCATTTGGTCCAAGAGAGAAAATCGATTAAATAACCATCTACTTACGGCGAAATGCAAAGATTAAAAAATCCTATTCTATTTATATGTATACCCGTGTATAAATAGAATAATAGACAGGTGACCTGTTGGAGTAGGTACTACGCCTTGACTCTGCCATGAATATATCATGACTAACGAGCTTCATTAAAAACTCAACACGTTCCGCGCATCACCTACCTATTAGAGGTTAACATAAGACCGCTGCACTTTTATGGGCAAAGACTGATGATTGTGTAGTGTACAACGAAATTTAAATATAATAATTGAGGAGTGTATTTTCAAGCGTATGGTTTTTTTTTCTTTTGAGTAATACTGGTCTTTGGTCATAGTGCTACCATAAAAATTACACTCAAGAATATACGAGTTTACTAATGTTTGTTTTCTTGAAGCAATTTCATCTATACGTAAATAAAATACATTGGCGTATTGTTTGAAAGTTTACGATAGGGTTTAAAAAGTAGGAAATGTGGCTTTTTGTTTAAATGATGCAAACCGTCTAGCCCTAACAAATAATGGTGTTTAGTGACTGGGCAACTAAAGGACTCAGGAAAAGTAGGGATAGACTGTTCGAGCTGTATGGCCTTAAGCCTTATATTAACACGGAAACTTTTAATAAGTATGTTGCTACTTAATCTAGAACTTTTAAGCATACTTGTAAATAAGACAGCTAAAGCCTTATAATAATAATAATAATAATAAACATTTATTTCAGACCAGGTCCATATTCTTGTTAATAACAATATACTTAAAAACTAATGTTAGTACTCATCACAACACAGATTAAACTGAGACATGAAGCCGTATCCATCTCTGCAGCATGGGGGACTCCTCCCGATCTGCAAATACACACAGTATAGAGTTGGAACTACCACGAACGCGAGTGAGCAGGGAGGCACATCTTTTCCTTATGACAGCGGCAAATCCATCAACCCGCGCCTCAGCAAACATCCCTGACGCACTACAACGCCATGACAGCCCCAACAGTACCCTGAGTGCATTGTTGTATTGGACACGCAGATCACTGTATGCCCGCTGCGAATAACTGACCCACAGGCTGCAGGTGTAAAAAGATTGGCAATATGCTTTAAAAAGCGTGATCTTAACCGCATTCGTACACCGTGCAAACCTGCGGGCCAGCATGTTACAACGGACAGCCAGTGACCTGCGTTCCCTTTCTATGTCCACATTATCACTTAAATCATCGGTGACCCAGTGACCCAAATATTTAAATTTAGACACCCTGCACAGTGGAGTGCCATAAAGTGACACATTCGGAAATGCTGGGTAAGAAAAACCACTTGCTTTGAAGAGCATTAGTTCACTCTTCCCAACATTATACTTAAGCCCATGAGTCACCGCATATGATTCACAAATAGACACTAGCCGCCTCATGGCACTAATTGATAGACTCAACAACACCATGTCGTCTGCGTAACTAAGGTTATTGGTACACACTCCGTCAATATGACATCCGACCATGGTGCTGCTGAGCTCAACAATCAGCCGGTTTAAGTACAGGTTGAACAAGCGAGGTGAGCTTAATCCCCCCTGCCTCACTCCGCATTTCAACCGGTACACACTCGACAGAGAACCGTTCCACCTCACACAATTGCATTGATTGCTATACCAAAACTTAAATATGGACATCACTTCAGTAGGTAAGGAAGTTTCAGACAGCAACTTATCCCACAACACGTCATAACTGACAAGATCGAAAGCCTTGGATAGGTCCAAAAAACAGGCAAAGACAGGCGTGTTTCTATCCTTGTAGTACTGCACAGTCTGCTTTAGGCACAATATAGCGCTTTCAGTGGACAGCCCCGGCCTAAAGCCAAACTGAGCGTCGTGTATTTGGAGATGCTTAGCCAATTGTTTGTCAAGCAGACTACACATACACATCATATACATCATATCATTACATTATTCATATACATTAGCAACAAGGTTAAGTCAGCAGACAATAAAATACAGGCGGTTTGGAAAATTATCAACAATGAAACGAACAGGAACAAAAATCATAATTCTGACTACATACTGAAGACGTCATGTGGTGGTCTCGTTTGCTATAGCAAAGAAGTTGCTCAAGAATTTGTAAATTTCTTTACCAGTATTCCACTTAAAACTACTAAAACCTTAAATTCCTCGCCCTCGCTCTCTTTTGATTTAGTAAGCGCGAACGTTTCAGCTTGCCCAATTGAATTTAACTTTAAGCATATTAACCCTTTATCAGTAATAAAAGCTTTTAAGCAAATTAAGATTAAATTAACCGAAGATCTTTGGGGAATGTCCATTAAAGTTTGTACTTCCATAATTGAGACCATAGCGCCTTACTTAGCCCTAATATTTAATTTGTGTGTGGACCAGGGAGTCTTCCCGGATTTAATGAAATACAGTAAGGTAATACCACTTTTCAAATCCGGGGACAGTAAAGACACCAATAATTAGTAGTGTCCGTGTTGCCGGTTTTCAGCAACGTGTTTGAAAAGGTAATGCTTAATCAAATGCTCAATCATTTTGACACAAATAAAATCCTTCATGATCAACAGTATGGTTTCACCAAGTACGACAGACACCGGTGTAACCTTATTAAGACACATTTTTAGTGCGTGGGAAGAGGCCCAAGACGCCATAGGAATCTTTTGTGACCTCTCCAAGGCATTTGATTGCGTCGATCACGAAACCTTACTGTTGAAACTTGAGCATTACGGACTTGGAAAACTTGCGCTCAATTTAGTAAAATCTTTTTTAAATGATAGACAACAAAAATTCCAAATAAACTGTATCAATTCACTAGGTTTAAAAGTTAAAATGGGTGTGCCACAAGGCTCGATATTGGGTCCATTCCTCTTTTTAGTTTATATCAATGATCTACTCCATTTATAAAAAAATCAACCACAAATGGTGTTATTTTCTGACGATACTTCCTTAATTTTTAAGGTAGATAGACGTGCTACAAATTTTGACAACGAAAATAACGCCCTACTGCAGGTCCAAAGTTGTTTCACTGCTAATAATTTAGTATTTAGAATCAAGAGAACCCAGAATTCGTCAATAAAGCTGTTTTCCTACGGATCACGCTCGACTCAAGTTTACAATGGGGTCCTCATTTAACATCTCTTGCAGGACGGCTAAGTTCAGCAGCATATGCTGTCAGAAAAATCCGTCAATTTACTGATGTAGATACCGCGAGGCTGGTCTATTTTAGTTACTTTCATAGTATCATGTTTTACGGTATTTTACTGTAGGGACGGGCTGCAGACATCGAGTCTATTTTTAATCTGCAGAAAAGAGCGATCAGAGCCATATATTATCTCCGCAGGCGTGACTCTCTAAGGAAACTGTTTAACTGTTAACATCATGACGGTACCTTGTCAATATATCTATGAAAACATCATGTACGTAAGAAAAAATGTACATCTTTTTAGTAAAACAGGTGATAGACATAATTATAGTACAAGAAATAGGGACCTATTAGTTCAACCAGGTTTCAGACTGGTTAAAGTGGACTCATCTTTCATAGGGAATACTGTTTAAAATGCTACAAAAAAATTCCTCACCACATACTTCAACTAAATGAGACGAAATTCAAATCTTGTATAAAACGCGCACTATGCAGGCAGGCATATTATAAGTTGGGGGATTACATCACTGATAAAAATGCTTGGTTCAATGCTGGTCCTGCTCCACAACCACAACTATTTGATTAACATTTGAAAATACAGTTGGAGCTGCCGAAGAGTTTAAGACCATCTTTGCATTAAAATCAATTTCCTTTGTATTATATAATTTCAGAGCACAGGTGTGAGTACTATGCGGGGATCGTGCGAACCATGGCCCTTTACGGGGCACCGGTGTGGGTGCGTTCATTGAGGCTGCGACCGGCCCAGCGGTTGAACGCGTCCCAAAGGGTCATGGCCATTAGGCTGGTCTGGGGATACCGCACGGTCCCGACAGGCGGCGACCCTCCTTGCCGGACTACCGCCATGGGATCTGGAGGCCAAACGCAGGGGTGTAACTCCGCTGCCGCGAGAAATAACGGCACAGCGGACAGAGCTCCGGCGGGATCTCATGGCGGCATGGAGAGTGCTATTGTCGCAACCCAGCGCTGGGCACGCCACAATTGTGGCGATAAGTCCCCTCTTTGAGGAGTGGCTAGAGACGCGCCACGGCAGCGTCCTCACCTTCCGCCTAACGCAGGTCCTCACCGGACACGGCTGTTTCGGGAGGTTCCTGTTCCGCATAAGGCGGGAGGAAACGCCCGGGTGTCACCACTGTGTGGATCGCCTGGAGGACGCGGTGGAGCATACGGTGGAGATCTGCCCGGCTTGGGCGGAGCACCGCCGTGTCCTCACGGCGGCGATCGGCGGCGACGATCTCTCGCGTCCGGCCCTGGTTCAGGCCATGGTTTGGAGCAAGAGTGCATTGGAGGCCGAGGTGGAGCGCGCGAGGGAGATGCAAGATGCGCGCCGTCGCACCCCTAGTCGCCGCAGGTCACCGCAATCGCCCCGGGCGTTGGAAGTCGCGAGCCGACTTCCGGCCACCGTAGGCGCGGGCTTGCGGACGGTGAGCAATGGGTAACTCGCCGTCCGATAAGGACCAGCTGTGCTATTCTGTAACCATCTCACCGTGAAAACTTAGGGGAAGTGATCGTGCAGTGAGCTGTCAGTGTCACCCCACCCGATACTAGGGATGACCAAGCATTACATTAACAAACGTAATCGAGATTTAAATTATATTTTTTATGTTAATTCTATTGATCATTTTATATTAAGTATTCTAAAGCTAGTATTTAAATGTCTAAATATTATTATATAGGAGGGTTTTAATAAAATAGCAAAACAGATATCCAATCAGAAACTCAATTTTGTTTTATTCTATTTTGCTCCTAGACTAGTCCCTTAATATAAATAGCCTGAGGCGCGACGCGTTATGCACGTAGGTACCTACCAACAATAAATAAAATAGAACGTACCTACATCGGTATCTACACGTTGCTGCTACTTAAGTACTAAAGAAAATGCTCATCGACATAGTTTGTTATTATGAACCCATTGTTAACTTATTATAAACGCAATCGAGTGTTAATAGTGTGTAAATTAACCCCACACAAACTATGTGGGAACCTACCTAAACGATGTAAGTAGTCATATAGATAAAAAGATGTGTATATTATTTGTACCTACCTACCGAATATTTTATTGGAGATAACCTACCTACGCGTTGAATAAAATCATATTCATCAAATCATTACAAAATTCTTAAGTTCAACAGCTGACACTCTTCCAGCGCGAACACACCGAATCACTTCACCACGTTGAAGCGGTAAGAATCGCGCTTGCGCGCTAGGTACACACTATCACATTGAGGTTTTTTTTACTTACTACGTACCTACATACTTATTTAACTTGTAACGCGTCACGTACTTGCGTACTAAATACCAACGTCCAATAAGTACCTACAATGTTTTATTCATCATCATCATATATAACCCAAGTAAAACTGACACTTGTAGCGCGGGCACATCACATCACCGAAGTGTTGTCGCCGAGGAAATAACACGCGTTACCATCCCCGTTATCCCCGCGTTATAATCGGATGAAGTGATCACGCCGCGCAGGCGCGCTGTTACGCACTTTGTTTTTTTTTCCCCTCTTTGACGGCCATGTCCATAAGCCTATACGTATTCAGAGATAATAATGAGTACCTATTTATTTCAATACTTTTAGATAATTTAATGTCTAAATCACACCGTTTTGTACATTTAAAAAGTCAGTTTATTGCCTAGATACATTTTGTTTTCAATAATTAAACTAGTTTTTTTTAAATGAACTAGTTACATACTACTTATTTAACCTGTAGGTATGTAACGCGTCACGCATGTGAAGTCAGAACATATATAAAATAAAATTTAATAACTAGGTACCAATAAGTACAGTAATAAGCAGCAAAAAAAACAAAGTGCGTAACAGCGCGCCTGCGCGGCGTGATCACTTCATCCGACTCTTTAAGAATCGGGTGAAGTGATCACGCGGGTGGTTACCATGGTAACGCGTGTTATTTCCTCAGCGGCGCGCCTGCGCAGCGTGATCACTTCATCCGATTCTTTGAGAATCGGGTGAAGTGATCACGCGGGTGGTTACCATGGTAACGCTTGTTATTTCCTCAGCGGCGCGCCTGCGCGGCGTGATCACTTCATCCGATTCTTTGAGAATCGGGTGAAGTGATCACGCGAGTGGTCACCATGGTAACGCGTGTTATTTCCTCGGCGACAACACTTCGGTGCTGTGATGTGCGCGCGCTACAAGTGTCAGTTTTACTTGGGTTATATATGATGATGATGAATAAAACATTGTAGGTACTTATTGGACATTGGTATTTAGTACGCAAGTACGTGACGCGTTACAAGTTAAATAAGTATGTAGGTACGTAGTAAGTAAAAAAAACCTCAATGTGATAGTGTGTACCTAGCGCGCAAGCGCGATTCTTACCGCTTCAACGTGGTGAAGTGATTCGGTGTGCGCGCGCTGGAAGAGTGTCAGCTGTTGAACTTAAGAATTTTGTAATGATTTGATGAATATGATTTTATTCAACGCGTAGGTAGGTTATCTCCAATAAAATATTCGGTAGGTAGGTACAAATAATATACACATCTTTTTATCTATATGACTACTTACATCGTTTAGGTAGCTTCCCACATAGTTTGTGTGGGGTTAAATTACACACTATTAACACTCGATTGCGTTTATAATATAAGTTAACAATGGGTTCATAATAACAAACTATGTCGATGAGCATTTTCTTTAGTACTTAAGTAAATACTTATGTAGGTACGTTCTATTTTATTTATTGTTGGTAGGTACCTACGTGCGTAACGTGTCGCGCCTCAGGCTATTTATATTAAGGGACTAGTCTAGGAATAAAATAGAATAAAACAAAATTGAGTTTCTGATTGGATATCTGTTTTGCTATTTTATTAAAACCCCCCTATATAGTAATGTTTAGACATTTAGATACTAGCTTTAGAATACTTAATATAATTGAATAGAATTAGCATAAAAAATATAATTTTAATCACGATTACGATTGTAAATGTAATGCTTGGTCAATCCCTAGCATCAGTGAGTTTTCACTGACAGCTCACTCCACGCAAGTTTTCACGGTGATATTTTTACAGAATCGACATGCAGGCCCGGGTCGACGGCGCGTTGTGTTCCACATGCGCCTCAAAGAGATGTCAGCACCAACTGACGGGGTCCGTAAGGACTAATGCCTGCTGGGGTTGCGGGTTTGTCCGAAAGGGATTCGCGGCCCCGGCACACAGGCAACGGAAGGAACACGGGTGGGTTTTAGTCAGTAAAAGTCTGACACACCCTCCCGCTCCGAGAAGGTATTTGATCATTTCCCACCCTCAAAAAAAAATAAAAAAAGGTATGAGTACTAGGTATGTACTAAATAGCTAACATTTACCGGGTAATACGTCTTTTATTGACTTGAATGTGGCCTGGCGGCTGTGAGTATGTCATGCTCACTCAGATGTCTCGCTGATGGTGGCACGTGTGTTGGATCATTTAGCTCCCTTCAAAATGGTTGAGCTGAATGGTGCTAATCCATGCGTGATGTTCGTGAACGGGCGCCGTCACTTGGGACTGGTCAACTCTTAGCTGCCGTGGCTGATTTAAATTTTTGAATTGTTCTTTGCTTTATCGTTTTATTACGGACGCTTCTAACGTCGTCTTTCTACATTGTTCTCACATGTTTAATTTCAACATGAATGATGTAACCAATATTTTGTAACAAATTTATTTAAAAGAGTGTCCGTGGAGTTTCTTGCCCGTTCTTCTCCATAGGTACGTACTACGCTTTGGAATGGGCAACTAGCTTCATATTTCTGACTGACCGATTCCTTGTCAATTCAAAAGTGCCTGTAAATGGTTTAATTGAAATAAATGCTTTGAGTTTGAGTTGGACTTTGTAGAATTATGCCAGTTTGAATGAAATTCGACTATTGATTCACCTTTTATTGTAAGATTAGGGTCGATCTAATCGTTTCTGATGACCGTTTCATGTGTCATCTTGCTTTGACTATAGGATTTCATCGAATTCTCGACTTGGGTGGAGGCTCCTCAATATTAAAACATTGAAATACGGATTATCGATATCGTTAGTTTCAGTTTCAATCAATACAATTTACTTAGTGATCGATCTAACAAGCATTTCTAAAGAGAATCCTTAAGCTGCTTTAAAAATGTATCTTCTTTGCATTGGGAAAACCAAATTAGTACCTAGGTCGCTATGAAGTCAAACATCAGCTGTGACAGTACACAGGTCTTCGGAAAGAACACATAGGTAGTGTATTTTTGCCCTATGTGTCTTAATAACGCTGGTTTCTGAATTTGTAAGAAAAATAAAATAAATTTTATTGAGAACACTTTCGTATGTATGAATTCGTGGTAATAATACACCACTCAAAACTAGGTAATGTAATCGAACTATTCATAGTTTGGTGATTCGTAGGTACTTTCTTGTACTACATACTATGACTAACGCATCTTTTGATAAAACTGCACGAGTACTTGAAATTATATCTAGATAAAAGTACTTACTTAGATTATAACGGTAGCTAAAGGCATGAATCATCTCAATACTACTCAATAGCTGCCTAGGTATTACTTAATTGTCATTAAATTCACACTTATTATTTTCATTATGTACATTATCCTCCATCCTATACCTACGCACGAAAGAAATATGAACTTTGCGCTTACGATTAGGGGCACCAGCACCTCTCGATATATATCTAAGACTGAACAGAATATTGTTTATAAACACTTACTTACTTAATTTCTACTCGCCACCTCGTTACAGAAGCACTAAAACACAAGCCAGTATTGTAAAAAATGCACGGTCAAATACTTATGAAATCGCAAAATATTAACGGCGCAGGAATTCCGCTCGGTACAAAGATAATACAATGATAAGCCGCCGTTTGAGAGGTACACTAATAGTACGCGCTATTATTCATGAACACTGCTGTTAGGCGGCCACGTCCAACAGCAGTGTTCTGTCTAAAGTAATAATATGTAAACGCTCTAACACAGTTCTGAGTTCTGCCGACTTCTGCCTCCCAGTTAACATGTAGGTAGGTACTAGGAAGTCTAGTTTTACTTATGATCATTTAATTTCAAGGATACGCACTCATGAATTTACTGGGTCACCTGTAACTAAATAGGTAGGTACAGAAAGAACATTATGATAGGTAGACACATATTTATCTTGGAGAATTTCAAATGTCTTTTCCGTCAGAACACTACGATAGGTATTAGGCACATATTTATCCCAAGACCTTGATTTTGGAGAATTTCAAATGTCTTTTCCGTCAGAACATTATAATAGGTAGGCACATATTTATCCCAAGACTTTTATTTTGGAGAATTTCAAATGTCTTTTCCGTCAGAACATTGTGATAGGTAGGCACATATTTACCCCAAGACCTTGATTTTGAAGAATTTCAAATATCTTATTTATTTATATATACTTTATTGTACACCAGATTATACATTACATAAAGAAAAAGTAATACACTACAAAATATACAATTGGCGGCCTTATCGCTTACTACGATCTCTTCCAGGCAACCTTGAACCACCATCTTTTCCGTCATGTAGGTACCTACCTACTTTAGAATTCAGAGATGATCGTCGATTACGACATTTTATTTTAATGCCATCACACATCACAGGACAATACATCACAGAGTTAACATAATCAACATTCATTAATCAAATCGACGGCTGTATTGTTAAAAAATTATATATTTTCAGTAGGTGAGTATCTAATTTTATGGATTAGGACGTGGGGGACATGGGCGGCGGTAGTATCATTAATTTCACCTTCAGCTCTACGAAGCGAGCTCGTTGTTTTTTCTGTAATATTTTTTGTATTTTATGTAAAGCCAAGGAGTGCCCCTTGCACCTCCTTCCCGGTGCCCATGCGTGGTGAGAGAAAAATAGTCTCACGTTTCAGTTCGTTTCGTTCCAGCCGTTCGATTCTGTAAAAATATCACCGTGAAACTTAGGTGAAGTGAGCTGTCAATAGTGTTAATCCCTAGCATCCTGCCGGTCGATTATGTGGCAGTGACAGCTCACACGCTCACTTCACCTAAGCTTCACGTCAATATTTTTACAGAATCGACCGACAGTTCTTCGCAACGACTTGAACTAGGTGCTGAAAATTGTAACCGCTTGAATCTTTCATATTATAATCAGTAGATAATAATTTCATTATGTACATATGACACTAACCTTTAAGTTGGTATTTCCGGCTGACCAAAGGTTGTCTAGTCGAATTCATACAGGAGGTTTAATATTCAATCACAGGTTCATACTAGTATGTAGGTACAATGCATGAGTAATCAAAAATTGTTCACGAGTTTTTAGTTATATAATATCACGACTGTAATCTCCTAAGAATTGAAGATAGTCGTAACACACCATTAATTATCTACCTAATACTTCGTTGAGAAATTATTGTGAACACTAAGAGGAATACACTTCATAGAAGCGACAAGGCCAAACCACCCAAATGTCATCAATTATTGTTAGTACTTACTTTACTTTGTTACTACATCATGTTATTAATTTCAATAATGTAACACTTCCATATAATATACATCAGTAACTTAACAACACGGTACTTTGGCTTTTATTGTTATACTGACATCGTAATATTTTTTCAGTTTATATAAGGTTATGTTATAGGTATTATATTTTACAACAAGTGGAAGTACAGTTTTTTATTACAAATGAAATGAATTTGTTTGTTCTGTAAATAGGATATCGGAATCATTTTAACACGTCATATTATTTAAAAAAATAAGTTAGATGGAGTTGACATTTCCTCTACCTGACTACCACTAAGAAGAAATGGCGAAACAAAATCAATAGTCAAATATCGAAAATATCGTGTAACAAATCTGGACTGACCTTTTCATGAGTACCTGAAACAGTTTGAGTAACCCTGCAGGCCCAAGAGACGGCACCCATGCATGAGCCAATGTGAGCTCATCCTTATCATAGGGAGCTCGACGATTTTGCATAATAATTAATAGTAGATTATTCACTAAGGGGATAAAACAGTGTCTTATGTCGCGGACGCTATATTGAATCCCGAACGTAACGAAGTATTCTAGGGCTACCGAGCGCAGGAAGCGTGCTCTGCTTAAAAAAAACCGGCCGAGTGCGTGTCGTACTACACACAATGAAGGGTTTCGTAGTTAGGATGGATTTATCCCAAGAACAAATTTAACATTGTAGTTCAAAAACATGTTCTCCCATACATTCAAACTGCAAATGTAACTTTGTACGCACAATATTGATAGATTTACCATGTTATTTTAAGACTATAGGTGTGTGGTCTGTCCAGGTTGCTGGGCATCTGCGAGCGTTACGCGCTGGATCACGGTTTGCTCTATAACGCAAAGAAGAGTGAATGCATGGTCTTTTGAGCCAGGGGTCGGAGCTGCCCGGATACTGTTCCACATTAGATTGAACGGTGTCAAGTTAAATAGAGTTCAACAGTTTAAATATCTCGGGCGTATCGTGACCTCTGACCTGAGGGACGATATGGACATCGATAGGGAGCGGAGAGCGTTGTCTGTGAGGGCCAATATGATCGCCCGCAGGTTTGTTCGTTGCTCGGGGGCTGTCAAAATAACTATTTTCAGAGCGTTTTGTACGTCCCTTTACACAGCCAGCCTGTGGGGCTCATATACCCAAACGCAGTACAACGCTCTCCGTATTCAGTATAATAATGCGTTCAGGGTGTTGTTGGGGCTGCCCCGGCACTGCAGCGCGTCGGGGATGTTCGCTGACGCCCGTGTCGACTGTTTCCACACGACGATGCGAAAGCGGTGCACATCTCTGGGGCGCAGGCTCCGGACCACCTCCAACATCATCCTGAGCGTATTTGCGAACAGGTTGGATTGTCAGTACATTAATCATTGTTATATTATATGATTACTGTAATGACAAACAAACAAATGACGCAGAGGCAGGCGTTTTTTAAATTATTTTAATTTAATTTTGACATTCTAATTTTATTTATTTATATATTTATATTGATTGGAATTTTGTACAACATAATAATATGGCCTTAAATGGGTTGAAACAAATGATTTTTTAATTTGAATAGACGTCTTATAGGTTTTCCTGTAATTTATGAGTAAAGAACCACTCGCATTATTTTTCCCAAAACTTTAGGTTTCGGAGATAAGAAAAAATTATTCCCTGGGGAATCATCAATCGTCATCAATTTTCTTAAATATCTTTAAAACTATTCATTTTAAAATTATGAAAAAATAATGAGATCCTCGCAATAAGCCCTTTCATTTGATATGTCACTCAGTACAATTCACAAAACTATTTTTTAAATTGTCTTATTTGCCCCCATATTCAAAATTCATTTAGTTACGTTACGCATCCGTGCTTGGGTCCCAGAAATACGTATGTATACCAAATTTCAACTTAATCGGTCCATTAGATTCGGAGCAAGCTGACTGTGACTGGGACAGACAGACACCCAGCCAGCCAGCCAACCAGACACAGGAGTGATCCTATAAGGGTTCCGTTTTTTCCTTTTGAGGTACGGAACACTAAAAATAAAGATTCAGTGCATGCAAAAGTTATTGATTAATGTATATTTAAGGTTAAGCTTTCTTAAGGTTAATTTAAATTAATCAATAACTTTGCAACAAATTCATGGTTTTTGACGCTATAATTTTTAGCAGCAGTAAGATATTTTAGTTAGGTACCTACTCGTATTTGATTATGAATAATGATGTTTTTTTTCTTGTATGTTGGATTTACACATATCTTTGTGTAATTTGCAGAATTGACGCGAAATGAGGCGGAGGAGGACCTTCTCCATCATTATTATTAGTACTCATCGTTGGTCCTTTTAACTGTGAGCGTCGGTGGATAGTGTTGGATGAAGAAAACAGACTTTGTATACTCAATCAAACTATAATTACAATCCAACAGTTAAAACAGTAAACATTGGCACGTATAGCTAAGTAGGTACGTAGGTATCGCAAACGCGCGATGGTTCAGTGATACGCACACACCGCCCGCCAACAGAGAAGTCAAGTCACAGACTCGATGGCCCGCGCTCCACCAACTCCATCGAGTTCCACTAGGTGACGCTGGCGTACCGGATCGACTCGATTGCGATACGGCCATCCTGATGGTTACCTTGCGAAAAAATTGTCGAGGAAATTTTAGAACTCTACCGTTTTATTTTAACCAAATCGTACTCTTTAATTAAATCAAACCTGGTTAAATTGGGAATAATCGAAAATACAACATTCACTACCCTGACCCATAGACCATAGTTGAATCAACCTTTAAAACTCTACTGCAACAAAAATAGCCAAACTTACAGAAACGCTAACGCTACGGCTCTCCAGCCGACCAGTAATCGCACTGCTCTAACACATCCAGCGCATGAATCAAAACTTCTGTACCTACGCATATCCATAGTGGATCGTCCGTGTGCATCACCCACTGACTACACACTACGGCCTTTCCAGACCCCGACCCTCGCCAGAGACACGCGCATCGCGCAACCACGGACTACTTGAGTTCCGTCAAGAGACACCGTCTACCAGGCTACGACTAGCCTAACTACTGGTAAGGTCGAACACAATAACCTTTTTTTTTTTTTTTTGTTCCGGGGTGGAAAATCCTCATGGATGTCCCCCGCCCTGGGGCGGGCGGAGGGGTCTGTCAGACTCTTACTGACTAAAAACCACCCCGGTGTTCCAACTCACACCTACGCCGGGGGTCGCGGGAACTTGAAATCTTCCGCAACCCCCGGCTGGTGCCGGCCCGGGACCGCGGGCCTCCTCCGGTCAGGGGGGGGAGTGAGGTGTTTGACTCCCCCCGCGACGTCTAAGAGGGGCGCGCGTGGAACACTACGCGCCGCCACCTCGGGTCCTGATGTGTGGGGGGCGACGGACGTCCCCGAGTCCGTCGCCCCTGGACCCATTTAGGGGGGCTGGAAGAGGGCGTTGTCCGCCCTCCGCCGACGCCCGGTGCGCCTGCTGCGGGCCGGGTGAGTGGACGAGATCTCCCTCTCCTTTTCCGCAGCCTCCTTCTGCGAGACGACTGTCTCGCAGTAGGAAACCACCGCGTCCCAGGACTCGCCGCTGCCGACCATCGCATTCACTAGGGCCGGCAACGACAAGTCACTGCCTACTTCTGAGATGAGGGCACGGCGTGGCTCCTCCCAAGCGGCACACTCTGCCAGCGTATGCCGCGCCGTGTCCTCCCGGCAGTCGACGCAGTGGTGACACCGGGCGTCCGGCTCCCTGTTTATGCGACACAGGTACTTCCCGAAGCAACCATACCCCGAGAGCACCTGCGTCACCCGAAACGACAGGGAGCCGTGCCTCCTCCCGAGCCAGCGCTCGAGCACCGGCCGGACCGCCTCGATGATGTCGAGGCCGGCGGTAGGGCGTGAGAGCCTGTCCCGCCATTCCGCCACCAGGACCTCGCGAAGCTGAGACCGATGCAGCTCCATGTGTCGCTGCATCGGTCGCTCGCCCCGCGCCCTCGCTTCCTCGCGCCACCGATACGATGACGCGAGTACTTTCGCCTCCAGGTCCCAGGGCGGGGATCCGGCCAGTGCACAAGCCGCCTCGTAGGAGATCGTGCGATACCCCCTGATGACTCTGACGGCCATAGCCCTCTGCGGCTTGCGCAGAACCGCAATGCTACCGGCCGTCAGGTCAGCCGCCCAGATCGGGGCCCCGTACAGGGCCATCGATCGCACGATCCCCACGTAGAGCCGCCTATAAGCGGCGCTCGGGCCCCCCAGATTGGGAAGCAGCGTTGACAGCGCCCCAGCAGCGCCCAGCAACTTGGGCGCCAGCCGTCGAAAGTGGGGCCCGAAGTCCCACCGGCTGTCGAGCACCAATCCTAGGTACTTCATGGTAGACTCGACAGCGATCCGAGCCCCCCCGACCACGATGTGTGAGCCGGGTGACGGCGCCCGCCGGGGGCCATGAAACACCATGGCCTCCGACTTGCTGAGGGCCACCTCCAGGCCTAGGCGACGTATGCGGCCCACCACCTGTGAGACCGCAGCCAACAACGCTGCCTCCCTGTGCGAGCTCCCCCGGGCAGTGACCAGCGTGTCATCCGCATAACACGTCAGGTCCACCCCGGCACCGAGCTCGCCCCTCAGCACCCAGTCGTACCCGATGTTCCACAGGAGCGGTCCTAAAACCGAGCCCTGTGGAACACCGCACGACATGCGGCGCTGGTTTCCGCCATCACGTCCCATGTAGGTGACACACCTCTCCGACAGATAAGCCCCAACGATGTGGCGGAGGTAGGGAGGCACCCCATGATACCGCAGTGCCTCCCGAATACAACTCCAGGGCAGGGTGTTGAAGGCGTTGGAGATGTCCAAGGACACCGCCAACATCACCCCGCCCCGGGACACCGCTTCCTCCGCCAGGACCCTAACCCGCGACACAGCGTGGATCGTGGAGCGCCCATGCCGAAACCCGAACTGACTGTCGTCCAGGTCCGGCCCCTCTCTGCACAAGTGGCCGACGAGGCGGGCTGCGATGATACGCTCAAACAGCTTGCCCACCTCGTCAAGCAGCACTATGGGCCGGTACGCGGACGGCGAGTCCACAGGGCGCCCCGCCTTCCTGAGCAGGACCAGACGACCAGATTTCCACAAAGTGGGAAACTGGCCCCGCTCAAGGCACGCTGTGTAGAGTCCTCTCAGTTGGGGCTCAAGCTCCTTCAGAGCGAGGGCTAACACGCAGCCGTGGATCCCGTCGGGCCCCGGAGCCACGTTCTTGGCCCGGAGCCGCATCACGGCTGCCCTCATCTCTGCCTGGAACACAATAACCTGTATCAAGTAAATTGTAGCAATAAATAATTGTGGCAATAAATTACTGGATTTCCGTGTAAATGGTGGTGATTACAAGTTTACCTAGCGCCTATGTTACACAATCTTTAAATGTTTTTAGCAAATGTTACTCAAACCATCCTAACGTATTGCTTAATATTTCATATAACAGTTTAACATTGCGGCCAAAGCCTGAAAAAAAAAAGAATTTGTTTAAAGCTGACTATAAAGCCATATCGAGCGTTTTGACGAATCCGACGTTTTTAAGGCAATTAGGAATATTGATCCAGCAAAAGGTGCGGGACCTGACCTTGTTCCACCAGTATTCGTTAAAAGATGCGGTTCTGCTCTCGCACTTCCATTAATGCTGATATTTAACCATTCCTTAATGGAAGGCAAATTCCCTGAAGAATGGAAGAAAGCTCGTAGTGTTCCCATATTCAAAATGGGTGACCCAGTCAGCGCAGTTAACTACCGTCCGATATCGATACTTTCATGTTTTTCGAAACTGTTTGAGTCAATATTGTGTCCCATTATCTCACAAATGGTGGATGTAAATATTGCAGACTGTCAGCATGGTTTCAGGCGTGTGCGTTCAACTGTTACAAACTTGGTACCCTTTGTTTCTGAAATATCATGTGAGGTCGTTATGGGAATGCAAATAGACGCAATATATAACGACTTTAGCAGCGCCTTTGACAAACTAAATCATCTCTTACTAGTAGAAAAACTGTGATGGTGTGGTATTGGTGGCATACTGCTGAAATGGTTCAAATCATATCTTTCAAAAAGTAACGTAAATAGTATGAGTCTAAACGCTGAAAAATTTCATCACATAAGATTCACAAGGAAAAAGACAATAGTTCAAACAAGTTATGACATTGGTGGCGTAACACTGAAACAAGTGAATGACGTTCGAGATCCGGGTGTGATCGTGGACAGCAAACCTAAATTTACCTCACACATTGATAAAGCAGTGACAAAGGCCGCCCAAATGTTTGGATTTTCGAAGCGCAATTTCAGAGGGTTTAAACAGCAGAGAACGAAGGTGTTGCTCTACAATGCCTTAGTGCGCAGTCATCTTGAGTATGCAAGCAGTGTATGGACCCCTTTTTATGCAGTGCACTCGCAACGAGTGGAAAGCAAACAGCGAGAATTCACGAGACTTTTCCCACAGAAAAAAAATATATATGTGTAAATATATATGTATAGCACATGGAGCGTTTAATTTTTTTAATGATAACCCTTCGCGATCGCAGACGTCTAATAGATATATGCTTCCTCCATAAATTAATTAATGGAAAAATACAGTGCAGTTGCCTTTTACAAAGTGTTTCTTTAGCAGTTCCAAGAATTTACCCAAGGGCCAAAAATATTAAAAAGGTATTTGATACACCTTTTGTAAAAACGAATCTAGGTTTACAGTCTCCAGTTATACGAATGAGCAACGAATACAATAATATTATATTAAACACGTCTGACTTAGATATATTCAGCGACAAGCTACCGGGATACAGATAGAACATCACGCTACCCTTGCCAAGTTATTCTTAATTTCAATTTTTATTTTTATTTCTTAACTTTTTTGTTTTTGTTGTTACTACTCGTAGTCTTATGTACGTTAGACAATTTCAGTTTATTTTATTTAAGGTTTAGTTTAGTATATTAAATTGCAAAGCAACACGATATTGTTATAATTGTCATGTCCTTTAGTTGTTAAGATTATTTCTAGCATAACTTTAATGTATGTGATGTCACATACATTAAACATTAAACTTATGCTAGAAATAATCTAAATAATCGAAAATAATAGGCGGATCTTTAAAAAAAAAAAACACTATACGGCTGATAGAATCCATTACTCGACTTTCTACCACAATTTAAGCTTACTCATCATCATGAAAATCCCTATCAACATCAACTAGTATGTGACTCGATCTTCGTCGTCATCGTGTGCATATTTGTAGGTACGCTTGGATATCAAAGCTTTCAGTGTGTTACGATCACCGTCCAAAATCTCAATCACTCTTAACGGACCTTTAAACTTTAAATCTAACTTGGTTTGATTTAGTTCTTCGTTTTTTAACAACACAAAATTGCCAATCGTATAATTTTAAATTTTCGCCTTTGTTTTGTCAAATCGGGTATTGTCATATTCAGCACAGTTCTTAATATTTTCTGACGCGCACTCACGCATTTCCTCTATGTCTACATCGGTCTCTACAACGCTATACATCAACGATAATGATCTCGCAACTTTTCCTATTAAAAGCTCCAGAGGTGAAGCTTTTGTAACTCGATTTATCGTACAATTTAACGCAAGTTAAACATCTCCTACCACGGTTTGCTATGGCTAGTCTCTATAGCAGTTAGCATCGAATTCCAGTTGCGTCAAAACAATATGTTGGGTATGCGGGTGATTGCGCACGCTCGGTGATTTCCCGTCCTTCGCTGGCTCAAATGTCTCCGGCTCGATGGCGCTAACGTTTATGTATTTGAAGAAAACAAAAACGCGGCAAATTCCTAGACTAATATTTTTTTGTCGGAAAAGCAAAGGCATCAAGCTCATACGGCCTCGTCAGTTTTCGTAATTTTATTTAATAATCATAACTGCATAATAAATGCGTATTCCTTTTTCAAAAAGATGTATAATGCTCTATATACAAACTCAATGGTGTAAACACAGATGTCGTTCAGTATAAATTTCGGTAAGTATTCCAAATTTAAATTACATTCTCCCTCTAGAGGATGAATGAAATTCAGTACAATTTTCTTTCCCTGTTTTTAACAGATTAAAAATGACTATTGTTATGTTCGCTTTTTGTGGCTTAGAATGTCACTTTTTTGAGCAAGTGGTACGAAAATAGTTTTTCGTACCACTTGCTCAAAAAAGTGACAAAAAAGTGACTTTTTTGAGCAAGTGGTACGAAAATAGTTTTTCGTACCACTTGCTCAAAAAAGTGACATTCTATGCCACAAAAAGCGAACATAACAATAGTCACTTTTAATCTGTTAAAAACAGGGAAAGAAAATTGTACTGAATTTCATTCATCCTCTAAGGGGAAGAATGTGATTTAAATTTGGAATACTTACCGAAATTTATACTGAACTACATCTGTGTTTACACCATTGAGTTTGTATATAAAGCATTATACATCTTTTTGAAAAAGGAATACGCATTTATTATGCAGTTATGATTATTAAATAAAATTACGAAAACCGACGAGGCCGTATGAGCTTGATGCCTTTGCTTTTCCGGCAAAAAAATATTAGTCTAGGAATTTGCCGCGTTTTTGTTTGCTTCAAATACATAAACGTTAAGTTTATTTGAATTTATTTTTATAAATAAGTTAATGTTCTAAAAATACGTTACGATGTTAAATCAAAGCGACAGTGACAGTGAATTGTCGGATTCCATCAGTGCAAATGCTGCCATTATAAATAATTTGCTTCCAACAAAATACAAGGAAAATTATTTAAAAACTTATGAAGAATTTTCAACGTGGAGAAGTGCGAAAGGCCTATCAATTTCAGAATCAGTACGTCTTGTCTATTTTGATTATTTATCCAAGACAAAGAATCCGAATACACTTTGGTGCATATACTCAAAACTGAAGGCTACAATAAGCATCAAACACAGCATTGAAATAAATAGATTCACGAAATTACTGGCTTTTTTAAAAAGAAAATCAGAAGGGCATTGTGCAAAGAAGTCTAAAATTTTTACGACTCAAAATGTGGAAAAATTTCTTAATGAAGCTCCTGACGAAGTTTTTCTGGCCACAAAAGTAAGTATACATGATTTAACTATGAATATTTCGTATCTTAGTAATGGTAATTATTCTATATATTTACCTGTTTTTTTATCTTTGTTATAGGTGGCCTTAATTTTTGGACTCAATGGTGCTTGCCGCGGATGTGAACTTGTAAACTTAAAGGTGGAGGACGTTGAAAATCATTCCAATGAGTTGCTGCTGATTAATGTAAAGGAAACTAAGACAAAGAAAAATCGGTCATTCATTGTACAAGGACAATATACTAAAATCATTCATAAATACCAAGCATTACGTCCCACCAACATGGAAAACAATAGATTTTTTATAAACTATCGGAATGGGAAATGTACTCGACAAGCCATCGGCAAAAATAAAATTAGCAATATGCCAAAGGAAATTGCTAAATATTTAAAACTTAAAGATGTTGGACTCTACACCGGTCACTGCTTTAGAAGAACTTCGGCGACTTTCTTGGCGGATTCAGGGGCGGATATTACGTCAATAAAAAGACACGGTGGTTGGAGCTCTGATGGAGTAGCTGAGGGTTATATCGAAAGCTCAATGGCGAATAAAACCATATTAAGCAGTCAAATTAACAAAAATATAAAACTTAATCCATCAGAGCCACAACCATCAACTTCCGGTATCTTATCTTCGTCCGTAACTCACGATGCACCACCACCACTATCTCCGACGTATACTATCTACAATGAAACGCAAGTTCCTCAGACGCAAGAACAGAGAAATACTCAAATCAACTCATCAACAATAAATGTACCAAACAAAAACGTAACTCTCTCTATCAATAATTGGACCAATGTTTCGAATGTTAACTTTTACTTTTAATTGTCATTATTTTTAATAAATGCTTATCTCATATTATTATTGTGTTAATTTTTTCGCAAATGGTACGAAAAGTAGAGTATTTTCCTCGGTGATAAAGCTGTCTTAGTCTTGGGTGAACTTAAATCCCTCGCTACACTCAGGACTCGTCTTAAATCCCTCGCTTCGCTCGTGATTTAAGTTTTTAACACCCTCGCTACGCTCGGGAGTAAACCTCGAGTCCTTCGTTACGCTCGCGATTTAAATCGTCACCCGCGACAGAAGACACTGCTTTATCCCCTTGGTTAATAATCTACTATTTATTATATCAATAATATTTGCCCGCGGCTTTGCCCGCGTGGATGTCGGAAAATATCTCACGTGAACGTACTACCGGGATTAAAAGTACTAGTGTTAATTAATCCAGGTTATAGACTTTGTTTTCTCCTTCTTCCTTCTTTATTATTATTTAGATAGGCATTTGGGCCAAATTTCATGTTTTTAGATCAAAGGAATAAGATCTTTAAAATAAACTGTATTTCACCCCCAAAGAGGATAATTTTTGAATAAGTCTTTTGTGACTTTTCCTTTACTTGACTGTTATGTGATATACCCATTTTCAAATTTATTCTTTATTTTTGGTTTTCAGTATAAATACTGAGTTTCGAGTTAATCGTACAGTGCGTTAAAATTCTTCCATACAAACTTTGACACCCCGCAATCCCCCTTAGGGACTAGTAACAAAAAATGACAATCTTTATAATTTAGATAAGTATTCGAGCCAATTTTCAAGTTTATTAACTCAAGGAATAAGATTTTTCATACAAACTTTTATCCCCGATTTGACTCACTTAGAGGTTGAATTTCGAAAAAGCCTTCCTTATTCCTTGTCTTCATTATAGAGGAAACCTCTTTGCAAAATATCAGCTTTCTAGGTCCAATGGTTTGGGCTGGGCGCTGATGAGTCAGTCAGTCAGGATTTTTCTTTTGGTTTGGTTTTCAGTATAAACACTGAGTTTCGAGTTTAACATTCTTCCATACAAACTTTGACAGCCCGCAATCCCCCTTTAGGGTGTAGTTTAGAAAAACAAAAAATTACAACCTTTTAATTTATTTAGAATAAATATTCGTGCCAAGTTTCAAGTTTATTAACTCAAGGAAAAAGATTTTTCATACAAACTTTCACCCCTATTTGACTCCCTTAGGGGCTGAATTTCGAAAAATCCGTTGATGTGTCAGTCAGTCAGGACTTTTCTTTTTAATTATATAGACAGATAGATTTTTGGTTTTCAGTATTAATAGTGATTGGATAGTGAGTTAGTTAGTGATTGGGCAACAACAGGTATTTACAAAAGTAGGCAAAGATTATTTGAATTGTATCATGAAAAAACATATACTTAACCATGATTAAACTTTTAAAGAATTTGTTAAGAAATATTCTAAAACTTTTAAAAGAGCCTGTTCCTCAGCAAACGCCATACACATTAAAACTAAAATAATATCTTCTGGAAATAAAATTAAATCAACCTGGAATATTATTAATTCAGAAACGGGAAGAACGTGCGGAAAGTACGGAATCGTGAATTGCATTTAAAAATCAATGATGAAAAATGATAAATATTAAGGCAGACGTGGAGGTGGCAACTGAGTTTGAAAATTTCTTCACTAATATTCCCATTTTAACAACCAAAACTCTGTCGTTGTCGTCCTCTACTTCTGCTTACTCAATACTAAAAGAATGTGTACCAGAATGTGACAAACTTTTTGAATTTACAATTGCTTCTGCTTAAGACATTATAGAATCTATTAACGATCTTGATGTAAAAAAACTGCTGACGTTAAGAGATTATCAGTACATATTTCACCCTTTTTAGCAATTGTTTTTAACTCTTGTATTGCATCTGGTGTATTTCCTGATCTGATGAAACTTAGCAAAGTGATTCCACTGTTCAAGTCTGGCAGCACAACTGATCCTACGAATTTTCGGCTTATTTCGATAACAACTACATTGAGTTTCAATTTTGAAACAAATGTTAGGACATTTCAATGCACATAATTTACTACATCTGAAACAGTTCGGTTTTACAAAGGATCGTTCAACTACAGACGCGGGCGTGGAATTACTGAAGAGCATATTCGAGACCTGGGAGGAGTCGCAAGATGCTCTTGGCATTTTCTGCGACTTGTCCAAACCCTGCGAGTGCGTACATCATGGTACACTCATCAGGAAACTGTACCACTATGGTATGAGGGACAAGGCTCTCGACCTTCTGACTTCTTATCTGAACAACAGAATTCAGAGGGTTGATGTTAATGGCAAGAGATCTGCATGATCTGCGGTCACCATAGGCGTTTTACAGGGTTCAATTCTAGGTCCTTTCTGATTTTTAATTTATATAAATGACTTACCTTACCACATAAGGGATAATCACAAGATCGTATTATTCGCAGAAGACACTTCCCTTATTTTTTTAATCAAACGTCAGTTAGTCATCTTTGAACAAGTTAACGATGCACTCTCTATGTAAATAATCTTCTCCTGAACGAAAAAAAGACTAAACTCATTAAATTTTCAACGCCAAATGTCAGGCAGCTAACTACCAATGTTCAATTTAATGGAATAGAGCTGGACCCTGTTGAGTCGACAGTTTTTCTTGGAATCACTATTGACGGTAAATTAGAATGGGGCCCACACATAGAAAAATTGTCAGGAAGGCTTTCTGCCGCCTATGCTGTTAAAAAAATTAGACAGATAAGTGACGTCGATACAGCCAGAAATGTTTATTTTTGTTACTTTCATAGCCTTATGTCATATGGGATTCTTCTCTGGGGAACCTGTTCGTACATTAACTCTTATTTGTTCTTCAGAAAAGGGCTGTTCGAGCCATTTACAACCTAGGTCCGAGAGATTCCCTTCGAGAAAAATTCAAAGTAAGTAAAAGTTCTGACTGTAGCCTCACAATATAAACGGTTAATTTTAGCTCGTTCTGGAACGAAAAGCCATAAATTCGATCATCGAACTTGAAACGATTGGGACTATTATTTTCAATAAATTACAATTTAAAAAAAACACGAAATATCTAATTTATTGTTTTTTTTTGTGAAATAATGAGAACTCGAAGTAACTGCGATCAATGCATATGTGTGTAAAACGTATCGACGAACGGCAACACTTGCGAACGGTACCCATTGAAAATCCATTCATCGATCAGACAGCATAAAAACACATACGAAATAGATAAATAGGTACACAAATAAAAATACGAAAAGCGAATTCAGACTTTATTTCTTAACCGTAAACGGTAACAAATAGAAATTTCACCAAACCAGGTACAAGGTAAGTAGGTACGCAGTTTACTAAAATTATTCTGAGAAGTGTCCGACCGGACTTCAAAAGGATGCACAACCGAATTCCGCGGTTAAGTGTATAAAAATAAGGTCTTAATTTGGTCCAATATTTTCATAGAAAAGGGCACCACCATCTTATATTGAACTCTATTGGACAGATAAAACGATTCATTTTTTCTATTTACATTGCCTGCTTTTGTAGAAGCCGCCACGCCGCGGCCGCAAGCAAGCATTGTTGCATAAAAATTGGTTTTATTTATCATAAATATGGTAGGTAGGTATGCTTATTAAGTACCTATTAGCTCGGTTGGTCGACACTCGATTCGAGGCCTTAAATACAACTCCCAAGCGTACTCGTCGTGTCTAGTTGAAAAGGTACGAGTACTAGTGATTTCGTGATGCGAGAGTGGTGAATGAAATTTCAATTAGTTTCTCTCGTTTACGAGGAGATGTGATAGTGGTAAACTGCTTGCCGTGCTTCCGATACAAACGAGAGATAACGAGGTGAATGAACTTACACCAACCTATCGTACCAGAAATAAAATACCTACTTGCAGGTACTTACTTGCAGCCGGACTCGCACACGCACAGCTGTGCCGCGCTACGTCATCACCGAGCAGATCGCGTACGATCTTGCGTTTATGAATGAAATAGTGGAAGCGCTACTAAGATTTAACTCGAATGACAGAATAAAAGTGATAAATTTCTAACTTCTATATTAGATGTCTTAAAAAAACAATAACAATGCTAATAGTACCTATTAATCGTCTGGAGTCACTGTGTTTCGGCTCCAGAACGATTTAAAATTAATCGTTTATATTTGAAAACCTATTGTATGTACACAAAATATATAAAATTTTAAGAAAAGGTGCGATATATATATAGTTAAAATAATAGGAATAAACACAACCTTGCTGTACAGCGCACTCGTCTCCACAGAGTAGGCAACTCGTTCATGGATCATTATCGCTTTTACAAGAAACTTCCCATTGACATTCGAAACTTACAATCAATCTGCCTAGCCTTTTCCCAACTATGTTGGGGTCGGCTTCCAGTCTAACCGGATGCAGCTGAATACCAGTATTTTACATGGAGCGACTGCCTATCTGACCTCCACAACCCAGTAACTGGGTAATACGATACCCCTTGGTAAGACTGGTGTCAGACTTTCGGGCTTCTGATGACTCGTAACGACTGTCAAAGACATTCGAAACTTACGCTGGTAAAAAAAAATTGGAACAAATATATTGTAAGGATTAGTGGAATTTGAGATATAATGTCTTCCTGTGGAAGTCATCATGGATTATGTATGTACTGCTTGCTGTAATGCTTACTGTACGTGCATGAGAGAGAGAGTTTAATTTTTTCCTGAATAATTTAATTAAGTCTGACACCTGAAATATAAAAAAAAAACTAAGTAAATCCTCAATATATTCCACCATCCATTACATCCATCCACAAAGTCTAATAGGTCTCCCTTATACACTTCAATGCACAAATAATTTGCTAAGTAAATATTCATGTAAGTAGTAGGTTAGGCAGCTGAAAATATATGTATGTGGTATGGTGGTGGTATTTAAATGTACGGTAAGTTTACGTTTGATGGTGCATTTCGTATTCACCAACAAATGTAACATTGTTACTGTGCTTAAGACACAATCAATGTTCATCACTTAGAAAGAAAATAATATCGATATTAAGGTAGGTTAAGGCTAAGGGACCTTGAACAGACAATGATGTGGAAATAGATATTTATAAGGTGGTGTGTATGTTCATCGATGTCCCTACATAATCCATTGACATAAAATGCATCAAACTGTGCTTTTTTTTTTCTACCTGTATTATATTTGCTTTTCAAATTAAGTACAAGCTCGACTGAGGTGCTAAGCTTGTGGCTCATGATACATTGATACGGTACGAGGTACGAATTTGTGTTTCGTTAAAATGCCACTAAACTAAAGGAAAACCATAAAATTATAAATTAATTTAATTGAGCGAAAAAAAAAGGTAAACTTACTAATTAGATGCTCGAAATGAGCTCCATTTTGTTGGATACACAAAATTCTTTTAAGGAATTAATTTGTGAAAATTACTTTAATTTCGGAAGTCGGTGTCTTTCGTTTTTTTGCCACCGACTTCCGAAATTAAAGTTAATGTTCACTTTGTAGTGTTTTTTTTGGAAGTCGGTTGTTTAGTTTTTCACTTTTTACTTGTGGTATCTAACCCACACAAATTCCAATACGACAACCTCCTATAACAGTGACATTAAATTATTATAACATCATCCACATAGGTTAAGTAGGAATAATACGTACTATTGACGCTAACTCAAAATCTACCTAAGCAAAGTTAATCCTATACTATATTTGTATATATAAAAATTAAACCCTATTTTTCTGGTCACGCCATAACTTGAGAAAAAGCTCATACACACATATATAATACACTTTCTAAGTTTATCATGGACATAATAGATATCAGTGAAGAAAAACATCGTGAGGAAACCTAGACATGTAGTTAATATAAAGTCTTTTGCAAAAAACGGGGACCTAAGCAAATAACTTATTTCATTGGTACCTTCAGTTTTTATTATTTACCTGATTGTGGTTAAATGACTTTACATATAAATCTTATAAACAATATACAATCTAACACTAAAATGACTACAACTATACAAATAAACACGAAGACAAAAGCCCACTTAGGCGCCGAAGTAACAGGTACTCGTCCGCATCGCTGTTATGCGGAAACGTGACCAGAAGACTGGCAGCATAGGCTTACAACAGTTAAAGCGCGGTCACTGACGGACGGCATAGAAAAGAAAGAGAAGCGCGATGACACATCGCAGGTAAATTATTGCGAACTATGAAGTAATTATCTATTTACAAAAAATCAATTGATTGTTTGATTGACGTTGCTTGTAGAATAATCTGACAAAAATCAGAATGATTCCATATTTATATTAATAAGATTTTTATCGTGAAAATAAGTTTTTAGAGGTATCTTCGTGATTTTATTCCATCGTATCAAATTAGTTCTATTATGTTTTCAACACACAATCTTTCAACAAACAATCTAGCATATATCCTGAAGAATATCATATATTTTTCTGATTTTGTTTACTGCGGTAGATCATATACTTTTGGGCATTATAAAACTTGCTTTGTTTAGGCACAGAATCTTGTTAATTACTAAGCAGAGAGTTGTTTCTGTCAATTTCGTTATCATCATCTTTTTCCCAACTAGTTGGGGTGGGCCAATCTAACCGGATACAGCTGAATACCAGTAGTTTACATAAAATGACTGCCTATCTGATCTCACAACCCATAGTTACTGGGTAATACGATACACCTTGGTAAGACTGGTTATGAGACTTTCGGACTTCCGACTACCCGTAACGACTGTCAAAGATCTACAAATGACAACCGGGACCAAGAGAGAGAAGAGGAAGAGAATGACCAAAGAAGTTTGACCTCCCCGTCATGGAGAACTTTTTTTTGGAAAGGGTTGACTGAAGAAGTTTGCCCTCTCATCATGGAGAACTCCGTTTTTGGAACCCCGGTGATCAAAGAAGTTTGCCCACCCCGTCATGGAGTATCTACTTCCGTGGTCCCTGCCCAACCTAGTGTAATTTTAAGAAAATTTAATTTTTGTCGTTATTGGGTCTATGTCTCAGACCAAATAAAAAACCCAAGGCAGCGCTGCGAACAATACAGTGAAGCATTCCGAAACTACACCTCTGCTCTGTGCATACACGCTCACACGCACACATTACCAACCATTTACAATGAAATTACAACCAAACTACACCTCTCTAAATGCACACATGTTTACGAAACCGGCTTCGCGTCACTGCACTGCGCACAGCGCTATGTCTTGGTTTTTTATTTGGTCTGAGGGTCTATCTATGGCAGATCACGTCTGCAGGTCTGTCTATACCTTCATCGCAAACATGACAGTGTTGCATTTTCCTAAATACTTAAGATGAGTTAAGCATGACTCAGGCAATCTGAACTTGTCTTTTAAGTGTTTGGGTCAGGATAAGATAAATGCATGAGTCATAAACTCACTTTAAATAGTTTCAAATGTTGTCAATATTACGTTAAATGTGATGAATGCGATTTGTAATATCTCAAGTGTAGGTATAGACGTACTTGACCCGAAGGGGCGGTAAATTGATAATTTGATGCCTATCAATAAAATACGAGACCAAATTGTATACAGCAATAGGTTTTTGTCTTCATTATTCAAGAGTAATAATTGATTCTCGATTGGTTTGTGATAAGTGTAGATTCATTATATAGGTACCATCGAACTATCTTCGTGAAGTATTTAATCATGTAAACACTTATAATATAATAGTACCAACCCACACACTTAAGCGGGCTTTGCGACGGGTGAAAGAAAATTACTGTTGAAATTGCTTAATTAATGTAGCGCGAACTGATGGAAGTTTTTGCACTTTTAGATAATTATTGCTGAACTGAATTATCTCATTTCCTTGACATTTTCAAGTCTTGATACCGTTATTAAGCGTTCTTCAAAATGGTTGATAAGACGGTAACAGTCAGCATAATTATAGCGCTGCTTGTGTCCCAGAGGCTAAATGAGTCGTTCGACAGTCCATAGGACTTGGCAGCGATATCGAGAGACCGGTTCCATCATTAGAAGACCTGATCTGGAAGAAACCCATGTACCCAACCACGAGATGATCGTTTCCGGGTGAGTCAGGCGTAAAAAAATCGCAAATCTTCATATGTCGTCGTTGTTGTTGTCGTTGTATGACTCAAGAAGAACCTAGAGGAAGTGAGAGGTGTGCAAATTAGCCTGGAGAGGGTCATGAATGAGGAGGCTTCTAAATTACTCCGTGAGCACTGACTTGCTGGACTTAGTTACACTCGAAATTGTGCGATGTGGACTCAAAAGGGCTGGGGTAGAGTATTGTTCTCCGATGAAGCCAAGACATCACTATTTGGTGAGGATCGACGTCGGCGAGTACGACGAAGACCGGGGGAACGCTTTGCAGAGGTGTGTTTTGGAGAAATTACCCGTTATGGAGGGGCTCCGTTATGTTTTGTGCAGCAACATTGAATGTACACCGGTACGTAACGGAGGCTTATTTCACTCGGACAACCCCTATTAACTGTCATTGGAGACAATTCGCTAGAAGGTGAAGTGTAATCGTATATGCAAGAGGTCGAAACTCGTCGTTTGGATTGGCCAGCGCGAAGTCCTGAACTCAATGCAATAGAGCACATAGGGTGATCGATGACGAGTATGATTAATGCTGGCCGCTCCGCAAAACATCAGGGAGCAAAATAATGTAATTACCGTGGAGTGGGAACGTATTCCACAAGAAACTATTAAGAAAATTCTCAATAGCATGCCCAGACGAATGTAAGCTGTCATTTTATTTATTTTTTCTTTTGCGATATTTAAAACTGACAGACGTTGACAGACAGACGTTGACATTTCATTGGTTTAATCGAAATTGACAGAGGGGCTCGTGCCACTCGTGGCTTAATAATAACAGCCGCATGGAATGGATCGATCGATTGTTCAACTACGCTTGCCGAAGTCGGTCCGTAGATCGGTAACCATCCATTACTTATCGAGACCCCTCCGTGCCTCGAAAAGCACGTTAAGCCGTTGGTCCCAATTGTCATTTGTAGATCTTTGACAGTCGTTACGGTTAGTCGGAAGCACGAAAGTCTGATAACCAGTCATACCAAGGGGTATCGTATTACCCAGTACATAGGGGCTGTGAAGGTCAGATAGGCAGTCGCTTTATGTAAAATACTGGTATTCAGCTTTATCCGGTTAGATGGGAAGCCGACCCCAACATTTATTTATTTATTTATTGACACACCAACGACTTATTCACTAAAACATTACATTAAATATATTCAACAGCTTTGCGGTGAATTCGTCACTTATAGGTGTGTACAGCACTTGTATAATCAATAATAAAAATTGAAATGGATATGAAACTAACAAAATTAAAATTTACTAAGTTTACATTAAATCTAAAATGTCAAGCAGTTAAATTAAACATAGTTGGGAAAAGGCCGGTAGATGATGATAACGAAATTGACAGAAACAATTCTCTGTTTAGTAATTAACAAGATTCTGAGGATTAACTTAGAATAATCAAAACTTGCGTTTAGGCACGTTTAGTTCCTGTAGTCCCCTTTGGACTACAGGAACTAAACGTGCCTAAACGCAAGTTTTATAATGCCTAAAAGCACATGATCTACTGCAGTAGGTAAACAAAATCAGAAAAATATATGATATTCTTCAGAATAGAGGCTAGGAAGATTGTGTGTTAAAAACAAAATAGAACTAATTTGATACGATACAAAAAAAATCACAAGCAACATCTTAGCGTAATAGGGTTTTAATTTTTTAGTCCAATCAATAGATTTTTTTTAAATAGATAATTGCTTCATATTCATTTTACTGAAAGAACTTATTCAACAGGAAGGGACTCATTTTGAGTATTTGATAAATTGATTAATTTTGTATTAAAAATGTTAAAATTCATGGTCTTCCTTTTATTTGTGACACTATGTTATTTAGCAAAAAATAATCCTTATGATGAAGCCTTTCGATCGGTATGATAAAGCTACAGGGTGATTATTTTACTCATGTAACGGGTTCG
Source organism: Agrochola lota (assembly GCA_947364205.1). NCBI lineage: Eukaryota > Metazoa > Arthropoda > Insecta > Lepidoptera > Noctuidae > Agrochola > Agrochola lota. Next base: position 11,971,827 of record OX376223.1, on the reverse strand, counting down.
ATTTCCGGTTCAACCATGTAATTATTTAAGTATCTATGAATGCAGTTTAAATTGTTTTTTAAATTCAAATAATGTCTTATTTCAGTAAAATGTTCCATCTACAATATTCAAGGTACTTTCGCTCCATGTGGCTTATCCGTGGGACGCCCTGTAGGTATATAAAACTATAACAATTCCACGGCCAAGTTGGGTTCTTTTCATTCAACACTGGACTGAAAGACAGTACTTTCAACTGGTGCTGATTCATCCGTCCTGTTCGTGAACGGGCACTGTCAGTAGGGACTGTCATTTCTTAGCTGCCACGGTTTATATTAATTTTTTAATTGTTTTTTTATTTTTGGAGAAATCACGACACAGCGGACAGAGCTCCGTCGGGATCTCACGGCGTCATGGAGAGTGCGATTTTCGCAACCCAGTGCTGGGCACGCCACAATTGCGGCGATAAGTCCCCTCTTTGAGGAGTGACTAGAGAGGCGCCACAGCGTCCTCACCTTCCGCCTGACGCAGGTCCTCACCGGACACGGTTGTTTTGGGAGGTTCCTGTTCCGGATAAGGCGGAAGGAAACGCCCGGGTGCAATCATTGTGTGGATCGCCCGGAGGACACGGTGGACCATACGGTGGAGGTCTGCCCGGCTTGGGCGGTGCACCGCCGTGTCCTCACGGAGGCGATCGGCGGCGGCGATCTCTCGCGTCCGGCCCTGGTTCAGGCCATGGTCCGGAGCGAGAGTGCATGGGAGGCCGTCACTTCCTTCTGCAAAACTACACTTTTTAAACAACATAATTACCTATTCCAAATTAAAGGATTATAAAACAATAGTTAGACCAGTCTTGTATGGATCAGAATATTGGGCCAAAAAAGGGATGAATGAAAGGCAATTACATGCAGCTGAGATGAAAATGCTAAGAGGGATGTGTGCTGTTACGCGAATGGATAGAATAAGAAATGAGTAATTAGGTATGAGGAAGTCTGAAAGTGACACCAGTAAAAGTTGAGTTATTTAAAAGTTGAAAAGTTGTGTGGAAATACCCATCACTCGTTTATCACATGGGAGAAGATTTTTAAGAAGCTTATGGCTAAACCAACATCTGTCGTATTACGTCCGCTCGCAGACACATTAGAGGTAGGTATGGGCGTTATTTCACGTCACTAGTTACAATAACTGGCTACGGGGCATGTAGCCGAATAGCTAGTTTCGAGTCAAACTGGTAAGCACGTTATTTTGTAAGTAGTTACATTTTCCATGCAGTCAGTCCTAAGCCTGAATAAAGTATGAGGGGAAGTTTATTTGTGTTAGTAATACGTTAAAGATGTAACTGCTTATGTAGCTACAAAAATCTATTCGTTCCACAAACTTAAAACTTGTGGTAAATAACGTATTACGTAGGTAATAATTAATATTTTCGTTTCACAAATAACTGAAACAACTGTAACTTCGATAAAATCACCATGTTGAATCACCGAATAGAATTTGAAAAAATAACTAGTTACTAAAATCCAGGGGCGTAGCTACGGCCGTATCAATTATACGGGGCCCCCGAGATACAGGGGAGATACGAGATACTCTCATTCATCATAATACACATAACATGACATCACGCCTGTATTACCCGAAGGGTTATGCAGAGGTGTATCTATAGTACACCCACATTTCGCCAGTTATGTTTAAATCCCCTGTAATACTAACACATTGCTCGACCTGGGAATCGAACCCAAAACCACTTGCTCAGCGGTAGCGCTTGCGATCACTTGACCAAGAAGCAGTCCCACAGATAATCTAACCTTTTCAATTTTGAGCTCGCTTCGCTCGCCCTTTCCATCGTCTAGTAAGATCACAATGACAGCCTTCGATCAATCGAAGATGACAGCTTTACCTTTCAAGTCAGTATGCTATTTTATTTATATTGCGCGTGCAGCACCGTACACTTGATAGAAAGAAGTGTGATTTCTTCAAATTTAAAGAAATTGATGGATTTAGTGTGAGAGGCAGAGAGAGGAGAAAGTTATATGTTTCTTTTCTCTCATGTAGCGAATTGTGCCTAAACGTGATGCGTCGTTGACATTTTACTCTCAATTTTTGTCCACTTATCGATTCGCCACCTAAGAAGTTTCAAAAACCCTCCTATGGAGCTTCGCCGAAGTTAGGTAAAAAGGGCCCCCAACAAATTTTTATACAGGGCCCCTGCAGGGCTAGCTACGCCACTGCTAAAATCACGTGTTTTCAAAACAGGTGACGCCTTCGAAGTCACTAGTTACGTTACGTTTCGCGAAAATCACGTAACGAGCCACCCCTAATTAGAGGACTATTTTAACACCTGTCAAAGAAAACAACCTGAGGAAAACGGCATGTCCTAGAACCTCAGAGTAGTTATTACGTACTCTGTTGCTCTGAGCCTAGAACCAAAAATTCGAAGACGTGACATCTACCAACCCGCGGTGGGCCCACGTGGTAGATTACCAGTTTCAAGAGAGTGGTAGATGTCACTTCTTCGAATTTTTGGTTCTAGGACATGCCGTTTCCCTCAAGATGTTTTCTTTGACAGATGTTAAAATAGTCCTCTAATTACTCTTATTATGTCTGCGAGCGGACGAAATACGACAGATCTTGGTTTAGCCTTATGCTTCTTAAAAATCGTCTCGCATAAGATAAACGAGTGATAGTTATGTTCACTAATATGATTTACCACGACATTACGGATTGAAGCATCAGTGTAGATTACGTCAATAAGTGAACCACCATCACCTACAAAGTGTGTGGGTGTTTGGACAAATTGATTTAGGTAGCTAAGAAAATCTATAAGTTGTTTAGTTTTTGGGCTATTGTTATCTAGCATATTAACATTAAAGTACATTATCGTAGGGGGCCAAACCACCAATATTGGCAGTCACACCCTCGAGAAAAAGCTTCAAGTCTAACCATGGTGTAACAGAGTTCAATAATTCTTTTAAGAAAAAAAAGTAAAACTATTTGCCCTAAGTTTTATTCAGTGACTGGGCAACTAAAGGGATCAGGAAAAGTAGGAAAAGATTATTTGAACTGTATGTCCTTAAGCCGTTTATTAATACGGAAACTTAGTAAGTATGTTGATACTTACTCTAAAACTTTTAAAAATATCTGCAAAGCAGCTAAAGCTTCTTTCATTAGCAACAAGGTTAAATCAGCAGACAAAAAATAAAGAAAGTTTGGAAAATTATTAACAATGAAACGAACAAGAACAAAAGACATAATACTGATTACACACTTGACACTTACCGCGGTCTCATTAGCAATAACATCGATGGAATTTGCAACTTTCTTTACCAATATTCCAATTAAAACTAGATAAACTTTAAATTCCTCCCCCTTACTTGCTATTGATTTATTAAGAGCGAATGTTTCAGCCTTTCCCTTGGACTTTAAATTTAAAATAAACCCTGTGGTCGTTGTAAAGGCGTATATGCAACTTCAGATCAAAATAACCGAAGATCTGTGGGTATGTCTACTATTGTTTGTCAATCAATTATTGAAACAATTGCACCCTATTTTAGCTTTAATTTTTTTTTTATATGTTGCCCCACACTAAGAATTTCTTCTGGTATCGTGGGTGCGTTTACAAACATAGAAACTCACATACACTAACACCCAGACCCGGAACAAATACTTGCAGATCTTAGAAATATTTGTTCCGTGCGGGGATCGAACCCGCGACACGTTACGCAGCAGTCGATCGCTCAGCCACTGCGCCAACCGTGTCGTCACATTTAATTTGTGTAGATCAAGCGGTATTCCTGGATTTAATGAAGTACACTAAAGTTATTCCACTATTCAAATCCGGGGACAGCAGACACTAATAATTATAGACCCCCTGAAGCGATCGAAAAAGCATTTTTAATGCTAATCCTATCGAAAATAAAATGGTGTCATTTTAAAGCCCTTTAATTCTCCAGGACCATTTTTTTATTTTTTCGATATCTCTTTTCATTTTTGAGAAGTGTAAGATACTTTGAAAACAGTCCCAAACAAACGGTCAAAAAAGGCGTTGTTTTAAAATTAAACAAAAAATATAAACATTTTACAAAAATAATAATACAGTATTGTAAGCCCTTTCAGTAACGGTTCTTTTGATACCATTTTCATTTCTCTATCATATTAATTGAGGACGCTAGCTAGAAATATTTGTTTCAATACTCCACCTATCATTCAAATAAATGAAGTCGAAGGAAATATTTTGATATACCTAGACAACGATGTACCTACATTGCTTAAATTAACAAATATTGTATTAATAATTTTCTTATTTATTAAATTTTCCGTAATTAACTTCTTTTTAAATTAACCAATTAAAGGTACTTTTTAATTGTTAAGCATTACTAACCCTATATTCTCCGAAGGAATAGGCATAGGTGTACTACTGTTAAGTCACACGTTATGTCTAGGGAAATACGAAATAAAACAAATGATTATTTGATGTAATCTACAATGTAATACATATGCCTCATTTACATTCGGCCCCTGCCACTGCTCCTCGCGCTGCCGGCAATAATTCCCTAAATACTGCCGTAAAGTTCGCGTCCAATAACTTTGCCACTCTGAAGTTAGGTTGCGCATGCGCGCTGGCATGCGCGCCACCGTTTTAGAAGGAAGCAAGACTAATGCGCAGTCATTTGTAGCCTACTTCAGAGCGGCAAAGTTATTTGACGCGAACTGTAGCAGGATTGAGAGAAATATCGTGTTTACATTCTCGTCCTTCACTTCCCTGTTCACTGCCATGGAAGTGAGCAGAGTGTAAATGGGGTATTATGTCCAAAATCAACTTTTACCACATAATAGACACACATCATTTACTATAAGTACATTAAGTTGAATCCGCAATTGTAGCCCGCGGCATTCAAATTTTCTTTCGTTTTTTGCAATTTGCAGATCAGTGTCAGGTTGTATCTTGTAAGTTAGTTAGATTTGTTCCATAATAACAAATTTCTTATGGAAAAGTTTTTATGGAACAAATCTAACTTAAAGAGATGTATTAATGATTCTAATGATTATAATTCTGTAAATACATATCTGTTATATTCGCGCCATTTTATTTTGATCACGATACAGCCTGACACTGACCTGCAAATTGCAAAAAATGTACGGTGTATCCAAACATCGAGCGGCAATCGTGCGCATCGGTCGCTTCTAAAGTGGTTGCCCATACGCCAGCGCAGAGAACAAAGGGCGCTAACCACCTTGTTTTCACTTATTTAGTCTACCTCTTCCCCTAGTTATCTGGTCCCCCCACTTTCAGTACATTTGCGCCAACCACAATAGAAATCTACGTTCATCTCACAATCGTCTTCTTCAATGTCCCACTCACCGCACAGACTTCATTCACTCTTCCTTCTTCATTCAGTCTATCTCTCTGTGGAATGCGCTCCCTTAGGAAAAGTAGGATGGCGACCAACCGACTATCTTATAAAAAGTTAAAGTTCGCGAGTACATTCTCAAGAACCGACATCGACAGTATCATCACAACGGTAATGTTTTCCCATTGGTTGTCTTATTTGTTTTAGTATATTTACGTGTATTTATTTTTACTTTATATAAATATAATTAGGTGTATTTATTATATTTATAGTTTTTAATAGGTATATGTATATCTTTATATTTAAATAATTTTCCTCAATTCTCGCTATTGCGCCTACCACTGTTTGTCTCTGCATCATCCAAAGGTTGACTTGTAGAAAATGTCTAAGGCATTAAGTCCGTCTCTGTACATTTGTGTGCTTGAAGTATTAACTAAATAAATAAACATTCGTCGGTTTATTCCCGAGTAGAGCGCAGCAGAAACGTGTCCTGCACTCTTGCTGCTAAATGTTTGGACACACCTCAAGAAAATTTGAATTTCGCGGGCTACGACTTTGGATCCACCTTAATAACAAATGATAACTACTTTGAAACAGCTGGTAACAAATATTTATTGCCACCTATAGTGTGCATATGCTCTGTTCGCTTCACACAATCGATGCAAGTCCTGTTTTCTTTTAACAACTTTCCCAGTATTGTTGGCAGCATCAATGAGTTCCCACGCAAATTGTTTTGGGAAATGGACTGTTCTTTCCTTTTCGTATGTAGCTTGTAACAGCCATTTAATTGCCAGGAACAAAGACCTCTTCTCAGTAATTGGGCCTGGAACCTGCAAAGCAAATATGACTTCGAATTTAAACACAGCTGGTGACTTTGTTATTTTATATCATAATGTAGGAAGACCACATCTGATAGTAGGTATGGTCTTCCTACATTGGGATATAAAATAACTGCTATGGGGTGAATCATCAGACCCTCCCATCTGGGTACAAGTTACCGTGGCCTACTTGGAAAACCTTAAATAGACTTAGTACCCAAGTAGGTCGCAGCAAGGACAACCTCCACAAGTCGGTTCAAGGACAGCTCAGATCTCCGGTGTGTATGCGGCATCTCTCCACAGACAATGACTCACCTCCCATCTCGGTCCTCACGTGTGCAGGTGATAGGTCACCTGCACACGTGAGGACCTAATGGCTGCGTCATGCAGTGCATCACGTGTGCAGGTGACCTATCACCTGCACACGTGAGGACCTAATGGTTGCGTCAGCGAAAATTATTCGCGTGGCTGAGTTTTGGGCCAAACAAATTTAAAAATCTATAACATATTTTTTTCATTTGCCATTGACACGCTAAGAAGTGCTGAGTAAAAGGAGAAATCATGAGACAACCACAAAAGAAGTGCAGCGCAATCCTGCCGTCACCATTTTATAAAACTACTTAATTCATTTTCATAATTATGACATGTTGCTTTGCCCAGCAGAGGGACAATATATACTTATAAAAAATATATTTGAATAAATGTGTTTACTTATAGGCACTGTTTACCTGATATGTAATACCTCCTCTCTTGATAGGTTGAAGTTGAAGAAGTGGCTTAGAGTTCGCAATAGCTTTATGCAGGATTTTCTTTGGATCTAGCTCTATTGTAGCCTTCGCCTCAGGCGTTGATGCCAAGTGGTAGCGTTCAATCTGTGACCTCTTGATATTTTCAAATGATTTTTCAACGAGACTGCGAGCCAACTGTTTTTTTCCCATTTCCATGACATGGTTGATAAGTTTGCTGAAATAAGAAATGATATCTATTAGTAAACATAGATTATATAGAAAAAAAGATTTCCCAAAACATATCCAAAGTCAAATTATTTATTTAAATTAGGCACATAAAAGGCAGTTTTGAAGGTCGTAATTTTACTGACATAAAGCAATTGTTGAAGGAAATTCTTTGGCCGCCTGAAGAAAGTATTTAATAGTCTTCTATCAGGCGGAAACAACGTGCGCGTCTTCAGCGGTTGGGTCATGCCGCTTTTGATGTACTCTTTCAGTGTACTCAAATGGACTCAGACCGAACTTCACGCCCTGGATAGAAGCGTACGTATCAAATACATCACCCACGGTCATCAGTAATGAGTAAACCCATAGTATTAGATACTAATGACCGCAGGGAGGTATGGCAGAGCAAAGGGCTTCACGGCCGCTTATCGGGCCTTACATGGGCCCAATATACACCTGTTAGCATCCGTATCCTGGTTGCGATTCGGTGATCTCTTTGGGGAAACCGAAATTTGTGTCTTTCAGATTATGGACGCAGTTATGATGACGAACAACTACCGGAAATATATTGTGAAGGAGGGCACGGTTGATGTGGAGTTGCGGATACCAGCCCGTATTACCTATTACCTATTCTGGCTGTTCTTGTCTGGCTAACGAAGACTACTTGCATAGGCACAACCTTGTAGCCAAGATTATCCACCAGCAACTTGCTCTGAAATACTCTTGTGGAATCGGAAGCACCGTATTATAGGTATGTGCCCAACCCAGTTCTCGAAACTGGCAATATCACTTTGTATTGGGATCAATCTATCATCACTGACAGGACTATTGTTGCCAATACTGGCTTATTGGCTATAGATTGATGGCATACTGGTGATAGATTGATTAGAGTGTTGCATAATGATTATTGATATAGCGATATATACATATATGAAATAAAGGAAATAATAAACAAATGTATCTAAAAAAGAAGTATTGTAACTACTTACTTTACCAATGGGTCATGGTAAACAGAACTCGTTTCGTACACAGCTGGAGGCCTCACAGGTAAGGCAGCGATCTTACTCAACTCTGAACTTTCTATAAGTTTTGCTTGGTCTTCTTTCCTAAAGATTGGATTTTGAAAAAAGTCTGGGAAAGTGGTGGCTCTTGAATATTCTCTGGATTGTTGTATCCCTGAAATTCTACGGTACAAACATGGATGAGCGAGCTGGCCAGTACGTATTTACTATATAACAGGTCTAGACTCATTTATGGACAGACATAGACAGTTATACGACTTAGTAGGTACAGGTTAAACATTCAAAGTATGATTACCTACTGTACAGACGCTTGAATGGATTTGGTACTCCTGAAACATTATTATTATAAACCCAGGGCAAAGGCCTCCCTTACCTCTTTCCACTTTTGCCGCTCTAACGCAATTATATGCCAACCTTTAAAAATTATCGTCTCATCAGGAGGATTAGAACAATTAGATACCCACTCAATTAGAACAAACAATTACTGCCACTCCGCCCCACTGACTGCAGGAGTTTGTACATTAAAATGGTAGGACTATCAAAGAATAATAATCAGTAATTGATAGTCCTACCAATTAAACAATTACTTTTAAAGTTGGGGACTAGATCATCGATTTATATAATCTCTGGACTGGTAATCACTTGAGCCATAATGGATTACCCAGTTGTGTTAGGTGATAAACAATTTACTTACCTGGGAAGCAAATAAAAAGATGGGTACCACGGTATACATTTATTTAAAATCCGTATATTATTAGCCATGTTTCTTGATATATTTAGTCTAAAAATACAAATAATCCAGTCGAGTTCGAAATCATAACCCTACTTTTTGGACAGACTTTTTGTTTGTAATGAAGTTTCTACTTGAGTTGACACTGACAGCACAGCAGTTGTCAACTGTGGTGTGGTTGTCAATGGGGGCTGCCAGTAGAGTAGAGCCAATTTAAAATATATCGCAGGGTCCATACAGATGTGTCCTTCACCACACAATCCTCACCTTTGAAAACTTCATGAAAATCAATTTTGAAAACGCCAAAAAATAGTCAAGAAATAGTCACAAATAGTCACCAAGATTAAAAAAATAGTCGCATTATGATTTCAAAGCTACAGCTATAAGTTGGTGAGGATTGTGGGGTGAACGTCTCCACACAATCCTCACCTCGTACAGCATGTACAGCTAGATAAGTATTTATTCAACTTTGGTAGAAAATAAATTATACGAAAGTAACAACAATATTTTATTACTGTTTTAAATTAATATACAACACTATTAAAATAGATTTACAATTTTACTGTTCGCAACTGTACCAAAACAAAATGTATGTAGAAGTTTACGTGGAAGTTTAACATACTTCTACCTCAGACTTCTACATAGTAAACCATGTTGAAATTATCATGGTTGGAAACGACTATTTACTGACTATTTTTTGACACCAAATTCAAATTAAAAAACCTAGGCGATCCGCGGTAATCAGGTGAGGATTGTGGCGATAAAGGCTCACCACGTAATCCTGACCAAGACCCCTTTATATCTCTGGAATCCCTTATTGACTATTTTCGAGATTTGGCATAGCGTTATGACTATTTCTTGACAATTTTTTGGAATTGAAACCAAGTCGGTGCTCCCAGCCGTTTGCTTGCACTGAGGTGAGGATTGTTTGGAGTCGTTCACCCCACAATCCTCACCAACTTATAGTTGTATCTTTCTAATCATAAAGCGACTATTTCCCGCCTATTATAACGCCGCCCCGAAGACACGGAGCGGGGGCCCCGCGTCTTCGGGGCGGCGGAAAGAGCGAGGGGAGGCCCGGTCAAGTCTCCACTTTAAGGGGGATGCGCTAAGGTAGCCCGCAAAATTAAATTTTTATTACGTATTTTGCAATTTGCAGCAGTCAGGTTGTATGTTTTTAAAAATATGATTCGCGACCGTAAAACATATGGCTTTACAAAATTATAATCATTAGAATCAGCAATACAACTCCAGGAGAATCCTCAAATATCATGATTTCATGAAATAGTCATTCAATAGGATTACATGAACCAGTGGCGTAGCGTGCCTTGGCGGGGCCCCGTATAAAAATTTGTTTGGGGGCCTTTATGAAGGGTAAAGAGTTCTTACAAAAGAAAAAAAAATGTTTGCATAAAATTAAAAGAAATATTTATCACATTTTCCAACTTTTTTACAAACAATTCAAAATAAATATACACTCTCCTTGTCTTTTTTTCGGCTAACTGATTTATTAAATCATTTATAGCTGATGATGATTTTAGTTTTTCTAAAGTTACTGCCTCTATAATAATATATGTTTTTATAAATTTTTGCTTACGTACATCGGGGGGCCCCGTGGCCCGGGGGTCCCGTATAATTGATACGGCAGATACGGCGGTAGCTACGCCCCTGACATGAACTTAGAGAGTAGTATTGATCAGTATTATAATAAAATTAATACTCAGATGCTTCACAACTATTAAAAAGTAATAAGTACCTAGATATAACATTTTAGAATTTACTGCACACAGTGTGATAAAGAATCTAATTTGAAAACTGATAAATATTTTTAGACCGCGACTGTACTTTCAGAATAAACGCTCGTATATGGACTTTGCTCTGCCAGTCTTTAGTCAGTGTTATTTTGTATCCACAGAGCATGTAACCAGGGCCGTCTTTATCTGGAGGTGCAAAGGATCCGTAGCATCCGGGCGCATGGCGATGGGTCCGTAACTTAACTTCGAGAGTCATATGTTCGATTAATGGAAAGTCGACCTAACGATTGTTCGAATGGAATTATTGCGAAACAACCTTTTATCGCCAAACGTCAGTTGGTGCTGATATCTCTTTGAGGCGCGCGTGGAACCCAGCGCGCCGTTGACCCGGGCCTGGTCCTTATCGGACGGCGAGCTACCCATTGCTCACCGTTCGCAAGCCCGCGCCTACGGTGGCCGGAAGTCAGCTCGCGACTCGTCGGGAGTCGCGAGCCCAGGGCATCTCCTGCGGCGACTAGGGGCGCGAGGGCGCACATCTTGCCTCTCCTTCGCGCGCTCCGCCTCCTCCTTCGCGAGTATTACTGCTTCGCAGAAGGAAGTGACGGCCTCCCATGCACTCTCGCTCCGGACCATGGCCTGAACCAGGGCCCAACGCGAGAGATCGCCGCCGCCGATCGCCTCTGTGAGGACACGGCGGTGCCCCGCCCAAGCCGGGCAGACCTCCACCGTATGCTCCACCGTGTCCTCCGGGCGATCCACACAGTGGTGACACCCGGGCGTTTCCTCCCGCCTTATGCGGAACAGGAACCTCCCGAAACAACCGTGACCGGTGTGGACCTGCTTCAGGCGGAAGATTAGAACGCCGTGGCGCCTCTCTAGCCACTCCTCAAAGAGGGGACGTGATTTTGTTTTATGCAATAAATTCTTATTATTATTATTATTATGCCGCCATGAGATCCCACCGGAGCTCTGTCCGCTGTGCCGTGATTTCTCGCGGCAGCGGAGTTACGCCCCGGAGTTTCGCCTCCTCGCGCAACTCCCACATGTGCGCGAGGACTTTCGCCTCCAGATCCCATGGCTGTAGTCCGGCAAGGAGGCTCGCCGCCTAACGGGAGACTGTGCGGTACTCTTGGACCAGCCTTATGGCCATGACCCTTTGGGACGCGTTCAACCGCTGGGCCGGTCGCAGCAGTGGCGTAGCTACCTTGAGTGGCACCCGGTGCGGAAGTTAGTGGTGTCACCCCATCAAAAGTAAAAAGCAATACATTTTATATGATATAGGACATGGCTCATTTATTTATAATATTGAAGAAATAAAAAAATATTGTGTAAACCGTGCGATTTACAACATAAATGATATTAAAATATGAAAGTAGATAAAATCTCCTGACTTATATTATAATAATATTACTTTATAAGAAAATATATTATGTATGTTATAATCAGATAAAAATTCCGTTAAAAGTATGTCGAAGTATTAGCCCAGGTTCTCAATTCTCAATTCTTTATTGCGTACCATAATGTATAAAGGTGGTAGGTAAATAGATAAATTAGTCACAATTATGGACCCTGTCGGGCACAACATAGATCAAGCATTGATGATTTACATCAATGAGATCAAGTAGGAGAGAGGAAGAAGAGCACTGGGTGTTTAATGTGATAAATTTCATTATTAGTTAGATACTTAGTATGTGTGTGTAGTAAGGTTGACTTTATGGTGCCAGTCCATACGTACTCACGCAAAAATGACTGATATGACATTAGCCATTTTTGTATATCCCTATAGGTTTCGTCCATAGAAGTACTAGGAAATTAATTTAATTATAAAATTATCTTACCTGTAAAATATTCGATATGAATCAATAAATCTTTTTAATCTTCACAAGACCGCATTTAAGTTTCTAAAATATATATTTTTTTCTTTTTATTATCTATCACTATCGAATAATACACGTTTAACAATTCACGCCAACCAAACATCACCACTTCACGAAACAAATGAGAAATGTAGCAACTGAGACGTCAAAGATCGCGAGTATGGGACGGGGAATCCCCCACGACAGCGTCAGGCTCTTTTGCGGGAATCCCCGAATTATACATAGAGGTGAGCTAGTGCTAGTGGAGGAATCCCCGAAAAAGAATTTTTTGTGCTAGTGATTTTTTTTTTGTTTGTACATTGTTCTTAAAGTTGAGAGACCGGGTGGGTGTCATCCCAAAAAAGGTGACACCCGGTGCGGCCCGCCCCCGCCGCCCCCCCTTTGCTACGCCACTGGGTCGCAGCCTTAATGAACGCGCCTACACCGGTGCCCCGTAAAGGGCCATGGACCGCACGATGTCCCCGTAGAGCCTCCGGCAGGAGGCGTTTGGACCCCCCTTAGATTGGGCAGAAGCCGCTTCAAAGCAGCCCCAGCCGTCTCCAGTTTGGGAGCCAAACGTCGGAAGTGCTCCACGAAGTTCCACCGCCTGTCGAGGACGAGTCCCAAGTACTCTACTACTCATCGTCGACTCGACACTGATGTGAACCCCTCGTGCCGTTATCCGGGAACCCGACAGTGGCGCATTCCGAGGACCATAAAAACACATGGCCTCGGACTTGTGCAAGGCCACCTCGAGTCCCAATTGCCGGATCCTATCAACGACTATCGCAACCCAGCGTGTCGCCAGTTCGGCCGCCGCCTCATGCGACCTCCCCTGCGCCAGGTCCAGCGTGTCGTCAGCGTAGCAGACTACGCTGACGCCGCTAGGGAGGTCGGCACGCAGCACCCAGTCGTAGCCGATGTCCCACAGATGCGGCCCCAGGACCGATCCCTGTGAGACACCGCACGACATCTCTCGCCGGTTCCACTCTCATACCTATCCGGGCTGAGGTGCAAAAATGTTCGAGCTCGCTTCGCTCGCTCTACCATCCTCTATTCGCTCTAGCACTTCTGTTGACGACAAAGTATTTCCTATTTCTTTATCAATAGTCGTCATAAGAAAACCTAAGCTTTTCGAGACAGCGTGCTAAATACTTCAATGCATTAATTCCTGGGCAAGCGGGCTCCATTTAGTTTTGCCGCCCCGGGCCCCCGACATGATTAGTCCGCCACTAACTGACGAATGTAGATTTCAAAACAGTCAATTTATCATAAAAAAACGTTTGCCAACAAGAGCCAGAAAAATTGAATTCGATGTTTGAAAATGTACCTAATTTTATTGTTACTAGAGTATTATTAGTAGAGTAATAAGTAGAGTATTGATTATATAAAACAAAATAACACAAAAATTAAGTTTTTTCGTTGCCAAGGGGGGCGCAAGCTGATTTTCGCACCCCGGCGCCAAATATGGTTACGATGGCCCTGCATTTAACTTTAGTTGTCCTGATCAAAATATGATTCTCGATCTATAAAATATGTATTTACAGAATTATAATCTTTAGAATCATTAATACATCTCTCTAAGTTAGATTTCTACTGAAATATCATGGTTTCATGAAAAAGTCATTTAATGGGACAAATCTAACTTAGAGAGATGTGTTAATGATTCTAATGATTACAATTCTGTAAATACATTTTTTTTATGGTTCCGAATCATATTTTAATCAAGATACAATCTGACACTGACTTGCAAATTGCAAATACATAAGAAAAATTTAAATATCGCAGGCTACCTTCGCGGATCCACCTTAAGAAATTTTCTGATTTGGTCCCCTGGGCCAAAACCTGGGTACGCCCATGTTTCCGCTAATGAATCCCTTTTATCATAACGGTTTCTTTATTTGGTACCACTACGTCAGTTGGTTAGTTGGTCGACCAGATAAATCGCAACTTTGGTCTGCCATAGGCGCTAGGTCTGATATAGCCAAAGCTGGTAGCGATTTCCCGATAGCATAACATAAAAGATACGAACGTTTTGGCATTAGGGTTAGAGAGAAAATTTTATTTTCTGCCACCAAAATGCCATGTAGTACAACATCACAGTCCACAAATGTTCATACACCTGCTTTAATCGGAATTAATATTTAAACATTAGTAATGATAAGTAAATTCTGGGTAGATTTATTAACGATAGCAAATAAATACTATTACACCATTTAATATTAGTATTTAGAATATTATCATAAAAAATCAGCAATGAAACTACGAAAATTACCGTAGTAAAAGAAAGCAATTCAAATAATCCTAAATAATAAAATGCAAGTTTAAAAAATTACAAATAATACTATTTCTAACGAAAAGGGAAATTAATGTACAAAATAAATTTATTTTAATAGTATATTAAAATCAAATAGGTACTCTGAAATTTTACAATAGGTAAAACTTGAATTATATATCTTTATAAAGTTATTGTATATCACGTTTGTGCCTTTTAGATGGTTTGGGGAGGGGAGCCTCAGGTTGCTTCTGCTCAGACTCAACTATTCTACTCAGCCTTTTAATTCTGTTCTTTTCTGACACACTAATATCACTTTCAACATTCTTTGTTTTTGTCAAAACAGATTTTCCATTAACTACTTGAGTATGATTGTCTGCAGTGTTATGCTTTAGCTGGCATGCTAATTTAGAACAATTTTTTGAAGCTGAATGTGGAAGCCCATCTCCAATTTGTTTCTGACTGTATGGTTTAGTCTTGTCAAAGTCAACATATGATACACTGATTGCGTGTGCTGCTTTTTTTTCCACTTCTTCATCATCATCCCCATCAGGACCCAATTTAGCACATCTGAAATTAAAAAAATACAGAAATTAATAATAAAACCTTTTTGTAATGAAAATAGGACTTATGAAAGAGATTAAATGCTAATTAGAATTTTCAGGTCACTAACCTCACGTCCCTTAGGTTAATGACCTGGAAGTCTTTCCCCATGCACTATTCACACACGTTATTTAAAAGATTTTTTGAGCAGCACTTCCTAGAGCCCTCAATTACTAATTAAAATCATCATGTATTTTTAAAACCCTTGAATAAATACCAAATGAATTTATTACTTGTTCAATACTGCTACACGTTATATAAAGGTGTATCTGTCACTTTTTTTTGCAATTTGCAGGTCAGTGTCCGGTTGTATCTTGATCATAATTTCTTGTGGAAAATTTCATATCAAATCTAACTTATACAGATGTATTAGTTATTCCAATGATAATAATTCTGTTACTACATGTCTGTTATAGACGCAAATCATATTATCATCAAGATACAACAGGACACTGACCTGCAAATTACAAAACACATAAGAAATTTTGAATTTCGCGGGCTGCATCTGCAGATTCACCTTTAGGCTTGTTATCATTTTAGCATGGTAATTGCATGCCTACAAATAAATAACAAGTTTTTTTTCAATCCAGGTATTGCAATATTCTTTGCGATCTTCCTAAATAGACAAATAAACATATTTCTTAAGTTACCTCTCATCCAGCTCTCCTCTAATATATGGCAGGGCTCCATAAAGGTCTAACACAACTATACTGAATGTGACCTCTTGTCCTTCCTGGATAGTTGAACCAAACCACATATTTCCTGGCTCTTCTGTTGGTCTTGGAATAACAACATTAAACACCCTGAAATATACAAATTGCATATTATGTTAGTAAACCCGCAACACTATGTTTTTGTTTACCTGTGATTGCACAACATTGGATATGAGTGGGAAATACAAGTAGTTCTTCACACTTCACAAAAATTGCAACTAAATAGATTTTATGAACACACAAGTTTATTACATATATACATTCAAGATTTATGATAGTGTTATTGTTTTTTTTTAAGGAATATTAAATTTTTCATTCTAACCTGTGCACGAGTATGCCTAAATGTGTGGTACTTTTTTTATTGACAATTCCTGTTAATGTAGCTCCTACAAAAGGACGAAAAATGAAATAGTCTGCCTGAACTTGAAAGTGAATATCTGCATTATCATTTCTGATGGTTCCAACATTCTGCAGGATTCTGAGGTTTTTGTAACTTAAAAGAATTCCATTGAACCTGTAAGATTGAATTAATTTCTATAATGGGCATAACATTATACACATTAATTATGTTTATTACGTTTTACTAGTATTAGAAGACAAGGCATCGATCTTAGCAGTCGAGTGTGATAGTGCTATAAGCTGAGTTGATTGACATAGATTTACAACTGAGTAAACAAAATGACTTACTCTTTATCAAACTTTCCTATTTTGTAGTCCAATAAGTTTTTAATAGATTCCTTGAGGTTTCCAAGACACCAGGGTTGTAGGGCTAGGTTCTGTGTCACTTTTTTTTCAATAATACATGAATTCTTATCGTAAGCTAATTTTTTTAATTCTTTGATATCAAATTTTATAATTGTTGACATTTTATCACCGCATAAATAAATTTGACCTCAATTCAATATTTTAACATCAATTATCCAAAGTAATTAATTTTTGCAAGAAGTTTTTTTTTTTTTTTTTTTTTTTTCCTTTCTTGGCAATTGAGCCGGTGTCGACTATTCTGCCAGTGTCACGTGGCGACGGCAGCGCAGAGTGGCAGGCCGTCGGACTTTGTACTTTGTGGGTAGATAAATGTTAGTAGCTGCAGACGAAGACAAGGGTTAGTAAAAGACATGTATTCTAATTTACAAACTAATATAAAATAATATACTTACAACCTAAAAAAGTATATAAAGTTATTTTTGACACCACCTTTGACACCCCAAATACCAAAATTTATTTGTTTTTTTTTAGCAAAACAACCATAAACAACCACAAAGAATAACACAGGAAAATGGAAATCTAAAGCGCCTTATTCACCATCCATCCCGCTGTACGTCTCACCAAGGCCATGCACGATGCACGACGAAAAACGACAGTTAATAGTCTCCACGTACGTCAATTATTGTTTTAAATAATAATTGCTTGCTGGATCTGCACGACCAATTTTGCATCCAGCAAGCGCCCCGACCACAGCAAACGTCTAGCATCGTACGGGATGGATCGTATATATGCTTGCTGCATAGCAGATTCAGCCAGTGTTTCCAGTTTTAAAGGTTTTTCGCTTTTTTTGGGTAATAGGATTAATTTTATGCACATGGGCGTATCCAGGGGTGGGGGAGGGCAGGGGATGCCTAAGTACTGTTGTAGATAAAAGTTATGTTACAATCACGTTAAGACTTACTTTACAATTACAGTATGAATCAACAGTGCAGTACAGTAAATTATGTATTCATTTTAGTAAAAATCACGCAGCGCGGCCTTTCATGTTGTAGCTATCATACATAATCAACTTTAAAAGGTAGAAGGTTCTATGTTCCGCTTTTTTTTCTTGTTTACAATGTTCATTGATATTTTCGGCAATTGTGGACCAATTTTGGAAACTCTCTTTTCATTTGAAAAAAATAAAAATAAAAGCGGTCCACAATTGACGAAAATATTGATACACAAACATATTTAAAATATATATATATATACAGGCGAACATCCTCTAAAAATACGCGAACGCAGCAGCAATATAAAACTAGGTAAGACATGTGCGCGGGGAAATTTCTGATTTGATTTTCCACTTGTCCGTTGCGATTCGTTTTTCCACTTGTCCGTTGAAGTTTCACTTCTACTATGTGTCCCAGCACGCGTTTTTTTTTCGTATGGTTAGTGACTAACTTGGTATCAGAGTTTTAAAGCCGCCCATGGGCATCTGACTTGGCTTCACATGCCATCGAGAAGCATCTCTCACTGTGCGTTTGCACTAGCGAAACATCGCAACAAAATATATTGAAATATCTAGGTTCTGTCAAAAATTGTATGGAATATTGACAGAAAATAGAGATTCCAACATGTTTTGTTGAGAATGTTTCGCTAGTGCAAACGCACAGTCAGGCATGACGTTTTCCTCACGATGTTTTCCTTCACCGTTTTTGAAGCAAGTGATAATTATACAATACACACATGAATCTGAAAATTCAGAGGTGCGTGCCTTGGGTTTGAAGTCGACACCTATGACTTGGCAGTCTGGCAGTCACACCACTAGTCTATCACTGCTCTTGACTTGCAGTGTGGATTAAGGAAAGTACGGGTGCAGTAACGGCCCGGCACCGCCTCGAAAAATATCAGCCCGCTTGTCACCAACGCGCTGTCAGCAAGATGACCACTCGCTGCTGGCACGCCAGTGGTGTGCCACCGTAAAGTAGACTTTAAATTAATAAACTTAAAATCCTAACTTGGATGACAAGTTATTTGCCCTGTCGGAGCGGTGCTATTATAAAGACTGGGAATAGAATTCTGAAACACGGTTGAGGCGATGCTCATTTGTCGCTAATCCTTGAAAACATATTATTTAAATTCAAACGTGTGGATGTGGCTAATTTTAAATGTTTGTCATTTTTGTATTATGTGGTCTACAGTACAATAACGTGTTTAATATGAAAATTAATAAATAGGACATTGGCTTGGCTTGTGGTGGGCTTCAAAGCAATCTAAAGAAACATGCCGCAAACGCTCGCGATGCTTTGTACACGTTCATAACTTTGTACGTTTATGTGTGTAGTTAGGGCTAGTGCCAGGCGTGTGGAGCCACTTTTAGAAAATAATAAAAAAAACTCTTCAGTGCCGTACCACAGAGTATAGAAGTACCCCAGTACAAGGGCACTAAGTAGCTGTCAAACGTATGCCATCGTTGAACGAATCGTATGTTGTCGATTGATACGATGCTTACATTCGACAATATATTTACATGGCATATTATGAAAACGTGACCAATTTTTCGTAATATAAACCTTCAAATGGAGAAATTGGAAGCTGTAATTTGCACCAAAGAATAGTGAAAACATAATAATAAACACTTTCGTCTATGATAAAAATGTCGAAGAATGGCGAAGTGTCATCAAATCAAGGTAATAGCAGGCAAATTTATACGTTGAAATGCACGTATTTTGCTGTTACAAGTGTTAATATTCATACAAATTAATTTATTAACATGTTATAATCTTTTAGGCCCAAGTAGACCGACAATGCCGAAGCCTGAATTGAATTTATTTGGTTTGGAGAAACGCAAAGGTTTAAACCTGCAGATAGCCGGAGGTCCATCAGGTGATGGGGCAGCATTTATGCCATTTCCTGTCAATCCTCCTCCAGTGCAGAGACCCCGAGTCCCGTCACGTACTATAAGAGATGTATTGCCTGAAAACCCAAGGTAAATTATGTTTATTGATTGTCCATTATCTACTAATGTTTTTAAATTCTTTTTTTTTGTTTGTGTAATTGCGTCTATAGTATAACACAAAAAGCCTGTAAAAAAACCTTTTCTTATTTTATGGTTTTATGCTGATCTTGTAAATTTTAATTATTCAGTATACAACAATACTCTCAATATTTCAGAGACAGATGTAGAATATATCCGTCCATGCAATCATCAGGGAAATTGCAATTTTCTGCAACAGAAGTGTATGACTTCACATCTGATGACCTGCAGGATCTTGGTGAAATAGGGAGAGGTGCATTTGGAGCTGTAAACAAAATGGTCCACAGAAAGTAAGTCTATTTTAATCAATTAAATAGAAAACATCATTATCAGTATACCATTAATGAGTTCTTCTGCCATGTCATGAAGCCCTTCTACATTTTATAGATAACAATACGAATGAAGATACCAGAGTAGCAATACCATAGCTAATTATAAATTTAATCAATGCAGACTTTCAACTATACCATAATAGTTTTGTTTTATTACAATATTGAGCTTCATTGATTTCATGTGATTCATTCAAAAGAATGTCAAGACATGGATTTCAAATAATATAAAACATAGAAATGTGAATAAACTTTTTATTTACTGTTTTAGGATAAGAAATATTGTGGTAAATAAATCAATTAGATGAAATGGCAAGTAAATTAATTGTGCCCAAGACAGTCTCAGTTGTTAAATTATACTTCCTATGGAGAATCTATACTGTTTGTCTGTTTCATAAATATTGCAGAACAAACCGTGTCATGGCTGTGAAGCGTATCCGCTCCACTGTTGATGAGAAAGAACAAAAACAACTGTTGATGGACCTGGAGGTTGTCATGAAGAGCAATGACTGTGTTTATATTGTGCAGTTCTATGGAGCACTCTTTAAAGAGGTAATATTTTTATTATCTATTGAACTGGGGGTAATGGACATTGCTGAAAATGTAACACTCAATAAAATTACAAAGTATTGTGTTTTACTACTTACTTTTCATAAATCTGGAAGGAGTATTTATTTAGACCAAAATTACTGTCTTATAGAACACAATCATAGTAAATATGAACAAATGTAAATATGTACTATGATTTTGGGTATTTCTTTTGTTTTGTTCTCTTTGTAACATTATGTTTGTGTTAAAATAAAAATTGCGACTAAGAACTTTGTCCAAATGAAATTGATTTAATTGTTGTTTCTGACACATTTCAGGGTGACTGCTGGATTTGTATGGAGTTAATGGATACTTCATTAGACAAATATTATAAGTTTATATGTGAACGGATGCAAACTCGAATACCTGAAACCATTTTAGCTAAAATAACTCTTGCAACAGTTAAAGCTTTAAATTATTTAAAAGAAAAATTAAAAATAATACACAGGTGAGGTTTCAGATTTCACTGTTCAATTACCTATTTTCTTTGTCTGATAACATAGATTTAACAAAATTATATTTAATTTCAGAGATGTGAAGCCATCTAATATTTTATTGGACCGAAGGGGAAACATAAAACTATGTGATTTTGGTATATCTGGGAAACTAGTGGACTCAATAGCGCGCACGCGCGATGCTGGATGCAGACCATACATGGCAGTAAGTTCTCTACATAAATGTATTTTTATCCCATTTCTTCAGTGCTTTTTTGTGAATAGCACCTGAAGTTGGGGGTTCATGCATGGCTCAGATTTCAAGTGCGTATGCTGCATTTCCCCACATGCAATGGTTCACCTTCCATCCTATGCTGCATCTGTCACCTATGCACTTAATGATGTTATATCTGTGTCAGGGAACAGACTTCGCGTAGCATAATTTTGGGCCAAACATGTTTGAACTTGTTGCCATTGATATGCTAAGAAGACCTGATTTGTTCTATGTTATCATAATCATGCGTCATGTATCGTTTGGTATCAAAACGTGTCTAGCCTTACGTGTAGTCAACGTCACTATGTGGGGACACCCCAAGTTTTAAAATATTATACTGCAATAACATAAAATTTGTTAAGCTGGGAACAAATTATCGGACGCGTCCGTAAGCCGCGACTGACGGCCGTGACCAACAGACGTCCGAACGCTCAAGGGCACGTCCGCGACTTACGACCGATAGTTTGCATAGTAGTGCTAAATGTACTATCCAGATACAAATAAGCCGCGACTCTCAGTCGCGGCTTACGGACGCGTCCGATAATTTGTTCCCAGCCTTACGCTTAGGTCTATCCCCTGATATTTTCTAAAAGAGCACTGCTTGACGTGGATTTGAACCAACTTATCGCCTAATGTCGCCATTCAATACCAACCACCAATACCAAGTTTTGACCAACTAGCCAAAGAACTTATTACGATTGCGATATATACAGGATGGAATTTTTTAAGGGATCTATTTAATAGCACTTTAAATTTGATGAAAACAGCTATAAAATTGTATATCAGCAGTTTAAAATAATAATACATCTATAAAGTAATAATTTCATAAACATAACATAATTAAAATTGTTCACCCAATTTTTAAAAGTGGCGATAGAGACTGTGTCGGAAATTATAGGCCAATTTCAGTACTCACTACCATTTCTAAGGTCTTTGAAAACTCATAAATAAACAATTAACCGATTATCTAACTAAACATAACATAATTTCTCAAAACCAATACGGTTTTATTAAGGGTAAGTGAACTGAAGACGCTGTAATAGATTTGACAACAACTGTGATTCAGTCTTTAGATAATAAACTAAAAACCAAAGCAGTATTTTTGGACCTGTCGAAAGCTTTCGACACGGTTTCAATTCCCATCCTTCTAAACAAGCTGGAAGCAGTAGGCGTTAGGGGCACGGTCCTGGAAATGTTTCGTAGTTACCTCACTGAACGTAGTCAGTATGTCAGGGTTGGAAATTACACCAGCAATGAAGAATTTCTCACATATGGAGTCCCACAAGGCAGTGTGCTTGGTCCCACCTTATTTTTGGTATACATCAACGACCTGTGTCAACTAGCAATTAACAACTGCAGATTTATTACATACGCAGATGACACGGCGTTGATTGTGCATGCGAAAGACTGGCAGCTAGCCTATAAGGAAACTGAAAAGGCCCTGTCGAGCGTAATATCCTGGCTAAACGATAACATGTTAACCCTTAACGCACTTAAAACAAAATTTATAACATTTTCTGGTTCTTCCGCGTCTCAACCATCGGACTCACTAAAAATGATTGCTCACACTAGTCACTCTAGGCCTAATTGTGACTGCCTACCTCTCATACGCACAACCGACATGAGGTATCTGGGAGTGCAAATCGACTCCCGTCTTAGCTGGGACAAGCATATAAGAAATATAGTTTCCCGTACAAGAAAACTTTTGTTTAGATAAAATATAACAGGTTACCTTCATTTTTAGTAAGTACCTACTTAATCTTCTCACCACCATTCACCTACATTTTAAAAATAGATAATGCAATTAAGTCTTCTCGGTCAAAAAATATCTTTCGAAAACCTACAAGTTTTGACAGCTCCTTAAAGGAGTAAAACCTTATCTATGATCCAAGTACCAGGCACTGTGTCCTACCTTCACAATTAATTGATGTTTTTTAGGGTTCTGTAGTAAACAAGGAATTTTTTTTAGGCTACCTCCCCTACACGTAAAGTGGGGATGTTTTTTTTTTCCTCATCTACCCCATGTTTTGGGGTATCGTTAGAAAGGTCTTTCAAAAATATTGTGAGTTTGTCCAAACCGTTTTTGGATTCAGGGATCCGTTTGCGAAATATTAAGCTTTTAACTGAAATTTTATAATAGTCTCGTGTCAGAGATTTGATTATTTGAGAAATGTTTTTCACAAATTAGTATTTACAAATCAGATGATGATGACGACGATGGCGATGACGATGGCGATGATTATGACTATGGTCAAAATCAAAAAGTCGAAGTCAAAGTCAAAGCCGAAATCA
This sequence comes from Agrochola lota, assembly GCA_947364205.1. Lineage (NCBI taxonomy): Eukaryota > Metazoa > Arthropoda > Insecta > Lepidoptera > Noctuidae > Agrochola > Agrochola lota. The sequence goes on along the minus strand of OX376223.1, from coordinate 11,948,138 downwards.
AAGTCAAAGTAAAAAGCAAAGCCAAAAGTCAAAGTCATGAATTTTGGTTTTTATCATTTGTATACGTCGTCGTATGTTACACATCACAGGCGACTACCGTAAGGCTCGCTCGTTTTTTTATTTTATTTCCTCGCACAATGCATAGTAAAACGTTGTATGATACACGTGCGTAAGATGATTTTCGACTCGTGTCGACTTATACACTCGCTCGCTTCGCTCGCTCGTGAATAAAAATGCCAATCGTCGGAAGTCACCTACCTTCCGCACTTATAGCATAAATAACTATTATGGAAAAAAATATTGTATCTTTACTGAACTATGCCCCCACTTCCATGAATTTCACAATTTTTTTTGGGTTTGGGTTTGGCGTGGTGTGAAATTACTTTATTATAAGTTTTCTTTTTACAACTTTGATGGACTCGCTCAGTTTCGTTATGATTTTCAGCTGGTATAAAATTACTTGTTCAAACTAACGCCATCAGCCCGTACTAATAAGCCATATTCGAAAGTACCAAATCGGTTCACTCTCCACTCTTTCCAAAGGTTTTTTGTGCAATGCACGCTAGTAATTGTAATAAAACATTTGCCTGCCTTGCATACAGCCGGAGCGCATAGATCCTGGACGAGCTCGTGGCTACGATGTGCGGTCGGACGTGTGGTCGCTCGGCATCACGCTCATGGAAGTCGCCACCGGCGCCTTCCCCTACCCGCGCTGGGGCTCGGTGTTCGAGCAGTTGCAGCAGGTCGTACAGGGTGACCCGCCGCGACTCACCAATACCAACAATGCATTCTCCAATAACTTTGTAAACTTCGTCAATACTTGGTAAGCCATTCAGATTTTATGTGAATTGCTTAGTATGTAGTAAGTACCACTTGTAAACTTACAATAATATTATCTTTTATTTACAGTCTCATTAAAGAAGAAAATCAGCGACCTAAATATAACAGGTTATTGGAACACCCATTTATCAAAGGTATTGACCAGAATCGGGCTGAAGTTGCTGAACATGTTTCTGAAATTTTAGAAGCCATGGAGCGCAATGGCGTCAGTCCTTTCACAACAGATCAGCCTGCACAAGCTTGGGTCGATTAAATATCTAAAATGATTGTGTGGGATATTTGCTTAATATTAAATTAATAACACCAATACACACTTGCAATATTTTACCATACATTTTTATAAATCCAAATTCTGCTCAAGGAATATATCAAATTGTTTGTTAAGAAGATACTAAATTGATGCAACCCTCTACTTTGGTTATGGTTTTGTCAGCAGCATCTTTACATGTCTAGCAATGTTGATTAGTTATACTAACGAAATCTGAACAAGCTATAAGATTGTTATTTCACCCTAGTATCTTTTTAACAATAAGCTTTGAAATTTTAGCAAAAAATTAGTCACTTTCAGGTAAACTTGCGCTGCGATTTCGTTGTTTTTTAACTCTTGTTAGACACTTGACTATCAAGTTCAGGGGCCTTATTATGAATTAATGCCATCATTATGCCACTGCGAAAAAAGGATGGAGCTATCGGCCTTGTACAGCTCCGTCCCTCTATCATACTGGAAAAATGGTGGCATTAATACGCATAATACGGCCGTAGGGGTCAAGACTGAATGTGACTAATATGATAGGCACCAAAACAGTTACTGTGTAGTATGTTAGGGCAACTAGGAAAATTGTTAATTGCCAGTGATTTGTCATAAATAAAATGTGATTGTGTTTTTAGAAGTGTAACATAACTATGATATATTAACTTTGCGAAATTTATATAATATCTAAATAATATAAATACTGCCATGAATGCTGAATCTGTAGAAAATCTTGAGGTGTCTAAATGTGGGGGAACGACGATGTCTGTTATTAAACCAAGAATGGCTTTAGAAACGCCTGAATTACTTAAGGCTCTAGCATCGGCAACAGGACAAGTCTCAAGACATAGGCCTACTGGTTTTAACATTTATGGTGGTACATTTTTTTATTTCAACTAGACCATAGAATAGTACAGAAGGCGCACTCCGCATTTTAAGTATGAAGCTACAAGTACGCGGCGGGCTCGTCTTGTCGAGCCAATTCAGTGAGCGTAACGTGGTCAGAAGATGAAATAGTTACGCGATAGAAAGAGAGGCAACATCTAGATTGCGCTGTGCGACCTGAATTGCACTTTATTGTGTTGTAGCAAGAGTCGCTTTTTATTAAATGATTTTGCGGAGTGAACCATCTGCATTAATCTGTGACTAAACATTCTATAATGTACGTAGGTACACACTCTCACTTAAAGGCAAGGGCACATCACTTATAGACAGCCGATTTTTTTTTTATGTGTGATAACTTATTTTTGCAATAATGGATTTATATGCAGCAGCGATTAATTTTGCAAGCAATAAGCGTAGAGTTATATAAGTCAGACTAAAAGATTTAAAAAAAACAATGCACGATGTTGGTGGTGACAATAATTTCTCAAAATAATTTTACAGTTAATCTAGATTTTAACGCAATGCTGATGGTAGGTAGATCTAAAGCTTGCTCTAAATTCATGATGATAAGTACGTTATACATATATTATAAAACATGTTCTTTATTATAATTTTTATCTATTTATTGCCACTAACACTGCTGCTTCTGCATTTAGGAGTGTTTTTTATGAAACGGCATTGAGTTTCAAATGTAAAGTCACATGTAAAAGTATGTATACATGATATATTCATGATATAAAAACCGGTCAAATAATAATGTTCATATTAACTATAAAATATTGTACTCTAGTAGTTTTGTTTAAGTTTCAATGATAAGTGTTAACTCTTGTAATCAATTATTTTTTTACAATTTACGTCTCTTCATATTGCTATGATTTTATTAACTACTTCTTGCGAATTCTATTTTGAATTTTAAAACGTGTATACCTCTTTTTGCACGTGATTATACAAGGGCGTATCTAATATTGAAATCCTTGCAATGGGGAAGTTGAGTTAAGGTAGTTGGAAAACAAGACGCCCTTTGCAGTAAACACGAGATCCCTTAAACTCTTTACCTTGTTAATGTTACAGGCGTTATGACTAGTATTTTCGAAGGGCGGAAAAATATTAACCCTTCAATATCAGGAATAGTTGTTGTTAAGCACTTCCTTAGCCTTATAGTATATCCATTGCTTCAGTACAATTTTGATTTTATTTATGGCTTAGAGAGATAATTTTATGGTCTTTATGATCTATTTCACTATTTCACAAAAAAAAAACAACAAATTTTCATTGTAGTAAAACTATGCAATGTTTAATATCTCCCATTTTCTTGAAATTACCAGTATTTTTAGCTTAAAGGCTACTAATATTATTCTAATTTTGCAACATTTACAAAAACAAATTAAAAGGTCACGTCATTTCTTGTTGCGAGGACTGTAACATAATCTACTGTCGACCGCACGTCGGGTAACACTTTAACTTTGAGCTGGCCTAGCATAGTGCAGAATTTCAATATTCAATTCTACTACGAGGTCAGCTTGTACTGGTCTTGTTACCACTGACGTGCGGTTGACTACATTTCTTCCAGCAAACTTCCTTTGGCTGGCTGAGTAAGATGTTTGGTTTAGGAAATAGATCATTAAATATACATACCTAGGTGATTTTATAAATTTGTATATATGTACCAACTAAATAATTATTATGGATTTTATCATTGTATGTAATTGTTAACCATAGTTGGGTACATATTGCCTACAGGTTTGATAATATTTGATTGATCATAAGTTGTTGCTTCTCTGCTTAAAAATAATTTGTGTCAAAATGACAAGCTTGTGGATTGCTTCATACCTGGAGTTGAAATCATAATTAGAAATACGGCAACTTTGACTGCCAACAATCAATGGCATGTGTTATTTTATTTTAGATTAATTTATGTTAAGCTATCAAGTCTATACTTAAGTAATTAAAAAATACTGCTAAAGTATTTATTCACTACCTTAGATACACAGGATGAGATCTGTTTGAAAATTTTAAGAAAAAAAGTCACTTGCAATTGTTTTAACAGTGTATTTAATCTAAATTCACCTATTTATAAGATTTGGTTCTGAATACTACTGTATGTTTAAGAAGTAGATTGGTAACATTATGAATCTGTTGTTTCTTTCCCCCAACCTTACCATATAATTATTTTAAGTTATCACAATCATTCTAACACTTCGCCCATTCTTTGAGGATTTAAAACATTACCAAACTTTACAAATAATTTGTACTTTGTTCCATCTGCCAGTAATGGTGTCAGATATATACCATCTGTGGCTTTTGGGGCCATATCAAGTAATGGAAACCAATCTTCCACTTTTACTATTCTATCTTTTCTATTCCCCCAGAAATCTACTGAAGATATCTTGACTTTCTTATCATCTACTCTTATGTATAAATATCCAATAATGTTCCGGAACGGTAAACTAGCCAGTGATAGAACTGCTGTGCCTGTGATACCTGTAACAGATGGAATCAATGTTGAAGAAATAGAACACCTTAAAAAAATACATGTGGCTTCCAAATCAAATCATAATGTCAGACTTTAAAATTATGTAAAAAAACATATAAATATATTAAAGGGGTGAAACAACTCAGCCTATGGCAGTACACTGTTAGGCATAGGGTTCTCCCAGCCTGCGCCACAACGCTCTGTCCTCCACCTTCCGCATCCAGTTTGTACCAGCCAGATTAGAGGGGGTTAAATAAATAATATGCTTGAAAAACACCAAGGAATAAATTACTTTGTGGAACACACACATGCAAGTACTTATGGACTTACTTTTCAGAAGTCACTGGTGTAATTAATTTACTGCTGAAAATGGGCTCCCTTTTGGTTATTTATAGAAATTAAGCTTAAACCATCAATATTTTATGTATTTCTATATATTAATTATTGGAAGCTTGCTGCTATTCATTAAATAATATTAATAACTTTAATAGTTAAATATATTGAATGAAGTGGTAGTAATTGTTAATAGCTGGTAGAACTAGGTTGGTTATTTATATCATTCAGTTCAGCCTATCACAGACTATCTACTGGTGATTTTGCAATACTGCTATAATACCCCTCACTCCTGTGCCAGTGTCTCATACAAAACTTTCTAGTTTTATCACACGTGCCGATATTGTGACCATCCAGAAGTAGCAAGTTTTACGTTTAGCTTAGTGTACTAAATGTAAGCCACACTGATAAAAATAAAACTCAAGAAATAAGAACATAGAAAGAACAGAAGTACAAGGAATAAATAGAAAAGCAGATAGGAGCATCAGCAGCGGATTAGTGGCTCGAGATGCTGTGACCAAGTAGGTAGCAGCAGACAGTAGCGAAGCAGCGACTCGTGATACTTGAAGTCAGAAATGTGGATCCGGAGCAGCGGCTCGGGATGCTAGGTCTCAGGAATGTGGATCAGGAGTAGCAGGCAGTAGCAGAGCAGTGGCTTCGAGTCAGGAACATGAAGCAGTAACAGAGTAGTATTGCGATTCTCACGCTCAGTAAGTAGGGTTGCCAGTCCTCCTATGCCGTGCGGGAGGAGTGCTGTCCAGCGTTGGAAACCTCCCTGCCCAAGAGGGGGGCCAAGGATTTAGGGCTGCGGCGCCGAACGCCAGAGTGCCCCGACACCAGAATCCTCCCACAGACAGAGTGTCAGAAGCACTGGATGAATAGGCTGGTACCTGGTGCCCACCGGCTAATAAAACTACTAGTATGATGAAGACTGTAGACTGATTGGAGATTATCACTGCAGGAGATATAGTGCCATAGTGTGTACACAAACAAAATGGAAGGAATGGGAAGGCAATCTGACATATCCGCAGATAGATTAGGATTTAAATGCCCTTTGAGGCTGGTGGGCCAGAGGAGTCACAGCACCAAATTGCTAACTACAGGCTTTATACCAAGAAATTCCTTTCGGAAAAACCTAATAACTCTGCTCAATCTCGGAAATCAAGTAATGATAATACGGGTCGCTCACCTATGTACGCTGCTGTAAAAAAAGCACCTTGTGGTAGGACATTGAATATTTCCATTAGAGCACAACCAGGCACGGCTAATGATGTTCCTGTTAAGTGGTACACTTTAAGTCTATTAAATGCTGCAATATATTTAACGAAAGGAAATGAAAATACAGTTTCATAAATACTGGAACATGGTTCAGATTTGGATTGTATTACATTTTCCTTTGCAGTAGTAGAACAACATCTTGCATTGCTGATATTATACTTTTTGCTGCCTAATAACAACCTCAACATTTCTATAAATAATTACTGCTTCAAATAACTTGAAAAATAATGCGAAAGAAAATCGTGTTTCATGTTCAGAGTTTTTGACATGTAGAGAATTTCTGACATTAGTTTAGTTTTTTCAGTGTTGATATCGTAAAAATCTGAGCTGCCGTATGTCTAAGGCCGCTTTCCGATTATGAACGTAATCGCTCACAGCGCTGACATCAATAATTGCCGTTCCGAGTTAGATATCACGATTATGACAGCTGAGGGCTGTCAACAATTCGGAACGCTCGTGAACGTTCTCACGGTGCTCACTCAACGTCAAAACTTGCGTATCATATTTCTTTGTGTTTAAACTACACATTTCCTCTTCTTCGCTGATTAGGTGGCCATGGTAGCCAGAAAACAGCACAACTGTCATCTTTGACAGCGCTCACGGTGATATTAGTAAAAGGCATGGTCGGCGTTATTGCAAGATGGCGCATGTCATGACGTCATCTATGACGATTCACAATACATCGTTATCGCGCTAAGGCTTATTCGGAACGGCCGTTCAAATCGCTCAAATCGATTACAACAACCTAACTCGGAATCCGGGGATAGTCTGGTTTGCCGTATTTTATGGGGGAAAAAAACGAAATTACCGTATTTATTTAAAAAAATGTCTAGTCTTCATTTGTTTCTTTTCCATATAGGTTTCATATCGTGTCTATTACTTTAGATTCCCATTTTGTCACACATGTCGCACGACACCCTAAACTTGGTACAGTATACTTGATTTTGAATCAGTTGTCATCGATATTTTTAAGGTCATTTTTAAATTTTGACAATTCGTAGTAGTTACTGGGTTAGTGGCAACATTGACGAAGGAAGGTGACAGAGTTTCATTCATTGAAAAAACGTTATGTCTTTGATACAGCAATGAGAGGTCTGCCGTTTGCCGTATTTTCTGAAAAAACATCGTGGGTTGCCGTCTAATACGGTAATTGCCGTATCAAACAACTCTTGAGTTTGATTGAAGGTTGACATAAATGACTATCACATTTTGACATTGAGTGGCAGTCTCTTCAACTCCGTCACTTGAGGGTACAACGCTCGAGTCGTGGAGCAGAGTTGAAGTGGTTCTGTTCTTCAAAAAAGGTGACAGAACCTTGCTGAAGAACTATAGACCATCTCACTTCTGAGCATCGTATACTTATACACGTTATTCTCAAGGGTCGTCACGAACCGTCTCAACAGATGAATTGACGAGTTCCAGCCATGGTTCCAGCCACCAGTACAAACAGTTATTCTAAAAGGATTCAGTACCGTAGACCACATTCTTATTAGACAGAAGACATAAGATATACTAGTAAGTAAGTTAGTCACCAGCCGTTGTGTATGGAATTTGTGGAGAACGAGCTGGCCTCTCTGTAGTGATGTCAAATTGACTGGCCCTACGCTGGCGATGTCTATATTTTTTATTTATTTATTTAGACTACAATGGTGTATAATGTTAGTAACAAAATGGCTTAGCCTATGTTAGTACTTAATAACTAAAATATAACGGGTCCGGTTTGCAAGCGTCCACACTAGACGGCGCCGGCTGCCCGGGTGGCTATTGATTGCAGGATAGTGTTGCGACTGCCACGCAGCCTGCGGAATAGCGAGGCAGATTTCTTACGCCACAGTCTTAGAGTATACCACTGGAGAAGCCTTACGAACACTTCCTCTCTGTAAAAGTATAAGAACAAAATGTTCTAGTACGTTCATAAAAACTACTTTCAAATCGATTCCAACGCACTCGTAAATCGTTTTAATGGCGCGCGGAGCTCCGTGAAATGCCTAGTTGCGCTGTAAAATTCTGTAAAAAGCGTTCAAAAACGTTAAATTTACTTAAAGAACTGAATAACCTTATGTTGACATTTTTTTATTGAAATTTAAAATCCTAACCTATTAATACATTCGATTTTTCATTCGATTCAACCATGATTCAATATAAATCGTAGCATGAATCGAGTATTTTCCTCACATTGCTTCTGTGACGTCATCGAGTCTCGCTACACCTCGTTTTTATGTTCATAAAAATCAAAATACTTTTCTTTTGCATTACGAAAATATACGTCAAATCAGCAAAACTTACACGCACTTACATGCGATTATGTCCTTAGTAAAAATGTTAACGAGACTACCGTAGGGTTGAGGTCATGTTTGAAAACAAAATTGACATGTCGCTAATTTCTTAGTAAAAATTACTTAGATAGTCTTCTTTTTTATTGTTCAATGTTTTATAACTTTTTTATGTCCATTGAAGAGGTTATATTATATATATTATTTTTTTGAACTTGAACTTATTTATTATTGAGATCCTAATTACTTATTACAAATTTAGTTAATTTTATTTAATTGTAGTTATTTTCTCTTCTTATTAAAATGTAACTATTTTATGCAACAGCTGTTTTATTTCATGGATTCAAGCAAAATTCCGAATGAATATTGATAACGATAAAATAAAAATTAATGGTACGGACTTCTCTTTCCGCTACCGCGTCCCCCGCTAAAAGTGACAGACGTTTTTGTTCAGAATAACGTGCTTCTCCAGACTTCAGTTACTCTAAGACCACAGTGCATCAAAGCTGTCAGTGCGTGCGTCTGCAAACATTGCCCAGGCATAAAAAACGCGGCAATCGCAACAATACCCAAGTAATGCGTTATTATAATGAATACGCAGAGCATTATAAATCTTTTGGGTTTAGGTGAACCAAAGGGCTCCCGAGTACAGTGCTATGCAGTATGCCATAAAAAGGGTTATTTTAATTTTGTCTATACATCGAGAAACTCTGTGGGCCAGCATATTCACCCTAACTGACAATGCTCTGCGCTCCCACTCTAGATCCATGTCATCTTTCAGGTCATCAGTAACCAGATGGCCCAAGTATTTAAATTTATATACCCTGTTAATCAGGTGACCTGTCATTAGGAGAGGATGTACAGTAGTGGGACATCAGGTGCCAGAGCTGAGACCATGAATTCTGTCTTACTGGTATTATAAATTAACCTATATTTACCTATATCTATATTTCTCAATATAATAATAAGATAATTATATTTATCTATTTTGCTATATGTATATTTATATGACGCTGCCACCTAGATTGTCCAGATTCGGGATACGAAAACCAGCCCCATCCAAAAGCTCAGAGGGGTGAGACAGAGGGATTCCCGAAACTGTTCGTCTGAAGTCCTTAGGACTGGACTGAGTATCAACGTGAACGGCGATTACATCTTACACCTTCGCTTTACCGATGACATCGCCGCCAAAGACGCTGACACAGTTAGACCAGAAGTTGCACATGCAAAATGGAGCCTCTCGGCGGGAATGGCCTCGGCATGAATTGGATTGGACCTTAAAAAGTTGGCTGGAACAGACAGAATGCGAAGGTGGAGGACCGGATGTTGTGGTGAAGCCTGGGAAAGGCCTATATCCATCAGTGGACTACGCTATAGGCTAGGATGAGTTCATTGAAAGTACTAGAAACTATTCTCGTGTGTTGTTGTCTTAAGATTCAAAGAGTAATCTAATGCCAGTTTCATTATTCTAGGTACACACGTAGCAAATATAGTCGCCGGCGATTCACTGGCAATTTCAAAATGTCATGTCCACCAAGGTTCACACGCAGATTTTGACAGCAGATTTGTCTGTAGCGATTTCAAAATCTATGTGTGGAGTTGTGGACGTGAGATTTTGGAGTCGCTGCGTGTGTACTTAGGTACAATAAATAAGGGCTTCTTTTCTGTTTTTTATTTACAGCAACTAATAAAAGAGGTGATAGATGTGCAAGCAAGTATGCGTACGCGTCATACTAAGTATGCGCACTTTAAAACCACTGAGTAATAGTCGGCGATTCAACAGGTTTGAAATTTTGCTCGTAGGCCGCTTTGGATCGTAGTTTCATACGTCTGTCATCGCCGCGAATCGCGAGCCGCGATTTTGTTTCGACTTTTGTCTAATGTTTGTTTAGTATGGTTCAGAAAATTCGATAACATCGTGATACAGTGTGAGCAAGCTTCACGTGTCTCACCGACAGCGAGCCGAGTAAGTTCGCGAACTTAAAAACTGCGTACTTTAAGTTTGCACGTTTATCACCCACTTAACGCCAATTTATACGTATAACGTAACGTAATTCATGGTATTGTCAAAGTCAAATCAAAATTCAAATGTCAAAGTAGAATGTCCGAGCGTGGTTATGTTTTCGTTTTTCGTAATTTAATACTACAAAAATAACTCGTATTGCCATCTACCAGGTCTGGTATTTAAAGATAAGAACTAAAAGATTCACTTAAGGTTATACCTGTAGTATTAAACTTAAGTATTCGTAGAATACAATCGATAGGTTAAGTACTGCAGTGTCGGAATAATAAACGATAAAATGACCAGTATAATGAAAGAAATGTAAGTATCAGTAATTAGAAATATATTACTATAAATTGTTTTAAAAGGAGTCGGGATAATTGAGTAGTTCCCGACTAGATTTCACGAATCACATGTTTGTATTTAAGATAAATATAAATGAATAAATGAATGCGTACGTCAGGACCACGGCAAATGTTGATAAAGATTATTGTCAGAGTAGTTACCAAATTTTTGTTTTGAATATAATTATAATATTCATAATGCATTATTTTCTAAATACTTACATTCATTATTCAATAACATCACTATATAATTAAAACAGATTAACATTCTTTCAAAACTCATTTACCGAATAAAATACTTTTTCTAGGTCTAAATTAGGTGCTCCTACCCCTGCATTTAAGCATTCATTCATAAATCTATTCTGAAACAGATTTTATATGTATTGTTGTCGTAATTTTGCGATTGTACAAATATTAAATTTCAGCAATTTTAAATATCTAAGTATGGAAAAAAGAAATATTAATTATGAACTAAATAATTTAAAAGATAAATACATCCAAAATTGTTTATTTTTTCCCTCTATTATCATATAATATCCAATAAAATAATGTTGAAATTTTTTCAAATTATTTCCTCAAGTTTTACTTTAGCATATTCAAAAAATATTTTCAATTATTTATGTCATGTACTATTTTAATACTCCTTTGCATTCATTTCAGATATGATAAAACTGCCGAATATACTGCATTTTACACTGGCGGAGATGTCCAGTGGACAACAGATGGAGTACATCTCTTGTGCCACTGTGAAGATGTTATTAAGGTGGTTGATGTGAATACATTCTCTACAAGTTACATTATTGGACAGACTGAAGAAGATGCAGAACCAGATCAAATTTATACTTTTCAAATGTCACATAATAATAAAATGGTGGTTACTGCACACAAAAGTGGATTGATGAAATTGTGGGACCAAGAAACTGGCACACAACAGAAGATTTGGAGATCTGGCCATAAAGGACCTGTTGCCAAATTAGCATTTGAATACACAGATGAAAATATAGCCTCAGGAGGGTCTGATGGCAACATCAGGTTATGGGATTTAGCACACAACACATGTACAAGTAGTCTAAGAGGTGCAATGGGTGTCTTCTCTGTTTTGAAGTATCATCCAGATTCCAGCAAACAGTTGATATTTGGAGCAGCTGATGACACAAAAATAAGATCATGGAACTCCAAAACTGGCAAAGAACATTTAGTCTATTCAGGACATTTCAGCAAAATCACTTCAATGCAATTTACTCCTGATGGTGAATATATGGTCAGTTCTGGTAGGGACCGTGTGTTAATCTTGTGGAGCTTAAATGAGAGCAAGGCCCTTCGAGTAGTTCCTGTATATGAAAGCATAGAATCCACAATTTTATTACCAGCAACATTTAGAATACCAAATTTTAAGAAGAAACTAGAAACAGAAGGAATATATGTTGCTTGTGCTGGTGAGAAAGGTGTTGTCAAAGTGTGGAATGTATTGATGAGCAGGCTCATGTATGAGCAGGATAACAGTCTTGTGTCGCCAGCATCTGAGGAGGGTGGCTTAGCTGTAACACATTTGATTTTTAATGAATTAAGGAATGTTTTATCTGTTGTCACAGCAGACCACAACATTATCATACATGATCTTGAAACTTTTGATTGTAAGAAGCAGTTAATTGGTTTTACAGATGAAGTTCTAGATATTATATTTGTGGGAAAAGAAGAAAAGCACTTGGTGGTAGCTACAAATAGCCCAGATTTAAAATACTATGAAATTGATAGTATGAATTGCCAGATCATTAAGGGACATACTGATATAGTTTTAGCTTTAGCTTGCTTCCCAACAAGACCAGACATGTTTGTTTCATCAGGCAAAGATAACTCTGTTAGAATTTGGCTACAAAACACTGATCATACAATATCCTGTGTTGGGGTTGGAGCTAGACACACAGCATCAGTTGGGTCAGTGTTTACTTCTCAGACATCAAATGATTTCTTTGCTTCTGTAAGTCAAGACAGCTGCTTAAAAGTCTGGAGTGTTCCTAAGGAGCTCACAACAACAGATCAAAAGGTCAAATCTACTTACACTGAATTAGCCCACCAGATGGATATAAACTGTGTATGTGTTTCACCTAATGACAAAATGATTGCTACTGGCTCTCAGGATAAAACTGCCAAACTATGGTCAGAGGAGTTGACATTATTAGGCATACTAAAGGGACACAGAAGAGGTGTGTGGTGTGTGAGATTTTCACCTGTGGATCAAGTTGTATTAACATCTTCAGCAGACAGTACAATAAAGTTATGGTCTATAGCTGACTTAAGTTGCTTAAAGACCTTTGAAGGCCATGAGAGCTCAGTCCTGAAAATTGAATTTGTGAGCAGAGGCCAACAAATACTATCAAGTGGAGCAGATGGACTTCTCAAACTATGGAATATAAAAACATCTGAGAGTAAAATGTCTTTAGATAATCATGAGGGCAAAGTGTGGTCTTTAGCTGTCAATAAGAACGAATCTGTCGTAATTACTGGTGGTTCAGATTCAAAGTTAGTAAAACTGAAAGATGTTACAGCAGAAAGAAGGGAACAGTTAGCAAAAGAAAGAGAAGAAATGATATTACAAGAACAAGAACTGATGAATTTGTTGCACGATAAGCAACTGATTAAAGCTCTGAAATTAGCGTTGCGCATGCAAAGACCAATGCATGTTTTAAAAATAGTTAATGAGGTTCTGGCTGGTGGCAATGACAAACTTTATGAAACACTCAAAGAAATCAACCACACTCAAAAAGAGATTCTGTTGAAGTTTGCTGCAGAGTGGAATACAAACAACAAGAACTGTCATGCAGCACAACTCGTATTTAACATATTAGCGCCGGAAATTATTGCTGGAAACTTAAAAGTACCAGCTTTAGCAAGTTTTATTGAAGGTGCATTGCCTTATACAGAAAGACATTTTGAAAGACTAACTAATCTTTTACAGGATCTTAACTTTATAACATACACTGTAAATTGCATGCAACCTCATGCTGTTAACAATGTTTAAGTGAGTAATAAAGGTTCCATGCACCAAATTCTAATATTTGTTTAAAAAATGTTTAATTTGCCTTGTATGTACACCGTTGACCGTATTTATCTGGTTTAGACTATAACCTATGACGCATATAAATATTTCTTCTCAAACAAAACTTGCGAAATGTTAATTTGCTTGTTCTATATGTAAAAGCTCAGATATTAGAGCGCGTCAGCGCCCGCGCAACCTTTTTTCCGCGGAGTGCAAGTTCAACCTGCGTGCACGCAGTAGTAGTGAATCGATCACGCGAAGCGGACCGCTCGCGGATTCGCGCTTCTATTTTCCGCGAGTCACAAATGTTTAGTTGTTAAATCATGGATATAAAAATCTCTATTATTTATACCTTTCTTTTATTAATCTGCAATCATGCACAAGGACAGAAATCGCAAGCGTAAGTTTTTTTTTGTTTTAGCTTATTCGATTTTTTTACTTAGACATGAATACGCATTACTTAAATATATTTAAACTAACTTAGTCACCGGAATAAGGAGGTACGTCATGAAGTGATTCAGTTCAGGGATTTAATTAGTATTTGACTTGCTATGGAGTACCTAATATTATAATATTTGTATATCTCTATTACCAGCCATAAGCTCTGAGATATATTGTTAATCATCAATTACCAATCTAATAAATTAGACTTCTTAACGAACTCTTAAGTTAGGTTGCATTTTACTGGTGTAGATACTTGTGGTAAAGCTAGCTAATCCACATTGAAATAATTCGGATCACCTCAATTTTTGATAACTTCAGAACTTCCTGTACTTAAATGACTATGACGCGCATATTTTGAGTGCCCACAACACTTCGGTATAATTTGCAATAGCTTATGACGATTTTGATGTTGAGACAAGTGCTAAGATAATTAATATGGGCTAACGACAGCAAGCGCGGCAACCACGATAAAAAAAATCTGTCATACAGATTCACGTACCTTCCAATTTTAAATGTATGAACAATGGGCCGTAGAAATACATATAAGTATATCTGCAGTTACTACTCGTAACCCATGCTGATAATACAATGGCTAAATAATGTTGTTATAATGATAAATATTATACCTACATATAGGGTGCACCAAAATAAAGATTAACCGTGCAATCCGGTTTTTTAAACCTCGTCATTTTGGTACTTATTAAACAACCTAGGTAGCCACCTAGGTATCTACTTATTTTTGCGCAATACGTTATTAACGATTTTGATAGGTAAAATAAGGTTCTATTTAGGATTCCCGAGACGTAAAGACGTCGAAATGTCGTCAACCAGCCTTGGCCGCGGCCCTCAAATGCCTTCGACCTCGATTGAACGATTGAGCACTTACTAGTCAGAATAAGAAAAACTTTATTAGCAGTAGCTTAAACAAGAGATACTTAATTTACGTACATTATGCGAACGAGGTGAATAAAATCGAACGATTATCATCATCCTAAGGTCAACTCATCGCCGAGGGGTAGACAGGGTAATCAGCGACACTCGACCGCTACCTACGCCCGAGTAGGTAATTATAATGATTTAAAAGTGTTGTATGGGCAGAGGGCAGACCCTTAATACAATCTATTATACAGGGTGGCAAGGACGTCGACGCGAAAACTTACCATGTATTCAGTACATGATCCTGAACCACCCTACGTTAATCGGTTGTTTAATAGAAAACTGCAATACTTACGCGGTCAAGATGTATGGAACAGCAGATAAAAAAAAATAGCCGACGAGAAATTTCAACGCAGGGTGGTTCAGAATCATGTAGGTACTGAATCCATGGTAACAGTTTTCGCGTCGACGTCCCTGCCACCCTGTATACTATTAGTATACCTAATCTAATCAATTAGCCAAATCAATCAAAAATAGAATAAAATCTAAAATAGGTACCTAAGTCCTAAGTAAGTTATAACCCGCTGGACAATAATTTTATTTGAATTTGTAACCTCAACTATAGATAAATGCTTATGAAAACGCTTACCATCGAAACTCTTCACACATTAGAAAAACTCATTCAAAGATCGAATTATTTTTATTAAGTATGCCGCAGAAGGTGTGAAAAGTAGAATATTGTCCTCGGGGATAAAGGTCTTTGTCTTGGGTGAGCTAACACCCTCGCCTCGCTTAGATGCTAACTCTCAAACCCCACGCTGTGCTCGGGAGTTAGCCCTGGAATCCTAGAGTTATTCGTTAGTTCGTTACGCTTGGGAATCAATATTGCGCCCGTGACATAAGACACTGCTTTACCTCCATGGTGAAAAATTTAGGTGCTATTAGATAGTGTGTAAAAGTAACTTAATCTATTTCTGTTGCTGACTGTACTTCACATCGCCGTATAGGTAGATAACAGAGGCATAAGATAATATAGCGGTTTCTAAACGCACAGGTAGGACGTAAAATTTAAAAATATTTCCTTTGATTTTTACCTTTCAATAAATTCAAACTGCACGTTTTGTGCGTATTGCAACCACCATACCCAAGTAAATAAGCATCGTTTGGAACTTTATTGTCACATTTTCCTTATTCTTATAACCGCACTTGACATTTTGCGTAGGTAAGCACCTACCTTTTTACTGTAGGTTTATAATGCAGACTTGATATTTCCTATGCATTCGGTAGACTATTGCAGTCTCTATGACCGATAAAAGCACCACTTATAAAACGTTACTAAATTAGCTAGATATATGTCATAATTAGTGCACGTCCAGCACGCTTAGCATGACCTCAACAGGAACGGGTTTTGTCGACGGAAGAATAGACAAAATGACAGATTGACAATCACAATCTCAATCTGTCATTTTGTCTATTCTTCCGTCGACAAAACCAGTAGAAAACCCGTTTCTATGGTTGTCAAGCTACGCATGCAGACGACGATTTATTTTGTGTAACAATCATCGAACAGCATTCTTCAAAAGGTAGGCAGTCAAAAGGCAAATTAAGCTGTAGTTAGTTAGTAAGTAAGTTAGTAGTTAGTTTAATTCAAATAAAACATTACGTTTAAAGTTATAGGTCCGCTCTATAACTTTAAACGTAATGTTTTATTTGAATTTGCATAGGTAGTTATGATTTTTTTTCTTTTATTCATAGCCCAAGTACTTGTAAAAATGCTGTTTGTTTACTATAATCATGCGGTGAAAGATTGAAGGGCTCATAGGTAAATAAGCTCTGAATAGTAGAGTAGAATGATGTTCTTTCCTACGCCTAGATACATACCCGCGAATTGATAATTCAGCGCAAGCCGATAATATCATTCCATACGCATCCAGACATTTTCGCTCCTCGAAAAACCGGCGCTCATTCATTGATACAGATACCAATATAATAATTAAAATAACTAAACACCTGAAAAGGAGTCAGTGTAGGTCAAAAAATCAGCTGATCATTTCGTATCCATACGTTCGTATAACTTGACATAATGTAGGGAACAGAGGCGCGTTTTCAATGTTGGTCCCATAGTAAAAAGTTGTTCATAATGACCCATTTTGAGGTATTCAGTTATAATGACACCTACGGGGGAGCAGGTAGAAGAGTAGTCGCAATCGTGACTGCTGAGCTTAGGGTCGCCGGTCGGTGTGAAGAATCCAATCCTCAGGTTGGGCAGTAGAGAGCATACGAAAATTATCAGTACCTAGCTGCCCGGTATCTGCATTTGTGCCCGGTTAATGGCTTAATAGATCGGGCGAAATGTGGGTGACTTCGAACTTCTGCCTAACCCATAAGAGATGGTAGGCGTGCTTTTATATTTCTACTTGACTCACGGCTACGTGGTGTTTATGAAAGTAGGTTCTTCTGTTGTTCTATACTTCAATTCAAGCTATGAGAAAAAGCTTTTAGAGACATTTCCACCCTAAATGTCCCTAAAAGCTTTTTCTCCACGGGCAACGAAGGCTGGCTGCACGGCCGCCCTAGGCGGAAGTTATTGGGGTGAAATGGGGTGACATTTCACTCCAAAGTTTATGCAGTTTTCTTCAACATGAAATATTTAGCTAAGGCCAATGTGACTATGAATGGTCAAAAAATCTTAGAAGGTAACTTATCTGAGGCTGGTATAAAATATTTCGAGCTCGCTTAGCTCGTTGTTGCTGCCTCTCAGCGTTTTGTTAGTTCTTTTACTATTAATTTTGAGTCGACTCCTACCTACCTCATCGACTCCTATTAATTATTTATGAATGGTCAAAAGATAACCTAGCCTATCCGAGGTGCCAAAATTTCCCAGCTTGCTTCGCTCGCTGTTGCATTCTGGCTTCTTTAAGTTAAATCATTGTTATTTAAAGATAGATTGAAATCGGTAAGGTTCTGTCCAAATATGACGAAATATATATAAATATATATATACGCTAATGAACGCAGAGAATAAATGAAATGGTGTGCTCAAAGAGCTACTAGTAAATATGGGTTTGGTGAGGGAAATTTGCATAGATGAAGTAAGAAAGGCAGTTCAAAGTATGAAAAATGGAAAGGCCCAGATGTTATATCAGTAGAAGTTTGGAAGTGTTTAAATAAAGATTTATTTTTTTAACAAGTTGTTGTATGAAGTAAATCCCACAAGAATCCGCACTCCGCCAATAGGGATGACGACTAAAAATTTTTTTTTAGTCCGTCTTTGAGATTATAAAAAAATATTGGACACGTATTTTTTCTTTTTTTACGTAATCTAAAGATTACGGCGATACATTGAGGTAAAATGTACCATGACGTCACGAGTATGTAGATTTTATACGTACTAGTGACGTATCGACCCCCACTCCCCAACTTAAAATGCGTTTTATCTAAGTAATTTTTTATTAATATGATAAAGCAAAAAATACGTGTCTAACATTTTTTTATTATCTGACTGACGATTTTTTTTAACCCAGGCATCATCCCTATTGTGCAAGAAGTACATAAGTGCACACAAGAACTTGCACACGGCATTCATTGATCTATGATCTGGAGAAAGCGTATGATAGGGTACCGCGGGATGTGATGTGGTGGGCATTGAAAGAGAAAGGTTTGCTCGGGAAGTATATGTAGAGTAATTCATGCTATGTTACAGTCAATCTCGTACCTACGACCGGTCGGCTTTAAGTCCTTACCTCCTCTTGTTGATTATGGACGTTCTGACGTCGGACATACAGGAAGAGGCTTCCTGGACTAGCCTGTTTGCCGATGACATTGTTCTTGTTGATGAACATGAACCTGAGATCCAGAGCAGATTGGAGAAACAACAGAAGTTGGACAATGTTGCCTTGAAAATCGGCAGAACCAAAACTGAATACATATACGAGTATATTCTGACATTTCGGTGGTCTCTACAGTCTGGAGCCTTAGTGCTTGATGGCGCGCTTCTCGCGGTCTTCTCCTACTTTTGGTATCCCAGTTTACTCGTTCTAAGCGATGGCGAAGTAGATCGTTAAGCACAGAATTAACACTGGATGGATGAAATAGCTGAAGGTCTCGGAAACAATCTGCGACTCCCGCATTCCCCTTAAACTTAAGGCGAAGATGTATAAAACAATGGTATGGATCAGAATGTTGGGCCACAAAAGGGATGAATGAAAGGTAATTACATGCAGCTGAGATTAGAGGGATGTGTGGTGTTACACGAATAGATTGAATAAGAAATGAGTAAGAGGAAATTTGAAAGTGGTAACGGTGACTGAAAAGTTGTGCGGAAATTGGTGGTAATGGTATGGGCATGTGATGTGGAGGAATGAGGAAAATTTGAGTATATTAATGTCGATGGTTATGAGAGTAGGGGAAAACCAAACAAATGATGGATGGACTGTGTGAAAGATGATATGGTTAGAAAGGGAGTGATTACCGAGATGACGACTAATAGAGAAGTATGGAAAAACAGGACATGTTGCGCCGACTGCAAATAAATACATTACAGAGCGTTGCTTAACTTGATGTTAGTGAAAACGGGCTCGGCTCAGGCACCTACTCTACACACTTTAATCACTTCTGAGCCTAGGCCAAATGAAGGCCCACTCACAGGTACATACAAAAGCAAGCATATCGGTTTACATAAATGTTTAGATAGCAACACTACCTTCATCCTAGGGGATGGCCTTCGTATAAAGTTGTTTCGCGACATTGTCCGCAGATATCTGCACCACTCGAGCGCAGGAAAAGTGCCTGTTTTCTGTCGTGCCGACTGTCTGTGTTTGTTCCTATTGTATTAATAATGATCCGTGGTCACGAAGGCTACCCTACTCATTAACAGATTCATAATGAATAAGCAATTATTACTAGTCCAACAAAATAACACTAACCAGTCGACGATCTTTACGTTTTCCTTAATTGCACTGTATTGTTAAGCCTAAACAGATTTTAAGCACTCATACCAACTCCTTGAAATGTATATTTACTGTCTGTAAGGTAAAATTCTTTTTGTTAGATTTTTATCCTCGGATTAATTTTCCAGCGTGTTAATCAGATTAGCTAAACGTCATGAGGTGCACTAAGCTCTTAATTACGTATATCATCTCTACTATCGTTGCCGACATCCCCTAATGACCGTAATGTTTTATTAAACGATGGTTAATTATGAACAAAGAAAAGTGTCTCGTATTGCTGTTGTTTAACAACAAGCGAAAAGATAGTCACTCGTAGATCAAAAAAATATAGCTTTGTAGATAGATTAGGTCCGTTTTACTGTACCTACACCATAATTAATTATCTACAAATAAGAATGTTTGGGAATAGGCAGGTAGATACAGCCATACAGCAATGCAGGAATCTATTGTGGCGACTTTGAAATCGTCACGCGCGATATCATTACGAAATGCGACACGTTGAAAGGCATTATATAATAGGATTAAAATCTCTCTAAACTTACTTCAATGCAATGTCGGTAAAAATGGCCCAAGCCAAGCTGTTTTCGTTTAAATTCCAGATTTTCTTTGGATCTAGATTAAGGTCCAGTCCAGTATAAATTACGATTACGACCTCTAAAAACTTAGCTAAATGCGACAGTAGGGTCAACCATAGCCTTTTTGCACCTAAGGTGGATATGATGCTCTGCTGCTGCATCCCATAAGTATATGTATGTGGCATGACTCCCTTCTAGTCTTACTCTTGTGTAGTTCGCGAACGTTTTAGGTCGTAAGAGCGCTCCCACAGACGGACGACCCGAACTAGTTCCCAAATCACTCGCTTTTTACGGTTCCGTAGTAAACAAGGAACCCTTATAGTTTCGCCATGTCCGTCTGTCTGTCTGTCCGTCTGTCTGTCCGCGGCTTAGCTCAGAGACGGTTAGTACTAGAAAGCTGTAATTTGGCATATGTATACATACTAATCATGCCGACAAAGTGGTAAAATAAAATGAAGAAAATTTTTTTTTAGGGTTCGTGCGGGCACATAAAGTGGGATGTTTTTTTTTTCTCGTCTACCCCATGTATCGTTACAAAGGTCGTTCAAAAATATTGTGAGTTTGTGAAAATTATTTTTGGATTCAGGGATCCGTATGCAAGATATTAAGCTTTTAACTGAATTTTTTTGTTAGAGTTAAGTGTGTCCCCCCCCCTGCCAGCTAAATGGTTGTACTTGGATTTGTGAAAAAATTCACACCAGTAGTGTATATAACGAAATTAAAAGGAAAGCTATCAGAGCTAAGTAGGCTGTACAGGTTAACGAGTAATAATCAACCAACTTAAATTTGCCGTTTGAAAAACATGATCTCCCATACATTCCGTATGGAACTGGAAACATGTTTTTCAACTACAATGGTAAGTTTGTTCTTGGGATACATTCATCCCAACTACGGAACCCTACATTGTGTGTGGTCCGACACGCACTTGGTCAGTTTTTAGTTAATTAGTTTTTCGATAAAACCTACGTCAGTACTACTGTTCACTCATGGAACGTGTATGCAGGTGTAGCATAGCGAACGAATGATCTGCCTTTCTCCAGTTCGAGACGAAAGCAGACGAATTTAAAAAAACTAACCTAGTTCGCTAAGGAGCTGCGAATTAACTGAACGCTCTTGGTAGCGAACTACTGACTGTGCGCAAGAATACTCCCATCCCTACCCAATCTTCAATTATTTTATATTATCTTCAAAATTACAATTGTAATTATTTTGAAGATGATGTTTAACAAGTATCTGCATTTCTTGGGTAAATATGTGACGACAGAGATAACGTTTTGAAGTATCTGTCAGACAGATGACATCAAAGATTGTAGATAATACATCTATGGTAGTACAATTATAATCATAGAAGTACCTACTTAGTCAGTAAAATTATAATTAACCAACATGACGAAATAACTCGCTTCTTCTTCTGTCAATAAATAGCAGGTACAGACTGCATTGGTAGGTGCTTGTAGGCTGCATTGCTTTTTAACACGTTCAGTGCCGGGAGCCCTCCTGGAGGGTTCACCTAATCGCATATGGAATGCCGGGAGCACTCGCGGCGGGTTTATTTGAAATGTAAGTTGTTCTTAGTGAATACAGCATTATAAACGGTGAAAATATAATCTAATGCATATTTTAACAAGATTTATTAGTGTTGCGTTGGTTCTAAAATCCGAGCACTTAATTTTTATCTTTTTTCTTGGTTACAAATATTCACAAATAAAATTAAAGGTTGGAAACTACGTATAGCGACAAGACCCCTGAAAACACAAATTTACTTCGTTACAGTGTTTTAAAACACGGTTTTTAAACCTAATGGGTGACCGTCCGCGATGGTTAACTTTAGCGCAAACGTAATGCCGGCAACCCTCCCGTTCACGGTGGCATGAGTTCTATGAAAAGAAGGTGAAGTCGAAAGTGTTAAAATATACATCAGCTTTTATTTTCACTGTTTATACAACCTTAGTTTTTGTTTACCCTAAACCTCTTAAGGGGTCATTGTACTCATCATTATGAACAACTTTTTACATTTCGACCAGCTTTGCGAACATAAATTTAGGGAACAGCTGATTTTTTTTTCGAGATTTCAGCGTTGCTCCCGTAGTGAAAGTTGTTCATAATGATGAGTAAAATGACCCCTTAAGAGGTTTAGGGTAAACAAAAACTAAGTTTGTAGTGCTGGATTCGCTGAGAAAAACCTATTTTTAAATGAGCCCTCCGCGACGGCTCCCGGCGTCCCATATGTGACTGGGTGAACCCTCCAGGATTGCTCCCGGTACTGAACGTGTTGAAAATTCTCAACTCAGGGTTAGGCGGAGCGTTACTCTTACTTATTAAAATTACACGGTATTCGCCATACCTCTAGTTAGGAGGTTAGAGCACTCATTCATCTCACCTCACTGGCAAATATCTAGGTACCTGTTGGGCCGCTTGAGACTGTATCGGCACCCAAAGGCGTCGCCAGCCGATAGTCCAGGGGGGGGGGGGGCAAGTTGATATATGGAGGAGGAGGTTGATACATGCTTGCGTTCCATTGAAATTGAAAGTAACACTTATTGAAATTGAAGATAGTAAGTAGGTAGCACATCTAAACTCGAGCAAAGGTAAATCAGTTTTACTACGTATATTAGAAACCTGAAGAGTCCTGCTCGTGAAAGAGAACCTTTCTCATGTTCAATAACCTTTCTGAAGGAATGGATAATGGAGAAGCTTTGCATTACCACATTTGCTTGTTAGTCGGAAAAGGAACTGCAGTATCTAAGTTATAACTACCGACAGGAGAACAGTACAGCCTTTGAGTCAACATAATATAATACCTGACACCTCATCTGTTACCTAAAGGATAGGTAGAGGTACACCTACATTTCATTATAAGTCCCGTGCAATACCTACCTACATGTTATCCCGTAGGGGTAAGGCTATTGCTATGAACCTCTCACAAATTCAACCCATTGGCATGCGCGTATTTTTTAATCCAGTGACTATGGCAGTACTTATAAAATACGTTTTCTTATGATTCAGCCCTTTTGCACATAAAATTACACGCACTAAATCGTATTTTGTCGTGTGAAATCCAAGAGCGTCATCAATACAAAGTAACGATACCCAGAACTATTTACCTACTGAAGATATTTTGATCATTATTATTTGCTTGATAAAAACTTACAATAAGTTACAAGAACGGCTCTATGACACGGTCCGATAATTGACCGTGACCGCGCGTTAGACATTGTCTATAAATTCCGTGTTTAGATAAAATATAACAGGTTACCTACATTTTTAGTAAGTATCTACTTAATCTTCTCACCACCATTCACCTACATTTTAAAAATAGATAATGCAATTAAGTCTTCTCGGTCCAAAAATATCTTTCGGAAACCTACAAGTTTTGACAGCTCCTTAAAGGAGTAAAACCTTATCTATGATCCAAGTACCAAGCACTGTGTCCTACCTTCACAATTAATTGATGTTTTTTAGGGTTCTGTAGTAAACAAGGAACCCTTATAGTTTCGCCATGTCCGTCTGTGTGTCTGTCTGTCCGTCTGTCTGTCCGCGGCTTAGCTCAGAGACGGTCAGTACTAGAAAGCTGTAATTTGGTATATGCATACATATTAATCATACAAAGTGGTCAAATAAAACCATAAAAAAAATTTTTTTTTAGGCTACCTTCCCTACGCGTAAAGTGGGAATGTTTTTTTTTTCCTCATCTACCCCATGTTGTGGGGTAACGTTAAAAAGGTCTTTCAAAAATATTGTGAGTTTGTCGAAACCATTTTTGGATCCAGGGATCCGTTTCGGTTTAAAGACATTTATTTCTCAAAAAAAAGAACATTACAGTTCACTTAACATATTGAGAAAAGTAAGATAAAAAAATAAAAGTAAGTGCGATTCTCTGTGTTCACACTATGAGAATTAAGAGATAAAGGTGACGGTGAAGGTGGTGGTGTGGTGGGTGGTGGGTGGTGGTGGTTTGCGAAATATTAAGCTTTTAACTGAATTTTTTTGTTAGAGTCAAGTGTTGCCCCCCCTTCTAGCTAAATGGTTGTACTTGGACTTGTGAAAAAATTCACAGCAGTAGTATATAACGAAATTAAAAGGAAAACTATGAGAGCTAAGTAGGCTGTACAAGTTAACGAAAAATAATCAACCAACTTAAATTTGCAGTTTACAAAACATGATCTCCCATATTAATTTCGTTATATATACTACTGCTGTGAAGTACAACCATTTAGCTAGAAGGGGGGGGGGGGGGGGGACACTTGACTCTTAAAAATCAGTTAAAAGCTTAATATTTCGCAAACGGATCCTTAAATCCAAAAATAGTTTCGACAAACTCACAATATTTTTGAAAGACCTTTCTAACGATACCCCACAACATGGGGTAGATGAGGAAAAAAAAACATCTAGACTTTACGTGTAGGGGAGGTACACTAAAAAAAAAAAAAAACTTGATTTTATTTTACCACTTTGTCGGCATGATTAATATGTATACATATGCCAAATTACAGCTTTCTAGTACTAACCGTCTCTGAGCTAAGCCGCGGACAGACAGACAGATAGACAGTCAGACAGACAGACAGACAAACGGGCATGGCGAAACTATAAGGGTTCCTTGTTTACTACGGAACCCAAAAAATTATGTAACCTTTATTTTGTAACATTATCTTGATTTAAAAAAGTGTCCGTGGAGTTCCTTGCCCATTCTTGCTAATAGGAACTAAATACGCTTTGGAATGGGCAACTAGCTTCATCTTTCTGACTGACTGTTTAATTGAAATACTTAACTTGAGTTTGAGATCTAACTGTTGCTCGCGACTAAGTCTGCGTGTATTTTATATTTCATAATTTTTGTATAAGTACAAAATCCAGGATGAAAAGTAATTTTCAACACATTTTCTCAAAAAGTAGCTCTTACTCCACCGCTTTTAGATTCACAATGCACTGCTTTGCTGCTGCCAACACGCGTGGGGTTTGTTTTGCATTCCCGCACTGTGTGACCGAGATTTTCTTCTGTTCTTCGCAACGTACCTATCTTGATGCGGTTTTCTCCATCATTTAGACAATTTATGCCGGAAGTTATATTGTATTGGGTACATTAATATGAAATAAACTTACATTGCATATACCTAGTAAAGAAAACTCGACGTTTGTCAAGTCGTTAAAACCGTATGAAGCAGAGGCAGGACGGTTGCTTGTAGTATTGAATACAAAATTTATCGGACCGTTAATCAGGATTCTATGTAAGTCAGTCTAGGTATCTGCAGCAACACATTAGAGATTAGTTTCGAAACAATGGATGTCGGAATTGGCTAGATACTGTTGGTAAAGGAAAAAGGAATACCTAAGGAAATAAGGAATACCTACATAATTATGCTAGCTCAATCAGCACAAAATAATTAAATGTAGGTACCTACTTACTTAGGTAAGTAGGTAGGTACCTACATTTAATTATTTTATCATCCATTCGATTATAAAATAATTAAAAGTAGATACTTACTTAGGTAAGTAGGTACCTACTTTTAATTCTTTTATAATCGAAGACATTGTGTCATCCACCTATGCAGCATTAAGGCTTGTGCAGACCAGCGTGACACGAACTATACAATTTCTAAGAAAACTTCACAGTATAACAATAACCGGTGTCGCGTCGCGCGACACGTCGCGCTGGTCTGCACAAGCCTTTAAGCCCGTTAGGTGGATGACGGCCCACTACCTCTTACTGAGAGGAGGCCTCGTGTCCCAGCTATTATACGTAGGCTACTTAATGAGGTATGTAATAAAAGAGAATAAAAAGTAATACTTACAATAATAAAAGTAGGAACCTGAGTATATAAGGCTGATAGCAGATGGCGTTCTGCCTACCGCCCCAGTCCGCCACGGGAAGAAGCGGTGAGTTTATGGACGTATGTAAGTAACTACCTGCTCCAAAGTGTCGTTAGTTGTTTTATCAGGCATTTCTCAGTATCAGTCTGAAGTCTGGATTGGTGCCTGGTTGATGGCAATAGGTTCGCATCCTAATTACGCCCACATTTAGCTATTGTTATAATGTGGGTGTTACTATATTAGTTACCTACAAATCCCATACAGGGATAACGGGCGTGATTTATGTGTGCGTGCAATTTTAACACTGAACTGTTTTTCATACTTCCTGTTTGTATGAAACATATAGGTATATAAGTTTTATCTTTCTATGATATGAACCATGAGGTATATCAATATGTAATATAAAAAAATATATATATTATTATATTATGTAACCTATTACCTAGGGATATAATTCTTTATTGGGTCCTTTTCTCCACAAATGGTCTCATTATTTACAGAACCTAATGCTATTAGAACTATTGACATCAGAAAAAAAATATCTAAGTATATAACTTAATCAGCTACGCGCCATTCTCTTTTTTTTGCTGAAAACAATTTTGACTAAACACTTTCACGTATTTAAGTCAATAATAGTTTTTCTGGGTGATAAAACCAATTACAACCCAACTAATTGTCGTGATAGAGCGAGGAAGCGGTGAGTTGACCTTTTTACACGTTTTTTATCACTCAAGGCGCCGATTTAATGGATCGCTATGTGACACGGTGTTTCACATCAAATACTGTCACATTGTAAGTAGGTACCATAAAAATGTTAAAAAGTCACTACTTCAGTAAGTAAACAAACCTCGCGTCATTATAAGTTAATTAAAACAGTCAAGAGTTTGAAGATTGAGAACTCATTTTACAGTAGAATAATCACAACGCTAAAAAGTCTGCTTAGTCATGAATAGTTTGATTGTGTTCAAACAACTTACCTATAAGTAAGACTTAGGTTGATCATTCATTAAATTATTTAAAAATTGTCATTCTTAATAACAATGAGGTCATTGGGTAGTTGGATTCTCCTTTAAGTGGAGTCGGGATTACCATTGCGGTGCCGATGCCGGTGCGTGTCACCGCATCTTCTTGTGCAATTTCTGTGATCAAAATTTGCTTTAAATACTATTTATAAGAAATGGAAAAGTTAATCCTTCTTTAATAACTACTATACAGTTGAATTGGGTTTCAAATACTACATCAGTTTTATCTTCGAGATTTTACTGTAGTACCTACTTACACTGAGCCAACTTCCAATATCATTTGGGTATCATGTACCTAGATACTAGAAGGAACTTTAGTCTATGAACAGGGGCGTAGCTACCGCCATATCAGACGTGTCAATGATATGGGCCCCCCTAGCTACAGGGGCCAACGCGACGTGTGGAAGCAAAAAATCGTAAAATACTCGTAATTTCCAAAACATCAAATTAGCTTCAAACAAGACCCGTTATGAGTAAAAACCTAATGAAAAATAACAGAAATTAAATCACACAGAAAATCTTACCTATCCAAGTCAGGGTGCTTGAATTTTCAGGCTAGCTTCGCTCACTCTTTCATAAAATCGGATCCGAGTCAGAATGCTCCAAATTTGTTGCTAGTTTCGCTCACATGCATGCATGCATTCTCTTAGTAAGATCACAATGACTACATTGATAGCTTGACCTTCCAAGTCAGCTAGTTTACTTACTTTGTAAAAAAGCAAAATCCGGGTCAGATAAAAAGGGCCCCCAACCCATTTTTGAGACTAGCAACCCCCCTTTAGGACTAGCAACGCCACTGTCTATGAATTTTATAACTGGGATAACTAGAGGTAGGTACAATGTCAAACAACAACAACGTATTATGCAAAATATGTGTGTGTCCATATATCAGATTATTACTGGTGATTATATGCCATTATGTCGCCTAACCTTACTTGCACAACCCTTGTATGCATAAGGACCATAATGACACTGACCTTTTATAATGATCAAAGTTGTAGTTTTAATAATAGGTGATACAAGCGTTGGATACGATATTATGCCTCTAAATATAATTATTTTATTTCTAGGACGTACTATTCAGTGTGAGTCTGAAGCGGAGTAAAACTACCTAGGTAACTACCAAATAAATCAAGGCAGAAATAGATATCACTCAATTCTATTATAAAGAGATATCACTTTTAACTTGTGTCCTTTCAGATTAAGATTTATATGCTTGTACAGTACCTACCTACCTATCTACTCTGTCCAGTCCCACTGTTCATGTCTAGTTTTGTTACATAATTTTCTTAAATAAATAAATAAAATCTCGTCAGGGTATTTGGAAATTGTGAGAATATTCAGAGCACGTCTTCAGACATTATCTATATAAAAAATAGTGACCTCGTCTGGCATCTGTCTAGTTATGTATTGTCCAATTTAGAAGGAATCCGATTGTATTCTAGATTGTATTTGTCGAGGAACCAGGAAAAATCTATCAAATTAGCCCAATGCACTCAACACAAGTTTTGTCGATTGTCCTCGGCGACAAACACTGATTTTGATTTCACTTCAGCCACTTGAGTTCGCAAGTACCTTTGTACCTACGTGAACTGAGCAGTTGCTTTGTACCTACGTGAACTGAGCAGTTGCTTTGGATAGTTTGCGAATTTTATCGGCAACTAAAATTAGAGTACTTACTCCAAAAGCAAGCTTCAAAATGTACCTACTCGCTTCGCATAATCATTCGATGATTATCTAAGTCATTCTTAGTGGTCGACCCAAATATAATGAAAATCTCCTGAAACGCGTTGCGCAAATTGTTTTAGGGACGTGATCGGACTTTACGGTGGTCCTGCAGGTTGCGCGTAGCATGATCACCGTAGAAAAGAAAGAAACAAAAGACGTGTAGCGGGCATTGTAGAAAGATTTCTATGACATTTTGTTGAAAATTAAGAAAATAATGTCACTTTGTCTTCATAGTCCGACCGGCTATCTAATTGCGTAAGTAACTCATTTTCCTAATCTGTTTCATTTAGACAGTTCTACAACATTCATTGCGTTATTTACGTTGTTGAGCAGATTTTTTTTCGAACTTATGTAGCAATGGATTAGCAATCTGTTTCAAAGCGATTCAGATTGTGATTGATCGTGTATTACATAATTAGGGTACGGTATTTGTAAATTACAACTAGAAAAGGCTAAGCTTCAATGGAATTTCCCCAAAACATTCGGTCTTTAGGTACAAGTTGCCGAACACAGCTGATATACAAAAGGCAGCTTACTTTTACTTTCAGAATTCAAGTAGATACCTAAGTAGATGAATTTGACCGAATTAAGTGAACTGTGAGCAGTGCCTGTAAAGTGAGGGACAGGTTTCTTTCATACAGGGCTCTAAAGTTTGTCAGGTTTCGCCTCCGTAATTGTGATCTTCATAATAACTACTTACGAGAAGTCCACGACTACACATGCCGTCAAGTTGGCCCAATGTAGGGTGAGCTAGCTGGATAAATCTCGATTATGATAACACCACATAATTTGTATTTATGTAAGTTAAATGGAATATCTATGGCTTTTTTCTATCATCCTTCGTTGCCTCGTTGTTTCTCGTTGTTCGTGGCCTCGTGTTTTGCTCTATTGAAATTGTTCACCAGCTATACGAATCCCAATGGAACGTGGTATATAATTGCTAAGATTCGCTATTAGTTGAGCATCTCCGGTTCCGCAGTTAGGATAATACTTATTCATTCAATAGCATTTATAATTGGACCCATTTTTGCCTTATGCATGATAGAGTATTTAGCATCTATTCACATTTTTGCATGTTACGTGATCACTGATTATTATGTAAATTTGAAAAGACGCCAATTTTGTATCTTTTGTAGACATGGTTCGTCCTCGTGATAAAATGCTGGTTACGTATGCCAATGTTTTCCTCCTAACGATGATCCTTTCAACATGCGAAGCTCGGTCGTAACGCTGTTAACTTGTTTATAACCGACAAAAAAAAGGAGGAGGTTCTCAAGCCGACCTGTTTTTTTTTTAAATGTATGACTACGCATAACTTTTTTAAGTAATTAAATAGTTGCAGATTATATATATACCTACTTGCCTATATGGGAAAGGAAGTTACCTACTTACTCATTGAATGGGAAGCAATGTAATAGACGCGCTCTTGGTCACTAGTCACATGACTTAGATTCAAGGTGGACCGACCATCGCCAATTAAACACTTGCCGAAAACCACATTTTTTCTATTGCCTGATTACCATATTTGATGTGAAATTCTGTCGAATAAATAATAAATAATATTCTGTAACAAGTTTTAAATGCGTTTTTGGGATTTTTTTAATAAAATTACAACAACATAAAATTGTACGCTTGAATAAGTACCAAGGTAAATTCTTAGCTAGTATACATGTCACAGAAAGTCACATAATTATAACATCAATACTTTTTTTTTTAAGCTTTGAAGTGCACTTAATTTTCGTGATTTTAACTCACGACTATTAACGGCTACTGAATAATAATGACGAGAAGAAGCTGCAGTATCATTTATTATTATTAACATCTGTTACTGACAATGAGCGTGGCGAAGCGTCATCTATTCTGATGCAGATGGCTGCGCGTGCGCCTGCACTGGCGATGGCGCCTCGCTAGTCCGACCTTACGCCGCGCCGCGAACCCTCACTACAGCATTGTTATAGACTACATGAAATGTAAATAAATGAATGTACAAAACTATTTCCGAATCGAATTTCCTCTATTGTATCCGTAACCTTATGTTTGAGGTAAATGTGCACAGATCATCTTATTGACAAACAATTTCATCAATGTTAGTTTCGTTGGAGTTTAATTGTTGCGCTAGCGCATCAAATCAACGATGGTCTACGCGTATCTAAACTATTATTATAGCAAAAACTAAGCACCCGACTAAATAATAAAAAAGGGGTTTTATTTTACATTATTATTCCTCTGAATAGCTGGGTCTTCTTAAACTTGTTTTATTTAACTAAGAATATTTGACTATTTATCTTCTTTGGTTTGGTCTAAGAAACTTTGAAAATACAAGACTTCATGATGTTAAGTATATTATTCTTTTTAGGATGTATTTCAGTGAATTTTTTACCTTAAGAGTCACCTACATTTGTATTTTTTTTCAAGTCATTCACTATGACTATGCCCTAAGCTTTCTGAGATCGATCCACCTTGACTAGGTAACTAATGGAAATTATTGAACACCTATTAATTATTTGTTAAAAAATCTTCTGTGAAAATAATTAATGCCTCAATTGTTCAATCGTTCAGTAATAGTAATAGTAATATATTTCCAAACTTCTGTATCTACACATTACATCAATGAGGTTTCGACCCCTGAACTAGGACATCCTGTATGACAGGGGTCGAGGTTTCTCCAGTTACATTCATGGATCAACATCAAGGCTTAGACTAGATACAATCTATACTTAATTTAAATATAATTATTAGATATAACTAACAAATAAAATAACAAAAAATATAAAATGTTAATAATTCTAAAACATAGGTAATCTGTTTTAGAATTGAATAGGGGTAGCATGTGAGTGGTGAGATGTTGGATGGGTGTGTGAAAGTAGGTGTGTGAATGTGTGTGTTGTCTGAGTTTGTGTACTAGGTTAGATTACTGATAATGTTTTCCGTATCATCATAGGTATAGCTTTCAAGCCAAACTAGGATTTCCTTTTTTATGCTAAAATTGTTCAGGTCTCCGACTAATTTGAACTAGCTAAGTTTGCTGTAGAGGCGAAGCGCTATTCTGTTGTAGTGCTTTCTTTCAAACTTGCTCCTTGCCCATGGTACGGGATATCTATCCGTCCTTTTTTTACCACCTGCACCTACTTTATTACATACCTATAAAACCTATCGAACAATACATTCCCTAGCTACATAGACTGTTAACAGCGTAGTCAGCAACGACAGTCGATAAATACTTAGGTAATTATTCATCCTTAATTTATTCTGTGAATTATGCCTGTCTCTGTACAACTGTATGAAATATTTTCGACGTTTACTTGTTTAGAAGAGTCAATTTAGTTTTCGGTAATACCTATTAGTAATCAATATATTAATTATGTGCTAGATGTCACGTAGCATAGAGCAGAATATGTAGTATGTCTTTTAATTATTAGTTGCTGTAATTTCCTTTTAGCAAAGGAAGAATTTTTATTAAACGGTATCAGTTAAATGTAATGTAACGATAACGAAAACCCTGCTGGAATGGTTTTGGTATGGTTTCCCCTGGGGAAGTCGTCTTGGATAGTTTGTCTGGAAAAAATTAAGGCTTTTATCCGACTCACTGGCTGAGACGCCACGGCTCCTCTTATTTACATGAGGCGAGAGTTAGATATACACTAGTTTCCTTATGATCCACACCTTAAAAGTATTAAATTGACACGCTCTATCGACTTCATCACTCTATTGAAGTGTTAGTAAATTAGCTGAATTGGACCTCCGGCGTCGCTACTTTGTAGCTTGAGAGTGATTTAGATTGTTTTATAACAAGAGCTTAAGATATGATTGTATAGTATGATATATTTACCTATTATTCTTCTGGAAGCGAATGGCTGCTGAACTAAACCGCAACCGTGCAGCACTACTCAATAGGGATGTGGACCGGGAAAAAAAAAACAATTTGGTCCGTCAATCAGATAATAAAAAAATATTAGACACATATTTTTTGCTATATCATATTAATAAAAAATGGTTTGGATAAAACGCATTAAAGTTGAGAAGTGAGGGCTCGCTACGTCACAAGTCAGTATAAAATCTACCAGGGAGTGACGTCATGCCACATTTCAACTTAATGTATTGCCGTAATCTTATGATTACGTCAAAAAAGAAAAAGTACATGTCTTATAGTTTTTAATAACCTAACTGACGGACAAAAATTTTTTTGTTAACATCCCTATTGTGTGCACCAGTCTGAGATCTAACGAATCGGTTCACAGCTTAAAATCAAATAAAATCTAATCAATAATAATGACGCCATACTTGTTTATTTTTATAGTTTTCTATAGTCACGTTTTAGTTTTTATAAATAAGTATTTAGGTAGGTAGGTATTATGTATTGAGCCACATAGATTTTCTTTTATTATTAAAAAATTGAATTTTGACGTAATTTTGCACCCTGATTTCATAAAACGATAAAACTGAAAGATAGCTTGAATATTAGGTAAAGGCTGTTAGCTAGTTCACAAATCTACCAACACATAAAATATCGAAAATGTGTATCATCCCTAGAAAATAATAATTACAGCATAATTTCATTATGCTGTAATTATTCTATATATATATATATATTATTTCTAGGGTCCATTTACATAATGTACCTGCTTATTTCATGAAATCTTAATTGTTAAGCAAACAGTGACATACGTGTAATCCCTATTGTAATGAACTGCTAATTATGTTAATATGAGAGTTAATATCTAATGGACTTTTTCGTGACTAATGTTCCGTGACTCTTGGCTAATATATTGTGAATCATTTGCGAACTATATTATCGACAATTATTAGCGTACAAACAGGAAATAATGAACACGTAGGCACTAAATTATTATTTGTGTGATTTGCAATGATTTGTGTTAGATTCGAAACTGTTACTTACGTAGGCAAGCGAGGTAACGACTTCATCACAATAGCTGTTCGTGAGGTGTAGATTATCTACTTACGGACTACCTATAATAATTCGGAGCTGTGATTTTTGGCATTTGTTACTTAATCTTATTGATCCCTTCTATATCGCTAGTAAAGTAGGTAATCTACACCTCACGAACAGCTATTGTTACCTATGTATCAATTTTTTAATAAATTGATTATTAGGACTGTACTTATTAATTTGAGTTTCGTAAATCTTAGGCTATTAAGACTGCAAATAAACCGCAGTAAAACCAATATTAAGACGAACTACATAAAAAATCCTGTATACATAGAAAATGAAGCGCTAGAGTATGCTGACTCTTATACCTATCTGGGTAAGCAAATTTCGTTTATAAAACAGAGAAACGAGCACGAAATAGAAAAACGAACTTCAATTGCCTGGAAGAAATTTGAGAGCCTGAAAGAAATTGTCAAGAGCCATATGCCGGTCCAAATCAAACAGAAAGTCATGGATACCTGTATCCTACCATCATTAACTTATGCTAGCCAAACTTGGAAGTTCACATACCGAATGAAATCAAAAATTAGATCATGTCAAAGAAGTATGGAGAGAAGTTTACTAAAAGTTAAAAGAATTCAAAAATTATCTCATAAAACTATGTATTAGAAACAAGACAAAGGTTACTGATAATCTGTGCCACTGTAAAAAACTAAAGTGGCGCTGGGTTGGCCACATAGCTAGGTTGACAGATAATCGATGGATTCACAGACTAACATCTTGGAACGGGCCATCGGGCACTAGGAACAGAGGTCGACCAAATGCCCGGTGGGCAGACGACATAGTACAAGTGGCTGGCGAACAGTGGATGAACACAGCGAAGAATGGAAATCTCTAGAGGAGGCCTTCACCTTCAATTAACTGGGAGGTTCTTACTAGAGCTTTATATATAAAAATAAGTTTAACTTAATAGTACGTAAGAAATTGTCAGTTACAAGGAAAAGTATGTTTTGTAAAATTTTGTTTTTAATAAGAAATATAAAGGCTTTTTATTTTATTTATTTATTATTATAAATCTTAGGCTTAACTTAAGATTATGTATTGCCATAGATACCTCACCCGAGAAACCTATTTTTAACCTACTTCCAAAAAAGAGGAGGTTCTATGTAAGTCTTTTAGGTTTTTTTAAGTATGTGCTTCGATATTTTCGTGAATTGTTAACCGATTTTGAAAATTCTGTTTTTACTCGTATTTGGTAGAGGAAGCTTGCGCGGTGGTCCAACTTTGCTTGGGTAGTTTTATCTGGATGATGTTTTAAAATAATTTCCTGCCATTTTGTTATCTACAGCAGGTAGTGGTATTCGAATTTCTGTGTTATTTTTCACTTTTTAGTTGTGATACCTACGTATCACAACTAAAAAGTGAAAAATAAAAAATATTTACAAAAAAAAAACAACCGACTTCCAATTATTTTAATTTCGGAAGACCGTGGCAAAATACAAAATTTCGAAACCAAAGACACTGACTTCCGGCATTAAAGTAATTTTTCACTTTGAAGTGTTTTTTTGGAAATCGGTTGTTTTTTTTTATAAAGTCTTTGACTGTAAGAAGTCACAAGTCACATTAAAACCGGTTTTCAAATACATTTGACATCAACTACATTTGATTTGATATTATTAAGGAATTTCTAACTCAGGCTTAAGATATTCTTGATCGAAGAGTTTATCCGATCACGACTATAAGTCAACTATTTTCGGAAGTTAAGCGAAGATAAGCACTTGTTACGTAGGAACATCTCTGATGGGCACTAGACATCTAATTTATTTGCCTACACACAATTTTATGGACTTTTCGAGGTCGTCAAACGCGATAACCACGTCAATTTCACACAAGTGAAGATAGATCGTTATTAATTAACAAGTTGTGAGCCTGATGGTAACTATTTAATAGTGGTAGTAATATAGGCTAACGGCAAAAATTACCAACTTTTTACAAATCTTTCTATAAAATTCATCCCCTTTAACACGTTCAGTGCCGGGAGCCCTCTTGGAGGGTTCACCTAATCGCATATGGGATGCCGGGAGCCCTCGCGGAGGGCTCATTCTAAATGTAGGTTTTTCTTAGCTATTCGCTAAGAGCATTATAAACCGTGAAAATAAAATCAGTTGTATATTTTAACAAAATTTACTTAGTTTAAGCGTTGGTTTTAAAATCCAGGCATTTAATTTTTATTTTTTTTCTAATTCGCCTTTACAAATATTCCCAAAAAATTTAAAAACCTTGGAAACTACGTATAGCGACAAGACCCCCTTAAAATATCATTTTACTTCGTTTTACAGTGTTTTATAACACGGTTTTAAACTTAATGCCGTTGGGCCGACCGCGATGGTTAACTTTAGCGCAAACGTAAAGCCGACAACCCTCCCGGAGGATCACTTCCAATATGCATAGCCGCATGGCGCATGAGTTCTATGAAAAGTGGGTGGAGTCGAAAGTGTTAAGGGAATTTCCAAAAATCCTTCCTTAATTCTCTTCGTTCAGGAACTCTTATGCAAAATTTATTGCTTCTAGCGGTTTAGGCTGTGCTTGCAGTTAGTGAATATGTAAATGTAAGATTTTTTCAACACACTTGCTTGAATAATGGCTTCTATTGCACCCCTTCTAGGTTAACAATGCAGTGTATTGGACACGTGTGATTTTTACTTTGCATTAGTCCGATTGTGATTTTTTTAAATCTCACATATGTACATTCATGCCTTTTCATGCAAAATTTTTATGTGAACATATAGATTGTGTAAATAAATAAAATATGAGAAATAAATATTACCTACATTTCATCAAATTATTTATCTTTGTCATCAAATTAAACAAATATGTTTAACATTAACATTGTAATTAGTGTTTTATTATTATGCTGCTTGGCGGCTTCGAGTGAGGTACAAAAAAAGAAATCTGCGAGCCCATTTGACACTTTCACAAATATTTCTTACAAAATATTAGTTATACGAAATTTTATTTATTTTTATTGTTTTGCAAGTGTGTTGAAAATTGTCGTTTGATACGCGTGAGCATTTCCTATTGCACTCTCGGTTCCATTTAGCCCTCATCCGGTTCGGGTTGGAATCCCGTCCCGAAAAACTTTGCACACTTGCAACAAAATGTATTATTATTAGGAAAATATTGCAGGAAACATGATGATATACTAACCTAACATATTTTCGGAATTTAAATTTAGTATATACATTATCATTGTGGTTTAATTAAAATTTATCTAATCTGTATTTATAATAATAAATAAATATTAATAATTAGGTACATTATGTTAACACCATCGGTAGGTAGTTAATAGCTAACAATTTGCACTAAGGGATTTGGAAGAATGTTGTGCGTGATAATCCTATTCATTACGTGTTATGCTAGGTAGGTATAACCTACTAATTATTGCATCTTTGACCTCCTCTCTAATATCTTAGCGAGGGCTAAAAACGTGCTCTCCTGGCCCTATAGGATGAGCCTCTATTTAAATAAACTAAATGTTTCTTTCTACATAAACAGTTCTCTGACTGAAAACAGGCTACCTGTAAGTTAAAGAAGATAGGCAAATATAAAGAGGTACACCAAGAAAGGACATTTTGAAAACGATTTTCTGAGCGTGTCTTAAGTGGGATTGAAATATGTTGCTATTTGCGAACTAAGTCAATCTATAGCAAACTACATTATAAGGTATTAGTCCATGAATTCACAACCCCATCTTAATAACAACTGCATCAGCTCGTTAGTCACATTTATTTGAACGGAATAAAGTAAATGAATGCAAATACACATTATTAAGAGACTGAGCCAAAACTAACACTCCTTTATAAAAGGCTTTTCTTAGAAAACAGTAACATTAGATGCAGACTAGTATATTTTATTTACTTTGACTAATACGCTGCGTTTGATTATACACAGTAGTCTCTGATAAAATCTTAATTATCTTTGTTTATCGCTTTGTTATTATTCATGATAATTCTGTTTGTTGAATGTCTCACAATGTGTTAGGTACTTACGTATAATTCAAAAATATGAATGCATTTCCTTGGAAATGATGCTACGTCGTTGTGGTAATAAATTGTAGCGCGCCGACACACGACAAATGTAACGAATTATTTAATTATTGATGACATATAGGTAGTACCTAATATTGACAACTTAAGTGCATAACATAAGATTCATGATACCGTTTGGTGATGTGGAGAGCGAGAAGTACCTAATAGGCATTGTTTCAGTTTGTTGACGCCAAGACGGACGCTTCAGTAAGATATATGGTAAACATGTTTCCTTAAACTGTCTCGGTTTCTGAATTAAAGACTACAGATAAACAATTGTAGGTCCATAATTGCAGTAATTTCCGTAGATGGCTAAACATTTAAATAAACTCTAGTAGCGGGACATAAAACGTAACTGGCAGCAGTAACTGATATGTCGCAGTCATTTAAAATACATAATTCAGCTAATTCTTACAACTATATGGTTGGCAGGTGAATGATGTCACCTAACATTTAGTAGAGTAGCTATTTATTATCAAGTCTAGAAAAACAATTGCAGCGTTTCTGTTCGCTAATTTATAATATAAGATGACATTTACTTAATTTGCTAAGTATATTAGTAAAACTATTTAAAGCTTGTTATGCATTCACTTTAAGTCTCTGTAGGTAAGTAGGTAGGTACTACTGTTATCTTTTATCAGAACAAAATTTATATTAAGTAGTTGCGTAAATTCTTAGATAGTGTGTGTTCAGATTAACATATAAGTGCCGCTGAACAAATTTGATTAAGCCTAGTTAGTTCGGTAAATTAGCTAAACTAAGTAAACAAACAAGGGGATTTAAGAGTAAAAGGGTCAAACCTACTTTGTATTATAAATTATCTAAACCAGTAAATCACTAAGGCGTTGGGATCTCGACCTGCAGGATTTTCATTTTATACGCTTTTAAGCCAGGATTAAGAATCAGATATAAATTTTACTATGATTTCTTTATTTTTTATTCATTTGGTACCCTACCTACCTAATTTGGTAGATAATAAAGTACTTTCAGTCTAAGCAAAAGAATGTAAAGCATATTTAATGTGCACGTAGCGTGCAGCTTAGCCGTAATCTAAGAGTAAATCTTGTTGATATCTCTCAGAAATTGGTTCATAATGTTATCAGGCACCACAAATATTAGCATTGTTGTCGTTACCCGCTCCCTCTCCGACCTTGCCGCTCCATGAGTCCATATATTAAACTGATACTACAACGTCTTTCAGTAAACAATTAGGTATTGTTATTGAAAAGAGAGTTTGTTCAACGCGCAATCGCTGTCACAGCGAGTAAACGTGATCGAGCATAGATAAAATGAATAATGAACTACATAACGCCAGTAAGGTTACGTTAGTATCTACTTTGTTTTAACTGAAATACTATTCTGTGTCTGAAATAAAGACACTCGTTCAGATACCTACCTGGGTGAACGTTTTGCAATCATTCAACGTGTTGTTGTTTGTGAAAACGTTGCATTATATCGGTTTAAAAAGTAATAAGAAATATTTTAATTTGATTTAGGTAATGTTTTTTCAGTACGTAAGTAGGTTCAATCTAGTTACGGAACATCAATGTTCTTGCTCAAAGTGTGGCGAGTGGCTTTATTGAAGGGATGGAAAGGCATCACCATATAAGAAAGGGATAGCAAGTTCCATTTTCAATGTATGGATTGGAAACAAACCTCTCGGTCGTTTTTCCCAAAACTATTCAGAACTGTAGAGCTGAAACCTAATAAGTATTATGACTGGGCCTTACCAACACATTAGATAGGAATATAACGTCCCCGGACTAGACCCCGTTTAGGAAATATGCAACCATAGAAATCTTTCTTATATCTATGTATGGAACTTTAAAAACCCAGATAAAAGTTTTCCAAAATTGGCTTTAACGTTTCCTTACATTC
Organism: Agrochola lota; assembly: GCA_947364205.1. Taxonomy (NCBI): domain Eukaryota; kingdom Metazoa; phylum Arthropoda; class Insecta; order Lepidoptera; family Noctuidae; genus Agrochola; species Agrochola lota. Next base: position 11,908,167 of record OX376223.1, on the reverse strand, counting down.
AAATGCCTTGTATTTGACAAAACAATTTAATCTCTAGGGGAGGCAGCTGCCCCCTTTGCTCCCCCTTGGTGACGCCCTTGCGAACAGGTACAAACACTTTTTGCTGGAAGTGGATACAACTTTTGGATGCAAGATTCCTTCATTATGTGTATGATTGGAGCAGAACTAAAATAGATAATAGGTACAATACTCGGTAGATAGTGCAGAAAGAGAGAATCGTCGGATATCGGTTTTAAATTATGACGTTCTTTTGTTAACATGACAAACGTTAGACGGACTATGAATTTCGCCGAGATTGGTACCTAGCTGAATATTTTAACAATGACAATCTATTATGGCCTTCATTACGATTTAATGCTTCCTTATTGTTCACTTAAACAGGATAATTATGTTCTCCATTTCTTTAACTGTACCATTTATTATGTTGGGATTTTTGGCTTCAGTATTTAAATTTTTCAAATATACAAACAGCTAGAGCTACATACATAATACATAACAAAGTAACATACTGTAAGGCTCAATAGATATTTGGCCACAATATTCGAACATGTGATAGACGGTCTATCACTTGTAAGAAATTCCTTACTTTTATTGTAGTTATGATCTACTTTTAAGTACGACGCCCTCGTTTGAGACTATTCATTAAACACCGTTTAATCCAGACTCGTGACCGTAGGTTCAGATTATCACAGCACTTTCAATATTTCTGCGTTTTAAGAGCGTTTATCCTAACAGTTGGTAACGTCGCAAATAGCTGTCAAATATTTACGTTTTGAATAATTTGGTAATATTACTGTATGGAAATATGAAATGTCAATATTCGGTGTTGCGAAATTAATTATTGCATTTCATAATCAATATTTTAGTTCGCTAGTTAGCCACATTTCATATTTCCATACAGTTATCAATCTGCCTAGCCTTTTCCCAACTATGTTGGGGTCGGCTTCCAGTCTAACCGGATGCAGCTGAATACCAGTATTTTACATGGAGCGACTGCCTATCTGACCTCCACAACCCAGTAACTGGGTAATACGATACCCCTTGGTAAGACTGGTGTCAGACTTTCGGGCTTCTGACGACTCGTAACGACTGTCAAAGATCCACGAATGACAGCCGGGACCAACGGCTTAACGTGCTTTCCGAGGCACGGAGGATTCTCGGTATGTAAAGATGGTCACCCATCCACTGACCAACCCCGGCAAGCGTAGCTTAACCTGATGGATCGACCAGTGCGGCTGTTGTTACTTAGCCACGAGCTCCTCCTCCTTTCCATACAGTTATATTGCCAAATTAATCACAACAGCGAAATATTTGCCATCTATTTGCGACTACTTTCAGAATAAACGCTCATAGGTAGGAATTGCTGGTTTTCTTGATCATAAACTTTATGTCTGTTATTCCATCAGAAAGCATCCAATTCTGTAATATCATTCGAACCGCCCACTGAGCTCACTGCCTGGCTATGGTGGTTGGTGGTGACGAATATAAGTTGCTATGTTTGTTTTAATTACCTGCCGCGTCTCACGAATCACGTGACGCGTAGTTACTTTAAACGATTAGATATTAATAATTGATGAGGTGTCGCACATTAGCACTAATAGACGCTTTTACCCGCGGCCTTTACAGCACGTATTATTAATAGGCCAGGAATTGGGATAAGGAAAACCATTCTCTACAGCTTAAAAATCAATGATACAATTTTTGCGTGTTGCCCTCGAGTAAGGCCGCTAATAGCGCGCGTGATTTAACAGTCTGCACAAGTGGACGTATCGCTACGTGATGAGAAGACGAATGATCTATTGTTGTCAAACCATCATACTCATAAACTGATTGTTGTTTTTTTACAGACCAAATGTAGCTGATTGTCCAGGGCTCACCGACGGCGACAACTACACGCAGTCCGAGTTCCTCTCGCGCCTGGCTCACCAATGCCGCTACGACCGGCTGCTGCTGCCTACCTACACGTCCGGAGACGTAGTGTATGTGCATGCTAGCGCCTATGTGTACTTCATACAGCCCGCTGAGGCCCACGATCTGGTGAGTAACTTCTCCTGTTGTACATTTTCAAACACCTACAAGTATATGTCGCTATCAAACAGCATATAAAGAGGTACCTTTTCGATCCCAGTTCGTCGTGCATTAAGAACTAATTTCCTAAAACGTGGCTGGGGCGTATTCTATAACATTACGTATATATAGTACCTACTATCTACCCTACACTTTAATAATAATTTAACATGATTTCAGAACTTCAAACTCCACTTCCTACTCCAACTGCGATGGACTGATCCACGGTTAGCGTATCGATTATTTTCGCCGGAAAGGTCAAAGATCATTGGTGAGAATGACCTGAGAGAAAGAATTTGGGTGCCACATCTATACATGTCAAACGAACAGTCATCAAGCTTAATGGGTACTGACAGCAAAGATGTCTTGATATCAATAGCACCCAACGGTGAGGTGCTCTTCAGTAGACGTATGCAAGCTGTACTTTACTGCTGGATGAATCTACAAAAATTCCCATTTGATGATCAAACTTGCTCAATGAACTTGGAAAGCTGTAAGTAATACTTCAGTCGATCTCTAACTACACTTATGTATGGTTATTTGTAAAGCTGTTTGCGTATAGGTAATTTCATAAGGCTTACCGCTCACATATATTTATATGTGAACGTCATCGCAGGTGAATCATAAATCTGCAAAATGTGGATTTCCTGCAGCGGACAATAACAATTTTCCTTCTTAATTGATTGTAGGGAAATACAACGCATCCATCTTACGACTAATGTGGGAAAAGGACAGCCCAGTTCGGTTATCATCGGAGCTGCATCTCACGGAGTACTCACTTCTGGATTTTTGGACGAATGAGTCAGTTGTACGTGGGGATATTGTCAATATGCGTCTCGGCGAAGGTAGATGTAATGTCGTTTTTCTGTCTGTGACGTCACTAAAATTTTATTACACATTACTTCAGAAATAATTAATTATTATGTATTGTTTGGCAGCGGGGAATTACAGCGCCCTCAAATTCACGTTCAAACTAGGTCGTGAAGTAGGCTACTACCTAATGGATTATTTTATTCCTTCGATGATGATCGTCGCCATGTCATGGGTAACATTTTGGCTGCAGGCAGACGCTTCAGCTCCTAGGATAACGTTAGGTACGTCCTGAAGAAATGGATAAGAACAGAATACTTGAGAATACCTAATTATTAATTTTGCTTGTTATGGATCTGAAACATGTTTAGTTTATAATCTTGTCTCATTCCAGGCACCAGCACTATGTTATCGTTTATCACACTGGCGTCCTCTCAGGCGAAGACATTACCGAAGGTGTCGTACATCAAAGCTAGTGAAATATGGTTCCTGGGCTGCATCGGATTTATCTTTTCTGCATTAGTCGAATTCGCTTTCGTTAACACTATTTGGCGAAGAAAGTACGTTGCACTTCTAATAATCTAAAAACGTAACTAATTATTAGTTGTACCTAATATGTATATAGGTATTAATAAGAAGACATTGTTTTTTTTTAAAGGAAAGCGGTAAGCTTAAAGAAGGTGAACAGCAAATATATACTGAAGAGTACGTTGACACCGCGGCTTGCTCGCAAAGAGTTGCAGAAGGAGTTGCAGGAGTCGTCGCCGCAGCTGAGCAAGTCGCGCTCATGCTCGTCGCTCAACCAGGAGACCAGCACCGACCCCGCTGGGCCAGGATACAACAACTACTTGACCGTACACGTACGTATTGTTTACCTTTGAACCACTACGGGGATTTACATATGTTTTTTCTAACTTCCATCCATCAAGTCACATTATTGAAACTGCCAGGACCCTACGAGTTGATTTCCGATTCCGTATTCACCATAATAGGCATTACCGTTACACACAACAGGTCATTGTAGATCCTATCGCCAACGCTATAGGCCTGGAAGTAAACGGCATGTAGGTACTTATCATCTACATTTATGATCTCTAAGTCCATCGTGCCTTGCAACTATAGATCGTGATCTACTTTCAGCTGTTATTTCCGTGGGCTAAGTATACAATAATACTTTTGACATGTCTGTGACATAGGTACTATACCTAATACTTACTACAATCGTAACTATACTACAATGGTGCGACAAGGTAAATTAGAATTAATTGTTATCAACGGTAGTTTACAAATAATGGATAGGCACATATTGGTTCAGCACGTGCATCATTCAATTCAACAGCACTTACATAAGGATACATGATACTAATGAATAAAACCAGTCAACCTGGGAGCCAATGACATTCCTATGACTAAAAATCTGAATCAGTATGCGGAAGCACAAGCAGTAACATTCTTTCTAAATTGAAGATATTGCAAACCTGCGATGTGTGGATACATTGTGAAGCCAAGTCATATTTAACTGGCCTGGCTGTCTTTTTCCTACGTTGTCATAGGTTAATATAAGACCATCACCATTAGGTAAGTAAGTACAGGTGGATAAAACGCACGGTATTAAATGTCAGCTATGCTTGATGTTACAGAGCTTCCCATCTGCGATGAACCTGCCGACGATCACGACGCAGAGCTTCGACGAGCTCATCGGGCAGGGAGGCAACAAGCAGCAGCGCGGCGGCAGCGAGGGCTCCGACGAGCCGCCCAAGCACAACTGGACCACCATGACGCCGCAGGAGATCGCCACGTGGATCGACAAACGTTCCCGCATACTGTTCCCGCTCATGTTTATCGTCTTCAACATTTTTTACTGGACATTCGTCTACTGTCTATAACAGCTCAAATGCGCCCTGTGCAAAAGTATTTCCATACATCAGAACTTCAGGCGATCAACTATAATAATTTAGTAAAGGGAGTTATTACAAACTATATCACAGACTAAGCTTACGCAGGTTACTGATGTTTCTTAAAACCCCCTTTTCAAATGGAAACAAAACACGTTTTCCGGTTGTAAAGGCAAAATATCTGACTTAACTCTAGTAGATAAGTAGTTACTTAGGTAACTTTAGTGGCCATAATATTATTTGATGATCAAATTAAGAGTAGCTTTCGTCTTTTGCCAATCCGCGGACCTTGCCTATTGCTACATAAACTAGTTACGCGAGATTGTATCGAGTCTACCTATATTTATATTCTTAAAACCTTTTGGGTAGCACCATATATTAGCATCCACGGTTGTGATATCTCGAAACTATTTGAAAAAAAAATGGCAAAGGAATATTTATTTTGCAAATAATTATTTATTATATTATATAAGTACTTACTATTCGAGCCTATTACATTTTGTTCTGATACGACGCTTTTTGTAACTAAGTTGAGTGAGTGTAATAACAGTATTGTGATAGTTGGTATTTTCGAAACTAAGGGACCAATTAGGTAATTAAGTACCTACTTAAGATAATTTTGATTTGCTATAAGCATATCACAAGATTTGTTTTCGATTCGCATTTATGTAAAAAATATATCAAATGAGATTAGTCGATTTTAGTCAAACGAAATATTGTAAGAGAATAGGTAATTAATGTTAGTTGTAATCTATCTTAGTTAAGTGTTCGTCATCACCGGGGTCATGATCAAATTTAATTAAATTAAATTATACTATTGTTAGTCTTATTACGGTACGGATATGTATAACTGTCTGTATTTCTATTAAAAATATTAATATGACTGTGAGTGAGTAGGTACCCATTTAAATTAAATTATTTGTAATTTATTATTATTTAAAGGTAGAGTTGTTACTAGCTTAGAATTGTTAGAATACATCACAATGTACATATGCATATAAATTATGTTTTGTTTTACTTAAATTTCTATCTAATTAAGTGCCTTCATGAGATTATTTAGTTAGAGTAAGTAAACTTGTCTAATATTAGATAAGTACTGTTTGTAATCTCAATAATATAAACTCGAATCATCATTATTGTGTTCATTGCTTGCTTGCATTATGCATAATGTTTATTTTCCCTTACGAGGTAAATGTAGATGGTTATTTACTTCGTTATTATTCATGTTCCGTGTCGTCTGTTGCTATTCTCAGGACATCACCCTCAACAAGATGATATGCGCACGTGGATGTATGTGTCCTTTATAACTTATAAGTTAGAACTGGTATAAAAAATTACATCTAAGCAATGCCTGGCATCTTGTGCAGGCTTCTATCTTAGTCCTAGACCAGACTACAAGTCGTTTTCGAAGAAAAAGTTTCAAAAGTAAAGAAGAGAAGTGCTTGCGTAGGTACCTATTAAAGATACCTCTTACCTATTAAACCCATGATTAAATTGAAGCATTAACATATAAAAATAGAGCTAAGTATTTAAGCATTTCCTTTTAGAGTCCTCACCCTCGGCAGGACAGAACGCCTGACCTTTAAAGTTCCTGACTCAATTTATTCTCTGCCAAGTTCAAACTTTTCGAAATATGTAACTTTATAGGTATGTCTAAGGATGCATAAAAATCCGTGGGAAATAAAACAAAGTTCCATCCCTGACAAGTGGCGATTATAAGTTGATATTTTACAAAACAAATTCACAATATTATCTTACTTGATACGCAAGCCCAAACGGAACAAACTGACAACAATCCACAACATTACTAGTGACCTACGCAACATCAACTTGAGTAGTTATCACGAATAAGATCATTCACAAATGTAACCACTTTCACATAAAGCCAAAATCGAGTGAGGGCCTAAACCCACGAACGACGATATTCTTACTATCAATACATATTTTGTAGAATAATGAAACGAATAACTCATTTGCCGTTTGCCAATATCTTACTATCGACTGGTTGTCGGCCCAAAAGGTCAAGTTTGACTTTAGTAAAATGCCTACTGAATAGTGCCATAATATACATATTCTGGCAAGTCAGGATCGTAAAGTGCGAGAGCACGCGAAGCTAGAGCCGAGTGAGCGACGAGCGGAGTCAGGGCTCGGGCTCGTCGTCCGCGCGGTGCGCCGCCGTCACCAGGCTGTCGTCGCTCGCGTAGCGCTTCAGGGCCGACGCACTTGCTTGACTGAAACCAATTAATACTACATTACCTAAACCACGAAGACCACTGGACCCTGAGTAACGGTGCTCTTACAATCTTGGAATTGCTATTATTTGCTCAATTTACAGCAATTCCAAGATTATATAGAAATTGCCAAGAATTGCGCAATTTTGTGGCTCGTGTAAGAGCACCGTAAGTTGTATGATTTGCAACCATACCTATTGCAACCTTCTGCAGACCCACACTAACTGCAGGAGGTTACTGTCAGGATTAGACTATTAGGATTCCTCGGTCGCTGTTTCGAGTAAAATTTTAATTCTGCCAAATACTAGATCACTTATGGATTGCCTGCTATGCTGCTTAAACAGTCACTAATTCAGTGTTAAGCAGTAGCTCTTTGAGTTGCAGTAATGAGGAGCGGTAGGTATAGTGTTGTGCCTACAAATGTTCTCGCCTCACCTGTACCTGGTCCGGGGCCGCGGCGTGGGCGCGAGGCGCGGCAGGCGGTAGTCGTACACGAGCGTGCCGCCCGAGCCCGAGCTGGAGCCGCGCCCCGACCCGCTCGAGCTCTCCGACCATGTCAGCTCCGACATGCTGGAACGACACAACGATTAATGTGTCATGTTCTACCATTATTTCGTACGCCATAAAGTTTCAAGGCACTCACCTAAAAGGATCTGTGAGGCAACTTTCCCTATCAATACATTCTGCCTTTAAAATAAACTACAGTCTTAAGGTGCTGATAGACTTGGGCATTCACTTGTAACAGAACATCGAGCATTCACCGTTTTTAAATTTGTCAAACTGAACAACGAACAGAGTCAAGCATAGAGTCTAACATCGCTACGAACATTTTCACGATCATTCTAGCGAACGCTCTAGTCAATGCTCTAGGCATAGATAAACGGCGGTGGAACAATGACAGAATGGTTCGGCTCGGCAAAAAACTCAAAGCAAATTTATTGTCCTTTCGCTAGAATGCTCGCTAGAACGCTCGCTAGAATACTCGCTAAAACGCTCCCGTCAATTTGTCTGTAATGTAACATTCGCTAGAATGCTCATTACAATGTGAATGCTCAAGTATCAGCACCTTAACGGATATTCTGTGCGAACGTCAGTCAAAATATTCAGTTTCGTTATGCGCTAACACCGGACAAAAAATACAATAGTGGCCTTTACTCTTATTCAATAAATCTATCTATCTCTAATAATCTTCCAGGTTTTACTGAATGATTCGTAGTCGTACTATGTTAAACCTGTAAATTCGGTACCTAGTAGAGATAGGCGGCAGGCGGTGCGGCGGCGTGTAGATGTCGTTGCTCTCTGTGTAGGTGGACGCGTGGATCTCTTGCTGATACAACTCGTAGAGCTGGGCCAGCTCGGGAGGCACGCCTACGCCTACGTCTGTAGAGCAATAAGAAGACCTACAGACGGTTACCAATAATTAAGTAGAAGCCTTTTGGCATTGGGCTGCGTATCGTTTATGACAGTAAACTACTTCACTGTTGCAAAATGGATTTCGCGCATGCTCCTGCGATTGACGTCATAATAGGCAAATGAAAACCCGGCTCAAAATTGATACAAATATGACCTATCTTTTGCACGCTGTAGCATTAAAAGTCTCATATTTATTAGCGATTGAAATGATTTTCTCGGTCAGAAATACCACCAGTAGATCACGGAGCAAAAAAACGTTTTCACGTCAAAAGCGTTTTCAAATCGTCAAAGACGTTTACACGTCACCTTGAAGTGCGCGCCTCTGTCTAGTAATGATCTCATCGGAGAGTCTTCTCTGCGCGTCCCGTCGCTGTAGTGCGAGGTCTCGTCTCCGTAGTTCGTGAGCCCGAGCCGCGCGCTCTCCTTGCAGGGCCAGTTTGTCGGCCTCTAGTTCATGCACGCGGCACACTAAAGCCAGCACTTCACGTTCCGGACCACTGCTGATTGTGGCTGGTAACTCCTGCAAACATTATTGGAGTTTTGTTATTGTTTCGCTTAGTTCACCCTACAATTCATGCTTGAACACTTACACCCTGCTTCCTAATACTACGTTAATTTAAAACACCATGTGTCCAGATAAGTGACACATGATAAGAGGGAAGGGGCAGAATGAGACAAGAATTACGCGACTGACGACGATACTAATTGTCCGACAAAAGGCTAACAAAAAAAACAGCATTCAAAATTACTTAACAAAATGTTGGGTTACCTGTTCCAGCTGAGCGCCTCTCAGCCGGACCTGCTCCAGCTGCCTCTCGACGCGTTCCCGCTCAGTGCGCGCGGACTCCTGCTCGCGCTCGACGGCGGCAAGTTCGGACCACGCCTGCTCTACGGCCACCTCTGCTTCTGCTCGCTCGCTGCTGCTTGACGACAGACCAGTGCCGCCCCTGGACACACGTAAAATCATGATCTCGCAAATAAAAGCGAATAGAATACTCCGACATATTACCGCTAAATCCAACGGGCCGCAGCGCAACGCATTTTCATACAAAAAAGAGCGGTGCGGCCCACCTGTAGTGTTCATAGAAAGTGATGAAAGTGATGAAGGAGGATTTTCGCAACGCCTTGCGTTGCGGCGAGGCCCGCCCCAATCTGCTTTAGCCTTTAATTTTAAAGATACCTTTTTCCTCAATCAGTAGAAAACCCTCGAAAAATAACATTTATATTCACAATATTGTATTACCTGTAACTCTGCTGCGTGCTCAATCTCGAGCCAGGAATATTGATAGGTTTGTAGAGGCGATTGAACCTCGCTTCCCAGTGCGAAATGGCTGCGTGTTGTCGCTCAGCGTCAAGCGCCAGACCCAGTAGGTGGCTGTCCAATTCCATCAGCCGTCGTCGCAGGCGCATCTGTTGCTTGAATGTGGACACGATAGCGTCGCGTAGAGACTTAAGATGCGCTGCGTTCTCCGCTGCATCCTCTTTGCTGACCTCTTCCTCAACTCTTGCGAATTCGTTTGGTTTACTGTTTAAGGAAATTTATGTATCTATGAATAGCTAATTACATATTATCTGCTATGATGGTACATAAGAATTAAAAAAATAAACACGGGATATGATGCAGAGGTAAACTAAATATCTTAAGTATTTACTGCAAGTGCCTTTACTAGTACTCGTAGGTATACCATTCAAATTGATTTAATAACAAAATGTAGTATTCATTTTAAAACCGGCACATGGTTCGGGCCAGTTCTACCCACTAGGGGCAATGCAACCGATAGGTCGAAAGCCACATTTTTCGTCACTTAAGAGAGTTTATTCTGAAAGTGGGCAACGTCGCAAATACGAGTAGAATGTCATAAGTATATTTAGCTGTTTTGATGAACTTGGCAATATTAATGTATGGAAATAAGAAATGTGGCTAACTAGCGAACTAGAATATTGATTATGAAATGCAATAATTAATATCGTAACACCGAATGTTTCGTTTTAGATGTAAAAAATTCGTTTTTTACACCAAAAATGGGTACAACATCAAATTGAATGTTATAATTGCAATTCATTATTAATATTTTAGTTCGCTAGTTAGCCACATTTCTTATTTCTATTCAGTAATATTGCTATAAGAATCAAAAAAGGTAAATATTTGACAGTCGTTTGCGACGTTGCCAACTTTTAGAATAAACCCTCTTAAGATGCAATATTTTCTACAAATTCTAAGAACCAATGGTTCAACGCAAATTATTGCAGCCCAGCTGGCTATCGTAGATGTGAGCCGACTGAGTTTTACAGTCAATTGAGAAACAATTAAGAAATAAACAAAAAGTGTTTTAAGTCTATGTGGCAAAAAACTAGGGAAAGGGGAGGGGTCGGCGTGGTGATTTTAGGATGTGAGAAATATAAGGACTGTCGGTTTTGGACCGCTATAGGATACGAACCTCCAAGTTAAGGCTAGTTAAGTTAGGAGACTTGGTGAATACCAAGATGCCATGTCCGAGTGGGCTGTCGCAAGATTGCGAGTATTCGTTATTATGTTAAATATAGTAGGGTTAAAGCCCAGATTAGACTAATTTAGTATTTAACGCAGTATGTGTGTGTGTTTTTTGGTGCGACTGGATCTTTCATTATAATTATTATCCTAGGGTGGCAAAATACGCGCTAAGTCGTGGAGTTGCGGATACCAGCCCGTATTACCTATTACCTATCCTAGAGTGATGGTGTTATTAAAGTTCTTTTAACTAAACAGACAGAGACGTGTTGCTGGAGAGTTTGTTGCGCCACTTCTTGTCCCCAGCTCAAACAGGAAGTGGTAAAGAGTGATATCGCTAAGGAGCTATTAATAATAATTTATTCCAGCATGAAAATTACTCCAAGGTATTGGACTTCTTCATTTTTGAAATTTATTTAATATAGCTATCGGTGGAAAAGTGTCCAGTCTGGAGACAAGCTCTACAGGGCCGTACGGGGTGGAGTGCGGCTCTTTCCCCTTACGGAAACACTAATATTAACATAAATAGGAAAAACGAACATTTTCTCCGCCCAGGGTAATTAAGGAACAGTCACAAAATCGTAAGTGGTGCTAACAGATTGAAAAACCCACGCACACAAGTCTGTTGACAGTGCAAGTTATTCTTAATTCGAATTTAAATACCGAAGTACCTAAATCATTCAACAAAAACCTACATTGTTCTGTCGTCCTTCATTTTAAGTTTCAGTCGAGCGATTTCCTCGCGCAGCTCGCTGATGACTGTTCGATACTGCGACAGAGGCATCGGAGTTTCCACCAAATCTCGTTCCACCTGAAATAATATTTCGACGTCGTGAAACTTGACACAAACTGAATATGAAAATATGAAGGACAATAAATAACAAGAAAAACTCGGATGACATGACAAGATAAATCGGCAGCTTGTAATGTTCAGTGCAATGCTTGTCTTGTGAGCGTCAATAGTCCTTACTATTCACGTGGCTGTTCCATCCCGATCCCAACTTATTTATAATTATGAAACTTTATGCACCATTAAAACATAATGTCATAATGCCTGAGGCATTTTCTATCAATCATCATCATCATTTCATCATCATCTATTGTTATGTAGACACGAAAAATGGCAGGTGCAAAATAAGGGATAGATAGCTCAAAAGTACTAATAAATAGACTAACTTACATACATAAAAAGAAAATAAGAAACAGTTACACACATTATATGTATAACATATACATTCACATGTATATAAGTACTTGCCTTATTGGTGATAGAAGATGCCTTCTGTGCATAATGTAACGTGGAGCGCGTGGTGTCCCGATGCGGCCCGCCCGGCGCCACGTGGGCCACCATGGCGGTGCGGCAGCGCCCACCGAGCACCTCGCGCAGCAGCCGCGTCAGCTTCGAGTCGCGGTAGTTCACGTATCTATCAGGCGTAGATTAAATTTGACGAAGTAGGAAATTCAAATTTTATGATTTTTTCAGGAGGTGCAGATGCAAATATATCATGTTGCTGAGCATGAGGTCCTATCCTAGATCCGATCCCCGGGCCGAGCAGAGTGTTATTGAGTTTTTCCATCTAGAATTTCTCTGAGGCAGCTCGGAGTCTGAATTTGTGTCCGGTTGAGGACAATATGCCCACCACCTATTACATGGGGATTAAACATAACTGGTGAGATGTGGGTATTACCTCTGCCTTGCCCATTGGGGAATATAGGCGTGACGTCATGCTGTTATCTATCGATAGATATCTATATCTATTATTTAAAAGGTAGGAATTATAAAAATCCTTAAAAAATCTGTATCAGTTTTAAAATTTTGCAGATCAACACTGTTAAAACTAACTCTATAGTTCTTTCAAGACAACCATGTGCCAAGTCAAAATGTGCACAGTATCGTAAATATAAAAAGAAGTAACGAGATCTGTTCGGTTATTCATAGAATTTTTAGAGATACTTAAAAAAATGATAGTTAACTATATATTTTTGTTTCGATCTATAAATTCGGTTTAGGTTTTTTAACTAAACTGCGCTGTCGTTTCTCACTATTGTAATCAAAAGTGCGCGACTCTTTGCGAATACAATGTTTAAAGGCGCCTTATCAATCAATAACATCCATCAGTCTTATCCATCTAGGATTAAAATGTACACAAATAAGCTTACCTAGCTCCTCCAGAGAGCGCCATGATGCAGTTTCCAAGTGCTAAAAGTGATCGATTGATATGCGCGCCCTCTAGCCGTCGCGAGCGCAACCCGGCGCGCTCTGAGCCCGCCAGATCGATTAGGAACAGACGACCGCGCTGGGTGCCTTTCTCCACTTGCTGGGTAACTGTCACACTGTAACACAGATGGGGCTCAGAGGTATACCGTAGATCTAAAACCGTTCACAAATTACAATATTTTTTTCTCGTGACGTTACCATGTCCTACCAATCCAACCAACGATATGACAACAACCAAATTCCGTTATTTGATTAAGTGTGCTAGCTTAGTCCATAATATTAAGCTGGTGTTGCCTACATGCATACCTATACAAATCGTCACATATTACAAATGTGACGATTTGTATGAGATAAATAGCATGAATAATGCAGCTCTCATCTTATACTGTCTACAGAAATCGACATAGGTACCTGAGAAGAGCGTGTCCTCTAGAAGAATGTTGGTTAGCATGTGTGGGCTCGGCGGTGCGGGAGCGGTCGCCCCTCGCGAGCAGCTCAGCGACGTGCGCGGCGCTGTTGGCCCTCAGCTCGCTCAGGCCCGCCACCACGGGGGCTCCGCTGCCCCCCTCGTCCCGCAGTTCCAGGGGCCCAGCGCTCGGGTTTAGAAGGTCCCGGATGATCTCGTTGTATATCTCGATGTATGACATTTTGACCTATTCCAAACAATAATAAAGTTTTCCTTGAGGTTTCTTTTAGAAGACAACAATGCTTTGGAAATGTACCGACAGGTTGGTTTGTATAAAAATATTTCCAAATCTAGAGGTATCCACTAACAATAACATAAGAATGTTGACAGCAGCTAAGTAGTAAACATCAAAATGCTTGAAAATGTGGCTAAACCCGGATAGGGCTCTCGAGAATACGAGCACATGGGGCGTAATCAGTTTAAGTGCAACATGTACTCTTTGTCTGTCTAAGCGTATTGTTGAAACAAAATGCGACTTAAAACCCACTCTTATAAACTCACCAGTTTAGTGTAGCTAAGCCCCGCAAAGTGGTTAGTAACCATCACAGCTACTGTATAGATAATTAGAACCATCATGTCAATTACCGCTGCTATCAAAATTACCGGTAAATTGATAAAAACCAGGCCAGTTGAACCAGTTAATACATTCAACGGATAAGAGTGTTATTATTTTATTAATTTAGATACTTCAGGTACTCATGTTTTAAAAGGGTAGGTAACTAGGTATTCAGTCAACATCAATACTAAATGATGACTACAAAGTTTTTTTTATCTTTTATTGATTGAAAACTAGTAATTATGAGAATTTAGAATTTGACGACCGTCATAGTCCTGCATCAAAATCGATTAACATAATGAGTGATATTCGATTCGAAAATTCCGATCAGCTATGTAAATCGATTTTTGCTGTTGAAACAGTAATGTCTCGACGCTGAACTGTTTGCTTCTCGCACATGACAAACATCGAAAACCATTAGGGGATCGTTAGTCCACATTCTACAGTCAGTCCGTGTACTTACGCCACCCACCCCTATTGATTGCAGGCTTCGATGAACACCAAACAACCATTTCGTCTTTATGAATATCAAATATCTATGAAACATCTACAACTGAGTACACAGTGTCCGAAGCAAATAACATTTCCGACCACCATCGACTATAAGATCGATGGAAAATTTATCAAATGTACAATTCATAAAATGGATCATTTCAAAATACTACGAGGTACCTATGAATATTGTACTAAAGCAAGTTACTCCTTGTTTGGGGTCATTTCAATTTAAACTACTTTTTATTAGAATTTAATTTCACGGTGCCAATTTTTCGCTAAGTATCAAGAAGAAAATGGCCACTCTGGCCAATCTAGAAATGTGGTGCTGGAGAAGAATGCTTGGGGTATCGTGGATGGAGTTTCACACCAACACCTCTATACGCCAAGAACTCGGCATCAAAAAGCTGTTCCGGTCCAAACGCGCATCCTCAAATACTTCGGACACGTCTCGAAGCGTGAGGGTGGCTCTATAGAGCGCCTTGTCGTGCAGGGCAGAGTGGAGGGCACTAGACCACGCGGACGCTCACCACCAAATCAAATCCGCAGTGGGCGAACCCGTGTATGAGTGCCCTAAAAACACCAAAAATCGGAGTAGATGGCGAGAAATCGTGAGGCGAATCACATCAGCCCCTGGACAAGAAACTACATGAAGACCACGTACGCTCTGTCAAGAGTGCTACGAAGAAGAATCAAGGAGAAACGAAAAAAAATATTACGAAAGAAAATAAAATAAAAAATATGTACATTGGTTGAGAGCTTATTCGAGAAGAATATATAGGCTTTGCTACAACAACTAAGATTAGTAATATTGAATAGTAATTTAATTATAAATTGCATTATATTTCTGCTGAAATCCTCTGCTACTGCCTTCTCCTTCGGGGATACAGGCTTGATGTTACAAATTTGTATTCCTATACAAATTATGATATGGACGAACAATAATTTACCGAGAAACAGGACTTGACTTTTTGTCGCCACTTCTGAGTACTACGGAGAGGGGACTACGAATGCTACGACTTCCTAAAATTCAGCGGGACTTTCTGTACCGAGTAGTACTGACTACGTTCGTAGCAATTTTTGACTGCTATCGAATACAATAAAAATGCGATGCAAAAAAACCTAAAGAGTAGCTAGTCTGCAACGTCGGACGGCTACAAAGCCTACGGGCACATGCTACGAATGCTACGGAAGCCTGCTACGCAAACTAATGGCAAGAATGCTACTTTCGGGACTTTCTCTATCTGCTACGAAGGGTCTCGTAGCATTCGTAGACCGTAGCTGTCTACGAACGCCCAGCTACGCTAGCTTAATTCAAAACGTAAAATACTGACTGCAAAAGCTATGATTTTCTGTTTCTAAAGTTTTCTTCTTGCCGTAGCCCTCGCTTATAATCATTTTAAAAACCATTTGTTTTTACTGTAATTATTGAACCTATTCTTGCATGCTACTGGAATGTTCTATGTAGCAACTCACTATAATTTTACAACTCCAGCTGATGCCAGTTGGCAGTATTATTTATTACCTCAAAAGCTATAATGACGAACCGATGTTGAACTCGAAATAGGATCATGACTTTATACCCACAATAACTAAAGTTCATACAATCAATCAATGACTAGAACGTGTAGCCCTATAAATGCCCCTCATAACGAGGCTTTCAATGATTGAGCTTATTAAACCACCTTCGACGAACGAACTATTGTCATACCACGTCACGATATCTGAACCGAAATCTGTGTTATTATTTAGTTCGTTTGAGAAACAATACATCGCTATAATATCAAACATTACGAGTTTTCGATCAATCGGTATTTGATCTATTTTCGCTTGGCAAAAATAGTAGATGTAATTATTATCATTAAGAATACCTGTAGTTTGTATCTGTTTCAATGACAGGTAAATACACAAACACGTAGTTTCCTCAAAGCAAGAGGTATTCTTTACCAAATATGTACAAACCGGATAAATACCAATTAAATAACTAATTTCTAGAGAACTTTACATAATTATTTGTCCTTATAAGCCTGTGGCTTATTACTGACTCAAGCAATCAATACCTTCTGCAAAACACATGACTAAACAAATAACCCGTTAAATTCATGCATAACTACGAGTATTTAGTAACCTGGTAGTGATTTGTCTACTTATTATAAAATAATACCTCCTTCTTCAAACAAAACAAATTAATTAAAGTTCCAGATATCTGAACGGCAATAAAAAAAAAGGAATTAACATTCCAAATTAATAGCCACGAAACCGCCGTCAGACCATTAAGGACCCAGATTTGTAATAAATGTGTCCGACCACAAGTGTACACAATGCGGCAAGAAATAAACATGAAAGCAGCGTATTGTTATCAGATGCAACACACAAAGCAAATATTTTACTGAAGCGCAAAACTGCCTCAATACTTCATTCCCAGCCTTTACAATGTTAATCGGATCGGATCTACACTTTGGATATATATGCAGTATTCAGTGAATACTGCATCAAAATGCAAAGTGTGGTTTATTGAAGTAAATTTACTTCAAAGATGTAGTACATTAACACTTAATTGTTAAAGCCTAGAAATCTCGATGTTTCGACAACATGTCGCCTCATCAGTAGATTGCACCCGTGCAAAATACTGTGCCGGGTTTGGACAACAAGTCGCCTCATCAGTAGATTGCACCCGTGCAATACTGTGCCGGGTTTCGACAACATGTCGCCTCACCAGTAGATTGCACCCGTGCAATACTGTGCCGGGTTTTGGACAACATGTCGCCTCATCAGTAGATTGCACCCGTGCAATACAGTGCCGGGTTTTGATAACATGTCACCTCATCAGTAGATTGCACCCGTGCAATACTGTGCCGGCATTGAACAATATGTCGTCTCATCAGTAGATTTCACCCGTGCAAAGCTGTGGCGGGTTGCTAGTCCAGTAAATAAATTGTATGATTATTCATGGAACCTTGACTTTCCTTGCATTTTTGAGTCACAATTGTCACAAATATAATGACAGAGTCATTGATGTTCAAGGTGAAGTAAAAGCGAACATAAAAAAAAACCAGCAAAGAGCGAGTCAGACTAGCACGCCGAGGGACCCACGTTAGAAAAAACATTTATTCGATTTTAAAATAAAATTCTATTGTTTACAACCGCATATCAAAGTTTTTTTTTAGTATTTACTGATAAAAAAAAAATACATATACTTCCATCTACTACATTTATTTCAGATTTTTCGCTTAACTTCGGGAATGGTATTTTTACGGACTTCTCATACGCCAAAAACTAAGCGGCAGAAATTAAAATTAAAATACATTCATACTTACTAGCTTTTGCCCTGGGCTTCGCACGCTTGGATGTCAGAACTTATTCAACGTACTACTGGGATAAAAAGTATCTTATGTGTTAATCCAGGTTGTAAACAATCTGTGTGCCAAATTCCAATCAGATCAGCCGTTTTTGCGTGATTGAGTAACAAACATCCAAACACACAAACATGCAAACTTTCACATTTATAATGTTATAGTAGGAAGTAGGATAGTAGGATGATACTTTAATTTTAGGGTCCCAAAATTACAATATTTCTTCATTCTTTTACTTGCCATATACAGAGTGGCAGGGACATCGACGCGAAGCCTGTTAGTATGGATTCAGTACATGATTCTAAACCCCCCCCCCCGCCGTGTAATTTTTCGTCGGACATAAAAAAAATCTGCTGTATCATAGAAAAGTGCAATACCTACGCGGTCAAAACGTATTTTCGTTTTCGCGTCGATGTCCCTGACACACTGTATGTAAGTAGTTGCATAATTTAAAACTGTTTATTTTACGTTGATTCTTAGCTTTAGTCGTTCCGGAAATAAGCAGTTGTGACATTGAGACAGACGAAGTCGCACCATTGGGCTTCTTTTTTACCGTTTTGGTACGGAGCTATAAAAATGATTAATGGAAGAAAGGGGCCTTTTATTTAACATAGCCGTCGTCTGATTACACTCTGCATTCATGTATTTCTGTAAAGTCGCATGTAACCCTGGTAACAATTTGACATCAGGGCAAACCTAACATCCTGTATCTAATGAACTCAAACTCAAAGCATTTATTTCAATTAAACCATTTACAGGCACTTTTGAACTGTCAAATAGTCGGTCAGTTAGTCAGAAAGTTGAAGCTAGTTGCCCATTCCAAAACGTAGATCTTTATGTTCTCAATAAAGATGAAGAACTGGCAAGAAACTCCGAGGACACTCTTTTAAATATTGACATTACAAATTCCTGGGTACCTACATTATTCTTGTTGCTTCTATATGTGAGAACAATGTACAAAAATAATCAAAACAATTCAAAATAAGCGCTAGCAGATAAGGGATGACCAGTCTCAACTGACGGCGTCCGTTCACGAACATGACGTGTGGATCAGCACCATCCAGGTCAACCATTTGTAGGGAACCGAATGATCCAAAACACTCGCCACCATCAGCGAGACATTTATGTGAGCATGACATACTCTCAACAGCCAAGCTATTTCAAGTCACCATACATCTTAATAACATGATAAACGGCTCCATGGTAGGTACTCACATTTACAACAAAACAACAAACAATGCTTCTAAATTATACAAAACTATAGTTTGCTTAATTAATTTGTTTGATGAATAAAATGCTACTACCAAAAAGAAAGAAAATCATTATTTACAATTAAAATTTGTTTAAATAAAAAATAAAACATTAAGTTCGTAATGTCAGAAAAAATAAAAATAAAAAGGGAAGCAACTCTTCCAATTATATATTTTTAAAACTAGTAGCAGGACCAGCATTAAGCCAAGCATTTTTATCTACGATATAACATACTACATAACTTGTCTACATAGTGTGCGTTTGCATGTTTTAAATTTCTTCTCATTCAGTTGAAGAATATTAAATATCTCTCTGTGCTAGGAGAAATCCAAAATCTAATAATCAATGTTGGTTTACTGAAATGTATTAATAGGTACTTTAGTGCTATTTATGAATCAAGATTTCCGCTAAACCAGCGCGCCGAACTAGGTAAAGGCCACAGAGTCTGGCTTGTCCTAGAATGTCGGCCCACAAATAGCAAACCTTATTAAAAACCGTCTTAATTGAGGCCAACCCTTAAAAAACGTTATAATGTGAAAAGTTCGAATTAAAAAAAAATTGTTCAATGAGGTTCGCTTACGATCATTAGTTATGTTGATACACCTGTTTGTAACTCGTTACCTATGGTTATTATCACTGTCCGCAGGTCACGCTAACGTGCTCAGGTTAATAGAATGCCTCGTCTCGCGATAACCCTGAATATTTTATCTCTGCTTTCTTCTATTGACTACTGGTGAGTGACGTAGGTAAGCTAATTTCACGTCCTGCGGGCTGCGAGTGGACTCGACTTGCCACGCCATCTCTATATAAGATGGAGGGCGGCCACAAATAGACGGGTAGCATTAATAAGGTATCGCGGTATTCATGGTGGAATACACAATGCTATTCGCTGCCTGTTGTTTGGTTGGTTATGTTATGTAATCAATTGACGAGATTCTAACAATTAAACCTGTGACTTTACCTTCTATGTTGTTACTGACCAGAGAGAATTATAGACTTGCAGCAAAGCATAACATAATAAAATTCATTTGTATATTTTTAATTATAATGTCATACATAATCTTTTTGCAGACTGTACTTTATATAAAATAATAAATATTATTCCCATTAAGGTATACCTGAGAGCTTGTTAAAGGTATTCTAACAGTGCCTACAAAAATGTTAAACATTGACAAATGATTCAAACTTTCTTTGGCCTATAATTTTAACGATATCAAATTTTTGAAGAAGTAAATTCTTTGTAAAGTATATTCTAGTAAATGTGTGTTAATGACACATACTTATGTTAACCCATGTATAGGTAGTAAGCCCATAAGTGTATGGAAGAAAGCATCGTCATAGGTTAATGGTTGCCGCGGTGTCAATCACGCGAGTCGAGGCGCCTCGTACCGACAGTGACCTTGCGGCCGGTGGCCTACAGGGCTTCAGCCTGCTTTACATTTACACTACTAACGTATATTTGATTGTTATTGTCATTTAAATGAAACCCCTCCATTCTATCTGCTTATCTGTAGATTAATCGATAAGATAACTACAGCCATGTTTGTCTCAAGAGGCGACGCGTTGTTTGAGGGATTGCATAAGCGTAATGGCATTCTGGAACTAATGCAATGTACTATATTCGTATTTGGAAATGAAATCAACTACACATGCTCTCGAAATAGAATCGGACAATTTCCAACTCCAACACAAGGTCGGTATAATATACTTAACCTAATACAAAAACAATATTTTTTTACTAACTTTACACTAATTATATTTATCCTATTTATATATAGTTTTGTGAATTTCAAAGTATGCAACCTGTTCTCCCACTGCTGCGTAAAAGTCTCCGCTAAGGCCATTCACATTTCCCTGTGTTGCCTTTTCAGATCAATTTCCCGTGAATGCTTCTAAGTCATCATCAGGATTTGGGATGCGTGACGACTTAAGCCTATCTGACCCACTGAATTCAATATACCTACCTAATTATATCTAATTGCTGCCTGCTGTTATTGCCTGTCCAATACAAGTTCAGTCCACACTGGCAATTCCTGTTTTGGAGCTCATCGTACTTAATGAAGTATATCAGTCGCTGAGTTTAATATCCAATAGAGGAACCTCTATAGCCCTTTGGTTAACCTAGAGTTTGGAATTTTGAAACTACGGCAAAATACACATTTCGATGTGTAATTAATTATGTTTTAGGGATAAAGATAGGTGGCCCTTTATTTATTGGTGACTTCGACTCGTCCAGGGGCGGCAGTCTCGACATATATAGGATTGCTATACGACCGAATTCGGTCGCAAAGTCCTAATGGCGTCTCTCGGCGGTCAAAGTTGCTTGACAAGCACGAAAAAATCACGAACTTGTGAAGCACGTCGCGCGCGTCTAGTGACGCCATTAGGGCTTTGCGACCGAATTCGGCCGTATAGCGATCGCTATCTATGTCGAGACTGCCGCCACAGCTGCACAGGCGTTCACGACTCGACACGATAGCGACGGTCGATTTCCTTATCTTTGTTACTTCGCCGTTTTATTAATTTATTTAAAAATATCATCAATCTAATGGATAATATATTTATCTACGACTTGGATCTTGCCCCAAGGTCAATCGAAGAACAGATGAAGGTTTTGTTGGAAAATTCCAAGTTTCAAACCATGTTTCTGAAACGATGTGAGTAATGTAATACTAATGATAAATAGCTCGTCACTTACTAAACAATACCTACAGTTATAGAAACAATTAATTAAATAATATACCTAGGTCTACATTACAGCTTGCACCTTCCCGTGACCCTAAGCGAAATTGGAAACTGTTACGTAGGTCTGTGAGTGTAACAGTGACTCAAGGTCACTCACAAACTTACGTAATGCATTTCACTCATAAGGAAATTATAATTCATCTAACGGGCTTTCCGTGTTATTCGTATCCTTCTCTTCGCTTCGGGAAATTGCACTATGTGACTATTAGTCACACAAGTGATTATACCTCATAAGCGTAGGTTAAACAAATTTTCCATAAACAATTTCAATTCATGTACCTACCTTATGATTATTGTGATTAGTTTTTTCAAAAAAAAAAAAAAACGCATGTGGCGCGGGCGGGCGTCGTTTAGCGGGTGTCTACAAGTCATAATCATAACTTATGACCCCTGTTGAAAATTTTGGTACTAAAAACGTGAATTTGAAACAGGAATAACTTTTTATTTTCAATAGAAATAAGTTTTTATTACTTTTTGGTAATTTTGTTGCAGTACATAAGTGCCCTTTTTGGATCGGACAGGGTTTTTGTAACACATTGTATATACAGGGTGGCAGCCCGCCATCGACGCGAAAATTGATTCCATGGATTCGGTACATGATTCTAAACCCCCTGCTAAAAAATAACCTGCTGTTTCATACATTTGGACCGCGTAGGTATTGCACTTTTCTATGGAACAGCAGATTTTATTTTAAATATGCGACGAAAAATTTCAACACTCGGTTCATAATCATGTACTGAATCCATGGAATTCGTATACTGTGTACATATTTGTAACCACGGCTCTAACAATTTTGATGAGTGTTGCAATACAAGGGAATACGGGCGAAAAATCGATCTAGCTAGGTTGGTCTCATATCTGAGAAAATCCGTTTTCCTTATTTTCAGCCGAGCAGAGCTCGGTCGCCCAGGTACTTAACGTTTTAACGAAGGTAATTTGTAAGTAATTAAATATTAAAGTAAGTAAGTACCAAACTACCAACCCAAGAAATAAATAAAAAAAAAAAATATTCAACAATGGATTTCATGGCTCCTGCAATTTCAGCTTGGTTCGTAAATATGCATGAAAAACAGTAAAGCACTTCCGTTTGGTCAAGGTCGCTGGCGCCGGCTTGCGGTCAGCTCGCTACATTTACATACGAACCTACCCACACTCCCCACGGCACCCACCCGCTTCACTTCAACAAATCTCGTTATTAAAACGTTTCATAATAAGGTGTTCACTTTGCACGACCTCTACGAGCATAGTATTATTGCATGAACTTGGACGTTATCTTACTGACAGGTCGTATCCGATACCCGATATGTGTCAACTACGGACCTATTAGGTATTTCAATATAAAATGTTTGTACAACTAGATATAAATAAAGGTCTAAAGTTAGGAAGTAGAAGGATTTCTGCGAATGATCGAACTACATAAACTTAATAATAATTCGTTCGGTTACAAATTATTTAGATACTACATAATTGAAGCATCAATCACACAATATTCTCATCCCAGCTCTCTAGAAATGATTAAACCCACGTTGACAACATTTTTATGTGTGAAGCAGATGAGTTAAAAAGGGACTATGTACCTATTTGTAAAACAAAAATAACAGTAGGTTTCGATATAAGTGCACTAGTCGCTTGTTTTAGACATCGGAAATAGTAAATTAAATTAATGAAATGCCAATCATCGCGACATATTTGGCACTCGTTGTATCCATGGTGTCAATGTGCCAGGTGCCAGTGTGAAGAGTACATGAGACGTATAAATACTATAGGTAGTTATTTATTACGAATTGTTTATTTAGAGTCGATGTTTACCATTAGGTAAACACGAGTCTTTGCATTAGGTAAATCATGCTAAGTGTGTAACGATGTTGAATCAAGCTAGCACAATAATAATACATGCAGTTCCATGTTCGATGCGACCGAACAATGTAATACAAGGTCTGAAACATCACGCCATTTAATTCTGTTCATAAATAGGTAGGTACCTAGCTACCTTTAGTTCGCCGTCGAAAATGACGTCAGTGGACTTTATAACCAAGTTATAACCAATTTTCCGATTTTATTTATTCGAGTTGATTCAGTTTCATTGTGTACCTAGACATTGAATTGAAGTTGAATCACCCTGAATATACAAAATAAAAAGTTAAATTAAAGTATGGCTGTCCCCCCGGCACCATCATACTTTAGCAATTTACATTCTAAAACATAGCCAGATATCTAATTACGTAACATATTGTCGTAAACAATTACGACTAATCCGTTTAATTTTGACAGTTCAACAACATTCATTGCGTTATTTACGCTGTTGAGTAGATTATTTTTTCAATCGAATGAAGCAATGAATTAGTAATCTGTTGCAAAACAATTCAGATTCTGATTGATCGTGTATTACACAATTAGGTGTAGTGTAGGTACTGATTTAAAGGAACACGTGGGTCTAGTTTCAAGTGTTTCACGATCATGTGACACTAGTGACCGTGGGGCAGACAGACGTTACGTTTTATATATGTAGGGATTATTGGCAGACTTCCAAAAGATAGATACGAATTGACCACCACAATTTATTCCAAATTTGGGTTGGGGCTTAGAGATATCGTCAGGCCCCAAAAGCAGATCAGTAAAACACATTAGGTAGGTACCAACACAAGGTGTTTGAAGGTCTGTGGTCTAATTTTAAACTTTTTATTGGAGGTCATAAAAAACCGGTACTACTACATGTCGGACCACGCGTAGTGAAGGGTTCCGTAATCGGGATGATTTTACCGGCCTAAAAATAAGTAAGTTTGTAGGTATTTCCAGGTTTTTCAGTTGAAAACCAGCGTCAGGCACTAGTTGTTTGGTATTTTTGCTGAACTGGGCGTATTTGGCGCAGCCGCAAGGCACACTTTCGTGCTGATTTCTTACAACGCACTTTACATTTATTATTTGTTTTCTTTTTAGGGTTCCGTAGTCAACTAGGAACCCTTATAATGTCACGCCATGTCCGTCCGTCTGTCCGCGGCTTCGCTCAGAGACACTTAGTACTAGAAAGCTGTAATTTGGCATGGGTCATACAAACTAATCACGCCGAAAAAATGGTGAAATAAATTCAATTCTTTTTTAAAGTTAACTCCCTTACACCTGCAGTGGAGATATATTTTTTTTCTCGTCTTTCCATGGTGTGGGGTGTAAAGATCTTTCAAATGATTGTTCCTGGATATGTAAAAAAAAACACAGCAGTAGTACGTATATATAACGAAATTAGAAAGAAAACTATCACAGCTAAGTATACTCTACAAGTTAACGAGTAGTAATCGACCAACTTCCATTTACTGTTGCAAAAACATGTTCGCCCATACATTCCATAAGGGAGAACATGTTTTTAACTACAATGCACACTTCTCAGACATGACAAAAGCTTTCGATTATGTGAAACATGACACCCTGCTAAATAAACTTGATGACTATGGTATAAGAGGGAACGTACTCTAAACCTAATAAAGTCTTACCTCACAGATCGAAAACAGTACACAGAAATATCGAGAGTATGTACTAAAACTAAGCGTGAATTCAAATATTTATCTTCTAGTAGAATTCCTAAATTCGGGGTTTCGCAAGGTAGTGTACTTGGGCCATTATTATTTCTGCTTTACATTAACGATCTACCGCGGCAAATTCGTCATCCAATGACATTATTTGCGGACGACAGCACAGCAATAATCGAATGCATAGATAAAACGGAATACAAAAAAGGTATAAACAACACCCTTAAACTATAAAAGATTGGATTAATAAAAATAATCTAGTGATAAATATAAATAAAACACAAGTTATGCATTTCTATCAGCGGCTAAAGCCAGAAAATATTTTAATTAAATATAATGATCAAAACGTAGATACACCTACAGCAACAAAGTTCCTAGGAGTACACATCGACAATAAACTGACATGGAAACATCATGCTGAAAACGTGTGCAATAAATTAAGTAAAACGGCATATGTACTCTATAGCCTTTCAAAAAAAGTTAGCCTAAATACATTAGTAACAGCATATCATGGTTTAGTTGCTTCCTTATTAAGATTTGGTGTCATATTTTGGGGAAACTGCAGTGAGTGAGAAATAATATTTAGGGCCCAAAAACGTTGCCTGCGATCAATGACAGGTCTTAAAACTACAGAAAGCTGCCAACCTGATTTTAGATCGCTAAGGATACTTACATTGCCATCGTTGTATATACTAGAAGTTGCCCTATTCGTTAGAACAAACAAGCACCTATTTACGTCAATAGTGGATAAAAGACAACGCTCAGGACCAATAAGGTCACAATATAAAAACCAACTTTACACAAGTGATTACCAAACGTCTTTACTTAAAAAAAATATTTTAACCATGGGTCCTCTTATATATAATAAACTGCCGATACATTTAAAAGAATTACCCATCAAAGAATTTAAAAAAAAGTTAGCTAAACTGCTTCTGGACAAGTGTTACTACACACTTAAAGATTTTGTTAATGACAAAACTTTCTGTTAATAGTGTTTAAGCTGTTTCTTTGAGATTTAATTTACTGACATTTCTATTTTTAGCTTTATTGCAATTATTAATTTATTTTATTTTTGTTTCTTCCATTTTTTTTATTTATTGACATTTGTAATTGAATTTATTTTCATTTTAAATTTAATTTGTAAATTTTTGTAATTGAATTAATTGGTTGACATTTGTGCCTAATTCCGAATGTTTTTGAATAATATGAGTATTTTTAATAATGATAGTAATGTTGCTTTGTGAATGGAATGCTTTTTCTTTTTATATTTGTTTAAATTCAAATTTAATTTGTTTATTAAACTTATAAATAATTTTGCATGCCGTAAGGCAAAATGTACCGGGAATCTCATCAAAATAACCATCATATCTGTATACCTACATTACTGGCAAATAAATGATTTCTATTTCTATTTGTTTCTATTTGTAATGTTCAGTAGGTATGTTCTTAGTATAAATTTATCCCAACTACGGAACCCTTCATAATGCGTGGCCCGACACACGTTTGGCCGCTATTTTATTTCTTTTTTACTTGTAAGACCTATAATATGTTATGTTGAGTGCCTTTTAGTCTGTGCTAAATAAATATATTTTCTTTCTTTCTATTTCACAAAGTATTTCGTGAAAAAACAATGAATACGAATTTATGTTTACGGTTGTAACCGAAAATATCACATATTTCAAAAACTATTGACTTAATAGCAAAGTCACTTAGAAACATCATAAGTAATGTTTTAATTCTGGGATCCAACAATATCCCACACGCATATATAACCGCTACACACCATTGTTTAGCGGCGACAAAATACACCTTCTTTCCAATTTTCTTAGTCATAGAGCTAGTAGTCTCCGAGTAAAATGTCTGCGTCACATCCGGACAGACGGACATGACGAAATTAAACGGGTTTCGTTTTCGCCATTTTGCTACAGAAGCCTAAAAAAGTTTTACTATTTACGTAGTCCTGTTTTCGCACATTGGTAGGTAACGTATATGTACAGTAAGTAAGTACACCTACTAGGTTATATATAAATCTCACAGTTTCATAACTTTTCTTCCGTCGATTATGTAATTAATTATGTAACACACAGAGCAAAGAATATAAGTAGTGCCAAAGAACCAAAATAAATAACGCTTGACGTTTAATTACATTCCAAGACGTTTTGTAGGTATAGACCAATAATATAAGAGTCACGTATCTTCAATCTTTATAATACTCGTATTTGCATTACCGAAGTCATGAGTTTTTGTATTCAATAACTGTTTATAAAACATAATGAATACTAATTGATAGGTTTTAAAATTAAACCTAAATCCTCGTAATAGACGAGATTCGTTTAAATGAATGATTTGCCAAGACTTGCCAAATACAACAAAAACTGCCTAGCAATATGCGTGCGTATTTATAACAAGATAGTCAATTTAAAACATATATTCTAGATTATTTAAGATAAAGTTGTACAAGTGGTTGAATGAGTGTAACTTTTAATTTCGTCATGTGTTTAAAACAATTTATGGACAAAAAATGTTGATTAATTTGATTTGGCATGTATTTAATGCGGCAACTAAGTAAAATGAATATAGGTTTTAAAAAAAATAGAGTGGGTACCATATATAATGGGTTGGCAGCTAATAAGGAGTATCGTAATAAGTAATAGGTAGCATATTAATATATCAGTAATAAGCTCCGTTTTAATTTAAACTAGCATCAAGTTTTTCTTTCGGTAACAGAATTAATATCTAAGCGGAAACTTAATGGCGAAAACAAAATAGAAAATGGGCATTCATAAATAATATAAATCAGATTCTATTTAAAATTGTTTGTATGAAGAATAAATATAAACTAGCTTATATTATACATATATTGTGTGACTTTCACCTAACCTAATCCAAATGATTCACCCACAATAGAGGGTATCTGGCGCTCGGCGGCCGCTGCCGCGGCACGCTCGCTCCGCTCGCTCGCCTTCACGCGTTAATGGTCACTGTTCTAACCCAACCTAACCCAAAAGCCACCCTACTAACATTATTAGTCGCCAAGTCATTATTTATAGCTCCTCGCCTAATATTTTATTTGACTGGTATAGTTTATTTGCTACCTAAACGCAGCTGCTAGTTTTTAGTTTTTATAACACCTTTAATTTTGAACCTTACATAATATAATAGTCGCGAAAATATTTAATCGCTGGCAAGTTATTTTATTTGTTGCAAACATTTAGTCGACTTTTAAGTTATTAGTCACTCGGAAAATAATAAGCTATTTGATTTTATCAAATAACCTCAAATTTTGCATGCTATGTTTTATCTCAGCTAAAGATGAATTGTGCCATTATAATTTTATTTTAACATCATTGTATATCATGTTTTATAAAAATAAATGATTTATTTATTTATAAAATTATTCTAGTTTTTTTTTTTTAACATGACTGTTAAAAACTGACTGTCATCTTTGATTTCCTCATTTAATTAAAGGCTCTAATAAACTATAATACCTATGTTATATAAGTTTTAATCGTTCAATGGAACAATAGAGAAGAGTGATTGTGGAGAACCCATAACAAAAGTCGATGCATACGAAAGTAACAAAAGAATCGGTAATAGAGATTTGCAAGACGACCCTGGCGACGGCGCTTCTCTTTCACCTAAAACCCACAATGATGGTGGGCCCCGACCTCGAAAGTAAAGGGGACTAATGAAACGCCTTTTCAACACTATTCACGAAAAGTTCCCACAGTCAAACCATTGTGTGCTGTGTTTTGGTAAAATTTGCAAAAAATCAATATAAATGTAATATCCATGAAACTGCACCCGATATGGATCTAGATAAGTACCTACCAACCAACGCGAACGTCATGGCGAGATAGCCACGTAATAAATCAATGTAGGTTTCCTAATTGCGATCCTTCAAGGTGATAACAAAATTCCATCGTCCTTGAATGTTTCTGAGGGCCTACTCCCTAAGCGAAATCTGTAGTTTCGGCCGTCGTCGTTACGGGCGCTTTGTTCTTCGTCTCACTTACAGACATACAGTAAGTGAGAAGGAGAGCCAAGCACCCGTAACGACGACGGCCGAAACTACGGATTTCGCTTAGGGAGCAGGTCCCCTGTTTAAGACAGCAACAGTGCCTAGTTAATCCTAAAACTAGATCTAGATGCTTATAATAACAGTAACAATTTGAGCAACAACTTTAACATTACAGAGGAGTATTTAGATTTATGAACGACTGCAGTAAAACTTAGGCACTTACCTCGTATGACTGAGGATCCTCGCTCTCAGCGATGCTGGCGAAGAGATGGCTAAGAGCCCGCGACATGAGGCCGGTCATAGTGTATGTCTTGCCGGCGCCGGTGGCTCCGTACGCGAACACAGCGCCCGCAAACCCCTTCAGCGTGTCACCCACGAGGGGGGCACATACTGCATCGTATACGTCTTCCTTTACACAGTAAAAGGCAGTAGGTAAGTATATTATGTCTAATTCATTAATTAAGTGAGCAATGTGTTAGGAAGCATGGGTACGTGCGCTGTGTAATTTTTCATAAGAATTAATTCCCAATGATGAAGATATAATGACTACTAATGAAAAGAATGTAACATATGAACAAAGAAAGAGAACATCGCTAAACAGAAACATGGTCCACCTCAGTTCTCATCACCGTCATTGCACCTAAAAAATTAAAACTCAAGACATAGAGGACGTGCAATCACTTCTGGTTATTTCTATCGGTTTAGATAAAACGGTTGACGTTGGCACTGACCACAAAGCTATTTATTATTTTCATGTAAACTCTGTAGTATGAGATAATGACAGCGAAGTATCGCTCTCACGGTGGCTCACGAAAATAGAATATTACGTAATAATGTTTGTATCATATTTACCGCGATATCTTGGTGTTAAATAATTTCAACTATTTACCTAGTTACCTAATTTTAAAAGATTATTTTTGTACCGATGTCTGAAGAAATTCACGTAATCTTACCACTTCATGTAAAGCTGTAGAAAGATATTAAGTACTAAAATATTTTATAATAGATACCTGTCTTACTGACTTAAGTGATGTCTTTACCTATGAAATGTATCATTAGGAGGTAGGTAGTTAGGTTCTTTCATAAATATCTCAAAGCTATTTAAAACACACGCATCCGCTAATGTGTCGTACCAAACAATAATAACTCCTTATCAATAATTTCTACATGAGCGGACGTCGACCTCTGTGTAATATTATGTAAACACCTAAAGTTAAACAATTATTAATCTATTGTTATGAGCAAACATACTTGTATCACGCCAATTCTGATACTACCAGTTTTAATACATTTTTACAGTTTATTACCAATAACTAGGTATTGAGATTGACTACTGCAGCTGCATATTACCTAAGTAGATAAAACTCAAACTCAAAGCATTTATTTCAAGTAAACCAGTGTTTTTCAACCTTTTTCATGACGCGACCCCCATAGCACGATTTTTTTTTTCGCGACCCCCTTCCCTCCACTGTTTATATTCTGTATTTTATTATAATACAAATATCAAATACTTACAACTTTTTATTGTTTATATAGTGACGTATGGGCTAATTACATAATTAACAGATATATTACATCGCCTAACGCCTCCACGGAAAAGCGATACGATACATTTGTGGGGACAGCGTATCCCGCTCGCATCCTAATTAAATCCTAAAAAAAAAATATGTCGTATAATTTTAATAAATAAATAAATTAATGGATTTATGAGGATCATGGCTACGAGGGATTTCCCAGTGGAGTAATTAAGTTTTTAAATGCAGCTATAGGTGAGGCAAGTTTGGGAACCAACCTAAAAGCAAATCTATTGGAATTATCTAAAGCAACAATACAAAGTTCAAAAAATATTTTTAAACATTTTGTTTAAAAATTATATTTTTATACTTTTTGTTTAAAAAATATATTTTTATCCATTTTTCTTTTTCTTTTACTGAAGCTTCGCGACCCCCTTATAGAGGCTTCGCGAGCCCCAGGGAGTCGCGACCCACAGGTTGAAAAACACTGAAGTAAACCATTTACAGGCACTTTCAATTGTCAAGGAGTCGGTCAGTCAGAAATATAAAGCTAGTTGTCCATTCCAAAGAGTAGAAGGTACCTACCTCTGGAGAAGAACGGGCAAGAAACTCCACGGACACTCTTTTAAATCAATAAAATATTCAAAAATATTGAGTATTCATGTTGAAATTATACATGTGAGAATAATGTAGATGGACATGCACGTTAAAGCGTCCGTATTATAAAGGTTAAATCAAAGAACAATTAAAAAATTTAAATAAGCTATGGCAGCTAAGAAATGACCAGTCCCAACCGCCAGCGCCCTATCCTGAACATGACGCATG
Source organism: Agrochola lota (assembly GCA_947364205.1). Taxonomy (NCBI): domain Eukaryota; kingdom Metazoa; phylum Arthropoda; class Insecta; order Lepidoptera; family Noctuidae; genus Agrochola; species Agrochola lota. The sequence continues at coordinate 11,876,301 of OX376223.1, read as the reverse complement.
GATCAGCACCATTCAGTTCAATCATTTTGGAGGGAGCTAAATGATCCAACACACGGGCGCTCACTGAGATGTCTCGCTGAGGGTGGCGACCCTCAGCGAGACATCTCAGTGAGCATGACATACTCTCACAGCTGCCAGGGCAAGTCAATGAAAGAAATATTACTCGGTAAATGGTAGCTCTTTAGTACATAGTACTCACACCTGTGATATTAAATAGCTGTAGGTACTGAAAGCATTGGTGTGCTGCCTTTGTCAAACTGTCAAACACTTGGCCATACCTGTGCGGCATACGTTAAGTCTTTGGTTTTGAGCAGCCATTGGCGCAGCACATTGCAAAAATATCTCACTGCTACTGCAGAAGACTATGATATATCTAGATACTATGCCAGGAAGCAGCGAACGTTACTCAGTTGTGTGCTGCCTTCCCCAAACACGCGGTCGTGTACACATAAGGCTTGTCATTAAGGCGGCGCTGACGTAGCACATTGCCAAATTTCCCACTACTACTGCAGCAGCCTATGATAGATACTATGATAGGAAATAGTGAACATTACGCACTTGTGTACTGCCTTCTCCAAACACGCGGTCATACACGTAGTGCTTGTCGTTGAGGCGGCGCTGACGCAACACATCTCGACGGCTGTCCGCCTCCTCTGCCAGCACCAGCATCTGATACCACACGTTATCTTGTACACGGTAACACGATAGGGTTTGAATGTGAAATGAATTGGTTACTAATAAAATAAGCTGTATTGGCTGGTATCTTTTAATTATGTGATAATGTGGATCGATAAGGGAAGAAACGTAAAAATATTTTCGTACTTATCTGTAGCTCGTGGCTCAACAAAATTATTGAGTTCACTGCTTTACAGGTGTTTTATTTTTGTTATTTACTAGCCGCGCCCCTGGGTTTCACCAGCATAAGTCTCGATCTCCTGGGAATATCGGGATAAAAAGTATCCTTTGTCCCAATCCTGGTCATGATCTACCCATGTGCTAAATTTAATCTAAATCCGTTCAGCCGTTTTAGCTTGAAATCGTAACAAACATACAAACTCACTTCCTTATTTATAATATTATTATCGTTAGGTTTATTAATTTTTAAAGTAAGGATGAAGCTCTCGTTTGATTTTTTTTTTCTGAGCCTGTATGAAGGTATGGGTCAAAATATGTTGTTTATCTTTTGGTGATATATAAGGCACCAAATAGCCAAAACAAGGCCTATCACCTCATGTCCTAACCGAAAGCATCAGTAGCGCAAGCACGCGATCCACGCAGTCGTTTGTTTGAAGTCGTGTTTGCAAGTTCGTTTTACGTACAAACCCTACTTGATTAATTGCGCGAGTAGGGTCATATTCATATTAAAGAGCGCGACGATCGCGTACTCGTGCGATGATAGCTATCGGTTAGGACACGGCCTAAGTCTAATACTGAAACCCATTCAAAAATATAATTAAAAAGTACTACCTACCTACTTTTGCATTTTTCTATGGGTGGGATATGTAAATGCGTGCAGCATTTATAGAGAAGTATTTGTGTTAAAGGAATTGTGAAATTTTAATGGTATGCTGTATGAACCCGCAATAAAAGGTTGAATTATTTATAACATAAATTGCATGGTAGTTAAAAGTTTATTATGGCTTATATCGCAGCTCATAACACTTTTTACGTTTTTGTTTTAACATTTCGAAATTATGTACCTTACCTATAAGTTCTCCCCATGAAACATGCAAGTATTTTCAACAAGAGGAGGTAGGTACTTATTATGAAAAAATGGCGAATGTTATTCAGCATTGTTATAAATAAACTTGGTGTAATGCGCCACATTATGAACACACTTTGGCTAGTAATTGTGAGCACTCGCTCAAGTTCAAACACGCAACATGTCTGCTTAGGTTATGTACCTATTGGAGTTTCCTCAGTACTAGGTACCTACTTAAACAAAATCAAATCAATAGAGTGTTCTTACCAAACATTCTATGACCGCGGTGGCGATAGGTAGGTACAAGAGACCAAGAGCAACAGTAGGTATGCAAATGCACTATAATAGGTAGGTACTCCTTTGCTTTCTTAGTTTACCCATAGGGACCTATGTAGGTATAGGTTACTCTACCTACCTTTAAATTAATTTAAGAACGTGAGTTTCTATTTAGAGCATGTCGTTTGTTTATTGCCTATTGTTCTATTACATGTTAAGAACACTATACATTGCAAGTTTATGCATTAAACATCTAAAACTAGAGTGATAAACTTACCTATTATACATCTATGAGTATACCTATTAGGTAAAGTATACCTAACCTTACCATAGAACCTCTTTATGTAACTACTTACTAGTGTGATGAACGTATGGGTACATTAGGTAATGCAGTAGATAACCTTATCGCTGACCACGTGCACGATCCGGGGACCTTCATCTGCTCGCTGCGGCCGCACGCGCACCGCCACCTGTTGCAAATACACCGTGCTAGTAACTAGAATTGTACAAACAATCAAGTGGCTACAAAGTCTATACTTTAAAGATTTAGGGGACACCGTGTCATAAAAGTGGTCACAGCCTGCACATATGCTATAACCTACCAGAAACATCGTAGCTCTATGATGTATCTTAAAATTAGAATATATCTCATTTGCCTGCCTGTGATTACATCACCGGGCGGCACCGCATCATTGAAAGAAACTAGGATTTCAAAATAAAAAAAGTAAAAGAAAGAGAGAAAGAAAATACGTTTATTTGCGGTAATCATGACGCAAAAAAAAAGATAACATAAAAAAAGGAACAAGTTGAGGAAAAATATGCGAGACAGAGCCCCAGCGCTGGTATTCAGCAACAGCCGTCGTTGACGTTATGATGTCGACCGGTGCAGCATACAATCGGATATAATTAAGATATAAAAATAAAATAAATATACAATAATGAATTCTACATGTATAAATAAAATACAATATTTATAATGGCTTACCATAGTTGCGAAGGTGTACCAATAGGTACCTACCCTATTATGATTGATTATAATAATAAAATCATTTTATTTCTTAGCACTAAAACATAAATATTTAGTTACATGTTTGCAACTTAAACTAACTGTGCGTTTGCACTGGCGAAACATTCACAACAAAACATTGAAATCTCTATTTTCTGTCAATGTTCCATATAATGTTTGACAGGAACGAGAGATTTCAACATGTTTTGTTGTGATGTTTCGGCAGTGCAAACGCACTGTAAGGACGAATTCATGAGAAGACCACCCAACAACTAGACACAACGAGAAATGGTAATGGTATAAGTAGATATTATTATGGTATTAGTCTTCTCACAAATTGTCTTATTATGATGAAGGAAGTATCTGTCGCCACAGCCTTCAGAATACTATTGTGGCTGACTTTTATTTAGCTCAGGACTGAGGCCATTTTTTTGCTGATGATGGCATGAAACCCATCGGTATGGGTTACCGCGAATATTTCTGATGTACTTCAAAACCAAGGGAGTAGCAACAGCATCCTAAAAACATTATTGTATTGGACACGTAGAACATCCAGCGACCTTTTCGAGTACCTAGTTTACACAAAGATTACCGGTGTAAAAGCTCTGACAATAAGCTTTAAAAGCGTAATTTTTACACCGAGCAAATCTTCGTGCCAACATATTGCCCGTGACCGCTAGAGCCCTTCGTTCCCTCTTTAACACTTTCGTCTCCGCCCACTTTTCATAGAGCTCTCATTTCATACCGCCATACAAATTGGAAATGAACGCAAACAAACAACAAACAATTCTGGTAACCCTCGCGGACTCCGCGAGGGTTACCAGCATTAACGTTTGCGCTAAAGTTAACCTTCGCGGACGGTCAATTGCATGAGGTTTAAAACCGTGTTATAAAACGAAGTAAAATTATGTTTTCAGGGGGTCGTCACGCTATACGTAGTTTCTAACCTTTAAATTTTTTTGTGAATAAAAGTATATTAAAAAAACCGTGAACAAAAATTTAAAAAACAATAAAAATGCTTGTATTTTAAAACCAACGCATGTCCATTAAATCTTGTTAAAATAGATATCTGATTTTATTTTCAGGGTTTATAATGCTGTACTTATTCGCTATTTTCTTAAATTATCTTTATTTTTAAATTATCTTTAAAAGTATTTACTATAAAATTATGAAAAAAAAATATTTGAGATCCTCGCAATAAGCCCTTTAATTTGTTATGTTACACGGTACAGTTTGCAAACCTTTTTTATTTTATTTTCTTATTTTCGATATTATACCGTTGTAGCTATAGGAAAACGGTCTTAGGAGACTGTCCTTAACTTTTTGAGAAAAATTTATCTGCATTCAATTTTTTTTTCAAAATTTTGTGGGACTTTGGAAAAAAAATATAGTTTGAAAGAAAATAGGCAGTTTTCACAAAAACTTTTTTTGTTCCCTATCGATCCTGTTTCTTACAAGGATCAAAAAACTCAATTGGACCAACTGAGGTTTGAGTACAAAAGTCAAAAATCGCAAAAAAACTTTTCCCATACATTTCGTAGGAAATGAGACTCCAAGACTACAACCTACCTTCACAGTCTCCTAAGACCGTTTTCCTGTAGCTACACGGTTAAGGTAGCTGCCGTTACTGCCCCATCTCAAAAATCCACCCTTTGAATGTTACGTATTTATGTCATTAGATAGACCTAACTTAGGTACAATTTTTATGTACTCAACACATCATAATTATCAAACTAGGATTAAATGCACACTGAAAATTCAAATAAGTAGGTACATAGAATGGCAATTACTATGTAGGTCTATGTGCCTACTTAGTAGTGCATAATCTCCACAAGTAAAGATCGAGGACCTACGTAAGTAAATAGTTGATAATCTGAACATCAGATTTCCCCTACATTAAAATATCTAAGAGTGGGGTACAAAAATGTATTATTTACTTATTTAATAAAACAATTATTACCTAGGTACTTAAACCTATTTAATTACAAAGGTAAACCTTGCAAAATTGTGGTAAGTGGCATATCTAATTAGATGGTATTTAGGTACCTACCATCAGTTTCTCCTCGGAGACGGTACGGATGCTGCCGTGTGATCTGTCAGAGGCGGCCAGAGTGCTTTGAGTCATGGCATCACTTCGTTGATTCAAACGCATCCAAGCACAATTACGTCCCCGTACTGCTGTGCTCAACTATGTATTTACACTTGCAAAGATAGCCCAAAAATATAGAGCACTTTGTAAATATTAAGCCCGGTACAATATTTAAAAAACCGTCATTAATATTAATAACTAGCATTAAACTTTATTTTCAAAGGGTAGGTATATTCATAGGGTGCGAAGTCAAACGTTCTCCGCCCGCGTCGCCTCACGTGGACTGAACGTTGGTCAAAATACAGCCTTCGCTTTGGGCGGTCGCTGGGGCAACAGCTAATCACCACAAATAAAAGTTTCATGCGCCTTCATGTACCATCGCGGACACTGGTGCCTGACCACTTTTCGACCTTATAGCTTAGGCAATAAGGTCGAAAAGTGGTCAGGCACCAGTGTCCGCGATAGTACATACCTAGGCAGTTATTAATTATATACGAGTACCTTCCTATAAATTGGGAACTAAACTATACATACAAATATGAACGTTCTACGGGCCACTTAAGGCTGATAAAGTGATAACCAGTGATCGGAGTAGGTAGATTGATTTTTAGTACTTGTATCATAAATGCACACAGAAAGAATAACATGGATAAGCCATTTTTCCGGAAAGTAATTCCGGTATTTCCGGATTCAATTAAATATTGTTAATGTTGGTAGTGATATTATTACTACTCAATTCAAAATTGAAAGGAAGGTATCAAAACTAAATTCATTCATTATTTATCTGTTAATAGGAAGAATAATAAAGAATAAAATTGCTCATTTTATTACAATTCCTACCTTTTTTTTGAGGATGGCAAATCATCAAATGACTCGTTCCACTCTGGCAGAATACAATTCCTACATAAGTTCCGGTTTTTTTTTAATAATCCACCAATTCCGGAGGAATGTCCATAGTAATATATACGTTTCGGATCAATGACCCCAGTTCAATCTACCTACTCCGATCACTAACTTACAGCTGCTCGCCTTCAAATTTCATAATAGTTCTCTATGATACAAGTGTGCTGTGTTAGTACAAGCTACCAGAAAGGCTCATACAGACCGGAGCGACGCGACAGTAGGACGCGATTCTAACAAAACAATTTCTAAGAAAACTTCACGGTAGAAAAATTACCTGTGTCGCGTCACACGTAATGTCGCGCTAGTCTGCACGAGCCTTAACGCGCTCGGCTGCGGCTCGCGTGAATAATAACGCCTCAAGAGTAATGATCAATCTTCTTATTTTCGTGTGGTTAGTGGGCCTCTGACTTGGCTTCACATGCTGTCGAGAAATATCCCTCAGGCAAGCCGGTTTATCGGCGGCGGCGATCTCTCGCGTCCGGCCCTGGTTCAGGCCATGGTTCGGAGCGAGAGAATAAGAATAAGAATAAGAATCATTTATTTGCAGAGAATACAGGTGTTACCAGTTGTAAAAGTTGGTGGTTAATGTACAGTCCATACTTTGCCTGTCTAGAGCATGCAAATTAATTTTACAAATATAGGTAGGAGTGCATGGGAGGCCGTCACCTCCTTGTGCGAAGCAGTTATGTTCGCGAAGGAGGAGGCGGAGCGCGCGAGGGAGATGCAAGCTGCACGCCCTCGCGGCCCTAGTCACCGCAGGAGACGCCCCGGGCGTCGGGAGTCAAGAGCCGACTTCCGGCCACCGCAGGCGCGGGCTTGCGGATGGTGAGCAATGGGCAGCTCGCCGTCCGATAAGGACCAGGGAAGGGATATCGCGGCCCCGGCACACAGGCAACGGAAGGAACACGGGTGGGTTTTAGTCAGTAAAAGTCTGACACACCCTCTCGCTCTGCCCAGACCGGGAGAAGCCATTTGATGATTTCACATCCTCAAAAAAAAAAAAAAAGGCATGCCGGTTGCCTCACGATGTTTTCCTTCACCGTTTTCGAAGCAAGTGATAATACAATACGCACATGAATCCGAATAGTTATAGGTGCGTGCCTTGGGTTCGAACTCGAGACCTATGACTTGGCAGTCCGACGGTCACACCACTAGGTTAACACTGCTCACGCACACGCGTTTCATACGTTTTTCAACACACTTGTGAAGAAAAAAACAGACTTGTTGTAAGAACTTATGCTACAATAACATAACTATATACGTAGAGATGATATATTTTAGATTCATAAAGTTCAGTTGAACTTTGTTGCCAGGTATTGACTATCCGGCCGGAGCTTCTTTAAAAAATAATCTACGTCGGTTTGTGACAATATTTTAGATTTCGTATTTTTGATTATAATTAACAATAACAAATAAAAGGCACTGGCAAAACCGCTGAACAGCCCTTATAAAAATTATAATAAACACAAAATGTTTTGAATACGCAAATGTAGTAAAAAATACTTACATAATTTGATGTAATATTATGTTAATTTATCATATGTTATTTATTTATAGATACAGTAGGCATAAAAAAGCATGAAGTCTCATTGAGTAGATAAAAAAAAGCGCACATCTCTGCTCGGGTGTAAATAGAGAATGCTCATGTAAGATTGTGCATTATGAAAGTGGGCAACGTCGCAAATAGATGTCAAATATTTCACTGTTTTGATTAATTTAGTAATATTAAGCGAGCCGTCCACCGCGAGCTAAAATAAGTCGGTCGATTCTGTAAAAATATTAACGTGAAGCTTAGGTGAAGTGAGCGTGAAGTGAGCTGTCACTGCCGCAGAATCGACCGGCAGGATGCTAGGGATTAACACTATTGACAGCTCACTTCACGCTTACTTCACCTAATTTTCACAGTGATATTTTTACAGAAACGAACGGAAGTTATAGTTTAGCTCGCAGTAGATGGCTCGCTTTACTGTATGGAAATATGATTAACTAGTGACCTAAACTAGTTATTGATTATGAAATGCAATAAATGCTATCGTAATACCGAATATATAGTTTTAGATGTAAAAAAAACTATTTGGAAACTTTCCAAATGCCTTTTTTACTTCTGAAACGGTTACAACATCAAATTCAGTTTTATAAATGCAATTTATTATTAATATTCTAGTTCACTAATTAGCGATATTTCATATTTCCATACAGTAATGTTGCCAATTAATCAAAAAAGGGAAATATTTGACAGCTATTTGCGACGTTGCCAACTTAGAATAAACGCTCTTAATAGTATAGGATAGTTCATACTAAGTCTATGTATAGTACAAACTAAATTCATGCTGCCATGAGAGTACTTACTAATTCCCTACTGGTATGTCATAATTCCGTCCAGTAAATAGTTATATTTACCGCACTAGTGCGGTAACTAGTAAAAAAACGCGCGTGTTTAACATACTGCATTATGAACCTAAAAGCGGTTCATTATGAGCCACTTCACGAGCAAGTGTGTTGAACTAGTAGACTATACAACTAAAAAAACACGCGTGTTTAACATACTGCATTATGAACCTAAAAGCGGTTCATTATGAGCCACTTCACGAGCAAGTGTGTTGAACTAGTAGACTATACAACTACAAAAAATTTACAATGCATTTGCTCGAAAAGAGCGTTTTCCAAGCAGTCAATTTGTGCGGAAAGTATCACTTTTTTTCACTGGTGCTTTTTACTTTTCTGTTTTTTTTAAATTTTTGAGGCCGTCGTCAGCCCGTCTCGTTTCAGAGATTTTATTATTTGAGAAAAGTTTTTCACAAATTAGTATTTACAAATCAGATGATGATGATGATGGCGATGACGATGGCGATGACGATGGCGATGACGAAGTCGAAGTCGAAGTCGAAGTAGAAGTCGAAATCGAAGTCGAAGTCGAAGTCGAAGTCGAAGTCGAAGTCGAAGTCGAAGTCGAAGTCGAAGTAGAAGTCGAAGTCGAAGTCGAAGTCGAAGTCAAAGTAAAAATCAAAGCCAAAAGTCAAAGTCATGAATTTTGTTTTTATCATTTATATACGTCGTCGTATGTTAGATGTTACACATCAGAGGCGACTGCCGCCGTAAGGCTCGCTCGTTTTTTTTTTAATTTCCTTGCACAATGCATACTAAAACGTTGTATGATACACGTGCGTAAGATGATTTCCGCACTTATAGCATAAATAACTATTTTTGTCATCATCCCTATTCTTAATAGTACCTACATAGTACATGTACTACACAAGCCTAGATACAAGGACCCAGATGATTTTTTTTTCGCATGTTGTTTTATGAAGGCTTGTGCAGCCCAGCGCGACTTGTCGCGCGACGCGACGCCCGCCGCGCTGGTTATTGTTATACCGTAGTTTTCTTAGAAATTGCATTGTATGAGTCGCGTCGCACCGCCGCGCCGTCGCGTCGCGCTGGTCTGCACGAGCCTTTATACTTTTTCGCATTGACTGCGAAAAAATAAATATTAGTACTTATTAGTATTTTTATTTTTATCACATGGTATTTTAAATGATCGGTAATAAGAGAATTATACAAAGTTACCTCCAAATCGAACAAGAAACTGCTAGTATTAAAAAAATACTTACTTCTTATTAGATCATGAAACTTTGCATAATAACTGAACTACTTAAATATAAATCAGATACTATGCTTTTTTTAATTACTTACCATTATTTTCACCGTAAAAAGAAATTACCTACACTACACTATCGTCGCATTGGAGCCTCCTCCCCGCCATCGCCACCGCTGCCGCTCAGTCTCGCTCTCACTCGGCCCGCGAGCTACTGTGCATCGAGATAAAGAGTAAATTTCAGCTGAGGTAGGTATTATGGACTCTTAATTGAAGCGATAATTAATCGGGTGAAGAAACTTAACCCAGATACTGCGATGAGCGTTTTAAAAGGCTCAAAAAATTAATTAAATCTACCTGCATTTTTCATATTTATTTAATTGACATGGATATTTATACTATAACTAGCTTATGCCCACGGCTTCGCCCGCGTGGATGTCGCAAAATATCACACGGAAACCTACTACCGGTTACACTTACCTAATAGCCGACGAAAAGGTCATTGACTCTTACCGCAGCGCCCGCGTAGCCGTCAACCATTATGATTTTGTTACGCGTAATTTTGAATCTGTGATATCTTTTAAACTATTGATTTAAATGATATGATCTCAGGCATATTTTAATCTAAATTAAATGCCCAATTTAAATAACATATTTTATTGGCTAAGAAGCGTCGCACGCCAGTAAAGCTCCCAGACGGCATGTTTTTTTCCGACTTTTCAACAATAACCGTCATATATCAGCCAATTTACACAAAACTTGAAGTGAATTATATACTAAAACCTACGGCATGAATCACTCCGTCCATTGGTGAAAACCGTTTGAAAATCCGCTCGGTACTTTTTGAGTCTATCGCGTTCAGACAGACAGACAGACGCGGCGGGGGACTTTGTTTTATAATACGTAAGGATAAGGATTTTTTTTTTTTTTAGATGCGGAATTAATATATCACCCTATTTTATTTGATTTTAGATTTTGTTCTCAAAAGTTAAAGCCTTATTACTTTGTTTCTTTAAAGATATTCAATATTTTCTTTCTTCAATATCTTACGTTTGAAATCGATGGTCTTTTAAAAGGCCCGTCGTAAAGGCTTGTTCAGACCAGCGCGACTTGTCGGGCGACGCGACGCCGGTTATTGTTATACCGTAAAGTTTTCTTAGAAATTGCATTGAGTCGCGCTGGTCTGCACAAGCCTTAATGGGGTCGTCTTATGATTGTTTCCTATCTAGCACGAGACCAGTAAAAGCACTCAATCTCAACGAAATTTTTGATGAGTTGGAGCGAAGTCATGAAAATACTTCATTGCGGCACTAAGTTACCATTTTCCTGCGTGAGTAGAGTATGCCGCCGATGATGAAAACTCGGCAGTTCATCATTGCTAGAGTTCGTAAAATTAATTAAAACATTAAAAAACTCGCAGGTAAATTTTACAATTTATTTTTGGTGTCCAATAACAACAACATATGCTGCCTAGTTTGTATTATTTACTAGCTGTCTAGTCAGCCGTTCTATATTCGAGTTTAGCTAATATAGAACGGCTAACATTTAGCGATTCATTTTTATACATATAGATAGATTAACAATATGTACTACTATGTTACTTAAGTTCTTTTGTTTTAAGGCCTCAGCTAACAGCTGAGGTAATGTTTTATGAGAGTTCTGACGAGGAAGATGACGGGCAAACTTGCCTTAATAAGACGTCATGTGATTGACACGATCGATGATGATAGCAAAGTATCTGTGCCTTCCACATCTATTTCTCCTACAGCAGGTGTGTCGACTGTTTCTGGGATTATTCAGCCAACCGCTCCGCTCCAAAGAACTACAGGCAGTGGAATAACGAGCAATGGTCTACAAAACTCAAGGCCATGGGCCACCTAGAATTGCCAATGCCTACAAATGGCTGTACACACGGTTACACATCAAGCTATACATTTCCAGTTTATGCTGATCTCATATTGTATAGGATTTCCGTACAATGCGAGGTCTGCTTATATACCTACTGGAAAAGTATAGCTTGATGTGTAGCCGTGAGTAACTACATCATGCGTGGCAGCTATACAAGCGGGTCGGGAAAGAATATGATCACTTAACTATTCGTAGATCATTAGCAAAAGGGTTTACTCGAACGAAACCCACAAAAAGGGCGATAAGAGAGGACCTTGACACAAGAATGACACCAAGATGATTTTCGATGAGACCGAGAATCTCAGTCATCTCAGTATGATGAAGTTGATCACTTGGGGTTGATGCAAAGTGAAAAGGTTTTTCATTTGTTAAAATTGTAAAATTCATGTAGGTGCACTCTCATAGGTTTCCCCTGGTTTTTCAGACAAACCGGGTAACGAAAGTACCTATTTGTATTATGTGTTTTTCTTCAATAGGTATAACTCCGTAATTTTACCCCTAAATTGATTTAATACTGATTCCATAATATGTTTTTACGACTCCCGACCGCCTACATTACGACGGGCCTTTTAAAAGGCCACCTTTTCCTGGCTTTTCCGGAAATGCTGTAAATTTTTCATAATTTTTCCTAGTTATTATGAGTCCGCTGCTTGCTCCAGCAGCCTACATTCTGTTAATTCGTCGACAAAGTTACTTCTATTTTTGTTTTACTTGTCGTAAAAGAAACCGGGCCCTATCAGAATACCAGCGCTGCGACATTTATTTTTTAAATGTCGCAGCTTTGTGCTGAGGCTTTTTGGCCTCGTACAGAACTGCATTAATTTTTAAGTATACTTTGTTTTTTTTTATTTTGTTTAGTGTGTTATTAGTTTTATTTGTGATTTCCTGTGCGAGTCTCAATAAATATTTAGGGGTATGAGGAACAGGGTGTAAAGTTCTCTCATCCACCATAGAAAAGGGAGGATCCTCCGACCAGACGGGTGTCGTGTCTGGCGGGCAACTGCCCAGAGGTTGAAGTTGGGAAGCTTGTATATATGTTTATCGCGCGGTAAACTCTAATTGCGCGATGCAGGATTTTGTGTGACGTCAGGTCTTTGATGCGTAGTTCGCATGTAGCGATGTAGATACCGCTACAAATACTTTTTCTTTCTTTCTTTCTAAAAAAAATTGTTTTAGGCTGAGGCGGGATACTAATTTCGAGTTAGCTTCGCCCTTGCATCTTAGTTTAGCTAACTTAGCAACCAGCTCGAGTGCCAGCACACTGTGAATCGGTGGGCACGCCCCAATTGTGGCGATAAGTCCCCTCTTTGAGGAGTGACTCGAGAGGCGCCACGGCGTCCTCACCTTCCGCCTGATGCAGGTCCTCACCGTACACGGCTGTTTCGGCAGGTTCCTGTTCCGCATAAGGCGGGAGGAAACGCCCGGGTGTCACCACTGTGTGGATCGCCCGGAGGACACGGTGGAGCATACGGTGGAGGTCTGCCCGACTTGGGCGGAGCACCGCCGTGTCCTCACGGAGGCGATCGGCGGCGGCGATCTCTCGCGTCCGGCCCTGGTTCAGGCCATGGTTCGGAGCGAGAGTGCATGGGAGGCCCTCACCTCCTTCTGCGAAGCAGTTATGTTCGCGAAGGAGGAGGCGGGGCGCGCGAGGGAGATGCAAGCTGCACGCCCTCGCGGCCCTAGTCGCCGCAGGAGACGCCCCGGGCGTCGGGAGTCGAGAGCCGACTTCCGGCCACCGTAGGCGCGGGCTTGCGGACGGTGAGCAATGGGCGGCTCGCCGTCCGATAAGGACCAGGCCTGTGTCGACAGCGCGTTTTGTTCCACGCGCGCCTCAAAGTGATGTCAGCACCAACTGACGGGGTCGAAAGACCAATGCCTGCTGGGGTTGCGGGTTTGTCCGAAAGGGATATCGCGGCCCCGGCACACAGGCAACGGAAGGAACATGGGTGGGTTTTAGTCAGTAAAAGTCTGACACACCCTCTCGCTCTGCCCAGAGCGGGAGAAGTCATTTGATGATTTCCCACCCTTAAAAAAAAAAGCACACTGTGGATCGAAAAAAAGAAAGTGTCGGTTTTTTGCTTGAAATAGCTTCTAATAGCCAATATTATGCATAACTATATCATGATACAATCTGGTAAGCAAATTGTCAACTTTTTTTTTTTGCAAAAAAATGTATGGAGCTAATACCTACTTATATCTCCGGAACGGAGAGAATAACAGTTATAACCTTGCACACGGTGATGTAACTATTTAATTATGATTATTTGACGTACCTACATGATTTTTTCAGATAGGTGCCGCTTTTAAAAAAAAACGGCACTATATCTCATAAGACGTATGTCATTTAACGAGATACAGTGCAGGGTGGATTTTTGAGGTGGGTAGTAAGGACAGCTACCTTAACCGTAATAGCTACAGGAAAACGGTCTTCGTTGACTGTCCTTAACTTTTTGAGACATTTTGATCTGCATTCACAGATGTTGAAAAAACAGTTAGCAAGAAAATAGGCAGTATTCACAAAAACTTATTTTGATACCAATCGATCCCGTTTCTTATGCGGGCCGGTCACACAGCCACATAGGTATTTGATCAAACACATTGATAGACTTTGCTCACACATTTGAACGATCAAAAAACTCTATCGGACCAATGGCGATCCACGCGCAAAGCTCAACGCAGATGTCGCCACCGGCCGCTGTCAAATCATTTCCGCTTTGTTTACATCAATGTTTTTTGTTAATTTTTGTTTTGAAACCGATCCACCTATCCCGATTTGCTAACATGTATTGTTCCTGGAAGCGTAAAGAATTGAAAGACGAACTAAACAAACGAGAAGCAAGGATTACTGGAAAGAAATCAGATCTTATTGAGAAGTAGACTTCTATCTAATAAAATATTTTTCATCAGTGCTAGGCTCTAGATTTGGATCATTTTTTTGTTGTAACGTGTTAATTCTCACTTGACTCATGGTAGGAAAATTTACAAAAATTGAGAGAACATTACTTTAATTATATATGGTATTCTTTATTTTTTTAGGTTACCTATGACCGAAATTTTTATTTCGGAAATCAAAGCCCTCAACTTCTGAAAGACAAGCACTTGACGTTAATAGCTCCACCAGAACTCCACCATATTATCGAAGTTTATCAATCAACATAGTCGAAAGATACTTTTAGTTGTACTCTTTTAATTTCGCACTTTTTTTTAACGTAGTATCTTTAGGAAATAAATGAACACCGGGGTTGGTAGTTTAGTACATCCTGGTACAGCACATATTACGAGAAAATTTAAATTTACTGAATGATAGGTTACAAAATATATGGAATTGACAGCTTTCAATGGCCATGTCGACGAAGCGCCACCTAACTTTTTCCTAGAGGTAGGAAATAACCTCCACTTTTTTGATGGACAACCCAGCTGAAAATAAACAAAAAAATTAAACTTCGAACGAATACGCGTTATAATTTTATTTCCTTTGAGAACAAGATAGTTTGTTGCTTGTGAGACGTTCTGAGAAAAAAAAACTCTGAAATAAGTACCTAATTTTGAACTTTCAGACTTGAATGGGAAACGTTAAAATATACTGTTTGCTACAGAAGTCAGAAATTGCAAAAAACCTTTGTATTTTTTTTTTTCAAAAGTTTCCTCTAAAGCAACGAACTACCTAAATTTTGATCTCAAATCAAATAAAAATATAGCGCGTATTCGTTCGATTTTTTTTTTTTTTTGTTGTTTATATTTGGCCACTCAACCCATCGTGAAAATTAAGTTGGGAGTCAACTCCAATTTTCATGAAATGTATGGGAAAAGTTTTTTTGCGATTTCTGACTTTTCTAGTAAGTACTCAAACCTCAGTTCGTTCAATAGTTTTTTGATCCTTTTAAGAAGTAGGATCAATTGGTATCGAAATAAAATTTGTGAAAACTGCCTATTTTCTTGCTGACAGTACATTTTTTCAAATTCTGTTAATGCATATCAAAATGTTTCAAAGAGTTTAGGAGACTATCCTAAACCTTAAGATCGTTTTCCTGTAACTACAACAGTTAAGGTAACTGTCCTTAGTGGTCTATTTCAAAAATACATGACATCCTGATGTACTGTATACTGAAGTCAGTTTAAGAACTTCAGGAAAACCAGAACCATCTGTAAAGCATTGGCACATCAACGGGACATGTGAGATGTGATGCTACCTATTATTGCTATGTTATGTATTTACTTCAAATTAATTAAATGTTTAATGGTATAATTAAATTTCTAATGACGTAATCACCGGAATGTGATGTTTTAAATTGATTTGTTTTTTTAATGATAACTGTTCCTATATCCTATTTTTAAAATTAAGACATATGTACAATTAATAACTATTTACTTAATAGTTTTAAAGCATGCTATTTTTCATATTGTATTAAATTGTTGTGCCCAGCCCAACAGGATCCATGTGAACTTTATAACTATTATTTTAAGATCTTGTACACACATGAGATAAGCAATAAAGATATGAATTTAATGTACACTTGTATGTAATGTAGTTTTATGATGTAGCAAGGCAGTTTCTATGGCTATCTAATATAAATAAAAACATAGATAATATAACAGAATTTATTTTTAACCATTTTATATTTTCTATACATTAAGCTTAAACTGTACCTGGGGCAAATAGTTTAACACCTCTATCAAATAATTTGAAAAGATATCGAGATGGTTTAATGTCCATGACATACATATGCTCAATGTCATATTTTAGACCCGGATACTTAATTGTCAGATGTCCTGACACATCTGTACTCCAACCTGAAGGTAGATTTTCAACTTCCAACACTGTGTGAGCTTTATGTGATAGTAGATTTGACATTACACATGACACATCATCCTCAATTGCCTCATTGCAGTGAAAAATAATGAATGAATTATTGTAAGAAGTAACAAATGGAATCAACTCTTGACATAACAAATTTACATCTCTCAGTGTGTAATTCAAATCAAATAAGTGTGAAATACCATCCAATATAACATTAACTGCATCATGCTTCTGCCTCATAGACAATACTTTTTCTTTCACTTTAGGAAACAGTTGTGCTAAGTTATTATCAGAAAGTAAACTATTTAAACAATACTCTCCCATGTTAAAATAGTCTACTAGTCCTGTATCCACATATCTCTGCAAGTTGTAATTCATCTTGAGACCCACATTTTGGTAGTGTTGTAAAGAATTGTGGGTTGACAATATGATAACAGCAGTCTTATTCTTGATGCAATAGTTTAAAACACAACTTGTGATAAATGAACTGTCACATCTACTGATTTCTTTTACAACAACTACTCTACTGGATAAAGCTTTATCCAGCTGTAGCAATGTAACTATATCTGATGACATTCTGGAACAAAAATAAATGACTACACAATAACAACTTCCAAAAGTCCAATAATAAGAAATAAGTTACGGATACTAAAAAGAAGTTTAGCAAGTGATTACGACTTCAGTTCCACTTTATCCCTCTGTAGTGGATGATAAGCGCGACGCTCAGTCACTACTGGGTGTTTTAAAACACTAGCCGCGTGTTCATGAAAGGCAAGCTCCGCGCGACCTTAGTCACTAGGTGCTCGTACTCTCGTAGTTTACAGTTAACATTTCCCGGCTGGATTTTGATCTATATGTACACAGTACCTAGTTATTTATGTAATACGTGTTCCAAGTGAAAATTTTATAGCACAGTGCAGCCATACAGTAAACGTTTTATTTACTTTCACGAAGTGAGAACTGAGGAACACGAAAAGTGAGTACCCACCTTAAGCATGTAAATATTTTAAATATTCACGGAACTAAGGAATACAAGGAAATCTGCCAATATAATTATAGTACACCAACCAAACAGCTAACAACCGTCAACCTTGAAAATAATAAATGATGACGTTAGACAGATAATAAAGATTTAGAGGTTATTTCGTTACGTCACGTCAATACTCTTCTCATGTGTAAGCTCGTATATACAGACGATTATTTTATCGCGCACTGATTTCCATCTCGGTGTTGAGTCGAGTTGAGTAACCAACAGCGTGCATCATAGCACGTAAAAAAAAAAATACCTAAAGGAAATAAATTACCGCTTTGAATGAAACACTATGCAGATGGATGTGGCCAAAATTTAGTACGTTAATTGAGTTGTATCATTGTTAATTTCGTCAGACCTATTCACTCTATTTCGGGTGGTGGTTTTTTCGACACATCAAAGGGCTCAGCACAGGCAGGCACAAAGAGTAAAGCGCCTTATTCAGTGTTGCCAGATACATTGATCCTTATATCTATCTTATATCTTTTTATATATCTATCTTATATCTTTTTATATATCTATCTTATTCTTATATATTATATCTATCTTATTATGTAGTAGAAACTGCTAAAATCTGTATTTATATCTGTATGCTATTTTAACTTGAAATCTGTATAAATCTGTACGTATGGTCAAAAGAACCGAAACAGAATAATATACCTACTTACCGTATGCATTCAAATTACTTTATTCTGCTTCTTTTGAAAAAAAAGAGAATAGGTTTGATTCATCACCTACCTCGACCTCCACGACACAGTTACTGGGTAACACGATACCCCTTGATAAGACTGGTTGTCAGATTTTGGGGATTCATTATTGTGCATTAAATCAATATTAATTACCTACCATTAGAGTTTGGTTAATAAGTTTCCTTAATTATTTACAATAAATGCATCACGAGAGCGCAATGTTTTGGAGAACACGCAAAAATATTTAATTGGCGGATGCCCCGTTTGAAAAATAAGTGAAACTGGCCACTAACTGACAGAACAGTACTACCAATCGCTATTTATTTACCTAAGTTCCGTTTTAAAGCAGATTATGGCTATTTAATCAATATAATTAGGAAATTCTGAAAAAAATCTGTATACAGTGCTTATCTGTATCATAAATCAAAAATCTGTATAAATACGGAGAAATCTGTATATATGGCAACACTGGGCCCTTATTCACCTACCATCCATCTTGCTGTACGTCCCACCAAGGCCGCGTTACTGGACCGTAGCATACATAATATCGTGCGCATATCCAGTGTGTTGTACGTCCGCTCAAGGCCGCGGACAGTTTGTTGCCAGATTGGGGACTTTTTCGCGATTTTACCCAAAAATTCTCTAAATCCCTGTTAAAATAAAAAAAGCCCTATGCCATGCTTAATATTAATAATTTTTCCGTACAAAAGGGAGAAATCCTTAAAAGTGGAAACACTGGCTGAATCTGATGTACTAATTGATGAACTTACACACGATCCAGCCAGAACGCACGGTGCACGATGCTCGCGGTGGTGGGGGGGTCGCTTGCTAGATGCAAAATTGTGTCGTGCAAATCCAGCTATAATTGATGTACGTCAAGACTGTCGTATTACGTCGGGTATCGGGCGTGGCATTGGCGGGACGTACAGCAAGATGGATGGTGAATAAGGCGCTTTAGAGGAAAATAAATATCTAACACGTTTTATTTGTATTTTTATTTTTCTTCCTTTAAAAATTAAGACAGGAATTCACTTTATCTGATTTGTTCAAATAAGGAGTCAAGAAGAAACTGCGATCTATATCGATAATCGAAGTTGTGGCAGTCAGGCACGCTACGCACAGCCAGGCCCAGTGTTGTTATCGTAAAAATTTGAGCTGCCGTACGTCACAGTCTGGTTTCCCGTATTTATGGGAAAAAAAGACTAAATTGCCGTATTTATTTAATAAATGTCAAATGTCTATGCATCACACGCACACTGGTGTAATTTGATTTTGTATAGTTGTATATTTTATAGTATTCCTATAAGTATGGGTCGTTACGTGATTTTCGCGAAACGTAACGTAACTAGTTACTTCGAAGGTGTCACCTGTTTTCAAAACAGGTGATTTTATTAACTAGTTATTTTTTAAATTCTATTCGGTGATTCAGTATTACAGTTATTTGCGAAACGAAAATATAAATGGTTACTTATGTAATACGATACATATTTATAGCTTTAAGTTTTTGAACGAATGAGTTTTTGTAGATACATAAGTAGTTACAATATTAACGTAATACTAATACAAATTAACTGCATCGAATAATGTATTATAATAATGAAAGTTTTGCAGGCGTATTTAGAAGTTCATTTGATTGTTTGTGTATATACAATGATTTGAAATATTTAAAATTCGATGTTTTTTTTGCACGTTTTAGTTTTTTCTCTATTTACACTTTTTCAATAGTCTAGTTGGCGTGCGTGTGCATGTTCGGATTTAATCATGTCACCACTTGGGACTTCGGGAACTCTCGGCTCGCTTTGCCGGTCGGTCAGTACCAGTAGGCTAGTAACCTGTCACTTATTACGCGGGGAAGAAACAACATGCGCTCGCAACGTATTTTTTTTTTCGATTCCCTCTTTTCATTCGATCACTGCATTGCTATGTAACTAGTTACAAAAATCACGTGTTTCTGTGTAACTCGAAACTAGTTATTCGGTTACATGCCCCGTAGCCAGTTATTGTAACGAGTGACGTGAAATAACGTCCATACCTAGTATTCCATGCTCCGTGAAGTATTCTGTGCTCCCTCCCTAATCACCACATTGCTAATGTAACGTTTATTAATCCACATGAATAGAAATCCTTATTTCATAATTAATCATGTGGTTACAAAATTAGTGCCAATGTGCCAAAAACAAAACTAGTAAATTAGTGTCAAACGTCAGTTAGTTGAGCATGGACGTAACTGTCTTGGAAGTAGAACTTTCGCAATGACAAGTTAAAAAATAACGCATCTGGTTTATTTAATTAATTTCTCGTCTGGAATTTATCTGCTATCAAGTAAGGCTAGTTTAATTTCTGTAGATACCATTGCCATACTTATATTTATCGCATTTACTAATCGTCAACAAACAAAACCAAAAGTAAATACTTAAATAAAACACAATCAAAGTTAAAGTCAAATAATTTATTTCAAATAAGCAAATTTAGGGCACTTTAAAGAAAAAAAAAAAAGAACAAAACTAATATATAGTTTTCTTATGGAGAAGAATAGGCAAGAAACTCCACCGTTACTCTTTTAAAATGTTTTACTATATTTTGTACACTATAATTATATGTGAAGACGATGCACATAGAATAAAATTACTATACTAGAACAGGTAAGTAAAAAGAATAAAAAATGAAGCAATGATAACGTATAAAAGGACAGCGCAAACATGATGGTTAAATAGGTATATATATTAAAATTTCTCCGAAATTAACTACTTTTGTATTCTGACTTTGCATTGAAATATTTGTATTTAAACAATTGCCTTGGTTTTCAGATCACACAATGACTATACACAAAGAGATACTACCGAAAGAAGTACGAGTATCGAAATGGTATTTTGGAGGATTGGCATCAGCTGGAGCAGCATGTATCACACACCCATTGGATTTGCTGAAAGTTCAAATGCAAACTCAGAAGGGAAAGAACGTCTCCATGGTGCAACTTGTTGGAACAGTGGTCAAAAATCAAGGTAAATGCTATGTGATTTTTAGGAGAACTTTATTAAATGCTTATGTATTAATAAATTTGCCTTTAGTATATTACAGCTATTAATTAGCAGTATTTTTAGAGTTCACCTGCAGCCAAGATTAAAAAATTGATAAAATTTGAGTGATTTATTTTAAAACTAAGATAATATTATGTTCAGAGAGGGTCATCTTATTTTAAAATAAACTCAGCCACATAAACATAATTAATACACCTTTTCAAAATAAATTATAGTAGTTAAACTAAAGAGAAAATGTGGATTAATCCTGAATTTATTGATTTAAGTAATTCTGATGAAAAGATGGATTGGTACTGGCTGTCATTATTGATAGAATGAAGGTGGTACTAAAATGTGTTTTTTTAGGTATCATGGGTCTTTACAATGGTATCTCAGCTTCATTGCTGAGACAGCTAACATACTCCACAGCAAGATTTGGAATATATGAGATGGCTAAACAACAACTTACTCCTAAAGATGTGAGCATTTGCTTTTAATGTTAAAGTCTAAACAGCAATACTGACAAATGTCTTGCAAGTACAGAACACAGAGAAAAAAAAAATGTGCCATAAACTTAAATATTGTTAAGTTATTGTAAAATAAGAAGTGAGCACTAGCGCATTCTCTTTTAAAAAAAACCATTTTTTTTTAACAAAAATTATAATTGTTCTAAATTGTATGTTTCTGAAGTAAAAATTCTATCCTCTTTATATTTTTTAGGGTCGCCCCTTAGCATTTTATATGTCGGCATTTATAGCTGGACTTGGTGGATTTGCTGGAGGATTTGTAGGAAATCCTGCAGATTTAGTCAATGTGCGAATGCAAAATGATGTCAAACTGCCACCTGAGCAAAGAAGAAAGTATGTAATAATTTTGTGTTGTGTTAACCTCTGAATATTCTATAAGGTTGTTTGAAAAAACAATACATCCTTATTATTATAGATGCGAAAGTTACCTACTCTGTCGCCTTAACTGCTCACAGATTGATCATAACCTGGGGACTATTTGCGACCTCCATACAAGCAAAAGCCAGTTACTTATAATAAAAAGCAATTAATGATTTCGTTTAACTCTCAATCTCTCTCAAACGATTCTAAAAAGATTTTAACAAAAACCAGCCCAGTCCATTTTTACGGGAATGGGGGCCAACTTCACCCAAAAAAAAAAGATTATTTCATTAAACTAATTACTTACGCTCAAATATTTTTTTTTTATCTCAAGCTCTCTAACGATTCTAATACGATAAAAAAAATATTAAGGTCCAAGTCCATTTTTGCAGGAATGCCCACTTCACACAATAAAGTAAAATCGTTTTTACATAAAAAGTAATTACCTACTCTTAAATATTTTTTCTTTTCTCTCAAACACTAACGATTCTCAAACGATTGTTATAAATAAAAGTTCAGAATAATTAAATCGAAGGGCTAACTTCACAAAGGTGTTTTGTACCCTATGAAATTGTATCAAGACGCGCGCACACAGCGGAAAAAATCGCAAGCGCAGCGTTCAGTGGACCCAGTAACGTTTAGTCTTTATCTTTTTCTTTAAAATTCTTTTACGTAAAATTTAGTAGTTTTAAATGTTTTTTTTTTTTTTTGTAAATCCATGAATCTATCGATGTTCACTCCGTCTTTCGTGGTGGTACAGAACCTACTGATAGCCTTTGGCGCCTGCTATTTCACAGGCGATAGTAAACTGTAGTGCGCGTAGTAATTATTTTCGTTTGCCATTTTATTTCGCAGTTTAAAAATCGCAAAGATTTAAATTCGTAGTACGCGCTTAGCATAATACTTGGAAATAAGTTTAAATTCCGAATTTATTTCAGCTACAAAAATGCTATTCATGGTTTATGGCGAGTAGCAGCAACTGAAGGTGTAACACGACTTTGGGCGGGAGCCACTATGACTTGCAGCCGTGCAGCTCTCATGACTATAGGACAACTAGCCTTTTATGATCAGATCAAGATAGTACTTCTCAAAACTCCAGTTTTCGACGACAATGTCGTAACGCATATCACATCGAGTTTATTAGCGGTAAGTTTATTGTAACCGAAACTTGTGTTAACTTCTCTAGGTAGGTAATACTACTAGTTAATTTGTTCCTCTAGAAGGTTAACATGTTTTATTTAATATTTCCAGGGAGGTGTAGCAACAACTATGACACAACCGGTGGACGTCCTCAAAACACGTGCGATGAACGCCAAGCCAGGAGAATTTAATGGCTTAATCCATCTCATCACAAGTACTGGCAGGGAAGGTCCCCTTGCATTCTTTAAAGGATACATTCCAGCATTTGCTAGGCTTGCGCCTCATACTATTTTAACATTCGTATTTCTAGAACAACTGAGGATGAGATTTGGTGATATCAAACCAGTAGGTTAACCATTTAGAAGAGTTTGCTGTAGACTTTTACATAGTTTTGTAGAATGGTATTAGACAATGTGTGCTGACTAGACTTTATTAGATGCATTTAGTTTTACAATTTAAGGCATTCGACCATCTAATATAATATAGGTTATTTACAACAGAAATAAAGTAGTTGCTTGCATAGATTTTAAGGTCGAAGACCCATGCATGTTTGATGTTGGTACTAGGCTTGACTGGTCTATAGGACGAGGTCTATCATGTCACGTGTTGACAACAAAACATTTCCCGAGACTGTATGGTTAATCCTGAGGGTAACAATCCCAAAAGAAGAACAACACTACATCTGAATAATGTAAAGAAAACGTAGGTAATGCATTAAAATAAGCCTAAAAATCGTTATTTAGAAAAACAAATCCGGCAGATTGTGTAGGATCCAATTCTGTAAACAAAACAAAGAATGCATTTTTTTTTTCGAATATTAAGTTTAATGGATAGGATATTAACCTCTCCAGAATACAAATAAAGGCTAATTTTGTCACCTTTAGGATTGACCTCAAATAGTCAGGAAGTAAGTTATAAATTACTCACAGTCATGTGAGAGTTTTGATAGTTACCATTTTCTTGATTATTTTTATTGTTTTTAAAATTTTATAAATAATTTGTTTTAAAAATATATATTTATAATTATTTATTAATATATTATTATTTATTTTATATTTGGAATTAGGTTACATAGGTACCTACTTGGAGATTATCTACTTAATTTGGTATTAAACTTAGAAGCCGCTAGCAATTGGTGCCATTTCGTTAACTTTGGTCATAATTGGCTGGACTTGGTAGAACTTATGCCTTGCCAATAGATTGTAATAAAGAGGCTGCCACCCTAATAAAGAATAAAAATACCTAAGGCTATTGAAAGATAGTCTACTCATTAAAATTGCTCAATAAACATTGGCAACATTACCTAAACTAAGTATATGCTGTCATGCTAAAGGTACATTTCCGAAGGCGACCGCAAACTGCAGCGGCAGTGCCGCCCAAACGCAATGAGAGACCACAGCGACAATACGGGCTTCTATGCATTACTATGAAAACGCAACAGCAGGCGATTGAGCGGCGACGGCATACCAGTAGTGCTGCCTGTCAATGGCTGTCAGTAACAGCAACAAAGACGTATTTTTTTTGTTTAACCAAGTGAGTTTCGCGTAGCTGAAGAAATTAAATGCCGCTGCTATCCTAGATGTTACGTCGTGTTCGAAATCAAAATCGCAGCAGCACTGTCGCCTGCATTTATTGTCAACCGCATCGCCGCTGCCGTCTGCGGTATGCCGTTGCCTTCGGAATGTATCTTAAGCCAATAATATTATTACAAACTAAGCTTAAATGTTTTCCGGTTTGCTATAGTATAGTAAAGCTTAACGCACACGTACCTATAAGCACTACACGTGATCAGCATCGGCTCAACTCGAGCGTTTCAGGATTCTTTCTATAAAACTCTATACTGCAACGCACTCTTATAAGCATCGTAACAGCATCGCCTCGGCTCGAGATCAACTAGTAAACAGCAGTAACTGATCTTACAGCGGGCCGACCACCCGCTAACAGCGAGCCATCGCCTCGCTTGGTCGTGACCACCTTCATCCAGCCGTAAGCGAGGCGACTCCTGGGAGGTGCTGAACCGATCCGGTTACGTGCTTAAGTTGAGTTGACGGCGAGCTGATGAGGTGAATTGATGCGTATCGCGAGCAGTGCTTATACGTGTGCGTTGACCTTAATACGACAGTTTTCTAACAGTTCATAATTGAAGATGACAAGTTATGAAATGCCTCGTTTATTAGAATAAAAAATAGCATGATCTGTTATGGCTCCTACACACTATACCGGCGGCATGGCCGCCGGCACGTACCTACCCCCGGCTTTTGCGCCTTCATTTCCTTTGCGATCCTTTGTGCGGCAGGGCCAGGTGCTCCGCGGTTTGCCCGGCGGCAGGGCCGCCGGCATAGTCTGTAGGAGCTATTATAGTTTTTAAACATAAACTTAAGCACTGGTGTCAAGCGTTCTTCATAATTTAATTATTCGCACATACTAAAATACTATATTTGTCCCTGTGAGGGTCAAGACAAGAGTTTTTTTACTTTTTGGATGCGTTATATTTAGGGCTGTGTTGTTAAGAAATTATGTTATGTTTATATTGTGCCAAAATAATATCTTTAACAAAATAAGAATTTGATGGTTTTTAAAACTCTATTCCATTATAATACGACAGTGGTTACAAACTACTTTTATAGAATTTATTTTTGGATGTATTTTTGATGATTTGAGATACATACATTCCTCAAAAATATTATACTTATTTTAAACTGTATTCAAATACACAATATACTGTTATTTACAAGGGCGGATCCAGAGGTTGGGTCAGGGAGGCAATGGGGCCCCCTGGGCTGGGTCTAGGTCGACCACTGATATTTTTTCTAATCTCAAGGATTAAAAAAAAACATATTTTAAATATATACGCGAACGACACGCATAATACGACTATTTACTGTTATAATTATATTATGATGCACCAGCTATTAATCACGCAACACATTTTCGTAAACGATTACGACTAATCCCTTTCATTTTGGCAGTTCAAAAACATTGATTGCGTTATTTACGTTGTTGAGCAGATTTTTTTTTCGAACTTGTGAGACAATGGAGTAGCAATCTGTTTCAAAACGATTCAGATTCTGATTGATGAAAAAATATGAAAAGAAAATATAAATAGTATGATTTTGCCAAAAACGGTCAAAATATATTCACTAAGAAGCAGTTAGGAGTTCAAGGCCCCGTACGTCTGCAAAATATAAATGTAGGGTGCTAAAATGTTTGTGATCGCTTTGCTCGTTCTAGCATCCTATATTCTTAAACGTTCTGCTTAAGTCGACAAAGTAACACCTATTCAGGTATGTATGACTGTTCAAAAGAAAACCTTACCTACACAAAACGGTGTGCAAAAATTTTCGAGCTCGTTTCGCTCGCTCTTGCATCCTATATTCTTCTGACTCTCAAAATTTTCTGCATAAGTCGACCAAGCAACTCCTATTTCCGTGACAATGTTCAATAGCACCTAACTGCGAATTTTGAGACAGGGTGCAAGATATTTCAAGCTCGCCTCGCTCGCTCGCGCATCCTACATTTATAGCATACCTACAGAGAAGGTGCAAATGCACCTCCCTGGAAAAAAAAAATCCTGCCGGGTGCAAGGCCCATGTTGTTGTTGGTACAGTATGTTTTTTTTGTTAGTCATTATTCAATTTTTGCCAAATGTTACTAGAAATACCTACATAAACTGAGAACACCGAGGAACTGGGAACACCCTGACTGGACCTCAACTATGTGACCCCCCCCCCCGGCTCGAAGGCTGGATCCGCCCTTGGTTATTTACGTGTATCATATAGAACTCACGACCTGTTGAAAATTGTTAAGTGTCTGTTTAGTGAAGTAAACAAACAAGTCATCATGGTTTGGCATCAAACAGAAATCACCATGGCTCATTACACTTGTGACATTCCAGAGCCGAATGTTAGAGTTAACTCTAAGAAGTTAAGATAGCTATTGTTTGTCTTTAATGCCAATCGAATAATAAATGACTTGAACAGTATCTGTCTAACTGTGCGATTGCACTGGCGAAGCATTCACATAAAACCATGTTGAAATCTCTGTTTTCTGTCAATGTATCAACTCGCGTTTGCATTGCTAGGCAACTTGTTGACACGAAACATGTTTTTTTGACGTTTCTTAACACTTGACTTGTTTTACAGACAAATTGTATAACACAATGTTTCTTTACGAATTTTGCAACATGTCCACTACATATTTCGATGTTTACCGTCTTATTTGGATAACACTACCTAAACATTCCACTAAACACAAGCTATCGACAAGTTTCGAGACAATCAAACCACAACAATAACAGTGCGAACGCAAACAAACGTGACAAATCTGTATATAAAACATGTCAATTGAATATGTTTCTAAACAGTGCGAACGCAGCTAACATGTTTCGTGCAGAGCGAACGTAAATTCAACAAAACGAGTTATGAGACAAGTTTCGAAACATCTACTTGGTGAATGTTTTCTGGGGCAAACGCATAGTTATAGTTTAAGCTAAGCAGTGTTCAATATCATAAGTAGAACAGCCCTATTGTCAGCGAGGTAGAGTATCACTGTTACTCGTGTACCTCTACATAACTATTTAATACACACTATACATCACGCATAGCCAGTCTGGTATGTTTTGTGAGAAGACTTACAAGGAAACTGGTGCGTGTTATTAGTAGGATGGTAAAGATATCACACTTTTATTCATCCTACATAGAATTCTTCCATTCAAGTGTCCTAAAATGACCGATGCGGTTACAAATCCTATCTTTAAAAACTTTATAATTGTTATTTTTTAAATGTTGACATACTGTTACAGCCTTATAGGTTCAAGCATAGTTTTTGTTTCAACCCTAACCCTCTTAACGCTCTTTGTACTCATCATTATCAACAACTTTTATTATGGGACCAACCATGAAACAGAAAAAAAAAATCTGCTGTTCCATACATTTGTGTTCACAGCAGCAATCTCGAGCAGATTCTTCGAAGAAGAAAATGATGATCAAAATGATGAGTATAAAGGCCTAAGAGTTAAGGTGTTAACAAAATCTAAGGTATATAAGTAAATTATTATATGAATGTTCTTATACAAATTGTATTGTAATGCGTGTAAGTTCTTAGTACCCAAGGTATTAATCAATGTTTGACATAAGACTTAGCTAATAGTCTAAGATCCGACCTAGAGATGACCTTCATCCATTTGTTTAATGCATGAAAAGTATTTTATATCAAATTTAGTATGTTAAAAAAAATATCGCGAGTGGTTTGGTTTAAAACTTCCTGGCCGGACTATGATTAATTAAAAATCCAAAAAGAACTTTTTCCCCAAAAATTGCACTTATTTTTTTAACGATTAAATCGTTTTAGTAACAAAAATTGTATCTTAAAAATCACTATCCATTGGTATATCACTTATGGCTACTGGGCGCCAAGAATATTTCTAAACTTAGGTAGCCAATTAGTCACCTATTTAGGTCATCAACTCCGAATTGACTAACAAATGCCAAAAGTCGAGTTAGTAGCAAAAGGTCCTTGAAAATCTCAATTGGTGTATATCTTACAATGTTTTAAAAAAGTCGGTTTAGAATTTTTTATTAATTACATTCAGGCCAGGATTTTTTTTGCCAACCCACTCGCGATATATTTTCTAACTTATTAAATTTGAAATAAATCAATTTTCATCGCATAAACAGATGGGTTAAGGACCGTCCTAGGTCGGATCCTCTACTATAATAGTTTCTCCAAAAATAATAATAACTTTTACCTAATCGTATATAAATTCCTGTGCTAGTCACAATTTATTCAATATATATATTTTTTCTTATGCAATTATTTGATGTCTATAAGATTGTTACTAATTGTTGTATGCTTTATAGGGAAATGAAAGACCTTCCATCATTAGTCGAAATAAATAAATGTGTCCAATTAGTCAAATAGGACTTCTTGTGAAGATAAATTTCGATAAATTTTAGAATTCCGTATTGGTGGTTGTTTATTATTAAAATTCTTGTTACTCAACATTCTTTGTTTTGATTAGGTACATGTCCTTTTCTCAATCCGGTTTATTTAAAGTTTTCAGGCTCCGCTCTCCTAGACATTGGTTTAGCAATCGCCTGGTAGGTAATTATTGAAACCTTCCTCTATTGCAGGAGCTCGAAGCCCAACTTTCAGAATGATGATTGGATTTCGTTTTGTCACGGCTTAGGCACCTGTCCCACCGCCGCGGCCGGTGATAACAAGACGCGAGTAGAGCTAGCCACAAAAAACGAGTTAGTGAGCTACAAGTAGCGAGTGCGCGTTGGCGACTAGCTATTACTCGCTGATATGCGTATGTACAGAGCGTGAGTCTCTCAGGGAGTATTCTGTCTTCCAAGGGAGCGTCGCACTGTGTAATAGTCGTCGCAGAGTAATAGTTGTGTTGACTTGACGTTCTGCTCATCTGGCGTCGCTTGGATATGACTTATGGAAGTGACCACTATCCCATCATGACTGTATTCCCTTCTAAAAATGTTCCCACTAAAGTCCCCTTTTAAAACACCAGCTAAACTCGGCAGGTTGATTGATTTTTTTTACCACTTTCCTGGACTTAGCTAATATCCGCTTGAAGGTGATGAGATTATCCAGGTTAATATCGCTGTTAACAGTATCTTCAGCCCTGGCCCTGACCGTGTCAGTGCATTCCCTATCCCACCATGGTGGAGAAGGAATTCTATCAGATTGGGGTTTTTTGGAATGGAAGCAATCATCTGTTATAGGAGAAACGGTGGAAGAAAAGGACAAAGCATTCCTGGGCATTATCACTGTTAATTTTTGGAAGGGAACATATTCTTAAATCTAAAATTTTTGGATATAAATCCCAATCTGCTGAGTTTAGCTGGTTTTAAAAGGGGGGGGGGGGGGACTTTAGTGGGAACATTTTTAGAAGGGAATTCAATCATGATGGAATAGTGGTCACTTCCATAAGTCATATCCAAGCGACGCCAGATGAGCAGAACCTCAAGTCAACACAACTATTACTCTGCCCTGGAGCAGACCTGCGTGTAACATTGCCATTGTTGATGACACAAAGATCAAGATCATCCAATATATCCAGCAAGCCTATGCCAAAATTATCACAAGTTCCTGATCCCCAACGATAATGGTGACAATTAAAATCACCCATAACAAGTATTGGACCGCTAACACTGCATAACAAATTTCTAATTACCGAAAGATATGCGAGTTAAGGGTGCGCAATATAAAAAGTAAAAATATTTATATCCTCAGCCTTAACAGCAACAACATTTATGTTATCGCCAACAGAGGGTAGTGGAACTGGGGAAGATGATACTTTGGTATTGATGGGCAAAGCACATCCCCCATATCCATCAGGTCTGTCATTATGAACATTAACGAAAAAAAGCATCCTGAAATTACTTTCAGGTAAAAGCCATGTCTCAGCAATGCCGCAGATTGATGGTTTATATTTATTAATTAAAAAGGATAGATCAGGTTTCCTGGGATTAATACTCCTCACGTTCCATTGAAGGAATGTCAGGGGATGGAATATTATTTATATAGTTTAATGTTGAGGTCAGTTTTAGGGCAACGTGGTCGGGTATTGAATGGGTTGGATTCACAAGAACAGTCATTAACATATTGGTAATGAGGTCTAATATAATAAAGGTGTATTAAATATAACCTTGTTACGTAGAGAAGATTTGAGAGATTTTTTATAATTTCTTCCTCTGTCCATTCAGTAGGGATGTCCCTACTCAATGGACAGAGTACCCATTCTTGTGATATTGAAATGCGGGATGGAGGCAGTATAATTATGTTGTATTAAAAGGTTATTATTTAAAACACTGTTTGCGTCCTGATGCGATTTAAACTAGACTGAGACGCGATTTCTACTTAAACGTTTGATCCCATCGAGGTGTATGTTATTGAAGTTATTCATCGTCAAAAACATACCAAACTTATTGTAATTGGTTGTAACACAGTGCCTGAAGTTTGATCATCCTTGAGGGAAACGTGGACAATATACGGTGCATTATCCCTGTCTGTATAGGTAAGTCTGCCGATTACGTTCTTTGCTATTTTAGGTGGGATATTAGAAATGGTAGGGGATGAGCCAGCAACTCTTTTTCGGTTTAAGGTCTCTGTATCCATAATAGGGTCTTGCGTGAGTATTTGGGTGTCATGGGCTCCCCCATTACCCTGCGGTAACAGTTAATACAGGGGAAATTTCAAAAGGTTCATTCGGAGAATCTTGGTCAGGGGCTTTTTGGAGTTCATTTTGAACAATAATGGTTAAAAAGCGGGACAATTACAAATAAAATTAACCTTACACAAAGAATAATCTCGATTTAAGTTCACACTAATAAAAACCACTAAAATCGAAAAAAAATTGTAGCCCAAACAAAGAAAAACCAAAGAACGCACGAAAAATCCCAACAAGTTCGTTACTACTGCTTATAGTCCGCAATCCAACGGAGTTGGAGAAAGAATGAACAGAAATATTTACTTGTTAATTGTGGTCGGTTAGACAAAGACATTGGACATATTATGTGTACACTTCGGTGAAGTCTATGACACCCAAGATCCTCACCTAGCAGCATAGACCATGGTTACTCAAATAAGATAAGCTATAGACATAAACTCACAAATTATTACCTAACCGCAGGAAAATTGTAAAGCCATGGATAACTCTCATGGGCTTCTTCAATGGAGACAAATTACTGAGCAGAAAATGAGGGAATCATTGATGTACCATATAAAGAATTGATAGGTTGTTTGCTATTTATATCTATGATTAGTCGACCTGATATAACTTATCCAGTTGCATGTCCTCCGCGCCTACGCGGGCTTAAATTACACTATAGGGGTAGGGCAGACAGGACTACGCGGAAGTCGGTTTTGCAGCGATTGTTTCTGTCACTTCCTTTTGTAGCACAACATATTTGTGGCGATGAACAAATCGTTCACCCGAATCACTATGTAACGTCCCTACGATAGTGACACATCACTACGTTTTTGGACGAAAACTCTGACGATTATTTTTCTGGGGGTTTGACTGTTTGTTAGTTATTAATCCAGGTTCTCACTATTTCTATTGTGCGACTATCACTTGTTATTCTGATTGTATCAATCTACCTGGTGTACCTACTACAATTTTGTGAGTGTTCCTGGCTGATTAAACTATATAACCTATGTATCACAGTGAATGGTTTTATTCCGAATATTCGGGAGCAACTATATCCCGCATATTGACTTTTTAAGAAGACAATATTTTAATTTTGTTGGTTTAATGGTTAAAATGCTATTTTATAGAAATGGCATAGTTTAATAAAATTATTTAAAATAATATTCTGCCATATTAAAAGTATGTCATTGTAAATTCGGACACAAACATTCGGTCAAACAAGAATTATATTAAATAATTTTTATGCCTATAAAATATTCGTTTACGGAAGATTATGCCAAAGGTGTTATGCCTAATAAATTTCGGAGCATCAATATTCTGCCAGATAGGGAACCCATTTGCCAAATATACCTACAACTTTTCTATTACATAACCAGAGTTCTATAAGATTAATTAAAAACTTTGATATTGGAAAAAGGTCCAAGCATATTGACATTGAAGCTCATTATTTAAAAGATATAGTACAAAAGAAAAAGAAAAAAGTCAAGAAGAAGAAGATCAGTAAAATAAGTGCGAGCTGATGAAAATGTTTCAGATTTTTTCACAAAGGTTTTACCAAAAATAACACAACTATTTTGTTAGTAAACTGAATTTATTATAAATATGTAAGAAAATTATAACACGTGTCACGTAATTAAAATTATACCTAAAAGCTACCTGTTATGATAATTCAAATTTGTTGATTATTTCTAATTTCCTAATTAGCGGATTATGAAATTTAGGAGGAGCTCGTGGCTAAGTAATAACTGCCGCACGGATCGATCCATCAGGTTAAGCTAAGCTTGTCGGGGTTGGTCTGTGGATGGGTGACCATCTTTACATACCGAAAGCACGTTAAGCCGTTAGTCCCGGCTGTGGTTCGTGGATCTTTGACAGTCGTTCAGGCGCAGTCCGAGGGGGGGGGGGGGTCCTGGGGGTCATGACCCCCCCAAAATCATTCAAGCTGTCGACAACTTGAATGATTTACGTTTCTTACTAACTAAATACTGTAGCTACTTGAGCCACAGTGACCGCGATGGGCATTCTAACAAAAAAAATATGAAAAAAAGCCTGTTAAGCAAACTCGGGAATTTGGGTACCACTACACACGGGTTAGGGCCAGCTTTCAAAACCTAAACTACTGTAACGAGTTTAAGCTTTTCATCTCGACAAAGTAAGTTGTCTTCCTGTATAATGGTCAAAAGAAAACACAGAACCTATTGAAGGCGCGGTGCTAAAATTTTGAGGCTCGCTTGTCTTGATTTTTGAGCTTTTCTTCATAAGTCGACAAAGCAAGTAATTCTTAGTTCTTTTGGAATGATTAAAAGAAAATCTAACGTACCCGAAAGTGCAAAATTTTTGAACTCGTTTCGCTCGCTCTTATATTCTACACTTTCATAGTTGCTTGCCCTTTCCTGCATAAGTCAACAATGTTACTCCTATTTCTGTTTGAAAATGTTAATCAAATTCTAAGAAAACAGAACCTATTTAAGGCGGGTGCTTTTTAAGACTCGCTTCACTCGCTTGTCTTAATTCTTGAGTTTTTCTTCATAAGTTGATAAAGCAAGTCATTCTTAGTGCTTTTGGAATTATCAAAAGAAAATCTAACGTATCCGAGAGTGTGTAAAAATTTTGAGCTTGCTTTGCTCGCTCTTAATTTTCATAGTTGTTTGGGTTTTCCTGCATAAGTTGACAATGTACCTAACTCTTATTTCTGTTTGAAAATCTAAATCAAATCTAACCTATCCGAGAAGAGGTGTTAAAATTATCGAGTCAGTTTCGCTCGCTCTTCTCACCCTACATAATCTTTTGTCCTAGTACTTATTATTTATCAAAAAGCTAGCGACCAATTTGGCAGCATCTCATAATTTTATCGAACCCGTAATAATTCATATTGTGGGGTCGGGGATGTAAAAATGCGGTAGTGGGGCGCGTCATTTCAGTGTAGACATAAAGCGCTATGCGCTATAGCGCTCGCCGGCAACTGCTGCGGTACCGCTCGTTTCATTCGCTCGGCTCGCGCATGGTTTGTCACTGTTTTAACCCGACCGTTTGGTCAGGGTACCCTAGCTTAGTTACTGCGACCAACTGTGAGAAAAGATCAGAAAGGTCAAAAACTTTTTAGAGTATCAATTAAATATTTCCCTAGTATTCCTCGGCACCCATTGTGACCCCCCCAAAATCTTGGGCTGCGACCGCGCCTGCTTTATAAGGTAAGGTAGGTAGGTCATTTATATACAAATAAAAAAGGGCCAAGAACTGAACACTGCGGAACTCCTATAGTGATAATAAAACCCGGGGATCGCTTGCCGTTAACGTCCACTCTTGAATCTGGATCCTATTATCCAAATAAGAAATAAGAAGACCAAAGGCAGTTATTCAATGTAATTATTCATCACAATAAACCAGTTTTATATATACGTACGTATACACACTGACATTTTTGAAAATTATAATCAAAATGACACGATTTCTTTGTAAAGTATTATATTATTTTAATTATTGTGAATGTGAGGACAATGTGGATATTTTTTTTTTTTTTTTTTTTTCTTTCTCAGTTGTATTTAATGATGGTCTGGCAGTTTGAGTAGTCGATGCGGCCTACCCAAATATCCTTTCTTTGGTATGGTTCGTCGAGTTGAGCTCCTTAAGTTCTTAGTTGAGCTCCACGATTACTGACAAATGCTTGCACTGAGTTGCGTTGGTTAGGATAAAAACCCAGGGTGGCATTTTAAACCATTTACTGTACATGGATGATATTAAACTATACGCGAAAACGAAGAGTCAACTGAACAAGTTAGCTAACCTGACAGAGAAATTCCCAAACGACATAAAAATGGAATTTGGAATAGATAAATGCAAAATAAATACAAAGCAGGTCAGAACTACAGACACCAATATACTCCGTAGAAACAGGCGAACTGATAGAACCACTGGGTGAGCAGGATACTTACTTACAAATACCTAGCATATATACAATCAAGTCAGATACACACAAAAAGACCAAACAGAAACTAAAACAACAATTCCAACATAGATTAAATACTATTCTAAACACAACGCTACTCACGAAATACAATAAAATCAATTAACACCTTTGCTATCCCTGTCCATTCTTTCGTTATAATCAATGCAACGCAAAATTAACACATCAATGACTAAATTCCGTAATTACCACCCAAGATCATGCCTGCAAAGGTTAACACTACCGCGAAAGGAGGGAGGCAGGGGACTTAGTGACATTTTAAATTTACACAACCGACTGATCACAACCCTCAGAAAATACTTCTTCGATAAAACTGCATCTTCCACACTGCACAAACTAATAGCTCAAAATGATCAACACTTTACAGCTCTTAATCTTAAAGACACAACTGAACAGTAAAGCGAAAGAGTGACTGATGACAAAAACAGAAGAGAGAGTCTCTACGCGGAAGAAGATGTATACCAGTTAAAGGTCTACAAAGATGCGTCAAACGGTTAAATCGAAGCAAACTCTTTTCGAAGACTGAAAGATGTATGCTGTTTGCAATACAAGACCAAGTAACTGAGACCAAAAACTAAAGAAAATACATTTTTAAAGAATTTAACAACCGACACAATGTAGAAAGTGCAATAGTTCACTAGAGACAATCCAACATATCACCAGCGCTTGCAAATCAATAGCCCAGACAGACTATAAACAGCGACACGAGCAAGTAGCCAACGTAATAGTACAAAAACTAACTCATAAATACAAAGGATTGTGGGCAAAATACACACAGCTCCGCCACCGGTAAAACCACTGTAGTTTTGAAGACATTACTTCTCCCTATACTCAAATCAAATCAAATCCAATAAAATGTTTATTTGCCAGAAATACATTGTTTTCGTACAGGTGAGATCTTATAACCTTAAGCTGCTTTTAGACTACGCTATACTACTGTGCTATATAGTATAGCAAAGAAGGACCTAATCCTAAACTATATAGCATGGCGTTCACATTACGCGATATTATCGCAAGCATTTATAGTATATAGCAAACTCAGTTGACTGCGATCTTTGAAGAGTGTGCACAGTTGCACAGCACACATCACGATCGACACATAATACTGGATCTTGAAAGCTCATCGAGCGATGATGACAATGCGGAATTTGACACTATCTTGTCATTAATGCTACGAAAGAAGAAAAATGCCAGACCCTGCTATCTAATTACGCAACACATTTTCGATTTGCAATTGAGTCAAATTGGTTTCGTTTGACTAGAATTGCTCAATTATAAATTAGTCAAACGAAACCAATTTGACTCAATTGCAAATCGAAAATGTGTTGCGTAATTAGATAGCTAGTTATCATATCATATAAAGTTCAGAGGAGAACGTGGTGATTTCAAACTTTTTGAAGATTTAGATAACGAGGATCATTTTCAAAATTATTATAGGATGTCCAGGCAGCATTTTTATCAACTCCATTGATTGAAAAAAAACGATATAAAAAAGCAAAATACACTAGGTACTGCGGGATAGCATTACTTCTATGGAACGATTAGCGGTTACTTTAAGGTAAGTAATACCATCTCACTTTATTATTAATTTATTCTTATAAATAAACATCGTCATTGCTATAATTACAATTCAACGGTTAATCAACATCAAAATATATAAATCAAATACAGGGTGTACCGGAAAGGGGGTATACATCCGAAGGGAGGTCAATGTACTCATGAAACTGAACAACATTCAACAGTTCAACAACAACTGTTGTTTGAAGAGTGATCCTGAATAACAGCATTTGTGCTTCTTGGTCGATTTGACATGTATGGAAGAATGAACTCCATAATTTCCTCGTACTTACAAGGATTTATTGAAGTCGCAGCTTGCCCTGTTGTACATTTTTTCCTACCGAGTGATTGTCTATATCCATCTCTTAATTTTTTCCACATGTTCTTTGCTTCTTAGACTGAAACATAATAGTTAATTATTATTTTTTATTTTTTCAGGTTTTTGGCTGCAGGTGACTCTTTTACTTCTATGGGATATAGCAACAGAATGGGAATAAGTACAATATCTGGTATTGTTGAAGAAGTTTGCAACGCTTTATGGACCCATCTCCAACCATTGGTGTTAAGAGAGTCAACTATAGAGGACTAGAAAAATATTGCTGCTGATTTTAATAATATAACCCAATTTGATCATTGCATAGGTGCAATTGATGGAAAGCACGTTATAATACAAGCACCTCCAAACTCTGGTACCGATTTTAACAATTACAAAAAAACATTTTCAATTGTCTTATTGGCGGTGGCCGATGCAAACAACATATTACTTTATACTGATGTTGGGTCTATGGGTCGTTTTAGTGATGGCGGGATTTTAAATGACAGTATTTTTGGACAAAAATTAAGAACTGACTAATTAAATTTACCTCTCGGTGAGCTACTTTATAATGGAGGCCCAGAAATACCGTACGTTCTTGTGGGGGATGAAGCTTTCCCTCTTGAAAGACATATAATGCGTGCCCAAAAGATAAATTAACCGATTCAAGAAGAATTTTCAACTACCGGTTGCAAGGACACTCCAAGTAATAGAACACACATTTGGATTATTGGCAACTAAATGGAGAGTATACAGGCGTCCTTTTGAGTGCCGTGTTCAACTTGTTGACATAATTGTTAAAGCCACGTGCGTGTTACATACTTTTCTCATTGAAAACAAATACTGTAACAGCACTCCCAGGGAGCCAATTAATACCAACCAACTTATACCGTTGACTCACTGCGGTTTCACATATTCCAATGAATTTTTTTTCATCAGGGAAGAATTTGGCCGATATGTTAAATACTATTGGACAAGTCTCATGGCAAAACACACGTACACAGGATCAATTATCTCGTATGCAAAAAAACTAAGTAGTTTTAAATAAAATATTTTTACTTACTGTCGGGTAGATCACACTTTTGTTTTACTTTTCTCCACGCTGCATCCTTCAATTCATTATTTTTGTACTGTTCTGTTGTAGTGTTCCACAGGCACGGATATTTTCTTACACTCTCTATAAAGTGTTCCATGTTGTAATCCTAGATCTACAATAGAGAAAAACTAAGACAAAAACAATCATTCGGCGCCAGCGCAAATCCGTCGCAGGCACAGGATCGTGTCCAGACGTGTTGTGTCGCTCATTTCGCTTGCGGGACGGCCAGGGGTGAGGGAGGAGGAAGACGGCGGCGCGTGATAAAGCACAGCAGGAACTCAGCGCATCGCACCAATTTTATAGCGTACAGTAAGCCAATAATATATAGTACAGTACAGTTTGAACGTGTCCATAACAATGTATGGTGCGCGATATTGTTGTGCTATGAACTATATGCTATTATATTATAGCCAGGGTTGGGCAGTATTTGAATTACTTGTAATTAAAATACGTAATTGAAATACAAATACGTATTTGGTATTTGTATTTCAATTACTTCCTTAAAATGTAATTTGTAATTCGTATTTCAAATACCTGATGCCGAAGTATTTTGTAATTAGTATTTTAAATACTTGAGGCTTCAAAATACATTTTAACATTTAAATACATTTAACCTTCATTTAACGATCGTGAGTGTGAGTAAGAGGCGAGAGTGCAATGATGGTAAAGCAGCTATTAGAGTGGGCAACTCTGCACCTGTCGGTCGATTCTGTAAAAATATTAACGTGAGGGTTAGGCGAAGTGAGCGTGAAGTGAGCTGTCACTGCCACAGAATCGACCGGCAGGATGCAAGGGATTACCACTATTGACAGGTCACTTCACGCTCACTTCACCTAAGTTTCACGGTGATATTTTTACAGAATCGAACGGCTGTTATGTACACTGTACGCTATGACTGTACGTCAAAATTGGCCCACAAAATGTAAAAAAATGTACGTTGAATGATCAATGTCAAGCTAAGATGTCAAATTTTTTCACGGAATAAATAAAGCTTTTGTTCCGTGTAGAATACGAGTTGTATTATTAAAGTTTGTCTGACAGTACATTTAAAAATCTAGTGTTCATGAAAGGAAACTGTAGTTTTACTGATTATTTAAGTAATCTTGTTTTCCTCTACTTTTCAGCCCATGCTTATTGATGATGACTTATTTTGTAATATGTAATTTGTATTTTTGTATTTCAATTAAAAATAGCTAAAATACTGTATTTTATATTTCAAATACCTTACTTAAAGATATTTTGTATTTTAATTACTTGCGATACTGTATTTTGTAATTTGTATTTCAATTAAAGCAAAGCATGTATTTTGCCCAACCCTGATTATAGCGTAGTTTGAAAGCAGCTTAAGTGTCGTTGTATTCTGCATTTTTTTTATTAATTAACATACATTCTTATTTTATTACTATTATTATTAAATATTATTACCATGCATTTATTCAATATTCTATTTATATTGTCAATATTCTTACAATTATAGGTACCTACTAAATTTCAAATTTTATGTTCTATAAATTTCTTAAAACTATAAAAACAACCCTCTCAAAGCCATTCTGTTAATTTTGTCTTGAACACATTACCCTGTAATAACTTTAAATTATTTGGTAAGTTATTATAAATTAAAACAAACATATTAAAAACATACAATAGGTTGTGAAATTTAACCCTTTTTTGTCTAGTTGTTGTTGTTGTTTAAAGTAATGCATGTGTTTTTTTGTGAAGATGCAAATATTTTATAAGTAACATGCAAGGTATTGGAAGAATTTTTTCATTTTTGAAATAATCGTTTACCTAGGAACCAAGCCTTGTTGATAACCCGAATGCATCGTTTCTGGATTTTAAAAACTCTGTCGGTATCGGTCGAGTTACCCCACATTATTAATCCATAGCTCAGTACAGATGATACATAACCATGGTAAGCTTCTACAGAAACATTGTGTCATAATTTTATTAACGCAAACACAAACCTATCAAGTTTCTGACAAATTGACTCAATATGACTTTTGGAATTTAGATATTTATCTACATTAATTCCTAGAAATTTTAAGTCGTCTACTCGTTCTACTTTTTTATCTTTAAAAAAGTAGGAGTTAAATTCGATTAATTTTGTTTTGCTAATGTTTATGTTCAAATTATTATTTTACTTCCAGCTTACTTAATCTGATAGGACATTATCGTTAATTAATTTATAAGCGTTTTTATTCTGACATTTTCTAATAATTGTAGGGTCATCTGCAAAAAGAATAAAATTCTGCAAAGTGGCTTCCGGAAGATCGTTTATATAAAGCAAGAATAGTAAAGGACCGACAATTCTACCCTGAGGCACACCATTTTTTATTATTGCCATTGATTTAAAAAAATCTTTCAAATTATATTCTGCTGCCTTTTTTTACAACTTTGGATATCTCTGTACACTGTTTCCAGTTATGTAGATAGCTAGATATCCTTTCTTATGCTTATCCCCTTATGCCATAAAAGTCTAACTTGTGTAAAAGTTTAGAGTGAATTACAAAGTCAAAAACCTTACTCATATCTAGAAATAGGGACACCACTGGATTGCCATTATTTATACTTTCTGTTATAATTTTCCCTTGCGGAAACCAAATTCCTCTTTGCATAATATCTCATGTAATGTGTAGAGAGAAAGTTGCTTAACCTAATAAGAATTGCCTTTTCAAAAACTTTCGATAACATAGGAACAATAGTGATGGGCCGAAAGTTGTCAGGGTCTGATTTATTTCCCTTTTTGAAAAGTGGTTTCACAGTAGACACTTTAGGTTGTTCAGGGAATACATGTTCTAGGAATGATAAATTTATGACATGCGCCAGTGGATGACATATCCAAATAGCACAAGCTTTCAAAGTTCGTGTGGTGATGTCATCTTGACCACTAGTTTTACAATTATTTAGAGATATTATTATGATTTTATAAACTTCTAATGCATTAACAGGATTTAGGAAAATTGTATTTAGATTTTTTTATTTAGTTTAATATTATTGGAATTTATAGGCTGATTAGATGTCAAATTAATAAAGAAGTCATTAAATATATTACCCATGTCTAAGGGATCATTATATCACATTAATAAGACTTATTTCGTCAATTTCATTTTTATAGAGACGGTAAGTAAGTCTACTTCAGAGAGCTTCTTAGTATAATTAACATCTAACTCATGAACTTCGTAAAACATGCAATTATTTTGCATGAAACATGCGACAAAATTTTTTTTTTTTTACATTTTATGTTCATGGTTCAGTTTGCTAACATTTAGGTACCTATTTTCTGAAACATTCAGCATCAAAACTGTACAATAGCTCGATTACACAATGTGCTTCACAGATTAGTTAACAACATGTACAATGTACATGTAGGGATTTTTATCATATTTTCCAACTGAAAGTATTACGACGTCGTTGTTAGATAGAGTGCGTAATAGATTATCTGGATTTCGTTGGATCTCACACGATGAAGCTTATGGTTGAACTCAGGG
Organism: Agrochola lota; assembly: GCA_947364205.1. NCBI lineage: Eukaryota > Metazoa > Arthropoda > Insecta > Lepidoptera > Noctuidae > Agrochola > Agrochola lota. The sequence continues at coordinate 11,834,679 of OX376223.1, read as the reverse complement.
CCGCGACGCCCATATGTGCGAAGTGGGTGGCGCACACAGGCGCCAGGGCACTACGGGCGCCTAGGCACCCCTGAGACTTAATGAAATGCTAGCCCCATTTTTTTTTCGAGTATCAATATGTAAGTACAAATCTCCAAGACAATATTTACGTCTGTGGTTCAAGTTTACACTGACGCAATGTTTAGGTCTCGCATTTCAGTTTACATTAATTAAGAGCTCTGCGTTAAAAGCAAAAGAACCGCGGCTGTCGCTATGTTGCTTAGGCTGCGGACGCTGCGGTCTATATGACTACTCGCCGACAGATAGATTTCGATTTCGCTCACGTTGTTGCTTGTAGACGTGTATTGAAAATAACTAGAAAATTGCCAAAGCGACCTGAGATTACATGAAACTATCAAGGATTTCGAAAACTGAAAAGGGAGAAAAGCGGAAATAATATAATTATCTTTAAATTTTCGACTCTTCTTGCTTTTTAGGGTTCCGTAGTAAACAAGGAACCCATAAAGTTTCGCCATGTTCTTTTGTCCGCGGCTTAGCTCAGACTTTCTCTGAAAGCTGTACCTAATTTGGTATGGGTATACATAATAACACGCCGATAGAGCGATAAAACAAATTCATGGAAAATAATTTTTTGGGTTACCTACCCTACACGTAAAGTGTCGATGTTTTTTTTCCCCATAATTATATCCCGTGGTGTGGGATATCGTTTGATAGGTCGTTCAAAAATATTGTGTTTGTGAAAACCATTTTTGCGATTCAGAGATCCGTATGCGAAATATTAAGCAATTTTTTGTTAGAGTTAAGTGTCGGACCCTGCCAACTAAATGGTTGGTATTGGATATATGAAAAAAATCACGGCAGTAGTAAATATAACGAAATTAAAAGAAAAACTAAGTATTACAGCCATACATATAAGAAAGAAGTTATTTATATTTATATGATTACAGCTAAGTAGGCTTTACAAGTTAACGAGTAATGATCTACCAACTTATATTTGCGGTTGCAAAAAAATGTTCTCCCAGACATTCCGTATGGGCGAACATGTTTTTCAAATACAAAGTTAAGTTTGTTCTTGCGATAAATCATCCCCACTAGGGAACCCTTCATTGTGCGTGGTCCGACATGCAATTGGCCGGTTTTCATTTTGCATTATTACTAGCTTCTGCCCGTGACTTCGTCCGCGTGATTTTTAAAAACGACACCCATAACGAAAAATGTGAAAATTTTCGCAGCCGCCATCTTGGATATAAATGTTGACCAAATTCACACACTGTATCTCTCTCTCTCTCTCTATCGAATTAGAAGAAGACAGTCGCAAGTATGAACGCTTTTTAGCGTGACGATTTTTGCAATCCTACCGCAAGCCGCGTTAAGGCTTGTGCAAACCAGCGCGACTTGTCGCGCGACGCGACACCGGTTATTGTTATACTGTGAAGTTTTCTTAGAAATTGTATTGTTCGTGTCGCGTCGTGCGACAAGTCGCGCTGGTCTGCACAAGCCTTTAAAGAACTCCGTTCCAAAAAAGACAGCCGTTTTGTAAATATTTTGAATAAACAATGTAATAAATAATTTAATTTGCGTGTTCTTTTTCTCAAAAATTGGCATTGACCATTATATATATATCTAAAGAACATTACCGTCAAAATAAAAAAAATAAAAATTGCGGCGACACCCGACAAAAAAAAAAGAGGCGCTTCATTGGTTTCGCACACAGGCGCTGCCGATGGTCGGCGCAGCCCTGGTGCGATCCATGGCCCTGCATGGGAGCCCCGGTGTGGGCAGTTGACCTGACGGCCCGCAGTATCGCAGTGTTGCGAGTACCGCAGAGGGCGGTGGCCGTCAGAGTCATCAGAGGGTATCGCACGATCTTCTACGAGGCCGCTTGCGCGCTGGCCGGATCACCGCCGTGAGACCTGGAAGCGAGAGCCCTCGCGTCACTGCATCGGTGGCGTGAGGGGGCGCGGACGCTGGGCGTGGTACGGGTGCAGCAGCAGATCACGCTGCGCCGATTCCAGTTCCGTCAGGGCCAGGTGGTAGAATGGCGGGACAGGTTTCTGCGCCCTACCGGCCGGCCGGTGCTTGACGACTGACTCGGGAGGTAGCACGGTTCCCTATCATTAAGGGCGACGCAGGTGCTCTTGGGGCACGGCTGCTTCGGGAAGTACTTGCGTCGCATAGGCAGGGAGCCAGACGCTCGGTGTCATCACTCCGTCCACTGTTGGGAGGACACGGCGAGGCATACGCTTGCAGAGTGTGTAGCTTGGGAGGAGCCGCGCTTTGCGCTCCTTTTGGAAGTAGGAAACGACCTGTCGCTGCCGGCTGTAATTCCTTCCATGGCCAGCGGCGCAGCGTCGTGGGACGCGGTGATCTCCTTCTGCGAAAATCTCATGTCACAGATGGCGGCAGCGGAAAGGGAGAGGGAGATTTCTAGTGCTCTCCCGGCCCGCAGCAGACGCACCGGGCGTCGGTGGAGGGCAGATAATGCCCGTTGTAAATTATATTAGATGGGCGAATTCCTTAACTTGTAAAACTAAATGCACCTAATAAAGTCTAGTCAGCACACAATGTCTAAAACCATTGTACAAAACTATGAAAAAGTCTACAGCAAAAACGTCTAAATGGGTTTTTTTGTTATTTTGATATCACCAAATTTCATTCTCAGTTGTTCTAGAAATACGAATGTTAAAACAGTCTGAGGCGCAAGCCTAGCAAATGCTGGAATGTATCCTTTAAAGAATGCAAGGGGGCCTTCCCTGCCAGTAGTGGTGATGAGATTGAATACGCCTTTAAATTCGCCTGGCTTGGCGCTCATCGCACGCGTTTTGAGGACGTCCACCGGTTGTGTCATAGTTGTTGCTATAGCTCCCTGGAAATATTAATCAAAACATGTTTACTTTCTAGAGAAACAAATTAACTAGTAGAGAAGTTTACAGAAGTTTAGGTTACAATAACCTTACCGCTAATAAACTTGATGTGACATGCGTTACGACATTGTCATCGAAAAATGGGGTCTTGAGAAGCCCTATCTTGATCTGATCATAAAATGATAGTTGTCCTATAGTCATGAGGGCTGCACGGCTGCAGTTCATAGTGGCTCCCGCCCAAAGTCGTGTTACACCTTCAGTTGCTGCTACTCGGAATAAGCCATCAACAGCATTTTTGTAGCTGAAATAAATTAGGAATTTAAACTTATTCCAAGTATTGCAATGACGTTCAAACCATTGATATCAGTTCTGTTTCCTGTTTATAAAAATAGTAAGTATTATCAGCTATACTCCATTGGTTTAGGTAATTAACTAAAGGTAAACAAATCGTAAAAAGGGTTTTTATAGATAACACTTTCTTGTTTAAAAATACGTTTTAACCAAATTAAAACTTTATTATTTATTCTTAAACTACTCTTCGTAGACGTAGCTGCTTGAGCATATTTTTAGTTAGATTTATATAATATGAGTAAAATACTCGAAGCCTCAGCGGTCACAACTCTCACAGGGTAAATATTTTAGCTGGGAAAACTGTATAAGGAGAAACTCAAACTGTTCACTTAGTTTTGTTAGGTAGGCTAAGAACAAAAACAACTCTGTTATATTTAGTAGGTACACTGTTCAGAACTAATTCTAATAGAAATGTCGCAATCGACGACCCGGGAGCGAATGGGTCTGCGCACCCGCTTCTACCCAAAAACCCTCAAAGTCCCGGCGGCAAATCCCGCTCTCCAATTGGCCCACGATATCGGGTGATACCAGTGTCGTGGACCAATCGTTGAGCCATTCAACCCACCAATCAATATTAAATCAAGGGTTGACTTTCCCAAACAGTAGAAATGAATCGTTTACACAATATTCCTTTGATAATATCTAAAACATATATTTAAGTAAAACAAAAATCTCAACAAAATTAACTCTTTTTAACAGTTATCTTTCAAAAACATAAGCCATAAGCTCTATTGAAAGGAACAAAACCTAACATATGTAATAATATATTTTGTAACCTGTCTATTGTAAAGAGCCTAAAGCCTCTTGCAGACTGACGTGATGCGACGGCGTGACATAACTGCGCGACGCTACTCTAACAAAACAATTTCTAAGAAAACTTCACGGTAGATCAATTACCACTGCCGCGCCGCGCCGTCGCGCCACGCCAGTCTGCACGAGGCTTAAAAAGACAGGATCTCTAAACGTTAACGAATTAAAACGATGCTAAATTAAAAAGTACAACTGTAACTGAAGTGATAGGTATTACATTTAGTCGGTTATTTGACAGCTCTCTCGTCAGGTGTTTCTTTACCTTTAGTTAACTACCTAAACCAACGGAGTTTAGCAAGTTTAGGTATTTTACCTTCCATGGCAATATGGCATTATAGCTAACATTTGTGTTAGCCTCCGTTCGTACGTAATAAAATCATGTGCCGCGCTAGGAATGGTACAAATAGAAAAGCGGTACTTGTGTCCGCACGGCCGCGCTTTTTCCCGGCGCGATTTTATATCGCCCAGTGTTCGATTTTCAACGCTTGGCGTTGACCGTTGAATGAGTGCGACATATGAAGTTCTGTACTTGTGTTCCCACGGTCGCGAAAAAATCGCGCGCGTCAGTCATTACGTTACGTCGCGCCTGCTCGTAGAGTGTGGACGTGCTGCATTTTAAAGCCGTAATAAAACATTGGAATAATCAGTTAGTTCTGGGCATAAGTAGGTATTTGGGTGGAGTTTATCAATCATAAAGAAAGTAAGTAAACATTAAACGGGTTTAATTTGAGAAAATACAACACAAGAAACATGCTATTTAATTGATCGTTAGAATAAGTTTTCAGGATATTTCCTTAAATAATTGTATGGTCTCAAAAATTTGGCCATTTCAATATAGTTCTTTATTCAAGGTATGCATCCATAATTTTCTTTGTGTTCTCCTGGCCTCACTAGTAGCTACCGCTAATAATTTTGCAGAACCTATCCCCTCCTTCTCAAAACGTCCTAAAAGCAAATGGACCTACTAGCAAACCACCCATAATCAAAACAACACTTTAGCAAAAATGTCCTATTAGAAAATCGTCCTATGATCAAATGGTCCTAAAAACAAAAGAACGGAAATGGTAGTCATACCACATAAATATGGAACCCGTCACCAACATAATCCAAAAATTTGCTGAGGCTCATGAACACCGACTCCACCGACATGTGAACATCGTGGCATTTAAGCTGTTAGACCAAACAAATATAGTGCGAAGACTAAAAGGAACAAAACCTTTTGAGTTAGTGTAGAGTAAAAGTGTAGCAATAATAGTGACAATGACACACATACATATATGTATAACACATGAACAAAGTGTTATTTTAATATTTTACAATGCATTTGCTCGAAAAGAGCGTTTTCCAAGCAGTCAATTTGTGCGGAATGTGTCACTTTTTTTCACTAGTGCTTTTTACTTTTCTGTTTTTTTTTATTTTTGAGGCCGTCGTCAGCCCGTCTCGTCTCAGAGATTTTATTATTTGAGAAAAGTTTTTCACAAATTAGTATTTACAAATCAGATGATGATGATGACGATGGCGATGATTATGACGATGTTTAAAATCAAAAAGTCGAAGTCAGAGTCGAAGTTGAAGTCAAAGTCAAAGTCAAAGACAAAGTCGAAGTCAACGTCAAAGTCAAAGTCAAAGTCGTTGTCGGAGTCGAAGTCGAAGTCGAAGGCAAAGTCGAAGTCGAAGTCAAATTAGAAGTCGAAGTCGAAGTCGAAGGTCGAAGTAGAAGTCAAAGTCGAAGTCGAAGTAGAAGTCGAAGTAGAAGTAGAAGTAGAAGTAGAAGTCGAAGTCAAAGTAAAAATCAAAGCCAAAAGTCGTGTCGACTTATACACTCGCTCACTTCGCTCGCTCGTGAATAAAAATGCATCTCGTCGGAAATCATCTTACGCACGTGTATCATACAACGTTTTACTATGCATTGAGCGAGGAAAAAAAAAAACGAGCGGGCACCTACCTTCCGCACTTATAGCATAAATAACTATTATCATACTCTTAAGAAAGTGGAACGGACTTGTGTAAAGTACAATCAACACTATTCTAAGTTTTAAAATAATTATCAAGTAAAAATTAGGTTCGATTAAAATTGCTTATTAGTCTTACAGGCTAGATTGTAATTAATTATTAAGAACCTGGTTCTTTTTAATAAAGGATAAAAAAAATACCACATAAATATGAGATTTTTAAAGGAATAATGTTTTGTATCGTCTTCTCGACACAACAAAAACTTTAAAAACTAATACTTACTTTAAAAAACCGGCCAAGTGCGTGTCGGACCACGCACAATGAAGGGTTCCGGAGTTGGGATGAATTAATCCCAAGAACAAACTTAACATTGTAGTTCAAACACATGTTCTGCCATACATTCCAACTGCAAATGTAAGTTCGTACGCACAATATTGAGAGATTTACCATGTTATTCTATAATTTGACCGATACCGCTGTACCGCGCCTTAGGAATGTGCGCGGCGAGACGGGGGGGCAGTGCAGGCTGTTCATTCGTCAATGCTCACGGCGCACTGTGGATCGAAAATCGCCTCTAGAAGACTATTTGCAAGTGCCGGTTTTTTTGCCGGTTATCGCTTCTATTAGTTATTACTTTATTCAAAAATGACACCCGAGTTAATTCTGCACAAAAACGAAGGACTTATAATTTTTTTACGAAAAAATTGTATGAAGCTAGTATGAAAAAGTTAATTATCTCGTAAACAGCCGGGAAAACCGTAATATCCTCACAGGTGGTTATAGTACTAATTATTTATGATTTTTTGACATATGTCATATAACGGTTATCACTGCTGATTTTTTTTTTTAAATCGTCAAAATATTTTTATTTATTTTTACATATGAAACGGTTCCTTTTAGTGTTTAAGTTGAGGAACACAGACTTTTAACAACACGTAACATAAAATAACATCACCCCTATATTACCGAAGAAGTAGTCAGGTTTATAGTACATCTACACTTAGACAACTATGTTTGAGCTAGATATTTATCAATACAAAATGAGTTTTAAAACTTTACATACAACCAGAATACCAAATATAAAATGGTTTAGTCTTCTAGTGAGTCTGAAAATAAGTGATTAAGTAATTACAATGATTTAGTCTTCTAATAAGTCTGAATAGGTGATTAAATTATTGTTAATGACTTCTGTAAGTAAGCTAATTTGTTGATTAGTTGTGTTGAGTTCTAAGAAATGTTTTTAACGATTTTAAATTTTCATTAGCACATCTTTTAAAACTCTAATGAGGGTAGTTAGCTAATTATCGATGTTTTGCAATAAAAACGCTAACATTTTGCTTTATAATTTAGATTGTTCACAACTGTGTAACTGCTAACACCAAATTTTTGCTCCGCGACTATAACATCTTAAAATGGAAAGTTTGATCACCAATTTAGACTTGTTTGTTCTTCTAAAAAGTGAGAGTACTTCATTTAATCATGAAGTATTGTTTAGTGCAGTTGTATCCCGCATAGGCGATTGCCTTTCTGCCGAAGATCGAGTAACTCTCAAAGAATTTTGTCGGAAATTCACGCGAGCTGCTTTACAGAGGTGGCAGAAATCCAACCGATTCCTTGATCACTTCAGAAGACTGTACGGAAATTGGCTGCAGGCAAATATTGATTGGCCAAGTTGTGTGCAAACTTTAGTTAATCAAGAACCAACTGTTGATGAGATACCAAGAGCACGATCAGACTCTCAAGAACCGTCGTCATCATCTTCCGTTGGAACAATGACAAAAAGGTGCCGAAAACCATTCGAAGATTTGGGAAGTAAACAGAAAAAGAGAAGATCTGATGATCATACAGGCGAAAACTCCAGTGAATTGGCATATGCAGCTGCAGCGCGTTTAAAAGAAGAAGGGCATGAGGATATCGCATTTGTGATCGAATACATGATGAATAATCCTGAATCAGCCGTAAAAAATAAAGAAACGCTTAAGAAACCAGTGAAAACAGTCATATTTACACCAGAGAAAGCGCTTGGATTGCTTCTTTCACTAAAACTGTCAAAGTGGCAATATATTACTTTGCGAGAGGCTGCCAATCGGGAAGGTGCTAAGGATATTTATCCATCCTACTATAAAGTGCAACAAACTAAGCTTGATTGCTACCCTCTGAAGCAATCAGTGTCAGTTACGGATTCCTCGGCTAGGATTACACTTCAAGCTTTACTTGACATCACGGTGACGAGGATCCTTCAAAGTCTTTCTGACTATGCCGATCTGCAAAATAAGCCGCTGAAGCTGATATCCAAGTGGGGATTTGATGGTGCTTCCAACCAAAGCCGATACAAGCAGAAAATGGAGGGTGAGCAAGATGATGCAAGCATTTTCATGACCTCCTTGGTGCCACTAAAACTGACAGATGGAGATAATACTGTATGGACGAACACAAAACCATGCTCTACTTTGTATTGTCGTCCAGTTCAGTTTACTTTTGTAAAGGAGAGCGAAGCAGTCGTCATTGGTCTTGAAAGACAAATGGACGATGAAATTGAGGCCCTTATCCCCACAGAGTGCAGTAATAATAACAAGGTAACTCATCAACTAATGATGACAATGATCGACGCCAAAGTCTGCACGTACCTTTCTGAGGCCAGATCAAAAGCATCGTGCTACCTGTGCGTAGCAAAACCTACGGAAATGAACCGCTTAGATGTTGTAACATCAAAGACTGTGTGTGCTGACATATACAAATATGGCTTGTCATCCCTACACGCACGCATAAATTGTATGGAATGTCTGTTACATATTGCGTACAGGCTCGACTTCAAACGGTGGGCAGCGAGAAGTAATGAGGACAAAGAAATGTTGCAGAACAGAAAACAATCTATTCAAAATAAATTCAAAGAGCAGCTCAATCTGTTGATTGATATTGTGAAACAAGGCTCGGGAACTACCAATGACGGGAATACCGCAAGAAAGTTTTTCGAGTTTCCCAATAAAACTGCAGCTATTACCGGGTTGGACGAAGATCTTATTAAGAGATTTGCTGTGATTTTGCAAGCGATAACATCTGGCGAGAAGATCGACGATCGAGATTTTGCCCGCAAAACAGCAGAAAAGTACGTGGAATTGTACGACTGGTACTACATGTCGTCAACCGTACATAAATTATTAATACACGGGGCTGACATAATCGAGAAAAATGATATTGTGCCGATTGGGACTCTCTCGGAAGAAGCTTCAGAGTCTCGAAACAAAGATTTTAGGAGGTTCCGGGAACATCATTCGCGGAAAAGAAGCAGGCAAGATTCTAATCAAGATATCTTAAATATGCTTGTTGTTTCTTCGGATCCTTTCCTAAGTGCACAAAGGCCTAAGTTAGATGCCAAGAGAAAGCGGAGCTTTTTTGCTGAAACTCTAGACTTAATTCAGTTTCAGGAAAGTGAGTTCGAGTTTTTAGATATATCCAATCTGGATTCTGACTCAGAATTGGAGTCCGACAACGACAAAGATAAGGAAAATGAATAATATTTGATTTATTTTTTTCTATTTTTTAAAATATTTATCGCGTTTTATATATTCTTAATATTTGGGTCAGTAAAATTCTTCATAATTAACAATGATCTTAATTTAGTCACTAAAAGGAACCGTTTCATATGTAAAAATAAATAAAAATATTTTGACGATTTTTAAAAAAAAATCAGCAGCGATAACCGTTATATGACATATGTCAAAAAATCATAAATAATTAGTACTATAACCACCTGTGAGGATATTACGGTTTTCCTGGCTGTTTACGAGATAATTAACTTTTTCATACTAGCTTCATACAAATTTTTCGTAAAAAAATTATAATTCCTTCGTTTTTGTGCAGAATTAACTCGGGTGTCATTTTTGAATAAAGTAATAACTAATAGAAGCGATAACCGGCAAAAAATCCGACACTTGCAAATTGAAATCCCTAAGTCTTCTAGAGGCGATTTTCGATCCACAGTGCGGCGCCCTGCCGCTTATTCGTCAACACTGCCCACAGCCTCACCGCGCATTCCTAAGGCGCGGTACAGCACTCTCGGTCAAACTATAAGACCAGTCTTCTTATAGGTTTTCCTGTAATCTAAAGAACCATTCTCTGTATTTTTTTCAAAATTCAAATCAATTTTCTTAAATATCTTAAAAAGTATTCATTTTAAAATTATGAAAAAATATATTTGAAATCCTCGCAATAAGCCCTTTCATTTGATATGCCACACAGTGCAGTTCGCAAAACTTTTGTTTTACATTTTCTTATTTGCCTTCCAAAATTAACCCCCATATTCAAAATTCATTTATTTAAGTTACACGTCCGTGTTTGGGTCACAGAAATACATATGTGTACCAATATTCAACTAAACTGGTCCAGTAGATTCGGAGCAAATCGGCTGTGAGTCTGTGACACACGGACAGACAGACAGACAGCCAGCCAGCTTGACACGCGAGTGATCCTATAAGGGTTCCGTTTTTTTCCTTTAATCCCATTTAATACTATAAACAATCTCATGCAGTCGTAGACCTCTTCATCAATTTAACAAAAAAACCCTATTTACGCCGACTACTTTTTACGCAGTCGGATTTTTTATTTTACACTTTTTAGTTAGGATTTTTTTAATCATTTCTCATTACAAATTACATTTAAACATATAATTTGTATAAATGTTTGTAATTACCTTTTAAAACCCTTCATTTTCATACCCCACTCGATAGGTTTGGGACATGTATTTTTTTTTAAACTTACGTTTTGGCGGTTTTACTTTTTTATAATTTTGATATAAGTACTCAGTGACACTCGCGCAATAAAGACGAATCTGACATATCATTCACCAAAATCGGTTGAGCCGTTTAGTAATTGCGAGGGAACGGACATACATTTTCTTTTTTGGCTTCGCATTAGTCGGGTAAAAACCGACAGTGATTTTTCAGTGTTACTGTACTTTACAAGTACGATTTGCTAATAGGACATTTAGGTAAAGTGTCGTTTTGATTATGGGTCGTTTTGCTACTAGTAGGACCATTTGCTTTTAGGACGTTTGGATACGGAGGGAACCCATCATACGTCCTCACTGCACGAAGAGTCTGTTCTGTTTTTTAAGGCTCGTTTGAACACTCTATCGAAGGCGGGGAAAAATCGCGCTAGGCGTTTTTATTCCGCCGTGATTTTATTACGTCCGTGCGGACGTGGACTTAAACATCCTGACTTGGTGCACAACATTTAAATATATTCAGTTACATACAACTGAATAGATTTAAATATAAACAAACAGACAAACAATTTAAATAGCAGTGGTTTTAATTCTTCTTTTCCCATCTTTTGTGTTCCGAATTACTTTTTATTAAGTATAACTGGCTTTTGCCCGTGTGGGGGTCGGAAATTATACCCAGGTTATGATCTACCTGTGAGCAGTTAAGGCGTGAAAGGAAGTCAAGCATGCTTTCGCATTTATTAATAGTATGGATCGATGGAACCTTACAGAATATTCAAAGATAACACAAAATGATTACATACTTCCTTCTTTGCTCATGTGGCAGTTTGATATCATTTTGCATTCGCACATTGACTAAATCTGCAGGATTTCCTACAAATCCTCCAGCAAATCCACCAAGTCCAGCTATAAATGCCGACATATAAAATGCTAAAGGGCGACCCTAAAAAATATAAAGAGGATACAATTTTTACTTCAGAAACATACAATTTAAAAATAATACGAGAATGTTTGTAAAAAAATTGGGTTTTTTTTTAAGAGAGAGAGAGTGCGCTAGTCCTCACTTCTTATTTTATAATAGGTAACTTATCAATGTAAGTTTATGGCACTAGAAATTTTTTAATTTCTCTGTATTCTGCACTTGCAGGACATTTGTCATTATTGCTGTTTAGAATAATGCTCACTCACATCTTTAGGAGCAAGTTGTTGTTTAGCTGTTTCATATATTCCAAATCTTGCTGTTGAGTATGTTAGCTGTCTCAGCAATGAAGCTGAGATACCATTGTAAAGACCCATGATACCTAAAAATAACACATTTTATTACCATCTCCATTCTAAGTATCAATAATGACAGCCAGCACAGCACCAATCCATCTTTTCATCAGATGTAGTTAAATCAATAAAATCAGGATAAATCCCCATTTTTTCTTTAGTTTTAGTATTATAATTTCATATGAAAAGGTGTATTAATTATGTTTCTGTGCGCTGGCTGAGTTTATTTTAAAATAAGATGACCATGTGACCATAATATTATCTTAGTTTTAACCATAATATTATCTTAGTTTTAACCATAATATTATCTTAGTTTTAACCATAATACTATCTTAATTTTTACCACCTAGTTGGTATAATACAGGCAAAATATTTATAGAACCGCAGGCAAGATTTGGAAATGGAAAAAAATTGAGTGATTTATTTTGCCTGTATTATACCAACTAGGCCTTTAATAAATTGCTCCTAAAAATCACATAACATTTACCTTGATTTTTTACAACTGTTCCAACAAGTTGCATCATAGAGATTCCCTTTCCCTTCTGAGTTTGCATTTGAACTTTCAGCAAATCCAATGGGTGTGTGATACATGCAGCTCCAGCTGATGCCAATCCTCCAAAATACCATCTCGATACTCTTACCACAGACATTGTGTGATCTGAACACCAAAGCAATTGTGTACAAATATTTCAGTGCAGAAGCTTGAATATAAAGTTAATTTCGGAGAAATTTTGATATACTTAACCACCATGTTAAGACGTTATCATTGATTGTATTTATTTAACAAGTGTACAGAGCGCCGCTAGCGGCATTCTATCACTATCGGATAAATTGCCGCAGTTTGCCGTATAATTGTTGCGCTACCTAGACCCGTGTAAAGTGCCGTAAGCATTGCATTGTCACTTGTTAGGCCCTAGGGGGATGCGTTCCTGTTCAGGATAAAGCGGGAGGAAACGCCCGGGTGTCACCACTGTGTGGATCGCCCGGAGGACACGGTGGAGCATACGGTGGAGGTCTGCCCGGCTTGGGTGGAGCACCGCCGTGTCCTCACGGAGGCGATCGGCGGCGCCGATCTCTCGCGTCCGGCCCTGGTTCAGGCCATGGTTCGGAGCGAGAGTGCATGGGAGGCCGTCACTTCCTTCTGCGAAGCAGTAATGCTCGCGAAGGAGGAGGCGGAACGCGTGAAGGAGAGGCAAGATTCGCGCCCTCGCGCCCCTAGTCGCCGCAGGAGACGCCCCGAGCGTCGGGAGTCGCTAGGCGATTTCCGGCCACGGTAAGCGCGGGCTTGCGGACGGTGAGCGACGGATAGCTCGTCGTCGAATAAGGACCCAGGCCCGGGTCGACGGCGCGTTGTGTCCTACGCGCGCCTCAAAGAGATGACAGCACCAACTGACGGAGTCCGTTAGGGCCAATGCCTGCCAGGGTTGCGAGTTTGTCCGAAAGGGATACCGTGGCCCCGGCATGATCCTGAAACATTTCTCCAAAATTCGTTTCACCGTTGAACGGATCACCGACAGAACGATTCACTTTTCATTTTTTCACCGATGGAACGTTTCAATGACGAACGATTCGCCGAAAGAACGATTCACGTTTCATTATTTCGCAGATATAACGTTTCAACGGCGAACGATTCACGTTTCATTATTTCGCAGATATAACGTTTCAACGACGAACGATTCGCCGACAGAACGATTCACTTATGAAAATTTCATCGATAGAACCTTTCACCGGCGAACGATTCGCCGACACAACTGTTCGTCTGCCCGTGGGGTATAAAACATAGGTATTCGATATGTAGACCTGTTTCCGTTTATAGTTTACACCTCAATCAAGTTGTGAAGACGAAACTTAAAGTTATATGAATGGAATTTACTTTAACATCCATCGATTTAAGGGATGGTCCTTAAATCGATGTATGTTAAAGTAAATTCCTACCAAAAGGGTTTGTTTCCAAAAAATTGCTACTATAAAATAGTGCAGTGGTTCCGGAGATACCAATAAACATTATCTCCGGTAGTATGTTCATGGCACTGTCGTACTACGTTACCGCTAAGTTCATAGCAATGTCGTACCTATGTAATTGCGACACTTTATCCTTTATTTGTTTATGTGATAGAATGCCCTTTGCGGCAATTTATACACTGCCTATTATTTTTTTACTTTTTGAGCTTGTCGTCGGTTTTGGTGTTGCTTCTTGACGATTAGTAAATGTGATAAAGTAGGTATGGCAATTTAATGGTACCTAAAATGTAAATTAGCCTTGTCAGCAGATATATTCCAGGCGAGAAATTAATTAAATAAACCAGACACGTTATTTTATAAACTTGACACCAATGACGTAATATAATAATATCACTGCTTGACACTAATTTATTCATTTTGACACAATTTTTATTTTATTTTGTTTTTTCTTTGGCAACTGAGCCGATGTCGAATATTCTGCCAGCGTCATGTGGTGACGGTAATGTAGCAAGGTGAGCCGTCGAACTTTGGCTTTGTGGTAGATACGGTAAACGTGGGAGAAGTCATCAGTGACCCAGAAGTCGTCAAATTATCGTATCAATATCTTTTTCTACTAAACATTAGGTGAACTAACTGATTTTTATGGCAACATATTTTTGGTAACATATTGCACAATTAAAATACCAACAGAGAGTTTTAACTGTAATGGCGTCAGAATTATTCGATTTGAGAAGTGTTCCACAATTTTTTTTTTTTTTTTTTTGCATGTGTAGCTGCCAAATGTGAAACTCAGCACGTACTTTTGTGATTTGATTTATGAAACTTCAGTGGGGTCTACGGTAAGATAGATTGTTTGGTGAATAAGTTAAGTTGTGGCAGCATCTACATCGCCACATGCGAACTACGCATCAAAGATCTGACGTCACACAAAATCCTGACGTCACACAAATCCTACATCGTGCAATTAGAGTTTACCACGCGAACGATATATATATATATATCTGACTTCACCCGTTGGGCAGTTGCCCGCCAGACACGACACCCTGGTCCACTCTGGTCGGAGGATCATCCCCCCTTTTCAATAGATGATGAGTGAACTTTACACCCTGTTCCTCATACCTCTAAATAGTCAACTTGCTAACGATATAACTTGAAATTTAGAACGCTTATAAATGTTTTTTTTTTCGAATGTGACATTTATTTTGACGAGTATTGGGACACGCTTAATAGTTGCCTTTAAAATCGTCATATTTTAGATATTTTTATGTTGTATGCCACAAAATACGAATGATAACTAACTAATATCGGGACCGTTTCATAGTTGTTAACTCTCTTGTACAAACAATTATATGGTTTGGATTACATTTGACGATAAAACTGAGATTCTCATAAGCTGTTTTCACGTCGCTTGCTCATTGCTTGAATAAGCGCGCTTTGCTGAGCTGTGGCGTCATTGGGCTTGCTTCGCTTGCTCGGCACGAAACTGTGTTCGCGATTTTCTTATGTTAGAGCTCGCTTAGGTCACTCTTATCATGTGTAAGCGCGCTCGGCCAGTAGCGGACCCAGGATTTTCATTTGGGAGGGGCTTGACTCCTAATATAGGGTAAGTATTAACAAACTAAACACTAAAAAGGCACACAAAATTTATTCTGCTTAACGCATAACAAGCCTCCTTGGATTAGGTACTTTTCGCAAATTCGTCAATGACTTCGTAAGGTTGTAGAGGGCTGTAGACTACCAGAGATAACTCGATGAATATACCTACATGCAAGGCTCGGAACGGGTTTAAAAAATACCGGTTAATACCGGTTTATTTCGGTTTTCCTCCGAACTTTTCTTAAGAACGTGAACATTTTAAGAACTTTATTATAACCTAAATTAACCGGTTTATTTGACGAATAGCATGTCGGTAAACGCGTTGCAACTTGTGACTACTTGTAAGGATGCCATACATAGCGGCGCGGTATGTAGACGTACGAACAGCGCGCGACGTTTGTTTATCGTGCCCACATTAACCGGTTTTATTGCTCTAATCCGTTTAATCCAAAAAAACCTTTTTTTACATTTCCTCTTACACCATATGCATACATCTTTCTTAAGAGGATTTTGTGATCGACACGATCGAAAGCTTTCGACATGTCCATGTATAATGCGACAGCTGACAACCCTCTATCCAAGTTGATCATTACCTTCTGTAAGAAGTTATAAACTGCTACATTTATGGATTTGTTTTTTCTGAAACCATATTGATTGGGCGCTAAGATGTTTTTTGCCTCAAAGAAATTATAAAGACAGTTAAACATTACCTTTTCAAAGATTTTCCCAAAATTAGGTATTAATGCAATGGGCCTGTAATTACTTATGTTAGTTTTGTCTCCTTTTTTAAACACTGGCTTTATAACCGATATTTTTAGTTTTTCTGGGAAAGTGCATCTTTATGTAAATACTCTTCTAAACACCGGTTTACAAAAACCGGTTTATGCGAACGAAACCGAATGTAAAGGTTTTTGCGTCAAGTACATAGAATAGAATTTTATTTCGCAACATGATCACGGTTTGAAAATTTAACCGGTATCCGAGCCTTGCCTACATGGCAGCCAAACCGGTTAACCTGTCTTCGGTCATTGTCGTACGAAGGTATATTAGTTTCAGCGAAGAGAAACTGCGCTCCATACTACAAGTGGTTGCTGGCAAGCGCGGATCCAGCCCTCAAAGAAGGTTGTGGTCACAGCCATTCGAAAATCGGCCACGTTGCGAGTCGTAGTATGAACTCGCTCATGATCGATGTAGTGTATTCCTAAAAAGGAGATGTTTACAAAATATATGATGCCCTGACCCAAGATTTTGTACAGTGTATAAGTTCCACGTGGGCAAAGCCGTGGAGCGAATACTAGTACATGAATAGACCGGTAGTTTGTTTAATAAATGTTAGTTTGTTCGCTCATGAACATTACAAAAGTAAATGTGTGTTTGTTTGCACATCACAGTGTCACATTTAGACTCTAAACTACTGAACCGATTTTGATGAAATTATTCGATTTCATCAAAACGATTCAATTTAGGTTAGTTATGTTTATACACAGTACAAACTACTAACGTCAGCGCCACGCCACGCCACCAAAAAGGAAGTTCTGGCGGCAATGTATATGTTGTAGCCAGATCTCGCACGATTTTTTGTTTAATTTTATTTTGTAAAGGTATTGGATATAATATCATCAGCCTATCGACCTTAACTTATCCTTCATTTGTGCTTTATTATCTTCCTTTTCACCAAATTTCATGTTTCTAAATCTACGGGAAGAACGTACCTACGATATTTAAAAGTGTTTGATTTCCTCGATTATGTATGAAATAATATGTGACGATAAATATTTTTTTAATAATTTTATTTCAATGATTAAACTATATAATAATTAAAACACATTCGAATAAGTAGTCCATCGATTAATAAATATTCGATGAATCGTTCAGTCGAAGTAGCGTTTGGCGATAAAAGGTTGTTTCGCAATAAATTCCATTCGAACCATCGTTCAGTCGACTTTCCATTAATCGGACATATGACTCTCGAAGTTAAGTTACGGACCCGTTTGTATGATACTAAGCATCCAGACTATTCAATAAAGACATTAACCTCTATTGTTTGTACTAGCGAATGTGTCTGTGTAGCTGCGGTCGAAGCATGAGCTCGCACCCTATGTCTGATTCACCTTACCCTGGAAAATCTATGCTGTGCTGCGTCTCCTGCGTCTCAACATACGCTTAGCCAAACGGTTGTGCGCATGAAAAAATGTTTGATACAAAATTTGTCGTGAATTTTATTCTCTACAATTTTATATTGGATGTTAACATCATTGGAGCTATAGAAACCTAGATAATCGAGAAAAACCCAACTTTTTAGGACCTTTTTAACTCACGACGCAGACACGAGATTTTATGAGACTTTTGAGACAACGTTTAGAACTCCAATATCAAGGCGTTTACGAGTTTCCAGCTTATTATATCTCATTCCTAGGTTTACACTCTTTTTATGCTAACTTGATTTAATAATATCTCTTTTACTTACACGGGACAATCTTTTGTAAGTTTCTTGACCAAGAAAATCGTTGATAGCTGGCGCTTCCTTGTCGGCGGCGGTGGGACAAGTGCCTAAATATAAGAATATTTAAGCCGTGCCTTTGTGTCTTTGATTTTGTCTGACCAGTACGTAGCGACCTGGACAGCTCTTTCGTTTGCCTCATTCAAGTCCTGGAGGGTACAGCTAGATGTGCACGACGGGCAGGAGAGAAGGCTTAAATAAAAACTAAACAAGTCTTGAAATATCATATTATTTAGTAGGTATACTTTTGTGACAAACTGATGGATGACGAGTGCATCAAACATTGGTACTAACATTAGTGGTGGGTTTTTGTCATTTAAAATCATATTCATTATTACACTAACTCGTCTCACACCTAACGTTTTGTTCTGCCTTAAAGTGTTAATAAAGCCAAAGAGACTCGGCGTTCAAAATACTGCATGTCCAGTGTTTTTCCTTAGTTGTTTATCATCAGATCATTCATTACGGCGGTGTTTCCCGCATGCTCGTAGCATGAGACTTTGGCCGGCTGGCTCTATCAATATCGTTGCAGGGCCTTGCATCCAAGGCTCGCCGTCCACTTGCATAGCACAAGATCCTTCCAATTCAATCTGAAATAAGCAAAAAAAAAAATGTTTATCATGGGTAATTTATACTAAATTCAATCTGTACCTCGATAATAGTGTTGCGGGACTTTCGATAGTTAGTGTGCGTTACCCCAGCAAGAAAATCTCTTCCGGAATTAATTGGTTTTATCAAATAATTAGCTTAATTAATATGTGCATGTTGTCGTGTAGGAAAAAAAAACATTACGTTGGTCCAGTAGGAAGATTTTAAACGAATGACCGGAGAGAGAAATAAAGTAGCTACATGGGCAGATAGCTTATATTTGCGCTGTTCTGCACGAGCCTTTATGCTGAGCGATGGCCATTCTGCGTGGATGTAACACATATTTTCCCTCAACTTGTTTATTTTTTATTTTTTGATCTTTCTGTTCGTCATGTGTACCGCAAATTATTTTCTTTCTTTTCTTTCTATCTCGAAAAGATTGTTGTTTCATCCGGCACAAGTGAGAACGCGAAAACATTGTACGAAAATAGTGTGCGGAAATTTAATAAAACTTGTTTCAGGAAATACGTGTTTTTGTGTAAGCCTTACAAGTTTGTGAAATAAATGTTTGTCATTTAGAATCTCCATTACATACACAGTTATACAGTTTCTATGAAGATTATTTTTACAATTTATGAGTGCATTATGAACGAAAGTTCAGGTAAGATTTACAAAAAAGTAGATTTTTGGAGGCTTATTCTGATATTGTTGCACAAGATACCTGTTAGTTCAAAAATTTCAAATAAAGATCTGCTACAACGCCATAATCACTTACGAGCGTTTGTATGAAAAGTAAGACGGATTGGCCGCTCTTAAAGACGCACACACTTTTCGGTGCATATTTACGCACAAATATAAGCTATCCGCCCATGTAGGACCTACATTGATTTCTCTCTCCAGTCATTCGTTTAATATCTTCCTATTGGAACAACTTTACTCCAGCTTGATTCATTTTTCAGTTTTTTTTCCAAAATGATAGCTCGTTGATTTTTTTACTTGGCGCACTTTTACAACAGGTTACGCTTTACTAATTCGTGGAACGCAATTCATTCTAGAAGATATTTTCTTGCTGGTGTAAAGCAGAATGATAGTTAACCTAAAACTAGTGACTCATAAGAGCGTTTATCCTAAAAGTTGACAACGTCGCAAATAGCTGTCAAATATTTACCTGTATTAATTAATTTGGTAATATTACTGTATCGAAATATGAAATGAGGCTAACTAATGAACTAATTCATTATGAAATGCAATAATTAATATCGTAACACCGAATATTTAGTTTTAGATGTAAAAATAAGGATTTAGAAACTTCCCAATTGCCTTTTTTACTCCTAAAACAACATCAAATTCAGTGTTATAATTGCAATTTCATTATTAATATTCTAGTCCGTTAGTTAGCCACATTTCATATTTCCATACAGTAATATTCCCAAATTAATCAAACAGTGAAATATTTAACATCTATTTGCGACGTTGCCAACTTTCAGAATAAATACTTTTATTTATTTATTTGATACTTTAAGCACACAAATGTACAGAGGTGGACTTACTGGCATAGACATTTTCTACCAGTCAACCTATAGATGATGGAGAGACAAATAATGGTAGGTGCAATAACGAAAGTTTTTGCAACACTATGAACTACAACGCATTGCAATGTCAACGTTATGAGTTATTTGATCCTGCTGAGCAATCGATATCGATTTAATTGCTAGGTTTGATACCGTCGTGCTTCCTATTCACATTGTTGCATGTTTTGCAGGTCAAGATACTGTCGATAAGCTACTGGATTATCTATTCACTGTTAACAATAAATAAATTATTTCAGCATCACGTGCTTACTCACACCTTTACAGACATAATGCATGATTTGCAAACCTAAATATTGTTTACAGCTTTCATAATTATTATTTACCTTAAGACTAGAAGCCTGTGCAAAACGGTAAGGTTCTGCCAACCCACACTGCAATCTCGCAATGTGAAAAGATGATGAAATTCCAACCACCTGCAATTGTAGGTTATTTTAAAGTAAATCCATAATATTCTATGTGATAAAAGTTAAGGGTACACATTCGTGCTCGCTCGTGTTTGTGTTTGATTTATGACCAATGACTAATCAGTTATTCATGACATGACTAATGATTAATTGATGCGGGCGGGCGTTGCGGTGTGCTCATGTGCTATTTTATTGTATTATTACTACATTATACAATTCATTCATAACGACTCGATCTATCTACACATCTATTAAAAAAGAGCTAGTTTAGTGCTCGGCGACACGACGGCGACGGCGACGGCGTCGTGTCGCCGAGCACTTATTCTTCGTAAACAGGGACTAAAATAGCTTTTTAATCCCTGGAGACTAAAAGTGATTTGAATTTGGAACGCGGATATTGTTAGTAAAAGTTCCAATCACCAGAGATCAGTCACGAACATTGTATGATCAAATAACAGGCTGGCAAGAGGTAGAGAAAGTGTGAATTAGGTCAAAATGAAAATCCAAAATTGCGGCTGCGAAAAATTTCAAATTTTTCGTCATTGGTGTAGTTTTCATAGTTTCGAGGGTGATAAAGCCGATAGTGAGGTCAAAATATAAATTCAAGATAACGGCTCTGTATTTTTCAAATGTATCATCATGGGTCTAGTTTCCATAGTTTTCGAGGGCGCTAAACCCTATAGTGAAATCATAATGTAAATCGGACTCAATTCCTTTATGAAAATATTATGTAAGTATGAACGAAAAATCTACATAATACTAGTAATAAAGATAAGTCAAAGTCAAATCATTTATTTCAAATAGGCCCTTGCAAGGCACTTTTGAACGTCAACAATTACAAAAAAAAAAAAATGATTCTAGTCGCCCCTTCCAAAAAAATAACGTAAAATAGATCAACCATTTTTCAGATTATCTAAAGTACTATCTTTTATGGGATGCTGTGTTAAATGCTAAAACAAAATACCTTGTTATATATTGCAATAAAATGAAAGAAAATTTTAAATTCATATTACAAGTACACTTTGTAAACAAGCTTATTACAAATTAGAGGATTATATTCAAGAAAAGAATGCTTGGAAACATGCTGGTCCTGCTCCATAGGGTAATCTAGAATCGAGACAAAACCAAACTGGTTCCTAATTTCATATATTTTTTATTATATGACATTGATTTTAAATTCTGTGATTACTTCCTCACACACTCTCTTACTAATTGTATATTTTTTTTGGAAAATCGTCTGCTTTTACAATGTTTGTAAATCATAGAGCGCCTTGTATCTATCACATAATATTTTTTTCTGTCTTTGCTTCATTTTTAATTATTTTTACATATTATGTTATAGTAATTTTATTCTAGGTGCATCGTCTTCACATATAATTATATAATTAATGTACCAATAAAAAATATTGTAAAACATTTTAAAAGAGTAATGGTGGATTTTCTTGCCCATTCTTCTCCATATGAAAACTACCTTTTGGAAGGGGCGACTAGAATCAATTATTTTGTTTATTTATATTTATTTATATATTTATACATATAATCACCTACAACTATTATTACAGGTACAACCCAATGCAATAGTAAAGCAAACTTAATAATAACATCCAAATAATATATTATTTTGTACATTTTGACGTTAAAAAGCCTTACCAGGGCCTATTTGAAATAAATCATTTGACTTTGACTTTAAAGATGGCAGCGAAATTTTTCATCATGGGTATCCTTTTCATAGTTTTTGAAGGTGCTAAAGTTGATAGTGAGGTCAAAATGTAAATCCAAGGTATCGGCTGCGAAAATATTGTTTTTATTTTAAATCATACGTGAGAAGGAACTTCGTTAATGGCGGGGATCGGACCGCATACGTTTTTGTTTCTTATAGAGGTGATACTAATAAGAGTAGTGTTCACCTCGGGAGCAACACTATTTTAAGCTCGAGTGACGTACTTTAAATCCCTCGCTGCGGTCTGGATTCAAACACTCTCGCCTTAAAAATAGTAGTTTGCTCCTTATAATCTACTATTTTTAAACAGCCACCCAGTAATTTAGTTCATAGTTTACTTTACTTTTATTTTATTAAACTACTTTGGGGAATCGTTAATGAATGTACCGTTTTCCCTTGGTGACAGACATGGTTCACGCGGGCGACAGGGTACGTACTGCGGGGGTGGTTACGTTACAAGAGTACGGGTGGCGGGATCGCTTGGTGGGAGAGTCATTCGGACGCCGTGAACGCCGTTTGCACAGGCAGCAACCCATGCTCTCAGATATGGCTGCGCATCTCAAAACGCACATGATATTACTATCCAAAGATGAAAAGCAATATTGGAGATCAAGACAAACAAAATACAATTTAGGTATATAAAAATTGGAAAACAAATGTTCATCTGAACATAAAAATAACCAACTATTACCTACGGCGTTATGCCCTGTTCACATTATTTCAGTAGCATTCCAGTCGAGCGATCGAAACCAGCGCTGGAATGCCACTCGAATAATGTGAACCGGCACTGGA
This sequence comes from Agrochola lota, assembly GCA_947364205.1. Taxonomy (NCBI): domain Eukaryota; kingdom Metazoa; phylum Arthropoda; class Insecta; order Lepidoptera; family Noctuidae; genus Agrochola; species Agrochola lota. The sequence continues at coordinate 11,811,552 of OX376223.1, read as the reverse complement.
ATGTATTCCAGTGAACAATCCAGACCAGTGACTGTATTGACAGTCTGCTCTTTCATTCTAGGGGGCCAAATTACGAACTTTAAAAAACCAGACAAGTTCCAGGCAATTCATTTCACTGGCTGGTTAAACGTGACATTCGTAATGGGGTTAAAAACTGAAAGTTCATTATAGGTGGCAGCACAGTTGTCCGCCTTCTAGTAATGTCAATTAATACGATTTCGCATAAATTTCATTAGCATGTGAATTCATGAGTCGTAGCATGCTAATTGCTATTGCTATGCTAATTGCTAATAATGAAGTATGTGAATTTTGTTAATATGCGAATTAAATTATTATTAACAATCTCGCACTCATTCAATATACAACCCTAAGTACGCGCAAATCAAAGAAAATAAGATAACAATTGCTTAACCCTTTCTTCGCAAGTTCGCAGCACTGCTAATAAATTTCAGTCGCGAACGAGGTCACGGTTACGTGAAACCGATAGATTTAGTATTCCCGACTTCCCGTGGGTACGACAGAGAGCGCACGCTACCGGGCTTAAAAATGACAACAAAATGCGAAATAATAACATACTAATGGTATCAACAAAGTTAACAATTTCTATGCGAAAGATGATAGGTCCAGAAACCTCATAAAAAGCCAGCTTGTGCGAGCGAGAAAGCTATGCAATGTACAATGTACCACAGAATTGACATCTTCATTAATCGATGCGATCTCGCGTCCTGCTTATCGCTATAGTGTTAGAGCGAGATCGCAACTGTGGCATCCGAGATAGTTTGGCAACGATGCGTGATGCAAAACGGCGCGGATTTGAAATATTATTCTTTGAGTACGTAAACCTGGCATCGTAGCTTTTATAGCGCGCGGCTGACACAGTGCAGTGCGGAGTTTAATGTTATTATTATCAATTCTTGCGACATGAATGATTGACTTGGTTGCTTTACAAGTTTACAGGTGTAGTATTTTTTTTGTTGGTGGGCTTACGTTTTATCTTCTTTTAGGTGACCAGTGTTGTAAATACCACATGTTAGATGGTTGGTATATAAGTTTATGTGCATAATGCTTTTTCATTTTATTATATTTGTTACAAAAGATCCATAAACTTCTTTTTATTTTAGTAGCTTTATGTAGATACCTATTAATAAAATATAAACTAAAGCTTAAACTGACTTAAAAGTGTTTGGCGTAAGTTTGTCTTGCAACAATAAACTGAGGTATGTAACTGTTTCCTTTGGCATTCTGTATTGGAACAGAAAATCAGGCTCGTCCCATACATAAAAAAATATCCTTGCGAATATTAAATCTTTTACGCCTATACCTACGTTAAATAACACACGATAAGTTCTACTTAAGTCAAAGTCTTTTACATTTGACTAGTGCTTATGGCTGCCGAGTCTAGAGTTCATCGTCTGATAAACTTGAATTTTCAATGGACGACATTGATGCCATAAAATAAAATCTAGGTTATTACCTACTGATTATCTTATTACACAGTGATTTATGTTAGCTAACAACTCAAACAGGTAACCAGTCCAGGGAATATAGTCTAACCTACAACAGGACAACTGACAAAATGACCACTACTTTAGCTTTCACAGCAGTTTAATGAGCAGTAAAGTTTAGAGGCTAAAGTAACAGCTAAAAAAGTGAAGAAACAAATTTAACCGTTACTTTGACTTTGACGTTACTTTGGCTGTTACGTTTGATGAAGAAACTGGCCGTTAATTATGAAACATCTAAAGATAAAATAAGTGTGGTTTGTCTAATTGCATGGAAATAAATTATATACCTCAAGTTTCCCGTCGTGAATGCTCTGTTCGTCCACGTCTTCTTCATTGCCCATACCTACAACATAAAGAGATGGTTTTTATTAAATTTTATTACGTTTTTGCAATTTGCAGGTCAGTGTCATGTTGATCAAAATATGATTCACAACCGTCAAAAATACAGGACCAATCAAGGCCTGGTACCATCGTGGTCACGCATAACTAACCACTTTGAAAACAAAATCCCGTGCACATGATGACCACATCTGTTTACCGCCCCTTTTTTTTAAACGACTTCTAAAGGACGAGGTTATCAATTTAGATATTTACTAATTCCGTCATGACGAGGATTTGCAAAATTCTTTTTTTGTTTGAAAGGATACTAATATTATAAATTCGAAAGTAACTCTATCTGTCTGTCACGTGTATATTACGTTTTCACGGCTAAACCACTGAATGGATTTCGATAAAATTTGGCAAGGAGATAGATGGTATCCTGGAGAAATTTTATAGTACCCTTTTTACTAACCTTGGTTTTAATACAGCTTGGTTTTAATACAGCGTGGTTTTAATACAGCTTGGTTTTAATACAGCTTGATTTTAATACAGCTTGGTTTTAATACAGCTTGGTTTTAATACAGCTTGGTTTTAATACAGCTTTTAAATCGTTTAATGCACATGTAATACTGATTTTTTTGTCTTCTTTTCAAGTGCATTAAGGTATTGCAAATATAGTCATATAATATAGTTATCTTGAATTAAAGTCTTTCGATTTACCTCAAGGATTCACTGGGCGCCGAGCGGCCCAAGTGGTCAAAAGTTATTACAATTTAAAATCATAAACTAACCTTTCTAACATGTACGTATTATGTGTTGAATGGCGGGACTAGAGACTAGTAAAATGATTATTTAGCTTTTTAAGTAAGGCATTTAGAATCATATAGACCTGTTTTATTTATTTTTTTAAACCGGACAAGTGTGAGTAGGACTAGCGCCCTGAGGGTTCCGTCTCAAAGCTGTGCTTGCTCGGCTGCCCGAATTTCCGAATCTGGATTGAAGAATAAACTTAACTTTTCAATTGAACAAGAAAAACTTTTGATAGAGTACCTAATAAAATACTGAGTAAATGTTACTTCAAGACACGGTCTATGAATGTTTTGATCCCAGATTGAAAAACCAACTTAACTTTGCAGTTCTTATATAAATTACCAAGTTTCGGATTTTCCTCTTTACTTGACCTTGCTTCCCACTAAACTTCATGCTGCTGGACCAACGGGAAGTATCAAATAGACTGGTTTACTTGCGAGTGTCAAAATATGCGGCATAAATAACCGTATTTATTTATTGCGTTGACTTGGAAGTTTGATTTTCGTTACAGCTCCAAGAGACCGTAGACCTAAGTTTTTGATATCTATTTCAACTTGATGCCTCGGTTTGTTGAGAAAAAAGGTCCCGACAAACAACAAAGTTATCATCCTATATGGGTTAAAATTTTTCGTTTTGAAGTACGGAACCCTAAAAGAGTTTTATTATCTGCCTGTTACCTTTTCATGCCGTAACGGCTGAACGGATTTAGATGAAAGGCAGACCTGGGTTAGGATATAGGATACTCTGATAAAAATATGATAATATTTGAAAAAATTATTTTAAAACAAATGCTAGGACATTTCTATGCACATAATTTACTCCATCTGAAACAGTTTGGTTTTACAAAGGGTCGTTCAACTACAGACGCGGGTGTGGAATTACTGAAGAGCATATTCGAGGCCTGGGAGGATTCGCAAGATGCTCTTGGCATTTTCTGCGACTTGTCCAAGGCCTTCGATTGCGTACATTATGATACTCTTATCAGGAATCTGTACCACTATGGCATGAAGGACAAGGCTCTTGACCTTCTGACTTCTTATCTGAATAACAGAATTCAGAGGGTCGATGTTAATGGCAAGAGATCTGCAGGACTCGCGGTCACCATGGGCGTTCCGCAGGGTTCAATTCTAGGTCCTTTCTTATTTCTAATTTACATAAATGACTTACCTTACTACATAAGGGATAATCACAAGATCGTACTATTCGCAGATGACACTTCCCTCGTTTTTAAAATGACAGATTCAGTTTTAATTTGACAGATAACTGACATAGATACAGCCAGAATTGTTTATTTTAGTTACTTTCATAGTCTTATGTCATATGGGATTCTTCTTTGTGGAACCTGTGCGGAGTATCTTTGTTCTAAAAAGGGCTGTTCGAGCCATTTACAACCTAGGTCCAAGAGATTCCCTTCGAGAGAAATTCAGAGAAATAAATATTCTGACTGTAGCCTCACAATATATTTTTGAAAACCTATTGTGTGTACACAAAAATATATCAAATTTTAAGAGAATGTCCGATATTCATAGTTTAAATACCAGGAATAAACACAACCTTGCTGTGCATCGCACGCGTCTCCACAGAGTAAGCAACTCGTTCATGGGTCAATGTATACGCTTTTACAACAAACTTCCCATTGACATTCGAAACTTACCCATTAAGCGATTTAAAAGCTGTATTAAAACCAAGCTTTGTAAAAAAGGGTACTATAAAATTTGTGATTATTTAGAAGATAGAAAAGCTTGGGATTGAGCTGCTCGCTCTGCTAAGCCTTGCGAAAACCATAAAACTTGACTTTTTAATTATTCATCACAATAAACCAGTTTTATATACATATTGACTTTGTTGAAAATTATATTCAAAATGACACGATTACTTGGTAAAGTATTATATTATTTTAACTATTGTGAATCTGAGGACTAATTGGATAATTTTTTTTTTTTTTTTTTCGGTTCCGTTTATTTTTTATTTCTCAGTTAGTTTTAATGAGGGTCTGGCAGTTTGAGTAGTTGATGCGGCCTACCCAAATATCCTGTCTTTGGTATTGTTCGTCGAGTTGAGCTCCACGATTACTGACAAATGCTTGCACTGACTGGACAGGTCCACTCAAATCTGTGTGGTTCTTTCCTCAAAAGACCATTTCAGACACTAATCTACATGGTCCTCACATAGCTTGACCCAGATTATGTCTGGACTTTAAAAGAGACTGCGACCTCTGAGTTTGTTTCGGCCTTTCTTCTCAGAGTAGTCAGATAGGAAACACCGACCTCATCTAGCTTATTTTTAATATTTTTTATATGACGTGTAAAAGTGGTTCCGATATCCTATTTACAGAATAAACAATTTCATTTTATTTCATTTCTGAATCCCGGTAGCATGATCCTGTGAGATATTTTCCGACATCCACGCGGGCGAAGCCGCAGGCAAAAGCTATTACTTTATACTTCCGAGATGGTTCCAATGTCATCAGGTCAGGATCTGATGGTGGGATCCTGGAGAAATCGAGGGAACTCTTCAAATATTATAGGCACACCTATAGCGATTTGGGTATTTTTTGTAGTAATTCGTGTAGTTGCTCTCGAAAAGCACCATTTGGTGAAGTGGAACTGAAGATGAAGACCACAGATGGCCACCGAAACTACTCAATAATAAGTATTTCACAGATTGCGATCCGATTACTTTAATATGGTAGCCAAGAAATGTATGCTGTGACAATGCATATAGAGAAATGGAGCTGATCGTGAAGTAACAGGAGAACTCCTCAACGATTAACGTCCCAGGGAAAAGCAATATTTTGTATAAGGTGATGAGCAGTTGACATTAGGCTATTGTAACTTAGATAAATTATAAACTGATCCACTAAAAGGCGAGAAAGAAAACGTTTTTACAAAAAAAAAACGACTGACTTCCAAAAAAATACTACAAAGTAAAAATTACTTAAATTTCGGAAGTCGGTGGCAAATAACGAAAATACAAAACCAAACACACCGACTTCCGAAATTTAAGTAATTTTTCACTTTGTAGTGTTTTCTTGGAAGTTATTTGTTTTCTTTTGTAAAAAAGTTCGTTGCGGCCGAGCGCTACAAGCAGGAATAGTCCTTACGGTTTCCAGATATGCGTGTCCGCGATAGTACTTACCTAATTATTTATTTACATTCCAAAGCTATGTATACGTATCTAAGACACCTTGACACCTCACGGAAAGGAGATCATTCAGGCGTCGGTTATTTTTTACCCTAAGTGGCGAGCCGGAATATAAAATAGTAATACAGTTTTCTTACGGATTTTTACATCTTGTAATATGTTTGAGATACTATTACTATCAAATCGTTAACATAACGAAACGTAATAATTTCTTGTCTTTGAATTTTATAACGTCACATTTCATTTTAATCGTATTGTATGTGGTTTTCATGGAGATTTAGTTTATTGATTGACGTAAACGCCAGAAAAGGAAAAATATGAACAATTTGAATTTACTTTTGGAAGAGTTCATGAATACCATACCATACCTGCTGATATAGTACCGAATTTTCACTTTCTATAACGACAAACAATATAAAATACATAATAATCAGCGGTAGGTACCTCATATCGTCAATTTAAATATCCGATTGACTCCAGAATTTTATTCAGCTTTGTAAAGGCTGAATAAAACGCGCTCAATCTTACTTGCACAAATTGCAATTTGCATAAGCAAGCAAGTAAAAGAAAATTATTTTTTGTTAAACTCACATAATTAGCAGCCTTGGTAGGTATTTTTCGTAACAGTAAATAATGTTCAGGACGTTATTTCACATGCGAATCCAGTATTTTTCTTTCTAATCGGCACTCTTTTTTGGGTACGATATTTAAGACGTCCTTAGACGAGCAAAATTTCATTCGAAGGTAAAAGATAGGGTGTAGCAGCCTGAGACAGGCCTATGTCCAGAAGTAAACTGCGGTAGGCTGAGTCGATCGTTATAGCAAATAGCGGCTACTGACTCCAGAGGTCGACGCCGGCGCCCCACGACGGGATGTTGAGCGCCACGAGCGCCTGCAGCGGCGGCAGCGCCAGCGCGTCGCCGGCGCCGCCCACGCACACGCGCAGGCGCCGCTCCAGCCCGCCGCAGCCGCCGTCCAGCGCGCGCCCCGCGCCCAGGAACGCGTACGCCATCTGACGACCCAATCATACACTGTTACGGTCCATTGCGGGCATCGAACGCGACAGACGAGTGTTCGGTCAGCTACGAAGGTCGAAAGACTTCGGTTTTTTTAAATCATCAATATTTTATTATAAAATAATTGATCAAGCGCTTCGCTATTTAAAAATGGCATAATCAATAGTGTCCACTATTGCCAAAAAATATTGTTACACTATGGGTATTCAATTCACCATAACATTCAAACAACAAAAACGGCTATTTCTAGCTTTGAATTACAACAACAAATAAAAATGTCTTAAAATAACCCGATGCCAAAACGTCATAAACGAGAACTAAAAATTCATACAAAAAAAGCGATCCCGTCATGACGTCACTTTAGGTCACGTGGACCACTCGATAAGGACGAGAGCAAGCCGGTGTACAACGGGTTACGATAGATACAGTTATAGAAAAAATGCGTCAGCGAGAACGGGATGGAGGAATATTGCACATTTTATTTAGTTGTCACCTGTAGTGTATTTTATTCGATTCTTTATATTCATTTAATAATATTAGAATGATAATACCTAATGTGAAAAATATAAAGTTTTTATTTGCCAAATCAAGATAACAACCTTGCACAATTCCAGTACAAATAAGCAGTAAAGGTAGGTAATTTTTTTGTTAGGTATGTGTATTGGTAGGTACTTATTATGGTTGTCAAAATAGAACTGTTCCCCGCACTAGTATAAACTGTATTACGGTGGAACAGTTTTCATCGTTCTCTGTAAATGTGCTCATAGTAGCAGACTTGTGACAAAAGAATTATTTTAGTAGCAAAAAAAAAATTTTGTTATTAATTCAATGTCGGTTACGTCCGCTGCGTAGGGAGCCGACCTCGCGAATGAGCCGCGCGGCTACCTATTTCATAGATGTGCCCGCCCCTATCCCGCTAACCAAGCAACAAAGCAAAGTTCAACAGAAGTTAAATTAAGGTAGATAAATAGTAGGCGTAAGCGTAAACTGTAGTTAATATAATAAGTACTATAATTACAGCCTAACTTACATAATTGAGCGTCCGACTAGCGTATCTGTAGAGGAATTGCGCACGCGCATGATGGAAGTCCAGCGCCACCTGCGCGTCTACGCCTATGCTCGCGTAGTTGTACGCGTGCAGCACGCGCGGCTGCCGGTACCGAATCAGTCTGCTGCGCTTCGGAATAATCGTTACCTTCCATCTGTTAACGAGGTGTAATGAAATGTTTTTTTATGTACAAACAGCAACACACTTAACTGCCCTTTAAAGACGCAACTGAGAAAAATTATGACTGTTCGAAAGGGATAGATATATGTTAGTCATTTTCAATGTATTCATAAATTTTCCAGAAAACGGTTCAGGTAATAATTCTTAATTCGTATTGCAACTCTACTTTCAAATTGATATTTGCTCGAAAGTTTATTCCAAATAAAAACTGCATGGATCATGGATGTACAGACATCAAGATTTCCCTAAATTTAAAAACAATAATCTTGATGTCTGTACTCAATTCCGTCTACTTGACACAAGATCTTTTGAAATAAAACTCAAAATCTACAATAAAATCAATAAGTTAATCTGTTACAATAATTTGATAAAATGCCTGCACGGCTCACCGCTGCGGACAGAATCCGCATCGTCATTTTACAAGAAATGGGGATGAGAATTGCCGAAATATCGCGACAACTAAATGTGCACGTAAGTTTTACACCAAATTTTATTATTAGTGTTTTTCGGTGTTTGTAAACGCAAGATTAAGTTTGGTTGAGGTTTTCTTAACAGCACTAATTTTGTTTTTAGAAATGGTCGATATACACGTGGCTACGACGTCACGAGGAAGGCGGCGACGAAGCCCTACGCGACCGTCCTCGTGGTGCTCGAGGACGAGTCACGACAGAAGCTGAAGATGCCATCATAGTCGCTAGACACTCGCAGTATCCTTTCCACCCCACTCTTGATACTGCCCCCCACTATCGTGGAAGTTAATATGATGGTGATATGGTGTTACTTCACTGAAAGTTATAACAGTGCGTCGTTGTCTTAATGAAGGGGGTCTGCAGCGACATATACTAGCCCGACAAATTTTACTTACACAAGCACATAGAGACTAAAGTTATTTATGAGTTGGAGTTTATATGTGCTGACCAAGCAAGTTAAAATAAATGCGCGAAATATAAGATGTAAATAAAATAATAATTACAAATAATTGTTTTATTTCAATGTGTTTAAGGATAGTCGATAAAATCATTTCGACCCGTAATGTTGAATTCCTAAAATTTTGAACAGTAACAAATTATTAATATGACTAGCTTCTGCGCGCCGCTTCGTCTACGTTAAATTTCTTGTTCACCCGTCCCACCCCGTCGCATCGCATCGTCCACGCTATTACATCGTTTTCGCTTTGCGTTATTTCTGACTTTTTTTTCTTTTTGCACAGCTCCTAAGTGTCGTAACGTGATGGTAAATAGCCTATAGCCTTCCGCAAGAATAGGGCTATCTATGCAAAAGGTAACGTTCAAATCCGACTGGTAGTTACAGAGATTAGCGTGTTCAAACAAAGAAACTCTTCAGCTTTATTATTAGTATATAAGAAATATGATGTCTAAATGTCTTCGCATTAAGGTAAAACGAAAAGAAACGATTCTTTCTGATTTTGCCCGATTTGTTAATTTTCCGACGAAATTAAGTTAATTAAGCAGCCACTGGCTAAGGTTCATAATTTTCAACGTCAAATGTAAGTCTCTTTCCTGCGATATATCAGATAAAATGGTGTTTAATTATGGGGCAGTTAAGTGTGTTGCTGTTTGTACCTAAGTAGATATTTTAAGACACCTTCGGTCACTTTAATCTGAGATATCTAAACCTGTCTAGTGGTTGATGACTGGCTTGTTTGACAGCGTCGATGATGTTGTGCGCATCCAGAGTAGTATGGCCGCCTGCGCCCCAGCCCAGCACGCGAGACAGATCATTGCCCGTACCCATGGGTAAGATCGCAACTGCAGCCTAAAACAACAGAAAATTACACAATTAATAAATAAAAATATCAAGTTATTCTTGTTTTGAAGCTTGTCCAAAGGAGTTGTACCACGCCAAGCATCGTTACCGGGTTCCGGTTTGAAATGTATAGATTTCCGATGGTACAGACACTTGAGACATTTCACCTTTGGCATAGCTACGCTACGCATCTACGTATATCAGATGTCCATGGCCGGTGCTGACCACTTATACCCTCTTACACCAAAAACAATGTTATGCATCACCGCAACATTGTTTCCCGCAACATATGATGTTGCGCGATTTCCTTTTGAATACCTTGAATACGGAACTTTACCATGCTGCCAACGTTGTTTCCCGAAACACATGTTGCTGGAACAATGTTTCGCAACTTTATTTTCGGTGTATGTATACGGGGCTTCACTTTACCATCAGTTGAGCCGTCGACTTGTTTGTCATCCGATAACATAAAAAAATGATTAGGCCTGTACCTATTCTAGATCGAGGCTTACTTATAAATAAGTCCCTAGGTAGGCTTACAGTAATTATACAGCATGCTTCGCGTTCATTAAAATTCTTTCAGGGTGCTGATTGGGCTATCTCTCTCATAGATGATACTTTGGCCACTCCTACATATCTCTAATCTCTATCTTTAATCTGTTCTCTAATCTCTATCTCTTCTCTAAATATTATAAGACAAAGTCGCTTTTCGCGATTGTCTGTATGTTCGCGTTGTTCTTATAAAATACGCAACGGATTTTGATGAGGTTTTCAACATCATTTAGTGAATGTATTCCGGACGGAAGATTTATACAACGTGTTGTTTTTGATATCCCATAACTCTAGGGTTATATTATTTAGGCGGCGGCCGAATTAGCGACACGTTGGGTTGCGACAATCGTCGAAAGGATCCGGCAACTGGGACTCGAGGTGGCCTTGCACAAGTCCGAGGCCATGTGTTTCTATGGTCCTCGGAACGCGCCACTGTCGGGTTCCCAGATTACGGCGGGAGGGGTTCACATCGGTGTCGAGTCGACGATGAAGTACCTGGGACTCGTCCTCGACAGCCGGTGGAACTTCGTGGAGCACTTCCGACGTTTGGCTCCCAAACTGGATAGGGCTGGTGCTGCTTTGAAGCGGCTCCTGCCCAACCTGGGGGGTCCAAACGCCTCCTGCCGGAGGCTTTACGCGGGGGTCGTGCGGTCCATGGCCCTTTACGGGGCACCGGTGTGGGCGCGTTCATTGAGGCTGCGACCGGCCCGGCGGTTGAACGCGTCCCAAAGGGTCATGGCCATCAGGCTGGTCCGGGGATACCGCACGGTCTCCCGTGAGGCGGCGAGCCTCCTTGCCGGACTACCGCCATGGGATCTGGAGGCGAAAGTCCTCGCGCACATATGGGAGTTGCGCGAGGAGGCGAAACGCCGGGGTGTAACTCCGCTGCCGCGAGAAATCACGGCACAGCGGACAGAGCTCCGGCGGGATCTCATGGCGGCATGGAGTGTACGATTGTCGCAACCCAGCGCTGGGCACGCCACAATTGCGGCGATAAGTCCCCTCTTTGAGGAGTGGCTTGAGAGGCGCCATGGCGTCCTCACCTTCCGCCTGACGCAGGTCCTCACCGGACACGGTTGTTTCGGGAGGTTCCTGTTCCGCGTAAGGCGGGAGGAAACGCCCGGGTGTCACCACTGTGTGGATCGCCCGGAGGACACGGTGGAGCATACGGTGGAGGTCTGCCCAGCTTGGGCGGAGCACCGCCGTGTCCTCACGGAGGCGATCGGCGGCGGCGATCTCTCGCGTCCGGCCCTGGTTCAGGCCATGGTTCGGAGCGAGAGTGCATGGGAGGCCGTCACCTCCTTCTGCGAAGCAGTTATGCTCGCGAAGGAGGAGGCGGAGCGCGCGAGGGAGATGCAAGCTGCACGCCCTCGCGGCCCTAGTCGCCGCAGGAGACGCCCCGGGCGTCGGGAGTCCAGAGCCGACTTCCGGCCACCGTAGGCGCGGGCTTGCGGACGGTGAGCAATGGGCAGCTCGCCGTCCGATAAGGACCAGGCCCGTGTCGACGGCGCGTTGTGTTCCACGCGCGCCTCAAAGAGATGTCAGCACCAACCGACGGGGTCGAAAGACCAATGCCTGCTGGGGTTGCGGGTTTGTCCGAAAGGGATAACGCGGCCCCGGCACACAGGCAACGGAAGGAACACGGGTGGGTTTTAGTCAGTAAAAGTCTGACACACCCTCTCGCTCTGCCCAGAGCGGGAGAAGTCATTTGATGATTTCCCACCCTCAAAAAAAAAAAAAAAAAAAAAAGGGTTATATTATTTAAATTAAATTAGGGCAAAAATTGTCACCAGTAAGACGAATCTTTACTTTTGCGACGTTGCCAAACTTCGCAGTAGTGTAGTAAAGTAATTCATTTAGTGTAGTTAAGCAATTCATTTTTATTCAAACCAATCAATCATATTTAAAACTAAGAAAATGCGACGTTGTCATATTTCACGTAAGGGTGTTTTACATTAATAATCGTGACTTTGTCGAATTATTTTGTATAAAAAATGAAAAGAAAAAAAAAATGATGATTGAAGAATAATTCATATGCCAGTTGGTTCTTTGATATGGTCTCAATCATACCCTAGAGTTATGGGATATCAAAACAAACACATTGTATATGTAGCAGGCAGATTGAATGATTCGTCATTTTACAAACGGCGCCATCCGTTTACAAACGCTCTGGTGGTTTTACAAAGTGCCTAAGGCAAATTGGCAATTCGTTCAATTGGTATAATTTCGAAATTGATTGTTATTGTAGGGTGACCATAGATATAACAAAGAAGGAGATATGCCCGGTAGTTGAAAATGTATCGAAACCCAATTTTTCCACTTCATCCCTACTGCCTCGCTACAACTACACATGCAGATCAGTAAACCCAATAAATACGAGGTCGCGCTCGCACTTGCAATTTATAAATCAGAACGTAGTACACAATCAATTATAAACCTTATCCCATCAAACACAGCGTGCATTTACCATGCACCGTACAACTCACTCACACGAAAATATCGATCGCTATCGTTGTGCTGTGCAAAAGCCATTTATTTTACATATACGCTAGTGATTGACTAAATCGGAAAGTCATCGATTCTGCCATTTATTATTGTATCAAAATTGTTGTGAGAACCAGAAAAAATAATAAATAAAAAACGATACACGAATAATAAGATGATATAAATAAACAATCCGTAGATAAAAAAAAATGATTAAGTAAATCAAAAAATTTCAACATTATGAGAAAATCTAAAGATAAAAACAAGATTTCACATCGGTCTTCCAACCAGGCTATAACTGTTGACAAATTGAAAAATGAACTTTATTAGTAATATAAATTCATACGAAAATCGACATTGTTGTCGATAGCCTATATTATCTGCACAACCACATCACTAACTCGTCGCAAGTTACAGCGGCCGTACTACGCGATGCAACCGCTTAAAGAATGGATTGTTTTTTGTTTTTACATTGCTTGTCCAGTCACTTAGCGACATATTTAGGTAGTGGTAAAGAAGCAATGCATTTACTGCAATAATAATACAGTCGCTGTGATATATGAAAACAAAAATAACGTAGTAAAGGCAAGAAATATTTTACGATTTGTTTTTCATGATTTTCAACACAATTACAGTAAAATACTTGTGCTGATTTATGATATGACGAGGTTCTATGATTTAAAAAGTTTCTAGTTTGGCTTCCATTTTTATAACAAACGACTGAACAACAAGGTATTCTTAAATATTATTACGATCGCGTTCGAAGGCGCAATAGTTAGCGGAGACGGCCATTTGCCTGAGACATGAGCATCGTAATTACGACGCGCGGACACAGACACGCCCCCATGACACTTCTCCTGTTATTTATATTTCTATGCGTGTATTTTATGATGGTCACCCACCATCATAAAACACAGGTTGGACAAATCATACTTTATTCCAGCAATCAGGTACCTATTATGCTACCGTAAAATTGTGAGAACCGTTAGTTTATAATTTATCGGTTTTATTTCCGTTACATTATAAGCAATCGAAAAATTGTGAACTGGGTGAAATAGGTTAGGTTGGGTTAGGTTAGAACTGCGACAAACCGCGAGCAAGCCGAGCGAGCGTAGCGACCTTTGCCGCGCGAGCGGCCGACGAGTGCTATATCCAAGTTGCTCGCAGCTGGACAGGCTATTTAGTATTTTAAGCACAAGGTGCGTTACGTCGCACGCAAGTTTGATATCAGTTCACAATTTGTCGGTATTATTTTTGTTCGATTATAAACTAACAAAAATAATGCGTTAAATTGTAAATAGTTTGCTGCAGTTCAAAAATTTTCGAATATTTTGTAACGGAGGACTCCTGAGGCACCAGATTCCATAGACACCTCGTTTCCAACGTATTGAACGGATAACTAAATACTTCAATTTGCCGCGGCATTTTTTTAAAACGGCGTTTGAATTGTCCATAATATGCTGTGGGATGTGGCATATTAAAGAGGCCGCTTTCCGAATAAAAACGTAATCGCTCACAGCGCTGACATCAATATTTGACGTTCCGAGTTAGTTATCACGATTATGACAGCTGAGGGCTGTCATCAATTCGGAACGCCCGTGAACGTTCTCACGGTGCTCGCTCAACGTCAAAACTTGCATATCATATTTCTTTGTGTTTATACTACACATTTCTTCTTCTTCGTTGGTTAGGTGGCCACGGTAGCCAGAAGCACAATTTCGAAGATGCCAGTTTGTCTAAAGTTATGATGCGACTCAAACAAAACAGCACAACTGTCATCTTTGACAGCGCTCACGGTGATATTAGTAAAAGGCATGGTCGGCGTTATCGCAAGATGGCGCATGTCATGACGTCATCTATGACGATTCACAATACATCGTTATCGCGCTAAGGCTTATTCGGAACGGCCGTTCAAATCGCTTAAATCGATTACAGCCTAACTCGGAATGCGGGGAAAGTGACTTTATAGGCAATTTATATTTTGCCATAAGCATTTAGCAAAACCGCCAGCGTTTGTTAAATGACGAATCATAAAATCTGCCTGCGACATATATATATCGTAGGATGATTTGATAATTCGAATTGTCGCAAAAAACCAAGGGCGAGCGAGGCGAATGGTGCCGCGGTAGCGGCTAGCGAGCGCTACTTCCAAGTCACTTGTTGTATCAAATCACTCTACGACATCTATAATTATTTTTGAGCGTGCGCTGACCTAAACTGTTACAGATAGATACAATTTATTTTCTACTGGATTGTATATCTTATTGTTGTGCAACGATTGTGTATCTTAAAAATCAACAGAAAAGTACGCGATATCATGTCTATCTTCTAAGGATGACCCACGTTAACAATTTTTATCTTTCAGAATTTCATAAAAAATATAGTGTTATTTCCGCAGCTATTTTGACCAGTTATTAATCCTTATCCGATAAAATATGTTACTAAAATTGGCCATTTAATTAAGATTAAAATATGCCTGGACATAACATAATTTAAATGAATATTATAAAAGTTAAAGATTTAAAATTACGCGCAGCAAAATAATTACGGTTGACGGCGCGCGGTGTGGCACGACCACGACGACAGACAGGGGTCAATGACCTTAACTCGGCTAATAAGGAACTGCAATTATGGAAATTAATTTAAGAATTAAATTAATAAAATTTGATGACAGAGTAGTGGTGGTTGAGGCTGAAAAACATTAATATATAAGTCTTTGGACGTCCAAACTCAAATGGACAAGCACTCACCATTCCAGGGCAACGAAATAGTAGGAACATCCATCCATACACAATAGACCACTTTTGTTTTTTTTATTGTAAGGCCTGTTCACACGGCGCTGATCAGAGGCAGTTTCTTGGTAATTTCATACTGCATTTTGTTTTTAACCGTATGAACATTGAGATGTTGTGTGCATCAATACATTGCACCCGTGCGAAGCAGGGACTAGTATTTAAATAAAATAAATCTCACCTTTACGTGTGGGAAAGAGAACAATGAGTTCATAACCCACGCTACGGTTCCGTCTCCGCCAGCTACTAGGATGCGACATCTCGGCGGTAACCACCGCACCACGCTCTCTGGGGATGTTGAGCTAATATCCACCACCTGTAAATTCATATTTAGACTCGAATTTATGCGGGAGTTTACAATGTCTTTGAACGAAATACAATAAAATTTTATGTCCGCAAGTTCTTTGAACATTAATTATGAATAGTCAGTATCAGTACATAACTCACTTGAATAGGATTCAGGAGCCCTCTAAACAAAGAAAGTACTTCATCACTCCTGTTGCTTCCAGACTTGGGATTTGCTGAAAGATTGTGCATGTAATAATTATAACCTCATGTATTTTGTTATACTCCATTCATTGCTCAGGAATAATAAATATTCTATAATTTTAGAATATATAAATCGTTTCTTACTCTTTCAGTAGGAAACGATTTATTCATTCTAAAATTATAAATTATTTTCTATTGCTAAAGTACCATCATTTTCATTAGGATTGCAAATAAACATGCTTGTTATGCATAGTTGACTGAGGTTAACTGGATCTACTAATTAACCATGCTTTACTTATTCATTGGGCGAGTGTCATAATTATTATACTGCCATACTGGGGAGATGTACCTAAAGCTTATTATTTAAAAAAACATGCAAAGGTTTTACGGTCTTTTAATTGTAATTTGGTCTTCAGTGAATATTGTTTGCCGGTAAAGACTAAGAGCCAGTGGCCTCTCCAGCATACAATGCATATGAAACAAACTTAAGCTTGTATTAGATGTGTACAAAATAGAAATGGTTGGAGGCAAACCAAAAATTTGGAGAGTGTACTCTGTAATATTTTTAAGGGGTATAAAGTGTGAAATACAATTCTGCTCAAATAAGTCTGTCTTAAAATCTCTAAAGACTTAAGACTAATCTTAAGCAAGCATAAAAGGAGTTTCTACTAATCTTATCAGACACAGACTACATGATTAATTCTTTTCGCCCCATCTCTATTGTTTATGCAAATGAAAATGAGAATACATTTTGTTTAAAAATCCAGAATACTCCATTGACCTCCAAGATCTTCTAGGTAATCTCAAGTTATTGGCATGTTTACAAGCAAACCAGCATTAGTATGTAGTAGAGGCCACTAGGTCTTACTCTAGTAGTGAAAGAATATGCTTTTTTTCATTCAGAACGGAAACATACCTAAAATTATGTATGGTTCCCAGTCATTGTCACCTGGATGCTTTATGTTAGAAACAAGTCCTTTTTCTAACTGTACACATGCAGGTGGAATTATTATATTCCTGTACTTTTGAAAGTCACAGTGCTGTAAAATGTTATTCAAAATAGATATTTTTAGTAAAATATTGACATCCTAGATAAAATTGTTAGCCCTGTCATATCCTTTGCTGGACAGGCCTCCCTAAAACCTTGGTCACACGCAGCGAATACTCGCTGCGATTAGGTATTCGCAACGAGAAGTCCCTGTGTGTGACAGGCTATTCGCTGCGACTAGATTCATTCGCCGCGAGTTGAATTCACTGTAATAAAAATTGAGCATGTTCAATTTTACCCGTGGCAAATTCAACTTGCCCCGAGCATTTGCTGTGTGTGACAGGGTACTTGCTGCGAGTAGCGATTCCGCTCAGCGCACCGCTCTGTCGAAATTCGCGTGTATAAATCGCTATGTATGAAAGGCAGGTAGAGAATACTCGCTGCGAATTATACTCGCAGCGAGTATTCGCTGTGTGTGACCGAGGCTTTATAATAGACAATTATCTAACTGGGCTTGGTAAATCACATCAAGCTATGTTAAATAATAGCCTAGACTAGGCTCTGACCAACTTATAACATTTTCGAATTTAATTGTTTTACTTCTAACAGCATACTACAGCTTACAATCCACTGGGACAACTATTTTATAATGATATGAATATGAAAAGTTAAAAGTTTGGCTGTTTATTTGTAACAAATTCCATTGTATGTCATCATACAAATTTCAATAATACTACTCCATTTGCATAAAAACATGCATTAATAAAGCCAATCATAAAATTCAATCAATTGATGCCTAACTATAATAAATTATTATCTTAATTAAATAATAAAATTACCTCATTATCATTAGCAAGTGTATGAGCGCACAATTTTGTTCTTTGACACCATGAACAGAAGTATCTTCTAAGGCCTTCTTCATGCTGATCCACAATCTCAGTCTGACTTGTTCCTACTAATAAACATTTAATTTGTTACTACACATTTGATACTACAGCAATATAAAAAAATAACTTCTCTATGTCCATAAAATATAATAAATGTTCAGATAACACATACCATGAACCCAATGATGATAGAATGGCTTATCCCCTGGCCATGTGACAGGTTTGCATCTCAACTTTTTATCAATAGCTCTGTGGCACCTTTTGCATGCACTCACAGCACAGCATTCACAAAAAAGTCCCACTATCGGCAACATGAGCTTACCACAATTTGTGCACTGTAATAAATTGGAATTAACTTGAAAATTTCAGTCAAGCTGAAAAGACACTCAAAGAAGCTCTGGCCTTTTATGTGTTGAAAGCCAGTGTTCAGCATGTGCCAGTGTGGTGAAAAATAGTACTAGGAAGAAAACATACTGTCAAAGGGCAAGAGCAAATTTTAATTGTCTAGTTGGTTAACCCTTAATCAAACGGAAAGCTTTTAAAGAGATAAATAAAAACAGATTTGTTTATAGGTAAGTTTTGTCTGTAGATTTCATAAATTTTGATAAAATTTAAATAATGGTGGGAAATAATTTCCCGTTATTTATTACTGCATATCAAAATATTATCAAGTGGGAAAATAATTCCCATTATTTTGTTATTTCAGACGAAGTGGGAAAAAAATTCCCAGTATTTGATTAAGGGTTAATTTAGGAGCTTAACACATCAAGCATGGTGCAGTGCGTCGCGGTGCAGTTTGTTGTATACTTTAGTTTAGATTTTTCATGACCTTACCCCCAATTAGTTAAACTTCGGCCAAACCTGACTGATTTATTATATGGCGTACTCGTTTCGGTCCTCAGGTTTGCCCGAAGCTTAATGAAATACTTTAATGCTATAGGTACAAACATCGCCGCACCTCACAGCAAAGCGCTTTGTGTATAATTTCTAAGATTCACTTACATAAATATTGTATGGTACAGATTTGTTACACTGAATGCTTCTCCAAGTATGCCCGCGGCTTCTATATCGTGTCCGCATGTAATTATTATCAGAAAAAACAGAATGAAGAATTCGATAAACTAAATAAACGAGAAACACACCGCCTATTAAGAAATAGTGATTGCATATTGAAACGTCATTCAAATTCAAAAAGGCTTCCATTTCGAATTTGAGCTAACTCAGATACTGTTCAATTAATTTAGAATGTTCTAATAAAACAAAAGTATGAATTTATCAAAGGAGAGAAAATCAATAATTTTATTTCATTGTTTATTTATTGTTGATAACCACAAATGACAATCCAATCCATGACAATCAATCACATTGCAATGATTGTCATGTCACTTGTCAAGTCAATGTCACTACATATCGCACCTTCGGTGCAACCAACAGCTCATTTTTTAATTTTACAGGAGAGGACTTTTAATTTTTTTTTCGCATTTATTTCCAGATTTCTGGATTACTATTTATAGTAGGTTTGAAATCTTTATAAAATTAATAGTTTATTTTGTTTGCTATAGTTTTACGTTAAAAATCTTATATTGAATTATCAAAAAATCCTTATATAAGACATAATAAAAAAAGTGTCCTGAATTGTGACTTTGTTGCACCAGGAGTTATTTAGTTTTATGACTTAAGCTATATTATTTTAGATGAGGTTTTAAATGAAATAATGTGTCTTAATCAACATAATCGTATATTTTCTTCTCGAAAAATCAACTACTAACAAAAAGGTAACTCAAAACAAATAAATTCTTATACCTACAACATTATTTGGCATTATTTTTATACTTTGAGTTGTAATCAAATTCTAGGAAAAGCAGACTTACTTAATACTCAGTCTTTTAAACTTAGGAACTTACGAACAGTCTTATAATGAGTCTTATAAATGGTTTCATACTAATCTTCAAAATTATAAACAATAAAATTCTTAGAAAAATCAAATCACAGTAATATTATAAAGCGAAAGTTTGTGAAATATTTTCATCAAAAAAGGTACAATATAATCGCTTTACTTTTTGTTGTCATTATATCAGACAGCAAACGATATTAAGAAGCAATAAGTAGTAAAAAATATAACAATGTTCTTATTATTAATTGTTAATTACTATTTATAATCAAAAAAATATCAAAAATTAATGTAAAGATCCAGTAAAAAACGAACTTTTGCAAAGTTTTATACTTTATCTTAGTAGTTTTTATTTTAATTTAATTTAAGCTTTTGTGAATAATTAATCGAATAAACTGTTAAACGTGTTTTCATAATATTTTGGAACTATATTAGCAGTTATTAGTTGTCGAATATCTTGCTTTTTATTGTTTGCAATTGGCAACTTAGAGCTATAAGCCGCACTCAAATTAATATCTGTGATAGTTTTTTTGCCTGCACGACTAATTTTAATTTTAGCTATGTTCCAATGTTCAGTTTTATACGTGGTTTTGTACAAATAGGTATCAGAATCTTTAATGAATTTCACGACTTTGACATCAGAAATTCTGATTGTTTCGCCATCAATATTCTTGCCAGTGTTCAAGTTAATATCGTTAGAAAGTAACTTTAAATCGTAAA
This sequence comes from Agrochola lota, assembly GCA_947364205.1. NCBI lineage: Eukaryota > Metazoa > Arthropoda > Insecta > Lepidoptera > Noctuidae > Agrochola > Agrochola lota. Next base: position 11,790,958 of record OX376223.1, on the reverse strand, counting down.
AACTATTGAAATTCATTTCATTAACAGTGAAACTCTTACCGGTCTTTTTGGCATTACGGATTAGAGCCACATATTGATCTGGGGTGTAAATTGGTCCAGATTTTTTTGCTCGACGAATATTTTTCTCTATTACCGAGTGGACGCTATCCGCTTCGTTTTGCGTGTGTCCACGAATTAGGAACTTGTGTGTTATAGATCTAATTGGCAAGGTTGAAACGGCATAATAATACAAACTAAGAATAAATTTGTTTTTTTGTTGGCCACAACAGTTATCCGAGAAAAAAGTTATGTTTGAATTTGGTTTAGTCGAAGAACATTCTTTTAAAAAATCGTACAAACAAGAACCTATTTCATTGGCTCCTCGTTTACCCAGACCCTCATGCCAGAAGAAGCAGAATGTTTTCTCATCCCTAATATCTGATACTGTGAAGTTATAACAATTAAGTTTACTTTTATAAAAAAATGCCGACGATTGACCTATAGGACAAGGCAATACGGCTTGAAGATCGAATATAGCCACAATGCTCTTGCTATCAGGCGTTTTACACTCGTCTACATCGTGTTTTTTTCTATTCTACTTAGACTCTTTTCCTCTTGATGTAGATTATAGCTGGACAACAACGGTTCTTTATCTACAGCATTCTTAAAGGCCTCACATACGTCACATTGGTCTTTGCGAGGAATAAAAAAGCTGATATTAAATTGGGTATTGAAAATCCGATGGTATGCATCGTAATTGGCTGGTGTCTTGTTGTCAGATATACGTTTTTGACTATAGTTACGATGTAGTTCGGCTACAGTCAAACCTCCATCTATATACTCTCTTGATGAATTGGCTCTGATGTAGTGGCTTTCCATCCTAGGGATCGAATTAATGTGGTCACGTACAGATTGTATTATTTCAGCATCCAGCTTTGACTGTTTTCCGTGCTTACCCCGTTTATCTGTTGGAATTACACTTAATATGCTTGCAAATTTATTTTCAGTTACAGTACGTAGTGGTTTATTACTTATGGCCAATGTATTCAATAGGAAGGTTTTACAAACCCTTATCTCACTACCTTTATTTACAAGAAAGTAGGATGTGTTTGGTTTTCTACATTTTCTATTCACGTCTCCACTTTTTCGAATCTTGATGGTACGGAATTCAGGTTCAACTTGCTTTACACAAGAGGCAAGGAAGTCACGCTGTCTTTGAAAAGAATTAAGGCTCCAGTATGTCTTAAATATTATATTCCTATCGTCTGTGGAAAACTTATTCGAACAAGATAATCGGCAGGTACTCGTACAAGGTGGACGAATGCTTTTTTCCGGCATGGCTTTACCTCTAGTTGACGTATATGCTTGACCAGTGTTTTTTAAATACTTTCTCTGGTTTTTTTGCCATTGACTTGGGTTTCTGGTCCTTTTTTTAGACTTTATTACAATACTTGCTTGATCAGTACTCGGTTGAATATTCTCAGAGGCTGCATTATGATGTACAATTGACACATTAGAAACACTTTTGGAGCGAGATGTAGATTTGGAGTGCTTGGAACGATTGCCAGAGCTAGATGAACTTGAGCTGGAGGAATCGCTGCTAGAGGTGGAGGAATCACTGCTAGAGCTGGATGTTCTACGGATTGGCTGAAAAACTTTATTTTGTCGCTTTTTTTGCGGTGGTTCATATTCAGATCCATCACTCACGGAAAAATCTTCATTATTATCTGGGTTCATTTCATTGGCATTTGATATGGTGTCTTGCCTTAGCATAATTTTTGCTAAAGTGTTTTGTGGCACTATATCTGTGATAACAACATTGGAAGAAACTATTTCTCCATCATCTGAAAGGTTAAATCTTTCGCTATCTGTAGTAATGACTGCATTTTCAATATATTTCGTTGCGACATTCTCTATTACGGTATTTGGTAAAATTGAATCAGCGTTTACTTCTTGTATTAAAACTGTGTCCACGTCATTATCACATTTTGTGCTTCTGTCAGTAACTGATAGTTCATTTTTTGTATCATATGAAGTACTGGAGATATTTTTTATTGAAAAACGAGAGGATTCTAAATTGGAATCATGATCATTATCCTGATCTTCCGGATGAAATTTTGCTAACCAGGTTTCAACTAATGTATTATTTTCCTTTAAATTATTGTCTTGATTATTGTATTGAACCATAGAAATAATTTTTTTACTTCGGGAATCCATTGCTCCCTGAAATAAAAATAGTTTTTAAAGATATTTGTATATCAATTTACAATATTTTTTTATAATGCAAAGGCATGCCCCTGAAGTGAGAAACAACAGTAGGGAAACCAGCTTCCCTATTAAAGAAATTACGAATTATAACAACTTACTCAAATTAAATTTCTCATTCCATGGTGTGTCAAAGTCATATATGTACGATACCGTAGGTATAATACAGTATGCTATTCTCTAACGACACTGCCGCGGCAACGCCGAAACTAAAATGTATTAAAGACAAACTGCTTCCGTCCTCGGCGTCGAGACAGTTTGTCATTAATGGATTTTCAACTTTATATTTTAGAGTATAAAGTTGGAAATCCATTGGAGACATACTAGTCTCGGCGACGAGCTCGTCGTAGTCTGTTAGAGAATAGCATTGCTGATTATCGTAATCGTCATAAAAGTAGCATTTAAATAAAAAAACAATGTGGTTTATTTTACATTTAGGTGCAACTTAACAAAATAAAAATTGAATAAGTAAATGATTATGGAGTAAGAATGTCTCAATTTTGTTTTTAAACTAAACCGCTAGTACTTATGATAAAAAAATTGGAATTATAAAGTCATAAGTCTTTTTATTATCACGTTCTAAATACTAATATTGGACCTTTATAACATTTTTATAGTTTAAGACTTTTTAGATCCAATAGAATAGTTGAAAAAATAATATTATTGGACCTAAAAAAATACTTTTTAGTTAGTGGTTTTGTAGATTCAATAGAATAGTTGAAAAAATTATATTATTGGACCTAAAAAAACACTTTTTAGTTAGAGACTTTGTAGTTCCAAGTTGTGTAGTTAAATATAATAATGTTGGATCAACAAAAACGCTTTTATAACAAATGCCTTTGTAGCTCCAAAATTTTTGTAATTTATAAAAAAGAATTGAGGTCTTAAAAATAGATACGTTTTTGTCGCTCCAATAAGTGAGAATAAAAATGGTCATAAATACCTTTGTGTGGCTGTAGCTCCAATGTACGTCAAACGCTCGCGGGCGCGGGGGCACTACTGTCCAATGAAACGTTGTCGGCCCAAAACGCATGGGAAAACCGCCAATAACCACAAAGGCACCTGCGCCATCTAGTAGAATTTTGAGATACTTTCGCGGATGTTTTTGTTGCCCCAAGTATAGGCATGGTTCAGAGACAATTTGGCATACTTACCTCAATTTTGCAGTTTTGGCTATTTGTGACTTTGTTGCACCGAAGGTGCGATATTACATTGTTGCAATATAAAAAAACCGGCCAAGTGCGTGTCGGATAACGCACAATGAAAGGTTCCGTAGTTGGGATGAATTTATCCCAAGAACAAACTTAACATTGTAGTTGAAAAACGTATTCTCCCATACGGAATGTATGGGAGATCATGTTTTCAAACTGCAAATTTGAGTTGGTTGATTATTTCTCGTTAACCTGTCTAGCCTACTTAGCTCTCATAGTTTTCCTTTTAATTTCGTTATATATACTACTGCTGTGAATTTTTTCACAAGTCCAATTACAACCATTTAGCTAGAAGGGGGGGACAATTGACTCTATCAAAAAAAATCTGTTAATAGCTTAATATTTCGTACGGATCCCTGAATCCAAAAATGGTTTTAACAAACTCACAATATTTTTGAAAGACCTTTCTAACGATACCCTACAACATGGGGCAGATGAGGAAAAAAAAAACATCCCCACTTTACGTATAGGAGAGGTACCCTAAAAAAATATTTTTCTTGATTTTATTTTACCACTTTGTCGGCATGATTAATATGTATACATATGCCAAATTACAGCTTTCTAGTACTAAACGTCTCTGAGCTAAGCCGCGGACAGACAGACAGACGGACTTGGCGAAACTATAAGGGTTCCTTGTTTACTACGGAACCCTAAAAAATACTAATACGTACCTACCACAAAACACTAATAAAATCCATGTCGATAATTATATTCACGTCTCTACAAAACAATTATAAGTTTGTGGTTGTCAGTGCCCTGGGCGCCACGGACTAATAGAAGTCGTTCTGTGACGTCATAAACGTACGGCTATCAAGGTCACTTTGGCATATGGCAGGCTGCAGGTACTAATTGGATTCTTTATCGGAGTAAACAAATAGGTGAGAAGATGAATGAAGAACTGGATTCAGATCAGCTATTAAACATTTTAGAAGCTGTGGAATCGGACTTCGAATTCTGTAGACAAAGCTTAAAAACAGTGCTGTGATAGTCTGGTAGTGTTTCGTAGTGTTGTAGTGTGTGCGGTGTGCAGTGTTGTGTGTGTGTGTGTGTGTGTGTGTGGTGTGTGTTGTGTGCCTCTTAGTCTGTGCTAAATAAATGTATTTTCTTTCTTTCTTCTTTTCTTTCTGATAGGTACACTGCTACTAGTGTGTAACTTAAATCCATACTTATTTTCCATTTCGAAAAACACTATACATACACTGAAAAGTTCTGGCGCTTAGCTAGGGTAAAAAACGTTGACTGAAGTAGTTAAAAAAATCAAGGGAGTAGACAAAAATGAAGAAAGACCATAGACCACATCCCAAATCAAAATTGAATTTATCGTGCCCTGAGCGCCAAGGACTTGAAATGAAGTCAAAGAATGACTTCAAAAAACAAATAGAGATGTACCTCATTTCCTAAAGCTCTAATTGAGTTATTTATTTGTTTCTTTGATACATATAATTTATATTGTTTTTTCTTACTAGGCATACTGTGAAATAAAATAAATATGGAAATATTTAATCAGTTTTTATTTATATCCGTAAAATTATAATTAAAACTTAACTTAAGAGCGTTTACGCCATCCGTGCGCTGTTTGGCTCAAAATCAGTACTTTTCGACCCAGTTAATATCCATCAAACATTATTTTAAAACCAAATTAATTTTTTCCATAGAAAAAGTGAAAAAATCCATATAAACACGTCGAGGCTGCCTCCGCTTGTGCGCCTCCGGCTCAAAAAAAAATTCACGGGGTAGGGCAAACAAGTACCACGTGAAGTCGCGATTGTCAAATTCGATTTAAGTTGTGTCAAAATTATTTTAAATTTAGAGTTTTTTTTTCGGAGAATAACTTTATGACTCTCATAGCCAAAAAGTAAGGATTTTTTGTGATAGTTCGTTGTACAAGAGAATCGGCACCAATGAGGTCAAAATATAAATTCAAGATGGCGGCTGCGAAAATTTTCACATTTTTCGTTATGGGTGTCGTTTTCACCCCGTTTACATTCAGCTCACTTCCACGACGTCTGGAAGAGAATTAGTGAAGCTTAAGAAGAAATTCATCTTTCGATCTGGAGCAGGTACAGACGATATATTTCATCCGATATGGTTTCCATTCGATGTTATGGAGAGGATCCACCGTCTTCTACGATAACTAATTTTCTTTTTTGTAATTTGTTATCTTTCTAAATACTGAACATACTTTTGTATTGCAAAAAGATACAGCGTGGACGCTGTAATTATTTCGACGTCTGCCATTGCCGAAAGTCGAATACGATGTGAGTGGTAGGGCAGTATGAGGACACACTTTCTCTCGATCTGGCTATGGCAGTATTTAGAGGCATTCGTTTTTGAGGGGTTTAAAGCCGATACTGAGGTCAAAATGTAAATCCAAGATGGCGGCTGGACAGTACCCATAATGTAGCTATGAGTATGACGTGTTGAGCTTGTTGTTGCTCGGGGTAATAATAACATCAGTAAATGAACTGAATGCATGTGAAGTCGAGATGTTGGTGTGAATTTTAGTTCATGACAACTTATTTTATACCACACCTTTTTAATCGCGATTAAAACTTGTTACGTTTAGTCTGGTTTGGTATTTTACAATCAAAATTTTAGGTGAAAAATGTCAAATTCAGAATAGCAAAATTGTCATTTTCACTAAACTAAAAACTCAGTACTATCTTAGTGCCGTCAAACTAAAATATAGTTAAGTTGTGTCACTTTAGTCTATTTCAGAATGGGAAATCGTCGTTTGACAGGAATAAACAAAATTTTAGTGATTTTTAGTCTAGTTTAGAGGCATTTGTGACAAGAGAATCGGCACCAATGTCAATACAGTTAAAATAACTGAATGAAAATGTCACTGAATTTGTTTCAACATGAGTAAACGAGGCACTGTTTTTTTACCAATATAGTGCATGGTCATTCCTATTCTTAGTTGGAATGCATTGTAGTCATTATTAATGTCGGTAATGGTCTTAACATGGAGCTGCTTACTATCAAAATGAGAATATGGTCGAACTAACTAAAACCTAACTCTATATTGTGTTATTCAGTGTTTGCACCAACTTCAGTGTACCTAGTTGGATAACCATTTTGCTTTGTTAGTTGTGTTGTGCCTATAAGTCATTGTATCCAGAATTTCCAATATGTGGCTTCAGGGTCACAATACCTACCTGTGTACTGAGTTTCATTGAAAGACATTCAGGGGTTCGTGAATGTACATTTCATTTAGAGTAAGGTAATGGCATACGGACTATCGGATGGAAATTTCTTACTGTCTAACAGACAGTTGAAATTTTCACAGATTGTGTATTTATTTCTATTGCCACTATAACAACAAATAATAAAAATTCAATAAAGTTAATTATTAAAGGGGTTTGCCATACAAGAAACATGTTTTTTTCAGCATTTTTTGCTTGATGAATACGGCACTTGGCCTTATTGATCAAGTTAAATGAAAATGAAATAAATATGATTCATAAAATTGTTATGCCTAATGTTAAATTAACACGACAACAATCGTAAGATAAATAAACTGTTTCATTTTAATATTATAAAATGATTATTTACACGAATTATAGGATTTAAATTCCAATTAATTATTTACTATAAATTATTGCTCTAAATTGAACGGATCAAAGTGGGTTAGTCTGACTATATACACAGGCTGTGTATATAGTCAGACTAACCCACTTTGATCCGTTCAATTTAGAGCTGTTGGCGCGTTCGCTGTGTAACACAGCGAACGCGCCAACTCTACGTATATGCACACATGTACGCGTGCTTCTGTGTGAGTGATTTTTGCAAAGAATTTACCTAAACTTGACTTCCCGCGCTAGACGTAAACGCTCTTAACGCGTATGAATCTCATTCATCGATATGACGATACCCTCATCACTACTGTTTACTATATATTTCCTTATACATTTATAGCTTGGCGCCTGGCGAGGCATCGCGTTCTGTGTACGTGGGCGGTGAAAAGGTTAATAACATATTTAATGCTATATAATGGTAGTAGACCATGGTCTGAACCACGTTTGTTCTAGCAAAACTGTGATTGAAATGTCAGCGTGTATAATATTCAATATGGCAAGACCTGCTTGTATGATCCTGTCTAACAAAAAATTACAAAAATCTTTGATCAAAGACGATTTGATTCATATGGTCGTATTACATTATCATATAAATATGACTCATAGATCTGTGATCCTAGTTATGTTATAGTGTAATACCGCTTGATTGGAGCTGTTTACTTATTTAGTAATACGACACAATAAATTGTCTTAGTTCTGCGATAATTTTATTAAAGTCACATCATCTGCGTAGATGTTGAGACTATGCTGGGGTCGGCTTCCAGTCTAACCGGATGAAGCTAAATACCAGTATTTTACATAGAGCAACTAAAACCTATAATTTTATTAGAGTAAAAAAAACGAAATAAAATACGTAGATAACTCACAGAGAACTTATTTTATTTTAAGATAGCACATAAAATATTTTTCAACTTCACAGAACACATATCGAGTGGTGTCTTTTTATCTTTATTTGCTAATTCCAAGCTAGCTCCAGCTTTCACCAACATACAAGCTACTGCTTCCCTGTCTTCTTCACAAGCAATGTGGCTAAAAAAAAAATTGATTAGACAATCAAAAGGCACATTTTTTCACATATCCCAAAACAACCATTTAGCTGGCAAGGGAGGGGGACACACACTTGACTCTAACAAAAATTTGCATTTAATATTTCGCAAAAGGATCCCTGAATCGAAAAATGGTTTTGACACACCCACAATATTTTTGAAAGACCTTTCAATGATACCCCGCAACATGGGATAGACGAGAAAACAAAAACATCCCTACTCTACGTTTAGAGGACCCAAAAAATATATTTATATATTCTTTTATTTTACCACTTTGTCGGCGTGATTAATATGTATACCCATGCCAAATTTCAGGTTTCTAGTACTACGAGCCTCTGAGCTAAGCCACGGACATGACGCGATGGCGAAAGTATTATAAGGGTTCCTTGTTGACCACGGAACCCTAAAAATTGTTGTGATGTTTTTTCTTTGCTATAAGTATGTTTTTTATTTAGGGCAAAAAAAACATTATAACTTCCTTCTACCCGCGAGTTTGTCCGCGTGGTAAAAACATAATATCCTATATAGCCTGCGGAATTTACACTGAGTTTTAGGCTAACTTTGCATTGATTTAAAATAGCGATTTGTTTCATTAAACGTGTTGGTAAAGGGAGTTGGTAAAGATGCTGTTTTTTTTTGCATTCAATTACTTCATTTAATATTTTAGTACAATATGCAACAAAATTAAAGTTTTTTTTGCAATAGCACTTCAGGAAAAAATGTAACATACAACGTTTTGCGTTAATGTGTTTAATTTTCTTGTAATTAGGTTACATAGAGCGTATAAATAAAAGTTAAACTACATTTAATTCTGTTACATTTTTGTCTGAACAAAAATTCTTTTGCTAAAAAACTTTTAATAATATCTTGCGCTAGTACAATAGAGTGAAGTGTGAGTGTAGTGCGTTACATACAATATCTTTAATTTTGTTGGATACTTGGATAGGATATTAAAATATTTAATTAGGTAATTTAATGCAAAAAAACCGCTGTTAACATTTTTGCTTGAAGTACCTACAATATTTTTTTTTCGTAATTTTATTCTTAGTTACATTTTCGTGTAGGAAAATGTTTAATTCTGAAATAATATATTAGCTTTACCAATTTTTTACATAATGTAACGTATATTTAGTAACCTAATCCGCGTAACTAACACGCGGATTAGGTTACTAAATATACGTCGTCTAATGTATTTTATAATGTAACCATGTTTTACCTGTGAACTATTTTGCCTCAATTTCTATTCACAAAATCGCGTTTTTCTTTTTTTTTCTTTGATGCGGCCCCGAACAATGTTTAATTTTTTTATTTTATTTGAAGAGCTAAGTTCAAAAACACGATTCATGAAAAACATCGCTGTTAGGATTTAGTGCAGAGTTCAAACCTAATTTCCACGACCTAACCGAGGCATTGAGTTTAACAAAATTCTATGGCACACGGTAATAGTGTAGTATTAACTATTCTCTATGATTGCAGCTTTCTACCAGTGAACGAATTTTTGTAATAGGATTAGTACTACCAAAAAAATACTTTTAGATACCGCTTTCACATTTAGGCGACTTTAGCAGTACGACAGTCGCTCGACGTAGCCCACTCAGAATTTCATATTACATACATATAAACAGAAGTTCGACAACCGCGCGCGGCAGGCGCGGTGCGCGGGTGCGGCCACTGCGTTCGCTCAGTCAGTCGGCGAGGCCAGTGTTGCAAGTGTCGGAATACAACCTCAATTTGATTTGATTGTCTATGAGAATATCTGCCTAACATAAACTGCAGTGCGGCGGCGGCGGCGCCGCCCGCAGTCTAGGACTGTCTGGCGGTACTAGGGAGTACCGCTTTCTTCTCCGAAAACTGTTTGTCCGAAAATCATTATCCATAACACGTTTGCTATAAACTTCAGTAACCATAATGTTCAAAAATTCGAAATTTTGTTTTACATAATTATCTTTACTTCTAAAACTATTTTGTCATAATATCGAGTAGGTACTATAATAATTGAATCACCTAATTTTGCATGAAAATAAAGTCATATGTCCTAAGTATTGAATTATATAATGTGTATTATTCCGAATGTTCATTTATAATAAAATTGTTAGTCCTAAAACATTTGCAGAAAATTAGGTTTATGTGACAGAAACGAATCGCTGTAAATCCGACTCCACGCAGTCTTGTCTGCCCTACCTCTAGAGTGTAATTTAAAATCGCATCTGCGGATGTGAGCGTTAAACCACCTGCGACGATAAGCTCGCATGGGACCGCCCGGAGCCCCGCAGCGCCGGAGCCGTGACAGAAATCATGCCTGCTGCATGTTGCATGCCCGCTTGCATGCTACATGCTTGCTTGCATGCTACATGTTGCATGCTCGCTTGCATGCTACATGTTGCATGCTCGCATGCATGCTGGCTTGCATGCTACATGTTGCATACTTGCTGCATGCAATGTGTATGCTTGTTTTAATGCTTCTTACAGGGAAATACGTATTTATCACAAACAAGTGAACTATCTCAAAACGAGTTGGTTGAAGAGAAAATATTGCCCGCGTTCATATATACCTAAGTCGTATCTAAGTAAAGCCTGAGAGAAGTTCATAAATTGTAATTATATTTAAATAGTGTAAATGGCTTCTGCCGTTCTATCTAATAAATAAATAAATAAATACATAGCAAAAGCTTTGTAATAAAAAGTTTTAAAAACATTATTAGGATAAATAATTTTAATTTAGGACTTAAGTATAACTATTATTGAAAACGGTTTTAAGTCTTTTGTATATTATTGATTTTAGTATTTATGACAAACAAATTTAGGGCCTATTGTATTTAGGGATTTCAATTTTATGACAAATTATATTATGCGACATTAAGTTCGAGCAAGTTATCATTCGGACAAATGATGTATAGGACAAAAAAAAAATGGCACTTTAGATTATGTATAAAAAAGTTAGGGAACACAATAGAGAACCCAGTCTGGCACACTTCATTTAAAAAATGGACTCAATTTCAATAATAAATCGTTTGTTGTCAAACTCGCTCATTGTACAGTCTATCTATACCTACTCACGTGCGCTTGCTGTTGGGGCAGGTTGTTGGATAACTTGGTTTATTTGTAAAGCTACAATTATATTTCAACATTCATATATTTTTTCTTCAATTGACAAGACATTAATAATAAAAAGAACATCGACAATGTCAATAGACAATAGTCGCACAGACAATCAAATCAAAGCAAATTGAGATTGTATTCCGAATTTCCGACACTTGCAGCACTGGCTCATTGCCGAATGAGCGAACGCGGCTATTTATAGTTACCTATAACTATGAAATTCTGACTGGGTTAGTGGGCGATAGTCGCGCGACTGTCGCACTGCTAAAGTCGTCTAAATGTGAAAACGGTCTTATGCAGCTTTATTAAGTTTGATAAGGTTTAGATGGATTTCTATTAATAATTCCATCCTAATTCTATTTAATTTAATTATGTATAGTTCTATTTTATTTATTCAATCCTATTTAATTTTGTATGATTGTGAGTAAATTTAGTTTTGTCTTATTTTAATTTCATGTTTGTCTCTTATTAGCCTATAACTTGTATGTTTGGTGTCTTACTACTTACTGTTAGTGCAAGTTGGTGATTAATAAATAAATATTTTTTTGAAATTCAATCGCACTATCTCTAGCTGAGTAGCTGACATAACAAACCAATAAAATAAAAAATCTCATCCTATTTCTGATTCATAAGGATCCAGCTAGTTATTTCATAAAGTAGTTACACCAAATAGCCAAATACTAACAGAGGTGTTGAGCCAGTGGAATCACAAACATCTACTTTAATTTGTGATGAAGTTAGTAGAAGCTCCACAATATTATTCCTCCCTTGAGCAGCAGCCCGGTGCAGAGGAGTTGCACTCAATACATCTGTATCATTAACATTTGCATCAAAGCTTATTAATAACTTTGAGACCTGCAAATAAAATATTAACATTAGGTATTGAGATTGGTCTTAAACACAAACAATATTTTAAATTAAATTACTTATTGAAGTTCTTGTTATCTCTAGTTTATCAATTAAGTAAATTATGAAATATTGATTATAACATAGATTTAAATTACCCCCAAATGGCCTTTTGAGCAAGCATAATGTAAAGATGTTTGTCCTCGAATTGTCTTTTTATTGACATCAGCTCCTTTGCTTAACAGCAGTTTCACTACTTCTACTCTTCCAGCTGAAGAGGATAATATTAAAGGAGTTGAATTTGTGTCATCCAGTGGATCAACCGGACTTCCATAATCTATCAAAAAGTCCACTAAATTTTCGTTTCCTCCCAGTGAAGCCCAATGAATAAGGAGACGTTGATTCTGTAAAGTTATGAAAAAAATTAAATACAAATATCATTGGCATGCTTTTCAAGCATCAACTACGGAACCCTTCACGGCGTGTGGTTCGACACTTCTTTTTCCTACTGAATAATCGAAAAGTTAGAGGGGTGACCCTTTTTTAGCATTTTAGAAATGCATAATTAACCAACTACACCGTATGTGAAGCCACAACTTATGACCAGAATTTGACAACAGCATTCACATTGGCGTTTGACATTAGGCGAAAACTCGGGTGGCGGCAAATTAGTTTTGACGTTGACCATTCAAAAGTGGCCACTCAATATATTGCTATAATTATCGGAATAATTACTGCGTTGTTTATGGCGATGATGGACATTGACGTTGACCGTTAGTGTGGCTCTAGCATGATAATAAAGTTTGGCTATAATTACTGCTTAGTTAAAGTAACACATTGCATGGTCCCCAGTCAGCAGAGGTTTTAACATCTGTGATTTGTTCACAGCAAATATTTTAGTATTTGATGTATGTACAATTTGCTTTACTTTTGAAGTCATTTTAATGTACATAATAATTTGCTGCAAGCTTATAAGGCACTTTTACTGCTGAGACCAATGAAATGCAAGAGTCTGTGCAATTAATATAATAATTATAACATTATTTATTTGGTAGGTAATTATTATGAAGACTCATAATGTTAGGAACAATACAGAGTGGATTTTAGAGACGGCAGTAAGGATAGGTACTGATCAAACATGATAATTCACAATTTTTTAAATCCCATAGTGAAAAAGTATTGTGCATTTCAAATAAAAACCCTATTACTGTACGATATTTTACAGTAAAATGTACCTATGGATCAAGTATGGATGACATATTTTACGTGTGATCCATTTTACTTCTCATTCATTCATTTTACATTTTACATAATTTTCTTTTTAACCTTATGAATGTCGGTATTAATAAAAGAATAAAATGAGCCAAAAGTAAAAGGAAAGCTTACTGAATCTGGTGTATTTATAAGAGCATTGTCTTCATCAACCTTCACTTTAACTTGATTATAGTCTCCTCTGTAAGCGGTTTCATAAACTGAACCTATAGACATTTTAAAATGGATAATATTTGATTTGATAAATTCAATGAAATTGAAAGTACTTGGAATCAATGGGCTCAATCAGTAAACAATGAAATGCTAAAATCTAAAATCTGATGTGTCCAGCAGTGTTGCCAGTATCTACGTCGACTTTCGGACGATTCACTACCTGAAATGGGACATGGGACGATTTTAAGAGAAATATTAATTTGTTACGATTGAATGAGAAAAAAGTGTACCTAAAAAGGCGTGAGTACTGTTATATTTTTAGGGCAAACCAATAATAACTGAAAAAAAAATGTTCAATATTTTAATTTTGTTTTTTGCATGTCTTTGGTCGGCTCAAACTTCACGACATCCTTGCCTTGATTCCTGAACTCGATGCCATCAAGGATACTAAGGCGATAAGGTGGGTTATACACTATCAAATCTTTGATCAAAGTTATAAATTATTATAAATAGACATATTATGGGTAATTTGTGAGCGTTGTAGATAGGTATAAATGATATAATAATGATAGTGTAACATCACCCTGAGGGGGATATACCCATAATATGTTTATTTTACAATTTCATTATAGGTTTGATCAAAGATTTAATAGTGTAATACCCCCCTTAGTAATGAATTCAGCTGATCAACCGAATGTTTGTGGTTGTTTGTGTGCGTGGAAGGCAAGGCAAGCGATACGGGATCACATCGCGTGGAAAAAGGATGGCTGGCGATTCGCCAGCAGTGGTCTGGTCTGCACGCCGCGCGTTTCGTTTTTACTTAAAGATTTACGCATTTTTGTAATCTTTAAAACTGCGTTTTGTTATTTGCATTTTAAACGCATTTTTGCACTAAGAAAGTAAATTAATGTAGTTGGATATTTGAAAAGGGACTGAATATATGCACGGCCATCGAAGGGACGTAAAGATGTCTAAACGGACAAAACTCGTCCCTTTTGAGACGTTCTGGCATCACTGTCCGGCGACTGTCAATATGTCAAACTTTTTTTTTACTTGGGGCCACACAATGAAAATAAATAAATAATGTTTCCACACACGTTTTTGGTTTTTCTCCAGTTTTTTAAAATAAAATCTTCAAAATTCCTTCGTTTAGGGAGCATGCATGATTAATGATTATATAAATAATAACACATAATTCCGCATATTTAAATAAAATATCAATTATATGTATATAACATAAAATATCAAGAATATATATATTAAGAATATTCTATTTTATTCTATCTATAAAACATAGATAAGCCGAATCATTACTTTTCCATGCATATACTAGTCGGAGACAGATAGGACAACTGGCAGGATCAAGCATGTTCTGTGGGGTGGTTCTGGGAGATGCTCGGAGACAGTTTTACCGATCACAAAAATCATAATCGGTATATTTAAATAAAAATCGGCAAACTTCAACTAAACGTTTATTTTTCATAAAAAAACAGTCTTACGTAAATCGTCGTCACATTCAATATTAATCGTCGTCATCACTTTCTTCTTTATTTTTCCACTTCTCCTCCATTCGAGTCAATATATTTCTGTCCAAAGGAAAATCGTAGCAATTATTTTTTGTCTTGCACAGAACTCTCTTATATATGACTTGGGGAAATTCCCCAGGGGAATACTTGGCACGCACGAGCAGCTTTTGTTGCCGCGACAGTGCATCTCTCTTTTTCTCACTTCGAACGTGCAAAAGGGACAGATGTGCTGTCGCGGCGACAGGGGTTGCTCGTGTTCTCATATTCTTACATAATACATGTTCGTAAGTGCTACCATATTTTATAACTTTAAATGCAAGTGTGACTGCTTCTGTATAATTAAATATTTTAGTTTAATAAAAATAGTAATAAAAAATTGGTAGATTTTTGGTCGAATTGAGTGACAATCCGTAGATCTGTAGATCACTAAAAAAATCGTTTAAAATACCGATTTTTCGGTAGCATTGGCAGCACTGCTCGTAGAATATTTATGTTCTGTGGCTCCCCACAGCACTTATAATGTACTCTACTATGCGTCGATGAAAAAAATTGTAGTGGTGTGATGCCGTCAATTGAATTGAAATGAATGAGAATGACGTTTGTCAAGTAATTGTAAATTGTAATCGACACAACTTGATGAAATTGAGAATTATATTGTTGTTAACAATCTCTTTTATATACGTTACGTATTGCAAAGTTGGTTTGAATTGATATTTTATTGAATGGACAGTTACGTAGTTGGGGCATTATTGAAACCGATTGTGTAGAAGGCTCTACTAAAAGGGTGATAATTCGGTGTTGTGTTAATTGACAAACAATAAAGCCTTATAGTGTTTCAGGTTCTGGAAATAAAATTACAGTTACTAAACGAGTTTTAAGGTTTATTGTCAGCCTGGTGAGGGTAAGAAACAAAAGCGAATTGTTTGAAACACAATATTGTGATTTTATCTGGTGACGCTCGAACTAATGTTTTGTACACTCATGTTTATTTACAGTAAATACCTTGGCAATGACGTATTATGATTACTATGATGGCAGTAAACTGTTCCTGTTCTTATCAAGCAGAATTGGGCTTCCTCTAGATCTAGTAAGTAACTCCATTGAAACATTTGTTTCTTAAAGCCTAAATCATTTAGGTTTTAGGAAACAAATATTTTTTATTTAAATAAATGACTACACAACACCAACAAAACCAGTTAACAGATAGACAGTTGTTTGTTGCGGCCAGAAATTATCAAAGAGTTATAGGTTCAGAAGGAAAACAAGATGTTATTCGTAAAACATGAGTTTTTTTGTCGTCTTTAAGATGGTTTGCGTGATACATAACGAATATGTATTTTTGTGGAATAGAAAGTTTTTTATTACTTAAAATATAGATTGCTTACCAGGCCTGATTTTTTGGTTTTGGAGCTTTGAAAATAAAATGTTGAAATCCTGTAAAAAAAAGCAACATGAAATTGAATTATGCTGTGGTCAAACTAAAGCAAACAAGCAAGCTGGTTGGGACAAAATTCACTTGCGCCAACAAATTTGTTCTGGGCTGTTCAAACTACCACAAATAGTCGTGTGATTTCCTAGACATTAAAATAATCGACGCGCGCCGACTCGTCCCGCCCTTAGGAAAAAATGGTTTTGCCACAAATTGAACCTGACCCCTTGTGCAACCAGTACCTACCTATAATTAGGCTTAGTGGACTGTAGATTTGTTGACCAGCTTCTATTTTTTGACTACTTGGTACTTGTTGAAAGACCTACACTGGCCTCCCATACCTATTAATACTGTTATTTGAAAATATTGTAAAAGCCAACTATTGTTAAAAGAGTAACCGTGGAGTTTCTTGCTGGCTTTTCTTCATAGAAAACAACCAATTGGAACCGTGCACCTAGCTTCTGACTTTTCATAAGTGCCTATGTAGGTTTATGTAAAATAAATATTTTTTATTATGATATTTTGAATATCATTCTGGAATTCTATCTCAAAGATTGCTAAGGACAAATCATTGGGACATATAGAGGATAGTATTCAGTGCAAACATTCATAGAGTTGGATTCCTAGCAAAGTATAGTCACAAAGTAGAGAGAATAGTTACTGAAAATTAATAAATCTTTACTTTAATTGACTAGTGGGTGGCACATGATAACAAAATGGAAATGTCAAATTGAAATATTTTTGAGTGACAAAATTAATTTAACTGTGAAATTGTAATAATTTGTAAATGGAAATGTCAAATTGTAATAGTTTGTCTGAAACAAGCTCATTGATCCTTGGACTACTTTGCTCCATTTCTCATAGTTTATGTCAAGTTGAGAAACATTTGCTTAACATAGTTTCCAGCAACATTAAATGTTGCTCAATTTTTGTTTACCATGAATACATGAGCATGTTGCTAGTAACACTGCAACATGTTTCCCCAACACATGTTTCTGAAACAATGTATTTAGATTATTATGTAACTTTGTTTCCCATTGAATGAATAAATGTGGATAGCATTACAATCATTACAGTGGCCAAAGAGTAGAAATTATTTTTTATCTTGTTTTTAACAATGAACAAAACAATTCAGCATTATAAATAATTAATTTATTGTGTGCTGCTACACACTACGTAGTTAACCTTACAACTGCTGGGTCACACAGGAAGCGCAATGGTCTTAAACTCTAGTCTTACAGTTTCTATGAACTTTTGACAAGAGGTGGCAAAGTCTACTTGTCAGTGGTACGCGGCAGCACGCACACATTTGACCACAGTGGCCAGGCACATTTTCCCAAAGATAAATTAATACGTCGTAACCGCGTATGAGGAACTAGTTGCCGCCACCAGTAGCCCAGTTTGCGATGGTGCTAGAATAGATATACATGGTGGATCTATGTATCCTGTCTAATAGCTAACTGAATATCGAATTTTAATTAGCGGTGCACAGCCATGCATACTATAACGGGTGTAAAAAGACTCATCCATCACTAAGCCGAAAGTCACAATTTTTGTACTGTAAGTACCTTATATAACAACCTGAAATGAAAAACATCTGGTTCTTGATATTTTTAAGGCTAAAGTTCCTATTTATTACTAAGAAAATAAATGTCATAACTCTACCCCTTGGCCGGTATCGCAACACCTGTCGTACGAAGCGAAGTCGCATACGCGCTTGGAGAAACATAATACAAAGCCAATTCCCAGCATCCTCCTCTACGTAACACACATAGCCCGGGTAGACTTATGAGGCAGAAGATCTTCCTCCAGTGTGTAGGTACAAGCCATCCCCGACCACCCGCCTCAGGTGAGAAAAGAGTCGTGTGGAAAAACAGCACGCCACTTTGTTCAACCCAAGGAGCATCTGCTACCAGATCGTGATCTGCAGTGGCTTATATGGAGAGCAATCATTCGACTCCGAACCCAAGCAGGTCGTTGCAACACAATCTTGCAAAATAGGGGATTATTTCTCCCACAGACACCCAGTGCGAGTGTGGTGCTCCCCTGACCAAACCATGCCCCATCTGTTAGTGTCCATACAGCTGCACTTTTCGGTTTTACGGTTTTCACAACAAAATTAAAGTCAAATTAAGCAATTATTTTTGCTCAATGTTATGTAATTCACTGTAAATTATGTACAGAATGCACTTGCACCCTAATTGCGTAACACCCGATCGATCATAATCTGAATAATTTTGAAGGATATTACTAATCCATTGCTTCATATGTTCGAAAAATTTGTCTGCTCAACAACATAAATACTTAACGAAATGAATGTTATTGAACTGTCAAAATGAACCTGCTGTTGGTGCTGGTCTTATTGCAATTGAAATAATGTAATATGTCTCACATTATTTAAGAGTCTATACCTCAAATTGATTACCATGATCCTCCGTTGTATCGAAAATACTGCAGCATTAATTTTGAAATTAATTTGTGGTATAGTTGAGACAGTACTTACTATGTCTGACGAAAACACGATTCCATTTTCTCGACAGAAAAAAAATACAAAGTTACCTCCAAGCCGAACAATAAACCGCTAGTATTAAAAAAATACCTCAAGATCATGATTGCATCATAATTGAACTGAACATGTTGCTGTAACTGAATATGTTGTGTACGTTTTAGTCTGTGCTAAATAAATGTATTTTCTTTATTTCTTTTAACTAAATATAAATCAGAGCAGATAGAACCTTGTTAAAAAAAAAAACCACTATTTTCTTCGTACTAAGAAATTACCTAAACAATCGGCGCCTTGGAGCCGCCCAGCACCCCACTCAGTCTCGCTCTCACTCTATCCGCGAGCATTAGTGTGCAAGCGAGATAAAGAGTGAATTTGAGCTGAGGTATTATGGACTCTTAAGAGCGTTTATTCTGAAGGTGGGCAACGTCGCAAATAGATGTCAAATATTTCACTGTTTTGATTAATTTAGCAATATTACTGTGTGGAAATAAAAAATGTGGCTAACTAGCGAACTAGAATATTGATTATGAAATGCAATCATTAATATCGTAACACCGAATGTTTAGTTTTAGGTGTAAAAAAACTATTTGGAAACTTTCCAAATGCGTTTTTTCCACCTAAAATGGGTACAACATCAAATTCAATGTTATAATTGCAATTCATTATTAATATTCTAATTCGCTAGTTAGTCACATTTCATATTTCCATACAGTAATATTGCCAAATTAATCAAAACAGGTAAATATTTGACAGCTATTTGCGACGTTGCCAACTTTTAGGATAAACGCTCTTAATGATTTTATACTGTAGATCACGTCTAAACGAGTAGTGTTAATAATTTGAGAAAAATATATGTTAAACTGCAGCATTTTCTTAATAACTTGACATTTATGAATATTTTAGATTATGTTTATAGTGAATTTAATTTATGAAGTTACACACGGATAAAAAACTGAGAATCACGCATAAACTATCAAGCGTATTTTTCTGAAACCTTCACCATTCTAAAGATAATTTAATTATTGATCTTTTAGTATAGGTACGTGTTTTATTAAAATATCTTTTGTTTTATGTAAATAATGCGTCTAATTTGGGACAGCGCTCCTTGTTGGACGAGTCCTATTACTGACTGGACGTACGACGCGTTGCGTGACCACTCAAGGACACTGGCATATATTTGCGTCTTAATAATGACAACTAATAAAAGTAATGTAGGTACTGATGTTCTGTATGTTCATGGTGATGAGGCATTTGTTTATATAATAGGATTTCCTTTAAGCTATTTATTAAAACAATACACAATGAATTCTCTACTGATGTCAATAATATTCGAAATATCGTTTTTTTACAAACAAACAATTATTATGGAAGACAGTGAAGGTATTTATTTTAGCATGCTTCAAGACGTTTTATTTTTATGTAAGTATTTAAAAGCCATAAAATAAAGCCTACGTGCTTATAATAGTAGATTATACAATAAGATAAATAAAAGGGAATTTAAAAGGATTTTAGAGTATAATCATGAGCGTATCGAGGGATTCTAGATTAGAATCCTAACCGAAGTGAGGGATACAAGGACCGATATGATTTTTTTTCACGTGTTGTGTAGTCTACCTTTTACCATTGACTGCGAGATAATAAATAGTAGTAAAGTATTTATATATATCAAATGATATTATATGATCGGTAATAAGAGAAAAATAATAATAGCCGCACGGGTCGATCCATCAGGTTAAGCTACGCTTGCCGGGGTTGGTCAGTAGATGGGTGACCATCTTTACATACCGAGACTCCTCCGTGGGTCGAAAAGCACGGCCGTTGGTCCCGGTTATAATTCCTGGACCTTTGATAGTCGTTTCGGGTCGTCAGAAGCCAGAAAGTCTGACCACCAGTCTTATCAAGGGGTATCGTATTACCACTATTACCCAGTTAAGGATTGTGGAGGTCAGATAGGCAGTCGCTACCAGGGCTCGGAACCGGTTTAAGAAATACCGGTTAATACCGGTTTATTTCGGTTTTCCTACGAACTTTTCTTAAGAACCTGAACATTTTAAGAACTTTATTTTAACCTAAATTAACCGGTTTATTTGACGAACAGCATGTCGGTAAACGCGTTGCAACTTATGACTACTTGTAAGGATGCCGTACATAGCGGCGCGGTATGTAGACGTACGAACAACGCGCGACGTTTGTCCGCATTAACCGGTTTTTGTTGTTCTAAACCGTTTAATCCAAAAAACCTTTATGTAAATACTCTTCTAAACACCGGTTTAAAAAAACCGGTTTATGCGAACGAAACCGAATGTAAAGGTTTTTGCGTCAAGTACATGATAACGGTTTGAAAATTTAACCGGTATCCGAGCCGCATATAAAATACTGGTATTCAGCTACATCCGGTTAGACTGGAAGCCGATTTCAACATGGTTGGGAAGGCTAGGCAGGTTGAAGAGAACAAAGGATTCAATACTTATTACTCATTCACTCAGTGACAAAAAGAGTTTTATTCACAGTTATCGATGAATAATGCCCTTTTTCGAGTGGCAGTGGTAAAAAAGTATTTAAATTACTTTTATGTACTTCAGTACTTCAATCTGCTGTAATAGTAGATTATGCTAAGGGGATAAAGTAGTGTCTTATGTAGCGGGCGACGTATAAGAATCCCGAGCAAAACGAAGGATTCTAGCGTTCACTCCCGAGAGGAGCGAGGGAGTTTTAAGGCGCGGTGTTACCTCAATATTCACAAAAAAACTGGTTTTTGGATACTTTTTGAGTAAGCTTCAATAATACGTATTATTCCCACTTAGTATATGTGGATGATATGATGATAACTTCCTGTGACTGTTATTTTCATGAATAAAAGAAAATAATTAATTCATGCGTCACGGGGCCACGAGAGTTAAAGAGAGAAAATATACGCTGTGACTGTGCAAGAGTGAAACAAAATTTCTACCTGCTCTGTGTAACCATCCCAAGGGAATAGTGAATGTCAATTTGCACCACAGCAGCACTGCTACTGGCAAGCCGTCGATCATTAAATTTTCACCAACCTTGCAGTATTAAATTTCGCAAAACATTTCACTTTCCGTAAAGTTAGAGTTTCGTCGAAAATTTCCTACTTGATAAAATTATGAAATAACTCTTAAAGGTTTTTTTTATAAAAGCAAATTACATACCATTAGAAAGGTCACACACTAGGGATGTTTTGCTAGAATTGGAACTCCTCAATCATTTTTTGTTTTTTTTTTTTATTGCAAGTTGAAATTAAGATTTAAGGCGCGGTGTTACCTCAATATTCACAAAAAACTGGTTTCTTGGATATGACGAGTATGACGTAACGCAATGAAAATATACGACGCAAAAAATACAATGGACAGAGAAGGGTTTAAAGAATTTTTTTTACCGAATAGAATAGTTGAAAATAGTTTGATATTCCCAATAAAAAACTTCACAAAAATAAACTTTGGCGTCGAACATCTCCGTATTTTCAGCGATAACAACTTTTTTTTTTAATGAGTTCAGTAGGATAAACATTATTTTATAACTTTAACCAGACAATTATTTAATTTAATATGTATATTCTGAATAATCTAAATAAAACCCGTAAAATAAATGCCCATTCGCAGCTTACTCACATCGTCAACCCAAATATTTATTCGATTTTCAACCTTATTTAATGCTCTGTAATTGTGAAAATAGATATTGCGGTCATACTTTAGTTGTTAGGCTACCGTATAGCTTCCAGACGAAGTTGTGTGAGTGCAGCTGTAGCGTTTAAAATCGTAGTCAGTCCGCGCCTTAAGACAAGAATCCTGAGTGCAACGTGGGATTCAAGCTCGCCCAAGACGAAGGAATATTTATCCCCGAGGAGAATACTCTACTTTTCACACCATCTACGAAACAATAAGAAGCAATAGTAATACAATCAAAGTATTTATTAAAATTACAATTACAGTAAGTAGACCTATTTAAAACAATTCAATGTTAAAGGTAATGTTTGATACATTAGACCAGTTGTGGAAAGACAAAGTTATGGTTTTATTCGGTACATTTATTGAACTTGAAGTAGAGTTTATTTGAGTATTACTGTTAAGTAAAGTTTCAGAAGCTTGGGCTGCTGAGGACCATTTTGGATCGTGTACTTGGTTTCTTTGTAAGTATATGATAAATGCTGGAAGTAGACTAAACGCACGGATTCAGATACAGACGTGACGCCCTTTGTAGTTTTCCATTTGTAATACTAATAATCGTCGTAACCTTTTTTTGCAGTACATACTAATTCCATGCATTCACCATTAAGATCTGCACTAAAAAATAAATTGTTCTAAAATCGAACTGGCCACCACGAGTAGAATATAAATAAAAGAAAAATAGCTTTGTTTTGTTATACAACAAATTACATATACATAGAAAATTTTCACAAAAATGTCGAGTGACGATAGTGATTTGACTCCGGAGTACATTAAATCCGAAGCCATTGGAATTGCCAACAATCTACTCCAAAAAAGTCTACGACGATTATTACAAATGGAAAACTACAAAGGGCGTCACGTCTGTATCTGAATCCGTGCGTTTAGTCTACTTCCAGCATTTATCATATACTTACAAAGAAACCAAGTACACGATCCAAAATGGTCCTCAGCAGCCCAAGCTTCTGAAACTTTACTTAACAGTAGTTCATTCACATGATTATTATCATTGCAAACAACCACTTATTGTGGATAAGATAACCCTAATAACAGCAAATATGATTAATCAAAAGTGACACTTAGCTGATTGCAGATTTTATACGTTAACATTGGTTGCGATGGAATTTCGATTCAGAAATAATAATCGGCGTGTACACAAAATACGGTAGCGGGCGCGTCATTTCGGACAGGACAAGCTATACAGTTCAAAAATATGATATGTTTCTTGTTCCTTTTTTTCCAAGTCAAATCCTTTTTTTAAATAAATAAATCTTCAATACAACTCCTATCTCCTTAACACCCTATTGAATGATTATTTCATGAAATTATGACATTTGAGGCCCATTCTAACTTAAGGAGTAGTATTGCTAATGATTATAATTCTGTAAAGCTATACAGGGTTACTGGTAACTCGACGTATTCCTTACAGGATGTCATAGTAGGGTTAAAATGCAACAAATAAATCCCAGATTACATCATTTGAAACCAATTTAAAAATGATTTCCGGCGCGACTGTACTGAAATTTAAGTTATTATTATAGTTGATGCGGTAGCAGATCTTTGTTAATAATTAAAAGTTCAAAAATGCCTAAAACGTTGGCCAATATCACTAACCAAACATTAAATGTTTTGTAATTTTTGCTATAACTTCATAAAAAAAATTGTCTAGTGCAAAAAATAAATACTACGCCTGATGTACAAATTACCAGGAAAATATACTTGTCTTATCAGCTATTCAGAAAGATACGATTGTCAATACTTTCGCATGTGTGACAGGGAAGAGAATAGTTTTATGGGGAGCAGGTAAAATTGCGAGACGATCAACCTATTGTTTCGTATTCGTGTTATTCGTAGTCTTTACCTGCACTTGAACTCCAAACACTCGGCAAGCTTTGTGATTGGTCACTATTGTTCTCTTGGCATGACAGGGGGTGTGACTTTCCAAAATCTGGTGGTTAGCGTTAGTTAGTCTCAACTCTACGTCGCGCAAGCTCGTGTTTTGTTATCTGGCTATTTCCCTAACTGTTGCCGCCTATCTTGCTCTTGTGTTGTGCTGTGCCTTCATAAGTGCTGACTATGGCTGCATATTCTAATCCTGAATACGCTGACATAATGTACTGTTACGGACTTTGTGACGGTAACGCTGCTGAGGCGCGGAGAGAATATCAACTTCGCTTTCCCAACCGGCGACTCCCACACGTTAGTGTCTTTGGATCGACTTATCGGCGAATATCAGAAAGTGGCAGTGTCCAAAGAAGCAGGCAAATTGACACTGGTCGCGCCCGGAGATACACGTCTGAGGTCAAGGAGCTTATTCTTCAACGTTTTATTGACGACCCCAACATATCGACAAACATCGAAGCGCGTGAGCTTGGTATGTCACAGTGGAAAGTCTGGTCTGTAGTTCACTTGTCAGGCCGACATCCATACCACTACCAACCAGTCCAGTCATTAGAAGAGGGAGATCCGCCGAGACGGCTTGAATTTTGTCGTTTTATGCTAAGAGCCGACGCCGAAAGCGAAAACTTTTTAAAAAACATTCTGTGGACCGATGAGTCATGTTTTGACCGTGATGGTATCACAAATTACCACAACTTATATTACTGGGCACCTAAAGCAGAAGCAAACCCTAAAAAACTGAAACCAACCGCATCCCAGCGTAGGTTCTCGCTTAATGTTTGGATGGGTATTATCGAATGAATGAATGAATGAATGAAATGCACCGATCCCAGCGTGGTTTAACCAGACTCGATAAATCGAATGAACCCCAAGATTTGCACTAGCCCATGAAGCCTCATGTTTCATGGGACTACAAAGGCCATTGCATATCTAGGAGTAGACCGGGGGGCGCGGGTAATGGTAAGGAAGACGTGCCCTTAGGATAAGGAAGGATTTGAGAGCCATACCGGATATGCATCCTAGAGTAAGCATAGGAATATTGGAGAGACGGGTGTTAATTATCTATGGATGGGCATCTTTTGCGACGTCTTCGTTATGTTGGTTCGAGTCGATCTTCACCGGTGTATTTTGAGAACGGGGATACGCTGCTTTCTCAGCTTTTTCTATACTGCTGCTGTGCTGTGTTCGATTTTGCTGTGTCTAAGTCTTCGTCAGGGGCGTCGCTGCTATCCGTTTCAGGTTTCTTGTACATCTCGCTGGCGGCCTTCATGATCTTGGATCTGTCTGTAGCCTTATCCATCCAAAAGTCTAATTCCTTGTCGAAATAAGTCGAGTCCTGCTTAAGATTGTCGTTCCATGTGTAAATAGGACGGCCTACTTTCTTATATTTGGCCTTATACTCCATTGCTGCGTGTAAAAGGTGTGGTTTGCCACGCCTGTGGACGTGTGCGAGATAGCACATTCTGTGGTTCTTGATGCGTTTGGTTACAGTTTTTCCATCTAAGATTTCGTGCATCTTCTTTTGTGTTGGTTTATTTCTGGCGTGGTTAATCAAGTCTCTCATGATGACTCTCTCATATCTTCTCGGTCTTGACCTATTAGCTTTGGTGATTGCCGATACTTTCAATCCGTATATCATGCAAGGTACTATAACCATTCGATACATGAGTCTGGCTAGTTTCCAGTCCATCTTTGAGTTTATTATGAATGGTAATAGTGACTTTGCGTTTCTAGTGGCCTGTTCACACCGTTTTCTAACTGTGCTTCTCCTGCTTAATGCAGATGTTATGTATGTACCTAGATATTTAATTTCGTCGACAGTATGTAGTTTTAATCCGTTCATTGACACGTAAGTCGCTTTCTGTTTAGTTAATGGGTCTCTAATTAGAATTTTTGTTAGGTGCCATTCGTAATGGGTGGAGTTGTACGTTCCTAAGTTCATCCCTGTTTCTTGTAGGCAGGCTATGTGAATGCCCCTATTTGAAAGTTCCGCGTCTATTTTATCTTTTTTGGCCGGTTTCGAGGCCCCACGAACGTTCCAAGTTGCAATGCGCAGGTCTGAGCAAGTGTACTTAGTCGCGGCAGAAGGCAAATTTCTAAGTATTGTGTATCCGGTGTCGTCCGCGAGTTCAGCCGATAACGGTGTACATAATGTTGATGTTAATTGTTCATCCGGTGTTAATGAGCAAGCTAGTTGGGGGCTGCTCAGAATTCGGGGTTTAGTAGGCTGCCCTTGTTCGTCTCTTTTGTTGTATTTATTGCCTACCGTTTCGGCATGTTGTGGTGTATCTTTGTTAGTTGTTTTATGCGTTAGACTTTGCAGCTTATTGTTGTACTGTTCTTCGGCGCTTATGACCCAGCTATCATAATGTTGATCTTTGTAAATGATATGTATGTTTCCGTGTACTGGTTCGCCGGCAGGTGAGTAGACCAGTGTGTTCCCGTAGTTATTATGCACATGCACATTTACGAGATAGAATTCGGCCGCGGCGATTAGGATGTCTTCCCCTCCCCAGAACGTCTCGTTAAACTGCGCGGTTATGTAGTTTGTTATCATTTGTTCCTGAGAGAGCTTGCTGTTAGGAATAGAGTCTTGAATGTTATTCCTAAGTGCTAAGCAAATTCTGGCTTCGTCGCGGTTATCCGAAACATACGTAGCTAGGTCTCGGCGTATTGACATATGGCCAAATGTTAACCCCATTAAAAGATTTAGTTGATGGGCGATCGCACTAAACAGACAATTGCCATCCTTTTGCATGGCCGCTATTATTACCATTGTAACACTATTGTTTGGGACTCTGGACCCCACGTGTTGAGACACAGAGCTACAAAAGTTTGACAGGGTCATGCGTTGATTGAGATTTATTAGATACCCTCTGTTTTTCTATTGAAATATAACTTGTTATGCAGTTTTTGTTTTTGTTGAGTGGGCTTTAGGCTCATCACACGTGTGCCTTTCTTCACAAAAACTCGGGTAAATTGTTCGACCGAAACACGACAAAAAAGAAGTTGCTTTAGACGCGACTTTTTGGAAGGCAATGGAAATTGCCAGAATGTTACGCAATCTAAATCGACACTGTTATTTTTGTTAGAGTATATATTATAATTTTTATCTTGATGTTCTCGTTTTACTATATACTAAATATGTAGCTTAAAAGTAAGCGTTGGTTCAGTGCGAAGCATCAAACCTTTAAACTTCGCCAGTCACTACGCAACCGTAGATATGCGCTAACGATGTTGACGCTTAATCTAACAAATAATCTACCGAACTTTGTCGCTGAATTTTGGCCTCGTAATCGAAATAAAGCCGGGAATTTAATTCAGTTCTCGTGATCGATACACTTACTAGAAACAATTTAAGGTGTAAGTCTTTTTGGTATCTGGATCTACCGTTGGACTTAGCATTAAGCATGCGTTTGAACTATGGGAGTTTGATTTATTAACTGAGTGATTAGCAGAACGCCCTGACATAAAAGGAATGATCTCACCGGGTTTTTCTTATTACGACGTTTCTGGTTCCCTGGAAACCTTGGGCAGACGATAAGGCCTTCGGATGCCCTGGATCGCTCGCTCTGGGTCATGAACGTACGTAGGCTTAGCACCTCACTTTTGCACTTAATGTAATTATTTGTAGACGCTTGAGTCATAGCCACATTGAATAAACAAAACACTCGATGTTATTTTTATTTTGACCGGCAAAAAACACGTTGGATCTTGTTTCGGACCCAAGCCCGTACACGTGTGCGATAAAAGACGCGGAGCGCTCGAGACGTCCTTCCGCAACGGCGTCCAGATGAACTCTCTTAATGTTTGGATGGGTATTATCGACGACAAATTAATTGGCCCACATTTTTTACCCCGGACACTAAATGGGGAACTTTATGAAGATTTCCTAAGAAATCATTTAACAGCACTGCTCACGGATGTACCGGAAGAAAGAAGAACAAACATGATTTATCAACATGACGGATGTCCAGCCCACTTCCGAATCACAATTCGACAATTGCTGGATGAAAACTATCCAAACCGATGGATAGGGCGCGGTGGGCCGATTCCGTGGCCTGCACGAAGCCCTGATCTGACGCCGCTAGACTTTTACGTCTGGGGTCATATGAAAGACCTAGTTTATGTGACCCCAGTGAATTCAATTGAAGAACTAAGGGAGAGAATAATAGATGCGGCGGACCAAATGAGGGCAACAATCACATCAAGAATCACAAAAACCGAAGTGAGGAAGCGAATAAGAACATGTATTCGAAACCGAGGGCAGCACATAGAACAAGACGTGTGAAATGTGTGTAATTAAAGTTTTCAAATTGATATTGATGAAAATAAATAATAATGTTCACGAAATTGTTTAATTTGATTTATAATCACCTTTTTGTGAGGATCACACTTTCCTGTACTAAATCAAAATCGATTTTCATAATGTAGTCCATGACTTTGTAGTAACTTTCATACCTTATTGAATAGCTGATAATACAAGGATATTTTACTATAAATTTTTACTTCAAGCGTAGTATTTTTTTTTTTGCACTATACAACATTTTGTACGAAGTAATAGCAAAAATTACAAAAAAAAAAAATGTTTGATTAGTGATATTTGCCAAGGTTTTAGGCATTTCTGAACTTTTAATTATTAACAAAGATCTGTTACGGCATCAACTATGATAATAACTTAAATTTCAGTACAGTCGCGCCGGAAATCATTATTAAATTGGTTTCAAATGATTTAATCTGGGATCTTTCTTATAAAAACTAAAAATCTAACTAACTCAAAAACTACTGAATTTCGGTAGAACATTTGGTGGCTTCATTTGTTGCATTTTAACCCTACTATGACGTCCTGCAAGGAATACGTCGAATTACCAGTAACCCTGTATTTGTTACGGTCGCGAATCATATTTGAAACAACATACAACCTGACACTGACCTGTAAAATGCAAAAAATTAAGAAAATTTTAATATTCGCGGGCTACCGTAGCGCATCCCATCCCCTTTAAGACTGAGATATATGCCTGTGACCTTGAGTGGTTAGCTTACGTGTTCTGTACTGAGCTCACGCAAGGCGTCATACGTCCAGCCAGTAATAGGACTCAGCTATCAAAGAGGGTTGTCCCAAATTAGACGCTTTTAAAAAAAAATATTTTTTATGAATCTGTTGCAATCTGTCCATCTATTGACATTCAGCATCTTTTGTGTTGTTTATCGTTAGTCGTTCTTGGTATGCGCCCACTGGCTCATCCACATCAACATATCTAATTAGTTTGTCGGTCTTCATATCAAGTCTTGTGGGGCCAATCTTTTAAGCCTCCTGAATGTCTTGGTTTTCATAAGGTTTGATGCTAGTTTATTAGGATGGGTCGTAATCCTATTCTTGTAAGCACTGAATCTTTGTGTGATTTCTTCTTTAACCTTTTGCATTTTTAAGTCCCGATGTAAGCTATCATTAGTGATAAACCATGGTGCATTCGCTATAATCCTTAGCATTTTTGATTAGAACCCTTGGAGTATGTCTATGTTTGAATTAGCTGCCGTTCCCCACAAATATATTCCATATGTCCAAATAGGCATTATGATGCATTTATAAATCCGAAGTTTATTGTCTAGCAAAAGCCTGGACTTTTTTGATGGTTACCAATAGTGTTTCATTAGTTGTAAGCTTAGTGCGTTACGTTTCGTGAATATATGTTTTCTCCAGGTTAGTCTACGGTCTAGGTATATTCCGAGGTATTTAACGTCTTCTGCTTGTGGAATCTCAACATCATTTAGTCGTACTGGAGGACATGTATCCTTCTTGTCGTGAACGTCACGTGTACGGATTTGGTTTCATTTGCCTTTATTCGCCATTTTGCCAGCCAGTTTGAAATGTCATCTAAGCTCGATTGTAGAATCTTAGATACTCGATCGAAAGCCTGTGATATGTCTAGAAAGGCAGCTGAACAGTACTTTTTTCTTCATATGTGGTATGAATTTTGTGCTGGACCAAAGTGGTTCGACCAGCCGATTTACTTGTTCTATGGTCCCATGACTTTGTCTAAACCCAAATTGGTGGTCAGGTAGCAATGAGTTTTGTTCTATTAATGGTCTTAGTCTATTGGTGAACATTGTCTCCAGTAGTTTTGAAGGAATGGGCAACAAACTAATTGGTCGGTATGACTTCACGTCCCCAGGGCACTTTCCAGGTTTAGCTATTATAATTATTTGGGCTATTTTCCATAGAAGAGGAATGTACCCCTTCGAGATTATTGCGTTGTATATAGCTGTCAGTAAAGTAATTCCTGCCTCCGGAAGTTCTTTCAGTATTTTTGCTGTAATTAAGTCGTATCCGGGTGCTTTATTTTCATTGAGTTTATTTTATAGCAATCCTTACTTCACTTTTCGAGATTTTTGCAATAGGCAAGTCGAGTTGGTATGTTTGCTCAAGTATGATGTTATGTCACTGTGCATTTCTTGATTTGAGATCCTTGAACAGGGTT
Source organism: Agrochola lota (assembly GCA_947364205.1). NCBI lineage: Eukaryota > Metazoa > Arthropoda > Insecta > Lepidoptera > Noctuidae > Agrochola > Agrochola lota. The sequence continues at coordinate 11,759,984 of OX376223.1, read as the reverse complement.
AGGAGTGAATACTTTGCTTAGGTGTTCGGCAAAGGTTTGTGCCTTTTCGAAGTCACTTTTCGCCCATGTGTTGTCGATTTTGCGTATTGGTGCATGGCTTGCTACCAGTCTTTTAAGCTTTTTTGTTGCTCGCCAGAGAGAATAATCCGAATTTGCCGTTGCATCTAGATTTCTGGTATATATCTCCATGTCTAGATTTTGGTCTTCACTTAGGGCTGATTTAAGACGTGCTGTGACGTAGTTTAAGTGTTTCTTGTCAGCGGGATATCGCGTCCTTAGCCAGCGTTTTCTTGTTTCGCTTCTCCTCTAGCAGGTCTCTGACTGTTTCAGACCACAGTATATCTGGAAGTTCAGTTTTCGGTGTTTGTGTGGCGCTCCATGCAGATTGCTGTATGCAATTATTAAAATATATTATAAATAAAACAAAAGGTATTTTTATAAAACACTTATACTAAAAGATCAATAATTAAATTATCTTTAAAATGTTGAAGGTTTAAAAAAAATACGCTTGATAGATTTTGCGTGATTCTCAGTTTTTTATCCGTGTTAGACATAACTTTACCAATTAATTTTACTGTGTAATATATACATAATCTAAAATATCCATATATCAAGTTATTAACAAAATACTCCCAGTTAACATATATTTTTTCCAAATCATTTACACTACTCGTTTAAGACGTGAAAGTCTGTAATCGCCGCCTTATGTCAAATTAATCAAAACACTGAAATATACAACGTGTCCCAGAATTCAACACTAAGCGGGCACCAGACGGTGGACCTGCTCATCACTACCCGAGAAAAAATAATGAAAAAAAATATTTTTTTTGTTTTGGAAATTACAAAACCCTTAAAAATCCCAGAATGCCTGTAGTTTTTACACAAAAATCTACAGGCAAGGCAGGTAATCTTTTTTATAAATAGTTTAGTTTTTTTTTTTCATTATTTTTTCTCGGGTAGTGATGAGCAGGTCCACCGTCTGGTGCCCGCTTATCGTTGAATTTTGGGACACGTTGTATATATATTATAATTCTGTTATCATTATGTTTTAAGTGAAAGGTTATTTATTTATTTAGACCGACTCACAATACAGGTTTTGTTTTTCAAAATGTATTATGTCACATAAACCTACATGGGTACTTATGAAACGTCAGAAGCTAGGTACACGGTTACAATTTGTCGTTTCCTATGGAGAAGAGCCGGCAAGAAACTCCACGGTTTGTCTTTTAAAAATAATTGGCTTTCACAATATTTTCAAATAACAGTTTTAAAATTGTGGACCGATTTTGAAAATTCTTTTTTTGTTTGAAAGGGTATAAGGGGAATTGGTCCCTTATAAATTTTATTAACTTTGCTTGGATACTTTTTCAGTAAGCTTCAATAATGCGTATTATTCCCACTTAGTATAAGTGGATGATATGATGATAACTTCCTGTGACTGTTATTTTCATAGCAGGTAGTGGTATTCGAATTTGTTTGGGATATGTACCACAACTAAAAAGTGAAAAATATAAACTTTTTACAGAAAAAAAAATCAACCGACTTCCGAAAAAAAACAATACAAAGTGAAAAATAACTTTGAATTTCGGAAGTCGATGTCTTTGGTTTTGAATTTTCGTTTTTTGCCACCAACTTTAAAAAAAGTTTTTTATAATATGTTTTTTTGATAAGTACACGTTTCATGTGGGTTTTGAACTTTCCATTGCTAAGTTTTATAACCGACTTTGGCAACTTGTTTTAAAAGCGGATACTGTTTAAAAGAAATGACTTGCTTGTTTTAGTCAATCTAAAGGATGGTAGGCAAAAAAATATGGGAGCTGATCCCACTACCGCCACAGTTAAACCCACTGTAGTTTTGAAGACATTACTTCTCCTTTTACTTAGGCCAAGGCGCATCAAAATCTGTCCCAGGGGTATTCGGATCTGATTTTCTGACAAAGTTAGGTTAGGTTAAGTATTGTTAAATCATTCTATTAAAAACCGGCCAAGTGCGTGTCGGACCACGCACAATGAAGGGTTTCGTAGTTGGGATGAATTTATTTCAAGAACAAACTTAACATTGTAGTTGAAAAACATTTTCTCCCATATGAAATGTATGGGTGCGGCTTTAAAGACCGACAGTCATCGGTAAGCTACGGAATAATTGCGTAACACAATTTAATGGCAATGCCATTTTGACAATTCAATAACATTCTTTGCGTTATTTACGTTGCTGAAGCAGACGAAGTTTTCAAACATATGGAGCAATTAATGAATTTCCTTCAAAATCTTTCAGATTTGATTCAAAGTGTGTTACGCAATTTGGATGCAGATTAATGCATTTTCCACATGCTTGAATGTATTATTATTTGCGTTGCAAATAGAAACGAATTAAATTATGCAATTTTATTGTCTTACTGGCGTAGTTGGCAAGGTATATTATAGATTATAAGATGAGCATTATTGATTTGTTGTAGGTAGTTAAGCTGTTGCTTATGTATCTAATATAACCGTACGTCAATAAGGCACATCCAGCTTTAAAAAGTCACTGTCGCACGAGCATGAGTGACAGAAATAACGCTCTACAAAGTCGAACATTTCCAAAAATCGATGTGCCTTATTGTACACATCATACCAACACAATTTTATTTTACGTGCTGCACCATTATACATTCGTTTCTTTTTTTTTTTTTCAATAGGTAAATTTTTGCATCTCACAAGTAGCTGCACTATGCCTGGCAAGACTGTTTCGAAAACCATTGAAATATGCCTCGCCGGAATTTCGACATTCTGTGTGCCTTGTTATAGGTTTAACAATGGGGTATTTCTGTTTCGGAAGGTAATTATTTATTTTCGGTGTCATTTAGCTATGAATATGCATGTTTTAATTTTTAATTTATTTACTTAACGCCAACGCTAGACACACGAATGTCATACGTTTTTCGAACCCCTCCCTCTCCCTTAACGTGTGGCGTAATTTATGGATGGCTCCAACATGGCAAAATACAAAAGAACCAACCTGGCAAAATGTAAAAGAACCAACTTGGCAAAATGCGAAAGAACCAACATGGCAAAATGTAAAAGAACCGAAGTGACATACTTAATCACCCCATCGCAATTTTGATTTTTCTTCAACGTTGCGGCGCACGATCTAACTGGCGTGGGTAGTGATGTAAAGATCGCAATTTCATGCGATCTTTACATCAAAAATAATAATCCCGGTAATTTTTTGTTTGATTAAGTATTCCCTACCCTTAGAATATTATGATGGTATACTTTTCATCGTGCGCTGCAACTTTGTAGAAAAATTAAAATGGCAATAGGGCTATGCCAACGTACATAGACAAAAGTTCAAGCCCTTTTTGCTAGATTGAAGACTGTATCAGTAAGATCCCCCTTTTACCTACTGAAACCATATTTTTGACACGACCGCACTGTTTCCACATTGTATTTTTTTTTCTTTGAGTACGGTATGTCTAGCTAGTCAAATTTAAATCTACCGTCACGATATAAGGACTATGTCAAAAGAACAAAAAAAGTGTTTCGTGGGCCCCACGCCCCATCCCATTTCGTGAATCCTGATATATGATTTCCTATAAGTACCGGTTTATCGAGCTTTAAAAAAGGACGACAAAACAATTTCATGTCTGCCTTTTTTAAATCAACAAATAATTATACCTTGTTGCTGATGTTAAGTATGTCTTTTTTCAGACAAGCGATCCATTTATCGGTGCTACCTATGTTGACTTACACTTTGCTAAAGAGTGTCTCACACCAAATGATGGGAAAGTAAGTAAATAAACCTCATTTAATTGCAATAATTCCTATCATTAATAAATAGCAGTTATCTGCATCTATACTTCTATACAAATGAATAAAATTTAAGTGTCTGTTTTTAATGTCAAAATAACAGCTTTTTAATAAATGCGTATACAATTATATACGGTACTTAAAATAAACAATTTGTTTTGTTTCTGCTTGTTCCGGCTAATTTCCGAAGCGGCTTGACCAATTTTGGCGGGACTTTCACTGGCAGATGTTATAAAGAGTCACTTAGGCTACTGGCTAGGAACTGCTTTATTTTAGATAAAGAATTAGAATTTACGGGGGTGAAACCGCGGGCAGTAGCTAGTTTAAAATATCAATATAGGTACACTATCTCTGCGCTTTCGAAATGCTCTCTTTCCATTGTTCCATTTTTAGGGATCCGTAGTAAAACAAGGAACCCTTATAGTTTCTCCAAGTCCGTCTGTCTGTCTGTCCGCGGTTTAAATCAGAGACCCTTGGTACTAAGAAGCTATAATTTGGCATGGTTATACATAGTTATGAAATTAAATCTTGAAATTAGGCTTTTAAGGCGAAAGCGTCAGCGCATATCGCGAATCATATTTAAATCAAAATACAACCTGAAACTGACCTGCAAATTGTAAAAAAACGTGAGATGTAAATTTCGCGTTATATGTTATGAACATTTTTCTATTCAGGTATGCCCAGTTAGCACGGGCGATTTTTTCTTTCCCGCGGCGAATTCGTGCACTGGATTTTCAACGCTCTGCTTTGGGCCGAGAGTTGAAAATCTAAAAGTGTGTTTCTTTAACACGCTGGCACGAAAGTGCGTCCCAATGCGTTGGATTCTCAACGCTCGGCTCAACACCGAGAGTTAAAAAACTTGTGCGTGATAAAATCGTGAAAAGTTTTCACGATAGTAGTATGTACATAGAATGTATGTAAATGTATGTACCTACCTACTTGAAAAAGTAAAAATTTCGTAAAAAATCCATAGAAATTGAGTCATAACCAGCAGGGTAATTGCGTAACTCGCATAATTTAAATGACAAATGATCGTTATTTCTTTAATTTTGATAGTTTTTTAGATAGGTGCAATATAACTTTGTAATGTCATTTTAAAATGTAATAATGAGAAACTACATAAATGTAGGACAACTATAGCTTTACGCTTTCGTAGGCAGAGAGGATCCAGCACCACATAAGCGTTTGGGGTATTTTTGGATCCCATCTTTATATGTATAAATAATTGTTCTATACGTCTGTATGTCACTGAACCTCTCCTAAACGGCTGGACCGATTTTGATGACATTTTTTGTGTGTTTGAGTGGTTCCCTGGATGGTTCACAATTGGACCCTAGGTGGCGCTGCGATCGAGTTCTGGGAAGCAGGACAACGTCTGTCCAATCAGCTTGAAATTAATAAAACGATTATGATGTTACTCTATTTAATTTTTTATTATAAGTCAATTGTTTTGTGGATATATTTTACAACCGTAGAAATAACTCTGCTTAACATAGTTTTTTCGAAAAATACAATAAAATGCAAACTTGTTTTTGGGGTCGATAAAAACAATACTGTGCATGCGTAAATAATCATCCCAACTACGAAACCCTTCACTTTACGTGGTTACCACGACACACACTTGGCTGGTTTTTAGTACTTACATTTTCCTGACAAATTTAAATTCTCATTTATTTCCAGCGTAACTTTGGCGGTTTCTATGGTATATCTATCATGTCTCCATTTACATCGACAGATCTATCATACATCTGACTACACATTAGATATAACAGGTGAGTTATATTGTTCAAAAAAACTTATTTGTAATGTTGTACATTTGTTTGTAATCTAGCTCTCAATCTTACATTCATATTCACAGAAGGTATTTCTTCTAGGTCCGTTAATGGTGATCACTCAAAGGGTAACATCATTAGCTTACTCACTACAGGATAGTTTAGATGTTAAAGATATATCGAATGTAGTAACCGAAACCGCAAGTAATCCTGAACTAACGAAAATTGAGAAGATCCCTTCACCGCTTGAATACTTCGCATTTACATTAGCCTTCCAAACATTAATGTGTGGACCAGTAGTATTTTATACTGACTATATAAACTTTATTGAAGGTGCCCGTATTGATGAGGTAAGATTTTTTAATACTATGTATCACCCTTATCCTTACATATTATGTGTAAAACAAAGTCCCCCGCCGCGTCTGTCTGTCTGTCTGAACGTGATAAACTCAAAAACTGACGAATTGATTTTCAAACGGTTTTCACTAATGGACGGAGTGGTTCATGCGGAAGGTTTTAGTATATAATTAATTAAGGTTTTGTGTAAATTGTCTGAAATATGACGATTAATTGTTGAAGGAAAAATCATGCCGACTGGGAGCTTTACTGGCGTGCGCCACGTAAACCGTAAGAGATACATAAAAATTATGTTTTACAGAATGGTTCATCTTAAAAAGTTCAACAAAAACGTCCGCGATGGTATACGTCTATCTTCTAAGGATAACCCACAGTAACCATTATTAACTTTCAGAATTTGATAAAAATTTCATTGTTATTTCTGAAGCTATTTTAATAAAATACCGGTGTATTTTATATTAATACTTATCCAGTTAAATATGTAAATATTTCACTATTCGTTGTTAGACCTTTTTGTTTGCATACTCGTATAATATTTAAATTTCTTTAGTTGAGGCACACAATTGTACAGTTTTGACACACCTTGAGACCACCTGTCAGAATTATACTACAATTTACAAAATATGTAAACTTGTAGTTATAATTATGTGTTCAATAAAGTAGTGTTCCCTACAAATATGTACACTTACACTTGTAAAGTGAAAATGTTTATTAAACAGAAATATGTAAAATTGGAGGTACAATTTTACAATTTTATAAATTTTCCACCATGACAAACTTGTAATTTTTATTAAACAGAAACTTGTAAATTGTAGCATCTACAATTTACATTGTGTACAACCGTTATTCAGCCCTCGGAACTTGTGTTGCGATCGTATAACCTAAAATAACTAGTTGCCTTTGTCGTATTGTTTTAAAACCATGTATTATTTACAATATTTTGATATTTTTGATGAAATTGGCAATGAAGAACCACCAAGAAAAAGAAAATGTTACAAAAATCGTTACGATCCTTTCTGTTAGCAAGAAAATGAGTTTCGGTTGAAATATAGGTTCAGCAAAGTAAATGCGAGAAAAATTGTTGAATTAGTTAAAGATCATTCGTTTCAGCCATATATAGTAGAAAAAAAAAACTTTATTATTTTATCATTTCTATCGTACTGAATTGGCTTTGAGATATTTTGACGTGAGTCTTCAAGATTGACTATAACAGCTTTTACGGTTGCGTTCGTATTAACCTAATGCATGCTTCATTCATTAGTGACTTAACAATAAATATTTAATTGGCTTTGAGATATTTTTTCCGTGAGTCTTCAAGATTGACTGTATCAGCTTTTACGGTTGCGTTCTTAACCTAATGCATGGTTCATTAGTGAATTAACAATTTTAAAAAAAGTTATTCGTAAAAGAACGCAAAATTAGTAGTTTTGGAAATAAAATTAACGTAATTATTTAAATTTATATTTTTCAAACTTATAAGTATAAAGTTATGAATGTTTTCCCAAATGAAATAATGTCACTGATATTACCTACTCAGTACCAATTTCACAACGCACCTTCTAATGTTGCCAGCGGTTTTTTTCATAAGCAGTGGGTAACTACTCATTGTTTAAAGATTGATTATTAGTAAGGGTAGTGTGTAACGCCTATTCACAGGTTATACATTGTATAACAATACAACCGTTAAACAGATGTTTACCTTATTTTTATTAGTAAGGCTGTTATAAGATAGTCATCTATCGCGAACTTTTTTGTTGAAATTTTTAAGATGTACAATCCAGTAGAACATACATTTTAGGTATCTCTTACGGTTTACGCGGCGCATGCCAGTAATGCTCCCAATGAGAAAGTTAAATATTATTTCAGACGTCTTTTCTCTCAGAACGTCGGAAATCACAAGCAATAAACTTATCTTGTTGTCTAAGCAAATAAAATTATAACACGTATTCGTTCAAAGTTCCATTTTTAGGGTTCCGTAGTAAACAAGGAACCCTTATAGTTTCGTCATGGCCGTCTGTCTGTCTGTCCGTCTGTCTGTTCGTGGCTTAGCTCAGAGACGGTTAGTACTAGAAAGCTGTAATTTGGCATATGTATACATATTATCGTGCCGGCAAAGTGGTAAAATAAAATCAAGTTTTTTTTTTTTTCGTGCGTCCCCTACACGTAAAGTGGGGATGTTTTTTTTTCCTCATCTACCCCATGTTGTGGGGTATCGTTAGAAAGGTCTTTCAAAAATATTGTGAGTTCGAAAACCATTTTTAGATTCAGGGATCCGTTTGCGAAATATTAAGCTTTTAACTGATTTTTTTTGTTAGAGTCAAGTGTCCCCCCCCCCCCCCCCTTCTAGCTAAATGGTTGTACTTGGACTTGTGAAAAAATTCACAGCACTAGTATATATAACGAAATTAAAAGGAAAACTGTGAGAGCTAAGTAGGCTGTACAGGTTGTCGAGAAATAATCAACCAACTTAAATTTGAAGTTTGAAAAACATGATCTCCCATATATTCCGTATGGGAGAACACGTTTTTCAATTACAATGTTAAGTTTGTTCTGGGGATAAATTCATCCCAACTACGGAAACCTTCAGTGTGCGTGGTCCGACACGCACTTGGCCAGTTTTTTTGTTTATTTTCGGTCCATCATAGAGTAAAGATAGTTTGTTTTAATAATTTTGAACTTTCAGACTTGTATGGGAAACGATAAAAAAGACAGTCCGCTGCAAAAGTCAGAAATTGCACAAAACCTTTTTATGGAAAAACTTTTTTCAAGAGCAACAAACTATCTAAAATTCTAAATTTTGTTCTCAAAACAAATAAAATTATAATCTCAAAAATCCACCCTGTATAGCTTTCGTTAAGTATAATTTTCATTTCAGTTTGAGAAGAGGAAAGAGGCGCAGGAGCCATCACCGCGTCGAGCTGTGTTCTATAAAGTTGGCGGTTCTTTGGCTGCCGCTTTGTTATATTTAACTCTAGCTAACAAATATCCTTTGACTGTTTTAGAAGGTAACAGATATTTTGTGTTTCCGACCTAATTAAATGTCACATTAATTCTTGAATGCTCGCTTGAATTAGTAAATCCCAGTATACCTAAATATACTTTTTATTTTCAAAAGAACGTTTGCATTCTAATCTGCCGCCAACTGCATCAGAGTGCTTGAAATATGAGCTTGTTTTGAACTGTTTAGCTGAAGTCGCTTTTATTTATTTATGTTTTTAATTTGGTTTCAATTATGGGCTTAATTACAATGGTATCAACAACAAACCTGAGAACGTCATTACGTCCCGGATGCGTACAGACGCAAAGATCGTGCGTAGGTGATAAAATTCGGTTCTTCTGTAACTTAAGAATTATGTTGATGACAAGCCCTGCAGTTGCACTGACGCAACTTCAGTCGGATACTAATTATTTTGCTATCGCAGAATTGACAGATCCTGCGTCAGAAGTATCTCGCTCATGGTCAGCGCTGTACTTGCTATGGTACGCGTACTTATCAACTCTAGTAGTAAGGTGCAAGTACTATCACGCGTGGCTACTGTCTGAGGCGATCTGCAATAACTGTGGCATGGGATTCAATGGCTACAACAAAGACGGCTCGCCTAAATGGGACAAGATGTCTAACATCGATATATTTGGTTTTGAGGTAATTTAATTTACTTTTGTTTTTTTTTTTTTTTTTTCACAAGCGTTTATGCCATCATCGCTCACTTTGTAATACGATATTGGTCCCATTGAGTAGATTGTTAAATTTGATGGTCTGTACCACACTCTTAAATTTTACCACACCTTTCTGATACATGCTGTATAGATCATGTAATATTCTTTCTGGAAAGGGTTTTTACTCTTATGTTAATTTTTTTATGATTGCGATTTATGATTTATTTGTGATCAGGGGGCCTACTCCCTAAGTGAAATCCGTTCGTACGGCCGTCGTTACGGGAGCTTCGTTCTCCGTCTCACTTACGGACATACCGTAAGTTAGACAGAGAGCGAAGCGCCCGTAACGACGGCCGTACGAACGGATTTCGCTTAGGGAATAGGCCCCCTGGTGCGATCTGTGAAATCAATATGTTAAACTAGTAGGTATATTTTCGTTTTTAGTTCGCGCAAAACTTTCGCATAGCGGTCTCCAGCTGGAACAAGAATACGAACTCGTGGCTCCGGCACGTAGCTTACAAGCGTGGCGGCGTGGCGTGGCGGACTGCGAGAGTGTACTCTCTCTCTGCTGTCTGGCACGGCTTCCATCCAGGCTACTACTTAACCTTCTTCGCTGGTGGCCTCTTCACTGTTGCAGCTAGAAAGGTAACTAAAATCGCAATAAGTTACTGTTAGCCTGTATCATCCCACTGCTGGGCAAAGGCCTATCCCCATGACTTCCAACTCTTTCAATCCAGGGCTAATGTGGACCACTGATCGTTTTTTTTGTCAAGCTCGTCCTGCCATCTTCCACGGGGTCTGCCGCGACGCACTTTGGCTGCTTCAGGGCTCTACTTAGTAGTTACCCATACCCATAGCTCATTGGGTATACGGCAGACGTGGCCAGCCCTGTCCCACTTCAGCTTAGCGACGTTTTGAGCAACGGCAGTAATCTGTGTTTTGGAGCGCAGTGTGGTGTTCGTATATGGTTTGTTCCTAGACTGCGCTCCATTGCACGTTGGCAAACCTTGAGTTTGGACTTTTGAATGTTTGTCAAAGACCAAGTCTGAGATCCATAGGTTAAAATGGGATGAATGCACATGCCCATAATTTTCAATTGAGTGTCAAAAGAATTTATAAGCTGTCATGGACCAGTATATAGTTGTAGTAGCAATAAGTTTCATCACCATTTATTTTAGATAACGTTCCCACATAGATCGACTTCTTCATATACTTAAAACATAATAGTAGTTTATGAAACTGTTGCATAATTGATTATATTTATAATTTGAATATTACGTTAAGAGAGTAGATAAAGTATTATTTCGGTATACTTTATTACTTTATTATCGTGGAGTTGACAAAGACTGAAGACAGGTACATATATTTTACAATCTTTTACAATGCATTTGCTCGAAAAGAGCGTTTTCCAAGCAGTCAATTTGTGCGGAAACTGTAACTTTTTTTCACTAGTGCTTTTTACTTTTCTGTTTTTTTTTAATTTTTGAGGCCGTCGTCAGCCCGTCTCGTCTCAGAGATTTTATTATTTCAGAATGATGATGATGACGATGGCGATGATTATGACAATGGTCAAAATCAAAAAGTCGAAGTCAAAGCCAAACTCAAAGTCGAAGTCGAAGTCAAAGTCAAAGTCAAAGTCAAAGTCAAAGTCAAAGTCAAAGTCAAAGTCAAAGTCAAGTCAAGTCAAGTCAAGTCAAAGTCAAAGTCAAAGTCAAAGTCGAAGTTGAAGTCGAGGTCAAGGTCGAGGTCGAGGTCGAGATCGAAATCGAAGTCAAAAGTCAAAGTCATGAATTTTGTTTTTATCATTTAAATACGTCGTGGTATGTTAGATGTGACACATCGCAGGCGACTGCCGTAGGGCTCGCTCGTTTTTTTTCTTATACACTCGCTCGTGAATAAAATTGCCACTCGTCGGAAATCACCTACCTTCCGCACTTATAGCATAAATAACTATTACGTTATTATTAGAAATCCACTATATATTCGAAATGTGTTACAGATAAGGTTCGTGGCTCGTCCAATGTTTTTGGACAGTCTACCCAAGAAGCTTTTCTACGACTCACTAACGTTCATCACCACAAGGGTTGCGATGACGTACGCTACGGTGCCATTTGTCCTGCTTCATCTTACGCCTAGTCTCGCTTTCTATGGGTTCGTATATTTTGTATAATTTAAAATTACAAAGTTAGTACCACCCATCCATTCAACAAACACTTATCGTGTAACTAAAAAAACAAGTATAAAAAAACCGGTCAAGAACGAGTCCGGGCTCGCTCAATTGCCAACGTTTCATATTTTCAACATACATAAATGAAGGTAAATCTAAAAATTAGACAACCGTGTTTTTTTTGTCTGTATTATCTTTGAAAATCGTTCTATTCCAAACAGACGTAAAATACTACAAGGTTATTTAGTAGCGCTTTTTCTGGTCAATATTAACGGATTGCCAGGTATAAACATGAGGAGGTACCAGAAAAAGGTAGGCAGTCTAACTGTTACATGCTCTGTATGCTTTATGTTTTCAATCGGAATCTAATTCGTTTGGTAAACAAGCCAGAAAAATTAAAAGAAATTACTGACAGTATTTTTTATTAATTACAGCCATGAACATAATTTTTACGACGTTTAACGTTTCTTTGCGATTTCTGACTTTTCTAGTACTCAAACCTCAATTGGTCCGATAGAGTTTGTAGATCCTTATAAGAAACAGGATCGATAGGCATCAAAAAAATCATTTGTGAATATGTCCCATTTTCTTGCTGGCAGTATTTTTTTTTTCAAAATCTGCAAATTGGAATCAAAATTCCTCAAAAAAAGAAGGAAAGTCACCCAAGACCGTTTTCCCGTAACTACAACGGTCAATGTACCTGTCCTTACTGCCACATCTCAGAAATCGTTACCGTATGGTTGGACCAAACGAGATATGTACGTGAGACCATGTGCACAGTTTAATACCTATTTGCTACTATTTACTGCCTATAATGAAATATTTGCACCCTGTATACAAATTGGAAAGCAGTTTTGTAAAAAGATCCATGCTCACCTGAACGTAAAACAACCAATTTATTACCTGCAGCGATAAGGGAGAAGAAGTAAGTTTAAAAAAGCCTAATTGCAGCAGGATGGAATATTATTGTGGATGCTCTCGTGTAACCCGCGACATACAGTTTTTTTTATTATTTTAAATTAGTTAAGGGACATGCGCTAAGGTAGCCCGCGAAATTAAAATTTTCTTTAGTGCTTTACATTTTGCAGGTCAGTGTGAGGTTTTATGTTAATTAAAATATAATTTGCGACCGTAACAAATATTGCTTTACCTAATTATAATCATTACAATCAGCAATACAACTCCTTAAGTAACCTCAATCGCCAAAAGTCATGATTTCATGAACTAGTCATTCAATGCGATTATATGAACTTAGTGAGTTGTATTGATCATTTTTATGATTATAATTCTATAAATAAACATTTGATACGGCCGCAAATCATATTTAGATCAACATACAACATGATACTGACCTGTAAATTGCAAAACACGTAAGAAAATTTTAATTTCGCGAGCTACCTTAACCCCGCTTAGGGCTTTCGCCTTAGCATAATATCACGCCTATACTTCCCCGAAGGGTTAAGCAGAGGTGTACCTATAGTTCATCCACATTTAGCCAGCTATGTTTAAATCCCATGTAATAGGGGGCCGGCCTATCACCTTTTTATTTAATTATTTATACTTTATAGACGGGCACATGTCGTTTTTTAAAGATAACATTTTTAAATGCAAATAATATTTAAAATACATAGTTTTAAGTAAATTTTTATTTTGTGTATAGGTTATTCTTTATTTTGTGTGCAAATCGTAATCAAATAATTTATTATCATTATCTTTCTTTTTTTTTCAGAAAATTTTATTACTCCCTTCACTTCATCGCATTGGGTGCTTTGCTTATACCTGAAAAATCTAGGCGATCTAAGGTCACACAAATGCCAGAGCCTCCGAAATCTTATACATCCAGTACAGATACAGTGATGGAATCAGCAGAATCATTGAATGGTAAACTTAAAATAACATAAGTCAGTTAGGCTCGCCATTAAAGAGCTGACTGGCCCTTGTGCTTTTGCTCATCTTACATGTTCTTTGATCTTCATCATCACAACATAAGAAACAGAGGCTATCCCTGCAAAACCTACAATAAACAGCGGCTGCCATTAAAAATGCAATTTTCTTAATAACTTTATTTGACTTTGAGGTAACCGCAACTTGCAACATTTACCGTAAAACGGGGTGAATATCGGGATGGAGCTTCGATCTTTTGTATCGATTTTCTTAATGTTACAGAATTGATAGTCAACTTTTTATGCATGTATTTATTGAGTGTTAGGTTAAACTACTGAAATATATTATTCATTGCTATTCGGATATCTTAATTAAAACACTCACAAAGTATACGTGATTTCTAATTTAACTCCCGTCAGGAGACAACAGACACACCTGTGGGGTGAAAAGTGGACGTAGTTGTTGTCGCTATCCTACAGCGTCACTGTTAGAACTGGCCTCTAATTGTAATTCTGTAAAAACATATTTTTTGCGGTCGGGAATCATATTTCCCTGCTACCCATTTGTGTTTTTGTTAAATTTGGTGATCAGTTTTGATGATTTTTAATGTTGCCTCACATAAAGCGTTGCTAGACTAAGAAACACAATACCACCAAATTACTTAACATGCGGATTTTTTACAGGAAACACAGAGTTTGCCACATAAAACGTTTCACATTATACCAAGTTCCTTACCTATTGCCCCCGCGAGTACTATTCACACCGTTTTAAGGTTACTGTAGGCAAAACGTGGACTGTATTTTTTTAGGGTTCAATAAAATTACGAATCGCTGACACAACTGACTTTAATTTTGAGAACATGTAAAAAGAGTAAAAAACCATACAAATATTATATAAAAAGGTCACAACTGGGCCCTTCGTACACAAGGCTACTCATATCTTCGATACCCGGCGATTTTAGTCACTATGCGTCTACCGCAATACAAATTCATGTGTCGGCGACGCGTGCCAGTGTACGAACCTCTACGAATTTGTATTGCGATAATCGCTTAGAGTCTAAAATCGTCGGATATCGAAGATATGCGTAGCCTTGTGTAGAAGGGCCCAGTTGCACAAAAACAAACATTAATGCCCCATTACATAATGATAGATCATTAACGCTAATGATTTCATTAATTTCTTCATCAAAGAACCATTAAAATCGAGTCTAATCTTGCTTTCTGCAACAAGTTAAAACAAGTTAATGGAAGATTTGTATTTAATGACACCTTTAAAAGTTAAATTTTGTTTCTGCAACTGGCTGATAAACAAGTTTTTTTAAACATTCCTAGACCAGGATAAAGACAATTGATTGAGTTATTCGTATCAGTTACACTGACTTGGGTAGTTACACAGGTTGTCTCGGAATTCGTGGCATTTCTTTTAAGGCCAGGAATATTCTGTGAACATGGCAACGGCACAAATGTGCGTTTTTAACTCCTAGATACGGCATTTCTGGGAAATTAATTTAACTTGCCATTTCGCGCTATTTGCGCTTTATACTTTGTGATGCTAATAATATGGCATTACATTTTTTTATTTTTTTTTCATACAGTATTAAGCTTCGTGCAGACTAGCGCGACGCGACAGCGCGACCCGACAACGGTTATTGTTATACCGTCAAGTTTTCTTAGAATTTGTATTGTTCGTGTCACGTTCCGCCGTCGCGTCGCGCTGGTCTGCACGAGCCTTTACAGTGAAAGTCTCAGTTAACTGCACAGTTTATTTTAGTGTCAAGTCTCAATAGAAAACTATGGCTGCTTTTATATTAGAACAGAAGCATAGGCATTATTTTAATATTGTTATTTATTTTTCATTGAAGAATTTTTTTATTGATGAAAGCTAACAGCAGGAATATTAGTCGACCTCGTCTCTTGAAATAGACCGGGACGTATTCGGGGACTGCGTGGAACTCAGTATTATCGCCGTATACTACATACTATTGTTGTTATTCTGGTGAAATTCATAATCTTGGTACAGATTCTTTTGGTCTGTTTAGAATAAAGAGTCAATGTTTAGTCTGCGTCAGGATGGCTTGGACCAAGATTGATTTTGGAAGTTTGAGCAATACCGAGTTTTTCTAAATTGGTATCAAATAGTACCAAATAGGTACTATTTGATACCAATTTAGTGGATGAGGAACAGGGTGTAAAGTTCACTCATCCTCTATAGAAAAGGGAGGATCCTCCGACCAAACGGGTGTCGTGTCTGGCGGGCACCTGCCCAACGATGGATGTCGAAAAGTTGTATTATACATGTAGATCGCGCGTTATTTAAACTTTGTTTGCGCGGTGTAGGATTTGTGACGTCAGGTCTTTGATGCGTAGTTCGCATGTGGTGATATAGATGCTGGCCACACCAGACATCAAATAATTGGTACCTCGTTATAAAAAGAAAACCATAACGAGGAAAGTGGCCAGCCATTCTGACTTCAGAATGGCTGGATCACGTCGGTTTCACCTACTTGTAGGCGTAATAACTAGTTCATCTTTTCATTAAAATGTAGTACCTCATTGGCACTTTCCGACATAAATCGTTCGGCAGTTACCCGCCAGACACGACACCCGTCTGGTCAGAGGATCCTCCCTTTTCTATGGAGGATGAGTGAACTTTACACCCTGTTCCTCATGCCACTAAATTGGTATCAAATAGTACCAGATAGTTACAAAAACTTAGTATTGCTCAAACTTCCAAAATCTCTCTTGGTCTAGTCATCTTAACTGACTCAAACAATGTTTAATGTTTACCTGATGACATGCATTTAAAACATACTAAATTCTGATCTGAAAGCTAACACTGATGTTGCACTAGGCCATTCTACAGAAAATCTTACATTCTATATCAATAAGATGAAAAAAAAAACCTCTTCGCACAAAGACAGCCCATACTAAGTAGGTATGGTAAGGTGGTAGGCTTGCTCAAAAACCCGCTGGGCGAAAATATATTTGAAAAGTTTCAGATAGGAGCCCCGTGATCAAGAGTCCACTTTCAGATTTCAAAATTGGGCCAAAACTAAAGTGATCTGCAGAGCCTTTGATTTTGGTACGCCGTGTATCGTGTGCGGCCTAACCAATAATGACTTAAATAGGCAAATCTGATGAAGAACACAGCTTTACGTATATTTGACGCGTTTGAAAACTTAGATTTGGACAATTTTTAAAAGGATATTTAGGGCGAATAAAAGTTATTCTGTGCAATAGTGTTACCTATCCTGATAGTGAATATATCTGACGGATTAGTGGAGCCGTTTTACGACCAAAAAAGTATAAAAACACATAGATTTGGTTATTCTGTATCCAAAAACATTAATTTCAGAAATTTTCCGCATCACGTCTGACCAGATCGCATTTTCAAAAATCGCAAAACGATGCGACATGGTTTTGGTCGTGGGCTCTAGTACTATATAGGTCTGAAATTTGTTTGCTAAAAATATGAATTTGAACGTTGAAAATGTGAATGATTTTAATCAGAAATTAAGTTACAGGCTCTCATGACGCTTACTATACGACTAAACTGTATAGACGATAATTTATCTTTTTCTGGTAGCTACCAAACAGCATAGGAACAAGTAAAACTGTAAATAGTTTTAAACGCGTTCCTTTGTAATGGAAATATTTGAAAGTGGTGCAGAACCTTTTAATAGGTAGGTATAAGTTTACAGTCAATGAGATAACTAACCAGCGAAGGAATGAATATCTTCGTTATCTTCGTAATACTAAATCATAACATAGCATCACTGTTTTTCCACAAAGGGTTAGGCAGAGGTATACCTATAGTAGGTACACCCAGTAATACAGGCCAATAGTGTCAACTACTTGCTTTTAGAGTATATGCATGTTTTTAAAGGAGTTATAAATGCTTGGCTACTCTCTTTTGTCGACTGAACATAATTTAATTATTTTTCGAATACTATACTTACAAGCTAAATTCATGATTCTCTATTTTTATATTAATAGGTACTAAATATAAATTTATTTTAAAAATTAACATATCTTTAAAGTTCTATTAAACGCTATTAGTAGGTAGTTTAGGCATTGTGGTACAGTCGCCATCGGATATATTGTAGCAGACAAGGTGACCAATTATATAATTAATATTATATTATTATATATTTAGTGTTCGTCTGCGTAGATACACTTGACGTTGTAAGTGTTCAGATATTTTTGGTTAGTTGTTTGTATAGAGATTATTGACAAGCATCTGCTCAGATATTAATAAAGTAATGAATGTTCAGATATTAATGGTAACTTGTAGTGTATGGAACGTATTGACATTTTAAATTGTTCAGAAGTATTTGGTCACCTTGTCTGCTACAATATATCTGACGGCGACTGTACAGTAACTCGTTAATAATTGAAAAATGTCTGTCAAATGATTGATAGAAATAAAAGAACATTTGAAATATGTTTAACCATTTTTAACCGAAACCGATTGTCGCGCAAATAAATACGCGATTACACGATCGCTTAACTGACTAATGACGTACAGTCACGAGCATAAATTTATTATTATGGACAGCTCGGCAATAATACGTATCTGATTTCATGATTCATCCATTAATATACAGGTGGCAAACATTGACGCAAAAACTGTTACTATGGATTCATTACGTGATTCTTTAATATTTCAACAATTTCCAAATTCGACCTGTGCCAGCGTTATCGTCATTTTCATCGGCACCTCTAAATATTTTTTAAACTTTTGTACCTCGTTAGATAGCTGATTAATGTCATAGTAAAATTTTGAGATAACTGGTGTAAAAGTTCAAGTACGTAGACGATTTTTGAAAATGTTTACTAAACTTCTTCCTTTATTTTTGAACTGTTAGATGTTTTAGAAAATTTGGTTACATCGAAAAGTTTATTAAAGTATTAGATACCAGATGGAAGCACAATGAAGGCCATTCAATTTGAGAGATAGAAAAGTGATATTTAGTGACGAATTCTGGCAAATTTCCAAAAATACATAAATATTTTGTTTTCTCGAATCCCATGAATTTTCGCCTAGGCTTTATGAGGTGCTTAATTGTTGCAAATGGGTCACACTATCACGTCCTAAAAGGAATATGTCAAATTACTAGTCACCCTGTATAGTAATATATTTATAATTGTGACTGTAGAACATACGCGACTTGATTGATCGCGCGAGTACCTATGTCATATTCACATAAACGAGCGCGACCATCGCCGACTTGTGCAACGATCGCTTGCGTTTAGGACGCGGCCTCAAGCTGTCGAGCAATAATGATAACTTTTAAATTTACTGATTTATTTATAATTTGAAATTATAATTTTGATCGTAAAAAGAATAGTTAATAATTATAATACATGATAAATAAAATATTTTGGCACTTTTTCAGTAACTAAAATGTTTCGGTTTCGGTCAAAATGAAAAGGAGCCGAATATTCGGTTACGGTTTCGGCCGAAAATTGTGTCTCGGTCGGACGCCGATAAATATTTCCAATTATGTACCAACAATTTTATTTTATTAAAATAATTCGTAGGTGACAATTTATTTCCTATTCTCATTCAATCATTTTAATATTTTTAACTACTAATATAAGTGAACAAAGAATTACTAGACGCTAACTCTAGGTAGAGCTGAAATACATTATAATATAACTGAACGATTCTGTGTGCTTTTGCATAGGTACATATTTACAGAGAATTAAATATAGTATTATGTTAAAGAGGTTACATGTACCTACATTTTGACAACAATGCATGTCCAGAATGCCTATTACCTAACTGCAAAGAAGGGTTATTGTTAATGTTTTATCCAAACTTGCATTAAAATGTACTAAATTGAAAATCTTGGTGTTGCATCAAATGTGTGGATGTGATAGGCTTAAAATGTACTAAATTGAAAATCTTGGTGTTGCATCAAATGTGTGGATGTGATAGGCTATGTATAATACCTCAAACATGGAATTGTATTTATTTTTGTTACAAATTAATTTTATATTAATTAACGTATTTTATATGGTTAATAAAAAATATATTTTACGTGACTGATTTCATTTGTACCTATCATTACCCTTAATATGCGCGCGCGCGCCGGAACGTCGTAAGTATAGTCCACAGAAGAACCAAAGTATAGATATAGGATAAAGGTACTTGTTATCTTTTTTTTTAACCTAAATTAGACTGCCCTCAATAAATAAATTATGAATTAAGAGGGGACGGGGTCTGCGATGAATTTGAAAAATAGGTATTTGAATAAACTATCCTACTACCTCAAGTCTGCCCCCATAGAGTGCGATAGGGACAGCTACAGCTCAGACCAATGATATCCCAAAAAACTTCCGACTTCAAAAAGGAGGAGGTTCTCAATTCGAGTATGTTTTTTTTTTTGTATGTTTGTTACGTGATTACTCTGCCAATAATGAATTGATTTCGATGATTATTTCTTTGATTGGTAGACCATACTTCAGAGGTGGTCCTATATTTTGTCAACTTTGCTTGGGAAGGTTTAGATTTAGCTTCAATAATACGTATATTTCCCACTTAGTCTACGTGTATCATGATATAGACTTCATAACATAGTTGCGATAAACAAATACGCGACAAATGCAAGGCCACAGTACGATATGTCAATCATCAGCGATGTGACAGCACATCAGCTCGACGTACGTTAGTGCGACTGATTGTTGTCTCGACAAATGACAGGACGACGGAACTTTTGATCGACGAACGAAAGCGCGACACAACTTTCGCTCGACAAACTAAAGCGCGACAAACGTTTCTATATTTTCTTGCTACTTTGCCGAGCCTGTGCTGACAGGCCACCACGTCTGCCACGTGCTACCAAGGACGGTAGGTACCCTTTATCCTAAGTGTGTGCGAGTGCTCAGAACTGTGAAGTTTACTCGCAACCTAGCCGTGTTACTTCTACATACAGGGTGGCAGGGACATCGACGCGAAAACTGTTACCATGGATTCAGTACATGCTTTTGAACCAGGGGGGTTCAAAAGCATGTATTGAATCCGTTGGCAATGACTAATAAGTTTAATTTTTTAAATAACCGACGATATATTTCAGGGGTACGCGGAAATGTTGTTAGCGTATGAAAGCGCTAATACTAATTCGCGTGAAGCGCGAAGGATTTATCAAGAGCGTTATCCCAACCGCCGAGTACCCAGTCATCAGACGTTTGCGAGTACCTACTTACCGACGGTTACGACAAACCAGTAACCTGAACTTTCAAGAACCATGAGTGAATACAACACGACCCGATACTACCATTGACGAACAAGTTCTTGCCGAGTTTAACGCGGACCCTACCAAAAGCATTAGACAGATAGCTTCAATACTTGGCGTGCAATGTGGCAATATTTAGTGTGGTCTGTTCTCCGGGCAGATGGTAGGCATGCTTTTCACTACACTCCAGTATAGAAAAAAATATTTGGCCCTGGCCCCCTGGATATTTAAAACAAATAATATCCAGGGGAGCCAGGGCCAAATAAATTAGGGCTGAGTAAGTAGCAGATGACCCCACCTATCCACCATTTTCGTATGTTCAAGTTCAACGTTCTGCCAAACACACACTGTATAAACAGATTTTTTATGGCTTGGTATGACTTTGGCTATGGTAAACTTTGGAAGGTATTTGCTGGCTATGCACGAGCTTGCCGTGTCCGTGCCAACTTTTTATACAGCCGTTATATCGCGGCGTCAAATTATAATAAAAAATATTATCAACGCTTTTGTAACATGAATAAACTCCATTTGAAATAAGATTAGACAATCGCACCTTCAGTAGAACAAGGGCATAGCTGACAAAAAATAAAAACATGACAACTATGCCAAAGTGCTTTAAAAAGTCCCTTTTATCCTGAGGAACAAAGACCCTTATCAATATCAGCTTAATGCCGCCAGAGGGCAAAAATGCCTTTGTCATATTGTTGCATTTTCTGACTACCTTGGCGCGACGAAATTTCATTGGTCTGTTGGCTGAAAATCGGCTTTCATAGACGATTTCAATTTGCAAGTACCGGGTTTTTTGCCGGATATCGCTTAATTCACCACCCGACACCCGAGTTAAGAGCGTTTATTCTGAAGGTGGGCAACGTCGCAAATAGATGTCAAATATTTCACTGTTTTGATTAATTTAGCAATATTACTGTGTGGAAATAAAAAATGTGGCTAACTAGCGAACTAGAATATTTATTATGAAATGCAATAATTAATATCGTAACACCAAATGTTTCGTTTTAGATGTAAAAAATCTATTTGAAAACTTTCCAAATGTGTTTTTTAAACCTAAAATGGGTACAACATCATATTCAATGTTATAATTGCAATTCATTATTAATATTCTAGTTCTCTAAGTAGCCAAATTTCTTATTTATATTCAGTAACATTGCTATATGAATCAAAACAGGTAAATATTTGACAGTTTTTTGCGACGTTGCCAACTTTTAGGATAAACCCTCTTAATTCTGCATAAAAACGAATGAATTATAGCTTTTTTACGAAAAATTTGTATGAAACTATCCTATCTCTCCACATATTTGTTACGTATCGCTTTCGATTTATTTTTTTAAACCATAAAAAAATCAAGTATGAAACGGTTCCTTTTAGTGTCTAAGTTAAGACCATGGTGAAGAATGTTATTGACCCAATTATTAAGGTTGTTTTTAAGGTTGGCGCCAGAAGAGACTTAAATGTGCCATGCATCTTATTAGCGGGTAAGCCCTTGAAGCGAGTCTCAAAATTTAAGTACCTAGGCCACTGGGTCACCGAGGACCTAGGACCTATGTGATGATTTAGACATAGAGAGGGAGCGTAGGGCGCTGTCTGTTCGAAGTAATATGCTGGCCCGCAGGTTTGCACGGTGTACTTGTGAGGCTAAAATTACGCTTTTTCGAGCTTGTTGTCAGACTTTCTACACCTGCAGCCTCTGGGTCAAGTATACACAGAAGGCACAGCGCTCTGCGTGTACAAAATAATAATGCCTTCAGAATGCTTGTGGGGCTGCCGCGGTTTTATAGCGCTTCGGGTATGTCTACCGATGCGAAGGTTGATGATTTTTACGCCATTATTCGGAAGCGATGCGCTTCTCTCCGGCAAAGAACATCTTTTAGCTCCCACAGCATGCTGAGGGCATTTAGTGACCGATGGGACTGCCCGATGCTTGGCCGATGGGTGGGACCGCACACACAGGTCGGCTCTGTAGCTATACGGGCAGCTTATTTATTTGATGTTATTGTTTGATTGTATGTGTTACTAATAATTGTTAAATAAGTATTTTTCATGTCATTACTAACACTATGGACTTCAAGGTCTGCAAATAAATATTTATTATTATATTATTACTAGCTGCCCGCCCCGGCTTCGCACGGGTAGCACTATGTACGTATCTACGGCGCACCTACCTAACTACCTAACCTTTTTTTTTTTTTTGAGGATGGGAAATCATCAAATGACTTCTCCCGCTCTGGGCAGAGCGAGAGGGTGTGTCGGACTTTTACTGACTAAAACCCACCCGTGTTCCTTCCGTTGCCTGTGTGCCGGGGCCGCGATATCCTTTTCGGACAAACCCGCAACCCCAGCAGGCCCTACCTACCCTGCCTACCTACCCTATCTACCGACATACCCTACCTACCTACCCACCTACCTTAGGGGTATGAAAAATAGATAGTAAAATCAGTCAGCCGTTTCGTGGGAGTATGGTAACTAACATTGTGACACGAGAATTTTATATATAAGATTATTAAAAATATATAAAACAAGAAAAATATTTATTAAACTGTTTTTTATTCTTTTTTATTGATAATTTAAATAAAACAGAGGTTTGATATGGCAAAAATATTATTTAGATTAAAAAAAAATTTAATCTACTTTTTTTTTATGAATACGAGGGCGACACTGAAAGTTTTTTGCCACTTGAAACGATATAATAAAAAAATAAGTTCAAATTTTGAAAATGGAACTCGTTGCCAATATATTGTGTACAAATTTTATTCATTTGTCATTTGTTTACGATTTGGCGGCAAATTGAAAATTGTCTTGGTCACGTCAGCATGAATTTAACTCGAGAAAAATTTCGTACATGATTTTTTATGAATTTCGATGGCATTTAAGTCAGCAAGAAAGTTATCGAGTTGCTAACTAAAGTAAACAGAGGTCGAAGCGTGGGAAAAAAAGATGGTGGCCTCGTTCTTCGGAAGGACAGACCATTACGCAACAATTGTTTTAGAGGATCGAAAACAGTTACTGCAGAGTGGTACACTAACAATTTTTTGCCACTTGTCTTGGAAAAAGTTCGGGAGAAACGACCTCGCAGTAGGATCCTCCTTCACCACGACAACGCCTCGTCGCACACCGCCAAGCAAACAATCGACTACATGGCGACGTTAGATGTGGAATTACTGGGTCTTCCGCCATATAGCCCCGACCTCGCACCTTGCGATTTTTATTTATCTCCGAAAATAAAAGAAAAACTTCGAGGAAAACGTTTTATGGACGCCGAGGAAGCAGTGGCTGCGTTTCAAAATGCCGTCGAAGAGACCCCTAAGGACGAGTGGGCAAAGTGCTGTTCTCAGTGGTTCCATCGGATGCAGCGATGTATTGATGTAAATAGACACTATTTTGAAAAGATATAATAAAACTAATAACTTGCTAGTTTGTTCAGTTTTTGATTTTCTTAGAACTTTCAGTGTCACCCTCGTAACTAAACGTACTGGTGTAATAAACTAACATAAATAACAAAAAAAAAACATGAAAAATATCATTAAATATTTTTTTTTTTATATCTCGTTGTCGGACTCAAATTCTGAGTTAGAATCCAGATTGGATATATCAAAAAAACTGGGAACTCAGTTTCCTGAAACTGAATGAAATCGAGTTTCAGAAAAACAGCTCTGCTTTCTCTTGGCATCTAACTTATACCTTTGTGCACTTAGAAAAGGATCTGAAGAAACAACAAGCATAATTTAGGATATCTTGATTAGAATCTTAGTTTCTTCCGAGAGAGTCCCAATCGGCACAATATAATTTTTCTCGATTATGTCAGCCCCGTTAATAATTTATGCACGGTTGACGACATGTAGCATTAAGGCTTTCTGTAAATTGGCTGAAATATGACGATTATTGTCGAAGATGTCGAAAAGCTTTACTGGCGTGGGCCGTGTAAGCCGTATGAGATACATCAAATGTATGTTTAACAGAATTGTTTATCTTAAAAAGTTCAAAAATAAAGTCCGGGATAGCATATGTCCATCTTCTAAGGATGGCCTACCATTCTGACTAACCATTTTTATCTTTCAGAATTTGATAAAAATTTCATCGTTATTTCCGAAACTATTTTGACCGGTATTTTATTTATCCTTATCCAATAAAATATATTATTTAAATTGGGCATTTAATTTAGATTAAAATATGCCTTGAAATTATATCATTAAAATTAATACTTTAAAAGATTATCACAGATTCAAAATTACGCGTGACAAAAGAATTATGGTTGCCGACAACGCGGGCGCAGCGGTAAAAATCAATGACTTTTCCTCGGATATTAGGTATCTAACTAATCCCGGTAGTACGTACCCGTGGGATATTTTCCGACATCCACGCGGGCGAAGCTGCGGGCAAAAGCTAGTACCCGATAATTCTGACATTAATTTATTTTTATGTTTTAATATAGAAGAAGAGTCTGAACTCTGATGATTCTGACTTATCATCGACAGAACAATTATTATCATGCAATTACTGGGCAATAGATGTATGGTTTACCCGATTATATAATGAAATAAACAGTAGATAGTTGACGATATTGATCTAAAAATAAACATTCGCGTAAAAAATAATAAAAATACAACGATTTTTGGGTAAACTTTATTGTAAAGCATTAGATATTTCATTTGTTAGTACCTAGGTTCTAAGCGAAATAAAAAAATATGGGTACCTCTAACACTTCCAATAGGTACCTACCTACTAATGTGTTGGTAAAAAAACAGTGTTAGACCTTTTATAGGATAATGGTGTAATGTTAAAAACCGACAATATTTTGCATGCCGCCTTAGCCGCACTGCGCACTGACTGAACATAATCTTTACGATTTATGTTACTTATGTGGTCATCTACCCAGATTTTACGAATCCACTGTCCCAATCTTCGTCAGATGAGCCGTTAAGTAGGTCTAGCAGTAGTACACACGGCTACACATCAAGCTATACATTTCCAGTATAAGCTGACCTCGCATTGTACGGAAATCCTATACAATGCTAGATCAGCATAAACTGGAAATGTATAGCTTGATGTGTAGCCGTGTGTACCTACATTTTATTTGCGTTTCATTGCTAAACTGAACAGCCTGTACATGAAACAAACGCGCGGTAGAATGACGCTATAGCGATATATACTATATCGCGATAGCGTCATTCTGCTCTATCTTAAAAGTGTGTGGTTGGTTAAGATCAGGGACCGAAACCGGTATGATCAATACCGGTATTTTTTCGGTTACAACATTTATTTACTTTACCGGTATTTTTAAGGGTAACCTTAATTCTTAAATTGAGGTAGTAATACCGGTTACCAAAATAAAAATTACCTCTACCTTACACGTGCCGTCGGCATTAGTCAAAGGGCGCGCATCGCCTGTGTGTGTATCAAAAAGTCGATTCTATCCGCGCGCCGGCGAACGCCGACCAATCACGGCCCTAGCTGGCACGGAACGGCAACGCGTCTTTCAATATATTTATAATTGTAAACAGTAAAGCATGGCACACACTGGATAGAAAATCACGTTTTACGGTCTGAAGTCAACAAGGAACCATTATAATTTCGCCATGTCCGTCTGTCTGTCTGTCCGCGGCTTAGCTCAGATACTCTTAGTATCAGAAAGCTGTAATTTGGCACAGGTATTCATATTAATAACGCCAACAAAGTGGTAAAAATAAAATAATAAAATATTTTTTTTTAGGATAAGTTCCTCCCTATACCTACGTAAAGTGGGGATGTTTTTTTTTTTGTCTATCCCATGGCTTGGGGAGTCGTTGGAAAGGTCGTTCAAAAATATTGTGAGTGTGTTAGAACCATTGGGTTCCGGGATCCATTTGCGAAATATTAAGCTTTAAATTGGTAATTTTTGTTAGAGTCAAGTGTGTCCCCCCAGTCCGGTAAATGTTGGTTTTAGATATGTGAACAAAATAACACACTGCATAAGTATATACAGGGGTGTCAGGGACAGACGAGAATTCTGCTACCATGGATTCAGTACATGATTCTGAACACCACTGCGTAGAAAAATTTCGTCGGTAAAAAAAAAAATTGCTGTTTCATAGAAAAGTGCATTACCTACGCGGTCAAAATGTATGGAACAGCTATTTCTTTATTATATCACTGTCGAATTATTTCGACGGTAACAGGCTTCGGGTCAATGTCCCTGCCACCTTGTAAAACGAAAACTATCACAACTTAGCTGTGATAGTTTTCGTTTTACAATTTAACGAGTAGTATTATTATTATTAGTATTTATTTAGTAGTAGTAATCGACCAACTTACATTTGCAGTTGCAAAAATATGTTAAAGGACATCATTCATTTCGTACCCAAAAATTAGGAGCCGCCCAGAAAAAAAAAATGCTTTTTTCTTATGGGAAATAACAACTTGAATATTTTTTTAATATTACAACGAAAATCTACAATTAACCCCCTGGCTGTTATATAGTATGAAAGTAGGTAGAGTAGGTACCAAAAATTATATTTTTGCCAACAATATTTTGGACATTTGTTTAAAGACGCAAACATTTAACCCTTTGTAGAAATGGTCATGAGCATTGAGCGTTAGGTATATTATGGTATGATAAGTATTAAAAAAATAACGGTGAAAAATCCTCTCGTATCCTCTCCCCAGAAGTTGAAGTGTTTGGTTCCGTCATACTCGAGGGTAAAACGTCACAGGCAGACACAGGCGGACAGAGGTGTGGTCATAGTCTTCTTTAAAAAAGGGCGGCAATGCTTAAGAATGAATGGCCCATCTCAATACTGAGCCATGTCAACAAGCTGTTTTCAAGAGTCATCACGAACCGTCTCGCGCGCAGGTTTGACGACTTCTAGCCTCCCGAATAAGCCGGATTCTACAAAAGCTTTAGCACCAAGACCACATACGAGGGGTGTTCAATAAATAGTGAGAATGAGTAAGACGCAATTATCTTTTATTATATGTTATTTTATTTTTCGACGTAGTCACCTTTCAGGTTTATTTATACACTTTGTATATCTTTTCTCTAATCCTAAAATACCCTTTCTAAAAAAAAATTCTTCCTGATCCCTTAAAAAATCATTTACGGCGGCGACTACTCCGTCATCATCTTCGAATTTCTGGCCCCTGAGATGTTCCTTTAAGCGCGGAAATAGGTAGAAATCACTAGGAGCAAGGTCCGGTGAATATGGAGGATGTTCCATCAATTCGAAGCCAGCTTCTTGAATGGCAGCCATCGCAACTATGGACTTGTGCGCAGGGGCGTTATCTTGGTGAAACAAAACAACTTTAGCGAGTTTGCCACGCCGTTTCTTGCGTATTTCCTCACGCAACTTTGTTACTTGTCCTGCGTACATAGTCCCCGTAATAGTGGCTCCATGATTAAGATATTCGATCATTACCACCCCTTGGCTGTCCCAGAAAAGAGAGCCCATGATTTTTCCGGCGGATGAAATCGCCTTAAATTTCTTTGGAGTTGGAGATGACGGTCGCTTCTAAGTCATGGACTGTTGTTTCGTTTCCGGGTCATAATGGTGAAGCCATGTTTCATCCATAGTTATGAATCGAGCCAAAAATCGGTCTTAATCTTGTTGTAACAAATCCAAACAGCTTTGTGAAATTCTCAGTAGTTTGTTTCTGCGCGTCAGAAAGCATTCTGGGCACCCAGCGCGCTGACACTTTTTTCATACTCAAATGGTCGTTTATAATATTATGGACACTTCCTATCGAAATCCTTACTTCTTCAGCTATAAAACGAACAGTAACACGACGATCCGCCAAGACAATATTTTCAACTTTTTTAATCATTTGTTCAGTCACTGCCGATATGGGGCGTCCCGTTCGTGGGTCGTCGTTAGTGGAAGTTCTTCCTCGCTTGAACTCAGCACACCAACGCGCAACCGTAGAATATGGAGGAGCATGAACCCCTAATGTTGCTCTCAAGTCTTGATTTACCTGCTCCGTAGTAATTTTTTTCAAGCAGAGATATTTTATTACCGCGCGAACTTCAATTTTATCCATTTTTAAGAACACGTTCCGAAACGACGCAAACAATAGACTTCTGCTTTTAAAAAACAAAAGAGAATTAATTGCTTTTTTTATTATCATCTTAACTAATGTCTGGGCTATGCCTGCCAGTATTTTTTTTTTCTTTCCAAGGAGAATGTATCGCATTCTCACTATTTATTGAACACCCCTCGTACATACGCTGCGGCAGGTTATACAGAAGATCGAAGACCCTACTTCTTTGCTTAGCGTTAGTGGACTACAAGAAAGCCTACGATTCGATCAATACTTGGGCTGTACTGCAGCAATGGAGGTGCTGCAGTGTCTATATGAAAACACTACTACTATGTCGTTCCGACTCCAGGACAAGACCTCAAAACCTAGCTTTGTCCAGCAAAGTGAAGTGAGACAGAGAGACGTTATCTCTCCAAAACTGTTAACCACTGCATTGGAGGATGTCTTCAAGGTCCTGGACTGGAAAGGGGTAGCAATCAACTTAAACGGCAGATACGTCACTTACCTTCGGTTTGCCGACGATATAGTTGTCATAGCTGAGGTAGTCTCAGCCATGACTGCTATATCGGAGGACCTCAGTAAAATGCTCGACGATCTCAGTACAGCTTCCGTAGGAGAAGGTCTTAAAATGAACATGGACAAAACTAAGTTCATGTCAAATGCCCATGTAACACCCACCCTCATGAAGATCGGGGACTGTACATTTGAAGTTGTGGACGACGTTTACCTAGGACAAACTGTCTAGTTAGGTAGGTCCAATGTCAAGAAAGAGGTCAATCGTCGAATCCAACTCGGCTGGACAGTATTCGGAAAGCTACGCAATATCTTGTCATCTTACATACCGCAGTCGTGACCAGTGCATGTTGCCAATGACCTATGGAGCTGAAACGTGGTCGCTCACAATCCCAAAGGGTAATGGAGAGGGCTATGCTTGAAGTTTTCCTGACGCCGTGATCGAATCAGAAATGAAGAGATCGCAGAACAGGTGGCCGATGGGCATGGGGCCGAAAGTTTCAGAGTGGCAACCGCGTACCGGAAGACGAAGCGTTGGAAGATCTCCCACAAGGTGGAGGTTCCTACGGTTTTCACCAAGCCGATGACTTGGTGAAGACCGCAAGAACCCCAGAACCAGTCCAAATGGCGATGTTTGGGGGAGGCCTATGTCCAGCCGTGGAAGTCTTCAAAGCTGAAATGATGATGATGAAGAGGTAGCTAGGTTGTTTCTCGTTTTAAACGTTAAAGTAATGCTCGAAATATATTAAGTCAAAATATGATTTTTAGTATTTTCAAACTTAAATAGCAGCGGTAGGGTTAATTGTATACTCTCATTGTAATAGTAAAAAATCTTCAGGGTGTTATTTTCCATAGGAAAACCGTGTTTTTTTTTTCTGGCCGACACTTAAATTTTTGGGTAAAATATGTTCGAAACTTGAATGATGTCCAAATGTTCATGGTATAAATTCATCCAAACCACGGAATCCTTCAGTGTGTGTGGTCCGACATGCACTTGGCCAGGTTTTTGGGCCTGAAATGGTTTCTACTAAGTATTACTATGGTCAAATATGTCACATGAAGTAAAAATTGCTTGAAAACTGAGGACTCATAGTTCGTTTACGAAAAATATGTAGGTAAGCTCCATACATATTTTTCGTAAAAAAACTATAAGTCCTCAGTTTTCCTGGTCCAGGTATGAAAAATCAGGATATCTCTGGAATAGCAAAATTTCCCATTATATTCTTACAGTGGGTTATAGAACTTTATTTATGATTTTTTGACATACGACAAACTACCCTTCTTTTTTAAATCTTGAAATTTTTTTTCTTATCCTTAACAATTTAGTTTTAGAAATACAACAGCAATATTTTTTTTTTAAATAACAAAACTGGCAACATTTTATTTTTATTTTCATCTAAAGTAACTGTAGAATCTAATAAAATTCGTATTTGACGCAGATGATTGCTAGAAAAGTAAATATGAACCCTTAAACTACAAACAAATCAAAAATAAATATCAAAAGCCCGACTTTGAACTGCGTTAAAAAAAAAACTAACAGTGATAGAGTAGTTCTAATTTTAGGAAAACATCTTTGGTTCATGCCCAATCTAACAGTATGCAATATGCAAAATTTCTTTTAAAACAACTAGAACAATTCGCCAATATTAACTGCCTGGGACTTTTTTCACTGAAAGGATTACGAAGGACATTTGAGAAAACTGAAATTAATTAATATACGAACCAATTTTTTTTTACATATTAGATTCTACAATTATTCTAGAAAAAATATGTTGCTAATTTTGTTATTTTTAAATGAATTTACGATTGATATTTGACCAACCACAAATTTATTGGACCTAAACACGTAGTAGACGGCCCCACGGATCTGCCATTTTCGTATGTTCAACCTTCTGCCGAACACCCTGTTTATTATCTTCAAAGTGTGCGACTACCTTTAGAATCGACTTTCGTAAAATCCTTTCTTAGTACCTACACACCTTTGTATTAAAATACAACTAGATTCTGTTCATAATTAAAGTTTCTATCTTTAATGGTTTGCATGTATAATCTTCAGGATGCTACCTTTTTTTGTAAGATTTATGGTTTATAGTGTGTTATTCGTTTTTTCAATTATTATTCATTTTAGAAATGCTATTCAAATACATCGAGTAAGAATATATGATTACCTCATTCTACATTTAAACATTTTCACACATTATTTCTTACTCTTTTTAGTAATCATAAATGCTTGTCTTATGCAACAGAGTGCGCCAGGTACATCATTAGTTTCTTGAAGTTTTTTCTGCACCTCCTTGAATAAATTATGTTTTGGTGTGACACTAGACACTGAAATGAAAAAAATAATTTTGGTTACCCTAAAATTGAATTAATAGAAATTGGTTAGACTTGCTTGACTAGAGAATCATAGCTATACAAGTATACAGCTGATACCTTGGGATGGGTCAGATTTAACAAACTAGTTGATATGTTAATAATTAATAACAAGTTAAGGCAATGTACATCTCACTCACATTGATAGCATCCTGTCTTAGTGTCTCTCAATAGGCGGATAGAATAATTTTCAGATTCCTTTTTAGCTTCTGTAAAAAACTGCACAAAGATGGTTTGTGATCCCTCACTTTTTGATTCAATTGTGTAGTACATTTTCAAAAACTTCTTGTAATATTTCTTTGCCATTAGAAAAGCTTCATGCGTTTCTTTAATTTCTTGAGACAAAAGTTTTTGGTCTGTAACAAATTGGTATACGGAACATAACTTTTATATTTATATTTTAGGTGGATATATCTCATGACTGGAAGGCGCCTCAAAAATAAATAGTTTGGGAAAGGCTTGGCAGACGATGATTTTGTATTTTTAAGTAGCTAGGTAATTATTAAATGTACAGCAATAACAATTGATTTACAGTCTTACATTAAAAAAAAAAACATTCTTAATCTCTGTATTTATCAGCTTATTACCTTGGTTATTTAAACCCAAAATAATTATAAATAAAGGATTAGTCAGCGAAATTGGTACAATAACTACGGAGATATCCGAATATATACATACATACTAAAAAGAGGATGCAGTTGCAATAGAAACATCCATTTTAACCAGAGAATTAAGACAACACAGTAAGTAGTTAAGTACCTTTTTTGTATTTCTCATAGTGAATCTTTTGTTGTGAGAGCTCTTCAAGTTTCATTTCAATATCCTGCCGTAGCTGCTTATTACGTTCTATTAAAGTTTTTAGTTCATCATCATGATTTTGAGCTACATTGTTGTTGTAATTATATTTCTTAACTCTAAAACCATTTTCTATAATATTGAGGACATGTTCATGTAAAGATACCACTTTAGCTTGAAACTCTATGTAACTGCTTTCTTCTATTAGGTTTAAATTAATTTGGATGTCCCAAATTTCTTCAATTATACTCATTTTTGAACAGTAATTATCCACAAAATCTTCTATTCTATTTCTGCTTGGCTTTTTTAAATTCAAAAGGTAACCGACTGACAAAATTGACAACATGTTTGACATTGACTGTGTATGGACATTGACAAGGTGACGCGCACCGCAAGACTATAGTTACTTTACTCTTTGCGCAAGACGCTGTATGACGCTTGAGCAAGAAATTAATAATTACTGTTGTAAGTGTACGCTTAAGTGACTACTGACAATTGTGACCACCAAGAATAATTCTAGTTAAATAGTATACATCGCAACATGGTTATTTTAGTACATGGCCAAAATTGGAACTAAAGCGCCTTATTCACCATCTACCTTGCTGTACGTCCCGCTAAGGCTATGCACGATATACGACGAAAATCGACAGTGAATAGTCTCGACGTACGACAATTATTAATATATAATTCTTGCTGGATTTGCACGACATCTAGCAAGCGCCTCCACCACCGCGATCGTCGTATATCGTGCGTGCTGGATCGTGTATATGCTTGCTGTACAGCAGATTCAGCCAGTGTTTCTACTTTAAGGGATTTCTGCATTTTTAGCGTAAAATGATTAATATTATGCATGGCTACTTTATTTTGACAGGGATTTAGTGAATTTTGGGGTAAAAACGCGAAAAAATATTAGTAATAGGCATGGCTTAGAGCAATTTTATTTTGACAGGGATGTAGGTATTTTGGGGAAAAATCGCCGGGTAAATAGCCCTAAACCATGCATAATGTTAATAATTGTACCGTAAAAAAGAGAAATCCTTCAAAGTGGAAACACTGTCTGAATCTGCTGTACAGTAAGCATATACACGATCCAGCACGCACGATTTACGACGATCGCGGTGGTGCTGGCAAAATTGCGTCGTGCAAATCCAGCAAGCAATAAATAATAATAATTCACGTACTATCGAGGAAGTGCATATCTAAGCAGTTTTAAAACAAAATCCCGTGAACTCGATGATCACATCTGTTTTTACGCTCCTTTTTGCATCGACCAATGAAACAAAAACACATAGTAATATTACGTCTTTTTTTTTTTGTTGTTCGTATGTTTTATAGGCTCTGCAACAATGATCACAGATGTCTGACCACGGATATGATGGTGACGCTTTTTCCACCACTCGGAATAGAACAAAAGAAAGAAAGGTGAGAAAGTTTTTAATTTAAATGAAAATAAAATAAATACTTTACAATTTGTTTTAACTAATTACTCTTGCTTTATTGGCTTATTTGCAAATTTACAGAGCTTTCGGTAACAACTAACGTATTTACCTTATCTCACCACACAACAGAGACATGAAATCTTGTTTCTGCGGGATGATGACTAAACATTAGTTTACATTAATCAAATTTCAACTGGCGTTTTTGTCTATCCAAATTATTAAGTAATACTGTATATTTCGATTTACTTAAGTTCATAATAAAACTTACCCAACTCAATGCAATACAGTTAGCCAGTTAGCCCATGACAACAGATTTTTTTGTTAAATTCCCGTCGCGTCCTGTTGAAACAGACAGGTCACAGGCACGCAGGTCCGACAAGCATCGACCAGCAGATGAACAAAAGTTATCTATCTCCTTTGGTTATGTATTCGTTCAATAATTTTGTTTATGTATTGTTTATAATATATTGGTTTATTTTCGACTTTATTTTTGGGCTTGCAATTTTGATATTTGATTGCCTTATTAGAAATTGTTATTAATTGAAAATGTTTATTTTAACTTTTATGATACTCGTTATTTGTGTATATTATGGAATGCCGTATCGGGTTATCCCAAAAATTACAGCGTAAACTGTAGATTTGTTAAAATACTTTGTTTTTTTTGCAGCTCTGTAGAAACGTCCAGTGCGGTACCCGCTCACGTCACGCGTTCTACAGCATGCTCGGTATACTCGGTAGAAATATACCGAGCATACTATACCGAAACGATACCGCACCGACCAACGACCTTAGATTATTGCAAAGTATTGTATTTCTTTACGCACGGATTTCAGTTAATAGTCATCATTTTCAGTGGTTCATGAATAAGCTCCCAGTTTATTTACTCAAACTGCGTCTACAGGGTGATTTGTAATTAGGTGCATTCCTTGAAAAGGGGTTATGACTAGAACAAATTTAAAACAAATATGATATGACCGGTGATTATCGAGTTTTGCGCTTTTATTGTTTTATGGAAATGTTTCCGCCTCTCACCTAAAACCTGCTAATTGTGAAACTACTCAATTCAGGATGCTAATTTTATATTATACTTTTCTTAAAGCATAGAAAACCCAATCATAAAAAAACCCTTAAACTTGTACCAAACGTGCTCGAACTACGACCGAACAGAGGTTCCCATTGGTATATATTTCAATTGAAAAAATACGCACCACCTCAGCTAGTTTTTTACTGTCTTTTTTTTAATTTACAAAAACCAGGGACTCACTTTCATAAAAAATCTGATGGTGCGATGCTATTGGTTGATGAGACTTCTATAGCGAAAATAGTCCTTACGGTGTTTCTTATGAAATTATTCGATATTACGTCAACACTGTCGTTTACGTCGTGCATCGTGCGTGATGTACAGCAATGGATGGTACTTTAAATACGTAGTATCTCTAAGTAGTCTCCTTTTTTTTTTGGTTAGTATTTTATCAAATAACTTCTACCGTTCAGGGCGGAGCGGAAGAAGTTAAGGAGGGCGTGTCAGACTTTTACTGACTGAAACCCACTCGTGTTCCTTCCGTTGCCTGTGAGCCGGGGCTAGGATATCCCTTTCGGACAAACTCGCAACCCTGGCACGATAGCTACCGCTAATAATTTTGCATGACCAATCCCCTCCGTCTCAAAACGTCCTAAAAGCAAATGGTCCTACTAGCAAAACGACTCATAATTAAAACGACACTTTAGCAAAATGTCCTATTAGAAAATGGGAACAAATTTTTTGAGCTGTTATTTAAATATTCGAGATGTTATTATGATCAGTTGAAAAACATATTGAGCAGTTATTTAATTTAATGGCGGTTGATTAATTATTGCGACAGTAAAACATGGACAGAAATAAAAAATCAATTTGTCGGTTATTTTATCATACAATGTCAATTCTCAAAATAATTGAGCAGTCCAATAACTGAATGAGCGGTAAACATGATGGTCTATTGTTGGTGAATCATTTGGGTTAGGTTAGGTTAGGTTAGAACAGTGACCATTAACGCGTGAAGGCGAGCGTGCCGCGGGAGCGACCGCCGAGCGCCAGATCCACTCTATAGTTGGTGAATCATTCGGGTTCCATCCGTCACAACGCTATATCTCGAAAACTACTGTACCACCTCATTGTTTATACAATTGCTTAGAATAAAATTTCTTAGCGACAAATTCCGATTTATTACTGCCCACACGTAACCGGTCGTTCAATAATTTTTACCGCCCATTTAATTATTTTCCTGCTCAATTATATATTCACTGATCCATTTCATTATTTTTTATTACTCATTTTTGTTTACTTTACTGCTTAGTTTTAACTGCTGAACTAGTTATTAAACGTACCATTTATAATTTTTAACTTACCAAAACCATATAACTGCCTCTTTAAATCAGTGCCTTAGAAAATAGTCCTATGATCAAATGGTCCTAAAAACAAAAGAACGGAAATGGTACAGTCATACCACATATATATGAGATTTTCAAAAGAATAATATTTTGTATCGTCTTCTCGAGACAACAAAATTTAAAATGACAAAAACTTTAAAAACTAATACTTACTTTAAAAAACCGACCACGCACAATGAAGGGTTCCGTAGTTGGGATGAATTTATCCCAAGAACAAACTTAACATTGTAGTTGAAAAACATGTTGTCCGATACGGAATGTATGGGAGATCATGTTTTTCAAACCGCAAATTTAAGTTGGTTGATTATTACTCATTTACCTGTACAGCCTACTTAGCTCTGATAGTTTTCCTATTAATTTCGTTATATATACTACTGCTGTGATTTTTTTCAAAAGTCCAAGTACAGCCATTTAGCTAGAAGGGGACACTCGACTCTAACAAAAAAATTCAGTTAAAAGCTTAATATTTCGCAAACAGATCCCTGAATCTAAAAATGGTTCTCACGAACTCACAATATTTTTGAACGACCTTTCTAACGATACCCCACAACATGGGGTAGACGAGAAAACAAAAACATCCCCACTTTACGTGTAGGGGAGGTACCCTAAAAAACAATATTTTTCTTAATTTTTATTTTACCACTCGGCCTTGTCGGCGTGATTGACAAATTACAGCTTTCTAGTACTAACCGTCTCTGAGATAACCCGCGGACAGACAGACGGACAGACAGACAGACGGACAGACAGACAGACAGACAGACGGACAGACAGACAGACAGACAGACAGACGGACAGACGGACATGGCGAAACTATAAGGGTTCCTTGTTTACTACGGAACCCTAAAAAGCAGCTGTAGTGGTGTGTAGTAGTAGTCCAAAAATTTACATTATATTATTTATTTTTTTGTTGAAGACTGGAGACGTACGACAGGAATAACCTGATTGGAATTAGAAGACCAACTTGAGGATTATCTTCCTAACTGAAAAACTTCAAAGATGATAATTCTAACACTGATCTATTAAGATTATAAAGGGTTTTTCATTAAGAGCGCTCGAACTTAAAAATAAAAAAACCTGTTTAAGTGATATTGCCATAGTTTTTATTTTATTTTAAAGGATATTCGCTGACATTATGTATGGAATATAATTTCAGCCAAATGGCCGCCGCGACTCCGCTCGCGCTCGTAGGTGGTGTATCCAGGTGGACAAATTTTGGATGACATTTTCGCATAAATGGGGCTTAATTTCACGAAGAGCGCGTGTTATGTTGGCCTTCAGGGCGGCAATTGGCTGTGGTTTGTCTGCATAGACTAGAGACTTCGCGTAACCCCACAGAAAGTAGTCGAGCGGTGTTAAGTCACACGATCTCGGTGGCCAGTTGATGTCGCCACCGCACGAGACGACGAAGCCTTCGAATTTCTCATCCAATAAATTTAATTGTGCTGTATGTCAAGTGGCGCCGTCCTGTAGGAACCATATGTTTGTAAGATCCATACCATCTAACCTAGGCCATAAAAAAATTGTTATCATCGTCCGATATCGGTCGCCACTGACAGTGAGCGCGGCTCCTTGCACATCTTTGAAGAAATAAGGGCTGATGATACCGCCGAACCAAAATCCACACCAAATAGTGACTTTTTCAGAGTGTAGAGGCACCTGATGAATCTCCCGTGGATTTTCGTCGCTCCAAATCCGGCAACTTTGTTTGTTAACAAATCCACTCAACCAGAAATGAGCCTCATCACTGAAGATGTTTTTTTTTCTAAAGCAGGGTCAGCTGCCAAATGCTCTAAAGCCCAATCAGCGAATACACGGCGCTGTCTGTAGTCGTTGGGTTCTAGCTCTTGAGCTAATTGAACTTTGTATGGATGAAAACCCAAATCTCGACGCAAAATCCGCCAAGTTGATGTCACAGAAAGATCCAGCTCTTGTGCACGACGTGGTATGGACTGTCTGGGGTTTTCTCGCACACTGTCCCGAACAGCAAAAATTTTCTCCAACGATCTTGCGTTTCTTTGACGTACAGGCACTGCTTCATCGATCACCGACCCGGTTGTCTCAAATTTCTTCATAACGACGGATTGTGGACTCTGCAGGACGGCCATGAACGCCATAAATTGGACGCAATGCACGGAACGTTAGGCGAATAGAGCACTGATTTTGATAGTAAATTTTAACCATTTCTACGCGTTTTTGAAGCGTGTAGCGTTCCATGGTGAAATGTCACGACCAAAGAGTAAAGTAACTATCATGATGGCAAATTTGAAAGCTATCGCTTTACCAAGATTGGCGCTAAGCACTGTCAAAGTTCGCGCGTCCCTATTCAAAAACCCCATAAAACCAAAGATTTAAATCGATTGAAATCTTTGCATAAAACAAGTTCAAGTTCAATGGGGAAGAAATCGCAAATCTATGAACAGGTGGCGCTGCTAACGCATTGCCCATAACATCGCACTGACATTTTGATCTCTCAATGTTTTTCGGGTTTAAAATAATTAAAACAGGAACTAGCGTGAGTTTTTTGATAATTTAATGAACTATATATTCAACGTGGACTGTACCTCAGTTAAAAGCTGAACTGAAGAACTGAGGAGCTTCACTAAGAGGCCGAAAAGCGGATTTGGTCAGCAGGTATTAGTATTATTTACAGCCAATTTTATTGTTAATAATAGAAGTAAATAACCCAATTTTATAATTATCATGTTGTTCGTTTATTATCGTAGTAATTATAAACTTTTACGTACTTACACAGTAGTTTTATAACATATTCGATGTTTCATGAGCTACGAACATAACCTAGAAATTAAAATCTGAATTTGGTGACAGAATCCAATCATTTGATAGAAATTTGAATTTCGGGATACCTAAGCAGAATGAAACTGATGATACCAAGATGGATCTTCCACCTCCAGACAGTTATCATGACATAAATAGCAGCACAAAGCTTCCATCCATTACAAAGCAACATATTTATTACAATGAATAAGTATGTACATATGATGAGGTTTATAAGCGTGTATTATATTTATTATAACATTATTATACAGCGCGACATTTTTTTCAGCAGATTTTAGATATTTTAGATTTTCCAAACTTTTCGAAATGTCACCACGTCTGACTCTTTTATGTAAACCTGTACCCACGAAAATCGTGGAATTTTTGCGGGTTCTTATCACATCAGGGTCACCAGTATATAGGTATTAGGAGCAGGAGTGGATAGTTCTTCATTCTCCATAGAAAGGGGAGAATCCTCCGATCGAACGGGTGTTGTGTCTGGTTGGTTAGCTCAACGGTTGATGTTGGGACGTTGTACTTCTACTAGTTGCGCTAATAACTTTGCTTGTGTGGCAGCGCGATGTAGGACTTGTGTGACGTCAGGTCTATAATGCGTAGATCGCATGTGGCGTTGAAGATCTAGATGCCACCTTATGCCTCTTCCAACCATTCAGCACTAGAAAAAATATATAATATATAGGCCGCTTTCCGATAACAACGTAATCGCTCACAGCGCTGACATCAATTATTGGCGTTCCGAGTTAGATATCACGATTATGACAGCTGAGGGCTGTCAACAATTCGGAACGCTCGTGAACGCTCTCACGGTGCTCGCTCAACGTCAAAACTTGCATATCATATTTCTTTGTGTTTAAACTACACATTTCTTCTTCTTCGTTGGTTAGGTGGCCACGGTAGCCAAAAAGCACAATTTCGAAGATGCCACGTTTGTCTAAAGTTATGATGCGACTCAAAACAAAACAGCACAACGCTCACGTTTGACAGCGCTCACGGAGTTATTAGTAAAAGACATGGACTGCATTCCGAGTTACGATGTAATCGATTTGAGCGTGCTAACGGCCGTACCGAATAAGCCTGAGCGTGATAACAATGTATTATTAATCGTCATAGATGACGTCATGACACGCCATCTTGCGATAACGCCGACCATGCCTTTTACTAATATCACCGTGAGCGCTGTCAACGATGACAGTTGTGCTGTTTTGTTTTGAGTCGCATCATAACTTTAGACAAACGTGGCATCTTCGAAATTGTGCTTCTGGCTACCGTGGCCACCTACCCAACGAACACAAAGAAATATGATATGCAAGTTTTGACATTGAACGAGCACCCTGAGAGCATTCACGAGCGTTCCGAATTGTTGACAGCCCTCAGCTGTCATAATCGTGATATCTAACTCGGAACGCCAATTATTGATGTCAGCGCTGTGAGCGATTACGTTCTTATTCGGAAAGCGGCCATGGTCGGCGTTATCGCAAGATGGCGCAAGTCATGACGTCATCTATGACGATTCACAATATATCGTTATCGCGTTCAGGGTTATTTGGTACGGCCGTTAGCACGCCCAAATCGATTACAGCGTAAATCGGAATGCAGTCATAATCGTCTAAATAAAGATGTGCACATTTAAATCTCTAGTTCGTGCTTGAATTCATAATCTGTGGATGAATTGAATTGTTGAAAACTTGAAATGTCAAATTGTCAATGAAGATCGTGAATTCGTGAATATAATAGAAAATGTATTTGTTTTAAACGAGAAATTTCATATTATTGAAACTATTCTATAGTTGTAATAAAAGTTCAATGAATACGCTGATATGAAAAACCCTTTGTTGACGAATTATGTATTTCGTGTATGTTTGCAGTTAGTATAAAAAGGATATGATTTTCTGGTAAGCAAATCAATGGGCTGATTTTATCAGTACGTCATGTGTTTATTTTAGTTTACTTTCAATCATTTATTTATCTCAGGTTTACGGCGAAAAATCTTAAGAGGTCACATCAGCGGACTGTTTTTTATCATTATGTTTTATTGCATTTATGATGAAAAACTTGTAAAGTCTGTTTCTGTGCTTACTAAAAGTTTTATGACTTTCAAGATATACGAGCAGAATTTGTCCAATGGGCCATTGTCTAAGCTGTTTCAAAAACCAAGCTAATGCAGATATTACCACTTCTCCTCATAGAAATAAAGATGGTGAGTTTAACATTCAATAAATTATGTAGTGTAAATTTTTTGTACCCAAACAATTTTATAATATTAGATTTTACTATTCCAGAGATGACAGAAATAGCAGTTACAGTTTCTGTATATCCACAGCAAGAACCACTTCTTCATGACAATCAAAATAGTATTAACAACTTTAGAAACACAAGTACTTCACAAGTTTCAAGCACACAGTCTGGAGAGCAGAGCCCAGTAGAGTTACTTAATACTCAGAAAACCAGTTTAGTTTCAGAGAGAATGCCTAAACCATTTTATCAAAAGTTGCCGACCATACCCCGGACTATGTCATCTTTAGGTGCTAATGACTCACGCATATCTGAATCTAAAATTAATCAGCTTTTTGACCAATACAAAGATTCGTTAGAAGATGCTATATTGGCCGAAGGAATAGAAAACCTATGTAATGATCTGCAGTTAAACCCTGATGACTTTAAAGTTTTGGTTTTGGCATGGAAATTGAATGCTAGTCAAATGTGTAGGTTTACAAAATCTGAATTTATACAGGGCTTGAAGAATATGAAAACGGAATCAATTAAGGGTATACAACAAAAATTAAATGAGATAACAAGTGAGTTCCAGAGAGATACTGAAAACTTTAAGGATTTGTATAGATTTACCTTTAAATTTGGTTTAGATGTGAGTACTGGTCAGAGAATACTGCCTACAGATATTGCTATCCTATTATGGCGTCTAGTCTTCACAAACAATGAGCCTCCTATTTTAGACAGATGGTTGTTGTATTTAGAAAAGAATCCACACATAAGAGGCATTCCAAAAGACACTTGGTATATGTTTTTAAATTTCTGTGAATTCATTGGGGATGATCTCAGCAGTTATGATGACACAGAGGCTTGGCCTAGTCTCTTCGACGATTTTGTGGAGTATGAAAATGATCAAATGAATCAAAATGTCAAGAGGAATGATTTCAAAACACAGGATTAAAGTCCACTGCCAAATTTAGCTTCTGTAGGTACTTAATTAAGATATTGAGACTGATAATCTGATAATGAATGTTCAATGATGTTAGTCTTGTATCTCTGATGAAGTTAAGTGTTAATAAGGTAAAGAATGTATTACTAGCACTACGTACTGAACAAAATTGCGTAGGTACATATTGTGAGATTTAAAAATGTACATAAAGTACTTTTATATTTTATAAATGTTTATCTTTAGGTTTATTTAAAAAAAATAATTAACATTCCAGTGATGGAATTAGACAAAAATTGTGTAAATATTGTTCTTAGTTGCATCAAAGGTACCTTTTATTTCTTAATGCTGTATATTTTTATTTTACTTTTACCTATCTTCATTGCTACTTCGAGTCTAAATCTTGCACAAACAAAATATTGCCTGAAAAATAATAGTATAATTATAGTAAAGAAGTTTTATTTAATTGTGTAGATTAGTGGGCTAACAAATATAACATGGAAATGCAAGGGGAATGATGCATAAAAGGTATACTTAACTAACTTATAAAATATTAGAAATATAATTTTGTATTATGCAAATGCAGCAGAAGAGTCCTAAAATATGTTTCATTCATGGAAAAAAAAAACAATTAGAAATATCTACAATTTTACTTGAGGAATTACCATTTTTTGGTAAAAATATTAGCCAGTCAGCAATAACCCATTGCTTAAAATACAGTCCACTCTTTTATTGCTCCCCGCGCTAACAACAGAAAAGGGCACAATAAAAGATGACTGTATTTTAGGCAATGGTCTATTGTCGTGCTTATTCCAAATTGTAAACATATAAATACTAAGTTATAGAGGAGAATCGTCCGTCGCGGTGGAGTCCGTCGAAGCGAATCGTTCCGAGCCCTGCCGCCGTCGCGCCGGGCCGCAGCTATACCGATGACGCGCTAATGACGATGCTTGCGCGTGCTGACCGCGCCCAAAGTGTTGTTTTGGGTTCGATTCCCAATATAGCTAGTTCCTCAGTGGTTCAGGATTCCGGGTGAAGCACGCTTCCATCTTCGGCCTGATCACCACTTACCACCAGGTGAGATGAAGGCCAAGAGATACCATGTGGTGGAAAGAAAAAAGAATCGGCATCTCTTACAAACCGATGATTATGAATGATTTTTTTCTTGCGACGTTACCTCGTAAATTGGCTGGCGTCGTCTGATGGTTTTTTAAGAAGTTGAAGTTCCCGTTTCTTGTAAAAGATCTCTAAACGATCTTGGGATTAATTTTGCATTAGCGAACTACTCGTCAAAACTATAATAAGGACGCCCAGGCTGACGTTCTATCTTCATAAAAAAAATAGTGTTCTAAACTCATTTTTATATATCGCACACCTAGATAAAGAGTAGCACAACTCAAAATACCTCTTTTTTCAGGAAGTGCGAAAAACGTTTTACTCGTTTTCTATTTGACCGATTTAAATTATTGGTGTATGATGCTGTATATTATTTTACTAAGATATTAATTTGCTCAATTACTTACCTTCAAATACACGTATAACTTTTTTATTATTATTTTTCGTGTTATATTAGTAATCGTGACTAAATCATTGTTTAATATTTTTATCAACTGAAATTGATTCCATATTAGTGATTTTTTTCTAAATTAATCCTTTCTTGTTCTGATTTTTTTTTTAATAATCTTTACAGGAAGAGTAGTGTATCTAAATAATTATTTTGT
This sequence comes from Agrochola lota, assembly GCA_947364205.1. NCBI lineage: Eukaryota > Metazoa > Arthropoda > Insecta > Lepidoptera > Noctuidae > Agrochola > Agrochola lota. The sequence goes on along the minus strand of OX376223.1, from coordinate 11,715,878 downwards.
ATAATAATAAAGTAAAACATTCTTTTCAGTTAAGACATATTTATTTTGTATGAATAAAGAATTATAATAATTAAAGATAATCACTTGACTTAGCTCGCGAGGTTGTCGACATGTGGGATGTGGACTCAGCGATCATTGTGCCGATAGTCGTGACAGCCAATGGCCTAATAGCCAAGAGCCTCGACCAACACCTGAGGAGGCTATCGTTGGGCAGCTGGATCAAGGGCTTGATTCAGAGAGCGGTACTTCTGGACACGGCTCGCATTGTTAGGAGGTTCCTCTCTCTGGAGCCCTGACCGCCGGTAGCTTGGACCCTGTTCCCGATACCGGTGGGCTACTATTTTTTATATTTTTAAATGTTTTAATTTTTTATATTTTAATATTTAAAAATATAATTTATAAGTATTTAAGATGTAATAAAGGAAAAGATAATCAAAAACACAGCACTTGTTTAGCAAATGCCTCGGAAAATAGAATGAACACCTTACATTATTCTAATTTGAGATCCATTAAACTTTGAACAGGTTTAGTAAAACGTTTAAGAAAGTAGACATTTTTCTTATAAGTAATTTAGGTATTAACATCTCTTTAATCAGTACTAGACCCGGTAAGTCTATAAACTACAGGATTATTAAAAAACACAGCCCTTTGATAGACATCTTAAGAATAACTTAGTTACAAAAACACGTACGGTATTTCGACGAGATTTCTTAACATTTGTGGACCAAACAGCTGGGTTTCTTATCCTTTTCCTACCCCTTTGAAGGCTTTCAGGATCAGCAGACTGGTCTATGATCGGTTGAGAGGTGGAAGCTTCAGTAACCGGATTCTCGTTAAAAAGATTGGCAGAATCCAGCATGGCAGATGGCACAGAGTTGCAGAGATGATTTGGTGGTGAAGTCTTTCTGGAACTACTAGAACTGGAGGAGGAGGTAGTACTAGAGGAACGATACCTCTTTTTTGGAACGACGAGAGATGGACGGTGAGTTCTCTCTTTGGGAGGTGGGTTGAAGAGCGGATCCGCATCTGAATCGTCTAAATCGCTACCTTCGCTGTTAACCGGTGATATATAGTACGATGGTTTCACCTGGGTGCTGGCTGATGGTGGTGCTAACGTTGCTGGATTCTCTTGTAACTCCATGGTGCCATTTTCTGAGATTTCTTCCATTACCTTGGTGGTCGTCGAAGGTATTGTGGAATTCTCTTGAAGCGCTTTCTCCACATGACTGCTTTCAGGCTCATTTGAACTTGTCTCCATCGCCTTCTGTAGAAGTAAAAGGCCACGGCCCCTCATCATCTGTAGCAACAAAATACGACGTTAATAAATTTCATGAATACTATATTAACTCAAAAATATTTTTATAAATTGCAGTATTTTATTAAAGAATTAAAATTTATAAAATCAGTTTTAAAAATACAAAGGCAACTCTAAATATTCCTTTAACAAAATAAACAATAGCATTTATTGTTTTAGAATAAGAGCGAATTCAAATTTAACCAGCAATAACAGACCAACTCAAATAGTGTAAAATAATTTCACCAACACTAAACTATTATTAGTTAGTAAAACAACAATTACTTACATGTGTCAACAATACTGGGGTAAGTGGAAATAATTTGAAGAACACCCAAGAAACAAGACCGATGCAATCACGAATACAAAATCAACTCAAAATAATTCACGCTTGATTACTGCGGTTAGCCACGAATACAAAACTAAGTGGAAATAATTTACTCTTTGTGCGTATTGACAGCAACTTCCCCTGCGGCTGACATGTCGTAACTGGTGATGCGTTACTGTTGTTGGTGGGGGGTGACCGTGGGCTAATCAAAAAGACTGACTTACAGAGCCATCTAGTTTTTTATGAATGGAGTTTGTACACAGGTGTCTTTGGAGTTAGTGTAGTTTTCGACGCTGATTCCGATAATCGCAATAACTCGATTTTATATTATTTTGAGTTGTGCCACCCTTCATCTAGATGTGCGATATATATATATTTTTTTTTTTTGAGTTTGGGAAATCATCAAATGACTTCTCCCGCTCTGGGCAGAGCGAGAGGGTGTGTCAGACTTTTACTGACTAAAACCCACCCATGTTCCTTCCGTTGCCTGCGTGCCGGGGCCGCGATATCCCTTTCGGACAAACCCGCAACCCCAGCAGGCATTGTTCTTTCGACCCCGTCAGTTGGTGCTGACATCTCTTTGAGGCGCGCGTGCAACACAACGCGCCGTCGACACGGGCCTGGTCCTTATCGGACGGCGACCTGCCCATTGCTCACCGTCCGCAAGCCCGCGCCTACGGTGGCCGGAAGTCGGCTCTCGACTCCCGACGCCCGGGGCGTCTCCTGCGGCGACTAGGGCCGCGAAGGCGTGCAGCTTGCATCTCCCTCGCGCGCTCCGCCTCCTCCTTCGCGAACATAACTGATTCGCAGAAGGTGACGGCCTCCCATGCACTCTCGCTCCGAACCATGGCCTGAACCAGGGCCGGACGAAAGAGATCGCCGCCGCCGATCGCCTTCGTGAGGACACGGCGGTGCTCCGCCCAAGCCGGGCAGGCCTCCACCGTATGCTCCACCGTGTTCGGGCGATCCAGACAGCGGTGACACCCGGGCGTTTCCTCCCGCCTTATGCGGAACAGGAACCTCCCGAAACAACCGTGTCCGGTGAGGACCTGCGTCAGGCGGAAGGTGAGGACGCCATGGCGCCTCTCAAGCCACTCCTCAAAGAGGGGACTTATCGCCGCAATTGTGGCGTGCCCAGCGCTGGGTTGCGACAATCGCACACTCCATGCCGCCATGAGACCCCCCGGAGCTCTATCCGCTGTGCCGTGATTTCTCGCGGCAGCGGATTCCTACCACTTCAAGGCTGATTTTAAATATTTCAATTTCAAAGAAAAAAGGATAGGTGAGAACACAACCTTTGTTGTTTCTTAGGTTCATTTTCGCCTCCAAGTCAAAAGCTTTAGTAATGACTAAAATCGAATTTGAAAAATATTGATAACTAGTTTTTGCCTGCGGCTTCGCCCGCGTGGATGTCGCAAAATATCCCACGGGAACGTACTACTGGGATTACATACCTAATAGCCGAGGAAGTGTGACATCTTTTAAACTTTTAATTTAAATGATATGATGTCAAGGCATATTCTAATCTAAATTAAAAAATGCCCAATTTAAATAACATATTATAATGGATAAGGATTAATTACAATTTAAGATTTAACCTGTCAAAATAGCTTCGGAATAACCATTAAATTAATATCAAATTCTGAAAGATAATAATGGTTAGTGTGGGTCATTCTTAGAAGATAGACATATACTTAGGTACACACGGCTTCACATCAAGCTACACATTTCTAGTATAAGCTGACCTCTCATCGTACGAAAATTCTATGCAATGCGAGATCAGTATAAACTGGAAATGTATAGCTTGAGGTGTAGCCGTGTGTACCATCGCGGACTTTTTGTTGAACTTTTAAAGATGAAAAATCCTAAAGAACATACATTTTATTTATCTCTCACGGTTTACGTGGCGCACGCCAGTAAAGCTCCCAGTCGGCATGACTTCTTCCGACATCTTCAACAATAATCGTCATATTTCACCAAATTTACACAAAACCGTTTGAAAATTCGTTCGGTAGTTTTTGAGTTAATCGCGTTCAGACAGACACGCGGCGGGGGCCTTTATTTTATAATCTGTAAGTACTAGTTGGGCCCCGATGTCCTTTTCCAGGTCATGGTCTACCCAAGTGCCAAGTTTCAGCCAAATCCGATCAGCCGTTTAAAAAAAAACTCACTTTCGCATATACACGGTTAATTTTAGCTCGTTCTGGAACGAAAAGCCATAAACTCGATCATCGAACTCGAAACGATTGGGACTATTATTTTCAATAAATTACAATTTAAAAAAAACACGAAAAATCTAATTTATTGTTTTTTTTGTGAAATAATGAGAACTCGAAGTAACTGCGATCAATGCATATGTGTGTAAAACGTATCGACGAACGGCAACACTTGCGAACGGTACCCATTGATAAATCCATTCATCGATCAGACAGCATAAAAACACATACGCAATAGATAAATAGGTACACAAATAAAAATACGAAAAGCGAATTCAGACTTTATTTCTTAACCGTAAACGGTAACAAATAGAAAATTCACCTAACTAGGTACAAGGTAAGTAGGTACGCAGTTTACTAAAATTATTCTGAGAAGTGTCCGACCGGACTTCAAAAGGATGCACAACCGAATTCCGCGGTTAAGTGTATAAAAATAAGGTCTTAATTCGGTCCAATATTTTCATAGAAAAGGGCACCACCATCTTATAATGAACTCTATTCGACAGATCAAACGATTCATTTTTTCTGTTTACATTGCCTGCCTTTGTAGAAGCCGCGTAGCTACTCGCAAGCAAGCACTGTCGTATAAAAATTGGTTTAGGCAGTATTCTTTTTATTTATCATATGGTAGGTAGGTATGCTTATTAAGTACCTATTAGCTCGATTGGTTGACACTCGATCTAAGGCCTTAAATACAACTGCCAAGCATACTCGTCGTGTCTAGTTGAAAAGGTACGAGTACTAGTGATTTCGTGATGCGAGAGTGGTGAATGAAATTTCAATTAGTTTCTCTCGTTTACGAGGAGATGTGATAGTGGTAAACACCGTGCCGTGCTTCCGATACAAACGAGAGATAACGAGGTGAATGAACTTACACCAACCTATCGTACCAGAAATGAAATACCTACTTGCAGGTACTTACTTGCAGCCGGACTCGCACACGCACAGCTGTGCCGCGCTACGTCATCACCGAGCGGATCGCGTACGATCTTGCGTTTATGAATGAAATAGTGGAAGCGCTACTAAGATTTAACTCGAATGACAGAATAAAAGTGATAAATTTCTAACTTCTATATTAGATGTCTTAAAAAAACAATAACAATGCTAATAGTACCTATTAATCGTCTGGAGTCACTGTGTTTTGGCTCCAGAACGATTTAAAAATAATCGTGTATAATATTAGTTAGCATAGTAGGATACAAGGAGCAGATCCAGGATTTACTTCTGGGAGGGGCAAATGGGCCCGACAGATAAGAAGTGTCTCCGATATCTTTTATTGAACTATGCTGTTTTTTTTTCAATGAAGTTATAGTAGCCTACTTCTTCAGCCTTCATCATTGAAGTAATGTCTTTATAGATATACATTCAGTTTATTCCCGTTGTCCCCGTATGCCATATCCCCGTCACGGGGACAGCGGGACGTGATTTAATTTATTTCCCGTTGTCCCCATAACGTACATTTGGCTAACGGGGACAAACCTTTTTTAAATCGAAACAGCTAGGTTAGGTTAGGTTAGAACTGTGACCACACAACGCACGAGCCGAGCGAGCGAAGCGAGCGGTGCCGCGGCAGCGGCCGGCGAGTGCCAGAAACAAATTTTTGAATGTAAAACCAAACCACGGGGACAACGGGAAGTATTATTAAATATTTAATTGAAGTACCGCTGTCCCCGTAGGACGGGGACACGGCGTACGGGGACAACGGGAATAAACGATACATTCAGGCCAGTCCATTCAGACAATTTAATTTAGTTTTACCTGATCCGTTTGGGAGGACGCTTGTGATTCCCCGCGATAATGACTACTTAGGGTAAAAAGTCTGAAGAACAACCAAAAGTGATTTCAGATTATCCGTATCCACCCCGTGCCCCGTGGACAGATGAACACGTGTTTCAGAGTATCCCCTCTAGCGTGGCTGTTTTAGGGTGGACAAACAGGAATAACCGGGTATTAGATTAATATTTTAACAGACAGCACAGAAATCTCGATGTTTGGACATGTAGAGTAGCTAGATTGCATCCGTGCTAATCAGCGTCGCTAGTTTTTAAGATATTCATTTAATAGAAGTGTGAACAGGTTTCATGGGGAAAAAGTAAGTGTAGTTTGTAGTATTAATAAAATTTTATTTTAAACAAAATAATATAGTCGCAGCCTGCCAGTGCTCGGTCGGTGTCGAGGCGCGCGCGAGGCTCACGCGGCCCCCCGCAGCAACTCAAGGCACTACGACGCGGACCGGCGGGCAGCCCGCGGCCTCTCCGCGCCCTACTTCCCTCTACAAAAGCATGTCGACGAAAACAGAGCATGAGGTGAACCGGCTCGGGGGACTACGTGTGCCTCACATCTTGTCCTGATATACACAAAATATGACATTATACAAACGCCCTTAAATTTAAATCTGATTATATTAAAAAAGCTGACAATTTATAAATTCATAATATACATTATCATAACGATTCGGAGTTAGGGCCGACGTTTTAAGAAATAATATTCGTAAAGCGAACCCCTTTACACATCTTTCCATAAGTACTCTCATTATGTTTCTACATATTAATACTTTATGAGTAAAATTGTGGGCGTTTCCAAATATTGATCAGGTCTGTATTGTATATCGTTATTTAGGAGACGTCCGATACCAATTGTTCTAAAATATATAATGTTGTCTATTTAGTTTGCTAGAAATCAGCCGCATTTATGTACGAGACATCCCCAAGGTAGTTTACGTTCCGATAAAGCATTGCTGTATCAATCTGACAAAAATAGATATCTTTGTTTCGCAATAAATTATAATCATTATCATAATTAGATACAATATTGCAGATTGTAATAAGTTACATTAAAACGAGCCAAATTAATGTTATACATAAATAAAATGTTCAGATGAAACGAGAAAGGCATTAACAATGTTCTGCAGTCACAGCAAACTATTTTTAAATAAAACATAATTTTGTTTTAAAATATGAAACAGTACTATAATAACCATTTTATCCATAATATGTGAAAATATTATTATCAAGTGTAAATGTATTAGAGTGATCACCATATCGAAAACAAACCTAACATACTCGAGAATGCTGTAGGAGTCATCAATTGAGTAAGTATTTAAAGGTAAAGGACAAACAATATGTTGACTACCCTTCATTAACACTGGATGATCATTATAACAATTTACATGAGAGCTTTTTCCATCGAAACCACATCGGTCTTTATGATAATAGAAGTGTTTATGTAAAATAATTGCGGCTTTTCCATAGACAAAATTATATAGCATTTTATAATGACTAACAAACGTTTTTCAAGCGTCTCAATACTAAAATTCTACGCGATGCTCGACGGGAATGGACGAATGATAGTAGGTTTTACAATCAAAACCGAGGCAGGACGTTATATAAATTCTTAAAATTGTACAGAATACAAAGTTGCAATAAAAGTACTACATTTTTAAAATATGGCCTTGGAAGAAACAGAAGCTAGTGTGATAACTAAAAAAGTTATGCAACTTGTAGATTGGTAGCAACAGAAATGTTGTACAAAATAAGTTACGAGCTTAAACATTAAAGCAAAATTCACTTGAATGATAAGAAATATGAAAAACACGTAAGAGCATCGTGAGGAATTCAGTATAACTGTGTCGCTTTATGGCTGTGATTGTAAGTATTCATAAATAAAGCCTAGCTGTTCTATGATATTGAGAAAATGGGAAATGATTCATTAGTGATCATTATGAAGCAATACACTCGAGCTCTCACAGGATACAGATCCCAAAATTCAGGATTACATATTTCATGCATTCTCTGTTGATATAGGTTTTGGAAAGGCCTATCCTAGCTAAATTACAAATTGTAGTGCCAAATTACTCGATCACCTTCAGGACTTTACCGATCGCAATCGTTTTATCTGAAAAGAAAATAAAGGAATTAATTATTAAGATTAGTATGATTAACAAAGTAAAAATTTGCGCAAAGACTCGTGCGGACTAGCGCGACGCGACGACATGACGCGACTCGAACAATACAATTTCTAAGAAAACTCCACGGTATAACATTAACCGGTTTCGCGTCGCGCTAGTCTGCGCGAAGTTTTAATGTGGGCCGAATGTATCAAAACTCTTATAATAATCATAAAAAACAAACGCGAGATAATGATTGAGATTTCATTTGAATGTTAATTTTTATATTTTGCGTAACGTAACACACATATAATGACAATTGATCGCATTTTCTTTCATTTTGACAGTTCAGCCACGTTCATTGTGTTATTTACGTTGATGAGCAGACGAATTTATTAAAGCAATGCAGCAATGGATTAGAAATAACTTTAAAAATACTCGGATTGTAATTATAACTGTGTTACGCAATTAGGGTGCAGCTCTTGCTTCGCATAGGTGCAATCTAATAATGTAGCGACATGTCAAAACATCGAATTTTCAATGCTTTATCAAGTTATATGAATAAATGTTTATTTATTTATTTTTATTGATATTTAACTTGGAATGTATTATACCCATAAATCTTCCGGAACTAATTTTCTAAATGATGGTGAAAACCAGGGACCGAAAACCTTTATAAATTACGGTACAGGTATCGAAGAATTTGGTTACTTCTACGACTAAGGTACCGCTATCTGGGTAACCAAGAAGAAGAAATATTTTACCTGTATATAGGTTACCTTTTTAATACAGGGTACCTAAAAATTACCTTAATAGGGATGATGCCTAGATAAAAAAATGAAATTCTAATTAGTCCGTCAGTGAGATAATAAAAACATAATAGACACGTATTGTTTGCTTTATCATATTAATAAAAAATTACTTAGATTAAACGCATTTTAAGTTGGGGAGTGGGGTCGAAACGTCACTAGTACGTATAAAATCTACATACTCGTGACGTCATGGCACATTTTACCTCAATGTATCGCCGTAATCTTTAGATTACGTAAAAAAAGTAAAAATACGTGTCCAATATTTTTTTATAATCTCAAAGACGGACTAAAAAATTTTTTTTTGTCATCATACCCATTACGAGAAAGAAACAGAATATCGCAATGCCGACGTTTTAAGCCGAGAATACTTTAAACATTACGCCGTGTTTCGTTGGCGTTCGCCGGCGCGCGGGTGGACTCAACTCTGACACACACACAGGTGATGCGCGCCCTTTGACTAATGCCGACGGCACGCGTAAGATAGAGGTAATTTTCATTTCGGTAACCGGTATTGATACTGGTATTTAATATTTAATTTAAGAATTAAGGTAACCACACAAAATACATGTAAAAAAATGTACCCGAAAAATACTCGTATTGATCATACCGGATTCGGTCCCTGGTGAAAACCGCATCGAAATCGAATTGTGCTGTTAAGAAGAACTAAGCTGTCGGTCACACTGACAGACGAAAAGCGACTTTGTTTATTTAACGATAAACATTATAATGATTAATGCATTATTCGAATAGGTAAGTTGGTAACCTACATTCCACAAGGTGGTTGAGACGACCGTTATCGTTTAGCATCATAGAATGAATTTATTGGATTTATACTTTTGTATCCCTAGACAAAAACAAAATTGCTGGACGATATTTTGTAAATAAATTATGCACAACTCACTCTCGTCTCTTAATGTGAATCTGCCCATTTGAGCAAATTTTTTGAATGGTTCTAAACATATAATTCCCGCGCATTCTATCCTCATGATGGCCACTTGATCTTGTTTCACAAAGCGCGGCCGCGTCTTTGACTTGTCTCCAGTCTTTTTGTCCACCAAACAGATAAGTGCCTGCAAATAGAAAATTATTGTTTTATACTGTATTTATATACGAAAGTATGTCTTGACTAAATTGTCAGCTGCAGTACTGCAACTGACTGTCGATTTCTATAAAACGTCACTTGGCATGTGCAAAAGCACATGCCAAGTGACGTTTTATAGAAAGGTGTAGACATTTTGATTTTTCCTCCCCACTTATATCTTGCACGTATAGTTTGACAGTTGTGCGACACTGCAAAGAATATAGTAGCCAAATTACCTGCTAACGTTGAGTTCTTAATAGTTGTGTAGCAAACCGGACTGCGTAAATACATTGGCGGATGCAACACGGACAGTAGCTGTTCTGTAACGCAGCCGCGTCCGTATGAATAAAGTATTACAAACACGATTACATCACAGACATTTTTGAAAACTGTCTATAATGTGATCAGCTCCGAAAGTCATTGTTTTAACAAAAACGAATGCAATACAGCTTATAAGTACTCGCTGTGTCTACTCTGCAGGCATTAAACTTGCTTGCGACGTAACAATCCTTGCGCTAATACCAAATAGCCTCCCTAGCTGCGAGCAACTTGGAAGTTGCTTGCGGTTAGTCAACACTAACCTAACCTAAACCATTTCACCTAGTTCACAATTTTTCGACAGTTTGTAATCTAACGGAAACAATACTTTGGGTGTCTGCGTTGAATCCGCATTTTCATTGCCTGCACTAAAAACTGCTGTGTTGCAACTGGGTTCGGACGAACTAATGCAGCACAGGTTATGGGTGTCTGTGCTGCACCCGCCTTTGTATTTACGCAACCGGACTGGTACACCGCTCACCATGTCCATTGCCCCACAGAGGCTGCTCCGAAATCGTACACTATTAATATTTGAACTACAGTATTTATCTAAATGCCATTTTGCCAAGATAAACAATTCCAAATGGATTGTTCCACTTTGCTCCACCAATCTGTCCCAACAGAGGGACAAAACGGAATGATCAACATTTTGTCGTTCACTTTGTCCCACTAATGCATTTTGGTGGGGCAAATGACTCTCGAATGAACTTTGAGTTCCCTTTTCTCCACTACGGCTGCCACAGATGGTTTTAATAAAATTAATGCCGAAATAAAAAGTTTTACCGAGCCAGACCGTAATTCCGTCATCTGCGTCAAGTTTCCATTCCAATTTTTTTAAAGCAAAACTGTTTTTTTTTCGCCATAATAATTTATTAATTGCAACAGCTGCCAGCATGTGAGAAAAAGTGAACTCGGAGATTATGCGAGTGTAATTAGCCCGACCAAAATCAACTAGTGGGACTCAGTGGACATCAAAATTGTGAATATTCCACTGTTTATGGTGGGACATATTGCTAGGGCAAAGTGGAATAATCCTTCCAAAACTCTATGTTTAATAATGATATGAGGTAATTTACCTTCACTGTGATTTCTTCTGCCGCACAATGTATATGCATTACTGCTGAGTATCCCGCACAAATGATTGATTTGTGTTCCAGGATCACGACTTGAGCGTCGAACACCTGTAAATTGACATATTTATCTTTGTAAGTATAGTGCTAATTAATCTTCAATAATATTAAGCTGAATTCACAATTTAAAAGAATATTACAGGTCTAGGCATCTGGCAACAAAAGTTAAATATTACAAGTAAAATAGACAATGCATTTTGCACTGGTAGTGTAAAAGGTGCACCACATCTTCATAAAACTATGATCTGATTCGTACAGAAGTTTGTGTTTTAATAAGTGCAATCTAATACATTTTAAGCGTGCAAGCAACATTTTGTATTGACGCAAAACAGATTTTTGTAATTAGTGTATCTTTTATTTTTATGGGTGTAATTACTAAATATAAAATAACTTTATAAACACAAAAATAACTTAACTTTTAAATATATAGTGGTTACATACCACATCTATTTAAAAGTTAAAGTTATTTTTCAAACTGCTGCCTAAATTAAAGCATACCTTTCCAGTGGTGATAGGTTCAGCAGTGTCACAAAGAACGAAGCCAGGAGACACATCTTCTTCCTCAATTCCTTTGAGCTTGACTTTCACATTTTCACCAGGACCAATCGACGTAACTTCGATGTCGTCAGACCATAACTGGTCTACAGTAACTTGTACCTGCATTCAGAACATACATGTTGCTGTATAAATCCTTCTTGAATCTTAAAATAACAAAATTCTATTATCTATTATATAAATTAATTAAATCCGTACACAGTTTGACTAATTTTTAGTGTATATTTATTTTTAGGAAAAAGATCAATATATTATTATTATTGTAAAAAAAAAAAAAAAATTGTAATCTGAAAATAACCAAAGTTTTAAAAGTTGATAATAGAAAAAGATGAAACGAATGTAATTTTAAAGAAGTTTCTTACCCTATTGGGCATAAGGAATAGGGCAGCGCCCTTACGAGTAACTCCTGCTTCTACCTTCCCCATGAGAACAGTGCCCATGTCTTTGTATTTGTCGACGACCGGCATAATGAAGGGTCCGTCCATCTTGCGGTTCAGAGAAGGAAGTTCGTCAATCAGTTGTATGAAAGACGGTCCACGATACCACGGACAGATTTCTTCAGTTACCTGGTGGAAAATACATCTGATATTAGTTTTTAACTGAAAAAAAACCAGACCAAACGAAATCATTTACAGTCAGTTTAGGAGTAGATTAATTCAAGTTATAATGTGCTTACTCTTTGAAGTAACCCTTGTCCTGTTTGGCCAGAAACAGGAAGGAACGACAAATCCTTTGCTGGGTTGAAGCCCAACTTTTTGAGGTAAGGCATGATCTTGTCTCGACATTCATTGTATCTGGAATTTAAAACATAAGAAACTTTAGGAAGATTATATGATTACTAACAAATAATCCTATGCTATTAAATGAGCAATATTTGTATATCCTTTACTATTTTATGAGCAATATTTGTAATAACGTTCTGGAAAACGGCTCTAACGATTTCGATGAAAGTTGTAATATAGGGGGTTTACGGGGGCGAAAAATCGATCTAGCTATGTCTCATTTCTGGGAAAATTAATTTTCTCCGTATTTTCACCCGAGCAGAGCTCGGTCGCCCAAAGTTTAGAACAAGATGGCTACCTTAGAATAATGTGTGACATGGCAGCATGGAAGTAGTATGTACTATACATGGAATTAGTATGAACTATCCCATACTATAAATGAGCATTCTCTATTTTCACCCAAGCAGAGCTTGGTCGATCAGAGTATCGTTTTATAAAAGATAACATATTTAAAAACAAGTTAGGGGGTTTACGGGGGGCGAAAAATCGATCTAGCTAGGTCTCATTTCTGGGAAAATTCATTTTCTCCGTATTTTCACCCGAGCAGAGCTCAGTCGCCCAAAGTTTAGAACAAGATGGCTACCTTAGAATAATGAATGACATGGCAGCATGGAAGTAGTATGTAATATACATGGAATTAGTATGAACTATCCCATACTATAAATGAGCATTCTCTATTTTCACCCAAGCAGAGCTCGGTCGATCAGACTATCGTTTATAAAAGATAACATATTTAAAAACAAGTTAGGGGTTGTAGAGTTAACAGAAGTCATTGTGTTTCATAACTGTAGACCGCTACATTAGCAGTTTACACAATTACGACACTACAGTGCCCAATCTTTTAACATGTGTTATCATCTCAGGTATGGGTTTATGGCTGATTGATGCATATTGCAGTCTGAAAAATTTACTTTATTTATTTTAAATCAATAAACGGGACTACTCTTGGCATTGATTTCGCTTGGTAGAAATTTAATGTAATAGTTAAAGAACAAAGGATTTAGAATAATCTTAAAGTACCTTTTTTCGTCCCAGTTAACTGTTGGATCATCCATCTTGTTAACGAGTGCAACTAGATGTTTGACTCCTGCAGTTTTAGCCAACATCGCATGCTCTCGAGTTTGGCCGCCTCTGTCGAAGCCAGTTTCAAATTCTCCCTTACGCGCAGATATTACCTGAGGGAAAATGTTTTTAAAATTTAGATCACTCACCAGGTTTGCCTAGGTTTCTCAAAGTGTATACAATTCTACAAGTTTCTGTTTAATAAAAATTACAAGTTACAAATTTGTCATAGTGGAAAATTTTGAATATTGTAAAATTGTTCCTATAATTTTAACATTTCTGTTTTATTTACATTTTCACTTTACAGGTGTCAGTTTACATATTTGTAGGAAAACTACAATTGAACAAATATGGTGTCCTGTCATTTGACAAAAAACGAATCACAATGTTTCATTAAAAAAATTATGTTAGGTAAATTTATACTTGAAAAAGACTTTGCAAACTGTTCTTTCTGTAAATAACTCATTTGACAAATAATTGAAAGACAACATTCATTACATCAAAACATCATTACTAATCATTTTATAATCATGCTAATTAGTAAAGCAACGCAAAGCATAAATAACGGAACTAGTTAGATTAGGTTAAATATTAACTAACACATAATTGTAAGGAAGTGCCCTGCTAAAGTGCCGTAACCATTGCATTGTCATTGTCACTGTCACTTGTTACTTGGTGCACTTTATTGGATTGTTGAGGTTAGTTTGCCGGTCTTTGTATTGATTGATCGTATTTGTTTTAGATAATTATATCAAAAGTCACAATGACTGAATTTACGAAAATAGAAGTAGCAAATGAAAATGGCTGAAAGGTAGGTTAGGTTAGAACTGTGACTGTGGCAGCGGCCGACGAGTGCCAGGGTCCGTTTAGGCACAAGAGAATGTAATATTTTGGGAATGTGGTGTTTTACAATCAAACTAAATAACAAGTGACACTATTAAGCCGCTAGTGGCACTTTATCCGATAGGAATAGAGTACCTCTATACACTGCCTAATTGTAATTACAAGTTTACATATTTTGTAAATTGTAGTATAATTCTGATAGGTGATCTCACTTTGATGTGTCAAAACTTTGCAATAAGGATGATGCCTGGGTAAATGAAATGAAATTATAATTAGTCAAAAAAAAAAAAAAATGACACTTGTTTTTTGCTTTATCATATTAATAAAAAATTACTTAGATAAAACATATTTTAGGTTGGAGAGTGGGGGTCGCTACGTCGCGTAACTAGTATGTATAAAATCTACATACTCGTGACGTCATGGCAGATTTTACCTCAATGTATCGCCGTCTTTAGATTACGTAAAAAAATAAAAAATACGTGTCCAATATTTTTTTATAATCTCAAAGACGGACTAGAAAAAAATTTTTAGTCGTCATCCCTATTGTGTAGAATTAATCAAATTAAGAAAAAAATACTTAAAACATACCAGGACGGCGAGATCAGCCTGAGCGGCGCCTCCGATCATGTTCGGCACGAAACTCTTGTGGCCAGGGGCGTCAAGGATTGTAAAATGCTTCTTGTCAGTCTCAAAGTATGCTCTACCCACTTCAACAGTCTTACCCTTGTCACGTTCTGAATTAGAAAACAAATACATTTTTCATTCGTTTTTATAAATTAGGGATTATTTACAAATAGATATTATGTATTTCTAAATATATTGCATACCTTCTTGATTAGTATCGAGTGCCCACGATAAGTACCAGGACTCCCTAGATTTCTCTCTTGCCTCTCTTTCATACTTTTCCAGTGTTCGTTTGTCCACCATTCCTGTTAGTGACATAATTTGACCACCGATTGTAGACTTTCCAGCATCTGTTAATAAAACATGTTATTATTTGAATGAACCTTATTATAATTATGAAGGTTTCTATGCAGTGGAACATTACTTCACTTACCTACATGTCCTATAAATACAACGTTTACATGTTCTTTTTTGCTACAAGTGTCCTCCACCCGTGGCGGCTTCTTCTTGGGGATTTTCTTTGTTGCCTCGCCATCCTCCTGAACGACAATAAAATAATATTTAAAAAAGTTTGCTCTAATAGCAAGTGCATTTAGCCTAACTCAAAATATAGAGGCTGAATTAATTGAATATCAAATTTATAAATCAAGTCACAATAACTCATACACCTATATTGTTTACCTTTATCGTCATTATATAAAAATAAACTGTTTACGCAGTGATCACGTTGGTAAGAAGACGTAAGTGACGCTGATGTAAGTGAATCTACTTATCACTGTTACAAAAATTCAATATAGAGATAACACTAAATCAGTTTATGGTCGTATAACATGCTTACTTTAAAACATTCACAAGCTCACAATACCAAACAAGCCAACAATACTAAATGGATAGGTATATGACTAGGTAGTAAATCAACTTAAATATTGATGATTCATCCAAAATGATGACTAATAGTAACAAGCTAAAATTTCCAACAATGTGGAGGTTTTTCTATAGAGCAACATTAGGGTTGTAAATTTGTAAACATTATAAATGTTGAAATACATTCTAGTTCTAACTCAAGTCGGTCCTTCAAATCTCGGCGCAAGAGTTTGAATAACGGCTATCAATTCACCTGTTGCTCAGTTTCTTCATCATCAGGTTCGTTGTTATCTTCAGGGGTAAGTAGGGCATCATCTGCTTCCACTTCCCAGCTATCAGCAGTGGGGGAGACATCACTTGGTACAGGTAGTGCGGCCGTGGGGGCTGAGGGTGCGCAGGCGCCGTCGGGCGTGCCAACAGCAGACGTGCCATCGACCGGCGTGCCGGCGGCGGGCGTGCCGGTCGCCGGCGAAGCTACGGCGGGGCTGCCCGCGGCTGGCGGCACGGGAGGCGGCTCCTCCACCCGGGGCGAGGCCGATGCAGCCCCACCGTCTCCACTTTCTCCGCTGCCATCACCGCAACCTATTATCATAGTACCCTGATAAATAATTTATAATTGAATACTTCCATGATAGTCATCCATCATAGATTATCAAAACAATCCCCTCTACAAGGTATAATTGAAATAAAAACTTTTAACAACAAAAACAATTGATTGAAAAAAAAAAGCTACTACAAAGTGCAAGTACTTTTTGTTTTGGAATACTGGCTTTGGTTTTTGTGTAATGTCAAATTACTAATGACTTAGGAAACTAAAATTATTTTCACTTTGTGGTCACTTTTTTTGTATTTTGTATAAATGACGAAAATTGATTTAATTCTATTTTATACATGTAGACCTACCACATCAAAACTCATTCATTCAAATTGTGTAGGCTGAGAATCAGTACTTTTGGAACATCAAAATTACATAGGTCCCTAAAAACTCCCGCCCTTCACCTCTTCCTAGTGCTGATGGGGACAGCAGCACAGCTGTCTATTAGGGGATGCACAAAGGCAGGCCGCGAAACTAAAATATTCTTATGTTTTTACAATTTGCAGGTCAGTGTCAGTTTGTATGTTGATTAAAATATGATTCACGACTGTAACAAAATGATTATGTCAATATGTCAAAAATTCTATAAATTGACTTCAAACAGAAAATGTGACAGTCAAAAAAATTTGAACAAAGGTACCATGCTAATTAACTAATATTTTATAATATGAACTATTCTCTAACAATTTGAGAGGTCAATACTATATTGTATTTTTGTTTAGAAAATAAATGTATCACAAAAAAAAAGAAACGTAAGAATTCAAAAGTAAAATAGCAAAAGCAAGTATGTTTGAAATAGTGTGCCTGCAATGATGCAAATGTGGTACTTATTATTTGATGTTTTGCATGGTTTTGGGAGGGAGCATGAGTGTAAGTGATGAATATGATTTGACATTTCTCTAACAAAGAGATTTTGAATAGGATTCAGTTAATAGCTGTTAATAATTTAATTTTGTTGTGTTAATAATTTAAAAACAAACTTAATAGTAAATTATCCTACTTGCCTTATTGTGATAATCCTAATGAACTGTACAATTCCTTTTTTGCCATGTATTGTACAGAATTTAACTCAACATTTATACCAAAGCAGATCTCAGTTAATGGTTCTGCAACCTTCAGTGAATGGGCAACTAAGGGGATATTTAAGAGTAGAATCAAACTCTTTGAACTGTATGAAGAAAGAAATTATAATAAAAGTAAAGAATTTTATCAATATGTTAAGAATTATTCCAAATTATTCAAACAAGTTTGTAGCGAAGCTAAGTGTCGATATTTAAGCTCAAAAATTAAGAAAAGTCTAAATAAAATAAAAACGACTTGGGAAATTATAAACAATGAGACAGGAAAAGGCAGTAAGCGTAGTAGTGACTACAGCCTTAATGTAAACAATATGGTTATTGAAAGGGATTTAGAAGTTGCCACAGTTTTTGAAAATTTCTTTGCAGATATTCCAGTCGCAACCACTAAATCTTTAAATTCTTCACCCACTGTTGCCGAGTCACTATTGAAAGAAAATGTTGATAATTGTAACAATGAATTTAATTTCGACTATGTTACTGCTCGAGATATTATTAAAACTTTCAATACACTCAATGTTAAAAAAACTGCTGATCTATGGGGAAATTCCGTAGAGGTTGCAAAATGCATAATCAACACTGTAGCGCCTGAATTAGCAATTATCTTTAATAAATGTATTGACTGTGGTGTAATTCCTGACTTAATGAAGAGTAGTAAAATAATACCTTTATTTAAATCAGGCAGCACAGCTGACCCCTCGAACTTTAGACCAATTTCTGTGCTCCCCACCTTTAGTAAAATTTTTGAAAAATTGATGCTAGATCAATTGCAAAGACATTTTAATAGTCATAAATTATTAAACAGTAAACAATTCGGTTTCACAAGGGGTCGCTCGACTTCCGACGCTGGTGTTGAGCTTCTTGCACATATTTTTGAGGCCTGGGAGGAGTCACATGATGCCCTAGGTATTTTTTGTGACTTATCTAAGGCTTTCGATTGTGTTTCTCATGATACATTGGTCAGGAAATTGCATCACTATGGTGTTAGAAACACTGCTTTGGATCTTCTTATTTCTTATTTGGATAATAGGATCCAAAGAGTGGACGTTAATGGCAAGCGATCCCCGGGTTCTATTGTCACTATGGGAGTTCCGCAGGGCTCAATTCTTGGCCCTTTTTTATTTCTCGTATACATTAATGACCTTCCTTGCCTTATAAAGAACAGTCATGAAATAGTGTTATTTGCAGATGACACATCACTTATATTTAAACTTAAGCGACAACAGACAGTTACTGACGATGTAAATAATGCTGTCTCTAAAATAGTGCATTGGTTTAGTGTTAATAATTTACTTTTAAACGAGAAAAAGACTAAATGTATTAGATTTCTGACACCTAACGTTAAGCAGGTGAAAACCAATGTACTAGTAAATGGGACAGAATTGGATCTTGTGGACACCACTGTGTTCTTAGGTATTACTTTGGATTCGAAGCTGCAGTGGGGCCCACATATAACCAAATTGTCGAAGCGGCTAAGCTCTGCAGCCTACGCGGTGTATAAAATCCGTCATTTGACTGATGTAGAAACAGCTCGATTAGTATATTTTAGTTATTTCCATAGTGTAATGTCGTACGGCATTTTGTTATGGGGAAATGCAGCCGACTTTCAGGCTATATTTGTGCTGCAGAAACGAGCCATTCGAGCAATATATAACCTTAGTTGTAGGCATTCACTGAGGGATAAATTTAAGGAAATAAACATAATGACAGTCGCATCTCAATATGTTTATGAGAACCTGATTTATGTAAAAAAGAATATTAATCTATATTCTAAACACAGCGACATTCATAGCATAAATACTAGACACAAAGATTTATTTATTGTGCCCAGGACTAGGCTCCAAAAAATTAGTAATTCATTTAAGTGCCAAAGTATACGTTTTTACAACAAACTCCCAAGCCATGTTAAAGAAATGAGCTTCAATAAATTTAAATCATTTATTAAACAGAAACTATGTCAAAAAGGTTTCTATAAAGTTAAAGATTACTTAGACGACCAAAAGGCTTGGGAATAATTAAGCTGCTCCAATGTACCCCCCCTTTTAAAATCAACGACTAGATGACACTGTATGAGTTCATATAATTGGTTAGTTCATTATATATTTGACTGTATAAGTCAATTTATTATTTTTTTAATTTTTTAAACTTATTATTGACAACTTATTATTACATAATCTACTCATTACAGTTTTTTCTTTAATGAGTTGTAATGTTTTACGTTGCATAATGTAAATTGTTTTGCGTAACTGCTATTGTATAGAATCAAGTTTTCTAACTGAACAGACAGCTGTGCTGCTGGGGAGTTTGTTGCGCCACTTCTTCTTCCCAGCTAAGCACTAGGAAGTGGTGAAGGGTGGGCGTTTTTGGGGGACTGTCTTATGTAATTTTGACGTTTGAAAAGTGCTGATTCTCAGCCTATTTTGAATAAATGACTTTTGAATTTTGAATTTTGAATTTTGAGCTATTGTTTAATTTTTTCTTACTTTTTTGTACTACAATTTTTGATGTCACATCATTTTGCAATAATATTATAAATGAAACAGCATAATTTCTTGCATATAATGTGCACAAGCAGTTTTTACTACAAAAAGTGGACAGTTGAAGATTTATCATTTGAGTATTTCGTGATATTTTGAGGGCTGGATTGTTATTAGGTTGTTTTATTACAAATTTAAGAATGTATAACTGTTGGATATTAGGTACAGTTGTTTCTTTACACAGATTGGATGGATTTGTAGGATATGAAAAATGTTTTGGATAAATAACCTTTAGCGCTGATCTTTGAGCTCTTTCTAATTGTTATCATCAGTGATCGGAGTAGGTAGATTGATTTTTAGTACTTGTATCATAAATGCACACAGAAAGAATAACATGGATAAGCCATTTTTCCGGAAAGTAATTCCGGTATTTCCGGATTCAATTAAATATTGTTAATGTTGGTAGTGATATTATTACTACTGTACCACCCATGATCCTTTGTTCTGATTGGTCGTTGGGTTT
Organism: Agrochola lota; assembly: GCA_947364205.1. Lineage (NCBI taxonomy): Eukaryota > Metazoa > Arthropoda > Insecta > Lepidoptera > Noctuidae > Agrochola > Agrochola lota. The sequence continues at coordinate 11,695,412 of OX376223.1, read as the reverse complement.
TGTCAAATCGTGACAAAAAAAAAAATAGGAAGAATAATAAAGAATAAAATTGCTCATTTTATTACAATTCCTACCTTTTTTTTGAGGATGGCAAATCATCAAATGACTCCTTCCACTCTGGCAGAATACAATTCCTACATAAGTTCCGGTTTTTTTTTAATAATCCACCAATTCCGGAGGAATGTCCATAGTAATATATACGTTTCGGATCAATGACCCCAGTTCAATCTACCTACTCCGATCACTGGTTATCATTGAGGTTCTTCCGACTCCATCCACTGTGATGCAGTAGCAGAGAATCAGTTCTCTGCTAATTCATCACAGTTTAGCATGTGCACAGTGGATGGGGCGAAAAAAAAGGATTTACATCTGGTATTTGTGACAGTATGTGAGTCAGCTCACATAATGCCACATATACCAGACTTTTTTTTTTTTTGCCAATTTACATAAGTATCATTACATGAATCAGTTTTCAGATTTGTTAACTAAATCTATTTGGGGTCTGAACAACATTGATCTAACAGGACCTCTTAGTATTTTAAAGACCCACTCATTAAAGCATGTATCAATAAGAAGTAGAATTAAATATAGAACCACATAGAATGATAAAATATTTAGATTTATTAATATAAAAAGATAAATAAATATTAGAATTAGATTGAGATAATTATGTCTTGTGTCACCAGTTAACTTTTATTTTCATTAATGTACAATGTAATTGGCATGACATATTTTATTATAATTAAATCAGATTTTAGTGAGCTGTGACTTTAAATCATTATATCTTTATATCATGTGTCATATAAACATGGACCTCTATAATATATTTTGATAATTTAATAGAGTAAAACAATATATTTGTAGTTGTTTTTAAATTCTGTTATTTTTCTGAATATATTACTCAATCTTTTTAATTTCATAATATATTTTAATTCCTGCACAAAAATATTTATATTCTGAAGGGATATCAATCTTTATTCCTCACAATAATTTACTGATCAAGTTTAATAAACATTGATATTCACAAATTCAAAGATTTATAAAAAATATTCAATACTGTCTACCTTACAAAACCATGAAAAGGTTACATTGAAGTATGAAACCTCAAGTAGGTTATAACTATGAAACTAGCATGCAACATATTGAACATGATGATCTGGAAAATCCATATTAAAAAACAATTTTAGATGTACTTTCTACTAAATGACTTGGTTTTATGCTTTAAGAACAAAGATATTTCTCACGACTAAGCATGGGAAACTGAGCCATTCCATAAAATCAAGTCACATAAATGTTAAATAAATGACAGATAAATAATCTAATAAAATACTTATTATTTGAAGACAGGAAATTATACACACCTTTAACCATTATCCTCCTTATTATTTCAGAATCTATTCGTCGATATCGAAATTTAACCAAGAGAAAGCTATGAAATAGCGAATATACGGTAAAAAGATATAGTCGCGCGCCGCGTGTCGAGAAATAACCCGTTAGAACTGGATTCAGAAAAAAAATAAAGTCATCGAACGTATGTTCCGCTTTAGTAACCGTTTGATTTTCAGTTTGTGTACTAGTACAGTGAAGGTGATTGCTTTGTAATAACAATAAATTCTGACAAATTCGAACACGAAAAGCTTCAATGCAGATAGTTATGACAAGACATCTGACTTACCGTTCAAGACAGGACTCCCCACAGATTTTGTTGATCCACTTTCAGATTTTTGTGGAGTAGTGGGGGATTCGGAATCGTCGGAAGCCTGTGAAGGCTTACAAAAAGAAGGCACGAACTCCGTGGCATTAACGTTCAACGTGGAAAATTTTGCAGACACATCGTCCGAATCTTTTGCACCTTGTTCACTTATGACATCAGCTTGACTTTCCCAAGAGTCCGGAGCACCGTTATTGGACATATTAAAAACAGACAATGTAAATTTCCTAAATAAGTCTTTCTTTTCAAGTTATTTTTATGATTATTCGCGTTTTTTTCTCGATAGATCCGCGTGTGTCTTTATCTGAAACCGGAAGTTCATGGCAATTTGCCAAATATGTAGAGAAACAATCACTTGTTACTTTACATTAAATAAAGCCCAATAACTTAGAAATTGTGAATTTAAAATCCATTATTTGAAATATATTTTTCTCTTGTAAATTATTAAAAGTAGCATTTAATTTTAAAATACTATAATTAACTAATATATTTTATGATTATTTCCGGTTAAATGCTGCCATGTAAAGAAATTGTTACGTCTTGCCATTCGAATTAAATAGGTGTGTAATTTTCATAAAAAGGTAAAAAATTAAAAATATTTTTTACAGTTAAAAAAATATATTGAAGATAAAGTAACGCCATTTGAGCGTAAATTCTGTAATCGTATCATTGGTCATTTAGTTTTATAATATTTAGTATTTTGGATTGTAGTAAAAACGCCGCTATAGGGTTCTTTTGGCACGTGGCCAAAATCTGAACTTAATTCGGCCGTGGTCTTAATTTGTCAATAAAATGTCTGTGTCAATGCTTACAAGTGCGTTTCATCAAATACCTAGTTCCTATGCCGTAATGTTGGCTCTACTGTTGTAAGACGAACACGAATACGCTAAAGCGCGGCGCTACTTAGCTATGCGTTCGCACTGGCGAGACACACAACAAAACATGTTGAAATCTCTAATTTCTGTCAATGTTCCATAAAATGTTTAACATGTTATGTTGTGAATGTTTTGCCTGTGCAAACGCACAGTAACTGTGCGTGTTGTGGTGGGGCCACATTAACGCGATCGAACAAAAGGCTCTGGAAGAAATAGGAACCTAAATTTTAATGAGTCGGTTTATTGCTTAATTAAAATGGTTTCTAATAGCCAATATTATGCATAAATATATCACAGGATACAATCAGCAAGGGTAAAGAAAATCGGTCAAAGGTCTTCAGGCGAAAAAATTTGAGTACCTTTATAATTGACTATTCACTATTGATACAGGATTATTCACTGTCGTTTTGCTTAGTTTGCATCGTGCGTGGCCCTGGCGGGACGTACAGTAGGTATGTGTAGTTACGTGATTTTCGCGAAACGTACGTAACTAGTTACTTCGAAGGCGTCACCTGTTTTGAAAACAGGTGATTTTAGTAACTAGTTATTTTTCAAATTCTATTCGGTGATTCAGTATTACAGTTATTTGCGAAACGAAAATATAAATGATAACTTATGTAATACGTTACATATTTATAGCTTTAAGTTTTTGAACGAATAAGTTTTTGTAGCTACATAAGTAGCTACATTAATAACGTAATACTAATACAAATGAACTGCAATGAATAATGTATTTTAATAATGAAAGTTATGCAGGCGTATTTAGAAGTTCATTTGATTGTTTGTGTATATACAATGATTTGAAATATTTACAATTCGATGTTTTTTTTGTACGTTTTAGTTTTTTCTCTATTTAAACTATTACAATAGTCTAGTTGGCGTGCGTGTGCATGTTCGGATTTAATCGTGTCATCACTTGGGACTTCGGAAACTCTCGGCTCGCTTTGCCGGTCGGTCAGTAGGCTAGTAACCTGTCACTTACTACGCGGGAAAGAAACAACATGCGCTCGCAGCGTATTTTTGTTTCGTTTCTCTTTTTTCATTCGATCACTGCATTGCTATGTAACGAGTTACAAAAATCACGTGTTTCTGTGTAACTCGAAACTAGTTATTCGGTTACATGCCCTGTAGCCAGTTATTGTATCGAGTGACGTGAAATAACGCCCATACCTAACGTACAGCAAGATGGATGGTGAATAAGGCGCTTATGCTTAAACCATAAACTAGGTAAACAGCTCATGGAATTAGTAAGTATTGGCCTTGCTCTCATGAAGTCACATCTCACTCGCTTGACAATAATTTAAAATGGCGGCCATTCGGATTCGGTATTTGTCGGTATGGAACAAATTAATCGCTTTGTCTCCCTGTTTATAAAATAAAAATATTTTATTAATAAGAGGCAAATAATTAAGTGTAGAAGTTTTAGTTAATTATGTGCTCGTTTTATATTTTGGTTTGAAGTTCTATTCGTGCAGTTGCAAAAGTGAACTCTGGATGTGAAATCGTTCTATGGTAAACGTGATTTCATGATTTGTCATGTTGCTAATACTAATTGAAAAACTGAAATGTCTGTACATTACAAATTCAAAAGTGCGTTGGATTACGACACAGTTACTTTTGATGGATTACATATATCAGTAGGGGATTTGAAATCTGCTATATCACAGCAGAAACGAATTGGAAAGACGTCAGATTTTGATCTTCAAATAACTAATGCTCAAACAAAAGAAGGTTAGTATTCGATAAACCGCTAAAGACTAATTAGAATTTGTAATTTTTTTCAAATAAACTTTTGTAACAGAGAAGTAATCTAAGATGAACCTCTGACTTAATCGTGGGTCAGGGTGCTCTGTAGACTAAGCCCCTGTACGCGCGGGCGAATTTCTAACGCGACGATTTGCTATCGTGCATCACCGCGTAAAAAAATCGCCCGTGCCTGCGAGAGCTAAGGGCGAGTCACAGTCGCACAATTGTCAAAATAAAATAGTGCAAGATAGAAACAAAAATGTTTATGTAAAAGCGCAAGCTAAGTGATGTATAAAGATTTCGGCATTAGTGCAGTCATAAACGAGCAGCTTGAGGTATTCAGAACTGCCTGACTGGTAAGCAGCCACTAGATGCATACCTACAATCTTCTATTGATTGATTAATTAATTGATAACATAATTTGTTTCAACCACAGCAAGAGGTCAAAGGGTACCATAGAACTTGTAGGTCTGCAATGACATATACCTTGTTTTGTAATGTAAATCAGTGCGCCCAAGAATACTGATGAGAGAACTGCCGACTTATCAGTTGCCTGAAGGATATAAATTAAGAGTCTATAAGGGTTTAATAAACTTTGTTCTAGATGCATTTTTTATGAGTTATGCTATATTTTTACCTGTTTCAGTTTATGTGGATGACAACACTCTAATACCAAAGAATACATCACTTCTTGTTGCTAGAGTGCCACTCTCTCAACAACCTAAAAAACAGTGGGAAGGATCCAATAGTAATCAGTCATTACACAAAGATGTCGCTCCTAACAAAGGATTGGCTGATCTGTCTCGCATGGAAGGTAGCGAACAGGATAAAATAAATGCTATGATATCACAATCCACTTTTGACTACGATCCTAGCAAGTAAGAAGAAACAGGATTTTTTCTGCGACATATATTTTTACATGAAAAATGTTGTTTCCCAATCAAAATAAAATATTTGCCCCTTCTTCGGCTGCCTTCACAACAAAACATATAGAAGGCCGGTAATAAATGTATGAAAAAACTACTTAAGCTGCCGACGCACTGTCCTTTATTTTTTAAATAGCTTCAGAGTGGGTGGCCAACTGTATGCTTGGTGTGAACAACCTTAGGATAAAACCTGGGAACACCCATGGTATTAGACAACACACTTCTCTCAACAACCTCAATTAACATGTTAAAGTTCTTGATGAAAGTGTAAATAACCTGCTTAGGTTAAATTCTTATAGAATCAGAAAAGGGAATTAGTAACACAATCATCTGTATTAAGAAGGTTTCAACACCGTATTTCACCACTTTTTCCAGCAATTGTTGTTTAAAATAACATATTGTAATTTAATTAACATCTTCATCTTCATCTTTGTTGTGATTTAAAATTAGGATTTAGGGTTTATGTAATCAATTAATGAAACCAAATCACTCAATTTGTAAGTGGCACTACAATTTGCACACAGGTACCTTTTCTGACCCATTTGTTTACATTTTCCTTAAATTAATTTGGAACAGAGTATACATTCAATTATGCTTGCTGTAGAGATATAAGAGACAATGGGTGCTTTAGGTGTCTTTTTAAAGGCCACAATCACTTCCACAATAACATATGAAATTAATTATCATACATCACTCTTGAAAACTAATTTTTTGTTTCTATTCTAGTTATCAGAAAATTAGAGGGCAAAATCAGAGAGGTCTTGTTCCTTCTAATTATATCTGTTACAAGTGTCAAAACCGTGGACACTGGATTAAAGATTGCCCATCAGCGACTGTGGTATGTATTATATGTATAAGACAAAGACTTTGTAGTGGGGACTGATTTGCTAACCCCTTTGTAATAGAGGTTTTAATGGGTTTTAGAGTAGGGTTAACAGACGGCCAGCATTCTGAAAGTTAGGCAAACTAGCTAGACATATAGGGAAAAATCTAACCTTGAGCAGTTCCAGTCGTCGTTCACACGCACCACACAATGAGGCTCGGAACAAGCTCTCCAAATGACATATATATACCACAACTTGATACAGAACCACAGAATAGATAATAGATAGCAATGCGCGTGACGAGCCCAGACAATAGCGCCCATTCTCCTGTGTATGAAGGTACTTCCTTTATTTATCAGGACATGATTTTGAAAAATAAGGCTAACTCGGTTTTTATTTTTAGGGCGACCCAATAGAGATAAGGCGGAGCACAGGAATCCCTCGAAGTTTTATGGTCCCTGTCGAAGGTCCCAAAGCTCCTGGCGCCATGATGACTCCAAGTGGAACCTTTGCTGTCCCAGCTGTTGATCGGTAATTGCTAAATTGATTGCACACTATGTTCAAGCATCAAAAGTTGCGTTTATTAAAAAAATATGCGAGTCGGTAATGTTTTTAATAACCCATCGCTTAAGGGGCGTACTGACAACCCATCAAGGGCGGATCCAGCCATCGAGTCAGGGGGGGTCACATAGTTCCAGTCAGGACAGGCTCCAATTAGATTACAATAATAAATCTAAAATAAAAATAAAGGGTTATTCCCGTTCGTCCGCACCCCGTCGTCCACACTGCGGACGACTGGGAAAGATGCGTTCTGTTCGTTCACAGTGTAGACGAACAGAACGCAACATTCCCAGTCGTCCGCACCTCGTTTCATGTCTAGTTTAAGAGTCAGTGTAAAGAAATTTTAAATTAAATAATATTGGTGACCTCCATGAAGTAAAACAGTCCCGTGCTTTCTTTTTATATACACGAGCACAGTTTGGTCACTTGAACCACCAGCCGGTGCACTTAACCCCGACATGATCCCAAATGCAAAAGCTCATCGTCACTTTATTGCCATATACCATGGGCTTGCAATATGCAGCAAGCTGATTGGCTATTTCAAGGCCATGTATCTATTGTTCATTCCCGGAAGCGTCGTCAAAACTGATAAGCAAAGACTATCTTTTGTTGGAGGATCGACAGGGTGCAGTTATAATAGTTGAGTATATCCAGGCGATTCTAACTTTAATGCTTTTTACATATTAATTGCATTTATACTGATATTGATACAATACCCAATGTGTAAAATTAAAATGTTAAACATTCTTATGCTATACATTTAGTATAAAATACGCAAAAAAGCTTTAGATTTACTAGGTATGTACTTTTAAAGTATTTGCCTTACTAAAGTAATAAAGCTAAGTACATAATATTTTAAAAGTATGTTTATTATACAAGGAAATACTATCATCATATTTTCTTTATTAACTCTTAGACTACACGTGAGATGACGGGGTGTGGACGACTGGGAATAATGCGTTCTGTTCGTCCACAGTGTAGACGAACAGAACGCAACATTCCCAGTCGTCCGCAGTATGGACGACGGGTGTGGACGAGCGGGACTGACTCTTTATAATAGTATATTATTATTTTACGTCAAAATCATTTTAATAAAATAACAAAATCAATTTTACTCTTTTGTCCTCCCGCGAAACGAGTTATGATTTCCTTGACTTGAATGGGTAAGTTTTTGGGAACATGGAAAAGTGCCGGTCCAGATAGGCGGTCTGCCATTGACGCTGTAAGCCAAGTTTTGAGCCTACTGAGAGTAGAAAAGGACCTTGCCGTCGCTACATTAACTGGTAGCATAATCAGCCTATAATGTTCCCACTGTGACGGTGACAGGCCTCCTCTTTATGAGAGGGAGTCGGCCATAATCCACCACGTGGTCCCAGTTCCGGTTGGAAGCGTCACATGTCATTGAATTTTTGGTTCTAGGATATGCCGGTTTCCTCACGATGTTTTCCTTCACCGTTATGAGAGCAGTGGTGATGAAATAATTCGCCTGTCTGGGTTCGAACCTACGACCTACAACACTAAGTCGCAGCAGTTACCAGTGGGCCACCACTGCTCCTAACACTAACTGCTAGTGTAGCTAGAATACATTAAAAAAAAATACGTTAGGATACATACCTATACTGAATATTCCGCGGAATATTCTGATTCCGCTGCCATTTTACCATCCACAGTCGATATCCAGAGTTATCCTTATAATAATAATAATACCAGCCTGTTACTGTCCCACTGCAGGGCAAAGGCCTCTTCTAATACAGAGAAGGCACGAGCATTAAACACCACGCTGCTCATAGTCCAGGTTTCCTCACGATGTTTTCCTTCACCGATGTCAGTAATGTCCAAGATAAACTCAGAAAGTACATATGAATTGAAAGAGTCACATTGGTAATTGCCCGGATTTGAACCCACAACCTCGTGCATGAGAGGCGACGCCTTAACAACTGGGCCATGACGACATCCTTACATATTATAAAACACAAGTCCTCCGCAGCGTCTGTCTATCTGTCTGTCTGAACGCGATAAACTCAAAAACTTCCGAACGGATTTTCAAACGGTGATTCTTAAGGAAGGTTTTGGAGTATAATTCATTACGGTTTTGTGTAAATTGGTTGAAATATGACGATTATTGTTGAAGATGTCCGAAAAAATCATGCCGCCTGGGAGCTTTACTGGGATGCGCCGCGTAAACAGTTAGAGATACATAGAATTTATTTTCTACAGGTTTGTACATCTTAAAAAGTTCAACAAAAAAGTCGGCGCGCCTTATGCCAATGTCTATCTTCTAAGGATGACTGACCCACAGTAACCATTATTATCATTCAGAATTTCATAAAAATTCCATTGTTATTTCCGAAGCTATTTTGACCGGTATCATATTAATCCTTAATAAAATATGTTATTTAAATTGGGCATTTAATTTAGATAAAAATATCATATCATTCATATACATCATCATTTAAGAGGGTTTATCCTAAAAGTTGGCAACGTCGCAAATAACTGTCAAATATTTACCTGTTTTGATTCTTATAGCAATATTACTGAATAGAAATAAGAAATGTGGCTAACTAGCGAACTAGAATATTAATAATGAATTGCAATTATAACATTGAATTTGACGCTGTACCCATTTTAGGTGTAAAAAACGTATTTCGAAAGTTTCCAAATAGTTTTTTTACATCTAAAACTAAATATTCGGTGTTACGATATTAATTATTGCATTTCATAATCAATATTCTAGTTCGCTAGTTAGCCACATTTTTTATTTCCACACAGTTATATTGCTAAATTAATCAAAACTGAAATATTTGACATCTATTTGTAACGACTATTCATTTAGTAACTACTAAACTATTTTGCCGTGGGCAAAAATTAGTATATAATTATACTATTTTTACGACTCTTGACAATTCTTGGGACCCTGGTCCTGGGGTTCCGGACCTTTGGAAGGCATACTACGGGCTTTGAAGCCAACTGGCAGGGGTCCGTTTGACTTTTTTAATTAAATGAGGCACCAAAGGACTGTTATCACGTTTCGAACTAAGTAAATATTCGATAGAAAATTACTTAGATGGCGTTCACATAATAAATTAGTAATATTGTTGTAAAAAAATAATAATATTGATAATATGACAACTTAATGAAAACACAAAATATGATATAATGAAAACTACATTTATGTACTACAACTTACGGGGTAAGCAGAGAGAATCGAGCGGCACCTAAGCGTGGGGGGTATTGTTGGATCCCACTAATAAAAAGATTATGAAGTGACATTGCTGTTAAGGTCAATAGTTAAATAAGTTTGTATTTCATGGTATTTTTCGAAACGCCTATGAATAAAATAAAAAAAATCTTATAAAATTAATATTTTGTACGCGTAAATAATCATCCCAAATAGGGAACCCTTTTATTTAACCAAGTCTCATTTTTGAAGTGTAAACTTCTTTAGCATCGTTGTGATTTGAAAGCCAATGAAATGAAAAAGCGACAGTAAAAAGAGACGGACACATAAATTCATAAGATTTAACGTGGGAGAAAATGAGATAGGAAGCATTAAACAGTGTTTCTTATATTCGTGGTTCTCTTTGTGCTCGGCTTCGTACCCCCTCCACCAGGGACTGAAAGCGTGTACGGTTAAAGGTTAAGATACCTCGAAAATATACCGGTACCGGTTTAAAATAAGGGTTGAACTATACCCTGCTGGGGTTGCGGGTTTGTCCGAAAGGGATATCGCGGCCCCGGCACACAGGCAACGGAAGGAACACGGGTGGGTTTTAGTCAGTAAAAGTCTGACACACCCTCTCGCTCTGCCCAGAGCGGGAGAAGTCATTTGATGATGTCCCATCCTGAAAAAAAAAAGAAGAAAATATGGGTTGAACTATACCGATACCTTTTTAAACCGTTATTTAACCTTTACACGATTTCGGGTGGGTCGAACTTGTGTATTTTAGTACTTCTACCGAAATATACCGGTATGCATTTCCAACCTTAAAATTCCGGTAAGTACTGAAAAAAATAACAGTATCTAAATATTTAGGTATGACGATATGACGTCATACGGAAATTTAAAGGTACCTTAATTTTTGGGTAATTCAGTCCCTGCCCTCCACTCGTGTTTACCAAGGCATAGTGGGAGTTTGCTTGGGCCTCAGCGTTGTACGTTTTTTATACGTGTTTGTGCGCGCATGCGTAGTACAAAGCTTGAGAAAAGGCATCACAACAACCGTGGTGAAATTTTTGAAGGTTTCACGTCTACCACGTATGAATTGCACACGTCTTTTTGAATACTCCAGAATAGATAATAATGATTTTCTTCCTTTTTGGTAGTAAAATTCTATTAATCTCTCAAATACATTGCAAACTATAGTTTTGAATAATTTACAAGCATTTATCAATTTATGTAAATGGGAGTACTATGGAGCCGTTTGTTATGTTATTAAGATGTATGTTGACTTGAAAGAGCATGGATGTTGATAGTGTGTCATGCTCACTTAAATGTCTCGCTGATGGTGGCGAGTGTGTTGGATCATTCGGTTCCCTACAGAATGGTGCTGATCCACGCGTCATGTTCGTGAACGCGCCTTCAGTTGACACTGGTCATCTCTAATCTGCCAGTGCCAGGGCTTATTTTTAATCTTATATTTTAAATTGTTTTGATTATTTTTTGTACATTGTTTTTACATAAAGAAGCAACAAAAATAATGTACCTAGGATTTTGTAATATCTATATTTAAAAGAGTGTCCTTGGAGTTTCTTGCCCGTTCCTTTCCATAAAGATCTACGTTTTGGAATGGGCAACTAGCTTCAACTTTCTGACTAACTGGCCGACTATTTTATAATTCAAAAGTGCCTGTAAATGGTTTAATTGAAATAAATGCTTTGAGTTTAAGTCTTGAATGTGCGTATTTTACTTTGATCTTGACTTTAATTTAGAGTGAGTATGTATGACAATTCTATGTTTATAGAATAGTGTCCTTTAATTGTTTATAATTATAAGTCTTTATTAGAATTTTCCTTTTTTAGTGAAGCATATTTGGCTTCCGAGAGCGCTGGTGGTGCGGACACGCCGACGAACGCGCCGGCCGCGCCCGAACCAAACATACCCGACGAACTGATCTGCAGCCTGTGTCGGGACTTACTCACTGATGCTGTTATGATACCATGTTGTGGCAACTCTTTCTGTGATGAATGTGAGTACTACCTGTCGTTCAAGTATATGTGTTTATAGACAGATATTTAGAAAAATATATAATATAGATATTTTTAAAAAAGAGCTAGGTAGAAGAAACGTGATACCGGTGTTTTTTCTTTTAACAATTTTCAAGAACTAGTTTACCATGATAATATATAAGGTGCTATAAAAATATCTGCCACGGCTTTAATGGGAGGTAGTATTGTGTTTAAAGATTACAATAGTGAAGAACTTTCGTACCCCAGAATAGTTAATTCAATTTGAGAAAATAAGGTAGTTTAATAAACATTGACTCTACTCTGCATAACGTGGTTCAAAAATTACGAGCGATGTGTCGCTTCGTCAATGAAAACAACTGCTATCTCTTTCTATCTGTTCGGTGAATGAAAACTGAAATCAGCTGACTAGTTCGTCACTATCTAACCTACTAGGTACGCAATAATATGCAGGCAAAAAAATGTTTTAAAAGTGCAAGTTTACTTACCACATTCTTCCAAAAAACTGAAGTAAATAAGATGATAAACTTCCCATCACACTTAAAACAGGCTTTGGACTGACAAGTTAGTGTAAGAATCGCAATTTTTTTCTTATTATTTTTAAACAATAGGTGCTTAAATTAATATCAAATAACGATAAATTACAGTAACTTGGCGTGTTTGCACCGTATTTACAGTTATTTACACACTCCCTACCTACTTATCAACAAAACTGTTGCACAAGTCCGCCTTCGCGTTGCACACAAATGTAGGCACGCTTACGTACATGTCTCTTCACTTTATTTAATGTGTCCGTTTCACTTTTTACTTGCCTAAATGCGCGTTTGATGCGCCTTTTTAGTTCTTCCACACTTCTAATGTCATGTCCGGTTTGGCCGTACACAAGGTCCTTCACACGACCCCACAAGAAAAAGTCTAGAGGGGTTAAATCCGGCGAGCGAGGAGGCCACGGCACTGGCCCTCCTCGGCCTATCCACCCTTCACCGCCGTACCACACACCGTTTAAAAATTCCCGTACGCTGATGGCGAAATGAGGTGGTGCTCCATCATGTTGAAAGTGCAGCCCTCTTATCTCTTCAAGAGGAATACGTTCCAACATTCTTCTCACACGGGTTCGTAGTAAGCGCAGATACGTGTCTCCGTTCAGTCTGTCCAAGAACACTGGTCCTAGAATTCTGTTGCCGAGTATCCCGGCCCACACATTTACACTAAACCGAGTCTGAAAGTGGTCAGGCTGCACAACACGAGGATTCGCCTCAGTCCAATAATGCGCATTGTGTATGTTGAACATACCAACCCGTGTGAATGTGGACTCGTCAGTCCACAGAATGTTGCGGCGTTCTTCTCGCATCCAATTAAAAAACGCGAGGCGAGCCGCGTAGTCATGTGGATGCAATTCCTGTACCCTTGTGAAGTGGTAAGGATGGAGCCCTTCCCGATTTAAAAGTCGCCACACGTAGTTGTCGCTCACGTCGAAGACTCAAGCAGCATCCCTGGTGCTCGCAAGAGGATGACACCGGAAGAAGTCCAACACTTCCTCTTCGAGTTCGGCAGAATATGGAGGCCTGCCTGCGTCAACCGGAGGCGGGTCAAAGCGGCCGTGTTCACGAAATCTGTACACGGCATCCAGAATGGTATGATGACTCACTCGCACACCAGACCTCTGCTGGTATAAGTTTACTGCATGTGCAGTTATGGAGTTACACTCGCGGTAGCACAATACCATTTCAAGATATTCTTGATTGGAATACCGTCGTCTGGGAGGCATTTCAAAGGAAGCGCGAGCGATTTTCCCGTCGCTAACCACTAAAACTAACTTCCGAGCGGGCGGGGGGCGACTGGCGAGCGGGCGGTCGGTTGGCGCGTGCGACGAACGGGGTAGTGCGGGTGAGGGTGGGGGCGCGCGGGGCTGCGCTTTGACGACCGATGAGTGGCCGGCGCGCAGCGGCGTTGTTTGATAAGAATGGCAACAGTGTACGAAAGGCGCCGACGTCTTGCGAAACGATTGAATTGTATTCGGTGCGGTGCGGCAACAGTTTATTAAGTCTACGTGATGGTTTTATGCGAATAAATCAATTCAAATTTATACGTACAATTTTTTGTATGAAAAAAAATATGACAAATGATCAATAATTTATCTTTACTATTGTAATCTATAAACACAATACTGTCCCATTGCAACCGTGGCAGATATTTTTATAGCACCTTATATAATATATTTTTGGTTTAGTTCCATCTCTTCCCCTATGAGTTTATACGCATTTCCTATCTCTTCCGCCTGCCAGAAATCACTCAACGGTCAGTCACAGAAGAAAAAAACTCAAGCAGTGAAATTAATGGAAGTATGTTAAAAATTAACAAATAAAATATTCCTGGTTTTAGTTTTACAAAATTTTTAAAATATATGTATAATCTGCGTACATTCACAATAATTCATCATCTTAGTTTTGTTTTTCTGGATAAGTATTTTTTTTTATGTTACCTTATAATAAATATAATCTATAGAAAAATATAATCTACGTACATTTACAATAACTAACCTATAACAGGAATCATCTTAGATTTTTTTACTCTGTTAAGTATTTTTTTAAAGGGTTACCATATAGTTAATTATCTACGACTATTCATTATTATTTAATAGGCTTTATCAGGACAAAAAAATCTTTAAAAAATTACATATTATTGAAGGAATAAAAATAGTAGATTCATTAAAAAATATAATAGGATTATTTTTTGCATTTGTACCACCCAAAATTGTCGTTCAAAGATATAAATAACTGCCAATACACTCGACAATTATTTGTTAAAATAAAAACAAAATATAATGCTCAATAATACTATTGCTAACGTCAATATTATGATTATTGATTATGCTGTCAATTTGACAGTGTCAAAGTATGTTATGCGTAACGTTTCGTTAAGTGCAAAAGTTACGCTTTTTATAACTGCAAAGTTATTATTTTTTTGCAATTTCTACTGGAGTCCAAAAGACTTCGAGAAATAGCTAATTATCGAAGATAAAAAAATAAAATGACGTATGTTGTACCTCGATACATAATTGGGCCGAAAACAGAACACCTCCTTTACAATAATTTACATAATTATCACAGAAGTTATCTCAGTTTAGTTTTTTACTTATTTAAGTATTTTTTAAATGTTACCACATAATAAATCATCTACATTCAGTAGGTATTTATTGAAAAAGGCTTTAAACAAGAATACATAAATATAATCTATTTACAATCTTTACATAGTATAAAACAAAGTCGCTTCGCGCAAAAGCTAGTAATTAACATATCACAGGAATCAACTTGGTTTTCTTTTTACGCTGTTAAATTTGGTCATGTTGAAATAGGTTTAAAAAGAATAAAAAATATAATCTATATAGAGTGCGCCTGGAGTCATGTAAAAAGAACGCTGGACGCTTACTGCACAAGTTCACGTGAGCGCTCTTTTTACGTGACGCGAACTTTACGTACATTTACAATATTTAACATATCACAGGAATCAAGTTAGTTTTGTTTCTTACTCTGTATTATTTATTAAAGTGTAACAATATAATAAATCACCTGCGACTATTATATGCTATGACTGTACTTTTAACAACAGACACTTAAATTTTTAGAGTGATTTATGGCCGGGGGAAGAGATGGGAAATTTTTGGTTCGTTTATACGCATAGAATGGAGAAGAAAGATGATGAAGAATAGATGATAGATGGGGAAGAGATGGGACTAAACCATATTTTTTGTTTCTTTTAATCTTCAGGTATACGAGGAGCACTGTTGGAATCAGAAGATCATGAATGTCCGGATTGTCGTGAAAAAGAAATAGCCCCAACAACATTAATTCCTAATAGGTAAATATTTTAAAACAAATCATGCCTTTATCTCTTCGTAGGAACCCCAACAATAAACTTTATATTATTTTTCATTAGAAAAAATTTTGAGGATCACGTTAGATGTTGATATACGGAAATGTGGAAATGAATTAAGAATATCGTCTACTGCCATGTTAAACACAAATGGTGTATCTCTAGAACATTAAAAAAAAAAACCTTCAAATTATGAATTTTACAAATATTGTTGTGCCACACTCAGAGACTTCACTTAGTAAAAATAAGCGATATATATAATCTAAAGATACTAGATGCTAGAACTTTAACAGCTCCAAAGATGAGATGACTTTTCAAACGGATATGCTGAGAGGCCGGCCACATACTAGAAGAATGAATGTCAAAAGGCAATGTCCAAAATGTGTAGAGTTAGTGACCGCCGCAAAAAAAGGCAGAAATTTTATTACGTGCTTAGGATTTTATTTTATACTTTTTTTGAACCGCTATTTGTCGTTTGATCAGACGAATTACATAAGTTATTGGTTTTCGTTCGATACATTTATAGAAAAGGAGACTGGGAAAAGTATGGGAAGAGCGATACGGTTTTGTTAATTGTGTAGGTACGATACCTCATCTATACCTCATCATTAATGAGTATAGTTCTATACTCATTCATTACGATATTACGTATTTGCGGTAGTAAAATGATAAATATTGATTAAATGGATGATTAGTAAGATTACCTTAGTTCTATTAGTTTGCCTTATTGAATTATATATTTTTTTTAGGTTTTTAAGGAATTCGGTGTCGTCTTTCCGTAATCAAACGGGCTATAGCCGACGAATGCCTCATCGTCCTGCCGCGGTCCCCATTCAACAACACCAGCCTGTCATAGGTAATTGTATTTTATTTATCTACGTTATTTTTAAAGTGATGCATTTATTATTTACTAGCGTCCCGCCCCTGCTTCGCACGGTTTTTACGACTTGACAAAACATCGAGATTTCGTTATTATATGTAACTTTCCTTCCGGAATAAATTCTCTAAATGTTAGCGATCAAAATTCGTTGCGCAGTTTAGTAGCCAACGCAGTCTCAATACAGATTCGAAAAGCGACTTTAATTTAAAATATGTATAATTGTTTCGCAGTAAGATGGTTGAAACCGTGATACAGTTGTTATATAAAAGTAAGTAAGATACACACATGCACATTTAGCGGAACATAAAAAAAGGCATTTAAAAAAAAAAACGGTTTAAATTAACATGTAGTATTGATACTTCTTTTCTCATTTAAAATTACACCTTCTAAAATTAAAAGGAGATCACATATAATATTAATTTTGCGAGAAAAATACTTTTTTGTGAGAAATATACTTTCTTGATTTTTTAAGGTAACCAAGTAAAGTTGAAAAGTTTAGTTAAAAAAACAATAAAAAAATAATATACAGGGTGGCAGGGACATCGACGCGAAAAATGTTACCATGGATTCAGTACATGCTTCTGAATCCCCCTGAGAATGATGTTATCTATTGTTTCCTGTGATAGTCTTTGTCATTCCTCAACTACGGCAATTCGCAGTTCACCTACATTGACAGGAGCTAGAATTCTGGATTTTACTCTTCGTTTCAGCAGATCCCAGACGTGTTCTATCGGATTCATATCCGGTGATCTCGCTGGCCATTCTATAACTGTGATATTCACATTATTAAGATATGCTTGAGTTGAACGAGCAGTATGCGGCCGAGCATTATCCTGCAACAAAACGAAGTCGTCATCGATAAAGGGGCAAACGGTACCACATTTTCTACTAAAATTTCTCTTGCATAACGAGCTGCAGTCAGACTTCCTCCATCGACCACCACCAGGTCCGTACGAGCTCCCAAACATATCCCTCCCCAAACCATTATTGATCCTCCACCATATTATTATGCCACTGTAGTTTCAAAAAAAAATCTGATTATATCGTTCTCCTTTGCGTCTATATATTCTTTGCCTTCCGTCAACTTGATTTAAAAGAATTCTGCACTCATCACTAAACAATATTTTACCCCATTGGTCCGTGGTCCAAAGTCGATGTTCCCGAGAAGAACTTGGTCTGTTTCTACGATGATGGATCTCTAGTTTTGGAGCCTTGGCGGGCACGAAAGAAACAAAGATATTCTTTGAATCTTCTTCGTACCGTACGTTCACTTACTGTGACACCTCGAACTTCCTCAAGCTCATTTCTGGCTTGGACGGCCGTTAGACGTGGGTTCTTACGTACGTGAAGCTGAATGAAAGGATCATCCCTGCTCGAAGTGCGTCTTTTTCTGCCTTGTCCCGGTCTTCTCACAAAAGCATTAGTCTCCCTGAATCGTTTGATACTGCGATAAATTGTTGAAACAGGTCGGCGAAGAATTCTTGAGACAGTAGGTTTGTTCATTTCTCCTCATCTCAAGTGGCAATCTCAATTGCGCTCAAGTCGGGCATAATGAAGTCCTTGACTTTTAAAAAGGTTAAAAAAATTACAAATGAAACTGAATTTTAATGAAAATGTTGACTACGGGAAATTCGCTCGAAGTGATGTAAGTACGAATAAAATTAAAAGAATCGCACTAAAGGTGACGTTCAATTGTTTTCTCAATTTGTAATAATTATTTCTAAAATAAAGCAAATTAACAACCAGCCAGCAATATTACACAAACTAGATTTTCGTATTTTTTTTTGTTCGGCAAATTTTGCCGGTGTGTGTAGTTATATTACTAGATTGTGCTCGTATCATAGTTATATTCCTAGTAAGACAGTTATCAACCGCTTTCATAAACTTAACTATATTACGATATATGGCTATACCTCTGGGTAGATAACTATATCACGGCTTCAATAATCTAACTGCGACATATCGGTTACTAAGCATTTTTATTGCTAACACGTGCTTAATAAAGCTTTTTCGTTGTTTCTAGAACCTCCTCCAATTGCACAAGTCCTGCCACCGCCGAGCGGTCCGGTGCAGCCTGGCTCAAGTGGTGGTGGTTAGTATTCTTTTTTTTTTTAATGCACTAATATAGATCAGGCAGAGTAATGCAGTCTATAATTAAAAAATCTAATCTTTAAAGTGTGAGATGTGATTCCTAGTGCATGTTCATGTTTATTTTGAATAATAACATGTTTTCATCATAAACTAGCAACCGCATTCGCTACGCACGAGTGTGATTTACGGATGTGGCGTAATTTTGGTTAAAATGAAATGTGTTATAAATGGCAAGTTTTTCTATATGTGGTTTGACCGCCGTGCAGTTTAATTTCTTGCGATATTTTGTTAACTGTAATATTTGCTAGTAGGATATTCTATTCTATGCCCTATTAAATCATTGATCATCCGTCTTTTTAGAAGTCAATCCGCAAATACGTTGGCGCAGATGACATAAAAAAAAAGTTTGTGTAGCGGCTAGCTAAATTATAAACTATGTACATTTCAAGAAAATATAACTGATATTGGCGCCGATTCCGTTGTTGAAAACTAAACTTAAATTAGCGAATGGACATATGTATTTTATTGACTGACAGCGCGAGAAAAGGATGGCGATAATAAATAAGAACCATGGAATTAGAGATGTACATACAGACCAGTCGGGAAAGCTGACTGTTCGGCCATATTTGTAGTAGGTGACTAGTTGGCAACTGGTCGGCGAAATGCGTCGATTAGTCGGCTATTTACTAAATTCATATTTCTATGCTTAAAAATAGGGTGATTGAATTCGTAACCTTTATTGTAAATCATTTTTATTTTTGAACAAGTGGGTAATATAATCTAGGATAGGAACTAAAAACTAAATTATAAACGAGGGCTTCTAAAATTCTGAATAAAGAACGCACCTACGTAACCTGTTATTTACTATTTAAATTAGAATCACAATTTCGGTTGTTGCACAGAAATTGCATTTGATTCACACTGTCGTAAATTCAGAATGTTAACACACTCAGTAGAGTGACTAGGTGATCAGAGGTGCAAAGACGAAATTGGGTTACGTGATTATTATTTAGCCTCAAGTAGTTACTTTACTTACAAGCCGTGTGCCCGATGGGACGAACTTCCATACAAATTTTCATCCCCTATTTTATTCATTATGGAGGAGAATTTTCAAATGTTCTTCCTTAGTGCTCACTTTCGCAATAAAAGGAACTCTTTTGCAAAATTTCATACTTCTAGACCCCAGCGGTTTATCTTTTGCATTGTTTGTCCGTGAATGAATGAATGAATGAATTTATTTAATTAATCATATCATAGTGCTGCCGTGGCTGCCGTATGTGGCCCCCTTTTTGTTAGCTAGCGCTGGTTGTTACGTGCTACCACAGGTTCGGTAGTGAATGTAACAAGGGAACCCTGGATGCTAAAGGGAGCCAAGCGAACTTGAACAGTTTAGCCCGCCTCGGATAGGTACAATTTTCTTTAGAGCATTCAAACAGAAGTAGGAGCTACTTGGTGGACATGCACAGAAAAGTTTCAGAATTAAGAGAACCTAAGCTGCAAGAGCCAGCGAAGTGAGCTTTTGGCTTAATATGTTATTCTAAAACACTCGCCTACTGAGGCCGTATATATAGGTCTTGACCTAAGGTTGGCTTGGCAAACCTCCGGCCATTCCCAAACACCGCGGGCCCTGGTGCCCCACACGACTTTGCACCTTAGTAGTTACCCCCCACTGAAGACACTCGATCATTAATTACCTGGTTTGGCAATATTTTTATTTGAATCAGAGATAATTAAAAACCTCGTGCTTATTGGTCGTATCGTTAGTGCGGAGATGATGGCATCTGTCTCAGTGTTGCGTTGGCTTCTGTATTAAAGAAGGTCGGGTCGGGGCGAGCGGGGTGTCCGGCGCTCCGTGCGGCGCGGCGGGCGACGAGTCGGACGGCTCGGCCGACGACAACATCACGCTGACGCTGCCGGCGGCGCACCGCGCGCCCCGCGCACGCCGCGCGCCCGCGCCGCCGCCCGCCAGCTCCGACCGCCACCGACACCCGCGCTACGGTACATGAAGCCGAGCTCGCATGTCTGCCAGATATCTGCATGCTTTTATAGGGCCCTACCACCGACACATTTATTTGACTGACTCCGCTAGATCACACCTGCATGTGCTTCCCTTTTTAAACGAAAGAAAAAATTAAGTTATGCATTCGGCGTGTTTTTTTTTTGTTCATGTATATACATCGATTTCTCCGTGATTACTGGGCCATATTATGTGATTCTGTTTCGTGTTTATGAGTTAGCTTCAATGTTTTTGAGCCTCTTCATCTGTTGATGATGTTATAATAGTCACATAACAATTTGTGGTACACAAGATTGTGTGGGGCACTTACCACAACTAAAAAGTGAAAAATAAAATAAAACTTTTTATGTACAAGATGTTAGTAAAAAACAAAAAGCAAAATACTGTATGGCTTTTTTAAAAAGTTTTTTAAATCTAGTTATTAAACCTTGGCACCACACCTCAACGCGTAATTTAGAATAGTATTGGAATGACGCTTTAATAAAATTTTGTTGACTATATATACTCCATAGGTTTAGGTTAAATAAAGGTAAACAAATCATAAAAAGGGTTTTTATAGATGACACTTTCTTGTTTAAAAATACGATAAAACGGAATTAAATTTATTTAAGATTTTACAATAGTTTCCTCTTTTATTAATGTATGTTAGTTAAACCTTTATCATTTATTTTTACGAGTACAACTGTAACGTAGCATGACAAATGAAGTGACAGGTATTACGTTTAGTCTGTTACTTGACAGCTGTCTAGTGACGTGGTTTTTTTTGTTTACCTTTATTTAACTACCTAAACCTATGGAGTATAGTTCATCTCCGACGGTGTAAACTGAATGCTAAAAGGAGTTTTAGTTTGTTGCTTCGTCGTATCTTATATTTTTACTAACACCGCTAGTAACATTGAACTCCTGCTTATTTCATTCGGTTATTAAGATGTTAGTAGGTGTTTTAATGAAACTATGTGGTTGCGTGACTCAGCTACATAGAACCTTATTTAAATACGTTGTTACATTATTAGGTGCAAATGCTGTAAGGGCTATCAATTTACAACTTATTTATAAGTAGCGACCCGCTCCTACTTCGCACGGTTTTTACGACTTGGCAAAACATCGAGAGTTCTTAGGTAAAGGTAACTTTAATATTAACGTGTTATGCATATAAACCTTCCGGAATAAATTCTCTAAACGATGGTGAAAACCTCATCAAAATCTGTTGCGTGGTTTAGAAGAACAACGCGGTCATACAGTCAAACGAGAAAAGCGACTTTGTTTTATAATATGTATACATATTGAGCCATAGGTGGGGGCATTCTGAATGTTTTCTAAAACATTAAAAATAATAAAAATTCAATGGTTAAAGTGTTTTTTTTACCAACAGCGTTTATAATAAGTTTAATGCGTCTAAACCAATTTTCAAAGCACCTTTTCGACACGGCCTGTTCGAACGCTACAAGCGCCGCATCATCGGCGATGAAAACTGTATCCTTGAGTTGATTTTTTATTTTAAGGAATGAAAATAAATAACATGTTCCCAATTAAATGCTGATTGGAGGGTAGCCCTTTAACCCGTGTACTGTCCAGGAAGTCCCTCGTTTTGAGCGCTGAGTGCGAATTCTATCAATAGATTCGTTTCAGGCGACAATAGAAATCGTAATAAACATCGCTCGAAAATGTTCCCGCCGCAGGTCTATCTTTTAGTGAGACAGGCATGTATTTAATCCATCCGCTAATAAACCCCATTTTGTGCCCCTGAAAATATTATTGAACACTAATATAATGATTACGCCCCTTTTTGTTAACGTCAAAAAAATCAATCTTTATTTTGGACTCTTTTGATCAACTAAGCTTTAGCTTTATAAAATCAGAAGCGATTTGTAATTTAAATTCAATGAAGTCCTCATGGTTCGATGTTATTTTTTTTTTTTTTGATGTGTAGTTAAATATTTCCCATTTTAAATAAACTCGTAAATAAAAACGAAAATTACGACGTACTTATAAAAATCATCATAAAAAAGAACTCAAAATAAAGCAATAATCAATATTTTCAAAACAAATTGTAACTGACCAGTGTCTCATACATACATTTTTTCGCAAATCTTTCTTATTGCACTGTTAAATATTTCACATCGCATTTAATGTTATGATGTGGTCGAAAAAATATATGTTCCCGGCGTTCTTTGTTTGGATATTGGGGAGAGTTAGTATTAAGAGCAAGTCGCACCTAATATTGTTACAATAATATAATATGGTATTTTAGCAAAAAGTGCAAGTAATTTATTTAATATTTTGTTTTGTTTGTTTCAGGTCCACAACCTGGCTTAAAGCCTCCTGGAATAGAAACTCCACCAGCAATTCCTATGAATGTAAGTTTTCAATTGTCTACTCCAGAGTACAGAAAAATAAAAAGTAAAAAGTTCTCATAATAAATGGTGAGGTTATGAATTTACTTATTCTTTTTAGATGCCGAGAATTGATGAGCAAAGAGCCAGTACGCCAACTATTGATGAAAGAAGAGATCCAATGTCTTCTCAGGTATTTTATTGATGAGTTCCCAATTTTATCTTAAACTAGCTGATCCGACAGATGTTTGAAAATGTATACATAAAAAAAAATATACATTCAAAAAAAAAAAAAACAAAAAAATACATTCAGTTTTTCCCGTTTTACAATTTTCCAGAAAACTTTCCCAATTTTTCTTTCCATAAATACCTTATTCGGACGAAAAATTACCAAATCGGTCCAGCCGGTCACAAGTAATGCGCTTAACCAACCCATAGCATTTCATTCTTTTTGTATAGATTGCAACATTGTGCATACAAAATTGATTAAAATCATGGTATTATAATATACTTTGCCAGGTATGGCATTCCGAGAAACAGTGGTCACGTGGGTGACAGAAGTTCACGTCATCACATCTGTGTTACCAGAAGTTTGTAATAATGACTCCCCAACCACCGTTATTACCTGTGCGAATCCGATAAAACAATGAGGTTTTAATTAACAATTACGTAGGTTTATGTTTAAATTGAATTGTTTTGCTTGATTAGACAAACGAAATAACAAATTAAAACATTTGCTAAGCTAAGCATAAGCTATGTACATATTTTTTAACAGAATGGTGACTGAAAATCTTTCATTAATTTGTGTTTTGTTGCAATAAAGTGGCAACTGGATAGTGACGTAAGTATGTGTCACTCCCGGAATGCCAGACCTTGTTTTATTAGACCATGATTAAAATCAACATTTTCTGACAGTCACAACGCGTTTCAGCATTCCTTATCAAGTATTTTATTAGTCGAAAATCTCATGTTTACTGTTGTGAGACTTACCAGACATACAAATTGTTTGAGAAAAAAAAAAAATGAACAATTGAAAAACAGAAGAGCCTGTGTGTAGCAATTAATAAGAGCAATGAACTATGGTATATAAATCGTTGTGCCCTGTATGATTGCGCTGATTGATAGCGTTGGTAAAAATAAACAGCAATTCTAATTTAAATTTACCTGTAGTCTTTACACACTGTCTACGTTTCTCATCCAACTCTCCTATCGTAGGTCTGCTGAAAGAAATTTCTGTTATAATAATCAGTACATTTATACTCTTTTAAATCAAAGTAAAATCATTTATTTCAAATAGAACCCCTGTAAGGCACTTTTGCACGTCAAAATTTTCAAGATTATCTATCTTTATGTATTTTTAACTGACTTCCAAAACGAGGAGGTTAATCTCTATTAGTGTTTAGTAATGTCGTGATGGCCCGCTAGTTAAGGCCTAGCCTCATGCACGAGGTGCTGGGTTCAAATCCGGCCAAGTACAAATATGACTTTTCAATTCATATGTACTTTCTAAGTTTATCTTGGAAATCACTGACATCAGTGATGGATAAACGTCGTGAGTCACGATGTTTCCTCGCGATTCCTGAAATACCCCCTTTTTTTTTTGGAGGATGGGATATCATCAAATGACTTCTCCCGCTCTGGGCAGAGCGAGAGGGTGTGTCAGACTTTTACTGACTAAAACCCACCCGTGTTCCTTCCGTTCCCTGTGTGCCGGGGCCGCGATATCCCTTTCGGACAAACCCGCAACCCCAGCAGGCATTGGTCTTTCGACCCCGTCGGTTGGTGCTGACATCTCTTTGAGGCGCGCGTGGAACACGACGCGCCGTCGACACGGGCCTGGTCCTTATCGGACGGCGAGCTGCCCATTGCTCACCGTCCGCAAGCCCGCGCCTACGGTGGCCGGAAGTTGGCTCTCGACTCCCGACGCCCGGGGCGTCTCCTGCGGCGAATAGGGCCGCGAGGGCGTGCAGCTTGCATCTCCCTCGCGCGCTCCGCCTCCTCCTTCGCGAACATAACTGCTTCGCAGAAGGAGGTGACTCCCATGCACTCTCGCTGCGAACCATGGCCTGAACTAGGGCCGGACGTGAGAGATCGCCGACGCCGATCGCCTCCGTGAGGACACGGCGGTGCTCCGCCCAAGCCGGGCAGACCTCCACCGTATGCTCCACCGTGTCCTCCGGGCGATCCACACAGTGGTGACACCCGGGCGTTTCCTCCCGCCTTACGCGGAACAGGAACCTCTCGAAACAACCGTGTCCGGTGAGGACCTGCGTCAGGCGGAAGGTGAGGACGCCATGGCGCCTCTCAAGCCACTCCTCAAAGAGGGGACTTATCGCCGCAATTGTGGCGTGCCCATCCTGAAAAAACCCTGACTTGTAATAATATAAGTCGTCAATCCGCCTTGCGTAAGCGTCGTGGTGATACATGCTCGTGCCTTCTCTGTATTAGAAGAGGCCTGTACCCTGCAGTGCGACAATAATATGGTATATATTATTAAGTGTTTTGTATGTACATGAATAAATAAATGTTTGCTTAAATTTCATATTGATCTACTTTTCAAGTGCCATTATAGGAGGTACCATGTTTAATGTACTTTAAAAGCATTAACATAAAATGACATGCCAATCCGTGGTCAGGCCAAAAATGCTCATAATATACTAGTTGACAGTTTTTGAGAAACCGATTAATAATGTTCCTTGTGAAATTATGAATATTTCGGCTAGCAACTTTGATAGGTCAATATTTTCTTTTTTTGATTCTTAAGTATAAAAAAAAATATTCAAGGTAGACAAATAATTATTTGTTTTAATGTTTACTTTGATAGTCGTAGGTTAGACAATCTCCATTTCCTCATTTTTTATGTGCCTAATCAAAATATGACTGAATGCTACAAATTTAGTTGACTTATAAAGAACTCTTACACGTTGTGCAAGAGGGTCACACTACCAATCAGTGTTGTTCCTTTCAAGACCTTTATTTTCGTCTATTGGTAATGCAAAAGAAACGTCTGACGCATAAAGTTTGTTTCTATTTACAATTGGTAACAGTCGTTCTACAAGGGGTTACGTGCGCGCTCTGATTCGCCTTCAATTTCACGTGACCAATGGCTTTATTTCTACGCAATTATTTCTCAAAAATATTAATTAATCTCGCGATAATCTAAGAAGCCCGATTTGACACCTATCAAAGTATTTTGTATGGGAAAAAATAATCGGTTGCTTTAAAAATCGATTCTCAAGACATCGATTTATATTTTTTTTGAGGGTGGGAAATTATCAAATAATTTCTGCCGCTCTGGGCGGAGTGGGAGGGCGTGTCAGACTTTTACTGACTAAAACCCACCCGTGTTCCTTCCGTTGCCTGTGTGCCTGAGCCGCGATATCCCATTCGGACAAACTCGCAACCCCGGCATCATCATCATACTTAAAAGTTTGTAATCGTCTATTTATCTACATTGTTTAAAACTGATTCTCGAGGAATATCGTTTTATTACACGTCATCATCAAAAAGGTAAAATAAATTCACAAAATTTTTAACATTTTTATTCACTTTCGTCACTCAAAAAAAAAACAAAAAAATCGATCCAGAAAAATTGCTAGTAAGTACGCGTTCTTATGGCTCAGCGACCTTTCTCGCGCATGTGTCATACTAAGCACGCGTAATTTAAAACCGCTGAGAAGTTCTTCGGTGATCCAACAGGTTTAAAATTTTGATCGTAGCCCGGCTTGGTTCGTAGTTTCGTATCTCTATCATCGCCACGAGTCGCGAGCCGCCATTTTGTGGCGATATTTGTGTAATGTCTATTTAGTTTGGTTCGGTTTAATTCGACAACATCGCGATACAGTGTGAGCAAGCTTCACACTTTTGTCACCGAAGGCGAGCCAAGTAAGTTCGCGAATTTAAAAACCGCGTACATTAAGTTCTCACGTCTATCTCCCAATTTATAATAAATTAATTTTCAATCATGTAGTCAAAATGTACGTCTCTTCTAAAGTCTTTCGGTATAATTTTCCTTTGATTGATTTTGTTTTTTTTATGTTTAAATATTTATTATTACAGTAATTATATGTATCTCTCTTTTCTAAATGTAATGTTCGTAAAAATATCCATTTTTCAGAAAATTGATTTTATTAGGTCAAAACACGGCTTAAAACAGTCACAACACTACGGCAACGAACCCAAAGACATGACATTGTAATGATGTCCTGTCGAAATATTATTCAACGATTAATTCCAGTTTTTGAGTGCATTTTTCAAATATAAAGTGAAAGATGGTGCTTACGAATGATACTCATTATTATCGTGTATGCATAACATAGTAATTAATTAAAATTAGAATTAGATTTTTCGATTTCTTACGTAGACGTTTATACAAAGTTATCGCGGCATGTATAATGAGAAACGTCAAATCGGGCTTCTTAGATTGTCGCGAGATTAGTGTAAAATCATTGACAAAATTGAAAACCAAAAGCCATTTTCTTACTGTCAACCTATTATTCGGTGTTTTTTGAGATATAACAAATCGGTTATATTTTATATGCACATGTATTTGCAGGTACTGTTCAATCGCGGACATCCACCATTCATGCCGGGCCCACCACCGTCACGGCGTTATAAGTAAGATATGTTTTGTACACAGGTAAACATATTCCAATTTAAAATTGCGCGTTCCTCCAGTGCTTGTTACATAAGTACACATTGTACTTGTATGTTTGTGTAGAAAATTCAGAGGACTGCCGCGCAATTTTATATTAGACTATCTATACTTATAAGTACTTATTAGGTATAAGATACAATATTAAAACATTATATCGTGTATTTTACCAGTTCACCATTCGGCAGAACTATGGGACCCGGGGGCCCGCGGTCGTACAACGAGCGTTATCCTCCGGAACCTTACCAGCCTCCTCCGCCTGGAATAAAAGACTCGCCCACTAACGGGTATAGTATTAAAATAATGTATTATGTTTGCTCTCGCGGTTTTAACATCGAATTGGAGACTACAGTCGTGATTTGTTATTTCTACATTGGTTTTTCATTTTAATATAATGTTTATCCTGGTCTTCTACTTTCAATTCATGAAGTGCTCCAACGCCGTAAAATACTTTCGTCTAGTTAAAGTTATTTTTGAAATTACGTTGATATTGCCCTTTGAATTTTGATTCACTAGTTAATTAAAGACAGTCGTCTCCCTCGATGGATAAAACCCGCTTGAAGACCACTTCGGGCTACATTGTTCGGCTACCATTGCAAATTATGTTGTCGTAGGCACGGCGAGGACCCTCTCGAGGCTTTCAACCGAATGATTCGTGAGAAAGAGATGCGGGCAAAGCGGCGAGAGGAGGAGCGCAGACGAGCGCAGTCCGGCTCGCGCAGCACGCGCTCTCGCACGCCGCGCTCGCCCCGCTCGCAGCGCTCACCGCGATCCCCGCGCTCCCCGCGCTCACCACGCCCACTCCGTGCGTCTCGCTCGCCACGCCCACCACGCTCGTCTCGCTCGCCCCGCCAGCCACGTTCGCCCCGCTCGCCCCGCCTGCCACGGTCGCCTCGCTCGCCACGTTCACCGCGCTCGCCGCGCCTCCGACCCCGTAGTCGAGGTTCCAGCCGTCTCCGGTACTCTAGGTTCGTTGATAGTCCTCATTTTTGCACGTTCTACTCGAATAAAAACGTTGGTTTATGTTTGTTCATCGTCTTGCTTCATATTTGTATGCATGTGCTTGCTTATATTGTATGCGTTTGTTGTTGTGCAGTCTTTGTAGTCGCCTGTCATTCTTCCCCGACCCTTGTTGAACTTTAAAATATTCATATCAAAACTTTCAAGGCAAAACGTAATAATAAAGCACTGTCGAAATTATAATTTGACGACCGATGAAATATGTTTATTAGGAAGTCCCGCTGTAAATGATTTTAATTTATCATCGATTGTTTTATTTTCGCGTTTTATAATGTGTATTGAATTTTGATATCCATTGAGTTTGCCAAGCAACTGCGCTGCACGTTGTCAGGAGCCGAAAACATATCCCCCTTTTTGGTAATTTTTCTTATATATATTAAGTAATGTTTTTTAAGGAACACATTTAAGGTTGATGCGTTAATGTAGCCCGAGATATTCAAATGTTAATGTAATAAATAAAAAATGTCCAATTCAAATCGCAAAAAACTAAAGAAAATTTTAATTTCGCGGAAAATTTACATTCTATTTATTTCGGTGACAAAGCTGAATCCAATTTTCTTGATATTACGTACATGATTTATTTTCTGTTCCATTGGGTTTGTGACTACCAACCAACTGGACGACAGAAATAATCTCTCTAATAAATGATCATGAGAAAATACATAGCCTGTTAAAATCATATCTCCTTTGGCTTTGCCGTCGTCTCTTGAAGTAATTATTCAGGCGATTTAGCGATTGTTTATTATAATTAAATATGTTTGTCGGGTCACCAATCAGTATGTAATAAATACTATTGTATCTTCGAACTCAGATGAATTACGGCTTGGTTGCCATACTGAACAATTTTTCTATTTTCACCAGATTTCGAACGAAGTATGTTCAATACTGGGAGATATATTAGGCCAAAACACTATATAATGTGGGCTATGTCTTTATATTGCTTTTTATGTTGTGCGCAACGATATTAGTAGATCTAAAGTCTGCCAATACATTAGCATTTGCTAATGTATTGGCGGACTTTAGATCTGCAATATTATGTGAATAATGTAGTTAAAGTTTAATATTTCTTTTATCTCTCACAACATTAGAACAGAGAAACAGAATTTTGGCTTACATAGTACCTACATTTATTTTATATAGTCTCACCTTATTGTCTTTTTATATTACAGATCTCGTTCCTTATCACGCGGGCGGCTGCGCCGATCGCCTTGGTCGCCGCGACGTCGGCGAACTCGCGAGAGGACATTGTCGCTGACTAGGTCAGTACCTAACTCTGTAGTATCTAATTAGAGCCT
Source organism: Agrochola lota (assembly GCA_947364205.1). Classification (NCBI taxonomy): domain Eukaryota; kingdom Metazoa; phylum Arthropoda; class Insecta; order Lepidoptera; family Noctuidae; genus Agrochola; species Agrochola lota. Next base: position 11,665,422 of record OX376223.1, on the reverse strand, counting down.
ACACAGTATGTCGATGTGTGTACACACATCGACTCATCGGACAAACCCGAACCAAATACCTGACTAACAGTAAAGGTTAACAAACGTGAATGTCTGTCATGAAAAATTAAGTAAAAAATTAGGACTCTGGAAAATTTAATACAAAGGCTTCCTAGAACTTAGGAAACAGTTTATTGTTGTTTATTATTGAATGAGTATTTTTCAGACGGTACTTCCGTGACCTTTTTTCATGTAATGTACATAAATACTAATGAATAATTAGGGAATGTGTGTTGCGTATCAGATCGCCGTCCCCGCGACGCCGGCACCGCTCGCCGCTGCGCTACCGCTCGCCGCTGCGCTCGCCGCTGCGCTCGCCGGCGCCACGCTCGCCGCTACGCTCACCGTTGCGCTCGCCGCTACGTTCGCCGGTGCGCTCGCCGCTGCGGTCTCCGCCGCGCGAGCCTATGCGTTCACCACTTCGTCCACTCATGCGCTCGCCGCCGCCGCCGCGCAATATATCTCCACATCGGTAAGTCTACGTCTATCTGACAATTCATTTATATTGACTTAACTAAGAATTAAGTTGTGTAGACGCACTAAGGGGACGAATGAGGCTAGAATCTCATCTCAATTAAGTCGATGTCCAGCCTATGTTGAATGTCGTTTCATCGAAAAGATCAGTTTTTGTGTTGAATGTCATTGAAATAGAGATTTAGATTTTTTATTTTTGTTGACAGATATGCTGGTGTTTACGACGAACTGTTGTCTCCGCCCCGACGTACTGTTGAGCCGCCCTACGGAGCCAGGTACGATTGTAACAGTCTAAATAGTGTCTTCATGCGCCTTTTAACGACACCTAAGAGAATAATGCGTTTGTTCGTTGACGTTATGAAATTGCTGAGCGGATTGAACCTGTGTTCGCGTTTCAGTGTGCAAACTTGGTCAGAACCGCATATCGCGCTACGTGTTTTAAATTGTGTTAACGTAAGCTGTTGAAATGTTATTACTTGTTTAATGTATGGCATTTTCATTAAGCAAATAAAATTGGTTTATTTACTGAGAATTTGTTGGTGAGATGTAAATAGGTTTTTCAGCATTGTGGTAAGTATTATTATGCAAAAGATAATAACAAAAGTTGTTAACATGGACGAGAATCTTTGACGTCAATTTAACTCCGAAGCTGTGATAAACTTATTTAAGGTTCTTGTTGTTAATATGGTAAATGTAATTTGATTGTAAAACACGATTTCAAGCAAGACATTATAGCCCGGGGAAGTTATGCCAAATTTTAGGCTAACTTTGCATTAATTTAAAACAGTGATTTTTTCATTTAACGTAATAGGGTATAGTCAAGGGAGTATATTAAACTGTATACCGCGAAAAGTTCACCCCCGCGTGTACGTTTTTTTCTAAGAAAACATCTAATTTCAATTTTACGTGGTAGAAAAAAATATTAACAGATATGTTTGTTTGGAGTGTTTGTCGAAGAGATTAGGTATCACAAGTAGGTAAAAAAAAATAACATTTTCATCCACGGAAATTTCCATAAAATAAAATTACGTTTGTTTTTAAATTGTACTTCAAGCAAAAATATTAACAGCAGTTTTTTTGCATCAAATTACTTAATTAAATATTGAAATGCGCTATTCAACAAAATTAAACATATTGTACTAGCGCAATTTAGTTTAACTTTTATGTATAGGCTCTATCTCACTTAATTACAAGAAAATTAAACAAATTGAAGCAATTTTTTTTTAATGGATAGGTATATAACATTTTGCTTTAATGTGTTTAATTTTCTTGTAATTAGGTCGGATAGAGCGTATAAAAGTTAAACTAAATTTAACTCTGTTTCATTTTTGCCTGAACCGTTATTGCAAAAAACTTTTATTAATATCTTGCGCTAGTACAATATGTTTAATTTTGTTGAATAGCGTATTAAAATATTGAATTAAGTAATTTAATGCAAAAAAACTGCTGTTAATATTTTTGCTTGAAGTACAATTTAAAAAAATCGTATTTTTATTTTTATGGAAATTTCCGTGGACGAAAATGTTTAATTCTGAAACAATATATTAGTTTTACGAATTTTTTACATAATATAACCAAAATTTTCCTGTTAACTATTTTGCCTCAATTTTTATTCACAAAAATGCGTTTTTGTTTTTTTTACCTTGATGCGGTCCTGGAAAATGTTTAATTAGTTTATATTATTTGAAGAGCTAAGTTTAAAAACACGATTCAGAAAAAAAAATCGCTGTTAGGATTTAGTGCAGGGTTCAAACCTAATTTGGGCCTGTTATGCATATCTTTCTGAACATACTTTCGACTTTTAAAACTCAAATAAGGCTGGTATTCATCAAATGATAAAGTAAGGAAACTAGGTCAATGCTGCTTGAAATCGTCTGTTTTTTTAACAATGTGTATCTGACACTGACTGAAGCTATTGAATAATGTAAAAATAAGATGCTTTAGGTATAATCATTTAATCATTTGTTAATATATTTGGTACAGTCAACCGTACGTCAATGGTAATAGTGTAACTTTGACAGCGCCTTTATTATGTCTCAGCTAGAGCAGTGTTACTGACGTGCGGGTGACTGTTCATCAGTAAGGTTCGAGGTTCGTTTAAGGACGAAATGAGATCTGAATAATGGCGCCCCTTGAGAATTGAAATACACAAGGTTACGATTCGTTTTTTCATTTTTAGTACAACATGCAAGTTTAAAAAGGTTTTTTTTTGGTTGGTCCAATACTTGGCGCCGACAAGACTATTCTAAGGTGCATCTGATCTTCATCTACATAATATGGTGTTCACAGAAGCAGCAATCGTTGTTACAAATAACCTAGGATGTAAGATCGAGTGAAGCTAGCTCGAAAATATAAGCCCCTCGGATAGGTTAGATTTTATTTTGCATCCTCATCATCATCATTTCAGCCGAAAGACGTCCACTACTGGACATAGGCCTCCCCCAAGCGCTGCCACATCGGCCGGTTCTGTGCGTATCCAGCGGATTGCAGCGGCCTTCACAAGGTCATCGGTTCACTTTGTTGGAGTCATTCCAACGACGAACCTTTCAGCCCCATCGGCTATCCGTTTTGCGAGCAATGTGCCCTGCCCACTGTCATTTAAATTAGCCAATTCTTCGGGCTTTGTCGGTTACCTTGCATCATACAGAAATAGGTGTTACCTTCCCGACTTATATCAAAAACCTAAGAATTAAAAGAACCTAGTCTGCAAGAGAGAGCGAAGCGATCTCGGAAATTTAAGCACCCCGCCTCGGGTAGGTTAGATTTTCTTTTGCCTTATGCAGAAAAGCTTAACAATTAAGACCATCCAGGATGCAAGAGCGAGTGAAGCGAGCTCATAAATTTTTGCACCCCGCCTCGGATAGGTTAGATTTGACCCTCTATGCAGAAATAAAGTTACTTGGTCGAAATATACAAAAAACTTTAGGAATAAAAAAAGAAGTCAGGCTGCAAGTGCAGGCGAGCTTGGAAATTAAACATTCCGCCTCGGATAGATTAAATTTTCTTTTGAGTTTTCATTCAGAAATAGGAGTTACTTGGTCGACTAATAAGAAAAGTTTAAGAATTAAGAGTAACGAAGCTGCAAGAGTGAGCGAAGGGAGCTTGAAAATATTTGCACCCCGCCTCGGATAAATTAAGATGCCAGCAACATGTTACATATTCCAATAAAAAACCTACGTACTAGAACTTTTTTCAACCTTGTGTATGCCTGCCTGTTAGGCGCAAGGAGCGCCTAATTCATCCCAGCCTCTGTCAAACTTTATCAATCAATTATGCACCAATTCACCGGGGGCGTCAAACCAGATGCAGAAGAAGGCTCATTTGCCTCCGGTTCGGCGCCCCTTCTGGCCCCTGGAGCGGCCGCTCCGTTCGCCCTGTGGAAGAACCGGCACTGTCTATGACTTACTCTATGTTAATAAAACTCTTATGTACCTAGTTACCCCAACAGAACACTTTTATGTTTTCATCGCAAGTTAAAGCCAATTTTGGTTGCACGAATTGTCAATTTAATGTGTAATTTATATTTGCGTGTATTAACATTTTAGTCAGCGACAAATTTAATTTCGAATTTTTTATTCATTTGGATTTTGTGTACTATCATCGAACCTATACTCTAAAGGTTTAGGTAGTTAAAAAAGGGTAAACAAATCGTAAAAAGGGTTTTTTATAGTTGACACTTTCTTGTTAAAAAATACATTAGAACAAAATTAAATTTATTTTCGATCACATGATAGTTTCCCCTTTTATTATAGTATGTTAAACTTTATCATTTATTCTTAAACAACTTTTCGTAGATGTAACTGCTTTAGTACAATTTTTTTGTTAGATTTATAATAATAATATAACATTTTGTAATCTGTCCATTATAAAGAACCCAAAAAGACAGGTTCCCCAAACCTTTTAGAAAATACAACTAATTAGATAACATTGCTAAATTGAAGAGTACAACTGTGACGTAGTCTGGCAACTGAATTGGCAGGTATTACGTTTAGTCGGTTAACCAGACGCCTTTGTTGACAGCGTTATCGAAAAATCGTTCGTTTTTGTTATTTATCGTTATTGGGTTTTAAATTCGTATCGTGGAAAAATGAGTGAACCCGAGGCTGGTACTAGCCAGACCAACTTCGCACAAACATTTCCATCACCGAAGAAGAAACGCTTCAAAACCGGACCTCTTTCGTCATCTGAGAAACAGACATTGATAAATGTGTTCAAATATGTGGAAGAAACATGGCCCAAAGACTGTTTTCCGTCAAAAACAGACATAGTGCAAAAAACTGGTGAAATAATGGGTATGTCTGTACCAACTGTGTACAGGGTTATTAAGGAATACAAAATATCGCATAGAGTGCAGTCTCCTCCTCCACCGGCAACGAAACCAAGCTTAATCGACAGTTTCGATGATATGGATTTAGCCGCAGTGAGGAGAAAAGTACATACGTTTTTTTTTGCAAATGAAATGCCAACTATTGAAAAAGTAATGGAAAGTGTCAATAATGATGACAGTCTACCTAATATTAAAAGAGATGTAATGTGTAAGTTGATGAAGAAATTAGGCTTTAAATACTCCAAACGCAGTCGCAAGAGTATGCTTATTGACAAACCAGACATTGCAGTATGGCGTGTAAAATATTTGAATGAGATTGCAAAATATAGAAGAGACGGGAAGAAAATATATTATTTGGATGAAACATGGGTCAATGAAGGTATGATAACAACATTAATATGTTATAAAAATTAATATTGTACTCTGTTACCTTTGTAAATATCTTATTACTCATTAATATTGTTTTTTTGCAGGACACACCAAATCTTCAACATGGCAAGATACGACAATAACATCCTGCAAAGAGGCTCACAGGCAGGGTTTGTCTACCGGATTAAAGAATCCCAGCGGGAAAGGAAAACGCCTTATCTTAGGCCACATTGGTAAGAATATTACTTTATAGCCTTTAATAGAAATGCCAAGATAACAATTTTATTTTATAAGCTTGTGATAAACATCATGTATAGTAAACATAATAAATCACACCTTGTTTCCCCGAAGGGTTGGGCAGAGGTGTACCTATAGAACACCCACATTTCGCCAGATATGTTTAAGTACCATGTAATAAATAGGGCACGAGCCTATTGCCTTGCCATTAACCGGGCACAACTCCAGAGACTAGGCTGCTACTGAAAATTTAGATAGAAAAACCCAATAACACTGGCCGACCTGTGAATCGAACTGTGAATTTCATGCTCAGCAGTAGCGCTTGCGACCACTAGACGAACGAGGCAGTCAATTTATAATAAATTAACATTTTAAGTCAAAGTACATGTGAGATGCTATGAGCATCTCACATGTACTTTAACTTATAAGAAAATAATGATTATTAGTCAGTTGTTGAATATTATTTAAAACTTTGTTTCAGGTTCATCAAGTGGTTTTGTTGAAGGAGGTGAATTAATATTTCAAGCAAGTAAGGGTGATGGCGATTACCACTCAGAAATGGATGCACATAATTTTGAGAAATGGATCACTACAATTTTCAAGAAACTGGAAAAAGACTCGATTTTGGTGATGGATAATGTCGAGATATCACAGTCGAAAAAAAGAAAAAGTGCCAACAACCGCATCAAGAAAGGCTGATATTCAAAAGTGGTTAAAAGAAAAAAATATTGCTTATGAAGAAGCAGAATTAAAAGCACAATTATTAATAAAAGTTAAATATGAAAAACACAAATACCAATCCTATGTTGTGGATGAATTGGCCAAGGAATATGGTGTCACAGTATTGCGCCTGCCACCATATCACTGTGAGCTCAATCCAATTGAGTTAATATGGGCTCAAGTTAAGGGGTTTGTAGCCGAGAAAAATAAAACTTTTAAAATGGCTGAACTAAAAATTCTTTTGCCAGAGGCTTTAGCTAATGTGACTGCTGAGAATTGGAAAAATTGTGAGGGTCATGTAATAAAAGAAGAACAGAAAATGTTTAAATTAGACAAAATAATTGATGATACCACTGAACGCTTTATTATTAATGTGACAGAGAGTTCATCAGAATCAGATTCAGAATAGAGACTATAAATATATATGTGACTATAATTAATATGATTTTAACATTTGAAATAAAAGGTTTAGCATCTATGAGTCACGTGGTTTTTTTTGTTTACCCTTTTTTAACTACCTAAACCTTTAGAGTATAGTTATTGTTTTAAATATCACAATAATTGTCTTTTAAGTATTCTATATTCTACAATAATTTGTTAGTAACAAATAGCAAGTTATTATTCATAATCTCTTCTGATACTTAGTCAGACAGTGCAGCGTGTAACTACTTTTGTTGCTGACTGAAACTACAGTTTCTGTGAATCGACGATCACGTTATACTAAGGCCCGTCGTCCACGATGCTACTCAAAAATAACCAGAAGGGTAATTCCCGTAATGCTGTCGCTGCATTCATCAATGTCAAAAATTTGAGGTAACCTGTAATTCCCCTACATGATTTTATCAGATTGAGACTGATATTAGCAAACCTTTCAAAAAAATACGGAAAAACATCAATAAGAAACCAGAATGTTACAGCATTAGTATTTCAATGTCCTTCCGTACACGAAGCAATAGATCCCAAACTAGTTAAAATACGTTAGAAACTACTCACGATGCGCTGTGCTGGTCTCGCGCCATTATTTTCGATAAAATTCTGGAAATATTGCTGAGGTTGAAATATTATTATTCCTTTGAAGAAATGGTAGCGTCGTGTAGAACTGAGCGCAGTATTACTAAATAATTTATAACTTTAGTATTTACCAACCGGTTCTGTCGATTTTTAGCAGCGTCGTTGACGATGAGGCTACGAGATCACGTCTTCTAGATCATCAAACTCATGAAAAGATCATTAACGGTATATTGTAGTCTATTGCAATGGATTATATATTGTAATTATTCATTTATTTTGTTTGTTATTATATTATAATTGTGGAGTATCATGTAAAAATATCAGACAATCGTCGTTTTTTATTTTATTTTATTTTACATTCATGAACAACGGTGATTGTTAATACATATACATACTTATCATTAAAATAGTGTTATATGCTATTGCCCTCTTACTTCAGTCACAGTTAAGAAGACAAGAACAGGAATCATGTTGTTTTTTTTGAATATGCTGGGCTAACTGGTGGCTACTCTGTGTGCCAACTGGTGCCTATCAATGCAGTAGTACCAATGTTAATCGTGTCTGAATTTTCAACTGTTGAGGTAGTACCACGAAGTAATAGTTTTAGAACTTACTTTCTGACTAGTATATGTCTCAGAAGTCCGAAATATTTCCAACATTTTCTCGTGTAGAGAGTTTGTTTTCTATTCTATATAATCAGTTTAGTAACAACAAAATATTTTTTCTAAGAGTTAGGGGTAGTTAAGAGTTGGGGTTATTTATCACGAATATGTTCTGGTCGGCATGATTTGGCACAGCCGGGCGGCAAAGTCAAATATATTTATATAGATACTAGCGCCTGCTTCGCACGGTTTTTACGACTTGACTAAACATCGAGATTTGTTTATTATATGTAGATTCGTGGCTAAATGATAACAGCCGCAAGGATCGATAGAAGGTTTAGCAACGCTTGCCACGGTCGGTTCATGGATGGGTGACCATGCATTACATATCGAGACTGCTCGGAAAAGCACATTAAGCCGTTGGACCCGGCTGTCATTCCTAGATCTTTGACAGTTCTTGCGGGTTGTCAGAAGCCCAAAAGTCTGACAACCAGTTTTAGCAAAGATTTACCTATCGTGTTACGCAGTAAATGGGTTGTGGACCTGCTGGGGTTGCGGGTTTGTCTGAAAGGGATATCGCGGCCCCGGCACACAGGCAACGGAAGGAACACGGGTGGGTTTTAGTCAGTAAAAGTCTGACACACCCTCTCGCTCTGCCCAGAGCGGGAGAAGTCATTTGATGATTTCCCATCAAAAAAAAAAAAAAAAATGGGTTGTGGAGGTCAGATAGGCAGTCGCTCTATGTAAAATACTGGTATTAAGGTCCATCCGGTTAGACTGGAAGCCGACCCCAACATAGTTGGGAAAAGGCAAGGAAGATGTAAATTTAATGTAATTGTTATAAACCTTCCAGAATAAATTCTCTATATGATGTTGAAAACCGCAGCAAAATCCGTTGCTTAGAAAAAAAAGGCGACTTTAATTTATAACATGTATAGATTTAGATAGACGTTCGAGAAAAAGCTGCTCGGCTTAGCTCGAATTGTGCCGAGCCTACCTGAACATGGTTCAGCGAGGGTAGATGAACGGAGTTTGCCGATCGACAGCAGCAAACTGAAACACACATACACACTGTTTGAGCAGCAACAACCCATTTTGGTTCCCAAGTTATCGGGGTCAAAAATTTTGGACCCAATTACCAATCACCCTGTATAAATAAAACACATTTCTGTACAAACAGCTACATATCAAGCTTTACTTATCCAGTATAGTTGATCTCTTATTGTACGGAAATCCTATACAATGCGAGATAATCCTATACTGGAAATATATAGCCATGTGTACTTTGAGCGGGTAAATAAAGTGAATAAAATAAATAATATTTTCAGTTGACAGTTCGACATTGACAATTAAGACAAATGTCAATGTAAAAGTACAAACCAATAGACCCATAAACTTCGCTTTTCCAATTCACTTTAGACATTGACAGAATCACACATCGACATCGGCTTTGTTTGTCAATTGCCATATGATAAGAAGGACAGTAGGAAAGGATAATAATGGTAAGTTATATATAAAATAATAATGCGAGCCTAATATTGTCCCACTGCAGGGCAAACGCCTCTTCTTATATAGAGAATAAAACAGAAAATTGGGAAATAGAAAGTAAACGACGACAATCGATAAGTATTAAAATAACTTCTTCCTGCCCTTGTCTCATGTTACTTGTGGTCAGCGGAACACGTTTTATTCTTCGATTCTACCCTGTCAACCGTTACGATATCTTCACTTCTTTCATATCATTCCTCACACAATTCATTCATCTTTTCTTCGGCCTTCCTCTCCCACTCCACATATAAACATTCATCACTCTTTTGATCACAAGCTTATTATCCCTTCTCATGACATGCCCATACCAAGCCAAACGATTTCCTTTCAACTTTTCTATCAATGGCGCCACTTCCAAACTTCCCCTCTTAAGCTTCTTTCTTACTTTATCCATTTTAATTATAATATTATATCAGTATTAAAGTATAAGGGTACTCCAATCGAATCTCATTATTTTGCTTGGCAACATCCAGTAATGTAATTTGTCGTTCATTGTTTATCAGGAATTCAGTAAGTTTTCCCACTTAAATACAGTTATTAGTTGAAACAGTTGCATACCTAGTTAATAGTGAGATACTATTTACTTTTGCTTACTTATTTATTTTATTTTACTTTATTTACTATTGCTGCGGCTTAGGGTGTGGCGCGAACCCATATAAATTAAGTCCCATCATGGTTTCATCCAGGCGAACACAACCTAATGCCTAGTTAATGCAGCCTAATAATGTTGCTGTAGTTTTAAAAAGTATTATATTTAATTAAGTAATGATAGACTGAATAACTGTGATAAACTTGAATAAAAATGTATTGACATACTATTGCTTTTTATTTCTTATTATAAGAATTATATTGTTGTTAGGTAGAATATTTTAGTCCTACTTGTTGTGTATTGATTATTAAGCTGTGATACGTAACTTGTATTTAATTGTTTTTATATTAGTTGTTAATGTTTATTCATATTTAATCTAGTATTATATTACTTAAACATGATTAAGAAGCGTATGTAATAAATTAAGTTATTGTTGGGCGATGCCAGAGTAATAACCAGTTAATATACAATATTGATTTAATTTTGTTTATATAAATACAAGTTTATTTACTAAAAGAATTCCTCTTGTAAATTAAACCTATGATTGAATTGTGTAAAGCCGGATTTATATTACTGTGTTGTGACGCCTTCTGAAGCAGGGTTAGCCAATCAAAACTCGTTGTGATTTTACGTAGTCCTGTATGGCTAACATGACAAGCGCGAGAACGCTCTTTTTCTCGTTTTGTCGAAATTTGTCTACGATTCTGACGTCATTCTAATCCCTAACATGACCGTAATCGACGAGTAAACTCGAAAAAGGCACTTTGATACTTCTATATCTCGCGACGAGAAACCTATGTTGGAAATTATTAAAAACAAATCATTTTTATAATAGCAACATCGGCTTGGGATTCCGTTTCATTCATTCAATGGTGCCGATTATCTTGTCACAAATGCCTCTATATTAGACTAAACACACCAAAATTTTGATTATTCCTGTCAAACGACGTTTTCCCACTAATATGGCACTGTGTTATTAATTTTGTGAAAATGAAAATTTTGCTATTCTGAATTTGACGTTTTTCACCTAAAATTTTGATTGTTTATCTAAATCTGGACTATTTTTAATCGCGATTAAAAAGGTGTGAATTAAAATGTGTTGTCATGAACCAAAATTCACACCAACAATTCGACGGTGCAAAAATAGTACTTTTTCTTTTCTTTTGATTTAAATATCTCGAAAATGGTGCGTCCTATCGCAAAAATAATGAAAATTTCGACCCCCTTTATAAAACCCATAAACCCTTAATTCTCAACATTTAGGTAACTTTTTTTTTTCCATATAAAACATGTCGTTCCAATATAAATAGTAGTTTAAAACTAAGTATTTTCATTATTAAGATATTGTAAAAAAAAATGACTAAAATAAGTACAATTGTGAAACTGCCATGCTATTTGGGAGTTTTTTTTTTGTATCATTATTTTGTCTACTCTTCTCGTCGTCAAAATCAAGGACGAGTAAATACGACAAAATGACAGAAAAATCGCAGATTATCTCGTGTTGAATTGTCAAAAATCGAGATAACTAAGGTGTCATGTTAGGGTTTGTCGACAAAACATCAAGTTTGATAGAACGAGTCGACTATTTTTTATGGCAGCGCTGTCAGAAACGAGAAAAGTGACAAAAATAGACGGCAATTAATGGCGCGAGGGTGAGTAATTGTCGCGTGTGTCATGTTAGGCCTACTGAACAGTTTCGTTTGATTGGTGTATCCCGCGGCACAACACAGTAATGTGCCGGTGGCTTAGGTCCGGACTCCCCCAAAGCGGAGACGAAACGAGAGGACAGATGTGTTTTTAACAACCAATATAATTTCGTTATTCACACATTTCGTCTCCACTTAGCTTTCCTGAGCGGAGATGTATCATATTTGTATGGAGCAATCGAAGCGGAGATGTGAACTGTGCTTTGCCGAGATTGAGCTGGGCGGCGGTTTTAAGCGGAGATGTGAGCTGTGCCTCGCAAGCTAGCTTCGGCGCGCAGCTGAGACGAGGTGAGATGTGAGCGGCGTGCAGTGAGCGGTCAACATCCAACGCTCGCCGTACGCAGCTCAGTTCCACTCTACCCAGCGCATCCGCTCGAGCCAGTGCACATCTCCGCTCCAGTCTAGCCAGAATGCATCTCCGCACTGCTTCGGTGGATACACCCTAGCTGAAAAACATCTCTTTTCGTCTCTGCTTCGGACATCTCCGCAGGTCCAGGCCTAAAGTTGACATTGTATGTACCTAGTGCCATAATATATTGTAATGATATTTTTCGGTAGCTGGGCGGTCCCAGCTTAAAAACTCTGTACTAGATGGTTAAAAAAGCTGGTTTATTGTGTGTGCTCAGAATTATATGTGGACATCGTGTAACGGTAAAGGTATTACTATTAATATACCGACATATCAAGTGCATGGATTCTTAAGATGAGAACAAATTACGTGGCAACATTGATTTGTTCCTAATCTGGTAGCAATCCTCATCCTTTGTGCCGTATCTCCACGTAGTACGCTTTGAATTAGGCGTCATTAAACAACATGTAACGGTTGTCACAGTGCGGTGACGCGTTTTCTAGATACACTCACCGGAAGTAAATGTGGCCCAAGCCCTAAACGCGAATTAAACCTATTTTTTGGGATTTTAAATGAGAATAGACGGCAACACAGTAGCTTCTCTAGTTGGTTTAAGAGTATAATACCTCAAATTGCTTAGCATGATGTAAGTTAAAAGTTTTTTTTTACTTTCGTGCTGTAATATTTACATTTTTACGACTTTTTAATAATGTGTAGGTATGCTGATCTCAGAAAAAAACATGTTCTGGTCCTAGTGCTGGTCTCTGGATGCATAAATCATGTGTTTCCATCTTACGTATGTCTGTTTGTTTGTTTGCTAAAACTGCCACCTTATTCCATTTTTAGCCCCTGATAAGTCTCAAAAGCAGCGGTGCGAAATCTGTTTTTTACACAGTGGTCTTTGCGGGCGCTGGTGCACCATGTTCTACCACATTTTGTTCGCCGCGTGTAAATAAGAGTCATAATTATTTTTTACAGCAAATCCTCAAAATTTACGAGTTTCATTGAGATTTGCAGCCTCCTGACACTGAGTTCGTCCTTCGACGATTAACGAGCTGGCTCAAGCGGCCTACGTAGCGCTATGTGGCATCAATATATTTTTGAGATCTTCATTTTTTTTTGACACGTTAGTAAGAATTCGTAAAACCAAAATTACAGCTTGGTAGTTAAAAAAATAATAATTACATTCCTGGAAACTTTAATAACAATTTTTGCATATTTTTTTTACACAAGTCAATTTTAAACTAACCTGATGTGAAATGAATCACCTAAATCAACAAGAGAAGCTACTTGGAATCTATTCCCATTAAAAATCCTAAACAATAAGGTTTCTTTGTTCACAAATTCACAAATAGGGCTTGGACCACATTTACAAGCGCTGAGTGTATATAGAGTAGAAACTGACTAACTGACATATCAGCGCACAGCCCAAACTACTGCGACTGGGAACGTGAAAGTATGCACAAGGGTTACTTTTATAATGTAGGCGAGCACTGAGATAAGGTTTTTGGAAATTCGGCCTTTAAAGTCTGAAAAGGGGATTTTGTTTGTATAAACATTTAATTCTTTGAGTTAATAAAACATGGAAGTTGTACGAATACATTCCTTAAAAAAGCTTGTCATTATTAGGGCAATAGCGCTTTAGCTGCCACGTCGTAGCGGCCTGCGACCGATTGCGGGCCGTAGATGCGTCGCTTCGATCTCGTTGGCCACCACGGCTCGATGGGGTCGCTGGCCGCGTGCGGCTAGGTGCGCGTGCGCCATGGTAATTTCATACTAATTAATCTATCTCTCTGGCCGCTGCGACTTGGCCGCTAGTGCGCTATTGCCCTTAGTGTTTTAAAACTGCCCCTCAAAGGGATTTTAGGGGGTGTTAACGTTTCTATGAAAGAATCTTAACGCTCGGTTCAATTAACTCGATATTAATAATTTTGACAGAAATGAAGAATAAAAGAAGTTGGGGTGAAAGGGAATACAGTTTATATATGAAAATTCTTTTCCTTTGATCTATACTTGCAAAATGGCCAAAACACGATTGTTATCATAGCATTTTTGAAAACTAACTTTTAAAGGGGTTAGAGGGGTTGCTGGAATTTGTAGAGGAAAATATGAAATCCATGCGAACGCATTCGCGGGTGATCTTCCATTTTATGATATTTTACGCATTCAAAGAATTATGATCTATTTAATAACTTCTCAGATACACATACACTCTTCCGTATACCATTTCCGTTACACATTGTATAGATTGAGGTTTTGTTGTTTTGGCTTCTGAATCTATAGTTACTTTCGTAAAGAAACAGTAAGCTGTATTATAACATCTGTGCAGTGATGAATGACATACATTTATTTTTTGCATTCTGCCTGCACCTGTCCTGATTACATGTGTACCTACGTACCTACTTATCTAAATATTTATATTTGTATCTGGTTAAACATAATAATACGTTATTGTTTGCTAGCTTTAAATTATGTTGAATCAAATGGGTGTAAAGTCTGAAACACGCAGACGACAGAAATTTTTGGTAAATTTTTTGTTACCAACAAAAAAGCGGGGTCCAGAAATGTCTGTTGTTTGCGTGTTATTTCATCAATTTGATTATTTGAAAACACTAACAAACTGGAATTCTGTAAGCGTATTAAGATTTCTTACCGTTTTAAACAATATTTTATCGAATAAGTATTAGCAAAACGACCACAAATGTAATTATTTTAGGACCTTACTAAATTTTATTTCATGATGTTTCATAATTATAAAGAGACAGCATACCCAATATACGGTGTACAGTCAGCCTCAAAAAGATGTATACATCGACGAGAATTCATTTCATTGTCTACAATTTTTGTTCCATAATATTGTATCAAAAACACAAAACATACTACACATTGGGTACTTAATTGCAGCTACAAATTGTAGAATATTATGAAACATAGATTGTAAGCAATCAAATGAATTCTTGTTGATGTATACGTATTTTTGAGGCTGACTATTCGCTTTATTTGAACATGTGAACACGCAGCCCTGATGCAATAATGTTTAGATTTAATCATATCATTTAGAAAATATCTGTTAACAAAATATATTTAATAAGGATGATGCCTGGGTAAAAAAAATAATTCTAATTAGTCCGTCAGTCAGATAATAAAAAAATATTAGACACGTATTTTTCCTTTATCATATTAATAAAAAATTACATAGATCAAACGCATTTTTAGTTGGGGAGTGGGGGTCGATACGTCACTAGTACGTATAAAATCTACATACTCGTGACGTCATGGTACATTTTACCTCAATGTATCGCCTAAATCTTTAGATTAGGTAAAAAAAGAAAAAAATACGTGTCCAATATTTTTTTATAATCTCAAAGACGGACAAAAAAAAAATTTTTAGTCATCATCCCTATTGATGTGTAATGTTAGTGCTGCTAGCGCTTCTAGTTGTAAAACTTGGCAGTATACTCTCCCATAAATTTAGATAAGGTGTAAAATAAATATACAAAAATTGTTATTAGCTTATTCATTTGTTTAAAGAAATCACTATTGTAAATCTCGTTAAGTCGAAAGTAACAGTTTGCTTATGTAAGTATATAATTATTATAAAATAGATAATTACTTATCACCAAATCAGCACTATAAGTGTTTGGTTAGATAAATTTCGTTAATATGTATATAAATAATGATAATTGCATATAGGCTCTCTGTGCTGTAATGATTGCCATTAACCTGTTGACGAATGCCCGGTTCTTAGTCTTAAAACCTACGGGTGCCAAAATGGTTCTTAAAATTAATTCAGGGAGGTGGGGAAGAAGACAATTTTCTCTTTGCTGGAAGAGATTTTTTTTACAAATTATACTAACTTTTATTTGATAGTGCTTTATTTTCTGTATGTACATAAATGATTAAAGAATATAAATAAAAACTTCAAAGATACAATTTGCCAGTAAGATATTAAGAATTCGGCATAAGTCACGTGAAATAAATTATAATGTTTATACCAGGGTTTCCCTAACTGTGCGTCGCGACGCCCCGGGGCGTTGCGGCTTTATCCCAGGGGCGTCGTGAGGCGATCTACATAGATTAGAACCCCCAACACTTTCGACCAGAGGAAGAATAATAATACTATTAGAATTATCCTGTAACTCCAGTCTTAAGCTCCAATACGACAAAGGCAAAATGCTTAAATGTTGGAGCTCAGTTTCAAACCCAAATCCAAAATCATTTATTTAGATTCTCAAGAATATGGTGCCATTAGCTCTGCAGCATTGAGGGTTCTGTTACCATTTGCGACATCGTACTTGTGCGACACAGGCTTTTCTGCAGTTGCAGTAATAAAGAAAAAAAACAGATCGAAAATAAAAGTAGAGAAATAGATGAGAGCGGCGATTTCTAAACTTGAGCCCCGTTTTGAGAAGCTATGCTCAGAAAAGGAAGCACATCCTTCTCATTAGTAGCCAGCAAACAAAGTAAAATAAACACCTCTTTTAATTTTTATTCTTATTATGATTTGTTTTGTTCTTATTTTCTAATCAAAATTATAAATGTAATTTGGAGTTTTTCTCATAACTTGTTACTAGGCTAGAATTACAATTGGTAGGTACTTTTTGGCGAGAAGGGGGCGTCGCAAAAAAATTGCAATTTCTCAAGGCCGTCACAGTAAAAATACGTTTGGGAAGCCCGGGTTTATACGATTGTATTATGTTTTAAATATGCTATGAAATTATCAAGATATTAAATAAAAAATGTATGTTAAGTTTAAGTAGCATATTTTTTTGTTTAAGAGATCCAAAGCATTTTTTAAAAATATGATTTAAATTATATCATGTAACGAAAAGTATTATTTTAATTTAAATAGTTCAGAACTATTAAATTGTTACTTTGCTATTTTAAAAGGCAGCTTCATCTGATATACTTTTCTAGTGAAGAAGATGACTTCTTGTCTCTCCAAGATGCTGAACGATCTCGTCCGCAGGCCAGGGATAGCTGCTACACCAGACTGCGGGTAAACTTAATTTCAGTATGAAAAGGAATGTTGTGTGTTATGTATTTCTACAGGAATTTTACAACATAATATTACAGCCGAGGCCCCTGCAAAATTGTAACAAATGTTACGTCAAAATTTTTCCATTGTCTTATTCAATATCTATATTACATGGTATGTTCGAGGTTCGTGCTGGTTGTGTAATTGTTCGCTAGTGTGCAGACTTAGTTCCCGATTTCGAAAATGTAATTCATTTAGACCAGGCTAAATAGTAATAATCACACATAGAGGTCATAGGACGACAGCAGAAACATTGCGCTCTCTTAAATCGTAATATTTTAATAGCACTATTTAATATGAGACGCTAATGATGTTCCATAAACAAATTGAATTTTTCTGCTCACCCACGAATTTAATGGTTATTCAGTCAAGTCAGTTCACTTGTGCCCAGTTCTCAGCAAGCACTTGCGCATAAGCAAGTCAAAAAAACAGGGCACCGTATCTGAGTACATTCATTTCAATATTGATGGTAAATAAATAAGTTTTATAATAATCACAGATATACCCTGGTAGCACAATCTACTAAAACATTGTGTGCCTTAATTGAACTTTCTGTTGTACTTATGTTATTGCAGACATTTCACCCATTTACTAAAAATAGTATGAAAAATGTATTTCGCTCTTAGGTAAACCCACTTGGACTTTTATCTGACCTCGCACTAAAGTTTATTTATTTGTTCAAATTGAGACTTAAGAAAGTATTTGGGACAAAGTCAAACTTAGTATAAACGGTTTTTTAAATTATATTTGGATAGATAGGTCATCGCATGAACAGCACCCACCCTACTGACTGTAAAGCGAATACATAGGCTTAGTTATAAAAAAATAGGTAAGTACCTACTATTTATTATAAAAAGAAAGATAGGTATATTATTTTTACGATAGCACTTAATTTTGATTTGTTATTGATTAACAAGTCTCAATATATGTTATATTGGCTATTTTTATTTTCTAGATCAATTTAGTAGTTTATTAAACTAAGAAAATGCAATAATTATACTTTCTAATTTTCAAAACGATTTTTTGTTGATCATCTGCTTATTGTTCAATCTTATCTGTGCTTCAGAAAGTTTAATTAAGGTAAAAATAAAAACTTTGATCGTTATCTAAGTGTACATACCGCTGTTATACATCCATTGCAGGTTCGATTCGCGTGGCAATTTTCAATGTTAGTTATTTATATACTATTCTTATGGTAAAACTCACTATTAAATATTTAAATACTTGTCTACTATATGTTTTGGAATATTTTTTTATTATAAAAGCCTACTCAACTATTACCTAAGTGCAACGACCTCGAGAGATTTTGATGTAGAGCGCCTTGCTTAGAGCAATCTTCATAGTTAGCACAATAACGAGACCATTACAACTGGGATATATCTACAGTCTAAAGAAATTGATGGGAAATTAACATCTCTAGCTCTTTTGTAGACACTTTGGCCTTTTGTTCATACACATATTTTTTCACCGTCAAAATTACGCTTTATTGGCATAGTACCGTTAGTAGTTTTACTGCTGTTTGTAAAAAAAGGTTCCATAGCGATTCATACAACACTGATGCCTGTGTGTACACAATATCAACAAACCGTATATTTTGAAAACGAAAAAAGTGTGGGTGAACAAAAGGTCTTGTGATGATTTAAGTATGATTGCTTCAAGTTACTTAACATTTAAATTGCCTGGCTTGTGCTATGGCTTAAAATTTTGAGATATATTTTGTGACCTATTGCTGAATTTGAAAGGTGCAGTGCAGAAAGATATTCGCAGATATGATAAAACCCTGACTGTTGTTCTAAGATAGCTGAAGACAATTTACTCACCTTCCCTAAAGCCATTTAAAAAGAAACGATTAAAAGTCCTAATAATCTTTATATTTCAAAATAATAAATAAATATTTTTTAGACATTCATATTTGCCCACAAACGTGAGTTTTCTCCGCAACGCGTGACGCATTGCAGAGCATACCTAGGTACAAAAACAAATAAGTTTGACTCTCAAAATGCCCTTAATCTTTTGCTCCCAAATTATGTATTTTATCATGTAAATAAGAAAGTCAAATGTCTTTTTTTTCAGATATGGACCTAGAGGCAGTGCACCGCCTGGGTACGCACCGATGGGTGTGAAACAGATGCCTCCAGTGGGTAGTATACCCGTACAATCTGAACAACCGGGATATCGAGGTCGCTATGACGGTCCTCCATTTGAAGAAATTCCTCCTGGTGTCGAACCACCAGTTCCCGGGTTTGAGCCGTCACCTTTCGAAAAACCACCATTTGGTCCGTCTGGTCCAATTGACCGTGATCGTTTGCCACCGCCTAATTATAGGGATCCTTATAGACCGCCGCCGTATGGTGAAGGGCCTAATAGTTATAGGGACTTGTCGATACCTCCTCCTGTCCAAAACGAGATTCCTGTTCATGTAGGAGAGCAACCGCCGCGCTATAGAGATAATTATAGACCAGGTCATTATCGTGACCAAGGACCCATGCCGTTCAGAGACGGACAACCATATCGAGAACCTGGACCTCCTGGGTCGTATCGTGATCCTAATTTCAGAGGAGGACCACCGCCATTCCGTGATAACTCTTACAGAAACGTTCCATACAGGGATGGTGGGTTCCGAGATAATCCAATTCATAATAGTTTTCGTGATCCAGGTGTTCCCTTCAGACCTCCTAGTGCAGATCCCCGAGAGACAGTACCACCTGGTTATCATGATCCAAATTACCGCGATAATTTCAGAGATGAAACTGCTGCACCTCGAGATCACTCTCGGCCTGGATTCAGACCCAACATTCGTAACAGGGGTGGGCCTAGACGCAACGTAAATGTTGAACACGATAGACACAGAGAAAGAGAGGGTCGTGACCGGGAGAGATTTAATGATAACCGAGAGCAGATAGATAAAGCGGAAAGAACCCGAGATTCGGACAGAAGAACGGGATACGATAAAAATCGAGATACGCGTGAAAGTCGTGAAGATCGCCCAAGAGACCATGAAAGACCCCGTGATTATGAAAAGGAACGTGAACATGAAAAGACCTCTCCGGAAAAAAAAGTGCGTACTTCACCAAAACGTAGAGAAGCAAGAGAGAAAAAACGTAGCGAATCCAAAGGTCGATCTCGTGACCGAGATTGCAGAAGGGAAAAGAAAGAGGAAAGAGCTCGGGAGAAATCTTCAGCTGATAGAAGCAGAGATCACAAAGAAAAAGAAAAGAAAATGAAGGAGCGAAAGAAGAAGAAAAGAGAAAAGGAAAAAGACACCGAAAAGAAGAAAAAACGTGAGAAAAAAGATAAGAAAGATAAGGATCATATTAAAAAAGAAGATGAAGAACCTGAAAAAGAGAATGTTAAAACTGATGAAACAGAAACAGATAAAAAAGAAACTGAAACACCAGTCGTCGTTAAAATAGAATCAAACACTGAAGTTGCTTCTATTAAAAAAGAAAAATCTGCTAAAATAGAATCCGCAGAGAAACCTACTGATGATTTATATGGTGATGAAGCATTGGGAGCCGTTGATAAAGAAATCATAGAAAATTATGTTAAAACTGAAGACAAAGATCAATCTACGGAAACTAAAATTACAGAGAGTATAAACAATTCTAAAGAAGAACCGTTTGACGGTATTGAGCTTCAAGCGAATGCTGAGGAATTAGATCTAAAAGCTGAGATAGAAGTAAGCAACCCAACTAATAAAGAAATGTTGGCAAGTTTACCAGAATTATCTAAGTGGGAAGTAGACGAGGATCACGCGGAGAAGGCCAAAGAACCAGGAGAGATCACTTCTCCTGAAGAAGAAGAAGATGGAAGTAAAGTTACATCGGATGTTATTAAACGAGCTGAAAACGCCATATTTGCCAAAGCTATAAATTCTCTGAGGCCTATAGAAATTAAGAAAATCAGCAGTGATCGTCTCAAACTTTACGGTGATGAAATGCCAAAGCCTACTATGAATAATATACAAATAACGGTTCCAGTAATTGATTCCGAACCCAGGTCAATTGAAATGAACGAAAGAAGAAGGAGATATTCCAAAACACCACCGCCGCGATTATCCGTTAAAGATCGACTCGGTGGAAAAGTAGAAGAAGGACGTAGGGGTAGAGAGGCGAGAGTTGTTCAAAGTACCGTAGAACGTGTTAAATCTAGATCAAAAACTCCTAAGCGCGAACAACCTTACAGACGCGTGACAGTGGAAAGAGAAAGAGAAAGAGGTCGAAAACAGGATACCATTAGAGCAGAACCTTCTAAGAGTGATAGGCGGGTAATGTCTGAAGCTGTAAAGACTAATGAGAAGCATCGACCGCGAAGTCCCACTGAAAAGAAAAACACCGAGAAACATATTAAAGAAGAGAAAAAATCTAACACTTATGAAGTCGCTACACGAGATCGTGGTCAGGAGAAAAATGTGCCAAGTGAGGTAAAAAGTACCCATACGGATCGTGAAAGGAAAAAGTCAACCTTGGACGAAGCTCAGTTTGAGCCCGATTATGACGAGACTGTAGAATCTGATCATGAAAATAAAGACGAAAACGTTAAAAAACGTGAACGTTCAGTTTCACCCACCGGGCTTAACGAAACTAAAAAAGCTAAACTAGATAACGAAACTATAAAACTGGATCTGACCAATGTCAAAAAGAAGCCTGACTCCGAGAGTGAATCTACTAGTGACTCTGAATATTCCTCATCATCATCGTCATCTGATGCTCGCAAACGTAAGAAAAAGAAGAAACGCAACAAGAAGAAGAAAAAACGAGCTGTAAGTGAAAGCGATAGCGAGTCTGAGTCTAGCTCTGACGACCATAAGAAAAAGAAAAAGAAACGTAAGCATAAGAAGAAATCTAGTAAAAAGAAGAAGAAATCTAAACACAAGTAAACTTTTTTATTTTTGCTCGTATGTGTAATACAGTTTTTTTGTTCATTATTAACTTACAAATAATTATAATGTAAAATGGTGTTCTGATCAGTTTGAAGGTGATTTAAGCTCTTTAGTAGAGTCAGCTATTTGAAAAAAAAAGACTTGTGTTATTGAATTATTAAAAATAAAATTCATAATTCTTATTTTCGTTTTATAATATGGCTAAATTCACATGGAGATGGCAACCGCCGCGTGTCGGTGCGCTGCGCCTGTCTTCTCTTCTTGGTAAATAAGAACAGTTTAAAATCTACATTCGTCAAGAAAATGCAGGGTAAGAGAGTGGGTCGCTAGGCAGCTCGCGGTGCCACGTGGATTTCGAGTCTTTTGTCAATACTATGTGCTTTAATAACGAAGATGTTTAAAATGCCGCTTTGCTAGATCTGTTTGCAGCATCACTGCCGGCCGCTGTCATCTCTGTATGAATTGAGCCTATTCACTCTTATAAGTCACACACAACTGCTACACTACTGACGAGGTGTGCCGTGCTAGGTAATTATCGGACTTGGTCCACCTAGTACGAGTATCGAAAAAATACTGTTCCGAGTACGTATGAAGTATTTACTCAAATTTAGATAGACTCGTATACGGTGTTATGTATCGTATCGTATGGTCCTTTCTTCCGGACCTTTATCGTAAGATTCTCCCCACCGCGTATCGATTGCGAGTCATTAAGTCTGTCTCATTTTCTCTTAAAAACAAAGTAGCCGAGTCAATATAACACAATTAAATGTCTCAAACGCGCATGTAACTACGATTTCTTTTATATGTTGTTAGATCCGCTGAGAGTAGTTTATACCCAAGTTTGCAACCTGAAAACCCTTGCTACTGTCATGGTGTCCCAAAAACTGTGAAATTATGGCACTGTTTCAGTTTTTTTTTTAAATATACTTTAGGGACTCGTTTTTAGTTATCTTTTTTGCGAAATGGCCTATTGGTTGCGAAGATACATCTACTCAAAGATGGGCATTTTTTTCGAGTAAAATTATCGGTTTAATGTCATTTGCCAAGACACGTATCGGCTGAACCAATGATCCAAGATCAACCGTCTCAAAAAGCATTCTTTCATATAAAATTAAATTTTACGTGCATGAATTTGGTATTTTTTGCATAATATGAATAGTCTGGAATAGGCGGATACTCGTTAGCCGTACGCTATGTTATGAACATACCTACTTCGCCAAATACCTCAATACGGACTCACCAGTATCTGACAAATATTTAATAACCAAACCTTTTTGTAATGCCGGGTTTTTTAATCACGAATTGTGTGATGTTTGAGGGTTAACACGGTTAAGAGCAAAACATCATAAATGGTACGAAATTAAAGTTAAAAAAAGTTAAAATTTATAGAAAATACTCGATGTAGGTACTTCGTAGTTTACGCATCGTACTAGGTTCGACCTAGGCCAGAAAAATATCTAGTGCGCATACCTGCTCTAGTAAATACGTCTCATGTCTACTCACTACTGCTCTATACTATAGCGGACCAAACTATCAGTAATAATTGCTATCAATATTACTGTCATTCCTTCCAATTTTGACGAAATTTTTAAATATTTAGACCACGTCATCGTTCCAACCATCACACTGTCAGTAGTAATGACATTAATGTAATCATTATTATTGATAGTGTCTTGTCAGCATAGAATCCGTTGGATGTGGGAAGCGTAGTACCTACCTATCTGTGGTTCTAGCGATGCTTGGGGAGGTCCAAGCGATGGTGGCCGTCTTTTGGCTGAATGGTTTAGGTTTGTATCAGTATATAACTACAAAAAGAAATGAGATCTCATCAAAAACATAACGTAAAAAAAAAGAAAGTCTCGCTACGCAGTTCCTCTACCGCAAAAAGTTGTGAGATATAATGTAAAACTAAGTCGATTAATTTATCCATTACCTATCTATGGGAGCATCTTTCCAACTTTGTCATAAATTGTTGGAGCTTCGTTTTGATGATCCGTTTGTAAAGGAGCACAGTTTCTGTTATCGTTTTTTGCAAAAGGTTTTTTATGATATTAAAGAACCAGTTGTTGATGTTGTTTTGAGACCACCTAATGAATGTTATGGTAATTGGACAGTGTGTACGAGGGTGACACTGAAAGTTCTTAGAAAATCAGAAACTAAACAAACTAGTAAGTTATTAGTTTTATTATATCTTTTCAAAATAGTGTCTATTTACATCAATAAATCGCTGCATCCGATGGAACCATTGAGAAAAGCCACTATGCCCACTCGTCCTTAGGGGTCTCTTCGACGGCATTTTGAAACGCGGCCACTGCTTCCTCGGCGTCCATAAAACGTTTTCCTCGAAGTTCTTCTTTTCGTGTCGGGGCTATAGGACGGGTGACCCAGTAATTCCACGTCTGACGTCGCCAAGTAGTCGATTGTTTGCTTGGCGGTGTGCGACGAGGCGTTGTCGTGGTGAAGGAGGATCCTACTGCGAGGTCGTTTCTCCCGTACTTTTTCCAAGACAAGTGGCAAACGAGTGTTAGGGTACCACTCTGCAGTAACTGTTTTTCGATCCTCTAAAACAATTGTTGCGTAATGACCTGTCTTTCCGGAGAATGAGGCCACCATTTTTTAGGGTTCCGTAGTAAACAAGGAAACCCTTATAGTTTCGCCATGTCCGTCTCTCTGTCTGTCTCGTCTGTCTGTCCGCGGCTTAGCTCAGAGACGGTTAGTACTAGAAAGCTGTAATTTGGCATATGTATACATATTAAGAGGGTTTATCCTGAAAGTTGGAAACGTCGCAAATAACTGTCAAATATTTACCTGTTTCGATTCTTATAGCAATATTACTGAATAGAAATAAGAAATGTGGCTAACTAGCGAACTAGAATATTAATAATGAATTGCAATTATAACATTGAATTTGATGTTGTACCCATGTTAGGTGTAAAAACGCATTTGGAAAGTTTCCAAATCGTTTTTTTACATCTAAAACTAAACATTCGGTGTTACGATATCAATTATTGCATTTCATAATCAATATTCTAGTTCGCTAGTTAGCCACATTTTTTATTTCCACACAGTAATATCGTTAAATTCATAAAAACAGTGAAATATTTGACATCAATTTGCGACGTTGCCCACCTTCAGAAGAAACGCTCTTAATCATGCCGACAGTGGTCAAAGTCAAAGTCAAACAATTTATTTCAATTAGGCACATAAAAGGCACTTATGAACGTCAAGTTTACAAAAATAGAATTGATTCTAGTCGCCCCTTCCAAAAGGTAGTTTTCGTATGGAGAAGAATGGGCAAGAAACTCCACCGTTACTCTTTTAAAATGTTTTTACAATATTTTGCATACATTAATTATATAATTATATGTGAAGACGATGCATCTAGAATAAGAT
Organism: Agrochola lota; assembly: GCA_947364205.1. Classification (NCBI taxonomy): domain Eukaryota; kingdom Metazoa; phylum Arthropoda; class Insecta; order Lepidoptera; family Noctuidae; genus Agrochola; species Agrochola lota. Next base: position 11,640,138 of record OX376223.1, on the reverse strand, counting down.
TACTATACCGCGATAGGTAAAAAAGAATGAAAAATAAAGAAATTACAGATAAATTAAATATGTGACAGATACATGGTGCTCACATATTTACAAACATTGTAAAATTATACGATATTCCTAACATTTTAACAAGTAATACTAATAAGTCAGTGTGTGAGTTCAAGAAATCACAGAATGTAAAATCAGTGTTATAAAAAATAACAAATACATAATTAAATAAGCAACCAGTTAGATTTTGTCTAGACTCTAAATTGTCCTATGGAGCAGGACCAGCATGTTTCCAAGCATTCTTATCTTGGATATAATCCTCTAATTTGTAATATGCTTGTTTACAGAGTGTACTTTTAATATGAGTTTTAAATTTTCTTTCATTTAATTGTAATATATCACAAGGTATTTTATTGTAACATTTAACACAGTACCCCATAAAAGATGTATGTACTTTAGATAATCTGAAAAATGGTTGATCTATTTTATCTTTATTTCTAGTATTAAAATTATGTCTATCACTTATTTTATTAAAGATATGTAGATTTTTTCTTACATACATAATATTTTCATAAATGAATTGGCAAGGTACCGTCATAATATTAATCTTTTTAAATAGTTCCCTGAGAGATTCGCGACGATGTAGATTATAAATGGCTCTGACAGCTCTCTTTTGTAAAATAAAGATGGATTCAATGTCAGCAGCCCGACCCCACAGTAAAATGCCATACGACATAATACTGTGGAAGTAGCTAAAATAGACCAGACGCGCGGTTTCTACATCTGTTAACTGTCGTATCTTTCTAACAGCATAAGCGGCCGAGCTTAGCCGCCCCGCAAGAATTGTTATATGAGGTCCCCATTGTAATTTCTCGTCTAGCGTGATTCCTAGGAAAACGGTTTGATTAATAAATTCTAGTTTTTCTCCATTCAATATGATGTCACATTCGCTACTTCTAACATTAGGTAATTTAAATCTAATGCATTTGGTTTTTTTTTTATTTAGTACCAAATTATTTACCGTAAACCAATCTTGGACTTGAAGAATAGAGCTGTTAACGTCGTCAAGATTTTGTGACTGTCGGTTTATTTTAAATATCAACGATGTGTCATCTGCAAATAACACCATCTTAGGTTGATTTTGAAGTAATTGTGGTAAATCATTAATATAAACTAAAAAGAGGAATGGACCCAATATCGAACCCTGAGGAACGCCCTTTGCCATTTCAGACCCCAATGAGTTTACGCCGTTTACTTAAATTTTAACTTTTCTATCTTTCAGGTATGATCTTAGTAAATCAAGAGCTGTATTCCTAATCCCATAGTGCTCAAGTTTCAGCAGAAGTGTTTCATGGTCTACGCAATCGAACGCCTTCGAGAGGTCGCAAAAGATTCCAATGGCATCGTGTGCTTCTTCCCAGGCGCTAAAAATGTTCTTTATGAGGGTGACACCAGCGTCAGTGGTACAACGCCCTTTGGTGAAACCGTACTGTTGTTCATGAAAGATGGAATTCTTATTAAAGTGACGTAACATTTGATTGAGCATCAACCTTTCAAACACCTTGCTGAGAACTGGCAGAATTGACACAGGCCTATAATTGTTGGGTTCCTTACTATCACCGGATTTGAACAAAGGAATTACTTTACTGTGTTTCATGAGATCCGGAAAGACTCCTTGGTCTACACTGGTGTTAAATATGAAAGCTAAATAAGGCGCAATGGTTTCGATGATAGATCTACAGACTTTTACAGACATTCCCCATAGATCTTCTGTTGATTTAATTTTAAGATCTTTAAAAGCTTTTATAACAGCCTGGGGGTTTGTATGCTGAAACCTCAGCTCCAAAGGGCATGACTTTACATTTTTCCTAAGTAAGGCAGCAGAAAGCGTGGGTGAGGAATTTAAAGTTTCCGTAGTTTTAAGGGGAATATTAGCAAAAAAGTTTTCAAATTCCTGAGCTATTTCTACATCTGAGTTGATAGGGCCATGTGTAGTCTGTAAGTTAAATTCAGTATTACGCTGTTTTTTCCTACCGGTTTCATTATTTATTATTTGCCAGGTAGTTTTTATTTTATCATCAGCTGATTTTATTTTATTACTAATGTAAAGAGCTTTAGCCATTTTGCACACACTTTTAAAAGTTTTTGAATATTTTGCAACATGTTGATGAAAGCTTGTATTATTAATATGTTGCTTTAGGCCATAAAGTTCAAAAAGTTTTTCCCTACTTTTACGAATACCTGGAGTCGCCCAATCACTAAATAAGAACTTTGTGTAAATAGTTTTAGTCTTTAGTGGAAAAGTGTCAATAAATTGCTCATTTAATAGTGAAAAGAACTCGGCGTAGAACTCATTTGGGTCACATATATTATTAAAATTCTGAACACATAATTTACTTGCCAAAGAATTATTTAATTTATCTAAATTTTTACATGTAATTGGCCTAAACCTTATTTGAATTTTATGTAAAGGCATGTAGGAACAAAATGTTATTGTTTGTCCACTGTGATCAGATGGCAACTTATTTACAATTTCTTTATGTAAGTAATCACAATTACAAAAAATATTATCTATACAAGTGGTAAAATAAAATCAAGAAAAATATTTTTTTTAGGGTACCTCCCTACACGTAAAGTCGGGATATTTTTTCTTTTCTCGTCCACCCCATGTTGTGGTATATCGTTAGAAAGGTAGTTCAAAAATATTGTGAGTTTGTAAAAACCATTTTTGGATTCAGGAATCCGTTTGCGAAATATTAAGCTTTTAACTGAACATTTTTGTTAGAGTCAAGTGTCCCCCCCTGCCAGCTAAATGGTTGTACTTGGATTTGTGAAAAAAATCACAGCAGTAGTATACATACACAGGGTTAATTTTAGCTCGTTCTGAAACGAAAAGCCCTAAACTCGATCATCGAACTCGAAACGATTGGGACTATTATTTTCAATAAATTAAAATTAAAAAAAAACACGAAACATCTAATTGATTGTTTTTTTAATGAAATAATGAGAACTCGAAGTAACGCTTCCTTGCGATCAATGCATATGTGTGTAAAACGTATCGATGAACGGCAACACTTGCGAACGGTACCCATTGAAAAATCCATTCATCGATCAGACAGCATAAAAACACATACGCAATAGATAAATAGGTACACAAATAAAAATACAAAAAGCGAATTCAGACTTTATTTCTTAACCGTAAACGGTAACAAATATAAATTCACCAAACTAGGTACAAGGTAAGTAGGTACGCAGTTTACTAAAATTATTCTGAGAAGTGTCCGACCGGACTTCAAAAGGATGCACAACCGAATTCCGCGGTTAAGTGCATAAAAATAAGGTCTTAATTCGGTCCAATATTTTCATAGAAAAGGGCACTAACAACTTATAATGATGAACTCTATTCGACAGATAAAACGATTCATTTTTTCTGTTTACATTGCCTGCCTTTGTAGAAGCCGCCGCGCCGCGGCCGCAAGCAAGCATTGTCGCATAAAAATTGGTTTAGGCAGTATTCTTTTTATTTATCATAAATATGGTAGATAGGTATGCTTATTAAGTACCTATTAGCTCGATTGGTCGACACTCGATTCAAGACCTTAAATACAACTCCCAAGCGTACTCGTCGTGTCTAGTTGAAAAGGTAAGAGTACTAGTGATTTCGTGATGCGAGAGTGGTGAATGAAATTTCAATTAGTTTCTCTCGTTTACTAGGAGATGTGATAGTGGTAAACACCGTGCCGTGCTTCCGATACAAACGAGAGATAACGGAGGCGAATGAACTTACACCAACCTATCGTACCAGAAATGAAATACCTACTTGCAGGTACTTACTTGCAGCCGGTTATTCGTGCAACGTCCGTTGACCCACCGCGAACGCGCTGTCAACTGACTCGCACACGCACAGCTGTGCCGCGCTACGTCATCACCGAGCGGATCGCGTACGATCTTGCGTTTATGAATGAAATAGTGGAAGCGCTACTAAGATTTAACTCGAATGACAGAATAAAAGTGATAAATTTCTAACTTCTATATTAGATGTCTTAAAAAAACAACAACAATGCTAATAGTACCTATTAATCGTCTGGAGTCACTGTGTTTCGGCTCCAGAACGATTTAAAATTAATCGTGTATAACGAAATTAAAAGGCAAACTATCAGAGCTAAGGGCCGCGAATCATATTTAAATCAACTTACACCATGATACTGACCTGCAAATTGCAAAAAACGTAACAAAATTTGAATTTCGCGGGCTACCTTGACGCTTCCGTCTTAACGAGTAATAATCAATCAACTTAAATTTGCGGTTTGAAAAACTTGATCTCCCATAGTACATTCCGTATGGGAGAACATATTTTTCAACTACAATGTTAAGTTTGTTCTTGGGATAAAATCATCCCAACTACGGAACCGTTCATTGTGCGTGGTCCGACATGCATTTGGCCGGTTTTTTTTCCCATGCTTCGACCTCTCTTCACTTTAGTTGGCAACCCCTAGGTAGGAAACACCCAGACAGCAGACTGTCTCTTAGTTTCAGGATCATAACAATAAATCCAGCTTTTGTCACCCGTAAGTATGTCGAACACAGCATTTGATTCACCTCCGTTAAATCTTTGAACCATTTCACGACATCAATCAAAACGACGGAGTTTTTGGGCCTCTGTCAAATCATGAGGTATCCACCGGGCACAAAGCTTCTTGACCGCTAAATGTTAATGGAGGATTTTGTGCACTTGACTCCTACCGATCCCTAAGCTTGTCCGAATCTGCTGATAAGTCACTCTTTTGTCAAGTCTCTATCATACGCTGCACAACACTGATGTTATCTTCAGTCGTCGCCGTAGAAGGCCGTCCATCGGACCTCGCAGATCATCGGTGAGATTAGTGCAACCACATTTAAACTCATTAAACCAGTTTTAAACAGTGGCACGGGATGGGCCTTCATCGTGAAAGGCCAATCGAAGTCTATTATAACTTTCTTGTCGACTTAAATGACATCGTAAGTCATAAAAAATCATATTTTACGAATATTTTCTCGCGTTATATTCATGCTAACGTGACACTTACAATTTTCAATTTGCAGCCAAATCGTAAACAAATGTCAAATGAACAAAATATATATACACATTGGCAAAGAGTTCCATTTTCAAAATGTGAACTTATTTTTTTATTGTATCGTTTACAAGTGGCCAGTTCTAAAAACTCAGGGTCGCCCTCTTATGTGGCGGAATGATTATTTACGTTTACGTACTGTTGGTTTAAACCGTAAACAGTTATATTTGTATGGTCCTTCTAATGTTGTTAAATCTTCATATAGGTGAAGTCTTCATTGAATGTTTGATTGGTCGTTAATGTGAAATATGTAGGTATTTTATCCGGGGGTGGGGACATTTTTTAAGCACGGGTTTTGGGGAGGGTTTCATAGAGTAATATTGTTTGAAGAGTTTTCATATAAGTTTGGTGTACCAAGTATGTTGAAAGAAATATTAGAAGGTTGTAAGTATGCGTATCCTGTTATGTGTGAAAGTGATATGAGTTTTAAATATGGGCGTTATTTCACGTCACTAGTTACAATAACTGGCTACGGGGCATGTAGCCGAATAGCTAGTTTCGATTAAAACTGTAAACACGTTATTTTGTAAGTAGTAGCTTCGATCAACAATTGGTATTGTTAAGTCTCAATACTGCATCGGAAATGTAACTACTTACAAAATAACCGTCCTAAGCCTGAATAAAGTATGAAGGAAAGTTTATTTGTGATAGTGTTATTACGTTAATGATGTAGGTACTTAACTGCATCTGTAGCTACAAAAATTTATTCGTTCCAAAAACTTAAAGCTTGTGATAGATAACGTTACGTAGGTAGTCATCTATATTTTCGTTTCGCATATTCATATCTAAGCTTTTATTATATTTTAGGCGAGGACGCTGGCACCCTAAACACAAGTAAAATCTTACTTTGGGTGTCAGAGTTCATCGAAAACACTCTTTCCCTTAGTTGTAACGCTGCATAGTGTTTTAGATAAGTGTTTTTTGTACAACTGAAGGTAATAAAAATCTTTTTTTTAAATTTTATTTTTTTATTATTAGAAACTAGCTTTTGCCCGCGGCTTTGCCCGCATTGATGTCGGAAAACATCCCACGGGAACGGATTATCGGGATTAAAGTACCCTTTGTATTTAACCAGGTTATAAAATATCTGTGTGCCAAATTGCATCCGAATCCGTTCAGCCGTTTTTGCGTCAGTCCTGAACATGCATCCAGACAAATAGAAAAAATATTACAGCTATATTTTCGGCATCAGACTCGTAGCAATTGCTTTTTTCAAACATATTCAATGTAGGTACAGTTTTGCCTTTGTTATATTGGTTTATATTTTTACTTACTTTGTTATATATATTACTGATTTATTACTTGTATAGATAGGTACTCATTTTCTTCTTATTAATTCACTTAGATTTAGTTTGAGCGCAAACTCTTTTGAATATCTTAGAACCTGGGAATCGAACTCAGGCCCTTTCACTCAACAGTTGTGCTTGCGACCACTAGAACAACGAGGCACCGAACCTAGTGAAATGATGAGACAGACACATGAATTAATTCCTCTTAAGTACTTATATCTTTATTTTACGTAGGTATAATACAAAATAACAGCCTGAATATAATAATAATGCAATAAATAGTATCGAGATAAAAATATTCAAGTCGTTGAAGTTCACTTGCGCCCTCGTCGGTATCCTCCTGTCAAACTTAAACCTATATGGTGCCACCAACTTTTGCGTTTGAGTTCCCGTTCATACTTGGCATTACGACGGAACTCGCGCCACTCTTCGCGCTTCTGGGGGATACTGGGCCCATATGTTGGTTTTGGCCTGAACGAAGTTCTGACAGTCTGTAAATAAACATTGACAATATTATAATGTTAGTTAATTAAGTACTTGTTTCACACGATTAGACGATTATACCCGCTGGATGCCCACAAAAAAAGAACAATCTGCCTAGCCTTTCCCAACTATGTTGGCATCTGACCTCCGCGACCCAGTAACTGGGTAATCCGATAGCTCTTGGTAAGACTTATTGTCATTTGTAAGTAAATAATTGAATGTCTTTGGTTGTCATACTTTCGGGCTTTTGACGACCCGTAACGACTGTCAAAGATCCACGAATGACAGCTGGGACCAACGGCTTAAAAGGGCTTAACGTAAAAGTTGGCAACGTCGCAAATAGCTGTGAAATATTTACCTGTTTTGATTAATTTGGCAATATTACTTTATGGAAATATGAAATGTGGCAAACTAAAATATTTGACATCTATTTGCGACGTTGCCCACTTTCAGAATAAACGTTCTTAACATGCTTTCCGATGCACGGAGGAGTCTCCCTATGTAAGATGGTCACCCATCCACGGACCAACCCCGGTAAACTTAACTTAACCTGATGGATCGACACGTTCGGCTGTTATTAATTGGCCACAGCTCCTCCCGCTGGATGCCCACAATAAATGAAATAAGCTGAAAATCTACAGAAAAATGGTTCAAAAATATTCGTGCGTGCCTGTAGTATAGATTATCTGTTAATAAAAACTTATGTATGTTACAAGTAGGTAGGTACTGACCTCAACGAAAGTATTCGATTTATATTTCCAGAGTGTAGCTAACATGAATATGGGAATCAATGCTATTCCGAAATATTGAAGGATCGCACCGGCCACTAAAAAAAATCAAACAAATTAGTATTATGCAAATTAGTACTAGATAGAATATACAAGAGTAGGTAAACAATACGCACCATAAGCACCATTCGGATATTCATACGTTCCGCCAAATAATAATTGTTCTGTTGTAATCAGAGAATAGAAGAATACGGCCATCATCATGATTGGAGTAATAATACCCCAGCACATGCGCCAGTAAAACGAAGTCTTCAAACCCAGCATGTATTCAATGTCCAGGCACATGTTTTCCAAACCTGGAATATAAAGGCAGTTATTGAAAAAGTGGAAAACGCCCGTTGCCTGATAAAACGTCTACAACCGGTTGTGGTCTCAATAATTAGGTATTGTTCACTGTTCACTAGGCATTGTGGCTTTTATTATATACCACAACGTATAATAAGGTGAAGCCACGGCATGTTCAGGACATTGCCCGGAACCCGAAAAAAGAAGTAAACAAAATAAGATGAAAATGACAATTCATTTTCGAGGTCAGCAGTATTAATATAGGTCAGCAGTATTAATATAGGTCAGCAGTATTAATATAGGTCAGCAGTATTAATATAGGTCAGCAGTATTAATATAGGTCAGCAGTATTAATATAGGTCAGCAATATTAATATAGGTCAGCAGTATTAATATAGGTCAGCAGTATTAATATAGGTCAGCAGTATTAATATAGATCAGCAGTATTAATTCAGTATTACCGTAAATCCAAAATACTCCCATAGTCTCAACGATTGCAGCAAACAATCTCATGAACGTTCCACCGTAGTAATCTACTATTTCGAGAACGTACTGCCCGCCCTGTAACATTGAAAAAATTATGGTAAGCATAAAAACAGATTTTTAAGACAAAGTAGGATGTATTTTTCTCTTCACAAGATGAAAACTTTTACTGGCTTAATCGTTCGCTCTTCCCTAGGCTTATCATTTGTATTATAAATATAAATAACTTTTCTCTGTCTGTACATAATTATGTTCAATTATAACTTGAGAATTTGAATTTAAAAAAAATACTTACCGGGGTTACGTACACAAGCCCAATTAAAAAGCATGCCGAAGATACCATCGCGGACATGTAAATAGTGGGCACCTTCGGAAACGCGTCGAGAAATATTGTGTTAACTGTTGAAAATAAGGCTACACCTGAGCCCACACCAAGCACCGCCATCATCAAGAAGAACAATGCAGCAAAGAGCTGAAAAAAACAAGAATAGTAAATATCAACAAAAATCCGTCATGTAGCTTCTATGAAAACTCAAACATAACGCATTTTTTTAGCTAAAGACACCGAAACTTTATTTTGGCGATTTACGTTAAATGAATATTTTTATGAAAAACTGAACTCTGACACATAATCGCTATTAATAGCTGTAGTCGGCTATTATTGATCTGATCGCTATACTATAAGTAACTGTACCAGGCTATTATTGTCCCACTGCAGGGCAAAGGCCTCTCCTCGTACGGAGAATTCATGAGCATTGATCACCAATTCACTACCCTATATCGAGGCCGCCGAGGCGGGTTGGCTTTTTTAAACTTAAATTAACTATAAATTCAGGTTTCTTCTCGATGTTTTTCCGTCACCGATTTCAGTAATGTCCAAGATAAACTCGGAAAGTACGTATTAATTGAAAAAGTCATATTGGTATGTACTTGCCCGGATTTGAACCGACAACCTCGTGCGTGAGAGGTGAGTCCTTAACTACTGGGCCATCACGTAACATATGTTTAAAAAAAAAATAGTAAGTACTTAAAAGGTGTATCTAATTACTTACTTGTGGTACAAACGGTGACTGTGCTATAGCGTCTGGGTAAGAGATGAAAGCAAGACTAGAACCACCAGCATTAGTGCCGATAACATCATTTATATTGTCGTAGCCAAGTTGAAACGCGAGGTTCCCCAGAATACCGAATATAGTGATGCCCGAGATTAGACTTGTGAAAGTGTCCAACGTGGTAACAATTAACGAGTCTCTGGAAATAAGAGAAAAGTTGTTATGAACAGACCGATAGTAATACACATTTATTGTATTAGTACCTGGGCGACCGAGTTCTGCTCGGGTGAAAATAGAGAATGCTCATTTAACAGTATAGGATAGTTCATACTAATTCCATGCTGCCATGATTGTAAGTAGTTACTTAATAATTCCATGCTGCCATGATCGTAAGTAGTTACTTACTAATTCCATGCTGCCATGATCGTAAGTAGTTACTTACTAATTCCATGCTGCCATGATCGTAAGTAGTTACTTACTAATTCCATGCTGCCATGATCGTAAGTAGTTACTTACTAATTCCATGCTGCCATGATCGTAAGTAGTTACTTACTAATTTCATGCAGCCATGTCTGTCAATTATTGTCAAATGGCAAATAGTCTAAGGTAGCCATCTTGTTCTTAACTTTGGGCGACCGAGCTCTGCTTGGAAGAAGATACAGAGAAAACGAATTTGAACATTCATCGAAATCGTTAGAGCCAAAGTTACATATAAATATTGCTCGTTTAATAGTATACGATAGAATTATACATCCAACTAGTTTTGTTTGCTGTATTTCTAATTAATATCTCAATCAACTGTTTTAGTTGAACACATTGGCTTAAAATAAATTCCACGAAGTAGGTATACAAGTAAATAAAATTATCATCTGTCCTTAACAATTTCGACTCCACCCATTTTTCATAGAGCTCATACGCCATGCCGCCATACATATTGCAAGTTAACCCTCGAGGAGTGGCACTGGCTTTAGGTTTGAAATCTTGTTAAAATATACAACAGATTTTTCACAGTTAATACTGCCAAATTCGCTAAGAAAGACCTACATTTAAAATGAGCCCCCCGCGAGGGATCCCGGCTTCCCATATGCGACTTGAATGAACCCTCCAGGAGGGCTCCCGGCACTGAACGTGTTAAGGTGCTGATAGACTTGAGCATTCACTTGTAATGAGCATTCTAGCGAATTACAGAAAAATAAACGGGAGCGTTTTGTTTTACTGAGCATACTAGCGAGCATTCTAGCGAATAGACAGTAAATTTGGTTTGAGCATTTTCTGAGGCGAGCTATGCAGTCATTGTTCCGCCGCCGTCCCGCTATGCCTCCCGCACCCCTGTTTTATTGAAGAGCATTGACTATAGCGTTCGCTAGAATGATCGTGAAAATGTTCTTTCTTTTTTCTTTTTTTTTAAAAACGTTGCCCCCACACTAAGAATTTCTTCCTGTATGGTGGGTGCGTTTACAAACATAGAAACTCACATACACTAACACCCAGACCCGGAACAACTACTTGCAGATCATACAAATATTTGTTCCGTGCGGGGATCGAACCCGCGACACGTTGCGCAGCAGTCGATCGCTCAGCCACTGCGCCAACCGTGTCGTCAAACCGTGTCGTGTGTTCGTAGCGATATTTGCCTCTATGCTTGGCTTTGTTCGTTGTTCAGTTCGACAAATTTAAAAACGAAGAATGCTCGATGTTCTGTTACAAATGAATGCTCAAGCCTATCAGCACCTTTATATTCAAATGGTGCGTTCAGAAAAGAGGGAAGCATAGCAAAGGTTCTTTGTTGTTTTTGGATTGTAAATGATGTTTTAGGCGGCAAGACAGTAGTATCTATCGGTTACCCACGAGCTGCACCCTAATTGTGTAACACACTTTCAATCACAATCTGAATGTTTTTGAAGCTTATTGCTAATCTATTGCTCCACATGTTCGAAAAATTGTTTGCTCCACAACGTAAATAACGTAATGAATGTTGTTGAACTGTCAAAATGAAAGCCATTGCTACTGCAAGCGTGTTACGCAATTACCCCGTTGCTCTAAATGGTTTTAAATAATTATGATTTAATATATCTTACCTATAAACATTTTGGGAAAACTTGTTGAAAGACGAGAACATGATAAGAGCTCCTGAGCAGGCGGAGAGAGAGAAGAATACCTGTGTCACTGCCGCATACCACACCTGAAAGTACACACACTTTTAATCCTCGTTTCCTAAACTTAAAGTTCGTTCCTTAACACTAAAAAGTTTAAATACCCAGTAATAATGTTTTGTGTAGTTTAAGGTCGCGTCCTAACCAAAAGCGATCCTCTCACGAATACGAGATCGCCGCGTGACATATAAACGTGGGTGATGTTTGATGTATGTTTTCCTATAATTTAGATACATACGAGATCTATTATTATATTAAAAGAAATAAAAAAATGATAAGCCTTTGTATGAATAAATAAATAAATTAATATAGGTACTTACTTTCATCTCCAAAATTTTTTCCCATTGCGGTGTAATAAAGAACAATATTCCCATGCTAGCGCCGGGTAAAGTGACAGCCCTGGAAACAAACGTAACGAATACATAAATTTTGATGCATTCCAAATTCACCCACTAAATAGCTGCTATAATACTGGCTGCCTGCTTTGCTTCCAAAAAAAATCTGAGATTGCAACGGTAGTTGCTACGCGTGTACTATGGCTGCTGCTACGCGAATACTAGGACTGCTGCTACGCGTGTACTACGGCTGCTGCTACACGACTACGAAGTGCAGCTAAGCGAATTCTACAAGCTGCTACGCAAATACTACGACAGCTGACTACTTCGGCTTCTAGTACTACACATCTATACTCACAAAGAAATAAAACTGAAGTCAAAATAACAGCTTTTTACTAAATGCCGAAAGTTTAAACGGCTGGACCGATTTTGATGCTGATATAAGTAGTAACTTAGGCTACTTTTATTTATTATTAGATTAAGAATAGAATAGAAAAAGATATAATGTCCACGCAGGCGAACCCGCAGGCAGCAGCTAGTAATACTGTAACTGCTACGGAACTGTACTTCAGTAAAAGAGTTCCAGTCTGGGCAGCCAGATGTCCCAAACGGGCGCCGATTTATGGTGCACTGATTATAAGTAGCTCTAGCTGGTACGGCTACGGCAGATACGATTATACTTAGCTGCTATGAAAGTACAGCGATGCGAAAGCGAACGAGAAAATACAACGATGGACTGTACTAGGAAAGTTAGGACTTTTGTATTTCTTATGTAATTCGTTACCTGATTAGCAATATGAACATACAAATACGTATGAGTTCCAATTTAAAATCTACGATTTTTTCGCATTTTTAAAAGCGTAACACAAAGCATGAAGGCTATGTATACATTGTGGACCTGTCACTACAATTTACATACGAGTATTTGTTAGGTTTTTTCGTTACAATTGTGTGGCAGAGAGTTTTGTGGTACACGGACTTTTAAAATTTATACATACATTATCGTGACATGACATTATTCTGTCTGGTAATTGTTGATAATTATATATTTTATGATTAGATTACAGGCAATGTTAAATACCTACATTATAGTAGATTATTCACTAAAGTGATAAAGCAGTGTCTCAGGTCACGGGCGCTATGTTAAATCCCGAATGTAACGAAGGATTCTACTTCAGTAAAAGAGTTTGACTCTGGGCGCCCAGAGGCCTTAGTATGAGTTTCTTTTAACCATCTGGATTTAACGCAACGACCGCATTCGACGCTCCGATTGCCCCGTCACCGATATGGTTAAAAGAAACTCACACTAGGCCGTCAGATGTTGCAAACGGGCTCCGCGATTTATGATTGACTAATTATTTGTAGTAGCTACAGCTACGATAGCTACGATTAAATACAGTAGCTACTTTAAGATAACGGTGGACTGTACTAGGGAAGCTTAGACATTTTATTTCTTATGTATTTGCTTACCTGATTAGCAATATGAACATAACGACATATGGGAACAAAGCGAGGAAATACGCTGCTTTCCCGGAACTTTTGACACCTCGAGCGACAATCAAGAAGATAATTAACCAGGATATGAACAAACTGAGTGTAAGATCCCACAATGGCAAACCTGCAAAGAAACCACAAAGTGCTTTATTAGAACTAGGCCAAATAACTTTGATTGAACATTTTGAATACTCTAAGGCTGTGTCCTAATATAACCGATGGTCGCGCGAATAAACGTTCGTCACGATCATTTGTTCAGCGAACCCGAACGCCGCGTAACGCCGAGAGCAGAATCGGGTTACACCGAGAGCACAATCGGGTTTCGCCGAACGCAAAACGACGATTGCTTACGTTACGGCAGTGCCAAATACTACTCTGAAACTTTATAAGCATAGAAATGCTTATTCTTAATAGTTGCAAATTTATTTGGAGACAAGATCATTTGATCATTTGATTTTTTACAGCTCGATTAGTTTACTTACCAATTCCGTCATGGATCCCATCTGACTGCCGCAGTATGGTTCGCCTGTTAACAAAAAAACTCCTATTAATTCTGAATTAACATCTACCATACAATAAACCCCGATGGCCACGAGTTAAACGCTCTGCAAACGTCACGCACGCGCCTTGCAACAGCGACTGCGGAGAAATCAAATGAAACAAGTAGTTTAGAGCCTGTCACGAGTTACCGCGAGGCGTCTTGCGGAGCGACAATAGACGGAAACAGGGAACGTGCGCGCGCGCTTGACGCAAGTTACATCGCCCGAGACCGTGAACCGGGCCTAAAAGAAAGTCTATCTTGAGCTTGTCGCCATCGGGAATCTTGACTTTTTGTCGGTGCTAAGTAGGAATCGAATCTCACGGATGATGCTGATAGTACCATTTATAGGGTGTTTCGACAAAGTTAAGTTACTGATCGACTTAAGAATCAAAGCCTTTCGACAACTGTCGGTTCACCAACATGACCATACATACTGTCAAAGTTCCTTATTGCAACGAAAACCCTGTACGTTTATCTATCCTAAACTCAAAGTGATTTCAGGATAATTGTTACAGCGCTTTGATACCTACCTACCGTACGCAAAATACGCGTTTTGACGTGGAGTTGCGGACACCAGTACCCTAATTACGTACACATTTTAGTAAACGATTACGACTAATCTGTTTCAGTTTGACAGTTCAACAACATTCATTGCGGTATTTACGTTGTTGACCAGTATTTTTTTTTGAACTTATGGAGCACTGGATTTGCAATCTGTTTCAAAACGATTCAGATTCTGATTGATCGTATATTACGCAATAAGGATACTTCTTTCGCATTTTCAAAAGCGTAACAAAAAGCATAAGGGCTAAGTATAAATTGGGAACTTGTAACAACTATTTACATATTTGTTCGGTTTTTTTTACAATTGTGTGTGTGGCTTAGTTTTGTGGTACACGGATTTGTAAAATTTACAAATTTGTAAATTGTAATTGTAAAGTTTTGTGGTATAGGGCCTAGCCCTTATTACCTATATCTACCTAATATCTTATCTGTGAATTAATTAATTGAAATTATCAATGTACATACAACCTACCCATATCAGCGTAAGTACTGCAGAGTAAACATTATCGTGACATGACATTATTCTATCCGGTATTTGTTGATAATTATATATTTTATGATTAGATTATAAACTATGTTAAATACCTGCATTATAGTAGATTATTTACTAAAGGGATAAAGCAGTGTCACGGGCGCTAACGATTAACTCCTGAGCGAAGCGAGGGAGTTAAAACTAGAATCCTGAGTGCAGCGCAGTAGTGGGCGTGTATACGATAAATATCTTTGACACTATTGTCTAAGTGTTTCTGAAGTAGATGCAAAAATCTGATCGAACATCTCTGATAATATTATAAGTGTTTCAAAAGTAGGTGCAAAAATCTGATCAAACATCTCTGACAATACTATAAGTGTTTCTGAAGTAAGATAAGTGCAGAAGCCTAATATTACCACCTTTCTGACAAATACAGGGTTAAATTAAATTGGCCAGCTAAACTCCGTAGACGCGATGGGTTTCGCTATCTACATGTATGAAGCAAGTAATTTATGCGCCGGTAGTAATTTGGACGACGGTATTATAATTATATTGATTGTCTGTCGGCTTACTAATTTAGACGACGCGACGTGACGTATCGTAATGAATACCTATTTGTAAATAATTTAATATGTGAACTCACGTGAAATATAATTCTGCACTGCTCACTGGGTCTCCAGTCAATTCACTCATATTAGCGGTCTGTCCAGATGGAACACAGTTTTCCCATTCTGGTTGGCAGATAGCCCAAGGTAGTGTGCTTTGAAAACTCATGATTAAATAATACAAGCATAGTCCCACAATTGACATATAGTAAGAGACTACATAGAGAGCACTAAGAGCTTGAGCGTAGCCCGTTCCTGAAAAATAAAATATAGTCAGACTAAGACATTAAGGGGTTTATTTATAAACGTTGCTTAAAGTTAAGTAATGATTAGCGACTGTTTAACCATACATTTTTCACTTAACTTTAAGCAACGTTTTTAAATAAACCCCTGAATAGTTAGATATTTTAATTCAAATCTGTAGAATAGAACTGATGAATCGACCTTTCATTGCTGGTGATAAAGCCCACACTTTAACACAATTACTACTACTGAACTGCCCAAGTGAGGTTTCGAGGTAGTACATAGGTTTTCCTATAAGTATAAGTACGATGATGTAGGGTATCAGGAACGCGCCGCCTCCGTTTTGGTAGGCAATGAAGGGGAACCGCCAAACGTTGCCCAGACCCACCGACGTGGCGATGCATGACATCAGGAACTGGTACTGATTGTCCCACTGAGGTCTTTCATTTTCAGGTTTGGGATCATCCTGGAATAAAAATAACGTTTTTATACAAACATTGAAATAATCCAAATATATTGAAACAAACACCACCACGCTAGCCTTTAAGATTGCAGGTATTGAAAGAAGGGTTAGTTGAATCAATGTGTTCATAATGACCCGTACCGTTTTTTTGGGCTTTTTCTCCTATCTGATCGGTCGCTTACGACACGACTGGGAATGTGAAAAATGTTCATGCTTTAATTCTACATAGGATGAGAGCCTTAAAACTCATACGTCCTTGTCTTGTAAGAATCCTTTACCAAAGGGTTACTAAATAAAAAAATTGGTTTATTTTTGAGGTAGGTACTCCTCTGCCCAACCCTTCGGAGAATACAGGCGTGGTGTTATGTTATGTTATAACATAATTATTATTTAGGCTCTCATTTTTAACCAGTCATAATATGATTATGACAAAAAATATAATATGATTGACCTTCGTGATATGATAATTATTATTTCTAGATCATACAAAAATCCCACAGAAAAAGGAAAACTTTTCTGAATTTTAACATTTTCCTGAATTTTAACATTTTCCTGAATTTTAACATTTTCTGGGAAACTTTTCCAATTTTCTCTCCATAAAAAAACAAATTTGGATATAAAAGAAACATTTAAAAAAAAAAAGTGATGCGCTTACCAACGAGAAGCATTTCATATTTATTTCTATAGATAGATTATACACACATTATTTGAATGAGTTGTATATACTCTTTTGAAGGCCATTTTATAGATGAGACTTTGCAATTGTTTTAAAGCCAAATTAAACCTGCTTTAGGATGGGTGTGTAATATTTGGTATAATAACAGACAGTCTGATTTCTTTTGACATAACTTTCATATGATATAATTTTCATATGCTATAAAAACACTTAACCGAATTTTACATGATCTAATGTTATATTTGATATAATTTTCATTTTATCTAATTTGTTTTAGTATAACGTTAATTTCATATAATTTTGAAATGGTATAATGCTCTTATTATAATGTTCGTTTGACCTAACTTTCATATTAACTAATTTTCTAAGGTACCGCATCGTTCTTGAGTAAAGCAAATTATATTGTAACCTAACCCTATGATGCAGAAGCAACATTAAAGTTGCTTCTGCATCGTCTCGCTTACCTCCGCAGCTTCGGCGTGCTGGTCACCTTCGGCAACCAGCCTCAGTCAGTTTTGGAACAGATAAACCTATTAACTACAAGCCGGTGTATGTTGTCGCCACAACGTAGTTTTTTATTTTTCCGTACTTACCTTGGCCATGAAATGAAATCATCATGTCATGAAATGGCCAATTTTACGATATAACTACAACATAATAAGGAGTAGAAGAAAACGCAAAAATAAAAGTAGACATTTCCAAATTATATTAAACGTTACTTATAGATTTTGAATATTATAGCAACTGAAATATTATATTAATTGAATATTATTTCAAATGTGAAGTTAGATACCATATGAAGTTAGATAAAATAAAATTATATCAATAATTCATTATATCATTTGATCGTTATATTAATTAAACATTATATTAAATGAAATTAGGTCTTATGATCATTAGAACTTTTGTTATTATATCAAACGTTACTCACCCCTTTGGGATTGGGATGAATTAAGTTTTTTTGGAAATACTATGAAATTAAAACTCTTCAGGAAATTAGGAACTTTATCTGTAAGCGGTTTAATTTCTGATATATCCAAAAGGAAAATAGTTATATGTGCAACAAGAGAGCAAAGTTTGTTTTTGTTGCGAGGGATTCATAGACACGAGATGCAAATAACTTTGTTCTCGTGTAACACAAACTTACAACTTTTCACCCCAGCAGCGAGAACATATTACCAAAAGGTAAAAAAATACAACATGGTAAAATTTTTACCACATGTACCTATATTATATATATAGTATATTTGTAAAAGTAACAAAATCAATAAATTTTAAGTTATAATTAAAATTATTGCAGTTTTGCAAATTAAAAGTAATGGTTTTGTTTGGAACGATATTGTTGTGTTAGCGACTTGAGTTTGAGTATTTGCTGAGGTTTCAGCTTCCTTACTTGTGGATTGGGACGGGAGGATAGCGAAAGTAGGTGACTCAACGGGGGTATTCGTGATTCTGGAAGTAGACGGGTGAGACTTCTATCTGAGGTCTGTTTCAAACTAATGGTCTCTACTATACGCTTACAGATTTTATATTTATTTTCGATCGAATCCTCAATATATCCTTCCGCGA
This sequence comes from Agrochola lota, assembly GCA_947364205.1. Classification (NCBI taxonomy): domain Eukaryota; kingdom Metazoa; phylum Arthropoda; class Insecta; order Lepidoptera; family Noctuidae; genus Agrochola; species Agrochola lota. The sequence goes on along the minus strand of OX376223.1, from coordinate 11,621,545 downwards.
ACGTATTCAACCTCCATCCGCCGTGTCGTTCTAATGTAGTGAGGTAGGCTCCTGAATCAGTCAAAAATGCGGCCGTTCGTCACTGGACTCACTCATATATATATATTTTTTTTTATTATCAAACATGTATCGAACTTTGTAGCTAGCTTATCAGAAGAAAAAGACAAAATATAATTGAATCCCGCTATTTTTTAATCATGCGTTCTGAAACTGCACCCACGGTATTCTGTTACAAAATTAAAGATTGTTAAAACTATAAATAATTATGTAGATACATGATAAACTTCGCCTTTTTTATTCGCCATTCTCTTTTAATTATAAAAGAATATAATTCGATTATTTAGAAAAAAATAAAATAATTACGTTTAAAACCTTAACAGATTATTTGCAATTTTACGATTAAATGTGTATCCGAACGTTTTATTGTTTCTTTTTTGGGCCTACCATGGTATAATTATACGTATACTTCGCCAGGTATGGCATTCCGAAACACAGTGGTCACGTGAGCAACACAAGTCTACGTCATAACATCTGTGTTACCAGAAGTTTGTAATAATAACTCCCCAACCACCTTTATTACCTGTGCGAATCCGTTAAAACAATGAGGTTTTAATTAACCATTACGTAGGTTTATGTTTAAATTGAATTATTTCGTTTGATTAGACACACGAAACGACAATTTAAAAGCTTTGTATATATTTTTTAACAGAATAGTTTCTAAAAATCTTTCCTTAATCGTGTTTTGTTGCAATAGAGTGGCAACTGTATAGTGACGTAAGCATGTGTTAGTCCCGGAATGCCAGACCTTGTTTTATTAGACCATGGGGCCTACTACATATGGAATTTGAACATCGAACTTCGATTCGACTTGTTTCTATCGCTCGCTTTTTTCGTATCGAAGTGAAAGTGACAGAATAAAGTGAAGTTCAAATCTTTCGAATTTTGTGAGTGTCCTAGCAATGTTCTCGGCATCTAAAAAAAAAAAAGTTACTTTGTCTCACGCTCGCAGCGGAATCGAATTTTTCTCACTGTCTTTAAACAGCAATACTTGCTTGTTTATGTGCTGAGGTGTAAAAGTAATTAAGGTTTTTATGACACACTATCATAAACAGCTTGTGTCGTAAATAACAGTGTTTTATGTAGAATAATAAATGTGTTTTGTTTCTAAATTGTCTCATTCATAAATTATTTTTTATTGGATATAGGTACCTAAAGAGTACCTATCAATGATTTGGTACAATAAAACAATAGTTTTATTATCTAATCTCTTACGTTGTTGTCCTGAATAAAAAATTGGCATTGATACATTCAGCCTTGTATAATAAACAATGATACGGGAAATGACTTGCTTCAAGGAAAGAAAGAAGCCGTGACCAGTTTGGGAATTCTTGAACCTACATACCGTCATGTGGGTTGAGAATCTGAAAACCTACCCTATCTGCCTACCAACCACTAGGGATATTGTAGAATCATTAAACTCAATATCAAAGTCACTTTGGTAAAAGGCAATATGAAAGGCGTCTGATAACGGGACTGTTATGTTATATATATTTAAGGCAAATTCGGAAAATATTATTTGTAGCTTACAACTGCTAGCAGTTGTTAATATAATTGTTAGTTGTCTCTAGAGACAACGATTATATGATACTTTCAAATGAATACTTTGGGTTTTTGCCAGCTGATCGCAATCGTTCTAGATATTAGTTACTATTGATCTATCAGTACTTGGTTAATCCGAGTAGTTCGTAACTTGCTTCACCAATAGCTTATTTGTTAAGTAACGATGACTATAAACACATGACATATTGTTTACAAACTATTTAACTAGTATGTCTACATAAGTAAACAAGGTGGCAGGGACATCGACGCGAAACCTATTACTATAGATTCAGTAAGCAGTAAGTACAAATTTCTGAAACCGTTTGAAAACCGCGTTGAAATTTTTCGTCGGTTATTAAAAAGAAAAACAGCTGTTCCATACATTTTGAACGCGTAGGTAGGTATTGCACTTGTCTATGAAACAGCAGATTTAAAAAAAAATAACCGGCGAACAATTTCAACGCCCCCTGCGTTGAAATTGCTCGTCGTTCAGAATCATGTACTGAATCCATGGTAACAGTTTTCGCGTCGATGTCCTGTTACTATTACCTACTTTTCTAATTACAAAACAACAAGATGAACAATTTAGAGAGAGTGAACCTCAACTCAACCCATGTAGGTACCTATAACATTTCACTGTTTTATGTTCAGCTTCGTTGCAAGTCGAACTCAAGGAAATGTTGGCCGCTATTCCCATAGAAAGAGATGCTGAAGAATTCTTTGATGCATTATGTATAAGCTTTTTCCCTTTCGTTTGATGTAAAGTACATACAATTTGTTTAATAAAGTATATATATACCTATTAGTTTCAATGTAATTATGTAAATACTGGCAAAATGCGGGTGTTGTACGCTTCACACGATCAGCTTTTCTAGTTTATATAGGTAAATGATGACAAGTTTTATCTAAAAGTTGTGGAGGAAAATACCTTTATAATTATGATAATGTGTTAACAAAACATCCGTCCTAAATACCATTGTAAGGTAATCATTCTTTATCAATGTTGTGAAATGAAACATTGTTTATTCTGTAAATAGAATATCGGAATCACTTTTACACGTAGGTAATATAAAAAAAATAAAATGGATGAGTTCGGAGTTTCTGACTACTCTGAGAAGAAAGGCCGAAACAAACTCAGAGGTCACAGTCTCTTTTAAAGTCTAGACATAAATCTTGGTCAGATCATGTGAAGACCATGTAGATTAGAGTCTGAAATGGTCTTTTGAGGAAAGAACCACACATACTTGAGTGGACCTAGAGTGGAGTTCAACTCAACAACTCGACAAACAATACCAAAGAAAGGACAGGTGAAATATGTAATGGGAGGTCTAATTAGTTCAACATACTACCATGTCTGTGGTAATTACAATTATAATAGACATCAATCTCTTCTGCACTATGATCATAGTTACTATCTTGTTTACCTTTCCTCGACCTAGACCTCAAAATAAAAGATATCACAAAAATTATAAAAATAAACAAAATATGAGCAGGCTCTTTTTATAAATAAGAAGGTTCGTTATCTTTTGATCAACTTCTAAATCAGCCGGAAGCTGTTGAATTTTACAGCATGGCGAGAGGGTTAGAGAGCCACATTATCACAATTCACAAGTATATCCCTGTACCGTATTAGATTAAACTACTTACTATGGGTTTTTCAGGCAAGTCCGAAGACAGATCCATTTTCTTGGGGCTGACCCCTGATGATCGTTTCTTTGGGAAGGATTCGTCTTCATTTTCAGGTGAAGCATTAAATGCTGGATTCTCACGACTTCCATTTTCAATCACGTTTATGTCGTTTGATTCCTATGCAAAAATAGAACAAAGTAAATTTATTTAATTTAAAATTACTAAGATGTAGTTTAATTTGGATTTTAAAGTCTTTGATTAAAATTATCTTTATTTACCATTCCACAGTATTTGTGATTAACTTATAAATATACGTTCCCCACAACATACGTGGTTAAAGTGACCGTTTGTTTAATTCTTATTCCTAATAAAAATGCAAAGTTACGATAGAGATTAATTTACTGTGATACGGTTATCTTAGTACCTATTTATCAGTAGATTATGTATATAAATCTTTTAATGGTATTATTAATGAGGTTTTATGACGTCCAAATGTTCATAAAAGTTTATTTTCTAGGAATGATTATTTATTACGAATGGTATTATCTGGAAGATTGCAAGCATTTCACGAAGGTACCTAAGTACATCTTTTTAGGTCCACCGATTTAAAAATTATTTGAGTGTGATGTGATGCTTATCAACTGGCAAAAAAATGTGCTATAATAGTCGAGACCACGTTTCTGTTTCAGCTTATAGTTCAATAATGTAGAATTGTAGATGTAATAAGTCGTATAAAAGGGAGTAAAAGTATACTCAACGCGATTTGGGCGCAAATTATTCAGCTAATAGTGCTATGAAAGTCGTGTTGAATCAAGGAACATAATCGTGAAATTTATCGAGTAAAAGCAAAACTGGACCAAATTAGAGTAGCAATAGCAATATTGCTGCCTTTCTTTTTTAATTAATTAATCAACAAAATCATGGAGTAAATATTGCTGATTTGCAATTTAAATCGTCATTATTTTTGTTAGTTAAAAGCAAAGAATTTGCTGTTGTTCCACAGTTTCGCTCTAAATCAGTTATTTCGTCACTATCTATTATTCCATTATTTTATGAATATTTCATTATTTTTGCAGAAACGGAACTTTGTGTGTGACTTATTAGAACAAATACGGAAGTATTGAATATACATACATACCTACTTAATGTAGAATGTAATAGCTATGTACTGTCTTTAGAATTTTGCATATGTAAACGTAAATGAACATGCAAAGTAACTTTATCGATGAACTCTTAGGAGTTTTTTAAAAGATATTTGTAGGCCACACTAATGATTAATAATAAATAAAGTTTATCAACTTTTGTCAAATTTTTAGATCAAAAATCATTAAACAAATTTAAGTAAATATATTGCTATTACATCACAATAGATCGGTTATTAGTCAAATAATTGTATAATATTATCTAGTTTTTAGGACATAATGCAGACCATATTATGTAGACAATTTTGGGGTTCCTTAATTTAAATATTTTGTTCCATTTACATAAATTATTTTTCCATTTATTGCAATCCATCAAGTAAATTGTTAATATTTAAAAAAAAATACTGGTGCGCTGGATGAGATATTATTACTTGTAAAGTAATTAACAATCAGTTACACAACACCTAATTCAATAAATGTGTTATACCCAGTATTCATAACGATTCAAGTTCAGTAACTGCATTATAAACACTTACATGCGAATAATCAATTTAGCATGCTATTTCAGACATTAAGATACTTTTCAGTAAATAGGCAGCTTTTATTCGGCGATTTTGCTCTAATAATAGTAATGTTGAGTAGCAGCCACATAGTAGCTTTTTAAACATGAAACTTGGGAATCGACAACTTTAATAGCGTTAGCACTCACATAGATATAAACGAGAAACGGTAGCTACTATATGTCTATTTAATAAATGCACTATAAGAATATCGAGTAAACGTTTATAAGACACGGTTAAAGCACTTAAAAGCTAAAAATGCAAAAAAATCGTAATAAACGCTTTTACTCGTACACTGCATTGTGGTTACTATGTAGCAACTAGTCAACATTTATTCGATCTATAGCCGAATAACTCATTCATTATTCGACTGTTTTGCTAGTTGGGATATTAGTGTCAATTTAAGTGTTTCACAACGCCTTAGCAAATATGTAAGTACTGTTCACCTTAGTCACCCTGAGAATTTAAACATGAGTAAATATTCAAATTGTCATCGATCATATCAATCAAGTGATTCTGAAGTAGGTATAATTAATTATGAATACGCAGTAGGCAGTCATTAATGCGAGCATAATGGATTTTGCTTATCTATAACTTATCAAATTGAAGCCGATGCGATTGAAATTATAATTCACCGACACGTGCTTATGCTTATCTTCGTGTTAATTATGTAGTTGCGAAAACTGACCTGTTGGGGCTTCCCATGGATCGATCGAGGGTATCCACTAATAAGTATCAATAAATTATAGCTCAGTTGACATATTGAGTCATTGTCTGATTGCTGAGAGGGGTTCATGGCTAAATAATAATAGCCGCACGGGTCGATCTTCAAGGTTAAGCAACGCTTGCCGAGGTCGGTCCGTGGATGGGTGACCATCTATTACATACCGAGACCCCTACTTGCCTCGGAAAGCACGTTAAGCTGTTGGTCCCGACAGTCATTTGTACATCTTAGACAGTCGTTACGGGTATTCGCCAGTCTTAACAAGGGGTATCGTGTTACCCAGTACTGGGTTGTGGAGGTCCAATAGGCAGTCGCTCCATGTAAAATATTGGTATTCAGCTGCATCTGGTTAGACTGGAAGCCGACCCCAACATAGTTTGGAAAAGGCAGGCAGATGTTGATGATGTCTGATTGCTGAGATCACTGCTGCGGAGTGGCAGGTGAGTCTTTACTAAGGTTCGTGGTACAAATCTTTTGCTCTCCTTGAGGTTGTATGTCACATATCCCAAGCCATGTCAAAGAACTGAATATCATTTATTAAACAGACACTATGTCAAAAAGGTTCCTATAAAGTTAAAGATTACTTAGGCGACAAATAGTAGTAATAATAGTATTTTATATAAAACATTGGTCAGGAAGAGGCCATAGTCTTTCCATAGCCCTAGATAACCAGTTCACTTTAGCTAGGACCGGGCGTCCTAGCTAAAGTGAACTGGTTATCTATCTTAAGAGACAGGTGGTTGCGTGAATTAAGTTATACGAGTACCTTTAAGAGTCTTCTTCTTCTTTTTCGTGTGGTTAGTGACTAACCTGGTGTCTGAGTATTAAAGCCGCCCATGGGCCTCTGACTTGGCTTCACATACCTTCGAGAAATATCGTTCAGGTGCGTCCGTTCAGTCGTTTTAGCGTGAAAGCGTATCAAATAAACATACAAACTCACTTTCGCATTAATAATAGTATTAGTAAGGATAAATAAGTGGTTTTTACGATTGAACAACTAGACTCAAATTATTTAGTAGGCATTAAAAATAAAATTACTAAATGATTCCCGTTCGTCCCACTAAGAAAATCTGTGGTACTAACGGGAATACACGGAAATCTGAATCTATTCAAGGCCGGGTGTTAACATTTTGAGGCTCGCTTCGCTCGCTTGTCTTGATTCTTGAGCTTTTCTGCATAAGTCGCCAAAGCAACTAATTCTTAGTGCTTTTGGAATGATTAAAAGAAAATCTAACGGGTCCAAAATTTTTGAGCTTGCTTTCCTCGCTCTAGTATTCTCCAATTTCATAGTTGCTTGGCCTTTTCTGCATAAGTCGACAAAGTAACTCGTACTACTGTTTGAAAATGTAGTACATCTAATCTTAATCTATCCGAGACGGAGTATTAAAATATAAGGAGTTAGCTTCGCTCGCTCTCTCACCCTACATAATCTACTGTCCTAATACTTATTATTTATCAAAAAGCTGGCGACCAATTTGAGCATCATAAAGTACGTGGGGTACTTTATGATGCTCAAATTGGTCGTGCTCGCCTCATGTAATAAAAATAGCTGCGTCCCTGAACAATAAGTAATGTCAAGCTGAAGATGTATCTTCCTAAAAATATGGCATGTATTTATAATTTAATCGAACCCCAAATGATTCATATTTTGGGGTCCTTCAATTCAAATACTAAATAGCCAACTAATTGCCGACCAACTTGGATGTTAAAATGCGGTAGAGGGGCGCGTCATTTCAGAGTAGACAGCGCTCGCCGGCCACTCCCGCGGTACTGCTCGTTTCGCTCGCTCGCGAGCTGTTTGTCACTGTATTAAACCTGACCTGACCTGAGCTTAGTTACTGTGAGAAAAGATCAGAGAGTTAAAAAGAGGTTCAGTTATTTAAAAAGTGTGCATCATTAGAAAGTCAAAAAGTTTTTAGAGTATCAATTAAATATTTCCCTGATATTCCTCGGCACCCATGGTGACCCCCCCCCAAATCTTAGACTGCATCCGCACCTGATATGCACACCACTATCAGTTCCAGAAATAGTAAGACACGAGCACGATATTTGCTGATTCTGACACGAGTGAGCTGTTATGGCGAAAGTATTTGTGGTTTGGGTGTTACGTCAGATTGCAAGGGGTTGATAATAGATTTTACTTAGATTTAGTGTCAGCAAGTTCTGATTAAGCCAGTTCATTATTGTGGACAGTCCAGATTCCGCTTTATTTTGTCATCTTCCTACAGGTCCGTGAACTAATATCGCTGTGTCATCAGCATATGCATAGATATTATACCTGTGGCAGTGATAGCCTAGTGGTGACCGACGGGCTGTCAAGTCATAGGTTTCGGGTTCGTACCCAAGGCACGCACCTCTGACTTTTCGGATTCATATGCGTATTGTATAATTATCACTTGCTTCAAAAGCGGTGAAGTAAAATATCGCGAGGAAACCGGCATGCCTGAGATATATTTCTTGACGGCATGTGAAGCCAAGCCCATGGGCGGCTTTAAAACTCTGACACCAAGTTTATCACTAACTATACGAAAAGAAGATCATGTAGATTTGAAAGAGTGTGCTCCTAATATGCTTCTTTGTGGCACACCGTATGACACAATTTCTACATCACTGTGAAACGAGCTTATTTTAACTCGCTGGCTGCGATTTTTCAGGTAATTTCTGAAGATATCTAGACCTATGCCACGTACACCCAAAAATTCTAGCTTAGATATTAGTCTAGGAACAGAAACTCAGGAGGCCTTCGACGGGTCCAGAACATACCAAAGCTCTTTGTTCTGCTGTCTATAGTAGTACTAACTAAGCAATGGGTTAGGTCAGGTCCACAACAGCATCTTCAGTTGAGACCCCAGATAGGAAGGCGTACTGATTATCTGATATAGGTTTATGCTTATCTGAAAAACTTCTAAGATTATTGTTAAGAATATTTTCCAGTATTGTTGTGAGCGACGACAGGATTGATATTGGCCTATAATTATCAACACAGTTTCTTCTCCCACCCTTGTGAATTGGATGAACTGCCTTCTTCAGAGAATCCAGGAATACTTTCGTACTCTTGTACTCTCACTACTCCCGTCTGAATGCAAATATTGCATATATTATGTTATCGACGCTACCAGTACATGACGGCATGTCTTAAGAAGTGAGAATGATATTCCATCCCAACGTATGGCACAGTCATTTCGTAACTGAAGCATAATAGATTCCTCGTCACTGTTGACGACTTTAAATATAGCAGTGGTTTGTTAAAATATTAAAAATGCGTAAAGTTATATAACTTTTATATAAAATAATATTTTACGATAGTATAAAAGGTTTAGCTACAACATTTACATATTTGAAATTAACTTATTAAATAGGATACCCTGACATAATAATATGTATAATACAACATCGTTATAATTTATAACTATATAAATAACATCATTTTGGCATTTATTTACACAATTTAAGTTTTGACAGTCCACAACAAATCGTCACTTAGGCACTAGGTACCAGCATTAAGGTACGTAGAGCTATTTTTACCCTATATCTATAGTAAATTCTAGAGTTAAAGCTATACTAGTGGTTTATAGGTAGTCGTCTCCGGTACCCGCCGGTGAGAATATACCCGAGGTGCTGGGACCACGTCGTGTTGAGCCTCGCTCGCTCCTCCTTGGCCTGCGCCGTGAACTGCTCCCAGTCGGCGCGGTCGGCCGGCGCGCGCGGCCCCCATGACGACTTCGGACGGAACGAACGCTTCACCGTCTGGGAAAGGCATATCAACTTCAGTTACGACAGTGTTATATTAAATACATTGAAACAGTGAAAAGTAGAAGACGCAACTTTATACATAAGTGATCATATTTCTGTTCCCATTGTTTAAGTCTGAAAAGAATGAAACTAAAAAATACTTTGATATTTCAAATTACAAAGAACTATTTTTAAATCTCATTCCAATCAAATGTTCATAATCTTACCTCCACGAAGTTTCCGGATCTATTTTTGTACATTGTTAGCGCAATCGAAATCGGTACGAAGACAATACCAACGAGTAGCAGCATGTATCCCGATACTGAAAACAAATAATATTGTGATAAGTCTTTCATTATGCAAAGTACCTAAGTCAAAGCTAAGTAATTAATCAATAATTCATTGTGTTTTTTTTTTTTTTTTTTAGGTATTTCCCTTCAATACTCGTATTATCATTGTCTCAATATGGTAAAATCTTTAATAATTATCCACTAACCATATCCCGATGTTGGGTAGTGATAGTCTTCACCGAACGTCAGAGCTTCGAAAGAAATGAAAGCGTAGATGAACACGGTACTCATCATAGCAGGCATGATAATGCTCCAGCAAATTCTCCAATAGAAGCCAGTCTTGATGCCCAACATGAATTCGATGTCCACGCATAATTTCTCCAAACCTATAGAGAAGGAAAAATATTTTATAATTGTTCACAAGGGTGTTGGCAAAAAAAATTTGCAGTGTCCATTTGGATATAGGTATATTAAGATCCTAACTTATAATCCGCAGCAAATCACCAAGAACTCAAAGGGCTCACCATAAATCCAAATAACTCCAATAATTTCGACGATAGCACAGAAAAGAATCAAGAAAGTTCCACCGAAGTAATCTACCAACTCTAGGACATATTGACCACCCTGTAAAACAAATATACTGAATCAGTTAAGTAGAAAGTAAGGTCTTTATGTGTAATTTAGTAATGTGTGAAGCTTGAATTTCTTATTAATTGCCGGGTTCACAATTTCCAAAGATTGCCTAATCAAACAAATAGTAGATTTTTAAGGGGATAAAGCAGTGTCTTATGCCATGGGCGCTCTATGTAATCTACTCATACGTTACAGGAAAACCTATAAGAAGTCTATGGTCTTAAAATAACATGGTAAATCCCTTAATATTGTGCGTGGTCCGACACGCACTTCGGTGGTTTTTTTGTTGATGTTCCAAATTTAAACCACATTATTGACCAGCGGGTTTAGGGCTTTAATGACTTGCTTTAATAGGTTTGCATAATTTGTTGTGTTTATAATTTGACATTAGCGAGCAGGTGGTGGTGTAAAAAAACCTTTACATAACAACTTACAGGTGTAACGTAAATAAGTCCGATGCCGAATCCGACGGTGCAGCAGAAAGCAGACATGAAGACGGTACGGACGCGCGGGAAGGAATCCAACATGACCGTGTTGATGGTCGATAGCAGCGCCACTGCCGAACCGATGCCGAGCACAGTCATCATCAAGAAGAATAGGACTGAGAACAACTGAAAACAATCGCGTTGATAAACTTCCAACATAATAACCTGCTATCTAATTAGGTAACTCATTTTCATAAATGATTAAGACTAATGTGTTTCATTTTGACAGTTCAACAACGTTCATTGCGTTATTTACGTTTCGAACTTTAAAGTAATGGGTTAGCTATCTGTTTCAAAACGATTCAGATTCTGATTGATCGTGTATTACATAATTAGGGTACTGTTCCACCTACGATAATCTATTTCCAATTACATAAATTCACCATTACTTTTACAAACGCAATAGCTTCAAGATTTACCTGTGGCAAGAAAGTTTTGGAAATGGCATCAGGGTAAGAAATGAAGGCGAGTCCAGTACCACCAGAACCTATGGCGTCTTTGACCTCCGTTTTTAGCTCATACGCCAAGTTCCCGAGGATTCCGAAGATGGTGATACCCGACAGCAAACTAGTTAACGTGTCCAACGTCGTCACAATCATCGCATCCCTGGAACAGAAATGAATTTGGTGAATTTTTGTTCATCATAATCACAATCAACCTACTATGTTCCCACTGTTGGGACACAGGCCTCATCCGCGGGCCCAGTGCGGGTTGGTGGATGTCACATGTCTTCGAATTTTTAGTTCTAGGACATGTCGGTTTCATCACGATGTTTTCCTTTACCGTTTTGAAAGCAGTGGTGATGAAATTATTTACACAAAGTAAAGCGCCTGTCTTGGTTCAAACCCACGACCATAGATATAAGAAAGAAGGAGATATGCCCGGTAGTTGAAAATCTATCGAAACCCAATGTCTTCAATTTATCCCTACTAACGAGCGTACCGAGCTTACACATGCGATCAGTAAACCCAATAAATACGAAGTCCCGCTCACACTTGCAATTTACAAATCAGACCGTACTACACAAACAATTATAAACCTTATGCCATCAAACACAGCGTGCATTTACCATGCACCGTACACCTCACTCACACGAAATCATCGATCGCTATCGTTGTGCTGTGCAAAATCCATTTATTTTACTTATACGCTAGTGATTGACTAAATCGGAAAGTTATCGATTCTCCCTTTTATTATTTTATAAAAAAAATTGGGAGTTCCTGAAAAAATTATATATAAAATACGATATACATATGGTAAGATGATATAAATAAACAATAAGTAAGTAAAAAAAAGCAAGATTAAGTCAATCAAAAAAATTCAATATTATGAGAAAATCTAAATGAGTATAAAACAAGATTTCACATCGGTCTTCCAATCAGGCTATAACTGTTGACAAATTGAATAATAAACTTTAATAGTAATATAAATTCATACGACAATCGACATTATTGTCGATAGCCTACGTTAGTGGATCTGCACAACCACATCACTAACCCGTCGCAAGACACTGCGGCCGTACTAACGATGCAACCGCTTAAAGAAAATACCGTTTTGTTATTTTTACATTGCTTGTCCAGTCACTTAGCAACATACTTAGGTAGTGGTAAAGAAGCAATGTATTTACTGCAATAATAGTACAGTCGCTGTGATATATGAAAACAAAAATAACGTAGTAAAGGCAAGAAATATTTTACGACTTGTTTTTTTTCATTATTTTCAACACAAATATAGTAAAATACTTGTGCTGATTTTTGAAAAGTGGTTCTATGATTTATAAAGTTTCTAGTTTAGGTTCGATTTTTACAAGAAACAACTGAATAACACGGTATTCTTAAACGTTATCACGATCGCGTTCGAAAGCGCACTAGTTAGCGGAGACGGCCATTTGCCTGAGGCATGAGCATTGTGATCAGGACGCGCGGACACAGAAACGCCTCATGCCACTTCTCCTGTTATTTATATTTCTATGCTTACGACCTACAAGTCGTAATTCGCGGCCGTTACCACTGGGCCACCAATGCATGCTATCTTTGCAATTTTAAAAGTATGTAGTTCCGAAAAGATTTAACCAAAAAAAAATTACAAAACCTGTGACTAAAGGATAATGGATATTAATATTTTTTTTTTTTTTCAATTTTCGGATAACTTTATCTGAGGAATACATTACAAAAACTGTCGTCAGACATCAATTTTATTCTAGAAATAAATAATTTTGAAAAAAAAAATGCGCGTGCGGCACCCGGCCTACAAGTGATAGAAGAGAAACTTAAAAAAAAAAAGAATAAGACGGATTTAGTGTGAGAGAGAGAGAGTTAAATACCTATATCTTTCTTCTCTCTTGTGTAACTAAGAGTCACTTAAAAAAACCGGCGTGTCGGACCACGCACAATGAAGTAAGTGACAGGCATAATTTTAACAGAACAAATTAGATCAACCACGTTTCAGATTGTCTAAAGTGCACACTTCTTTTATGGGGTACTGTGTAAAATGTTATAATAAAATACCACTCGATATTCTTGAACTGAATGAGAAGAAATTTAAAACATGCATTAAACGCACACTATGTAGACAAGCATATTATAAGTTGGATGATTATATCATAGATAAAAATGCTTGGCTTAATGCTGGTCCTGCTCCACAGCCACTTGGGCTCACTAGTTAAAAAATTTTATGTTTGGAAGAGTTGCTTCCCCTTTTAATTTTTTCTGACATTACAAACTTAATGTTTATTTTTTATTTAAACAACTTTTAATTGTTGAATACTCCAATGGATAATGATTTTCTTTCTCTTTGGTAGTAACATTCTATTAATCTCTCAAACACATTGCAAATTAGTTTTGTATAATTTAGAAGCATTTTTAAAATTTTTGTAAATGTGAGCACCATGGACCCGTTTGTATTTTTTGTTGTTTTTAAAGTTTATTAATATGTATGTTGACTTGAAAGATCATGGTAGCTGAGAGTATGTCATGCTCACTTAAATGTCTCGCTGATGGTGGCGAGTGTGTTGGATCATTTGGTTCCCTACAAAATGGTTGAGCTGAATGGTGCTGACCCACGCGTCATGTACGTGAACGGGCGCCGTCAGTTGTGACTGGTCATCTCTTATCTGCCATGGCTTATTTTTAATCTTATATTTTGAATTGTTTTGATATTTTATTTTGTACATTTTTCGCACATATAGAAGCAACAAGAATAATGTACCCAGGATTTTGTAATTTTCTATATTTAAAAGAGTGTCCTTGGAGTTTCTTGCCCGTTCTTCTCCATAAGATCTACGTTTTGGAATGGGTAACTAGCTTCAACTTTCTGACTAACTGACGCGACTATTTGACAATTCAAAAGTGCCTGTAAATGGTTTAATTGAAATAAATGCTTTGAGTTTGAGTTTGAAGGGTTCCGTAGTTGCGATGAATTAATCCCAAAAATCAACTTAACATACATCGCTATACGCCACGGCCAATTCTCCAACTGCGAATGTAAATTTAGTAAACGCAAAAAAAAAAAAAAATTGTGATAAATCTACAAATTAACGATATTCGGACTTTTTGAGATCTTACTTCTTGCCAAATTTCAGGATTCTAGGTCAACGGGAAGGGGTTTTGATTTATTTGCGAATATCAAAATATATCGCATAAATGGCCGTATTCTTTTATTGCGTTGACTTAGACGGTTGTATTTTTTGTTTCGTAGACTTACGTTTTTAGGGTTCCGTAGTAAACAAGGAACCCTTATAGTTTCGCCATGTCTATCTGTCTGTCTGTTTGTCTGTCTGTCCGTCCGTCTGTCCGGGTTAGCTCAGAGACGGTTAGTACTAGAAAGCTGTAATATGGCTTATGTATACATATTAATCATGCCGACAAAGTGGTAAAATAAAACAAGTTTTTTTTTTTTTAGTGTACTTTCCCTACACGTAAAGTGGGGATATTTTTTTTTCTCGTCTACCCCATGTTGTTGGGTATCGTTAGAAAGGTCGTTCAAAAATATTGTGAGTTTGTGAAAACCATTTTTGGATTCAGGGATCCGTTTGCGAAATATTAAGCTTTTACCTGAAGTTTTTTGTTAGAGTCAAATGTCCCCCCCCTGCCAGCTAAATGGTTGTACATGGATTTGTTTCAAAATTCACAACAGTAGTATAACAAAATTAAAAGGAAAAGTATCAGAGCTAAGTAGGCTGTACAGGTTAACGAGTAATAATCAACCAACTTAAATTTGCGGTTTAATGCAACGCAATGAAAGGCAATGTTAAGTTTCTTCTTGGGATAAATACATCCCAACTACGGAACCCTTCATTGTGCGTGATCCGACACGATCCCGTTTTTTTTTTCAGTTTGATAGTAAACACAAATGATGAATACAATAAAGGCTCCCGCAGACAGACGCGACGGGAATCTGGTGGAACAATTTCTATGAAAACTTCACGGAAATAGTTCTACTGCTGTCGCGTCGCACCTGTTG
This sequence comes from Agrochola lota, assembly GCA_947364205.1. Lineage (NCBI taxonomy): Eukaryota > Metazoa > Arthropoda > Insecta > Lepidoptera > Noctuidae > Agrochola > Agrochola lota. The sequence goes on along the minus strand of OX376223.1, from coordinate 11,606,290 downwards.
CCGAACATCGGCTGGCGATTCTCTCCTAACATTCTGGAGGCGGAGCATCGCGCGTCAGTCATTAAAATCACTTCTCGTGTAAACAAGGATTAATTGATAGGTACCTATCAATTACCTAGAAGAAACAATTCGATTTAGGGATTTAAAAGGATGGGTTTATTTTTAAGTGACTAAAATTAAGTACGCACATTGTTCATCAAAAAAAATCAAATTGCAACACAAGTATTGTGACGCTTGTGAAGAAGTATTAGATATACAATGATTACATACATAAAGAACAGTTGTTAAATAATAATATCATACCTGTAAACGTTTTGTCTGAAGCCGTTGTAGGAAGAGAACATGATAATAGCACCGGTGCACACGGAGAGAGAGAAGAACACTTGTGTTACAGCGGCGTACCACACCTGGAACGAAAGATACGTTTTACTATTGTAATGTTTTCAATCAGCGGGGTAATTGCGTAACACACATAAAATGACAATTGATCGCAATGGGTTTCATTTTGACAGTTCAGTCACGTTCATAGCGTTAATTACGTTGTTGAGCAGATGAATATTCAAACCTATACCTAAGCAATGGATTTGCAATATTTTTCAAAACCCTCGGATTGTGATTAAAAGTCTGGTAAGGTTATAAAAAAGCGTGCTTGAAAGCATGTTTAAAACTAGCTTGCTCTGCAGCTGTTCACATTTGCTAGCAATAAGCATGCTTGTTTTATGCATTCTCCTAAATAAGCGCTCTCAAAACAAACAATTGGTCACACATGCTATATACTAGCTGTCGGCCAGAATGGAAACTTTGCAAGAAAATACAAATCAAAACAATGTGTAGGCACGTGCCTAGTTTGCCTTTAGGGATAGATAGTAGTAGCGTGCTCCTACAGTAAACCTGTTCAAACGAGTTCCGAGCACGCTTCTTTCCACCCGCGCTTCAGGTAGCATGCTCGAAAATCAAACGACTGTTGATTTTTGAGCATACTCGAAATAAGCATGCTCATTACTAGCAATGTTTCGACACACATGCTACTTAGTAGCAATTGCTCAATAATGGCATGGTTTCGTGCTAGTAATAAGCATGTCTGTCGTAGATTGGGCACGCCACAATTGCGGCGATAAGTCCCCTCTTTGAGGAGCGGCTTGAGAGGCGCCACGGCGCCCTCACCTTCCACCTGACGCAGGTCCTCACCGGACACGGTTGTTTCCTGAGGTTCCTGTTCAGGATAAAGCGGGAGGAAACGACCGGGTGTCACCACTGTGTGGATCGCTCGGAGGACACGGTGGAGCATACGGTGGAGGTCTGCCCGGCTTGGGCGGGGCACCACCGTGTCCTCGCGGAGGCGATCGGCGGCAGTGATCTCTCGCGTCCGGCCCTGGTCCAGGCCATGGTACGGAGCGAGAGGGCATGGGAAGCCGTCACCTCCTTCTGCGAAGCAGTAATGCTCGCGAAGGAGGAGACGGAGCGCGCGAGGGAGAGACAAATGTCACGCCCTCACGCCCCTAGTCGCTGCAGGAGACGCCCCGGGCGTCGGGAGTCGCGAGCCGACTTCCAGCCACCGTCGGCGCGGCCTTGCGGACGGTGAGCAATGGGTAGCTCGCCGTCCGATAAGGACCAGGCCCGGGTCGACGGCGCGTTGTGTTCCACGCGCGCCTGAAAGAGATGTCAGTACAACGGAAGGGGTCCGCTAGGTCCGATGCCTGCCGGGGTTGCGGGAAAGTCCGAAAGGGATACCGTGGCCCCTGGCAACGTACAGGCAACTGAAGAAACACGGGTGGGTCTTAGTCAGTAAGAGTCTGACACGCCCTCCCGCTTCGCCCAGAGCTGGAGAAGTTATTTGATAATTTCCAAACCTCAAAAAAAAAAAAATGTCTGTCGTACATGCTTATTTCACACTAAACATAACATATAACATACGTGATGTCTTACAAAATTACGTCGGATAAAACAATTTTACTTACATCTAGTTCTATAAGTTTGTCCCACTGTGGCGTCAAAAAGAAAAGAATACCATCGCCGGCTCCGGGAAGGATCACGGTTCTGAAATAGTTAATATTAAATTGGTAACAATAATTAAGTAGGTACCTACAAATGCAAATGTAAATTAAGGAAAAACCTCATCTAGTTTAAAAAAATATGATTGACGTGTAAACGTGTTTTGTCCAAACCCACTTACAGAAATAAAATCATTTATAAGGAAGCAGATTATTAAGCCGATTTTTTTGCATGATTGATTATTTATTAAGGCTTGTGCAGACCAGCGCGACTTGTCGCGCGACGCGACACGGGTAATTGTTATACTGTGAAGTTTTCTTAGAAATTGTATTGTTCGTGTCGCGTCGCGCGACAAGTCGCGCTGGTCTGCACAAGCCTTTATTCATTAGAGGAGCTTAAATCTATGATTGCATAGGAATACGCTGGTTTACTTACTACTACTAACTACTACTAAACTCATTAAAATTATTAAAAAAATATCTGCTCAATGCCATTCGACGATTTTCAACACAAAAAATAAATTAAATTTCATAAACATAATATTTTCTAACAAAGCTTGTGAAAAATGGCTCGCGTATTTCTTTTTTCATGTGCCACCGTGACTTTGCATTCATTGACTCGAAGGCGCCAAACACGTGAAAAATGTAAAAATCTTAATATTTTATTATCATAATTTATCGTAGTATTTTATTTATTTACACAGTTTGAATACCCACATTTTTAGGCATAAAAAGGCATGAAGGCTTTTGTTGTAATTACAAAAACAAGCGCACATCTCCGACTATAATACCTAGTTATTTGTGGAGTCCTGTTAAAAGACTGCATTGCGAACCTAAAACCGGTACAGTTAGAACCACTTTATGACTTTACGAGCAAGTCTGTTGAAAGAATATTTTTATAATGTACGAGGTTTGGAAAAACACTTACGTAATGAGCAAAATAATCATCACAATGTAGGGGAAGAGAGCCAAGAAGTATGCGGCTTTGCCGGAACTTTTGACACCCTGGGCGACAATGATGAAGATCACCAACCACGCAGCAAAAAGACACACCACCAAGTACCAGATAGGTAGACCTGTAATACGAAACGCATCGTCAATTATGTATATCAGAATAATTGGTAAGAGGAAATCAAGAGACCCACCCGTAATCCATAAGAGATCGTTGCATTGGATCAAGGCTGAGACAGCATTTTTTTTTCCGATGTTACTATTAGTATTATTTAAGAGTGTTGAATGCGATAACTTAATTAATCGACTAGAGAATGAAAACGGTGTCCTCATAGAAAGCGATAATACGAGCCCACCAGCAAGGGTTTGCTGCCAAATCAGAGACCATCAAAAATATTGATTTAGAAACTTACCAAGTCCTCCTTCAATACCATCTTTCTGCTGGAGCACTGTCTTGCTGGAAAACAGAAAAATACAGTTGCAGCTGTGTTTTCTAGTCTTCTAATTAAGCCCTCCCTCTCACCCCGGGGAGGTGGGAGAGGGAAGGGTTGTTCAGGGCGGTTTAATTTGTCATGTGACCACTTGGATCTTATAAACTACCGTATCTATCTGATATTGGTAGCAAATGATTTATCAGGATGAGATGTAAGATAGGTAACCACTTGATAACTATGTCAGACTGTATCCCGTCCAGATCTTTTTATTCCCAATTAAAGTCAAAGGACAGTATAAGCACTGCACCAGATCTGCATCATCTTACTTCATCGGCTCGTCGTCAACAAGGCGTCAACCCAACGTAAGCACGTAACCCGATCAGCTCAGTACTCCGAGGCGTCTCCGCGGTGACGCGACGCCACGATTGTGGCTGGCCGTCACCTCGCCTCGCCTCGCCTCGTCATCTGGTTGAAGGTGGCGACGACCCTACGTATGCTCATTCACCGGTTGATCCAAATCGGAGGCGATGCCGTTACGATGTATATAAATATGCGTTGCCTTGCAGTATACAACGTGTTCCTTTTGATATCCCTTAACTCTAGGGTATAAATGAGACTATGTCAAAGAATCAACTGGCATATGAATTATTTTACATTATTTTAAATTTTTCATACAAAATATTCGACAGTCAAGATTATTTGTTAACTATTACGTGAAATATATATACACAGAGTGTCAGGGACATCGACGCGGAAACTGTCACCATGGGTTCAGTACATGAATCTGAAACCCCAAAGTCGACATTTTTCGTTGGTTATTTAAAAACAAAATCTGTTGTTCCATATATTTTAACCGCGTAGGTATTGCACTTTTCTATGAAACAGCAGATTTTTTTTTAATTAAGTGACGAAAAATTTCGAAGCAGGGGGGGACGCAGAATCATATGCTGACTCCATGTTTTCACGTCGATGTCCCTGCCCCCTGTATAAAAAAGACTATTTTTGTCCATCAAAGAAAAATATGACTACGTCGCATTTTCTTAGCGTTATATTTATGAAAATTGTTATCTTCGAAACTATGTATTTTTGGAGCACTTGCTCTAGGACTTTTTGTATTACTTTTACTTATACCATATAACTTTAGAGTTATGGGACATCAAAAGGAACACGTTGTATATGGAGTTTCATAAAAAGAATCCTGAACAGCTCGAATTGAGGCGATGCTGATCCCGTCTAGTGTTAATACTTGTACATTGACCTGTAATCATACAGTATGGAGTTTCATAGAAAGAAAAGAACGCTGAACGGCTCGAGTTTAGGCGCTATCGATTCGGTGCCGGGCTAATATGTGTACATTGACTTACACATTTGGTAAGCGCCTTATATTACAAGTGTTATCGATTCTACTCTCGATTCTAAACAATTTGGTTTCAGGTTTTGAGTTATTTCAGCTGAATAATGAAGATTAATAGGTAAATATTGAGAATAGTTTATAATAATTACATGAAATATAACTCCGCGCTACTACTGGAATTTCCTATCGGGTTTGTTTCCGGTTGATTCGGATCCGAAGGGACGCAGTTTTCCCACTCATCCAGACAGACCCCCCACGGCAGCGTGGACTGGAAGCTCATGACCAGGTAGTAGATGCAGAGCGCGACGATCGACACGTAGTACGACAGAATATACCCACATCCCAGGGCTGTGGCGTAGCCGGCGCCTGAAATGCCAAACACATGAGATTGTTGAAAATGTATATAAATAAAAATATAAATAAAAAAGCCTTTTATTTTCTGCAAGTTTTATATACAGAACAGGAGTTAATAATAGCTTAAATGCAATTTTTGTGATATAAGTTTTTTATCTGGAATTTGTTTGTGTACTATTTCCACTTGCAAGAACCCCTCCACAGGTGAAGCCCTCCTCCGACGCTAACCAATGTTCTCTGGATTGGGCTACTCTAACCCAGTTTGAGCCTCCTATTTTCTTTATGTCTTCGTCCCATCTAGTAATAGGTTTTCCCTTCTTTCGTTTTCCTTGTGGGTCCTTCCATGTTGTCATTCTTTTTGTCCGTCTCTGTTCCTGAATGCGTGCTACGTGTCCAGCCCATTTCCATTTTGAAGTTAAGGCTTGCAGTACATCAGTAGCTTTGGTAGTTTGATGACTAATTTTTGGGTGTCGTATTTTCTTTAAACTCAGCATACTACACTCCATTGCTCTTTGACATGTGACTATCCTGTTTTTTATATTGTTGCTGAATTTCCATGTTTGACAACCATATGTTACGGAAGGCAGAAGGCAAGAATTGAAGACTTTAGTTTTGAGTTGGGTAGGTAGATTGCTCTTGAATATTTCTTTTAAACTCCAGTATTTATTCCATGTTAGTTGTATTCTACGAGGTCGTAGCAATTTCGGTTGAACCCTATTTGTTTTCCAAGGTATGTATATACTTCTGTGTATTTCACGGGTTCGCCTTCAAACGATATTGTCATCCTGGTGCTGTTAGCGTTAGTCATTAGCATAGTTCTTAATAGGTTCATTTCTAAACCTACTTCGTTGCTAGCCTCGTGTAGTGATGCTATCATGGTTCGTAGGTTTCAGCTAGTTTCCGAAATCAACACTATGTCGTCTGCGAATCGTAGGTGGCTTATTAGGTAGTCGTTTTTAATCTGTATGCCGTATCCCCTCCAGTCTAGTGTGTTGAATATAGATTCTAGTGTAGCTATGAATAACTAAGGGGATAGGGGGTCGCCTTGTTTTACTCCTCTATTCACGGGAAACCAGGGACCAGCTGTCTCTAGTTTCACTCTGTTTGTACTATTGTTGTAGATGTTTTTGATTACTTGTATGTATTATTCTCGTACTTTTTGTCGCCTTAGAGTTTCCCATATGCTGTCATGTGAAATGCTGTCGAAGGCCTTGAATGCAAGATACAGTGGTCTCTGCATTTCATTGTATTTCTCTATAAGAAGCTTTAGCGTATGAATGTGGTCAATGGCAGAGAATCCTTTTCTAAATCCCGCTTGTTCTACAGGTTGTCTTTCTTCTATTGTGGTGCTTATTCTCTCGTTAATAATTGAGGAGAAACGCTTATATAATGCATGGTAGCAGGCTTATTAGATAAGATAAGATAAGATAAATAAATGATTAGAATTATGTTGGATTCTGATCATTGGGTGGGTGTCTCATCATCAGTTTTCAGACAGAAGTATATGTATATATGTAGATCAGAACAAACGAGGTGCTTTTAAGATCCATACTTTGAACATTCCAAACCAAGAGAAAAAATATTTACATGCTAACAATATACCTATCTATTTTATTTGACAGATTATTGGTAAAATGGCCCAGAAAATCAGGCGAGTTATTTGTGGGATACACAAGGTACTACTGTTCTTTAAATCCAAAATAGTGTAATAACAAAAATAATATGCTCACCCTTCATAGCTGGAGACAGCGACCAGACAGACACTGAGTTCCTGGAACTAAACTGTCCCAAGGCACATTCGAGGTAGTACATAGGTTTTCCGATGAGTAACAGTACAATAATGTAAGGGATGAGGAATGCGCCGCCACCGTTTTCGTAAGCGACGAAGGGGAATCGCCATACGTTGCCGAGACCCACCGACGTGGCGATACATGACATCAGGAACTCGAGTTGATTATCCCATACTGCACGCTGGGGCTCGCTTTTTTCCGGGTCTGTCTGAAATTTTGTATATGTTTTATTATGAATACTGCAAAAAAAGGTTTAAGTTAAAATAATTAAGAAGTTAATATTATTTGAATAACCTCCCAGATGGTGATCTTGGGGGGCGTACAGCCGAAGTCACTAATATATTTGCAGTGACAATGTTTCAAAATATTGTAAGCGTTAAAATGATCGCATACTTATATACACACTTAGACATGAATAAAATGTTATTATAAAAACTGTTCATAAGTATGTTACGGTAGTACAGTCAAAAATATCTGACTACTCTTCGGAACATAAATATCTAAACTCTAGATTTCAATATATTTGGTGCAACCTAGGACTCGTAAATCTATACAGCTTTGAATATTCAACTAAATGGCCTTTACCATTAAATTTATTTTTGCTTGCCGGAGCAGAAGTACGAGTAATATGCAAAGTTGCTGTTCGTAACAGGACTGTATCAATCTGACAACGTCAAGAGAGCTGTATTATTTGATTAACTATGTTTTAGGAAATCTTAGAGTCAACGCATAGGGAATGATGATGTCACGGATTGTTTCAAATTTATTGTAAGGCTGCTGGCAAAGCTGTTTAGAGTTTTATGAAACTTACCATTACTAGTATTATATTATCTAAGCCATTGCCTATTTCATAGAAAAGTTGCATAGATATTTGTGAACCTTACTTTGTGCTAAATAATATGAACAAGGGCTTGTGCACAATTTTTAGAGTCTTTGTCTGTAGCAATATTATTGATATAATGTAGTCACATATTTATGATGTCACAGATTGTTTACAATTTATTGTAAGGCTGTTTAGAGTTTTATGAAATTTACCATTTTTTCTGTTTCTCTGTTTAATAATAATTTAATGCCCACCGGTAAGTACGTATTATAACGTTTTTCTCTGTATAATCTTGTCAACAAGATTATAACAAAATACTACTAAGTAATCTTTTTTTATTGTTATCTTGTTTTTAACTTAAAGACATTTGCTTGGAATTGCATACATTAAATTGTACCTACAGTGTTTATTATCATCGCGTGTTTGCTTAAGTTGGAAAACAAGGCAAGGCGCTTCACCCCATTATTGGTCATCTAAAGAATGCAAAAAAGATTATAAGTAGGTACTATCTAATCTGCAAAATGTAAATGACAGGAAGGTTGCAATAAACCAATCCTACTTGGCTATGTATAATTATGTGAAGTTTACATAGTTAAGTACATACACATATTGCCAAAACTTTCTAGGTACTTTATCGATTTATATATCGATATATTTTGCAACCGTGATCCGTGGGAATATCGGGATAAAAGATATGATGTCCTTCTCCAGGTCATGGTCTACCCATTTGCCAAATATCATCCAAATTAGTTCAGCCATTTTAGCGTGAAAGCGTTATAAAGAAACAACATTTATAATATTAATAGTTAGGATAGGACGAACTCATAAACCGCAAAGAAAAAATCATCAGTTTAATTAGGTAGAATGCATTTTTGTATGAAATAGCAGGTTACTTTTCGATATTACTTGGTCCCATATCAAAAGTCGTTAATATTTCTAGACTATTTTTTATTTTTATTTAAACTATTTTTGTTAGACTTTATACATATGTGATACCATGTTTTAGTACCAATTTAATTATTAATTACAAGTTAACTACCTTTGAAACTGCACCCATAGATAGACTAAATGCGATGCTTACTTTTGTATCACTTATTCCGTTAACTCCATTAAAAGGAACCTTCTCGGACAGCGGCTGCAAAGGTGCTTGCTTAGAGTTTGGTGAGCTCAGGTCACTTGATTCCAGCTTCGCAGGGCTTCCTGATCTTGGAGGACTCGAAGGGTCCTCCGATATGTCGAAGGCATTATTGTCTTCACCACTCTGAAAACATATTACATATTATACAGACAGATGTTAGCATCATGTCTTACGATATTTTGCTGTGGGGACGGGCTGCAGATATTAATTCTATCTTTATTCTGCAAAAGAGGGCTGTCAGAGCCATATATAACCTCCGCAGACGCGAATCTCTAAGGGAACTGTTTAAGAAAATTAACATCATGACGGTACCTTGTCAGTATATATATGAAAACATTATGTATGTTCGGAAAAATCTACATCTTTTTAGTAAGATAAGTGACAGGCATAATTTTAACACTAGAAATAGGAACAAATTAGATCAACCACGTTTCAGATTGTCTAAAGTTCACACTTCTTTTATGGGGTACTGTGTAAAATGTTATAATAAAATACCACTCGATATTCTTGAACTGAATGAGAAGAAATTTAAAACATGCATTAAACGCACACTATGTAGACAATCATATTATAAGTTGGATGATTATATCATAGATAAAAATGCTTGGCTTAATGCTGGTCCTGCTCCACAGCCACTTGGGCTCACTAGTTAAAAATTTTAATGTTTGGAAGAGTTGCTTCCCCTTTTAATTTTTTCTGACATTACAAACTTAATGTTTATTTTTTATTTAAACAAGTTTTAATTGTTGAATACTCCAATGGATAATGATTTTCTTTCTTTTTGGTAGTAACATTTTATTAATCTCTCAAACACATTGCAAATTAGTTTTGTATAATTTAGAAGCATTTTTTCAATTTTTGTAAATGTGAGCACCATGGAGCCGTTTGTATTTTTTTTTGGTTTTTTAATTTATTAATATGTGTGTTGACTTGAAAAATCATAGTAGCTGAGAGTATGTCATGCTCACTTAAATGTCTCGCTGATGGTGGCGAGTGTGTTGGATCATTCGGTTCCCTACAAAATGGTTGAGCTGAATGGTGCTGATCCACGCGTCATGTTCGTGAACGGGCGCCGTCAGTTGTGACTGGTCATCTCTTATCTGCCATGGCTTATTTTTAATCTTATATTTTGAATTGTTTTGATTATTTTTTTTGTACATTGTTCTCACATATAGAAGCAACAAGAATAATGTACCCAGGATTTTGTAATTTTCTATATTTAAAAGAGTGTCCTTGGAGTTTCTTGCCCGTTCTTCTCCATAAGATCTACGTTTTGGAATGGGCAACTAGCTTCTACTTTCTGACTAACTGACGCGACTATTTGACAATTCAAAAGTGCCTGTAAATGGTTTAATTGAAATAAATGCTTTGAGTTTGAGTTTATTAATGGAACAAGTTAATCGAACATTCTGAAGGAGATAATATCTCTGTTTACGACGATCGAAATTGATAAGGTGCACATTAAAATTGTTTCGGCTGTTTTATTGTAGTGAGTGATTGAAATATGGCTTAGATTAAACTGGATTCATTTAAACCTGTAGTACCTACAGAAGACTGATAGCACCGGTTTGTATTTGTTCTTGGATATAATTTGTGATAAGAAATGAGAAGCTTTGCAAACCAATCTACTTACGGCAGTGACTGAATGTGACCTATGTTTAAAAAAAAAAAAGCCAATGGAAAAATGAGATGCATTGCATTAAATACCAAACCGTCGTCAGCAGCAAAAGTTCATAAAAAAACCATTTAGTACCTACAGTGGGAGCAAAGCCGGTCACTGAATAACAGAAGGTTGTAGCGGCATCTACATCGCTACATGCGAACTACGCATCAAAGACCTGACGTCACACAACATCCTGACGTCACACAAAATCCTGCATCGCGCAATTAGAGTTTACCGCGCGATAAACATATATACAAGCTTCCCAACTTCAACCTCTGGGCAGTTGCCCACCAGACATCACACCCGTCTGGTCGGAGGATCCTCCCTTTTCTACGGGGGATGAGTGAACTTTACACCCTGTTTCTCATGCCCCTAAAAGGTCATGTGCAAACTCAATTTGCCAACGAGCAATGGAGCACAGCACGTACGATAGATCTGTACTGCAAGAATGCAGAATGATGGTGAAGGAACCGCTAGTGGTTAGCAACCTTGAAGGTACTGGCTTATAGATGTGGAAGTGCAATGCAAACATGGTCAGAAATAGCCCAAAACATATCCACACTGAAAAATTCGAAAGAAGAACGAGATGTCTTAACACTGTCTAAAGAAAATATGAGTAAATTTTCGTTTCTACGAATAGAGCGGTCCAGGGAAAGAATAACCTTGAAATGAAATCATAACATTTTACGTTTAATTATGTTAAAAACAGTATCGAGAGAGGTAGGTACTTGGTAAATAACCTTCATCATCTTTTGTTCCATCGGACCGGCCTTTACAAAACAAAGTAAAGACGCATTTTATTAACGTGCCTGTACCTTTACCATTAATGTACCTTTGATGACATGAAGACTGCCGGTGTGAAATTAGGACTTATTGGATTTATAGTACCACATTACTGCAAAGCAAAAAAAGGCATATTGCCAATGCTTGTTTGCTGATTTGTATATTCTTTTTCTCAAATAGTGCGCAAAAATTCAAACTAAGTAAATTAATTATACATTCCAGAATCAACAACGAAACTCACGAACAACGAAAATTTTCACGCCAATATGTTCTTTTGTTTTTTTTTTTTAAGTTCTTTAACGCGGCTTGTAAACATTCAGAAATCGTCACGCTAAAAAAAGTGTTCATACTTTCGACTGTCTTTTTTTAATTCAGAGAGAAAGAAAGAGAGAGGGAGAGAGCGAACGCCAAAAAAACAAGCAAATTTTTTTGTTTTTTTTTTGCGTTCTCTGCGAAAAGAGTAAAGTGATTACAGTATCGTAGGATAAAATTGTACACATCGCCCGAGTACACTGCATGCCGGAGAGAAAGAGAAGCTGTGAATTTGGCCAAAATGTAAATCCAAGATGGCGGCTGCGAAAATTTTCAAAGTGTTCGCCATGCGTGACATTTTCATAGTTTTCGAATGTGCTAAAGCCGATAGTGAAGTAAAGTCGATGGCGGTTACGAAAATTGACAATTTCTCGTTATGCGTGTCGTTTACATAGTTTTCGAGGGTGCTAACGCCGATAGTGACATTAAAGTGTAAATCCAGGATGGCGGCTGAGAAAATTTTAAAATTTTTCATGATAGGGATAATTTTTCATAAATTTCGAAGGTGCTGAGGTCAAAAAGTTAATCCAAGAAGGCGGCTGCAAACATTTTGTTTTTGTTTTAAATCGGGGATTGGGACGGGGTTGACAGGGATCCCCCGACCGCACCTGTTTTTTACTTTAAACAGCTCTATTTGCAAACCAACTCGAAACTGAAATAAAATAGTTTTCAACACACTTGCTCGTTAAGCGGCTCTTATTGAACGGATTTTAGGTTCATGATGCAGTGTATTAAACACGCGTGCCTTTTATTTTATACTAGCTGCCCGCCCCGGCGTCGCACGGGTAGCATTAAGTACTTATCTACGGTGCACCTACCTACCCTACCTATTCACACTACCTACCCTACCTATCTACCCTACCTACTTACCCTACCTACCCTATCTACATACCGTACTTACCCTACCTACCCTACCTACCTACCTACCTACCCTACCTACTTACCCCTTTCTTTTTTTTTTTTTTTGATTTTGGGAAGTCATCAAATGACTTCTCCCGCTCTCGGCAGAGCTAAAGGGTGTGTCAGACTTTTACTGACTAAAACCTACCCATGTTCCTTCCGTTGCCTGTGTGCCGGGGCCGCTATATCTCTTTCGGACAAACCCGCAACCCCAGCAGGCATTGGTCTTTCGACCCCGTCAGTTGGTGCTGACATATCTTTGAGGCGCGCGTGGAACACAACGCGCCGTCGACACGGGCCTGGTCCTTATCGGACGGCGAGCTGCCCATTGCTCACCGTCCGCAAGCCCGCGCCTACTGTGGCCGGAAGTCGCACTCTCCATGCCGCCATGAGATCCCGCCGGAGCTCTGTCCACTGTGCCGTAATTTTTCGCGTCAGCGGAGTTACACCCCGGCGTTTCGCCTCCTCGTGCAACTCCCACATGTGTGCGAGGACTTTCGCCTCCGGATCCCATGGCGGTAGTCCGGCAAGGAGGCTCGCCGCCTCACTGGAGACCGTGCGGTATCCCCGGACCAGCCTAATGGCCATGACCCTTTGGGACGCGTTCAACCGCTGGGGCGGTCGCAGCCTCAATGAACGCGCCCACACCGGTGCCCCGTAAAGGGCCATGGACCGCATGATCCCCGCGTAGAGCCTCCGGCAGGAGGCGTTTGGACCCCCAGATTGGGAAGAAGCCGCTTCAGAGCAGCCCCAGCCCTCTCCAGTTCGAGAGCCAAACGTCGGAAGTGCTCCACGAAGTTCCACCGGCTGTCGAGGACGAGTCCCAGGTACTTCATCGTCGACTCGACACCGATGTGAACCCCTCCCGCCGTGATCTGGGAACCCGACAGTGGCGCGTTCCGAGGACCATAAAAACACATGGCCTCGGACTTGTGCAATGCCACCTCGAGTCCCAGTTGCCGGATCCTATCGACGATTGTCGCAAACCAACGTGTCGCCAGTTCAGCCGCCGCCTCATGCGACCTCCCCTGCACCAGGCCCAGCGTGTCGTCAGCGTAGCAGACCACGCTGACGCCGCTAGGGAGGTCGGCGCGCAGCACCCAGTCGTAGCCGATGTCCCACAGATGCGGCCCCAGGACTGATCCCTGCGGGACACCGCACGATATCTCTCGCCGGTTCCACTCTCCGTGGTGACCGGGGTAGATGACAGCCCTGTCCGTCAAATAGGCCTCGACCACTCGACAGAGGTAGGTCGGCATCCGGTGATACCGGAGTGCCACCTACCCTACCTACCTACCTACCTACCTCTGTCTGCCTTAATCGAAATCCTATTAGTAGCATAACGTAATGATTGAATACTATCGTGAATGCATGCAAGCCTAGTACTTTTTGTTAGGTTAGCTCAGAACGGTCTTGATAAATATCTACTTTTCCGTTGGATTTTCCAAAAAATTAAATACTCTCGTGAATTCATGCAAGTCATCCAAATCCAGTCATCAGTTTTTAATTTCCCTTACAAACTTTCACCCCCTATTTTCACCCCTTTAGAGGGTGGTTTCCGGGATAAAAAGCCTCTATATCCTCTGTCTGTCTCCTCTAAGCTACCTCCCCACCAATTTTCAGCCAAATCGGTTCAGCCGTTCTTGAGTTATAAATAGTGTGAAACTAACACGACTTTCTTTTATATGTATAGATTACCGCACTAATGTAGTCATTTGCGCTACAGATAACTATTTAGGTACTAGTCGGAGTAATGACATGGCAGTATGGAATTAGTAAGTACTATCATGGCAGCGCGAAAGGACAATGCTGATTTTAGTATCCAGGAAGGTAGCGTCCTCTTTTTTTCTCAGGACCATCAGCCAAATCTTGTTTTTTCTACTATAGAATAGTGTAACTAACGAAACTTATTTGACATGCATATCTCAAGAGTTAGAAGTTTAGATGTATTTATTAGCTTTGTAGGCAATTATTACTCCTAGGTGCAAGGTTAGTGTTAAGCTACCACAAAATAGATAGCCGCTAAATGCTTTTGGACATTGAATAGTTGGTACACCCCCTCCTGTGCATTTCGCGCGCCTCCAAGCTCGAACAGGTTTGTTTTATATGGGTCTTCCACTCCCGCGTACGCAGGGGCTTGTTTCGTCATATGGTCGACAGATCACTCACCGCTCTTTCTTCGCGCTGTGTGAGTGTGCGAAATAAGATTCGTTTGTTACACTATTCAAAATTTCTTGCACCACCGCGAGAAAAAAAAAAGAAGCCAATTTCAGGCATTGGCTTCTGCATTTAATAGAAATCGACTTTGGTGAAGCATTATACAAAACGCAAGCGCTCAAAAAAACTTTTTTTTTTTTCAACAAGTTTACCAGCGTTTAGATAAGGTACTACTTATACATGGAATTAGTATGAACTATCCTATATATACTATTAAATGAGCATTCTCTTTTTTCACCCGAGCAGAGATTTCCACTTTTTTAAATCTCATCAAACAGACTTCATGCCTGTTTATGCCTATTGTGTAAATACATAAAAATATGATAAATTAACATAATATTTCATCAAATTATATATTTTTCACTATCTATTATTTTGTGTCTATAATTTTTTTTATTTATGCTGTTCAGCGGTTTTGCCAGTGGCTTTATTTACACCTGTGCGCGCATCGCTATCGGAAAAAACAAACCCAGCGCACCATTTTCCATAAATATTTGTTATCGTTTTCGTTGTGTGGTTAATTATTATCAAAAACACGAAATCTAAAGTATTTTCACCAAACGGCGTAGCAAAGTTTTGAAAGAAACTCCGGATAGTCAATACCTGGCCACAAATTTCAGTTGAACTAATAAAGTTGTTAAATCTATATGTATCCTCTCTATAATTACGTTATTATAGCAGTAGTTCTTACAACAAGTCTGTTTTTCTTCCTCGCAAGTGTGTTGAAAAATGTCGTATGAAACGCGTGTGCATTAATAATTTCACAGAACAGTTGTATCATAATGTACTATTATAAGTTACCTCCTTGGTTGTCATGTGTCGAAGTAAAAAATTTGTTCCATTTATAAATTACACAATTTTTTATAATACTTTATTCCGCCGATAAACACGACAGATATGATTTTTTTATAATAATTTATTCGGCCGATAAACACGACAGATATGGATGTTCATACTAACATTGCCGGCCACCTGAGCACTGATAGCCTAGTGGCGTGACCGTTAGACTAGTAAGTCATAGGTCTCGAGTTCGAACCCAAGGCACGCACCTCTGACTTTTCGGAATCATGATAAAGGAAATCATCGTGAAGAAACCGGCCATGCCTGAGAAATATTACTCGGCGGCATGTGAAGCCAAGTCAGAGGCCCATGGGCGGCTTCAAAACTGTGACACCAGGTTAGTCACTAACCACATGAAAAGAAGAAGAAGAAGCCAGCCACCTGTTCGCATGTATTTGACCGGGACAGCATTTTCGATTAATCTCGAAGAAGGTTGCCAAAATAATGCTCGAATGTCCAAGCATGTTTAAGAAAATATAGTTTCCTTTAAAAAGGGTCTGCACGTAACCTTTAGTGATTAACTGATGATGAAAGTGTAAGGTTGTACAGATACCTAAGTTTACTTTAATGAGCATGTGGTCGTGTATTTCTATTCATAATTTATCACGTTTTTGTATTCTCACGTGTGAGTTGAGGTATTGATAGGGAGTTGTATATCACTTGCTGGCATTAGCAACAAGCACATTTTGCATGAGATAAAAGATATAAGTTTAATTACGTAGGATTGGTTTGCAAAATTGATTCTGTCTAATCGTTTCGAACAAAAATTCTTTCAGTAAATACCTATAAGAATAAATAATGATTTCAACCCAGATAACGAACGTTTAAATACCAAGTAGATACGTAATAAACGACGACCTTATTGATTTCAATTCAATGCAGCATTTCAAGAACAACTTTTAGTATCATGAATAATTTTCATGTTTTTATATCTAGCTAGCTACCTAATAGTATGATAACGACGACCTTGCTTTTTTATGTAAGCACGTACCTAGTAGTTGGCCTGCATTCTGTATTGTATACAACAATTAGAATATAATTGTTCTCACATTAATTTCCGCAGAACCATTAATTAACCTCTTTTTCATTTGCAATTATTTATAGTAATCTTGTTGGCAGAGCAAATCTAAGGTCCGTATTACAGAACGATACTGAAACTTTAAACTTTACTTGAAACTTGATGCAAAATAAATTATACATGTGGACTAATGATTTTGATAGCATAAAACAATGAAGAAGAGGAGTGGCCATAAGATGACTCCCTCAGAGACACCTACGTCTACAGCCAGAGTCCGACTTTGGTGAAGGTCTCGTCAGTAGGTAAAATAGAATATAAGAGACCCCCAATACCCCACGGTAGAACTCACAGTAAATGTGAGGTTTAGCTCATCTATGAAGTAAAGATAATTATTTTTTATGAGATATCTAGATCTATCTCAGAAAATGGGAACCTGAACCTGCAGGAAGATTACCTACAATTTAATTTCAACACTTTATTAGTGGCTTTTTAAACATGATAATTATTCAGATTTGTTACAGTTGTAATAGCAATCATGTCATTTCGTTTAAAATAGGTTTTTATTTTTATTAATTTATTAATATTTTATATAGATTATTTTCTTCTTTGTGAATGTGAGAACATTGTAGGCTTAGTGGCCTGTAGATTTATTGACCATCTTCTATTTTGTAAAGCACCTGGTAATTGTTGAAAGACCTACACTGTCCTCCCATACCTATTAATACTGTTATGAGTTTCTTGCCGGCTCTTCTCCATAGGTAACGACCAATTGGAACCGTGCAACTAGCTTCTGACGTTTCCATGTAGGTTTATGTGTTTTTTTTTTAAATTGTTTTTTATTTCTCTCCTTGGTGTTTTTGATAATATTTATAAAACTTTGACCAGAAACTATATGAATAAGAAATACGCGTAATTAGGTACTCGTGGCCCAAGTGTGTTAAAAAAGTGTGTGGGTTTGTTTAAGGAAATTAATATAAAAAAGACAACAGGTTAAAAGTACAGTTGAAAAACCCAACATCCTAATTTACAATTCGTTCAACAAAAAATCGGCCAAATACGAGTCGGACTGGCACACGAAGGGCATAGAATATTTAGCAAAATACGCAGCCGTACAAAACACGTTTCTTGTTCCCATACAAAAAACGTGTTTTTTACGACGGCGTATTCATAAAGAAACATTTTGACATTTTGTCCGTTAAACATGTCAAGTGATATGAAACGTCGAACATGTTTCGGGTCAATAAGTTGCGTGACAATGCGAACGCGAGCCGATACATTGACAGAAAACAGAGATTTCAACATGTTTTTTATGTGAATGTTTCGCCAGCTTGCACTTGTCTGGTATTCTCGTATCTGTGTAAAACAATTTGTTCTCAAAACATAGTGACCTATTTTAAAATTTTCTTTTTAGGGTTTCGAACCCGAAGGGTGCCAAACGTAACCCTATTACGAAGCCTTCGCTGTTCGTCCTGTGTGTATTTCTATTGCCGCTATGATAACAAATAATAATGAAATAAAGTTAAAAATTAAAGGGAGACCCCCTTTAATTTTTAACTTTAAGTGACCCCCTTTAATTATAATTGTTGTTATCTGTTTTTGTTTTTTGTTGACCCGAAACATGTTTGATGTTACATATCACTTGACATGTTTAACAGACAAATTGACCAAATGTTTCTTTATGAATCTTGCAACATGTTGTACACTATATGTTTCGATATATAGAAATCACTTGAGATCTGTCGTAAAACTTTCTCATGTTGCGTGCAATACGAATGCAAATTCAACAAAACAAGTTAAGAGATTTGTTTCATGTGACAAACATGTGTGTTTCGAAACATTTACACGTTGAATGTTTTCTGGTGCAAACGCATAGTAATGCTTTGACTGTTTAGAAAACTGTTTCTGATTCCCTCACCATTTAATTGGTAAATAAAAGTCGCGTGGCCTAGTTGTCATAAATACCTTATCACACATTAAAACATTGCCGAAGATTCCATATCTTAGATAACGATAAGTAATTATCTTATCCTTCTTCAATACCTATTTAAAAGATTAAGATATCAAGGAATATGGTAATAAAAATTAATGACTCCTAAATACTCAGATAATTAAAATTAATTTAATTGGGAATAATGGGATCTATCTGTACGTACTACGTAGTCGGGTCAGTATTACCTACCTAACTTTATTTAGTTACTACAGTTGTATTTATACTTTACTATTGAATCGAAGGTGAACTGGTGAACAGTTGTAAAAAAAGAAAGTGCATAATATTTTTCAACACAATTGGTTGTAAAGTGGCTTTTATTGCACCGCTTTTAGGTTTGCTTTGTAGTATATTAATTTGACACACGTAGTTTTTACTTTGTATTCCTGCACTTGTGCAGGAAAGTGCGCCACAGATCAGATCAATATGTAATAAAAGTAATAAAACAGTGCACATTTCTGAATACTAAAGTATTCAGAAATGTGCACTGTTTTTATCCAGCAAAGAGCCGTCACGCCTTCTTATAAGCCTAAGAATTTTGTGAAGTTTTAAACTGTGTAAATAAATAAAATATTAAAAATAAACAACAAACTTATTATTATTAACAAATAAGCATTAGTCTTTAAATAATAATATATTACGAAAAAAAGCCAGCGAACCAAACAAAAATAATGCGCAGGGTCGAATATCGTTACAAATGTTGTTCGATCATTTTAATAATAATTTTTCCTATAGAGCTTTGAAGCATATGTTAAATATTTACGCAGGTACCTATTTGTTTGATAGGGATTTATCAATGTTGTTATGTTATGTTGGAACAGGGAAAGCGAAAGTGTCGGCCGATAACATGAATGCGTAATGCCACTGTATAAGCACATGCGTCGAAAAATATTCTAAACTGAAATAGGATACAAGTTTACAACTAGAGTGAATATAGTCTACTATGTCAGGTTATATTAGAGAAAACCAACTGAACTAAACTTGGATCATAAAAAAACAAAGTAACAAAGAAAATACAATTTGTACGTAATGGTTGATGTCGACAAACGAAGAATAAGCTATTTACTTTAACTTGTGCATTAGGTTTGATTACTATATACAAAGTCGACTTCATCTCTTGTAAAAAAAACCTGTCGGATCCGAAAAGGGCACGTCATAGGTTCTACAATAACATTATTTAAAAGTAATAAAACATCTTATTATTGTTGAAAATGAAAAAGTTATTGCTGTTTAAAAATCACATTTTCAGTACAAAAATTACCCCAAATCCATAAAAAATTAGCAAATTTTCACCAGGGGCCCGCCCTCTCCCCATGGAATAACCCTGTAAAATTCCCCATTGAAAAAAAATATGAAAAATATTTTTTTCTCGAAAATTACCACATAGTCTTTGAGTACAACAAAGAACAACACCCACACGGATCGGACCATCTTCTTTCTTATATCTATGGATCGGACAGTGCTTTTTTTATATGTTGTAAAAGTACTTAGTCGATGGGTTACTTTATAGAGCTTCTCCTACCACTTCAAGTAAACCTACGCTAAGATTAAGTGCAACATTGCGTTTTTTCGTTTAAAATAACGAGACAAATGCATTGATTCAGTTTCATAATGTTTACGAAAGCGTAAATATATAAATTTGCTGCAAATGCTGGTGTTTTGTTGCATCTGGTTAGACTGGAATCCGATCCCAATATAGTTGGGAAGAAGGCTAGGAAGATCGATTGATAATAATTGCTTGACTATATTATACTGATTTAGACTGCAGCTATGGTCGCGAGGTGTTAATAGTTCGATAGTACTCGACCATGGTAATGACGAGCAAGTCATTACCAAGGCTGTGCGCTCATGAATGGCGCATATGTAATATGATTGTCTTATCGACTCACTTTCGTGCTCGTACAACGCGTTCAACATTTAGTTAAACTGATGAGTAATACCCATGTACCTCCAACTTTTAGCTATAGTTAGTTGTTTGTTCACTAACTAACACGACTTTAACACTAATGTTAAAGTCTGTTGGACACCAATGTGCATACAATTCGTGAGAAATAAAAATCTTTTTACTAATAAAATATGTGGTGGTCAGTTGCACGTATTTACCGACATTGTTCATCATTTGTCTACTACTACAGTTTGTAAAAGATACACTGAAAGGGACAAGTGGCCACTGAAAATGAATAGAGAACTAACAATTCAGTATTTAAATACGTAACATTGATAGCATTGTATGAATCATTTTCATTGTCATGATGTTTATGTTTGCAAACAAAGGTTTTGTGCAAAAAAAATAAAACATGCAAATTATCAAATCCAGTTAAGATGTTTTAAAATTATCCAATTTAATGTTTCACGCACATAAAAATTATTGTACCTAAGTAACGAACGGAATTATCGCATTATTAATTTATTATCCCTAGGTATCTGTAGCTATTATGATAGCTAGATAATGGCCAAAATTAACGTATTTAAGGCATACATTTTAAATCACATTAATAAAATAAATTTTCTTCACTAATAAGTATCCGAAAAATCCCATAAGTAATAAGATAAAAAAAATACCTGGTGGTTCCATCATTTAGGGTCAGCTGAATTAAAAGGGCTGGCGAACAACAAATTAATAATTAAAAATTCTTCTCACCATTTTCACACACTTTGTGATTTGTTTATGAAACAATCAGCTGATCATTAATAGGAGAGGTTTGTGCGGATGCGCAGGCAGACAGCTAGGCCACGCACACCTGCCGCTTGCGAGTGACACGCAGGGACGGCTCTTCGTCACTTTTTATACAAATACGTATCAAGCACCGGCCGGCCTCGATGACAGATCTTCTGTTATCTTTAATTAAATAGCCAACACTTCTGCAAATATCTTAAACACGGTAAACGGACTGCACCACTTAACCCGACGCAGCCTTGCATACTGATCGAAGTTTGAGAGTTAACCGTCCGCTTTGATGTTAGACTACCTTGAAATAATTCGACCATATTTAAACTACATAATTTATAGGTTACCTTTCTACGTCAGTTAACCTATGAATATTTTATGCAATCATGTGGCATTCATAAGGTCGCAAAAATCTAATTGGTTGGTTATTAAATGTGTTCAGATCCATAATTAATTTTGTGGTTTATTAATTCAGTATTTTAAATAGACACCAACCAATCACACTACCGTCAGCTCTTATTATTTATTGGCGAACACACAATTAAATTCTATTCTTCGATAACTTAATAACCTTTGCGGATGATTTTTTTGATGCCCAATGAGCTCTTCCCTTTATTTTATTTTCTTATTTTTTCCTTTACATACTTGTACATAATATATATAATAGTTATTTGTAATACATAGTTAATGTATAAATCAATATTATTGAAATAACGAGAACGACTTAATTCAACTTTAAATTCATGCATCTCTACTGACATTGACCTACTAAAGGATGCAATCGTCGAAATCAGTAAAAATTCTTGTTAAAATATTCGTATCACATGTTGGTCGTTTATTTTAGGGCTTTATTGGGATGTGTCCTTTTCCAACAGCTAACGATATTGAGGAAGAACGAAGAGGAATATCTGCAAAATATTTTTGAACATAAACTACGTAAGTAAGATATTGTCATGATGACATCATGCAATATACGCTGAATTTGTTAATCATATCCTTAAATGTTTATTTTAGGTACCTGCGGGCTGTGGGTACTGACGTTGTCTGCAAGGCTAACAAAAAAAGGTCAAAGTAGGCCTATTAGAACTGTGTTCTATTCAAATCCCATACAAACAACATTTTGATTTGATCATTAACTTACTAGTCAATTCAAGCGACTTGAAGTATTGTTTTACCCGTAGTTAAGTGAAACCGTTCATGGTAAAAGGATATATTCTTTTCTGTCGATCCTGCCCAGCATGAGTACCAAATCCCATCAACTAAAATAAGGACGATTCGAAAATGACAACTTAATAGTTCTGAATTTTAAAACCGTAAGTAGGTAAACGTGATTGTTTCAAATTCTTTTCTGTAGAATTGCCATTGAAGATGACAGCAAATCGTGGAGAAGAACAATATTGCAAGACGTGGGACAATGTATAGAAACGTATGTATGAATGATGTATTGGACGACTTGAATAGGACTAGGTACACGATTCGTGCATATGTATACAGCTTTTCACACTGGGGTGAACTAGAAGTAGTTTATATTTATAGTTAAGAATCAATTCCATTTTTTGTAAATTTTGATGTTCAAAAGTACCTTTTATGTGCCTAATTGAAATAAAATTATTTGACTTTGACTATGAAAATATTTATTTATTATTGCATAATGTACACTCAGCTACGAGATATATTTTATTTACTGTTACTGTTACTTTGTATATGTTATACTTTTAAATTGTCCACCAATAACACCCCTGTAACCTGATTGCGTTTTCATACACTTATTCTGAAAACGCGAACGCTACAAAGTTCTAAAACGCACTGAAAATCTTCTTTTTAATAAAAATCTTAGTCCCCGTCTAAACTGCTGGGTTTAGAAGCAAGAAATTTTGCACATGAGGTCCTTATACAGGGTGGCAGGATCATCGATCATAATCAAACGCAAAAATTCAACGCATTCATTCAGAATCATGAATCCATGGTATCAGTTTTCGCATCGATGTCCTTGACACCTTGTAATATAACGAAAGTGAGGACTAAGATAGGATTTTTGAAATTTCATCCCTTAATAGGGTTAAATTGGGAATTAAAGTTTGTATGGAAATTTTTAATTTTTCCCGATGGGAAATCCCATCTGGCACACGGTTTGTTAAAACATGAAACATCGAATTGCTCGAATCTATGAAAAACTTTGATACCCACTGCATGACTGGCTTTTGACCTGCCCGTAATTAGGATCTAAATATGTATAGTAGATAAACACGTATGCAATGTGAACTCTACATTTGCACTGTGTGAAGGTTCTTCCGCTGACATTTCCTTGCGCAGCAGGTAAATGGTATAAAATACTACAGTTGCACCGGTTGCGACTCCCGCGCACTTATTGAAGATCAAGTGAGGATTTACATAACTCTCTGTATCTTTGGTTTGCGTGGTAACTATCTATCTATCTATATATTAAAATAATCGATGTCACCTCGGTGGCGCTATGTACCTATACGCAGGTATAATATAATACACGATTTCATTCGATAAACATATTTTTCTCTTAGCAATTAGTAGACGTAGTACAACGTAGTTCGACGTCTACGTCGAAGTATTTGTGCTTTAATTTTAAGCATAGATTTTGTTAATAGTCTGAGATAAAATTATAAGTTATAATTATCTTGACTATAGATAACGAAACGGTTAGTTAGAGGCTATCTGCCGCCCGATATTACCATTGACGATAACACCTTTGCCTGTCCTTAGGAAAGAGATATTATGAAGCAGACTCCTCTCTACAAGACATTACTAAGACCAATACTGATATAGGTATGGCTCGGAATACTGGGTACTAACCAATAAAGACGAGAATCGGATTTTCCGTTCAAAAACTAATAAAGATAGTTTTCGAACAGAGGTGCATATTCGGTGCAGTGCTGGAAAACGAGCAATAGCGAACGCGGTACAACCATGAACTCATTGAGGTGTACGACGAGCCATGTTATTATTATGCCCATTAAAATTGGACTTCTTCGATGAGCAGGCCATGTCGCAAGAATGGGCAAGACCAGAGCACCCAAACTTTTACTTGATAGTAAACCAGATGGTCGGACAAGTCGAGGCCGGCCTAAGCTCAGATGGTTAATTGGCGTAGACCAAGATTTAAGAACTGTTAGAATGAGAAATTGGAGAGAAGAAGTCGGAGGTACAATTTATTACATTAATTAAGTTTAAAATATTTGGCATCCTAAACGTCCCATGATCCCATCCGATCACTTGGAAACAGCGTTTTCAAAAAAAAAACACGTGCCTACAAGTGTGTAGATATAAAAACACGTAAACGCGACACTTATTTCAGGCTCAGCTAACCAAATAATATTAGAATTCTGTATTGCCGAGTTTCTAGTTGTACCTAAGTAACCTGTACGATTTATATTTTTCTATAGATACATATAGTAACTTATAAGAAAAAATACGAACAAATTCCTATTGTCATTCACCCTAACACTTAGGTAATACTTATTTCAGATATTAACATTTTTAATAAGTACTGTAGAACAATCCATTATTCTGAAGAGAACAAAACCAGCGCCAGACATATTTAAATAGTCTGGCATTTTAAGTAGGTGATGAACTGGAACTTATTTAGTGCAACCTTGAGGCTCGAACAAAGGTACATGTTTACATATTAACAATGTTATTATAAAAATAGAAAAAAATAATTAATAGGCACATTTTGTCAAGTCAACTTGACTCTAGGGGAGTAGAATGATTTTTTTTAAACAAATTGCGTTGCTTTCTTCTTACCCTTTCTTTCTATAATAGCTGCCAGAAGAGACGCAATTATTTATTTCTTTTGTTTACCGGTTATGTAACGGACTAAAAAAAAGTAAGAAACTGCAAATTGGATACAGTCACTAAAAACAATTCTGTGCCAGTAAACCTCCGCAGTATGCAACATGTTGTCAAAAAATCACATAACTGAAATGAGAAAAATAATCATTACAATGTATAGAATTTTATGGTATTCATTTATATTTTATTAAAAAAAAAAACAATAGAAAAAGTTTAAAACATAACCCTTCCTTGGCAGTCTACCCGACTAAAAGGATGAGTCAGAAGTTGTATTTGCCGAATGTAGAGATTCCTCCATCAGATTACGCTTTAACTTTCAGCTGACCTTTATTTAAAAGAGGATGTGTTCAGCTTTGGGTGCAATAGACACCCAAAAACAAATATATATGAATATAATATATATATGTATATTCGTGTATTTATGTGTATTTATCTGTTCTTGTATTTATTTATATTGTATTATATATATAGGTTAATAGGTATATGTATATTAAAATAAATATTTATTCCACAATTTTCGTTATTGCACCTACCACTGTTTATCTCTGCATCACCCAAAGGTTGACTGGTAGAAAATGCCTATGGCATTAAGTCCGCCTATGTACATTTGTGTGTAAAGTGTTAAATAAATAAATAATAAATAAATAGACTGAGTTGATTCATTGATCGGCCTGGATGCATGATCTCTACCGAACTTATGACCTGGGTTTATGGGTGTCATCATCACCACCCTATGGTAATCCATTGATGTACAGCCAGGGAAATTAATTGTTAAGCAAATTGACGCCCTACGTTGTATTGAAAAAGTTATAATATTACGTCTATGATCGCAACGGTCAAAGAATGACAGTTAGTATTAATAGTGTTTGTTTGACACTTGAAACTGACTTTTTCGAGCATAACGCTTTTTCGTTACGTGCCCTACCGCAAACCGCGTTAAAGGACTTCGTTCCAAGAATAGACCCACATAGTCCTTTTTTTTGTTTTTTTTGGGAAATTATCAAATAACTTCTCCGGAGGACGTGTCAGACTCTTACTGACTAAAACCCACCCGTGTTCCTTCTGTTACCTGTACGTTGCCAGGGGCCACGGTATCCCTTTCGGACTTTCCTGCGACCCCGGCGGGCATCGGCCCTGGCCAATGACTGTGTTTTAATTCTCTTTGGTCCTGGCGGACCCCGTCCGTTGTGCTGACATCTCTTTGAGGCGCGCGTGGAACACAACGTGTCGTCCACCCCGGCCCAGGGCCTACTCCCTAAGCGAAATCCGTAGTTTCGGCCGTCGTTACGGGCGCTTAATTCTCCGTCTCACTTACAGATATACCGTAAGTGAGAAGGAGAGCGAAGCGCCCGTAAAGATGGCCAAAACTACGAATTTCGCTTAGGGAGTAAGCCCCCAGGTTCTTATCGGACGGTGAGCTGACCCACATAGTCCTCACATTCATTTTGAATTTAATAACAGGAGTCTACAGCTGATATTTATAACTGAATGTTTCGTAGCAAGACCAATAATAGATGTGTTATGTGCCGTCTTTTGTTGATCGTTTCTGTACAAGCTCAACATTTTATGACAGTTGCGCGTGCACAAACCATTACCTATGTTTCCTACTAAAATTAGTAACATTAGCATCAATTGTGTTTTCCCTATAAAGACATTAGCGTTATGTCTGTACATGTGACCTTTGTCAGAAAATTGTATAAGAAATATACTAAGTTACATAATATAACATCACGCTTATATTTCCCGAAGGGTTAGGTAGAGGTGTACCTATAGAACTTACACCCACATTTCACCAGTTATGTTTAAGTCCCATGTAACAGGGGGCGAGCCTTGCCGTCAACTGGGCACAAACAGCTGCTACAGCGAAATTCCAAATGGAAAAACTTAATAACACTTTTCCCGACCCGGCAATCGAACCTAGGACCTCATGCTCAGCAGTCACCCTTGCGACCACTAGACCAACGAGGCAGTCACCACGAAGAGAACGTGTAGGCGTCATTATAGGTACTTACATAGTTACCTCATCATTTCAGCCAAAAGACGTCCACTGCTGAACATAGGCCTCCCCCAAGCACCGCCACGTTTCTTTTTGGTGCTTGTCATTTTTGGGAGGGGTAGCCATAATCGCCACGCTTGGCGCGCGGGTTGGCGATCGCAGTATGATGATAAAAATACATAGAGAATGCTGCTGCCCATTCTCTAGTAAGTCCCTTAGTCGCCTTTTACGACACCCGCGGGAAGAAATAGAGTAGTGCTATTCTTTAAGTCTGGCACCACACGAACCCACGGATAGTTACCTATACGTATAATATTTCTAAAAATGTTTGCAACATTGCAATAATAGAAAAGAAAATAATAAAAAAGTCAAGAAGTTACGAAGAAAAAAAATTATAAAAGAAATAGTACGACCGGAAACAAATGAAAAGTAATGTTGAGTCTTTAGAAGCTTTGCGTGAAAAGAAAAGATTACAGTATTTAAAGAAAAAGGGTAAAGGTCAAATTAAATCAATAAGTTTTATGAGTGCAAGGGAAGCTGACAAAAAAGAAAACAATGGAAAAAGAATAGTAAAGTATATAAGGATAAGAGAGTTACATTACAAAAAAAAAGCGGCCAAGTGCGAGTCGGACTCGCCCATGAAGGGTTCCGTAGCAGCAAGTATAGTTCTTATAGTTTCGGAAAAAAGTGACTATGACATACGGAAGGACAGACAGACAGACAGACATGACGAATCCATAAGGGTTCCGTTTTTTGCTATTTGGCTACGAAACCCTAAAAATACAAAGAATAGTTGATGAAACACCCCCACCAAGTCCTGCACCATCTTTGCAGCGCCGAGCAGACAATTTATCTGCTCTCAATAGACGTAGAATGCGCAAGCGGCGAGCTATTCTGTATGCGAATATTAAAAGTTTGGAAAATAAAGTAAGGAACGCAGTCAAGCTTAGCCAAAAAACAAGAAGAGGTATTTGAGACTGAAATCTAAAAAAACTGACCCAGACTCTCCAACGACTAAAGTGTCTTCGCTTTTAAAGAATATACGAGTTCCTGAGGTTGTAAGAAAAAGACTCATTTTCGGAGAAGCTCTTCGAAATAAACATAGAGAAAAGAAAAATATTGAAGCTGCAATCAGTGCAAAAATACAAATTGCTATTTACAGATAAAAAAATAAATAATAGTTACAAAAAAACTGTACTGAAAAATTAGCTCCAAAATGCTGAAAGTTAAGGGTGATGTTGTTAATTTTTTAGAGAAGGATGAAAAAACGAGGATGTGCCAGGGAAGAAGGACTATCTCAAATCCAAAGAAGGAGAGGTGCAACAAAAACGTCTTGTATGTGACACACTTCAAAAATACACCGAAAATTTTTAAGCACAGTCGATTACAAAATAAATCTAGCCACTTTTTGCAGATTTAGACCTTTTTGCATTACTTGGCAATATATTAATGAGCGAAATACTTACAAATGTGTCCAACATGCCAATATTGAATTGATGATATCTAAATTACACGAAGTTAAAGCACTCAAGTTTTGTACTGCGACAGCAGTTGTACCGTCTCTTACCTGCAACTTGCATTCCACAAAATGTTTATCTAGAGAATGTTTAATCTGCAGAAACCGAACTTTGGAGTACTACTTACGAAAGCCTAACAATTTTCTGACCTACCGATAATGGGTTAACGAAGTCAGTTCATTTGAAAAGGATGGAAAACAAAAGTCAGTTCGTAAACCCGTAAAGAAAGAGTATAAAGTTAGAGTGAAACAGCTCGTTAAAGATTTGGAAGCAGCGTTACCTTTTTTTTTCCAACATGTTGGCACTATAGCACATCAGTACCAAGCCATTCAACATATCAAAGACAATTTAACAGTGAATGACACTTTGATACATGTTGATTACAGTGAAAATTACAAGTATAATGAGGAAATACAAGCTGTCCACTTTGGTGGAGCAAGACAGCAAATAACTATGCATACAGGAATACTATATTTGCACAATGATACTATAGTTCAACCTCAATCTTTTTGTACATTGTCTAGTAACAGTAGACATGATACATTGGCTGTTTGGACACATTTGAAACCTATATTTGACTGGGTTAAAGCTAGAAAATTACCTATTAAGAGGTTGCATATGTTGAGTGATAGGCCTGTTACTCAATATAAGAATAAATACATGTTGGAAATGGTCTGTTGTCATCTATAAGAAATGTATCCAGAAATTACTCACTTCTCACGGCATTGTTCTGAGCCAGGGCATGGCAAAGGAGCACCCGATGGCGTCGGCGGAACTCTGAAAAGAACAGCTGACAGAGCTGTAGCCGAAGGACATTGTATACTTAAGCGTTGAAACTTGCTCTTCAAACCAGATGTCCATCTATTTTATTGTTTGAAGTTACTACACTAGATATTTCAGTAATGGATGATCTCATAAAACACTATTCCAACATTGTGATTTCGAGTTAGAGACCAAAACATATTGAGATTAATAAACAATAAGAATGCAAAGATATTTTAAGTTGTAAGTTTAATTGAAGCGTTAATAATAATACGAGTATGTCTATAGCTAAGAAAAGCCACATCTCTTAATTTTGTTTTTTATTTTATTTTAAGTGCAACATTTTGAGTTGAATCTTTGTGATAATGTTATGAGAACATAAGTGGCTCTCAAGAGTATAAAACAGATCTCATAATTCAGATCTTGGATTGTTACATTACAGGCGAATGCTCCGGTGATCCCGGTCAGCCTTTAACACTTTCGACTCCACCCACTTTTCATACGCCATGTCGCCATACATACACACACATACATTGGAACTGAACCCTCCGGGAGGGTACCGGCAAGTTTACGCTAAAGTTAACCATCGTGGACGGTCAACCGTGTTATAAAACATTGTCAAACAAAGTAAAATAGTGTTTTCAGGGGGTCTTGTTGCCACACTCACCTCTCTCTCTCCCTCTCTCGTTCTCCATCACTTTCTCTCTCTTTCTATCTCTCTCTTTCTCTGTCTCTATTTCTCTCTCTCTATTTCTCTTACTCTATTTTTCTTACTCTCTCTTTATCTCTTTTACTCTCTCTTTCTCCCTCTTATTCGCTCTCTCCCTCTTTCTCTCCCTCTTTCTCTCTCTCTTTTTATCTCTTTATCTCTCTACCTCTCTATCTCTTTCTATCTCTCTCTTTCTCGCTCTTTCTATCTCTCTCACTATTTCTCTCTCTCTTACTCTCTCTCGTTCTCTCTCACGTTCTCTCTTTCTATCTATCTAAGAAAAGCCACAACTTACACTCTTAATCCACAACTCACACTTAAACACTCTTAATTTTGTTTTTATTTTAATTTTAAGTTCAATGTTTTGAGTTGTATCTTTGTGATATTGTTATGAGAACATAAGTGGCTCTTTGGATTTTTACATTACAGGCGAATGCTCCGGTGAGGAGCGCCTTTAACACTTGACTTCACCCACCCCAACCCACTCATAGAACTCATACGCTAT
Source organism: Agrochola lota (assembly GCA_947364205.1). Classification (NCBI taxonomy): domain Eukaryota; kingdom Metazoa; phylum Arthropoda; class Insecta; order Lepidoptera; family Noctuidae; genus Agrochola; species Agrochola lota. The sequence continues at coordinate 11,575,753 of OX376223.1, read as the reverse complement.
GTCGCCATACATATTGGAAGTGAACCCTGCGGGAGGGTCACCGGCATTAAGTTTGCGCTAAAATTAATCACCGCGGACGGTCAACCGTGTTATAAAACACTGTCAAACGAAGTAAAATAGTGTTTTCAGAGGGGTCTTGTCGCCTCTCTCTCTCTCCGTTTCCCTCTCTCACTCTCCATCTCTTTCTCTCTCTCTCTACTAAGAAAAGCCACATCTTTTAATTTTGTTTTAATTTTAATTTTAAGTTCAACGTTTTGAGTTGTATCTTTGTGATATTGTTATGAGAACATAAGTGGCTCTTTGGATTGTTACATTACAGGCGAATGCTCCGGTGAGGAGCGCCTCGACTCCACCCACTTTTCTTCGAACACATACGCCATGTCGCCATACATATTGGAAGTGAACCCTCCAGGTCTTGTCGCCACACTCGCCTCTCTCTCTCTCCCTCTCCCTCTTTCGCTCTCCATCTCTTTCTATCTCTCTTTTTATATCTCTTTCTCCGTCTCTCTCTCTTTCTCTCTCTCTTACTCTCTCTTTCTGTCTCTATCTTTCCCTCTCTCTCTCTCTCTCTCTCTCTTTCTCTCCCTCTCTTTCTCTCTCTCTTTCTCATTCTCGCTCTTTCTCTCTCTGAGAAAGAAAACTTGTGAGTTTTGTTCCTGTAAATAAAAGTCGCTTAGGACAATTTAAAAATAGTTTAATGGAAAAACTACCGGGTTTGCCTTATCACAACAACCCGGATCGAGCTTATACTTCACTATTTAACCTCATCAATTGTGAGTTTAAGAAGGTTTTCACCTCAAAAACATTGCCTGTTTGTGACCGCGTTATATTTAGTGATTGGGCAACACCAGGTATTTACAAAAGTAGGGAGAGGTTATTTGAGTTGTATCATGAAAAAACATATAACCATGATGAAACTTTTAAAGAATTTGTTAAGAAATATTCTAAAACTTTTAAAAGAGCCTGTTCCTCAGCAAAAGCCTTACACATTAAAAATAAAATAATATCTTCTGGAAATAAAATAAAAACAACCTGGAATATTATTAATTCAGAAACGGGAAGAACGACGGTACGGAATCGTGACTTCCATCTAAAAATCAATGATGTAGATATTGAAGCAGACGTGGAGGTGGCAACTGAGTTTGAATTTTTTTTCACTAATATTCCCATTTTAACAACCAAAACTCTGTCATCGTCGTCCTCCACTTCTGCTTACTCAATACTAAAAGAATGTGTACCAGAATCTGACAAACTTTTTGAATTTTCAATTGCTTCTGCTAAAGACATTATAGAATCTTTTAAAAATCTTGATGTAAAAAAAACTGCTGACCTTTGGGGATTATCAGTACATACCATATCTTCAATAATTGATGTTATTGCACCCTTTTTAGCAATTATTTTTAACTCTTGTGTTGCGTCTGGTGTATTTCCTGATCAGATGAAACTTAGTAAAGTTATTCCACTGTTCAAGTCTGGCAGCACAACTGATCCTACGAATTTTCGGCCTATTTCGATATTACCTACATTAAGCAAAATTTTTGAGAAATTAATTTTGAAACAAATGTTAGAACATTTCAATGCACATAATTTATTACATCTAAAACAGTTTGGTTTTACAAAGGGTCGTTCAACTACAGATGCGGGCGTGGAATTACTGAAGAGCATATTCGAGGCCTGGGAGGAGTCGCAGGATGCTCTTGGCATTTTCTGCGACTTGTCCAAGGCCTTCGATTGCGTACATCATGATACACTCATCAAGAAACTGTACCACTATGGTATGAGGAACAAAGCTCTCGACCTTCTGACTTCTTATCTGAACAACAGAATTCAGAGGGTCGATGTTAATGGCAAGAGATCTGCAGGATCTGCAGTCACCATGGGCGTTCCGCAGGGTTCAATTCTAGGTCCTTTCTTATTTTTAATTTATATAAATGACTTACCTTACCACATAAGGGATAATCACAAGATCGTATTATTCGCAGATGACACTTCCCTTATTTTTAAAATCAAACGTCAGTTAGTTAACTTTGAACAAATTAACGATGCACTCTCTAAAGTTGTGCATTGGTTTAATGTAAATAATCTTCTTCTGAACGAAAACAAGACTAAACTCATAAAATTTTCAACGCCAAATGTCAGGCAGCTAACTACCAATGTTCAAGTTAATGGAATAGAACTGGACCCTGTTGAGTCGACAGTTTTTCTTGGAATCACTATTGATAGTAAATTACAATGGGGCCCACACATAGAAAAATTATCAGGAAAGCTTAGTTCGGCCGCCTATGCTGTTAAAAAAATTAGACAGATAACTGACGTAGATACAGCCAGAATTGTTTATTTTAGTTATTTTCATAGTCTTATGTCATATGGGATTCTTCTCTGGGGAACCTGTGCGGACATTAATACTATCTTTGTTCTACAGAAAAGGGCTGTTCGAGCCATTTACAACCTAGGTCCGAGAGATTCCCTTCGAGGAAAATTCAAAGAAGTAAATATTCTAACTCTAGCCTCACAATATATTTTTGAAAACCTAATGTATGTATAATTTACCGGCAGATATAAGGAGCACATCCTCTCATAACATATTTAAAGCTAAACTCAAGCAGTACGTCACTAACAACACAAAACTATTAAGCTAGTCTTGCACACAAAATGCGACATCGTACCTACCTGCTTAATAAAAAAAAAAAAAAAAAAACAACAAAACTACTGGACTACACTTACCTTAGTTATGTATTTATTCGCTAAGTGAACAATGTATGTTCTTTTGAATAAATAAAGAATCTTTAAACCCATGTACACAAAAATATATCAAATTTTAAGAAAATGTCTGATATTCATAGTTTAAATACCAGGAATAAACACAACCTTGCTGTACATCGCACTCGTCTCCACAGAGTAGGCAACTCGTTCATGGGTCAATGTATACGCTTTTACAACAAACTTCCCATTGACATTCGAAACTTACCCATTAAACGATTTAAAATTTGTATTAAAACCAAACTTTGTTAAAAAGGGTACTATAAAATTTCAGATTATTTAGAAGATAAAAAAGCTTGGGATTGAGCTGCTCGCTCTGCTAAACCTTGTGATAAAACCATAAAACTTGACATTAGAATTATTTAGTAAAATCATTAAAATATACCAGTTTTATTTAAACATTAAAACAAAATGACATGATTACTTTGTAAAGTATAATATTATTTTAATTACCTATTGTGAATGTGAGGACTATGTGGATATTTTTTTAATTTAATTTTTTTTTTCTCATTACTCCTTTTTTATCCTCTCTCAGTTAGTTTTAATGATGGTCTGGCAGCTTGAGTAGTTTATGCGGCCTACCCAAATGTCCTTTCTTTGGTATTGTTCGTCGAGTTGAGCTCCTTTTGTTCTGAGTTGAGCTCCACGATTACTGACAAATGCTTGCACTGACTGGACAGGTCCACTCAAATCTGTGTGGTTCTTTTCTCAAAAGACCATTTCAGACATGAATCTACATGGTCCTCATATGGCTTGACCAAGATTATGTCTGGACTTTAAAAGAGACTGTGACCTCTGAGTTTGTTTCGGCCTTTCTTCTCAGAGTAGTCGGATAGGAAACGCCGAACTCATCTAGCAAAATTTAATATATTTTTAATATGACGTGTAAAAGTGATTCCTATATCCTATTTACAGAATAAACAATTTCATTTCATTTCATTTCATTTCAGAGAGGGAGAGTGAGAGAGAGAGGGAGAGTGAGAGAGAGAAAAAGGGAGAAATATAGAGATAGATAGAAAAAAAGAGATAGAAAGAGAGAGAAAAAAGAGAGAGATAGAATGAGCGAGAAAGAGAGAGAAATAGAGAGAGAGTGAAGATGTCGCAGCGCTGGTATTCTGATAGGGCCCGCAGTGATGTCACGGATAGATAGATACAGACAAATAAATATAATAAAAAATAAAAAGGTTTGTGAAATACAATGAAGAGTAAAATATTAGGTAATCCGCATGTCTGCATCCGACGTAACATCAGTTACTTGTCTATGCCTTCAGTCTACAGCTCTGTCAGCTGTTCTTTTCAGAGTTCCGCCGACTCCATCGGGTGCTCCTTTGCCATGCCCTGGCTCAGAATGATGCCATGAGAAGTGAGTCATTTCTGGATACATTTCTTATAGATGACGACAGACCATTTCGAACATGTATTTATTCTTATATTGAATAACAGGCCCATCACTATGCAACCTCTTAATATGTAATTTTCTAGCTTTAACCCAGTCAAATATTTCATTCATATTTTACCAAGTAATCCAAAAAGGTCTAAATCTGCAAAATGTGTCTAGATTTATTTTGTAATCGACTGTGCTTAAAAATTTTCGGTGTAAGGTTTGAAGTGTGTCACATACAACACGTTTTTGTTGCACCTCTCCTTCTTTGGATTTGAGATAGTCCTTCTTCCCTGACACGACCTCGTATTTTCATCCATCTATAAAAAAATAACAGCATTGAAAAAAAAAAACGTAGCAATCTGTATTTTTGCACTGATTGAAGCTTCAATATTTTATCATATTTTTTCTTTTCTCCATGTTTATTTCCAAGATCTTCATAGCTATTCTTGAGGTCCCTTGACAGTGCTTCTCCGAAAATGAGTCTTTTTCTTACAACCTCAGGAACTCGTATATTCTTTAAAAACGAAGACACTTTAGTTGTTGGAGAGTCTGGGTCAGTATTATTAGATTTCCAAAATAGTGTCCATTTACAACAATACATCGCTGCATACGATGGAATCACTGAGAAAAGCACTTTGCCCACTCGTCCTTAGGGTCTCTTCGACGGCATTTTGAAACACAGCCACTGCTTCTTCGGCGTCTATAAAACGTTTTCCTCGAAGTTTTTCTTTTATTTTCGGAAATAAATAAAAATCGCAACGTCGCAAAAATCGTATAGGGCGGGTGATGGTAATTCCACGTCTGACGTCACCAAATAGTCCATTGTTTGCTTGGCGGTGTGCGACGAGGCGTTGTCGTGGTGAAGGAGGATTCTACTGCGAGGTCGTTTCTCCCGAACTTTTTCCAAGACAAGTGGCAAACAATTATTAGTGTACCACTCTGCAGTAACTGTTTTTCGGTCCTCTAAAACAATTGTTGCGTAATGACCTGTCCTTCCGAACGAGGCCACCATCTTTTTTCCCATGCTTCGACCTCTCTTCACTTTAGTTGGCAAATCCTCGGAAGGAAACACCCAGACAGCAGACAGCCCTTACCGAGATTTACCTTACAGAGATCATTTTCGAGCGTACTTCGCTCACTCTTGCATTATTATATCATATCATTATCAGCCTTTAATGTTCCCACTGCTGCACTACTGGGACATAATCCTCCTCTCGGTGAGAGGGAGTGGGCCGTAATCCACTACTCGGGCCCAGTGCGGGTTGGTAGATGTTACACGTCTTAAAATTTTTGGTTCTAGGATATACCGGTTTCCTCACGATGTTTTCGTTCACCGTTTTGAGAGCAGTGGTGGTGAAATAATTTACACAAAGTAAATCGCCTGTCCGAATGTACGACCTACAACTCGTAAGTCGCGGCCGTTACGACGGGGACATCACTGCATTAAGCTTCGTGCAGACTTGAGCGTCGCGACACTGGTTATTGTTATACCGTGAAGTTTTCTTAAAAATTGTATTGTTCGTGTCGCGTCGCGCCGTCACGACCCGCTGGTCTGCACTAGCCCTTGTGCGTTCTCATAGTTCGTGAGTTTTTCTGCATAACTAACGAGCCCAGGACCTCACACTCAGCGCTGTCACCCTTGCGACCACGAGAGCAACGGAGCAGTTTCACTGATATGGTTATAGCAAAAGGATGAAATAAATCTGCAGAAGTCACGATTTATAAATTCTACCATGATCATAATTACACGACTGCCCAGAAAGGAGTGTAATGTTTTCAGGTTTCATGTATGTGAGTTTTTTTGTTCCACCATAACTTTTAAATGCCTAAACAGATTTGGATGTATCGAGAATCACTTTAATAAAAATAAATAAAAATATTTTTATTTTAACACTCGGAAAACTTTATTGAAAAAAATCAATATGGCGGCAGTATCGCTCCAATAACAAATGTGAAAAAAAAAAACATCAATTATCACAATATGAACTACCTCTAGTCATACCGAAAGTAATGTTTGTATTATCTCGAATTTTAAAAAGGGAAAAGGTAAGAATGGCAGCGCAACGAGGCATGCTAATTTAAAACCGCTCAAGTGCGGGTCAAACCACGCATAAATAAAATAAAAATAAAAATATTTTATTATCAAGCATCAAGGCCCATATGGTGTTAGTATTACATCTTACCTAAAAACTATATTAGTAACATGCAGGAACATAAAAATAATCACAATCACAGGAAGGTTTAACAAGCTTTGTTGCCAACATGTAGCTTGGTAAACCTCCCCAATGTAGGCCCATCCAGCCTCTCTGCAAACACCCTCAGAATGCTGTTGCTGCTTCCCCTCACTCGGGATATTACTGAAGCAACTTTCTTCCGCATTATCGCATGGTAGTCGTCAGTGTGCGCATCAGCGAACATACCTGACGCACTACAGTAAGGTGGAAGCCTCAACAGCGCCCTGAAGGCATTGTTGTATTGAATGCGCAGGGCAGTGTCTGCTTTTAGGGTATGGTTATCCCAAAGGCTGCTGGTGTAAAATGTTTGGCAGTAGGCCTTAAAAAGAGTTAGTTTAACGGGAACTGAACAACCATGAAACTTTCTGCATATCATATTTCCCCTCACAGCCAGTGCCCTGCGCTCTCTTTCCATATCCAAGTCGTCTTTTAATTCTTCAGTAACAATGTGGCCTAAATATTTAAAGTGGGCAACTCTCTGCAAAAGTGATCCATTTAGCATAATGGATCCGTAGTTGGGATGAATTTATCCCAAGAACAAACTTAACATTGTCTTTGAAAAACATCGCCAACCTTGCGAACATGCGAACCTTCATATGGGAGAACATGTTTTTCCAACTGAAAATGTAAGTTGGTCGATTATTTCTCTTTAACTTGTAAAGCCTACTTATGTGTGATAGTTTTCCTATAATTACGTTATATCGTCTTCCAAGTTGGCCGCAGTACCAGCTATTTAGTATTAGCGCAAGTTCCGTTCGTAGCATGCAAGTTTGATACCAGTTCACAATTTTCCGGTTTGCCGTGGATAGATTATAAACTACTTATCGAAAAATAATGCGTTAAATTGTAAATGGTTTGCTGCAGTTCACAATTTTTGGATAGTTTATAATCTCACTAGATAGATTATTAACTAGACGTGTGTAACTCTTTACGGAACCGACTCACTGAAACGGATCATTGAAGTGTTGCAAAAAATTGACAAAGAGAAAGACTGAGATGCTGAATTACATTACTTTAGTCAGTACTACTGAACTGACTCGCGAGTCGCGAGTGAGCGGGTGACACATAACAATCTACTTAAGTCAGAAAGAAATACCAAATCAGATATGTATCACTCATACTCTCACAGTTTTTCGTTGTCGTTATCCATTTTTATATCCTTTGAGTCGATGATTCAAATGATCCAAATTAAACATATCAATGATTCGGATCATTTCAGTGATCCAGATGCAAATGTTCCAATCGCAAAAATGATACACTTTGCCCAGCTCTATTATAAACTAACGATGTTCATATTCTTAAGGAAACATATATATAAAAAAATAAAAAATAACAAAAATCCGCCTGCGTAAAAAGTGAACTTTAAAAAAGATGGAAACAAGATGACTATTTGGTATGTGAATCTCATGCAGTCGGAGGCATCTTCTTAAATCTAACCTAATATTATAAAGACAAAAGATTTGATTTTTTGTATATTCGTAATGGATAAAGTCAAAAAAAACTTAACCGATTTGAAAAAGTATTTCATCTATAGAAAGCTACATTAATGCAATATGACGATTATTGTTGAAGATGTCGGAAAAAATCATGCCGACTGGGAACTTTACTGGCGTGCGCCGCGTAAGCCGTGAGAGATAAATAAAATGTAAGTTCTACATGATTCTGTATCTTAAAAAGTTCAACAAAATAGTCCGGGATAGCATATGTCTATCTTCTAAGGATGACCCACAATAACCATTTTTATATTTCAGAATTTGATAAGAAAATTATTGTTATTTCCGAAGCTATTTTGATCGATATTATATTAATCCATAAGCAATAAAATATGTTATTTAAATTAGATATTTAATTTAGATTAAAATATGTGACATCATATCATTTAAATGAATAGTTTAAAACATATTACAGATTCAAAATTACGCATAACAAAATAATTATGGTTGACGGCAACGCGGGTGCAGCGGTAGGAGTCAATAACCTTTTCCTCGGCTTTTAGGTATGTAATCCCGGTAGTACGTTCCCATGGGATATTTTGCGACATCCACGCGGGTGAAGCCGCGGGCAAAAGCTAGTTTAAACATATAATTTGTACATATTTTTGTAATCACCTTTTAAAACCCCTCATTTTGATACCCCACTCGATAGGTTTGAGTTTTCGACAAGCGGTGAGGAGCCCATCGTGGCGAGGGCTTGTTGCTGCTGTTGTTGTTGTTGCTGATGCTGCTGTTGCATAGCATATATGTACACGAACAAGGAATAATTTTATTGTCAACAACCTTTGTTTCACAACATTGTATCCACCATTTAGGTACAAAACAAAGTATATTTATTTTACCAACCCCTGAACATTGTTTATAGATGTTTTGGGACAAAATGTATTAATAAAATAAATTGTATACTATGTTTTGTACCTGTACGGTGGATACAGTGTTATGAAACAATGGTTGTTGACAATAAAATGATTCCTTGTCCTTGTATACATCTTTTTGGAGCTGACTGTACATACAAACATACATGTCAAACACATAACCCTCCGTTTTTGGCTTCGCTGCAGGCGGGTAAAAATAGGTACCTCTGCCAACCTTCGTCTTATACCTCTGTTTCTCAGACTGTCAGTGGTAATCCAGGGAGCTTTACATCAAAGATTACAAACGCGTTATAGGCTTGTAGGCAGCTTAACACTTTCGACTCCACCCAGTTTTCATACGCCATGCCGCGAAACAGTGAATAATTGTAAACGTGAACAAAAAAAAATTAGGTTGTAAAAGCAACGCATATTCTAATAAATCTTGTTAAAATATACATCAGATTTTATTTTCACGGTTTATAATACTGTAGTCGCTAAGAAAAACCTACATTTAAAATGAGCCCTCCGCAAGGCCTCCCGGTATCCCATGCGACTAGGTGAACCCTCCAGGAGGGCTCCCGGCACTGAACGTGTTAAGCACTTTAGCAGATACTATATTCGACTCCACTGATGGGTGAAATAAGCGCAATAAAAAAACCAATGTTACTTACAAAAAAAATTGTATCATTTGTTACATATCCTAATGTAAATCCTCTAAGGCGCTGAACAGACGATGGACAATTCGTTCGTGGGCAATTTCGAATCGTATGGAAATCCTGGCATTTTTTCCGAGTGCATGTTAGATTTCCAAATTGTCCGCGGACACGATGCGTCTGCTCTGCACCTAACCATAGAAACAAATAAAAATTTATGGAAAGTCGAGAGGTACTAAATAAATGCGAGTAGGTACAGTATGCTATGTATGTAGGTTAGATACAGTAGGCTGCTCGTCAGTGTTAGGTGTAACAAAACCAGCATAAGCTTGCTTATTTCACTGAAACACCGTATTACACTAGGCTATCTCAAGGTCAAAGAGTTAAGGCTTCCTGTATATGACGCCGGAGCCGCACCGGCGCACTATGGAAAATGGTAAAAAAAATTGTTCTAGCAATGTCGCTACTGACATCCTTTTTAAATTTTATTTAAAATTATACCGTAAAGTGGGGCTATTTGGTAAGTTTTTTTTTATAAAACAGTCTTGTACACAAAAACATCTAAAGTTATGAGCTTATACGATTTTTTTTACGATTAACCTCATCAATACCTTCCAGCGAAATGCGGTAGTATTTATGTATTGAACATAAATACAGAGATATATTTTTTCATAAGTGAAATTCCAGTTATCGCCGAGTTGGGGCTTTTTAAAATCGGCACAATCTTAACTTTGTTTTTCACCTCTATTTGGAGTTGTATCAATTTAAACAGGTGCGATATTTGGACCATGAGAAGGATAAACGGCCTTTCATTATAACATATGTTATAGTTTAATTTTAAATAAGAACCCAAATTGGTAGTATCGTAAAGATTTTTATGGAAAAAGCGAAGCGCCACTTAGGGGCTATTTGGAATCTAAAGTAATTGTCTTCTAACAATTATTAATGAATTAAAGGCAATATTTGGAACAATTAATCAATTAAGGGTAAGCTAAAAATAAACTGAAACAATGAGATCTTTATAAAAATATTGAATAATAAACAATATTAAATTAACAAACATTGAAAATTAAATGTTTGGCAAGGAATAAACCACAATACAAATCTAGGTAACGTCATTTATGAAACCTACTATGCTCTGACGGCAGCATCGTTTAACTAAAGTTTTCCAGATTGTACAGTCTCTATCGGTTTTTCCAAATTTTCTTTCGAATAACTATGATGCGGTGCAAATTTTTTCCATTTCTGGAATTAATGTACTTTCTTTGGTAAGTACGCACCATATTTCCGGAACTGTAATATAAAATAAAAAAGAAATTAAATTCTTCCCCTTAAATTTATACATATTAGACATTTGGGGTTATTTGAGACAGCGATCTTAAACTTAGTAAAACCAAAACACTAAAACAGGGGTTATTTGGAATTCTGTTCCAAATAGCCTCAAACTTGTGCTAAAAAGCCTCATTCTACAAAACACAAAAAATATGGCGTCTAAAACAAGTTACAATACAAAGGAAAACACCAATAAAATCCCAAGAAAACGTATGTCTACATGAACGAATTAATTTTCTACTTACCTTTAAAATGTTGGTATATCAACTGAAAGTAAAGTACGTACAAATTAACTCAATTTAACAAGCTTTTTTCAAAAACCATTCTAAACGTTTACTTACACTTTGGTAACCTTTAAATTTGGCCGGTGGCACTGATATTAGTTGTAGTAGTATTGGCATTTTTTTATCAAAATATTCTACTGTTACAAGAAGAAAAAATATATACGATCAAATCTTTTATTACAAAAGTTCTGAATAGCCCCTCGAGTCTCAAAAAGCCCCACTTTACGATAATGTTTTTTTTTTTTTTTTTGCAATGCCATGATTTCTAATGTTTTGACGGATGTCGGTCAAGCCTTTAACATTAAAATCACTTGAAAATGATGAAGTGATTCATCATTTTCAAAGTGATTTTAATGTTAAACTTTGTAGGAATAGATATAAAGTATTATATACTAGCTTTTGCTCGCGTTTTCACCCACGGTGATTTCGCAAAATATCCCGCGGGAACGTACTACCGGGATTACATACCTAATAGCCGAGGAAAAGGTCATTGACTCCTACCGCAGCGCCCGCGTAACCGTCAACCATAACAATTTTGTTACGCGTAATTTTGAATCTGTGATATCTTTTAAACTATTCATTTATATGATTATGATGTTAAGGCATATTTTTACGGTGGAAGTCTGCCCGGCTTGGGTGGAGCGCCGCCGTGTCCTCACGGAGGCGATCGGCGGCGGCGATCTCTCGCGTCCGGCCCTGGTTCAGGCCATGGTTTGGAGCGAGAGTGCATGGGAGGCCGTCACTTCCTTCTGCCAAGCAGTAATGCTCGCGAAGGAGGAGGCAGAGCGCGCGAGGGAGGGGCAATATTCGCGCCCTCGCGGCCCTAGCCGCCGCAGGAGACGCCCCGGGCGTCGGGAGTGGCGCGGGCTCAAAAAAAAGGCATATTTTAATCTGCATTAAATGCCCAATTTAAATAACATATTTTATTGGACAAGGAGTAATACAATACCTGTCAAAATAACTTCGGAAATAACAATGAAAATTTAATCAAATTGAAAAATATGATCCACAGTCCATTAATATCTTTCAGTATTAATGGACTGTGGATCATCTTTAGAAGATACACAAATGCCATCGCGGACTTTTTTGTTGAACTTTTTAAGGTGAACTATTCTGTAAAACATAATTTGTATCTATATTTTGCGGTATACGCGGCGCACGCCAGTAAAGCTCCCAGTCACTCGCTCGGCATGATTTTTCCGACATCTTCAACAATAATCGTCATATGTCAGCTAATTTACACAAAACTTTAATGAATTATATACTAAAACTTTTCGCATGAATCACTCCATCCATTGGTGAAAACCGTTTGAAAAACTGTTCGGCAGTTTTTGAGTTTATCGCGTTCAGACAGACAGACAGACACACAGTTCAGGCAATGCGATTATTTTAACGTAAACTTTAACATAACATTATATAAATATATTGGTTGTTCCAAAATCTTCAGAAAATGAGCTTTTCAGAAATACTTTATATTTATTCCTACAAAGTTTAGAATTAAACTCACTTTGTAAATTATGAAGTGAACAGGCCTTTTTTTTTTTTTAGGGTGGGAAATCGTCAAATGACTTCTCCCGCTCTGGGCAGAGCGAGAGGGTGTGTCAGACTTTTACTGACTAAAACCCACATGTTCCTTCCGTTGCCTGTGTGCCGGGGCCGCGATATCCCTTTCGGACAAACCCGCAACCCCAGCAGGCATTGGTCTTTCGACCCCGTCAGTTGGTGCTGACATCTCTTTGAGGCGCGCGTGGAACACAACGCGCCGTCGACACGGGCCTGGTCCTTATCGGACGGCGACCTGCCCATTGCTCACCGTCCGCAAGCCCGCGCCTACGGTGGCCGGAAGTCGGCTCTCGATTCCCGACGTCCGGGGCGTCTCCTGCGGCGACTAGGGCCGCGAGGGCGTGCAGCTTGCATCTCCCTCGCGCGCTCCGCCTCCTCCTTCGCAAACATAACTGCTTCGCAGAAGGAGGTGACGGCCTCCCATGCACTCTCGCTCCGAACCATGGCCTGAACCAGGGCCGGGCGCGAGAGATCGCCGCCGCCGATCGCCTCCGTGAGGACACGGCAGTGCTCCGCCCAAGCCGGGCAGACCTCCACCGTGTCCTTCGGGCGATCCACACAGTGGTGACACCCGGGCTTTTCCTCCCGCCTTATGCGGAACAGGAACCTCTCGAAACAGCCGTGTCCGGTGAGGACCTGCGTCAGGCGGAAGGTGAGGACGCCGTGGCGCCTCTTAAGCCACTCCTCAAAGATGGGACTTATCGCCACAATTGTGGTGTGCCCAGCGCTGGGTTGCGACAATCGCACTCTCCATGCCGCCATGAGATCCCGCCGGAGCTCTGTCCGCTGTGCCGTGATTTCACGCGGCAGCGGAGTTACACCCCGGGAAGTGAACAGGCCTGACATAGACATCCGTCAAAACTATAAAGATTGTGGCATTGTAAAAAAAACATTTCATATTTAATCATATTATAATGAATTAGTTTGATCCTTAAACTATTAAATAAAATTTAAAAAGTACCTATGTCAGTAGTGACATTGGTAAAAACCATTTTTGATATGCCGTTGTTCTACCATTTTCTATAGTGCGGTGGGCGGCGGCGGTGTTTTTTTTTCATCTTGCAATCCGGCACCGGTACGGTGGACGGCGGAGCGATGCATGGGTGATATTCATTCGCACCTATACACACACATACGGTTCGGCGGCGCGGCGGCGGCGCCCCGGTGCGGCTCCGGCGTCATGTGTAGGAAACCTAAAGCTTCGTGCAGACTTACGCGATGCGACACTGGTTTATGTTATACCGTGAAGTTTTCTTAGAAATTGTATTGTTCAACTCGCGTCGCGCCGTCACGTCGCGCTAGTCTGCACGAGGCTTAAAAGGATGGAACGCGACCCGCGACGTATGTCCACCTATGTACGTAAATATGATATACCTATATCGAATCATCGTGTGACTGTAAAGTACCTAATCTAAATCTTTCCTTTATCGTTATTAAGTATTTCAGCTATCAAAGTACTCATTGTTTCGTGTGACTGTGTGCTAATGGCTATATAATACGAGTATTAAAAGCGATTAACAAACGTGAGTTGCGATTAGATAAGTACAGATATTCAAAACATAAGTGCAATGTGAAGAAAAAGATAAAGATCATTTATTTGTCCAAAAGACGCCACACAAATGGCGTGCAAGATGATTTCAATTACAAAATCAAACTAGCAAGCGTGTAATTAGTTAAGGTTCATTAAAAAACCAGCGTCAGACAGCTATTATCCAGATATTTCTATGCGGAAATGAACCTTTTTGGCGCAGCCGTGAGGCACACACTATTGTTGTTAAAAACATTTATTTTGTTATTGGTAGTTTGTGTTTCACGAACTGTGTCCAAATAAACTTTATTCTTTCTTTCTTTTTCTGTCTAATTTATTCCTCAGTTCTCGCTATTGCACCTACCACTGTTTGTCTCTGCATCACCAAAAGGTTCACTGGTAGAAAATTCCTATGGCATTAAGTTCGTCTCTAGACATTTTTGTGTGCTTGAAGGATTAAATAAATAAATAATTATAAGTACTAATAAAGGCACCTCTTTAATCTAATCTGGGGACATATAAGTACTCGTAGATGTCCATATTGATTACAAACTTGTCAATATTGCTGGTCTCTCTATCTATTCATATCTATTTTAAATATTTATTTTTTTAAACCTGTATTCCTTTACCTGATGGAATAGAAAAAAGCTAATCAATTGTCTGTGAGTCGAGAGTGCGCAGGCTCAGGCTAGGTGGAGCGAAGATCTTCGCAGGGTGGCTGGTCACCGCTGGATGAGAGTTACCGAGAATCGAGTTGAATGGCGTGGAGTAAGAGAGCAGTGTATGTCCAGCAGTGGACTGCTGTAGGCTGATGATGTGAGAGACTGCGAAGTTTCTTTGAGGTAAACAAGGGTTGATCCTACAGCATGGTGTGTTATTGCCAGACGGTACGATATATCCAGCCGGTTATATACTGCCAGACGGCAGCCCCGGATCTAGCGGGGGCAAACCGGAGCCCGTGCCCCAGGCGCCAACTTCAGGGGGTGACAATTTCTAGCGTAGCAGACAAGTGCACCACCCAGCACACCGCAACTTTGCAATAAATGAGACGCGCAGTACATATAATCTTTTCATTTCTTTCTTTTTTACAACAGTTTTGGCACTCCCGTTGGATTGGCGCATTATCGACCGATAAAATTTTACTAATATGTTGTTGCAAACATTTTCATTTCGAGAAAATTTCAATTTCGCTGGCAAACTTAGCGCATCCCCCATAAAGGATTGGCGGGGGGGCGGCAGACGGCATTTCTTGCCCCGCCTCAAAATAAATCTAGATCCGCGGCTGCCAGACAGTATGATACTGATAGTCGGTAAGATATTGCCAGTCGGCACGATATTGCCAGTCGGTACGATATTGCCAGTCGGCACGATATTGCCAGTCGGTACGATATTGCCAGTCGGTACGATATTGCCAGTCGGCACGATATTGCCAGTCGGCACGATATTGCCTATTGCCTGGCGCCCTAGGAAAACCTTCGAAAAATTGCTGCATCGGACTGCAACGTTCTTGGTTGTGTTTCGTCTTTAGTTGGGCAGCATAAAAATAGCATCAACGTACAATCTGTCAGCTGTCAGCAACTATTCTATTCTATTCTATTTTTCCTTATGGCAATGGTGCCGATGTCGACAATTCTGCCAATGTCAATGTGTGGAGAAAACGTGCGGTCAGCAACTGAAGTATAGTTGAGTTATATCGCCACATAACTCAACTATACTTCAGTTGCTGACAGCTGACAGATATGGCCTTTTTTACCACGGAATGCGGCATGAGCTACTTCACGGGGTTCGTGCCAATCGTAGAGAAGGATATCGTTAGGCTAAACTGCTTTGAACATACTGTCTAACAACGATGAATATGAATATTATCGTCTATCTTTTTCCGATCCGATTCATCGACATAGACATTGTACTTCTTTCGCATCCTTCCAAAGATTCTTATCTTATCATTATAAAACTATCTATATATATGTCCAATAATTTTAACTAATCTATATACTCGTCTAATTTATCTAGATATTTACATCTGATAATGGGTGGGATAAGGATTAAGGAATTCTGATAAAGGCAGGAGAATGATAAATGGGCGCATAAATAAATGAACTTACGTCTTTTTAACTTCAGTAAGCGCAATACTTCATTTGAAATAAGATTAAAAACCTTTTTACAGTTCGTTCATTCTGACTTCTATACCGTAGGCATAAGGATGGCATTAAAAGCAAAAAAGTGGTTACAATACCAACTGTTTACTACAGCTGCCATTTGTCGTGCCACCAACGCGTATCACTCTTTTAATCACAATACGAGATTTTGAAGGACTTTTTTCTTGCATTGCTTCAATTATTTGAAATAGCGCAATGTATGTTGTTGAACCGTCAAAATGATAGGCATTACACGTGTCAGTGTGTTACTGAATTACCCTAGGTCTATCTCGAGTCGAGTGCACGATTGTTGAGCCGGCTCAGTTACCGCAGCTTAGCATGACCACAATAGAAACAACTTTTGTCGACGGAAGAATAGACAAAATGGGTTATTCCACTAATTCCCATTGACAATCCCCATCAATGGGGATTTGAGGACAAGAGTTCACAAATCCCCATTGGTTTAAAAATAAAACACAAACAACATATTATAAGTATAAGAATCACGAAGTCTTTATTCAGGACCCATTGATTATTTTTATAATCAAACAAATTAAATTAATGGCTAAATTAATAGCCTAATGATGGAACAGCACCTGTGTAAGTGTAAAATATTTTTGTCATATCATATCATATTACAGTCTAAAGTTTACTACAAAATATAATCTTTAAAATTACTGTTACTTAAATGGTTACTTTGTGATTAATTATTTTAGAACTTTTTGTTTAGTTGAGTCTTTACCTAAGTATAGTCGGGAACCCTTTTATTAAAAAAAATATCTCGTAAACAAAGATGCTCCTTATTTCAAAATCTATTATATTCACTCAGTGAAACATCTGAATACCCTACGTATTTGGAGGTTTCACTGAGTGAATATAATAGTTTTTGATTTATTAAGACGCTCATATCAGCTTTATGATAAATTAGTTTTCTGTAATGATGAAAATAGTGACGCAAACAAATAAAGCAAAAATCTATTACGGATATCTTCAAATATGTGTATCTGGATACCTCAAGAAGTGGAAGAGATTTTACTAAACAAACAAGAATTATATTTTTTTATTTAATTGTTCCGCTGGACTTGTGTATTAATAATAATTGTAAAGCTACCTATGTGACTTTGCTAGGAATATAGGTTAAGAGTCCTTACGTAGGTTGCAGCAACATTCTGACATCCAATTTCGATGGTTCTTTTTTTATTTGAAAGGTTTAAGTAGGTCTTATAAAAAATTGGTGAATATCTGACGAGGATCTTCCTGCGCGATGAGCAGCAGCTCGCGAATAGCTCCTCCGAATGCAGTAAATTGCTCACTTTTAGATTTCTACCAGTGAAATCGCCCCTTTCAATACTAGGTAGGGATTGATGGAGCACCCGGGACCGCCTTCTCATCACAAAACTAGAAAATAATGTTCAGAATTCTCTAAAACTTTTTACAATAAGGTCACTAGATGGCTGGATGGATACTGTGCACCGCTATATCACGCTGTCGTTGTTGCTCGCCAAATGGTTAGGTCCCGTTGAATATTTTGTCGGACTGCGTTTTGTTCGGTGTAAAGTAGCTTCAAAAGTAAAGTCGAGGGTTAGTTTATTTCTGTTTAATTATCGTCTTGCCATTATATGCTTTTTAGTAACCTACAGCCGTAGTCGACTTTTTTTACATTGGATGGGTATAGGTATTAATTATAGGATTTTAGTCTGCCATGGTTATTTTCACTACTAAAGTTATTTAAAACGGGATTTATACCATGTTTTTTGTTTGAAAATCATGGTATAAATCCAGTTTTAAATAACTTTAGTGGTATATTAATTGTTGCAAAAAAGTTTGTACTCGCGAGGTCTAATGTTTGTAAAACTACTAGTTTTTAAACCGATGGGGATTTGTGAAGTTTTTGTGTACAAATCCCTATTGATGGGGATTAGTGGAATAACCCGACAAAATGACAGATACACAATCACAATCTGTCATTTTGTCTATTCTTCCGTCGACAAAACTCGTAGAAAACCCGTTTCTATGGTTGTCATGCTACGCGCGGCCAAAGTGCCGTAAGCATTGCATTGTCATTGACATTGAGTGACGTAGGTTAGTTTAGGACTTTAGGTTAGAACTGCGACCTTAGGTATACACTGCCTTATTATAATTAGCAATTACCAAAAAAGATAATTCTTATTAATTCACAAAAAAAGCGGTCTACGGACCGCGAAGTATTAGTCCGCTGAAAACCAAACAAACTTTCAAATAAAACTCAATTTATTTAAATATGAGTTAATGTACATACATAAGATGATATATAAAGAAAAACATAATTATTCAAACCATCCATTACTAACTGATGCGCACTGAAGTGAGTAAGAAAAAAGCTGAGCTTTAAGAAAATTCCGCTTTCATATTGCTTACTTGCTTGTTTTTTATTGGCGTTTTTGACCCTAAGTGTCCGTTCACTAGCACCTTTGATGAATTAAAGAATCCTACGGATGACGCAATCAAAGTGGCCACGTACTGAGCTCAAACAATATAATGTTAGGAGTTAAATCTATAAACCGACGACATGAACATAAGAAGAGATGACTACCTATGTGTACAACCAATGACATTCTGACAGAGAAATGGGTAGCGAAAAACAACGAGTAATTCTTATAGGCTTTGCTCTCTTTTGAACCGTCTAAATAAAAAACGTTTTCTAAAATCATCACAGAAAGAAGTTTCGTCCGATATTAGTTACTGACATTCTAATCATAAAATATACGTTACTGCTAATACCACAAATTTAACCATAGAGTAGAACAACTATAGGAAGTATAGTAACTAAATGAGTTGGGTTTGTGTTCGTGCCTAACGATCGGGCTCCAACGCCTTTCAACGAGACCGGAGTGGCTTGCCCGCGAGGCACCAGACTTTGAAGTAGAAGAGTATCCATCGCTGCATAAGCTTCGTGGACAACACGCTGCAACAAAAAAGGATTTCGATTTTTTTACCGAGTTGTGTGCTATTCGCAACCTACAATTGATGTCGGTCTTTGTTTGAAGTTCATAAGATAAACTGTTATAAAATTGTATGTATGTATACTTACATAACCTATCGTCGATGCTTTTAGGATTCTTGCTTGTGTTATGATTACTTCTGATGTGAGTTTTAGGGGCATCAAAAACACAGGAATAAGTTAAAGTATACCTCAGTCATAAGTTTGTAGTTGTGGGAATCCGAGGGGCGATACATCATAATAGTGTATGTGTTGTCGATGCCCAAGTGGCCATCCACCCAGTCTTCTATTCCACCAGCGTATAATGCTGAAATAGAAATATAAATCAGTTTAATAGAAACAGATTTTAACAACGTAAAGTACTAAAACTCGTATTCCAGAACCTCACTCAAGAATCCAGCACTACTTAAACTAGTTTCAACCAATCAAATAGCTATAAACTAGTTTTAAGTTTTATAAGGCAAGAGTCTTGAGTTCTGTAATACGGGCCTAAGACTTTCAAAAAAATCTAAAGCTTGAAATTTGATTTTATGGGAAACTAAATAATGATCATGAACACAGCTGCAAAAAAAGCTCCGGCTTAAGAAACAGACGGTTTATTTAGTTGACAATCAAGTTTAAAAGGGATGCGCTAAGGTACCCCGTGAAATTCAAATTTTCTTACCATTTTTGCAATTGGCAGGTCAGTATTACGTTGTATGGTCTAAGCGTCGGATTACACCGGAATGGCAGCGGCCGGCAGCGACGCGGCGAGCACTTTCAGTGTGAAATAATTTTAAACTTTCTCTACACACTTAAAAGACCAATATCGCTTGAAAAGCTTGAAAGGTCTCGAGGCCGCCCGTGGTGACGAGAGTGGCCGCGCGCCACGCGCATCTTGTCGGTGGTTCTGCCTTCGGCTGCCAGCAACAACGCGAGGCCGCTCGCGGCACTGCGGGCGGCCGCGCGTATGTAATGTCGAAACTAAACTAGTCAAGAAGAGACTAGGCGCGTGGGATCTGGAGGCCGCGCGAGGCCGCCAGCGGCCGCTGGCAGCCGCTGCCAGCCGCTGCCATTCCGGTGTGACTCGGCCCTAAATATGATTCGCGACCGTATCATAAAAAAATATGAATTTCGCGGGCTACGCTGACGCTTTCGCCATAACTAGCTTGATGACTGCAAACGATTACAATTTTTTTTTTTAAATGGAGACTAGGAATGTTTAACTGCAAAATGTAAGTAATAAGAGTCGACTGCGACCTAATGAGTATAGGAGAGGAAAAACCAAATAGGGATGTTGACTGGATAAAAAAAACTATTTAGTCCGTCAGTCAGATAATAAAAAAATATTAGACACTTCTTTTGCTTTATCATATTAATAAAAAATGGTTTAGATAAAACACATTAAAGTAGGGGAGGGCTCGCTACGTCACAAGTCATTATAAAATCTACCGGCCAGTGACGTCATGCCACATTTTAACGCATTGCCTACACAATATATTGCCGTCTTTTGATTACGTAAAAAAATAAAAAATACATGTCCAATATCTTTTAATAAACTATCTGACGGACAAATTTTTTTTTTGTCGACATCCCTATTTTGAACAGTTTTTAGTGAATTCTTGTAAAAGAACCTCACGTAAGAACTCTGAGGTCTGCCCAGCCACGTACGGCCGATTGCTGATGCTGAAGGCCGCTGCCGCCGCACTTGAGGCTCGCTGTCTCTGTAAAGTTACAAGACCACTAAACAAACTTACTGTCAAGAGTAAGTTTTTAGCACTGAACAGACGATGGTGAATTTGTCCGGGACGATAGAACGTATGGAAATCTTTGCAATAACGCACGCGTAGGACAAATACTCGTAGACTGCCGGATATTTCTGCCATTTCAGTGCGGTCATTTCTTTCCGGAGGACAAATAGTCCATCGTCTGCTCAGGGCTTTAAAGTGACGAATTTGACTTTGAATTTGTCCATCTGCTTAAGGTCTAATCTCGGCACAGCTACTACTCATTTATCAAATGTGGACCGTGTGGACGTATCCCCGCTAATAAAAAGTCTATGTTCATGTAATTTTACTACCCATTCGAAGCTCCAAAACGGAATAAAGCAATGCTGGGCTGTAGAAATTACCCAATACTATAATTATAAGTAGGAAACGTTTATTGAGCAGTTCATGAAATCTGCTTATGTGATAAAAAGATGATATAAACATACTTACATAAACACGATCGAAAGCACGCTTCTTCCTAGTGTGCGAATATGGATACATAACACCCTATAGGTAAAGAGAACAGTTATTTAGAGCCGTGAACAGTTAATATATATTAATGACCTACCTTGCCTTATAAAGAACAGTCATGAAATAGTGTTTTTTGCAGATGACACATCACTTAAATTCAAGCTTAACCGACAACAGTCAGTTACTGACGATGTAAATAAGGCTCTCTTTAAAATAGTGCATTAGTTTAGTGTTAATAATTTACTTTTAAACGAGAAAAATACCAAATGTATTAGATTTCTGTCACCTAACGTTACGCAGGTGAAAACCAATGTACTAGTAAATGAGGCAGAATTGGATTTTGTGGACAACACTATGATCTTAGGTATTACTTTGGATTCGAAGCTTCAGTGGGGCCCACACATAACCAAATTGGCGAAGCGGCTGAGCTCTGCAGCCCTCGCGGTGTATAAAATCTTTTGACTGATGTAGAAACAGCTCGATTAGTATATTTTAGTTATTTCCATAGTGTAATGTCGTACGGCATTTTGTTGTGAGGAAATGCAGCCAATATTCAGGCTATATTTGTGTTGCAGAAATGAGCCATTCGAGCAATTTATAACCTAAGTTGTAGGCATTCACTGAGGGATAAATTTAAGGAAATAAACATAATGACAGTCGCGTCTCAATATGTATATGAGAACCTGATTTATGTAAAAAGTATATAAATCTATATTTTAAGCACAGCGACATCCATAGCATAAATACTAGAAACAAAGATTTAAGTATTTATTGTGCCCTGGACAAGGCTCCAAAAATGTAGTAATTCATTTAAGTGCCAAAGTATACGTTTTTACAACAAACCCCCAAGCCACGTAAAAGAACTAAGCCTCAATAAATTTAAATCATTAAACAGAAACTATGTCAAATAGGTTTCCATAAAGTTAAAGTTTACTTAGACGACAAAAAGGTACTCCAATGTCCCTCCCACTACCCCCCGCAACAAACGAGTGTTTTAGAATCAACGAGTACATGATATTATATGACCTCACATAATAGGGATCATGCCTGGGTAAAAAAAAAAAATCTAGTTAGTCCGTCAGTCAGATAATAAAAAATTGTAGACACGTATTTTTTGCTTTATCATATTAATAAAAAATTACTTAGATAAAACGCATTTTAGGTTGGGTTTTAGGGTCGCTACGTCACTAGTATGTAAAAAATCTACATACTCGTGACGTCTTGGCACATTTTACTTCAATGTATCGCCGTAATCTTTAGATAACATAAAAAAAGAAAAAATATGTGTCCAATATTTTTTTATAATCTCAACGACGGACAAAATAAAATTTTTTAGTCATCATCCCTATTGTTTAGTTTATTTTATTTGTAGTGGAGCGCTTCGCGCCTGGGGTTTTGACTTCGGATTTTTGTTACAGTGAATGAATTTTTAAGATCAATGTGGGATTTCGTTTTTATACTACTTTTGCAATGCTTACCAATTTTTTTTTTGTGCTTTTGATTTTTTGCATTGAAAATGCTTTTTTGATCGCTTTAGTAGAGTACCCGTTTTCAACAAAGTGCGACCGGGGTGCTAGCGTCCTCAATTATTAACATAGAGAAATGAGATTAACATCAAAAGATGCGTTACTGAAGGGCCACAATACTTGAAAAAAATATTGTAATGTTTTTATATTGATTTATAAATGAAAAAAAAACTATTAGGTACCAAAAAGTTGTCTTCGAAAGGGGTAAACTTCTACGCTTAATTATAATCCTGTGGAAATCAGAATTGTATCATTTTAAATCCCTTTAAATACATACTGAAATCATACGGAAAAAAATGTCATTGCTATTAAATAAAAATAAAGAACATTTTACAAAAAAAAAAAAAGAATAATTTTCTTCTTTATTTAATTTTCCTTAATTAACTTCTTTTCCTTGATTACTATCTCTATATAAATAGAAAGGTTAAGTTAATTATGATATACAAAAATATTCTACAGCCTAATATGTTATACTGCTTTTCTTTTTTAAAATCAAGATCCAATTTTTGAATAGGTAATTAACTAAAATTAATCATTCCGTTTCGAATGTTTTTTATTTCATTCCCTGTAACAGAAATCCGAGGTTTCCATGTAATGTAAATTATTTAGGGTATTCCTCGAAGCCCACCAACTTTGAAACGCACCAAATGAAGCGCACCAAAAGTGTTTCTCGAAACTCACCTTTCAGGTACGCTAACAAAATCAAATTAAAAATATTATTATTTTGTTCCTCGAAACGCACCAATGATGAATCATAGGGAAGAGCATGAAGGATTCGTAATACTCGTAAATGATATCGATAGACGGTTTAAAATTAAACTGTCCTAATTGTTAATTTATTAAAAACTACCAGGAAAGCAGAAATGAACTGAAACTAGGTGCTTAATCGAGTTACTACTTAGCTCAATAATGGTAAAAATACAGATTTTCAAATTGAATCATCTATTGTTTTGAAAAGTACCAGGGTGATAGAAATAAACAGAAAACGGGCGCCTAAACGATTTCACTAAGTTGTGCACCAACGATTAAACACAAAGAGGAATATAAAGTATTCGTTATTATTCACTATATCGATCGAATTCTTAAAACGTGTAGGACATGACAGTTATAGGTAAGATATAGGACAGTATCTTACCTATAACTGTCATGTCCTATACCTATAACTATCAGGAAAATAGAAATTAACTGGAAGTAGTTGCTTATGCGAAACTACTTAGCTCACTTATGGTTGAAGAACATGCTTTAACTGTTTACCATCAAAGTTTAATTAAAAGTACCAGTAAAAAATGTGATCGAAAAATTAGATAAACGCATACCTACCAACCACCATCCACTCCAGTCATTTTCTTTGGCATGAGCTAAGCATTTGACTTTGTCAACCATGAATTACTTCTACTAAAATGCAATAGCTACGGCATCAGGGGAATAGCTATTAATGGGATCAATCAGGCTGTTTATCGAAACGAGAACAAAAAGTAGAAATAAGCTCATTAAACTAAAAAGGTTCTTTTAGTCCGACTTCGTTTAGTTCTTTTAGTCCGACCAAATCAGGAGTACCGCAGGGAAGTATTATTGGTCCTTTACTTTTTCTAATTTACATCAACGATTTACCTACAGCTCCCCATCATCAATGTATACTTTTTGCTGACGATATTTCTGTTATAGTATCAGATGATAATAAATCAGAAATAAATCATGAAAACCAAATAAACGAAACAGTAAAACAAGTTTTAAAATAGCTCGAAAATAATAAGGTCTGTGAAAAAATACATCAATTTTCAAAATTATAATTCTAAAATAAAATCATATAAAATCGCTTGCCAAGGACAACCAATTAATGAAGTTAAAGAATACAAATTACTAAAGGACTAATTCTCGGTCAACATTGTTATTGGAAATTACATATACGTAGATCACCTGGATAAAATACTAAACCAATTTGTATTTGCTCTAAAACGTTTAAAACGTACCGCGAGTGAAGCAATTGTCTTACTGCTTACCACGGATATGTTTTTTCGTTACTCAGGTATGGTCTTCTACTCTGAGGTAACTCTACGAACATAAATGAAGCCTTTTCGGTACAGAAAAAATGCTAAAGAACTATCTGCGGTATAAGTCCCTTAATATCCTGCAGATAAAAAAAAACTCCTAACCTTGACAGGACTTTATAAAAGCAAACTAGTGTTTTTATAAAAGAACACTCAATTTGTGGCATGTGATATAAATTCCAAATATACCCGTAGATACCCAACAAGATTAAGACACACACACCAAAGTACATTATGCCATAAAAATTGTTTTATTACAGTAGTCAAAATGCTGGAAATATTTTTGCATGCACCCATAATTAAGCACAATCTTTTTCGTCCGTTAGGTAGGTACATTGCGCGCGAATATTCACACCAAAAATCAAAGTGGTTTCTCAGCAATTATTTTTGCACAACGTTACATAATTTGATGCTTCGTGATAGGTCTTTTTACCCTGTATGGTAGATTGATAATCTATTATAAAAAGGCTAACCAGAATTTGTCCCTCTTTAAAAGCTATAAAGGTATGGAGTGGCGTGCGCTGTTCGTGCATGTACTGCGTGAGCGCGCGCGTCTCCAGCTCGCTGAGCTGACGCACGCCCGAGTACAGGTCGCCGCACGGGTGCTCGGCGCGAAGCTGTTCCGCTGCAATCAACACCTTGTCATACATTACAACTTGCATGAAGCCTTCACCTATCAAACCTTGACTCAATTAAGAATGAGATTCAATTAATTGGCTACTGTTGCGAGACCCGCAGGGGTTGAACGTGGATCAATTATTTCAATACAAGTTTCCCTAGTGAACTATCTGCCATAGAGTCTCGACAGGAGTACTTTTCAGATCTTATCGTTCATTGCGGTTGCTAACCGATTCTGTAGTGGTTTCAAACAATAAAAAATTGCCATCTCCAGCAATAAACAAGCCAGAAAGACGCAGCTTGGAATCTAAACTTGTGCAGGCTCTCCCCTTAATACGTAGGTCCTTCCTTCATCGTAGGACTTAACTGGTGAAAAACGGTATAAATAAATCATACAAGTCTGTCCTCAATATACATAATGTATTGTTAAACAGATAACGAAAATATAACAGATTATTCTCACCAGGTATCCACTGATATTCAAAATTTCTATCAAGATTAACTCCATAACACGGCTGGATCACACAGTTCAAGCCGTGGCTCTCGCACGTTTTACATGACTCACGCGCTTTACAGATGTCCCATAATTGACGTAAGTTCTTAGTCCATTCGCGCCTCTATAAATAATGCAGGTCTAATATATACTTGAAAGGAATCTTAACAATTATTTAAAACATGAAATAACAGAAAGACATACGTGTGGAAACGTCATAGAATAGTCGTATCCATCCGGGTTGAATACCGGAATGACCCAGAAACGAAATTTTGAAAGCAGATCGGAATGAACTTCGCTTCGTTCTACCAGTTGATATAAAACATACATAGCGGCAGCTACCGCATGGTGGTCGCGCCCTTGTATACCTGTAAATAATTTATAACAGGGCTGGTGACAGATTGAAAGAAAGTTTTTAATATAGCCCAATATTTGTCAGAGAAAATTACGTAATATTGAGATCAATAAATGTTACCTGCAACAATCATTACAGTTTGTTTAGCAGAAAGAATTTGGCCACTACTCGGGTCATCTATTTTCATCATATATATAGGATTTTCCATAGTAGTGAAATTTCCATTACTTATGTCTACCCATTTGGCCACAGGACTGACTTCTGCCCATTGCTTCAACTGACTTGTTATCTAAAAAAGGATTTACTTATTGAATATTTTATTTCTATTGGATGGAGGACTGAATTTGGCCCGATTAATGGCAATAGGCTCGCCCCTATTATGACCCTCACAGACAGGCGCGACGCGACTCTGGTGGAACAATTTCTATGAACCTTCATGGAAATTGTTCTACAGGAGTCGCGTCGCTCCTCTCTGCGGGACCCTTTATATGGATCTTTAAACAAATCTGTTCCCTAATTACGTAATACACGATCAATCAGAATCTAAATCGTTTTGAAACAGATCGCTAATCCATTGCTTCATAAGTTCGTTTTTTTTTTCTGCTTAACAACATAAATAACGCGATGAATGTTGTTGAACTGTCAAAATGAAACAGATTAGTCGTAATCGTATACGAAAATGTGTTGCGTAATTAGATAGCTGGTGAAGGTAATACACCCCTGCTTAACCCATCTGGAAATAAATGTATGATGTACATTATGTTAAAAGAATTTATTAACCTCTGGTAACGTTCGTGGCGAGTTAAAACCTAATGGCCTCAGTTTGAGTAAATTGCAAAATGGACGACGTTTATCCCTGAGTCGCTCTTTCAATCCCTGTAACGTTACTATTTCTTCCTCAGGAATACTAATTACACCAGCAGATGAAATTTTAGCCGTGGAGTTATCCGAACCATACTCTTCTGAGAAAATATGTATTACGTCTTTAAAAAAAGTGGATTTTTTAGTATCAATGTACTCTATTTCGACTTCTTTTCTATCTGAAGAAACTTTTTCTGTAGAATCTTCAAGTTTGCCTTTTTTATCGAAATAGTTATCACTGATCTCTTGATCATCTTTTTTAGAATAAACTTCGCTAACATCTTCATCGTTATAAAACATCAAATTATACGAAGATTCAGAATCTTTTTCGGCGACCTTTTTTAATTCTTCCTCTCGTCTTCTACCATCTACAAACATTTTTTGTTCAGTCGTCGAATCAGTTTCAGCTTCAATGTCGTTTATCATTTTTATTTCAACTGTTGTTAATGTCCTATCCGGAATGGTATAAGTTGACCGAGTTCTTATTTCGGGCAGGCTTAGAGGTTGGGTTGCTTCTTCAAATGAATTAAAATGTCGAAATTCGTCAACTTGATTTGTGGTTCTAGTTGGAAGTATTATTTCTGAATATGGCTGTGTTGTCCGAGTAGGAATCAAACGCGATGATTCAAATGACTGATCCTGTAAAAAAGGTCCTTGAATATAAAATTCACCGCTATGTTGAATTTCATTGATCCAATAATTGAAAGGCACTTACATAAGTATTCGTGGAAGGTGGAGTTACTGGAGCAATACCTGTTCGAGGATTAAATGCGACAGGGGCTATTGGTGCATACTGGCGACCCATCAACATCGGCGTCCGCGCTAGGAACTGAGGACTGGCAGGTGGACTATCATCACGTTGGGATTTCCGGACAACGTTGATGCCTAAATGTAATAACAATGATATAATGGATTAATGTTGTCAGAATAAAACAATTATAATAAGTAATAACGCAAAGTAAAACATCTCATCACAATCAAGAAAGTTTTGTTAGAAAAATAAAAAACGAATGTTTATCATACAGCGTTAACTTCGGCGTTAAATGTGAAATACAACGATAGGTTATGATAGTTATACGCAACGATAATAAGTTGAGAAAAATTATTAGATATTTTTACAACACTTTACAGACCTTTTGGTTGCAATGGCGGCGGAATTACTGGAAATTTCGCTTCCGGCTGTGGAATTGCAGCAAGAAAAAGTTCTCCTTCTCTCCGCGATATAGGTGTAGTAAGAGGTACTGCAAATCGCGTATAATCTTTCAGTGCGTCTGTGGTAGTTAGCGAGGGTGTCGGAGGAGGGACCTTCGCACCGCCTATTATAATCTTCTCACCTCCTTGTGTCAGGGGCTGAATGTTTACAGCAACGATTTTCTGCGAATGAGGCGTTGTCAATTCGTCGTCTAAAACTTTCACTAGGAACTCGTTTGTAGTTAAGTCTTGGTTTGCGCGCCATCGTGTGTATTCTGCATATGACCTTTTTCGGCGGAAAACTAACAAGAAAAACATAAAATTTTACTAGAGTATAGTATAATATTGTGAAATACTAAGAACAAAACGAATGTCCTCCTGTGTGGGATAAGCAGTACTTACAACTAATGGGACAAACAGAGTATGAATCATATTCGGTAATATTGAGGTCGTGGCTGCAGAAAACTAATTGTATAAAACCTAATGTTATCAAAAATACATAAGTTTTCATGTTAACAAAATCTTCATAGTTTGACATGACATGATGCCTTTCTTGACGTTTAATTCAGAAGTAATTTATCATAAAGTCTAGAACTTATGTGGCCAGATCGTTGTCATCGTTTATGTTTTTTATTTCAAGGAGCTTCTTATATGTCGTTGGATCAAGGAACATTATACAGGGCGTCCCACGGATATGCCACATGGAGGGTAAGTACCTTGAATATTGTAGATGGAAAGAAGACATTATTTGAATTTAAAAAACAATTTAAACTGCATTCATAGATATTTAAATAATTACATGGTTGAACCGGGAATCGAACCCGTTTCTATTTTCATTACTTTTCTTCAATGTACAGACACAGACACATCGGATTGTACTGTTTTATTATTTACTAGCTTCTGCCCACGGCTTCGCCCGCGTGGTTGTCAAAAAATATCCCACGGGAACGTACTACCTGGATTTCATACCTAAGAGCCGAGGAAAAGGTCATTGACAACTACCGCTGCGCCCGCGTTGCCGTCAACCATAATTACTTTGTTACGCGTAATTTGGAATCTGTGATATCTTTTAAACTATTAATCTAAATGATATGATGTCAAGGGAAACTTTTATGTAAATTAAATGCCCAATTTAAATAACATATTTTATTGGATAAGGATTAATGTAATACCGGTCAAAATAACTTTGGAAATAACAATGAAATTTTTATCAAATTCTGATGAGGATGTATAGATGTTTAAATCTTAAATAGTTGTATATTAGATCCATGCGTATTTAAGTGTATTATCTATGGATCCATGAGCTGTCTTTACATGCTGTCAGATTTTTTTTAAGTATCTACATCGTAAAATCACTTCTCATTTTGTACTAGTTTTACTCGAACTTCTCAGAAAACAGCCACTAACCGAGAATTGAAGTTAATTTACTTGTCTACAAAAATGCTTTTACAAATTAAAATATATTTGATAGCTGTCTCATACTTCTTTGGTGCTCTCTTCATGGCTTGCTTTCCTCCGAGAAATTTTGAACTGTGAGTAACTGAGTTTGTTTGCTGTTATTTTACTTGTCTACAAAAATGCTTTTACAAATTAAAATATATTTGTTAGCTGTCTCATACTTCTATGGTGCTCTCTTCATGGCTTGCTATCCTCCGATAAATTTTGAACTGTGAGTAACTGAGTTTGTTTGCTGTGTTGCGTTTGCTACTCGAAGTTGTGAAGGAGTATGTCTATCTGGGAGTCATCAACATCATCCATCACTCCTTCGAGAAGCGAACCTTCAATGAGGATTAACTGGGATGGTCTTGGTTTCCTATATCTGGACAGCCATTGTGGCAACGTCATACAAGCATCTCAACACACTTTAGTTAGTCTTATAAAAATTTGGTGAAGATCCTCATCAGATCTTCACCAACCGAGAAGAATAGCTCCTCAAAATGGAGTAAATTGCTCACTTTTAGATTAATACCAATTGATGGAGCACGTGGGACCACCTTCTCATCACAAAATTAGAGAATTTTAACCTGCTTCTCACACGGGCAACTCTATTTCGCTTGCTCCCGTGTCACTAGTCCTAACTCTCTGTATATTTTGGTCGCCGAGACCAAAACTAGAAACATAGTGTACAGTGAACTTTTGTAACTTGTGGCTGGTATTTTAGTATATTGTGTGTATTTACGTCTTCCACGCGAACGAAGTCGTGGAGAAACTAGTTTCGGATAAACTTGGCTTTGTAAGGTAAAAGTTTAAAATTGCAATGGTTCTACAGCTCAAAAGTCACGCAAAATTTAGTTTTGATAGAAAATACCAAAGCCGTAATTTCGTTCCTTATATATGGAACTCTTGTTCAAAATTGCATGCTTCTAGACCCAGAGGTTGTGCGTTATCTGTCAATGAATTTAAGAATTTTATCAAGTAAGGGAATTTAAGACAAAAATTGCGAATTTCCATACAAACTTTCATCCCCTATTTTAACCCCTTTAGTGGCTGAATATTAAAAAATCTTAAATATAAGATTTTTATTAAGTAGAATAGGCTAAAAATGGTCTTACTGTTTCGCTTATACTACTGTGACCATATTCTTTTGTTTTGGTTGTTTCCCACCGCTCATGCAGATCCGTAAATATTGCTAAATAAATTAAGTAACAATTGCTGTACTTTATTGTCAAGTGATGTACCTATTGCTACAGCTATAATTTATCGAATCTATTATTTTAGGATAGCGACTTTAGAACGAGATTATATCGTATACAGTAGTGATAGTGACAGTGACATTTTGTATTCAAAACAGAAAGTTGTTCACACAGAGCCAATGCGATAAAATCACGGATTCAAGAAATTTTGTGTTGCTAGCTCCGCTATTTGGGTTATTCCACTAATCCCCATTGATAATCCCCATCGGTTTAAAAATAAAATACAAACAGCTAAAACTATTTTATCATAAAGCTGCTATGAGCATCTTGAAACCCACGTATTTGGATGTCTCACTGAGTGAATGTAATATTTTGATTTAATAAGAATCTTTATTCATGAGACATCTTTTTTTTATAAAAAGGGGAGGGGCACCAACAGTAAACAAAAGTTCTAAAATAATTAATCACAAAGCTACCATAAAGTAGGTAATTTAAAAGTTGATCTCTGAAAGATTATATTTGTAGTAAAATTCAAACTGTTATATGACATGACAGAAATATTTTACACTTAGGCTATTAATTTAGCCATTACTTTAATTCTTTGATTATAAAAATAAACAATGGGTCCTGACCTCCGTAAGAAATAAAGACTTCGTGATTCATATACAGGGTGGCAGGGTCATCGACGCGAAAACTGATACCATGTATTCAATACATGATTCTGAGATTCCCCCCGTTGAAATTTTTCGTCGGTTATTTTTTTTTATCAGCTGTTCCATAGAAAAATGCAATACCTATTTTTTTATAAATAACCGACGAAAAATTTCGACGCAGGGGGGTTCAGAATCATGTACCGAATCCATGGTATCAGTTTTCGCGTCGATGACCCTGCCACCCTGTATATGAATCACGAAGTCTTTTATGTTGCTTGTATTTTATTTTTAAACCGATGGGGATTTGTGAACTCTAGTTCCGAAATCCCCATTGATGGGGATTTGTGGACAAGAAAGTTCACAAATACCCATTGATGGGGATTTTCAATGGGGATTAGTGGAATAACCCCGCTATTTATCATGTTTCATACATTTGGTCGTGTTAGTATTAGTATAGCACTTTTGTTTGAAACGGCATTTTTTCAAATTTCCAATGCTGTTGCCAGAATGAAAGTTGTTATAAATATTAATAGACAACCGACATCCGGATAACCGGAGCTGTTTATTATGTGTTTATTAATTTAGGTATGATAGTGGCAAATACAGTTCGATGGAGAGTGAATATAGTAACATAGATAAATATAATTAAAAAGTCTTAGAAAAATGTGTTTTATTAAAACTTCTTCATAAACGACGATAAAAAATATATACGACTCGCACTTGACTATAATTTTATCGATAATAATTTGTAATGTGTGGAACACTATTGTAAGATGACAATTAAATGTCATCATATCACACTTTCGAAAACAATATTATGAATTAAAACTATAAAATAATTACGAGATTTTTTTCTGAACTATCGCAATTTCATATCTACTGTGTTCTTATTTTATTTTTTATATTTTTTAACAACGGCAGAGAGTGTATTTAAAAAAAATTGACACAGGTCCACCCGCGATGACAAACTATTAAACTCAAAATCCAACCTTTAAATTCCCTCTAAAATACGATTACCTCATCGTACATGCAATTTTCATATTATTTTGTGCTATAATTAGGAAAGGACTGGACTGTTGATGAATTTACACTACTTGCACTTACAATAAATAAACATATTAACTGGAAAACACAAATACAAAAAACCCGTTAAAAAATTACGCTCTCCGCGAAATTAAAAAGACAATCAATCTACAAACTGCCCTCACCACCTATTATGCGTACATGCCAATGCATGGCTTAGCTACGGCATAACTCTCTGGGGAAATAGTACAGATGCACTGACACTCTTTACCCTACAAAAGAAATTACTTAGAATCTTGGTAAACATTGATCAAACTGACAGCTCCAAACCCTATTTTCTAAAACATAATAATCTAACACTCCCCTGTATTTACATTCTAGAAATATGTAAATTTGTCCGTAAGCATCAAGAGTTCTACACAAAACGCTAAGACATCCAATCACAGTATACTCTTAGGCACCGATCTAGGCTAAACATACCAACATCTAAGCTAAAAATGCATTCTACAAGTCCCTACATAATGTCTATAAAAGCAATGTATAAAAGTATATAAACAAACTACCTGACATATTAAAGAAAGAAGAAAAGTTAAATATGTTTATAAAGAATCCAAAAAAATTACTGATAAACAAATGCTATTACTCCTTAGAATAAATATATAAAATATTTAAATGATAAACATACTTATTAGCTTCGATCAATTATTGATCGTACGAACGCGATGCGTTCGACGACGACGCGACGAGTGTGATATAGTTGTGTAGTTGTGGTAGAGTGTGGATAGTTGAATCATTGCGTTCTCGAGTGTAGTCGTAGTAATTGGAAGACTGGTTTGCGCAACGAAGACTGTTTGAACCTAGCACGTAAAACGGTTTCATCGTCGCAGAACAAAAACAGTCTTTGTAAACGGTTCGTCGTCGCAACGCCCACCACTACTGACTTCGATTATATGTAAGTTAAAACTTGCTCCCACAGTAACAACTTAATGATCTCCTAAAACAGGGCTTCCTCTCTCCTACCGTTTTGCCGTGCCCTACAGGGTCCATAATATTCTAAATTACGTAGTTACCACCTAAGTACTCATTATGGTAAAGCAATAAAGATATTGAGTATTGAGTATTAATGAGATGAAAAATGGTTTTGAAATCGACCCTGTTTCGGATTTTTTTTTTGATCGTGAAAATTACAATTTATCGTGTTTTGAACCTTTAATTTCCCTCGAACAAGGATGTATCTGTGACATATATTTTTTTAAGGACCTAAATTTACTATTTAAAATTGATTCATAAACAAGCCAATTCGGATAACCCCCGTTACGAGGTTGTTAATGTTTTAACAATAACCCTGTATAGTGCATTCTGTCTCAATTTAACTAGAAACGTTGTGAACCATGCAGATCTGGAGCTAAAATACGGAAGACGAGAAGTTCAGGTGAAAACATCATACAATTTAAGCACTACGCTGATCAGAAGACGGTGATGTCTGCGGCCGGCCGGTTCTGTCGCCAAGACCCGGAGGTCGTGAAAGTGGTCCACTTGTCTCCACTGACTTCTGAAAACCGTAGTATATTGGCGTTGGAGCTGCGCAGTGATAAACAAACCAGAAAACCTGGCATTCTAATCATTGGAGGTAGTATACTACAAGTCTATTTCTTGCATTCCCTCGGGTTAGTAAGAGAAGTTTTCGTTGCGGCGGCGGCGCGCGGCGCTAAAACCGTGAAAGGCGTTAGGCTTGAATACCAGTATATACTGAACGTGCTTACCCAATCGTGCTGCGGCTGTTTGATTGGTTTATATGTATACGTATAATCAGACCGGACCAAGAGTCGGGCCGACATGACCTTTCGAAAAAGCATTTAGTATATTGTAGGAACCTTCCTTATTATTAAAAGGCTAAATCTATATAATTAAAAACTAACGCATTTGTTTTCTTTGTAAACAGCACTAAACCCTATGGCTTGGGGGGCACCAAATGCCTTATTAGAGTTATCAGAGAAGCTACTTTATGATGCAGCCTATCAAACACCATTCTTCAACGATTATGACTGGTAAGTACTTTGCTAAGTACTTAGGACTTGCGTAGGTACTTTGGAAGTACCAATAAAGTAAGTACTTAATAGAGCTCTTGATGAGGGGGCTCGTCCGGAGAACTACGTCCACCAAATCTGTTCCTGCCGCCTATCAGGACTACTATGTTCCGGTTTGCAGGGTATGTGTGCTCATAATTAAACATAACTGGCGAAATGTGGGTATTCCTACTAAACTCAAGTACACCTCTGCCTTACCCTTCGGGGAATACGGGCGTGATGTAATGTTATGTAATATGAAGAAAAAAAGTATTTGTCTCTGAGATGGCCAACATCTGCGATGGCTCTGGTATCTTTATTATTATTAGTGTTCGCCCAGAGGCCGAAATTCGACCATAATTCATTTAAAATGTCATGATTCTAAGGTAGCCATCTTGTGTCAAACGCATGTGCATGTGAAATGTTTTTTTTTTTTAAATTTGATACATTTCTAATTTATATTATATAAAAATATTAGCTTTCTGCACTCCTCCATATAAACATTAACTGTGCCAAATTTCATACTCCCCCGTCTGCGTAATTTTCGTAAAAAGGGGTACAAAGTTTTTGCATGAAAGAAAATTTATAAACGACATATTAATAATAATAACCCCACCGCCATATCACTACGTTGACGTCATGGTGGGGCTTGCGCGCTCCAAACTCTGGGGCTGTGCCAGCAGAGTTGACTTTGCCGGAACAGGTCCAGGATGAGGGGCCAGATC
Source organism: Agrochola lota (assembly GCA_947364205.1). NCBI lineage: Eukaryota > Metazoa > Arthropoda > Insecta > Lepidoptera > Noctuidae > Agrochola > Agrochola lota. Next base: position 11,540,139 of record OX376223.1, on the reverse strand, counting down.
AAGAGAGATACAGAAACCCGCAGGGTAGCATGTGGCGAGCTGTTGGGCAGTAACGACCCCACGGACCCTATCTCTCGGGAGAAATCTTGTTTCTCATCTCTAGCTTGCCTTCAATGGCCGACCACTGGGGCACCACTGCTCACTAGCTAAAATTGTTTAGTTAGGTACGAGGAATTCATTAGGTCTATACATTGTACAAGCACTGTGCCCGATGGGGTATCGCATAGGCAAAAATGACGAACTACCATACTAACTTTCATCCCTAAGCCCAGGTGCGCACGGGCAATTTTTTCCCGCGGCGATTTTTTTTCGTGCACTGGATTTTCAACGTTCTGCTCAGCGGCTGCGCCGAGAGTTGAAAATCCAACAGTGTCTTTTCTAAGCGCTGGGAGTGGGACGAGAGTGCGTCCCAGCAGGTTGGATTCTCAACGCTCGGCTCAACACTTGCGTTGACAGTTGAAACAATATCGGTGCGCAATAAAATCCCGCCGCGATATTGTTGTCTGTGCGAACGTGTGCTTAGTGAACTGAGTGAGTAAGTTTAGGGTATGAATTTTCAAAAATCTTAGTGGTCATGCCATCGTTATAAACTCTTGTGCAAAATTTCATGCTTCTAGATCTAGAAATTTATCGCTGTGCGTTGTCTGACTGTGAATTTAAGATTTTCATTAAGGGGCATGCGCTAAGGTAACTCTATAAATATACATTTGATACGGTCGCGAATCATATTTTAATCAACATAAAACCTGACACTGACCTGCAAAATGCAAAAAACTAAAGAATATTTGAATTTCGCGGGCTACCTTGACGCTTTCGCCGAGATTATTATAGGTAAGTAGGTCTACCTGAAAGACCCATAGCTTATTATAATATGTCCAGCATACTAAGGTACCTATAACTATAACAAGTACGTGGATCAACTGTCAGAATGACCTTGAGACTCAGACGATACGTTATCAGCCTGCACACTGTCTGCCCGTACCGACGACTGACGTAAACAATATCATCAGTCTATGCGCACGGTTACTGTGGAATGATGTTATCACGATCGCAATTGTTTTTTGCTGACGTTCTTGTAATGGCGCATTGTTGCATTATTAATCCGGTCTAGAAGTTTAATACTCAGAATAATTTAATGACATAGGTCTTACGTTAGTAAGAGGACACTATATAGATAACAGAACAGAAAAAAACAGTAGAAGTCGCAAGTAGGCGGGGCCCGCGTACCTCGAGTTTTGTGGAGATCCGCATAAGTCTGTTCCGCGCACACACCACGCAAATCAGTCTAGTTACAACCGCCGCTGTGAAAAGAACTTGAAAAAAATATACAAAAATGCCCTATTGTGCTGTTTTAGAATGTAAACACGATAGCAAAACCAAAAATATATCAAATAGAGGTATGTCATACCATCGATAAGGCTTAATTGATTTTATTTCGATAAAAATTTAAAAAATAATATTTTATTAAATAAGACAAGTAAAAGTGGACTTACTGTTCACTTTATGGTCTACTTTATAGAGACATAAGAGGTCTAGTCGCAACGACGACATGAATCATCGTGATAAAAAAGACAACCGCCTTCAAAATCTACAATATACTTATACAGTAATCATCTTACACTTTGTCGAAACTTAACTTATTACTAACTTAAGTTCCAACAAAGTGAAAAATAAATAGGTACAGTACAATTATTTTCTAAATGTCACTCGGCAAACTTCATGTTTCGTCAGTCGTCCAGTTTCTATGTAGCCTTTGCACTTGGTGCTGACCGGATACTCTCAGTTTCTCAATCGACGATAAGTAGTAATTTTCAAATTCGGATCAGTAGTTTAACATAACAATTCTTAATTATGCTTTCTATAAATCGTAAGTATGTATGTATTAAAATAAAATATTAACACTCGATTTCGAACATAATAATTTTTATGCACTAGCTGTTGACTGTATTTTGTTTGAAAATAAAACGGAATGTCGATAAATAAGTCAACGACAGTGGTACATCCCTAGAGGAGGACGAATAGTAATGACCTCGTTACGCAAATATGAATCATATCGTAACGAAATACAGCTTTAAATTTAATATAGTGACATCTAGCGACGGGTACACTCCTCCATTCTGCTTGTCATGCATGTTAATAATACATATACACATTGAACACACTACATTCGTTGAAGTTTAACAAATTATATCTATCAGCTTACAGCTATCATCTTGTGATAAAGAATTTAATTACTTTAAATAATCCAGCAGTAGCTTATGGGATTTGAAAAATGACTTGTAATGTCTCGTCGAAATTAATATATCTCAACAATTACTACTATTTCGTCGATTAATAGTTATTAACAATCGATTATTTAATGCCTAGTAACAACAAAGTATAATACACCCATTTGACTTCGGCTTGGCACAATAAACTTACAGGAAAATTATAGCTGGGATCAATAGCTAGATATTTAAACTCTCTGAGGATGTAATTGTCTAATGTCCGGTAGATATGTACTTACCTTATTTTTTAAGGTCTTAAAAAGGTGGCTGGAGGATAACACCACGTCTGTAGTCAATTCCCCAAAAGGAAAGGCAGAGGTGTTCATAGTAGCTTACCTAGGGAGGTAGGTACTCTGGGGATCAAACTCAGCAGTTACCCTTGTGGCGATGAACAAATCGTTCACCCCAATCACTATGCAACATCCCCACGATAGTGACACATCACTACGTTTTTGGACGAAAACTCTGACGGTAATTTTTCTGGTGTTTGTTAGTTATTAATCCAGGTTCTCACTATTTCTATTGTGCGACTATCACTTGTTATTCTGATTGTATCAATCTACCTAGTGTACTACAATTTTGTGAGCGTTCCTGGCTGATTAAACTATAACCTATGTATCACAGTGAATGGTTTTATTCCGAATATTCGGGAGCAACTAGGTATATCCCGCACCCTTACCAAGTTACCACCACTAGATCAGTCAAATAATGCGGTTTATTAACACTGTTAGATGCATTAGATACGTAGATATAATGATTCGGTTTGAAATAAATGTAGGTAACTAGAGATAGGAACTAGAGATAATAACTAGAGATAGTAACTAGAGATAGTAACTAGAGATAGTAACTAGAGATAGTAACTAGAGATAATAACTAGAGATAGTAACTAGAGATAGTAACTAAGTATAGATAGTAACTAGAGATAGTAACGAGATAGTAACTAGAGATAGTAACTGGAGATAGTAACTGGAGATAGTAACTAGAGATAGTAACTAGAGATAGTAACTAGAGATAGTAACTAGAGATAGTAACTAGAGATAGTAACTAGAGATAGTAACTAGAGATAGTAACTATAGATAGTAACTAGAGATAGTAACTATAGATAGTAACTAGAGATAGTATTAGATCTCTTCGTGAAGAACCCGAGGAGATTTTAGCACCATTTTACTCACACCATTTACTCTGCTGCCAAGCAGTGTTGCTTTTCCGATTTTCAGGGTATGGATGGCCGGTGCACTTAAAGCCACATGAGACATTTCAGTTTTGTCTCTGGTTCTGGTATGGCAACGTATCTGTTTTGTCGTTGGTATTATAGATTGCAGATGTCCATTTAAGCGGCGCCAGCTTGGCGGCCACTTCAAAACAGGTGGGCCGCCGCATTGCAAAAAAAGCTCGTAGGTAGGTATTTGTAAAAGTCAGTAGGTAGGTATTTTTTTTTTTTATAATTTATACATAGGAACCTCGTTTTCTGTGCAAGGTATCTGATACCGCTGGCTAATCCGGATGGCATAGAATACACCCACAAGATTCGCTCGCGTCCATCAATAGACTATCAAGAGTGGTCGCGTAACGAAACTTTAAGACTTCACACTCGCCCAGCTGAGTGGCACAAAAATGTAGACAAGGAAGCTAAAGAAAAAACTGCCTGCTTCGGAACAAATATCAATCGCAATTTCGCTTATCATTGGCAAGGTAAGTTGATAATATCACGTACGTAAATATTACGAAATCTTTTGGGGAAAATCCCCCAATCGATAAAGGGAGGAAAATAACCACTGCAAAACCACCTTGCTTTTCTACTTAAGCAAATTAACGTAAGTAATAAATAATAGCGTTTAAAGATTATAGCCATTCGAAACCACAATGTTTGTTTAATTACCTACCTACAACAAAAAAAACATAGATAGAAAATTATAAAGCACATTGTAATTTAAATTTACAAGTTCGATTAAAAAGTTTAAAAATATTATAATAGAAAAAAACCTCCATCACTGCAATAGATTTTACGCAATCGTGAAAAACAAAAAGCAGATATGATAATGAGTTCCTTATCAAATAGTGGTCAGAACGCCATGATAAGCCCCACGTGCTGCAACAGATAAGTGCCTGCTACATATTTACCTACATGTATGAGCCTGTTCCAGATGACGTCCATAAAACTCCACCGCGGTGCTGTCAATACTATCCAGGTGAGAAGCCCTTCTCCACTGCAGAAGCGAAAGCTATTCGGAAATATGTGGATAAACTAAGCGATTTTATTAACTTGGCTATACATTTACATGCGAGTTTCTCACCTAAAAAGGTTGGTTACTTTTTATTCACAAATAACACACGTCATAGTACTAGTACTTGCATAGAATAAAATTATAAGCCTGAAGGCTAGTGCAGACCAGCGCGACTTGCCGCGCGACGCGACGCGACGCCGGTTATTGTTCTATCGTACAGTTTTCTTAGAAATTGCATTGTTTGAGTCGCGGCGCGCGACGTCGTGGTCTGCACAAGCCTTTAGTCTCTAAGTTCGGGTTGGACCTGCGTAGTTATTCGTTACTTAAATATGTAGTAGCTAGGTACATTAACTCCCCACCTTACTGTCCACCGCCTGGCTAATATTTTTACTACGGCATGAACTAAGTATATATACATACGTGAAAAGTATTATTATCATTATCTAAAACATATAACCTAGTACCTATTAAAATACATTTTGTTCTAGGAGTACATCTTATATCCATGGCGTTACTCGCTGCGGACACCGAGCAACTACCGCACTCTACAAGATATTGGCGAATACGCGGCCAGACAAGCTCGCTTGCCGGATGGTCGACTATACGAGGTAGGTACAATTGCCGTCTTTTTTTATGTGTTACTTGTGTAAGCAACATCTTTCCTCTCGCTTTCCAAAAAAATCTGTCTAGCCTTTTCCCAAATGTTGGGGTCGGATGTCAGACGTTAAACATCATATTATTATGCGACTACTGAAAAGGCTCGTGCAGACTAGCGCGACACCGGTAATTGTTCTACCGTGAAGTTTTCTTAGAAGTTGTTTTGTTTGTGTCGCGTAGTCGCGCTGTCGCGTCACGCCGGTCTGCACGAGCTCAAAGCTCGCTCGTTTTTTTGCTTAGAAATCTAAACTCGTTTATTCCCGGGTCGGGCAAAGTGTTAGGTTAGGTTGATTTAATATTGGGGTTTTCCATCAGAAATTTCTCAGTAGCACTGTAGCAGCCCGGAGTCTGTTTTTGCCCAGTTAATGACTCGTCCGTCAACTATTACATGGGACTTAAGATAACTGGCGAAATGAGAGTTGGTATAGGTACACCTCTGTCTACTTCTTTTGGGAAACAGGCGTGATAGCACAGTGTATAATTTTCAGGTCCACCAAAGCAGTAACGACGAGCGTGTTGCGGGCACACTGAGTGACTACGTAACCGGTGTGGCGGGCATTGACCTCGTGTTCCTCATCAAGCCGTACCACGAAATGTTCCCCAACTTCACGGACACTAGCAAACTCAGTGCGTAGTTTATCCCACACTTGAAGGAATTAGTAGGCAATTTTTTTTTTTTATAAACTCTGGTCTTGTGGTGCTACTGAAGAGGTCCTGGGTTCGATTCCCAGGTAGGACAAGGGGTTATTGGGTTTTTCCCGTCTGAAATTTCTCAGTAGCAGCCCGGAGTCTGGATTTGTGTCCGGTGATGGCATTAGGCTCGCCCCCTATTACATGGGACTTAAACATAACTGGCGAAATGTGGGTGTACTATAGATACACGACTGCCCAACCCTTCGGGGATACAGGCGTGATGTTATGTTATAAGTTAGATTTATTCTGTTAATGAACTTTGAAGGCTGTGTTTCACTGAAACTCCTAGATTCTGAAATCGTGTTGAAGTTATTCGGTTGTCAATCTCTTGTCATCTATTTGCTTTGATATTGTTATTTTAGTCGGCCCATCAAGGCGGTTAATTGAGTTACACTAATTATCTTTATTTAGTTACACTGCTAGTACAAGAATCTGCTGGTGCTTGAATTATATTTACAGGTTGTTCGATTAACATTTGTGAACATTTTTAGCGAAATTTTATTTAAAAAAACAAGATAGTTCGGTTAGGTTAGGATTTTGGTGACCATCCGTCGCCCGCCATAACACAGGACCCGAGATGGCGGCGCATAGTGTTCCATGCGCGCCACCCCAAGACGTAACGCGGCGAGTTGCAACACCTCACTCCCCGACGGGGCTCGCAGAGCGCGGGCCGGGACCATTCCGGGGCAGTGCAAGTGTGCGAGGGCCACACAGGGGTGGTTTTAGTCAGTATGTCTGACAGACCCCTCTTCCCACACCAGGGCGGAGGACATCCATGAGGAATTCTACCCCGACAAAAAAAAAACAAAAAGGATTTTAGTCACGCATCACATTATCCTTGTAGCGCTCTAAGTTTATTTATGTTATTCTTCAATTGCCAGGTCTGTACGTAACGAAGTCTGTGACAACGATACTGAGCGTGGTGCGCGGTTGGCGAAGCAGTACCAAACAAAACACGCTCTCTTTCTTCGGAAGAGATGTCGAGTTTTGATTAAAAGATGTAGCGAGAATGACTGAATAAATATTTTTAACAAGTCGTTTTTTTTTAATTTCGTTAGAATCTGACCAAGCGTTTCGAGAAACAATAAAGTATATAGTGTATATAAAGTAAGACAACCTGTCTCAGACCCAGAGGTTCGATCCCCAGCGGAGGAAACATTTTCTACTAGGTTTGGGTTGGTGGCTTGTTCTAAGACCGCCTGGCTAGCTACCAACATCTCATCTAAGTCTGTCGCCATAATAGGATTTTTGTGTTTCGGCAGTTAGAGGTACGATAGTCAGTTCCTCTTTGGTTGAAGATTCCGGGTGAAGGTCGCTTCCACCTTCGGCCTGATTATCACTTACCATCAGGTTAGATGAAGGCCAAGAGCTTCCCCGTTATGGGGAAAAGACTGACTGATTACTGTTTTTATATGGTTATTTTTTGCCGACAGAAGTGAAACTTATAACTTTGGAATAAGTAGGTACAGTTTTTTTTTGAGGTGTTGGATCGTCTAAGTTCCTTGTTGCCATCATAAAACTTGTGAAAGTAAGGCCATCACGAAAAGTTCTAAATTGACCCAAGACTTGTGGAAAAGATTTCTTCTGCATGTTCATCGAACAATAGACGTATTAACGCCATCTAACGGTTACAAACTTTAAATCATACAGTGATAATATTTTGTTTACGTGACTTTGTGTTTGAAGTGGCTTAAACAATTTAGATTTTGTTATGATTAGAGAGCTAGATATAATTAACAATGTTCCAATTGTAGACTTGTGGTGTTGATTCCTTGACGGAAAAAATTAAAAATTCACGTGTATTTTGTTTTCACCTGTCCCTTCGCAGTAGTGATAGTCTCTTTGGTTCTACATTCTACTACTTGACCATAGATGGCGTTAAATGAAGTAAAGTAAAGGAATTACTTTTTCTGAGGTAATTAATGGGGAAGAAAACTGACAACTTTTGCCGAGGGTGTCGCTGGTAACGCTTGGCTGACATTAGCTGTCAAACTACATAAAAAACTTGATTTCAAAAACTTTGAACGGCATCAAACAAAAAAATGCCGCGCTGTATAATAATGTCATAATAAATATAATGCACGTTTATTAACCTCATCTTAGGTACATACTTATTCATTGTAATAAAGATGAATATGTTGCTTTATTATGGATGGAAGCTTTGTGCTGCTATTTATGTCATGATAACTGTCTAGAGGTGGAAGATCCATCTTGGTATCATCAGTTTCATGCTGCTGAGGTATCCCAAAATTCAAATTTCTATCAAATGATTCGATTCTGTAACAAATTTCAAATTCAGATTTTAATTTCTAGGCTATGTTCGTAGTTCATGAAACATCGAATATGTTATAAAACTACTGTGTAAGTACGTAAAAGTTTATAATTACTACGATAATAAATGAACGACATGTTGCTATTTATAAAATTGAGTTTACTTCTATTATTAACAATAAAAAATTGGCTGTAAATACCTGCTGACCAAATCCGCTTTTTGGCCTCTTAGTGAAGCTCCTCGGTTTTTCAGTTTACCTTTTAACTGAGGTACAGTCCACGTTGAACATATAGTTCGTTAAATTATCAGAAAACACACGCCAGTTCCTGTTGTAATTAATTTAAACCCGAAAAACATTGAGAGATCAAAATGACAATGCGATGCTATGGACAAAGCGTTAGCAGCGCCACCCGTTCATAGCTTTGCGATTTCTTCCCCATTAAACCGCATAAAAAAACTTACGTATATGAACTTGTCAAATAGATGAAAGAAATACTCGAAAGTTTTCAAATCGTATTATACTGAGTTTTTGTAACATAGTCACAGGTATTAGCGCCATCTAGCGGGTAAAAGTTAAAGCCGTAACTGCACAACTTCCGTCGGTAGTGTTCGCCTGCATGCACTTTCTGCAGCAGCAGTGACCAAGGTTTGCTGGGAAGGTTACGAAAAGTGGAAGATTCGTGGGTTGATACCCAAGAATCTTCCACTTTTTGGCTACGCCAATCGTGGCATCAGTGGCAGTTTTAGGTCCTCAGAAGTGCAAGTGTGTGGACACTGCAACATACAGGATGGCAGGGTGCAGGGACATCGACGCGAATAACTGTTACAATGGATTCGGTACATGATTCTTAACCGCACTGCGTTGAAATTTTTCGTCGATTATTAAAAAATAAACTGCTGTTCCATTAATTTTGACCGCGTAGTTAATTGCACTTTTCTATGAAACAGCTGATTTTTTTTAAATAACCGACGAAGTCGAAACGGGCCAGGGTTGATTTACGCAAAAATCGTTTTAAACTACAACTACGGTCCATAATTCAAATGTCTTTAGCGGTTACACTATTCTTGTACATTTAGATTAAGAAAAGCACCTACTTATTGGTATAAAAATATTCGTAGAATAATAACAAGATGAAAAAATATATTTGTTTTCAACGTTTAATAGTACTTTCGGGCTTCAAAAATAAATAACATAGTTAAATATTTCTATATGAGCAATGTACACTATTTACAAAGTTAAATCTAATATCAACTCCTTTTTCGTAATGATGTGACAGTTGCATTTTTTCTTAAAACTGAGTCGATGTCCCAGTTCTTCGATAATATACTAAGGTTATTCGATAGTGATGTCTGTTTCACACTATTTGCACTGAGATCGGTTACATGGAATAAACTTAAGTCCAACGCAAGTGTGTGTAAGTGTTGCAATCTTCTAAATAAGGCTTCTTTCAGTTCTCTGTCGTCAATCTGTCGCCAGTATTTCAGGTTCCTGCCGATGACCGATGTCACGTGCTCTTTTATGTCTTTTAAACATGTCGTCTTTTCGGTGTGACCCTGTGAGAGGAAAATATTACTGTTAAAGACGATTAAAAACAAGAAGGCGTATGTAAACATCGTAGCAGTTTGCGTTCTGTAGTTCTGCCTAACCTAATAGGAAGAAGGCATGAGTTTATGTAAGTTTTTTTCAAAACAACTCTTCTGTATTACGGTGGGAGCTCTAAGGTAGCCAAAGATTATTTTTTTTGTTTTTCTTGATATACATGATATTTGCTGTAAAGCGCGTCCCACCCGATACGACTGACAGTGTTAATATACAAGGCGTGTACCTGCACGGCTGCGCACAGCGCGAGGCGCACGCGCATGTGTTGTGGCGCGGCCAGTGATCGTAGCGCCAGCGCCACCGCGCCAGCTGACGTCACGCGCTCCTCGCCCGGGTACGACTGGCTGTCAGCCTCACCTCGTCTGTTATAAACAAATTATTAATTGATATTCTTTACGAAAATATTGCCATTTATTTATAAATGAATAAATAATACCCATAAATTATTACCCAAATATTGTGGGTAGTGATGGTAGATTCTAGAGATTATTCTGCTAGCGAGAACTTTGCTGCCGACGTCGCTACGGACGACTACAAGCTGTTTTCAAGAGTCACCACGAACCGTCTCGCGCGCATGTTTGACGACTTGTAGCCACCCGAACAAGTCAGATGCCGTAAAGGCTTTAGCACCGTAGACCACATACATACGCTGCGACAGGTTATACAGAAGACCGAAGAGTACAACCTGCGTCTCTGCTTAGCGTTTGTGGACTACGAGAAGTCTTCGATTTGATCGAGACATGGGCTGTACTGCAGTATCTGCAACGGTTCCAGATTGACAAACGATACATCGAGGTGCTAAAGTGTCTGTGCGTAAACGCCACTATGTCAGTCCGACTCCAGGACCAGAGGGGTAATTCCCGTATTTTTTAAGAACGTTCGCATTCGCATCTCATTCGCAATCTGTCAAAAATACAATCAATTTATAAACATTTTTGACAAGTTTTACAGATTGCGACTCGAATGTGAACGTTTTTTAAGTACGAGAATTGGCCTTCAGACCTCGAAACCTATCCTCCTGCAGCGAGGTGTGAGACAGGGAAACGTTATCTCCGAAACTTTTCACCGCTGCACTGGAGGATTTCTTCAAGGTTCTGGACTGGAAAGGGCTAGGCATCAACATCAATGGCGAGTATATCACTAACCTTCGGTTCGCCGACGACATAGTTATCATGGCTGAGACCATGGAGGATCTCAGTACAATGCTCGATGACCTCAGTAGAGCCTCCGAAAGAGTGGGTCTTAAAATGAACATGGACAAGACAAAGGTCATATCACTCTCATGAATATCGGAGACGCTACACCCGAAGTTGTAGACGAGTATATTTACCTAGGAAAAACTGTCGAGCTAGGTAGGTCCAACTTCGAGAAAGAGGTCAATCGTCGAATCCGACTCGGCTGGGCAGCGTTCGGGAAGCTACGAAATATATTCTCGTCCCACATACCGCAGACGAAAGTTTTTGACCAGTGCGTGTTGCCAGTGATGATCTATGGCACTGAAACGTGGTCTCTCACAATGGGCCATACCAGAAGGCTAAAAGTCACCCAAAGGGCAATGGAGAGAGCTATGCTTGAGGTTTCCCTAAACTTCCCTTCGACTTCGAGAGATCCACAAGAGAACCAAGGTAACCAACATAACCCGAAGAATTGCCATACTTAAGTGGCACCGGACAGGGCACATTGCTCGCAGAATAGATGGCCGATGGGGCCGAAAAGTTCTGGAGTGGCGACCGTGTACCGGAAGGAGAAGCGTTGGAAGGCCTCTCACAAGATGGACCGATGACCTTGTGAAAGCCCCAGGACTCCGCAAGCTGCGGAAAGCACAGAATCGGTCGAAGTGACGGTGCTTGGGGGAGGCCGTCAGCAGTGGACGTCGTTCGGCTGAAATGATGATGATGATGATGATGATGATGACAAGTTTGCTGTTAAGTTCTCGAGAATATTCTTTTCGGCAAGAATTTACGAGAATTTAAAAATTGTATAGATATATTTTTATAGTAATAATTTTTAGTGCATCATAAAGTTTTAAAAAGTTGAGATTTTGGGTTGAGTTGATGAATAACTTTAAAACTATTTATTTTAAAATAAAAAATATATATTTAAGACCTTCACGGTTCATTTGATATGTCACACGTTAATTTTCTTATTTAGCTCCCAAAAGTGTCACTCATCTTAAAAATTCATCTATTTAGGTTACAAACACGGACGTGTTTGGGTCACAGAAATTCAAGCGTACGAAATTTTTACATAATCCAGGTCCATTAAATTCGAAGCAAATTTGCTGTGACAGACGGACAGACAAACACACGAGTGATTCTATGAGGGTTCCGTTTTTTCTTTCGGACGTACGGAACCCTAAAAAGCATTCCGTCCTTATCAAACCCATAATAAGCATGTTGCGTGCTGCTTTAATTAGTAGGTTTGGTAGACTCTCGAGAACTGTAAACGTCACTGAGGGAGTCGACGTGGAGTGGACTGTAGAAAGGACTTAGAATGTGGGTGTATGTCTCGTGTTGTGACTGTGGCTGCTACGAACGATGCCACGACGAGACTACAGTTACCTATGTGCAGGGAACACAAGCAGCGTGGGGTAGTGGTGCACGGTGTAGTGCCACGGCAGGTCGTGCCGCAGCGCGTCCAGCCGCGCCACGCGCATGCGCAGGCCGCACGCCCACAGCAGGCGCCGCGCCGCGCACAACGCGCGGCTCGTCACAGCGCTGCAAGCGCCCCCGCATACCGCTACTAGCGTCATCTGCGGGAATATACTAACTCGTGAACATCCTCCATACCAATATTATAAATCGGAAAGTAACTCTGTCTGTTTATCCGTTACCTTTTCAAGCCTTAACCACTGAACAGATCGTTAAGAACTCAAACTCAAAGCATTTATTTCAATAATCTTTAACTGTCAAGAATTCAGTCAGTTAGAAAGATTGCCCATTCCAAAGCATAGTGGGTTCCTATGGAGAAGAACTGGCAATAACGGCCATGGACACTCTTTTAAATTAAATTAAATTAAAATTTGACAGAGAGGTAGGCTAGCACATGAAGAAGGGCTTAGGCTTTATTTCATCCGATATAATAGTATTAAAAAAAAAATACAAAATACACAGACAAAGTCGCGGGCAAGAGCTAGTAGTTTTATACTTTATAAACATACAAATCAATCAATCTACCTAGCCTTTTCCCAACTATGTTGGGGTCGGCTTCCAGTCTAACCGGATGCAGCTGAATACCAGTATTTTACATCCAATCCACAGACCAACCCTGGCAAGCGGCTAATTAATAACAGCCGAACGGGTCGAACCATCAGTAACGTGATGGTTCGACCCGCTTCCCGCGGTATATCCCGCGGTTGGATGGAGCTCCTCCTTTATAAACATACAAATATTAATAACAAAACAGCTAATGCGGCCCTTGTGACCATTTGAACTAACAACAGGGATGTTGACAAAAATTTTTTTTTAGTTCGTTCATGGAGATTATTAAAAAATAATTGGACGCGTATTTTTTCCTTTATTACGGAATCTAAAGATTACGGCGATACATTGAGTTAAAATGTGCCATGACGGCACGAGTATGTAGATTTTATACTTGTGACGTATCGACCCCCACTCTCCAACTTAATATGAGTTTTATCTAAGTATTTTTTTATTAATATGTTAAAATAAAAAATTCCTGTCTAATATTGTTTTATTATTTGACTGACGGACTAATTAGATTTTATTTTTTTACCCAGGCATCATCCCTACTATTTATCTCTCAACACAGACCGTGGCTTTTCTTGCCGGATTTTCTCTATAGGAATCGACCAATGAGGGTATTCATGAAAATTCACGCCACCAGTTGGCGCCACTTTCACATGAGGTCTTCCATTTCGACAATGAATATAAAATATCATATATGATGATGTTCATGTTCATCATTAGTCACGACTAAACAAAGTATAGGCGCTTTGATACTTTTGACAGGTACCCGAACCTGACGTCTTAGTGCTGCCACCTAGTGAACGTCATTTCAGAAAACCCTCATTGAATTGAAAAATGTGCAGTTTCTTAACATGCAAACGAGCCCGCTGAGGCTATCCGAGAAGCTGATTGATGTCTACGTCAACGACAATGTATTTTGCACTTTATGAGACTAATAAATAAGTTATATTATTCAATGTCATCGGAAAATCATCAATGAGCTCGCGCTCGGTCAACACCGAGCCTTAGGCGTTACTTAGGTTAAATGCCAACCGATATTAGTAGCCCAAACAGTACTGACAGACATGCCAAATGCCAAACAGTAGTCAAACAAGTTTTACGAAAATCCAATAACCCACATTCCATACTATAATATAATATATATTTAAATGTATTTAATATTATATTATAAATGTGAAAATTACTCTTTCTGTCTGTCACCTTTTCACGCCTTTACGGCTGAACGGATTTGGATGAAATTTATGGGTCTGGGTCCTAAAAAATTATAAAAGATCAATATCCTAAATCTTAAGTTATATTTTTCTAGCATTTACGACCTCCACGCTGGCGATGCCGCGGTCAAAAGCTAGTAAGAGATAAAAGTACTCACAGTGCCCGGTGTCTTCACCATTCTTCTAAAGCTCCTTGAAGTGAGGTCTTCGATGTACACAGACTTGTTGTTGATGCCCATCTGATCGGAAGCGCCATCGGAGCCGAAATAGTGCGTATGTGCCGCCTCGTACACGTGGGAGCGCAGCGAACGCTTTAGATCTTTGTTCGTGAAGTTCGCTATAAATTCCCTTACTGACTTCGCGTTGTAGTCCCCTGATAATAAGTACTGGCTTTCGTGCTGTGGAAATGTTAAAAAAACTTGAGCTAACAAATTCTGCGTGAAAAACAAAAAATACTTTATTAAGTATTTTTAGTTTGTCGGTAGATATACGTAGATTGTATTGTAAAATATATTTTATCAGTGTCATTAATTCATTATACAGAAAGAAAACACAGGCATACGTTTTCGTGGAATGAATGCCGAATTTGCTCTGTGCATTAACTTTGTGAAAAAAAAAGAATATGTGTATATTTACCTTGCTATCCAATATAACAACAGCCGTCATGTCCTTCTTATTAGTAATATCTATTCCGAGTGATTCAGCGAAGTGATGGTTCCTTTTACTATCGACTGCTATCATGTGCAAACTAAAGTTGCCTTCACACGACAACCCCTCTATGTGCGTTACATTTGTACGTCGCTCATCGATGTTCGGTTGACCCGAAGGATAGATCGGAGAACCCCACTCCTGCGCAAACCGATACACTTTACAAAAGTGTTTGACACTGTCTTGTAAAAGATTCTCTGGTGACAACGGATCGTCCTCAAATGGTAGCATTGAGGTTTCTATTCTGAAATTAAATATTATACCATGACATTAAATTGTAATTGCGGCTTGTCTCGGTCTCAGTAGCGAATATTCAACTTAGTTAACATAGTAATATAGGGTTCAAAATCAGCTAGCATCTTTCGTTTAGTTTTAACAGAAGCAAGATTGGTATTTTTTCAAAGCTTGAATTTGTTAAGAGCGTTCATAAGAGCGTTTATCCTAAATGTTGGCAACGTCGCAAATGCTGTCAAATTTTTTGATAAATTTGGCAATATTACTGTATGGAAATAAGAAATACGAACACGAAGCGAACTAGAATATTAATAATGTATTGCAATTATAACATTGAATTTGATGTTGTATCCGTTTTATATTGGGAAATTAATCAAACCACCGAAATTTTTGACATCTATTTGCGACGTTGCCCATTTTCACAATAAACGCTCTTAATACCTCAGCTCAAATTCACTCTTTATCTGGCTCGCACACTACTGCTCGCGGACTGAGTGAAAGCGAGACTGAGCGGCGGCGAGAAGGCTCCAAGGCACCGATAGTTTAGGTAATTTATTTTTATGATTAAATGGGAATATAAAAAATAAAATAGTATCTGCTTTATATTTAGTTCAACTGTTATATATTATACAAAGTTTCATGAACTAATTTGAAGTATTTTTTTAATACTAGCAGTTAATTGTTCGGTTTGGAGGTAACTTAGTAATATTTTTGTCAAGAAAATTTTATGGAGCGTTTTTTCGTCAAACATGTATTTTCGATTATAGGAGGATCATTCTAAGCAATTTGAGGTATTATAGACTCTTAAAAAGAAATCATTCAGTCCATAAATTTTTGGGCTAAATGTGAAAGTGCCAAACAACAAAAAAAGCTATATTCCGAAAGATTACGTTTTTCTCTTAATTTTTTACTATGGCAACAAACCTGTAGGGTCATTCTCCGGCCAGTTACATAAGTTCGAAGAATCACTTTTATACTTATCTGATACGGGATTTTATTCAGGCATGCAATTGTTATCATCAGCGATCGGAGTAGGTAGATTGAACTGGGGTCATTGATCCGAAACGTATATATTACTATGGACATTCCTCCGGAATTGGTGGATTATTAAAAAAAAACCGGAACTTATGTAGGAATTGTATTCTGCCAGAGTGGAAGGAGTCATTTGATGATTTGCCATCCTCAAAAAAAAGGTAGGAATTGTAATAAAATGAGCAATTTTATTCTTTATTTTTTTTTATTATTCAACAGATAAATAATGAATTAATTTAGTTTTGATACCTTCCTTTAAATTTTGAATTGAGTAGTAATAATATCACTACCAACATTAACAATATTTAATTGAATCCGGAAATACCGGAATTACTTTCCGGAAAAATGGCTTATCCATGTTATTCTTTCTGTGTGCATTTATGATACAAGTACTAAAAATCAATCTACCTACTCCGATCACTGGTTATCATACACTCTTATTTTGCTTGTATATTAATAGCCGAATTATTGGAATAACAGGTATGGCTATTTTAAACTGCATGAATTTAGGTAATTTGTGTTTCTTTCTTTTTCGTACTGGCTTGAAACATAATTATGACAACAGCTTGGAGCTACTTCTTTTCATCTTTGTTGTATTTCTAATTAGACAGGCTGTTAAAAAAACCCATCGCATATCCGTTATCTACGCATTCTGTACTTAAACCTAAGTAAATTAAGTTAAAATAATTGTTAGGAATAGCTTTTTTTTTTTTTTTAAATTGCTGTTTTACGAAAGGAGAAATGTAACGCACGCAAGCCATTGTAAATGCAACGGTGCAGTTATTGTCGGAGTATTTAAAGACTTGTTGGGGAGTACAAGCGTGATATTACTAACGGCAACCCACCCCTCCGGGCGCCACTGGGACTTATAATATTTAAAATAATATTCTTTACGGAAAAGTAATTGTTAGCAAGTGTTTTGTTAGTTTGTATTAGTTATCTTGTACTATTTATTTCCTAATTTGTGTTTAATAGGTATTTTGTACCGACCTTTTTTTAGGGTTCCGTAATAAACAAGGAACCCTTATAGTTTCGCCATGTCCGAATGTCTGTCTGTCTATCTGTCCGTCTGTCTGTCCGTGGGTTAGTACTAGAAAGCTGTAATTTGGCATATGTATACATATTAATCATGCCGACAAAGTGGTAAAATAATAATTATAATATATATTTTTTTAGGGTACCTCCCCTACACATAAAGTGGGGATGTTTTTTTTTTCTCGTCTACCCCATGTTGTGGGGTATCGTTAGAAAGTTTGTTCAAGAACACTGAGTTTGTGAAAACTATTTTTAGATTCAGGGATCCGTTTGCGAAATATTAAGCTTTTAACTGATTTTTTTTGTTAGAGTCAAGTGTCCCCCCCCTGCCAGCTAAATGGTTGTACTTGGATTTGTGAAAAAATTCACAGCAGTAGTATATATAACGAAATTAAAAGGAAAACTATCAGAGCTAAGTAGGCTGTACAGGTTAACGAGTAATAATCAACCAAATTCACAAGGAATGCTTTGTTTGTAATTAGTTATAGGTATTAGTTATAAGGAACAATTATGTTAAAGTATTAATTAAGGCACATTTACCGCATTGGTTAGCTGTAAGGGTAGATGTATGATGATAAATAAATAAATAAAATAAATAACTTAAATTTGCGGTTTGAAAAACCTGATCTCCCATACATTCCGTATGGGAGAACATGGTTTTCAACCACAATGTTAAGTTTGTTCTTGGGATAAATTCATCCCAACTACGGAACCCTTCATTGTGCGTGTTCCGACACGCACTTGGCAGGTATTTTTTGTGTTTATCAGTGGAAACTTGTAAACGGCCTTCAGTTATAAGTTAGCTGTAAGCTTCCCGAATATAATAAAATAAAACTTTAATGGCATAAAAAGCTATATAGATTACAGCCCGATTCAACTTAATGGCGGCTCGGAACATGAGGCAAGTCGCGCAGTAACGAATCCATGTGTCGCGGGGGTGAGGGGTGCGATAGTGTGCAGCGAGTGGCTAA
Source organism: Agrochola lota (assembly GCA_947364205.1). Lineage (NCBI taxonomy): Eukaryota > Metazoa > Arthropoda > Insecta > Lepidoptera > Noctuidae > Agrochola > Agrochola lota. The sequence goes on along the minus strand of OX376223.1, from coordinate 11,522,025 downwards.
CTCTCGAGCCGCCATTAAATTTGAATCAAACAATACTATTATTCTTTTAACTAAAACGTACTGACTGAAAACAATATTTTTCAAACTCATATATATAACAGCGCAGGGAATGGGAATGGGACCCTACAGATTTGGTCCCATAGTGAAAAGTGAACATAATAACATGTTCTAACGGAATATAACTTTTTTTTAGTTTGGCTTTTTGGCTACTTATATAATTTAGGCCAAAATGAATGATCTCCTTTACTTTACATTATATTAAGTAACCAATAATATTACGTATATTTTACAATATTTACTGTTAAATACGAGCATACAAGTTACCATAAACCAGTCTTATGTAGTCCTACGATATAGATATAGATACAAACTTTTGTCGATCTTGCAATGTTATGACATTCAGATGCCTCGTCATCGGGAATGCTAACATTCTATTCATATTCAATCATTCTGCTTAATATAAAAAATATGTTTTAAAACAACGAAATATTACTCAAGTTCTACTTACTCTTCTACCTCGGGAGTTACGTCATGTTCATGACTGAAGCTCTCCTCAAATGACTGGCATTGTTCGTAATGTTCATAGAAACTCCTTTCGGCCGGCAAAACCTTCAAACTACATTCTTGCAACCAATCCAACGACGCAAGCAACTGAGAACTCTCCTCTGAACTTTCAACAGCTTTCGATATTGTAAAACCTCTTTTCAAAAGAAAATTGAAAACTCCATTTTTATTATTTTTCTGCGTAGTATTATACCATGGGTATTTATTGTTTTGTGATTCTACCCCTTTTTTGTAAAAACGACTTTGTTTTCTAATAGGTTTCTTGAATTTGAATTCGTTGCAGAATTTCGTGTAATTCTTTTGTTGATAGAGGAGCCTCTGCACTTGTTGCAACTTTACTAATTCTGATGTCCATTGGTGACTATCCTTGTTTTTACAGTTGTAGTATTCCATTGCTACTTCACGTAACTGGAAGAAATAATATCACATGCTGAAAGGGTACGGTACGGTCAACGGCACGTCAACTATTCTTATAACTGTTATTATACTTATCCAATCGAAATAAGGTATATATTTCAATGCTCGGTGATCGACGGAAAACTACGCTGCGATGCTCCAAGCTCGATCACCAAGCACTGAAATATATACCTTATTTCGATTGGATAAGTATTAAATTCAATTGATACAAGTAAAATCCTCTGCCGTCTCGTCCGCCAGACTACGCAGGTCATTAATGTACCTATTTAAATAAAACATAATTATGTGAATGGTTTGACATTGTTCCGTACAATGTCATGCGTCACGTTGCGCATAAGTGGTCGCCTACCTGCACCTGCGCAGCCATTGAAATGTTTATTTGTTTAAAAAAATGAATAAAAAACTGTTAATTTTTAACATTCGCATCACTAAATCGAATCGTGTGAAAATACTCAGACTTGCTATATGACTATGACATTCCCATTACATCCTTGGCATATTACTAAAAACAAGATTCGCTTATCTAAAAAACTCACCAAAGCGTACGACGGAAGTTGTTCATACAAGGGATTGAGTGGCGTGAAGAGTATTAATATAGGATTCCCGTCGACATATCTCTCGAAATTAAATGCTTTTCTCCACAGAGGCATTACCCTCGCCACTGGCTGGGAGAAGTTGTCCAACACCCAATGTATTAGCGAAGAATGATTCCAAGCTTGTATGTCACCGTCTCGCGATATGTATTCCTGTTAGAAAAACAATAATTTACTTAAACAAAATGTCGATTTGTAATATAACCCTTTTTTTTGGGTGGGAAATTATCAAAAATCTTCTTCAGCTCTTCGTGTCAGAATCTTACTAACTAAAACCCACACGTGTTCCTTCAGTTGCCTGTACGTTGCCAGAGGCCACCGGTTCCCGCGACCCCAGCAGGCATCGGTCCTAGCGGACCCCGTCAGTTGTGCTGACATCTCTTTGAGGCGCACGTGGAACACAACGCACCATCGACCCGGGCCTGATTCTTATCGGACGGCGAGCTACCCATTGCTCACCGTCCGCAAGCCCGCGCCTACGGTGGCCGGGAATCGGCCCGCGATTCCCGATGCCCGGGGCGTCTCCTGCGGCGGCTAGGGGCGTAAGGTTGCGAAATTTGCCTCTCCCTCACGCGTTCCGCCTCCTCCTTCGCGAGCATTACTGCTTCGCAGCAGGAGGTGACGGCTTCCCAGTCCCTCTCGCTCCGTACCATGGCCTGGACCAGGGGGCCTACCCCCTAAACAAAATCCGTATTATTGGCCGTCGTTATGGGCGCTTTTTTTTCTCATATTTCTCACTTACAGACATACCGTAATTGAGAAAGATAGCGAACAAAATACGCCCGTAACGACGGCCGAAACTACGGATTTCGCTTAGGGAGTAGCCCCCAGGGACGGACGCGAGAGATCACTGTCGCCGATCTTGTAATACAACCCTAATAATGTTATCAATGATTACGGAATTTTATAACATTTTCCTGCAGCGTATTGTGACTGTATGCTTACAAGGAAAAGATAATGTAAAAATAATACTACTTTTAATGGAACAATGAATTTAGCCAAACAACAGAGCTGTCCAGCACCCTAATTGCGTAACACACGATCAATCATAATCTGAATCATTTTGAAGGATATTGCTAATCCATTGCTACACATGTTCGAAAAAAAAATCTGCTCAACAACGTAAATAACGCAATGAATGTTGTTGAACTGTCAAAAAAAAACAGATTGATCGTGTGTTACGCAATTAGGGTACTGGTCGCTACGTAACCACTTGCTGGACAAAATAAGTCATTGAGAAAAATAATTGAACAAAAAAGACAATATTTATGTAATTTGTCAAAACTTACTACCTACTTAGGCCCGCAATTAATAATATACATACCTATTTCAATAGAGAAAAAAGGGACAGTGAAAAAGGCAAAAGAATACTAAACGGCCTTTATATTAAAAAAAACCGGCCAAATGCGTGTCGGACCACGCACAATGATCGGTCCCGTAGTGGGGATGAATTTATCCCAGGAACAAAGCTAACATTGTAGTTAACTACAATACAGTATAACGGTTCCGTTTTTTCTTTTTGAGGTACGGAACCCTAAAAACCAGTAAAACAACATTACGTATCAACCTTGGTATCATTCCACAACATGAGGCGAGCGTTCGGTACACTTTCGACGCCCAACTCCGCAGCCAGCTCCTCGGACGTCACAGCCGCGAAACATATCTCTCCAAGAATATCCGCCTCTCTTGACTTCAACGCGACTGTGTACCAAGTGTTGTAATACTTTGAAGTATCTGTGAGCGGTGTGTACCCAACTGCTACAGCCTGCAAATTATATGACGTCATCAATGAGAAAAACAAGACAGTACAACAAAGAGTATTCATGTTAGGCGACATTGCGTTATTGCTCGTTTTATAAATTACCTACTGTCATTTAGTAGGCTATCTTATCTTTTGGGGCTAAGTTTTTTATCTTTTGGAGACTAAGGTCATTTCCTCAAGCTTTTGGGCTAAATTCAGCAATAAAATATTTACAAAAAGTGCTCAAAATAAGTTATGTACCCACATCACAACGCGAGAGTAAATTGACGAGATCCTCTGAGGATGAGACTCTTCTTAAAGGCTTCATCATTATTTCTAAAAAGTTGACCATACTATGAGCATCTCTAGGACCTGTAAAGCACAAAATATGTGATATTATATTAAGGCCATTGCTATTGTGGTTAAAATTGACAGGTTCATTTTGTTAACATTGTAATGTGACACTTGACTGATAGCAATTTCATAATGTAACTGAAGTAGATAATTTATAGTAATTTTATGCGTTTTACTGAATAACTTATTACTATGCCAAACAAATTTCTGTCTTCTGGCATACATTCTGGATGAATTCAGTACCTACAATGTTTAATCTGGAGAGAAAACTCTTAACAATGACTGTTTACTTTTTAATAGTAGTGTGCATCTATAATTCGAGCTTAACATTATTAATTTGCTTGTTAGATAATTATCAAGCAAAAATAATAATGTTAAACTTAAATTAACAATGTTAAAAATACTTTACAAGCATAAAAACCTACCATAGTACAGTATTCCTGTTGATATGGTTGTATATGCCATTAAAATAGGCCATGATGATATTTTATTGTTATGTAATCTACATTCACTTCCTGGATTCCAGCAGTTTATTGCAGAAAACATAACCTGAAACAATAGATCAAAATATATAGCAAAGGTTGTTTGTAGTAAACCTATTTGTATCCTCGATGTACAGATATGTTTTGCCAAACATTAAAGTTTATAGAACTACAATCTAACTTCTTTTTCAATCATTCTTTATCAGTAGCAAATAGGTGATACTTAAACAGTAATACCTTAAATAGTAATTACTTTATACTTTGATAATGTTTCCACAGCACAATGCATAATAAATATCTGTTCTATGTAAAAAAAAACTTTAATTTATAGAGTGAAAAGATGATAATAAAGATGAATGATACTCACGCGATCTTTAAGTATATATGCAGCTTTCTCAAACTCTCCCCTTACATACTGAGATTCTGCATCCCATGGTGCATAATACATAACGAATGACACATCCACACGATTAACACTAGCCAGCACATTGTTGAGTTGTCCACGGTACCAATCCTGAACTACTGAGTCTGGTTTGAAGAACCTCGTGGCTTGTGGGTGTTTGGAAATCTTTGTTGGTCTGAAACAACAATATTATTATACAAATACATTTTTATTCTACTTGACAACATCATGCTATAAATAAATCATCTTTACACAATTATTAAGCAAACGCCTTTATTTACCTTTGTAATGTACGATGTTTACCATATAATTTATTATTACAGTTCACCTATCCTACACCATCATATTATTAATTACCTACTACAAAAGTAATTAACCATAAAAAATAATTAATCATCAATAATATAGTGTAGGTAATGGCCAAGAAAAAAATAACTTGTTGCTTAATTATGTTCGTATGGTTTATTGCTTAAGTATGTTCTGTATTAATCGAGGTATGGTAGACTACAAATGTTTGCAAGTTGGTAAATAAATAAACGTGATACTTACGAGTTATGTAGGGCCCCGTACGTGGTCAGGGCTAGGGCCAAGCAGAATAACATCTCTTTGATTAACATGTTGAGTGTTAACTCCCTGGTGCCCTGTTGTGTTGCGACTTGAGTATTTTCAACCGAGTTTTGGGCATCGCTAGCAGTACCTGACTTTGTTGTTAATGACGTGACCTGCGAAATATCTTCAGCGTCCGCCGTTGGAAACATTACACGTCATTCAAAAACAATAATGATATTGAAATCCGATCATCGATAACACAGCATTGCAAGAGGAATGTGTAAATTAAGTTGGCACTAACAATATTAAGTGAGTATAATGGAAAATTCATAATAAATTTTCACTTATTAAGTGTAAAAACGTTTTTATTTATTTCTCAATCAATTTTATTCGTGGGAGAGGCTTGTCATGTCATTGTCAGCTTGTCAAATGTCAGCTGTGTGACTTGAGTGAGCAGGGAGCTGTCAAACAAAAGTCAAAAAAATTACGTACATTCTGGTTAGACCGCTTTCCGAATTAGAACGTAATCGCTCAGTGCTGACATCAATAATTGGCGTTCCGATTTAGATAGCATGATTATGACAGCTGAGGGCTGTCAACAATTCGGAACGCTCACGCGTTCACGGTGTTCGCTCAACATCCAAACTTTTTTTTTAGTGACGAAGAATTTTTCATCTACGGTATACAGTACTACTTAGTCTGTGACGGTATACCTCAAGGAAGTATCTCGGGACCCACACTATTACAAATATGTATTAACGACCTCTGTCAGTTACCCCTCACTCGTTGTCACATTTTTACCTACGCAGACGACACAGCACTTTTGGTACATGATGACACCTGGGACAAAGCAAAACATATGAAATGACCTTGCGAACTGTTATGGACTGGCTTTCTACTAACCTCCTGACGTTCAATGTTTCTAAAACTAAAGTAATTCAGTTTCTACCACCAAATTCACCTAAGCCACCAACGGATTCAACCATAATAACAGCGCATATTTGTCATGATGCGTCACCATGCAATTGAAATTGCCTTGATATGGTTTCATGTAATAAATATTTGGGTGTTCATGTCGACGAGAGGCTAGATTGGCGTGTTCATACGGATACTTTATGCTCCCGGCTTCGCAAACTAATTTATTTATTTAAAGAGCTCAGACATTCGGCCGACATTGAAACGGCTTCGCTTGTATATCGTTCCCTGTGTGAGTCGATTATTACTTATTGCATCCCAGTGTGGGGGGGGACTTTCAAAACCTGTGATGCTTAAGATGGAACGAGCTCAGCGGGCAATCCTCAAAGTTATGCATTTCCGTAAAAGGGACTACCCCACAGCCGAGCTGTACTCCGGAGCCCACGTACTCACGGTAAGAAAACTCTATGTCCTCCGCACTGTTTTACGTCGACACTCCACGATGCTGCTAGATAAAAATCTATCCAATCGGCGGATTGGCTTTCCTATCTGTGTGAATCCGTTCAGTGTCGTTCCGCACTAGCTCGACGACACTATCTTGCCCAAACCTCCAAAATATACATTATAATCAACAAGGAACTATCAATTTATAAACTTACCCTGCATAAGGTCAATGAGAGTGCTAAGCCATGGCTATTGTCCCTCAGTTACGAATAAACAGAGCATATTCTAATAACTCTTTCGTAACACCAATTCTACACTATATGAGGCATTCAATACTGCATTCCGAGTTACGTTGTAATCGATTTGAGCGTGCTAACAGCCGTACCGAATAAGCCTTAACGCGATAACGATGTATTGTGAATCGTCATAGATGACATTCTAAGCAAATAAAGACCTAAACTATTCTATTCTATTCTATGACGTCATGACATGCGCCATCTTGCGATTACGCAAACCATGCCTTTTACTAATATCACCGTGAGCGCTGTCAAAGATGACAGTTGTGCTGTTTTGTTTTGAGTCGCATCATAACTTTAGACAAACGTGGCATCTTCGAAAATGTGCTTCTGGCTACCGTGGCCACCTAAACAACGAAGAAGAAGAAATGTGTAGTTTAAAACACAAAGAAATATGATATCCAAGTTTTGACGTTGAGCGAGCACCGTGAGAGCGTTCACGAGCGTTCCGAATTGTTGACAGCCCTCAGCTGTGTATCTAATATCTAACTTATATCGTCTAATAATCGTGATATCTAACACGGAACGCCAATTTTTTAGTGTTTTGTATTATTTTAGTCTTATTATTTCTTATTGCATACGTTTTCAATTGTATTTACTCCCGGGAGCTGGCACTGCCTCTTATAACACAGGCAACCACCTAGCACAAGTGTCAGGAACTTCATACAATTTGTAAGCACTTCGTATGTAATAAAGATTATTATTTATATTAGTTGCATATTTATCATATTCCTTTTTATTCGTCGTTGGTTGTGGCTACGGTAGCCAGAAGCACAATTTCTAAAATGCTAGTCTAAAATTAAGATGCGACTCAAAACAAAACAGCACAACTGACTGTCATTTTTGACAGCGCTCATGATGATATTATTTTATGGCATGGTGGGCGTTAACGCATTATGGCACATGTCTTGACGTCATTTATGACGATTATTACTGTAAATACATATTTGTTATGGTCACGAATCTTATTTTGATTAAGATAAAACCTGACACGGACCTGCAAATTGCAAAAAAACATAAGAAAATGGAAAACTCGACGAATACCTCGACCCATTTAGTATCTAGTGTAAATAGTTAGTTGTGTTGTAAAGATAAAAAATATATAAAAATTAAAACCTAAGAAAGAATTTAGCGGGCTACTACTGCGGATTCACCTGTATTCACATGTATACCTGGATTCACATGTAGATCCCCCACGGAAGGAGTAGAGTCCCGTACTGAAAAACCCAATATTCAATTTAGTTAAAAAGTGACATTTAACTTTTTCATGATATTTGTCATTGTATTTTCGCAGCCATTTTAATTTCATTGGATTTTTACTGTTTTGGATTTTTTGACGACGAAGTTGTGTCAGTTTTTGTGTTTTAACGGCTGATATTTAGCAAAACGTGAAAATTATTGATCACAACGACTTCGATACGAATAAGTAACAATAATAGTATCTGCGCACTAGTTTGTAGAACCCCTGTAACATTATTTTGTTATGATTCGTTAAACATCCTTGGAATCTCATATATTGAAAGTAGTAAATTGTTGCTAACATGGAATCTCCAAGACAGTCAGATTCTGATACTGTCGAGTATTGGAAGAAACAAGCCAAGTATTATGAACAAAAGTAAGAACAATCATTATGCCTTGATAGAAATATGAAAACATCTTATTGTATTGCTCATGACAACTATCATGATTCATTATACTTGATTGTTTTTTTTAGGGTTATCGATATACAACAAGAATTAGATGAATACACTGAAAACTCAGCACAACTTGAAAAAGAATTAGAAGCTTCATTAGTACAAGTTGAGAAACAAAACAGAGATCTGGAACATCAGAATCAACGGCTGAAAAATGAAATTGAAATGCTAAGGGTAAATATAATCAAAATAGTATGATATTTTAGTTTTAGTATTTTTTAATGGTCAACAATATTTCCCATTTCCAGAACAAATTGGAAAGAAGTCAGCATGAAACAAATGCTTTAGAGAATGAATTGCAAGCATTAAAAATAGATAAAGATAAACAAGGAGTGTATGTCAGAGAGTTAGAGCAAAAAAACGATGACTTGGAGAGAGGTCAGAGGTAAGAGCTTACATAAGATTTTATCTACTACACTATTAATACAGAAAATATTTGTATTTTTGTTTATAATTAATAAACTCTAAAACTATGGGACTAGTTTTAAAAACTCTTTCACCAGTAGTATGCTATAATAATTTATAAAGATATCACGCGGGCGAAGCCCCTGGCAGAAGCTAGTTAGTAATAATCTTAATGGTGTAAGACACATTAGAGTAGCATGGCAGTTATAACTTATTTGTAATTAAGTATTTATTATGGTTACAGAAGGTTGTTATTTGTGCTATTATGTTATCTACTCTTCTTTGCCTTGGCAGATTTTATGTCCTAGAAATTAAACACAGCACTTGTTTCTTCTAATATACTTTTGTCATGCTCAAATCAATTTCTTCTGGATAACCAACAGTTACAATTACTTAGTTCATATAATAGCCCCCCAGGGGTCTCATAACAATAGATTATTAATTGTTTTGCATTCACTTCTATAAAGATTAGTAAAGAATTGACAAATTTGTTTACAGAGTCATATCAGAATCTGTGTCATGCATTGAATCAATGCTAAATCAAGCTTATGAAAGAAATGCCGTACTAGAGAGTGAAGTGGATGAAGTCGAGAATTTGAGGATCAGGTTGCAAAGAGCAACAGATGAAGCCAGAGGTATGGTTATGATATGTTATATGCTTGTTACCCTTTTCTGTGAATTAATTAGCTCAAATTAAATATTTTACTAAAATAAAGTTTTTGGAAATATTAAAACTGTGACAAGTAAGATAGAACCTCTTGAAATATTATTTCATAAAATGCATTAAGTTGCTGTAGAAATCCTCAAATAAGACATTATTTCAGATCTGAAGCATGAACTGAGAGTAATGGAAAAGGTTCCAAAACCAAAGACGGGAGATGACAGTACAATTGAAAGCTCATTAGTCAATGGACATATTCCAAATCCGTCGCGAACTCAAGTTGAGATAGAAACACAAACTTCTCTGATGTCACCACAAAAACGTAAGTAGAAAATAAATATTTTCTTCTTAAAACGTACATAGCCCCATTTTGTCCTAGTAGGTAGGTTTAGTAAACTACTTATGCTTAGGTACTCTAGTCTCTGCAGTAGTGACTGAATATCGAAAAATTTATACAAGAAAGGATGTATCTGCCACCTGACCTCCATAACCAATTAGTACATCATTTTCTAAAACGTAGGTGAAAATTGTGAGTGTGAACCAGTAATTTTTACCTGAGTCACTTTAACCTGATTACATTTAAGTTATAATAATCAATGGTTTTGAGGATCTTTGGCTCCTGAGATACAAGTATCTTTTTACTTAGTTCAGGAGCCAGCTACTCTACCTGATTTTGACCACCGCTTGTACAATCATGTTTAGTGTATGACTTTATGGTTTTCTCTTTGTACAATAAACTTATTATTTATTTATTATTATTTGGGCCAAACTGCATACGTTCTGACACCAACATTACTGGATTACGGGTACTCTACTGGATAATGTACAAAGAAGGGCAACTAAGATGGTCCGCACCATGCGTGATCTACCTTACGAACAGCGCCTCAAACATCTTGGCCTTATCACACTGGAACAGAGTAGACAAAGGGGTAGGCTTATTGAACGTACAAAATACTTACTGAACACTACGAAGTGCCTACCCTTCAAGACCTTTACACTCTGAATGCCAACAAACATTTGTGTGGGCATTCACTAAAGTTATGGGAAAATTCATCTAAGAAAAAGCCTATTCTTATCTAACCGAGTTGTAACAGCATGGAATAGGCTCCCGGAGAGTGTTGTGACGGCTCCCTCACTGAACTGCTTCGAGAATCGACTGGATAGATTAAATATCTCCAAGCTATTTGATACACACGCATCAGCTAATTAGCTGCTAGTGTGTCTAACCAAATAATAAAATAATATTAAAAAAGAACACTCCCTATAATAATAATAACTTTGGGGATGCTAAATTTTCTTCTCGACGAAGAAGACTAAATATTTTGAACACTGGTTTCAGGTGAAATAAACGGCAACGCTATGACACCGTCGTCTCGAGTAACCGCCATTAATATAGTCGGCGATTTACTGCGTAAAGTGGGGGTGAGTCAACTAGATATATTTACATTATTCAAAGCTGTATTAGTCTTAATTGTAGCACTAGTCACTTTAGAATGCACCAGATAGTAGGGGAATAGCTAAAGGAAATTATCATATTTATTTAATTTATGTATATGTAATTATGTATTATTTATGCTTATGTATTTATTTATGTTGTATTCACTAAGCTGTAGAAAGCACAAATGCCTCAATTTTATAATACATATTAATTTTTATGTATACAGTTAAATCTTCGATAGATGTAAGTATGGAATTAAAATAAAGTAAACTTAAGTGGCTCCTTAAACTATTATTTATTTCGTCGTAATTCTTATATAACAAATACATTAAATATCATTATCACATTTTTCCCAGCAGCAGGGTTTTTTTACCATTCCATTATATATTATACTTAACAATTTTATTAATGTGTCACAGCATATTTAGAAAAATCGAGTCTTTGTGAAAATCCTAGGAAGCAAGATATTCGTAATAATACGAGCTAAAACCAGGAATTAAGCAAAAAAAAATATATATATATAACCGCCTAGCGAATAACTATAATTTGTGGCCGAAAAGGACGTTTTGCTGACCAAGATGCACCCCAATTGCATAACAGATTTTTTTCACAATCTGAAGGATTTTGAAATAAAATCTCCTAATCCATTGAATTGTCTGCTCGATAACTTAAAAGCGCAATGAATATTGTCGAACTGTCAAAATGAATGGCATTGCAATTGTTAATAATAATAATAACCCCACCGCCGTATCTCTACGTTGACGTGGTGGTGGGGCTTGCGCGCTCCAAACACTGGGTCTGTGCCGGTAGAGTTTACTCTGCCGGAACAGGTCTAGGATGAGGGACCAGTGGACACTGACGAGGAACAGAGCTCGCAAGAACAAACGTGCTCGGAGAAAGGAAGTATTCCGATAAGTGCTCGTAGGGATCTTAACCATTTTCCGGGCTCTGGGATTGTTCTGAAAGCCGTGGAATACCTCTCCACTCCTCAAGCAGCTCAGGCCATGTTGCCCCCTTGTCGCTACGTCACTATGTGCTAGCGACAGTTTTCGGGGGCCCATTATTGAGTGTGCAAGTCACCCCTTGCCATTTTTTCCGTGTACATATAAAACATCAGGCAGACGCCTTAGTCCTTCCATAGTTCCAGGTCACCAGTCAACTTAAGCCACCCAAACCCATAGTCCAATATCTTTGTTTCCATATCCTGTTATAGTCCTACACCAAGCGGGGGTTGTCCTTGGGTGTACTTGCATAGTGCATACAGGTATAATCGTCGGTTGGTTCTTCATTTCATTTTACACGGGCCTCTGCGAGTTGGCTTCGGCCCCTCGTACGTCTTCAAACGGGGTTTGACGTAGAATGTGCACTTCGCATAATGTTCACTTCGCAAAATGTGCACATCTCAAAATGAGTGTGAATTTTATCACAAGGGATCAAAATAAAAACCGTTAGGTTACAATTTTTTTTATTTTATTATTTTGCATGATTTTTAGTACGGTAACAGCAGATTCTTTGTAAAAAGTAATCACGTTCAGGAAATGTTTGATTATATTGTATTTTCAGTACATGTCAGTTATACACATAATATAAGTACTCCAGCCATTCATTGTAATATGCTGTGCACCGCATCAAAATGAACATTTATTATTATATATTATTTTAACCTTCTTTTAACTAATCGTATTGAGTTCATTCATTCATTTCATCATTTTGAGATGTGCTCATTTTGGGAAGTGCACATTTTGCGAAGTGCACATTCTGCATCAAACCCTTCAAAAGGTCCGGGACCCCAGGGTCCCGAGAAATGTCAAAGATAAAAATAATAATGTTATATGCCTGTACTAGGATAAACGTGTATCACAGGCGGCATGAGCTCACATTATGCTAATTGTAGGAGCAAAAAAAAAAATAAGTTAGGATTAAATAAAGATCTTAATAAAAATCACTTAGACGCGGTGCGGGAGGGAGGGGTGACAGTTGTCACAAATTGACGAATCACTGAGCTCTCACATAACGTTAACACACCCCGCCGCACCGCGCAGCTACCTCAGGAAATGTCACAGTTAAGCCGTTTGGCTATAATCAGCATTCAAGTTTCCAACCGTCCTATACAAACTAGGTCTTGTCCAAACATCCTGATATTAGCTCGTATTATCACAAAAAGCGTTCTTGGTTTCCATAAGTTTGAAAACTAAGATTCGATTTTTCCAATTTATTATCCTGAGACATTGCATTTTATGGAATGAGCTCAACCTGAAACGTGTGTAGGAGATAAAGACAATTTGTTTCACTTATCCCTGTGGCCGTACTGCCTAATTGCCTTTATTCGTCGACCATGCATTGCCTGGCGATTTGCGCCAGTCAATGCATGGTCAGTTTGAGTTGAGTTCAGTATTTAGCACTATATCGAACCTCTTTACTTTCTCAGCTCGATCGTCCCTCTATTAAGTCATGTTTAGAAGAGTTGGTTCCAAAGTCAAAAATACTTTTTTACATGGTGTTTTGCATAATTTTAGTGTAGTAATTTTTAGTAGGTTAATCAATAACCTTACAGCCAAAGAAAACATTACTTAGATACTTTAGGTAGCAGTAGATTAATAACAAAGTTTAATTGTAGTTTTTTTTGATTTTGTATTTGCATGGTTGTGTAGTATGCATGAAATTTATTGCTTACAGCTTGAAAGGTTTCTTTGCCGTGAATGTGGTAAGGTTAAATGCTCCTGTGACACACCTCCAGCTGCTTCCCAAATAACAACGCCGAGCGACTCCAGTACTACAGAGAATGGATTGAATGACAATGATTTAGATAACTGTGATTCCGTAGAGTACAGAAACCAAAGAGTATACGTACGGTCTAATTCGGGATCTGAACACGATTCCTCAGCGACGAAACCACCCATTTTAACACAACGCGCATCAGAACAACCGTTTGTGCGATCTGCACAAGCAGGAAATGGAAAGTTAAGAAGATCATTTGCTGTGCGCTCCCGAGAGGGTTTAGAAAATCTTCTTAGTTTTGCATCTATCAGAAAAGGGCATGACCAAACGAAAAAAGTACAAAACTAATGAGATTTATAGTGTTTTTTTATAAATAGAAAATTGTTCAATGCATATAATAGCTTTACTAGAGATCAATGTTTTGTTTTTTTGTTTTTATTGTGAATACGTACATGTCTTATCTCACAACTATACAATGTTATAATTATCTAGTTGAAATTAATTAGTTTATAATGTAGATTATTATATTATGTCGTTATTAAGTCTTAAAATAAGGATATAGAACCAAACTAAACCGACTGCTGCATCACTATTAATATAATTATCTGTATTATATTGCACCTAATTTTATTTAAATATATTTTCAGCTTCTCATCCGCATCGTTGTAAATAATGTACAGTTTGCTTTAAATAATAGGTGTTGGTTATCACCGCAGATGTCTTCCTGTCACCTACTAATATTAACATCATCATTTACTGTGTACTTTTCTTCATTGTAGGCTTTGGAATCAAAGTTAGCGTCGTGTCGCGGTACAGTTAGACCTAAAGAACATTCACCAAATTCAGCTTCGGATGTCAATAAGGACTACAGGTGTGTACTCAAGAACTAGATACGTCCCTCATATCATCACATCTGTATCGTGACGTGCTGCCGCAGCATTTAGCTTTTATCATAGTGTAATACTAAATCAAGCGAATCTTTAAACATCGCTTCAAGTTAATCTTGCTGATCATAAAGAATTCAACTCAAGTACTGTGATCGTAATCACATTTTTCCTAATTTTACTAATATCTGTGATGATAATGAAATAGTTAAGTATCGGTATATCTATCTATGTGAACGGTTTTGGCCTACCCACCGGAGAACTAGCACTGTGTGAATTCAATGCCGCACATCATGTAGTTACTAGCTTCACGAAACAAGTGTTGTTTCTGTAAAATATAATAAAAAAATAAAATAAAGCGTCCATCTTTAAAAAAAAAACAAATAAAAGGGAGTTTTAGCTACCGCTATTAGCGGTAATTTAGATCTACGAGTATGTTTCGATTAACTCCAGACATAAATAATAATTGTTATATTCAGTTATTAGTATACTTATCACTTGAGTGCACGTATTCTCGGTGTAAAAGTTAGGAGTATTTGATTCACTTTTACATTACTCCAAGATATAAATAGGATACTTTAGTCTATTGGTGGACAAACATATTTTCGAATGATATTTATGTAAATAGTAGGTAAAGAGGTATGTATGAAAATGTTAAAATTAAAGATTAAAATTTATCAGCAGAAATTGCAATGACATGTATAAATTTATGTATTTTGTACTTGCATAATAGTAACATATTTATGTAGATACAATCAGATCTGTGTATTCGACAATACATTGAGATGAGAATATTATTATAGCAATAAATGTTTAAGTTAGATTTCTCCGTTATGTGCTGTTTCATCATGAATTAATATATTTATATTGAAGGTTTTTTTTTACAATTTGCGGCAAGAATAATTTTATAACACCACTATAATATTATAATCAGGTGCTCAATACACTATTAGTTAAATACTTAGAACTGAAACAGATTGAATAATAATATTAAGAATTAGTATGATTTCTATTAGATTTTGGAAACTTTCTAGGTGTTGCAGAAATAAATTCGTGACTAACCGTTAGTTACTGTTGGGCAATAATTGCATGAGTGTATCACTACATTGTTCTTAGCATGCACTAATAATAATGTGTTTGTCATTCCCATACCTACGCTGTATTATATGTATCCTGTTTGAAGCATTCGTCAATTGTCATTACCAAGTTGATAGAAAATAATTCTACTCTCCCTGAATCGTTGTCGTAGGGTAACAAGCTTGGTACAAAATAATTGTATTATTTAACATTATGACGAGTGAGTCGTGTCTTGCCTTATAAACTCTTGGTGGTAATTTAATTTCGATTATAATTAAGTTGCATTAAATTCTATAATTATTAACTTAATAACACGAGAGAAATTGAAATGAACACAATTGACTGTAGGTAGAATTTGTATTTAAATATGTCTGCTAATAAAAATACTGTGTTTTATACATATAACATACACTTTATAAAAAGGCCCCAAACAAAAGTTTTAATTTAGAACTTACCATGTAACATACCTCTAAACAATTTGTGTGACATCTAATAAATAATAATGTATTCAAAATTGTTCTAGTAATGTCTACATTTTAGTTGGTCAAAACAAAAGTTTGTTATTTGCGTAATATTACTAAAAATGTATTTGCCCAGTTTGCTGCAAATAGTTTTAAGTATCTAGCATTTATACGTTCACGCGTGTGGTGACCAAACAACTTTTTATTTTTTACGCAATATGAAATATCGAACGATAATAAAGTAAGTCAAAACATCCTGGTTTATTTTCTTGAACTTTCTTTATTATTAGTTAAATACTACTTATATTATACACTTATTAATTAATACAGTCTCAAACTATTTGCTTCCCAACAAGCACATTCGACAGCAGATTGGCCCATTCCACTTTATTAGGAACTTCTACTGGAGGTTTAAATATATTTATCAATTCAGGGATAGATTTATTGAATAATTTTATCCTGAGTATCAAAGGTGCGTTCTCTTCTTGATTTATCACCTCCATAAGAATATTACCTGTAAATTGCAGTTTAATTTAACAACAGGGGTACCTTTTCGATTTGTTTGCATAATATTGTATTATAATCAGACATACCTGTAACTTTAGGAGAATCAGTTAGCCATAGGGTCACTACATACAAAGGTAGTGTTTGTACCATATAGATCAATTTGGCTAGTAAATACTGGATCGAAAGGGATAATACTCGAAACTGCAGAATAATAAAATATATAATGTTAGGTACAGGATAATAAGTAAGTAATCCAAGTTAAAATCATTAGAAATCTATTATGAATTTTCAAACTGTATTCTCGGTTTCCTAGAAGAGCGGTGGCCGCGACTTATCGGCTGTCATGAAAATGATGGCAGCGGATCCAGAGGCTTAAGGGAGGATCTAAGGGGCTTAAGACCCCCCCAAAAACATTGAGTTCTTACGTGACAAATCGTATAGAGAACTTGATATTATTCTATATTAATTAAACTTTTTAGCAAGCATTACTCTACCTAATGTTACATTGTCATCAATTATCCTTAACTTAATAATTATTATGTTTTCAAGTATTTTTCTTTATGATATTTTGTTTACGTGGCGAATTTTGAATCCCCGCGCCACTTGTGGCCGCCATGTATTGTATGTTCACCGAAATACCGCAGGTAGTTTTTCAACAACCTAACGAAGTCACTAAGTAATTTGCGAAACATAATCCGAGGAGGCTTGGATAAGTTTTAAGCAAATTTAAATATTGCGAGCTTTTAGTGTTTACTTTGCTATAACCTACCCTCAGTGGAGTCAAGCCCCGCCCCCCCTAAACCAACAGGATAATACTGGATCCGCCACTGGCCGGGTTTGACTTTACGGTGTCAAAAAACGCTCTCTAGGAAAATACACCAACTTACTTTCATAATAACGTTTCAGTGATGAATGACGTCATTCGCCGGTAAATTGCAGATGCTATGTGGCGAACACTGCTCTTCTATAAAACCGTAGCTTTATTAGCATATTGCATAACGGTGATCCGCGTAAGGCGTATTGGGGTCAAGGCATTCCTAATACATGTGAAGACACCAAAATCCAAATGATGCGTTCACACAGTCTTATAGTACCTATACATAGACGATTAAATGGCTCGAAACTGAATTAAAATTCAGCTCATGTCAATAATATATCTTGTAAAGCATGCTTCCTTACCACTGTAAATACGATATAGTAAAGAGTTGTTGTAGGTAACAATAACAGCAATATCGTAAACGCTACAGTGCCTACAAAAAGTTCTTGGTTTGTATATTCGCAGGAGTCTATGCCGCCTCGCAGTGGATTATATTTTCTTCCAACAAACAGTCTCAGTAGTGCAATTAGTCCAGATATTTGTATATTGAATAGCCTGGAAGAAGATATAAACTTTAATAAGTACTGCAACTAAGTAAGTACATTTTGATATCTCAAAGGCAAATGTCATCGGAGCGATAGGTGCGGTAGACCGCGAAATTCCAATTTTCTTAAGCTTTTTGCAATTTGCAAATCAGTGTTCAGGTTGATCTTGAACAAAATATGATTTGCGACCATAACAAATATGTCTTTACAAATTTATAATCATTAGAATCATTAATAGGTACTAAGGAGGTTTATACTCAAGTTAGATTAGTTCCGAACTTTTTTGGAACGTAAGAAAATTTTTAATTTCGCGGGCTGCACTGCGGATTCACGTTAAGGTTTTTGCAATTTGTAGGTCAGAGTCAGGTTGTATCTGATTACAATATGATTCGCGACCGTGACAAGTATGGCGTTACCGAATTATAATCAATAAAATCAGCAATAGAACTCCCTATATTAGAATAATCCCAAAATGTCATGATTTCATTAAATAGTCATTCAATAGGATTATATGAAGTTAGATAGTTTTATTGATGATTTTTAGGGTTCCGTAGTAAACAAGGAACCCTTATAGTATCACCATGTCCGTCTGTCTGTCTGTCTGTCCGCGGCTTAGCTCAGAGACGGTTAGTACTAGAAAGCTGTAATTTGGCATATATATACATATTAATCATGCCGACAAAGTGGTAAAATAAAATCAAGAAATTTTTTTTTTTTTTAGGGTACCTCCCCTACACGTAAAGCAGGGATGTTTTCTTTTTCCTCGTCTACCCCATGTTGTGGGGTATTGTTAGAAAGGTCACAAAAATACTGTGAGTTTGTGAAAACCATTTTTGGATTCAGGGATCCGTTTGCGAAATATTAAGCTTTTAACAAAAAAAAATTGTTAGAGTCAATTGTCCCCCCTTTTCTAGCTAAATGGTTGTACTTGGACTTGTGAAAAAATTCACAGCAGTAGTATATATAACAAAATTAAAAGGAGAGCTATCAGAGCTAAGTAGGCTGTACAGGTTAACGAGTAATAACCAACCAACTTAAATTTGCGGTTTGAAAAACATGATCTTCCATAGATTCCGTATGGGAGAACATGTTTTTCAACTACAATGTTAAGTTTTTTCTTGGGATAAATTCATCCCAACTACGGAACCCTTCATTGTGCTTGGTCCGACACGCACTTGGCCGGTTTTTTATGCTTACAAATCTATAAATAAATATTTTATACGGCCGCGAATCATATTTAGATCAACTTACAAACTGATACTGACCTGCAAATAGCAAAAAACGTAATACAATTTGAATTTCCCGGGCTCCCCTGATGCTTTCGCCTTGAGTGATTTGTTCTTATGGAACAAACCTAACTTTGAATTTCGCGGGCTACCTTTCGCTGCGGATCCTCTAAACATAAAACAATTGATGTGATGTAAATCAAGATAAGCAATCAATACTATAATGTATCATTTAATTCATAAAAAAACATCGCGCCGTCCTTCTATGAGAGTAGGTAGAAAATGTCACATGCTGGGATATTTCCTTGTGAGTAAAAAATATATATATATACCTGGCTGCATACACATAGATGCAATAAGAATGGAATGTGGCAATGCATATCAGATCAGACACAATAGCAGTTTGAAATGTGAATCCCAAATATCCTATGTAGTGGTAAATGTGAAGTATAGTATCCAGTTTCTCCCCTGATACATCTGAAATATATAATGCTGTAGTTTTATATTTCAAAATAATAGTGTCTTAATTTTACAATATAATAATAATATGGCATATTTTACCCAAAAACAGCCACCACAATTGAACATGATAAGAGAAGTATTTCCCTAACATTTTATTGAATGCATTGTTGAGTTTTAATCCAACTGGAGCACCCATAAGCCATTTCAGTAGAGAGTAAAGTGAATTAATTAATTTCTGGAATAGAAAAAAAAAGTTAATGTCTGTTGGGTAGGTTAAGGAATAGATGACATAATTTATGTATGCTAAAACTTTCAAATTGAGTTTTATAGATGTCTACTAAATTACATTAATACCATGTTTAAACACAGAATATTTCATTTGAACTTAAGGTTAAAAGACATAAGGTTGAAATTCGATTAAGTATCATATCAATGTTGGTGGCCTAAATTCATCCGGATCCAGCATACACAAAATGTTCTAGCTGCTATGAATCTATCAAATTTTACAATCTATTTTGATTTGGTTGTAAAAAACTGTAAAAAAGCATACAGGCATGGGCTTTTCTTCTACTATATTCAAACTCATGAAATGGAATTGTTTATTCTGTAAATAGGATATCAGAATCACTTTAACAGGTAAAACAATAAATAAAAAATTGGCTAGATGGAGTGAAATGAAAGTCTTTATAGCTTAAAAAACAAATTGTCTATAACTACACATGTTTTACCTCCAGAACTCCCATTAGTGCTATGCTGATATCTGTTTTGTCCTCTGAAAGCAACTGTAGAGCAATGTATCCTAATAGGATGTCCATCATCACCGCCACAATTAAATTGCCTTGTTTTACTGTTACCTATAGAAATGTAGTTAATCATTTATATAAAACATTCAGAATGGGCATCATTATTACTGATTTGATTAATAAATGTGTCATAGCTATAACACCCTTAGCTCGACCTTTCTCGCCGTACAGTGTTTGGTGCTAATTCGCCTATACCTCCCATGTGCAAACATATAAACGAACGCAGCAACCTGGTTGACGTCCACGCAGACTCAATATCAACTTTTGTCAGACGTAATTAGTATTAGTTTTTAATATTACTATCTAGAATTCAAGTACATTGAGTCTTTAAGATTAAAGTTACATTTAAGACACTATTACCTATATGTTCCTATCTGTTTATTATCTGTAACAACTGTTGGTGAACCTTAATTAAATAAATAAATAGTTTGTTACACATGTTAAGTAAAATATAACTTACTTTTTTGTCTCTTTTGATAGTTGATATAAGCCAATTAATTAATTTCCAGTAATTATAAATATGTTGCAGGAACATAGAAGAAGCCAGCCACTGCTGGTTTCGAATGTGTTCTTTATCATCTTTTTCAGTGGTTTTTCCATGTTCGTCTTGAATTAAATGCACCAGTTTTGTAAAATAATTATTCTTGGTGTCAGTAATAGCTTGAGAATCTTTAATACTGTTATAATCATAGAGCATAAGAATACAACTACTGGTAGTGCTTACTTGATTACCATTTAATAGCAACTTGTTGATTTTTAGTTTAATGTTTTGTCCTATGTCCAGAAAATTCAAAAATCTTCTGGACGTTTTCCTAGGAAAATAATCACCGCAGTATCCGTATATTTCATTTTCTTGTTGTTTCCCGGACCATAGCTCATTATTTGTTGTGTATTTGGTGATATAAATCGTGCAAGTATTATCTTCCAAGAGAGTAACATAACCCTTGAAAAATACTTCTTTTGAATTCTGTGGAAATATAGGCAGCAATATTCTTACTGTAGTGGGCATTTTTGCAACATCGTCTTTACATTACTGTGCTAAATAAAATTATACTCGTAAGTACTGAACGAAATAAATAATGGTGTTCCTCAAAACAAACCAAACTAATGATAGCAACTGTCAAATACTAGTGATGGGCGTTCAATCAACGAACTAGTTGAATCAACCGTTTATCTCCTGTCAATGTATTAACGTTAACTGTTTATGAATCAACTAGTTAAATTCGTCAACGACGTTTATGAATTTAACTCGTTTATTATTCAACTAAATTCGAGAACGCAAATGCAACGAACTGAGCAAATTAAAAAACCTTCCATTGTTAATGACATCATACATTGCGAGCGACTAAGTAACGCATAAAATTAAATTAAAATTAAATAAAACTTTATTTCAGACTAAGGTCCATATTTTAATTAGTAATTTGGTTTTAATAACAATGGTGCTTAAAGTAGGTTACTATTGTTAGTTTACACGAACTAAATTTATTTATGTAGACCTATGACTGTCCCCACCCAGTGTGCCTGAAAGGGACAGTCCGGTCTGGCAGCGATCATTTTTAGAATGCTGTTGTCACTACCATGTAGGCGCCGTAGTAACGAGGCCGCTTTCTTTCGCATGATGGCATGGAAACTATCTGTGCGAGCCTCCGCGAACATTCCCGAGGCGCTACAACGCCATGGCAGTCCCAACAGCATCCTAAAAGCATTATTAAATTGAACACGCAGGACGTTGTATGCTGGGAGTCGGGAGTCGAGAGCCGACTTCCGGCTACCGTAGGCGCGGGCCTGCGGACGGTGAGCAATGGGCAGCTCGCCGTCCGATAAGGACCAGGCCCGTGTCGACGGCGCGTTGTGTTCCACGCGCGCCTCAAAGAGATGTCAGCACCAACCGATGGGGTCGAAAGACCAATGCCTGCTGGGGTCGCGGGTTTGTCCGAAAGGGATATCGCGGCCCCGGCACACAGGCAACGGAAGGAACACGGGTGGGTTTTAGTCAGTAAAAGTCTGACACACCCTCTCGCTCTGCCCAGAGCGGGAGAAGTCATTTGATGATTTCCCATCCTGAAAAAAAAAAAAAAAAAAAAGGACTTATGCTCAGCGCGTGTATGATACCCACGGGCCACTCGTGTAAAAGGACTGACAGAACGCCTTAAAAAACCATAACACATAAAACGTGGATTTTTGAAAAAGTATGACGATATTGGTGGACTGGCGCGCGCTGGTGCCGCCTGAGAGAAACCGGTTCATACTGGTTTGACAATTAAATGTTTCATAATTTAATCAAAATGTTTCAAAATTAGCATTATAACAAGTCAGTAGATGTAGCTCAGAGACTAGTTCAACTCGTTGAACGTTGAATAAAAACCGTTGAATGAATTAACGGTTTACTTTGTAAGTTGACA
The DNA here is from genome assembly GCA_947364205.1 of Agrochola lota. Lineage (NCBI taxonomy): Eukaryota > Metazoa > Arthropoda > Insecta > Lepidoptera > Noctuidae > Agrochola > Agrochola lota. The sequence goes on along the minus strand of OX376223.1, from coordinate 11,499,167 downwards.
TTAGTGCACATTAACTCGTTGACGAATTTAACTAGTTGACGAACGTAAATCAACGTTGACGTTTCGTTAACGGAAAAACCTTCAACGACCCATCGCTATCAAATACTGTCATTTAATTTGGATTCACAACTCAAAATGAATACCATTGCATGGAATTAGTAATGACTATAACTTGTCCCTTGCTGACGAGGGCACCATGGTATACTATATCAAGGTCTGGCCTTCCGGGACTAACACATGCTTACGTCACTATCCAGTTGCCACTCTATTGCAACAAAACACGATTAAGGAAAGATTTTCAGAAAGCAAAGCGTAATTGTTAATTAAAACCTCATTGTTTTATCGGATTCGCACAGGTAATAAAGGTGGTTGGGGAGTTATTATTACAAACTTCTGGTAACACAGATGTGATGACGTAGCTTGTGTTGCCCACGTGACCACTGTGTTTCGGAATGCCATACCTGGCGAAGTTTATTATACCTAATAGTCCTAATATCATGGCAATTGGCATGGCAGGCACTATTGCTTGTCAAGCTTAGTTTCAAACAGAATTCAAAAGGTCGACTGACAGAACAGTAAAAGAAAGAAAAATATTTTGTTTGGTACACGCACAGGAATACAAACAGTCATAAAAAGGGAGTATTTAAAAAAAAACAATAAAAACTAACAAAATAATAACGACCAGAAAACGAACCACCGTTAAACCGACCATAAATCGAACAGATTAAGAACGTGTGACTCCGGATTTTTAATTTGTCTTGTTTAAACCTATAAATTTGACTTTTATGTCTTAGCGATGTGTCTTAGGTTTTAAAACTTTTTGTGTGTAATACTAATAAGGCCGTGCATCACAGCATGTATTTACTGTACTGGCAGGTATCTGTCCGGACAACGATGAAGACAGGACGCTTTTTTTGGCGATTATGGTAACAGAGCGTGGTTTATCCAAAAGAAATACGTATAATTTATTTATTTTATTAAGGTTAACCACAAATACGGTACGACTTCGACTTTAGTTTAACGTCCATCGATTTAAGGGGTGGGAGTGGAGGGGTAGGGGTTGCGGATGTGTACAACCCCCTGTGAAGAAAAAGTTGTGGACCCCCCCCCCCCCCCCCTTTTTTTGAGATATGATTTTTTTAATATTCTAACCAGACTAGAATTTTCGGAAAGACTTATTTAAGGGTACATATATATACGTGTATTTGTGTATGGGGTGGTAGCAGATCACCCCCCGTCAAGGGGGAAGTTTAGGAAATGCAGTTTTTTTTTAAATAAATATTTTACGATCTTATTTTGAGGATATGATTTGGTGATTTTTTTGAGGAAGCAGCTTTATAGGGAACTTATGGTAAGGTAAGGTAAGAAGGGGACGGCGGGATAAATTGTCTGCTAAAGATGCTGTAAAGGCAGAAATAAATAATATTTTCCGGATCCGAAACATATCTCAAAGCGCAGAATAAATAGCTACGTCAAGTGAAAATAGTACAAGAGAAACTGGTCGCCCGGATTTGCTGGGATTCCTAAAAAGAAACACCAGTAATGCAGATATGACATCCGCTACGGTAATGAATTTATTCAAAATTTATACGGAAACACAGTATCCTGAAAAAAGCCACAATTGGGATGAAGTTGTGCAATTCTGTAAATTTAATAAACATTTAAAGCCTTTAGACGAAATAGCCTATATATACCTAGCTGTGCCTGCTACTTCTGTAAGGTCAGAGAGAGTATTTTTGGCGACAGGACAAATACTAAATGATAGAAGAAACATGTTACGCTATGACGCTGTTGACATGTTGTGTTTCTTAAATCAAAATCAGCATTTGTTGTCTTTATAAAACGTTTTTTTTTAAAATAAATTATAATATTAAGTATATCAATTGATTATTCTTATTTCTTAATTTTTAATGTATAAATTTAAAAAAAGAAACAAAATTTCGTTATTTTTTATTTATTTATTTTATTCTGAACAAAAATACATTTGTGTCGAATACAGGATTAATACAATAATAATAATCAATAAAAGTTACAATTAATTACAAGTTATTAATACACGGAATAATAATAATAATCAATAAAATTTACAAATAATATGGATAAAAAGTCAAAAATAAAATAAGAATTCAACTCAATCAAAAAAAAATCAAGAAAAATAATAATAACATGTCAAGAATGAGACTTAAACGATAAACAAGTTACACTGTGGCATTATTTTTGTCCCTAAAAAACTCTTCTATACTATAGTAGCACTTCGTCAATAGGAATGAGTTTAATTTGAATTTAAATATTCTTGGATTATTAATCATTTTTAATTCTAATGGCAATTTATTGAAAATTTGTACAGACTGTACTTTAGAGCTATGTTTGACAACATTTAATTTTGGCTGCAAATAATTAGGCAAATCTTTCCTGCGCGTTTCCACCCTAGTTGCCCTTTCTTCCTTTGTCTCGTATTTCTCTAGGTTTTTTAGAAAACTACTTAGTAGGACCAAAATATAAAGACAAGGTACAGGTAAAATCTTTAATTTCACAAAATGCTCTCTACAAGATTCAGTTTGCTCTATGCGAAGAATAGTTCTGAGGGCCCTTTTTTGCATAACAAAGGCTGCATTTATATTGTATTTATAACTGTTCCCCCATAGTTTAATACTGTACCTCAGCTTGGACTCAACTAAGGCAAAATAAACATTTCGTAACTGAGCAATGGTTAGTTCGTCCCTTAAACTTCTTAAGGCATAGCATGCACTGCTCAGAGTATTTGTGATTGCTTCCAGTTCTTGTTTCCAGCACAAGAGCTCATCAATTTGTATTCCTAAAAATTTTAAATTTTGCACAATTTCCACTTTATTCCCCAATGAAGCTATTTCAATACTATCATTATTCCTCACAGTTGATTTGAATAGCATACATTTAGTTTTCTCCACATTGAGTTTTAAATTGTTAGTGGAAAACCAATGTTCAAAAGCAGACAGTGCATGATTCACTTTGTTTTCTAAGTCCCTTATAGAGATATCGTTCATAACAGCACTTGTGTCATCAGCAAAAATAACCATTTTGATGTCTGGTACTATCTTATACATATATTTAGCTAAGTCGTTAAGAAATATTATAAAAAATATTGGACCCAAGACTGAGCCCTGTGGAACTCCCTTTTGTACTCTAACAAGCTTAGATTTATTCTCCGGTGACCTCCGGTTTTTCACCGGAGATTGCCCAATCATCGGTGAATTCAATCGGTTGTTAAAATCTCGCTCCGATCCAAACCTCTATCACCAACAGTTGTTACAGATAATAAATAGATAGGAACATAGAGGTAATAGTGTCTTAAATCTAACTGCACAACCAATTACAGGCAAACACCGCGTGCAAAATGTTCTTTGTGACTATAGCTTTAATTTTAAAGACTCAATGGTGCCGATTCTCTTGTACACCGAACTAAACTATCACTAAAATTTCTTACTTTTGGCTATGAGAATCTAAGAGCTATTCTGCAAATAAAATTCTCTAAACTAAAAATTAATTTTGACACAACTAAAATAGAATTTGACGATCGCGAATCCACGTGGTACCCGTGGTTTGTCCTAAACCGTGATTTTTTTTAGAGCCGGAGGCGCGCAGGGGGTGCCGCCACGACGTGTTTTATATGGAATTTAATACTTTTTGTATGGAAAACATGAAAAAATATTGCCTACATGTTCAGGTTAAGGGGTTTAAAGATTTTTAAAGGGAGTCGAAATTTTCATTATTTTTGCGATAGGACGCACCATTTTCGAGATATAAGCCAAAAAAAAAATATACAGTACAGTTTTTGCATGTGAGGTCGAGATGTTGGTGTGAATTTTAGTTCATGACAACTTATTTTAACCCACACCTTTTTAATCGCGATTATAAATTGTTACGTTTAGTAGGGTTTGGTATTTTACGATCAAAATTTTAGGTGAAAAATGTCAAATTCAGAATAGCAAAATTTTGATTTTCACTAAACTAAAAACTCAGTACTATCTTAGTGCTGTCAAACTAAAATATAGTTACGTTGTGTCACTTTAGTCTATTTCAGGATGGGAAATCGTCGTTTGACAGGAATAAACAAAATTTTAGTGATTTTTAGTCTAGTTTAGAGGCATTTGTGACAAGAGAATCGGCACCAATGTACTTAAATTCTAGATAGTAATATTAAAAATTAATACTAATTACGTCTGACAAACGTTGTTATTGAGTCTGCGTGGACACCAACCAGGTCGCTGCGTTCGTTTATAAGTATGTAATCCCGGTAGTAGTAGTACGTACCCGTGGGATATTTTCCGACATCCACGCGGGCGAAGCCGCGGGCAAAAGCTAGTCCTATATAAACCACGTTCATCCTTAGAGCAAAAAGGCAAAAAGCATCCACCCACGATCACCACAAGTCAGATTTTTATCATACCGTGAACGTAGACCGTGAATGGTAATTTATAAAGAAACCATAGAGTATAGTAATACGTAGGAAGGAAACTAACTATTCTCAATGCATCTCTGAAAAACAATGCCAAATGACATTGTTCTGGAACTGATAACTTTATTTGTAAATTCAAAAAAATATTGTCGCCATTTTAGTTCCGTAATTTGATTGATTTGTTGGCTTGTAGTGGCGACTCGAAGTTTTTGAGAATAAATTGAAATACGAACCAGTTTTGAACACATGAGAAAATAGTATTCTTGCCACCTAACTAGGATTTTATTATTTATTTAGGAATAGAAACTTGCAAATCGGAAAAGGATAGATTTCCGATTCAATATGTCAGCCCACGAGCAAATGAGGGCAATGTTGGACCAACTGATGGGCACCGCTCGCAATGGTACTTTTTTTGTATCTTTTACATTTCTGGGTTTTCGATCTTTCCTATTCTTCCTTTATTTGCAAAAAAAAAAACAAAGCAAAATTTTTGACTTGTTAGTGCTGCTTTTGATGTATCTTTTACAAATTGTTTCAGGTGAATCAGACAGACATGGGGTTAAATTTTATGACGATTCAGTTTGCAAATCGTTTTTATTACAATGTTGTCCTCATGAAATCCTATCCTCCACGGTAAGATATTCTGTTTTGATAACAACTTGTTAATGAATTCTGAGTTTTCATTAAAGATTTGTGTTATGAATAAAAAAAAATATCTTCTTGACTTATTAGCAAGAGCTAAAAATGTTCATAATTCAGTGTTAATGAAATCTCAGTAATTTGATTTTGTATTGGGAGTTGCAGTGCTTTTTTGGTCCACATACATTAAGATATTAAACGTCATGTTTAGAACCAATTGATTCAATTTTTTTCAACTACTTGGTACTGATCTTAATGTATGTGTTTGATTTTCACTCTCACATCTCTTGCCGTATGATCTTATGAATTTAGTATCGCTGGAGAATTCTTACATCGGAGTGGCATTAACTGTGGTGAAATATGCTTTTCAGAAAATGCCCAACACTAGTCTTTATTGCTCATCACAATACTTAACAGATGAGGGATAGATTGTATGAGTTAGGCTGTTCTGTAAGTACCAAGATGTACGTATGAAAACATTTATAGTTAGCTGATTGTATTATTACTGCTATGCAGTATTTAATTTAATAAGGCTCATGAAATAATTAAATTTTCCAACGGTTACTAATGCTGCTTCGGTGAGTACATGAGAAAATTTTAGGAACATGAAAAAACATAAGCCCGGGTGAGAGCAATTTGGTGTCATACATTCTAACTACATTGGGTACGTACTGTGCTGTTTAAATGGCTAGCATATCCAACAAACTTATGCATGAGCAAGAAAAATTTACAAACTACAATGAAATTATTGAATGTTTTAGTTAAATTGTACTAAATGTTATTAAATGAATTGGACCTTTACATATCATAGATATTGTCTAATCAGCAATTTAAAAATCATAAGTATTTATTATTTGCCTGAATATGTATATAATAGTAAACAAATATAATGTATTGTTTTGGTACTAGTTAAAATATTGTTACTATAATCAGATTTTCAACGTTTTTACTTGATGACAAAAACACTGCACACAATTTTCAATATTAAAGTTAGAATTAAATATTTGGATGATATAATCTCCAAATATTGAAAACTTAGAGAATATTGAAAATGATAAGAAAAAAAATGCACAAAGAAAAACATCATTGAAATTGCTATAAGTTGTATTCTAATAATTTTTGTAAAGATTGTCTGTGACCTTTAATTTTATTCTGTTCTCTAAATATATCTTCGGTCTAGTTAGGATATTCAGAAGGGTGTTTCCTCTAACATTTGTAAGTATTTATGATAAATTACATTATCCTGTGCGTGAACCTGGGCTGTGTGAGCTGTGGTGATGTAGTATGTATTTCTTTAAATATTTTTATGACAGATTTTTGTGTATTGAGAATATATTTTTATAAATGTCATTTTGTGTCTGTTAGGGAATGATTAAAAAATTGTAATATTAAGTAAAACAGAAAAATAAATAAAGTTAATCTCATTCATCTCACCTAAACTTTTTGTAAAATATATTAATGGGCACATATTATTTATGTGGTGTTTTTTTTGCAGCGAATGGATTTAGGTGAGTGTCCAAAAATACATGATTTGGCTCTTCGTGCGGATTATGAATTAGCTTCAAAAACCAAAGACTATTTCTATGACATTGATGTAAGTATGATTCATTAATAACATTTTTTTTTATCCCTTTGGGACCAACCACACCAGTTGTGCATCTTTGTGATGGTTTCTGTGATAACAGATACTTCAAATCAACTTCATACAAAATTCACGCCAATAGTGTGGTTAATTCTTTAGTTGAGTGCAGTGCAACTAATGACACAAAATGAGTATCAATGACAGTTATATTTGTTATAATTTTCAAGTCAGGTACGTAAGTGCCTGGAAAAAAAATACGATGTTCCATAAAAAAAAAAAAGAAAAGTAATTTGATTTAAAATGCCTAGGCAACAGAACATTTAGAAGCATTTATAGCCGACTGCGATCGTCGCACAACAGCGGCTAAACAGCGCCTTGCTGAAACTCAGGAAGAACTGTCTGCTGAAGTCACAGAGAAAGCTAATGCTGTGCATGAGTTGGCTGAACAGATAGGTCAAAAACTAGCTCGAGCTGAAGCACTGGGGGAAGAAGGCATGGTAGAAGAAAGCGTTAAACTTATGGGAGAGGTTAGTTGTGTAAAATGCTGGTCATTAGTTTTGCATATTTATTATAATTCCATAGACTATCTTTACTATTTACAAGTCATATTCCAGATTGATGAACTACGCAAAAAGAAGGCAGTAGCTGAACAAGAATATCGCAACTCCATGCCCGCTTCTTCTTACCAACAACAGAAACTACGCGTTTGTGAAGTGTGCTCTGCATACCTGGGTATACATGACAACGATAGACGGTTAGCTGATCATTTTGGAGGGAAACTTCATCTTGGATTTATTACCATTCGAGAGAAACTATCCGAATTGAAGGTGAAATGTACTACTACTTCCTTTTCACTGTTCCATTGTGTCATAATGGAGTTCGCTCTTTTTTTTTTCAAGCACCCCACGTGATGTTAACAAATTTACTTCTTGTGATTCTTTAGAAAACTGTAGACAAACGCCGTGAAGAGCGCGGCGCTTCTGAGCGTGAGCGTACAGGTGGTCGTCGTCACTACGTCGGCGGACGAGAGTTAGACCGGCGTGCTCGACGCCACCGCGAGTCTGCGAGGGACCGCGACCGCAACAAGGAGTCTGATCGCGACCGTGACCGTAAGGACAGGGATCGGCGGGATGGCGAACGTGAGCGTGAGCGGAGGTAAATTTCAATGGTTCAAATTTTATATTGGCTTTAGCAAACTTGTAGCTTCAGAAAAAAGAATAAGTAATAATTATGTGCAGTTTTTTTTATTGTGTTCATTTGTTTAGGTGATAATGCCCTGAATATTAGTATAAACAATATTAAATAGGCCCTAACCCTGGTGAGCCTTTGATATGTGAGTGAGAAACCTCTACTACTGATAACTACAATGAGGTCCCCAACACTTTTCCATTGAAATACCTCTGTTATTGGGAATAATTAAATCTTTATAACTGAAAATGCATATATTGTTAGATTTTACCTCTATAATTGGAACTAGTTTTGCTTGTGTATTAAGACAACTAATAATAATTTATCAATGAATATTGCTCTGGAAATCTTTAATAAACCAATGAAAACCTTCATAATTGAAAAAAAAGGTACATTTCAACCTGTCTTACAAGGCATCTGTAAATAAGGCAACTGTCATTTTCAAACCTATTTGGGAAACTGAAATCCTAGGTCTCTTGAGATCCCACTTATCCAGGTTATAATCTTATACATCTCTACATATTATAAAACAAAGTCCTCCCGCCGCGTCTTTCTGTCTGCCTGAACGCGATAAACTTAAAAACAACCGAACTGATAAATATAATTCATTACTGCTTGTGTAAATTGGCTGAAATATGATGACGATTGTTGAAGAGGTCGGAAAAAGTCATGCCGGCTGGGAGCTGGACTGGCGTGCGCCGCGTAAATCAATAGAGTTATAATATGAAACAACTTACTATATCTTATAGTTTGCAATTCTTTACTGGTCAAATATTTGCAGCATTGGAATTACAATACATTAAAAATACTTCAAGTAGGATGAACAACAGTTAAATTTTAATCTAACCCACATGCTCGACGCAACCGGATGATACGACGGAAAAAAAATTGTTGCCATAATATGCTCTACTACCCGTGCGAAGCCGCGGCGGGTTGCTAGTGTTGTATATTTTATAAAGGGTGACTCATCTTTAGTGTTTCTGAATTATATTGTTGATTTACAATTTCACTTTTGTTCTAACAGACGTAGCCGGTCACGCAGCAGAAGTAAGCGCGAGGGCTCGCGCGAGCGATCTCGCGGCCGTGACCGCGATCGTGAACGTGAGCGTGAATCTCGCCGCAGCCGCTCTCATCGTTCTTCCTCGAAAGAACGCAGACGGGACTAGCCGTTAACATATCTATAACCTTTATTAATAATTTATGATCCTCTTTCTCTCTCAAAACTTACCGTGTGGTTGATTAAATCCCACACTTTTATTACCCTTGCAATCGAATTTTCTCATGCATAAATTGATTTAGTAAAAGTAATGAGGAATGCGCTTCTATGTTTTTATTAGCTCTGCCTATAACTCAATTAACTGAGTTTAATGACTATTTACTTAATCGCAATATGCATGTACTGAGGGTTTACGCAATACCAATTTTCAACGAGTTATAAACATGCACTTTACTTGGTTGTAGAATTGTATAATGTATATGCCTAATGCGTTTTCATCACCAATAGTTGTGTGTAAATTTAGTTTATGTTGTGGTTTTATTTAATGTAGAAAAAGTTATTTCTTCTCACCGTGATGTATATTTCTAATTTCTAGTGAGGTTATAAAATAATGGTATTGTAACCGAAAAACTTTTTAGGTTAGTAAAAGTAATTATAACTAGCACTGCCGTCATAGGAGCAATGTATTCTAACGCCTAAGTTTTATTTCATTCTATTTGACACAATGTTTTTGACTGACGATGCAACTAAAATAAAGTTCCAGTCTATATGTATAATATATTCTGTATTTCTTGGACGATCTTGCAATACTTACTTTTTTTTAAAGATTCGATCTGAAAAAGATAGAAGTACAAACTACAATGCATGTAGTGGGTACGGAACTGACTTCTACGCTGGATCGTTCAGGCGTTAGCATAGGTGATATAAAAAGTTATAATTTAGTTTTAGATTATAATTGTAAGACTTGTTAGGTTTTAATGTAAAATAATTTGAAATATGATAAGTATATTTCGTGTCGGTATAGGTAACTAGTTCATTTGCGCTAGTTCTATGATGGGATGAGTTTATTTTAGAAGCGATAAAAAGGTCAATATTTCCGGAACAAGTAAAAAAATATTGCAACATGAAAGCATGATGTAACATTAGTTTAGTGCTTTTTGTTTGTTAAAATTAAAATCATTATAATTGACTTTCGTGTTTCTTTTATCAACGCCGATGACACATGCAGCATGAGTCATGCTCATACTCGAGTATAGCTAGTCCACTCTGAAATGACGCGCCCCACTACCGCATTTACGCTCACAGTAATGCGGATTTCTATGCGTAATGCGGTAGTGGGGCGCGTCCGAGATCGGAACTAACGCGGCCATCTTCATTTTTTCAGAACTTCACTGAACAAGAAGATTCGTAAATGTTTACCAATAGAGCCCCCACATCAAAGTAATTTGAGCGCCAAAAGATCCTTGTAGCCCATATGTAAAAAATAAAAAGTAACGTTCAAAAAAATAAATATAAATTTCTGTTCGTTGGTAAGCGCATCACTTAAGAACGGCTGGACCGATTTGGCTATTTTGTTTTCTAAAATGTCCATAATAGTCCGAATTAGGTTTAATTCGAAAGAAAAATTGGAAAAGATTCCCAGAAAATTACAAATTCGGAAAGGACAACGTCTTTTTCCTATAGAATTATTGTATGATCTCTAGACTTTCTCAAGAATTTTTTGAAGGAGCGACTAGAAATCAATTAATTTTTTTGTAAGTTTTGACGTTCAAAAGTGCCTTATAAATTTGAAATAAATTATTTGACTTTGAGACGATCACAAACTTCGAACAAGTCGGGTCTAGTTATTTATAAATTTTAAATAAACAATTTGATTGATTTCACATATAAGTAGTACGGTACTGGTCGATTATTGCAATGAATTTTGTACCGAATAAATTTCATAGTTTTTTATTATTCAATTAGCTGGCCCCGCCCTTGCTTCGCACGATTTTTACTTGATAAAATATTAAGATTTCTTCATATTTATGTAAATTTAATATGAATGTATTATGCACATAAACCTCTCGGAATAAATTCTCTACGTGATGGTGAAAACTGTATTAAAAGCCGTTGCGGAGTTTAAAAGAATAACGTGGTCACATAGACAGATACGAGAAGCAACTTTCATTATATTATGTAAACTATAGATAATCATCAAAATGCGAGGTGTGACTGACACTGGCATGGCCACCATCAGGGATTTTAATTTTGATAACACAAAAAAAAAACATGTATGCAATTCAATTTTTTTTTAATCTTGTTTTCCCTTTTTTTTTTTTCGATAATCGCGACAATATTCTGCATTCGTTTTCGGCTTAATTGAAGAATTTTATTATAAAAATGATGAAGAATTTTATTATAAAAATGAAAAAACTCTACAAACGTATAATACGTACACGTATACAAAACACCACGGTTGTTGTGATGCCTTTTCTAAAGCTTTGTACTACGCATGAACAAACACGTATGAACAAACGTACACGGTACAACGCTGAGGCTCAAGCAAGCTCCCACTATGCCTTGGTAAACACGAGTGGAGGGGGTACGAAGCAGAGCACAAAGAGAACCACCAATATAAGAAAAACTGTATAATGCTTCCTAGCTCATTTTCTCCCACATTAAATCTTATGAACTTATGTGTCTATCTCTTTTTACTGTAGCTTTTTCGTTTCATCGACTTTCAAATCACAACGATGTTAAAGAAGTTTTCACGTCACAAATTCTCAAGATTTTTCGTAAACTCTTCGATCTAGCTCTTGGACTATACCTTAAAAATTAAACTCATTATAACTTCTCAACATGGGCGTACCCAGTTTTTGGCCGGGGGGGGGGGGGGGGGGGGCAAATTAGACATTTCTTAAGGCTTAAGGCCACCTATAAACCCTTATAAGTTTAAACCAGTGACCGACAAATTCTGATATTTGGCGACAAATTTCGACGCGAGTCAGTCGCCGCACCCAAGGGGGAATCAAAAAATACAGCATGTTGAAGTTATAAGAAATAACTTATAGGAATTTCATACCGCGCCAGGATGATATTTGGAATCATCTTCATCCCAAAAAAAAAAACAGTCGGCTGCATGGAAGTGAGGTGAATATTATGTCAGTCACGTAAATAAACATGATTTTGCGAAGGAATATCAGGGCTAAATTCGAAATTATGGGTAGTAGGGCAACGTGTTCAAAAGAACGTTGCAGTGCTGCAGTTTTATTTTCCTCAATTTTGGTGGAAAATAAAACTGCAGTTTTTGGGCTCCAGACAATAGTATATGGTGGCGCTGTAATCGCGCGCTGTCAACAACTTTTTTATGTGACTCATTGACTTGAACTAATAAGTATTATATTATCTGTGCTTGAACTAACTTTACTCTTTATCTCGCTAGCACACTACTGCTCGCGGACTGAGTGAGAGCGAGAGTGAGCGGCGGGGAGAACGCTCCAAGGCGCCGATAGTTTAGGTAATTTCATTTTACGGTGAATAAAATGGTAAATAAAAAAAATAAAAACGTGTGTGCAATTCACACGTGGTAGAAGTGAAACCTTCAAAAATTTTGGAGAACCACGAATATAAGAAACAACTGTATAATGCTTCCTATCTCATTTTCTCCCACGTTAAATCTTATGAATTTATGTGTCTGTCTCTTTTTACTGTCGTTTTTTCGTTTCATCGACTTTCAAATCACAACGATGCTAAAGAAGTTTTCACTTAAAAAAAAAAACAAATATAATATCTACTCTTCAGTTTGCAAAGTTTCATGATCTAATTTGTGTTTTCTGTCGAGAAAATTTTATGGAATCGTGTTTTCGTCAAACATAGTACTTAACATTAATCTTTAAGTTCAGCATTTAATTATTTCAAAATTAAAGTTGCTGCATAATTTCGATGTAACGGACGATCATACTGAGAATTTGAGGTATAATAAACGTATCTGGTTGTGCCGTGCACCCATATGCATCTTTCCCACCGCCGGCGATTAACGAGAAGCGAGTAGAGCTAGCAATTGAAAACGAGCCGTCGAGCAACGATCAGTGAGTACGGCGACGGCGACTATCGATTAATCGCTCGCTGTTATGCGTATGTACCAAGCGCGAGTCTCCCAGCGAGTGTTCTGCCCGCCAAGAGAGCGTCGCGAGTACTCTCTTTAGCTCTTGTCGCTGCGACAAAAGAGTAATCGCCGGCGGTGTGAACTTACACGGGGTCTACAACAGGGCCGTTCTGAACAAAGGCACCAAGAACTTTTCCGCATGTTCTCTCATTCACACTCGCCTCATGTCTCCATTTGGTTCCTAAAAAATGTTATTGCGCAGCAGGGGTAACGTCTTAAAACTAATTGAATCTTATCTTCACAAACGTAAGCAGGTTACCGAAATAAGTCAAATTTGCAACAAACGTGAGATAACTGTAAGATCCGAGGAACGAGAAGTAATATACGGAGTACCGCAAGGCAGTGTGGTGGGCCCTCCGATGTTCACTTTATATATAAATGACTTGCCTAAAGCTGTTGACCACCCAATGACACTTTTTGCTGACGATTGCACTGTGACTATAGCTTGTAATGACAAAAGTACGTATGAACATGACATTAATAATTCGCTTATATCTATCATAAATTGGCTTAATAATAATAATTTAATCATTAATTTAAAAAAGACTAATGTAATTCATTTCGGACAACGTACACATACAGCTAACAATAATAATGTCCAGTATAATAATATTAATATAAATGCAACTGACACAACAAAATTTCTGGGACTTATAATTGATGATAAGTTGTGTTGGAAGCCCCAAATAGAAGCTCTGAGTAAGAAAATAAGTAGTGCAGCCTACGCTTTGAAACAACTAGCAGCGGTTCTCAATAAAGATGCATTAATTACTGCGTACTATGGATTGGCTGAATCCATTCTTAGATACGGGGTTATTTTCTGGGGAAATAGTACGGACAATGAAGTAGCGTTTCGGGCCCAGAAAAGATGCATCAGATCGATGTTTCGACTTCAAACAACAGACAGCTGCAAACCCTATTTTAAAGAGCATAGAATATTGACATTACCCTCATTATACATTTTGGAAACGGTAATGTTCACTGTAAGTCATCCTAACTTATTCCAACGTTTGTCTGATGCTGTGCCAAGGAATAGACGTGACAATACTCTACTCTGTGTTCGCGGCGGTAAAACTGCTCTTTTGCATAAGAGCATTTATTACATGGCTCCGACCATATTTAATAAATTGCCCAAGTCATGGAGATTATTGGATGTATCTGGCCTTAAATTGAAATTGAGAAAATTATTAATAGAGAGATCTTATTATAGTATTTCGGAATTTATGAAAGAGGATAATTTTTCTTGATGATTATGTATTTTAATTTATTTTATTGTATAATGTATTGATAATTAAATTGAATTGACATTGAATTGAATTAATAATTAACTTGACATAATTGAATTAATAATTAACTTGACATTGAATTGAATTGATAATTGAACTGACATTGAATAGAATTGATAATTGAATTGTATTGATAATGTAGTACGATTGTTATAGTAATTTTATCATTTTGAATTTAATAAGTGTAGTCCCGGTTTAAAACCCAGCAACTGTACGCCACTCAACAATTTGTGCGCCACGTCACGCGGCTGAACATGTTTGAACTTTCTTTTCTACTGTAATATCTTGCATGCAATGTATGTATACCATGTTTAAACAAATAAATATACTTACTTACTTACTTACCTTCTGCGTGAAGTTCGAAACTGCCAAGTTATATCGGCCGGATTGTGCATATCTACGTTTCTTGAGCGAGAAAATCGGTGATGGTAGTCGCTTCCTCCTCGGCGGGCGGTGGGATATATCATAGACTTGATGTCATAGACTAATTTGTGTGAACATTGGCGCGAAAAGTAACCGAGGTCAGCAATAGAGTTATTTTATTATTTATCACAATCCACTTCTCTTTCTTTCCAGTTATTAGGGTATTAAATTAAAATAAATAACGATCTAAGTATAGTTCATTTATTTCTTGTCTCTCACTTATTGTGAAGCATTTCATGCTCACATAGGTAGGTATTACTTATTTACTCAGATCAAATAAAAAACCGAGACATAGCTGCGAAAAATACAGTGCAGCATGCCAATAATACATTTCCGCTCTGTGGATACACGCTCACACGCACACATTTACAACCATTTAGAATCAAAATACACCTCACTAAGTGCACACATGTTTACGAAACCGGCTTCACGTCACTTTCGCAACGCTATGTCGTGGTTTTTTATTAAGTCCGAGCTTATTTAATAATAATTCAAACGACGATACCCTACTTGGTATTAAAAAAAATACCTGTCATAGCAATTTATGAAAGCAACTACGTTTTATCCTTTACAATTTCTAAGATTTTGCAGACTCCGACTAAAGTAAGAAACAATTATGTTGTTGAAAACAGTCGACAGATTTTAAGTAAAGCTACATTCGCACAGTATCCTAGAAGAGCGGTTCCGTCATATTATTACGGCCGTCATGGAAATCTGCCATTTTAACCATTAATTGACATTAGTCAAAAAACGCTCTAGTATTCGGACAGCCGTGATTGTCTGACCGGTCACCGCTTTCTTGGGAAACGAAATATACGTTCAGAACATATTCAAGGTATGAACCGCATACCTATTTAACACTAATAATCTTCTAAACAGAATACTTTATAATGCTACGGCCACATTGTCACGATAAAGCGAACTAAACTTGGCGCGCTCTCTCTCGCACACCGCTCGATGTCTCGTGAGTAACAGAGAGCGCGCGAAGAATAGTTCGCGATAACGCGACAATGTAGCCAGGAACATGCATTGATCTAAAAGGAGAATACAAAAATAAACACTACTAATACAGCTACTATCTACTAATTAATGGACCTAGTACAAGAATCCCTACCAAATAATGTCTTTTTGAGAATATTTAAAGACCTCATTGTTATTAGGAACATAAGAGTAGGTTAAGGTATAAAAAATAATGGCATTTTAATTTAAACTAAACACTAATATAAAATACAGCTACTTACTACAAAATAATTTGTGTGGAAATAATACATCGATGCATTTTGTATGTTGTAAATATACACGGGAACATCATATTACATACCTAAAAGTATTATTATGTATGGCTATGTAGCCTCCTATCACTTGGAATTATATAATGATTAAAATCAAAACAGTGGTGATATTGCACTATAAAATTGTGTGAATATCGTAACATTCGAAACACATAATATTTTTTTGATACTCCCTACAATAATAAGCAAATTATGGCTCCGTTTGATATAACTGTAGCTATACGAATGGCCCATATTACGAAATAGACATGACTGTTTTTTTTTATATTTTAAGCAAACAGACAATGAGTGTTACTGCAATTTAGACATAATTCTTATTAAAAAAAAATCACATAAAGGCCCAGCTGTGGGCCTACCACCACGTCTAAAGCAATATTATTTTAATACTACTTTAGTGTGGGAAAGAGACGAAGCTCTACAGGACGTATAGCTCCATCTCGTTCCCCCACTGAAGTAAGATTAAAATAATACTGCTTTAAAGGAGGTAACAATTCACAATTTCATGATGAAGTGAACTGATTTCTATGCTAATAGCACATTTAAAGGATTAACAGTTCTATGAGAGATGGATACAGTTCATATTTACAAACCTAAAAAAAATCCTGCAACTAAACTAAGGTAAAGAGAAAATAATTACTCGGTATATGGATAATAATAATTGATAACTCGACAATAGGTAACAATTACTAATTAACGTAAGTCAGTACGGGATATGAAACAAAACAGTTCCAAACATTTATTATCAAAGAAAACCAAAATTTTATTAAAAGATAAAAATAAAACTATGAGTTAAAATGAGATCATAACATAGTAGCGTCATATTTTAATATAGAAAAAGTTATGTGGTTGTATAAGAGAGAAGAGAAAGTACTTATGCTTTTAGTTTGGTTCATAAATGTGCTTCTCGTACTGTATCAGATAAGTAGGGTTTGCAAAGGCGTGCCCAATACATTTGGATGCACTGAGACATGAGAAATTCTTAAAAATCACATCAACATATTCATGCTGCCTAATAGGGATGTTGACTGGGAAAAAAATACTATTTAGTTCGTCAGCCAGATAATAAAAAAAATATTAGACACGTATTTTTTGCTTTATCATATTAATCAAAAATAGTATGGATAAAACGCATTGAAGTTGGGGACTGGGGGGCTCGCCGTAATCTTTTGATTACGTAAAAAAAGTGTCCAATATTTTTTAATAATCTACCTGAAGGACAAAAATTTTTTTTGTCAATATCCCTATTGCGTAACACACATAGGGACAGTTTCTCGAACGAAATTTATCTCACAAAATAATGTGACAAATTTTCAAAGATGCGTAAACCGCTGCGATTGGCTTTACCAATCGCAACAATTTAAGCTGCACAAATCACTAAATGCTGTTAACGCTTAACATATTTAAAATATAATTCTGTCTTTGTCATCTTCAAATGCCAGACGGAAACGAACGTTGTTAGCGCCAAACTCATTTAGTGATCTGTAATGCAAGCAGGCTTTACAATCACAATCCCTTTCATTTTGACAATTACTCAACTATAGCAGCAGGAGTAGACGAAGTTTCCAAACATATGAACCAATGGATTGTGAGTTACCTACGCAATTGGGCTGCTGGCTTACAGATGCTACTTGCTTGCTATAGTTTGACCAAGACCACTGTTTCGCACCTTAGATATGTGCTCGGCGAGACGGGGGGGGGGGCAGTGCATGCCGTTCATTCGTGAACGCTCACGCCGTCCTGCCGCTCATTGGTCAACGCTACCCCCCGCCTCGTGGTCTCGGTCAAACTATAATAAGTAATATTGTTTATAAAATGGCAACTTGCGTCTTGTAGAACTAAGGCTTCAGGCTGCGTTCATAAAACGTTTGCCTGTCTAAACATAAATTAAGGACTCAAAGATTAGATACTTTTGGCACATAGTACGGAATCTAAATCTCCATTTTCAAAACGATGAAGTTGGTTAAATACATTGTTTCCTCGAGATTATTATCTCAATATTACATAGCGGAAGATTTTTTTTTATTATTTTTATACAACGAAATTAAAATAATAACGCCCCTTGTTGAAACTTTTCTAGATAGAGAATTATGATAGAAAGACTATGTATGTCTATTAAATATTTGATTTACTTACAAAATATATCCCTGTTCATAAATTTAACACATTTACGTTACTAACTACTCTTTTGTAATCTACCTATCGAGATTGATAAACGTAGAAAGATTTTTAATTATGCTAAGAGCAGCAAGATTTTTTTATTGCGATTCATGCAGATGGAAAATTAGGTATGAATCCTGATTTTCTATATTCTTTCTAAACATTGTTTTTTTGTGATATTATACGCATGTAAGATATAATAATTATGATTTGTAATAATTTACTCTTAAGTTTCTAAATTATTTTTTGATAGTTGCGCGCAGAAATTGATGGGATCATAGAACTAAATGGCCTCTGAGACTAGTAGACTATTATTGGACTACAAAGTAGAGCAATTCAAGTCTCCACGCTTTTATTTGATTTTAATTTTGTGTAGTTTTAGCTTGAAGCCTAGCATCTCTGACAGCACCCCTGACAGCGCCGATAGTATGACGACTTTAGTGATGGTGTAGAGGTAATGGTTGGCGCATAATGCAGATATTTTGAATGGTGCGTCCAATTCCTGAAACAAATGAGTCTTGTAAAAAGTAGTTAGAATAACCAAAGTAATTACAACCCTTGAATTTGACTGGCTGTCTTACTCATAATAATACCAGCCAATAATATTTCTGGCCCAGTGTTGGGCAAAGGCATTTTGGCAGAGTTGACTTTAATTACATACGATTTCGCAGTTGCTAACGCAATGGAGACTCGTGTATGGGCTTGTTCAGTTATAATAGCTTCTACACACTATGACGGCGCCATGACCGCCGGGCACGCCGCGCCGCGCCCGGCCCTGCCGCACAAATGATCGCAAAGGAAATGAAGGCGCTAGAGCCGGGGTACGCGCCGCGCGGCAAAATGGCTCATAGTGTGTAGGAGCCTTTAAAAAGTAGGAGGGAGTTGTAGGAGGATTTAAAAATGTTGTCTAAACATACCTTCAGTAAATCACCAGCAAGTTTGAGAACATTATTGGCGACCGTCAGTTGTTCTTTACTCTCTGGTCTCTGCTCTATGGCGAGGTGTAAGTTGATCTGTTCGGTCAGTATGGCGGACAAGCAGCCGCGATACTTCTTGTTCACGTTGCTGCCCAAAGTGCCGAGTCGCAGTAGGTATATACCGATGCAGAAGCTCCACAGTAACACTTCCAGTAGCCAGCCGCTTTCTAACGTCACTGAATCCTGTGTATTATTACACTGTTATTAATCTTATTAATTTTCTGAACTTGTACACATAAATATATATAAATAAATAATTTATAAGAAACAGGGTGTTACATAAACGAGGATTTATAGGGAGTGCTAATTTATGGACTTAACTGACAAAATTATAGTGCATTCTAATTCAACAGCCAATTTTTTTTAATGATTATGTAAACGAGAGTACATTCAAATAATTAAATCATTAATAAAATATACCACATTTATTTTATTATACAGTCTAACCTGGATAAGCGAGAATTCAAAGGACCGCGATCTCTTTTTCGCTTATGGAGGTTTCTCACTCATTCTAGTTTCTAGCATAAAGAGGTAAAGGAGTAGTCTTTCTCACTTATAGAGGTTGATATAAAATACACGTTTGGCCATTCGAATATAATACGATACAAGATCAATGTTAGTTAGTTCCTCGAAAATTAAATAAATAAAAACAATGTTAGTTTCACGAGATTTAAGAACGAGTCATAAATAGCAGATGTTAAATTACGCTCGACTGTCACTTATAGAGGTACATGCAAGTAACAGTCTCAGTTATTGAGGTCCACGAGATATATTAAATACGCTCTAATGTCGCTTATACAGACAAGTACCCATCTCAGTCATAGAGGTTCAAGACTGAAAAACTAATTTCTCTTGTAGATGTTTCTCTCTCACATATAGAGGGTTTAGAGGGTTAAAATGACGGGATCTGGAAATTACTCTCATTTATAGAATTTTCTTCTCTCATTTATAATACCAGCCTATTATTGTCCCACTGCAGAACAGAAGCCTCTTCTTTCATTGATCACCACGCTTGCTCAAGGCGGGGTGGCGTTATCAGACATTTAATAACTATAAATCCAGATGTCCTCACGATCGCCATGGGATCTGGAGGCAAGAGTCCTCGCGCACATTTGGGAGTAGCGCGAGGAGGCTAAACGCCGGGGCGTAACTCCGTTGCCGCGAGAAATCACGGCACAGCGGACAGAGCTCCGGCGGGATCAAATGGCGTCGAGCACGGACACGGAACACGGGTGGGTTTTAGTCAGTAAGAGTCTGACACGCCCTCCAGAGCGGGAGAAGTTATTTGATAATTTCCCACCCACAAAAAAAAAAAGGTGTCCTCACGATGTTTTTCCTTCACCGATGACAGTAAAGTCCAAGATAAACTGTATATTGGAGAATATTTCATAGCACTTACTCTCAATAGGTGTGTACTAACGCAGCCTAGTAATACCACTATTAGCATGAATGCGGCTGACACGATGACCTCCACTGACCGCTGAGGACCCCGACGCTAAAATTATTACAACAGTCTATTGATTTCAAACATTATGATTGAGTAAAGTCTTCATTTTTATTAATTTACTGTCTTCTGCCCGCGACTTCATCCGCGTTAAATTTCTTGTTCCCCGACCCACCCCGTCGCATCACATTGTCTGCGCGCGCTATTACTTCATGTTCGCTTAGCGTTCTTTCTAACTTTTTTTTCTTTTTGTTCGGCTCTTAAAGGTCCAAATAAAAATATACTTGATTGCCCAATTCTTGGGGAAGGCTATTTAACATCACGCTAGATGTTAAATAGCCTTCTCCAAGAATTGGGCAATCAAGTATATTTTTATTTTTTAAATCCGACTGGTAGTTCCAGAAATTAGCGCGTTCAAAAATACAAACTCTTCAGCTTTATTATTAGTAAGTATAGATCTTTTGGGTCATTAAATTTTTGGGCAAGATTGAAAGGAACCTTGTAGTAGATTACACAGCTACAGAATACAAGAAAATATTGCACTATTGAAACCCTTCTTCGTCCTATTACAAAAGGAGTTCTAAAATTTGGTCCAAGCCCAAATCTTTGTGCCAGAACTTTATTGAGACTAGCGTAGTTCTCGATACAAAATTGACAAATTAGACTCGGTTTTAAATTCAGTTTTTGTATGAAGAACTTTACGGGCGTCGGAATAATGACCGAAATAAAAAAATGGCTCGATGGTTTTAACCTTGATCTAAAGATAAACCTTGTTTTAGCTTGCCGTTTATGTTTATAAAACGTTATGCCAGCCTTTATCTATACAGTAGAGGTCCATACATACAAACTGCCATGTTAAAGAGACTGATTTGGGCTGTAGCAATTGAACCTCGAATATTTTGAAAACTTACTCGCAAATAAGACCTCGTAGACAACCACGTTTTGATATTCCTCACAGTGTTGAGTCTAAAGTGGGGCAGTTCGGACTTGCGGGCCCGCCGCGCTGACGTCAGATGGGAGAACAGCTTGGCGTATAAGAAGCGTTGTTTGAACGCGCGCTCCGCCACTGCGAGTAGGAAGAATACGAGAGCGCCCAGAGCGAACCGTAGCATGCAGGACAGCAGGTTCGTTGATACAAGCCTGGTGGAAAAACATGATTTTATTATAGACTGGCAGTTTCAGTGCGAGAGAGAGTCAGAGTTATACAGGACTAATATACCATCTCTTTTTTGGAACGAAACAATTACGACTTTCTTAGCATATACGAGTAGTATCTCCCCTGAACCCTAATTGCGTAATACAGTTTCAATGATAATTCGAAAGATTTTGAGATAAATTGCTAACCCATTGGTTTTAAAATATTCGACAAAGTAAATAACGCAATGAATGATGTTGAACTGTCCAAAACAAAGCCATTGCA
The DNA here is from genome assembly GCA_947364205.1 of Agrochola lota. Lineage (NCBI taxonomy): Eukaryota > Metazoa > Arthropoda > Insecta > Lepidoptera > Noctuidae > Agrochola > Agrochola lota. The sequence goes on along the minus strand of OX376223.1, from coordinate 11,477,180 downwards.
ATTGTAAATGTGTTACGCAATTACCCCACGGACGTTTTCGTTCGCGTCCTGTTTAGAGGACTGAAAGCGAGGCATGAATGTGACTGTCATTCGCCAATTTAATAACAATATATTATTATATTTATTTTAAAACCGTCACATATGGGCTGATTCCGGGTCCTTAAGAACACATTAAATCTCAATTGTATGGGTTGACAGCTCGACACGTTACCCTAATTAATAACAAAATATCCTATTTCTTTAAAATTGTAAAACCATATTGAACCTCTTACAAACCCATTTCATTTATATTTTATGGGAAACGACCCGGCACTTTCTAAAAATATTCTGAGAACCAGAAGGGGTCGTCAACATGCGGTTCTTTCAATGTAAACTTACAGCTCTCGATATTCATGTTTGAAACTTTAAACAACAAGTTATGAAGTCGGATTTAACCAACTTTCAAAAGGCATGACTGACGATATTAACAAAATAAATGATCTTTATCACGATCATGCAAAGCCGATACTCCCATTGATGTAACTATCAATTATCCAATAACTGCAGTTATACGTATTATTGGATTAATTATTTTATTATTCTAGCTGGCACCTAGCTAGAATACTTTAATATCTTCTGTGCTAAAATATTTGTATGGTTTATAATAAAATGTATATAAATTATAACTCGTCGTCGGTCTCAAAAGGTTGACCATCCCTGAGATCGCATCGAGCATCTGGTAAGAATTTAAAACAATTTAGAAGTTGTATACAAAAACAGCCATAAACCTATTCTGCGAAACTGAGGGAAAAAACTTGGCCCAACGGTCAACGTGGTATTTTTTAGGGATTGAGGAGACCGAGATTTGGAGAGTAGGAAGTTAGTTAGTTTGGAGGCGAGTCGAGAGGCGGACGCAAAAGGGAAGCTATTTCGAGGCAAAGCTGGTAAAGTGTATGGTATTTGTAAGTGAGTTGTAATCTAATTCTCTCTAAGGAATTATTTGGTAAGTGCCAACTTTAATTAACTTTTATCTTTAGAAGTAGCATGTCCATTGTAGCTAAGAACTTCTCCGTTATAATTGTTCTTGCTAGTTGATGTGCATTGTAATTATAGGTGACAGTTAGGTGATGTCGCTGTCGAGCTATTAATGATCGGTTATTCTAGAATGATGAAATAAATCTTATTTAGTATCGTGTTTTATGACTAATGTTACATCCTTGTGTATTACGTGTCCATATCCTAATCGGTACCTTGGCAGATTATTGTCACTAGTAGCTGGCTATATGGAAATGGCGAAGGCCTTCCACCATACTTGACACGGAGCTCTAATGCTCATGACTTATGACGACCGTTGACTTTGTGCTGACGCACTACATTTCACATTTCACACTCAACTGCGAGAGGAGGAGACGTTGGCGTTCCAACATTTATAATACTAAAACATAATATTATATTATATACTTTTGCGTACCCTCTTGTCTATTAGCTTTACATAATAGCAATATTATGATACCTATTATTACTAACCGTAACTTCCCAATATTAAATTCACCTTGTACCCCTCCCTGTCTCTTAGCTTTTCTAAGTCGGGACAAGGCAGTTTAGTTTATGGGAATTCTTCTCTTTCTCCTAACGGTCGGAGGGTGACCAGTCTGGGACGAGCCCTACAGAACTGGGCGGAAAGGAGGGGCCCCCCTACGGAGAACCGATCCAAACACTAATGTTAACATAATTAGGAAAAACTAAAATTTTATCAGCCTAGGGTAAGTTAGGTACTGTCACAGTGGCTTTAGTTTGAGCCGGAACTATGCATAGCGTGACTTACTGAATACGAAGCATTTTAGACAGGAAAAAAACAAAGTGCTCATTTAAATAATAAATTGCTGTGTCAGGAAAAGAAAAGGAAAACAGATCTCTATGTTATATGCATAAAGATAATTATCTACAACTGTCTTAAAAAAAATCTAGTATTAAAACATTAATAACAGTATCTTTTTAATTACAAACTAGATTAAATGTAAAAAGGTTTCAACTTACCAAACATTATCACCAAAAGCACCAATGAAGATAGAGATTAGGGATCCTTTGTAAGTGGCCATAAGAGTCGGGAAGTAAGTAAGAACGGACAACGCCTGAAGTTCTTCCTCCGTTCTCGTGTCTAGTTCTGCAGCAATCTAATTACGACAAAAATGTGTCTCATAAAGTTCAGCATTAAAGAAACGAATTGCAAATCGCGGCCAAACAAAGGACATTATCATAATCATGCCGCTCAGTAGATATAATGTGAAAGGGAATGATTAGCACCGGCATTTTTAATTCATTAAAAATTATTCTGAGTTGCACCCAATCGAGAAGTGGGTACCGGAAATGCCACTAATGGATAATTGTTAATAGGTTCTTTTGAACTGCTGTTATTCATTATTCGGGATGACAACGATTGCTGCGCAGTCTATGTTACTTTACACATTTTGTTCTGATACCACTTCATACATATAAACAACCCTATAACGTCTGGGGAGTTCCGCTAGCTAATTAAATTTCACCTTATAGTAAAGTTACCTGAGCAAATCGTATGAGAGGTTTGATGGCAGCGACGGCGGCGGCCATGGCAAGGCCGGCCCATAGACAACCGTCGGCCGCCATGGCTCGCTCGGCGCGCGCCACAACGTACCAGCTGATGTCCACGGCCGATAGTTCTGCGCGAAGAGTCGAGCCACGCTCCCACATCGTACATTTTACTTTGGAACATGAAGCAAAAGTTGGATGTTGTAGTATTGAAGTACTAGGATTACAGTCTTGAAACTAGCTATTCTATTGAAGTCTCGCTCGCACAAAGTAATCAAAATGATGTGCGAGCGAGATGTCGCTTGTTTCTAATACTTTTCTGTAAGTGCAACCCATATGGCCGATGGGATTTCCCATTGGCAAAAATTACGAACTGTCTTACATAAATTTTTTCATCATTTCATCCCCTATATTAACGCCTTTAGGGGATGAATTTTCTAAAATAACTTCTTATTGCTCACCCTAAGTGGTATAGGCTGTGCATTGTCTGTCATTTATTTAGTGAGATTCTGTTCTGGAGTGATACGGCAGCTATAAGAATTGCAAAAAAACTATAGTTGTGGACAAACGTTCTAAAAATTATTTGGCCTATTTTTCTGAGAAGTATAATGGAAATTACTGTTACCTGTATCACTAGTCGGGTTGAGAATAGCAAAGGGGTCCCATGAACTATCAGCAGTGTACGGAAAGCCCACATCGGAATGTCCTTCTTCCGATTGAGAGCAATAACTGCTTTCTTCACCTGTCGATACGTGCAATTTATATTATAATAACACATCGCTTGAAAATGAAATGGTTGCAGCATGCTCAATGGAATTGATAGATTTGTTCGATTTTTTGTGTTGGTTTACAATAGATTAATATTGCATCAAAGTTTTTGAGCACATATATCGATTCTCGACATCGATTATTGTAGATCAACAAGAAGACTATCGATAAAAAAAACGACCAAATCAATAAATAAAATGTTTACAAACATTAGTGAAAATAGTTGATAGTTAACATACATAATCGATGCTTACTGTTAGTAGTTTGCCCAACCCAATCAGACATGGTATGGTGGGATGGTAGGGCGATGGATGGAGCGGACGCCGAGCATTCCCCGTCCGATGACGATGACTGGTAATTGTCTAATTTCTATGGAAATTCATTCAGTATTTTAATTATAATGAATAAAAATGTATTCTTTATATCTCGTACGAGATGTGTCTTGTTAAAAGATCAACATATTGAATTCGCAACATCTAAACAAGTCAATTACTATTTTAAAAAAACTTCGACAATTATAGAGTAACCATTAACAGCATAAATCTTTTTGTAAAAGAAATATATTAATAGTATCCACAGAATAACCTATCTTAAATTTTTTAAATGATAAAGACATCAAACAAGGTATTAGAAGCGATGTCAGCGAACGTACTGTTATTCACATGCTACAAACTACATACTACTAAGTATAAGTATAAGTATAATAAAAACTGCCTAGCAATGTGTGTGCGCATGTATAATAAAATACCGAGGCAATTTAAAAACTTACATTCAAAATTGTTTAAAGTTCAATTTTACAAATGGATGCTCGAACATAGTTTTTATAGCTTAAAGGAATTTGTTGACAAAAAATTTTGATGTTCTATTCACTATTGATGGCTCCTTGTCTACTTGCTTAATTTTAAGTATTTTGCATGCTTTGTTATAACCTAGCTAAACATGTTTGTGCTATATAGTATTATTTAACACCCCTTTATACCATGTTTTATGCAAATAAACATATTATTATTATTATTATTATAACAAAAGTCAATTACAATCCCGAACGGCAAATAGATACCTTTATTCGCGTGCTGTAAATGTCTTCCGTCTATCACCTAATGTTAAGAGATAGGACAAGTTAATTTAGTGTTCACTTTATAAAAAAGAAGTGCTTTTTTACGAGTTTCATACAATTTTTAATTGGAAGCATGCTTACAAGGAAATAAGAAATGTCTCATTTTTTACCTTTTCTTTTTTCTTATTGACAGTGGGAAAGTCTTCGTCACTAGATTCTTGTATGCGTATGCCTTCTTGAGCCCATGAACTTCTAAATCTGACACCAATTCTTTTCCCAGTACTGGGACTGCTAGTCGGTGCAACACCATCAGAATCAGCATCTAAAGATTTTTCATCTTCGTCTTTCTTCAATATGTTAGATTTAACAAATACTTTAGTAGGTTCATTATTTTTTGGCTCTTCGTTTTTGGTACTAGCTTTAGGAATTTCAGCTAATTTTATATCTGGAGTATTTTTTCCTGCAGGAGTTCCATTGTTTTGTTCCTTAGAGCTCGTCGCTTCTTTTTGTATCAGGTTTTCAGTCTCATTTTTAACTCTTTCTCCTTCACTTCCGTTAGAATTGTATCCATTTAGGCTTTCGAAGCCATCGTCCCCATCAGCGAGTGCTCTGGAAATGTGTATTTGCTGATTCTGTCTCACATTGAACGATTCTAGTTGTTTCTTTGTTAGCACATTTGGTTTGTATCTGAAGGAGGTGCTCGGGGTAGCTTCATCAGGCGGTGGGGTGAACGTCACTATGGGTGTCGATAGATCAGGCTTCTTCCAAACCATGTAGTCTTCGTCATCCGAGTCTTTCGCTTTAACTTTTATGATAGTTTTGTTTTTAGCAGGCTCCATATTTTTGATTAGATGCTCTTTTGTCAAATCCTTCTTACGTTTTCTGTAATTCGAAAGATATTCTGTGTAGAATTTTTCAAACATAATTTTGAATTTGTGTTGTTTGTTAGTGTTATTTTAAATTAGATTATTTTTATTTGAACAAACATAAAAGTCGACCAATATTAAAATCAAATTGTTTGGTTACATTTCCTACAAAAAATATGTTTCATAAAATTTTTGGGAGATTAGACGACTAATCTAAATAAAGGTAACTGGCATTAACCTCAGTCCATTCTCAGAGATTTCAGTGCGCGATTGTCTTCGTCGGAATTTGGCGGGTTTAGAAGTGGGTGTCTTGCTCTGACTGGAGGTGGCGCCACTTTCGGCCGAGCCGCCACCGCTGCCACCATCGCAATCTGATCTTCCACGCCTGTTTTACAGGGCATTAAGTTTACTACCCTACTATTTAACGTTATTAACACTACATCAAAGAGTGATATCTGTGATCCCTCAAATTGCACAGAAATAAGTGTATTTTGATAATATTAGTACAATGAAAATGACTGAATCGATACTAAACTACCTATATATGAACCTTAAACTATGTGTAAGTAATTACCTACCTGAAATATCTAGGTAACTTGCGGCGAAATGTGGTGCGGGGTCGGACTCGAGCGAGCTCCATTTCAGTCGTGCTCACTATCTGTGAGTGTACCACACTAAGTACCAGCATCAAACCTAGAGGCACTAACCAACAATTTGGCTGAAAATTAAAGAAAATACAATATATATTAAAAAAGTGTGTCCCACGTTGGGCGCCAAAGTTGAAGTATGGAGTATAAATGGCGCCATTCTAATCGAAATGTCGTGAGAAGAACTGAATCTTACTTATACTAAAACTTATCTTAGTTAATAAAATAAGTTGATTAAAGATTTGGAAAATCATCTGAGAGGCAGCCAAGGATGAAGCAAAAGCGTGGACCATGAGAAAAGTTTTCGATATACATAATGATACTATATTAATATTGTAATAAAACTCATGTGAGTAATAAAAACCTACTAAACTAGGTTGAGTTTCATTTTCTTATCTCAACTGTACCCATGACGCATTTCTAAAGGAATGTATAAATAATATTGTATACCAAAACAAGCGTAGCAGGAAGCGTGCGCATTATTATAATTCTAGTTAATTTTAGCTACTAGCCATTGTATTCCTAATCCACATTAGCATGTCGATAGGCATAATAAATTGTATAAATAAACAACAGCTAGATACAATTAAAATTAGACTTAAATTCTAAGCAATAGTGTTCAAAATAGAATGGCAACTTACATCACTTTCCACCAAGTCAGGCGTCATGAAGTATATGGTCATATTGAGGACTTGCATGAGCCATAGTGTGAGGAGGAACTTGGCGCATGCTGGTGAGGTCTGCTGCGTCCACCACTGGTATAGCGCGGGTAGGAACAATAGTCGGACTAGAGCGTACCATATAACACGACGCATACTCAGTGTCGGTTTCGCTTTTGGGAATGATGATCCTGTTGATATAGATACGTAATTTGTTACTGTCTCGGTTCAAATTGCAACAAATAAGGTTTAGGTAAACTAATTGGATTGCTGGTCAAACAATGGCCCACTTGATGAAAAGTGGTTACTACTGCATATAGACACATGCAACAAAAATGAGATTGCCCTATGCGTGGCACATATCGTAGGGTCTTGAATACAAGACTTATTAAATATACCTATCAAAGTTCATAGTGTCTGAGCTGCAGAAATAGGTTAGGCTATCTGTAGGTATTTCGTTGAATGAGTCCTTTCACATGAATACCAATTTAAATACAAACTACTACTTTGGCTTTGATAGTGTTCCTATATCGAGTGGATAAGTTTTTATACTATATTACAAGTAGGTTTTAAATAAATGTAAAGTTTTCGGGTAATTCTATTAGCCGTTTCATCTATATGTCGCCGCCATGTGGTTAAATTAGCCAGCTAATTGGACGCCTAGGCCGTTCATTAAACGCCGGCATCCAATTGGATGCCTAGGCCGATAGTTAACTGAACTAGAATCATTCAACGTTTATAAACTTGGCGTATTGACAGTCAACCCTTTGAAGATGACTAACCAAGACTCAGCCAAGTGATACAAAGGGTGAAAAAAAATCTGCGAGCAATTTGGAAATAGCGCTCGCCGACCCCTGTCGCGGTACCGCTCGCTTCGGTCACTCGGCTCGCGCGCGGTTGGTCACAGTTCTAACCTAACCTATTTCACCCAGTTTAACTACATGACTACATGACATTCAGCCATCTGGTTAAACGTTGCGCAACAGTTTTTTTGTCGCTGGCCCTACCATATTGTATATGTATAAATAAAAATGAAGATTTTGAAGTTATGAGAAGAAGACCTGCCTTTTATTTACTGAAGATACTTTGGCCTTATTTGGGATTTGATTTAAAAGTATTTCTAATGATTTGGGGGCTTCCCAGGCCCGGGGGCCTGGGGCGGCCCACAACTGCCGTCCCTCCCTTAGTCCGCCAGTGCTATACCGCACTGCTGCTTACTGACTGAGGAAAGGGCCTTAGTCAACATCGATGCGGCAGCGGTAAATACCGCGCATCAGTAACTGTTCCACCATCGTCTCCTATCGCATTCCTCTTTGTCGCAAGAACTTATATACTATTAAACAAATGCAGGTGTACCTCGTACTAAGTCAACATCGATGAGGTAGGAGCGGGGATGCGAGGAGAAGTCTACGATGCGGCGGCGGTAAGTGCCTCGCATCAGTAACTGTTCTACCATCGTCTCCCATTCTTCTTTGTCGTAAGAACTTATTTTCTTCTGATACCTGTTACAACAATTTTAGGATTCAATTTTTTGATTATGGTAATATTAATTTCAGTTCTGACAAGTTATATGCGTTTATATAATTGTTTTTTAATATTTTTTATTTGACTTTATAAGTCAAGCTATTTTAATTTAATTTTAATTTATTGTTGACATAATCTAATCATTACAATGTTTTTTTTAATGAGTTGTATTGCAATATGTGGTTAGCTAGTGACCTCGACAATTGATCATATTATTTATTGTTATTAATAATTAACTGTTTGTTTTATTTATTTTATCTCAATGGTCCTAGTTTATCATTTATAACTTCCAGTTACAACTATATGTAACGGGGCACGCCCTTTATGCCTGGAGGCTTTTATATAGATATTAAGTTCTGTTTACGTTTAGTTTTTATTTCTGCCTGAGTATAGTTCACCATGATTTTGTGTGGTATATTGGCGTGTGCTAGCTAACATATGGCTAATAATTTAAATTATTTTGAATAAGTACTATTATATAGAATCTTTTTTTTTTGTTCTTCTAACCGAATAGACAGCTGTGCTGCTGGGGGAGTTTGTTGCGCCACTTCTTCCCAGCTAATGCACTAGGAAGTGGTGAAGGGTGGGCGTTTTGGGGGACTGTCTTATGTAATTTTGACGTACGAAAAGTGCTGATTCTCAGCCTAGTTTGAATAAATCACTTTTTTTTTTGTTTTTTAGTCTTTGTATTTATTTGTAGTAACTGAATTCTACCCGCGATTTAGTCCACGTGAAATTTCATGTTTTAATTTATAATATATCCCACGTCATAATATCTAGCTGTTAAAAAAATCATACTGATTAACAATCTATCCTCAAAATTTTAAAATGCATCATTTGTCAAATCTCAGTGCACCTGCCCTCAGTTGCCTTGTCCAATCAGCTTATCACAATCAGTACAAATATAAAAATTCTAGGAACATTAAATCTTGTTTTGCAACTTTTTGTTCATGTATTGCCTCATAAAGTTATTGTGATTGTGATAAAATTATATAGGCATAAAAAAATAAGGAAAATAATGTATTTCCAGCCTGTTATTTTATAATGTTGAATCATTGTTAATAGCTTGATAATTTTAAGCCATGTAGATAGTTGCAGTTTTCAAGCAATTTTCCTTGTTATAGTTGTGTATGTATACTTTTATCTAATTACTAGCTTCGCCAGCAGCTTCGTCGGTGCAATATCTTTATAAATTATAGCCTATGCCACTCAGTGATAATATAGCATTCTATTGGTGAAAGATTTTTTTTAATAGGTCCTAGTAGTAGTAGTTTTTGAGTTTAGTTTTCTAGTTTATTTTACAAACAAACATTTTAAAATATACAATTATTTTCTCTTTATGGATATTAGTATATTTACCCTGGAAGTATTCAAACAGAATCAATAACATCTTGAACACCTTTTGATGGTAATAACTTATTTACAAACAGGTGGATCTTTTTATTCTTCTTCTAACATGCCAAAACTAGCTATTTGAGAATAACTTAGGTAACTATGTTAACGTAGCTGACTACCTATGGTACATAAGCTGTCTAATAAACCAAATGTTTTAATGAACCCACAGAAGAAGTTCTCATTCATATAGACAATCTTATTTAACATTATGTGCATTGTTACATTTATATACCAAAGTTTTATCATTCATTGTTTTTTATAGAGCATTTTGTGGGCACACATGTTAGTTTAAGAGAATAAATACTGTAAAACAAATGCATTGCACTTACCATGCTGCTAATTGCTTCATGATGAGCAGAAAGATTGGAAGACGTTTCTACAAAATTTACGTTGGTTGTAGTTGAGAGCTGAAAATATAATGTGGTTAAAAAAAAATCTTAACTACTGTTCCTACATGTTTGTAAAGTATTCAATTATTAAGTACACTGTGCTAGAATGTTATACAAGCATTCCAATTCAATTAAGTTTATTTAATAGGACTCAAAAAGTTTTACTAATCTTCAGAATAAACTGACTAAGTAATGGGGAAATCTATAGTCGGTGATCAATATACAAACCTATACTGGAAATTATAAGTAAATCTGATTAAAAACTTAAGTAATTGTAGATTTTATTACACTAAAATGTTTGATTTGTAAAAATAATACTCAAGTTACCTTTACACATTTACCCTAATTATTTTTTAAGTTATTTTAATTGGTTATTAATGGAGTAGCTCCACAATTTTATTAAAACTGATATGTAATCTGATTGCTGAGCTGTTAGTGGCTAACTGTACTCACCATTTGTCTTATTGATGGCAGATTGTTAATGGAATATTTCAGTGAAATCAAAACTCAAGTTTATTTAAAGACTTCTGAAAACGAAACATTATTTCCATAACTGATAAGCGCTTCAATACTTCGAACAAAGAATGTTTGATCAGCTGTATGTCAACAAGTTACTTGTTATGAAATATAATTGTGGGATCACTTCTTAGGCCCCGATAGTTCAAAGATGAATAAATAGCGGTGGTTAAAGGTCACCTCCAAAATGTATATGGATCAGCATCACAATTTGTACGCATGCTTTATTGTAATAATTAGGCTTTATTTAGAAATTTACCGTTATGCAGTACTTTGCGCTACATTTTTCTTAATTTATCTATCGACAGCCGGTAAGTAGTAAAAGCAACTAGGATATAGGTAACAGGAATACACTTTGACCCACAATTCACTAAACTAAAATGAATAAAACTAATAACTAATTTAATTATTACGATTGACTGATTAAAAACGAAACAACGAACGACGAGAAATCTCTTCTCCGATTCCGATTCTGACAGTTTGATACTTTTGACCCAACTAGTCTGTGCTTTTGACAGTTTTGAAATAAGTTGCCAACGTATAGTCCTTTCACAGATTCATTAATGTACAGTGCTACAAGGATCTTTTGGCAGTCGAATGATATTGACAGGGGGACTGTTGGGCGTTTGTAAAATTGTTTGTGAAATGTATTGAAAAAACAAAATGGTGCCGTTAGTTCCAATTTTGGCCACGCGCTAAAATATCCTTGAGTGCTCCAAGGATCATTTGGCGCTTGAATGACATTCATAGGGGCGCGTTGTTGTTGTACATTTGTGAAATTGTAATAACAAAACAAGATTTTGGTCACGCACGGGCCAAAATATCCTTGTAGCGTTGTACGTCTGTGCTTGTTTTGCTAACCGTCTGTGTACTGACCGTTTACTATGCCTTGTCCCTTGCCAAATGTTGGTACCATTGCTTTTTGCCAAGCTGTTTTCAATCATAGAAGTTGACCGACCCGCAGGACACAGAACGCATCCAGTTTGACAAGTCGCATGGCAAGGTTGATTAAATAAAAAAGTTAATGTCCGCATCCACAAATGTTTGTTTCTTGGCCCTAGATAATAAAATATGATTTTAATATCTAGAGAAAAACTTATACTTTTAAAACAATTTCCCCGCACTAGGAATGTTTCCTGTATCGTTGGTGAAAGGGACACGTTGCGCGTCAGTAGCCCGCGAAATTCAACATTTTCTTGCGTTTTTTGCTAATTGTAGCGTTTTTTTATGTTGTAGGTAATCACACCTATAACCACAAATGAATACAGATGGTTCACTCCACCACTGAAGTCCGGCAAAAAATTGTAGAACTACTTCACACTGTTGGATTTTCAACTCTTAAGCAGAGCGTTGAAAATTAGTGGAGCGCCTGGGGGTTTTGACCTCGGATTTTTGTTTCAGTGAATGAAGAACTATATAATTTGATGCAATGACATAGACACTAGCGCCGCGTTTATCGGACTTGAGTGGTGGCGTAGACTCTACCAATCACATTACTTCAAAATTCAGTGCTACCAATCGCGTTAGGGGACAAGTTATAATGAACGCTCTCTATTACATGTAATCACCAGTGATCGGAGTAGGTAGATTGAACTGGGGTCATTGATCCGAAACGTATATATTACTATGGACATTCCTCCGGAATTGGTGGATTATTAAAAAAAAAAACCGGAACTTATGTAGGAATTGTATTCTGCCAGAGTGGAAGGAGTCATTTGATGATTTGCCATCCTCAAAAAAAAGGTAGGAATTGTAATAAAATGAGCAATTTTATTCTTTATTATTCTTCCTATTTTTTTTTTTTCAACAGATAAATAATGAATTAATTTAGTTTTGATACCTTCCTTTAAATTTTGAATTGAGTAGTAATAATATCACTACCAACATTAACAATATTTAATTGAATCCGGAAATACCGGATTTACTTTCCGGAAAAATGGCTTATCCATGTTATTCTTTCTGTGTGCATTTATGATACAAGTACTAAAAATCAATCTACCTACTCCGATCACTGGTAATCACACGATGTATGCTAACTGTGTTATTGTCTATGGCTCAAAATCACTGGACCTAAAATGCGCTTTTTATTTGAAACTATGTAATTATGTTTTTCTTTTTAAATACAGCATCTTTACCAAGGTTTATAATAATAAAGTAAATGACTGCATCCAGAAATGTTTATTTCTTGGCCCTAGATAAAAAAATATTATTTTAATATCTAGAGAAAATGTGAAAACTTATACTTTTAATATCTATTTCCCCATACCTACTAGGAATTTTTCCTGTATCGTTGGTGAAAGGGACACATCGCGCGTCAGTAGCCCGCGAAATTCAAAATTTTCGTGCCTTTTTTTGTAAAATGTTGCGTTTTTTTAGGTTGAAGGTAATCGAACCTATAACCACAAATGAATATAGATGGTTCACTCCGCATTTTAGGTCTGAAGCTACAAGTAGGTACGCGGCGGGCTCGACTTGTCGAATTCAGTTGCCGTAACGTAGTCAGAAGATTTAAGAGCTACGCGATGAAAAGAGAAGCAACTTCTAGATGAATATAACTGTAAGTAAGTAAGAGGGATGATGCCTGGGTAAAAAAAATAAAATCTAATTAGTCCGACAGTCAGATAATAAAAAAATATTAGACACGTATTTTTTGCTTTATCATATTAATAAAAAAATACTTAGATAAAACGCATTTTAAGTCGGGGAGTGGGGGTTGCTACGTCACAAGTAAGTATAAAAAGTACTTACTCGTGACGTCATGGCATATTTTAACTCAATGTATCGCCGTAACCCATTTTTTTTTTTTTATGTGCGATAAGAAAAATCTTGTGCGGTTGTTCTATGGCTATTCTTTGATTTTTAGTTATGGCTATGCAAATAATATTATAGTAAGTAGGTACTTTAGTCTCTTATTGTTTCAAGAAAATTATTTTGCCACATGATTTCACCCGCGATTCGACATGCATTTTAAAGTAGGTAAGAAGTAACAATTTTAATGCAGTGTTACTTATGTACGGGTGTTATGTGAATAGGCATGGGTTTATAAAAATAAATCGTGAACAAGAATATATCCATCTTTATTAATTTAACAATCATAAAAAATACTCTAGACTATTTTAACAAATTGGTATTTTCGTTGTCTTTATTACAATATTTAGGCACTTATTCTTACCTAATTACTTTGTTATTTTATTATTTACACCGGCGGATTTTTAGGTAATTACCGCCCTTATTTACCTTAGTAGATGAAAGCATTTATTTAAGGTAGGATGATACCGACGTACACTTTACTCGACATAATATTTTCTTGCTTACCGCCATGTTGATCTATTTACCGCTGACTTACTCAATTGCGTTCTAATGCTCAATCCTAAATTGTCTATGGATCTTGTTCGATTGGTTACTGGTGCACACGTAACTTCTAGTTATCACTGATGGTCTACCAGCTCGGTCGAGGTAAAGAAAAGATTCTTCTACTGCATAAAATACTGTTGGCTACAGCAACTGTACGTAGATAGGTATGTAGGTACATTACATACTTATTTTCTAGTATATAGGTGGTAAATTATTTTATTGACAATTAATAAAATTATCTATTTTAAGATTCCTTACAAAAAGACATAGTTTTCAATGAAATATCATAACTTTTGCGAAGGATCGTGAATATTCTGAATTTATTTATTAGACTAGACTTATTTTATATTCTACTTTGGTTTTAAACTGTCTAAAAATAGTGTTATATCATCTGTATAATCTACATAAAGCATACTACGATTGCTTAGTTTTTTTTAATATATAGGTAATATAATATTGTGCAATTTAACACGTGTTCTACTTACAGAGTTTAATTAAATAAATCAATTAATTTGCTGCATTGGTGATAAACTCAATTGTCATTATTTTATAAAGATTTTTTTATAAACTTCTAACAGTACTTAATAACAAAGCAGAGCATGTAGGTAGGCACTTATTTACAAGGTTGAAAGCACCGCTACAAACTTACAGAATATTAAATATTAGTAATCTTGTATTTTGTACTTGTCAGACTTGGAATGGTGAACCAAATGCTTATAAAATTAATATTACACGATTAAAGTTCAGTGGTTAGTTCGTCTTGGGGCCGCCTCGACATTTCGAAGAATTCATCTTCTAGCCAAACGCTTTCCCTCCTAACAATCGGTCTTCTCTCCCAAGGGTCGGAGAGGACGATTGTCTCTCTTTCTCTCTCTACTTGCGAGTAGCTAGGCGGTCTGCCAGCGTCACTCCACTCGCACTCCATCTCCTTGTCTATTATATTGCTGTCATATGACGTGGGGGAATACGAAGGAGGCTTGAACGTCGAGAAGGATTGCTGGGTTGTCTCCGAGTCGGAGCCCTGACTCGGTGGGGCGGGCAGGAAATTAACTAGCTGGCCTTCTTGTTGTGCACCCACAGTTGTGCGGCTGTAGCGCTTCAGAATTCTGTAACAAACATTTCGTGTTTTAAGTAGGGTACTTAAGACATTATAGGCAGGGCAACAATAGACATTAAGGTACCTACATATGGGTCACACGTTAAAACTGAATATAATTTAATGTATCATTGTTTCCTGTCAACTGAGAATGGTGGAGAAGTAGATACTTTTTTTACGTACAAGGAAGTGACTAGAAGATATATAGGTACCTACTGTAATGAATTAATGATCTATGTTATAAAAGTTACTACAACAGATGCAAAGGACAAAAGATTTAAAAAAAAAAACAACCTTTCAGCCCAACTAGCAAGTCGCGGCCACTCATCCGGCACAACGGGCACCTGCTGCTTGTTCAACAATATCAGCAACTTTGCCAGATCGCTCAGGATGCAACTGTAACAGAAGCTAATATTAGACCCCACTATCTCAAGTATCTAAAGTAAATAAACACTGCGCTGCCGCGCTGCGGTGTTGAGGCACTGTTTGGAATGTGTTTTTGTAGGTTAGGTTGGTAGCTCTGTCAACAGGCTAAGTAGCTTGCTATGTTATTAGAGCAGTGTTGTAACCTCTTTATATCGGTCTGTTGATTCCTTTGCTTTGACACAGTAGCAATGCAGTGATTGCATTCTAAGAAAGAAATGCGTAGTACTGTTGTATATAAACGAATATGGACAAGTAGACCTCCTTTTATTTATGTTATGCTTCTCAGGCACAGCCGGTAACATCTGCTTTCTATTTTCAAGTTACCTTTTCTGGTTCCATATACATCTGTTTTCGTGAACACGAAGTCACGAAATATAAAAAAAAAAATGGTAGTTTTAATAATCCAGAAACTAACTGCAAGTTTTCCATAAATTGAACAAAGTCAGTGCCTCAGTCATAAGCCCAGGATCTACATTGTAAAGCCACTGGCCAAGTCCCCAGACTCCAATAAGCCTTTCTGTAGCCGGCAACCTCATAAAAGTCCTATATAAAAGTTAACATACCTGTAAGCCATTGCAGCATCATTGTTGCCAAGCTGATAAAGCTCGCGCACTTGGTTCCGCGTGTGATTCAAGATCGCCAGCAAGGTGTAAGCGTGGGGCTGTAATGATAACAACAGTCTTATCAATGCTAACTTAAGTATAGAGTTGACCAGTATAACCTGGCCGTTCATGAAAGCGTAGCTTGTAAAGAATTCCTATATTTCACAGTATGCCAAGATATGTTGGCCATTTGTAATCCTCAACTAGAGCAAATTATGAAATTTTAGAAGAAAAGTAGGCTCTTAAGACATATCGTGCGATCATAATGTGGGCGTTGATAAATCTCCTGATTTCGTCACATTAGCTAACTAGGTTCATTCGCTTTTTATCGTTTATTGGTTCTGTCTTTCGTGATTATGATTATGTAATATATTAATTCGGAAGCCCACATCCACCTTTGATAGTTTCGTAACTGCATACTTTATTTAACCGGTAATTGGTTGATTAATTTATTTATTGAAGTATCTGCAGATTTTTATTATCCTTATCCTTACATATTATAAAACAAAGTCCTCCGCCGCTTCTGTCTGTCTGTCTGAACGCGATAAATTCAAATACTACCGAACAGATTTGCAAACGGTTTTCACCAATGGACGGAGTTATTCATGAAAAAGGTTTTGGTGTATAATTTATTTAGGTTTTGTGGAAATTGGCTGAAATATGACGATTATTGTTGAAGATGTGAAAAAAAACATACCGACTGGAAGCTTTACTGGCGTGCGCTGCGTAAACCGTTAGAGATAGGTACATAAAATGTAAAGTTCTACGGGTTTGGACGTCTTAAAAAATTCAACAAAAAATCCGCTATGGCATATGTCTGTCTTCTAAGAATGACCCACAGTAATCATTATTATCTTTCAGAATATGATAAAAATTTCATTGTTATTTTCGAAACTATTTTGACCGGTATAAATAAAAAAATCCTTATCCAATAAAATATATTATTTGAATTGGGCATTTAATTTTGATTAAAATATGAATTTAGAATTTGAATTTTACTCGTCTCCCGGTAGTACTTTCCCGTGGGATATTTTCCAATATCCACGCGGGCGAAGCCGCGGCAAAAGCTAGTGTCTTCTTTCTTTTTTTTATATTGAGCTGTTGTTATGTACTAGAAACAAGAGTAAAAAGCAATTGAGCAACATATGAAACAACTGTCGAGGGTTTACTACAACGTTAGTAACGCAATTATATCTGAGTTATATTTGTGTAAACTAGTTTTTAATTGGTGCTGATGAGTTTAACATAACGACTGTGATTTATATTCAAATGCGAAGCCGCGTTTCAAAGTTGTTCTCACTGTTATAAGGTTGTTTTGGTAGGAAAGTACTTAGTTTTTAAATGAGATCGATGTTATTTTAGATAGGTATTCCGTATTACCCATGAGTCTTTTTGAGCTTAAAAAATAAAGATGCGTAACAGACAACTAGTTTAATTTTATTGCTGTTATGTGTGGAATCCTACGTACATAAATAGTAAATGGAAACATGATTAACTTACTCGCAAGCAGTCTAATTGTTTGTGAAACTCCCGCAGTCGTGTGTCGTCGTCGTGGTGAGTGCGCTGTGGCAGCGGCTGTGGCTGCGCTCGCGCTTTGTTGCGACACCGTGCGTAAGCTGCCACCGCTGCCACCAGCGCGATGCATGCTGCCACCCCGCAAGCACCGCCCACTATCACCTGACATACACAAATAGTAAAAAAAAAATTAACATCATTTGACATCACAACGCTTGTATTCCCGAAGGGTTAGGTAAATTTATATAAAAGGTAAAGTTAAATATATATACAGAATTGGTTGTCATAGGTATTCATTTCACCCATACGTGCAGATTCTTTCGTCGCCTGTTTGTGTTTCTTGGATTCCTACGAAGAAGGAGGACTTTATACAGAAAAATACTTTTATGAGATTCTGGGATTATGTGAGATTTGATATTTGAGATTCCGGAGGCAAGTGTTCTAAATCCTGGCGAGTTTTCTAAGTGAAGCTCTAACGTATTGATGCTATTTTAACAATTTTGTCAACACCTATACTCCATTTGAAATAAGATTAGACATTTAAACAAACCTTTTTTTACAGTCCGTGCAACCGATTTTGACTTCAAGGCATAAAAATGGCATTAAAAGCAAAAAAGTGGTTGCAATACCAACTGTTTACTGCAGCTGCCATTTGTGATCCCACCAAACGCAATAGAAGTCAAAATCAGTTGAACGGACTGTAAAAAAGGTTTATTTAAATGTCTAATCTTATTTCAAATAGAGTATAGGTATTGTGAGTAGGTACTTATATCCAGTATTCTTAAAAATGTGACTAATAATAACATCAATAACAGTTGTGCAATAACCGGGCACCTGATACAATTTATTGCTTCATTAACTGTCGATCCGACCAAAAATCGTGAGCACGACACCGACATAAAACAGGTAAGTCGACGTCGATTGTCTACTTGATCCCTCACACTAACAATTTGCCAATGGCTTTGTAGAGACCTTTTCAGATTGCAAGTAATGGGGGCGAGGTCATCATTATGGGTGTATGTAGGGGGCAACCGAATAATGCTAAACGTACACAGGCCGACTGGCCAATGCTAGACGGCCAAGATCTAAACAGGGAAATGACAGCAGTGTCATCAGCCAGTGCGAAAGGAATGACATCAAAATATTTCTTGCTCTCAATTTGCAAGATCATCATTTTGGAAGCCGACCACAGAGTTGGGAAAAGGCGCAGATGATGATTTTCCTAGATCTTTATGCTCCTTACAGTCTATGGCATAGCTACATTATACGCCTGTCCAAGAATGACTAATCAACTTTTATGGGACCACAAAATCTCGTTGCATGGTAGAAATATAGATCAGAGTACAGTAAGGTAGCTGCTGTTGGAAGCAGTGATTACAACCACAATTGAGGGATACCCGGATGTTATTGAAAATATGTTATAGATTTCGTTATTGATGCTTTCCGCAAAATAATGATATGAATGTGAAATGAGTTGGAAACTTCTGCAGTTCTGCTTATGATATGATATGTCTGTGTTTCTCAGGCACGTGGTCTGTTGCACGTGGCACTTTGAGTATACAATAAGTTACTTTTTAGCTGAATGTATACCATTTACCCTTTGATTTTCAGCCAATGAAATCGCTAGAACGTGTGATTCTCATAGAGCAACATAAAGGTAAAAGTCGCGATGCAATGTTAGCGGCCGATGCTACAAGTAGCGAATGCGCCGAGCCCTATTATTTACTTGTGGTTATTTTCAATTGACGCCACTGAGAAGTAACGTAATAGCACCTGCTACAATAGAGTCGTTTATTTATTTAGTAGGTATAACATTTTACGCGTATACTATATGTCTTCCTACTCCTTGGTATGTATGTCTGTAAAGGGCAGAGAAACGAGGGTAGACAAGTTCGTTGTAACAAAGCTGAAATTGTAATTAACTTTCAAACTTTTAACACACTTTAACAATATAACTTTCAAAATAAGTACGCATTAATGCTATAATAGATAAAAGTTGAATCAGCATTTTCATAATCCTTATGGCCTATAATATAGCAATCACGATAGCTACATAAAATTGAGATTGAAAGTTCATGGAACGAATATCTTTTAAATAAATAGCATTAAACTATTTTAGTTCGTTGAACAGCCGCCATAAAAGTTCTGAGTGCAGAATCATCACAGATTAACCTACCACGGACCACATCTGTACGGCGCATCAAAGCCGTTGCATCATAGTGTTTTAATCTGTAAAACGTTGAACTTTGATGTTTTGGCATTTGATAAATTGGGCTAATACAATTACAATATATTGATGTATGTATTTATTAAGTACTAATCTAGTAGAGTTTTGTTTAGGTACCTATGTTTATAAATGAGTGTTTCCAAAGCGACATATGTATCGGAATGCCACAAGGCAATATCCTGGGGCCTAGATTCTTTCCCCTTTCGTCTATATATGTATTCTAGTTGTCTAGTAGATTTGCTGGAAGTTTGAAAGACCTGAAAAGTATCAAGAGTGCTTCCAGGCTTAACGACTTTACACAGGACTAGTTTGAGAGAAGTTGTCAGCCGCACAGATCAATAGTTGTCCGCATTCATTCAAGAAGTAGTATAGTAGTCGAGAATGTTTGACATACCTCGTTATAAGTCTGCGCCGGATAGCATACCCGGCCCATGAGGTGGTCATCATGGGCCCAGGACTCGCGGCTGCCGGCAGGACAGTCGTGTGCGCAGGTACCTCCCGGCCAGACAAGCAGACGAGCGCATTTGACGCACCCGTCTGCGGCGCAGCGCACGCATTCCGTACCACAGCCTGGAAACAAAAATAGATGGTAAAAGTTTATCACGTTTTAGGACCGCACCACAAATCACTTTAAAAAAAAAAGAATTTTAAACATAGAAATATTTCTGTCAATCGTTTGAAGATAGAGACATAATTATGTTTAGCAGTTTTAATTTTGTTTAGCGTTAAGGGTCCCGCAATCAGGCGCAACGCGACAGCGCCACGCGACTTTGGTGGAACGATTTCTATGAAAACTTCACGGATATTGTTTTACCGGTGCCGTGTCGGGCCTGTTTGCAGCCGTCTTTAATCGCTTTTAGTCAGTTGTGGTGTTAGCGGGCCTTGAGATGTGCATAGTTTGGAAATGATGACATTTGGTCGATGGGGGCACTACAGCCTGCAGAGTACTTTATCGATGACGACGATATAGTGAGTAGCATGGTCGGTGTAAGAAGCTGCCTTTTACCTTTGGAAGCAACAAGGAATGTTTGTGTAATCGAATCAGTGAAGCTCAAAATACTACACCTGCACGGTGCACCACACACGATGTCTGTTTTTTTGCTCGTCGTATGTGTGCCATTTTGTTGGACATAAAGTGCTCGGGGGTTTACATTAAGGCAAGTGGGTGAAGTTGTGTTTTATAGATAGTCCAAATTTCTGAATAAAAGTAAAAAAAAATGCTAATATTCCCGGTATTGTAATTTGTTTTCTTTCTGTCAACAATATAATGTGGATTGAATATAAAATGGAATCATTGTCTGAGTAAAGGTATTGTTTACTTTTAGGATTCAATTGAGCACGTTGGAATTTCTAACATTCCAAAGTTTACTTTTTATGAAGAGATTGGATTTCTGTTTTACATAAATTTTAAAGTATCTTCAATTCTTCAACTAAAGAGTTTACTTTACTTTTGATTTATTGGAGGGAATTGGGTCGAAAAGTAAGTAAAGCAAAAAACTTAGTTTCAAGAGGTAATGTTTATTGGGAAGCTTGACTACAAGATGACGAAGTTTTTCACGGTAGCTGTAACTCCAATAGTTTATAAAGATTTGCAAGAAACAAATTTCTCTAATCATACATCCTGCCGGAGGCAATTCAGAGGTCTCTAAAACAATGTGTTCCTTTTGATATCACATGACTCTAGACTAGACCATGTCAGAGAATCAACTGGCATATGAATTATTATTCATTTTTTCTTTTTCATTTTTCATACAAAATAATTCGACAAAGTCACGATTATTTATGTAAAACACCCTTACGTGAAATATGACAACGTCGCATTTTCTAAGCTTTAAATATGAATGATTGGTTTGTATGAAAATTATTTACTCGTACTTATCAATGAAACTAGAGTGTAGTGTTATTTTATATTTGAAACTAAGACATACATAACACACACTAAGATTACAGGTTACCTTAGAGTTATGGGACATCAACAAGGATCACGTTGTATAATACAAGTGTACACTGGTGAAGTTAATTCCTTTTTTTTGCATCAATAAAACACTGATCTCGAGCGTGACGAGCCTCACCATAGGCAGTATATACATAGCTATGTTTCAGAGCGTCTCGAAATTAAATGTGAGAAACATGTACATACCTGATTTAATCTACGACATTTAACTATGGGTAATGGATCTGACTTCAATGCCGCCGCATTGAAGTCAGATCCATTACCCATAGTTTTCAACAGTTGAGCAACACAACCTTCTTTGTTTTCTTGCTTACTGCACTTAGTGCATCGAGTTCTTACAAGACCTTAAGTTTTTGCACAAAACGAACGAGGTCTTCGTAAATCGAAAGTATCATTGGATTATTTCGAATTTCTATGCTAATAAATTGGACCATGTTTAGGCGTAAAGTATTCATGGCGATGCACGACGCTTATTCGATTGCTCGGATCAAACGCAGACTGGTGAATGTAAAATTTCACCTCTCCTACACAGCGTCGCCATACAAAGTCATTAATGCTTATAATTTATGCCGGCAGGGGGTCAAACCGCAGCGGTGACCGAAAAACGCCAAAATCAACCAGCAGATGCGGAACTTATGTAAGAAAACATTATTTTTTGGTTACGTTGAAAAAGTAGGACTTATAAGCGTATTAATTTGCATATTAAAATGAGTTTACGAGCGGTTTACTTAATATAGTAGAACATTAAAAAGTTTACCGCTTGCTTTCAAACGAATGAAACAAAGCTCGTCAGCGTCTAAATGTCAAGTTTTAAAGCTCGCTCTTGGCATAAAGTTTAGAGCCTTACAGCTTACTGGTACATTATACAAAAGTAACTTACGGTACGGGTTCACTTAATTCCCCGTTTCTGAAGCAATGCCTTTGGAAATCGATTTATATTCAACTTCAGTGATTTGGATCGTATTTCGTTCGATACTTTCCAAAGGGAAAGTGCGCACAATATGCGATTAGTGCGCTGTTCAATTAACGGTACCGACCGGACCAGTAGCCACATTACTGTGTTTTGTTTACTTTACGTTCAGCATTACCGTGTGCACGGCTCCTGTGCACTGCACTGCATGATAGGCAATTCTGGTTATCGATACTTTAGTGTTCGCTACCAATTATCGTTTGTACACTTAGGAAGTTTGATCTATTAGTCAATTGGCGGTAGGTCGGGATTATACACTACAAATGTGTAATTGCATACCAATGCTGATAGGTTTCTTTAAAATAGTTTTGCCCTTTGTTATACGTTACCTAGAAAGAGGTTACTGTAAACTTTAAAGTACGGTTCTTCGTGAGTGGGAGTTTGTGGGTAGGCCAAGAGGAACTGGCGAAGTTATTGTGAATGCTGTATTGAAAATATTAAAACACACCCAATTCAAGAAAATACCTAGTTTCCTAGTTAGCTTATGTGATTGTAAAAAACACTTTTATGTATTCAAATGGGATGTGGAAACGCCGGACATTGACAGAGCTTCAAAAATGAATAGTTTATTTAATTTGAAACAATATTGACGAGGCCATTTTGTCCGATCCATCAAATTACCGGTTATTGCTTATTTATTTTTGGAGTATGATTGATCATTGTATTCAATGAGGTGATCAATTTCATTGGCTTTACATAGTAAATGCCAAATGTTTTTTATACATATTATCAGCCGGTATATTCTGTAAAAATTGGTAGGTACCGTCAACGGCGTTCTATGTTTGCCAATAATGAAAAAGATGTAATATCTTTTTCATTTTACTTTGTAGTCTGTAATTAGCTACTTTTAAATTTAACTCAGTTTTTACTGGAATTTAGTCGCCTTCTTTCAAATTTTAGAAATTATAAGCAACACCGAAAAAGCGATAAAATCAAAGACATTCTTACACAACATGATTACGACATCTTTGATTTTTTAGCTTTTATATAAAAACATAGCTGTCACCCACGGTTTCACCCGCGTAACTCTAGATCCCGTTGGAATATCGGGATAAAAGTATCCTATACTTATCCTAATCTAGGTCATGGTCTACCCATGTGCCAAATTTCATCCAAATCCGTTAAGCCGTTTTAGCGTGAAAGTGTAACAAAAAAACAAACTCACTTTCGCATTTATAATATTAGTTAGGATGTCACACTCCGACATTTCTCACACGAACAAGTCAAATATAACCAATCGAAGCAAAAATGACATCAGTTCAATTTATATATAGACATTAATAGATCTTAACTTTCCAAACATTGTGATGCAAACAGTCGATGAGAACTAAAACACTACAAGAAAACAAGATTTCTATTTTCTACTGCACAGAGGCTGCAACTGTTGCACTGGTGTCAATGTTCTTATATCTTTCACGCCAATTGTACTGAGCAGGCTGCACCCAAGTTCCCGTCATCGTGGAAACATTTCCGTAAAGAAAAGCAATGTGATTGTGGCGGCATCTACAACGCCACAAGCGAACTACGCATCAAAGACCTGACGCCACACAAATCCTGCAACGCCACAAAATATATATAACTTCCTGACATGAATCGTTGGGCAGTTGCCCACCATACACGACACCCGTTTGGTCGGAGGATCCTCCCTTTTGGTAGAGGATGAGTGTACTTTACACCCTGTTCTTTCATACCTCTTAATGCTTAACAACCTACATATGTACCTTATTACGACTCTAGAAATCGAGTCGTGACAATCATACTTAATTTGCAGTGATAGGATAATGAATACGATGCTAAAAAAGACAATGACATCGTAATCATCTTGTGTAAGAATGTCTTTGATTTTATCGCTTTTACCGTGTTGCTTATGATTACTTAAATTTTAAGGAAGGCAATTAAATTCCAGTAAAAAAAGAGTAAAATTGAAAAGTAGCTACGAGTAATTACAGAATCATTTTAGTTTCAAGTAGGTACATCGCGTGATTTGTAATCGTGTCACGATTATTTGAGTAAAAGGCGTTAACTATTCATGTTTAATACGATAGTGAAGTTATAAAGTATACGTTTTTACAACAAACTCCCAAGCTATGTTAAAGAACTGAGCCTCAATAAATTTCAATAATTTATTAAACAGAAACTATGTCAAGGTTTCTAAAAAGTTAAAGATTACTTAGGCTAAAAAAGGCTTGGGACTAATTATACTACTCCAATATACCCCCCCCCCCCCCTCAAGCAACAAACAAGTGTTCTAAACAACGACTACTTATACTGATTATATTGTGATTAACACAAGACAATTTTTATGTCCTTTCTCCAGAATTACCTAGCTTACCTACTGACAGATTATATGAGTTCATATAATTGTTTAGTTTATTTTATTTGAATGTTTTTTTTTGTTGTTGTATTGCAATATGTTGTTAGCTAGCGAACTCGAAAATTGATCATATTATTCGTGCCTGAGCAACCGGCAGCAAGTTCGTCATGCTCCCTTAGATGTCACTGCTTGCGGTAGCTTCGGGGGTCGGGTTGCCTCCTTCCCTCAAATATGGCGAGGGTGGTAATGGCTGATCTTTGCGTTATGCTCGTGAGCGGGTGCTGCTTGTGGCGACTGGTCGTCTTGCTGACCATGGTTTTGTTATTACTAATTAACTGTTTATTTATATTATTTATTTTTACTTCGATGGTCCTAGTTTGTCTTTTGTGACATCGAGTTACAGCTACGTGTATTTAATTAACCGGGCACGCCCTTTATGCCTGGAGGCTTTCATTCGGATATTAAGTTCTGTTTACTTCTTATTTTCGCTTGAGTATTGATTTCAATGATTTTTGTTGTGTATATTGGAGCGTGCTAGCTGACATATACCAAAAAATTTAATTTAATGTTTTGTGTTGCGTAATGCACTCGTACATTATTTAGCATAAGTACTATTGTATAGAATCAAGTTTTTCTAACTGAATAGACAGCTGTGCTGCCGGGGAGTTTGTTGCGCCACTTCTTTCCAGCTAAAGCACTAGGAAGTGGTGAAGGGCGGGCGTTTTTGGGGGTTTGTTTTATGTTCGAAAAGTGCTGATTCTCTGCCTATTAATACTGTAACTCGGTCCTGGAGAAAGCAATACCTTTACTTAATTCTTAAGATTACCGATTTGAGATTACAGATTAGAAACCAGGGTTACCTATATAATTTACTCATGTCTGATTGTCCACTGAAGCACTTAGGATCGTTTCCCAATCAATTTTATTAACTACTAGTTGACCCGACACGTTGTCCTGTCCAAATTTCAATAATTTATTCTAAATTCCCATAAAAATTGTAGTTTCAGTGTTCACGAATTTTCCTATGAAAGTACCTGATTCGGAACGAACGAACATTTTAAAACAAAAATTTGTTAAATCCAGTTCTCAAGTTAAGCTCTTATCAACGAACAACATTTCATTTTTATATTAGAAGATTAGACTAGCTTCTACACGCGACTTCGTCCGCGTAAAGTTTCTTGTTTTAACATATGACATCCTATGACACTCGGCAATACTGTAGCTCCCAACTAGTGAAAGAATTTTCGGAATCAGATCAGTATTTAGTTCCTAAGATTACCCTCTATTAACATACTCACAAAGTTTACCTCTTTATAATAAAATATATTATATATTAAGAATCAAAATCGATTCTCACTTCTACAATAAATATAATATTTGATAGAAACTAAGATATAGAAATAATGTTTACTATGATTGAACGTTAAATAAACTGACGTCCTCTCCTAACTTTGTTTGATATAAATAAATCTAAAATTAGTAAATCGTTAGTTAGTATTGTAGGTTCATTAATTCTGACGAGATTAATGATAACGAGGGTTAGTCCTTAGTTCATATTTCATTTCAGTGTTATATAGGTCTTTAGGATGGATGTCTAGAAAATTTTAAATTGGATACTGATGGCGAGTTAATTAATCTACGAAAAGGTAAGATCCGTTGGCTGCTATGTTATAAATATCTTCGTTAAATAAATAGCGCCACGTGTAACTTGACTAAAATATTTTTCGTTTTTTTACTTTTGCCAACGAAAAGTGCTGGATCGGGGTGGATTGATGGTGGCGATGAAATTAACCCCCTCTCCCCATAATAACTACGATAAACGAATCAGTGAGAAAACAAAAAGATCTCACTTAATTTCCATTATCATTTCAATCTTAGCCATGGGTCAACTTTTTATTCAGAGGTTAGCGAAATCCCTACCGGAACCCCTACCCGTTTTGCGTGGATATGACACATATTTTCCCCTTAACTTGTTTATTTTTTATTTTGTGTGCTTTCTTTGCGTCATGTTTTCCGCAAATAAACGTATTTTCTTTATTTTTTATTTTTTTTCCTAGTCATAGTTAAAGTAGATGCATGTACTTTTCTGGGGTTCTGGCAATTGAAATGATTTTGATGTTTTGCACACACTTTTGGACCAACCACCATTTGAAAGCTTGACGCTTGACGCCTTGCTAAGAAGTGGTGATTATAGACTTTTTTTGATAGCCTTCCTTGTGACCCTCTTCTGTCCTTTTCTGTGTTCCAAACCTCTCTGTTTTGAGCGATTTCTGGCCATGTTGGTTCCGCAAACCTGATCAGATCGTCACACCACCTTCGCCGCGGTCTAACTCGATGTCGATGTCCTCTCTCAGGGGTCCAGTGCGTAACGATATTTGCCCATCTCTTGTATCCAATATCTCTAAAAAGGTTATAGTAATCGGGGACTCACTCACGTGTGTCGTTGATGGCGAGCGGTGCGTCGGCGGGCCGCAGCTGCGCACACGCAGACGCCGTCAGCAGCACCGCCAGCGCCACCAGCGGCGCGCACGTCATCGCATACCGCTACTCATCGTGACTGCAGAAGAAAACAAATTGATGAATGACTGATAATCCGATAATCCGGTCAAGAAGAAGGTACCATGGGTCATCTATTATTCGAGTGTAATTTTTTTTTATTGACAAGACTGTTGTTGGCTTGTGAATTTAGTGATTGATAAAATTCTTTAAAACCATTATATGAATTCATTAAAGACACAGTGAAAACAATCTAAATTAAATAATAGTGCATTCTGTCAACAGTGACTTCTTATGTACCAAAAAAACTAAAACCCAACTACGACAAAAACGCCAACTAAAAAGGTATAAACAAGACATCACAGAGAGACAAATTAAAAATCCGGAGTCACACGTAATATGTTCGATTTATCTGTTACGTGTGATGTGTTTGTTTATACCTTTTTAGTTGGCGTTTTTGTTGTAAGTAGTTGGGTTTTAGTTTCTATAAATATTTTTTTAACTCAATTTGACGTCACATAGACTTTAACCAGTGGACGATCAATACGCTTCCAATGATACCTCATTTATCAAATTATGATAAATAGTTGCGAAGTTATGAAGGAACATACAAACATACATACATAACGGTCAAAATCATAACCCTCCTTTTTGCTTCACCGTAGTCGGGTAAACACTAACTATTTATCTTCCTAGGCCTCAGTAGCCAGGTCATAACATTGCAAAGAAAAAAGAACTCGAAGGCATTACTCCGCAAGGTGCAACGGACCTGAAAAAGGGTGCGGGATTCAGTTGCATGAAGGCAATTGAGGACAGGTCGTTATGCTGATATTTGGGGGAGGCCAATATCCAGCTGAGGACATCTTCCGGCTAAGAGGATGGTGAGAAAACCATGATGGTTTATTGCGATATTCTACAGAGGATTTGTGTATGTTGTTCATACACCACAAGCTTTATGCGAGATTAATTTAACAGCTAGAGAACCTTTCACATCGCTAAAAGCTTAGATAGAACGTATAATGAAAGTAGTGGAACTGTTCTTGATACTTGTTACCATTCAATACTAAGGAGTAGATAGCAGTAATGTGTGAAATTCATAGCTAATTACGAGTATATGCCATAAGAAGTAAGGCGTTGCTACATCGACGCCTACGTGCTTGTTATTAACATTTTCTCAAGTCAGCGCTCGCAACTTTCACAGAATGACAAGCGGCTCTGTTGTTGTTGTGCGTTGTGGGCTGCCATAGTTACTTAGTTACTAGTTAGTAGGCTGCATCAGGTACTTCCCGTAAGTACTCAAAAGGTAATGGGAAATCTGATATGTCACAGGAGACAGCGAAAAACCGGCAGTACCTAGACAGTGGTTTCGGAGAAAGAGAAAACTCTTCAAAACGAGTTTTTTTTTTTTAAATAAATTATACGAATAGTACTACGATGTCACCTGCTAAATGTGATGATTATCCTTACTCTATTTTTCGCAAAACAAAATATGGATGCCGAGAAGATAATAATATAGGAGTTATTAATAGTCTTCCTGGAGACAATACTGTAGAAAAGTTCAGATTAACCTTAAATGTAGTTGTTTGGAAGTAATAGTAATTAAGGTAATGATAAACTACCAAGTAACTATAAGACCAGCATATAAACTTCACTATAACTGTATTCATGACGTCACTTTTGTGAGAAACAAGTTATGTCACTGAATTTGAATATTCTATCTTTATGTGTAATACAAAACCACATATTTAGTTTCTTTGTTTTGACATCACTCGTAAAGTTAAAGACAAACATAAAATAAAACAGTTAACTCGTAATCGTAACTTGAAAATCTTTAATGGCAATAAAATAAATAAACTTTTTAATTTGTGGCTTACGTTTAATTCGTAACTCACCAAATAGATTCCGTACACGTAAAACCATTAATTTTCACTATCATAACATCACGCCTTGTTTCCCCGAAGCGTTAGGCAGAGGTGTCCCTATAGTACACCCACATTTCGCCAGTTATGTTTTAAGTCCCATGTAATAGTGTACGAGCTTATTGCCATCAGCCGGGCACAAATCCAGACCCCGCGGGCTGCTACTGAGAAATTCCAGATAGAAAAACCCAATAACACTATGCCCAACCTGAGAATCGAAGCCAAGGCCTTAGCTCAGCCGTAGTAGCGCTTGCGAGCACTAGCCTAACGAGGAAGTCAGTAAGTTTAAAATTATAATGGCAATAAAAGGAATGATGCTTACGTTTAATTCAAGTAACTCACCGAATAGATTCCGTACACGCAAAACCATTAACTTTCACTATGACGTATTAAATATGTAATGTTCGCAATGACTACATCTATAGCAATTCCATGAGAGTGATCATTACGGCTAACCGGTTTTAGATAGCTCTCATATTTTTACGACACGTAGCTTCTTTGTCAGTAATCTCTTTTTTAGAGCCCACCTTTAAGCAAAATGCCAGTGGCTATTATCATCGTTGATGACAAAGAGTACTTATACCAATCAAATCTTATATATAAAATTCTCGTGTCACTATGTTAGTTACCATACTCCTCCGAAACGGCTTGACCGATTTTTATAAAATTTTATACGCATACTCAGTAGGTCTGGGAATCTGCTACTATCTATTTTTCATACCCCTAAGGTAGGTAGATAGGTAAGTGTAGGTAGGGGTATGTAGGTAGGTATGTAGATAGGTAGGTATGTAGGTATGTAGATAGGTATGTAGATAGGTAGGTATGTAGGTATGTAGATAGGTAGGTATGTAGGTAGGTAGGTAGGGTAGGTAGGTAGGAAGGGAAGGTAGGTAGGTAGGTAGGGTAGGTAGGTAGGTAGGTAGGTAGGTAGGGTAGGTAGGTAGGTAGGTAGGTAGGTAGGTAGGTAGGTAGGTAGGTAGGTAGGGTAGGTAGGTAGGTAGGGTAGGTAGGTAGGTAGGTAGGTAGGTAGGAAGGGTAGGTAGGGTAGGTAGGGTAGGTAAGTAAGTGGGTAGGGTAGGGTAGGTAGGTAGATAGGTACGCCGTAGATAAGTATATAGTGCTACCCGTGCGAAGCCGGGGCGGGCAGCTAGTAATATATATACATACATAAGTATTATTGGATATGAAACCAGCAATATTGTTACTTATTAATTCCGATCAATATTTAATTGTTCTGTTTATAAACATGAAAACGTAGTCTTGTTTGTAGGTAAGTACGTTAACACGTTCAGTGACGGGAGCCCTCCTGGAGGGTTCACCTACTATCATATGGGATGACGGGAGCCCTCGCGGAGGGCTAATTTTAAATGTACGTTTTTCTTAGCGAATACAACACTATAAGCCGTGAAAATAAAACCTGATGTATATTTTAACACGATTTATTAGTATATGCGCTGGTTTTAAAATCCAAACATTTTGTTTTGTCCACGGTTACAAATATTCACAAAAAATTCAAAAGATTGGAAACTACGTTTAGCATACCCCCTGAAAACACTTTTTTACTTCGTTTTACAGTGTTTTATAACACGGTTTTGAACTTAATTCCGTTGACCGTCCGCGATGGTTAACTTTAGCGCAAACGTAATGCCGGTAACCCTCCGGCATTACGTTTGCGCTATAGCCTCCGGCATGGCATATGACTTCTTTAAAAATTGGGTGGAGTCGAAAGTTTAGTTTTGACACTGAATGCCACACTGGCGTACGTAACTTGCTAAACACGGTTACACTACTGAAAACTGAAAATACTTCTTCATGGATCACATCATGTGGTGACATAAGGAAATATTGCCGATATTGCTTTCTCATGATATTGTTATAATTTGGTATATTAGCTTGTATTATTACATTATATACATACCCATACAATAGGGATGATGACTAAACATTTTCTTTTTGTCCGTCTTTGAGATAAAAAACAAATATTGGACACGTATTTTTTCATCTTTTACCTAATCTAAAGATTACGGCGATACATTGAGATAAAATGTGCCATGACGTCACGAGTATGTAGATTTTATACGTACTAGTGACGTAGCGACCCCCACTGCACAACTTAAAATGCGTTTTATTTAAGTAATTTTTTATTAATATGATAAAGAAAAAAATACGTGTCTAATATTTTTTATTATCTAACTGACGGACTAATTAGAATTTAATTTTTTTTACCCAGACACCATCCCTATTATAAATACAAGAGATAATTATTTAACGTCAATTAAATAAACAGTAAATTATTATACAGTACCTAACACTATACCTACGAAAACTTATAATTATCATGTCAACAATATACTGCTTTATTATTTTTTATCAATCATTTATGTCCGTCCCGGCTTTAATGAGTGCGTTCACTTTTTGCACAACAGAGGATAAAAACTCGCTTTTATTCCTTGTACAAAACTTCTTATGTCTATAACATAATGAAATCCTTAAAACGATGCGTTGGTCGATGGCTGGTGAGTCACGGAGTATTATTACTGTCGGCCAATGTCCTGTTTAACAAAAAATCCGTGCCTTAATTATATTGTTTGGTCATGTGGGATGTGGGTCAGACGGTCTCGTCCGTCCACTCGTCTCTCTGTACCGGTCTAACAGTACGACCAGTTTGCAAATCAGTTGACATTGGTATTCGATAACCGCCACTGATCGAGGCTCCTCCCACACGCCACGTGTTTTCAATATTTATGTACTGTAAGCTTATTTACTTGTTTGTTTGTCTACGAAACGAGTAAGTTGTTTGTAGCGTATTTAATAACATGTATTAACGAAAGATAAGTCTATCGGCGAAACTTGAATTAAATCCGTTCAGCATTTCTAGAGATTTTGGCTGTCAAACAGACAGACGATGAAGTCTTTCTATCGATATGCATCGATATATTCGGTTCGTCATAAATCAACAGCTTTCTAATTCGATTGCCCAGATCAATATGTCTGAATGTTTGATAAGGCTTGGGTAATAAATAGCTGCGGTTTAGATAGTACCTACTACTCACACGGTAAGTTAAGCCAAACTGACTATACTTAGAGCTAAAGAAGACAGCCAATCGAGTGGGAATACTGGATTTATGAGCCTGTGTTTAAGAGTTATAAATGTACTAGCTGCCTGCGACTTCGTCCGAGTGAAATTTCGGCAACCGAACCACTGCGTCGCACTGTGGATCAAAAAAAAGGCTCTCGAAGACATTGGATCTTAAATTTTAAAGTGCCATTTTTTGCTTTAAATGTTTTCTAATAGCCAATATTATGCATAAATATATCATAGGATACAATCAGGTAGGCAAATTTGCAACTTATATTTTTTTTACAAATAAATGTGTGAAGCTAATGCTTATTTATATCTCCGGAACGGAGAGAATAACCGTTATATCCTTGCACACGGTGATATAACTATTTATTTATGATTTTTGACATACTTAATTTTTGCAGACGAGGAGCGCGTTTTAAAAAAAAATGCAGTAAACCTCGTTATATGAAATGTGTCTTATCTCTCCGTTCCGGAGATATAAGCATTAGCTTCACACATTTTTTTTGTAAAAAAAATATAAGTTGCCAATTTGCCTACCTGATTGTATCCTATGGTTGATTCTATCATATGATTGTATATATTTATAATACAATATTAGAAGCCATTTCAAGCAAAAAATCGACACTTTAAAATTTAAGATCCAATGCCTTCGAGAGCCTTTTTTCGATCCACAGTGCGTCGCTGGCCATCGGTTGCCCGCGCTATTACTTCATTAAGCTTAGCGCTGACTAGCGCGATGCGACAGCGCGACGCGACACCGGTTATTAGTATTCCGTGAATTTGTCTTAGAAATTGTATTGTTCGAGTCGCGTCGCGCTGGTCTGCACGAGTCTTTATCGCTTAGCGTTGTTTCCGTTTCTTTTTTTTTGTCGTAGCGTCATGTTAAATATAACCTATAACCTTCCTCAAAGATTGGGTTATCAAATGCAAAAAGATTTTTAAATTTTCGGGTAGTTTCAGAGATTAGCGCGTTCAGACAGACAGACACGGCGGGGAAACTTTCATTTCATAATACGTAGGGAAGAAGAACATACAGTTATGTCCAGCAGGTATAAATAAGGCATAATTATCATCAAACAAATAAGCTTGGAGTGATTGTTTGACATGACATTTTATTTTTCTGTAAAACCTACAACTCACCTCGACCAAGTCTAAAACATTTTTTCAGGGTTAGCACTATTTCAGACAAGGTGATGGAAGATTAAAGAATTGATGTAACATAATGTAAGGAGTAGGTAGGTAAGTCACCATCGCGTGTTATTCTTTCTTGTCATTTTCTTGCTTGCGTGTTGAACTAACTACCCATACATTATTGTTATAAAGCAGTGTGCATGTAAGTAAATGAACTGACTAAACATGAGTCAGATATATCAAAACGTGTCTAAAATCCGATTTCAGTTACAAATCGTATCGTATAGATAATCTAAACTACGTAGACAAACCGATTTCACAAAACCGCGGCAAAAGTAGATTTGTTGTTTATGTTTGGATAGTTTTGATCGATGTACTTACAATGAGTTACAACCGAATAAGAGACGATGAGCCGGAGCTGCTCCTGAAATCGATTTCTACAAACGGATTTTGGAAACGATTTCAAAATCTGTAATCTGAACTGTTTGTGTCAAAATCCAAAAACGCCCATGTGTACAACTGACAGAGAGTGAGTGAACTTCCATCGAAATAAAGAAGGACCACACGTGTAGGTTATAGGCATCATAAATCCCAAAATAAGTCTAGATATTCTTTTATTCGTGTGACCATATGGTCAAGTCGTATTATCTGTTTAACCATAGTTTGTACCGATTAGGATCGCGTTGGCCAGGTTTTTTTTACAGCCACTGTAAGTACATTTGTAGGCAATACATCGGGAAAACGTGAGACAACACCCGGTTTTTTAAAGGCCATTTAAATCCCTGATCTGTTAATCTAATGTTAAATCAAACTTGCGGTGATTGGTTGTCGGAAATGAGAACAGCCAATCAAATTACTTGACATTAGATTTGATAACAGATTGAATTAAACAGGTTTTTTAAATTGAACCCGCCATTTCAGAATATTAGTGTATAAGACTACAAACAAACACGTTCAGTGCCGGGAGCCCTCCTGGAGGTTTCATTCAAGTCACATATGGGATGCCCCCGGCATCCCTCGCGGAGGGCTCATTTTTAATGTAGGTTTTTCTTAGCGAATTCGGCAACTGTGAAAATAAAATCAGTTGTATATTTTAATAAGATTTCAAACCTAATGCCGGTGACACTCCTCGAGGGTTAATTTTAGCGCAAACATAATGCCGGTGACCCTCTTGGAGTCAACTTGCAATATTTATGGTGGCATGGCGTATGAGATCTATGAAAAATGGGTGGAGTCGAAAGTGTAAGCACTAGGGTAGCTACGTACTTATTTTGGGTTTTCTCAATAACAGAAGAAGTCGACCGCGAGCATAACTCGTAACATATAAAAAAACGGGAACCTTTAGTACCTTTAACTTTATTAAACCAACAAACAAATTGAAGTTTTAAGATATTATATCAAAGTAAATATTTTACTCCTCTTCCTAATCGCTAACAGTAGGTATAGCTTACAGAAACGGGTTTTCTATAGATTTTGTCGACGGAAGAATAGACAATATGACAGATTGTGATTGTTTATCTGTCACTCGTCTATTCTTCCGTCGACAAAACCCATTTCTATTGTGGTCATGCTAAACGTACAATAATCGCGTTTAGGAAGAAGAGTGGGGCGCGTCTTCGTGGATAGCACTATCTATATCAATATCTGCTTTATTTGCGTGTTTTGCGTGTTGTATTAATGTACACTCGGTCGTATCTAATAATCACGTCTGACTAAGCTAAGGTTATGAAACACTAGGTGCTACTAATGGCTGTGAGCACGACTTGGCTATACAGTATACTAGGCATTAGTAGGTACAGTAGGTGCTAGGCACGGCCAGCTGTTACCTCCGTGCTAGCTTATTAGTACTTTATGTATGCTGGAATAGGTCCTATTGCTGATATGAAGAGAAGCTATGGGTTATTGTGATATTTGATAAAGATTTTACTTATATAAATAGCTTCTGAAATGCAAAATCTCTTTTCAAAAAGCTATGTTTTCTATGTTAAAGAGTTTTAGCCCGAATAATTTCATCAAAGCTTTTACTTTTACCTCCTTTTCGAATCCAATATATCATATGGTAGTATAGTAGGTATACTAGCTTCTGGCCGCAGCTTCGCCCGGGTGGGCCCTAATTAGTTTTCTAAAATAAAAGTAAATTATTTTTTATAACATCAGCTATCTTCTGGTGAAAGTCCCGTCAAAATCGGTCCAGCCGTTTCGAAGATTACCCGGAACAAAAAGACAGACAAACAGAAAGACGGACAAAAAAAAGAAGTTATAAGTACCGTATAAAGCTGTTATTTTGACATTGTAGACACTTCAATTTTATTTATTTGTATGTGTAGTTTTATTTTTTATTTTTTTTGGTTTATGTTATTCTAACGTTGTTTGTGGAAATTATTCGCACAAACGAAACAGACCTAGTAATAATTGATTCAATAATAACTTCAATACAGTTTTATCTACGGTAGCATAGTTTACATTAGTAGTGTCTGTGTATCGTTATTATTGTTTATTATGCACAGGTATAATTTATAGATAGGTACAATATAATGTAGTTAGCTATTACTAGGCACTTACTACATCTGGAGTAGTACACATTAACCTACATTGGTGGAAGTACTTTATGAACACATCCCTAGTAAATCTTGCCTCCGAGCTTTAGATTAGCTAAAAGTTAAAAGTTCATACGTTCTAACGTAATTAATTGCTTAGATTAACTAATTACCAATTAGCATTTTATTCTGATGTGTTTTATGTAACTGGTTTGCTAAATGAAGAACCTAATTTTGCTTTATCACTATAAGCATGAAGTGTCCGGAGTTCTTAATGAAATTATGAGCTTGAAAGTTTCTTCGTGAAAAGCTCTCTCCGTAATCGCATGCGAATTGTTTGTATCGTTTAAAATTAGTTATAGCCTCTTTGTTTGCCTACACATATTTTAACATGAACACGTAAATGTAAATAGTAAATAGAAGTAAATAAGCACGTTGAATGGAATCGAGGCTACCGCATACACAGTGCGTGCGCCGGCGACTGTGGCGGTCCCGGAGTTGCGAGTACCTCGCCGCGGTGAAAGTTGCCGGTGACGCACTTTTGTATTCACGCAACTCACGAGCCTCAAGTAATTTACTCCACCACTCTAATGATACCTCCCCCGCCTCTCTTATTAATTCATCAGATATGTTTACAAAGGGGCATCTCTATTGAAATCTGGTGGTTCACGTTAGAATTGTCGCTTTGTATAAATCGGCGGTCATGGCCCTTGCTGCTAGTCGCCGGATCTGTAGGGAGACATGCGGGCTTCTCGACTGTACCAAACATCCGGAACGCTCGCTCTGTAAACTTGTTACTTGCTACTCATGACATCGACAAAATAGCGTAATTTGTTTTCCGGGTGCTTTAGAAAATGATGTAGCTGATGGTAAACTCTAATAAAAAGATTGTAAAGAACGGAGAGGAAACTTGATTTACCACCACTGAGGGAAAAAAGAGGCAAGAAGAAAGTAGAAGACCGAGCAGAAAACTGCTAAAAGATAAACATTAGGTAGATTGCTACAATGAGAAGTGCTAAGCAACTTCACGAAAAATGCTCCACCGGTGTCGCGTCTCGCCTACCTGCGCCATCTTTAAGTTTTGAATGGAGGTTACTTAAACTATGTAACTCTGGCAGATGGTCAACAATTCTAGAAGGTTTATAATGTATTGCTGTTCTATGTAGCTGTTGCTGCAAGGTGCAAGCAAGCCTTCGAGTCACTACAATAACACGTGAATCAGTTATTTCACAAAGGTTGTGACATTTTACAAACATTCAACAAACCTTATCGGTAACGAGTATCGTGGAGTAATTCATTTTCGTCATTGATTTGATTATAAACAGATAATAGGATCGTAAGATAGAACTTAACTACTCTATGGAAAAGATCATTGAAAATCGCGAGTACCTATAGATTTATTATAATCTTAGCTATATTTTGAATAACTGTTGATTATTACCTAACGGCAGTCGGTAGACGCTTTAACATATAACAGTAAGTACCTCAGCAGTGTCTATAGAACTTTGGAGGAACTAATATCTTCCTTGAAAGAAGAATTGTTATGATGATTAACACGTTCAGTGCCGGGAGCCCTTCGTGGGGGTTCATCTAGTCGCATATGGTATGCCGGGACCTCTACGGAGGGCTCATTTTAAAAGTAGGTTTTTCTTTGCGAACGCGGTTACAAATCTTCACAAAAAATATAAAAGGTTCGAAACTACGTATAGCGACAAGACCTCTGAAAACACTATTTTACTTCGTTTTACAGTGTTTTATAACACGGTTTTAAACCTAATGCAGTTGACCGTCCGCGATGGTTAACTTTAGCGCAAACGTAATGCTGGCAACCCTCCCGGAGGGTTCACTTCCAATATGTATGGCGGCATGGCGTATGAGTTCTATGAAAATGGGTGGAGTTGAAAGTGTTATATAAACCCGACTTTGTAAATTACAAACTAAATACGTAGATGGATAAGAACAACGAATATCCTTTACCAAAACTTATATCATGCCGGAGGCATCTCTAGTATTTGTTATTCAATTTGATCGGGTATAATTTCCATTTTTTCCATTTCTTCTTGAACAATCCTAAAATATGCTTCGTCCTGTGCATGTTCCAAATCTTCGACATCAGTGACGTCATCAGTTGCTTCATTAGCAGCAGCAGCAGCTTCACCCTCAGCTCGTGCTTTCAGCCGGATTTCTTTTAATCGACTGTCTAAGATATGTTCTCGTCTGGTGTTGCGTTCGTAGATTTCGCTCACCAGTAACTTATCGCGATTTGCCGGTATCGCCATATTTTCCGATAAATGCATAAGATATAACGATCCTTTGCAGTCACCAACAGCAACTGATTCACCCTCTGGATGAGGAGTCATTCTTGTAAGACCATACTTAGATACTTGTAGAGTTACGACTGGATCCTTATATTTACGTAGTAGGTCCCAGTAATAAAACATTCCGCCTGCACATACCGACATATAGGAGGAGAATCTCAACGGAGCCCAAGCGGCATCGGTCACAGGATTCTTATATGGTCTCGTTACGATGATGGGTTCTGTACGAACTTCCTCGCTCCACACTTTAACTGTGTAGTCTCCGCACGTAAGAAACATTCTAAACGTACAAGGACTTCTTTCCACTGCTTGTACTGATCCGTCATGTGCATTCCAGTATGAAATTAAAATATCAGAATGGCTTCTTCCCATACGGTTTGCGTTAATGACTAAACCTGTCTCTGTTCCACAGAGAAACTTTGTGGGCAAGCCGTTATCAAATTCTAATGTGCTCACACCTTCTGCATTACTTAGATTTGGTTGTTCTGATGGTGAAAGCCTGATTGCCATTGGCAATTGATCTAGGGGATGTGAGAGTTTGCGTAAATCCCACCACAGACATTGCCCATCAGAAGATCCAGTAAAGAACTCAGAGTGTGTGCGAGAATTAGTGTAAAGTATTGATGTTATTCCTTCACGATGCGAATTGTAGACAGTAGTAGATGACACAGCTTTTATGCCTACACGGACATCGAATACATTAGCAATACCTTTTTCAAGACCGCATATTAACAATTCAGGGGTTGAAGGAGAACACGCTAGTTGCCAACAAGGGTATTCGGGTTGTATTTTGTGCACTGGTTTTGTTTGCCTATGTACATCCCATAAATAACAATCGTTTATTTTGTTTAATTCCGGCTCTGGCATGCATGTTTTGTAGCAGTAAGCAACTGCCAGCTTAGAATGTTTTTCTTTTGTCCATTTGACGCAAGATATTGGTCTCTGACTTTCGTCGCGAAACACGTTGGCGACTCGGATACCATACTTTTCTACAGGTTCCTGTTCAGCCATTGCAGCATAATATGTTTGATACATTTCAATGGCATTGTTTTGGTCTGCATAGTGAAACAACGACGTTGACAGATTTTGTACAGATTGTATATAATTATCCTCGTGCATAATTCTTCGGCGATGTCGTTGTACGTGATCTTCGTTGTTAGGATTAACCTCTCGTGGCCAGCCACCTTCAGTGTGATTTACGTTTTGATCGTGGGTTTTTAATAGTGCCGTGTTCGTTTCATGTTCAGAAGCTGAGTATGTTGCTTGTACCTCACGATGCACGGGATTCCGAAGTATGTATTGCTTTTGGTCATCTTTGTTAGGGTTGATAGAATCCAGCATACGGGCTGGCACCACCTGAAAGAAAGGCTGCCTGCCGAAGTTACGTCGAAACTTCGTGTACTCATACGTCCACTTAACGTACGAAGACATTATCCAATAATTTTATTGCGTATCTTGTAAGATTGCTTCAATTAAGACAATACTTTCGTAATTGTCAATTGTATGGGAATATTGAATCAGCAAGGCCATGGCGCAAAATGAATATTGATGACGGAATTAAACAATATCAAGTATGACTACAGCGTCATGATCGTCTGGAAACATATGTGTCCTTGTTTGGTCGAGAAGTTGTATTCTGCGGTATTACTTCGTAATTTATAGTCTCCGTAATCAAAGTGACTAAGCATGTTTTATTTTTCATTTAGATGTAAATAGTGGTTGAATTCTTTGCGGTGTCGACCTTCAAAGATTAATCAAGCCGTGTTATTTAATTACGTATTCAAGGGATTGCTGTTTTAAGTCACGTTTAGGTGCTTTTGACTCGAAATGTTATCCGTTGGCTTCGTTTGTCGTGTTGTTTCCTGCACCTCCGGCTGCGGCTCGTACCAGGAAGTGTCGTAACCACATTGTTGGAGGTAAGGAGTTGTTATGCGGTTCACATTAATATGCATCGAGTTCATATGGCAATAGCTGCTATGTGCGAGAGGTGAGACGACTCTCGATGTTACGCGGTTACACCTTTATGCTGATTCAGTCTACTTATTCCAGTTTCAATATCGCTTGTTGTTTTATTAAACAATTACGAAACTAGAGAAGCGTGGCTTGCTATGTGCAATTTTTAATGACTTGGAAATGTAATGAGCATCAAGTACTGCATTGTGCACAAGTACTTGTTTCAAGAGTATTCCATTTTACAGGGTCTTCTTCTTGCGACGTAATTAATGAGGTACTATTAATTAATTATTCAGTTTGTTAGGCACCCGTTTGTTAATGAAATTATTTATTAGTTTTGTTGAAACGGTGTTCGGTGTTATATATTTAGGTATATTTTACATGAAGCGTTGATAATAATGAATTCTAAACTAAATCTTAATCACCTACCATGGTTAAAACATTTTCATAAAATAAACTTTGGATAAATTAATGCAGTGATTCTTTATTACGAAGGAAAATGCATTGCGAATATAATATGCTCACTAAAAATGTCAACGAACCTATAAAAATAATAATAAAAAACATACTTCCTTACCATAAAAATGTAAACGTCTTCCATACCAGTATTGAACAATCACATATCTGTCACTTCACGTCAATATAATTTTGCTAATTCTGTATTGGTAACATAGATGGTATCGATACACTGTCACGAATTGGCACAAGTCACAACACTCTTTTGCGTCACGATTAGAAATTCGAATTCGGTGCTTATAAAGTGCGCGCGCGCCATACGCTCGTACGAATGGACGTCTCAGCGGTGACTGGCGCGCGTGACGACGGCGACTGGAAGTACGCAGAAAGAACTCAGGTTGTCGAGTACTACGACTGGTTTGGTTCAACCGTATCCCGGCAATTGATGTGTTGACTGATGACTATACTGCTAGCTAGAATAGTGTTGACAGTAACATCGACAGGTCGCGCCGAGCGCATGTGACCTCGCCCTTTTTCAACTTTCAATATTATGGTTAGCTAAGTTGAATCACAGATAACTTGAAATGTCAAGGATTCATTCATTTTGATATTTGAAGAAACAAAGGCAGACCTTAAAATAGACACCACATGCTTGGTCTTGGTTCAAAATAGTTTTTTGTTTCTTTGAACATTTACCTACAGGAAATTATATCCATTTACTGTTCACTTAAAGAAAACTGTTATGTGGATAGGAACTAAGTAAGAACAAGGAGGTAAAACGCTAAGTTTAAGTGTAGGGAAAAGTGTAGTACTATGTGGGGCGAAGTAATGACCGAGTCACGACATTGGAGCCCGTGGAAAGCGGCGAATACAACCGCGCACGTGGCCCATAGCGCTCCTGTTACTAGTATGTACTAAGCTTTATATTGGTTACAAAAGAGAACGTTTGCCGGTTAGTTGTCCTTGTAAAGGTTTCTTTTTATACGTGTTTTATTAGTTTGTCCATGTCTGTATGAGCTGTTCTTAATTCAGTTCATCCAAAAGCATTGTTGGCTATGAGATTTAGAGGACTTAGATGGCTGCATAAGAATATCTGGGCCCTGTACCACAAAACTTTACAATTACAATTTATGAATTTGTAAATTTTACAAAACTAAGCCACACGTAAAAACCTAACAAATATGTAAATTAAAGTGTTAAATAAATAAGTTCACAATTCATACATAGGCCCCATGCTTTGTGTTACGCTTTTCAAAATGCGAAAGAATTGTAGATTGTAAATTGTAAATCATACATATTTCTGTGTTACGCAATTTTTTCTACAATTTAACAATTTTGTATAATTGTAGACACTTAATTTTTTGTGGTATAGGGCCCTGAATGTGCTTATTTCGTAATTAAAGGTTAAAAATGTATAAAATGGCTATGTAGGAGCAACGACGACGAACGAAAGGCCTAGATTAGTATATTCCCTTTATCCATATAGTTCATATTCTGAAACAGATTTAAACCGGTAGAGCACTGACGTATATATACGTATACCATAAGTAAACATACCCACCTATGCACAATTACATTAACTCAACATTAGTTTTATCCTAAAAGGGAAACTACAAGAAAGTCATCGACTAACTTTAATCCAAGTATCGCTATTATGTAATAAAAATGATAAGGGAAGCATCGATGCCATACTAGGCATAACCTATATCCATACACATTATAAATTAAAGTCACTTTTTGTGTCCGTCTCTGTGACCGCGTTGTTCTCCTAAACTACACAACGGATTTGGATGCGGTTTTACACCAACTTTAGGGAATTTATTCGGAATGATTATTTGCTCTGGTGAAAATAGAGAAAGCTCATTTAATAGTATATAATTCCATTTTGCTATGTCATTATTCTAAGGTGTCGTTTTCTTGTTCTAAACTTGGGCGACCGAGCTTTGCTCGGGTGGAAATACGAAGAAAACGAATTTTCCCAGATATGAGACTAGCTAGATCGATGTTTCGCCCCCGTAAACCTATATTTTGCAACTTTCGTCGAAATCGTTAGAGCCGTTTTTGAGAACGTCAAAACATGAATGTGAACGGACAAAAACACACAAAATCTATCTAATCTAATTTATTTAATTCATTTATTGTAATCAATTTTGCTTATAATAATTTATTTTCATCTAAACTATGTATTTCTTGTTTTAATTAATTAATTATGTTATTATCTGCGCATAATGTAGTGCATGCTGTGCTTTTCTATAAGTAATGAGGCGCTTAGATTTAAGTTTGAAATGTACTAATTATAAAGTAATAGTGTACTCATTGTTGAAGAGCCTAATAATAAATAAATAAATAAACAAATATTGCTCGATTAATAGTATAGGATATTACACTGACCTTTATGGTATCTTTAATATATGTACATATATATAATAAAGATATCTCGACGTTTTGTCAAGTCGTAAAAACCGCGCGAAGCAGGGGTGGGTCGCTAGTTAAGTATAAATGGTCGATAAAATAACGCGCCGAAAATCTCACTCGATTAAGTTCGGATAACCTCGCAAACAACGAATCTATCCTAAATATATCACAACTAAAGCGCAGACCACACTGGACACGAAGCTAAGTTCGTTTAGCTTCGCTCATGTAGCTACGCGTGTTTGCATACTTCGATTCACACCGCGAACTATGAACCAACAACGTATGAAAAGACGCGGTAATCGAACTTGGCTTAGTTCCCAGTGTGACCTGCGCTTAAGAGGGTGTCAGCGTGAAAAGTTCCTAGCTTTCCCGGCTGAAAAGTACATTTTTATGGCTATTGCTATAACGTATGAGATCGTGACTTTTATTGAACCATAGCAAACGCGTCAATTATAACTCAAAATAAAACTTTAACCAACTAATGGTAATATACTCGTAATTATTAGCGAGATAAATATATTTTCTTCTTAGTAAACTCACTATTTTCCGACTATGTTTTTACTACGCTATATGGAACTCAACATCAATAATAAAACCTAATGAATAAAATTATAACATCGCCATTAATTTTATAATTTTCATAATTCATAATAAATGACATTAATCCCTCACGCTTATGTCGAAATGGCCCATGGCTTATAAAAGGTTTGAACAAAAATGTTTTGGTCAAGAGTTAATTGGTATAATTGGTCATTAGTATCCGAGAGCGACCGTTCCTTGAGTTGATTAGTAATTGACCCGGTGGGGACCTTGTGCTCCTAGCTCCACGGTGCCGTCTGTTATGAATATTAGGTTATCGCTGAGTACAACGCAGTCACAGGGTTAAATGTAGGAAGGGACAGAACACAATGATAAGTACTACATTGATCTGTGAAAACACTAATGTGAGAATATTAAAACGGGAACTTGTTTGACATGCTCTCTCATTACATGTGCTCGAGGTGTTTGTTGTTGTTGTTACTTAAATAAGAAATTTCTCAAAAATAATAAAGGAGGTTTGCAGTCATAATGTTGTAAATGCTATTAAGTTATGAAATCGAAACATTTCAGCAGTCCGTTGACGAGACAGTTGACATCACACCTTATAGCTCTACTCCATAAAACTACATATTTGTTCCTGAGTTCCTGACACTGCTCGGCTGAGCTACAATATTGTCAATTGTGACATTATTGAATTATAAAGAACCTAAGCCCGTTTGAACCGCAATCATTGCGCATTCAATTATCGTCATAATTACGTCGTCCCATGTATAATTAAAAGAGGCCGTGGCAACGATTGGTCACGTAAAATCACTTGAAATATTACCTGTAGTTTGCTCAATGCGGTGGACATCCATTACTGACATTTTTTTAAAAGAAGCATTGTGTAACGCTGTGATGGATGTGAGATAAACGGGGTCGTTTGTGGTCAAACGAAGCTTGTACACTTGCCCAGAAAATAGACAATAGGAGCTTGATATATTGACACTTTGCAGCAGTCTTCATTTCGCACAAATGAATGAATTCTTTGTAAATACAATGGACAATGGAGCGTGCCGGAGAACCGATGGAGATGATCATAAAGCGTTTGTATACTGGTGAATAGCCTGTAGAGGCGTTTACTGA
This sequence comes from Agrochola lota, assembly GCA_947364205.1. Lineage (NCBI taxonomy): Eukaryota > Metazoa > Arthropoda > Insecta > Lepidoptera > Noctuidae > Agrochola > Agrochola lota. The sequence continues at coordinate 11,432,382 of OX376223.1, read as the reverse complement.
GAACAAAGTCACGGTCAGTGTGTTTGTGTGCGCGATTTCTGTTTATCAAACATTTCAGTAGAAAGCGTGCCTTAAAATAACAACTCAGCAAATGTATGCGATAATTTGATGTTATTGTCTTGACTACCTAATGAATTGACTAATTGTTACGTAAGCGGGTTCTTGTAGTCTACAAACCATTATTTATAAGGGATGTGTCACCCATGTGTGTGTGCGTACATGTTAAGGAAAACATAGTCCCAGAATTTACAGTATATGGACGCTAAATCCGGGTAGAGTCATTACTGAACGGACGGGCAGTCAGTCGACTGATAGACCTTGTAGTCGTGCCATCCCCTCGTAATTGGGCCTTTGTAGCTGGGATACTCGGATCAATTCAATAACATGACCGCCTCACAGAGGTGCTCATTTTATGTTCCTCTGCGTATCTCGGGTTCTGGACACGTTGTTATGTGTTTGATATCGTAACGATAGCTGGTTGGCTTTGGCACGAGTTTGGTGACAAAGCTCGGATCTAGTTTGGCTTTTAACACGTTCAGTGCCGGGAGCCCTCCTGGAGGGTTCACCTAGCCGCATATGGGAAGCCGGTTTTTTTAAATGTAACTTTTCTTAGCGAATACAACATTATAAACCGTGAAAATAGAATCGAATGTATATTTTAACAAGATTTATTAGTATAAGCGTTGGTTTTAAAATACAAGCATTTTTTTGTTCACGGTTACAAATATTCACTAAAAAATTTAAAGGTGGAAACTACGTATAGCGACAAGACCCCCTGAAAACACAAAACACTATTTGACTTCGTTTTACAGTGTTTTCTAACACGGTTTTAAACCTAATGCCATTGACCGTCCGCGATGGTTAACTTTAGCGCAAACGTAATGCCGGCAACCCTCCCGGAGGGTTCACATTCAATATGTATGGCAACATGGTGTATGAGTTTTATGAAAAGTGGGTGGAGTCGAAAGTGTTAAGTAAGTAATTGAGAAGCAGCACCCTTTGCGATCAGCACTCATCACCAATGATCACGATGATGTCAATTGTCAGTCAGTTTAAAGTGTTATAATAATCACGTTGCCCAATTGAGAAGTTGGACTTGGTAAAATTCGGGGAAAATTCAATGCGTACAGGCTCAGTTTACACAAACAAAAGAGAATAATAATTCAGCAGATTTTGTTAAAAGATAAGATGTTACAAAAACATTTGTGATTTAGGTAAATAACAAAATTACTTACGTGGAACGTACTTATGCACCTAGGTAGTTTGTTAAGCGTTTCTCGTTTAGGAAACCACGACAACTTTGGTAATATCTTCAGAATTGATACCACAACATCTCTGTGATTTATGCGAACTCGGGTATCCATTAATCATGCGTTGTCAATTGGAAAGCGACCCATTTTCGCGCGAAGGATATTTGTTTGGTTTTCTCCCGCGATTTACTGAACGACGATGACGGAACACTTTTTATCTGCATTTTTATTATGATGAGAGTTCACGGAGAGTGTTGACATTTATAAAAACCTATTTAGGTCAAATGTTTTCCATGTGAGTTTGCATTACCAATATTAAGTGCGGTATTTTTTGTTTCACATACGGTTCATTGAACAAATCTATAGCTAAACGGGAATTGAAACACGTTAACGTATTGGTAAATGGAAATGCATAGATAATATCCACAGTTTGCCTATAAATATGGATATTTTCGTATGCTAATGGCGCACATGCAGCTTTATAATGGCTTAAACTCAGCAATAGTTGAAACAAATGTGTTAATAATTGCGTAGTGTGTGCAGCTCTGTATTTAATTAATGTAGCACCTTCTGTTTATTAATTAAAAGCAACAGGAGAACAACATTCTATTAATCCTTTAGCAAAATCTACCAGCATACATAAACCTCATGTAAAATTTATTTCAGCATGTACTACTACTACATACATTAATACAGCTACCCGCCGTAAAAGCGGCAACATGTGTTGTTACTTGCACTATAACAGATACGTCTTTTCATTATGAAACACATTTACTTCGTCATAACACACGTGGCAAAATGACGAAAAAAAATAAGCAATGAACAGATTTTCAACCAGTTTTTTTGTACAAGAGGTTGACGCGAATGTCGTAGCACTTGTGTATGTTTCTCTGCTGGTTTAATCTTATACATAGTTAGTTTGAACTAAACATAGTTTCCAAATCTGGATGTGATTTATGTTTGCAGCGGAATTGTCTACACAGGAAATCTAAGCGCAAGCTATGGAGCGTCTATTTATTACTGTTCTGCTCTCTGTCGCATAAAGCGTAAACAATTTACTACGTGTTTGCGTCGCAAACGCAAGGCAAAGCGTTAGGGGTCATTGTCAAGTGTAGTTACGTTTGCTCAAGATCGAAACTGCACTATCGGAAGTGTCGGGGATCGGTCGGCTTACTATCAGATTTATCGCCGCGATCGGGAGCCGAGCGCTTCCCCCGTACAAGAGTGCCAGCGACCCGTGAATTTTATTGTTTCCCCTCGTACGATTCTGTACAAAGTTTTGTGTTCACACGTACTGCACGGGACGATTCGGTAAGCCGATATTCATTTCGTGACTTTAGAACACAGCGTATAAACTTAAATTTCGTTGGATTTAATTTAGGTACGTGTTTCTTTGCTATTTTAGGTAGATTGGAAGAACAACGCCTTGAGATTTGATTCGTCGCAGGCGATGGTTTGATTTACTCATAATTAGATTAGTTCTGTAACCATTCTGTAATTTGCAGCAACGTATAGGTATAATGCGTTACAAAGGACACTTTTATTAGAACATGATTACATATTCCAAGATCATAAATGCAAATTATCAACTGGTGGTACCAGACATACCATAATAGTTAAGAAGTTTTTGTCAGCCAAATCATAGAATATATACATAATCTGTCTTTGCATATTTCCTATGCTAACTATTAAGTAATTTAACATCATGAATGCGTCATTATCTTCAATAGAGACACGTAATTCGTGCATACCTGGTTATTATTACCTACACGAGTAACAAAAGAGTCGTTGATAGCAGTTCATTGCGCGGCGCTCGCGACTCCGCCGCAGGGTAAATGGCTGTAATAACAATCGAGAAAGAACCATTTATTTTGCATTGCTAGGAAGTAGGAACTAAGTGTTGCAATGGAGGATAATATTCGAATATTAGATTTGGTATTGAGAATTTTCTCATTCTAACATTGTATGAATGCACTGCACATGCAGAAAATTACGCTTCTGTGCCTGACGAGTTAAGTCGAGTAATAGTTGTAACTATGTTTAGAGTAAGTTGGTGGTTGAAAATTATGATAAACGTTATGCAGATACAGGTTGCACAAGACATCTTATATCCTTATGTGTTGACTTGTAATAATATTACAGATAATCGTTATTCTATTATCATAACACCACGTAACTTGTATGTGCAATGTCAATGACACTGTTGTAATCAACATTATGCATGAGTTCTATGACTGCAAGTATTTATTAAGTTATAATAAATTCTTTATTGCCATAAATAGGTTACAAAAATTTGAGACCCTGGCTCCAGAGCTAGGTTAGAGTACCTGTATTTCAGGAACCAGTGACTTCTTCCATTTAAGTTACAATAATAACACAATGATATAAGTTATTATAGTCTTATGTTACTTACGTTATAGTTTGTTTAATGTTGTGACATGCAAAAGTTCAATGGAACGGCCAAGCCATACAGCTGGAGCTTGACCAAGATGTAGGTAAGGTTTGTAGAGTTAGGGGCTTGGCTCTACGGCTCTATATTCGATCTGATAACTTTTTAACAGTGAAAGCTTTATGTAATTCTTGGCAACCTACTTTACATGAAATGTTTGCAGTGGCATTTCATTTCTTTATAAAAGATGCTCTATTTCTTTTAATTTAGCGGTGATATTATTTATATTGAACTTACGTATATATTATCCGTAAGAAATACAGACTTGCTTGCGCCTTCCTTAAAGGGGTTTGGAGGGTGATGGTTACAATTTAGTTTTTTTTTGTTTTACGCATATCCTAGCCTGCATACCAAATTTCCGCTTTCTGGGATTTCGGGAAGTACCTTAGCAGTTTTATTTTATAATTTATATACAGATTTGCAGTAAGTGAGTCAGTCAGTCGGTATTAATAAAATCCAAAGTATAAAAGCTAGACAAATGAAAATTAGTGTGTTTTATAAATCTGCTAACTACATCTTATCCTAAGAATTTGAGTTTTCTAGCATTATCCAGCCCATAGTTATGAGGGTTTAAAAATACGACAAAAGGCTTCGAGAAAGGGTAGGTGTGCCTCTGCTTTTTGTTTTTGGCTCGTCTTGGCGCGGGACTAGCGCACTCCAGATACCAATCAAAAGTTTGATTAAATACCTATGCACGGTTGCACTCTGCAGTACCATGTTCAACTTTTTTTAAACAGTATTCGCAGAAAAAAGCTACATCAAAGGACCTTCATTTTCATCAAAATAGGGTGTCAAAGTGCAAACAATCGCATAAAATGCCTATCACGAACAGTCTCACCTTCGCATAGGGAGACCCCTCTTTGCCTTATTCCTTTTAATGGACTTTGATTTAGAAAAGCGAATAATGGCAAATCTACGGGGATGTACTACAAACGTGATTTATTACGCTTTTATGAATAATACATTGCCTACGGGGATGGATGTATCCATCATAGCTCATAGCTCACGTAATGTTGTTTGTGCACACGAACGAGATCGTTGCTCGATAATACAAATTAGTTTCAATGATTCGACTGTCATTGCCATGTGATGTAATATTAATCAAGCTAATGGTGGAGCAGGTTTTGTATCGTTGAATTGGGTTCCTTTAAAAACACCAATCGTTATTTGTTAAAACTACAATGACTATGATACCATTAATTAGGAGTTTGGTAACTAAATGCAAATTGAAGGAGGTTCACGATATAATTTATGCACACAAATGATCCCCATGGCCAAATGTGGGTGTGCTATAGGTACACCTCTGCCCAACCCTTCAGGGTAACAAGGCGTGATGTTATGTTATGTTATGATCATCGTGAAATATTAATATTTTAATCAGAATACAAAGATTTTATGCTTTCTTACTGCGAAAGAAAATATTCCAATTTGAATACTAAGTAATTAAACGGTTAATGAGTATTCAAAACAAATTCTAGTATTAACTAGAATTGCAAGCAGTTTTAGAACTGCATGTGTACCTGCTTATACTGTTTTTATTATTATCCAGACAAACAAAATCCTAGATCCAACGGTACAAAGCTAATTAAGATTTGCACATGGTGTGCGGCACGCGTCGCATAAAAAATCGTTTACACAGAATGCCCACTGCTAATGAAAAATGTTTGCTCTTTAGTCTGCGAGGAATGTGAGAATTCGTTCCTGCATATTGTGAGAGTGAAAATGAATGATTAAAACTCACTACTCGCCTTTCTCTCAGGGCTCGGAAACGTTATTTAAAATAACGTTATCCGCGCCCCGCCTTGTCTTTGCAGAAGTATTGTTTGCAGTTCAACAATATATTGTTCAGGTAGGACCACTAGGACCACTAGGACCACCTGTAGTGCTGTTTCGATATCACTATAGTAATAAAAAAAACTAAATAATAATATCGATAATAATGGAATGGAAATGGATTATCGATGGTACTGTCAATATCGGGAAGTAATAAGTACCGATCAGAATATCGCTAAGTAAATATTGAAAATAATATATTTTCGAAAATTATAAACAATTTAACACATCAGTTGTTTAATTAATTGATGATATAATAAATAACACGACTCATTGCAATAACATGAAACATGAATGTTATGGGTTGGTCGGTGGATATTAGTTTATCAATGCAAATACAACACACTAGCGTAAAATATTTTTTCAGTTGAAAAACATTTTACTTAACAATGACAGCCCACCAGATATTTCGTATAATGAATGATTCGACTCTTACATAGAAGCAAAACTCCCTCGCAATCCTATTTGTACCCATTTAAAGTATCGAGTTATCTCGTAGGTATCTATGTGTTCTATTCAGCACTGCGCAGGTTCCCATCTCGATATTAGTTAACGTTAGTGTTTCAATTATCATGCTATGCAAGTATCATGCTATGCAAGTATCATGCTATGCAAGTATCATGCTATGCAAGTACCTATCTACTAATCACCTTAATGCATATCGGATTACTTATATGCTAGAGGCATTAGGCAGGTATTTAGTTTCAATTGCGATTTAACGAATTATAGCAGTAGGTGGGTATTAAGGTTATAGGCGCATTTGTGTTTTAAGGATAAGAAAAACATCTAGTAATATTTTAATTGAATTAGGTACATAAGTATGTTATGACTGTGTTTGTCATACATGATTAGGATGCATTTAACATACATAGATAAATGTACGCGAGCTGGTATTCATATTATATTTTGTTGTATTGTCTGTTGTACAATAGATTCAATTAACTAGACAATATTTTCCCACAGAGTACCTAGTAAGTACAACGTTGCGTTTTAATTCGATTTTATTGTTTTATTTTCTCTCAATACCTCGGTGGTCGACCATCCTCGCCAGTAACAAAAAGCATTCCCTTAACCAGTTCTTCCGAAACCCGTTAATAGCACTGTTTTCGTTCTTCTTCTAGTCTGTGTTTAAAAATAGAACGTGGAACGGTCCACAAAGCACACGTGTGTTCCAGCCATTAGTCCCCGGTATCGCTGGTCGGGAATGTATTGCGCCGAGTTGCGCCCTAAATCTACCGGCAAACGATTTAATTGTTCGTTGTATGGGACTGTTCCTTACGAAATGCTTTGCTTTGCAGTTATATGAACGGTACGCTTTGGGAAGGTATTAGTACAATATTTGTAGATATTTGAAGTATACTATACGTGTCGAATTATATGATAGTTTTTTTATAGATTTAGTATGAGCCGTGTCAAATCTGGCATGGCGAACCGAAATGCTGTTGGAGACTTGCCTACTTTCTTTTGAAACATCAAACTTTTTGAACCTACTTTACATCGAACTATGTTAGAGGCACCTTGAGCAGCAAGTAACAAATTGAGCTACTTTCGCGGTATAATTCAATAATTAATCAAATTCTCCATGCTCTATCTAAGGCATGAAGATTAAAACTGCACGAACTGAAGGCAATTACTGTGGGCAGGGTACAGTTCTGGCCATCGTTGTCCACTGTCCAGGCTGCTGTATTTGGGAATTGGACCGCGCCGCCACCAAGTTTATCAATGTGTATTGGAGCGTGGGATTGTTTCCGAACGTTGCCTCTGCCGTGGAATGCAAACTTGTGCCTTGTGCCCTACTTGATGGCCAATTACCTGTCGGTTACTATAATGGACAAAGTCTTTTTTTTTAATTATTCATTTTTATTTTTTATTTTTTGTTGAGTTTTTGCGTTGCCGTACCTCAAAAGGAAAAAAAATAACTCTTATAGAATCACTTCGCTGTCCGTCCGTCTGTCTGTCTAGACCGCGTGGAGGTATCATAGTTGAAATTACGAAGTACGAAGTATGGGTTCTAAGTCAACGCAATAAAAAAAATACGGTCATTTAAGCGACATGTTTTGATACTCGTAAATAAATCAAACCATACCAACCATAGAGTACTTCTCGTTGACCTAGAATCATGAAATTTGGCAAGAAGCAAGGCCTCACAACACAGGTAAAGGAAAAGAACGAACATTGTTAAAAAAAATGCGATTATAAACTTACATTTGCAGTTGGAGAGTTGACCGTGACTTATATCGATGTATGGGAGAACATTTGTTCAACTACAAAGTTATGTTTGTTCTTGGGATAAATTCATCCCACCTTCGAAACCCTTCATTGTGCGTGGTCCGACACGCACTTTTTTTTGTAGATTCAAATTTAGTATGTACCTACTATGTATACCTAGGGAATAGCTGATATTTCACCATTCCAGCTTATTTTGTCAAAAAACATAGAACCTGCTATCTAATTACGCAACACATTTTCGTAAACTATTACGACTAATCTGTTTCATTTTGACAGTTCAACAAAATTTATTGCGTTATTTATGTTGTTGAACAGATTTTTTTTTCGAATTTATGATGCAATGGATTAGCAATCTGTTTCAAAACTATTCAGATTCTGATTGATCGTGTATTACGCAATTAGGGTACAGATGAAGAGAATATTTAAGTGTTATAAATATTAAAAGATATTTACTCTTTTAACACCTAGAACTAGGTAGGTACCTACCAGCAATTTGGAAATGAGCACGATGATTTTTTAAACATAACAGTTACAGTACGACAACTTAGATGTTGCATAAATTTGAATTTTTTTTATTCATTCATTTAAATTTTACGAATTTAGTTGGTTATAAGACGGGTACTTATTAAAATCCCGAAATTTCATAATAACTACTCGTATAACTGAAATACCGACGTCCAAAACAACGAAATTCAAAATACAGAAAGTTTTAAATGTGAAACCCCGAATGGTCGAAATACCGATGGATAAAATCCCAACAGCAAATGCCGCGGCAGCGGCCGCCGAGCGCCAGATCCCCTCTATTGTGGGTGAATCATTTTGGTTAGGTTAGGTAAGAACAGTGACTATTAACGCGCTAAGGCGTTAATCGGGGATCTGGCGCTCGGCGGCCGCTGCGGCGGCACGCTCGCTGCGCTCGCTCGCCTTCACGCGTTAATGTTCACTGTTTTAACCTAACCTAACCCATATGATTCACCCACAATAGACGAGATCTGGTGCTCGGCGGCCGCTGCCGCAGCACGCTCGCTACGCTCGCTCACCTTCACGCGTTAATGGTCACTGTTCTAACCTAACCTAACCCAAATGATTCACCAACAATAGAGGGGATCTGGCGCTCGGCTGCCGCTCCCGCCTTAGCCTTCTAAGCTAGCCTATCCGAGTCGTATTGCTGTGAATCGGGGTGTTAACCATAATGATGGTATCAATATATTACGAAAGACCTAATAATTTTCGATTAAATAAACGTTATATCCAGTAGCGTTACACTAAATAAGTTTTAGATTATATAAATGTTATATTTAAAGAAATTATATCAACAGTTGGTATATCTCACGTTTATTACATCTTGTGAACGTTATTGAAATGAAAATATACCAAATAACTTTGTATGATATGAGACGCACCCATTATGTTAAGCTCCTTTTTTGTCAATGTCTTAGAGATTTTAGGCTTTGGAGTATAATTTCGGGATTTTGAACTTCGGGATATGGATCTTCAGGATTTTAAGCATCGGGATATGGATCTTCAGGATTTTAAGCATCGGGATATGGATCTTCGGTATTTTATCAAATGAACATTCGGGATTTAAAACTTTCGACCAAACAATCATTCGGCGTTAAATTTTTCGGGATTTCGTCCATAGGTATTTTAAAATACGGTCTTTTAAATTTCGGTATTGTAATACGTACCCTATATGACTTCACAAGCTATTGCGTTTGCGTAAAGATAATTTTCACCTAAAGCATTAATAAATATTGGTGATTTTGAAGGCGCACTTCAGATGGTGATCGGTTTTACCAATTTTGCCGATGACATCTAAGTTGTGTTTTACTGTAATATAGATTTTCTCAAATTACCATTCTCCTCGGGAATTACCTGTAAAGTTTTGTGAGCCATTCCAATTAGCTATATTGTAATGATGTTTCATTAACAGGATGAAACTTAATTGGTACGTTATATCCACTTAGGGAAGGTACTTTAATTACTGGCATAATATTATAGGCGTAGCAAACAAAGACCAATTAATAATCAGAATATTATTATTAGCATAGTGTGAGTATAATTGCAATTGTATGTACGGCTATACTGTAATTTTGGTACTTCGGAACTGTAGACACTTTGGGTGCCCACTTTTTTATTAGGAAAAAAAATAGCTTTTTTCTATTATATTTTTTTTTATTAAAACTATATTAGGTTAAAGAATTCAGTACCTGGGCGAACGAGCTCTGTTCTGGAGAAAATAGATATTGCTCATTTAATAATATAGGATAGTTCTATACTAACTCCATGTCTACCTACATACTAATTCCATGCTGCCGTAATAGTAGGTACTTATTAATTCCATGCTGCCATGATAGTAGGTAGTTATTAATTCCATGCATGTCTGTCAATGATTGTCAATTGTCATTCTAAGGCAGCCATTTTATTCTAAACTTTGGACGACCTGGCTCAGTTTCGTTCACTGACCTAGCTAGATCGATTTTTCATCGCCGTAAACCGCTATTGTAACTTTCATCGAAATCGTTAGAGCCGTTTTCGAGAACTTGATTACAAATATATATATATTTAATATACAAATATTGCTCATTTAATAGTATAGGATTTCTATTTTTTTTATTTTAATATTCTAATCGCCTTTTGACAGCTCCGGGGGCGACTGTATCCTCTTTTTTCTGTTCTTAATATGAATTAAATGTTTGTCTTGTTAAGTGCCAAGAATTTGAACATACCAAGGATTTATTTCGATCCATACTATATAGAGCTTCTACAATACCTAATACTAAAGGTACTAAATTCATTTATTAACTGACGTTTAGTCTTCTGTTTTGACATAATTATTACACATACATACATACACACATAAACTCACGCCCTCTTCCCACGGAGGTGGGCAGAAACTAAAGAACGTCACCTGCTACGATCCTTACATACTGCTTTTGCCTCGTTTACGTTCATACATCAGGGGGCCTACTATCACCTCTTAAACAGTATTATTTAATATTACTTTAGTGTGGGAAAGAAATGAAGTGCTACAGAACGTATAGCTCCATCTCTTTCCCCCACTGAAGTAAGATTAAATAATACTGATTTATTGTGGTGGTAGGCCCCCTGTTCGTCCACGCACTCCGGTTGCGAGTACTACGCATCCCACCTTTCTGAAGAACTTCACCAAAAAAGTCAGTAATCTAGGACCTCCTAGGACGTCTCCGCCCGGCGTTTCCACTCACATCTGCCTTGTAAATACATTTTTTTGGTCGCCTTTCATTCATCCTCTCAACATGATCAAACCATCTCAGGATACCCTTTACAATTTTTGTCACTACATCTTCTTTTAAATCATACCGTTGTCTTATCACATGATTCCTCAATCTATCATTCATAGTCAGTGGTGTGACTATGAATGATAGGCTGAGGACGCAAGGAACGCATTTCCACACCACTTATTCTTCTTTCATGCTTCTGCCATATTGAATGCTGCAATACTCAGCATTCACTCATACATAAGCGTAGGTACCAGCACACCATTTTGAACAGCCAGTCGAGTCTTTTTGGACACCAACTGGTTGTTCACAATCGCATGTATAGCACCATTTACTTTATTTCCCACATTTACTTGCTTTTCCACGTCTTCATCAATCTTTCCATCCTCAATTGTCACTCATAATTATTATTCTCACGGTAATGGTGGTGGTAATAACTACTAGGTATAATACATACCTATGGTAACTGATATGGTTAAATTATGTTTGGCAATTTCTGCTTGTGGTGAGTTTAGCTGGTTAATGGTGCGGTACGATACTTTACGGCGACACCCGCAGAGATTTACTATGTATACATAGAGTTAAAGCCAAAAAGTAGCATACCTACAGGAGAAACATCATGCTTTAAGTTTCAGTATTTTGTCAACAAAGTGGGTAATTTGTAGTAAGTAGGCTAGTGGGATTTCTAGCAATTTAAAAAAAATACAATATATATTGCTGATTATAAATACAATCAATCTGACTAGCCTTTTTCCAACTATGTTGGGGTCGGCTTCCAGTCTAACCGGATGCAGCTGAATACCGTATTTTACATGGAGCAACTGCATATCTGACCTCCACAACCCAGTAACTTGGTAATACGATACCCCTTGGTAAGACTGGTTGTCAGACTTTCGGGCTTCTGACGACCCGTAACGACTGTCAAAGATCCACGTATGACAGCTTATTTTAAATACAATACTACAAAAAGTACCAACAGTTTGTGTAAAGAACCTGCAGAAAAATTCAACTGAAAAATCAACCCAAGTCCAACCCCTCCGTGTTGTGGCAAAAATTCCGAAATATTGGCTGGCTCAAACCAGTTGATAGAATTACGGAGGCAGTAACAGTGTTATGTTACCCTACGAGACTTGGCCGCCTCGTCTCGAGGTGACTATACCTGAGGCAGAGACGAATTCGACCGCGGAATACTAATGCACCCTCGTGCTTCCTTTGGTTTTTACGCACTTAATTAGAATTGCAATAGATCGAACAGTATCAGGATGCCGTGAGCATAGTAATTAGGAAATTATTCGTACATAAGTTTCTGGTGGAAGGTGAAGGCGAAGGAAATTATGTTGTTTTGAGGAAAACATGGTAATAACCATAAAGGTTGTTTGACTTTTTCAAATTCATATAATCTTTCTATTACTTACCGTGAAGAAGCACTAAACTTAGTAAGGGAAATAACCAGCTGGTGACCATGTTCTTTTCCTATCTGTATGAGAACAGGCTCTTTTTCAGAGTGATTTTTATTACAGTTAAACCCGTTTATAACGACTTCGCTTTAAAAAACAACGTACCGGTAAAAACGACGAAATTTTGAGGACCCATTTCTATTACTATTTATTACCCACATTTCTATTACTTAACATAGTTTTTGGTTAATCGACTATCGGCTATAACAACCGAAATCAGACGGTTCCTTCGAAGTCGTTATAAACGGTTTTGACTGTATTATTATCAAACGAACTGAAAAAAAAAATGATAGGACTGCATGTTTGGTCTTGTGGTCGCAAGCACTACTACTAAGCATGAGGTCCTGGGTTCGATTCCCGGGTCGGGCTAAGTGTTATTGGGATTGCCCATATAGAATTTGTCAGTAGCAGCCTGGAGTCTGGGTTTGTGCCCGGTTGATGGCAATAGGCTCGCCCCCTATTACATGGGACTTAAACATAACTGGCGAAATGTGGGTGTACTATATTTACACCTCTGCCTACCCTTCGGGGTAACCAGGCGAGATGTTATGTATGTATATATGAATTTGAAAAGACACTGATTATATTATAATACCTAGTAGTAGTAACTTTTACAGCAGTACATTGAATTTCAGTTATTTCAGTGCGTAATATAATTGCGTTACATGAAACATATCATACTAGAGTACCTAAATAATACGTCCGTAACAATTTAAATTAAACACAATAGTTGAACAGTTAATGATTAATATTACGTTAATAAACAGCTCTATTTGTGCAATCCATTATCCAGAAAGTGCGCCACGTCGACGCGTGTTTGTTTTATCGTAGTATTTACCTTTACGTTCAGTTAGTCCAGCGCTGAAAATAAAAGGATGCAGAATTTGTCGAGTCGTGGTCATAAATATCCGAAAGCGACAGCCGGGTCCGCCATTTTCCTGTTGACAAAATCACACCCACAATACATTCAAACTTGTCTAAAGTTTCCATTGTTTATTGCTCTTCCGCAGATTGTAAGTGGAGATCTATGCACCCTTTTAATTCTATTTGTGCTAATGGACGTGACTGTGCCTTTTCAGGTTAAAGTAATGGGAAGGAAGAAGAAACTTGTTCCAATTGTGAGAAGAGTTCCATTATATTATCGTTGTCACGATAGGTATACGTTGAACGATTCCAGTCTACGACGTCGCGTCGTGGTTTCTCGTCTCGAGAATTGATAGCGTCCATTGAAGTGTCGGGACATCGAGAGCGTCTTGAAAAGAAAATAATCTTGATGAAACGTCTCGCTATAAAAAGAGAACGTCTCCGTTGTCAACGCCTCACGCTTTCGTTGAAATAAACCGGGACACGCCACGACAAAGCTGAAAACTTTATTTTCATACTAAGCCTCGGAACCGTTATTGTCTTGGTTAATAACCTCACTTGAGTATCCCCGTCGGAACATTCTCGCTAATGACTTTTCTTTTGATAGAATTAAATTATTTGCAAGAAAATATTTTTGTATTCCTGCTTTTCAAACGTATTGGTGTAAATATACCCAAACATGAGTGATTGGCTTATGTGAAATAGGATAGGACTCATTTCTGTTATTTGTCCCTCAAATATGTATTAATGGAGTATTGAATATGCTGACGCAAATAACAATTATTTTAATAAAATATTTACATATTATAATGACTTCTCTTTGGAGTTTTTCAGATTTAATATAGTTACAGAAATATTTCACAGTGGTTTAATGAAATACGACGATGAAATTTAATAAAACCTTTGTTGGATTTATGAATGTAGATGGTACTTAACTTACTGGAGTTATATTATTTCCTTGTACATTTCAAATTGAAACAGTGATGAAGCATGTTCGCATTCTAATTGTAAAATGAATTTATTTTCCTGCACTCATGCATTTTCTCATTACAGTAGAGTCGAAATAAATGACATTATTGTTGCAGAATTTCGTCGAGATGCAAATGGTTGGCCAGGTACATGAGACACGAAGTAAGAAGTCAACAAACTGCTATCGTTAAGTAGTTCATACATAGACGTACCTATTTGTTCCCGACTCGCGATAAAGTTAAGCTGAAAGTTTTGCGATATTCATCTTTAACTCGACGGATAAGTTTCGGTGGAACTTCATAGATCATGAGATACGTTTAGTGACTTTCATATTGTTATTCCTGAATTACGACGTTATGCGCGGTTGTGTCAACATGCCGAAGTTGTAATGAAGAAGTGTTATTTGTTGTTTTTTTTTACTTGTATGTTTATCTGTGTGCCTAGTAGATGGAAATAGTCTTAGCTAGTTTCAGATGTACCTACATATGTACGTATAGTACAGTAGGTACATACTGCTTTATCAGCAAAACTTTACTACCTCCTGAACTAAATCATTACCGTCTCGGAGCAAAATTGTTCAATGATGTTACAATTTTCAAGTGCTTTTCAAAGAAAATGTCCCACAATTCCACGAATGCAGAATAACAAGATATTTCTTAACATCCACTCAACATTCAAATAATAAGTCATAATCACAAACCCAGCCAGACAGGAAAAAGTAATTGCTTGGCTTACAATTATACAATAAAAGTCCAGAGGGCGCTTAGAAAGGGACATGATGACTGCGGGTCAAGTGGCTTGATTGTCAGGATTAACTCCTGGGTGCGACTTGAGATATATTGCTACACTTGTAGGTACTTATCATTGTGATCGTCGCGAAAGTTGTCACTCAAGATGATTGCTTAGGGCCCCGTTGAAGCTAAGAATAGTAGGAAGATTTAAGTATTGGCAAGTTGTTTGAAGGGATATATCGTCAGAAATCCAGGCTTTATCAGCCACTGTGTTTATACTTATTTCTTCTTTGTACAGATAAAGGTCTCTGCTCTGCAGTGGAACAGGTACAAGCTGATATTGTTTAAACAGACAGACAGACGGAGTTTCTTTTGCATTTACAATATAAGTATGGATGTAAGTGCCCCTCAACTTATACAACTTAGTTGTCATATTGTCGCCTCTTCTCCAAAATATCGTAAAAGACGAGTACTTAATAAATTATGCCAAGAGCGGGCTTTTTTTGTGAAAACTTCTGTACATTTCAAATGTACTATGTAATTCATTAAGTTATCTTTTTAAAATTTTATATGTCTCTTGACATTTCTCGGAACCTATGGAACTCCTATGGGGCTCCGGACCTATGGAAGGCGTACGAGGGGCCGCAGCCAATTTGCAGAGGCCCGTTAGACGTTTTTAATGAAATGAGACACCAACCGACGATTATCCCTGTTCGCAGTATGCAAGTGCACCCAAGGACAACCCCCCGGTTGGTGAAGGACTGTTGCAGGATATGGAAACAAAGAAAGTTTTAGGGTTCCGTAGTCAACAAGGACCCCAAGGACCCTTATAGTTTTTATATGTCTATCCGTCTGTCTGTCCGCGGCTTAGCTGAGAGACTGTTAGAACTAGAAAGCTGTAATTTGGCACGGGTATACATATTAGTCTCGCTGACAACATGTTCTCCCATACATTTCGTATGGGAGAACATGTTTTTCAACTCCAATGTTAAGTTGGTTCTTGGGATAAATTCATCCCAACTACGGAACCCTTCATTGTGTGTGGTGCGACACGCACTTGGCCAGTTTTATTATTATTATCTCTTCTCAATCAGAGCACCTGCCATCTTAAAATAAATAAATAATATATTTATTTATTATTTAGCCTGCATAACTACTGTTACGTACGTATGTATATAAGCCAGTTGGAGAATGATGATGTAACGGGAGATTGTTCTAGATTTCTAGAAGCGATCGATTTCGGCTGGGACGCTTTGATAAGTGTTTAAAAATTTACCGACATCGAAGTTTGTCTCCCAGGCCGGTTAGTTGCAGATTGAAACTGGCGTAGGCGTTGTTAATTGCTATTGATATAGCCTAGCTGCTTCACTCTTAAGGGGTATCGCCTAGAGTCCGGAGGATCCCGTGACTTCAAGGGTTCGGTCCTTGGTTCGGTTTTTGTTATACTATAGATATTTGAGAATATTAGAATAATATTAAGTATTTATCCACCCTGCAGGCTCTTCATACGTTCTTTTCCCAGAAATGCTAACAGTTAAGCGAACTACAGAATTTAAAAAGTACGGCAAATATTTACGAAGACACCTTTTACTAAAGAATCTTTTTGGTAACCGTACAAAGCCTCAAGCCCCGACAAATGTTAAATTGAAGCCGTTTACAGTTTCGTAAATCCCATTAGAGAATATACCATCACCGTCAGCAATACAATACTGGAATACAAAATAGATAAGAATTTAGCGGCTAACAGTATTACGTATTTAGGTACCAAGGTACCTAGGTTATGTGTGTTGTGGTATGCATCCTTTGCGGTTGACCTATTCGGCACTGGGCCAAACACGTACACAATTTACTTAGCCGTGGTCCCACCTACACCGTGATTTGAATACACTTTAAACTTTAAAATATATCTACATGTTCTGTTACAGAATTGCATTCTCCACTTTGTTTAAAAATACGTCCGCCTCGATGTAAGTAGTGAGTGCGTGGCTTATAAATCAATTACAGTTACATTCGTTCAAGACGATTTGAAAAAGAAAATGATAATGTTGTTTTTTTATTTGATTTGTTCTAGAATTAGGTTTCTTGTGAATACTTTTGGATATGTAATTTATTTGGATAAAAAGAACACAAATCTAGCAAAAACAAAAATTTTACTAGTATGTTATGGGTTCAACACGGTTCGGGGAATACTCCGTTGGTCTAGTGGTCGCAAGCAGTACTGCTGAGCATGAGGTCCTGGGTTCGATTCTTCGGTCGGGTAAAGTGTTATTGGGTTTCTCCATTAGAAGTTTCTCAGTAGCAGCCCGGAGTCTGGATTTGTACCCGGTTGATGGCAATAGGGCTCGCCCCCTATTACATGGGACTTGAACATAACTGGCGAAATGTGGGTGTACTTTAGGCACACCTGTACCACCCTTCGGGGATAACAGCCGTGATGTTATGTATTTGTTCAACTAACATGACTTCATGTTTGCTAAGAGGCCCCACGTTAAAGAAATAGATAATCCTTTCATGATTTATCGGTTACGATTAAACATTCAATAGAATTTTCCTCATAAAAACCCAAACAAACTTTTCCCGAACCTTTTTAGCGAACCCGAAATCGCAGATTAGTAAAGTTATCCTTCAAAGAGTAGCGCATACAGGGATCCGAATTCATGATATCAAACTTAGTTCGATACAACTTATGAGGTGTTATAAATAACTTAAATTCGTTGCGTGTTAGTTTTCAACCCCTGCAGCAACGTGAAAGTAAAAGTAAGGGGACTTTTAGTTTATCTTCCCTTTAAATACTTTTTGCTGTTATACTCGCGAGGAAAAGTTTAAGGGGTGATGACACTCGTTATATCATAACATGGCAACCCTGCTGAGCATGGGGCCCGTAAATGGTTCCTGAATCTAAATCTTAAATTAAAGGTTATAAGTTAAAGTGCCGCACTCGTTATAACTATTTATTTAAAACGTCTTGCTACTATTTTTGAATACGGTACAGTCTGTTCACACTAACATCCGACATTATGTTTTTTTTTGCAAAATAGATCGGCTTTTTAGGGTTCCGTATTAAACAAGGAACTCTTATAGTTTCGACATGTTCGTCTGTCTGTCTGTCCGTCTGTCTGCCCGCGGCTTAGCTCAGAGACGGTTAGTACTAGAAAGCTGTAATTTGGCGTATGTATACATATTAAACATGCCGTCAAAGTGGTAAAATAAAATCAAGAAAAATACATTTTTTTAGGGTACCTCTCCTACACGTAAAGTGGGGATGCTTTTTTTTTCCTCATCTACCCCATGTTGTGGGGTATCGTTAGAAAGGCCATTCAAATATTCTGAGTTTGTCAGAACGATTTTTGGATTCAGGATTTTAACTGAAATTTTTTGTTAGAGTCAAGTGTTAACTGTAACTTTTAACTGTAAGCTAGAAGGGGGGGGGGCCCTTTTAGCTAAATGGTTGTACTTGGACTTGTGAAAAAATTCACAGCAGTAATATATATAACGAAATTAAAAGAAAAACTATCAGACCTAAGTAGGCTCTACAGGTTAACGAGTAATAATCGACCAACTTAAATTTGCGGTTTGAAAAACATGATCTCCCATACATTCCGTATGGGAGAACACGTTTTCCAACTACAATGTTAAGTTTGTTCTTGGTATAAATTCATCCCAACTTCGGAACCCTTCATTGTGCGTGTTCCGACACGCACTTGGCCGGTTTTTCATATCATAAAATAACCCCTGAAAGTTTTTCGAGTCACGTAAATAAAATAACCCCTAACTTAAATAATATTAAGTTTAAGATCAATCGTATTATGGGTCATATTTATTTGCACAGTGTGTCAGTACATTCTGAAGTCGCAAAAGTCTAACGCGAAGGGTGACAGTAAGCGACCCGAGTCTTTATAATGAGATGCAACTAGAATTAAGTATAAAAATAAACATGTATGCTGCATGTAGAATAAACTTAGTAGGAACAGTTTTGCAGCTTAACTTGGTAAGTAGTTAGGTAAGTAAAGTGTATGGCAGTGACTGTAGGGAAGTAAGGTAGCGACTTCGAGAAAATTGCAGGTGAAAAGTAATAAGCTCATGTTGTTTAATCTTTAGTTTTTTAAGTGTTTCTAAGATCCATTTAAATTATATGGAGACATATATAAACTGCTATACACAATTACTCATAGCCTTTAAGTTAGAAAAATTAAATAAGCAGTATAAACATAAAAAAATTCATGGTGAACAATTTTCCTTATACGTTTTATGAATTCCAAATGGCAGGACACCCAAATTTATTCCTGATTCAGCATAAACAATGAAATTTGAAGGGTTGAAATCATTTAATAAGGCAAATATTTTACTTAAGCCAGGCGATGCTGCGTCTGCCGGAGGTTCGGAGTATGGAGTTATGCTAACGAACTGCTATTATGTTTCACCCTCGTGTCACTGTGTGAAGGTTTTGCACTCTCGACCGAGTTACCGCGGGGGTTGTTTCAGAAAATCATGTGTTGCTTTGGGGAAAAGCTGGCAGTTTGAACACGCGCGGCGACGGGAACAGACGCGTCGGGCTCGCGGGCGGGCCAACTACGAACAATATTCCGATATCACCGCGCCAATGTCACCATATTATCTAGGTCGATGAACAATAACATCGGGGTGTAAATTAAAAAACAAATACATAAATCGTGACGTCATCTCACAGCAATTGTTCATAGAAACACAGTGATCGGCTGAAGTTTATGGACGTTTCCCGTAAGCGTTAATGGATAGTAATGTTTTTCTGATATTTGGAATGACTAAAATAAGTAAGTATTAATTAGTTGGTAAGACTCCATTAGGAAGCGAAAAACTTTTATGATTTACGAAAATGGATAACTTTCCTGATGAGATTTGTTGTTGGCGAATTTATTAATTAAAGTTGACTGCCTTGTTCAGTTTGTTTCTTTGACAAGGTCGGTTAGTATTATATGGTTATTTATACCTAAGTGGTATGGTTATTTAAACCTTCAATTATACCTAAGGTATAATTTGCTTCGATTTTAATTACGCGCAGCGATATCGGTTAATATACCTACACTTAATAGTAGCAATTTCCTAAGAAAAACGAAAATACCTTCACGAAACCACAGCATTATGTTTTAACTTTAATCTAATTAGGGAAATATTAGATTAACAGATTAACTGTCATTTCAAGTACGGTATATATCTTATGAATCCAAAGTATAAAAATACGATAAACCCGTACATACCCGAGAAAATCATCTAATTAGATAAAAATATGCGCATACATTGGACTTCAACCGAATTAACTAACAAACTATTTCAGTAATTAAAAATATATTTTTATATAATTATACAAACATAATTATCATGTAATTCTAGGTATTAAGTACCTACTCGGACCTACTGCAATCGTTAAGGCGACATCAAACATATTACTGCGTCACGTGGCCTTAGCTTTTACGAACACGTTTTATTGGCCATTCGTAGCTTTTTCCTTGTTGAAAAATATGTGGGAACAACCTAAGTAAATAATAAAATGAAAATATTTATTATTACGTTTGTATATATTGATTGTTTTTATGGATTTTGAAATTAATCACAGATAATATACCTACCTACACCTATTGGTAATTTCGACATCGTCAAATGTAGGTAGGTATTATTAGGTGTGAAACATCATGCAAGGCAATGCATGTTCTACAGCGTATATTGTTAAGTTAGCTCGTTTATTGATTGATGTGATAAATTGTTTAAATGAACATAGCCGTAATTATCATTTCTGTAATGTTTATGGCCACAATTTCCGGATAATTTTAGTATAGTGCTAATAATATAGATACCGTGAAAGAGTCTCTTCGGTATTGGCTAGGTTCGTCGTATTGCTGATCAGATTGCTCCCTAAAAGGCTCTAATTAAATCTTATAATTTTTCCTACATAAGGTGTCTTCTATACCCTAATTAAATCTTATAATATTAAAAACAGAAAACTTATAAAAACAAAACAGTAACTTATCGCCAGTTATGGCTTCTGTGCACACTAACAAACAGTGTCCAGAGATTCTAAAGCAATTAAACTGATTTAGCGCTCGGATTGCTTCGCCCGCCACAGTTGACAAGGAATTTTAACTTGAAAAGTGTATCAGACGGAATTGCGAGCCAAATTGCCGCAACTATCTAGTCGCATGCCTCAATTAAGAAAACCCTGTGTATTTGGTAGATTTATCGCTTAATTATTGCATGTTGTCGGAATTAGAAGTCTGGGAAAGTGGAGGTTCTGTTCTTTTAGAACTTTGTTTATATATAATACCCTAGGATATTTGATTTTTTTACGTGACGTCACTTATATATCTTGAAAAGTTATTTTCGTTCGATAAATAAATGATTCCAGGGTTCATATACAAAATAATGAGCAGTGGTGTCCCAGTGGTAACAGCCCCGACTTGTGACTTGTAGGTCGTTAGTTCAAACCCAGGTATAGGCACTTTACTTTGTGTAAATAATTTCATCAGCACTGCTCTCAAAACGGCGAAAGAAGACATCGTGAGGAAACCGGCACTGTCTTAGAACCAAGTAGACATGTAACATTTACCGAACCGCATTGGGCCCGCGTGGTAGATAACAGCCCACTCCCTCTCACAGAGAGGAGGCCTGTGTCCCAGCAGTGGAAAAATGATAGGCTAATTATGTATGTATACAAAATGAGATATGCCACATTGTTACAATATTGTAATATCATCACGGTTATTTAAGTTTTCCAAACTACCTGTCCATACGTTGATTGCGTATATCGATAGGTGAAGCATGCAAGTCCTGTGTTAAACCTCATGGACAACTTTGACAACGGACGGACTCCGTTCGCAATTAGAGAGGACTCGCCCTCCCAACATTTACATTTTAATTTAAATTTCAAACTGACGAGATTCAAGATAAATTGGGCTGCGTATTTAGCGCAATAATTCGAGCCCGGCGCCGACTCGCGGTCTCCAAATTAAGGAGCAGGATAATTGTTTGCGTTATAATTAATAATTGACATTAATATTGTGAACTCGCAACGGGTTCGGGTAAACGTTGGGTTATAAACCCGGCTTGCGCTGCCGTTAAACTTATTTAGGTGCGTAATTGAATAAACGTATACGGCAGCCTTGAAAGCGGCATGTTGCCAAAATGTTTTACTATAATTTTTCATTCCTTTCTGCCGGTAAATAAGTGCTGTTGTACACATGACTGGACCTTCTTCAAACGAATGCTGCTACTCTACTAGATCATAATTACCACTCAGCATTCAAAGTGACTGTATTTTGTAGCCATACACAGTCTGGTGAACAAATGAAAACGTACTTTAAAAGTCCGTCGAAAATATTCTGTTGTTGTTTGAATGAAAAAGGTATTTGGTCACAACAAAGATTCCGGAGAATTCCAATTTATAGCGAGCGGTATATGTTAAAATATAGTAATAATTTAAGTAAAATATGTTGTGATTGGTGGATTTATCATATATTGCATGTTCACCACATTGTGGCTGCATCGGATGTCATGGGTGACCGCGATGATCGACATTCAATTTATAAACTGGGGGACTCTTGTGGAATAAATTTTAATAAAGACTGATTAATCTACCGTCATCATTTTATGCCATGAGGATGTAAATCATGTTTAGTTTTTGAAGATATTAGAGTAAAATAATAACAGCATTAGACAAAAGTACCTGTCTAGCCATAAAAACAAAACCTGATGAAAAATAATATCAATAATTCACCGATAAAAAAGTATCACAAAATCACAAACAGACTCCGATTGCGCTTCGGCATCGACATTGATATACGAATGAAACATTCGATTCGTTAGTAGAAAAAGGAAAATAATGCAAAATGCGGAGGATTGGAGAGAATGGTTCTCATAGGCGGATAACAAAAGGAATGCAATGGGGATATCATTTGATGGCCGTAGCGAGTCGTAGCGAGTCGTAGCGCGTAGTGTGTAGCACGGCTCCGAACACGCTCCAACTATTGTGTTTTGATTGCTTGCCAGCGGCCGTTTTATAGATTATGTTGTAGAACGTGAACATAAGTAACATATTTGTTAACAAGATCTTTTAATTACCACCCATTTTGTATGTTAAATACATACAGAATTAACGTAGCGTATTTTGGCGTAGAGCTTCTACGGAGGCACAGATTTCATGAATTTAATTTCACTTACCTCTTGTGAAAATATTTAAATGTTAATTGCGGGTGTACCCTTTCATCTCGTTTATCCAAACTTTGTAAGAGGATTTGTTTACAATGTCCTTAATGATGCTCAGAGCTGCGATAAAAGCTTTGTAATGACCGTTTAATTCATAATTCCTATTTTCTATGGCATATTGATTGCAGGTCATATTTCGTGATGAAACTTAATAATAAAAGCGTATATTTCTTGAGGTTAAAGGCGACGGAAGCGGGTTCAATAAATTATTATGTGTCGCCTTTTGAACGCGTAATAAAATATAGCTTCCATTATCAGAAGTTATTGTAATTTTTTCATCCGTTCGCTTTATCTTATTTACATTTCAACACGTAGATGTAAAATTAACATTCGTAGCATATTATTGGTACATTATGTTTGGTTGCCAAGCGTTCATTGAGGCAAAATACAAACGTAATGTATTTGTTTCAATGTTCACTGTATGGGGATGAAGACAAGCGTAAATCATAATATTAGCTTGTGTGTTATTCACATACACATTAAAGTTGCGATTCCGTGGAAGTATCGGGATAAAAGTATTCTATCTTTTAACCCAGGTATCTAATTACGCAACACATTTTCGTAAACGATTAAGACTAATCTGTTTCATTTTGACAGTTCAACAACATTCATTGCGTTATTTACGTTGTTGAGGAGATTTTTTTTTCAAATTTATGAAGCAATGGATTAGCAATCTGTTTCGAAACTTTTTAGATTCTGATCAATCGGGTATAACGCAATTAGGGTACAGGTCATGGTCTACCCATGTGTAAAATTTCATCGAAATCCGTTCAGCCGTTATAGCGTGAAAGCATAACACCTACGTGTATACACGCACACACACCACACTAGAGCACGTATGCATTATCTTTTATTGATTAGTTATTGTTATTAGTATTATTGTTTTTTTTTTTTTTTTTTTTTAAATATTGTCTCAAACAACTGTTACAAATATTAGCTCCAACTATGGGCGAAGACACTGACTCCTGTAACACAGGTCTCACCTAGCACGGGAGTCAGGGTTTCAAATAGAAATGTATAACCTTTTTCCTTGTGTCAATAAAACATTTTTATTATTATTATTATTATTATAACAAAGAAACAAACAAAAATCATATCTTTTAAATTAAATTAGATTTATATGGAAAATCCCAATACTTTCCTACCGTTTCGTTAACATTTTGTTATATTTTTATTACAATGAAATACGGGAACGGGATTCATCGGAAGCCGATAAATTAAAAAATAAGTCAACAGTTTGGACCGCGTTTGGACAGTATTCGCGTGGACCAAAAAATCGGATATTAATATACAATTATCGGTCGGAACATAAAACGTTTGAGCGCGGCGCGTGCCCGCATAGATTCCGGTTCGTTTCGATCCCTTCTTGAATATTAAGTTTGCCCATTACGCCACTCGGTAATTCTAAAGCGTTTAGAGCGCTCCCCACAGCGAATTTATTACTTAATATCACTTTGACCCGACGCCTGGCACTGATTATGAATCTACTGAAAATAGCAAATATATGTACAGGGCTTTATTGGAATTTTTTAAATGAAAGTTTGATTAAATTTATGTTTAACCAACATTTTATATCAGGCTCCGTCTGCGGCATATTTTAACACGTTCAGTGCCGGGAGCTGTCTTGGAGGGTTCACCTAGTCGCATATGGGATGCCGTGCGCCCTCGCCGAGGCTTCATTTTAAATGTAGGTTTTTCTTAGCGTGGAAATAAAATCTGATGTATATTTTAACAAGATTTATTAGTATAAGCGTTGATTTTAAAATCCAAGCATTTAATATTTTTTGAAATTTTTGTTCACGGTTAAAAATATTCACAAAAAAATTAAAAGGTTGGAAATTACGTATAGCGAGAAGACTCCCTAAAAACACAATTTTACTTCGTTTTACAGTGTTTTATAACACGGTTTTAAACCAAATGCCGTTGACCGTCCGCGGTGGTTAACTTTAGCGCAAACGTAATGCCGGCAACCCTCCCGGAGGGTTCACTTCCAATATGAATGGCGGCATGGCGTATGAGTTCTATGAAAAGTGGGTGAAGTCGAAAGTGTTAAGTAAGTAATTGGGAAGCAGCACCCTTTGCGATCAGCACTCATCACCAATGATCATGATGATGTCAATTTGCAGTCAGTCAAATTTGCCGCAAACTAATGTATATCTAGAGACATACTAACATACTACATACATAATATTTAGGCTGGTAATTTAATTTATATCGCTTTGATACAGCAAACAGCTCCCATATCCCGCTGTGTTTACTTGTCTACGTAAATATTGCAATACGAAATGGATATGGATTGATACGTAATACTCATAACAGTATAGCGCGATATATAATATTGAATTCAAACGTTACTGAATCTTTAGGGTGATACCCAAAACCTTTACTGGCACATAACGTATATATAACTTATATATTATGTACAAATGTCTCAGACCAAATAAAAAACCATGACAGTGCTGTCAATAGTGACGTGAGGCCGGTTTCATAAAAATATGTCCACTTGGTGAGGTGTAGTTTGATTGTAAACGGTTGTAAATATGTGTGTGCGAGCGTGTATGCAAAGAGCGGAGGTGCAGTTTTGCCATGCTTCACTGTATTGTTAGCAGTGCTATGTCTTGGTTTTTTATTTGGTCTATCACAAATGTAACCAAGTTTCTTTTTGTATTCTCGTAAAAGTTTTTCTCTCACTTTTTCGCTCTCATTGGTGGAATTTGATGAAGTCTTTACGAGGATAACGGAATGGATGTGAAATAGTTTCTTTATTGCTTCCCCACATTGTTGGGATCCGAACATCTGTGGGCATTCAAATATTTTATCTCTGAATTTCAGGGCGAAAGAAAGAAAGTATGAATAGTTAATTATTCACTCGCGGTTCTACACACGAGTGACATTTAGAACCACCTGTCTATTCCCCCGAGGCTGAATACATGGCGTTATTATTTAATGAAGTTTCAAATGGAATGGATATTCTTGAAATTATTTGGAAAGCAATCTCGACGTGTGCGGTAGAGCTAGCATTTTTATTTGTTTGAAAAATATTGCTTTAATATGAAGATTCAGTGAATATATTTTTACATACGAATGTTCAAATGAGCAAAATATACATTCAAATGAAACTTTATTTTTCGATGACTATGTATGTAACCGAGGCCTTGCAGTGGTGGCAAAGTGGTAATGGGATAATACGAGTTGAAGGTCGTAGGTTCGAACCCAAACAGGCGCTTTACTTTGTGTAAATAATGTAATCACCACTGCACTCAAAACGGTGAAGGAAAACATCGTGAGGAAACCGGCATGTCCAAGAACCAAAAATTCCAAGACATGTGACATCTACCAACCCGCACTGGGCCCGCGTGGTAAATTACGGCCCACTCCCTCTCACAGAGAGGAGGCCTGTGTCCCAGCAGTGGGAATATTAGGGAATTATAGGTTCATTATGCTATTCTTCCTATAGAACAACCACCGGAGTCTTGCGCTTCGAAATTAAAGCCTTTTATTCTACCGATGAATTTAATAATTTATCTAGTTTAGGTAATAAGTGAGCAAAGGCTACAAGAAGAAGGTAATTGCGTTCGTATTATTGTTTCAAAAGGTTTCATCAAAAGAATTTCCAGAAAACGCCACCTAACAAGCGTACTTAATGATCAAGGGATACCCTTCCTGGCTGGCGAAAACTCAAAAGACAACCGAATAAGGTCGAACAAAGAAATCGCTTTTACTCCGTTTTCCTTAAATATTTCCGTATATCGTGAAGGCATTACCTATGTATGGCTATGTAAACCCGTATAAATTCCTTTAACGGCGTATGAATCAAGTGTTTTTACTTTCACCGGAAAGGTAGGCACATGCGTGTTGGCTTGAGAAATATTTGATTGTGGACTTTTCCTACCTGTACCTATAAACGTTTTCATTTATTTAATGAAGAAGGCATTCCATCCATAATGTTCGAACGTTACCAATCAATAAAAAAGTATGGATTACGGATTGAATGTTTGAACCCTTGTCGTTTGTAATTGATAAATGTTTAATTAACTTTTGGGGTTCTTGCCAACCTGCCTCCTGCTAATCAGCGGTGTTGACGTGGATTGTCAGCCTAGTTCCATTACACTTACGGGATTTCGTTGAAATTCACTATAGCGTTAAAATACCTACCATCGTTTACAGTTTTCAATTTTTGTTGATGATATGTGTCCCATGAGCTTATGAACGTAACAATGCGAAAATATGTAAGTATGTTATTTCTACCTTAAGTTATCGTGACGAGATTACGAATTGTTACGCGAAGCAGTGGCAAATTGTTTATATGCGAAATGGCTTTCAGCAGTATCAAGCTGCCTTGGTTACGCCGCATTACCCGCACACATAGGGCGATGGGTTAGTGCTGGTACCCTGCGTTTAGTTTACAACAGAAAGTTTCACGATAAAAGTCTATCGCTGGCGGTAAAGTTTGCGCTCGCAGCAGGCTGATCGCGCCGCCACAAGTAATCCACAAACGACGCCCCCGGGATAACAACTCCAAAAATAAATTATGGCGGATTTAATTGCAATTATGCTCAGTGACCGCAATGATCATTTGATGAAATCACAGCCTATAAAATACTCTACGAAACTTTTAACAAGTTCTGTTTTAATATCGTCGTGAAAGCTTTCTTATAAATGCTTTTTCTGCTCTACGGCTCGTGAACTCGTGCAGAAACAGAATCGCGAACTCGAATTCGAGCCTAGTATTTATAGAACTACATAATGCATTAAAACCATTCGGCGAGATTTATTTGCTTCAAAGAGAAAATATTGAAGTGTTTTCCAATAGAATTTAATTAAACTAGCAACCATTTACAAAATAACATGACGCGGTAAAAGTTTTGATAGTAACTCCGACTATTGATTTTTCAAAGGCTATCACAGGCAGGAGCTTCGCGCTCCTGGATTTGATAAACTGAGGATTTATTAATGAAACAGAAAGCACGTTAATCTCTGTCCAGAGCACGGATCTGCTAAATGGGCCTTGAAATTTTAGCTCCGCGTTTTTTACGTGGATAGAGAGCTGGCAACATAAAGATAATGGCTTTTGTTTTAGTTATTATACAAATTTATGAGGGCTTATACTTTAATTTCTTTAAAAGGTATCGGTGTCGCTGGCTTTTGTATTATGAAAATTTAATATTGTTTTCGCTGTTATTGATAGGATTTTCTTCTTTGAAGAGCATACTTTGTTTATTTTATACGTAGCAATTTCGAATATTAAAATCTTGCCGATGTACCTCGAACAATTTTATTGAGCATATGAATAAAAAGCTGTATACAACATATATTATACGCAAACAGTTTTATAAGGAATAAATGAATGCACATAAATTTTCAGTACCTACTTTAGTTTTATATTGAATTTCGGGCGTAATTCATCGGCATACAATAAAGAAATACGTAAAATACGAATTTTCGTTAATTAAAGTGAATATTTTCGCTATATTGTTCGTTTGTCGGGCACCGTTGGGCACTTGTAAGCGTGCTCCACGTCGCCCGTCTGACATTTCAATTATCGGCAGATGTTTCAGCTGTCTGTCATGTACTACGTCAAGCGACGGTGACACTATCATCATAATATTCTATAATATAAATCGATGATTTTCTAGATAGAAAATGTGCGAAAGAAAAGTTGTGAGGTCCAAAAATAACAGCAATCTGTAAAATTGGCGTACGTTCTTAATGTAATTCAAATAAAGTTCAAATTCATCTTATGAACAACTATCACGGTGATGGTCACACTTCGTTGTTCCGCACGTTATATTTGGAAATTATACGTATATAATAATATTACGATGAAATAAATATTCTAAATTAGAACTAGCTCTTCGCTCGCGTTTTCGTCCGCGTGGATTTGGTACTTTCTCATATCCCCCATGAATTTTCAAAAATCCTTCTGTATTGCTCACTTTCTTCATATATATGAGAAACTTTTATGAAAAATTTCATGCTTCAAGACCACTAGACCCAGCGGCTTTAGCTGTGCGTTGTCTGTCAGTGATTGAAACCCCTCTGCTTTATGCTTCTGAGAAAATGATTTTATGCAGAATGAGTTCTGCGAAAATGATTTTCATATCGATATCGTAGAGTAACGTGGCTATTGTTATCGAAACAATATGCATACAAATATCGATAAACGCGAAACAGCTTTCTGTGGTTTGTTCATCTCGAATATTAAAAATCAGCATATGGTGCTATTACACAACAATCCAGGCCCATATCTCAGAGTGAATGACTGTTATGATAATGACACTGAATACATTGATTTCGATCTGAACATAAAAATATTGTGCTCCCCAAAATCTGTTAGGTAGAAACCAAGTTTGAGATATTTGCCGCCCTACATTTGATATATGCCACTAATTTAATTCGGTTAACTATGTAGAACTATTCTAATATACAATATAAGCCACTTTAACCTGTACACAGACGAAAGGGGTCAATATGGCCTGTTTAATTCAATGTTCCGTAGTTTGAGTTACCGAGAACACACACCGGTATCCGTGGTACGTAAACTTAGATAATACCTGCTTACCTATTCCGCGTCAAGACTAATTAATAATGGAACGATGTACAGTGTAAAAGCCTGTTTAATTAAATTTGTCTGCGTCGTATATTTGAAAGGAGAACGATTAACATCTTGAAAGCGTGCGGTGACGAACACGGTTCACATCAGCATAATCAGAGCGCGCTTCGACGCCAATATTCGAGCGAGAGGATAGTATGCAGTTTATGGATGGTTAATCGAGTGAGAAGCAATATATTTGAAAACCGATAAAATAAAAGTGCTTAGAAGAAGATAGTCATTAAATACTCGTAAGAGCGAAGTTATACGATGTCGTAGTTATGGTTAGAGGAATCTTTCTTTTGGTACTTAATTTGGAATTAAAATAGCACTTTGAAGCAGCATGCACTATGGATAATAGACGAAATTGATATAAAGTCAATAAGATCCCAAATAAGTATTTTACGCAACTAAGTTTGTATTACAAGGATGACCAGTCACTAAAAATGGTTAATTCAACGTAAACTTGATTACAATACCAGCTAGCTATAAATAGCATAATAATAACGGTTTTGAATTTGAAGACAACACCGGTTTTACCAAAGCCGTCGGCATTGGGCCGGGTACACATCAGTCACGCTAAGCCTCACTTGTACGATGCTATCACTACAATCCCTTACTATGTGCCGACAGCCCATATGTTCAAGTAATTTGTCTTACGCAAGCAACTGTCTCCCTTTTGTATACCATTCTTAATGGCTCTTGATAATGGTTTAATTAAAATTTCTATAGAATTATTGGTTGTGTCGAGTTCTTTAATTAGATTTTAATGTTTTTGTTCTGGTGAGGATCGATCACGTCAACAGGAGAACGATGACGTGCCAATATATGTTTAGAAAATAAATGTTATTTTTTAGTTGTTCGTAGTCGACAGTTTTGAATCCGCGGCTTTACTCGAATGGAGGTCGGAAATTATCATGGTCTACGTATGTGCCAAATTTAATCGAAATAGGTACTTTCAGCCGTTATGGCGTGAAACTTTAAACAGACAGACAGCTGGGATACTTTCACATTTATAATATTAGTATGGAAGTAAGGATAAAAGTCGAAACTCACAGTGTAATTTTCATTAAGGAAAATCGATTGGCTGTAGTCTAAACAGGTTGAGAGTATGAAAGTATGTTTCCCGTCTGTATAAAAGCTCTTAAGATCATAAAACAGTACATAATGCAGACAGACAGAAGGTTCCCTTTACTCACGAGACATTATCGCATCATAAATTCTTTCACGAGGCAGACGGAAAGAAAACGAGCCACTTTGACATGTTCCCATCCATTCATCCAGTTTTATGCTATAAAACAATTCTTAAAAGAAAATATGTATGAATGCGAAGTTGGGTTGAGTGGTAACTGAACTGTGAAACGAATGGCACATGATTTCTTGAGACTTCGAAGTTCGACTAAATATTAAATTAACGTCGCCTTTCCTATTCAGTCCTGTAAGTAAACATTTGTACGTAACACGGTCTCCACTTCATTTGCACGAACGGTAAGTCTCTGGAAGAGTCTCGGGCGCAGTTTATTTTTCTCAGTGAATGCGCCATCGCCAGGAGGGAGTCTTTTGTTTTCTGGAACATCCTTCGCTCGATTAGTCGTTTCCTTGTTATTCACAGACACGTGCGGAACCAGATGCTATCGATGCACTCGACTGTTTATTTACAGTTCCTATTGCTTTTGTCTTCGGTTGAATTTGTATTGGTACTCGAAATAAAACCTTTCTTTGAATTGAATTGAAAGTGCTTTCAACAAAAGAAAGTTTAAAACACTTTATTATTTTAACTCTGTTTCACTTTACATTTAGCAAAAATACGTTCTAATTAAAGTTTAATTACAATTTACAAAAATATGAGTAATTAGGGCAAACAAAAATTCTAAAATTAAAACCGATGAATGTGGAGCAGTGGAAATGAAAAAGTGAGCCACTTAACTAGTTTGAACTAGTTCCTAGAAAGATTAAGCTCATTAAGAGAGTGTGCAGACGCGGGTAGTGTACAGGAGCGTACGCAAGGGTTAGCCACGTCAAACAGTTATGTCCACAACTTTTATTAGACAAGTTTCACGGCGCACTCTCGTGATAAATATACTCTGAACATTTTTAATGGGCAAGTATTGTAAACTAATCATTGGTGTGAACTTTGTGGTGATGTCAACATTGCTGTTTAACTTTAAAATAGGTACTTATTAACAACCTGTGTTAATGTAAATCATAGGCAATTCAAGAAAGGCTTTTATGCATCATCAAAAAATAAGCTATTCATTTTTTACACTAGGTTAAAAAAATAAGTAACCTATTAAAAATAAATTCATACAAATCCATAACATACCAAAGTACCTACCCACACTAAACTTAATTTACCAAATTGCTTTATCATTCCATCGGTCGTTCGGAACGTTTTGTCAATAATCGTTTACGTCATTAGCGACTGTGTTTTATATTCAAAACGTTCCCTTCGTCAAAGAAAATGGCCTGTGAAATACTGGCCATCGTACCGATCGATATACACTCACAATGGAATCTTTTTAATATAAAAATGAGTGTATTTTAAAAATGTTTTCATATCGAGGCATTCACTAGAAGAGATATTAAATGTTTTCAGCGCGCATTCACATGTTATAGACATTTATTGATACGTATATTTTTTCGTAGCACTTTCGTAGACCCTGCTACGAAATTCATTTCTGGACCTATTAATGCTGTTGTGTGTGTAGCTATTCATATAGATCCTGTTTAAGTATACGTACGGATAAAACATACTAGATAATACGTTATTCCGGTTAACCAACAGTAGTTGAGGTGAAGCTACGCCTGAAACCGCAAAATCAGCATAAACGTAGATTTCGGAATTTGCGAATTCGAGAGAGAATTGTTATTATAATTATTTTTATGACATTTTTTTTACACTAACATAATTGCAGTTCTTCAGTGTTACTAACCGCATAATCAGAGAGTTATTCACAAAGTATACGCATTGTCTGCTCAATAGAGAACAATTAGGATTCCCTTGCCACCCTCCCTGTTTCCACACCCCACACGTCGGGCGGAAAAGGGACTTTTTCTTTTTATTGTCCGTTAATTGCTCTGATTGGTGCGACGGAACGAAATAAAGCCGCATTCGTGGGGATTTGTAGGCTCGCCCGCGTTCAAACGTAGCAGCCTCTAATTTAGACTTGATTGTAAAACGGCTCCGAGCACTTTTGCTGTTTGTATTTTCTGTTTTATTTAGTTTTTATTTTTATTGAAATTACAGTATTCTTGAACTTGATTACGAAATAGATGAAAGAGGAATCGAAAAAGTATTTCGTTGTAATCGAATTCAGAATTGGGTGTTCTTTCCGCTCCGGATAAAATGTTAAATAGGAGATCGCTGAAAAGATAAGAGCTATCTATATGTATTGCATTCGGTTTTTCTGTAATTTATCAACATGATCATTCATCACGTGACCGCAGGGGCACTAAACTAATTAACAGTATTGCTGCAGAAGGAATCTTCTCACTTCACTCAGAATTAATCGTTTAGGGAGCGGCCCTCATCGCATTGCGGAGTAGACAAGAACAACTACAAGAACTCTAATCTATTGTAGTTGAAACTGAGGAACAAAGCGCTGCGACAGTGCCCGCGAGTTATTCCGATCTAAGGCTGTTAGTTCATTGCAAGTGGCTAATGGCTGAGGTGAGTGCCTACAACTACCTACACGGAGGTACTCGTAATTCAGTTTCCTGCTGACGTAATATTCATGTATGTGAGTCTACGACGATGAATTTATTACTAAGGTCGATTCCAAGAATATCATCTAAGAGTTATTACTCTTGAGAGAGCAGTAAACATAATAGTACAGATATCTTTGGAGGAAAGCAATCTTTGGGTATTAAAAGATTTATATCCGATGTGAGTTTTATCGAAAAAGCCGGGGATTAGAACCGTGATGTGTGTTGGTGGGCTTATAATACTTACTGAATAAAAATGAGATTAGAATCCAGTATCCGACTTACATAGGTATCACTCCGATAAAAAAATAAAATCGTTATGCGAATAAATGCTTTATTGGGATCCATACTTTAATACTGCTACCTAATGCTGAGGATGAGGTCCTAGGTTGAATTCCAAGGTCGGTCAGAGTGTTATTGAGTTTTTCTATCTGAAATTTCCCAGTAGCAGCCCTGAGTCTGGATTTGTGCCCGGTTATGGCAATAGGCTCGCCCCCTATTACATGGGACTTAAACATAGCTGGCGAAATGTGGGTGTACTATAGGTACATCTTTGCCCAACCCTTCGGAGAATCAACGCATGATGTTATGGTAAACATAACATAGCACCACGTCTTGATTCTCCGAAGGGTAACGAACAGAGTTACTTTCTCATTTACAATATTAAAGTAACAACTTTAATATTATAAATGAGAAAGTAACTCCGTTTGTTACCAATTGCAGCTAGTCAGATATATTTTATTGATCGGGCAATGCCGTGTACTTAGTGACCGATACTCTCTCTGGTGCTAAGCTCAATCCGAGAAATGTAGCAGTGTTTAAAGGTAAAGCTATAAAATGACGAAGCTGACTGGCTGTCACCTGGGAGACGATAGCAAGAATAACGACACTCCGTGTTTTGTGTTTGTATAGAATACAAGGAGTTTTTGCGATATATGTTTCCAGAACATTAATATTTCTATAATTACGTCATTATAATTTTCAGTCCTTGTTTGACAAATTGCTTAGTAAAATATGACTGTCCTTGTAGACGTGATTACAATGGTTAAAATTTATACCTTTTAATGCTTCTGAAAGTAATTTGCAAACTTTCTCGATCTGTCTAAAAATACTTACAATAAGCTGGTTCCTTGATTCTTATGGTAGTAGCCATATGGTATTCGTATGGTAGTAGCGGAAGGCCACTTATTGAATACATTTGTATGAGTTTATTAAATCAGGGAGGCACTTAAATAATACATGTAGGTAGTTTGCTACTTTACGTATAAGCATGAGGTACCTTGGAACATTCTTGTAAATACACAATAAGTTTTCTCATTCGACTGAGTAATCGAACGATTGAGAAGAAATATTATCGACGGAGGCTCGTAAGTCGCAACCCTTTGAACGTAAAAGTTTTTTTATTCCATTACTAAAACGCTGTAACTCTATCGTCGCCTCGATTTATTGAAAAGAACCGACAATGTCGTGCAGATTTCTTGAACATTCATGGATATGAAGGTTTTATGAATAAGGCACTCGCTTTATTCATAAAATGCCTACTGAAAGAAGATACGCTACGAATACGTAAACGCAAATCTGTATAGAAACTTTATTAAAGCTCCCAGTAAAATTACGTGATAATTATCATGGAGCAACCTAATAAGAATCACTTTAAGAAAACGTTGATATCTCGGGGTCAAGCTTTTGCAGTAATATTTTTATCAAGACGGGAGATTCATAAATTCATAGCACGAAAAGGAACTTTCTTATTTTTATAATTTACCTGACTCGGACACAATATATTTAGACATAGTGTCCGATTCCGATTTTTTTTCATTGATGATTCGGACACCAATAAAAAAGCTGTTTTGTACAGTCAGATTAAAAAACTTCCAATGATACCTTAATTGTAGGAAACCGTCCGCCGCCCAACCTGTAGTTGTAAAAAAACATATTTAACCGGATTTTACGACTATTTACCTACTAGCTGTTGTCCGCGATTTTGTCTGCGTATATTCTATAAGTTTAAATGGAAATTCCACGATGAAAAGTAGTCTATGTCCTCCAGATCCGGGGTTACCTATCTGTAAATTTTCATAACGATCGGTTTACTTGTGAAAATTTAACAGACTGACAAAGTTGATTAGGGTCTCCCTTGTTTCATCGAAAATAAATTTCCAAATAATCACTTCCCAAACAATTTTCCGCATAATTTCATTTGCCAAATTATTACTTAGCAAAAAATCTCTTTCCAAATAATTGTAACGCAAACCTAATGTTTTGCAAGTGAACGTTTAAACAATAACTTGTTTACCAACTAGTACTTTTACCAATTTTTATTTAGTCAAATATTGCAGTTGGAATAACAAATTTTACGCTAAAAATAAGACGTTTTATTACAAGGGTGTTTCTTCCACTTGGGACAAATTCTAAACAAGTAATAATAATATTAATATCGGAAGTGCCGTTTACAGGTATGTGCCCGACCCAGTTCTCGAAAATGGAAATATCACATTGTACTGGGATCGATCCATCATCACTGACAGGACTATTGTTGCCAATAAACCTGATATAGTGGTGGTGGATCGAGTAGAGCGGCGCACAATGATTATTGACATAACGGTCCCGCATGTCGGGAACCTCGTGAAAGCTGAGAAAGATAAACAAATCAAGTATCTATCTTGGCTCACGAGGTTGTCGACATGTGGGATGTGGACTCAGCGATCATTGTGCCGATACTCCACCTAAGGAGGCTCTCGTTGGGCAGCGGGATCAAGGGCTTGATTCAGAAAGCGGTACTCCTGGACTCGGCTCGCATTGTCAGGAGGTTCCTCTCTCTGGAGCCCTGACCGCCGGTAGCTTGGACCCTGTTCCCGATACCGGTGGGCTACTATTTTTTTATATTTTTAAATGTTTTAATTTTTATATTCTAATATTTAAAAATGTAATTTATAAGTATTTAAAATGAAATAAAGGAAGTATTAACATTAACTATTCTGGTAGTATATATTTTTTTTAGTTAGTAGCATTTTTTAAAATAATTAATCGCGTTTTTCCATATTTTTTTTCTATATAATCTAATCGTTTCTGGCACTCGCCGGCCGCTACTGCGGCACCGTTCGCTTCGCTCGCTCGGCTCGTACGTAGGAGGTCACAGTTTTAACCTAACCTAACCACTTAAAAAAAATAATTAACCTACTTTAACAAGTTCCATAATTAACTGACCAAACGTTTATTGTCTAAAGATTGTTTGCTGTAATAAATCATTTAATTAAAGACCAAATGGCTAAATGACATTATCCTTGATAATATTCTGCCAAGTAAAAATTTGACCAAATGAAAATGTGCGTACTAAAATCATTCCAAACATTGCATTGGTATAAAAAAAGGTTGCTAAAATTTGTTTGGGAAGTGAAATTTGGGCAAAATCTTTTCGGTAAAACGGCAGGATCCCAGTTGATTAATATTGCATTTATAACATTATTATAATAATACTAGCTTCCGCCAGTGGCTTCGCCCGCTTGATATCTTTATAAATTATAGCCTATGTTACTCAGTGTTAAAATCGGTCCAATAGTTTTTGAGTTTATTTCTCTTTAAAATATTAGTTTAGATAAGTATGAATTCAATGTAGTTTTCTATAATTCTGTTTTTATTAAGTTGCTGAGACACCCTGTATATTATACTATTCGCGCTGTGTCGACAAGGGAGTTGGATTTACGGTCGGGATGCAATGAGCCGACCATTCAGAGTGGCGTGGCCGGCCTTCATTTTGCATGATATTAAACTGGAAAAATAAAAAAGTTGATATAAAGGGAAACTTGGTCGGGGAATTATCATGAAAAGCGGAGGTGCTGCAACGATGCCTAGGTAACTTCGAGCGACGCTTTATAGTTTGTTTTCCTGGTGTAATATTTGGTACATGTTTTTTTTTTGATGAAACTTTTACACACTTTTAGTGAAGCCTCAAAATGAGAAATATTAAGCCACAAAATGATATAGGTGACATCTGAAATTTTCATTGCATTTGTTGTATACCTACTTATATTACCAGATTTGAATATTTTTGTCGCATTTTAGTTACAATTAAAATGAAGAGAGGTTTGGCTATTAGTGAAAAAAGCAAAATATTCCAAATTAAAACCACCAATAAGACATCAAAATATATTATTATTTCGTTATGTAAATACTTATGGTCCACTTTCTAATTTAAAATCTGAATTTGTCTCTGTTTCCTGCCCGGCACAGTGGCATTTCATTAGACGAAGTTACGTATGGACGCAAGTAAGTAGAACTATCCGTTCATGTTGTAGAATTAATCAGAGGCCGGCGTCGAGTCTCCTCTATCTTTCTCTTCGTCAACGCTTGAATTATACCGATATTGCATTTTATTTAAAAACTTTACGCCTGTTTAATAAAACTACGTGAGTAGTAAGACACTATAAAATGTAGCCGTCCTCGAAGGAAGGGGCAACTAGAATCAATTCAATATTTTTTGTAAATTTTGACGTTTAAAAGTGCCTTACAATGGCCTATTTGAAATAAATTATTTGACTTTGACTTTGTCGGTTTAGGCAGAGGTGTACCTCTAGTACATACACATTTCTCTAGTTAAGTATGAGTCCCGTGTAATACGAGGTGAGCCTATTGCTGCTACTGAGATATTCCAGATGGGAAAAACCCAATAACATTTTGCCCGACCAGGGAATCGAACCCAGGACCTCATGTTCAGTAGTAGCGTTTGCGACCAATAGACTAACGAGGCAGTAGACTGGAGAAATTACAGGAATTTGAGTCAAGTTATTTGTTGTTACCTAAAGTAACCAAATAACCACAGATAATTTAGCAAGGAATATAATAAATACTCCTTGACGTTCCTTGGGTTACCATCGTTGTTATGTACCAAACTGTTTGCTTTTCTTGGTAACTTAGCGAACACTGGCTTTAGATAAACGGTTTTCGGTACAAAATCGATTTGCTTGCTTACTATACATATACATATGCTGTAAATATTCTTAGTAAATATCAGTCCCACGTACTTACCTAACGTGGGACTGATTTGGCTAAGAATATGTATCGAGATCTAATAATCCCCCGGTTGGACGTATCGATATATCAATACTTAATTAATAGTTGGTCATGGCTCCGATCGCGTCTGGTAAGAACTGCACGTCAGTATCTTTAAAGTTTTTTTTTCCTTTAAATTAAAATCCGGTGTTTTAATTAATGCTGTATTAATTCAAGATTGCCTTGCCGTAATTGTAATGCATTTCAGTGCTAGTATATTGTCATGCGTTTGTTTGCGACTTTATGTTTGAATTTAAGGCATTATTCATTTTCCAATCATATCGACCACCGAAGCTTGCATTAATATGGAAGTAATGTTATCGCTTTATTGCATCATATTCATACGTAAATGCATAATATTCCCACTGTTGGGACACAGGCCTCCTCTCGGTGAGAGGGAGTGGGCCGTAATCCACCACGCGGGCCCAGTGCGGTGCGCGAACTTTTGGTTCTAGGACATGCCGGTTTCATCATGATGTTTTCCTTCACCGTTTGAGAGCAGTGGTGATGAAATAATTTACACAAAGTAAAGCGCCTGTCAGGGTTCGAACCCAAAAGAGTGTCCGTGGAGTTTCTTTCCCGTTCTTCTCCATAGGAACCTACTACGCGTTGGAATGGGCAACTAGCTTCATATTTCTGACTGACCGACCCCTTGACAATTCAAAAGTGCCTGTAAATGGTTTATTTGAAAAAAAAAAAAAAACCTACGTCCTATAAACTCGTAACTCGTGGCCGTGGGTCGGTTTACCAAATTTTTTTTTTTTAATTTCTAGGGACTTCATGGTCCCTTTAATAAGCCAACTAATTAACCCGTGCTTCAGAACCGGGATATTTCCAGCTGCTTTTAAGCGATCTATGGTGACGCCTGTGCACAAGAGGGAGGAACGAACCATATCAATATTTTTTTTTAATTGCTAAATAACCGACTAATTAATTAATTACCTAAATAAACATAATATTTTATCTACCTCACAATATGGGTTCAGAACATTCATATGCAGATGACACAGTAGTAGTTTTTGCCGGTGACTCTTGGGCTACCGTGCGTGTTGCTGCTGAACGTGAATTAGTAGCACCTAACAGCAAGTTGGTTAAATGCTAATGTTTTAACTTTCAACACATCTAAAACGAACTTCATCCGCTTTACTCTAAATCAAAGGCCGCAGCCAGGTGCTGATTTTGGGATCGTTATCCATGAGTGTGCGAACTCCCATTATCCTTGCAATTGTCCAAGCATACAGCAAGTTATATTTACAAAATATCTTGGTATAACTATTGACCAAAGATTGTCCTGGTACACCCATATCGAAAATACCATGGCCAGGGTTAGAAAACTTATATGGATTTTTTAAACGTTGCTGCATGTGATGCCACCGTTGCTAGTGAATGAAATATATATTGCTCTGGCACAATCGGTCATCACATACTGTATATCAATCTGGGGAGAAGCCACCAAGACCAAATTTCTAGACCTAGAAAGGGCTCAAAGGTCTCTCATTAAAGTTATGTACTTTAAACCCTTTCGATATTCTACAGACAATCTTTACAAGATTAGTAATCTGCTCACTGTTAGGCAATTATACATATTGAATATAACCATACATCTGCACAAGACCCTCTCTTTTGATCTATCAAATCTCAACAAAAGCCGTAAAGATATTGTGGCCCATTCCCCTCGGGTCCGTACGGTTTTCGTCAGGTGTCAGTATAATACTCAATCAACTTATATTTATAATAAATTGAACCTTAAATTCAATATTTACCCCATGTTGCGATACATTCATTATTACATTCGTACCGCAACATGGGGTAAATATAAAAAAAAACACAAACGTGTGATGATATTAAACTTATATTAACCAGAATATGCTAATGAAGAACCAGTACCCAATCGTAACATACATCAGTTAATCAATAATTATCACACAAACTCACACCCACAAACCCCGCACCCCAACCCCCCCCACACAAACAAACACACACACAAACACTTCATATACCTGAACATGCTACAACAGTTTTGTAACATCCTAGAACCTAAACTTTTTCTTTTCTTTTTTAATTATGTCTCAACATTGTAGCTAGTAACCCATGGGAAGTTGCAAGGTAACCCCATCACAAGTATCCTTATAACTTACCGGGGTTGCCTCAATTTTGTGCTTTAGAACGATTGTATGAGAAACATTTTTTTTTTCACCCCTGGCCACCACCTGCTCTTATTACATCTCAATCAGCCTATAATGCTGCACTGCTGGGGCTCATGAGAGATTATTATATTATTTTTATTATTTCTTCAAGGTCTTCCTAATGAGCGAGTATCAAAGTTACCGAACTTCTAAAGTAAAACATAAGTAATAAGTATAGAGCAGCAACACTAATGAACTATGCAGTTCGTTCATGATCTACACAAGAAAACTCACCATGAAAGATGATGATACTACAGGTACTATGCGCTTATAGAAAAGGCTTAAACTATATATATTTGTACACCACAGTTTCTGACTTAGAAAGAATTAATTATTTATCCTGCACAAATACGACGCACATTATAAAGTACCTAAACATCAAATACACACACACTACAAAGTACACAGAGCATTAAAAAAATGTAAATATCAAAATCAAAAAGAGAAATTAAAAAGAAAAAAGTTTCACTATATTGTAGAAGAAGATATTAAAGACCTACTGAATGTTAATGAATAAAACTAACGAAATTGTCCCGGACAGGAAAAAAATATTTAAATAATAATCCTGATAAGTAGGTAGGTTATAGATAGAGTCCATAATTCGGTAGCCCTGTTCACTCTACTCTAATTTGAAGATGGTAATCGCGTTTGAGATACGACTCGAGTGGCGCTGCGTGATTTACTAGTGTTGTCGCCTTAGTTAACGAGGGAAACTTTTTGCGCGCAGACTACACGAGAATAAATTAGCTAAATTGTACTGTCAACTGATCCGCCTGTTAGTACGCGCCTTTTTAATGGTCTATATAACTTAGTAATGTAGGAAGTTGATCAAATTAACTACAGAGACTGGAAGACTGGCTAGATTTTAGAAATGGAACGCGTTCTTTAAAAAAAAAAAAAAAAATACTTAATACAAACAGACAAAATATCAGAAACCCTTTACGATGATTTTAGGTTCGAGGAAATTATTACGTCACCGGCATGACGTGCCTTCCATTTTATCAACACAACTGTAGTTATTTCACTTGAAACTGTACTAGTACCTACTGTACGGAGAAAACAAGCCAGAAACTGAACAAACCCCGCACCCCGCCAAATTACAATATGTTAAAGGTTTCATTAAATTTGTTGTTATTTCTCTTTTATTATTATAAAATATTCAGGAACACACACGGACATCTTATGTTACCACAGACAAGAAGACAAGAAACAAAATCAATCTGCCTAGCCTTTTCCCAACTATGTTGGGGTCGGCTTCCAGTCTAACCGGATGCAGCTGAATACCAGTATTTTACATGGAGCGACTGCCTATCTGACCTCCACAACCCAGTAACTCGGTAATACGATACCCTTTGGTAAGACTGGTGTCAGACTTTCGGGCTTCTGACGACTCGTAACGACTGTCAAAGATCCACGAATGACAGCCGGGACCAACGGCTTAACGTGCTTTCCGAGGCACGGAGGATTCTCGGTATGTAAAGATGGTCACCCATCCACTGACCAACCCCGGCAAGCGTATCTTAACCTGATGGATCGACCAGTGCGGCTGTTGTTACTAAGCCAGGAGCTCCTCCTCAAGACAAGAAACAATATGTAACTTATTAAATGTCAATCATAATCAAAGACAAAATATAATTGAGTATATTGCCTTTTTGCCTAAGACAATTTTAACACAGTATCTATTTAGTACTATCGAGTCTTCGCAGTTCAAAACTCAAAACAAGGATACTCAAATCAAATAAAAACATTACAATTCCATATTGGCAATAACGTCTAACTTGGCGCACGGTTCACCGAATCAGACACGTTTAATCGCTCAACTATCAAAAGCTTGTTCAGGTCACTAACTCGTAGTTCTGAATTGAAGACGTTCGAACTGAAATCGAGGGTAAAAGCGGCACTGGGGAGCTCAAGATGGCGAACTGGTTGACCTAATAGTGAATGGATGAACGAACGAAGGAGCGATGTGACGTTCAGACCGATGTTATATCCATTCGTGAAAGTCAACGTTTTAATCGAATTGGGTTTGCACGGAAGCTAGTTAATGAGCTTCATTTTGATTAATGCCAGCTTTAAAACTAATCTTGTAGTTAATTTTATGTAGTGATTGCTGTAATTAGTTAGTTAAAATCTGCCTAGCCTTTTCCCAACTATGTATTGGGGTCGGCTTCCAGTCTAACCGGATGCAGTTGAATACCAGTATTTTGTTTACATGGAGCGACTGCCTATGTGACCTCTACAACCCAGTTTTTGGGTAGCACGATAACCCTTATTAAGACAGACAGGTTGACAGATTTTGGGCTTCTGACTTCTGACGAAAGTCAAAGATGATTGACGTGTAATACGAATGACAGTGCTTTCCGAACCAAACAAAGCACGGAGGGGTTTCGATAAGTAATGGATGCTTACCCATCTACGAACCGACCGCAGCAAGCGTAGCTTAACCTTGCGGCTGTTATTATTTAGCTATGAGTCCCAAACCTATCAGGCGTGCTATAGTAGTGATATTATGTTATAACGGGTGCAAAACTACCCTAAACGAAGCCGTGACTCACTTGTTCTTACCGTTATTATGATAATTTGTTTGTACCGGAACTTACCTGGGAACCTTCTGGTTACGGAGATATTGAAGGTTCTAACATTTTTAAGGTTTAAAAAAAAAATGTTTTAAATGGTATCACGTAACACATTACTTCCACGATCTCTGTACTATTGTATGCACCCATATGCACAAAATTGTGCGTGTGTTAAATTGTAATGTACCGTAAACAGCTAATTAGTTAGTGTTATTTTATTTAGGTACGACGGTACCTAATGCTAACTAGGTCATTGAATCTGAACTGCAGAGAAACTTAAAGTTCTGAACAATGTCTGGCAGAGCATACATATTGGATGAAATGTTTTAGACACACACACACGCTGCTAAGAATCAAATTTTAAAACAGAGTTTTAGCTGTTCAGTCAAAGTTAAAAAAGAACCCGGTATATCTACGCCAAACTCAGACAATAAACAAGTTCAGGCTAAAGCAAAATTACACCAACTTCTTTTCATAATACCGTGGCACACTAGCTATAAATTTTAGCATAACTTCTTATGCTTGAAACAGACCATATATTTCACGAAAGAATACGGCCAAAGCAAACTTGTGTGAGTATAATCATTAATTCAAGTCCCCAACTGTGCTAAAGTTGGCACAAGTGAAGCTTGCCAATACAATTTGTAAGTCGTGTCAGGTGCTAAAAACTCCGCAGCACCCGGGGCGAAACGAACTAGACAGTACCTAAATCTGGATAAATTCAATCTGAGCAAGTTCTCCTTGCAGTAAACTCGGACTAACTTTTATGCTTGGATATGTATCTACTTCGTAATTAATACAAAAGTACTGTAATCATGACTGTAACTCACTTAGTAAATATTTGCTCATACAACTTGCTAATTGAGTTCCGAGATGGAAGCTTGGAATATGAACTCGATAAATGTTGTTAGGTACGTTTCAGGAAAAAATGGAATTGTTTTTGCTATAGCTAGAGTATTTACTTACCGATATCCAATTAGTTCAACTAAATCGAAATTTGTTTTGTAATTGAAATAAAGTTTTATTTACTTACGTTATAAAATAATGTTAGCGTTTCAGGAATAAGTGGATCTAACATTATGTACATGTAGTAGTTTGGGATTTTGTGGATTAATGTACATTTACATGTTTCTAGAGTTCGGTTCAGTTTCATCTTTAGTAAAGTTTAACTAACGCCT
Organism: Agrochola lota; assembly: GCA_947364205.1. NCBI lineage: Eukaryota > Metazoa > Arthropoda > Insecta > Lepidoptera > Noctuidae > Agrochola > Agrochola lota. The sequence goes on along the minus strand of OX376223.1, from coordinate 11,387,822 downwards.
GCTTCCATAGTGCGGCACAACACTATTGAGCGCTTTAAGAATTACTGCAAGCTATTTGGTAATATTAATAAAGCTGCAGGCGTTCTTCATGTACGTATTCATTTGGGTCGTTTTAAGGAAAAGTTTTATGTTAATTTTACACAAAGGACCCATTTTTTTGTTGCGACATTTTTTTTTTTTTGGAAATTCGTGATACTTATTTTTATAACTTTGTTTATAGGCCAACTTATTTATACCCGAGAGTAACGTATTGTGACAAGTTAATAAAGAATTGATGATAATATTAAATTGGTGATATGGGTGGATAATTTAAACACATTAGGTATTTCCAATTTTTATTTTGCTATTAGTATTTTGTGTTTCACGAACTGTGTCCAAATAAACTTGATTCTTTCTTAGTTTCTTTCCTTTTTCTTTCTAATCCCTTAGTTTTACTAGTTTATTTGTTTAGCGGGAAAAGTAAGAGAAGGAACTCTCTTCGGGAACAGTGTACTAAATTAACCTCTAGCTGTTCACCGCGGTTTCACTCGCTTTTGAGGGCTGCCTCAAAATTCATTTATTCATACTAGTCTGAGAATCAGGACTTTTCGAACGTCAAAATTACATAAGACAGTCCCCCAAAAACGCCCACCCTTCCCCTCGGTGGTGTAGTGGGAGGGCGTGTCAGACTCTTTCTGACTAAAACCCACCCGTGTTCCTTCAGTTGCCTGTACGTTGCCAGGGGCCACGGTATCCCTATCGGACTTTACCGCACCCCCGGCAGGCATCGGTCGGTCGATCGGTTTTTTTAATCGGTCTTGTAGTTTTTGAGTTTATTCATTGCAAACAAACAAATAAACATACTTAATTGACTCAGACGTGACTTTGCGGAAATCCATTATAAAATACAATAGATGAAGTATATTTAGTAACCTAATCCGCTTAACTGTTCTTAAAGAGTCATAAAGAACCCTGTAAGAAATCGACACGTGTTTTACCTCTCAACGCAGCAGTAATATACGTCATCTATTGTATTAAAAAAAAAAATACATACAGAAAATCAAAACTTTTCTCTTTATAATATTAGTTTAGATACTCGTATTATATTAGCCTATAAATTCGTTGAGTATCCTGATTTCCGAAATAAGGAAGTACAGTTATTATTTCTGACGTCTAGCAACCCCTCTTCACTTTCATCTCGCCTTCTACATCATAATACTTTTCTCCGGCACTTCCTCAACCCGTACGAAGTATTACAACATCCTTTCCTGTTCCTTTCACGTTGACCTTGGGTCGAGAACAGTTCCTGTACTAAATTGGGCCGCTACCGGGTCTTAAAATGACTGGCAATTTGTTTAAAAAGGTAACCGTATCCTGTATTCCCGTCTCACAGGTTAGGAAGGATTCCGAGTTGTTTACCGGAATTCATCCGTAGACGAATTCCGGTAAACCACTAATTAATACGGACACAAATTGGGGATTGAAATTATCACCGTAATTGGCAATCTGATTAGTAATCTGCATTGGTTTCTAACTTATTATTAAGAGATACATAAACACTGTTTTTGACGTTATCTCTATGTTGTCTTCCACGACATCTTAAGAGCGTGTATAAAGAAAGTGGGCAGCTTTTTTATTATTAATATTCTAGTTTACTAGTTAGCCATATTTGTTATTTCCATACAGTAATATAGCCAAATTAATCAAAACAGCAAAATATTTGACAGCTATTTGCGACGTTGCCATTTTTTTGGATGAATGCTCTTCCTTGATAATGTAAAACTCGTTGGAGTAATTAAAATTTATTACTTCAGTAGGTCCGAAATGTATGTTATCGCATTGGTAGGATATAAGTATATGTGGCTATGTCTCTACGTATAACATGTAAACATGCAGGATTTCTATTGAAAAGGGTAATGTAAACAATTTGAAGCTTACTCGGGTCTTGTCAATGTCCACTTTTTGTTTTCGTAAATGTCACAAGATATTTTGTTACATAAACAACAATCTCGTCATATCTCTTTTAGTATGTCAGCAATATTTGTTAACTTTATTGTATAAATAGGGGTCCACCCTTTATAGCAGAACTTTTTATGTCATAATATTATTTTGCATAACAGCGGATAGCATAAACTTCATTTCGCAGGAAATCGTTTGGCATACACTCATTTATCATACATTCAAAACTCATAATTTTGTAAGTCAGAATCATCTTTTGGCATAAATTTCATATCCATAATTATTAAAAAGTAGAACCATCATATCGCAGAAAGTCCACAGTCAGAGTCGTCTTTTGGCATACATTTAATATCGATAGTCTTTAAAAGGCAGAACTATCATATCTCAGAAAGTTTACAGTTAGAATCATCTTTTTGCATACAGTTCATATCCATAATAATTGGAAGACTCATCTATCACATTATGCAGCATGCAAGCAAGCATGCAGCATGCAAACAAGCATACACCATGCATGCAGCAAGCAAGCCAGCATGCAACATGCAGCAGGCATGGTTTCTGTCACGGCTCCGGCGCTGCGGGGCTCCGGCGGTCCCACGCGAGCTTGTTGTCGCAGATGGTTTTAACAATCAGAAGAAGACCACCTGCTCCTCAGCTCGTGGCCCGCCTCGCCCCTCCGCGCCTACGCGGGCTTAAATTACATTCTAGAGGTAGGGCAGACAAGACTACGTGAAGTCGGTTTTGCAGCGATTCGTTTCTGTCACTACCTTTTATAGCACAAAGTATTGACTTTTAAGACGATATTTTTATTTTTAATTAAGGTTAAAAATGCTATTTTATAGAAATGGCAATATGCCTAATAAAATTATTCCAAATGAAATACTGCCATCTTTATAGTATGCCAAGTGAAGTTGTACCAAATAATCGTCACTAAATAAACGTTATGCTAAACGAAATTATGTGGAATTTTAACTTTGCCAAAGGTAATGATGCCAAATAAAAATCTGCCATCTTAAAAGTATGCCATTGTAAAGTCGGACATATAAACATTCGGCCAAACAATAATTAGTTTAAATATTTTTTATGCCTTTGAACATTTCTTTAGGCACGTTGCGCGATTTTTGTAGGGGGTAAACTTATGGATTCGCGTCACCATACGCCGTAGTACTGAATAAATTAACGCTAATACCAGTTTTATTATTTCTCACTTCTGTCGGCAGTCTCCATGACTGGTTAGGCTATTTTAGAAATTTTATGTTATAGTTTTATTACTGACTAACTGCGCTCCGTGGTGCTTATAAGTCTCGATGCCGTGGGAATATCGGGATAAAAGTATCCTATGTCCTAACCCAGGTCATGGTCTTCCCATGTGCCAAATTCCGTCCAAATCCGTTCAGGCGTGTTAGCGTGAAAGCGTAACAAAAAAACATACCAAAAATCAAATCTTTTCTCTTTAAAATATTAGTTTAGATTTAGGTTGGTTAGGATTTTATTTAGGTATGCTACTGTCAATTCTCAGTTAAGTACCTAGGCTACCTTTTAAGGCCGACACGATTGAATATAAGTGGAGGGTTAGCTAAGCCTACTATGAAGATATAAACCTACCCTTGCCAACCTCACGTTCCAATTATTTGAAATATTTTGGCCTTCATTATTTTCAAATGTACTTACACCATTAACATTCCAACTTACAACAGAACTACAAAGCACATACTTAATCGATATCAACGCGGATGGTTGAAATACGAATCTCGGAACGGAACGCTTTCATTTTTTTCGCCAACGTCACAAGGAACGTTAGCTAAAGATTTTTTCGTCACTCATTTCTTTGAAAGTCTGATAGCTACCACAAAGGCACAGATAACATCGGCAGCCAGTTATCGGTTCAGAGGCGTACGATCTTTTGTACCCTCGAAAAGGATTTGTGAAGCCATCGAGCCGTATTGCACCTATAGACGGTCCTTTTAGGTAATTCGATCGGCTTATTGCTTATTTTATAAGATTATTAAGCTTGTTTCTGGTTTTCTTTACGTTGGAATATCTAGTCAGTCGTAGATGGCTTTAAGCTGGCGAAGAAAATGGCAATTTTAGACTAAGTTATATTTGCATTCAAATAAAATCAAATCATTTATTAGTTTGCAAACATGGGTAAAAAAAAACAACAACAAACACACACAATCACACAAAATGACACAACACAACAAAAACAATCACATTAAATTATACATAATTTCTAAAATCATTTTACTGCTGAATATGGGTTGCTCTCTGTTGCTCTATAGAAGCTACAGCGAACGATTTCGAAATAATCACTGAATTACACAGGCGAAAGGAGATCGCATTAGAACGCGTGCGTTATCTTGTGGATGTTACTGGCCATAATCCATCTGGTAACACAATTATATGAGACGGCTTGACCCATGGGATAAGAGGGGTGAAACATTCGCAGGCGGAAGCAACGTGAAACGAGATTACAATATTAAAATAACTGTGTAAATGAAGAAAATGACTGAGGAATTGGTAAATCAAAACAATTGACGGAAACAAGGAATAAAAGAGAACGAGGGCTTTGCGATGCAGATCATGATGATAAAAAACCAGTTTTTTTCTGTTCTGTGTAAAAAACCCTTTAAAAGAAATGTAACGTTTGTCTTTCATGAAAGCATTGTCTAACATAACTTAGCACATATACTTACTATTCGCTCATACGATAAACACAAGAAAAGTGCTTTTACTATTTTTCGAGCGGATTCCCAGTTGTTTTTGCTGCGAAAGAAAGGTAGAGAATTAGGAGCAAAGGGGTGTGGGACGACGGCTGTAAATCCCGAAGGGTCTACTTTAGTGAGCGTCTTTAGCCATACCGACTCGTTCTTACTCGCAGATGAATTTAGAGACCTCGGTTTTGCTCTCGCAGATCTTAGGGAAAATCCTGGTTAAAGCATCTTTGTTATTATTTTTAAAAGGATTTTGCTTAACCCGCCTAAAGGAATTTAAAATAGAAGCAGCCGTTTTTTTTTTTTTTTTGAGGATGGGAAATCATCAAATGACTTCTCCCGCTCTGGGCAGAGCGAGAGGGTGTGTCAGACTTTTACTGACTAAAACCCACCCGTGTTCCATCCGTTGCCTGTGTGCCGGGGCCGCGATATCCCTTTCAGACAAACCCGCAATCCCCCGCAAGCATTGGTCTTTCGACACCGTCGGTTGGTGCTGACATCTCTTTGAGGCACGCGTGGAACACAACGCGCCGTCGACACGGGCCTGGTCCTCATCGGACGGCGAGCTGCCCATTGCTCACCGCCCGCAAGCCCGCGCCTACGGTGGCCGGAAGTCGGCTCTCGACTCCCGACGCCCGGGGCGTCTCCTGCGGTGACTAGGGCCGCGAAGGCGTGCAGCTTGCATCTCCCTCGCACGCTCCGCCTCTTCCTTCGCGAACATAACTGCTTCGCAGAAGGAGGTGACGGCCTCCCATGCACTCTCGCTCCGAACCATGGCCTGAACCAGGGCCGGACGCGAGAGATCGCCGCCGCCGATCGCCTCCGTGACGACACGGTGGTGCTCCGCCCAAGCCGGGCAAACGTCCATCGTATGCTCCACCGTGTCCTTCGGGCGATCCACATAGTGGTGACACCCGGGCGTTTCCTCCCGCCTTACGCGGAACAGGAACCTCCCGAAACAACCGTGTTCGGTGAGGACCTGTGTCAGGCGGAAGGTGAGGACGCCATGGAGCTTCTCAAGCCACTCCTCAAAGAGGGGACTTATCGCCGCAATTATGGCGTGCCCATTGTGAAGCTAACCTAGTGTTGCTGTTGCAAATATTTTAAAATGTATAAGATTTTGCATTGCAGATTTTGAAACCGAATTTATTATGTTTCAGTGATTTTTATATTGCCAGTGGGCTCGTTTGTATTTATTTATTCAACCCACATTCACTTGTGTTCAATAGTCGAAGTGGGTCTTCGTTTTACTTATCCACCTTATTCAACCCATGGCCTTCTTAGCTGGAGCAGTAGCTGTTATACTGTTTTTGCGCTTTGGTCGCTACCATAATGTCAATAAAAGCCTTGCCTTGCTTTTGTCATGGTTTATTATTCCATTGCAAAAGTTATCATTTGTTTCTCCCTCAATTGCTTCGTTGCTTTGGTGTTTGAACAAATCCGGAGCGGGCTAACATCGAAGTTTGCTAATAATAAACTAATTTCTTGTCACGTTGTCTTTGTATACTGAGGAAACTTGAAGAAAATTGTTTGCGTACGTAATTACTCTTGCGCATTGTTGGCTGATCTGCGAAATGGAAACGGAAACCCGTTTACGAAATGAAACGACTGCTCCTACGACTTCCCCTGAATTTTGGAAGACTACCGGAGTCTGCTTACGTCACAACTTTAACGAACAAGTTTGGGTATTATTGTGTTTTGTAGCAAACCCCGTGATATAATTAGAATATCATTGTCTTTGTCTTGTCGTGAATTGTGGTCGAAATTCCCAGTCACAAACGTCATGATAATGTTTGAACTTAGAAAGTTTAGACGTTCCTGGTTTTTGTGGTTAATGTAGATAACCTAAGCATGGTATTAAATATGTTTTAGCTGTTAGGTCATGTTAACGAAGTTTACATTACTTAAATTCAAAATGGCGCACACATATTTTCAATATTATTCTATTTGTAACAACGCGGGGCTATCCACTAAAATCTCATTTTGCTTAAAGCTATCCTAGCTGTCCTAGAATACGTACAAGGCTTACTGCTGCTGCTGTAATGAAATTTTAAATTCCTCGGATACACAGGTAAACATGGAAAATATAAATGGAATGTAAAACTAATATGGAATAAGTGCCGGAGATAACAAGTTTCTCATTTCTTCTCCGACGTGCACTATATGCTGTAACTTGTTCTCAACTTTTAATACATATTGCCTGAAGGTTTAGATCGCATTATTTATTTATTATATAAAGGATAAAAGCTTTTAAATAGACTAAGATAAGTACTTTAAGTAAAAACAAAACTATATTATAGAATATACCATTCCGTAGACAAGACAAATTAAGTATTTATTATTTCTTCAGAATGTCATTATTTGAGGACGTAGTACCTAATACTCCTGAGAAAATTACTTAGTAATTGGTTCTTACAACGTTGCATTCGTTAGTAGGAAGAAAGGAAATGCCTAAATTAGGCAACGTGTAGTCTAATGACATGGATACATGATATTTTATATGTAAGCCACTAAACCACCGCCTGGGCAGTTTCGTAAGATCTAGCTATTTTGAATATACAGATTTTATATAAATCTAAATTTAAAAAAATCTATATAAAAGGTCAATTAGAGGTCACTGCAAAAATATACCTGTTCTCTTTTATTAGCATAATTTTATTTTGAAATTAATTAACCTTTAAATTATATATATATTTTTTTAATTTCTCAAGTTTTGGGTTAGTCTATTAGCTTAAATCTATCTATTAGCTTAAAAAAATATTAATTAAAGATGTTGACCTATAAATTTGTATTTCAGTTCTATAATCAAGATTCCGGTCGATGGTTTTGTTGCAACAAAACAACAAAGACCACTATCGTCTTAAAAGCTTAGTTGAAAAGCATTCAAAGGACAAACAGGAAAATTGTTGGAAAAATAAAATTGCTCTCCTTTCATGATCAGTCCGATCCGTTTCGAGAGAACTGTCCATTCGATCAAAGTGTAACATCGAGAACCGAAGAAAACCGTCTAATGGACGACGGGGTAATCGTTTGTTCAGTCCTAAAGGACTGAACAACCACACACCCGGTGTGATTCCGGTTTCGACACCGCACCGGTTCGGACAGCTCAATGCTGTAGCTGAACGGCTACTGTTGCCGCTGTTTGTCTTTATAAATGTTGCATGATATTGTTTGCATTTGTATCGGGCCCGCGGTCGACGACCCTGATATCCGTTTAATATGATAATCCGCATGCAAACAAGCGGCGGATTGCCCGGCTAAATTATTTATGCACCCCGGCCTGCGGGTGATGGCTTCACTTGTTGGCGACGACTCGGATTTTATTGAACCCCCGAGCTTCGGACAGGTGAGACCGTCCGTGACAAACTTTTTTCACAAGTAATCCCGCACATAAATAATTTACGAGTTCGCTGAACAAACGTTGGCGCTTGTGTGCGGAGTGCGGTGCGTACCGAGCGTACTTGTGCATGCACGCGGACGCTGCGAATGTCCCATACGCTTGAATACATTATGAGTGAAAAAATGTGATTGTGTAATTTTTTTAGTGCGTGGATCTTTCATGTTTTATGTTGACGTTAAAGCTTCTGTAAAAATAGTACTATATAGTTTCTCAATCCTACTATCCTACTAATATTATAAATGTGAAAGTTTGAATATTTGTGTGTTTGTATGTTTGTTATTCAGTCATGCAAAAACGGGTGAACGGATTAGGATTAAATTTGGCATACAGATAGTTTATAACCTGGATTAACATAAGGGATACTTTTTATCCCGGTAGTATGTTCCCGTGGGATGATTTACGACCTCCTCGCGGGCGAAGCCGCGGGCAAAAGCAAGTAAAGTATAATTTTATGTAAAGACAGCAGTAACTAGTACAAGTACAAGTAATCCATTTATAGATTGTTGAGGCAGCAAATTGATATATAAAGCCTGACAAAACATTCGAAAAGATAGACAATCATTTCGTCCTACATCTTCGACCGCCTCCCACACAGTAAGAACTAGAACTTCATTACGGTCAAATCAGAACACAGACGAGGTGAAACCATTTAGCCATTGAATTAAATCGTCGCTTTGTACTACGGTGCCGTAAGGGACGCATAGGCAGATGCTAGCCTAAGCTTAGACATATGGTAATCAATTTCGTAGTAATTGAATCTGGTCAGGCGTGCATGCATCATCCGAGATCTAGACGAGGCAGCGATAGTCTTAATGAAATAATGCTGGCTGTAATTCGATCGTACCTATATACAGCCACTAATTCATTGTAATTCGGACGTGGATCATGTTCGTAATGAACTTATCGGCTCGTGAGTATCATACGTTAATTTGGATAAGTGTTGAGTTGTGCTGCAATAATAATTGTTACCGACATGAAAGTGATGTACTTTCAAGTGTTGCATGAAATGTTGAGTGGATATCATACCTGCACGGATAATTTTCACTGTTCATACATTAATAATTGTCACAGATTTTAACTGTATGTTTACTGCAACTCTTGCAGTTGATTCTGCGCAAGATCCGTCACTGAAGATTTTGAATAATAATTGTAAGACTTTTTGTTATACACGATCTTATGCGTAATCCTATATTGATGGAGGCAAGTTATAGGTAAGCAGAGATACTAACGCAACTGGAAGTTCTGAAGGATATATTGTCGCACTCGTCCAACACCTAACTAAATTGCTATCACTGCTAGATTTTCAATCTAAATTCGTTGTGATTAGTTACAAAGTAATGACACCATTAAGTAATACCACAAATAGAAAGAAGATTACAAATAGGTTGGTACTACAAAATAGATAACAAAACCAATAAATCACGTACAACATTTCGCTTGGTGAAGGGCAGAAAGCAATAAGTCGTAATCAAGCGATCGTCTAATCTCTCTGCGGTCAACTTTGATAGCACTGTCGTCATTACATCAGTTCCTACTATTGGAGAATAGTTCAGAAGGTCAAAGCAATGATAAAAAACAGCGCACCTACACAGACGTACCCTGTGATCTCAATCTATTTTAAATCTGAAGAGAGAAATGATAACCCTACTTGGGGCTGGCAAATCTATAGTCCTCCAACCAGTCGGTTGAGGACTTTAGATTTGCCAGCCCCAAGTAGAGTTATCATTTCTTAATTTAAAAAGTCCTGGCAAAAATTTTGCCTTTGGCAAAAAAGCCGGACCTTTTAATATATTTTTTTCCAGAAATCATTTTTATTTTTTATTTTACAAATTCCCTTAATTTCGATTCGGTCTTTGACCGGACCGGGAGCTAAAATGCCGGAAATGTCCGGACAAATACGCACGGATGTAACTCTAAACGAGTAGGGCGATCTCAATTTATCCCAAACCTCATATTCTCAACCGAATGCAGGTCGCAAGCGCAATGTTGCAACTTTGCGAGTGTGCTTGCACTCGGTGTACGTGACGCATGTGTGTGTGTGCGTATTATTTCGCTCGTTGTATAGAGCCGACCTTCTGTAATGTCTATGGTACAGTTGTTCTGTTGTTCTGTTGCGGTCGATAGCGCTGTGCCACTGAATCTGAACTGATTTGCGTTCGAGTGAGATAATTTTGGTATTCAGGCGTGGTTTAGCTACAGATTGTATGTATATTGATTTGATGAATATCTTTATATATTCATTAAATCGCTCGACGCGTACACACGGCTACACATCAGGCTATACATTTCCAGTATAAGCTGACCGGGCATTGTACAGAAATCCTATACAATGCGAGATCACCATAAACTGGAAATGTATAGCTTGATATGTAGCCGTGTGTACCGTATACCTACGGTCCAGCTACGCTCACCGCCTTTCTACGCGGTGCACCGCACAAAATCCGCCTCCGCGCTCCGCGGCGGTAAGCGGCGTCGTGCGAAAACCGTCTTATTTCAAAGTAGATTTAAGTCTAAATTGATTTTTACATGAAACTGAAACTTCGTTTTCGTTGAAGAGTAGAATAAGGGTTGACCGGTATTAAAAGTAAGAAACAGATTTACCCATCCATACCATCCACCCAACCCATCTAGCATTGTGAACTTGCTACTTTTGATATTCTACATTGATTGTTCTTAACATACGCACATAGGTTGTAGAACCTACAACCTAATGTGCGTATGTTAAGACTTTAACGGTAACTCCCAATTGCCTTACCTTCCCTACCTAATATGCTACTGTAGCCCAAGGCCTAAGCGGAATGCTATCTATATTACTAATAATAAAGCTAATGTTTGTTTTTCTGTTTATTTGTTTGAACGCGTTAATCTCGGGAACCACCATTCGGATTTGGAACTTTCAGACTTGTATGTGAAACGTTAAAAAAGACTGTTCGCTGCAAAAGTCAGAAATTATAAAAAACCTTTTTATGGTAAAAAAAGCCCACTTAAATTGTGTTCTCAAATCTTCAAAAAGTTCAAAAATTAGTACGCATATTCATTCAAAATTTAAAATTCAATTTTTTTGTTTTTTTCGGCCAGTCTATCCCTAATGAAAAGTAGGTAGGAAAAGTTTTTTGCAATTTTTGACTTTTCTAGTACCTACTCAAACGTCAGTTAGTTCGATAGTTTTTTGATCCTTCTATGTAACAAGATCGATTGGCATCAAAAAATTTTTTTTTTACAACTGCATATTTTCTTGCTGACTGCACATTTTTTTTGTCCAAATCTGTGAATGCAGATCAAAATTATTCAAAAAGTTAAGGACAGTCTCCTAAGACCGCTTTCCTGTAAGTACAACGGTTAAGGTAGCTGTCCTTACTGCTCCATCTCGAAAATCCATCCTGTATATGTTGTTGCATGGAAAGCAAGATTTATTGATGAGATATGTATGTAAAATGTTTTATCAAGAAACACCAGCGAATACTTTTTATAATGTGATTTCTCTTAGTAAATGTCAATATAACTTTTGTATAAATACGGTAACACAAATTAAATCAGACAAATTCAAATTCAAATTCAAATTCAAAAGTCATTTATTCAAACTAGGCTGAGAATCAGCACTTTTCGAACGTCAAAATTACATAAGACAGTCCCCCAAAACGCCCACCCTTCACCACTTCCTAGTGCATTAGCTGGGAAGAAGAAGTGGCGCAACAAACTCCCCAGCAGCACAGCTGTCTGTTCAGTTAGAAGAACAAAAAAATAAGATTCTATATAATAGTATTCAAAATAATTTAGATAATTTAGATTATGCAACACAAAACATAATTTAAATTATTAGCCATATGTTAGCTAGCACACGCCAATATACCACACAACATCATCGAGAACTATACTCAGGCAGAAATAAAAACTAAACGTAAACAGAACTTATCTAAATAAAAGCCACCAGGCATAAAGGGCGTGCCCGCTTACATATAGTTGTAACTGGAAGTTATAAATGATAAACTAGGACCATCGAGATAAAATAAATAAAACAAACAGTTACTTACTAATAACAATAACTAATATGATCAATTGTCGAGGTCACTAGCTAACCACATATTGCAATACAACTCATTAGAAAAAACATTGTAATGAGTAGATTATGTCAACAATAAATTGAAATAAAATTAAAAATAGCTTGACTTATAAAGTCAAATAAAAAAATAAAAAAATACAATTATATAAACTCATATAACTTGTCAGTAGGTAATCTGGAGAAAGAACATAAACATTGTCTTGAGTTAATCACAGCGACCAACTATTCTTATCATTTAAGTAGTCGTTTATAGAATAGTATGCCTTTGAACAAAGCTTGGATTTTACTTTCGTTTTAAACGCATCAAAAGGCAAATCTAGCAAAGAAGAGGGTAGCTTGTTATAAAAGGTTATACCAAGCCCAACAAATGAGTTATGAACCTTATGAAGCCGGTGAAAGGGAGCTCGTAGTTTGTCCTTATTTCTAGTGTTAACATTGTGAAAATCACTGTTTTTAGTGTATAAGTGTATATTTTGCCTAATATATAAGATGTTGGCGAAGATGAATTGGGACGCCACCGTGAGGATACCAATATCTTTGAAAAAATCTCTCAGAGAAACTCTGGCACCTAGCTGGTAAATAGCTCGAACAGCTCGTTTTTGAAGGACAAATATATTTTGAATATCAGCAGCTTTGCCCCTCAGCAGAAGACCGTAGGACATAACGCTATGAAAATAACTAAAATAGACTAACCGAGCTGTATCGACGTCAGTGTATTGTCTTACTTTCCTGACGGCGTAGGCGGCCGAACTGAGCCTTCCCGCTAGGCTCGATATATGTGGGCCCCACTGAAGTTTGGCATCTACTGTTATGCCCAGAAAAACTGCCGAGTTTACAGACTCCAGCACCTCTTTATCTAAGACGATGTTGGGTCCTAGATTTCTAACATTTGGTAGGGCGAACTTTACACATTTCGTTTTCTTGGCATTGAGAACTAGGTTATTTGTCGTAAACCAATCCGTAACCATTGAGAGAGCACTGTTTACATCGTCAAAATCTTGTCTATTCCTGTCTACTTTAAAAATAAGAGAGGTATCATCTGCAAACAGTACAACTTCACAGATACCCTTTAAATAGATATTACCCTTTAATAGACAGAATTGGAATCAACTGACTTTCCAAACTTTATTGGAATATAACGAAAAGTTAAAAAATACATGCCACATACCTATTACTTACCTTCGTCATTCTTCTTCAACAGTCGCACGGGTCAAGCGATTAGGTTAAGCTACGCTTGCCGCGGCTGGTTCGCGGATGGGTGGCCATCTTTACATACCAAGATCCCTCCGTGCCTCGGAAATCACGTTAAGCCGTTAGTCCCGGCTCCCATTCGTAGATCTTTGACAGTCGTTACGGGTTGTCAGAACCCCGAAAGTGTGACAACCAGTCTTACCAAGGGGTATCGTAATACCCAGTAACTGTGTTATGGAGGTCAGATAGGCAATAGGCAGTCGCTCCAGGTAAAATGCTACTAAATGCTAATGCTACGAAACCAAAAAAAATAAAACCCGAACTATTGAATAAAATATTATAAAAAATACTTGTTATATAAATTCTGTATTCATAATCCTGATTTTTTTACAATTTGAACGGGTCGCGGTAATTGTCAAATAAACTTCGATTACCCTGGACAGATACCGCTTAAAAACCTTTGTTTTAAACTTTCCTTTGAAAGTTGAGTGGGCTTAATTTCCCAGAGCTTTTGGTCAGCTTATCCTAGGGTACCTACATACAGGTCATAAGTCTCTTTTATTTTTAGGGTTCCGACCTTCTTATCTATGTTGTTTATACCTAGCAGTTGTAGATACAGTACCTACTATCTGGCCGAAAATATCACACAAAAGTTTTAGAAAAAGTTTGGCCGCGTAGAGCATTTTCACCCAAGTGCCTGTGTGACATTTTATTTAAAGGTCGATATGTCATATTATTTACGCCCGGATACTGTTGTTCCATTTATACGTAAGTTCAATTTCCGTGTTCGATCTCGAATGTCTTTTATTATTATTCATAAACAGAGCCCGTAATAGACCGGTTGACCCATTGACCGAATCTTAGCTAAAGAAAGTCAACTCATTTGTTTTTATAATCGCCGCAGAATAACGACATGGTTGCCTAGATACCGATGCACTGTTAATTAATTCAGCTATTAGTAATTTGTTAAATTGATATTGTACCTATCGATATAGATATTAATTAATTATGATGATTGTATCAATTAGGCTCACTAAAGGTATGATTCCGAACACTGCACGCGGCAGTGCTGCCACGTCACTACAGCGATCTAATTGTGTTAACATTTTCGGTAAACGACTGTCATTTTGACAGTTCAACAACATTCATTGCGTTATTTAGGTTGTTGAGCAGATTTTTGTTCGAACTTATGTAGCAATGGATTAGCAATCTGTTTCAAAATGATTCAGATTGTGATTGATCGTGTATTACGCATTTAGGGTGCTGGTCTCCCTACATTTACTATAGGTTTACCTATATCAGATTACATTCCGAGCACGGCAGCAATGCTGCGCGACATTGCTGCGTCACATGCGTCAGTGTGGCTGCACGCGGCAGCACTGCTGCGTGCAGCGTTGTAAGGCTGAAAACACGATACGTGCGAAGTAGTCATCATCATAACCCTCCTGCCTTTATGCCATCGCTTGTTAGCTACAACAACTTGACCCTTGTCCACATAATGTTAAGGTTTTCTTTTCAACAGCGGAAAAATCCGTCTTAAAAAAGCAAAAGTTATTTGTTTGGCGTAAAAAAAAGTGTGGCAGAACATTAGACTTTAGCTTAAGAAAGTTATGAAATAAATCAATGAATGAAAACTTTAAAGCTACCTTTATACGTTAGCTAGCGTATGAAAGTAGGTTTAAAGTTTTCATCGTCTTTAATATATCTTGCTACTGGCAGACTTCTTTTGAATTCATTACCACCTGATACCTAATCGATTTCTCTTGAGTATTCTTAGCGGCTCAAAGAGTAAAATAAATAAAACACTTCCAGTACATTAACGCTTTTATTTTATACCGCAGGATGGCACATTATGTTAATTTGTTTCAAAAACCTGTCAACACCAATTACGAGACGTGTCTAAAAGTAGACAATTTAATTTAGCACATATTTTGAAGCCGACAGCGAGTTTTCGTAAATTGTGTTAAGAGTTTAGCCGTACGACCGCCACGGACACTACCGACGTATGCTAATAAGGAGCCAACGAAATGAAACAAGAACAAGATTGGCAGGTTTATAAAAATAACAGGCGAATCCACTTTCATTTTTATACCAAGTTCCGGCGCCACGCCATTGTTGTTGGAGCACTACAAAGGGAACGCATTCAATTTTATTTCTCAAATGCGTTTTTGGAGAGAGCATTACATAAGACTCAAGCCGCAACTTCCCCGCTTGCCTTTATAAAACGTCTGTTCTCATAAACTTTTAAGTGTTCTTTATGTAATACTTATTACAATAATACATTGTTAAGCTCAATGTATTTTCACAGATCCCTCGTTATTATTCATCAACTAACAAAAAGCCAAAGTAAATAAAATTTATTTGGTAGCTAATTTCAAAAGTTTCGCTTTGTTTATTCTCTGTTGTTTATAAGTTATTTTAGTTGGGAGTTCAGTATGATTTTGTTGTTGATTGTCGGAGTTAATGATCTGTTTTGCTTGAGTGTTTTATTTGTATTACTTTGCAGTAATAAATTGGTAGCTTTCGTGTATTGGATCGTTGCTATGATCCTTCGATGGTCAGGGAGATAAAGTAACGAGCGTTAGAATGGTCACCTGAAACATTTCATTTCGGTTTGTAAAATTAGTTGAAAAATAGTTAATTGAATCAGGCGTGACCTTGCGGAAATCCATTGTAAAATACAATAGACGTAGATATATTTAGTAACCTATTCCGCTTAACTATTCCTAAACATTCATAAAAACCCTGTAAGAAATCGACACGTGTTTCACCTCTCGACTAGGCATCCTCAGGATGACAATTGACTTGTCGCGAACCCGAACACGGCGTTTTGCCACCCCGAGCGCCGGCCGCAGAGTGAGGAGTGAGCCATACAACAACACGTGGCAACACGCCGAGTTCGGGTTCGCGTCAAGTTAATCGTCATCCCGAGGATGCCTCGTTGAATAGGTCACTAAATGTATCTACGTCTATTGTATTTTTTTGTTGGAAAATATGTAAGTTATATATATATCTTTTTTTTTTTGTATCGTATACAACTTAAAAACTCATCACATAAAATAAAATCACGCCTGCGTTTCCCGAAGGGTTCGGTAGAGGTGTACCTCCATAAACTCTTCGCTAAGCACTATTTATAGACAGAAGTGCTGTCGCACTGCAAAACTCACTCAGCAATTATAATTCTGCAAATCCCATCCGACATTGTAAATTTAAAGCATCATAGGAATATAACACAATCAAGCTCAGAATGCTATTATACAGCTACCTCCGAGAGAAATCGTAAATTGATGTGAAATACTTGCTGATGGGATCTCATGATCGTCATGATATAACTCTTTGTATCTAGCATTTAATCACGCTGTGTTTTACGAGAGAGTATATCTGTTTGCAATACATATCGATACCAAAATGTATTCGATTCGAGATCGTCTTTGCTCAATATCGATTTTAAGGTCATAACAATGCTTAGTTGTATCAGGTTACTGGTGAGATCCGTTTGTTGATGCTCTCAGCTGCGGCTTAGGGGATAGATTTCAGAACATCAACCGTTGTAGGTAGGCTACGGTTACCTTAAAGGAGTTTTCAAGCGATCGACTTTTTGTAGATTGTCTGCCGACTTTCTTGGAGGACTTAGAGGTCTGCAGGCTTCTTGTCTTTTAGTTTTGTTTCTTTTCTTTTTTTTTCTTTTTACGGGCGTCCTGTGTTTCTTTTTTCTTTTCTTAGTTGTAACTATCGACTTTATTTAAGTATTTGTCTGTCAGTTATGAGTAAATCTGTGATTGAACGATAGTTTTTCGATGCTATGCAAAACCGTTGTTATGTAGCATTCCAAATATCTGGCAAAAATCAGCTACCTATCAATAGTTGGTAGGCACACTGATTAATCTGAACTCAACGCGGGAATTATTAGAATATGGCGGCGGCAGAAAAAATTACAAAGTGAGAGTTTGTGAAAAAATTTCGAGGATTAAGTTACCGGTTTGTGGGCGCTTCTGCAGTCGTCCGCTTATGAGGATGGATTACGATGCGAACGTCCGCGGCTCCTGATAAATTATTTCATAATGCGCTTGCGTACGTACGACCCATCGACGAACGTAAAATGAAAATTAATTTATCGGCAACCGTTGTTGCGAAATTATTTCTTCATTAAAATTTAATTTAAGTAATATTTAGCAGCACATTCGAATATTATTTACAATGAATATGCAAAATATAACTTCCGAAACACAAAAAAGATACTCGTAGTTACAAAGTTACGTCATCATCCGCCATTACACGATTGTTAGATCTAAGATCTTTATCGGCTCTGACGGATATTCAAAGCGACGACGACTCAAAGTGTTTGTGGATTAGTGTCTCCTCCAATTATAAGTGAGAGAAACTTCAAAGCTATGGGGCAAGACGCCCGTCGACGGCCGTGAGCAATCAAGTTTGCTTTCCGTCAAATGACCTTCAGAGAAAGCGTAATATTTGACCGATCTATACTTTTAAAACAATTATTTAGATGAAACGAGTTATAATGGATTTCTATTCGGTAATAAGATTGCGATCAGTAGGTATAATTGCGCGTAATCTAACAACTATTTTCTTTTTATATAATTCTTCTGTACGTGTGCCTGTTATTGAACTTCTCCTAAACGGTTGGACCAATTTTGATAAAATTTAAGAGTGTGTTTGAGAGGGTTTCTGTATGATTTAAAATTAAATTCTCATTTTGACCCGGTAGGTGGCTCCCATCGAGTTCTAGGACACAGGCCTACGTTTGTCCGGTCAGCTAGATATCACTATGATAATGGCTCCAAGTAAATTAAATAGCAGCGAACACAATCTATGAAATACCCTACATTCATCTATGAGAACATTTCAACTTCATGCTTTAGACTAGAGAGCATAAAATTATTATTATTAGAAAACTCGTATAGCAGGTTTAGAATTGAGATGAAATAAAACATTCCTGATTACTTTAGAGCTGGGTATGTCCTGCGGTAGACACTTCGCAGAAGCACAGAATTTCATGTAATATTGTGTTGTGTAAATCCTGTATCCACCAAAGCTTTTTTTTTTTGAGTGTTTGGAATTATGAAATAACTTCTCCCGCTCTGGCCGGAGCGGGAGGGCATGTCAGTCTTTTACTGACTAAAACCCACCCGTGTTCCTTCCGTTGCCTGTGTGCCGGGGCCACGATATTCCTTTCGGACAACTCGCAACCCCGGCAGGCATTGGCCCTAAAGGACCCCGTCAGTTGGTGCTGACATCTCTTTGAGGCGCGCGTGGAACACAACGTGCCGTCGACCCGGGCCTGGTCCTAACTGGACGGCGAGCTACCCATTGCTCACCGTCCGCAAGCCCGCGCCTACGGTGGCCGGAAATCGGCTTGCGATTCTCAACGCCCCGGGCTTCTCCTGCGGCGACTAGGGGCGCGAGGGCGCGAACCTTGCCTCTCCCTCACGCGTTCCGCCTCCTCCATCGCGAGCATTACTGCTTCGCAGAAGGAAGTGACGGCCTCCCATGCACTCTCGCTCCGAACCATGGCCTGAACCAGGGCCGAACGCGAGAGATAGCCGCCGCCGATTGACTCCGTGAAGACACGGCGGTGCCCCGCCCAAACCGGGCAGACCTCCACCGTGTCCTCCGGGCGACCCACACAGTGGTGATACCCGGGCGTTTCCTCCCGCTTTATCCTGTACAGGAACCCCCCGAAACAACCATGTCCGGTGAGGACCTGCGTCAGGCGGAAGGTGAGGACGCCGTGGCGACTCTCTAGCCACTCCTCAAAGAGGGGACTTATCGCCGCAATTGTGGCGTGCCCAGTTATGAGACCCCTGGGGGGCTATTATATGAACTAAATAATTGTAACTGTTGGTTATCTAGAAGAAATTGATTTGAGCATGACAAAAGTATACGTATATTATAAGAAACAAGTGCAACCTCTGTTTAATTTCTAGAAAATAATATCTGCCAAGGCAAAGAAGAGTAGATAACATGATAGCACAAAAAACAACCATCTGTAACCATAATTAATACAAAAAAGAACTAAACTAACTACTAAAAAAAGCTAACAAGAGCATAACCACCAGACAATCAATAGTCATTCATTGATGGAGAGAATCGGAAGGTTGGTCCAAGAAGAAGAAACAAAGGAATTGATATGACAAAGCAAGAATAAGTCTTTTATTCACTAAGTCCCTAAATACAATGATTATACATACTTATAGTCTGTTCCAAAACAATCTTTCTGATGAAAGTGTAAACATATCATGTTCAGGTTACATTCTTACGCAACCACTAACTAAAAGGCCCGTATTACAGAACCTCACTCAAAACTCAAGCATTACTTAAAACTCGTTTAAAGCCTTTTGATTGGTTGAAACTAGTTTTAAGTACCTAATGCTTGAGTCGTAAGGTTCTGTAATACGCACCTTAGTACCTAACACATTTATCTGTATTTAGTAAGTTTCAACTTCATATCTCAGTACTTTTTCCCACTACAATATTGTTTGAATAACATTAAAAAAATATAATTGAAAAACGTCGATGATAATTGAGGTTATAAAATTAACCTCAATTTACAAATGAAAAACATCTTTACGATGATTTTAAATTAGAATTTCGGGTAAAACTATTCAAATAATCAAATCAAAGCACTCAATTTGTAAATGGCACTATACATTGACATCCACAGTTACGTTTTCTGACCATTTGTTTACATTTTCATCAAATAATTTTGGAACAGACTATACATACTATGACAAAAAAAACGAATTATACAGCAGTTTTTTCATTGCTCGAACATTACGGAAAGAAGTAGGTACGCATTTAACAGGTACTTAATCCAATATGCTACGACCTCATTTTTAGGCTCTCACTCACGTAACGCTATATATATTTCCTTTTTATATTATTAACTGTTATGTACATCAATGTGGGACAACCATCTTAATCCTCGTCTAATTAGTTTCATAATACAATCAGATAATTGCAAGACTAAACGGAAGACGTTTGTAAAGTGTCAACTACGTATAAACGAAAGTCATGATTATTAGTATGCATATAATAATAGTAATAGTGTGTGATATAACAGTATCCGTGTATTTTGCTTACAGCTATATTTTTGCTACGGATAGGCTTGGGTAAACTTTCCATTTACATGTCGATACAAATTATTATTTATGAATTGTAAAGTCAAAGTTTGTAAACTTTTGTTATTTTTCTATCCAGAAAGAAAACAACATAATTTATTTCAACATTACCTATAAGCCTAAAGTCTGTCATAGCTTTTGTTTCAAGTCTGCTCTATAATGATAGCCCTTTTGCAACAAGAAAGTTTCTCTAAAATTACTCAGCAGTTTTGGCCATCACTGGGACAGATAGACATATTGGGGGCTTTATATGTGTATGATCAAAGCGGTCGTAGTGGGAGGCGCCGGCGCCGCCATGGCCTTGGAGAAAGTGTATGAGTGCGGTTTCACCTCGGATCTCGGATCTCGGGTCTCAGCTACCGGGCCCAGCTGATCTCCCTCCGATATTCACGTAACGAACGATATCTCCCTTCGAAGTTCAATGATTTGTTGTGTTTTGATGACGTTGAAGTACATTATGAGATCTCCTCGATATTCTACATGGGAAAATAAAATTATTTATTTTTATACGTATTGGTAGGTAATTATTTTTACCTCCATAGGTCCAAGTCTGTGTTTGGCTGAACCTTTCCGCGTGGATTGTACCTACCTACCTATTTTCCGTCTCATTGTGCTAGAGAAGCTATTAATTTGTTACATAATGAGGTTCACTGTCATTAGTATTGTTGTCGTCCGTATTATTGTGACGGCCATGTTCCTATTAGGATGGTACATTGTCAGTATTATTAAGTTACTCCACTTTTTCCAGCTGGAATATTAAAATTTCATGAAGTTTCCCCGCTGTCTAGGGCTTATTCTTACATAAGAGCTTTGCTGCATATTATTAAGCTCGGTCGTGGTAAATCTCTATTCTTCTGAAGAGTTAGTACGAAGGGATTAAAGAAACCGACGTAGGCAGGGAATTATTTATGCAAATGTCCGATTCTCCGCAACCGACGGATGTTTTCTTATGGAAAATTGAGGCGTGTATTCAGAGAATGACAACTTTGTTGAGAGTTCAAAAAAGGAATTGATTGTTGTAAAATGAAGGATTTAGGTGAAATACTGTATAACAATAACAATGTAGGCAGGATAAAAGTTTTTGAAGAAATGTAAAAGTACAATGATAAGGGGACGGCTATAACAACATGTGTATTGTAAGTGGAGCGAACAGAAAGTTACGCAAGGGAAGGGGCAGCGGAGCGGACACAACTCCAAACATACTTTTTATAGATTTAAAGATAATGTACACTTGTATACATACGATCATACACACGTAATGTGTAAGAGGAATTAGCGAACATAATTATGAACATGTTGTATTATATTATGTATGAGCAGCTAAGTAGGAAGTTGTTAAGAACTTCCTCAATTTGGATTACTATAGTCTCAAGTGTAATTTTAATTGAAACTAATTTCTCAGAGTATTTTGAATCAAAGCCAAGAAAGCACTAAAGAATTCATGTATATTCATGTATCCATTGTCATGTAGCAATTTGTTTGTATTATTGTTGTCATATCCGTTCTCAATATAGTAAAAACTCAAAGGAAAACATATTATAACTCTAGCTGTGGCACCATTCACGAGTAAAGTTAGTCTAAACATTTTAAGACTAGACAAATATTATGACCAATAATGTCATGCTCCTGTGCAGGTTGTCTTCATACAGATCATACTGATTCAAGTTCAGGAAATCTAAAGAGAGAAAGATGTATCAGAAATGCCAGCCCTATTGTTGTGCGTCAAATGCATGCGATTACCGACCAAAACTATGGCTCTCTGAGTTATTGCGGTCAAGTAAAATGACAACAATGCTTCGTGTTCCGTAATTTCTGGCAATGTAACATTAAGCAGTTGTTCGTTGTTTTTGAGACTATATTCTTGATCTATCATCATTACGTATGTTCTGAATATTCTGTTGAGAATGAAAGCTTATCAGCCTCTTCTGTAGCTCCTTTTTCTTAATTTCTATCCGATGTATTTTCTTTGTTTTGGTTGAGATATACCTTCCTAGCAGTAATTTTAAATATTTTATTGTTGCTATCCGAAACGTTTTCACTTTCTTTTAGGTTTTTTAGGTTAAAGCTTAGAAACGTGGCTCCTTGATAGCGAGTGGTGGAGCAGGGGAGCGGGAGAGGAGGGCAGGGTTAGTAATCCCTCCCACCCCAGAGATCCATAGATTTAAACAATTTTTAATTTGACATAAATCTCATAGAAAATATTGATAAATGAAATGTTGATGGAGGTGGAAGGGAGGAGAGAGGAACAGGACAAGTCATCTCCCACCCACCAGTTCACAGGAGACAGATTTTCAAGGTCAATGTTAAACGCCTCGAAGGTCAAGGTCAAAAAAAAAGTTATATGATAAATATAGATGTTTTGAAGTAAGGCTTAGTCGAAGGAGCCCCATTCCGCGGGGTTCCTATTTATGTCTGCAGGGTTTAACTTTAAAGAACCTAACACGTAGGAGATAACAGGGGCTCGTTCCCTCGCTTTGCTCGGTCACTTGAGCTCCCGTCATCCCCTTCTCACCTAACCTGTCCACGCGCGGTTCATAAAGTACAGTGGGCAAATATTTACATTCCTAACCTGTGAAAAAAAATGTGACTTCGGCTAAAACCATTTTTGAGAGGGTTCAAGACACTCTAGAAACCCCATATAGTCTTACATTCTTTCTAGCGAGGCGGTACGTTTCTAAACCTAATCCGATCACTATCCGAAAACTAAACATTCAGTGTTACGATATTAATTATTGCATTTCATAATCAATATTCTAGTTCGCTAGTTAGCCACTAATTTTAGTTCCACACGAAAAAAATAATAATTAAAACAGTGAAATATTTGACATCTATTTGCGACCTTGCCCACCTTCAGAATAAACGCTCTTAAGGGATTTCTTAACTTTGGTGTTATTGAGGTTGTCAGCATGGGGCATGGAATAAAGACAATGTTTTGTTAGCAGGTGTCGGCGGTGGCGGGTGGCGGGTGACGGCGCTGGCGCGGCAGCGGAGCGCGGTCACGAGATGAGCGTGGTCGGCGCGCCGCCGCCGCCTTCCGCCGCCGAGGCGCTGTCCGCGCTGCTGTGGCAGCCCTACGAGTGCCGCTCACCGCCCCTCGCGCGCTCGCGCACCGACAGCGCGCTGCACCGCGCGGGGGGCGCCGACCAGTCGCCACACGGCGGTCGACATGCGCGCGCGTCATCCCGCGCTTACACCGATATGCGGCTGCCCGTGCCCGCGCCCGGCCTGCGCAAGTCGGACTCGGTCTCGGTGCGCGTCCCGGGCGAGCCGAGCCGACAGAACGTGTCCAGTGTGAACGTGAACATAGTGGAGGTGCAGGATGCACCCGTGAATGTGAACAGTGCGGTGCAGACGGAGAGGGAGCGGAGTGTGGCGAGTGCTGAGTGTCAGACGGAGGAGCCAGCGCGGCGGCGGCGCCTGCGGCGTGCGCGGGCGCCGCGGGTGCCGGAGCTGGAGAATGTGCCCCCGCCTCCGTACAGCACGTTGCCGCCGCCGCCGCTGCCGCACCCGGTGCCGGTGCACCCGCCGGTGCCCATACTGGCCCCGCACCCGGCTGTGCATCCACCCGTGCATCCGCCTGCACATCGCTTCCCCTTCCAGCCAATTCCTCTCAGGTGAATACAATATGTAGAAACAATGATGGTAAAAGATATTTCGGCTTCTGCGTTTGCACATCTGACCTACTTGAGGACCACCTGGGACCTTTCAGAGCTAGACACAGATTTTCTTTCACACGATCTCTCTTGCGTGACACAGAAAATAAATTAAATAACCACAAAGAGTATTAATGGCTTGGATATCGTTCAGAAAAATACAATAGCTTAATGAAGGAATACCAACAAACTAGTGGAACACAAACAAACTTACGGCTACCACAAAAGTTATCCCTGAGCAGCAAAACGTCGGTAAACATCTGTAAACAATCTTTAAGTTGAAATATCTATGCAAATTGTATGTTCGACTATATATAAAAAATGTAAAAGTGTGAAGTGTGATGTGTGTCTATATTCAAAATGGCAATAAAGACGCCACGTAAATTCCTTTAGTTAGCCTGACATCTGAAGTCCTGACTCCTGCTCTCTTTTGACCATCAATAAGTACCCAAATTAATAATGATACTAACCCCATCTCTTTATGTTAACCCGTTGCGTCGTGCGTTGAAGTCTTTTGTTAAGTTTCAATTTATTTATGTAACTGGGTTCATTCTTAGAAATCATTAGTGATTCTGATTATACAATCTCATATAATAATATGATGTGAATGAACGTGCAATAACAGTAAATGCCTATTACATAGACTGCACTGAAATTAAAGTCATTGTTTTAAACTGCTATTACGTAAAGATCTTAGTAATTGCCTTAACGTCGTAAATTATAGGCTCGGTAAACATCGCGTCGCATACAAAATATAATGCAGTTTCCATTTCTTTCTTGTAACCTAGAATTTATAGGATTAAGTCGCAAACAGAAAGTTTTAACTAAAAGTGGAGCGAATCAGCGTTGACGATGGCCTTGCTAATGAAAGCCGAGAATTATTTTCTATTCAACATGCTGCAAACGGTATAAATAATAAAGGACATGATGATTTGGGTAATTCATTCCTCAAATCTGCCCCATCTTTGAGAACAATATACATATATACTAATGAATACATACTTTAGGATAATACTAGTACGACGGTGTAAACAAATTATAAATACGGAGACAAATATACATATATATATATATATACAGGATATACAGAAGTTGCAACATGAGTAATATAAACCTTCAGCGTATACTTAGATGGTGTTGCACACAATTGGATGATAACCAACCGTTAAAAGACATAATATTTGATCTACTCCACCACCCACTACTTCCTCTGAAATGATTTATGTATATATGTACATATAACAACCTGGACACAACGAACATGATGATGTTACATGAAACAAAATTGGATCAACATATATAGAACTTCCTAACAAATTGGATAACCTGTTTTACATGTATGAAAGGTTTCAGTCAGATCAGCCGTTCTGGGGCGACTTCTTAAAACAAAATTAACAGTATGCACTCTTTCTTAGCATTGATTCATATAAAATTATAATTATACTTCAGAAAGGTCAAAAGGTGAAAGATTTTTGGAGCACACACACAACAGATTGAAACAACCCAGAAGTTAGATTACTTTCAAATATATAATGAGTTTAAGAAGTATGAAGCTTGCATATGTATGTAAAAAAAAACACCCATTATTAAGCAACTCCTTAATAGAATCCAGAACGGCAGACGACTTGGCCTTCAGTGTACGTTGTTGATGTGCTCATCAATTAAAATGTGACCTAGAATGGGAACCTTCGTCGTGTTGGTAAAATATTGTTAATTATCGTACTCATTTTTATCCCCCGACAGAAAAAGAGGGGTGTTAGTACGATTCTTGGGATATACCACTCATGTATCCTTGTAAATCCACTAAAGGAACAAGTACTATGAAGCTAACGGGAAGGTAAAATAAATGTTATCATCTTTTACAAGAAACAGAGTCTATTTTTGTAAGCAGTCAGTTTTTGATTCACAACGCTTCCTACACTGTAGTCAAGAACTCCTGATTGGTCAAATGGACACCACTTTATAAAGTGCATGTTTGCTATAGCACCTTCTTCTTTACTCTCTACCAAACATTACGAAACAAATATTTTATTATCTATAAATGTGCACATTGTATATGTATTCGTTACACATCAGGCGTGCGCAGTTGTTTTTTGTAATTGAAATTGTTTCGGTCATGCAACGCCAAACGCTCAGCCGCTCAGTAATGGACGCTAACTAGGGTGGCCTCGTTATGTAAGCAGATTGTTTACACATATCAGACAAGGTCGAGCTACAGTTTTAAGGATTCAGTGCTGGAAAATATTCCAGACAATAATTGACTGTCTAGAATGTTTTCTTTACCTCTAACGTGTTGGTGAAAGGTTCAATTTCACTATTAAAGGTGTTTCAAAATTAACCTTACAAACTTTAGGAGGTGCTTTTACTATGGGATTTCATATTCAGTTTGATGGTCATAAAGTTTTTTTGGTTTATTTTGAAACACCTTATATATGACGTGACAATCTCTGAGAAGTCAGAAGTAATACCGAAACAAGCTCGGGGTTAGGTTTGCTTGATCTATAATCGAAGAAAGCCGAGTTGCTTCATGACGAGAAATCTTAGAAGCATTAGAGATTGGTTTAATGACTTACTGCGGTTAGAGAGATATTGAAATATTTATTAAAACGTGACTTAACACGTGGGCTCAAGGCTTTTGATAAAGTAACTGTCGTGATATTTGGAAACTGCATATTTTAAACGACTCTTATTGAAATGAATGACGCAGTCAAAAGATTGAATACAAAAGTGATAAAAGCAGCTCAGCTTAAGCATACAAGGACAAAAAAATGGTCAGTTTAAACAAAGAAATCCTCGAAAATACGAACGAAGATAAAGATAACACACAGCCAAAATATTCTTAAGAAGTTTAAGGAAATTGAGCAAAGGAAGTGTAACATTCATTAGCATTAGGAAGTTCAACTAAAAAAGTGGTAAGACCTGCTTATTGAGTTAGAAACACTAGTACTAGTACTGATTGTGGCAACAGAAACAGGTTTGAGGCACATGGTGGAAAGTGGCGGCATCGAGGCTGCAGCTAACACAAGACAGAACGTGTTCAATACAACCCAGCGAGGTTTTAGTGCACTGTGCACTCGCCTTGATAGAGATACCTAGCTAGCAAATGTAATATTTTGTTTCAGCTAGCTAGACTAATAATTGGTCCTATTAAATCATTTGAACTGGCGAACCCTTTTCTAGAACAATTATATTGAGTTTCATTGAATTTAATAAGTGAATATACATACTTATAATCCAATTGGTAAATGTTTTGAAATCAAACACTTGGATGATGGATCATCCAACTGTTTGATTTCAAAACATTTGGAAATAATTTATTTAACGAAGGTCGACAATATAATTGTGTTACTTCTTCGGCTTAGTATAGTATCCTACGACGACGACAGTGTTATATTATTTTGTTTTATTAATTAACACTTTCGACTCCACCCACTTTTCATAGAACTCATACGCCATGCCGCCATACATATTGGAAGTGAACCCTCCGGGAGGGCTGCCGGCATTACGTTTCCGCTAAAGTTAACCATCGCGGATGGTCAACGGCATTATGTTTAAAACCGTGTTATAAAACACTATAAATCGAAGTAAAATTGTGTTTTCAGGGGTTCTTGTCGCGTATACGTAGTTTTAAAGATTTTTAATTTTTTTGTGAATTTTTGTAACCTTGACCATTTTTTTTAAACATTAAAATGTTTGGATTTTAAAACCAACGCATATACTAATAAATCTTGTTAAAATATACATCAGATATTATTTTCACGGTTTATAATGCTGTAATCGCTAAGAAAAACCTAGATTTAAAATGAGCCCTCCGGGAGGGCTCCCAACCCTCCCGGCACTAAACGTGTTAAGAAGCTATATAATCATCATGGTTGACGTTATAATCGTCAAGATAATACAATTATGGATTTAGCAGTAATATTATTGAGAAAACTTCCTCGTTGTTCCTCTTCCTCCTGACCATGAGTTTGAAACATGGTTGTTGTAAACATAACTGGCGAAATGTGGGTGAACTTAAGGTACCATCGAGGAAGTTCATATCTAACCACCGTAAGGACTATTCTTGCTTGCAGCGCTCGGCGGCTATAGCACCGGGCCGGTAACAGATATGGTCATCGTGTTCACGAGATTTTGTTTTAAAACTGGTTTGATAAGAACTTCTATGATGGTACACCTCTGCCTAATCGTTCGGGGAAAACAGCCGTGATGTTATGTTATTATTGAGAAAATCTGCTATCCTTCGATTATATCCTCACATCATTCGTTTCATAATAAATATTCCAATAGAATCCTTACATCAGAAAATAATTTCGTTTAGTATTTTTTATCGGTGGCCACAAACATTAATAAACCAGCACTTAATAGAAACATCTATAACGTAAATGGCAACAAGTAACATTAATAAAAGCACTAAAATGCTCGTTACAATCGATTAGAGAACGTTCACCGATAAACTAATACATCGATATTGATTGCTTCCAATCGAGATGTTGATTGCATACATTGCGCCCCAGTTGCGAGATAGCTATGTAAGTGGTACGAATAACCGCTTAATTGTATCAATGTATTGGGAACTTGAACATTTGTTCGACGCTGATAAAGAGTTTAATGCCTTTAAAAAAGTGTTCGTACGGGTTTATGTACTGGAGAACTGTTTTAGAACCACCTCTTGCCCGCATGCCAATATATTTGGAGTCGACAGAGCATGTCTTCTTAGATAAATGTCATCACCTGTCATCTCACAAACTATTAACCCTCTTTCTGGCAATATCATCTTTCACGAAATAATTTTGAGTTTTTCTTCATCCTGTGGTTTTCTATGATCATGTGTCAAGGTGTTTTTTTGATATCCCATAACTCTAGGGTACGAATGAGACCATATCAAACAATCAACTAGAATTTACATTATTTTGCTATTTTTTTAAGATAACTTACAACTAAACTCTCGTTGTTTTATAAATAACTATCTAAGTTTCATTGTAAGTACGAGTAAATCATTTTCATTCAAACCGATCATTCAAATAAGCTAAGAAAATACGACGTTAGAACGCCTTCTATAAGTTTGGTTCTGAAAGGTTTTTCCATAAAGTATCTCTAAGTGCTTAACTGATATTAAAGTATTTTAAACAACTTTGACAGGCGTATTTCTATTTCAGATTGATTTATCCAATGTTATTGGAATTTCAAACGAGTAAATAACTAAAGGTCAGACTCAGGACTTACATGGTTATATTTATATCTTAGTAGCAACCCGCCCTGGCTCCGAACGGGTAGCAGCGCATACATGCCATTTTTTTTTTATGAGTGTCGTATAAAAGCGCGATTCTGGTAGTACCTTTTCCATGAAGTTTTCATAGAAATTGTTCTACTAGAGTCGCGTCGCACCTGTCTGCGAGAGCCTTCAGCCTGTTGCGTCGACCATGTGTGTTAGATTAAAATGTAACTGATGTTCATCCTACTTGGAGTATTTTACAACGTCATATTTCAGCCAACTTACACAAAACCCTAATGAATTATTCACCTCAATCTTCCTCAGGAATCACTTCGTCCATTGGTGAAAACCGTATGAAAATCCGTTCGGTAGTTTTAGAGTTTATCGTATTCAGACAGACAGACAGACAGACGCGGCGGGCGGCGGGGGACTTTGTTTTATAATATGTACTGATTTAGATTTCTGGACTGTTATTGAAGACTGTTTAGACTACAGATTCTCATGTGAATTGAAGTTTCATATTTGTAAACAATTGGATATAAATCGAGTGCTGTCGTGAAAGGAAATCCTATTTCGAGAGAATTATTTTATTGTCGGCCGTATTAATGTGGGTTGTCAACAATCGAATATAAATGAGTTGTAATGTCTCAGCTCGTGGTGTGTGTATGTGTGTGTGTCCCACATCGTAACAAGGTCCGTGTAGGTCGCTTGCGCGCACACCTATGTGGGCCGATGCATCTGAGCACCATACTACGATATATTTTATACCTCGAGTTACGGTATTTATCATTGTTCCCTGTCAATCGGTTAATTATACAACCGGTTCTTTAAATATAAATGCAACGACTTCTGTTAATGACTCGTCTAACTGTACTTGTTAATTAGCAGTATTATTAGTACTTGTTTTTGTATAACTTGCCATGTAAACAAGTTTCAATCTTGGTTAAATCCCCTTTAAAATTGCATTTTCTGTAACTACAGCATGTTTTCAATTATTTTTTAGTCCAATTACACACTGTACCTAGATTAACCATCCATCAGAATAACGTCCACTGTTTTGTAAAGTTTTTTTAAATTGAATACATAGGAAATAGTTCCCAGTCGTAGTCACCGTTGTCAACAGTTAGCATCTGGTTATAATGAGCTATTGTAATAACAGAAAAAAGAAGAAACTGACGACAAAGTGACAACATTAACACGAACACGGTCAACAACATTACGGACGACCATTTCTAAATCATCTGCAAGTTTTGGATTGTCTTCTATATTATGTCATGCCAGTAAACAAAAATAAACAAGGCGTAAAAAAAGCAATTAATTTATATTGTCTCTTAGTTTAAGAGGAGTGATGTGTTAGCTCAGCTGCCACATAAATGAAAGTCAATGTCGTTATACATTACATTGCCAGGTTGTCGATTTTAGGAGTTAGCGTTCATAATGGTTTTATTTTCAAGCTTGGGACATTATAAATGCTTGTTTTCACATTTTATCGCCTTCAGTATTTCTTGTGTCGCAAGCGAAATTTCTTGTGTTCAAGTAGTAAACAGTTCTGTCCTCCAAACGTGGTTTGTCGGTCAATATCGTTGGCCATTGCGAAACCACCGCGCGTACGCTGTTGCGCGAATTGTGCCTCTTCGCCACATCCGTGAATAATGCGTATTTTATATTTTATGAACACGTTGAAATTACCCAAAACGAACTATGGTTGTTAAAATTATGATGGATGAGTTATATCATTTTCCATAAATCTGCTGTTCTATATTCAGCCATAAAATATTCCATGGTAACTTTGCCAAAACTGATTAATCATTTTGGATAAAGAATTTCCTCGCACTATTTCTAGCGAGTCGACACTCCACGTGGCTTCTATTCCAAGATTCCACACTTCCTTGAATGTTGAGCTTACAAATAAATACTTGCACCTCGAGCGATGTTGGCGCTATGCCAACATCCTAATGGCTCGGGCCTCGCGCCAAAGCCGCCAGAAAATCATCGGTATTGGAAACTAAACTTGCGACTCGAAGTGGATTTACTTAATGTTCATGTCGGGCGTCTAACAATAACGTTTACAAGGTTGGCGCTCTTTTTGTTGTGAGAGTGTAAAGCCTTTCTGTTCGTTTTTCAAATCGTAATTCAATTTCTTTGATTGTATCACAATAGCCGGTGTGTTTGCGCTGGTGTGTTTGTGGCTCGAGTAAGCTCAAGATTGTTCGCTCGGCTCGTGACTGAGGCGAACCGAACGGCCAATTACGACTCGACTTCGGACGATGCTCGGCCCAGAGGCAATCCAATTTCCGAGTGCATTGTCCGTCTGTCTACACAAATCTTATGCCATCTTTAATGTTTATTTGTAAGCCTCTGAAATATTGAAATAAGGATATCATTTCCTCCTAGAAATAACTACTTTCTATGCAAGTTATACCTACTATTACTAAATCCAATTCCTTATAATAATATACTAATATTTAAGTATCCTCAGTTGCTTAGGCAGGTACTAAAGTTCGAGATGATCTATCACAACAATAAAATTTTAATAATAGTTTACTTAACAAACGGACCTTGACTAAAACAGTAATTAAAGCGAATATAATTGCCCGGTAAACTTATATTGAGGATGCGATTTGTTTTCCTACAAAATTTTAAAAATTTATGAAGGACTTAACTTATAATATGCTATTTTACACGGTGTAGTAGTCACTGTGGGCAGTTAGTGGAGCAATCTTGCGAAATCTTATATACGTGTGTATTGTATCGAACGAGACATAGATCATAACGCAATTCAGCTCTAGTTTCATTTATGAAATAGATTATAAAAGTGATAGTAAATATCTTTTGAATACGCTTGTTAATACTGATGAAACAATGGTTACTAAAATACCAGATAGGAGATAGGAGCGCTATTAAAATGAATAAATGTAAAATGATTGTATTCATTAATTGTAAGTTGAGATGATGTTTTAGAACTCAATTGTAGCAAATAGTGTGAAGGATTAGTTGTTAGCGACATAGCCATTTAAACTAAGGAAGCGCTAATAGCAGTAATAATGTACGTTAGCAATTACGAAAAAAAAACCAGTATCTACGTACCATCATAGAAGTTCATATCTAACCAGTTTCAAAACAAAATCCCGTGAACACGATGACCACATCTGTTACCGGCCCGGTTCTATAGCCGCAGAACGCAGCAAGCAAGAATAGTCCTTACGGTGGTTAGATATGACCTTCCTCGATGGTACATCATTGCAAATAATTCTGGTTCTTAAGGCAGAGTCTAGGTGAACGTTTCTATCCTTTGATGCAATAAAAGATTTTAAAACTTAACTTAAATATAATCTTCGACAAAAGCAATGGACAAAACAATTGAGATCCTACATAATCTAGCCATCAATTCTTACTTAAGTAAACTGAACCACAGTGAAATTACAAACATCGACCGGTTGTTGAGTCAAATCGAATTACCTAACAATCGTTATATCTGTTAGATAGATCATGAGACTACAAATCAGAGCTGCAACATTCGAAGAGTTTCTGGCGGTGCCAGTACTGGCACAAGTCGGCACGGCTCGGTGAAAGTGCTCGGTGTCGAATGTCTTACTATCCAAGGCGAGTAAGTTAACGCTTTGTCAACTGTAATTGAATTTACAGATGGAATTCGACGTCAAGCGAAGTGAATGTTCCCCGTACCTACTGTGATACCTACAGCTGAATTTATGTTTACTTCATTAAAATGTTCAATGAACTTGGTGTTCGCATTCTTGTGCTCAAGCGCTCGATAAACATGTTGTTTTCGATCTATTACCTCCTTTTCTTTTAGGGTGACTTAGGGTTTATGTCAGAAGGACGGGCATCGGCGATATTAGTGGATATTTGAGATATTTTGATGGTTTCACTGAATTTGAAAAAACATTGTCAAGAAGAAAATGGTAAATTTTCACAAAATCTTTTATTTTATGCCAATTGATCTTATGTCTTATATGGATACAAAAAACTATAATTGACCAACTGAGGTTTGAGTACTAGAATTGTCAGAAATCGCAAAAAAAATCTTCCCATGCATTTAGTGGGAAATGAGACTCCAACCCACTTTTTATGATGGATAGACTGGGCAAAATAAACAAAAATAATGGGTGTTGTAAATTTTCCATCATGAGCCACAATGATACAATGTTTTTGTCTAGACATCTCGAATTTTCCATTCTTTAACTAACTTATGATTTGGAAAGTTAATTGACTACGTTAAAGGTACCATTCCATACCCGACCTCAGGCGGCAACTGCAGGCAACGTGTCGTCGCGACACGACTGGTTTCTATGAATTTATATGAAATACCTTCCGTAGCTAGGCGACACAGAAATCAGTCGTTTCGCGGCGTCACGTCCGCGTCGCCTGTAGTTGCCGCCTGCGGTCGTCTACGGAACTGTACCTTTAAAGATAGTTTACAATTTGTTTCATAGTAAAATAATTGCTTCAGAAACTCATTTGTGGCAGTGCACGAACTCTTGCAATATATACGTATTATACATTGGAAGCAGAGTAGATTCTGAATAGTGGAACAGCTTAAAGTGACGCTACGAATGAGTTACTAAGATTATAATGAAGCATACTACTGTGTATATTGGCTGTTCTGAAACATATTGATTGGACTTTACATAACCCTTCTGGTTTATGCCTTTATGTTTATTTGGTTTATAAATTGCGAGGAAATCTTTTAATTACTCGATTGACATAACTTACGAGCTCGTGGCTTAGTATAACAGCCGCACGGGTCGATCGATCAGGTTAAGCTACGCTTGCTGGGGTTGGTTCCGGCTGTCATTCGTGGAGTATTGACAGTCGTTACGGGTCGTCAGAAGCCCGAAAGTCTGACAACCAGTCTTACCTAGGGGTAGGTATCGTATTACCCAGTTACTGAGTTGTGGAGGTCAGATAGGCAGTCGCTCTATGTAAAATACTGGTATTCAGCTGCATCCGGTTAGACTGGAAGCTGACCTACATAGTTGCGAAAAGGCTAGGCAGATTGATTGCCATAACTTTGAAAATAATCGTTTTTATTGTCTTAAACATTCTAGATCTTAAATGTGCTCGTTGTGATCAGTATGATTTTAATAATATAAACTTTAATCAAACCTTACTCACATTGCCACCCGCATTTAGATCCGCTTGCATAAGCAATGCAAGCGATCAGAGGTTGTTTATTATGCAGATAAAAACATGCATAAAACAGTCTATCAAGCCACTGAAAAGCCGACCTTGCTTGCTTATAACGTGATAGAGGATCGTAACGTCCTTTGTGGCATCAATTCCAGAAAGCTTTTATTATTAATGTGGTAGACACGTCCGATGCGTATCAAGTGTTTATTAGTTTTGCGCATTACGGCCATGTTGCTTTAGATCGGAATAGTTTGGAGCACGCACCGGTCTATCAACTCCTGACTAATTGTACTGTGTCGTTGTGCCGATGCACGCGATCCTAACATTTACATGAAAATTGTCATAACACGGAACGTCCAACGCTAATGTTTTGTAATTTAATGATTCTTCGTGATAAACACTTCTTTGTTTTGCTGTGGTATATGGTTCTTGTAACTTTTTTTTGTTTGGTTTTCTAGGTATTGTTTCGTCTTGAATTCTTGATATTACGCGCTCTGTATTCACTGTTAAGTAACCGATTACATTCAAGTATTTAACACCAATTTCTTTGTCCCAAAACCATTAAATAGCTGACTCAGATTAACATTAGAAAAATAAAGCTGTTCTACTTTTGTGTAACATAATGACGAACAAAGCAATCGTATTGGTTGCGCAAGCGCTGCCGTTGACTGAATAGAGATAGGTATAGCACGTAACGTTTTTGGTGTTATT
Organism: Agrochola lota; assembly: GCA_947364205.1. Classification (NCBI taxonomy): domain Eukaryota; kingdom Metazoa; phylum Arthropoda; class Insecta; order Lepidoptera; family Noctuidae; genus Agrochola; species Agrochola lota. Next base: position 11,352,656 of record OX376223.1, on the reverse strand, counting down.
CAGTCTCACTTAAATAACGTTGCACAATATCACATTTGAACACTTTCGTTGTTATCTAAGTGTGGCGTTGGACAACCATGGGATCGGATCGTGACATACATTCTTAACTAACAAATGGTTTTGTGAACCGATTAGTAATATTTACTCATTTTGTAACAAGTCAGTACCTACATACAAAGGTGTAACGAACGCTATTGAAAATCGCTGAAACTGTAACGAGTTACAAAAACTGTTTCGACAGTCAATAAATATTGGTCAGACAACTGGACTTATAAGTCAGCTGATTGATATAAAATATTGTTCTATTCTACATAGTCATTGTTAGAACTGAATATTTCTAAATAAGTTCGAGGACGAGACCTGGGTAACTAATCAAAGGAAATGTCTATTGTTGCATCACAGACCTCATTTGTGATTAACCGGTTAGTAGATTAGGCACTCGGAAGTATTCTATGTCTGTCTACAGGCAGCTTGCACATGTAGTCTTGTCTGTCACCATTACCCTTTTATCTTTCTCGGTTAGGCACATTGCATATTTCCATACAGTCATATTGCAAAATTAATCAAAACAGTGAAATATTTGACATATATTTGCGACGGTGCCCACTTTCAGAATAAACGCTCTAAAATAAAAATAAAAAACGCAATTTGTCGTTATTGATTCTTACATAGGATCAATAACAACAAATTGGGTGTAAAACAATTAATAATTAAAAAAAACCCTACACGTGTTACAAAATTATCCTATTTTTTACTTCCCTCAGCAACAATTGACTTTATCTTACCTACTCCGTAAAAATAGGAAGAAACTTATAAAATATTTTTTTCTTTAAAACCAAATCCGACTCATCCATCATAAAGGCATTATTACACGAACAGAATAACGGCGATCAATCAATTAAGAGAAATGCCTTCTAACCTCATTAAAAACCTAAAGGTCAGAGGTCACAATCATTATAATAGAACGTGTGATGGCGACTGATCGTCATCATCGCGAACGAATGATAATTTATATAATGACTGCAGCAAATGACAGTGAAAGATATTGCGCATACGGCGCAAGAATGTTTGTCGCTTTTACATTACATTAACATTAATAGACATGTGCTGATGTTCTGTGAGCCTAGTACAAACGCGCGGAGTGAATTAATGTAAATTCTGACGAATTTACAACGTAAAATTGAAATACCTGCCTACTGACTGCCTCCTTGGTAAATTACTACTGTTGAGCATGATGAGGTCCTGGCATTGATTCAGTCGAGCAAAGTGTTATTGGGTCGTCCCATTAATAATTTCTCAGTAGCAGATGTATCCCGGAGTCTGGATTTGCGCCTGGCTGGTTGCAATAGGCTCGCCCTTATTACATGGGACTTAAATACTGGCGAAATGAGTAGATGTACCTACTATCGGTACCGCTGCCTAACCCTTTGGAGAAACAAGGCGTAATCTTATGTTATGCTATGTCGATTATACGTGAAGTTTACGTCGTGGGTTGTACGCATTGTACGGAAATCCTACACGATTCGAGATCAGCATAAACTGGAAATGTATAGCTTGATGTGTAGCAGTGTGCACTAGGGCCTCTGACTTTTGCCGAGAAATAGAATATTAATAATGAATTGCAATTATAACACTGACTTTGATGTTGCAACCGTTTTAGGTGTAAAAAAGGCATTTGGAAAGTTTAAAAATACTTTTTTCACATCTAAAATTACATATGTGGTGTTACGATATTAATTATTGCATTTCATAATCAATATTTTAGTTCACTAGTTAGCCATATTTCATATTTCCATACAGTAATATTCCCACATTAATCAAAACAGGTAAATATTTGACACCTATTTGCGACGTTGCCAACTTTTAGGATAAACGCTCTAAAGGTTAGGAGGCGTGATAATACCGTGCCATTAATTTTTTGGTAAGTACTAGTGCTGTATATGATTCATTAGAAAGTATGCTTGTTTTAAAGTATTGATAATTTTCTTTCCTAATTTGGTAGTGGGTAAACGAGGTTGAGCATGAATCACTCAGTAAATATTGCCACATCTAGTGATAGTGACTTATTTTAAACAAAATAGTTTTGTGGACAGAGTAGAACCTACAGATTCCTTTCCTACGATACAATATGAATGTGTATGTTCAGTAAAGAAAATATCGAGAGTGGTTGGAGCTTTCAGGTATTTACGAATGCGGTTTCATACATAAATTAAACATTACTTAACCAAAATTAAAATTAAGTCTGCAAGTTCTCGTACCAATATTATTAGATGAATAGAAGACTCTTTATTTACATAATAATTGCAAATATAAATGTTGAAATTTACAAATTTTTCTATTACATTTATGTTCGTAGCAGACTCCTATGCTCTAAGCTTGTAGCCATCCCAGCCTATTATCCAATCATAAACAAGATTCTATGACGTCAGTTTAAATTAGATTTTGTAATAACTTTCTATGTTAAATTTTTGTTTGAAAGACAACTTCTTTGATTAGTTCAGTCAAACAGTGCGACAATGACACGGATCCTGGCTGGCTGACATTTGGTAACGACCTCGGTGAGACTGACCCACACGCTTGCACTTTACATTCTAACTCAAATCTCCATAACTCTTATGCACCATATTATAAAGCCTGAATTCATATGTCACGCGACTCGTGGTAGACCGCACCTTGTACCAAACACCACTTATCGTGTGCAATTTGTTTCTATGACGAAATCAGGTGCCTGGTTTTCTTGATAGTAATGAACGTTAATGATGTATGTTATTACTATGATAGGAGCTGGTTTTCAAACAATTTGTGGTCTCAGACCAAATAGAAAACCAAGACATAGCGCTGCGAACAATACAGTGAAGCATGCCAAAACTATACCTCCGCTCTGTGCATATACGCTCACACGCACACATTTACAACAATTTACAATCAAACTACACCTCACTAAGTGTACACATGTTTACGAAACTGGCTTCACGTCATTGTAGACAGCGCTATGCGTTTGTGGTAAAAAAAAATCTGATCGTGCCAACCAACAGTTTGAAATACCAAGCGTGAAAAGTAATAGTTTTACTCTTTAATTTCCTAAAATCAATAAATAAATATAAATGATCCCTATTGGTTTTACCTACCTACGTAGTATTTAATCATATTTGGTAACATGAAGATAAAGCTACGCCTACAACGTGAAATGAATACGATCAGCATTTCAATCAATTTATTATACGCTGGTGAACCGTAATATTGTTTATTCTCATTTACCATTCAGTTATCCAAACGAACATTCATATATTTTGTAAACGAGCAGAAAGAAAAACATGCGATTCATAAACTAAATAAACACAGGCTCGAAAACAGTTCAAAGCTTGAATAAATTGAAAAGAATATCTAGGTAAACTCCGCTATGAGTCAACGCAAATAAATCGTAAACGGAAAAATAGCGGAGAGCCGAGAGCTTCATAAAGCGAGACGTATCAAAAGACATTATTCAGTATCGAATCACATCGATTCGAGAAACGAAAGGTTTTAAAAACGGAATAAAACATGGTGCAGTGTCCGGACTTCTAGTGTTGTGACTATGTTACCGTTATGATGTTGAAGGAATATGAATAAGACTTTTTGAAGTGAAAACTTCTTTAACATTGCGCTCTTTCTGAATAGTGACCAAATCTGAACCGTCACCCTCAGTTCGGTGACGCTGAATCGGGTATATTCGGCTCCAGTCGTAAGTTATCATTTCTGTCGTGTGGTCATAACGCACACAAGTTCTTTTTACATTTCAATTAACTATTACAGAAAGCTTTGTTGATTTAGGTACCATGAAGTTCTATTTAAAATATCTCAGGAGGCCGATAAAGTCGTATATTAACATCGGGCTGAAACCTTAACGCTTTTAAATATTAACTAAGAATTCATAAAGTAACAATCTTCTGAGTTTTCAAAGTCGTTTCTTCTTGTTTATACAAACTTTGAATCCCTAGTCAAATCATGAAATCACACTGCTACTTTATTTGCTTGCGTAACTTTTGCATTCTTTTAGAAGAACAAGAATTCCAAAATAATAAAGTTGTGTATGAAAGTCATTACACGATTCTTCAAATCAATTATCTTTGTCCTACCCACGTATTCTATTGTTCTGTGGAACGTGGAGTCTGTCATTCCGTCGTGGGAATGTGTGTCTATGATTACGGGGCATTGACAGCCCGCCGGGACTCGACCCGACCCCGGACTATCCCACCGTTGTTTTGAACCCTCCCAAATATGAAATGAGCTTTGCTGTGACAGTCATCGTTGCAATGCATTCGCAATTACTGCCCATTGTTAGCTTAATGGTAGTTTTAATTAAGCTAGTTGCGGACTTACTGTTGTATACGTATATATATGAGCAAGTTTATTGGATATCTGTTTTTGTCTATTGGTTTACGGATCTATGAGAAACTTTCTCCATTGCTAATGTATCATTTCTAAAACATGTATTACAAAAGTTTCCCAGACTACAGATTATAGTCTTAAAACTGTATTTTTAGTGCATTGATTATTTATTTCTAGATTTAAGTGTTTATGTGTGCCACATTTATATCTAAAACTTCGAAGCGCAAGATTCCGGGGGTTGTTCTATAGGAAGAATAGCATAATCAACCTATAATATTCCCACTGCTGGAACACAGGCCTCCTCTTTTCGAGAGGGAGTGGGCTGTAATATACCACGCGGGCCCAGTACGGGTTGGTAGATGTCACATGTCTTCGGATTTTTGGTTGTAGGACATGCCGGTTTCCTCACGATGTTTTCGTTCACCGTTTTGAGAGCAGTGGTGATGAAATTATTTACACAATTTAAAACGCCTGCCTGGGTTACCACTAGGCCACCACTGCTCCCTGTGCTGCTGTTCTATAGGAAGAATAACCGTAATAATTCCAACAAGATACATACAAATTGTGTATCCTCCCTCCTCTAAATCTATACACTTAAGGCAGATATTTTGAAATATTATGAATAAGTAGTCAGCAAGGCGAGTAGGTACCACAATAGTTTGTCCTGAAAACCCATAGCAACAGTAGCTTCTAAATGTATACGTTAGTCAGTATTGTGCAGTAGGCACAATAAACAAAGTTTACTGCTTATCAGGTTAATTAAAATAATACTGGTATTGTTCCAGTAAACACAATGTTTTCCTTGTACGATTCACATTATAATGGAGTGCTAAACAGGAAAATTATTTCTCAAAAAGTCTACTTCATCAGCTTTTAGTTAGCTGATAAAGTGCTAGATGACCGCAAAAATTAAATTAATACTTTAATACTCGGTGTATTAAAGTATCAATTTTTTTTTTTTTAATTAATACTTTAATACTCTGTGTTAATACACCGAGTATTAAAGTATTAATTTAAAAAAATAACGTCTACGTGCACCAGCATCACTATTAATTTAAATACTAAAACCTAAAATCTAATAACGTTTTATACTGTTAAATTTTCGATTAAGTATGGCGTTGTCATTTTTTCCCTAATGTTTGTAATGGTTTTGTATCCTGCTGTGTACCGAATATAATGTTCCCTGTAGATACAATAATGTGTCGCGCATCGATAAATTTATGGCCATATTAATTGTAGGGGTCCCACAGAATTATAGACGATGTCTTGGTTTTGAATTGTTTTCATTGTTTCCTATTTTAATGATTTGGGCAGATGATGAAGGGTTGGTTTTCGATTACTGCGACTATTACAATGTAACAAACGAATAAAATAGCTGTTTATAAATGCTAACGCTTTTTTAATAACACCAAAACCTATCAAACCTTACATCACATTTATTGTCCCATAGATTCCATGTTGTTATGACTACATCATAGTAGACTAATGGACTTATTGATTGACAATTATTTGCCAAACCACATCACTTGGCCACCAATTTGGTGATATAACACACCAACATTGGTTCCACGTAACTCTTTAAATACATTCAACCGACCTGACCTAAAGAACAAAATTTAAATTTATTACGATTCAATACGAACTACTTACAAATCCGTGCGGCTATTGTCGCATCCTGGTTGGTATTTATCGATGCCGGCCGCGAGTCCACCCGAACGATTCGAATTCATTAACTTGAATCCCCAACTCGAATCTATTCAAGTTTGGAATTCAATTAAGAGGTCATTTTTTAATTTAACCTCTTTCTTATTTGTTTCGTACCAGTGCTGGCTGGTGTTTTTGAACGGTAAATAAGGAAAAAGAATTGGTTTTTGTTGCGATAACAACTTCCTAAAACATTGTGTTGTAATAGAACTAATAAGTCTAGTGGAAGGTTTTTTCCCTACACTGTTCTATAATATACGTATAAGCAGATTGTAGAGGTCAATCGGATCAACGGTCGCTGTACCAACCCTAAACACACCAACAAAAGTTTCCTCTTTGTTATATTAGTCCAGTATTAATAAACCTGCCACAGGAAAAAGTAGAGATTCTAGGAAAAATACAACTTTCAGGAAAAATATTATACCTCCAATATTATTTACAGCGGTAATATACCATACGGTCCAATTTCGTCCAAAGGATTATCCATATAAATTCTCCAACATTTATCCGGAGTTTGGAGGAGAAAATTCTCAAATCTGTTTTACATGTAGCAGTTTGGTTATTGCTGGTGACACGAGTTCGGTCCTAATAAATAATGTCGTGCGCCCGCCCAGCGGTCGGGGTCGGGACGAACAACTATATTTTAGGGACATTGTATACTCTTGGCTGTGTTCGTATCCTCCGTGAACGTCTATTTGAATAAAATAAAATTGGGATCGTTTCTGATGAAGTTATGTCTCGAGATAGAGGAGATCTGGAATTGGTAAAGCAGAGAAACAAAGAAGTTGAAAGCTTATGCCATATTTCTATCGTTAACCTGATACGAATGAAATGAAATCATACATAAATATGAAACAAAGTCAATGCTCTTTAAAACTCAGAACAGTAATAAATCGATATAAAGATGAACTAGTTTCGACCATTGTTTATTTCCTAATTAAGTACGCAGCTGGGACTACATAGCCCTTGATGGTAAAGGTAAAAAACTGGACTTCGATGATTTTAAAACTACTCAGTAAACGCAGGACGCAGGTGTGGAAACTAGTTTTGTCGTCATATTTGGTTTGTATCCCAAACATCCCCTATATCACCCGAGTCTGTATCAATGGGCTCTAATGGCGTGGACACGGCTCTTTGTATCCCCCGGTCGGGTACCCCCTCGGACAATTTAGACTCAATGTTGGAATTAAGACCAGCGCGCCCTAAATTCACACCTCCGCAGAATTATCTCTATTCTTTTACTTGGCTGTTTTATCTTGTAATTAGGTCTTTTTCGTTTTTTTTATATTTCTGATTTATTATCTTTTGAGTGAAAAAGTATTATCTTGAATAAAATCTTTGAAAGTATAAGCGTCCGATCTGATTCTTTTTAAATTTTTATTTCAAAGCAGAGTGTAAGAATATGAAGTCAAGTTTTGCAATAAATAATTATTACAATTACATATCAAGGTGCTAAAATTATGTTAATAGAAGGATTATCTGTTACCAATATTATTCACAGAAATGAATATATGACTTACAAAATGAACGTTAATGGATTAGCTGCCAATCAAAGTGAATGATCAACTTATAATAATGAATTTGTTAACACTTTGTTGTAAGGTTGGACAAAATGGGCTTGCGGACGGTGAGCAATGGGTAGCTCGCCGTCCGATTAGGACCAGCCCGGGTCGACGGCGCGTTGTGTCCCACGCACGCCTCAAAGAGATGTCAGCACTAACTGAAGGGGTCCGTAAGGACCAATGCCTGCTGGGGTTGCGGGTTTGTCCGAAAGGGATATCGCGGCCCCGGCACACGGGCAACGGAAGGAACCCGGGTGGGTTTTAGTCAGTAAAAGTCTGACACGCCCTCTCGCTCCGCCCAGAGCGGGAGAAGTCATTTGATGATTTCCCATCCTCAAAAAAAAAAAAAAAGGTTGGACGAAATATCAACTCGTAAGATTCAGCGTTCTCAGAAATAAGAAATAGCGAAAAAGCATTGAAATAAATTACCAAGCTCCAAATATTGCCAATAGAACTCGAAGGGCTTTGTTAACGCTTGAAAAGGAAGAAAGAAGTCTAATGTATCAAAAGAGGACAACCTTGAGTTGCGTTCCATTTCTTCAAATAAGGTCCAATAGGGCACTGCTATTATTCCATGTCGGATGTGTTCAAATCTTGTTACAACCTGAATCCGAGGGTTATCCGGAACAGGAAATAAGTTATAGTTTATTTACCCATCGAACGTATACCTAATCCTTATACGAAACAAGATTTGCTTTGTTAGGAAAGGTAGATATGATTCGCGTATTATGAAACATGGCTTTATTTGTACAAAGGTTAAACGTAGATGATACAAAAGAGAAATGATTGAATATAAAATTTAATTTGAGGTCACGCGCTACATAAATAAAAAATGGAAAGCTTTTGGAAGCGTGTACAAACTTTTCTAATTGATAATACATAAAATCAAGTCCGAAAATGTCAGTGTTGTAACACAAAACGACCTCGCTAATAACGAAATAACTTTCGATACGTGATATTACAATGAAACGACTCGTACAAATAAAAATATAGGGCAATAGGTAGATTCAGTAAAAAAATGAATTATAAATGCAAATGTTACCAAAAATCAAGAAACCGGATCATAAACAAAACGGAATTAGGTTTAAAAGTGGATACCGCAGAATTCGGTAAACATCGCAGTCACGTGGTGCGCGCGTCGACCGACCAGTAGAAAGTAGCTTACCTCCTGTGCCACTCTTCATTCAACCACATTGAACAGGTTACAACTCGTTAAACGCACACAAACGCAGATCATGCAGCTTCTAAAGCGAACTACACAAGCGCTTTCACTCACACAGCGGTGTTTTGTATATATATATTCAGTTGCGGGAGCGCAGGTCAACTTGGCATATCTTTTTTTCGGAACTGGTTTCTGGAGCGATAAAAGGATGACTCAGGTGTATCAGGTAAGGATTACTTACTTTGAATTGGTTGTCCACGTAACAGCGTTGTATAACTTAATTCTCAGCATCACCCAAATTTGAAAGGCTAGTGTGTCCAAAATTTTAAACCGGTATAACATTTGACGCAAAAAGTGTCTAGGGAATTTAGGGCTACAATGAACGAAATGGAACAAATTTTGGATTTTATGCAAATGATAAAGTTAATTTGTTGCTCTTTTCTACGTCTCTATGGACCAATCGGGTTTATATTTGAAAATAAATGTGTTTGTTTAATCAAGGCAGCAACGTTAAAATGTCACATTGTTTGGATAAAGAAATGGTTATATCAGCTTTGAGTATTTTGGATAATTCTGTTGATTTAGATATGCTAACATTTGTCTCTTTTCTGATTTATCTTCGAAGTTATAATTTTCTGTCTACATAGTGACATTGTGAGCTAGCAGTGATTTATTGTGTGAGCGCACAGTGTGGTTGGAAGAAACATTCATGTGACAAGGGATGCCTTTACCTGCTATATTCTTTAGAAATGGCCCCTGCCCGAGAATGTATTGATAACCTTTATTCAACAGTTCTCTATTCATGTTACGTTGGACCTTCTTATGCTTGGTTAGTTGGTTTAGAAAACGTGGCTCAAATTACGCCATTTGTAAAAATCGTTCAAGCGGAGTTAGATGAATAATAATGGTAGTTAGTAGGTGATAGCAAAGTGAAAAGTTCAGTAAACGGTAGATCTCATATAACTTTAGATTAGAGATTCAATATAGTTCAATTACTATATGTAAATTCAATTTGTTTATTAATATTTTGCCGTTGAATAAATGAAACAAAGATGCTAACTTATAACATTTGAATCGACAAAATCAAATTTGATTTTGCCTTTTACATTCGATTGAACTTTGATTGAAGATAAAGCAACCTCGAACTCGGTTAAACTGCTTAAATCTCTGATTACAGTAAAGTTTTAGGGTAATGTCAATAGCAGTTTGGCTTAACAAAACACTTGGGGAAATAGATTTGTATCAGTTTTGGCGATTTGCGTTGTGTCATCCTCACCCGGCGGGTGTTTATCTTACAATAGCTCTCTACCTGCTGTGGCCGATTTATTGTAACAATGCGTAACTACTCTCGGACTCATAATGGACGCTTTCGGTCCCCTTGGTTTATTGTGTGGCTCGTTTCTCACTCGACATGCTTCATAGATCTTGCAAGGTTATCTTCTACAAAGCAGAATTCACTGTTTTGGGTATCTGCTATGCTCATTTGTTGTAAAGTTCCTTTTGTCCGCTATATTGTAAATTATTCACCGAATCAAATTTCTTGTGATCTTTTTAGGATTATCTTGGTCATGCAAGATTGTTGAGAGGTTAAACGAAATCCTTGACCCTGATTTTTAGTTTTATCAAGAAACCTGTTCCTCCAGGATGCAAAGAAAGGCGTCCTGGAGGAACAGGTTTCTGGTTGCAACATCGGGATACGTGATTGCTCTGTCTCACTCGCACACTCACTAAACTTGGTCCTGAAACGAGACGAAATACTGTGAGCCTACGCACTCGAGTATCGTGGGAAACCAATGGAAACAAGGTGTCTGTCCTTCCTTTCATTTTATAGCTTATATGATCGGCCTTTGTTTCCAACATGATGCGTGTTTATTCTTATTTTGGAATGATTATAAGGCAAAATCAAAAGAACATTTAATTTTCTTCTATTCCTTTTAATACTAAGCTTTTAACATCGTGATATAACGTGAATCAAGTTATGTAAATCGTTTTTCTCAGCGATTTCGTAACAGCACTGTCGGCGAATAACTAGGAACAAGTCTGTGGAACGATCACGCCTCGGTAGCCATGGATACCATTCAACACCAAATGGTGAATACCTATGGCCTTTGCTCGGTTATTCATCTTATTTGATGTTTTAGAAAAAAAAAGTTCGGCTTTAGCGCTCGTTATCTCGGGAATTTTGTCAAATTTAGTCATAAAAAGCAAGACTTGTTTTTTGTCATGATAGACAATATGAGTCTCTTTTATTTTGAAAATAATTTTAATTGTTATCAGAATTCTTCGAAAAAAGGGGAAAGAGATTATTGAATACTTAAAAAAAATGCAAATAATCAAAGACTGTCAGTGTCAGTAAATAAAGACACGATTCACAAAAAAAAAAAAATTGACTCAGAACTACTAAAGCGTACCTATAATCTAATCTCGTAGTAAATAGTTGCCACGCTCACGTAAACAATTGAATCAGAGCGTGCATACATTGAGAAGCATACTATAAGATGCTAAGTAAACGCGCGGGCGCAGACTGCAGCGAGTCTCCGAAACCGGTACCGGTGTATGGTGAGGTCGATGCTCGCCCGCCAGATGTCGCTCTGTACGTTTGGACCACACCGGCGCTCACGCATGTTGGATAGTGTTCCATACAACTAAAGGTTTGACTCACAATACCGTGCTAATAGACGCTTCCCATAAGTTGAAAGTTACGAAATTATTCCTTTTCTTGAAAGATAAAGGTCATGTTTTTGATTTTTTTAAGGCCATTTTAGTTGCCCCCATTTTCCATCTCAAACAGTAACTTGTTTGATTTCGCCTTACCGAAGTTTACATGCTGAGTAAAATACAAAAATATACAAAGTGTGTAATTGCCTTGGCAATTGAAGAAATGGTTTAAAATCTTGTTTATCTTCTAGCACGATTAAAGATTGCCTGCCTCATCGATCCGTCAACTAACAGACAGTAAAGTTGGCGACCATCAAACTGTCCTGTGCCCGCATCCGCACTGTCAAGGAACCCCTTGTGTTCTACAAGCTTTTATTTCTCTCTTACTGCAGTAACCCAGTTTGCTTTATTAAGACATTAACTTGTCTTGCGAAACACTTTCAACGTTGTCGTATTTCACAAATCTCTTCAGCTAGCATGATGGAAAACCTATGTTCGTATTCCAAATAGATTCTATTCTTTCAATTGCTATGCGGCATTTCAAAGTTTTCGATCGCGTTTGATAAAGCGTAAATAGCGGCAAAGTGTATCGCGACACGACGGAGCTTCGATTTGCTTGAAGCCCGTGGGAAAGTTAGAAAGAATGTCATGTCAAGATGCAGCGCAACGAAAAGCGAGAGCCTTCAATCACGTCGCGAGCAAATAAAAATCGATTAACATAAACACAAGCGAAATTTTCATAATTTGTCTGCTCGTTATGAGTTCGTGAAACTCTACTGCAGTTTTTTTTCCTACTCGAGTTATTTCAAACTGGTCCCTAAAAAGGGAGAAGGTCGGCTGGAAAGGTGAACGTGATTTGAATAATTCTGGAAAGCTCAGCTTAATTAATTATTTTACTTGTTTCTGCAAATTTTGTGATTTACAACAGATGCGGTTAATTCCAAATAAAATGAAGGATAAAAGACAGCTGCAGTATTTTTTCTTAGTTTGCAATTCCATGACCTACTTTTGTAAATCCATAGACATGTGTAAATCCAGCTTGGTACATATGCACTAGTAAAATATCATGTTTAAACGTGTAAACAGTCAACAATTTTAAAATGTTTGCGGAATACGAGCGGGGATTTGTATGTTATTTCAACAGTGGCATGTACTTCAGATATTTTTCAATACTATGCGCAACATTTTGATAATAAAATATCGACCATATTCAATGTATTACAATGTGTGGTTTATTTGTTTCAGGTATGTGATCGTGCAAAATTTTTACTAATCTAATTGCCGAGAAGAGTTCAAAATACGAGTACATATAATTGGTTAGTATGGTATTTTGATAATAGGGATGATGCTTGGGTAAAAAAAAAATCTAATTAGTCCGTCAGTCAGATATAAAAAAATATTAGACACGTATTTTTTGCTTTATCATATTAATAAAAAATACTTAGATAAAACGCATTTTAAGTTGGGGAGTGGGGGTCGCTACTTCACTAGTACGTATAATATCTGCATACTCGTGACGTCATGGCACATTTTCTTTCAATGTATCGCCGTAATCTTTAGATAACGTAAAAAAAGAAAAAATACGTGTCTAATATTTTTTTATAATCTCAAAGACGTCCCGGCTTTAAGACTATAAAATTTTTAGTCATCATCCCAATCCATAGGTAATATTGGTTTGTTGGAAAAACGTTAATATAGTGTTATTATCAAAGTTTTTATGTGTTAAGCTGTTAACAATGGTTGTTGTCGTTAGCATGAATTTTCTGTGCGAGCGTGGCGAAGGCCGGTAAAAGGTCGTAATATGGCGCACTGACTTAGTTTACTGCACAAAGGCCTTCGAGTTTGCTTTCGCGAGCTTTTAAAAATCGAACGGTCAGACGTTTATTCACTCTCGAATAAATCTAGTAGTGGCAATATTGTGTTGAAATTTAAAATACTATTATGACGAACTTATTGAACGTTTAAACGAAGCGGACGCTATTTGTAGAACACAGAACACTTGTTTATTCAAAGAATTTCTTTATTGGTGTAGTAATAAAATTGTGTAGAATATTAGAAATGTTTTTGATATTCTGAATTTTCAACAACAGAAAATGCAAACATATTATTACTTTAGTCTTTGAGAAATATACGAGCTCGCAGAAATAACAAAAAGGTATTCTTAAAAATGTTAGTGACAATCGAAAACCTGCATAGTTACAGAAAAAAAAAGGAAAACATCCCGAAGAACTTTTTTCGTAAAACAACAGACTTGAGTTGAAAAGTTGAAAAATTCAACCGTTGTTCTTCGGAACAGTATTCCCCCTGCCGGATTTTATTTCGCTAGTTACTTTTTTGTTACCGAAAATACGGAGCAAGCAGTTTCGACTGTCCTATAGTAATAAAAAAAAACAGATATTTTATACGTAACTCGTATTTTTCAACGAGTGAATTTTGAAGAGTAGGTATTTTGAATAAACTACGCTGACTCACTAACAAATCCTTCAGAAAGGTCAAGTGCGTAGCACTTACACCCGACGCGCATGTATGAAAAGATAAACATAATAACATGACAATAAAACTGGCGTGTGAGGGTCGTCGTAGGTCGTAGCACATTTGCTACGCCGTAGCTTCTCGGTCAAACCTGATGCTACGGAAGACCGTGTTACGTAACTTTTTAACTATTAATATTTATTAAATGGAGTGTAATACGCAATAATTTTTAATTAAGGATATGAGTTAAAATGTAATTTGAGAGGATTTTAAATTATTAATGTTAATCCTCTCAGTCACAAATAATTTAATTTCAATAGGCTATTAACTAAAATAATTGATATGGAAATACAAACTAACATTAATTATTGAGAGTATTAAAGTTTTGCCATACTATCCTATAACATTCAATAATCTGGAGTCCGAACTTTACTCATTTATTAAGTTAGTTATTTATTAAGGTCAAGTTGGAGATAATATTGGAGATAATAATAGTTATAGTTATGAATTCAGTGTGACTAACGGAAACTAATACAGCTATAAAATATAATATCACGCTAAAATATAATATCACGCTAAAATGGCAAATAGACAAAGCACATATAAACTATATTACGTATATTCGATATAGGGACCCGTATCAAAGTTTCGTTATAGCAAATAAACTCGTAAACGGACACGGCTGTAAATTGCCTCTTCAATAGACCACTACACAAACAATCTTGGCGTTGGAATTGGTGATCATAGTGATATTACTATCTTGGTATATTAATGATCCTTTTCCTGGGAGCTTCGATTGGTATCCTTTGGTCGACGAAGGCCGAGTTGTTGGTCTCGTTCTGACTAAATCCACAATATGGTGTTGGTTCTCGGTTTATGAGGCTCCGGGATCTCGTGTTAAGCCTTCGCCACGTGATCGATATCTCTTAAAACTTTCAATATTTTAGGCAGACAACAGTTAAAGAATCATACTGAAACATGTGATTCATGGGTTAAAGAAATAGCAATACATAATAAAATAAATACCCACACCTAAAACCCCCAAGAAAAGTAACGAAAAATACAGTATACCTCACTTTTTAAGACATTGCTGCAGTATTACCATACTTGCATGTTGAACAGTCGTTTATTCGCTACGATTAGCTTAAACTCTTGCGCCATACAATTAGAGGAGTTTTGTTCGTAGATCGTTAGGTTAAGCAACGTCGGTTGTGACTGTACTCTGCCATTTGACCTCCGTCCGTCTCAAAAAACACGAACCTGTCAGTCACTAAATGATGAACGAGAGTAATTGAAGACGTTATTAGGAAGATCTTATCTCGTATGTAGAACACGGCACAATAAGTGATCATAAAAAGTAGATATTTATCTTAGTAGAACAATAAAAAACTGTTGAAGATGTAGTACGGTATCACAAAACAAAGGGAATTTCATGCGCATCCTTACGTAAGACGAAACTGTTGGAAATGGCAGTGATCACAACAAGAAGAAAGCATAAAGCGGTTGCGATGAGATGCGGCTGACAAGAGAAGTCACGTACAACTCGGTATATATCCCACTTTCCAGCAGATGAATAATAAATTACAAAATATACTCGCATCTCGCATGTCTCCTTCGAATGTGTCCCGTCAGCGACTGCGTTGTGCTGACTGTTAACGTGACGTCACAGCGCAAATCGCTCGGAAATGCAAGCTCTTGTGAACGCCTGCAATATTACTATCGACATACTTTTGTGTTATTATCACTGGAAGAGTGTTATCACTTGAACATCTGTGATTTTATCGTCTCTTACTGATAGTGCCCGAACAGTAGGTATTACTTGTTTATCCTGTGTATTTTTGGTCATTGTTTTCTTCCAAAAACGTACTCTGCAGCAGTTTAGTTTCGTGGAAGCTACCGATACTAAAGATTGCGAACCAAAACGCAACATGATTTGTTAAATTTCAACTCGTAAAAGTTTTTTTTCACTCTATTATCAACGATCAGTTTCTAAGGAGGCACAAAAAGCTCGCAACATATGCGTCATTAAAGTAATCCGGACCCACGTTAAGGATTTGAAATGGGTGCCCTGCGGGAGGCGGGCCCAATTACTAGTCCGTGTACCTGCGCTCTCACAATGTGCTGCCTTCAAATGTTATAGTATTTGTATAAGTATTATGACGATAAACATGAATATTGACTAGACAAGATGTTATGGGTGTGTGTGCTAGGTCGTAAAAGGGGCAATTATCTCTAAGGTACTTAATAAATAGGCCTCATAACAACGTGGGGTGGAAAGGCATTAGTCTGTGTACCCACATCTACCTTCATCCTCAAGGATTTGTCGCCAAACAAGAGAATGAACAATTAGCATTGCTCAGCTTTGTCTACCGCTGTAGCCTAAACATCTACGTAAGGTCTAATCCCGAACCCACGTTATTAGAGGCACGCCTTCTCCCCAGTTGTGTTCACCGCACCGCACGTTACTCATTAATACTGTTTAATACTACAATTGGAGCGTCCCAGTTTCGTGTAAAATACTAAATATTCTTGTCTATCCAAGAAGCGCCTTATAAATAACATCGACAAAGACGTTGAATATTTGACGCGCCAACGTAAGCGTTGAAGGCTAGAGCACGGAACGTTTGCGAGGCGTCAGTAAATCCCGAGGGATCCAATTTACCCCGTCGACTTGTAAACGCTACGCCTACCGCGCTAAGCCCGCACGCCACACGTTTTATACCCCTGAAATTTCACTCAAGTTTGTATTCGATAAAGAAAAAGTTACAAGAAAAAGATTTAACACGAAACAGTAAGCATTTCTCCTCATCACAGCATTATGTAGATCGGGTTTCAAGTTTTATTTTGTTTGAGGTTCAATACGTTATTTTCTCGTACATATTGTGGTATTTTCTGTATAGTCGTTTGTAAATGTGTACCATTCTATGAATGACAGAACTCAAGTAAACATGGATACATGGTTTCAGTATGTCCAGCTGTTTAAATAACATCGGAAGCGACCTTCATTGTAGCTGTTGCATCAAATTACCCGCTACGTTGATGATTGAAATCTGAACCAACATGTTGTTGAGTAACCGACAGTTTTTTTTGTTTGATCGTTCTACAGATATTTATTATTGTGGTTGTATGAAGGCGGTATTGCCTATAAACATTACGGTTGGGTTTTTTCATCGGCATCTGGCAAAGTTTGGAGCTTGGCGAATTAATCTGTCTCCTTGATCTATAAACGTATACACACGTACGCTACAAAGGAAAAACCGTGATTGCTTTATTTGATCTGGGTCAACACGGATTGCTTGAAACATAGTTGGTTGCTTTATTAAATAAATTATGCATAATATCAGCGTTGTTTTAGAACTATGAGTTTTTTGTAAGTTAAATTAATTCAGGAATGTAAACTTTATTATTAAGTATAACGTTTGCTATGTACTTAGTGACAAAGGTACTATTAGAGATGAGTGTATATAGGACAGCTTGCTTTCGAGGAGTATGCCAACTGAATAGGTATTGTTGTTGGATGCAGTTAGCAAACCGCAACCACACAATCATTCCTTCTGATAAGGTGTCGTGTAGTTTGCGTGCATTGTGTCGCTGATTTCTAACCGATTCTCCCTTAAATACCAGTCATTAGTGGGTAGTAGATATTCCACTAAAATATTGTCAACTTACGTATTCAAGTTTTCGGTGTCGTAAACTAAGTAATTGATGTAAAATCATTGTTTCATCAAATGTGATATAAAAAGCGAGTTTAACTAGAAAGTTTGTTCTATAGTATTGATACAAACGTTTGATTGGTCGTAAAACAAGTGTGCAAGGAACCTTGTGTTGAAATGACCGTTTTACGGCATTTTAATTATTTAGACGACGTAAAAGAAGTAGAAATAAAGATGTGATGGTGTGGTGTGATGTGTGTGTGCGATGTGTGTGTGTGTGTGTGTGTGTGTGATGTGTGTGATGTGGTGTGTGTGTGTGTGTATGTGATAAACGCCAGTGATAAATAAAAAATACGATGTATCCAATGTTTTAGTAGTTTATGTTTTATTTCCTACGTAAAAGTTTTGCATGCAGGTTCACGTGCGGAGTTTACAGATAAACTTTTATAATATTACGGTGGCTTCTATTTTCCCTTTTGTTGCGATAATTAATATTTCAATATTTTTCAAAGCAAGGATATGCCTATGTAGATTTTATTTTTAAATTGCTTCCCTTGTAGCTCAGATGTTTGGACCAATTTGGCTTAATGAGACATCATTCTTTTGGAAAAACTTTTAACGAGCCTTCATCTAAATTAGAACAATTTTTCCTTCCTTATTTAACATCGTTTGTGTCAATGATGTAAGTACATATAACATTTTATTTTCTTTCTAGTGTTTCGTAAGAGAATCATTAAAGTAAAAGTTTGGTTTGAAAATGTAAAGAAATTCTGATGGCTTTTCCACCTATTATGTTATATTTATTTTGCTTTATTTAAATTATTGGTGGCTCAGGGGCGGTCTTCGGTCAGTAACAGCCCCGACTTACGAGTTGTAGGCGACAGGCGCTTTACTTTGTGTAAAAAAATTCATCACCACTGCTCTCAAAACAGTGAAGGAAAACATCGTGAGGATACCGGCATGACCTAGAACCAAAATTTCGAAGACATGTGATATCTACCAACCCGCACTGGGCCCGCGTGGTAGATTACAGCCCACTCTCTCTCGAAACAGAGGATGCCTGCGTCCCAGCAGTGGGAATATTACAGGCTGATTATGCTAAATAATTTAGTTATAAGATCGCTAGCTTCTTTAAAGGCATGAATTATCCACATAAATTTGTAACTTAACACTTAAAATTAATTAGTTCATTAATATAATAGCTTTTTTAGCTATTTCACCGCTTTATCGTTTTAACACATGTCGCTTGTACTGCATAGACCATCAGCCTGTATTAAACAACAACGTGTACGTCTATACAACACCCTGTATAACGTCGTCCTATGTCAGCGACAAGAGCGATGCGATGCGATTCTACACAATGACGTAACGGGACATGACACAGTCTAATGTCACGTGTAAAATTATTTGCGCTGCTGCATTCATTTTCCAGAAAATGTACGCCAATGAAGAAAGATGTGCAGCGATGAAAACTTTATGATTACACTGTGATTAAATAACAAGGTTTGCCTTCATTATACCTACAACATTTAATGATCGTGAGTTCTAGTTTACTATTCGACATCGCATCACCTCGCCTCGTGTGGCGGTTCCACTGATTTTGTGTTGTTACACAAAATCAGCCTGTATGCGCTAATATAACATTAAATTGTTGACGCTATGTTATTCGCCATGATTGTTTAACTAATCTGTTTATAATAAGCAGAACTAAAATACCCGCTCGTTTGTTTATCACTAGTATGGAAAACTAAACATGTTTATTTAGATATTAATTAAACTAATTTGGAACTAGTTTATGTGCGTGTTAAATATTGTATAGTGTTAACTTAAAACAAAAAAACGTAGAATTTAATAAAAACTTGCTGCGCTCCGTGGTTTCACCCGCATAAGTCTCGATCCCGTAGAAATATCGGGATAAAAGGTATACTATGTCCTGCTTCAGGTCATAGTCTACCCATGTGCCAAGTTTCATTCAAATCTGTTCAGCCGTCTTAGAGTGATAGCGTAACAAAGTCAAAAGTCAAAGTCAAAGTCAAATCATTTCTTTCAAATAGGCATTTTATAAGGCACTTTTGAAGGACAAAATTTACAATAAAATAGAATTGATTCTAGTCTCCCCTTCCAAAAAGTAGTTTTCGTATCGAGAAGAATGGGCAAGAAACTCCACCGTTACTCTTTTAAAATGTTTTACAATATTTTGTATAGGTACATTAATTTTATAATTATATGTGAAGACGCAACAAACAAAAAAACTCACTCACTTTCGCATTTATAATATTAGTTAGGGTATTTAGGATTGTTCTATTATTTAAATAGGTACCAAATGACATCACTTCCTTGACTGAAAGTAGTTGGTCGGGCTGGCTGTTAATTACTTTGTTTTTTTATTGCAATAAAAGCTTTAGCTATTGAGTTAATTCCAAATAGAAAGCTCGCAATCAATATTAGAATTTAAATTGTTATAGGTAAGTTAAAACTTTATAGTTATATTAAGCTTTCAAGTGTCATAAATCATAGGTTTATGTCTTGTACATATGCTAACTAAGTTAAGCTGCAAAGTAGTTGCAGCTTTTATGATGCCATACAGTCAATGCGCGTATTCAAAGCAAACTAATTTAGAGATCAACCTCGATAGAAACATCAAAAGGTTATGCACCACAAAGCGAACAAAACTGCCTCGTTTTGATGTCTAACAGTCTAACGGTCTCCACATCGAAAGTGAGGTCAACCGGAATCGACAGATTTGCACGGTGCACGGTGGATATGAACTGAGTTGAAACTTTGACCTATTTCGCCGGTGAGCTAACAGTACCGCAACTGCACTAATCGAACGATCCCAGAGACTCAGGTTCATACCATATAATGTCTATACCTAAGCCCGTATAACAATAAATAGCGGAGTGAAAGGCAAACTACTACCCACGAAGTGAGCGACTCAGAGCAGGAGAAGCTAAAAGAATTTGAACTTTACGCTATTTCTGATACGGTTCATTTCGATGGAGCCTCTTTTTTTGTGTGCTGGAAAATGGCATTGCTGTGTTCACAATACTCTACACTCGGTCGGTTACTCTTTTGTTTAGCAGTTGGATCCTGCTTCGTATTCTATATAGAAATGCTCTGGTACTTGAATCCTAACATGTTACGAAATACGGTCATTAATGTGGAATAAACTTATTGTAGTGAGTTTCGTTCATATGGTTTCTCTACAAAGATTATGTAGTTAACAAGGGTTCTTTACGTGTCATGAAATTTAAGTGGAGGATTCAGTGAAAACTAGGTTGGCTTTTAGTTCTTTGATGTATTGTGTCTAAACTTTAAATTATTCAACACTGTTAAGGTGAATGGTGCTTACATTAATCCTGACTTATGTATGAAACATAATATTATATGGGTGGCTACAGGATAGTATCATGTCAGTGTCGGCTGAGTCAAACACTAGGTTTGTTTGATTAATTTGTTCAAAATTCCACGTGTGAACTTTATAGGTCGGACGTGGAATTTTGGACATATTATTGTTTATGGAGATAAAGAAAGAATTATTGATTGATTGTTTTTTATTAAACATAACTGCCGAAATATTGGTTTTACTATAGGTGGAGGCGTGATTTTATGTTATGTGGTATATGATCAGGTTGATAGAAACCAATGATAAATAGATATAAAAAAATAAAAAACACTAGGAAATAGTCTTCAATTCTTCACAGAATGCAATAGCTAGGTCAGTGGGTTTTTGGTACATATTTTATCGGAATATGCAAGAAGTGACATTTTACTAGTCGCCATATTAAACTGGTTACCTAATGATCTGAATATGATGAATATTTGTTGCATTCTTTGCGTATAGTTTCTTCTTCTATTGATGTAAATTATTGCCAATCATAGACAGCTTTCACAGATAAAAAATATTTTAATGATTGTTCATTCTTAAAAAAAAGAAAACACATAGGTGAATTATATTTTCCTTTGAGGTATCTATTACATTTTCCTTTGAGGCACATTGCAGTGAATTAGGCTACAGTTTCTAGATTTATTAATTTCAAAAGTGATAGGTAATTAATAAGTTTATTTAGAAATAATTAACTTTTATAATATTGAATTAATTACGCATGAAGTCGCCCATGTTAATGAGATTATGTCATGAATAACGTATTGATCGGAAACTAACAATTAGTAGCTCATTGCTTATAAGTAAACAAAGGCAGTAAAAGGAATTCTAGATTAGAGCTTAGATCGTTACAATAGTAGGTACCTACTTACGTAGGTAGGTACCTACGTATGGCTAGCTTAGTAATAGGTATGTCAATACAATACTCTTATAATGTTAACTTAAAATGTAGGTTCTATCATTGGGACGGTAGATAACTTAACTGAAACACTATTCAATTATGGACATTACTGACATCGGTGAAGGAAAACATCGTGAGGAAACCTGGACTTATTAGTTAATATAAGTCTGAAATCACCAACACTCTTGAGCAAGCGTGGTGATCAATGCTCGTGCCTTCTCTGTATGAGAAGAGGCCTTTGCCCTGCAGTGGGACAGGCTGGTATTATTATTATTATTCAATTATTTGTTTCGGCCTTTCCTCTTAGATCAGAGTAGTTAGATAGGAAACGCCGACCTCCACTAGTTTTTAAAATGTGATTGACGTGTAAAAGTGTTAGTACAAACCTACTTAATAATAATATCAGCCTGTTACTGTCCCACTGCAGGGCAAAGGCCTCTTCTCATACAGAGGCACGACCATTGATTACCACGCTTGCTCAAGACGGGTTGGCGATTTCAGACTTATATTAACTATAAGTCCAGGTTTCCTCATGATGTTTTCCTTCACCGATGTCAGTAATGTCCAAGATAAACTCAGAAAGTACATATGAATTGAAAAAGCCACATTGGTACTTGCCCGGATTTGAACCCTCCCAACCTCGTGCATGAGAGGCAAGGCCTTAATTTCTGGGCCTTCACGGCATACAATTTTTTTTTTGTTTATTTGAAATTTGTTTTTTTTTTTTGAAACCTTACTGATTTAAAATAATGTATCGTTACCATTTAGCCACGTAAGTTACATAACTTATTATTTTTGTTGTTAGTAACCAAATCGTGTAATTGAACTTTATTATCGGCCGAATTGTAAGACGAATAAAACGTAAGTTCACCAAATAAATGTCTCAAAACAAAATTGTAAGATGACGGAATGAGTTCCGATCTGAGCGAGACTTTTTGTTTTAAGAGAGACCGCGGAAATGAAAATTCCATTTGGCCAAATCCATTTACCTAGTAGATACACGAAAACTTTCATGCAAAAAAATTATATTTTTTTGCAATATACGCTGGACAATAAAATGTTTTATGTATTTTTAACATTGTTCTATATCCGGCGTTGAAATTCAAAGTTTGTGCAATACTGTCCGGGAACTGTTAACATTTCACACCGAGCGACGCTTCCCGCAGCCTATCCGCTCTAGTAACTTTCACACTGACCGCCCCAAATTCTTGGCCGAAGCGTTTGAAATGATTTGTTAGCTCCTGCCCGCTCCACACAATACGCCATTCTTTTATAACTCGCTCCGTAAGTCACAAAAGTATTTCTCAACGAGCATTGCAGTGGGGGGAAGTTTTAGCTGAAAATACGAGCCAAGTTTTCTCCTTTACCTTGGATGGTAAAAAATCCGTGCCTGTCCCGACGGCCGTGCCCAGACACGATAAAATTTACATGTTTCGCTTTCAGCCTTTATTTTATTTTAAAGGGTGAAATAAGACGGCATTACGCAAAGAGAATATTCAATTAGAGACTGCTTTAAGATTTATGCAATAGGAAGGCGAAGCACCATTCGAACTTATTTTCTGCTTTTCGGTGATTCGTTTTTTCTAGATTTTATTTATGGGTCAATTTTGAAGACGTTGACTTGTATAAGGAAATTATACATTTTATTAAATAAGGTTTTACTTTTTATATCTGGCGGTTATTTTGCTGGCTCTTCTCCATAGGAAACGACCTGGAACCGTGCGCCTAGCTTTTGTCGTTTCATAAGTGCCCATTTAAGTTTATGTAAAATAAATTTATTTTATTTTATTTTTTTACTTTTGCTCGGTACATTTCTCAGTGGAAATCCTAGAATGATTTAATTTATGGAAAACTTGATCGTTATGGGAGGTAGAATTTATGGTTATAAGTGGTTCATTCGTTTTTGATGTTTTCTCTGGTGTAGCTATTAAATGTTTTACCGGCAGTTAGACAACGCGGGTGGCTCGGGAGGCAGTTTCATATTTTACCCATTTGTAATGATCTGGAATTGATTTCTGTCTTATTACTCTTTTATATTCCTTAATTAAATGCTGTAATTTGTTGAAGGCAAGCAGTGTGGTTACAGCTACAAAATAAAATAGTAATTAGAAGGCTACTCAAATAAATGTAGCGTAGAACTGGCTTCTAATGTAAACATTGAGTGTTGAAAACGTAGAATATACCTATTATACCTAAGAGAGTGTCGTGAAATCAGGTTGGCACTACCTTCTTAATATTCAGGAGAATGATAAGAAAACGTAATGGTATACCTACCTCGCTCATCAATCGTAAACACTGCCAGGTAATTGAATTTCCATCAATTTATAAGTACCCCCGACCTGAATATAAAATGATAGATGACGAGGAATGGTATGTTTATTCCTAAGGTAATGTATTTTATGAGAAGCAGATGTGTCTCTCAGCAACTGTTCAAATAAGTGAGTTTTATTGAGATCCTTTGATGTCTTCTGAAAGCAATTTTCTCGTGTTTATGGTCTAAATAAAGACGCGTTTTTGTGTTTAGGACAGATAAGATGATTATGTAGCGGCGGTATTTCCGTGACATGTGTGAGCAATCAAAAATACATAAAGTTTAATAGTAGAATGTTACAATAAATCATGGACGATAACGGGCTTTATTTAAACCGACGACTATAAAGTAGAAATTATTATGATGGTTATTTTGGTTGTTAAAAATCACTTAGTGAAGACTTTTTAGTGTCTAGCTCTTATCTAAGCTCAGGGGTTATTTTATCAGACGAGCTTAAATATAATATGAAAAAGGAATGGAATACCGACTGGCCGACTAAAGGCCTGTGCAGACCAGCGCGACTTGTCGCGCGACGCGACACGAACAATACAATTTCTAAGAAAACTTCACAGTATAACAATAACCAGTGTCGCGTCTCGCGACAAGTCGCGCTGGTCTGCACAAGCCTTTACCCGAGTTTGCGTTGCTTTTCATCTTCAAAGTGAAAATAAACACACATACCTTCATATCCGCGGCTTAGGAGGCATCTATCATAATGACATCTAGAGAACTACACAGCATTCATGTAAATCGTCGACTTGATCCTACAGTATAAATATTATGGAGCTCGTATAAACAAGGCGAGGAGCGTGGCGTACCGCGGCGCGCAAACAAATTATCGTCGTCATTGCTTCCCAAACTTCCAATCGCGTGTTTGTCTAAGCTCCAAGTTTGTTTTCCAATTATTGAAATTAGACTGACAGCTATGAAGGCTTCCTATCATTCAAGAATTCATAGGGGAGTCAACATCTCGGTGAAGTTGAACGGATCTCAACTTAAAGATTAAAATGTCGTCTTTCGATTGAACTAAAACTTTCGAACTGTTAACAATTCGTGAGCTTTTTATCTTCATAACAACCCAATTTGTCAATTCTGTAAGAGCAGTAAAGTTGTCACGCAAATTTTATATTTTCGCCGCTATAAAATTAACGATGGAATTTATTAATTCCGACTTTTCTGACATATTCAGTCGCTTACGGTATTCATTAAGTCATAATGAAAAATTACATTCTTCCCGCCTAATGAAATAAGCAGCCGATCGTCATATATTAATCAAGATGGCTGGGATTTTTGTAACTCAATATCTTCCTCGTTATATTTTTATCATAGAATATTTATTTCGGGCCGTGCCAGCTAAACAACGGATCTGGTTATTAAATTGCTAGGCTAAAAAATTACAATAAAGTTACGGCAGTTATTTCACCACGCCTCAGTTTTCATTGAATAAACGTAGTCTTGTAGCTGCCATGCTTGCTAATGATTTACAAGCTTAAACTTGACTGAAAGCTGAAATTTGACTTCGAGCACAAGTGACAAAATACTATTTTTAAAATATCTTGTAATTTTACGAGGTTCTACCCTTTAGTTGAAAATTTAATTAAATCAAATACAAAATAATATAAAAAACAAACCGTGTTTGTGTTTCACACTCATAAATGCATTATAAACACACACGAAATTGACTGAACACAGAATATTAATAGCTGACCTCTGTATCAACCTATCAACCGTCTGAATTGAAACGTAAGTCAAGAAATATTGAGAACCGTTGGCCCCGAGACATGAGGTGACGTCTAGCACATGTGGTTTTAATGGGGTGCACTCTAATGCAGAGATGCTCTATTTCGTCTTTATACGACACCATTGAGCTAAGTATCTTGGGAATCTCGAATGGTTTCACGTTTTACGGGTAATATTGGGAAATTTCAACGGAATGGTCGGAACTTCAATTGATTTAATTACAGTTATTTACAAGGGAGGCGTACCTAGTAAATGACCTGTAGAAGTTTGGAAGATAGTCAATGATACTGTTGTGTTTTAAGGTAAACATAAATGTATAATATAATATAATATAATAATAAATCGTTTATTTATAATCTTCTTCTTTTCGTGTGGTTAGTTACTAACCTGGTGTCAGAGTTTTAAAGCCGCCCATGGGCCTCTGACTTGACTTTACATACCGTCGAGAAATATCTCTCAGGTGTTTTCCTCACGATGTTTATTATAATAAGAGGCACAATTACAATAAGTAACTTAATCATTCAAATAGAGCACAGTTGCTTATTTGCCTGAACTAGGTTGAACCTGTGCTTCAGGCTAGGAAGAGCATAAATACGTAATGTAAGAAATTAACAATGAGTATAAAGTATAAACTAAATTAAAATTAGGTAAGTAAAAGTAAAATAGCATGTTAGCTGTTCTATTTGCAGACAACAAGTAGATCTTCTGTCTGCGCATTATCTATGGTTAGTAAATATTCAAGTATATTTTTTTACAGCTAAAGTCATTTAATTTATAAATACTAAGTATTCTATTTGATCTATTGTACAAAAATGGGCCTAAGAATGTAAAAATGTATATATGTATATGTATTTAACGGACCAAAGTTTATAATATAAAGGAGCGAGGGAGAACACGCGATGACCGCGAATCGAGAACTAATTACTTATTGATATTCATTAATGTTGTTACGTAAAAATGTTTCGCCGTTGTTAGCGTATGGTTTCACCGTACATGTCCTTTGCGTTATGGAGGCGAAACATAACATAGCAACGAAACTGTTCCTAAAATTTAAGAAAAATATTTTCGGGTGATTGTAATGGTCGTGAACAATGATTCGCATTGTGTAACCAGACCACCTGACGCCTATTGTTGAAAAACGTCAGCGACATCGATTAGTGCACGAACGAAGATATAAAGTGGAAAAATAAAGAGCACCCGAAACTAATCTAGTCCCACGACCTGGCGGAGTGGTGGCTACGCTACGTATTTTAATCAGACATTCCTAAATGGATTTTTTCATTAAGTGCCTGCTCCGGGTGGAATTGTACCTTTTAATTTTTTTATGGTGAATTGAGATTCATCGAAAAAACTGTGGTACTGTACCTGTTTAAGAATGTGCGGAATGCTTTGCTTTCTGTGTGCATTACCTAACTAGCATTCAAATGGGCTGAATGAAGATGCACGGGCTAAGCTTATTGTTGTTTGTAATTACAAGAATTTACAAATTAAAAAATATGCTTAAGTAAAATTATAATGGCTAGGGAATCTATCATGAGAGAAAAGAGAAAATACAATAACCTACAAAGAGAAAACATATATATTACTATCTGCGACCCGCGGTTTCACCACATAAGTCTTGATCCCGTGGGAATATCGGGGTAAAAATGCCTAATTTCATCCAAATCCCTTCAGCCGTTTTAACGTGGAAGCGTAACAAACAAAACAAATAAACATACAAACAAACTCATTTTCGCATTTATAATATTAGTTAGGATTAGGATAGACTGATCAAGAAGTGATCTGCAACTTGGCATGGCAAATCATTTTTCAAAATCACCAAAAGATGGTTATTGTAAAGAGCACATTCATTCCAAAAACATAATACGTACCAAATACAAAAAAAAAACGCTTTAAATTCTATATTGAGAAGTCCCCGAATACGGTATAACTAAGCAAGTCCGTCGTAACTCTTATCTGCCACCACGCTTCATTGCCTTTATTGCATCGCATCGCAACGTTAAACGTTTATAATGGCCAGGCGACGATAGCGCCGATGGCCGCTCAAATACAACCCATTGTCTACAGTTACGCTGCTCTTGATAATAATTTGCTTATCGTAATTACATTTACTTTAATTTCTACTGTAATTTTGCTAAGGGAAAATAAGAGAGGTAAAGTAGGACTAGCTAGATTCGTTTTTGAGTTTCAGGGTAGGATATTAGGGTCCAAACGCCTCCTGCCGGAAGCTTTACGCGGGGGTCGTGCGGTCCGTGGCCCTTTACGGGGTACCGGTGTGGGCGAGTTCATTGAGGCTGCGACCGCCCCAGCGGTTGAACGCGTCCCAAAGGGTCATGGCCATTAGGCTGGTCCGAGGATACCGCACGGTCTCCCGTGAGGCGGCGAGCCTCCTTGCCGGACTACCGCCATGGGATCTGGAGGCAAAAGTCCTCGCGCACATGTGGGAGTGTCGCGAGGAGGCGAAACGCCGGGGCGTAACTCCCCTGCCGCGAGAAATCACGGCACAGCGGACATAGCTCCGGCGGGATCTCATGGCGGCATGGAGAGTGCGATTGTCGCAACCCAGCGCTGAGCACGCCACAATTGCGGCGATAAGTCCCCTCTTTGAGGAGTGGCTTGAGAGGCGCCATGGCGTCCTCACCTTCCGCCTGACGCAGGTCCTCACCGGACACGGTTGTTTCGGGAGGTTCCTGTGCCGCATAAGGCGGGAGGAAACGCCCGGGTGTCACCACTGTGTGGATCGCCCGGAGGACACGGTGGAGCATACGGTGGAGATCTGCCCGGCTTGGGCGGAGCACCGCCGTGTCCTCATGGAGGCGATCGGCAGCGACGATCTCTCGCGTCCGGCTCTGGTTCAAGCCATGGTTCGGAGCGAGAGTGCATGGGAGGCCGTCACCTCCTTCTGCGAAGCAGTTATGCTCGCAAAGGAGGAGGCGGAGCGCGCGAGGGAGATGCAAGCTGTACGCCCTCGCGCCCCTAGTCGCCGCAGGAGACGCCCCGGGCGTCAGGAGTCACGAGCTGACTTCCGGCCACCGTAGGCGCGGGCTTGCGGACGGTGAGCAATGGTAGCTCGCCGTCCGATAAGGACCAGGCCCGGGTCGACGGCACGTTGTGTTTCACGCGCGCCTCAAAGAGATGTCAGCACCAACTGACGGGGTCCGTACGGATCAATGCCTGCTGGGGTTGCGGGTTTGTCCGAAAGCGATATCGCGGCCCAGGCACACGGGGAACGGAAGGAACACGGGTGGATTTTAGTCAGTAAAAGTCTGACACGCCCTCTTGCTCCGCCCAGAGCGGGAGAAGTCATTTGATGATTTCCCATCCTCAAAAAAAAAAAAAAGAGTAGGATATTAAAATTCAGGTGTCAGTTAAAAAAGGAACATGATGCCCATATAAAGTGAAATTATGATAGTAAACATAACTGTCTCCATATTGTCATTTTAATGTTGAAATAAATGATTTTACTTTTCTTTTAGTGCAAAATTATTTGGTAGATATAAGTCGAACTCAACATCATCGACAAGAATAGGTGATGAAATCGTGAAAACTATTGGTAACTGAATGAAGTTTTATTTTAATCAATCTGTTTTCTTTTTGCCTGGTTATGTCATATTTACTACGTTTTCTGTTTACGTAATTTATTTGCGGAGAGATTTACTATTAAAGTTACTGTAACAGCAGCTGTAAATTAATTTCTGATCGCTTATTCAACGGCATAAATTGCTCCTTTGTTTGCGTTTGGCACCCTTTTGGGTTCGTTGATGAAAGTATAAAGTTCTTTAGTAAATAAAGTAAGTATTAGTAGATGTATACCTACATGGTGGATATTGTTATTTATTCATTAATTTAGTGATCAGTTTAAATTTAACATACTTAAAAAACAAACTAAACAGAACACAACTGAGACAGAATTAGATTAGATTAGCGCAGAAGTGTAAACGGGATTTAATTTGTTGGCTCTCGCGTTAAAGGAAGTCTTTCCCTAAACAGGGTTGGCGCTGTTAACTAATTTTAATCCTGGAACGAGTCGACTAACGTCCGGATATTTTTAGTCGACGCCGTTTGGACGCGTCTAAAAAAAATAAACTAAGCTCTCTGCTCTCTTCATTATTTATGAACACCCAAGTTTATCGGCCCACTAAATTATCCCCGCTCTTAAATTAATTCCTATTTTTTCTATTCCTTTTCCGTTCACATTTGATTTGTTCATCGTTAAAGTGTTACTTATAGTGCGTTGTTCGTTATTGTTTGGAGAACAAATTTTTGTGTTCTAATTATACTTTACTTTATTTAGGAGTTTTTGTTTGGAAGTGTTTCCTGCCACTTAGTTCAATTGATGTTATAAATTTTACACTCACTTTTTCTTGTTACCCACAAAAAAATGCTTTTTTTGCATCTACTCCTTAATAGATTATTTACGAATACCCACCGTTCTTCATAAGTTCGTGTATTTAGTATTAAGATTAAGGTGTATTTCTCATGATAAGTGAATTGTATTCTTTTTGAGAAATAAATGGTTTAGTTAAATTTTCGGTTTACTCTTGACTGAAATAAGAATATTGAGTTATCTATTATCAGTTGTTTCTGTTTCTACTGTAACAAAGGTAATATAATTAAAAGTACGTTCTCAATCAATTGGCTGCGCGATTCTGTTATTTATTCTTACTCCACATTTTAAACCATTTGCTGGATAGCAAACTGTGCACTTGTGTGTTTCCATTAGCAAACGATCTCAAGTATTTATTTCAAGGATTAAAAGGTACTCTACCAGATGATGTCGACGCTGTAATTGAAAAACCACTATTTAACAATAGGCAAACTTTTTCGAAAAAAAGTTAGTCTCTTATAAAAGCAAGATTATCCTTTTTTCGAAAAAGTTTACTTAGTCTTCGCATTTAATAAAAACTTTGTGGTTTTTGCTTTTAGATATATAGGAAACTTTAGGTCATTATTTATTTGTGATAAAATTAAATGAATTACATTTGATTTTACTATCTTTTGCGAACTCGAAGGTAGGTACGAACTTTATAATTAATGTTTGGTGAAACAAACGAATGATGACGTTTACAATTAAAGAGACAGTGACAGAGAGAGGAGAATTAATACCGATTGACCCAACGGTATCGAGCAGGTAAGTACCGATACCGAAGTACCGAACATTAATAATTTAAACTAATCATTAATGGTTATGGCGATGGGACAGTATCGTGTTATTAATTATTCAGTATCGACTTAGGGACGTAGCTCCAAGTTCGAATACCGAATTATGTTGGGACATGTTGTTTATAGTTTTATGTAGGTACGGCTGGCCTTACCTAATTTATGTGTTATATGATGTGCCATATGATTTTTTATTGAAATATGTTGACTTAAGATAATCATTATTATTATTATTATTTAATTAGATCACTATATGGTATGTTTCTTAACCTGCTGCAGTCAATAAACAACGGCTTTTCTTTCTAGTAGACGTCAATTTTTTAATAATAATTTAAGGAGGTTCCGCAAAGATATTCCGCGAAATTCATATTTTCTTACGTTTTTTGCAATTTGCACGTCTGTGTCAGTGTTGTAACTTGATCAAAATATGATTCGCGACCATAATAAATATATGTATTTTTACAGAATTATAATCATGAATACATCTGTCTAAGTTAGATTTGTTCTCTACTGTCATGATTTCATGAAAAAGTCTTTCAATGGAACAAATCTAATTTAGAGAGATGTATTTAATTTTTCTTATGATTACGGATATTTGATTTTTTCGGGCTACCTTCGCGGGTCCTCCTTAAATCATATTATCAAGGAGAACTCCTTGATAATATGTTTTAGAAAAAATATTCCCAACTCAAAAAAATCACAAAACGTAGTTCGCTTTGTGATGGTAAGATTTTTTTAGCATTAACTTGTCACAGTTGTATTAGGAAGAAATACATAAATATCAATTATAGACACTATAATATTTGTAGAAAATCCAAGTAGTTTTCTAGGACTTTCGCTTAAATATTTAATCAAATCACCTACAAACAAAATTCATATAAAAACAAAACAAATAAACAGCACTTAACTTTGTATATTCCGGTAACTGTAAAAGTTCTCCCTGTACTCCCAACTCGCTGCGTGTAAAACGTCACTTGACTGTTCAATTAAGCTAAATTCAAGACTAGTTGAAAAGAACCTATTGTTTGAAGCGTAAGTAGGTACTGCCATTTATCACAAGTGTCAGCTAGTTTTTTTGTGTAGTACTGGGAATAAAGTGTTTTTATTATGACAGTTTTTAAACTGTTTCTGACTTTGACTGTGTACTGAGGAGATTTTTTCATGTTTTTTGATTAATAGGTCGCGTTAACCAACTTAAAGATATCGAATTGATTTCATTACAAAGTCAGACTAAGTGCGGATTTCACCAATGAAACTGAACGCGATCAGCATTTCTAAAACGCGTTCAAGAGCTGTCAGTGTCAAAAATGGTATGGAATATTGTACACCGACAGCTCTTGAACGCGTTTAGATGTGCTGAACGCGTTCAATTTCGTTGGTGGAATCCGCACTCAGTCTGACTTTTTGGACTAAGTATCTGTAGGTGACAAATTCCGGCTCTGATAAAGTTTTATTTGAACCAATTTATGCAACAACACGCCATAATACAGATTCTATAACAAGTTATATATTGTAATGAAATGAAGTTATAACAAAGTGTCTGATATCTGTATCAGAGTCTGAGCCAAGTGAAGCATGAAGTAACTTTTCATTCTGTTAAATTGCTTTCGTGGCGGTTGTTAAACTATTAAGTTATTAGAAAAGCCGATATATAACCGCGGTGAGTCTACCAACGAACCTACCAACTAGTTATCTGAAAGCTAATATACGATAGGCATTTATCAGCCGTGTAAACTGGTGTAATATTTACGATACAACGTAATTAATAGATAGTATAAACAACGATGACAGAATTATTTATACATTTAATATTATTAATATTGGGTCTAACAGGGTTTGGTCTTGGCTATAAATATCCACCCGATAATTTTGCGTAGATGTTGCAATATTCCGTTTATGAAAAGGTAGGCGTTGGACTACAACACAGGACCAGGCCCGGGTCGACGGCGCGTTGTGTTCCACGCGCGCCTCAAAGAGGTGTCAGCACCAACTGACGGGGTCCGTAAGGACCAATGCCTGCTGGGGTTGCGGGTTTGTCCGAAAGGGACATCGCGGCCCCGGCACTCGGGCAACGGAAGGAACACGGGTGGTTTTTAGTCAGTAAAAGTCTGACACGCCCTCTCGCTCCGTCCAGAGCGGGAGAAGTCATTTGATGATTTCCCATCCTCAAAAAATAAATAAAAAAAGGGACTACAACACGCTTAGCATGACCACAATAGAAACGGGTTTTGTCGACGGAAGAATAGACAAAATTACAGATAAACAATTACTATCTGTCATTTTGTCTATTCTTCCGTCGACAAAACCCGTAGAAAACCCTTTTCTATGGTTGTCATGTTACGCGTGCTGGTAATAATGCAAGCGATGCAATGTTCCCGCGCACGCGCATATAGATTAGCGGCCAGTCGTTTTCTTAGCGGTTTGGCAATAACTTGTGTTCTGTATAACTGATGTAAGAAGTGTCATTGTGCTTGTATTTTCATGGTCATCTGAATAGACTTTATTCGCAGAAAGTTTAAGTGTGTGCACGCGTAGAAAATGAATGGCCGTTAAACTCTATGCGCGGGGAACTTTGCATTTTGCATCGCTCGCATTATTGCTACCTGTAGTCCATTCAATAGGCAACATCCTAATATGTTAATGTCGTTACTGTGTTGTTTTAAAAACATTTCCCTACAGCATTCAGGGCTGGGTATTTTTTTTTAATGAGTTGTTGATCTGAATAAATTCATACGGAAGCTTAAAAAAGTACTTAACTATGATATAATTCGTCCTACGGTACACCCACGTTGAACGAGCATCTTTACATATTATAAATTAAAGTCGTTTTTTTTGTCGTTTTTCTGTATGTCCGCGTTGTTCTTCTAAACCACGCAACAGATTTTGATGAGGTTTTCACCATCGTTTAGAGAATTTATTCCAGAAGGTTTATGTGTATAATACGTTGATATTAAAGACACGTAAAACGAAGAAATCTCGATGTTTTGTCAAGTCGTAAAAACCGTGCCAAAAACCGAAAATTCACACCGACTTCCGAAATTAAAGTAATCTTTCACTTTGTAGTGTTTTTTTTTGTATTTAATTAAGTTAGTATTGTAAGCAAAGTCAGTTTAAATAAGTATGTCGTAAAGCCCAAAGTCACAATATGAAATTTTTCCTCGACATCTGTTGCTCAATTGAGTAACTGAGTACCAAGCAGTCGTCAGATAACAAAAGTGGAGTTTTTCATTTACATACAAGTTAGGGCATGAATAGAGGCTGTTGTGATGAAGGCTTTTTATGGACTCGGTAATGTGGTTTGCTATTTAGTTCGGTATTACAGTTGCGTAGAATGGAGTGATTTTAATTTATTTATTTAATTCAGACACAGTGATCAATATTTTTGTTAGTATACAAAAAATTATGTTGGTAACCAAATGTTCCAATACACACCACAATCATACTATTATAACTAAAATTAAATGTCAGACTACATTACTCATATAAATCACAATCATTTCTAATTATAATGTTCGTCGTGTAGTAATTATAGTGAATCAGTGTGTTTGGTATTTACTTTATTTTTTTCTACAAGATCTTTTTCTTTTTCGATGCTATAAAGCGAATGTGTAACACCACTGTAATCAAAATCTACTTAATTCTAGAAGAGTTAAGTTTTCGCAAATGCGGGCCAACAGAAAACATCGCTGGTCATATGATTAAAAACAATGTAGGTACCTCAACACATAATTACAAAAAAAAAAACTAAATAGGTAGATGACAGCCCAATCGTGCATAAAACTATCCTTGAATTAGAGTCAACAAGCGCATCTTAGTCAATAACAGCGGAGGTCTTAGTCCTATTGTACGCAGTTTTTACTGGCCCGAAAAAATATATTTACTCAAGGTGACCGGAAGTGTTAATTAAAAGAAAAATGAAGGCTTTGTCATTGCTGTAAAATATTAAAGCTTGTTGTCATCTCAGCGATTTAAATAAAGCTGGATAAGTTACATTTTATACAGCGCATCTACGGAAAAGTACGTAGGTACTAGGTACCAGACGGTATCCTACTATATTATATTATTTCCTACTATATAAACATATATATATAATATGATAAAATGTGAAACTTCGTATATTTGTGTGTTTATTACAAAATCATGCAATCACGGCTGACCGGATTTCGATGAATTTTGGCAAACAGATAGTTTATAACCTGGATTAACATAGTTTTTTATCTCGGTAGTACGTTCCCATGGGATTATTTCTGACATCCATGCGGACGAAGCCGCGGGCGAAAGCTAGTCTAACACGTACTGAATAGGATCGCGAATTTTACGAAAACTACAAACAAAACCTGCTGCTGGAAGCTCCTTAACACTGATGATGAAACAACTTTACTTTAACGTTCCTTGAACTAAGTTCTGACATGAATTGCAACGTACTTGCTTATCCAGTTAGGGATCATAAGCATGCATATAAAGTATGTGGCGTTCCCTGAATAGAATCTGGCTTAAACAGCTGACTTTATCGCGAAGAAAATCGCTATCCATATTTTGCATAGGCAGAGAGCCAAGTAGCCAACACTCTCTCTTTACACCTGCTTTGTGCCTGACTCGAAAATTTTCTTTGTAATTCTATATTAGAGGGCGAGGTAGTTTCTAATATAATCAGACAATTTGTACTTATATTTAGACTATTTCTTATGAGATCTTGTGATCTTTAATTTCTGGGAGCGGTGGTTGCTTTGTGTGCAAATTTAATTTAATATAGTTTCTAAAACTGAGGAGCTCGTGGCTTAGTAATACCAGCCGCACGGGTAGATCCGTTCAGTTTAAGCTACGCTTGCCGGGGTTGGGCCGTGGATGGTTGACCATCTTTACATACCGAGACTCGTCCGTGCCTCGGAAAGCACGTTAAGCTGTTGGTCCCGGCTGTCATTCGTGCATCTTTGACAGTCGTTACGGGTCGTCAGGAGCCCGAAAGTCTGACAACCAGTCTTACCAAGGGGTATCGTATTACCCAGTTACTGGGTTGTGGAGGTCAGATAGACAGTCACTCCATGTAAAATACTGGTATTCAGCTGCATCCGGTTAGATTGGAAGCCGACCCAACATAGTTGGGAAAATGCTAGGCAGATATATATATTCTAAAACACTTCATACACTGTAAGAGCTTGACTGTAGCGCTGACCAAAAATGCTCATTAGTAGATAAGTATGTCGCATCACATAACGCCACATCTTTATGTGCAAAATAGCCAACATTGGCCCAACTTCAACAGCACCAACATGAAAGTATGTACAACCAAACAGCTTTTTAGGGGGCCAGCTTTTCCCCCAACAAAAAAGTAATTAAGTTATGAACATTTTCACGCCTCTTTAACAGCCTAATCGTCTTAAAAGTAGCGAACAGGCGCGAATTGTAAGTCAATTTATTAAATGGGCCAGTGAGACCTGCATACATATTGCGAGTTAGCACTCCGTTAACAAGATACAAAGTAATTAACTGTGAAGTCGTGTTCCTTACATAAGTCCCGGGAAACTCCGGGAATTCTACCGGGAAAATTTATTACTCTTATTCTTTTACGAGCAAAGTAAAAAAAATCTATTTAATTATGGAGAAACGATTTTCTTACCGGGTTAACGCTGCAGTGTTAAAGTATCGCGGATAATTAACGGCGAAGAAGTCTTTTAACGTTAATTATAAATATCTTCATTAGATTTTATGTTATAAGTTTGGTAAATAAAGTTGTAATAACATTAATCTTGAAAAGAGCTTTCATTTCTCTAAACTTTGGCCTCCAAAGGAATAAGTTGAGTAATATTGAAAATTTTGAATAAATTTGATTATTGCTAAAGAGCACTTGTGAATGGTTAATCTATGCCAGGAGTCACCATATGACAGACCTTAAGACGCAGATATATGCCAGTGACCTTGAGTGGTTAGCTGGCGTGTTCTGAGCTCACGCAACGCGTGGCACGTCCAGCCAGTAATAAGACTCGCCCATCCAGGAGCGCTGTCTCAAATGACACGCATTGTTAATTTATTATACATAAAACAAAAGGTATTTTAATAAAACACGTAACTAGAAAATTATTTAAAAAAGAAAATGCAATTATAACATTGAATTTGATGTTGTAACCGTTTTAGGTGTAATAACGGCATTTGGAAAGTTTCTAAATACTTTTTCTACATCCAAAAGTAAATATTCATTATATAAGGTTAACTGGTAGAAAATGCCTGAGGCATTAAGTCCACCTTTGTACGGTATTTTATTTTTACTTGTGCATAAAATTTTAATAAATAAATATTCGGTTTTAGGATATTGATTATTTCAAAACCGAAGTCAAGTAATTTATTTAAATTAGGCACATTAAAGGCACTTTGAACGTCAAAATTTACAAAAAATAGTATTGATTCTAACCGCCCCTTCCAAAAGGTCTTCTCCTTTCATTTCATAATCAATATTTTAGTTCACTAGTTAGCCACATTTCATATTTCCATACAGCAATATTGCCTAATTAATCAAAGCAGGTAAATGTTTGACAGCTTATTTACGACTTTGCCAACTTTTAGGATAAGCGCTCATAAGTAAATTTCGATCTCGGCTTACCAATGAACATCTCCAAGATTTAATGGCAATAGCTTGCACCAACTATACTGCAGACTTCAGACAGATAGTTCAAAGTAAAATTTTCATTTATTAATTACCTACTTACTTTGTTAGAATTATTCAGGTTTCTTTTCATTTTATTTCTTAATTGACATTTTTATTTTAATCTTGTTTGTAGTAATCATCTACCAAACGGACCGCGATAGGCATATTATTTAAAAAAAACGAAAAACCCCCGTGATGCAGTCAGTAAATCTATGAATTTATTATCACTTTGGCTACTTGAAAATCAAAAACGGTCGTTACCCAACTTTAAATAGTAGAAAACTTCAAACATTCTGTGGGTTTCACAGACGTTATTTAATTCAATTTATTTATTCAAGCCTAGTTTGAATCGCTTTCACTACCATTTACTCCTCGTAACAAGTTCCAAATTCGAAATATATAGACCATAAACAAACAGAAGGGACATAACCATAGAGGTTGAACATTGGTCTCTCTATGGTAACAGTAATGAGCGCTCAAGATTCGTGATCGCGAGGTGCCCGTACTCGGTATATGTGTCATGGCGATGTGGAGGTTATCCATTGTCCAAGTACGTACTTTTGTGCCATTAATATGGATTTGTTTAAATTGTACTTGACTAGTCAAGACTAGTTGGGAGCATTTGTATTAATTTTATGTTTGGAAGACGACAGAAAATATTTGTTTGTTTGCTGTCATAGCTTTGTCATCGACTCATCCAAACAAATATTACAACATTTACAAAACGTTTTTCTAAGATTTACTTAGTTACTAGATTTATTTAGAGGATAACAATTAACTCAAAGTTTAAAAAAAGGAAGTTCCGGAATCGTAGTAAAGCATTTAGGTCGGTATTTATATACGTATATAATCCTAATCCTAACTATTATTATAAATGTGAAAGTGAGTTTGTTTGTTTTTTACGCTTTCACGATAAAACGGCTGTACAGATTTAGATGAAATTTGGCCTATAGGTGTAATAGGTGGACCATGACCTGGGTAGGATACTTTTTATCCCGGTGCAGCGGTGTTACGTTTCTGTGGGATAATTTCGGACCTCCACGCGGGCGAAGCAGCGGGCAAAAGGCATAATAACATAACAGGGATGACGACAAAAAAAAATTTTTTTAGTCCGTCTTTGAGATTATAAAAAAAATATTGGACACGTAATTTTTAATGTTTTAACTAATCTAAAGATTACGGCGATACATTAAGGTAAAATGTGACATGACATCACGAGTATGTAGATTTTATACATACTAGTGACGTAGCGACCCCCACTCCCCAACTTAAAATGCGTTTTATGTAAGTAATTTTTTAGTAATATGATAAAGCGAAAAATACGTGTCTAATATTTTTTATTATCTGACTGACGGACTAATAAGAATTTCTTTTTTTTTACCCAGGCATCATCCCTATTCATTAATAACATTGTGTTAATTCGTGGGCCCACTTTGATCGCGCATCAACATCTATCTGTATGTACTACGTTAGTATGTTGAACTGAGTGCAACATACACTAGTATAAACAGTTCTAACGCGGTACAGTGATTCATCTCCAACACCTAGTTTCCCACGCACAGTGCACCGAGCAAAACCGTGTTCAAAACTAGTTTACAGTGTAATTGCGTTGACGGGTATCATACTTTACGGCGTCCCTTTTACCCAACTGAGTGCGAAAAGGAGGGTAATGTTTTTGTAAATCGTCTATTTGTAATGTATCTGTTAAGATATAATTTTGCGCATATATCTTTTACCTGTATTTAACGTTTTTACGTTACATGATGCGCTTTATGATTTTTGTGATCGTATGTTGCAGAAAATGGATGGAAGAGAAGACACATTGAATAGTCGTACTTACACAAGTGCCTACGTATAAATATCCCGGGTAATTTGGATACTGTAACTGGAGGTCGGGGCAGACTAGAATGGCACAAAATACAATGTTGTCAGCATTAGAAATTATACGGTTTAAGACATTTATTTCTCAAAAAAGAATTCAATTCACTTATCAAGAGAAATACAAATTAACCTTAATACTAAATATACAAAGTTATGAAGAACGGTAGGTATTCGTAAATAATCTATTAAGTAGATGCACAAACATAATTTTTTGCGGGTAAAAAGAAAAAAATAATTTACCTACTATTACATTACCGTTTCTGAATGGCAAGCCATTAGCAAATGACACATTGATAATAGCAGCAAACTGTCAATATTTTTTATTTTGTTAGTTCTTCAAAGTGATAAGGTAGATTAGTACATAGATGTATTTTATGCCGTGGTATGTATTTTAAGTAAGTAATAATTTGATGTCGTAGAAGAAATAGCACTGACTTTATAAATAGGGAATTGAAGTAAAATGGAGTGAAATTTTCTAAGATGTGGTGCTTGAAGGTTTTTTTGTATAGAGTAAAGGACTGAATCTCTTTAATGTTATTCGGCAATCTATACATATAAAATGCTTTGTCCTGAATGACTGACTGACGGATCAACTCACAGCCTAAACCGCTGATCGTAGAGACCTGAAATTTGGAGGGTGTGTTTTTTATATGACGTTCTACCCCTAAGGGGGTGAAAAAGGTATGTAAAGTGAAAAAGGTAGGTAAGGTGAAAAAAGTACTAAGTTTGTATGAGACAACGTGATTCCTTGGTCCAATCTACTTCAAATTTTGCATAAACATTCTTTAATAGAATTGATGGACAATGTATTTCGTATTTTATTGAAATTCATTCCCTGACGGGGTTAAATAGGGGTAGAAAGTTATTTTGGGAGTGATTTGCTTCGAAGTTGATATCAATACTCCTTAGTGCTTTTGATTTAAATTGCATTTTATTTTGACACATGTTTGAAATCTCAATCCGATTTTATTCAAAAAAGGTTGAACTCACATAAAAGTTTGGTGCAATGCAAATACTCTTTATACTTGGAATGTCTCGAAAGTCACCGTACTATATTAGTACTGCATTTGAAGGTTTCTAAGCTTTGCAGAGGTCTGTATTTATTCCTATGATTCCCCTTACACCATCAAATTACCACTTCGAATTCAAGAGAGTGCAGTTTCCCATCAAAGTCTGCTTCGCAATGACCATAAACAAAGCTCAAGATCAAACTCTTAAGATAGCGGGAGTAGACTTGAGGTAAAGCTGCTTCTCTCACGGCCAGTTGTATGTGGCATGCTCCAGAGTAAGCGCACAGAGTAGCCTGGTAATTCTAGCACCCGAAGGAAAACAAAAAATATTGTTTACAAAGAAATAATGCGGTAGGTGTAGTATGTCGATTTCGTTGTAAAAAGATAATACCCCCTTGTAACTTTCACCAGATCAAACGCCGAGCTTCGTGTTTATAAAATATAACAAAATTTTATTTTATTTTCATGTTTATTTAACCTTTAAATCCCTACACTATAATAAACATTGTTATATTTTACTAGCTGCCCGGCCCGGCTTCGCACGGGTAGCACTACGTACTTATCTACGGCGCACCTGCTTCCCTTCCTACCCTACCTATATACATACCTAGCTACCTACACCTGCCAAAATTTTTGGTAATTATTTTACACCTTAGGTTACATTATTGGAGTTTTAGTAAGGATCCCTAATTTTTTTGAATATATAATATAGGCTATGTCACCCGGGGATACTGTAGCTTAAGCAGTGAAATAATTTTTCAAATCGGTTCAGTAGTTTCGGAGCGTATTCAATGCAAAAAAACAAACAAACAAACAATCAAATCTTTCCTCTTTATAGTTTATCTTGGACATTACTGACATCGGTGAAGGAAAAACATCGTGAGGAAACCTGGACTTATAGTTAATATAAGTCTGAAATCACCAACCCGTCTTGGGCAAGCGTGGTGATCAATGCTCGGGCCTTCTCTGTATGAGAAGAGGCCTTTGCCCTGCAGTGGGACAGTAACAGGCTGGAATTATATTATTAGTATAGATAAGTATTCAAACATTTCAACATAATAATTTATATGTATGTAAATAAAAACGTTAAAAACCAATAAAAAATCCAAAAAGCAAAAGCTAGTTTATTATATAACTCTTCTCCTTCAAATAATTATTATTGCCAAATTAGCTAGTAATTCGATACGTACCATCGAATAAGTTTATATCTAATCACCGTAAGGACTATTCTTGCTTGCAGCGCTCGGCGGCTATAGAACCGGGCCGGTAACAGATATGGTCATCGTGTTCACGGGATTTTGTTTTCAAACTGGTTAGATATGAACTTCTATGATGACGTACTATCAAAGAAGTTCATATCTAACCAGTGTCCCAGCGCCGAACTTACTCAAACTTAAACTCAAAGCATTTATTTCAATTAAACCAATTACAAGCACTTTTGAATTATCAAGAAGTCCGTCAGTCAGAAATATGCAGAAGCTAGTTACCTATTCTAAAGCGTAGTAGGTACCTATGGAGAAGAACGGTCAAAAAAAGTCCATGGACACTCTTTTAAATTGGTATGTATATAATTTAAAAGAGTGTCCATAGAGTTTCTTGTCCGTGCTTCTCCATAGGACCTATCCGCCTATTTA
This sequence comes from Agrochola lota, assembly GCA_947364205.1. Taxonomy (NCBI): domain Eukaryota; kingdom Metazoa; phylum Arthropoda; class Insecta; order Lepidoptera; family Noctuidae; genus Agrochola; species Agrochola lota. The sequence continues at coordinate 11,310,415 of OX376223.1, read as the reverse complement.
CTTCCTTTGCTAACCTTACAATGTAAACTTGATACGTTATTCGGCAAATTAGTTTTAATCGAAAAAGAAGTTTCATATGATGGAGGCTGTCAAACACATTCTACCAATAAACTTCGCGCAGTATTGACCAGCACGAATTCTACCGAGAAAGGCGATAGTGTTCTGCTTTCGAACTTCCTTATCCAAGATGTAGATAGTTTAACATCAAGGCTGCCGCAGACAAGCACGACGCGACTCTGGTGGAACAATTTCTATGAAATCTTCATGGAAATTGTTCTACCGGAGTCGCGTCGCACCTGTCTGTAGAAGCCTTTATGTGTAGCAGCGGTAACAAAGTCAAGGCAAAATACGGTAGCTTGAACTCGGGCAAGAAACTTATTCCTCATGAAACGACCGGTCGAACGAGTCTTCAGAAACGCTCATTGTTTCCAATAATTGTTCGCTCTCACACGGCCATTTAATATGATACAACTAAATTATATACGTTAGAATACACGCATTAAATACTATTTTATTATTCATTGAACATACCAACATTTTTAATATACTCCTCATAATAATTACTTAATTTCGAAAGCCGAAAGCCGAAAGCCGAAAATCAATTACGTCATTGTTCTCTAGAATCTGAATAGAATTGTTCGGTATTTAATATTTCAACAGGTTAAGCGTAACATTTATAATACGGTATTGTTTTGAAAGTAATGTTTGTTGAAAACTATTCAAAATGGGATGATGATGTAATGCGATGCAATATCATGATATACAATGGACTGCGATACGATACAGACAAATACCCTAATTCCGTAACATACTCTCAATCACAATGGAAGAAATTTCTTACCTATTGCATCATAGGTTCCAAAAATTCTACGGCTCAAGAACGTAATTATCGCTTTCAAAAGGAAAACCATTGCGATCGTTTGCCATCGTTGTGTGTTACGTAATTTCCCCACAAGTAAATCATTCAGTTAGGGTCACCGAAGTCCATAGTTACTTATATGCTGTTCTCCATGATCAGAAATTTAAAAGTAATATTTATTTATAAAATCTAGAATGTAAAACACAGAATTTTGCTTTGCTAATGATTTGACTACGTCAATACAAACGCATTTAAATCCCATTATTCAGGACGAGATCATAGAATAAACATACAGCATCCATTTTGTAAGATTTAAATAGTTGGAAATAAATTTTATTTGTTTGTTCAGGCTATTGTCAGAAACTTTCCTTTCCGGTGAGAAATCTAAATAGGTACACAAGTTTTGAATAAGAATGATTAAACAGGATACTATATGTGTGTGTTGGCTAAGCGCCAATCTCAGCCACTATCGAGGATGTATGGAAGAGGATATTTGTAAATAAATCATCTTAATGTTCGGAAGAATAAATCCTATTTTATTTTCACTTTCGTTTTGATTGCTGTTGGCCGTTAGGGACATAGTTAATGCATTTGTTGATTTATATTAAGTAAAATTGACGTTTTTTTCCATGTATAGTGGATAAGTAACTACTACCACTGTGTGTGATAAATCATTAATTAAGTCTAATGAATGATTTATCTATCACACACAGTGGTAGTCTCTGTATGGATTATAAAATTTAAAAAAATGAAAATACAATTCTTATAAGGTTTTCCTTTACAATACATATGTCTCTCAAAGAAATTACTTCTTGGTAATCCGACGATCCTCCGTCCTTGGAAATCATTTTTACGTAGAGAAGCGTTTATTTCTTCTAAGAAACATAAAAGGAATCTTCTCAATAGAAAATCAAAGCTATAATTTATTTTCCGGAACACGGGTTCAAAGTGTTCTGCATGAAAATATAATATTATCGTGGGTAGGTAACTAGTTCGTTTAGGTAGTTTTTTTTATTTAATTTATAAGTCGATTTGTCAGATAAGAAGGTAATAACCTTACTAAGGATTAGTACTTAACTCATCTAAGGATTAGTATAGTACCTACATTAGTTTTTCTAACTTTATTTAATTCGACCAAAGAAAAAAGATCAAAGATCAAAGTTTTAGTTAGACCTGAAATGTTATTCCGAAGAGAATGTGCTTCTTGTCTAGATTATTACAAAATTCGAAGTCTAGTTACTATAATTTTTATTGTTCTCGTAATCTAATTCTATTTTCTTTTGTAAGTTATGTATTGACGCTGGGTGGTCAACGTGACATTTTTAAATATGGGTTTAGTTGACTTTTTTTGTCACTTCCTGCCCTGTATCATGGGCACCACATTTTGTGGTTTATTGCCCATCCATATGTCCGCAATCTTAAGGATAAGATTAAAGCTAGCTCTTTGACACTTCCTAAATAAACAATTTATGTAAATAGTAAATCGGGTCTTCCAAATTAGAGATATTTGACTGATGCTTTGTTTACTCAAATCATTAACGATTGATATTGATAATTCTTATCTTATTCAGATGAATACTTATGAAAACGTTCAATTTCAAGTCGCCATTTCATCTCAGCGACGATCACTGTCAAAAAGGTGGTTTAATTACAATTACGAGTAATTCGAGATATTTTGGACAGATTGAGATTGAACTCAGAATGCGAACTCTCTTAAAAATACGGGTATTTCATATTGTTATTAACCGTTGATTTCATAATATTAAAATATCTTCTGTTAAAGCTAAATACCCCAAAAGCAAAACAACTTAAATAACAACAACCTATACCATAAAATATTACAAAACATTGCAACACAACGCACTTTTAATTGAAGAGGATAATTATTCAGGCTGTTCGCCCAAAACAAAAGAAAATGGAACAAAAATGTGCGAATAGTTAATGCAAACGGAAGGAGTCGGAGCATCACGGAACATGAGACAATGGCCACGGAACACAACACTGCAAAATGGATTCACCGCGAATGCGAAACGCGACCCAGTTTCACTAATACCTATTCTGTGTTGTTACTTTTAGAGAGCTGATTTATAGAATCGAATGCACACGTGAATGTGTGAATAGGATTCTATATTGCTTAGCATAGTCATAGTATTATATTATCTGTGGCATAGTAATACATTGTAACCCTAAACTTACCGCTTTCAAGCGTATTTCAAAATAAGATTGAATTTGTTGTTGTTGATTTTTATTATGTTTATTGCAAATATGTTACCAAAAGAAACAATTTATTTTTAAAGCTTTGAATTGTAATCAAATAAATCGGCGAGGAAATAATTCATTCTATAATAAAAACATACAAACAACTGGGTCGAAAAACGAAAAATACATGCTCAATTGCGAAAATAGGAGATTTCAATTTCTCCCACAGAATAAAATATAAGTTATGATGCAAATAAAAAATTAAAGCAAATCTGTGCCAGTTTTGTTAAAAAAAAAAAACTACTGGCTATACATTTCAAAGAAAAAGAAACAAGGTTTTTAGGGCCAGCATTGAAGTCCAATTGTTCCATATTACACACACAGTTCACAGAAGTTAAATACAAGAAGTATAGTTACCGCGATTTTGTGTAAACCCGTTTATGTAATTGCTGGGTACCGTTCGGCGCTCGCACTTGACCTGGAAACATCTTGCTCGTCGACCAGATCAAACATTATGATGTATAAGTATCTTGTTTGATTATTATACCTGCTTTTTATTTGTTGTTGCGATCAAATTTTTAAACTGTGAGCACGGTTTGTTATTGTTCTATAGCAGGGATGGCGAACCTTAATATACATAGGCAGAGTATCTTTTAAAAAAAAAAGTGTCATCGGGTCTAACACGAATGGTGTAAATATAGAATCAAGGCTTTTGGAAAAGGGGCTCGTGGCTAAGTTAAAGGGTCGATCGATCAAAGGTTAAGCAACGCTCACGATGAACTTTGACCTTAAATGTGAAAGCAACATCTACCAGTTCAAATTATCAATATGTTTACAATTTTCAGTTTGAGTGATGTGTGTATGAGTGAGTGTATGTGTGTGTGTGTTTCTTTTTCCATATAGGTAGGTAATTAAATTTTATGTTTACTGCTAATTTGCTTTAGATGCTTAATTTTAAAATCTCAACACCTCACCAATACATTTTTTTAATTGTTTATTTATTTTTTCTATTTAGTTATTAATTTTATAGTATAGTGTTTGTAGCACATTTATTACGTTTATGGAGCATGCGGTGCTAACCTATAAGAAATTGTTACAGTAACCTTAGATTTTAGTAAAACGTTATTTTATCATTTTAACAGTGTAAACAATTGATAGTAAGCCATAAAAAAAAAAAAAACGAGCGAGCCTTACAGTAGTCTCATACGATGTGTGACATTTGACATCTCACTTTGGTAATAAGCAATATTAAAGGGGCGGGGCCTCGTCAAGGTCTTCTCTGCCAGCCAACTCCAGCACCACACGCGATCATTCCCAAATCAAATAGCGCGCGCTTCCCCGGCTTCCTGTAACACACTTCCGTCCCTTTTCACGAAATCACTCCCACAGATTTGATTGCAGAAAAGCGAGAGGAAATATATTACACATTAAAAAATAATGGTACATCGAGGGTGCAGGCGTGGATCACCATCCCTGCATTCCCTAATCATATTGTTAAAGATGAAAGGAAACACTTCGCTTGCCAGTAGCCAGCTATAAACACTGTGTGATGAATTGAATAAAGCTGATGCATAAAAGCAATCCGTTTGATGTGTTATATCAAATATTATGTTCCATAGTGATTCATATCAGCTGTCAGCCTTGTTGAGAGGATTCCATATAAAGCAGTTATTTATATTGTATGTCCTATAATAGGATGCACAGGTGTGATATGTTGAAAATATATATTTCTTGGCTTAATTAATGATAACGCACACAACATAACTTCACGCTTGTGTTCCCCGAAGGGTAAGGGAGAGGTATCTATCTATGTATAGTACACCCATATTTTGAAAGTTATGTTTACGTCCCATGTAATAGAGGGCGAGCCTTTTGCCATCAATCAACCCAGGCCGGACTGCTACTGAAAAATTCCAAATTCTGGGTATTTACGGCAAAACCCAATAACACCCGGGAAATAATGATACATATAATATTACTTCGAAGAATTTGAAGAAATGTTTGCTACATACGTATCGTGATAGTTTTATTTCTATTAATACCTTTCGTTATAGAGTATTATATTCTTTGAACTATACTAAATTATAATTTCTATCTATTGCCAATAGATATTTCTTGTTAAAGAAAAAATTACCACAGAACATCTATACTGTCGAATGCATCGCAGATTCGCAGCCACAGAGTACTTGCAGTGCGCCCGCGTCCCTTCGGTTGTCACCATAGATAATAAATAGTCTATACTATGGACAAGTGATGTTGGAACGTCGGGCGTGTATAGATTCATTTATTTATTACTTAGTTTCAGTTTTTTTGTACTATTTTATTTCTTATTATTTTTATTGCTTTATTATTTGGTCTATCCCTTGATGGGATTTGTCTATGTCCGTAGGTGTGTCCGTGACATCACAGTGGGCCCTATCAGAATACCAGCGCTGCGGTATTTATTTTTAAATATCGCCGTATTATGCTGAGATAGTGGCCTTTTTGGCCTTGCACAGGTCTTTACTTTTCTGTTTGTTTTTTAATTTTACATTTTTTTTTTTGTTTATTATTACTTACTGTTTGTATTTCCTGTGCGTGTCCCAGCATGGTATCCGTTTTTTTGCCAATTAGCAATGACTCTCAAATAGCAATGCCTTGTTCGTGTCATTGGTTTAGGATCAACTTGTTAATTCAATAGAAGAAGCTAATATAAAATTGTATGAAACAACTGATGTGCCATGTGAATAACTGAACATCTTTCATAGCATAAAACAATTTTTACTGATAATTGTAATTAAAAATATTTTTTTAAAGTAATACTTGTATAGACACTGCCACTAGTGTTCCTAAATTATCATCTCCAATTTTCTATATGAAAATAGAATAGCTAAGATTAAGAATACATAATTTATTGGTAAAATGTTACAAAATAAATTAAAAAAATAATTGTAGTGTATGCTTATTGTAACTAGAATATTTAACATAGTTATTCTTATTTCAACAATGGTCCCCAAACTAGGCAGCAGTTTTATATTTTATATAACTAGGTCAGTTTTCTTTTAATTCGAGACATTTTTGCGTTAACTTTAATTTTACTCTAGGTTATTTGATAATGAACATAATACTTAATTAAATAAGGGTAGAGAACTATCAAGATAAAATAAAAATAAATTTGAAATAATAAACGAAATAACTCTGTAAATCAAAAGTATCAAATCAGGGGGACAATAATTATTCAAATGCTTGGTTCGTATTGGTCGCACGTAGATTTGAGACGTGTGTTGAATGAGCTGTCTGCCACATTCGGGCCGACAATCACATGACGATGATAGTTACAGGTACAGGGTTATTAGAAAAAGAATAATTCGTTTGAGGAATAGATAATATGTTTTATAATGGTTCTTTTATTATCTGAAAGAATCAATGTAATCTTCAAATGCGGTTAGATGCTGGTGCCGAATGAAATTCTATGAGCATTTTGTTTGAACTTGCTATGCTACCTATTTGTTTAATTACTTTGATTGGGAGAATAAGACAATTATTTTAAAGATTGTTTTGTTTAATAACACGGAGAGCTCCTTTGGCGGCGTAGGTAACCATTATAAGGTGCCAACTAACTGTAGATTTTGATCAATCGCAAAGCTCGATTTGATAAGACTAACGATCTCTGAGCTGTCAATAAAGTAAGTCTACAAAAGCAACATGGTGACTGTGCGCGTCGATCAGGAAAATTGTAGCAAATGCATAAGCAATCACCTTCAAGCAAACCCTTTCCGCTACGTTAAGCTTTCGAAGTGATTCATTATTCCATAATCTTAGCTATCTTCTGGCCTAAATGGTCATGCTCTCATTACCATGCATAACCAGGCCTTCGTCTGTGATTAGGCAAATTTTTGGTCACGTATTGAATCATAGTTCCGAAGTTAGTATGTATGCTAATAATAGCATTATGCCATAAACTCAAACCGCAATGTGCTTTTCCTATTCATAACATGATGTATGGACAGATAGACAGACATACAGATAAACAAAAGATCACATGAAAGTAGTTACAGGGGAACTAACAAATGTTTAAAAACTTGAACCACCATGATGCCTAACAAAAGATAATGGAGCGGAACTAAAGCCTACATAAACGTTATATCAATTTATATTATACTTATATACAAACCACATGGCTCGTTTTCGCCATGTCTAATCTACACGAAACTTCGCATTTGTTCGACAGTTACTAATTACTTTGTAACTTGAGCCCGCGGAACAAAGAATGCAACGAATTTGTGGAAAAACCTGAGTCAGTTAAACGTTTGTAGGCTTTAACGAGAGGTTATGTAATTATAATCGTTTTGATAGCTGTCGGTTTAGTTTAGAAGTTTATTTGTTTTCTTTTATTAATTGACTTTTGATCGATATTGGGCATGGTAAATATAAAGACAGGAGAGAAGTCATATGCAGGGCCGCGCCGCCTATATGTGCGAAGTGTGCAACGCACACAGGCGTCAGGGCACTAGGGGCGCCGGAGGCGGTTCTGAGACTTAATTTTTACCCTATTTCATTCATTAAGCATCATAGTCGAGTATCGATAAGTGAGTATCTACAAATATTCAAGACAATATTTACGTCTGTGGTTCGAGGGTTTAGGTCGTTTAGGGCTCGGGTTTTGGTTATCATTAATTATGAGCTCTGCGTTAAAATCAAAAGATTGAGAATCAAATGTTGCTTAGGCTGCGGTCTGTCTGCTATGATAGCTTTTTTTTGCAATAGAATAATGTAGTAGCTATGAATAATGGAAGCACAGAATCGCTTGAAATGGCGGTGCTTGGCCTCGGGAGGTCGGGGGTTCAGCAGTGGACGTCTTGTGGCTGAAATGATGATGATGATGACTAGCTTCAGCCCGCCACTTCGTCCGCGGGTTTAATAACGACACCCATTGCAAAAAATCTCTGTCTCTGTCTTTCTCTTTCTCTTTCTCTGTCTTTCTTTCTCTCTTTCTCTCTGTCTTTCTTTCTCTCTTTCTCTCTCTCTCTCTTTGCGAATAAGCGGAAGCGAACCGATTTTGTTCTTTTTACGATAATATAATTTATGTATTTAAAACATCAATAAATAAAAAAAAATGCGGTGAAGCACGACGACCAAAAAAAAAAGAGGCTCTTCATTGGTTTCGCGCACAGGCGCTGCCGAGGGTCGGCGCGGCCCTGGTCATATGCCCGTCGAGCGCCCGAGTAGCATTTGTTAATTTTTTTGGTTAAATACTTTAGAATTGGGCAAAAAATTACATTATAGTGTACTATACAGTCTAGAGTTTTAGACTATAGATATCAATATTGCTATAAAAAGTTAAGGAATTTAAGAACGTCGGAATCGCATGTCCTTATGGACCGCGCGGCGGGTCGTAGGAAGTTTGATGATGCAGATAAAATATTGAAACTCAAGAGATACAGGAAGATGCCCTGAATAAAAAATAAAATAATTGCCACGACCTAACGAGCTATTTAAAATGCCACATATATATGTAAATAGTTTGAAGAAATGAACACAAACAATGATTTTTCTCAAGTAAAGCACGAGCTCTCGCGACAAGATATTATTCCAACATAACAAATGAAACTAGAACATTCTCTTCAAGTGATAGTGGTCTAATTAAATATTGTACTTGGAACGAAGCGAAGCTCCTTTGTTGAAATTATAAGTTCAATAAAGGCTGAGATTGCATTGCAGCTGTCTTCAAACTGTAGGTATAATTGTAGGTAGACTAATTTAAATTGCGCAAAGGATATTACACCTTATTTGTTGGAGCTACGAAATTCTTATGCCGAGTTAAAAGGTTCATTCACTTTGGCAAAGGCACAGATTGTTGTCAGAAGATGCGTATAATAACAATATAATAACAACATAATATTTAGTACCATTATGTTGTTCGAAAACAAAGAGTTGGTGGCACACAGATGGTTTATAACCTGGATTAACACATAGGGTACTTTTAATCCCGGTAGTGCGTTCCTGTGGAATATTTTCCGACATACACGCGGGCGAAGCCGCGGGCAAAAGCTAGTAAAGTACTAATTGAGTAAGCTAATAACACGCCTATTTGAAACCAAATACATTCGAACATAATAAAACAAAAGAAATATGATAGATAACCCATCCTTTTAACTCCGCCGCCATAAAATAATAAACAAAACATGATCTACTTGCCAGCGTTGCCAGTGAGTGATCACTAATTACTAAGTCCGGTAATATTACGTAACTCACACCTACCGAGTTACGCCCTAGTGGCTTTATACGTAATTATTGTTCGTACCATGGCTGTTATGACTCATAATAAGTCATAATCATAACTTAAGAGGCAAACTAGATTGCTTTTGGGAGGTAATTTCAGTAATATCAATGACCTCATTTAACTTAAATTGATTGTTTGATCTTCGTCTACCTTACGAAGCCTATTATTATTCTTATTCCAACTTCTCAGTCAATTGTGTTGGGATTGATGGTATCGGTCGGATAGTCCGATATTAAATTTAAAGTTACTTTACCTAGTTGTATACCTTATTATACTTAAATAAAAATGAAATGCTGTTCGTTGGTAAGCGCATCTTGAGAACGGCTGAACCGATATGGCAATTTTTTGTTTTAAAATATTTGTTATTAGTCCGAATAAGGATTTAAAGAGAGAAAAATAGGAAACGTTTCCCAGAAAATTGGAAAATCTGATAGTCCTTTTTCTATGGGATTTTTGTATGAACAGGACAAAGTTCGTCGGGTTGCCGTATTTCAATATCAAAGTTTGTCGTAGAGTAAAACTTTCTGTCGTCAAAATCGACTGACAAAACCAAAGTAGTTGAAACCTTCTAAGTATATAGCTATATTCATTTGTTGTTGTATTGATAAAAAAGTGTTTGCAACTCGTCTAGTTTCCTCTTTCAGGTGTCATTTGAGCTTGGAGCTATATGCTGTCGTTTTAGTCTTTGAAACTTAGCTCGTGCATTATCGGCGTTCAGTTAGTCGACAGCCTTATCGAATTTCACAGCACCTTTCCAACCCTTTGTAAATCGCCTGAAGTAGCACTTAGCGCTGTTCATGATAAATAATTAAAGCAAGGCATAGTGTAAGATAGTTTTTAGAGTCCTATTTTAGATTTGATTCCTATATTGGAAAAAACGATCTTGAATTTTGTTTGTTTCTATATCCAAACTAATATTATTAATACGAAAGTCTGTTTGTTTGTTACCTTTTCACTCCTAAACCACCGAACCGATCATTATTAAATTTGACAGATAGGTAGCTTAAGACCTGGAGCTATTTTCATCCCGGGTATTGGTATTAAACAATGATGAAATTTAAAAGACACGCAAGTGAAGTTGCGGGAAACAGCTAATACATGATATACAAAAGCCACTACATACGATAGATACTCTGCTTTCGACGCTTGACGTGTCAACACGTCGGCTCCAGGTTCGCAACAAGTCGATCGTCATCCTGAGGATGCCTCGTTGAGAGGTGAAAAACACGTGTCGATTTCTTACAGGGCTCTTTATGAACAGTTAACCGGATTAGGTTACTAAATATAAGTCGTCTATTTTATTTTATAATGGATTTCCGCAAAGTCATGCCTGAGTCAAGGAACTAATACATGATGTGCCAGAGCCGAGTTCTGACTTCGATTAGCTCGATGACAAATCCTGAAAATTCTGAAAAAAAACATCACATCATGAAAAATTATCAAGTCCCATTCGCACTCGCATTACCAGTTGCGTTTATGACTATTGAAAAACCTATTCCAGTTTTTATGGACAACATTAAACATATATTAACAACTTTTTTTATTTGTTTCAGGTAACGCATACGTTTTATCGCCTAATCATGGAAACACGTAACGCAACTGCTATAAAACGTAGGACCTACGCGAGCTAATGCTATTTGCTGTTATTTGATAAACATTGACACACCCTATAACTACCTGTGTAAGTGATGTAACTATAATGTTCAATTTTAAATACTTTATTTTTAAGATTGTACTTAGTCGAGGCTCGAGGCTAAATAATAACAGCCGAAGGTCGATCGAAGGTTAAGCTACGCTTACCGGTGTCGGTTCGTGCAAACGCATCAGCAAGACGGAGCAGTGATAGCCTAGTGGTGTGACCGTCGGACTACCCAGTCATAGGTCTCGAATTCGAACCCAATAAGGCACACACCTCAGATTCATGTGGGTAATGTTTAATAATCACTTGCTTCAAAAACGGTGAAGGAAACCGGCATGCCTGAGCGATATTTTTCGACGGCATGGGAAGCGAAGTCGGAGGTCCATCGGCGGCTTTAAAACTCTGACACCATTTTAGTCACTAACCACACGGAAAAAAGAAGAAGACCTACATATCAAGACCCTCCGGAAAGCACGTAAAGCCGTTGGTCTCGGCTGTCATTCGTAGATCTTTGACAGTCCTTACGGGTAGTCAGAAGCCCGAAAATCTGACAACCAGTCTAACCAAGGGGTATCGTGTTACCTAGCTATTGGGTTGTGGAGGTCAGATAGGCAGTCGTTCTATGTAAAATATTGGTATTCAGCTGCATCCGGGTAGACCGGAAACCGACCTCAACAAATGTAGTTGGGCAAAGGCCAGGCAGTTTGACTTAGTCCTGGGACGGCTTGCATCATAAATCACAAAATGCGCGTTTAGCACTATACATATCTAAAATATCAGTCTAAAGTGTATCAGTGTAAGTGTTTCTGGTGTGTGTATAGTGTGTGTGTGTGTGTAGTGTATCTGGTGTGTGTATGTGTGTGTGAGAGTGTGCGTGGTGTAGTGTATCTTCAAATGATTGACAGAAACAGAGCGATGTTTTAAATACCTACGTTTAGCGGTAAACGTATTAAGGCTTGCGCAGATCAGTGCGACTTGTCGTGCGACGCGACACGAACAATACAATTTCTAAGAAAACTTCACAGTATAACAATAACCGGTGTCGCGTTGCGCGACAAGTCGCGCTGGTGTGCACAAGCCTTTATGCGATTTATGATGCTAGCAGGCCTTTGTATACAGAGTTATCTTTTGATTCGATAGAGAAACATTGGATGAAATAACTCGAATCAGTTCGATATCGAATGATAATAATCCTCTAAGACGGGGTATTTTCTTGTCTTAGTAACCTTCCTTTCTTTGCTATTCGCTTGTCTCAATTACGGCCATGAAGAAGTAACTGTATGGATACAAAACTAAACCCCAATCATAGTAATATTAAAACGTAGTGTATATATCCGCTGTCGGTAACACGGCATACGAATCTAACGGCATTACTCGGGATTGCTCATTAGGCTGTACCAAGGGACCACGGGAAGGCTTTATAATTACCACCCAGGTAACATTACAACCGATAAACTAATTGTTTTATTTGGTGTCTGTTAGTTCGATAGAGTAAAGTTGACTAATTATTGGTAGTGGTTCATGTCAGCGGGGTAATTGTGATCCACACTTGCGATGAACACGCTTTTTATTTTGACAGTTCAACAATTTAATTTTTAGGGTTCCGTACTAAACAAGGAACCCTTATAGTTTCGCCATGTCCGTCTGTCTGTCTGTCTGTCCCGCTGTCTGTCCGCGGCTTAGCTTAGAGACGGTTAGTACTAGAAAGCTGTAATTTGACATTTTTATACATATCAATCATGCCGACAAAGTGGAAAAATAAAATCAAGTTTTTTTTTTTTAGGGTACCTCCCCTACCCCTAAAGTGGGGATGTTTTTTTTTCTCATCTACCCCATGTTGTGGGGTATCGTTAGAAAGTTCGTTCAAATATTATGAGTTTGTGAAAACCATTTTTGGTTTCAGGGATCCGTTTGCGAAATATTAAGCTTTTAACTGATTTTTTTTGTTAGAGTCAAGTGTCGCCCCCCCCCTGCCAGCTAAATGGTTGTACTTGGATTTGTGAAAAAAAACACAGCAGTAGTATATACGTATATAAAGAAATTAAAAGAAAAACTATCAGAGCTAAGTAGACTGTACAGGTTAAAGAGTAATAATCAACCAACTTAAATTTGCAGTTTGCAAAACTTGATTTTCAACTACAATGTTAAGTTTGTGCTTGGGATTAAGTCATCCCAACTACGGAACCCTTCATTGTGCGTGGTCTGACACGCACTTGGCCGGTTTTTTATTTACGTTTATTTACGTTGTTGAGCAGACTAATTTTACAAAAATTCTAAATTCAAAAGTCATTTATTCTAACTAGGCTGAGAATCAGCACTTTTCGAACGTCAAAATTACATAAGACAGTCCCCCTTGAAAACGCACACCCTTCACCACTTCAAACATATGAAGCAATGGATTATCAATCTCCTTGAAAATCTTTCGGATTGAAATTGTGTTACGCAATTAAGGTGCAGGTTAATTGGAGCTTAATTAACCTGCACCTTAATTGCGTTTTATTATATATATTTTAATATCTACAACGTACATAATCAATTTAAAAAACAAAAGCATGAAAATGCAATTCACTTAACATGAGACTTTTCACAGGTCCTGAAATAAATTAAAATGAAAAAATCATCGGTAAATTTCAATAGTGTTACCTACACTATCACCAATGATTTTTTCCAACTATCAAGATGCAAGAAATGCAATCGATTATATTACTTAGATCGAGTATCGATAATCGAGTGGAATATCCTTGCCCCGCATTTCATATCACATTACAATGCAGCGTACACCTCTATCTGAGTAAGGAAGTGTGAGGACACTTGACTCCGATTGTTATAGGTTAAGGTCGAATCGAATGGTTGTATCGTTATGATTGTTATTCTAATCGATATAAACATCAAGTGGTGTTGTTGTAATTATCGCACCGATTTAAGAACAGTTAATGGGCATGTCATTAAAAAAGCGTTGCTTGATAGAGACATGAAATGAATTTTGAATTTTATCGATAGATGGCTTATGGAATTATAGGTATTCGATATTTGTAGCTTTGTGTAACGTTACCGCCAATTATTTTGACTTTATTAGGTACTACCTTCCGCCAGCAGCTTTGCCCGCGTGATATCTTTATAAATTATGGCCTATGTTACTCAGTCATAATATAGCATTCTACTGGTGGCAGAATTGTTTAAATCGGTCCAGTAGTTTTTGAGTTTATTTATTACAAACAAAGAGACATTCATACAAAAAATCAAATCTTTTCTCTTTACATTAGTATTTTATCGTTTGGCCTGTGATGAGGAGAGAGGAAACGCATGTGAGTAAAAGAGTGATGAATATAAATGCTGATGGATGGAGCGGGAGAGGAAGGCCTAAGAAAAAGTGGATGGAGTGTGTGAGGAATGATATGAAAGAGAAGGAAGTGAATGATAGCATGACAGTTGATAGTTGGAGAGTGGAAAAAGAAAACGTGTTGCGCCGACCCCAAGTAACATGGGACAAGGGCAGGAAAATGATGATGATGATGAAAGAGACATTCATACAAAAAATCAAATCTTTTCTCTTTATATTAGTAGTAGTTTAGATTAATTAGTAGGTAGGTTTAGATAAGACAATGCACTTGAAATTCAGTGTTTTTAAAGGTTCGTTTCAGAAATTGGTACAGTTATCTGTTGGTATGTAGGTACCTAGTTACTGTTTAGATATCGGAAAAACAATAGTTATGTTTACAATGATTCCAAAAACTCATAATAATGAAACAACAAAGCGCGATAAAATAATTTGTGAATCTAAATAATTAACAAGAGAGCTTACATTATGCTGTTACTGGAATTAGTTCTGATACACGCCTAACTAATGAATTAATTACGATAATGGTACGGACAGACCGAAATAATGGTTTTACGCAAAACATGATATTAGCACGAAGTAAATCAAAAACAAAGCACGTGATACCGCATTTAACATATTCATTTAAATGCTGGCCAAATATTAGTGGAGGGGTCAGGTGACCGGCCGGATTTCATTCAATTACAAGGGTTGAATTTACATAGGCTAAAGATAAGTCTTGGAAGTATAAATTAACATATTTTTTATCGTGGCTACATGCATAATATATGGGCATACAAAAAAACATTGGTTTAGCTTTTTTGCTACTCCAATGAAATTACAGCCTATCTGAAATTGTTGACGCGCGTACATAATATCGTCTTATCTCATGTAATTTTCAATTGAAGGTGAATTAAGAGCGTTTATTCTGAAAGTGGGCAACGTCGCTAATAGATGTACAAATATTTCGCTGTTTTGATTAATTTGGCAATATTACTGTATGGAAATATGAAATGTGGCTAACTAGCGAACTAGAATATTAATATTGAATTGCAATTATACCACTGCCTTTGATGTTGTAACCGTTTTAGGTGTAAAAAACGCATTTCAAAGGTTCCAAATACTTTTTTTACATCTAAAACTATAACAATAAGTATTAATTATTGCATTTCATAATCAATATTTAGTATTTCAATGCAGTAATATTGCCAAATTAATTAAAACAGGTAAATATTGGACAGCTATTTGCGACGTTGCCAATTTTTAAGATAAGTGCTCTTAAAGTAACTTGTACTTGTGGGCAGCAATATACCATGTTAAGAGGGCCCTTCCCGGTCCGTCTATCGTCAACGCGAGCATGGTCGAAAAGCTTGTTGTTTCATCGAGCGCAAGTGAGAACTGCTAACAAACAAGCGAGACCACGATAACATTTGTACGAATAATAGTGAGTATAAAGTTGTATCAGAAAATACGTGTTTTTGAGTAAACCTTACAAGTTTGTGATTTTTTTTTTTGATGTTTAGAATTTCCATTACATGTGCGAGGTTTCTATGCAGATGTTTTCTTTACTTTTACCAATTATGACCGGCCAAAGTTCGGGTAAAATTTGTGTAAAAAAGCAGATTTTTGGAGGATTATACTGAATTTTTTACAATTTATTTTTATTTTTTCCTTTGATACAAACCTAGATATAGTGCACAAGATACATATTAGTTTAAAATTTTCAAAGAAAGATGTGTTACAACGCCATAATCACGTAGGAGCATTTGTATGAAAAGTATGACGGGTTGGCCGCTCTTAAAGTTACTATGTAATGATATAGGTATTTATATTCTCAAACTATAATCTAGGTATGTTCAGTTTGTAGTTATTCAGAATAAAAGTTCTGCTGTGCAGTAGCACCGGTGACCGAAAAGATGTGCGGAAATCGTTTGTCATGGTACGGGCAAGTGATGCGGAGGAATGAGGGAAATGTCGTGAGGAAAGTTTTTAGTATGAATGTCAATGGCTTTATGAGTAGGGGAAGATCAAGGGAAGGATGGATGGACTGTGTGGAAGATGAGATGGCTAGAAAGGTGGTGACATCCGAGATGATGACCAATAGAGAAGTATGGAAGAAAGGGACATGTTGCGCCGACTTCAAATATATTGGCAAGAGAATAATGAGGTAACTATTGTGATACATAAATTACCAAACTGTAATCTAGGTACTTATGTTTAGTTGGTAGCTCTCCAGAATAATAGTAGGTACTTGGGTAGGTACTATGTGTTGCTTATATCCTCAAACTATAATCCTGGCATGTTCAGTTAGTAGTTTTCCAGTTAACAGTAGGTTCCAGAATAACAGTGCTTGGTAGGAACAATGTGTTAGTCTTAAACTGTATGAAACCATCGCCTAATCAAGACAAGCTCAGAGACTGACTTAAACACAACCGAATCCCAAATAGAAATAAATCTTATTTTGTAATTACTGCTCCGTTATCACATAGTTACAAACACGCCAATATAGTTACTCGCTTTATACAATTCATCCAATTAGAAGGCGGCGACGTAATCTTCAATCCACTTACGATATTTGTTTAGGTAACAGGCTCATAAGAGATACATCAACGCCTTTTCAATCGAGACCGTTACATCAAACACATAAATCTTTACATCTGAAAACAGCTCACTCACCACAGGAAGTACTTCCGTGTACCATCCACGTGATTCGTTCCGACCGTCCATTACGTGAAACAGAAAACAAACAACCAATATGTTATGTCTGTACTTTGTTGTTTAAACTTATCACACCATTATAGGAATAAATAAAAGCATTAGCTGCACACTAGCGGCCAGCGAAAAAGATACATAAGTATGAAGCACGCGGCCAGGTGCACTGCAATCGCCAACAAAATCGGCGTGGACGCTGCGGCCTGGCCACTACTGCGCTATTGCCACTAGAATGGCCTTTCCTTTAGTGTCCCCCTTTAACCCTAACAGATAGTGTTCTTCCAAAACAGGTGCGGACCTTAAAAAAAACCTTATACGGACCTCAAAAGACACTTGCTCTACACCACTACTTTCTATCTCCTTTTTAGCTTATCTAAATACCGCGGAATACGACAAACGAATTTTAAAGATTGTAGTTTAAAAAACATATTTTAGAAAGCGCCACAACGTGTTTTACGTGCAAAACATTCCCAAATTTCCGATTCGTTTACGTCTTTCTTCATTTGTTTTGAAACTTGATTCGTAAGCTTGTGCTACCGCCTGGCTATAAATGCTGTAATTAACATTTATTTAAACAATTGTAAATGGAAATGAACGATTTAAATATTCATGTTTTCTATGCATTTTGATGACACAGAATACGGTAAGGTGTGTGCAAGGCCTTTATGAACCTGGCCCTTATTTAAATTTATGTGATTTTTTAATAGAAATCGAGGAACACTAAAGTGTAAGTCTACTGTAATTGAAATACTGTGGCATCGAAAATAAAATAACTAAATGATGGCACGTGTTAGTAGGATAAAATAAATTTTCATTTTCATGTCGATACCAGGGATGGGAGACGGAAAATACTTCCTGTTATCGATGTATTGAAATATGACGAAGCGGGTTTAAAACAAAACTATATAGAGCACCATAACTATGCAGAATAATAATTAAGACAATCTGATGCCAACCACCTACGTAACCAATTAAACTAACACATTTGTGCATCAATAGACAGCGCCGTGTGTGTTAAACCGTCATTACCGTTAATCACAACACGCGTTTCATTGCGTACTATAATTAAGGACACTTAAGCAAATGTCGTGTTGTCAGTGAACGCCGCGGATTTGTCAATGGGGCATTATCCGGCCAAAGAGCGGCGCAACGACCCAGCGCGGAATCACGCTCGTGACCGTACTGATTGCGACCCCGCGTCATTTGCACCGACCGAACCTAATAGGTGGCTCATTAAAGCACTCATGTCTATGTCATGATAGCACCGAACGTCCAACTGTCAGTTTGGCACACACAGCACTTCAATTACTCTGATGTCGAAGCCGGTGTCAATCGATCTGCTAATCAGTGACGTTACAAATGCACTTTACAAATAGTCGTATGTTTCAATCAGCACTAGATCCTGTTGAATAGGTACAAAGGCAAGTCTAGGTCTCCATATCGCTATGTAGCAACTCCGGGTGGAGCGCGTGCGCACTTCAGTCACGAGCATGTCGCAACTATCACGTTCGAATAGTTCTCGCAATAACGCGTGGCGAACCTACTTCGGAAATGGACAGCCTTTGTTCCTACGGTTGGGAAACGTATGAGTGATGAGGCTCCCCTATCTGCTCGTCCGCTCCTCATTCAATTCCACAGCGTTCACAAAATGAAAGAAACATAACCTCTTACTTCTTAGATTCGTAATTTATTTACAAAAGTGTAGCGAATTTTTTAGCGATACCGATAAAGAACGGTTTATTGCAGTGTGTTAAAGGAATTCCCTTTCGCCCGAATTTTATGGACTCGTTTTATTTCTCCGTACAGGGTGCATTTACGACGTCATGCGCGAACATAAATTTTACGAGATTTTGGACTCCGTTTTAATGGAGTTGGGTTGGCAACTGACCGTTTTGCGTATGGCTAATAAAATGTTGATTTTCGATATTTATCAGTATATTTTTGATCGTGTGAACGGGCAGTTCGTCGGCAAGGTTAATTGGCGTGCGTGCGTGAATTCGCTGGTCGGGCTAGGTCAAAGTTAATGCGTGAATACACATCCGAGTACATATGTATGTAAATGTACTGATTAACGGCTATTATTGATGCTATCGTAATGGCTTCAAGAACAATGGGACGTAATAACTGAACAATGTTAAGTCAAGATACGTTACTATCTCACATTAATTACATGTAAGTAATGCCTTTTGGTATATTGGAAATTTAAGGACATCGCTCATTACATCAGCACCGCTCTGATACGGCAAATAACTTGTCATTCAAGTTAGGATTTTAAATCAAAGACGTTAAAGTCTCTTTTAGGATGGCTTTACAGAATAGTGGACGGCTCGCTGCCGGTCACTACCCGCGAGCCTTCATACGTAAAATAGACTTAACTTTAATGCATTTGATTTTAAATCCTAACTTGAATGACAAGTTATTTGCCGTGTCGGATCGGTGCTGTTATAATGAGCGATGTCCTTTACTCTTCTCTAATGGAATGTGCATCAATAGAATTAAAAAATGTTAAACTGTGATAAAATTGTTAGTAAGTGAACTTTGTTTGCTAAATTGACAGAAAAGAGATATTTAGCTTTTATTAGCAAGGTTATCTTCTGTAATACTTGTTAAAGTAAGTGCATGAATGCATGATGGCTAACTTACCTCGAACGTTATGGTTGTGAGCAGTTACTTAAACATGTTAATTTTGACCGTATTCAACGGCCTTAAAATCTTGTATGAAATGCAAATAGAACCGAAATATTGTTTAAGTAATAGCGTTATAAAGCACGCAAGTTCTGTTTAATTGTTTGTATAGTGCCCTTAGATAAACTGCTATTTTGCTGTTACACAAGAAGATTTCGATTTCGAGATTAAAGTCATTCGTTAAAAAAATCTCGACACAAAACAGAGCAATACCTTTGGAACAATAAGCTCTTAGCTAGAATTACGGAATTAGACGTTCTCATAGCATTACGCAAACAAGACATCGAAATACCAAATTCGGGAATATGAGTGACGAAAACCCCTATTGCGTGCTGAATGTATGTTAATAGCTAATATAGATAAGTATCAGAGGAAAACAGCACAAAAACTTCTCGACACGTATCGTGACATCAAGGTCGGGGCGTTCACACGGCAGCAGCGCCTGCGCAGCGCAAAGGCGGAGTTTTAAAACAAGCACCAGTCGGAACAACCATACAGTATGGGAAATAAAACTACGTAGCTAGGTTAACGATTCACACGCTCGTCTAGACCTTTGACTGAGGTTTGATTGTGCTTTATTGTCGTTTCTTTTGGAACAAAGTGCCTTATCGCATGTTATATTTTGCACATTTGACAAATGAGAACTAGACCGAAAAAGTATAACATTTTGACCGACACAAAACTTTTGTGACGTAACAAAAGTGTTGTGACGATCAAAATGTTACACTTTTAGAAACGAAAGGAACTTTTTTCAGACCTGGTGTCCCACGACACCTCTAGACTGTTTTTGTGCTAGATTTGAACTTGTTTTGACATTTCTGCAAAAATTCTTGTCTTTCGTTTTTATTATAAAAGAGATAAACCTCTTCAAAAGCTCAAATAAGTGGTTACCAACAAACAAACAATTTATATAAATGACGTTTTTGTCATCAAACTAAAGTGACCCGAAATGTGCGTCACCGAAATAAAAGCTCACTTTGTTACGCCAATAAAACTGAGTAGGTGTTAAACTAAATTAATTCAAACACGCATATAAGCTGATCGCTCAAATTGCCTTTCCACTGCAACAAAGAACCATCAAATTTTTTATTAGCTTTTGAATTAAGTACGTAGGCGAGCATTGTAGATCGAATCGTAACTCATTTTTTTCTCAAAAGAATCATTGCTCTATAAGGCAATAAAGGTACGGTACTTATATTCACCTCGCTTATTGCTTTTTTGTCGGGACAAAAACAGAAGTTTGACAAAATCCGCGTTACAAAAAGTCGTGAGAAAAAATATCAAGATCACTGCCAATGGCGAGCGAGGAATCTGTGACCACGACTAAGGTCAGCGGCTACGGGTGATACCCTGTATTGTGTTAGCAAAAACTGTAATAATACGTGACATTGCATTTAATAGCTTCGTTAAAGATGCATGCGTTAAGTAATCGTTTGTTTTTGCAATGTAATAATAACCTTATGTCGCTGAAGCTATTCGCTCCAGATTAGAGTTGACGTAATGTGACGATATGCACTAATGTAGTCTAATGAAACAACTATGTATATTGCAACTGTGTGTAATATTACAAATGTCAAATAGTATAGCAATAAACAGTAATAATCATACGGATATTAGCAAATACTTACTGTTGTAATTTCATTATAAAAACCATCGTGGACTAACATCTCATAAAAGGAAAACATGACTGATATCTTTGGGGTGATATTATTATCTCAGAATATCACGTTTAAAAAGATATCCTTATTTCTTTGTATTTGCCAAGGTGAACAAAATTAATGAAATTCATCTCGGACCATCTGTCAACTGGAAATATAAGTAGGTATTACCTCCTTCTGTTTCTGTTATCGGAAGGCTGCCGGCAGTGCCCTGTCGAACATCATAATTTGGCTTCCCAAGCGTGTTGATTATGACATTATCTTCAAGGCCATTCATTGTGCCGATCAAGGGCCCATGTTCAGCCGCCATGTATCAATATCAAAGCAGTCTTACCATGTACCCAATATATCAAAACATAGTTTCTCTTTCGGAATATATTATAGGCACCCGGCTGAAATAAGACCTTTATGCTGAAACTTACGAATTTACCAAGAGTTGTAACAAATACTCGCCATTCATCAATATAATAGCGAATTTGAGTCTTAGTTCACTCTACTGACGTAAGGGATGCCATAAATCGAAGCTATTGAACAATGTTAGTTATGTGGACAATAGCATATCGGTGTCAAGATCGTTAGTCCGGGCCAGACCGCTTTTGTCTTCTTTTGAGGGCCGAATATCAGACACATGACGACAAAGACATAGCTAGTAAAATATTACTTTACCGAGGACAATGTGAACTTTAGTCAACAGGAAGTTATGTATAATGTCATCTTAATTAATTGGCCAAAAAAATAGATTGGCTTATGTACGACAAAAAAGTTATACATGTCACAATAGAGTTATGAATGACTCAGGTAGGTAAGGCTCAAAGTAAGCCTTCATTGTGGAGCAAATATTTTTTGCTTGGGTATTTAGAGACAAATTACGCCCAGAGGTATAGGCGACCCATTCAATGTGGTATTTCTGTGAATACCTCATTTTGGGGAAATGTGTCGCACACCCGGTGACCTAGTTGTACAACCGATTGCAGAAATGAACGTGATTTTATCTTTGACTCATAAAATCTGTCTACAAATTTGCTGAACTTCAGAGTAGCTACGTACTTTATAAATTATAGTCCGGAGTAAACAGAGAGGACAGCACTAATTAGAGCAATCTTAGTAAAAATAAAACTCTTGTAGCAGCTACCATAGTCATTCGTTTCACAAATTAAATTATTTATCAAGCTACGGTTTTACGTGAAACTTTTTAACGTTGCTTTTATTAAAAATTTCTGTAGTTGGAAAAGTTATAACAATATTTTATGGTCGTGCGGCATCAAGTATTTATTCACGGCTTAATTTCGAATCGAAACTCGGAGACGAGAAATTGATTGATGGAATGACTGTGTTCAGTTTAATTTCGTCTTTTCATATAACGCAAAATAAATATCCTTATATCTACCTAATGTAAAATGTCACGACTATTTGTTTCCAATTATTCCTGAATTTAATAACACCGAAGGCTACGGTATCATTTCGATATCACATAAAGACTGGTATAAAAAGATGGATGTTCCTTCATAAAGTAAACCGCTGGACAGGTTTTGACAAATGAGGTGTTCATCGATTCTTCTAAGTGACACGCGTAGTGGAAGGTTCTAGGAAGGGTAGGTTATATCAATAAACATAGAGGTTTTTTCTACTGGTTTCTAAGACTATATCGTTCGTGCTAATAATATCTTTTTACTTGCAATTTTGTAAAGTACACGAAAGTAAATTCATTTTCTCGCATCAGGTAGAGTAGGAGTGTACGAGGAGCTCGTGGTTAAGTAACAATAGCCGCACTGGTCGATCCATCAGGTTAAGCTACGCTTGCCGGGGTTGGTCAGTGGATGGGTGACCATTTTTACATACCGAGAATCCTCCGTGCCTCGGAAAGCACGTTAAGCCGTTGGTCCCGGCTGGTAATCGTGGATCTTTGACAGTCGTTACGAGTCGTCAGAAGCCCGAAATTCTGGCATCAGCCTTACCAAGGGGTATCGTATTACCCAGTTTCTGGGTTGTGGAGGTCAGGTAGGCATTCGCTCCATGTAAAATACTGGTAATCAGCTGCATCCGGTTAGACTGGAAGCCGACCCCAACATAGTTGGGAAAAGGCTAGGCAGATTGACGTAAAGTAGGAGTACAAATGTTGAGTGACTTGAGTGTGATTAAGTAGGTAGCTAGTACCAAGGCGACCGAGGTCTGCCCGGATGAAAATAGAGAAAACGAATTTTCCCAGATATGAGACCTAGCCAAATTGATTTTTCGTCACCGTAAATTATATATTATATATATGGCAACCCCTGTATAGCAACATTCATCGAAATCGTTAGAGCCGATTTCGATAACGTGATTAGAAATATATATATACAAATATTGCTCATTTAATAGTATAGGATAGGATAGGATAAATTATTGTTGTAGTCATTATCACATAATTATTATAAAACAAAGTGCACCGCCGCATCTGTCTGTCTGAACGCGATAAACTCAAAAACAAACCAACGAATTTCCATTCGGTTTTCACGAATGGGCGGAGTGATTCATGAAAAAAGTTAAAGTGTATAATTCATTAAAGGTTTTGTGTAAATTGGCTGAAATATGACGAAGATTATTGAAGATGGAAAAAATCATACCGACTGGGAGCTTTACTGGCGTGCTCGCTTATACCAATAGGACTATAAGAAAACAATGTATTACGGAATTATTCAACCCGTGGGATACATATTTTCCGACATCCACGCGGGCGAAGCCGCGGGCAATAGCTACAACATAATATATTCCGTAAGAAATTGTCATAGAAAACAGGTTAAACAGGCTAAAGTATATTTTTTAAAGCCATAAGTGTCCACAGGCATACACCCATTTCCCATTAAAGTTTAAACCTATAATTATTATATAAATGTTACGAAATATAATGTGGGGAAGTTGGGTTGACATCCGTGTGGCCAGGTGGCGGGAAATGGCGACCCCGTTACCACAGAGCAGATGTAACAGAAGTGCAGAAGGCAAAGCCCTTGTAATAATAGTAAGTGCACAGCCCACTCATGAAACGTATACGCCTACCTACGCCAAACTAAACCAAAATGCTATGTCATCTGCATATAAAGCTCTGCAATCTTTCAAAGGTGTGTTTAAGGGGGCTGTCTTTTGTAACTAATAACAGCTATAACCTTCAATAAGTGCTGATTCTCAGCAAAATTGAATGATTTTGGAGTGGTCTAGAAGGTAAAATAATCCCTTAAATTCGATATTTTTTTCATATCTTCGGATCATTCGCAATGTCACAATGATATTCTTTGTTAAAAGTCACAATCTAGAAATAGAATATCTCGGCTGCCTACGAATTCTGTCTTGAAAGTGTGACTTCGATTTTTTTCATTGTGTCTTAAGTTTAGTCTTTTCTAGCCTTCTTTTACCTGTTGACCTTCTGAATCTTCTGTACACTATCTACCAACGTTAGTACGTTCGTACCTGTACTAGGTACCCTGTTATAGTGCTGTACCGACCCTGGGGCAAATCACCTCTTTCGCTGGATCAACGCACACGGTTCTAGCATGTCTGCGGTCTCATGTCGATATTGGCTTAGCTTTCACATCATGTACCTACCTATCTATTTGCTGTTTATTAATATACTAGTTGTTGCCAGTGACTTCATCTGCATGGATTTTGTATTTCATAATTTTTACACGACTGCCCAAAAAAGAGTGTTATGTTTTTTAATTCTAATATACAGGAAGAAAAGCAGACTATGCACTTCACCAGGTTCCAGGCTACCTACCTGTTTACGATCGATCATAACAATCGGTTCAGCGATTTAGGCTTAAAAAGGACAATGACATACAGACAAAGTCAATATCGTATTTATAATATTAGTATGGATGGATTCGAAACACATTGCTAATCAATATGGTTTCTAGAAAAACTGCCAGTGAAAACTACTAGCGCTATTTGGCCAAAACAAATATAAATAATAGGTATGTAATACATTAGTATTAAACTTACTTAAAACAAAGAAACCTAGCTATTTTGTCAAGTCGTAAAATCCGTGCAAAGGAGGTCGCTAGTCAGGAATAAAATAAGAACGTTTATAATAAATATTCCGACCAGAATTCTGCCCAATTACAGTTTTCAAACTCCATTTCTATCTTGATGAAGCACATTTCCCCATATAGGAACCTATACCATGCCAAGCTTAGCCACGAAAACTTAGTGAGTGATTACCAATGATCGGAGTAGGTAGATTGAACTGGGGTCATTGATCCGAAACGTATATATTACTATGGACATTCCTCCGGAATTGGTGGATTATTAAAAAAAAACCGGAACTTATGTAGGAATTGTATTCTGCCAGAGTGGAAGGAGTCATTTGATGATTTGCCATCCTCAAAAAAAAGGTAGGAATTGTAATAAAATAAGCAATTTTATTCTTTATTATTCTTCCTATTTTTTTTTTGTCACGATTTGACAAAACCCAACGACTACCACTAATAATAATACCACTAGTAATAATATCACTACCAACATTAACAATATTTAATTGAATCCGGAAATACCGGAATTACTTTCCGGAAAAATGGCTTATCCATGTTATTCTTTCTGTGTGCATTTATGATACAAGTACTAAAAATCAATCTACCTACTCCGATCACTGGTGATTACACTCACGAACGTTCCGCTCCTACGAGTACGTAGGTGCCTCCTAAAAAGAAACAAATACATACACAAACATTTTAATATCATTATTAGTGTAGCATTACCGTCATCGGATATGGATTTATGTACGGATATAATGTTTTTATTACCATTACTTTCAGAACAATCTTTGCTCGTAAATATAACATTATTTTATTTGTGTTTTTTATTACTTTTGTATAAAAAGAGCAATATTATTGACCATGGGCATTCGAATTACAACTCGACCATTGAATAGATTCATTTTTCGCAGAAAACACGATTGGATTTTTGGTAAACAATAGTTTTCCGATGCTGAAAAAATGTTGTAAAAGCTTTCTATGTTGAAAGCTTTGTACTAGGTACTAAATAAAACTACTAGCAACTGAAAACGATCAATTCATCTGTATTGTGGATTGGTAATTTGCTTGTGTATCGCAGCTGCGTTGTTTATGTAACATAAATGAAATGGAACGAATGTATGAACAAAAAACTTGATACTTCACTGTTATAATAACGCCACGATGCAATCTTCTTGATTCACCACACTTTACATGACATACACCAGAATGAAATGATAAACCACACCACACCATGGTGACCACGAAAATATATCATAAATATGTGCGCCTCACGGTTTCACCCGCATAAGTCTCGATCCCGTGGGAATATCGGGATAAAAGGTATCCTATGTCCTTCTCCAGGTCATTTGGCATATGGGTAGGCCATGTGCCAAATTTCATCCAAATCCGTTCAGCCGTTTAAGCGTGAAAGCGTAACACACAAACGCACTTTCACGTTTATAATATTAAGTTAGGATTAGGATTAAAGACACATCTTCATCATAATTTTTAAGAATATTGAAATTAATTATCTGCCTTTAAAAGTCACGTTTATTTCAATCCAGAGACGGTGAGAACGATACTGTCGCCGTCACTGCAAAATGCAAATCAATTTAATCCCTTTCCTTCACAGACATTTTTTCTCATTAATCTTTTCTTACTGGTAATACTTTAATGTTCTAAATCTAAGCTGGTTTACTAATGGAGCTTCAGACGCGTCCCGCCTCGTTATAAATGGTAATGGCCGCTCTTTTATATGAGTTTTGTTTTGTGGGCCAAAACAATGCTGTTCAACCACGTAATGTGCTGCTTAATGACCGAGTGTTTATGTTCATTAATAATTTTATTGTGACCTTTGCGCTGTGAAGTATTATAAAACAAAAACATTTGAGCGCTTGCCTTTTCGTAACTTAATTGAATACGAGATGACAGATTTTGTATTACCTCGCTGGTATGACCAATCTATATGAAATCTGATCCGTGAGTATTGAATGATTACATTTAGCTCCTTATCAACAAAAGTAAATAATGTATTATAAGAGTATCATCCTTGAAAGCTTGTTCCTAAAGCATGATGTTTTTCTACCTCTATGTTGTCCAAAAAGAAGCCAATTTAATATGGTTACATAAATAAATAATGATAAACCGACACAGAAGCTAGCAAACATAAAAACCAGCCCAGCGTCCCCAAGTCCCGTCCTTGGACAAAAACAACACTAGATTTTTCAATTTGGCAAAGGAGGTAGCCTCTAGAGGATTGTGTGGGTTTTAGCTTGGGGTATAACGGCATCGCTAGGTATAATCCTCGGCATCGGTAGGATTACAGACTCGGAACCCGTCTAGTGAAGTACAGAGCGTCAATACCTAGCGGGATGATTAATAGCATACCGATAATCCCTCGGGCTCCTGATATCGTTTTGCTCAACGCTCTGAGTCGTCGCTCGTTTTCCCCATCGCGATACTAAAGTGACCACAAAGTCCACAGACATGACCTCCTCACTCAATTGAGGCCACCTCGGAGCCTGTCGCATTCATTGTTTTGTATTTTTTTAATTCAATAGCTCATTTGTATTCATAACTCGTTTTACTTTCTTTTTCGGAATAACCAATTAAACCACTTGTAAACATTTTATGATCCTATCTGTCTGAACATGAATACTTAAACGTCTTGGTATCTTTTTTTACTAAGATTAAGTTCTACAGTTGAGCAGTGATAGCTTAGTGGTGTGACCGTCGGACGGACAAGTCATAAGTCTCGAGTTCGAACCCAAGGCACGCACTTCTGGCTTTTCGGATTCATGTGCGTATTGTATAATTATCACTTGCTTCAAAAACGGTGAAGGAAACCGGCATGCCTGAGAGATTTCTCGACGGCATGTGAAGCCAAGTCAGAGGCACATGGGCGGCTTTAAAACTCTGTAACCAGGTTAGTCAATAACCAAACAAAGTGAAGAAGAAGTTCTACAGTATACAATTTCTAAATTAGGGTATCGATTTGGTAAAAGCGACTACTTTATCACCCTTTTGTTCTAAATTCGTCGATCAGCATTATGGAGTGTGATCTCGGCACTGCCGCATCAATTAGTCTCTTGTCAGCGGCTCTTTGAATCATTCACCAAATTCATTCTCGCTGACTTCACTATCCATCTCTATTTTAAACTAGAATTTAATAGATTGGGTGAAAATCTTACCTGTCTAAAACAAAGTTTCGAGACGCTATTTTCTTGCCTTTCATTATTCATAACCAAAAACGAGGCGACGAATTTAATAAGGCCCAAACAAATTCTTAGTCGTAATTAAATTGATGAAGTGCGTGACGGTGGTATCAAATTCATAATTTGGAAGGGAAATTTTTCATCACCCCGAAGCGTTATGCCAAATTGAATCGAGAGCCATGAATATCCGGATGGCCCGACGACACCCGACTCCCGACGATGTTGATTCTCCCATTTCTCCCGACGCACTTTAAATACCTTCCATTTCGGGACATTGTCACAATTTGCTTCACGAAAATTGATGATGTCAAAACGTAGTATGAATTCCAATGAACTTTGTTATTTCTATCACTGAGAATTAAAGCGATTGCTTAGTTTCGCAAAACTGATAATCTGATTGGTAGCTATTTAAAATTTTAATCTATTGATGATCTTCCGTGGCGTAGAATCTACGCTGTTACCAATTATTTAGCACCTAGCTTAATTTTCATCTTTCCAGTTAACTACTTATCCCCAAGATCACTTCATTCATCATAGAATTAGTCCAAAACTTTACCCACCGAAATACTTCTCCAGTTTTATATGAAAACTATTTTAACTCCGAGTGTAAAACTATAGCGTCCGCTGCTTCATTTAATGCATCAACTACCAAATAACTGCCGCACGTGTTCGCGACGTATAAAACTCCTGTAAACAGTATTTCCTTGCCAAGTTTTCGTATGGTCTATAAAATGTATGTTGTGCACGTTTAGAACTTGGTGTCATAAACGTCGGTGTGCACCCAGCATCTCAATCAAACGTGTCTGAGTGGCAGGAATTTGGAAACTGTTTCCACTCAGCCGGTATTAGATCGAGGACGAGGGTCCGTCAATCCTCCGACAGTTATACAGACTACGGACTGCGACCGTCCATCGAAACGTAATTTACTTATTTTTAACTGCCTATCAACCGTTTCTTCTTTTACTCCCCTTTTTGCTATTCATCTGTTTACTTGGATATCGATTACACAGCTTATTATCATAATGCTTCATTATATTTTTTCCGTCACGGGTGAAAAATCATATATTATATTATTAAAAGTTACGTAACGTAAGTACACCTGCTTCAGCTTCGAAACATTATTGTGACGTCTCTTGTATGCCCTCCACGTATAAAGTTCTATCTCATTACTAACTTTTCACAACGTAAACAGACAATAAATATACTGTAACCGTGATTTTGTGAGCATAATAAATCTTTTGGACACATCTGGTTCTGTTCATTCAACAGCTGGGTTATGCTTGTAAATTCGTACAAAAACCAGCCACGGGGGCCGAGCGTAAGTACATGCCTAAAGGATCCCAATAGAACGCAACCCTCGGGTTCCATTTGAAAGGCATCGAAGGTATACCTTTTTTCGTCGTCATCTACGCCCACAAAGACAGCTAATATAAAAGAGCCTACCTGAACCACTCGAACGTACACGATACCTTAATAAAATGTTAGCAAATGATATGGGTAGACAAGGTTCTCAGTGTTATTTCTATTAGGAGAATTATTAACATTGTTTATGTATTTAACACACTGTTTTACACCGTGTTTCTTTTACTTTTTGTTTTCCCTCTGTCAATGTCAATGGTCTGTTTGAAATATATATTTTTTTATTTTATTTTCATTTTTATTATATAAGATACTCCTTTAACCCAAAGAGGTATGGTTTCTAAATAGATGTTCATAACTTTATGAGTATTACGAATGAATGGCCTCTTCTTCTATTTTAGACGAGATAGTGGATATTATGACATACTAGCTACGCCCGCCGGTTTCACCCGCATAAGTCTCGATCCTGCGACAATATCGAGAAAAAAAATTATCCTATGTCCTAATCCGGCTATGGTCTACCCATGTGCCAAATTCATTATTCAAATCCGTTCAGCCGTTTTTGAGTGATTCAGTAACAAACATCCAAACATACAAACTTTCACATTTATTAGTTACAACTACAACCACAAAATCAATCTTTATCTTCAAAACTTCAGTAACTGCATACGATTTGTTTATGTGGTCCCATCTATGTAAACCGATGCAGTATCGCAAGACAAGTTGAGATAAACTCGTAAAGCCAACGTGATGTTTGTAAAATGTATCCCCAGTGATACAAGTACGGTGAATTGAGCAGGAAACAAATACAATAGCGAATATTTCTCGTACGAAATTCAAATGCTTTTCACCCTTCCTATGGAAATTGACGCGAATGAATAATAGAACTAGTCCCAACACTTTATTTGATAATATTCAAGCTACCAGCTACGTGTTTGAGGTTAAATTTTCAATTTGCATAAACATTTTATCATTAGAGTTAATGGCATCGGTTGATGCTAATTTGGATACCGTCCAATCATCGATGTCAGTGAATGTAACTGCATTATCAAGCCTATCGATTGGCCGGATCAAGCTGCATTAATGTGATATGGGCAATAAACCATAGAGCTTGGGGCTAAGTAATAACAGCCGCACGGGTCGACTGACCAGGTTAAGCCACGCTTGCCGCGGTTGGTCCGTGGATGGGTGACCATCTTTACACACCAAGACCCCTCCGTGCCTCGGAAAGCACGTGAAACTGTCGGTCCCGGCTGTCATTCATGGATCTTTGACAGTTGTTACGGGTCGTCAGAAACCCGAAAGTCTGACAACGAGTCTTACCCAGGAGTACCATATTACCTAATAACTGGGTTGTGGTGGTCAGATAGGCAGTCGCTCCATTTAAAATACTGGTATTCAGCTGCATCCGGTTAGACTGCAAGCCGACCCCGACATAGTTGGGAAAAGGTTGGGCATACTGGAAAAATATTATATTATTACTGGATAAAGGTTGGTTGGTTTGATTGGCAATAAACCATAGAACGTATGAAGCAGTAAACAATTGCTATTATCATGAGGAATAGAACAGATTTTTAGGTATAACCGATGATTTGCTACGCGATCAAGAAAGATAAACGTTCATTTCTATGTAACCTTGTCGGTGTCGTGTAAAAGTGGAATGAAATAAAAATGAATATTCAAATTTATTTATTTGTACACATAAGTACAATGTTGAGTACCATGACGGTAAAAATAAGAATATTGTGTCACTATGTGCTGCCTTGCAAGGCGTACGATCATTACAACAACACGAACGCAGTAGGTAGGTAATAGGTAACAGGTAGCATGTATAATTATAAAAATACTGCTAAGTATCAGTCTTAAATCTTTGTGAAGCGTCTGATATCAGCTTTAAGCGCATAGTGGTACATGCCTGTAACTGGCACAAAAACAAGCAAGTAGCTTGCATGCCATTGTGACATCCACCGATCAGAATTTGTTATGGCTCAATGGCATGCAAGCTACTCGCATACTTTAAGGTGTTAGAGAAGTGCGAGTGAATTGTCGTGCGTTTACGTTTACAGTATAGACAAGCTGTTTAAAGTCAACAGTAGGCATTCTATGATGGTGAAGCAACAGTATAAACATAAATTTTGTCCAAAAGTGATTTTGCCACACAGTACGCCAGCTGAAGAGGTAAACAGTCGTGTGTGTAAACATCCTGTGACTAATTGTGCGCGAACCCCAAGACGAGACAAAACATATGTGCTAGCTACATCCATCTAGTCTGTTTACAAGATATTTTACTCAACTTAGTTACCGACGTGCGTTCGGGAAACGAGACTAACGGTATTGTTGCTTTCGTGGAATAAAACTAGATTAACGTTTGTTTCTATCTTGGGAATGGTGTATTACGTGGAAAATGTATTGTGATATATAAGACAGAAAATACTACAGTATCAAATACCTATAATAACTTATAGGTACTTAGCTAGGACGCTGAACAATAAGAGCTATACATACCTAGTTTTTATGGACTGCTATTCCACGATGCGATATTGTTAGGTACGTATTGAATATTTAACTAGATGGTTAAAGGACATTGCTCATTATAACAGCTCCGCTCCAACGCAGTAGGTAACGCCCCGGCACCGCCGCTTCGAAAAATCTAGTCGCCAACGCGCAGTAGGCAAGGCGACCGCTAGTCGCCAACGCGCCGTAAGCCAGGCGACCGCTAGTCGTCAACGCGCCGCAAGCAAGGCGACCGCTAATCGCCTACGCGCCGTAAACAAGGCGACCGCTAGTTGCCAACGCGCCCTCAGCAAGGCGACCGCTCGGTGCCGGCCGCCACCGGTGAGGTGACAGCTTGTTGTTCATTCACAAACGTTACCGCGCGGCCGGCGAGGTGTCACCGCGCGGACGGTGAGGCGCCGCAGGCGTTTCTTCGCCGGGGAGCGGACTCCTCTCCTCGCTTGAAGCGTGCTGTCGGTGTCGCTCACTGCCCGCGAGCTGTTCACTATTCTGTATAGCCATCGTAAAATAGACTTTAATACATTTGATTTTACATCCTAACTTGAATAACAAGATATTTGCTGTGTCGAAGCGGTGCTGCTATAATGAGTGATGCCCTCAAGTTGTAAGCCAAATTTCTGCAAACAAACAAAATTAAATAAAATGAAAATTGTTTGGCTTGTTCTGCAAACAAACAAAACAAAATTAATGGAATAAGTAATCTTTTGTTCTAATAAACGTTATGCCCTTTATGAATTTCTGAAACGTATCATCTGAAACAAAATATGTAAGTATTAAAATACAAGCTGATACTTTAACATAACAATAAACATTGTGAAAAGAGCTCTAATTTGCGAATTTTGACATGTGTCACCCCAGCGCACATCCACTCAGGGTTTTGGGTGGATTTGGCCAAATAGGCACACGGCCCGCACGTGATTTAGCCAGGCTTTGTATTTTTATTTAGGTACGACCCGACGTAAAGCTAAAAAGGTTACAATATTCGCACCGCGAAAATATTTTTTTTTTGTTATTAATTTGTCACCCTCTGGCACTTTTGGCTTTATTTAGGCATGTTACATACACATAGGTTAAAATTTTGTTCGCGACAATATATTTCCGCGGCATAGGACAGTTCCTAATATGAAAATAAACAACGTCATGAATTTGTTTGTCTTCAAAGTTTTTACAGAACACCAACAAACCAGTTCGATGACCTCCTCAAGAATAATAAGAGAAGGTATCAAGATGAAGGGCATGTCACTCACCTGTTATCGTGTACATCACAAAATGTTCGCACTGTACCAGTCATTGCGTACCTAAGCTATCATTTTTCACGTCCTAATCCGTACAGGGCTCGTCAAAGGGAGCTTATCGTGGCCTCAATTTATTTCCGAGGGATTGCCACGTAAACCTTGTCATAGACGTGTCATACTGTCGTATTTACTTCGAATTACACGGCGATCGTCAGCAACCACAATAAAAATGAGGTTGTTATGAGTAAATATTTACTGAGAAAGCAAAACAAAGAAGAACATTATTAATTACGGTGACGGGTCATGACTTGTCGGAACATAGCGGCTATCTGTACTGTTTGCCTCCCGTTTACGTATCGAAATTTAATTGAGTTATTGGGAAACGAGAATTTTTGAGTAGAACAACTGAATAGCTCTCTCTGGGATATCTAGTTTCCTAAAGGACTGCGTCAAATAGACTGTAGTAACATCGTATAGTCATCTATTTACCTACTGTGTACCTAGTCGTAAATATATTTAGTAAAAGTCCTGGTTCCATCACAATTATCGTTTGAACTTCCTGATGTTATAGCTTCCTGAGTAAAAAGCTAGACTGCTTTAGACAAACGTTAAATGTATAAATATTTCTACAAGAAAATGTTTTCCCTAAGTCGTAAAAAAGTCTTCTTTCACAGCGTCTAAGCTTTCAGCTAAATAAACACTTTCTATTCACTTTCCGACATTTATGAACAATAAGAACTTTAGTGCCACATTCCAACAAATATTATTACTGTTCGATATACGAGAATAAAGCGAATAGGGCACAATAAAACTAGTGGCCTATTATAAAATAATAAATAAACTCTCTGGACCGGAACGTGTAGCAGTGAAATCATAAATAACAGTTCATTGTTCTCCAGATATTTGTTTTACATGAACTATCAATTTGTATTGGAAAATGTACAGTTGTATCGACACGTTGTGTATTGTGTACCTAAGCCATACTTTGTTTATTTAATTTGTGTAGACTTTTGTACCTACCTTAGGTACAATAAAACACAAAAATGTATGAGAATTTGGTGACAGATTTATCTCTATTCCAATTAAGGTTTTTCGAAACTCGAAGAAGATAACAATACTAGAATAGATCTTATCCAACAGTAAATCGAACTGTTCTTCACACAAAACAACAGCAGCAAATCGAGAATGCAGATCTACACATCCTTAAGTAATATAGGAAATAGATGGATCAATTAAGGTGCTTTTACATCCAGTGTCGGCAACGCAAATGACTCGTTGCTAATAGTGCGAACACGCGTGTGAACGGAGCGTCCAAGTCGTGATCTTAAGCTTCCTCTTCCTTGTACACCCACTATCACAACTAGAACAAAAAGTTTCCTTCAGGGATTATGTACTTTACTGAGGGCCGTGTGAACTAGTATTTTCTGATCATTAAAGCCCCGAACATTGTTGTCGACATAGGGCTGATGTGTAGATATCGACGTTGCTATTTTGTCGAAAATTGGAATACTTTCTCCGAATAGCCTAATTTATTATGTTTTCGTTGTGTGAAACTGTAGAAACAATCCCTACTTCTATTGTCAAACTAATCGAATCCGCTGATAAGCATCATGCTTTGTGTAATCTACAAAGGGAATGGATTATTATTACATAACAGCTATACGTGTACTACATTATTGAAACCAATAAACAAGGATACCTAATTATCCCTAGCTAATTCCCAACCTCTAATTGTTTCCAAATGATTACTCAATAATCTCGCTTAATATGCGGTTATAATATTACAAGTAAGTACTTATATTTGTGATTCGATGGCACGCTTTTTAATCGCTCATCAAGTCATCACTCATTTCAACAACCTACACACTTAATATCGCCTCGGGTTTAATTAGCTAGTAATAAAACGCGATCGTTTTCTATAAAATATGGAACGTTTCATCGTATTAAAATATTAAGCACTTTTCTAATCAATACGACATCGATGAAACGAAAAGTCTCATAAACGCAAAACACTACTTTTTACTGAATTTTATAAATTTGTATATGAATTTTGAACGTCAGCCGCTTTTTAAATAACCATTTATTGGATCCGTAACACTGTGCAAATGTGGATAGCGTTTTGTTAGCTTTTCATTGTTGTTTTGTTTTCTGCATTCGCTATTCGTTGGCTATGATTCCAAATGTGTTTATGCTGTAAAACATAAAAAAACGATGCTTTTAGTATTTGCTGCCATCTGCAGCACAATTTTGCAAGCGTAACGAATATCAAATTTTGAATAAAAAAATGCGCCGACAATCCGCCATAAAAAGTCAACCACTCATAGCTACGATGTGTAAACTAGATCCCATCTGCCGAGAATTCGAGATAGTGGAGTAGAGTACCCTATCTATTCCGCCGGTGCTAGGTTTTCACAAAGGGACCATTCTCGGTAATTCTATTGAATATCATCGGCGATGCGATGCACGACGCCCGGACCCTGTACACGTGTAATCGGTAAATCGATGCCTACTTTGTTGTAGGTATTTGCTGTGTGTGAGTAAAGCAAGTGAAACGCAATAGCTCATGAATAGGTGTGGACAAGGGATGTCTCTGTGTGAGTAATATAGGCTTGATCACGAAGGCTTGATGGATTTTTTGTTCAGTGTTAAAAAAACGATATCTTTAACGATAGATTGTTTTGTGAAACTTAGTTTTTGTGTATTGAGTGAGTGATTTAAGAGTCGAGGAGTTAGTAGTGATGATAATTCAGGTAATGCAAGATTAAATATTAAGGAATAGTTACTGAAAGGCATCAAATCAAGCCAATAAAAAAAAAACTCGTGTCTTTCTGAGCAATTGGAGCATATAAAGGTAGAAAAGCAGAAAAACTGGATAATAAACTCTCTACAAATAATCACATGACCCACTAAATCAGTTATCTACTACTATGCAAACGTAAAAACAGACAGTTCCTAACCTGTAACCATTTATTTGCCTCAAAGCTTACCAGATTGACTAACAGAATGTTGCAATATCGACGTCGAATCAAATGTCAAATAGCTGGCGGCAGGGTGCGATATGTTTGAGCTAGGCACGCTTGGTGGGGCACACCGGCACACCGCACCCAGTCACCCACAGGATGTGGGGCGGGAATCGGGAATGACAGACGTCGCGATAGCCGCCCGAGCGTAGGTACGGGTTGCAGTATGTAGCTGTAGGATAGCCAGAAGTGATAGGAATGGAAAGTGTTGGGTTATGTCAATGTATCGAATGAATGGTTTGTCTTCGTCAAAGTATTGGTTGCTTCTGTCAGAATCGTTCAGAGAAGTTGCTACAGTTGCAAAAAGGTCCAGACGATCATCAATAGCTTAGGTACTTGAGCTTATAGTTAGTTATGTAACAGATTCTTCCAACTAAGTAAATCTAAAATTAAAAACATCTACAGTTGCCAACTCACACTATCTTTCAGATTTCCATAGAAACATATTAAAAAATTTAAGATAAAATTAACTAAGAAAAAAAAACAACGTGCCATTTCCAGCACAATTTATGCCAGCGATGATTAGGTTTCATACGTTCCAAGTTTGATGGAGCGTGGCACATCCAGTCTGGCTTGCCGAGGGGCCACGGTTGTTTGTTCACAAAATTGCCATTTTTATGGCACGCAAGGCGATCATATTGTGGCATTACTTGCTTGACGTCCCGCGTCGTGTCACATCATACCGCTAATATGTGATATTTGCTCTGCGGAGACATGATCTGATTTTATTTGGACAAACCCATGGTTTTAATTATTTTTTGGGGTAAACTGTACTTATATACAATTTCTTATTAGCACGCTATGCTTCGAATGAAATTAGTACTTATCCTAAAATCTACTTGGTATCCCCACCTTATGTCATGTGAATGTCACTTCAAATTTCGTGGGGGTTATGACAAAGGTTGAAGTGGTTCTTTAGTATATGGAAACCAATTCAAAGAGTTTATTTTAAACAAATGCTACGGATATTTTGACTAACAAGTTAATTGCGCATGTTGCTTCTATTACAAGCGCTAGTCGACACTGATCATCAGTTTCTCCGCAATTCGTCTTACTTAATACGCGGACAGCAAAAGTTGTTCTGTAGTAGGTAGGTAACAATTTAAAAAAAAAAACAACACTGTTTCTCGAACGCCCACTTACTCGTTCGATCAAGAAATCTCTTCGAATCTATCCCGGTTCGTCACGCATCACTGCCGAATCTTTGTTCATCGTAATTGCCCTCCGTGACGACTTATAGCCGTGTTATATGGAGAGGCTATTAAACTGTCAATGCCAGAGGGTCATAATCCGGAGTGCGCACCGCAATATGGGCAACATAAATCAGCTAATTAACCCTCCTAGCCCTTATTAACGACATAAATTTCGCGCTCCGAAGCACACCACTCGAGACGAGATGCGGGTTTATATGCGCATAACACACTCAGCGCCATGTCTGCCGGTAGAATTATGTCAGTAAGTGTTCGAGGCCTAATGTAGCTTAAGTACAAGACAATGTTAATCTGCGTTGTCCTTACAGTTACTGCGTAACTTGATGTAATCTTGAAAACGTGAGACAATAATGTGCGCTAGTAACTAGTTGACGTAATGAGTCTTTCGTCCTTTGATAATAAAATCGCTTAGAGAATTATTAATTCGCAGAACACATAATATCTGACTACGTACACGCTAATGTAATGGGAGGTCGGGTCATTTATGATGAAAGCGTACATTAAAAAGCACAACACACACACAAACAACTCACAATAAACTGCATAGTGTATTGTGAGTTGTGATTGCGACATTTCAAAACCGTAACAACATTTTCCGACGCACATAAAAGTTGTAAAAGTGGTATAATTACAGTACCTACTACAGCGAGTATTCCCGTATCGCGTGGCGAGGGCTATTACAACGGACATAAACTAGTGAGTCATCTCTTTCCCCGCTTATCGAGCTGATCTCCGGCACACATGGCGTCATTCGATGCACTTTATTGTATTGCCATGTTACAACCTATCTCATCTGCCACGCGAACTTTTTCATTTCATCCCACCAATGCGATGCTATCGGGCGGATAAACGACTCCGATAGGAAAATGAGCTTGAAATATACCATAATTTATTATATTACATCCGTGAGCTTCAATAAAAACTCGGATGCTATGAAAGGTCTTATCCAGCGAAGTAGAAATGGAAAACTTGTTTTTCGTCGAACTCTGCGGCGAGGTCGACGATGACTAGTCGAATTAAAAAACAGAAGAGAACCGCGCGAGCAACGGAATGAATGTTATTGTACCAATAGTAATTTATCAAAATGTCTGTGGTCCGCACCGCCCGACAACTATCGCACCGCTTGCTTTATACGAAATTTAACCAATGAGAGCGTTCCAGTCTTATTGCTTTTAGACTTGAGAGACGGATCTATTAGGACCACTGCGCTGGAAAAGATAAAATGTTTTGCCTTTGACAGCTCGGCTTTCCATTCTTAAGTAAGTCAAATCACGCCGACTGAATACTGATGTTGGCTTTCCGAGGGCTTCTGTTGGCCCGGATTGTTTTTGTTAAATAGAAATTAATACCCATTTGATTACGGATCAATAGGAGTCACGAATGGTTAATGTATGGAATGGGTTCAAAAGTTCGTTTGTGAAGCGTGACAGAGATAAAAGTGAACTTTTATCTGTATGTGCGCCGCTATTAGCTATTAACATTATAAGAACCCTCTTCCTTTAGGGGTCAGACGACGTGGGGTCGACAAACTCGTGTGCATTCAGCTGTGATCGCTCTCAATGGCGGTCGTTAATATGAACGTACGCACAAAAGATGGATTTAGAGTTGATGCGAAGTCATTTTGTAAACATGGGCATGCATTCGAAAGTATTACCATAAGCAATTTAAGTAGCCGCTTAGATAATACAGCACGAATGTACGTGAAGAGCTCTGAATTAATTTATGATGTCGAGTTCCTGGATGTTCTTTAAAAAAAGTAAAAAGTACGTAGTGGTGTTGAAAAATGTCAGAAAACATAAAAAGTCCATTAGCGTATAAAGGGCTGAGTAACCGTGTTCAAGCTAGGCCTAATTGGTGGAGCACCCGCATTCGGCGTAGGTACAGGAGCGCAATTTACATATCTAACTGCCCTGCTTAGCAGCTCACCTCGACGGCAGCCTAAAAGGAAAAGTACATTTAAAAAAATATATACCCAAGATAAAGTTAAGTTTTGTTACTTTAAAGTTAAAGTTCGCGAGCACATTCGTAAGAAGCTGGCAGTATCATCACAACGGTAATGTTTTCCCATTGTTTGTCTTATTTGTGTTAGTATATTCGTGTATTTATGTGTATTTATCTGTTCTTGTATTTATTTATATTGTATTATATATATAGGTTAATAGGTATATGTATATTAAAATAAATATTTATTCCACAATTTTCGTCATTGCACCTACCACTGTTTATCTCTGCATCACCCAAAGGTTGACTGGTAGAAAATGCCTATGGCATTAAGTCCGCCTATGTACATTTGTGTGTAAAGTGTTAAATAAATAAATAAATAAATAAATAAATAAAGACAGATTTTTATAACAAAACAAGCAAACATCAAGTTACTCATTGTATCGGACCAATACCACGCCAAAGTTTTAATTAGATAATACACAGCCGTAACTTACTTATATTTAAAAAAAAACTGATCATACTTTTCCAAACAGAATGCATACTTTCAACTTCTTGGTCGAAACTCGAAAGTTATAATAAAAAGTCCAATCTAATTTCAGTAATGGGGACCTAGATAGGGACTCGTCACTGGTTTAATGGTGGTTTAGAGTCAGTGAGCCTCATATCATGTGAGAACACGGCTGTTACCGCCATGCATAATGCAAGGCGACGCGGGCCAGTTACCGCGTTCATGCCGACCCGCACTATTTAGTGACCAGTTAATGAGAAACTAAACTAGGGTCTTTATTTGAATTTGGACAACCTTTGGCATAAATACACGAAATAAAGATGTTTCTATCGAGATCTTCGAGAAACTGTTGAAGTGATTGACATACCAAGCTGAAGCGGTAAAGGGCTGGGAGTGCCAATTTAAGGTGTGGCCTAGCGGTACAATATTTTCAAACAATAATGAAATATAAAGATTTGACCGAATTCGTTATATTTAATCATCACAGAGACTTCTAGAGCTTAAAGGTGTACGCAGCTAATCCTATAGGAAAACCATACTCATCAAAATGCAACTTGGAAACGCTGAAGTAGTTGGTCAAACTATAGCCAGTCCATTCAATTTAAAGCCAGGTTTTCCGCTTCTGTTTGCTGTTTCGAAATTTTCCGAAATAACTTGGACAGCACAGCATTAGGAGTTCGGTATAGCTACGTTTCTGTTGTCGGTTAACTAGAAGATCAAGGCTGCACAAACGTTGAATTAGCAATACGGTTACTTAGAAACCGTGGCGGAACAGGCCCTGTAGTTCTCGTACAAGCCGCAGGTCCGTTACCATATCACTGTATAAGTAGCTTACCCTCAGATTGTTTGCCTTTAATATTCCTTGCTTCTTTTGTTTTACTTGAGAAGTTGATAAGATTGCTTTCTTGTTTAGACTTTACATGAAATTGACTTATAATTATGATATAATAAGAAAGAAAAAAGAGTTGAAGTAAAAAGTTGACTTATCGAAGTTAAGTTGCTTTATTTAAGTAAGGATTGGATCATAACTCTATAGACTACAAAAGTGCTTTTGTTAATAATAATTTTCCGTCAGCATTAAAAATTCGTCGGCATTGTCTCTATTAAAAACCTCGGAAAAGGCAATCAAGCACTTTCATGATATTATTATTATGAGAGTAACAATCCACAATTAGATTAATATTATTGTATATTTTTATATCTTATTTATATCTCATTGTATGCTGTACCGGTTGACGTCATAATGTCAACGCCGGCTGTCACTGAAAATCAGCGCTGGGCTCTGTCTCGCATACGGTCACAGCATTATACTGAGCGATGGCAGTTTTGCGTGGATGTGACGCATATTTTCCCACAACTTGTTCTTTTTTTGTTTTATGTTCTTTCTTTGCGTCATGTTTACCGCAAATAAACGGATTTTCTTTCAACCGTGCCTTCATAAAATATTGCAGGTGACAGAAAATCTGGTTTATTTTTTGCATACGTTACTGTTTGACGGTGGCTACCTAGCCACCGTCAAACTGCTTACCTTTAGGAAAAACTAGTTTTATTATAGTTAATTTCTTAGCAGCCAATCGATCGTTTTTCACGATAACGTTTTTAAATAAGCTAGTGCTTGATCAATGTAAACATTTCCTTAA
Source organism: Agrochola lota (assembly GCA_947364205.1). Taxonomy (NCBI): domain Eukaryota; kingdom Metazoa; phylum Arthropoda; class Insecta; order Lepidoptera; family Noctuidae; genus Agrochola; species Agrochola lota. The sequence goes on along the minus strand of OX376223.1, from coordinate 11,268,456 downwards.
AAATAGTTTAATCAAATAATATGAACATTGAGGACAAAAAAAACCCTTTTATACTAGTTATGTAACAAAATGAAGCCAAAAAGCTGAAATTTCAAATTGGGCAGTCGGAATTTTAATATACCTACGCCTACCATAAAAGTTCCACCGCACCGTCAAGATTTCATCACTAGTTCAGCCTTTTAAAATTCACGATGGCCATGCCATAAAACGGGAAATGTATTTTCTTAGCGAATGTTTTCCACTTTATTCGAACGTTACTTTAAAAACATAGTTAAATTTAAAATTTTAGAAAGATTAAATGTCAACTCACCTTGCTGCCATTACGAAAAACCAAGTTTCCCCGTAATTAATTTTTATGGCAACCGCTACGCATGTAAAAACACTTTTTCTCTAAGAATTATGCCTCAGCTGCCCTGATTTTGTAACTTTTTAGCTGAAATAAACGAAAAGCTCGTAAAAAAGGGTCTGAATATGTACGGTGCTATTTAATGTGACTTTTTGCAGTATATAAAATATAAATGAACGGTTTTGTTGTAAAAACTTTTTACGCCCCGACGTGGATGGGGCTTCACGTTATGAAGCTATCATTACAATGGTATTCCCTCGCTTTCAGTTCAAATGGAACCCTTACAATCTCTACATGAATACTTATCATGCTTGTAATTTCCAAAGGATTGGAGTGACTATTCAGTACTATACGCGTGCCAATTTCCCGGTAGACTTAAGTACTTTCAGATATTATATTTATTCTTTTTATTTCCAGATCAGGCAGAGGCGCGGCATATGCCTGTTCTGAGGGTGAAGGGAACGCACCCAAATCCTGCTGTGGCCGGCCCCCGCTCCGGCTCTGTGTGCTGTTCCTCGGAGTGGTAGGGGCCTGCCTGGTGGCTGCCGGTGCCGTGCTGGGGGCCCTTAGGCCCCATCCTCGAGCCCCGCTCACATTACTCCTACTCATGATAGGTAAGATACATAATACATAAATTATTGCTTACAATATAAAAGATCTAGGGTGGGCGTTTTTGGGGGACTGTTTTATGTCATTTTGGCGTTCGAAAAGTGCTGATTCTCAGCCTACTTTGAATAAATTACTTTTGAATTTTGAATTTATGAAAAGGTTACATTACATTACTTACAACCCAACAATTACATTACTTTGTTTTAAAAGTTACAGTATCTTGATTTATCGTACTAAGATCTACAGAATGAAGATGACTAGGTATCCTATCGGGACAAGGAACATAAATAATCAAAATAAACTCAATCCATCTAAATTACGGACCACAATATCTGAAGCCTTAATAAGAGCCTTAATAAGAGCCTTAATAAGAAACGAGCTCGATGACAAAATCAATAAATTACCTCACTTCCTATTACATCTTTGCAGATTATAAAAATAACAATGCACCGTTGTATTTGCTAATTTGAAGGAAACCCTTTATAATCAAAGTCTTTGATCGTTTAACAGTTCCGAACTCATTTCATGCTAAAGCGTTTTTTTTTCATCATAGCTGATTAAAATTATCCGGTCCGATGGGCGAACCGACGAAACGAAAGCTGGCGAGATTCATCCGTGCCTGCAGATGTGCATAAAATTTAACGTCCACGTTCTAATATTCATAAATATGACCGAAACGGTTTCACCCGGCTGACATAACTGACGTAATTAACCGTGAAACAATCTGCGGTGGCTCATTTGTTATTCGCTATGCATATGACAATAACAAGTCTGGCCGAAATCTCATTACATCATTCACATCGCCGCTGGAGTTTTCAATTAAACTTCTAATGAGTTTTAGAGTAGAATTAATTGGATTTTCATTAGCGTTAGGGACAGATGATATTGTTACAGGCAACCGATCTATTGTTGTGCCGACGGGCCAATTTGTACGCGTCACTCACCGCGCTATCGCGGCATCGGCGAAGTTCACGCATCTGCACTGTTTTAGCATAAGGCGCTTATCGACCACCGGTGACTAAATTAATAGTGATACATCCTGTTGGAATTGGAACTCGTGGAAATAATTAAAAAAGGGCTGCATATGATTCTAATTTCGAAGCTCAAATTAAGCGGATGGCTTTTGTTTTCAATATTTTTTATTTATTACATGCTAATGTTTTGAAAAATCATAAAATAGCGCTTTGTTGGTTGACTGTTCATTTAACAATCGATTTTAAATGTCTATTTTCAATTTAATTATTGCTCCTTCGTTAAGTCTGCTTTATTGTTCGTTAAAATAATGAAACCCCACGTACAAAGTCAGTAGCAAACCGTGGATTACACCGGAACATATTGTTCGTGATCGCGAGCACGAAAGTAATTAACAACAGTTGCTGGAGCGTCAGTTGCTGTTATTATCTGTGGCTAATTTCTGACAGTAATAATGTATTTAATATCCATTGTTATGGTGACATGTGGTGCCCATTGATTGATAAGTTTTCTAAATATTTATGTATCACCCATGTTTTTATTGATTTTGTAAGCAAACAACTTGGGAATGATCTTCAAATTCAATTCTAATTCCGCGATATCTACCCAAAAGGTACTTACATTTTGGTCTTGACTCTTGTTCCATCAGCTGCTTCAGTTATCAATCTCAACGACCAACATTGGCCATTCTATACAGGACCTCATGTATACAATGGTCAAGGTAAGGTTGACGTTTGACGCGTATTTTGCATAAGAACACTACAAATTAGTGTTGCTAAATACACTGTAGGTACGTCAATGATTACAATATATTTTTCTGAAAATTCTCACATAAACTTAACAAATACTGAGTATCATAAAAATGAAACATGTACCTGATGTACTTACCTAACGTTATCAGATTATGTCAAGGATTTAATCTTCAAACAATCAACAATTAGGAAGTAAGCTAAGGCAATTCTTGCCTACGTTTCAGTACTATTTTTTTTATATTACTTAGTTATTTTTCTTTTTATACAATATTAACTACTTTGCCACCAAAAACCGTTTCAAATAAATGTATTTGGTCCATGCGACACAGTCTTTAGTCTATCTATGCAAATTATTTAACGTTCACAATGCTGATGTCTCTAATAATATACATTGAACTTATGTAACACTAACAGCCGCTTTTAAACCCAGATAATGTTTGACCCAAATGAACCTATTGCACAACTGCAACTCATTAGGTACATAATGTGATTTTTCAAAGGTCAAACCTATATTTTGGGTGATGCCTGATCAAACTAAGAAGTCACTCTAATATCTTTGTTCATTGGTACCTTGGTATTGTGAGAGAGCATTTATAGAATAGAATACTCTTTATTCATGTACACTATATAGATTACAGCTTTACATGTAGACATTCATAAAGTATCCAGAATACTATTGACAATCTCAAACCATTTATATCAAATAAATCAATTACAGGTACTTTTGAATTGTCAGGGGGTCGGTCAGTCAAAAAGATAAAGGAAGTTGCCCATTCCAATAAAGCGTAGAGGTTCCTATAATATGGAGAAGACCACGGACACTCTTTTAAATCAAAACATTGTTTCCTAGGTAAAGACAAATTTCCAATTTCATACAAAGCAATCAAAAAGTGGAAATTTCTAATGAAGAACTAATTACCGATCACAATAACGTTTATGTAAATCACACACCCGCTAAACAGTGCAACGATTTCTGGAAGTGTTCGCCATATATCCTGCAGTCGGTACTTAGCAGCTCAAGTGCTCATTAAGAAGAGACTGGCACCTCTATACCAGTAGATATTCATAATGTTCTTTGTTTCCAGGTATAGGAGTAGTGTTAGTAACGGCAGCGGGGCTGGCGTGGCGGCTGGGAGCGCGTGACGCCCCTTGCGCCTTGCTAGGGCTGCGCCGTGCCTCGTGCCGGCGTCTCGTGCCTCGACTGCCCCCGAGCTACGCGCGACCGCACCACCCCTACGCGGCCATGCTCTACCCAGAGTTCCACTACAGGCCGCCACCCCCCACCTATCAAGCTTCAATGCAAGAATATAGACTCAGGTTAGTGTCTACATACCTCCGAATCTTACTGTCTAGGCCAAAAACCTGGTCTCCTATAACACAAACTGTAAGGTATGTATCAATATTCTCCTTTTAATTTCGTAGTAACGAGGTCTGGTGTCCTAGAAGGCAAAATAGAAGAAACTTTGAAGACAGTCCCAGCTCCGCTTTAAGACCTGTCAGCTGTCAGGCCTCAATGCAAGAATATAGATTTAGGTTTGTAGCAATTTTCTTCCTATATTTTGCCACCAACTGCTGGTGTCCTAAATGGCTTTATTGAAGGTCTCAATGCTTGGGTAACGGCTCAGGTTAGTAGCAGAGTTCCTCGTGTTTACTAATGCTGGCTTTTATTAAACCTATTAAAAATATCTGAACATTATTTGGTTTGAACTTATGCTGCATACATGGAAATTTCACAAAATAGAGAGCTATGAAAAAGAAACAGACAGGTCCTTTCCCCACCTGAAGAAAATAAAGCTGTAATGAACCTCATGAAAATATGTGTTCAAAGATTTGACAAGCAGAATGTGTTTAAAATTAAAAGATGGGCAAGTAATTTCCTTCTATAGGACGTAACTGGCCATCCTGAAGAGGATTCCTGAAGAGGATGGAGAATAGAATCGTTCTGAGTTATGTTAAGACATTTTAAAACTGCTAAAATAAGTTTTTCTAATCAGTGAACATTAGAAAAATTCTGACATTTTAATTTCCGTTTTTCTTTCAATTAGATTGTGCTTACACGTGTGTAAAACATAGCCTGACCTTTTAGCAAAGTTGATAAGTACAATTTCACAATAATAAAGCGCTGTAGGTTGCCATCAAAACAAAAAGCTTCCAGTAATGAAAAGATAAAAGGAAAATAACAAAAATTTAACTACCCACGTACCGCAACCTTTAAAGAGAATGTTGGCAATTCTAATTGAATTTTACTTTTAGCAATCATACTACATATTTTTATACTTTGTCAAAATTCACTAACCAAAACATGAATAGATAATGTGACAATTTAGGACTTCTTTAGGAAAGTTTCCAGATCTTTCTTTACTTTCTAAGAAATGCTCAGAACATGTGTTCTGAGCATGTAGGTATCTACCTACATACATGCTATCTACGTGTTCAGTACCTATACCATTTGATACGCACAATTTACTGCAAAACAATATGAACACATTATATTACTGATCCAAAATTAACAGCTATTGGTATCGCTATTTAAAGACGCAAGTCTACAACAATTGTGTAAGTTACACAATGGTCCCCTTCTTTTTTTTTTCTTATAGAAAACTGACCTCTACTTTTAATTCCAGGTTACTTCTGTTAGACAGAAATGCGCCCGCCGTGTCGCCTCCGCCGACCTACAGATCAAATTCAGCCAGTCTAGTCAGGTACGCGCAAAGTCAATACAATCGCAATCTGAAACCTATCGCCAGATTGTTTCGTCTTCAAGTGCCTTTCCTTATTGGAACGAAAACATCTCGAACTGTTATCAAATACGAACGTCCAATGTGGACGGTAAAACACATTGTTTTATGTTTGTTTTAAAGTGGTGGACGAAATAGAAACGAATGGAATGAAACTGAGAATAATAGTGTTTATGTGTGAGAGTCAATTTACTTTCGCAAAACAAGAATTCAAAAAAGTATGTCTAGGAATTGAATACTGTTGAGTGGAGCTGAAACTTTACGAAACATGCTCTTCTAGTCAGTTGGCCAAATTCAAAATAATAGAATTTCTACCTTCAATTACTATCCACAATGTTCACCTCTTGTTTCCATATCCCCAGCAGAGGATCAACGGGCGCAGCATGGTGCGGCTCAGAGTACAGCGGCCCTCCATCCTACCGCGCCCCCCGCGCAGACCCCCCCGTCGTCGTCACGGACAACCTGCCCACCATCACGCCAATAGACCTCAAATACGGCGACAACACCATCGAAGCTTTACCCAAACCCGAACAGGAGAAAGACCCTGACGAACATCTCGTTACCATAGTACACACAGACTCACAACCCGTCATCGTCACTGTGTCGGGCTCCCCCGCACTCAACGACACACACATACAACCACCTTCAGAAATCGACATACTAGCACACTTATAACGCATCAAACATTAGCACAATACACGAACTTAACGTTCTAGCAGGAATAAACTAGATACCCGATCGGTATGCGGCTACACGGAAATTCCTGATTGGGAGTTTGTATGCAAGCGCTCCGAAGCCTTGTGCAACGGTCGACGTCATTGAAACGATGTACTAGTGTACAGAAAAGTAAGCGAAAAGTGATTTAATATAGAAGTGAAACTGTTAATTATTACAACAATAATTAGCAAATGAACTGTAGCGATTATTTTCGAGGGCACGATAATTTTGTTTTGAATGGAAGTGACTTGCATTTGAAATTACGTTCACGTCTAGCTAAACTAGATAATGAAAAGTAGACGATTTCATCTTTAAAAAATATATATTCTCGAGATAAATTTTATTGTATTGAAGACAAAGTTTTAAGTGCTCATTCAAAACAAAATTGTCTTATATGTTTGTGTATAACTCTGTTTTAAAATGTAATGGTTTGAAGTACCTTATTTTATTTTAATAAGTATTGTGTAAATATTTAAAAGCACTGACGTATTTTTCGTTTGAATAGTGTTGTTGTATTTAACAAAATATGTGCCGTGTATATACAATTGATACAAATTATATTAGGATTAAATATGAATACATAAGTAGTTGATGCAACGATCGATTTATTATTGAAACCAAATCCTTCACCGAGATGTACAACTAAGGAACTTGTTATTCATGTAGTGCCAATGGTTGTTTATTAGTTTTTTTGTAAATAAAAAATAACTACTTATTATCCTTTTCTATAAAATGTTGCTTGAATACTAACATATTTAAAACTTGAGACAGAATATTGTTACTTTTCCGCTTCCGTCTATTACCATGATCTTTTTTGAATTCTAGGTTCACGATTTTGTCTGACGTCATAAGAACCTACTTAGTGTCGTCCTCTGTATCACTTTCTATCTACAATAACTGTTCTAGAACAATAAACCAGTTCTATTGTTACATCTCTGCATTAAAAACTATAGAAATAATGTAGGTGTCCTATAAACTCATTTCTGTTGTAATTATCTTACTATTTTATCACTTCTTCATCTTCATTCGCTTAGTTTAAAATTCGTATTATTTTGTGACCGCATTATTATAAATTATTTGGTACCTACTAACAAATTTTAGAAGACTCTGTAAAATCAAGATTTTGCAAAGAAAAATACACAATGGTTAAGTTTTCAACACGAGGCAGATTGAAAAAGTAAAATTTGGGAAAGAAAAACGTGGCAAAAGAACTCGTAAATTATCAACAAAATGCGATTTCCGGAAATAAACTTTGATCCATACAAAGTTTATAAATGTAAATAATTGCGAGCGAATGAACAAAATATACGTGTCATACATATAAAATGAGCAAATAAGACACACTTTTATCTTATATGTTAATTCCATCAAATAAGTACCCAGAAATGTTTTTGAAGTAAACCATAAATTAGCAGTGATGACATAGTACTGTGTAAAATACTACTAGGTTAAGATATTGTAACGATAATGTATTAAACATATTGTAAATAACGTTATTTGTATTATAAGAAATAAAGATCTTTAGTGAAACCAAACTGTGTTGTTCTTTATTATATGTACCTACATGGTACCATTGAGTTAAATGTACTACGTACACATTTAACTCAATGCATGGTACCTACCTTAAAGTGGACATACATGGCCATGGGCGCACCCTGGATTTTGTATGTCTTGTCGATAAAAGTTGTGTTACAGTTACGTTAAGACTTTCATTACAATTACAATATATTATGCATTAATTTAAAAAAAAACCGCGCTGCTCGGCCTTTAATTTTGTACCTAACTACCTATCATGCATAACCGACTTTAAAAATGAGGTGGTTCTATGTTCGGCTTTTTTTTTTGTAAGGGGATATCATTTTTCGTGTTTAATTCAGCCTGTCCCTTGCTGTTCTCTACCAGCGACGCCCTAAGCCGAGGTCCGTGGCCCACATGCTATGCCCTTAGGTTGTAGTCGCTTAGTTTCTAAGTTTTATGCCCTGGCTGGAGGCCTTAATTTATTGTGGCAGCCACAGGAAAGTCCGGTTAAGCAGCCAACAACCTGGGAGATGTCATTCAATCAAATCAAAATCAATTCAAATCTCCCAGACACGTTGTCTCCGAAATACGGTGAGATATATTATGTTGAACTACTTATTACGGAGGACGGTCATCAGCACATGAAGGACTCAGAGCTAGAGCAGGAGCTCAGAAATCTAGGAAGTTTGCCGAGCGCCTCAAGTACTGGGAGAGGTTTATGTACAACTGTGAACGTCTATAGGGCTACTAGACCAACTCAAGAAACTATCGAAATAGTTCATGATAATATTTTCCTCCTATTTCACTATGGAAAGTTACAAAGCAGTTCATTCACAGTTCAGATCACAAGACAAACGGTTGTTAGTTCGTCTTAAATAATGCACGTTATGGTAATATCTATTTATTTGGCGACAGTGTGCGAATATATATGGTAATTGTGTAGATCTCACATTTGCATAATCGGATTTTATGGATTTCACGACAACAGTTGGGCGTTTGTAGAATAGAGCACACTTTCACTTGGTATTACGATTTAGTTTAGTAGAACCGAGTCACCACAGTATTGAGAAATGGACGATTTTATGCAGAAACTTATTAATTTTTTGCAATCATACTGTCTGAATTAAATCAAATTTAAGAAAACCGGCCAAGTGCGAATCAGACACCTTTAATCTTTAACTTTATTTTATTTTTAATATTTGTTGTTATAGCGGCAATAGAAATACACAATCTGTGAAAATTGCAGCATTACGGCTCATGAGATACAGCCCGCTGACAGACAGACGGATAGCGAAGGCTAGTAGGTTCCGTTTGGCGCCCTTTGGGTAACCCTAAAAACATTTAACTTATATCCTAATCATCTAAAAAATTGGTACTTGTAAACAATGCCGCCCATGGGCATTTGACTGAACGTATTTTTCTGAATATTCATGAAAAATTATCGAATATTAACTTTAATAGGGGGTCTATCTTTAGTATTCTTCATGTGATTCTGTTGATTATTTCTTAAAGCTTATGAGTGAAGCTTTAAGAAATAATAAACAATCCAAATCAAGCCAATAACATCGGAGATAGGGCAAAAAAAATGTAAAGCAAGGTCACAAACGCTACTCAAAAATTTTTTTTTACTGAATAACATGAAAAATATTAAAGATACACACAAAGTAAATTTTCAAGAATTTTTCATGAATATTCAGTTAAATACGGGCGGTCACATGTCCATGGGCGGTATTGTATTATGTAGTGTCAAATGATAAAGCACGTCAGTATATAACAATATGGATATATACATATACTATCCAAATTGTTTGGCCAGGATTCCAAGAATAAGAAACGGTGAATCAATTATTTTGGACAGAATTTCACTGCATTCTAATATAATGAGGATAGTGCTGAATAGACCCTGAAATACAATAACTTGAATTCCCAGAATGCAGTAGGAAATGGCACAATTTCATCACTAATGAAACTATCGAACAATTTGTACTTTCGTCTCGTTCCGAATGTAAATCGAAGCACAGCCCCAGGATTCCTGAACAATAGTACTCTGTAATTATATTGTAAAGCAATTTTGTCGCGACACCCCACGACGACGCTGTGATAATGAAAACCCAAAGTGAATGTAATAAAGCAAAAAATTATGAACGATTAAATTTTTTTAATATAATCCGGTACGCGATGATACATATGGAATTTAATATTCCTCGTAGTCGAATAATGCCACGGAACGTTTAATTTTCGTTAACGCTCAAAATAAGGTGCAGTAAAGCTTTTGCGAATTTAATTATTTTTACGTGAAAGGAAGGGGTAATGAGAGTGTATTACACGTTGTTTTAAGTAAAGTAGAGAAAATTGTACATTTAATTTGCACAGGCAAATACATTATGTTAATTGGTATCTACTTATTTGCGTGCCGAAATGATGTAGGTATGCGAAAATCATTATTTATCAAGGAATGTCTCTTTCCATATATATTATAAATTAAAGTCGCTTTTCGTGTTTGTCTGAGTACATTGATATTAAACTTACATATGATAAAAATATCTCGATATTTTGTACAATCGTACAAACTGCGCGAATCAGGGGTGGCTCGCTATTAATTAAATACCTATATGAATTGAACTTAACAGAGGAGCTTGTGGCTAAGTAATAATAGCCGCATGGGACGATCCATCAGGTTAATCTACGGTTGCCGGGGTTGGTCTGTGGATGGGTGACCATCTTTAAGTACATACCGAGACTCCTCCGTGCCTCGGAAAGCACGTTAAGCCGTTGGTCCCGGTAAAAAACTGTAATTCAGCTGCATCCGGTTAGACTGGAAGCCGATCCAACATATTTGGGAAAAGAATAGGCAGATTGATGAATTGAACTTAACTATCATATGACCAACTGTAAGTAGACTATTACATTGTAGGCAGAGCACTGAGTATTATAATTTTGTTCCCACATCAAATTTCCAATATGTGGTTAAAATATAATACCAAGAGTTAGCACCGCGCTTATTGGATTAGTAAGAGTTAATCCAGTTAGCGTTTGTTTATTGTTCAGTTTATATTGCTAGTTTAAATTAACGAATACATTACCATATGTGGGTATATAAGGGGTGTTGTGTTACCCAGTCACTGGATGGTTGAAGCCAGATAGGCAGTCGCTCCATGTAAAATCTACAGCTGCATCCGGTTAGACTGGAAGCCTACTCCAAGATATAGTTGGGGAAAGGCAGATGATGATGTGCTGATATAGCAATTATTTTCAAACCTGTAATTAGGCTCGTGTATAAATAAGTTGGTAATTACAATTTCAGATAGATAATGACTGATATTGTTAAACATTGATGCGATTAATGAGAAATACATTTTCAACTGTAAAAGAAAACTGGAAACTGGAAAAGAAATATGATGTAAAGAAAGAAGAAAGAAAAATTGTTTATTCTGCACAAACGCACAGATAAAGACAAAAATACACACGTACAAAAGTAGCCAAAGGCCTCGTATTCAACCAATAAAAAAGAAAAAATAACAATGTTGTTGTAGAAGCAAAGTCTGGAGTTAGGTGCAACGTGCTGAAATGGCCTGAAAATCTAGCTAAACATGCTGATATTTTCAAGAGTAGGTACAGTAGGATACAAAATCTAAAAAGTAACAGTGAAAGTAGATATAAATGTGGAGCGATTATTTACGTAGCAAACCCTCTGTCACACCGCAAAACGTTATGTATCGAGACATGCGGGAAAAAGATCCGATTACCAGATACTAGGTGATCCATTGGCGTTCTTTGCTGCGACGCCAAGCAATAAATTCAGATTTTGGTTAGTTGCTCGCTGGTTAGCGGGGACTGAAATACTGAACTAGCGGAAATTGGTGTCTAATATTGATTTACAAGGAGTTTTTCAATGACTGCCTGAAAATTTGTATGGAGCTACAATGCAAAATGTACTACAGTCAGCCTCAAAATGATGACAAGAATTCATTTGATTGTCTACAATTTGTGTTCCATGATAAATTATCTGTAGGTACAATTATGTACCCAATGTGTAATATATATTATGGTTACACATTGTAATCATGTTAATTATGAATTCTTGTTGCTGTATATATATTTTTGAGGGTGATGGAACTACTGGAAAACTTATAACGCTTGGTAATAAAAGACGTTCCGTTTTAGGGTTCCGTATCTCAAAAGGAAAAAATGGAACCCATAAAGGATCATTTCGATGACCGTTCGTTTGTCTTAGGAACGCGTGGAGGTATCAAGTTGAAATTAATATCTAATAAGTAGGTCTACGATCCTTGGAGCTCTAAAAAAATGAAGCTTCTTAGACAACGCAATAAAAAAATAGGGCTGCCCATTTATGCGACATATTTTGATACTCGCAAATAAATTAAAGCCTGACCCGTTGACCTAGAATCATGAAATTTGGTAAGAAGCAAGGTCTCACAGCACAAGTAAAAGAAAAGGTCCGAAAATCGTTAATTTGTAGTTTTATCACATAAAAAAAAATGCGATTACATACTTACATTTGCAGTTGGAGAATTGACCGTGACGTATCGGTATACGTCACGGTCAACTACAAAGTTACAATAAGTTTGTCCCTCAATCCTTCTTATCTTTTCGTCTTTGGTTTGTCCAAGCCTTTCGTGGGGCGTGCGTATGCGCTGTGCAGTTGTGAGTTGTTTATGACAATTAAAAAGATTATGATGTTTTTAAGTGACCTTGCTATTAAATTCAATAGTTTGTGGATTTAGAGGTATGAGGAATAGGGTGTAAAGCTCACTCATCCACCATAGAAAAGGGAGGATCCTCCGACCAGACGGGTGTCGTGTCTGGCGGGCAACTGCCCTTTTCTATGGTGGATGAGTGAACTTTACACCCTGTTCTTCATACCCCTAAATTGGTGACCCCGACGTGATTGCAGTCTTCGGGATACCATCCCGGACCAGTACCCCATTCGACACATCCAGGACTTTGCTCATAGTTTGTCTGGCTGTACCGTCTTCTCTCAGATTGACCTGGTGAAAGCATACAATCAGATTCCTGTGAATCCAGATGACACGCACTTGGCCGGTTTTTTCAATATAGGAACTGGAGAAAAATAAATGGCCTACCTTTTTAGGTAACAGGCTGGTCATACTTTTACTACAGACATACGTAAATACCGTACTTTTTTGAGGGTGGGAAATTGTCAAATAACTTCTCCCGCTCTGAACGGAGCGGGAGGGTGTGTCAGACTTTTACTGACTAAAACCCACCCGTGATCCTTCTGTTGCTCGTGTGCCGGGGCCGCGTTATCCCTTTCGGACAAACCCGCAACCCCAGCAGGCATTGGTCTTTCGACCCCGTCGGTTGGTGCTGACATCTCTTTGAGGCGCGCGTGGAACACAACGCGCCGTCGACCCGGGCCTGGTCCTAATCAGACGGCGAGCTACCCATTGCTCACCGTCCGCAAACCCGCGCCTACGGTGGCCGGAAGTCGGCTCACGACTCCCGACGCCCGGGGCGTCTCCTGCGACGTCTAGGGGTGCGAGGGCGTGCATCTTGGATCTCCCTCGCGCGCTCCGCCTCCTCCTTCGCGAGCATAACAGGAGGTGATGGCCTCCCATGCACTCTCGCTCCGGACCATGGCCTGAACCAGGGCCGAACGCGAGAGATCGCCGCCGCCGATCGCCTCCGTGAGGACACGGCGGTGCTCTGCCCAAGCAGGGCAAACCTCCACTGTATGCTCCACCGTGTCCTCCGGGCGATCCAGACAGTGGTGACACGCGGGCGTTTCCTCCCGCCTTATACGGAACAGGAACCTCCCGAAACAGCCGTGTCCGGTGAAGCAAATAGATCAAAGTTTTATTACAACTTACAAAATCACTTCGACTGCAAAATTTCCAAGCTTATTGAAGATCTAAATCCTACCTAATAACAAAATATGCTCAGAGCGCTATTCCGGAACATTTGTAGTAAAATTTCAGATATTACTTGCGAATGCAACTCGCTCCCCGGAGCGTACCTGAGCGGCATCCATGTGGAACTTTATGCATATCCAATACAATCCCTAGTCACATCTAGTGCAACAAACTTTAATGGTTTTTGAATAGTTCATTTTCTACTTATGTTGGGAAACTTTATTTATGTGACGTACGCCAAAGTTTTTTATGTATGTCATAGTGTGTCTCTTAACCTTATACCTATGCCTAGGCGAAAATCCAAATTAGATACCAAATAAAATATCATTGATTGCCTTGAGAGTAAAGAAAAAGATAATATTTAATGACGAATTTTGGGAAATTTTCAACACGCGTAGCATGACCACTATAGAAACGGTTTTTGTCGACGGAAGAATAGACAAAACGACAGATTGTGACTGTGAATCTGTCATTATGTCTATTCTTCCGTCGACAGAAACATAAATCTTGGATTTCCTCGAATCCATTTTTCACCTAAGCTATATGTGGTGCTTAAATGTTGCAAAGGGATCACACTATCACGTCCTAGAAGAAATACGTTGAATAACAAGTCACCCTGTATAATGGTGAACATCAGTTTGAGACCTAAGAAGTTACGAGGATTAAAGGCCATTAGGCTATGTCAAAAACTCCTAAAAACTCTGCCTAGCCTTTTCCCAACTAGATTCGGGTCGGCTTCCAGTCTAACCGGATGCAGCTGAATACCAGTATTTTACATGGAGCGACTGCCGGTCTGACCTCCACAAACCAGTAACTGGGTAATACGATACCCCTTGGTAAGACTGGTGGTCAGACTTTCGGGCTTCTGACGACCCGTAACGACTGTCAAAGATTCACGGATGACAGCCGGGACCAACGGCTTAACGTGCTTTCCGAGGCACGGACGAGTCTCGGTATGTGAAGATGGTCACCCATCCATGGACCAACCCCGGCAAGTGTAGCTTAACCACGAGCTCCTCCTTAGCCACGAGCTCCTCTAACGAAATTTTCCTATTCCTTATAAATAAATTGACTTCCAGTAGCTTGCAATAACACTATGAAACAACGCTATTGACTTACTTAATTTTCCATAAAAAGTATAAGAATTTCTTCTGCATTTTCATGTTGCTTCTTGGCTAGAAAATGTACTAATAGAGAATGTTTTCACCCTTGATGAAAGAATAATGTAATCAACCTGAACCTCTCTTTTTAAGTGTTTTAAATACGTAATTTCCAGTCTGCTACAAGAGTGTATTTTCTTCATAAATATAAAATATGTAAAACGTATTCTTTAAAAGTGTAGGAAAGAGATGAAAGATTTTAATACAGTAAGTAGCTAGATGGTCAGATAACTTTTTATTGTGAACACTAGAAAAAGTTTACATTACACAAGGTATTCTTCTTTTAGAACAAATTTATATAACACATTTTCAAACATCAATAGCCGACATAATTACAAACAAGGTTTTATTCTCCCAGACATTACTTAAAGCCTACTCATATTTGAAAAGCGGCGATTAAGCGTCGAGCGAATAAATCGCTATTCAATAGAATCGATAAGAGATGCCGATGCCGAGAAATGATTTATTGACTTGTCGGCTCCTCGCCGGGCGGCCTCACTAATGGTGGCTGAATAAGCGCTCGCCAGTGCCTCATTTGTTTCTTTTTTTCGTAGACGATGATAAATAAAAGAAAATTATGCAATCACGATTGGAGCGAAAGCAGGAAATTGGGTGTATTGTCGGGAAATGCGATAAGTACATCTTTCTTCAGGCATTTTAGAACGATTGGATGTGACTGTATGGATAAAAGAATTTAGATTGTTAGCATTATTACAATTACCTACCAAGGTATGTAATTTTTAAAGGCAAGGTACAAATAACAGCTGTAAACAGCACATAACCAGGTAAGCCAGATAAGGGAACTCTAAGTAGATATATCCAGGTTCTCAAAAATACTGTAGATACCTAATAGGATGTATTTTTTTCTATTTATGTACGTAAAATAAAGTCTTTCCTTTAAAAAGCTAAAAAGTAAGTGACGTCCCTTGCGCAGTGATAGCCTAGTGGTGTGACCGCAGGCTGCCAAGTCATAGGTCTCGAGTTCGAACCCAAGGCACACTGACTTTTCGGATTCATGTGCGTATTGTATAATTATCACTTGCTTTAAAAACGGTAAAGAAAAACAACGTGAGGAAACGCATGCCTGAGATATATTTCTCGACGGCATCTGAAGCTAAGTCAGAGGCCCATGGGCGACTTTAAAACTCTGACAACAAGGTAGTCACTAACCACACGAAAAGAAGAAGAAGACCTAGATAGGTAAATTAGTTATTCATCTTCCAAGCCTATTGTCACTCCCTAGGCACATACCAACTTATAAAACCTATTTAAAAATTCAAAATCTTTCTAACGACCGTTAAAGCTAAAACTTATGGAAGAAGCTGAAAACTTAGTCGTCAAAATTAAATTGTCTAAAACAGTAATCATAAAACAGAGTATGTCAAAGGTATCCATTTCTATTATGAGAAACTAGAACTTCATATCACAGGCGAGTTCTGGAACTTTTCCCATTTTCATAAGTGACTTTAACCTTCATTCATTTTATATTCAAACCTGGCAGATTTGCCTGGGAATGTTCACTCAGAAATATTATGACTGGCCCGACTCTATGCAAACTCAGCGATTTTCTCATCACTAGATTTGAGGGCTAAAGTAATTGTGAGGCTATTTCAGTGATTTGACGGTGAACATTCACTTATAAGTAGACACATTCGTGATTTTACTTGTTAAGTCTACTCAGGAAGGATTATTTATTACCTTCGTAATTGTTACGTGTAGAATTATACATACCATCGATACCTATTCACTAGGAAGGCATAAGGGCGAGAATCGTTTCGCCCTGATAAAATGCGTCAAAACAAAAAAGCCTCATATTATTCCATCACTTTTAGAACTATCCTCGTAGGACCGTAGGTTCCACTGTTTTTTCTATTAAAATTAAATTAAACACATAATATGAAGTTGCAGTTTACTACTGCAACTATGAGGATACTGTTACTATGTGGATTAAGTAAAATAATATCTGTGTGAAGTACAGACGTAAAAAACTATCAATTCCTTCAACGAATAAAGGGGTTTTTGCTGTCATCAATCTTCACACACTGTAAGAATATCTTACACTTACTTATTCCATATTTTTAACAGCATAGTGTACACGGTACAAACAGTGAGAGCGGAAGTTTAGGTCGAGCTCAATTAGTTCGCTACAGTTCGAAAAGGAACAAATAAACCCTTGTGTACACTGAGTTACGGGTTCATCTCGTTTCAGCCGGCTAAACTGACATCAACTAAATTAATTTGTATATTCTGTACACAGCTTTAGGGTAGGTATTATTTATGTCGATAATGTTTATGTTATATTGAACTATAACATAATTTTGTTGCGTACATTTGACGTACTAAAAAGTAATTATTCCGGATCTCCAACAGCAGGACATTTAAAAGCTTCTTCTCAAACTGAGAAAGAAATCGGATTATCACTGCGCTTGCACACTATTTAAGAAGCTGCTCACTTCATCAAAAACAAAGAATAAATAGGTGTCCACATTATAAATAAAAGTAAACGTTTTTTTTATTTCTCTTCCAAAAATATATAAAGATTACAAAATCTAATCAATCTTTTGTGGGAGACTGGTATCTGCACTAGGAAAACCTGTAACACAGATTATCAAGCCAAAAACAGTTTTTGAGTATTAAATCTGAAAGATAATAATTAACAAATAATTTTTTACCTTTGATATACAGTAAGAAAAATAAAAGACGAAAACAAGATAAACACAGGCTCTTCTAAAAAAAACTAACTAACCTAATGCTTTTTATTTTCAAAGCGTATTGCGTAAAAGGGAGGCAAGCGAATGTGTTGGGCGATCATCGCGAAGCGCGACGGAAGGTGTTATAAATCCGACTCTCTATCTCCGGTACTACGCATGGACAAACAGCCAACCAATAGGAAACATTTGAACACCGATAGCATTGATTTGGTGAAGGCGTGTCTGAACTCTTTTGGGTTAAATTAAATACCAGCGTCTATTCCGCAATCGTTTTAATCGCGTTATCACTTGCTTCAAAAACGGTGAAGGAAAACATCGTGAGGAAACCGCCTGAGAGATATTTCGACCGCATGTGAAGCCAAGTCAGAGGCCCATGGTCGGCTTTACAACTCTTACACCAGGTTAGTCATTAACCGCAGGAAAAGAAGAAGAATCGAGTTCATTAGACAGCCAGCTAGGATGGTAATGCCAACGACTGGCCAGAGAGTGGAGTGAAGAAGTTAATATCTAACCAGTGTGAAAACAAAATCTCGTGAACACGATGACCACATCTGTTACCGGCCCGGTGCTATAGCCGCCGAGCGCTGCAAGCAAGAATATTCCTTACGGTGGTTATTTATGAACTTCTTTGATGGTACCTATACAGTATCGTCACTTATGGAGGCTCTTTAAGTGCGCGCAAGTATTAGAAAGACGTTAACCCGATCCTTCTATATACTCTATTCGGAGTTTCTTGCCCGTTCTCCTCCATTGGAACCTACTACGCTTTGGAATTGGCAACTAACTTCATCTTGTTGACTGACCGACCCCTGACAATTTAAAAGTGCCTGTAATTGGTTTTATTGAAATAAATGTTTTAGAATGTTTCATTCAAAAATTGAGGGATAATAAATATTAATAACGTAATAAATAAAAATAATAATAATATTATAAGTAATGAATAATTTAAAAAATAAAAGTATTTAAATAATAGTATAATATAAAAAACAATAATTATAATTCTTAAATTCAAATAAATATTAATAAAAGAGTATAACTTACTAACTATGTAATAATACAATTTATTACATTAATCACCCAGTGCTCTTCCTCCTCTCTCCTAATTGATCTATGCTGTGCCCGACAACCATAATTGTGACTAATATAATTATTTCCCTATCAACTATATACTCGTATATTATGGTACGCAATAAAGACTTGAGAATTTAAAGGGATTCCATAGATATATGACGAACAAGATACTTTAATGTAGGTAACATAGGAACACACACGATATCAGAAACCGCTCATAGAATTACACGCTAGAGCTCGACCGGGCGATACTCAACAAGGTGCGTGAAATATAAATCAGCCAACTGTGATTTACGTGAAAGCTCCCGGAAAGTTTTAATTCTGTTTCGCCCGGCTCTCGGCCATTTAATTTATCTATTATTTATTGCGCGGCGGGAAACTTAGACACTTTGTTTATTAGCTATTCAATTAGATCGCATGATACTTTTATCCTTCAAGGTTTGTTTGTGAACTGAGTCGCTAGGTAATACCACAGAATAGTAGTAACAGTTGGGAAAGCTTGAAAAGTTTTGAGCTTATTTGATTATTTTGTAGCGAACAGTTACTAGGTTAGGTAAGGCTTAGAATTAATAATACAGATTAGGTCCCTGTCTATTTTCATTTCAATGGCATTATTATAAGGTACCTACCTACAGTCACAAAGAATCTACCCGATAGGTGTTGCATTTTGCCCAGTTTTCACAAGTTCGTGACTCCTGAAACTTATTAATTGATAAACTATAAAATATGACGATTATAATAATATAACAATTATTACTGAACATTGTCTTTGACTACCTAGGCAATCGTCCCTAGAGGGACCAGACATGTCCTTTTTACTTTTATGTCTATTCTGTAATGGTGTATCTACATAATGAGTAGGTATTCTATTCAAATAAACAATTTAAATGAAATTGGACCCATTTTTGCAAACCAAACCAAGCTCTTGTTTGCAAAAATGGGTCCAATTGTCTTCCAAAAACGATACGTAGAACTTTGAAAAGTTTCCTGTGGTGATAAACCAGGCCATTAGTCCCAATCAATTTATATAGTAACCTCAGTCAGTTTTCCTATGAAACTGTCGATGTGAAAATGTCTTCAGTTACACACACACTGCACATTTAAAACATAACCCACATAAAACTGCTCGTCTAAAATTCCGCTCCAATTAATACCCATCACGACCACGTAATTAAACACCGATAATTAATTTGTAGCTTGGTTCAGCGTTCATATATTGATTAAGAACTCTCGGACACTCGCTCAGGGCCCGTTCAAATTACTTTATGTTTTGTATGCCACGAGCACTCTGTTACATTTCTATTTACCGCACTAAACTAATAATATCCCGTATGGAATTTATTTTCAAAACAACCCCCATTCTACCGAAACTACCTGTGTGGTTATAAAAGAAGATACCGTCACATTCCATGTTACTTTATTTTTGACACAAAATGAATATTTTGCAATGCAAATGGGAAATGCAGTTTCAATGAAATTTTACGTCTGTATATGTGCTTCAGTCAGTAACAGCTTTTGCTACTTAGTTATGTAGAATAAAATATTACAAAATATTGAAAAACACATTTTAGGTGCCGACAGGTTTTTGTTCTTCTAACTGAACAGACAGCTGTGCTGCTGGGGAGTTTGTTGCGCCACTTCTTCTTCCCAGCTAATGCACTAGGAAGTGGTGAAGGGTGGGCGTTTTGGGGGACTGTCTTATGTAATTGACGTTCGAAAATCGCTGATTCTCAGCCTAGTTTGAATAAATGACTTTTGAATTTTGAATTTTGACAAACTGTACCTACTACAGTTTGACTGGAGATAGGGAAGGTGACAAAAAAAAAATTTTTAGTCTGTCTTTGAGATTATTAAAAAATATTAGACACGTATTATTTCTTTTCTTATGTAATCTAAAGATTACGGCGATACATTGTGGTAAAATGTGCCATGACGTCACGAGTATGTAGATTTTATACATATCGGTGACGTAGCGACCGGACCCCCACTCCCCAACTTAGAATGCGTTTTATCTAAGTAATTTTTTATTAATATGATAAAGCAAAAAATACGTGTCTAATATTTTTTTATTATCTAACTGACGGACTAATTAGATTTTTTTTTTTTTACCCAGGCGTCATCCCTATTGTGTATTACCAATTTGTACTAGTAAGTACTTTATACTTCTTCGAATAAACAATTTAAAAAACCGGCCAAGGGCGTATCGGACCACGCACAATGAAGGGTTCCGTAGATGGGATGAATTTATCCCAAGAACAAACTTAACATTGTAGTTGAAAAATATGTTCTCCCATACGGAATGTATTAGAGAATATGTTTTTTTCAGCTGCAAATGTAAGTTGGTCGATTATAACTCGTTAACTTGTAGAGCCTACTTAGCTAGCTGTGATAGTTTTCCTTTAAATTTCGTTATATATACTACTGCTGTGAATTTTTCCACATATCCGGAACAGACCATTTAGCTGGCAGGGCTTGACTCTAACAAAAACTTTAAAGCTTAATACGTCCAGTGCCGGGAGCCCTTCTAGACGGTTCACCTAGTCGCTTAAGAGCTGCCGGCAGCCCTCACTGAGGGCTCATTTTAAATGTACGTTTTTCTTAGCAAATACAGTGAAAATAAAATCTGATGTATATTTTAACAAGAGTTATTAGTATATGCGCTGGTTTTAAAATCCAAGCATTTTTATTTTATTTAAAATTTTTTGTTCACGGTTACAAATACTCACTAAAAATGTAAAAGGTTGGAAACTACATATAGCGACAAGACCCCCTGAAAACCCTATTTTATTTCATTTTACAGTGTTTTTAATGCCGGCAACCCTCTCGGAGGGTTCACTTTCAATATGTATGGCGGCATGGCGTATGAGTTCTATGAAAAGTGGGTGGAGTCGAAAGTGTTAAAATTTCGCAAACGGATCCCTGAATCCAAAAATTTACATTACATTTTTACAAACTCCCAATATTTTTGAACGACCTTTCCAACGACACCCCACGCCATGGGGTAGACGAGAAAATAAAAACATCCTAGGCAATTAACAATTAATTGGTAGGCAATCGTCCCTACTTTTATATCTATTCTGTAATAGTGCACATATTGAGTAAGTACCTATTCTATTCAAATAAACAATTTGAATGAAATTATCTTCCAAAAACGTTACGCGGAACTTAGCCTGTGATGATAAAACAGACCATTAGCCTCAAACAATTTATATAATAACCTATAACTACGATAACGCTACATCTCGCTGGTCAATTTTCCATGAAACTGTCTGCAGTTTACACACACATTGGACATTTAAAACTTAACCTATATAAAACTGCTCGTCTAAAATCCCGCTCCAATTAATACCAAGTATGTATTAAACCCAACACGACCACGTAATTAAACACCGATAATTAAATTGTAGCTTGGTTCAGCGTTCACATATTGATTAAGAACTCTCGGACACTCGGTTCAAATTACTTTATGTTTTGTATGCCCCGAGCACTCTGTTACATTTCTATTTACCGCACAGAACTTTGTTGCGAATATCCCGTACGGAATTTATTTTCAAAACTACCCCCATTCTACCGAACCTACCTGCGTGGTAATAAAATAAGATACCGTCACATTCCATGTTACTTAATGTTTGACACAAAATGATTATTTTGCGATGCAAATGGGAAATGCAGTTTCAATGAAGTTTTACGTCTGAATACGTGCTTCAGTCAGTAACAGCTTTGCTACTTACGTATAGTTATGTAGAATAAAATATTGAAAAACACATTTTAGGTGCCGACAAACTGTACTACAGTTTGACAGGAGAATTGTGTATTACCAATTTGTACTAGTAAGTACTGTATACAATTTCGAAGAAACAATTTAAAAAACCGGCCAAGGGCGTGTCGAACCACGCACAATGAAGGGTTCCGTAGATGGGATGAATTTATCCCAAGAACAAACTTAACATTCTAGTTGAAAAATATGTTCTCCCACACGGAATGTATTAGAG
This sequence comes from Agrochola lota, assembly GCA_947364205.1. NCBI lineage: Eukaryota > Metazoa > Arthropoda > Insecta > Lepidoptera > Noctuidae > Agrochola > Agrochola lota. Next base: position 11,245,976 of record OX376223.1, on the reverse strand, counting down.
AATATGTTTTTTTCAGCTGCAAATGTAAGTTGGTCGATTATAACTCGTTAGCTTGTAGAGCCTACTTAGCTAGCTGTGATAGTTTTCCTTTAAATTTCGTTATATATACTACTGCTGTGAATTTTTCCACATATCCGGAACAGACCATTTAGCTGGCAGGACTCGACGCTAACAAAAACTTTAAAGCTTAATACGTCCAGTGCCGGGAGCCCTCCTAGACGGTTCACCTAGTCGCTTAAGAGCTGCCGGCAGCCCTCGCTGAGGGCTCATTTTAAATGTACGTTTTTCTTAGCAAATACAGTATTATAAACCGTGAAAATAAAATCTGATGTATATTTTAACAAGATTTATTAGTATATGCGCTGGTTTTAAAATCCAAGCATTTTTATTTTATTTTAAATTTTTTGTTCACGGTTACAAATACTCACTAAAAATGTAAAAGGTTGGAAACTACATATAGCGACAAAACCCCCTGAAAACACTATTTTATTTCATTTTACAGTGTTTTCAATGCAGGCAACCCTCTCGGAGGGTTCACTTTCAATATGTATGGTGGCATGGCGTATGAGTTCTATGAAAAGTGGGTGGAGTCGAAAGTGTTAAAATTTCGCAAACGGATCCCTGAATCCAAAAATTTACATTACATTTTTACAAACTCCCAATATTTTTGAACGACCTTTCCAACGACACCCCACACCATGGGGTAGACGAGAAAATAAAAACATCCTAGGCAATTAACAATTAATTGGTAGGCAATCGTCCCTACTTTTATATCTATTCTGTAATAGTGCACATATTGAGTAAGTACCTATTCTATTCAAATAAACAATTTGAATGAAATTATCTTCCAAAAACGATACGCGGAACTTAGCCTGTGATGATAAAACAGACCATTAGCCTCAAACAATTTATATAATAACCTATCACTACGATAAAAGCTACATCTCGCTGGTCAATTTTCCCATGAAACTGCAGTTTACACACACATTGTACATTTAAAACTTAACCTATATAAAACTGCTCGTCTAAAATCCCGCTCCAATTAATACCAAGTATGTATTAAACCCAACACGACCACGTAATTAAACACCGATAATTAAATTGTAGCTTGGTTCAGCGTTCACATATTGATTAAGAACTCTCGGACACTCGGTTCAAATTACTTTATGTTTTGTATGCCCCGAGCACTCTGTTACATTTCTATTTACCGCACAGAACTTTGTTGCGAATATCCCGTACGGAATTTATTTTCAAAACTACCCCCATTGTACTGAACAACCTACCTGCGTGGTAATAAAATAAGATACCGTCACATTCCATGTTACTTTATGTTTGACACAAAATGAAAATTTTGCAATGCAAATGGGAAATGCAGTTTCAATGAAGTTTTACGTCTGTATATGTGCTTCAGCCAGTAACAGCTTTGCTACTTAGTTATGTAGAATAAAATATTGAAAAACACATTTTAGGTGCCGACAAACTGTACTACAGTTTGACAGGAGAATTGTGTATTACCAATTTGTACTAGTAAGTACTGTATACAATTTCGAAGAAACAATTTAAAAAACCGGCCAAGGGCGTGTCGAACCACGCACAATGAAGGGTTCCGTAGATGGGATGAATTTATCCCAAGAACAAACTTAACATTGTAGTTGAAAAATATGTTCTCCCATACGGAATGTTTTTTTCAGCTGCAAATGTAAGTTGGTCGATTACAACTCGTTAACTTGTAGAGCCTACTTAGCTGTGATAGTTTTCCTTTAAATTTCGTTATATACGGTTGTCAGGGACATCAAACTGATACCATGAATTCAGTACATGATCCTGAAGCCCCTGCGTTGAAAATTTTCGTCGGTTTAAAAAAACAAACACAGCTGTTCCATAGAAAAGTGCAATACCTACGCGGTCAAAATGTAAGTCACAGATGATTTAAAAAAAAAATAACCTACGAAAAATTTCAAGGCAGGCAAAATTGCAAGGCTTCAGGATCATGTACTGAATCCATGGTATCAGTTTTCGCGTCGATGTCCCTGAAATCCTGTATACTACTGCTGTGAATTTTCCACATATCCGGAACAGACCATGTAGCTGGCAGGGGATGGGAACTTGACTCTAACAAAAATTTGCACTTTAAAGCTTAACAGGTTCAGCGTTGGGAGCCCTCCTGGAGGGTTCATCTTGTCACATATGAGATGCCGGCAGCCCTCACCAAAAATTTAAAAGGTTGGAAGCTACAAAAAAGTTATTTTTCATCTTTTTATTTTACCACTTTGTCGGCGTAATTAATTTGTATACCTATGCCAAATTACAGCTTTCTAGTAATAACAGTCTCTGAGCTAAACCGCGGTCAGTCGGACATGGCGAAACTATAAGGGTTCCTTATTGACTACCGAACCCTAAAACGGTTTTTTTTTTAAATTTTATCTGTTAGTTCTTGCCCGAAGTATTTATGTTTTTACAAAAATTTTACACCTAGAATTCGAATCGTAAATGAAATCAACCATCGCATAACATATTGATATGCTGAAAATTGTTGCACATTACCTTGCAGGTTGACGCAAATAGTCACAATTCCTGCTTGGATCAAAAATATTTCACCTACACCTTTTTTATCCGAGCCCGGTATTAGATCCGTAACGGTACACACGGTACAGAATCCACGACGATATGAGGTTTTCATAAAAATGTAGCCTCTAGCTTTGAGTTTTATTAGGTCAAATGGATTGGGCAGAACCTAGTCATTTCTAGTTCCAGGAAAATGTTGTCGAACCCAGTCGTTGTTTTACTGCAGTGTGGCTTACGTTGATGCACATTTTCTAAATTAAACTCGGTATAGCTAGAACGTGCCTTTTCCTATAAGATCAACGATATCTTGCCAAGCAATGGTAATTTTGAAAAAAAGTTGCGTATTCATGTTCTTTAGCGGTCTTCGACCAGATTCAGTGGTTGATGTTTAATAGTAAAGGTTTGAAACTACCACCAACGACAAACTAAAGTTAATAGTCATACGTACTATCAAAGCATTGTAACAGACGACAAAAGATTTTCAGATCAGTAGTAACGTTTGCACGGTAGGTACGCTCATGTTTGCCGTCCGACCGACTTGTTCAGGCCGACTGGGAGGTGTATGTTAAATTAGCATATCATTCGATGGCCCACCGCGGCCAGACCTGTAATGAGAATTTACTGCTTTACGGATGCCCCCGACGCATTTAGATATTCGGGCACGTACTCGTAATATGTTAGGCAGTCAGACAATAAGTTAGGCCACGCTAGAGAGCAACTTATGGGAATAAGTGGGTTAACTTGGTAAACCCTTTATGTATTAATGTGTTTCTTATTCGCTGTTATGTCTGTGTTTGGCGTCCTTAGATGCAAAAAGTTTCTTCTTCTTCTTTTCGTGTTGTTAGTGAGGTATCAGAGTTTTAAAGCCGCCCATGGGCCTCAAAAAGTTGAAAAAGGTATCAGACGCTATTTCTTTTCTAAGTCAAGCGTTACTATTGTCAGCGTCAGGTTCGTGAGCGGGTGCCGTCAGTATGGACTGGTCATCTTTTAGCTGCCACGACTTATTTAAATTTAATTTTTGAATTGGTTTTTTTTATCTTTTTATTACGGACGCTGTTAACGTTCTGCATCGCACATGTATAATTTCGAAATGAATGATGTTACCAATATTTTGTAACCATATTTTGATTTAAAAGAGTGTCCGTGGAGTTTCTTGCCCGTTCTTCACCATAGGTAAGTACGTAGGTACTTACCTATGCGCTTATATATTACGCTTTGGAATGGGCATCATCTTCTTCTTCCTTACTGACCGACGACCCCTTGTCAATTCAAAAGTGCCTGTAATTGGTTTATTTGAAATAAATGCCTTGAGTTTTTATTTTATTGGTCAGCATTCTACCAGAAGCGTGAAAAGGAAGTAAACAACGGACAGTCTGAAGCGGTGGCAAGTTTTTATCTAAATCTGTTCCTACAACAAGTAACATGATAAGCAAATCGCATTGTTACTCCCGGCGCAGTTTGTGGCACGATAACTACGACCGTAACCAGATTACCATCAGAACCTCTCCTAGTCTCCTTCCTTTTATTATAGGGAGCTGTGCCCAAAAATTAAAGTCACAGTTTTACAGTGCAAACAGGGCCTTGTGGTTTTTTAAGTCCTAGCCTACCTCAGTATGTACCTAGATAGACTGCATCATTGAAAAACCTTTGTATTTTTAACATAACATAACATTACGCCTGTAATCCCCGAAGTGTTAGGCAGAGGTGTACTTATACAGTATACACACATTTCGCCAGTTATGTTTAGGTCCTATGTAATAGGGGATGAACCTATTGCCATCAACCGGGTAAAAATCCAGACTCCGGGCTGCTACTGAGAAATTCCTGAGGGAAAAACCCAATAACACTGCCCGACCTGGAAATTGAACCCAGGACTTCATGCGCAGTAGCGCTTGCTACAACTAGATCAGTGTACCCCAATGTACTTTTTGAATCAAAGACTACATGATACTATTGAGCTCATATAATTGTTTGGATTATTTTGTTACTGTAAGTCAATTTATTTTAATTTTGTTTTCATTTATTGTTGACATAATCTACTCATTACAATGTTTTTATTTTATGAGTTTATTTTTGCATAAGCACTATTATATAGAATTAAGTTTTTCCAACTGAACAGACAGCTGTGCTGCTGGGGAGTTTGTTGCGCCACTTCTTACTTCTTCTTCCCAGCTTAAGCACTAGGAAGTGGTGAAGGGTGTGCGTTTTTGGGGGACTGTCTTATGTAATTTTGACGATCGAAAAGTGCTGATTCTCAGCCTAGTTTGAATTTGCCATTTGAATTTGAGTTGTCGGCAAACCGAGGCTCGCGAGCCGTTCTTTGACATATAGAGCGCACTCTATACAAAATAAATGTCGATGAGTGGAGCCTAGATACGCGCGGGGTCGTGGTTTCGGTCAATATGCAAGATATCAAGTTTTATTCAAAATTTTAACTATATTTCAAACATTTATTTCCGAAGAATTTTCAGCAATATTAACATCGAAAATTAATCATTTACTGGATCTTGCAAAGTTTTCCAACTTGTTGATAAGTAAGATGCCTTCATCATAATATTATTACCAGTCGATATGATGATGATAATGAAGGCATCCTACTTCTTAGCAAGTTTTTAGGGAGCGTTGTGGAGTGAAACAGGTTGGGGGTTTTATGGATTAAGAAAAGTGTAGTGAGAGAGTTTGGAGACACAGAAAGGATTGGCTCTCATAAGAAATCTCAATCGACTTGGGCTGATTTCACAAATGAAACTGAACGCGATCAGATTTCTAAAACGCGTTCAAAAGCTGTCAGTGTCAAATTTTTTATGGAATATTGTACACTAACAGCTCTTGAACGCGTTTAGATGTGCTAAACGCGTTCAATTTATTTGGTGAAATCCGCACTTAGTCGTTATAGTATTGACATTTGACTCTATTCATTAATGAGTTTCGACCACGACCACTGCATTAAACCAACGTAATAGTCCAGTTTGTATTTTTACCCGACTACGGCGAAGCAAAAAGGAGGGTTGTGATTTTGTAACTAACTGAATAATCCCTTCTACAGACATATTAAAAGTAATTAAGACTTCATGCGTTCGCTTTTTTAATATCAATTTTTCGTTCCAAAAATATCTACCTATCTGATCTGTGAATGATTGTTCAGCAGTAAAGAGTAATAAAATTTTACTCAATTCCAACGGCCGGCCCGCCAATTAGTCACCGAATGAATATTGCGAATATCGAAAGTAAGTTTTTAAATATTTCTGAAAGAATATTGATATTTCGTGGATTATTGTACCTACAAACTGTAATAATGCCAGTCACCGTATTTCAAATACTAAACTTGTAGGTACCTAGATAAGTAGATTAGGTATTCAGAATTTTCAAAGCTAACATATAAACACAACTGAATTTAATAATGCAAAAGGAAAGTATATTGAAGACTGTCGTAGCTCGTAACCTCACCTCACTTCAGTTTTACAACGCTCCTTTATAGGGGTTAAAGGAGGTCCTAGTATTAAACTCGGATACTAAGGCTGAAAGAGTGATACTCGCCTTAAAATTGGCAAGACATCATCTACCTAACCCCAACCCTATAGTTGCGCAGATATGATCCAAGAGCTGATAGCCGATATTATCTACGTTTTAGGTTTGCGTTTACGTTTACCTCCATCAACCTTCGTCCAACCCTACGTGCTCCCCTATGCTTATCGGCCGGCAATTTGACTGCACCCTTGTGTTACAAAAATTGAGGAGCCGATATCTTACAGCCGCGTTAGGGTTTACACTTTGTAATGGAGTACTCCCGTAAAATTCGATCCCAAAAGCGTTCCATTTGGGGAGAAGGCGTGATGGATAGGTAGGTATTAGGGGTGGTTTAGATTCTCGGGTTTGAGGTATTGGACAGTATGTGTAAGTGGCTTGAATAAACAAATGTTTAGGGGAGATGGGTGAATAACAAATAGGCTGGTAATTGTTTTGTTACGTTTTGTGGGGAAAGCTCCATTAAAATAATGTGCGCGTGTATTCGATCCGTTTTTGGATGGGGATTAAGTTAAAAGGTAGGTAGGTACTTACTGATACAAAGGAAAAACATTATTGTATTTTTTTTTGGATTTAGGTATTATTAAATATGAAAGGCGCTCTACTTGTTATTATTTTTTGGCCTCTGAGTGCCGTAATTTCTACAATGGTTAGACTTACGATCACGAAAATCGTTTAGTACGCGGGACGAGATCCCCTTTCAAGTGCCTGGCGACTTAATTCTCATACCTAGATATCATCTGAGAAGCTAGATACACACAAATACCTACCTATTATATGCAATGTTTGTAATAGGAAATAATCGTAGTTAGTCACTACCAGGAACATAACTATTTTATGGATATAGGTACGTAGGTACCTAATAAAGTTATCAAGAAAACCTTCTACATCCACCAACATAATTTCACCTACATTTTCTGTATAGTTTTCTACTGTGTTTTATCATGAAAATATTGTCTCGTAAAGAACTTTATGTATGCGCATATTAAGTAAATGATGTTAATATATCCGAGTCACACGAAATCTGAGGGAAGACGACCGAGCTGCAAAATTTATGTGCTTAGTAATAAGCGCTTAATATATTAGTCCGGACTCCGGACGTGGAATAGCGCGGTAAGATAGGAACATAGCTATACCTACCTATTTTTTCAAATTAACTTAGGCAGTGTGTAGAGTGCTGGTAGCGGCATAATAGTGGCACTGCCTCGGCCAGGCTAAAGTGCCGTAAGCATCGCAATGTCATTGTCACTGTCACTTGTTATTTTGTTTTGGTTGTTGAGGTTAGTTCGCTGTAAAACACCACATTCCCAAAACATTACATTCTCTTATGCCTCAAACGGGCCCTGGTTGTGTCGTCACAGTCCTAACCTAACCTAACCTACCTTTCAGCCATTTTCATTTGTTACTTCATTTTTCGTAAATCCAGTCATTGTAGTGACTTTTGATATAATTATCTAAAACAAAAATACGATCAATGTATACAAAGGGCAGCGAACTAACCTGAACTATCAAACAAAATAACAAGTGACAGTGAAAATGACAATGTAATGCTTACGGCACTTTAGCCGAGCCGAGGAATCGCTACTATTATGCCGCAGATAGCGGCACTTTATACCATAGGGATAAAATGCCGCTAGCGACACTCTATACACTTCGATTAACTTATTTGGCTAAACAAAGAAAAAAAAGACCGAGCTCTGCTCGGGTGAAAATATGGAGAAAATTAATTTTCGCAGATATGAGACCTAGCTAGATCGATTTTTCGCCATATTGCAACTTTCATCGAAATCGTTAGAGCCGGTTTCGAGAACGTGATTATAAATATATATAGGCATATATAAATATTGCTCGTTTAATAGTATGATAGGATAGGATAATAGTACCTATATGAATTACTTAGGTATAACAAAGCTGCAATAAGAGCAAACGTATACTGATTGGTAGGTTACACCAGTCTATAGAATACCATTCAAGGGTCTCTTAACCGACCGTTTCCTAGCCGTTACCCATGACCCCTAAAACAAAATATAAAACTCCAAAAACAGCAATAGATTAGGTGTAAGTCATACGAGGTCGCGGGTAAATATGCGCATATATCTAGGAGTATCGTACGACGCCACATTATCCTCCCGGGGGATAATGATGCGTGAACTATGGATGTTCTTGGCATTTTTCAGTAATAGCACTGATATATTTGGAATAACAGTAGCGTGCCAAATAGGAGTCAACTTTTTTAAACTTTTATCGAGAACATGGTACCTACCTATTTAGAAAGTATGTAGAATGCACCCAAATGCACCGGACACTTTCAACTTCACCAATTTTTTATACTTAGAGCTCATACGCCATGCCGCCATAAAGTCAAATCATTTATTTCAAATAGGCATGTACTCGTATATTGCATGTTGACTCTAGGCACTACGTTTGCGCTAAAGTTAAGTTTGAAATCTTGTTAAAATATACAATTGATTGAATTTTCACAGTTTATAACGCCGAATTCGCTAAGAAAAACCTACATTTAAAATTAGCCCTCCGCTAAGGCTCCCGGCATCCCATATGCGACTTGAGTGAACGCTCGAGGACGGCTCCCGGTACTGAATGAGTTAAGGCTCGTGCAGACCAGCGCGACGCGACTCGAACAATACAATTTGTAAGAAAACTTCACGATATAACAATAACCGGTGTCGCGTCGCGCTGTCGTGTCGCGCTAGTCTGCATGAAGCTTTAGTCATCCCGACTCGTTACTTAACAGGTATCTAGGTTTTGAAATACATTAGGTACATTGTACCCGGGCGTAATAGCACGTCGATCGATTAGATTAAAAAGATTCTCTTATAAGGGTTGACGTATGAGTGACAAAGACAACGTCCTACAGAGACGAAGTATTTCCACAACACGATGTATGGCATATCGTCAGCGCCGGCCCTGGGGTAGAGCGATTGGAGCGGTCGCTCTAGGCGCCAAAAAGCCAATACGAAAAACCAGATTCGAAAAACTATTACCAGCGCAAAATAGAATTTTGATAGCGCTTTTTGACAGGAGCGGGAGCATTTTAATAATTAGTGACTAATTGAAATTGACACCAAATAGGTACTAATTTAATTATATAGCAGTAAAAGCTTACAGGAGTATACTAACTAGAACTAGGTACCTACTTATTTAAATTTAAATTCAATAAGTATTGATATTTGCAATAAAAGACGATTTTTGAAAACTTGGGAATTATTATTTATTTAACATGAAATCGTAGTAGAATTTACGTGAAGTGAAAGCGTCGATGAAAGGACGCCGAAGACAATCTCGCTCTTCCCAGATCAAGTGCTAGGGCCGGCGCTACACATCGCGGAGGTTAAATGGTCACTGACAATATTTTGCAGTGAGTGCAAGTTTCGTCGTTGCAGCAGAGTTGAGCGGTAAGGCGGTGCGGCGGTTAAGGTGTGTCAAGAGGATAGTCCATCATGGCAACAGCATTTTGGAATTGGATACATCATGTGCTGCACTAGATACGCTTAGATACCTATGCCATCGTTAATTTTCCAAAAGTAGGTACCTACCTTGGCTGATATTAACTACAATCGTTCATTCTAGGCATACAGATGTCTTAAGCGCAGGTCACAAGCTAAAATCGTTTAGCATCGCTCATGTAGCTTCCACGTGTTTGCATACTTCCATTCACACCGCGAACTATGAACCGAATTATGGAAGAACAATTCTCACGTAATTTTATGGGTAGAATCTTAAAATAAATATGTTTTCATAGCATGTGAAAACTAGCGATAACTACAGAATTTATGTGAAAACTTTCTAGATCTGAACGGAGCAATCAGTCAGACCGCTTCCGATTAACTAATCTTGTTACTAGAACCCATCCAACTAAAACGATAAAAGTTGGCTGCAGTACCTAGAATATATTGGTACCCACCTATCTCTGCCTCATTCACTAGTATTTTTATATATTATTTTCTTTGTTTATACCAACGTAGGTGCCAACCGTCCAAAATGCCTGCCGCTTTTTAAAACGCCTTTAGGGCTTTTGTCCACCGCACCGTGAAACGTCAACGAGAACGAGATGTCGACGCCGCCGCAGTAGCGACAGTACATTTACTATGTCCGCGTAATCTCGTATGTCGCTGACGTTCCGTTCACGGTGCGGTGGACAAACAGTGTTACCATCATGTCGATATTATGCTGCCCCGATATTTGTGACTGGATAGGTACCTACAAGTATATAAGGGACTTACCAGTGTCGAATCTTACTCATTCGTACCTACATAAAAATGATTACATCACGCCTGTATTTCCGAGTGGTACGCAGAGGTGTATCCAGACTTCTGGATGCTGGCTGTTACTAAGAACTTCTTGAAAAACTCAAATCTACAAAAGCCCATGATAAACAAGGAACTTTTGGCGCATGGCAAAAATCAAAACTAATGCCGCCATCTTGTTTTTGAACAATTTCACAAATGTATACCAACAACGCCCCCTTGTCAATTTTATCCAAGTGCCAAAAGATCCTCATAGCACTGTAAACTTCAAGAAAGTGTGTTGATGTTGCTGCAGCGACATCACTAAGGCGTCCTGAATATTTTTACGGCGTTTCGATATTTTGAACCCGCGTTTACACCGAGATAAAAACGTAAGTAGGTATTCTAAATGTTGTCTCCTAGTTTTGTATAAGTTTTGTTAGGGTTTACACCTAAAACAAGTTATAAAGACTAGTTGTAGAGAAAACTTATCAAATGTAAAAAAGGTAAACAAAGTAGTTAACAATACATGTCCATGTTTGTTAACATAGATCATGTTTTACACACACGTTTTTGACAAGTATTTTACAACAATTATCACAGCTTGTTTATGGGTGTAAACAGGGGGTTAGGGTGTAAGCACGAGATAGGGTGTAAGCACGAGATAGGGTGTAAGCACGAGATAGGGTGTAAGCACGAGATAGGGTGTAAGCACAAGATAGGGTGTAAGCACGAGATAGCTCCACGTACCGCAGGAAACCAAGATAGGCTACGAAAACTGGGATCCACGACACAATCTAATTTTCCCTTACTTTTAGAATTTTTTATCGTTTCGAAGAATAAGACCTGGCTCAGAAGAAAACGAAATATAAGAATCATTTTCAATTTTTATTACATAGATACACATTTGCTTTATAAAAATTGTCTAGTGAGACTATCTAACAATTAGTTCTAAGCAAATTCACTTACATTGCTTTATGAAATTATCATGGCTCAGAGTAAAGTTCGTAAATATATCTAGATAAAGTTCTATTATTGGGGAATTTGCTAAACAGTCACAAGACAATGTCTGGTTTCTTCCAAAGAAAATTTCATAAAGCAACTCGTATTCTCGGTGGAATTAAAAATAACTATGTTGACATCGTACCCTTCATTATTAAATATTTTATTTCAATATTATTTATATATTTAAATTTACATAACCATTATTCAGTTTTATGACATTTCATTGTGAAATTATTACAATATTGCTATGCAAATAATTAGATGGAATTCTAAAATTGACGGAATTAAGTAATTATGGCATATACATATAGTACATATGATCGCGATGTCTTCATAAATGTCTACATTGGGATGGCATGCAAAGGAAATATAAACAAAGTCATAGAGTTATTCTCGACGCATGCCCGGTCCATGTCAGGACTTCGTCAATAAAACAACACGCATCTGATACAGCGCTACTACCTTTATTTAGAATGTAGACATTTATAAACCATAATAATATCATTAAAATTAATGCTGCTCACATCTTGTAAAATATAACATTTAATTTACCTAGATATATAAAAACAACAAGACTACAGTGACATTCACCACATTGGTGTAACAAACTTGATTTTCGGTTTGAAACTTTAAAAAAAATTGACCCAGAATTTGATGACCAGCCACTTTGATGAACAAAGCCGTCTGAATTGTCAAATGAAGAAACAATAAGATTTCACAAAATAAGAGGTATGTCACAGCTAGGGAAGCTTCACAAAATCAGAGATGTAGAAATATATTATACATTATACATGAACGAACAATTCCGTATGCAAAAATTTGTATAAGATAAAAGATCACAATATTCAATAGGAGTGTGATTCGGAAAGCCACCTAGCCTGAGATTATGAGCATGCGAAACAGCGAAACGGCACCTCGTCAGCTCAATAGTCTACCTGTAATAAAAAATTAAAAAAATGTTAAACTGTATTATCAAGTTTTCTTTTCCTAGGATTATTACAAATTCTCCTGTCCTGATCAATATGAAAGTTAAGTCTCAATTGACAAAACTTGGAACCGTCTTCTTCCATAAAACAAACATGACCTACACAACTCACTACTGCAGCGATAAACTTGAAATCGCGAGATAGACCTGATATTTAATTACGCAACACATTTTTTTTCATTTTAACAGTTCAACAGCATTCATTGCGTTATTTACGTTGTTGAGCAGATTTTTTTTCGAAATTATGAAGCAATGGATTAGCAATCTGTTTCAAAACTATACAGATTCTGATTGATCGTGTATTACGTAATTTGGGTACAGAGTTTCATTCGTCTAGCTAGTGTCCTAGACGAATAGATGCAAGTACAACGAGATCGTACAGTCTGTTTCAAAAGTATCTGATTAAAGTGTAAACAAAAGGTTTGTTTTCAGGTTTAATTCTAACGAAATCACTCAATAAGCCAATTAACACATTCCTCTTAATTTAGAACGTTTCAACTTTATATCTCACCACTTTTCCAAACATATTTAGGTTATAAAATTAACCTCAATTTTCAAATGCAAAACATCTTCAAGGTGGTTCAAATAATCATATCAAACACTCAATTGTTAGTGGCACTATAAATTGGCATCCACAAATACGTTTTCTGATCCATTTGTTTACATTTTCATCAGAGTCTTTTGGAACAGACCACTATGGTCTGCTCGACAAGTCGATATTGATCAACATGATGCCTAGTCGATCGATGAACGTTATCAATCACACGCGATTAATCTGAACGGAACTTCAAGTGGCTCCTTTAGAAAGCACGCTAAATATACTCAAGAGTTAGATAAAATTAATGTTGGTTGTTACCTTTTCTTAGGTGTTTCATCCTTGGCCTTCTTCTCAGCCTCCCTACGCTTGGCGGCCTCCTCTCGTTGCTGACGAATGATCGCGAGCCTGGCGAGGTCGGCTCGCGCTTGATCGGTTTTGCCTTCCGCGTGCAACTTCTGGTACGCCGCCGCTGCGCGTTGTTTCTCTATTTCTTCCCTTTCACGCCTGTAACACATTTTGACGCTTGATGAATACGACAAATTTAACAGTCAGAATAAGCGTTTGTACTTATGGCAATCAGAAGAATACATTATTGTCTGTGAAGTTACCACCAAATGAGTGTGGGTCGCCAGCTACAAACTCCATTGAATATTCTATTAATTTTGGTAGGTAAGTGTATAGTTATGGCAATATTGCCTGAACACTCTTATATTATTCTGTAGTAGGTACTTTGTTTTTTATTTATTATTCCTAAGCATCTAAGGTTGAGATGATTTAAATCAACAAGAATTGAATTCTTAGGCCGCTTTCACATTAGGACGTTAGCAGCGCGATAGTAGCGCGGCAGAAGCAGATGCCTTCAAATTATAAGAACAGCCGCGCGACAGCAACGCGGCGGCCGCGCCGTAGTTTAGATCGATGTGGCGCAGTTTATTTCAAAAATGCACTCCGACGGGGTTTCAATTTCAATAATAAATCGTTTATTCGGTGTCAAACTCATTGTGCAGTCTATACCAATATAATAATTAATAACATGGTTCACTTCTATAGCTATAATTATATTTCAACAAGAAAAAAGAAAATTCTTCAATGAGGATCTGTACTGCCATTTTATCACGATAGGTGGCGCATCGTCGACATGGCTATTGAAAGCTGTCAATTCCATACATTTTGTAACCTATAATTCAGTAAATTTAAATTTTCTCGTAATATGCTTAAGTGTGCTATAGTAGGATGTACTAAACTACTAACCCCGGTGTTCATTTATTTCCTAAATACACTACGCTAAAAAAAGTGGGAAACTAAAAGAGTACAACTAAAAGTAACTTTGAATATGTTGATTTATAAACTTCGACAATATGGTGGAGTTCTGGTGGAGCTATTAACGTCTTGGTAAAGTTCTACAGCAGGAACGTCAAGTGCTTGTCTTTCAAAAGCTTGAGGGCTTTGATTGCCGAAATTAAAATTTCGGACATAGGTAACCTAAAAAATAAAGGATACCATACTTATATAATTAAAGTAATGTTCTCTCAATTATTGTACATTTTCCTACCATGAGTCAAGTGTGAATTAACAGGTTACAACAAAAAAAAAAAAAAACAAATCTAGGGCCAACACTGATGAAAAATAAACCTAACCTAAAAATTAAAGAATATCATTTATAATTAAAGTAGTGTTCTCTCAATTTTTGTAAATTTTCCTACCATGAGTCAAGTAAGAATTAACACGTTTCAACAAAAAAATGATCCGAATCTAGAGCCTAGCACTGATGAAAAATATTTTATTAGAAGTCTACTTCTCAATGAGATCTGATTTCTTTCCAGTAATCCTTGCTTCTCGTTTGTTTAGTTTGTCTTTCAATTCTTTACGCTTCCAGGAACAATACATGTTAGCAATAACGATGGTGGATCGGTTTCAACGCTAAAAAATAACAAAAAACACTGATGTAAACAAAGCGAAAATGATTTGACAGCGGCCATCCCACCGCTGGCGACATCTGGGTTGAGCTTTGCGCGTGGATCCCCATTGACAAGTAAAGAACATCGACAATGTTGACAAATTTTGAAGAATTTTGCAAATCCGTTTATAAATGACGGAGTTATGCCAGAAAATACATAAAATATATATATATATATATATATATATATATATATATAAACAATCGAATTGATAACCTCCGCCTTTTGGAAGTCGGTTAAAAAACTTAGTTTATATAATTTTTCCCCTTCTCACAAATAGTGCTAGAAATTGTCCAAAATGTATTCACGCACAGCGTCATAAGTTCGATTTTAATTTTAAAACTCCGTTTTTTCTTACTGATGATTTTTTTTGTCAGAAATGGGGAGCATACTGATAAGACGCAATGAGAACCTCGTTTCAAGGTTGATAAAAATAATGATTTAAAAAAAATTACTAAATAATCGGATTTATTTGATTTAAATCCGATTTTTTGATTATTAAAAAAAACATCTCTTTGTTTATTTGAATCCTAACTAATATTATAAATGCGAAAGTGAGTTTGTGTTACGCTTTCACGCTAAAACGGCTGAACGGATATGGATGAATTTGCTACATGGATAGACCTTGACCCTGAGAATGACATAGGCTTTTCATCCTGGATCGCAGACAAACTCGCAGGCAACAGCTGGTTACAAAATAAAAAAGTATCTACATTGTAGTTCTTCTAAATCTATCAATATTAGTCACATTCAAATAAAAAAATTACAATTAATAATTAAGAGAATCAACAACTTAAAATTGACATTAACAGTTTGGGTATTGCTGCAGTCATATTGTGTTTTATGTTCTTACTGTTTACCTGCATAACCACAGCTATTTTCCAATCAATCATGACTGACCGGGCGAAAATACATACGAGTCGCTTGTTTATATTTCGGGCTTCGGGGCATACCCGAACTGTGTAGATAAACATGGCAACATAATCTACGGTGCACATATATGTGCACCGTAGTTTATGTTGGGGAAGTCCCTTGACACTTTTTGGTTGATTTTGTTGCATTAAAAAAGGTATTGATTTAAATCAACTATTTAAAAAAATATATACCAGCGTGTTACTGTCAACCTGCAGGGCAAAGGCCTCTTCCCTTACAAAGCAGGCATAACCATTGATCACTATGCTTGCTCAAGACGGGTTGGTGATTTCAGATTTATATTAACTATAAGTCCACATTTCCTCATGGTGTTTTCCTTCACGATGTCAGCATGTCCAAGAACTCAGAAAGTACATATGAATTTAGACATTGGTACTTGCCTGGATTTGAACTCACGAGGCCGGCGAGGCCTTAACCACTGGGCCATCACGACATGAACAACAATTTATTTTAAAAATCACTTGATTTTAATTGCGATTTAAATCACTGATAAAAATCAGGTGATTTAAATTATCTCAACCCTGCGTCATTTTATAATAATAAAGAGAAAATATTACCTTGATAATTGAGGTTTCTCTCCTTCACCTAAATTGTCCAAGTTGGTCAATTTCTTGTTTTTCTTTACTACACGGTTGGGATTTTCTACTTCAATGAGGCCTGATACACCCTTGGCTTTGGATGGTCTCTGAAACATTATTAAAAGGTTTGGATAATAATCTGCAATTACAATATAATTATTACTTGGTGGAATTGAAATACCACTGCAATTATTTTTCAAGTTACATTACAAACAGAAACAGTAATAAAGTTCCTTACTTGTTAAAAGCATGTCAATTTTATGGCTGATATGATTTTCAATGTTAAAATTCATTTACAAAGCCCCAAAAAAAAAGCACTATTATTCAGACTTGCACACGAAGGGCTCCGCACCACCATAAAATATTTAGCAAAACAACTGGATTCTTGTATTTGTAACTTTTTAAAATTATTATTTGTTGTTATAGCAGTAATAGAAATACACAATCTGCCAAAAATTGCAACTGTCTACCTATTACGGTTCATGAGATACAGCCTGCTGGCAGACAGACGGACAGCGGAGGCTTAGTAATAAGGTTCCATTCTGCACCCATCGGGTACGGAACCCGAAAAATTATTTTAAAAAAAAATTTCGTTAACAGATCAGATCACATACACATATAGTCGGACAAGACATGAACAGTACAAGATTCAAGTCAAAACTAAAAACATACAAAATATAATTACATCATCATCCGAATCACTATCGGAATCACTGCCAGAGCCCGATTTTTCCTCTTCAGATTCCTCTTCACTCGAGCTTTCCTTCCCATGCTCTTTTCTCCACCTGGAAAAGTTTATTAAAATTAATGAACAAACAAAAAAAACAATTTAAATTTCTTAACAAAAATCTCAACTCAGGTTGTCACCATTGTGGGAATTCATCCATGTGTGTATATTAGGGAGTATCAAATGTATTATTCTAAAAATTGTTAACTAATTTTTCATCAAAAGAGGTCACTGAGTGAGATAAGCGAACAATCCAGTAAATTTTTTAAGAGATGTATTCCTGCATTGTTCCTTTTTAATTAAAAAATATTATAAGACAGACATTGATTGTAATTTGCATTGCATTGTAATACATGCACACAAACCTGATATTGTTTACAATGCAGTTTGTAAATCATTTATAGAATCAGTTTTCATACTATCAACTCAAGTCGATGACCTTTTAATTTACAACAAATAACTTTCTTATCAGATCATTCAAATGATAATTAATCATTTATGACACAATTAAAGTTTACCTACAAACTATATTATGCTAATTATCTTTTGAGTACTAACGCTTACGCGTCGAGTCTGAGACGCGTTAATTGCATCATAGACAACATCACAAATAGTTAATGAATCACTAACTTCTGCTTCAGTTCTTCTTGTTTCCGCTGCTCTTCCAGCTCTTCTGGGCTGGTGAACTTGCGGTTACGGCCCTTATGGTTCGTGAATTTACCTGTAACGTTACACAAACAAAATATTCGTCACAAAGGTTAGGCCAACTAAACAATCAATAGTATTGAAAAAGACATGATAGTTGTAGACTTCCTTTGAGAATTCCTATAGTTATAATTTATTTGAACCATCCATACTGTATTTCTGGCTGGGCAGCTACTAATCATTGAGAATTTTTGATGAAAGCACATTCCCATAACATTGGACGACATTGAAAAAACAACACGTATACGATAGACTTACCGCGTGGCATGATTGAATTTATATAATAGCGACTTTTTTATGTTACTGTAGGATAAGTATTTGATTTAGTAATATTCTTAGACGGAAATTAGTAAGCAAAATACTAAAAATTGGATAAATTTAGCGTTGACGTCTAGTCGGAACCGGAATTCAAAATCGCAACGTAGCCTAGATAATAAATGGAATGTTGCCAGTAAAGAAAAAAGCTTTTAGTCGATTTTACTGAAAACCACGCCCAAATTCAATAATCATATTTTTGAACTGCACCTGACTGTAAGCTTAGCTTTCACCCGGGGCTTCACCCGCGTAATGTCGCAAATTATGCCACGGGAACGTACTACTGGGATAAAAAGTATTATATGTGTTTAGTATTATATATCCAGGCTATAAACTATTTGTGAGTCAAATTTTATCTTAATCCGTTCTGCCGTTTTTGTGTGATTGAGTAAAAAAACATCCAAACATATAAACTTTCACATTTATATGGTTAGAATAAGGATATATATATATATATATATATATAATAGGATAGTAGGATTTAATCCAGTCGATCGGAATGCCCGTTTAAAAACGTTCAAAATCTAGTCACAACCTCATAAATAACAGCGAAAATCAAATCCATTTATAATAAAAACATTTTTACACAATCTGTCATTCATTCATTAGTCTAACCAAATTCACGGATTGAACTGATGCTAGCACGCGTAGCATGACCACCGTAGAAACGGGTTTTGTCGACGGAAGTATAGACAAAATGACAGATCAAATGACAATTGTAATTTTGTTTTTTCTTCTTCTGTTTGTTTATTCTTTTTTAAATTTGTTTATTCTTCTGTCGACAAAACCTATTTCTGCGGTGATCGTCTAAGGTCCCTCTTATAGCCAAGCTCAACTAAAAGATTAAAACAATGTCAAACAAAACTTATCTTCGTGTTTTAATTGACATTTAATTACTAGCTGCGCCCCGCGATTTCACCTGCATAAGTTTCGATCCTGTAGGAATATCGGGATAAAAAGTATTATATGTCCTAGCCTAGTCATGGTCTACCCATGTGCTAAATTTCATTCGAATCCGTTCAGCCGTTTTTGCGTGAAAGCGTAACAAACAAACAAACAAATCAACAAACTAACTCACTTTTGAATTTATTATAATAGTTAGGATTAGGATAAGATTTTTTTCGAGCGTTTCATGTCCTTTTGTTCTCAATTACAAGCGTAGTAAGATCGACTAAAATTAAATCATTACAATATTATTTCGCAATATTGTAGTCCTGCTTGGTTATCTAGATTTGCGTCCCGCTCTTCTAGGAAACCGTAGCTTTAGAAGAGATACAATTATCATTAAAATAATTATGGCGTGGGGTATCAAAAGATGTGACTTGACTTATTGATTATAAATTTATAATCGATGATGATCGCAGACAGATGTGAGTTCATAGGTACAGCCACACTTACGGCCAACCCGTCGTTGGTAGTAACACTTGACCTTGAGCCGGCCGCCTGGCGTAGTACCTACGTAGTTTTATTAGAATAAGAGGCCTACTGGTTTTGTTACTTCTGACGTGCAGTCTACTGTACATTACGTATAGGCGCTCCCTCACCGGGAGTATTCACCTGTTATGTAAAGGTACAAGTCCGTAGCCGACTGCAGCAGCATCGCATTTCAATGAAGTCGCCTACTGCTGCTGCCTGCAGTCGACGAAACAACAAAAACTACGAAATTGTACCTTAACAGTTCAGATTCGAGCATTACATCAGTGAGTGAGGAGAACGAGCATTACAGTGTGCAACCTGTAATGATACAATTTGTAACATTAAAACCGAGATCATTTGCCTGTAATGTAGCAGTGTTGACTGGGAGCATCTGTGATACAATTTGTAACAGGAATGCATCTTATCGAATCTTGGATTGTTACATTACAGGCGAATGCTCCGGTGAGGGAGAGGAAGCAGGCTTATGCACAGGCAATCGTACGTTTTCACATTTTATTTCGCAACATTTTTAGACTTAAACATACGAAAACGGTTTGTTTTAGGAATTTTCGCATTCTAATTACTGTCTCTAATTTTAGCTATTTTCTGCTAACGTAATTTACCCTCAGAATTTACCTACAATTTTGACAGTTTTTTAACATTGATTGTCACTGAGATGAGATCACAGATATAGATAGACCTAGATAGCGCAACAGCACCCACTTCGCGTGCCGGGCATAAGCATAAAATGCATAACGTGGCCACTGTCGCGCTGAGTCTGCATCGATGCGCCGCGCTAGTTGGACGTCAGTCAAAAAATCAAAAATATGCTTAATTCATTTTAAAATCAATTATTTTTACTCTAATGCAACAAATTTGAGAAAAACATAGGTCATCGAAAGCATGATGTATGTTCGTAATACATTGCAGCTTTTACTCGGAGCGGTTAATGTGACGTTCTATGTTAACAAATGATGAATATCAAAACAAGTGATACTATGGTATATCGCAGCGGTTTCGGAGTATAGGCGCTTTTATAATTTTTCTGTAAATTTTAGCGATTAGTGTTGTTCATCCTACGCAACACAAATCGATTCTCGAGAATCGATTTCGGAAGCAGAGGAATGATTTTGTATTTTCTATTTTATTATGTAGACAATTTTGATAAATAATCTTAATGTTTCGTGATTTTTTAGTTTTCCACATGATCCCAATTTAAAAGCACAATGGATTGAAGCGACGGGAAATAAAGATTGGTTCCCAAGAAAGTATAGTACTATTTGTTCGATACATTTTCAGGAAGAAACCTTTGTAGAAGGGAAAAACCGTCGAACATTGACAAAGTAGCATGTCCGACTATTGATGTAGGTACTGAAGATCACAACTAATGCAGTGACTTAATTGATAAGTTTCTGTAACTTTTCGAGTTTTTTATAAAATGTTGAATTTTACTTGTACTTGTATTACAGAATATAGATCTGGGTCTGGGGGTGGGGCGAGACGGGTGCAAGACGCGGCGGTGTCTTGGGTTCGATTTGGTTTTCCCATCATAAATAGTGCTTGTGACGTCATAGTAGGTAGTCAAAAAATGGCACGCTTGGTTTTCATACGGATCGTGATACTTGCGTTATCTAGGTCTATCTATATCTGTGGATGAGATTGCGACTAGATATTGTTTCAACGTGTATAGTTACAGGAATTGGCTAGGACGTACTATTACAGGAGTAGGGTTAAGTTTCCACGTCAAGGTTACTATGGAATTGAATCCACGTCTTCACTTTCACACTTGGTAGCTGCACTTGCAAAGACCAATGGGGAATTTTGTCCGGTCAAATTAATGTTACCATCAATACGACGACGACACGGATGGCGCAGTGGCTGAGCGATCGACTGCTGCGCAACGTGTCGCGGGTACGATCCCCGCACGGAACAAATATTTGTATGATCTGCAAGTAGTTGTTCCGGGTCTGGGTGTTAGTGTATGTGAGTTTCTATGTTTGTAAACGCACCCACGATACAAGAAGAAATTCTTAGTGTGGGGCAACGTTTAAAAAAACAAAAAAAAATAATAATAATAATATCATGTTAGTTAATTTATTACTACAGTAAAATGTGTTAACTTTACAGAATACCTACCTATAAAAGCACAATGGCTAGTACTAGCTAGTACTAGCACACCTTATTAAAATCTTAAACTTGGACAAATAACTACATCAAAATGTTTGTGACCAGGCGATGTGTAAAGGCTTGTGCAGACCAGCGTGACTTGTCGCGCGACGCGACTCGAACAATACTTACAATTTCTAAGAAACTTTCACAGTATAACAATAACCGGTGTCGCGTCGCGCGACAAGTCGCGCTGGTCTGCACAAGACTTAACGGGTAGTCGAAACACATTTAAAAAATCTTATTTAGTACTTACTGACCAATAACTGGGTATAGACACCATTAAAACATCATAAGTATTCTAGTTATTGGTACCTTTATCCTGTAACTACTAAGGTACTTGCTCATAAATTCATTAGCCGAATTTCTAAATGATTATTATTCATAATAAATAAATAAATCAAAATCCCAAGGGCTTATTGGTGATTCGCAAACGAGCGAATCGACATTTATATAAAATAAAATCGCCTCAAGAAAAAGTCAATACTTTTTCTTGAGGCGATTTGCTCGAAGTTAATATATACAGAGGTGAATCGATAACTACAAAAATCGATTCACCCACTAACAAATTAACATCGTGCGAATCGCCTCGAGAAAAGATAATATTTTTGTATAGTGTCCATTCGCCCGTTTCGGTCAAGTAAATTCGTACTAATCACCAATAAGCCATCCCAAGCACTGATCGGGTTTGATTCCAAACATAACGTATCGACTTTCGAGTAAAGTAAATTTTGATTTAAAGTGTAGGCAGATCTGCTGGGGTTGCGGGTTTGTCCGAAAGGGATATCGCGGCCCCGGCACACAGGCAACGGAAGAAACACGGGTGGGTTTAAGTCAGTAAAAGTCTGACACACCCTCTCGCTCTGCCCAGAGCGGGAGAAGTCATTTCATGACTTCCCATCCTGAAAAAAAAAAAAAATGAAGGATGATAAGCCTACATTAGGTAACATACCTACAATCTGTAGGCTTGTAGACTATATTCATACTAATATATTGATTGCACTTTGACTGAGTCTAAAGGCTCTAGTCTTAATGACAACTAACTAATATTGCTAAATCTATTTATGTTTTCTCCGTAAATAAATGTACGATTCTTTTGAAAAATTAAATACCTATATTTAAACCCACGTAAAAAAAAGATATAAGTAGCTTGTTCACTCTAAAATGAGGCGCCCCACTACCGCATTTTAAGTAGGTACACGGCGCCGCGGCTAGAACGTAAAATGCGGTAAGTAGTGGGGCGCGTCATTTCAGACTGGACAAGCTATACCTACCTATCTACTTATTAGGAAAATCCGAAGAAATCCGCACGAATGGTTACCCTAACCTCACTGTGGCCGCACCCTAAACGTGTTGCGAGGTCATCGACACGCGCTTAAGTGGTCGCGCGGCAAAACCTTATCAATTTGATTGAAATGCTCCGTTTACCATCACCCGTTAAAACTGCAACCAGTATAAAGCTTCTTAAATGGGTCAAGTGTTACATGGAGACAAGCTTGTTCTTTTTATCAGCTGTTGTTAATTTTTGGTGTATTGTATTGGGTCACACACTCGCACATGACATTACATGGTGGAAATATTTATGTAGGATCTAAATCAATGCATGTACATGGAGCATCATGTAAGTAAGACAACGGAAGAAAACAATTGGTATATTGTGGTACCTGCCTACAGTCGTCCGCTCGTCAGTGGTAACATTTGATCTTGAGCTGTTCTAGCGTAGTAGATACTTATACGGGGTTTTAAGCACGACGCGTCACCGGTAGAATAATTTCCGTGAAGTTTTCATAGAAATTGTTCCAACAACCAGTCGCGTCGCGCCGTCGCGCGTCGCATCGCGCCGTCGCATCACGCCTGTATGCGGGAGCCTTTCATAGATTACGAGGCCAGCTTATACTACTTTCATTACTACTGACTTACAGACGTGGGGTTTGTACCTTATGGCTAATAGTTTTAATTTGAAGATAAACACTAGGTATCAACAATTAATTTGTTATGAGCAGAGACATACTAATCTACCTACTGGGAAAACTGGCACAGGTAGATTAGTATTTCCTCACCGTTTCCTTATCCTTCTGTATAAAATCTAGGCCATCTATATGAACAACAAACCTATTGACAATGACCGTAGGCTTTGCAAAGCAGGTAAAAGATAAATCTTAACAGACAGGTAAGGTACCTAACAAAATAACCGAAGGGGTGGGGGGAGGGTGACCACAGTAGATACCTACTTACTATTAGATACACCAGGCTGACTAACTGCAGACTAAAAGCTGTCATGACAGCTTCAAATCACAACTTTACATACAGGCACGAGCATAAAATTAAATACCTCTTTTGAAATAATAATTAAAATTAAAATGTAATTGGTTATTATTAAGGTTTTGATAAAATAAATTATTTCGTTTCTTATTTTTACATAATTAAATTGACATGCGTTTATTTTATCCATTGGCATAGTTAATATTGTAGCCAGTAGTGACATTTGATGTAGGTACCTAATATTATGACATTTTATAATTATTGTGTTTCAAATTATTTGACATTAATCTGTAAAATTTGTAAAATGGGATTTTATTGATATTTCTAATGTTATTTAAAATTATATTAATTGATTATGATTTGCGACGGCAGAAGATGGAGAACTAGCTTTATGACAACACCTACAAGTACAAATTTACCCATGTTTGCAAAAAAAAAAATGATTAAATGATTTACTTACTTACCTACGTAAAATGCAACAGACCTCGAGACCATACTATTATGAAATAGATCTTTTCTCAAAGTTGCAAACATTATTTCACTAGAAAATCGGTTTTGAATTTTGCGTAAGTGTATTTATGGTCTTGAGCATAAATCAATGGCTGCTGGAACAGACATCGTTACCCGTAACTGCAGCGTGAAACTCCACGGTTTTAATGAAGCGAAGACTTGAAGAAATCAATGGGGAGTGAGGCTTTTTTAACCTGTAAGTGGAAGCAGAAAGACCGAGGATCAACTTGGGAAATGGATTGGCAAATAGTGGACCTCTCCGACGAGATAGGTCAATAGCTCATGTTGTGGTAGGTAAAAAGACTATACCTACCAACTCAATCAGGAATGATGAGGAAAGCTGATTGCCCCCCAGGCGGGTGCTAGTTGTCATGAATAAGGTATCGCGACATATGGATGCATATTAAGTGCATTCGACTGCGATTGGCTGATTTGATTAATTTAAACTTTTGTAGCTGTATCAAAATCCACATGGGTCAGTTGTCCGTCTCTGTCCTTCGATGTGTAGTCAAGGTCCAAAAACAAAAGAATGCCTACCATAAAGTAATTATCCTATAATATCCTGTTATAGAAACTAAACACGAATCATTCACCTCGATATTGAGAGGTTATTGTCGAGTCAAGGTTGATCAGCATCTTACTATGTACGACACATTACCGACACACAAACCTAATGTTTTTGACGAATTGTCAACTGTGAGTCATTCTTGACACACTTTTGATGTAAACAATCCTTACTTTCCTTTGGAACACTACTGACACGATATCTAAAATCGGCAAATTCTCGGTTCATTTCTATTCCGCAAATATCTATTGCCTACTTGAACAAATGAGTTAAGACATAAGTTTCGACGTTTTCATTTTTGTGGACGCGTTGTATTGAATTGTAGCCTTATGGCGAAGGTGTTACAGAAACAGTAATTCATTCTCAAATCCCATTTAAATGTTCAACAGAATAAAACTGTTTCATCGTACAAGAAAAGTTGAATCTATTTTTTCGACCAGTCTAGTCTGCGGTTTATGACAAAGACTCTTCCATCAAGACGATGCTTCAATCATTATTTTTAATAATTATTCGTCTCAAAATGGCGCGTGTTCGCTGTAAGTCATCATCATGGAACGTTATATTTTATAGTCACTCGCTCCTTATTCGCGAGAAATTTTTGAATTCATCGTGACAATAATTTTTGGTCGTTCAAAATTGTATGTTCAAAAAGGGGCTTCAGGAAACTCTGAGTCTTCATAATTTGTTTAATTTAATAGTTTATAAATCATCTGCTACGATATTTTAGAGTTACCTATATAACATTAATCACTCGTATTCCTTTTCTGGAGTTAGTCATAATTTAACTGAGGAAAAAGATATCATTATTTAGATGTTAGCACTCACTTAATATTTAACTAAAGTCATTGAGCGTAAAGTAAGCAAACATGCTCTTAGAGATGCGTTATTGCGTATAAAAAAGATGCAAAAGGTCCCTTGTGGTTAGTGTCGGCGAAGTATGTGCGTCAGTCGCAATTTCATAAAATTTCTGCATGGTGCAAAAAACTTGGGATGTTTACTCATGGTCATGAGGCATGCTATCCCTTCTCAGTATGTTTTTTTCCAGAAAATAATTAGACTACGGTATCCTAAGATCTCTGTCTTTAGTACACCCATAGATGTTTCGATTTGGTGACCATTTCCTATTTTGTTAAGTACCTGGTACTTTTTGACAGGCTTACACTGTTCTCCCATACCTATTAACAATGAACTTTGAAAACATTGTAAAAGCCAATTATTTTTAAAAGAGTAATCGTGGAGTTTCTTGCTGGCTCTTCTCCATAGGATAAGACCAATAAAATTGGAACCGTGCTCTTAGCTTCTCACGTATCGTAAGTGCCCATGTAAGTTTGAAATAAAGTATTTGGATTGTGTAAAATTGAATATTTAGATTTTTCGATTTTGACCTAAGGTAGAAATTTGTTTTGTCTAGCCACTCTGTAATAAAATTCTAGAACATTCTGCAGTTTGCATGGAGCGTCTGCCATTACAGTTCCACATCACGGGGTACTCTAACGAAAACGACATCTTCATTAAAGTCAGGCCGGTGTTTTGACTTTCGGACGCTGAATTATGTTTAGATGAGAAACCCATTTATCATGTAACATAAAACATAATTATTTACTACAGATGTCCCTATATCCGGTTAAGCTCAGGTAGTAAAGCATTAGGGACATTTAGGTGGCACAAATGTCTTGAAAAATTTATTACATTTTTCTAATATCCAATATTTATCAAAAAAATATTTGCTTGACAAATCGATTTGATATTTAAAAGGTGCAAACTGCAAACCACGATTCGTTTAATAATAATAATAATATGAAAAATTGCTGCCAATTATGAAAAAAATTATAACGTGTTTTGTATACCTACCTAAACACCAATATGTTGTTTTTTTTGCATGTGCTTGCGCCTCGCAAAAATGCCGATTACGTCGTCGTGATCGCATAACGGTTTGCGGTATTAAACGTTAATCTTTGTAGTAAGTGTCGCGGGAGTTCCTCGCCGCAATCTATTTCCGATGACTTAAGTGATTTTTAATCTTAAAACATGACAGATCGTGCCTCCGAGGTTACGTATCTTGGTGGCCTATGGGTGTCAAATCGGCTATAAATAGTATTCCGATGTTTTATTTTAATTAAGAAAAAATAAAGTATGTGGTCCAATTTGTCAAATGCTGGTCGCAGCGTAACGGGAATTATTAGCATTGACGCTTGTCATGTCAATTAAGTCGTTAGCCTAAATTCGGGACTTATTTTTGTTTTACTTTTAAATGGTTTTTTTGTATCCTGATTTTTGGAGCCATGAATTATAGAGCCATAAAGCAGTCAACACTAAATTCTCGGTGACTTATGAGCTGGTATGTGTGAACATTTCACACGATGCATATATGCTACCTAATAATAAACATGTTTTATAACGTAATTTTTTAATTTATATTATAGGTTTAAAACACCGTATTTTTATAATCACCATCAAGAAATAATTTCCAAAAAATCACAGCTTAACTGAGACCTCTTCAGCAATAAAAGCAAATTGTGATCACTATCTTTCTGCCAATTATTTTCCGGTACGTTTTCAGAACTTTCCGTCAACAGGGAATTAATTAATTAACTTTAAAATTAATATGTATGTATGGTTTAGTGTAAATAATTAAATTTTGATAATATCATAATTATATCAGCCGAAGGCTTCGATTGATGGCTGATGGGCATAGATCTCCTCCATCGACACGACCGGTCCTGCGTTACCCTCAACCAGCGTTCATTATTGATTTCTCAAATAATACATAGGTTTAATGATATTCATAGGCATGTCAGTTATGATATGTTTTATTGAACAATCTCGTGACTTGTTTAAAGGATGATTACAAATTACTATTGCATGACTGGTAATCGTGTTTTATTATGCACGTAGGGTTAATTTTATGTGACGTCATAGACAGAGCTAGAAACTGAAGTGGGTTTCTGAAACAAACATGCTTTATAAACGCATACCGATCCCTCATTTTGTCGGTATTGTTCTGAGTGCGGTAGAGAGGTGTGAAGTCAAGCAAAACGATGCGCATCAATGAGGGATCTTGTTTGTATTTACCTACATCATGTACAGATGTAAAAAACCTCGGTCTCTACCAAGTGATTTTTATTATCCATGTGTCTGAATTTCACAAATTATCTATTAGGTGTCATCAAATCACGAGTCACGAATTGTTGTATTGTTTTTGCACTAATGCCACTGAGGCAAACGCATATTTAGATCACCAGAAACTATGAATATCTAAAATTCGGTTACCGTTGCAACTAAGGTTTGCCAACACTCTATGATGAATTACGCTGGATGCGGGCAACGCAGCGCAGCCCGGGCGTTGTGGCAATCCGGGTGTGCTAATGTCCAACATGGCAACCGGAGATGTTGATTATGATGACGAATTGGAACATAAAATATAATATATTTGTAAAAAATCTTGAGTAGGTACACACCCATACATTCACCTATTACAGTTCAAATTGGTGTTTGTAAGGTAAACATTTAAGTTTTAAATAATGGTCTACATGTTTATTTTTAATTATATAGGTTCATCTTGTGCCCTATGTTGCCATAAATGAATTCTTATACAAGAATTTTATTAAAACTCAAAAAAAAAATCTGTAATTTCTCACTGGCGCTGCGCATTTCTTAAATGCTTGCATATTTTTAGCTTAGCTTCGTAATCCCCGCTGAGTGGACAATGTACAAACGTGTATCAGTTAAATTCCGGGTTTATCACATTTAAATGGTAATAAGCCGGTAAGGCCAGTACTGATCCCGTTTTTATAACATTTATAACTGTAATACTTGTAATTCCTTAAGGGTCAGAGCGATGTTTAAATGTTTTTCGCTGATGACGTTATTACTCGCAAAATACGCGCTCGGACTTGAAGTAGTGGTCACCAGCACGTAATACAATACTCGAACTACCGATTCGATCAGGTAAATCAATGTTTGGTTCTGAATTATATTAAAATACTCTTTTATTTTTGATAGTTTTTTTTTTATTTTAGCTTTGTCTTTCTGTTCTTTTTTCTATATTTGACTTGAGATTTTTAGCATAAAATAATCACTACATTATTTTTGGAAACGACATTGATGGCACTAGGGTCGATTCTGTCACAGCTATAGTGGCAGAATCAGTTGCAATCGATGATAGCTCGATTGGCGCAGTGGTTAATTGGATGGAATTGGCCCTACATGTTCTAAGTTCGATTTCTGCACGACACACTTGTACAGACCCGGTCTGGATGTTTATGTTTACTCACGCATATTTTGAGAATAGCTATAGTTAAAAATATTAGCCCATATGAAAAATTGTCGTGTGGCAGACTGCCCAGGGTGCATTGATCGTATAATTATGGCAGTTATGTATCGCCATTCGCGGAGGCTATTTTAATGCACTGCCGCAGCAGGAAATCACTGGAAATTGGTGCTGATCGCGACGATAAATGTTCAGAGGAGGTCACAACAGGTGCAGTGGCTAAGCTTATAAAAAAGAAATAGAATCTAAGGAGTATTTGTTCA
Organism: Agrochola lota; assembly: GCA_947364205.1. Lineage (NCBI taxonomy): Eukaryota > Metazoa > Arthropoda > Insecta > Lepidoptera > Noctuidae > Agrochola > Agrochola lota. Next base: position 11,216,446 of record OX376223.1, on the reverse strand, counting down.
GACAGCAGCACAAACTACAAGGAAACTAAGTTACCTACTACTGTGACAAACTTGCTGCTTTTTCCTCTATTTAAATAGCCGTGTAATTAAGTTATTATCATCTAATTATGTTATACGTACTTGTCTAATAATTATGTACACTGTACTATATACCCACATTGTTCTTCAATCAACAATAAAAAGTCCCATGAAGTTCAATGAATAGGATCTTCATCTAGCTATTTATAACAAATGAAATCATCTTGGGGCATAAAAAATAACACACAAAACATTTAAGTTATAACTAAACTTTCCTTGACAAAAACGAAGCAAGCGCCCTTTCCACAAAAAACTTCTCGTTATTCGAGCTCATTATAATCTCATATAATACTAGAACGATGACTGGCATACAAACCGAATCAGTAATCACTATTTAATCGCGATCTCTTGAGATGTACCTACTCACTTACACAGGTAGTAATCGTAACAAAACAAAACACTAGCGGAGCCCCCACAACGGATGATCATGACGCGTTTAATAGTATCGATAAGAGTGCCAAGTGTATCATGTGTGCTGCCCATACGCACGTATAAGAGGCTGGGGAACCGCGCCGCGCATCCACACACAGCCTTACACAGCCTTGCTGAGACCTTGCTTGCCACGCAAGGACGATTGCAGCCCCTACGAACTCTAGCCATTTTAACTACGACTCCTAACCGAGAAGCTCACTTCGAGAACGACCTTTTTTAAATTTAACGCTAGTTCCGATTATTCTATAACAGAATAATACTGAACGTTACAGTGTCTGTGATATTACTGAATAGTGCTGAAGGATTTTTTGGGTGAGTACCAGTGATAATATTTATCTAAATATATTCTACAGGTTGGAAGCTGTTTTTAACTTTATCCAGGACGTGAAAATCCATAAATTAAACGTAAATGTTATTTATTTAAATAAAAAATTATAAAAAATAAGTACGTACTTACCGAATAAGGAACATATCCTCATTAAAATAAAATGTTTTAAATAATATAAAAAACACACAAAACTGCGGTCGCTCGTTGAAGTCTAATTAGGAGAAAATGGTTATCAGCTGACAGAAAAATTTTATACTCCCGAATAACAAAACAATAATTTTATTCTAATTGACGTTTCTTCAGCATCGATTCTTATCGCAATTAAAGCTTTATACCGTTAAGAAGTGCTTGAAGACGGTAAAAGGACATGCAGGATATTTGAAAATTGTTCGAAAGAGTAGGCTGTGTTTCATTATGCATGCATGCATCGGTCGTGACGAAGGGTTTTGTAGGAAAGGCGATTTATCGCACAATGTTACTGGTCGGAAACATTTTGGGCAAAGACCACAGAGGTTTCACAACGGGACTTCATATTTGAAATTAGCATTTCGGGATTGCACGTGAAAAAAGGACATTATGTTTTATTTACGATTTCATTAAAGAAATATGTTTTGTTGCCACCTACACTGAGAGATTTACCTCAACAACTTTCTTAGACAGCATTTTTTTGTTGTTAATCATTTTCAAAGTCTTTCTTAAACTATTCACTATTGTGTTTAAATATTATTCATCCTACCAAAGATCAAAAACGCCATTGACACTTTGCGAACTAAGAACTATCCGAGTTTGTTGTGTTGTTGTAAAAATAGTTAGTGTAAATTCACAGGACTATCTGATGAATATTCCCAAAAAAAAAATTATCTATACAACGCTTCGGCGATTCCAAGACAAAGTGTGATAACATAAAATAAGCCTTTGTTGAATAAATTGCTTAAATGTTATCCGAGAGAAACATCTAGTAGTTGATGAAAGGCTAGGGTTACTTTCCATCCGAACTTTTTCCGGACATGTCCAGCTTTTTTGCCCCCTTTCGAATTGGTCCGGACTTTTTTAAATAGATTAGAAATAAGTAAGTTGTGAAAACAGAAATATTAAAAAGTAATATTTCCGGATTGTTTTGTAAATGTCTGGCTTTATGTCGGGATTTTTCAAATGTCGAAATGGTAACCCTATGTAAGGCCAACATTGTTAGCAGTGTAGCGCAGGGCTTGTAAGAAGATTCGCTGATACGCTGCGCCCGCGCACGGCTAATGCTAATTCGATCGATACTTCGATAATGACCGCTAGTGTGTACGAGCTAGATAACTAATCGGCTTGTAATGGATGCTTTAAGTACTATTTTGTTTATTGGAATAACGCAACGTGCGAGATGTGGTTTTTCATACCTACCATAGATTGAACGGCCCATCCCTTTGGAGAATACAACCGTGATATTATGTACATAATATTTATGTTTTTAATATTTTAATGAGTGTCATTAAATGCTTGATTTCGTTCCTGGGTCGAATACGTATACATAGCTACTTTCATCTATGTTCTCCGAAGTGAGTCGAAGTGTATCTATTCTTTAGTACACCTATCAGATATGTCGTCCCGGGTATTAGGTACTTGTTTTGATAAGTGTACTACTTAGTGCTCTACTTAGTCAAAATTAACATTGTACATATACAGGGTAGCAGGGACATCGAAAACCATGGATTCGGTACATGATTCTAAACCCCCCTATGTTGAAATTTTTCGTCGGATATTTACAACAAAATCTGCGGTTCCATACATTTTGACCGAGTAGGAATTGTAATTTTCTATAAAACAGTTGTTTTTTTTTTAAATATCTGACGAAAAAGTTCAGAATTATGTACTGAATCCATGGTATCAGTTTTCGCGTCGATGTTCCTGCCACCCTGTATTAAAAACTGCTATTTATGTGATACACCAGGTACGGAAAATAGGCAAAGACTAGGTAAATAGGCTCTAACAGGATTGTCATTGAGGAACCTCCTGGGAAGAAACTTGATTGCAGATACAAACAGTCATAAAAAGTTATATAATTACTTATTTACGATTCCTAATTACTACTGATGAGATAAACAATGAATGCTGACAATGGCGTAAAATTATTTCCAATGGTTTTTCTACTGTATTTACTTAAATGTGCTACTAAGTACCTGTTTTAAAGTCGTATTTCAGTCAAAATAATAACTGTTACAGTTTTTGTTTGTTTGTTTTCAGTCTTAACTAAGATGTTAACTTTTTGGCTAACTATTTTCTTCATACTCTTTTTAAACCACATGAATGATCACTCTAAATTAAATCGAATAATTTAATGGTTTATTTAATTATTAATTTTTTGGTCACTTAGCCTATAATGTATCATTGCTGATTAAAGTCTTCCCCTACCTCAGTTCATTTGTATCTGTCTACTGCTATCTGAGGCCAGTACTATAGATACACCATCGCCTTCTAGACCTGACACCCATTTTGAGTGTAAATGCGTTTCCGTCATCGTACGCGTCATTCAGTGCTTTCCTCATCAGACAAGGGTCGAGGTCAAGAGTGGATCCATTCTATTATAGTGAAAAAGTTGATCAAGCCACTTACTCAGGCTTATAATAGATACTTTGAAGCTTCCTAGCTCCCCTTGGTTATAATTATGGTACGGTAACTGATTTCTTCTTGTTAGAACAATGCATGTTCAGACATGCAAAAAATGCCAGCAAAAACCCGTAGCAGTCATAAAAGTAGTGTAACATCCTGTAATATCTGCGGTAATAGATTAACACAATGGTAAAGTTCGCGATCAAAAACGTCGATAAGTTCAGCAAAAAGTAAACTTACAAATGTTTATACCCAAACAAATTAAGAGTTAATTTATATCTTTGGCATAAATATGTAGATATATATAGGTACCAAGAGTTTTAAAAATATAAAATAGTTGCTTTCTACATTATTAAGGTACTATACTACAACTACAAAAAAAAGTACTTCTGTTGTTACTATTTTTATTTAATTTGATTTTATTCTATTTCTGTTAACGTATGTTTGGTAATGGGTGTAAATTACCTGAAATAAATCAATTTATTATTAATGCTACTTATAGGCCCAATTAACACAGACGTTCCAATTCCATATTTTCGAATCCAAAAACCATAAGGCCTCACTTTTGGCAAAACCGCATCGATTAAAAACTCTTGAACACTCGTAATAACAGATAGCCTCCGAAACATAAAAAAAACTCTTTGAACGTGTTCTCTATCTTTTTGTGAATCGTAGTTAGATACACCTCTTCTATAAACCCCGCTCTGTAATCGTGTGACTATTACGAAGGCACGTGATAAGCGCCATCGATTCGTCTCATTTGTACCCTCGTCATACAACCAGGATCGTCATGTATGCCACCTTGATGATAGATGTGCAAGTAACAATTGACAATCAGGACTTGCTTGAAGATGCGTTTACACTAAACGAAGAAGAACAAGCGAATATAAAGCATTTTTGGAATAAGAATATTGTGTATCTACACTAACTAGTGGTCGCCCAGAGGTGGAAATTCGACCATAATTCATTTAAATGTCATGATTCTAAGGTAGCCATCTTGAGACAAACGCATGGTAGTGTGTGTAATGTTTTTTTTATTAATTTAATTTATTTCTAATGTATATTATATAAATATATTAGCTTTCTGGCACTCCTTCTCCATATAAACTTTAACTGTGCCAAATTTCATACTCCTCCGTCCGCGTAATTTTCGTAAAAAGGGGTACAAAGTTTTTGCTTCACGTATTAATATAATAATAATAATATATAAAGAAAAAATATTTGTAATTAATAAACTCAAAAGCTACTGGACCAATTAAAAAAATTCTTTCACCAAATGCTATATTATGACTGAGTAACATACGCTATAATTTATAAAGATATCACGCGGGCGAAGCCGTTGGTGGAAGCTAGTGGTCAATATAGTGAAAATGTTAAGAAGAATCTGTGGTGTGCCAAGAATGGGTGAAAGAAGGAATGAGCATTTCAAGAAAAAGTTTGAAATTAACTCCGGGGCAGAAAAACTGCAATAAGGAGTATTCGATTGTCCTTGAAGGACATGTGATTCCAAGGCATAAGGATTAGGTCACAAAACAAGTTTTATGTCATCAAAGAAGATGATAGGGCTAGGAAGAAAGGGCACACTGAGATAACGGCTAATAGGGGTAGATAGTTAAGAAGATAAAGTACCATACGGAACTGACCCCAAATAAATTGCCATAGTCAAAGTCAAAGTCAAATCATTTATTTCAAATAGACCCTTGCAAGGCACTTTTGAACGTCAACAATTACAAAAAAAAAAAATTGAGAATCAATTTTTTTTTTTTGTAATTGTTGACGTCGTCCCTTCCAAAAGGTAGTTTTCGTATGGAGAAGAATGGGCAAGAAACTCCACCGTTACTCTTTTAAAATGTTTTACAATATTTTGTATATGTAGGTACATTAGTTATATATATGTGAAGACGATGCATCTAAAAATAAAAAAATAAATTACTATACCACAATATAGGTAAAAAGATTTTTTTAAAGAGAGCAACTACAGATAAATTAATTACTTATGTGATAGATACATGGTTCTCACATATTTACAAACATTGTAAAAGTAGACAATTTTCCAAAAAAAAAGTTACAATTAATAAGTCAGTGTGTGAGGAAGTAATCACAGAATGTAAAATCAATGTCATATAATAAAATATAATAATTTATACAACTTAAATTAGCAACCAGTTTGATTTTGTCTAGATTCTAGATTATCCTATGGAGCTGGACCAGCATGTTTCCAAGCATTCTTATCTTGGATAGAATCCTCTAATTTGTAATATGCTTGTTTACAAAGTGTACTTTTAATATGAGTTTTAAATTTTCTTTTATTTAATTGTAAAATATCACAAGGTATTTTGTTGTAACATTTAATACAGTACCCCACAAAAGATGTATGTACTTTAGATAATCTGAAAAATGGTTGATCTATTTTATCTTTATTTCTAGTATTAAAATTATGTCTATCACTTATTTATTTTATAAACGCAGAAGGATGATGGTGGTCCGTTTGAAAACACATAAAGATTACAAAATTGAATATGCAACACATTTTTGTATCTCACGTCACTTTGTGATGGTACAATATTGATTACTACCTTACCTTCTCATATTTTTATTCACAAAAAAGCAGCATTGCTCTAGGGGCCTACCACCACCTCTAAAGCAGTATTATTTTAATCTTACTTTAGTGGGGGAAAGAGATGGAGCTATACGTCCTGTAGAGGTTCATCTCTTTCCCACACTAAAGTAATACATATTAAAATAATACTGCTTTAGCAATTTCTTTTTTTTTTTTCTGCTTTTGCTTTTTGCTTTTGGTGGTGAGCCCCAGATCGGTTTGACAGTTATAGGTAAATGTCGGTGCAATAACATGCGGTTGTGCAAAATTGCAATCATTGGTGGAGGATCCCTTTTCCGATCGACCGTGAAATGGTTATGGCGGGTATACCTAAAGCAGTACTTATATTCACTTACGCTTAGCTATCTCTAGAGCTTAGCACCTGTTTTAAAAGCTCATAGTCATTGAACGATGTAACAGTCATTTTCATTGCCCAGCAATTTTTAATGTCGCTGTAGAGAGATCCCTGTTCCTGATTTAATTAAAGCATGTTTACAGCACCTGTTTTTCTTACATTTTGCAATCAACGTAGAAAACACTCGCTAGATCTTAGGGAATAGATAAACAGCTTCCCACTTGATAATTTTACGTACGTGCATATATTTAAGTTGGTATAATAACCAGATGATGGTACAATAAAAACAACTCAGTCCTTGCAGCTCGGAATCTAGATTCAATCTGTAATACCTTTGAAAAAGTTACAAAATTAGAGAAATATTTTTTATAGTCATCTTGAAGTACATACGGCGAACTCGACCAATCTTTTGTACATATGTACCTAGCATAAGTCATATACCGCAAAAAAAAAATACTGGTTCTTAATACAAAAAATTTCAGATTCAATTTTATTCCACGGATAAAAGGTCAAGGTATACTTTGGTCCTAATTCCAAGCTTTATTCACATCAGCCCGTCCATAGTCAACTCTGTTAATTTATCATAGTTGATTTCAAAACTTAAATTTTTGGCACCTAATCATAATTTGTTTTTATTCGAGATAACATTTTTTTTTGCATGCACGTGTTTCTGTAACAATGAAACCTATTTTTATCTTTCTTTGATAACGTCCCTTCTATTGTAAAGCTTTTCACAACAATAGTAATTTGAAGATTTCATACGAAACTACTGAAGTCGAGGTGACTTCAGTAGTTTCGTATGAAATCATGTAAGTATCAGTTCGAAGATATCTCGAAACACACTATTTCCTCTGTGAGGGATGAATCAGACCTCTATCATTTGTTACTCGATATCAGTTAATAAGTACCTAATATAAAACCTACATAGTTGCGTAGGTATAAATAATACATAGATATGTACTAGGTACGTACTCGTATCAGAAAAAAAGGAAAAAAGATACTTGTTACAAGAACAGCTTACATTAAAATATTAAATAGAATACCTCGTCCAAGAAACCCTTTGCAAACAGGACTGATCTTTAACAGGCCGTATTTGTCGATCTTTTTCTTTTATTTTTATCCGGGATATTCTTGAGCATTTTGTATTTTCTTATCTCTTAAAAAGAGGCATTGTAGAATTTTACTAAGAAAGCTGTTCTAAAGATAACCGAAAGATCCTAAGTTACAATTCTATGGATTAATGGATTTCAATTGATATTAATTCGTGAAATAAAGTGCTAACACTGAACAGAGAATTATATTAATAATAAAAAACAGCAAAAAAATACAAAAGTTATTCCGATTGTTCAAGAAGTTTTCACGTGATTCCAATACAGCAAAGTAGTACAAAATCAATTGTGAATAACCAACAATCTAATGCGTAACCAACTTAATAAACAGTAATATAACAAATCATCTGTTATTAAAATATCAAATTATAATCAAGATGCGATCTAAGCATTAAATTATACTACGGATCAAAATATCGAGTATCAAAGATGATTAATGGTATCTTTAATCTGCCTACCGAGCGAGCTTGCTTATGACTTCAACCATTTTATTTTATAACAGGTGCAATTCCGTACGATGTAGAATTGCTTGACCAAGTACTGCAGTTTATTTATTTTTTTGTCGATGGTAAGTACAATGTTTTCGTTGGAGCGTACAATAAAACCTGCAAGACGTAATAGGACCTCATCAATAGTGCAAACCAGTTCGATCCTGAGTTACTGAACCACATTGAACTTGTACCTAGGCTGTTTATTTATTACATTAAGTACCAACACTCGTTTTATGACTTTGAAAATATTGCAAGTATAAACTGAAAAATGGAAACTTTATTCAATTAAAGCAATGTTACACATTATGTTGTTCGAAAGGACCTAACTAAGGATTCGAATCTAAATGTCGAGTATTTAAACAGGTTGGAATTTTTGAACCTCAACGGGAGGGAAAGTACTCTAAATACTGGAGACAGCAAATTTTACTCAAAGGAAACATTCCTTAATTTTTTTAAAGAATATTCGAAAATTCGCTTGCAACACTCGGGAATCAAACCGGCTAAAGTCCGAAAAAATAACACTCTGTACTTCTATGGTACCAATCGATAGGGTCAATCTTATGTATCAAATCTCTCTAGCAAATATGATAAATTAAATGAAAAGAAAACCAAAAAGTCTTAACTAAAAATAAAATTGTATTCCCATACATTTTGACCGCGTAGGTATTATTACACTTTTGTATGAAACAGCAGATTTTTATTTTTGATAACCGACCGTTTTCTACTCTTTGGTATCTAAAATCATACGCTGAATTCATGGTTACAGTTTGTGTGTCGATATCCCTGCCACCCTGTATTATTTGGGATTCAAATTCTGTTGTAAAGTCCCTTGATCAACAATCAATCTACACGATCATCGAGTGTATGAAAATGTACCGTAAATGTTCACATTTTTGTCCAATTAACACATCTTTCAGTAGAGCACCTCCACAAAATATGTAGGTATGTAACAGTTGACTGGACTGGACCCATGAGATGTAACTGTTTCTAGGCAAACAACAATTCAGAAGTGCGAATTTTCGTCATAAACTAGTTTTGTACTACAAATTAAGTAAATAATATTTTTTTTTGTGATTTGTGTGTAGTATATTATAAACTGGTAAAAATATTGGTATATAATATTAAATTATACCCATGGAATTAGTATATTATAATCTGCCTTTCCTTTTCCCAACTATATTGGGGTCGGCTTCCAGTCTTAACGGATGCAGCTGAATACCAGTATTTTACATAGAGCGACTGCTCTGACCTCCACAACCCAGTTACTGGGTAATACGATACCTCTAGGTAAGACTGGCTCTCAGACTTTCGGTGGTCTGACGACCCGTAACGACTAGCAAAGATCCACGGATGACACCGGGACCAACGGCTTAACGTGGTTTCCGAGGCACGGAGGGGTCTTGGTATGTAGAGATGGTCACCCATCCACAAACCAACCGCGGCAAGCGTAGCTTAACCTGATCCATCGACCCGTGCGCCTGATAACACGTAGTCTCTAGGCCTCAATTAGGAATTAGTATATTACGTATATACTTGTATTTATTAAACTTGTGTAATATTTGTACCACTTGAAAAGGGTTGGATTTGGATTTCTTAATGACCAAACTAAAAGCTGTCAAACGGTCCCATTGTATTCATAATCAGGCTGACATAAAATGTCCCAGGAATATGATGAAAACGTATACTTATAGGTACTGTACTGATACTTAGTAAATCATTTATTAGAGCCGATAACCAATCAACAACTCGACTCTAATAATAAACAATACTTACATACGTTTAGTCTGTATCTGATTTGTGAAATCATCACATGAATAGATTGTATGTCTCGATCTGAATCCAATCCATTTTTTGCCCTCTATGCAAAGTATTTCTTTGGTGAGATGATCTAAATAAGTGAAGTTGTAATGTCGGGCCATTGTGTAGGCGGACATGGACGAGACGTGGAAGTATTCGTAAGAAATGGTGCCTTGTCCTGATTGTATTTGATGGCTCAATCACATAAAATTGCCCCTAGTACTGGAAAAGTCATAAGCGCAGCAGAAACGTCCTGCTTGATAATAAAAATATACCACGGTTGCTAATAATTATTATCAGTTTACCATGGATAGCAAAAGCAGTGGTGGTCCAGTAAAAACAGCTGCAACTACGTAGCTACGTGCTGCAGCTGTCACAAGTTGTAAGTTCTAGCCTAGGCAGGCACTTTAATTTGTATAAATAATTTCATCATCATTTCACTGCTCTCAAACCGGTGAAGGAAAACATCGTGAGGAAAACGACATGTAGAACCAAAAATTCAAAGACATGTGACATCCACCAACCCGCACTGGCCCGCGGGCCGCGTGGTGGATAACGGCCTGCTCCCTCTCACAGAGAGGAGGCACAGGCAACATTAGAGGTTGATTATGCTATGCGTGGTAATTAAAGCTTTTTCTCTTAGACTTTATATGTCGTAGTTGTAGGGATACCTAATTAACATGATCTGCAAACGGTTGTTATGCAGGTTAACTGTGCCATTATTTAGTAAAAAAGTCGGCCAAAGAATATTTACGGATTCAAAGCGTTAGCACCGGTAACAACCGCAAACAAAGATTACAATGTATTCGGCACATTTGGCAGACCCGCCAAGTGGGTTCCCTCTCAAGTTCAATGCCAAGAATCCGTTTGATCTTCCTCAATAACACTATATTATGCTACAATTCTGCACGCGAAGTTTGTTGTCCTTTTGGCATCAATGAAGGAGACCGTCATACCTACATTCTTGGCGGTTCAAGAATTCCGACAAATTGTGATGCGGATTGATTGATTCTGGCCTGCCCGGCGACAATGGATCGTTAGGGAAATGTATCGTCTGGCCGTACGATGCTCATCATCTTCATTTCATTTAAAAGGCCCTCCCTGATTATGTTCCGCGCACCCTAGGCAATTTTAAATCAACCCGTATCCAATCTTGCTAACATCGATTTTTTTTTGTAGTTTATGAGCTATAGTCACTTTCAAAGATCGTACCAAAACGAAAAAAGGTTTTTAGAAAATAATTTTTGAGATAAGTAAATAGAATCTATTACGTCTTTGAACATTCAATTAATCAGAATGTTGGATTTTTCGATAAAACTATCTAGTATTTATCGCATGTCAAAGGACAATGCGTAACAGTAAAAGAATGAACGGGATCTACAGACCACAGGTGACAGGGTACTGAACTACTAACTAACGATGCGAGATAAAGGTGCGCATACGCTGATCGTGTAAGTACTGTCTGCATCAAAAGTTTATTAATATCTAGGTATTTTGGGAAATCAAAATAAATTTCAGCAGAGTTTTTTCTCAAGTTTTTCATCCAATCATATTTTTGTCAAAGATGAGCAATTTTTTATTCAAGATTTGAGGAATTCCAAGGCAAAAGCAAAATGCAGTGGCTTGCAATTGGAGAAGCCTACATTATGTTCATCACTGGACTGGGCTACGTCCACATAATTATGTCCATCAGTGTAGGTACTGGGCTAGTGATGATGAAAAAGTTTTTATTCCTAATGAAACCTATAAACATTAATCGCTTATTTTGTTGCTGACTGTACCTGTACATGTTTCAATGAGTGCGTCATCAATAGATAGGTATCAGTCATCAGTATTGAGGTTCTTATTAACAACAATGGTTAGAGATGATTTGGCGAAATATTGAAGAGATAAATTTAGCGATCTTTTTACTTTTAAATATCTTTCTTTTCTTTCCTATGACCGTGGACCTTTAGAAGATTACAATCGCAACCGAAAACATATTTATATTAGTATTCTTTTTGCAATTTCATATTCTTGTATTTGACATGTGAAAGGGATTGGATTGGATCGGATCATTTTCTTTTATAAACCCGATTTACACGATGCAATTTTCTTGCCTTCTTCTTAATAAAGTTGAAGGAATACACCTTACGCGCTGGGTTACACTTTGTTGGAATTCAGTGCGCGATAAAATCCCGCCGCGATATTTTTTCGTACGTGCGAACGTGAGCTAATTGACTTGCATGATCTTAGCACTGTATAAACGGTAGAACCTTGTTCCATAGGCAATTTAGTGGCACCGTGTAAATCAGGCTTTATTGTAGAATCTATACTAGTTCTACATTGTAGGTGAAGTGTAAATACGATTTTGCTTATTCTCAAAAAGTTAAGGTGACGGAAATCATCTATCATTCAAATCTATACTTCTCGTGGTAATTATAAACATGAAGTCATTAAGAACAGTGTGCAGTTAAAAAACTAGAGTATGCAGTATGATTTTATGATTAGATAATTAGCATATTAGTTTTTAGTTAAAAAAAATATTACGGAATTTCGTCAGTTAATTCACAACATCTGGTTTATTTATAAAAACTACATAACTGACTGTTGTTAAGTAATATATTATTCTGAACTGTAAAAAAAGTTGTTGTTTCCTTACAAATTATATAATTTACTTTGAAGGTTATGTAGATCGGTCGATAGCTCTACAGTTAAAGAACTTTAATTACAGGTCGACATAAAAGTGTCATTTTTCTTAATGCAGACCTATGATGATGGCACTACTTTGTCGCAAAGTGCTAGTAGGTTTTGATTTGAGTCAACCTCAAGCAGCGTTTTTTGTTGCACGATGATTAAAAAAAAAAAACCCATTTAATGTGACCTAACTGCGATAGTGGCGCCCTCATTTTCATTTTCCTCTTTTTTGCCACAAAATTGTAATAATGCCACAAAATTTGTATATAATTTCTCGCTTTAAATAACAGTTACTTATACCTAATACTTACCTACTGCAAGAGTAAGTACCATTTACTATTCAAATATATGTAATGTTCTCATACTTCTGACTTTTTTCATTCTTCCTTTCATATTCAGTCCATTCTTCTTTGGAATGCGCTTCCTCTTGATATCAGGACGGCCACCAGTCGATATGCATTTAAGCGGAAATTACGGAGTTATTTTCAAAATGAATAGAGTAGAGTCATCTCAACGCCTCTCTCCCTTGAATTCGTATATATGTATATACATAATATAAATATATATTATAGTAATTATGTATGTATGTGTATGTAGTTTGTAACCTATTTATGTGCTGTTGTACCTATTTTAGTTATAATGCATTAGTTTTTTTTTTTCTTTTTTCCTCTCAAATAGAGTGCCATATAATCTCTTCACCACCCTTAGTTGACTGGTAGAGAATGCCTAAGGCATTAAGTCTGCCTTTGTACTTTTTTGAGTGTGAAAAGTTTAAATAAATAAATAACTTGAAAAGTGGTAAAAAAGCGGCTAAGCCTCGTAAGTTTGAACCCAACCAGCTGCCTTCCTATTCTGTCCCAATCACATCAGGGTCTTTAGATTCTGAATCTGCCTTTAAGGGAATCCCCGAGAAGTCAGATATTTTAAGTACATAATCAGACAATAATGTTCCCACTACTGGGACACAGGCTCTTGGTGAGAGGGAGTGGGCTGTAATCCACCACGCGGGTTGGTAGATGTCATATGTCTTCGAGTTTTTGGTTCTAGGACATGCCCGTTTCTTCACGAAGTTTTCCTTCACCGTTTTTAAAGTATAAAGCAAACATATTTTAACTAAAAATAGCAGTTATTTTCACGATATAACGACATCTAAGAAAGCCTTTGACACATGCTCATGTCTAATAACTCGTATTATCCACGCACCCAAAAGGATCAGTCACAGAGGCAAAGCTAATGTTACTCTGTATCCATGTAATAAAGGTGCTTAATTCTAAATTTAGTCACCAACACCCGAATTACCATCCTAAAATGGGCCAAGATTATGATTTACATAATTTTTGTTTCCAATTTAATCTGGGTTCAAAATAGTCCTTGATTTATGCTCAAATATCTACGTCAGATATTTTCTTTGTTATGCTGTGGCAGGGCCATTGAACTGCTTTATAATCCGCAGATATAATTACGCTAAGATTGCTATCTGACACCGCATTAAACGAGGATGTTTTGTTTCATATGAGGAGAGCGAAACAACTAAGTTTTTTGTCCTACCAAATTAAGCTACGTATTAACAATAACGCTTTGTTTTATAATTGTTACCAACGGATGTTACGCATATGGTGTTAGTTTTATTACGCCTTAAACTGTAACATTTAAGTCGGCACAATTCTGAGTAAGCCAAGTATGATGAATGTGTGAGATGGATCAAACGATGTTCATACATTTATACTCGCGACAATCTAAGAAGTCCGATTAGACAGCTATTAAATTATTTTCTGTAGTGATGGAAAAAAAAGCAGAAGACTAGAAAAGCAGAGGAGTAGGAGCTTGTGGCTAAGCAATAACAGCCGCACGGGTCGATCCATCAGGTTAAGCTATGGATGGTATGATTGGTCTGTGGATGGGTCACCATCTTTACATATCGAAACTCCTCCGTGCCGCGGAAAGCGCGTTAAGCCGTTGGTCCCGGCTGTCATTCGTGGATCTTTGACAGTCGTTACGGGGCGTTAGAAGCCCGACAGGCTGACAACCAGTCTTAGCAATGGATATCGTATTACCCAGTTACTGGGTTGTGGAGGCCAGATAAGCAGTCGCTCCATGTAAAATAATGGTATTCAGCTGCATTCGGTTAGACTGGAAGCCGACCCCAATACAGTTGGCAAAAGGCTAGGCAGCTTGATTGGTTGGAAAAAAAATATCGGTTAATTTAAAAACCGATTCTCGAGACATATCGATTTATCATACTTAGAGAGTTTGTAATCAACGAGGTATCTACATTGCTTAAAACTGATTCTCGAGGAATATCGTTATATTAGACGTACGAGTACGAAACGTCAAATCAGACTGCTTAGATTGGCGCGGGTGTAAGTTACAATCCGTTATAATGCAAGACCGCAAGCTTTTGTGTATATTTTATTTTATTTTTATACATTGTTGATAAAGGTTCACTTTCCAGGTACCTACTATACGTAGAAGGTGCACAAAGTACTAATGCTGAAAAAATAATTTCTTGTAATTAACGTTATACCTGTCAATATGAGATTAGTTGTAAGACAAGCAAAGGTACAAAAAAAGAAAATATAAAAGAAAGAAAATGTAAAAATAATCACGTAATAATTAGTGCCATGTCAAATTATGGTAAGTAGATAAAAGTTAAAATCTTCAAAATCAAAAAGGTTTACATACACAAGTTATGTTGTATGTAGAACTATCCTAAAAAAGGAAAAATTATGCAATCCTGGGTGATCGAAATGTTCTGAAACTGTGTAGGTAAATTGACTGCTGTAATTAATTTTGATCACCATAAATCAAAGTTCTTTTAATAGAAACTTAAAAAAAGTTGATAGCTGTGCACGGATTACATACAATTTCTAGAGTTTCATACATGATAGAAAGATTGAAGGATTTGCATTTTTTTTCTAAGTATCGAAGTAACAAAAAATTGTGTTTTAATTTGTGCCATGATTGCATGTTATTAGATTTAATGGACCGAAATATTCCTCAGGTCATTGCCTTCGGTAAGAAATAATTATTATCGCCGTTTATATGAAAATTATACTATAAAATAAACAAGGCATGTTCTCCATCTTACTCATTGATGAGACATAATGACGGACTGAACGGTTCGTGATTAATTTTTATTCTGTTTGTGGAGTGTTTTACGACATTTTTTCCAATAAATCTTCGTAGAATATACCGTTTTTTGTAAACTATGACACTGTCTTTGACACAGTTTGAAATTAAGATGATTAGCAACAAAAACAATCGCGTGACGCATATTATTTTTATTTATTTTCTCGTAAAACAAGTTAGTGATTAATTTTTAGTTTATTATTAACTATACCTACCTAAGTATTATTATTTTTATGATTTTTAGTGTAACGGTTCCTGTTTATTAGTCTATAATAACATAACATCACGCCCTCTTTTCCCCGAAGGACTAGGCAGAAGTGTAACTATAGTAACACTCACGGAGGCGCACCTATTGCCATCAACTGGGCGTAAATCCAGGCTCCGGGCTGGTACTGAGAAATTCCAATTGTAAAAACCCAATGACACTTTGCCCGACCCGAGAATCAAACCCAGGACCTCATGTTCAGCAGTAGCGCTTGAGACCACTAGTCCAGCGGGGCAGTAAAAGAGTTAGTGGTCCATAATAATGTGTTACAAACCGAAAAATCGAACATTATTAAATATCTTTTCAGCACACTTTGACAAAAAAAAACATGCGCAAAAACAGTCTTTGGGAACTGCAGATAGAGGTGAAAACTAAGTGACTTGTGAATTGTATATCTACGTATATGTACTTATGTACATATATACACAGTATACATATAGCTCATGGGAAGCGTGCGGTGACGATGACGCGAGTTCCATGATTTTTGTTCACCCAAAAAGTGCTCAACGAGCCTAAAGAAGTTTGTCACTTCAAAAAATTCTGAAACTGACTAAACATTGATTTTGACTTCCTTACATGTCACAGTCAGTAGATGAATGTATTATTTTAGGAAATCTCGAAAGTTTCAGCGCTTAGTTTTGTCCTCCAGATGCTTAGTTTGTAGCTCACTGATGATAATGAAACAATTGAATCTTACTTTGAATTAATTAACTTAACTTTGAATAAAATAAGCATTGCTGTATTACGAACATTTTTACTTCGGTACAATTATACGTCATAAGATTGTTGTCTAAGTACGTCATCCTTGATAGGTGAACGACATTATTGAAAAAACTAAAGAAAATCAAGTTCTTGGTGCAATTAGCGGTAATAAACTTTATGGTCTATTATTAAAAATTGGATATCAATGAACTCTTATTATCGATGTTTTTGTACCATAAACGTGGGTTATTTAAAAATAAAGTGATTAATAAATAAACAAAATAAGTGTGACTTTATGTTTTAGTTTACCTTTTTTGATAGGTGTAGGTCGAGAGTGTTTGCAAATTGTTTACTAAAAACTTCATCCTCTCCACCCCAGATAAATAACATTTAATTTTTTAGATAAATAAGTATTCGGGCCAATTTTTACGTTTATAGATCAAATCGATTTAGATATTTACATAATTTGACTCATATATTATTTATACCAATTTTTTAGTTAATCAAGCCACGCAGTAAAATCCTTCCTGTAAAGATTTAACTACCCCTTTTTGACCCGTCCGGGGCCCATTTTCGAGAAACCTAAAAATCTTGTTATTGTTTATTTTCTGTCAAAAGTATTAATACTCAGTTTCAAGTTAATCGGACCGTGCGTTAAAATTCTTCCATACAAACTTTAACACCCTCCAATCCCCCTTTTGGGGATGATTTGGATAAATAATAAATTTAAAACGAAATAATTAACTTACATTAGTATTCGTGCCAAGATTCAAGCTTATTAACTTAAGGAATAAGATTTTTTACAAACAAAATCCCCGCTTTTAACCTACTTAAAGGTCGACTTTCCAGAACCCCCTTCTTAGTGCTTCCCTACATTATAAAAGGAAGCCGTGTGCAATATTTCACGTTCCTATAAGTCCCAGTAGTTTCGGCTGTGCGTTGATATGTCAGTCAGTCAGTCAGTTTCTCCTTTTATGTAATTATATAGAAGATTTACCTTTGTAAGAGTTATTATTCCGTCACAATAAACAATTTTACAATTTTGTAGAAAAAGAAGTTGTAAGGATTAATTTAAATCCTAACTAGTTGCGCCCCGCGATTTCACCCGCATAAGTCTCGATCCCGTGGGAATATCGGGATAAAAAATAACTATGTTCTAACCCCGGTCATGGTCTACCCATGTTCCAAATTTCATCCAAATCTGTTGAGCCTTTTTAGCGTGAAAGCGTAACAAACAAACAAACTCACTTTCGCATTTATAATATTAATAAGGATAGAAACAATATCTTCTTTGACTATTTTAGCTGTCAGGTATTTTTAAAACATAATTATAAGGTAGGGCTATGGGCTCGTGGCTATATGATAACAGCTGCACGAGTCGATCGAAGGTTAAGTTACATTTGCCGCGGTCGGTTGGCGGATGGGTCTATTACATATCGAGATCCTTCCGTGCCTTGGAAAGCACTTTAAGCCTTTGGTCTCGGTGCCATTCATAGATCTTTGACAGTTTACGGGTAGTCAGAAGCCCAAAAGTCTGACAACCAGGCTTACCAAGGGGTATTGTATTACTCAGTAACTGGGTTTTGGAGGTTAAATAAGCAGTCGTTCCATATAAAATTCTGGTATTCAGCTGCATCCGGTTAGACTGGAAGTCGACCATAAAATAGTTGGGAAAAGGCTAGGCAGATTGATTGGGAGTGTTTTCAAATGATGTATAATTTATCTTTGTTAGAGTTAGTATTCCGTCTTAATAAATAATATTGGATCGTTAATAAAGCGGTACAATTTCGTTAAAAATGAAGTTGCAGGAATTAATTTAAATACTAATAGAAACAAGATATTTTATTTGATTATTTTCGCTGTGAGGTATTTTTAAAACATAATCATTAGGTATTCTTGCAGACCTACCTACTATACTATACTATCTGCTTTTATTCAACATCTCTAAACAACATTGTTTGTGACCGTCTTTAAGTGTAATATAGTGATTGCAAGTGCCAAACTGCATGCAGATTAAATTCAATACATTGTTTTGGTACAAATGAAGTCAACTTGACCTTACACCTCGTTCTATTTACCTCCCAGCTTGCCATTGAACGTTTACAGTCCATATAATTAAGACAAAACAATAAGAAAGTGAATAGATTCCAGTAGATATCGTTGTGCAACGATAAAACTTCAGAATCGCCGGATGGTCGATACCATCTACGAGCCGTAGTCCGTAACGCGGGTTGCCAAACTAAATGATTTTGTACTGGATTGATTTATTGTGGTTTAACTCGTGTATTGTTTAGGAGAATGGTGTGATTATGCCTAGAATTTATAGGTATAGGCTGAAGGCTGCATAAGGCCGTCTGATGTCGGTTTGTGGCAGGACTAGTTGCGAGGGCTTTGCCCCTACTCTCCTCTCAGCCTTATGCTTAGGCAAATATATATTTTTTAAGCATTTCATAAATTTTTCATACATTTTATGAGTTCGTGATAGGTACTTAAGTTTCATAACTCAAACTCAAAGCATTTATTTCAAATAACCCAATTACAGGCACTTTTGAATTGTCAAGGGGTAGGTCAGTCAGAAAGATGAAGCTAGATGCCCATTCCAGAGCGTAGTAGCATAGCAGCGTGTGCTGCAAGCCCAAATGAATAAATATTACTCTTAAGCCAAAAGCTATTCACCAAACTAGGACCTAGCTATATATAATTAAACTTCTATGGTTACGTAAGTTCTATTTAGTACTGTTTAATTAATTCATTGCGAAACGACTAATTTGAAAAGAGTTTAGTTGTTCTCAGAACAAAATTATGGCCACTTCGATCAGTTTATTCCATCATTGTAAATGTAAAAATAATATTTAAATCTTTAAAAAAAGCTTATAACTTTAAAAAAAGCTAATAGTTTATTTTTTTAGATTTTTACTTATATTTAATTGCGTTGTCACCGTAGTTAGGTATATAAAGTTGCCAATGCTCAACAGGCAGTTAGGCAGTGATAGCCTAGTGGTGTGACCGTCGGACTGCCAAGTCACAGGTCTCGAATTCGAACCCCAGCCACGCACCTCTGACTTTTCGGGTTCATGTGCGTATTGTATAATTATCACTTGCTTCAAAAACGGTTAAGGAAAACATCGTGAGGAAATCAGTATGGGAAATCATCAAATGACTTCTCCCGCTCTGGGCAGAGCCAGAGGGTGTGTCAGACTTTTACTGATTAAAACCCACCCGTGTTCCTTCCGTTGCCTGTGTGCCGGGGCCGCGTTATCCCTTTCGGACAAACCCGCAACCCCAGCAGGCATTGGTCTTTCGACCCCGTCGGTTGGTGCTGACATCTCTTTGAGGCGCGCGTGGAACACAACGCGCCGTCGACACGGGCCTGGTCCTTATCGGACGGCGAGCTGCCCATTGCTCACCGTCCGCAAGCCCGCACCTACGGTGGCTGGAAGTCGGCTCTCGACTCCCGACGCCCGGGGCGTCTCCTGCGGCGACTAGGGCCGCGAGGGCGTGCAGCTTGCATCTCCCTCGCGCGCTCCGCCTCCTCCTTCGCGAACATAACTGCTTCGCAGAAGGAGGTGACGGCCTCCCATGCACCCTCGCTCCGAACCATGGCCTGAACCAGGGCCGGACGCGAGAGATCGCCGCCGCCGATCGCCTCCGTGAGGACACGGCGGTGCTCCGCCCAAGCCGGGCAGACCTCCACCGTATGCTCCACCGTGTCCTCCGGGCGATCCACACGGTGGTGACACCCGGGCGTTTCCTCCCGCCTTATGCGGAACAGGAACCTCCCGAAACAACCGTGTCCGGTGAGGACCTGCGTCAGGCGGAAGGTGAGGACGCCATGGCGCCTCTGAAGCCACTCCTCAAAGAGGGGACTTATCGCCGCAATTGTGGCGTGCCCAAAAAACCGGCATGCCTGAGAGATATTTCTCGATGACATGTGAAGCCAAGTCAGAGGCCCATGGGCGGCTTTAAAACTCTGACACTAGGTTAGTCACTAACCACACGAAAAGAAGAGAGGAATGCTCAGTCGGATGACAATCCGACTAACTGGAACTGAAACATACGAAAGAAGTAAGCTAATAATACAAAGCTTGTATAAATTTTCATCGTGGTTCTTAAAAAATAATATCCGGAATGGCAAAGATGTATAAGTATGACAGTAGTTACGTATCCAAGATAATTGCCGACAGGATTCCGTCGGTAATGACGCTGTGAAGTCATGATAATGATCGCTCATGCCGGACCCGCATGAAAATCGTGATTGCGAGGGAAAATTTACTTGTCCATCAGATGTGGTATCCTAGTACCCATTCGAGTCAAGGTCCTGTGAAGTTTTCACAAAATCAAATGCTAAAAGTCTTAATAATTACTTACCGATTGATTTTGTCCGGAATTTTCTTTGTAAATAAAAAACTATTAAAGTCAAAACAGTTAACAGAGAGTGGTAAGTTAATAATAAGTTAAAAAATTATGTTGAAAAGCAAGAGCACGTTTGTTTTGAGAGAATAAATTTAAATATAAAATAGCATTAATGCCAATATTCATCGGAATAGGTACCTATTGTATACGTATGTTTTCTCTCAAACGAATACGTAACTCCAAAGAACAAAACATATTTTCCATCCACTGTGGGTCACTTTCAAGCTTCATGTTAAATTATAAACACCTATGTGAATAAAGAATATTTACAAAGATTTCGTTTCATGCATGCATGCATTTGAAACAGAAACATTACCGTTTAGTACGATGTTATGAATAAATCTTGAAAAAATTACACCTTTGTGGTATCACATCACAAAAACGTTACAGGAAGTTTTTCATGCATAATATTCTCGTTACAACCACGTCTTCCTCACTTACAAAATAATTGTTTACAACGTTCCAGTTAAGTTGAAAAAAAAACGGCCAATTGCGAGTTACACCTTCGTACTATCGGTTCCGTACTTTAGATAGCGCAGGAACAAAATAATAATAAAGTTTTGGCAAAGAGTTTGATTACCTTTTTAACCGACTTCCAAAAAGTAGGAGGTTATATGTTCGTCGCATATGTGTTTTTTTTTATGTATGTCCGCCGATTTCTCCACCAATTGTGGATCGATTTTGAAAATTATTTTTTTGTATGTAAGGGTTCCCAAGTTGGACCTACAAATTTTATTAACTTTGCTTGGATGGTTTTTGAATAAGCTTCAATAATCCGTATTTTTCCCACTTAGTATATGTCGATGATATGATGATAACTTCCTGTCACTGTTATTTACAAAGCAGGTAGTGGTTTTCGAATTTGTGTGGGGTAGGTGCCACAACTAAAAGTGAACAACAAAAACTTTTTACAAAAAAAAAAAACCGACATCAAAAAAAAAACACTACAAAGTGAAACATAACTTTAATTTCGGAAGTCGGTGGCAAAAAAAGTTATGTTTCACTTTGTAGTGTTTTTTTTTGGAAGTCGGTTTTTTAGTTATCAGAGTGGTTCTCGTTGCAATTGATAATTAACTTATTCTGTGAGTTTCAATTGACCACCTATTAGTTAAAAAGATACAACACTATATCATACAGGGCGTAGGTAGGGTGTAGGTTTAGCAATAGGGTCCCGTTAGCACCCCTTGGGTACGGACCCCTAAAAACAATATTGTAATGTTATCTTCATTTTAATGTGCTGCTTATATCATTCTATGTTGGTCAGTAGTGTGATATATTTAATTATAATTGATGCACATAATTCATTCTTCTATGAACTCATTTTCTTGAATATGTATCAGTTAGTCATGTGTTGTGGTCGCAGAAAACTTTTAATTGAACAAAATTGGTTATTCGAAGTATAATTGTAGTGGAGAATTACAACTGTAATGGCTTCCACGTGTATAATGTGTTTTATTGTATAATATCTCATTTGAATTTGAGTATTGCATTATGAATTTATAAATTACCTAGATATTAATTGATTATACCTATGAGTCAGTAGTTTTTCAGGTGAGATACGAAACTAACGCCTTCTAAAATATGACTAATAAAATGTTTAAGATTTGTTCGTGCATCAAGCTGATTATAATGACCTACATTAAAAATATTCCCCAATTTCGTATTGCAAAAATATTGTTGGTAGTGTACCGACCTACAACATAAAAGCATCATGGCAAGTCACACGAATATTAGTCGAAATGGAGGCCATTTCATGTTTGAATCCTAACCCTGGTTTAGTTTTCAATCCATAAGGCGATTCGTATTTAGTGAAATAATAATAACATTCACGAAAACAACATTCACATTCATGAAAAACTAATATCATGACGTGATCTTCAGTCGTGGCTGAACGCGATCCCTATCGTAAACTTTCTGAACCACTAAAAGAGCCTTTTGATACTAAAAATACAAATCTGACATCACCTGTCGCCACGGAGGAAGCAGTTCAGAAATAAAAACTGAGGAAGGAAAAATCTCAATAGTTACGTTGTTGATCTGATCAATTAATTGCGTGAGCGCATAATGTAATTACCTTTGACAGACATCAATGCAACGATCTAATTGTTCGCTCACAAATGAGATACATCCGGTGGAACTGAACCGGTCTTGGCTTTGATTACATTATGTTAGTGTCGAATATTCTATCTTACAAAACGGAAGGCTTAGCGTGGGTAAGCACCCACGAGGTAGACCGTTAACCTGGTGAAGGGCGAGGAAATTGTATGAATACGGGAACCAGAGTCCCCGTCGTTGTAAGCCATGCTTGGGGGAATCTTATGTCCAGCAGTGGACCTCTTTCTGCTGAATGATGTTGACTTCCATTTGCTGAGGACGCTGAGGACCCACTTGCTGGAACCACAATTTTGTTTGTTTCACACTGGTTTGGCACAGTCAATGTTTGCTGAAACCCTCGAAGGAGCTTCCACCATTGTAGTAAGTAAAATTACGGTACCTACGTATAGCATGCCTCATGCCATGAAACTCAGCAGCGCAATATTAATGAAATTAATGAAGCGACACGTCTTATTAGTAATACCTGTTTGGATAATTTTGCACACAATACCAGACAAAAATGTCTTTGTCAAGTAATAGACTCCGGGCTATCAGATCATACAGCTCAAATAATTAAGATTAAAGTAAATAAATTATGCATGATTAAAACTTGGAGAACTAAGATTCGAGACACTTGTAAAGAAAATCTCATTAAATTTAATAACCATCTGCAACATCTATTGTTTTCTGACGTATTCGACACAGAGGATTCGAACAAAGCGTACGATAATTTCTTTGAAATATTTAAGCTCATGTATGACTTATGTTTTCCCTATAAGCTAGTGACAATAAAATCAGAAAAACCAATTAAGTGGCTATCGCGTGGCATAAGATTATGCAGTAAAAAGCAACGAAATCTACTTTGGAAACATAGACTAAGGCCGTCACCAGAAAATAAAAACGCTTTTGTTAACTACTCTAAGAGGTTTAAAAAAATAATTAAATTAAATCAGAAAGCCCAAAATAATTACCTGATCAAGAACTCGAAGAATAAATCTAAAACCTCATGGCAAATAATAAATAACAGCAAAATGAATAGGGAACCAATTTCACAGATAAGATATAATAATCAGACAATAACGGAACCGAAAGAAATAGCGGAGTCTTTCAATAATTTTTTCATTGAAAAAATTACTAATATACCGAATAACCCAATTCTCGACGTTAAGAAAATAGACTATAACCCAAACTCAATATTTGTGTCACCAGTCATACCTCAAGACGTGATGAGAATAATTAAATCGCTAAAAAACAAAAAGAGCGTTGGTTATGACGGGATTTCCACTCAAGTCATAAAATTTGTCGCTCGTAATATAGCTGGCCCTTTAACTCATATTATTAACGTAAGCATATCATCAGGAATATTTCCTGACAACTTAAAAACTGTAATTGTAAAACCAATCCATAAAAAGAACAGTAAAGACGATATGTCGAACTACAGGCCGATCGCTTTAATTCCCGTTTTTTCTAAAATAATATAAAAAGTCATATATGGAGCAATATCATCGTTCCTGACTAAATTTAATATACTTTGCCATGAGCAATACGGGTTCAGGAAAAATAGGAATATTAACATGGCAATTTTTGACTTGTTGAATATTATTATGTCGAATGTAGATACAAAAACACCTATATTTGCCATATATACAGATATGTCGAAAGCTTTCGATTTTGTCAACCATAACATACTGCTTCAAAAACTAAACGCCTATGGCATTCGAGGTAATATCCTGAACCTAATAAAAACATGTTTAACTGGTCGCAAGCAGATGACAGAAACTTACAAAATATGTGTCAAGTCTAAATTAGAACAAAAATACGTGTCTACCAATAGAGATTTAAATTCGGTGTACCACAGGGAAGTGTCCTTGGGCCTTTGTTATTTTTAATCTACATTAATGATCTCCTACGCCAAATCCAACATCCCATGGTACTGTTTGCCGACGATAGTACAGCGCTCTTAAAATGTGATGAAAATGAAAATTATGAAAACGATATAAACTACACCATTAAAGTTAAAATAAATTGGCTAAATAGTAACAACTTACAAATAAACATACAAAACAAAGATAATGCATTTTTACCAGAGAATTCGTTTCAATGATCTAAATATTAATCACAATAGTCAGAATGTGGACAGAGTAGATGTTACAAAATTTCTAGGAATATTAATTGACAGTCAACTGACATGGAAGGCACTGGCAGAAGCAATCTGTAAAAAACTTAGCGCATCTGCATATGCACTTTATAATCTTTAAAAAAAAGTTAATACGAAAACAGTATTATTAGCATATCATAGTCTTGTCGTTTCCATTTTAAGGTTTGGTATTATATTGTATATTGGGGCAATTGTACCGAAAGAGAGAGTATATTTAAGGCCCAAAAACGCTGCCTACGAGCAATATTTGGATTGAAAGTTACTGACAGCTGTGTTCCAATTTTTAAAAGTCAGAATTTATTGACATTTCCGTGCCTTTACATTTTAGAAATTGCTCTTTTTGTTAAATATAATCGACATTTATTTTTAACTTTATCGGAAAGCAGATACCGAGATGTAGCTTTGCGATCTCAATACCAAAACATGTTACGCACAGCTGGATATAGGACTGCTTTGTTGAGGAAAAGTGTTTTTGGTATGGCACCGGCTATTCTTAACCACATTCCTAATTCCATAAAAGAGGAACCAGTAACAACTTACAAAAAGTCACTAACTGAACTTCTATTAAATAAATGTTATTACTCCGTATCCGATTTTCTAGCTTATAAACTTTAGTTATGTTTGTTTGCTTGATAATGAACTGCATCAATGTTTGCATGCCAAAATGGTAGAATGTACAAGGATTCTCTAATATTATTGTAACCACCTTATTGTAAATAGCTACATTCTCAGCAAATAAATATTCTATTCTATTCTATTTGCACTTGGCATTCCTACGCTGGTGGTGAATGCGCAATGTGGCGAAAATCCGTTCCGGTCCTAAGTATATGGGACATCTATGGTCATTTAATGGCGTAGGTTTAGTAGATCTAAAATCTTCCGGTAAACATCGTGTAATTTTCTTTGATTACCTGATGATGGCCTGAAAATGAGTTTTTAATTACATCGGAATACATCATCACCCATACGAAAACAAAAGGTCACAGGCTCACTCCAAGAACGTATCCATGCACCCTCTCTTAAATTAACCCCATGATATCTTCTGTCACATAGTTATCAGAGCCAGTTACATCGTTAAGTGGCAAAACCAGCCGTAATTGCCGCTTCGGTTCGGCGGTAGTGAGTAAACACGATACGAGCCGTAGTCGACGTAACCTTGGCAGTGAACTAGAAACAAGGTGCTGTTGCGAGTCAAGTTGCATCAGTCAGAATTGAATCATTACGCTAGCGAAATTACACCTTTAGTACCTACTTATATTTAGTTATAGAATGGGTCATTTAAATTACTCCTGATACTGATCGAGGGATAGTTCCAACAGGCCTAGACCTTAAAAATATGATTAAATGAATTTTGTCTCTCGAATTTCTTTGTTACAATTTTGGGTTGTAAAAATCTCAGCTCAATAAAACATTTTAACTTGCCGAATTCATCTACTCTATTTCAGCTCCACCTTTGTGTATGGGGTAGGTAGATATTTTTAATACTTCTGGTAGTGTCACTTGAAATCAGCGTTGGCTTGTTTGCCATCAAATAACTGTAAGAAAACAGCCTACCGAACTTCACAACAAAAATTTGGAATCCTGGGTCTTTAGCATCTATCAATGTAGTTACGGTCGTCTTCTGTCTAACCCTTCGCAATTTTACAGTTATACTCGTATGTATGTACACAGTTTAACTCTTTGTATATGTATATTTATTTTTAGCTTTATACTCGTCTTACTAGGAAAGTAAGTCGGCCGACTTGGCATCAGCGCGTGCACCTGCAACGGCAAGTTCAAGGTCGTTGCATCGTAATCTTTATTTCATTGGTAGGTTGAAACATATTATTAATATATGCCACACACATTTTCATGATACGGTTTCTTTAATATCACGCATCATATAAAAGTGACTGTCAGACAAGAAAATGGTTCTTGTCTGACAGTCACTTTTATTTATCCTAAGAACGCCCGCAATAAGGGTTCCATTCCTGTATACTTAATTAGGTACCTCTTCGCTTGCCCTAGGCTGGAGGCAAACCATAACCTCACATAGCTCTCCAGTTTGACACGTACATTTTTGTGGTGGTTAGCTTTGGTCAACGGCATCAAATGAGTCGTTCCGTCAAGTCGTATTTTGACATTTGAGGAAATTTTCGTGGCTTTTCCCCACCTTTCCCTAACACTGTAGAGTTTAGACTCATCAAAGCCTCTTGGGATAATCTTGGCGGATTTTTTTTTTTGTAATGTGAATTCAGTAATCCAATCCCATATTACACTACATTCATATTGTAAATTGTGTTTTTATTCTGCAGTTATTTGCTGTCGTTTTATCCTCTAGAGTCTAAAGGATAAAATGAAACTTTTAGATAATGTCCCTAAAGCAAAAAAAAACAGTGTGTTGTGAAAAGTTCAATTTAGGAAGTTGTTGACACGGTATGTGACCAATAAGTTAAGCTATATTGTAGGTAATTAATTAAATGATTAAGTACGTAATTAGGCGCGCTATTGAACTTTACATGTTACCAGGTAATAATGATGACTTGTGAATCCTGACCATAGCTCAGATATAAAGGAAATAATAAATAATAAAGGAAATAGATGAGGCACGCTCCCTTTTTGCCTCTAACCACAAGATGTTGATAGGATGGTCCTCGACCGCAAAGCTGGCGATAATCTTGTATCCCACGAAGTACATAGTTCCTACGCTCTTTTGTTTATCTCGAATATAAAGCCTTGTCTGCTTTGCAGTGAAGTAGTTTTCTTGTTAGATAAATTAATTGTTTGGTAATTTGACATACTGTGTAAATTTTCCGTGTTATATATAGCCATTTCAACCAACTATCAAAGATGAGACTTGTCATTTCTGAATATACGGACAATTTAAGTTGGTAAGTAATTGAATTTGATACACCATTAATTTACCTGACTTTACAATTTTTTCGGTTCGTGTTCGATACGTGAAAACGACGGACGGGAAATTCACGTCCTAGCGTTTGCGCACTTATCCGTATTTGATTCGTTTTGTTTGATATACTCGGTTTTGATCCGTCAAAAAACGACTCGGAAGTGAGAATTTACGAATCGAACACGAATCGAATACGAACCGTATACGCATGTAAGCACAAACGTCCATACAATTACTTGGATGGGCAAACGGGATCAGAAACGAACGCGAATCGAATACGAACTGGATACGGATAAGTGGGCAAACGCCCTAAAAGTATAAGATCTCGTCGTTGTTGTGTTGTCGTGCAGTGGCCGTGATCACGTGACACTTTTGAAATGCAATTACCGTTTAATCAATTTTAGTGAGGCATCCACTAATTAATTTGGATTGCTTTCTATCTGTTCACTCATTGTGGTTTGTTAACTCATGTAGGTATTCATAATCCTGAAAAAAAACATGGCCCGTGAGCGGCGCCGCTAGCATAGCTAAATCATATGATATAAAGTACCCTGATAGGATGCGTGGGTCGTAACTCGTAGGGAATAACTTTAGAAACAGTGATAACCTAGTGGTGTCACCAAGTTATAGGTCTCGAGTTTGAACCCAAGGCACGCACCTCTGACTTATTCGAATTCATGAGCGTATTGTATAATTATCACTTGCTTCAAAAACGGTGAAGGAAAACATCTTGAGGAAACCGGCATGCCTGAGAGATATTTCTCGGCCGCATGTGAAGCCAGGCCAGACCCATGGGTGGCATAAAAACTCTGACACCAGGTTAGTCACTAACCACAGGAAAAAGAAAACAAGAAGGCAGCACTCGCTCTTTGTTCCAACATCAAGAGAACAGCAACTAGCTAAATCAAAGCCTGAAATAACAAAACATTTCATAATCCCGATATGGTGTAGCCTTAAATTTCTTGTTCACTTAAAGCTCGATAAATGTACACAGTTTACACTGGCTAGCCAATTTATTTCTAGACATTAATATCGGGACTCAATCGAGGTGCAGCCGCAAGAATGCAGCCCCACCACAACAGCTGGAAAGGGAATCTTCAAGAAACCAGTTTGATATTATTATTGCGCCCTTCAATACGTTGTACTAAACTATTGGCACCGGTTATTTTAAGTCGCCTATGCAACTTACTCAAGTAATTGAAAGGAAAAGTTTATTAGCATTTTATAGATATGCTTATGTGAAAGATGTTAATTAGGTCAGTATGTTAGTTACACTGTTAATTTGATCTCTGATAGTTTTAAATGTATATCCTATACTATTAAACGAGCAATATCTATAAATATATATACAATGTCACCCATGGGCATGTGCCCGCCCGTATTTTTCATGACAAATTATCAAAAATTAACTTAAAATTATCAACCATCTCCCAATATCTCAATCAACAATCATCTCAATCATCTTATTGTCTCAATATCTCTCTATCTATCTCTTATTATCTTTATTATGATTATCTTATTTTTTTTTTCTTATTATTTAAACAAAAATATTCAATAACCCGCTGTGGTTTTATGGACTTACACTTGTGTTTTTTAAATACATACTGTTTTTTTTTTGAAAAAAAAATGTCCTCACCTCCGTTTTTTTTTCATAGTCGACAACTTTTTATGAAAATATGTTAGTTAATCCGATAAAATAACTCATAAGCTTTTAGAAATAATAAACAGAATTCAAATCGAGGCAATATCATAGGACATATGGCAAATGCTACAATAAAAAATATTGAAAAACATGAAAAATATTAAAGATAGACCCCCTTTTAAAATTAATTTTCCATAATTTTTCATGAATATTCAGAAAAATACGGGTGGGCACACGCCGATGGGCGACATTGTATATTTGTAATCACGTTCTGGAAAACGGCTCTAACGATTTCGATGAAAGTTGCATTATAGGGGTTTACGGAGGTAAAAAATCGATCTAGCTAGGTCTCATTATCTAGGAAAATTCTTTTTCTCCGTATTTTCACCCGAGCTCGATCGCCTAAAGTGTAGATCAAGATGGCTACCTAGCTTAGAATAATGACATGGCAGCATGGAATTAGTATTTACCTACTATCATGGCAGCATGGAATTAGTATGTACTATACATGGAAATAATAAGAACAATCATATACTATTAAATGAGTATTCTTTATTTTCACCTGAGCACAGCTCGGTCGACCAGGAACTGAAAACCTATATTCGATGCATACTTTTAGATTGTGACTGTTGTGAGACCAAAAAGGTACATTTTAAGAGGAGGCTCCTGAAATTTTATGTTAATTAGCATACAATCAAAATGGAATTTTAGTATTAAGATCTATTGGATCTTTTTTCTTCCATGTAAAAGACATTTACGTAATTGTAACATTTTTTTATCAGAAAATTATGTCCTTTTTAGGGTTCCGTAGTAAACAAGGAACCCTTATAGTTTCGCCATGTCCGTCTGTCCATGGCTTAGCTCAGAAACGGTTAGTACTAGAAAGCTGTAATTTGGCATGTGTATACGTATTAATCATGCCGACAAAGTGGTAAAATAAAATCAAGAAAAATATATTTTTTTAGGGTACCTCCCCTAAACGTAAAGCGGGGATGTTTTTTTTTCCTCATCTACCCCATGTTGTGAGGTATCGTTAGAAAGGTCTTTCAAAAACAATGTGAATTTGCAATTTTTGGATTTAGGGATCCGTTTGCGAAATATTAAGCTTTTAACTGAAATTTTTTGTTAGAGTCAAGTGTCCCCCTGCCTTCTAGCTAATTGGTTGTACTTGGACTTGTGAAAAAAATTCACAGCAGTAACTAGTATATATAACGAAATTAAAAGGAAAACTATGAGAGCTAAGTAGGCTGTACAGGTTAACGAGAAATGATCAACCAACTTAAATTTGCAGTTTGAAAAACATGATCCCCACTCAAACTCAAACTCACTTGTTCTTGGGATAAATTCATCCCAACTACGGAACCCTTCATTGTGCGTGGTCCAACACGCACTTGGCCGGTTTTTAAAGATTATTTATATAAAATCAAGATTACTCGCTTTTATTTCTAAAATAAGTATTCACAGTAAGAAAATATGGTTTATAATACAGTCACAAGATATTTTCTCTATATCAATTACATATTACTTTAGTTATAAACGAAATAAGAATTGAGACTTACGCCATTTGGTTTGAAGAGCGCACGCGATATTCAACTTTATTACTGATGTGTTATCGTTTAGCACATAGTGGAGTGGCGCAGTACACGGGGGCGGAGCTTCCGTGGACATTGTCTTTAGAGTGCCTGGTCTTAACAAACAGTTATTTAAATAGTTCTGCCCTATGATACAGATATCTAATGCGGGGTAAAGATTGGTGAAACGTTACATGAAAATGCAACACAGATATGTCGTCCTAATTTATGCAATGTTACATGATACGAGTATATACACTACAACTAGGCGAATTTGTTTCAACGCGTGTTACATTTCATGTTACGTTTCACCAATCTGTCTGTACCACATAACTAGATAAACCACACAGATAACACATACTTATAACAATCAAACTAAGTAGATACATACATTATGGAGTTATGTAGGTATATTTTTTTTGTCTCCACCGCTGATTATTCAGCTCGTTTGCTTTGCATAACTCGCGTCATACAGCCGCGTAATGACAGTTCCCAAGTCCACGTAAAAAGAAACTTGCCCTCGCCGTATTATTGTTTTGCCTTATTTTCAACTCAGGAGTTGTAATTATTAGTGCCAACGAACTACAGTCCAACGATCAATTTGTTCTTATGAAGGCTACTTGGTTATTCACTTATGACCTTTAGAAAAATGCCCGAGGAATCGTTGGGAATTCTTTGCGAATGAGTACCAGCTAGTGTGCTACTTTAACGCTCTTTTTGTTAGGTCTTCATATAAATAATGCTCGGTAAATATAACTGAGATTAGCTGCTATTAAGTTGTTTAATAATATGGTAGCTTTCATAAATGCCCGCCTTAAAATTAAAGTAGTAGGTGGTATTACTTCTTCTAAGACTGTTGTTTTAATAAACCGTAACTCTGAATTAGATTGAATAATTTTTTATTACGGTATTTTTTCGGTAATCATCTGTTACCGCTCCGTAACAGATACCAGTAGCAATTATAAAAGCTGTTCAGAATTGAATGTATCCAAGCTGATTTTAAATAAAATAAAATACAGTTCGCGTTAAATAACTTTGCTGCTCTGAAGTTAGGTTGCTCATGCGCGCCAGCTGCGCGCTATTGTTTTATACGGAAGATTGACTATTGCGCAGTCAGTTATTTGACGCGAATTGTACCTTTACCTTTTTTTTTTTCTTTTACTCCCAAAGCGAAATCCGTAGTTTCGGTCGTCGTTACGGGCGCTTTATTCTCCGTCTCTCTTCACTCTCCCGACACACCGTAAGTGAGAAAATGAGCGAAGAGCCCGTAACTACGGCTGAAACTACGGATTTCGCTTAGGGAGTAGGCCCCCAGTAACCAGAAGCAAACAGACCTTAGATAGTGGTCACGGCTAGATGAATGAGGCAAATTACCCGATTTCTGCTGTTACTAGGTCAGATTAGCCATAATTAATGGGTTCACGTCAATGTTCATTAGATAACCAGCGCCGACAGCATGTCTGGCATTTTTGCTGAAATAGATCTTTTTGGCACAGCCATTGCACACACCATTGTTATTAAAACATTATTTTCACTTTTTGATTTGTATTGAACTGAAGATCTTCTTGAAAAAGAATTCTCGTATCCGTAGGTAAAGGTCCGATAAATTTATAGATGCTTTGTCTGTACGTATCATCATGTGTTGCATGACTGCAGCAAATTTTAACAACAATGCACTATCAAGTATGTCCTTATATTTGATCACACAATATCACGCTATTGACTGGTTGTTATGCAATGTCAAATATAGAAGGTATAGGTATGTTTTTCATAATACAATTCATTTACGCTTTTCTATAACCACCCGTTAAGTTAAGTATATGTGCATTTTAGAACCTAAAATTCAACATCCTCTAAGGAACACAATTATTTCAAAATTCAAAAGTCATTTATTCAAAATAGGCTGGGATCAGCACTTTTCGACCGTCAAAATTACATAAGACAGTCCCCCAAAAACGCCCGCCCTTCCTAGTGCTTAGCTTGGAAGAAGTGACGCAACAAACTCCCGAGCAGCACAGCTGTCTCTTCAGTTAGAAAAAATAGATATAAAATAGTACTTATGCAAAATAATATACATTATACAACATAAAACATTAAATTAAATTATTTGCTATATGTCAGGTAGCACACGCCAATATACCCACAAAAAATCATCGAAATTTATACTCAAACGAAAATAAAAAGTAAACAGAACTCCAGGCATAAAGGACATGCCCGCTTACATATAGCTATTAAAGCTGTACGAACCGTACCGAAGTCACAAATGATAAACTAGGACCATCGAAGTAAAAATAAATAAACAGTTAATTACTAATAACAATAACAAAACCATGGCCAGCAAGACGACCAGTCAGCAAAAGCAGCATTCGTACACGAGCATTTTCTTCTTCATTTTCAGTTTAAACTGTTCCTTCAGTCGGTTCTTCTAACAGTATACATGCATCAAATATAAAGTCTTTTGTCAGTACCTATTACTCGTAGAATCTTAATGACTTAAATTCTTGGGCCTCTATCTACATGGACCTCGAAACGTCCATTCCGTTACTACTATATTACTATATATACTTATACTTATACTACATTCCGTTGCTATATAGGCTATTGGTATAATATATATATACTATACCAAAAGAGTGTTAAAAATAAAAGAAAAGTAGATGATGGGATTATGTTCAATGTGGAATAAAAATATCGTTAACTCAGGCAGAGTTCTTGTTATATGTTTGTATTTAAAAGTCTCGCTTTGCAATTTCAAATGACATAAAAGATGAATGCGTGCAATTGCACTACATAACTGCGTAGGTGCCAATTAAAAACTAGCACGTACCTGAAGTATTTTACGATTATGTCGAGTCTAAGTTATGATGAATAATACCGATTGCATATTTTATTTTTATTTTTAATTAACTCTTTTTTTATCGTATTAGTCAGCCTCTTCGGTTATACTTACATAGTTGACACACGTGTGATATGATATCGTGGGAATATGACTATGATCGTGGGATTACCAAGGCATTACCGAGTTAGGCTCGGGTGAATTGTAATCAATCGTTGGCTAGTTATGCAAGTATATTATGACGAATTAAATTATACAAGGAAGCAAAAGGAGTATGTAGTAGCAGGCGTTCTGTAGTTGCTGTCTACCCCCATAGGAGGAACGTGTGACTTTATATAAGTACCTATCCTGTAGGTACGAGTATTATGCAAATCATATAGGTATCCCGAAGTTGGACTCTTTGAGTTAAATGTTTTATTTAAAGCGATGATCTATTTCTATTCAATCCTGTACTATTAAACGAGCAATATTTGTATATATATATATATATTTGTAATCATGTTCTTGAAAACGGCAATATAGGGGCAAAAAATCGATTTAGCTAGATTTCATGTCTGGAAAAATTCGTTTTCTCCGTATTTTCACCCGGCCAAAGTTTAGAACAAGATGCCTACCAAAATAATGACATGGCAGCATGGAATTAGTAAGTACCTACTATCATGGCAGCATTGAATTAGTTTGTACTATACATGGAATTAGTATGAACTGTCCTGTACTATTAAATGAGCATTCTCTTTTTTCACCCGAGTAGAGCTCGGTCGACCAGGTACTAAGAGTTAAGTAAATAACTATTATTAATCGAATTTAAATCATAATATTTGTGACATCAGCCATGATCAAATTACACCATCAACAATACTAAGTACTAAACAATAACTTTCAATAAATAATGCTCTACCAACGTAATAATACCCTTGTTACAAAAAATATTCCTGCTAGCACAAAATCACGTATTTTATGAATCTGGAGTCGTTTCTGTAGGTACTAAATAAGATCGATTTCTTCCTTCATATACATAGGTATGATTGTAAAAACAAAACACTGCATCTATTGTGTACTAAGAAGATTAGGCCCGAACTTCACCAAAGCGGAGACGAGATGAGAGGAGAGGAGATGCGTTTTAAACAACCAATAGAATTTCGTTATTTACACATCTCGTCTCCACTCAGCTTTAGTGGAGACCGCTGAGCGGAGATGTATCATATTTGTATGGCGCTTTCGAAGCGGAGATGTGAGCTGTGCTTCGCCGACATTGAGCTAGGCGGCGGTATAAAGCGGAGACATGAAATTTGCCTCGCAAGCTGGCGACGGCGCGCAGCGGAGACGAGAAGAGATGTGAGCGGACAACATCCAACGTTCGCCGCACGCAGCTCTAGCCAACACACATCTCCGCTCCAGTCTGGTCCGTACGCATCTCCGCACAGCTTCGGTGGATACACCCTAACTGAAAAAAATCTCTACCCGTCTCCCCTTCGGACATCTCCGCACATCTCCGCTTTGGTGGAGTCCGGGCCTAAGATTTGCTGTGTTTACTTGAATTGCTTAATAAATGCTTCCCTTCGCGGGAGATGAACAGGTCCCTAGCCGACATTTGCATTGGAAGGATTGGGATAATGCTCTCTCAAAACCGAATATCTAGCAAATCAGCACTTTAATTTCCCTTTGATAAGCATTATGTAACAATAATAAGTGTCGAATGAATCATAATGTGCTTTTGTTTAATGAAGCGAAATTCCTTTTTTAATACGTGTTTAATCTACGAGTACTATGGTAAATGACTCATTGCATTTGATGACACATGAAACGAAATACGGAAATGAGAGTGTGACCACCCAGCGCTCCTAAAAATATTTACAATATATGCATTCATTTTTATGTATGAATGAATTTATAATAAGAATAAATAAGCATTTTTCTAATTTTCATACATTATCTAAACAAATGCTGTTTGTTCCAGGTAACGACACCAAAAATGTTCTACAAGTTATAACCAGCACCAAATTAAAAACATAATGGACACTACATTACGAAGATTTTGTAAATTATATACAATTGTCCTTCTTGTTTTCGTTATTGAAGCAACGGGCAGTAATAGCAATGGTATGTATTTTAACGATAATACACCCACTTTTGAAAATAGGACAGTATTCAATCTAGGATTATCATTACAGCATGTTAAATCTACACAATTCATATTTTCGTTACTTATTAATAAAAAATAAAATTGCAGATACTTTACACGAACGTCGACAATCTCGTGTCACCGGCAGAATAGTTAAACTTTACTCTGGCACAAGACCTGAACCCATCTTCTGTGCCGGTGAAGGATTTCAGGCGGATTCTCGCGATTGCGCAGTATTCTACCGCTGCATGAAGTCAGGAAGTGGCAAATATACAGTTTTCAGGGTAAGGAAATTAACTTTGAAACTAAACCTCTGGCATAATAGTCGTAATCAAGTAGTTGTGATCAATTACACTTACAAAATGTATTTCATTACAGTTTCAATGTGGACCTGGTACTGTTTACGATCCTGAAACCGAAGTCTGCAATCACCCTCGAAGTACAAAACGTTCAGAATGTGGAGGTCTATCGCCACCACCAACTGCAGCAGTTGATCGATTAAATAATAATGAAATTGAGGGAACACAGAATGAGATACCATCCCCAATTACAAACAAACCCGTACGTATAGAAAGTACAACCGACTCTAAGGCTACATTCACAACTGTTTATCCTTGGACAGCGTCTAGCTCAACAATTCTGGCTCACTCTTCAACAAAACGTCAAATACCAGAAGTTTCCACTGTATTCACTAGTTCGTTTCCATGGGGATCAACGATGGGTCACAGTAACGTGGACTATACAGTAAATCCGTTGATCTTACCACAAAATACAGTAACTCAGAATCAACAATATACGATGGTATCCAAAACCACTTCTCCACCAACTATACCTAAATCGAACTCTCGAGATAATATTTGTACCTCAGATGGATTTATGGGCGACAGTGAGAATTGTCGAAAGTTTTATAGATGCGTGGCTAATCAAAGGGGAACTTACACGAGGTTCGAGTTTTCGTGTAGCGAATCAACGGTTTGGGATGATGCCACACAGAGCTGTAATCATGCTTGGGCAGTTAAAAGAAGTAGATGCGGTAGAATTAACCAGGACAGCCAATTTACAACGAACGCAGAAATTCTTCAAAAAGACAGCTCTACAGACAAAACTATTCAACAACAGCTGCAAGTAAGTTTTGGCTCAAAAGTTACTCAGACTCAAACACAAATAAGTGACGGATCAGTAATACAAAACCAAACTCAAATAAACTATGGTGATCGCTTAAATCAAAATAAAGGCACAAAAGCTAATCAAAACCAGACTCAAATAAGTCATGCATCGGCTGTTAGCCAGACGCAAACTCAAATTGATTACAGTGATAAAGGCGTACAGACGCAATTACAAATCGATCATTCCCAGCAGGCAAGTCAAACGCAGATACAGGTTCATGAGTCAACAACAGCAAGACCCTCAACGTCTACAGCTTCTTCTACGAGCCGTAATGGTACACAGGAAGGTAACAGATGTCAAAGGTCAGGTTTTATGGGAGATACAAATGACTGCAAGAAGTTCTATCGATGTGTGGACAATGCGAGAGGCGGGTACACTAAATTTGAATTTTCATGTGGTGAAGGAACCGTTTGGGATCAAAGTATAGAAGCCTGTAACCATGCTTGGGCTGTCAAAGATTGTGGAGGAAAAGGTTCTGCAGAAACACCAATTACTACGCAAGCAGCTACGAGTATAAGTACTTCTCACTCTACACAAAATTATTACACTACAGTATCAACTGATAATCATCATACGACCTCGGAACTTACTGATACGGAAGATAACGAAGACAGTGGTTACGGTCATCAAAATCAAAACCCCACAACATCTTCTTCAATAACTTCGAGCTCAACAACATGGAGTTCATCGACTTGGAGTTCAACAACTGTGGGTTCAACAACAGCAAATTTGCCCTCCAATGGGAATTGTCAAGCAAGTGGGTTTATTGGTGATGCAAACGACTGCAAAATATTTTATAGGTGTGTCGAAAACGGTAAAGGTAGCTTTACAAAATACGAGTTTAAGTGCGGTGAAGGTACTGTTTGGGATCCTGATTTAGAAGCATGTAACCACGTTTGGGCCGTAAAGAGATGTGGTGGTAATGCATCTCCAGATATTAATAATGTAGAAACAACGACAGAACAACAAAATACGCTTTCCACTGCCCATACGCAAAGTCCTATAGTTACTCCGTCACCTACTGAATTGGCTGTAACACAAAATGATGACTATGATACTGGTTATGGATCTGCTAACAATGATTTCCCTTCATCAACGACTAAAAAACCACAGAACCAAGAACCTAGTGTGGGTACTGTTTGCACATCTAGTGGCTTTATGGGAGATGAAAATGACTGTAAAAAGTTTTATAGATGCGTGGATAACGGAAATGGAGGCTATATTCGTTATGAATTTACTTGTGGTGAAGGAACAGTATGGGATTCCAAGATCGAAGCTTGTAATCATGCCTGGGCGGTGGAAAAATGTGGTGGATCATCAGTTGACCACCAGGAAGCTACGACTCAAGCTAAGCCCACAACCACTCATGAAGTCATTGACAGTAGTCCAACAGAGGGTGCCCAAAGTACCGGTTCATCTACACTTCTGCCGAGTACCCCATCTGGTACTTCCACAATAACAGAATCTGTATCAATTAGTAGTAAT
Source organism: Agrochola lota (assembly GCA_947364205.1). Taxonomy (NCBI): domain Eukaryota; kingdom Metazoa; phylum Arthropoda; class Insecta; order Lepidoptera; family Noctuidae; genus Agrochola; species Agrochola lota. Next base: position 11,177,515 of record OX376223.1, on the reverse strand, counting down.
GACTGCACAAAGAGCGGTTTTATGGGTGATCAAAAGGACTGTAAAAAGTTCTCCAGATGCGTAGATAATGGAAAAGGATCCTTCACAAAATATGACTTTACTTGTGGTGAAGGAACCGTATGGGATCAAAAAATCGAAGCTTGTAATCATGCATGGGCAGTAGAAAAGTGTGGTGGTACTGTGGATTCTTCTACCAGTCACCATGAAACTACTACGCAATATCATCCTACCATGAGTGATGAAATTGATAATGGCTATCCTTCTAACGTTGATACAGGTTCCGAGATAACTACACAAAGCTCAACGATTCATTCTATGACTGAAAGTTCAAAAGAACCAAGTGAAGGCAACAATTGTATAAACAGTGGTTTTATTGGAGACAAAAACGATTGCAAAAAGTTCTATCGATGCGTTGATGGTGGCAATGGCAAATATATTCGTTACGAATTTAGCTGTGGTGAAGGTACATTATGGGATCAAAGTATTGAAGCGTGTAATCATGCTTGGGCGGTCAAAGATTGTGGTAAAACTAGAAACGATACAGTGCACACATCCAGCGAAAGCCAAACACAAGGTACGTTAACTACGGAAACCGAGGATCAAGGATATCCTCAAAGTACTGAAAAAACAAGCACTTCGACGGTCAGCAGCTATCCAGATAGCGAAAAAGGTGAAACGTGTTCCAAAGAAGGTTTCATGGGTGATAAAAGAAATTGTAAAAAGTTTTACAGATGCGTTGACAATGGCCGTGGTAGTTTCACTAAGTATGAATTCACTTGTGGTGAAGGTACCTATTGGAGTCAGGAAATATTATCATGCGATCATGCCACATCTGATAAGAGTTGTGGTGAAAAGGAAAGTGGTTCTAGTACTGAAGCCTCTCAACCGGATGAGATTTATACGGAAGCAACAAGTGTGGCTAGCTCGTCAACGGAAGGAAATGTAAATGAACATCAAACCCAACAACCGCCTGCTTCCTCTGGAACATGCACATCAGAAGGATTTTATGGCGATAAAAATGATTGTAAGAAGTTTTATAGATGTGTGGATAATGGAAAGAGAGGTTACACTAAATATGATTTCAGTTGTGGAGATGGAACTGTTTGGGATCAAGAAATACAAGCATGTAATCATGAATCGAGCAACAAAAAATGTTCAACTGGTTTCCCACCAACTGCTCAAACGACAGAAAACCAGGAAAAACCTGGAAATGATATTTCTATGACCACAGCTTCACAGATCCAACATTCAACAGAGAAAACGGAGACTTCATCTACCTCTACTTCTAGTAGTAATCAATGTTCATCTGAGGGATTCTATGCAGATCCGAATGATTGCAAGAAATTCATTAGATGTGTGAGTAACGATAGGGGAGGATATACAAAATACGAATTCACTTGTGGTGAAGGTACAATTTGGGTTCAAGATATACAAGCATGTGATCACGATACTGGTGATGCCATTTGCAGTTCTCAAACAACAACTAAACCTTTAGCAACAGAAGGATATCAACAAACAACTGAAAAGAATGGAGTCGGTACTTCTACATCAGAACCACAGACTATACAAGAAGATGAATATAATAACGGAAATTCCGAGAAGCCTTCCCAACCAGGAAGCGGCATTTGCTCATCAGAAGGGTTTTACGGAAATGAGAATGATTGCAGACAATTCTATAGATGTGTAGATAACGGTCAAGGGGGATACACGAAATATGATTTTACATGTGGTGATGGCACAGCATGGGACTCTGAAATCCAAAATTGTAATCATATAAATCAAGTCAAAACTTGTAATGGAGCTAGTGAAACACAACCTGTAATGCACGACGAAGATAATAGTCCATCCACAGAATCTTCTAGTACAGCATCTTCTAGTACGACATCTTCTGGTACAGCGTCTTCTGGTGCAACGTCATCTAGTACAACGTCATCCAGTACTACAACTTCTGGATCTAATCAAGAAACAAGTTCAGGCAATAAAGATACATGTGATAGTGAAGGTTACTTTGGGAATTCGGAAGACTGCAAAAAGTTTTATAGATGCGTGGACAATGGAAAAGGAGGATACACGAAGTATGACTATACTTGTGGCGATGGTACTATATGGGATCAGGATGTTACTACTTGCAATCATCCGCAAGATGTTGTTAACCCATCTTGTAATCAAAATCAAGACGGAAGTACTACATCAACAACCGCGTCTAGTTCATCATCCAGTGGTGAATCTTCATCAACCAGTGCGCCCTCGTCATCCAGTGATTCCTCGTCATCAACGTCATCGTCATCTCAAACTACAGAAAGTTCCCAAGGTTCATCAAATTGCTCTCAAGAAGAAAGCTCTAAAAAACCAGCAAATCAAAACATTACTTGTGATAAAGCAGGTTATTTTGCAAATCCCAACGACTGTAAGAAATTTTATAGATGTGTAGACTGGGATGGCGATGGTAAACGATTCTCTGTATATCACTTTGATTGCGGTGAAGGTACGATATGGGATCCAGCTGTTGAAACATGTAATCATGAAGAGTCAGTATATCCACCTCGAGATTGTAGTGGTACCCAATCGCAAACTGAAAATCAACCAGCAACTGAAGGGACTACTACAACACAACAAGAAACAACAAGTTTCCAAGAAAGTACTTCCACCCAAAGTACATCCACAACACAATCTAGTACTGAACAAACCACACAGTCACCCACTTCTGAACCAACGACTACTCAACAGTCGACTAGTACCGAGAAAGCAACAACACAGCAATCCACAACTTCTGAACAAACAACTACACAAGAATCTACTACTTCAGAACAGACGACTCAACAGTCTACCACCTCGGAACCAACTACTCAACAAGCTACTACTTCAGAACAAACCACTCAACAACCCACTACTTCTGAACAAACAACACAACAACCTTCTTCTTCTGAACAAACAACGACTGAACAGTCCACAACTTCGGAGCAAACCACCACACAACAGTCCACAAGTTCCGAGCAAACAACTACACAACAATCTACAACTTCAGAGCTAACCACCACACAACAATCCACGACATCTGAACAGACAACTACACAACAATCGACAACATCAGAACCAACAACAACGGAACAATCAACGACATCAGAACAAACCACGACACAAGAATCAACCACTTCAGAACAAACAACTCAAGAGCCTACTACTTCTGAACAAACGACTCAGGCATCTACAACTACCGAACAATCTACAACTTCAGAGCAAACTACAACAGAACAATCTACAACTAGTGAATCTACGACAGAACAATCTAGTTCGACCACTGAATCTTCCACCACCGAGCAAAGCACGACCCAACAATCAACTACCACTGCACAATCTGAGCAAAGTACAACCGAAGAATCAACAAGTAGTGAAGGAACGACTACTGAACAATACACTACACAGCAGTCGACAACAGAACAAACCACCGAAAGCTCAACAACAGAAAGTGGTACTGATGAAAGTACATCAGAAAAGAAATGTCCAGAGACCGATGAAAACCAATCATTGTTTGTATGCCCAACATCATTTAAAAGACATCCCAAATATTGCAACTTATTCTATCAATGCGATGAAGATGACGACACTCATGACGTAAAAATTGCAATATTCACTTGCCCCAACAACACTATTTATGATGAAAGTCAAACTCGTTGCGTTGAAGAAAGCAAAGCCGACAAAAAATGTGATGGAAAAATAGCACAAAAGAGGAGATTTAAAAGATTGGACAGAAATTACAAAGAACCAGTAAGTACGACTTTATTTACATATTAGTTCTAAATTATTGTTTTAATAATGAACATAAAAATGCTCATGAGTTTTTTTTCTTTCAGCTTGTGGTAACCAAAGAAAGTCAGGCATGTCCAAGCGCCGGCTACTTTTCGTTTGAAAAAGACAGTGAATGTTCACCAGCTTTCCTTAAATGTAAAACCGATAAAACAAATAAGCTAAGAGGTCTTGTATATCAATGTCCAGCGGGCTACGTTTATTGGTCAATTAGTAAACGATGTGAGCCAATGAATAAAGTTAGAGACTGCAAACGTTCACAAAACGACTGGACAGGAAGATGGGAGATACCAATAGAAAGAAGAAATGTAGCACCATCTTAAAAAGCGCAGTGTTGTAAAATTAGGCTCTATGAAAATAAGCCCTGGCATTTCTTTGTGATACAACATACTGTGCATTTGTGCAATATGTATTAAATATGTAGTAAAGTAAAATAAGTATAAATAGGTATTTGAACATTTTAATGAGCAAGGGATTAAATAACAATATTAAGTGAGTAATTTCCACACTTAACCAGAATTTTTTAACAACTCGACTATAGAGCTGCAATTTGCATAAAAAAGGTGTGATCAAATTGTGAACATTGCGCTAAGGCTTGTATATTGTTCACTTCTGAAAGTCATACTGAATTTGTATCAATTTTCGGATAAAATGAACTTTCTCATAATATTATGATTAACGAAATATCTAGTCTATTATATTTTCCCTACAAACAATACTTGCTGCCATAATATTAAGAAGAATTAAAACTTGTGAACCAAATATTGAGAACTATTTAGAAAAGCAATATTTGAATCACGACTTTATTAGTTATTAAGTGATGTAATTAAACAAGCAAGGAAATAAATTATTAGCAAATAATGTTGTTTTTCTTCTTCACAACCAACTCTAGAATACAATACCGAAAGAAAAACACCTAAAATCATTAATATCATCCTCCTGCCCTTATCATAATACGAGTATATATTTATATATTTCTCATATTATTTATATATATCTAGTATATTTGGTACCAGTGCAACACGTCCTAAAAAAAAACAATACATAAAATTAAATTAAATAATTTAATACATATTCGTACAATAAGTAACAATAATTAAAGTTAATACAGTTATAGTAAAATCAAATCAATACCCATACACGACGATAAAAGTCCTTTACAAAAAATTGTCAGTTCAGCAATAATAAAATCTGTTACACTTTCTTCCTCGCTATGATGAACAGCATTGCTAAATATAGTACCTAAGAAAGCATGGCACGCTGTATTAGTTGCCACAATTTTCCCTCTTAAATCAATTGTTAGTCGATTTTTCTCCAAATTGTCATCTGTATCTTTACTGGGGTTTACTGTGATAGGCTTAGCATATTCAGATTTATTATAAATGCCTGCCGCTGAAATAATGACGGGTCTGTAGGTATCAGCAATTTTTTTTTCAACGGTATCCAGAGCGTGAGTTGACAACGAACTTATAACATCCTCAGATTGGGGTACTTCTATTACACGCCTGCGTGTTCTGTTAGTTGTCACCGCTTCTGTAGGGCTTTGTTGAACTTTAGGTTTATTATGAAATATAAATTCTAAAAATAAAGGTAGGAGACTCAACTTAGTGTTATTCTGACTGCCATCTAATGCAATGGCCGATTCAGTACTATTATTCACCCCAAGGTGTCTGGTTTCTTTGGTGCTACTTTCACTTGAGGAATTTATATGAGGTGGAATTTGTGTTAGATTAAACGGCTCAGTATTCTTTTCTAACTCTTTTTTTACTGTAGTGTCTGCTACTGTAGTTATGTAGTGTTGACTTCTTGTTAAAATCGGAGATTTTATGTTTTCTGCCTCAGTAAGAGTTTCCTTGGAACAAGCATTAATTGGATCGTCTTCATTTTCCAAAGCATTAATTATGTCCCGAATATTATTTAATTTTCTTTCTTTCTTTGCAGTTGTGTTGGGTTTGTTCATAATTTTAAACTCACTGTTAGCTTTTTTAATGTCTGCATACTTGCTAAGTAGTTTGTATAATTTCTCTTTATAAACAGTTTGCTGTGTTCTAGGAGTCAAAATAATAGGATCAAAAGCTATACCTCCTTTATCCCAAATAGACACAGAACGTGCCAAGAATTCAATAAGATGATGAGGCAGCGTCTTCCAATACTTTCTTAAAGGAGAGTTTTCCATGTAGGCCGATAGAGTTACATATTCAACAGCGATATTAGATTTTGATGGTTCTATTTTAGGGTCTTTTTTCCAAAGAGAATTCATAGCTATTTCATTATTTTCTTCAGCACTCAACCAACCTAAGTTTGTGTCGTTAGCCACTACGATAAAATGATATTTTATGTTATCATATTTATTAGATAGTTCTTTAATGTAAGGCATGTATTGATTTAAGTCTATCTCTTCATATTGTTTGACAAAAACATGCATAAACACGTCAGGTAAAGTTTTGGGTGACGTTTTGTCGTTTTTATTAGTTAATATCAGACTTGCAGGCTTTGGGTTAGAAGTCGGTAACATAGCAAATGTAAACAGGCTGTTATAAATTATGAACGTCGTAAGAATAATCATTCCGATTCCTATCCACCAGTACGCAAGAAAAGATGACCAGTGATCTGTAAAGACAAAAAAAAATGTATGGTCGTTTGGTTGCTGATCAAGTGTATAAAAAGTTAGAGAAACTACGTCAAAAGCGGATACTTTCTTGTGCCTGATCTAGAGCAAGCTGTACGTATTGGGTATTGGGAACCAAGGTCTAAATAAAATATCATAAGCCATTAGAATGCGTACCTGGCCAACGTGTTATAATTGAAGCTGCTCCCTTCAGGTTCGGTCTGGCTCGACCCCTATAGCTCGAAGGTCGCAGCCTCCGATGATATCGAGGGCTGAAATGTTCGTCTTCCGAAATTTCTTCGCATAGCAATGGATGCTGCTCCTTGCAGTACTTACTCATCACTTGCCATTGGTTCTACTATTAACAAAAACAAAATAGAAATCGTACTGTTCTTATACGAAATCGACGAACTATTGACAGCAAAATGAAATTACAAGATGTTTATTAATAATTTGATAAATTCAAATGACGTTTCTAGCGAATTGGTCACTCAAAAATTTTAAGGGAATATAAAGTTTTTGGATTTACGAAAGAGGCTTTATTAAATTTATAAGTAGAATTGGTATAATTTTTTTTTTATTTGAGTGTTGTGCAAAAGAGAGAGACGGGTTTGAGATTTTTCGATTTATTATGACGATCATAAATGCTATCTGTAAACACATAACATAATATCACGCTCGTAATCCCCGGAGGGTTAAGCAGAGGCGTTTCTATGTATTAATCTTTTCTTTCATCATATAAAAATAAACAAGACAAGTAACGTACTATCAAAGAAGTTCATAACTAACCACTGTAAGGACTATTCTTGCAGCGGCTATAGAACCGGGCCGGTTACAGATGAGGTCATCATGTTCACGGGATTTTTCATACTGGTTAGATATGAACATCTTTGGGTACCATACCTACACGACCAGTTTCATAAAACTAATCATTTGCTATCAAAATGACGATAAAAATTGATGTTTAAGGTAGGACGTTCATAACACTGCCCCTGGCAGTGTTATGAACGTCCACGCGCGCCTCAAAGAGGTGTCAGCACCAACTGACGGAGTCCGTAAGGACCAATGCCTGCCAGGGTTGCGAGTTTGTCCGAAAGGGATATCGCGGCCCCGGCACACAGGCAACGGAAGAAACACGGGTGGGTTTTAGTCAGTAAAAGTCTGACACGCCCTCCCGCTCCACCCAGAGCGGGAGAAGTTATTTGATAATTTCCCACACTCAAAAAAAAAAAAAAGGTCGTTCAAAACAGGGACAACATGCCCATTTCTACTACTGACTTGAATAAGAGCATTGAGGAGGGCAGTATCAACTTGGTAAATTGATACTAACTAGCACACGAAGATGTTCCATCGCAGCCCTTTACTTTTAAGCGGACCTGATACTATCAGTATTCAGTAATAATGACATCAATATTACTATCATTCCTTCCAATATTGACGTAAAACTATTACAATATTTAGATCACATCATCATAACAACCACCACACTGTCAGTAGTAGTCATGACATTACTTGAATTTAATGTCATTATTACTGATAGTGTCTGGTCCGCAAGAGCTTGTTCACACGATGCGGTGCGGTGCCGAACCACAAAGATTTTGCCGCATTAGCTGGCACACGTGCGCTGCGGCGCCGTAGCGTTGTTACGCCGCAGCGGCGCCGCGCCGCAAAGATTTCACTGCACTGGCGGTCACAAAAACAACTGAGCGGTGCCACTTCGGTGCCGCTCCGGCATTGCAACGCGCACACCCCTCCCCGCTTCGTCTCGCGTGCTACAAGTCCGGTGTACGTGCGGAGCGACGCCGGAACGCACCGTCTGCCAAACCATGGATATTGGTATGTAAAACGCCGCAGCGACACCGATCCAGCGCCTCGCCGCCGCCGCAACGCATCGTGTGCACAGGTCTTATATTACAGGAATACTGAAGATATTATGGTTATTTTTTTTGCTGAAAACTGTAGCACCACTGTGTTTTTGTTGTATGTACCTTTTGATCACTATTCGTTTGAGTTGCATGATTATTAAAGTTTGTTATCACAAAAATGTTATAAATGTAAACACCTACCGTCATTTGTGTTTCCTGGGTAAAATCACTAGATTGAATCGTTTTGAGTTGTCAAATATGATGTTGTTTTAATCACTGATGCGCGCGTGTTCCGTCCCAGCACTCGGTGAATTACATTTAACTGAATATGCACGTAAGTTCCTATATTATATATGACGGTGGCACGTTTACATTTTCCGCCATAATTTTGTTGATTCAACATCGGATTCGTCTCACGTACGTTCGCCTTGCAGTTACGATTGTTACTGAATTTTGCAGACTTTGCACTTGTGAAGGTGAATTATGACATTGTTATGAGAATCTTCTGTTATTGTTCTTAAAGAACAAATGTCCTGTTTCGGCGTATGTTTGTGATAGAGCTACATTGGAATAGAGGCCTATCAAACTAATTAAATATTGGCCTATAAAACATATTAAAATCAATAACCAAGCTATCTTTTCTCGCATCCGGTGGCGGCGTATTCCTGCCACCTTCATCATCATCATCGATTTACTTTGTGGGGTGACGGTACCTTGTCAATATATCTATGAAAACATGTATGTAAGAAATTGACATCTTTAAGTTAAATATGTAATATGTAAATTTATATTTATTTAACTTTATTTAATTTCATAATTCTTATTTATATCCTATTGTATCTATCGACGTCATCACGTCAATGCCGGCTGTCGCTAAAAACCAGCGCTGGGGCTCTGTCTCGTAAAGGGTCGCAGCATTATGCTGTGCTACGGATGTGACGCATATTTTCCCCCAACTTATTCTTTTTTGTGTTTGTGTTCTTTCTTTGCGGCATGATTAACGCAAATAGTTGTTGGTAATATTTCTCGACGACATGTGAAGCCAAGTCAGAGGCCCATGGGCGGCTTTAACACTCTGACAGTAGGTTAGTCACTAACCACACGAAAAGAAGAAGACCGCAAAAAAACGTATTTTCTTTCTTTATCTTTTTAGTAAAAGAGGTGATAGACATAATTATAGTGCTGGAATTAGGGACCTATTAGTTCAACCAGGTTTTAGACTGGCTAAAGTAGACTCATCTTTCATGGGGTACTGTTTAAAATGTTTCTATAAAATTCCTCCCCACTTACTTCAACTGAACGCGACGAAATTCAAATCTTGTATAAAACGCACAATATGCAAGCCTCCAACTTATAAAGTTGGGGATTACATCGCTGATATAAAAATGCTTGGCTCAATGCTGGTGCTGCTCCACAACGACAACTAATTGGTTAACATTTGAAAATACTGTTGGAACTGCTGAAGATTGTTAGACCAACTTTGCATTGTATAACCTCAATCTCCTTTGTAATCAATAATTGCATACTGTGCAGGTGTGAGTACTACGAGTATGTACTAGCTGCCATTTACCGGGTAATATGTCTTTCATTGACTTGTATGTGTCCTGGCGGCTGAGAGTATATCATGCTCACTCAGATGTCTCGCTGATGGCGGCGCGTGTGTTGGATAATTTAGCTTCCTTCTAAATGGTTGAGCAGAATGGTGCTGATCCATGCGCCATGTTCGTGAACGGGCGCCCGCGCCGTCAGTTAGGACTGGTCATCTCTTAGCTGCCATGGCTTAGGTATTTTAATTATTTTCTTTTAGAATTAATTTTATTTTTGTTTTTATTAGCACTTACACTTATTACTCTTGACACTTTTAACTTGTCTTTTTTTAGATCGTTCGATCGTTTCGAATATATAAATTGAACAATAATGATGTAATAAATATTTTTGTAACAATATAATTTATAAAAGAGTGTCCATGGAGTTTCTTGGCCGTTCTGCTCCATAGGAACATACTACGCTTTGGAATGCGTAACGAGCTTAATATTTTTGACTGGCAAACTCCTTGATAATTCAGAAGTGCCTTTAAATACCTACGACTGTGTACTACAAGAAAATTTCAGTCCCATCGGGCATCCGTTGTGGATGCGAGAAGCATGTGGCGACCCTTAGGGGAGGCCTATGTCCTGCAGTGTACGTGTTTCGGTTCAAATGAAGATGATGATAAATCAATCTTTATTTGGCCTTATTTCATGTAAGTGCGTAAATACTCCTTGTATTTACGGACTCACAGTATTTAAGCTCAACACAAAAATACAAACAAAATTGAAAGACGTTTATTTCAAAATTGGAATGTCTACAAAATTTGTTGCAAATGTCGTTCTCCGGTTTTCAAATTTTCTTATACGTTGATAGATCGGAGTTTTAAATTAAATAACCTAAACTAATAAGTATTCTATAGCAGAGGCTAACGTAAGTATTTTGGTTTCATTTGATATAAAAATAAAATTTCCTAAAAAATGCTGATGCGTAAGTATGGATATAAATTCCAGCGATGTCACTAGAGTTTTTATCAAAGCTATATTGAATTATGTACAAATACTTTATTTCATATAGGTACCGAATTAAATAATATGAAGCATTGATGTAAATCAAAGATACGCCTTCAGCATCAAAAAATGACCGCATTTGTGCTTAAGTTGTCATCTGTCACACAATGACGTAGGGAATTGTCGCTGTACCGTCAGCATACTAGTTTTAAAAAGGGTACTTAATTTTAAAACAAGGTTGTTTTGAAATAATAAAATGTTTGTCTTTATCAATGATATTATAATTGAATTGAATTTGAAAGCAGAAGCGGTAGAGTTTATTAACAGGCTGATAAAAAAAATCAATAAAAATATTTAATGGATCTTTGCCACACCCTCGCGACATAGGAAAATGGTACGATAACAGTTCGGGTCGTCTTGGCTTTAATAAGGAAGCGATAGAGGTTTTAGAAAAAAAAAAAAAAAAATGTGATCCGCGAATATTCTGCACGTTAATTGCTGACGAGATGACTCTTCGCCACCAAACTACGTGGACTGGAAAGAAGACTGCAGGCGTCGTAAATTTCGGTGCTGGCTCGGCAAAATCGTGCGAAATAGCGACTCAGGCGTATGTATTAATATTAGTATGCATGAACGAAAGCTGGAAAATCCCAGTGGCATATTTTTAGGTAACGGACTATCAGCTGAAACTCGGGCAAATTTATTGAAAACATGTTTGAGTGAATGCTACCATGTGGGGGTTGATATTGTTGCCATAACTTTTGATGGCTGTGCGGCTAACATAACTGCAGCCAATTTACTAGGTTGTGATCTAAAACAACCATCACATCTAAAAACAACATTCAAAAATCCTGTATGTCATTTAGAAGTAGCTATCATGATGCTTGTCACATGATTAAACTGGTTCAGAATTCCTTCGAATCCAAAAGGCTTATTTATGATGGGTTTAGAAGGGAGATTCGTTGGCAGTTGTTGAAAAATTTAGTGAAACTACAAAAAAACGGGTATCCCCTTTAATAATATTAATAATATTCAGATCTATATCTTATTTTCTTTAAAACCTCTTTTTTTAATTGTTGTCTTAAGTGGATTTTTCTTGGCGAATCAAATATAGAGTCATTATCAGAAATATAAACATTCTCAAGTGGTGAACCCATCATTTCATATGTGGGTTCTACAAATGATATCTGTAATTAATAAAATAGTATGTAGGGAACTTTCTGAGGCAGTCAGATTTAAAAACTTAAAGATCGATCTAGATTGATCTTACTACACGGACAGATGTTGGCAATCATTGATGTAAATCAAAGATACGCCTTCAGCATCAAAAAATGACCGCATTTGTGCTTAAGTTGTCATCTGTCACACAATGACGTAGAGAATTGTCGCTGTACCGTCAGCATACTAGTTTTAAAAAGGGTACTTAATTTTAAAACAAGGTTGTTTTGAAATAATAAAATGTTTGTCTTTATCAATGATATTATAATTGAATTGAATTTGAAAGCAGAAGCGGTAGAGTTTATTAACAGGCTGATAAAAAAAATCAATAAAAATATTTAATAGATCTTTGCCACACCCTCGCGACATAGGAAAATGGTACGATAACAGTTCGGGTCGTCTTGAGAATCAAATATAGAGTCACTATCAGAAATATAAACATTCTCAAGTGGTGAACCCATCATTTCATATGTGGGTTCTACAAATGATATCTGTAATTAATAAAATAGTATGTAGGGAACTTTCTGAGGCAGTCAGATTTAAAAAGTTAAAGATCGATCTAGATTGATCTTACTACACGGACAGATGTTGGTAATTAGCTAAATCATACATCCATACCTTAAAAGATGGTACAACATTTTTTTTTAATTTTCTCCGACCAGCTTGTGTCAAGTAGAACATATCATCATTAAAATGTGCTGAACAAATGCGACTGTATTTGGTTGGCAACCATTCATCGTCTCTTTGTTCTTCTTGGATTATTTTAATCCATTTTTCTTTAACACCCGGTTCTTGTGGGAACCTAACAGTTAAATACAAATAGTGAAGTGTGCTTTCGAAGCACATCGCGTTTTATTAAATTGTTTATGTACTTACCTATAATTTAGTATTCGAAAACATAGTTGCAAAGAAAAGATAATCTAAAAAACAAATACATTAAAAAAATCCGGCTTTTAAAATATTTTAAAATTATAATGTAACCTCCATACTTCCTAAATTCTTTTAAACTTTTTTTGTCAACGCTACACTAACCTATCGTTCGTTGTCATGGGAACGAAATTTTTGTTATATGTCATCATCCGTCATAATATTTATTTTTGAAATCGAAATAAATTTGAAAAAAAATTACTTAGGCATGAAAAGTAATACCTTTAGCTTTGTTTGTATTTTTGGAGTTGTTGGTACATTTCCTGAAGGCACAACAAGGCATCTTTGTACAGCTGTGTGTATTAAAAACGAGAAAGTTACTCCGATGTGTCACGAACTATGACGAATGAGGAAATGATGTTCAAATGAGCGAATTCGCTCATTTCAGAAGTGACACTGTTCGCGCGACGTAAGTATGGTGAGGGCGTATCCATGATTTACATCAATGTTGGCAATTAGCTAAATCATACATTCATACCTAAAAGATGGTACAACATTTTTTTTTAATTTTCTCCGACCATCTTGTGTCAAGTAGAACATATCATCATTAAAATGTGCTGAACAAATGCGACTGTATTTGGTTGGCAACCATTCATCGTCTCTTTGTTCTTCTTGGATTATTTTAATCCATTTTTCTTTAACACCCGGTTCTTGTGGGAACCTAACAGTTAAATACAAATAGTGATTAAACTACATTTATTTAATATTTTTAATCTGTCTGTCTTTTACCTTTTCACGCGTTAAGGCTGAACGATGAAATTTTGCACTGCGCCTTTATTCGCGCTTCTTGCCCTGGATTCCCTCGACATGCTTGAGCAGGTGAGGAATCTCCATATCCTCACTCTCATAGTCTGGCGGGATGGCAACCCACCACGAGCGGAGAGAGATCAGGCAAAAGACCCCACGCTTTATGTGCTTTCGAAGCACATCGCGTTTTATTAAATTGTTTATGTACTAACCTATAATTTTGTATTCGAAAACATAGTTGCAAAGAAAAGATAATCTAAAAAACAAATACATTAAAAAAATCCGGCTTTTAAAATATTTTAAAATTATAATGTAACCTCCATACTTCCTAAATTCTTTTAAACTTTTTTTGTCAACGCTACACTACCCTATCGTTCGTTGTCATGGGAACGAAATTTTTGTTATATGTCATCATCCGTCATAATATTTATTTTTGAAATCGAAATAAATTTGAAAAAAAATTACTTACGCATGAAAAGTAATACCTTTAGCTTTGTTTGTATTTTTGGAGTTGTTGTTACATTTCCTGTAGGCACAACAAGGCATCTTTGTACAGCTGTGTGTATTAAAAACGAGAAAGTTACTCCGATGTGTCACGAACTATGACGAATGAGGAAATGATCTAAAATGAGCGAATTCGCTCATTTCAGAAGTGACACTTTTCGCGCGACGTAAGTATGGTGAGGGCGTATCCATGATTTACATCAATGATATGAAGTACAAATATAGGAACGGACAGGAAAGAACCATCGGCATCAAAAAATTCGTCCGTATCGCGGTCAAAAAAGGCTGGCAGAATTCCCACGTACAGCAACTTTACTTCGGGCATGCTTTTACGATGTTCAAGATCAAATTGTAGAAATGGATCAAGAAAAACTAAAGGATTTTGTCTGTTCCAAACCACTTACTTGAGCTGTCAATAAAATGTATAATATCACTTACAGGACAATATGGTGGAGCGTGCTCCACAGACAAAACGTGATGAACAGTATCCACTACTAAAGGTGGATGGAGGTGGTGGAGATGGAGGGGTCTATCAACAACCATCGCCAACACTCGTCGCGCCCGGCTGGGGGGTCACTTGCTCCCCTAAACAATCCTGGCTTGTCCGCTGGCCTGGTTTGCAGTCCCATGATTTCTATGTTCTTATTATCTATCTATAAACTTTACGCACAGTACGGCGGGCGTGGCCTCATGGGCCTTTTTAGGGTTCCGTATATATATATATATATATATTATCGTAGGTTGATTTGATAATTCGAATTTTCGCGAAAACCTTAGGGATATTGCGAAAACGCGGATAAATTACACAACGGTGAAAACATTTCTGCGAGCAACTTGCAAGTAGCGCTCGCCGGCTGCTGCCGCGGTATACCGCTCTATTCGAACGCTCGGCTCGCGCTGTTGGTCACAATTCTAAACTAACCAAACCTATTTCACCTAGTTCAATATTTACCATTGTCTAACTATCCGTGTTTTCGCAATATCACTAGGGTAGCTATCCCTATATGGTTTTCGCGAAAATTCGAATTATCAAATCATCCTACGACATAATTATGGTGTATAAAATCAATAAATATTAAAAACGCCGATTGATAAGGTATCTTATTTAGGTATTTTATTACTACAACTGCAAAAAAATAACTTTATAATTCACAGCATCATTATGAAATAATAAATAATCTCTGCGATCTTTAAAATTTAGGATGAAAAATAAACTTCGTTTATTACTTTCTCTCAACTGAACTAAAAAACAGGCCAAGTGCGAGTTGGATTCGCACAGGACCGCCGTTTCCGCGGTTCCGTACCACTGTAAAATATTAAAACAATACATATTTTTAGGGTTCCCAATATAAAATTAAAATAAACTAAAAAATTGAAGGGGATCCTCACACAATAAACATGTTTTTTGTGGCGTTTTTTGCTAAATATTGTACGGTGGTACGGAACCCTTCGTGTGCGAGGCCGACTCACACTTGGCTGGTTTTTTATATTGGAATGCAATGCGCTGCGAGTCGATGCTGCTGCAATATGCGCCTAATAATTTTTGGGAACACATCTCACACTCTGTTGGCAGTTTTCCTGCGTGAAACACTCATTTAAGTTAGTCAACCATGGTGCCTAAATAAACATTTCCATTTGGACTGGTGGCCATAAAAATCCTTGCGAAACAAATGGAAACTTATAGGGAAATTAGTTAAAATTGTAAAAACTTAAGCAAATTCCAACAGTTTACCACGAGATTTTATTAGTAGATAGATACGGCATCTGACCTATATTTTAATGTTACATATATGTGAGTTTAAAGACTGATACAGTGGTAAATAACTTTACTCTTTTTTCAGAATACATCTCGGCATGCTGGATGACTTTGATCTTGCTGGGAATATCCTTCCTCGTCTTTTATTCATTGGGGATGGAGGCATATCGAAGAAAGCCTATTTTGATCATAAGATGCAACTCTACTAAACCCACAAGCGACGTCTACTACCACCACATCGTTCAACAAGGCAGCTCTGCTCCTTTCATGCTTTATGCAGATTATCTCGCGGACGTGGCCGCACAGTACCCTTTACTCCATTTCCACGTATTCTTTCTTGTGGATGACTCGCTGCTTACTGCATTCCGAAGCCCAAGGCATGCGAGATTTATCAATAAACTGATTCCATTCTCTGCCAGCAATGTACATCCCTTCTCTAAATTTGATGATTACGGTAAGCGAGATATTGTAGACTTCGAAACAAGATATCAAAACGTAAACGTTACAATTATGTCCTTAAGCAAGTACATGGCGATGACACCTTTGAAGTATAAGTGGAGGACCATACCACTTGCATACATTACGTTTTACGCGAGAGTTTTCTCAGTCTGGCAAAATGGAGGAGTGGCCATGGACTTGAATAATTTCAACAACAATTATAATAATCGCAAATGCGTAGATCGTAGGATTTCTGCTATATTGAAACAACATAATGATGGTATTAAACTTGAAGAATACACGAATGCTCTAAACAAAATTGATCGTGAGGAAGAAAATGAATTTTTCACTATATTCTATGGATTAATGCATCAAATTTTGAACGAGACAAGAACATTCCTATCAAAAAGCTTTCCTTTCCCCCAAATGACTACCGACAAGGTTGCGTCTCAAAATGAACCTTTGATTCGTACGAACAGAAATAAACGTGACGTACCTACGCCGATAAACGATAACAATAATAAATCTGAAACTATTTCTAATGTTTATGTAGAAACTATAAATGCGACAAACGATAAAGATTTGAAGAAGCACGAATATCAAACTTTGCCGAACTCCGACGTCAATCTAGAGAGATCCAAACTTGCTATAAATGATGCCCTTAAAGCATTAAAAATTGATAACAGCAGTGTAGTTAGTGCCAAAAATAAAATGGAGGGATTAAATAAATCGGAAGTTCAAATTGAAATTATGAATAAATCCGATACTCCTCAAGTAGTTTTGTTTTACGATTTTTCAGTGTTTTCTGATGGTGTTGCGCCGTTCCTGTTGCCTGAACCGTTAATTCGCACTGATTATAGACAAAATGTGAAAACCTCTGAGTTTGGAAAAACTACAAAATACGGAAATAATGAGGGTCATCTCCTCTCCATTGACTCTGAAGGAATCTTTGTGTCAGCTTCTTCGAGACTGCATCCATTTTTAGGACATTTGATCACTGCCGGTTGTCAACGTATGCAGCCTAAATTCGCCATTCAAGATACCCTTCTGGCACAATGTTCCGGAATATTTAAGGAAGACATCTACTGCAACAATATTTATTTGCTTTAGTTTTAATTTCTTGTTTTCGTTAATGTTTATTACTATTCTTCTATTTATTGTATTTTCAATTGTTTCAGTCAGCTAACATGGAAAAATGTACTCATTTAGACAATTTTAGTATTAAATTTTTCTTATTTTAACAAAAGGTATTGTTTTAATTGTACATAATTATATGTATAAAGCGCAGGCCACACTGGGGACGACGCTCAGTTCGCTTAGCTTTCCTCATGTAGCTACCACGTCTTTTCATACTTCTTTCATTCCCAGTATAGCCTGCGCTTCAGTTCATGAAGAGAGTAGTTACGATACTTTGAAAAGAAGAATTTGAAGTTGAACATACACAGACGCATCATGACATGTAGGACATTTAAATACTACTCACGATAGACTGTTAACACTTTCACTGTCCATGCATTACATGTAATGCACTGAATACGTAGCCCTTTAAGTCCTTGCATGACATATCATGCACTAGTAGATGTCTTTTTTATTCAATATTCCAGCGAATTAACCAAAATTAAATAATAGAATTAGTTACATTGTTTGTTTCAACGTTTCTAAACAGCACTATTAGCTGGAAATGAATCTCATACGTCCGTGCATTGCATGTAATGCATTCTTTTAAATAATATGTAATGGTTATAGAAGACAGAAAGAGAGGCCGTGGACCACCGCCAATGACTTGGCAACGAACAATAAAAAACGATATGATGACGAGCAACACAAGAAAAGTGACAACCCACAAACGTACGGTTGGCGCAGAAGTACTAGGAGGGTTAACCACAAATAAATTGGAATAATAGCCAGGAGAAGATGAAGAAGGTTATCTGAAGGTGATAGACGAATTTTCGCTATCGTAGAATTAGTAAATGACCTTATAAAACATCATAATGCAATATTATTATTGGACGTATGGTGATACGATTACCCAATTACCTTGGGACAGTGAAAGTTTTAAGCTCATTAGGCTAAGCGTATGCTGAGACGCAGATGACGCAGGTTAGCACAGTACTGATTTTGCTGGCTAGGGCAGGGCGAGGCAGACATAGGCTGCGAGCACATGCTGCGACGCAGCCACACAAACACATTCGCGTCCTAGCTAGTACAAACAATATACGTGTGGTAAAGAACACGTGACGACCTGCACGCGTTGCGCAGAAATACAACGAGACGCAGAGCAGAACAGACACATGTCTGCGTGGCACGCACGTGGCAGCGCGGATGAATTTATCCCAAGAACAAACTTAACTGCTGCAGTAAAACATGTTCTCCCATACTTTACGTGTAGGGCAGGTAAAGCATTAAAAAAAAATGATTTTATTTTACCACTTTGTCAGCGTGATTAATATGTATACCCATGCCATGCCAATTACAGCTTTCTAGTACTAAACGTCTCGGAGCTAAGCCGTGCACAGACAGATGGACATGGTGAAACTATAAGGGTTCCTTGTTTACTACGGATCCCTAAAAACGGGTTTTATTCTAAGTTGGTACAGTCACATACATTGCAGCATCATTACAGGTACAGTCGAACAAACTACGTATTTGGTAAACAGACAAAAGAGATTACACATACAGTACATAGGCGTTCATTAAATATATTTTCATCTTTGCACTACACTGGTTATATTCATTTTAATTGGGTGCATAATATATTTTCAAGCTTAACATTTTTACACGCGTCCTATTTGAAAGCGATCGTCGCTTCCTCTACGTCACTTTTTCTTCGGTGAACCTGAACGCGTTGTCGTGCCGACAGAGGGCGCCTTCCCGTTTTCGGAACAAAATTATGGACGATTGCGTATTCGCCCGTTGATCGCTTTTATATAAGACGCAGCCTAAAGAGAGCGACGTAAAAGCTAACGTTAAGTTACGTACATAGTTAACTGTATACCATATTTGGTGCTTGTTCGACTGTGTAATGCTTTCATGCTCACCTTTATACTGTGGCACCGTCCGTGATCAGAGGACGTGTCAGTCGTGAGCCTACTCCGACGGCGAATGCACGCGCTAATCGTTCCTAATCTGTAATTACGTTTCTCAACCTAGTTTACCTAAAATCTTAGCTTTCTTAGTAGTATCTTCCTAGTGCTTGTTTCTTCTTATATCTTAAACTGTAAGTCTTATCTGTCCTATTAAAACTTCTACCTTCAACTTGAAAAACGCCTGTCATTTCTTCACACCCTACGAGCAACCAGAATACCATGTAATATGCTAATAAGTTAAGTTGAGATGCACCTGACGTTTCTTGAAAAAAATTAAGTGAGTGAGTCCCATTACTTATGTAGACTTCGACTTGCTACGTTGCTTCGGCTTTCTTAATCTTAAACTAAAACCCAATAACACTACCCTAAGATTCGACAATCACGGTCAAAAAGATAGTCCAAAGAATTTATAATATTAGCGACCCGCCAGCCGAAATTATGTGACCGAAATTCGGCCAGGTTCGTAGCGTCGCGCGACGCGTAGCCGTAGCACCGTAGCACCCACGAATCATTACCGTAGCTTAATGATTATTATAAGGAAATAAAAGAAGAAGATCTGTAGATACAGTCACGAGCATTGATAGATATTTTATGATGTTACGAACATCAAACATATCGTTATTATCGAAACCATTATGAAATAGGTCTTTTCTCAAAGTTACAATTTTTGCTTCACGTTTCACGAGAATTTCGCTATTGAATTTTGCATAACTATAAAGTTTGTATGCTCGTGACTGTACTTGTAGGTCGGATGAAATAATCTCAAAGAGGTTCAATGACCGCTTATCGTACTCTTTGAACTTTTTTGATACTCAATTTGACAGTGTGACCTAAACAATGTTATAAAAATTACTGTTAAATATGTTACTAATACAAATAAATCCACTGCTAGACTACAGACATTTACGATGAAGCTTCCATTTAACTTAGTTTTGGCTCCTATATTAAAACCTTATCTCGGACGTACAAGAATGTTTTGCCATCACCCAACATTTAGCATGAGCATTTACTACACATACATTTATGGGGTGCTTGGATTTGTAAGTTTATAAATGTAGTACAAGCCATGTCAATCTGCCTAGCCTTTTCCCAACTATGCTGGGATCGGCTTCCAGTCTAACCGGATGCACCTGAATACCAGTATTTTACATGGAGCGACTGCCTATCTGGCCTCCACAACCCAGTTACTGGGTAATACGATACTTGGTAAGACTGGTGTCAGACTTTCGGGTTTCTGACGACTCGTAACGACTGTCAAAATTCCACGAATAACAGCCAGGACCAACGGCTTACCGTGCTTTCCGAGGCACGGAGGAGTCTCGGTATGTAAAGATGGTCACCCATCCACTGACCAACCCCGGCAAGCGTAGCTGCGTAGCAAGCGTAGCCTGATGGATCGCCCAGTGCGGCTGTTGTTACTTAGCCACGAGCTCCATAGTACAAGCCATGTGCCCGATGGAATTTCCCATCGGCAAAAATGAAGAAGTTCTAAACGAACTATCATCCCCTACTTAACGTTCGTTAGAAGTAAGAATGTTCAAAAATACTCCCTTAATGCTCACTTTCATTAAAAAGGAACTCTTATGTAAAATTTCATGCTTCTAGACCCAGCGGCTTAAGATAGCATTCCGTATCGGATCGCAGGAGGCAACTGTAGGCAACACGACTGATTTCTATGAATTCCTATGAAATAACTCCCGTAACTAGCAACTCGTTGTTGGCAGTTACGGGCGAGTGACAGGCCACACGTGCAGCCCGACCGCAGACCAGTGCCGCCAACGCTCGAGCGGTAACACGT
Organism: Agrochola lota; assembly: GCA_947364205.1. Classification (NCBI taxonomy): domain Eukaryota; kingdom Metazoa; phylum Arthropoda; class Insecta; order Lepidoptera; family Noctuidae; genus Agrochola; species Agrochola lota. The sequence continues at coordinate 11,156,227 of OX376223.1, read as the reverse complement.
TTTTCTATCTTCTATGTACCGACTGGAATACGGGCTGCTGCCGCTTGCGGTCGGGTTCGGAATCACGACATGACGCCGCGACGTGTCGCCGCGACATGAAGCCGCGACATTTGCTGCTTACGGTCGGATACGGAATGGTACCTTTAGGCTGTAGGTTGTCTGTCAGTGAATAAATTTAAGATTATTAATATGTAGATTTCATCATAATGACCATTTCTATTTATGTAAGTACCAGGTATTGATAAGGGAAGATTTTATTTATATTTAAATTAAAACTGTTGCAGATTGTAAGTACAATTCATTTGAGGAAACATCTGGGAGAATCACCCGAGCGCTGTGTGCGGTCAGAAACAGAAGTCCGAGGTAATATGAACATAATGCTTGTTCACGATTTGAAGATCATCGCCACGTCGATGGGATTGGTGCAATATGCTTGTCTGATAGTCGGATGCATGACGGTACTTCTTTATAAAATTTAAATAATATGCATAGATAGATGGTGTAAGAAAAGATTACCTACCGGAAACAGCTTTGGGGAGGTGTCGAGCACTAGCAGTAGCAAAAGGCCTATTAAAAAAAACACAAAACATCACGCCTTGTTTTAGCCGAAGGGTTAGGTAGAGATGTAAGTTAGGTTAGTATTAGTAAACCCACATTTCGCCAGTTATGTTTTGTATAAGTAATTAAAAATAAAACAATTACAATTCTATTGGGGTAAGCAGGTGATGTACTTGTAGATGTGACTTCGAGTATGTTTCAAAAAACAGGAGCGGACTCATTTTTTACGTTAGTTACCTCAATACTAACATTCGTTTTTTTTTCAGTATCCATTATTTTATGTAGGTACAGCCTGGGCCATATATGTGCACCTACAGTAGGCTCGGCCGCACGTCAGTGGTAACAAAACCAGTATAAGACACCCTCTTATTTTATTGAAACTCCGCACTGCGCTAGCTTACCTTCAGGGCATAGTGTTACCACCGAAACGGCGACATCTGTACAAATATTGACTGACTGATTAACTGCCTAGTGTTGTGACCGCCGGACTACCAAGTCATTGGTCTCGAGTTCGAACCCTAGGCACGCACCTCTGACTTTTCGGATTCATGTGCGTATTGTATGATTATCACTTGCTTCAAAAACGGTGAAAGGAAACATCGTGAGGAAACCGGCATGCCTGAGAGATATTTCTCGATGGCTTGTGAAGCCAAGTCAGAGGCCCATGGGCGACTTTACAACTCTGACACCAGGTTAGTCACTAAGGACGATAAGGGCCAGGCCCGTGTCGACGGCGCGTTGTGTTCCACGCGCGCCTCAAAGAGATGTCAGCACCAACCGACGGGTTCGAAAGACCAATGCCTGCTGGGGTTGCGGGTTTGTCCGAAAGGGATATCGCGGCCCCGGCACACAGGCAACGGAAGGAACACGGGTGGGTTTTAGTCAGTAAAAGTCTGACACACCTTCTCGCTCTGCCCAGAGCGGGAGAAGTCATTTGATGATTTCTTATCCTGAAAAAAAAAAAAAAACTAACTAATTGAAGTTATTTTACCATTGCAGGAAAATCCATCTTTATTTATTCCACATCTCGCTGGTCAGTTACTGGTGGTCAATGTGAAGATTCTCAATGCTTTCCTACAGTTGGTGCCGTTCAACACTAAGGCTATCGCCAAGCTGAGCCACAAAATACCTGCCATAATTTTAATGACGTTTAACTGGCTCCAAGAGTTCTGTGTGTTTCGACAATACCTATGTATATGTGACTTATGATTGATTCTTTAACGTATAAAATTATTTGTGTTGAGTATTTAATTAAAATCTTGTTGACGGTCAACATTAATGCTTCATTTCACTTGCTTTTAGTGCTACTTGCTGAAAAATGCCATAATAGTTGTGATTCGGTGTCATTGGTCGAAGATTGCTAAAGTGTTTACATTTGATTGATATTTATTTATATATGCTTTATTTTACACCTGAAAATACGTAGCAACTAATAAATTTAACACTACAAAACATACAATGGGCGGCCTTATCGCTTTCTGCGATCTCTTCCAGGCAACCTTGGAATGGACAGGGATTGCGGTACTTAGGTAGTATTTTGCTAATATGGATGGCTAGAGGATGTCATAAATGATTGACTTTTTTGGGTAAGTACAGTACCTACGTGGCCATTGATAAGGTACATAATAGACTGTCCTGAAAATTAATTTGAGGAAATGGACAGCACCAAAGGCAGCACCGTTCTCATCCAAGTTCCTCCAGCTTAGAACACTAATACCTCTGTGGGTTTGTCATGCATGATGCTTATGGTAGGTACCAATCTTTATCTCTCTAGGTTACTTTGTATAGGGATTTTTTTTTCGTCTGTCGTTATTTTCTGTAAAAAAGTTTTTATTTCTCGCTTTTTTGTGAGTCAGTTTGTAATGTATCTAAGTTACAATAGCCTAATGTCAACTGGTCATCAGTTGAGGAGTTCTCCTGGTACTTCACGATCAGCTCCACTTTTCCATATGCATTGTGACGAGCATAAATTGCTTTGTAACCATATTGCTTGGCTTTTTTGTATATTGGCATCTTGTTTTTATATATACAGGGTGGCAGGTACATCGACGCGAAAACTTTTACCATGGATTCAGTACATGATTCCGAACGTGAACATTTTTCGTCGGTTATAAAAAAAAGCTGCTGTTTCATAGAAAAGTGCAATACCTACGCGGTCAAAATGTATGGAACAGCAGATTTTTTTAATAACCGACGAATAATTTCAACGCAGGGTGGTTCAGAATTACGTACTTAACTTACGTAATTCATAGTAACAGTTTTCCGTCGATGTCCTTGCCACCCTGTATTCATATAATTATGCTTTTGTGTGTCTTTTGTAAGCACTGAAAAAATGTTTTATCTATCTTATCTATCTATATTAAGGAATCGAATCGCAACCCGTGAAATACTTATTACTGAGTAGTTCCTGTGGCCATCTGTGCTCCAAATGGTACTTTCCGAGACCCACTGCACGAGTTACTATAAAAAATACCCAAATCACTATAGGTGTGCCTATAATATTTGAAGAGTTCCCTCGATTTGTCAAGGATCCATCATCAGATCCTGACCTGATGACAATGGGACCACCTCAGAAGTATACCCTTTCAATCAATCAAAAATTTTTTCGAACATATACAACGTGTCCCAAAATTCAACGATAAGCGGGCACCAGACGGTGGGCCTGCACATCACTACCCGAGAACAAATAATGAAAAAAAAACTTTTTTTTTTTGGAAATTGAACAATTCATCCTAGAAGAGATTTTTCTGCTGGAGTAACGGACACATTACAGGCAGCAGATCGTTAGCAATGCGACCACTAGACCAACGCGAAGGATACGGTAAAATCGTATAAAATACTTGTTTTATGAAAAATAATTTATTTAGACATTGACTATTGACAATGACAATGCACATTTCATACCATAGATAATACAGTTAAATCCATCCGGCTGTCATTTACCAATTCATACTTCTAAATGCGCTGCATTATGTAATAACGTTTAATAAACTCCATTTGGCGTGAAAATTCGTGTGGTTACTCATGGAATGTACCTTCATTAGAATAGTTTTTCCGTGACAACTACCAGGATGTTTTATAGTGATTGAAATGAAGCAGCATGGAAACGGAGAGTAATGCTTTCTTGAATCAGCTTCGGCTCAAGCATGAGAATCACGAAAATGTTGTAAGTATACCAACTTTAGAAAAGTTCTAGCTTATATCCAGTTTACAGCTGGCTGTCGCTTAAAACCAGCGCTGGGGCTCGGTCTCGCATAGGGTCGCAGCATTATGCTGAGCGATGGCCGTTTTGAGTGGATGTGACGCATATTTTCCCCCAACTTGTTCTTTTTGGGTTTGTGTTCTTTCTTTTCGTCATCTTTATCGCAAATAAATGCATTTTCTAACTCTTTTCCTTCATAGAATAAGAGGGATTTTGGAACTAAACAATACTTGGGTATTGAACAGAACTTTGATGGTCAACAGCTTTTGCCGTGGACTATCAAATTCAAATTAAAAAGTCATTTATTCAAACTAAGCTGTGAATCAGCACTTTTCGAACGTCAACTACATAAGACAGTCCCCCAAAACGCCCACCCTTCACCACTTCCTAGTACACATCAAAGTAGTTCCGTACCTACTTAGGGATAATACCAGGACAGTATCGCTCACAATGGGTCTTATCAGAAGAGTGAGTTTTAGGTCACCCAAAAGTTCCCTACGTGATCGAATCAGAGATCCGTAGGAGAACCAAGGTAACCGACATAGCCCGAAGAATTGCCAAACTTAAGTGGCAATGGGCAGGGCACATTGCTCGTAGAACAGATGGCCGATGGAGCCGAAAGGTTCTGGAGTGGGAATCGGTCGAAGTGGCTGTGCTTGGGGGAGGCCTATGTTCAGTAGTGGACGTCTTTTGGCTAAAATGATGATGATGATGATGATGATGAGTGTATGGCAGCAATCTGCCCTTAATCATAGAATGTATGGCAACATCACGCCTGTATTTCTCGAAGAGTTGAGCTGAGATATAGGTTGGTTATTTTTAAGTCCCATGTGCCCGAATCCAGACTATCATGAAACATGAAAATATCACAAAATGCCTGTGAAAAAATCCGCGGCAATAGGTACTGATGATGACAACGATTTTGCAGCAGTAATAAATGCTGTATAGTTTAGTAAAGCGTTTCTCTTGCTTTCCAATTCACTTTAGACATTGGTAGTATGAACGACATCGGCTTTGCTTTAACTCAGCCTATCGCAGTCCTTTGCTGGACATAGGCCTCTCCTAAGTTGCGCCACAACACCCTGTCCTCCGCCTTCCGCATCCAGTCTGTCCCAGCCACTTTCTTTAAGGCCGTCGGTCCATCTAGCTGGGGGTGTTCCACACTGCGCATACCGATACGCGGTCTCTAATCCAGGACTCGTCTTTTCCACTAGCCCTCGGTCCTTCGACAGACATGGCCAGACCACTGCCACTGCCGGCAGTGGGCGGCTTTGCATGCACTAATAAAAAATAGAATAGAATTTAACTTAATATTTTCTCTAGCCTAGAATGTTTTGCAGCTAACCCAGATCAGCGGCGAGAATTCTGAAGGCCTTAAAATAAAGTTGCGAGCATTGTTGGTTGCGCTTCTTGGCGTGTCCATGTCGGCATGCGCCTTTGCATCGCAGCCGGTCGAACTGGAGTTGGACGACGATGAGGTCGCACAGAAACTGAACAATGTCAGCTTCGCTAGGAGGTACCACATACCTTTTCACATGAATTTGTTAATTCGATAGTATTGCAGTAACCATCTAACCAAAATAAAAATGCAATAGGCAAATGTAGAAGTCTTTACCAAAGTAAATTTGGTGTATTGATAAATGTATGTAGGACGTCTTCTCATAAATAATATTCAACTCACGTTTATGTATAAAGTGTATTGGTTCCTCTAGTCCAGAGTCGGCACACGTTTGCACATACAATATTGTTAGGAAGGTGCAAGCAGTCATGCAAGCACACAAGCACATTGATTAAATACTCCGTAGGTACGAGTACTTAACGAGAACATAAAACATGGATATGGATTTGGATGCACTACCTATTCTAGTGCAACCATCATAAAACCATTATGGCGTGGCCTAGTGACTAGACCAAGACCTAACTTAGTAATATGGCCTTTTTCCCTCGGTAGTAGGGTTTCCTATCCTATAATATAATTATATTTTCCGACCACCATACGAGCGAAACCGCGGAAAATACTAGTGAATAATAAATTAACCACCGGATATTGCCTGTAAAAATATAAGCGAGTTTCTTGTCGCGTTGCTGCACGCTGGTTCAGGTATTTGTTAGACAGTTTTCGCTCCATCTTCAATAGGCTAGTTGAAGGTTCAACCAATCAATAACGTGCCATGTCCTACTCATGTTACAGAATTACAAAACCAACAATTCGTCTTGTGATGGGTTATGGGAAACTCAGTGCATTTGTCACCGCAACAACTTCATTGCTTCTATTAGTCGCTGTTATGTCTAAGGTATATCATTTAAATTTTATATGTTTAAGGTTCTAACAGGCCCCTGTTAGGTACTTACTTTTTCACAACAAATACCCAATGTAGAACTACCCATGGTTGTTAGTTAGGTACTTGAAGTAGTTTAGGGAGTGACCATACACACTTATCGTCACGGAAGCGGCTTATCCGGATACCGGCAACGTATCACCACACTTGTCGCATTAAGTTCGACGTGGTGTTCAGACGCGTCATTCATACTTATTTAAACGAGGACTTCTTTTTCGGTTTTATTGCATGGACATAATGCTCTTTCTGACCTGCTCAAGCGACACGATTTCGCGTCGATAAGTATGGTCATTCCCTTGGACAAAACAAAAAGTCCTATATTTTTTTTTCGTTTATCATTTTATTACTTTTCAATACCCAACACATCTGTAAAGGTGCACCCGTTAATTTATGAGCGTTTACTCTGAAAGTGGGCAACGTCGCAAATAGATGTCAAATATTTCGCTGTTTTGATTAATTTGGCAATATTACTGTATGTACCTAATAGGAAATGTGGCTAACTAGCTGATTTATTATTTAGATTATGAAATGCAATAATTAATGTCGTAACACCAAATATTTAGTTTTAGATGTAAAAAAAGTATTTGGAAACTTTACGAACGCCTTTTTTACACCTAAAACGAGTACAACTTCAAATTCAATGTTATTATTGCGACTAACTATTAATATTCTAGTTCGCTAGTTAGCCACATTTCTTATTTACGTACAGTAATATTGCAAAAAAATTACATTTTTGACAGCTATTTGCGACGTTGCCAAGTTTTAGGATAAACGCTCTTAATTTGACTATGTATCTCTGTCGAAGCAATCCTGGTGGCGTCGAGGAGCTCGTTGGTTGGCAGCTCCAGCGCTGCTGGTTGCCGCTTTAGAGACGGCGTCGGATGCCAGCGATGCCATGCTCGCTGCCGTGCTCCGCGGCTCGGCTGAACCGGGCCGGGTCGTTGCGCAAACCGCCGCCGCTGCCCTGCTCATCACCGTTGAGATTCTAGTCTGGTAGGTTATAGGACCAGCCGGTCTATCCTGTAAATCTCACCGTAAAAATGTAGGTGAACTGTACGAGGTGTAGTACGAGTTGTCAATACCTAGCGTCAGGTCCGTCAGGTATCTGTCAAATGACAGTTCACTTCACGAGAAATATACCCGGGGTCGGGCGAATTAGTATTGGAAGTTCCAATTTGTGAACAGTTCGTCCCTGTTGTATCTATTACGGAATAATAGCTGTCCCTGGCATCTGTTTTTCATAGATGTGTAGGTACCATCGCGGACACTGGCGCCTGACTACTTTTCGACCTTATTGCTTACCTAAGCAATAAGGTCGAACAGTGGTCAGGCGCCAGTATCCGCGATAGTACCTATCGCAAGCTAAATAATAAGGCGAGTGAATCATCAGGTAGCTATGTACTAATCAATCATTTGTTATTTTCTACAGGTACTTCATAGCGAAATTTTTCGAGTATAATCCACCCCTGTCGGCTGAGGAACGAGACAAAGAAAATCGGATACGACCAATGCCGCAATAAAATAATAATGTATCATCATAAACACAAATATCTTTTTTTGTATTTATAAATCGCTTATCTAAAACAATTTTTACAAGACTTTTCTTTAAAACCCATGAAACTTTTATGGCTTTTACTCGTAAATGCAATACTAGTTTTGTGCTCCAAAAGTCGACACATTTATCTCGGGACTGACGCAACGATCTACGCACAGTGATCTCAGGCAACGAAGCCTTGTACTTACTGATGGGTTGACAACATTGTTGTAGCTACATATTTCTGTGTTGCTGGAACATGTTGCTAGTAAACTTGCATGCAGTATTTGTGTGTGAAACATGTTAGTAGCAACATGTATGAAAGGTTGTAGTAACTCAGGAAACGTGTTGTTTAGGATGTAAGAGAAACAACGTATTCTGCTAATAAAATGTATATATTATTGTGATGACACATTAGGTAAGTATTGCATAGGACTTAAAACTATTACTTTATTAACTACATTTCACGATACTCATACGTATTAAAACAAAAGTTATTGTTGAAGCACAACAAGTTGGCCAGGACTCATGTTTATGAAAAATATTATCTTGAATTGCCACCCTGGGCAAGCCAATTTCGTTTTTAAAGTAATACGTATAAGATAATATGGGCTGTTATCCGCAACTCCACGTCAAAGCGCGTATTTTGCGTACGGGTGGGAAAATCGTTTATTCGATTTACCCCAGCTCATAGAAGGCCAGCTACGCCTTGGTGTTACTGACAATCTCACGTAGGGTAGGTACTCTAAGTACTTCGGTAACCCAGGTGGGTTACCTAAGTACTTTGCCCTGTATGTGGCGACCACCGGGCAGTTAAGTACCAACAAAAAAATATTTGAAAAAAGATATTTGAAGGTTATTTTGAATAGCTAAGCTATAGAGCTAAGAAGGCATTAAAATCTAAATTTTTAAATCAATAATTACGTTACCAATTACAAAAACAAATATGGTTTTAAAATACTGATGATTGACTACATAAAATAAAACAAATAATTACGCCTAATATTCAGGTAAAAAAAATGTATTATGCTTAATTAAACCTATTTTAAATCACGCTTAAATTCATCAATAGGGACGCGGCTAATATCATTTTTCTTGTGATCATAGTGTTTTTCACGAAAGAAGTTCCGCAGATCTTGCGCTTTAGGCTTTATGGTTCACACCGAGCCGTGACGCGACGTAACGATGCTTGAAGAAGCCAGTGAATTCGCGCTGCGCAGCGCGATGTCGCGACGCGCATCGTGAAGTCGCTGGCAGCCCCACACGCCACGCCGCGCTGGCAGCCCCACACGCAATGCCGCGCTGGCCGCCCCACACGCCATGCCTCGCTGCTACGTGATATGTCGCGCTACGCCGCGAGGCATCTCGAGGCGCAGTACGGCGCAGCGCGACCCCGCGAGGCATTTTCCAACTATCACAATTAAATGTATATCTTTTTGAGTAGTAAATTAAGTTATATTTTGTATCACTATTTTAAAAAGTACGCCCAGCGTCGCTTCGCGTCACGTCTTGGTGTGAACTGACCCTTAGGCTATAGCAGTAGATACGTCGTAAGGCTTACACTCCATTGAGGCGGAGCGGACATTAATTGACCAATAGGCTCTTCTCGGACCCTTACATTCATAAGGAATCCTTCCCATGAATGTTGAGCGGAGAAGAGTATATTTGTGGAGTGACGGCCTAATTTTTGACTACCTCAATTAGTACTCTAACGTATTACAGTCCATTTACAGTTATTTTACCTCAGACAGCGGCAACCCAATAGGAACCTTATAGTCACGAAAATAAAGATCACTGTTATTACCAAACTTATCATTGGCAGCAACCCAACAGCAGCCTTATTGCAACTACAATATATATCACATTGCTTTTGAGAATGATGCAAAATCGGAGGTAAAAACGCTGTGAAAGAATTGTAGTTACACATAATAATATATCCACTTGACTTCTTATATGAAAAGGTATTCATATTATAAACCTGTTTCGTAAATCAAAAATACTTATAACTTAAATGATTATGTCAATTTTCTCTTTTATAAGTAACTCCTTAAATAACTATTTAATTTAAGGAGACAATTCAATTTAATTATTTTCCTGAATTAATTTTATTAATTGTCCAACTGAACTCTTCCCAACTATGTTGGAAGTTGAATTCCAGTTGAAATTAAGAATGTTAACTTAATTTGCTCTTGTGATACAGGAACTCCTAGCAAAAGAGCCAGGGCGACACAGATGTTTGTGTCTTGAAGAGAAAATAAAGAATTGTTAAAAAACAGTGTGTGTGTTTGTCAGCTCCGGCGCACGCCTGGAGTTTACCTCTTAATACTTACTGTCTTTGAATATGCAATAGGTAAAGAGGGTAAACAAACGAATCTTTATAAAAGAAAACCTACCCCACGTTGAGTTAAGGCTTGTATAAATTTGAAACCCTCATAAAATTTCTTTACCGAGGCCATTCTATGAAAATCGATTCTTATGGAGTAAATTCCAAAAAATACATAAAAGTAAATACGTAAGGTCTATATAAATCCTTGTTTCCAATTGATGTTATTTCCACTTAAACAAACATCAACTTTATGTGCGTGTAAATAAATTTGATTTTTTCAACGGTACAAGTGTTGAAAAAGTCATAAAAAATATGAAATTCTAGCGCAAACTGAACCTTATCGGTAGGCATTACAGTTGCTTTTCCTAAAACTCGTGTTTGTTTACATGTTTGGCAAATTAATTGCGAACGCAGATTAGGACTAGGCATCTTACTTATTTATAAAATATGTAATACCTTGGCATTTTACACAAGTGTACTGTTTTCTAACACGTTGACGATCACACCACTTAATAATTTCCGTTTTCAACGAAAGAACCATACACTCGTCAATAGTTGGCGTTACCGTAATATAATCGTCAAATCTATCCAATACATAAAGAGAGACCCTCATCATTATATCTTCATCTGGATTTATAGCATTTAAAAGGCGAACCTCAAGTTTACTTAAAGTTTCTATGATTTTAAAACATAGTTCCATGAACATATCGCATTTTTCTTGCGAATAGTTTTCAAGCCACTTTTCTAAATTATCTACTGAGGTTTGTTTGACAAGGATTGTATGAGGCCCAACCACAAGCTCTTGTCCAACTCGTAGTGTATTGAAACCGCTAAGATAATTCTTCAGGTAATCATCCCCTTCGTCCCAAGTTCTGTTACGAGAATATTTATCTCTCTTAACGTTTTCAAAGTACTCCATTATTTTCGCCTTCAGTATGAGTAATGTTTCTCTGTTAATTCTACCATCGCGTATGTAAGATTTCAGGGCAGCCATGAACACACTGTCCTTTTCATCGTCAGTTATTTTTGACTTTAAATACTGGAATATAAAAAATACCAGCCGCCTCTTCCAGTCAGGCACAAAGGAATTCAAGAAGTCTAGTTCTGAGGGTATTAATGAAATTATGACCTCAGTACAGACTAACAGAAAGCCATCATGTAACACTTCACTTAAGTGCGATAGTAAATCTATAACGAAATCTTGATCAGCCGCGCTCAGATGCATAATAAATGCCGAAATTTTGATTATCTCTTCAGGGCGAATTTTACATAATACTAACTCTTTCACGGGTACTTTAGAGGAGCCGGCCACCTGGTCGGATGAATATATTCTTGTAGGAGCATTTTTAGTGGTCACCTTCGCAGGTCCATATCTTGCAAGTAGTTTATTGCGGCCCTCAGATCCCATCCCATACATTTTATTAATATTAGCTGTGTGTTGATTGTTTATTAACACTTTGCCATCGGAAGCCAATGATATCCTTACTTTATTTTTGTTGAATGATTTATTTATATTCTTTAATTTTCCGAAAAAATCGTCTTTATTTTCAATAGTTTTGAGAGCTCTGATAACATCGGTGTTCCCATCTATAGTGCCTCTTACTCTTCGGGTTTCAGCCGTCACTTTATCAAATATTTTCCTGAAAGATGAGTTTGAAATATATTAGGTAAGTAAGTATTTTTTATTAAATTGAAGTTTGTGTGTGCATTATTTATATTCTTTTACTCTTTTAGCATTGAAAATACTTTTTCGATCGCATTAGTGGCGCACCAGTTTTCAAGAAAAGTCCGACCGTGTGATAGCTTCCTCAATTATTAATATAGAGAAATGAAAATGGTATCAAAAGATGCGTTACTGAGAGGGCAATACAGTACTTAATTTGTTTTTGCAAAAACGTAATATACTTTTTTGAAATTAAAAAAATCGCGAACTTTTTTCAAAGCATCTAATATTTTTTTAATCTTATCATATACTATTAAATGAGCAATATTTGTATATATATTTGTAATCACGTTCTCGAAAACGGCTCTAACGATTTCGATGAAAGTTGCAATATAGAGGTTTACGTAGGCGAAAAATCGATCTAGCTAGGTCTCATATCTGGTATCTCAGTATTTTCACCCGAGCAGAGCTCGGTCACCCAATGTTTAGAACAAGATGGCTACCTCAGAATAATGACATAGCAGCATGGAATAAGTATGTACTATACATGGAATTAGTATGAACTATCCTATAGGTACTATTAAAAACGAGCATTCTCTATTATCACCAGAGCAGAGCTCGGTCGCCCAGGTACTGGCATACTTAAGAGAGTAATGTAAATGAATGGATAACTCAGCACACTCCAAACATTGTTTAAAAGTAGTTGCAATTTATTTGCCCGTATAACAAATAGTTTATTCGACGGTACATACAATGCGTTCATGCAAGTTGCTTGACCTACCAACGTTTCTTAACCCCAAAACCACGATAGCAGCCGGTCTATTCAGTAAAAATCTCACCGTGAAAACTTAGGCAGTGAGTTTGAAGTCAGCTGTCAATAGTGTCAATCCAGAGCATCAGATGACAGCCACTTCAAGCACACTTCACCTAAGGGCCGTGAGATTTTTATGAATAGAGGAATAGACCGGCAGAAACGATTAGGTTTCTTACCTTTTATTGTTACTGGACAATGAATCTCTGATTTCATTTATTTTGTTAGCTTGCGCATCCTTAACGATTTCCTGTGCTGTCTGGTTAGACATCACACCAATCCCAAGGAACAGGGCAGATGTGGTGAACTGGAATACTTCAATAGTTGTTGGTGCCTCTCCGTACTTAACGAACTGAAATTTTAAAAAATGATAGCAATTATTTGACCGCCAATTATTTACGTGATTGGTAGGTAGATGTGTATGCAGGCAGCTAGTTAACAGCTATGTTTTTTTGAATAATGTTACAATTACTTAGCCTATTGCTAAGTAGTTAAGTTTTTTAAATCATAATTCGTTGCAGAGTAGTGTAAAGAAAAATATTTATACCTGTACACCGAACTCTTTTGCTGACTGTACTAAGTACTTACCTTGTAAATCATGTCGCCCAAGCCGTTGGCAACTCCTATGAATCCAGTTGCAAGATTGGTAAACTTTAAAAAGTCCAATGCGCTCATTAGGATCTGTGAAAATTAATTTGTTATTTGCATTAAGTTCTTTTAGCTTTTTATTAGTGAAATATTTTTGTATACGAATCAGTAGGTACTTCCACATACGACCTCTTACGAACAAGCAAAAATGACCACATTACTACATAAACTTAGAATTATTAGTCAATTTATGCGTCATTCATATTGTATAGTCCAAAAAGTGGGAAGTTTCACGAACTTCATAGAATCCTTACCTTGACATTCCTGCCGGACGTAGCCGCCCAAGTTAATAATTTTCCTGCTGTAGTGAAGGACAAACCAACGGTGGATATCATTATATTTATCCAGCTAGAGCGGGCTTCCATGTTCTCTAAACCGATACTCTGAAACAGACATATAAACTTGCTGATACTCATCAATAGAGTCAGATCTCGTTCACGGCCTCGAACGATGCGACTTTCGACGCAACTTGCGTCAAGCGACACGCGCGCTCGTCCCCCGGTTTCCGTCCGTGGCTCCGCAAGTCGCATCGCAGTTGATGACGCATGCCCTTCGACTGCACTTGATGTAATTCGTTACATATAAATTCATAAACTTTTATTGAGCGCCCAACACGCAGCGTACAAGACGTGCGCCTCGGGCGCCTGTTATAACAAGGGCAGCTTCTTTTATTTGTTTTTTCCGCAGTCGTTGTCGCAAAACGTGTGTCGCTTGAGCGTATAGCTCGCGGCCAGACGGTAAAGCTTCATTGTCACTGAATCGTAATGACAAAGGACGAACGGATGGACGGCCGGACAGATAAACGGCGTTGGCTTAGTAATACGGTCGGTCTTGCGCATCAACATTTGTTCTTATAATCCGGTTTAGTGTTCTACCGTTTAGCCAAGATAGAACAGATATAAAAAACTCTGTGACAGATGGACAACTAGTAATCGTATAAAGGTTTTCCCGTTTAAGAGGCCATGCACGAATCGATTCTGATGAATTTTGTTCATTAGTTGTGAGAAAGGAAAATGAATTCAAACAAAACTATTTGCGATTTGAAAAGTGGAGTTCTTTGTTTTGCATGTGGCTGAAAGGGGTTTTTCAAATAATTTAAGTATTCATGGAAAATCACAAATATTCGCAACAAGTTTTTCGAAAAATTATGCGAGACTGACGTTTGATCACTTTTTTACAAGAAACAATTTTTGATTTTGAACATTTCAAAATATCATCAACATCGTTTTGCCACATGAAAGTAGACCATTGCATGTTGCTGAACCAGTTTTTTCAGCTTCGATACAAAATATAGCAGAACAATAATGTTGAAAAAAAAATTTTTTTTTTTAATCCCTCGCTTTAATGTATTTTTTCGTATTATTTAGCAAACCATATAAAGAAATTAAAAAATCACACATTAGTCTTCCGCTATCCTTGAAATAAAATATTTATTTTATTTTATGATAATACAATATCTTCATTAAGTAAATCAAAGGCAAAATAAACCATATTTTCGAGAGTGCTAAAGTGATGCAACTATTACAAGTGCTGTGACTGAATGGTTTAGCACCACGAAAGCTGTATTTTTATACTTACACAGACTTATTATTTAAAGCTTACAATTAGATAAGCTATTGACGAAAAAGGGTTTTTTCGTGCACGGAGCACCTTACCTTACCTTGAAAACGTAGAGAGAAGACATGCAATTTTTGAGGAGGAACTTGAGTTCGGGCCTTTTATTTTTATTGTTTGCCATGATTGTGGTCGTAGTTGCACTGCTCTCGTTCAAACTGAAGCGAATCCCGCGCATTATGTCCCGGATCCGGCAAGGCTTTCGCTTTAGACTGCATTCCGAGTTACGCTGTAATCGATTTGAGCGTGCTAACGCCCGTACCGAATAAGCCTGAGCGCGATAACGATGTATCGTGAATCGTCATGCATGACGTCATGACATGCGCCATCTTGCGATAAGGCCGATCATGCCTTTTACTAATATCACCATGAGCGCTGTCAAAAATGACAGATGTGCTGTTTTGTTTTGAGTCGCATCATAACTTTAGACTAACGTGGCATTTTCGAAATTGTGCTTCTGGCTACCGCGTGGCCACCTAACCAACGAAGAAGAAGAAATTTGTAGTTTAAACACAAAGAAATATTTTATGCAAGTTTTGACGTTTAGTGAGCACCGTGAGAGCGTTCCGAATTGTTGATAGCCCTCAGCTGTTATAATCGGTTCACCCTTGTTTGATAGAACAACGTTTGATATAATATTACTAAATCGAATTTTAGTTGCAATAAAGTCATTTCGAAGAATTATTCATTTGACCGAATAATTCATTGGTAAATTTTTATTTAGCGTAATTATTTATTTGAACTAATTTCATTTGAACTAATTTCATTTCGCCGAATTTTCAAATGCACTAATTTTATTGAAACTAATGTTTCACTAGACTAATAATGATTTAGTCGAAAGATCGTATCGAATATTCAGTTCATTAATAATTCGTTTCCTTTCATTGTCTATAAACTAACATTGTTCCTTCACCTACTGAATTCATTCAATCTGCCTAGCCTTTTCCCAACTATGTTGGGGTCGGCTTCCAGTCTAACCGGATGCAGCTGAATACCAGTATTTTACATGGAGCGACTGCCTATCTGACCTCCACAACCCAGTAACTGGGTAATACGATACCCCTTGGTAAGACTGGTGTCAGACTTTCGGGCTCCTGACGACTCGTAACGACTGTCAAAGATCCACGAATGACAGCCGGGACCAACGGCTTAACGTGCTTTCCGAGGCACGAAGGATTCTCGGTATGTAAAGATGGTCACCCATCCACTGACCAACCCCGGCAAGCGTAGCTTAACCTGATGGATCGACCAGTGCGGCTGTTGTTACTTAGCCACGAGCTCCTCCACCTACTGAATTCATTAATAATTATTTATTATCAACGCCACGCTGCGCGTCGTACGTCTAACGCCATCTAGTAGATGTAAGTGGAACATTATTGAGATTTACTGGGTACATATTTGAACGTCGAAGATTAAAATACCTACGGGTAAAATGTTAATGTTCAAAACATCGAAAACTTAAATATCGAATGACCATGTAACCGAAAATTAAAATAACGTAAATTTATAATTTCGAATTGTTAGATAACCTACGTCCAATATATCTAAAATCTATCTACAAAAGTGACATCGAAATACCTAACTATCGAAAGTACAGAGTATCGAATGTCCTAAATATCGCTATTTATTTAATGTCAGAGGGTAATTTGATAATTCGGATATTGCCAAAACCCGGATAATTAGAAAATGGTGAAATAAAATCTGCGAAAAACTTGGACGTAGCGTGCGCCGGCCGCTGTCGCGGCACCGCTCGCTCCGCTCGCTCGGCTCACGCGCGGTTGGTCACAGTTCTAACCTAACCTAACCTATTTCTTCCAGTTCAAAATGATCAATGAAGGATCATGTGTCATGTGCTACATAATTTAGCGACAGAAACGAATCGCTGCAGAACCGACTTCACGCAGTCTTGTCTGCCTTACACCTAGAGTGTAATTTAAGCCCGCGTAGGCGCGGAGGGGTGGGGCGGCTCGCGAGCTGAGGAACAGGTGGTGAGCGTTAAAACCATCTGCAACGATAAGCTCGCGTGGGGCCGCCCAAACCCCGCAACGCCGGAGCCGTGACAGAAATATAATTTGTTCGATATTTTAACGAGTAGTGATTTTTAACGTAAATATAATGAACTTAGATGTATTAAATGTTGATATTTTGAACTTAGGTATAATGACTATCGACATTTTTAATCAGTCGATAATTTAATCAGTCGGCATTTTAATCTTAGACACTTATTTCTTATCTAAACATTTACAATGTTTTCTTTTCTGCATTACATTACACCAATTGAATATTCGATAAAATACATGGTTATACCATCTGAACATTACATCAAATGAACATTATACTTTTTGATCATTAGCGCAAATGTTGTTATAGCAAATAAATATTCGATGAACTGAAAATTCTGTCAAACGATATTATACAAAGTGATGATTTTCTTAAACGTTGTTCGATTTAGTAATATTATATCAAACGTTGTTCTATCAAACAAGGGTGAACCGTTATAATCATGCTATCTAAATCGGAACGCCAATTATTGATGTCAGCGCTGTGAGCGAATTCGGAAAGCGGCCTAAGTGTGGCCAGAGTTTAATTATTCTCAGAAGTCTTTAACTTCCTATGACAGACAGACGGACGGTGTAGACATAGCATCATACGTTGAGTACCGTTATCACCCTTTGAGTACGTAAAAAAAATAGTCATACCTGTTCATGTTGAGCTCTATCAACTAGGGTTGCGATCGATCGTCCGATGCTGTATATTCCGGAGACTGATGCCACGCCTACGGCTGTCGTGATCAGCACCGGCGCCACGACAGGGGTCGCGAACGCCGCTCCCACGACAGCTACCAAAGCTCCCACATTCGCCACTGTAAAAGCCGAATTTCTGAGATGACTTTAATGAATTAAATAATAATAATACCACCCTATTATTGTCCCACTGCAGGGCCAAGGCCTCTTCTATACAGAGAAGGCATGAGCATTAATTACATTAATTTTATTAGGTAAAGCAACTCGGGCTGGTACAAGGTGGCGCGGGAAAAGAGTTCTTCCTGGGTCTGAAGTCGCGACATAGATAGCGATCGCTATTCGACCGAATTCATTCGCAAAGTCCTACAGGCGTCTCTAGACGGTCAAAATTGTTTGACGAGCATGAAAAAATTACGTACTTGTCAAGCACGTCACGCGCGTCTAGTCTAGGGACGCCATTAGGACTTTGCTTCCGAATTCACTCGTACAGCGATCGCTGTCTACGTCGAGACTGCGGGGCCTGGAAGGATTTGGGGGGGGGGCCTTCGTCCAGCAGTGGAACAGAATAGGCTAAAAAACAACAACTTCAGAGGGCGAGTATATATAAGGTGGGTATAAATTGGAATTATTGCCGCGAATTCGTGCACTGCGACTTGTGTACTGTCGTTTCGCTAATAGTGCGATGGGATGTAAACTTTCCTTATATAATTCTATGTCCAGTCAGAAAAGAGGTGTACACTACACAGGTCGTTAACTTGCAACTACTTTAAACCAAGCATTGGTTTAAAGTAGTTGCAAGTTAGTCAGTTAGTGTGTCCTAAGTCTCAATTGTTATTGGGCCCAGCACGCGTAGCGTGACGCTTTCTATTTCTACGAAGAATAGACACAGCTCTTTCTATACAAACTGACATTTCGTTTCTCCATTTTTGACAGCGCACCGTAGAAATCCTTCTAAAATCTGTCATTTTGTCTTTCGTTTCTAACAAATCTTTGTCTAGGTCCTAGACTATTTCAGAAGAAAGTTTTCTATTCTAAACTGTCAAAATCACACTGACAACTGACAGTTGTCTAAAGTAGTGAAGACAATTTGATTTTGTAATTGCCATGCAACAAATTATATACGGTTATCTACAAAATCTCATTCATGATTTTACCGAAAAACGCAAAATTGTGATAATTAATAGAAGAACAAAGCTATCTTCTCCTATTTTACATCTAGTTAATAACAAGCATTACTAAGGAAATGGTTAAGGCCAATATTACTGTAATATTGGTTTGTTCCAAAACACGGTACTTCGACATTTTGAGAATAATTATTGTTGTATTTGTCTTTATATACATGACTTAATAACAGTAAAAATTTAGAATCAAACAGAAAAAAAAAATCTATGACGAAACAAAGAATGTGCTAAACTTTTAATAAAGTAACTACATCGTTAACTTGGAATTACGTTTTAATTAAAACCTAAATAATGTTTGCTTGCGGCCCTCGACACCATGACTGAAACGTGTTTGTGGCCCCTATGAACAAAAAGGTTGAGTATGGCTGGTCTACACGGAATGTCATTTTTGTCTACTCTTCCGTCGACAAAACGGTGCTCGTGCTACGCGTGCAGAATAAAAAAATTGCATGATGAGGTATTAGAAAAGTGAATACTTTTGCCTGTATACCTAACTCTTTTACCGACTAGTGTTCCCAAGGATAAATACCTGTGCTTACGTTGTCAGCGACATTAATCACCTGCGCAGCAGGACCCAGCTCTGGTGAAGCCTTTACGGTCAAATTTACTAGCGGCATTTCTCCGGTCTGTAGACGAACAATAGTTATCAAATTATATTTTTAACCCCTTGGCCAGGAGCTACATGCTCAAGCTATATGCGTTTTGCCGTCTTGCGATCCAGCGACTGCGGTCAAAACAAATGAAAGAAGTTGTTTGGAGCATGCCACGAGTCACCGAGACCACAGATTACCAGATAAATCACTACATATAAAATTTTCAATACCCACTGCTATAATAGCCTAAACCTTCCGAGTCGCTAGCAGGAGCTAAACGTTGCGAACGAAAATGTACCTAACCTTACAAGCGTAAAGTGAGTTTTGCTTTGTAGCTGCGCGCCGCCGTGTGGTTATTGTGAATTGCCAGGGCTCTTTCGATAAAGATGTCAGTAGGTATTTTTCGTACACTTTATGAAATAAAATAAAATGCTTTTTAATGTTTTAGCATGTTTAATTGCTAAAAAAAAGACTGAAATAAAGATAATTAAAAAATCTTACAGGTGTTTTATTTTTATTTAATGTAAAAGAAAAAATTGCGCGCCTCGCGGCTTTCGGCAACCCACTGAGAAATGGTTCGCGTGCGAACCGGCGGCGGGTAAGTAGTTAGCGCGCGTAAGTACATGGAGTGATTTATCTGGTAATCTGTGGCGAGATGCTAGTTGCCGAGTGATGAACGGAAATTGGGGACGCGCGCATGTGTCGCTTAACGCAAGTCGCATCGCTCGAGGCCGTGAACGAGGCCTTAGGCTGTGATTTATGTAGATACCACTTTAACTGAATAACTGCCAGGATGCAAAGGCATGCGTATAGTATAGCGTTTTGAGAGCCATCGCAAAAATAAAAACTCGCGGTATTTGATCATGCCGTTTCCAAGGTTAGAATTTACTTACTTAAAATATTATTGGTTGAACTGAATAAACTTTGGCGATTTGATGCGTCTTCGGCAAAATAACCTTTAAAACTGCCAAATCGCTTTCTATTCCTGAATTTAGCAGGCTCGTGATGGTATTTTCGCATTATATTTTTATCATTGAAAATGCTTTTTCGATCGCTTCAGTACCTGTTTTCAAGAAAAGTCCGATCGGGGGCTAGCAACCTGAATTATTAAGACAGAGAAATGAAAATGGTATCAAAAGATGCGTTACTGAAAGAACTTCAATACTGCATAAAATGTAATATGTTGATTTATATATTTTTTATTTAAAAAACGCTGTTTCTTTTGGGACGTTTTTCAAGAATCTTATTTTTCTCAAAATCGACAAGACATAAAAAAAAAGTCCTAGAGAATTTTAAGGGCTTCAAAATGATGCCATTCTGGTTTCGTTAGGATTATAATTAACGGTAGGCGTTTACACCTTTAACTCCTCTGATTTTTAAGTGCCTTAATGAAATAAAGTCATTTTCAATGCGCCGGAATGTCATGGGACCAAGAGTTCTGTGGTTTTTTTTTGCCAGTATACTTACCCTGTTGTTGGGATTCTCTTCCAGTTATGTCAGAGATCTCTATCCTGACCTATCGTCCTATAACTAATTTACTTACTTTACTAATCGTTCCAGTATATTCTCCATTTTGGGGAACCACCATCACACATTTCGGCAGTTTGTTTTCATTCAGATAGTCGAGCCAGGTTTCATATACTCTCGCGTCGTGGTCTATGAATACTTTGCACCCCTTCACTGCAATTTTAAGGGGATAAATGTATATATGGTTTATTGAAATGAATCATCATCAAACACTGACTCCCAAGTCACAGGTAACCTAGTTTGGAAGCCAGGGACCTATATTTAAGACACTTCTTCTGTATGTTGTAATTTAATGTCTGTAACAATGTTGTCATTTTCTTTTTAATAAAGATTTTTTTCTGTTTTTAGGGTTCCGTAGCCAAATGGCAAAAAACGGAACCCTTATGGATTCGTCATGTCTGTCTGTCTGTCCGTCCATATGTCACAGCCACTTTTTTCCGAAACTATAAGAACTATACTGTTGAAACTTGGTAAGTAGATGTATTCTGTGAACCGCATTAAGATTTTCACACAAAAATAGGAAAGAAACAAAAACAATTGGTGGTTCCCCATACTTAGAACGGTAACTCATTTTTTTTTTCATCAAACCCATACGGTATCTATGGATAGGTCTTCCAAAATGATATTGAGGTTTCTAATATATTTTTTTCCTAAACTGAATAGTTTACGCGAGAGACACTTCCAAAGTGGTAAAATGTGTCCCCCCCCCTGTAACTTCTAAAATAAGAGAACGATAAAACTAAAAAAATATATGATGTACATTACCATGTAAACTTCCACCGAAAATTGGTTTGAACGAGATCTAGTAAGTATTTTTTTTTAATACGGTTTAAATCGTAAATCGCTATTTACCTTTCATTCAATCAACTCAAATATTAGAACGGAACCCCCCTTCTTCATGGGCGAATCCGACTTGCACTTAGCCGCTTTTTTTTTAATTCATACGCTGTTCGTGTCTCTCGGTCTTGTCCTAAGCGGTAACACAAATAGACACGAAAAGCGACTTTGTTTTATACTAGCACATGCATGCGTGCATAGCACATGTGTGAGCACTATGTACCTACTTACAGCTACTGGACTGGATTGGTTGGCGCAGTGGCTGAGCGATCGACTGCTGCGCAACGACTCGCGGGTTCGATCCCCGCACGGAACAAATATTTGTATGATCTGCAAGTAGTTGTTCCGGGTCTGGGTGTTAGTGTACCTATGTGAGTTTCTATGTTTGTAAACGCACCCACGATACAGGAAGAAATTCTTAGTGTGGGGCAACGTTTAAAAAAAACAAACAAACAAAACAGACATTGACTTGAATGTGCCCTGGCGGTTGAGAGTATGTCATGCTCACTCAAATGTCTCGCTGGTTGCGGCGTGTGTGTTGGATCATTGAGTTCCCTTCAAAATTGTTGAGCTAAATGGTGCTGATGCATGCGCCATGTTCGTGAACGGGCGCCGTCAGTGGGGACTGGTCATCTCTTAGCTGCCACGGCTTATTTGAATTTATTTGAATTTTTGAATTGTTTTTGTTTTTATTTTTATTACGGACGCTTTTAACGTGCACGTCTTTTTACATTGTTCTCATATGTATAATTACAACATGGATGATGTAACCAATATTTTGTAAAAAAAATATTCTGGTTTAAAAGAGTGTCCGTGGAGTTTCTTGCCCGTTCTTCTCCATAGGAACCTACTACGCGTTGGAATGGGCAACTAGCTTCATATTTCTGACTGACCGACCCCTTGACAATTCAAAAGTACCTGTAATTGGTTTATTTGAAATAAATGCTTTGAGTTTGAGTTTATTTATAGTTATCAAGTAGTGTGGTGTTCTGTGTTGGATACTGGTCCTAATTATATGTACTTATTTGGAGCTACATAGAGCACTGGCTCAGTAACGGCTCTGACTTAACGAGTTCTAGTTTGCGGTTTTGAACCCAGGCAGGCGCTTTACTTTGTGTAAATAACATCACCACTGCTCTCAAAAATGTGTAGTGTAATATCGTGAGGAATCCGGCATATCCTAGAACCAAAAATTCGAAGACGTGATATCTACCAACCCGTATTGGGCCCGCGTGGTACTTTACAGCCCACTCCCTCTCGAAGAGAGGAGGCCTGTGTCCCAGCAGTGGGAAAATTATTGGGTAATTATGCTATTTGGGAAGAATCTTGAGTCTCTAGTTTTCGTGACTCATTTCATGTGACAATTTTTTTGTATAATAATTTATAAAAAAAATATGATAGTAAACTCACCTTTGGAATTCAGTGATATACATTTTCTTATACTGAACACATGAAATACTAAAATATGGACAGATGCTCCTTTTTTCTTGTGAAGATCGAACCAATAATCGTTAGGAGTTATTTCGAAAAAGTTTATCTCTCGACTTGGTATGACGCAGGCGACTCGAAGGACGGAAATGATTAAGTTTTCACCGTTGTGTGAATATTTCGCTGAAAAAAACAGTCCACGATAGTTCATTAGAAGTTTATATTTAACGTTCGATTTACCTCTTAAGTATCAAATTCAAGTAGGTAATCAGAATTACTATACATATACTAAAAAAAAAAACATTTTTAACCGTCAACAAAAAGGACCAGGGCTCTACTCCTTAAGTGAAATCTGTAGATTCAGCTGCAGTTACGGGCGCTTCGTTGCTCGTCTGACTTACGGTATGTCCGTAAGAGATACGGAGCTAGAAGCGCCCGTAACTTCGGCCGGAATCTACGGATACCGCTTAAGGAGTAGACCCCTGGTCCTTTTTGTTGACGGTTAAAAATACAATTTTTGTTGATGATTTTGACGACTCAAATTTATTTTTATTTTTATAATATACCTCGAAGTTTGTTCGACTTAAGTTACTAGCATTAATTTAGGAGCTTACTAAAAGGTTTTTTTGAAATTTTTCATTTTATTTTGTTTTTGCTTCCGTCGGTAATTTTTTTTGTTAAAGATTTTTTTTACAATAAAGTTGGTGCATCAATATTTTGAAGTTTAAATACTTGTATTAGGTACGCCGCGCCGCGTGCTTAGGTACCTTTTTACTGAACTAGCCGAATCACAGTTATTAATTGAATAGGTAGGTACCTTGTTCTAGAATCTTGTCAAACACTTTCATACACGTGTCCTCGTCGCGCGCTTCGTAACCTTGCAGCTTCAGTTCTGTATTGTTGCTTTTCACGCAGTCCATCAAATTCCCCTCGTTGCTAGGCGGTCCACAAAGGGCCACGGCTACCTTTTGTAGAAGAAATCTTCGGTCTTTTTTCTCGTACCTGCAAAATAAGTAATAAAGTTTTTCTAACTGAGCCGTGCTGCTGGAGAGTTTGTTGCGCCACTTCTTCTTCCCAGCTAAAGCACCAGGAAGTGGCGAAGGGCGGGCGTTTTGGGGGACTGTCATTAAGTAATTTTGACGTTCGAAAAGTGCTGATTCTCAACCTAGTTTTAATAAATCATTTTTTATTTTGATATTGATTTTGATTTATTATGATAATTTCTTTGTACTGTGCTATATCTGGGTATTACTTCTGGTTACTGAGATATTGAAGGTCAAAGTTGTTACGGGTCTTTTACAACCTATATAAGGGACCTAAATGATCGACTTCTCGCATTCGCGATGCACTTGACACTTCGATTCAGCGTTTCATACGAATCTGAACCTTATTCTTATACATATAATGTTCGCGAATGTGAACTTAGGTTATAAAAATAAAGTTCACATTTGTATGAGACGCTTGCTTTATTTCCGAAAGTAAAGTCAATGTATGGTCTGTGGATCTTGTCCTTGTAGAGCGTGCAGTGACAGTTTTTTTTTTGTGTTTGCACTGCGTCTGTCGCTCACTGGGTCAGCCAGATTATCTACAGTATTACAGATTATTTAATAGGTAGTTAGTAAGTAGGTAGGTACATATAACTCTGTTTGCAATTTACTATCTGTACAGTAATATGATAACGTTTCTTGGTATCTAAACGTCTGAAGTAGTACCTAATTAATTTACTACGAACTGAAGTAGTGGAACTACCTAGCGACGAAACAGATAACTGTTTTACCAAGTACCGGATATCCGGCCATCCTTTAAGTAGGTACCTAGTTACCTTTTTTTTTTTCTTTTTTTTTTTTTTGAGGATGGGAAATCATCAAATGACTTCTCCCGCTCTGGGCAGAGCGAGAGGGTGTGTCAGACTTTTACTGACTGAAACCCACCCGTGTTCCTTCCGTTGCCTGTGTGCCGGGGCCGCGTTATCCCTTTCGGACAAACCAGCAGGCATTGGTCTTTCGACCCCGTCGGTTGGTGCTGACATCTCTTTGAGGCGCGTGTGGAACACAACGCGCCGTCGACACGGGCCTGGTCCTTATCGGACGGCGAGCTGCCCATTGCTCACCGTCCGCGCCTACGGTGGCCGGAAGTCGGCTCTGGACTCCCGACGCCCGGGGCGTCTAAGTAGGTACCTACCTAAGCCGAATATTCGGTCATCCCTCTGGCAAGGGTTCCTCTGGAGCGCGAACGAAAGAGACGCGAAATAATAAAAAAAAACATTAAAAAATTAAATATGAGGTAGGTAATATACAAACGGGTGTGGATAAAAACTTACAATTCCCAATCTGCATCTCCAATTGTTTCATAATACTCCTGTTGTATCTCGACAGCGGTCTTGTCAAGACGTTTGTTGGGGTCTTCCATCTTGATGACGTCTAAAAACAATCAATAGCCAAATAATATAGAAAAAAAATCGAATAAAATAATCGTTTATTTGATAGGCACATACCAAGGAACACATTTGGAAAAAAATTAAATATAGGATCATGTGTGCATCACAGCCGCGCCAAATAGATTCATTTAAGCAATAATGCCAGACAGATTCTGATGCTGTCTGACCGGTGACGCTGGTTTTCAACATTGAAACGAAAAACAGGTAGGTTAAATAATACTTATATCCCATAAGAATTAGGTCCAAGATATGTAAAGCTAGTTGTAAGAGGTTAACATAAATAAATCTTCCCATTTCTAACTATAAAACTTGACCTTAGAAATTGACATTGTAAAGGCAAATTATAAAAAAGCAACTAATACGAGGCATGCCTTTTAAGTTTTGTCGTTTCAAGAAAAAAATTACAACTAGAACCTTATAGTACTTTTTATTGTTTATCAAAGTATTCACCACGTAGTTTAATACACTTTTCCATTCGCTCGAACCAGTTATTAAAACATTTATTCCACTCCAAAGTGTGGGTGTAGAAAATGGCTGATTTAAAAGCTTCTACTGCTTCTTCACCGGACTGAAACCTTTGACCACGAAGACTCTTCTTGATTTTGGGAAATGTGAAGAAATCGTTAGGGCTTAGGTCAGGACTGTATGGAGGATGGCCAAGAATTTCTAAGTTTTCCCGCTTCAAATACTCAATCGTTTGACGAGCGCTGTGTGAGCTTGCGTTGTCATGGTGTAGGATGATGCGTCGCTTTGGGTTAGATTTCCGAAATTCAGCGATGACTTGTGGTAAACAAACTGTGGTATACCATTCTGCATTAACCGTTCTACGATCTACAAGTGCAATCGTCGCAACATGAACGGTTTTCGCCACGAACGTAGCCACCATCTTCTTTGAAGTGCTTCGAGAGCGAACAACTTTAGTCGGTTTTGGCTCGTCTTGGAAGACCCAAATTGTAGATTGTTGTTTAGAATCAGGATCGTAGGCATAGAACCAAGATTCGTCACCACTGATGAAGTCGTAAACATGATTTGACTCTCCTCGGTTGAACCTTTGAAGAGTTTTCTTACACCATCTGACTCGGGCCGCCTTATGATCCTCGGAAAGCAAATGCGGGATCAACGGGAAACTAGCTTTCGCACACCAAGCGCCTCATGCAAGATCTTCTGAATGGTTGTCCCTGAGATGCCTAATTACGCCTCTGTCCCCCGATATGTCACATGACGATCTTCGAGGATTAGTTGTCTCACAGCAACGATGTTATCTTCAGTGAAGGCGGATTTTGGACGTCCTTCACGAGATTTGTCACTAAGACTGATATGTCCATGCTGGAATTCTAAATACCAGCGTTCGACAGTCCGCAGACATGGGGCTTCATCATGGAACACAGATGTTAGCTCTTTGAAACACTGAAGCCGTGTTAGGCCTCTTTGGAAGTTATAGAAAATTATTGCACGGACATTTTCCTTAGTAAGATTCATTTTCGTACGTGACCTGACAGATTCAAAACAACGTTGTGACTAAATAATTGCATTAATCTTAATTCTTTTAATTGTTTTGATATTCAAAATTCCAACAAGTTTGAATATTGAACAGTTCTAAATTCAAAATTGGCAGCAAATATGTAAACGACAGAACTTAAAAGGCAGCCCTCGTAATAATTATTAGATAACTCCTAATACCTATTACAATGCAAAACATTATAACATAAACATATTTTGTTAATACTTCAAAACATTGAGCGGCTAAAATTAGCTCTAACGTAAGTATAATAAACAAGTTAAAAGTGACACTGCGCAGGCGCCGCCGGTCGTATAAGATTCACAAAGCGAAACTGAAAATTTGTATAATTTAATTTTCGTTCATGATCAGCAGGCAAATTTGCGTTCTCGGGATCGATTTGAGCGAATTAACTATATAAATACTCGTAAAGTAGTAGAAGGAATAAAAACGAACGAAAACGTCATCGAAAACGAAAAGGCCCACTTAATAATTCACAACGCGTTATTATTCAATGGGCTATATTCGCACATGATTCGCACCAACCAATCACAATGCGTAGAGGACATAATAATCGACAGCGGCTTTAACTCAATTTATTATCACACACAGCTTTAAAACAATTAGATAAATATAAAATGTTATTATACAAAGAATACATACCTTGTAATCAATCTAAAGAAAAAACACTCCAGTACACACAACCTGTCATTCAGACATACCACTGCAGAATGCAATGCATGCAATCATCTAAGTAAGCTTCGTTGCTTGCACTACACTGAGACGATGCAAAAAAAAGAAAATTTCAGAAAATCACCGACCATAGACAAATTTCGCGATTGCAGGGTTGTCAGGGTTCACATAAAACTTTGTTGGATCATTTTGCTAATTGATGCCATAAAATAATGATAATAAGTCTATGGTCTATACGCAGTGATTCTCTGAGTGATTCAGGGATTCCCATTTTAAGTTGGGCCAAACTGAAGCGAGCTAGCGAGCGGGATATTTTTTTTTGTAGGTTGGTAGGTAAGTATAAATTATATTATCTATGCTCAATGATGACATCATGCCGATGATATAGAGAACACTCGAATCGAGGTTAGACTTGTTCTTGCTCGGTCATTGACCGGATCGCTCCGATCTAGTACAATTTGTGAAACGTACTAGTTCGGCGTACAAGTACTATTAGTACACTAACCGAATGATGAGTATTACGAGTATTGCTTGGATGGTATCACAGGCTCATAGGTGTTTACATCGAACTTTAACAATTAAATCGTATCTACTATCTAAACTAAATTCAAAATGGAAACTAACTAGAACGTAGGTACTTATTATTCTAAGAAAACATTTTTTTTTTATTAAGTTTCGAAAGAAATAAAGCAAAATACTTAAACTATTTTCGTAATAAAGATCTAAGCACCTTGGCAAATCAGTTATGAAGTTGTAAGTTTGAGAAGTCAGAGTGAAACAGCAGTCAAGAGTACGTCTGGGTCCTCGCTCCCTCGCAACCGGTCTGTTTCCCGCGCGATCCATGAATCGAGAATATGCGTGATCTCTGCGGATCAAAGTCCGAGCGACCGATCGGACTGAACGTGATCGAAACGAAATACTATTAAGCTTACGGAATAGTTCATTCTAGTACAGTGTCGTGAATGAATTCTTAATAGTCCATAGTACATGTACTACTACATAAGTAGTGTATTTGTTACTTTTATTGCAAGTTTTATATTGTATGCCTACTGTGTAATATACTGCTGTTTGTTATTCCTATCAAATAAATAAATAAATAAATAAATAAATAAGCCTAATCGAGGTCAAAACAATTACACGGATGAGAGATAAGACAGTTTTATTTTATATAACAATATTTAATATTTATACATAGTTCAATATTATGTAGCTTAATCTAATAACTGGTTAAAATCTACTCTTTGCGTGTAAATACATATTATGTTCAACATTTTCAATTATGAGATTTTACACAATCTAAAAGGCACTATATTTGGTGCAATATTAATTATTACAATAATCTAAGAATTAGCAATCAGTGGTGTGTTATCACAGTGCATAATCTATCACATGTTAATACAAAATATCTTCTCTAATATAAATTGGAACTGCAATTTGATAAAAACTGTTTTACAAAAGAAGCCTTAATCTCTTGGCTTTTTACTAAATATTTGGACATTTTTGATATGTATTATTATTTTTTACATTACTTGCTTCTGAGGATGTCGAAAATGTCGTGAGAAAAGTGTACTGTATGATGTTGATGGCTTTAAGAGGAGGAAGACCTAAGAAACGATGTATGGACTGTATGAAGGATGATATGGATAGAAAGGGGGTGGCTACCGAGATGATGACTAATACAGAAGTGTGTAAGAAAAGGACATGTTGTGCCGACTCCAAATAAATAGGAATAGAGGCAAGCAAATGATAATTGACTTCAGAATCAATCTGCCTAGCCTTTTCCCAATAGGGATGATGCCTGAGTAAAAAAAAAAAAAAGTTCTAATTAGTCCGTCAGTAAGATAATAAAAAAAATATTAGACACGTATTTTTTGCTTTATCATATTAATGAAGAATTACTTAGATAAAACCCATTTTAAGTTGGGGAGTGGGGGTCGCTACGTCACTAGTATGTATAAAATCTACATACTCGTGACGTCATGGCACATTTTACCTCAATGTATCGTCGTAATCTTTGGATTACGTAAAAAAAAGAAAAAATACGTGTCCAATATTTATTTATAATCTCAAAGACGGACTAAACAAATTTTTTTAGTCATCATCCCTATTATGTTGGGGTCGGCTTCCAGTATAACCGGATGCAGCTGAATATCAGTATTTTACATGGAGCGACTGCCTATCTGAACTCCACAACCCAGTTACTGGGTAACACGATATCCCTTGGTAAGACTGGTTGACATACTTTTGGGCTTCTGACTACCGGTAACGACTGTCAATCAAAGAATTACGAATGAAAGCCGGGACAAAGGCCCCAATTACACTATTATATATTTATCATACAAATATGATTTCATGTCTGTCAAATTCTATGATCATAGTTAAATGATCCTGTTCTTTATTTTTACACACTTATGATCATTTAAACGTCATACTTAGTCAAAAAGTATAACGATTTAGCCATTTTTGAGGTTAGGCAGGTATGATCATATTTGTCCGCTTGCTATCAAATAGGATGCCTTAACTATGATCATGTAGTTATTATACCGTCACAGGTTCTTCATATAAAAATGACTCATACATCTCAGATCATATTTCTATAATAGTCTAATATGGCTCTAAAGGCTTACCATACTTTCCGAGGCACGGAGGGGTCTCAATACGTAAAGGATGGTGACCCATCCACAAACCAACCGCGGGTAGCTTAACTTCTGATAGAATCTTGCGGCCGTTATCATTCAGAATCTGAATCGTTTTGAAACAGATTGCTAATACATTGCTTCATAAGTTCGGAAAAAAAACTCTGCTCAACAACGTAAATAACACAATGTTGTTGAACTGTCAAAATGAAACAGATTAGTCGTAATCGTTTACGAAAATGTGTTGCGTAATTAGATAGCTGGGATGCTTACCATTTATGACAGCAGTAACCGTAGTACTTATAAAAAGACTAAAGTTATTGTTACTTATAATATTCATTTTTCGAAATAAAGTTATATTCAGTCTAATGCAATAATTTTCCTCACGATAATGCCCTTTAGTAAATGTTTACAATAAAATTATGAGTCAAGTAGAAGCTATCGAAGTATTGAAAAATAGCAAGTATACCTACATCACAGCGGTTTACCAAAGCATCTTTGTTCATAATATCTATTTACCTAGTTAGTCATTCTAATGTCAGCGAAGCTAATGCCAGGAATATTTATAAGAGATGTTTTCTTTGTTAAATATAATTATGTCTCAAAAATATGAAATTCCTAAGCATACCTAATGCCTCTACATATTTCACACACAATTGACTTCTTGTTGGGGAACTCTAAGCTCCTACGATCCATTTCGCCGTCGACCCAACCGAGCAAACGATCTTTCAAATATAAGATCGTTTCCTGACGAACAACACCTTCTTGGAAGAATTCTTTTAACACTATCGTGATGCCGTTGTCGTTCTCTCTGCTGGCGTCGCCGAGCGGTCTTTCGTGTTTCATGTAATTGAACACAAACTTCACTATTTGGACGATAAGATCTTCTTCAGGGCTCAGCAGCCTAAGTCTGGCGATGTCTTCAGGAACCAGTTTAGACAACACGTTGAAAGATATTGTCATTAAATTCGCATAGACATCTTGACTTAAATTTTCAAGCATGAGAGCCACATTTTCGGCCCCGGATGCGCTGACTCGAACGAGTAGGGAGCCAATTCTTAGTATTTCCCCCGGATGAATACCGACCAATGTATTATTTTCCTCCTCGCCTTCGATATAGCCGGCGACTGCATTCGTGGAGGGTATTATCCGTGTTGGCACGTTGCTGCTATTAACTGAAGCTGGGCCAAGATCACTGAACAGTTGTGCCCTGCCATCCTTTCCGAGGTTATACAGCTCTGCGGGGTTGAACTTATGTTGAGCGTTCAAGTTGACTTGGCCATCAGATGTCATGGATATCCTGAGCTTGTGTTGGTTGACGTCTTTGTTGATTCGGAGTACGTCGGCGAAGTATTGATCTTTATCGAAGATGTTCTGTATGCCTCTGATGACCTCAGTGTTGCCCTGTACTGCGCCTTGTACCCTCCTTGATTCAGCGCTGATTTTGTCGAACATTTTTCTATAAAAAAAAATCAATTTGAAGGTTATGTTGATGCAACATAGAGTGTTAATGGTAACTATTATTAATAATTTTACTTCAATATACAGATTTTAAAAAACATTTGTTACTGTACCTGTGTCTATTACTCCTAAGTGTGGAGCGATACTCGTTGATAGCTTTAGCCTGAGCATCTTCAATAATACTCTGCGCGGTCCGGTTGGACACCACAGCATGACAAAAGAACAGAGTCGCCGACGCGAATTGGAACAGTTCTAACTTCGTCGGTTTCTCTCCGTGCTTGCGATACTAAACACAAAGATATAATGTTAAAAGGAGGTTCTGACCAACACGAGACGTACTGAAACTGACAGGTATTGTCACGTTCAGACATGGTGGATTATATAGGGTGGCTTTTCCATATTTTCATGGTTTTTAGGGTTCCGTACATCCGAATGAAAAACGGAACCTTTATAGGATCACTCGTGTGTCTGTCTCCTGTCCGTCTGTCACAGCGAATTTGTTCCGAATCTACTGGACCAATTTAGTTGAAATTTGGTCCACATAATGAATATCTGTGACCCAAATACGGACGTATAACGTAAATAAATGAATTTTGAATATGGGGGTCACTTTTCGGAGGATTTTAAAAGAAAATAGTTTTGCGAACTGTATCGTGTGATATATCAAATGAAAGGGTTTGTTATGAGGATCTCAAAATATATTTCTTTAAATGTAATTTTTCCGATGAATATTTTAAATATTAGTCAATAACTTTTACACAGAGTGTAAACTGTTCGGCGCGCAAACTTTTACCATGAATTTACTACATGATTCTAGACCTTGACCACCTTACCATGATTCTTATTTTTTTGTCAGTTATTAAAACTGCTGCGGGTCATAAAACAAAGAGGGTAATGGATGCATGATGCAGTTTAGGATTCTTTGCGATATTATGGCGATACGTACCTTCAGTATAATGTGAAGCAAGCTGTTGACGACGCCCGCTCCACCGGTGACCATGTTCGCGTGACGTAACACCTCCACCGACACTGCCAGCGCCTGTCCTGTCTACAATAACAATTTTTTTTTAATGAATTCAGTGGACTGATATAATACAGGGACATCAACGCAAAAACTGACACCATGGATTCAGTACATGAATCTGAACCCCGCGGCGTTTAAATTTTTCCTATCAGTTTTTTTTTTTAAATATCAGCTGTTCCATATATTTTGACCGCGTAGGTATTGCACTTTTCTATGAAATAGCAGATTTGTTTTTTTTACTTTAACCCGAAATTCTAACTTTAATTTCATTTGAAATTTGAGTTACTTTATAACCTCAATTTTCAATTACAATTTAATAATCTTATTCAGACAATAATTGTTAGAAAAAGTGGTGAGATAAAAAGTTGAAACCTGATATACGAATGTGTTACTAATTCCCTTTAACCTGAACAGTTTGTTTACACTTTTATCAGATACTTTTGGAACAGTCTAAATTCAAATTCATTTATTTCGTGAACACAGGGTACATACAGAAGGTGTTATAATACAAAAGATCCGAGCTGTGTCCCGCCAAAAGGCATACAAAATATCAAAGGTTTTTTTAAAACAATTACGTTTTAGAAAATCAAAAGTCGGCACAATCATTAAAAATTTCAAATTAAATAAAGTAAAAATAACCAAAAATAACAAAATAATAATGTCACTAATTCATTAATACAACATAATCAAAATTAACAAAATCAAAATCAACAAAATTATTTAGAATGTCTTATCATAAGAACAGTCGGTCGATTCTGTAAAAATATTAACGTGAAGCTTAGGTGAAGTGAGCTGTCACTGCCACAGAATCGACCGGCAGGATGCTAGGGATTAACACTATTGACAGCTCACTTCACGCTCACTTCACCTAAGTTTCACGGTGATATTTTTACAGAATCGAACGGCTGATTCAGGTATTATAATTAAAATTTGTCATTTAAATAAATAAATATTCAACAGAATAATACACCTTGTTATTTAACAATTTGAACAGATTTCTTTTAAATTCGTTAATGTTTAATACTTGACATAACTTGTCCTGGTAACTCATTAAGTATATAGTTTTTGAACCATTGCATAAGAGCTGTTGCTATGAAATTTTGTTTTTGTTGCTAACACCAGCAACTTTTTTGAGCGCCGTTTACTTTCTATAAATCTATATAAATTCATGTTGTGTTTTATAAAAATACAGGCTTCATAAATATAGAGTGACTGTAAAGTTATTATTTTTAGCTCATGAAATATATATTTTTGGCTTGCATTAGTCTTTTTGATTTAATTTACAAAGCGCTCGGATACAATTTTTCTGTGCTTTAAGTACTTTTTGAATTTTGGGGGCATTTCCCCAGAATATCAGCCCATACCACAGAGCCGAGGCGACATAGCCATGATAAGCTGTGAGTAAGGCGGTCTTATTCGCAATTTTACTCAGCATATAAAGACCATATCAAAATCTACTTAGCTTTCCACAAACACTTATAATTTGAGTCCTCTATGTCATGTCATTGTCAATAAGTAGTCCAAGAAATTTTGTAACATCAACTTCAAGTATTTCATTCCCTCAATAGTTTATTTAAAACTGTGATTGTTCTTTGTGCCAAATTTTTTAATTAATAACTTTAGTTTTGGTTAGATTTATTTTAAGGTTATTAGCAT
This sequence comes from Agrochola lota, assembly GCA_947364205.1. NCBI lineage: Eukaryota > Metazoa > Arthropoda > Insecta > Lepidoptera > Noctuidae > Agrochola > Agrochola lota. The sequence continues at coordinate 11,121,817 of OX376223.1, read as the reverse complement.
TTAACCCGTCGATAATAGGAATAAGGCTATTGTTTACATGCTCTAAAATTTTGCGGTACGGTCTAGGATGCTAGGATAGTTATGGTAGCCACACACGTAACAATTTACTTGCGAAAGCCAAAAATTGCGCAAGGAAATCGTTACGTGTGTGGCTACCATTACGTTAGCACATACTTTGGTCATGTTGGTGCCGGCGGCGGCGGAGCGCGACAGCAGCGAGCTGGCGGCGCCGGCGGCCAGGCCCACGCTCGACGCCGCGATGTTGAGCCAGCTGCCGCGGGCTTCGGCATCCGTCGGGCTAATAGACTGGAAAAAGGTTAAAGAAGAATGTTTTTAAAGAGTAAAACTTCGGAACAGAACCTAGTATTTAAATTCAGCAGACAGTACATTGTATTGTATTACACACTCAAAACAGACTTAATAGGGATTTCAACAAACATTTTTTTGTCCCTCATGTAGTTTATTAAAAAATATTGGACACGTATTTTTTCTTTTTATACGTAATCAAAAGATTACGGCAATACATTGAGTTAAAATGTGGGATGACGTCACTGGCCGGTAGATTTTATACTGACTTGTGACGTAGCGAGCACCCACTTCTTAAAGTTATTAATGCGTTTTATCTAAACCATTTTTTAGGGTTCTGTAGTACCGGGGAGTAACTCCGCTGCCGCGAGAAATCACGGCACAGCGGACAGAGCTCCGGCGGGATCTCATGGCGGCATGGAGTGTGCGATTGTCGCAACCCAGCGCTGGGCACGCCACAATTGCGGCGATAAGTCCCCTCTTTGAGGAGTGGCTTGAGAGGCGCCATGGCGTCCTCACCTTCCGCCTGACGCAGGTCCTCACCGGACACGGTTGTTTCGGGAGGTTCCTGTTCCGCGTAGGGCGGGAGGAAACGCCGGGGTGTCACCACTGTGTGGATCGCCCGGAGGACACGGTGGAGCATACGGTGGAGGTCTGCCCGGCTTGGGCGGAGCACCGCCGTGTCCTCACGGAGGCGATCGGCGGCGGCGATCTCTCGCGTCCGGCCCTGGTTCAGGCCATGGTTCGGAGCGAGAGTGCATGGGAGGCCGTCACCTCCTTCTGCGAAGCAGTTATGCTCGCGAAGGAGGAGGCGGAGCGCGCGAGGGAGATGCAAGCTGCACGCCCTCGCGGCCCTAGTCGCCGCAGGAGACGCCCCGGGCGTCGGGAGTCCAGAGCCGACTTCCGGCCACCGTAGGCGCGGGCTTGCGGACGGTGAGCAATGGGCAGCTCGCCGTCCGATAAGGACCAGGCCCGTGTCGACGGCGCGTTGTGTTCCACGCGCGCCTCAAAGAGATGTCAGCACCAACCGACGGGGTCGAAAGACCAATGCCTGCTGGGGTTGCGGGTTTGTCCGAAAGGGATAACGCGGCCCCGGCACACAGGCAACGGAAGGAACACGGGTGGGTTTTAGTCAGTAAAAGTCTGACACACCCTCTCGCTCTGCCCAGAGCGGGAGTAGTCATTTGATGATTTCCCACCCTCAAAAAAAAAAAAAAAGCGTTCTGTAGTAAACAAGGAACCTCTGTCCATCTGTCTGTCCGCGGCTTAGCTTAGAGACGGTTAGTACTAGAAAGCTGTAATTTGGCATAGGTATACATATTAATCATGCTGACAAAGTGGTAAAAAAAAATTTTTTTTTTTTTTTTGTGTACCTCCCCTACACGTAAAGTGGGGATGCTTTTTTCCCCTCATCTACCCCATGTTGTGGGGTATCGTTAGAAAGGTCAGGTAAAAACCATTTTTGGATTCAGGGATCCGTTTGCGAAATATTAAGCTTTTAAATGATTTTTTTTGTTAGCTAAATGGTTGTACTTGAACTTGTGAAAAAATTCACAGCAGTAGCATATGTAACGAAATTAACAGGTAAACTATGAGAGCTAAGTAGGCTGTACAGGTTAACGAGAAATAATCAACCAACTTAAATTTGCAGTTTAAAAAACTTGATCTCCCATACATTCCGTATTGGAGAACACATTTTTCAACTACAATGTTAAGTTTTTTTCTTGGGATAAATTCATCGCAACTACGGAACCCTTCGTTGTGCGTGGTCCGACACGCACTTGCCCGGTTTTTATTAATAGGATAAAGCAAAAATGATGTGTCTAATATTTTTTTAATTATCTAACTGACGGACTAAATAGTTTTTTCCCCAGTCAACATCCCTATTATTAAATGTATGCTTACTTGTTCATGAACGCTTCTATCGTGCAAATGGAGCGAAGATCGTACGAGGCCGTACACGCCGGTGGCCACGGTAGCGGCGGCGGCGCCGGCCAGCACGACCGGCGCCACGGGCGTGAACGCCGCCACGCCGATCACACCGATGGCGCCAATTGACGCAATCGTAGTCGCGGAGTCCACTGAACTGAGCACTCGTGCCTTTATGCCCAATGTCGGCGATGGCGCTACCGTCAGCTTTACAGCGAAAGATTCTTCGCCCTGTAATAATTATACTAAATAAATAAACAATATTTTTTTTACTTCTTAAATCTAAGCCACCTTTTTGCATTTTATGTATTAATAAGTATGAAATACAATAGACGACGTACATTTAGTAACCTAATCCGCTTAATAATTGTCCTTAAAGATTCATAAAGAACACACTGCGTTCGGCGCTTGACGTGGCAACACGTCGTGTCCGGGTTCGTAACAAGTCAATCGTCATCCTGAGGATGGCTCGTTGAGAGGTGAACACGTGCCGATTTCTTACAGGATTCTTTATGACTCTTTAAGAACAGTTAAGCGGATTAGGTGCTTCATGTGGCAAGGGATACCTGCCTACTGCCCTCGTTAACATATGCTTGCCAGACATAGAAATTCACCCGTCGAATAAAAACAAAAATAACATCATGTCAAAGGAGCATGGAAAGTCACGAAAATACGAAAGATTCAAAAGATACCCCATCTTCGTATAAGATTTAAAACAAGTCAAAGATGCCCTCAATAATTCTCAAAAGCTAAAATGGCGATGGGCTGGACATGTTGCAAGACTCAAAGACGACCGCTGGACTTCAAGAATAACGTCATGGCCAGGCCCAGCAGGCCAAAGAAAGAGAGGAAGGCCCATAGCTCGCTGGGTCGATGACATCGTGTAAGTCGCTGGCACTCGCTGGATGCGCACGGCAGAAGATAGAGACCGTTGGTCATCTCTGGAGGAGGCCTTCACCTTCTAATAAGAGGTGTTCTTGCTTTACTAAAACTATGAAATCGTCAACATAATTATAAAAACTAAAATCAACTTTTTTATTCAACTTTATCGGTCCAGTAGATTCGGAGCAAATCGGCTGTGACAGAGAGACAGACACACATGTGATCCTATAAGGGTTCCGTTCTTTGATTCGTTCGTACGGAACCCTCAAAACTAAAAATGCTATTGGCGACTTTTCTCTACTGCATCACAAACATTATTAATTACCTCAAGAAGAGTTCCAGTGTATTCTCCGTTTTCAGGCGCAATGATCACACATTTTGGCAGAGTATTGTCTATCAAATACGAATCCCAGTTTTGATAAACGCGTGCATTTTCATCAACGTAAACGCGGCAGGATTTCACTAAAAGCAATAAAAAAATTACAATTAAATACATGCAAACGAAAGCTTGGTTTAGAAGAATTATCATTAACTACTATATTTTATCATCTTTTGTCTCTAAGCAAAAAATAAAAATGTTATGTAGTTAATACTTACTGCCAACTGTAGTAGGTATACATCTCCTAACTCTGAATACTGCAGTACACCACATGTCACTATCTGTTCTCTCGTGAAGGTCTAACCAATAGTTTGAGGGCTGCATCTGATAGAATTTCAACGGTTTCGGTTTAGCGCAGACAATAAGCAGTACTGACATCACTATGTCGTCATCATTGTGAGAAAATTTACCTAGAAAAAATATGTAAAGTTAATTATAACTATTGAAAATGCAGTTTTTATACTTCAAGCACCACGTGGCAACCCCAGGAGCATAGGCGTACCAGTACCGTGGTCCCAGACTCGAAGCTAAAAATGTAGGTTTAATAAGTAACAAAATTAAAGATTCACTTGGAAAAATTCAAAATTACCGCGATTAATTACAATGCAGCATCGATGAATTGAGCGTGCATGCGTAGTTATGGTTTTATCGAGAGAAATTCCTACTACTCATTATAGAGGTTTTTTTTTTTTTTTTTTTTTTTTTTTTTTTTTTTTTTTTTTTTTTTTTTTTTAAAAACGTTGCCCCACACTAAGAATTTCTTCCTGTATCGTGGGTGCGTTTACAAACATAGAAACTCACATACACTAACACCCAGACCCGGAACAACTACTTGCAGATCATACAAATATTTGTTCCGTGCGGGGATCGAACCCGCGACACGTTGCGCAGCAGTTGGTCGCTCAGCCACTGCGCCAACCGTGTCGTGTGTGTTTACTCCTGCCCTAACCCTAAACAAATGCTGGGTATGCCCATGCCCAGGAGGAGATAGCAGGGCCACTCCACTCTTTTCTTAAAAATCGGTCACATTTTGCAGTAGATAGGGATAAGTGGAAGAACGGAAGGGAGGCCTTTGCCCTACAGTGGGATTAAAGGACGACACCTTAGCAGGACCGGTGATTAGTTGCCAAAGGAAATAGATATGAAATTATGCGTTGGCACAGATTATAATCAAAATAGTATCATAATAATAATATTTATTCAAAGGGTTTTAACAAAAAAATATATATTAAAATGCAAGATACTTACTTTGTTCACACAATTTTTCGTAAACTCTCATGACTTGTTCCTTCTGTCTGGTTGTGTAACCTTCAAGGTGTGCGTTCTGATCGCCAACAACTTCTGATAATTCCCCTTCATAGCTTGGACCACCAAAGAGTGCAAAAGCTACATTTTGAAGCAAATAGTTTCTATTGCTTTTTTCATACCTGAATAAAATGAATAATTAATTTTCTATATATATAACTGATTGAGAACATTATAAAAAAAAAAGTTATTGCAGCCTTTTGTTTAGATTATCATTTATGAAAAGTATGACTGAAAAAATTGTGATTTACATTGCTGTTATACTCATATTAGGGGAAAATAAGCATTCTAAAAATAGCTACTATAATGTTAAGTACCTACATTTCCTGTAGTACCTATCTGATAAACAACATTCAAGTATTGAGTTAAGTACTGATAGAGTTTTTAACAAAATGTTCTAATAAAATTTTTATAATATTCATAACTGAATGGCAGGAAGAAAATAATGTTTATCTGATAAAATGAAAAAAAAATAAAAATAAGTTGGTGTGCTATCGAAGAACTTCATATCTAAGTAGTTTGAAAACAAAATCCCATGAACACGATGACCACATCTGTTACCGCCCTGGTTCTATAGCGGTCGAGCGCTGCAAGCAGAAATAGTCTTTACGGTGTATAGATATGAACTTCTTCGATGGTACATCTAAAGTTAGAGTACATCTATAATATTAGTTGTTTATATATTCAGATTGGCAGTCTAGCCTGTGAAATCATAATTTTCTCATACTAGTTATATTACCAGAATGCACAAACAATACATTAAAAAAAATTGATACTTTTGGAACAGGCCACACAAACAATTTTATTTATTGTATTGTATTCTTCAATACTCAATACTTTATTTGCATTCCAACAACAACATGCAACTACATTTTTTTTACTAATTTGTTTCTAAAATATAAAATTTATTGATTGCCATTTTTAATGGCTACAATTCTGTTCATAATGCATTTTTTTTTTAAATTATAATTAATTGTTTTATGTTCCAGCAAATCAAACCATACTTACTTCACCCAGTCACAGTCCCCTAAGTTTTCATAATACTCTTGCTGTAGCTGAACTGGAGATACCTTCATCATAGCTTCAACTGCTTTTTCAACATTTGGATCATCCTCATTTTGTAATGTAACTGATTCAGGAAGTGTTTCAAAATTTTCCACTTGTTGTATTAAACCGGAGTGTTCTGAAGCCATTTTAGTCTGAAATACAAAATTAAAATTGATCTTTACTCATGCGGGCAAGTAATTATGTAAATTAGTGATATTTGTATCAATGTGTTTTCTGTCCCTGTGCACACACTTACTTCCCTCATAGAAATAATCATTGGAACAGTGACTCATACGTCATCTTCAAACACTATTAAGATCATGTTTGTATTTCTAAAAACATAATTATTGTCTTTGTTTAATAAAACATATTGAAGGCGAGTTCGATCTCAAAGTTAGGCTTCTAATTATTTGACTGTTATAGTTGATTATATTATTATTACTAATTAATAGGTATAGTCTGGTACAGCACATATTTTCACGGCACATAAATATTATAAGTTACGATCTATTTCGATATTTATTTTAGTACGCCATCAAGATTTCTTACGTTTAATTATAGAACGGTTCACTTGCACCAGTTTGTTTTGTTTTATGACCAAGAGAGATCATTCACAATTTCATTTTACGATCAATTTCGATTTTTAAAGAATATCATAATGATCCAACATGTTCTTGATTACAGTCAAAGAGTAAAGTAACTATACAGAGAATAATTACAGTACGTCGTTTTCCTCTGACTTTTTGTTTTGTTTTGACATAATCACTGATAATTTTCCACCGTGACGTGATATGTCAAAGACTTGCAAATTGCATCATTGCAAAAAACTATGGCAACTTTGATTCTCTCGAAATATTTTATGGTAATATTTATTGGTATTATTATCAATAGCATGGTAAAATATCATAAAGTTTATATTGTATACCTGTACCAACACTATTTCGAGATAATAAAAATCATATGCTAATTTACGTAAAACTCTACTAATAATTTTGCGTTACATTAAAATATCCTACTAGTGCAAAGATCTTAGGATTTCACGAATAACTAAGACACCTGGTATTAGTTATTCGTGGAATCCTAAGATCTTTTGGGTTAAAATAATGGTCTAAGGTGGGTGGAATCACACCATAGTTTATGACAAGTAAATCCCGAACATAGACAACCCCTATGTAGCAGAGCAGGGGACCGGTAGGGACTGACAGATCACTAAAGACGCGTACCCACTAGGGCCACGGGGCTCCAGGAGGCCAAGCCGCGAGGCCGAGCCTTGTGAGCGTGAACAACTTGGTAAAACAGAGTTTGGCAAACATGAGGGCGCCACTAGTAACTTCGAATGGAAAATAAATGTGCAATAACAAACGCTGCTTGACTCATCATCAAAACCTACTAGCACTTGTGCAAAAAAAAAAAATGTGGCAAAGTAGTGCCATCATCATAGGTCTGCATTAACCACTTGGAGAAAACGCGCGAGATTCGAAATTGAGTTCAAAATGTACGTATAGTGAAACATTATGAACACTTATTAGGATAGGAACAAGTACCTCTTGAGATTTTTGTTACCAGTGGTCATATTCATTGGATTGAAGGGGCTTGTTTTTTCTTATTTATTCTCTCTTAAAACTTAGCGGTAGACGTGGGCGCAGCCCAAGATTTTGGGGTCACTGTGGCCGACGTATATTTTTAGGGATGTAATTACATCTCCTCATTGGTCTAGTGGTCGAAAGCGGTACTGCGGAGCATGAGGTCCTGGATTCGGTTCCTAGGTCGGGCAAAGAGTTCTATAGGGATTTTTCATCAGGAATTTCTCAGAAGCAGCTTGGAGTATAGTCTAGTAAGTAGACTATGACCTGGGTTAGGATATAGGATACTTTTTATCCCGATATTCCCACGGGAAGCAGGTGAAACCGCGGGGCGCAGCTAGTATCCTATCCTATCCTATAGGTACTATTAAACGAGCAATATTTGTAAATACAGGGTGGCAGGGACATCAACGCGAAAACTGATACCATGGGTTCAGTACATGATTCTGAACAACCCTCCGTTGAAATTTTTCGTAGGTTATTAAAAAAAAAAAAACAGCTGTTCCATACATTTTGACCGCGTAGGTATTGCACTTTTCTATGAAACAGAAGAGTTTTTATTTCAGAATTCAAATTCAAATTCAAAAGTCATTTATTCAAACTAGGCCGAGAATCAGCACTTTTCGAGCGTCAAAATTACATAAGACAGTCCCCCAAAACGCCCAGCCTTCACCACTTCCTAGTGCGTTGCTGGGAAGAAGAAGTGGCGCAACAAACTCCCCAGCAGCACAGCTGTCTGTTCAGTTAGAAGAATATATAGGTAACAGTTTTCGCGTCGATGTCCCTGACATCCTGTATATATTGGTTTTGATTGATTCCCTGTTATTATATTATATTTTTGTAATCACGTTCTCGAAAACGGCTTTCGATGAAAGTTTCAATATAGGGGTTTACGGGGGCGAAAAATCGACCTACCTAGGTCTCACTGGGAAAATTCGTTTTCTCCGTATTTTCACCCGAGCAGAGCTCGATCGCCCTAAGTTAAGCAAAAGAATAATGACACCTAAGAATAATTACATGGCACCATGGAATTAGTAAGTACCTACTATGATGGCAGCATGGAATTAGTATGTACTATCATGGCAGCATGGAATCAGTATGTACTATCATGGCTGCATGGAATTAGTATGTAGTATCATGGCAGCATGGAATTAGTATGAACTTTCATATAGGCACTATTATTAATTTATTTATTCAGTTCGGACAACTGGTATATGGTATAACTGTAGTAAAATGTAATGATGTGTTGCTCTTGTTGTTGCTCGGAGTGCCAATGGATGTGAAAACAAAATAAATACTTAATAATTTTAATTTACAAAGTACTTAGGAAATTTTAATCTTGACACCCACAGTCTAGGTTCTAGACAAAAAAAAATACGGTACTTATTTAGTCAATTAATTTTTTATGACTGCCTATTTTCTTAATGTTTTTGTATATTTTAGTACGACAAGTAAATCATTCAGGCTCTCGACAGCTTCAATGATTTTGAAGCTTTCGAGAGAGAGAAAATCAAGACTCCCGTGACCGGGACCCCTTTTTTATCTTTTGAGGGTGGGAAATTATCAAATAACTTCTCCCGCTCTGGGCGGAGCGGGAGAGTGTGTCAGACTTTTACTGACTAAAACCCACCCGTGTTCCTTCCGTTGCCTGAGTGCCGGGGCCGCGATATCCCTTTCGGACAAACTCGCAACCCTGGCAGGCATTGGCCCTTACGGACCCCGTCAGTTGGTGCTGACACCTCTTTGAGGCGCGCGTGGAGCACAACGCGCCGTCGACCCGGGCCTGGTCCTTATCGGACGGCGAGCTATCCATTGCTCACCGTCCGCAAGCCCGCGTCTATGGTGGCCAGAAGTCGGCTCGCGAGTCGCGACTAGAGATGTGTCCCTCACTCGTGAGGTGCCTCGTTTGAGGTACTCGTGATCGCAAATTGAAAGAGTTACTTGAATTTCAACATTGAACCAACTCACTCGTTCACGCGTCCTCACTTAAAAATTTACATTGACATTATTGACGCGAGTACTCGCGAGTGAGTATTGAGTGAGCTTAGTGAGTGAATGAACCGACTTTCATAATTGTACAGAATTTATAGAATAGAATGAGTTCGACTCGTGAGGTGAATACATCGACGTACGACTCCTCGCCTCAAATGAGGGGTACCTCTTGAGGACCTCGCGAGGTAAAATGAGGTACTCCCTCAACCTCATATAAAAATGATGAGTTACCCATCACTAGTCGCGACTCCCGACGACCAGGGGCGCGAGGGCGCGCATCTTGCCTCTCCCTCGCGCGCTCCGCCTCCTCCTTCGCGAGCATTACTGCTTCGCAGAAGGAAGTGACGGCTTCCCATGCCCTCTCGCTCCGGACCATGGCCTGAATCAGGGCCGGACGCGAGAGATCGCCGCCGCCGATGTGACCGGGCCCCCTGGGACCGCGTCTGCTTTGCGGTCGATCCTTTCCAATGAAAACTCTTTTTTCAACCCTTCGCTCTTTTCTAAGTAAAGTTCCTAGGTATCTACTACCTGCTCTTTCCCCTACCTACGTAACGGACAACACCACGCATACATTTTTGAAAGAAAGAAAGAAAATTATTAAGTTTATGTATGATTATTTTTTCAATTGTAATTGTACAGCTAGATCTTAGACCAACATTTGATATTTATAAACGTTAATAATTATTTATTATTTGATTGCTAGTTGTGGTTCAATGAGATATAATAATGCTCGAAGAAGTTCAATGTCCAATGTTTATTATACAATTTACTTTGATTGGTGTTTATAGGTCGCTTATTGCAATATAGTCAAGTCGCCAAATAAGAAAAGAATGCTTGAACCTTGAATACAACTCTTATTTTATGAATAACTAAAACTACAATTTTAGATAAATGTTTTATTTTAAGCAGATCTTTGTAACGTTATTCTTAGTCAGAAGTGGAGATTTCACTCTCACTGTCATAAATGGAGCTTCCTGAATCTTCACATTGCCACACAATTCGCCAACTTCACACGCGCAAAGTTCTTTACAAGGAAGACCTGCATGGGCACAACTGCACCTTACTGTTGAACATGGCTTCACACTTGAACAGCTATATTCAGGAATTCAGGTGATGCTAATCGTTTTTTTCTTGGAAGTAGAATATGTAGGTACCAAAGATTGTGTTTTCAAATACCTGTGTTGTTGGAGGGAGGTTCTTAATTTTAGGAGGGATTTTCTTAGACAACCACAAGCCGTAGCAATATGCAATGAATTTTGTGCACTCTGTTATACATTGTCGCATTGAAGATTCTACACAACTTAAATGCTTACCTAAGTTCAACACCAGATCTTAGAACATTTATGGCTTTATACTTTCCAATGCCTAAAAGTTGTAAAGTGGTATCACAGCCAGTGAGACAATGTACAGTTAACAGTGTGAACTGCTTGGGTTCCTAGGTTATGAACTGCGATGCCGCTATATCTGAGAACCTTTCCATGTCAAAAGGCTCCATCCACATCATTATTTATCTCCATACTTATACAGTGTATTCAGTGTGCACTGCTTGTACACTTTTAAGTACAAAGTGTACAAGCAGAACAAAAACGTTGGTGTCCCTCCTAAAATTATGAACAACAGCGGAATTTGAACTTCATACAAAACAATGCCATTTGCATTCCCCTCCGTCTTTGAATCCAACTGATTATGAATGGAAAAATAATGAAACAACACCCTTTACTCCCCATTCTACTTCCAGGTAACAAAGGATTGGCGCCACCAGTTTGTTGTGTTTATAGTGATATTTCCCAACGTTTTAGGCATTTTTGAACTTTAAATTATTAACAAAGATCTGCTACCGCATCAACTATGATAATAACTTAAATTTCAGTACAGTCGCGCCGGAAATCATTATTAAATTGGTTTCAAATGATTTAATCTGGGATTTTTCTTATAAAAACTAAAAATCTAACTAACTCAAAAACTACTGAATTTCGGTAGAACATTGGTGGCTTAATTTGTTGCATTTTAACCCTACTATGACGTCCTGCAAGGAATACGTCGAGTTACCAGTAACCCTGTATAATACACTAACTACAAATATTTGATTTGGGTGGCCCGATTTCCCTTAATATCTACACTACCTAAAGAGAAAATGTTTGTATTTTTGTTTGTAATTAATAAAATCAAAAAATAGTGGACCGATTTAAAAAAATCTTTCACCAGTGGAATGCTCTATTATCACAGAGTAACATAGGCTATAATTTATAAAGATTTCAGTATAAAAATATAAATTGACGTTGACTGAGCATTGAGTTCCATCCAAAGGTCGGATGCAGATTGCCTGGAGGCAAAACTCCTCGCGCACATTTGGGAGTGGCGCGAGGAGCCGTAACTCCGCTGCCGCGAGAAATCACGGCGCAGCGGACTGAGCTCCGGCGGGATCTCATGGCGTCATGGAGAGTGCGATTGTCGCAACCCAGTGCTATATATATTTCGCACCCTCACGCCCCTAGGCGCCGAAGGAGACGCCCTGGACGTCGAGAGTCGCAGGCCGAGTCCCGGCCACCGTAGGCGCGGGCTTGCGGACGGTGAGCAATGGGTAGCTCGCCGTCCGATAAGGACTAGGCCTGGGTCGACGGGTTTTAGTCAGTAAGAGTCTGACTCGCCCTCCCGCTCCGGCAAGAGCGGGAGAAGTTATTTTGATAATTTCCCAAACAAAAAAAAAAGCCGGGTGCAGAGGTTACAAAGTTGCAATTTTATTACCAAAAAAAAAAACGAACATCCAAAAATCACCACTACAAAGTGAAAACTAACTTTAATTTCGGTAGTCGCTGGCAAAAAACTATAACAGATCTAAAGACACCGACTTCCGAAAAAGTTTTTTATTTTACCACTTTTTAGTATGTCGGTTTCTTATTTATCTAAGTTACAATAGCCTAATGTCAACTGCTCATCACCTTTTACAAAGTTGAGTAGTTCCGGTGGCCATAATGTGGTCTCATCAGTTCCACTTCACCAAACGGCGCTTCCCGAGCGCAAATGCACGAGTTACTATAAAAAACTGGTCCAGTGCGTGTCGGACCACGCACAATGAAGGGTTCCGTAGTTGCGATGAATTAAGAGTCCGTGCACAAAATTCACTCGACAGAGTTTAGGTAAATTCATTGCGATGCTATGCACCGTTCACGCACACACGCCTAAAGATCGAACGTAGTGATTGCTTAAACAGTTTTGATCCTATATATGATCTTTTCTTAAGTTACGTAGGTACGGTTAAGAAATGATTCTGGAATGTTTGTGTATATTCGTTTATAATATTTATAACAATCAACATAAAAATGCTACAATGTTCTGTTAGATGCATTTAGATACATTTAGACATTCAATAACATTGAGGTAAGCGTTTTACATAAATATGAGTAGTGGTGCTGATTCTCTTGTACACCGAACTAAATTATCATTAAAATCTTTTGGCTATGAGAATCTTAAAGCTATTCTGCAAAAAAAAAGTAAACTTAAAAATAATTTTGACAAAATTAAAATCGAATTTGGCAATCGCGACACCATGTCGTACTTGTTTTTCCCTACTCCGTGAATTTTGTTAGAGCCGGAGGCGCTCACCTGTTTTATATGGTTTTTTTTTAAGTTTATGGCTTTTATAAAGCGGGTCGAAATTTTCATTATTTTTGCGATAGGACACACCATTTTCGAGATATGAGCAAAGGAAAATAAAATTGTTCATTTTTTTGTATGGAAAATATAAGCAAAAGCAAAAAATATAGACAGTACTGTTTTTGCATCTGAAGTCGGGGTGTTGGTGTGAATTTTACTTCATGACAACAAATTATTCCACACCTTTTTAATCGCGATTAAAATAGTCAGATTTAGTTAGACAATCAAAATTTTTGGTGAAAAACGTCAAATTCAGAATATCAAAATTTTCATTTTCAATACATTAATAACTTAGTGCCATCTTAGTGCTGTCAAACTGATTAGACCGATTAATATGTAATTTTTTATATTTTTTTATTAAAATAAAAAATATAAAATATTTGGCTCAATAGTTTCGGAGATAATGGTAAATTTTCATCAATTCTCTTAAATATCTTTCAAAGTATTTAGTTTAAAATTATAAAAAAAAAAAAAAAAATTGACATCCTCGCAACAAGTCCTTTCATTTGATATGTCACACGGTTTAGTTTGCAAAACTTTTTATTTTCTTATTTGACCCCCAAAATTCAAAATTCATTTATTTACATTACACGTCCGTATTTGGGTCACTTATATACATATGTGTACTAAATTTCAACTCAGTCCATAAGATTCGGAGCAAATTAGCTGTGACAGACGGACAGACAAACACACGAGTGATCCTATAAGGGTTCCGTTTTTGCCTTTTGAGGTACGGAACCCTAAAAATACCCAAATCGTTACCTACTGGTGTAACTATAATATTAAAAGAGTTCTCTCGATTTATCAAGGATCCCATCACTAGACCTGGTGACGATAGGAGCGCCTAGAAAGTATACCCTTTCAAACAAAAAAAGAATTTTCCAAATCCGTCCAGTGGTCTTCGAATAATCGAGGAACATACGTATAAAAAAAAAAGATTCCGATGTTTTTTTAATTCGGTTAAAAATGGGATAAGTCTCGTTGGTTTAGTGTTTGCGTTGAACGAAACTGTTGAATGTGGAATCCGGAATTCGGTAGAACAACAGTTCTACCGAGAACAGTGTTAGGTATTTGGTTTTTCCATTAGCACATGTTCATTAGCAGCTTGGAGTTCGGCTTTATGCAATGGCGATAGGCTCTTCCCCTTATTCATCATCGCAATCATCATTCAGCCGAAAGATGTTCACTGATAGACAAAGACCTCCCCCACTCCTCGCCACATTAACCGGTCCTAAGCTGTGGTTCTAGCCCCCCAGATACTGAAACATAATTAGCGAAATGTGCCTGTCTACCTTACTGAATGTACCATACCTACATCTTCTCCTACTTAGGATACAGGCGGGAATCGGCATGATGTTCTATGTTACGAGTATAAAGAAAATTATGTCGAGATCCCAAAGACTGGCAATGATGCTTGTCAATAAGATTGGTAGATAAGCTGCGCAGTAATGACCACAGGATACTGTATCCTCAAGTCGTTTGCAAACCCTGGTCTCTAAAGCATGACCACTTCAAACCTATTATTGTGGGCGTGGCGAACCGGTTTATAAGACCCATGAGGGCTGATAATGATGATGACGAACATAGTGTATTCATTGCCGAGACCTAAACTTGACATACCTTCGTTTTTTATAGGGTTCCTTACCTCAAAAGGAAAACAGAACCCTTATACACTTCGTTGTCCGTCCGTCAATCTGTCAAGACCGATTTTCTCAGGAACGCGTGGAGCTATCAAGTTGAAATTAATATCAAATACGTAATCTATCTTTCCTTGGAGCTCTAAAAAAAAATCAAGCTTCTAAGTCAAGGCAATAAAAAAATACGGCCATTTATGTGACATATTTTGATATTCGCAAATAAATCAAAATCTGTACGAGTTCTTAAAACGGGTACTTCCCGTTGACCTAGAATAATGAAATTTGACAGGAAGCAAGATCTCACAGCACAAGTAAAGGAAAACATCCGAAAATTGATAATTTTTAATTTTATCAAATAAAATTTTAACAAATGCGACTACAAACTTTCAATTGCAGTTGAAGAATTGACCGTGACGTATATCGATGTATGGGAGAACATGTTTCTCAACTACAAAGTTAAGTTTGTTTTTGGGGTAAATTCGATCCGATACGCACTTGTTTTATGTTCAATTGGCTCCCCCCCTCGGGGGAAGAGGCCGGTAGCCTGAAATTCTTACCTCTGGATATCATCTCTAGAACCTCCCCTGTAAGGTCAAAAATTCCTGCGGAACTAAAGGTATAAGATAAGATAAGTCTTTATTTGCTGGACATGGTATACATTTGTTACAGTCTAGCTGTACAGAATATTGTATCAATTGCACGCAAAATAATTAATACCGAGTTAAAAGTAAACTATAGAATGTCAGAGATTAATTGGAAGTACAATAATAGTCATTCAGATCATATATCACAAACATTTTCATGAATACCTGTACATACACATTTTATATTTTCAAGTGAAAGAAATTATTAATGTCATGAAAATTATGTCCATTCAGCCATTATATAGTTTATTTTTAAAAGAGTTATGATTATTTAATAGTTTAAGTTCTTTTGTTTTTTGGAGGAGCTCGTGGCTAAGTAACAACAGCCGCACTGGTCGATCCATCAGGTTAAGCTACGCTTGCTGGGGTCGGTCAGTGGATGGGTGACCATCTTTATATACCGAGAATCCTCCGTTCCTCGGAAAGCACGTTAAGCCGTTGGTCCCGGCTGTCATTCGTGGATCTTTGACAGTCGTTACGAGTCGTCAGAAGCCCGAGAGTCTGACACCAGTCTTACCAACGGGTATCGTATTACCCTGTTACTGGGTTGTGGAGTTCAGATAAGCAGTCGCTCCATGTAAAATACTGGTATTCAGCTGCATCCGGTTAGACTGGAAGCCAACCCCAACATAGTTGGGAAAAGGCTAGGCAGATTGAGTTCTTTTCGTATTTTATTGTTAGCATACTTGGCTCACTTAGGATTATCGTTTAATACAAGTCTGTGTGGATCCCTTGTTGGTCGAGAGATAAATTCATACGCTTTTTTGAACAATCCCATAATACTGTTCCCCTTATTTACAGATTTCAAAGAATTCTGAAATAATCGAAGTAAAAAAGAGGAAACTGACTATTTTGCCCCGTATCCGGGGCAAAATAGTCAGTTTCCTCTTTTTTTTTTTTTTTTACTTTGTTTCCTTTTTTAATTGGTAATTTGGTAATTGTCAAAGTACCGGATCCTAGGGGCCATAGTAGGCACACCCAGTCTTATACGCCAGCAAATGTGAAGGATATCGTCATTATTATCCTCTTTGCCGCCACAAGAACAGTGGGCTCATCGGTTACATGAACGGCAACTGACCAAACCTTCTCTAGATTCCAATTACTAATATCCAGGGTACAAACACTTCATGTCTTCTTCTCTGATTCTTTTTCGTATCTCTTCGTCTTTTCTTTCTTTTTTTAAGCTGGTTTCTGTGTTTCAGCTTCTTCCAGATATTTTTTATAAGATATCCTTCTAGTGGTTTGCCGATTTTGGCTTGACGTCTATAGGTGGTTTCCATATCCTCCAAGCTTCATTTAGCACGTTCTGTCTTCCTTCAGTCGTGGCGAACCATTATTGTATCTGCGGAATAAAGATAAACTTAACATAATTACCCGAGGCAAAACGGGCACATTGCTCATTGTGCGCCCCCCGAAATGCTTTTGCGGTCATAAAATTCATAATTCAAAAGTCATTTATTCAAAATTCATATAAAATAAGTGTTAACAAAATCTAAAGAATATTTGGTATAAGTATTTGCACATAATTAAACGTTATAATTTACACAATTACCCACGAATTAGCTACAACAAAGACTTAAAAATGAAAACAAAAATCAAAAGCGGAACGTCAATTTTTCCGTTTTGTTTACGAGCGACGCGACATGCAGTACCACACACAAAACCACTTGTCTCGCAAGTGCGAGTTCGACTGGAACGCGATCCGACTAGTTCCGAACGTCTCGGTTTATTATTCTGCGAAGGAGCAGGGGTGTCCGACTTGCCCGGGGTGCGTGATGCGGGGCTTCCCCTATTTTATTTACTTTACTCCTCTTAGTACGAATAATTTGTAGATTTTTTCTACAACTGTTTTTTAATTTAGCTTAATTTTAAGATTGTTGGTACCTTGTAAGTTTATTTACAAAAATAAACTTACAAGGTACCAACAATCGTAAAATAACGTTAACTTCATTACTTTTTTTTTAAACGAAACAAAAACAATTAACTTTTATTATGTAAGGTACTTACTTATTAGTTATCGGCTGTGAGTAGGTCCTACCTAGGTAGGTACCTATACTTAAGCGCACACCAATACAACTAAGCATAGGAATGCTTAGTTGTATTGGTGTGGAGGAAGTGTGGACTAGATAAAACGTAATCAATGTTTCCATTTCCACGTTATCTAAAAACCTATCAGTAATTTTCAAGAACTGTTTTTTTTAAAATAGATAATCTCTATCATCATAAAAGGACGTCCTTGGTCAATTTTAACTAATTTCAGCACCATTGTTCGACCACTGCAAGTTTACATTTTGTTAACATTGTTCGAACACGTCGAGTTTGTTATTATCAGAGGCGCGCAATATTTTATGTCATCCACGCACATGATACCTTGTAGTATGGTCGCTCAGCTCATGTAGATACGGCAGTCAATACCTTCGACTAAGGCGTTAGTGTTAAACGTATCCAGTATTCGTGACTTATACAGTGTTTTGTGATACCAGTGCCGTACAGTTCATATTATCCAAAATTTAACTACCTGCTGTTAAAGTTTTAAAGGTTAATTCGTGCTTTAATTAACCATTAAAACAGTCATCTATTTTAATGGTTTATTAACTTACGCGGTCTATGATACGCTCATGCGTATCGAATTAAATTCAATTCGGAGGGAAACTGTGTTAAGTGGTAGTAGATTATTAGTTCAATAATGAAAACCAATAAGGTTTTTTCAGAAAGATTAACGCAATTGGGCGTTCCGATGAATCGGCCTGTGTTGTGAATAACTTAATTGAAAATGCGGTAGTGATACTAGTGACTGTACTAAAAATACTATCAAGGACTAATTTTACTAATTTTAGATTATCACCATGGCTCAAACTCTGGTCATATTACGAAGAAGGCTAGTTTCAATGAAGGCTGTAGTTTTCTTATTTATATGTTTAAGCATGATGATTCCCCTTGGATCTTATTTTTACGATACTCAAAATCTTTCAATCCGGGTTAGAGCGAAGCATCGAAACGATTTGATGGAAAGATGGCATGCCACAGTCGTGGATGGTTTCTTATCACTTCGAGTGGTGAGTATTCACGAGTGCTACTTGGCTGTAAATGCCTATAAACTTTTTTACAAATGTATAGATAGTATGTAAGGGTATCTATAAAAAGTATTCTGGGCAGTGCTGTTCTGGTGCAAAAGGCTGCTTGTATTTTGTAGCAAGCATGACTATCTAATTAATATTCCTTTTTCCACATAATACTGGCAATATTCATTATTACATAAATTGTGGTCAAGAGAGTGACATAAATTAATTGACTACTTAGCACACTCATAACATTGTTTAAAAGTAGTTACACGTAGTTAGCTGCCTGTATATCAAACAGCTTGTTTAGCTGTAGTGTATCTATAATATATTTAATTGAGTGGCATACAAATTGTACTCTAATGTCTATTATTCCTATGTGTCCGATGAAAATGTTAGCAAATGGATCAGAAAATGTAACTGTGAATGGCTATTTGTAGTGCCACTTACACGTGTTTTTCATTTCGCAATTAATTTTACTTACAATTGAATAATGTTATTCAAACAATAATTGTTGGAAAATGTGGTGAAATATAATGTGTAACCTTCCCAACACAGTTGAGTGATTGCGTAAGAATGTAATCTGAAGAGGGTTAGTTTACACTTTTATCAGATACTTTTGTAACAGACCTTATTTATGTCCTTTTTCTTTAAATATTGAGAAATTAATAAAATATATTATAAAAAAAATAAAAATAAATGATTATTCTCGGCAGAATATTGTCTTTTTGGGCTGTTGTCAGAACTTCGTGCCTCTCCACACCCAATCGTTGGAAACCCTAATCTCTGTGCCTTTAAAGAACGTATAATTTCTGCCAGGAATAACGCCAACACGAATGGCATGATCCCTAAAGACGGTAGCCCGAATAATTTAAGCCCGACTTACCATAGCCCGAATCATCGGAAATGTTATGGCGATATGTTGTTGTTATTCTGTGTCTACTTTGGCAGTAACTTAGCCGGGTCCAATTTCCGCGTGAAAGTCAAAAGAAAACCAACACAAAGAGGTACATCCTCTTCGGTCCTAACCAGTACATTACCTAACCCTTCCGTGTATGCCTATTCCTAAATTCAATGGCTTTCATTTCTGTTTATAAGAGAGAACTGTAAGAACCCTCATAAGTGCGGAGGATTCTCATCAGAAAGTCCCTGTGTTGTCCATCTACAGTGATGTTATTAATATCATTGTGTAGTTACAGAGTAGTACCATTTTCAGCCTTTGAAGTAGTTTACCGTTATGGAAAAGGTTTAACGTTAAGTAGGTAATCTACATAATAGCCAGTATTATAATACCTATCACACGAGTATTCTTGTATTCTTTGAAGTGATGATCTCATGTCTGCACATCTAACGCAAAAAGTAGGTGACATCTCGTGACGCGACTCACGATTGGTAGCTAGTAAATTGTAAATATTAAGTTTATAGTTAAATTAACCCTCATTATGAAGTAATAAAACTAAGTATCATTATAATTATATCTACATACGTTACAGGCTCCGACGGATGCATCATAAAACTTTGGCATTCCTAAACAACGGCACTATAGGAATTTCTCCTGAACCGTGTGTGCGTTTACGGATACAAATCTCACATGAAAACACACCTAGAACCGCGAGGTAATTGCGTAACAATACTAATGGCTTTCATTTTGACAGTGCAACAATATTCATTGCGTTATTTACGTTGTTGAGTAGACAAATTTTTCGAACATATGAAGCAGTGAATTAGCAATATCCTTGAAAATCATTCAGATTGTGATTGAAATTGTGTTACGTAATTAGGGTGCCGGAATTTAGTGTGGCATTTCAACACATGAACTTGCAGTCCAGAAACCCAAGATAGTTGTGCAGTCACTGCGCCAACTGAGTGCTGTGTTAGATTAGTTTACTGCATATTTCATATTCATCAGACATAGTCCTCTCCAGTCGCGCGCCATTTAACTCAATCCTCGGCCACCCTGATCTAGCTGCTACCACCCACCCTGCGATGATCGTCGGTACATCTAGCCTGAGGGTGTCCTACCCTACGCTTTCCGGTTCACGGTGACTTCTCAAGAACACGGTTTCCCCCATGCTCATGGTTTCTACGCCTAATACTGCTGGCTTATTGCCATTCTTTCATCTGGTAGTACTTTTCTTAGTCAATTGATAGTCAGCTTCGTGTCCACCGTGTTTCATGTGCATGTGACCGCCCGTATTTTTCTAAATATTCATAAAAAAATCTCGTAAATTAACTTTAAAAGGGCGACCCCATTTGTTTTTTGAAAACTTTATTGTTTTATTACACACGTGTTTTTAAAATAAACTTTTTTTTTTGTTGAAAAAAATGTCATCAGTACGTTTTTTTTATAGTCAACAAATTTTAATAAAAAATGTTAGTTAATCCGATAAAATAACTCATAGGCTTTTAGAAATAATAAACAGAATCCAAATCGAACCAATAACATCGAAGATAATAATTGAATAACATGAAAACTATTAAAGATAGACATTTTAAAGTTTATTTTCGATTATTTTTTTGAAATTTTAAAGTTAATTTTCGAAAAAAAATCATGAATATTCAGAAAAATATGGGCGGTCACTTGCCCATTGGCGACATTGTATATAACGAAGAGTGGTAAAAGCAAAAATATTCCATATTTTTTCTGTAACTAATTTGTATCGAAAGCGACATATTTATATTCGTCGATAACTTGCAATGGCTCTATTCAAAATTATCACCGCATTTGTGCGGGCCAATGACTTCTGCATCTATGCCAAACATGTCGATAACAATAGAAGTCAGAGAGACAAACGGCTTTAGCGTACTGGCTCTTTGTTTTTTATCTACTGAACCCTAAACACGAGTAGAACTGGTTACTGCTACTTCATGACGAATACTAGTACAACACTCTAAATTCAATTTAAAATATTTATCCGGACTAAATGAAGCGTAGCGTTGTACTAATCGTGGCGCTAATTTGCATATAGTTTTTGAACTTACGTATATATACATATAGTGTCAAATTATATGGCTCCAGTGTTCAACAAATAGTCGCGTCGTCATACAACCTGTATTGCCACCAGTTAATAAATTAATAGTTGGTAGAAGAACAGTTGAATCTAATGGTAGATACGAGTAGGTAGGAACATACAATTTTATTCAAACAAATTTTGAAGTTATAGTTAGAGTACCTAGAGGTATTTGGTTAAGAGCACGACCAAGTAACCGCCTCTGTCGTCTAGTGGTAAGAGAGGTCTCGGGTTCTATTCCCAGAGGGGGGAAACTTTTCTACTCGGCTTGTTTGGTGGTAGGGCTTGTTTTAAGTCCGTCAGGCTAGCCACCATCTTCTCTAAGTCTGTCGCCATAACAACAATGCTAACAACTGCATTGTTGTGTTTCGGCAGTAAGAGGTAAGATAGCCAGTTCCTCTGGGTTGAGGATTCCGGGTGAAGCTCGCCCTGACCTTCGTCCTGATCATCACTTACCTTACTATATGTGGTTAAACGGTGGTTTAAATTGGTTTGGAATAAATGGGTGCCGCGCATGTGAAATATAATATTGTCATGGATGGCAAAACACCTGTGATTTCTCTGATAGCGCAGATCTCACAGGAATCACAGGAAAGCATTAAAGGGTTTGCTAATCATTATCATGCTTTTAACGGCTCAACCTTCCGATTTACAAGGTTGACGTTGTCATTCTGTTTATCCAGCTGTTAAATCAGTTTTCGACTATAATACCTTGACATTTAGATTTAGTGGCGATACGAGGAAGTTCTGAAGAAACAAGTGAAACTCAAAAAAAGTTTCATTTGTCGGTACGCCGCGCCGCGCGCCGTAAGCTACATCTAATCTAAGTACCTATCTGTCTACATGACGCTGAAGCTGCACAGGCGCGGCGGCGGCGCACTGTGGGTAGAAAAAAGCTCTGGAAGACATTGGAGCAAAAATTTTAAAGTGTCGATTATTTGCTTGAAATTATTATTTTTGTTTTTTTGACATAGGTACTTGATTTTTTCAGATTAGGTGAAGGTTTAAAAAAACAAAACGCACTAAATCTTGTTATATGAAGTATGTCAAATAATCATAAATAAATAGTTACATCACCGTGTGAAAGGATATAACGACTATTCTCTCCGTTCCGGAGACATAAATACATTTTTTTGCAAAAAAAAAAATAAGTTGCCAATTTGCCTATCAGATTGTATCCTATGATATATTTATGCATAATATTGGCTATTTAGAATCCATTTCAAGAAAAAAATCGTCACTTTAAAATTTAAGCTTCAATGTCTTCCAGGGCGTTTTTTCGATCCACAGTGCGGCGGGATGCCGCGTAGAATTTGCACTAATTCTGAGATATTCTGATTTTTTTTCATCTCGTGGGCCGGCAGCGGTGCGGCACATGGGTGATATTCATTCGTATACACAAACACGCGTCCGGCAGCGGCTCTGGTGTAGTGTCAAGCCTCATTGTATTGTAATTAATGAATAGATTGTTACCTTTAATGTATTGCTCAATACAATTAAGAGGGTTTATCCTAAAAGTTGGCAACGTCTCAAATAACTGTCAAATATTTACCTGTTTTGATTCATAATGCAATATAACTGAATATAAATAAGAAATGTGGCTAACTAGCGAACTAGAATATTAATAATGAATTGCAATTATAACATTGAATTAAATGTTGTACCCATTTTAGATGTAAAAACCGCATTTGGAATGTTTCCAAATAGTTTTTTTACATCTAAAACTAAACATTCGGTGTTACGATATTAATTATTGCATTTCATAATCAATATTCTAGATCGCTAGTTAGCCACATTTTTTATTTCCACACAGTAATATTGCTAAATTAATCAAAACAGTGAAATATTTGACATTTATTGCCCACCTTCAGAATAAACGCTCTTAAGAGAATTGTTTATGTGAATCTGTAAGCACATTTTGTTCGTGTAGTTCAAAGATATCATGGTGCGACTTAAATACTCTTCTCACAACTCCTTCTCATAAAGTAGCGACTAGCGAGTAATGTTCTTGGTTGTTAGAAGTACTCTAATCTTAGTATCTTCATGCCCATTTTCATTAACAATAGGGTAGGCGACACCTAAATTAATGCCTAAATTAAGCACACTGCTGGATATTCAACTCTTGGCCCTAAGTCCACCGTCAAAAATCCAACAGTGCGCTTTTATTAAGAGGAAATGAGGTCGGAGAGACTTTTGAAAATTACGTATTTGAAGAAACTATTGCTGTCGCGAGCGCTCGGCGGTCAGCCGCTATTCGTGCGATAAGGATAGCCGCAGATCCGACTGAAAAGCCTAAGTAAAAAGTCATAATTCGAGGTTTGGCTCTCACCTATTTCCTCCTCCAATATTTGACCAATTTAAAAGATATTTCATAAACTGAATAAGTAGAATATATAGTGTCCCTATGTTTTTCATTTTTCATAAATAGTTGTCAAATTTGTATACTAGACCTCTAGACAGCGGTTTAAATAGGCAATTTTGAGCATTTTTCGAGGGTTCTAGTGCTTACAAAGTTAATGCATCATCAAAAAGGAAAACATAGGGACATACATGTAGTTGATATTTATTTTACTGTAAAAAATAATTGCTTTAAGGTCATAAACCAGAAAGAAAGCAGGCGAGAGCGTTTCTATGGAGAAAAGACCACCCGCATTTCCTCTTAAGTAATACATTAAAAAAAAATGTAATACCTTCAAATGGATTAGTGATAATGTCATTAGAACTGTAGGAACCTTAAACTACACTATACTGGGCAGTACAGTCTGGACTACGTATAGGTACGTACCTACTTCAAGCCAGTGATCGTGTAGTAGTTAGCTCTTCGATCAAGACGTTGATCGTTAAACTACGGTTATTAGAAATTGCTGATAAGATTGATGAAGTAGGTTCTTCCGCTTGACGGATCATATACTCATGTCTACTTGTGTGTTTCCATCACTGGACGCGATAATAAATGAATACATCTTACTTACCTACCTAGATTCTGTTACTCGAGAAACTGATTCTATTCTGTTGAAGAGAGTTGAACTGCACGCGTAGCATGATGCTTTCGATTTCTACGAAGAATAGACATATCTCTTTCTATACAAACTGACATTTCGTTTCTCCGTTTTTGACATCGCACCGTAGAAATCTTTCTACAATCTGTCATTTTGACTTACGTTTCTAACAATCTTTGTCTAGGTCCTTTTATAAATAGACTATTTCAGAACAAAGTTTTCTATACCAAACTGTCAAAATCACACTGACAACTGACTGTTGTCTAAGGTAGTAAAGACAATTTGATTTCAACTAGAATCAATTCTATTTTTTGTAAACTTGACGTTCATAAGTGCCTTTTAAGTGCCTAATTGAAATAAATTGTTTGACTTTGACTTTGACTTTGAAAGAAAATGTGTCTTTGTCTTACTATAAACCTTTTGTAAACTGTTAATCTTTTCAGTAAAAGAGGTGGAAGCCGTAATTATTGGACTGTAAATAGGCACCAAGTAGTTCAACCAGGTTTCAGACTATTTAAAGTATACTCATTCTTTATGGAGTACTGTTTAAAATGTTACAATCAAATACATCCACATACTCCAACGGAATGAAGTGAAATTATAATTGTAAAACGCACACAATGCAGCCAAGCATGATTATAAATCTGGGGATTACACAACTGATATTAAATGCTTGGCTCAATGCTGGTCCTGCTCCTCAAGGGCGCATAAACTAATTGATTAGCATTCGAAAATATTGTTGGATCTGCTGAAGATTGTAAAAACTGTCGCTGCATTGTATATCAATTTTATCGACAAATCCAAACATAATAAGGCATTAAATTGTTATTTTATTTGTTGTTTCCTTCTACTTGAAGTAAAGGGTCATATTCAACTATTCATAACTCCTAAACTATTTGACTTACAGCTTAGGTCTTGACATGAATCAGTTCTTAGGTAATAACTTAGTGCATCTAAAAAGTTAGAGTTAGTCTAGATTTTTTGAAAACATTAAAACATTTGAAAAATGTAACCAAATTTCTTTTTTTTATTTTTTTTTCACACTTTTTGCGTTTCAAGTATTTTTTTGATAAACCTTTTAGTGTCGACTTATTGCCTACTTTTGCAGCTGTCGAACAACACCTGCCTTTTATGCCTGTATGACCTCTACTTTTGTAGATATTGATTTTTTTTTTTCTTGCCACGTGTCGGTAAAAAAACAAATATAGCTGCCATTTCAAAACAGTGGGGGCAACACGCCTTATTATGATGCATTTGTCAATAAAATTGATCATATTGCTTTGTCTTAGCGGGTCGGACACAGGTGACCAGATACACAATAATTGCATAGCACATTGTGTGATAGCGTGAGTGTTGGATCATTAAGCGAACAGCATTCCTCCAGAAATTTTGAAAACTTGTAAAAAACACTTTTGCTTGCCTCTATTTCATATTTTTAATCTATCATTAAAAACCGGAATATACCCACCACAATGGAAGATTTCAAGGGTCACTCCTATTCCCAAGAGTTTGAATAAAACATTAGTAGAAGAATTCCGTCCCATTGCCATTTTGTCATCACCAGCTAAAGTTTTTGAAAACATACTACATAACTATATTTATTTCCAAGTTGAAAAGTATCTGTGTAATGAACAACATGGTTTCAGAGCAAAAAGATCAGTAAATACTAACCTTCTTACCCTAGTAGATTACATATCTAAACGATTAGACCGTGGGAGTCAGGTCGATGTCTTGTACTTTGACTTCCGGAAAGCGTTTGATAGGGTCAATAATGATATTCTGCTGGCAAAGCTATGTGCCATCGGATTTCCCCCAGGGCTGTTACAGCTCCTCGCTGACTATCTTCGCGATCGTCAGCAGTTTGTCAGACTGGGCCTTTATGAATCCCAGCCCTATCATACGCGTTCCGGAGTCAGTCAAGGATCAATTCTGGGACCGCTTCTCTTCTTGATAATGATTAATGATCTTCCTTCAGTTATTCATCACGCCAGAAGTTTATTATACGCAGATGATTTAAAACTCTTTTCCGAAATTAATTCTGAAGTCGATAGTCTGGCACTGCAGCGTGATATTGAGGCGATAGTGGAGTGGGGTGTGAAGAACAAAATGGAATTTAACTCTTCCAAATGCTTCGTCATGAGTTTTACTCGAGCACGAAACCCTATCACCTTTACTTATAAACTGAATGGTAGCGCTATTAATAGAACATCTGGAATGAAGGATCTAGGTGTCACATTTGACAACAAGCTAACGTTTCATGATCACATGGCAACGGTAGCAAATGATTCATTTAGGCGATTAGGTTTCGTTCTGCGCAATGCTAAAGATTTTAGCAACACCAGCGCTATTAAATCTATTTTTAATGTACTGGTTCGTACCAAACTGGAGTCCAGTGCATGCGTCTGGAACCCGCACGAAAAGAAGTACACTTTACTCTTAGAAAAGGTACAAAAAGCTTATCTTAGGTATCTATATAAACGTTTGAATGGATATTATCCTTTTATGTATCCCTCGAACTTTCTTTTAGGCTGTTTAGGTTATAACTCTCTTGAGGTTAGAAGAAAAAATGACCAAATTATTAATATGTGTAAGATCCTTCAAGGAAAAACAGATGCTCCTGAATTGCATGACGAACTGTCCCGTCTTTTTGCTCCCATGAACTATAACCGTAGCAGGAGGCACAGATTGTTCGCCGTGCCTTGGAGTCGAACCGTCGCTCGAGCCCAGTCTCCTGTCCCTCGCACGCTCTCTGCGCTGAACGCTCTCTTGGACGCTAAGCCTCACTGTGATGTGTTCGCGGATGAATGGAAGAAGATCTTGTCAACATGTCTGGAGTATTGTGAGATGAGCGTATGACTGTCGAGTAGCTGTATTCTTTTTGTACTATAGTGTGTTGTGTCTTTAACTAATGTAATTGGCCTTTGGCCGTTTTATGTTAAAGTAAAAATAAATAAATAAAAATTAAGTTCCCTTCAAATTGGTTAAGCTAAATGGTTCTGATCCATGCGTCATGTCCGTGAACGGGCACCGTCAGTGGGGACTGGTCATCTCTTAGCTGCCACGGCTTATGATTATTTTTTTAAATGTTTGAATTGTGTTTTTGTCTTTTTATTACGGACTCTTTTAACGTGCACGTCTTTCTATATTGTTCTCACATGTATATTTTCAACATGAATGATGTAACTAACATTTTGTAACAATATTTTGATTTAAAAGAGTGTCCGTGGAGTTTCTTGCCCGTTCTTCTCCATAGGAACCTACTACGCTTTGGAATGCGCAACTAGCTTCATCTTCATAACAGACCGACCCCTTAACGATTTAAAAGTGCCTGTAATTGGTTTATTTGAAATAAGTGCTTTGACTTTTGAGTTTTGACTGCAACTATCGTTGGTAATTTTGTCAATAATTATCAAAACCTTAATTTTGAATAAAAAATTAAATACATAAACTCACGCCTTCTTGCCATGGGGGTAGGCAGACTCTACAAAACGGCACCTGCTACGATCCTACATATTATGTACTCGTTTGCTTCGTTTAATTAGTTAGATATCAATTTTCGTAGGTTAGACTTCTAACCTACAAAATTAAGTTAATCAACCTTAATAATTTAACATAGGTAATTAATTAAATAAAAAAATATTTCCATTTTTCAGATATGGCCCGCCTCGAAATTAGGTGGAATATTGTTTAATCGGGAGCAAATTCCAAAACCTAATCCCAGTGCAAACAGAAAATTTGTGGTCCTCGTGTGGAAATACTGGGACTGGCTTAAGAACCGACACGTTTTTAACTACGGCAAGCCAGGGTATGAGTACGTAAAACATTATATTTATTAACATGATTGTTGTGTCCGTAGAACTCGTATAATCTAAAACATAATAGACGACGTATATTTAGTAACCTAATCCGCTTAACTGTTCTTAAAGAGTCATAAAGAACCCTGTAAGAAACTGACACGTGTTTCACCTCTCAACGAGGCATCCTCAGGGTGACGATTGACTTGTTGCGAACCCGAAAACGACGTGTTGCCACATCAAGCGTCGAGAGCAGTGACGCAGGTTACTAAATATACGTCGTCTATTGTATTTTATAATGGATTTCCGCAAAGTCACGCCTGAGTCAATTAACTATCGTATAATCTAGCAAGCCTAGCAGACATGATGCTTTTAGCATCGATGATTAGCGATTTAGTTACTTTCCAAAGCTTAGTAGTAGCAGCAGCTACGCTACTGACAGAAGATCGTAAGATAATCGGCACGCAATTTTGATACCACGCTCGAAGCGAGTCACCAAACCACGATGCAGCATTGCAGCATTGAATTCGCTGTAATGTTGTTTTTGCGAAGAAGAAAAACGGACAGAGTCACCGAAACACAATGCAGCATAATTACAAAATCACTGAAACCAAACACCGGGGATTACAGGCACGAAGTTATCTTGTTGTGTAAAATCAATCAACTCATCGCAGTCTCAATAGGCCTCTCCCGGGATGCGCCCCAACACCCTGTCATCCAGACTGTCCCAGCCACCTTTTTAAGGTCGTCGGTTGTTCGGTCCATCTAGCTGGGGGCGTGCGTCACTATGCTTGCCGATACGCGGTCTCTACTCCAGGACTAGTTTGCTCCAACGGCCATCGGTCCTTCGACATACATGGCCAGCCTACTGCCACTTCAGCTTGCTTAATCTGCAAGCTATGTCGGTGACTCCGGTTCTTTTCCGAATAATTTCATTTCTGATTTTATTCTTCAAAGAAACTCCGCTCCATAGTGCATATGTAAAATCTCCGATGCCAAAAGTAACATCTCTGCTAAGGCCTTAATTGTTCGTCAGCCTTTATTGATTATGGTCATATTGAATCAGCTGATTTGATACCCGAGCTTGTCAGACAGGTGATTTGTTAAGTATTAACTAGCCGTTTGAAGATGGACCATGATGTAGGTAACCTATTATTATAAAGGTTTAGGGTACAAGCACGGTAAAAATATATTCATTGTACTTATAGGGTGTCTAAAAAAATTACCATTAAATTGAAGCAGGTGTCTGAAGTCTTCATAGGTTAAATGCAACATATACAAACACCTTTACATATCTAATAGAATGTAAATTGTATATTTAGATTACTAGGTGTACATTGTATGTATACCTACTAATATACCTTTTCACTACTTCATCAAAGCACGCGAACTTCTAACGTCAACTTTTCGAAATATTTCGAAATATCGGTATTCAAACTATAGAAGAACAGGGTGTAAAGTTAACTCATCCTCCATAGAAAAGGGAGGATCCTTCGACCACACGGGTGTGTCTGGTGGGCAACTGCCCAACGATTCCGCCTCCTCCGTCGCGAGCACTTCTGCTTCGCAGAAGGAGGTGACGGCTTCCCACGCCCTCTCGCTCCATACCAGGGCCGGACGCGACAGATCACTGCTGCCGATCGCCTCCACAAGGACACGGTGGTGCCCCGCCCAAGCCTGGCAGACCTCCACCGTATGCTCCACCGTGTCCTCCGGGCGATCCACACAGTGGTGACACCCGGGCGTTTCCTCCCACCTTATGCGGAACAGGAACTCTCGAGACAACCGTGTCCGGTGAGGACCTGCGTCAGGCAGAAGGTGAGGACGCCGTGGCGCCTCTAGCCAAAAATGCCCCTGACACCACCCATGATGTGGATAAATAGTAGATAAAAGTTTGTATGGAGTTTCGTCATTTTTGCCGATGAGAAATCCCAACGTTCGCGCAGCTTATTTTAGGTTAGTAGGTAGAAATTCGACATTAACAGTTCATGTTGAAAGGGTAAATTTTACCTTTACATTTTAAATTCTACCTTTTAAATTTTAGTCTATATCTTAAATCTGCTCAGGATTTTGATGAGTCTCCCTTTTTTCATATTCCGGTCTTTAATCAAATCCTATGAAATAATACTAAACCTAACTACATACTTAGATACAAAAAAAAAGTAAAATGGTATAACATAATAAAAACAAGGAGATACTCAGGCATCAAAGTACTCTTCCGCATGGCTGTCAATCCACACGAATGCCAGTAGTTATTTTTGAAAATCTCTGTTCACACAATACTTAGATATTCCGCAAAATATTCATTTAACATTATTCAATTTAGTTAGAAAACTAACTTTGGACGTTGAATGGAAGTATTTCATACATAATTTAAACAGTTTAGAGTAAATAACAGCAACATATTTTACACATTAGATAGTCACAAAAAAGAGTAGGTATTGGCCGCAGATTCCTCCTTTCAGCGAATAACAACAAACTGCCGTCCTTAATGTGCCAAGCATCAATCCTATTCCCATCATGGCATTCTCAATCCCATTTTGGTCTACCCTTGATGGTTATAAGGGAATCCTATGTTCAGCAGTGCATCGCTTGGATGAAGAGCAACACCGGATACAGGAAGTACAGTCAGCCTCTAAAAGATGTAAGATTTCAATTAATTGCCTCCAATCTTTGTTCCACAATGTTGCACCATTGTGTAGCCACAAAAAAATTAAGTTCCCAATGTGTACTGCATACTAAATTGTAGGGATACATTGATAGAGTATTATTATGGAACAGATAAAGACACGAATTCAATTAATTGACTTTAACAATCAATTGAATTCGTGTCGATGCTTACATCTTTTTGAATCTGAACCTACAATGAAATTGTTTATTTTGTATGAATGCCTGCTGGGGTTGCGGGTTTGTCCGAAAGGGATATCGCGGCCCCGGCACACAGGCAACGGAAGGAACACGGGTGGGTTTTAGTCAGTAAAAGTCTGACACACCCTCTCGCTCTGCCCAGAGCGGGAGAAGTCATTTGATGAATTCCTATCTTGAACAAAAAAAAAAAAAGGGGCTAAGACTTAGACTACACGCTTAGGGCCTCGGCTTAGGGCGTCGCTGGGGGAGGACAGCAAGGGACAGGCTGGATTGGATTAATATTATTATTAGTTGATGGTCAAGGATCACACCTAGGTATTTAGCTCGCTTCTTCCAAGGGATCGGCTTGCCATACATGGTGACCGGGCTGGGTGTAGGGGGGAGCGAGACGACGCAGTCTCGAGAAGTGCCCAACGATTGATGTCGGGGATGTTATATTATGTATATGCTGATCGCGTGGTAAATTATGTTTGTACGATGCAGGATTTTGTGTGACGTCAGGTCTTTGATGCGTAGTTCGCATGTGGCGTTGTAGATGCCGCCACAAAATAAACCGACATCAATACGCTGTTATAGACTTTAAAAGCAAGATGCTGTAGTACTAACATCTCTGTAGAACGAATCCTCGTTTTGAAACGCCGCCCACGTATAATTATGTAGTATCGTATACGCTAAATGCGTGTAATGTTTATCATTCATGCGGTCATGCATAACCACAATAAGCAAAACATAAGTTCCTGCGGTTAACTACAGCTATGTAACATGAGATGACAAGTGCCAATAGGATTTTTGTTTTATTCTGTGCATTTAACACGCATTTTCGGATACTTCCTCTGATTATGTTCGTTGCTCGTATTGATCATACAGGCCCAATGTGTGTTAGGATACAGGCTAGTTATGTACTGATCAATACTGGTACAGAAACAGGTATACAAGAGATATTAAAACCATAAAACATGACACTGTTATTATTCAATAAAATCATCAAAATATACCAGTTTTATACAAACATTGACATCGGTGAATATTACATAAAAAACCGGCCAAGTGCGAGTTGGACTCGCACACGAAGGGTTCCGTATCACCGTACAATATTTAGCAAATATGACGTATTAAAAAAAAACTACTTACTAGATCTCGTTCAAACCAATTTTCCGTGGAAGTTTACATGGTAATGTACATCATATAATTTTTTTACTTTTATCATTCTCTTATTTAAGAAGTTACAGTGGGGGACACACATTTAACAACTTTGGAAGTGTCTCTCGCGCAAACTATTCAGTTTAGAAAAAAATGATATTAGAAACCTTAATATAATTTTTAAAGACCTATCCATAGGTACCCCACACGTATGGGTTTGATGAAAAAAATATTTTTTGTTTCAGTTCTAAGTATGGGGAACCCCAAAATTTATTGTTTTTTTTCTATTTTTGTATGAACATCTAGTTTCAACAGTATAGTTCTTATAGTTTCGGAAAAAAGTGGCTGTGACATACGGACGGACTAACAGACAGACAGACATGACGAATCTATAAGGGTTCCGTTTTTTGCCATTTGGCTACGGAACCCTAAAAAGACATGATTACTTCGTAAAGTATTATGTGTATTATTTTAATTATTGTAAATGTGAGGACTTTGTGGATATTTTGTTTATTTTCTTTTCTTTCATAATTTTTTCTTTCACAATTAGTTTTAATGATGGTCTGGCAGTTTGAGTAGTTTATGCGGCCTACACAAATGTCCTTTCTTTTGTATTGTTCGTCGAGTTAAGCTCCTTAAGTTCTGAGTTGAGCTCCACGCTTACTGACAAATGCTTGCACTGACTGAACAGGTCCACTCAAATCTGTGTGGTTCATTCCTCAAAAGACCTTTTCAGACACTAACCTACATGGTCCTCATATGGCCTGACCAAGATTATGTCTGGACTTTAAAAGAGACTGCGACCTCTGAGTTTGTTTCGTACATTCTTCTCAGAGTAGTAAGATAGGAAACGCCGAACTGCTATATAATTACACATTTTCGTTAATGATTACGACTAATCTGTTTCATTTTGACAGTTCAACAACATTAATTGCGTTATTTACATTGTTGAGTTGATTTTTTTTTTAACTTAGAAGCAATCTGTTTCAAAACAATTCAGATTCTGATTGATCGTGTTTTACGTAATTAGGTACAGATTTATCTAATTTTTAATATGACGTGTAAAAGTGATTCCAATATCGTATTTACAAAATAAACAATTTCATTGTAGGTTCAGATTCAAAAAGATGTAAGCATCGACACGAATTCAATTGATTGTTAAAGTCAATTAATTGAATTCGTGTCTTTATCTGTTCCATAATAATACTCTATCAATGTATCCCTACAATTTAGTATGCAGTACACATTGGGAACTTAATTTTTTTGTGGCTACACAATGGTGCAACATTGTGGAACAAAGATTGGAGGCAATTAATTGAAATCTTACATCTTTTAGAGGCTGACTGTACTTCCTGTATCCGGTGTTGCTCTTCATCCAAGCGATGCACTGCTGAACATAGGATTCCCTTATAACCATCAAGGGTAGACCAAAATGGGATTGAGAATGCCATGATGGGAATAGGATTGATGCTTGGCACATTAAGGACGGCAGTTTGTTGTTATTCGCTGAAAGGAGGAATCTGCGGCCAATACCTACTCTTTTTTGTGACTATCTAATGTGTAAAATATGTTGCTGTTATTTACTCTAAACTGTTTAAATTATGTATGAAATACTTCCATTCAACGTCCAAAGTTAGTTTTCTAACTAAATTGAATAATGTTAAATGAATATTTTGCGGAATATCTAAGTATTGTGTGAACAGAGATTTTCAAAAATAACTACTGGCATTCGTGTGGATTGACAGCCATGCGGAAGAGTACTTTGATGCCTGAGTATCTCCTTGTTTTTATTATGTTATACCATTTTACTTTTTTTTTGTATCTAAGTATGTAGTTAGGTTTAGTATTATTTCATAGGATTTGATTAAAGACCGGAATATGAAAAAAGGGAGACTCATCAAAATCCTGAGCAGATTTAAGATATAGACTAAAATTTAAAAGGTAGAATTTAAAATGTAAAGGTAAAATTTACCCTTTCAACATGAACTGTTAATGTCGAATTTCTACCTACTAACCTAAAATAAGCTGCGCGAACGTTGGGATTTCTCATCGGCAAAAATGACGAAACTCCATACAAACTTTTATCTACTATTTATCCACATCATGGGTGGTGTCAGGGGCATTTTTGGCTAGAGGCGCCACGGCGTCATCACCTTCTGCCTGACGCAGGTCCTCACCGGACACGGTTGTCTCGAGAGTTCCTGTTCCGCATAAGGTGGGAGGAAACGCCCGGGTGTCACCACTGTGTGGATCGCCCGGAGGACACGGTGGAGCATACGGTGGAGGTCTGCCAGGCTTGGGCGGGGCACCACCGTGTCCTTGTGGAGGCGATCGGCAGCAGTGATCTGTCGCGTCCGGCCCTGGTATGGAGCGAGAGGGCGTGGGAAGCCGTCACCTCCTTCTGCGAAGCAGAAGTGCTCGCGACGGAGGAGGCGGAACGCGAGAGGTAAATTTCGCGCCCTCGCGCCCCTAGCCGCCGCAGGAGACGCCCTGGGCGTCGGCAATCGCAGGCCGATTCCCGGCCACCGTAGGCGCGGGCTTGCAGACGGTGAGCAATGGGTAGCTCGCCGTCCGATAAGGACCAGGCCCGGATCGACGGCGCGTTGCAACTGAAGGAACACGGGTGGGTCAGTAAGAGTCTGACACGCCGGCCAGAGCGGGAGAAGTTATTTGATAATTTCCCACCCAAAAAAAAAGGGGATACATTTTCAAATATCCTTCGTTAGTGCTCACCTACGTTTTATAAAGAACCATTGTGTAAAATTTAATGCTTCTAGACCCAGCGGCTTAGGTTGTGCGTTGTCTGTCAGTTAATGATTTAAGATTTTTTTAAGTAGAAGATATCTACATAATTTCTGATCATGGATTTTTGTTCTATTTGCAGAGATAAAGAAAATAAGTTACTAGAAGATTGCAGTGTGAACAACTGTATTTTTTCAGGCAATGACAGCCTGATAGATACAGCAGATGCTGTCGTCGTACATTTGCAGAGAGGCCTTGTACCTAAAGTCAAAAATAGAAACCAGTCACAAATATGGATATTTTTAAACGACGAGTCTCCAAAGAATGCATTCTCTTTAGCAAAAAAAAAACCTGACATGGACAGTCTTTATAATGTATTCAATTGGTCTATGACTTACCGGTAGGTTTAATTTCCTAAGTTCTTGTATGTTAAAGACTTCAACAAAGTAACAACAAAATTGTTACTCGGTCATCATTATTATTATAGCTCACTGCTTGATAAACATAATATTATTTATAAATAACTAGCTGCTCCCCTCGGCTTCGCACGGGTAGCACTATGTACTTATCTACGGTGCACCTACCTACACACTTACCCTACTTACTTATCCTACCTAGCCTACTTACTTACCCTACCTACCCTACCCTGCCTACCTACCCTACCTACTTACTCTACCAACCTACCCTACCCTACTCTGCTAAATTCACATTCATCAAACGCGCTAACTGTCCAACGCGCGAAGTTAATCTATATTAATAACTTAACGACTATTCGTTAAGTTTTCTGAAATTTTTCTAATTTCTGCGCAAGTTTCTTAATTTTTCTTTCCGTAAGAACCTTCTCCTTACAATAACAAACACAACAAAAAAATAATTAGCGAAATTGGTACAGCCATTCACGCGTGATGCCGTGACCAAGGGATATAGGGATGCATTTTTATGTATATATACGTAGATAGTTGCACGTTATTGTAACTGAAGCCGACAATCGATCGAGGTTCTACCACTTTCAAATGTTTTGAGAAATTCTGAGCCGATCGCTCAAAGCCAAACCGATAGTGCGCGCCTGGGCGCATCTTATAAATATTTTTCCCACTATAACATCATGTTCTATTTTTCAGGAGTGATGCGGATGTGCCTGTTCCATACGGTCGAACACTTCCATTAGAACATCCTTTAAATTCAGAGTTTAGGTTCTTCCAAGATATTGCTGAAATGATTCCAAACTGGAAAAGGAAAAAACGTGACAAAATAGCCGTAGTACTAATGTCAAATTGTGAAGTCAAAGCTAGAAATGACTTTTTGGAAAAGTTACGGAAAAATGTTAAAGTTGATGTTTATGGCGGTTGTTCGGATGAAGAATCATTTAAAACTGGGTAAGATAATGTCGGTAATCATAGTAAAATGCTTGTTTACCTTATAAAATTCATTTTCTGTGTGAAATAAGGTACACACTGAAATGTGTGGAATGTAAAATGTTTTAATCACTGATTACATATAATAGATCGTGGCTAAGAGGTCGTGGCTAAGTAATAACAGCCGCACGGGTCGATCCATCAGGGACCCGAAAGTTTGATAACCAGTCTTACCAAGGGGTATCGTATTATAACCCAGTTACTAGATTGTGCAGGTCAGATACTCAGTCGCCCCATGCAAAACACTGGTATTCAGCTGCATCCAGTTGGACTGGAATCCGACCCCAATGTAGGTGGGCCCGTTTGTTTCCAATCTACAGCTAATACATACATTTTAAAATTATGTTAATTACTCACTATCTTTATTTCCATTGATCGGACCCGTTGTCGGGTATAGGTCTCCTTCAGCTTGTTCCAGACCTCTCTGTCGTTTGCTTTTAATATCCATTCGCTTCCTGCAACAGCTTTTAAGTCTTTTATGTACCTTCATTGAAGGTGCCCCCTTTTTTTTCCTTGCGGTCCTTTCCATAGTATTGTCTCTGATGTCCATCTTTTGTCTGTGTATCTCGCTATATGCCCTTTCCTTCGCCACTTCTGTTTTAGAACGGCGAGGCGTCTATAATTTTCGTATTCTGTCTTATGTGTTGGCTTTCTACCTTGTGTTTTCTCCTAATTTTTTGTATGCTCCTTTCCATTGCCTTCCGACTTGCCACCGGTTTGGTTTTTATTTTTGTGTTATATATGTCCATGTCTGGCATCCGAATGTAAGAGTAGATAAAACACAGGTATTCAATACGATTTTCTTTAGGTGGAGGGGAAATTTCCATTTCAGAATTTTCTTTAGGGACCAGAATTCTTTCCAGCTCATGTTAATGCGACGTTTTTTCGCATTCTTTACTTAAAGAGTTTATCATGTTTTCTAGGTTTTTACTTGTTTCAGCGAATACAACAATATCGTCCGTGAGTCTGAGATGAGAGAGTCGATCTCGCTTGACTCTAATCCCTTCTGACTGCCAGCTTAGATTATCAAACCTGTGCTGTAGTACTGCTATGAACAGCTTCGGTGAGAGGACATCCCCTTATGTCTCACTCCTCTTCAGATTGTTATATCTGGGCCTCGATTCTCTAGTCTGACTTGGCTTACACTACCATAATAGATGTTTTTCAGTACTCTGACGCATTTTTCGTTTATGTGGCATTTATTCAGAGCTTCTCAAATAGCATCGTGAGACATCGTATCAAACGTTGTGGCATAATCGATAAAACCAATGTATGTATGTATGCCTGTTGAACTCCAAGTATTTCTCGATCACTAGTTGCATTACCTGTATGTGGTCCGTTGTAGAAAAACCGGTTGAAATTGGTCGATCTTCGGACTCGGCTTTGTAGGATTGATGCGAACAGTTTGTATGCACTGATTATATACAAAGAATATGAAAACTGATAAACCCTCATCAGTTAATTCAACCACCTCTGTGGTCTAGTCGTTAGACCACCTGGCTAAGACCCAGAGGTTCCGGGTTCGATTCCCAGTGGAGGCAAAATTTTCTGCTCGGTTTGATGGTTGTCCTAAGTCCACTAGGCCAGCTACCACTATTTTATCTAAGCCTATTGTGGTCTATTGTTGTGTTTCGGCAGTTAGAGGTAAGATAGCCAGTTCCTCTGTGGTTGAAGATTCCGGGTGAAGCTTGCTTCCACCTTCGGCTTGATCATCACTTACCACCGGGTGAGATGTAGGCTAAGAGCTTCCCCGTTGTGGTTAAAAAAAAAACATACAGTGTGAAAGAAATCAGCTAAATAAATAAATAAAATTATGTAATTCAGGCAAAACCCATATTTCACAAAATAAAGTAAAATATTACAATACTGCAACAGAACAGATCAGAATAGAATGCCAAAGTTTAATGCAATACAATTTAACATTTTTGAATAACCGTCTCGAACGAGGAGCAAGCAAGCTATATAATTTTTTCAAAGCGAAATTTTATTTTATTTCAGGTGCCCTGGACATTTTAGAGCAGATTGCGACCCAGTAGCAGAGTATTTATTTTATTTAGTATTAGAAAATACTAGTTGTTTTCAATACTTGACCGAGAAGGTGTTCTACCATGCTTACGGGAAAGGAGCTATACCAGTTATTTTCGGTCCCACAATTCACGACGTTGACAACCTACTACCACCAAATTCCTATTTACATGCTGACGCGGAAACAAATATAGAATTACTCGCAAGGGAAATAAAAACATTAGCGGCAAATACTGACCTACTTCTTAGTATGCATATGTGGAGGAATCATTTCAAAATAGTCAATGAGCACGGATACTTTGGAACAAAATCTTATCATTTGTGTCGTGTATGTGAAGCACTGAATTATAATGACAAGACAGAGAAGATTTACGACAAAGAGCTTCTTGGCCGTTTCCTAGATCCGTCAAGAACCTGTTATTAATAACTATAGGTAATGTAATGAAAGATGTGAAGTATAATATAAAATGTATTTTTGTTGATTTTTTAATTAACTTCGTAAATAAACAAAGAAAACTTCAAACTCAAGACCAACGGAAATTTCTTTGGCACAACATTTCTCTGAGTCCGCAAATCATTTCAAAGAGTTTTGAGTTTGGGTCCCGGGATTTTCCAGGAGAAATATAAATCTACTGTTCATTGAGTAATAAATTTCATCGCATTGTTATTCAGGGAGAGACTGGTCCCTTTGAATTATGATACAAGTTTGTTTTTATTACTTTTATTGTTGAAGGTGCTAAAAAGGGATCTTGGTAAACGTTCTGAAGATTTTAGCAGATTTTTCATAATATCCAGCAGTTTTGAAAATCATAATTGTGGCAGTGCAACCAGTTAGTAGGTATCATAGCAGATACTGGCGGCGAACCAGTTTTCTAAGGGCATACGGGTGAAAATTGGTCGACCGCGATTGTCCAGGGTTGTACCTCTCCTGGGTTTCGGTTGGTCGCGCAACCAACTAAACGGTTTTAGGTACTTACCTACATTTATTTTGAGCTGTTTACAGTTGTTGGCCATTTGATTGCTGTATCATAGCTTCGTTGTCAGTTCGTATAAAAAGTTTGAATAGAAACAACAGCAGGTAGGTAATTAAGGCTAATCCTCTTTCCTTTTATTTATATAGCAACAACGCTGTGCCGACAGCGAGCAAGTAACAAAGTAGTTTGGCTAATCCTTTAAGGAAACATCCATGTTAAGCCTTTGAGAAAACTTCTCTTAGCATTACAAAGCTATGGAACGACATTAATTGGTTTAAGAAATACATGACCGCTCATAAAAGGCTTAGAGAGAGCTTAATTTAGAGCTCGGCTTCAGCAAAGATTTTAATACAAGGCTTAGTTTGTTGGGACTATCTTTGTTTATTAATTAATTAATTTGCGGACATTTTTACTTGGATTTAAAGAAGTCTTTAATAAACTTTTTGTGTCAGTGTGCAAAACAGCTTGGATAGTAATGAACACAGCATGTAAAATGTCTAGCAGTTAGTTTTATATTCTTAGGCTAGTATACAGCGTGTATTAGAAAGATGTGGTCAAATTATTACAGACCATCAAATTGAATAACATTCTCCATGGGACCAACATCGTATTTGTTTATGAAATTCACTGTTTTTAATCACATTTTGATTGTTCAATATGTATGCACACAGATTTTTGATTAAACCAATAGATATCCCTGAGTAACTGTCTTAACCACATAGCTTCCTTAGTAGTTGCACAGGTGGCCATAAATTCGGCCTCTGTCGTGGAGCTCGTGGATAAGACCACAGTTTTCTGACGTTGAGATGACCAAGTAACAGTGGCTCCATTTTTAAGGAATACATAGCTATAGTGCGCGCGGAACTAGTTGGCCGCGCCTTAGGTATGTGAGCGGTGGGACGGAGAGGCGGGGGCGCTTGCTGTCATACTCAGTGCAGCGTCGTACTTCGCGACGGCAACACGCGTTGAAAGTTCCGGCTAGTTTAGATAAAACGCACATGAGATTGCAATAGCGAGATGAGTCCACCAATAAAAAGACAATCTAAGGAAATAATATTTAAAGTGCATACGTTTTAAAAAAAACGGAAAGCCGATGTCAATAGTTTAGAATATAAAACTGATGCGAATATACATAAATTAGAAGCAGAAGCAACAGGGATGTCAGAACGAAGTGTAAGGAGAGTGATTGCTGAAAGTAAAACTTCCTTGCAAAATACAGGGGAAGCAAAATTTAGTTCTCGGCGGAGACCAAAAGAAATAAAAAAGAAAATACAAGTTGATGATTTTGATTGGAGTGATAAGAAGAAAAATAAATCAGTTTTATACGGTAGAGAAAAAAAATCCAAGTCTACGAAAACTAAATGCTTTGTTAAAAGAGGATAATATTTTAGATTGCGGAATAACTTTTTTAAGAGAACTTTTGCACAAACTGGGATATTCATTTAAAAAATATAAATCGAAAAGGTCCCTTTTAATAGAGAGACCAAACATTGTTGAATGGCGAGTTTGAATTGAGTTTGAATTTGAGGGCCAAAAGAAAATTCAGAGAAGACAAACAAAATATATTCTTTTTGGACGAAACTTACGTTAACCAAAGTCACAATGTCCAAAAATGTTGGCAATCTTCGTCGGAGCCTGGAATTTATACAGCTATAGGCAAAGGAAGGCGTTTAATATAGGCGTTCACGCTGGTAGCCGGAACGGGTCACGTGACTTCCTAATGATTAAGGCCGCTTTCACATTAGGACGTTAGCAGCGCGATAATAGTGCGGCAGAAGCAGATGCCAGTTTAGATAAGTGTGGCGCACTTCATTTAAAAAATGGACGCCAACGGGGAAACATTGTCGCTCCTGCTTTTGATAGTAGATACTCTTTCGGCACCATCAATGTCGCGTTAAAAAAAACGAAGAAGACAGTACTGGACTTTGAGACTGTACTGGATTAGTCCTTTGTTTCAAAATCGTCATGTGCATAGTGATTATACAACAGTATTCAATGTAATTAAAAATAATAATATTTTTTTTATTATGTTCGAATAACAAAAAAAGTCTTTTTACGTATTACCTAAGTCGTCCTAAGAGGAGTATCCAACGTCGTGACACTAGATTCCGCAAAAGCATTTCAGCAGAGGAAAGACATATTTGCAACAATGGCTCATCGCCGACTGAGCTACTGTTTATAATATGAAATTCTGACTGGGCGACCGTCGCGCTGCTAAAGTCGCCTGCCTTAATGTGAAAGCGGTCTAAAACAATCGAAGCGTGCAATCATAGCCCGCATCCCGCGCGGCTTTCGCCTCACTTTGAACAGTCCTTTATTCATTGAAATAAAGGCTTGTGCCGACTGGCGCAGTTGTCACAAATTACATCTTTTTTTTTACTTTCACTGTTGATTGCGTAGTCCTTTACAACTTGTTTTGTCATTTCCAAAAGCAGATTGAATAAATGAGAGATTTTTAGGGT
Organism: Agrochola lota; assembly: GCA_947364205.1. NCBI lineage: Eukaryota > Metazoa > Arthropoda > Insecta > Lepidoptera > Noctuidae > Agrochola > Agrochola lota. The sequence continues at coordinate 11,079,970 of OX376223.1, read as the reverse complement.
TAACAAATGTAATAGAAATACACAATCTGTGAAAATTTCAACTGTCTACTTATTACGGTTCATGAGATTACAGCCCGCTGACAGACCGTTCCGTTCATTCCGTTTGGCACTCTTCACGTAAGGAACCCTAAAAATTTCTGATTTGTTCAATCATTCTTGCAGATATGCTTGTTGTGCAAAGGGTGACCTTCCAGGGGTTTGGTTGACTACAAACACTATCTCATATCCAGTCCAAGGACTGATAGGGACCATGTCTACTTAAGAGCATGATGCCGACGCATGCCGCTGGAACTAGCTACTCCGTTGCTAGTACAAGGACCGTCGCACGGTTGCAGCAGAGAAAACCGCTTTGTGACGTTTATCAGTTAAAAAGAACTGCTATTGACCATGTCTCCAAAAGAGCGTGATGCCGACGCAATGCCGCTGAAAAACCGCTTGCGTCACTTTATGGAAGTGTTGCCCTGAGTACTCCGAGTGCATATGTGAGGTATCGTGTGAGTAATGGCTGACCAAATACGTGTTGCGCTCTTACGCTAACGTAAGGGTTACTCACAGGTTTATATAATAATATACTTTGCATCCCTCTATTATTTATAAGCTTTCTAAAACCATATCCAGTGTGATTACATATTCATCGTTGACAAGGCATCGGACTTCTTCATATTTAGGAATTCATTTCTTATATCGGTCGGAGGCTGACTAGTCTGGGACAAGCCCAGTTCTTCCAAAAATGTATTAGCCTAGGGTAATTTAAGAACAGTCACAACGTGTACTAAAGTTCACGTCTAAATGTATTAAATTTAAATACTCATCCCCTTTCAGACATGTTTTGGTATTACTAAAACAAAAAGTTTTTCGGAATTTTTGACCCTTTTTTTTTTTTAAAGGTTATTATTAAGATATCTTTATGAATTTGTCCCAGTCTAACTATCAATATTTAAACTACTATTTAAAACTATGTGCACGTACTCGGTAGTACATTTTTTTTAAATCTGTATTTAAAAGTTTTCGCTAAAGTTTAATAAAAAGTAAGAAAAGACACATAAAAATATAATTTTAAGCATTGCAGAGCCACACTGAACGTAAATAGGAACAAAATATAGTATCTACACTATCAAGGCATCTACCAGCCAGATTTGAACTCGCTAAGTCGTCAATTTTGTTCACAGGGCCAAAATTCGAAGTGAAAGTGTAAAATTTCTTTAAAATATTTAAATTAACGAAAATTTCGGACTTTTAAATTTTTAAATTATCGGTAGCTGCCTCTTTACTTTACCTCATTTGCCTTTGGACCACTACGTTTGAAACACCCTGTAGATCACCACTCTGGTGTATTGTTTGTAGTTGAAAATAACATCGAAAGATTCAAATTTAAGATGACATTAACAATATCACGGGAACAAAGCACGCTAAAAATGATCTAATTATATATACAGCACTTTTTCAAAGACTGCATTAAAGTTTCTACGTACTACCATACCGACTTCAAAATATGGCTGCTAATATGGTTCGAAAAGTTAATTTCGCCTATTACGTCTATCCTTAGTTAGTGCACAAGAAACTTTATTTGATCAAGATTTTTGAAGTAGAAAATAAAACTTTCTTAATTTCAATGTATTTCGTGACAAGCGATTAATTTTTTTTCAAAACCGAGAAGGGGTCCTAAACAGATTTCATCTCTGAGGCCCTTAAACTTTAGTAAGTTTAAGGGCTTCAAAGATGCCTCGTGTATGTGCAAAATTGCATTGCAAAAACATAGTATGTTCTCACCAATACGGTAGGTTTTAGAAGAACTAAGGATGTTACGATCGTTGTTGCTTGGTTTCCCGTATTCAAAAGGGGTTCTTTGAAAGGTTGCACACTATCAGCTGTTTTATTGACAAAGACAGTCCTACAACATGATTGATATAACGTCCTTATTAACAATTTTACATAACATTAATGCAGGGTCGAAACTATGTCAATACCGTTGGATAATTTAGAAATATAGGAATATTAAAATTAAAACTGAAACCGGATATATTATTAGAATTACTTTTAGAAGTCTGGCACAGGGTGACCCAATATCCTCACTACTCTTGAATGTGGCAATAATAAATATATGTAAAACTGTTGTTAAGGTTTAATCCACTTCACCTTAATCCACACACACGCGTCGCGCAGAAATCTGTGCCGGCTCTACAACGAGACGCAGATTAGAACAGACATAATTATTTCTGCGTCGCATGTGCGTACGCCGCAGCGTACGCAGCTGTCAGTACATTAATGTATGCATTGCACAAAAACTGCTCTGCCCTGCGCTGCGTGGACCTGCGACTCCTGCGTCTCGGCATACGCTTTCCCTTACGCTTAGCCTTAGCCAGGCGATATCAGTAACGATAACGGGTGCAGAGAGGAAAAGTGTTACGATGACTTTAAAAAATTGCCCAAATCAGAGTTTTCAACTCGTCAGAATTAGGGACAGCCCACAATTTCTTCATCAGATTTGCCTATTTAAGTCATTATGGGTTAGGCCGCACACGATAATACCAAAATCAAAGACTCTGAAGATCACTTGATTTTTGGCCCAATTTCGAAATCTGTAAGTGGACTCCTGACCACGGGGCTCCTATCTGAAACTTTCAAATATATTTTCGGTGTTCTCTTGTTATGCCAAACCACCTTAAGTACCAACTTTTTGCCCTGACATAAATCTCATAGAAAGGTTGATAAATGAAATGTAAAGGGTGGTGGAAGGGAGGAGAGAGGAAGAGGCCAACTCATCCCCCCACCCACGTTCAAAGGAGACACATTTTCAAGGTCAATATCGAACATCTCGAAGGTCAAGGTAAAATAAAAAGAAGAATATGTAGTATTTGTTTATTTTTTTAAGTATTGCGTAGTCGACCTTGTCCGGTTTAGCGGGGCTCCTTTTTTATCTATGGGTTTAAAGGAACCTAACACGAAGGAGATGACGGGGGTATAGCCTCATGTTATTTCAAGTGAGGCGGCACGTTTCTAATCCCAACCCCTCGGCTTGGTCTGTAGTTCAATATACACTGATAGTAACTAAAAAAAAAAACAATTGTCATTGACGGAGCATTGAGTTCGATCCTAAAGTAAGGTCGGGTGCAGATCCTAAGTTAAACTGGGATTAGTTTCGTTGGTCTAGCTAGTGATTGCAAACGAAACTGTTGAGCGTGGAATCCTGATGGACTCGTTAGAACAACGAATTCTACCAAGAACAGTATTAGGTATTCTGTTTTTATATTAGGACATGTTCATTAGCAGCTTGGTGTTTGGCTTTATGCAATGGCGATAGGCTCGTGCCCCATTCATCATCGCCATCACCATTCAGCAGAGAGATGTCCACTGCTAGACTTAGCCTCCTCAAATCCTCGCCACATTAACCGATCCTCGTTATAAGCTGTGCCGCATCCAGCGGATTGGATATATAACGTTATTTATTTATTACTTTAAGCACACAAATGTACAGAGGCGGACTTAATGCCATAGACATTTTCTACCAGTCAACCTTTGGGTGATGCAGAGATAAACAGTGGTAGGTGCAATATCGAAAATTGTGGAATAAATATTTATTTAAATATAAGGATACACATATACCTATTAACCTATATATATAATACAATATAAGTAAATACAAGAACAGATAAATACACATAAATACACGAATATACTGAAACAAATAAGACAAACAATGGGAAAACATTACCGTTGTGATGATACTGCCAGCTTCTTACGAATGTGCTCGCAAACTTTAACTTTAAAAGATACCTCCCCACATACTCCAATAGAAAGAAACGCAATTTAAATCTTGTATTAAGCGCACACTATACGCAGCCAAGCATATAATAAGTTGGGGATTGCATCGCTGACAAAAATGCTTGGTTCAACGCTGGTCCTGCTTAACAAAGGCGCATAAAAAATTTGGGCTATTTAATTTGCCAGTTGTAATTGGTCTAAATTGTATTGGACTTTTTGCTTAAGTGTTTTAAACTTAAAAGTTACCGTTTGTCCACTATGATCAGACGGCAAATAATTTACGATGGCTTTATCTAAATAATTACAATCGCAGAAGACATTATCGATACAAGTAGCAGAAGTTGGAGTTACTCTAGTCGGTTCTGTAAAAATATTAGACAAATTGAACGATTTAAAAAGGCTTATTATTCTACTGCTATTTGAATTATTTTCCAGAATGTTTATATTAAAATCACCACAAATAATTGCGGCTTTGTTGCTAGATGCCAGTTTCGCTAGGACATCTTCCATTATTGACTCAAATAAAGAATAGTTCTGATAATTAGGGGGTCTGTACACGCACACTACAACATGCTTATCCAGCTCAACACAGGACAGTTCAATTCAATGTTCAACTGATAAACCAACTATGTCATTACGTTGATTCGATTTTAAACAATTTTTTATCAAGATTAGAGAACCTCCACGCAGCATAGATTTACGGTTAAAGCAACTGCCCACACTATAGTTCTCATAATTAATTAGCATTTGGTAATCCTTTAACCAATGCTCAGTAAAACAAACAATATCAAACTTTGTTTTTTCAAAAACATTTCAATTTCTAATAATTTGGAAGAAATACCTTTAAAGACCACATCTTTCTGATATACGCTGTATTCAACCTCAGAATACATAACAAACTGCTAGCCATTTTACATGCTGTGTTCATTACTATCCAAGCTGTTTTGCACACTGACACAAAATTATAAATAAAAGACTTTTTAAATCCAAGTAAAATGTCCGCAAATTAAATTAGCTAAGATAGTCCCAACAAACTGAGCCTTGTATTAAAATTCGTGCTTTAGCCGAGCTCAAAATTAAGCTCTCTCTAAGACTTATGAGCAGTCATGTATTTCTTAAACCAATGAATGTTGTTCCATAGCTGCGTACCTAATGCTAAGAGAAGTTTTCTCAAAGGCTTAACATGGATGTCGTTACCTTAAAGGATTAGCCAAACTACTTTGTTACATGCTCGACTGTGATATTTGTCGGCAAAGAGTTGTTGCTATATGTATGAATAAAAGGATTAGCCTTAATTACCTACCTGCTGTTGTTTCTATTCAGACTTTTTAAACGAACTGACAACGAAGCCATGACAGAGTAACCAAGTGGCCAACAACTGTAAGCTCAAAGTAAATGTAGGTAGGTAGCTAAAACCTAACCGGTTGTTTAGTTGATTGCGCGACCAACCGGACCCCAGGAGAGGCCCAACCCCGGATAATCGCGGTCGACCACTTTTCAACCGTATGTCCTTAGAAAACTGGTTGAAAAGTGGTTCACCGCCTGTATCTGGGATGATACCTACTAACTGGTTACATCGCCACAATTATGACAATACCGGTCTCGATGAATTTGCGTCCTTATACTTACCATTTTTGTAGATTTTCAAAACTGCAGGTTATTGTGAAAAATCTGATTAAATTTTTAGAACACTTACCGAGATCCTTTTTGAGCACCTTCAACAATACAAGTAATAAAAACAAACTTGAATCATTATTCAAAGGGACCAGTCTCCGCCTGAATAACAATGCGATGAAAATTTATTACTCAATGAAATGTAGAATTATATTTCTCCTGGAAGATCCCGGAGGGGAACTTGCAAAACTCTCTGAAATAATTTGTGGAGTCAGAGAAATGTTGGGCCAAAGAAATATCCGTTGGTCTTCAGTTTGAAGTTTTCTTTGTTTATTTACAAAATCAACAAACATAAATTATTTAAAATATACTTCACATCTGTATTAGATAACCTATAGTTATTAGTAACAGGTTCTTGACGGATCTAGGAAACGGCCAAGAAGCTCTTTGTCGTAAATCTTCTCTTTCTTGTCATTATAATTCAGTGCTTCACATACACGACACAAATGATAAGATTTTGTTCCAAAGTATCCGTGCTCATTGACTATCTTGAAATGATTCCTCCACATATGCATACTAAGAATCAAGTCGGTATTTGCCGCTAATGCGTTCATATCCCTTGCGAGTGATTCTATATTTGTTTCCGCGTCAGCATGTAAATACGAATTTGGTGGTAGTAGGCTCTGGACGTCTTCAATTGTAGGACCGAAAATAACTGGTATAGCTCCTTTCGCGTAAGCATGGTAGAACACCTTCTCGGTCAAGTATTGAAAACAACTGGTATTTTCTAATACTAAATAAAATAAATACTCTGCTACTGGGTCGCAATCCGCTCTAAAATGTCCAGGGCAACTGAAATAAAATAAAATTGTACTTTGAAGACATTTTATAGCTTGCAGTTCCAGACGGTTATTCAAAAATGTTAACTTGTGTTGCATTGGACATTTTATTTAAATTGCATTTACATTTTATTAGGTATATTCTGATCTATTCTCTTGCAGTATTGTAATATTTTATTTTATGTATTATGGGTTTTGCCTGAATAAAATTTTATTTATTTATTTAGCTGCTTTGTTTCACGCTGTCGGGTTTTTTTGCCACATCGCGGTAGCTCTTAGCCTGCATCTCACATGATGGTAAGTCATGATCAAGCAGAAGGTGGAAGCGAGCTTCACCCTGAATCCACAACTACAGAGGAACTGGCTATCTTACCTCTAACTGCCGAAACACAATAATATACTACACAATAGACCTAGATAAAATGGTGGTTGCTAGCCACGTGGACTTAGAATAAGCCCTACTACTAACCAAATCGAGAAGAAAATTTTGCCCCCACTGCATAGGAATCGAACCGACCACTGGGTTTGAGGCTGGTGGTCTAACCACTGGACCACAGAGGTGGTTAAATTAACCGATGAGGGTTTAACAATTGTTATATTGTGCATACATACTGTTCGCATCAATCCTACAAAGCCGCTTGATTCCAGAGATCGACCAATTTCAACCGGTAGAAAAGCGGGTAATCTTTCCGGTTTTTCTACAACTGCCCACATACAGGTTATGCAACAAGTGATAGAGAAATACTTGGAGTTCAACAGGCCACTATATATTGCTACTATCGATTATGCCAAAACGTTTGATACGATTTCTCACGATACTATTTGGGAAGCTCTGAATAAATGTCACATTTAAAACGATAAATACGTCAGGGTACTGAAAAACATCTATGATGGTAGTGTAAGTCAGACTAAAACCAAGTCAGACTTGAGAATCGAAGCCCAGATATGCCAATCTGTAGAGGAGTGAGACATAATGGTACCCTCACCTAAGCTGTTCATAGCAGTATTACAGCACAGCTTTGATAATCTAAACTAGCAGTCAGAAGGGACTAGAGTCAAGCGAGATGGACTCATTCATCCCAGATTCTTGGACGATATTATTCTATTCGCTGAAACAAGCAAAAGGGTAGAAAATATGATAAACTCTAAATTAAGAAAGCGAAAAAACGGGTCTCAATATGAACGAGAACAAAAAAAAATATTGTCAAACAGCCACAATAAACGTAAACGGAAACCCGCCCGAATATGTCAATAACAATATATACTTAGGAAAATAAAGATCATTCGAGGATAATAATGAAGAACAAGATGTCAAACGTCGTATTAACATGAGCTGGAAAAATTTGTGGTCCCTAAAGAAGGGATTTCCCCTTCCATCTATAGAAAATCGTATTAGATACCTGTGTTCTATCTACTCTCACATACATATGCCTGACATGGACGTATATAACACAAAAATTAAAAGCAATCTCGTGGATTTTAAGAGCAGTGGTGGTCCAGTGGTAAATGCCCTGACTTACGAGGTGTAGGTCGTGGGTTCGAACCCAGGCAGGCGCTTTACTATGTGTTAATAATGTCATCACCACTACTCTCAAAACGGTGAAGGAAATCATCGTGAGGAAACCGGCATGCCCTAGAAGCAAAAATTTGAAGACGTGTGACATCTACCAACCCGCGCTGGGCCCGCGTGGTGGATTACGGCCCACTCCCTCTCACCGAGAGGAGGCCTATGACCCAGCAGTGGGAACATTACAGGCTGTCCATGTCATGTCACATTTATGCTAGTGGCCTTTTAGAAGGCAATGGAAAGGAGTATACTAAAAATTTGGAGAATACAGTAAAAAGCCAACACATATGACAGAAAACGAAAATTATAGACTACCGTCTATAATTTATAATATAAAATTTATAATATATATAATTTAGCACCTATATTTCAGAGCGTAATGTACAGACGTTACGCTCTAAAACAGAAGTGGTGATGAACACGGTATATAGCGAGATACACAGATAAACAATGGGCATAGAGACTAAAGTAGTAAGTATTGAAAGAACCGCAAGGAAAAAGAAGGATAGAAGACATAAAAGCTGTTGCAGGAAGCGAATGGATATCAAAAGCAAACGACAGAGAGATCTGGAACAAGCTGGAGGAGGCCTATACTCGAGAAGGGGTTCGGATCAATGGTAAAGATAGTGAATAATGAACGATAAAAAAATTATAGCGTAATTCATGATTAATATAATTTTTTAATTTATGTACTCGTATAAGCTATAGATTGGAAATAAACGGGCTAATAATATTATTAATAAATATAATCAGTGATTAGAAACATTTTGCACACCACACATTTCGGCTCGTACCTTATTTCACACAGAAAATAAATCTTATAAGGTAAGCACGCATCTTACTACGTTTACCGACATTATCTTACTTACCCCATTTTAAGTGTTTTGTTATCTGAACAACCTCCATAAACATCAACTTTAATATGTTTCCGTAACTTTTTCAAAAAGTCGTTTCTGCGTTTGACTCCACAATTTGACATTAGTACTACGGCTATTTTGCCTTGTTTTTTCCTTTTCCAGTTTGGAATCATTTCAGCAATATCTTGTAAGGACGTATACTCAATTAAAGGATGTTCCAATGGAAACGTTCGACCGTATGGGACAGGCACATCCGAATCGCTCCTGAAAAATAGAACATGATGTTATAGTGAGAAAAATATGTACAGGGTGGCCCATTGGGAAGTATACAACTTTAAATTAAGATAATTTTTAATACAAACGAAAATAATCGGATATTTTTCTATAAGTATAATATTCAGGCTTGGCTATTTTATACGATGAATAAGATGAGCCTAATGCGCTCCTGTTTTGTTCTTAAAAATGCGATCGCTTTTCATCGTGTTTTTCATTCAATTTCATGATTTTCGCATACTTTATTAGGTATCCCACTAGCAAAGTCACAAATATTCTGCTTTTCGTATTCAAGCTTTATCACGATACGTTCCTTTAGAAGGTTTACTAATGATAAGCATACAATATATTGTCATGATTTACATTGGCATAACGAAATTCAGCATAATGATCATTACGCACAATATTATTACGCATTAATGTTTTGCCATGATTTTTATTGCCATAAAGGCTGTTGGCATAATAATAATGAAGCATAAATATATTTACACATAATGATCTTTGTAATAAAAATAATAAACCCTAATATAACTCATATAAAACAAACATGTACGCGGCTCAGGGGCCCACCGCACCTTAACCTAATCCAATAGAGCAATTCCCAAATTATAATAAATAACGTTTATATTTATGACTAATGAATAAACCAATAAATATTATGCCTTAAAAATTTATGCAACTCCAAATAATGCCAAAAAAAATTAGACCAAATGTCAGTTATGCTAACCTTTGCATTATGCCAAAGTATTATTATGCCACCGTATTTATTATGCACATAAAAGTTATGTGAAAACATTATGCCAAGAGGGGGATTCCTCTTTAGATAACCCCACAGAAAAAAAAGTGAGGACGTGTCTCGAAATCCTCAGTGATCAAAATGGTATTTGTTATACTGAAAAATTGGGTCGTTTTTAAATTCGCTTAAAAAGTTCAGGATAAAATTAATGAAAGTATTGCGGTGGTCATGGTCTTATAGACTGTGCATATCAAATTTGCCGCATTTTAACTAAATAAAAGATAAACAACTGCAAAATTTGGCGTCAAATTAGAATGGAAGCTAAATAAAGTTATATACTTCTTAATTGGGCACCCTGTATAAGATGCGCACAGGCATACACTATCTGTTTGGCTTTGTGCGATTGGTTCAGGTTTTCGCAAGACATTACAAATGTGATAGCACGTCGATCAACTGTCAGCTTCAGTTAGAATAACGTGCAACTATTTAATTTATAAATAATTATTATGTTTATCAAGCAGCGAGCTATGATAATAGTTATGATGACGGAGTAACAATTTAGTTGTTACTTTGTTATTGTTTTTAACAAACAAGAGCTTAAGAAATGGAACCTACCGGTAAGTCATAGACCAATTGAATACATTATAAAGACTGTCCATGGCAGGTTTTTTTTTTGCTAAAGAGAATGCATTCCTTGGAGACTCGTCGTTTAAAAATATCCATCTTTGTGACCGGTTTCTATTTTTAACTTTAGGTACAAGGCCTCTCTGCAAATGTACGACGACAGCATCTGCTGTATCTATCAGGCTGTCATTGCCTGAAAAAATACAGTTGTTCACACTGCAATCTTCTAGTAACTTATTTTCTTTGTCTCTGTAAATAGAACAAAAATCCATCATTAGGAATTATGTAGATATCTTCTACTAAAAATCTTAAATAATTAATTTATAGACAACGCACAGCCCCTAAGTCCCCTGGAGCCCCTGGGGTCTAGAAGCATTAAATTTTGCACAAAGGTTCTTTATATAACGTAGTTGAGCACTGAGGAAAGATATTTAGAGTGGTGAAATAGTGGATGAAAGATTTCATCATTTTTGCCGATGGATATGCTCGGGCACAAGCATGTCTACTTAATAAAAATGTAGAATTCACAAACAGCCAACGGACATCATAAACCACTAGGTCTAGAAGCATACAATTTTGCACAAAAATTCCTTTTAGGACGTAGGTGCGAAACTGAGCACTAAGTAAGGATTTTTGAAAATTCATTGATAAAAGTATGTATAGAATTTCGTAATTTTTCATATACTAGATGAGAAATCCCAACGTTCGCACGGCTTGTTTTAAGAATAATAAAGAGTTCATGTTGAAAGGATAAACTATTATAGTCTATATCTTAAATCTGCTCAGGATTTTTATGAAATCGAGTCTACCTTTTGTCAAATTCCGGTCTTTGATAAAATCCTACGACATAATACCTATAACTAACTAAATACATAAAACCTACCTAGATACACAAAGAAACAAAGTAAAATGGTATAACATAATAAAAACAAGGAGATACTCAGGCATCAAAGTACTCTTCCAAATGGCTGTCAATCCACATAAATGCCAGTAGTTATTTTTGAAAACATCTGTTCACATAATACCTAGATATTCCGCAAAATAAACATGATTATGAAAACTAAGCTTGGATTTTGAATGGAAGTATTTCATACAATAATTAAACATTTAGAGTAAATAACTGCAACATATTTTACACATTAGTTTATCACAAAAAGCGAAATTTGCCTCTCCCTCACGCGTTCCGCCTCCTCCTTCGCGAGCATTACTGCTTCGCAGAAGGAGGTGATGTGGCTTCCCACGCTCTCTCGCTCCGTACCATGGCCTGGACCAGGGCCGGACACGAGAGATCACTGCCGCCGATCGCCTCCACAAGGACACGGCGGTGCCCAAGCCGGTCAGACCTCCACCTTATTCTCTACCGTGTCCCCCGGGCGATCCACACAATGGTGACACCCGGGCGTTTCCTCCCGCCTTATCCGGAACAGGAACCTCCCGGAACAACTGTGTCCGGTGAGGACCTGCGTCAGGTGAAAGGTGAGGACGCCGTGGCGCCTCTCTAGCCACTCTTAAAAGAGGGGACTTATCGCCGCAATTGTAGCGTGTCCAGCACTGGGTTGCGACAATCTTACTCTCCATGACGCCATGAGATCCTGCCGGAGCTCTGTCCGCTGTGCCGTGATTTATCGCGGCAGCGAAGTTACGCCCCGGTGTTTAACCTCCTCGCGCTAGTCTCAAATGTGCGCGAGGATTCTTGCCTCCAGATCCCATGGCGGTAATCCGGTAAGGAGGCTTGCCGCCTAACCGGAGACCGTGCGGTATCCCCGGACCAGCCAGATGGCCATGACCTTCTGGGACGCGTTCAACCGGCGGGCTGGCCGCCAGGAACGAACGCGCCCACACCGGTGCCCCATAAAGAGCCATGGGCCGCACGACCCCGGCACGAAGTTCAACCGGCTGTTGAGGACGAGTCCCAAATACTTCATCATACAATTTACACTTAATAATCTAAATATACAATGTAAATTTTTTCTTTCTTCGGTAAGTAAAGGTGTTTTTGCATATGTTGCATTTAACCTTAGTAGACTTCAGGCACCTGCTTCAATTAAATGTTACCTTTTTGTAGATCACCTACCTTTCATTTGAAACGCTCAGAAATATAAAAATGTATTGTCACTTCTTGTTATGTGTAGGTAACTGTAGGTATATACGTTTTACGTAATCTGGTTTTGCATGGTCGCATGAATGATACACATTACACGCATATAGCGTATACGATACTACATAATCATACGTGGGCGGCGTTTCAAAACGAGGATTTGTTCTACAGAGATGTTAATACTAAAGCATCTTGCTTTTGAAGCCAATAACAGCGAATTGATATCGGATTGTTTGTTTACCGCTAGAGATATTTCGAAAAGCTGACGTTTGAAGTTCGTGTTCTTCCGAAACGAAGTAAGTTGTGAGAAGGTATACACAGGTACAACTTTTTTTTTTTTTTGATGGTGGGAATTCTTCAAATGACTTCTCCCGCTCTGGGCGGAGCGGGAGGGTGTGTCAGACTTTTACTGACTAAAACCCACCCGTGTTCCTTCCGTTGCCCGTGTGCCGGGGCCGCAATATCCCTTTCGGACAAACCCGCAACCCCAGCAGGCATTGGTCCTTACGGACCCCGCCAGTTGGTGCTGACAACTCTTTGAGGCGCGCGTGGAACACAACGCGCCGTCGACCCGGGCCTGGTCCTTATCGGACGTCGAGCTACCCATTGGTCACCGTCCGCAAGCCCGCGCCTACGGTGGCTGGAAGTCGGTTCGTGACTCCCGACGCCCGGGGCGTCTCCTGCGGCGACTAGAGGCGCGAGGGCGTGCAGCTTGCATCTCCCTCGCGTGCTCCGCCTCCTCCTTCGCGAGCATAACTGCTTCGCAGAAGTAGGTGACGGCCTCCCATGCACTCTCGCTCCGAACCATGGCTTGAACCAGGGCCGGACGCGAGAGATCGCCGCCGCCGATCGACTCCGTGAGGACACGGTGGTGCTCCGCCCAAGCAGGGCAGACCTCCACCGTATGCTCCACCGTGTCCTCCAGGCGATCCACACAGTGGTGACACCCGGGCGTTTCCTCCCGCCTTATACGGAACAGGAACCTTCCGAAACAGCCGTGTCCGGTGAGGACCTGCGTCAGGTGGAAGGTGAGGACGCCGTGGCGCCTTTCTAGCCACTCCTCAAAGAGGGGACTTATCGCCACAATTGTGGCGTGCCCAACACAGGTACACCTAATAATCTAAATATACAATGTACATTTTTTCGTTCTTAGGTAAGTAAAGGTGTTTGTATATGTTGCATTTAACCTTTGTAAAGTTCAGGCACCTGCTTCAATTAAATGGTACATTTTGTAGACAACCTTTAAGTACAATGACAAAAAAAATCTCGCACTTGTACCCTACAACTTTATAATAATAGGTTACAGTCTTCAAACGGCTTACTACTAGTTAACATTTAACAAATCACCTGTCTGACAAGGTCGGCGTATCAAATCAGCTGATTCAATATGACCATAATTAATAAAGGCTGACGAACAAATATAACCTCGCCAACGACGACGTTCTAATTATGAGTACCCTGGTACCTACTAGGTAAGGCCTCTCCGGGGTACGAGGGGTGAGCGGGCGGAAGAGTTGCTGGCAGCGGAAGACTCATCATTCATAAACAAGCACAAAAATTATGGGTCAAGTCCGTAAGTCTTAAATACTCGTTTTAAGTCTAGGCCGTGTAACACACGATTTATTCCAACGCAACAATCTTAAAATTCTTGATTGTGTAGAAAATCCTAATCCTAAAAACCTTTAGCCATACGCTGCAGTTGAAGTTTGACAAGTCAAAAGCGTTTTTGTTTCATCGTTCTCCATGGAAATAAGGGTTTGTCCTTCAGATGTAGTCACTTCTACATACTAACTAATGTGGCGCAGCCCGGGAGAGGCCTATTAGACTGCGATGAGTTGATTGATTTTACGCAACAATATAACTTCACGGCGGTAGTCCACGGTGTTTGGTTGCAGTGATTTTGTAACTTAATAATTATGCTGCATCGTATTTCGATGACTCTGTTCGTTTTTTTCTTCGCAAAATCAACTTTCCAGCGAATGCCGCAATGCTGCATCACAGTTTGGTAACTCGTTTTGAGCGTGGTATCCAAAATTGCGTGCCGATTATCTTACGATCTTCTGACAGTAGTGTAGCTGTACCAAGCTTCGGAAAGTAACTAAATCACTAATCACCGATGCTAAAAGCATCATGTCTGCTAGGCTAGGTAGGTTCCAGAGATTCAACACTCATGTTAGTAAATATGTAGTTTTACGTACTCATACCTAGACTTCCCGAAGTTAAAAACGTGTCGGTTCTTGAGCCAATCCCAGCGTTTCCACACGAGGACCACAAATTTTCTGTTTGCATTTGGATTAGGTTTTGGAATTTGCTTCCGATCAAACATTATTCCACCTAATTTTGAGGTGGGCCGTATCTGGAAAATGGAAAAATAATAATGATAATAATTTCCCATGTTAAAATATTAATATTTGTATATAATTATTATTATTATCATGATAAGTTAATCAACCTATTAATTAGTACGTTCCTACGAAAATTGATATATAACTTTGTGGACGAAATTATAATCAAACGGAGCAAAACGAGTACGTAGGACCGTAGCAGGTGGCGTTTTGTAGAGTCTGCCTACCCCCAGAAGACGGCAAGAAGGCGTGAGATTATTTATTTTATGTTTTATTACGAGTATTAAAAGTTGAGGTTTTTGATCATTATTGCCAAAATTACCAACGATAGTTGCAGTCAAGACTCAAAACTCAAAGCACTTAATAAACCAATTACAGGCGCTTTTGAATTGCCAAGGGGCCAGTCAGTCAGGAAGATGAAGCTAGTTGCCCATTCCAAAGCAGTAGTAGTAGGTTCCTTTGGAGAAGAACGGGCAAGAAACTCCACGGACACACTTTTATATCAAAATATTATTACAAAATGTTGGTTACATCATTCATGTTGAAATTATATATGTGAGAACAATATAGAAAGACGTACACGTTAAAAGCGTCCTTAATAAAAATATAAGACAAAAAAATCAATTAAAAAAATTTAATATATTATAATAAGCCAGCTAAGAGTTGACCAGTCCCTACTGACGCCGCCCGGTCACGGACATGACGCATATCTATCAGCACCATTTAACTCAACCATTTTGAAGGGAACTTAATGATCCAATACTCACACTACCATCAGAGAGACATTATAATAATAATAATAATAAGCCAATAAACCTGATATAGTGGTGGTGGATCGAGTAGAGCGGCGCACAATGATTATTGACATCACGGTCCCGCATGACGGGAACCTCGTGAAAGCCGAGAAAGATAAACAAATCAAGTATCTTGACTTGGCTCGCGAGGTTGTCGACATGTGGGATGTGGACTCAGCGATCATTGTGCCGATAGTCGTATCAGCCAATGGTTTAATTGCCAAGAGCCTCGACCAACACCTAAGGAGGCTCTCGTTGGGCAGCTGGATCAAGGGCTTGATTCAGAAAGCGGTACTCTTGGACACGGCTCGCATTGTCAGGAGGTTCCTCTCTCTGGAGCCCTGACCGCCGGTAGCTTGGACCCTGTTCCCGATACCGGTGGGCTACTATTTTTTATATTTTTAAATGTTTTTATATTATTTTATTCTAATATTTAAAAATATAATTTATATGTATAATATAGTTGAATAAAGGATAATAATAATAATATTTATTCAAAACTTACAAGGTATAAAAATTAGTACAGTTTTGCTTAAATGTAAATTATATTCCTAAGACTTACGTGCCTGAACTAGGTAATCCTGTGTTTCAGGCGAGAGGAGCTAAAATAGACTTATAAAATAAATAAATAAACAACAGGTTGACAATAGATCACTAATTACATGTTAAGGAGCTTAACTCTTAGTTTCTAAATTTGATATAAGTACTTATACTTAACGTAGGTGACATTTTTCACTTTAGCACAGTTAGTAAATTCTCTGTATCTTCGTAAGACATACTTTGGAGAGCATCCTTGAGAATTCTCTTACAATTTGTGTAGTTCAGGGAATAAATGTTTGCTTTCGAGTTTAGTCTATTATAGAGAAGAGGACCGAGATATAGGTAAAATTTGGATACAAAAGCATGTTTTGTTGTATTTTGTGGACAAACTATATCTTTACGTCTTTTATTAGTATATGCAGTGCTGTAGGGCAGAGCTCTGTGTTGTTTTAATACAATACCCATTATAAATAGCTGTCGAACTGTTAATACTTCACAAGATTTGTATAGGAGGTTAGTAGGAAAAAGGAAAGGGCGGAAAGTAGACACTTTGAGAATCGCCCTTTGAGCTCTCTCGATGGTTAGTAACATTGTTTTACCCGCTCCACCCCATGTGGTAATACAGTAGGTTAATATTGATTGACATAGAGCAAAGTAAACTTGTCTAACTAGTTTTGGGTCAGCAATATAGCGTAACTTTTTAAAAACAAATATCAACTTGCGAATTCTATTATTTAAAGCTTGTATATGTTGTTTGAACGAAAGTGTTTCATCTATTATAACACCAAGGTATTTTGTTGTATTTGTCATTGTAATATTGGGACAAACACATTGGTTATCTGTAGGAATTGTGCAATAATGAGCATATAATGTCGAGGTAGTGCTTGTTGATGTTTGCTTGCGCATCGAAAACTTAATGTAATTTGTCTTATTTGCATTTAGTGTTAGTGAATTGAGTTGAAGCCATTTATTAACAATATTGAACCCCTGTTGCGCAAGTTTGTAGACATTTTTTTCTGAGTCAGCTGAAAATAGAAGGGCAGTGTCATCAGCATAAGAAACAATTTCACCGTGATCTAGATTTAGGTTACAAAGATCGTTTATGTAGATCAAAAATAGTGTAGGCCCTAAAATACTTCCTTGGGGAACTCCGAAGGACGTGTTTTTTTTTACTATCGCTGAGAACATTACCAATCCTTACACATTGGGTACGGTCTTCTAGATAGCTCTTAAATAGTTTCAGCTGGGTGCCTCTGATACCTATGGCTTCAAGCTTGTGCAACAGAATAGGAATAGAAACCGTATCAAAAGCTTTGGCGAGGTCTAGGAAGATTCCTACTGTGTGGTTACCATTATCAAGTTCTTGTGCTAGATAATCAGTCAGATGGTGCACGGCATCGTCTGTTGACATTTTAGGCCTAAATCCAAACTGCCGTTTAGATAAAATTGATTTATCCTCCAAGTATTTGTAAAGCCTTTTATTCATAATTTTTTCTAAAATTTTAGACATAGTAGGCAGTAAGGAAATAGGTCTATAATTTGTTACTTGATCTTTACTGCCTGATTTGTAAACAGGGACAACAACAGCTTTTTTTAGGCAGTCGGGAAAAAGACCTAAAGATAAACATTTTTGGAAAATATAAGTTAGTGGCGGTCCCAAAATGTGCTTGAACTGTTTAATAATTTTATTTGATATGTTATCCCAGCCAGCTGCACAGTCGTCCTTCAAATTCATAATTATCGTTTCTACCTCAGTCTCGTCAGTGTCTTGCAACACAAAGGATGATAAAATAGTGTTACACGAAAATGGTGCGCTTGTTAGATATTGTGATTGGCCCTGAACTTTTTCAGCCAAACATTTACCAACATTAACAAAGAAATTATTCGCAATGTTGGCAGATGCTAACTGTGATGAGTGTGCTTGTAATAAACCTGAAGATGACTGATTTAGTTTTGAGTTATACGTTACACTTTTAATAAAATTCCAGATTTTTTTACTATTTGTACCAGCTTTCTCTAGTGCAATTTTATCATAGTTGATTTTTACATTTCTTAGAAGATTATTACAGAAGTTACGATATCGCTTATACGACAGTTGCACAATTAAGTTGTCTGGATTAGATTTAGCTTTCATATGCAGTTTATCTCTATTTTTCATACAGCGAATAAGTCCTGTCGTGATCCATGGTTTTATGTTGTAGTTTTTGTTATTTCGCCGAGATATGACCGTGTTCTTCTGAATTGCGTGTTGTACATTTTTGATTAGGTACAACATACAAAACTGCGGATCAGCGGAATCGTAGACTGGGTCGAAGTCGATATTGCGTAAGTCTTCTTCAAGTTTATTTACAATTAAACTAGAAATTGTGCGAGTGACTACTTTAGGTAATTTATAATTTAAAATAAGTAGGGTAGCATTATGGTCGGTTATTGTTGAATTAATTACAAGGGCAAGTGCAGGGAAATTTGACTTGAGCATAATATGGTCCAAACAGGAGCCACTTTGATGTGTAGGAAGTGTGTGAGCAGGAAGCAAACCATGGAAGGCGCATAGGTTAAGGTATTCCTCTGTGGATGCGTCAGAATTTTCTGGAAGAATATTGATATTAATATCTCCAATTAAAATAGTATTTTTGAAAGACGATAGGTTCTGCAAGGTGTTGTTTAGAGAGTCAGTGAAATTATTTATATTTCTAAAAGAGGGGGGTCGATATAAGGCAAGTATCGCTAATTCTGACCCAATTGTAATTAACAATCTGTTACAGTCGTGCATATTTGGTTCCTCGACAGACACATTGAGATGATTTCTTGCATAAACTATCACCCCATCGTTCTGATTGTAATTTGTGTTACTTTTATATACATTATATCCCGGAATAAGTGGAATATTATATTGTTTGGAAAGCCAACATTCGGTTAATACAATGACGTCACAGTTTATATCTAAACGTTGTAGAAATACGGTAAAATTGTCGAAATTTTTAAAAATACTGCGAATATTTTGGGTTAGTATGGTAAGTGGACTAGTGTAGGAAGAGAGATATTGTTTACAGTGTTCAACGTCACAAACGTGGGATTCAGATACAGAGAAATTATCTATGTCATTAATTAAATTATTAATCATAATTATAAAAAAATAAAAAAATAACGCAATAACAAGGGCTAAAAAAAATATGTGATTAACGGCGCTCTTAGGCGCTTCCATAATCAACAGAATTGATGTACCTTTTTTCAGCCATTATTTTCGCTGGGCAGTCAGAAGCACTTGTCTTGTGATTGCTCGGCTTTTTGAAGTGCAAGCAAGTAGCACATTTTGGTTCCTCAGCCTTCTTTGTGCATTCTTGAATGGAGTGACCCTGATCACCACAGTGGCCACAGGTAATGGTGGTCTCCCGACATGATTTGGCCGCATGTCCGTACTGCTGGCACTTATAACAGCGTGTGACTAGAGTAAAGTCTCTCAGGGCACTCCGAGAACTACTATTCTTGGCTTCCTTTTTGGGGGTTCGTCTATTGTGAGGCCTGAATTTGATAGCTGCATTGATTTTTTCACCTTCTCAATATCGTCCTTTGATTCAGTGCTAATAATGATGCCGCCATTTTTCGTCTTACGTAGTCCTCTTACCTGAAGCTTCATTTGCTCGGGGCATATAATTTTTTGGACAAGTATTTTAGTCTCCTCACTCGACTTCAGTTTGTCGTTTGGGTATATGGCCACTGAGCTTAAATTTATCGGCTGTATAAAATTGTTGGTACCTTTTTTCACCATCTCAGCGAAGGAACTTTCCGTTACCGGTTTCATTGAAGCTCCGATTGACAGCTTAAGGGCTTGCAGTTGCTGCGACAGATCAATTTGATCTTCGAGTGTTTGGACGGTGGAGTGGGCCCGGACGGCTCTCATCTTAAGGGACTGGTACTGAACGGCCATCTGCGATGTGCCGTGACTAACTTTCCGACATAGGGCACTTACACGCAGTTTTTGCTCCATGTTTAATTTGCCGTCTGTTACAATAGAGCACACTTCATTAAGGCACTGCTCAATGGACGACATCCAGTTCTGGATTTCCGGCGTAGGTATCACTTCCATCGTGACATCTTCTCTTTGGCTGGGTGGTTGAGGGTGAGGTGTGGGTGCGGGCCCGGGTGAAGGTGTAGGTGCAGGTGCGGGCACAGGTGTAGGAGGTGGGCTCCGGGCACATCTGCCCCCCCTGCTGAAGGGACTGGTATCCATTGTGATACAAGTAAGTTATTAACTCGTTAATCACTTACACATTTTCACGGAAACGACTTACACATGTTATGACACAGTTTGCTTTACTACCGGCTATTTGGTAAAACTAGGTCACGATTCAGCAAGTAATTATTTATTTATATTAGTAAATGTTCGACACGTCTGTTCACAACAAAGTGCTAATATGAATCATTAGAGTAAGCATGACGTACTCTCTGCCGCCAGGACACATTCAAGGCAATAAAAGACGTAGATACGCAGTAAATGGTAGCTTTATGGTAGGTACACAAAATCACATATGTGCTATGCAATTATATAAAAAAAGATTCAATTTATACAATGTAATGACATTTTTTACAATCTTTAGCAGCTCCAACAATGTTTTCGAATGCTAATCAATTAGTGTATGCGCCCGAGTGGAGCAGGATCAGAGTTGAGCCAAGCATTTAATGTCAGCGATGTAATCCTCAGACTAATAATCATGCTTGGCTGCATAGTGTGCGTTTTATACAAGATTATTTCTTTTCATTCAGTTGGAGTATGTGGGGATGTATTTTATGTAACATTTTAAACAAGGAAATAAAGGATGAGTCTACCTTAGTCAGTCTGAAACCTGGTTGAACAAATTGGTCCCTATTTCTAGTCCTTTTTGTGTCTTTCACCTCTTTTACTGAAAAGAATTACGATTTACAAAAGGTTTACAGTAAGACAAAGAAACATTTTCTATCAAAAGTCGGGATTCAATTTTAAGATTTCCAATTCAGCTCTCTACAACATAATAGAATCAGTTTCTCAAGTAACATAATGTAGATAAGTAGGTAAGTAAGACGTATTCATGTTTTATCGCCTTTAGTGATGAAAACACACAAGTAGACATGAGTACCTATATGATCCGTCAATCCGAAGAACCTACTTCATCAATCTTATCAGCAATTTCTAATAACCGTAGTTTAATGATCAATAACACACACACATACAAGCAAGTGTTGTATTACGGGTTTACCAGTGCCTATGTTACAAAACCTATAAATGTTCTTAGCAAATTTTACTCAAACCATCCTAACTTATTGCTATATATTCCATATAACAGTTTAACATATTTGCGGCCAAAGCCTGAAAAAAAAAGAATTCCTTTAAAGCGTCAGCTTTAAAGGAATTCTTTTTTTTTTCAATAACAGTTTTTTTTTTCAATAACGGACCTTTCAATAACGGTTCCAAAAATATTATAAAACTCTGCGACCATACTATCCATGCCATTACAGATAAGAATTCGTACTTGCCATTCTACACTCGCTCTCTGACGATGGCTTTAAAGTCATTTAAAGCCATCGTCAGAGAGTTTTATAATATTCTTGGAACTGTTATTGAAAGGCCCGTGCCTAAAACGAGAACTGTAACAGCTAAATTCCCTTTGTGGTTTAGTAATTCGTTAATTAGGATTATATCTGAAAAGGAAAAAGTTTTATAGAAATATAAAAGATTTGGTAATTCCCGACACAAAATCGAATATCAATTGCTACGCTCTCGCTGTCACAAGCTTAATGATGAATGTAAATCCAAGTACAAAACAAAAATAGAGACCAACATTCCTAAAAACTCAAAAGCCTTTTGGAGTTTTATCAAAAACCAACGCGGTGGTAAGTCATCTATTCCTGCAAAAATAATACTGGGAGACAAAATCACAAAGAATGGCCCTGAGATTGCAAACCTATTTGCTAATCAATTTTCCTCCGGGTACACAGCAAATGCTACCTAGCAGTCCACACCTAAACCTTCTCATTACGTTCAATGACTTGATAATCAATCACAATCTGGGACTTCTAACTTCATATCGAGCGTAAAATTTTACGAATCCGACATTTTTAAGACAATTAGGAAGATTGATCCAGCAAAAGGTGCGGGACCTGACCTTGTTCCACCAGTATTCGTTAAAAGAAGCGGTTCTGCTCTCGCACTTCCATCAATGCTGATATTTAACCGTTCCTTAATCGTAGCAGTAGGTGGCTTCAGATCTGAGGTGTATTATGCAGACTCAGGTGTTCCGCAGGGATCTCATTTAGGGCCGCTTCTCTTCCTTATCTTCATCAATGACATAACTGATCACGTACGACATATTTTTCCTTGACCTTAATTTGAACTTACTGACAATACGAGGAAGTTCTGGAGAAACAACTGAAACTCAGAAAAAAATCCACGTTATCGGTACGCCGTAACTTACACCTACTAAGTACTTACCTATCAACGGCTTAGGCTTCCTGTACATGACGCCGGACCCGCACCGGCGAAGCGGCGACGGCGTTGCGTAGATTTTACATATTTAGTTTTTTTTTTTTTCTTGCGGTCGAAGTGAGGCCGCACCACTCGACCGAGTGGTGCGGCCACATGGATGATATCCATTCTTATACACAAACATGCGGTCCGACAGGGGGTCCGGCGTCGTGTCAAGCCTTATTGTATTGTGTTAGTTCATAAGTTAGAGCGTGATATTAAACTGTTATAATGAATGAATAGATTGTTATTGAATACCTAATTAAGTGAATTGTTTGTGTGAATCTCTAGGCGTATTTCGTTTGTGTAGTACAAAGACACACATGGTGCGACTTAGATATTCTTCTCACGACTCCTTCTAAAGTAGCGAGTAGCGAGTAAAGTTCTTAGTTCTTAGAAGTACCCTAAACTTAGTATCTTTGGCCATTTTTACTAACACATAAATTAATGCCTAAATGGAGACTGTTAGATTTTCAACTCTTTGTGCTGAGAAGAGAGTTAAAAATCCAACAGTGCGCTTTTATTAGGTAATTATATTTAGGTGTCGTGTAGTGTTAGTGATAACGGTCAGTAGAATAGTAGGAACCTTAAACCACACTATACCGGACAGTCCAGTCTCGACAATGTATAGGTACGTACCTACTCCAAGCCAATGGTCGTGTAGTCTCTCTGTATTTTTCCATTCATTAATTTATGGAAGAAGCATAAATCTAGTAGACGTCTGCGATCGCGAAGGATTATCTTCTTTTTTTTTAAACGCTCCATGTATGGCTTTCTGTAGGAAAAGCTTCTTGTAGACAAGGCAAGATGTCTCGTGAAAGCTCGCTGTATGCTTTCCACACGTTGCGAGTGCACTGCATAAAAATGGGTCCATACACTGCTTGCATACTCAAGATGTATATACTAAGGAATTGTAGAGCAACACCTTGGTTCTCTGCTGCAATTCCAGAGGGTTTAACCCTCTGGAATTGCGTTTCAAAATCCTAACATTTAGGCGGCCTATAGCACTGCTTTATCAATGTGTGAGGTAAATTTCAGTTTGCTGTCCACGATCACACCCAGATCTCGAATGTTATTCACTTGTTTCAGTGTCACGCCACCAATATCATACTGTTGTGTTTTTCCTTGTGAATCTTATGTGATGACAGTTTTCAGCTTTTAGACTCATACTATTTCTGTTACACCAGAGTAAAATATTGTTCAAATTAGTCTGAATCAAGACAGCGTCAGTAAGGAAGTATACCACTTTATATATTTTTAGATCGTCAGCAAATAGGGAAATTCTGATATAGTCGAAAACTGATTTAACGGGTACATATTTGAACCTCGAAAATTTAAAAAACCTACGGGTAAAATGTCAATGTTCAAAACATCGAAAACTTAAATTTCGAATGACCATAATCACCAGAATGTTCATTCTATGAATATAATGAACATACTAGACTAAACGTGCGAATTCGCACATTTAGTCTAACTTTTTTTAAGCTGTGTTTCTCCGTTAAGGATTTTTTGAATTTCAATTAAATTTACTTTTGTTTCCTTCATCAACTCTGATGTTAAACGGTAAAAGCCAATATGTCTTTTAGGACATATAATATTTTTTTTTTTCTTTTTTTAAAACGTTGCCCCACACTATCGTGGGTGCGTTTACAAACATAGAAACCCCAGACCCGGAACAACTACTTGCAGATCATACAAATATTTGTTCCGTGCGGTGATCGAACCCGCGACACGTTGCGCAGCAGTCGATCGCTCAGCCACTGCGCCAACCGTGTCGTCAAATTAATACGGTGATGAAAGGATTCAGCACTATTTTGAGTGCGCGATATCGTAGATTGGTAATTTTGGCACCAAAAGTGTGGACGATACTTTGGTTGTTGATTATTTTTGCCACTAACGTAGTTTTCACCAAACGATTGTGAGACTGCCATTTGCAGGAGTTTTTATCAAATCGTTGAAATACATAACTACATTAACATGGTTAATGTAACTTAACGCTAAAAGACACTTTAATTTCCTGGTTGAATTTACTGCCGGTATTGTATTTTGAAGACAATCCATCCTTTTACGGTATAGTATTTGTCTCAGATGAAAAAAACATCCTTTCAAAGTAATTGACTCGAAATGTTGGCGCAAACTTAAGCCTGGAGCTTTTTTGGAGTCCATGATTACATATGATGGGTTCAATGAAATTTCATTATCTGCACAAAGCATTTCCGAGTTTTTAAAAGACAAAGTATTGATATAATTTTTTTTATTTTTTTTTTTGTTATTTTTTGTGTTTCGTTATTGACATTATGTATAAATATTAAATAAATAAATCTGACTAGTGTGTAATAATAATATGTAAATTTTTATTCTTAATTACTTTGACTCTTGACTGGCTAATTTTGTTTTATTATATACATTTCGATGACGAGCTTATGACACTATTCTGTAGTATTATAATTATAATTTGATTGATGCAGTTTTAATTTGTTATGTTAATTGATTTGAATAATGGACAAAATAAATAAGTATTTGCGGTTTATATCCTATTAATAAAAATAAGCTATCTGTTTATATTTGTACGCCGTTAAGGCAAAACATGACTGTGCTATAATTTAATGTAACATCTTGCATGCAATGTGTATACTTATGTTGTGAACAAATCAATTTTTATCTTATCTATCTTATCTTATCATCCATTACCCAGTAATTTGCTTCACTCTGATATTTCAATAACTCCTTTGTACTAAATAGTATCATCCTTTTATTTTGATCAAAAATTATTTGTTTTATGACAAAATTTGCTTCATTGAACATTATAAACTCGAATCTATATCAAAGTCGATCTCTGTGAGTTCCATGGGTACTTTTAATTGTTTTTTTTTTCTCACGAGTTATTATTTGCCTTAAAGATTTTTTCGTTGGTAACTTAGTTGCAATTTGACAAGTTTTAACGGTAGGTGGTTCTCTCGTCTTACCTTTTTAATTATCTATGTTGGCAGCGACACTCGCTGTCATAGGGTTTTCTTCATGATTATGTTCGCTGCTGCACGGTATCAATGTTGCACAATGAACTTCCGTAAAAATTTTGGTTATTAATCGTGATTTGCACTTGAACAAACTGTATACTTCATATTCACAATCTCAATATATTTTGTCATGGCTCTGTCAATTTTTCATATAAACAAAACCATTTAGTTGCATCTTAAATCCACCTTTTTAGTCTTGAAATCTTCTAATTCGTGTTCCGACATAATAATATTCGCTAAACCATACGTTAAATGTTTGCAGTTGAGGACAGACTAATGACTATTAGCAATGCGTTGGCAGAGTGTGACAATTTCAAATCTACCTACATTTTTTCCACTCATAAAGGCTTGGGCAGACCAGCGCGACTTGTCGCGCGACGCGACACCGGTTATTGTTAGACTGTGAAGTTTTCTTAGAAATTGTATTGTTCGTGTCGCGTCGCGCGACAAGTCGCGCTGGTCTGCACAAGCCTTAATACTCAAAATTTGTTTGATATTTTAACGAGTAGGTATTTTTAACGTACCTAATTGTAATGAACTTAGGTATAACGACTATGGGCACGCCACAATTGTGGCGATAAGTCCCCTTTTTGAGGAGTGGCTAGAGAGGCGCCACGGCGTCCTCACCTTCCGCCTGACGCAGGTAGTCACCGGACACGGCTGTTTTGGGAGGTTCCTGTTCCGTATAAGGCAGGAGGAAACGCTCGGGTGTCACCACTGTGTGGATCGCCCGGAGGACACGGTGGAGTATACGGTGGAGGTCTGTCCTGCTTAGGCGGAGCACCGCCGTGTCCTCACGGAGGCGATCGGCGGCGGCGATCTCTCGCGTCCGGCCCTGGTTCAGGCCATGGTCCGGAGCAAGAGTGCATGGGAGGCCGTCATTTCCTTCTGCGAAGCAGTAATACTCGCGAAGGAGGAGGCGGAGCGCGCGAGGGAGAGGAAAGATTCGCGCTCTCGCGCCCTAGTCGCCGCAGGAGACGCCCCGGGCGTCGGGAGTCGCGAGCCGACTTCCGGCCACCGTAGGCGCGGGCTTGCGGACGGTGAGCAATGGGTAGCTCGCCTTCCGATTAGGACCAGGCCCGGGTCGACGGCGCGTTCTGTTTCACGTGCGCCTCAAAGAGATGTCAGCACCAACTGACGGGGTCCGTAAGGACCAATGCCTGCCGGGGTTGCGAGTTTGTCCGAAAGGGATATCGCGGCCCCTGCACACGGGCAATGGAAGGAACACGGGTGGGTTATAGTCAGTAAAAGTCTGACACACCCTCCCGCTCCGCCCAGAGCGGGAGAAGTTATTTGATAATTTCCCACCCTCAATAAAAAAAAACAAAAAAAAAGCGACATTTTTAATCAGTCGATATTATAATCACTCGGCATTTTAATCTTAGACATTTTAAGTTTAGGTATAACAATTTTCGATATTTCGATACAATCCATATTTAAATTTTCGATGTTTTGAACAGTGATATATTTTCGACGTTTAAACATGTACCCGATTTAACAGCTGGACAAACAGAAAGACAACCTCAACCTTGTAAATCCGAAGGTTGCGCCGTTATAAGCATGATGATGATTAGCAAACCCTTTAATGCCTTCCTGTGATTCCTGTGAGATCTGTGATATCAGAGGAATCGCAGGTGTCTTGCCACCCATGCCAAAACACAACAACGCTGTTATCATTGTTGTTATAGCGACAGACTTAGATAAGATGATAGTAGCTAGACTGGAAGACTAAGAACAAGCCCTACCACCAACCAACCCGAGCAGAATATCTTAGCCTCACTGGGAATCGAATCCGGGACCTCTGGGTCTGAGACAGGTGGTTTAACCACTAGACCACAAAGTTGGAGGTTCTTCCTTGGTCGTGCTCCTTACCAAAGATTTCTAGGTATAACTTCAAAACTTATTTTAATAGGACTGTGTCGTTGTTCCTGCCTACTCGTATCTACCATTCGATTTTGACACGCTGTATATATGTACAAAAACCATATGCAAATTAGCGCCACGATAAGTACAACGTTACGCTTCATTTAGTCTGGATAAATTGAATTTAGAATGTTGAACTAGTATTAGTTATGAAGTAGCAGTAACCAGTTCCACTCGTGTTTAGGGTTCAGTAGATAAAAAACACCCTTTATTTTTCAAAAAAAAAAAAAAAACTCAGGCTTTCATTGTTATCGACATGTTTGGAATAGTTGCAGAACTTATTAGTTTAAGTATTTTTAATAGAGTTATCGACGAATATAATTATGTCCTATGCTTGTAATTCCCAACTGACTGATACAAAACCTTACAAGAAAAAAAAGACAGTTACAGAAAAATATTGTATACTAGCAGCGCCCCGCGATTTTACCCGCATAAGTCTCGATCCCGTGAGAATATCGGGATAATTTTTTTTTGCGTGAAAGAGTCACAAACATCCATACATCCATCCTTACTCACAAACTTTCGCGTTTATATAATATTAGTAGGATAGTAGGATTTTTGCTATTACCACTCTTTGATTATTGTGCTAACCCCGGTGGACACGGGGCTGATTATCAATTGACTAAGAAAAGTAAGACCAGGTGATAAAATGGCAATGGACTAGCTATATTAGGCATAGAACCGATGGCCATGGAGGAACCCGTGTTCTTAGAAGTCACCGTGAAACGAAAAGCGTAGGGTAGGACGCCCTCAAGCTTGATGTAGCGACGATCATCGTGGAGTGGTTAGTAGCACCTGGATGAGGGTTGCCGAGGATTGAGTTAAATAGCGCGCGACTGAAGATGATGAATTTGAAATATGCAATAAATTAATCTAATACAGCACACAGTTGGCGCAGCGACTGCACAACTATCTTGGGCTTCTGGATTGCGAGTTCGGGGGTTGGAATGCCACACGAAAAGGCACCCTAATTGCGAAACACTTCAATCACAATCTGAATGATTTTGAAGAATATTGCTAATTACTTAATAAATGTTCGAAAAATTTGTCTGCTCTTCAAAGTAAATTACGCAATGAATATTGTTGCACAGTCAAAATTAAAGCCATTGCTACTGTAAATGTGTTACACAATTACCCCGCGGGTCTAGGTGTGTTTTCATGTGAGATTTGTATCTGCACTCACGATTCAGAACAAATTCTTATAGCGCCCTTGTTTATGTTTGCCAAAGTTGTATGATACATCCGTCGGAAACTGTAATGTATGTAGATATAAAATAATATAAGTTACTTAGTTTTGTAACTTCATAATGAAGGTTGATTTAATAAAAAACTTAACATTTACAATTTACTAGCTACCAATCGTGAGTCGCGTGAAGAGACGTTACCATGACGTTACCTACTTTTTGCGTTAGACGTGCAGACATGAGATCATCACTTCAAAGAATACATCACTATACTCGTGTTATACGAGTATATAATAATACTGGTGATAACCTACTTAACGTGCAAACTTTTCCATAACAGTAAACTACTTCAAAGGCCGGTAATGATACTGTTTTGTTACTACAAAATGATATTAATGATATCACAATAGATGATAATTGATAACACAGGCACTTTATGATGAGAATCTTCCGCATTTATGAGGGTTTTTACAGTCCTCAATTACAACCAGAAATTAAAGCCTGAATCACTTAAATGAAAGAATGAAAAAAGAAATGAAATGAATAAATGTCAGATTTAATGAATTTTGGGATAGGAATACACGACTGGGTTGGTTATGTAGGTATGTACTGGTTAGGATCGAAGAGGATGTATCTCTTCGTGTTGGTTTACTTTTGACTTTCACACGGAAATTGGACCCGGCTAAGGTTCTGCTAAACTAGACACAGAAATACAACAACATATTGCCGTAATATTTCTGATGATTCGGGCTAAGGTTTTGGGAACAAGCCATTCGGGTTCCGGGTAGAAACTAAGGTCTGTTCCAAAATTGTAAACAAACCCAGGTTAGATTCTTACGCAATCACTCATCAAATAGAATTATAGTAACACACTCAACTGTGTTGAGAATGTTTCACATTATATTTCACTACTTTTTCCGACAGTTACTTTGCCATGTGTAATTTGTAGTCCAAATTGCCATTCACAGGTACATTTTCTGATACATTTGTTTACATTTTAATCAGATACTTAATAACAGACACTGGGGTGCAATTTATATGCCAATCAATTAATTCAATTATGGGTACCTACAGCTAAACAAGCTGTTTGATATACAAACAGCTAACTTGAAAGTATATTGTGAGTGTGCTAAGTAGTAAATTAATTTATGTCACTCTTGACCACAATAGGTAATAATGAATATTGCCAGTATAGTGGAAAAAGGAATATTAATTGCCTGGTCGACTGTACCTGCTCCAGGTATGTTCATAAATATCATAGCTAGAGGAGTCATGCTTGCTACAAAATACAAGTAGCCTTTTGCACCACAGCAGTACTTACATATTTACATCATAGTTTATAGGAATTTAGAGCCAAGTAGCACTCGTGAATACTCACCACTCGAAGTGATAAGAAACCATCCACGGCTGCGGCATGCGATCTTTCCATCAAATGTTTTCGATCCTTCGCTCTAACCCGGGTAGAAAGATTTTGAATATCGTGCAAATAAGATCCAAGAGGAATCATCATGCATATACATATAAATAAGAAAATTACAGCTTTTATTGGAGCTAGTTTTCTTCGTAATGATACCAAGGTTTGAGCCATGGTGATAATCTGAGTCTTTGATAATTTTTTAATACATTCACTGTTATCACTACCGCATTTTCAATTATGTTATTCGGAACACCGGCCGATTTATCGGAATGCACAATTGCGTTTCTTACTGACAAAACCTTATTGGTTTGCATTACTGAACTAATATTCTACAACCACTAAAACACGGTTTTCCCTCGGAATTGAATTTAATTCGATAAGCATTAAGGATATCGAATTAAATTAATGAACCATTAAAACAGACGACTGTTTCAATGGTTCATTAAAGCATGAAATAACATTTAAAACTATAACTGCAGGTATTTTACTTGTAGATAATATGAACTGGAACGCATATTGTAATCACAAAACACTGTATAAGTCACAAGTACTGGATACGTTTAACACTAACGCCTATTCGAACGTATTGGCTGGCGTATCGACATGAGCTGAGCGACCATACTACAAGGTATCATGTGCGTGGAAGATATATAAAATATCGCGCTTCTCTGATAATAACAAACTCGACGTACACACGGCTACACATCAAGCTGTAATTTTCCATTATAAGCTGACCTCGCATTGTACGGAAATCCTATACTATGCGAGATCAGCATTAACTGGAAATGCTTGATGAGTAGCCGTGTATACAATGTTATCAAAATGTTAACTTGCAGTGGTCGAACAATGGTGCTGAAATCAGTTAAAATTGACCGAGGACGTCCTTTAATGATGAGAGATGATCTATTAAAAAAACATAACTGTTCTTGTAAAGTTAAAGATAGGTTTTTAGATAACGTGGAAATAGAATTGAATAAGTTTTATCTAGTCCTATGCTTAATTCTTTAAGTGGGGAGAAAGTGTGGTATTAGCCATGGTCTAAAAAAACAAGGTCTGGCATTCTGGTAGTGACACATGCTTACGTCGCTATCCAGTTCAATTCAATTCAAATCTTTCTTTATTACATAATTATCTCATGTGTGTACAACATGAAGTTCACATGGACCCTGTCGGTCACGACAATTTAATAGAGTACTGAAAAGTAGCATGCTTTAAAATAATTAAGTTAATAGATATTAATTGTACATACGTCACACCACCTACATCAGATTTTAGTGAATACGTCATTTCAAATTATACCATTAAACATTCAATTAATTTGAAGTAAATACATAACATAGTTGCCACTTTATTGCAACCAAACACGAATTAAGGAAAGATTTTCAGTCACCATTCTGGAAAAAATATATACAAAGCATTTAAATTGTCGTTTCGTTTATCTAATCAAACGAAACAATTCAATTTAAACATATGCCAACGTAGTTGTTAATCAAAACCTTATTGTTATATCGGATTCACACAGGTAATATAGGTGGTAGGGGAGTTATTATTACACGCTACTAGTAACACAGATGTAATGACGTAGATTTGTGTCACCCACGTGACCACTGCGTCTCGGAATGCCATATCTGGCGAATATATTATTATACCATGGTATTAGCTTAGTTATAGTTACAATCTACAAATTTGAATTATGACCCACCATAAGCTTATTTTCTTACAGACATTCAAATACAATTAGGTCTACATTCGCGTTAACATACATTTCCCTTGTCATCTGCCATTTAATTACACAGAGAATTATCTGTTGCAGTCTCCATCTTTGTTAAGAGTTTTACATTCGAGTGGGGTATAAAGCTCAATGCACACCCAAAATAAATACGACGCGTACGCATTGTCGTACTCTAAAATCAATGTGTTTTTAATCTAATATTTATTAATTAGTTTAATATGCGTTCAGCTTAAATGTGCTACAAACCATTCCGCCATCTTTGCATACATCTTCACTGAATTTTGTTTGCAAAGTGCGTTAAGGCAACAATAAGAAATGGGAATTTTAAAAAATATAAAAATTATAATGTTGAATACATTATTATTTAACAATCGTTAATATCGAGTGTAACCACCATTTATTTGCAATAACAGCCTGTAGTCTCGAACGAATTGATCCAATAAGGCGACTGCAAATATCACTTTCTCTCACATAATCCCAAATTTCGTTGCAATGTTGCTCGATTGCTTGCTTTGTCCTCTCGTTTCTGTTTTCCCACATTTGGACTATCAGAACCCATAAATTTTCAATTGGATTTAAGTCCGGGGATTAAGACGGCCAGGGAATTAGCGTAACTTCTGGATACTGGCTAAACCAGTTAGACACAACTCTGGCCGTATGCACTCTACAGCTATCGTAAACATAATAAAAGCTTGGAACTTCTTCTCGCGGGTAAACCGTTCGCATTGTCGGTAACATAGATTCTTCTAATAAATCCACATAACTCATTGCATTCGAGAAGAAATTTGAACCAGCTCGCTTACACCTCCGGTTCCCATCCAGCCCCACATGTTAGCTGAGATTCGGTCAGGTAACTGATTTTCGCGGCGACATATATTATATTAGTTAGTTTTTTTCCGATCACAAAGCACTTCGCGAACGAATGACAAAGACAAAAAAAAATAAAAACTTATTTTCATGAAATACTATTTACAGTTTTTGTCATCTTTCATTTTATAATAGGGTCCAATTTCTTGAATGATTAATATTAAAAATTTTGAACATATATATATCTATGCTTTTGAATAGATTACCTTTTTTTTCAGCACAGGACCAAGTGCTTTTGAGATTCGGCATTTGAATGTCGAGTCGTCAGCTGCCAACTTGGGCCAGCCGAAGTAGAAATGTTGTTGTATTGAAAACACTGCCATCTGTCTTTGGCTCGTCAAACTATAGTCAACTAGAGCGCACACGAATCAAAGTACCAATTCCTAAATATTTTTATTAAAACAGTTTTAGATTCTACTGAAGAATTTGGGACGAAGGAATCGCCAGCGGAAGTTCCTTGTAAATTGGCACCAGAAGGCGTTACGAGCGGTGAGAAAGGCACCTTATAAATTTATAATAATTAAGGTGTCGGTTAACTCGAGCATTTTCTTGTAAAAGAACAAAGAGCCTTAGCCGCTTTTAAAAATGTTGTCAAACTGAACAAGGAATGTATTTAGCTGCGGTTAAGTTAACATTAGTTGTAATGTAGGGAAATAGAATTTAAACAAAACTATTTGTGATTTGAAAAGTTGAGTTATTTTTTTTGCATGTGGCTAAAAAGGATTTTTCCAACAAGTTTTTCGAAAAATGACGCGAGGCAGACGTTTGATAACTGTTTTAAAAGAAAATACTTTTGATTTTAACATTTAAAAATATAATTTCGTTATATATGATCTACTTGCATTGTGGCTGAACCATTTTTTTCAACTTCTATACAAAATATAGCAGAAAAATTGTCTTGGAAAAACTTTTTTTTTGAAACCCTGTCAGTGATGTATTTTTTCCTATTATTTAGCAAACCATATGAGGAGGAGCTCGTGGCTAAGTAATGACTGCCGCACAGGTCGATTCATCAGGTTAAGCTACGCTTGCCGGGTTTGGTCTGTGGGGTTTGGGCTTGGATATAACGAAGTATCCAAGCGTAATTAATTGGATATTACATGCAAAATGTCAAAGTTTAAAAGAGCTATAAAAGGCATGTTAGCCAAGCCATAATCACTGATATTTTTGTCTGTTGTCTTAAAAGGGTATTGTTTGTAAACAATACCCTTTTAAGACTTTAAAATGTCCTCGTTGTTAGATAGAAGGAAGGTTCTAGATCTCACATTTCTACACAAACTGTTCAATGGGGTTGTTGACTGTAGCAAACTTCTTGGAAAGCTGCAGATAAGTGCACCATCTCGTTTGCCTCGTAAATGTAATTATAACCTTTTCTATGTGCCGGGATCCAAAATAAACTGCGGATACTTCACAGTTTTGCCAAGGCTCTGTAGTCTTCATTACGCTTGGATATAACGAAGTATCCAAGCGTAATTAATTGGATATTACATGCAAAATGTCAAAGTTTAAAAGAGCTATAAAAGGCATGTTAGCCAAGCCATAATCACTGATATTTTTGTCTGTTGTCTTAAAAGGGTATTGTTTACATAATTTCGTGTTGTATGTTTTGATTTATTTTCGCATTGTCAAACTTAATGTTTCTACCTAGATTATTTGAGAAGGATGTGGTCTCCTCGAATAGGATGCGCACACTAGTATTTGTCCCTGTTCTTGTAATCTTGCATGATATTGCGCAGCCTCTGTTGAAGATCCAATAAATAAAGAAACAAAAACATAAAATTATAGGACCATCTTTAATGGAGAAAGTCGATCAATAATTAATAGTAATACCGAGCAACGAACATAGGGCACGAGCATATTATTATAATACAAATTGTGGTATTTTTTTATAATTTCAAGTCTGATTGAATAGTAGCTAACCTAATTGTACCAAATTGTATTTTGATAAACTCATAGTAAAAATATTTACTATGAGTTTATCAAAATACAATTTGCGCATTTTGAACTGGGGGCTAAAAGCCTAATAACTAACCACTTGGAGAAAATGCGCGAAATTCGAAATTAAGTTCAAAATGTTTAGTGGTATCAAGCTTATCAAATATTATAAACTAACCATGGAAGACTTATTAGGGTAGGAACAAATACTTAACTCTTAAGATTTCTATTATGATTGGCTTTATTCATTGGATTGGAGCGGCTTGTTTTATTGTCATTTATTCTCTCTTAAAACTTTGCGGAGACGCGTTCCCTGCCCAAGATTTTGAGGTCACCATGGGTGCCGAGGAATATTTTTAGGGAGGTACATCTCCTCATTGGTCTAGTGGTCGCAAGCGGTAATGCTGAGCATGTGGTCCTGGGTTCGATTCCCAGGTCGGGCTAAGAGTTATTGGGTTTTTCTCCGAAGTAGCTGGAGTCTGGTTTTGTGCCCAGTTAACGGTTGTGGCGATTGAGGGTTAGGCTCGCCCTCTATGACATGAGACTTAAAAACATAGGTGGAGAGATTTGTGGGTGTACCATAGATATAAGAAATTATACCAAAAAGGCGCAATTAATAACTAAATGACAAATGTTACATTACATATTATTATTATTTTTGTTAAATAATATATGTATAGTATACCAACGAATTCAACAGATAAAAGTCCTCTTCCTCTTTCTTACTTTACTGTCCCCTACAGAGTCCACAATGACCTTGCCTTTTTAAAACCTACCACCTAGGTTCACATTGTGGATCGCACTCACTCAAGAACATACTCACTCAATATTTATCTAAAATAGAGTGAGTATGTTTTGTTAATGTTCATGTACTCGTATATCTCCAACTCCACATTAATTTATGCTATTGTACGCAGCTTTCACATGGTACATAATTACATTTTTTATAATTTTTGGTAAGTATTAGAACAGTAGATTAGGTATGTAGGGTGAGAGGAGCGAGCTAAGCTAGCTCGAAAATTTTAACAACTCCCCTCGGGTGGGTTAGGTATTGTTTTATACATATTTTCAAACAGTAATAGGGTTTAAATTGTCGACATAAGCAGGAAAGCCCAAGCATACGAGAATGTAGAATGGAAGAGCGAGCTCGAAAATTTTATAGGTACACTCTCGGATAGGTTTGATTTTCGTTTGATCATTCCAAATAACTACGAATTATTTGCATTGTCGACTTTTGAAGAAAAGCTCAAGAATCAAGAGAATGTGAATCACTGAAATACATCCCACCTGAATAGGTTCTGTTTTCTTTTGACCTTTAGAACTTACTTTGTGCAGAAAAGCTTAAACTACTTTTACGGCAGTTCCGGTTTTGGAATCTGGCCTTAATCTAAGAACTTTACGTACGAGTGGGGTGCCCAAATTCCCGAGTTTGCTTCGCTAGCTCTAGCATCCTAGATTCTCTTTTTTTATAACAGGCTATTTGAAGTGAACACTTCTATATAATTATATAATTAATGTATAAAAAATATTGTAAAAACATTTTAAAGGAGTAACGGTGGAGTTTCTTGCCCGTTCTTCTCCATACGAAAACTATCTTTTGGAAGGGGCGACTAGAATCAATTCTATTTTTTGTAAAATTGACGTTCATAAGTGCCTTTTATGTGCCTAATTGAAATAAATTGTTTGACTTTGACTTTGACTTCTTTAGGCCCGTTGAGCGATTTTTGTTGTTGCTCGGAGTGCCGATAGATGTGAAAACCAAACTAATATTAATAATTTTAATTTACAAAGTGTGAAATTTAAATCTTGATAGATACCTACTGTAATTTATTTGAAAATTAAAAATAAAAGACTGTCCCCATGACGGCCTATTTTCTTAATGTTTTTGTATATTTTGGTAAGACAAGTAAATCATTAAAGCTCTCGACAGCTTCAATGATTTTGGGGGGGTCAAGACTCCCGTGAACCCCTAGGGACCGCGCCTGCTTTGGGGTCCAACCTTTCCAACGAGAAGTCCTTTTTTCAACTCTTCGCTCTTTTCTAAGTTAGGTTCCTAGGTACCTACCTACCGTAACGGACAACACCCTTAATTTTTTTTTATTCGGTTAAAAATGAGATTAGTCTTGGTGGTCTAGTGGTTGCAAACGAAACTGTTGAGTATGGAATCCAAAAGGACCATGGGCAATTTTGTATGGGCCCCTTCCCCCCCTCCAACAGTCGTATTACACATGCCAATATGTTTATAAGGATCCTGAAAAAAACCTTCTGTCTTGTTCAATTGCAAAATCGATGGGATTTTTTTTTAATAACAAAAAACTTTTTGGTTCGGCTAACCTAACCTTTTTTTTACGCTGAGAAATGCATTACGCATCCCCGCTCGTGAGGGACGACTCGAGGTATGTGGGACTCCTGTCAGTAGTGACAGTATACCAACTAAAAGGAGGAGTTCGACTGATTGATTGTTAAAGACGGAACGTTGTTTACTTTGCTCCTCAGATTTTAAATGTAAAAAGTGGTAAAAAGTGAATATTGTGGCCATATGATGCTATTGACTCAAAGCCAGTGAAGTGACCTACTGAACGGTGTATTTTTTATAGTAATTGGCATATGCAATCTAAAGTTATAACAAAAATAAACCCGTGGAAAAAAACTCAAAATCCAAAAATTGTGATAACGAACTATAACCGTGACCTACGACAACCCGCAGCGCGCTCGATACCTCCCGCGCTAACCGCTACCGTCCCCGTCGTCGCCTGCGCAATACTCTTAACCCAGCGCATAGCGATCAAATATTTCGACTCAACTGATAAAGTCTCGTTGGCGGAGCGGTGTATATAGCTGCCGCACTGCACGCGCAGTTACGGGTTCGCATCCTAGCGGAAATGACTTATGCGGATTTCTCTTTATGATTTTACTTTTTGCATTTTTTTAAGCATACATTTTTATATGTTTGGCAAATACTACACAAAAATATAATGGATTTCAATAATATATCAATAATGGACTCAACACCTAATAATACAAGCAAGAATGTAACAATGCGACCTAAGCGATTACATAGAGCGAAATCAATAGAATCTCTATGTTCATCATCACTCAACTCGTCAGCAACGGAACCACACACACGAAGCTTAGATTTATCTACTGGTCAGGACGTAGATTTACTAGAAAAAATGAAGGCCGAAAATCAATTATTATCAGAGCAGTTACAGGTGGCTAATAATGAAATCGAAAACCTTCACTTAGAATTGAATCAATTAAAAAACCTTGTTAGTCAGCAAACTCGACAAATAAACTCCCTAAAAAACATATGTACTACACCCCCGACCCAAAATATTAAGAATCAGATACAGTCTAAAAGGCGAAAATCAAGACGAATGCTAATTGACAATTCTAGATTCATGGAAATTAAAAGCGTTGAAACTCAAGATATGAACCAAGAGATGCATGATCCTGTACTGGATATTACTGAGATTTCAGCTGACCAAACATACACTCCAGAGGTATGTGACTATAATAATGACAGGAAGGGTACGGACAACTTAAATAAAATTCACATATTTGGAGGTGAACAATGCCGAGGACTATCTAGTCAGCTTATAAATTCACGACTAGGAAAAAAACACCGAAAATATTCTATTATTGGATTAATAAAACCTGGGGCTAGAGCCAAAGACATATTAAAACCAATTCAAGAACATCATTCTCAAATTCAAGAAGATGACCGAGTTATATTATCTATAGGAGAACACGATGTAAATCCCACACACGTGATGGCAGAAATCTCAGCTGCTTTAAAACTTCTTGAAGATCGACAGGTTTTTGTAACAAGTATTATAAGCAGTAAATATTTAAATGAAAAAATATTGAGTAATATGCTAAAATTAGTTTGTAAAGAATTCAAAAACTGTCAATTTATAGACTTGAGTATAGGAAATGGGTACGATAGGGACAATATTGTCACATACTTTGATTATTATGACAAGGATGAGCATAATGAACTTTGTAAACAAATAAATTTGGGAATTGACTTTATTGACTACAAGCAAAAATATTTGACATATAATAATAGAACTCCCAAAGATGTACATACTACGTGGCCAGTAACTATCCCCACTGAGAAAATCAAAAACAAAATAAGTTTTCCAAAGAAAGGTACACACGGCTACACATCAAGCTATGCATTTCCAGTATAAGTTGAACTCGCATTGTACGAAAATCCTATACAATACGAGATCAGCATAAACTGGAAATGTATAGCTTGATGTGTAGCCGTGTGTACCATACCCTATTATTTTCAATTGCAAACTCAACATGATAAACACACCAGTACTGAAGTAAATTTGAGAATATCATCGGAAAACAAACCAAAAATTGGTACAATCCCGTATTATTTTGTAAAAAGTACTAACACCGTGCCAGTAGAAAAATGCGAGTCAAATATTGATGACTTTTTTCGTTCACAAAAAAAATAATACATCGTTTTTTCATATTTTGCATCAGAATATAGCGGGATTAGTGTGCAAAAAAGATATTCTTGAATTGACCCTCACAAATTTACAGGTAACAAAAATCATCCCACATGTACTATGTTTCAGTGAAACATTTTTAGGAAAAAATGATATAAAAAATGCCAAAATAACTGGATACAACTTAGCATCAACATACTGTAGGGAAAAAAGGCGAGGCGGTACTTGCGTATACATTAAGAAAGGTATATTGTACAAAGAAATAAATATTTTACAAAACTTTGCTCGTGAAACGATCTTCGAATGCTGTGGAATAGAGGTGCCAAGTTTAAAAATTGTGATAATATGTATTTATCGTACACCTCAATCAAATGTTGAGTTATTTTTAAAGCATTTTGATACGCTGTTATATAAATTATTATTTAACAGCAAATACAACCAACATAAAATTGTTCTTGCAGGTGATATTAATTAACACGCTCAAAGTATGTAAAGCTGTCAAAAATTTAAAGGACATCATACATAACTATAATCTGACAATGCATATTAATGAGCCAACAAGACTAAATACCTGCATAGATCATATAATTAGTAACGTTAAAAAAGCGTCTAGTAAAATATTGAAACTAGGACTTTCCGACCACGACACAGCACAGATGTTAGACGTGACAATAAAAACCAAAATTTTTCAGTCTTCGAAATATTATATAACAAAGAGAGACTTCTGTCAGGATAATATTCGAAAATTTCGGGAAAGTCTAGACAAGTTAACTTTTGACAGTGTTTACAAACAGCCTAACCTGAACTCAGCCTTTAATATCTTTCATGACGATTTGTGCTTATTTTTTGAATTATGTTTCCCAAGAATTAGGAAAATGATTACCACAAAGTATAGGGATATAAAATGGATTACTAAGGGGCTACGACTCAGCTGTAAAAGCAAGCGACATTTAAGATTAAAATTTTACGCTAAGCGAACAAAAGAAAATAAAGCTAAGTACCACAACTATTCAAACTTATTGCGTCGCTGTATATCAAAGTCGCAAAAAATCACTAA
Organism: Agrochola lota; assembly: GCA_947364205.1. NCBI lineage: Eukaryota > Metazoa > Arthropoda > Insecta > Lepidoptera > Noctuidae > Agrochola > Agrochola lota. Next base: position 11,039,821 of record OX376223.1, on the reverse strand, counting down.
TGACAATTTTATTGAAAAATCTAAGAATGTATGTAAAGCTGCGTGGAAAGTCATTAATGATGATATGGGATATAATGCCACTCAAGAGTTCATAAATGAAATAAAAACTGACAATTGTATGGTAACCAATCCTTATGACATAGCAAATCATTTCAATAATTACCTAATACAACTATCGAACAGTGATAATGATAACATACAAAATACAAATAAAAACCGTACAAACAATACCATATTTCTTACACCGATAGAAGACATTGAAATTGTAAATATTATTATGTCCTTAAACAATACAAGTTCTGTCGGTTATGATGGTATTACAACCGATATTTTAAAAAAATGTGTCGTCAGTATTGTCCCCGTGCTCGGATACCTGATAAATTTATCCTTCCAGGAAGGAAATTTCCCTAGCCGGTTAAAGAAGTCAGTAGTCAAGCCATTGCATAAAAAAGGAGAGAAAACAGAAATGGGTAACTACAGACCCATAACTTTAATCTCTATCATGTCTAAAATATTTGAAAAGGCTATGCATAAAAGATTATCTTCGTATTTGAATAAGTACAAATTAATTAAGAATGAACAGTATGGCTTCCAAAAGGGAAAATCAACTACACTTGCTGCATTCGATTTAGTACACAATATCCTAGTAAACATTGACAAGAAAAAGCAGACAATAGTAATATTTTTTGACATGTCAAAAGCATTTGACTTCGTTTCTCATGATCTGCTTCTACAAAAGCTGGAGAACTATGGTATCAGAGGCCCAGCATTACAATGGTTAGAACAATACTTGAGTAATCGCGAACAATGTGTAGAAATACCTTGTGAACATAATACAGCGGTAAAACAAGAGAGGTCTGAGTATCTTGTTAACAGTTACGGCGTTCCGCAGGGAAGTATCCTCGGACCCCTCCTTTTTCTTATATATATAAATGATTTACCTGACATTCTTACTAAAAAATGTATATTATTTGCAGATGACATCTCAATAATATTAGCATATGACAGTATAATTAATAATAACTTTGACATTGATATAAACAATACAATTGATTTAGTTATAGAGTGGTTGGTAAGGAACAATTTACAAGTAAATATCAATAAGACGACTTTTGTACAATTCCAAACCCGTGGATCAAAAATTGTTCCAAGGCATATTTCATATGACGGTATAAAAATAAATGAATCTACCAGTGTAAGATTTCTAGGGTTCACCATGGACAAATACCTAGACTGGAAAGGACACGTTGACGGAGTCTGCAAGAGAGTTAACACTTTCGTATATGTCCTAAACAGACTAAGAACTACGTCTAACCAAAGTACGGTACTGTTGGCATACCATGGCCATGTAGCTTCCGTGCTACGATACGGGTTAATACTATGGGGAAACTCAACAGACTCCCAGCGGGCGTTTCTCTCCCAAAAACGATGCATAAGAGCAATTGTTGGTATTCCTCCTTATGAGTCATGTAAACCTCACTTTAATAAACTCAAGATATTACCCCTGCCGAGTATGTACATTTTTGAAGTTTGTGTGTTCGTAAAGTCCAATCCTAATCTATTTGTAAGAGCTCGTGATATTTATACACGGGATAATGTCTACCCTCGTAACTCCAGACATGGTCAGCGACTAGTGTTAGATTTTGCACCAAAGACTGCGGTGTTCAAAAAAAATTGCTCAGCTATGTGCGTTAAAATTTATAATAGGTTACAAACAGACATTCAAAATCTCCCCCTACCAAAATTTAAGAAAAAGCTTAAAGAGCTACTGCTTAAAAGAATGATTTACTCGGTAAATGAATGGCTACAGGAATAAGGAAAATATTCTATATATAAATATTTTAAATAATGTGTGTTGTGTATTATTAATTCAACGTAGAAATGACTGAGTTTTATTGGCATTTGACAATGTATTTTACCAGGCACATAATTATTTTATTGACATTATATAAGACTATGAATTTCGGAGACACGTATTGGCTAAGACCACGGGCTAAGACTAACCATTATTTATATTTCTTTATTCCTTTTTACTTTTAAGAAAACGATTCACATGCCATACCACAGGCTAAATAGAATTATAAGACCAAATAATGTAACATGGAAACCACCGATTGTATTTACTCTATTTATACGTGAATAAATGAATTTGAATTTGAATTTGAATAAAACTCAGCGGTGTTGCCACATCGCCGTGAACGGAACGTGATGGGAGGGCCATGGGAAACCGGCTCAGCCTTTACATCCACAACCCTCCCGGCGTATGCCCCCCGAGGTGGGGGGCTACGGGAATTACCGGCAACACCAGGCCATTCCCGTCCGACACTGGTGGAAGCCTGTGCAATACAGGCAAAGGTGCCTCCGTACCACGGGTACGGAGGCACCCGGGTACGGGTGCCTGCTGGCCTCCACCTGGGAGGAGTCGGAGATGACTTTTGAACTGACGTCTTCTTTGACCCCTCCTCCGCCTTCGGAGCGGCGCCGCGTCAGGATCGTCCTCCCGCGTGCGCTCTGCCGCCTTCTTCGGGGACATGACGAGACATGAGGCGACTGCCGCCCAGGACCTCTCATCCCTCAGCATGGCGTAAACCAAGCTGGGGAGTGAGAGGTCCGGTCCGATCACCGCGATGACACTGCGGCGCGGCTCGGACCACGATGGGCACACCTCGAGGATGTGCTGCGCTTCGTCCTCCGCCGCGCCACAGTCGTGGCACGACGGCGTCTTCTCCCGTCCGATTCGGTGCAGGTGCGATCCGAAAAAACTATGTCCGGACAGCACCTGCACCAGACGGAAGGAGAGGAACCCATGCCGGTCGAGCCTGTCTCGCAGGACTGGCCCAATCGCGTCGAGGGTTAGGCGGCCGAAGGCTGCGGTGGAGAGGTCCCCCGTCCAATGGACAACGATGGCGTCATGGGCCATGATGATGGTGATGGTGATGATGGGCGCGCGTGAAACACTACGCGCCGTCGCCTCGGGTCCTGATGTATGCGGGGCGACGGTCACCCCCGAGTCCGTTGCCCCTGGACCCATTTAGAGGGGCAGGAAGAGGGCGTTATCCGCCCTCCGCCGACGCCCGGTGCGCCTGCTGTGGGCCGGGTGAGTGGACGAGATCTCCCTTTGCCTTTCCGCAGCCTTCTTATGCGAGATGACTGTCTCGCAGTAGGAAACCACCGCGTCCCAGGACTCGTCACTGCCGACCATCGCATTCACTACGGCTGGCAGCGACAAGTCACTGCCTACTTCTGAGATGAGGGCACGGCGCGGCTCCTCCCAAGTGGCATACTCTGCTAGCGTATGCCGCGCCGTGTCCTCCCGGCAGTCGACGGCGACACCGGGCGTCCGGCTCCCTGTTTATGCGACACAGGTACTTCCCGAAGCAACCATGCCCGAGAGCACCTGCGTCACCTGAAACGACAGGGAGCTGTGCCTCCTCCCGAGCCAGCGCTCGAGCATCGGCCGGACCGCCTCGATGATTTTGAGGCGAGAAAACCTGAAGAATAAACCTACAAGGTATCAAGAATCGTAAAATAACGTTAACTTAATTACTTTTTTTATTAAACTCAATTAACTTCTATTAATTAGGTACTTAGTTACCGGCTGTGAATAGATAGGTACATACCTACACTTAAGCTTATACCACACTTTCTCCCACCAAAAGAATTCAGCATATGACTAGATAAAATGTATTCAAAGTTTCCATTTCCACGTTAACTAAAAACCTATCTTTAACTTTACAAGAACAGTTAAGTTTTTTTAATAGATAAAATCTCTATCATCATAAAAGGTCGTCCTCGGTCAATTAACTGATTTGAGTACCATTGTTCGACCACTGCAAGTTTACATTTTGTTAACGTCGAGTTTGTTATCAGAGGCGCGCAATATTTTAAATCATCCGCGCACATGATACCTTGTAGTATGGTCGCTCAGCTCATGTCGCCAGCCAATACGTTCGAATAGGCGTTAGTGTTAACGTATCCAGTATTTGTGACTTATACAGTGTTTTGTGATAATAGTGCCTTACAGTTCATATTATCTAAAAGTAAACTACCTGCAGTTAAAGTTAATTCGTGCTTTAATGAACCATTTAAACAGTCATTTGTTTGAATGGTTCATTAATTCAATTCGATACGCTCATACGTATCGAATTAAATTCAATTAAGAGGGAAAACTGTGTTTTAGTGGTTGTAGAATATTAGTTCAGTAATGAAAACCAATAAGGTTTTGTCATTAAGATTAACGCAATGGGCATTCCGATAAATCAGCTGGTGTTCTGAATAACATAATTGAAAATGCATAAGTGATACTAGTGACTGTACTAAAAAATTCTCAAAGACTTAGATTATCACCATGGCTCAAACCCTGGTAATGATACGAAGAAAACTAGCTTCAATGAAAGCTGTAATTTTCTTATTTATATGTATGATGATTCCCCTTGGATTTTATTTGCACGATATGCAAAATCTTTCAAACCGGGTTAAAGCAAAGGATCGAAAACAATTAATGGAAAGATGGCATGCCGCAGCCGTGGATGGTTTTTTATCACTCCGAGTGGTGAGTATTCACGAGTGCTACTTGGCTCTAAATTCCAATAAAATATAATGTAAATATGTAAGGACTGCTGTGGTGCAAAAGGCTACTTGTATTTTGTAGCAAGCATGACTGCTCTAGCTATGATATTTATGAATATACCTGGAGCATGTACAGTCGAACAGACAATTAATATTCCTTTTTCCACTACACTGGCAATATTCATTATTACCTATTGTGGTCAAGAGAGTGACATAAATTAATTGATTACTTAGCACACTCACTACATTCTTTCAAAGTAGTTTCAAGTTAGCTGCCTCTATATCAAATAGCTTGTTTAGATGTAGGTACCTACAATTATAATCGAATTAATTGATTGACATACAAATTGCACCCTAGTGTCTGTTATTAAGTATCTGATGAAAATGTTAACAAATGGATCAGTAAATGTACCTGTGAATGGCAATTTGTAGTGCCACTTACACTTGTGATTCATTTGGCAAAATATTTGTTTGTAAAAGTAGTGAAAATATAAATTGAAACCTTATCATCACAGTTGAGTGTGTTACTATAATAGGGATGATGCCTGGGTAAAAAAAAAAAAAAATCTAATGAGTCCGTCAGTCAGATAATAAAAAAAATAAGAGACACGTATTTTTTGCTTTATCATATTAATAAAAAAATACTTAGATAAAACGCATTTTAGGTTGGGGAGTGGGGGTCGCTACTTCACTAGTATGTATAAAATCTACATACTCGTGTCGTCATGGCACATTTTACCTCAATGTATCGCCGTAATCTTTAGATTACGTAAAAAAGAAAAAATGTGACTGTTTGTCGGCAGGATTAGCGCTCGTCTTAAAACATTTGGTATAAACAATCTAATTAAACATCTAAGTAGGTAGATACAAATAGTTCAAATGGACGGTAAGAATATTTTGTTCGATAGAGCTCAACCGATTATTTATTGTCATATGTTGCAATCATTTCATTCAACAGTTCAACCTTTAATTTACTCCCCAGTGTTCGCCTGCTAATTACACCATTATCTCTTCTCAACCAGTCGATACTATTGAATAATGTAGGGGTCAAATACTTATTGGTTCTTTTGCCGTAGTAATTTTTTACTGGTGCTCGCACGTAGTTACGTTCTCTAACACTTCTAGTATTGTAAGTGTTTTGTACATGTACTTTGAATTGGTCGTTATAGAACTGCTCCAGAACCACTAAATACTTCACTTTTTCATGCACAGGAAGCATCTTACATACAACAAAAAGTTTTTCATAATTTTCTTTACACTGGAATTTTAGTTTTGGGTTAACAAGGTATTTCATAAATCTAGTTTGCAACGATTTTATACTGTTCAAATAAGTTTTAAATGTACGGCCGTAAGTATTTAATCCATAACTTAGCAAAGACTCGGCGAGAGCAAAATAAATCACACGCAGCGTTTTCCTACTCAACGGTGCCTTCAGCATATAGAACATACTTAACAGTGTTAGTGATAACGGTCAGTAGAAAAGTAGGAACCTTAAACTACACTATACTGGACAGTACAGTCTGGACTACGTATAGGTACGTACCTACTCCAAACCAGTGTAGTTAGCTCTTCGATCAAGACGTTGATCGTTAAACTACGGTTATTAAAAATTGCTGATAAGAATGATAAAGTAGGTTCTTCCGATTGGCGGATCGTATACTCATGTCCACTTGTGTGTTTCCATCACTGGAGGCGATAATACATGAATACATCTTACTTACCTACTTAACTAAATTCTGTTAATTGAGAAACTGATTCTATTCTGTTGAAGAGAGCTGAATTGGAAATCTTAAAATCGGTCTCCGACTTTTGAAATAAAATGGGTTTTTGTCTTACTGTAAACCTTTTCTAAGCAGTCAATCTTTTCAGTAAAAAAGGTGAAAGACACAATTATAGGGACTAGAAATAGGGACCAATTAGTTCAACCAGGTTTCAGGCTGGCTAAAGTAGACTCATCCTTCATGGGGTACTGTTTAAAATGTTACATAAAATATCTCCCCACATACTCCAACTGGATGAAACGAAGTTATAATCTTGTATAAAACGCACACTATGCAGCCAAGCCTAATTATAAGTTGCGGGATTACATCGCTGATATTAAATGCTTGGCTCAAATCTGGTCCTGCTCCACTAGGGCGCATAAACAAATTTTTTGCATTTGAAAATATTGTTTATTGCTGCTGAAGATTGTAAAAAATGTCATTACATTCTATAAATTCAATCTTTTTTATATAATTGCATAGCACAAGTGTGAGCACTGTGTACCTACTATAAAGCTACCGTTTACTGGGTGCCTACGTCTTCTTTCATTGCCTTGAATGTGCCCTGGCGACATTAGAGTTAACATGACGTACTCTCGTACGTCATGTTAACTCTAATGTCTCGCTGGTGGTAATGTGCGTATTGGATCATTAAGTTCCCTTCAAAATGGTGCTGATCCATACGTCGTGTCCGTGACCGGGCGCCGTCAATAGGGCCTGGTCAACTCTTAGCTGCCATGGCTTATTTTAATTATTGAATAGATTTTTTGTTTTTATCGTTTTATTACGGACGCTTTTAACGTGCCCGTCTTTCAATATTGTTCTCACATGTGTAATTTCAACATGAATGATGTAACCAACATTTTGTAATAATATTTTGATATAAAAGACTGAGCGTGGAGTTTCTTGCCCGTTCTTCTCCAGAGGAAGCTACTACTGCTTTGAAATGGGCAACTAGCTTCCTCTTCCTGACTGACCAGCCCCTTGGCAATTCAAAAGTGCCTTTAATTGGTTTATTTGACATAAGTGCTTTGAGTTTTGAGTTTTGACTGCAACTGTTGTTGGTAATTTTGTCAATAATGATCAAAACGTCATTTATAAATAAAAATAAAATACATAATCTCACGCCTTCTTGCCATGGGGGTAGGCAGACTCTACGATACGCCACCTGCTACGATCCTACATACTCGCTTTGCTTCGTTTAATTATAATTTCGGCAAAAAGTTAGATATCAATTTTCGTAGGTTAGACTTCTAACCTGCAACATTAAGTTAATCAACCTGCTGATTAATAATTTAACATAGGTAATTAAATATATTTTTTTTTATTTCTTTTTCCAGATATGGCCCGCCTCGACATTAGGTAGAATAATGTTTGAACTGAAGAAAATTCCAAAACCTAATCCCAATGCAAACAGAACATTTGTGGTCCTCGTGTGGAAACACTGGGATTGGCTCAAGAACCGACACATTTTTAACTACGGGAAACCAGGGTACAAGTATGTAAAACTACATATTTACTAACATGAGTGTTGTGTCTGTAGAAGCTAGCAAGCCTAGCAGACATGATGCTTTTAGCATCGGTGATTAGCGATTTAGTTACTTTCCGAAGCTTGGTACAGCTACGCTACTGACAGAAGATCGTAAGATAAACGGATACGCAATTTTGGTACCACGCTCAAAGAGAGTTACCAAACCGCGATGCAGCATTGTGGCATTTGCTGTAAAGTTGATTTTGCGAAGAAAAAAAACGAAAAGAGTCATCGAAATACGATGCAGCATAATTATATAATTATTAAGTTACAAAATCACTGCAACCAAACATCGAGGACTACCGACGCGAAGTTATCAACTCACCACAGTCTAACAGGCCTCTCCTGGGCTGCGCCACAACACCCTGTCCTCCGCCTTCCGCATCCAGTCTGTCCCAGCCACCTTTTTAAGGTCGTCGGTTCGTCGGTCCATCTAGCTGGGGGCGTGCCACACTACGCTTGCCGATACACAGTCTCTACTCCAGGACTAGTCTGCTCCACCGCCCATCGGGCATTCGACAGACATGGCCAGCCCACTGCCACTTAAGCTTGCTTACTCTGCAAGCTATGTCGGTTACTCCGATTCTTATCCGGATAATTCATTTCTGATTTTATCCTTCTAAGAAACTTCGAGCATAGCCCGCCTGATAGTTCATGTGTAAAATCCCCGATGCCAAAAGTAACATGTCTGTTAAGGTTTTAAGAGCTTAACTACTTCGATTTCTAAAGGAACATCGACAGTTGAGCTGTTATAAGGATTAGTTAGTATGTAGAAGCGACTACATCTGAAGGACAGATCCTTATTTCCATGGAGAAGGATGAAATAAAAACGCTTTTGACTTGTCAAACTTCAACTGCAGCGTATGGCTAAAGGTTCTTACGGCAGCAACCACTTCCCACACGAACAAGAATTTTAAGATTGTTGCGTCAGAATAAATCGTGTGTTACACGGCCTAGACTTAAAACGAGTATTTAAGACTTACGGACTTGACCCATCATTTTTGTGCTTGTTTATTAATGATGAGTCTTCCGCTGCCAGCAACTCTTCCGCCCGCTCACCCTTCGTACCCCGGAGAGGCCTTGCCTAGTAGGTACCAAGGTACCAATAATTAGAACGACGCACGTTGGCGAGGTTATATTTGTTCGTCAGCCTGTATTGATTATGGTCATATTGAATTAGCTGATTTGATATCCGACTTTGTCAGACAGGTGATTTGTTAAGTCTAGTAGTAAGCCGTTTGAAGACTGCAGCCAATTATTATAAAGTTGTAGGGGACAAGCGCGAGAAAAAAAAAATCATTGTACTTATAGGTTGTATACAAACTGTACTACCATTTAATTCAAGAAATCATGGTTATTTTGCTGAATATTTAAGTATTGTGTGAACAGATGTATTCAAAAATAACTACTGGCATTCATGTGGATTGACAGCCATGTGGAAGAGTACTTTGATGCCTGAGTGTCTCCTTGATTTTATTATGTTATACCTTTTTACTTTGTTTTTTTTTTGTATCTAGGTAGGTACATGTATGTAGTAAGTTACAGGTATTATGTCGTAGGATTTGATCAAAGACCGGAATATGACAAATGGGAGACTCGATTTCATAAAAATCCTGAGCAGATTTAAGATATAGACTATAATAGTTTATTCTTTCAACATGAATTCTTTATTATTCTTAAAACAAGCCGCGCGGACGTTGGGATTTCTCATCAGCAAAAATTACGAAATTCCATACATACTTTTATTAATAAATTTTCAAAAATCCTTACTGTAGCCCAGTTTTACACCTACGTCGTAAAAGGAAATTTGTGCAAAATTGTATGCTTCTAGACCTAGTGGTTTATGCTGTCCGTTGGCTGTCTGTGAATTCTACATTTTTATTAAGTGGACAAGCTTGTGCCCGATAGCATTCCCATCGGCAAAAATGATGAAATTCCATACAATCTTTCATCCACTATTTAACCAATCATTCCTTAGTGCTCAACTACGTTATATAAAGAACTCTTGTGCAAAATTTAATGCTTCTAGACCCAGTGGCTTAGACTGTGCGTTGTCTGTTAGTGAACGATTTAAGATTTTTATTAAGTAGAAGATATCTACATAATTTCTAATCATGGATTTTTGTTCCATTTACAGAGACAAAGAAAATAAGTTACTAGAAGATTGCAGTGTGAACAACTGTATTTTTTCAGGCAATGACAGCCTGATAGATACAGCAGATGCTGTCGTCGTACATTTGCAGAGAGGCCTTGTACCTAAAGTCAAAAATAGAAACCGGTCACAAAGATGGATATTTTTAAACGACGAGTCCCCAATAAATGCATTTTCTTTAGCAAAAGAAAAACCTGATATTGACAGTCTTTATAATGTATTCAATTGGTCTATGACTTACCGGTAGGTTTAATTTCTTAAGTTCTTGTTTATTAAAAACAATAACAAATAAAATGTTACTCAGTCATCATAATTATTATCATAGCTCGCTGCTTGATAAACATAATAATTATTCATAAATTAAATAGTTGCACGTTATTGTAACTGAAGCTGACAGTTGATCGACGAGCTACCACATTTTTAATGTCTTGCAAAATCCTGAACCAATTGCACAAAGCTAAACAGATAGTGTATGCCTGTGCGCATCTTATACAGAGTGGCCAATTAAGAAGTATACAACTTTTTTCGTTTCCATTTTTATTTGACGCTGCAGTTGTTTAGTGTCCGTCTGGATTGAGGAGCCATGTCTCATATTTAAACGAGGGTACTACCAATATTTAGTAGTAAATTAGCTGATTTTGTAGGCTGGATCCTGGAATTTGTAGTAAAACCCTTAAAAAGTTATACGACATTAAAGGTGGCTCCTCAATCCAGACGTCTGAAGCCCTACAAAACCCATTTTTTTTGTACAGGCTACGCATAAGTACTACTAAATCCTACAAAATTTTCAAAAGTATCCGTTGGCTAGTTTCCGAGTTCTGAGGTGGCTCCTCAATTCAGACGTCTGGATTGAGGAGCCACCTTTAATGTCGTATAACTTTTTAAGGGTTTTACTACAAATTCCTGGATCCGGCCTACAAAATCGGCTAATTTACTACTAAATATTGGTACCCTCGTTCAAATATGAGACATGGTTCCTCAATCCAGACGGACACGTTGTTTATCTATTATTTAGTTAAAATGCGGCAAATCTGTTATTCACAGTAGTATTTTTATTTTTTTATTTCACAAATAGTTTCATAAATTTTATCCCGGAGTTCTTAAACGATTTTAAAAACGACCCAATTTAAAAAATAAATCGTTAAGAATAACGAATCCCATTTTGATCACAGAGGATTTCGAGACATGTCTACCCTTTATAGCAGAACTTTGTATATCATAATATTATTTTGCATAACAGCGGATAGTATACACTTCATTTCGTAGAAAATCGTTTGGCATACACTCATTTATTATTCATTCAAAACTCATAATTTTGTAAGTTCATAATCATCTTTAGGCATAAGTTTCATATCCATAATAATTAAAAAGAAGAACCATCTTAGCGCAGAAAGTTCACAAAAACATGCAAACAAGCATACACCATGCATGCAGCATGCAGCAGGCTCCGGCGATGCGGGGCTCTGGCGGTCCCATGCAAATTTATCGTCGCAGATGGTTTTAACGCTCAGACGCAGAGGCTGGCCGGCGCCCGGCCAGCAAGCCGAAGCTGCGGTGGTGAGTTTTAAGACCTGGTCTTCAGCTCGCGGGCCGCCTCGCCCCTCCGCCGCGGGGGCTTTTGTCCGCCCTAGGGTTAGGGCAGACAAGACTACGTGGACTCGGTTTTGCAGCGATTCGTTTCTGTTACTAACTTTTGTAGCACAATATATTGACTTTTTAAGACAATATTTAAAGGAGAATGGCAAAAATTTAGGGAAGCTGGTCTAAGCGCCAATAACAACAGCACATATGTCATTAGATAGGCATTTTAATATAGAACAATAATGACTATGGTGGTTCATTTCAAATCGCTGTGTGTAAAACGTTATTACTAGTAGTTTTACTAGTAGCAATTCAAGAGTTCCGTTTTCTAGCGTCCAGGTCAGTCACCAGGTCCTCGTCATCGGGTAAAAAGAACAGGACTCGTTGAGACACATCTAATGAGCCCACACTCGATGGGTTTACTAGAAGCCATTCAAGAGTTCCGCTATCGAGCGTCCAGGGTCTTCATCAGACCAGTTCAATGGTACCAAGCTATTGCATTATCATCGGCATGCATACATTTGCAAATAAGTTAAGTAAGCAAACTAAGACCACCAAAAGTGATTAACTATTCTAGGGTTTCGTTATCTAGCGTCCAGGTCAGTCCTACTAAACATCGCCATAACTTTTTTCACACAGCGATTTGAAATGAACCGCCATAGTAGTAATTGTTCTATATTAAAATGCCTATCTAATGGTATATGTGCGGTTGTTATTGGTGGTGGGGACCATTTTGTCCGGTCCTCCTTTAAGGTTAAAAATGCAATTTTATTGAAGTGGCAATATGCCTAATAAAGTTATTCCAAATAAAATTCTGCCATCTTAAAAGTATGGCATTGTAAATTCAGAGCTTCAAGATTCTGTCAGATAGAGGGAACCCTTTCGAGACACGTACTCACTTTTTTTCTTTGGGGTTATCTAAATGGGGAATCCCCCTCTTGGCATAATATTGTTTGGCATAACGTTTTCGCATAACTTTTATTAATATAATAAAATTGTGGCATAATATTACTTTGGCATAATGCAAAGGTTAGCATAACTGTCATTTGGTGTAATATTTTTTTGCATAATTTGGAGTTGCATAAATTTTTAAGGCATAATATTTATTGTTCTATTAATCATTAGCCATATATATGTATAAAAACATTACTTAGGAATTACACTATTGGATAAGGTTAAGGGGCCGCGGTTTTTTTTTGGGTGGGAAATTATCAAATAATTTCTCCCAGTCTGGGCGGAGCGGGAGGGCGTGTCACACTCTTACTGACTAAAACCCACCCGTGTTCCTTCAGTGTTGCCTATACGTTGCCAGGGGCCACGTTATTTCTTTCGAAATTTAACGCGACCCCGGCAGGCATCGGTCCTAACAGACCCCTTCAGTTGTGCTGATATCCTTTGGGAACGCGTGGAACACAACGCGCCGTCGACCTGGGCCTGGTACATAACGGATGGCGACCTATCCATAGCTCACCGTCCGCAAGCCCACTCCTACGGTACCCGGGCGTCACCTGCGGAGCAGCTAGGGGTGTGACGGCGTAAAATTTGCTTCTTTCTCACGCGTTCCGCCACATCCATCGCGAGCATTACTGCGTCGCAGAAGGAGGTGACGGCTTCCCACTCCCTCTCGCTCCATACCATGGCCTGGACCAGGGCCGGACGCGAGAGATCACTGCCGCCGATCACCTCCACAAGGACACGGCGCTGCCCCGCCCAAGCCGGGCAGACATCCACCATATGCTCCACCGTGTCCTCCGGGCGATCCACCCAGTGGTGAACCCCCGGGCGTATCCTCCCGCCTTGTACGGAACAGGAACCTCCCGAAAGAACCGTGTCTGGTGAGGACCTGCGTCAGGTGGAAGGTGAGGACGCCGTGGCGCCTCTCTAGCCATTCCTCAAAGAGAGCCGCGAACATGTTTGTTTTTATGAGTTATATTAGGGTTCATTATTTTTATTCCAAAGAACAGTATGTGTAAATATCATTATGCGTTTATAAAAATATGCTTCATTATTATTATGACAACAGTATTTATGGCAATAAACATAATGGCAAAAAAAAATGTGTTAAATAATTATATTAAGTTGAATTTCGTTATGCCAATGTAAATTATGACAGTAAATTTTATGCTTATCATTAGTAAACCATCTAAAGAAACGTATCGCGGTAAAGCTTGAATACGAAAAACAGAATATTTGTGACTTTGTTAGTGGGATACAAAGGGATACTTAAAGGTAATAAAGTATGTGAAAATGATGAAATTTAATGAAAAACGATTGCTTTTTAAGAATAAAACAGGAGCAGATTTGTCTCATCTTATTCATCGTATAATATTGCCTAGCCTAAATAATATACCTACTTATAGAAAAATATCCGGTTATTTTCGTTTGTAATAAAAATAATCTTAATTTAAGGTTGTATACTTCCTAATTGGCCACCCTGTATATATTTTTCTCAGTATAACATTATGTTCTATTTTTCAGGAGCGATGCGGATGTGCCTGTCCCATACGGTCGAACGCTTCCATTAGAATATCCTTTAAATACAGAGTACAAAACCTTACAAGATATTGCTGAAATGATTCCAAATATGAAAAGGAAAAAACAAGGCAAAATAGCCGTAGTACTAATGTCAAATTGTGAAGTCAAAGCTAGAAACGACTTTTTGGAAAATTTACGGAAACACGTTAAAGTTGATGTTTATGGCGGTTGTTCAGATAATAAAACATTTAAAATGGGGTAAGTAAGATAATGTCGGTAACCGTAGTACGATGCTTGCTTACCTTATAAGATTTATTTTCTGTGTGAAATAAGGTACGAACCGAAATGTGTGGTATGCAAAATATCAGTTTCATAGAAAAGTGCAATATTTACGCGGTAAAAATGTATGGATTAGCTGCAAATAACGGACGAAAAATGTCTACATAGGGGGTTCAAGTACTGTATCCATGGTAACAGTTTTCGCGTCGATGTCCCTGCCACCCTGTATAGTATAAAATTATAAAATGTGAAATGTGCCTGTTGAACTCCAAGTATTTCTCTATCACTTGTTGCATAACCTGTATGTGGGCAGTTGTAGAAAAACCGGAAAGATTACCCGCTTTTCTACCGGTTGAAATTGGTCGATCTTCGGACTCAATCGGCTTTGTAGGATTGATGCGAACAGTATACAGTATGCACAATATAACAATTGTTAAACCCTCATCGGTTAATTTAACCGCCTCAGTCATCTAGTGGTTAGACCGCCAGTCTCAGAACCATAGGGGCAAAATATGGAGGACACGGTGGAGCATACGGTAGAGGTCTGCCCGGCTTGGGAGGAGCACCGCCGTGTCCTCACGGAGGCGATCGGCGGCGGCGATCTTTCGCGTCTAGCCCTGGTTTAGGCCATGGTTCGGAGCGAGAGTGCATGGGAGGCCGTCACTTCCTTCTGCGAAGCAGTAATGCTCGCAAATGAGGAGGCGGAACGCGTGAGGGAGAGGCAAGATTCGCGCCCTCGCACCCCTAGTCGCGGCAGGAGACGCCCCGGGCGTCGGGAGTCACAAGCCGACTTCCGGCCACCGTAGGCGCGGGCTTACGAACGGTGAGCGACGAGTAGTTCGCCGTCCGATAGGGACCAGGCCCGGGTCGACGGCGCGTTGAGTTCCACGCGCGCCTCAAAGAGATGTCAGCACCAACTGACGGGGTCCGTTAGGGCCAATGCCTGCCCGGCACACAGGCAACGGAAGGAACACGGGTGGGTTTTAGTCAGTAAAAGTCTGACACGTCCTCCCGCTCCGGCCAGAGCGGGAGAAGTTATTTGATAATTTCCCACCCAAAAAAAAAGGGGGGCAAAATATTCTGCTCGGTTTGGTTAGTAGTAGGGCTTGTTCTAAGTTCACCTGGCTAGTCAACACCATCTTAACTAGGTCTATTGTAGTGTTTCGGCAGTTAGAGGTAAGATAGCCATTTCCTCTGTAGTTGAGGATTCCGGGTGAAGCTCGCTTCCACCGTCGGCTTGATCATCACTTACCATCAGGTGAGATGCAGGCTAAGAGCTACCGCGATGTGTCAAAAAAAAACCAGACAGCGTGAAATAAAGCAGCTAAATAAATAAATAAAATTTTATTCAGGCAAAATCCATAATGATAAAATAACATATTACAATACTGCAACAGAATAGAATAAAATGATAATGCAATTAAAATAAACGAAATAAAATGTCTAATGCGATACAAGCTAACATTTTTGAATAACGGTCTGGAACTGCAAGCTATGTCTTCAAAGCACAATTTTATTTTATTTCAGTTGCCCTGGACATTTTAGAGCGGATTGTGACCCAGTAGCAGAGTATATATTTTATTTAGTATTAGAAAATACTAGTTGTTTTCAATACTTGACCGAGAAGGTGTTCTACCATGCTTACGCGAAAGGAGCTATACCAGTTATTTTCGGTCCTACAATTGAAGACGTCGAGGGCCTACTACCAGCAAATTCCTATTTATATGCTGACGCGGGAACAAATATAGAATCACTCGCAAGGGATATGAACGCATTAGCGGCAAATACCGACTTGATTCTTAGTATGCATATGTGGAGGAATCATTTCAAGATAGTCAATGAGCACGGATACTTTGGAACAAAATCTTATCATTTGTGTCGTGTATGTGAAGCACTGAATTATAATGATAAGAGAGAGAAGATTTACGACAAAGAGCTTCTTGGCTTTTTCCTAGATCCGTCAAGAGCCTGTTATTAATAACTATAGGTAATGTAATGACAAATGTGAAGTATATTTTAAATAATTTATGTTTGTTGATTTTGTAAATAAACAAAGAAAACTTCAAACTGAAGATCAACGGATATTTTTTTGGCCCAACATTTGTCTGAGTCCGCAAATAATTTCAGAGAGTTTGAAAGTTCCCTCCCGGGATCTTCCAGAAGAAATATAAATCTACTTTTCATTGGGTAATAAATTTTCATCGCAGGTTATTCAGGCAGAGACTGGTCCCTTTGAATTATGATAGTAGTTTGTTTTGATTATTTGTATTGTTGAAGGTGCCAAAAAAGGATCTCGTTAAGCGTTCTGAAGATTTAACTGACTTTTCTTACTATCCTGCAGTTTTAAATATCTATAAAAATGGCAAGTATACGATAGTATACGTGCAACCTGTCAGGTAACTAGTTTTTTAAGAACATAAGGGTGAAAAGTGGGCAATTGCGATTGTCCGTGATTGTACATCTCGTGGGGTCCGGTCGGTAGCGCAACCAATTTAACGACAGGTTAGGTTTTAGGAACATTGACCTTAAGCTGTTTACAATTGTTGGCATTACAACTTGGTTGCTCTGTCTTGGTTCGTCGTCAGTTCGTATAAAAATGTTGAATAGAAATAACAGTAGGTACGTAATTAAGGTTAATCTTCTATCTTTTATTTATCAAGCAACAATGCTGTGGCAACAAATATCACAGTCAAGCCGTTTGCATAATCCATCCATGATAAGCCTTTGAGAAAACTTCTCTTGGCATTACGCAGCTATGGAACAACATTACGTAATTTGTTTTAAGAAATAAATGACTGGTCATAAAAGGCATAGAGAGAGCTTAATTTTAGAGCTCGGCTTAAGCAAATATTTTAATGCAAGACTCAGTTTGTTCGGACTATCTTAGCTAATTTATTTGCGGACATGTTTACTTGCATTTAAAAAAAGTATTTTTTTATATTTTTGTATCAGTGAGCAAAACACTTTGGATAGTAATGAACACAGCATGTAAAATGGCAGTTTGTTCTGTATTCTTAGGCTAGTGTATCAGAAAGATGTGGTCAAGTTTAAAGTTGTGGTAAGACCATCAAATTGAACAACATTCAGTCCTCTCATACGTCATGTAGGTACAAGTGCATGGTCATGTTGTTCACTTTGATGGTCTGCTGTATGGTGTATAGTTAGTTCAGTATAAAGAAAATATACAAACAAAGATTAATTTTCAACTTTTATAGAAATAAGGATTGAGTTTCTAAATTAATTTAACTAAGTAGGTATAATAATAAACTCTAGAATATCCCGGGGTTTAACTGTACTATAAATAAACAAAATAACATTTAAGCTCTGATCAAACTAAGGCGAATCCCACGCGGGATGCGGGGCAAAAGTCACCCTCGCTGATTGTGTCAACTAACTTGTATGGAGGTATTCAATCTGGCGCGAATAGTCGTGTGACTTCCTAATCATTAAAACAATCGACGGGCGCAATCGTAGCCCGCATGGCACGTGGGATCCCCTCAGTTTGAACAGACCTTTATTTATTGAAATAAAGCAATCCTCCGAATAACGTGGAAACCATTTTCACAATTTAAGGTGCATTCGGCTAAGTTCGGATACAGACATATTGACCACAGTTTTTATAAATTGGACATCATGTCCAGTGAAAGATTTCATTATTGTGACCAGGTGTTTTAACTGCCAGCAGTTCGGACACGCAGCCAAATTTTGCAGAGAAACGAGCCCTACCTGCAACCTCTGTGGCGAAACAGGACATTCTTTCAAGGACTGCAATAATAAAGGTTCTCCGCCTCAATGTGCGACCTGCAAACGCTTCAAGAGGAAAGATGATCATCCAACTGGTGATGTAAATTGCCCAGCACGTAAATATGCAGAAGACAATTATATTGATTCCATTGACTATGAAGGCGCCTAGGAGCGCCGCCGACAATCTAGCCAATTCAGCACATAGATAGTAGGTTAACTTCTACATATATTTTTACTTTTTTATGACCAATCAGCTAATCTGTGATCTAGATGAGTTTTCCGTGTCTGAAGCTAAAATCTGTAATGTTGAGGAGTGCAAAAACATAGTATATACTGGAGATAAAACATTGACTCTACTTACACAAAATATACGCAGTATAACCCGAAATTTTAATGGTTTCCAAGTTTTGTTACAAAATCTTGATATAGGCTGCGACATTATCGTTCTAACAGAATGTTGGTTATCCAAACAAACGGCCAATATACCCTCTCTCGATGGCTTTACTCTTCACAAAAGTGTTAGAACATTCAACCAGAATGATGGCATAGTGGTTTATATTAAAAATAATTTAAGAACATT
Source organism: Agrochola lota (assembly GCA_947364205.1). Classification (NCBI taxonomy): domain Eukaryota; kingdom Metazoa; phylum Arthropoda; class Insecta; order Lepidoptera; family Noctuidae; genus Agrochola; species Agrochola lota. The sequence continues at coordinate 11,021,150 of OX376223.1, read as the reverse complement.
AGTAGATGAACCCTATTTTCTAGACTGCAACTGCTTAGTAATTACAATTATTCCTGATACAGTAATTATGGCTATTTATAGGCCTCCATCACAAAGTATTGAGGGGTTTTTGGATTCGCTTAACAGTAACTTAGGAAAATTATCTTCGTTTAAAAATATTATACTGATAGGTGATATCAACATAAACATTGCTGCCGAAAAAATCGACACTCATTCACATAATTACCTCAATATCTGCTCATTTCATGGACTATTACCAGCTCATTATCACCCTACCCACCAGAGCGGCTCTTGTCTAGACCATATCCTTATAAAATCGAAAAGTCCATCCAAAACATTGGTTACTAATTCGTCACTAACCGATCATCAAGCTGTTTTACTAACATTACAAATATCCTCACCTAGAAATAACTGCATGCGCAGCTATACTAAACTCAATATGACGAGTCTTGAAACCGACTTACGCGGCATTAATTTTGACCCCGTTTACGATTCACATGATCCAAATGTTTCTCTACAATATTTTGTCGATTTATTACAATCTACAATAAGGAAAAATACGTTTACTAAAGTAATACCTAGAAAGTATCGTAATATTAAACCATGGATTACGCCAGGACTTGTTCGCTGTATTAGAAATAGAGACAAACTTCACCAAAAATCGAAAAACGCACCGGATAATGAACTACTATCAACTACTTACAAACGTTTTAGGAATTTCTGTAATAATCTGTTGAAAAAGCTTAAAAACCAATATGATCAAAGTCAACTTCAGAAAGCAGGTAAAAACAGTAAACTTATATGGAAATTCATAAAAACTAACACTTTTAGGTCCAAAAATCCCGATACGACGCTTGATCTTTTATCTTCTGAGCTAAACCCTATCGAAGCGGCAAATAAAGTTAACAACTTCTTCATTAACGTAAGAAAAAACTTAGCAGAAAAAAACCTATTATCTAATAGATGTTTTTCCATTCAAAGCCAAACTAAGACATATGCAGCACGAAACTCTTTCGTCTTATTAGATACTGATGTTAATGAGGTTGTAAGTATAATAAATGGATTAAAGGAAATGTGTGCCGTAGGATGTGACGATATACCTAATAGCATACTCAAAAGATTTAAATACGTCATTGCCCCTCCTTTGACTCACATTTTTCAGTTATGTTTAACAAAAGGACTATTTCCTAAATTGCTTAAAAAAGCCGTAGTCACCCCCGTGTTTAAAGCTGGAGACAAAAATTGTTTAAATAACTACAGACCAATTTCAGTTTTAACAGGCCTCTCCAAGATTCTGGAAAAAATTATAAACAGCAGATTAGTAAACTATCTTGAAAGTAGTAAATTACTCTCTGATCATCAATTTGGTTTTAGGCCTAAAATATCAACAAGCCAAGCTGTTCACCATCTGACAAATTTTATAAGAACAAACTTGGATAACGGCATGCATACCATAGGGATATTTTTAGACCTTGCCAAGGCTTTTGACACAATTTCTTGTACTTTGCTTTTATACAAGCTGGAAATTCTGGGAATACGGGGAATACAATTGCAACTATTATCTGATTACCTTACCGACCGCCATCAGTGTGTAAAAATAGGCCAATGGATGAGTTCTGAACTTAAGAATAGCTGTTATGGAATCCCACAAGGCAGTATTTTGGGTCCTACTTTGTTTTTAATCTATATAAATGACCTGTGCAATTTGACACTCCAAAAGGGTGTAATTATGTCATATGCGGATGACACAGCTCTACTGTTTGCAGCTGAATCAAAGGCCGAGGTCTATGAGGTAGCACAGAATGGCTTTAATACTGTGTCAAATTGGCTTCATAAAAATCTCTTAACTTTAAATACAGATAAAACCAAGTACCTATTATTTACAATGAGAAACACTAATCCAACGCTTACTAATCTAAACATTCAAGCGCATAACAATTGTAATATACATTATGCTGACATTGCATGCACTTGTCCCACTTTAGCTAAAACCGATCATATCAAATATCTAGGCGTCACGATTGACACAAACCTGAATTTCCGCAAACACATCGATGTATTATGCACCAGGGTACGTAAACTAATATACATTTTTAAAAATTTACGTAACATTGCCGACTTTAAATTAATTAGGCAGATTTATTTGGCGTTGTGTCAATCTATTATTACCTACTGCATAACCTCCTGGGGTGGGGCCGCTAAATCAATTTTACTCCACCTAGAACGCGCCCAAAGAGCAGTTTTAAAGGTTGCCACTTTTCGCCCATTTAGATTTCCTACACACCAGCTTTATATGGCATGTAAGGTGCTAACAGTACGTCAAATATTTGTTTTGAATGTAGTTTTATTCCAACACACTGAACTCTATTTTAACCCAGTACCTTCAGATAAGAGAAGAAAAGATTTGGTTTGTACTAACTCCCAGACTAAACATGCTTTTGCTAATCGATTTTATTTATTTTTAGGGCCCTACTTGTATAACCAGCTTAACAGAGTGCTAAAGATTTATAGTTTAAGTTATAATAGGTGTAACTTACTAGTACAAGAATATTTGTCAAAACTCAATTACGCAGACACGGAAAAACTACTAGAAATTTTAAAATAATATCTCTATCTATCTACTCTATATTAAGTCTCTTCTTTTACCTAATTAATAACAGTGTCCAGTTTATCTACTTTAATATTATTTGTTAATTTATTTAAACATAATATATCTTAAATAATCTAGTCTTAAAAAAATATACCCAAATAAATAGTTACTCTTTAAGTCATTGAAATATCAAATATCATGTCTTCTTTTAATTTAGCTTAGTAATAAACCTATTGTTGTCTTCTTTTTAAATGTTTGATGTAAATTGATGGCCTGAAACACAGGTTTTTCATAAACCTAGATCAGGCAGGTCTACATTACAGTTAGAATTTAATTTTCCTCGATTGTAATTAATCTATATCATAATTTTACTTTATACTTATACTTGAATAACATTTTTATTATTATTATTATTATTATATAGTTTACACAATAATATTTGTCCATGGCCAACATTTCCTATTTGTGGTGCAGAAGGCTGTTGTGCATTCCTTGCCAACATCCAACAGCGGTGACACACCAGACTATTATCTGAAACATAATTGAATTATGATTATGAATATATGAATTATTTTTATGACAGTCTGCACTGTCATAAAAATAATTCATACCTTTAAACATGCTGTAGCATCAAAAGGTCTTTATGTATAAATACATTGTTGACACCGGTCTCTTGATACCATTTTTGATGATCATGATCATACAATTCAATACTTATGTCAGATATAATATTGAGACAAAACAAACTTTAATTATTTATTTCTATGGTTTCCTTGACACTAACTCACCGAATTATTCAATTCAAACCTAATGTTACGTAGCTATGCAATAAAAGATGCTGAGTATGTTCCTTCATACTTGTACCTTCTATGTTCATAAAGTAACTTAGGTACTTGTTGTGGTGCAATCCATTGCTGAAATATAGACCGAACTGCCTCAATACTTAAGGTAAATCTCTTTCAGTCTTCATGTATCCACGCCACAGTTGACACAAATATTGCTCCGTGGTAAGCTGGTAAGTTCGTGTAATTCAGGTACCATATTTGTGTCAGGTCCTTCGCGAGGTACGGTATCCATTGGCAAGCCGATGTCGTCCTAAGAGGCGGGTACAGAATCGAATGTAAAGCGAAGGTCGTCATTGGGAGCGGTTACAGGGTCCATGATCACTCAAATAATTATAATAATAACTCAAATAACAAAAAGAAAACACACCACACTGTACACCACAGAATACTTTATTTAACACACTGAAACTGCACACATTTATAGTAATAACATTACTTATTATGGCACTTACTTGTTTTATTCTCATTGTATTATGGTCTTAGTTTATGTATTATTATTATTTCTTAAATTTATGGTATGCTCATTTAGGGGTATGAGGAACAGGGTGTAAAGTTCACTCATCCCCCATAGAAAAGGGAGGATCCTCCGACCAGACGGGTGTCGTGTCTGGCGGGCAACTGCCCGGCAACTGCCCGGAGGTTGAAGTCGGGAAGCTTGTATATACGTATATGTTTATCGCGCGGTAAACTCTAATTGCGCGATGCAGGATTTGTGTGACGTCAGGATGTTGTGTGACGTCAGGTCTTTGATGCGTAGTTTGCATGTAGTGATTTCGATGCCGGCTACATCACTCCCCTCCGGAGACTGGAGGTCGATAGTGGGCTGTCTTGAATCTTGCGATGCTTCACAGTGCCAGCTGTGGTTCCCGTGAGTTAGAACCGGGTGCCGCATAGTTTGCGGTGAGTCGGAACTGTCTGCGGTGGTTCCCCAGTGGGTCGGGGTAGCGCTGCGTTATAATCCAGTGGGTCAGATGTGGTACAGCGCTGGGTTGTGGCTGAGGGTGATGACCAGGAATGCGCGTTCGCTCCATGCTGGTGGTCAGGATACCCGTTGAAGCCGTGGGTGCTGACTGGCTGTGTGACTCGCCTCACGAAAGCTTGCGGGAGTGATGATGATGATGACGTCACGCTGAAGTAGTTGCACGAAGGCTGCACTGACGTTCACATTTGGGGTCACCAATTTAGGGGTATGAGGAACAGGGTGTAAAGTTCACTCCCACTCAGTCATATATTTTTATTACTTAATGTATAATCTCACTTATTTCACTGAAAAATAATACTAACCCGATATAGTAGGTCACGCAGGGGGACGTCAATATGTCATTCCATAGGTAATTGCTGAAAACCATCGCTGTTGACATTGGGTTTTTCAGAATTTCACAGCATTTCGCTGAGCAATGACCTGTTCTTGCACAGATGCGACGCACATCATTATTTTTCTTAATATTTGTTACAAAAGTAGTTATGTAACTCTGCAATTAGCATTTTGGTTTTGTTATGTTTTTGTTGTCATTTGCCAATGTCACAAGAGTGCTAAGAGTACGTACAATAATATAGTCTTTGGTTCGTGGCCTTGACACTGATGTTATTACTCAGAGCTTTGACATCAACCAATGAACAACATTATTTATATTTTTTAAATTTTATTTATTGATTGAATACAGGGCCTTTGGCTGCTTTTGTAAGTGTGTATTTTATGTCTTTTTGCTTTTTTATGTGCGTTTTGTTTGTGCAGAATTAACAATTTTTCTTTCTTTTTTCTTTCATAATCATAATCAAAGTCGTCGTAAAATCAAATAGAAAAACGCGGTAGAAAAAATACAGCACCGAACAAAATGTAAAATATCAATGTCAATCAGTTGTCAAAATAATTACGTAGGGATGCGAAACGTCATCGATTTTTCGCAAAACCTGTAGTTAAAAACAAAGTTACACTTTTATTTAGCTTGACCTGTATCTATCTATCTATGTAACGGAATCTTTCAATGTAATTGTCACCAACTTCGTTCAATAACAAGGACCGATAACAATATAATAATTTAGTATCTTGGAGCTAATCTGATGATGGAGCCGGGAGGTGGATAGTGGAACTCTTCAGTGGCTACAAGTAAAACCCTCGAGTTTGGGCTCATATATTTCGGTTTGACGAGTCTAATATATTGCCGTTGTTGTGAAAGGTCTGATGCCATCATCAGACCTTCCACAACAACGGTAATATATTAGACTCGTCAAACCGAGCCCCATGAGCCAGGAGGTGGATAGTGGAACTCTTCAGTGGCTACTAGTAAACCCCCATGAGTTTGGGCTTCTATGATTCGGTTTGACAACACCAATATATTGCACTTGGTGTCAAGGGTCTGATGATGGAGCCAGGAGGTGGATAGGGGAACTCTTCAGTGGCTACTAGTAAACCCCTTGAGTTTGGGCTCATATTTTTCGGTTTGTTGAGTCCAATATATTGCACTTAATGTCGAAAGACTGATGATGGAGCTAGGAGGTGGATAGTGGAACTTTTCAGTAGATACTAGTAAACCCCTCGAGTTTGGGCTCATATGAATCGATTTGACGACTTCAATATGTTGCATTTGGTGTTGAGGGTCTGATGATGAAGCCAGGAGGTGGATAGTGGAACTGTTTAGTGGCTACTAGTAAACTCTTCGGATTAAGGCTCATATGACGGTTTAACGAGTCTAATAGATTGCACTTGGTGTTGAGGGTCTGACGATGGAGCCAGAAGGTGGATAGTGGATTTCTTTAGTGGCTACTTAACTAGTAAACCGGTCAAGTCATAACTTCGTTGACTTTAGATTTATTAACTAAATGAAGAATATGCTAGACTAAATCTAAACTAAATCATGAATTGGTGTGCTTATTCTACAATCTTTGTTTTCCCAAGATATGAATTAAAGTGAACAATAATAATAAAAACACCCAAAAGTGGATAAGCAAAGGTCTAAGGCAAAGTTGCAAATTAAACGGAGACTGCGTTACCAGTTCTATAAAACTTAAAATTCTAATAATAAAAATAAATATAATAATTATTCCAATCTGCTAAAGAAGTGTATTTACGGTTCAAAAAAGAATGCAAACATAAAATATATTAACACACAGGATAACAAATGCAAAGCTACTTGGACTGTCATTAAAAATGAAATAAATAATAACACCACCAAAGACAACATAGAAATTATAATTACAGATCCTGTAGAAATGGCGTCTATATTCAACGACCATTATGTAAATCTAACGAATGTACAAACTCAACAAAGTGCTGGTCAAAGCTTTACGGTAAATATAAGCGTCAACTCTATGTTTCTCAAACCTATGCTGAAAAGTGAGGTTCGACAGGAAATAATCTCTCTGCGCAACACCAGAGCAGAGGGCTATGATGAAATAAGCACAAAAATCGTAAAAGCCTGCTGTAATGAACTGGCTGGTATCTTAACCCATTTAATCAATTTGTCATTTTTAGAAGAAGTTTTTCCCGATAAGTTAAAACTATCCATTATAAAGCCGTTATTCAAAAAGGGAGATAAACTTGCTATCAATAATTATAGACCTATAACTTTAATACCTATTTTGTCTAAAATATACGAAATATTTTAGTATAAAAGACTTACTGATTTCTGTTATAAGTTCCAAATAATAAGTAACGAGCAGTTTGGATTTCAAAGGAACAAATCCACATCATTAGCCATTTTTTCTCTTATGAAAGAAATACTTTCAAATATTAACAATAATCATCTGAAAACTGGTCTTTTCTTTGATTTATCGAAAGCCTTCGATCTGGTGTCACATGATATATTGCTAGATAAGTTAGAGACTGTCGGGATTAGGGGACCTGCACTTCAATGGATAACGTCCTATTTAAGTAATAGACAATAACGTGTCATCATCTATAAAGTTACTAGAAATAAAGTCACTCACTCCTCGGAATATAAATATAATAAATATGGCGTTCCACAGGGAAGCTACTAGGCCCAATATTATTTATTCTATATATAAATGACATTATGAAAATAACCAAGCATAAATGCATATTATTTGCCGATGACATATCTATTTTAGTGACGTCTGATAAAAAGAATAGTACCATTACAGAACATGAGTTATATATTAATAATACAATAGACACATTATTGCATTAGCTGGACATGAACCATTTGAAAATAAATTTAGATAAATCCGTTTAAATTCAATTTAATCAATCGAATAATAATAAATACAATATCAAAATTAATATAAATAAAATTAATGAAGTAACACATACAAAGTTGTTAGGCGTAATAATAGATAAAGATATTAACTGGAAAGAACACGTAGAAAATGTTAGCACTAGAATTAATAAATTCGTGTATGCACTGAAACAATTAAAAAATATAACTAACGTAAAAACTGCCATTATATCATACCACGCGTATATAAAATCATTATTACGCTATGGCCTTGTAATGTGGGGTAATAGTGCCGATCTAAACAGAGCATTTGTCGCTCAAAAAAAGTGCATAAGAGCGATATGTGGCCTTCAACCTGATGACTCATGTCGACCAGTGTTTGAAAGGCTTGGTTTGTTACCGTTCCCATCTCTGTACATTTATGAAATATGTGTGTTTGTAGTTAAGAATAAAAAAATATTTAAGACAGTAAATGAAGTAAATCCTCGTAATAGACGAGATTCATTTAAATTAGTGCTGAATTATTTGCCAAGAATTGCCAAATATAATAAGAACTGCCTAGCAATGTGCGTGCGTATTAGTAACGAGATACCAAGTCAATTCAAATCATTAAATTCTAGATTGTTTAAGATAAATTTATACAAGTGGTTGAATGAGTGTAACTTCTATTGTTTAAAATAATTTATGGAGAAAAAATGTTGATTTAGGACTTTATAACATTTTTAAATACCCTCAAATTTTGCATGCTATGTTTTATCTTAGCTAAACACGTTTGTGCCATTATAATTATATTTTAACACCATTTTATACCATGTTTTAGGCAAATAAATGATTTATTATTATTATAATGTCTTTGACATATCTCTGGACCCTAGGGTCCCGGACCTTTGGAAGGCGTACGAGGGGCCGAAGCTAACTCGCAGAGGCCCCTTAGACATTTTTAAGTATTGAGGCACCAACCGATTATTATCCCTGTATGCACTACGCAAGTGCACACACAGACAACCCTCGGTTGGTTTTGTTTTCACCCAAACGGGTGGCTAGAGAGGATTGGCTACCTAGAATTATGACATAAGTCTCGATCCCGTGGGAATGTTGGAATAAAAAGTATCTTATGTCCTAATCCAGGTCATGGTACCCATGTGCCAAACATAAAAAATCAGAGAAATCTGTTCAGCCGTATTACCGTGAAAGCAAACACAAACTCACTTTCGTATTAATAATATTATAGTTAGGATTAACAAAACCACGGGAACAAATCACGGCTAATTATCTTTAGCACTAAGTACTTCAAAGACTGCAAGTTTTTGAGTAGGTACTACCATACCGACTTCAAAATATGGCTGCTAACTTTGTTCAATTAGTTAATTTCGCGAATTACGTCTATCCTTAGTTAGTGCACAACTTTATTTGATCAAGGCTTATGAAGTAGACAATAAATCTTTCTTAATTTCAATGTATTACGTGAGAAGCAATTTTTTTATTTTATAATATCTATCCGGTAATAGGGTTCCGTACCCGAAGGGTGCTAAACGGAACCCTTACATGGCCCTATCAACTCAGATGTAGAAATAGCTCTGGAATTTGAAAACTTTTTTGCTAATATTCCCCTTAAAACTACGGAAACTTTAAATTCCTCACCCACGATTTCTGCTGCCTTACTTAGAAAAAATGTAAATCCATGCCCTTTGGAGCTGAGGTTTCAGCATACAAACCCCCAGGCTGTTATAAAAGCTTTTAAAGATCTTAAAATTTAATCAACAGAAGATCTATGGGGAATGTCTGTAAAAGTCTGTAGATCTATCATCGAAACCATTGCGCCTTATTTAGCTTTCATATTGAACACCAGTGTAGACCAAGGAGTCTTTCTGGATCTCATGAAACACAGTAAAGTAGTTCCTTTGTTCAAATCCGGTGATAGTAAGGAACCCAACAATTATAGGCCTGTGTCAATTCTGCCAGTTCTCAGCAAGGTGTTTGAAAAGTTGATGCTCAATCAAATGTTACGTCATTTTAATAAGAATTCCATCTTTTTTGAACAACAGTACGGTTTCACCAAAGGGCGTTGTACCACTGACGCTGGTGTCACCCTCATAAAGAACATTTTTAACGCCTGAGAAGAAGCACAAGATGCCATTGGAATCTTTTGCGACCGCTCGAAGGCGTTCGATTGCGTAGACCATGAAACACTTCTGCTGAAACTGGAGCACTATGGGATTAGGAATACAGCTCTTGATTTACTAAGATCATACCTGAAAGATAGAGAAGTTAAAGTTCAAGTAAACGGCGTAAACTCATTGGGGTCTGAAATGGCAATGGGCGTTCCTCAGGGTTCCATATTGGGTCCATTACTCTTTTTAGTTTATATTAATGATTTACTACAATTACTTCAAAATCAACCTAAGATGGTGTTATTTGCAGATGACACATCGTTGATTTTTAAACTTTAAACCGACGGTCACAAAATCTTGACGACGTTAACAGCTCTATTCTTCAAGTCCAAGATTGGTTTACGGTAAATAATTTGGTACTAAATAATAAAAAAAACCAAATGCTTATATTTAAATTACCTAATGTTAGAAGTAGCGAATGTGACATCATATTGAATGGAGAAAAACTAGAATTTATTAATCAAACGGTTTTCCTAGGAATCACGTTAGACGAGAAATTACAATGGGGACCTCATTTAACAATTCTTGCGGGGCGGCTAAGCTCGGCCGCTTATGCTGTTAGAAAGATACGACAGTTAACAGATGTAGAAACCGCGCGTTTGGTCTATTTTAGCTACTTCCACAGTATTATGTCGTATGGCTTTTTACTGTGGGGTCGGGCTGCTGACATTGAATCCATCTTTATTTTACAAAAGAGAGCTGTCATAGCCATTTATAATCTACATCGTCGCGAATCTCTCAGGGAACTATTTAAAAAGATTAATATTATGACGGTACCTTGCCAATTCATTTATGAAAATATTATGTATGTAAGAAAAAATCTACATATCTTTAATAAAATAAGTGATAGACGTGATTTTAATACTAGAAATAAAGACAAAATAGATCAACCATTTTTCAGATTATCTAAAGTACATACATCTTTTATGGGGTACTGTGTTAAATGTTACAATAAACCTTGTGATATATTACAATTAAATGAAAGAAAATTTAAAACTCATATTAAAAGTACACTCTGTAAACAAGCTTAATACAAATTAGAGGATTATATCCAAGATAAGAATGCTTGGAAACATGCTGGTCCTGCTCCATAGGACAATTTAGAGTCTAGACAAAATCAAACTGGTTGCTTATTTAAGTATGTATTTGTTATTTTTTATAACACTGATTTTACATTCTGTGATTTCTTGAACTCACACACTGACTTATTAGTATTACTTGTTAAAATGTTAGGAATATCGTATAATTTTACAATGTTTGTAAATATGTGAGCACCATGTATCTATCATATATTTAATTTATCTATAATTGCTTTATTTTTCATTCTTTTTTACCTATCGCGTTATAGTAATCTTATTAGATGCATTATATGTCTTCACATATAATTGGCTCAGCTGCGGTCGCAAGTTCCGCGGCTCCCTCTAGGCGGGAAGTCCCCTCAGCGGACTTTTCGCCCCCTCTGATGGAGTTCGTAATGGTAGTCTAACTACCTTAAATAACCTAAGAAAAACCACGTAATGAAAAAAAAACATGAGCCATTTATTAGTCCCATTAATGTTCTTTAAAATTAACCTTAAATCTTAGTCTATTAGGCTTCTGAGATGATTGAATAAAAACTGTGTTTCAGCTTCATCCAGATTTTTTTTATCAGATAAACTTCTAGTGATTTGCTTTTGGACTTATGCTTTAGATTTTGGCTTGATGTCTAAAGGGGGTATCCATATCCTCCAAGCTGCACTTAGCACGTTCTGTCTACCTTTGGTCGTGGGGAACGATAATTGTATCTGCAGAATAAAGATAAACTTAACATAATTCCCCGAGGAAAAACGGGCACATTGCTCAGTTTCGCCACCGGTTTAGTTATTTAGCCACATAATTGAACGTAATAAGAATTAAGAAATTAACACAACCACGAATTTGCTACAAAAAACACAAAAAAAAAAAAAATTGCTAATCTCAAATTTGTCCGTATTGTCTACGAGCGAAGTGCAGTTCCGCACATAAAACCACTTGTCTTGCTAGACAGGCATAGAAGGTAGACTGGAATGCGATCCTACTAGTTCCGAACGTCTCGATTTATAATTCTGGTAAGAAGCAGGCGTGTCTTACCCCGGGGGCGCACAATACCCCGGCTTCCCCTATTTTATTTATTTTACTCCACGAATAATTTGTTGGTTTTTCTACAACCAAAACAACAGGTACAGGTAGTGCAGGCGTAGGTACCAATAATAATAAAACAACGTTAACTTCATTACTTTTTTTTAAACTCAATTAACTTTTATTAATTAGGTAATTAGTTACCGGCTGTGAGTAGGTAAGCTAGCTATAACTAAGCTAACACCACACTTTCTCCCCACCAATACGACTGAGCATAGGACTTGATATAACGTAATCAATGTTTCCATTTCCACGTTATCTAAAAACCTATCAGTAAATTTACAAGAACAGTTATATTATTTTAATAGATAATCATCATAAAATAACGTCCTCGGTCAATTTTAACTAATTTCAGCACCATTGTTCGACCACTGCAGTTTACATTTTGTTAACATTGTACGTCGAGTTTGTTATTATCAGAGGCGCGCAATATTTTATATCATCCTCGCACATGATACCTTGCAGTATGTCGCTCAGCTCATGTCGATACGCCAGTCAATATGTTCGAATATGGCGTTAGTGTTAAACGTATTCAGGATTCGTGACTTATACAGCGTTTTGTTATAACAGTGCCTTAAGAGTTAATATTATCCAAGTGTAAACTACCTGCAGTTAAAGTTTTAAAAGTTAATTCGTGTTTCAATAAAACGATCAAACGAACGAATTATGAATTTAATTCGATACGCTCATGCGTATCCGATAAATCGGCCGGTGCTCTGACTAGCATAATTGAAAATTCGGTAGTGATACTAGTGACAACTAAAAAATATATCAAAGACTAAGATTGTCACCATGGCTCAAACCCTGGTAATGATACGAAGAAAGCTAGCTTCAAAGAAAACCGCAATTTTCTTATTTATATGTATATGCTTTATGATTCCCCTTGAATCTTATTCCCACGATATTCAAAATATTTCAACCCGGGCTAGAGCGAATGATCGAAAAGATTTGATGGACAGATGGCATGCCGCATCCGTGGAAGGTTTCTTATCACTTCGAGTTGTGAGTATTTACGAGTGCTACTTTACTCTAAATTCCTATAAACTTTTTAAATTATAAATGTATAGATATGTGAGTAGGTAGTCATCACGAACCGTCTCGCTCGCAGGTTTGACGACTTTCGGCTTCCCGAACAAGCCAGATTCCGTAAAGGCTTTAGCACCGTAGACCACATACATACGTTGCGGTAGGTTATACAGAAGACCGAGTAGTAGTACAGAAGAAGAGCAGTGATAGCCTAGTGGTGTGACCGTCGGACTGCCAAGTCATAGGTCTCGAGTTCAAACCCAAGGCACGCACCTCTGACTTTTTGGATTCATGTGCGTATTGTATAATTATCACTTGCTTAAAAAACGGTGAGGGAAAACATCGTGAGGAAACCAGCATGCCTGAGAGATATTTCTCGACAACATGTGAAGCCAAGTCAGTGGCCCATGGGTGGTTTTAAAACTCTGATACCAGGTTAGGCAGTAACCACACGAAAAAAAGAAGTACAGAAGAAGAGTATAACCTGCCTCTCTGCTTAGCGTTTGTGGAGTACGAGAAAGCCTTCGATTCGATTGAACATAGACTGTACTGCAGTCTCTTTAACGGTGCCAGATCTATCGCTACATCCAGGGTGCTAAAGTCTCTATACGAAAACGCCACTATTTCAAACCGACTCCAGGACCAGACCTCGAAACCTATCCATTTGCAACGAGGTGTGAGACAGGGAGATGTTATCTCTCCAAAACTGTTCATCACTGCACTGGAGGATGTCTTCAAGGTTCTGGACTTGAAAGGGCTAGGCATCAACATCAATGGCGAGTATATGACTAACCTTCGGTTTGCCGATGACCTAGTTATCATGGCTGATACCATGGAGGACCTCAGTACAATGCTCGATGACCTCAGTAGAGCCTCCGAAAGAGTGGGTCTTTAAATGAACATGGACAAGACAAAGGTCATGTCAAATGCCCATGTAACACCTACTCTCATGAAGATCGGAGACGCTACACTCGAAGTTGTAGACGAGTATGTTTACCTAGGACAAACTGTCCAGCTAGGTTGCGGACCAGAACTAGAGGAGCAACTTGAGAAGAAAGAGGTCAATCGTCGAATCCGACTCGGCTGGGAAGCGTTCGGGAACCTACGCAAAATCTTCTCGTCCCACATACCGCAGTGTCTCAAGGCGAAAGTCTTTGACCAGCGCGTGTTGCCAGTGATGACCTATGGCACTGAAACGTGATCGCTCACAATGGGCCTTATTAGAAGGTTAAATGACACCCAAAGGGCAATGGAGAGGGCTATGCTTGGAGCTTCCCTACTTGATCGAATCAGGAATGAAGAGATCCGCAGGAGAACCAAGGTAACCGACATAGCCCGAAGAATTGCCAAACTTAAGTGGCAATGGGTAGGGCACATTGCTCGCAGAACAGATGGCCGGTGGGGCCGAAAGGTGAAAGGTTCTGGAGTGGCGACCGCGTACCGGAAGACGTAGCGTTGGAAGGCCTCGCAAGATGGACCGACCTTGTGAAAGCCGCAGGAAACCGCTGGATGCGGGAAGCACAGAACCGGTTGGTGCTTGGGGGAGGCCTATGTCTAGCAGTGGACATCTTTCGGCTGAAATTATGATGATGATGATGTCAGTAGGTATGTATAAAACGTAATTATATTTTCTATGGGCAGTGCTGCTGTAGCGTAAAAGGCTGCTTGTGTTTTGTAGCAAACATGACTTCTCGATCTATGATATTTATGAACATACCTAGGGCAGGTACAGTCGACCAGGCAATTAATATAGCTTTTTCCACTACACGGGCAATATTCATTTTAACATAATGTGGTCAAGAGAGTGACATATATTAATTGAATACTTACAAATACACACAAACACACACTACAAAACACTACACACACTACACTACTTATACACTCACAAAATTGTTTAAAAGTAGTTTCAAGTTAGCTGCCTGTATATCAAACAACTTGGTTAGCTGTACCTATAATTTAATGAATTGATTGACATACAAAATAATGAATGTGTGTTGTTAAGTGTCTGATGAAAATATAAGCAAATGGATCAGAAAATGGGCTTATTCCGATCGGATCCCACAATCCGATCCCACTTTGCGGGATTCGTGAGGAATATGGATTAAATAATTTTTGTTCCGAACCTATCCCAATACAAAATTTTAAATCCCATTTACACGTGTTTTTCATTTGGATATAAATTTTAATTTTATAACTTAAAATGTTTGTCGATGATTTTTCAATTACTTACAATTTAATCATGTTATTTAAATAATATAAAGTGAAACCTTCTCAACACAGTTGAGTGTGATACTATAATTCTATTAGGTGAGTGACTGCGTAAGAATGTAACCAGATGAGGGTTTTTTTTACACTTTTATCAGTTACTACTACTTTTGGAACAAACCTTAGGTTCGTACCGTTCTCGGCAGAACATTGTTTTTTTGGGCTGTTGTTAGAACTTCGTGCCTCTTCACAACCAATCATTAGAAACCCTAATCTCTGTGCCTTTAAAGAACGTATAATTTTTGCCAGGAATAACGCCAACACCAATAATAACAACTAGAGCAACTTACCTTAGCCCGAATCATCGTTAATTGTTATGGCTTTATGTCGTTGTTATTCTGTGTCTAGTTTGGCAGAACCTTAACCGGGTCCAATTTCCGTGTGAAAGTTTTCGGTCCTAACCAGTACATAGTTATTGTTTATACCTATTCCGTTCGTGTAGGGTTCCTATCGCTAAATTCATTGAATCAAGCTCTAAACTAAGGCCAGCGTTAAGATATAAGACATTAATTCATTTCATTTTATTTTTTCGTTGATTCATTTAAGTGATTCAGGCTTTCATTTTATAATTTGGTGGTAATTTTCTAAGTCAGCCTGATAGTCAGGCTCATGTCCGCCGGGTTTCGCACAGTATAATGAAGAGTGGTAATAGCAAAAGTATACCTATTTTTTTCTGTAACTGTCTTTTTTCTTGTAACTAATTTGTATCAGTCAGTTGGACTTACAAGCTTGAGACATAATTATATTCGTCGAAAACTTTGCAATGCAATATTTTATCGGGACAATGATTTCTGCAACTATGTCAAACATGGCAATAATAATAGAAGTTAGAGAGACAAACGACTTTAACGTACTGACCCTTTATTTTTTATATACTGAACACTAAACTCGAGGGGCACTAGTTACTGCTACTTCATGACGATTACTTGTTCAACAAACTAAATTCAATTTAAAATATTTATCTGGACTAAACGAAGCGTTAGCGTTGCACGTATTGTGGCGCTAATTTGCGTATGGTTTTTTTACTTATATAAAGTGTGAAATGATATGGCTCCAGTGTTCAGCAAATAAACAATGCTTCAACATACAACCTGTATTGCCACCAGTTGGAAGATAACGTATAGAATAAAAATTAAATAATAGAATCTTCTATACATATAAAATGCTTTGTCCTGAATGACTGACTGACGGATCAACGCACAGCCTAAACCGCTGATCGTAGAGACCTGAAACTTGGTGGGTGTGTTCTATGTATGACGTAGGCATCCGATAAGAAAGGATTTTTCAAAATTCTACCCCTGAGGGGGTGAAAAAGGCGGGCAAAGTTTGTATGGGACAACGTGATTCCTTGGTTCAATCTACTTCAAATTCTGCATAAACATTCTTTAACAGAATTAATGGAAGACCTGTTTCGTATTTTATTGAAATTCATCCCCTAACGGGGTTAAATAGGGGTAGAAAGTTATTTTGGGAGTGATGTGCTCCGAAGTTGATATCAATACTCCTTAGTGCTTTTGATTTAAATTACATTTTATTTTGCCACATGTTTGAAAAGTCAATCCGATTTTATTCAAAAAAGGTTGAACTCACTTATAAGCTTGGTGCTTGCAACACTCTTTAAAATTGGAATGTCTCGAAAGTCACCGTACTATACATTTTAGTACCGCATTTGAAGGTTTCTAAGCTTTACAGAGGTCTGTATTTATTCCTAGGATTCCCCTAACACCATCAAATTAGCCCTTCGAATTCAAAAGAGTGCAGTTTCCCATCAAAGTATGCTTCGCAATGACTATAAACAAAGCTCAAGGTCAAACTCTTAAGGTATCGGGAGTAGACTTGAGGGAAAGCTGCTTCTCCCACGGCCAGTTTTATGTGGCATGCTCCAGAGTAAGCGCACAGAGTAGCCTGGTAATTCTAGCATCCGAAAGAAAAACAAAAAATATTGTTTACAAAGAAATACTGCGGTAGGTGTAGTATTTCGATTTCGTTGTAAAAAGATAATACACCCGTGTAACTTTCGCCAGATCAAACGCCGAGCTTCGTGTTCATAAATATAGCATTTTTTTTTACAGGTTTATTTAACCTTTATATCCCTACACTATAATAAAGACTGTTGTATTTTATAATAATTCAAACATTTTAACATAATAATTTATACGAGTATGTTATAACAAAATTAATAACGTAAAAAACCAATGAAAATCCTATTAGAACCGTTTTCGACTTCTACGCGGATGAAGTCGCGGGCAAAAGCTAGTCTACGAATAAACGAGTAGGCAAGAACAACGATACAATCTTATTAAAACAAGTTATGAAGTTATAGTTTGAGTAGAAGACTTTGGGAAGACAGTTCTTTTTTGGTCGAGCCCAAGGAAGAACCGCCTCTATGATTTCGCGGTTAAACCACCTCAGACCCAGATGTCCCCCGGCTTCGATTCCCAGTGGGTGTAAAATTTTCTGCTCGGTTTGGTTGGTGGTGGGGCTTGTGCTAAGTCCGCCTGGCTAGCTACCACCATCTTATTTTAGTCTGTCGCCATTACTACAATGTTATTGTTATGTTTCGGCAGTTAGAGCTAAGATAGCCAGTTCCTCTATGGTTGAGGATTCCGGGTGAAACACGATTCCACCTTCGGCCTGATCATCACTTACCATAAGGTGTGATGAAGGCCAAGAGCTTCCTCTTTGTGATTAAATGGTGCTACCTCGGTTTGGAAGAAATGGGTGCCGCACATGAATAATATAATATTGTCATGGATGGCTAGACATCTGTAATTCCTCTGATAGCGCAGATCTCAGAGGAATCACAGGAAAGCATGAAAGGGTTTGCTAATCATCATCATCTTTTAACGGCTCAACCTTCCGATTTCCAAGGTTGTGGTTGGCAGCACCGCGTAGATTTTACAATCATTCTGATATATTCAGATTTTTTTTCATCTCGTGGTCCGGCGGCGGTGGGGCATATGGGTGATATTCATTCTTATACACAAACATGCGGTCCGGCAGCGGCTCCGGCGTTGTGTTAATCCTCATTGTATTGTGTTTATTCACAAGATAGAGCGTAATATCAAACTGTTATAATGAATGAATAGATTTTTATTGAATACCTTTAATGTATCGCTCAATACAATTAAGAGAATTGTTTGTGTGAATCTCTAGGCGTATTTCGTTCGTGTAGTGCAAAGACATAATGGTGCAACTTAGTTAATCTTCTCACGACTCCTTCTTAAGTAGCGAGTAGCGAGTAAAGTTCTCTGTTGTTAGAAGTAGGTACCCTAATCTATCTTTATTCCGATTTTCACATACAATAGGGCAGGCGACACCTAAATAAATGCCTAAATGGATACTGGATATTCAACTCTTGGCGCTGCACACTGAGCCGAGCGTCAAAAATCCAACAGTACGTTTTTATTAGGTAATACATTTAGGTTTCGCGTAGTGTAAGTGATAACGGTCATTAGAATACAAGGAACCATAAACCACACTATACTGGACAGTACAGTCTGGACTTCGTATAGGTACGTACGTACTCCAAGCAGTGATCGTGTAGTAGTTAACTCCTCGATCAAGACGTTGATCCTTAACTACGATGATTAGAAATTCGATAACATTGATGAAGTAGGTTTTTCGGCTTGACGGATCATATAGGTACTCATGTCTATTTGTGTTTCCATCACTGGACGCGATAATAAATGAATACATCTTACTTACCTACCTACTTATAAAAAAAATGGGTGACAAATTATAGAACTAGAAATAGGGACCAATTAGTTCAAGCAGGTTTCAGACTGGGTAAAGTAGACTAATCCTTCATGGGGTACTGTTTAAAATAACATAACATCACACCTGTAATCAGCGAAGGGTAGGCAGAGGTATACATATTAGTACACCCACATTTCGCCAGTTATGTTTAAGTCCCATGTAATAGGGGGCGAGCCTATTGCCATCAATCGGGCACTAATCCAGATTCCAGGCTGCTACTGAAAAATTCCAGTTGGAAAATTCCAATAACACTTTGCTCGACCCGGGAATCGAACCTTGGGCCTCATGCTCAGCAGTAGCGCTTGCGACCACTGGACCAACGAGGAAGTCACTGTTTAAAATGTTACATTAAAATACCTCCCCACTCACTCCAACTGAATGAAACGTTAAAATCTTGTATAAAATGCACACTATGCAGCCGTGCATATTATAAGATAAATAACCAATTTGCTTGGGTCAATTACGCTGGTCCTGCTCGACAAGGGCGCATACATTGATTAGCATTTGAAAATATTGTTGGAGCTGCTGAAGATTGTACAAACTGCCATTTCATTGTTAAATTCAATCTCTTATTATTATATAATTGTCAAGCACATGTGTAAGCACTGTGTACTATAGAGCTAATATTTTTTGGGTACGTCTTTCATTGACTTCGATGTGCCATGGCGACAGAGAGTATGTCATGATCACTCTAATGTCTCACTGGTGGTAGCGTCGTATGTTGGATCATTAAGTTCCCTTTAAAATGGTTGAGCTGAATGTTGCTGATCCATGCGTCATGTCCGTGAACAGGCGCCGTCAGTAGGGACTGGTCATCTCTTAGCTGCCACGGCTTGTTTTCATTTATTTACATTTTTGAATATTTTATTGTTTTCATATTTTTATTACGGACGCTTTTAACGTGCACGTCTTTCTTTGTATGTAATTTCGAAATGAATGATGTTACCAACATTTTGTGATAATATTTTAATTCAGAGTTTCATGCCCGTTCTTCTCCATAAGATCCTACTATGCTTTGGAATGGGCAACTAGCTTCATCTTCCTAACTGACCGGCCCCTTGGCAATTCGAAAGTGCCTGTAATTGGTTTATTTGAAATAAGTGCTTTGAGTTTTGTGTTTTGACTGTAACTATCGTTGGTAATTTTGTCAATAATTATCAAAACCTCTATCGACACTTCTATAAGTATTAATATTATAAAGAGGTAAAATTTGTTTGTTTGTGTGTTTCTTTGCTTGTAAGTTTGTATGTAGGGGGTAATCTCCGAAACTACCGGTCGGATAAAAAAAAAACATTTTGCATTTGATAGCCCAATTTTTGAGGAAGGTTCGCTCGCGGACAAAGTCACGAGCAGATGCTAGTTTTAATTAAAAATAAATAATACAAATACTGACATAAACTCACGCCTTCTTACCAAAACGCCACCTGCTACGATCCTATATTCTCGTTTTGTTCCGTTTATTATAATTTAGTCAATAAAGTTAGATATCAATTTTCGTACGTTACATTTCTAACTTACAAAATTAAGTTAATCAACCTACTGATTAATTTAACATACGTAATTAAATAAATAAAAAATTGTTTCCATTTTTCAGATACCGCCCGCCTCGAAATTAGGTGGAATATTGTTTGATCGGGAGCAAATTCCAAAACGTTATCCAAATTCAAACAGAAAATTTGTGGTCCTCGTGTGGAAACACTGGGATTGGCTCAAGAACCGACACGTGTATAACTTCGGGAAGCCAGGGTATGAGAACGTAAAACTACATATTTACTAACATGATTGTTGTGTCTGTAGAACTTCTATTACCTAGCAAGCCTAGCAGACATGATGCTTTTAGCATCGGTGACTAGCGATTTAGTCACTTTCCGAAGCTTGGTACAGCTACTCTACTGACGGCAGATCGTTAGATAAACGGCAATTATGAGAGCGCCCTCAAAGCGAGTCACTAAACCGCGATGCAGCATTGTGGCATTCGCTGTAATGTTTATTTTGCGAAGAAGAAAAATTAACAGAGTAACAGGAACACGATGCAGCATAATTATTCCCAGGCTGCGCCACAAAACCCTGTCCTCCTTCTTCCGTATCCAGTCTGTATCAGCCAGCCGGTCCATCTAGCTGAGGGCGTCCCACACTACGCTTACCATACACGGTCTCTACTCCAGGACTCGTCTGCTCCACCGGCCATCGGTCCTTCGACAGACATGGTCAGCCCACTGCCACTTCTGCTTGTTTACGCTGCAAACTATAATAAAAATTTATTTCTGATTTTATCCTTCAAAGAAATTGCGGGCATAGCCCGCTCCATAGCGCATGTGTCAAATCCCCGATGCCAAAAGTAACATGTCCGCTAAAGCCTTAAGTATAAGGTAGTATGTAGAAGTGACTACAAGTGAAGGATAAAATTCTTCTTTCCATGGAGAAGAATGAAATAAAAACGGTTTTGACTTGTCACACTTGAACTGCAGCATAAGGCTAAATGTACTTACGGCAACAACCACTTTCCACACAAACAAGAATTTTAAGATTATTGCGTTAGAATAATGCCCGTTTTCAAAATGGGCATAAATCGTGTGCCTAGACTAAACTATATATATATAACTAAACGAATAAGCAGGTGCCTAAACTCTACATAAGTTAAATGCAACATATACAAACACCTTTACTTACCTAAGAAAATGTACATTATATATTTAGATTATTAGTTGTACATTGTATGTATACCTACTAATATACCTTTTCACTACTTCGTTTCGGAAGAACGCAAACTTCAAACGTCGTGGAAATATCTCTAGCGGTATCAAACAATCCGACATCAATTCGCTGTTATTGACTTCAAAAGCAAGATGCATCTCTGTAGAACGAATCCTCGTTTTAAAACGCCGCTCACGTATGATTACGTCGTCTCGCATACAGTACAAGCGTGTAATGAGTATCATTCATGCGGCCATGTAAAACCAGATTATGAAAATCGTAAGTACACCTACAGCTATGTAACATAACAAGTGACTATAGGATATTAGTTTTACTTTCTTCGGATACTTCCTCTGATTATGTTTGTTGCTGGTATTGATAATACAGGCCCAATGTTGTGTTAGGATACAGGCTAGTTACGAAGTTATCAATACTGTTACATAAACAGGTATACAAGAGATATTGTAGTATTAGCTTCAAAAAGATGTAAATATCGATACGAATTCAATTGACTGTCTATAACTTCTGTTTCTTAATTAATACTGTGTTGTGTAGCTACAATTTAGTATCCCATTACATATTGGAAAGGATACTAAATTATTTTGCGGCTACACTATGATGCAACATTATGGAACAAAGATTGGAGACAGTTAAATGAAATCTTACATCTTTTAGAGGCTGACCGTATTTCTTGTATCCGGTGTTGCTCTTCAGCCAAGCGAGGCGCTGCTGAACATAGGCTCCCCTTACAGCCATTAAGGGAAGACCAAAAATGGATGGAGAATGCCATGATGGGAATGGGATTGGTGCTTGGCAAGTTAGTGACGGCAGTTTGTTGTTATTCTCTTAAAGGAGGAATCTGCGGCCAATACCTACTCTCTTTTGTGACTATCTAAGGTCCGTATTACAGAAAGAAAATCAAGCATTGATCTCTGTTTAAAACTAGTTTTGAGTCGAGTTTTAATTTTAGAACGTTCCTCAAGCATAGATTTATTGATCATTAGTTCAGCTGAGTTTGGCTCTATTTTAGAACGTTACTCAGTTCACGAATCGAACCCAAGCAGTGATTCGATGTGTAATCACCCAAGTGTGGTCGAGACCGCGTTTGACCATAGATTGTCATGTCAATTTTTGTTCTGTTCAAGTCTATCTGCGTTCTCGAGTTTGTAAATATTGATGTTTTTTTTGAATGATCAAATTGGCTAAGTATATGTGGAGAAGTAGATCTTTACAATAAATTATTCAACGATGATTTAAATAGAAGGTTGAACTTTAGCGTCACTCACGCAGTTTTTTTTATTTTCAACAATATTCTTGAAAACCATTTGAATTTTTATTAAGTACTTAAAAAGATTTTTCCAATGGACTGAAATTATTTTATCGTCCTGTCATTTTATAGTGATATCATAAGGATTAAATAGCAAAACTAATTATTATACGTAATAAAAAAACATACAACTATAGCCGATGCTTAAGCATAGACAAAAGGTACACATCTCTGCTTGAGGCTGGATCTGAGTCTCGATTTACCTGAGTAATGAGTATAGTTTGATTACCGTTCTGAAATAAGACCGACGCTCAAGTACTGATTCTATACTTAAACAGTGATCAAATGATTGAAGATCAAACTGAACTTGAGGAACGTTCTGTAATACGGACCTTCGTGTGCGTTACTCCAGCCAGAAAATGTCAAATATCGTCTTCTGTGATTGTAGCTTAGATTTTTGAATTCGTAGCGCTTATACTCGTAGTCTTTTAATTATTTGATAAAAAACAGTTCTGCCTACGGTACCATTACCCTGGCCAGAAGTTTTGTTTAGTTATGGGGTAATTGAACAATTAATTGCTATATAATTACTTCATTAACCGAGGATTTTTTTTTGACTTAATTTGTATTTGTATCCTTTTATGGTCGTGAAGATATTCAAGATCCTGCTGGGGTAACGTTAACCTTCTTCTTCTTTTTCTGAATTAGCTTGAATTTGCTTAATAATAAAAATAAAAAAAATGCACCGTTTAGAGATTATTTAGGTAAATAGATCGGTACTAGCACTTCGAATAGGAGCTCTAAAGACTTACTTGCAACGTTATGTTATAGCTTATAACTGTCTTCAAATGTATGTGAAGTTTCAATATTATCATTTATGTAATTAATAAATTATGATGAAATTTAAATTCGGTTCAGGTCATGATGCGCAGCGTAG
Organism: Agrochola lota; assembly: GCA_947364205.1. Classification (NCBI taxonomy): domain Eukaryota; kingdom Metazoa; phylum Arthropoda; class Insecta; order Lepidoptera; family Noctuidae; genus Agrochola; species Agrochola lota. The sequence goes on along the minus strand of OX376223.1, from coordinate 10,997,261 downwards.
TTATTTAACCACTGATTAACCGAATTTCTTGTGGATTTATACGTAGTAAGTGAAAGTTATATAAATATTGAGTTAATTAGTTAAATTTTATACTTGTTTTTTTTTTAAAGTACACATAATTAACGAGATGATCGAAAAAAATGTGTAAAAAATTCTGTAACCTCTGTAATGATGAATAATTACGAAACAAGAAAATAGTTCAGACGGAAATCAAGACATAGGTACAAAAATAGTATGTCAGTTTTTTTTATTGATAAGCAAATTCAAGCTTATTCATAGGAAGTCGTGTCTTTTTTTATTTGAGCAGCCTCCTTCATGATGAACAATATGGCTTTACATACAAAGGGTCGTTCGACCACAGGTGCGGGTGTTGCTCTGCTGAAACACATATTTAACACATGGGAGAACTCGCATAATGCTATTGAAGTTTTCTGTGATCTCTTGATTGCGTGCACCATGACTTTTGTTTTACTTGGTGGTTAGTTTATCACATGTGACTTTGACTTACAGCTTTATTAGCTATATGTAAGCGGGCACACCCTTTATGCCTGGAGGCTTTTATTCCGGTATTAAGTTCTGTTTACGTTTTGAGCTTTTATTTTCGCTTGAGTATAGATTTCGATTGTTTTGTTGGTATATTGGCGTGTGCTAGCTATCATTATGGCAAATCATTTTATTTATTATTTTGTGTTGGGTAATGTAAATTATTTTGTATACTACTGTATAGAATCAAGTATTTTTTTAACTGAACAGATAGCAGTGCTGCTGGGGAGTTTGTTGCGCCACTTCTTCTTATCAGCTAACTACACAGCAGCACTAGGAAGTGGTGAAGGGTGGGCGTTTTGGGACTGTCAAAGTGCTGATTCTCAGCCTAGTTTGAATAAATTACTTTTTAATTTTTTTTAACTGTTTAAATTATTTATGAAATACTTCCATTTAAAAATTAAGCTTAGTTTTCTTACTAAACTGTACAATGTTAAATGAATCATGTTTATTTTGCGGAATAACTAAGATAACAAATATAACAGATTTTTTTTTAAACAACTACGTACTGGCATATATGTGGATGACAGCCATGTGGAAGAGTACTTTGGTGTCTGAGTATCTCCTTGTTTTTAATAAGTTATACCATTTTACTTTGTTTTCTTTATATCTAGGTAGTTTAAATATTGGATTTGATTAACGACCGGAATATGACAAAAGAGACGTCCGATTTCATCAAAATCCTGAGCAGATTCAAGATTTAAGATATAGACTAAATTTAAATACGTAATATTGATGTATGTCGCGCGAATGTTGGGTTTTCTCATATTCTATATTATATTATAATTGTAAAATAAATACTTTTAAAGATATTTAAGAAAATAGATAAAAATTGACCACTCTCCAGAGATCGCCAAAAAATTTCAGAGAATGGTTCTTTACTCACAAATTACAAGAAAACCTATAAGATGTCTATGGTCTTGAAATAACATGATAAATATCTCAATATTGTGCGTATAAACTTGCATTTGCAATTGGAATGTATGGGAGAACAAGGTTTGCAACTGCAATGTTAACTTTGTTCTTGGGATAAATTCATCCGAACTACGGAACCATTCATTGTGCGTGGTCCGATACGCACTTGGCCGGTTTTTTTATTAAGTGAAACTGCTTATGCCCGATAGCATTCCCATCTACAAAAATGACGATATTATATACAAACTTTCATCCACTATTTAGCCAATTCAAGGGATGAATTTTCAAATATCCTTCTCACCTAGGTTATATAAAGAACCCTTGTGCAAAATTTCATGCTTCTAAACCCAGCGGCTAAGGGTGTGCGTTGCCTGTGAGTAAATGATTTAAGAGAAGAAGATATCTACATTATTTCTGATCATGGATTGTTGTTCTATTTACAGAGACAAAGAAAATAAGTTACTAGAAGATTGCAGTGTGAACAACTGTATTTTTTCAGGCAACGATAGCCTGATAGATACAGCAGATGCTGTCGTCGTACATTTGCAGAAAGGCTTTTTACCTAAAGTAAAAAATAGAAACCGGGCACAGAGATGGATATTTTTAAACGACGAGTCTCCAAAGAATGCATTCTCTTTAGCAAAAAAAAAACCTGACATGGATAGTCTTTATAATGTATTCAATTGGTCTATGACTTACCGGTAGGTTTAATATCTTAAGTTCTTGTTTGTTAAACACGATAACAAAATAACAACAAAATTGTTGGTCAGTCATCATATTATCATGGCTCGCTGCTTGATAAACATAATAACTATTTATAAATTATTATATAGATGCACGTTATTGTAACTGAAGCCGACAATCGATCGACGTTCTTCTACATTTGGAATGTCTTGCAAAACCTTGAGCCGATCGCACAAAGCCAAACAGATCGTGCGATTCGGATGTGCCTGTCCCATACGGTAGAACGCTTCCATTAGAACATCCGTTAATGGAGTATAAGTCTTTACAAGATATTGCTGAATTGATTCCAAACTGGAAAAAGAAAAAAAAAGGCATAATAGCCGTAGTACTAATGTCATATTGTGAAGTCAAACGCAGAAACGACTTTTTGAAAAAGTTACGGAAACATATTAAAGTTGATGTTTATGGAGATTGTTCAGATAAAAAAACATTTAAAACGGGGTAAGTAAGATCATTTTGGTAACGGTAGTACGATGCTTGCTTACCTTATAACATAGATTTTCTTTGTGAAATAAGGTAGTAACCGAAATATGTTTTTAATCACTGATTATCATCATCATCATCATCATTTCAGCCGAAAGACGACCACTGCTGGACATAGTATACCTCCCCCAAATGGGGGGGTTTACCATAATCGAAACAAAACAAAACAAAATTCGGTCTAGCGAGCCATCTAAGGGCACACACAAGGAAGTCATTTCGAAGGGTTGCTATTATCGAAATCGATAAGGAGGACTATGTAATAATAATAATAACCGATATCAACGCCGTATATCTAAGTTGACGTCGCGTCGTGGTGGGGTTTGTGCGCTCCTGAACTCTGGGTCTGTGCCGGTAGAGTTCACTTTGCCGAAACAGGTCCAGGGAGAGGAGCCAGACCAAGAGAAACATGAGGCGAGCTGTTGGGCAGTAGTGGCCCCGCCGACCCTATCTCCCGGCAGAAGCCTTGTTCCACACCTCTGGCTTGCCTTCATTGGCAGGCTGGAGTTATCACTGACGAAGAACAGAGCTCCTACGTCTTTCTTGCCTTTATTGGCCAGCTTGAGTGGAGATTCACAAGAAAAAACAAACGTGCTCTGAGGAAGAAAGTATTCGAGTAAGATGCTAGTAGGGATCTTGACCGTACTTCCGGGATTGTCCTGATAGAAGTGGAATACCTCTCCACTCTTCATAACCAACTCAGAACTTCTTGCCCCGTTGTCGCTACGACACTTTGTGCAAGCGACCGTTTTCGGGGACCCATTATTGAGTGTGCAAGTAACTCCCTGTCATTTTAATTGTGTATGTTATATAAAATATTGGGCAGGCACGGGCCATAGTCTTTTGATAGTTCTAGATGATCAGTTTACTTAGCCGTCCAAACCCATAATCCAATATCTTTGTTTCCATATCCTGCAATAGTTCTGCACCAACTGGGGGTTGTCCTTGGGTGCACTAGCATAGTGCGAACATGGATTATCGTCGGTTGGTGTCTCATTTCAATTAGAACATTTAAGGGGCCTCTGCGAGTTTGCTTCGGCCCCTCGTACGCCTTCCAAAGGTCCGGAACCTTAGGGTCCCGAGAAATATCAAAGACTTAAAAAAAAAATGCCCGTTTATTTCCAATCTGCAGCTAATACATACATTTTAAAATTATGCATCTTGAATTACACTATAATTTCTTAGTGTTCATTATTCGCTATCTTTATGTCCATTGAACGGAACCTCTTCTCGGGTATAGGCCTCCTCCAGCTTGTTCCCAAACTTTGTCGTTTGCTTTTGATCACAATTCGCTTCCTACAACAGCTTTTATGTCTTCTATCCACTTTCTTTTAGGGCGCCCTCGTCTTCTTTTTCCTTGCGGTCCTTTACATACTGTTGTCTCTAATGTCCATCTTTTGTCTGTGTATCTCGCTTCAAGCCCTGTCCATCGCCACTTCTGTTTTAGAGCGTAATGTAAGGCGACTATTTAACTATGTAGTTCGTTTTCTGTCTAATGTGTTGGCTTTTACCTTGTGTATTCTCCAAATTTTTTGTATTTAATTTCCATTGCCTACTCACATGCCACTCGTTTGGTTTTTATTATTATTATTGTGTTATACGTCCATATCTGATATCCCTATGTGAGAGTAGGTAGGACACAGGTATCCAATAAGATATTTCTTAGGTGGAGGGGAAATTCCCCTTTCAGAATTTCCTTAAGGAACCAGAACATTTTTCCAGTTCCTATTAATGCGACGTTTGACCTCTTGTTCTTCATTATTATCCTCGAATTATATTTGTTTTCCTAAGTATATAGTTATTGAAATATTCGAGTGGCTTTCCGTTCTCGTTTGACTCTAATCCCTTCTGACTGCCAGTTTAGATTATCAAAGCTGTACTATGCTATGAACAGGTTGGGTGATAGGGAATCTCCTTGTATCACTCTTCTACAGATTGGTACCGGGCCTCGATTTTCTAATCTGACTTGACCATCATAGATGTTTTTCAGCAACCTGACGTATTTTTAGCATCGTGAGAAATCGTATCAAACGCAGTGGCATAATCGATTAAAGCAATATTATAGTGGCCCGTTGAACTCCAAATATTTCTCGATCACTTGTTGCATAACCTGTATGTGGTCCGTTGAAGAAAACCGGACCGAAAACCCGCTTGTAATCTACCGGTTGAAATTGGTCGATTTTCGGGCTCAATCGTCTTTGTAGGATTGATGCGTACAGTTTGTATTCACTGATTATAATTCTATATATAAAATATAAAAATTGTTAAACCATCATCAGTTAATTTAACCGCCTCTGTAGTTTAATGGTTAGACCACCTGTCTCAGATCTAGAGGTCCCGGGTTCGATATCCATTGGGGACAACATTTTCGGCTCGGTTTGGTGGTGGGCTTATTCTAAATCCACTTGGCTAGCTACCACCATCTTTTCTAAGTCTATTGTTGTGTTTCGGCAGTTAGAGATAAGATAGCCAGTTCCTCTGTGGTTGAGGATTCCGGGTGAAGCTCGCTTCCACCTTCGGCTTGATCATCACTTACCATCAGGGGAGATGCAGGCCATGAACTGCCCCGTTGTGGTTATAAAAACCAGACAGTGTGAAACAAAGCAGTTAAATACATAATAAAATTCATTTAATTCAGGCAAACCCATATTACATAAAATAAAATATTACAATACGGCAATAGAATAGATCAAAATAGAATAAAATGTAAAAGCATTTTTTATTATGGCTAATGCAATGCAAGCAAAATTTTTGAATAACCGTCTGGAACTGCAAGCTTTATAATGTCTTCAAACACAATTTTATTTTATTTCAGTTGCCCTGGACATTTTAGAGCGGATTGCGACCTAATTGCAAAGTATTTGTTTTATTTAGTATTAGAAAATAGTAGCTGTTTTCAATACTTGACCGAGAAGGTGTTCTACCATGCTTACGCGAAAGGAGCTATACCAGTTATTTTCGGTCCTACAATTGAAGACGTCGAGAGCCTACTACCACCAAATTCGTATTTATATGCTGACGCGGGAACAAATATAGAATCTCTCGCAAGGGATATGAAAGTATTAGCGGCAAATACTGAACTACTTCTTAGTATGCATACGTGGAGGAATCATTTCAAAATAGTCAATGAGCACGGATACTTTGGAACAAAATCTTATCATTTGTGTCGTGTATGTGAAGCACTGAATTATAATGACAAGACAGAGAAGATTTACGACAGAGAGCTTCTTGACCTTTTCCTAGATCAGTCAAGAAACTGTTATATATAAGTATAGGTAATGTAATGAAAGATGTGAAGTATATTTCAAATAATTTATGTTTGTTGATTTTTTAATCAACTTTGTAAATAAACAAAGAAAACTTCAAACCCAAGACCAACGGATATTTCTTTGGCACAACATTTATTTGAGTCCGCAAATCATTTCAGAGAGTTTTGAAAGTTCTCTCCCGGGATCTTCCAGGAGAAATATGAATCTACTGTTCATTGAGTAAGAAATTTCATCGCATTGTTATTCAGGGAGAGACTGGTTGGTCCCTTTGAATTATGATACAAGTTTGTTTTTATTACTTGTATTGTTGAAGGTGCCAAAAAACGATCTCGATCTTCTGAAGATTTAAACTGACTTTTCTTACTATCCTGTGGTTTTGGAAATCTATAAAAATGGTAAGTATAAGCACGCAATTTCATCGAGACAGTTATTGTCATAATTGTGGCAGTGCAACCAGTTAGCCTCTTCATAGGTATCATCGCAGACACTGGCGGTGAACCACTTTTCAACCGGTTTTCTAAGGGCATAAGGGTGAAAAGTGGTCGACCGTGATTGGCCGCGGTTGTACCTCTCCTGGGGTCCGGTTGGTCGCGCAACCAAGTGAACGACAGGTTAGGTTTTAGGTACATTTACATTGAGCTGTTTACAACTGTTGGCATTGCAACTTCGTTGCTCTGTTATGACTTCGTCGTCAGTTTGTATGAAAAGGCTGAATAGAAACAACAGCAATTATGTAACTCAATTTTTTTATTTATCGAGCAACAACGCTGTGCCGACAAATATCACAGTCGAGCAAGTAACAAAGTAGTTTGGCTAATCCTTTAAGGAAACGACATCCATGTTAAGCCTTTGAGAAAACTTATCTTAGCATTACGCAGCTATGGAACAACATTAATTGTTTTAAGAAATACATAAAAGGCTTAGAGAGAGTTTAATTTTAGAGCTCGGCTTTAGCAAAGATTTTAATCCAAGGCTCAGTTTGTTGGAACTATCTTAGCTAATTTAATTTGCGGACATTTTTACTTGGATTTAAAGTCTTTAATTTACATTTTTGTGTCAGTGTCCAAAACGGCTTAGATAGTAATGAACACAGCATGTAAAATGGCAGTTTGTTCTGTATTCTTAGGCTAGTGTATCAGAAAGATGTGGTCAAGTTTAAAGTTGTGGTAAGACCATCAAATTGAACAACATTCTCCACGGGTCTAACATTGTATTCAAATATCAGTCCTCTCATACGTCATGTACAAGTGCATGGTCATGTTGTTCACTTTGATGGTCTGCTGTATGGTGTATAGTTAGTTCAGTAAAAAAAAACATAAACAAACAAAGATTAATTTTCAACTTTTATAGAAAGGATTTATATAAGGATTGAGTTTCTAAATGAATTTAACTAAGTAGGTATAATAATAAACTCTAGAATATCCCGGGGTTTAACTGGACTATAAATAAACAAAAAAACATTTAAGCTCTGATCAAACTAAGGCGAATCCCACGCGGTATGCGGGGCAAAAGTCACCCTCGCTGATTGTGTCAACTAACTTGTATGGAGGTGTTCAAATTGGCGCGAATAGTCGCGTCTTCCTAATCATTAAAACAATCGACGCGCGCAATCGTAGCCCCCGTGCCGCGCGTGATTTGCCTCAGTTTGAACAATCCTTTATTAATTGAAATAAAGCAATCCACCGAATAACGTGGAAAACATTTTCACAATTTAATTATCCTTTTAGCCCCTGAGTTATTTTAATAATGGTGGACTTGGCCGTCGTATCACATTAAAGTTAAAACATAAAAAAGGACTGTCTGGGAAAAGGCTAGGCCAGCGCAATACGCCGTTAAAGGATATTACCGGGATTTACATTCAGATTTAATTTCTATAGCCGGCTTTCGCAATATGGTAATATAATGTTGTTTAAATATATCATTTTTACGGTAAATGTATGCAAATGTTTGTTGCGATGGCTCGTGTAATGTGGTGTAAGGGTCGAGCGCAATTTTCAGTTTGTCATTATATAATATTTTCACCTAACCCAAACGTTTTTTCCATGTGTTAAAAGATTCTTAGGTTCCGGCAGGGCTACGATTTTATAAGACCTTAAGTTGACTTTCAATATACTTAACTTTTGATTCTGCTATCTGTTTTTATTCTATTCCGTAGTCTAAAAATCGAGCCCTATTTTAACTGCACGCACTATTAACGATTTGGTTTTATCTTTAAAGTCATACATAGTAAACAGACGTATTACAATGGGACTACAATTATTTACATCTAACTACATACGCGTATGTGGATTGTGCATTTCCGCCTTTCCAAACATTGGTTGAGTTGATCCATTTAAGACTCAGATATATGCCTGTGACCTTGAGTGGTTAGCTTGCATGTTATGTACTGGGGGCCTACAACCACCTCTAAAGCAGTATTATTTTAATATTACTTGAGTGTGGGAAAGAGATGAAGCTCCACAGGACTTATAGCTCCATCGCTTTCCCCCACTGAAGTAAGATTAAATAATACTGCTTTAAAGGTGGTGGTAGGCCCCCAGAGCTCACGCAACGTGTCGTACGTGCAGCCAGTAATAGGACCCGCCCATCAAGGAGCGCTATCCTAATTAGACAGATAAATAAAACAAAACGTATTTTATTAAAACTCGTTCACTAAACTAATAACATAATAACTCAATGATTTTTGAAATGGTGAATGTTTCACAAAAATACTTTTGATAGATTTTGCGTGATTTTCAGTTTTTTATTCACGTTAGACATGACTTTACAAATTAATTTCATTATGTAATATAAAACATAATCTAAAATATTCCTATATTAAGTTACTAGCTTCTGCCCGCGACTTCGTCCGCGAGCCTATAACCTTTCTCAAGAATTGAGCTATCCAATGCCAAAATAATTTTTCCAATCCCACTGGTACTTCCGGAGATTGTCCCCGACATACAAACTTAGAAACAAATAAACAAACATATTAACAAAAGTAACCTCTTAATAAAATTAAGTATAAATTAAGAAAATGCTCTAATTTAACATATATTTTTTTCAAACCATTAACACTACTCGGTTAGACGTGATCTTCAGTATAAAATCATTAAAAGTCGGTTATCGTCGCCTTAATTACATATCCAAGTTTAGACAAAAGTGTGTCGAAATACCACTACTTATACCACTGTTATAGCCTCATAAGGCCCAACCTAAATTTAGGTCGATATACATTACGACCCAATGTACTAAAAATAGGTGCAAGTAGTTGCGGCCCAGAACTTTGGTTTAGAAAAAAATTGTGTAAATGTAATGATTTTCGCAAAATTCTTTTAAGTCGTATTTCCTATACCTTTTTTTTTTTTTTTTGAGGATCATCAAATGACTTCTCCCGCTCTGGGCAGAGCTCTGTCAGACTTTTACTGACCAAAACCCACCCGTGTTCCTCCCGTTGCCCTATACCTCAAGTTAATTATTTCATGCAAAAAAATTGTTGAAATAATTTGTCCTTTTTTTTAGGCCACTTGGCCATAGTTCTAGGTATAATATTAGTTTGAATAAATCAAATCTATTTGATTATTTATCATAGAATTAAAAATTATGCCAGAAATAAAAGAAAAGTTAAAAAATAAATAGTTTTATTACTGCTCCTTTCATTTTAAACCTTATTTTTTAATCATTTTACGTAACAACATTCTTTTCAGTCTCATTTTAAAACCCACCGACCTTATTTTGGGACATAGTTTTTGTCGTTCGTATATTACTGAATTAAAATGACTTTGCAATAAAAAAAATGCGTGAGAACAAATTATAACATTTCGAGAAATGTTTGCAATACATTTCAGACATCACATGTTCTGATTATAAAGATATGAATAGATTTACATAACTATCTCCACGAGGCATCCGTTCACACGAGATGAAACGTCAAAAAGACATATTCTTGGTTCTAAAATGTCAAGTTGACATCGTCAAAATTAAAGATGCGTTCAAGGTTAATAATTTTTTGATTACAAATTTTAATTGGCGGGATTATTTAAACCAAAAATACGTTTAAATACCTTGTCATAATTTTAGGTCGCTGGGCCGTAATTTTATGATTTTAAAAACTGTCTTGGGCCGGAGTGTCAACATATTTTTGTCATTAAATTAGGTCGTTGGGCCTTACGAGGATAGAATCAAATTCTCATTTTCAATGAATGTGATACCTATCTAATTTATTGTTTGTAGTCAAGTTGTTGTTGCAACAAAACTACGGGAACTGATTTGTTCCCGTACTTTTGTTATAAATTATTTAAATAACTTCAAAGATTGCAGTAAAGTTTCTAAGTACTACCATATCGACTTCAAAATATGGCTGCTAACTTTGTTCGATTAGTTAATTTCGCGAATTACGTCTATACTTAGTTAGTGCATAAGAAACTTTATTTGATCAAGTTTTCTGAAGTAGAAAAATCGAGAATCGATGAATCTAATCAATCTAATCTGAAATGATAAAAATGAATCGAAGCGATTGATTTTTAGGGTACGTACAAATGAAAATGATCACTCGTGCCTGCCTGTCGGCCTGTCTGTCCGTCTGTCACAGCAAATTTGCTCTGAATACACTGAACCAATTAGTTGTAATTTGGTACACATATGAATTTTTGTGACTCTAACACGGACCTGTAACTGTTAAATGGGGCAACGCAGGGCACGCAAAGTCCAGTACTTCATAAAGAATTGGGATACTCATTTTAGTTTAGCTATTGTCCATCCAAAGCTTGGCGATGAACGTCGTGCATCCTTTGACAGCCCCCATGTGATACGGGCTGAACCTGTCGCCATAAATTCAAATAACAATGCCTGGTAATCAAACCAAGACCCTCTTGATACATAACCAAGCTTGTAATTACTTATTTCAGGATCAGAGAGAAGACTTGAGTTAATTGTAAGATACGGGTATGAAAAAATATTAATTCATGATCTATTACAATAGGAATCCTTTCTATAATTCTTTGTCCTGACTGGTCGGTTCTAACTGTACAGTTTGGAGGACATAACTACCCTAATAAAGATAGCAACGACATGATTTTACTGCTTACAGCCGGATAGGATGGTCATGAAATATATTTTCATTCAAATGGTCCTCTCATTGCACCATAAACGCTTGGATCCCGTTTATTGACCTAGGGGCCGATCTTGTTACCACCACTTAAAGCGTAATGGATTTTCTTTCACACCAACTTGCATTAGGCCTATTTATTTGGAATCTCGGCTACTCAACACGAACGTAAGCGATCAATTTCTGGCGTAATGGGCATTAAAGCACCATTCGTGCAAACTTCCGAAGTTACGAGCCGTGCGTATTCGTTGAAGCGATTTACAAAATTGCTCTTAAATCCAAGTTTCAAGTTCTGGCGGGAATACCTGACCCAACTTCACTTGTTATGACCAAGAATAATGCTCAATATTTGGAGAAGTTCACAACTTTTGAACGATCGCGAAAAACTTGTTGTTCGAATGGCCAACGGCTCATTTTCCAGTCTACAAGTTCGGGAGCTCTTTTGTTCGCTTTATTATGAATGGGCAGTAAAACAGCTTATCGTACGAAAGCCAATATAATACTTTTTATGCCCATATAATATTATTGTCATACAGTAAACGCAATATATAGATCGGTTCTCTGGAATAAATTCAATAGTTTATTGCCATTTCTCGAACAGTGGCAATTTGTGGCTGGTTGTTTTTCTTTACACACTCACAATAAAAAGTGGTTGTAACTTGGTTATAGTTTCCGAAACAGTGGCACCAGCTACCAATATAAGTTGATATACGAGTATCGTTGGATTTAAATTCTGAAGGAAGATTGGTAAGGTTCAATTTATGTTGGACACATGCACGACTGAATTACAGGACCTACACATATATCGCGGAGGGTAAATGATTAGGTGCGTACTTGTAGCGTGCGTGTTGTACTCTCAAAAGTCTTCTTTTATCTTGAGGCCTTATTCTGCTAACAATAAAGAAGATTAGGTTTTCGTGTTACTTTCCTTTCGTGAGAAATTACCAAACAAAGAATTATATAGGGTTTCTGTTGATGAAATTAGGTAAGATTAAAGCGACTACCTACGTGATCCTTGGAATTAGAATGACTACCATCCACCCAGTATCATTTTCTGATGTGTGTTACTGTTCATTATACCTACCTATAATATTTTAAAAGAAATCCTACGAGGAACTGAAAATAAAAATAAAAGTACTTATTTGCGAGTTTAGAACTTAAATAGATTTTTGACATGTTACGAAAATATTTTATACCAAAATCACATGATTGCGTGCACTAAAAGCAAAAAAGAGCCCTTTTCAGTTTTTAGGAGACGAAACTTAATAAATTATTCACGGCGGCAACAGATGGCGCCACCAGACATCTTCTACAGTTTATTCCTGTTTCTCGATAGGTGATCAACCTTCGCCATGATAATGTATAGCTGACCCAATCCCCTTGCCGTTTTCAGCTTTTTAATCCCGTGATTTATATTACGAACGGAAAACGGTTTTTGAATACAATGAATTTTATTCTTGGAGATAAATTTCTTGTCCAGTGATCGAGCTACGGTAGTGCTTGGTATTGCCTTGTTCGTAAAATGTTTGTGTTTGAAATTCGAACGACAAAAGGAGCCTGTTTTAAATATGTAGACATAACAGTGGTACGAGGTATGTTGATTGATATGGATATGGAATTTCCAAATATTATTGTAAGTATATATGTATATCGGGTTCATGTACATGACGCCGGACCGCAAGATGAAACTATTTCATAATATCACACAATTTCATAGTGTACGAGCAGTCTAAGGACTCCTCGTCCGTATAATACCAGGTCGAATCAATAAAAGACTTTTTAGTTTTAAAACGTAATTATTTAATCGATATAAATTATTTTACAGAACCTGGTTGACCGAGCTCTGCTCGGGTTAAAATAGAGAATGCTCATTTTATAATTTAGGATAATCCCTACTAATTCCATGCTGCTATGATAGTAGGTACTTACTAATTCCATGCTGCCATGTCATTATTCTAAGGTAGCCATCTTGTTCTAAACTAAGACAACTAAACTAAAAACGAATTTTGTCATATATGAGACCTAGCTAGATCGATTTTTCGCCCCTGTAAACCCCTATATTGCAACTGTCATTGAAATCGTTAAAGCCGTTTTCGAGAACGTGATTACAAATATATATTTACACAAATATTGCTTATTTAATAATAGGATTTTATATCATGACGCACTCTGTCAGCTTTTCCAGCTGACTTCCTATTGCTTTCTAATATTCTAAACGCGATTTGTGTTTGTCTCATATTATGCCATCCACTTATAAAATATTCGTGCATGCATGCATGGTAAAACCAAGCAGGCTTAGGATTCTACAGTACCTTAGAATGACGGACTAAAAGATAAACTAATGACAGGATCTGGTGTTTAATTATGTCATCGTTTCCAAGCGTAACCTGCCGAGTTCGTATAAGATAATTTCTCTTCTATCGAATAACTGAGACACTAAATAAGTTTAGTACAGAAAACTTAAACGCTTCGTTAGTAATCTCCTTACGAATACTTAACTACTTAAAATTCCCGCAATAGCAAAGGTCTGGAACATCCAAAGGAATGGTAAACAAAGGTTTTTGTTGAGCAAGTAATCAGCTTAGTGAGAAAGAAGGTGAAGGTGTTGGTAAAAACAGAGAGGTAAAGCCTGTGGTGAGTAGATCTGAAGATTCTCATCTGAGTTAAGAACGTTTAATCTAAAAGTTGGCAACGTCGCAAATAACTATCAAATATTTACCTGTTCTGATTAATTTGGCAATATGAAATATCGCTAACTAGTGAACTAGAATATTAATAATGAATTGCAATTATAACACTATTTTTTTGTTGGAACCGATTTAGGTGTAAAAAAGGCATTTTGAAAGTTTGTAAATACTTTTTTACATCTAAAACGAAATATTCCGTGTAACGATATTAATTATTGTGCTTCATAATGAATATTTTAGTTCATTAGTTAGCCATATTTTATATTTCCATACAGTTATATTACCAAATTAATCAAAACAGCGAAATATTTGCGACGTTGCCCTCTTTCAGAATGCACACTCTTATGACACTTCTTGTTGCGACCACAGAAAATGTTCACAGACAGTGTTTTGTTTTTGAATAATTCCAAAATTATACACATACAACAATACACTACAATAGTACAATAGTTCAGCATTGTATTTTGTAAATTCTCTGTACAATGTCTAATCTGGTACTGTTAAAGTATCGTCTAACAATAATAATATAAACAGAAAACATTTGTATGTTTGTTTGTAATGAAAATATATTGGACCGATTTATAAAAATATTTCACCAGTAGTGTGTAGTATAATCACTGATTAACATAGGCTATCCTACTTAATATTATAAATGTGAAAGTTTATATGTTTGCGTTTGTTACTCAATCACGCAAAAACGGCTGAACGAATTTTGCACACAGATAGTTAATAACCTGGATTAACATATAGGATACTGTTATCCCCGTAGTATGTTCCCGTGGGATAATTTCCGACCTCCAGGCGGACGAAGCCGCGGATGAAAGCGAGCAATTTATAATGATATCACGCGGGCAAAGCCGCTGGCGGAAACTAGTATATAATAATAATCGTACTGGCTAAGAAAAAGTAGTTCTTTATTCAATATATTTTTAATAAGACGTTTGTGGCTGACACAATTAATTTTCTGTAATGTGTGCTTGTGTTTTTTCAACTGAATAAAATAAATTCTTCCAAAATCCAATCTTATTATTGCAACAATCTATTAGACAACTTGTACCAAAAGTGTAGATTTTCAAATATTTCAATAAACGATAAAGGCCGATCGAATTTGTCTATGGTTTAGTGATGCGATAGTTGCCTGCATGGTCCTCATATGCCTTGACTAAGATTGTTAATTCTACGCCAAAAGCTTCTACTCACGTTGTTTATTTGCAGACGGTAGAAAGTCATACGGTTATAATATCTACCTCATGCTTTGCTTTCCATCAGGCGAGATCGAGGTTAAAAGCAGGCCAAATTCAGATATAAAAACAAATGTGTATACTCTATGTACATATAAATATACTTTCGATAATTTAAGTCACATTACATATTTCAATGACAAAATTAAATTTAGACGTGACAGAAAGGATGTCGGTCTCTTGGCGTTTATACAAAACGCCAAATTGTCTTAGATTTTCGTTGATATTGATGAATCTAAAGTACTTATATTTCATAGTTTTGCCGTGATCCACAGAATGAAAACGTTAATGCGTGTGCTCAATTCGTGTTGTGTTCAATTCCTAGGCGAGTTCAATGTGATTGCTTCTGGAGGTGTCAAAACCTCCGGTTTAGGTAGGTGCCTACTTGGGCACACCACAATTGTGGCGATAAATCCCCTCTTTGAGGAGTGGCTAGAGAGGCGCCACGGCGTCCTCACCTTCCGCCTGACGCAGGTCCTCACCGGACACGGCTGTTTCGGGAGGTTCCTGTTCCGTATAAGGCGGGAGGAAACGCCCGGGTGTCACCACTGTGTGGATCGCCCGGAGGACACGGTGGAGCATACGGTGGAGGTCTGCCCTGCTTGGGCGGAGCACCGCCGTGTCCTCACGGAGGCGATCGGCGGCGGCGATCTCTCGCGTCCGGCCCTGGTTCAGGCCATGGTTCGGAGCGAGAGTGCATGGGAGGCCGTCACCTCCTTCTGAGAAGCAGTTATGCTCGCGAAGGAGGAGGTGGAGCGCGCGAGGGAGATGCAAGCTGCACGCCCTCTCGCCCCTAGTCGCCGCAGGAGACGCCCCGGGCGTCGGGACTCACGAGCCGACTTCCGGCCACCGTAGGCGCGGGCTTGCGGACGGTGAGCAATGGGTAGCTTGCCGTCCGATAAGGACCAGGCCCGGGTCGACGGCGCGTTGTGTTCCACGTGCGCTTCAAAGAGATGTCAGCACCAACTGGCGGTGTCCGTAAGGACCAATGCCTGCTGGGGTTGCGGGTTTGTCCGAAAGGGATATCGCGGCCTTGGCACACGGGCAACGGAAGGAACACGGGTGGGTTTTAGTCAGTAAAAGTCTGTCACACCCTCCCGCTCCGCCCAGAGCGGGAGAAGTTATTTGATAATTTTCCACACAAAAAAAAAGGTAGGTACCTATTTAAGTTACGGCGAACGAAATTACTATTAAAAATATTTATTTGAATTAAAACAATGTTTATTGATTGGAATGTTCTACAAGACTGATTTACAATTATTATATTTCTATTAACTAAACTTATTACTATAATCCGCAAATCTGCAAGTGTGCAGTTTGTTAATGACGCACGGGCGCATCCGCTGCATTAGTCAGCGATTACGTTACTCAGGCGATTGCCTAACTCCTCCCTCCTTAAGATGGAAGCGCGTCCCGCAGCTTCCCGCAGCGTCCTCGGTGCGAGGTTGATTCTGTATTGGTCGTCGCTGTTTCCACTGCCAAAACTTCCATAGAAGAATTGTCATCAGGATGAGGTACAGTCCTAGTGTTGACCAACTGGGCGTAGCCATCATAGTCTGCCAATCAATTGTAAGTTCTTGCAAGTTGTCGGCTCGTTCTATCAGTTCGTGAATACTGTCCAGTGATATAATTATCTTCTAAATGTAGGTTGAAATGGATGTTCTCCTCTGTAATGACGGCTTTACTAGGAAGTGGTATGATCTCGTCTACTGCGACCGTATTGATGTTTGTCGTTAGTGTTCGGTTAAGTACTTGCATTTGGCAATCACTTGTAATACTGGCGATGTGTATTCCTGATATCCTCTTGTATTCAGATTTAGTTCCGCATTTACTTCTTAGGACTTCTTCTTCCTTCAGGATGATAAGCCACTTGTTGTCTCGGAGTTTCTGGATTCTTCCTTGTTTGAGGTCTATCTTGGCTCGTGTGCAGTTTGTGTTTTGGTGTTTCACAAGGGATATTATGCAGTCTTCTGATTTATCGACAGGCTGGGTGTTCAACGACGTGCAGAGTTGTGTATCTTGTGTGATCTGTTTGCAGTCTTCTTCTAGGTACGAGTACTCGTTGGTGCCCAGTACCAGGTATTTGGATTTAGGAATGATTGCCAGGTTTTGCTTGTCGGGAATGGAGTAGAGATGGATTAGGTCGTATTGGTTTGTATCGATGGAAGGAATATCTAATATAAACGTCAATGTGTGATCTGTGCTATAAGCTTTTACACTAATAGACTTCTCTAAGCTGTGTATATTGCTAATAGTAGCGCTATCCACTGGTCTAAAATTGTATGATTTTTGAATAACTAATATTTCGTTTAAAAGAATGTGTGGGGATACAATGCTTGGATGCATGACTTCTAACTGAGCAAAAGTCATGGCGTCTTCTAAAATTGTTAGCTTGTCTAACAGCAATTGCAGGCTAAATTCTATTTGTATATATAAATCTAGAAAGTGCAACCTATTTACTATAATATTATTATTAAAAGTGGTATTTCTTAAAGTTAGACTTAGTTTTTTCTGGTTCTCGTCTAAAAGCTTAATCTGTTTACTATACTCTTCAACTGCATGTTTTGCTATGAATAATGATTGCTTTTGAGATACATTAATTTTATTTACCGAATTTTGTAATTTTGATATTTCATTTTCGAATTTAATAGCATCTTCATAATCTAAATTGCCTGTTATGGTTTTAACGATGGAGCCTAGGCCGTTAATAAAACCACGTCTAAACCTATGGTGTGGTGCAATAAACACTATTTTCTTACCTATTGAACTTAAGCTATTATCTATTTGATCTTTGTACGCCCTATTTAATTGCTCGTTATTTTCTGCAGCTTTAGTATTGGCATATAAGGATATAAGTTTTAAAGTGGTTTCATGTAAATAAGATACGTTATATACGCAGGCCAAACTAACCGTATCTAGTTGCTTCAAAATTTGACCTTGTTTTAATAAAAGGATGCCGTTGACGTTATCTACAGGGTTAAGAGTCAGGTTGGCGGTTGTGTAGAACAGGAAGGTTCCTGTGACGAGGGTCCTGGAACAAGATGTTGTCTTCGTAAAAGTTTGAAATGAACTCTGATGGATTTTGAGTTGGGGTGGCTTCCTATGATTTCAGCGACATTGTTAGGATGAAAGTGAATGATTTTATACGGACCTTTAAATACTGGCTTCGTTTTGTCACTCCTCGTAGTCTTTGCAACCTGCTTATATACAATTTCACCTACCTTAAACGTGATCGCCTCAGCAGCCTGATTCCGTTTTTCTATCACCTGCTCTTTATTTTTAGATACGTGAGCTGCTATGCACTCCTGTACTGCTTCTGCATTTTTGCGATGGTTGAGGACATAGTCCTGATAGAACTCCTTAGGATAATATAGTTCTAGTGGATTTCTAGAAGCTGTATGACCAAATAAGAGCTCGCGCGGTGTATAGCCTGTCGTAGAATGAATGGCATTATTGTAGGCAATAATGGCGTACTTCATCAGTAGTTGTATAGGGTCATCTTTATTTGTCATTCTCTGAATTCTTATTATTTCAGCAATAGGAGAGTGAAAGCGTTCAATGGGTGAGTTTGAATTCGGATTGTAAGGAGTCGTGAAGTGTATGTTAATGTCGTGAGACGCGCATATTTCTTTTATGACGTCGTTGTCGAATTTCGTGTCTGAGTCTGTGGTAATTTTCAGAGGTAATCCTAGTATGGAAAATATTTGTAATAAAGCTTCTGAGATATGAACGCTGCTTGAAGCATTTAGCGGTACAGCTTGGGCAAATTTTGAAAAATTATCTATAATTGTCAGGAACGTCGCACCTCCAGTGGAATATAGGTCCATAAACAGATGTTGAAACGGTTTTGTAGGTGTCTCTGTTAACGTTAGTGGGGGTTTCAAGGGGTTTCTTTCGTATTTAGCTCTTAAACACATGTCACATTGATTAATGTATCCTTGAATTGACAATAGCATATTGGGCCAGTGGTAATTTCTGTGGAGTTGTTTATACGTTTCCTGAATACCTCTATGCGACGATTTGCCTTCGTGATATCGCTTAATGAGTTCTCGTTGCTCAGTTTTGTTTTCAACAAGGGTAACTCGTGATGTACATCTTATAAGTTTAGGACCTCTGTCATTGAAAATTGTAGTGTAGACTTTCGAGAAGACCAAGTATAGATTTTCATCGTAGAAATAGCAGTGGAAGATACGGTCTGCTACTGTGTGCTCTTTTAGGAACCTGATGATTTCGGGTTCCGTATTGTTTACAGGGATGAAAACGTCTTTAATAACAGTCCTAGAATTAGTTGATCTATTGTCTACTCTATATGTTGAACCCGGGGTAGATCTAATATATAATTGTTTCAGTTGTTTATCTATTGCATCAGATAAAATCGGGATGCCGTTGTTTTCATTATCAGGTTGGGTATGATTTGTCGAGACTAATTGGTCAGGGTCTACTGTGACAATGCTCATTGAGTCTGTTCCGTGTTCTTCTACGTCGTTATTATTACCAGGGTAGTTACTATTGTCGATAGGTACATCGGTATTATCATTGTTAAGTCCGTCATTGTTGTCGTTTCGGTCGTTATTTGTCTCTGCTTGTCTACGGGCGTTTTCAAATATTCTGTTTATAATCTCGTCATCGTCGTTATCATCAAAATTGACAGCTAGAGAATCTATGCTGTTGTGAAAGATTTTGGCTCTGGATAATGCATCCGCGTTAGTGTTTTGTTTACCCTTTTTATAAAGTACCTTATAGTCGTACTCCGCTAGCTTTAGTTTCCAACGTGTTAACTTTGAGTTGGGGTCTTTTAAAGACATCAGCCATGTCAAAGGTCTATGGTCTGTATAGATGGTAAATTTCCGACCGTACAAATAAGGCCTAAAATATTTGATAGCCCAAACTATCCCGAGTAGTTCTTTCTCTATTGTCGAGTAACGAGTCTCGGTTTCTGATAACGTTCTTGAAGCAAAAGCTACTGGTTTATCAGCACCAACATTGCCTTGCGATAAAACTGCGCCTAACGCAAAGTCAGATGCATCTGTTGTCAAGATAAATGGTTTGTCAAAGTCAGGGTATTGTAATATTGGGGCATTGATCAGAATTTGTTTACACTTGTTAACTGCGTCTAAAAATTCGTTACTATGGACAATTTTTGCGTTCTTTTTAAGACAGGCTGTTAACGGTTTTGTAAGTTTCGCGAAATCTTTAATGAATTTTCGGTAATAACCTACTAATCCTAGGAAAGACTTTATGTCCTTTTGTGTTCGTGGTACGGGGAAATTTAAAACTGCTTTTATTTTGTCTTTGTTGGGTTGTAGTCCTTGGTCAGTCAATTCGTGTCCTAAAAAATTCACATGTTTTTGTAGGAATTCTGATTTATCTAATTGCACTTTGAGGTTATGCATTCTGAATCGCTGGAGTACTAACTTGAGTTTTTCGTTATGATTCTGAAGTGAGGTGGCTGCTATTATGACGTCATCTAAATATGTGAATACGTTATCTATTCCTCTAAGAATATGGTCCATAAGCCGCTGAAAAGTGCTCGGAGCATTCTTCAACCCAAACGGAATTCTTAAAAACTCATAGTGACCTCTTTCTGTAGTAAACGCTGTTTTTTCTGTGTCGTTGGGGTGCATTTCCAACTGATGGTAGCCACTTGCTAGATCAAGGGTTGTAAAATATTGTGCGCGCCCTAATCTATCAAGTATATCGTTGATATTCGGTAACGGGTACTTGTCTTCAACAATTCTATCGTTCAGTCGTCTATAGTCTATAACAAGTTTCCATTTGACCTTCCCTGAGGCGTCGGGTTTTTTTGGGACGATATGGACAGGGCAAGACCAGGGTGAAATACTTTCCCGTATAATTTCCTGTTTTAATAAATTATCTATTTGTTTTTTAATTTCTGTACGTTGTTGCGGGGCTTGTCTATAGTTTCTAACAAAAATAGGTGTGTCGTCAGTTAGTCTTAATTCATGTTTTACAGTATGTGTGAAAGATAACGGTATGTTCTCAGAGTAGAATACGTCACGATATTGATATCAAATTTTGGTAATCTCGCGTTTTTCTTCTTCATTCATGTGGCTGGTTCTAATTTTCTTTAAGTTTTCGTAAAGTTCTTTGTCAATGTCAGTTTTAGTTTGAAGGGTGTTAATTTTGTGTGTTTTATTTTGATTTATCAGTTGTGGTGGTAAAGGCTCAAGGGGTAAGTTGCAATTGTTATTAATTACTTGTTCTTTATCGGTTAAGTTAATTACAGATGTTTTAAAAATTCCATTTTTTACCGTTACTACAGCGGCGGGTGATTTTAATCCTTTAAACCAATTAAAGTCATCGTAGATATAATTACCGTCCATACAATTTGTTTTCACTGTTATAAACTTTTCACAATTAGGTTCAATTTTGAGTTTTTTTACTGGATAGTCAAAATAAATTGGTATTTCGGTGTTATAAGTTCGCAATAACTTATTTTTAAAATCTATGTTACACCCTAGTTCTTTTAACAGGTCCATCCCTATTAGTCCTTTATACTTTGGGTCAAAATCGAAAAGTAAGAATTTATGATATATGTCTGTCTTAAACTGTGGAGGTAAAGGTAAAATAGCAACGTGTTCATGACGAGTAACAGCGTGCGCAGTTTTTACTTGAAATGGCTCGCGCTCGACGCAGTGTCTAAGATTGGTATTGGCTATTACATCGGGTGATATCATACAACGCGAAGCTCCAGTGTCTAATAAGAATTTACCTTGAAATTCCGGTAACTCTATATAAGGAAGATGGTCTTTACCTTGGTTGTTGAGGTGAACAGTATTTACTAGCTTTGGTTCAATGGTTCCTCGCTCTGGGGAAAATCCTGATGGTTTGGTTCGTCCACAGGCACCTCCTGCGTGTAACTGTAGTCTTCACCACTAGGTTGTAAATTATTATTGTACTCCTTCAGAGTAGGCATTGTAGTCCGGGTAACACTGGTCTTGGTTGTGCTGTGTATAAAACATTTCTTCAGAAGCAAAACGCGGTGCTTCGGGCTTACTTATCGATCTCATGGTGACGTCAGACACTTTTTGCGGCGGGTTCACCTGCTGGCGAGGTATATTCGGCTGAGATCTAAAATTACCTGAGTTTCTGAAAGTACCAGAACCACTAGGTCTTACGTTACCTGAAGCGGGTCTTCCTTGGGGTAAGCCTTGACCCCTCTGTTGTCTCTGATCTATGTTCCAGCTATTACGCGGGGGAAAGTTATTATTTTGGGGTACCGTTTGGTTTGGCTTGGGTATTTCTTTCGGTTTGTTTTGGATGGAAAGTGCATTAAAACTATTATTGAATCTATTGAATGCCAAACGTGCTTCCTCTTGCCTAGCCGTTACTATAGCTGTTTCAAGAGTCGTAGGTTCCGCAATCCGCACGCCAATAGAAACGTGAAAGTCCAAATGGTTAACGTATTGGTCTATGACCATACTCTCATAATATGACTTATCCGTATGCCTACCTACTACGTTTAAGGTGTCTAGAATTTCCCTTAGTCGTTTACCAAACGTCTCAGCGTCTTCATTTCTATTACGACGTAAACGCGTTAGTTCCTGCATAAGTTGTATTTCGTTACGTGGTTCGCCTAATCTACGCGTCAGCGCAGCCTTAATTGTCTGCCAGCTATCAACAGTTTCTTCGGATGCTATTGCATTGATCGCCGAACCGCTTAATTTGCTTTTAATTAAACTTACAATAGCAGGGTTCACCCTAACTTGTGGATCCAGAAATAGCATCACATTTTCAACTTCTCTAATAAAGTAATTTAATGTTTTAGGATTGCCCTCGTATTTTGGCAATAGTTCCGAAACGAACTTAAAAGTCGCTAGATCAATGCTTGCCATAGCCATCGTGATTTAATTATAAAACAGGAATACAAAAGGTATCAATTCTAGTTCAATAAAAAATACTATTGAGATTGTCTAATACCTAATACTGCCTACTCCCTAAGAAGTCAGCTTGATATTATTTTAATTATTTTATACGAATCACGATTATAGCGAATACGTAAACGAGTAAATATCTCTTGTTACCGAATTAATTGCTGTGGAATGCAAAATGTATACCGCGATTTTAGCACGCATACATAAAGACCTAAATTAAAATGAACGTAATAAACTCATTTAACTAACGTTATTTGCCTATAGCGATTTTAGCATATAAACAAACACACAGGTAACTTTTATAAAAATACAGCAGGAAATATAGCATGGGAAACTGGGTACACAACAAGCACTCACCACAGTATCTTCTGCATCTCTAGCCGGGCCTTGTAGAACAGCAGGGCTCCCAATTCTCCAGGACTCCCGCAGGTTGCTCGCCTTCGTAGATTCAATTTGCGATCGCGAAGATAACGATAGATACCGTTCACTCTTACCAAAGAGTTGTATTTTAATTAGAGTGTCGCGATCCTACCGACTGCGCCAGTTAAGTTACGGCGAACGAAATTACTATTAAAAATATTTATTTGAATTAAAACAATGTTTATTGATTGGAATGTTCTACAAGACTGATTTACAATTATTATATTTCTATTAACTAAACTTATTACTATAATCCGCAAATCTGCAAGTGTGCAGTTTGTTAATGACGCACGGGCGCATCCGCTGCATTAGTCAGCGATTACGTTACTCAGGCGATTGCCTAACTACCTACTATAATAATATTGCATTTTTTTTGTTTGAAAAGTAATTAAATGATTTCGTTGATGCTGACCCAGGCAACTATCTTACTGAAAATCTTTCATAGAACTCAAAAACCTAGAACCGTAAGTATCGAAAAATACATAATTCAAGCGTCCGTCGTTCCAATGAAGCGATATATATCTTTTCCACCAAATTCGGTCCAGTTATTTTGCTCCTAGGGTAGTTTCATACATATGCATATAGTCACACATATCTAATAGACTTTCAAATAGGAACGCAACTGCTTGCCTATCTGACCATTTAAATGGTCATAGCCGATTGATTAAATTAACGTCTCCAACGAATCAATGAATTATCAAATAAAATAAAACTGTCCTTTTTACTAAGTATAATGATTATTTGTCTATGGTACCATCTGATAATACTGTAACGATTGTGTATTTTTGCAGCCTTTTAATTCTCACTCTTCATGATGATTTTGAGGTCTCCGATTTCTCGGATCACCGAAGTAACTCGGATCTGCCAGAAAACCCTTTGTGATTATTAACAGGAAACCCACATGAAAGCCAATGACATGTAATCATGACTTTGTTAACAATAATAAAAACCCCTCAGTTAATTATGCAAATAGTTTTAAGCCATTTTACGGTAACGGCCCAGCTTGTTTAGATTTCATGGTAATTTGCTACTATAATCTGTGAGTGCTAAATCCTGTCGTGTGTGTGGTACGCGACTAGATAGCGTTGTTCCTACGTATCTGCAATGCAAATGTTCGCCATCAGAATTCTGTGCATACGACTCTACCCTCTGACGGACTAACAACATTTCTGAATAAAAAACCGACATTAATAAACGCTGTGTACGTGGTTTACGTTTTGGGGTTTTTCAGTGGGAGTATGGTTTAAAATGTTTTTATTTGCTGCTGCGAAGATCGTGATTGGTTTGTATCAGAAAGATTAGTCTGTTGCTATGCTACAGTTCAGATCCGCTCACCATTATTTCTTTACTAGCTGACCCAATAGACGTTGTCCTGACTAAATTTCAGTAATTCATTCAAGAATCCCATAGAAAAACCAAGTTCAGTTTTTCCCGAATTTGAAAATTATCCGGGTTTTATCCAACTTTCTTTCCATAAAAACCTAATTCGGATTATTACGAACTATTTAAAATTTAGTTCATGAATGTGGCTAGGAAGTTTATTATAAAAACTTATACATTGGCATCTAAACGAGCCACCTATTTTCTTGAGCCTGGTTGTAGGAAAAAAATGTGTTAACAAATACACTATCTGCCTATTAAAAAAACCAATGTTAAAAATAGAACAAAAATCGTTTCCCCATTTTCTATTTGGATCGGCTGAACAATGAACTTTAAAGCTATTTCCTTGAAAATCTGTTCAGGCTAACTTTTATATAATTAAAACTCCGGATTGGCGAACTCTACCGCTGCAAGAGCGAATAATTCATAAGGAGGTTAATTAAGTTCGTTCGTTCTTCCTCGGCGGTTCGTACGTACTCGGGTACGTTATAAAATTGAATTACCTCCATTAATCTAATAGCACACATTGGCTTTCGATCTAATAGGGTTGCACAAATACCGCTAAATGCTATAATACACGAACAGCTTTTTTAATCTTTGTTTGAGTCCGTATTCGGTTTTTGTTATCAGATCCGTTGGATGTCAATCTACTGCATTGAAGTTTTGAGCTGGAAACCGTTCGTTATGTTAATGTACCCCATGATGTTGATGATGATGTGATCCGATCTTATGTACAATAGGCACATAAGATCTGATATTTGTCTGTGGTGTTCAACAACACTTGGAGCTTCGACTGACAAACAAAAGATTGACATCATTGCTAATTTAAAATTAACAAAAAATAGACATGGTTTTTTCAATACTTTTTCTAAGACGGTAGAATTTCATAAAAATCATGCGTCTCCTGAAGTGTTCTTTTCATGAATCAGTAATAAATATAAAAATTGATACGTGGAAAAATAATATACTTTCTAGAATAGCGTTTTCTTCAATGAAAACTGAACGGAGACAGTTTAATGAAAAATTTCTTGTCACGTTAGGCTAGTCGATGTCCCCCTTAGGGACACCTTAATAAGATTCCTCCCGTTTAAAACTGCATTTTTCCGTTCCTACAGACATTGCGAATTTAATTTCAGAATAAAATAGTCAAGGACATCTTGATCTTAGAACTTATACCATATATTATATTGTAATATATCATAGGTATAAACTGTTTATATTAAATATATCAGAATACTGTATCGAGGTTCTTTTGCCCATGATGGAAAGACAGCATTTATATTTTGCAAGTAAGCGTTAAATCGAATCATCCGATTCAAATGGGAACATAGTTTTTTTAACTACTTGGAGTTCTAAAGTTTGATAATTATTTGGTACATGAATTTCATCTATTACGTAGCAACACATCCACTTTGTGCACAATAGTCAGTGTTACAGTGCGATAACGCCCGTATTTGTGCCATTAAAATTACAAGGAGTGGTAGACAAGTGGTCGTAATGAGTGTTTACTTACCAACTAACTCTGTCGATGATTTACAAGATTTTACTGATTGTTTGAGTGAAATAAGTGCCATTATAGACAAATATGAAATCGAATCTGTTTATTATATCAAGTTGCTGTTTATTAGCTTGAATGCAGAGTCAGGCAGGGTGGCTTGTGTGCGCGTTCTTTGAGGCTGTGGCCAGCCTGCCGGTTGAATGCGTCCCAAAGGGTCATGGCCATCCGGATGGTCCGGGTTATACCGCACGGTCTCCGGTGAGGCGGCGAGCCTCCTTGCCGAATTGCCGCCATGGGATCTGGAGGCGAAAGTCCTCGCGCACATTTGGGAGTGGCGCGAGGAGGCAAAACGTCGGGGCGTAACTCCGCTGCCGCGAGAAATCACGATGTCCGATTGTCGCATCCCCGTGCTGGGCACGCCACAATTGCGGCGATAAGTCCCCTCTTTGAGGAGTGGCTTGAGAGCGCCACGGCGTCCTCACCTTTCGCCTGACGCATGTCCTCATCAGATAAGGTTGTTTCGGGAGGTTCCTGTCCCGCATAAGGCGGGAGGAAAGGCCTGGGTGTCACCACTGTATGGATTGCCCGGAGGACACGGTGGAGCATACGGTGGAGGTCTGCCCGGATAGGGCGGGGTGCCACCGGAGGTGATCGGCGGCAGTGATCTCTCGCGTCCGGCCCTGGTCCAGGCCATGGTACGGAGCGAGAGGGCATGGGAGGCCGTCACCTCCTTCTGCGAAGCAGTAATGCTCGCGAAGGAGGAGATGGATCGCGTGAGGGAGAGGCAAATGTCGCGCCCTCACGCCCCTAGCTGCCGCAGGAGACGCCCTGGACGTCGCGTTGGTAATCGCAAGCCGATTCCCGGCCCCCGTAGGTGCGGGCTTGCGGATGATGAGCAATGGGTAGTTCGCCTACCGATAAGGACCAGGCGGATGATCTTCGAAACCGCCAGTGCAAAATGTCCGGGAAGCATACCTCCGGTCAGACTCCTTTGGAAAAGGTTACCCAATTTACATACTTAGGGCATGTTTTGACTGTCGATGTCGACCTCAAAGATCACGCGAACATGGAACGGGAGCGGAGGGCGTTATCTGTTAGAGCGAACATGATTACCCGCAGATTTCCTTCGCTCTAATGATGGTTAAGGCTACCTCTTTAGAGCATACTGTACTTCGCTTTACTCATGCAGGCTGTGGGCTCACTACTCTAAAAGAAGTTACAGCGGCATTCGCTTCCAGTACAATAACGCGTTCAGGGCGGTGATAGGGCGACTGATTTCACGCGACCATGCGCAAGCGTGCCACGTCCTTAGTGCGCAGGGTATCGGTTAGCCCTAACATCGTAACATCAACTGGCGATGATAACCGGAAGGCTAGACTGTCCCTTTATCAGGCATTGTTCCAGCAGAAATGTTGCTGTACGAATGTCGGAGAGACGGAATGAGGAGGAATAATTTATTCAATTTATTTTGATTGAATGAATTACATTTTAATTGATTGATTTCATTTGATATCATTTGATTTCATTTCATGTCATTTGATTTCATTTGATCTCATTTGATCTCATTTGATCTCATTTGATCTCATTTGATCTCATTTGATCTCATTTGATCTTGTAGCGCTTGTAAGGTGTTAAAGTAAAACTCCAGATGATAGTTTTTCTGTATCTCTTGATAAAATACGTCTAGACTTAAAGCTAAAATTATACATAGGAAGCGTATGTTGCAAACATAACTTAAATAAACTAACCAATAGGAAACCAGTAATAAATATTAAATATAGTTATTACACATCGTTAGTACATCATCAATCCGTGTGGTGTCGCATGGACGCAGTGCCCGCGCGCCATGTCACTCATATATATATCTCGAGGCTCCACCAACGGTCAGTCAACATCACTCCGCGCTCGGCATCGAACGCGGACGGTCGTGCCTCACAGTGCGCTCCCGAGTTCCTGATTTCCCGAGTTCCGGCTCCTGCTACGTGTATAGTCTGGGACTATCTTCAGCTATTGATTGTTGTCTTTTTCAAGACACAATTAATAAAGTGTTTCTTGTCAGATTATTCTGCAAAAACGTTAACGTCGCGATTTAACCCCTTCAGGGAAAATCCACAGTTTCGTGGTCCTCGGTGGATACCTTACGGTGCCAACGAAACCGAGTGGGGTGTTGACCCAACACACCCGCCGAGCCCCATCAGGGTGAGGCAGTCAATTGGACGGGTCCCAGTGTTCGGCCTTGGGGGATCTCCTAGTCGGCATTGGTGACAGTTTTCCTTCAACAGCCACTCACCTAGTGTCGGTCGGGTGTGTCTACCTCGGCGCACTAGACTGGTTAGGACCCCGTTGCACCAATAAGATAGGCAACGGGCCAAAGCGAAGCTTAGGGCTCACCATTAGGTACACAACCTCCCTGTCTACACCCGACAGGGAGGGTTTACACATCCCCGGTTTTCCCCCGGGGAGTTAGGTTTTAGGGTAAAATTTTTAGGATTTTAGGTCTCCCTTTTATTATGATAGATTAATTAATGAGCCTAGTCAAAATGGAGTCAAACCTCACAGTCGAGGAAAGGCTCATTGAGACCAAGCGCATGAACCAGATTCTTTTAAATGTCCTAGATAGGGTATTTAAAACGTCCCCTTCCCTTATCCATGAGTTCGGTCCTGAACTCGAGGCACTCGCTGCTCAACAAGAGCGAGATTTCCCCCCTAACCCAATCCCTGCTGAACAGCAGTCCCAAACCTGTCCCTCTGACTCTATCGCTGTCTTCAGCGATGTCCTTGAGCCAACCCAAGAGACAGTTAGCCCCGTCGTGTCTATGGACACAGACAGCCAGACCGCTTCATCAAAGCGCCCTCTCACCCCTCACCCGTACATGCCCAGCTCGGACACCGAGGTCCGCTCTGCTACTTCTTCTTCCTCTTCCCAGTCCGAAGACGACGGTTTTACACCGGTCGAAGGAAAAGGGAATAAGAGAAAGAAGAAGAAGCAAGGATCCTCGCAGGCCAGTAAGGTAGTTGCGCTCGAGGAATCATGCCAAACCCCGGTAATTACCCCAGCTACCCCGGCTACTTGCGCCCCCGTAGCTTCCCCCTCCACCACCCCCCGCCCGATTGCGTCATCCTCTTCGCAGGATAGCCCCCCCGCCCCAAATTCCGGTTCTAGGAAAATCCCGCCGCCACCTCCTGTGTTCATTCAGGACAAGGACAAGTGGACGGCCGTATCCAAATGGTGTGTCGATCAGCGGATCGGATACACCAACGCTAGGTCTACCCAACAGGGTATTAAAGTCACCGTCCCGACAGCCAATGCCTATAGGGCACTTACTAAGCTACTGAGAGATAGAAGTGTGTCATTCCACACTTACTCTCTCCCGGAAGACAAACAGACCCGGGTCGTTGTAAAAAGGATCCCCAAAGAGATCTCTCCCTCCGATATCTTAGCTGACCTTCAGTCACAGAATATCCCAGTAGACGAGGTGCACCGTATGCACCGTTCGCGCGGCAGGGAAGCTTACGACATGGTACTCGTCGTGTGCTCCCCTACCGAAGGGCATCACCCGATATTTAATATTAGGTCAATCTGCAACCTCACGGGCTTCATCATTGAGAAGCCCAGGAAAAATAGCTCCATAGGGCAATGCCATCGTTGCCAGCTCTATGGACACTCCCAAAAGAACTGCCACGCCAAGCCTAGGTGCGTCAAGTGCCTAGGCGACCATGGCACGGCAGAGTGCACCCGACCCAACTACCGCAATCTATGCGACAGTCCACCGAGCTGCGTACTATGTGGCCTTGAAGGGCACACTGCTAAATACCGGGGCTGCTCTAAAGCCCCAAAAACAAATCCGTTTAAGCAGACCAAGCGTCCATCAGACGCTCGGCAACAAAATCATAGGGACTACCCCCCAATTCCCTCCTCTCAAATCCCCGAAAGGCTAAGCCCCCAGAGGCCAAGCCCATGGTCCCAACTCCATCATATGCAAGCTTTCCCAGCCATGCAAACCCCTAGGCCCGCGCCCCCGCAGACCCCTCTTTACTCCCTTCTGGACCCCCGCAACCGCATCCCCCCGCCCCCCGCACTTTCAGGGCGTCCTGCGCCCGCACTAGCTCCTAAAGCACCGCCACTCGCTCCCACTCCCATGGCCCGTGGCCCCCCCTCAGATGATGACTCATTCGGTGTCATCACAAACACCTTCCAGGCCTTTTTCTCGCCCCGCGCGCAGCAAATGGCCAGGGAGATAACAGCCGCCAAGAAATTCCGCGACGTTCCCATGTTGCAGAGAATCTACTATGCGTATCCGGAGATTACGCAAGCCCTAGTTTCCTTCTATAACCCCCCCCATCATGTCTAACACCGTGATAGCAAGGTATAAACCCCGATCCCTTAACTTAGGCATCTTCAATGCAAATGGTATGCAACACCAACGCGATGAGATCGCTGAATTCCTCCGCGATCATAAAAAACGATAAGAGGAATACATCTCCTCTTACAGGAAACATTCCTAAAACCTAGCTCTCGCAACCCATCTATAGCCAATTACCGAATGATCCGTAACGATAGGTCGCGTTGTCACAAGGGTGGCACCCTTATTTACTACAAAAAGGAACTGTACTGCATCCCCATAGATCCTCCTCCCCTTTCCAGACTAGAAGTCTCTATTTGCCTACTAGGCATGACTGGCCATCAGCCGGTCACCCTAGTATCGGCCTATATCCCACCCCGTGTAGTTTCGGAGAACTTCCAACTCATCTCAGACGATCTCGCCATATTATTAGGCATGAGTGACTCCGTAATCATTGCGGGTGATCTCAATGCAAAACATACCTCCTGGAATTGTACCAGAACCTCTACAAGAGGGCGACACTTGTTCGACCTCTCGGCCTCCCTGAACTTTGACGTCATCGCTCCGATGACTCCCACTCACTTTCCCCACGACCCAAATCGTACCCCAGACGTACTAGACGTGGCGCTCTTTAAGAACGTCAATCTTAGGTTAGATTCAATAGAAACGGTACAAGAGCTTAACTCTGACCACCGTCCCGTAGTCATAAGACTGGCCTCCCGCACAGGTCCCTCAGACCCCAACCAACCCATAGGCACCATAAGGGTAACGGACTGGAGGAAAGTAAGCGATAAGCTGAAACCCACCACGTCCCCCCAGCTGGACTCCATCCCAGATAAGTTCGACTCCGTCGCTGACACGACAGCCGCGATCGACTCACTCACTGATCACGTGCAAACCGTCCTGAACGACTGTTCAAGGGAGGTTCCGGCAACGGACAACCGTTGCCTGAAACTTCCGGACGATGTGCGTGCTCTACTGACTGAGAAGAACGCGTCTATCCGTGCATACAGCAGCTTTCCCTGCTCCGCTAACAAATCTCACATGCGCTACTTACAGAGAACTGTAAGGACACGCATAGCTGAGCTGCGTGAAGCGGGCTGGGATAAGATGCTGAGCGAACTGGAACCTAACCATCTGGCCTTCTGGGAACTCCAGAGGAAACTCAGATCCCAGCAGACAGCTGCCATGCCCCCATTAGTCCGCCCAGATAAATCCATAGCATTCGACGACATCGACAAGGCCGAATGCCTAGCCGATAGCCTCGAGACTCAATGCTCACCCAGCTCCCTACCAGTAGACCAGGTGCACCTTAAAAAGGTCGACGCTGAAGTCGAACGTAGAGCCTCTCTCCCACCCGTTGAAGATCCTGATAGTCCTCTGCCTCCCGTCACTCCTGACGAAGTGCATGACATCATCAAAGGTCTCAAGAAACGCAAAGCCCCCGGCTCAGATGGACTCACCAATAGGGTGATCCAACTCTTTCCCGCCCACCTGATCATGCTACTGACCACCATCTTCAATGGTGCTCTGAGCAACAACATCTTTCCCCAATCGTGGAAAGAGGCCACCGTCATCGGCATCC
The DNA here is from genome assembly GCA_947364205.1 of Agrochola lota. Lineage (NCBI taxonomy): Eukaryota > Metazoa > Arthropoda > Insecta > Lepidoptera > Noctuidae > Agrochola > Agrochola lota. The sequence continues at coordinate 10,965,175 of OX376223.1, read as the reverse complement.
CAAAGCCCGGTAAGCCCAAATCCGAACCCTCCAGTTACCGCCCCATCAGTTTGCTCAAGGTTCTCGGCAAAATCTATGAGAGGCTTATTCAAAAGCGTTTCAGAGACTACGCAGATACCAAGGGCCTCATCCCCAACGAACAATTCGGCTTTCGAACCCAGCACTCTAGCGTGCACCAGGCCCACCGTATAGTAGAACACATAACCGGCGGCTTCCACCACGGTATGTTAACAGGCGCAATCTTCTTCGACATAGCGAAAGCGTTCGACAAAGTCTGGCACAATGGCTTAATTTATAAGCTTTACAAACTCGGCGTGCCGGATCGTCTCGTGCTCATCATACGAGACTATTTGTCGAACCGCACCTTCCGCTATCGCATAGAGGGAGCGCTCTCCTCCCCCCGACCCATACGCGCGGGAGTCCCCCAGGGCTCCGTGCTCTCCCCCCTCCTGTTCACACTCTTCACTAGCGATATCCCTAAGCATAAGAAGGCGCAGTTGGCTCTGTTCGCAGACGATACGGCCATCTACTGCAAAGGGTACAGTACGACTCAGATGCTCCTAAATCTACAAAGGGCAGTCAACAAGCTTGGCGCCTGGTTTAGGTTATGGAGAATCGAAGTAAATCCCGACAAAAGTCAAGCGGTCCTCTTTTCGAGACCGCGTCGTTCACCCACCATTCCCCGACCAATCACCATGTTCGGCAAGCCGATCCCTTGGGGGAAGCGAGCCAAATACTTAGGTGTAACTCTTGACCAGCATCTCTCCTTCGCAGAGCACATAAAGACGGTTCGCTCGCGAGCCACTTTCGCTCTCGGTAGACTCCACTATGTCCTGAATGCACGTAGCAAATTGTCACTCAAGTGCAAATTGCGCATCTATACGGCGTGCATTCGGCCAATCATGACCTATGCGGGCTCCGTCTTCGCCCACGCAAAACCCCACTCGATCCATAGGATGCAGACAGTTCAAAACCGTTTCCTCCGTAAGGCCACGGGAGCCCCTTGTTACGTTAGGAATGAGATCCTCCATCTCGACCTCAAAATCCCCACGATCCACCAGTTCCTAAAACGCATGTCCAAGCATTACTTTGACTCCGCTGCCAAACATCGCAACCCACTGGTTGTCGAGGCAGCAAACTATGTCCCCTCAACCATTAGCAAGACCCGCCGTCCGAGGCATATCCTCTCCGACCCTGATGACCCCATAACCCTCCTCCAGGAGAGCAATAGGGCCACTAGTACATTACACAAGCACAGACGACGACACCCGTCCTATCGACCTCGCCGTCGAGGTCCACCGCGATCGCGACCGCGACCCCCCCGAGTAAACGATACTCCTCCCCGACCCTTGCTCGCAGATGCGCCAGCCCGCGTCGACGCTGAGCCTGTAGTATTAAACTCCCCTATTAATAATAATAATTTATCATTGATCCAGCCTGTCCCTTCTTCCCTTCTTGCTGTCCTCCCGCCAGCGACGCCCTAAGCCGAGGTCCGTACCCCACAGGGGGTGCCCTTAGCGAGCGTTCGCTTAGTATTAATTTAGAATAGTTTATGCCCCTGGCTGGAGGCTTTAAGTGTAGCAGCTTAAGGCAGCCACAGGACAGCCCGGTTAAGCAGCTACGACCCCATAGGTGGTCACCTGCGAGATGCCCTAGTTAAAAAAAAAAAAAAAAACCAACGGTCAGTCAGTGAAGCGTTCGCTGTGTCGGCGGACGGATGTGTTGATTGATGTCTTGCAGCTAGCAGCTACAGTACTCCCCCCCGAGCGAAGCGTACTGGCATTTTGACGATCCTGCCTGATCTGGTGCGGTGTGCAACGTCGCATTTGCTCGTCGGTAGTTGGTTGGAGTGATCTTCTGTGGTAGCTGGTGCTGATGATGGTGTCTTTCTTCTGTCTTCGTGATGATCTTCAGTGTTCATCGTGTACGCCGGTTTTAGACGGTCGATCGATATGTTTGCGGCTCGGCCAGGCAACTGTATCGTGAAGTATTTCTCGTTCCTTTCGATAATCTGGTACGGACGTTGAAGTGACGTTGCAGCGGCCTGCGGATAGTGTCATCACGTACGAACACGTGACTGCATGTTTTTAAATCCTTGTGCACGAACATACTTTGCTTATTTGAATGCGGTTGGTATATCGGCGTGAGTTTCGTGATAATATCGTGAAGATTATCGACATAGCTGTAGTCCATTTTCGTTGCAGTTAGCATTGGTGATATGAAATCGCCTGGCAGTCTTAATGCTTGTCCGTAAACGAGCTGCGCGGCGCTAGTGTTGGTGTCAGTGCGCGTCGCGGCTCGTAGTCCCATCAATACAGTCGGTAGCTCGGTAATCCATTTGCTGCTACTCGTAAGTCGTGACATGAGCGCAGCTTTCAGTGTTCGATGCCAGCGTTCCACGATGCCGTTACTCTGCGGGTGGTAAGCAGTAGTACGAGTTTTTTCCACGCCTAGCAATAGTGCGAGGTCTTGAAATAGTCGACTTTCAAATTGTCGACCTTGATCGGTTGTTATTCTGATAGGACAACCAAAACGTGTGATCCATGTTTCGTACAGCTTTCTTGCGACGACTTCAGCTGTTATCTCCTGCAGTGGTACTGCTTCTGCCCAACGTGTGCATCGATCAATAATGGTGAGCAGGTACCGATGTCCACACGAAGATGTAGGTAGTGGTCCAACAATATCTATGTGTATGTGTTGAAATCGGTCACTTGGTGGGAATGCAGTGATATTACTGTGGTTATGTCGCTGTACCTTTGATTGTTGACACGCAGTGCATGTCTTCGACCACTCGCCAATATCGGTATTCATTGCTGGCCAGAAGTAACGCTGTTGCATTAGTTTGCGCGTAGTTCGTATTCCAGGGTGACTTGTATTGTGCACGGCGTCGAATGCGATGCGACGATAGTCATCTGGTAGGTATGGACGAATGTGTGGCGTCGATGTTTCGCAAATTATTGGTTTGTTTGTACCGGGTACGACGATTTTCTTAAGTTGGATGTTTGTTTGTTTCGATAAGGTGGGTATGTTGCTGTCCTTGTCTTGTGCTTGTGCTAATTCGTCGTAATCTATTGGAGATGGCATTTCGATGGTTTCGATGCGTGACAGTGCGTCGGCGACGACGTTGTTTACTCCGCTCACGTGACGTATGTCTGTCGTAAACTCGCTAATAAACAACAGCTGACGAGTGCGCCGTTGTGTATCGCTATCCGATGGTGGCTTGCGTATGGCGTAGGTTAGCGGCTTGTGATCCGTGTAAACTATTAGTTCTCTTCCTTCGAACATTTTTCTAAAGTGTTTTATAGCCATGTATATTGATAATAATTCTCTGTCAAATGTGCTATATCGCTGTTGTGTGTCTGAGAATTTCTTCGAGAAATAGCCAAGAGGTATCCATTTCTGGTTTACACGTTGTTGTAGCACGGCTCCGGCGCATGTATTCGACGCGTCGCACATGAGGGAGATTGCGTCCGTTGGTGATGGAGATGGGTGAGTGAGTAAAGCCGCGTTTTGGATGCTGACTTTACATAACTCGAATGCTTGAATTGCTTCTGGGTTCCAGTCAATTTTCGTCTTATCACGCTTTCGGGAATTATGCAGAAACGCGTTAAGAGGTATTTGTATGCGTGCTGCGTTCGGTATACTGTCATGGTAGAAATTAACCATGCCAATAAATCGACGTAAGTCTTGAATCGTCTCTGGCTTGGGGTAAGCAGTGATAGCGTTGACCTTGTCTATTGGTGGCTTGATTCCATCGCTTGACACTCCATATCCCAGGAACTTGACGCTTTCTTTGCCAAAGACGCATTTGGACGGATTTATAGTTATACCGTACTCATCTAATCTGCGTAGTACTTCTTGTAAATCTTCGATGTGACGTGCTTCATTTTCTGATGCAATTATGACGTCATCAATGAATGGGAATGCGTAATCCAATCCGATAAGCACTTGATGTATGAACCGTTGAAATGTCTGTCCGGCATTTTTCAGTCCTGGACACATTCGGGGAAATTCGAATAGGCCGAAGGGTGTTGTGATGGCTGTCTTCTCGATGTCGGGTTCATATACTGGTAATTGTTGGTAAGCCCGATTTAGGTCAATGGTTGTGAAGATTTTCTTGCCGTGTAGTAGTTATGTGAAATCTTTGAGGCGTGGTACTGGATAGCGGTCTGGTTTAGTGACGTCGATCAACCTTCTGTAGTCACCACATACGCGAATATCGCCATTTTTCTTAGGAACGACGTGCAGTGGTGTGGACCAGGGACTTTTGCTTGGACGGCATATTCCTTGTTGCATCATCGTCTCAAACTCTTTCTTCACGGATAGGTATCGATGTGGTGGTAATGGTCTAGTCTTGCTGTATATTGGCAGACCTGTGGTTTCTATGTGATGTTCCACACGGTATTTTGGAGTGTCTTTCATGCATGATGGCCTCAAGATGTCCGGAAACTTACTGATTAGCTGGTGATATGGTTGGTCAACGTCGATACTTCTTATCGTTGGCTCGGCGGAGTATGTGACTGGTGCCTTGACGATGAGTTTGGTTACCTTGTCGACGAGACAACGGCCGGCTATGTCGACAAGTAGCTGATGATGTCGTAGAAAATCTGCACCGATGATGGGCTTGCTGACTGCAGCGATGATGAACTTCCAAGTATAGGGTCTTCGTAGGTTGAGGTCCAATTGTAATGACTTCTCACCGTAAGTCGGAATAACTGTATTGTTCGCTGCGTACAAGCAAAAATCCGTCGGCATGGAGTTCCCGCCTTTTCTTCTAGGTATGACGGAGACGTTTGCACCAGTGTCAATTAGGAATGACAGACGTGAGTTTCTGTCTGTTATAAATAGGCGGTACGATGTATTCCTTGCGCCGGTTCCCGCCTCATCCAACGCTGGTTTTAGTTTCCCGAAGGAGCTTTCCCGTCTTCGAAACTGCATGGGCGCGTGCATCTTTGTGCTTCTTTTCCGAACTTGCGATGATAGTAACAGACTTTATCATTTCGCGACGATGAATCATTGCGGTTTAAGCGGGATCTGGATGGTGTTCGTGATCTGTTTGGTGTTCGTGATCTAGAACGATATCTGCGGAATGGTTGTCTCTGTCGATACGATGATTGATTGGCTTTTAGTTCGGCGATCTCACGAGTCAACAAGTCAATCTTCTCAGTCAGTTTCTCAGTAGTGGTCATCTCGTGAGTTCTTGCTTGGCTTGTGCAGGCGGAGACGGCAGCGATAGTTTGTTGTGGATGTGAATGCTCAAGAATCTTGTCAGCCATTTGTGCAAGATCGTCGATGTCTGACTTGTTGGCGATGTTGTCGCTGACTGCGAGGACAGCACGCACTGCCTGTGGCAGGTGGTTCGTCCACATGATACGCAACGCCGACTCGGATATGTTGTCACCAGCGAGGTTCTTCATGCGCCGTAGTAATTGTGATGGCTTCATATCCCCTAGTTCCATTTCAGACAACAACCGCTGGACCTGTCTTTGTTCTGATTCTTCGTACACCTGTAGCAATCGATTCTTTAATGTTTCGTATTTGTCCGTTTCTGGTGGTCGGAGAATAATGTCGGCTATATCGTCGATATCTTGACGTTCCAGCTGGCCGATGACAAGCTCGTACATTGCCTTGTCACCCTTCTTGTGTGAGGAAACGATGGCTTCAAACTGTGCGAACCATAACCGCAGTCTGTCGCGCCAGATCGGTGGAATGCGAAGAGTAGCAGACACACCGGACACTTCTTGCTCATCTTTCTTCAAATCCGGGTTGGACGTAGGCATTGTAGCTAATCACGTCGGGCTGTAGCTGATCACGTCGGGGTCACCAATGTAGCGCTTGTAAGGTGTTAAAGTAAAACTCCAGATGATAGTTTTTCTGTGTCTCTTGATAAGATACGTCTAGACTTAAAGCTAAAATTATACATAGGAAGCGTATGTTGCAAACATAACTTAAATAAACTAACCAATAGGAAACCAGTAATAAATATTAAATATAGTTATTACACATCGTTAGTACATCATCAATCCGTGTGGTGTCGCATGGACGCAGTGCCCGCGCGCCATGTCACTCATATATATATCTCGAGGCTCCACCAACGGTCAGTCAGTGAAGCGTTCGCTGTGTCGGCGGACGGATGTGTTGATTGATGTCTTGCAGCTAGCAGCTACAATCTCATTTGATCTCATTTGATCTCATTTGATCTCATTTGATCTCATTTGATCTCATTTGATCTCGTTTGATCTCATTTGATCTCATTTGATCTCATTTGATCTCATTTGATCTCATTTGATCTCATTTGATCTCATTTGATCTCATTTGATCTCATTTGATCTCATTTGATCTCATTTGATCTCATTTGATCTCATTTGATCTCATTTGATCTCATTTGATCTCATTTGATCTCATTTGATCTCATTTGATCTCATTTGATCTCATTTGATCTCATTTGATCTCATTTGATCTCATTTGATCTCATTTGATCTCATTTGATCTCATTTGATTTCATTTGATCTCATTTGATTTGATTTCATTTGATCTCGTTTGATATCATTTGATTTAATTTGGTTTTATCAGATGATTTCTATTAAATATTTGGCTCGCCCCCTATTACATGGGATTTCGACATAACTGGCAAAATATACTAGTATAGGTACACCTCTGCCTAGCCCTTCCGGGATAATAGGAGTGATGTTATGCGTTATATTTGGCAATGGGTGTTTTTCCCTATGTAAAATATTTATTTATTTATTTTATTATTTATGTACACACAGTAAAATACATACAGATACGACATAATTAATCATAGTAATATCTACATTTATATCTGTATTTTTTATGGTGTACATAATAAAGAATATTCTATTCTATTCTATTTACCTGAAATAAAAATGAATTTCTATTATTTATAAGAATTCATAACAAAAACAGGGCAAAAAATTCTTAAGCAAATTGACTACCAGCTTAAGTTTCCCGTTCATTCAAATAACAAATGTCATTCGTTGTCAGTTGTATGAAATGGCATATTGACCTTCGATCGTTGATCGAAGCACAGAACACAGCAAATTGGCGTAGTGTATTTCTTTTTAACAATTAATTTCCCTTGGTGTACCTCGTATACGTGACTCACCACGAATATTTAGCGTCGCTAGACATTTTCACTTTAATTAAATTTTCACATTGAGGGCTACCGGATTATCTTGAATGTTTTAGCCCGATGCCACGAATAATAAGAAGGGCTCTCTTATGTATATTTTATAAACAAACACCCGAAACAGCTTAGTAACTAAGTGTTCTGCTTCTTAATATTATATTATTTTGATTCAATGTCAATGTGAGGACTATGTGGATATGTCGCAGGCAAATTGTATGATTCGTCATTTTACAATCGGCGCCATCCGTTTACAAACGCTGGCGGTTTTGCAAAATGGCTAAAAAATTCCAGCAATCAGGTACCTATTATGTTACCGTAAAATTTTGAGAACCTTTAGTTTATAATTTATCGGTATAGTTTCCGTTAGATTATAAACAATCGAAAAGTTGGGAACTGGGTGAAATTGGTTAGGTTATGTTAGCACTGTGACCAACCGCGTGCGAGCCGAGCGAGCAGTGCCGCGGCAGCGGCCGGTGAGCGCTACTTCCAAGTTGCTCTCAGCTAGACAGGCTAATTAGTACTAGTGCAAGGTGCGTTACATCGCACGCAACTTCGGTACCAGTTTTCAATTTGTCGGTATTGTTTCCGTATAAACTTTAAAAAAAGTAATGCGCTAAATTGTACATTGTTTGTTGCAGTTCAAAATATTCGAAATTTTTATTACCAACTGGGTTTCGCCAGCGGCTTTGCCTGCGTGGATGTCGGAGATTTATTATCCCACGGAAACATACTACCAGGATATAAATATTCTGTATGTTAATCCAAGTTATGAACTATCTGTGTGCCAAATTTCACCTAAATCCGTTCAGCCGTTTTGCGTGATTGAGTAACAATTGGATATTTGTTACTTAATCACGCACATACAAACTTTGACATTTAGAATATTAGTATATATATATATATATATATATATATCTTCGATTATCTGACATGATTACAAAAAATGTGATTCTTCTTATCATGTCACGAAATGCGACACTTGATGTTATCCAAACACGTTTTGAAGGAAAATCTCGATACAAATTAACGGTAAAATAACCTTGTACCTTGAGTTCTAATTCAAAATAACTGTATTAAATACATACATTGGTATTTTATTAATTAATAACAAGAACGTCTTATTTTAATGCAGACTTGATGTTTTTTGATTTTCGATTACTCATCTCGTTTTTAAGAAAATCGATAATTGCTTCATCCTACTAAGTTAGTACTACTAGTTACTAGTTTGTATGTATGGATGGATGTTTGTAACTCTTTCACGCAAAGACTACTGAACGGATTTAGATGAAATTTGGCACACAGATAGTTTATAAGCTGGATTACACATGGGATACTTTATATCTCGATATTCCCACGGGATCGAGATTTATGCGGGTGAAACCGCGGGGCGCTGCTAATATTTTTTTATTAATTACGAGCGTTGTGTCTTCACGCTTCTCTTTCTTTTCTATGCAGTTCGACAAGGACCGCGGTAAGAACTATTGAACAGTTTTATTGAACGCAGCTATGTAACTTTTAACACTAACATTAAGAAATACGAAAGCCAATGCAATTATTGTGTAATTCTATTTTCAAATGTAATATAATAAAAATAAACTCAAATAAAGCTTTTAATCACATCACATCAAATCCTATTAAGTAAATTGATGAAACCCACCCCACTGCCAATCTTCAACATCCTATAATAAATTACAGCCAATTTTCTTGAGAGCTTCGTTATACAAATTGTCAATAGCACTCGTTAATCCGGCAAAGTACCCACAAACAAAGGGGTTATCATCGAAATTTATGAGCTATAAAATTGGCACGGACCACCTTTATAGGCGAAAATATGAAAATATTGAAGTTCGCACGGAATAAATTATTCTAAATTGCTCCCGTTTGGATTGTGGTGAACCCTTTAGGATCGGGAATTGAGAAGATTAGGGGCGTCACACTGGGGACTGCGGTCATCTATCAGCCGAGATAGCGGCTGGTGACAATGAGACCCGCTTAAAGTAATTGGGCGGGATGGAACTATTTACATTCAGAATTTGATAATATTTTTGACATAGAGTTAACAGCAAAAAACCGTGAATTTACAATGCGGCACTGAAAAACTCTGTTAAAGCAAACATTACCACTCCAATTTAACATGTAGGTCACGTTTGGTTTAACAAAGCTTCAATTTACCGACATTTTGCTTATAAGACTCTGCATATTTTAACGTGTCGGTGTGGCTAGGATGCCAGATTTATTCTAGAGTTTTCCAAGAATACCTCTATCACCTTTGTAGCAGACGAAACATTTTTAATTCATCGGTAAGACTAGAATTTTGATGCTGTATTTTTATTACTGGTGGACCATTTTTGGGTAAAGCAACTGTTTTCACATGGCCTCATACCGATTGCAAAGCGTAGCGACGCGTACAACCGCGTAGCACCGCGTAGTACCGCGTAGCACCGCGTAGCACCACGTAGCACCGCGTAGCACCGCGTCGCACCGCGTAGCACCGCGTCGCACCGCGTAGCACCGCGTCGCACCGCGTAGCACCGCGTCGCACCGCGTAGCACCGCGTTGCACCGCGTGGCATCGCGTAGCACCATGTAGCACTCCGTAGCGTAGCGTCGTAGACACACGTACCCTTGGGCGTGGTCTTTTTGTAGTCATTTCTACCTAGATATGACCGTTTGCAAGTACACATGGCTACATAACAAGCTTTACATTTCAAGCAATTTCATTGTACGGAAATTCAATGCGAAATCAGCTTATAATGGAAATGTATAGCTTGATATGTAGACGTATAATGGAAATGTATAACAAATATTAATTTCTAAATAGACATTCGTTCAACTTTAAATACTAATTTCCCTCTCATTTGTAAAAGAAATGGTTGATCTATCTCTGCTAAAGGCAACGCTCATTTTCAGCCTATCTCCTGCAGCAACACAAATCAAGCCGACAAGATCTTTTTAAACGCAATAATACTAAAGTAATGTATGGCAATTTACTCGCAAGAAAAGCGAGGAGGCTTTATCTCACTTCCCTTTGCTTTGGAAATGGCGTGTGATTTACGTTAGGCTGGTAATGATCTTGTTAACAAGTTGCTATAAGGTTATATTATTCTAATATCTTCCGTTTTGAATTTTCTTCCGTATAATTTTGAGGTAGCATAATACATTACGCCTGTGTTTGTCGAAGGGTAAAGCAGAGGTGTAACTTTATTTCATCCACATTTCGTCAGTTATGTTTAAGACCCATGTAACAAAGGGCGAGGCTATTGCCATCAACCGGGCACAAATTCAGACTCCGGGCTGCTACTGAGAAATTCCACATCGAAAAACTACCACCAGCCACCACACCCACAGCCACTGTTCTGTTCTGTTCTGTTGACTGGAAGAGATCGCAGTAAGCGATAAGGCCGCCCATTGTACTCGTATATTTCGTAGTGTATTACTTTTTGTTTTTGTAATGTATAATCTGGTGTACAATAAAGTATATATAAATAAATAAATAACACTTTGCCCGACCCGAGAGTCGAACCCAGGACCTCATGCTCAGCGGTAGCGCTTGCGACTATTAGACCAACGAGGTAATCGGAGGTAGCATGCTTTTGTTTTCCATTTACGTGTTATAAGGATATTTTGTTTAAATTCTTTGTTCCAGTAGGTACCTAAATACTTTGGGATAGCCTTCAACACATTGTAAATAGTCCATTCCTATTTCATTTCTCTATAACGATGTCAGGCGTCGAGTATGGAGACAATTCATGTATTGACTAGCCCTTTGATGTTTAAAAGGCGAACGGTACCTAGCTTTATGTCAAAAATATAACTATAAACGAGTAGTACCTATCTATTTTTAAGTAGGCAGCCAAAGGACACAATGCCTGTTCAGCTATGTAAATTAAAGTGTTGAACACTTGCCCTAACACACACTATCTCAACCTTCCCAGTATAATTAAAGATTTATGCCTAAGTGCCTAAGCAACAAATTTCCTGTGCGCAAACTAACTTCTTAATTAAGTGCTTCACTAAGGAACGTGAATAGACGCCACTCTCTAAAGATCTCGTTACAGATTAACGACTGATTTGTTTTAATTAACATTCTGCCTTTATTAAACTCAACACGTTTTTCATAAAGGCTTTGTTAGAATCAAACGCTCGGGTAAAAATCTGATTAAAATATAATGAAATCGCTCCCCCAATGACGGTTCCATTTTCATTCTGCTGAATGCTCTTTTGCAGATTAACGTCGACCGATTGAAATTTGAAATGAATGAGAGATTATTACTTCTTCAATGATTTAGATAATTGACTGAGATCGTTCAGTTTCGCAGACTGAGCCGACCATTAAAAAGAGTCGAGTTAAAACTTTACCCTTTGCAGTTCTTCGCAGTTTATTTAAACAAACTACTTGTTTAATTGAATATTTAAACGAGATTCCTCACGGTTAGTATAAAAAGCTCTTGGGCTGGGCAAGGAAAAAGGCAAATTTTAATTTTTATTCATAAAGTTCAACGTTGAGATATTGCGGGACTAAAAGTATTTGCGTCTATTAATTATGTTTTTTTACCTATGTAATTACCCACACCAAAGTCGGCGAGTTTCTTCGGCGTACAGCTGCCGCCAAGCTTAAAAAACGGGTCAGTAAAATTATTTTGTATTTAAATAAAAATGTTTCACTATTAGTACTGGTTGGTGGTCTTGTTTAAGCACAAAATAGGGAGTATGGCTGAAGTCCCTTACATAGATCAACGACTAGGTCTACCAATGCGAGTGCTAAACATAATGTGAATTGAAAGTATAAGTTCCTGATAACATACATAAAATAGCAATGATTGGCATTTTAATTTGAAGTGGTTAATATCAGATTATTAAGGCGCCAATTTACTCTCTCTCTGATAGAAGAAGAGATACATTCGTTTATCGCTATTGTTGTTTTTTTCTTTCCTGCTATCGTCGTAAAAGCTGTAGATAAGATACCTACGATCTTTTTATTTATATAAACAACGATCAGTTATGAACATGAATGTGTTTCGGTATACAATCAAACACAAACAAGATGATTGATTAAATTAGTCTTCAGTCAAAGAAAAATAACTATTAGGTACTTTAGTAGAGTGCATGTTGCTTGGTAATAATTATTATATTAATACGCGAAGAAAAAAACTTTGTATCCCTTTTTACGAAAATTACGCGGACGGAGTAACATGAAATTTGGCACAGTTAAAGTTTATATGGAGAAGGAGTGCAGAAAGCTAATATTTTTATATAATGTACATTAGAAATAAATTAAATTAATAAAAAAAACATTACACACACTACTGCGTTTGCCACAAGACGGCTACCCATGGCAGCATAGAATTAGTATGTACTAATTCCAATTGTATTAATTATGTTGTAATTATTTATTTATTTAACACTTTACACACAAATGTACAGAGGCGGACTTAATGCCATAGGCATAATAAATAATTAATTAATAACAAAAAAAAAAAAATATATATATATAAATAATAATATAATAATATTAATAATTAATATAATAATATAATTATTATATAATTATTATTAATTATTATATTTATATAATTATTTTAATATAATTATTATATAATATATTAAAATTAATTAATATATAATATATTAATTAATTTCATTTATAATAAATTGCATAATTAATTTGTAACTTAAAATTGAAATGAATTATGGTAAAATTTCGACCTCTGGGCGACCACTAGTATCTATAAATATGTATATAGTATAGTGTCTAGGTATTTATGTATCGAAAGCATGAAGGCTCGTGCAGACCAGCGGGAAGCTACGGCGCGACGCGACTCAAACAATGCAATTTCTAAGAAAACTGTACGGTATAACAATAACCGGCGTCGCGCTGGTCTGCACAAGCCTTAAAGCAAAGGCAGAGGCCCATAGGCGGCTTTAAAACTCTGACATCAGGTTAGTCACTAACCACACGAAAAGAAGAGAAGCATGATGCATGTCTATACAAGCAAATTGATATTTCCTGGAAATTCGAAATTCGAATATTATGCAGAGGCGAATACAAAATTGATGCTAGCAATTGATGTTAGCAAGCTTCAAGTTACTAAAGATCTACAGTTAAGTTAAGAAAAGCCCTAAAAATGTAATTGAAGTTATCTCTGTTAATTTGACTATCCGTAAATTATGGTCAGACATATAATTGCAATGTTTTTCTCGACTAATACTAACAAAGTGGCTATAAAGGCTATATCTCTGTGACGGATTACCGACAACTATTGTTCTAGGATCTGATACCCAGTGAAGGATGACTGTTGTGACGTAATTTGCTCAGTATTTTGGGGTTAGCTTTCAGTTTTATCAGTACTCACTGTGTTCCCGGTTTCGCCAGTCCAGTTTTAGTAGGTAATAGTGATAATATCTGCTAAAACTGGACTAGTCCTAAAACGACCAGGTTTTAGTTGTAGTCCAGTTTGAAGACCAATCTGTGAATAAAAATAAAAACCTGCCATGTGCGTGTCAGAACCAAGCACAATGAAGGGTTCCGTAGTTGGGATAAATTTATCTTAAAAACAAACTTAATATTGTACTTAGTTGAAAAACATGTTCTTCCATACATCGATATGCAATTCTCCAACTGCAAATGTAACGTTTAAGTTCAAGTTATTTATTTCATAACAAAAATATATGTGGGTTGAAATATTTGTACACAAAAAGAAGCAACACAGAAAATTATAATACAAGTGACCTCGTACCTCACCTAAAAAAACTAACTTTATAAAAACATTAATATTCTTATTGATACAGAACAAAGTCCCTAGCAAAATGCTACATGTCAAATTATTAACATTAACATCATCACATGCATGTACAACAAAGTCAAAAAGCAATGGGTACACATATTTAATTTAAGTTTAATTCAATACTAGTTTTAAGATTTTTGTCATTACACAATTCGTCAATGCTGTAATAGGCTTTATTTATTAACAAAGCCCTGAGTTTATTTTAAAAAATGTTCACATTTTGAATATTCTTTAATTCTGCTGGTAATTTGTTAAACAGGTTGACAGACTGCACGCGTGACGAGTGTTTCACAACATTAAGCTTTGCCTGCAAAATAGTAGGAAGATCTTTTCTGCGAGTATCTACTCTCTTTTTCTTTCATCAACGTGGTAAAAGCAAAAAAAAAAAAAAAACAAATTAACTATTTTCGGACCTTTCCTGTATATGTGCTGTGAGACCTTGCTTCCTGCCAAATTTCATGATTCTAGGTCAACGGGAAGTACCCTGTAGGTTTTGATTTATTTGCGAGTATCAAAATGTGTTTTTTATTGCGTAGACTTAGAAGCTTAATTTTTTTTGTATTTCTATTGACCATAGACTAACGTATATGATATAAATTACAACTGGATACCTCCACGCGTTCATGAGAAAAAGGGTCTTGACAGACTGACAGACGGACGGACCACGAAGTGATCCTATAAGGGTTCCGTTTTTTCCTTTTTAGGTACGGAACCCTAAAAATTATCACAAACATTGGAAACCTAAGTGGTTCTAAAGTTAGAAGCGCACGTTCTGACAGTAAAACGGACCTAATTTATGTGGGAATAACTGGATTTTAGTAGGGATACGTAGTGACTATCAGTAGCCATAAACATATGGATGCTCAAGCGGTGCTAACATTTTGGAAAGCGTGACAAGAGAAAGGGTCCTTTAGAGTTTTAAATTGTCCGTGACGACTGCCAGGCGCGGGTATGTCAACTGAGCAATGTAGGCAATACGAGTACATGGAGAAGTTTTGCATTGAAAAAAAACCTATCGCAATTTGGACGTGACACCCCAAAATTTACAAAACCATGATCGATCTGCGCAGAAGCCACCAACGAGGCCTCGTAAATTATAGATTGTATCCGAAGATATTACTTGACACCTATACAAACAATTATAAGCACGAGCCTGCCGCAGACTTATTACAAACATTTATTTCCCCGAAAAACGGGGGCACGTAAATTACTTCAGTATCTTTGGAAGCAAAAACATAATTAATGTTTTGTTGTTTGTAATCAGCGAGCTAAGTGGTAGATATCGCCAGATGGTTGTCTGTTATTACACTCTACTACGTATTTTATCCTGCGCTGCGTATAATTGAAAACATCATTCTTACACACGTTTCGTTATCTTATTAGGGTTGGGTAGGTATGTAGTATGGCTATCCTAACTAATATTGTAAATGCGGAAATGAGTTTGTTTGTTACGCTTTCACGCTAAAAGAGGTGAACGGATTTGGATGAAATTCGACATATGGGTAGCCCATGTCCTGGAGGAGGACATAGGCTACTTTTCAATCCTGGATCGCAGATGCAGTCTTGGGCAACAGCTAGTTAGGTTATATTTTTAGTACAAAGTATTGTTAAAACGAAAAATGGTATACTTATTTACCAATATTTTATTTAGGTAGGTACTTCTGAAACCATTGTGTTGGTATTTTAACGGAAGTCAGTAAACGAAAAAAAGGCAGAGGCTCTGTTCTCAGAAAGGGGCAGTGTTCTCTGAAAAATCTGTAAAGGTCAATTACGTATATACATACAGCCTTACTAATAAACTTTTACGCACGACCTATACCAGGCTTATAACATCAACGTTACCAATAAACGATATTTGACGTTTCAGTTGTGTACATCTGGTGTAACAGATGTCTTTAAACAATGAGATTTTGTACAACCGTTATTCAGCCCTCGGAACTTGTATAGCGATCTTATAACCTAAAATAACTAGTTGCCTTTGTCTTATTGAGTTTGAAAACCATGGATTTTTTACAAAATTTCGATATTTTTGAAGAAATTGGCGGTGAAGAACCACCAAGTCAAAGAAAATGTTACAAAAATCGTTAATATCCTTTCTGTTAGCAAGAAAATGAGTTTCGGTTGAAATATAAAGTTTAACCAAGATTTTTTTTTAAATTAGTTAAATGTCTTTCATTTCAGCCATTTAATATTGTAGAAAAAAAAATATCTTCATTATTTTATCATTTCAATCGTAATGAATTCGCTTTGAGATATTTTGACGTTCAAGATTGACTATAACAGCTTTTACGGTTGCGTTCTTAATTAATTTAATTCATTAGTGAATTAACAATAAATATTTTTTTTGTTCGTAAAAGAACGCAAAATCAGTAGCTTTGGAAATAAAATAAACGTAATTATTTAAATTTACATTTTTTTACCTTATAAGTACAAAGTTATGAATGTTTTTCCAAATGAAATAATGTCACTGATAATACGCAGTACCAATTTCAGAACGCACCTTCTAATGTTGCCAGTGGTTTCTGTCATAAGCAGTGGGTAACTACTCATTATTTAAAGACTGATTATTAGTAAGGGTAGTGTGTAACTCCTATTCACAGCTTATACATTGTATAACAATACAACCGTTAAACAGATGTTTAACTTATTTTATTAGTAAGGCTGATAAATTATTGTTAGATAGAATAATCTTCTAATATATAAAATTCTCGTCTCACAGTGTTTGTAACAAAACTCTTGATCGATTCTTATGATATTTTGTGTGTATATTCAGTTGGTCTGAGAATAGGACGTAAACCATTTTTCATACCCCTAAGTGACAAGATTTTTAGGATTGGGTGGGTAGGTAGGTAGGGTAGGTAGGTAGGGTAGGTAGGTAGGGTAGGTAGGGTAGGTAGGTAGGGTAGGTAGGTAGGGTAGGTAGGTAGGGTAGGTAGGTAGGGTAGGTGGGTAGGGTAGGTGGGTAGGGTAGGTGGGTAGGGTAGGTGGGTAGGGTAGGTGGGTAGGGTAGGTGGGTAGGGTAGGTGGGTAGGGTAGGTGGGTAGGGTAGGTGGGTAGGGTAGGTGGGTAGGGTAGGTGGGTAGGGTAGGTGGGTAGGGTAGGTGGGTAGGGTAGGTGGGTAGGGTAGGTGGGTAGGGTAGGTAGGTAGGGTAGGTAGGTAGGGTAGGTAGGTAGGTAGGGTAGGTAGGTAGGTAGGGTAGGTAGGTAGGGTAGGTAGGTAGGTAGGGTAGGTAGGTAGGGTAGGTAGGTAGGGTAGGTAGGTAGGGTAGGTAGGTAGGGTAGGTAGGTAGGTAGGTAGGGTAGGTAGGTAGGGTAGGTAGGTAGGGTAGATAGGTAGGGTATGTAGGTAGGTTAGGTAGGTAGGGTAGGTAGGTAGGTGCGCCGTAGTTAAGTACTTAGTGCTACCCGTGCGAAGCCGGGGCGGGCAGCTAGTAATAATATAAAGTTCTTATACCTATTACTGAGGGTTATACATAGATTTTGAATTGATTTGAGATGCTACATAAATGTACCTGAGTACCTGCCTACCTAGCTGCCTACTCATATAAAAATCTATACTTATAATATAATATTATACTTAAAGAGGTAAAACTTGTTTGTGTGTTTGTAAGCTTGTATGTGGGGATTATCTCCGGAGCAATATTATAAAGAGGTAAAATTTGTTTGTTTGTAAGTTTGTATGTAGGGGAATCCCCGGAACTACCTGTCTGATTTGAAAAACGAAGTAATAGCGTGAGCGGTGGGTCGGGGGCCGAAATTTGACACGGACCAATTCGCGGGCAGATCTAGTATGAAATACTTTTGAATGCACCTGAGCGGTTTTAACGGAGGTTTGAAGATTGTATGCGAAGGTAGTCGCGGGCTATAACTAGTTTTTTAACTAAGCGCGCAGCAGCCACCCTTTCCTCAAGACATCTGAAGGTCTCCTAGGCCGTCATTAATCAAGCGCAGATTATGTTTCCTGGCGTGACGCCATTTTAAATTTATTTATTCTCTGTACTTAATTGCGGTCTTCAGTTACCGGCTCTTTGGAGCAAAAACCTTTCTGTTTTGATAATTAATGGATTCAACGCTCGTTAGGAGTACTGAGCGCTGTTTCTGAGCAGCTGTTTCACTTTTTAGTGCCAAAACGCAATTTTTATTGACGGTTATTCGGTTATTAGTGCAGTGTGATAGAGCTTTGTGCATTCTGGGTTGTATTTTGTTTTGTTTTTATGTCGATGATGTTTATATCATGTGTATAAATTATTATTTCAATTCATAATGAGTAAATATTATGATTTTTTAAGTAAATATTGTTATTGAATGTCTGAACATTCGAAATCAAAGTATTAAACTGCTGTAATAATTATTTTTTTGCTGGCATTAACCCGGTGGTGAAAATAGTTAAGTGAAAGTTGTGGAGGGTATATTTGACCCCGTATTTGTACTGCATTTTTAAAGGCAATTTTTTTTTATCACAGCATTGATTATTATTAGCTTAGTTGGATATTATTTTAAGGATTTTGATCTAAAAGAAAAATGTGATAATATTATTTAATTTTAATTTTAATTTTAGCTAAGGGTTAAAAGCAATAAACTTTAGCAATGCCCTTTGTTCCAAACATGAAAAAATCTAAAAATAAGTAAAACTTCTCATAAGAATTATGATAATTTTGTATATTATGTTCAGAGAATCAGTTTCACTAAATAAATCGTCAGTCATAAATACTATAATATTTATTTATTTTATATAGTCGTCGTCTTCGCTGTCTGGGTGTAATGAAGACGAAACATGAAGTATGAGCTCATCCTGACGCTCCCGGTTATTAAAAAAATACCAGAAAACACAATTACAATAAATAAAAAATACTTCTGAAATATTGCACAAAAGTACTACGTCGCGGTTGTAGCAGGGTCATATTTACCCTTTTTGATTTCGCGCAGGTGTGGCTCCCGTCGCATGCGGCGCGGCGACCGGCTGAGTCACGGTGTGCAGCTTGCGGGCGGGTCCTTTGGCAACAGCTCAGTGACACGTATAAACAACTACAGCTGCAGAAAGAAAAACTACACTCGCGAGAAAATTGACAGGGTCAAATAGACCCCTCCACATACTCGCCGGGTTAAATCCTGAACTAAATGACTGTGTTCGAATATTCAATATTCAATACGCACACAATAGATAAAACAGCTGTTAACAATAGCAATATGATTATTCATGTTGTATTTATCAAAGGAGTTGTACCACTAAAGGTAAATTAATCTGATAATAGTAATATGCCATTGTAATTAATATAAATACCTAGATACACACCACGCTGTTTCACGGTAGGGGCATGTAACGACGGTCGGCAAAAATCTTTGATTGTTAGACAAAAAACAAACAAACAAAATTTTCTCCACGCAATATTAAAAAGAGTGATCACGATACGAAGGTCTTCGATATCGGAAAACGTAATAAGGAACATAAGTGGAGTTGGGCAACTTAACTGGGTCGGGTTGGGTCCATGCCCTGGGACCTCGAGGCGAAAGTACTCGCGTCAGTGTATCGGTGGCGCGAGGAAGTGAGGGCGCGGGGCGGGCGACTGATGCAGCGACACATGGATCTGCATCGGTCTCAGCTTCGCGAGGTCCTGGTGGCGGGACAGGCTTTCACGCCCACCCGGCCGGCCTCGACATCATTAAGGCGGTCCGACCGGTGCTCGAGCGCTGGCTCGGGAGGAGGCATGGTTGCTTCGGGAAGTACCTGTGTCGCATAAACAGGGAGCCGGATGCCCGGTGTCACCACTGCGTCGACTGCCGGGAGGACACAGCGCGGCATACGCTGGCAGAGTGTGCCGCTTGGGAGGAGTCGCACCGTGCCTTCATCTCAGAAGTAGGCAGTGACTTGTCGCTGCCGGCCGTAGTGAATGCGATGGTCGGCAGCGGCGAGTCCTGGGACGCGGTGGTTTCCTACTGCGAGACAGTCGTCGCGCAGAAGGAGGCTGCGGAAAGGGAGAGGGAGATGTCATCCACCCACCCGGCCGGTAGCAGGCGCACCGGGCGTCTGCGGAGGGCGGATAACGCCCTCTTCCAGCCCCCCTAAATGAGGCGAGGGGTGACGGACTCGGGGACGTCCGTCGCTCCCCACACATCAGGACCCAAGGTGGCGCTGCGTAGTGTTCCACGCGCGCCCCTCTTGGACGTCGCGGGAGGAGTCAAACAACTCACTCCCCCCTCTGACCCGAGGAGGCCCGCGGCAGCGGGCCGGCACCAGCCGGAGGTTGCGGAAGATTTTGAAGTTCCCGCGACCCCCGGCGTAGGTGAGTTGGAATACCGGGGTGGTTTTTAGTCAGTAAGAGTCTGAGAGACCCCTCCACCCGCCCCAGGGCGGAGACCATCAATGAGAATTTTCCACCCCGGAAAAAAAAAAGAAAGGGTTGGGTTGCCCAACTCGACTTGCCAGGCGGCAAGGCGTAGTGATGACAGGTGGATTAAGACTGTGACCGAGTGGCGTCTAAGGACTAGAAGACGAGGGGTCGGTCGTCCGGCAGCGAGATGGGTGGACGACATCGCGGGCTAAACCTAGATGAGGCTGGCACAGGGGATTGGCATAAGTAAAGAGAGGCCTATGTCCAGCCGGGGTGAATTCGGGCTGTGGTGAATTATGATGATTTTAAAGAAACACGCACAACATGAGTTAAGCAGTAGCTAGTAGTAGGTACCTTTCCCTGCATAACTATCTCTTTTTTTACTGTACTACTAGCAGTTTGCGATCAATGAAGTGAAGTTCCAATAATGTTGGTAGATACGAGCTCACGTTCATTTATAATCATTCGAGTAAGAACCTGAAAGCACTTGAATTGGGAATTCAAATCTACACCAATAAAATGGAACCCTTGTATATACCAAATAGCATATTTATTTGCCAACTGGGTATATCCACGCATATATTCGAAACCAAACCCACTTTGATGAGGTAACTATTGTGTTATCTGATTTTACATAAACATTACAATTTCACTCTTGTCTGTACTTTCTGTTCAAAGATTTATATTTTTAGAGGCTCATTTGTATTTCAATAGTTACGATTATTAAAAATTAAAATGGCTTCGCAACATTTTAGCAAATAAACGGACACAATCACCAGTTCCAGGAATCCATTAGCGCACACCTCATTTATGATGATAATAGAGCTCGGCAACGCCTCTCTCACACTATGATAGAAATGACGTACGCTAGAGAAATTGATGGCTTTAATAAATTAATAAATAAAATCATTATATTTCGGACAACTAAGGCCCACATGCGCGTCAACAGCTAACTCGGAGTTAACAGCTAAATCAGGGTTAATCCAATAATTCTGGATTAAACCTGAGTTAGCTGTTAACTATCTAACCTATGAACGAGCAAGTGGACCTAAGAGATCCATAAATTGTTATTTACAGGTTTGCACTCACTATTGTTAGTAACTTAAACTAAAGACGAATTAATGAGAAGAACACCCATCAACTAAACGAGAAATGGAAACTGTGGTATACATCTTCTCACAAATTGCCTTGTTATTGCGGAGGAAGTATCTGCGCCACAGCTTTCAGGATGCTATTTTGATTGGCTCTTATTCTGCTGAGTGAGGTCGGTATGGGTCACCGCGAACATTCCTGAGGCACCGTAATAACTAGGCAGTCGCAATAGCAGCAATAACAGCATCGAACATCCATTGACCTTTTCGAGTAGTTGACCCAAAGATTACCTAAAAACTCTGACAATAAGCTTTAAAAAACGTAATATTTACTTGGTTAGTACACCGAGCAAATATTCGTGCCAACATATTACAGAGCCCTACACGCTCCCTCTCAATATTACCATGGTCACTGAGGTCGTCGGTAACAAAATGTCCAAGATATTTGAACTTTGTGACTCTATGTATTGGATTTGACTGGTGGCCTGTGTTGAACTGCGGTCCCACGTTTTCCCTCAGGGCAGATCGCGCCAAGCTTTGCTGGCGGCCTGTCGTCGCCCATCCAATTCCTCGGCTGTCGGTAACTTTAAAAGCGCGGTGTGCCGCGGTGCGAGAGCGCCTGTCGCGGCCTATATGGGCGCATTTCTTCTGCTTTCTTTTTAGTTTGTTTATCAAAAGTTGTCCACTGAATAAAACCACAGCGGCTGCATACGTAGCCTTGCGCTTCATATCACATGACATGTTGGAATAGCAGCCAACAGGCCGCACTAGGTCGACACGCTGCTGTAGGAATGCTCAGCACGGGCCGCGACAGGCGTGGCAACGTCTGGGGCGGTCGCGGGTCCGGTCAGTAGGACCGCAGCTATACAAGTACCTAATGCGCTCAACGCACTTTCAGCACCACGAATTTTAATAGCACTGCCGTCTCTAGACGGTGCCGGCGATTCCGTGCTCTGTGATGATGACGATGCTAGTTCAATATGAGTAGTGCAAAGGCTTGTCATAACGGTAAGTAAGTATTAAATAACTTCTGTGAGTTCTAACTCCTCAAATACAAAAGAGATATCGGATAAAATATTTCTGGTTCACACTGTTTCAATAAAACTGTCACATCCAATATGCCACGGAGAGGCCACGGAGTGACAATCCGAATGACGACACGACATTATTGAAGAGAAAATATTGGATCCTAGGATTTTATATTGTAAATTTAGACAATTATTTCTAAAACTGGAGCATATTTTTGTGCTTTCGTGTTGCGTTGTGTAAGTCTGACGACTTTAAGTTGGGCGGTCTGAGATGATGGGAGTTTGTGTTTTTTGCATTTCGATGCTTAATATTTGAAGAATAAAGCGTAGGCCACGCCTCGGGTGAATCTAACTTAGTTTAGATAAATAGATAAATCATTTATTTAGTACAACTTATACGGTCGACTTAGACCAAAAGAGCGAAGGCACATTCCCCACTTTACCGAATTATTTTTGTGTAAACAGGGACAGAAATTTCCTTCGTTGGTCTGTCCCTAGCAAAACGTCAAGAATATCAACCAAAGAATGCTCTAGCTCTTGTTCTGGTTCTATGTTCGTTTAGTCTAAGCCCACCTCAAAAGATAGATAGATAAACCATATAATCAGTGCACACAAAAGAAATAGCACATAACGCAAAAGCATAATTAAAAGATAATAAATGACATTTAATTAAAGAAACAAAGACAAGGTGCCAAATAATATAAAAAAAAAAAAACTGACACACTATGACTATCACATACAAAGTGCGGTGTGCGTTTCAAGGTTGCACTAAATGGGAGTCCAGCTCAGCATGTGTCAGGCAAATATACCTGACGATATTCTGCTGGATTCCTGCAGTGACATACCTACGGACATCGAGTAGACGAGATAAATACGCAAATAATTGGTATTATTAAGAAGTGTTATGTGCAGAGTGAGATTCTGTAAGTATGCCCGCAATTTTAATTATGTATTTATAGTAAAGTTTTGCATTGAGAAACGTACTTGTTTGATGTTATATTGATTGTGTATTTGAGTCTCTAAATAGTTATATATGTATAATATATAAATACATAATCTGATTATGTATTTTAATTGTAGTGACGTAGGTGTGAATAAAATAAACGATTTGACTAGATTTTAATAGTTTGCAATAAATAAAGTATGAAATAATATATTACCAATTACTATACAAATTATTGAAAGTATAGTAGTACTTTATTTATTTCCAACTACCTCCACCAAAAGTATTTCATAGTTACTAAGCCAGCTCAGTTGGTCATTCCTCTTTTTGGATCCGAGACATATTAAACTATACGTAATTAGTACCGTTAATTTATATCTGTTATTTTGATGTTTTTTTTTTTAATAAAGAGTATGTATCTATCTATCACTAATCTACTTAATATAAATCTTAAATTCATTCATCCACTAACAGACAACGCACAGCCTAAACCGCTGGGTCTAGAAGCATAAGCTTTTGCACAAAAGTTCCTTTTGTAACGAAGGTGAGCACTAATGGCCTATTCAGATATACCTAAGCGATATCGCTGTCGAGCTCGGTAGCGATACTGGCAAGGCCCGGATACCGGTTAAATTTTCAAACCGTTATCATGTACTTGACGCAAAAACCTTTAAATTCGGTTTCGTTCGCATAAACCGTTTTTTTTAAACCGGTGTTTAGAAGAGTATTTACAAAAAGGTTTTTTTGGATTAAACGGTTTAGAGCAACAAATACCGGTTAATGCGGGCACGATAAACAAACGTCGCGCGCTGTTCGTACGTCTTCATACCGCGCCGCTCTGTACAGCATCCTTACAAGTAGTCACAAGTTGCAACGCGTTTACCGACATGCTGTTTGTCAAATTAACCGGTTAATTTAGGTTAAAATAAAGTTCAGAGGAAAACCGAAATAAACCGGTATTATCCGGTATTTCTTAAACCGGTTCCGAGCCTTGAATACTGGTCCGCCTTCTGGTTAGCCACTTTGGACCAGTATCGCTACCGGGATTAGTATCGCTCCCGAGCGCGACAGCGATATCGCATAAGTCTGAGTAGGCCAAAAGAAAGGATTAAAAAAAAAAACCCCTAAAGGAGTTAAATATAGGAGGAAAGTTTGTTAGGAATTTTGACATTTTGCCGATGGGATTACCCATCGGAACGGCTTATAGTCATAATAATTGTGTAGGTAGCTACTCTCGTAGGGGATATAACTGGTAAGAATTAAGTAAAATAATTAATGCATATAAACACATAAAAACAGCACATAAACGGTTTAATTAAGATTTATATTCAAATAATAAATTAATATTTTTGTTTGTATATCTATATATGTGTATATTCACTATACTCCTGTGCATTTATCATGAAGACATAAATATACACTTACGCTTACACACACAGATACCCACACACACGCACACTCACCCTCTCATCCTCACACACAAATCCTCACGAACACAAAACACAAAAAAAAAAAGTTAGTAATTTAAGTTTAGTTTTACCTTAATTTCTTATTTCTCTTTGATTTGTAATGGTCCTAAACTCTTGCATCTTGCTAATTTAGGTTACCTAGTATATTGTTTCTCAGGGGAAACGGCGCTGTTAGCTGAGATACAGGCTCACGCCTAGTTCAGCTGCGGATGCTCATTCTCTTATCTATAATTAAACTGTAACCCTTATATTTGTAAGAATGTACTGTATCTACCTACTGTTTTTGAGTAAATAAATATTTTTATTATTATATTATTATTATTACTAATTAAGTGTAGAAGGTGCCTTGAGACGATACCTAATTATATTTTCTTACATAATTTTTCATTATTTCCTAGATAATACATAATTATAATGTTCGCCCTTAATTTCTTTATGTCGTAGAACAATTGGACGTATTGATTTAGGAACTGTGCATTTCGATTAAGTATTTATATATTTTATTTCTATCTATGTCGGAAATACGTTACTGAGTTGACCAATCGGGACGCCAGCGCCGCCCAGCGACGCTCGACAGAGTTTACAACATAACGCTCGGGCCGGCCGAAGCTAAGTACGGTTCTTCCGTGGCGGTGAAGCAGTGAACACGTTTAGAAACTTTCGTGCATTCCGAATGGTTGTGTCGTGTACCTACAGTGTGAATTGCTAGTGTGATTAATTTGTTCGTAAATTATAATTTGATCTGAACTGCAAACGGTTTTTCTATTGCGCAATAACCAACACTGCACACAGTTCGCCCACAGTAATTAAAACATGCCTGATAATAACGAAAGAGACACATACCCTCCTCCTTTATTTATACATAAAAAGATACTTTATTGTACACCACAAAAAAACCAATAAAAATAAACAAATACAAAATATACAATGGGCGGCCTTATCGCTTTCCGCGATCTCTTCCAGTCAACCTTGGAATAAACAGTGCTTTGCCTGGATATAAAAAGGTCACATTTATTTATCACACATTTATCTATTATTTCTTTATAATAAAAAGAAACATAGATAAATGTGGAATCATTTTAATCTGGTGTCAAAGGAGAAGCACAAGACCACTGGTGCGTAACACCAGGATATATTCCGTATGTGTTGAGGATTGCCAATGTGTGGTTGTAGTGGATAACTATACCCCTTTGACGTCTTGGCCGGGCGGACGGCTGCGTCACTCTGTAGAAGATTACTCGTCTGTACAGCAGTCAATTATACACAGTTTGAACTGACTCTAAGCCCTGGTACGCTCGGGCGACTTTCTCCCGCCGCGATTGTATTTCGCGCTATTGTGTTCCCGCGGCGTTTTTGATTTTCATGGATTTGATTGGGTTTTGTTGCCCCGAGGGTTGAAAATTCAACAGTGTGATTTTTTAACGTGCTGGCATTCACTCTGTTGGATCCTCAATGTTCGGCTCAACACCGAGAGTTCAAAATCAATTGCGCGATAAAATCCCGCCGTGATATTTTTACGCCCGTGTGAACGAGGGCTTATCTCAAATTGTCAAGTGAAAATTTGTACTATGACACGGCCAACTCTGCCGAGTGATTCCATTATGTATGAGGGCTAGTATATTGGCGACGAGTCTTTATTTCAATCCTTGAATTGGATCTCGGAAATTACCGTAGTTTGGAGGGATAAGTACCGCCATATGTCACACGGGTTGGATCCACTCTGGGTAAAAAAACAGGGCAACCTTCGAAAACTATCTCTTGGCTCCCAGCTGTGGCCGCCTCAGTTTACAACTTTACTAATTCATGATCCAATAAATACCCGATGCGTCGCTACATGTCGGGACACACTTAATGCTATTGCTTCCCGAATATTTCTTGCCCGTTTTTCTTGGATTACAGTTTCGCTTGATCGAAAAGAAAAATGGTTGTGCTTATGAATGTATTTTACGAGTAGAAAATATGATATCGTTTTAGCTTTAACGTTGAAATCTAGGCTGTCCAGCTGTTCTTCGCAAATTATTAGTACCGATTGTGAGATATGATTTAGAAAAGAACTGTTAAAAATAAAAAGAATGGAGAAATGTATTCATTAGTTATAAATTCATAATTATGTACTTAGTAGCAAAATTTTGCCTATATTGTTATATTATTCCGGGTTTTTGCTCAAACTAGACAATAGATGCTTGCGGCCCTAGACTCAAGTCTAGAACCGCAGGCTTAACTTACTTTTCAATTTAAAGAGTAAGTAGTAAATGTCGAAAGAACTGTCTTCCACTCAAAACCTAGCCCGAAGCACTTTTCTCCTTTAAAAAATCATAAGTACTATCTTGCTTACTTTACCGGACTGCCAAAATATACCTACCCTCATAGAATATAGGTAAAGAACCCTATTTAAAATACACCACACCATGATTGCTGGTTTTTCCTCCTGTTCGTGTATCACCATAACGAAGATAAACTGCTTATCTACGTGACTTTACTCCGATGTATATCGTATGAACGTGGGGATGTATTTTGTTGAAATATTAAAAAGTTGGGTCCCTTATTAATCTCTTGCCTTTTGGGTTAGCAGGATAAAAACTTCGCGTGTGTTTGGATGTACTTAGGTAGTAAAATTATCAGCAAATTGACATTATCAATTGATGAAATTTACTTGCTTAAACAATATTACCAATATAATTAATTGCAAATCTAGAATTGTGATTACTACTTCATTATTAAAGGAAAATCTGTCAATCATTAATCAACCGTTTATTTAGTTATTGATATTAACAGAAACAAGCAAACTTAAATTAAAATACTAATGACTCCAATGGGCCAATGTTTGTGGCCACTTCGTCGGTATCATTTACAATGCTTCATTATTATGTCATGCGAAGCATGTCCGTACACTTGGACCCGAGAGAATTCCCCGAACGCCTTATTTGGTCGATACCTTCGGGCTACGGAGAACACACAACATTTCAAGCTATACCTTCCAGTATAAGCTGACCTCGCTTTGTAGAGGCTTACAGTAATGTCAGGGGATTTCATTGTTTATCAAATTACTAACTTAAATTATCCGTATATTAAAATAACAAGTGTCGTTCTTTGACTGTCAAACGGCTATAACACGGCAAATTGAGGTAGTGTGCCAATATGATAAACAATTGCTGGAGAGTTCTTCTTCCCAGCGCAGTGAGAAGTGGTCACGGGCGGGCGTTTTGGAGGACTGTCTTATCTAATTCTGACGTTAGAAAAATGCTGATTTTCAGCGTAATTTGAAAGATTGACTTTTGAATTTGGATTAATTTACTAGACCATAAAATGAGAGGTCAGTTTATTCTGGAAATGTAGGTATAGCTTGATTTGCCGTCCTGCGTACCTACCACGTAAGACCGTGACCGCCCCGTGAGTGGAATTTTGCAGGTAATAAATCAGTATGACGTAGCACACGATACTAAGGTTATTTATTGACGATTTCGTATATGTTACAAGGGTATTTCGATGTAAGCTGGAGGTCAGGTCTTATCTTGTGTTTATGCATGAGAATTATGGAAACGGTGGGTGTATGTCATTGTCTGGCCAAGGGAAGCTTGTGGTTAAACATTACTGCTGCAACTATCGCAAGCGTAATTTAGCAAAAATATATTCGATCGGACTACCTGAAGGAATTATTGAAGTAGAATGTACACACGCAAGGAAAAAATCTTTGGTCTAATCTTGATCGAGAATTAATCTCTCTCCCTTTTTGAAACTGCTGACAAATTACCTTCTCATCCACCTGTTATATCACCAACTTGGACTAAACTTCTTCATAACACAACAAGGCTACAAAATAGCCCATTATCCACAGTTTTTTTTTTTATAAAAGCGAGACAAAGTCCCGTAACAATGTCGCAAAATTGTATACGCCCTGTACACTCCCGTTGCGTGTACATTCAGCTTGTTTCTTTTGTAAATTTGCACCAATTTGTGCTATCTGTACACCACAGTGAACACTCACGTTATTATGGTTATTTTTATACTCGTTACTTGTTTTCCGTATCGTGAGCGTTACGTGTCGTGTAAATTATTATTGCTGTTGCGTTTGATATGAAGAAAAACTCGAGGAGATAAGTGTTCGTTTGTGGATAGATGAAAGGAAACTGTCTACGAAGTTTGTGTAGGTAACTCAAAGTCAAAGCATTTATTTCAATAAGAATATAGTCTTATTGAAATAAATGCTTTGACTTTGAGTCAAGCATCGACACAAACGAATACTTATCTCCTCGAGTTTTTCCTCATATCAAAACAACAGCAATAATAATTTACACTTATATCTGCAGAAAATATGAACAAATAATGTCTTTCGAACATAGTACACACAAAGTAATCGGTGTTTTTACCTGCCTGCCCCAAAACAAGGGTTGTTTTTCGAGAGTATATATGTATGTATGTCTATTTCTTTGGCACGCTCTATAGCCTAAACGGCTTGATGGATTGTAACATATGAGGTGTCGTTAAATTCGCCTTATTATATTATATAATTGTATCTGAAAGTACAAAAAAGGGAAAGGAAGGATTTATAAAAATAAATTACTACAATACTCGTATTGTTATCAAATAAAAGCTATTAATGAGTCAATACCAAATATATATTATTAATAAAACTAAAAAGCTTGAAATAAAGCAAATTTCTCATACACACCATATTTCAGGTTATTGATTTATCCCCCCCGCGAGCGATACCAAAATTATTTACATTATAATGCTTGTTTTTCTCTTTTCAGTTATGTGTGCAATCGAGTTTTTTGTTCTTTTTCTTTCTCTAAAAGTTGCTATCTGAGCGTACAGAGTTGTATGGCACCAGTTTATAGAAGTTAGTTAATATCTACAAGTTAATTATCTACGTATACCAAATAACATTCTAGTATATATATCTATATTCCTAGACACTTCGTTCCATCTAACTAGACAGACTACACTAGCGCCATAAAACATCCAAACTTTTAGTAATACATCTCCAAAAGCTACTTACGAACTGAAGGTTAGTGAAGAGCTCCTCACTCCTCAGTGAAATTACTTGAGACTTTCTTGACGCATTAAGAAGACGAGCCTTCTCGAAACTATCTTGGTGGCACCATCTGTCTCACTATCGCGAACCACAAACGATCCAAGTTTGTTTCGACGTTCGGGCTCCCACTCGCTATTTTCTAGTGTTAGTTGTTGAACTTCATATTTTATAGCCCTTTCGACACCAGTTCTTGTAGGTACGAAATTTAGGGCAGATGTAGGTATATGTACACTACGTAGTTATGTGGTTATGTGTGTGTTAAAGGTTCTACCCGCATTACTGTTTCACAAAGTTACTGTAATTAAAACTTTTGTAAGTAAAGATTCTTTAATTTATTAATATAGAACACATGTACCTATGTTAGACTTTTTTTTCAAGGTTCAAGGTTCATCAGGTTTTTCTATAGGTATTTTATAAAAAAGTTATTTTAATCGGCCAGGGCATATTCGAATTCGTAAACAATACAACCGTTTTTTTTAAATATTACTGCATTACTTTTATAAAAATAGTTTAAAAAAAAAACCTATGTCAAAACTGACATCCAAAGGCTTGAACCCAATGAAAAAATAAATCTTCTTAATTTGAATTTGGTAGAAAACATAAAATGAAATGTCGTCATTAAAAAAATGAAAATTACGTAAATAAAATATGTTCACAGAATTTTGTGAGGAGGACCTTTTTAAGGGGCGGCAGTTTTTTCGCGTCAATGGACCGGCTAATTGATAGGCCTTCCTGGTTCCAAAGTTAAGTAGATATTACCTGGCAGCTTCTCTTAACGATCGAATTATGGTAAATTATGTACGGGTATCATACTTAAGTAAATAAGTAGGTTCTTGTTACACAAAATATAGTATTTTTAAATACTGCATTGACGTGCCCAACAATTTTAAAATGTTTTGCACAATTTTTGAAATACTATTATACAGGGTGTTTGGCAGAACGTTGAACATACGAAAATGGTGGATAGGTGGGGTCATCTGCTACTTACTCAGCCCTAATTTATTTGGCCCTGGCCCACGGGATATTTTTTTAATTTTTTTTTGTCTTTCTTCTTGTTTCACCACTTTCTTAACTTTAAAGTGTAATTTTTATTAAAAATGGGTAAAACAGGCAATATTTAGTATTTTTTTAAAATCTTTTATGTTGACAGATTCTTATAAAATTATTGCTTTATTCAGATGTTAGCTAGAAAAAAAGTTATGAGTCCTCAAACTTACAGAAAGATGTAAAAAATACTTAAATCTTAATTTCAACTTGCATTTAAAAAAAAACAAAAAATGATTGAGGAGTTCCAATTCTAGCAAAACATCCCTAGTGTGTGAGCTTTCTAATGGTATGTAATTTGCTTTTATAAAAAAAAAACTTTAAGAGTTATGTCATAATTTTTTCAAGTAGGACATTTTTGACGAAACTCTACCTTTACGGAAAGTGAAATGTTTTACGAAATTTAATACTGCAAAGTTGGTGAAAATTAAATGATCGATTGAAATTATACTAAATATTGCCTGTTTTACCCATTTTTAATAAAAATTACACTTTAAAGTTAAGAAAGTGGTGTAAGAAGAAGAAAGACAAAAAAAAATTTTAAAAAATATCCCGTGGGCCAGGGCCAAAAAAATTTGGGCTGAGTAAGTAGCAGATGACCCCACCTATCCACCATTTTCGTATGTTCAACGTTCTGCCAAACACCCTGTATAACAAAATTGATGATACAGAGTAGAGGCAGTGGTGTTGTACGGACAAGATTCAAAAAGTGTGTAAAAATATTTATGAACTGAAATGTGTTTCCCTAATTTACTGTAGCAGTATTTAAAACTTGCCTAGTGGAAATAAATTTTTAACCCTTCATAAATTCTATCAAACGTGGATCCACGCGAGACAGTGGATTTTTAATTGTTTCTGTAATTAAGGCCTAACTTTATCAAGTACAAACCTTTATATTTATCATAAACTTCTTCGAATTGATGTAAGTGCTGTTTCAAAATCACAATCCGCTAGAAGGTTCTAAACAATTGAAGCTCCCGAACAATATTGACTGTAACAGAATGAAAGTACTTGAAATTTTCAATAAGCCTGAAGTACCCAAAAAGGACTTGACTTAAGATTTCGATACTATTCAATAAGATTATTAGATTAGCAACGCCCCTCCAAAGTACGCTTAGATACGAGGTCCGTTGTCCTAGTAACAAGGTTGTCACTTCACAGCTACTACCAGGGAGAGGGTTGATTAGATTAAAATTATGTATCGATATCATTAGTAAGGTAAACGTAATCAAATCAGGGTTTTTCGAATCCAAAATACAGAAAAATAACCGCTGTATTATCACAGGCATTCGTGTTTTCGGATACCGATGCAGATTCATGTGAATCTGCCTAGCCTTTTCCCATCTATGTTGGGGTCGGCTTCGAGTCTAGCCGGATGCAACTGAATTTTACATGGCGCGACTCCCTATCTGACTTCCACAACCCAGTAACTGGGTAATACGATACCTCTTTGTAAAACTGGTTGTCAGACTTTCGGGCTTCTGACGACCCGTAACGACTGTCAAAGATTCACGAATGACAGCCGGGACCAACGACTTATCGCGCTTTCCGAGGCACGGAGGAGTCTCGGTATGTAAAGATGGTTACCCATCCACAGACCAACCCCAGCAAGCGTAGCTTAACCTGATAGCTCGACCCGTGCGGTTGTTATTACTTAGCCACGAGCTCCTTCACGCCACCAATGCAGAATCATGTAAAAATATGTATTACAGTAGTAATTAACTCTGACACCTGAGATACAGGACACGTCCTAGTTCTGGTGTCAGGAGTTTCACAAAATCGAGCATGAACTTGTCTCATTACTATATGCATCTAAGTCACGTATGTAATAAATTGTTAATCCTTTTTCTCTCCTTATGTGTAGCAATGAAGTATGAAATAAATAATAAGCCGAATGAATTTCGATATTATCTGATCATTCTATGATTTTTTTTAATAAAAGTCTTTTCCCTTACCAACCCTAGAAGCGCCTTGGATAATTGTAAAAGCAGATAATCGATAAATTACCGCTTGACTTAAGAATAAAGCATAATAAATGAATCAATTTACAGAAAGTTTCCTCAGACTCGGTTGACAAAGGGTTCGGTGTTCGCTGCCTTGTATAGCTTATTTGGCGCTAATCACCTAAGTTTTAATTAATGACATCGTTTAAGAGTATAAAAGTAAAACGGACTACAGTCATTACTCTAGAAGAAACGCCCGCAATTAGTTTCGGGGGCACGTCAGCGTTTCGTGACTGACGATATTCATATTTTCTTAGAGATGCTAAATCGGCAGATTTTGCGAAATATTTTTAAGCTTAGGTTGGGTGATTCGGTACATGTCATGTGAAATAATATTATGCACGTTATCTATACCGAGTAGACCCTATCATAATATTCGCTTTAGATACTGTCCTCACTTGACATTTTAGCTACAATTTACGCATTTCTTTTCTTTTTCTTTTTTTTTTTTTTTTTTTTTTTTTTTTTTTTTTTTTTTTTTTTTTAAATCACTTGTTAAAGATTTGCATAAATTGGAAAAAGAGCATGTAATGATTTTGTAAAATAATAATTCAGAATAGGACGTTTTTCCACAAGCGACAGATGGCGCTAGTAGTTGCACGAACTTTATACATCCGTTTAGGTATTCATATGTAGAATATCGGTATTGTAGTATATTTGTTCTATATAATTAATAAATCATTATGGTTTAAATTTAAAAAGTTTATTTACAATTAATCATAAGCCCTAATGTATTTTAGTTAGTCAAGTGACTGTATGGACTATTTACTCTGCTCTGATTGGTCGTATAGTCGGCTGAGTGTTCACTTCCGTTTAAAGTGGGGAACATTTGGTTGGTAACTGAATTGTTTAGACAGAGTGAGTCGATTTCGAGGCGTTGTACCTCAAGCATCTCTTACGGATCCGTGCTTTATGTTATATTTTACTAAATTAAGAAGTGATTAGTAATAACCTGATTATGTTAAAGAATATGAATAAACATTATTAATACAAAACTTGAGGTGTATGATTTTTTTTCATCTCAGAAGTGGGATTTGCCTACAAAAAAAAGCCTACAGTAAGAGTGATTTAGAAAGCTAGGTTATGTGTGCCTAAAAGTAAAGTTAAGTGTGCTTCAGATAAAGCCAAGTGTGCTTCAGATAAAGCCAAGTGTGCTGCAGATAAAGCCAAGTGTGCTTCAGATAAAGCCAAGTGTGCTTCAGATAAAGCCAAGTGTGCTTCAGATTAAGCCAAGTGTGCTTCAGATTAAGCCAAGTGTGCTAAATTAAAGCCAAGTGTGCTAAATTAAAGCCAAGTGTGCTAAATTAAAGCCAAGTGTGCTAAATTAAAGCCAAGTGTGCTAAATTAAAGCCAAGTGTGCTAAACTAAAGCCAAGTGAGCTAAATTAAAGCCAAGTGTGCTTAAGAAGTTTTTGTTTGGCCAAGTGAGTCAATAAAGACTTGGGCCAAGTGTGCCCGATACGAAAAAAGCTATTCTCAAGGACGTAAGTAAATCATGAATTTATCGATTAATTATTACCTATAGTGTGACTAAGTACGTCAGACTTCTTAATAATATTTGGCCATGTGTGTATAAGACATGTTTGAATCAAACCTCAAATAATTCCCTTTTTGATTTCCTAAAAATACTAGTAAACCCTCTAATATTTAAAATGATTGCGCCTATCTTTGTGAACCTCAAATAATTACTATTTTGGGGTCTTAAAAATACTAAACGGCGAAGTAAACTGAACATTAAATAGAGGCGGATATACAAGAATTAAAAAAAAAATATCCTATGTCAGGTCATACAGGTCTATAAGTTTTAGAGGATCAGTTAAATATTTCCCCTTTCATATTGAAATAATAATAATAAAAATACATTGGTTATTTCTGATGTTTATTTTAATTTTATTGCTATTGATAAGACTGATATTCAATTTTCCATTAGTTATTATTTTTTATTTTTTCTCTCTCTCTGTAGACATTTTACTTGTTTATTTAATGAGTTATTTTTTTTATTTGAACTTACCGTTAATGTATTAAGCTTTTTGGAGATATTATAAAATGAGCTTAAAACAATAATTATTAATGTTGTGAGGTCACTATGCTATGGACTCTAGACTGGGTTAATATCACAAAAATATTACTAATGTGACTAGTTACCAAATTGTCTAAATGTGCTAATCAATGTTTTATTATATTTTTGAGACCATGGAATCTGATGGTGCCAAAACTCCAGAAGAGCCGCCTGTTAAGCTGGGCGAGAGATCAAAAGGTAAACGGCTAGCCTCTGTGTCGACCAAGGTAGACGCAAAGACTAAACGTGCAAAGAAGCGATCAAAAAGAAAGCGCAGGAGGTCTTTATCGACCTCTTCGTCGTCAAGCACGACAACAGATATTACAAATACACCACCGCGACGTAAGAAACAGAAAAGGACTTCTATTTGGTCAAAAAAAGAGGTATTAAATCTTTTGAGTGTTTTTCAAGAAGGAACTCGTAAAACATCACGTAGCTTAAACAATAATCATTTGAATAATGTTATACCGGAGTTTGATCCTTCTAGTAAAACTCAAAGTATTGGAAGTTGGGTTAGGAAGGTAAATGAATGTGCTGTAATATACGAATGGGACGAGAAGCAGACAATACATTTTGCTCTACAAAAACTTGCTGGGCTTGCCAAAAAATGGTTCGAAACCCTACCAAGTGTTGTATTTAGTTGGACTGAGTGGCAAGCCAAACTAACAAAGGCTTTTTCAAGTGAACAAAATTATGGTCGGCTTCTGGAAGAAATGTTAGCTCGTACGTCACGAAATAATGAAAATTTGACTGAATACTTTTACGACAAATTAATGCTTATACATAGATGTTATATAAGTGGTAAAAAAGCCGTAAATTGCATAACCCACGGTATTTATGATAAATCCATTAGAAATGGAGCCCAAGCATTAAATTGTAGTGAACCGGAAGATTTGTTACATTTTCTCAGTTCCCAGCGTGCTTTGTCGGAAACTGTTTATACAAATAGAAAGCGCCATGACCTTGCCTCAACATCAACTTCAAATGATAGCTCAGTAACTTGTTTTAACTGTCGTAGTAAAGGACACCCTTACTTCAAATGTGCCAAACCTCTTGTCAAGTGTCTAAAATGTCACAGAGTAGGGCATAATAACGAAAATTGCAAACTTACACTGCTAATTCTACGAACAGAATCTAAATCAAGCGATAACATAGAACGTAAAACTCTAACAATTTCTACATACAGTAATCGCAATAAAAAGTGCTTCAAACAAGTCGAAGTAAACCATCAAGTTTTGAGTGGGTACATAGATTTTGGCAGTGAGTGTAGTCTTATGCGTGAATCTGACGCGAATAGTCTTAACCCCTCCAAAACTGTCTCAAAACTACCAATAATCAAGGGTTTTGGTAACTCTGCAGTTACGCCCTTGTATAGTACTTTTGTCAACCTTAAAATTGATGATATCGAATCTAGTGTGGAAGTACTAGTCGTTAATGATGAGTTTATGCAGACAGCTTTACTGATTGGCCAAAATTTTACTGAATTACCATCCATAGCTGTATATAAAGACGATAGTGCGTTATATTTTTACAAAGCTCCTGGGCTCCGTGGCAACGTCAGTGATTTTAATTCTCTAAAACTTACCTTGCCGAACCATATTCAGTTATCCAGGAACAAATCCGAATTAGTCGAAGTTTCTGCTTTAGATTCTTGTTGCACTGGGGATGTTTATATAGATGGATATACTAGTAATGAACCTGGTAAAGAATATAACTTACACCAGGGTACTTATCGTATAAGCGCAGGTAAATGTTACCTTATTTTGTCCATTCCTTTTTCATTGTCTTCATCATTGTCTTTCTGACCATTCCCTAAAATTGCCCAAAAACACTCTAATTGCCAGAGCAATACCTTTTGAAGAAAAAAAAAGTTCTATGCATTAACAAAATCACAAAGGACATTACTAAATTAGTTCCTCTCATTAAATCTGAAATCAAAGTCGGTCCCCAAGTTGACGATAAAACAATGGATAAGCTATATGACCTATTACAGTCGTATCGTGATTGTTTTGCATTTAATTTGAGTGAGATAGGTTGTAGTGACTCTATTAAAATGAAAATAGATTTGCTTGACGATAGACCTGTCGTCTACAGGCCTTATCGCTTGTCGCACTTTGTAAGAGGATAGGTACGGGAAATTATTGATGACCTGTTGCAAAATGATATAATACAGGAATCTAATTCTAACTATGCTAGCCCTATAGTAATTGTAAAAAAGAAAACGGGAGACCAGCGCCTTTGTGTAGATTGTTTCCCCTTGCCATTAATTGACGACCAAATAACTAATCTCAGCGGCAATCGTTTTTTCACCTCGTTGGACCTTGCTTCAGGATATTATCAGATCTCTATGGCTGAGGAAAGTCGTCCCCTTACCGCATTCGTAACGCCCGATGGACATTATGAATTTAAAAGAATGCAATTCGGATTAGCTAACGCACCAGCCGTGTTTCAGAGAGTTATTAATCAAATGCTCGGTGCAAAGCGATACGAATCTGCCCTGGCGTATTTAGACGACATTCTTGTACCTTCAACCGATTTAGAGGAAGGTTTTCGAAGGCTTGAAGAAATTCTGAAGTTATTGCGAGAAAATGGTCTCACTCTTAAACTAGCAAAATGCCGTTTCTTTGACACAACGATTAACTATCTAGGGTATGAAATATCGGCCGATGGGATACGACCGAATGAACATAAAGTTCTAGCTGTAAAAGAATTCCCTATTCTTCGCAATGTCCACGAGGTTCGTCAATTTTTGGGATTAGCAGGCTATTTCAGAAAATTTGTAAAGAGTTTTGGGGAAATTGCAAGACCCCTCACCAATTTATTAAA
This sequence comes from Agrochola lota, assembly GCA_947364205.1. Classification (NCBI taxonomy): domain Eukaryota; kingdom Metazoa; phylum Arthropoda; class Insecta; order Lepidoptera; family Noctuidae; genus Agrochola; species Agrochola lota. Next base: position 10,927,415 of record OX376223.1, on the reverse strand, counting down.
AAAAGGAAGTACTTTCACATGGGCAGATGACCAATTCCAAGCATTCTCTACATTAAAAGATAATTTGATAAACAGACCAATACTAGCCTTATACAACCCTGAACTTGCAATAGAGTTACACACAGATGCTAGTGCCTTAGGTGTAGGAGGAATATTGTTACAATGGCAATCTAGCCCTCGGGTACTCAAGCCCGTTGCTTACTTTAGTAGGCAGATGACGCCCGAAGAGCGTCCCTTACATTCTTACGAACTTGAAACGTTAGCCATTGTTAGCTCCCTGAAAAAGTTTCGTGTTTATCTGTTGGGATTAGAATTTAAAATAGTAACAGACTGTAATGCGCTCCGGACTACACTAACTAAAAGAGACCTTATACCGCGTATGGCTAGGTGGTGGCTGCAAATTAGCGAGTTCACTTTTACTATTGAGTACAGACCCGGGACGCGTATGGCACATGTCAATGCATTAAGTCGCAATTCCATAGTGCCTTCTGACATCAACGATGAGTCCTCCGTTACTGTGTGTCATATCGAGACTGATAATTGGTTATTAAAATTACAAATATCAGATCCAGATATATCACGTATTTTTAAAATTCTCAAACCTGAATCTGACGAAGAATCTAAAGACATTAAGAAAAATTATCTTATTAAAAATCATTAATTATATAGAAGAAATGGCGATGTTATACGCCTGGTTGTCCCTCGTAATGCTCGTTGGCAAATATGCCGTTATAATCATGATGACGTAGGGCACTTGGGCATTTCTAAAACGACTGAGCGAATTCAATCTGTGTTTTGGTTTCCAAAGTTGAGGCGATTTGTAAAAAAATATGTAAAGTCTTGTATTCAGTGCGCTTACAATAAAGATGATGTTTCTAGACAAAAGACTGGACAATTGTATCCTATAGAGAAAGTGGGCATCCCGTTCCACACAATTCACATTGACCATCTTGGCCCATTTGTAAAGAGTAGGAACGGCAATGCCTACATCCTTACTGTAGTTGACGGCTTTACAAAATACCTCTTTGTAAAAGCGGTAAAAGACACGAAAACGAGGACTACGATAAAAATTCTTGAAAGTATATTTTATGACTTTGGCTTACCAAATCGAATCATATCTGATCGCGGTACTTCTTTTACATCAACTGCTTTCAAGAGCTTTTGCGGAAGTCATGGTATTAAACATGTTCTGAACGCTGTAGCATGTCCCAGGGCGAACGGTCAAGTTGAAAGATATAACCAAACTATCTTGAATGCACTGGCAAAACATAATGACGGCAATGACGAACGCAACTGGGACATATATCTTGGCAAAATTCAGTGGGGTGTCAATAATTCTATTAATTCCTCCACTAAACGGACTGCCACAGAGGCTCTTTTCGGTACCAGGTTCAAAGACAGTTTAAATAATAAATTAGATGTTGGAGCTGACGCCATACCAAACACGCTACAAAGCTTAAGAGATGAGGTCAGCACCAATATCAGAGTTAGCCAAGAAAAACAAAAAGTTAATTATGATACCGGTAGGATCCCAGCTAGTATCTATAAAGAAGGTGATTTGATTAAGATTACTAGAACTAATTTCAATAACAACGTAAATAGCACTAAACTCCTTTCAAAATTCACAGGTTCGTACAAAATCACAAAAGTTTTGGGTTACGACCGATATAAAATTGCTGAAATTCCGGGTTTTAAGACCCTGGATACATATTCATTCCCCTGACGATAAAAGTTCATCAAATGATGGTAACTCATCTTCTGGTGCTGAAAGTAATCATGATGACGATAAATCATGCCCGGGAATCGAATCTAAGATAAATGAATAGCCGAATGTAATGATTTTGTATGTAAGGCCCATTTTAATTTAACTGTCATTAGAATTGTAAAATCGTGCGTCAGGAGATCGCACGATGTCGGATGGCCGAATGTAATGATTTTGTAAAATAATAATTCAGAATAGGACGTTTTTCCACAAGCGACAGATGGCGCTAGTAGTTGCACGAACTTTATACATCCGTTTAGGTATTCATATGTAGAATATCGGTATTGTAGTATATTTGTTCTATATAATTAATAAATCATTATGGTTTAAATTTAAAAAGTTTATTTACAATTAATCATAAGCCCTAATGTATTTTAGTTAGTCAAGTGACTGTATGGACTATTTACTCTGCTCTGATTGGTCGTATAGTCGGCTGAGTGTTCACTTCCGTTTAAAGTGGGGAACATTTGGTTGGTAACTGAATTGTTTAGACAGAGTGAGTCGATTTCGAGGCGTTGTACCTCAAGCATCTCTTACGGATCCGTGCTTTATGTTATATTTTACTAAATTAAGAAGTGATTAGTAATAACCTGATTATGTTAAAGAATATGAATAAACATTATTAATACAAAACTTGAGGTGTATGATTTTTTTTCAAGCAAAAGTAAATAAAGATTAAAATGAGACCGACTTGATACACCATGTTCTTTCACACGTTCAGTGCTGGGAGCCCTCCTGGAGGGTTCACCTAGTCACATATGGGATGCCGGGAGCCCTTGCGGAGGGCTCATTTTAAATGTAGGTTTTACTTAACGAATACAGCACTATAACCCGTGAAAATAAAATCTGATGAATATTTTCACAAGATTTATTAATTTATGCGTTGTTTTTTAAATACAAGCATTTTTATTTTTATTTTTTTTCACGTTTCATAATATTCCCTAAAAAAAAATAAGGTTGGAAACTACGTATAGCGCGACAAGACGCCCTGGAAACACTATTTGACTTCGTTTTAAGGCTTGCGCAGACCAACGCGACTTGTCGCGCGACGCGACACCGGTTATTGTTATACTGTGAAGTTTTCTTAGAAATTGTATTGTTCGTGTCGCATCGCGCGACTAGTCGCGCTGGTCTGCACAAGCCTTTACAGTGTTTTATAACACGGTTTGAAACCTAATGCCGCTGACCGTCTGCGATGGTTAACTTTAGCGCAAACGTAATGCCGATAACCCTCCCGGTGGGTTCATTTCCAATATGTGAGTTCTATGAAAATGGGTGGAGTCGAAAGTGTTAGAAACCCTTTTGTTTAATTGCAACCTATTTATACTCGTAGTATAAGGTGTAGGCAAAATCAAAATCTGCAAAAGTTCCAGATACGCAACCCCTAAATCAATACCTATTGTAACGTCGACCTTTAAACCTAATGACAGCCACTTTTCACTCAACCCACACTGATCCACAATTAATACAAATTACAGTGATATGACACTATTAAAGACTAACGACTGTAATCACAAGATATCTATATATACTAATAATAAAACTGAAGAGTTTGTTTTTTGTTTGTTTGAACGTGCTAACCTCTGGAACTACCAGCCGAGCAAAAAGAAAAAAGTCTGAAAGAAGAACTAAGCGAAAACGACGTAATAGCGTGCGATGCAATGCGACGCGGTGGGTCGGGGCCGAAGGGAGTTTTTTATAAAAAATGTGGCTGTTATTCTAGTTTATTGTGTATCTTACGAGTTCCACGCGAACGAAGTCGAGGACAGAAGCTAGTTGTATATTAAAGTTACGTCACATGTGGTTTTAACTTGCGCATTAGCAGTAGTTTTGAGGACTGGGGATGAGAGAATGATGGATGACTCTGTGTGTTTAGGCTCAGTTTGTGTTTGTATAGGTATTGGAATACGCACATTTGGAGAGATATACTAAGTTTTGCACACAAATTCATCCGTGTGGGTTTCGGATTTTACAACTTTCTCAAAGTTTCAAGCAATTTTTTTTTTTTTTTTTTTTTAAACCACGTTTAAATGAAGTTGGTTTAGCGTTTTAGTCTTGTAAACTGAACGTTTAATTTCACAGTACGAATAACCTATTAATTCAAATTACACACAAAAGCATATTACAGCTTTTAGAAAAATCACTTTAAAACGCAAAACGAGAGGAGGAACATTTTCCGTAATGGACGATCATTATGAAACACACTTTTTAAATTTATTTTTTGCAACATATTTCGCGCAACCGCAGACCACACTTCACTGCTAATTAGCAATAATTAGCTCACTAATGATGGAGAGTTGCGATATACAACCGAGCAACATTTTTGTTGACCCGTTGCGTGCCATTTTTTTTCGTCTCTCGGCACGTGTAAAGGATTTTCATGTTGTCATAATGCGGACAGGATAGATATAAGTAAATAGTGAACATTTTTTGTTGGTCATAATTTTGTAGACAATGTTGTTTTTCTACAAAATAATGATCCACAGCTTACTAGTTAATTTGGCCGATCTTATCCTGGCTCCGACATTTACTATATACTCTCTCTCTTTCTTATTCAGCTCTACAGTATTCTTTTCAATCCAATACCCCTTCTTATTATTTATTTATCTCTTATCTTAAAGAACGTTTCCAGTTCTTTCATGACACACATAATAGATATCTGAGGTCATCGGAAAACCTGAGACTAGAGATGTCGATGCATTTCACCAGCTTTTATGACAAATCTTTTACAGTTCATGAAGTACGATTATGGAATGCCTTGCTCGTGTCGATCAAGCGTGCTCAATCTTTGTCCACTTTTAAAATTATGGTGAAAAAACACTTCCTCTCTCCTTAAACATCATCATTACATATAGTCCCTTGCTCTTGTTTCGTGCTTATTATTTTATATAATTATATTATTTATATGGATAAGTTTATGTTTTATGTATTTATTGTATATGTCCATGGTACACCGCTGACTACCTGTGGTATTGTCTCTCCTTCTCCCTTTAATCCATCCAAAGGTTGTCTGTAAAAGATCGCTTTTAGCGATAAGACCGCCCATTGTGTCACCCTATGCAAACTTTCTAAATTTATTTCTGTAGTTTTTATGGTGTGCATAATAAAGAATATTCTATCTATCTATCTATATGGACCTAGTAATTGAAGTAATCATGTTAAGTAGGTATTTCTAGTGTTCAAGACATGATTTGTTCACAAAACTGTATATTAAAACATTGACAGAGCAACTACAAAGTCAATAAACGTGGTGACAAAAATCGAAAACAATAAGTGGCCCCACGATTGCAGAGGGTAATTGAATTTCGTTCGGAGTGGTCTGATGTTTCTCGTTAGCCCCTGTCGCGTCGAATCATTTCAACGGAACCACAAACCGAATGTCAATCTATATTCAAACTTCGTTTTCACACCAAAAATACAAAGCGGATTTCTGTTTTACTCGTTCGAACGAACCCTTTTTTAAAAGCGACACGAGTATGCAATTATAATAGCTATCGAGAGAGCCTTAGTTACAGAACTTTATTTTTGAACACGTCGATATGCGAACTACGCTTCAATTGTAACAATAGTTGCATTCATAGGGACAAAGAAAAGCTTCCAGCATTCTATTAGTTTCTTTTTTTTTAACTTTCAATTTGTTTAATTTGTAAGATAATTTATTTTCTTTACTTTTAACTTAGCTGGGATATTTTTGTTTGTATTTTATTACAGCCTAGAAACAAAGTTAACATAAGCATACCAATATCTACATTTAAAATACTTACATAGTTTTATTTCTATCACAATTACTTACATATGCCTATCTACATCCGCGGCTTCCATTTTGCCGGAACAGCAACAAAATTCGTAAACAAACGCTCACGGAACGGAACTACGAGGCTTACGTATTCTCAAAGGGCTGAACATCTGGTTTGTAGCAAATTTAATACAACACGTTACTTAAGCCGCGGCCTTCTCTCTTGGGGAAGGCGGGGAATACTCCCCGATCGCATAGTGTGACTAATTCACGCTCCTTTCGCCTCTAATCGGATTAGAGAGTAGGCACCTTTTTCACCTTAGGTAGGTATGTGTTTAAATTGTCTCTTGATGTCACAGCAATTGTAAAGTTGTTGACGCTTTGTTTTCTTAACTAATTCTAGTTTTATTATCGAGTTGGTAAGTCCTGATAGAAAAGTGCGTGATTTTTCCCGATTGAATTATGACCCTCGTTGCCCGGTTGATGGTAATATACCAGCATTATTACATGGAATTTAAACATAACTGCCAAAATGTGGGTGTACTAAGGTGCATCTCTGTCTAATCCTTTGGGGATTACAAGCGTAATGCTATGTTATGTGATGATAAATGTTTGTAGATTCCTAAAACGTTGCCGACTCTTTCTTGTTTGCAATAAAATGTAGTCAGTGATGCAAAGAATTGCCTCCAGTATATGCTGATGATTGACAATGCAAAAATCTTATTAAAATCATACTCTATTGCAGTCCTCGTTACACTTAGCCAATACATACATACACAAACTCACGCTTTCTCCCCATGGGGGTAAACAGTTCCTACAGAACGCTACCTGTTTCGATCATAACATACTCCTTTCGTTTATGTTCATACATCTGGTACTGTAGTACAGGCAACTGGCGTGCAGCGTCTATACGCTGCACGCCAGTTGCCAGTACTACGCACCTGACCGGTCTGAATTACATCACCAATAAGGTCACTATTGTATGTCCTTCTAGGGAATCTAGGGCGTCTCCTCCCGGTGTTTCCACTGAGATCTGCCTTGTAAATAACATTTTTTTAGGTAGCCTGTCTTTCGTCCCCTCAATATGACGCAATATCAGCTAAGCATGCTTAGATGGTTCACATCTAAGCAAACTTAGCCGATATTGCACTATAACACCGAGTCCGTTGTCTTTTACACCCTTTAAGTCAGGTCGTCAATCCATCTAACTGAAGGGCGTTCTACACTTCATTCGCCGTTTCAGGCAGATGTTGACCTTTATTTACTTTGGCCGAACTAAAGGCCGTAGGTACCCAATCAAAGTGGCAATAAAAACTTTTACCGTCAAAATATCACGTTAAATAGAAACATACTTTATTTACGACTTAATTTTGTAACAAAGTGTTGTTGTAAAACTGTAGTTCATAAATAAAACTGCCGAAGCGAACGATTGCTTAGCAGTTCCAATTTTTCTTCTTTAAATGTATATTTCTTGCAATACAAGTTATGTGTAGACTGCAGAGTTATGAAAAAGTAGTTTACAATTTCTCCCGGCGAAACACTCCATTCAACTACTTTGTCACTATATTTTCATTAAACTTTTCAGGCGACATTACAATGCATGGACTACAAGACGTTTAATATATAACGTAGTATTTTTAGGGTTCCTTACCTCAATAGCAAAAAACGGAACCCTTATAGAATCACTCGTGTGTCGGTCTGTCTGTCTGTCCGTCTGTCGCAGCCAATTTGCTCCGAATCGAATGGACCAATTAAGTTGAAATTTGGTACACATATGCATTTCTGTGACCCAAAAACGTGTAAGGTAAATAAATGAATTTTGAATATGGGGTAAATAAGAAATTAAAAAAAACGTTTTGCGAACTGTACCGTGTGCCATATTAAATAAAAGAACTTATTGCAAGGATATCACATATTTTTTTTATAATTTAAAAATAAATAATTTTAAAGATATTTAAGAAAATAGATGAAAATTGACCATTCCCCCCCCCCCCCTTATCTCCGAAACTACAGAGCCTAAAATTTTGAAAAAAATACTGTAAATATTTCTATGCTTATAAATTACAGGAAAACCTATAAGAAGTTTCTGGTCTTAAAATAACATGGTAAATCACTCAATATTGTGCGTACAAACTTACATTTGCAGTTGGAATGTATCGGGGAACATGTTTTTGAACTACAATGTTAAGTTTGTTTTTGGGATAAATTCATCACAACTACGGAACCCTTCATTATGCGTGGTCCGACACGCACTGGGCTGGTTTTTTTTTTAGCTTTCTCTGTAGGAAATTTTACTGTCGTGATTATTGTTCTTGTTTTTGACGTAAGATAATAATACTGCCTAGTTGTTCTAGTGGTCGCCAGCGCTACTGCTGAGCACGAGGTCCTGGGTTCGATTCTCAGGGCGGGTAAAGTGTTATTGGGTTTTTCCAACTGAAATTTCTTCCGAAGTCTGAATTTGTGCCTGCGTGAAGTTATAATATAATGGAGCTTCTTTAAAAACTACTTACCCTTTTAAAATATGTTGAAAAACATATCGTGAAAACATCGTACCTAATAAATAACATAGTTACAGTTAGACATTATATGAGGAAAAGCTTACCTCTAGTTAACATCTTGTATTATTTGGTACTTCAGTATTGAATAGAAGTTTGTTGATTAGTCAAATTAACATGAATAGAAGCCCTTGTTGAACAAAATATACCAGATGAGTTTACACAATTCCGTAATGTTTATAAACTTAGTAATTTGTTAAATTTCAAAAGTACTAAGTGCAAGGTAGGTAAGTTGAAGAGTTGTTTCGTGGAAACAGCTTTGTTAGAAATTACCTAAAGCGTTGGAATATGAAAGGTACGAGTAGGTCACCATCACCATGTTTACTTCCATCAATTTCAGAGTATAATTCATATCTATATATCGGAGGAGGGTATGTGCCATTTTCGTTATTATCAGCCATATTTTAACTACTGTGGGTGTACTATGGGTAGTGTTATGGCGCAATAGAAAAATGTTTGCAGTTCAGATCAAATTATAATTCATGATCACAGTACACGACACAACTATTCGAAATGCGAGACAGTTTCTAAACGTGTTCACTGCTTGACCGCCACCCATGAAGTCTGCTTTGTTTCGGCCGGTCCGAGCGTTATGCTGTAGACTCTGTCCGCTGGCGTCCCGATTAGTCAACTCAGTAAAGTTTTTCCAACATATATTTAAAATATTGTCCTTGGAGTTTCTTACCCGTTCTTTTCCATAGAGATCTAGGTTTTGGAATGGGCATCTAGTTTCAACTTTCTGATTAACTGACAGACTCTTTGACAATGCAAAAGTGCCTGTAAATAGTTTGATTGAAATGAATGCTTCGAATTATTGAGTTTTGAGTACATTTAGTACACACGTATATTTTTTACATTAAAGTGACGAAATTGTAAGAAAACGAAAGAAAATATAAAGTCGACCATTTTATGAGTGCGTGTACCCAATTAACGTTACAAAAATAGAAGAACAAAACAAAATAATGTACAATAGTAGAAGTTAGTACAAAATACTTCATTACGCGAATTGGTACCATTTTGGTAATAAAAGGCACATTTATTTTGAGTGATTTTCTAGGAAAACGACTGTGTACTAGACATCTATATAAAAGCACTTCTGTTTTTAATTTTTTTCTGAACTGATGAAATGTGGGCGTAGTATCCACCTCTGCCTAATCCTTCAGGGAACACAGGCGTGATGGTTATAACGTGATTTCTGGCAGTAGTAATAATAATAATAATATTGTTGCAAACAAATTGCTTCTACCATCAAGTAATTTTAAAAGCTTTTATTCAACTTGCAATGTTAGCTGAATTAAAATCACTTCTTCATATCCTACGGAGTTGATATTTTAGACGTTGGTTCAGTTCTGAAGACAATGCATTTTTATGATAAGCATGACCTGATTGGCTACCCAGGATTGCCTCCAGACGAGGGAACTCCTCTACGGTCAACAGTATAGAAAATAACTTTTATATACGCTTTAATTTTGATAGTCCGTTCTATATTCCACCATGATCTGACTGCTGCACCCAGAATGGCTACAGACTTAGGAACACCTCAACGGTCAACAGTAAAAATACGATTTTTTTTATATGGATATGTATTTATAAGTGAAATTATACTAGATGGTGTTCATAGTCTGATGATGGAGCTGGAAGATGGCCATAGGAATTTCTTAAACACACGAGACAGTACCATCGAGTTTGGACTCGTTGGCATTGTCTTGACAAGTACATTAGCCCAAGATGAAGGATAGGATCTAATGATGAAGCCAGATGGTGGCTATAGGGACTTCTCAACTAAACAGCATAGCCCAATTGTCTTCTGGCTATTTGGATATGGCTTACCAAGTAGGTACGTTAGCCCAAGGTGCAGTCCAGGACTTGATGAAGGAACCAGAAGAACACCATAGGAACTCTCACAGAAACAAGATAGCCCCGTTGTCTTTCGGCTATATAAAAAAAACATTGTTCGACAAGGTGGACAGCCCCTTTATTAGGCACTGGATGCGTAGGCACGTGCCAACATGTGTTGAGCCACGTAGATATGAGTTGTTGTTAGGTTAGTTTGTAAGTTTTACTAACATAGTTTTTAAGCCCTGGTTACTAAAACTATATGGATTGTATGTACTTTTTATGTGTGATCCGAAATAAATGAAAATATATATATATATAATATGTATATAAATATTATATTGATTTGCCTTGATAAGTACTATAGCCCTGGTTGAAGTTTAGAGTGATGGTGGAGTCAGAAGGTGGCCACAGGAACTCCCCAACTAAATTATATAAGATAGTCCTGATAAGTTTGAGCTCGTTAATTTTGTCTTGACAAAAAAAATTGCCTAAGGTGTAGTCTAGGGTCTGATGATAGTGCCGGGAGGAAGTCACAACATTTACAAGGTGGCCCTGTTGGTCTCGTTGGATTTGTGTTAACAATTACCTTACAAGTGAAGGTGACGGAACATAAATTTTATCAAATTCTAAAGCTAAAAAACACCAAATAAAATATAGGTAAAAATGTATTTTTTTTAAGCTTTTATTGGACTAAAAAGTACAAAATAAAATTTACGTAAACATTACAGTTCTCTGTTTACGTAACTTTTATGTAGTACTTTTTAGTTCAATAAAAGCTTGTTTTTAAAAAGATGTTCACTTAAATTTTTACTTTATGTAATGTTACAGGAAACTCTTTGTTCCTGTCCTTTTTATTTAAAGTTGCAACAAAACATCGTCTTGGAAATGGTGTTATGATGGATTACAGACATCTGTACCAGCAAACGAGCTTTGTAGAGATAAGGTGGAACCATCATTCAAGTTTTTTTGGCCTTCTTCGCTCAGCTCTATTATATTTTCCGGATATCTGAATGGATGCGGATATTTTACGAAGATTTGTTTTCTTTTGCTTCCAGATGTTTTATGCTGATTTGATTTGTTCTGTTTCTTTAAGATTTTTTTTTAAAGAAACTATTTAATTCATTAAAAAAATGTTTGATACGTATGCAGGTAAGTATATCGATTTAACACCATTTTCTTTGTATGAAGCACATGAAAATACTTAAAAATATCCCACACCTAAAACTACTGGAAAGTGTTTTTTTTTTATTCAACGACATACGGTAACACGTGTAAACCGATTATCCGGTTTTAAAGAAACTCACTTTATGTCATCAAGGCTATACTTTAAAAATCTGTATTAACACCAATATCCAATAACCTAAGCCTATGATTTTAATTAATTTAAACGTTCACTTTTAGCACACAATTAGGAACGAACTAAAAATAAAATCTAGGTATTTCATTGCTTTAATGTGTAACAATTCAACCCTTATTTGCTAACATTACCCTTCCAAAGCAATCAGACTCGCAAGTAATTTGGGTCCGCAAACACATTACTAACATTAGTCACTAAACAATCAGTCGAGTAGAAGCCACTAACGGTAATTGATACCTAACTCTCGCCCAAGATATAGTACATACTAATTCCATGCTCTCGCTATCTTCTAGATTGACAGCTTTTAGGGCCACAGCAGACTAGCTACTATTCATCAGCGATCGGCGAGTTAGCCGCTTTTTAGAAGCTAAATGCATCGATACAATCGCAAAATCGCCGATCGCCGATGCTAAAAGTAGCAAAGTCAAAGTCAAAGTCAAATCATTTATTTCAAATAGGCCCTTGCAAGGCACTTTTGAACGTCAACAATTACAAAAAAACAATAATTGATTCTAGTCGCCCCTTCCAAAAGGTAGTTTTCGTATGGAGAAGAATGGGCAAGAAACTCCACCGTTACTCTTTTAAAATGTTTTACAATATTTTGTATATGTAGGTACATTAGTTATATAATTATAGCTAGTTATATAGTTATATATATATAATTAATTAGTTATATATTATTAGCTAATCTGTAATAGTCAAGCAGCCATCCATGTCTGGCGTTTGTTGAAGTTGTTGATGATGATGACACACACATAACAGTCTAAGTCTAAGCAATAGGCGCAAGTGCGTTTGCGGCATCTCCCCACAGACAATGGCCCACCTTCCATCCTGCGTCGCTTGCCCGTCTCCTGTTCACTTGATGATTTTATGACTGCGTCAGTGAGCGGGGTTCGGGCAGGTGGATTTTGGGCCAAACATGTTTGAACTTTTTGAACGACGTAGGACGAACAACGTGTCGCGGGTTCGATCCCCGAACGGAACAAATATTTGTATGATCTGCAAGTAGTTGTTCCGGGTCTGGGTGTTAGTGTATGTGAGTTTCTATGTTTGTAAACGCACCCACGATACAGGATGAAATTCCTAGTGTGGGGCAATGTTTAAAAAAAAAAAAAAAAACACTAAGAAGAAAAATCGAAAACCTTACAGTATTACACGACTTATTACGATTTGTATAGTAGGTACCTCTAAACTAAACGATAATTTGCATATTACAAAAGCGAATGCACCTTCCTTTTCGAATGCATAAAGTAAAAGTAAGTACAGTATTTATCACCCTTAATTCCAGGAGTCGGGGAAAAGTATGCACTTAAATTATTATAGCAATTAATTAGGATATTCTACGCTAGTTTCAATATTGGTCACTATTAACCGTAACCGCAACGTCCAGGTATAACCGTAAAATGTGATACGTTTTGTGTAACCGGTTATTATCGGTTCTTCGATCCCAGCGTGTGTTAATGGTTTTATGTAATAAACTTATATTAGGTAGCTAGTTATCGGTATGACGTTATCATACCCGCCAAGGCTAACGACAAAATTCTATTTAGCCAGGTTCAAGCCACCTTGATATAATATTTTAGAGGGTGCGAAATGTTTAAGGTTATTATATTATCGCAGACACCCTACGACCTTACCCTGTGTAAATGCTATACATATACATTGAATCGCGATTGATTATTTATTTATTATATTTAAGTGTGGGAAAGACGAAGATTTGAATATTACTCTAATGCCAAGCATAGGATTATAAGCTCTGCTGTTTATTTGAAATTGCAGGAATTTCTAGAAACAAAATAGTTTAAACAAGGGCTTAATTTTATTGAAATTCGTCATCAGTATCATTATCAAGCTTGAATTCATTACTTAAATAATTATATATCATAACCAGTGATCGGAGTAGGTAGATTGATTTTTAGTACTTGTATCATAAATGCACACAGAAAGAATAACATGGATAAGCCATTTTTCCGGAAAGTAATTCCGGTATTTCCGGATTCAATAAAATATTGTTAATGTTGGTAGTGATATTATTACTACTCAATTCAAAATTTAAAGGAAGGTATCAAAACTAAATTAATTTATTATTTATCTGTTGAATAATAAAAAATAGGAAGAATAATAAAGAATAAAATTGCTCATTTTATTACAATTCCTACCTTTTTTTTGAGGATGGCAAATCATCAAATGACTCCTTCCACTCTGGCAGAATACAATTCCTACATAAGTTCCGGTTTTTTTTTAATAATCCACCAATTCCGGAGGAATGTCCATAGTAATATATACGTTTCGGATCAATGACCCCAGTTCAATCTACCTACTCCGATCACTGATCATAACGCCAGTAGGTCGACAGAGGTACACCTACTGGCGTTATGAGAGGACACCCACATTAATTATAAATAAATCTCAAATTTAATTTGTTTGAACTTTCTTAAAATAATAAGGTAGGTACAATAATAGATTAGTTTGCGTGAGCAAATATCTTGTTTATTCGTTTTTAATGACCACCATTTGCGAACTGTTTTGTACCAGACTATTGTTTGCGCCAGTTAAGAGTAAGTTCGTACTGTGCCGTTTACACTTATTAAACTTCTGAATAATTATTGATGGTTTTATTTATTGAAACTTTATGGACAAAAAAGAACTGTGCAAAGGCAGAACTAATGTCCGAGGCATTATTTACTTGTATTAAGCGACGATAACCGACTTTTAATGATTTTATACTGAAGATCACGTCTAAACGAGTTGTGTTAATGATTTGGAAAAATTTATGTTAAATTTGAGCAAATTCTTAATAACTTAATATAGGAATATTTTAGATTATGTTTATAGTGAAACTAATTTGTGAAGTTATGTCTAACGCGGATTAAAAACTAAAAATCACGCAAAATCTATGAAGCAACATATGCTTCATAGATTTTGCGTGATTTTTAGTTTTCTGAACCTTCACCATTTTATAGATAATATAATTATCATCCTTTTAATTAACCTGTGGTTTATTAAAATACTTTTTTTATGTATAATAAATTAATAATGCGTCTAATTTGGGACATCGCTCCTTGATTGGAGAGTCCTATTGCTAACCAGATGAACGATGTGATGCGTGCGCTCAGTATAGAACACGCAAGCTAACCACTAAAGGTCACTCGCATATATCTGCGTTTTAAACAGTTCCTGTATTGGGTCAACTGAATGTTTTTGTAATAATTGATGTTTTGGGTAAAATAAAGGTGATTATTTCTTTTGACCGGCCTGCTCCTGCAAGAGAATAAATTTCATAGAAATCAGCGGCGCCGTTTAGTGCGGAGATACCATACAGAATTGATCACTGTTTTGTTTGTTGTTCGCTGTAGTGTACCGGGGAGAGAAAGCGCTGATCGGATTTAGAACACAATAGGTCCAAAATATTACTGACAACAACGACCTTGTCAAAACAAAGCCTTCCCCCAAAAGTGTCTTTGTTTTATAAAATACACAACACCGTTCATTGTAAGTTAATTAGTGCCGAAACAGACTTTTATCCTCAGGGTGACGTAAGATTAGCATAAGTAAATTCGATACATTCGGCCCAAAATCCTTTTGGGACTCGTTCTAATTCAGATCGCGTCGGAATATTTACAGAATCGTGTTACATTTTTATCCTTTTAGAATTGCAGACGCCCATTTGAATAATTGGCAAATAGAACCCCTTTTTATTCCATTCGAACCCATGGAAAGTGTAAAACACTCATTCGAATTGATTCCAGAACTGAGTTTCAATAAGTTGGAAGCGAGTTTCCGAACAGTCGTTTCTTAACGGCCGATTTAGCGATGCCTTCATTGCAAGCCTAATGAATTGTACTTGTTTTAAAGTTTCTTGTATCACGGTCTGATATCGGATTCAGATTGGAATGAGGGCGCCTCTAATGACGGCAAAGCAAGGAGCCGTTCAGACTTTTTCATTTCGACTTTGGTTTTAATTAAAACCAGCACGTTCATTGGAACTGAGAAGAGGAACGGTAAAGTTAGACTATACTATTACTGCTTTTATGGCTTAGCGAGCAAGTACTTGTGGTCACGGTTTATAGGGAACTTACTTTTGAATGGTTCGACTATAATACCCAAGTACCTAGTGGTTTTATTGCTTAGTACCAATCGCTTTTCGAGTACCTACTGCTTATTATTGGAACGAAGTTCTTTAACGCGGCTTGTAAACTTTCAGAAATCGTCAGGCTGAATACTTTCGACTGTCTTATTTTATTTCAAAGAGAAAAAAAGAGGGAGAGAGAGAGAGACCGCCGGTAAAAAAAACAAAAGAAAAGAGTACAGAGAAAAGAGTGATTGCAATTTACTGTGCCATGGGATAAAATTGTACACATCGGCACGAGTAAGAGAGAAAGTGTGAATTTGGTCAACATGAAAATCCAAGATGGCGGCAGCTATAATTTTAAACATTTTCGTCATGGGTGTCGTTTTCATAGTTTTCGAGGGTGCTAAAGCCGATAGTGAGGTCAAAATGTAAATCCAAGATGGCGGCCGCGAAATTTTTCATATTTTTCGTCATGGGTGTCGTTTCCATAGTTTTCGAGGGTGCTTAAGCCACTAGTGAGCTCAAAATGTAAATCCGAGATTGCGGCTGAAAAAAAAAGGTTTTTGTTAAATCATACGTGAAAAGGAACTTCGTTCCTGATGGGGGTCTCCCGACCGCACATGTTTTTTTATTTATCCTGAGTGTAACGATGACGATGTAGATCTGTATACGAGTACCTACCAACATTATACTTATGAAGAACATAACGTACCTATTATTTATTGTGATGCAATTAGTGAGCTCAACTTTGCTTTTATCTGAAGTGTCTATCTACAACTTTTCTTACGTCTTACGAGATATAAAAAAAGACTTACACGTATTTTCTTTTACTCTTGGATCAGGCACATTAATCATATATTCTGTATATTGCTCAGAAAATGGCGATTGGTAGCGTTACCTGTCACAGAGGACATAAACTACAGTCCCTACGGGAATATATCGAGCACCGCGCTTTCGACTGACATTCTAATAAATATCCCTAACTTATGTGGGCGATCCATACTTTATTTTTATCGTAGTGACTAAGATTATTTGTGGAGCGTTATTCAATATTTCTCAGTTATTATTAATGGTGAGATGGTAAAAATAACTAAATGTTTTGATGATTTTGTGAAATTAACCGCTGAACCATCAAGATTCTGCTTCAACATACTTCTCTTGAGAAGAAAGAGAGTACAAGAGAAGAAGGTTGGGGAGTTTATTCTGTTTTTTTCTAGAGTGTGCATCTTCGACTGTATATTTTAATACAGCATTTACTAGCTAATATAATTACAGATCTGATGTCAGTTTCTCTTACTTTTGGTTCTTGGCCAATCAAGGTTATGTGACCACAATATGGGCTTTCGTTCGATCACAGTAAGGGATTGAGACAAAAGTTTTTGTTGTTTTTGACGTTCCAAAGGGAATAAAACTCAAAACTCAAAAAAAACTCAAAGTATTTATTTTAATTAAACCATTTACAGGCACTTTTGTATTATCAAGGAATCGGTCAGTCAGAAATATAAAGAATTATAGTTGCCCATTCCAAAGCTAACCTATTAAAAACCTGAAAGACACTCTTTTAAATAAATAAAAAATTGTTACAAAATATTGGTTCCATCATTCAGGTTGAAATTAAACATGTGAGAACAATGAAGAAATACGTGCACGTTATAAGCGTCGGTAATTAAAAGATAGAATAAAGAATAATTAAAAAATTAAAATCAGCCATGTCAGCTAAGAGTTGACCAGTCCCAACTGACGGCGCCCGTTCACGAACATGACGCATTGTTTAGTACCATTCAGCTCAACCATTTTGAAGGGAGCTAAATTATCCAACACACGCGCCCCCATCAGCGAGACATCTGAGTGAGCATGACATACTCACGGCCGCCAGGGCATATTCAAGTCAATAAAAGACTTATTACCCGGTAAATGGTAGCTCTTTAGTACATAGTACTCACACCTGTGCTCTGCAATTATATAATACAAAGGAGACTGATTTTATATAATACAAGAAAGACACCATGTTCAGAACCTTATGTGTGTGAGTAAACAAAATAAAATATCTTTTAAAATATTTGGGTAGGTTGTAGGGCTGTTACCTACGTCACTTCAAATATAATGTGCTAAATTCAGTTCGGACAAAGTTCTCATCTTAGCTAACAGTTGATCAGAATTTTTAAATATCACATAATAAACCTGGAATTTATGATGAGCTTGATGAGGGTATTACAAACGGACACTTTTATTGCCACGTCAGACCCTTTTAGAGGTGAACATGATGCTAATAAAGACTTATTTCCCACGGACTTGAGTAATTGAGGCCTGAAAATGGAATGTTGTTTACTTATGTGTTCGTTTTGGCTGAATAGTGTCTTGACTTGAGAACGTGTTATGGAGTAGGTATTTTAGGTAGGTTTGCTCTAATGACTAATTAAAGTATTATATTAAATTAAATTACATTTTGTAGTGTATTACTTTTTCTTTATGTAATGTATAATCTGGTGTACAATAAAGTATATATAAATAAATAAATAAATAAAGGTATTTCCATTTTTCTCTCCGTTTTGCAATTAGAGGCCAATCCTTTAGGTAGGAGTCTACGGAAGGGAGAAGGCGTTTTCCCTGCATTGGGACACAACAGGCTCATAATAATAATAATAATGCCATTTTATCCGTGTACATATAAAACATTGATCAGGCAAGGGCCATAGTCCTTCCATAGTTCCAGGTCACCAGCCAACTTAAGCCACCCAAACCCATAGTCCAATATCTTTGTTTCCATATCCTGCAATAGCCCTACACCAACCGGGGGTTGTCCTTGGGTGCACTTGCATACAGGGATAATCGTCGGTTCGTGCCTCATATCATTAAAAACGTCTGACGGGCCTGTGCGAGTTGACTTTGGCCCCTCGTACGCTTTGTAAAGGTCCAGGACCCAAGGGGCCCGAGAAATGTCAAGAGACGTAAATATAATAATAATAAATAAAGGTTAATCTTCATTTAAGAATGCTAATAAACGGCCTGTCTTTATTTCCATGAAAGGTGGGTGGGTAGGCCGTTAGTGTGGGATGCAACGTGTGTCGACACTCTTGCGCCATCCCATCTTCCTGGCTCGGCGTGCTGTGCTGTCACTGCTGCTGCAACTGCGGAAAACCTCAAGCGGCGTAAGTTTATTAACCTTATTGGTAATTATATTTTCGAGCCGTTTGGCGTTGAAACCCTCGGGCAGTGTCCGAGAGCTCATTTTACGGAAATCTGGAAACGACTGGTTGACACTTCCCGTGACCCAAGGGTTGGCTTTTACCATGGCCAGAGGTTAAGCATTGGATACATTTCCAGTCGACATCGATGCGGATTAATTTTTCGACGCCATATTTTAGTTCGTCAATAGTTTTAGTTAAGTTAGGATATAATATAGTTATTTTTATTCATTAATTAGATATAAATTATTATTAACATACGTAATATTTTAATTCTAAATAAATACCGTATAAAAAAAATGCTAACTTGATATTTAAGCAGAAATATAAATCACTGATTTAAAATCTCTCTTCATCTCGCGATGAGCAGCCCAACTCGTGCTTGACCAACCGGTCATTCCATTCCATTGTTATTCCATTAAATACTGCTTTATTTTCATACAAATGCCTTTGTGTACCAAACCGATAATTAAAACATTAAACTATTCAATCAGCAAAACGGCCACTATTTGCTCTAAAATTGTGATGGTACCAATAAAAGCAATTCTCTCAAATCATTTAACTCTTTGTATACAAACGCTGTGTTGATTAAATATCGTTCCATGACAAAATATCGTTAAGTATAGAAAATTCAATCAATGGATATCGGGCTTGGCGACATACATGTGCCCTTTAAGCCCTTGTCGTATAAACTAGCCATTTGTGTCAAGGTCGAAAAAGAATCACCATTAACTTAATTGGCGAAAGGTCTGCCTTATCAGGTTTCCGCACGGCCGGTTGATTAACGATTTACGAAAATAGCTTTTGGTAAGACGATCGGACAATATTTTCTGGGCGAAATATCCATTTTCAATGATTCTGATAATGGTTATCTAAGATCAGTGAGCTTTGTTGATACTTTTCAGGGAAGATTTATAAATTATCGCATATTACGTTAACAAGATAAAGCGTAATATCTCACTTTTCAATGCCAGGAAAAATCACCGTTGATCGTTGACAGGATAACGCGTAGCGCTATGCGCCTCTACGAGCGGCGTTGCGCGATAAGCGTAGACATTCTCGTAGCAAGCTGAGGTCGTTTGACACATACTGACGACGTAGTAGTAAAAATAAGTACTCTTTTTAAACAGATTTTTAATTAAGAAAAACGAAAGTTGTCTGCTATGTTTAGAAATAATTAAAGCAAAGTCGCTAGCCATTTCCTGTATTACCGCAATGAAACAGATAAACCGCAATAATATTAAAAAAATACGAGAAGCCAAGGATTACATGTTTTTGCATTTTTATTCCATTCCCGAATCAGCATACAAACATTTTTCAATGCCGGGATTTGCTTTATTTATTACGAGTCTGGTTACACGTTGCTATGCCATAGGAATGCACAAATATACATATAGTGTGATTGAATTTAATTACATACAATTGTTTATTTTGATATTAACGGAACATGGAACAAAATGGGTGCCAATTATTTAATTTAATCGTAAATAGCTTTTATTTTGCGAGCAATTAAAATGAAACTAAATGTAAAAAGACATTCATTCCGTAGCAGTACTTAATAATACTTCATATCAAAGGGCCAAACGTAATTAAAACCTACCTCAAAAAATAACAACCTTCACCTTCTACAAAAAAAAGAGCCTCAAATGTCAATCTGTCGAAAGCTTACGAAACCGCAGCATTTTCTCTTGAAGAATATTTCCGTGCACGCATGGAGGTCTTCAATCAAGAGAGGGGACAAGGCACATAAGCCGACGACCCGCGAGAAAGGGGCTGCGAAACATATGCGATTTATATCATCCGGTGTACAGGCGACGCGATATTGCGATACTTGGATGCGCGGTGCAACGATATAGTTAGGTATTTATTAATGGAAAACGTCTAATGAAATTGGATAAGGGCGAAATCACAGTTGGCACTCTAAGTAAATTTAAAAAATTCATACACTCTCTCACTTATAATAATGCACAAGAGTGAGAACACGGCACATAAGCCAACGGCACATAGGCGCGTATTAAAATAAAACATAACCTAATAAATAGTATTTGATAATATTCTTTTTTTAAACCAGGTGTTCCCAAAGTGTGCGCCGTAGACAGTAAAGAGGGACGCCGCGCCGTGAAGCGCTCCTCTTTAGCATTCTCCGGAAACTAACTTAGGTATTTGCGGATCCAAACAAAAACATACAAATCGCGCGCACTCCATGCGTCGGTCACTATAGGAAAGTGCCGATAGGAAGTGAAGGTACTTAAGCTAAATATAAAAAGTCAGCTTCGTATTGTGGATCTTTTAATTTTGTGCCTATCTACCCGTCATCAATCTGTCTATCGTTGTACCCTATTTCGATTAGCTAGGGCGCTGAGACAAAAAACTAAACCTGTAAGTGCGCCGCGAAATGAAAAAGTTTGGGAACCCCTGATTTAAACCTTGACGGTTTAAATCAGATAATTTATATAATTATAATCAGATACATTAGATAAAAAAAAATAAAAAAAATTACGTACTTTTCTACAAATATGAACTACTATTGTGTGATTTTATAATTACTAACGTGACGATATTACCGTGGATGTCGTATAACCGAGGGTCCTGAGTTACAGAGACAGTTTACAGATCACCTGATTCTCTGACAATTTACAAACGGTTAAAGTCAAGATACTTAAATTGAGTAAGTCTAAAATTGCAATTACTATTTATTTACTTTATTAAAACGGCAAATTACCTCAGGTAAAGACCTAATAGGGATGATGACTAAAAATTTTTTTTTAGTCCCTCTTTGAGATTATAAAAAAATATTGGACACGTATTTTTTCTTTTTTTAACGTAATCTAAAGATTACGGCGATACATTGAGGGAAAATGTGACATGACGTCACGAGTTTGTAGATTTTATACGTACTAGTGACGTATCGACCCCCACTCCCCAACTTAAAATGCGTTTTATCTAAGTATATTTTATTAATATGATAAAGCAAAAAATACGTGTCTAATATTTTTTTATTATCTGACTGACGGACTAATTAGAATTTCATTTTTTTTACCCAGGCATCATCCCTATTACAGCACTTAATTGTGCTTTATTATTACTTTAAGGCTTGTGCAGACCAGCGCGACTTGTCGCGCGACGCGACACTGGCTATTGTTATACTGTGAAGTTTTCTTAGAAATTGTATTGTTCGTGTCGCGCGACATGTCGCGCTGGTCTGCAAAAGCCTTTATTCGGTAAAGTTAAACTACCTAAATAAAGAAATGTCCTAAACCTAACTTTAATAATTAGCACCCTAATTTGCGACGTAACTGTTAAAGGCCTCTAAGTGAAAACTGCCTACTGTGATAATTTAAGACCTCTTT
Source organism: Agrochola lota (assembly GCA_947364205.1). Lineage (NCBI taxonomy): Eukaryota > Metazoa > Arthropoda > Insecta > Lepidoptera > Noctuidae > Agrochola > Agrochola lota. The sequence continues at coordinate 10,905,559 of OX376223.1, read as the reverse complement.
TGTACATTTTATTGTTGCTATTTAAAAGCCCAAGTTGACCCTCGACGGGACAAAGGCCCCTGCTGTCTTTTGACTTCTCTCTAGAATTCTAGAGCTACTAATAACTCGTCTTGTATACATACTTATGTACAAGTTTGAGGCTTATAAAAGTAGATGAGATGTTTGAACTTATTTTTGGTATAGGCAGATAAAATCTGTAATGGCGATCAAATGAATAAAAAAAACGGTAATTGCGGATTTAAAATCACTACCCCGCATAAGACCGTGACGACTAAAGTATGCTCAGTTAGCCACGACCAAACCTAGTCCACACTCTTGGCCAAGAACTTTCTCCCATTAGCCAACCGCATTTTACTGGCACACAGCTTCGTTCAGCTTCAAACGGTGAAGGAACATATCGTGAAGAAACCGGCATGCTGGAGAGATATTTCTCGAAGGCAAGTCAGAAGCCCATGGCACCAGGCTAGTCAATAACCACACGAAAAAGAAAGAAGACAGCTTCATTGTAAAGTATGAAGCCATTTGTTTCGCCGTCGCATTGTCCTGCAATACAAAGAAAATCTAATCAGTTTATTAAAAATCAATTGCCGTGCATTATTCTCGCAAAAACTCTAAAATAGCTCGACCGATTTGAATAACAATTGTTTTTGTTTTGTTCGCCTCAATACTGGGGTGGTATAAGAAAAAAAAAATGGAAAATACCAAAGGAACAGCCGAAAAATCGAAATTGAAATTTCGAATGGAGAACTTCTGACGGATCAGCTAGTAGCAATAATATAAAAGTCAAAATACCAATATAAAGAAAAGCTAACAACAATATAAACTCGCAAAAATAAATTGCGTCGCACTTACGAGTAGGGGCCTAACAGAACCACAAAAGCAACACTAAAGACAAAACCTTAGAAAAAAAAATTGCGGACGGTTGTTCTAATGGACATTTTTGTAAGCCAAAGCCATCTTAATGATTTTGTTCAGCGCAATCTGACTACGTACCTAATAAAAGCCAGACGATAAAATAAAAGAACAGATTAACTACGTCAGAACAATGGTCCTAATGAATGTTTATTCAATGCTTTAATACTTACTCAACTTGTGAAATGAGCAGTTTCAAACGTCCCATTTTAGAGAATGGTACACGTTTTTTTTGTTTGTTGTTTCATTCGAAATGAAATAGCCAACCTTTTATTGATCTCATTCATTTAGAATATAAGCATAGCATAGGGAGGGAGTGGGCTGTAATCTACCACGCTGGCCCAGCGTGGGTCGGTAGATGTTACATGTCTTCGAACTTTTGGTTCTAGGACATGCCGGTTTTCTCACGATATTTTCCTTCACCGTTTTGACAGCAGTGGTGATGAAATTATTTACACAAATAAAGTGCCTGCTTGGGTTCGGCCTTCGAAGTCGGGGCTCTTAATACTGGGGCGACGACTGCTCTCTGCTTCATTTAGAATGTATTTCAATAATTTATTGTCGCAAATTAGAACTGTTTGCATGATTATTTCAATATTTGAACAGTCGAACCAGACGAAAGCTTGAAATCCAAAACAGCAATTCAATTATATGAAATAAACTGCAGTGCAGTGTTGTGGCTCTAGCGAGCAGCCAGGGGGGAGTTAATTAAGTCTCTGAATAGAAATTGATTAACAAGAAAAACTAACAAAAACACCAATACAATTTAAATTCAAAGGGCAACGTGTCTGATTGAAAAGCCTACCTTACAGACATGCAATACAAGTTTAAGTACGGTGCCGAGGGAGCGTTGGGGTGGTGGGAAAACCGACCCTCATCTTCACTATAAAAACCATTCAAATTCTGTAAATATGATGTAAGATTCCATCCATTACTGGCTTCCCACTTTTATACGAGACAGTCTTTTGTAGTTAGCGGCCAATGTAACAGATACAAGGATGAATCACAACGGATTGGTGAAAAGCCTATGGTAAATGAAGTTCGCGAACAGGCGCGTAGTCAGTCAGGTTCGAGCCTTGAGCGACGGAGCTCGCGTCTCGTTTGCCTCGAAATACGTTCGTTACGGAGAAGAACAAAGTTTTGTGACTGAAAATTAAAGTTTGGTTTATTTTGAGTTCGCAATCAAACTGGGAAGAGTTTGTTTGAAATTCGCATTTGGAAGTGCGTGTAAATAAAGGTTTGTAGGTTCATTTTGAATTTGCATACGTTTCGTTTGGAAGGGCTTTTGTTTTGTTTGGAATTAAACTTTATTGCAGTACTCAATTAATGGAAGCCCTAAAAATACAGTAAAGAAGTTTGTTATACTTGAAGTGGATATAAGTTAAAATTATACAAACATTAAAATCAAACAAAAAGTATGATTTACAGAAATGGGATGGTAAAGCCACGTCTCTGTCTTACACTAGACAATGAAAAACTCAGAAGTGCTATTATCCAGTTATTTTAATAGCTAGATTTAAAAATAAATAGATTTACCTATTCAAATACTTTAAGATGGAGTGACTCGTCCTTATTTGATCTATGCCTGGTAAATTAATACCCAGACCGCCCGAAAGCAAAGCATCACCCCCCAAGCTCGCCTATGACATCCAGCAGTGGACGTCTTTCGGGTGAAATGTTGGCGGTAAATTAACGATGAGAATGATTTCATGATTTTGGTCATATCTTGAGGATGGGCAAGGGGTATCTTTAGCACTAACTACCTAACCAAAGTGTCTGCTAAGCAAGATAGTAATGACTATTTCTCTAAGTTAGTAACGTGTATTTTAGCGTTTTTTGATGTAGGTAATGTTTGCTTTAGTAGACATAACGAGTATATAATGATGATTAGATAGCTCGGAACAATGTTATGGCATCTACTTGTAACTAATATTATTAACGTGACAGTTTGTCATGAATATGTTTGTTAGTTATTCAGGCAGACATACCTACATACGGCTAAACGGATTTATATTGGCTCCTGAGATACAAGTATTTTTTTTCCCAGTTCAGGAGCCAGCTGTTCTACCTGATTTTGACCTCCACTTGTTTAGACTGTATCACTAACTTTATGTGTTTCTCTTTGTACAATTAACTTATTATTTCTTTTATTTATTTATTTATATGAAAGATACAAGGATAGATCATGCCATGTTCTTAACGCAAGCCAGAATAAATAAATTAAATAAATAATATACTTTTATTTGAGTAGGTACATAAAGCTTTTAAAGATTTCTCTTAAATGAGAGTGAATTTTATTTTTGATATACAATAATTGGATTCACAATCGCCAGCCATAAAATAAAACTACCCAAATTGTTGCGGGGCGGAAAAGAGTGATTTATTACTTTTGCCTTCAAACCTTCAATCAAGGTAATAAAAAAATCATAACGTCAAACCGTTGCGGCGGAGGCTACAGAAGAGCTGTATATTGTTTAGTACACACACATTTTGCTGGTTATAAGTATCGTGTAGCAAACGAGACTCCGGCCACAGCCACCCCAGCGACAGCAGTTCACATGCTTTTTCATACGTTTAGTATGAATTCGTCGCACACGTGTGGTCGGTGGCCACCACCCGCTACACCAGCAGTACTTAACACCGCTGGAAGAGGCAACAGTCACCGGTGGCTGGTTTACACCGAGCCTAACACAATGCGAGCACAGTTTCGAACAGCAACTGAGAATTAAGATATATAGCTGTTGTGTTCTGTGCCGAGAATTTTCTTACTAGGTTTTCTTCCCTTTGCTTAATCTGGGGACCCCAGGACACTATACTCTGCAGTTGCATTTACAACTACTGGACCAGCAAGGTAATACACACCAGTAATAATAAAAAATACACATAAATAATAATTTAATTAAATACACATATTTATCGAGTACAGAATTTTGTAAATATGTCATGCCTAGACATACCTTAACGCTCGTTTACTGGACTACGGAAATATTTATCCTTTCAATAAATCGTTTTGATAATGTTCGCTGATAAGGGTATAATTTAACTTTATCGTTTGCCCTGATTGTTGTTAAAAACAATGTTGGAATGTTTTCCCCTAAGTAAGTAGATAGTTTTGTGTTCAGAGTTTGTTGAAGTGTTTAGTACATAATACTTAGTTTGTTTTAAATTTTAAGTAGCGCTGTAGTACATAATCATAAGTTTTGGTATTTTGTTCTTCGTTTTCATGTTCATTTGGACTGTAAATAATTTTGAATAGGTATTTTTAAATGGTTTAATGTTTTTTAGGGTTCCGTAGTAAACAAGGAACCCTTATAGTTTCGCCATGTCCATATGTCTGTCTGTTTATCCGTCTGTCTGTCCACGGGTTAGCATGAGACGGTTCGTACTAGAAATCTGTAATTTGGCATATGTATACATATTAATCATGCCAATAAAGTGGTAAAATAAAATCAAGAAAAATATATTTTTTTAGGGTAAAGTGGGGATGCTTTTTTTTTCTCGTCTACCCCATGTTGTCGGGCATCGTTAGAAAGGTCGTTTAAAAATATTGTGAGTTTGTCATTTTTAGATTCAGGGATTCGTTTGCGAAATATTAAGCTTTTAACTGTTTTTTTTGTTAGAGTCAAGTGCCCCCCCCCCCCCCCCTGCCAGCTTAGTGGTTGTACTCGGATTTGTGAAAAAAATCACAGCAGTAATATATATAACGAAATTAAAAGAAAATCTATTAGAGCTAAGTAGCCTGTACAGGTTAACGAGTAATAATCGACCAACTTAAATTTGCGGTTTGAAAAACATGATCTCCCATACATTCCGTATCGGAGAACATGTTTTTCAACTAAAATGCTAAGTTTGTTCTTGGGATCAATTCATCCCAACTACGGAACCCTTCATTGTGCGTGGTCTGACACGCACTTGGCCGGTTTTTTTTGCTATAAGGAAATCCAACACATTATGGGTAATTTTCTAGACACAGCAATTAGTGTGGTCTGACAGACGTCACCCGTTTATCAACATTGGTTCTGATATTATTGGAGGAATAGCTTTACCTAACACATTTTCAAGGCTAGAGAACTTCTTTTTTCATGAATAGGGTAATGTATTAGTGGGTCCTGAAGCTGGATGGCTGGACTTCCACAATAGTGGTAGAAGACTATGGTTTATATTTAAATGAAACTGTGCAGGATTTAAGTCTGTAATGTTGTGCATGGTTTTCCCAAATAATTTGAGAGACTAACTTAATTACCTACCACCATAATACTAGACATGAAGTCTCATTGACTACAGCCACATGAGATCTTTCAGGTCCGTCTGAGTGATGTCCAATGAAGGGCACATGACAAAATTATATAGGTACTTTTATAAATAGATGCATTGATGGAACGTGCATTTCCCAAAGCCGTTACTCACACAAGTATATTTTGTTAACCTAAAACTCAACGCTTTGCTAAAAACAAACTCAGTGAAACGGAAATCTAAATAACTGAATCGAAAATAAAAGCTGTTCTATTATTCTTTAAAGGATTTTCAACAAAGAGATTTAAATACGCGTTCTATTTTCTTTTTTCTGATTTTTAAAAGCTGCTCTCTATGAGGATATCCATTTGCGACTGCAAAAATAGGTATTATAAAAGAAAGAAAGAAGAATTGTTTATTCTGCACCAATGGGACATACATTATAAATATTACACACATATATATAATATATATACATATATATATATTTACACATATATATATATATATATATATATGTAAATATATGTGGAAATTAAGGAAGTGGAATATTAGGTACATTATCATCTTTTCGATTTGGAAGTTTCTGGATGCCAAGATTTGTGTCTATAACAATTTTTTAAAATTTCTCTTTTTGTTTTATATATATATATATATATATATATATATATATTTTTATAATAATTAATATAATTTTTTTTTTTTTAAATATTAAAAATTATTATTATATATATATATACATATATTTTTATAATAATTATATTTTATATAATATTTTTTTTATAATCTGTATGCGACAACAAATAAAAAGATAAAACAAAAAGAGAAATTTTAAAAAATTGTTATAGACACAAATCTTGGCATCCAGAAACTTCCAAATCGAAAAGATGATAATGTACCTAATATTCCACTTCCTTAATTTCCACATAAACCACTAGTAATATCAATTATTTTATAAATAAATAGGTCAAACATTACATAGATCAAGCAACCAATTTTTATTTGAAGTCCTTTAAACAACACACGTCCTACCTTTTCCTAAATCGCAAACGAGTCTAGACATTTGAGTTTCATCTAGACGCCTCTTTGCTAGCAGTTTACCCACGTGTCGGCCGTAATCCAGAACTAATGACCGTTTAAATTTTAGCACGAACTTTTTACTTGACGTACGTACTAATGCGACTTTTTATACGAGTTTAAAAGAAGTGGCAACGTTTTAAAACGTCGCGCGTCGGTGTAACCTATCGTCTTACTCTTTTTGACGTTCAAAAGTGCCTTTTATTTTGAAATAAATGATTTGACGTTGACTTGTTAAATCGGTAAGGCTATAGTAAAACACACATCAATGGTAACACTTGAACTGCGAAAATCATCCGTATTGCTTTGACGTATAGCCGCTGTCAATGTAATATTGTTTTATTGTACGTGCGTTTGACTGTACCAATACAATGTCGCCCATGGGCATGTGACCGCCTGTATTTTTCTGAATATTCATGAAAAATTATCGAAAATTAACTTTAAAAGGGGGGTCTACCTTTAATATTTTTCATGTTATTCAATTTTTTATGTTTTTAGTAGCGTTTGCCATGTCTTCTATGTTATTGGCTCGATTTGTATTCTGTTTATTATTTCTAATAGCTTACGAGTTATTTTATCGGATTAACTAATCATTTTTAGTAAAATTTGTCGACTATGAAAAAAAAACGGAGGTGTAGATTTTTTTTTCCAAAAAAACAGTTTTTATTTTAAAAAAACATAAGTGAAATTATGTTAATTATACATAAAATTATAGCGGGATACCGAAAAAAAAAAAATAAGAAAAATGAAAAAAAAAACAATTAAAGGTAGTTTTTAAGTTTATTATCGATAATTTGTCATGAATATTCAAAAAAATACGGGCGGTCACATGCCCATGGGCGACATTGTATTATGTAAATTCAGCTCACACTTGTAGATTGTTCGGAACATAAATAGAAACACGTACTGAGCATGAGTTTCAGTATAGAATACGTGCTTAGGTCGCCCTAAGCACGTATTCTATACTGGAATCATGCTCAGTACGATTCTCGTTTTAAAACTAGATTTGAGTCAACATTACATAGATCTAATATTGAATCGAGAGATTCATGTCTGAACACAATCCCAGAATACGGGTAAAAATAATATACCGAGTTGGTACGTTCTTCTTTCACACGATTTTCTCAAACAAATGCAGTGAACTAGTGAAGATACCTAATACAAGTTAAATGAATAAAGTCAGTCATTTATTTGCACTAATAGTGGTTGCCCGGAGGTCGAAATTCAACCATAATTCATTTAAATGTCATGATTCTAAAGTATCCATCTTGTGTCAAACGCATGGTAGTGTGTAATGTTTTTAGGGTTCCGTAATAAACAAGGAACCCTTATAGTTTCGCCATGTCCGTCTGTCTGTCCTTTTAATTTCGTTATATATACTACTGCTGTGATTTTTTTCACAAATCTAAGTACAACCCTTTAGCTGGCAGGGGGGGGGGACACGTGACTCTAACAAAAAATTTCAATTAAAAGCTTAATATTTGGCAAACGGATCCCTAAATCCAAAAATAGTTTTCACAAACTAATAATATTTTTACCACCTTTCTAATGATACCCCACAACATGGCGTAAACGAGAAAAAAAAACATCCCCACTTTACGTGTAAGGGAGGTACCCTAAAAAAATATATTTTTCTTGATTTTATTTTACCACTTTGTCGGCATGATTAATATGTATACATATGCCAAATTACAGATGTCTAGTACTAACTTCTTTGAGCTAAGCCGCGGACAGACAGACGGACAGACAGACAGACAGACGGACATGGTGAAACTATAAGGGTTCCTTGTTTACTACGGAACCCTAAAAACATGAACGTTCCGCAATAAATTCTCTAAATGATGGTGTCTAAACCGCATCAAAATTCAGTGTGTACTTCAGAGGAACCACGGTCACAGCCCACGGTGAAGATTGGTTCGAATTCGATTGGTTTGGTTGGTTGATTGGTGAGTAGTGGTGGCCCAGTGGTAACAGCGGCGACTAACGAGTTGTAGGTCGTAGGTTCGAATCCAGAGAGGCTCTTTACTTTGTGTAAATTATTTCATCACCACTGCTCTCAGAACGGTGAATGAAAACATCGTGAGGAAACCGGCATGTCCTAGAACCAAATATTTGAAGACATGTGACATCTACCAACCCGCGTGGTGGATTACAGCCCTCTCACAGAGCGGAGGCCTGAGTCCCAGCAGTGGGAACATTATATAGTCTGAATATGTATGTGATAAGTAAGCGGTCACAGAGAGACACGAAAACCGACTTTGTTTTATACTATGTACGTACTACATGGAGTTACTGATGAAGAATACTAGTACCTATTACACTTTAATTACTTACTTACTTGCTTCAAAGACGGTGAAGGAAAACATCGTGAGGAAACCGGCATGCTTGAGAGATATTTCTCGACGGCATGTGAAGCCAAGTCAGAGGCCCATGGGTGACTTTAAAACTCTGACACCAGGTTAGTCACTAACGACGACAAGAAGAAACCACTTAGTAGCACCGTTGTTTATGTCGCTAATAATAACAAACTGCGAACATTAACTTGGAATTAATTGTGTAGTCGCTTTTTGGAGCTTATTTTTAGTAGAGGATATTAAAAAAGCTGACATGCTTTGTTGCTTTTAATTTAGGTAATCGTGATGATTAATTGATTATAAGGGCAATCAATTTTGCTATTAATAACTGTTAATTTTGTTTATCACATCAGTATATTTTTCTTGTAATATATAATGGACGAACGGAACAAGCTTTGAATAATTATAGTAGCACGAAAAATTAAAGTAAAAATCACAAATTAAAAATAGGTAAAGAAAGTAGACACAAACATACCACAATTTATTTTTAATTCAATCAAAACCCAAACATATTGCCCCGAATATTTCAGAAGAGACAGACAGCGTAAAAATCTAAATATGCAAATAATTATGGCAGCAGGTGTAGATAATAACGCCGTATATTAGACGAAACGTATTTTAATAAGAGCTGAGAGAAAAAAAGCCTTGAACAAATTAAAAAGTCACCACATCGTTCAACTTTCCCCGGGCGCAGGAGAATTCCATAAATTTCATTTTTGCGGGCAATGTCGTCGAAGACCGAGAACCTGCAAAAATAAGTTATATTTTTTCTTGAAAATTTCAACAATGCTAGGATTTGAATGGCTTTTTCGTATCGCACAATTTGGGTTCTAGAGTGCTGTTTATTTCTTTTGACTTTCAAAAGCTTTAATATTCCAATTTAAGGCGATCGTATTTATTTTTGCGTTTACATTTCTGTAAAATGTCATCAAAGGTCGTATTCTAAAATAGAACAAGTACCTTATAATTTTAGAACGTATTTGGGCATGAGTTGCGTAGGTAGCGCAGGATATTCGATCCTCCTTTCCCGTTTCCATTTGACAGAACGTATATGTACAACAATACATTAGAGCGTTTATCCTAAAAGTTGGCAACGTCGCAAATAGCTGTCAAATATTTACCTGTTTTGAGGAAATATGAAATGTGGCTAACTAGTGAACTAAAATATTGATTAAGAAATGCAATAAGTAATATCGTAACACCGAATATGTCTTTTTAGATTTAAAAAAAGTATTTGGCAACTTTCCAAACGCCTTTTTTGCACCTAATGTTGCACCTACGGTTACAACATTAAATTCAATGTTATCATTGCAATTCATTATTAATGTTTTGGTACGCTGGTTAGCCACATTTCTTATTTCCATACAGTAATATTGCTAAATTAATTAAAACAGTGAAATATTTGACATTAATTTGCGACGTTGCCCACTTTCAGAATAAACGCCCTTAAGCCTGTCTACTGTCTGTAGGTTTCCCACTGTTTGAGCTATTTTTCCAAACCATCAACAATTATAAATGTATTATTATGTATCTATTTGTATAGTTAGTTATTATATTTAGTACCTAGTGTAAATAGTTATTAATATGATTTAATAATGTATATAATTTATTTCTAATGTATAAATGTATTTGTCGAAGAACGCTACTTTACAAATCCTCGTTAGTTCATTGATCAACACTGTTTTGGGCTTGATAATACTTACATAAATAACATAACATAACGCCTGTAATCCTCGCCAGTTATGTTTAAGTCCTATGTAACAGGGGGCGAGCCTATTGCCATCAACCGGGCAAAAATCTAAACTCCGGGCTGCTACTGAACGATTCCTGATGGAAAAAGCTCAATAAAATTTTACCCGACCTGGGAATCGAACTCAGGACCTCATCAGTAAGCTCAGCAGTAGCGCTTGCAAACACTGGACCAACGAAGCAGTCACTTACATTAAGTTCTTTTAATCCTTGCGAACTATCTCTTCCAAGTTAAGTTGTATATCTAATCAGATCTCTCGACGACGCCGGTTTATTTGGCAAATCCATACTACAAATACGAAAGTAACTCTGTCTGTCAATTACCATACCACATCAAAATGGCTGATCATATTTCGAAATGTAATTTGACTTGAACTGAATAAATGACCTGGGACCATATCATCATGGGACCACAGGAATCATAGGATACTTTTCCCGGTAGTACTTAACCGTGGGATAACTTCAAAATGTGTATGTAATTCATACCTCTGACTAGCCCTTCGGGAAATACTGGCGTTATGTTATTTGTTTTTTGTTACATGTCCTTATGGTAGGAATTTTGTGTCTGCTGAATTTATCAATTCTTCGTACGTAGGTTCCAGTTACTTATTATATGCCTTCATTTCGCTCAGAACAAAACCGTGAAAGTATTATTAAGAAAGGAGTCTTGTTTGATAAGGGTTGACGTGAAACGACTTGATCAAAACTAAGGGTTGAGACCAGCAGTGGATTTTGTTGAAAATAAAAGGGGAAGTTCAATGAGCTCGGCAAAAATTTTTGGTAAAATAAATGCAGCCTAGATGGCATTAATTTTGGGTTGATTTTTCAATCAACAGTTTTCTTTTTTCTGGAGCATTAAAATTATGTTTCTCAGTTTTTGTGGGTTGTGGAGGACGATAGGCAAATCAAATCAAATCAAATCATTTATTTGCATAATACATGTTAAAAAGGTGTTACAGGTATAAAAGGTACATTGTATTATAACCTAATAAGGTGTGCAAATTAATATCTTAGGTACTAATCGCAACATTAATTAAACAGAATACATTTTAAATTAAGATGCATTAAATAAAGAAATATCAAAATAAGAAGTCATATCAAAATTTCAATACTTAATCATTATACTTGTGGTGCCATTACAGATAAAATCAGTCATCTTTCATTTAAATAATCATTAATTGTATAGGAACATTTTGCAACTAGGAATTCGCGCAAACCTAATTTGAATTGGTCCATTTTGTGTAGGTCTGTAATGCTTTTTGGCAACTTATTGTATATTTTGGGTGCCATGCCCAAAATATTTTTATTAAATACTGTTTTTTTATGAAGTCTTACGCATATTTTATTTTTGTGTCGTGTGCTTCTTGTATGTGTATAAAGCTGTAGATTCGCTTTGACAAAGATCGCCACTTCATATATATAAAGACACGGGAATTTCAATAGCTGGAACTGTGGAAAATGTGGCTTACAAGTTTCTGTGCGTTGTATTCCACACATTGCCCTTATGCATTGTTTCTGGGCTTTGAAATAGAGGCAGTCGCTCTATTTAATACTGGTATCCAGCTACATCTGGTTAGACTGGAAGCCGACCCCAACATAATTGGGAATAGGCTAGGCAGATAGATTGTACAGAAAATATGTCCAACCGCCATATTTATTCTTCAGATAAAAGTTATCAGACAATTGCAAATTCGGCCCTTGTCGACCTCGTATTGCGTTACTAACTATGACAGTAATTCCCTGTTAATTGAAACAGTGTATCTATGTACTATCACATACACAAAATATATATAGACGTATTCCAGGGTACCATCCGCACCTGGTCGATATACCGACTAGTCGTACTCAGCGCCTCTCCTTCACATTTATTATGCGCACGGCCAAAGTGTGGAACTCTCTACCAGCGTCTGTGTTCCCTGTATTTAATCTTATTTACTTGGGAAAATAAACAGTTACACATTACAGCATTACACAAAACCCGAGCTACAGAGTGAGTAAATATATATGTATATATATAACCCACGACATTTTCGTATTATAAAAATAAGTTATAAAATTAATGCGATGTACGCTTACACTGATTTGACATAAAGTTACTCTAAGAGTTAAATATTACGGAGCAATTTCCAAAATACTTTTCCAAACAAGGCCTCTTAATTTACCAGTTGGAAAAGCGAAGATGTCAATATTTTGGAAGAGATTAATGTATTGACCAGTAAGGCGACATAGGCGTGCTCGGTACTACGGTAAATAGAGGTCGTGTGCGCACCCCACGGGTTATCGTTGTTTTAAGTAAGTGCTAAGGCTGACGGGCTATCCCTTCCACGTATAACCCGTCAGTTTTCAAAGCCAATGCTGCAGCTTTCCAATGTTTTCATTTTAAGTATTATATAAACATGTAGATTAAATTATTGTATATTTATTTAATTTTATATCTTATTTATATGTCATTGTATGCTGCACCGGTCGTCGTCAAAACGTCAACGCCGGCTGTCGCTGAAAATCAGCGCTGGGGCTCTGTCTCGCATAGGGTCACAGCATTATGCTGAGTGATGGCCGTTTTGCGTGGATGTGACGCATAGTTTCCCCCAACTTGTTCTTTTTTTGTTTTATGATCTTTCTTTGCGTCATGTTTACCGCAAATAAATGTATTTTCTTTCTTTTCTTTTTCTTTATACCAAGAGTGAACAGCCATCTTCCGGGCTTGCTCATTCCATCATATACCTCATCAGTCGCTTTCTATCAGGCGAGATCGAGTTCAACAGCTGGCCCATATCAAAATAAAACAAATGAACATAAAAAACGGACGTGTCGAATTATGATGTATTAGTCACATTAAACCTTAGGGTGATAAAGCTATTACGAGGTCAACTATAAATACTTGCTTTATGTAACTACGAGCTTTTAAGACAACTTCTATATCGCGAATGTTTTCATGGAGATGACCTTTCTGTCTTTCTTTGGAGCTTAATTATTTCTTAACCCTTTTTATATGAACACCCGAAGTCATTGGGTTATATGAGCTATCACGTCGCTCGCACATGGTTGAGAAAGGTTCAGGGCATAAAATGATGCCCTTCCTCTTGACCTAATCTCCGAGACCCTGTTTACGACACACATACAAATTAACAGGCAACCTTGCCTTCTATGCTATAAATAACTTGTCCCCATTTAAGGATACAATTTTATATCTCCTACATAATATCGCTATCAATATGTTTACGCTTGCTTAATATCGTAAAACTATATAATTTTTCAACAGTATTGACTACGAGTCAAAAATAGGTTTGTTCGACCAATACTCATAAATTGGAGAGTTAAACCTAGATATACGAGTACATCCGATTTCTGAATTGACTATTTCAAGTTGGGACTTGTCAAACTCTCTTTAAAGACCGCGAAATTCAAAACTTCTTTGCAAAAACTTAAGAAATTTTGAATTTCGCGGGCTACTTTGAAGGATCTAAAAAGGTATTCAGGTTTATCCGGTTAGACTGGAAATCGACACCAACATAGTTGGGAATAGGCAGATGATGATTGAAGGAACCAAAGAACATTTTGACAAGTTTTCAACTTAAAATTCTCAATTCAGAAACCGGTGTTAGGTTAGAAACCCATGGTGCCTATACAAAATTTGTCGATGAATACACGATAACAGCGATTACTCTTTCATTGAAAGTTGTTCGCACACAAAAGCATAACTCAGCCTAACTCCTCGGGGATACGGGGCAACATTGAAACTCAACTATTCTTTTTGCATACATTTCGTTACGGAGCTGACAAAAATTCGACGCATACTTTTCTAATTTTTCAGACTAACTCTCGGCATGCTTTTGCGCAAAATGCAACGGAAAGTTTGCAAATATCAAGCAGGAAGTTGCATATAGTTTAAAACATATTTGTGCTTAAATATTTAATATATTATGCAAAGGCTCAATTTAAATTTATTTTTTCATTGTGCATTAATTGTTCACTTTTCTCAACTCAGAGAGAGAGAGAGCTTCATCAGAATGTGCCTCTTGCACATTCTGATAAACTCAAATAACTTTATATACTACTAAACGCGCCCCGCGGCTTCACCCGCATAAGTCTCGATCCTATGGGAATATCGGGATAAAAAGTATCCTATCTCCTAATCCAAGTCATAGTTTATCTATGCGCAAAATTTCATCTAAATTAGTTTAGCCGTTTTAGCGTCGTCTCTCTCGCATTGAATTTTAAAATATTAGTTAGGATTAGGAATAGTAACCCACTCGCCCGTGCTTTTTCACGACTTGACACAACATCGAGATTTATTTATTATGATTAAATGTAAACCTTCCGTAATGAATTCTCTAAATTATAGTGAAATTCGCATCAAAATCCATTGTGTAGTTTAGGAGAAATAAGCGGTTACACAAACAGACGCGAGAACCGGAGATTTCGGAAATTGCGCTAAGTTAATTCGTTTTGTTTCAGGTCTGAGGGCATCATTAGAAGGCTGATGTATAGGCATATAATGGACTATACGACCTTCCTGTTTATCTTCATAGTATGCATTGGTAAGTTAGTTGTCAGTAACACCAGTACATAATTATATATATATATATTTTTTTGCTATTTTTTGTATTGGGTTCCCCTGGTGCACCTGTAACAACCAAATGTAAGTTTTATTTTTCTATACCTTGACCAGCTTTTTATTACATAAGGTATCTCTGTTCTGTATTCTCCAAATAATCATTAGGTAATTGGTATAATAATGCAATATTTCTTAGTAATTCTTATATAACAAGTTTCCCAGAATCACATTCACGCGAACCTACCGAATAACTCCCAGATTGATTATTTACTACAACACCGAAATACAAAGAAACGGGAAAATCAGAAAATATATCAGTTGCCGGGCAAAACATCAATCGAGATTTCTATCATACAATAAAATCGAGATCATTCCGATCCAACCTTTGAGAGATTTCTTTTCATCCCGAAATTACTATCAGAGTAGAAATATATCTTTAATTTATTTCCCACAGATCAAGGTGATGGACATTGGAAAGAACGGGATAAAGAAAAGCTTCGACATGATATTGAATTGTACAAAACGATGGCAGGTAAGAATGTTTACGAAATCATCTATAATACCTATTTACAAGGTTGAGTTTCGTTTAACACAGTAAAACTCACTGGAATGTTCCCAATGTGTCGTGACGATTTTGACATCTAGATCGTGTTGTGACGACGAAAAAGAATAAGAAACGTTAAAATCGCAAACAACATTTTATCTTCTTGTAGTACTTATATAAACCATAGACATCATCTTAATCCTAACTAATATTAAATGCGAAAGTATGTTTGTTTGTTTGTTTGTGACGCTTTCACGCTTAAACGGCGTTGAGTAGATCATCATGCCCTAGGTTAGGACATAGAATACTTTTTATCCCGATTTTCTTACGGGATCGAGACTTATGCAGGTGAAACTGTGGGGCGCAGCTAGTTTACATATAAAAGCCACATTAAGTAATTTGAACAGAATGAATCTGTCGTCATGACACAATTAGAACTAGCGCTGATCACGATACCTCTCAATTCTCGTTATGCAACCCTTGGGTAATCTTTTGACCGCAATATCGAAGTTTTGCCTTCATTGAAATTCGTGTCTACCATATGTAAAAAAACCCTGTCCAATCCCAAAGCAGCACATAGGTACATCACCAAAAAATTATAAAAAATCTTATTATTATTGAAAGAAAGTAAAAAAGTTATTGCTATTAAAATTCACGTTTATAGTACCGAAAATACTCCAAACCTACAATTTGCAAATTTTCAACAGGGGTAATAAGTTATGACTTGTAGACACACGCGTCCCATAATAATAACCCGGTAAAATTCCCCATTCAAGAATTATGAGACGAAATTTTTCCTAAAAAAAATCCTGATATTTACCACATAAATAGACTCTCAGTACGATGCTTAACAACACCCTCACAGATCGGACAGGGGTTTCTTACATTTGTTGTATCCAGTACTTAAACTGAAATACCGAACTGTCGATTCTGTTGTATACTACCAAAATACGCAAAACAGAAAGTGACAGACTTGCGTAGAGTCAACACACGAATTTATAACTTGCGGCGTGAAATTGTAACACACATAAAATGTTAGTTGATCACAATGGGTATCATTTTGACAGTTCACCCAATGTCATCAAGTTTTTTAAAATTATATTTTAACTAGGGACTTTTATAACTGCAATGCGTATGACAGTCACATCATACCTTGAACAAATAATAACAAAATACACACTGCTATGGGTTACATTTGGGCCAACAGAACCTTCGCATCATTACCATTTGGTTGAGACATAATTCTATGAAATGTGCCTAAATCAAGTCACTTCAACCTCAAGTCCCCAAACACATAATTCTATCAGACTCATATCGAACACAGCCCATCAATAAGTGAAATTCTTCCATGACTCCACACATTATTTACGTTATTGAGCAGACGATTCTTTTAAATCTAATTCATCCAGCAATGTATTAGCTTATCCTTCAAAACTCGCAATTCGGTGCAGGCTTTGAGCAGCAGTGCTATACCGCTTTTATTATTTTAACGAGTGCAAATAGCTATAACTACATATAACTATTCTTGTTTAAAAAAGCTAGTCTAGGTTGAAGGTGTATTTGCATATAAATTGTTATTCTTGCACAATGTTTGCCTCGTTCCACAACATGATTCTATTTTAAATATTTTTTTATTATACTTTAGAGAGATACATTTTTTTTGCGAGAAAATATATTCTTTATTTAAAAACTGCCATTCTGAAGTGAACTGGCATTGTCATTTTTCGCTTCAATTCGTTAAAAGTCCGTTTTATTCACGCCAGGAGCATCAAGAAAACAAAACTGCTTACAAACGATGTCATGAAAATTTGTTCCTTTTAAAAGTTCTCCCCTTTCCCTAACAATTGCTTGCAAAAAGTGTGTCTGACATATTTCAATTTCCTTTGCAGAAAAAATTGAGCGCGAGATAGAAAGCTTTTACGATGAATATCCAGAGGAGCGATACAAGGGGGATAATGTTGATAGAATACACTACAAACATGTAACAAATATACTGGATCGTAAAAAAGAAACGGGGAATGATGAACACATCGATAAAGTAGAAAGGATTTTTTTATACGCCAACACTAGTGATATGACTAATGAAATGCCTTCGAAACATTCAATCAATGAACACAATACTATTAAATATGAAGCCTTAAACAATGATAAGCCTAATCAACCTAGTTCAATAAAATCACCATGGCCTAAATTTGAAGACATCCTATTAGCTATGGGCAGAAAATACGACTGGAAGAACGACAGATGGATAAAAGTAAAAGGAAAATTAAAGATAGCTGACACAAAAGAAGATATAAATGGAAGAGGAGATAATAATAGTATTGAATATCATGAGAAACACAAATTCAGTTATAGAATTGTTAAACTAAATAAAAGTAAGAGTAGAAGAAACGTGGTGGTCGCGGTGTCGGCTGTGAGATAGTGCGTAATGAAACAGTAAATTAAGCCAATGAACTGTTAAGGGACATATTTTTTGTAGATAAAATCGGGACCAACAAGGGTGGCGCCGGCATTCGATCGTTTTATGAAGACAACTAGGCTGGAACGTTGCGTCGATGTGTAAGCCCCAGTAATGACTGCAGCTGAATGAACATTTAATTGTGCTAATAAATATAAAGGCGCTTCATTGTTTATGCCTACGCCCGAAAATGTATAGTCATTGCCTATAGAGATCTTAACAAGTACGCATGTAATTAACTCTTTAATTGTTGTCTGTTATCGCATAAGTAGTGCTCTCAATAGTTTCTGTTTTCACCATATAAAAAGCTATACGTGTAACATTGAACTGGTAAAGTTAACTTTACGAGTCTCGGAAATCTCAATATATGAACAAACGTTAAAAATAAACTTCTCCAGTAAAACTTTTGTTTTATTCTCTACCTTTACAAACTATTTAGGGAACTTTTTTGAAGTTTTCTTTAAGTGCTCCCCCGTGTGCTATCTTTAAAAAGATTTCACAGTTCATTAAGTTGGTTGAATAGTAAAAAAAGTTCTCGTATTGTTTGAAACTATTATAATCCTCAGACGCATGTTGAAATCTTCGACGCGTAATAAAAGGAAATTCACAATCGATCACAAAAACCTTATTATATAAAAAATATCAGGAACATAAAATAATTCAGATCCAACAAATTATAGTAATTAAATTTTTTTGAGCGAACATCATTCTGGAATACCGCAGTGTGAGCGGGGTTTGAGGAGAAGCTCTGTCATTTTTCATCCCCCAGAGCCGGTTGGCAACACTACGAACAAGTTCCCAGATAATTTGTCGGGAGCATATTGTGTTTTCCCACGTCGACATATGCATACGAGATATGACTGCCATTTGTAACAAGGGAAGTAAAAAATTTCATAGTAAAGTGCCTCATTCTTTTCCTGCTTCAAAAAGGGAAACTCCCAAAACGAGGCACGTGCGATACGATTAATGACTTTACTTAGTAACAATGATCGCTTACGAAATGTTAATATAACCTCAATATGGCTGTTTGTAAATATAACATTGTTTAATCCTCATTCACATAATAAATCTTAAATTCAAATTTTATACTAAGGTGGTAGGGATGGAACATTACGTCGCCACCGCGCCGTGTCATTTTGCAAAGTGTGCTTACAGATGATAAATTATCATTATGCCTAACTGACATCATGATCGATTGAGTCGTTAAGCTAAGGTTGACGATGTTTTGTTTGAATTTTAATAAAGAAAACAGATTTAATTTGTTAAAATTCCGTGATGAGCCTACGAGAAGACAAGAACGTGTTTACTTTAAAAAATCTAATTAGAAAAATGTGCAGGCAAAAGAAAGAAACGGATTAAAATTAATTAAAGCTCTCAAGACTGTCACAATGCAATTTTAAATGAGAATAAATTCTCATACTTTTTGTCATTCATCCTTGAGTTAGAGTGGACAAACAATTTTAATTAATTCAATAACAAAGAAATGTCGTTTCGTTGTTTTGCTTTTCTGGCAACATTTTATCTGCGATTTTTCATCTTCATTTTTTGGGAGAACGAAAATATTCGCTTATCTTGTAAGTCGTTTCACAATGTTGTTCTATACAACCTTTTTCATAGAATTTTAGGGCTGAAAGGATTTTTTGCGCGGATGGTGCAAAATGTTTGGAACAACAATACAATACACTTTCGTGGCCTAAGTGAGACCCTAGTTAAGGAAAGAATTATCTTGTTACCTTCTGGCGAGGAAAAATATTACACACATGTTTGAGCAGATAAATAATTTAATCAGAATGAAGCAGAATCGCGGCAGAAGTAATTGTCGACATCGGCATTACCTGCCATATTTAAATATAGAATAGTATAGAATCAACTTGCGGTTAGTGTCTCAAGGTCGCACCATATGGGAGTCCCGCTCTGCATGAGTCAGGAAAGTATACCTGACGTTGATATTCTGCTGGATCCCTGCAGTGGCATATGAACACAAATAATTAGTTAAATTGCAGGGTGTCTAACTGGACAACTAACGGAGTCCGATCTATGCCTCCGGGGGTCGCGGGAAAGTCCGAAAGGGATACCGTGGCCCCTGGCCACCCACAGGTAACTGAAGGAACACGGGTCGGCTTTACTCAGTAAGAGACACACGCATTTTTTTACACGCCCTCTCGCTGCGACCAGAGCGAGAGAAGTTATTTGATAATTCCCCACACAAAAAAAAGAAGAAAAAAAAGGTGTCTAACTAAAGTGAAACAGTTAGACACCCTTTGAAAAGTTTTTTTTGTGAAGTTTATATAAACAGAACAATAAAGATTAATAATGATGTGAAACAAAACTTCGTAAGTTAAAAGTATCGATTAAATTATTAGAATTAAATTAAGTTTTCTGTTTTACCTACATCGTGGGTGTGTAGAAGCCAAGCTTATGCTGTGTGACTATAGGATTACAAAGCTGCAAAGACTTTTCTGGGTCCAAATAAGTATAGGTAAGTACTTACTAATTAGGAAAAGCTGTGATCTGTGTGCAAAGATCTATTATGGCAATTATTGATTTAACCTTTAATATAGCGGTCATTAGAACTATGTTTAGCATTTGGGTTGATATTTTGTACCAAACCTTACGGGTCCCCGAAACGATCAATTGCAACTGTCAATTTTTACGTGATTGATACACATTGGTGCACAAATTGATTGATGAACGAAATTCAATTGAAGCGATTGACAATATTAATACATTTGTAATTGATTTTTTCGGGGACCCTTTACATGTTGGGCTGATAAAAAAGCCCGCTACTGTAAGAGCAATTATTCTGAAAATGGGCAATGTCGCAATTAGATGTAAAATATTTCGCTGTTTTGATTAATTTGGAAATATTACTGTATGGAAACATGAAATGTGGCTAACTAGCTAACTAGAATATGAAATTAATTGCAACTATAACACTGAATTTGTTGTTGTTTTAGGTGTAAAAAAGGGGTGTGTAACGTTTAATATAATAACAAAAGTTCTAATGATAATAAGACCTAATTTCATATAATATAATGTTTTTTTTTAATATAACGATCATATGATATAATGAATTATTGATATAATTTCATTTTACCTAATTTCATATGGTATAATGAACAGTTTATATAATGCACATTTGAAATAATATTCAATTAATATAATATACAGTTGCTATAATATTCAAAATCTATAAGTACCGTTTAATATAATTTGGAAACGTCTACTTTTATTTTTCCGTTTTCTTATCCTTATTATGTTGTGGCTATATCGTAAAATTAGCCATTTCATGATATGGCCAAGGAAAGTACGGAAAAAAAATATCCACGATACAGGAAGAAATTCTTAGTGTGGAGTAACGTTTATTAAAAAAAAAAAAAACTTAGCTTTTGAGGTTAGGTTACAATATAAAATGCTTTTCTTAAGAACGATGCGTTACCTTAGAAAATTAGTTAATATGAAAGTTAGGTCAAATGAACATTATATAAAAAGAGCATTATACAATTTGAAAATTATATGAAATGAACGTTATACTAAATGAAATTAGAGAAAATGAAAATTATATCAATTATAACATTAGATCATATGAAATTAGGTTAAACGTTTTTATAGCATATGAAAATTATATCATATGAAAGTTATGTCAATTGAAATTAGACTATCTGTTATTATACCAAACATTACACACCCGTAAAAAAGGCACTTGGAAAGTTTACAAATACTTTTTTTACATCTAAAACGAAATATTCGGTGTTACGATATTAATTAATTCATGTATTTAGTTATTATTTAAACGTGTTTTTGTATTTTGTGCTATGTCTTTTGTGTGCATCAAATAAAAGATTTATCTATCTATCTATCTAATGAAATATCGCATTTTATAGTCAATATGTTAGTTCAGTAGTTAACCAAATTTCATATTTTCTACAGTATTATTGCCAAATTAGTCAAAACAGGTAAATATTTCACAGCTGTTTGCGACGTTGCCAACTTTTAGGATAAGCCCTCTTAACCTTCAAATAAAATAAGATAGATATCACGTTTTTACTGGTTCAGTCTTGTGATTACCATACATAAACTCACGCCTACTTCTCATTAGGGTTTGGCAGAAATTACAATACGCCACCTGCTACGATCCATACATACTCCTTTTCCCTGGTACTTACAAGGTATTTAGGGAAGGCCCTAGGAGGACCTTAATGGTGGTGTTCTTCAGAAAGGTCAGGTGCTTAGTACTCGCAACCGGCGTGTGTGTATGACCAGATTTATGAACTTAAACGTGGCAGTGTATTTCCAATCTATACAAGGTCAGAACGCAACCATAGGAAACTGCTCGCGTATACATTGTGATGTTATTTTTAAATCTGTGATTACAATGTATACACGAATTTTTCGTACTGCTCGTGTATAGTTTGTAACGTGGACGTGTGAGTCCTGGTTCCAAAATATACTACATCACTTACGCTTGACATGAGTTTTAAACATAAAAAATAAAAAAATAAATGTGAACTGGGTGAAATGGACAGATAACGGAATATGAAATGGGTTAGGTTAGAACTATGTCAACCGCGTCCTACTTCCAAGTTGCTCGCAGCCAGGCAGGTTATTTAGCGCAAGGTGCATTACATCGCAAACGAGTTGGCTACCAGTTCACAATTTGTCGCAATCTATACACGATTAGTTCGTATGCGTACTGGCACTGTATTAATTGTGGCACTGTATTTTGGAATAAGTCAGCTATTTAGGTCACTACGAAGTATACGCGAGTATTTGCGTACTAGTCTTGTATAGATTGGAAGACCTTAGTAAAAAAGTGATTTCCAATTTATACGCGATTAGTTTCACACCCTTGCGTTCTAGCCTTGTAGAATGGAATGGCGCAACGAGGCAAAAGGAGTATGATTACCAAAGTATAAATAATTTTC
Organism: Agrochola lota; assembly: GCA_947364205.1. Lineage (NCBI taxonomy): Eukaryota > Metazoa > Arthropoda > Insecta > Lepidoptera > Noctuidae > Agrochola > Agrochola lota. The sequence goes on along the minus strand of OX376223.1, from coordinate 10,882,749 downwards.
TCATAAAAACATAGCATCACTGAGAAAGTTACAAATGAGATGTTATCAATTAGTCGTCGTGATGAGTGCGTGGATCATCATCATTATCGTTATAATAGCCGGGTGAAAGAAATACTCATTATATTCAATTTCCTGTGTAGTTATTATCTTTGTTGTGAATAACATCGGCGTGTGGTAATTATTGTTTGGTTCTGTTTTCCTGTTGACCTTTCTAATGCATATGGTTCTTTTGGTAAGGGTGTGGTTGCTTCCATCGATTTGTTAATAACACTAAGGTTTTCACAGGTTTTTTGTAGAAATAGATAAACTTAGTTATTGCTTTTCCCTGTCCTTGTTTTTATGTCTTCGCCACGCATTGAAAACCTCGTTATTGCAGCAAACCTTTTTTTCAGGGAATGATAAAAATTACGGAAAAATGGCCGTCATTGACGTTTCCACGAGGTTCTCATTTTAATCACCAGATGGCATCTTAGAGCTGTGTACGTTTTTTCTAAATATGCGGTTTACATTTTCTTCTCAACAAATAAATAAATTTAAAAAAAACCGGCCAAGTGGTGTCGGACCACGCACAATGAAGGGTACCGTAGTTGGGATGAATTTATCCCAAGAACAAACTTAACATTGTAGTTGAAAAATATGTGAAGATCATGTTTTTCAAACCGCAAATTTAAGTTGGTTGATTATTACTCGTTAGATCGTAGCTCTGTTAGTTTTCCTTTTAATTTCGTTATATATACTACTGCTGTGATTTTTTTCACAAATTCAAGTACAACCCTTTAGGTGGCAGGGGCGGGGACACCTGACTCTGACAATAAAAATCAGTTAAAATTAATATTCTTAATATTTCGCAAACTTATCCCTGAATCCAAAAATGGCTTTCACAAACTCACAATATTTTTGAACGACCTTTCTAATGATACTCCACAACATGGGATAGACGAGAAAAAAAAAAACATCCCCACTTTACGTGTAGGGGAGGTGCCCTCAAAAAATATATTTTTCTTGATTTTATTTTACTTTGTCGGCATGATTAATATGTATACATATGCCAAATTACAGCTTTCTAGTACTAACCGTGTCTGAGCTAAGCCACTGACAGACAGACGGACAGACAGACAGACAGACGGATATGGCGAAACTATAAGGGTTCCTTGTTTACTACGGAACCCTAAAAACGAGTGAGCCTTACAGCAGTCGCATATGATGTGTTACATCTGACATCATGGCTGACAGTGTTGGTACTCTTGGAAAATGAGTTGGTGCCATCTGACGGTCACTCTAGCCCCGCGCGCGCTCATTGGTCAACTCTAGCCCCGCGCCCGCTCATTGGTCAAATCAAATAGCGCGCGCTTCCCCGGCTCCCTGTTACACACTTCCGTCCCTTTTCACGAAATCACTCCCACAGATTGCAGCAGAGCGAGAGGAAACACAAAAAAAAACAATGAATTTTCGCTCTACGATGTTGTCACTGCACGGCAACGATACGTATATGTTTCGAGTAGATATAACTCTTCGATTCCCACTTCCTACCAAACCTACCAAATAAGGGTAATTATAAAATCTTTAAAAATATCTACACAAACACAATTTTGAGCCTAAACCAAACTATCAATTTTTCTGTCCCGGTCAATTTCTCCCGTCTTACTCCAAAAGCCTTTGCAATGATTTGTAATTATTCGTGCCGGACAAACATCCCGTGTAAAGAAGGCTCTCGGAAAGGTCGAAGGACTCTTAGCTCGACGGTCGTAAGACTGATCTCTCCGCAAACTCTGCCACCTTCAATAAACAACGCTATTTGCTTTACCTCGTCCACGGAGACCCAAACAAACACCAAAATTCTCATCACTGAGGCGGTAAACTGTAAGAAAAAACAAGTTTCAATAGCTTCTTTTGAACGTTTTATGAAATAATAATTGGGTAAAAGAGGGTGAATTTTGAAAGGGCTGTCCTTTTTTCGGTATTAAAACTTGTCAAGTACGAATTCTGATCGCGTTATGAAAGGCGACTCGGGAAATGGGTTTTTCTGATACCTGGTCCCGACAAACGTGGCTCTATTGTGTCCCTATTGTAGGTTTTATAGCCTTAATGTTGGGTAGCTTACAGAAAAGGGGGCAGGTATCGGGTCCAATAAATTCGTTAATCAAAAAAAGAAAATCACAATATTTACGACTTACCTACTACGATCGCAAAAAAATCAAGAACATAAACCTAAGTCACACCCATACATCAATTTCTTATAGTTATTTATTTTTTACGGCTTCACTCAAGAACTAGCAATTTATCAAGAGCATGTGTTACGGGTATACAGAACAAAAATCAGAGATAAGGTCTTCACAAAAAAAAAACAAAATACGAACGTGATCTCGTTGAGATACGTGACTGGAATGGTATATAGCAAAAATGTGAGTTTTATGATTTTTATACGAGTACGAACTCTTTTTTCTTACTTCCAAATGGGCTTGCACACAGCCTAGTAAAGTGATTTTAATTTTGTAGCGAAACTCGCAGCTTGTCAATCTTGCTACACTGCGCCAGTGCTACCAATTTGTGCTATTTTCCAACCGATTTATGTCACACGACGTTATTTGAGGAGGACTGTTTGTTGAGCAAACAAGTTGTTCAGTAATGTTATTTTCCTGCTAAACCTAACAGTTTAATTCAGTGCTAATGGCCAAGATCTATAAAAACAAATACGGCTAAGAATTAGAATGAGTTTAAGTATTTAGTGAATTTCGCCATTTTCAAACAAAATAATATTACCTTTCACAGGAATATCTGAATATTTGGTATGTGTAGACGGATACTCATGTCTAGAAAGTATTTTTACTAAGATAAGCTAGAGAGAATTCTAGGCAAATAGAATTATTCAGGGCAAGTCGATCAATAAATACAGGGCCAGTCATCGTGCTCGGGTAAAACAATTACCGCTCGCCACTACTACTCCGCTACAACGTCAACGTCTTCAGCAGTGAACTATCTCAGAATATACAGCGTGTATTTTAGAGACTTTAACCGTTGTAGCTACAGGAAAACGTTCATTTATTTATTTTATTATTTATGTACATACAGTAAAATAGATACAGATACGAAATAATCATAATTATGAGTACAAAGGTAGTGCTTAATTCTTTAGAAATTTCTTCCATTAGACCTGCGAAAGGAGAAATGAGAAAGAAATGTAGACAATAGTGTGTGAGAAAAAGAAGATAAAAATATAAATATGCGAAGTCTTAAACTAAAATATTGAAATAAACCTACACGTATAAAGTAATAAATTAACATATCTTTACATAGTACCTATAAAATGAAGTCACTTCCGCTGTGTGTTCGCTTAGATATTTTAAACTGCTCAACGGATTTTAATGCAGTTTAAAGCAATAGATAGAGTGATTCAAGAGGAAGGTTTATATGTATAATACATATACGTGCAAAGCCGGGGCGGGTCGCTAGTACTTAAATAAATACGTAGAGCTTAAATATAAAAACATACATACTACAGGTATATAAATACTCACAGTTGAGAGGAAAGGTAATGCTCTTTTGCTCTATATTTAAATTGAGAGTTCAGTATTCGTGATTTAAAAACTGTTTCGCAATTTAAAATTGAGAAACAGTTTTTATATCACGAATGCTAGGCGGAAGTGAGTTCCACAATGTTACTGTATGGACATAGAAGGAATAACAGCTTGTTTTATGAGGATGAAATTTAAGGAGGGATCTAAGGTGTGATCTACACGTTGCGTCGCTAGGGCGAGCGTAGGTAAAACGCTCACGCAGGTAAGAAGGATAAGACGGGTTGTGTAAGACGTTGAAGAGGAGACATAAAATCCGAGTGTTCCTGCGAAGGCGGATTGGGAGCCACTTGAGTTCCTTGCGAAAATGAGAAACATAGTCATACTTTCGAAGACCGAAAACAAAGCGAATGCCCAAGTTTTGCAAGCGCTCAAGCTTGTTTAATAGCTCCTCAGTAGCATCCAAGTAGCAGGCGTCGGCATAATCTATAATCGGCTGAATAAGTGTTTCTGCCAAATAAATTTTAGTCTTCAACTGAGCTGATTTGATTCTGTCCTCAACTTTTAGAGTTATTGCCAAGTACATTAAAATGCACTACAAACTATATTAAAATGTATGCCCCATCTCAAAAATTCATCCTGTATAGGAGACAACAAGCAGTGACATAATATTTGTAAAGAGGAACTGCGTGATTACATCTTCTGTCTTCTATGGTTCCTTAGTACTTGGGGTTGGCGGCGTTTACACAAGAATCAAGTTAGCAGTAAGTTAGTATTTACTAACTTAGACATTTTCAATATCTTTATATAATAATTTGGAAGTTTCTTTACCCAAAAGTTCAAAATATTTGACTAAGGGCGAAATTCACCAATGGAACTGAACGCGATCAGCATATAAACCACGTTTAAGGGCTGTCAGTGTCATAATTTTCTTTGTAATATTGACATTGACAGCTCTTGAACTCGATTTAGATGCACTGATCGCGTTCAGTTACATTGGTGAAATTTGCACTTAATCGACAAAACGGTATGCGCAAGTCTTAACAAAGTCTAAACGTGTTTTTTATTGGTGCTTATGTAATAAGGACCCTCTTGAAAAAAGCTCCGCTTTTTAGTACCTAAACAAATCCCAAATAGTCAATAACAGTTTTCAGGCGTAACATTTTATTCACCAATAAACCCAAGATTTATGTATGTAAAATAACATTTCTCTATATAGGTAATACAAAAATATTTTTTTTAAAGATTGTTCAAATTAAAATCACGACACCTCTGGGGCAAAAGCGAAACTAAACAGGGCAAAGAAAAGTCGAAGATACAAAGATATAACGGCATGTTAACTTTACACTTACGTTCGAAAACAAAAACTTTTAGACAAAGACAAAGGTTACACAGGGACAAGGTTTCTAGAGAAAAATTCTGATAGTATCGGTAAGTTGTTTCATGTTTCATCGAGCCACAGAGCAAGCAGCCAGACAGGCACTTTACTTTGTGTATTTCATTTCATCACCACTTTTCTCAAAACGGTGAAGGAAAACATTGTGAGGAAACCAGTATGACCTAAACCCAAAAATTCGAAGACATGTGACATCCACCAACCCGCACTGGACCCGCGTGGAGAATTATAGCCCACTCCCTCTCACAGAGAGTAGGCCTGTGTCCCAGCAGTGGGAAAATTATAGGCTGCAAGGAGACTAGTGCGTTCATTATACCTTGACCCGTGACGCGATTTGTAGCACTGAACTATGCAGTCTTAGTTTCAATACTAATAGAGTTCAAAATGGCGACTGACAGAACAGTACCACCAATCACATGACTGCAAAATTCAGTGTTACCAATCATGTCACGGATCAAGTTTCAATGAACGCAATGTACAAACCAAGCGAAACATTTAAATGCAGTTTTTTTTTAATGGCATCCTGCATTTCAACCTTGGAGGTTATCGGTTGCTTAACCGGACTTTGGGGTGTGGGTGCTTCAATAAATTAAGGCCTGCAGCCAGGGCATAAAACTTACAAACTAAAAAATTACGAGTACATATAAAAAATAACAGCTTTAAATAACAGTCTGTGGCAGAAGTTGTATGCTCAAAGCGCTTTCGGCGCCATGAATTTTATTAACACTGCCGTCTCTAGACGCTGCCGGTGCGGCGATTCCGTGCTCCGTGTATCGAGCCATTTAGTTGTCATCCTATATATCTCACTCGCACGAAGCTGTTTGTTTGTGTACATTCGTTTCACTTTATGTTTACACGATTTCAATCTCAGTACACCCGCAGATTGGATTCCGTGGATAGATAAGAACGTTTCCAGTGAACATGTCAAATTTATTTTTGTTTGCGATAAATTTGTGTAACTGGGTATTTTGTTGGGATACGAAATATGGAATGGGTTACCGAATTTCTGTTGAAAACGATTATTTTATTGCAGAATATCCTCTCTTCAGGCCTTTTGGCTGAAATGATGAATGATTCTTTTGTAAGTTGAGTTTAAATGTTTCAAAAATTACGAACCATTAGTCGTCACCACTTAGTTATGAGACTTAGAATAGACGATCCACAATTACGAACATTTGTTTTTTTTGTGCACTAATTCTAAGAAGTATCAATAACAAACTCTGTAACGTCCCTTAAAAATTTACTGACAGGTTTCTTATTCACTTCAACGGCCTGGCCACGGGGAACGAGCGTCGCGAACGCCAGTGCGTAGGGCGGGGCGGCAGTCTACGCAGCGTGGGCAGCATCGTCCGCGACCTGATAGACCGAGAAAAAAATTTCTTTATAAAACACGCTCCACACACACACTATCTCAATATTGCTTGGAGAGTATCAACCTGCCCAACCTACCCACCAACCTGCCCACCAACCAACCTACCCACCAATCTACCCACCAACCTACCCACCAATCTACCCACCAACCTACTCACCAACCTACACACCAACCTAACCACCAACCTATATATGAATAATGAATAAAAGCGGTCCCAGAATAGAGCTCTGTGGAACTCAAAAAGTAATATTAATAAAGACTAAAAATCTACATATTTTTAATAAAATAAGTGAAAGAAAATTTTAATACTAGAAATAAAGATAAAATAGATCAACCATTTTTCAGATTATCTAAAGTACATACATCTTTTATGGGGTACTGTGTTAAATGTTACAACAAAATACCCTGTGATATATTACAATTAAATGAAAGAAAATTTAAAACTCATATAAAAAGTACACTTTGTAAACAAGCATATTACAAATTAGAGGAGTATATCCAAGATAAGAATGCTTGAAAACATGCTGGTCCTGCTCCATAGGATAATCTAGAATGTAGACATGTTCAAACTGGTTGAAAATTTAAGTTGTATAAATTATTATATAACATTGATTTTTTTGGAAAATTGTTTACGTTTACTTTGTTTGTAAATATGTGCGAACCATGTATCTATCACATAAGTAATTACTGTTGTTGATTTTTTTTTATTCTTTTTACCTGTTGTGGTTTAGTAATGTATTTTTTTTTATGATGCATCGTCTTCACATATAATTATATAACTATACCTATAGATACTAAATATTGTACAACATTTTGAAAGAGTGACGGTGGAGTTTCTTGCCCATTCTTCTCCATACAAAAACTACATTTTGGAAGGGGCGACTAATCAATTTAAATTTTTTGTAATTTTTTACGTTCAAAAGTGCCATGCATGGGCCTATTTGAAATAAATGAATTGACTTTGACTTTGACTGATGACCTTTTACCACAACTCTTTATGACTGGTTAACACACCATGCTACCCACCAACCTAACAACCAACCTACCCACCAACCTAACAACCAAACTACTTACCCACTAACCTGCTTAAAAACCTACCCACCAACCTATCCACCAACCAACCTACACACCAACCAACCCACCAACCTACCAACCAACCTACCCACCAACCTACCCACCTACCTACCCACCAACCAACCTACCCACCAACCAACCTACCCACCAACCAACCCACCAACCTACCCATCTCTACCCACCAACCAACCTACCAACCAAACCACCCACCAAACAACCTACCCACCAACCAACCTATCTCCCAACCTAAAAACCCACCAACTAACCTACCCACCAACCTACCCACCAACCAAAATACCCATCAACCTACCCACCAACGTACCCACCAACCGACTTACCCACCAACCAACTTACCCACCAACCAACCTACCCACCAACTAACCTACCCACCAACCAATCTACCCAACAACCAACCTACCCACCAACCAAACTACCCACCAACCAACCTACCCACCAACCAACCTACCCACCAACCAATCTACCCAACAACCAACCTACCCACCAACCAAACTACCTACCAACCAACCTACCCACCAACCAACCTACCTAACAACCAACCTACCTAACAACCAACCTACCCACCAACCTGCTTAAAAAACCTACCCACTAACCTACCCACCAACTTACCCACCCACCTACCCACCAACCTACCCACCAACATACCCACCAACATACCCACCAACCTTTATATAAATAATAAATAAAAGCGAGCAACCAACCTACCCACCAACCAACCTACCCACCAACCAACCTACCCACCAACCAACCTACCCACTCACCAATCTATCCAACAACCAATCTACCCAACAACCAACCTACCCACCAACCAAAGTACCCACCAACCAACCTACCCACTCACCAATCTATCCAACAACCAATCTACCCAACAACCAACCTACCCACCAACCAAAGTACCCACCAACCAACCTACCCAACAACCAACCTACCCACCAACCTGCTTAAAAAACCTACCCACTAACCTACCCACCAACCTACCCACCCACCTACCCACCAACCAACCTACTCAACAACCAACCTACCCACCAACCTGCTTAAAAAACCTACCCACTAACCTACCCACCAACCTACCCACCAACCTCCCAACAAGCAAAATAATCCTGGAATGCGATTTTATAATGCTACGTGGACTTATAAAACTCCGATGATAGTTTTGGTGGTTGCTACTGCGCTTTTAACAGCATAAATACATGCTGTTTTTACTCAAGTACGTTTAATCCTATAATTTGTACTTAAATCGGTAAATAGGATCATATTTCCTGACAAATATAGGATCAAGACTCCTATAAAAGCATGAAACAAGAGTAATTGCACTCAGGAGTAATTCCTCCGGTAACTCAGACTTATATGCGCCTATAAGATAACATCTGCGGACCATTTAAATCTTAATACTTCTGTAGGAGCATGTACCAGGAAGATATACACTGAGGAGCAATTACTCTTGTTATTTTTACTTATAACCTCATATAAGCTAATATTTTATGATCAATTTAAGTAAATTAAAGTTAAATTACTGTAAATCATTTATGTATCTGGTTTGGTTTTACATAAACTTAAAAGTAAGTGTTAAATGAATTACATATCCACGTTTAAAAAATAGTAAATCACCAAGATTATAACAGCACTCGGTAAGATAAAATGTTCTCTGTATAGATTTATCGTATGCCGTTTTAAACCTAGACATATTTATATAGGCATTCCACAGTAGTGTTATTGTCTAAGTAATCACAAACAATCCTGGTTAAAACTCTTAAGAAGCCACTTTTGCTTGTAACGACCAGTAAAGGCGAAAACGCGCTTTACGCTTACTTATATTGAGATTTACAGGAGTAATTGCATTGACGTAACTCAATTACAGGAGCAATATAGGCGTATATGGAACTTCAGCGGTCTAATATAAATACGTTATAAGTAAAAGTAGACTTATAAAGTGGGCCCTTTTCGAGACTTATATGCAGATATAAGTCTCATATAGTCCTCGATAAATGACGGTTCTAGGATAGTTTAAAACCCACTTTTTGCTAGTTGGGCTGCCTACCAACATACCCACCAACCTTTATATAAATAATAAATAAAAGCGGTCCCAGATTAGAGCTCTGTGGAACTCCAGAAGTAATATTAATAAAGACTGATGACCTTTTACCACAACTCTTTGTGACTGGTTAACCCACCAACCTACCCACCAACCCACCAACCAACCACCAACCCACCAACCTACCCACCAACCTAACCACCAACTGTTGAAAAAGATTAACACACCCTTAGCGCCAGACCTTAAGTGGCCGCTCTTTAATTTTTTTTGTTCGGATGTGTTTAAAATGATATAATAATCGTATTTTTCTTTGATACCCTTTTTTTTTCATAATTTTTGTAGGATTTTCAGTCATGTGATATTTAGATACACGTGGTCTGAGAAATAGTTCACGTACAATTGTCACAATTTTTTTGTTGATTCTCAAGTTTTTTTATTTTTATTTTATCATTTCCAGTACCATAAAAGAGAAATAATTAAAAATACTACAATTTTTAAACGCTTTTATTCATTACTTGCCTAGGTATTCCAGAAATATCACCCAAAAATTCAAAAGTCAATAACTTTTTTGAACAAATAACCGTTTCCCAGACCATTCATACCGAAAAAATGCGACAGGCCAGTGCATAAATTTTTGCCTAATAACATATATGGAAAACGTGTCCCTAAAAGATACACAGCGCTTTTACCAAGTAGAACGATGTGTATACTTTTGGATACACAATGTACTAGACGCTGTGTGATAAAAAGATACACATGGCGGCGAGGGTGTTAAATAATTGTCGTAGAATATCCTCTCTTCAGGTCTTTTGGCTGAAATGATGATGATGATGAGAACTTTCTCTGGATATTATCATCATCCTTTTGTAATTTGAGTTTGAATGTTTCACATAATACGAAAAGTTAGTCTTCAGTACTTAGTTACTAGTTACTTCGAATAGACGACCGAAAATTATGAAAAAAAAAAAAAATGCACTTAGACTAAGTATCAATAACGAACTATGTAACGTACCTTTAAAATTTACTGAAAGTTTTCTTATTCACTTAACGGCCTGGCCACGGGGAACCGGCGCGGCGGCGGGCGTTGCGAACGGCAGTGCATCGGGCGGGGCGGCAGTCCACGGGGCACAGTTTGTACGCCACGGGCAGCTGCGTTCGCCGCCGCGACCAGATAGACCGATAGCGAAATTGCTTATCTCGATATTGCTTGGAGAGTATATAGGTACCTAGTAGTTTTTTGGTTCAAGATATAAGAAATAAAGAAAAGTATATCCAGATTTTTCAGTCGAAAACTTTGATTATATTCTTATGAATATTCAATCAAAACTGGAGAAAATGGTCAATGCAGATAGGATAGCTGGCCTAGCTAGTATTTCGGCAATATATGCTTCAGTATACCTACATTATTTCGCGACGAACATATCTAAGAAACCAAACTAGTTTTAGTTTGTTTTCTGCACTATTCGCCGTGTCTGCCGCTCGACACCGTGGCATGCGCCGTACTAATTCATACATTTGTTTCTGTCGCCCGCTGCGCCACCAGGCGCTCCGCTCGTGCGATTCGCGCGGCAAATTTCGCCAGTCGTCCCGCCGCCGTTCGCCGCTACGCGTGGAATAATTAGTACATTTCTATACATTTGTTTTAGTCGCTAGACGCTTCGCCATTCGCACCGCCCGAATATTCGCTGCAGCGAATGTCCCGTGGCCAGGCAGTAACTGTTGACGCTACTTTTTTTTCTTAAGCTTAACAATAATTCTTGTCTCTATCTAGCAAAAGATAAACACCTCTAAATATATTTGTTCTTTGACAATCTCATACATTAGAAGGCTAATGTATTTTGCCAATATGCCACAAGTATCGTTTACATGCAGGCCCGCATGAGCGATGGCAAAACATTTACCTAACCCGCCGAGCAATAACATATTTGCGAGCCACGAGGCACGAATATTAGGAAAAGCTTTTACCTGAAATGGAATGAGAAAACATACTTACTTTCAGTATTGACACTCATTCTAATGAATGTGGTCCAAAATACTGTAGCAATAAAGTCGGTTATTCTCTACATATTTATGATTCAGAAAAAAATATAATTATTTCTTCTTTCGGTCTGTTGCGTCCCGATATTAATTAATTAATGTTGATTATACAGAGTGTTGAAAGTAAGGCTGAATTTTAAAATTTTGTTTTCTTTTTAATTGGAAACAATAATTAGTAGGAACCTTTTAAGATTTGTTTTTCAAGATTTTTTTTTATTCTATTGGTCTCATTTTGAACTGGTATTTGGAATTCTACTTGATTGGCAATAAACTCGCCCTATATTGCTTTCACGTAAACCTGAGACGGAATACCATCTCCAGGCAATATAACATGTAATAGGTGTAACAATTTAATTTTAGTTTCATGTACAGATTTGATTTCTATTTATTTATACTACAAGATAGATGATACAACAATAAAATTAATTTAAAAAATTACACTTTACGCGTCAATCATAATATTTTACAAACTAGATGAGTGTCCTATCCGACTACTCTGAGAAGAAAGGCCGAAACAAACTAAGGTCAGTATGTTTCAAAGTTCAGACATAATCTTTGTCAGATCATGTGAGGAGCATGTAGATTGGTGTCTCAAATGTTATTTTGAGGAAAGATATCCAAATATAATACGTATCCATACTCTACAGCGAGTCATCAAATGGCGGATCGCGGTCCGGATCCGGACCACCGACCTATTTTGTGCGGATCTTAGGTAAACAGTACAATTTATTACTAAAACTTAATATAAAATATTTGATTTAAAAAAAAAATATTGTAATTGCCTGTAGGTAGGTACTTGTAGCACCTGGGTATATGAAACTTACTATACAAATAAATTCTTAGTAAGTACCTACATAAGAGATAAACAAAAAACGAAATAACGACATGAAGAGATTACTCGCATTCCACTACTGATACAATTCCGTTTTAACAACACTACAACAAAGAACAAAACTATCGGGAAACAGCTGTCTTGAAAATTAATTAATTGAGAAAAACTGTAAGGAATGTACCATTAAGGAATCGCTCTTTTGGACAATGATAAATGCTACTAGAACAATTCTGACGGCTTTTTTTTAAATGACTCATGATTTAATGAATGATGTTAATACAGGATGTAAAATGTAAATAGTATTTTAGTAAAAGCCAATATTTTTGGAATGCTGTTTCAGTTTACTCAGTAACTAGCTGCCCCCCACAGTTTCACCCGCATAAGTCCCGATCCCGTCGGAATATCGAGATGAAAAGTATCCTATGCCCTAATCTTGGTCATGGTCTACACATGTGCCAAAATTCATCCAAATTGGTTCTGCCGTTCTAGCGTCAAAGCTTTACAAACAAACTCACTTTCGCATTTATAATATTAAGTTAGGATAATTTGTTTTCCAAAGTTTTTCATACCTTCTAAATAGTTTTAAAATTAACCAAATAATACGCTTCAAGCTTTATGTAACTTTCTACTCGAATATTATTATTTTGACGCACACCCTAGGTAATACAGGCTATAATAGCACGAATGGCTTTGACGAGACTAAAAAGTACCTTTGAAGGTTTACTTCAACTTGAATTATTTGTTTAGGTGAGCCTGAAAAAAATACCTGGTATTCAAAACCTTATTTCTATAGAGAATTACCAGTCAAAAATGATAAAATTCCACTTTGATCTGAGTTAATAAATCTTGAACTGTAAGGACCAATTCCTAAAAATATTTTGTTTACTGCGAAGTTTCTTCCAAGACATGATTTAAATAGGGCTGTTTTCAGATTTCTGTTGAACCGCCAAGTCAATAGCAAATTCCAGTAATTCCACATTAAGTCTATATATTAAGTTTTTAGTAGACTATCATCAAAAATACGCAGGAATTACAAAAATCGAGTAATTGAGTTTTCAATCTATTACTTGATAATTTGTAAGTCCTATATAATTTTCTCAAATTGTTTCCTTTAAGTACGAATGAGTGTAGTTTACAAAATGCTCTAATATCAAAAAGACGATATTGCACCACATTGCGATGCTGGTTCCTAAATATCGGGCTACGTATCATCTAACCAGAGAAGTCCAAACTCCCGGAATTTGATACTTAAATGGATAGCTCCCAGTCAACAATGCATACTAGGGTTACAGTGCCAACGAAGCTATTGGAACAAAGAACATAACCTCGTCAACTATTAGCCAGCCAAACAGGTTGGCACGAGAGTAATGAAATATTTTCATTACTCCACTCTCGTTTGACAAACATGTTGACGAGTTCTTATACAGACGCCATTACCATACGTTGCAGTGAGCGTTTATAGAATAATTAAAAAACAACCAACTTCCAAAAAAAAAACTACAAAGTGAAAAATAACTTTAATTTCGGAAGTCGGTCTCTTTGGTATTGAATTTTCGTTTTTTGACACCAACTTCCGAAATTAAAGTAATTTTTTTCTTCACTTTGTAGTTATTTTTTTGTAAATAGGCTGTTTTTTTTTAAGTTTTTATTTATCACTTTTTTGCTGAGGTACCTACCCCACAAATTCGAATACCACTATTTGCTATATAATAACAGTGACACGAAGTTATCATCATATCATCCACATATATGTACTAAGTGGGAAAAATACGTATTGTTGAAGCTTACTCAAAAACTATACAAGAAAAGTTAATAAAATTTATGACTAAATTGGGAGCATACCCTTTCATACAAAACATGAATTTGCAAAGTCAGTCCACAATTGACGGAGAAATCGGCGGACATACATAAAAAAAAAAAAATACACGCGACGAACATACGTACACCTCCTTTTTGGATGTCGTTTAAAAATAAACCTAATTGCAACAATTTTTGTGGATTAAGAAGTAACATTCTTTATTTAACGATGGTTGGTTGGGAGCCATTGTATACTGTTAAGTTGACACCAAATCGACTCAACGTAAATCATTCAAATGTGCGCTTTAGGTAGGTATATCGTGTCCCGGTAGACTGAAACATACAGTGGTCAAAAGGAGATAGTTTTTTTTGTTCGGCGATTAGGCGCACCAAGAATTGTAATTAGGTATAATTTGCTATTTGTAGGGTTTCGTACGTCCGAATAAAAAAAAACGGTCCCCGTATGCACTGGATCACTCGTGTCTGTCTGTTCGTCTGTCACACTCAATTTGTACCCCACTCAGTTTTTTTTAAACGGTGCCGTGTGACATATCAAATGAAAGGGCTTGTTTTTCATATTTTTTTTTTAGATTTGGTTACTTTTAGGATTCCGTAGTCAAAAGGGAATCCTTATAGTTTCACCATGTCTGTCCATCCGCGGCTTAGAGTTTAAATATTAATCACGCCGACAAAGTGGTAAAATAAAAATGAGACAATTTTTTTTTTTTTTTTTGACAACAAAGTGAATTATTATATAAAACAAAAACATTTAATTTTAACTAACACCCTATGGGCGCTTACTGTCTGATATTTTTTTTTTTTTAATCTATTTTTTTACTATTTTTTGTTCATAAAAAGTAAATATGACAACTTCTCATTTTCTTAGCATTAAATATGAATGATTGATTTGAATGAAAATTATTTACTTATCAATGAAACTTAGATACACACATCGAGAGTCTAGTGGTAAATTATCTTAAAAAAAAGAATTATAGAAAAATAATTTATTTGCTAGTTGATTCATTGACATGGTCTCATTAATACCCTAGAGTTGGTCGAGTTGGTCGATAGGTTGGTATCCTATGGGATATAAAAAAAACACCTTGTATATAACGAAATTAAAAGGAAAACTATTACAGCTATGTAGGCTCTACAAGTTAACGAATAATAATAATCGACCACCTTACTTTTTCAGTTAGAATGTTTGGGAGAATATGTTTTTCAACTACAATGTTAAGTTAGTTCTTGGGATAAATTCATCCATTCAGCCCTTCATTGTGCGTGGTCCGATAGCCACCTGGCCGGTTTTTTTTAGGTATAAGACGATTAATAGAAGTAACAATACAGGGGTCCAAAAAAACTATCGCCTTTAAGTGAAAGTAGGGTGCATAAGTATAACTCGCGTCAATGTATGTTAAGTATACAAAAACACCCACTATGTACTATCGAGGACACTGGCGCCTGACCACTTTTCGACCTTATTGACAAATTGACAAAAGACAATAAGGTCAAAAAGTGGTCAGACGTAAAAATAAGGTCGAAAAGTGGTCAGGCCCCAGTGTCCGCGATAGTACCTATATAAAAAAGACACGCTCAAACCAGTAACACTGTAAGAAGATATCTGTGACAAACAAACCAAACCGATTTATTTTATTAAAAGTAAAAATACAAAGGCTCCAACTTCAATCTCTCACAATTGTTTCCGGCCAAAAGATTGTGAAGATAATAAAATCCTTGTTTAACAAACTCCAGAAAAATTGAGTTAACATGAAATACTTTTGGCGTCCCGTTGTCTGCCAAATAAATTCCATCGAGGAATAGTTTGGTACGCAAAGTTGTGTTGCTTTATCCCAAAATTGTATCACATGAGGACTTAGTCCACAATGTATGTAAACCTTGTTGGCAAATTGAATTACTGGTGTCTTGTGAACTTCAAGCCTTTGCGGTTTAGCTCGGGGTTGAGCTTTGGTTTACGATTTCAAGGTGCCAAGATAATTTCTAAAATTTTCCAACCCTTCTTAAACTTCCTTTTTTTTACCTTTCTTGTTCTCAAGTCAAATTTCCCACTGGGCGAATCCTCAAAACTTTTCAGTTTTTTTATAGTCCTATTTGCAAAGTTATAATATCTTATTTTTAAGCAATGAATCACAAACTTACTAAACACAGCATTCTATAATGTTGTAGGTGTACATTTTTCTGTCAGCCTATCTGCAAAGCCGTATATTCCGATTGAATACTTTTGCCATGGTACATGGAAATTATTCTATACACGTAGATATCTCAGCTTCATTTCCTCGTTTCCTACGTCAGGCACATAAGGAGGACAGGTGAGAGGACAGCACGTCCTCAACACAACCCAATTAAGAAGCCAAGAATGCGGTCACCATAGTCGGAATTACATTGATTTGAACAGCACCGACGCATCTCGTGCCTATTGGAATTCCGCTCAGCCGTAAATATGGTCACCAGGATTAATCAAGTAAAAAGGGGACGGCGGTCCATATGTGAATACATACATAACATCACGCTTGTTTTCCCCGATGGGTTAGGCAGAGGTGTACCTATAGTATACCCCCACCCCCACATTTCACTAGTTATGTTTAAGTCCCATGTAATAAGGGACGATTCTATTGCCATCAACCGGGCACTAATCCAGACTCCGGACTGCTACTGAGAAATTCCTAATGGATAAACCCAATAACACTTTAATCGACCTGGGAACCGAAACCCAGGACCTCCTGCTTTGCAATAGCGCTTGCAACCACTTGACGAACGATGTAGTCATATATGTATTAAAACACATTCCCTTATCAACGTGCCTGCTCACTTCTAAGCATTGTGTTCGGGCCAGTAGTTTGATATCAATATAATTGTTCAACGGTTGCTATATTGTGAGGAACGCTCCAGTAGGGTGAGTGTAGGCTGTAGGCACTCCATACCCCCATTTGGCTCCTTTGATCGTGTGCTCGCGCTAATTTATGCAATTACTGCTTACTCAGCAACTTGGCTTGATATCAAGAAATTGACGATGGTGAGGCCCGACTTACTGATAATTTTATTCAAGCCTCGCTTCACACCACAAACAGGCAAATGTTTTCATTAGAATTTGTAGGCGAGCATAATATTACTTTATTAGATTTTGTGGGCTTTGTTTGCTTAGGATTAGATATTATACATGATGATGGCATTGTGTTCTTATGCACAGGATAGTTTATCGTAGAATATTTTCCGTTTTTAGACTTTCCTGAAATGGTAAAGGTAAAGTGGTATGCTTTTAGATAAAACAGCAAAGCCTACTCTGAAATTTTATCTTTGTACAGTAACCTGTTAAATAAAACAGTGCTATTATAAATTATAGCACTCTCTACCTGCACCACTATTGTATAATATTAAGTTTAACTATATTAAAATTATGAGTTACGACTGGGCATAAAATTAAATCAGTTATTATATTATAATGTCTCATTAAATCTCAGTATTTCTTCATTAAAACTAAGTAATTATTTCACATTCTACCTCGGTATCAACGTAGTTTTAACAAAATTACGTAACAAATTAAATAATGTTAGTTGAGAACGGAGAGAATACAAATATTCCTTCCCAATATTATTTTAAGATACTAGTAGATTGTAGATGGAGGGTTTTCATTCATGCTTATTTGCGTAGGTGTGAAATCCCGAAGGCTTTATATACTATAGGATGTCTGACTTCAGCGTCAACGCTCCGATCGACGTCTGAAAGCAACGCACAGCGTCGGCGGTCAATACGTCCGTAGTGGACGACGATGCGACGCTTCAGTCGTTGCTCGCGACTGGTCGTGTGGACGTAGTCGACGCTCCAATGGTTCGAAATAACTAGAGATGCGCCGCAAAGGGTTTGAATGCCGAGTACGATTCCAGGATACCAACGTCGACATGAGAAAGAGACCACAGTATATTTCCATAGTAAGCATCATGACGCGGCGTGCGGCATTTTTTTTTTTTTTTGTTGTTGTAATGATCAAATAACTTTCCCGCTCTAGGTGGAGCGGGAGGGCGTGTCAGACTGACGCTGTAATCTGCCGACGGCGTTTATAGCTTTCATAGCGACCATAGCTTTACATGTCTTTGTTAGCAAACATTGTGATCTTGAACATCTTATAAAGGTTTGTTTTTTTTGGATTGAACTAACTTTACACTAAAATATAAATGTATTTATCTATGCTAATATTGTGTTTTTTTTACCGCGCTAATCTCTGGAACCATACGAGTCGGATTAGAAAAAATATTTTTGCATTTGCTAGCCCAACTCTTGAGGAAGGAGCCGGAAAAACCGATAGGAGCCGAAAAAAATAGTCTGAAAGAACGCCCAGCGAAAACGAAGTAACAGCGCGGGCGAACGATGCGATGCGACGCGGTGGGTCGTGGAAATAAGAAATTTCACGCGGACGAAGTCGCGGGCAGAAGCTAGTATATTATAATAAAATAAAAAATATTTGTGTTCAGTAAATTTTAATAGGTAATAATGTTATTAAATATTCAAGCGAATTATTTGTTAAAATCAGTAGGTGTTACTAAAACTGACCCCAACTACATTTGGATCGAGGTACCTAAGGCAATGCGTATGCAAATCTCTGATCCAATCACTTGGGTTATATCCCACATTTCTTTACCCGGATGTATTTTCCAATCTCACAGTATTATCTCTTATCTTTACACCCCAGTTCTCGCGAAATAGATAGCAATCCGAAAGGCCAAGATTGCTATCGCCCGACATAGCCTAGCTTCCATAGTTACACTAGCATATAGCATGCAGACTGTTTCCGAACACATTATTACGCAAACAAGATATAAATCCTTCGGGTACGTAACTTAGTATAAACAGATACATATTACAGTCACACTTGCAGCGCTGCGCTGTACGTTGCCAAACTTCAGGAAGGAGACTTAACGTCGATCCAACTAAAGCGCTTGAAGTGCAGGTAGAATCCGTTCGAGATTAAAACATCCCGGTACACTATTACCCTATTGAACTTCAATGTTTTAAAAGATACATAATAAACAAGTAGGTACTTAGTTTCACAGCTCGGCAAGACGGTTCATTCTGGAAGTTGGAAATATCGCAAATATCAGTCAAATATTACGCTATTTTGATTATTTTATCAATATTACTAAATTAACTTATAAAATATCGCTCTGTAGTCTGCACGAAAATATTGATTCATGAAAAATAACTTAGAGAAACTTTCCTACCACTTTTTTAAACTCCTAAAACTGTTACAATACCTACCTAATCTAACCTACCAACCTAATTCAGTGTTATTATTGTCAAAGTCAAAGTCAAAGTCAAAGTCAAATAATTTATTTCAATTAGGCACATAAAAGGCACTTATGAACGTCAAGTTTACAAAAAATAGAATTGATTCTAGTCGCCCCTTCCAAAAGGTAGTTTTCGTATGGAGAAGAATGGGCAAGAAACTCCACCGTTACTCTTTTAAAATGTTTTTACAATATTTTGCATACATTAATTATATAATTATATGTGAAGACGATGCATCTAGAATAAGATTACTATACCGCGATAGGTAAAAAAGAATGAAAAATAAAGCAATTACAGATAAATTAAATATGTGACAGATACATAGTGCTCACATATTTACAAACATTGTAAAATTATACGATATTCCTAACATTTTAACAAGTAATACTAATAAGTCAGTGTGTGAGTTCAAGAAGTCACAGAATGTAAAATCAGTGTTATAAAAAAAAAAAACAAATACATAATGAAATAAGCAACCAGTTTGATTTTGTCTAGACTCTAAATTGTCCTATGGAGCAGGACCAGCATGTTTCCAAGCATTCTTATCTTGGATATAATCCTCTAATTTGTAATATCTTGTTTGCAGAGTGTGCTTTTAATATGAGTTTTAAATTTTCTTTTATTTAAGTAATTGTAATATATCACAAGGTATTTTATTGTAACATTTAACACAGTACCCCATAAAAGATGTATGTACTTTAGATAATCTGAAAAATGGTTGATCTATTTTATCTTTATTTCTAGTATTAAAATTATGTCTATCACTTATTTTATTAAAGATATGTAGATTTTTTCTTACATACATAATATTTTCATAAATGAATTGGCAAGGTACCGTCATAATATTAATCTTTTTAAATAGTTCCCTGAGAGATTCGCGACGATGTAGATTATAAATGGCTCTGACAGCTCTCTTTTGTAAAAAATATTGCAATTCGTGATCAATATTTTAGTGCACTACAGAACCAAAATTCATATTTTAATATAGTATGGTATATATTGATGAATTTATCAAAACAGCGAAATATTTGACAGCTATTTGCGACGTTGCCAACTTTCAGCATGCACCCACTTACGACTTCACTTTACGTCCGGCCGGTGGTCCCTTTTCACGCTGGACCGAACAAATGCTCGCTATTTAGCCTCGCTGTTTTTAGACTACGCTATCTTTACTTACGTATACATAAGGGTTGTAAGGTAGATTATTAGAAACCTTACATCCGGCAACGAAAGCAACCAGTAGGTACTTATTTTGTAGGCTTAATTATATAGGACCTTTAATACAGAACCCTAACACGGCGAAACTATAAAGTTTCGTGTTTTCCGTCTGTGTTTCTTTCCGCGGCTTAGCTCAGAGACGGTAAGTACTAGAAAGCTGTAATTCGGCATAGGTATACATATTACCGACGAAGTGGTAAAATAAAATCAATAAAAATATATATTTTCAGGGTACCTCCCCTACCCGTAAAGTGGGGATGTTTTTTTTTTCTATCGTCTATCCCGATAGGTACCGTTGGAAAGGTCGTAGTATATATAACGAAGTTAAAAGGAAAACTATCACAGCGATGTAGGCTTTACAGGTTAACGAGTAATAATCGACCAGCTTAAACTTTCAGTTTGAATAACATGATCTCCCATACATTCCTTAAGGGAGAACATGTTTTTCAATTAAAATGTTCAGTTACACGCACTTAGCCGGACACGCACTTAGCCGGTTTTTGTTTACTTAATGTTTTTTTGTCTGTTGGGTAAATAGAAGACTTCATTCTGTTATACATTTTTCTAATTCTTCTTGTTCCTTAAAGGGACAAAAGGTATTTTAGCATTGAAAGTATGTACAATGTTAGGTTTTGTAAAAGGTAAGTTTTCTATTTGGAATTGTAAAGGCAGATCATGTCCCTAGGCTTTCTAGTTGTATAAGTGTAGCTGTATAAAATAATATTGCTGTATATTTACTTCAACTTTACATAAACCATATAACTCCTTGGTTGCCCCTTCTGGCTTCCCCTTTATGAGTAAACCGCACACTAAAAATAAGTCAATATCAAAATGATGATTCAAAAAATGTTCTCGAAATGGTATCCTTATCAATATTCAGTATTCCATGGGAGTCCCCTCGCGTTAAGCACTTAATAAATCTACAAAGCAATATCAGTTTGAATTTACCGGTGAGATAAATTGATATCGAAATTGCTCGTAACTCAATAGATAACGGAGCGGGAAAACGGTAAAATTAATAGCGCGGCCTAATTGGCATGTTTTTTTTATGTTTTTTTATATTTTTCAGCTATAGAAGTATTGTGGAACTTTTTAGCCGTCACCTGGGTTATTAATATTAGATCATCTTTCTGGGTGGTTCGGGTTCGTAGAATAAATGCCAGTTATAATACTCGTAATTTTGTGTTGAAGTAGAATATTTGGTGGTCAATAATTATGATTAGTGCTTTATGATTATATGGATGAAGCACAAATAAATGAATAAAATATGATGGCATTACTCGCGTTTATCAGACTTCCAAGAAATTCTGAGGTGGTATTTTCCATTCGAAGTATACGAAGGCTGATCATAATGAACATTTTATTTAAACATCAAAAGCTCTGAAGCAAGTATGTACATAAAGTTTAGTTTTCTATCCTATGTCAGTATAGAAGTGACTCTTCTCAAAGTTCGTAAAAAACAAACAAAAGTTCCAAGTAAAATCGGCTTAGTAGTCATTGGACTTATTCGCGAAATGACGTGTAGTCGTTTATGGACTTATTCGCGAAATGACGTGTAGTCGTTTATGGACTTATTCGCGATTTGCCTCATTCTGAAAATGCCCTATTCGTGAAATAAATCTAATCAACACCAATGTTTTAGGTATCTGTGAAATCTTCCACAAAACCTGATGTGACGTAAGAAACAAAACACAAATACAAAGTTGATCCCAAACTTGAATACAATTGTTTATCCTGCCTACCATACATAGCAAACAACACCCAGGTGCGTTCTGTCCTGGAAAGTTACCATGCGAAAATGTATACGTAACAAAATACCTCGAAATGGGTAATATGTTATCGCTGCGGTAAGTTAAAGCCACATTAATGTGAGTGAGCCTGTTCCAAGATAGTAGAAGTATTGTGGTTAAATGTACCGCGCGTGAGAAACGATTGGTCTTTCCTGGACCTAACATTGTCTGAAGTCTAATGTGTAATACCAAGTGATGGTAAAAATAGTGCAGCTGTTTCTTTTATTTCGAATCAGATTGGAACGAGAACAAACCGCTCAATACCTTTTTTTATTAAGGACGGGGATCGTGTTGATGGAATCTTGAACTTTTTATTTATATCACAAAATCCACTCACGATTGGGAAGAATTTTCACGGATAAATCGCGATACAACGGATCATATCAGCTTACCTATAAATGTCACCACTATTTTATTATTGCTTCAAGTTTATTTAGATATCGGGGTCTCCAAAAAGCTTAAGACCTTTAACCTTTGAGCATAGGTATATAGGTCAAAGGTGAGGTACCTTATGGTTCGTTAACTAAGCCATTCTATACAAATAATAGCCGTCGGTTACATAATCATTGTAGTTTATGTGACAAGTTAATTGTTAGTTTATCTTGCAAACCAAGTAAGAAGAAGGAATGAAGGCAGTTTTGGACACAAGCCAAAGCTCGAACGAATCTTGTCTCTAAAAGTTTGCATAACATTTTAAGTACAGGAAAATAACTTCAAATGGCTATTCTATTCATTGTGTTCCAAGATTCCTAAGTAAGAAACACGCTTTATAAACTTAACAAAAGATTTTTATTAACTTGCAGAAATAGAGAGGTTCATAATAAACTTGATTTTAAAACTAGGTTATATACAGTGTGATGTTACAAGACGTTTTCCACAGTTGGAAAATACACTTTATCACAACACAATGCTCGTAAAAACCTTTCAAAATTGATGATTGAAAAGTATAATATCGTTTGGTTACGTAAAATAATATTTTATTAAACCAACACAATTTTGTTTCAATAATGAAGTAACTTAGTAATAAAAATTCGCTGCGTTGTAATATCAAATTCTTTTCAAATTTTCGAAGTGCAAAAATTCTCCGTCATTAAATTTGGTCTACTTTATATTCAAATACGATTTTATCAAACTTCAAAAGTAAAGATAAGGCTTCGCTGTGATACAGAATTCAATAAAACGGGCACAGACTTTTGATGTATTGAGTAGGAATAAAAATAAACGTAAGACTTTGAAAAGGTAAGTTTTTTATTTATGTAGTATAACATAAATAAGTGTGTGACTTGCGTGAGGATCGGTTTCGACCCAAGGCGCTCATTATGCTGCCTTTATCAAAGAATGAAGGTCAAAAGGGCGCGTCCTAATCAACAATCTTCATCTTGTACCACACCATGCTTCCTACTCTTGGGAATTCAGAACTTAATTCTTTCCGCTTAACAAGGAAACTTGGCAAACGTTCGACTTTACCCGTAAACTTAAATGAAAGTAGGTATTGCAATTTATTTTTTGAAACCACTTACAACTTTACCTGGATATACTTCTCTATGTTTATCGTTCCAAATGAATCGTTTACGTAATTTCAAGTCTCGAATTGCTTGGAAATGGTTTTACGTTTCATTTCAAATTCAAATGTTACTTAACGTTATTTCGGTATTTAAATATGAAATAAATTTAATTAATTATTCTGTTACGATCGCAAAGCGTATCTTTCTTTGGAATTCAACAGAACTCTGAACACAAAATAACTTCCATTAGCGTTTGCTTTCCCGGAACTGGGGCACTAGAAGACTAATATACCAATATAATATAATATATGTAATGTTACCTTTTTAAATAAATTAATAAGATCTGAAACTGAAGTTGTAGGGCTTCAGGTATATGTGATGAATTAAAGATTTTTCATCGAATCGAATGTTGGCAAAAAGGACGATGGGACGTCTGAAGTGTTTGCCAATTGAGTTGCCAACCCTGCCAAAAGTTATGTTGCCTTTATATGTACAACCGCAGAAATTTATTCATATTTATTTATTATTTGCGGTGAACCACTTTTCACCTTTATGCCCTTAGTAATAAGGTTGAAGTCAAAGTCAAATCATTTATTTCAAATAGGCACCTGTGTAAGGCACTTTAGAAAGTCAAAATTTACAACAAAAAAAAAATTGATTCTAGTCACCCCTTCCAAAAGGTAGTTTTTGTATGGAGAAGAATGAGCTCTTGCTCATTCTTCTCCATGCGAAAACTACCTTTTAACTCCACCGTTAATCTTTTAAAATATTTTACAATATTTTGTATTGGTACATTAGTTATATATTTATATTATGTGAAGACGACACATCTAGAAAAAAAAAACCAATTGGAAAAAAAATGTAACAACGACAGATAAGTTAATTACTTATGTGATAGATACATGGAACATGGTGCTCACATATTTACAAAGATTGTAAAAGGAGACGATTTTCCTAAAATTTTACAGTTAATAAGTCAGTGTGTGAGGAAGTATTCACAGAATGTAAGATAAATGTCATAAAAAAAATAGAAATTATACAATAAAATTTAGCACCCAGTTTGTTTTGTCTATTTTTTTTAAGTGGTCCCCCGCCAGTGTCCGCGATGGTTCATTGCTTCTTTGGCGTTTGACTGACGTTTGTGCAATTGTTTTGTGAAATGTCATAGTACATACTAATTCCATGGAAATGTCTTGAAAAAAGAAGATGGTGGCATTAATTCTGATTTTAATCACGCACCAAAAGAACCTTGTAGCGCTGTAAGTAACTTATAAACCGGCACTTAAAAATGCTGTTTGACCTAAAAATTGTTTCTCAGGACAAGTATATATACAAGGAACTCTACGCTTACTCTAATAAGAATTATAAATAATGAACCAAACAGGAAAATTACACAACATTTTCTTATTTTACTGACGTAGCTACATAAATTGTGGAGTTTCGCTTGAAGCAAGCTTCATTATAATTTACACAGTCGTCGAACATGTGTTGGTTAAATACATTAATATGGACGTCGGAGCTCTTCTTGTGAAACCTTGTTGCATCCTGCTAGTGTCTCCACCTATATTTGAGTATATTATAGCAAGGCTTTTGATCATAACAGTGTAGTTTATAACATAAAACAGTAGGTAAAGTCAGCATCATCATATGGAAGAAAATCAAGAAGATTATAACCTTGGAGAGAAGTTATATAATAGTAGTTTATGAAACAGTTGCATAATTAGGGGTATTAAAATACGAGTGTGTGTTTAAAAACCGAGCCGTAGGTGAAGTTTTTATATTATATATATATTTCTTTTATATTATATATTTTTTTATTTTATAGTATCATACGAGTGTTTTAATACCTAGTTATGTGCAGTTTCATACACTACTTTATCTACTCTCATACATTGGCATTGAACCTACTAAATAAAAGATCAAAGTTAAAGATCAAGAATAAAAAATCCCACGAAATTCAGTACAACAAAACATAATAATGAATAGCGCCTGCACCCAGCAGATCACCGCGCATGCGCTAGAGTGGTGCTGTTGTCCCACGCTTACGTTCCTTTACAAAAGTTGGTGGAAACTCCTTGGTGATATTAACTTCTTGGATTTGCTCTTCATCGTAATAGAAAAATAGTAGATTATTAACCAAGGGGATAAAGCAGTGTCTTCTGTCGCGGGTGACGATTTAAATCGCGAGCGTAACGAAGGACTCGAGGTTTACTCCCGAGCGTAGCGAGGGTGTTAAAAACTTAAATCACGAGCGAAGCGAGGGATTTAAGACGAGTCCTGAGTGTAGCGAGGGATTTAAGTTCACCCAAGACTAAGACAGCTTTATCACCGAGGAAAATACTCTACTTTTCGTACCATTTGCGAAAAAATTAACACAATAATAATATGAGATAAGCATTTATTAAAAATAATGACAATTAAAAGTAAAAGTTAACATTCGAAACATTGGTCCAATTATTGATAGAGAGAGTTACATTTTTGTTTGGTACATTTATTGTTGACGAGTTGATTTGAGTATTTCTCTGTTCTTGCGTCTGAGGAACTTGCGTTTCATTGTAGATAGTATACGTCGGAGATTGTGGTGGTGGTGCATCGTGAGTTACGGACGAAGATAAGATGCCGGAAGTTGATGGTTGTGGCTCTGATGGATTAAGTTTTATATTTTTGTTAATTTGACTGCTTAATATGGTTTTATTCGCCATTGAGCTTTCGATATAACCCTCAGCTACTCCATCAGAGCTCCAACCACCGTGTCTTTTTATTGACGTAATATCCGCCCCTGAATCCGCCAAGAAAGTCGCCGAAGTTCTTCTAAAGCAGTGACCGGTGTAGAGTTCAACATCTTTAAGTTTTAAATATTTAGCAATTTCCTTTGGCATATTGCTAATTTTATTTTTGCCGATGGCTTGTCGAGTACATTTCCCATTCCGATAGTTTATAAAAAATCTATTGTTTTCCATGTTGGTGGGACGTAATGCTTGGTATTTATGAATGATTTTAGTATATTGTCCTTGTACAATGAATGACCGATTTTTCTTTGTCTTAGTTTCCTTTACATTAATCAGCAGCAACTCATTGGAATGATTTTCAACGTCCTCCACCTTTAAGTTTACAAGTTCACATCCGCGGCAAGCACCATTGAGTCCAAAAATTAAGGCCACCTATAACAAAGATAAAAAAACAGGTAAATATATAGAATAATTACCATTACTAAGATACGAAATATTCATAGTTAAATCATGTATACTTACTTTTGTGGCCAGAAAAACTTCGTCAGGAGCTTCATTAAGAAATTTTTCCACATTTTGAGTCGTAAAAATTTTAGACTTCTTTGCGCAATGCCCTTCTGATTTTCTTTTTAAAAAAGTCAGTAATTTCGTGAATCTGTTTATTTCAATGCTGTGTTTGATGCTTATTGTAGCCTTCAGTTTTGAGTATATGCACCAAAGTGTATTCGGATTCTTTGTCTTGGATAAATAATCAAAATAGACAAGAAGTACTGATTCTGAAATTGATAGGCCTTTCGCACTTCTCCACGTTGAAAATTCTTCATAAGTTTTTAAATAATTTTCCTTTTTTGCTGCTGATTAATGTAAAGGAAACTAAGACAAAGAAAAATCGGTCATTCATTGTACAAGGACAATATACTAAAATCATTCATAAATACCAAGCATTACGTCCCACCAACATGGAAAACAATAGATTTTTTATAAACTATCGGAATGGGAAATGTACTCGACAAGCCATCGGCAAAAATAAAATTAGCAATATGCCAAAGGAAATTGCTAAATATTTAAAACTTAAAGATGTTGAACTCTACACCGGTCACTGCTTTAGAAGAACTTCGGCGACTTTCTTGGCGGATTCAGGGGCGGATATTACGTCAATAAAAAGACACGGTGGTTGGAGCTCTGATGGAGTAGCTGAGGGTTATATCGAAAGCTCAATGGCGAATAAAACCATATTAAGCAGTCAAATTAACAAAAATATAAAACTTAATCCATCAGAGCCACAACCATCAACTTCCGGCATCTTATCTTCGTCCGTAACTCACGATGCACCACCACCACAATCTCCGACGTATACTATCTACAATGAAACGCAAGTTCCTCAGACGCAAGAACAGAGAAATACTCAAATCAACTCGTCAACAATAAATGTACCAAACAAAAATGTAACTCTTTCTATCAATAATTGGACCAATGTTTCGAATGTTAACTTTTACTTTTAATTGTCATTATTTTCAATAAATGCTTATCTCATATTATTATTGTGTTAATTTTTTCGCAAATGGTACGAAAAGTAGAGTATTTTCCTCGGTGATAAAGCTGTCTTAGTCTTGGGTGAACTTAAATCCCTCGCTACACTCAGGACTCGTCTTAAATCCCTCGCTTCGCTCGTGATTTAAGTTTTTAACACCCTCGCTACGCTCGGGTGTAAACCTCGAGTCCTTCGTTACGCTCGCGATTTAAATCATCACCCGCGACAGAAGACACTGCTTTATCCCCTTGGTTAATAATCTACTATTTATAGCATTATTTTGTTGGAGAAAAAGTGTTATAATATGTTTTTTTTTTTAATTTCGGTATTGTGTTTATAAAGTAAGTCAATATAAACTCGTTTTTAAGTTTATAATTCGAATATTACTTATGAGAGTACATAAAGTCCATTTCAGCATATTTAAAGCTGAAAAATATTTGAATTCATGGAATTGTAAGTACAGTCAGAGAAATTGATTGTTTATCAAAGTGAGTACCTTACAACTTAAATTGTCCATATATTCAAATCACAACTGACATTCTGAGACAGGTGTATGAAATGACTATAACACGGCAAATTGACGCAATATGTCAATTTGATAAACAATCGATTTCCCCGACTGTTATCGAAAGCGTTTTATTAAATTGGAAAAGGCTTCATGCCTTCACTTCCACCACCTGACGGCGGGCCGCTCAGTAAACAAGCGTTTAGTAAAAGGCATTTCACGAGTTGATCAGTCAGTCTGCGTGCTATTTTCAACGAGTCCACAAGTATTCACCTACAGGCTGGGGAAAAGGGTAAGGCGTATGCTGAGACGCATGTGACACAGGTCCACGCAGCGCAGGGCAGAGCAGATTGTGTTATGCATGAACGTGCATCGTGCAACGCAGACATGTGTCTGTCCTGCTCTGCGTCTCGTTGTAGAGCGGGCACAGATTTCTGCACGACGCGTGACGCGTGTTTTTACCACTGATTCATTATTTTGTTACAATTACAGATTTTTTTTACTATCTAGGACGCGAATGTGTCTGTGTCGCAGCGGCTCGCGGCCTATGTCTACCTCGCCTGCGCTAACCTGGAAAATCTGTACTGTGCTGTGTCACCTGTGTCTCAGCATACACTTAGCCTAACAAGTATCACCGTGTGCACAAGTCCTAACTATTTTTTCATTCCTAAATTAGTTTAGTTGTGGCAGCTAAGTATGTAAATTAAAGAAAAATTATAAAGTTTTGTATCGAGTTTTACGGATACTCCATCTAGTGTTCATAAAAGGGGTAATAGCTACACCTCATCCGAGATACTTTATCAAAGCCAAGAATATGCCATCAGACTTAAAATGTTTGATCTAAAAATCACCAGACCATTTGTCCGTTCTATTTACGTCACTATTTTCACTCGAACGGGTTTCACATGGAAAATAGATCCACGTCTCTTGCTTGATTCCCCAAATTCTATTTGAATCAGTGAATGTTAAGTCGGTTTGAAGTAATGCGGCGTACGGTGGTCATCCATCAAATACCTAGTTTGGGAGTGTTTTGTTCATAGTGTTTTAGGTACATTGTATGTAAATAAGTAAATGTAGGTTATTCGTGTCTATTTCTCAGTGGTATTCTAATTTAAAGTCTGGATAAGTGTTCCAACTTAGTATTTAGTCCTTTTAAAATTATTATAAGATCCGATTTAATATTATTGTTTATTTTGAGACCAATATCTGATAAATTATGAAAATATCTTGTTTGAGGATAAACATCACGTAGTTTATAAGTCGTTCTTAGTTAGTTTGGGGGTACTGAAAGTACTCATTTATCGTATAACAAACAATAATTATTATATTAATTCAGTCTATTTTTTAATTTTTTGAGCATGTCTTCAGTATACAAACTTCTTCTAACATTAAAACCAATAGGTAAAGGAGACCGACATTTAAAACTTTTACTATAAAAAATACGTGCTTACATCTACTCAATTTTTTTTAGTATTCATTGGGGATAATCCTTTAAAATAAAGAACAGCGAAAAAGTATCGAAGTTGCCTGAGATCCTAGCTAAGAGTGGCTTTGGGTTAATACAATTTCAAATTAAATTATTTACTTAAAGTATTTCAACGAAAAATACTTAAGTACATTTTGTCAGTACTTATATATTATTAAAGCCGAGAAACGTGATGTTTTCTTAAAAAAAGCCATATTTTCGACGAGAGCTCCATTAATGAATTTAAATAATGATAATACGAGGTGATAAAAACCTTTACAATAGGACCAAACCTGAAATCGTGAAAAATTAATCAGCTGTTCCCGACATTTAGTTGAGTTATGCGAACTGGTCTAAGTTCCGCAAAGTAACGACCTTGTCCCATCTGTTTAATGAATGAAAAGTATTATTTATCAAATTTAGTATGTTAAAAAATATATCGCGAGTGGCTTGGCAAAAAAAAATCCTGGCCAGACTATGATTAATTAAAAATGCAAAAACATTTTTTTTTTATTGCACTGTTTCGTTTAACGATTAATTCGTTTTAGTAACAAATATTTCTCTTAAAAAGGACTTTCCATTGATATATCACATAAAGCCAAAGCTTGCAAAAGTCGAGTTAGTAGCAAAGCACCTCCTTAAAAAGCTATTTCAATTTGCAGTGGTTAAAAATAGTCAATTTTGAACTAATCACAGTTTGGCCAAGATTTTTTAAGCCAAATCACTCGCGATATATTTTCTAACATACTAAATTAGATTTAAAATGCTTTTCATCCATTAAACAGATGGTTGCAGGTCGTTTGTCTGTGGATCCTATGCTATAGGAGCAGTTGATGATGGGCTCAAATCTAATTCAGAACAATGTTCAAAGTCAAAGTCAAATCATTCATTTCAAGTAGGTCATTAAAAGGCACTCGTGAACGTCAAAATTTACAAGAAAATACAATTGTTTCTAGGTAGTTGTGTCATTATAATTATGTTATTGTAATAATATGCAAAACGTAAAATTGTCTGATTTCATTCAATGCTCAAGCATAAAGTAGGTAAAATTCTATTTCTACGCTGCATAAAACATGAATATGACGTATTATAACATATTTCAACTTGTGTCAGTAATAAAAACTCAACATACACACATCCACATCGGCTTTAAGTGCAACGGAACTTATACAGAGTGACTTTTCATGTTTCGTAATTCCATAGCAGTGCGACGTACTTGTATGAACCGACAACTTTACAGGAGCGCGACGATCGCTCGATGTTCTGACTTTTCTACATGATCAAAGAAAGTCCTAGATAGTTAAGTACTAACGTTATGTCATTACGTAGCGTTTTGGATAAAATAAGTAGATATCAGTAATGTGGTCATCCATTCAGCATCTAGAATACCTAGGTAGATGCCTAATGTTACTCTTTCGACAAAAACATACTATTGTGTTTAACTTTACAAAACTATAAAGGTGTCAAAGAAAACAACAAAGTACGATAAAAAAATATTTTATTAATTCGTAAGCTTTGACTACGAAACCGTAGCTATTCTACGCCGTAGCAACCGCGTAGCAACCGCTTCTAGCATATTTTTCT
The DNA here is from genome assembly GCA_947364205.1 of Agrochola lota. Classification (NCBI taxonomy): domain Eukaryota; kingdom Metazoa; phylum Arthropoda; class Insecta; order Lepidoptera; family Noctuidae; genus Agrochola; species Agrochola lota. The sequence continues at coordinate 10,851,054 of OX376223.1, read as the reverse complement.
TAGAATATTTTCTTAGTATTTAGTGTAGATCTTCGTTGATATTTCAAAGGAACCACGTTCTCCTATCAATTCAAAGCCTATACTGTGGACCGCGATCGAATCCCATAAGTACTAGTCATAAAGAAATCTCTTCCATATAATTTTTAGGTCTTTTCAATATTATTCTTTATGTCCAATAAGTTATAAAAGGTAAACGATGGACATTGTATGCGGCCCATGGAGTATTAAATGGCCCAAGACATATGCTGTAAACTTTTGTGACACGTTGCCAATATTATAAAGATGGGCTTTTGATTTGCTGAAAGTTATGGTCTTGAAAATATAAAATTCTAGTCAGTAAGGACCATCGGACGAGGGGCTGTCTTTTGATGACCATATTATAGTCGGGTGAAAGAAAAAAATATTTTCCTTTAGTCTTTTCGTAAATACAATCAAAGAAAATGTTTCAACAATTGTGATTTTCAATTGTGATGTCGTGATGGCCCAGTGGTTAAGGCCTCGCCTCGGCCTCGTGGGTTCAAATCCGGGCAAGTACCAATGTGACTTTTTCAATTCATATGTTCTTTCTGAGTTTGTCTTGGACATTACTGACATCGGTGAAGGAAAACATCGTGAGGAAACCTGGACTTATAGTTAATATAATTCTGAAATCGCCAACCTGTCTTGAGCTAGCGTGGTGATCAATGCTCGTGCCTTCTCTGTATGAGAAGAGGTCTTTGCTCTGCAGTGGGACAGTAACAGGCTGATATTATTAATTGTGATTTTGTACATGACACACAAATATTGAACATCGTTAAAGATCTGCAGAACCAAACAATGTATATACTTAATAATTGCTTATAGGTGAAGGCAAAGCTGCACAACGACGACACTGGTCCTTGTTTTACCCTCTCTAGTTTTCCCACAAGTTTACCTACACGACGTATACCAGTTACATTCAAATTCGAAGAGATATTTCATCAACGCTTATAAGAATGAAAATGTCTGCGAAAAACAAGTCCAGCTTTACAAACATTAAAATCTTCTCGTAAACTAAGTTTTGGAATCAGAGTTGCAAGTTTAAAGTTCTTAGCGAAAGACTTTTAATACTTTCCGTAGTTTTCGTCTTCAAAGACAAGAAAATGGCCGCCATAGATATTTTACGACGGATGAATAACAATAAAAACTTTACATTTGTCTCTGAACGGTTCGTTTTCAGACAAACGTTACAGATTGATGTTTGTACATTTACCATTGTTACTGGCACTTTCTTATCTGCAACTCTTTTGTGATAGATAGAGGAATTCTTAAAGAAACATCTATCTGAGTTGATCTATTACTCTAAGTGAAAGATTCTTCCATATGTATTTGCAGTTTTATTTTTTTGCAAATAATTGAAAACTAACTACGTAAGAGTAACAGCTGCAGTAACCCAATATTTGAATTCCTTTCAATTTAATTTGCAATTAAAATTGAAGTCTAATGATTAGATTTGCTTTTAGGGTTCCGTACCCGGAGGGTGCCAAACGGAACCCTATTACTAAGTGCGGATTTCACCAAAGAAATTGATCGCGTTCAGCACATCTAAACGCGTTCAAGAGCTGTCAGTGTACAATAATCCATAAAAAGTTGTACACTGACAGCTCTTGAATGCGTTTTAGAAATGCTGATCGCATTCAGTTTCATTGGGAAATCAGCCCTAAGACTCCGCTGTCCGTCTGTCTGTCAGCGGGCTGTATCTCATGAACCGTAATAAGTGGACAGCTTAACATAAAATTATAAAAATAAATTAAAGTTATAAAATAAAAGGGGTCCCATATGCTCCCATATACCAAGGGGTGCATACAAGAAACGTTTTTGTTTCGGCGTTTTTTGCTAACTATGGTACGGTGGTACGGAAGCTTATGTTTTAGGTCAATAAATAACTTTGCCAACATACGCTGTGAGGAGATTTATTGAACAGAGATTTAATGAAGCTTTTAGAAACCGAGGGTTAGTAGATTATCCTTGCGTTTAAATAATACCAAGTTATTGCTGACTGGAAGGGAAGTTTCCGTTTAAGTATTCAAAATTAATATTTTATTCTGATATGGATTCCAGAAACCATTTGGACTTAACATCATTTTTATCTCTCATAAATTCCGTCGTAAAGATAATAACTGATACTAAATTTTAATTCCATGAATATAATAATTCGGAATCGTCGTCGCCAACCCCAAATTTGATATACTTGAGGGAATCGAGGTCACCTAGATTTATTCGTGAATTCGTAACGTTGCGACGAAAAACAGTCAGTGTAGTTATGACGTGCGAGTGTATGTATCTTAGAAGAGACAAAGGGAAATCTGAGAAGCATGAAGACGAAATTAGAGGCGGAAGAGAGACCCATATGTAACGCGGTGAACGTGTTCCGAGAAAGAGGGTATGTTAAACAAACAAAGCTGAAGTTTCGCACTTTGGAATGTAGTGACAAATTGTCTATTCGGTACCGTTGGTTATTTCAGGTGAGCGACGATATAACGCGATGCTATAATATTAAACAGCAGCTGTTTTTGTTATTTTTTACTAGCTTTTGCCCGCGGCTTCTTCCGCATGGATGTCGAAAAATATCCCACGGGTACGTGCACCGGGATTAGATACCTAATAGCTGAGGAAAAGTCATTGAATGGGATACCGCTGCGCCCGCGTTGTCGTCAACCATAATTATTTTGTCACGCGTAATTTTGAATCTGTGATATCTTTTAAAGTATTAATTTTAATGATATAATGTCAAGGCATATATTAATTTAAATTAAATGCCCAATTTAAATAACATATTTTATTGGATAAGGATAAACAAAATACCTGTCAAAATTGCTTCGGAAATAACAATGAAATTTTTATCAAATTCTGAAAGATAAAAATGCATACTGTAGGTTATCCTTAGAAGATAGACATATGCTGTTGAGGACTTTTTTGTTGAACTTTTTAAAGTCTACTTTTCTGTAGTACATAAATATGATGTATCTCTAATGGCTTATGCGGCGCATGCCAGTAAAGCTCCAAGTCGATGTGATTTTTCCGACATCTTCTACAATAATCGTCATATTTCAGCCAATTTACATAAAACCTTAATGAATTATACACAAAAAACTTTCGCATGAATCACTCCGTCCATTGGTGAAAACCGTTTGAAAATCCGATTCGTAGTTTTTGAGTTTATCGCGTTCAGACACACAGACAGACAGACGCGGCGGGGGACTTTGTTTTATAATATGTAAGGATAAGGATTATAGCTCGTTTGAGCATCATTCTGTGAGTCATTCATTCACAAAATATAGGTTACAAGATACATCCAGTTCATAACACGTATTTTTGTTCAGTCGTATAGAAACAGAAGCTCAACTTGAACGGCCCACGATAGAGTGATCAGGTCCCTCATAAAATTAAATCATAGAGTGCCATTGATCGACCCTATTATCTGTCCCCGTATCCCGTATAACGGAGGGCCACTAGAGCCTTCACCTGCCAATTCAGGTTATATTGCCCCGACAATGATTGATTACTTCATTTAGTACCGAGTAAATTAAAAAAAAGTTCCAAACGTATTTTCTTTTTATGACTTTTGCGCTTATTACACGTCGGTTGTGGGTGACCTATATAGCTTTGTGGCTAAACTAGTCATAGAGGAAATGCAGAGTTCTAAATAATATGGCCTCTGAACAGCACTAACCTCATGCTCATACGTTAATGTCCTGTGGTTTTGGGCAGAATTGATATACTTAGTTATGCTGTTCATAACCACCATACGTATAATGTCTAATCGCATCAACAGGGTTAGAACTAGTGCCAAATTACTGTTTTAACCAGAATTTGGCTCAGAATAATGATGTGCTGAAAGTTTATAAAACCACAGCGTGGCTTTAATGAGCTAAGTTTATAGTTAGTTATGTGAAGCTTTATATTAATATTCAATTACATATTTTGAAGTAACTTTATAGTTTTCGTCGAAAGACTTAATGACATTCATTACGTTTAATGAACAGAATGAGAAAGCGAGTTTAAGTTAATGGTTCGATTTATACTTACCCATCTCCCTTCTGCCTAGCCTTTTTCCAACTATGTTGGGGTCGGCTTCCAGTCTAACCGGATGCAGCTGAATATCAGTATTTTACATGGAGCGACTGCCTATCTGACCTCCACAACCCAGTTACTGGGTAACACGATACCCCTTGGTAAGACTGGTTGTCAGACTTTAGGGCTTCTGACGACCCGTAACTACTGTCAAAGGTCCACGAATGACAGTCGTGACCAACGGCTTTACGTGCTTTCCGAGGCACGGAAGAGTCTTATACTTACAAGAAATAAAAGTTTTATAACTATAAAGTTTTATAATAAGTTGTATTTAATAAACAAGACACACAGACAAATAAAAAATCCAGAGTCCCACGTGTTAGCCTGGCATACATCGAACAGATTACGTGTGACACCGGATATATGTACATAGTTACATACATACCGGTTAAAATCATAACCCTCCTTTTTTCTTCGTAGTAGTTGGCTAAAAATGATGCTTACTGAGTAAATATTTATTTAGCTTATACCTAGATAGTTAATCGAAACGCACACACAAAATAGGAGATATCCGATATCTTCAGCGCACTATTTATTTGCTAAATTACTCATTAAGTACTCAATACTCAATTCTTTATTGCGTTCCATATGTATTACATATGTAGAGGGTATAACAAAGTAAAATACCAATATGGACCCTATCGGGCACAGCAATTCAAGCAATTCTATATTATTTTAAATTATTAGATGTTTAATTGGGTGTATAATTATGTATACATATTATTAGGTTTGTGCATATAGGTATAGTATATTAGTTATTTTAATTTTATCTAATAATGTAAGTACCTTATTATTATGAAATTCTTAGAAGTATTTTCATTATTATTAAATTATGTTATTATTTATGTATTCTTATTTTCATATTTATATTTGATTTCTATATTCCATATTATATTATATATAGTTAATTATTTAATTTTATTTTGCAATGGATTTGTCATCTAAAAACTCCTATACTGACAGTATGACTTGGATTCCAGAAATTGTTTCATTTTATTAATAAACATATTTGTTTTGCTTACTTCTCTAACGTCATTTGGCAATTTATTATAATTTTTTATGATAAAAAATATACCTAACCAAGAAATAAACAATCCCTGTTCCCCATGCTTACACTCACTGTTGTTTTTCTAAACTTCCTACCAATCTTAACAATCATTATGCTTTTCTAACTGACTTGTTTTTTCAGCAATTACTTACAACGTTTGGAACTCTTTGAGAACTCCACACAAGCGTACAATGAAGCTCTTCAATGGAATGTGAGTTAAAAACAAACAACTGGACCAACCAACCAGTAAACATGTAATTAGAGGCACCAATCCGTTGATAATATTTGCTTGGATAACTTTAAGTTCTAACTCAAACTAGAGACGCGCGATTCTATAGTTTACATTTTATTTCTGCGTGACTAAATTGTGGTTTTGTGTGGATAAAGCCACTTGAGGTTATTCAAGAAAGTATTTAGTTTTATTGATTCAGAGAAACATGATCTATTTGAGTTAGAGTTAGACCTAAACCGTGTATTTATGGTTCCTGTATCGTACGTGTGTAATGTCTAAGGTTCCAAATAAGCCAACTTACGTCTCAGTATTTAGTTTCATTGATCATCATCATCATCATCAGCATTTCAGCCGAAAAACGTCCACTGCTCGACATAGGCCTCCCCCAAATGGGGTGGTTAGCCATAATCACCACGCTTGGCAGGCGGGTTGGCGATCGCAGTATGGTGTTAAAATGCATAGATAACACCGCTGCCCATTCCCTAGTAAGTCCCTTAGTCGCCTTTTACGACACCCATGGTAAGAAATGGGATGGTACTATTTTTTACGTCCGGCACCACACGGAACATTTCATTGATACAGAAACATTTTCAGCGTAGAAATAACACGTGTATGTATCGTTCCTGTATCGTACGTGTCTGTGTAGAATCTAAGATTTCAAATAAGCTAACAAACACAACAAACAAATATATGTTTTGAACTACAAGCGCGTTCCACTCGGCCCACCGTCTCGTTTGAAAAAAATAAGAGGTGTAACTTGGTTGATACGTTTCTAAGAATTAGAATTCGGCTTATTTTATTTAGGTACAAACACTTTTTCCGTTATGCATACATATATACGTATAATGCCCAAGTAGTTTATCCATAAAAACTTATCTTTCTAATAGGGACACAAAAATAAAGCAGAAAATCAATAAACACTTTGAACAGCGCATTCGATTTATGATAAATTGATCTTATCCAAAATACAATTACTGCAATAAAAGGGGTCCTTTGTGAAATAAACAAAGACAGTTAATGGACGTCAAATAGTACGAAGCAATCAGGTTCGTTGATTGTTAAACACTCGACGTGCTACGTCTATTGTGCCAATGACAGGTGCTGCCACCTATCCGGTTCCCATGGCATCACTAATATTGGAGGGTTATTCTTTGAATAGCTTGATACAATAAAATAACTAAATAAATAAGTTTCTAATTGATTTACTTTTATTCACACCGCTCTCTAGCAGTTTTTATGGTTCAACAAGTAAAATACAGATTATTTTAAAAGGTTATTCACTGCACATAGCATAATAAAAATAATAATTTCATACATACACATTTTTTTAAATCTTTGTACTTTTTGTAACTATAAGTAACATTACTGGAAATAGTAACAGTAGGTTGTTCATGTTTTTTCCATAAAATCGCCTTAAACATCAATCAATCAATCAATCAATCAACCCGGCCTATCGCAGACCACTGTTGGATATGGCCTCTCCCATACTGCGCCACAACACCTTGTTCTCCACCTTCCCCATCCAGTCAGCCACCTTTTTGAGGTCGTCTGTCCATCTAGCTGGGGGGCGTCCCTCAGTACGCTATTCAGAACCCTTCTACATCCTGCTACCTTAAAACATATTGATAACTATTTCCTGTTTTTATAACTGTCTGAAAGTCGGAATTCTTTTTAATTGGACACCAATCATGTATACCTACTGTCATTAAGCGTATAATGTGTGTGTCGATTAGATAATTATATGTAGTACCTATGTAAAGGTTTTTATTTTTTTTAATACAATTTCATCGTGTTTCTAAATGAATACAGTGTTTTCGTATAATAAATTTTACCAAATAACAATTAGCTCCTAAAACAAAAATGCATGATCTTACCTTCAGTTTTTAAGTAAACTTTGGTTTAATTATCTAATGAGGAGCCCACATAAATTCAAGTACACAAAAGCGGAAGACTAAAACCACCTAATATACGTCCGTTTATTCGTTCATTCGCATATAAAAAATACATATTTAAGCATGTTTTTGACGATAAAATTGTACAAACTCACTCCAGCTGGTAGCGGCTAAAAATGAACATAATATATTTTATTTACAGCCTTCTGATGTGCGCTCGTTGCTCGGGCGAAGTTTGGTTCGCGCGAAATCAACACATTACAGCGGTGCTTTGGCAGACGCGGCGCAAGCAGCCGGTACACACTACACATTAATTATGTACCTATATCAACAGTTAGTGCAAATAACGGCCGATAAAGGTTTATATGAAGTTCGCGCTTAAAAGTTTTAAGACAAAGATGTTTCTCGGTCGTGAAATTTTCATATAGGTAGCTTGAAAGTTTTAAAAGTGCGGAAAGAATCTGGAATGCCTTTCGGGTACTTTTCCTGTTGATAGCGATACGGACGAATTTTCGGATGTCTCAAGATTCCTTCCCCCTCTTCTATACATGTACAATTTTATTATTTTGAGACTATTAGTTTGTCAATTTAAGTAAAAACATATCCAAATAATAATACCTATCCAATTTTCTTCCTAGCGTTGGAACCTAAAAATTCAAGGGCCTTACAAATTCGGGCACAGACAGAATACGAAAAATGCGCTTTTGAACGTTCCTTGGTCCTGGCTCATCGAGGACAGCGTATGAGGCAGTTCCCACCAGATTTCGCTGAGTGCGCAAGATGTGCTGAAGAAACGGTAATACAAGCTATTTAAATTGTTTAACGAAGTTGTTTGAAACATACTGTAATTAGAACAAGCTTTAGTTGATTAGATTAGATCCGGGATTGGAAGACATTTTTTTTTTTTGGACAATTAAACAATTCTTCTGTACATACTACAGTCATATGAACTTTATCATATAGGTAATGTCTTATAAATGTAATTAGGTATGGTATTTTAATTTTGCCCTTCTAGTAAAACCTAAGATAGCATTTAAAACAAGTGCGTCTAGAAATCTAAAATTTAAATCAGCAGACCGTTAAGTAAAAACATTCCGAATACCAATTTTAAATCGTCTGATAAAATAATCTAGAGACGTCCCGCTTACAATTTGTTTTTCAGTAATACGTCCAAGAGACTCGCTTAGGGCCGTCTGAAAAAATAACCAAGTTTTCACGCTATTCAGCTATCTTCTAATGGAATGTTTTCTCACCAAAACGTAGCAACGGAGATTTTCTCTAAAAAACAAGTTGCCAGGCCTTTTCAGCAGGTTAAAACTTTTTTGGGACGGTGTTATGACTATTCAGAAGTGCCGTTAATGATCTACCTCAATGCAGATAAGTAAGTATGAAGATGAATAAAAGTATTTTCTTTTTAGCTTTAATTTGGCAAAGGTTTTTGAAAGTCTGGAGTTGTGCCCGGTTAATGGCAATAGGCTCGTCCCCTATTACATAGGACTTGTAACGTAAGTTGAGAGATGTGTATGTACTACATAATTATTAATACACCTCTATCTATTCTTTGGGGGAATACTTACAGACATGATGATAATATGTAAGCGGAAGTGTAAGTCTACTGAATAAACAATTAGGTGCTGAGCAGACAATGGACAATTTGTCCGCGGACAATTTAAAATCGTTTGGAAATCTAACGCGCAAGTAGGACAAAATGCCTGGATTTCCATACGATTCCAAATTTTCCCGCGGAAAAATTGTCCATAGTCTGGTCAGCGCCTTAGATATGCTTTTTTTAAGCACAAATAAGTAGGTTCTATAACAGATTGTAAGGTACTAGAGAATAAACTCGTATTTGATATAAATTACAATATTACAAATTAAAATAAAACTTATATATTTACATCTAGACAGGTGCCTTTAGCTATCCGAGCTGACTGACTACTCTTTTTTCTATTCTTCTATTTATGAAACAGAGTTTTATGCCATGAACTTATAAGTGTAACATACGTTGGATAAAAGCCATGTTGGTTAAAGCCTCTACAGTACCAAACGCCTTTTACTCAGTCCATCTGCTAACGTAACTAACTTAAAGCACCCTTTGTATCATTTAGGTCATGACACGACAGAATTTAAGATCAAGTTACAACGCTCACTAATTTACTGCAAATGTTATTAGGTGCGAGAATGTGCTGGGAAGACAGCGAGCAATGTGTTGCAAACAGCTGTGACGTTGCTAAGCAACGTGGAGATTAAGAGAGAGTCCAAAGACGAAGATGCTCCTAAAGTCCTGGTGCATCGTACACGTATGCAACCGCAAAAGGAACAACAGGTTCAGAACTTTCCCCATATTTTATAACAGCTGGCGGCTATGAATTTAATGACCAAAGCACGACAAACTACTTTGTTGTTTTTGATGCTTGATATTTATTATGATAAACGGTGGTTGTTATTGTTGTGTAGTTGCGTGAAAACTCTAGCGTTTAAAATTAAATATTAAAAAAGTTGAAGACTACTAACTGACTAAAGTAAGCGAACTATCTGCGAACACACATAATAATGAGTCTGTTGAAAATATACAACTCAGTAGTACTATTATACCACGCCCGCAGCTACCGACAATACACAATTTTTTCAAAATAAATTATTGTGTTGGTAATAATATATTCCTAAAGATTTATTTGAGGACTTTCGTGTAAATAACGTCTGTATCTCGTTTACTAAAGTGCAGAATACGTCTTTGTTTACAACGAGAAATAAAAAATATGTTGGCAATAACCGTAATTCTAGGTCCAAGAAATATCCCACGCGGAAAAACAGAGAGCCGAACAAATCTCTCGTTTAATGGCATCGAAATATTTGGAGCGAATGGCACATGACAAGTATTTCTTAACTGCCTTATGTAAGGACGAACGATTGGTCTCTGCCAATAAACAAGGATCGCAGAAGCTGCAGGAATTGGCCAATAAAGCTCTCGCCGATTTGGAGAAACGACAAGTACGCTCACACTATTCTAACTTAACTTTATAAAATTAACACCTGACCCGTTGACCCACAAAACATAGGTACACATTGCACGCCGCCATTCTTTATAAACGGCCAAATAAATTGAAATTTATAGCACTTGTTCCGATTGAAATCTAGCCCTGTAGTTGATTCGTTGTTTACAAAATTCTTTGCATAGCTGTAAGTAAGCTTAACTGAATAACAACGGCAAATTTTGGAGCAAAATATGACACGATAGCTGGGTATTATATTCCAGTATTATTTAGCACATTTTTTGTGCTGTCTGTGTTTTCGCGTAGTCCATTTTTTCAGACAGATATTATCATTTAAATTGCGAAAGCCTGTCACGTCGTCTGAGAGGCTGGAACACATTATGATTCAGCTTTTTGTAATGTGAGCTTTGTAAGTCTTGATCGTTTATTTAATATGTATCAGGCTGTTCTACGTGAGCGTAGACCCTTGTACGCTGCTCGTGCGTTAGAGGCAGCCGCTCGTGCTCGCCTGTCACGAGCACGGAAAGAGCAATTGACGCACACGCAACTACAACACGCAACCGACGCACGTCGCCTCATACAGACAACTCAATCTATTTACGAAGAACGAGACACCGCCAAGTGTTTAGAACAAGCTGAGTTCGGAATGGAACAAATAACTAGAAAACCAGCCAACTTATTACCGGGAAAAGATAAATTCTTGCAAAAGCTCCACGATATAGTTGGAAACGCTTTCCTGGACCAGGTAGGTTCATTTCTGTATTTTATTATAAAATGTGTAGCCATGGGCATTACGGAGCTGGGAAGTTTAATAGAGCTTGTTTGCCAAGTCACGTAGACCGTGAAAAATCTCTCTTATTTTATGTTCAGAAACGCGTTCGAGAAAGTATGAGTGAGTCGGATCGGGAACGAAGGGCGTTTATTCTTTTGGGCATGTCTGTTTCGCGGGAACCGAGTCGCGACTCCGTGCTGCGAGTGCGCCCGCCCGCGCCGCCCCGAGACGCTAAGTAATTTCAATATTCCACTTATATCTGCAGTTGCTTTAATAATCTCTGGTTAGGAATTTGATGGGACAAAAGTGTGTTGAATATTTATTTGAGAACTAAAAAGCGAGAAGTCCTTAGTGTGGCGCAGTTGAGTAAAAAGGAACGTATTGTCACACTGTCCAATATGTCCAATCTCCAGAATCGTTAATTTATTGTAAGTTAATGTACTTATGTACATTTTCTCGACCTTAAAATGTAGTACTTATATAAATTAAACCACACTAGGTCTCTCATAACATATGGGAACTAGACTGACTAGGGATTACGTAACTTTGCCTTGACCTAATTTTCTTTAATTAATTCGACCTTTTATCTGCGACGTAGCTTAGCCAGCGGTATACCCACCCTAGTGTTTTATGTAATTTAATACCCGTGGTGGCTTATCTATTCCTTTATATGCCTCAAGATAACCTGTCATCAAAAATAATATGCGGTTTTCCGAATGTGGGTAATCTTTATGTATTTTTTTATATACCTCATATTTTTATCAACATCATAATTCTCAGGAAAGAAAATAATAGTGACGGTTGTGTTATAAAATTATTTGCCGTTTAAACTCGTTTATTAGTAGAGTTCGTCCGGAACTACGATTTAAGTAAAGTCGTCAAAACCAGTGACATATATCGATCACAACACTATCTTTGTTTTTGCTGTCTGTGAAACTGTCAATTAAGTCTATTGAATAAATTCAATGTATTTAAATAGAAAATAGAATCTTCCAATATTATAGGTCGTTGGGAAATGGCTTAGCGTGGCCATGAACTGTAGCAATGAGTCGTACGGAGTAGGTAGTTACGTCGTTTCTTTTAGTACAAGAGTAGAAAATTTATTGGTTGGTTGGTCTTGAACCCGTGGCTATGCGTGCTTGTGTAAAGAAGCAGGTTGTTGGGCCCGATTCTTGGTACAGATCGCTGCAAATTGATCTTTGGAAAGATACGCTTAGGTTATTTTTAGCTGTTTCTACTGAGACTATTTCAGCCTCAGCGATCGGCACCGTCTTGTGTTTATCGGGAACCCGCTTTTTTTTGCAAGCTGCTCACCGAAATCGGACTGAGCCCGTTTCAAAATTGTGTTGTTACCGAGTAGTATCTAATACCAGACTAATACTGTTCCCAGGGTTCGCATCCGCACCCTGGAGCGTTCGCTGTCCATGAGCACGCGAGCTTCAGAACGATGTTACTTGTTGCACGAACTGGCTCGTCTCAATGTTGACACTAAGCAACCTTTAAAAGCCAGAGTCTACGCTTCCAAATGTCAAACCGGTAAGTTGAGACACTTTCAGTAGAATGGAATTTATCACTTTGTTAGCACTAAAATACTCGTGCCCCAAGAATTTATAGGCCAGTGAAAGGGTCGTTGAATTGAGGAGGTAAATTAGCCTGTAAGAATGTTTTATTCTTAAATTGTTTGCCTTCCTTCGGAAATATTGACTCGGACGTCCCTGTCCATACCTGCAGTCTTTTTATCTTTACTCTCTTTAGATAATTCACTTCGTATAGATTCTAATGCATACATAGACGAGAGTTTGAAAATGCGGGAAGCATGTTAAGTAGATTGAAACACAGCTCCAGCCCGAAATCGCACTGAGAGCATTAAAGTAATGAATAAACTTCCCAACGTTATACACACAAGCATACGAGATTTATTTATTTTTAATACGTCGGGAATGTTATATGAGAGTTTTATTAATAACTGATATGGCACTATAAACACAGTATGTTATGGTACATTCTGTTTAATTAATAATGGTAGTAAAGACTACAATATTTTAAAGGGTAAAACAGTTAAACAGTTAATGATTCGATTCAACGATTTGACATATTTTGAGTTTGCAGACAGTAACATCCTGAACAGCATTGCTTATTCAAAGTACGAGTGACTTGTCACAACTTTGTCTCTTCGATTCGATACTGGCTGCAGTGGGTAGACAGTACAAATTTAGAGGACGCTTTGTGAATTTGAATTGTATCGTAAGCTTTGATTTTGAAATACAACATGTTGAAGGAGATAAATGTGTATTTACATCTGTTACTATCATCAATTTAATTAATGTGTGGCTTCACGCATGGCGTAGGTATCTATAACTTGTTCGTATTAGTATGAAGATTCTTGTGTGAACATATTTGAACAGATAGGCAATTTATTTACCCAGCAGTGCTATTTTTCAAGCATTTCATGATCAGAAGTTGGTTGATTATTTTATTTAGGTACCTACCTAATTATTTAAGTGCCGATTTTTCAATCTTTAGACTTTATACTCTTTTAACTGAGGAATAAAAATTGAGATTTGACAGCTTTTGTGTATAAATATATCGAATCGCTATGCTTCAGATAAAAGGTATCTGACGGTTGAAATATCGACCCTAAAGATTTGTTTATTGAAAGCGTTAAACTTTTTTTAAGCGTCATGTTTACATAATTACGTCAATCACAAAAAGTTCTAAATTCAACAGAGGCTCGCTCATCCAATCAGCGTCCATGGCTTCTAAATGCCCTATTCCTATTGGCTCGCTGCCATCTCCTGCAGAACAACCGGCCTGAATCTCGTGCAGTTCTCCTGGAAGCAGCCGGGCTTGCTCGCTCCTACGGTTACCATGAAGTTGCCGACTTCTATGACACAGTAAGCGCCTTAAAACTTTAAGTACTTTATACAACATTGTTTAGTACTTAATTTCATAGCGCAGGGAATATTGTTGGACGTTTAAAGGCAGTTAGACGGCTGTTTTGTTATGGTTTCTAGGTTAAACTATATTGCTTTGTGGTTGGAAGCTTGGCTTTTTGTCATTGAAATGTTTTACGTAGGTTCGTTATAAGAAGAAAATCCTATTATTATAATGGTCCAGACTTTTTTGAAGTTAAAGTCGGTCGTACTCATCCAATTAGACTCAAAAAAGAACATCAATAGGTATACACGAGTCTGAAAGACATCAAAACGGACAAAAAAGTTGATGCCTAAAATCCTCTCGTAATTCGCTTTTGATAAGCTAAGTGCTACATGGCGGACCTAAGCCGGCAAGCCCGAAAGTACCAGAAAATAAAAGAAAACGTTTAACGTTTTTAAAACTTCAAGCTAATTTCAGTCCAGGGACTTTTATGCCCCTATTTTTGTTTACGAAATACCTTGGACGAAAATATAAAAGTGCATTTTGAGGACTTATTTTTTTTTTGGAAACTTATCCGATTTAGTTGGTGGTCCATGTTTTAGAAGAGACTGGGTACGGATGTGGAGGAAATAAAAGCAGGATATCAACCGAAAAAAACATTGATTGACTTATTTATTTTTCTTAGTAGCAGGTATCTAAATGTTTGGGCACGCCACAATTGCGGCGATAAGTCCCCTCTTTGAGGAGTGGCTTGAGAGGCGCCATGGCGTCCTCACCTTCCGCCTGACGCAGGTCCTCACCGGACACGGTTGTTTTGGGAGGTTCCTGTTCCGCGTAAGGCGGGAGGAAACGCCCGGGTGTCACCACTGTATGGATCGCCCGGAGGACACGGTGGAGCATACGGTGGAGGTCTGCCCGGCTTGGGCGGAGCACCGCCGTGTCCTCACGGAGGCGATCGGCGGCGGCGATCTCTCGCGTCCGGCCCTGGTTCAGGCCATGGTTTGGAGCGAGAGTGCATGGGAGGACGTCACCTCCTTCTGCGAAGCAGTTATGTTCGCGAAGGAGGAGGTGGAGCGCGCGAGGGAGATGCAAGCTGCACGCCCTCGCGGCCCTAGTCGCCGCAGGAGACGCCCCGGGCGTCGGGAGTTGAGAGCCGACTTCCGGCCACCGTAGGCGCGGGCTTGCGGACGGTGAGCAATGGGCAACTCGCCGTCCGATAAGGACCAGGCCCGTGTCGACGGCGCGTTGTATTCCACGCGCGCCTCAAAGAGATGTCAGCACCAACCGACGGGGTCGCAAGACCAATGCCTGCTGGGGTTGCGGGTTTGTCCGAAAGGGATAACGCGGCCCCGGCACACAGGCAACGGAAGGAACACGGGTGGGTTTTAGTCAGTAAAAGTCTGACACACCCTCTCGCTCTGCCCATAGCGGGAGAAGTCATTTGATGATTTCCCATCCTGAAAAAAAAAAAGGTATCTAAAAGTTTCCATCGGGTTCATGATCACTCACTTTGCCAACTTACACCGTAAACAGAACCTTCAGATCAGAACAATAAAACACAAAATAAAATGACAAATATTTCTCTACCAGTGTGTCAACGTATCATTGGAAGGTGAAGTACTAGCTGCGGATGCTCCTCTTGAGCAACGCGAGAAGGACTTGGTCAGCTTGATGCAAGACGATGACTTACGGTCAGCCGCCAGACATCTCTTCAAGAGGATGTCTCTCATTCCTGCATCCAGGTGAATAATGTCTTCTTTACTATATAAAATCCTGCTTGCCTATGCTATTTTACAAATATCTGGTCGTTTTTATTAATTGCCGCGAAAGACGGGCGATAAAACACGTCTCAAGACAACAATAAATGAAATTTGTGAATTTTAACTGGAAATAGCCCGATGCTTGAAATGAGCTTCGCCCAATTACTAAAACCATCATCTATTAGTATTGATGAATATGAGTGAAATTAGAACAACCTATGTTATGAAAAAACAATGACATATTCTCCCCCTACTACCGCTTAGTCGAGCTGGGGTAGTCCTTTGATTACAACGTAACTAAACTCATTCATCATTAGTTGAAATCTTAAGACATACGAATCAGATCTCCAAATCTACGCCACTAAATCACCTATCAAGCTGTTACCACTAATTGACAATTATCAGCTTACATACACACGCGAACTATTCTCAGAAACCATGAAACATGAAACGGCCTAATATGTCGCACATGACAGCCTCTTGACACTGAATAGATAGTAACAGAAGGCCAGCTCCACACAGCGAGCGAAAACGCACGCACACATAGGTAGACTCACTTCAAGTACATCGAGTGCAAGCGCACTCGCGAATAGCATTTGTAATGGCGGCCATACGCTACGTTCCACTGAAAATGTCAACCTGTGCAGGTGTACTTACGCAGGTAGACCTTTTTTTTTTCAGGATGGGAAATCATCAAATGACTTCTCCCGCTCTGGGCAGAGCGAGAGGGTGTGTCAGACTTTTACTGACTAAAACCCACCCGTGTTCCTTCCGTTGCCTGTGTGCCGGGGCCGCGTTATCCCTTTCGGACAAACCCGCAACCCCAGCAGGACGCAGGTAGACCTGAGCGTGTATTTGAGTAGATCTGTGCGTTTCTTAGAAGATACGTTTTGCGTGGATGTGACGCATATTTTCCCCCCAACTTGTTCTTTTTTGTGTTTGTGTTCTTTTTTTGCGTTATGTTTTCCGCAAATAAACGTATTTTCTTCTTTTTTTTTCTGTACGATATGTGATCGTCGGTACGTACATATATGTGTGCATGCGCAATTTTTTTCGTTGTATGGAACTGACCTTCTGTACCTATATATTTTGTTCTCTCGACCAATTAATCTTACCTGGTGTTGATTACAGGCGCTTCTCGATAATGCCCGGTGCTCGAATTGAAGAGAGTGCAAAATGCTCTGCTCGGAATAGAAGGATATCTATCATGCCGAAGACTGCACTGCCACCCTTGATGTATAGGAGGTCGCAACATCCTTTGGGCTTCCAAGATTTTGATTTCTGAGTCATATTTTTAATAGGTCTTATTGTATTCAACCAAAGTACCGATACAAATGAAGGCCTTTTGAAATCAGAGTGGCAATAAATAGGTACTATCGACGGCAATCAACTACGCAAATATCATAGCTTTATAGAAACTTACAACAATTTTTGACACACACTATTGAAGTTTTCTGTTAACTCAACACTTTCCATAATTATAATACAACCACCTTTTTTTGTCAAACATTCCGTATCTCACGACATTTTTCTGAATCATACAAATTATTATCTACCCAAGTCTTACCAGGAATCTCTCCGTACTATTTCAACTAAAGTATGTTAAAAGTGGCATAACAAAATCCTATAAATTATGCGAGTATGAAGAGAGTGGGATCCATTAAACATTTGAAAAGAAAAGGGCACGAGGATTTCCTTTTTGAAAACTTTTACATCCATTATAATATTAATGAACCCGTCGTGAATAATAAGGCCTAATTTTGTTATTAATATTTTTTATACCCTCGAAGAAATCTAAATTGATGATGGCATTATTTTAATCAACTGGAATCTTTTTTATAATAGGTATTTACATTTTGTAATTTTTATTTTGAATATTAAAAATTTTACACAAGATACTTTTATTATTTTCTTCACATTAATTGGCATCAATAATTTTAAAAAGTAAAATTTTAACTGAACAAGATGATAATTATGTTGAGCTATATTTTAAGATATATATATATTTACCTACACGTTCTATGTTTTATTATTCATAAGAAAATTGCTTTGGCGTACGTCAACGTGTTTTCCTGCATGGTGCATTTACAGACATACATCTCACATAAACCAAATTATTTCAGCAATATTTTTAAAGGTAATAATTATTATTCATTTATTTTTCAGACAAAGTCAAAACATTACATTAAATTAAAATTAAAACATATAATTGATATCAAAATCACACACACACAATAAAATATTCCACAAACATTCAAAACAATTAAAATACATACTCATGTCATTCAAATAAAATAAAATACATAAAACCTTTCTACTAGACCGTGAAAATTATATATCTAGTTTCATTTCCTTTAGAAAACACCTTAATTGTCAAAAAATCACACCACTGGCTTCTGAAAGCCTATTATAATAATCGATATAATTGACTGTTTTTATTAAGGTCAACTAATTACTGCAGCATAAGATTTGGTTGTATCGTATTAGATAAACTTTGCGTAGAGCAGCCTTTAGAAAATCTTAGACTTTCATTTAGATACTAGCTTCTGCCCGCGACTTCATCCTCATGAAATTTCTTGTTCCCCCGACCCACCCCGTCACATCGCATTAGCGGCCCGCACTATTACTTCGTTTTCGCTGAGCGTTCTTTCAGATACTTTTTCTTTTTGCTTCGCTCTTTAGGGTCCTAGCGTGATGTTAAATAGCCTATAGCCTTCCTCAAAAATTGGGCTATCAGGTCAAAAATAGTTTTTTTTCTAATCCGACTGGTAATTCAAAACAAACAAACAAAAAACAAACTCATCAGCTTTATTATAAGAATCTTTATATTTTTCTTCTTTTTGAAATCGATGACATTCGTCTAGATAACTAGATTACTTTGGTCTAGTAGGTGGCATAATATTTATATTACATACTATCTGATTTAGCTAATCAAATAGAAATCATAATTAATAAATGTAATACAAAATCATGTATAATCACTACGGAAATGAATAAACTTGATCAGGCAACACTTTAATTGATTGTTATTCGATTTAGCTCCGCGTCGCGTCGATACTGCCAGACGGCGCGGCGGCGGCGGCGGGAGTAGGGTTACATCAAATGTCTCATTTACATGAGCCGGTATGCAACGGGTTAGCTTTGAAATGCGACTACACGTTGATTTAGCATGCTTGGATTAGAATGTTGAATTGCAGTTACTTAAAAGTGACTGGAAAAGATCGAGTTGAAGTTTGCAAGTAATAATGTAGTGTAGAATAGTCCTGTTTTGGTTCTCTTATATATTTGATGACACTGATGCTTTTAGGTGCCTAAACAAACATTAATAATAATAATTTATAAGTGTTTTAAATTAAATAAAGGAAATAATAATATGTTCCGTTCCTGATGCCAATGGGCTACTATTTTTTATTTATTTTTATAAAAATTACATTTGTAATTTATATGTATGAAAATGTAATAAAAGAAAATAATATAGCGTGGATTTCCATAACCAAAAGTTTATTGCTAAAACAAAAAAATATACTTTAAAAAAATAATGTAGGTACACTTTCTCAGTTATGCTATGGCCCCTTTTCTGGTACAGGTCTCCGCAAATTTTCTCCAGGGTTCCCTATTTTTGGCTATGACAATACACTTTTTGCCTATCATGTTTTTTTTTTCATCTACCCAAACATTAATACCAGAGTTATAAATATGTACAAAAAAATAATCAAAGATTAATACTACACTACTAGACTACTTACTATAAATGTGAAAGTAACTCTGTGTCGCCTTTTCACACCTAAACCCCTGAGCGGGTCGTTATATGTATGACAGATAGGAAGCCTGGGTCCTGGAGAAAGACATTGTTTATTGGTGTTAAGCTAGCTGACATATAGCAAATAATTTTACTTAATGTTTTGCGTAGCGTTATGTAAATTATTTTACAGTACTATTGTATAGAATCAAGTTTTTCTAACTGAACAGACAGCTACGCTGCTGGGGAGTTTATTGCGCCACTTCTTCTTCTCAGCTAAAGCAATAGGAAGTGGTGAAGGGTGGGCGTTTTTGGGGTTCTGTATTATGTAATTTTGACGTTCGAAAAGTGATCATTCTCTATTCTATTCTATTTTTCCTTATGGCAATGGTGCCGATGTCGACAATTCTGCCAATGTCAATGTGTGGAGAAAACGTGCGGTGGGAAACAAAATAAAAAATAAAAATTGATAGAAGCTAAAATTAAATACCAATAAGTAATTGAGATTAATGCGAAACTTTGACGGATATTATTAGTACACTGAAACAGATAAAAAATAGCCTAGTTTGAATAAATGACTTTTGAACTTTTGAATTTGAATTTGACATCTGGATACTTTTCGGCTTGGCTCTAGTATCGTTTGGCAGTTGTATGGGGGTAAAAGAGGTAAAAGCTGCTAGGAGTTGGGTTCCCGAGTATAACGCTACCATTCTTATTAAAAGGTAATGCGTATTTTTTTAAATAATTTTAATAAAAATTGTTTCTAACTTCAAATCAGATAAAAAGTGAAAACGAAACGTAATGGCAGCCACACACGTAACGGTTTATTTGCGCAAATTTTGGCTTGCGCAAAGCTTGACTTGTATTGACCATACACGGCTCAACTTTTCTTGTAACTATATTATTTCTGTTTAGTGACTGTGTTGCGCGATAATGGCATCCATTGATGACGCTTTGGCAATTAAGTTGGCCAAATAACCGCAAAAAAAAAAAAAACGTAAAATAAAACGAACCATATTGTGTAAATACTGGTTATTGAAAAGAGAGATAGATAAATAGAATATTCTTTATTATGTACATCATGAAAATTACAGATATAAATGTAGACATTTTACATAAGCTGACACAATGGGCGGTCTTATCGCTAAAACCGATCTTTTACAGACAACCTTTGGAGGGATTAAAGTAAGAAGGACAGACAATACTGCAAGTAGTCAGTGGTATACCATTTACATACACAATAAATACATACATATATAAAGCATATACTTATCTAATTAAAGAAAGCATAAAGAGAGAATTATTCGCACATCAACTTAATAAACGAATTGAAAATTGCCCAAAGACTGGCATAACTAGCTGCGTATGGATGAAGAAATTTATTTGAAGCTTGTATTGTATTTTATGTACCTATGAGGAATTGTACGCGGCGCAAGCCAGTAAAGCTCTCAGTCGGCAAGATTTTTTCCGACATCTTCAATTGTCTTCATCGTCATATTTCAGCCAATTTATACAAAACCTTAATGAATTATACACATAAACCTTCCGCATGAATCACTCCGTCCATTGGTGAAAACCGTATCCGTTCGGTAGTTTTTGAGTTTATTGCATTTAGACAGACAGACATTCGCAGCGGGAGGAAAAATTTTACTTCAAATTAGTACTTTCATTGTTGATACAAAAATTCTACTGTAACTTGAATGCACACACTGTCAAGCATGCGCAAACTCAAATTTGCACAAGCTTGGAATCGAAAATTGAAAATCACACAAGCCTAGAAATTTGCGCAAATTTCTTCCAACACACGTAACGATATACTTGCGCAAGCAAATCGTTACGTGTGTGGCTACCATTAAAATGGGCTATTGACAACCAAAATTCTGTCCCAGACTCCCAGTATACTCTCTATATAGTTACTTTACTCTTTGCAGTATACTGTCGTGTCAGTAAAGTGTCGTGCCAAATCGATGAACCGAAACGTAGAAAATAAAACAGTACGTCACTTGCATTTACGTCATGTTACTAAATGAAAAATGAACGAATGTTTTGTTGTTTTATATATTTTTATAACAATTTAGAAAGCTGTGGAGGTTACTACAATGTTTTTTCTACTGTTATTGGGAGAACTTAGTATGCAAGAGCAAGCGAAGCGAGCTCGGGGCACGCCACCTCGGACAGGTTAGGTTCGAAGGGGATGACCTGGTCTAGTGCGCGAGCCTAGCGAGCGAACAAAGACGCCCCTATCCCCTTCGAGGATTTTTTTTTTAAACCACTCAGAAATAGGAGCCCCGACCAGCGGGGCTCCGTCGTCTAGGCTGTCACCGTTGACTACACCGTCGCTAGCAGTGATTGGAAGCAAAGGACCACCGCATGATTTTCCCCAACCTTAATACGCAACCCGCAACGGCTTTTAAAGTGTTTTGAGGTGAGGTTACAAGTATTTTTTGCGTTATCTTTTCATGTGAGTGGTGCCAGGGGAGATGAGGCGCGAAATTGTAATTTCAACTTTTCATCTTTCAACAAACATCGAATACAAAGTGAATGTTAAACACAAACTTGGTATGTAAATATTAATAGATTTAACAACTACGTACCCATCAAGCAACTTCCGTTCTACGTAGGAAGCGTGTGTTCTGAACTAAGAGGATTAAAAATTGAGGATGTGCAAGCTTATGAAACATTTACTGGCACCCAACAAATTTTCGTCGAATCATTTTTCCCCAGTGAATAAAATATACAAAACTATTACACAGCGCCGTGTACTTTATGAATAAAAGGCGCATTTTAGGAGAACTACAATCCACAAAACGCATAAAAGGTACAATTCCGTAGCCGACTGCAGACAGCAGCAGCAGGCGACGCGCGACGTCTCACGCGAGGCGCTGATCTCTGAGATAGTTGAGGCCGCGTGCCCGCCGGTTTGCGCTGATTTGGCAAAAAAGTATGACAACTGCCTGCGGCGACCAGCAGCGTTGATAACCAGCGCTTATCGGCGCCGACAAGCACAGGCATATCGGCGCCAGCTACCAGCTTTCTACGTGAATACTCGTACATCAAGGAAGGCTTTAACAGCGCCGTTTCCTTTCTGTAAAAGCGAAAGAAATTGTATGTTAAGTCAGTTTAATTAATTGCTTATTAAATAGAATACCAACTCAAATTGTCAAAAGCAGATATGTGGTTATGTTCAAATTTGACAGCCGTATCACAGACTAATACCTACAGATGGTTCACTCCGCAAAATCATTAAAAAAAATGCGACCTTTGCTACGACACAACAACGTGCAATTCAGGTCGCACAGCGCTAATTACCTATGACCAAGAAGTTGCCTCTCTTTCTATAGCGTAACTCTTAGATCTTCTGACCACGTTACTGTGCGTTTGCACTGGCGGAACGTTCACAACTAAACATCTTGAAATCTCTAATCCCTGTCAAACATAGTATGGAACATAGAAAATAGAAATCTCAACATGTTTTGTTGTGAATGTTTCGCCAGTAAAACAAACACTGGTCGAGCCCGCCGCGTACTTGTAGCTTCATACCTAAAATGCGGGGTGAACCATTTGTATTATTCTGTGGTCCTATGAAAATTAAATGGCTATAACACGGCAAATTGACGTAGTGTGTTAATATCCCTGAACAAAGCATGTTTATAATTTTCACTCACTGTGCCCCTACTTTGCCAATTCAGCGGCTTCAGCGAAGCAACGAGCGAAGCGATCGTGATTATGAGTGACAATACATTTTTATCTCATCCCACAACCACTCGGGGTACATAATTACGTATGTATGTAAAGCCTTCGCGTCTTATCTCCACCCTTATTTCTATGATGCGAGGCTTGAATCATCCCGACCCGCGGCTTGACAACGAACACGCAATTAACTTCCGGGTACAGTCGCAATTATGTCGCGAGCTTTCGTTTCGCATGAAAAACTTACATACACAACCCCTATGACCCTTATGAAAATTATCATAAAGATCAAAATCCAAAAATACCCAAATAATTAGCTGTTCCAAGGTTTGGAACATTGTGAAGGGTTTTAATATTCAACCGAAGGTATGTCTTATCTGATGACGTAATGCGTAATTCGTGTTTAGAGGATTTATGTTTTACAATAATGTGACGTTTCACGTACACGGGTGAGATGACATTTCATTGTGGGATTGTGTGAGGGATTATGTTCGGGGTCTTTTGTTATATTAATAATCGCATCCGAGTTTTTATTACATAAAATGAGAAATGTATTCCTATGTTGATGGTATGGCGATTGGCTTACATGAGACCATTCTCTGACCGTGACTTAAAAAAAAAAAAAAATCATATGTAGGTACAGTCAGGGAAATTAATTATTTATCACGTGTTATAATAGCCCTTTCATACAACTGTCCAAGAACGGCAGTAGTGACTTTACATTTTGAGTCAAGGCAATTAATTGTTGAGCACATTGACAGCCAACTTAAATTGTCTATATACTCAAATTAAGAAGACTTACTTACGGAACAAAACATGTTATCAAAATGGGCATTAAAAATGTTTTCCTTAGTGAAATGTAAAAACGTACCAAGTATTAACTTGCAACACAATGCTTACAAATGTGAATGTTGGTAAGTTGGCATCCCAGGCGCACGTCTTTAATCCTTCTGTCAGCTTATACACTAAGCGCTGGGATGCCGGGGATGCCTTCATCAGACACGGCGTTTCAGTAAAACCTGGCTTTATCGCTAACGTAATTTGTATTCCTTGTCTTATACGAGAATATGAGTAATTGCTCCTTTATTTATGAGGAAATCATCCTATGGTTTGGAATGGAATATTTTATGAATAAGGAAAACACCTTATTTAGGAAAGTAAAAGGGTACCTATATGGAAATATCTGCATAACGTTTTCCCAACTATGTTGTGGTCGCCTTTTAGTCTAACCGAATGCAGCTGAATACCAGTATTTTACATGGAGGGACTGACTATCTGACCTCCATAAACCAGTAACTGGGTAACACGATACTCCTTGGTAAGACTGGTTGTCAGACTTTTGGTCTTCTAACTATCCGTAACGATTGTCAAAGATCTACAAATGACAGCTGGGACCAACGGTTTAACGTGCTTTCCGAGGCATGGAGGGGTCTTGGTATGTAAAGATGACCACCCTACCACGGACCAACCACGGCAAGCGTAGCTTAACCTGATTGACGACCCGTGCGGTTGTTATTATTTAGCCACAAGCCTCTCCGTATAAAGTCGGTTTCGTGTAATTGACAGCCAAACATTTTTAAGATTACAAGTGACATAAAATACTACATAATACGACTCACCCGCATAAGTCAAGATCCCGTGAGACTATCTGGATGAAAAACATCCTATGTCCTAACCCAGGTAATGGTTTACCCAGGTGCCAAATTTCATCCAAATCCGTTCAGCCATTTTAGCGTGAAAGCGTAAAAAACAAACAAACAAACTTACTTTCGCATTTATAATATTAGTTAGGAGTATAAAAATATAAGCAATATTTATTTATCAAATGAAGTGAAATAAAAACAATGCAATGTGCCGAAAAGTATAAGACTTTACGGCACATTTTGCATTGTTTTTATTTTAAGCGATGAAAGCATATTCAAGTCAACATTAATATCGTTTAAAAGTCTTTTGAGATATTTTTTTTCCTCTCATATGAAATGAGGATAAACGACTGTCCTTGACCAATCAAATGGAGCAAAGCGATTAAGGCGAAACAAAAAAATTTCCTCCTTCATAACGTTACAACGTTAATCCTTAGATACTATTCAACGAGCAATATTTGTATACATTTATATTAAATATCCTATTCTATTAAATAAGCAATATTTGTTTTTATATTTATGTACGTATATATATATATCTGTAATTGCATTTTTCATCGAAATCGTTATATTACGTTCTCGAAAACGGCTCTAACGATTACGATGAAAATTGCAATATAAAATCGATCTAGGTAGGATTCATATTTGGGAAAATTCGTTTTTTACGTATTTTCACCCAAGCAGAGCTCGGTCGCCCAAAGTTTAGAACAAGATCGCTACCTTAGAATAATGACATGGCAGCATGGAATTAGTAAGTACCTACTATCATGGTAGGATGGAATTAGTAAGTACCTACTATCATGGCAGCATGGAATTAGTATGAACTATCCTATACTATTAAATAACCATTCCCTATTTCCATCCGAGTAGAGCTCAGTCGACCAGGTACTAAATATTGAAATGCAATAATTACAAAAAGTGGGCTTTATCCGCGATGTGTAGGGTTCATGTTCTCGACACTAATTGGCTATCGGTGTGACGTATGGTCCCGAACCTGAGGCACTCAATAATTAATACACCCACCGGACATATTTATTGGAAAATGAACAAACTCCATTAACTTTTCGTAATAACATGTCAGCTATCATTCAATTCACTGACGCGAGTGCAATCAATCTACCTAGCCTTTTCCCAACTATGTTGGGGTCGGCTTCCAGTCTAACCGGATGCAGCTGAATACCAGTATTTTACATGGAGCGACTGCCTATCTGACCTCCACAACCCAGTAACTGGGTAATACGATACCCCTTGGTAAGACTGGTGTCAGACTTTCGGGTTCCTGACGACTCGTAACGACTGTCAAAGATCCACGAATGACAGCCGGGACCAACGGCTTAACGTGCTTTCCGAGGCACGGAGGATTCTCGGTATGTAAAGATGGTCACCCATCCACTGACCAACCCCGGCAAGCGTAGCTTAACCTGATGGATCGACCAGTGCGGCTGTTGTTACTTAGCCACGACCTCCTCCGAGCACTGACGCGAGTGCAATTATATATTTATTGAGTCATTTCATTTTACCTTTTTAATCCAAATCCGTAGATTGGTGCTAATTCGAAACTTAATTCAAAAACGATTTACGGTACGCAAAATCATAAATTTAATGCCTTAAATAAAATGGTATATAAAATAAAACAATGTATTTAATCAAATGCTATTATAACGATTTGCATGCTCAATATTTCATATTGTGCAGAGTATCCATGTTGGGCATATTATTCACAACGTTTCAACTAATACCAAGAATATTCTGGCGCGCAGACAGCGAAAAATTATGACAATGAGTTTTCATCAGAGCGTCTTTTGTTATTCTGATTGTATGTTTATGTAAATGTACGCTTCGTTGACAAGATGCGGCATTGGCAGCCATATTGCAGGGGTAGACATTCGCGTACATGACGATAAAAAAATGACCCTCTCCATAATTACTTGTTTCAGGATGGGTTCATTAATTATTGCCACGTCGCACTGCCAACCGTGGCATGACAAATTTGTAACGTTACACCGTGTGATTAATGTACAATTTGAAATTTCCTTTATTGTTGTCATATAACATTGGGCCCTTCCGGGGACGAATTAATCTGTTCTCTGTTTATTTGAAATAAAGAGATGTGTATTTGTGAAACGAACATTAATCATTCTTCAAATTAATGCAGCGTATTAAGTAACATGACAAATTCTTCCCCTTATTAGTTCTCTAGGGAAGTAGACGGTTGCTCATTAGAAAGCGCAGGACTAAGGAGATTACGAGATTACATTAACTTGTCGCTGCCGTCCAACCGACTACTTATATAAATCCCTTAGTTGCTTCTTACGACACCCTTAGAAAGGGGCCAGCTATTCTTAGCTAGGGTTACTCCTGTGTTCAATAATATATACGTCACTAAGTCCCTTACTTTTAAAGTGCCTCCAAATGGTCAGCTTTAAATTAAACTTGTAGATAGTACCTACCTATACAGAGAGAAAAAAAAATTGAGCCAATAAATGAACCTTTCACAAAAAGTTCTTCAAAAGGCTGCCTGTCCACTGGAGCGGAGAGGAGAGAAGCGGAGTAGTGGTGTACCAATATTAACCAATGGAATTGCATAAAACCTCCGCTCCGCTTCAGTGGACAGGGATTTGCGAACTAGTTTAAAAATTCATACAAAACCGGGAAGCGGAGCGGGGAAACGGAGCGGAGAAGTGGAGCGGAGAAGTGGAGCGGGGAACCGGAGCGGGGAAGCGGAGAGACGATACGGAAAAATATGTGAACTCGGTCTAGCTCCGCACAGTCCGCAACACCGCTCCGGTAACTCGCTCCGCACAGTCCGTAACTCCACTCCGCTACCTCGCTCCGCATCAATGGACAGACACTGTCCGCAACTCCGCTCCACTCCGCTGCCATTCTCCTCTCCACTGCCTCGCTCCGCTTCAATGGACAGGCAGCCTAAAAAGAGCACTTACCTACCCCGTAGCTATCCTGCAAAAAAACGGTTCATAAGTATAATACTCACCCGTTTAGGGCCACCCAAAATATTCATGATAAAACCTTTACGCAAACAAAAAAATTCAAACGTAACGTTTTTTTTTAGAATGAGGTGAGTCGACTCTTTGAATATTTTACAAAAAGTTGATATTCGGTACCGCGTGCGGTTGAAATCCTGTACTTTAATTTCCTGTCGACAAACTCAGACGCGAGATTTCCCGTTTACCGCCCTTGATTCAGAACGCGGTATTATATGGAAAACACGTGTACTGTGTACTGCTTACGTGTCGTCACGTGGCGAACCGAAATTCCAAATGAAATTGTGTCCTTGTAATAAACAGAAACATTACATACGTCAAACTTACTTCGCTAACGTGTAACGTAATCGAAATTTTCGCATTTACGTATTTATGATATTAAAAACCTGTTTACGACAACTGAGTAAAAAAACGGGTTCCATTTTTGCCATTTGCCTACAGGATCCTAAAAAAAAAACAAAGCTTTGTTATTTCAATTTTTGTTCCCTAAAATCTGTTTCATCTGAAAAAGGATTGATGATCAAGATAGCATAAGTGCGTAAAAAGGTTCGAAAGAAAAAAATACTGTGTTGTTTAAATTTTTACTACGATCTACCCTCTAATGGATACGAATAATATAGAATTTCCCTCAAGTGCCTAATAAATGCTCGTAGAAAGGTCTAAGGTTTTAGCCCTTGAGTGGGATGGTAATAAAAGCTTTTGAACACAGAAAATTGACAAAGCAAAAAAACGAAATTCTAAAAAACGTGTAATCAGCATTCTTATTTTATGTTCTATTGGTACTTTTTTGTATTTTAGTATGGAGTATCTGTGCAAGATTTTACTTACCACAATCACAATTTTTATCTCTAAGGTAATACTCAGATATTTTTTAAATAAGCTAGAACTCAGTCATTATTACCCCTTTTATAAAATAAAAAGTACCAGTGTAGTTTCAGTGAAGTACCTTATTTATTTTTAAACATAACTAAATATTTTCTCCTCCTCGAACCTCGTTTAATTACCCTAGTAATTGACCCTGAAACCCCAAAACCCGTTTATTAAAAACGACATGAGGTAAAAAACCTTACTCATTTTTTATGCAACCAAGTCAGTGTATTTTAAAATATATACACAACCACGAATACCAAAAATACCCATGGCGACCCGCCACATTCGCTGACGCCACAAAGTGTTTTTTGCGGGTGTCAAGGCGCCCACTCCTAGGGGTCGAGAGGCTGACTGCGCACTCTTAATTGCCCAAACGATCACGCGTGGTAATAATTTCCTACCAAAAAATACTGCGTCGGTGATTAAACTTACTAAGGTTACAGTATCCTAAAAATATAAAGTGTAATATTTTTCGAAACTCAAATGGTCTGTGAGTACAACCCAATTAGGCAATTAGGTACTATATTGATTATCTGTATTCTGGCAGAGACATCTCTAGTAGTTTCCTTTAACTGACAACTAGTCATCACTAGGCCCTTCCACATGTCTCGCTCTGTAGTAAAAATGTCCCACCAAAGTGGCTCATGTCGGATTTAAATAAATATATATCAGTAACAAGTCTAAATGTTTATAACTTACACTCCTTCGTAGCACAGAACTGTTTTGTAATGGCAACAGTTGTGGTCTCTTTCCGTCCATCAAAAGCTTCTAGACCTAAAAAGTAAAAATATATGCGATTTTAGTCTTTATACAAACATTTTGGGCTGAAATATTGAAACCTAAACCATATTTTTCGCTAGACTTTTACATCCATTCTTTAACATGCTCAGTCATAAACTGAATGTTTGATGATGAACTGAGTGTTTTCAAACCATCATTTGAAATTCGAAAAGTGTCGAGGGGTGAATCTGATTTTGAATGAAGTTCGAAATAAGCCGTCACTTATTTCGAACTTCATTCAAAATCAGATTCACACAATATTCTAGAATTTCAAGCCTTAGAATCACTAGCAAGATACTCCAACACTACGTTCGCAGTTTCACCTAAATCATACCTTAAGCTAGTCGTAAATGACAATTAATTACGCGACAAGACAAAGCAAATGGCAGACTAGCATAAAACGAAGCCCTCACCGCACGTGTGAACGCGTTCCCAACAACAGTGCTAGTTGTAAAGTAATTCAGTTAATTGTAGTTGGTAATTGAGTTCATTAATTGACTCGCAACATAATTGTTACTTTCTACGTGTTCAGTTTGTAAGAGGAAGCTAAGTGATAATAATATAGAACTTCATAGTTGTAAGATAAGTGTGCAAATGTCTTCTTCGAAAACTCCTTTATCTTAACGACAAAATAATGTTTTCTTTTGACTTGAAGTAAGGTGCTCTCCTAGTTTGAAAAACTGACTATAAATTGATGTAAAATACAAAAAGTATATGTATGGCAACTCTTTAAACATAAAGGATCATGAGTATCGTTATAACAACAAAATCCTCACCTTTACCTGAATTTAAGAAGCGTTTTTTTTTTTGCTACTGTGGTGATGCGCTTGGCCTGCATCTCACCCTCATAGTAAGATGATCAGGCCGAAGGTGAAAGCGAGCTTCACCCGGAATTCTCCTCCACAGGGGAGCTGGCTATCTTACCTCTAACTGCATACTGCAGAACAATGCTTTAGCTTTTAGTAACTGACCCTATTTTTTTCGGCAGAGACGTTCATTTTTGTTTTTCTAGTTTAAAAAATTAAGTAGTTCTTTCTCGTATTCTACGATTTACTAAGACTTTTTCACTTAGTTTAGAGTTGCTCTAAATAATATAAAAATTACTATACTAAATAATACATAACTATTCAAAATATTCTCAGCGGGATCTGTGACGAGTGGCAATGTAGTTACTGTATGCCAGTCGTCGCCGTCGCCAAAATGAGTCAACCCAGAATCTGTTAGTATCTCAGTTAATAAGTAATCTAAGTTTAGTATATTACCATTCGTCAAAGTAAGTCCAATATACATTAAAACCTTAAGCTTATAATAGATAAAAAATAGTAAGCATTAACTTTCCAAAATCATTACAATTACTTCGCGTGAGCGTCCAGGGTTCTTATTACGTGACGCGCACTCTACGCATGAACCTAAAGAGATTAAACAATGCCTGTATGTACCTTACACTGTACTTAGGTACATATATGTACACATAGTGAAGTTGATCCGGTCGGGATTCTGTTTCGTTGCAGAACGATCCGGCTTGTGCTTGCAATATTCAATTACATCCCGTGAAAATGTGTGCCGAGAGCTCCATCATTTTAGTTTAGTAGGTAAAAGAAATGATGAAGAGTGCTTTTAGAAATATTGGTAGTTCAGACAAGCAAGCCAGTCGAAGCAACTCGAATGTTGCATGTGATTGAGCCTCTTAAATCACTTTAAGCATACGTAAATACTGACATTATTTGACAAGAATGTTTAGTTTGGAATCTACGGATCCCAAACGACCCACAAGTTTGAAAAACCAAACAAAAATCAGGTCATAAAATTTTCCAAGACGCTTTCTGGTTATAAGAATTGGACTATTGGAGCACTAAAGAATTTAATAGATATTGACGTAGGTAAAACAATCTATGAGAATAAAATAAACAAGCTCAAGCTTATGTTCTGTCCGGTGGCGTACCTATTCATCTTTCTAAACGAGTTTCCGTAATACCTGCCCTAATTCAAACGACTACTCGCATCCCTAATCTCGTAGGTTCACCCTTAGTAGGACATTTAAAACCTTTCCGTGATTAAAGTGGCAATACGTAATTGGTGTGCTTTTGGCCTTTGTGCAGGAGAAATCTTATGGACTGGCACTATTATTATACTATCTTTAAATACAATGTCGCCCATGGGCCCGCCCGTATTTTTCTGAATATTCATGACAAATTATCGAAAATTAACCTAAAAAGGGGGGTCTATATATTTTTTTTTGTTTTTCTTTTTTTTTTCTTTTTTCTATAGCCCGCTATGATTTTAGGAACTTCTACTTGTGTTTTTTCCTAAATATATATTACTTATATCTGGGCCATGAACCTAAACAGACTCTTCTCATCATCGCCATTTGGTTGAGCTAAGATTTTATTGAATGTGCCTACTTCAAGTCTGTTCAACCTCAAGACCCTAAACAAATCCTTTCTCCCAGACTCATACCGAACACAGTCCATCAATAAGTGGTGTAAGTCTTCAACAACTCCACACTCCACACAGTTAGGAGAGTTCGTTTTCCTCATCATGAACGCAAACTTATTGCATGGAATGTGTCCAGATCTCAGTCTATGAGCCGTAACAACAAATTTTCGGCTTAAATTACTATTTACAAACCAGGGCACACGAAAAGGCTGACTCTGGATAGTTTTATACCAGATTCCTTTTTCTAAAGAGCGGTTTTTTTTAAATGTCTTCACCTCCGTTTTTTTTTCATAGTCGACAAGTTTATGAAATAATAAACAGAATCCAAATCGAGCCAATAACATAGGAGATATGGCAAACGCTATAAAAAAAAAAAAATAACATGAAAAATATCAAAGATATACCCCCCCTGTTTAAGTTTATTTTCGATAATTTGTCATGAATATTCAAAAAAATACGGGCGGGCACATGCCCATGGGTGACATTGTATATACATATTATGACGGAGAGGGGTACATCTCTCTTCGTTACTATCAGCCATATTTTAACTACTACTGTGGGCGTACTCTGGGTAGTGTTGGTTATTGCGCAATCGAAAAACCGTTTGCAGTTCAGATCAAGTTATAATTTGCGATCAAATTAATCACACTAGCAATTCAGACAGTGTAGGTACACAACACAATTATACGGAACGCGCGACAGTTTCAAAACGTATTCACTGCTTGACCGCCACCGACAACCGGCTCGAGTGTTATATTGTAGACTCTTTTGAGCGCCGCTAGACGGCGCTGACGCCCAGATTATATTAGTCAAATAATTGACGTATTTCCAACATACAATGCTTCTGTACATCTGTATGTCACTGAGTTTCTAAACTGCTGGACCGCGATTTTTTTTTGTGTGTTTGAGTGGGTCCCTGGAAAGTTTACATTTAGAATTGGACCCGGTAGGTGGTGCTGCGATCGAGTTCTAGGAAACAGGTCAACGTCTGTGCGGTCAGCTAGTTTTCTATAAAAAATAGTGGTGATCATTACTAAAATTATAGTCGCCTTCGTTATTGATTTACCATCCTTAGGTAGAATGTATCACTTGCACGTTATAAAACGACAAGGTATATTTTTCTTTAAGATCAATATCGTGAGGAAACCGACATGTCCAACTACCAAAAATTCGCTCAGCTATACCATTAGTAGTAGCTGTGTAGTCAAAGGGTTCATGACATGAAACACATGACGACAAAATAAATCTAAGTATAGATAAGCTCGTACCAGGATGTGTAGGTGTCCCCCCTTCATAACTTTTTGTAAACTTTGGCTTTACACTTCAGTCTGCTGTTCATAACTGTACTAACTGGCTAGCTTTCATCCAATAAAAACAAACCGAATGTTCAACGCTCTAAACTGCAAACATTTTAAAAATCTATTCGAATATAATCCTTTTCAGTACAGTCTTGCAGAGCTTTGCGTTCCCATTCGAAATATTTTTCCGCATACGGTTTCGCATTTCGATATGTATCTTTATGGAATGCACTCGGATAGCAGATATAAATTTATATTGGAATGCCCATTGTGGTGTTGTGAACCTTGAAGATTTGTGCGAATCGCGCCAATGGACTACAATGGGGTGTTTTGAAATCCTCAATGCTATATTATTGGCACGTAAATCTAATAGATAAAATACTGGATACCTTTGTAAGTCCGATGAAAATGTATTAGAACGGGAGAAAAATAAAACGCCATAGTGAGGACTGAGGCTAGCTTAAAAGATGTGGATACTCGTAGTACTGTACCGTTTTGAATTACGTAAAAGAAAGAAGGTCTATCTTTTTAGTAGTACCATAAAGACTGAAATGATGACGATCCCAAATGTCTATTCAAATACGACAAAGAAAACCAAGATCCAGGAAGCATTACAATGAATTATTTAAACATTAAGTGCTATAATTTACCAAAAAACAATAACAGCTAAAGGAAAGACTTGAACTCCTTAACAAAAGGGGCGTTTTAATTCGTTATTCAAATACGAAACGTTTCAGCGCTTATAAAATACTTAGGAATTATAATATGAATACCTACTTCTCTTTGTGACAGCGTAATTTAGAGCAAGATAAATGAGATGTCTAAATAATAAACAACAGTTTCGAATGGAATGATGCCAAATTACGAAGAGATTATTGTAAAAGACGACTTCATTGAGGTTGTGTTTGCAGACATGAACCCGCTGTATAGAATACTTCAAGATTTTTTAAACATGTTTGAAGAATTTGCAAGTCGGAAGGTAAAGAGGGGAACAAGACGTTTTAAAACTTTGCACCTGCTCAAATACCCGGCCACACATCACGGCTTGTTGGAAACTTATCTTTTTCGACAAATTATCGTTCTATGGAAACATAAAAGCGCTTGCGCTCGCTACAAAAGTGTCAAATTCAAAGTTCAAAATAATAATACCAGCCTATTCTTGTTCCACTGAAGGGCAAAGGGCTCTCCTCATACAGAGAAGGCACGAGCATTGATCACCACGCTTGCTCAAGTTGGGTTGGCGATTTCAGAATGCTGTTCGTTGGTAAGCGCATCACTTCAGTACGGCTGGACCGATTTAGACAATATTTATTTTAAAATGTTCGTAATAGTTCGAATCAGATTTATACGAAAAGAACATTTAGGAAAGTTGCCGGCAAAATTGTAAAATTCGGGAAAACTGAAAGTGTATTTTCTAAGGCAGCTAGTCTACACTAATCTCCTCCAGTTCGAGTGGTCAGTTACTATCCCGGTGTCAGAGTTTTAAAGCCGCCCATGGGCCTCTGACTTGAGTTCACATGCCGTCGAAAAACATCTCTCAGACATGCCATTTCCTCACGATGTTTTCCTTCACCGTTTTTGAAGCAAGTGAAAATTATACAATACGCACATGAATCTGAAAAGTCAGAGGCCTTACACTAATAATAAAAAGAGAAAAAAATTGTATTTTGTATGTAATGAGTAAACTCAAAATCTACTGAACCGATATTAAAAATTGCTTCACCAGTAGAATTCTATATTATGACTGAGTAACATAGGCTATAATTTATAAAGATATCACGTGGGTAAAGTCGCTGGCGGAAGCTAGTATTTAATTAAGGTCCAGATTTTGTCACGATGTTTCAAGTTCATAGGAATAATTGTTCTGAAAAACTCGTTAAATTTTGAAACACTAGTGGGCGAAAAGACGAATATCTTGACCCTTTATATACCTACCGTAACTTTATTAATTCACTTTATTTAGAAGGCTGGATTTACAAGATTAACTCAACTCGTAGGTACGCAATTGTGTTAGGTTTAAAATGTAAAATTCATGAAACCCGGTCGCTTAGTAGCGAACTTATTATGAAGAGAAGGAAAGTGTATTAATTTAATCATATTATTTAGTTACGCTTCGGTGAGCTGCTTTAAATAGGCCTCGTTAATTATCTGGATTTACTCGAACTTAGCATAAGTATTCGGTACAGAATTATTTGAATAAGAAAAACATTGATGTATTTAATTAAAAAAGTCAATGTTCTGTAAAAGTGTTGGTATTCAAGGATCTCATAATTTTAAGAAGAGTAGTATCATGTTGAATGTTGTGCCAAGACTTATTTAGTGACGGTATAAACTGCTTAATATGAATAATCTAAACTCGTTTGAGTAGCAATATAAAGCTTTATTTCAAGGTAAAAACTAGTTAGGAGCGTTTGTTCTGTAAGTGAGCAACGTCGCAAATAGATGTCAAAGATTTCGTTGTTTTATGTATAAAATATATAAAATGTGGCTAACTATGGAACTAGAATATTACTAATGAATTGCAATATTATAATACTGAATTTGTTGTTGTAACCGTTTTAGGTGTAACAAAGGCATTTGGAAAGATTCCTTAAAATTCCCGAAATACTTTTTCTAAGTCTAAAACTAAATACTCGGTGTTACAATATTAATGATTGCATTGGGTCTCCCATGTTTCATCGAAAAGAAATTGCCAAATTATCACTTCCCATACAATTTTCCGCAGAATTTCATATGCCAAATTATTATTTAGCAAAAAATCTCTTCGCAAATAATTGTAACGCAAACCTAATGTTTTGCAAGTAAACGTTTAAACAATAATTTGTTTACCAACTAGTACTTTTACCAATTTTTATGTAGTCAAATATTTCAGTTGGAATAACTTATTTTACGCAAAATAAAGACGTTTTATTACAAGGGTGGTTTCCACTTGGGACAAATTCTAAACAGATAATAATAATATTAATATAACTGGCAACACCGTGTCAACAGAACGTCTCGTTTTCAAACTATAACTTTAAATCATTGTTACGCAAAAATATTAATAGACAACACTGCAAAAAAATGTTGAAACTGACAGCTCGCGCACGTCAAACACGAGTCAAACTAAGCTGGTCGACAGTGCGCGCTTCGCATGTATTTAATTATTTGAAATAGGTTTCTCGTGGAAATCGACGGGAAGTGATGTTTTTCTGATTACTAAGTAGTTTTTACATCGTGGTGGATAATATTTGCACTAAATAACATCGTACTAAACCTATTTTCAGCCAACCAAAAACATGTGAGCAAAAGTGTCTGTGGAAAAAGTGATTATTGTGTTATTTTGAGTGTTGTGTGTGATTTGTGTATTATATCGTTGGTAAGTACTTAAATTCTAATTAGAAAATAGTTAGAATACGACGGAATAGACGGAATATATGTTTACGTAAACAAACGGTTAGTACCTACTCAAATATCGTAATTTTTTGTTTTTATTTTCTGTGTTTGTCTGTAAAAAACCCAGTTCTTAGATAACTTATCTATTCATAAAGTACCCTGCAAAATCTCGTGTAAATTGGAACAGTAGTTTTATCATAATACGTCTTATCACTAACCGGCGCAACGGTCGATAAAAATCTTTATTTATCAATTCTAACAAACGCACACGTAATTTCGAAGCAATACAAAGAATCCTTTGTCTAAACACGGACCCAAATCAGTCAACGATAACACCGGAGACGTAAGCAAAAAGCTCGAGTTTTTTGTTTATTTAAGTGCGGTCGTAAATCTGTCACCGCGGGTGGTCGTCCGGTACTCAACAGGTTTGGCACGCGCCGCGCGGCTGACTTCTGGCGGTTAATTTTAACAAATAGATTAATTTTGAAGCATTTTTACAGGAGTTTTTCTATACATACTAAACCTAAAACCGGAAAACCATTTAAAATCCAATAAAAACTCACAACTCACCAAAATGCAATAGAATTTGATTAAAAACTGCAGAATCGGAGGTGACATGACAGATGTCACCTCCGATCAAATAACAATGAATGGAAAATAGGAAAACCAAGAAACTATGTTGACAAGATCAGCCGCACGCCTAGCACGCCCACCACCTCCGGACTCTTCGCTCAGCTCCGCCTCGCCGCCGCCGGTACCCAGCCTCACTGTGAGCGCTGTGACGACACTGGCCGCGGTAGTTGCGTCGAGCTCGAGCGACGAGTATTTTTCCCTGCCCACGACGCCACCACCTGCTCGTCGACGGGAAGGACGCCGGCCGCCGGATGGCTTAGGACCTCGAGGCCCACCGGCCACTGAAAGGGTCCCAGCTCCCGGCGGAAGTGTGCAGCGCATGAGATGGACACGATCCATTAACGAAAACGTCATGCGCTCATACTATGGGGCTACCGAGGGGGGAAACAACCTGACCGCGTACCGTGTCCGGATGCTCTCTCTTTTTCAGGTGCTTGAGCCAGCTGTCAACGTTTCGGCACAACGACTGTCGGATCAGGTACGGGTCATCCAGCGTAATCATATGTTGTATGACACTGTACTTGATCGTCTGCGAAATGAAATGCAGAGTAGCCATGTCATCGCTCCCCCGCCGCAGAGTGTTATAGTGCCACCACAGGACACTACAAATCAAGCTGACGAGAGGATTGATGACAGGGCTACAAACGTAAGTACCCTGTGCAATGAGGAATTGAAGAGTGCTTTGGAGGGTGCGATTCAGGAATATCGATTCATATCGCCCGAACTTAGACCACGCTTACCTCGTTTGCCCATGCATAACAAAAATAGGGCACTGGTGGTGATTCTGGATTCGCAGTTGTCAAACTATTTTGATGACTGCGAAGACCTCACTGATACTCATTCAATTTTGTACTGCGCGGCTGTAGCGGCATGTCGTGTAGCTCACGTCAAATTTGCTAATGACTCTAAAGCTACACGACCGAAACCAGCTGTACCAGCTTCGCAGTGCAGGATTGAGCACCGTATTGGTGGGGCCAGAGCGCTCATCGGCAAACTAATCTGCTTCAGGGAGGGCAATACTCGCTCTAGAGTGATGCGCTTTGTGAGGCGGGCGTTCTTAGGGACTGATATCAGTCCTCAGGACTATATGGCCCGTGTCACAGAACGCATCGACTTCCTGAAGCAGAAAGTGTATGCATGGGCGAACCGTATTCGTAGGTATAAGCGGCGAGTAGAACGATAAACTCAGAATCGCACTACTCAGAGTGATGAAAGGTGGATTTATAGGGCTTGGGAGCGACTGAACCAAGATGTGGCTGACACGCGTCTGCCATGTGCTCTTTCTGGCGCAGCATCTGGTCGGTGCCTGTCAGTCACACCGAAGGTGATTGGACTCGGGAAGTCGAGCGAGCCTGCGATCCAATACCAGAAATGGGGGCTTCTTTACCTTTAGAAATTAATTACCATCTGCTCCCAAGATGTAACACGTGCAGTCCGTCCGTTGCCTAACTGGAAATCCCCAGGGCCGGACGGGCTGCACAACTTCTGGATTAAATGGTTTACAAGTTCGCACGCTCGCTTGGCGGCTCAGTACCAGACTGCTTTAGAGTCTGGTTCGCTACCCCAGTTTCTAACGACAGGAGTTACCCATCTGCTCCATAAATCTGGTAGCACCGCGGAACCCAAAAATTATAGGCCGATCACGTGTTTACCGACGGTATATAAAGTTCTTACATCCATTTTGAGAGTTAAAATTAACAAACATATAGACACCAACGTCATCATGTCTGCCTCTCAAAATGGATGTAGGAACGGGTCCCGCGGTACTAAGGAGCTACTCCTCATTGATATGGCCATTAGCCAGCAGGTTCGCCGTTCTCGAAAGGATCTGTCGACATGCTGGATAGATTATAAGAAGGCCTATGACTCGGTGCCACATACATGGCTCATGAGGGTGCTAGAGTTGTATAAAGTAGATGCAACTCTGCGCACTTTCCTGATGGCATGTATGGGGCAATGGAGGACGGTCCTTCGCTATCCAGGATGTCGAAATATCCAGAGGGATAGCGAGCCGATAAGGATCGAGCGAGGCATATTTCAGGGCGATAGTTTGAGTCCGCTCTGGTTCTGTTTAGCCTTGAATCCTCTAAGCACACTGCTGGAGGATTCAGGTCTAGGCTATCGGCTGAGGAGAGGTGGTCAGGTTATATCTCACCTCATCTACATGGATGACCTTAAACTCTTTGCCCCCAACAATTTGCAACTGATGGAGCTACTGAAAGTAACTGAAACTTTCAGTAGTGCCATTAGGATGGAATTTGGTGTGGACAAATGTGCGGTCATGCATGTAAAGCGAGGGGAGATTATGGAATCAATGGGAACGGAACTCTCGGATTCCATAAATCTTAGAGCCCTCTCCGCATCCGAAACCTATAAGTATTTGGGTATGTCAGAAGCGTTGGGCATCAATGTTACTGACATGAAGCAATCATTGAAGGAGCGCTTCTTTGGCCGCCTGAAGAAAGTATTTAATAGTTTTCTATCAGGCGGAAATAAGGTGCGCGCCTACAATGGTTGGGTCATGCCGGTTTTGATGTACTCTTTCGGCATACTCAAATGGACTCAGACCGAACTCGACGCCCTGGATAGAAGGGTCCGTAAGCTGCTGACTGCATATCGAATGCACCACCCACGGTCATCGATAATGAGACTGTATATCCCGCGAAAGTGTGGAGGTCGAGGTTTTTTAAACGCTAAGACCCTCCACAATCGCGAGATATGCAGTCTCAGGGAATATTTCCTAGAAGCCGACGTGGGGATGCATCGAGAAGTGGTCGCGATGGACAAGGGCCTCACCCCGCTCTCCACGGCTAAAAAGAACTGGCGCAAGCCTGTAGTGCTTGACACTAACGATCGCAAGGAGGTATGGCAGAGTAAGGAGCTTCACGGACGCTTTTTCCGGGCCCTACATGGACCCGATGTAGATTTTCTAGCGTCCGTAGCCTGGCTGCGTTTTGGTGACCTCTTTGGGGAAACCGAAGGTTTTGTCTGTGCAATTATGGACGAAGTTATCATGACGAACAACTACCGTAGATTTATTGTGAAAGACGGCACGGTTGACATCTGTCGGGCATGCCACCGTCCGGGAGAATCAATACGACACATTATCTCCGGCTGTTCTCGTCTAGCTAACGAAGATTACTTGTATAGACACAACCTTGTAGCCAGGATTATCCATCAGCAACTAGCTCTGAAATAACAATCTTGTGGAATCGGAAGTGCCGTACTACAGGTATGTGCCCGACCCAGTTCACGAAAATGGAAACATCACATTGTACTGGGATCGATCCATCATCGCTGACAGGACTATTGTTGCCAATAAACCTGATATAGTGGTGGTGGATCGAGTAGAGCGGCGCACAATGATTGTTGACATAACGGTCCCACATGACGAGAACCTCGTGAAAGCTGAGAAAGATAAACAAATCAAGTATCTTGACTTGACTCACGAGGTTGTCGACATGTGGATGTATAGTGGTGTGTGTATAGGGGATCCCGAGGAGATTTGTAACATATTAGTCGAACAATTTAATTATAAAAGTGCTTCAACTGTTAAGGACGGAGACGTTGCTGCGGCTTTTCTAAAACAGTATACACAAGATGTAAGTAGTACAATGTGCATTACTCCTACTACTCCAAATGAGGTATTTAATCTTGTTAAGAGCATGGAGAGCAAACAGTCTTGTGGTAATGACGAAATTCCGATTTGTCTGATCAAGGACCATATTACAATACTGGCTAAACCTCTATCCGATTTCTTTAACAAATGTATAGACGAAGCTATTTTCCCGGAACAATTAAAAATTGCTAAAGTAATACCAATCTATAAGAAGGGCAGTAGGACAGATCCTAAGAATTATAGACCTATCTCTCTATTACCAGTACTGTCTAAAATATTTGAAAAGATCCTTAAAAAACGACTCTTAGTTCACTTGCAAATAAATAATGTATTAAACAAGAGACAGTTTGGGTATCAAAAGGGTGTTGGCACTTCTGACGCCATATATACTTTACTGGATGACGTAATAACTAAGATTAATAAAAAAATGAGAGTTGCAGGGATTTTCCTGGATTTGAGCTCCGCTTTTGACACCATTGACCATGAGTTGCTTCTTACTAAAATGAGTCATTACGGAGTAAGAGGTAAAAGTCTCCAACTTTTTTCATCCTATTTAAAAAACAGGAAGATGTTTGTTGAGATAGGCAAGACACAAAAAACTCACAAAAAAAGCATTAAATCTAAAATTGTTAGCATATCAACGGGCGTTCCACAGGGATCTATTTTAGGACCTATTTTATTTTTATTATTCATAAACGACTTAATCAATTATTTAAATTTTATTTTACCGGACATTGGAATTGTGATTTTCGCGGATGACACAAATGCAATAGTGGCTGCTAATGACATGGTGGAATTAACTAGTATAGTAAATGCTACATTGGAAGCGTTTCATAAGTGGTTCACAGCAAATAAATTATTAATTAATAGTAACAAAACTCAAGTAATGCTATTTAAAACAACATCACGGAACAACGATATTTTAAACGTAAGCTTGAATGAAGACGAAATTGAAGTCGCTAAAGAAGTAAAATTTTTAGGTATTCATATAGACCAACTCTTAAATTGGAAATCAGAGTTGAAGGCAATTGATGCATCAGTATCTTCTGCGTGTTATGCTCTGAGAGCCCTGAGGAATGAAATTAGTATAGAACAGCTGAAAATGGTATATTTTGCATTAGTGGAGTCCAGAATTAGATATAGTATACTTCTTTGGGGAAACAGCTATGATTATAACTGCAAAAGGGCTTTCATACTACAAAAACGCGCTATTCGTACTATGATCCGCATCTCTCAAAGAGAAAGTTGCCGTCAACATTTTGTAAACTTAGGCATACTTACAGTACCTGGTATATATGTGCATGTACTTCTAGTTAATATGGCTAAAAACATGCATGAATACGAAACAGGGGAAGAGCGGCTGATAAGGGAAGCCACCCGTAGACTGGATTTAAAAAATAATATGACCAATCATAACCTCAAAATTGTTCAGCATAGTCCGCGTTATCAATCTGTTAAATTATTTAATAAGTTGCCTTTAGACATAAAAAGATTAGTTTATAATGGCTCTTTCAAATTAAAATTAAAAAATTTCCTATTGAGTAGGTGTCTATATGCCGTAGAAGATTTATAATATTGTCATGTCTGTATATATGTATTGTTTGCCGTTTTTTTTTTTTTTTTGACATGCTGATTGTATTTTATTGTTGTTAGTTTTATTTTTTATTTTTTATTATTGATCTTGACATCGTAATGGTAATTTTTGTAGGTATAAAGACATGTATTTTGTGTTATTTATTTTTAATTCTAAGACGTGTAATTTATTTTTTTGTTATTAATTTATTATTTCATGACATCTTTAATGTAATTTGTATTTATTGTCATTGTATGTGTTTTAATTATTTTAAATTCTATGACGTGTAATTATTTATTTTGAATCTATTTTATTATTAATGATATCTTTTTTGTTATTATTATTTAAAATGTGTAAATTCAGATACAAATAATTGTTCATGAATAAATGACTATGACTATGACTATGACTATGACTATGTGGAATGTGGACTCAGTGATCATTGTGCCGATAGTCGTATCAGGCAATGGCTTAGTTACCAAGAGCCTCGACCTGTTGGTCGAGGCTCCCAACGAGAGCCTCCTTAGGTGTTCCTAAGGAGGCTCTCGTTGGGCAGCTGGATCAAGGGCTTGATTCAGAA
Source organism: Agrochola lota (assembly GCA_947364205.1). NCBI lineage: Eukaryota > Metazoa > Arthropoda > Insecta > Lepidoptera > Noctuidae > Agrochola > Agrochola lota. The sequence goes on along the minus strand of OX376223.1, from coordinate 10,808,150 downwards.
AGCGGTACTCCTGGACTCGGCTCGCATTGTCAGGAGGTTCCTCTCTCTGGAGGTCTGACCGCCGGTAACTTGGACTCTGTTCCCGATACCGGTGGGCTACTATTTTTTATATTTTTAAATGTTTTAATTTTTGTATTCTAATATTTAAAAATATAATTTATAAGTATTTAAAATCAAATAAAGGACATATTTTTATAAGAAGCCGAGAAAGATAAACAAATCAAGTATCTTGACTTGGCTCGCGAGGTTGTCGACATGTGGGATGTGGACTCAGCGATCATTGTGCCGATAGTCGTGACAGCCAATGGCCTAATAGCCAAGAGGCTCGACCAACACCTGAGGAGGCTCTCGTTAGGCAGCTGGATCAAGGGCTTGATTCAGAAAGCGGTACTTCTGTACACGACTCGCATTGTTAGGAGGTTCCTCTCTCTGGAGCCCTGACCGCCGGTAGCTTGGACCCTGTTCCCAATACCGGTGGGCTACTAATTTTTATATTTTTATATTATTTTATTCCAATATTTAAAAATATAATTTATATTTATAAAATGAAATAAAGGATTAATAATATTAATATTAACTATTCTGGTAGAACTATTATTTTTTAGTTAGTAGCATTTTTTTAAATAATTAATCTCGTCTAACTAGTTCAGTTTCGGGCAGCCTGTTTTTTTCCATATTTTTTTTCTATATAATGTAGTCGTTTCTGCCACTCGCCGGCCGCTACCGCGGCACCGCTCGCTTCGCTCACTCGGCTCGTGCGTAGAAGATCAAAGTTTTAACCTAACCTAACCTAACCATTTTTTTTTATTATTAACCTGCTCTAACTAGTTCCATAACTAACTGACCAAACGTTTATTGTCTGAAGATTGTTTGCTGTAATAAATCATTTGATTAAAGATTTGGTTTGGATTTGGATTTGGCTAAATGACATTATCCTAGATAATATTCTGCCAAGTAAAAATTTGACCAAATGAAAATGTGCGTACTAAAATCATTCCCAACATTGCATTGGTATAAAAAAAGGTTGCTAAAATTTGTTTGGGTACTGAAATTTGGGCAAAATCTTTTCGGTAAAACGGCAGGATCCGGATTGCATTTCATAAACAATATTTTAGTTCACTAGTTAGCCACATTTCTTAATTCCATACAGTAATAATGCCAAATTAATCAAAACAGGTAAATATTTGACAGCTATTTGCGACGTTGCCAACTTTTAGGATGACCGCTCTTAATGGATGGAAAGGGCGTGATGAGTTTTGTTGACGTCAGCAGGTTGTTTTATAGAAACAAATATGCACAAACACAAACTGTTTAAATAACTTTGTTATTACACACTTCACTATGATATTGGGTGCTTAATTCCACAGTTTTAAATAATATTGTACAGAGCGCGTGTATATCGAATGGCTGTACCAGAGAGAGAGAAAGATAGTGAGAAAGGGATAGATAGATGTGAATAGTATATTATAAATTAGTATGGCAATACTAAACAGGGCGAGAAAGGCCAAAGAAACGATGGATGGATTGTGTGCGGAATGTATGAAAGCAAACATTTCAATCGTAATTTGCCCTGCCGCGTCAAATGATGGTCGCAATTTTATTTCATTTTGACGCCTCTGATACTCACAGTGTCACAGAGACTTGACTTGATTGTTATAGAAACACCATTGTATGAGCTCGCTCTTCTTAGTACGGACAGTTTTTCATGCGACTTAGTACGGTGAGGGCAAATCTACAATTTAAATCTTTGTATGAAAGAAATGGGAGTGAATGATAACGTGACGGTTGATAGGGGAGAGTGGAAGAAGAAGACGTGTTGCGCAGACCCCACGTAACATGTACATGACCAGGAAGATAGGATATTTGTAGGTATAAACTTTCTCTTTTATAATGTTCAATTTATACAGGTTCTATAATACCAAGATGTTTTCTAGCAAACCTATCTACCAGTCTGATACACGATCAGCTGATAGGCTCATGTCTCCTGGCCTTTTTGGCGCAGCCCTGAGGCACACTCCCCATCAAATTTCTGCTTACATCGCACTTCACTTTTTATTTGATTTTATTTTTTTAATCTGCCGTGTAATTATACCAGCTTCCGCCAGTGGCTCCGCCCGCGTGATATATCTTTATAAATTATAGCCAATGTTACTAAGTGATAATATAGCATTTAACTGGTGCAAGAATTTTTTAAATCGGTCCAATTTTTTTGAGCTTATTCATTACAAACATAAATAAATTAAATCTTTTCTCTTTGTAATATTATTTTAGATTAGCTTCTGCCCACGACTTTGTCCGCGTAAAATTTCTTGTTCCCCGACCTACCCCATCGCATCGCATCGCCTGCCTGCGCTATTACATCGTTTTCGCTTAGCGTTCTTAAACATTTTTATTTTTGCTCGGCTCTTATGAGTCCTATCGTGATATTAAATAGCCTTCCTCAAGAATTGGGCTAATAAATGCAAAAATATTTTTTTCAAATCCGACTGGGAGTTCCAGAGATTAGCAAGTTCAAACAAAATATGCTGTTTCATACATTTTGACTGCGTAGGTATTGGAATTTTCTATGAAACAGCGGATTTTTATAGTGTGCTATTTAGTCTGTGCTAACGAAGGGGGTCGAGCATGGCACCAGTGGGGCCTGAATCCATTGCGCCACTCCCCTTCGGGTACCTACGCACTCTGGTAAGAAAACGAACCAGGGACAAACATCACAAACTATGGTTGGATCACGGTGAGTGCAGGCAGACCAAGGAGGTACTCCCTACAATTGATGGGAGGTTCTCGGACTAACGAAACAACAGCTGCGTATAGTCACAGCAGCTGTAACTGGCCATGGGTCTTTTAATAAACACCTCGTTGTCATAGGAGTCACAGACAGTCCGCTGTACAGAGCCTGCATGGAGGACGACAAGACAGCAGCTCATGTGCTGTTAAACAGCCCGTTGGTCAGCACATACTTCGGTAGCCCAGGTACCCTACGTGAGATTGTCAGTGACACCAAGGCGTTGCTAGCCTTCTTTGAGGAGCTGGAGTGGATCGAATAACCGATTTTCCCACCCGTAAGCAAAATACGCGCTTTGACGTGGAGTTGCGTATACCAGCCCGTATTACCTAGTCTGTGCTAATATGTATTACATTTTCTTTAAAGAAACCGTGCCGTGTACAAGGGACCTTAATGACTGGCTAATCTTTTCCCACGACTTAAGACATGAAAGTTCAAGTAGTACATATATACATTCAAACATGAACTAACGCCTTCTTCCATATGGCACAAAACACAGAACACCACCTGCTACGATCCTGACATACTCCTTTTACCTCGTTTACGTCCATACATCTGGTCATACACGTACACCAGTTGCGAGTACTACGCGCCTGACCTTTCTGAAGAACATCACCAATAAAATCATTCAAGTAGTCTTGACACCAGAAAATGAAGTTACAATCTTTCATATTACTGACCACTAAAAAAGCAATAATAAGGTTATAATCACCGCATCATAAGCTAATAATTTTCCTGTCATTAATTAACTCCCGCAAATAAAAAAAGATTGCAATCTCGATAATCAATCGGATATTTCACCCGGCCTTGTCGAACCTATATCACTCGTATTGGCTTATTTGGCGAAGGGTTACTATGTGTTAAGTTGTTCTAAACCACGTAAGAATGAGTATAGCGGATTTGCAGGATGCTCAGTCAAAGGCAAATTTACCTAGCTCTTGGAGTCGGAAAAACTTCGAATGAGAATGTAAACCTCGATCTGGCATAATACGAAAATTGTGTGCGCCACTCAACTTGATTAAGGGGAAGAATAAACTGGTTTTTTTCTGTTGAGATTTACGCAAGTATAACGTTAAGACTTTTTCAAGGGTTGAATGTAAGTAATGCTTGAAGCATGACAGTTTTATTTATTTTGTTGGTTTTTTATCGTTTCTTTCGAAACAAAGAATGTTGCGAATTATTGTCCGGGCGCACCGAAAGGATCAGTTACCTCACTATTTTCCCATATAATTTAACACCCAATAAACCTGAATGCATAGGTAAATACGATGTAATTGAAACCTTATTTTCGAAGTCTGTTAAAAATAAAACAGAAGTTTCCTCTCCTAGAGCAAAATTGAATTTAAAACGTCGTAATCTATTTAAAAATGCTTAGCAATTTCCGAAAGCGGGAACGCAAAAATGAATAAAAAACAAAAGCTATGCGCCATTGCAAATATTACAAACGTGGCATCCGGTGAATCCCTCCAATTTTATTATGGAAAGAAAAACTGCCTTATCGCCGTGTTTTGTAATTTTAAAACCCCTTGTTTTAGCCCAAAACAGCGGAATAATAAAGAATGAAATATATTTTTACTCTTCCTAATAATTTTTCCGGCATCCTGTCCAAAATTATATTTGAATTTTTTTACTAAGCGAAAATAAATGCCTACATATTTCAGCTGAAATGATAAAAGAGATTTTATAATTCGCTTACTTGTACAACGGTATAAATAAGCTTAAATATGTTGTATTTTTCGTACTTTATTTTTGATGTACTCGTATTATTCGTTGAAACAAATAACCCGAGGTGCTAATTACCGCGTATGTACATTATTTACGAAATATGTATTTCTTCCGCATACCGAATAAAGGATTTGCCTTATTTTTTTTCTTAATCAGGTATTTAATCGAATTTTGCTTTTCTATGAATTTGGCCTCTCAGTTTACATGAAAAAATAAAACAAATGAAATGGATTTTACAAATCAAAAGCAACAATGATCAACAATTTCCATCTCAAAATAAATAGAATAACGGTCGCCATTAGTCGATGGTATAATCAACAACGATCGATCGTCTTGAGCTATTTTCAACAAGATCGATCCCCATCCGATCAATGAAAAGTTATAATTAGCATCGATCTTCTAATCTTAACATCGATGTGGTCAAGCCTTCGAAGCTACGTAGATCATGTGGGTTTAGTCAAAGGAACGCCCTAACATAGACTACTATACAATTATCCCATAACTGGAAACATGAAGACATGGACGTCCCACCTTTGTACGTAGTTCGTAGAACCGCAAATTGATGGGATACTGCCCCGGGATATTTAATACCTCGTACATGTTGTTGTTACGAACAGACACTGAAGCGATTGATTCGCCTTAGTAACTCACTAATATAAGTTACTGTAGGTACTTCAAGTTTATGTATAGTTTCGAGTACAGCTACCTACTTTTGGTTTCGGGGTGTGAGAAACCTTTAATACTGAACTTAACTACCTAATCAGGATTTTTACTGAGGAAAAAATTAGAATACGTACTGCCGATTTGAAGGCGAGTTTTATTCTGAATCTTAATGCATACATGGCTCATCCGGTGGGCATAGACCGCTGAGCTTGCAAATGATCAATGTAGGTTCTAGAATGTAGCCGTATATATGTACTTATAGGTATCTTAATCTAAAGCAGATGGGTGAGGTGTATTCATAACTACCTACCTACTTGCATGTTTCTGACGGCTTAATAGGATAGCTTACCTATCTACTTCAAAGTTATGTTTTGTAGAAGGAAAATATCTTTGATCTTAACACATAACAGTGTTTCAAATTAATGAAGATATCTTGTTTATTAACAATCAAGCCTCTAAGACAAAGCTTGCAATAAAGTTTTGTTAATCTTTTGTGAGATTCATTAAATATATCCTAAAAAACTAACTTAAAAAAATATTCATTCTAAACAACAGTAACATTCCTAGTAAATATTATAATTCAAATGCATAGCTTCCTTACTATGCACGTAGGTGCAGAGATCCCATGGAGCATACTTTTGTTTCCAGCGGGTAACTCGGTCACGCCACAACAGACGTTGCATTTTATCTCTAGCCTAGAAACTCTGTGAATACGGACTGAAGTTTTTAAAAACACTCTTTGTCTTATAGCCAGTCAGCGGTGAAGATGGAAGGCGCCATAGTCAGCACGTTCCGGAATCTTTTACGAGGGAGATATGAATCAAATAGGGTTGTGCAAAAAATTGTCTAAGCCCGTCTCCGACGTTACAGAAATAGGTTAGGTTTTGATATTTTTAGACATGATATAAGGCCTAGTTTGTAAGGAATGTTTTTCATGTATTTTGTCAAGGCTTTGGTTTATTGCGACGCGGCGTTATTATAAATCATCTGAACAGCAGAAAACGTTTGTAGGTATTTTTTTTGTGAAAAAAAAAAAAACCGACATTACCTATTAAAATACCGACATTGTTGGCGACAATGTCGCCAACAATGTCGATTTAAGTTGCTCATGTAATAAAGAGCAATATTTGCAACTAACTAAATTAGGTAGGTAATTACTGTTAATTACCTACCTAATTTCGTTGATGGCGCTGTTGTGTATTACAAAGACATTTTTTTTATCTTTCTGTCTTATAGAGGAGAGATAATTTTTTTTTTATAAACAGCGCTATTTAAACTTAAAATGGGCTACAAAAAATATGTTTAAAACAAAAGTATTTTTATACTGTAGCTTAGATACTTATAAAGCCATTTAAAAGAAAATGATCTAAAGAAATGCGTAACTCATACATAACGTTTCCTTTTAATGAGTCACTCCGTAATAATGCCAGGCCATAACACCGTTTACTGTAGGCTCTTAAGCTTATTGGAAAACTTTGATCCTCTCCAAATTACTTTTTACAAAATATTCCAAGGAAATTATGAGGAAGAAGAGTAACATTAAATTGCCCGGTATTGAAATATGAATAAAATATTTCACTGTTTGTAAAATCCTTCTTTTTCACTCTTTGTGTACCTATTTCGATTAACATTGTTTCAATTTGTTCGACGACGCTCAATTAGGCACTGTCCTTTGTGTTTTTTTATTGCCGCTTCATTGGCTTTATTTGTTCAAGAAATATTTTAACAAGTACGCTTGTGATCTTTGACGGCTTGATTTCAATATCTTCGAGGCATGAAGGATTTCCTCATCCAAGACGTTTCAATACAGAATTGCTTTTCTGATCAGATATATCTGGAACTATTTGTGATAGTGATTAGTTGACAATACAAACTTTTATCCGAAGAAAAACAAAACATCGTGGTTCTACCAAAAAAAGAACCGCACGGACATAAAACATCCTAAATCCCCATCCAGAGATGACCTCATTTTTAAGTTCCAAAGTTAACTTTCCTCAGTAATTGACTTAAGCTTTTTTCGAAACACAAACTTCTTAACAAGGGACATGTTATTCTTCCAACTAAATAATAAAAGACAATGTAAACCGACAACTATTCTCGTAAATAAAGCCCCATTCAATGTCTGTAACGTCAAATAGTGAAGATATATCACTGTAGTTGCCTATTTATCTAGCTCTCTAATAAAGCAAGCCAGCATAATAGTGTAGTGACTCCATTCGCCTTGAGTATGCATTTTATCATGCTTACAGTCCGACGGGGGCAAATTTGCAGAGCCATTGAATGCACTACCCGCATCTCTAGTTACAACACTTGACTAACAATAGGGAAGGCAAATGATATTGGACGGAGTTCGGCCACTATGCTGACCAAGTCATATTAATTTTCATGTCAGAATATTGGCTACTTGAATAATGTTGTTATGGAAGTTTTTAGTGCTTTCTGAGGTCTTGTTCTTAGGTTTTTTTGCCTTTAATGGACCGAGGATATAATGGCTGGATTTGTGCTGACATATTTTTGACGTTGATTGATTAATTATATCGTTGTGGGTCGAAGTGTTGGATGGAACATTAACTTAGCTTTTTGGCTAAGAATAGGTTATTATTTTATTTCAGGTTTGTTAAATATAACTCGGGTTGCCAAAAGTGCGGTATTGCTGCTTATATTTAATTGAATTCACGATACGTTCGAATTATGTGATTATTACTCTGGCAATATTCTCAAGACCATCGTTCGATACACTTTCGATTCCATCAACTAACTTTACCGTTACCAAAATAACCTGTCGGTTAAACCCAAAATAAATGTGCATAGGATGAAAATAATATCAAATTCTCTTGATAATTGGCCATTTCGCAAAAGGGCTCTTAAAATAAAGAAGTAAAATTTTAATTAAAATACTTTCTTTGTGTTGTTTCCAATTAAAATCTACAATCTGTACAAAACTATTAGCGCTCGAGTGGATACCTACCGTTTAATTATTTCGTAATTTTAATCAACGTTGTTCAGATTTGGAAAATTTATTGGAATACCTTCTTCTAAATAATTTCACAATGCTTCACTGAAGACGCTTTTTGTTGAGCATCTAATTGACGATGTTTTTCATTTCGATACAAATACGGCAATATATGCATTGAGTTGGAATTCAAAAGCTGTATTTTGTTGGTAAAATTCACTTGTACATTGAAATATATAACAAGCATAATGCCTAGATTTAATTAATTAACGCATTCAGCGGAATCGAGATGCATACAAAATTAATAATTAGTTGGAGCATGTTCAATTGTTCACATTTGCATTAATACATATTCGCAGACTACGCGACTGGTGCGAACTGCGGATAGACTGTAGGATTTTAGCGAAACATAACACATAACATCACGCGTGAAATGTCCCCGAAGGGTTAGGCAGAGGTGTGCCTATAGTACACCCATTTCGTTAGTTATGTTTCAGTCTCATATAATAGGGGGCGAGTCTATTGCCATTAACCGGGCACAAACCCAGACTCCGGACTGCTACTGAGAAATTTCAGATGGAAAATCCCAATAAAACGTTGCCTGACCCGGGAATTGTCCCCTCGCTTGTTACCACTAGACTAACGAGGCAGTGGAGATTTTAGCTAAAGTACCCCATGTATTGAAATTTTTCGTCAGTTATTAAAAAAAAAACAGCGATTCAATACATTTTCACTTTTCTATGAAACAGCAGATTTAAAAAAAAATACCGACGAAAATTTTCAACGCAGGGGCGTTCAGATTCATGTACTGAATCCATGGTATCAGTTTTCGCGTCGATGTCCCTGACACCCTGTATATGTGTATTTGAGTTAGTTATACATGTTAGTGTTGATATTAGCTCTTTTTCTTTACACGTCTTGATAATAACGTGTCTATAAAGTTAGCCTCAGGATTTCCGGTACTATTAAACACACATGACGAAATACAAACGTGTTCATTCGTATTGCTATTGCGGTAACAACCAAATACTTCGGTGAACCTACAATAATTCCTTTGTTGTATTGACTGAACAATTGAGTTGAGTGTATTACCGGCGGGAACCCATTCAAATTTCCAATAGATCAGATGGCGCCGCAACAAATTGCTATCTGGTCGTACCCAAATCGTATTTTCATTTCTGCGGCTCGAGACCCCATTGTTCCACGCAAATCAATTTGGAATCAAGCCTATGGAGTTAATAGGCATTTTGAATGGAAAAGTATTTTGGAATTTAAGGATTATGTGAGTTCGTCTGTCGTTTACTTGTGCGACTTTTTTTTGTGTGTCAGTGAAATGATTTGGATTGGTGAAAGGCTTTTCAGTGACATGCAAGGTTCATTTTGAATATTTTCCGTTCGTTTTTCTTCTTTTTTCCTCATTTTGGTCATGAAAATACAGACGTAGGTCGTATTTATATTTTCTCTTCCACAAAACTTTTGGAATAAGAGCTGTACGTCCCCAAAGGTTTTCAGTGAAACTGTAATTTAGAGCATTAATTCACTTCTTGACAACATGGCCTTGATTTAAAAGGACTTTTTCTATTCTTTCGTATTCACAGCGGAATTAACTTAAAAGGAAAATATGTTTGTACGTAAAATGTAGTTTATGTTTGATTAGGAGGTTATGAAAGAACGAATTAAAGGTTTTATTTAATTTGATGTGTCGGTACTATTACAAAAAAAACGGCCCAATGTGTTAACTGATCATTCACGGTACTAGCGGTCTCGGATTTAGATATATTTTATTTATACATGTAGAATTAATAATTGTATATTTAATATTATTTTTATATCATAATTATATCTCATTGTACGCTGCATCGGTCAACGTCATAACATCAACGCCGGCTGTCGCTGAAAACCAGCGCTAGGACTCTGTCTCGCATAGGGTCGCAGCATTATGCTAAGCGTTTAGCGTGGATGTGACGCATATTTTACCTCAAATTGTTTATTTTTTAATTTTGTGTTCTTTTTTTTGCGTCATGTTTACCGCATATAAACGTTGTTTCTTTCTAGATCTGTAACTTTTCTCCAAACAACAATATACTACTTATCCGGTCATAATACTCAACTTGGTGGCACAATATCTAATCTGAGGCATAATTTTCCCTTAATTCCTGATAATTAGCGTTGTAATCGAACTTATTTACAATACATGTTAACACAGTGAACAGTGGAATGGCAATACAATATGCATAAAAGTACTAAGTGACGGTATTTTTTCATGTTTTTCAATATTCTTCAGAATACCTAATAGATAGTAATATTTATATTCTACTCATGAACAGGTACGACTCTACATAATGATTAAATAATAGTCACAACATCCCAGCACATTTTTGTTTAATAGCGTGTTAAACTTTCGACTTTTTTTAAACTGGTCTCCTGTTAAATTACCAAAACTGCACCTATAACATCTGTCTTCTAGAAATCTATACCATCAAAATACTCTTCTGAAATTAAACACAGTAAAAGCTAAACAACTGAACTTTTTTATTTGTTTTATATATAATAAAACATAAATGAACAGATCTAATAATATCATCAGAACACACTGTAAACGTCCACTACTGAATCCAGCCCTAAACAGACCACTGTAAATTAATATCATAATAACACGCATTTCACAAACATTTGAATGGAAATTAATTTCAAAATTCCACACCATTCACCGTCGAATGTTAACCACTATCAAAGTAAAGTAATCCTTAACAGCGACCAATAATAAGCCTCTTAAACATTCAATACTGCACAGAAATATACTGTTGATTTGCGATCAAAAGCAATACAAAACAGCTAATTAACTGGAACTCAAAGCATCCGGTATGAATAGAGGTCATTTCAATAGAGAGATATATCTCGATGTCACACATGCTTAGATCCAGCTCGAATGTACAGGTGTATGATCGTGCATTAATATTGATCGCGTATTACACTAAGTGCTGATTGGTTTTTAGTAATTATCCTCGCTATTGTCCTAGTTACTGACAGATTATTAATGTAGGAGTTGGTTTGTTTATTTATTTATTGTGTATCTAGTTTTCACGTCTAAGCACTTCTGCGGTTGGTTATGAAATTATTTTCTCAATGGTCCTGATATTATTCTAACCAATTTGGAGTAGAATAGTCTCAGTTGACATAAGTAGGCCCAAAATTATACAATGTTATCGACATAGATCCCACCTAAAAGTAGATATTGTTTGTACAGTGAAAGAAATTCATGCTCTTAACATTAAATTCTTTTCAGAACTATTGTTTCAGTTTAAATATAACATGGCTATGAAATGATGAATGGACTGAATGGAATTCATAGCACTGTTTTATACCAAACAATACTGTCTGCTATTAAATAAGGAAATTAACATTTCAAGCTCTCCAGTATACAAGTGAATTGTAAACAGAAATTAATGTGTTGTCCCACATGTAAATGCACTGAATCGGAAATTCATTATTAATTTACTGTTATTGACTTCAGAGTCTGCATACATTAATCCAACGAAGGACTTTATTTATATACAGGTTGGCGATTTAGTGACCTGCATCCGTCAAGGGGGTGAATCTACCCGTCATACTAAGCAACTTTCAGCAAGAAAAAAACAAACAAATTCCTATACAATTATAGACAGAATATTTCAATTCATGTATGAAAAGTTTTTTTTTTAAGAATCGTTTAATATTTGTGTGTTCATAGCGAAAGTTGTATGTCAAGTATGACAGATAGATGCACCTCCTTGACGGATTCAGGTCACTAAATCACCATCCTGTTATATGAATGATGCAATATTATGGAATTATTATTAGACAATAAAATTATCTTTGTCCGAGTATATGTCACAGCCAACCAGCTTAATTTTAACTGCCTAGCCTTTTTACTAAACAGCGCCGTTCGACCAGCGCGTAGCGGCCTGAATAATATGAGTTTGACATTCCCTGTCGTGACATTTTTGAATAATCCTAAAAAAATCTGCTGATCCATACATACTACACGATCAAAATGTATGGAACAACTGTTTTTTTCTTTATAAATAACTCACGAAAAGTTTCAGCACCACCAGCGCTGAAACATTTCGTGTTATAGAATCATTTAGATACTGAATCCAAGGTAAAAGTTTGTGTCGCGATGTCCCTTCCACCGTGTGTATTCATAGCGATATTTAAATATTGCGCTTATCTGTGTTTGCGGACAGGTGAACGGCACTACATCAATTAAAGAGTAGCACTAGCTAGACTCTAGAAGAATGAAATATATACAAGAAAGAAAATATATTTATTTGGCACATGTCATTAGTACAAAAGAAAAAATACTTAATAAAAAAAAATAACAAAGAATCTGCCATGGTGTCTAAGTAGAGAAGATGATATTATTTCAAGCAAAAGATTCCTCATTTCCTAAAGTCATAAAACACCTCATTAAACATAACCACACCTAAGTAAACACTAGGACTGCCGAAGCCTTGGTTAAGCTCAACTTATTAGTACGTCGGAATCGAATGTCAAAGTTAGCATATCCCGAACTTAGTCTTAGTTAAACAAGTATTAAGACTGAAGTATCTTGCATCGGTGTAGGTAAGCACCAAGTTAAAGCTAATATGGTATATGGAAGTGCCTGTATTAGCTTTGCAAGGTAATACTACTGAGCAACGGCTTTTGTTAGTCTGTATACATTTTAGTAATCTGTGAAATGTAGCAAATTCTAGCAGGCAGGTATTCCTGTTGGTACCCACTGTAATGGAAAATTTACAGACTGTTCACTATAACTTCTTCCTTGCTGTCATGTGGCACCATTGCTTGTCAAGCTTAGTTTCAAGACTAATACAGTTCGAAATGATGAGTGACGAAACAATGCTACCAATCGCGTCACGGGACAAGTTATAATGAACACATAATAGTGGAATGTTTTGCCGATTAGAATTACTAAGTCACTGACAGAACTAATTTATTTTCAAAAGTGAAAAACAAAGGTCATCTTTATAAAAATAATAAAAAACATAAAGCCTTGAAGAAAGGTCTCATCTACTTTAAAAAGCATACATGAATAAAAAAATATAAGTTGGATTCCAAAGAATCTAGAGGGTTTTCTGATACATAGGATTTTTTACGTAATTTATTTTGGATACTGAGCAGCCGTATTTTTTCCCAGACATTGAAAATCTGTACAATAACTAAGTACCATTCAGATAAGAACCAGTTGAAACAGCTTGAAATGTGAAAGGTTTTTTCTGAATGTCCCCTTTTACTTAAATAAATGAAAAGACGCATTTGTTCCTATTAGCGTTGTCCACGTCATAACAAACCGTCCCCGGTTTGACCCGGTACGATCCGGTCCGTGACTCGATTACAAAAGAATCGCTCGGACGTAGACGACAAAAGTTTCACCGTCGCATGGTTCAGAGGAAATTTCTAGAAAGGCTAGAAACTACTGAATTCACTCAGCCTGTTTGTCGGACCATAAATGCTGGCTTTCATGTTTAGCAATGTTCGTTAGATAAAATAAACGAAGGCCTTTATATCTTGTATCATATTGTTTCCGAGAACTAGTCTTTTTGCTGATGGTCCCTTTGTTAACTGTCCTAGAGAAATCACTTGATATTATTGTTTGTTTTTGTTTAAAAGTACTTTGTTACGAACAAAGATTTTGTCTTTATTTATCTATCTACTATAAGCTTAGGCACTTTAATTACTGACAAACAGATCTCCTCAGCAAAAACCACTGGTTTTACACACTTATTATTTTTAATGTCTTGAAAGGAGGAGGAAAGGTTCTTGAAAATTCTAAGGTTGGGTAGGTCATACAGAAGGTTGGAGGTTGTATTTGAAAAACACAAATTACTGCTAACATCCCAGTACCTAATCTTAACACTGAAACTCACTGTGACACGTCTACGTATCTACGTATACATAAACATAATCGATATCCGCTCCCTTGACCACAGCCATCTCAATTACTTAGTAAGCCGTAATCACCTGAGTATTGGGTTTAGTACTAATCCTTGTGTTTAGCGATTAAGTATGCATGCATGTGCTTACAAACCGTCCATCTTCTAGTGAATTACTGAGACACCTTTCAGGTGTGACATGCCCCAGTGGGCAGCGGTATATACATAATGTTGAGTGTGATTGGACAGTTATATTCGTATTAAGAAGAGGCGCAGAATGTGAATATCGAAATGATCTAGAAAAGCATAAGGTTTTTATATCAAAATCAGAAAGAATGTTTAAAACTGGAACATGAAGAAAACAACTTATCTCTTAGAGAGTAATAATTGTTTACGGTGTGGCGAACAGATCAAGTTCTAACTTAACAGACAGCTATCCTGCTGAGGAGTTTGTGGCGCCACTTCTTCCCAGCTAAAACACTAGGAACTGGTGAAGGGTGGGCGCCTTGGGGGACTTTCTTATGTAATTTTGCCGTTCAAAAAGGTGATGATTCTCGAGCCTAGTTTGAATGAGATAACTTTGATTTTTTTTTAATTTTTTGATTCAGGTAGGTACCGTGCATTATTAGAAACGCTAGGTACAGTTAAACACACATCAGTGGTAACACTTGCATCACGAACACCTGCTCCAATATGAAAGTGCTGTCAATGTCAAATTTCCACTGGTGTGCGGTAACTTTAACATAAATAAAAATGGCTACCATAATGTCAATCATTTCGAGAAACTATTCCAACAACACCTACTTAGCTTCTGTGTTTTTAATTGACTTTCACGATCATGTTATGCAATAGCAGTTTCTGTATCTGTATACTTTCTGCAGTTTTATTTAAAAAGCAAGCTCTGCCCATGATGAGATTTCCTATCGGCAAAAATGACGGGGATGAATTTTCAAAAATCCTTCCAAGTAGTGCTTACCTTCAATATAAATAATATGTATAAGGAACTCTTGTGTAAAACTTCATACGAGACCCAGCGGTAAATTTAGCTTTATTTGTTTAACTTAATAAAAATCTTAAATTCACTGACAGACAACGCACAGTCGTTGTCTGTCAGTGAATTTAAGATTTTTATTAAGTTAAACAAATAAAACATCGGTATATTTTATAGCCTTTTCGAACGAGTCTACTTCTTAAGGCACTCGAACATGCACCTAACCCTCTTTTGCTCCGCATGTTGTATAACACGCTCTTTAATGTCCGTTTTACGGTGTATGGACACTAATACCCTTGCCGTTTTCACTTTTACGTGCTAAAGCAAAGTTACTTCAGACATGCATCGTGTACGTTCAAAGGCTCTTGAACAGTTTAAAGAGGTATAAAAGCTGTTTGAGTCGTTTGGTTTACGCCTAAGAATGTTCTCTGTTAGGGTTGTCGCATCAGCGATATACAAGTCAAACAAGTTGACAACATGAGCGTAGTTGAAAATCCATTTTTTCAAACAAAAATTACTTATAAAATGTATTAAATCGATAATTTTTGTTTCATTAAGTCGATTCGATACAGTAGTATAAAAGAAACGTAAAATAAAGTATGAAAAAATGCACGGAGCTAGTTTAGTCTTGGACAAGTCATGGTTGTTCATACCTTGAAACTCCTAACAAACGATAACAACAACGTTAACAAAAAAGTATACAACAATCTGATTTCAACTTTATTTAAAAAAAAATGCTAGAGGCATACCATGCATAAAATAAATTGCCCAATTACCTATTATGACATGCAATGCGCGTTATTTTAATCATGTTATGGATACAAGTAGGTACTTCAGGATTCATCTACTTTATTTCCCATTTTATATTCATTATGTAGGCTGTACAAAGTGGCTAAGTGCATAAAGAACAGTAAACACTTCGGGGCAAGCTTTTGTGACACGATTCAATCAATATATTGTGTATTGCTTTACTTCCGTACGTACTTACATAGGTTATCAATTGAATGAAAAATGAAAAATAAATCATAATATGCTAGTTGATTCTTTGACATGGTCTCATTAATACTCTAGAGCAGGGTTTCTCAAAATGGGGTACGCGAACCCCTACGGGTTCGCCATTCGACGGTAGGGGTTTCACGCCCATTTATGGTCATGACCGAGTAAATTCTAGTTTTAGTACTAAGCAACCTCTCTCACGCAAAGCGGTGAATTTCCTTTTACCCTTTGCTACAACATACCTATGTGAGAGTGGGTTTTCACACCTACTTATGATAAAAACGAAATACAAAATCCAACTTGATGCCGAGTCAGAATTAAACCGACTATTGCCAAAATTGCGCTAATTGTCCAAAATTATTCAATTTGCGACAAGAAACAAGCCCACCCATCACATTAATATTAAAAAGATATTTATTTTTGGCTCTGTATTTGTTACCTTTTATTGAAATATAAAACCTTATTTTCTTCAATATACAATTTATTTTTTTGGGGTCAGGGATTCGCTGTCATCTGGAAACTTTAATGGTCTTACATGGAGCCATAAGTTTGAGAAACCCTGTCCTAGAGTAATGGGATATCAAAAGGAACACCTTGTATAAAAATGAGATGATGTTGGCTGGCGCATTACTTGAGAATGGCTGGACCAACTTGGCAAATTTTGGTTTTAAAACGAAAATTTTACGAAAACCTGAAATTCAATTAACTTTGGGAATTTTATATGAATTAGGTATTTAAATTTGAACCGGGCAACGTCTGTTGGGTCAGCTAGTTTATATTACATGTAAGTATAAGTACTTGCATCATAAATTCAAAGATTTTTTAGAAGTCTTAATGTCATAATCAGTGATCGGAGTAGGTAGATTGATTTTTAGTACTTGTATCATAAATGCACACAGAAAGAATAACATGGATAAGCCATTTTTCCGGAAAGTAATTCCGGTATTTCCGGATTCAATTAAATATTGTTAATGTTGGTAGTGATATTATTACTACTCAATTCAAAATTTAAAGGAAGGTATCAAAACTAAATTAATTCATTATTTATCTGTTGAATAATAAAAACAATCGAATTCCGATCGAAGCTTTAATATTTATTTTTTATTTTTAGCCTAGGATAGCTAGATAGCTAGATCTTTTATAGATAGATATAAATTAGGTTTTGTCAAATCGTGACAAAAAAAAAAATAGGAAGAATAATAAAGAATAAAATTGCTCATTTTATTACAATTCCTACCTTTTTTTTGAGGATGGCAAATCATCAAATGACTCCTTCCACTCTGGCAGAATACAATTCCTACATAAGTTCCGGTTTTTTTTAATAATCCACCAATTCCGGAGGAATGTCCATAGTAATATATACGTTTCGGATCAATGACCCCAGTTCAATCTACCTACTCCGATCACTGGTCATAATACATAGTTTGCCGACTGATAACTATCTATTTGTTTTTACAAATTATTGTTTGTATTTCGAGACACGCTGGCTCCCAAAAGAGCAACGAGCAATACCTATGTAATTAATCATGTAGTCCTTCTGTTTCATTCGTCTTCTGATATATAACTCCGAAATTCAGCTACGCGAACTGCACTGATTAAATATTGTAATGTTTGTTCATGCTCTCTCATTCAAATCAAACAGCCTGTTGGTTTGTAAACAAATAGCACAGTTTTATTTAGAAAAATATTACTGAAGTCGTTTCGCCACGGATATAGATACCTACCTACTTAAGAAATATACGGAGGAAAGTTTCCACACCTGACGACTCGAACACGGTACGTGGAGAGAAGTCGTTATCTTACGAAACAGATAGTTTGTTTTGCATAACGTGTACGTTTTCTACTTATGCACTTATATGGGCTATTACCAAATCGACGACAGTCGTACAACGTTGAACATTATATCTTTTTATAGTTTCTTCGAGTGTTGAAACGAAGATATTAGGCATGCTGCACACTTGAGCGCAAGCCACACCGGGGATGAAAGTATGTATCTATCACATATTTAATTTATCTGTAATTGCTTTATTTTTCATTCTTTTTTACCTATCGCGGTATAGTAATCTTATGCTAGATGCATCGTCTTCACATATAATTTATAATTAATGTAAACAAAATATTGTAAAAATATTTTAAACGAGTAACGGTGGAGTTTCTTGCCCATTCTTCTCCATACGAAAACTACCTTTTGGAAGGGGCGACTAGAATCAATTCTATTTTTTGTAAACTTGACGTTCATAAGTGCCTTTTATGTGCCTAATTGAAATAAATTGTTTGACTTTGACTATAAAGAAACTAAGCTCGTTTAGCTTCGCTCATGTAGCTGCCGCGTCTTTTAAAAGCTTTTATTTATAATAGCTTTTATTTAACTTGCAATGTATGGATGTACGTATGTTTGTTCTGGTGGAATCTTGCTACTCAATTTTGAAGCAGATATCTTCAACCAATTGAGCTGAAATTTTGTATACACGTTTAGTTTGAATGACAATACACGATAAGCTGTGTGACGTCATTCTCAATCCAATATGGCGGACCATCTAAGATGGCAGAATAGTTCATTTTTAATGCATTTCTACAATATGGGTATCAAATGAAAGGGCTTGTTGAGAGTAGCTTGAAAACTAATGTGACGTCATTCTAAATCCAATATGGCGGAACATCCAAGATGGCGGAATAGTTATTTTTTATGCACTTATGCAATATGGGTATCAAATGAAAGGGCTTGCCGAGAATAATTAGAAATAACAAAAAGTAAAAAATAAATTAAAAGCAAAAAAACCTTTAAAAAAAGAGCTTTTATTTAAATGCTCTAAAAAGAAGAAAATAAAATTTTCTTTAAAAAAAATTACTATCAACTTATAACCATCATATACACAATTTATATGATCATACCAGTACTTTACATGGAGCGACTGCCAATCTGACCTCTACAACCCAGTAACTGGGTAATACGATACCCCTTGGTATGACTGGGTGTCAAACTTTCAGGCTTCTAACGACCCGTAACGACTGTCAAAGATACACGAATGACAGCCGAGCCCAATGCCTTAACGTGCTTTCCGAGGCACGGAGGAGTCTCGGTATGTAAAGATGGATACCAATCCACGGACCAAACCCGGCAAGCGTAGCTTGACCTGATGGACCGTGCAGCTATTACTTAGCCCCGAGCTCCGCGAACTATGGACCGAATTATAAAAAGACGCGGCAGCTACATGAACTAAGCTAAACGAACTTCACGTCGTTCCCAGTGTGGCCTGCGCTATGTTCGTGTCGGCATTAATCGGCACAGCCGGGCGGCAAATCGAATATAATATGTAGTCATTGCTTCGGGTTGACTCTGCTATTCAACAAATACTACCGAACGAGTGTGTTGCATGTAGCTGTCGCAGACTGGACAGTAAGCTCTGCCAAAACTTACTGACTGGCTTATACGAGAAGATCGAACGGCTTCATAACTATCGGTGACTATCATGTCAATATTGTATATAATTTAGTGAAATAGACTTCTCTGACCTCAGAGACAATATACATAATGAACTGACATAACATACATAGCTTATTATCGCCAATGAAATTTAGATTGAGAATGATTTCTTCTTCAGACATTATCATCAGCGGTACAAATTCGAATACCTATGGAAATTGGTTAAAATTAATTCCTTATTGAATTCTGATTGAATGCAAACACAGTTCTGAGAGAAAACCGCAAGCAAGCCTCCGTGTATGTTCATACGTTTAGTCAATTTCCATAGTACATCTGAATATTTGAATATGATAATAATACGGCTCAAACTCGCACAAATATCATCTTTAAACGAATCTCCAATAGAATTTCCCAATAAAATTTTGTATTGGAAAACGAGCGGTGGATACAGGAGCCCATATAAAATGGTTCGCATATGCTTGTAACGGCAAAAAAGTTGCTGTAATAAATTTCAGTTAGGACGTTCAGTTACTACGATATTTTGTTGAAGTTGGACTAGTTATTGAAATTTCAACCGTCTGGTGTAAGTTTGTAATGTGTAAATATTTCGAACGGACTGAAAATTGGTCCCGGAGCAATCGCTTGCTACAGAAATATTTACCTAAACGATAAATATAGAACTAAGGACTATACGAACTCCAAATGTCTGAATTTCTCGACTATAATATTTTCCAAAAGTATTTTACGTGTTCCCAAGCTAAATGTTAAAGTAAATGCGGTGAGACTACATTACACTCAAGATGCCTAGTCTTTCCCAATCCCAACTATGACGGTGTCGGCGTTACTAGATACCAGTATTTTACATGAAGCGACTGCCTATCTGACCTCCACAACTCAATTAATGGGTAATACGATACCCTTTGATAAGTCTGGTAGTCAGACCTTCGGGCTTCTGACTACCCGAAACGACTGTCAAAGATCTACAAATGACAGCCGGCATCAACGGCTTAAGGCGCTTTCTGAGGCCCGGAGGGATATCGATATATAACTACAATACACATAAACTACATTACACTGTTGGTAGGTACCAACAGTGTAATGTTACGATACCAATGCCTACCTATAAAATATAAGGTTATATTTCATAGATTGGTATTTGTATTGGTATCGGACTATCGTACACATTGGATTTTTTTGCCGGCACCTGGCGTCAGCGTCAGAGGAAACTCAATGCCCGCACGGTGACAAGCTTTTACCCGCGGATACGTTGGATGTGCTGAAATACTGCACTGCTTTTTTTGGTACAGATATTTTTCGTTTTAGGTTTTGATAAAACTTACTGTTTGGTGCAGTGATGGCCTCAAAAACCAGTGGTTAAAATTAAGTTTTACTCCAAGTTAATATGCGTATACATTTAGTTAATATTTCACAAAGATATAGTGACAGGCGACAGAGCAAAGCAATCCAAAAGCTTTTAAATGAATAATTAGTATCGTCGCTAGCGTTCGCATCCTGTTTCTTCAATGCTTTTCAATGTCTTATCAAGCTTTCCCCGAATAAAAGGATAAAAGTTTGAGTGACGTATTTCTCGTCGAGAGAATTTATAAGTAGGTAAGGTAAATATGTAGTAAATATTTATTTCATTTTTAGAATCATTAAAGGTCGACTAAAGATACCTTGAACAAACTAAAAACGTTGGCAATTTCTAAAAGGAAAACGTGAGAAAACGGACATGACCTAGAATAAAAAATTCGAAGACAGACATTTACCAACACGCACTGGGACCGCGGGGTGGATTACGGCCCACTCTCTCTCACAAAGAGGAGGCCTGTGTCCCAGCAGTGGGAACATGATTATGGTAAACAGAAAACGTGGGCAATTTCTAAATAAAAGCTGCGAAAAACCACGAATTATTTCAATTCTTAGGTGCCTTCTCCAATAAAATGACAAATGTCAGTTCGGAAGAAAATGTAAAGAAGAAAACTGAAAACGGGAATATATTCGTTACATAGTTTGAAGTTCGTGTTATGGCACTTTGATCCTTGGGGTGTGAAGTAAGGGCGCCTGAAGGGCGCATGTCATCCCTTTGAAAAGGGTGACACGGGTATGAAAACTCGTTGACTCGATCTTCAATTGCACTCGTCTTGAATTTAAGTGCCCTCAAGACTATTTGTTAGTGTAAATCAGGAGTTGAATCTGGTGGAGGCAAACTTGGAAGTTGTAAAACAGTACAGTTTCATTGTCACAGTGGAACAGCAATGGTATAGTGTCATGCAAATGATGTAATGGCAACTAATTTAGCTACCTCAAATTGTTTATCCCATTTAAATAAGAGTACGTCCCCCTTCGCCCGTTTTGTTACTTGAGAGTGGACGTGTGTTCGGTTTACGCATAAATTCGTAAAAAGTGTATACAAGACTTTAACCCGTAACCGCAAAGTTAAAGTGATCAATTTTGCTTATACATGATTAAAAATATTAATTATTTTGACCGGCCGTAACACTGCTTATGCGCCGCTGATCTAACGCATTGATCGTGTTCCACCCATTTGGGGAAGCAGGACAGTTCCCATAATTGCCATCCCGTTTACTCGCGCGCGTGCGTGTGTGCTGTGTACTATCGCTTCAAGCATCCCCAAGCCTATTATCGTGTGTTCCGGTCTACATTGGATTGACTCGCTACATACAATGCCTTGCGTGCAACGATCGCCTCCGGCTTCGCCAACGCTGAGCTCCAGCATACAGCAAGTCAGACTCAGATATTCCCCAACCGGTATTGAACAGCCCATTTGAGAGTGTCAACACTACGTCACGGTATAAGCGTCCTTGCCCGGAATTCTCACCTGGTAATGAACTGCAAGATGTTAAGCGAGAAATACTTGAAATGCTATCAACCTGGAAAAAAGAGCAAGAGGAACGCCTTACTAAATTTTCGGCTGACCAAACCACTTGTCTCTCTAAGCTGGTATCCGAAATAGCCGAAATGAAAATACAAAATATTGCGATACAGGAATCCAACGGTGAGATCGTAAAATCTATGACATTCATCAGTAAGCAATATGATGACATGGCAAAGCAAGTTGATGTTCTGAAAAAAGAAAACCAAGCCTACAGAGAAAACTTAAATAAATAAATAAATAATAAATAATAAATGTTTATTCACAACCCTTATTACAGATGGTCTTCCTTAATCTAAGGTATACATCGCAGTGACTTAAAAAAAAAAAGGAGATTGGACATTGCAAATTACATTGAGTACTGTAGCTAGGGCTTAAGTTTGGCAAATAAAGTGTTGTAACCCTGACTCCGAAACTAGGCATAACCTGTATCTTCAGAGCCAGTGATTCCTTCTTGGGGTCTTGTCAGCCGTTACAATGCTAAGCAGTTAGGTAAACAATAAAAAATATGCAACAAAGATGTAACAAAAGTAAATGTAAAAGGGTTATCTACTAGGTAACGAAATGAATATAAATGAGAGGTGTATGAAAAAGAGGTGTTGCCATAGGTGTGTGTGAGTGTTCGTGTATGTGTGAGTTTGTGCGTTTGCGAGGGGGTGTATATTTGTGTGAGTGTATGTGGCGGTGTTATGTGAGCTGTAATAGGAGGTAACGTGTTATGTAATGCGGGTGAGTAATTTTTCAGTTTCGTCGTATGTCAAATTTAGCAAGTAATAGGTAACTTTTTTTTTTAGGTTAAATTGATTTAATGTGTGTATTTTTATTGATTTGTTCAAGCTGTTGTATAATTTGGATGCTAAAAAAGAGTATTGGCGTGTCGCGAAGCTTGTATTAATTTGGTTATAATTACAAATGGGTTTCCCGCTACGGACTGTTCTATTTTTAATATGTGGAAGAGAGGCATGTTTTTTGAGTATTATGCGCAGGATGAAGAGTTTCCTTACAGAGAGACAATTGCAGTCTTTATATAGTGTCAGTGTTGGGTATCGACGGGGTTTGTGGGTCATGACTTTTAATAAAGCCCTTTGCGCTCTTTCGAGGCCCAACACCGCGGTTTTATCAGTGCCACCCCATACAGGGATACAATAAGAGAGAATAGACTGGCACAGGGCAAGGTATACTAGTCTCATCGTGTCCATATCGGCTATATCGCGTAGGTTTTTGAAAATATAAATGAGTCGTCTTAGTCGGGTTTTTAATATTCCTAAATGAGTGTGCCAGTCCAGTCTCTCATCTATGTGAACACCCAGGTATTTGGTATTGGTTACCAACGTAAGAGGGAGACATGTGCAAGGGGAGGATGAATCCTGACATACGTGTGCAGTTAAAGAAGATTCCGCAGCCCGGGGTGCAGATTTAGCGGTGATTCTAAAGGCGATTGCTTTGGTCTTAGATATGTTGAGGGTCAGCAAGTTAACCGAAAGCCAGGCCATTACTGTTCTAAGTGAGGCTTCAGCATTGAGTTTGGCCGCTTCCCAATCGGTACCATAGGCGAGTAGTACAGTATCATCTGCATACATAAACGTGTCACAGTTTTGTAGTTTTAAGCTGCATAGATCGTTTACGTATAACAGGAAGAGTGAAGGGGAAATAATGCTACCCTGCGGGACTCCATAACTTATAATTTCCTCGCCGCTGGTGACCGAATCGATCTTAACGCACTGTCTACGATCTGTAAGGAAATCTTGAAAAATGTCTAGTGCATTTCCCCGTATGCCGGCGGCTTCCATTTTGCGTAGAAGGATGGGAATAGAGACGGTATCGAAGGCTTTGGAAAGGTCCAGGAAGATGGCAAAACTTTTCATCCTGGAGTCCATTTTTTTTGTGACTTGATCAGTAAAGTTTGCTACGGCATATTTTGGAAATGAAGATACAAGACCTTCAACAGCTTTCCCGGACGTCGTGTGTCGAGATCCGGAATGTGCCCTTAACGGAGAACGAGTCAGCGTCAGACTTATCTAAGGTAATCACTAAGATAGGTGCAGCAGTGGACGTGCCTCTAAATAGCACTCAACTACGCGACGCATATCGTTTACCCGGGAAACCAGGCTCTATCAGACCAATCATTGCGGAATTCACTAATGTTCCGATTAAGAACAGACTCATCACGAGCGTACGTGACTTCAATAAAATCCACCCCAATGACGGCCGTTTGAATACACAATGCATTGGTTTACCCGGTGATCGCCGTCCAGTGTATGTCGCAGAATACCTTCCCGCTAGCTCCAGAAAACTCTTCTATGTAGCAAGAGAATTTGCAAAACAAAAAGAATACAAGTTCTGTTGGACGGCGAATGGAAACATATACTTACGGAAAGTTGAAGGCGTAAAACCAATTCTTGTCAGATCGGAACAAACTCTACGCAATCTACAATTAGTTACGAACCAATGACTGGTTATTATAATAATGTGCTTTTCTGCTGTAAATTTATCTCATACAAAAAATTATGTAACCAATACTCAGAAATCAAAACGTAAGTTCTCAAACCTTTTTATATTTTGTAAATTTAATAACTTTTTTGCAACTTTTTCGTGCAAAGTATTTATATTTTTTATACCTGTAATACACCCTACAATTATTATTATTGTACCCTATACATTTTACTCGCATTTGTACACACTTTATACACGTCATTACCTAATACATATTGTTATGACAACTTGTTTACACACTTCGCACTCAGCTGATACCTTAATTACTACACCACATCAGTACTGCTACCGAACCACTTAGTTTCTTCGTGTTGCGGCCTACATAACTCATCGAGACATATATTGATACACCAACTTATGTATTCTAATGGCTAATTTAGAACAAGTTATTGATCAAATCGACAAATCGATCTGTACAACTAGCGTAAATCTATATTCTATAGATAAATTCAGTACTCGGTTGTAGTTCAAAATATATAAAATTTTGATGATTTCACTGTTCTTCTGAGTCGGCTGCTTTTTACGCCTGATATAATTCTTTTAACAGAGTGTTGGCTTGACGACGGGCATTCCAACTACGAAATTAATAATTACGATTATCACTGTTCCAAAACTTACCTTAACCAAAACGATGGTATAGTTGTTTATACAATGTCATCTCTCCAGGCTTCTGACGTAGAACCACCCTGCAAAGACCCGAACTGTTTGGTTGTCAATGTCAGTGACGAACTATCTCTGATAACCATATATAGGTTACCATAATTTTAAAATATAAATAATTTCTGTGAATACTTAAAAGAACTGATGTACGGCAAACACCTGTGCTATTGTATTGGGATTTGAACATTGATATAAAATTGGGTTGCACTGACAGACGCGCCTCCGACTACTTAGACTTAACTGCCCACTATGGGTATTTTCCAGGACATACTTTCCCTACGCGAGGAGGCAACTGTTTGGATCATGTTATGCTCAAAACTCAGAAGCCTGCTACTGTTATTGTCTGTGACACTGGCATAACAGATCACGAGACGGTTATCTTTGGCATTCACCGAGAATTAGCTAGGACCAGGGTTGAGAAACGACATACGCGAATTGACTATGAAAGTTTAAAAAAAGATATTGAAAACGAAAATTGGGAATGGCTTCTTAATTGTACAATTAATGTTACTAATGCATTCCAAATTTGTCGAAACTCTTTCTTGTAAAATTAATCAGCACACCACTATTCGTGTATACCGTAGCTCAGATATCATTATCAAGCCATGAATTACTAAAAACCTTCTGAAGTGCATAAGACGACGTGACTTAATGCATACCAATGCAAAGAAAGAGGAAAATCGCGATAATTCTGTCATTCAACAAGAGTATTGAACATATCGAAACTATTGCAACAATATATTATCAAATCTGAAACAAGATCATGACCGCAAACTATTAATGGAAACTATAGGTGAGTGTAAAAAATGATGGAATGAAATTAAGAAAATCTGCAATATTAAAAAACCGGCAAGTCTAAGCTCGTAACTGATAGTCCAACCCAGTCCCCACACTAAATAACGTTAACGACTATTTCTCAACAGTGGGCAAAAACCTAGCATCTGTTACTCTTAGACAACTTGACATGACTGAAACTTGCCTTGTACCAATGAGCAAAATAGTACGTTACACACTAGCCCAACCTCTTTCTTGCTCCGACTCACGAAAAAGAAATACTTTCAATTATTAACCGTCTTAAAACGACGTCAGCAACGGGTTATGATGGGATTAATAACGCATTCCATAAGCAGTGCGTACATGTTTTAGTGGGGCCGATTGCTTTCATATGCAATTTAAGTTTAAGTACAGGTGTAGTACCCGACTGCATAAAAATTGCAAATATTTGCCCAATTTTCAAAAGTGGAGATCCAAAAACGCCCGCAAGTTATCACCCAATTTCTCTGCTGACAGCTCTCTCAAAAATCCTTGAAAAAGATGTCAACAAGAGACTTCTTGCATACCTGGAAAAAAACAATCTACTGTCGGACAATCAGTATGGGTTTCGGGTTGGCAGGTCCACGGAGGATGCAGTAACTAATTTAGCCGACTATATAAATCTGAACCTAGGTCAAGGACAGGCATGTACTGGCATCTTCCTGGACCTTGCAAAAGCCTTCGATACGATCTCCAGGAAAATTCTGATCAAGAAAATGTCACTTCTGGGAGTTCGTGGCGTTGCTTTGGACTGGTTTACATCATATCTCTGTGAAAGAACGCAAAGAGTTGTGCTAGGGAAATATTGTAGCGACCCAACCACAGTACATTTTGGTGTTCCCCAGGGAAGCGTGCTTGGTCCCACTCTATTTATTATATATATAAATGGATTATGCAGCATGACCTTCCCACAAGCTAAGATTTTCACATATGCCGATGACACTGCGATAATTTTTCATGGGAAATCTTGGGATGAAGTTCAATGCGTGGTTGAAGGCGGAGTGAAGAATGTTACGCACTGGCTACAACATAATCTATTGACATTGAATATATGTAGAAAAAATCAAGGCAATCAACTTTGCTATTTCTAAACGTTCTTCCCCTAAAAGAGTATCTTGTTTACGGCTGCACTCCTGTATTAGTTCCGACCAGTGTTCTTGCCCTTACATTGAAGAGGTCGACGCTATTAAATATGTAGGGGTCATTGTAGATAACAGATTGACATGGTGCGCACACCTGAGCGCTTTAAAGGGCAGAATTAGAACAATACTGCGTATATTTAAGCAACTAGGCAAGATTGCTGATGATTCTGTCCTAAAAATGATTTACTTTTCGCTATGTCAATCTGTTCTTAATTACTGCATAGTAGCGTGGGGCGGTGCGGGCAAGACCTCACTAATTAAAGTAGAACGAGCTCAGCGTGCTCTACTAAAAGTTGCCTATAGACGACCTTACCGGTACCCCACAAATACACTCTATACTGAAGTGGGAGTTCTTAGGGTTAGACAACTTTACATACTCTCTGTCACCCTACGATTTCATAAAACTGCCTTAAGCACTTCTGTCATTTCAAGTTGACGGGTAAATTGGGATAAAGTGCAATGCCGTAAAACAATCGGCAGAAGGTCTTATGGTTATATGGGACCACACATAAATGCGAAACTCAATAGTCTACATAAAATACTAAAACTAACACAAGAAAAATGCAGACTGACGATAACAAACTGGCTTCTTACATTGGATTACGACATGACAGAAAGTTCCTTAGCTTAAGTAAAAACTCACAGAAATACACATTGACAATTCAAAAATAATACACGTGCACTAACTAATATTCTATAACATACAGACACTTTTACAACATCAACAATACTAACACAAATCACAGCACCAAGCATACGCATACACTCTTTTTTATATGTACTTATTATTTAAGTTTTTTAAATATACCTACCTTTTTTATGTAAAATTGTTAACGGAACGAAGGAACCTGGATCTCACAACACAGGGAATCCTAGTGTGAGGTCTAGGATTTCTATCCACTTGAATGTATACTTTGCGAAATAAATTTATTCTATTCTTCTTATTCTTATTCTTTATAGTATGGCGACTGAGCTTTGCTCGGGTGAAATTAGGGAAAACGAATTTTCCCAGAGATATGAGACCTAGCTAGATCAATTTTTCGCCCCCCTAAACTGCATTGCAAGTTTCATCGAAATCGTTAAAGCCGTTTTCGAGAACGTGATTACAAATATTATATATATGTACGTATATGCGTGCCCCGTTGGTGTAGTGGTCGCAAGCGCTACTGCTGAGCATGAGTTCCTGGGCTCGATTCCCAGGTCAAGCAAAGTGTTATTGGGTTTTTTTTAATGGAATTGGAATTTTTCAGTAGCAGCCCGGAGTCTGGATTTGTGCCCGGTTGATGGCAATAGGCTCGCCCCCTATTAAATGGGACTTAAACATAACTGGCGAAATGTGGGTGTACTATAGGGACACCTCTGCCTAACCCTTCGGGGATTACAGGCATGGTGTTATGTTATATGTATATATTTCATATAACGATATTACGGTATATAGCTATATCCTTAGGGATATTACTATATCACGGCCTTAACCATCTTACTGCGACATATACAAATATTGCTCATTAATTAATATTATAGGAATATAGAATTTATGAGCACTTGTACCAAAAATTACTAAATATATTTAGCGTTAAGCTTTAAAACATCATTCTGTCACTGTCATATCCAAACGACTGAGAGAAAAAAAAGGTGTTAAATTCGTTTAGCACTAACCGTGTTATGTAAGTTTTGGGGCAAGGCGAGACGCCTTAGAATTCTAGAAAAAAACTTAAAATGAAAAGTCACGAAAAGCATTACTATTTTTTTACAAAATGAAAAGCCAAACTCTGATGTCCCTTTTTACATCATCTGTAGGACAATTTTCACTCAGACTATTTATGGATTTAGTTCAAACCAGACTACGTAATATGACTCAACTTCAGTACGATTCGATTTGCGTTACATTGCCAGACAGACGGATTTTATTCAGTTGATTAAAACTTTGTTACGTGTGCGTGTTGCGTCGAGTGCGGCTGAACCCTACGTGCTTGGTGTCATTAAACGGGGAAGGCGGCAAAGGAATCATTTTGCGTCGTTTAAGCGATGCAGAACGCAATATTAAATGAAACCGTTCACTATAAATAAATAAATGAAGTGACGTCACAATGTATAGCATAAGTTTTAAGAGCGTTTATTCTGAAAATGGGCAACGTTGCAAATAGATGTCAAATATTTCGCTTTTACAGTATGGAACTATGAAATGTGGCTAACTAGCGAACTAGAATATTGATTATGAAATGCAATAATTAATATCGTAACACCGAATATATAGATTTAGATGTAAAAAAAGTATTTGGAAACTTTTTACACCTAAAACGGGTACAGCATCAAATTCAATGTTATAATTGCAATTCATTATTAATATTCTAGTTCGCTAGTTAGCCACATTTCTTATTTCTATACAGTAATATTGCCAAATGAATCAAAATAGCGAAATATTTGACATCTATTTACGACGTTGCCCACTTTCAGAATAAACGCTCTTAATAAAAATCTTAAGTTCACTGACAGACAACGCACAGTCTAAAACGCTGGGTCTAGTAGCATAAAGTTTTGGCAAATTAATCAGAACAGGTTAATTTTTGACAGCTATTTGCGACGTTGTCAACTTTTAGGATTTACGCTCTTAACACTCCAGTCTAGTTTTAGCGTAGAATGACGGTGCTTTCATGTAAAAATATAATATTTTTGTCTTACTGCCTAGGTACCTTATACGTATATTTCCATCTCAACACTTTTAAGTTCGTCTCTCAAGATGCATTAAATAACTTCCCCGAGTTGGCCGAGTGGTGACCCTTAGATGAATGTACCTACGTCTGGCGCTCTCTGATCAGTTAGTTTACTGACCTGACCGTCTTATATTTTAGCGCTCAAAAAATATTTTATTTCACATAAACCTACATAGGAACTAGTAAAACGTCAGAAGCTAGGTGAACAGTTCCAGTTGGTCATTTTCTATGGAGAAGAGACGGCACGAAATTCCAAGATTACTCAAAAAAAAAATACCATTGGTTTCTACAATGTTTTCAAATTACACTCTTTATAGATATGTGAGGACGGTGTAGCACTGCATTAGCTATACATATTTACAGTTCGTGCTGAGATCCATCTCCAGTTTTGATTATCATTCAAATTCCAGCTTTACCTGTAGGAAATACAGTCGAACACTTTCTATTTTTATTCTTTTATACCAAACTGGCCAACGAGGTTCCGCCTTCCTGAATAAGCTGAAGTTAGTTCAGAACTGTCTATGGGTACTGGGCAAAGTTGGGGAGCTACTGACCGAGTACTTGCTCAGATAGTTTCATTAGGATTACTAACAATACAGCTACCTTATAGTTTGACTTGCACGGACTCGAATTTTGCAGTCTTAGGTTCCTACGGATACTTGTGTGGTTTGTATTTAATTATATAACAGCCTGTATTAAACAGCCACTGTAGAATATGGCCAGACTATTCATAATTTTAGATGATTCAGGTACAACAAACGACGGCAAGGGTCTACACACAGCGTCTTTTTATGTGTTGTCGGCGCGTATACGCCCTGCAAACAGAACCAACGCTCTTTTTCAAGGCAGAAATCTCGCTGTCGACGCGCAAACAACGCACGCTACATGAGACGCGCGTGTAGGTTAAACCGCCGTGCTCATTAGGTTTAGGCCGTTTGTCTACAGCTACCGTCATTGGGACGTCAACGTGAACGAGATGACGACGCCGAAGTAGCGATACATTACTATGTCCGCGTGTCCGACCGCTCGTCGATGTGCCGGCAATACAAAACACTTTTGA
Source organism: Agrochola lota (assembly GCA_947364205.1). Lineage (NCBI taxonomy): Eukaryota > Metazoa > Arthropoda > Insecta > Lepidoptera > Noctuidae > Agrochola > Agrochola lota. Next base: position 10,776,920 of record OX376223.1, on the reverse strand, counting down.
TCTTGTCCACACGGTGCCGTCGCACCGGCGCCGATTGCCCGGGTGTTGATTTCCAATCATAACATACTGATACGCCGAGTTCGGACGCAGTGGGCAAACGATCGTCGTCACCGGGAGGTCACTTTTTGTTTGAATAATCTCGTTTCTCGTTGGCGTCTCATTCACGTGGCGGTGGACAAACGGTCTTAGTGGGTTAATTCGTTTTAAAGTAAGTTAGTAAGTAGTAATTGTCGTTGTTGTTTATGAATCGAAACTTTAACGTTTCATAAAATGCCTGTTGACCCAATTAAAAAAACCCATGACTTGTCGTTATCATCCCACTTGGAAAAAGAACCTATTTATGAAATTAAACTGAATGTAACGGTCAGATGAAATTATTATATTGAAATGAACATACCATTTACAACAATGGATTTACAGGTTTTTATTTTTTTAAATATTCTATTCAAGTCCGCTTTATTTCGGGTATTGACAATACAAAATTATTATAGCTAATACGCTATGTAGGTAAAACACATTGTATTAAACAAATTAAATACAACTGTAACTATGCTAGTAATTTAATTCAGTGATTAAAAGTTCAATAGCAGTTTTTTTATAGAACAGAATCTTATATTATCAGATAATTTTCTCTTTAACTAAAAAGCTGTTTGGTAACTTCTAGAAAATATTACATATACTTTACGGGAATAATTCCTTTTAAAATATAAAGGTAAAATGTAGGTTCTTAGGTAGATGCCACGCCATCCAATGCCAGTTTAAATTTCAGCTATAAATGCGGAACGGACTCTTAACAGACAAATCTAATAAAATATAAAAGGGGAAAAACGAGAAACTGAAGGGGAGGACACACGGCATCGAGATATCTTTATATTTACTCACGTGCATGCGGTGTAAATGTACCTTACAGCTGCTACTGACTGTCGAAACTCTTGTTACCGTTTCCATCCAATTATACCTTCAGTAACAGATCTTTATAGAATCTTTATAGAGCCAGAGATTCAAGTTAATATAACTTAAAACTATAACTTGAATCTCTGGCTCTATAAAGATTACGTTTTTAGCCTGCTTGTACGTTTGTTTGTTACGGTTTCACGCTAAAACAGCGGAACGGATTCGGATCAAATTTAGCGCATGGGTACACCATGATCTGGGTTTGGATACAAAATACTTTTTATTCCGATATTCCTATGGGATCGAGACTGAGGCTAAGCGTATGCTGAGATGCAGTTGACGGCGGTCGACGCAGCGCAGACATGTGTCTGTCCTGCTCTGCGTCTCGTTCTACAAACAGATTTCTGAGCGACGGTGCAGATCGTCACGTGTTTTTTACCACCCGTCTATTGTTTGTACTAGCTAGGACGCGAATGTGTCTGTGTAGCTGCGTCGCAGCATGCGCTTGCGGCCTATGTCTGCCTCGCCTGCCCTACCCTGCAAAATCTGTACTGAGCTGTGCTACGTCACCTGCTTCTCAGCAAACACTTAGCCTTATGCGGGTGAAACCACGGGGCGCAGCTAGTTCGAATATAAATTGAAATCAAAAATCAAATATCCGGTATCGGATATCCAGAATTCGCTTTAGAAAAATTCAAATCCACATGATGTTTACACATTAATTACGTGAGCCCCTAATTAAACCAGCGTGTTTATTGGCCAATGTCATTGTCCTACGTCGGTGGGGTGGCACCTAAGCTCAGCCGGATATTCGGGCCTTCCAAAATCCGTCACTCGCATCACTGCACCTCATTTTGTATCATCGGTAACGTTACATTATCTGTATACCTATGTATATAATAGCCATTGTATTTTCTGTAATCCTATTTAAGGGGAAATGGCGGGATTTTTAAAGCCCCTCTTCATTTTGTTAGGCCGCCATTTTGAATGTTCCGGATTTTGCAGTCAATAGACAGGTTTATTACAAATTCCATCGCGTATTTTCCTTATGTTAATTTGATTAGAATTATTTAATAGACTGTACGGAATTTATAATGATTTATGATTATTGGATTTTTTCCAGCCATTTGTTACCTTAGTTGCGCTCAGCATATTGCGTGACATTAATATGAAGACCACAAGTTGACTGCATTTCTGTTAAATTATAACTAAGGAGTTGTATCACCTCATGTACCCATATTCAGGTAAATAAATAATTTGATTTAGAACTGACACCAGCCAATTAGGTATGCATTAACGTTCAAATCCGTGGTAAAATTTTAATTATCAGCCAGCCTGCCAAGTGATAGCGAGGACTCGCCGGGAACCATTAATCCGTGCCAATGAATCAATAGGTATTGTAAGCCAAGGGTAACCAACTAATCCACTTAGGTACCTTCCAACAACACGGCGCGCTCGTGAGGTCACAAAAACATTCACAAAAAGTAAAACTACCCACATACCTACGTATTGCGACGAAGTAGCAATTACGTGAACAGGAAAAGTGGAAAACACAGCTTATTTGTTCCATATTGTTGTTTTTCTTGTGTAAATACTTATTGCAAGGCATTTATAGATAGTGTTTTTCGTGATATTACATTATAATTTTCCTGTTTTGTTCTAGTGTTTGGGGGCTTAACGCTTTTCTTTATTACCACCAGAAAATAAGATTTATTTTGTCAAATAAATTATCGTAAAAAAACTACTTGTAACTTGTAACTACTTGTACTTTCCTTTCCGGTGCTTGAGGAGTGGGAGGTATTCCACGGCTATCAGAACAATCCTAGAGCTCTGAAGATGTACAAGATCTCTACCAGCACTTACTGGAATACTTCCTTCCTCCGAGCACGTTTGATCTTGCGAATCTCCACTCAAGCCGGCCAATAAAGGCAAGAATGAGGTGGGAACTCTGTTCCTCGTCAGTGTTTACTCCAACCGACCAATTAAGGCAAGCCAGAAATGAGGAACAAGACGTCTCCCGGGAGATAGGGTCCGTGGGATCGCTACTGCCCAACAGCTCGCCACATACTGCCCTGCGGGTTTCTCTATCTCTCTTGGTCTGGCTCGTCATCATAGACTTGTTCCGGCAAAGTTAACTCTACTGACACAGATCTAGAGTTCGGAGCGTCACCACCACGACGTCAACGTAGAGATGCGGTGGTGAGGTTATCATTATTATTATTATCAGCTCAAGAACTATCAAAAGGTGGACGCTCAATGCCCAGCACTGTCGTAGACTTAGTCCAATTTGATCAATGAAATTGAACGTGGTTTAGATGTGCTGATCAGTGTTTAGTTTCATAAGTTAAACCCGCTCTAAGGTATGTACGTTGTCAGCCTAGAACCAGTAGACTTCGCACGAACGCGCGACGTAAAAGTAACGCAAATGATTTTAAAATTAATATCATCTTCTTGTTTCGCACATAATATTTACTTAGGTACTTAGTTTTAAGACTTTATTCATATTGATGGGTGATACTAATTGTACTTTTCGCTATAAAAACTAAAATGCTGTGATAGTTAATATTAGATATTCGATTCAAAAATCGTTCGAATTTGCATTACGTTTACGACGCGTGTTCGTGCTAGGTCCTCAGAAAATAATTTAGTTACGCATATTAGATTAAAATCGTATGATAAATCCTCTGGTCTTGCCAGAGTACATACTTTCAATTTATCTAATCATAACTGTAAGATAACTGTTTCAAACTTTTACAATAAACCGCAACCCGCATACTCCAACTAAGATAACATAAAAGGTATATCATTAACAAAATCCAACTAAACCACACAACTAAAACTAACTTTCAAATAATTCAAAAGATAAACCTAAAGAGGCCTTTGAAAGGCTTCAAATGTTTGTTTTAACGTATCGTAACAGTGTAATCTCATTTGAGATAGCAAAACCACGTTACAAAGTAATTTTAATCCGTTGAGTACCGTAATGTATGAACAGGAGCCCGTTTATGATGCTTGATATATCTTCATTATGTCTCGTTGTTCGGTTGGTGATAAAACTGGACGTGATTGTTGTTACAATGTTGGTAGCCTTGCTTGTATTCGAGATTGTGGGAAACACTTAAAATGGTTGGGCATAAAACGGATAATCTGTGGTAAATTGTAAACTTATTATTTTAAAATAATTCAGCTGTACTCCTAGAGATTTTGTTTAAGGTTTCGGTCGGTCCGGGTACATTAATAGTACGTGACTGTTGTACAACTAGACTTAGGGCTAATTTCACCAATTAAATTTAACGCGATCAGAACATAAGCTGCGTTTCGTTTGTAACAGTTGCAATAGCAATCATGCCATTACGTTTATAATTGATTTTTATTTTTATTAATTTATGTATCTCTTAAATAGATTATTTTCTATTTTGTTAATGTGAGAACTAGGTTTAGTGGACTGTAGAATTGTTGACCATCTTCTATTTTGTTAAGTACCTGGTACTTGTTGAAAAACCTACACTGTGCTCCCATACCTATTAATACTGTTAGAAAATATTGTAGAAGCCAATTGTTTCTAAAAGAGTAACCGTGGAGTTTCTTGCCGGGTCTTCTGCATAGGAAACGACCAATTGGAACCGTGCACCTAGCTTCTGACGTTTCATGAGTGCCCTTGTTGGTTTATGTGAAATAAAATAATAATATGTTCATGTCATTATTTTTTGTGGAATATTGGCACTGACAGCTCTTGAACGTGGTTTAGATGTGCTGATCGCGTTCAGTTTCATTGGTGAAATTCGCACTTAGACAAGCTGGAGCTGGTCTAGATTATTTGCTTCAGGGCAAGCTTGTGTATAGATGAACATCTTCATCATGCAACAATATGCAATATGTCTTTTTTCCATAAGTACTTCTCTTTTAGTCGTCATTTCGGAAGTCACCCCCTTTCCAGCCTTAACAGACACAAATAGACAAAAGAAAATGTTTAGTGGTTTGAACGATCTTTCGACCCAATTTCACCAAATTGTGTTGGTAATTAAATGTCCCGTTAAGCATGTTAACGAACTTTTATATATGCTACTAGTTTTTGCCCGCGGCTTCGCCCGCGTAGAGGTTGGAAATCATCCCACGAGAAAGCACTACCGGGATAAAAGTATCCTATGTGTTAATCCAGATTATAATCTATCTGTGTGCCAAATTTCAAGAGTAACAAACATCCAAACACACAAACATACAAACTTTCACATTTATAATATTAGTAGGATATAATTTAGGATACATTGTAACAGTGCATCAATTTTTTGCCCTCCTCCTTAAGGCTGCCTGTCCACTGGAGCGGAGAGGAGAGGAGCAGAGCGGCGTTGTGCCAATATTAACCAATGGAATTGCATAAAATCTCCGCTCCGCTTCAGTGGAAAGGGATTTGCGAACTAGTTTAAAAAATCATACAAATCCGGGAAACGGAACGGGAAAGAGGAGCGGAGAAGCGGAGAGGGGAAGCGGAGCGGGGAAGCGGAGAGCGGAAGCGGAGCGGAGAAATGGAGCGAGGGACCGGAGCGGGGAAGCGGAGAGGCAATGCGGAAAAATACCGGCCGCGAAGTATTGCAGCCGCGTGGCAGGGCTAGTTTATATGTGGCCTCTTTGTTTCGACCGGGTACAAAACTAACAGTTTGTACTATGACACACAAATTACTTGTCGCGTGAACTCAGTGTAGCTCCGCACAGTCCGCAATACCGCTTCGCTACCTCGCTCAGCACAGTCCGTAACTCCGCTTCGCTACCTCGCTCGGCACAGTCCGTAACTCCTCCGCTGAGTCACTCCGTATCAATGGACAGACACTGTCCGCAACTCCGCTCCACTCCGCTGCCACGCTCCTCTCCGCTACCTCGCTCCGCTTCAATGGACAGGCAGCCTAAGAACCAGGCCAATTTTTTTTTGAAATTTTATAGCTCATGATCTAAGAGGTGTCATAAAGAATATGTGTCAATTAGAATGATTTGACAATCATATTTTCATATTAACAAATCCACACCATTTGATCAGTCAACTAGGCAATAAAAGAGAATTGCATTACAATAAAATGTTAATAAAAAGATGTTTTTATTAAAAAAATCTCATCAAATGCAATAATTTATGGCCTCATAAAACTTGAACGAATGACGTTCTTACAGAGATAGAACGAAATTTCAGTATAAAATTTAATTAAAGTAAAAATCCGTGTAGGTATTTCATTTGCGTACAAAGCCTATCATGATGAAAAATGCTGTCAAGAGCCATTAAAAGATTAAAAATCCTGATGCGTGAAATGAACGCACATTAAAACCATTCCAACGTTCCAAGGCTATTAATCTACCTACCTTATAATCAGAATATATCAAATTATGTACGTTACCAGGTTTTATTTTCGTATAAGTGTTTTAGAGGAGAAGAACGTGGACTGTCATGGCGGCTTCATTCCGTCAGCAACCACACAATTGTCGTCCTTACCAGATTAGGTGTCCTACACAGTTCGGATCGGCATTAATCGGCACAGCCAAAACGGCGGCAAAATATATTACAGGGTGGCATCCCGGGATATCGACGCGAAAACTGACACCATGGATTCAGTACATGATTATGAACCTGAAATTTTCGTATTTTTTTTAAATAACCGACGACAAATTAAAACGCAGGGGTTCCAGAATCATGTACTGAATTCATGGTATCAGTTTTCTCGTCGATGTCCCTGACACCCTGTATAATACTTAGTGGTTGATTCGGGTCGGCTTTCAATCAATCAATAAGCTTACCCTATCGCAGTCCACTGCTGGACATAGGCTGCCTTCCACATCCAGTCTATCCCAGCCACTTTTTTAAGGTCGTCGGTCCATCTAGCTGGGGGTGTCCCACACTACGCTTGCCGATACGTGGTCTCCACTCCAGGACTCGTCTACTCTACTAGCCATCGGTCCTTCGACAAATATGGCCAGCCCACTGCCACTTCAGCTTGCTTACTCTGCAAGCTAGTATGTAACTCCGGTTCTTTTCCGGATAACTTCATTTCTGATTTTATCTTTCAAACAAACTCCGACCATAGCCCGCTCCATAGCGCGCTGAGCGACCTAGAATTTGTGGACCAGCCCGACTGTCAGTGACCACGTTTCGGCACTATAACGGGCAGGACGCACTGGTTGAAGACCTTAGTCATGAAACATGATGGAATAGACGACGAGAAACCTCGAAGAAGTTTTCTAAACGCTGCCTAACCCAACTGGATCCTTCTGTCGTCTTCTTTCTCAAAGTCGTGTTTACCAAGCTAGATGCGTTGCTCGGCTTTGCTGTTCAACAAATACTGCCGAATCAAATTTGCATCTGAACAAGGTGTATAGCGCGCCTCATATTATATTATTGTAAAGCTCTAAAATCTTTATGAAACTGCATCTGTTACGGCAGGATCCTCTGACACATCCCGAATGTTATACCTTAAGCATCTATCACTCGAAGTCAAACGTCTAAACCCAAAATGAATCAAAAGTGACAAATGAATTCATTAGATCGATTTAGATCGATTCGATCCAAAGATATTGGATCTCGGCCCTCGGTATCTTTCAATCGACTACGGAAAAATCGAAAGATGAATTTATGTAAATTCCATTCATTCCTATATAATTTTCTCAGTGTCGTGTGAAAGAGGAATGAAAGAAAAATGAAGCTTCACACGACTGAAGAGTCTGATATTGGCATAACATCAGTACCTATCAGTAAACAGAAATTCTGTCAATAAAGCAGTATAAAGCAGTGGATTTTCTAGTTCCTGGAATACACTAATGAAAACGTTCATTAAATTTTATTTGTACCGTGTTTTTGTTTGTGTTACGTAGCTTTTGAATATAGTTTGGATTTTCATTTATTAGGGAATGGGCAGGTGCTGTCTCAATAAAATTCATAGAATTAAAATTATTCAATACTAGAGACCCGTCTCTGCTTCGCACGGTTTTTACGACTTGACAAAACATCGAGATTCATTTAATAAATATAAGTTTAATATCAATGTATTATAAACAATATAAAAATTCTCGAATATATTGTCTAAATGATGGTAAAAACTACATCGAAGTAATTTAAAAGAATAATGCGGTCACACAGACAGACATAAAAAGCGACTTTAATTTATAATTATGTACAGTTTGGGGTTCACTGGCAAATTATATTTGTAACATAGCTATTATAGGTAATATTTTAAGCTACTCATCTCATGTCGTCTCAACTTGGTTTTAACGTGTAAACCTGCTTACTGTATCTGCTTTTCTGTACCTGGACAATAAACTATTTTATATTTCTATTTTCTATGTAAACACTGGTTTGAAGTCATAATGGTCTTCAAACTAGTATAAAATAAAAAAAACAACCTTCTTATTTTGAATCCACAAGGAAATACAATGAAAAATCCAACTAACGACGTTATTTACTTTGATTCCCTGTCCTATAATAAGCGGATCCTCTTATTATGGCGAGGGAGGCTCTGTAATGACCACGAGTAAATGACAGTGCCGATGCTATTACAGACGGTGATCATATTACTTCGCTTAATGAGCATGTAACTTAGTTACAACAGAATAGTTTTATTTGATTCGATTTATGCCCTTGTTTTAACATCCTAATGTTTTGTTTGTAAAACAAGATAATTATAGGTATCTTTTCAGTTTACTTTTTTACATAAAGCTAGTAAGTTTTTTTATAAGTAACTTGTAAAGGTGCAGGGCTAAAATTGTGATTACACTCACTAAACCACGTCGATCGATAGAAAATGAAATCAGCCGACGTCAATCGATAGTCGTCTAGAAAACCCAATCGATCTACATAAGTCGATTCATAGGGTTGATAGACGTTTATCGAGTAGGTGTGCCAACCCATTAAGACTTTTTTACTGCTAAAACCTCAAGTGCCAATCAGTGATAAAGTTACCTTAGCTTTAAGTAAATTCTACAACGCAAACTTCTACCACAATTCCACAAGAACTTTCTCAAAAACAATAGAAAACTTCGTTCTAACTTCACAATGATTAAAACAAATGTTAGTGTAAGAAGTAATTTAGCCAAATCCGGCAACATTCAAGCAAGTTAGGCACCGCATTAAGTCAATGGCTCCGAATCATTAGTTCTGGAATTGCGGCGCTATCGTATCAACGTTTTCCATTATCTTGCACGTCGTGAGCAGTAGGTACTCTTACTGTAGTGTTAATTAGTAAAGTTGCTTCGTACATTCCTCTAGGCTGTGAACGAGGGTAGGATTGACTGTAGAGGTTTGTTTCTATATTGCTATGTATGAGCCCCAAATTAGAAATCATTTATTTTGGTTCATTCGCAAAAAAACGAACAATGCGGATGGGATAACTTAATAAGATTTACTTCATAGTGCGTTTTTGGACCAAAAATCGGAAAAAGTTCGGTTTGGAAGGAAAAAAAATCGTGGGTGCGTTGACAGACATACATTTATCAAGCAAAATAAATACCCTGACCCCCAACCAGTAATTTGTTCCGGGGGTGGATTGAACCTGCGATCCGTAATGCAGGAGAGCCACTCACTCAGCCGCATTTATTGCACAGTGAAACGTGTTATGGGAAAAATATTCCTGTTATTATGCTGAGAATAAATTAGTAGTTTAGCACATATTTTCACCGTCAACCTGTGGCGGAATGACCTGACGTCACACAAATCCTGCATCGCGCAAGCAGCGCGCGGTCAGCATATATACCTATAACTTTCCGACATCAATCGTTGGGCAGTTGCCGGGACACGACACCTGTTTGGCCGGAGGATCCTCCCTTTTCTATAGAGGACGATTGAACTTAACACCTTGTTCCTCATACCTCTATAAACCTATAAAAATAAAATCCTATTTAAATTTAGATGACCTTTAAAAATATCATGAATATTGGTTAGCGTAAATACCTACCTAATTATTTTCCGAGTTAACAATTCTCAAGTTACTTTCATACTCAAACTGCTGTCAATAAATAATGAGGATACACTGGTCCCTCCTAAAACTGAACCTACATCAATAAACTTAGACAACTCTAATTTAATTTAGGTATTTTACACTGTCTAAAATTATTTTGTACACAGTAACAATAATGTGTACATGAATAAGTATATAAATAAATCAATCCTATCCTAACAATGTATCTTATTCCTAACTATCCTAACTAATATTATAAATACGAAAGTGAGTTTGTTTGTGTGTTACGCTTTCACGCTAAAACGGCTGAACAGAGTTGGATGAAATTTGACAAATGGGTAGACCATAACCTGGATTAGGACGTAGAATACTTTTTATCCCGACATTCTCACGGGATGAAGACATATGCGGGTGAAACCGCGGGACGCAGCTAGTAAATAATAATAAAATTAGTCTACGAACTAAAATGCTAAGTATTTTGTACCACACGGTAACATTATTCCCGTGTAACTCAGATTCCCGGTAATACATCACCCATATTGTGTTGCAATTTTAAAGGTAGCTAGCATCATTAAATAATATTTTATTTACGGAATATTATGCACGTAGACACTGCAGCACGTATCCAACTTGATATCAAAATATCGAGTTTGCCGTATTCGTCGCTAAAACTTCGAGTTTGGTTAGGTAGAACTTTGTTCTGTTTAACTACTTACTTGCGGTACGGACTAGCAATAGAAAGACGACTAGCTTTTCGACACGGTTTCTGCTGTTATATACTGAGTGGCGATAAGGTTATCACATTAAATAGTTCAGCGGTTATTACAAGTTGTTATCAGTCTGATGAAATAATAAAATAATCAATTTGACTGAAAACAAAAAACGGAATTTATCAAACAAAATAAAATATAGCGTAAAATTTTCCATGAAATTACCTTGATAATAAGGCACTAGACGCGCGGGGCGGTATCAACAGTTCAACTCAAACGTTATGGTATTTTTACCAAATAATCACAAATTAAGTTTCAATCCGCCTAGCATTTTACCAACTATGTTGGGGTCGGCTTCCAGTCTAACCGGATGCAGCTGAGTACCGTATATCTTATATATTATATCTACCTAACTGACCTCCACAACCAAGTCACTGGGTAATACGATACCCCTTGGTATGACTGGTTGTCAGACTTTCGGGTTTCTGACGACCCATAACGACTGTCGAAGATCCACGAATGACAGCCAGGACTAGCAGCTTAACGTGCTTTCCGAAGCACAAAGGAATCTCGGTATGTTAAGATGGTCACCCATCCACAGACCAACCCCGTCAAGCGTAGCTTAACCTGATGAATCGAACCGTGCGGCTGTTATTACTTAGCCACGAGCTCCTCAATTACAAATTAAGTTTAATGTTATTAAATACTAAAACGAAAAAAAGGTCACACGACTGGAATGTTAATTGTAATTATTTTCATAGTTTACGGTTAAGATACGTAATGTAGCGTGCTTCCAATTAATTTGATAACCTAATCGTCTTACTGTATACATAAATTCACGCCTATAGGCCACGCAGAACTAAAAAAAGTAAAATACTGGTATTCAGCTACATCCGGTTAGACTGGAAGCCGACCCAACATAGTTGGGAAAAGGCTAGGCAGATTGATTTATGTTTAGTGTGTTTTTAGTTTAATTTGTGATTTCCTGTGCGAGTCCCAATAAATACTTTTTCTTTCTTTCTTTTCATAATGCTGTGACACTGTGCGAGACAGAGCCACAGCGTTAGTTTGCCAGCCAGCGTTGATGTAATAACGACAACCGTTGCAGCATTCCGGAGTTTCATTCGGCAGCAGATATGTTTACATTCATGTAGATAACTTGTGAGGTCGATGACATTTGTTAAAGGAAGAAGTTGAGGATATAATCAATAAATGTACAGATTTATTAATTAATTAAACAGTTTATGTACACACATATAAAAAGACAAGAAGAAAGGAACAGAAAAATACGTACAAATGTTTTGTACAGTGAATTTTTTTACCGTCTCGAGAATAATATGATGTGTTGTGTAAGTGGAACAGAAGCCATACCCGGGAATATTTGCTTAGTAGCATTGACCACGCGGGCGGGCAGGGGATGCGCGAGCGGCTTGTGCGCCTGCGAAAGGATATTAAATTTAGTAGGGTGCGTATGATTTGAATTTTTTTGATATTTTTTGTGGATAAAAAAAAAAGAAACTGTGCCATAGGCTTATTCTACTGCGTTCGCCTAATACACCCTATTTTTTTCGAGACCGTAAAGTAAATCATGCGGTATGTTCCTTATTTCTGAAGAAATCTCTTCCAGCATACATGCGATAGGAAAGTAGTTAAAGGGATGTAGTCAACGCGTGTAAGAGTAGAAGAGAAAATAAAATACATGAAATAAAATAAAACTTACTTTATTTCAGTAGTGCTTGAAATTTTTAGTTACAAATAGGTGGTATATTAAATTAGGTCACAACGATGCAAATCACGATTTGTTTCGAACATTGTTTTCCATTTGTTCCTCGTCAGCGTTTTTCATCCGCCATGTAAAAGTAAATCCGCGCAATATTCTATTAAACTAGCTGCATTTAAATGTGAAACTAAAAACTTTTAACGGATTTTGCGGTTGTAGTTACAGTTAAAAAGTAAAATGTTTTAAAGTCTAAGCCTCGTTCACTGTAATGTATTATTATTTCCTGATTAAAATCGTGACTAGGTACATCGTCACCAAACAACCATCTCAAAGCTACAGTAAAAAGCATATGTTCATCCATGTGGTTAATTACGTAATGTTAGGAATAAGAAATACTAAGTTCAAGACGAAAGTCTCCATTTGTCGGTTTTCGGTTACGACGGCGTAGCAACGGCGAGATTGCGTAGCGGCTTCTACGCCGTAGCGTCGTAGCTATTATCATGACTGTTAAAACATAACTTTTACGATAAGTAGAAACATTTTTTTTTTTTTTTTGAGGATGTGATATCATCTGACTAAAACCCACCCGTGTTCCTTCCGTTGCCTGTGTGCCGGGGCCGCAATATCCCTTTCGGACAAACCCGCAACCCCAGCAGAAGTAGAAACATTAGCACATTTTTTTTTTTTTTTTATATATTATTACCACTCAACCATCCAATTTACTAGTTGCTAACTCGGGAACTAATTCCACTTTCAGAACTCGCGCAGCATGATAAATCCAGTGTTATTCTTTCATCGGATTAGCATTGCAGGACTAACTTTGTATGAAAACCAAGTTTTGGCACGAATATTCGAACGTTATCTCTGTAGTTGTATTGTTAATCGCAACTCCTGAACTATCCGTGCGGTAACTACAAACAAATGAACTTAATGTTGGCAGTTGGATTCAATTGAAACAAAACAAGCAAGAAATTGTGCAGCTTCAGTTGGTGTACATAGTCGGGCTAGTTTTTCTGGCTTCGATCATTCTATTACGTGGTTAGAGCCGGCACAGAGATAAATTAGGTAGCCATTGTGAATATGTTTGGTCCATTTTTGGCCGCCGCAATTTTTTACAAAATTCCATACACACGGTTTGGACGCTGCAATTTGTCTAGTAATATCATTATACAGAATTCTATTTCACGGAGGACAATTTCTGGCAGTTCGGATATTATTCATACAACAAATAATTCAGAAGGAGTGTATTTTTAACAAAAAAGGTAACAAAGTGTAATAATGTGTTATTATTTAGTTAAACATACTACTGAAATAGCTAGCTCTCAAGTCCACTAATCCATGCTAATATTATAAAATGCGAAAGTAACTCTGTCTGTCTGTTAACTTTTCAAGCTTTAACGGCTACTGAACGGATTTCGATGAAAGGACAATGCTGATTTTAGTATGGAAGGTGGGGGGTACCTTTTTTTTATTGCGGCCCTCAACAAAATCATATTTTTCTACTACAGAATAGTGTAACAAACGAAACTTATGTGACATGCATATCTCTAAACTCAGTCCGGAATGAGATAAGAGTTAGAAGTTTGTATGTATTTATTAGCTTTGTAGGCAATCTAAGACTCCTAGGTGCAAGGTTATCAACTTGTGATAACAAACGATTGAGACGCCAAAAATTTTAATCAATGTATTGTGTTTCATATTATGTATAATTATTTCATAATTCGAATTTTACAAAAATATTACATTCGAAATTCATTACGACTTAACGAAAATCAAGATTAACAAAAATGGCATCACACTCCCTCCGACCTGACAATGTGTAATGGTGAGGAGTGCGTAACGTACGGGAGGGGGTGTACCGAATATTCAAATGTCCAAACACATTTAGCGGCTATCTATTTTGTGGTAACGTAACACTAACCTTGCACCTAGGAGACAAAAATTGCCTACAAAGCTAACAAATACATAAATATTTCTATATCTTATTTCGGACTGAGTTTAGAGATATAATGTCAAATAAGTTTTGTTTGTTACACTATTCTGTACTAGAAAAAGAACATTTGGTTGATGGCCGCGAGAAAAAAAAACACGCCAGATTCAGGCATTGTCCTTTGGAACACGGTGGACCATTTTTTTTTTTTTTTTTGACGCTGGTGAATTATCAAATAACTTCACCCGCTCGGGCGGAGCGGGAGGGCGTGTCAGACTTTTACTGACTAAAACCCACCCGTGTTTCTTCCGTTGCCTGTGTGCCGGGGCCGCGATATCCCTTTCGGACAACTCGCAACCTCGGCAGGCATTGGCCCTAAAGGACCCCGTCAGTTGGTGCTGACATCTCTTTGAGGCGCGCGTGGAAAACAACGCGCCGTCGACCCGGGCCTGGTCCTAATCGGACTCAAACTCAAACCATTTATTTCAATTAAACCATTTACAGGCACTTTTGAATTGTCAGAAATATGAAGCTAGTTACCCATTCCAAAGCATAGTAGGTACCTATGGAGAAGAACGGGCAAGAAACTCCAGTGTCCGTGGAGTTTCTTTTAAATAAATTGTTACAAAATATTGGTTACATCATTCATGTTCAAATTAAACATGTGAGAACAATGTAGAAAGACGTGCACGTTAGAAGCGTCCGTAATAAAAAAAAAATAAAATTAAAAAAATTAAAAAATCATTTTCGATAATTTGTCATTAATATTCAGAAAAAATCAGGCGGGCACATTCCCATGGGCGACATTGTATACGTACGGCGATTTTAACAAATGCCAGTTGCGTGTACGGGAGGCGTGTCTAAGTGTGCGTGCGTTGTTCGTTGTATGGAGCCGGCCTTCTGTACCTATCTATTTGTTTTACTAGATAGGTAGTAGGTTCCGAATACAGCTTGTTTCCAATACTGTCGGGTGCTTTGAAGTGAATGGAATCTGTGTAGTGTAAACCTATTTGTTGGTAAGGTACGGCTCGATTGTGTACGTGCAGCTTTTAAGACTTGGAACCATGTTCAATTGTTATTGAATGATTGGTTATTTTTTTGATAATAACTAGTGTTGCTGAAATAAGCTCATAGCCAACACGAGGTAGCAGATATTAAATAAATATACAAAATCATTTTAACATTCGTCTTTGTATTATTTTTTATATGTGTGCCGTGATATATTTATTTTTCAGTTATTTATAGGTAAATAGTGGTTATAACAAGTTGAAACTATATGTAAACTGAAATCTTCACCTATCAGTGGTATACTTATTATAATTGTGCACCTCATTTCCTTGAGTTAAGAAGCCCTCCACTTGCTCTATGTACATTGTGGGAGCAGTTACGAACACATCTCGCGCGCTCAAACACCCGGACAAAGATCTGGAGGCCATACAAATATTTGTTCCGAGAGGGAAACATGCGACCTTGTGCAGGGAAAGCAAAGCTTTTAGATAGTGCCTCAGTCTTCATGCATAGAAAAACATCAACGTTAGTTAGATATATTAATCGTTTATTTAGTGCACACAAAAGACATGCAAAAACACATGCAACACGCTGTTATATTCTGGGGCAACACCACAAATAAAAAATCTGTGACTAAAGCGCAAAAAAAATGCGTTCGCGTAATGGTTGGCTTGTTTGTTCCTGAATCATGCGAACCATATTCTAAAAAGTTTAAAATTTTGACCATCAGCCTATATCTATGAAGTTACAGTATTTGTTAAAGTAAATAAAAATCTATTCAGTGAACTAAAATTAAAAAGATATATACTGAAAATATCTATTATACCACATAGAACTGCTCTTCTGGGCAAAAGTTTTTTTTGGAATGGCCTCTTAAATTTAGAAGATACCTGTGGATATTTTAAGCAACAAGGAACTCCCTCTATTCAAACATAAATTGCGTATTTTTTTAATTGACAAAGCTTATTACACGATCCAAAATTTTCTTAATAATTAGTACCTACTACGATCTGTCACCATACACCTAATTGTTATTTTGTAAGATTTGCTTTATAAGTGGTTGGCACCAAAAAAACGTACTTTGAGGACTAAACGTCGTCAACGTTAACTTGTCTCGTCTGATATCTTACTAATAATAAAGCTGAAGAGTAGTTTGTTTTTTTGTTTGAACGCGCTGGTCTTTGGAACTACCAGTCGAATTTGGAATATTTTTTTGCTGTGATAGCCCAATTCTAGAAGAAGGTAGACATTTAAGATCACGCTATGACTCTTGGCAGCTGAGCAAAAACAAAACAAAAGTCAGAAAGAGTGCTAAGCGAAAAACGAAGTAATAGCGCGGGCGGACGATGCGATGCGACGCGGTGGGTCGGGGGAAGAAGACATTTCACACGGCCGAAATCGCGGACAGCAGCTAGTCTTTTATATTATAATGATATTTTGACTCTCATTTTACAATAAAAAACACAAATTTCTAAGTAAATCATTAATTAGTGCTGATTTCACCAATTAAACTGAACGCGATCAGCATTTCTAAAACGCATTCAAGGGCTGTCAGTGTCAAAATAGTTATGGAATGTTGTACACTGACAAGTCTTGAACGCGTTTAGATGGGCTGAACACGTTCAATTTCATTGGTGAAATCCGCACTTATTATAAAACTTCATAACCAGCCTAATAAATAACCTACTTAAATTCTACCAACAAATTCAACAAAACGGTAATTGTTTGCTAAAGATAATGGCAACACAGAACAAAGAAAGAAGCGATAAAGAGAAACAAAACTACAAAATAGAAGGCAATTACCTTCTTACATTAAAGTAATTAGCTATCCCGAACATTCAGTAAATTAATAGGCAATCGTAGGGATTTCTGAATTAGATCGCTTCAGGGATTGGATTAGTAACAGAATAATTAAATAACGAAACTTAGCCCGGAACCTTAATAAAAATATACTCAGAAGGCCCAACTTACAAATCAAAGCAGGATAGTTGAATCAACACCCTAACAAAAAATTTGGGTTTGTCCATGGTTCTAGTCATGTCATTAAGTACCTAAGCAGGCTTCATTATTACTAGTTTTACATCAACTCGCTTTGTTCGTATGTTCGTTCCGGTTACCCTCTTTGTCATCCATTTTTGAAGCACTTAGCACGGGCATCTGATTAAGCTAAAACTTGGCATACTTATTTTCAGAGTCGTATTATTATTAAGTTGTCCATTAGTCATCACGGAATTTGTGGACGTTTTGTTTTTTGCCGTCTTTTCTGGCAGAAGCTGCATAACGCGGGTTATTTGCTACGAAGGGGGTCGAAAAACTTAAAACAAATCAATTTCAGAACGTAACAAAACATATCCCGGGGACCTTTTATTCCAGTTGGCATTTGAATTTTCATCGGTTGGCACAACAATATTTCCGAGTGGGTCTTCTGTCGTTAATTATTCCGTAACCTCAGGCAAAAAGCAACTTACTTTTGTTGTTTATTATTCTAGTTATGTATGTATTAGTTTTTAAGGGTGTACGTACCCGGTATATGTTAATGGCTTGTGTTCATGTAATAAACAGATTCGGCTATACCCCCGGTTATAAGATAAAGCTCGTCGTACGTGATTGGATATTAAATATTTAAACCTGACCGCGGTAGGTACGCACGGCTACACATCAAGCTATACATTTCCAGTATAAGCTGACCTCGCATTGTACTGAAATCCTATACAATGCGAGATCAGCATAAACTGGAAATGTATAGCTTGATGTGTAGCCGTGTGTACACACCAGTAGGAAAACAGCGCTTTCATCGCTATAAATATATTTTTAGTAGATATTGTTTTTCCATTTTGTTGAAGCCAGATTTGATTTTCTAAAGTTCGTTTCCAGTATTCAAATCCAATATCGAAATCGACTTCGTTAATGCGTAGTCTAAACATCTAACAATCACAGTAAACTCAGTTTCATTTATCCAAAATCAGACTCCCCAATTAACTACGAAATAACAAAAGAAATTGGCAAGAACAATCTGGAACAATCCAACCATACCCGCAACATTATCTACAACACTTTAATAAAGAAAACAAAAAACAAGAATCAAAGAAAGCGCCCACTCGACACTAATCACTCGCCTATTTGTTAGGCTCTCCAACAAAGGAAAGAACATGCTACCGTCAAAGATAACACAATAAAAACAAAGGTAAATTGGCCTGGAATAAATAGGGTGCGCAAGGTCAACGTCAGGTCAGTACCTGCCATCCGTCTCAGTCAGGTAGGTGAGGCCATTAATAAGGCCTACAGACATCTAGTCGCGATACCCGTTCGGGATTTACCTTCTGAATAATGGTTTGCGATGATGTGTAAGGAGGTTTATGTGAGGTATCGTGTTGGCCTTTTTCGTGCCTGTACTTTGTTCATTTTTTTTAAAGACGACTTTTTTCTTAGCCGTTTGTTTCTTTGTGTTATGTTGTACACTGCTGTTCAATTATTTGATACGCACACATAGTCATTATGGGAATTTATTTCGAGATAAGTCTGTAATTAGAATTTTCAGAGCACTGTTAACTTTTTTCATTAAATGTCAACGGAATTTACCTTTATTTCTTAGTAGTGTGTGTTTTCGTTTAACAATTTCTTAAGCCAACACTTAAATAAATTCTTAAGACCAACTCATTAAAATTCCAACCACATTACACAACTACAATACACAGAAAACACAAACCAATTTCGCTATTAAAAGTTATCGCATAAAACTTCGTTCGGGGCTATAAACTCGACAAATATTATGAAAGTGGTCGCAGATTCGTCGGAGATTGCGCTCGTAATTTGCGGGTAGTCGCTAATGCGTCGCGCGCATGCAATTTCCACGTAAACTGCATGCGGCCGTAAACACCATCTGCGGTATCCCAGATTGAAACCGTCGTAGATAACGATCCCCGTACGTGTGTTGAATTTGCATCAACTGTCTGTATTAACGCGTTCTACATGATGTCGTTTGCTTTTCAATGTTTTGTTCCTCTCTTTATTTTGTTTTGTTTTTAGATTTTTCTTTTAAATTTGTCGCTGATATTAGTAAGTCCTATAATTTAATGGATAAATATTATTATAGATAACAATCTACGTACGTGTGTTGAATTAGCATCAACTATTAATATTAACACGTTATAAATGATGTCGTTTGCTTTTCAATTGTTCCGTGTTTTGTTTCTTTCTTTGTTTTGTTTTTAGACTATTCTTTTGGATTTATCGCTGATATCCAGTTATATACCTAGTTTTATTAATCCAAATCATGGATCGATCAACTTGCGTGTGTTGAATTTGCATCAAGTGTCCGTATTAGTGCGTTCTACACAATGTAGTTTGGTTTTCAATTGTCCTTTGCCTTGATTTTTTTTTTTGGTTTTGACACTAATATAAAGTTAGCAGGTCCATTTAATTTGATCGATGGAAATCGACGATTATTCTAGACGATTTCGATGTTGTTTGGTTTATAATTTGTTTTGTTTCTATAATCTTTTTGTTTTATTTTATCTTTTTCTTCTTTGGATTCGTTACTAATAGGTACGGGTAGTATTAAGTAGGAAAGTTTAGCTTTAAGGTAAGGTAAGGTTTCGTTTTAATGTTGCAAGTAGATATTTGACATTTCCATAATTATGCTGTTTTTATTTGTTGTAACACAACAACGTTTAAGTTGAATTAAATGTTTTACCCGAATTGATATAGGTATATATAGTTTTTAGGGTTCCGTACCTCAAAAGGAAAAAACAGAATCCTTATAGGATCACTCGTGGGTCTGTCTGTCTGTCCGTCCGTCTGTCACAGCCAATTTGCTCCAAATCTAATGGAGCAATTAAGATAGTTAATTAATTCAGGCGTGACTTTGCGGAAATCCATTATAAAATACAATAGACGACGTATATTTATTAACCTAATCCGCGTAACTATTCTTAAGGAGTCATAAAGAACCATGTAAGAAATCGACACGTGTTTCACCTCTCAACGAGGCATCCTCAGGATGGCTATTGACTTGTTGCAAACCCGGACCCATACATTCTGAAACCTTTATCACATGTGTGTAAAATTAATAATAAGACTTTCAAAATTTTACACACATGTGATAAAGGTTTCAGAATGTCAGTACTAGAGAGTTTAGAAATTGTAAACAATAATACAGGGAACATTATACTGTTGAACGAATTAAATACAAGTATTCCAAGGTCATCTTTATTGCGTTTATTCGCGACCCCTTATCGCGCTGATAACGATCCTAGCCGAGGTAGGCGGGGCAGTAATCCTATATAAGTGGGGTTGGCGGGCGAAGTGACACCCCTGGGTGGAGGCTTTAAGTGTAGAAGCTTAAGACAGCCACAGGAAAGCCCGGTTAAGCAGCTACGACCTTAGTGGTCACCTGCAAGAAGCCCTAGTTAAAAAAAATTAATTTAAAAAAAGCGAAGTGACTCACACTGCTCTCGACGCTTGACGTGTCCACACGTCGGGTCCGGATTTGCAACAAGTCAATAGCCGGCTTGGGCGGAGCACCGCCGTGTCCTCACGGAGGCGATCGGCGGCGGCGATCTCTCGCGTCCGGCCCTGGTTCAGGCCATGGTTCGGAGCGAGAGTGCATGGGAGGCCGTCACCTCCTTCTGCGAAGCAGTTATGTTCGCAAAGGAGGAGGCGGAGCGCGCGAGGGAGATGCAAGCTGCACGCCCTCGCGGCCCTAGACACCGCAGGAGACGCCCCGGGCGTCGGGAGTCGAGAGCCGACTTCCGGCCACCGTAGGCGCGGGCTTGCGGACGGTGAGCAATAGGCAGCTCGCCGTCCGATAAGGACCAGGCCCGTGTCGACGGCGCGTTGTGTTCCACGCGCGCCTAAAATAGATGTCAGCACCAACCGACGGGGTCGAAAGACCAATGCCTGCTGGGGTTGCGGGTTTGTCCGAAAGGGATATCGCGGCCCCGGCACACAGGCAACGGAAGGAACACGGGTGGGTTTTAGTCAGTAAAAGTCTGACACACCCTCTCGCTCTGCCCAGAGCCGGGAGAAGTCATTTGATGATTTCCCATCCTCAAAAAAAAAAAGGTTACTAAATATACGTCGTCTATTGTATTGGAGCAATTAAGTTGGAATTCGGAACACGGACGTGTAACGTAAATAAATGAATTTTGAATTGGGGGTCACTTTTCGGGGCCATAATAAAATTTTTTAAAAATTGCTAGCTGTACGTTGTGCCATAACAAATGAAACAAGCAACGATCTCAAATATTTTATTTAAATAATTTTAAAATAAATATTTAAGAAAATTTATGAAAATTGACCATTATCTATTGAACCTAAAATTTTGAAAAAATACAGGGAATGGTTCTTTACTCATAGATTACAGGAAAATCTATAAGAATCTATGGTCTTAAAATAACATGGTAAATATCGCAATATTGTGAGTACAAATTTACCTTTGCATTTGGAATGTACGGAAGAACATGTTTTTCAACTACAATGTTAAGTTTGTTCTTGGGATAAAGTCATCATAACTACGGAGCCCTTCATTGTGCGTGGTCCGATACGCACTTGGCCGGTCTTTTTTTTTAAATAAGTATCAAGTCTACTAACTACTAGCCTATCGCGAGGCGTACACGTAATTCGTCACCGGCACTACACTACTTCAACCAACATTGTCCAATGACGTCCGATAACTAGAATCTAGGTGTAGGTACGCACTCACTTTCTTTTACATTATGTTTGGTTAGATCGGCCAAGTTCGGCCGACGACGTACGAGCATAGTTCGGTCGATGACGAATTAGGTGTACGCGAGCCGTAGGTATTAAATTCAATAAGACAGATGAACCTACTCACTTGAACCGCCTTTTATTTTCTTTTAGCTTTAAATTTATATTAAAAAGCAATATTCAAATGTTATTTAGGAGTAGAAGTTTCGTTGTAGAGTGTAAACGCGAGAATTGGTAACCGTATTGAGATCAACATTTTCCATTTATTGGTTGATTAAACCGCGAAAAATACATTCGAACCACTTCAAACGATTTGTACCTATTACATGTGGTATGAATGAATACATTAAATTTTATTACTGATGCTGTAGATTGCATTTTGGTATGGTTATTTTATTTTTCAAACTGGTATTGGAGCAATAATCGGCCTTTGATGCAAATTGTTATTTAATATTCCATATATATGCCAGATCATAAAATTCAATTTGTTAGTAATTACAAACACAACTTAAACATCATCTAGCAATAGAATATACATTTGACAAATTTTTGATAATCATTATAAATAATGTCAAAATAATAACAATACAATATCAATAATCAAATATATGCATGATTATATATATAATTTAGCAGATGATTATTACTGGTGAGCAGTGATAGCCTAGTGGTATGACCGTCGGACTGCCAAGTCATAGGATTCGAGTTCGAACCCAAGGCACGCACCTCTCACTTTTCGGATTCATGTGCGTATTGTATAATAATCACTTGTTTAAAAAACGGTGAAGGAAAACATCGTGAGGAAATCGGCAAGCCTTTTTTTTTTTGAGGATGGGGAATTATCATATGACTTCTCCCGCTCTGGGCAGAGCGAGAGGGTGTGTCAGACTTTTACTGACCAAAACCCACCCGTGTTCCTTCCGTTGCCTGTGTGCCGGGGCCGCGATATCCCTTTCGGACAAACCCGCAACCCCAGCAGGCATTGGTCTTTCGACCCCGTCGGTTGGTGCTGACAAATCGGCATGCCTGAGAGATATTTCTCGACGGCATGTGAAGTCAAGTCCACCCATATGGGCGGTATAAAAACTCTGACACCAGTTTAGTCTCTAACCACATGAAAAGGAAAGAAGTTTGTGAAAAAATCATATTGAAATATTCTCCTACTTAGTAGTGAGTGTTACTCAAATTGGGTATTAAAATATTTAGAAGTTAGGGTAGAAATTAATATTGCCTATGGCATTAAGTCCGCCTGTGTACATTTGTGTGTTTAAAGTATAAAATAAAAAATAAATAATAATATAAAAAAAACCCATAAACATCGATTCATTTGGCGGTACTATTTAGATTCTTGTGAAGCTAGATTTAAATTCGGTTCTTTAGTATATATTTTTTCACGGTTTTCAAAATAGATGTCCTAAATTACCCGAGTGACCTTATGTAAAAAAGGCTTTCAAAGTAAAGCTTTTAAGAAAATGAGAGGTAAAAAATTCTCGTCGTGGAAATAATTTTTTCAAGCGTAACAAATAATACTATTACTATTTAAATGAAAACATTACCGCCTGTAGTTAAGTCGTAATGAAAAGGACACCTGAAAAGATGAGACTTAATAGAATATTATTATTCAAGTCCGTTCAGTAACACCTGTTAATTTAGACATAATTTGTTGTAAGAATCCAAGAATAAAGGAGATAGTTTTTTTTGTTCGGCGATTAGGCCCACCAAAAATTGTTGCGTCTATTATTGAAACGCAAGTTGATTTGTTCCTTATGATCTCTAGATTACAATGATAGTATTAATTATACTTTGTCTAACGGGAATACTGAGAAATGCGATCATAACCTGAAAATTCACTAAAAGAGCTATTGTTAAGTGAGTAGGTTGGCCTTATCGGTATTAAAATAGTGCACTGTTCAACAATAAATAGTAAGAATATAGGGTGTTTTGAACGGTTTGTGAAATAAAAAATGACATATTAGATAGTATTCCGTCTAAAAGATGCAGGTCGCTCCACCTCTCACCTTGATACCGTGTGCAAGGTAAAAATACTTAAAATCGATGCGTTCAAAAAGTTACCGCACATCTGCAGCAGTCTCGGACAATGTCTTCGCACATCGCATTGAAATTTTACTGAACGATTAACACAACATCCTTCTGGAGTAAATTAAATTCCATATTCATTATAATCCTTCAATTACACACAGGAAAACAGAAATATAAATTTATTACTCGAGTAAATAAAAAACAAGGCCCGAGTCCATGTTCTCTCGAGGTTCCACTCGATGTAGTCGCGATTAGATAAATATCACCAATACAGCCACACTAGAGAACTGTCATTCTTAATTCTTAAATTCAATACGTAGGTAGGTAATAAACCAATAAATACATTATATTTCGTGTAATAAACCGTTAAAATTCTATGATGTACAGAGTCACATAATTTTAATAAGAGTGAAAATACGTGATGTTCTGTGGGTTAGTGCGGTCAGTTCATAACGTGTAATTTTTCATTAAAATTGTCATCGTATCGTTAGTGATTATCAAATTACCAGTGGAATGTTCGTAGGAGAAAAAGCTCGTTACAAAGTCAAACAAAGCCGATCTAAGCAGAATGTCACTGACTGAAACCCCAAGGTCCCAATATTGAGCGGTTGCTCATGCTGTATTTTGGATCTTCCTATGATTCTTTACTACAAGTTTTTTTTTGTGTGCGTTTCAAACGTATGAAGCTGCTGGGAACCTCCCTCTAGTACCTACCTTAAATTCAATTTGATTTGAGTTTTCGAATGACATAATCGGGACAATCGAGTGCTTGACCGTTAATGACTGAGTAACATCACTAGAGTCAAACTGACAAGCAACCGATAACTAAAATCCATTTCACGTTGATTTTTGTTAAGCCGTTTTACGCGAGAGTAAGCAAACTTAAATATGGGATTAAACATAGGAGGACCTGCTGCAACGTCAATGGGATTTCTTTTTACTTATTAAAAACATATTTGGTTATCACCTCAAACTTTAATTAGGTATATAATTTGTAAATTTTTCATAAAGTCGTAAAAAACGCGTCAATTCATACATTTATGACATTGACGACCATAACTGGAATTGAATTAATTGAGTGCATTATCAAAACATTTTCTTTTTATGACGATTTCGTGATTCCGGTTAGACTTTATTAAAAAAATCTAACATGTTAAATGATAAATTGGTTACTCTTTTTTAGGTATATTAGGATTAATACATATAACAATACGGGGGGCCCAAAAACAACTATCTCCTTTGATTAAGTTTATTCCTACGTCCACAAAAATACCAAAAAATCTAAACTTGAACGATAAGCTCGTATCGACAATACAAAATTGGCTGTAGAGCGGTGACTTGCTTGCGGTTTTTGAATTTAAAGTTCACTGAATAACAGTAGAGTAAAACTAACTAACCGAACTAAACCCAGTAACTTAAATGCAACAAACAAGGTTTAGGACATTATAATCTTTTGCGTAGTCTTTTCCCAACTATGGGGTCAGCCTCCAGTCTAACCAAATGCAGCTGAATACCAGTATTTTACACGTAGCAACTGACTATCTGACCACCACAACTCAGTTTACAGGGTGTAATACGGTACGCATTGGTATGACTGCTTGTCAAACCAATAGACAATCTATAATTTGTATATATCCTCACGTGCCTAATTCCTATATATTGTGGCTACAGTAATTGAATATCCACTCCACACACACACTACAAACCCACAGGTAACAAAAAAAAAACAATTCGTCAAAAATCCTCAATTTTTCCGTATCGCAACACACATACATCATGCGCTAAGCCATTTTTCAAACGGTTTGCAAACTTTTAAACGAAAAGAATTATTTGTCGCATAAAAATACACCGGGATTCAGTGTGAGTGTTAAAAAAATACAAAAGTCCGACTGACGTTTGTGTCTACCCGAGCCGTTAAGGGAAATGGGCTCGGGAAAAGGGAAAAATGGCTTTTGGATACACGCGACGTACCAACCTATGAACGTGGTAGCGAGTTCTACGGAAAATATACAAAAAACTATTTTATATTCATGAATATTTTACACCTCTCTTATGTCAGTGAAATGTTTTTACGTATGCTTCACGTCCTTCCGACTTTAATTAATATTGTACGTTGCATTTCAAACACATGCTTGTTTGTTTGATACTGTCTGAAGTAATGAAATATTATGCTTTCGTTGCTTTTATTTTATTGTATTACTCTGTCTTGGTGTGGTTTCTGATGTTTATTATAAATTAGTAAAGGCAAAAGTTACTTGTTTGTGTAGATTGGACACAAGTCACGATAAATAATATATATATATCGTGAAAAGGAAAACATTTTTTATCTGGAGAACGTAAATACATACAGTCTTTATGTGTAGACATACATACAGTCTAAGAGCCAATGAGAATCATAAGGGCTATTCACTGGCTCCCCAAAGAGGTTTTATGAAATGCAGTGCTGTGTGGTGCATTTGTACTTTGCGTTGCGTGGCTATGCGATGCGGGGCTATGCGATGCGGGGCTATGCGATGCTGTACGTTGCGGTACTGGAGTGCGTTGCGATACAGTCCAATGACGGTGTATCGGGGCGCTTCCAAGTTTCACTTTCGCTGCGCGTGCAATGCGGTAAGGCTTTTAAACTAATCTCTTGTAGTTTGCTTCAGACTTCATGGACCAACTAGCCATGAATTCTGCGCGCTACCAATTTTCCTTTAATTTCTATTTTGTTATTATTTTGACCAATAGATTGAAGGTAAACTATACAGAATTCTTCGATAAGTACAAAATCCATTTCTGCCAAGGTAAAAAGAGGATCCTGGATTATCCTAACAGACATCGGAAAACGATAATGAGAACACAATAGACGGTTGAATGCAAGCTAAAATACACCGACGACTTTTTAATAAGAAGTACAACTTTGCAAGCAGGATCTGTATCGAAGTTATTGCAATGATTTAAAAATGAATAATCGTAATAAGGTTTTTATACCTTTTTGTACAACACTACCTTAGTAGCATGCTGGCTGTGGATGTTTTCCATGTCATGTACGTAATTTTTTTGTTGAACATTTGAATACCGTGCAATCATACGCCCCAATAGAGGAATAAAACGACAGATGAGAGCATCACACATTTCCTTTATATAGATGTAAAACAAAAAACAAATACATTTTGCGGACCTGTCGAATTCATTTGTACCGTCAATATTGATACAAGAGGGTGTTCTGTAATTCGATTGCGTTGCAAATAGTTTGTTATGACGATGCGTATTAATATTCAGTGGCTGCAATCTCGATAGAACACACCCTGTGGCGTGTGCCAAATCGCCTCTTTGACGCCGAGAATATTGTTCGAACGATAATACTAACTTGAAGATGGCAGAGGCGCGATATGCTAATTCTTAGTACAAGCAATCTGTTTCGCCTAAAATTGATTTCTCAAAGAATTTTAATACACTAAAGTCTTTCAAAGACTTACCGGTTCAACTCACTAGAAAATTTAATAAATTACTACAACTGAAGCAAAAAGAAAAATGTGAAAACTTCGTAACGATTTAAAATAGTGGAAAAGCTCCAATGAAAAAAGCGGAGTTGCAGAGCCCTTTCACGCGAAGGGCTTTGGTCCTTTTTAGAAGAAAAGCGATGAAGATTTGTAAGGATTAGTTAGATAAACAACTTTCTTTATATAACAGGAAAATAAAGACGAGTAGGTTGCGAGGAGAAAATAAGAGGGGATCGTTCGAGACTTCTGTATGTACGATTTTTTACGCAACGTACGATAAAGGTGTGATAAATGGAGCTAAGTGTGTGCGCCTCAAGTATGTCTAATATCCACCGTGCGTTTATGATGAAAATTCACTTTTACGGGGAAGGTTACCGTTACTCACGAACTTTCATTATTTTATACGAGATAGACGACTGTTCAAGTATGGAAATATTATACTTACGTATATTTTATTAGATTTTGCTTGTTTGATACTCTAATAGGGTTTACAGAGAAGTAGTGTGTACAGTGTACGAAAAAAAGCATTTTATTTTTATTGGTATCTTCTATTTTCATCACAGTATGCAGACAAATTAGATTGTCTGATGTAGAAAATCAATAATCAGGTAGATGATTATTGATTAAACTTGCCCGCGGCTTCGTCCGCTTGGATATCGTAAAATATCTCACAGGCACGTATTACCGGGATTAAAATTACTTTATGTTAATCCTGTTTATAAACTATCTGTGTGCCAAATTTCAACCAAATCCGTTTAGCCGTTTTTGCGTCAATCCGGAAAATACATCCAGACAAACGGACAAAAATTCTAAGTTACTATTTTATAAGTATTAGTTATAGATGGTGGTTATTTAAATGATGGTGGTTTGGTGGTATTATTATTATGTGAATGGTAACTTCTGAATTTCAGTTTAAATAAAGAAAGTAAATACGACACTAGGATTAAAATAAAAAAACAACACTTACTCCATTTAACAATCATGCAGTTTTCGATATGACAGTCGATGACTGCAAAAACTTTTGAATAACTGAAAAGTACTGCAAAACTAGTCTATTTTATATTCTGACGTGATCCGATAATCCATAAATGTCGAAGTCACAAAAACAACGAACGTGTTTTAAAAAGTTTAAAATAGTCGATCGGAATACCCAATGTTCAAACTGGTTCCAATCATAATTTATTTGAAACAGATATTTTTGTCTCTTTTTACGGAATAAGACGAGTAACTTTTTTTTTTTTTTAAACATTGTCACACCAAGAATTTCTTCCTGTATCGTGGGTGCGTTTACAAACATAGAAACTCACCTACACTAACACCCCCTAATTAAAAGACGCTTGTAAATATTTTCTGTATTTCGGTTTTTGTCTTTACTTAAATATTTACAGTATAGAATCTAATACTAAATTAAATGGTTAAATAACTATACAAATAAATACAAATACTGCTGTCATCCGGAAACGTGCTCAGAAGACTGGCAGCATTACCACGTTGAATGGCAATGCTAACTAGCCAGCCCTCTGGTCACGTGAAGTGACGACCAGTCGGCAAGAAATTTCCTTAAAAAGGAGACGCGCACTCGGGCCCCATGACCCAAGTGTTTCGACCCCAAACGGCTCAAAACTGTAGTTACTCATAAGGTTACAGTATTTGCGACGCCTTTTTTTTTTTTGAGCTTGGGTAATTATCAAATAACTTCTCCCGCTCTGGGCGGAGCGGGAGGGTGTGTCAGACTTTTACTGACTAAAACCCACCCGTGTTCCTTCCGTTGCCTGTGTGCCGGGGCCGCGATATCCCTTTCGGACAAACTCGCAACCTTGGCAGAGTATTTGCACCGCCTGAGGGTCTCAGCAGCCGCAGCAACGGCGAATGCGCAGCTCGCCGTGCTAAGAACATGAGATGGCGCAAGAGACGCTTTAGATTTACATAATAAAATTCTTAAATTAATTTATTCACTGATCGACAACAGCCTTAACCGTTGGGGCTCCGGTCCAGAAGTATCAAATTTTGCACACAAATTCCATATATAATGAAAGTGAGCAATTATGAAAGATTTTTGATAATTCATCCTCTATGGGTGAACAGAATATCATAGTTTGTATGGCAGTTTGTTATTTTTGCCCAAAGGAAATAATAATATGTACCGGTAGGTCATATTATGAAATGTGCATGTATTGTATACGTAGCTTCACTGTAAATAAACGATATCTTCACATTAAAAAATATATCAAAAGAAACTTGAGTCACCTTATTAGGACCATCCGTCACTGAGCCCTTCTTTCAACCTTACTGCCTGTCTATGGCTAATATTTACTCGTATGTGTGTAGACAAAAGCAACATTTTTATTAATCATAATACTTCGTTTAGTCTCTAAACAAGACAACAGAAAAACCGCATAAAACCGTACATTCTCGAATAACAAACATACATTTCAATTTTATTTATTCCTCTTGGTATTCGGTGCACGTATCTCTGGGCAGATTTTACTGCTTCATCTCTACATTGGATTCATAAATAAATATTCGTTTGTGCATACGACGTCACACTTCTGCCCAAAGGCAACAGAACGAGTGGCTGGTCTTGTCTTTTAATGTTATGCGGACCGTAGTTGGAAAATTGTGGTGTATTTTCATGTTGGCATTTAACGATACTGGTTGTTTTTCAGATGGCATGTTTGTTTATTAATGCCAAATACGTTTTAAAACATCTTTTATTTTTTGTGACTATTTTGTAGTAAATGCAATTGCATTTCCTACTCCTATGTTCAATGCATGCCGTGGCAGCCTTTGATTAAAGCTACACTACAAAATGTAAAAATAATATGGGTATTTTAACATTATTTTTGGTGTATGCTTTGTTGGTTGTCCTTAAGTAAATAAATAAAATAAAATCATTTATTTAGTCGCTCTGTAAAAGAAAATGTCGGCCAAGTGCGTGTCATTGTAGTTGAAAAACATTTTCATCATGTTTTTCAAACTGCAAATTTAGCTGTGATAGTTTTCCTTTTAACTTTGTTATATACTATTGCTGTGATTTTTTTCACAAATCCAAGTACAAACATTTACCTGGCAGGGGGGAGGGACACTTGACTCTAACAAAAATTAGCACTTTAAAGCTTAATATTTCGCAAACGGATTCCTGAATTGATGATATGATATATTCAAACTAGGCTGAGAATCAGCACTTTTCGAACGTTAACGTTATATTATTAGCCATATGTTAGCTAGCACACGCCAACATACCAGACAAAATCATCAAGAGCAGCTACGCTCAGACAGAAATAAAAAAAATAACATTAAAAGAACTTAATATCTAAATAAAACCCCCCAGGCATAAAGGGCGTGCCCGCTTACGTAAAGTGGGGATGTTTTTTTTTCTCCAGGAAGGTACCTCAAAAAAACCTTGGACCAAGGTTTTTGTCGGCGTGATTAATATGTATACCCATGCTAAATGACAGCATTCTAGTACTAACCGTCTCTGAGCTAAGCCACGGACAGACAGACAGACAGACGGACATGGCCAAACTATAATGGTTCTTTATGTACAACGGAACCCTAAAAAGGGATACCTAACCGGGTGATCGGTAGGTACCTACATAATATGTAAATAGGCTCGCTACCTATTACATGGACTTAAAAACATATGCGAAATGTGGGTGTTAGGTACTTATACACCTCTGCGGTGACTTAGAGAAGATATTGTAGTAGAGCTAGCAACTAAAAATTAGTTGGCGAGCAACGAGCAGCGAGTGTTCGACAGCGACAAGCGATAATTTGCTGTTATGCGTATGTACTATCGAAGAACTTCATATCTAAACAGTTTGAAAACAAAATCCCGTGAACACGATGACCACATCTGTTACCGGCCCGATTCTATAGCCGCCGAGAGCTGCAAGCAGAAATAGTTCTTACCATGTATAGATATGAAGTTTTTCGATGGTTCCAAGCATGAGTCTCCCAGTGAGTGTTTGGATAGCCAAGCGAGCTTCGCTGAGCCTGTACCTTGTTCGATAGTTCTTGTCGCTGCGACAAACCAGTAATCGCCTGCGATGTGAACAGTCAGCGATCAAATTAATATATTTATGTATCTCTTCTCTTATCTTCTTTTCTTTTCATTCCCTTCTCTTTTTCTTCTCTTTTGCTTCAAAAACGGTGAAGGAAAACATCGTGAGGAAACCGGCATGCCTGACAGATATTTCTCGACGGCATATGAAGCCAAGTCAGACGCCCATGGGCGGCTTTAAAACTCTGACACCAGATTAGTCACTAACCACACGAAAAGAAGAAGAAGAAGACTTCCACGGTACCTATAATCTTTTGTACGATTCTTTGACCGAGAAAATCACTGATAGCTGGTCGCTTCTTCGCCGGCGGTAGGACAGGTGCCTAAACCTTCGAGAAATAGGTACAGATTAGTTATGTTAAAAAAAGATATTCAGAGTTTACATAATATAACTTAGCATATCATAACTACATTATTCTTCAACATAACTTTAATATACTCGTATATAAAATGCGCCACAGCTGTTATGTTGTAATTTGCGTGCCATCATTGTTTTCGTCTGTTTAATAGTAATTCTTGTTTCAGTTTGCGCACAGCCTAAATGTAGGTAGGCATACACTAAAACTATAGCGACCCGCCCCTATTTTACACGATTTTTACGACTAACATTAACTTTTCTTTATTAAATGTAAAGGACAATGCAATTGCTTTTCCTTTGACCGCTGGCCCAAAAAAATGAAACCTGTTGTGCATAACTGAAACCTACGCCAAACGTTAGTACTAATCATCCATGACAACTTTTACAATGGGGCCAAATAAAGATTGTCCCAGTAAAAAAAATTAACAGGGTAACAAACGTTTTGAAAAAGTGTCGATGTTTACATCACTTACTTCTAGGTTTTGCTTGTTTTAAACATTTAAAATATCGCCAATTGTAAACATATGGACAATAGAACACCTAAATAGGATGTAGGATAGGATATTCTGAATCAAAAATAATACATGTTGTATTATTTTTCAATAGTTCAATAGACACAGATAGCATTTATTATTATTTATCATTATCAACTATAACGCTATCCAAATAAAGGGCAGGGTGGTGAATGGCGTCTTGGCGTCTGTGCCCACGCAAGAAACGTCATTGTATGAGCGCAAACACCAATAGTTCTCCTGCCCATTAAACAACTACAATAATATTTGCTTATACTATTTCTTCCCTGTGAGTTACCATCCATTAATATATAGCAAAAATATTTTCTAGAATTGCTGGTCGGGTTTTAACTCAGTTACCCAACAGTCTCAAATGGCAATTCAAACTCATCTAAAACTCTTAGTTGCGTAACTGCACATATTTCAATAATATAATCCCCTCCGCGGACATGCTCGCTATAATAGCTCGCAGCAAGTTTCAGTTGGTAAGTGCCTACCGAGTACAACATCAATTCGTCTTCGGACAATACAGGAAACTGGGGAAGATTAGGCAAATCCCCCGTAATATTAAAAAAGACCGACGTCCACATAATCTGCCAATCTATTTGGAACATGAACTCCACTTATTATTTCTAGAAATTCTTCAGCATGACATGAGAGAGATGTGAAAGGCGTTAATTAGTGCTGCAACAATCCTAAAGTCCTTGAACATGTATAACATAGATTTATTCAGATAAGTTTGTCAAAACAATCTATAATCTCGCTCAAATCTCCCGTTTACGACCTCAACGGGCCAACGGCATATTGTACAGAACCTTGATTTATTAGCCTGTACTGTTGTTCATTGCGATGCTCGTCCACTTTTTTTCTTTCGTTTTTATTTCACTAACCACATCATGGAAACCTCTGTCTAAAATAAAAACGTCATTTGACAGGAATGAACAATTAAACATTGAAATCAGCAGCGAATTACTTCTGTATGCGTTTAAACCTTTACGAATTACATTAGGGGATATTTTAAAACTGTTTAAAATGAACAAAACCTAAAATTAAGTCATATAAAAATCAGCACTTAAAAAAAAAATGTTGCCCTGTATATTTTTTTTACTAAGATAGATTTATTTGGTCCGATAGTAATTGTTGTCATGGATGTTTAGTACTAACGTTTGGCATAGGTTTCAATTATGCACATTGGGTTTCATATATTTGGGCCAATCGGTTGCATTGTCCTTTAAATAAATTCTCTAAATTATGACGAAAACCGCATCAAAATCGGTTTTGTTTTTAGAGGAACAACGCGGTCACAGAGACAGACACTAATGCCGACTTTAATTTATAATATGTATAGATTAACAGACAAAGTTGTCAAAATCCTTTTTTCAAAATAATCTCCAGTATCAACAAAAGCTGGAGCTCTCAGGGGTTACATGAAACAGTACTAAAACTGTTCGTGTTCGCTAGTGACAAATCGCGCCCGCATACACGCACTGTCGTATCAATCAAACTTATCTGTGAACGTTTGTGCTAGTACTGTGAGTTAGTTGTAATATCTGTTTGTTTTCTTAGCTTCTAATAGTACTAGAACCATGGAGCATTAGTGGCGTATTGAAGTATGTAGATCTATAATCTAGTGGAAGTATTGGTTATGCGAAGCTTGACTTTCAGAGATACAAAAAACACAACATGAAGATCAGGCATCGCGGAAGTGGGGGGCAGGAGGGGCAAATACCCCCGTAAAATCAAACGGGGGCCGCGCCCCCTCCAATTTCACTAGTTGGTAAAGAAGGTGTAGAAATATGTTCCTGTCGCCTTGTTTGTTTAGGTACTTGTCGCCCCGTTGCGCTATTTTACGAGTAAACCTACGGTATCCTAGAAAACCGGTGGCCGCACTTGACGGCTGCAGAGACGGCTGTCATGAAAATTATGATAACGGCGACGATTTAAATCGTTAGATTGTCTACCACGTCTAAAGACAGTCGTATTTCTGTTTCGTTTCACACCTCTGACACACAATGACGCAGTGACCTAGGTACACTTGTTTGTCATGGAAACGCTATTTCATAATATGTGAACTCACTCTTGTCTGTATGGACACTTTTTCCAGTGACTGTGTAGGATGAGGGCAAATCTAGGGATTTAAATCTTTGGGGTCGGGGTTTGCTCTATGGTGTCAACAACACTCTCTAGGAAACCACACCAAATAATTTTCATAATAAACGTGTCAGTGACGTCATTCGCCGTGACCACTGCTCTTCTAGAAAACCGTAGCTTAACCTACGATGGCGCAACGGGGCGGTACCTACTATAGTTATTTATGCTATAAGTGCGGAAGGTAGGTGATTTCCGACGAGTGGCATTTTTATTCACGAGCGAGCGAAGTGAGCGAGTGTATAAGTCTACACGAGTTGGAAATCATCTTACGCACGTGTATCATACAACGTTTTACTATGCATTGTGCGAGGAAAAAAAAAAAAAAACGACCGAGCCTTACGGTAGTCGCCTGTGATGTGTAACATCTAACATAATAATATGACGACGTATAAAAATGATGAAAACAACATTCATGACTTTGAGTTTCGAGTTCGACTTCGACTTCTACTTCTAATTCTACTTCAACTTCGACTTCGACTTTGACTTCGACTTCAACTTCGACTTCGAATTGGACTTGGACTTGGACTTGGACTTGGACTTTGACTTTGACTTTGACTTTTTGATTTGGCCATTGTCATCTCCATCGCCATCGTTATCATCATCATCTGATTTGTAAAACTTTTCTCAAATAATAAAATCTCTGAGACAGGCTGACGACGGCTTCAAAAATTTAAAAAAAAACAGAAAAGTAAAAAGCACTAGTGAAAAAAAGTGACACTTTCTGCACAAATTGACTGCTTGGAAAACGCTCTTTTCGAGAAAATGCATTGTAATAGTTATTTATGCGGAAATCATCTTACGCATACAACGTTTTACTATGCATTGTGCGAGGAAAAAAAAAACGAACAAGTCTTACGGCAGTCGCCTGTAATGTGTAACATCTAACATATGACGACGTATATAAATGATAAAAACAAAATAAATTCATGACTTTGACTTTTGGCTTTGATTTTTACTTTGACTTCGACTTCGACTTCTACTTCTACTTCTACTTCGACTTCGACTTTGACTTCTACTTCTACTTCAACTTCGACTTTGACTTTGACTTCGACTTCGACTTTGACGTTGACTTCGACTTCGACTTTGACTTTGACTTTGACGTTGACTTCGACTTTGACTTTGACTTTGACTTTGGCTTTGACTTCGATGATTTTGACCATTGTCATAATCATCGCCATCGTCATCATCATCACTCTGAAATAATAAAATCTCTGAGACGAGACGGGTTGACGACAGCCTCAAAAATAAAAAATTAACAGAAAAGTAAAAAGCACTTGTGAAAAAAAGTGACACTTTCCGCACGAATTGACTGCTTGGAAATAGTTATTTATGTCATACGTGCGGAAGGTAGGTGATTTCGGAAATCATCTTACGCACGTGTATCATACAACGTTTTACTATGCATTGTGCGAGGAAATAAAAAAAAATAACGAGCGAGCCTTACGGCAGTCGCCTGTGATGTGTAACATCTAACGACGTATATAAATGATAAAAACAAAATTCATGACTTTGACTTCGACTTCGACTTCGACTTCTACTTCTACTTCGACTTCGACTTCGACTTCGACTTCGACTTTTTGATTTTGACCATCGTCATAATCATCGCCATCGTCATCATCTGATTTGTAAATACAAAGTGAAAAAAAAATCTCAAATAATAAAATCTCTGAGACGAGACAGGCTGACGACGGCCTCAAAAATAAAAATAAAACAGAAAAGTAAAAAGCACTAGTGAAAAAAAGTGACACTTTCCGCACAAATTGACTGCTTGGAAATCGCTCTTTTCGAGCAAATGCATTGTAAACGCTCTTTTCGAGCAAATGCATTGTAAAAGTATATACAGTACATATCGTTTTTGGAAGAGGGTGATTGCCCCCCCCCCCGCTGTCACGGAGTACTTCGTTTTTGGAAGGGGGTGACCACAGAAGTTGGCCCCCCGCGGAAGTGTCATTGAGTACTTCCACGGCCCCTGAGGAAGGTGGCATTTGTGGCGATATTTTTGTAGTGAAATTCTTATGGTTTCGCGTCACCGTCATGCTAATGTTAACAGCTTATTTGTACCTATTTTTGTCGAGTTTCGCATGTCCAGTAAAATAATTTCATAGTTTTAAGTTGTCACTTCTGTTGGCAGTCCCCATGACAGACTTTTTTTATTCTATTAAACATTAGGAACGACAAAATTACAAAGGTATACTTAATTGCTTTTTTCCTTTCATACGTACTCAAAAAGCTCACCACACTCATTAAAATTTCGTATTGAATAATTTGGTTGGTAAATTTATATACCTACACAACACAATCTACAATAGTAGGTACCGAAGACAGTTCAGAAACTAAGCGGTTATCTAATTACGCAACACATTTTGTAAACAACACATAAACGATTACGACTAATCTATTTCATTTTGACAGTTCAACAACATTCATTGCGTTATTAACGTTGTTGACCAGATTTTTTTTCGAACTTATGATGCAATGGATTAGCAATGTTTCAAAACAATTCAGAGTCTGATTGATCGTGTATTACCTAATTAGGGTACCAGTTACATGCGAATAACATAAGTACACGGAAATGTTTTCCATTATACCTACTAACTTGTACTGTTCAAATTACCTGGAAAGACGTACGTAGGTGCATACGTACAGGATATAAACGAAATTTCGTTTATTAGCCGCTTGTCACACGTACACGCCCACAGCTGGATATGGGTTGTTAGGACGCATTGAAAATTGCCTTTCAATCTTCACTATGGAATGATCGTGTGATATTTAGTACGCAATCCGTCATCATGGACAGGAGCGGTCTGTACATTTGGTATGGGCCGAGTTTTGGTCAGTCCAAATATGCAGATTACGCGTAAACATTTTAGATAAATATTGGTAGAGGCAGAATTAGGTGGCTATGAATACCGGAGGTCCGGAGTTGGTAGTTGCATCATGTCAGAAGTTTGCGTTACCTGCCAAATGTAATTTCACAAACGTTTCGAAATATTCTGTGATTAGGAACGTAATTAGTAAATTAAGCTGTATTTAGCTAGCAAATGCATTAGGAACCTTACAATCTTAGTTCATTCGCCGTTGTCGGTTGAAAAGTTAATCATGTTCCTCTGTATAGTGTTGCGTTTTAATTTTTGAGACACTGCCTTTTTTTTTTTTTTTTGATGGTGGGAAATTATCAAATAACTTCTCCTGCTCTGGGCGGAGCGGGAGGGTGTGTCAGACTTTTACTGACTAAAACCCACCCGTGTTCCTTCCGTTGCCTGTGTGCCGGGGCCGCGATATCCCTTTCGGACAGACTCGGAACTCTGGCAGGCAGTGCTTATCGGACGGCGAGCTACCCATCGCTCACCGTCCGCAAGCCCGCGCCTACGGTGGCCGGAAGTCGGCTCGCGACTCCCGACGCCCGGGGCTTCTCCTGCGGCGACTAGGGACGCGAGGGCGCAAATTTTGCCTCTCCCTCGCGCGCTCCGCCTCCTCCTTTGCGAGCATTACTGCTTCGCAGAAAGAAGTGACGGCCTCCCATGCACTCTCGCTCCGAACCATGGCCGGACGCGAGAGATCGCCGCCGCCGATCGCCTCCGTGAGGACACGGCGGTGCTCCGCCCAAGCCGGGCAGACCTCCATCGTATGCTCCACCGTGTCCGCCGGGCGATCCACACAGTGGTGACACCCGGGCGTTTCCTCCCGCCTTATGCGGAACAGGAACCTCCCGAAACAACCGTGTCCAGTGAGGACCTGCGTCAGGCCGAAGGTGAGGACGCCGTGGCGCCTCTCTAGCCACTCTTCAAAGAGGGGACTTATCGCCACAATCGTAGCGTGCCCAGTGCTGAGTTGCGACAATTGAACTCTCAATGCCGCCATGAGATCCCGCCGGAGCTCTGTCCGCTGTGCCGTGATTTCTCGCGGCAGCGGAGTTACGGCGTTTCACCTCCTCGCGCAACTCCCACATGTGCGCGATTTGAGACACTCCCTAACTTGTGTTCTACAGCTTTTCTCTTAATTCTAAGTAAAAATGACAAGCAAGGGAGATCAAAGGCAAATCTTGAAAAAAACTAAGTAAACCAAACAAATCAAAACAGAAATCCCTGTGAACACAAAGAGCTCTGACTTCCAACATCACAGACATTTCAAACGTGACATAAAACTTCTAACATTGGCCCCAACATACATCGCCAATAAAATCTGACAAGAAGCAAACTGTATGATAAGTACAGACGTACGGCACACACGAGATTGGAATAAGAATTACACATTACAACTCGTATATCGAACGAATGAAGTTTAACATACTTATGTAAATATGTCGCGATGGAGCGGGACCCACGGATTTTATTACAAGAGTTTCCTCGTTCGTAACTGATGTAAATTTTAAACGTACAAGACGCGATACGGATGTTAAGAGTTTTAACATTCAAGGAAGTGAGTTAAAAATGTCTGTGGTGTTGTTGAGGCATGTATTGTAAAGGATTTTGTTTGATAATACAGTTTGTGAATACTTTATGGATGTTAATTTGAGTATTGCATCTGTGTCTTTCAAATAAAATTGGGTTTTGAAAGATGTTCTACGTAATTATGAGGTAACGACTGAATGGCTTTAGCGTAAGTAAATAGGTATACAGGGTGGCAAGGACATCGACGCGAAAACTGATACCATGGATTCAGTACATGATTCTGAAACCCCTGCTTGCTTTGAAATTTTTCGCCAGTTATTTAAAAAAAAACAGTTACATTTTGACCGTATAGATATTGCACTTTTCTATGTAACAGCAGATTTTTCTTTGTATAATAACCGAATCATATAACAATATCTTACTAATTTAACAGCTATATCAAGCTACATTTTTAACTATCATCATCAGCATATCATTTTAGCTGAAAGACGTCCACTGCTGAACACAGGCTCCTTCAAATGAATTTCCCATAATCGCCACGCTTGGCAGGCGGGTTGGCGATCGCAGTATGGTGTTAAAATGCATAGAGAACGCTGCTGCCCCTTCTCCAGTAAAAGGGCGTAAAAAGCGACTAAGGGACTCATCCCTTAGTCGCCTTTTACGACACCCACGGGAAGAAATGGGATGGTACTATTCTTTACGTCCGGCACCACACGGAATTCCACACATTTCTAGCTATATCCAGCTATATTCCCAGGTTATTTAAGTTGACTAATGAACCTCAGTAGTATTGAGTTTGTTATTTTCCAAAATGTTGCGTCATTTTGCTAAAGCGATGTTTCATCAACAAAGCCATATTTCCAATGCAACAATTGCAAATAGAAGCCATTCAGTTCGGGACCTCATTACAAAGTCAATCAAGACAACGAGACCGAGGTATTCCGGGAACACTCTATTGATCCCTCAGTATTTATACTCGACTGCAATGCCTGAATGAAATCCATTGTTGCCATTTTGCTTCCGACTACAACACAACATTTAAGATTGGATTTAAAATTGTTAGGAGTTGTCTCAATTATTAGTCCAATTCGAGTGCTAGTATTTTTGAACCTTCTTTGTTTATAAGAACACTCTTAAGAAGCAAATAGGTAGTCCCTTATACTCTCATTGTGATCATTTTTTGTACGGTATCATACCTTGGAATCTTCTGGTTACGGCTAAGGTCAAAGTTCGATGCATGCACACACAATCACAATATTTTCATGCGTTGCATTGCGCGCTGCCTTAAGAGCATTTATTCTGAAAGTGGGCAACGTCGCAAATCGATGTCAAATATTTCCCTGTTTTGATTAATTTAGCAATATTACTGTATGAAAATAAGAAACGTGGCTAACTAGCTAACTAGAATATTGATCATGAAATGGAATAATTAATATCTTAACACCGAATATTTAGGTAAAACGGTTACAACATCAAATTCAGTGTTATAATTGCAATTCATTATTAATATTCTAGTTCGCTAGTTAGCCACATTTTTTATTTCCATACAGTAAAATTGCCAAATTAATCAAAACAGGTAAATATTTGACAGCTATTTGCGACGTTGCCAACTTTTAGGATTAATGCTCATATACAGTGCTTTTCACACTAAAAATAAATGTAATTTCCCAGCAGTATTTTCTGCTCAATGTAGCTTAAGTAGTTTGATGTACAAATGCAGATAACGGTTATGTCTTGTTGCAGCTAAAAAAACAACGTAGCTACGGAACCTTCGTACTTGGTACAAATTGATGATAGGCGGACAAAGAGCCTCAAATCCAGACAACGAGAGGTATGAAAGTATAAGTATTTACTTATACTTTCATACCTCTCGTTGTCCGGGTACCTATAGTTAGTGACTAATAAAAAGAGATAAATAGTGGCAATAGGCTCGCCCCCTATTAATAGGACGAAATATGGCAACTACACATCTGCTTAACATATTGAAATTTAAATGTTGAATGAAAAGTTGATACCTGTCGTGTTCACTGGACTAGCTCATTATTTATGCAAATTCAGAATGTTTCACTACTCTAAAATTAATAAAGCTATGATTGAAAATAGACATATTAATAAATTGCCGGTTATATGTCAAGTTCTCAGACAGTGATGGGGACGAATTTTTTGATGGCCAATGTGCTCTTCCCCTTTTTTTAAAGTTTTATTATACATTGTCGGCCATGGGCCCGCCCGTATTTTTCTGAATATTCATGAAATATTATGGAAAATTAACTTTAAAAGGAGGGGTCTCTCTACCTTTAATATTTTTCATGTTAATCCATTTTTAATTTTTTTAATAGCGTTTGCCATATCTCTTATGTGATTGCCTCGATTTGGACTCTGTTTATTATTTCTAAAAGCATAAGAGTTATTTTATCGGATCAACTAACATTATTTAATAAAATTTATTGAATATGAAAAAAAAAACGGAGGGGAAGACATTTTTCCCAAAAACATCAGTATTTATTTAAAAAAACACAAGTGTAATTTCATAAAATCATAGCCGGATTTGGAAAAAAAATATTACAATAAGAAAAAAAGAAAAAGTAATTAAAATATTAAAATAGACCCCCCTTTTTTAAGTTAATTTACGATAATTTGTCATGATTATTCAGGAAAATACGGGCGGGCACATACCCATGGGCAACATTATATACTTGTAAATATTATATCATAATGTATGTAGGTTTCGCTTGTATATTGTAATTAAGGTTTATATCTGATAATATCAGAATTATTGAGATACGATGGATAAGGAATTTTATTGTTCTTGTTTAATTTACGATTAAGTACAATATGCCATTAAAGTTGTTTTATCACAGCAGTTAAAATTTTTAACAATATCCCAAAAGATCCGAACTCTCTCTGAAATATTTTAAGTTTATATTACATAAATGGCTCATAGGCTTTTTATAGTGCAAAATAATTATTTGATAAAAAAGTCAATGGTTACTGATTTAATGATAGATACTGCTTAGATTTAAAACCATTAATAAATATTGTAAACATTTTAGAATAACAATTTTGTACTAGTAGGTATAATGACTGTTGCCTACACTGTTATTATTGATGCTTGAATGCCAGTCCATGGCGAGACACGTAGATAATAAACTCTATTATTAAGACCATTATTGTACCATGTTTAATGCAAATAAATATATTCTATTATATTCTATTCTATAATAAAAAAATATAAATGTGTTTGATGTGTCGTTTAATTGGTTTATTGTGTGCCAAAACAGCTAAACACAATACGACGTCGCGTCGCATGTCGCGACAGACGTTGTTACAGACATGTTTAGATAACAATTTTTTATTGATAACTTTCTACCATTTTCGTTTACCGTTTACACCTAAAACAAGTTGTAAAGACTAGTTATCACTAAAACATAGCTGTCTAACATTGGTGTCGAAACCAAAGTAAAACAATTTATTTAAATTAGGCACATAAAAGTCACTTTTGAACGACAATTTTACAAAAAATAAATAGATTCTAATCGCCCCTTCCATAAGGGAGTTTTTGTATGGAGAAGAATGGGCAAGAAATTCCACAACATGTAACAACCACGACGTGTAACAACGTCGGTCGCAACGTGCCACGAAACGACGACGTATTGTGTGTGTGTTTTGGCCCTTAGGCTATGACGTGACAGTGTGTGAGGCAGCGATGCACACATAATCTGCGTTCGCAATCTATCAAAGGAAACAAGGTTATAAATAGATCTTACGTATGTATGAAATTACCTCAGTAGAGACCAACTGAGGTGATTTCATACGTATACATACACACATAAATTCACGCCTTCTTCCCATGGGATAGGCAGAAACTACAGAACACCACCTCTTACGATCCTTAAATACTCCGATTATTTATTTCAGCACTTCTTTATTCAATATGTGATGATTATCTTCGTCATGATCTATAAGCTAGCTAGTGTTTTTCGTGGTTAAGTAATACCAGCCGCCCAGATTTTTAACAGACCAGGAGATTTAATTAACTTCTGGAGGTGGGCTGGTTGGAATAACCACCAACGGCACTATGGCCCACGCACAATGGTCCACTGAAGGACTAAGTGCGGAAACCAAACCCCATAACATAGAATACCAGCCGCACGGGTCGATCTATCAGGTCAAGCTACGCTTGCCGGGGTTGGTCTGTGGATGGGTGACCATCTTTACATACCGAGACTCCTCCGTGCCTCGGATAGCACGTTAAGCCGTTGGTCCCGGCTGTCATTCGTGGATCTTTGACAGCCATTACGGGTCGTCAGAAGCCCGAAAGCCTGAAAACCAGTTTTACCAAGGGGTATCGTGTTACCCATTAACTGGGTTGTGAAGGTCAGATAGGCAGTCGCTCCATGTAAAATACTGGTATTTAGCTGCATCCGGTTGGACTGGAAGCCGACCCCAACTTAGTTGGGAAAAAATAGCTAGGCAGATTGAAAAAAGATCGGGAAGCATTGCTGTCGGGATTACAGCCACACGGTTTGATTCCTCTTCCTCTTAACGTACATGATTTTTGTCACTCATTATTACTCTGATATCGTTTCACTCACTTAACCTGATGAGTCAGTTTTACTCGGAACACGCCACGGGCGCTAAAATGATCTAAATATTCTGGACAAAGGTATTAACCCAAAAAAATATTGTTCAACAAAACTCTCATCTAATGTTTATTTCATAAACCCTTGCGTTGCCGAGAGCTCTGTAAAATTACTTCGCTACAACACGGCCGGCCGTTTTATTATTCTATTAGATAATACTGATTTGCTTTGAAATAATTTACTCCGTAGGTTTAGAGGTATTATTTTGCGGAACGGAATACAATCTGGAGTCTGGACGGGTCTATTATTCAAGTCCAGTTTATTCGGAACAAAAGCGTTGATCCGTTAACTTAACCCTTCGCAACTGTGTGTTCATTCGTGCAATAGAAATTATTCGTATGTTGGTACGTTAAAATTCATGGCGGAGTGGACCTGCTTTAGTTTCACTCTGTCATACTCGGTCGTAAATATAATTAATGTGAGAAATGTAGTTGGGGAAGGAAGACAAATTAACGTAGTGTTACATTTTAATTTGCGTGCATAAAAGTAAGGCTAACGAGTGAGGTCATAAAGACATGACGACATTTTCCAGTAAATCCGGCACACCCCAGATAGTCACCACCACTAACAAGTTTCCTGACCACTAGTCATCTCTTCCCCACATTTGCGAACATAGTATAAGAGTGCGTCGACACGAGAAAATGAAAATGATGGTAATATTAATATTATAAAGAGGTAAAATTTGTTCGTTTTTTGGTTGTATTTTTTTTTTTTTTTTGTTTGTTTGTTTGTAAGTTTGTATGTAGGGGGTAATCTCTGGAACTACCAGTCAGATTTGAAAAATTCTTTGTACCAATACCGATAGACCCAATTCTTGAGGAAATGAAATGAAATTGTTTATTCTGTAAATAGGATATCGGAATCACTTTTACACGTCATATAAAAAAATATTAAAAATAAGCTAGATGAGGTCGGCGTTTCCTATCTGACTACTCTGTGAAGAAAGGCCGAAACAAACTCAAAGGTCGCAGTCTCTTTTAAAGTCCAGACATAATCTTGGTCAAGCCATATGAAGACCATGTAGATTAGTGTCTGAAATGGTCTTTTGAGGAAAGTACCACACAG
Organism: Agrochola lota; assembly: GCA_947364205.1. Lineage (NCBI taxonomy): Eukaryota > Metazoa > Arthropoda > Insecta > Lepidoptera > Noctuidae > Agrochola > Agrochola lota. Next base: position 10,732,318 of record OX376223.1, on the reverse strand, counting down.
ATTTGAGTGGACCTGTCCAGTCAGTGCAAGCATTTGTCAGAAATCGTGGAGCTCAACTCAGAACATAAGGAGCTCAAATCGACGAACAATACCAAAGAAAGGATATTTATACCAGAGGAAGGTTATAGGCTCACGGATAAAGTCACGGGCAAAAGCTCGTTTTAGTAATATAAATACGGCTCAATTTCAGGTGGATTTTGCTTTTAGAACGATTCTTGAAAAAAACGTAGCTGCTAAAACTAAAATATGAATGATAGGTGTATACAGATAGATCCGTACAGACCGTAAAGACGATTTTTTCCCTAATTGGTAACACATGACAAGGCTAAAACGTATATTTTTTGTACCTCTATCGCCCTTAATTACCCTGAGAATACTGGTAAGACGGTATAGCTATAGAGTAGTACTAGTTATTAGTACTTTTTGTTCAAAAGATTAGACTCACGCCCAAGGTATTTATCTTTTAGGTTATTACGCAGAGCAAATAGGTTGCGAAAAAAAAGTTAGGATATAAAAGGGGAGAAGTTTTTGTAAAGAATTTTGACTAGCTCCTGAATTACTTTTTGTGCTTTATGATTTATTTTAGCTACGTGTTCTGTAGAATAAACAAAAAAATAGATTTAATTTATATTTAGGTTGGTAAAATTTGTGAGTTTGTATCTTCGGAATTACCGATCCAATTTCGAAAATTATTTCACTTATTTGAAGCTACTGTATTACTGAGTGTCATAGGATAGCATAATAGCATATTCAGCCGATAATGTTCCCACTACTGGGATACAGGCCTCCTCTCAATGAAAGGGAGTGGGACGTTACCCACCACGCGGGCCCAGTGCGGGTTGCTATATGTCACAATCATGTTTCTGAATTTTTGGTTCTTGGACATGCCATCGGTTTGGTCACGATGTTTTTTTTCACCGTTTTGAGAGCAGTAGTGATGAAATAATTTACACAAAGTAAAACGCCTGTCAGGGTTTGAGCCTACGATCTAGAACTCGTAAGTCGTGGCCGTGTCATAGGATATTTTATGTTAATACAAGAAAAGAGGTAGATAACGGTCCCATACAAGCTTGGCCCAGCAATTAACACAAATGAAACAAAATGTATTATGAAGCTTTAATAGTGTTTCATAGCCCTATATATTTTTGTTCGCCGTAAAACTTCGAGAAGGAAGATAAGACCGTTCTCAAATCCCATAGAAATATAAATGTCAATTGACTTCTAAAATCAATTCAAACCCGTCGATCGCAGAGTAATCCGCAGTCTTCCAGCAGATTAAATTTCACTCAAATCTAAGGACTATCCCAGTTGATTCATTTTCTATGTCCCAGAGAACGTTGGATCTCCGTTGGAAACCAGGCAAAATCAGAGTGGTCCGAGATGTGAATTATAGGTATTGTTATTGTAGCCCAGATAAACTGTAATGCGAAGATCCATAGTTCAAGAAAGGCGAAGTCACTCAGAAATGCAAAAAGATAACCAGAAACACAGCCAATTATATTTTTGAAATTATATTTCAATTATATTTCAAATCACAACAAAAGTTTTTAAGACAGTTTTAATATTGTATATTCTAAAAATACTAGTACATGATATCAGTTCTTACAATAAGCACGGCCCAATTAACATCATGTTTTCAAAACCAGCAACATAAATATCTCCCCGAAAACTTGGATCAAAATAATAATCTTTTTTCAGAATCAGAATCAGAATCTTTAATTGTTAAACATAGGTAGGTATTTACATAATGGTGTTGGTGTTAACATATTTGAGCGCTATGTTTTGCCACGAAGGTATACAAAATTTTAATTAAAATGTAATTTAAAAAAAAATACTAAAACACTTAAAAAAAACTAAATAAAACAAAACAATAAAAAAAAATAAAAAAATTACAAATTATCGTTTAAAAAATCCTGTACAGTATAATAACATTTTTCTATTAATAGAGAGGTTAGAACTTTCTTAAATTTTGATAGGGGCATATGTTTTATACTATCAGGTATTTTATTATAAATTTTTGAAGCCATTCCAAAAAAGCTTTTCATCAGAGTGGTTCTGCATTTTATGTCGCACAATTGATTTACATATTGAGAACGCATTGGAGTTTTTTTTTACATCGGAAATTTTTGTAAAAGGTGTAAATAAGTCCCGTAGATGTACATAGCTGGCATCGTAAGTAATTTTAAAGATTTAAAATGGGGTGCACAAGATTCGGTAGTTTTTAAGCCACACAAGGATCGAATACATCCTTTTTGCGCTTTAAAAACAGTCTCTCTTTCAGTAGATTGCCCCCAAAAAATAACACCAAATATCAGAACTGATGCAACCAATCCGTGATACACTATTAAAAGTGTTTGTGTATTAACTTTTTTTGACAGCTGAAATAGTGCATATGCAGATTTATTTAATTTTACACAAATTTCTTCGATATGTGGTGTCCATGTTAGTTTACTATCAATTGTTATACCTAAAAATTTAGCCTCGTTTGTATCTTCTATTTTGTACTTATCATAAGCAATGTGAACTGGAGGTTTTTCACACCTTTGATGAAAGTACATTACTTATGTTTTTTTTTAAATTAATGACTAGATTATTGTTATTGAGCCAGTTAATAATTTTACTTAGACAATCATTAATATCACTCTCGTAACAGACAGGATCAGTACATTTTACAACAGCTGTACTGTCATCGGCAAACAGTACCATATTTGAGATATGACTTTTGGGAGATCATTGATGTATATTAAAAAAAGTAGCGGCCCTAGTACACTACCTTGAGGTACCCCGTATTTTACAACTCTTGGTTCAGATGTGTAAATGGTTATTAAATTGCTTTTTGGACAGAGTTGTGATATTCCAGTGCACTGGGTTCTGTTATCCAGGTATGACTCCAAAAGTTTCAAAGTATTTCCTCGTATTCCATAGCCATACAGTTTTTTTTGCAAAATTTCAAATTGAAATATTTCCTCCCATGATTTGTTAAGTAACGAAATCTGTGGTGCGATTTCAGAAGTTATTTTTAAATATAATGCGATGTCTGTGCTAGGCCAGACATCGCGGGCAGAAACTAGTATCTTTTATCTTACCTACATTCCACATAACTTGAAACGACGCAATTATTATTTTTTTGTTTTATTTTCATAGCAATCACTTGCTTCGTAGAACTAAAATTAATATGTAGATGAAAATTTATTTACTTACAGCAAAATACAAAAATAGTCTTTTAAAAGTTTAATTTTGGTTGTACAGCGAAATCGCTCCGTTAAGAAGTTTTTTTCCTTTACAAAGGTCACTGAGTCTTTGAAGGTACCTAGGATCTCGTATTTTCGAATAAACTGTTTCAACAAACTGGTGCCTACACTGAGTGCCTAGCAACATATCGGCTTATCCATTGACCGCGGCACACTCGCCACTATGGCACCCCCGGGCACTATTACTTTGTTTTCAGATCAGAAACCAGGTCAGTATCGGAAACAAAATGTTCCTGTTCTAAACCGGAAAATTCATTACTAAACCGACGACAATTTAAAAAGCCCGATTGGACGTTTCTCATTATACATGCCGCGATAACTTTGTATGAACGTCTACGTAAGAAATCAAAATATCAAATTCATTATCCTAATGAATCACTATGTTATCGATACATTATAACAATGAGTATCATTCGTAAGCACCAAGTTTCACTTTATATTGGAAAAACGATGTCAAAAACACGAATTAATCGTTGATTCATATTCTGACAGAACGTTATTACAATGTCATGTCTTTGGGTCTGGGGTTGCGGGTTTGTCCGAAAGGGAAAACGCGGCCCCGGCACACAGGCAACGGAAGGAACACGGGTGGGTTTTAGTCAGTAAAAGTCTGACACAGCCTCTCGCTCTGCCCAGAGCGGGAGAAGTCAAGAAGTCATTTGATGATTTAACATCCTGAAAAAAAAAAAAAAAAAAATATCTTTGGGTACTTTGCTGTAGTGTTGTGACCGTTTTAAGTCGTTTTTTGACCGAATAAAATCGATATACTGAAAAATCGATAGGTACTTTTACAAACACTACATTAAGAACAGAGAAAAACGTATAAGTACCGTATTATTAAATGTTTAATCATATAAAAACAAAATCAATCGAAAGAAAATTATAACGGAAGACTTTAGAAGAGATGTACATTTTGCAATAAGATGGGAAATTAATTTATTATAATGGTAACCGACGAAGATAATTCAACTGATGATATATAACTTTTCTGGATCATCCGAAGTGACGAAAGTGAATAATATTTTTACAAAAGTGAATTTATTTATTTACACGTCGTGATCATGAAGATGACGTGTAATAAAAAGATTTGCCTCAAGAATCAGTTTTAAACAATGTAGGTAAATTGTCGATTACAAATTCTAAGTATGATAAATCGATATGTCTCAAGAATCGGTTATTAAAGCAACCGATTTTTTTTTCCGTCACTACACAAAATATTTTGATAGGTGTCAAATCGGGCTTCTTAGATTGTCACATGTTTAAATAACTTTTCAATTATAACATAGCATAACACCTAGAGAACCTAGAGAACACTAACATTTCGCCAGATATGTTTAAGTCTCATTTAATAGGGGGCGAGCCTATTGCCTTCAACATGACACAAATCTAGACGCCGGGCTGCTACTTTGAAATTCCTGATAGGAAAACCTAATAACACTTTGTCCGGCCTGGGAATCGAACCCAGGATGTCATGCTCAGCAGTGCCGCTTGCGACCACTAGACAAACGAGGCATACTTTCAACAGTAATAAAAGTACTTTCAAAATTTTCAGTATTGATGTTAGTTTTACTCGAGTTCCGAAGCTTTAAATTATGGCGTGAATTATTCAAATAAGTTATAATTAATTCAAATGATTTTGTATTTGGTATTGTTTTTTTGAGCCACTTTTAATGTGTTAAAATATTTGCTTCAATCGTAGAAACTGAAATTTTTGCCAGACTTAACCTAGAAATATGTATTAAGGTAAAACGGATCATACCTGCCTGTAGACTCTGTGGAGGTTACTTATTTAGCTCTGAATGGTTGACGCGTAAGTGCGTCCACACTTTGTGAATGTGATCACAATAATTGTTATTAACGTTATCATCGCGATTTTTTATTGTATTTTTTCAAACTTATAAACTTTACATCTGGGTATAAATTACCATGTCGTTCAATTGTGAGTCATATTGAATAATGATTTAATATCGTGTTGTAACGTGAATTAAGATAAAACTGCAACATTTTGAAAAACATTGTTGAAACATACCGGCCTGAGAGATATATTATGTGACGAAAAGTTAGAGGCCCATGGGCGGCATAAGAACTCTGACACCAGATTAGTCACTAACACGAACAATAATAACGAAGGAACATTTTCAAAAATCCTTCACAATCAATTTTACCCACATGTCCTCGAAACAATAACATTAATGGTAAAACAATTCCATAACGACGAAATGAAGGAAATTGCATTAGTTTCGCTCTTGGTCCTGGTATATCTGTGACATCGTTGCACTTACCCAAATTGTGCCGCGGAAACTGTACCCGAGGAATTAGATTATGTTTCTTGTGTTTATGACATTTCGCGTTTTCAAACGGTCTCGAGACTCAGGAGTCAGGGAATGTTGGATATGCCATAATATAGGTTGTTGTTATCCTTCGATGTGGCCACCGTAGGCGCGGGCTTGCGGACGGTGAGCAATGGGCAGCTCGCCGTCCGATAAGGACCAGGCCCGTGTCGACGGCGCGTTGTGTTTCACGCGCGCCTCAAAGAGATGTCAGCACCAACCGACGGGGTCGAAAGACCAATGCCTGCTGGGGTTGCGGGTTTGTCCGAAAGGGATATCGCGGCTTCGGCACACAGGCAACGGAAGGAACACGGGAGGGTTTTAGTCAGTAAAAGTCTGACACACCCTCTCGCTCTGCCCGCATGCCGGTGTCCTCACGATGTTTTCCTTCACCGTATATGAAGCAAGCTTTTCTAGAATATGCTTATGCTTCTAGAATAACCCTGCGAGATGACTTCTTCATGAAAATAAATGCGTTATTTAAAATACTTGCTTTATCCATACATGGTCGGTTCTAACGTCAGTTTACAAAATAATATTTTTTAATGAAAACATAAATGTATTAACTGTCAAATTATCACGCCATGTGTTAATTACATGAGCTAGCAGCGTGGTAGCCATTGTTAGCTTAAAATAATTAAGCGAAATTAATTCATAGCGTATTCTGTTAGCATTGAATCGAAATGAATATATTATTATCGGTAAGCTTATTATTTTATTAAACAAATAAAACGTTTTTTTTAAATGGCTTTGTGTGCTCACCGTTTCATAATCAATGAAACATTAAAGCAAGTATTTGAAATAACTTTGCATTTATTTTCATGAAGAAGGAACCTCGTGGGGTTAGAAGCAAAACATGGACATAAACACAAAGCATTTATTTCAATTAAACCAATTACAGGCACTTTGAAACTGTCAAGGAGTCGGTTAAGTTTTGGTTTCCTATGAAAGCGGTGAACGTCCACACATTAAGAGCGTTTATTCTGAAGGTGGGCAGCGTCGCAAATGGATGTCAAATATTTCACTGTTCTGATTAATTTAGCAATATTATTCTGTGGAAATAAAAATGTGGCTAACTAGCGAACTAGAATATTGATTATGAAATGCAATAATTAATGTCGTAACACCGAATGTTTCGTTTTAGATGTAAAAAAACTATTTGGAAACTTTAGAATGCATTTTTTACACCTAAAATGGGTATAACATCAAATTCTATGTTATAATTGCAATTCATTATTAATATTCTAGTTCGCTAGTTAGCCACATTTCTTATTTCTATTCAGTAATATTGCTATAAGAATCAAAACAGGTAAATATTTGACAGTTATTTGCGACGTTGCCAACTTTTAGGATAAACCCTCTTAACAGCTGTCCAAATACTGAGATTTTTTGACTCATAATATATTAGTTAAATAGTTAATATACCTACCTATATTATACCCTACCTACATTTACTTTAGGCTCTTTTATAACAATTATTTATTTTCTTTAGACTTACCGAAAGATTTATTTCAAATAAACCATCGCTGTCGACTGGTAATGTACCCAAGAGACTGGCCGCATTGCCACGTTGTATGGCAATGCTTAGCCTCTGCCCAAAGTAAAAACCAGCTCTTGGGTCACGGGAAGTGTCAAATAGCCATTTTGAAATTTCATTAAAGAGGCCATGAGCACTCGGACCCCACGGCCCGAGGGTTTCGACCCCAAACGGCTCGAAAATATAATTACTTGTAAGGTTATTATACTTACGCCGCTTGAGGGTTTCTGCAGCCGCAGCAGCAGCACCAGCACAGCACGCCGAGCCTTATTTATTTTCTTGCTTTTGTATTATAAATGTTATAAATTTATCGCTGTTTTGATGAATTTGGCAATATTACTGTATGGAAATATGAAATGCGGCTTACTAGTGAACTGTAATATTAATAATGAATTGATATATGAATATTTGACAGCTATTTGCGATGTTGCCCACTTTCAGAATAAACGTTCTTAACCATTGTACTCATATTAATCTAGAATCTCTTATTAATTTGTTGCGAGTTATACGAGTATCATTTTTGCCAGAAGACCAATTCCCGTATTTAAAAACGAGCAAAATCTAGTCATTAGACTCTAATAGATTAAAAGCATTATCATCATGTCTGAATGCTCTACGTTCATAAACGACCAACATTCCAATTACGAGGTTTTATTACCAGTTATTGGTTTAATTTGTCGCACTCAGTGCTTGAACTGGTCAATTTGGTCGTTATAACCGTGTTGGCCAGTGCTAGAACTATCATTGGTCTATTATTGGTCAAGTTATGGTTGTGACATTTTGTATCTTGCTCTCGGAAATCTTGGTCTCGGCCATTTAGCGTTATATAATTACAATATTCTGCAGTTTGTGTGCGTAAATGACGTCGGTTTTTTTTCTAGAAACCGCCATGCATTTTACTTGCTTGCGCCTGAGTAAAGAACGAAGTTTTATTTAATTATTTTTTACCCAACTATGGCGAAGCAAAAAGGAGGGTTATGATTTTGACCGGTTTGTATGCATGTATGTATGTTCATCTATTCCCTCATAACTACTAAACTTGTCATCATAATTTGAGAAATGGAATCGTTGGAAGCGTCTGTATCATCCGCTCGTTTATAGGCTATGTGACTTCAAATTAAAATTCGGAGTCACTCGTAACCTGTTCGATCTAAGTCCTAAAACGTGTGACTCTGGATTTTTAATTTGTCTGTCTGTGATGTCTTGTTTATACCTTTTTAGATGACTTTTTTGTCGTAATTGGGTTTTAGTTTTATAACTTTTTGAAAGCCAGAATTACATTTAGGTAGTTTTGATAAAATATTACTTATTTCCTTCGTAAAAGCAGTACACGCCAACTTTTGCGGTGAGTGCCTTTTCCAACAAGGTAATTTATTATTTCTATGACGGAAACCTACTTGCAAATTACATACATATGTGAAGTAACAGTACAGCTGTTGTACAATTATTACATGAGGTATACCTACAGCAAAAATCGACAAAGGAGAACTAATATCGGCGAGCAAGAGAAAGCAAATAAACGTTGACCGGTAAGAACTTTTCTATTTTCAAAATTAACGCCAGCCAAACCACGAATTCCACGAAAAAAGAAACAAAAGAAGAAAACACAGCATTACCAAACTAATTACAACGGATAATTTGGCCGAAGCAATTAGAATACTTTTTGGGGCTAAAATTGTGGTTGTTAAAAAAAATACTAGAAAAACTTTTGTATAACGAACACACAGCGGTTAACGTCAGAACTACATCCAATTACGCGACTGAGCCCATTAAATGGATCCAGCACAAGTTTCAAACTTTCACGCAAATATACAGTAATAGTTAGCAGACAACTTTATTGGTTAACCAGCTTTTATCACTGGATCTGTTTGTGCTGTTTCTAAATTTAAGTGGGTAAACATTAATTAATTTAAAGGTTTTCCTCCGTCTGTTCATGTTGTGAAGTTATAAAATATAGTTGTTACTTAGAGAGTTGTATTGATGATTTTAATGGCCATAATTAAGTAAATACATATTTGTTACGGTTGTAAATCATATTTTAATCAACATACAACATAACCGTACCGGGACTGGTGCGGTCTGGTTGTGTTTTTGTCGCGCATTGGATCGATATCCCCACTGCACGAATTGTTGTTTACGTACTGTCACGCTGTGTGCGCCGGACCTCCCGGTTGCTCGGCCCTACCGTGTAGTTTACGTGATCACGTCATTACTGATAACGTAAGCGCTTCACCGCGCTGTGATTCGCCCGTATTCAATAATGATGTACAGAGTTTGTTAAATGATTCGTCGGACATGGATGCTATAGATGATGATGGTAAAAATAAAGAGGAGCTGTTGAGAGCGGAAAAAACAAGAAAGAGAGGACAGTGCTGAAGACGAAGAGGATTGGACAGAAGTTAAAGAAAGTAAAAAAAAGATATGTCACGGTAGTAAAAACTCTGTAAAAGAAGAAAAATATGAGGTGTATGTTTCTTCCAACGAACGTGTTCCGAAACAGTTTGCGATGGCACGTATTTTAAAAGAAAATAACATAACCAAAATTTGCCAGGTTAAATATTTAAGTCCTTTTAAAATACGCTTTCAATTAGAATGTAAATCGGCTGCGCAGAATCTTATAATGTGCGAGAAACTTTTAGAGAAAGGATGGAGGTTCCAGAAGGCTATGCAGCTGCCTGTCTGCTATGGCCTTATCAAGGATGTTGATGTGGATTTTACGGATGAGGAGATCCTCGAAAATATTTCATGTCCGGCCCCCGCCAAGCTTTTATCATTCAAGAGGCTAGACCGTCGCAATAGGGATGAGGGTGGCTGGTGCCCCAGCGAAACCCTTCGACTTTGTTTTGACGGTGATCATCTACCTGCATCAGTTCGTGTATGTGATATAAAAATAAAGGTTTTGCCTTACATACACCAGGTATCCCAATGTTCCCAATGTTGGAGGTTAGGCCATATGCGGAAAATGTTCCCCTCGAAAAACGTGATTTGCCCGAAGTGTGGTGGGAATCATGAAAATTGCGACACTTTATTGTTTACATGTGTCAACTGTAAAGGTAACCACATATCTCTAAGTAAGACTTGTCCAGTGTATATGAAGGAGAGAAGGCTAAGGGAGATTATGGCTGAGTTTGGTTGCATCTACAGGAAAGCCCTAGAATGTCATGTTCCTCCCGAAAATTCCGTTCCCCCCGAGATTATCGTTCTCCCTCAAGCTCCGGTAGTCCCAGAATATCGAGTCTTTTCTACACCTCTTGCAGGCAACCCATCACAAGTTAGCAAAACGAATTCGGGAGCCTCTTTTCATCACACTATTGCCGAAATTATCTAAACTAAGGCTACCGTACATAAAGTGCAGTCTCCTACGGTTAGTGATGATCCTCCAAAACCCAAAGTACAGTCTCCAAAAGATAAAAACAACCCTCAAAAAGAAGACTGGATGTTTTGGAATTCAGATCCAGACGATAAAGATTTTCATCAATCCCCTGATGATCGAGAAGGTAACGATGAATGTCCATCTTTCAACGAGTTGTGGTCTAGAATAAAGGAAGTTATTTACCTTAAAAAGACTAGCTTAATTTTTAAGATAAGGGGTGTCTATCAATTGTTCCTAGAATGGTTAACATTAGTGTCAGTGAGTTTTGTTTCAGAGTGGCCGTGGATAAAAACATTATTTAACTTTTTCATTCCTTGTGATGGCTAACAAATCAATTAAATTAAATATCTTACAGTGGAATGCCCAAAGTATCAGGCCTAAGTTAGCATCGTTTCACGAAATTGTATGCCAGGATAAAGTACATATTGCTGCCCTTAGTGAAACGTGGCTCGAACCAGAGAGTAATTTTAAAGTTAATGGATATGATGTTTATCGCGCGGACCGGGATGACTCATACGGCGGTGTAGCTATCATAGTACACAAATCTGTTAAAGCGTAGCAGAGGCGCGGACACGTGAATAATAGTGGTATTGAAGTAGTGTGTGTTCAATTTGATTTATTTATAGATATTTTGAATGACGCTGCTAAAAATCCATCCCGATATTTAAATTTAACCAAAGCCCTTGTTCAGATTTTACTCCAAAGCCATACTGGACTTCGGAACTGTCACACGCTGTGGCTCTCCGTAGGCTAGCGTTATCCAATTTTAGACGTAATCCCACTCCTCAGAATCTTGATAATCTCAACAATAAGATAAGTACATCGCAGAAGTTAATCCGGCAGGCTTGGGGAGTGAACTGGCAAAATATTTGTTCTACAGTTGATCAGACTACTTCTTCTAGTGAAATGTGGCGCAAAATGAGATGGCCGAAAAGTAGTCTTCTTCATCTGATGAGATGTACAAGTACTTTACCGTTCAGGGGGCTTCCACTGGCGTATGGTATTTTAAGAACCATCACTGAATTTGTTGCCAAACATAAAATAGTTGTATTGCAATGGATTCCTTCTCACCTTGATCGTTTGGCAAATGAAGCCGCGTCTGATGGGGAATTTTATGCTTGTCCTCCATGGCATACCGAACTTTTACCCCTAGTCAAAGACAGATGCTTTCAATCTTGGTCAGAATACTTTAATAAAAGATCTTTAACGAAGGGCATTTGGTACAGGACGATTCAGCCATCTCTTCCACACATGATTTGGTTTAGCGAGGGCAGGATGAATAGGCAAGAAGTTGTGATGGCTTTGAGACTCCGATCCGGCCACCTGCCTCTCAATAGTTTTGGCTTTATGATGCGCAAAGTTAATTCTCCCAATTGTGCCGTCTGTGGAGTCATAGAAGATGTTCATCACATCTTGACGGAATGTAGTCGTATTGGAGTCCAAAGACGTCAAGCTTTTGACCACAACCTTAATATAGGCTTCTATAATAGCGTTCTGGCCTCACCATTGTCAGATGAGGCCAGAACGCTTTATCATATTATTATTGGGTACAAGGTTGCGGGTAGGCTAGTTTGTTATAAGTACTTATTGTATTCAATACATAGGGGTGACATATTCTTTATAGAAAAAACCCTGTAAATAAATAAAGATTTAAAAAAACAACATACAACTTGATAATGACCTGCAAATTGCAATCATCGTAAGAAAAATTGAATTTCGTTGGGTACCCTGTAGCTTCCACCTTTAAAGAAAATCGCTTTTGAATTTCGCAAAATCTGAAGGTTTTATATATTATTTATTTATACGATACTATGTAAATGTTTCTTATTAAATTTGTCACCAACAAAATTATGTTGTTGTTTGAATTATTTATGAATACATCGCGATAAGCACGCATCCATTTCCCAAAAGTGTTGATTATGGCAATGCGCCCGATGACCGTCGACCACACCCATTATTTATTGAAGCCGATATGATTTAAAACCTCCAATGAATGTAGATATTACAGAGAATTATGAAGTAGAATTTTATACTGTATGGGAGAACATGTTTTTCAACTACAATATTAAGTTTGTTTTTGAGATGTATTCCATGGAATACAGGATATATCCCAAATACGGAACCCTTCATTGTGCGTGGTCCGACATGCATACGACGACCTTCCACGTAACGACGACGACGGACGATCTTTTCCACGTAAGATGGACGAGCAGAAAAGAAAATTACATCAATTGCTTTATTCGCCCACTTCATTCTTCGAATTGGATTCAAATCTGCTTTTAATGTATTATTTTAAAGTTAAGTCTGTATTTTTCTTACATATCACGAGGTAAAGGCAATCCCAGACTATTTGAAACAGTAAATGAAGACCTGAATAAAATTGTTTCAGTGCTTTGGAAACGTTGAATGCCACCGACAAAAAGCTAGGTGTAACGGACGCCGAGCATGTGTAACCTATTGGTGAACAAAACAAAGTTGTGTGCCGGTGTGATGATGAACGATCTTCAATACGTAAAAGTGGTTAGTCAGAGTATGAAAACCGAGACCCTATCTGTGCACCGTAGCACAAGTAGCGGCGGGAGCTCGGTGGACTTTTCACCATTGTGAGTGAGTTTTTAGTTTCTAATTAGATTTAAGAGGTTTTAATTGTGTTCTAATTAGTTTCTACTTAGTAAAATTAGTATAAGGAATCTTATGTGAATCTTATAAGACCAACAACGTAGCATTTCTCGTGATTTTAATGTATAAAGAAAAATGTTAGCATATTTACGTAAATTGGAAATGAGGTTTTTTGTATGTAAGGATATCCTCAGGATCTTAGTGTCAAATAAGAGGACTAGGCTCAAAACTACCTGCTGCGTTCCAATTCTGTAAATCGGTCTACGGGTTTTAAAAATAATAACAAATTTGTATAGTGAAAATGTTCAAAAGAGATATTTTAAGCGTTAATGTTCTAGAAACTTTTTAGTACATAAAGATACATTGAATATTGTTATGTGTTATGACAGGAGGATATAAGAGCTATATTTTGTATAAGTTTGAGGGTAATCCGACTTAGGGAACTATTAAAAACAGAGCTCCAAAGAGCAGGACCATAGCGAAAATTGTAACTAGAATGGTCTCAAAAATCAGAGGCCTCGTTAAGGTAACGTAGGCTTAAGCAATTTTATATAAAAGGCGGGCCATTGGGCCATAGGGACACAGTCGGTTCCCAGCTCTCGAGAAGAAAACAACTTCGAAATAAATAAGAAGAATAGAAGAAATCTTTTATTGAAAAATATACAGTCCACTTCAGTCTGGTCCATCGAGCGGCGGATATCAAGAACGAAGAAACCCGCCACAGGATCCTGGTCCACCAAGCTGCGAGGAAGAATCAACAAAGAACCCGCAGCAAGAGCGAAAAACGGAACCGTCAGTCAAGCCGACGTCACCGAACCGACGTCACCAAGCCGGCGTCACCGAACCGACGTCACCAAGCCGGACGTCACAAACAGGAAGTCACATACCGGACGTCACAAACCGGACGTCACAAACCGGACCACACAAACCGGACCACACAAACCGGACCACACAAACCGGACGTCACAAACCGGACGTCACAAACCGGACGTCACAAACCGGATGTCACAAACCGGACGTCACAAACCGGACGTAACCGAAAGGACGTCACAAACCGGACGTCACCGAACGGACGTGACAAACCGGACGTCACCGAACGGACGCCACAAAGCTGAAGAGTTGCCGACTGAAGCCGTGCCGGACCGTGCCGACCCAAACGAAGGGGATCGACCGAGCCGAGCCGGAAAGCCGCTGACCCGAAGCCGACCCGAAGAGTTGCCGACTGAAGCCGTGCCGGACCGTGCCGACCCGAACGAAGAGGATCGACCGAGCCGAGCCGGAAAGCCGCTGACCCGAAGCCGAATCGAAGAGTTGCCGACTGAAGCCGTGCCGTAACGTGCCGACCCGAACAGAAGAGGATCGACCGAGCCGAGCCGGAAAGCCGCTGACCCGAAGCCGACCCGAAGAGTTGCCGACTGAAGCCGTGCCGGACCGTGCCGACCCGAACGAAGAGGATCGACCGAGCCGAGCCGGAAAGCCGCTGACCCGAAGCCGAATCGAAGAGTTGCCGACTGAAGCCGTGCCGTAACGTGCCGACCCGAACAGGAGAGGATCGACCGAGCCGAGCCGGAAAGCCGCTGACCCGAAGCCGAACCTAACGTGCCGACCCGAACCGAACGTGCCGACCCGAACCAAACCGAAAACTGAAAAAATTTGGGATCTTTCAAGATCCTTAGACACCTGAAAAACCAGAAGATTCCTGAAGAAAAGTCTCAAAGGACTTGGAAGATGGTGGTCACAAGGAGCCAAGGGGACGCAGCGGAGATAGAAGAACAGCGACGCATCCAGTTGCAGCAAGAGGCGCGACGCAGGGAAACGGAGCTGATAGAGCGAGAACGTCTAAGAAGAGTCTCACTGGACCCGCCGGCGTCACCTTTTTCCAAGCCAGCAGACACCAGCACAGCAGGACCTTCCGGGATTCAAGGAACAACAGCTGCGGTTCAACGAAGACTGGGGTCACCAAGCAGATCGGTTAGGTCACAACGATCGACGACAAGTGTAACCACGCGGCTACGGATAGCGGAACTGGAAGCAGCAGAGAAACTGGCTACCATAAGAAGAAGGGAGTTGGAGCTGGAAGCGGACCTAGTCAAGAAGCGATTAGCCGTGGAGGTATCAGCTATCAACGACGATGAGAGCGTGCACGAAGAAGGACCCAGCCCTCCCCGTGAAAAGCCACATCAGAAGGTGGACGAGTGGCTGAGAACAAACCCCCTCAGCACACGGGGGGAGAAGGCACGGGGTGAAGAAGGAACCCGCGAAGAACAGAAGCAGCTGCGATTCGAGGTCCAACGTGCAAGATCACCGACTCCGACAAGGAACAGAAGCAGCATCGAGCACCTGGCAGCCACATTAGAGAAGATGGCGAGGCCCAGGCCTCGACACATGGACCTGCCGACCTTCTCCGGAGCAGCCAACGAGTGGTTGCCGTTCAAGGCAGCAGTACGAGATACGACCAGCATGTACCAGATATCAGCAGCAGAGAACATCCAGCGACTGAGGAGCTGTCTCAAAGGAGAAGCAAGAGACGCCGTGGCCGCCCTTCTGCATACGGCCACCGATCCAGACATCATAATGAAGACCCTCGAGCAGTGCTTCGGGAGACCGGAAGTGATCATCGACAAGGCGCTGGAAGACCTCAAGAAGCTGCCGAAACCGGGTACATCAGCTTCCGAACTGAACAGCTTCGCGATCAAGCTGCAGAACATCATCTGCGTCGTGAAGACGATCGACCGAAGAGGATACCTATTCAACCCCCTGATGACAAGAGAAGTGTTGGAAAAGCTGAGCCCGCATCTCCGATCCCGATGGTGCGACTACGCCTACGATCATGAAGGAACAGCGGACCCGGAGATTGTCGTCATGTCTCGTTTCCTGATACGCGAAGCGGACAGAGCGTTGCGGTACACATACGCTCCAGCTACATGCGCTGCAAGCCAGAAAAAGGAAACTCGGCCAACTATAATGATGAAAAGGAAAGCCAGCGTGTTCAACACTACTACAGGAGCGGAAGAACAAAAGGATAAGTGTCCTAAATGTGAACAAGCTCACATCCTGACGCAGCGTCCCAAGTACAAGGCACTGGCGATAGAAGAACGCTGGAGGTTCTTAAAAGAAAAGGGGATATGCTTCAAGTGCGCCCAGAAGCAACACAGGCGCATGAGCTGCAAAGCCAAATCATGCGGTGTGGACCAGTGCAGCCGACCACATCATGCGACCCTCCATCAAGCGAAGAAAGAAGACCCAAGGTCAGCAGAACCACCAAAGGAAGAAGCGGTCATGTCAGTGGCACCACGCCTAGCTGCCGGATCAAGAGCAGTCCTGCTGAAGATGTGCCCTATCGTCGTATCCGGACCACGGGGAGAGGCAAGGACATACGCCCTCCTGGATGAAGGAGCTACCATTACCCTCGTCGACAAGGACCTGGCAGAGAGCATCGGAGCAGAGGGACCGTCACAACCACTTCATCTGAACGGGGTCAACATGTCGCAGCAAGAGATGGAGAGTCAGCTGGTGAACATACGGGTCAGAGGCCTGAAGAATGACAACAGCTACAAGGTCAGAGCGAGGACAATGAAGAATCTTCGGCTGCACCAGCAGTCTATTCCGGACACGCTGTTGGACTACGAGCACCTACGGGACCTGGCATCAGAAGAGGTGTGCTACGAGAAGGCGCGCCCCGGGCTTCTAGTGGGAACAGACCACTGGGAGTGCATCGTGTCCCGCGAGCTCCGAGTTGGCGGCCCTGATCAACCAGCTGCATCAAAAACACAGCTAGGATGGGTGGTGCACGGAACCGCGCCACGCAACACCATCTATCAAGAAGGAAACGTGCTGCATGTCTACGAGTCCGACCGAGCGACGGGAACGTGCAGCCAGGAACTTCATGACTTAGTCGAAGGCCATTTCAAGATCGACTCACTCGGCATACAGGGGAAGCCGAGAATCAAGGAGGCGGATCTACGGGCCATCGAGATAGTCGGAACGACCACGAAGAAGACTGACACCGGGTACGAAGTGGGACTGCCATGGCGACGGGACGACGTCACCATGCCGCCGAGCTACGGGCAAGCATTTCGTCGGCTGAAGAAGATTGAGCAGAAGATGGACGCAGATGCAGAGTTCGCGGTCGAGTACTCCAAGCAGATCACCAACCTGCTGGACAAGGGGTACGCGACGCTGTGCGACGGATCCGAAGAGAAGAGCGCCATCTGCTGGTATCTGCCACACTTTGCCGTGCAGAACCCAAATAAACCCGGCAAGCACAGGCTGGTGTTCGACGCGGCAGCAAAGAGCAACGGCGTGTGTCTGAACGACGAACTGCTGGAAGGACCCGACCTACTACTGTCGCTGCCAGGAATCCTCTTCCGATTCCGAGAGAAGACGGTAGCGATTACAGCGGACGTGCAGGAGATGTTCCTGAGGATCAAGATAAGGCCGGAAGATCAACCAGCGCAGCAGTTCCTGTGGAGAGGCAACGAACGAGAAGAGCCTCCGAAGAAATACAAGATGACCAGCATGATCTTCGGCGCCGCAAGTTCCCCCTACATGGCCCACCATGTTCGGAACTACAACGCGGATGTGTACGGGCACGGGTGTCCGCGCGCGCTGGAAGCAATCAAGAGGAGCCATTACATGGATGACCTGGTGGCCAGCTACGAAAATGCCGAGGAAGCTTGGAAGGCGGTCGAGGAGACGAGAGCGGTACACGCACATGCTGGATTCACGCTACGAGGATGGAGCTCCAGCGACAAGACGGTGTTACGCGACGTGCCTCCGGAACTACACGCCAACCGAGAACGCGTGTCAAACGACCTACGGCAGCGGTACTGGGTTATACACTTACGACCCACGGTACGCGCCGTAGAGAAGAACTGCGCCTTTTGTCGAAGACGCCGAGCGACGCCGCAGCCACCAGCTACAGGGGACCTGCCACACGCCCGCCTCGACCCATTCCACTGCCCGTTTACCAATTGCGGGGTGGACTACTTCGGGCCAATGATGGTCAAGGTGGGGCGCCGCCGAGAGAAGAGGTGGGGCGCACTTTTCACGTGCCTCACTTCCCACGCCGTGCACATCGAGCTCGTCACATCGCTCTCCACCGACTCGGCAATCATGGCGCTGAGGCGTATGGCTGCGCGCAGAGGCTGGCCAAGACTGATGTACTCCGACAACGCGACTAACTTCCGTGGGGCGGATCAAGAGCTTCGCAACGCCTACACCGAGTGGATGCCTGCCCTGCAAGACGAGGGGCTGCTGCATCGAATGGAGTGGCGCTTCATACCTCCGGGCGCGCCCAACCAAGGCGGCGCGTGGGAGCGAATGGTTCGCTCCGTGAAGACAGCTCTCAGCGTCACTCTCCGAGAGAAGGCACCTGCAGAAGAAGTACTGAGAACTCTATTAACAGAAGCCGAGTTCTCCATCAACGCAAGACCGCTGACCCACGTCAGCGTGAACCCCAGCGATCCTGAAGCCCTGACCCCCAACCACTTCCTGTTGGGATCATCAGATGGGCTACCAACGACGGGGCCTTGTGACGAGGTCGACAGAAGAACCTGGCGAGCTAGTCAAGCGCTCGCTGACCACTTCTGGCGACGCTGGCTACGCGAGTACCTTCCCACTCTGGTACCTCGCGGCGAGCCACAGAACGACGTGCGACCGATGCAAGCTGGCGACGTGGTCCTCGTGGTCGACAACACGTTGCCCAGGAACACCTGGCCGATGGGAGTCGTCGAGCGCACACACTGCGGACCAGACGGCGGCATCAGGGTCGTCGAGGTGCGGACCAGAACCGGGACCTTCCGGCGCCCCGTGAGCAAGCTCGTCGTCGTGATGAAGATTGAAGAGGCTACGCGAGCTGCGCCGGGGGGAGAAATGTAACGGACGCCGAGCATGTGTAACCTATTGGTGAACAAAACAAAGTTGTGTGCCGGTGTGATGATGAACGATCTTCAATACGTAAAAGTGGTTAGTCAGAGTATGAAAACCGAGACCCTATCTGTGCACCGTAGCACAAGTAGCGGCGGGAGCTCGGTGGACTTTTCACCATTGTGAGTGAGTTTTTAGTTTCTAATTAGATTTAAGAGGTTTTAATTGTGTTCTAATTAGTTTCTACTTAGTAAAATTAGTATAAGGAATCTTATGTGAATCTTATAAGACCAACAACGTAGCATTTCTCGTGATTTTAATGTATAAAGAAAAATGTTAGCATATTTACGTAAATTGGAAATGAGGTTTTTTGTATGTAAGGATATCCTCAGGATCTTAGTGTCAAATAAGAGGACTAGGCTCAAAACTACCTGCTGCGTTCCAATTCTGTAAATCGGTCTACGGGTTTTAAAAATAATAACAAATTTGTATAGTGAAAATGTTCAAAAGAGATATTTTAAGCGTTAATGTTCTAGAAACTTTTTAGTACATAAAGATACATTGAATATTGTTATGTGTTATGACAGGAGGATATAAGAGCTATATTTTGTATAAGTTTGAGGGTAATCCGACTTAGGGAACTATTAAAAACAGAGCTCCAAAGAGCAGGACCATAGCGAAAATTGTAACTAGAATGGTCTCAAAAATCAGAGGCCTCGTTAAGGTAACGTAGGCTTAAGCAATTTTATATAAAAGGCGGGCCATTGGGCCATAGGGACACAGGGATTAGCTCGTGGCCTACCACAAGCCTTGGTCCACACGCCAGAGTTTTCGTTCGCGCGGACCGCTTTATTTTAACCGTCTCTCTCTGTGTGTGTACAGGACACCGTCGGGTACCTGTGCAGGCACAGAGGGAGCCGCCCCGTGCTGCTCGGCGTGCATTCGCCGTCGCGGTCGCGGAGGCCTAGCCCAAATTTTAAAATGCCGAAACCCGGCACGCGCGGCTCGTTAGGCCGCGATGCCGGGGATCAGGAGGAGCGTCCGGTGTTGGACCGGGCGACGTCGATGCCTAACATAGGTGTCGTGTCGTCCGGTGCACCACCGGCCGCATCCAAGAAGAGTGCGACTGCAAAGAAGAAGAAGAAGGAGGTCGCTGCCGCGGTAGCTGCCGGCCCACCGACGACATCGGCGCCTGCGCGCGTTGCGCCTACGCCGTCGTCGAGCCGGACGCACGCCGTAGCGGTCCGTCCACCCGCGTTTCGCCCGGTGCCTATCCAGGCACCAGGGCCAAACGCCAACCCAGGCCGCGCATCGCAAGCGCGCGCCCCGGTACCACCCGCGCGCGCGTCCGCGCCCGGGTACCCTACCTCGACTGCCGCGCGCCATGCCATGGCGCAGGCGTACCCCGCGCTACCCGCGCCGCGTACCCCTGCGCCGTCCGCACGGCCCCGCGCGCCCCCCGTCCGAGCTGCGGCTCCGCCGCCGCGGTTCGTATCGCCGCCCGCGCCATCTGGCGTGCCTCCAAAGAAGGCCCAAGCTGTGCCCGCTCCGCGCACCGCCGCACCCGGCCCCCGCCTCTCGCTGGCGGGACCGGCGATGGCTGAGCAGGAGCGGCCAGCCAGTGCCGGCCCGTACTATAGGCCGGCACTAAGTAATGTACAGGCGCCCGCCTCGCCGGCGCCCCCCCGTGCATCCGCCTGCGACTCGCCCGCCATGCTGTCGGCATGTTCCTCCCGTGTGGGGTCGAGCATGTCGCTGGCGTCCGTGGGCTCAGTCGCATCCGGTCGCGGAGATATGTCCCCGGACATGACTCCGCGATCCGGTCCGCGACCTACCGCGGGCGGATCAGCCGCCGGGGTGCTGACACCGGCATCACCAACACCATCGCTGGGGTTCAGCTTTGAGTTTGAGCTCGAAGCCAGACCCCAGCGACGTAGAAGAAGCTCCGACGAGACCGCGTCGGAGGAAGCGAAACGATATTGCCTCGACCCGCCGCGGCCACAGCGCGATAGCGCGCCGCGGGGTCGGGGTACGCCGATGTCGCCTACTTTTTCCGACGCGGTCCGCCACCGCACACCACCGCAGTCGCCTACACCACCGAGACCGACAGGGGTGAGTATTGCAAACTCGCCCCCCGCTCCCATTGCTGCCACTGCCCCCTCTGCTGCCGTCCCCGGCGCCGCTGCGTCGTCGACGACGAAACAAAAGCCGGGGAAAAAGAAGCCGAGATTCCCGCCGCTGGTAGTGGAGACGCTACCGAACTGGGCTACGCACTTTCGGGCCATTAGCGCGAAGCTGGGCCGACCCCCTAATGCTCGTCCGTACGGGACCGGGGTGAGATTCACCCCGGAGACCGAGGATGAGTATAGGTTGGTCCAGCGCTACCTAACTGGCCTGGAAAAGAGCGCTGGCGTCTCCTGGTTCGCGTACTCGCTGCCAGCGGACAAAAACATGAAGATAGCCATTCGGGGCCTACCGGCGGACACGGACCCGAAGGAGATCGAGGAGGAGCTCCGGACGCTGGGATACCAGCCGGAGTATGTGCGTCACATTAAGGGCGCACAAGGACGACCCGGCTGCGTGTTCCACGCGATTTTAAAGAAGACCCCGGACGTCCGAGCTATATTTGACACCACCGTGTTTATGTTCATGCGTGGTGTCAAAATTGAGGCTTGGCGTGGAAAACGTGGGCCCGCACAGTGTCACCGGTGCCAGCGGTTCAGACACAGCTCGCACCAGTGCCACCGACCGCTCGCTTGTGTGCGATGCGGAGGCGAGCACGCGGCACGAGATTGCCCACGCCCGCGGGAGGAACCGGCCACTTGCATCAACTGCGGTGGCCCGCACCCCGCGAGCAATATAAAGTGCCCCGTGTTCGAACGCGAAGTTAGGAACAAGCGGGCGGGGACCGTCGCCATTACGGCCACTGGTCGCACAGCGGCAAGGCCGCAACCAGTGGCCCTTATAGAGGCTCAAGGACCGACGCTGATGGCGGCGGCCAACGAGCCCACAGAGAGGACCCAAGCCTCCTCCTCCGGGCGGAGGAAGAAGAAGAGAGGGGGAAAGGGCAAGAAGAAACCCCCCCCCCCTGAGACCCAAGAAGAGCTCCCTAAGGTCGCCCCTGCCTTAATTATCGCGCAGGTTGCACCAAAGGAGGCACACGAAACAGTACTGGGCGAACCTACCAGTAGCGACAATACGTCGCTGCGGCAGAGTAAGAAAGCTCGTAGGTTCGCCCAAAAACCGCAGGGAGCCGCTACCGTCGCCACCACCGCGGTCAACGCCAAGACGGCACAGCGGAAAGCCGCGGAACCAGAAGGGTTCCCGGCAGCGACGAGTGGCGTCGCTACCATCGCCTCCCAGCGGAAACAACATACAAATAAGGACTTCACAACCTGCGCGATCAAGCTTCTAATGGACTTGATTAGAGCAATAAGGCAGGGCCGAGATATAGAGACAGTGATCCTCGACGGTCTGGCCACACTTTTAGCGCTGTGTGATGGCTAGGCCGCTGAGGATTGTACACTGGAACGCCCGCGGCCTTAGGGATAAGGTCGCCCCCCTCCGCCACCTCCTTCGGGATCAGAGCATCGACGTGGCGCTAATTAGCGAGACATACCTGGGACCTGAGGATAGGGTCAGGTTCCCGGGTTACCATGTCTACCGCAAGGACGAAAGGTCGGCGCTGAACATCCGATACCGTGGTCTGGCGGTACTTGTGAAGCGAAGAGTCGTCCATCAGGAGCTCCCCCTGCCGTCACTCAACACATTCTACGCGCTGGGTGTGCAACTATACGTTGCCGGCGGGGATATAAATATCTATGCGTGCTACAAGCCGCCCGCGGCTAGCCTCGACGTGGTTGAGCTGCGGGCGCTACTTAGCGCGCATAGTAATGCAACTATCCTAGCCGGCGACCTAAATTGCAAGCACCCGGCGTGGAACTCAATGAGAATGAATACCGGGGGGAGACGGCTCTTTGCGGACGCGGAAGCCTTCGGGTACTCGGTGTCCGGACCAGAGACGCCCACCCACTACCCAGATGCAGTCCTGAAGATGCCAGACGTGCTGGACATCGCGGTACATAGAGGGCTACGCTGCCAGATCACGCAGCAAGTGATAGACGACGAGCTACAGTCGGACCACCAACCGGTGCTCGTCGTCTTATCGGAAGCGCCGGCCCGACTGCAGCCATTAGCGCCACGTCGAATCACCGACTGGATGGCATTCACAGAAAAGATGGAGACCACCACGCCGACTCGGCCTATTGTTTCCTCCGCGGACGTAGAGCAAGCGGCGGATGACGTCACTGCTTGCATACAGGGCGCCCTAGAAACGGCGACCGCAGTGCAGCCGCAAGGGAGAGGGCTATTGCCGCCCTTGCCGGCGCATATTAATGCTATGATCGCCGTGAAAAGGCGTCTTCGCAAGCAGTGGCAACAACTACGATGCCCGACCCTAAAGACGCAACTAAACCGTCTCGCGGAGAAGGTAAAGGCCGAGCTATCGGCCCATACCGCCGCGGGCTGGGAAGAGAGAATAGACGCAGCCGCGGACAGCTGGCCGTCTGTACACAAGTTGTGCCGCCAGCTGACGAATACCCCAGCCCCGGTGCGCCCTCTACTCAACAGCGACGGGGTGCTTAAGTATATAGCGGAGGACCGGGCGGAGGTCTTCGCCGAGCACCTGGAGCGTCAGTTCCGCCCTAACCCGACCGCCGACATGGAGCATGTCGCAGCAGTCGAGAAGCACCTAGGAGACTATTTCGCAACGCCGATAGCTCCAGAGGAGGACCCTATCTTCTTCTCGCCTGGCGCAGTTAGACGCGCCATCCTAAGGACGAAGCCCAGGAAGGCCCCCGGTGCTGACGGTATCACCAACACAGTGTTGCGCCATCTGCCGTTCCGTACGGTAGCGGCGCTGGCGCGCCTGTTTACGGCGATACTGCGCACGGGGGTCTTTCCCACCTCGTGGAAGGAGGGGCGCGTCATAATGCTGCCCAAGGCGGGGAAGAACATAGCGAAGCCGGAGAGCTATCGGCCGATCACACTGTTGCCGACGGTCTCCAAGGTGTTCGAAGTACTCCTGCTGCGACACCTACAACATCACATTGCCCCACGCCCGGAGCAGTTTGGGTTCAGGGCGGAGCATAGCACGACGCTTCAGTTGTCGAGGGTACTGCACCTCCTAACAACTGCGCTAAATAAAAAGGAATACTCGGTGGCAGTATTCCTCGACATGGAGAAGGCCTTCGACCGTGTATGGCACGACGGCCTTATATATAAGTTGGCCACGTCCGACGCGCCCCGTCGCGTTGTAAGGGTGGTCTCCTCTTTTCTGTCCCACAGGAGCTTCAAGGTGGTGGTCGACGGGGCGCTATCCGGCGCCCGCTTGGTGATGGCTGGCGTGCCCCAGGGCAGCTGCCTCTCGCCGGCGTGTTACTCACGTTACACCGACGACATCCCCACCACTCCAGAGGCGACGCTCGCGCTGTATGCCGACGACGCCGCGTACATCGTTAACTCGCTTAATGCGAAGTACGCGGCGGTCAAAATGCAGCGCGCCCTCGACCTGCTCCCCGATTGGCTGTCGAAGTGGCGGCTAACGGTTAACGTGAGTAAGACGCAGGCAATGGTCACTGGATCGGCGCCTCTCCCACCACCTTTGAAGTTACATGGAGTCGACGTCGATTGGTCGCCCCGGGTCAAGTACCTGGGTGTGACCATCGACCGCCGCCTCACGATGGGGCCCCATGTTCGCAATGTCGCCGCGCAGGGCAGGGTTGCCCGCAACCTCCTCAGGCCCGTGCTCTCCTCCCGCATCCCGGCGCGCGTCAAATTGGGCGTGTACAAAGCGTATGTACGCCCAATTTTGACGTACGCCGCCCCAGCGTGGTTCGCCCTCACAAGGGAGTCGAGCCGCAAGCTGCTCCGCGCGCAACAAAATCTTGCGCTGCGGACCATTGTAGACGCTCCTCCCTTTGTGAGGAACGATGTGCTCCACAGGGACCTCCGGATGGAGAGCCTTGACGAGTTTGTGAGGCGACTCGCGAAGGTGATGTTCGCGCGTGCCGACGCATCTGCCTGGCCCCATGTCAGGCAGATAGCGCCATTGCACGCGCGCCCACCTGACGCGAGACCCCTGCCCCGCGACCTGGTAGCGGACACGTGACCCCATCGCACCGGACTGACGCCTCGAGTAAGCCGCACCCAGGTTACACGCGGCTCACTCGATATAATAAGACTCTACAGATGTACACATACATCTGTTGCGCGGCGTGTTCTAGGTTAATATAGGCATGCCGCGTAACTAAATACAGACAACCTATGCTCAACAGACGCCTACACAACACGTGCGAGCGCGACGCGGGCCGCGTAGCACGTTGACACTGAGCGGCGGTACACTACAATACAAGCCGCTCACACAAACACGACTGCTTATCCCTCAATCCGTAAACGGCTAGATCTGTGAGCGGGGCGAGGGAAAGCTACATATCTACCTGTAGGAGCGTCGAGTCGGCATCTCCGTCGCTGGTCGTCTTCGTTGGGCCTCCCCCAGGCAACTGGGGGTCTCACCTGGCGGGGACAGACCGCCGAGATGCCGTGAAGAAGCGACGCTATAGTACATAGCGTCGTGGCGCGCCTACAGAAAAATTCATAGCAACCATCCACACAGACGCACTTTGCGTGCGTCAATTCCCCGAAGCCGTTCAAGGCGAACACACCGAGGGGCCCGTTTTAGCGGGCCACCGTGACGCATCCGCGGGCGAGGGGCGACGCCCCGACCCCGCTCGCCACGCCCCCTTGCGGGGGCGTCGCGACATCCCCGACATAGGGACACAGTCGGTTCCCAGCTCTCGAGAAGAAAACAACTTCGAAATAAATAAGAAGAATAGAAGAAATCTTTTATTGAAAAATATACAGTCCACTTCACTAGGAATCCTTTGAAACCAGCAACCGAAACCAACAAGGATCAATTCAGGCTTTTTTCGTTGAACTTCATTTTATGTAAGGTAGGTAATAGCAGCTACCTTTATTTCTATGCAATAAAAAAAAACCTACTTTTAAGTCAGCTGAGGAAATTCGAATGATGCGTTGAATAATTTGATCATAGAATCACAAATGTGGAATGATCAACAACAATAGGTATGATGAAAATTTTTTTTTTGTCTGTCTGCCAGTCTATATTAAATATTGATTACGTATTTACGTGTTTTATGTAATCAATAGAATACGGCGATACATTGAGTTAAAATGTGGCATGACGTCACGCCTATGTAGATTTTATACTTAAGTAGTTGTGATGTAGCGATCCCACTCCCCACCGACTTTAATGCGTTTTATCTGAGTTAGTTTTTATTAATATGATAAAGCAAAAAATACATACCTAATATTTTTTTTATTTTCTGACTGACGGACTAAATAGAATTTCTTTTTTTTTAACCAGGCATCATCCCTATTGTTTTCAGCCCCACCTCTGTGCCAGTAATCTGCAACAATTATCGTCTATTTCATTTAATTTTGACTAAAATGTAGGGACAACATTGAACATTGAAACACTAATACAAACAGTTTACATACGTGCCGCGTCCAGATCCATGTTCTGCTAAAAGCCTAGTCAATTGGAACATGACACAACATGCCTAAAGCCTTTTATCTCGACACAGATGGAAAATTGACTTCAAAAGATTGGTTTTATATTTCAAAGCTATTCTTTCTTGACGTTTAATAACGTCAGCGATTGCTGAAAAACGAGAATTGGCTCAGTAATCTTAAAAGTAAATGTCTTCGAAATCAATTTCTAGAAAGTATGTTTTTTATGATTGGTATATGAAAAAGAGCTTTAATAATTTATGTTTATATTTCTTATCTTTGGATTTCTTGAACGGAGTATGTATGGTGATCAATCGAAAAGTAACGAGTCGGGCCTTAACTTATTTTGACACTTACAACTAATAATTGTTAACCCCACACGCAAAAAGAGGAGTGTTATAAGTTTGACCGCTGTGTGTGTGTCCGTCTGTGGCACCATAGGTCTTAACTGGATGAACCGATTTGAATGCGATTTTCTTTACTTGAAAGCAGGTCTTCCAGCGATGGTTCTTAGACATGTTTTATCAAAATCGGTTCAGCCGTTTTAAGATTATCAGCTCTTTTCTAGTTGATGAATGGATGTGCGCGTCTTCCACAGGTCTGATCGATTTGAAATTTGGTGTTCTGTTACTTCGAAGATATTAGAAGAACATATTAGTAGCCTTGAACTGATGCTGCAGCATCACCTGCTATTTGCAGTATACCCAACTCCCTTACCAACTTACAGCACAGGTATCGTGTTTGGGCTCATTGGAATGGTCTCAAAGAATAGGTTATAGATAGATAGAGAAGAACGTGGACAATTGATGGAGTAGGAAACAGAAATGAGGAAATGTTTGTGTCGGGGGTTTATTAAATTTTAATATAATCTTGATCTTTGCCTTTTTTTTTTGAGGTTGGGAAATTATCAAATAACTTTTCCCACTCTGAGCGGAGCGGGAGGGCGTGTCAAACTTTTACTGACTAAAACCCACCCGTGTTCCTTCCGTTGCCTGTGTGCCGGGGCCGCGATATCCCTTTCGGACAAACTCGCAACACTGGCAGGCATTGGCCCTAACGGACTCCGTCAGTTGGTGCTGACATCTCTTGGAGGCGCGCGTGGAACACAACGTGCCGTCGACCCGCGCCTTGTCCTTATCGGACGGCGAGCTACCCATCGCTCACCGTCCGCAACCCCGCACCTACGGTGGCCGGAAGTCGGCTTGCGACTCCCGATGCCCGAGGCGTCTCCTGCGGCGACTAGGGGCGCGAGTGCGCGAATCTTGCCTCTTCCTCACGCGTTCCGCTGCTCTTTCGCGAGCTACTGATACTGCTGCTACTGTTTCGCAGAAGGAAGTGATGGCCTCCCATGCACTCTAACTCCGAACCATGGCCTGAACCAGAGCCGGACACGAGAGATCGCCGCCGCCGATCGCCTCCGTGAGGCGGTGCCCCGCCCAAGTCGGGCAGACCTCCACCGTATGCTCCACCGTGTCCTCCGGGCGATCCACACAGTTGTGACAACTGGGCTTCCTCCCGCCTTATGCAGAACAGGAACCTCCCGAAACAACCGTGTCCAGTGAGGACCTGCGTCAGGTGGAACTGATCTTTGCCCGGTGGTATGATAATTACCGGCCAGTAGTCTTAGGTAATAGGTAATACGAGCTGGTTTCTGCAACTCAAAGTCTAAGCGCGTATTTTGCGTACGGGTGGGAAAATCGCTTATTTGATCCACCCCAGGTCCTCCAAGAAGGCCAGAAATGCCTAGGTGTTACGTAACGCCAGTAGTCTTAACAATTTATAAATAGCTTTTAAATAATCATTTGAAAGCAGTGATAGCCTAGTGGTGTGACCGTCGGACTGCCAAGTCATAGATCTCGAGTTCGAACCCATGGCGGATGGCGAGTTCGATTTTCGGATTCATGTGCGTATTGTATAATTATCACTTGCTTCAAAAACGCTTAACATTGTGAGGAGACCCGATGCCTGAGAGATATTTCTCTACTGCATGTGAAACCAAGTCAGAGGCCCATGGGCGGCTTTAAAACTCTGACATCAGGTTAGTCACTAACCACACGAAAAGAAGAAGCTGTGCTATTACAGTTTATTACTCACTAGTTTCTGCCCCCAGCGTCGTGCACGCCAAATTGTTTTAACATAAAGGCAATGCTGGTGGTGGTGGTGGTGCTGGTTATAGGGTGTAGCTTCCTACTAGTGAAATAATTTTCGGACTGGGATTTCTATTACTCACTAGTGTCTGCCCCCAGCGTCGTCGACGCCAAATTGTTTTAACAAAAAGGCAATGCTGGTGGTGGTGGTGGTGCTGGTTATAGGCTGTAGCTTCCTACTAGTGAAAGAATTTTCGGACTGCGATTAGTAGTTCTGAAGCCCAATGCCCAATGGTCCACTAGCGCCACTCCTTTAAAAAAATGTATATTATGTCGTGACTGAGAAGGAATTATGAATAACAGCTAATAAGGACCCTCGGTAAGCGTGTCTAGAATTTTCTATTTCGTCGGTTATAAAAAAAAAATTGTTTCATAGAAAAGTGCAATACCTATGTGGTTAAAATGTATGGAACAGCTGATGCGTTCAAACGGAACGTTATCAAAACCTTTTTGAAGAAGAACAAAATTTAAATCGTTATCGGTTTCTAAAACGTTTCGAACAGTTCTTTGTACAACCGGTACAACATTTTGTTCGGAACGTAAACATAAAGAGAAGTTTTTCAAAAACCGGTTCATTCCGCAGGACGCAGCCGCGCACGGTGCGTGCGCCGACAAGCATGAACTTGTTTAGTTAAAATGTACCTTATCTTCATTTCATTACATCATTGATTCCAATGCGCTTGCCGGTTACGTATTGATTAGGGTTGTGTTGCGAGATTCCTATCGATCAACCCAAAAATGGTTAAAAACGTGTTAGTAACCGATAACGATTAAAATTTTGTTCTTCTTCAAAAACGTTTTAATATAACGTTCGGTTCAAACGTAGCCGAAACAAATCGTTTCTTAGGTTCTTAAGACCGTTTCGAAAAATATACCGCTATCCGAGCCCTGCTAGAAACACCTCTGCCTAATCCTTCGGCAGAAACAGGCGTGATGTTATATCATGTTCTCTACACCTAGAACGTTCTGACACCTCATTTAAGGTGAAGGCTAAACGGAATCTTTAATGCAAGTAGCTGCTACCGCTCTAAATAGTTTCCTTGAGATGGCATATTCGATTTCCGGCTTTCAGTCAAGTTTTCACTTAAGTTCCACTGTAGTTATTATCTTCTCCGAGTTTTGAAACGGTGGATGTAGATATTTAATAATTATATTCCTAGTGTTTATTACCTTCATGAACGTACGTATCTAAAAGAACATTTTAATTACAGTAACTTTTAGGTATGGGCAAATAACTTGCTTCAAAAATGGTGAAGAAAACATCTTGAGGAAATCGGCATGCCTGAGAGATATTTCTCGACGGCATGTGAAGCCAAGTCAGAGAACTATGGGCGGCTTTAAAACTCTGACACCAGGTTAGTCACTAGAAGAAGAAGAAGAAAAAGAAGATTTTTGTATTTACCGTAAGTATAAGCACAGGTCAATCTAAGGTTAAGCTACACTACTTGCCGCGGTCAGTTCGTGGATGGGGGATCATACATTACATATCGAGACCTCCGTGCTTCGAAAAGCACGTTAAGCCGTTGGTCCCGGCTGTCATTCATAGATCTTTGACAGTCGTTACAGGTAGTCAGAAGCCCAAAACTCTGACAACCAGTCTTACCCAGTAACTGGGTTGTGGAGGTCAGATAGGCAGTCACTCCGTGTCTGGTATTCAGCTGCATTCGGTTAGACTGGAAGCTGACCTCAACATAGTTGGGAAAAGGCTAGGCAGATTGATTGTAAGGTATTAGGTAATGCTCGTATTTTTACATATTCAATCAGAAAATACCCTAACATTCATTCGAGGCTGAAATAACATTAAGTGACGTGAAAAGAGCTTTAAACACTGTCTTATCTTGTACCAGGAGTGTTCGTGGTTTACCATGTATTGAGACGAAAAATGCTATGACTTATGAAACCCTGTTTACTGTAGTCCCTATCTATACGAATGTTATAAAGAGGTAACATTTGTGAGTTTGTATGTAATGTAGGTAATCTTCAGAACTTCAATCCCGTTTCGAAAATTCTTTTACTAGTAGGAAGCTACAGCATTGGCTTTATGTTTAAACAATTTGCGAAGACGCAGTCAAGCGCAAAAGCCATTGTTTACTAAACTGTTAAACATACAGAGTGTGAATAATTTAATAGATGCGAGACTGCAGTTTCTGTCGTGTCACGGAAGGTTATTTACAGAAATAAGATCTATATATGCTGTCTGAATTAAATATTATTATAAATTCTAATTTATAATAATATTTAATATTCTTTTATTCTTTTTTTTTTTAAAACGTTGCCCCACATTAAGAATTTCTTCCTGTATCGTGGGTGCGTTTACAAACATAGAAACTCACATACACTAACACCCAGACCCGGAACAACTACTTGCAGATCATACAAATATTTGTTCCATATAATATAATAATAAAAATATATAATATAATAATAATATAATAAAATAAAATATAATGCAGTCAACCGAAAGCTATAAGTATATGGGAATATCAGAAGCGTTAGGCATCAACGATGCTGATATGAAGCAATCGTTGAAGAAGCGCTTCTTTGGTCACCTGAAGAAGGTATTAATTAGTCTTATTTCGGGCAGAAACAAGTTGCGCGTCTTCAACGGTTCGGTCATGCCGGTTTTGATGGACTCTTTCGGCATACTCAAATGGACTCAGATTGAAATTGACGCCCTGGACAGGAGACGTCGTTTCATAGAAAAGTGCAATAAATACGCGGTCAAAATGTATGTAACAGCAGATTTTTTTTTAAATAACCGACGAAAAATTTTAACACAAGGGGTTCAGAATCACGTACTGAACCCGTGGTAACAGACTCGCCATCATTTTTATTTAAATATTTGATCTTACTAGCAATAATTTATTTGAATTTATTTTTATTAACTTATTGATTTTATTATTATTTTATCACTTTAATTATAAATAGGCAAACTTTGTAAGTCCTGTGCACTCCTTTAAGTGACAAGTTCGCTGTAGTTTGTAAGTTATAATATGATTTATGCTCTGTAAATGTTTTTGTGATCTTGTCGATGGAGTGTCATAATAAATAATAAATAAATTCTTAAATGAAAGAAAGAAAGAAAGAAAAAGTATTTATCGCACTGGAAATCACAAATTAAAAAACAAATAAAAATTAAAAAACAAAGTAAAATTAAAAATGCAATAGAAAATAGGTTGGACTGTCCTTATGTGCGACACTGCTGTGACAGAAAAGTTACATATAGTGTCGCACGTAAGAGACTACTGTAATGAATGAATATGAGCTTATTATGAGGATTGATTGATTATGAATTTGAATTATTTAATTTGTGTTGAGGTTTTATTTATTCGTGGAATTTATTTGTGTGTGATTTAAAGATTTCTGATATGGGTTATGTGTAGGGTTGCCATACGTCCCGTATATACGGGACTGTCACGGTATTGGACTTCCCCGTCCCGTATTACTACATGTCCCGTATTTGTCCCGTATTTCGACAAAATACGGAAATTCAGGCGAGTGGCGCGGGCGCCCGCCTCCGGCGGTGGCGGTGTGCGGGGGCGCGGGCGCTCTCCGGCGATAGTGCCGTTGTGCGGGGGCGCGCGCGTGAGAGGTGAGGGGGCGGCGGTACGGGCCGATCCCTCACGAAACTCAGTGCGTGCTGAACGCTAATCTAAGACGACTGTGTATTTGTGTTGCCCGTGCCCCGCGCGAACTTGACGCTCTGCGAGAGTTTCGGTAAAACCATTTTTGTTTCTGTTACTTATTATCGTATCGTCATTAAAGATGCCAAAGAGAAAGTGTCACTTTAGGGATGAATATACCAAAGAATGGTCGTATATAAAAAGAGCCAGGACGGAATTTGAAGCTCTGTGCTCTATTTGTAATTCACATATTTCCGTAGAACATGGTGGTAAATCTGACATTCAGCAGCACATAGCTACAAATCTTCATAAATCACACATCAGAACCGCTTCAACTTCAAAGGATATTTCTACTTTTATGATAAAGAAAGATTCGGAAGAGGAAATTTTGGTTGCAGCTGCTGAGTTAACCACAGCATATAAAGTCGTACGTCATCACCAATCCTTTAATTCATTGGATTGTACTACCAAATTAAATGCACTGATGTATCCTGACTCAAAAATTGCTACTAAGCAAACTACTGCACGAACTAAGGCTACGGCAATAGTAAAAAGTATACTCGCTCCGCATAGTGTGCAACTTTGTGTTACAGATTTAAACAATACATCGTTTTTTGGAATAGCTACTGATGCCAGCAATCATAATGCCGAGAAAATTTTTCCTTTGGTGGTCCAATTCTTTAATGAAAAAGATGGACAGCAATCTAAGCTATTAAAATTGGGTTCTTTAAATAATGAGCGCTCTGAAACAATTACTGAATATTGCAAAACCTCTCTAGAAAATCTGAATATTCCTCTGGAAAAGCTTATCGCGTTTTGCGGAGATAATACAAATACGAACTTTGGCGGCTTCAACAGAGGCGGAAGTAATAATGTGTTTTCGAGACTAAACGCTGAACTGGGAAAAGATATTGAAGGCGTAGGATGTCCTGCGCATGTTCTACATAACACTCTGTCGACAGCTGCTGATGTTTTGACTGTCGACGTTGAATCGATAGTGGTAAAGGTGTTCAAGTACTTCCACATTTACACTGTAAGGACGGAAAAACTGAAGGCGTTTTGTGAATATGCTGATGTTGCCTACAAAAACTTATTG
Organism: Agrochola lota; assembly: GCA_947364205.1. Taxonomy (NCBI): domain Eukaryota; kingdom Metazoa; phylum Arthropoda; class Insecta; order Lepidoptera; family Noctuidae; genus Agrochola; species Agrochola lota. Next base: position 10,698,884 of record OX376223.1, on the reverse strand, counting down.
TCCTATGTAGGGACCAGATGGTTGTCATTATTACCAGCAGTTGAGCGAATGTTAAAGTTGTGGCAGCCATTAAAAGATTTTTTTAATACTGAAGAAAGGCCACCAAAAGCTATTAAAGATTTTTTTGATGATCCCATTAGTGAAGCGTATTTTTGCTTCCTACATTCGCAGCTTAATACGTTTGAATCTCAAATAAGAAAAGTTGAAAAATCTAATATCACGGTGCTTGAAGTGAAGTCCATATTACAAGAGACAAAGCAAATTATGATGGAGAGAAAAACATCTACTTATATTGGAATTGCGACGAAGCAAATTTTGAATCGCTTAAAGCTTGATTCTGAAAATAATGACAAGGTAGAAGCTTTTGAAAAACAAGCAATAGATTTCTTTAATACAGCTGTCGAATATATACAGAAATGGTCACAACCGCTTCAAAACTGCAATGCTTTTGACTGGATGACGCTAAATAGTGTTCCTGAATGGGAAGAAATAGAACGAACTGTAACATATTTACAAACTAAACAAATAGATATTGGACAGACTGAGACCCTATTTAACCAGTTTCTTTACTTAAAAGATTATTTGAATAATAATAATGTCACAATGAAAACACTGAGCATGGAAGAAAAATGGCTGAATTTTTTTGGAGATACAGAGATTTTTGAGCAGAAGTCATACCTATTAAAGCTGTGTGAATATGTATTTGCAATTCCTGCCCACAACGCAAATGTAGAAAGAATATTTTCGTTGATGACGGCTCAATGGACGGACGAACGAAACAGGATGTCGGTAGAGACCATTGAATCCATATTGATTTGTCATTATAATTTTAAAATGACCTGCGCCCAATTCTATGATTATATAAAAAATGTAAAAGAAGTTATTGCAAAAGTAAAATCAACTTCAAAATATGACTGGGCGAAAAAATAAATAAGTAATTTGATGGTAATTTAGTTTAAAAATTGTCAACATGAAACATTTCAAATAAAAAGTTCGATTCAATCATTTTGATTTTTTATTTAATTTATTTCATACTTTTGATATGGTTGAGATTACAATGTACCTACAAATGCCTGATATGTATGGTGTAGTAGAAAAGCCGCTTGTCGGGCTTTGGGCATCGGAAACGAAAACGTCCCGTATTGATTTCTAGAAGTTATGGCAACCCTAGTTATGTGGTACCTGAAATAATTTTTTTTTTTAAATTTAATTAAATAAATATCAAAATCTGGACTCTGGGTTATTGCTAAGAAATTCCTAATGGACTAAAGCAATGACAGTTTTGGGAAACGAACTCGTCACCTCGCACCTAACAGTCATACTTGTGAACACTAGGCTAACGAGGCAGTATTGTACGCACCCAATCAATCTGCCTAGCTTTTTCCCAACTATGTTGAGGTCGGCTTCCAGTCTAACCGGATGCAGCTGAATACCAGTATTTTACATGGAGCGACTGCCTATCTGACCTCCACATCCCATTAACTGGGTAATACGATACTCCTTGGTAGGACTGTCAGACTTTCGCGCTTCTGACAACCCGTAACGACTGTCAAAGATTCAAGAATGACAGCCAGGACCAACGGCTTAACGTGCTTTCCGAAGCACGGAGGAATCTCGATATATAAAGACGGTCACCCAATCACAGACCAACCCCGGCAAGCGTAGCTTAACCAGATTGATCGACCCGTGCAACTGTTATTACTTAGCCACGAGCTCCTCCACGAGGTATACACCATATATTGTACGCACCCATGTAGGTTAAAAAAAAATCATTATCTTGCACAATTTCACATACAATCTCGCGCTTTTTATTTCAGCGCTGTAGGTATAACATACCAAGGAAATTGTTTTCTGATTGGCCGAGATTCCTTTACGACGATCTGGGAAGCATTTGGGATCTTTAGACCAACATTACCGTAGGCTTATGGGAGATAAAAAACGTATTAATATCGCTTTGCGGTCCTTTTCCCGAGTACCGAACATAAGAACTATCATTACGAAGAAAGCTTGGGTTATGTTCGTCTTTATTACTATTTTATTAATTTCGTTTCTTCGTATTTTTTTTTATGGAGTTTTGATCATATACATATTGTTTAGATTTAAAAAATAAGTTCGATGAGAAACCATTTTTGTCTGGATTTTTTTTTTTGTTAAATCTTGTTGTTAAGTAAATGCACATAATTTTATCTTGAGCTTTACGTAAATAGCTGCTAATTGATAACAATCAGGCTTTTATTTTCTTCCGACTTACATAAAATGTCCAAAATTCAAAAGTCATTTATTCAAACTAGTCTGAGAATCAGCACTTTTCGAACGTCAAAATTACATAAGACAGTCCCCCAAAACACGCCCATCACTACTTCCTACTGCGTTAGCTGAGAAGAAGTGGCGCAATAAGCTCCCCAGCAGCACAGCTGTCTATTCAGTTCGAGTAAAAATGATTCTATATAATAATATGCAAAATAATTTACATGACGCAACACAAAACATAATGTGAATTATTAGCCATATGTCAACTAGCATACGCCAATATACCAACCAAAATAGTTTTAATGGTTGCTGTGTGTTTGCATACAATAAAGTAAAGTACATTATAGAAAGACAACAAGAAAAAAAAAACCTGCTTCGTTTTAAGTTAAAAAGGTACCAACTTAGTTCATTCTCATAAATGCTAATGTGAAATAAAAGCTGAACTATGGTTCTACGGTCCTAGCTGTAAAGATTTTATTGTAATTGCGTTTTACATTTCCAACTAAAATAGGATTTCTTGGCTACTTGAAAAAGCTATTCTACCAAACTATAAATAAGTGGTTAAAATTAACCTAATGTTGCGCCATCTCCATCTTCGTCTAGGCTCTGATGTACTTAAGATCGATCCATATAATAGTATACCGATTTATTTTGTGTGGTAACACTGATCCAAATATGGATCATTGTTACCACACAAAATAAATCGAGAGGGTTACGTTACGGTAAGCAATGTCACCCGGATGACATAGCTTTATGATTAGCTTGTCGTGTCCCCCACACTGGCCCAACGTGAGGAAAATGAATAATAACTTCCTTTTGACGAAGTTAATTAAGTCTAGCAGGTGACTGCAATTTGTGGCAGTTGACAGATTGTGATAGCTTTTTTATGGTTCCGTACCCGAAGGGTGCCAAATGGAACCCTATTACTAAGCCTCCGCTGTCGTCCGTCCGTCCGTCCGTCTGTCTGTCAGTGGGCTTTATCTCATGAACCGTAATAGATAGACTGTTTAAAATTTTCACAGATTGAGTATTTCTGTTGCCGCTTTATCAAAATAAATAAAAATTATATAAAGTTAAAAATTTATAAAAATTTAAATTTTAATATTATGGTACCTATAATCAATACATATAATATAAATACTATTATATAATATAATAATATAATATCTATACTCTCGATTTTGAAAAAAAAAATCGTGCCCTGGCATGAGGGATGCCATTGTCTAGAATTTATCGAGTAGAGTATAAATATAATTTTATTTTTTTATTATCTTCAAAAATTGAAGGAATAGGGGTAAAACGTAAAAGTTCTCAGTTTTAGACTATTTTTGTACGAGTTTTAACGCAACAACTAAACAAGTTAGGAATTTGAAACTTCTGTATATATTTCAACGAATATTAAAAACCACAACTTTTCATCATCCGGTATTTTATTTTGTGCTACTTTGTGCAACTGCAAAATATGTCTTTGTAATTCACAGTATCAGTATGAAATACAAATTTATCTTTGCGATTTATAAAATTTAAGATGAAAATTATTCTTCGTTTAGTATTTAATATATTTGCTAAATATTTTACGGAAGTACGAAACCCTTTGTGTGCGAGTCCGACTCGCACTTGGCCGGTTTTTTATAATAATCATAATTAAGTATCTCATTTTATTACGACTGCACAAAAACTTTATACTAATAGACGCTTAAGATAAAACTTCTAAAATATATTTACAGAACAAAATATTTGTAGGTAAAAAAATTATTTCTCCCGTCTAAAAAGTTTTCCATACTCTCACTATCCTCCATTTTAAATTAAAACTTCGCTTATACTCTGCCGATAAAATATTATAGAGGTAGTCTACTTAAATATTATGCTATTAAAATCACTTTAAACTCCCGACCTCTCGACATTTATTTTCTCTCGGAACACACGACTTTTATAAGAAAACAAGCTCACCCTCAATATAAAGTTGGAAAATAAATATGCCAAAGACAAATATTATATTTGAGTGCACGAAGTATGCCGTAGAGATATTGCGATATCCGACAGTGAGGAGGCAAAGGAAATATGTATATCATGCATTATTGTAAATGTGAGGCAAGTTGAATTTGTGCGTTCAAGAATTTATGTGAAACTGGGTTTATTTCAGTAGAAGTAACGAAATTGTGAATTTTGTTTTGTTTTGCAATGAAGGGTTAATAATGGCTAGAATAGTCAAAGAATATGATGATAAGTGATTATCTTCTAATGCATAGAAAAGGTTGATTGTAGACAAGTCTTGAGGTCAATAATTGGGAATATTATTTGGGTAATGGGGAAGTGTCAAGACTTAAATTAAATTATACTATCCTCCTGAAGTGTACGTATATATTTGAGCAACAAGGACCTCAACCTAGCGTTAACTAATGAGGCACAATTAATTAGCTATTGTTGCGAGACACCCAAGGCGCCAACGGATTAAACAAACAGTTATCTTATGTAACTACCTCGTTGATCTTGTGGTCGTAAGGGCTATTACTGAGGATGAGGTCCTGGGTTTGATTCCCGGGTCGGGCCAAGTGTTATTGGGTTTTTCCATCTGAAAGTTTTCAGAAGCAGCCGGGAGTCTGGATTTGTGTCCGTATGATGGTAATAGGCTCGCCCTCTGTTACATGGGACATGCGGGTGTACTATAGGTGCACCTCTGCCTAACCCTTCGGGAAATACCAGCGTGATGTTATGTTTATGGTATTTTACGAAACTGACTGAAAGTCAGACAATTTTCAATTTGCGTGAGATAATACACATTGTATGTTTTCTTAAACTCCCAGCTGAACGATTCATCTTCCAAAGAACCTTCTAGAACATATTTATCTCTCACTAGAGACTTACACTATCATCTAAAATACTTGTCAGCACCTTATTGTTCATAATGTAGTCCAATTTTTCTCAGGAACCAACGTACTTTCGCGAAAAGTATTCCTCAAGGGTGAAATTAATATTTGTCGAGATAATCCTACGACATTTCTCTGTATTCTGTGACAAATATGAGTGTGAAAAACCCTAATGTCTTTAGTGACTGTTTGTTATAGTTATTTGGGTATTTATTTTAGATTTAGTAGATGTTTTTATTTACGGTTTACTCGCATTATTTCGGGGTTCGCCGACTAGTTTCAAACTCGCACGGAGACTGTAGTCACGCTCGAGCAGGCGCGCGCCGTAAACAAAGCATTTAGAGGTCTTACGAAAGTTGTAATAAGTTTCTCAACACGAATATTTTCTACATGAAGATGTAGGCATTTAAGTACCTTCTTTATTCATACATTCCATAATAAATTATCTAAACTAATATTATACGTAGAGGTAAATTTGGTTGTTTGTATGTTTGTAAAAGGTGATCTCTAGAAATTCTGATCTGATTACAAAAAATATAATACACTGATGGAAAGCTTCACTTTTCTTGTCCTATGATACTTTTTATCCAAAAATGTACTGTTCCTGTCGTATTTGCAACGGGAATGAAGCAGTGGTTAAAAACAAGTAGATTATTTAAAAAAATCGTTTTACTAATTTCTATTTTTACTTGTACGGGCTTGTCAACACGTGAAGGACGTGGACGTGGACGATTCCAATCTTCTTTTTTCACGGTTCGTTAATTTTTTTGACGGTGCCAATGCTTTTTAATTGCACGCATCCCGAATCATGAAAAATGACGGACACGCCTTAAATCACGTATAGTCTTTTAAAAATCACGTTCGACAAAAAACATGAATCGTGATTATTTTCTGACGGATCCGCTGAAGCGTTCGTCCAAGACTGAACTCTAAATCACGAATCCACTGTGAACATCTATTTGGATATATTGACGAATCGAGAAAGATCTCGTTTCCGTATGCAAAGTGAATGTGCATCCTTCATAACGTATCGTTTTTTTTTTTTTACGAATGTTCTATGGGACCCGTTAGAATGAGCTTTTAGGTATACTAGGAACAATTCCAAACTAACTAAGAACTGACAACTCTTGTAAAAGAAAAAGCCACTAACACTTTGCCTGTCCTTGTTACCTACCTACTTAGTAAGATCTCGCTTGCAATTTACCTGAAACATTTTTACATGAAAGTTTCCACGTCGACAGTCGACATGACCATTAACCTATTTTTAATGACATAGGTATTCTTTTTTTATAAGGGGCTTGGAGCTAAATCATAGCAGCCGTACAGGTCGATCGAAGGTTAAGCTACGCTTGCCGCGGTCGGATCGTGGATGGGTGACCATCCGTTACATATCGAGACTCCACCGTGTTTCAGAATGTTGGTCCCGGCTAACATTCGTAGATCTTTCACAGTGGTTTCGGGTAGTCAGAAGTCCAAAAATTTGACAACCAGTCTAACCAAGGGGTATCGTGTTACCCAATAACAGGAAGCTGACTTCAACATAGTTGGGAAAAGGCTAAGTAGATTATAGATATACGCTGGTTTTAAATAATACTTCTATGATGTAGATTGATTTTTAGATTGAGTTAAGTACCTATGCTTTTTACCATACAGTACAGATATCTACCTTTTTTCAGAACAGAGTAAAATATATAAATACATTTAAACATACAATAAAATATTAACGAAAGAAAGTAATTGCTACGAGGTCTGGGAACGAGTCTGATGGCGAATATATAATTTTTAGAAAGTTTGCCCGTTTGTCTGTTCGTCTGGATGTTCTGGATTGGCGCAAAAACGGCTGAACGGATTTAAATGAAATTTGCCACACAGATAGTTTATAACCTGGATTAACACATAAAGTAATTTTAATCCTGGTAGTAAGTCCCCGTGGGATATTTTCTGACATCCACGCGGGCGAAGCCGTGGGTAAAAGCTAGTGACATTTAAGTCATGCAATTTCTACAAACAAGGACAAGTGTACCTACTACATGCTTACCAGCTTGTGCATCTATATTTCCTGACCTACAGTGTAGTAAATTAGATCCCAATGTTACTAGGAGCAAAAAATATTGTTCACCAGAATTAATAACGTCGCGTCTGACAAACCGTGTGGTTAAAGCTGCCTAACCGGCATTTTGGCCTAAATGATACCAAATTGGTATAATTTAGACCACTGACGCTGTGTAAATAATGGAAATTCATAACATCTATCAAAGTTTCCAGTAGCTTTGACGGAAAAAACTTATTGGGTGTTTAGGTTCCTTTAAATTAACTTGGTAGGTGAAGAGGTAAAATACAAAGTACACTGTGTGTTTATTTTGATAGAAACCTTAGCAGTCAAAAGTATATGAGTAAAGTAAAAGAGTAACCTACCTGTACCTTCATAATATTGCCATACAAACAGACATCAAAGCAATGAATAAAACAAGAATTATTTCTTGGTATAAAGAATCTACATACCAAAGTCTTGTTCCGATATTCCGATCCAGATTTGGAATCAAAGTCACAGCTGTATTTAGCTTCATAATATATGTATTCAAGAAGTCATGTGAAAATATAACAAGCGTAATACCAGATTTTCGTACAGAATCTGATATTCAGCTGTCGAGTTTGACGATTTTTATAAACCCCCGACCCTTGCTCGACGAAGCGCCAGCCCGCGCCCTATCTGAGCCTGTAGCTTTAAGTTCCCCTAATAATAATTATCCAGATTTGATCCAGCCTGTCCCACCTTGCTGTCCTCCCCCAGCGATGCTTTAAGCCGAAGTTCGTACCCCACAAGGGGTGCCCTTAACGAGCAGTCACCTAGTATCTGTTTATGTTATATTGACGCCCCTGGCTGGAGGCTTTAAGTTAGTAGCTTTAGGCAGCCACAGGATAGCCTGGTTAAGTAGTCATGATCTCAGAGATCAAATACAAGATGCCATACATAAAAAAGAAGAATTTTATAATTTTACAACAAGTGACCTTGACCTTGAGCTAGCCTAGCTTAGTACGGAGTTTTAATTGAATAAAAGGCCAACTTATTCTGGTTTTGTTACCACTGAAGTGTGGCCTAATGTATTTTAGCAGGCACGAGTCATACTGGGCAATCGTGCCCAGTTACTAATCTGTTCTACTGGCTGATCTGAGTCATTCTGTTGTTACCTAACAAGTGAGAAAATTTTCAGAAAGGTGTAAATTTTCATCGGAATTTCAAATCGGAATCCAAAAGACAGGCATCAATTTGCTGTATTAGGCCATTGACATTGAGCAAAATTCAATGATTGTATTATTCATAATGTTTCCTCGCGTTCCGTAGAATCTTATTTCAAATATTTATTCATTTCCATCCGATGTTACTTACCAAATTGACTATCGCGAGGTCTCATTTTCCAATTAAGCGAAATCCTTTGAAATTCATCTCATTTTACTTAAGACTCGCTTGTGGTGCTTCGTTTCTGAACATCGAAATCAGTTATAAAGCCCATTTTGTACAGTTATGAGTTATTCCGTCGCTGATTTCTAAGCAAAATTTAATTATTTGAGATAGGTTCGCGTTACATCGATGTAATGTTGTTAGCTGGTAAGTAGCTTTATTAGTTATTTGTGTTAGAAAAACATTAAGAGTAAAATAAACAGCAATATTTCTTTTAGTAATTATTTGGTGCTTATGGTAATTTTACATGGGATTTGATTTGTTCTCAAATTAGAGGTCTGAATTATTTATTTATTTCGAAAAGAAGGACTTCAGACCCTTGCATGCAGAGAGTTACGTAAGCGCCACTGCTGTCCTATAGAGGAAGTCGCCGTCGCAGGAATTACGTGACCCTGCTACAGGAAGTCGCCGACGTTACAAATTACACCAATGCCAATAAAAAACCTTGACAAAATCAAATTGCCGATGTAGCGTTGACGTCGATTGATCAACCGATAGCGCGAAATAGTTATATAATGATGATTTTTGTAAGAAGATTCATTGTATATTCCTACTTCGAGTAGGAACGCATCCTCGTATTATTTAAGTTAACTGGATTTCATTCCCAATTCTCACTTTGAGTTGGAATGAATCCTCATAAGATAATTTAATTGTAGTTAAATTAATTAATTAAAAGTTTTTTAATATTCTTTTTCGGTTTTCTCTCCGATCCTCCGGCTGTGGTAAACGTAATAAGAGCATACCATGGAATTTGTAAGTATTTTAAGCTTGGAGTATAAATCTCAGAGTTATTGTCCTACTGCAGGGCAAAGGCCTCTTCTCATACACAGAAGGCACGAGCATTGATCACCACGCTTGCTCAAGACGTGTTGGTGATTTCAGACTTACGAGTACATCCATACTTCTATACTAATATTATAGATTCGAAAGTAACTCTGTATGTATGTTACCTTTTCACGCCTAATCCACTGAACAGATTTCGATATCATTTGGCAAGGAGATAGTTGACATCCTGGGGAAGGACAAATACTACTTTTTGTGTCAAAAATAATGCGAAAGGGGTTGATATAGGAGATAAAAGTTTGTATGGGAAACTAAGCATTTCTTTAGTTAAGGATATGATTTTTTTATGGTTTTGGTAAGAAATAAAAAATGACGTGTGTTTCTTGTAAGATCATCCCCCGGGGGAAAAATAGGGAATGAAAATTCACAATGATTATTGAATTTGTGACTACCTACCTCTTATGCGACATCCACGTGGGCGAAACCGCGGACAAAAGTTAGTTACGATGTTTTTTCTTCACTGATGTCAGTGATGTCTAAGATGAAATCAAAAAGTACATATGAGTTGAAAAAGTCACATTGGTACTTGCCCTGATTTAAACCAACAATCTCGTGCATAATGGCTCCTACACACTATGTCGGCGGTATGTCCGGCGGCTTTTGCCGCGCGGCACGTACCCCTGGGTTTTGCGCCTTCATTTCCTTGGCGATCCATTGTGCGGCTTTGTGCAGAGCCGGGTAGTGTGTAGGAGCTATTAGAGGCGAGGCTTTAACCACTGAGCCATCACGACACCTTGGAGCATACACATTCAATATTTCGGAACTGACAACACATAACCTCAACCACGGAATATTTAGGTAAGTTCTACTTTTGACTGATTTAAGTAGAAGGCTGTAGTTTTATACGAAAAAAGTCATAAGCAATAAATCCTAAGACCTATAAATAGAGATAAAGGGAACATAAATGAAATTGTTTATTCTGTAAATAGGATATAGAAATCACTTTTACACGTCACTTAAAAAAAAAAAAAACTAGATTAGTTCGGCGTTTCCTATCCGACTACTCTGAGAAAAAGGTCGAAACAAACTCGGAGGTCACAGTTTCTTTTAAAGTCCAGACATAATCTTGGTCAAGCCATATAAGGACCATGTAGATTAGTGTCTGAAATGGTCTTTTGAGAAAAGAACCACACAGATTTGAGTGGACCTGTCCAGGCAATGCAAGCATACTTGTCAGTAATCGTGGAGCTCCACTCGATGATGAACAATACCAAAGAAAGGAAATTTGGGTAGGCCGCATAAACTACTCAAACTGCCAGACTATCATTAAAACTAACTGAGAAAGGAAAAAAAAAGAGAAATGAAAAAAAAAAAAAAAAAAACGTAGTCCTCTGCGTAAGCCCCAAAAAACCTTTTTATACAGTGCTTCAGAAATATTGAACGCTGGACATCAATTTCCTGTTCATTTTCTGTTTTATTATTGTAATTGGAAACTGTTACCATTCTAACATTATTGTTAGGAATTATTAAAGCAGAAATATTGCTTTGATTTGAAAAGTCAAGTAATAAATTCATGGTATTGGAGTGGGCTGCAAATAAAACATAAACCAATTTTGTTTTTATTTTATACATATTCACTGCCTCGTTAGTCTAGTGGTCGCAAGCGCTACTGTTGAGCAAGAGGTCCTGGGTTCGACTCCCAGGGCGGGCAAAGTTGGCCACGCCACAATTGTGGCGATAAGTCCCCTCTTTGAGGAGTGGCTTGAGAGGCGCCACGGCGTCCTCAACTTCCGCCTGACGCAGGTCCTCACCGGACACAGCTGTTTTGGGAGGTTCCTGTTCCGCATAAGGCGGGAGGAAAAGCCCGGGTGTCACCACTGTGTGGATCGCCCGGAGGACACGGTGGAGCATACGGTGAAGGTCTGCCTGGCTTGGGCGGAGCACCACCGTGTCCTCACGGAGGCATGGGCCAATTTATTCCCTTCCGGAATAAATTAATTAAATGATGGTGACAATTGCTTCAATATCCGTAGTTAATTTGTCTTTATGTGTATAATACTCGTACATTAATATAATAAATGTTTATTAGATTTAATTTGATTTAATTTAATAATTGAAGGAGTACACTTACTTAATACCCGATATTGCTCTTTAATTATGTGTCATGTATACGTATTGTGTACATCTTTTGTTGGAGATCCTAAATAAATAAATAATAAATAATTAAATATTAAACTTCATAGTTAGTCTATAATGTTCCCATTGCTGGGACACAGGCCCCCTCTCTTCGAGAGGGAGGGGACCGTTCTACCATGTGGGCCCGGTGCGGGTTGGCAGATGTCACATGTCATGTCTTCAAATTTTTGATTCTAGGACATGCTGGTTTCCTCCCGATGTTTTCCTCGACCGTTTTTGAGAGCAGTGGTGATGAAATTATTTACACAAAGTAAAGCGCTTGCTTGGGTTCGAACCCTGGACCTACAACTCGTAATTTGAGGCCGCTGCCATTGGGCCACCCCTTTTTTTTTTCTTTTTTTTTGCGTGGTAAATTATCAAATAACTTCTCCCGCTCTGGGCAGAGCGAGAGGGTGTGTGACATCTCTTGGAGGCGTGCGTGGAACACAACGTGCCGTCAACACGGGCCTGGTCCTTATTGGACGGCGAGCTGCCCATTGCTCACCGTCAGCAAGCCCGCGCCTACGGTGGCCGGAAGTCGGCTCTCGACTCCCGACGCCCGGAGCGTCTCCTGCGGCGACTAGGGCCGCGAGGGCGTGCAGCTTGCATCTCCCTCGCGCGCTCTGCCTCCTCCTTCGCGAACATAACTGCTTCGCAGAAGGAGGTGACGGCCTCCCATTCACTCTCGCTCCGAACCATGGCCTGAACCAGGGGACGCGAGAGATCGCCGCCGCCGATCGCCTCCATGAGGACACGGTGGAGCATACGGTGGAGGTCTGCCTGGCTTGGGCGGAGCACCAACTGACGGGTTCGAAAGACCAATGCCTGCTGGGGTTGCGGGTTTGTCCGAAAGGGATATCGCGGCCCAGGCACACAGCCGACGGAAGGAACATGGGTGGGTTTTAGTCAGTAAAAGTCTGACACACCCTCTCGCTCTGCCCAGAGCGGGAGAAGTTATTTGATAATTTACCACACAATAAAAAAAGAAAAAAAAAAAGGGGTGGCCCAATGGCAGCGGCCTCAAATTACGAGTTGTAGGTCCAGGGTTCGAACCCAAGCAAGCGCTTTACTTTGTGTAAATAATTTCATCACCACTGCTCTCAAAAACGGTGGAGGAAAACATCGGGAGGAAACCGGCATGTCCTAGAATCAAAAATTTGAAGACATGACATGTGACATCTGCCAACCCGCACCGGGCCCACATGGTAGAACGGTCCCCTCCCTCTCGAAGAGAGGCGGCCTGTGTCCCAGCAATGGGAACATTATAGACTAACTATGAAGTTTAATATTTAATTATTTATTTATTTAGGATCTCCAACAAAAGATGTACACAATACGTACTCATTACACATAATTAAAGGGCAATATCGGGTATTAAGTAAGTGTACTCCTTCAATTATTAAATTAAATCAAATTAAATCTAATAAACATTTATTATATTAATGTACGAGTATTATACACATAAAGACAAATTAACTACGGATATTGAAGCAATTGTCACCATCATTTAATTAATTTATTCCGGAAGGGAATAAATTCATTAAATTATGATGAAAATCGCATCAGAATCCGTAGTTTAAAAGAACAACGCCGTCACACAGATAGACACGAAAAGTGATTTTATAATATGACTATCGATTGTGCTTCTCTGTGTTGTTTTTTTGTTGCATCCATTGATGTACCTATGATTTTCCAGGTAGAATGTGCGGAACATGTTAGATACGCGGGGTCAGTAGCGAGCGGGTCCAGCTGTCCGAAGACTCGCAGTGTGACCGTACTAGTAGTAGTAATTCACAGTGATTAAAGGAATATGAATTTGAACTTAATTGCAATAAGATTTATCGTTAATTGGAAAGAATACGTATATAATACCATGACAACACGTTGTATTTTAGCTGAAAACGGGCCTCACAGTTTTCTTCCACACATTCTATCTGGAAAATCAATAATCTCAGTTTGTACACCATCACCTATATCACAATATCTAGCTAATCTATTAAATGTTGAAAGAACTGCAGAGTAAATTGTGTAACACACATAAAATGCCAATTCATCGCAAGAATTTTCCCAGGAATGAAAGAAACATGAAAGTATGTTACATCACATTATGGTGCAGAAAAATATCAAGTTTAAATTATGAAATTACTTTCTATGAAAAGGGCAACTATACACATCTAACGCAACTAAAGTTAAGCAAACATACCTCATTCCTTTTAAAAAGCAATTCAAAACAGGAGCGAAATACTAAAGTGGAATAATAAATCTCATTTCGAAACTCCTTCATACATAATTAATTTCATCATCCTTAATAACATGACAGGTGCATACTTATGGACCGCTTTAAATATTTTTCGTTTCCTTTGAACTAGATTTTGCCCGCGGCTTCACCTGCATGGAGATCGGAAGTTATCCCACTGGAACGTAGATACTACCGAGATAAATTGTATACTTTATCTTGGTTCCTATCCCAGGTCATGATCTACCTGTTTGCCAAATTTAATTGAAATCCGTTCAGCCGTTAGGGCATGATAAAGAAATAGACAGACAGACAGAGTTTATTTATTATTTATATTATTGAGGCATGTACGCACAAACAAACAAGAACATTGTGAACGCGAACATCGAACACTTTGTTTGCATGTGCGTACCACTAACGAACATAATCACTGTGTTCGTCAAAAATGTTCGCGGCGATCCAATTTCGAATCCATGACACTAAAGAGACCGGGGCTGTTGAGCGCGAACACAAGTCGAACTGTGTTCGTATGCTGTTCATGTTCGCTTTGCTAATTTACTTCCACATGTACGAACCAAATGTTCAGTGTTCGATGTTCGTTTTAATTATGTTTTGTCCGTTCGTGCGTACAAGACAAAGAAGCGTGAGTTTATGCATGTATGTAGCCGACATTGTGCCAACATAAACGGCCATTGATCAATTACTATCTACCTCGATACACCTTGTGTAAACAGCTTTCGAAGCAAGCAACATAATGTAATTATATCCATACACTATATGCAGGTATTTGCATAAACTCTATTAGTTTATGATGACATCCTATTATTATTAAAATAAACATGGTTTTAATGTAAATTAGTGTAGGCTGCCGTCCTCTAGTATGTTTAATATCGAGCCAATGACTCCCACAACTAACACTAGTATGTTCTGTTAGAACGGGTTAAGTTTATCATTTTATACGTTGTTTTAGGATTTTGGTTATCAGTTTTGTTTGTTGTTAATGTGACTTAAAAGTGGTTTTAATTCTGGAGCAACCTATAAAATAATTGTAGTCAATCTGCGTCATGTTTATTATTTTTCATGGCCAGTATCGATTTACGATGTGCCCATGTCACTCCATGTACTACTTACGCGCGCTAACTACCTACCGGACTTCGGTTTGCACGCGAACCATTTCTCAGTGGGTTGGCGACAGCCGCGAGGCGTGTACGTATGCATATATTTCGGTCGACCTGACCTACTGGTGCATTATGTGCAGTTGATGGATGTAGATCCAGCAAGAGAAGAGATTTTTTTTTGTCAGTGTACGTGCTGATACAGTAATGTGGGTATCTAATTTGTTTTACTATAGTTTTTTTAATAGGTAGATTTTTTTAAACTTGTAAAGCGCGGTAGCATGATTTTTGAACTTTAAAAAATATAACATCTAACTCCCCCTGCCCTTGTTTCCCGCAAGAGTATGTGTTAAAACTTTTTGTTCGATTCCAAATATTCTCTACATTAAAGTTCAAGAATCGTAAATTTCGACAAGGAAAAAAATAATAATCATTACTTATATAAAAATAAAACACCTGTAATATTTTTTTATTTATCTTTATTTAAGACGTATTTTTAACAATTAAACATGCTAAAACATTAAAAAGTATTTTATTTTATTTCATAAAGTGTACTACAAATACCTACTGACATCTTTATCGAAAGAGGCAGCCCTGGCAATTCACAATACCTACGCGGCGGCGCGCAGCTACAAAGCAAAACTCACTTTACGCTTGTAAGGTTAGGTACATTTTCATTCGCAGCGTCTAGCGAATCGAAGTAGGCTCGAGTGCAGGCTGTTATAGCAGTAGGTATTCAAAATTTTGTATGGAATGATTTATCTGCCTATGTTGTTATTAATTTGTACCCACTCATGTACGTCATTAACGTTAATAGTTCATTATTATCTTGAATGTGGGCGTTGTATTACTTTCATCCCTATATTCAGTTATTGTTGTTCAATAATCTACTAATAGCCAGCAATATCATAATACTGAAAACATAATAATGTTTTCACAGAAAAAATAAACAAAAAAACAGTTCAGAATCTGTTTTTATTAACAACATAAGCCACAGAGGTAACAACACAGCCAAAAAAACAAGTAAATTCTATTTTTAAACTCGTTAATATTTTTACCAGCGCCATTCGTAACAGCTCCAATAGTTAACTCGACAAAAGCACTGCGGCACAAATAACTTCCCGCTATAAATTCAAGCTGAATTGTGCAGCTTGAAATGCTGCTTGTGAATAACTTCAATTGAAATAAGAATACGCGAAGGCGACTCCATTTTTCTTGCGATAAACGAGTTTCCTGACACTCGATATGAGCAACCATTGCTTTACGTTATTTAAAAGGTGCCGCGACTTGCAAACAAAACTGTTTCCGTATTTTACCCAATGGAAGTTCCATCTCATGAACTAAACAAAATGGGTTTATATTTTCTTGTTTCTGAGTCTATCTGTTTGGCAGGGATAGCCTAGTGGTGTGACCGTCGGACTGCCATATCATAGGTCTCAAGTGCGTACCCAAGGCACGCACCTCTGACTTTTCGGAATCATGTGCGTATTGTCTAATAGGTATTATAACAAAATCGTAGCGAAGTCAAAACTGTATATTGAATATTTTTGAAAAAAAGTAATTGCTTTGAGGTCTGGGCTCGATTCTAATGCCGAAAATACATTTTTTAGAATTTTTTTCTGTATGTATGTTCCAGCATCACGCAAATTCTACTGGACAGATTCTGTTAAAATTTTGCATAGATATTTCCTCTACGTCTGGTCAAACTGTAGGGTATAAACTGTCACGCTTTTTGCTATGGGGATGAGCAATATTACATTATGTTTGTTTTCTTCGTTCCAGCATCACGCAATTCCGAGGGTATAAGTTCGATTCCCTTTTTTTATTTTTTGTAATTCTTTTTTTTACATTTTGTAATACGTTTTTTCTATATTTTTTCTCATATTGTGTACGTACAGTACATAATAGTTCTAAGAAAGTTAATATTTACTAAAAAAGAAAAACTTCGTAATCTATGGGAAACTGCTACGTTACAAGCACTTTACAGTAACAAAACATTCAAGATTGTGTTCTGATAATTTTAGAGCTATAAGAATAGAAAGGTTTTTGACAAAAAAACACAATGTTTTTAGTGCTGTTTACTTTTAAAAGCATATATCAGGTGGTCGCTCAAAGAGATGTCAGCACCAACTGACGGGGTCGAAATACCAATGCCTGCTGGGGTTGCAGCTTTGTCCGAAAGGGATATCGCGGCCCCGGCACACAGGCAACGGAAGGAACACGGGTGGGTTTTAGTCAGTAAAAGTCAAAAGTCTGACACATCCTCTCGCTGTGCAAAAAAAAAAAAAAAGAAAGGTGGTAGCTCAACAGACGAGGGGTAAAATAGTTCAATATAAAAAAAAAACAAAATATGCATGAAATACTAAATACTTATATGCATGTTTTTAATCTTTTGGTATCAAGGATTAAATTAAGCCGAAAAATATTGAAAACAGCCGAAAAAAGTTGCCACTCGCGTTTTACAGTTTGTTTATACTATTTCACGAAGCATCATACATGTTTAAGATTCCCATCGATTTAGAGAGCAACAAAACGCTGTTTGTGGGTTGTCACGCAACAGTTACAAGGCATGCGTGCTTAGGGTTTGCATTTCATCGTATGGGATGAATGCATTATGGCAAATAGGAAAGCAGTGGAAGCTATAAACAAAACCCTGCAGGACATCCACAGGAACCAAGACATGATGGGTGGTGTCACAGTTCAGTCTGACGAGTTGAATGCTTCGTTGAAAAGGTCGAGTCGATGGTCGAAAGTTCATAGACTGAGCTTGACCATCAACATGCGAGCGCAGCTTGGCGGGAATTCACGTGCTCAAGAATTCTCGATATTCTTCTAAAAGTTGGTGAAGGCACTCTACGAGAGGAGAGCGGCCAGGTGACCCTACCAGAGACTCTTGGTAGAGTAGTTCCCAATTTAGAAACTAAAGAAAATCTGATTCGTCATTTGTACGGGGACATCAATCGAATACCGTACCAAGAGAATTTTTGGGCGTTTCCATTTTAACGCCGAAAATGATCAAGCTGCAGCGATCAACCACAGTATTCTCTGGCCAATTGAAGGAAGTGAAGTGATATATACCTCCATTAATACTTATGTGGAGAAAGATGATGCCGCACATTATCCATAGAATTTCTGAATTCGCTAATGGCATGTGGACTTCCGGTGCACATCATCCAGCTGAAGGTCGGTGTCTCGATTATGCTCCTTCAGAACTTAACTCCGCCAAAACTGTGTAACATTAACGTTTTGCAGAGAAACGTCATCGAGACGGATGTTCTAACAGGTTGTGGCATTGGTGATTATACCGCGTATACCAATAATTCCCCACAATTACCAGTTTAAGCGCGTGCAGTTTTCCCTGTGAGCGTATGCTTTGCGATGATTATCAACAAGTAGCAGGGGCCAACACTAAAGGCTGAAGGCTGCAGGTGTCGACCTCAGAACAAGCCGCTTCTCACACAGACAACTGTACGTAACTTGCGTCCTGACTCTCTGTATATTTTGGCTGCTGAGAATAAAACTACAAACGTAGTATACAGGGAAGTTTTATATAAAATGTTTCTGTTATTGTAGTATATTGTGGTGTCTTACGACTTCCACGAAGTCGCAGGCAGAAGCTAGTATAATATATCACTTGCTTTAAAAACGGTGAAGGAAAACATCGTGAAGAAACAGGCATGCCTGAGAGATATTTCTGGACAGTATGTGAAGCCAAGTCAGAGGTCAGTCATGGGCGGTTTTAAAACTCTGGCACCAGGTTAGTCACTAACCACACGAAAAGAAGAAGAAGAAACTTAAAAGTCTTTGAATTAACTCATGTTTACATCTCCTCTGGTCTAAACAGATGTATCTCAAAACCCTCTTTTATAAATATTATTCATTGGGCTTTGACAAAAATTTAAAAAAGGTTGTTAATCTGTTTAAAAAATTTAAGGAATGCATGAATAGTTTAGCGTACCTATAGGTGAAAAAGTTTCATAACAAAATTAAGTTAATATGTAAAATCTAAATTTATTTTTATTTTTTATTTCCTCTGTATACTTGTACATAATTTATATATTTTAGTATTAGATGTATATTATATTTAAGATTGTATACTATCCTACTTATATAATATTTATCAGTTAATATGTACAACAAAAAAAGGAGCTACGTCTGCCAACAAACTGCTTTGCAGGTTGGCAGAGGTATCTTGAAAAATAATTATTTCTGTGAATGAATACTTTATTATTTTTATTTATGCACCGGAGACTTTTTGATTGGAATTGGAAGGACAGACTCCTTTACTCCATTGCCTACTGAATAGCACGTGGTAGATGGGCTAATGTTTATTTATTTATTTGGTACACCAAAAGCAGGAAATACAAAAAATAAAAAAGGTACTGGTATGTATGCGTATTATAGGTTTATACAACAGCATTCATCACAAAAACATCGTAATAAACTAGAAAAAACTTATGAAAACTAAACATAAAATACAATTACTAAATAAAGTTCAAAATAAATTTATTAGCATCATACAAAAACAATGTTTCCACGAAAGGTGGAAGGTGAAAGGGTGAGTGTGAGTGATATCTAAGATTTAATTAAAATTTATTTAATTTAAGAACATGAATGTTAAGCTATTACATTCGCTAACTGCGGCTAAAATAGGAATTGCGGTGGTACTTCCCCAAATGAATACTTTCTCAAGGTACCATTACGCCACTAACGCCCAGCATTATTATAAGGTGACCCATTCCCAGCGGTTGGACATTTTTATCACTACTGGAGAGATGTAAAAGCGGTTAGGGTCTGAAAACTGTGCTTTCATACCCGCACTTATTCCTCTCATATTTTTACTATCCACGATTCGCAGAATTGTAGAGAGAAATTAAAGCATATTTCATACTCCTTTGATTTTTGTAAACAATATTAGTTTCCACGAATGTCGGCCATTTATGAATGTTTTAATAATCAGAAATTTAACTTTACCTTAAATGTGTTTCAAAACAGTATCCACGAACATAATAATACTCGCAGGTTCAAAGACTTTGCTAGCAGGTACATCATGTTAATTAAGTATCATTCGGTATCGAATTTTCACCCATTTACTGAAATCCAATAGAGAGAGATTAGAACTACAACCGCGTTCATTCCGCACACGAGTGTGGTTCTGATAAAAATAAAGTATTAAAATGCAAAGTACTCGAAACTGACAGTCGGTAATAATAGAATTCAACTTTAAATAATGACACATATAGTTTATTTCGTTTTTTTTCTTCTAGTGATCACATAACAGTCAAGTTTTTTCAGGAACATTAATTTCAAATGTTTTTTTTTTGTTTTTTTTCAACGCTGGGTGGGGCCGCCCTAGAAGGACATAAGACCGTATTGACAGTTATTGGTGATGTTCTTCAGAAAGGTCAGGTACGTAGCATCTACACGCAACCGGTGACGTGCGTGTATGAGCAGATATATGATTTTAACGTAAACAAAGCAAAAGTAGTACATAAAGATCGTAAAAGGTGGCGTCCTGTAGTTTCTGTCTAGCCCAATGGAAAAAAGGATTAAATTTATGTATGTGTATATATGTTATTTTCCATATAAATGCGAATCACGTATTATGCTGCACCGGTTGACGTCATAACGTCAACGCTGGCTATCGATGAAAACCAGCGTTAGGGCTCTGTCTCGCATAGGGTCGCAGCATTATGCCGAGCGATGGCCATTTTGCGTGGCTGTGACGCATATTTTCCCCCAAATTGTTTATTTTCGTGTTTTGTTCTTACCTTGCGTCATGTGTACCGCAAATTGGGTACGTCACAATTATGGCGATAAGTCCCCTCTTTGAGGAGTGGCTAGAGAGGCGCCACGGCATCCTCACCTTCCGCCTGACGCAGGTCTTCACCGGACACGGCTGTTTCGGGAGGTTCCTGTTCCGTATAAGGCGGGAGGAAACGCCCGGGTGTCACCACTGTGTGGATCGCCCGGAGGACACGGTGGAGCATACGGTGGAGGTCTGCCCCGCATGGGCGGAGCACCGCCATGTCCTCACGGAGGTGATCGGCGGCGGCGATCTCTCGCGTCCGGTCCTGGTTCAGGCCATGGTTTGGAGCGAGAGTGCATGGGAGGCCGTCACCTCCTTCTGCGAAGCAGTTATGCTCGCGAAGGAGGAGGCGGAGCGCGCGAGGGAGATGCAAGCTGCACGCCCTCGCGCCCCTAGTCGCCGCAGGAGACGCCCCGGGCGTCGGGAGTCACGAGCCGACTTCCGGCCACCGTAGGCGCGGGCTTGCGGACGGTAAGCAATGGGTAGCTCGCCGTCCGGTAAGGACCAGGCCCGGGTCGACGGCGCGTTGTGTTCCACGCGCGCCTCAAAGAGATGTCAGCACCAACTGACGGGGTTCGTAAGGACCAATGCCTGCTGGGGTTGCGGGTTTGTCCGAAAGGGATATCGCGGCCCCGGCACACGGGCAGCGAAAGGAACACGGGTGAGTTTTAGTCAGTAAAAGTCTGACACGCCCTCTCACTCCGCCCGGAGTGGGAGAAGTCATTTGATGATTTCCCATCCTCAAAAAAATAAAAAAGTGTGTACCGCAAATAAACGTATTTTCTTTCTTTCTTTTTTTTTCTTAAATGCCAATTCCATACGTCTTAACTGAATTCATAAATGAACAGGGCTTACAGCCACCGGCTCGTGCTCTCGAAAGAATGTGCGCAATCAGGCATGTGAGCGCCAACGATCCTTACCTCGCAAATGGAGCCTGAAAAGCAATTATGTAAATGCAATTACCGAATATCAGCTCATTAATAACAACCCAATTAATACCAGTTACCTGAAATATGGCAATCAGAGGCTAACAACCACTATATGAAAACAAACTAGGTACGGTGTTTAACTCTTAAAGCTTTCAGAAAAGCCCTCGAATAATACTAAGGAAATCTATATCAATCTTATGTATATAGGTACATATCTTTATTCTATACTAACATTATAAAGATAGATAGATAGATATATCGTTTATTTGGTACACACAAAAGACATAGCACAAAATACAAAAACACGATTAAATAATAACAAAATACACGAATATAGCTATAAGGTGCCATTATACAAAAAAAAAAATAAGGAAGAAAATAAGACAATGTGATGAGTTTTGGCTGAGAAAGTTTAAAGAGGAAAAATATGTTTGCTTGTAAGTTTGTATGTAGGGGGTAATCTCCGGAACTACCAGTCGGATTTGAAAAATTATTTTTGCATTAGATAGCCCAATTTTGAGGAAGGCGTTGTTGTAAATTACGCAATATACCGTTATCCGAACCCTGACAGGTGCAGAAAACCTCAAACGGTGCAATATATTAAACAACCTCATTGATAGCTATATTTTTGAGCCGTTTGGTGTTGAAACACTAGGGCCGTGGGGTCCGAGTGCTCATCAAGTATTTCGGAACATCGCCAAGCGGTTGGTCGACTCTTCAAGTGACCAGAGAGAGAGCCAGCCAATTTTTAGGTCAAAGAATCAAAATTGCCATCCAACGTGGCAATGCTGCCAGCCTTTTGGGCACTTTTCCTTCTGACAGCGCTGCGGACGAATTTATTGATGCCCATTGAACTCTTCCCTTTAATTTTAGTTTTTCCTTTACATACTTGTATAGAAATAGTAAATTAACTTATTAAAACATTGTTTTATTAAGTCGTAAAAACCATGCGCAGCAGGGGCTGTTCTCTAGTAGAGTCTAAATAAATTGAAAAATACTTCATGTAGTTGCAAAAAGTAGCTGTTATATGTTAATCATTTCTAAGACTTCATATTTAAAATGGAAACTCGAACTTTCAAAAGGTTATGTCAGTGGAATCTTTTATCTATCGACGTATAGTATTATTATTTTTAAAGGAGGAAAAAAAAACCTACTTCAGGAAAAAGAGGTTAACATACTGAAAGATTCTGTAAAACCTCTCACAAAGGATCATCACGTCAGTTGACGTGTAACATATCGCAGATCATTTTCTTGCAGCCACCTAATAACGCAGAGAGACTTCATTTATCATTCACACAATACTTCGCAAGTTCTTCTCGCGACGCCATGTTTTCTTTAATGTTTACAAGTACTTACTGTGGAGACTTGAAGCGTTATTCTATTATTTAAGGCTTCGCAATAAGAAGTAAAAATAAAATAAGTTAACTTATGCGCATTTACCGAGTAGAATCGAAGTTAGTCGGAACTGATGGCCGATGGGGTGGATAGGTTCTATAATGGCGACCAAGTAGCGTTAGAAGGCCTCTCCTACAAGGTACACCGATGACCTTGTGAATGCGGTAAGAATCCGCTGAATGCATTAAGCACAGACCCGGTCGAAGGAGCACTGGACGTCTTTCTGCTGAAATGATGATAATGATGAAAGTTAACGAGAGACCATAATCTTGCTTGGGTACTTCCTGCATGGTCGATATTCCGAATACTTGTTATACCAAAAATCGTTTCAAATGGGTCCACAGCTATAGTTAAAAACAATCACCAATTTATCTGAATATGGTACCAAATTGAGCACAACAATAACAGTGTTATTTAATTTTATTTATTTTAGGGAGGTACTTTTATTTTACGGGATCTAATTAATGTTTGGAAGGCGTACCTGCTTACAGTTATATTGTTACTGGGAATTACCCAAGCAGTATTATGACGCTTGTAAGCGTCATTGTGTCAGTATTTATAAGATTACATAGGGTTTTGTTTACGTAGGGTCTTGGGGGTTGCGGCTGCCTACCAAGGAGGTAGGACTTTTTATAGTTTGTATATAAATATGTAATGCCTATGTGTGCCTATGCCTACAGTACTCTGGAATCTGGAGTCAAGAAGGATGTAAAAAGAACCTTCATGAAGCCACCATTTACACATTCTGTGCATCAAACTAAGGAGCCCTGTGCAAAAATAATTGCTGGGAATCGACTTTTATTTTTGGTGTAAAATTCGCTGTTTACATTAGTGCGCAATATATTGTGCACTGTACATATTTAAAGTCAATTATAACTTGACTTTAAATATTTAAAACTTTTTTTCGTTTTTTTCCTTTCATATCTCTGTAAAATAAAGGTACCCAGATATGGTCCAGTACAAAAAATAAAGGATAGGCAGGTGACTCTCAGCTTCGATAGGAGTATTTTACACCCGTCATAGCCACGGTGACAGTTATTTCTATCCAAATTATTGAGTGATTTTTTTATGAATATAAAATATTTTTACTTTCAGAAATCCTCGAATGTCAATTCAAAGACGCTACTAATTATATTCGTATTCTGAGAGAAAAGTTTTTTAGGCGAAAGTTTCATAACTAACTATTATAATTGTTCATAACTTTTATTGAAACATTAATTTTTGGAACTCGCTGAATAACCTGAAAAATTAAACTTATTTCGGTGCTTACTTATTAGGAAATTTTATAATAAAATAAGTACTTATTAAAATTTCAGAGGTTTTTAAATTACTTGGCTTTTAATAAAATAAACCTAACCGAAATGAACACCTTTCAAAATTAGAAATAAAAATGTTTTTTTGTTTATATTCATCACGTCTTTGAAGTCAGCTAATAAAATGAAACAATTGGGTTAGACGTACAGCGATGTTCGCATTCAATCGGATACTTGTCGATACCGACTTAACAATAAAGTGATTCGCCACTATCGATCCCTTTCTGCATGTAACTTTAAAAAAATTACCTAAGTAGCCAATTTTTCGAATTTTCTGAATTAAAATAACCTTCATCTTAATGTGGTAGCTACTTTGAAATCCGAAATACCGAGAAGAATGTAGTTTGTGAAGTAGTAGGTACATAAATAAACTAAAATCGTGGTAAACCCGAGCCTACTTTGAAGTGGCTATGCGGGTGCCGCGGTGGAAAAACTCGAATACTTTTAGATTTTTTAAGTTCTAAGTTGAATTTTATAGTACGTAGCATATAATCAAGACATATATTAAGACGTTACATTATTATTATAAGACGTATATTTAGTAACCTAGGCCAAATAGTTTTGGATATTCGGATAGCTCAAGACCTAAAGAGGTGCCATAAAGAAATTAATTAAAAATAGCGACTAATTAAAAAGTTACGTACCAACGCGAAATTTGCGGGTATTCTGGTATACAAATAAAAAAGCTGAAGAGTTTGTTTGTTTGAACGCGCTAAATTAAAAAATAATTGTTTTTGAATATGATAGCCCAATTGTTGAGAAACGTTATAGGTTATTTAACATCACACTAAAACCCTTGGAAACCGAGAAAAAAGAAAAAAAGTCACAAATAAAACGAAGTAATAGAGCGGGATTTTATTTTATTGTTATAGCCATCGGTGCAAGGGTGCAACCGTATCGACCATATTGATTACCACGCTCCGTCAAGCACGACATCTCACCTGCACCCCGATTACGTAACACAATCGCAATCGGAAGCACCTCAAGCTCGGATGAATACACACATAGTTCACTTTGCATTTTAGATATGAACCTACAAGAAGGTACGCGGCAGGCTCGCCTTGTCAAATTCAGTGGACGTAACGTAGTCAGAAGATATAAAAGTTACGCGATAGAAAGAGAGTCAACTTTTTGGTGAATATAACTGCAGGTAATTAGCGCTGTGCGACCTGAATTGCACTTTATTGTGTCGTAGCAAGAGTCTCTTTTTATTTTAATGATTTTGCGGAGTAAACCATCTATACTAATCTGTGCCTCAGGGGTGATATTTATTGGTTTCTGCACTGCGTGCCACAAATTACAAACAAATACATTCAATTGTCTAGGTACAGATAGGTACAATCAAAGAAGTTTATATCTAACCAGTTTCAAAACAAAATCCCGTGAACACGATGACCACATCTGTTACCGGCCCGGTTCTATAACCACCGAGCGCTGCAAGCAGGAATGGTCCTTACGGTGGTTAGATATGAACTTCTTCGATGGTACCAATAGAAATATTATAAAGAGGTATAATATCTATACTAATATATTATAGAAGCAAAAGTAGTGAGATTGTATGAAGGGGGTAATCGTCGGAACCACTGATCCCATTCCAAAAATTCTTTCAATATTGGGAAGCTACAGTTTTGCCAAGTATATAGGTACGTATAAAACTTTACGTTAAAGCACGCTGATGAAGTCGCGGGCAGAAGCTAGTATGTGAAAGATATTTCAGTCGGAGAGAGATTACGTAGTGCTTGTGTGATTTGTATCACTCTGTGAGCGCAATAGACTATCCTGGATAAATAGTTGTTATTATTTAAAAAGAAACCACAGAACTCATGGTCCCATGACCTTCCGCATTGCAAATGTCTTTATTTCATTAAGGCACTTATGAAAACATATAATATGACAAATTGCCAGATTCTGAACAAAAAATGTGAAATCATCAAAAAGGTGTCTCCAAAAGGGGTAAACATCTACGCTAAATTATAATCCTATCGAAACCAGGATGATATCATTTTGAGCTCCTTTAAATTCTCCAGGACAGTTATTATAATTTTTTCTACGTCTCTTTTCCTTTTTGAGAAGTTTAAGATTCTTTGAAAAAAGGCCCAAAAAAAACGGTCAATAATGGGCGTTAATTTGTATTTATTTAAATGATATGTAAAAAAATACAAAAACTTATATTTATATATATATATATGTCGGAGCAGGGTATGTGTCTCTTTCATTATCACCATATTTTAACTACTCTAGACGTACTGTGGGTAGTATTGATTATTACGCAATAGAAAAACCGTTTGCAGTTCAGATCAAATTATAATTTACGATCAAATTAATCATACTAGCAATTCACATACTCTAGGTACACGACACAACTATTCGGAATGCATAACAGTTTCTAAACGTCTTCACTGCTTGACCGCCACCCATGAACTCTGCTTTGCTCCGGCCGGTCCAAGCGTTGTGTAGCAGACTCTGTCGAGCGCCGCTAAGTGGATCTGGAATCCCGATTAGTAATAGTTAGTATTAGTCATTTATTTTCCGACCCATTGGTTTTCACATTTTCGTAACCGGCTCTAACGATTTAGATGAAAGTTGGTTCTTACGGGGTCGAAAAATCGATCTAGCTAGGTTTCATATCTGGGAAAATTTGTTGTTTGCAGTATTGAAGCTCTTTCAGTAACGCACCCATAGGTTTCAAGTTCGAACCCAAGGCATGCACCTCTGACTTTTGGGATTCATGTGCGTATTGTATAATTTATCACTTGCTTCAAAAACGGTGAAGGAAAACATCGTGAGGAAACCGGCAAGTCTGAGAGATATTACTCGATGGCATGTGAATCCAAGGCAGAGGCCCCTCCACCGTATGCTCCACCGTGTCCTCCGGGCGATCCACACAGCGGTGACACCCGGGCGTTTCCTCCCGCCTTAAACGGAACAGGAACCTCCCGAAACAGCCGTGTCCGGTGAGGACCTGCGTCAGAGGGTAGGGTACCCTACTAAAGCAATCGAAAAAGCATTTTCAACGCTAAAACTAGATTAAATGTCGTAAACCTTTTATTAATATAGAAAATGGTATCAGCGCCCTCAGAATTGACATTAAAACGATTCCAAGTGCGACTTTCCGTTTACCGATACCACTTATACGCACTGCACCGTATAAGGATTATTACGAGACGCCATGTATGCAAGTGTATTGCTCTACTATGGGTACCATAATAGATTACTTTATTTTTATAATTTAGGTACTATTATACCGACCCTAAACAATGCTACCCATGGGCATGTGACCGCCCGTATTTTTATAAATATTAATGATTTTTTTTATATAATTAACTATTAAACCCCTATTATTTTATAATTAATTATATATAAATTTTCTAACAGGGTCTAACTTAATATATATATTTTTTCATTTTTTTTCCATATATTTTATTTTTTTCTAAATCCCTCTGATTTTATGGACACTTGCGTTTTTTTTATAAATACAGATCTTTTTAGAAAAAAAAAATTCTTCCCATCCGTTTTTTTTTTCATAGTCCACAAATTTTAATAATAAAATGTTAGTTAATCCGATAAAATAACTCATTAGCTTTTAGAAATAATAAACAAATCGAGCCAATAACAACGGACATATGGCAAACGCTACTCAAAATAATAATAACTGAATAACATAAAAAATATTGAAGATAGACCCTTTTAAAGTTTATTTCCAAATCGACTATTAAAGATCTACTAATAGCACAAAATAAAATAATTAAACTTCTATTCAACTACGATTATCACACACCTACATCCGAACTATATAAACATACCAAACTAATGAGCATTCATCAACTTTACACATTCAATTCCTGCATTCTCATTAGAAAAATTCTTAAGAAAACCATACACACACAATTATCCTTTAACATAAAAACATCCAAATACAGCCAAAGAAACCCCAACCAAATACAGTCGCGCCCCCCGCGGACGGGCAGGAGAAATATGAAATACGAAGGTGTACTACTTTATAATAATTTACCGGCAGATATAAGGAGCACATCCTCTCATAACATATTTAAAGCTAAACTCAAGCAGTACGTCACTAACAACACAAAACTATTAAGCTAGTCTTGCACACAAAATGCGACATCGTACCTACCTGCCTAAAAAAAAAAAAACTACTGGACTACACTTACCTTAGTTATGTATTTATTCGCTAAGTGAACAATGTATGTTCTTTTGAATATATAAAGAATCTTTAAACCCATTTTTCGATCATTTTTCATGAATATTCAGAAAAATACAGGCGTTAACATGCTCATGGGCGACATTGAATATTATAACCTAAGGAGGTATCTACACGAGTCTATGCACTATAAACATCCGAGTATTCCTATTACGGTTCTAAAGATAGAGCCCTGACACAGAAAAAAGGACAGACAGACAGATAGACAGACGGCTTAGTAATATTTTCCCGTTTAGAGTTCACATTTTTAGAATTCCGTACCCAAAGGGCAGGTTTGCACCCAAAGGGTGTTTTAGAGTTGGATTACCTTTGGGTACGAAACTCTAAAAATGAATCAGATTCACGAAAGTATCACCTATATATAACTACTTTGTTTTATCACACACAGCTTTAAAACACATGTTCCAAAGAATCGTAGTGCAGTGCTAACTGTACCAAGGAAGCAATAAATCCTGACCAACTTCCGCACTGTAGTTTAAGTGATTCTATTTGCTTTCTCACACGTTTTCCAACGATTTATTTTTAACATGTGTTACACTTTTAGAAAGATAACCTCAGAGCTTCTGAAACAATGAAGGTAGGTACAAATATACAAACGAACAAACATTCTAAAAACTATATTTTCGGTATCAGACTCGTCCAACACTTCGTAGCAATTACTTTTTTTCAAAATTATTCAATGGACAGTTTTGAGTTCGTATAAACTGACGCCTTCTTCCCATGGGGGTAAGCAGAAATAATAGAACGCCAACTGCTACGCTCCTTACATACTCCTTATAAATATCCCCTCTCTTATATCTTCTCTCCATAGACAAGGTGGGGCAAAAGTAATATCATAATGTGAATTGGCTGCCATTTTGTTGCAAATGAAAAAAGTTAGGCTTTGTTTTCACGGAACGGTTATTTAAACGTGTAAAATTTATGACATTAAGTCGAAAAATGGTATCGGTAAAATGAGTCATGTCCTGAGTTGATGCATATTTGTGCTCGTTATAGCATTTTGAATTTTTGAACAACCTCCTCCAACTCGGTGACTTTTTCTTCAATGTTGGCTAAGGTTGATGGTTTATTGTGGTAAACGCGAGATTTCAAAAAGAGTCTGCACGCGCCGTCATATTTGGCGATCTAGCCGGCCAGTTCACGTCACCAAAACGTGAGATCACAAAGCCCTTTTTTTTTTTTTTTTTCAGGATGGGAAATCATCAAATGACTTCTCCCGTTCTGGGCAGAGCGAGAGGATGTGTCAGACTTTTACTGACTAAAACCCACCCGTGTTCCTTCCGTTGCCTGTGTGCCGGGGCCGCGATATCCCTTTCAGACAAACCCGCAACCCCAGCAGGCATTGGTCGTTCGACCCCGTCGGTTGGTGCTGACATCTCTTTGAGGCGCGCGTGGAACTCAATGCGCCGTCGACACGGGCCTGGTCCTTATCGGACGGCGAGCTGCCCATTGCTCACCGTCCGCAAGCCCGCGCCTACGGTGGTCGGTAGTCGGCTCTCGACTCCCGACGCCCGGGGCGTCTCCTGCGGTGACTAGGGCAGCGAGGGCGTGCAGCTTGCATCTCCCTCGCGCGCTCCGCCTCCTCCTTCGCGAGCATAACTGCTTCGCAGAAGTAGGTAATGGCCTCACATGCACTCTTGCTCCGAACCATGGCCTGAACCAGGGCCGGACGCGAGAGATCGCCGCCGCCGATCGCCTCCGTGAGGACACGGCGGTGCTCCGCCCAAGCCGGGCAGACCTCCACCGTATGCTCCACTGTGTCCTCCGGGCGATCCACACAGTGGTGACACCCGGGCGTTTCC
The DNA here is from genome assembly GCA_947364205.1 of Agrochola lota. Taxonomy (NCBI): domain Eukaryota; kingdom Metazoa; phylum Arthropoda; class Insecta; order Lepidoptera; family Noctuidae; genus Agrochola; species Agrochola lota. The sequence continues at coordinate 10,668,531 of OX376223.1, read as the reverse complement.
TCCCGCCTTACGCGGAACAGGAACCTCCCGAAACAACCGTGTCCGGTGAGGACCTGCGTCAGGCGGAAGATGAGGATGCCATGGCGCCTCTCAAGCCACTCCTCAAAGAGGGGACTTATCGCCGCAATTGTGGCGTGCCCAGAGATCACAAAGCCTGGAAATTGATGTTTCAAAATCCCCATCGTTGCCTAAGCTGTGTGACTGCGTCTATCGCTCCATTGCATTGTCAACAAATTCTCTACAACATATGTATCAAATCACAATGAAATTATGAGGCTATGACATTACTTTTGCCCCATTCTGTTTATATTATAATTTTCCTTTTATTATTTTATATACAGAAAATACTCATAAATCCTTTCCCCAGACATATAGTACGTTGGTGTTAGATTTAATGACATCGTCAGTAACCTGAGGGTGTGAAATAATGGAAATCAGCGTCTCCTGTATATTTCTTTTGTTCCCATGTTGTTCAGACATGTAAAGGAGCTTATAATAGCCGTTCAGTATAAGACAATGAAACAAAATCTACGTACAATTTAAACACAACAATTTAACATCACTAAACACTATACAAAATGGTCCATTTGATTCATGCCACATGTGAATTCAACAGTTAGATAATTTATAGGAAATCATATGGTACTATTAAACGAGCAATATTTGTATATTATATTTGTAATCACGTTCTCGAAAACAGCTCTAACGATTTTGATGAAAATTGCAATGAAAATTTATTTTCTCCGTGTTTTCACCCGAGCAGAGCTCGGTCACCCAAAGTTTAGAACAAGATGGCGACCTCAGAGTAACATGACATGGCAGCATGGAATTAGTAAGTGCCTACTATCATGGTAGCATGAAATTAGTATGTACTATCCTGTACTATTAAATGAGCATTCTCTATTTTCACCAAAGCATAGCTCGGTCGGGTACTATTTTTTTAACTGCGGAATACTCTGGTAAACCTTCAGGGAAATTATTTTCATAACGATATTCATTCACACTGCAACATGAACATATCTATGCGAGATCGGTCCACTTTCAATAAGCTCCTCAATCGACACTATTTCGCTAGAATGAAATTGTATTCCCTATCACTGCGCTCTATCTTTGCCATGTCAACGCTCTCACGGTTATGTGGAAATAATTTATGAAAATGTTCCAATATACTTAGGGCAAATAAAACTCTACGGCGATGAAAAATATCTCAACTATAAAGCCTGCTAAAATTAATTAATATAAAATAATAATTATAAAATTGCACTGTCTAACCAATCAGTGTTTAGACGAAGCAAGTTACTTGTTGCTTTAATTTTATTTTATGCCACAGGCAAGAAATTTACATCGTTTAAATAGGGCTTAACTGCGAGGATAATTCCTATCTGATAATACACTAATCAAAATCAATTGAGGATTTTTTTATTTTGTTCTCTCAACTTGCATGTCGCGCAAATAATAATTTTGCCGAACGTGGCGCCAACTTCCAATTTGCAGGTTACCAAACGCAACGTAATTTTGATGACTCACTTTCATCGGCTTAAATGATGCCGTGTTACGTTCGTCTGCATCCACCCTTATACATAAGAAAGTAAGAAAAAAATACTAGCATTAATATCCCGACCTCATTCCAGCTCTCCTATTGATTGAATTATTCATACGAAGACGCACATTGAGTTGCAAATAACGGCCAAACGCACGGTCTATCGGCGTGAATTAGTGGGGAGGGAGATAAGTGGCCGTAAATGGCCGTAATGTTTAATAATAAATGAATTTATGGGCGCTAAGCTCAAGTGGCGTTTACACGTTGCGTAGCGCTTGTTGCCGGCTATTCGGCAATTTACGATGGTGATGATTACAATAGATTTTGATCATTTTGTTTTATTAATAAGGTGCAAACAGTGAGCCTGGCTCGTTGGTCTAGTGATCGCAAGCGCTACTGCGTAACATGAGGTCCTGGGTTCGATTCCTGGGTCGGACAAAGTGTTATTGGGTGTTTCCATCTGGAATTTCTCAGTAGATTCGTGCCCGTTTGATGGCAACAGGCTCGCCAACTGTTATTGGCGAAATTTGGGTGTACTATATGAACACCTCTGAATAAGCCTTGGGGAATACAGGTGTTATTTTATGTATTTAAACAGTGAGCTGTTGCAGCGACCCACCCGTTGGACTTGTTAAGGCGTAAATTTCGAAAAATAATTTCTTAGTTCACGTCTTTAAAGTCTTCAAGGTTCATAATGTTCGACATGTTTGTATCTTCAGTGGTTTGGCTGATTGTAGAAAACAATTTGCAGATAAAGTCAGTAAAATTAAGTGTGTTTATAGCCATTTCATACAATGTCAAAGTTGTCATTTAAATATAGGTACAGACAATTTTAAGCTAAGTAATAACAGCCGCATGATTAACCTACGCTTGCCGCAGTCTGTCCGTGCATGGGTGACCATCTTAACATACTGAGACCCCTCCGTGCCTCGGAAAGTACGTTAAGCCGATGGTCCCGGCTGTTATTCTTGGATCTTTGACAATATTTACGGGTCGTCAGAAGCCCGAAAGTCTGACACCCCGTCTTACCAAGGGGTATCATGCTACCCAGTATCTGGGATGTGGAGGTCAGATAGGTAGTCGCTCCATAGAAAATAGAGGTATTCAGCTACATCTGGTTTGACTGGAAGTCGACCCCAACATAGTTGAGAAAAGGCTAGCCAGATTGAATCTATTTGCTTAATTAATTTCCCTGACTTTAACAAACGATTAGAGTGAAGTTATTCTATAGCAATCTGTGAAAAGTACGCATAGGACTGTAAACTTATCTTTTAGAAAAGGATTCAGTAGGGATGTTGACTGGGAAAAAAAAACTATTTAGTCCGTCAGACAGATAATAAAAAAATATTAGACACGTATTTTTTGCTTTATCATAATAATAAAAAATGGTTTAGATAAAACATATTAAAGTTCTTGGTGGCTCGCTCGCTACGTCACAAGTCAGTATAAAATCTATCGGCCAGTGACGTCATGCCACATTTTAACGCATTGCCTACTCAATGTATTGCCGTAATCTTTTGACTACGTAAAAAAAGAAAAAATACATGTCCAATATTTTTTAATAATCTACACGACGGACAAAAAAAAATTTCGGCATCCCTGTTTTGACTTTGAAGATAACAATCCCTTTAAAATAAATATTCCAGATCCCTTTGTTTACTTACCGAAAGTACTACTGTATAATCCGATGTTTCAAGAGTAGGTTCGAAATATTTCAGTTCTATCAACCCAACCTTGCTTTCTCACGGTTTTTACGACTTGACAACATACAATATCAAGATTCCTTTATTACAGGTAAGTTAAATAATAATGTGTTATGCACATGTCATAAACCTTCCTCAAGGGGCTCGTGGCTAAATAATAACAGCCCCACGGGTCGATCGATGGTTATGCTAAGCTTGCCGATGTCGGTCTGTGGATGGGAGACCATGCATTACATAACGAGCATAACGAGACCCTCCGTGCCTCGGAAGCTGTTAAACCGTTGATCCCGGTTCGCATTTGTAGATCTTTGATAGTAGTCGTTACGGGTAGTCAAAAGCCCGAAAGTTTGACAACCAGTCTTACCGGGTATCGTATTACCCAGTAACAGGGTTGTGGAGGTCAGATAGGCAGTCGCTCCATGTAAAATACAGGTATTCAGCTGCATCCGGTTTGATTGGAAGCCGACCCCAACATAGTTGAGGAAAGGCTTAACAAATGATGAAACATAAACCTTCTGGAATAAATTCTCTAAATGATGGTGAAAAGCGCATAAAATCCATTCGCAAGACACATTTCTGCCGCGCTCTAGTTAGGACCAAACCGACAAATTTTTGCGCGACAGTACTGCGCGGCACGTCCGACACACGCCGCGCAATTCAGTTGGTAATATCAATCTGCGTAGCCTTTAATACGTCCGCAGAAATACATCCAGACACAATTGGTGGAGAATGTTTCATAAAAATGTTTGTGCGCGGCAAGTAGACAGAAGCGTTTGCGCGCGGTAGTCGTCCAAACACACAGTGGTAGGCCGCGCACGATTGCCGCTCAATGTTTGGAACACCTTAAGAACAACGCGGTCACACAGACAGACGAAAATTGACTTTAATTTATAATATGTATAGATTTTACAAAAATCCTAGTTGCAGTCATGCTTGAACTTTTCCCAATCAATGATGACGAATTCAACGCACAGCCTATCCTGAATTAGCAGGGAAGCAAGATAAGTGGGCGTAAAGTTCGAATAATAAATGAATTTGTGGCCACTAAGCTCAAGTGGAATTAACATGTGCCACGTTTCGCCAGTTGTCGGCCATTTCGAAACGCCATTAATTTATGACGCTGATTACGAATGCAATGTGGATTAGCTTACCGTATGTTATTAATTTAACTGAGGGAATTTTGACTGAGGCTGGAAATAGCACTGGATAGGTGCTTGACGGCGCTTGTGTTTGAAATAGAAATCATTTATTTAGGTAACTGTGCTTTAAAAGAAAGAAAGAAAAAGTATTTATTGTGACTCGCACAGGAAAAACACAAAAACAATAAAAAACAAAGTAACAGTGACATATAAAGAAGGAAGTCCTGTGCGACCCTGCGCCTGTGCCCGGGCTCTATGGATTTGGTGACTGGTGAGGAGCACAATATCAAAAAAAAAAAATGGAAATCCCAAATGTGCACGCCTCATAACGCTCATTCAAAAATGTTACCCATCAATATGGGTAAATTTCTCACATCGCAATCTTTACGTACTGTCAAAGACTATTCAGGTTTGCTTTGTTGGTTGCTAGGCAACGGAACGGTCGAAGTTGGAAAAATATATAGTTAAAGATATTACATTAGTTAGTTTTTTATTAATTATAATTAAACTCGCCTCTCATGCACGAGGTTGTGGGTTCAAATCCGGGCAAGTACCAATGTGACTTTTCAATTCATATGTACTTTCTGAGTTTATCTTGGACATTACTGACATCGGTGAAAGAAAACATCGTGAAGAAACCTGGACTTATATAGTTAATATAAGTCTGAAATCACCAGCCCGTCTTGAGCAAGCGTGGTGATCAATGCCTTCTCTGTATGGGAAGAGGCCTTTGCCCTGCAGTGGGACAGTAACAGGCTGGTATTATTATTATTATTATTTAATTAAACTACTTTTAATAAAGAGCCATTTTCAATAGGGCTCCTCTTACGGTCGAAACGAAAGTATAAAAAAAAATGACTCAATTAATTGATTTTTTCGCAAGCTACAACGTTTTCAGGTTTCATACTTGATTGACGGGAAAATGTTGAACTATTTTGATGTATTTTTCGTTGCTACTGCATTAAATCAATTTTCGAAAAGTACAGATTAATTTCCATTAAATTGTCTATACAATGGAATATAAATTAAGTAGTTTCACACTACTGTGTACTTTATGTTTTTTGAGGGTTGGAACTTATCAAATAACTTCTCCCGCTCTGAGCGGAGTGGGAGGGCGTGTCAGACTTTTACTGACTAAAGGACCCCGTCAGTTGGTGCTGACATCTCTTAGAGGCGCGCGTGAAACACAACGCGCCATCGACCCGGGCCTGGTCCTAATCGGACGGCGATCTACCCATTGCTCACCGTCCGCAGGTTCTGTGTACTAGCAGGAATGTAACAATAAGAACAGTTGCAGAAAGAAGGCAAAACAAATTGTTAGATCGCAAAGCACTCTGTAATGCTTCGCATTATGAGTCGTGCAATAATATAGGGACCAACGTAAAAAATATATTTTATGGCCCATCAACGAATTCTCAAAATCGAGACGTACGTGTGGATAATATACATTTGAATTGATATCCTAAGCTCACTAACATCCCGTTTCATAACAAAGTAAACATCTTGAATATTTTCGTCTCTGCATTTGACGGATGAGCAAAGTATCGAAGCGTCTACTTATGTAGTTCCAGAAATCCTTAACCTGAAAACTCCAGCGTTAAGATATAAGTTGTTTGCTCCAGGATGTTATAAGTCCCTTACTTCGGATAAGCCGTTGTTCAGCGTCTATTTTGCGAAAGTATAGCCTCTTAAAAGAACTGGCTGCTTATTATGCTTGAAAATTGAAACAGCGAAGAAAAGCTTTCTGATTCTAGTAGCGCTTATCAACTAGTTACTTATAATATATGCATTTTATAAAAGGAACTTTAATGTAAGGCAGTAGGTACTTAGTGGCACTTGGAAATGGTGCGCTAAAAAACGTTTACTCACCAAAGTCTTTATGGTACAATTCCGTAGCCGACCGCATACGGAAACTGCAGGCCACACGACTGGGTTCTATGTATTCTTATGTATTTTTATGAAGGCAACGTGTTACTAGCTATGCAAGGTATTTCATAGAAATTCATACAAACCAGTCGTGTCCTGGCGACATGTCACCTGCAGTTGTCGCCTGCAGTCGGCTACAGAATTAGATTCACTATAATTCTCTATGGCAAACAAGGATTTATAAAATTACTTCCTTCCCTTTCTCCCCTAAATAAATAACTTTAGGTTTCCATGACAACGACGTTTACTAATATGACAATCGAGTATTACTGTCAAAAATAGGACGGTCATGGTTTATTTTAATTTCATTGCTAAAGTTCAAGAATAATACAAATACAAACTATTTTTTTTTCACCATCTTCAATAACAATGATGCGGCCTTCGCGAATAGTGCCGTCACACAGCAAGAAATCTGTAGCTACTATCTACCGTCTAACGAGCTCACAACACGATGGGAAGCATTTGAATTTCTGTACAGATTTCGATAAATCTATAGTGATTAACACCTTCAAGAGACGAGGATGGACCCAAGTGATGCCAGAGGAAGACTGGAACGTTTACTGGGCAAACACAGTGAATTGCCGAACTATATTCAGTATAGAGAATGGGTTACGCCTCGGCGACAATCAATTGATCAACCATTTCCCAAACCACTACGAACTAGTACGTAAAGATTTACTCGTAAAAAACATAAAGAGATACAGAAAAGAATTGGAAAAAGACTGTAATTCCCTTGCGGAAAAAACTGAAGTAAAACTCGCGAGCGGGCAAGTCATCACTCGCTATTTATATTTAGATTTCATTCCGGTAACGTTCATACTGCCATCTGACTACAGCATGTTTGTCGAAGAGTACCGAAAATATCCTCAAACAACCTGGATTTTGAAGCCTTGCGGCAAATCCCAAGGCGCTGGCATTTTCCTTATAAACAAACTGTCGAAACTGAAAAAATGGTCTCGGGAATCGAAGAAATACTTACAGCATCATCTCACGAGTAAAGATACTTATGTCATATCACGCTATATAGATAATCCGCTTCTTATCGGAGGGAAGAAATTCGATTTAAGGATTTACGTCCTCGTTACGTCGTTCCGCCCTTTAAAAGCTTACATGTTTCGGAATGGATTTTGTAGATTTTGCACAATGAAATACGACACGAGCGTCGCTGAGCTCGATAATATGTATGTACACCTAACGAACGTCAGTGTGCAAAAACACGGCGGCGACTACAATAGTGAGCATGGGGGGAAGCTGGGCATACATAATTTAAAGCTCTATTTAGAAGGAACCCGGGGTCGGGAAGTGACCGACCGTCTGTTTGAGAGCATACAGTGGTTGATAGTACACTCGTTAAAGGCCGTGGCGCACGTTATGTCGAATGACCGCCATTGCTTCGAGTGTTACGGTTACGATATAATCATAGACGATAACTTAAAGCCGTGGCTTATTGAGGTGAACGCCTCCCCATCGATGACGGCCACGACGGTTAACGACAGGATACTCAAGTACAAGCTCCTGGATAATCTTTTATCGGTAGTTCTGCCTCCGGGCGGGATCCCGGACTCACGCTGGAACAAAACGCCCACCGCTGAGGCTTTAGGGGATTTTCAAATACTGATCGACGAAGATTCTATGTACAAGGGGGAGATGGATCTACGTTCTCGCAAAAACTAAAATATATCTCAAATATTGTGTTATGTGCATTCTAGTTGGATTGGTTATTGAATAAAACAGTTAAAGTGGGTTTGATTTTTTTATTATAAAATATAATACAAGATAAGTATTAGAAAATTGTTACTAAATTATGATCTAACACGATGGTACTTGTTGTAGCGCGAATTAGCGTCTTCTTTTTCCATGAGTTCTTCATCAATCAACAGTTCAAAGTCACCGAGCGCTTCGGCGGTGGGGATCTTGTTCCACCTCGCGTCCGGGATGCCATCAGGTGGTACAACCACAGACACAATGTTATCTATTAATTTGTATTTCAATATTCTATCATTATGAGTCGTCGACTGTAGTGACGGTGAAGCATTCACCTCTACAAGCCAAGGCTTGAGAGTATTGTCTATTATAATATCGTATCCGTAACATTCAAAGGAGTGGCGATCGTTAGCCATCACGGGGGCGACAGCTTTCAGAGAGTGAACAATAAGCCACTGCATTTCTGCAAACAATCTATCGGTTACTGAGCGCCCTCTCGTACCTTCCAAATACAAACGGAAATTCTGGATACTCATTTTCCCGCCGTGCAGACTATTGTAATCTCCACCGTGCTTCTGTACGCTGACATTAGTCAGGTGCACGTACATATTATCGAGCTCAGTGACACTCGTGTCATATTTCACTGTACAGAATCTGCAGAAGCCATGTTGGAATAAATACGCTTTTAGAGGGCGGAATGACGTCACCAGTACGTACAGTCGTAGGTCGAATTTCTTCCCGCCAATTAGGAGCGGGTTGTCGATGTAACGCGATATTACGTAACTTTCTTTACTGGTCAATTGGGGATGAAATAGAGTTTTCGCTTCACGGGACCACTTCTTAAGTTTCGATAGTTTATTTATAAGAAATATTCCTGCGCCCTGTGATTTTCCGCACGGTTTCATAATCCATGTACTCTGAGGGGACTTTCTGTATTCTTCAACAAACATGTTGTAGTCGGCAGGCAGTACGTACGTCACTGGTATAAAATCTAAATGTAAATAGCGGGTAATCACTTGTCCGTTAGGTAATGCAACGTCTGTTTTTTCAGCCAAGGGATTACCTTCTCTCTCGAGCTCCTTTCTATATCTCTTGATGTTTTTTACTAATAAATCTTTACGCGACAGTTCGTAATGGTTTGGGAAGTGATTTATCATTTGGTTGTCGCTCATTCGGTAGCCGCTCTCGATGCTGAAAACTGTTCGGCAATTTTGTGTGAAGGACCAGTAGAAGTTCCATTCATCGTCGGGCCCCACTTGGGTCCAGCCGCGACGCTCGAAGTTGCTCATTATCACGGACTTCTCCAAGTCAGTACAATACGTCACTCTACCTTTCTCCATAACTGACGGTGCAACTTTACCGTAAACTGCGGGGGATACCTTTTTCAGTTCTTGTGTCATTACGCTCTAAAAATTGTAAATCGAAGACATTGTTACAAAATAAAAATATAGTCACAAAAAAATAAAATAAAACGTTCGGCAATGGTTCTGATTTGTCACTGTCAATTTTGATTTTAATTTTTCTTACATAGCCTTTAATACCACGGTGAATTTTAAAGAGTTTATGTACTGTGTTGTGGTTGTGGTAGAGTAATTAATTTTCAACGCTGGTGTAATAGTCTGAAGCGATATGGAACGATGTGGGCCATGCTTTTAACAGCATATTAAAAATATCAATATTGATTGATCGGCAGGCGATCAAATATTTTTGTAATGGGGCCGGGCTCCCTCGACGCACTCCCCTAGCGACAAGGTAAAAAGAATAAAAGCCATTGTGTCTTCAGTTTACCATCCAATTTTAGTGGAGGCGACTTCAATTCCCGGAGGAAATCTCGCCCAATATTTTCTCTTCTTTTGTTTGTTTGTATCATTTTCTAAACTACGCCGCCATAATCTGCCTTTTCATATCATAGATGTGAACTTTTTGTTACGTTACAAGGATAACGGAAAATCATAGAATTATTTATGTTTGGGGGAACTAATACGGAAGCTTGCGTAACATATTTGGTACGCATGATTTATTATTTAGATCTTATCTGAACCCAAAGTTGACGGCACGAAAATACCTGTTTTCTCCTTTTGCAGAGTAAGCTTGGATAAACAAAGGAAAACGGCAATATGGTCTATATGCTATTGTTTACGTCCTATTTGTTTATCTTGTTCTGAAATATTTTGCCGTGATAGGCCCCTGGTTGGGATATTGGACGGCTATTCGATAGCGCTACGCAATATACAAAGTTTGGTCTGAGCGTGAAACAATGTTTTAAGCCGGCCGTACAGTGAGGGCAAAAATAAATATTTGTCGGGCTTTTTTATATATTTGAGTGTTCGTTCTAATACCTTTCTAAATTATATACACTTTCAACTAGTTAATTGCAAATGCGTGTATCTTCTAAAATACGAAGTTTGGTGGAACTAATATAGGTGTATAAGTAGGTAAACACCATCTGAGAGATTAGTCCTAATGATTTGTAATTTCATTCGCACACAAAAAGCGTTTGATAAAAGTTAGACGCAAACTGTACGAGTAATGTTAAATTGTACTAAAATGCCAAAACAAATTATTATAAAATAGGTAGGCTACCTTTGGGTCGGCAAAGGCACTGTATTCAAGTACCTATCATCCATCATGGCGGCCGACACTCAATCTCTGCTCACGCCACAAGGGAGTAAACTTGATGATGCTTTTTTATTTCTTTGTTATGTTTTCCACCAAAATATGAAAAGGGAAAAAATAAATGTGTCAAGATCGTGCGACGAAGTAACCTTATGTATTTTTGTTACCTGTATTTTTGGATACGGAAATAGTTACGCCTTTTTAAAAGCTTCACAAGGAAATCTTTAGAAACATAAATAAGTAGATTTGGTAATAATATGTTACATACTTCCTGCTTTTTCTAAGTAGTAGTAATGTCAATTAATGCGATTTCGCATAAATTTCATTAGCATGTGAATTCATGAGTCGTAGCGTACTAATTGCTATTGCTATGCTAATTGCTAATAATGAAGTATGTGAATTTTGTTAATATGCGAATTAAATTATTATTAACAATCTCGCATTCATTCAATATACAACCCTAAGTACGCGCAAATCAAAGAAAATAAGATAAAAATTGCTTAACCCATTCTTCGCAAGTTCGCAGCACTGCTAATAAATTTCACTCGCGATCGAGGTCACGGTTACGTGAAACCGATAGATTGAGTATTCCCGACTTCCCGTGGGTACGACAGAGAGCGCAAGCTACCGCTGCGTGCGTCGACGCTCTGACGTATGATAGTATAAAAAAGTACGAAGCGATAAATTCACTTAGCACTTCACAGAATTTCGCAACTACATTTCATTTGCTAAATGCTAAATGAGCATTCGCATGCTATCAATGAATGCGAATGCTAATTAATCCATCACTACTAAGTAGGAACTTATGTACAATAATTATAACTTCCAGATTTAATGCAAAAGATAATATTTATGTAACATCGTACACACCACTTATATATACTAATCTTCCAATATCAAACAGGAAATGTCACAAGATGCTTATCGATGGAGTTTAATATTAAACTGAAGTAAAATTTAGAACTCCTAGGTTATGCATCTGGTTCTCGGTGTTATTATTAGAACTAAGAAATTATCGTGCATCTGGCCTTAACTAAACATCAAACTCAAAGCATTCATTTCAATTAAACCAATTATAGGCATTTTTTTACTGTCAAGAGTTAGTCAGAAAAATGTAACTAGATGCCCATTCCAAAGCGTAGTAGGTTCCTATGTTGAAGATCGGGCAAGAAACTCCACGGACACTCTTATATATCAAAATATTGGTTACATCATGAATCGGTGTCACCGGTTCTTTCTGTTTAAAACAGGATCAATTAAAACATAATTGCAAAACAGTAAGTACGCTCGTTCTGGGGCTGCGGCAGTTGGGTTAAAAAGTAAAGAAAGCTAAGAAAAAAATAAAAGCAAGTGAAATGTGAAACCACGCCAATGAACAAAAAAGAAACAATTTCGTCCGTTCTATTTTCAAATTATCTTGTGGCGTGGCTATTATTTTTCCCACTTGCCACACTGTCCCCAACTCCGCCAGTCACACGAACGCAATCAAAAGATCAGCATCAGAGGGCCTGACAGTTCTGTAACGAAGGCGGACCTCCTTGTAAATCTTCCTTATGTAAATGTTCAACCAATTTCGTATATTCGTATTCACATTCAGTTTTTGTAAAACTACAGGGATACATAAAAAAGTGTGAGTTTGTTTCGCATAACGTGTTTACAATTTTTTTTGTAACAGTTTGTGTAATAACGACGTTGATTTTCGGGAATTTTATTGAAATAACATATTTATGGTCACCGACCATAAATATGTTATTTCAATAAAATTCCCAATCCTAAAAAAATCATTAATGAAAAAAAAAAATTGTTTTTTTTTCAGTAATGATTTTTTTATTACCAACCATCATTACGAGACGTGTCGTATTTTATTTATTAAACTAAATGTATTTTAAACTACAAATAAATTAGCTACACAGGGTGGCAGGAACATCGACGCGCAAACTGTTACCATGGATTCTGTTCATAATTCTGGAACGTTGAAATTTTTTGCCAACTATTAAAAAAATATTCGCTGTTCCCTACATTTTCATATATTCGTATAGGTATTGCACTTTATAGGAAACAGCAGACTTTTTTAGGGTTCCGTACTTCAAAAAGAAAAAACGGAACTCTTATAGGATCACTCGTGTGTCTGTCTGTCCCTCTATCACAGCCAATTTACTCCGAATCTAATGTACCGACTAAGTTGAAATTTGGTACCTACATTTGAATTTCTGTGACCCATAGACGGGCGTGTAACGTATGAATATGAGGGTCACTTTTGGGAAGCAAATAAGAAATTTGAAAAAAATAAAGTTTTGCAAACTGTCACCGTGTGACATATAAAATTTTACCGGTTTACTGTGAGGGTCTCAAACATTTTTTTTTTATAATTTTAAAATAAAGTTATTTAAGAAAATAGACGAAAATTTACCATTCCCCCATTATCTCCGAAACTACTGAGCCTAAAATTTTGAACAAAAACAGATAGTTGTACTTATAATAGATTACAGGGAAACCTATAAGAAGTCTATGGTCTGAAAATGAGATGGTAAATCTCTCAATTGTATGGGAGAACATGTATTTTAACTACAATCTTAAGTTTGTTCTTGGGATAATTCTTTCTCTTCTTTGTTCATCCAAACTACCAAACCCTTCATTGTGCGCGGTCCGATACGGATTTTTCTAATAACCGACGAAAAACTTCAACGCCGGGGTGTCCAGAATCATATAGGTATTGAATCCAAACTGCCACCCTGTATAATTACACCTGTCAATGAAAATATTGCTCGTTTTCATTGTTTTTTGTTTTATTTCTTTCTGTCTTAATGATCGGTACCTGTTCCATTTTGATGGACACCTCTTTAATCTTCTTCGAAGCCCGGCTTCGGAAACAAACTGAACTTAGAAACTGTCTTTAAATGCCAATTTAAGTTTGTGAAGTGTTTTCTAAAAAATATTTTCAAACTTTGATTTAAAAAAAACAATTCAATTAATAGTTCAACGACGACCCTGCTTTTTAAAGGTTTTTTTTTTAAATTCGGTAAGAATTTCTTGTCGAACTTAAACAAAATATTGTCCAACACAGATTTTTAAGCGTTTATTTTTAAATCATGTTCTCGAAAACGGCTCTAACGGTTTCGATGAAAGTTGCAATATAAGGGTTTACGGGGGTGAAAAATCGATCTAGCTAGGTCATATCTGGGAAAATTCGTTTTCTCCGTATTTTCATCCGAGCAGAGCACGGTCGCCCAAAGTTTAGAACAAGATGGCTACCTTAGAATAATGACATGCAGCATAGAATTAGTAAGTGCTACTATTATGGCAGCATGGAATTAGTATGTACTATACAAGGAATTAGTATGCACTTTCCTATAGGTACTATTAAATTAGCAATCTCTATTTTCACTAGAGCAGAGCTCGGTCGCCCAGGTACCATGTGCCAGTGGGCATTTCAAATTGTATATTAATTTCTCTATTCCCAAGTTGTACCTACAGTTGTGAAAAAAACCTCGTCGCCACGATAAAATCGTTGGAACTGACAACTCAATTAATACTGTAGGAACTTTTTTTACGAAACCAACAAACTAGGTAAGATTTCATCAAAAAGCTTCCTAGAAATATTCTAGTGAAATACTTCGTTAGTCTTACAAATGAAATAAAATAACAAACTCCAACATAATTATAACGAAAAAAGAATCAGAACCTCATGAAATACCTACGTTAACGAACCAAAACTTATATAAAAAGAGTTCTATTCAGTTTTTCTCCCAGGTAAGCTTTCACGTCTCATTCATTACGAAGTGTACAAAAAGTCCCGGTATAATCTCAAATCCTTGACCTCGGCGAAATAATAAATACATTTTCATCTTTTTTCTCCTTTTTTCCAAAGGTGGAGTGGGATGAAAGTCTTTACAAATTGGGGCAATGTCTAATGGAACGTGGGAGCTGCGGAGGGTCCTCGTGATTGCGAGGCAGCAAATGGAGTGTTGTTTCATTCGCTTGTCTGCACTTTCTCGCATGCAAATAAAAGGTACGAGACGTGTTTTTTTATGTTTTTACATACGTTTTTTTTATTACGTCACGCTTTTCTCCTTTGTAAACGTGACGTTCTGACGTCGTATTTGCTTCTTCCAGATTCATGCACCGTTTCATACAAGCGTTCTTTTGTTTTTTTTTTAATTCATTCATATTCCATCAGCCATTTTGTTTTTTTTATTTTTTATCTTGTTTATCAAACTCGTTTTATCTGGCAAAACACAGTAATTTCAATTTTTAGTCGGTATCGAAAAAGTTGATCCACAAAAAGTATAGTCGGGTCCGCTAGAAGAACAGTTAGAATAATAATAGAATCCGATATTGGAACTCTGCCCAATCAGTAGCGATAAGCTGGTCCCGCTCACAATATACTCAATACAGATAAGCTTGCCGTGACAGGTGTACTCTTCCCTTCGATAGAAAATATCTTATATTTTTGTATCGATAAACCCTTATATGTGTAATAACTAAATAACGGTCTCTTATTGGTATATTAAATCAAAGGAATCCCCGTGATTAAAGGGTGCAGGACAGGAACGTGACACTTATGCCAAGTAAAAGCCGATATACAGGGAATCCTCAATACATTAGGGCAATTTAAAGCAACCCGTTTCAAAAGGAACTATTTTTGTTTCACTTTGTATCCAGGAATACTTCGACAGAATATTCTGTTCCCCTTTTGTGTTGATTGCAGTGTAAATAATAGATTTGTATGCGGCACTAAAGAGTTCAATGTCTTTATTTATACGGTTTCAAAGTTTATTATTGAGTCAGTTATTATTTGAGAGGTTACGTCGAAGGATGGGTAAGAATCATAATTTTAGATAATTTATTAGATAACTATGAAGTTTATTTGATAAAATCATATCTAAGCAGGTACAAATAACCTTATTATTCAGAAATAAAATGGTATTGGTAATTGTAACAATATTCCTACATATAACTATCTTGCATAAGTTAAATACATTAATTACTATTTCTTATGTTGCTAAGGGTACACCTTATGAGTTAGATATATTTAAATTTAAATATTCCTACATAAAAGTCAGTAACTAAGTAGCTAAAGTATTGGAAAGCTATCAGCAAGAAAAAAACTGTAAATAAAACCAATATGACCTATTTCCCATCGTACAAACTCCCAAAACCATTAAAACATTAATGCAACACAAATTAAGATATCAATTAATTGAGTCATGTAAATATTATATTACATACCCAAAGGCTATTGGGCAAACATCGGCAAACTTTGAGCGATCCCAATTACCAGCGCGACTCGATACAGAATCGATTAAAATATCGTTCAATTACCAATCGAGTTCCCTGCGGAAATAGATACTACTCAATAATTGACACCCTTGGATACTATTTCGGTTTATTTTTACGTCGCCTAATTGGATTACGTGTATTGATTTCAGCCTATCTGCAGTTGGATATTCAGCTATTCTGAAATCTGGATGTTAATTTTATTCCTTTATTATTGTTATGAAAATTGAGAGTAAATATGTATCTTGTCATTTAAGCGGCATTATTTCTGAATAACACAAATTGTTAGGAATCCATCTAATTTAACAACTTTCATTCTCCAAAGTTTCAATGTATTTTTTTATTTTTTATATTTGTCATCTTTCCTGTCGCTAACCTGCAATCAAAATCAAAATCTAAATCTAAAAAATCTGAATAATCTAATCTGTGGGATTGATTTCGTAAAAAGGGACGGAAATGTGTTACAGGAAGCCGGGGAAGCGCGAGCTATTTGATTTAACCAATGAGCGCGCGCGGTGCTAGTTGTCAGAAACGACCTTAAAGAGGCTCCGCCCCTTTAGTGTTGCTTATTACCTTAATGTTACTTATTACCAAGGTGAGATGTCAGATGTTACACATCATTTGCGACTACTGTAAGTTTCGCTCGTTTATTTATTTATTTATTATTTGCTAACATGTAAAACACTGGTTAGTAGGCATACATTAAAATTTCATGACACTGTTAAGACATGCACCCTGTAAAAGCACTGCAAATGTTTCATATCAAATGATTAAATTACATAATATAATATTGATTCTAATTATTACAATACATTACATTTTATAAACATTAGTTATTTAATTATTACATTTTATTTCGAATGAATCATTATTATTAATTATTTCGTGCATTTTAGTCATTATAGGTAAGCATAATATAGTAAAGTCATTTATTATTTCACATATAAGTATGTCAAGGTCAATCAATTCACAATTTGTCAGTTTTAAATTCCTCAATGGTATAGTAGCCTTTCTTTATTAACAGAGATTTCAACCGTTTCGAGAAAATTGAGTCATTTGGTAGGGATTTTAAACTTTCCGATAGTTTATTAAAAAAAATAGCTAGTCTTGAATATGGGCTTTTCCCGATAAATTTTAAGTTTGTGATGGGCAGTATTAGCACCATTTGCATTTGTTTTTTCATCAACTTCTATTCAAAATTATGTCAATAAGCATACTTAAATCAATGTAGGTCGTGTTATAGTTAAAAGGTTTTATGAGACTCTAAAAGGACAAGAAATCTGTCATTACTTTTACATTTCTGCATCCAGTTTACATGTGGGAAGGTAAGTAAGTATGCTTCGTTTTAGCACCTCTCGCCTCACTGCCGTAAAACAAAGACAACCGGGGTGCATGCATATACATTATTTAGTATATGGGTGTTACGAAATGGCTTTTTTACAACTTGACGTGGTCTGTAACGGGTAAGTGGCTCGTACGGTAGAATTGGACAGATTAAATCGTTAACTATCAAAAGATAAATTAGTTTTTCTCGACTATCTGGACTTGGAGCTATCAAGCTAAATAGCTTACGTTCGATTTTTATTGCGAACTCATCTTATTTTTATAGGAAGATGTTTTCATCAGCAGTTACTTTTAGCTTTGGTATTTTTGTGTTATCATTTGCAGCAGAATTATGTTTTTTCGTAAAACTTTATTGCGATAAGCTTGCAGCTAAACTAAGTTTTTTGATAATGAATATAATGTAATATTTTTGGGCAATAAGATCAATTGATGACAATAAGTCTGTTATTTTTCTAATAATATCTATTGCGAATAGCGAAACATAAACGAATTCCAACTTGATTGATGTGGCGCATGGAAGAAAATAAAGTAAAACCGAACCTCTCTCATGTGTCCTGTGAAGCCTAACATATGATGGCCAAGAACAGTGACAGAGCCATCTATCACGTGAGGCATGAACTATTCAAGCGTAACGTGAAACCATCAAGTGTCGAGCTTCACTTCAGAATGATTGACGCTCAATTGAATACCTCTGCCAGCCGCGCAATACGAACAGAGGTACTCAACATTTTATATTTCTTTTTCAAGGCAGAATTTTCAACAATGTTTACAGTCTCGCCAATTTGCTACCTTTTATCTTTATCGTCGCCTAAAGCCTAGACTCCATGCGTAACTGTAATAAGAACGCGCCCACAAAACATTTTCATTAAGAAAATTCATCAACGCAAACGTGAACGCGACCTCTCACACTCGCACTCAACATTTATGAAAACGCACGGAAATGTAGCAAAAATAAAACTTTATGTCGCACCCGACGAGTTTTACGTCTGTAAATGGAGAATTTCATAATACAGTGTATAGTGAGTGAATAAGGGCAGGATCGTGACGGCTAACTCTGTTTGTAAAGTTATTACCGAACGCCAACGAACAGACTCCGGAGTTCGCTCGGGTGAGCGATAAAAGCAATTTTTGCAGATAAACTCGTGCTGAGTTTCAAATTGTTTCGTGAATTTACTCAAGCCGTGTTACAGTTATCGGTGTGTTTATGATGTAAAGTCAAGTATTGTGTTAAATGAAAATGTTTTAATTTATTGTTCAGTAGGAGGTACTCGAGCGTTAATATGACACATCGAGTTTTAAAAAGACTAGGACCGACAGACACGACGTGCTTTGAAAACTACTTCGAACCAAACTTGGTGTCCAGTTCATTTTTTTTTTCACTATTAGTACGTCTATCACTAAACTTATTTAAAGCATCTTTCTGCTTCTGTTAATCATTTTAAAGATGACACAAACGAATCAAATTTTAAATACATAACATCATAACATTACGCATGCCCCTGGGGGTTAGGCAGAGGTGCACCAACATTTCGCCTGTAGTTTGAGGCAATAGGCTGCCACCCTATTGCGATCAACCAGGCACAAATCCAAACTCCGGGCTGCCACTGAGAAATTACAGATGGAAAAACCCAATAACACTTGGCCCGACCCGGGAATCGAACCAAGGTTGTGGCAAGCTCTACTGTTGACCTCATGTTCAGCAGTAGGGCTTGCGACATCTAGACCAACGAGGCAGTTTCAAAAACATTTGGCGTTAAATGGATTTAGTGATTTGTGGTGCGAGAGGGCCTAGATCTCCAATTCTCTCTCCTACCCTATTCAAACAGTTGTACCAACCAAGTAAACACACTTCATACATGCCCACTTCGACCATACGCCGAGCACAATCCACAAATTGCCACCACTAATCGTACAGACTTGTATATCTGCGACCAAATTGCATTTGGCGCCGCAGCACGTGCGACATGAATTACGAACAGACTGACTGCAAACCGGTTTATGACGGTAGAAATTGGCGAATTGGTTGCAGATACTACTATGTATTGGTAGTTCTAAGTTTTTGTAGTTATACTTGTTTAATATGCGCATTGCCGAAGAAAAATACAAATATAGGTTCATTTATTTTAATTACTTGTGAAAGCATAAACATTCATGCTGTATAGTATTTAATTTTGAATTCATACTGTTCCTGATGATTAGAAAGTGTTACCGCCTTGCAGCTGTAAATACAGGGTGTAAGGAACATCGACGTACAAACTGCTACCTTGAATTTGATGTCGCTTAACTTTTCTTTACTCATTCTTGACGATAGATAATCAACAAAGTTTGGTCAATGCAAGTTTTTAAGATTTATGTAGATTTTTCCTGGCAGGGGTTGATAAAAATAGATGTCTTCCTTTTATCCTCACATTGTAAAATCATTTCGTGGTAGCAGGGATGATTGCCCAAAGCGTACCGAACGTACATTTTGCTAGTCTTGAAGACTATTTAAATGCACCCATTATAACAGGTTGATATTATTACACAACATTCAAAACAAAAGGGAGAAATATTTAAATTGCATTTATTATGCGTAGATACCCTCGCAAAGTCAATGATTACTTTGGCTAACTTCGTTACTTAAATAATTCAAAGAGTTGACGTTTTATCGGAAGTTTTATTGAGTTACCTCAACTAAACTGGTTGTCGTCATTTATCAGCCGGCTCAATTCTAAAAGGTCGTTTAATTTTGAAATTTTCAAGTTGTTTTCAAGTTAAAGGGAAATTTAACGAAGTACATGAACCAGCCTATCGTCCCGCGAGTCGTAAATGATGACAATAGGAAAGGGCTATTGTTGAATTATTAACTAAGGAGACAATGGTACAGCTCCTGTAACTATATAATAATTATATCAAACCCCTTATTTATGTCTAAGGAGATTTCGGCAGCTCTAGTAATTCTGCATACCTCTTTACGGATCATTAGCGTGATGTTATGTTAGCCCAAAATACCAATAAAGGCAGAGTGAAACGTGCCCACAGTAATACAAATATTTCACCGAAACGTTTCGACTCCACGCAGCGTAGTGTAGCCGCGTACTTATGGCTACACTACATCTGCTACGAATGCCTACGGCGTAGCGGTTGCTACGCGGCAAATGTAGTTACATGACGTAATTGCCATGCGTTGTGTGGTGTATAAACATTCATTATGAACATTTCGTTTTAACTTGATTCATTCATTTTTTAGGCTAACGTTGTGCGAGGCTCGTAATATCGTCGCTCGTAGCTCGTAAACGTATTTCGTAGTATTTTAAATGGCCGTAATTAAATTGGGTGGGAAATTTATTGCACTAGCCATTAACCTCGGTTTCGCTCATGTGACCGTCTGGCTTGAACTTATATATTTTGCTTGTAGATTATAAATGTAAGCCTATTCGGTTTAAAGGTGGTTTTACATTTCCATGAAAAATTGAGAAGCTGTTATTTTTTTATTTAAGTACCTTCGTTGTTGAGGGTGTTTGCGTGGTTAATTCCTTTTTTAAGAATTCTGGCAGCCTTCGAGTCTCTTGTAACCATAGGGGTGCAATAGATCAAGGTTTACGTAACCAATTCTTTTTATGTATTTGCATGCAATATTAAGAGCGGCGGTAGCGTAGGTTTTTTGGTTAATTTATTATTGAAACACTTGTTATGAAGTCTAACAAAGGTGTGTTAAATATTTCACGTCTTTAAAAATTTCCTTGAGCGAGTAAGATAGAACTGTAGGTACAATTTTTCAAGCTTTTATTTTGTGTCACTTGTAGATTATTAGTTTATTAACAAGCTGTGACTAGGCTGTAACCAGCTGGAATTCAAAATATGTATCTCTGTGTCCGAAATAAAGCAATAATATACTTATTTAAAAAATGTCGGTGGCATATCTCGGGACCTTAGGTAACCGGACCTTTGGAAGCCGTATGAGATGGCGGAGCTACTTCGGCTTCCAAATGTCCGGGAACCCAAGGTCCCGAGATATGTCACCGACATTTTTTAAATAAGAATATTTATAGCCGTATGAGATGGCGGAGCTACCTGCCGGGGTTGTGAGTTTGTCCGAAAGGGATATCGCGGCTCCGGCACACAGGCAACGGAAGGAACACGGGTGGGTTTTAGTCAGTAAACGTCTGACACGCCCTCACGCTCCGCCCAGAGCGGGAGAAGTTATTTGATAATTACCAAACCTCAAAAAAAAAAAGATGGCGGAGCTAACTCGCAGAGGCCCATTCTATACTTTCAATAATGAGGCATTATTATTATAAACGTTAGAACTATATTATTATTTTATCTTTGACAGTTGTTACGGGTTGTCAGAAGCCTGAAAGTCTGATAACCAGTCTTACCAAGGGGTATATCGTGTTAACCAGTGGCAGGGTTGTGGAGTTCAGATAGGCAGTCGCTCCGCGTAAAATACTGTTATTCAGCTGCATACGGTTAGACTGAAAGCTGAGCCCAACATAGTTGGGAAAAGGCTAGATAGATGATGGTACACTTTTAAACCTACTTCTCCGTCCGTCCGCGACTGATGCAACGCGGACACAGATGGTACGCGTCACTTAGCGGTACTTTTTGATTTTCCAGAAACAAACTCTATGACGGAAGGCCAACATGTGTTTGCCTTCCGTCGAGGGCGTCCACCTTGTACAACGGACGGCCTTAAAGAGAAACTAACGTATTAAAAATATAATATGAAATAATTAACAAATATAATATCCCACTTATTCTGATAACCAGTAAACAGACACAGCCACAATTTATAGTTGCAGTACACTCATAAATTTAACCGCTTTCTGCTCCAAAGTGCTCATTAAACCCTCTCCCGGCTCGTGATACTAAGTAGTTCCTAGGGCATATTAAACGTGAACTTTGATAACAGTTTGAAAGTTCGGAAATGCTATAAGTTAGCTTCAACGACTGGCGAAGATTAAGCTCAAGAATGTTCTGGAAAACTATTAAGAGATTTTAGTTATTACAGCTTGATGTTATGCTAAGATGGAAATTGTTTTGTTCAGTTTTACGGGGTTAAATTATTATTGAAATTTCGATTCGGAAGAGCCCATAGACACTGCCCGATCTGACCTCAGAACCCCACGATCAAAAATCACGCTTGCAACCAATGGAACCAAGGAGGCAAAACTCATCAATATTGTATACCTGATAAATTGAATCAGAAAAAACGGAAAGTTTCAGTAAAATTCTCCCTTCCCAATCATTGAAACAGCCCCCAGTCACAACAATCTATGAATAGCGGATTTGATTCCCGTGATCACGTACCAGCAATAGAAAGGCACATCCCTAGTCATAGCTCTCGACTTGCAGTACATTCGTAATTTGTAGGCTAGGGACGATGCCTTCAATTGAGTGCAATTTCCGCCAATTCCCTTTTACCGTTCACCGTTGGAATGACGGAACATGTAGTTTAGGACTGTCATAGAATTATTGATGACAAGTTGTGTGTGAGAGAGTTTATTTCCTTACTGGTTTTCGATAAATAACGTTGGATTTTTTTTTTGCCATTTTGGTATGAATATCACGTAATTCCGGAGACTTACTTTTTCGGATTAAATTATGCTATGCTACGCCCATCTCTAAGAAGAACAGGGGTGGCTCAGTCAGGCTTATCCTAGAACCAAAAATTGGAAGACGTGTAACAGATTTCATATGTCTTCGATTTTTCGGTTTGGCGCGCTTTGCACGTATGCACGTATGGCACGCGGGCCCAGTGCGGGTTGGTATACTTGCTGCGCCCTAACAGGGTCATGTACTCATAAGTTTTAGCCTAGCCTGTAACTGAGTGTACATTATGCAAAAATAAATCAAATTAATAAATAGGACAGGCTGCGGCCGACAATTTTCATATATTTTGTTAGATAGGGTCTTAAAGCTCCGCACACTTGGTGTCGAATTGCAAAGTCGCAACGAGTCGCACCGCTACTTGTCGCTGCGATAAGACGCACAGTTTGTGCTGGCACTTATTTTTTTATTTTCCAAAGGATTACCAACAACTGAAAGCATAGAGCTCCTCGAATCTCCTTTGTTGAAGTACAATAAAGTCTTATATACAATTGAAACTCTTCACTGCACCAGTATATCGTGGTACATCGGGTCGTCAAACAATATTTTCTTTCTCAAATAACCCTATTTGAACCATAACAGCTCGCTGTTTTCACTTGAAAGATTTTCTTGAACGTGTGCTATAATATCGAGTTAATCTCTATACTATAGTAAAAAGAAGGGAAATAGTGGAGCCAGCTGACATTTTTACACATTATTACTGACATATTAAACCAGAAACGTTGACATTTTATAGCCTAAGAGGTAAACATGGCTAAAGACTGTTTCTGTATCACGACGAACTTTGCTTATTACTTACCAGGAAGACGTAAACGATAAAAAGTGTGTGAGCGATAAATAATGTAGTAGAAACGTTGCGAAATTATACTTCTAGGATGATTAATCCAATTGGGTACGGATACCAAGTTTAAACTATGTATTATAATTAAAATTAAAAATACATTTTCATTTAATAAAAATGACATTACGGTTCACAAAAACAATTTTTCTAGTACTAAATAAATATTACATTAAAAAATGTATCGTGCACTAATGGAAAAAATATTGTATCACAGACATCAGCGACTTCCATACTAGATAACATTAAAAACAATAAAAATTCGAACGTGCTACATAAAGAACAGAAAAAAAAAACAAGTGCGGGTTGGACCACGCACAATGAAGGGTTCCGTAGTGGGATGAATCTTCCCCATAAATAAACTTAACATTGTAGCTGAAAAACATGTTCTCCCATACATCGATATACTTCACGGTCAATTCTCAAACTGCAAATATAAGTTTGTAATCGCATTTTTTTGTGTGATAAAACTAAAAATTAACTATTTTCGGACTTTTCCTTTACATGTGCTGTGAGACCTTGCTTCCTGCCAAATTTCATGATTCTAGGTCAACGGGAAGTACCCAGGTTTTGATTTATTTGCGAGTATCAAATTATGTCGCATAAATGGCCGTATATTATTATTGCGTTGACTTAGAAACTTGATTTTTTTAGAGCTTCAAGGGACCACAGACATACGTACTTGATATTAATTTCAACTTGATATCTCCACGCGTTCCTGAGAAAAAGGGTCTTGATAGACTGACGGACGGACAACGAAGTGATCCTTTAAGGGCTCCGTTTTTTCCTCTTGAGGTACGGAACCCTAAAAATATAAAATAAACTGTAAAATTAATTTAAAATAATAAAAAACAATAACTTTAAAATAAACTATGGCTTTTACTATTTCGTTATGTTGGACATATTTATGTGCGTGCACGAGAGTACACGGGTGAGTAATTATGTATGTAAATTGCGTTGTAGGTAAGTCGCATTTAGGTTTCTGAATGTTATGTTTAAAAAAAATAGTGCCAATCCCCTTTGTGTTATTGACTGCAGTAAAGTGATCATAAAAGTATGTTTTAAATTTAAAAATTACTAGCGTCAAATAAAGTTTCACCAACGTTGATCAGTCTTTCTATTTTTAAATGAGATTTATGACAGAGCAACTCTCTAGAATACCCAGCCAATTGTTCAAAACGCAGGTGACCAGGAGAAGTTAAATCTTACCAAAGTCATAAATCACAGTGACTATTACAAGATGAAAAGGAAAAACTTAAAACTATGCATAGCTACAGATATACTATACAATAGACGACGTATATTTAGTAAACTAATCCGCTTAACTGTTCTTAAAGAGTCATAAAGAACCCTGTAAGAAATCCTCACAAAATGCTCAATTTTTTTTTAAAAGTATTTCGTATCCGAGTTCACAACAAGGCAATTGTGAAACTGAGGATGCCTCGTTGAGAGGTGAAACACGTGTCGATTTCTTGCAGGGTTCTTTATGACTCTTTAAGAACAGTTAATTAAGTAGATTAGGTTACTAAATATACGTCATTTATTGTATTTTATAATGGATTTCCGCAAAGTAACACCTGAGTCAGTTAACTACAGTTATACTGTTAACGTTAGCATGTTGGTGACGCGAACCCAAAAGATTTTCCCCTACCAAAATTCGCTCAACGTGCCTAAAGAAGTTTTCACTTCAAAAATTTAGTGCCACAAATTGTGCCAAATTTAGTGTCTACATAATATTACCGACATTCTTGTTCAGCGGTTTCGCCGCAATGTGATTAATAACTTTGGTAGTGACGAGGCGCTTCGCGGATTTTTCAATCGAAGTTAGCTCGCACTCTAGCTCAGGGCAAAAACGTGACATTAAAATATGCAGGAGGCCGTTCCACTGGCATCCTATCGATCGAAAAATACCCTGGCGTTTCCTGGCTACTGCTGGCATCCCTAACTTTTCTACCCTGTTTTTTTTTCGTTCATTCTCTAGTGGCTGAAAAGTTTTGGCCTGTTTTGTGGCGGTGTGTTTTACTAATGTGCTTTAGAAGCTCGGTTAAGCTGAGTTAATTTATTTTCAAGACAAGTGCACCTGCGCTGTGAAAGTTAATTACTTTACTTTTTTTAATGATAGATTGTAAACTAAAATCCGTTGTATTTTATTTTAACTCATAATTTTACTTAATAGTTTTAACAATTTTATTTTTTCTTTACCATTTTTAAATTGAGACATATTTTGGTCAACTAACCACAAAAGCGTACACAACATTTGCCAGCAAATTTCCTCGCATATTCATTAAGCTCTCACAAAGAAACGTAGCCCTAAACAATGTCAAAAAACAGCCAAATTCTATCAAATATTAAAAACTCCAGTACAAATCTCAAAGCTTCGCAGCACTTGTTACAATTTACCCTGGGTTCCAACTAAGCGTTCCTTTAAGTCGTAGAGTGTACTACATAAGTAATGCGCACGTAGTGGTACCACAAAGTACATAGGTATTCTACAGAAGGCCATACAACGCGTGACAACAGATGCATGTACGAGTACACATTCATCCGCACGTATTACGATTTCAAACAAATGCCAGTCGCGAGTGCATGACTCACCGAGCAGTGGTGGCCCAGTGTCCTCGGCCCCGCCTTACGAGTTAAAGTTCGAGAGTTTGAACCCTAGCAGGCGCCTTACTTTGTGTTATTTGTTCCCCACCACTGCTCTCAAAACGGTGAAGGAAAACATCGTGAGGAAACCGGCATGTCCTAGAACCGAAAATTCGAAGATATGTGACATTCGACCCGCACTGGGTCCGTGTATGGATTATGGCCTATTCCCTCTCACAGAGAGGAGGCCTGTATCCCAACAGTGGGAGCACTATAGGTTGACTCTGCTTTTGCTGCTTCTGCTGAGTGCACTTGCACCTACCGTACGTACAACAGATACACGTGTCTATGTGTGCGTGTTTTTCGCTCCTTGTATGTACTCGACCTTCTGTATGAATTTTGTGAAAGTACCCTGCGATATGAGACAGTGAAAAGTATGCAGCATGCATAAAGAGGCGCGACGTGGTGTAAAGCGCTGCCGTATACATTAGTCGGTAAGGCTAAGTTTAGATGACGAGCGCTTTATGTGCTGCAAAGACGTCGGTAACATTTCAATAAAACATGCGTTGCTTTGAACATGTTATGGGCTATTTTAAGATAATCTAAAGTCTCTTGCAGATTCTACATAAATTTTAGTTAATGGAGTATTAAGTTAATTTTATACCTACTAACTACTACTGTACGTTGGGGTTAAAATTTGTCACTTCTTTATACTAGATAACATTCCTCAGATCTAAAATTTAATTTAACTTTAAAAGAGGTGAACGTAAAATCGAAGGAATAAAACGGAACCTACGATAAAAATGATTTGTTTTCAATAACCAGCTACCACTCGTCTCTCTTCGTGACAAAACGAAGTGTCAAAGTACCTTTTTCATCTGGATGACGTCAGAATTGTAGGCAAAGCTCGACAAATGTGAGAGAGCGTCTTCGCGCTCGTCATGTTAACCCTACTGGTCAACTTGACAAACGGTAAAAATATATACATTAAAACAAAGGTTTTTTGATGGTCATATTATACCATAACCTTTTAATAAGTACGTAGAATATGTCTCATACCGTTTCAAAATTGTTATCTTGCAACGCTCTTGTAGACCATCGGCTTTGTGTTGAGCACTTGTTATCTGAACTAGCCTAAAGGTGAGAGCACACATATGACAGTGTAACGCCGTGCTTCTAAGTTTAGAACGCTTTTTGCTCCGTGATCCACCATAATCTGATTTTCTTTACCTAGTGAAAAAGAGATAGCAGATCAGTAGTCCGATCAGACTGTATAAAACACGAAGAAATATTATAACATATATACATAAACACACGCTTTCTTCCCAAGGAGTAGAAACTACACTACACCACCTGCTACGATCCTTAGATACTACTTTATAACATAACACATTTTATTATAACATAATTTTGTATTAAATTTATTATTACATAGTCACATTGATAATAAAACACGAGAAAGCTTCAGCAAAAATGTGACGTATAAAAACTTTATTCATTTTATAATATTACTAGCTACGCCCCGCTGTTTCACCCGCATAAGTCTCGATCCCGTAGGAATATCGGGATAAAAAGTATCTTATGTCCCAATCCAGGTCATGGTCTATCCATATGCCAAATCGGTTTAGCCGTTTTAGCGTGAAAGCGTAACAAACAAACAAACTCACTTTCGCATTTATAATATACTTTAGGATTGAATTTGCTTTTCCATTTCACGTTATTTTGATCCCACATTATCCTCGTTGAGTGCAAATTTTAATGTTTTCAACGTCACGTACTCGTCGTGTTTCTGTACCAATCCATCATTTTACGGTATTTACTTTCTTTTGATGTGCTTTCAGTTTCATTTCAGATGTGTTTGCGCTACTTATGAACATTTTTGTAAAGGTATTTCTGTTGCGTGGAAAATAAATATTCATTCACGATTACTCTGGTGGTTATTTTTTATTAGCTCTGATATATTTTTACAGTTTTGTTGATAAATATTACAAAAATAATTTACACTGTTTGACTCCTAGATTGACAAGTTTCTAGTGTCGAGAATATAGCAACATTAATGATATTTTATTAGCTGTGATATATATAATAATAAAATGTAATAACAAATAAAATCTTAAGTTACCACATTTTCTAAAGGCGACAGTTATGTATAACTCGATTTTTATAACTGTGCGCTTGGAGCTGTCAAAGTTGTAGGTTGTTAGTATGTTTCGAATTAAAATTAAGATCACGCAACTCAGGCTCCCAAGATACAGGCGCTGCCTAGTTTGGGGACCACTGTTTTAATACTATGTTAAATATTCTAGTTACAGTAAGCATACAATATCATTATTTTTGAAATTTATTTTGTAACAATGGACCAATAAATTATTCTTATTCTTATTCTTATTCTTAGTATTGAATTCGCCCGCCCGGTCACCACTTCACTTCCCGGACGCCTCTTAACTTTGTCTTATCATTCGCTAAGTTGTTATTGTTGTTATTTACATCACATACATGCTGTATTGTATGGTTTTATTTCGACGTTGACAGGCGCACTGTTATAAAAAATCGGGACAATACGACCTTACAATGTTGCCAACAATATTGCACATAATTATTCTCCTACCCTTTATTCCAATTTATTTGTGGTCGGTGCAACATTTATTTTTCTTCCATACTTCTCAATTAGTCGTGATCTCGCTAGTCACTCACTTTTCAGCCAACATTATCTTTCGCATAGTCCATTCATCGTTTCTTTCTTTTTTTTTTGTTATTTCTTGCTGCACCAGTTGACGTCATAACGTCAACGCCGGCTGTCGCTGAAAACCAGCGCTGGGGCTCTGTCTCGCATAGGGTCGCAGCTTTATGCTGAGCGATGGCCGTTCTTCGTGGATGTGACGCATATTTTCCCCCAAATTGTTTATTTTCGTGTTTTGTTCTTACCTTGCGTCACGTGTACCGCAAATAAACGTATTTTCTTTCGTTCTTTCTTTCTTTAGTCTTCCCCTATTCGCACCTTCCCATTTTTTTCACGAATTATTATAATAACTGCGATAATAAAACACATTTACAGTTCACTATCACATAATTTACTTTTTACAAAACCGGCCATGGATGTCATTAACCCATTCATTGCGGACCTCAAATAGCGCTATTACGCACGATATGGCCATTGTAGCTCGTGAACGCTCATCATTATAAGCGCCGAGCGTTGTGATTCACTGGTCAATTTGAAATAATATTCGCTATGGCTCCGCATGGCAAGGATTCATTTTATTTTAAAGTATACCGGTTTTCAAGAATCAAGAAATAAAAGTATTTCTTGATACTTGAAAACCGGTATACTTTCATTAAACAAAAGCAGGATTTTAAAGCCTTAAAATCCTACTTTTGGCAAGAATGTCTATCAGACAAACTATCACTACAATGAATAAAAAATCTCATAGTCAAAGTTTTCAAAATGTAAGAAAACTGAAAAACCGGTTTTGCCACTGACAAAACTGTTTTGTGTTCAGTGTGCACACTGTCCTACATTTCACAGCACTGGCCGGAAAACAAAAGCACTCTTTTAAACCCGCATCAAATCTACTTACCAAAACCACATACAAAGCCTCCACACGTACCATATAATTTGAAAAAAGAAGTTAGTAAATTCGCAAAGAGTACGTGGAGCGCCAAATTATAAAGTTGCGAGCAAAGCCAAGTTGTGGCAGTCGCCGTAGATATAAACTTGTAAAACATTAACCGGCCGGAAGTTCTTCACTATTTAGCATATAGAATGGCCCGACGGTGTTATTTTTCCACCACAAACTTTAAAATGCAAATCGCAACGTATGCACGGCGGCTTCTTTGATGTACTTTCTAATTTTAAACTCTCTTGTGGCAACTTTACGAGATCGCAACATGTGATAGGAGCTTAAATGTTTTTAATAACGTATATAGTGGCAGTATTGGGTCTTAAACTTTATTGTATATTGATTTTGTTACATTGTTTATAAATAGAATGAACGTAGAACACTATGATTATAACAACACAATAAATTAGACAACGTAATTTCCCAGTTTTCTTTTTTCCAACATACAATTACGAGCACTATTATTAAAATAAACTATTATACCTTTAGAAACTTTTAAATGTGATTTTCGCCTGTTTTATGTATTGATTTTATTTTTAGTTAGTAGTATTATGCCATAGGTGTTATTTCAAAGTTGCAATCGTTATTCCAAGAGAAAACCGGTTTTAAATTTGGCTAAGTGTTATATACATAGTACAGAGTAAATAGTTCTTGCATTTCTAAGAGGATGCAACTTTGAACTGTCTTTGATGACTAAAACTTTACTATTAGTGCCAATTCACCGTACCTTTCTCTTGATTCGTTCTCGCTCACTGCAATTTTCTAGAACATTTGAATTTTATTGGTTACAATTTCGTATCGATATTGTGAATGTTTCAGAAATGCATCATCAGAAAGGAATCGGGACTTACAGGGTGAACTTATTCTTATTTAGGTATATACACCCACTATAAACCTGTTTTCACTTATATTTAGTTTTCACTGCGCGACTGTGAGTAGAAGGTTCCTCCTTTTCTACCAACTCTTCGTCAATAAGTAAGTCAAAGTTACCCAAAGCTTCGGCATTCGGTATTTTATTCCAACGAACATCCGGCACACTATCTGGCGGAAGAACCACTGATAACATGTTATCTATTAATTTATACTTCAATATCCTATCATTCACCGTCGTCGATGTTAATGAAGGAGACGCATTCACTTCCACTAACCACGGCTTTAGTTGATTGTCAATTATTATGTCATAACCGTAACACTCGAAACAATGTCTATCATTAGCCATCACAGATGAAACAGCCTTCAAAGAATGCACAATCAGCCACTGCATCGCTGCAAATAACTTCTCAGTAACCGCCCGGCCTTGCGTGCCTTCTAAATACAAACGCAGATTCTGCACCGTCATCTTCCCGCCGTGTATGTTATTATAGTCACCGCCATGTTTCTGCACACTGACGTTCGTAAGATGTACATACATATTATCCAACTCCGTAACACTTGTGTCGTACTTCACCGTGCAAAACCTACAAAAGCCGAGTTGGAACAGATAAGCCTTCAGAGGTCGGAAAGAAGTAACCAACACGTAAAGTCTCAGGTCAAACTTTTTGCCCCCTATTAGTAAGGGATTGTCTATATAACGCGAAATAACGTAACTTTCTTTGGTCAGTTGCGGGTGGAAAGGCGTTTTTGCTTCACGAGACCATTTCTTCAGTTTAGATAGCTTGTTTATGAGAAAAATTCCCGTTCCCTGAGATTTTCCACACGGTTTCATGATCCAGGTGCTTTGCGGTGATTTACGGTACTCCTCGACGAACATGTTGTAGTCGGCGGGGAGCACAAACGTAATAGGAACAAAGTCTAGATGAACGTACCGAGTCACCACTTGACCTCCGTGTAAAGCGACCTCGGCTTTCTCCGCCAAAGGATTGCCTTCCCTTTCGAGCTCCTTTCTATAACGCTTTATATTTTTCACGAGCAAGTCTTTCCGCGACAGTTCGTAGTGGTTCGGAAAGTGATTTATTATTTGGTTGTCATTCATCCGGTATCCGCTCTCGACGCTGAATAAGTTCCGGCACGTCTGCGTGGAGGCCCAGTAGAAGTTCCATTCATCGTCGGGCCCAACTTGGTTCCATGCGCGCCTCTCGAAGTTGCTCATCAAAACTGACTTTTCTAAGTCCGTGCAAAAGTTAACTCGGCATCTTTCAACAGCCGGTACGTTGACTCTTCCGTAGAGGCTATTCGCGATTTTCTTAGCGTCTTGATTCATCGCTTAAATGGGTTTATTCGGAATGTTTGTTGTACATATTGACCAAATATTCGAAGCACAGGTGCTCATCCACGGTTGTCATGGCTTTCGACAAATATCCCTCGCTATTGGCTGACATCCAATACGGCTCGTTTCGCTATGACTACGTGTAAACATTGCCGCTACGTATTGATTTTTAACGAGCTTTTCGATGTCGGCACGCCGGCTTACGTGCAACTTTTGTATTACGGGAAAATAAAGGCGATTTCTGATATTAGTAAGAGAATTCCTTACTAAGTAATAATCCGACATTTGTAATATTACGTGAAGGTTTTTCTTACAGCTACTTGTACATACCTCTGCGATTGTATCGAATGTTAAATTGACATAGAATTAATTACTTAGGTAAGAAATTTCAGTAGCTTAGTTTTATACAAATAAAGGCAGTTTTCGCCTAATATCGTACCTACTTCAAAACGAAATCATGCGACATAAAATAAATAAGGTGTTATGTTAATACTGCGCTAATTATCGGGTGTGCTACTGGTATACTCCGGGGCTCGCACTAAGCTTAACACTCGTAAAAGACGTCGTGTAAGCACTTTCCGTGTTAATATTGTTTTGACGTTTTACGACAGCCGTCGCTCACAATGCCACATTGGGCCATGGAATAAGCGATGTAAGAAATACGATTTTATTTTTTACTGAATAATTCTCCGACTAAGTACAAACA
The DNA here is from genome assembly GCA_947364205.1 of Agrochola lota. Taxonomy (NCBI): domain Eukaryota; kingdom Metazoa; phylum Arthropoda; class Insecta; order Lepidoptera; family Noctuidae; genus Agrochola; species Agrochola lota. The sequence continues at coordinate 10,635,737 of OX376223.1, read as the reverse complement.
AGCAATGGTTTATGCAACAAAATCTCTGAAAACTTATTTATGTGTTAAAGTAAACTGTTGAAAATTCTATTTGTTGAATAATTACATTTTTTTTTAAATCTTAAAGTATGTCAAATTTTTATTAATTTCTCAATATTTACATTAACAAGAAACAATTTAAATACTAACAGACTAAAAATAATAATAAGAATCAGCATTGCCATACAACGTGGCAATGCTGCCAGCCTTTTAGGCACTTTTCCTGTTGACAGCGATGCGGACGAATTTTTTGATGCCCTATGATTGTTCCCCCCCACCCCTTTCTTATATACTTGTACATATTTAAATTTTGGATAGAGTATAAATAGCGCCTGTCATTTCCAGCGTTTTTATCGTACAAAAAAAGAACGATAAAAAAGAGATTATATTTTTTTCCTCATAGTATAGCATAGTATAATGTTCCCACTGCTGGGACACAGGCCTCCTCTCTTCGAGAGGGAGTGGGTTATAATTTAACACGCCCATTGCGTGTTGGTAGACGTCACATGTCTTCGAATTTTTGGTTGTAGGCCATGCCGGTTACCTCACGATCTTTTCCTTCACCGTTTTGAGAGTAGTGGTGATGAAATTTTGTACACAAAGTAAGCAGCTGCTTGGGTTTGAACCCACGACCGGGGTACTCGTAAGTCGAGGCTGGTTACCGCTGGGCAACCACTGCTCGCACTTATTTCCTTGGGTACAATTAATTAAAACCGAAATAGTGATAGCCAATCTAAAGTAGGTTTAGCTGTTGCATCGAAGTTCTGCTTCCCACTGCTGGCACATAGGCCTCTTGTCAGTGCGAGGGAGTGGGCGGTAATCGACCACGCGGGCCAGAGCGGGTTGGTAAACTCCTTAGAAAATCCGTCGTAATGTTGATCGCAATTTTCCTGGCCACAAACTCGGTTCGGTAATAAAACACTCATTTCTAACTCTCATATACGGTATGATTTAATAAATGTTTATTCCTTTTCCGTACGGTTTTCCCTCTTGGGTTTCCGAGAAATTATCTTTGTTATGTTAACTTATACTTACGGAGTTTTTCTAATATTAGCATCGGTGTTGATGTTTAGTTAATCAGTTTGTTAGTTTTCTGTTCTTGTATATAAAATCAATAGACGTCACGTGGTACTTATTGTTATAATCGTCAGCCCAGTAAATGATTAGGTCAGCTTCCCATCTAACCAGAACATGCAGCGCATTCGTATTTTTTATGTGGCTCAATCCAATCACTGGACAAATCGAATATCCTCAGGGTATGCAGCTGTGTTTGTTTTTTTTTATTTTTGCACCTGTCACGCTCAGGCGAGCTATAACAGGGACTTCGTCACATAACACTCTCGTAACTGAATTAAAATTTGTCAAAGGTATGATCTGTTCCAAAAGTATCTGATGAAAGGGTAAACAAACCCTGTTCAGGTTAAATTCTTACGCAATCACTCACTAAAGTGAATTAACAACACATTAATCTGTATTTAAAGTTACAACTTTAAATCTCACCACTTTTTCCAATAATTATTGTTTAAATAATATAACTAAATTGTAATTAGCGAAAATTGCTTTTATAAAATGAATCTCAATTGTCAAATGAAAAACATCTTTGTGGTGATTTATAATTCGGAATTTCAAGTTTATGTATTCAATTAATCAAATAAAGCACTCAATGTGTAAGTGGCACTACTAATTGGCATCCACCGGTAGGTTTACTGATCCATTTGTTTACATTTTTACCAAATACTTTTGTAACTGACTATAGCTAAATACTCATATACAGGTCATACAACCAGGTTAATCTGCTTTAATGGGTATAACATATACGTACATAGGATTATTAGTGGATGATTAACATTACTGGGTAGGTAATCCTACACGCATAGGTGCCGTACTAATTAGGTACCTAGCACGCATTAATTAATTATGGAACATTATCTGCAGATTGATATCGGTTATCACTCAACTGTTAACGATAATTTAGCGTCACGTAGAGCGTGTCCGTGACGTAGCGTGATATCAATTATTGCTGAAAAAAAAAAAAATAAATAAGGGCGACGCGCCCCAGCTTCGCACTATTTTTACGACTTTACAAAACATCAACATTTCTTTATTATACTTATGTTAGTTACACTCCGGCCGATGAGAGAATGCGTTCCTGACACCTGTCAGCGGAGTACAAAGGAATACATGTTTTACGAATTTAAAGTTTATTAGTTCCTAATACTGTCCAACTGTCAGGTGTCAAAAACTCATTCTCTCGATGGAATGGACGGAATAGCAAAGCAACTAGCTTCATATTTCTGACTGACCTGATTCCTTGTTAATTCAAAAGTATCTGTAAATGGTTTAATAATAATTGAAATAAATGCTTTGAGTTTGAATACATTTTCTAAATTATGTTGAAAACCACATCAATATCCGTTGTATAGATTAAAGGCTGGCGTACATTTCGGCAGGCTGCGCCGCTTCGCTCCGCATTCCAATGCGTTACTTGGCGGCGCAGCCTACCCAAATACCTATGCGCGAGCGTCATAGCACTGGAGTGGAAATAGATCAAATTCGAAATTTGAATGTGTCTGAAACAATTAGGTACGGCTCCTGCCGCGGCTCCTAATGTGCTTTGGCGCATTTTTCCAATGCCGTGCGCTACGGCTAACGTTACTATAATTTGTGTTTACTCTTAAAGAACACCACGGTCACAGAAACAGTTACGAAAGGGTTTTTATAGGTCTTACCGTATGAGTATTCCCACAGAAAAATATAATGGCGTATGACCATGAATTGGCAATTGCATTTCAAGTATTCTTGTAACATAATGAAGAGAAAAAGAGCACATTTTAATAAAATTTTCCCCACCTTATTCATGTTTTACCTACATGACAGTAGGGTGTACATACCCATAATTCATTATGCAAATGCACTCACATTGTATGAATTTGTACTCAATCCAGCATGTGACGTGCGGGAATCAAACCGCGATCCGCATCACAGGCAATCTCAGTGAGCTAATCAGCTTTTCTGTCAATCAAGTCGAGAGAGATAATTAGGTAAGTGTGTTAGCTTACCTACTCATGTCTCAAACCACATTTTATTTTTGTTTGTTTTTAATTTTGTTCAAATGTGTTCCTTGCATACGGCAGCATAACCAATCTGTAATGTTCCCACTACTGGGACACAGGCCTCCTCTCGGTGAGAGGGAGTGGACCGTAATCTACCACGCGGGCCTAGTGCGGGTTGGTAGATGTGACATGTCTTCGAATTTTTGGTTCTAGGACATGCCAGTTTCCTCACGATGTTTCCCATCACCAATTTGAGAGCAGTGGTGATAAAATAATTTACACAAAGTAAAGCGCCTGTCTGGGTTCGAATTTACGATCTACAACTCGGTAGTCGCTGCTGTTACCACTGAGCTACCATTGCTCCGGATCAGTAGATACTGTGCCAAATAAAATAAAAAATCTTTCTTTCCTCATTTCACTTCGTTTCATGACAAAAGTTTTCCCTTGGTAAATAATTTTATGTAGGCAAAACAAAATACCGAATTCATCACTTCATTTTATATTTTGCGTTACAACGTAGGTACGTGTACCAAATTTTTATGAGCAAAAAAAATCCGCAGTATTTTGATTACTCGAAGGAAATAAATTAAACAACAGCTTTTATTAAGTGTGGCAAACTTTTAATATTTCATAGCGTTTTCCTTAAGGAGATTTATTGGCATAGTTATAAAACGTCAGGCTGTAAACTATCGTAGAAAGAAACAAGGGCGAAAACTTTTTTTCATTCAAAGAACCATGTTATTAAAGACCTTGCCTGCTGAAATTTCATCAACACATAACATCACGCCTGTAATCCCCGAAGGCTTAAGCAGAGATGTACAACCCTCATTTCGCCAGTTATGTTTAAGTCCCATGTAATAGGGGATGAGCCTATTACCATCAACCGAGCACAAATCCGGACTCCGGGCAAGAGAAAAATTCTAGATGGAAAAACCCAATAACACTTTGTCCCTTTGTCCTCATGTCAACGAGGCAGTCCTTGTTTAAAAAAAATGTTTTTAATCATTTCTAGAAGACTTGGTACTTGATACAGCACAGACAAATTATGTACTGTACCTATCATCGTAAACTAGCACATTATGGCCTTATTTTATTCTTAAGTATAACAGCCAGTTTCGAGCAATTTGTTTTTTATGCCATAGATCTGTGGTTATATTTTATCCGTAAGTGACTTTTATGTTCATTCAATACACTAGACGTAAATAAATAAAGCACAAACTAACGAAATAATTAAAATTTATCGTTCGTGCGTTGCCGACAGAAGCTGGTGATAATAAATAATTTCGTTGAAAAAGCAGCCATTTGTGCTTTTTATAACTTTACGAACATACGACACAAATTAAATGCATTATTTATTATTAGTGTTATGCCGAAAACTATCATGTTTATAATGTTTGCCATTATTAAACCCTTGTATATCTAAACACTATTATTGCTCTTTCAATTTTGGATTAAGGTAGGTAATGTAGGTAATTCATTAATGTAAACTTGGAATAATGAAATGTGAATAACGATATTATAATGAAATCTCTTAAATTAATTTCGTTAAATTTTAAAGTCTATTTGGATTTATTTATAAATTAAATTTTCCCGTAATTATGAATAGTATGATTCATTTTTTGTAGCAAAAATTTATCGAAAAATATTCTAATATCAAAATTGCTAGCCGAATCCAACTTAGCCATTACCAGGAAACAGTAAAGTGTTACATTAATAAGCTATAAGGCAGCAAAAGTGTAAAAAAGTACCACGGCAAGTAATACAGCAGTGTCGAGTGCCGTAAGAGTGCCGTAGGAGGCCGTGGACTAAGAGCTCTCCCATATAGATTAATGAATGTGGACGGAACAAAAGAGGCGTGCGCTCGGAAAATAGGGCTCCATTCTGTTAGCCTAAAAGAGATACACCTAGCAGTATATATAAAAGTGAGGGCAGGTTGTGGGAAAGATTTATGCAACGATGAAAATATGAGTGGAAGGTTTTCTTTGGGAAAACTTACGTGACGCTGATTTTGTTAAACAAAGAATTGTAAGCCTAGGAGCAAAAAACGCATCAGGGATATAGGTGTGCTACTATTTTGCGTATTTTTATATTACTTACAGCTAAAAAACAATAGACGACGTATATTTAATAACTTAATCCGCTTAACTGTTCTTAATGAGTCGCAACACGTGTCGATTTCTTACAGGATTCTTTATGAACCCTGTAAGAAATCGACACGTGTTTCGGCTCTCAACGAGGCATCCTCAGTAAGGCTAACATGACAAGCGCGAGAACGCTCTTTTTCTCGTTTTGTCGAAATGTGTCTACGATTCTGACGTCATTCTAATCCCTAACGTAAACGACGAGTAAACTCGAAAAAGGCGCTTTGACAAATCTATATCTCGCGACGAGAAACCGAAGTTTCAAATGATTAAAAACAATTAATCTTTTATATGATAGCAACATCGGCTTGAGATTCATTCATTCAATGGTGCCGATTCTCGTGTCACAAATGCCAGTAAACTAGACAAAAAATCACCAAATATTTGTTTATTCCTGTCAAACGACAATTTTCCATTCTGTAATAAGACTACAGTGACACAAGTTAACTATATTTTAATTTATTATGGCACTGAGTTATTAATTTTGTGAAAATGGCAATTTTGCTATTCTGTATTTTTGACGTAACGTCACCTAACGAACATGAACCAAAATTCACACCAACACTTCGACGGTACAAAAACAGTAGGTACTGTATCTGTTTTTCTTTTCTTTTGCTTATATCTCGAAAATGGTGTGTCCTATCGCAAAAATAATGAACATTTCGACCCTTAAATATAACCCATAAATCCCTAAAAGACAACATGTAGTTAATAATTTTTCATATGTTCCATATAAAAAGCAAAAAAATCCTTATAAAACACGCCATCCAAAATAAATAGTAGTTTAAAACTAAATATTATTTAATAAATTGTAAACTAAAATGATGACTAAAATAAGTACAATTGTGAAACTGCCATATTATTTTGGAGTTTTTTTTTTGTATCATAATTTTGTCTACTCTTCTCGTCGTTAAATCGGCTTGTTCCACTTTTCCCCCCTGAGAGAATCAAGGAGGAAACTGAACCCTAATGTAAAAAGAATCAAGAAAGTCCCCTTTTCATTTTGAGTTATTCCACTTTTCCCCCCTGAGAGAATCTGCCTCAAGGGGGAAAACTGGACCCTAATGTAAAAAAAATCCAGAAAGTCCCCTTATCATTTTGGATTATTCTACGTTTCCCCCTGATTTTTAATTTTGATTTCTACGCTCTTAAAGTAAATAAAAAAAGGAATGATTAGGTACAATGTAAATCGAGGACGAGTAAATACGACAAAATTACAGAAAAATCGCAGATTATCTCGTGTTAAACTGTTAAAAATCGAGGTGCCGTGTTAGGGTATGTCGAGAAAACATGAAGTTTGACAGAACGAGTTGACTATTTTGTATGGCAGCGCTGTCAGAAAACGAGAAAAGTGACAGAAATAGACGAGAATTACTCGCGCGAGAGTGAGTAATTGTCGTGTGTGTAATGTTAGGCCTACAGGATGAAGATTGACTTGTTGCGAACCCGGACACGACGTCTTGCTACGTCAAGCGTCGAGAGTAGTCAATCGTCATCCTGAGGATGCCTCGTTGAGAGGTGAAACACGTGTCGATTTCTTTATGACTCTTTAAGAACAGTTAAGCGGATTAACTACTACTAAATATACGTCGTATATTGTATTTTATCATGGATTTCCGCAAAGGCACGCCTGAGTCAATTAACTATCTCAAATACAGTTGTTATAATTGTTATTAATTACATTTACGAAGCTAAGCCCCATTTACATTATGCAAATTTCTTGTCTGAGCATACTACCTGCAATAAAATTGAAGCAATAAATTACTTGCATCGTCTAAACACTGTTTAGCCAGTGCATCTATTATCGTTACTTCAACTTATGGTATGCCGCAGGCAATTAAATCGCAGCGTGTAATTCAAGCACGAAATATGTTATGTTATGTGTTATGTTATATATGTTGGAAAAAAGCTAGGCTACACTAGCCAAGAAATTTTCCAAACTCTACGTAAAATGCTCTGCTTTGATTGCTAGACACATGGATGTACCATGTCTATACAGGCAATCAGTAAAAAACCTAATTACAATCAAGCACGTATATACGAGATACCTACTGGACCTTCATTTACAAAAAAAACCTGAAATTCCCTGAAATACCCAGAGTAACTTTTCTGGGTTCACAACAAAAGTGCCTATTAAAGGCTGTTTCCTGACCCCACTCGTGGTAAAAGGCTTCCCTAATATAGACCATAGAAATAACATGTGACCCGGGCGTCAGGTAAATAATTTTCATTTTCCACCACCGGCTCGGTTTCTTTCGACACGTTTCGTGTAACTTCGGTAACGTCCGACCATCATCGGCTAGTTTATCGTGAAGGAAATAATATTTTATGCGGATAAATCGGTGAACGGTATATTTTAAAATGGGATGCTCAGACGCGTTGCAATTTTCTATTAGTTTTTAAAATGTACTTTAATGCAGTTTGTAATATAGTGGAGCTCGCGTTATTTAATTTTTTAATAAATATGCTAAAGCCTTGATGAAAAACTCACTCTGATAGAATTGATTAAACCGATTTGAGTCTTTATTATCTAGGAGTACAATAATATTATCATTACAGATTGGCCGTCATCGCTTACCAATGAATTATTATCAATATTAATTAAAAGCGTTTACAAATGAGTTCATTTAATACATCGAATCTGTTAATCAGATGGCATAATAAATTAATAAATAATCTAGATTATTGGATTAATTTCAATTTGATTCGCTTGTTTTGATAAATTACTTTAGCTACGGCGATATATTACATCCTGATTCATTTATTTTCTTATTTTGTTTTGTTTTGCGATTTTATACACAATCACACTATTTTCTTATTTTGTTTTGTTTTGCGATTTTATACACATTCACACTATTTTATGTATCTACTTTTTGGCGCAGCCCTTTTTTTTTGAGGATGGGAAATCATCAAATGACTTCTCCCGCTCTGGGCGGAGCGAGAGGGCGTGCCAGACTTTTACTGACTAAAACCCACCCGTGTTCCTTCCGTTGCCCGTGTGCCGGGGCCGCGATATCCCTTTCGGACAAACCCGCAACCCCAGAAGGCATTGGTCTTTCGACCCCGTCGGTTGGTGCTGACATCTCTTTGAGGCGCGCGTGGAACACAACGCGCCGTCGACCCGGGCTTGGTCCTTATCGGACGGCGAGCTACCCATTGCTCACCGTTCGCAAGCCCGCGCCTACGGTAGCCGGAATTCAGCTCGTGACTCCCGACGCCCGGGGCGTCTACTGCGGCGACTAGAGGTGCGAGGGCGTGCAGCTTGCATCTCCCTCGCGCGCTCCGCCTCCTCCGTCGCGAGCATAACTGCTTGGCAGAAGGAATTTTGGCGCAGCCCTGAGCCACACTCCCCTGATAATTTCATACATCGCACTTAACACTTATTATTTGGTTTTTAATTTTTTATCTGCTGTAATTAATTTAATTGCATTATTGTGTGCTTTTTAGTCTGTGCAAATTTTTTTTTTCTTTCTATCTTTATAATTTATTTTAAATATAACAAGTGACCTGCCCCTGCTACGCACGGTTTTTACAACTTGACATAACATCAATATTTATTGATTATTTGTAACTTTATTAGAATGTTTGATGAATGAAATGAAATACACACAAACCTTCCGGAATAAATTCTCTAAATGATGATCTAAACTGCATCAAAATCCATTGCATATTTTAGAAGAACAACGCGATCACACAGACAGACACGAAAAGCGACTTTAATCTATAATCTATGTATATTTTTATATCAAAGTCGGGTTAGTTACACCAATTATAAACCAAGTACGGCTGGACCAATTTTTATGATCATTGATTTTTTGGATTTATATTCGGCCCAAATATCAGAACAAGTACTAAAACATCGAAAAAAGTCACGAAAAAACATTAATTGTTAATTAATTAGGTAGGAAGGTAGAAGGTAGTTGGTAGGTAGGTAGATAGGTGGATAGGTTAGGTGTGGCATAAATATACTTAGTGCTACCCTTGCGAAGCCGGGCCGGGTAAAGCTAGTTATATATAGATGTTAAAAGCCCTGTGCCCGATGGGATTTCCCATTAGCAAAAGTGATTTCCATACAAACTTTTATTTATTTAACCTCTTAGGGGATGAATTTTCAAAAATCTTTCCTTGGTGACCTTTGTTAGGTCTTAAGGAACTCTTGAGCAAAATTGCATGCTTCTAGACCCGGCTATATAGGCTGTGCGTTGTCCGATAGTGAGTGAATAAATATAAATATAATAAATTTATTAATATACGTAAGTCTTACATCTAAATAAACTCTTTATTTTTGTAGTAGTAGTAAAAATGACGAAATCCGTACCTACGGTCCAAACAAACAGCCATCCAAACTTATAAACTTACTTTTTCCATAAAGAAAGTCTGTATAAAAATATGAAGAAAACCATAAATCTGGTGATAAATGTCTATGGTTGCATATAAATTCTCATGCTCTGTTGAGCACACCCGGAGTTCCCGGGCAAAATATAATTATGTGGGACACCCCGGATGACCCGGGCATACAACAAATGCGCATTTAGCCCAAATGTTTGTAATAAACAAAACATGGCGGTGTAATGTTATTATTTTTAATGATGAAGCCGTTTCTATGCGTGAGTATGTAAATGAGTGTTTGTTTATTCGTTTGTGGTGTTTGTGAGAATGTGGTATCGTGAAATGCTAGGTAGTTTGCCTGAAGTTAATTAGTAAACTAGTCGCTGGTACAGGCAGCAAAATAATTCTAAAATTGAATGAAACATTAAAAAGCATACCTAACTATACGTATAGCTACTACGCTTGTGCTAACGTGGGAAATAAGCTAAATTATGTGTGAAAATTTTAGAAAAATGAGAGCACTATTCTTAAAAATGTATTGTGTAATAAATATGTACAATGAAGTAGTATCGAATCTGTCTGGCTGGTATTGTTCTGGCGCAAACACGGTTGAACAGATTTGAATAAAATTTGGCACACAGATAGTTTATAACCTGTATTAACTTACTTTTAATCCCAGTAGTATTTTCTCATAGGTTATTTTCCGACATCCACGCGGGCGAAGCCTCGGCCAAAAGCTAGTTGATGTTCGTCGAGTCTTGGTTCTATCTCAAGCCTCAACATAAAAAAGCCATCCAGCAATAGAAAAGAAACTCTAGCAATAAATATCTCGTACAGCTCATTCGGACGGGACCCGTCATTGACGGTCCGTCAAAAAAATCGATACGTCATGACGGATGCACGTTCACATTGCATACGAAAACGAGTTTTTTCGCGATTCGTCAAAATATTCGAATGGATGTACACATTTGATTCGTGATTCAGAGTCTTGCACGAACGCTTCAGCGGATCCGTCACAAAAAAATCACGATTCTTATTTTTTTTTTTACGAACTTGATTTTTAAAAGACGATCCGTGATTTAAAACGTGTGCATCATTTTTCACGATTCGTGATGCGTGTGAACACTGGCATATAAAAAGCATTGCCACCGTCAAAAAAAAAACGAATCGTGAAAAAAGATGTATCGTCGAAAAACACGAATCGTCCTCGTGTGTATGAAACTTAAACCGTTTCACGACCCATCCTGTTCTCATAACCAATCAACAAAGAAAATTAATAAAGGAAGACATACAAAGCAACGTACATCAGCGGAAGCCAGTCTCTAAGGAAATTAACTTTAAGAATATTGCACAAGTTTTAAAACTTTGCTTAAAATTTTGTAACTAACATATACACGTAGATATATATTGGCCACATTCCTTTGGTAAGTTCGTAGAGCGATGCGGGCATCGCCGCGGGAGGGCTCCAGCGAATATACAAAACTTTAATTAAAGTGCAGAACGTAACTTCGTCTTAAATGAATCTAAACGCCGCACTGTGCTTATCTTCGACACTGATTAGGAACAAAGTTACTATCCAGTAGACTGTTATAATTCTCTTTTTGGAAAAACGAGTTAGTATTTCGGTGTACGGTCAGGGAAATTGAGACAGTACATCAATTGGCCGTGTTGTGATTTGAATAATCGGACAATTTAAGTTGTTACTCAATTTAATAAGCAATTTAATTAGTAATTTACTAGACTTTACCTATCTACGCATAAATAATTTAATATTGTTTTAGTTAGGGAAAGTGGTGTTGTTCCTAGATTTTCCCCCTTTACATTATCTAAGTATTATTTAAACGAGTATCTAGTAGGTATTTATTAATGTGCCTAAATAGCTAACGCCAACGTGATGTGATCACTAAACTGTTTGCGAAGCGCGCAGAGTTGCTTGTTTATGGAAACGAAGTCAAAATGTATTCCTAGCTATAAGATCCCTTCCTAAGGGCCTGTGCACACCACGTTTTTTAAACGCGCCGCCGACGCGCGTTATAGAAACGGCGTGCTTTTATCCTACAGACAGTTGTGCAAAGGTCCTGACTTGCGTGCGTATCGCTTCAAACGCGCGTTGACGGAGCGTTTAAAAAACGTGGTGTGCATAGGCCCTAAGATCACTTTTAGCTATAAGGCCGCCCATTGTGACATTCTACAATAGCGGATCCAGGGGGCTAAGGGGCTGAAGCCCCCCCCCCCCCCCCCACAAGCATCTGAGTTCTAGTTCAAGCATTACTCTACCTAAGGTACAATTTTCATGAATTATCCTTAACTTAACAAGTATTATGTTTTCAAGTTTGATGTTTCTATGTTACCTACTTTTTTTGAAATTTGAATCCGCGCGCCACTCATTCTGCCTCTAACGTTGCCCGGTTTGGCCGCCATGTATATTCTCTGGTAGTCTACAACCTAAGGAAGTGATTGACGAATTTTGTTTACTTTCCTAAATCTACCCTGAGCGGGGGGTCAAGCCCCCCCAAACGACAATCCTAGATCCGCCACTATAATGTAAAATTCCTACTATATAATAAAGAGTATTATATAGTATTATAATATTGTGTGCTTTTTAGTGTTTACTTTCCTAAATCTACCCTGAGCGGGGGGTCAAGCCCCCCCAAACGACAATCCGCCACTATAATGTAAAATTCCTACTATATAATAAAGAGTATTAGTAGTATTCTATGTATCAATTTGGGCGTATATTGAACTATGAGTACAATATTACCTTTATATTATCACAATAAGTTCTCAAAATATGTTACACTGGACGTGGGTGTCACCGTTTTGTCGCACTCTCGATTCTACTCGAGTACAATCGAGGACGTCTATTGTTGAACATACCTTCATTAGGCTCTAGTACGAATGCGCGACATAAACGTAACGTAAATTCGAAAAATGTAATTACTATTCTATAAAATTTTGCTTTAATTTTCGCGACGCTAATCACATTTCAAACACCATTCTGTCTCTGTGATCTTCAAACGTTTGACAGAAACTGAAAGTTGTTGGAAATACGTTTACCGCTGAACGCATTTAGCGGTGAAAGCGGATGTTAGGCACTTGTACACGTCTCGGTTACGTTACATTACGCCGTATAAGCCGTGCCGTAGAAAAAACGTGACCATCAACAAGCCTCCATAGTGATCCATACAACACTGACGACAGTGCCTACACACGGCGAATAAAGCGTAGTTTTTCACGACAAGAAAAACGTGTGTGTACAAAGGGCCCATAGATGTGAATAAAGTCTTAAAACTAGGTAAATATTATGTGCGAAACAATAATTTTCAATTTTAAAATATTTGAATTTATGTTACGTTTACGCCGCGCGTTCGTGCTAGGCTCAGTTGTTTCTTACTTTTACTTTTACTTTTCGGAATGTATACCAAAGTATAGGCCTATATTATGTATGATTTGGATTTACGGCTCCTTAGGGACAAACAATGTACGATTCTGTTTTAATATTTAATTTCTAATTTGGCAAGAGAATCCGGGTTAAAGCTGTTTATTAATGCAGCTTGCATTGGTAATTTATAATCAGCCGAATTTCTAGCTATTAGCGGTAATTAGTCATCTTGAAAGTATGGCAATTAAGAATGAATTATGTAGGAAACATCACATTGTAAGTCTTACATAATGATATGATATGAGGAGCTCATGGCTAAATAATAGCAGCCGCACGGATTGATCCAACAGGTTAAGCTATGCTTGCCGGGGTTGGTCCGTGGATGGGTGACCATCTTTTCATACCGAGACTCCTCCGTGCCTCGGAAATCCCGGCTGTCATTCGTGGGTCTTTGACAGTCGTAACGGGTCGTCAGGAGTCTGAAAGTCTGATAACCAGTCTTACCAAGGGGTATCGAATTACCCAGTTACTGGGTTGTGGAGGTTAGTTAGGCAGTCGTTCCATGTAAAATACTCGTATTCAGCTGCATCCGGTTAGACTGGAAGCCGACCCCAACTTAGTTGGAAAAAGGCTAGGCAGATTGGATTTTCGTGATAGACAGAAAACCAAGAGATACGAATATTATTTGAGTACTACGGTCCTCTCAAAAATAATTTCATTACTAAAGTTTTTCGCAATTTTATTTGACGAGCCAAGTTCTCTTGATTTTTAAATCCCTACGATGGCTGTTTGCACTGATATAGCTCTTAGCGGTAACAGACGAAAATACATGGAAGCTATCCCGCGTTTCACGTCGGTATCGTCGCGGTAATCGGTAGTGTACAAACAACGTAAATCCAAAACAAATAAATTTATGCATATCGACAAAGATCTACAATTAACTCGGCTTAACTGAATGGCTTTTCTGAACCTACACGAATGTTTTAACTGTCGGAAACTGCTTTGTTGATCGAAACGGATCTACGGATCTGATCGTAAATCTCAAACTTGCAACTCCGTTGATATGGTTATGTGGTTGTAAATAAACAGTAAAATCGTGAATTCCGTTCCGGAACTAAACAACAGAGCTGTTTCATCAAAAATCGTCGGGAGACAATGATATTGAATTTGCTGGAAACTACGTTTGTATGATTTTGTTGCGAGTTCAGGATTGCAATGTTGTATTTTTATTTTATCTATGGCATTAAATTTATAAAGCCAGTTGTAAAATCATTTTACAAGGTCGGTTTTTTTTCTACACACTTTTGAAATTGCAATAATTTTGAAAGTACAAAAGAAAGGAAGGTGAAGACTGTACAGGCGACCTGATGAGCGATACATTCAAGTCTGCTGCACCGAAAGAGTCCAATACCGTAGCGGCTCTGTACATGTGTTTGATGTCATCTCTTCAGAAGGTCGCACAGAGCTAGTGGCCGTAGAAAATGGCAACCTGACTCGGGAAAGATATGCTCAAGAGATCCTTAACGAGTATGCCATATTTAGTAAATATGGGTGATGGATCGATACTGATGCAGGATAACGCCCGGCCACACACCGCTTGGGTCATACAAAAGTCCATTTAGGAGGCTGATATCAATTTAATTGCTTGGCCATCAAGAAGTCCTGATCTCAATCCGATCAAGCATACCTTTTTTTTTTTTTTTTTTTTTGAGGGTGGGAAATCATCAAATGACTTCTCCCGCTCTGGGCAGAGCGAGAGGGTGTGTCAGACTTTTACTGACTAAAACCCACCCGTGTTCCTTCCGTTGCCTGTGTGCCGGGGCCGCGTTATCCCTTTCGGACAAACCCGCAACCCCAGCAGGCATTGGTCTTTCGACCCCGTCGGTTGGTGCTGACATCTCTTTGAGGCGCGCGTGGAACACAACGCGCCGTCGACACGGGCCTGGTCCTTATCGGACGGTGAGCTGCCCATTGCTCACCGTCCGCAAGCCCGCGCCTATGGTGGCCGGAAGTCGGCTCTGGACTCCCGACGCCCGGGGCGTCTCCTGCGGCGACTAGGGCCACGAGGGCGTGCAGCTTGCATCTCCCTCGCGCGCTCCGCCTCCTCCTTCGCGAGCATAACTGCTTCGCAGAAGGAGGTGACGGCCTCACATGCACTCTCGCTCCGAACCATGGCCTGAACCAGGGCCGGACGCGAGAGATCGCCGCCGCCGATTGCCTCCGTGAGGACACGGCGGTGTTCCGCCCAACCCGGGCAGACCTCCACCGTATGCTCCACCGTGTCCTCCGGGCGATCCACACAGTGGTGACACCCGGGCGTTTCCTCCCGCCTTACGCGGAACAGGAACCTCCCGAAACAACCGTGTCCGGTGAGGACCTGCGTCAGGCGGAAGGTGAGGACGCCATGGCGCCTCTCAAGCCACTCCTCAAAGAGGGGACTTATCGCCGCAATTGTGGCGTGCCCAGCGCTGGGTTGCGACAATCGCACACTCCATGCCGCCATGAGATCCCGCCGGAGCTCTGTCCGCTGTGCCGTGATTTCTCGCGGCAGCGGAGTTACACCCCGGCGTTTCGCCTCCTCGCGCAACTCCCACATGTGCGCGAGGACTTTCGCCTCCAGATCCCATGGCGGTAGTCCGGCAAGGAGGCTCGCCGCCTCACGGGAGACCGTGCGGTATCCCCGGACCAGCCTGATGGCCATGACCCTTTGGGACGCGTTCAACCGCCGGGCCGGTCGCAGCCTCAATGAACGCGCCCACACCGGTGCCCCGTAAAGGGCCATGGACCGCACGACCCCCGCGTAAAGCCTCCGGCAGGAGGCGTTTGGACCCCCCAGGTTGGGCAGGAGCCGCTTCAAAGCAGCCCCAGCCCTATCCAGTTTGGGAGCCAAACGTCGGAAGTGCTCCACGAAGTTCCACCGGCTGTCGAGGACGAGTCCCAGGTACTTCATCGTCGACTCGACACCGATGTGAACCCCTCCCGCCGTAATCTGGGAACCCGACAGTGGCGCGTTCCGAGGACCATAGAAACACATGGCCTCGGACTTGTGCAAGGCCACCTCGAGTCCCAGTTGCCGGATCCTTTCGACGATTGTCGCAACCCAACGTGTCGCTAGTTCGGCCGCCGCCTCATGCGACCTCCCCTGCACCAGGACCAGCGTGTCGTCAGCGTAGCAAACCACGCTGACGCCGCTAGGGAGGTCGGCGCGCAGCACCCAGTCGTAGCCGATGTCCCACAGATGCGGTCCCAGGACCGATCCCTGTGGGACACCGCACGACATCTCTCGCCGGTTCCACTCTCCGTGGTGACCGGGGTAGATGACGGCCCTGTCCGTCAAATAGGCCTCGACCACTCGACAGAGGTAGGTCGGCATCCGGTGATACCGGAGTGCCTCCCTAATGCAACTCCAGGGCAGGGTATTGAAGGCATTGGCGATGTCAAGAGACACCGCCAAGACTACCCCACCCCGGGCAACAGCATCCCCCGTCGTGAGGGCTCGAACGCGCATGATGGCATCCACCGTAGAGCGCCCCTTGCGGAAACCATACTGGCTCTCCGCCAAATCCGGCCCCACTCGCACCAGCTGCCCGACAAGGCGGTCTGCAATTACTCTTTCAAAGAGCTTGCCCACCTCATCGAGCAGCACGATGGGCCGGTAAGCGGACGGAGAGTCCGCCGGGCGCCCCGGCTTCTTGATGAGGACCAGTTTCCCCGTCTTCCAACGAAGTGGGAACTGGCCCCTCTCCAAGCATGCGCTTAGGAGCCCCCGAAGTCGAGGCCCGAGAGCCTCTAAGGCCAGAACCCAGGCTTTTCCAGGTAAGCCGTCGGGTCCTGGGGCGGTATTTTTGGCACTCAGCCTACGTACCGCCACTCTCAGATCTACCTCGGTCACCTCCGGAGTATCGTCGTCGTCGTCCCTGGTGTGGTCCGCATCGGGCACCGCAGGAGGCGGAGCCATGGGCGGGGGAGTATGTTCCCCTCGCGAGGGGAACAGAGCGCTCACCACGTCCTCCACGAGCTGGGGCCGGAGACTCTGCGTCAGCGGGGGAGCCCATGGGCGGAGCTTATCTCTCACCCATTTGTATGGGCGTCCCCACGGATCTCTGTTCAGAGTCTCCAGCGACTCCTCGCGGGCCAGTCCTCTGGCCCACTCGATCCCCGCTTGGAGGGCGGTCTTCGCCGCTCTGTATCCTGCGTGCACGCCGCGCGTAAAGCGGTCAGCTCACGCGACCACCAGTACACCTGGCGCTGAGCACGTCCGGGCTGGACCCGGGGCATTGCCACGTCACAAATTTCGGACATGGCCTCCCGGAACCACTCCGCCTCGTCGTTTATGTCGGCAGGCCTGTCCGGTGATGACACCCAGGCCTGCACGATCGAGGCTTCCAGGAGGAGCTCCCGGTCCAGCTGCTTCAGCGCCCACCGCGGACCACTCGGGGTCTGTCTGACCGGCGTGCCCGAGGTCTGGGCGGAGACGTCAAACCGGATGTACTGGTGATCGGAATAGGTCTCCACCCCCTCCATGACGCGCCAGCCAATGACACGCGGCGACAGAGCGGGGCTGGCGAACGAAATGTCCACCACTGACTCGCCCCGCATCCGCACGCACGTGGGGACAGAACCCCGGTTTAGGACGACCAGGCCCGACTCCAGAGCCCAGTCCTCCACCATCCTGCCCCGTGTGTCCGTTAACCGGGAACCCCAAGCCACGTTCTTGGCATTGAAGTCCCCGAGGACGATCACGGGGAGGGGATGGTACCCGACGACGACGACTCTCAACTCCCCAAGGGAGTTGTGGAACTCGGCGAGAGTTCGGTTCGGGGAGAAGTACGCTCCTACCACGACAATCTCCCCGAACCGTGCTGCCACGCAACCCGGTCCCCTCTTGACGGCCTCGAGGGACGGGGTACCGGCGGCGGCCGACGAAATTATGGTCACTGAGCCGCTCAGGTCCTTCACCCAATCATCCCTGGGCGGGACAAAGTACGGCTCAGCGACCACGGCGATGTTAATCGACCACTGCGCCATGCTCTGGAGCAACAAATCCTGAGCTGCGGCGCAGTGGTTGATGTTCGCCTGGAGGAGGCGTAATGGACCTATTAGCAGTCCATTTTAGCCCCCCCCCCGAGCCCCGCGTGAGGGCCCTGCCACGGCGTCAACGGCGGTGGCGGCGACGACGGTGGAAGCGGCAGCGGCGGTGGCAGTAGTAGCGGTAGCGGCGGCCGCGGCGGTGACAGCGGTGGCGGAGGGCTTGCCCCTGGCTTTGCCTTTGGCGGGTTGGACGCAGGCCTTGCTCCCAATCCGGTGCTCGGCCGGCTTGCCAGCCGCCGCACATACGGCGCAGTGCGGCGTGGCTTCGCAAGAGCCGGCCTTGTGACCGGGCTGACCACAGCGATAGCAGTGATCGCTGCGGTCCACCTCCGAGGTGCATTTAGCTCCCACGTGGTTGCCCACATGGCAGCGGAAGCACCTCAGAGGTTTGGGTTCGAGCAGTTTGACCTGCGCGGATACCCAGCCCACCAATAACCTTTGGCCCTCCCCGGCGATTTTCCTGGCCGCCGACACGGGGCAGCTCACTGTTACGGCTCGCATCCCCGTGAAGCCAGGACGGATGGTGCCTGCCCTAACCTGCTCGGCAGAGCACCCCCCAGTCCTGACGACAGCGGCCACCACCTGTTCCTCCGCCACTGAGTCGTCCAGGCCCGAGATGCGCATTTCTACGCACTTCGTGGGCCTGGACACTCGGGCCTCGTCCGCATTTAAGGACGCACTAAGCTTTTCAGCTAGGGCGTCAGCGGCCGGGCCACTGGCCGCTCCGGGGAGCTCCAGCATCCGGGCCCCAGTCGCGGTGACCCTTACCCGGATGCCCTGAGCGGCACCTATCTCGTTAAGGTCCACCGCCGCCCCAATCTTGGAGAGCACGTCGCGGTAGGACACGCCCTTCTTCTCCGCTTCCGGCTGTAGTGTTATCACTACAGCTGCGGACTTCGGGGCGCGGAGCCTAGCCGCGACGCTTTGCTCCTTGCGCCGCTGCCGCCTCGCCTTCTTTTTGGCCGCCCTTTTAGCCTTGCCCGCCTTCTTCTTCTCCCCGGCTATTTGCCACTCGGCGTCAGCCTGGGGAGATTTAGGAGGCAGAGGCGGCCGTTTCGCCACCTGGGGCGGAGCTCCCGCTGCTAGGGCCG
Organism: Agrochola lota; assembly: GCA_947364205.1. Lineage (NCBI taxonomy): Eukaryota > Metazoa > Arthropoda > Insecta > Lepidoptera > Noctuidae > Agrochola > Agrochola lota. The sequence goes on along the minus strand of OX376223.1, from coordinate 10,616,632 downwards.
AGGCCGGGGCCCCCACCGCCTTGGCCGGGGCCCTCGCTGCCTGTGTAGCAGCCCCATCCCTGGTCTGCCCTGACGGACCCGGTTTGGCCACGGCAGCTGCGGTGGTGGCATAAGATGCCGCCTTCCGCTGGCCCGAGGCCGGCTGGCTCGCCGCTAATGGAGGGCGCAGGACCACGGCCTCCAGTACGGAGAACCGGCTGTTGAAAGCAGCCAGCTCCTTCCGCACCAGGGCCAAAACCCGGTCCTCCGCCGGCAAGGGCGGGCCCTGCCCTTGCACCGCTCCGCGCTGTAGAACGACGCGGGCGCCGGCTCCACGGAGCGCGGCCAGGTCTGCTCGGAGCTCCTCATTCTCCTTTTGGAGAAGCTCCGTGGCGGCTGTCAAGCGGGCGACCTCCGCCCGCATTTCCGACATACCGTCTAACGGAGGCCCAAGATGGAGAAAGGCCTCCGCTGCCGCCATAATGGAGGCCGTGGCCGCAGGTATGGCCTTCTCTTTCGAGGACTGCAGCTTTTTTAAGGCCACAGTCCTGATCGCGGCCGCTACGACCTCCGCAAACCTGGCCGCTCGCTCCGAATTGGAGCCCCCAGCGGCGACTTTGGCGGCCTCGTCGGACACCACTCCTCCCTTGGCACGGTTCGCAGCGGCGCCAGCCCGTGCCGTCGTGCCCTTATTTGGGACGGTGACCCCTACCGACTCCTCGGTTGAGGCCCCGGACGAGACCTCGGGGTCGCTATCCCCGCCGATTCCTGGGGGGGTATCGGGCCGCTTGATGCGACCCCGATTGCCACGCCCCAGTTTCGAGGTCACCGCGCTGCCTCGGCCTCTCCTAACCGTAGGCGTCTTAGCGACCGGCAGGCTTTCCTCGCTTGAGGATTGTCCCGCCGATCCTGCGCGGTCCGTCTTCTCGTCACGCGAGCGTTTCCCCCAGAAACGCCCGCGTCCAGTGTCCCGATCGGACCTAGCTTGGTCCCCGGAGGGGATCAAGCATACCTGCGATGAGCTTGGGAGGTAGGTCCGAAGCCACAGACCACCTCCTATCACCCCCATGGCTCTAAAACAGGCCCTCATGAAAGAATGGGAGAAAATTCCCGAGCCTCGCCAGCGAAACCTCGTCTGCATTATGCCTAGCCAGATCGAAGCTGTAATCAGAGCCCGAGGAGGCAATATCAGTTATTAAAATGTAAATAATGCGTAAAACATAGTCATAAATGTTGTTTGACTTTTTTGCTAGTAAGTTAAAAATGGCTATTTATTGCTTTATTTTTTTATATTAAAAACGCTAATGTATAATAAACTATAAGTTCAAAGAAAGTTGATGAAATTTTCAATAAAACGTTTTTTATTTTGAAACTCAGACTTTTATAGTTTCGGAGAAATTGCAGTTTTAAAAGCGTACTAAGTTTTTAAAGCCAGTGTATTGAAAGATTTTCTTTAATGTTCAAGTTTAGAGCTTTAACTCTTTATTTATTCATGATGGCCCACTTTGTTGACCCCCCTTCCACCCTTCCCTACCCCTTATTAAGGTGTGACGCACTGTATGGATGGCCTTATTCGCATAAAATATTTCAACATTTAATGGAATGAGAAAAATCTCTCTGTACCTTTACTCTGCTTTTTTAGATTTTGTAATGTAACATGGTCTATATTATCTTTGAATAATATGGAGAATGTATGAATAAATGTATTTCCCAATATTTTCTTAACGAAAGAAAAGAAGATACATAATATTAATTTATTATTATTAGGTAACAAGTGCGTGTCCGACCACGCACAATGAAGGGTTCCGTAGTTGGAATGAATTTATCCTAAAAACAACCTTAACAATGTAGTTGAAAAAACGGACTCGTTCTCCCATACGGATTCTATGGGTTTTTTCAACTGCAAATGTAAGTTGTTCGATTATTACTTGTTAACTTGTGGCTCTACAAGTTAACGAGTAATAATCGACCAACTGTGATAGTTTTCTTTTTAATTTCGTTATTTATACTACTGCCGTGAATTTTAATAACTTGAATTTCGAAAGTTGTCTTTGGTTTTGTATTTTCGTTATTTGCCACCGACTTCCGAAATTTAAGTGATTTTTAATTTTGTAGTGTTTTTTTTGGAAGTCGGTTTTTTTTTGTTGTAAAAAGTTTTTATTTATTTCTCGCTTTTTAGTGAATCAGTATGTAATTTATCTAAGTTACAATAGCCAGCATAGTTGCAATAGCTAGTTTCAACTGCTCATCACCTCTAACAAAATATTGCATTCACAATATTAAAGTAATCGATTGGCAATCATATTAAAGTAATCGAATCGCAACATTCGCAACCCGTGAAATACTTATTATTGAGTATTTCCGGTGGCCATCTGTGGTCTTCATTATCAGTTCCACTTTACCAATTTTCGCTGCTTTCCGAGACTAACTGCACGAGTTACTATTAAAAATACCCAAATCGCTAAAGGTGTGCCTATAATATTTGAAGAGTTCCCTCGATTTCTTCAGGATCCCATCATCAGATATTGACCTGATGACAATAGGACCTTAAAAAAAAAAAGAATTTTGCAAATTCGTCTATATAAAACGAAGTTATGCCCGGACATACATTAAAAAAAAAACACCTATCTCGTGCATTACACGATCTTCGACGTACATAAAAAATAAACTCAACCTTAAGCTACGCTTGCCAGGGTTGGTCTGTGGATGGGTGACCATCTTTGCTTACCGAGACTCCTCCGTGCCTCGGATAGCACGTTAAGCTGTTGGCCCCGGCTGACATTCTTGGATGACAGTCGTTACGAGTCGTTAGAAACCCGAAAGTCTGACAACCAGTCTTACCAAGGGGTATCGTATTACCCAGGTTACGTAGTACTAGGTTGTGGAAGTCGGATAGGCAGTCGCTCCATGTAAAATACTGGTATCCAGCTGCATCCAATTAGACTGGAAACCGACCACAATATAGTTGGGAAAAGGCTAGGCAGATTGATGGATATACTCGTATATTACTATTTCTCAAAAACACAAACAGCTTAAAAACTCAAAACAAAAATTTAGACAGAAATAAAGATAAGCTTGAAATTATGTCTAAAGTAGTATTAACATTTCCTCAAACATGCTTGGAAATTCGAACACTATTTTGGCAACCTTCTTTGATAAATCGAAATTGCGGTCGAATACATGCGAACGCCCGGCCGGCAATGTTTGTATGAAAATCCATACGTCGTGTTTAGCGGCCAAATACATGACTATGAAAACTCATATCTGTCGTGTTATTTAAAAATGGAACGAACTTTTTACTTCAACACATGGCAACCAAGGAGGTAACTTATCAAAGATTTTATTTAAATTTCGATTTGGCTTGCAAGTAAAGCTGTTTAAAGAAAAGAAGATACAAATGAACATATTCGCGCTTTTAAAATTATCGTTGTTAGTTTAATTTATTATTTTGAATTTCCGCGCATTATTTGAGAAAAGTACTATACTGATGGACTCGCGTAGGCTTCACCTCGGCCCACATTTTCACGATCGTCCATCAATGTCCTTGTTGCAGGCCGCGACTGTAATGTACTACACTACACGCAAAAAATACAGTTTACGTCAAAACGTTAAGCTTCAAAGTCAATTTCGAAAGCACAAGCCGAGAAGTTTACTTCACTAACTCAAGATTCAAAATTATCACGTGAAATTAAATGAAATTGTCAATTATTTAATTATTTTCAAAGTTTTTTTCGTTTTCAAAACATTGTTCGCTTCATTACATTTTTTTTTTTTAACAGAGACATACGCTCGTTCATTTTACGCGCTTTGTCACGGATACGAAACTCAGGCCTCGGCATTTTCCATGATATTGCCAGTGAGCGGTCCGCCTCTAACCGCGCGCCGCGCTATCGCGCGTGTTCTTCCATATAGAATGTATGGGAGAACATGTTTTTGCAACTGCAAACGTAAGTTAGTCGATTATTACTCATTAACTGGTAGACCCTACTTAACTGTGATAGTTTTCTTTTTAATTTCGTATATATACTACTGCCGTGAATATTCAAAACCAACCATTTAGCTTGACTCTAACAAAAAATTTGCACTATTTCGCAAACGGATCCCTGAATCCAAAGTATAGTAGTAGTAGTTTTCACATTTTCACAATACTTTTGAACGATCTTTTTATTTTACCACTTTGTCGGAGTGATTAATATGTATACCCATGCCAAATTACAGCTTTCTAGTACTACGAGTCTCTGAGCTAGGCCGCGGACAGACGGACGGACAGACAGACGGACAGACAGGCGGACATGGTGAAACTATATGGGTTCCTTGTTGACTACGGAACTCTAAAAATATAATGGATTATCTTGTTTTGTTCATCATTACTGAGAAACATGGGTTCTGTTAGAAAGTAGCTAGTAAGACAACTACCGCTCTTGTTATTATTTTACTAGCTTTCGTCTGCGGCTTCACCCGCGTTGGGATCTGAAATTATCCCACGGGAACATACCACCGGGATAGAAAGTATCCTAACCTATGTCCTAACCCAGGTCATGGCCTATCCGTATGCCTTTCATCCAAATCCGTTCAGCTGTAAGGCCGATGGATAATACTCTCAAATATGACATTTTTTTTTTTTTTATAAAACAGTTTTTTTTATTTAATCATTTTAATAATTCTAAGGCCCGATTGCAACAAGTCACTAAATGCGTTTAACGCTAAATATATTAGAAAATGTGGCTGCCTCGTTTTTCTAGTGTTCGCAAGCGCTACTGCTGAGCATGAGGTCCTGGGTTCGATTCTCCGGGTTAGGTTAATTAAGGTTATTGGGTTTTTCCATCTGGAATGTCTCAGTAGCAGTCCGGAGTCTGGATTGTGCCGTGTTGGCCGTCGTGTTCGATCGTGTTGGCAATAGGCTCGCCCCCTTTTATATGGGACTCAAAACATAACTGGTGAAATGTAGGTGTACTTTAAGTACATCTCTGCCCAACCTACCTACCCTACCAATACAGGCGTGATGTTATGTATGTTATGTTATGTTATGTATATTTAAAACATCGTTCTGTTTCTGCCATCTTCAAACAATTGACGGAAACAGAGCGATGTTTTAAAAGCGCGTAGCGCTAAAGGCATTTAGTGGTGTATGGTGCAAGCGTGCCTAAATGTCTAATAACTTTAAAAAAAATGGTCCCCTATATCATTCCCTAAAATCGCTGCATGTATGAAAGTTCATCACTAGAGAACGGCTCGACCCATTTGGCAGATTTTTTCTGTTGTGTTCGTATTTTTCAGGAGAAGGCGTGTATGACAGTTTTTTTTATTTTTTTGTCCACCGGTATAGAGACATCCAATTCACCCGGGCGACGCCGGGTATAAACAGCTAGTTTTTAGTATTAGTATGGAGTATGGATAGACTTATCTACTCAGCAAAAACAGATTTCGGAGAAAATTATTCTTTTGATTTTATCAGTATGAAATCTGATTTCATAATCTCAAAATTGAAATTTATTTATACCTGAAGCTAAATTAATTATAAAGGCTTGTGCAGACCAGCGCGACGTGACAAGAAAAAATCATAGTATAACAATAACCGGTGTCGTCGCGCGACAAATCGCGCTGGTCTGCACAAGCCTTAAGAGTTTCCTTTTGAACAGTTGGCAAATGAGTCTCCTTACTTTTGTATTTCAAATTAAAGGAAATTCTTTTAATTTATTTCGTTTTAATTTCACCTTTGTTAGTAAAAGAATAATTCATGTTGTTTAAGAATACATCAAATTGAATTGTATAGTAATTAGTTATAAAATTGACTTTAATAATTCAGTGGTTAAATCTTCATGTGAAGGAGATTTTGGTACGTACTGCGTAGCAAAAACCCATTTTTGTCACCAGCAACATTGCTATCTTTCAGATGTGATGATGATATGATGTATGACTTTTATTTTTTGTTTCTAAAAAATAAACAGGGTTACCTGTATTTACATTTTATAACTCCATCCATCAAACTTTGAAAAAACACGCCTTACTCGCACAGTTACTTAGAAAGAAAAATAAAGAAAAATCTTGAAACATACCCGGTATCCCATTCACCAAAAAGTAATTGCCATAAAGACGGCAACATACACGGTACAATAAAATAGAATGAAACGTTAAAATTTATACAGAAAGTTAATAGACCGCAACCTCTGGTGCGCGTCCACATGCTGGCAACATTAATTTATTGGCGCACGGAGCAGGATATTTATTGCTCAGTCTTAGCCCAACTTTCGCTGGGAGCACGCCAGTTTCACAGCACGTGATAACTTTAACCCACAACTTCTTACTACCCTTGTTCTCTTAGAAAAACATTTCTGACAAAAAATTAAGCTTCATTTGAAAATAGATTTTGTCGGTTTTTGTCAGAACTGTGTCTGTATTTTTAATTAAATAGCTTAAGGTTAATAAAGGTTCTGTGCTTAATTAATTGGGCCCTATATAAATATTAAAACATGAAGTTCATTTTCGGACACGAAATAATAAGAAACCCATTTAAGTACTATAATCATTTATTAATTTAGGAACATAAAATTTTCCTAAATACCTTCTTACAATAATAATTTTGCCCGAATTAATTTTAAACAAACTTTTTCACGTCTAATTCCAAAGTTTCATACTAAATTGGGGTTTCGTATGTTTTGAGAGGACTATAAATTCAATTTGCAACAAATTTGTTAATTTGAAATTTATTACCGACCTACAGAATACGCAATGAAGGGGTTCAAACGGTTGGCTGCATAAGAGTGTCGCCTAAATTAATAATGGCAGGTTTCGAGAGAAAGGGTTTCGAGCTGACAAGTATGTACCTATTAAGGCGCGATTCCACTAGTGTGCGACAATATACCGCACACTCAGGAGTTTATTTATAAACGTTCCTTAAAGTTAAGTGACGTTCAAACGTCAAAAATGTATGGAACAGTCATTACTTAACTTTAAGCAACGTTTATAAATAAACCCCTTAGTTGTATGGCACAAATGTTTCTTTCGGTGGATACAAACTCAAACTCAAAGCATTTATTTCAATTAAACCATTTGGCACTTTTGAATTGTCACTCAAGTAAACATTTACAAATGTGCTTCACTGTACGCTTACAAAAATTATGCACAGCTTTGCCGGTGGAAACAGATAGCGATTCTGCATCTCAGTACGTACACTGTTGGAGTTCTGCACAAAATGTTTGTGAACAAATGTGCTGAATACAATTTTGGTGGAACCGCACCTTTACCAAGAACACAGAACAAACATGTTTACAAAAACATGACTGTCGTATGTTAATTTTACTCCATTGTAAAAGTATATTTGCTATTCATTATAGCCTATCATTTCCATTATCTAAGGGGTCTAAAACGCGCTTAAAAAAACCGAGAGTCACTTGTTCTATCCGCCATTGCAACTTTTTTTTCCTTTTGGTTACGTAGATATTTGAGGTTAAAGTTCCAACCTTTTTTTTTTTACGAAAACAAGTTTTAAATTACGAGAATAAATAACTTTAAATACCCCCACGACCCCTGTACCGGTGCATGCATTCATAAATACACTCATTTGCGTGCTTTAGGTACATTGCTCAAAAGTCGTTTCCAAGCAATGATTTTTGCTCAATGTTACTTAGGATGATGTACAGAATGCGTAGGTGACAGCTAATTAATAATAATAAGATTTATTATTAATAATTAAAATTCGATTAGAAAATAAAGACTAAATTAAACAAAAGCAAGATGACGATTCCCAAGTGCAATTTGTCTATTTAAATCCACACAATATTCTTTCAAATTATATACCTAAGTTTAAAACGCAGATATATGTCAGTGGCCTTGAGTGGTAAGCTTGCGTGTTCTGTGCTTAGCTCACGCAACGCGTCGTACGTCCAGCCAGTAATAGGACTCGCCCATCAAGGAGCGCTGTCCCAAATTAGACGCATTATTAATTTATTATACGTAAAATTAAAGATATTCTAATAAAACACGTATACTTAAAGATACATAATTAAATTATCTTTAAAATGGTGAAGGTTTCAGAAAAATATACTTGATAGTTTTTGCGTGATTCTCAGTTTTTTATTCGCGTTAGAAATAATAATAATACCAGCCTGTTACTGTCCCACTGCAGGGCAAAGGCCTCTTCTCATACAGAGAAGGCACGAGCATTAAACACCACGCTTGCTAAAGACGGGTTGGCGATTTCAGACTTATATTAACTATAAGTCCAGGTTTCCTCACGATGTTTTCCTTCACCGATATCAGTAATGTCCAAGATAAACTCAGAAAGTACGTATACATATGAATTGAAAAAGTCACATTGGTACTTGCCCGGATTTGAACCCACAACCTCGTGCATGAGAGGCGACGCCTTAACCACTGGGCCACCACGACAATGTTAGACATAACTTTACAAATTAATTACACTATGTAATTTATGCATAATCGAAAATATTCACAGATTAAGTTATTAAAAAATTGCTCTAATTTGACTTTTTTTTTTCCAAATCATTAACACTACTCGTTTAGACGTGATCTTCAGTATACTCGTAAAATCATTAAAAGTCGGTTAGTGTCGCCTAAACATAAAACATTATTCTACCAAATAAATAAATAACTTTTATTTCAGGACAAACTTTCGTATAAATAATACGAACAAAGACCGAACTAACTTTACTAGATACACATGGCTTGACACAGAACATTAAAGATCGCTTTAACTTCCTCTGTATGTATTATAACACACATACTATTACAGCATTACGGTTACTGAATCTTGGATCCCATAACTTGTGGGAGGCTGTAAAACACGCGTATTTAAATCAGACAGCGTCAGGCTCTACTACTGACTTTTTTGCTGAACTAGGCCTAATTGGCGCAGCCACTAGGCACACATTCCGCTAATACCTTACAACGCACCCTACACTTTTTATTTGTTTTCTTTCTTTTTTTAATTTTCTTTTTACTTGTAGTATTATGTTGTGTTGTGTGCCTTTTAGTCTGTGCTAAATAAATGTATTTTATTTTTTTATTTTTTTATCGTAACTAACATAACATAACATCACGCCTGTATTTTCCCGAAGGGTTAGGCAGAAATGTACCAATAGTAGGTACATCCTCATTTCACCAGTTATGTTCAAGTCCCATGTAATAGGGGGCAAGAATATTGCCATCAATCGGCCACAAATTTAGACTCCGGTGAAAACGACCATATGAAAAACCTAATAACACATTTTCCCGAACCGGGAATCGATCCTCGAGAGATCGAACCTCAGGCTCAGCAGTAACCGTCCAGAACAAAGTCATCTTCTCATAAAAAGAAGGCACGAGCATTGATCACCATGCTTGCTCAAGACGGTCAATCAAAATCGGTAGCACATGGTTAAGATAATGTACTTGATATTTTTAAATGCATCCGAGAAATCAGAGGCAAAGAAGGTCTGATCTTCAACACATCAGTGAACTCTTTGTATCGCTGTTTTCCATAAGTAGCGGAAACAAATTTTTATCAGCGGCTGTGGTTAAAGTCAGCATTTTTTTATTAAGATTGGTTGACACCAGCTAGATATTGTATACACTTTGTTTGTCTACGGTACCGGGTATTACGAAAAAGACTTATTTGCTGCAGAACCTTGATAATTATATTAGTTTAAGAAATTAATTTATACATTTTATATTTTATTATATCGACCGCTTGACAGATTGAGGTGCGACTGTCTCTCTTTTTTTCTATTTTATAAATTAAATGTCTGTCTCGCATTCATGCCATCTACTTGAACACACTGAGGTTTTATTCTAAACGATATGGAGTAAAGCCTGTACAATACCTACTCTCATTATATTCAGCAATAAATATCAATATGTGGGGTCATGAACTCCCATCTAACCAAAATCCAAATAAATACAATACAAAAACGGGCATAGGTATTTAACCTCAAACCCTGTATTTCCCGCGGGAATAAAAAAATCACGGACGAAACCTTTCGGCTAAAAGCTGGTAAGGAAACACACTTGCGATAGCCTGCCAGCCTGCCACCGATCGTTCATTGTAGGTGGGCGAACGATCCGTCAATGCCACCGCGCGCTGATTTTATTTACCGAGAAAAGTACCGTGATTTGTACTACATGTATGAACGGCACGTTTCCCCGAAATTGGATTTAAACGAAAATCGAAGCAAAAAGGTCTGTTGTTTGTAAAGATTTGAGATAAAATCAGAACGATGGGAATTCGGTTCTTTCAGTTATTTTTTTAACGTTGTGATGTTTTTAACGTATAAATCCGTATAATGTTTAGTCATACATAGATAGTAGGTTCCTATTTACAAATAAATCTCAAAGAAGACTATTGTATTACAAAACTAAAAATATTTCAAACATATTAAAAATCTTTCCCAAAAATAAACTATTCATAAACAACCCCAAATTACTATAATTATAGGGCATGAGCACTTTAAGTTAATCAGCCCGTAATATTCCCACTGCTGGGATCCAGGCCTCCTCTCTGTGAGAGGGAGTGGAGTATAATCCACCACTCGGGCCCAGTGCGGAATGGTAGATGTCACAATGCCTTTGAATTTTTGGTTCTAAAACATGCCGGTTTCCCCACAATGTTTTCTTTCACCATTTTGAGAACTGCGGTGATGAACTAATTTACACAAAGTAAAACACCTGTCCTAGGATTCGAATCCACTACCTACAACTCGTAAGTCGCGGCCGTTACCAATGAGCCCTCGCGGCTCTTCGTGAGCACTTGCACTGCTTGTTTTAAATAATCCTTTCCGTCTATTAAAAATAAAATAAGATGCAAGATTAAAATAGACTGTATTTTTTATTACGAGTTACAACAAAGAAAATTTACCCAGAAACAAATCTTTCATTCCTTTTGTTTCAAAACCCGCCATCTTCCGAGCCCGAACCTTGTATTATGAATGCGGGCACCAAGTTCAACTATCACGATTCCGAACCATTAAACACTGCGAAATACTGCTCACAGTGTTGTATAAACGTGTAATATTATTCTCTAACACATATTAGGTGTTTAAACGCATTCATGTCAATTATTAACGCCACATTAACTTGAATGCCGCGAACAATAAGTTGGCGGCGAAAAATTCAATGCGTTACTTAGCGCCTTAATATTTTTTGTGACGTCATCTTTCGCTTCATAAATTTTGAGACATTATCAAAGTGCTGCGAAAGTGTCAAGGGAGTTCGTTTGCCAGTCACTTCAGGATTAAACCAAGGTTAAAGGCTTTTAAAGGTACATTTATAATACTTTAGATATTACTTTGGTATTTATTCCCCGTTACTCAAGCTTCTTATTTTCTTAGCTTTAAGACCCGGTACCTACTAATGTGACTTTTGAATTGTACAAGTGGTATCCAAACTTGGACACCACTGACTTCTCTTGAAGAACAACATCGTCACAAAAGCTGCTGGTCTTCTTACTACTACAACTAACAAATGCTAGCATCATCTCATTTTCCAGTTTTTACTACAATCTATCACAATAAGGGTCAATATTGCTCAAAGTACAATGACCTGCCAATCGCTTACAATTCTCATTTCCCTAACCGCGCAAAAATAGTTTACCCGCAGATTTCCGTGAAAAGTTAATAATTTATTTTCCCCGACCCGAGCATTTTCCTCCTGCCTTTCACTAGCTGGTATACAAACCCGTGCGTTGGCATTTATACATAATAAATAATGACGTCATCCAATCGGCCCTTTCCAAATCATTTGCTGGATCGAATTAGGGAACAGGAAAAAGTTCAATTGAAATATGACACCTGTTCGGGCTCGCTCGAATCAAAGGGCGATGATAAAGACGGAGGTTTTCAATAAAGGGGAATCGGACCCTTTTTCTTACGTATTTATATCTATATGTTTTTCTGTTCCGGGACTTGGGCATTATCTCCCTCCTAATATATATGGTACCTGTGTGTTTATTGACGTAGCATCATTTATTATGTCATGCCAAGAAATTATCGTTTGTTTTGCGAAACGAATATTATTTTCTGAATGAGTTATCTTTGTTTTGGTTCTGATATAAAATGTTTTGCTGGCTTCGATATTTATGGATAGTTCTGCTGATGTCCGCGACTTTTTACGCAAACAAACTTCAATCCTTCGTAGACTCGCTCGGGAGTGGACTTTTCATTAGGTTTTAGTTAACGTCTGCAGTTCTGCACCCTCTTCTATGTATTATTATCTACGTTACATACGATCACTATTTGCAAATAGTAGTTCAGGCTTTAAATACGCTGTAGATCAAACAAATAAATATAATGACCAACAACTGCCCCCACTATAAATTCTTCAGTACATTTCATGTTGTTGAAATACCTACGTAAAACTTAAAATTGGATTAAAGTCAGTAGTATCGGTTCTCCATTGCATTCGGTCTCACAATCGGTCCACGCCGTCAATCCAACAATCTGAAAGGAGATAGTTCTTCAAACTTTCCCCATTTAATTTAATCTTCGTCAGCTGTGGGTGACTATTTGCTTTTACTTTGCAGCTCAAAGTTGGCGTTCACGAAAGAGCTAGAAGTGAAAATTCGAACCGCAGAATTTCGAGGAAGTTAATTTTGTATTTTAAAAGGTCGAAAATGTAAAAACTTTTAAACGCTCTGTGGGATTTTTGAAGTTTTCCAAAGCTATAAACAGCTCATAAAATGTAAAGGAAAATCGGTCTGCTGCACTAACGCACCAAAAAATTGTATATTACGGTGTTTCTTTAAATGTTGCTGAATCCTTTGAACGCGACCAATCATTACTCCAAAGTCTGAATAAACAGTTTAAAACATACAGCGACCCAGTTCGGTATTAAAGGCTACCAGGTCCTCCTCAAAGCACCGTAAAACGTCCTCGGACCGTCGCTACAATTTATGCTCCATCCCGGATTTTGTATGGAAACGTTCGATAAAGGGTGACATTCTGGAAAACATAAATTTCGTTTAGGTTTTCCACATTTTACCCTCTCAACCGAACCAAGCGACCAGCTTTAACAGTGTGGGCAGTTATGTGTTATGTGGAATATGAAAAATGGATAGAGGATTACGAGCGGTTTAAATAATAGGGTCGAGTGTGCTGTTTTTTTTTGTTTTTTTGCAAGTCCTACATGTTGAATGCCTGTAAGATTCAATAGGAACTGAGCGTGGCACTTGATGTGGTCCTGTGTGATGACTGCAAACATTTACATCAGTTAATTTAGCATAAACAGGAATCATCAGCTGTGTAGCCTTTTCCCAACTATGTTGCGGTCAGCTTCCAGTCTAACCGAATGCAGCTGAATACCAGTATTTCACGTGGAGCGACTGCCTATCTGACCTCCACAACCTAGTTACTAGGTAACACGATACCCCAACGTAATTCTAACTACCCGTAACGACTGTCAAAGATCTACAAATGACAACGGGGCCCAACGGCTTAACGTGCTGTCCGAGGCACGGATGGGTCTTGTTATATAATGATGGTCACCCATCCACGGACCAACCGCGGCAAGCACAGCTTAACCTGATCGATCGACCCGTGCGGCTGTTATAACTTAGCCACAAGCCCTTCCTAGCAGAAATATTTAAAATATTAAAATACTTTTCTTTACTATGAAAATAATATACTTTAACGCGATGCCTGAAATAAACTTACTGAATCCTGCCACAGCAGAACACAAACGATAACAGTACGCATATTATAATTATTTTATATCATAGTTATTAACTCATTTTAGCTGAGCCACGCAAATAACAAACAGTAATTATACGGCGCATTTATTTAACATTTAGTTTATCTTTAGGCTTGCTTGAATCCGTGCCTTCTATAGCGTATTAAATCTACTTGACCTCGCCCATTCCGCTTGATACAATTACTTTTAGACCCCTTAAGCTTGCTCTAATACCGGCAGAAGCCGGTAAAGGGAATTTGAAAATAACTTCAGGCGTCAGCTGACATAAAGCTTCCTGATTTTATGTTACTCTGGTATCATTAAGTTAGTAAATTGTTTACGAAAGACAGACATTCGAAACGGGTAAGATTTTTGCTGTTTTAATTTCAGCTTTAAATAAGACGGTTGATTTGTCTATGAGCTGCCAAAGATTATAGAGCGTTCATCCAAAAAGTTGGCAACGTCGGAAATTGCTGCCAAATATTTACCTGTTTTGATTAATTTGGCAATATTACTGTATGGAAATAATAAATATGGCTAACTAGTGAACTAGAATAATAATAAGGAATTTCAATTATAAAACTTCTTTTTCGTTTCGTGTGGTTTGTGACTAACCCAGTTTCAGATTTTTAAAGCCGCCCATGGGCCTCTGACTTCGCTTCACATGCCGTCGAGAAATATCTCTCAGGCATGTTTGCTAACGATGTTTTCCTTCACCATTTTTGAAGCAAGTGATTATTATAAAATACGCACATCTATCCAAAAACTCATAGGTCATGGGAGAGGCCTTGGGTTCGAACTCGAGACCAGCAGGCAGCTGGCAGTCCGACTGTCACATCATTAGGCTACGGTACACTGAATTTGATTTTGTAACCGTTATAGATGTAAAAAACCGGCCAAGTGCGTGTCGGACCACGCACAATGAAAGGTTCCTTAGTTGGAATGAGTTTATTCCAAGAACAAACTTAACATTGTAGTTGAAAAACATGTTCTTCCATACGGAATGTATGGGAAATCATATTTTTCAAACTGCAAATTTAAGTTGGTTGATTATTACTCGTTAACCTGCACAGCCTACTTAGCTGTGATAGTTTTCCTTTTAATTTCGTTATATATACTACTGCTGCGAATTTTTTCACAAATCCAAGTACAACCATTTAGCTGGCCGGGGGGGGGACACTTGACTCTAACAAAAAAATTTCAGTTAAAAGCTGAACGCAAACGGATCCCTGAATCCAAAAATGGTTTTCACAAACTCACAATATTTTTGTACGAACTTTCTAACAATACTCCACAAAATGAGGTAGATGAGAAAAAAAACATCTCCACTTTACGAGTAAGGGAGGCAACCTAAAAAAAAAAAAAATTCCTGATTTTATTTTACCGCTTTGATATGTATACATATGCAAAATTATTAATTAAAAATCATATGCTTTCTAGTACTAACCGTCTCTGAGCCGCGTACAGACAGACGGACAGACAGACAGACATACAGACGGACATGGCGAAACTATAAAAAGGCATTTGGAAAGTTTCCAAATACTTTTATTACATCTAAAACTAAATATTCGGTGTTACGATATTAATTATTGCGTTTCTTAATCAATATTTTAGTTCAGTAGTTAGCCACATTTCATATTTCCATACAGTAATATTGCCAAATTAATCAAAACAGGTAAATACAGGGTGGCAGGGACATCGACGCGAAAACTGTGACCATGGATTCAGTACATGATTCTGAACCCCTTGCGTTGAAATTTTTCATCAGTTATTTAAAAAAAAGAAAAAGAAATATGGCTTTTCTTATTTCCATACAGTAATGTTGCCAAATTAATCAAAACAACGGAATATTTGGCAGCTATTGGCGACGTTGCCCACTTTCTGTATAAACAGTCTTAGAAACGGGGATTCCCATCGGTAAAAATGACGAATTTTCATACAAACTTTCATGTCCTATGTAACCTTTTTATGCAAAATTCCATGCTTCTAGACTCAGCGGTTTAGTTTAAAAAAAAGAAAAAGAAATATGGCTTTTCTTATTTCCATACAGTAATGTTGCCAAATTAATCAAAACAACGGAATATTTGGCAGCTATTGGCGACGTTGCCCACTTTCTGTATAAACAGTCTTAGAAACGGGGATTCCCATCGGTAAAAATGACGAATTTTCATACAAACTTTCATGTCCTATGTAACCTTTTTATGCAAAATTCCATGCTTCTAGACTCAGCGGTTTAGGCTGTGTGAATTAATCTAAGAATTTCATTAAGTAGATAAGGTACCTGTTCATAAGTCAGTATAGGTACCTACCTGCCTGAAAGCCAAGGATGAACATAGGTAGGTAATCAACTAGGTACAAAATTTCATTTCTATGAAAGAAATGAAATTTTGTACCTATTAGTTTCGCAATCACATAACTTCTTTAAGGTTCTGCCCATGTTATAAACTCGTAACTAATCACGCAAAGAAGTCATCCTGTATTAAAACACGAGCTTCAGTAATTACTAAGTGAATGGAACACTGACTCACGAGTAGACAGCTCCAATCGTTTCCGTCGCGTTTAAGACACTCCATTACCCCGGTTCCCCTTGAATATGGTAGCTTAGCTAGGGCAATAAACGGTTAATGTGCTTAAACGCTGTTTTTCTAGGCATTCAATTACATATATTGTTCAGGGTTAACATCAACGTTTGAAATCTCTGATGGCAAAAATGGGGTCTTGCTGTCAATTCTTTGTGGTAAAAAAAATACTTTCCAATTTTTGTAGGTATTTCTGTATTCTATTTATGTACATAAACCCAATTCTAAATTAAATAAGCAAAAGAACACAATATAAAATACAAAAAAGTACTTTATTGTTAAAAGTCTAACCATTTTTGTAGTCATAAAGAACTATGGCAAAAAAAAATCTCTAGTTCCTGACAAACATTGTACGGAAAATTGGCAGAACATAGAGATTTCAACATGTTTTGTTGTGAATGTTTCGAGTGCAAACGCACAGTTAGCATCAAATTCGCAAAACACATATTCGTTAGTATGAAACTGACACGTATCAAGAAAGAATTCTCTCGACGTCGATGTATGTAGTGAAGCCACTGTAAAAAAAAAAATGTTTAAAAAACTAAAAATCTAGATGAAATAAACTACTGTAAAATATAAATTAAATAACAATTTTACAAGAAAAACCAATGATTAAAAAACCATTTTCGTGCCTTAGGCCACAAGTCAATCACTTCTCTTTTTTTGGCTCTGGCAACCTCGAACCATCAGTCAACGGCTACAATTTATCTCTCTAGAAGTTTCCACGTTCAAGTGACACCACCCACAACTTATCTACTTAAATGTTAGCCACTTTTTATTCAGGAATGCTGATCTATCAGGAACAGTGATTGGTTAGTTTTTAAGAGCGTTCATTCTGAAAGTGGGCAACGTTACATAATATAGATGTTACATATTTCACTGTTTCGATTAATTTGGCAATATTACTGTATGGAAATAAAAATGTGGCTTATTAGCGAACTAGAATATTGATTATGAAATGCAATAATTAATATACGATATTCATTATTGCATTTCATAATCAATATTCTCTCTCTCTTATCCGAATATTTAGTTTTAAAGGTAAAAAAGTACCTGGAAACTTTCCGAATGCCTTTTTTAGACTTAAAACGGGTACAACATCAAATTCAATGTTATAATTGCAATTCATTATTAATGTTCTTGTTCGCTAGTTACCCACATTTCTTATTTTCATACAGAAATATTGCCAAATTAATCAACACGGGTAAATTTTTGACAGCTATTTGCGACGTTGCCAGCTTTTAGGATAAACGCTCTTAATGGCCACCCTACAGTACCGTAGGACCTACAGTATATAACAATTTTAAAAACAAAAACTTTTGACTACTACTTGTTACTTAGAACTAAACTATGAATTACTATCATAGGAACAAAAGTGTTGTTATGAATAATGTATACCAACCTTCAAAATTAAAACCAAAAAAATAAGTTATTGCGTTTGCATTGAATCGCGGGGTAGAGAGAGCACCGAATATTTTTTTCTCAGCATGACTACCCGCGTACCCGCGTACACGCGTACTTACTTACCTACGTGATTTCATACAATAATCTAGTTATTAATTTACAAACCCGTTATAAAATATGATTTAGGGCACGTGAAAACTCCACAAGTTCTCGGTAATATTCATATTTTTCCTCCTGATAAAACTGTAGACTGATTTAGTGTGGGTGCTACATTTAAAAACATTATCTTTAGGTCAGTGGGAACCCTAACCTAACAAGTATCTATGCGATCGAAATCAAGCTTAAAATATTATTCATTTGTTTCACTAATTGACGTCATAAATTGTCGGGGAACAATTCAACTAAAACAGACTAATGCCTTGATCATACGTACCGAGTAGATGGGCGAGACAGTCGTCTCGGCCGAGTCCTCGGTACGTGTAAACACATCACCGAGTACTGGGTCGACCGCTCGACCGAGTTAAAGGGCGAGTTCACTCAGACCCTGTTGTATTTACTAGACCGAGTGGGGTACCCCTGCGCTTCCCGCACTGACTCGCTTGCCCACTCGGCAGGTATTAAAAGTGCACTCGGTGCGTACTCGCCACTTGGCACACGTCGCTCGCAGCACGGTAACGTTTCCCGCGATGTTTGTGATTTTCATCAAGTGCTTGTGTTTTTGTTTACTATTATAGCTAAAAATATGAAATGGCACGTTTAGACGACGTTAAAATTCATTAATATTCTACTATATAATATAATAAACGTGAAAGTTTTTAAGGATGGATGGATGGATGTTTGTTACTCTTTCACGCAAAACTACGAAACGGATTTGGACAAAACTTGGCACACAGATAGTTTATAATCTGGATCAACACATAATATACTTTTTATCTCAATATTCCCACGGGATCGAGACTGGGACTGAGACTGGTGGGGCGCTGCTAGTGGGTATATAAATCTCACTTATGTTTAAGAGAGTTTCCGTCTACAGACTATATAAACATTTTCATAATTTTTTTTATTAAATTTTTGCGATCCATTTCTCGCTAGTCTGCAGCGTCGTAACTGAACTGACTGACTGACTCGGTGCTAATTTAAAAAATACGTTTAAACACCTACTCGTCCGCCCAACTCTCTCGGCATTTTGCTGGCTCGGTCATCTACTCGGTACGTGTGATCAAGGCATTACACGAGATAAAACTAACACAAACCATCAATTTAGTCGGCGAGAGTTACCTAGTATGTATTTTTTGCTAGCATATAATAGCTGGAATATGAATGTTATTTGTATAAATAAAGATAAATAAACATTTTCATTGTAACTGTGAACGTCCAATTAAGCTAGACTGGAGAAAGACTTCAAATTTGAGTTCAAAGGTACGAGAATAATACGAAATTGTACGAAATAAAAAGCTTATTTATAACACAATACTGTAATTGGCAAAGGTTCTAAAATATTCATAGAGAGTTTATTACTTTAGTTTGCATGGTTTGTTTTTCATCTAGCTAGATAATCATATTTGGCTGTCCAAATTCATTTCGGAGATAAGTTGGCAAATATTTTTTACTGCCAAAACATTGTTTGCATAACTAACTCTTTCAAATTAATTTACAAATAGAGAGAAACTTTTTCCAATGTGTAAAAACAACTCTATGCAATAAATATGTAACAAGCCTTGGTAATATCAAGTCTGAATTGGCATATTGTTATTCACAGTACGATTCGAACAATCACCAGGCCATAATATATCATCGCATTCCTCGCTGAGCAATAAACTAAATGATAATAAACCCGCTTGTCGCCGTCGCAATAAATTTCACTATTTGCTGGGAACAAAACACAGTATTACATGAAATATAACCCAATATGGGGACACACAGACAGCACCGAACATAGCGAAGTCGAGTTACCACGACACTTGAATCTGACTTACCGTTTTTAGAACTCAATTTTTCGAAATCAAAATCTCATCGCTCTGGTTTACGAACTCGAAAAAAGAGAGTTTGCCATACCTTTTCTCACAAATTGTCAATTCTAACTATTCTTACTCAGAACAAACTGCAACAAAATTTAAAAATCATTGAAAGCCGTTCGTCTAGAAGTTAATCTTGTCTGACCCAAAGTCAGATTTAATGGCTCTAGAAATGAAAATAAAGTTGAATTAGATAAATCGATAAACTACATAGTTACGGTCTTTAAAACACTTCAACATAGTATTATGTCCCGCCTTGTGGTCGAGGTAAACGTAAAATGATCTTCCTTACTATTAAGATAAGCAGAATTAAAAGTTTGTTCCAGGAAAATCCGAAGACATGAGAAATCCGTTCCCCAATAACTTTAAGTCTGTGGGTTAATCCATAGTGACAGCATAGGACATATCCTTTATCAAGATAAAAGCCGAGGACGGCCTGGACCACAACGATTACGTCCGAAACATTTTTATGTAAGTACCATTTTATATATAGGATCCCAAAACATAACGTTTTTAGCTTGTTTTTCCTCGACTGTTTTCGCATAGTTTCCTATGTTTTTTTGCATCCGTTTCAGAGTGGAACCCTAATAAAAACATGCCCTAGTGCACTCGCGGAACACAACCCAATATGCATCGGAAAGTCCATTAAAATCCCTCCGAGTTTTTACGAAAATGGTGTGCATACAGGTAGATAAGAATATTCAAGTTTATTTTAATGTTTTTCATGTTATGTAGCTGGTTATTGTGATGTGAACAGAATATCTATCTTTCTTCTACCGTAGGCTTTACGGCAGGAGAAAAGCCAAATTTATGCTGGCCAACCAATCGCTACTTATTTATTTCCTTGACAAAGTGAATGTAGTAAAGAAGAAGCTTTCTCTTATCACCAGTTTTATAATTTAAAAAAATTTACAGCCATTTTGAGAAATATTCATTTTGAGGTGTATCGGCCGTTTTCCGAAAGCTAATGTTCAACAATGACTATAAACCGATTAAACATATTGATAAAAGCACCTACTTACCTTTATGTTTAAAGTTAAACATTTATAACGATAACAATATCCCAGTATGTGAAACTTTGTTCTTATAATTATGCATAGACAACTTCTGTAAGCGGTATGTAGGTTAAACTGGAAGTTCCACAAGTGAATACTAATTGCTAACTTGCAGTTGAAGCATTATCTAGACTTTTATGTGGATGGGATACGTTGAGAACCCTAACCTGCTTAAAACTTATTGAAGATCGATAACAGGTATAGAAAAGGAGTTTGGCTAACTCGCAGTTAAGCGTTATCTAGACTTCCTATGTAGATGGGAAACGTTGAGAAACCTAATCTGCTCTAAAATTATTGAAGATCGATAGCAGTTATAGAAAGGGAGTTTAGCTAACTCGCAGCTAAAGCATTATCTAGACTTCTATGTGGATGGCATACGTTGAGAAATCTAATCTGCTCTAAAATTATTGAAGATCGATACCAGTTATAGAAAGGGAGTTTGGCTAACTCGCAGCTAAAGCATTATCTAGACTTCTATGTGGATGGCATACGTTGAGAAACCTAATCTGCTCTAAATTTATTGAAGATCGATAGCAGTTATAGAAAGGGAGTTTGGCTAACTCGCAGCTAAAGCATTATCTAGACTTCTATGTGGATGGCATACGTTGAGAAATCGAATCTGCTCTAAAATTATTGAAGATCGATAGCAGGTATAGAAAGGGAGTTTGGCTAACTCGCAGTTAAAGCATTATCTAGTCTTCTATTTGGATGGGATACGTTGAGAAACCTAATCTGCTCTAAACTTATTGAAGATCGATAACAGGTATAGAGAGGGAGTTTGTTTTCCACAACCGAATTCTAAATCGCTTTCATTAATGCACTGTCAAAGTGCACCAAAACAATTGTGGTGACTAGTGAGCTAGGAGATGACTTTCTCAAGCTTAATTGGTAAGCTAAGGATCGTAAATCGTAATTTATTGTTGACATAAAATCAAGTTTGGCTACTTGTACGTTAGATACGAAGTTTAAAAAGTTATTTAACCGTAACACAATCGGCTCAGCTTACTTCTCCACTGATAAACTAACTTCTTTTGTTTTGCCACCATTACCAATACTCATTAAACTTATTCTCGTTTGTTGTTATTTCTTAGCCGAGTTGCTATTTTTAAGTCATCTGTCCAGTAGGCGTGGGAAACCCTGAACTTGTCAAGCTTAGATCGGAATGTTAATTAATTATGTACCTGCAACCATTATTTTTCATAGAACCCTTTCTCTAAAATTCCTGCAACATCTAATTCAGCAGACAATGGGCGTCAACAGTACTGTCTATACACAGTGTCGACACCGTTGCATTTTAAAGCCAAACCAACCAATACTTAATTCCAGCTTCCAGTTTTACAACCCCCATGGGATTGCACAGGTGATCTATAATGTACCTGAGATCACAGCCGCAGTAAAGATTGAAATAGTAATAATGTATCAGGCTACAATTTCCCTAAAGAGTTATACGAGCTGCGCGGAAAACAATCCTTAACACGGTTTTTTTGCCAATCGGGAATTTACGAGGTCAAAAGACAAAACCGGGGCAAAAATCTAGAAAGATTTTCCTACCAGTACTTCAATTTAGGGACCACCCTCTTTTCTGTAAATTTTTCTTAACCTAACTTACTCTAGGTTGTGTTAAAATTATTATAGATCTTTTTCAACGTAATCTAAATTAATTAAGGAAATGGGCTCCGAATTGAAAATGAATAACACTATATTTTACAAACTATTGCCCGAACCTTTGGTACAGAACTAGGCATTCATTATAATACTAAACACGCAACTATTTAAACATGGTTATAACAATGGTGCAGCGTAATGTGTCTAATTGGGATATAAAATATTAAAAAATAACTTTGTTAATTTCAAACAACAAGCAAATGCAGTTAAAGCTCCTATAATGTATTAAAAACACAGTCCTGACACTGATCGATCAGTTTGTTAAACCAAACACGCCTCATTACGCGGGTAGAGGAGATGAGTGGTTAGAATTTTAATTCCGGTTGGCAATAATGTATTTATGACTGATGTTGGTAAAATTATATGGAATAGGGATGTTGATGAATTTTGATTAAAATAACAAAGAAAATTTGTTTATTCTGCACAAACAACACGCACATATAAAGACAAAAAGACATAAAATACACAGACACAAAAGTAACGAAAGGCCTTCTATTCAACCAATAAATAAAATAAAACAATGTTGTTAATTGGTTGATGTCAAGGGTACGGACCAAAGACAATATTATTACGAAATTACTCTTAGCACTCTTGCGATATTGGCAAATGACGACAAAAACAAAATGCTAATTTCAGAGTTAACTACTTTTATAACAAATAATAAGAAAAATTATGCTGTGCGTCGCATCTGAGCGAGAACAGGTCATTGTTCAGCGAAATGCTGTGATATTCGGACGAACCCAACGTCAACAGCGCTGGTTTTCAGAATACTCTTAGTCATCCATTGAACACACTCTATGCCTCGTCATATAATGTTTTTAGTCACTCCATACTTCTATAATGTAAGTACAAAGGCGAGAAAATAATTTCTTATTACCCCGCTTTATGTTAAACGTAGGTACTATGGTGATCTCAGAAAATGTTGTAACTAGAGCCAATAAGTAAATTATTATACTGATTATATTTCCGCCGTTCACTTCTTACCTTGTCAGTTCTTGTTCACGGATCCTGTTGAATGAATCATACAATGATAATTCTATCCAAAAACATTATACGCGATCACCAATTCAACTGCCAAATACAATGATTTACCGCCACAGTATGATCACCACAGTTATACCAGTATACGCGGAAGGCCGACGTTCTGTAGAGAATATTTACCGGCCGCTGATGATTTATACAAACTGCCTCCGTGATTTAAGGCTCCACACTACGGGTCGAAGCTGGTGCGTGTCACGGACGGTAAAGTGTCCGGAAGTTTATATTACACGTGTTGCTGTAACAGCTGTGACGCAACGTTGCCACACCTGGCACACTAGAGCTTGTGAATAAAAATGTTGGAATGGCTTTTCGTTTAATATACCTAAGTCCAGTGCGTCAAGAGGCTGTGCATGCAAGCTCCGTCCTTTTCGCTGCCGTGTTTGCTCAATACCATTTTAAGAATTTCCAGTGACCGAACTATTATTGCACTACTTATACATCATCTAGATGCAGGTATATGTGTATTGGTCACAAATCGAATCCCGAAAAGCTATCAATAACAGCTAAACCTATAATTGAATACAAAATTAATTTCAAAGTAAAATCACAACTGCAGTCCTTTATGCTTAAGGTTCATTACACACTTCACGCACACAAAGCTCGATTTCTGAATACTACTGTTAGCTATCGTTATTGTATAATTTAATTATGTAAAGCCATGTTCAAAAATTTTTTTTTTTTTTTGTGATAATAAATTTTTATTCAATATTTTTAATATACAATCTTAAATATAATATACATCTAACACTAAAATATATAAATTATGTACAAGTATACAGAGAAAATAAAAAATAAAAATAAAATTAACGAAGAGCTCATTGGGCATCAAAAAATTCATCCTCATCGCTGTCAGTTGGAAAAGTGCCCAAAAGGCTGGCAGCATTGCCACGTTGGATGGCAATGCTGATTCTTTGACCTAAAAATTGGCCAGCCCTCTGGTCACGTGAAGGGTCGACCAACCGCTTGGCGATGTCCCGAAATACTCGATGAGCACTCGGACCCCACGAGAAATTATTAATTTTTATAATCATGTATTTGCAGTTTTTATATTTTCTGTTGTAAAGTTGTAACCATGTGCCCAAGTGAAATTACATCGACTACTTATTAGTTGTTAAACTGACTTTTGCCGGTTGACAGCAGCTAGCTGTTAAACTGTAGCCTACTTGTACATCCTCACTTGGGAAAACATGGCAGTCGAGCTTGAACACTCGCAGAGTGAAGACGTATTTCGTGTTATTAGAAACAGTATTATCAAAGTGTAGTATTGATATTAAACTAATTATTAAGCTATACAGACTTTGCTTTCTTTGCAACCTTATAGTGGATTACACTACTGATTAATTCCCGTTCACATATCCGCGTGTCAACAGAGCTTTACATTCATAGAATACTAGCTATTTCCAGCGGCTTCGCCCGCGTGCATGTCGGAAATTATCCCACGGGAATGTAATATCGGGAGAAAAAGTAGCTTATGTCCTAATCCTAATATACCCGTGTACCAAATTTCGTCCAAATCCGTTCAGCCGTTTTAGCGTGAAAGCGTAACAAACAAACAAACTCACTTTCACATTTATAATTTTAGTTAGGATCCCGACATTTTCCGATTATTCCCGTCTAATTAGACCATTACGAACAAAAGTGAAGTACGCCCTCGGGTCTACATATTATTGCCGTTTGTATTCCCAAAACACTCATATATAGGCCTGTTTGCTAACAATTAGTATGTTATGTATTCCGAGAATCGAGATACGTAATACAGTCATTTGGACGTACGCGCTCCCAAGGCTAGTTAAAATCTCGTGTATTAGTTGTATGTCAACTTTATAGGTGCTCAGTTTTGGCTGTGTGCTTGCTTAAATATATCTACTATGTAGGTGAGGGACATAGTACCTACTGGCACATTATTATGATTGTCTTCAAATAATCAGATACTTACAACAAAGTAATAGGGCTTAATATTTAGAAAGATGTAACTGTAATTGAACATAAAGTTTCATAGTCGCCTGTCAGTCTTCCCTGTAACTTAAAAACTCAAAACTCACCAAACTGACACAGAAATATGATAAATAAAAAAAATAAGAAATGCTTAAATAATAATAAATAATAATTTTTAATATATTACTATTAATTAATTAATTAAGTATTTGATGTATGATTTTGTATTTTATTTTATATTGTCTTTCTATGGTAAAGTGGCTCTTATTTATCTTCATTATAACAAAAAATAAGGTTAGTTTATTTTAAACACTTTAAATTAATCTTCTAAATTGGTGTGTACTTTTATCTACGAGTATGTCTAAGCTGTCTACTTCTTTAAGTGACAAATTCACCATACTAATAAATAAAAGTTATTTTATGTAATATGTTATTAGTGAATAGTTATTTCGTTGGAGTACCTATACAAAAATAAATTAATAACAATAATTTAAAAACGGCGCAGGCATATAAATAATTATTGCTGCAGACTAACGTATAAAAGTGGCTAGCGCGCCACAAGCTGGTTGCAAAACAAATGCTATGCTCCAAAACCGGTGTAAGTGCAACTGCATAGTGTGTTCACATCGTAATACTGCACTCAAGTTAACCGACAAAAGTTAGGGAGTGTGCGACGAGTAGCTAATAAACGCTTCCTAGTAAAGCATTCTGTTGCAGCCTCGGAACTTTAATAAGGGACGGTATGGTACGAGTAAAGTTTTGAAGCGGTAATTGTTCAACGGTTAATAAGGCGCGTATTGGCGCAGGAGTGGTTAGGAGTTTGAACCTCATCCGTTGCAGAGTCCTGTTGAGTGATGAGTTGACGTGAATGTTCACAATATTATTTTGCTTAGAGCTGTTTACAGATTTTCAGATAGACATAGTCGTTGCTCATGTAAAATAATCGTTTTCAGCTGCATTTGGGTAGACTGGAAGCCGACCACAACATGGTTCGAAAAAAGTTACGCAGATGATGATAATGAGAGAGCCGTTTAGACACTGTGCTGTGGCGTAGCAGTTGATGCGTCGTAGTGGTCGCTACGGCGTAGCGGTTGCTATGGCGTAGTGGTGCTATGGCTTCGCTACGCCGTAGCACCACTACGCCATAGCAACCGCCATAGCAATTCCTACATTGATTTAGATGCACGTTTTTGTTTTACATTTAATGATAACGCGTAGCAATCAGTCCCGTGATAAATCTTCTATATACATATTATTATAATAAAACAGTAGTCTCCGGTGTGTCTGTAAATTGAAGTAAAGTAATAAAAATAGAAACGGGGTAACTAAAAAGAGTATTAAAACAAAAACCCGCGATTTTTTTAATTATTTTCATAATTCGAAAGAAATCTTTTATATATTTTATAACCGAATGCTATTTCAAAATATTCTTTTAAAATTCATCACTCAAAATGTGCCTAAGTAATTTCAAATGTGCCTCGTACCGTACCTACCTACATTTGAGAAGTAATGTCATTATCGCGGAGTTCTCGCCGTCGGTCGCCTAAAATGTCTTTCTGATTGCCTCTTGCGAGTGGATGCTGTGACATTTATGTAGGACAACGAGCTATGTAAAGTCCGGTCTAATAGCTTTTGCAAAACCCATCATCAGTTTGAAAAACTCTGATTTTACTTAGATTCGCAATATGTTTTTTACCCAAATACGCGACATCAAAGACAGGGTTATGTTTTTCACGCGTGTCCATATTTATTTGTATATGGGATTCTTCTTACCTACCCTCGAAGCATCCGAACGGCTAGATGACTTTTATAAAATCAAAGGCGGATTTTAGAACTCAATAAGTAATAGCTTGGATAAAAATATTAGATCCTATGGCCATGTGGTGTATTAAAATAAAGGACAAGAGGAGATGTTTCCAAAAATATAACTCACAAAAAAAAAACCGACAGCAACTAAAAAGTTCAAAACAAGCTCACTTTTCAAATAGTTCGATACACTCCGTGGCATCAAATCTGTGATTGAACTAAATTATCCACCATGAACTGCATGAGACTGCTTGAGAAGTGAGCTTGTTTTGAAATTTTTAGTTGCAGTCTGTTTTTTTTTATGTTGACTAATGTCATCATAAGCATTTGTCAAAGATGTCCGACCCTTAAAATGTCAAACACTCCCGATTTGGTCCTTGGATGTGTCAGGCGACCCACATTAAAGTCTTACACGGGATTACAAGATTGAGGAACCGTAGCTTGAGGTTCCGAAGCCTTCAAATCAGCGGTTATAGAGTAGGGATAACAGTCGTCACTACGACGAACTAAAGAAGGGTGAAAGGAAGTCGAATAAATTGAAATTAACATGATTAAATGTGTGATTTTCTCTATTGGTTGGATAGTGGCCACACGTGCGACTGCTGAGGGTAGGATTAGCAGAATATTATCATGAAGAGTATTTTGTGTACCTATCATTTTCTACATAAATGCCTTCATTCCATCATCATATTGCCGATATACCTAGAAATGAAAGAGCATAAGAGCATAGTTATATGAGAGCATAGTTTTGCGTGGATGTGACGCATATATTGTTTTTTTTTATATTTTTATATATATATATATATATATTTCCCCCAAATTGTTTATTTTCGTGTTTTGTACTTACCTTGCGTCTTGTGTACCGCAAATAAACGTATTTTCTTTCTTTCTTTTCTTTCTTTCATAAGAAAATAAGAAGCAATACTGAATTTTCGATACTTATTTCAAGAGGACGTGCTCACTTTTGCGTGCCTAAAAAATAACTGATATTAAAAATCCAGAGTATTTTTTCAACCAGCCTGCATGAAGTACACCTGGTACACCAACTCAACCTTTACTGTACTTACTTGCCACAAAAAATAAGGAACTTAATTTAAAAAACTAAAAAACCCCGACTTCAAAATAACAACATACCTGAAAAGACTATAGAAGCAAGTATTAGAATCTATAGAATTTGCCTGTTTTTAATCCCATTTTCAGTTATGTGTTTTTGCAGTCGGGTTTTTTAGTTTATTAAATAACTTTTTTTATTTTCAGCTTTTTAGTTTTTTTTTTATTTCTCATTCCATATTATATTTAAACATATAATTTGTATATTTTTGTAATCACCTTTCAAAACCATTCATTTTGATACCCGATAGATTAAGGAGGTTATTTTTTT
Source organism: Agrochola lota (assembly GCA_947364205.1). Lineage (NCBI taxonomy): Eukaryota > Metazoa > Arthropoda > Insecta > Lepidoptera > Noctuidae > Agrochola > Agrochola lota. The sequence continues at coordinate 10,588,113 of OX376223.1, read as the reverse complement.
TTAAATACTTTTTGGCGCAAAAATCCGCCATTTTTTATAATATTAATATAGGTACCCCCAGTGACCCTCGCGCAATAAAGATGAATCTAACGACATCTGATTCATCAAAATCGGTTCAGCTGTTTAGTAGTTACAAGGGAACATACAGACATATATACAGGTCAAACACATAACCCTCGTTTTTTGGCTTCGCCGCAGTCGGGTAAAAATAAAATACGTACATCAACGATTTGAGAACCAGCACCTTGTTGAAGTCGTTTAAAGCAGTCAAAATAACAACACACCCTAAAATGTAAGAAACCACGTAATCTAAATAGAATTAAGAGACGCGACAAGAAAAATAAGTGAAGCAGCGATTGTACAACAACTCAGGGTAAACCTTTTGTGGTTGGAGGGACCGGTGTAATACATTGTGCAAACAGGGGAGCTCTCATAATAGAACCGTTACAAAAGTGGGATGGAAGAAAAACAAGATGAGAATGTACCACATATCCGGCTTATTTAGTTCTTTACCGTATTGTTTAGAAAATGTTCTCTATAGGACAGTTAAATGTGTACAGGATACCGCTCTCCAAAAGCTTGGGAAAGAGGGTTTTGTATTATTCGTGCAAAATTGTAAGGAAATTCTTGGAAAGTAACTTTACATGATACTCACATACTGTGAATAAAACAGGTTGGCGCGTCATCTAAGTTTGCTTCGTGGTTTTCAAGCTTTTGCAGCATGTGTGCGAAATTAACTCAGCAATGAGAATAAAGGCTGAACACATGCTATCACAAAGCATGCTTCTTTGCTAGTAGGAAAGAACTTAGCATGCTCCTTTACAGCAGGGCTCTCTGTGTGTGAAAAATGATTATACTCTTTTCGAATATCCACACATGCTAATTGTGTGCTACTGGGTAGCATTTCCTCGAAATTACCATTATTTTTTGCTACTACATAGCATACGTATTCGAGGCTTAATATCAATAAAATATTGTTTTCATTTTTAGTAGATATTCCAGCAGTTTATAGCAGTCTTTTGTATTGTCTAATCAATTAATTAGTTGTGAAGCCGAGACTTGTAATCCCAAATCTGCTTTAAAGGTACAATCCTATGCAAGCATGTTAGCGTATAAGTATAATTATTCTATGTAGGTACCATTCAGCAAAACAAATAGGTAGGTACTTCTAAACAAGTTCCAAAACAGTTTAAACGAAAATCCAAGCCGTAATAGAACCAAGTTCCATTAGTGACGTAGTTTTATTAATAGTTTTAAAGGAAACAGCAACGATGCGGCAGTCTGTGTGCTTCCCAGAAACTTTTATACGATTATTGTTACATACGAGCTATACGTGTCCACTGTTAATGCACTGTAATGCTCGGTGCTAATGTTCCTTTCCTAATGCGGCTAATGTGAAACTCCCTATATAGCTACTTGGAGCATTTAATACAAGTTGTAAATTCCGTAGTGTTTCCGTTCAGGCAGCAGTAAAATCTTGTAGCGAGAGTTTGTATACGTGTATTCATTGAAAGTTGTGCTTATGCGGATTTATATCTGGATAAGAAAATATTTCATTTCCTATAGAACGTAAGGAGCTTACAAAAATGTTTTGTGTGTTTGTGCGGTGTTTATGGTTTAGCTTCTAAGCCGGTGAAAATAAAAAACAACAGTTTTATTACTGAAGTGAAAATACGAGTATTACACATTCATTACCTATCTGTCTACCCTACACCAATGTATTCAACAGTCATTGTTTCGTCTACCAGTAAACCAGCTTAGCGGACGAAAGCTCCGATCAACATTATAAGCGCCCGCTTAGCAATCCGATTATAGGCCTCAAACAGGCTTCCTGACTGCCGGGGTATAGACAAGCGGGTATAGTAGACGTATCTGCTTTAATGTGAAAATATTTAGTCTCGGCAATTGGAAAAAGATTTTATTACCTATAGTTTTTATAAAGCATAAGAAAATTATTCGTGTATCTAATTATTTTCAAGATCGTGAAGAAACCGGCATGCCTGAGAAATATTTCTCGACGGCATGTGAAGCCAAGTCAAAGGCCCAAGAGCTGCTTTAAAAACTCTGACACCAGGTTAGTCAGTAGCCACACGAAAAGAAGATTATTTTCCTACAAAACATTGTCTTGAGAAATTAAATTCTGTACCTTAACATTGTTATTAGGTTCTCGTGAATTCGATTCCCGCATAGAGCCAATAGCTTATTGTACATATTGTTTGCCAATAGTTGTACCACAGGGTACAACTATTTGTGTCTGTAAACGCGCCCACGATACACGAGAAAATCCAACAATACCTACTCTCGACTAGCTACTCATTCAATGCAATCCCTCCCACCTAATAGTGGGATACTATACTATCATCATAATTATGTTCATGGAAACTCGTGGGTGTAACTATCTTACCTGAGCTGCTATAGTATTAACATTTCAAGAATTTCAAGATTTATATACATTCTGTCCCCTTTTTGGTTAAAGTAATACCAAATAAATCGGATTTTTTTTTCTTGACCACCTTTCTATGCAGCTGGCGTTAGGGTAAGTCACGCATGGATGAACGTGATACGTGAACCACAGGCTTTTTAATTCTACAACTTTTACTCCCTTTTTTACCCGACTGCGTGACAGCAAAGACAGGGTTATGTTTTTCTCTAACTTTTCTGTACAAGTCAACAAAGTTTAGGTACTATTTTTATATGAATGGGCCAAAGATAACACGTAGCGGGGTGCTAAAAAAAAATGCACAAATATCAATTTTGAGCTCGCTTCAGTCGCTTTTGCAACCAGCATTTTCCTATTCCTCAAACTTTACTGCATGAGTCGACAAAGTAACTCCTATTTATGTATCAATTAATCAACATAATTATCCGAGGAGGGTTCAAATATTTTGGAGCTCTCTACGCTCGCTCTTGCATCCTGCATTCTCCCTTTTTTGCATAAGTTGTAACTCTTATTAAACTGTTTCAATGCAAAGGAACAAAAGCAAAAAAAATCGCGCCTCTACTCTCCAAAAGTACTGACGGGCGCCACAGAAATCTCACCCGGAGTCCGGTATTACTGCAGCTGCACATCCGGGTTTCTCCTAATGGCTAATATTAAATGGCATTGGCCTACTCTGGAAGTAATTGGTGTTCCTTTTCCGCACTTGGTCTCTCATTCGAACCGTTGTGTGAGGCTTACCATATAATACACGAAAATTTATAAAAACTCCATTATCCTACGGTAAATCAACATGCTTAAAGTAATTCTCATAGAAATTAAAAAGCTGACCAAGAAACCAACCACTTAAATCTTGATAACTACTAATTTCATTCTTAGAGCTGTAACATGGGGTGTGCAATAATGCAATTATGATAATATAATTCAGTCTTTTATGAATATTCAAGCAGTATGATTTCGCAAAATTGGCACCTACGGGTAAGTGTGTTTAAACCCCTGCTCATTTATATTCTATGCATCGAGCCAATTTGATTGGCTCTCTGTGAACACCTCGATGATTGCAAATTTCAAATACAGCGAGGATTTATCTACCTCCAATATCGATAGCTAATAGCTTTGCGAGGTGACTTATCTCCGCATTCTTCGCGTCTCTCTTGACGAGACTGATGAAAATTATATTTGTAGGCAGCGTACAGTTTATTTTTCCTTGTGTTAAGAAATTGTACTTAACACAAGGAAAACACTATTCTAAGTTTTAAAATAATTATAACGTAAAAAATATAGTAAGATTAAATTGCTAATTAGTCTTATAGCTATCTAGCTATAAGACTATCTAGAAATTTCGTTTCATTCAATTGGAGTATATGTAATCTTACATATGCTCCAATTGAATGAAACGAAATTTAAATATTGTATAAAACGCACACTATGCTGCCAAGCATATTATAAGTTGGGGGATTACATCGATGACAAAAATGCTTGGCTCAACGCTGGTCCAGCTCCACAAGGGCGCATAAACTAATTGATTAGCATTCAAAATATTGTTGGAGCTGCTGAAGATTGTAAAACTTTACTCTCCTAACCTAACCTAACCTAACTCTTTAGATTGTATAAATTCAATCTCTTAGTATTATATAATTGCATAGCACATGTGTGAGCACTATGTACCTCCTTTACAGCTACCATTTACTGGGTAACGTCTTTCATTGACTTGAATGTGCCCTGGCGGTTGAGAGTATGTCATGCTCACACAAATGTCTCGCTGGTGGTGGCGTGTGTGTTGGATCCATAGATATAAGAAAGAAGGAGATATGCCCGGTAGTTGAAAATGTATCGAAACCCAATGTCTTCAATTTATCCCTACTACCGAGCCGACCGAGCCTACAACTATACATGCGATCAGTAAACCCAATAAACACGAGGAGCTCACACTTGCAATTTCTGATTAATATAATAATTATATATTCTGATTTAAAAGAGTGTCCGTGGAGTTTCTTGCCCGTTCTTCTCCATAGGAACCTACTACGCGTTGGAATAGGCAACTAGCTACATATTTCTGACTGACCGACCCCTTGACAATTCAAAAGTACCTGTAATTGGTTTATTTGAAATAAATGCTTTGAGTTTGAGTTTGATTGTCATTAATTATTAAGTTAAATAATTGAGTAACATAGGTAAAATGTCAATTGATCGCAATTTTGACAGTTCAGCCGCATTCGTTGCGTTATTTACGTTGTTGAGCAGACAATTTTTCAAACCTATGAAGCAATGGATTCGGAGTTTCCTTCAAAACCCTTGGATTGTGATTGAAAGTGTGTTACATAATTAGGGTCCGTGTTATTTTTATAAAAAATAAAATAAAAGAGTTATTTATTTCCTAATATGTATTATTTGGTAAACAAATAGGTACGGTATGAGTGGCATTAAAACCGCTTCCAATTTACCTACCATATAAACTTTGATGGAATGGTTATTGTTAAGTTTTTCAAGATCACTAGATTAATAGTAGATAACTACCTACCTATAACTTTATGAGAAACGTTGAACTGATTCTCTAAAAAAAAATTCTTTTCCTCTAATGATGCACACTTTTTTGAATAATTACTGTTTAGGGTACCCAGTCCAAACGGGTTAGGTTGGGAACTGTGACCAACCACGCACGAGCCGAATTAGTCGCACTAAATAAGCTAGGACCCCGACCAAATGGGTTACGTTAGCTTAGAACAGTGAACAACCGCGCGCGAGCGGAGCCAGCGAAGCTATCGGTGCCGCAGCAACGGCCGGCGAGCATTACATTCAAATTGGTCGCAGTTACTTGACCATTAAGTATTTTTAGGACCCTTAAATAGGGATTAGTTGAGGTTCACGCAATCATTATAATTAGAGTGTTCAATAATATTTTTAGGAGAGCAAAATGGAAATTATCAGAGATTCGATTAAATACATATCCTGAGAGTATAGACGTAGGATTTAAACCTTCACTCTCATTAACCTATTGCTATATTATATTAGGTAGGTACGTCTCTAACCCTAGCAGAGGAGAATTCTTAATTCCCTTTAGATTCCGTTTCCAGTACCCACGAAACAGCAAATTCAGTCTAACAACCACCGTGAGACTATAGAGGTTCACATCCAGATAGCGGCACGGATACGGCCTTGTTTTATTCATACGTCTCACAACTAAGGTTAGGCGTTTAGCATACATTTGAATGGGAATGTCTCATCCCAAAAACTGTTCCGTTTAATACGTCCCACGTGCAACATACAATGCTGATAGCAGCATAAAAGGTAGTGTGAACTGTGAATTGTAGTGCAGTTACGCGGACATAGGGATATTTTTATAGAAGGAAACAATTACCAAGGTACTTGTTTCTTTTCTTCCTCATCACGCTTGACGGCCTAAGTGGTTGGTTGGATATGTTGCTCATAAAGCCGGCATTTTTTGAAGAAATAGGTAGTGCCTAGTGATTCGGTATGTACAAATTCATGTCTGTAAATGGGTATACTCTGCCCATTTCCTATAATGTTCTTTATCAGCAACATATTATTATTATAACTTGACTATCAGGATCGCAATCAGCGCGTGTATTTTAACCGGCGAAAAAAAGTAGGTGGTTCTTCGGTCGGGGGACCCCCGTCAGGAATGAAATGCCTTACGCGATACTTGCACACACACATTCGTATTAATAGAAAGAGACAGAGATAAAGAAAGTCACATGGAGGGGCTTAGGGGCGTTTTTTTCCTTACGTGACGATTTATACTAAAGAAGTTAAGGAACTTAGTTCCAATAACAACGGACATTTCTTCAACAAAGCTTGTGGATAAAACTGTGTAGAAATGAGTCCGAGCTGAACAATGAATGCCTGGAACTCAATGCATCCTCGTCGCGTTGGTATTAAAATGCCTACGTTGGCAATGCAATCTATCGCAGACCGGTCCGACTCGGACTATTCGAATTTGAACGGCCACGAATAAGCCAAGAGTTTTTTTCATGGTGTAAAAACTGTTTCTAACTGACTTCAAAATAAGGTGAAAGTTCTCACGACTCGGAAGTCGGTGGCAAAAACCAAAATTCAAAACCATAGACACCGACTTCCGAAATAAAGTTATCATTCACTTTGTAGTGCTTTTTAGGGTTCCGTAGTAAACAAGGAACCCTTATAGTTTCGCCATGTCCGTCTGTCTGTCTGTCTGTCCGCGGCTTAGCTCAGAGACGGTTAGTACTAGTAAGCTGTAATTTGGCATATGTACGTATATACATATTAATCATGCCGACAAAGTGGTAAAATAAAATAATAGGATAGGACCTCCCCTACACGTAAAGTGGGGATGTTTTTTTTTTCCTCATCTACCCCATGTTGTGGGGTATCGTTAGAAAGGTCTTTCAAAAATATTGTGAGTTTGTCATAACCATTTTTGGATTCAGGGATCCGTTTGCGAAATATTAAGTCTTTAACTGAAATGTATTGTTAGAGTCAAGTGTCCCCCCCCCCCCCCCCCCCTTCTACCTAAATGGTTGTACTTGGACTTGTGTAAAAATTCACAGCAGTAGTATATATAACGAAATTAAAAGGAAAACTATGAGAGCTAAGGAGGCTGTACAGGTTAACGAGAAATAATCAACCAACTTAAATTTGCAGTTTGAAAAACATGATCTCCCTTACATTCCGTATGGGAGAACACGTTTTTCAAGTTTATTTTTCTAATGCGTTTATTTCTTTACGTGTAGTGAATAAACGAAATTGATGGATAAATAGATAGATAACTATACAGGGTGGCAGGGTCCCCATCGACGCGAAAACTGTTACCATGGATTCAGCACGTGTTTCTGAGGGTTCACACCCTTTCAACGCAGGTTGAAATATTTCGTCGGTTATTCAAAAAAAAACAGCTGTTCCATACATTTTGCCCGCTTAGGTATTGCACTTTTCTATGAAACAGCAGATTTTGTATTTACCGACGAAAAATTTCAACACAGAGGGGTTTAGAATCATGTACAGAATCCATGGTAAAAGTTTTCGCGTCGATGTCCCTGACACCCCTAGTAGGGCGTACTCCTATTTAGTCTCTGGAGATTATGGAACAAAATATCAATTTTACTAGGAACTTGTAAAATTGGCTGGAATAGGTACTTCATAGCAATGTTGGAGAGAAAGTATCTAGGTTTATAAATGAAAGTCTATTATTTTACAATTAAAACCCTTTAACAACCTATTTTCTAAACAAAATATTTGAAACAATAATAAATCATTTTTTTTTTGTCATTATTCGTCTTCATATTTTTAGTTCATCTCTTTGATAGTCGTAACGGGTAGTCAGAAGCCCGAAAGTCTGACAACCAGCCTTACCAAGGGGTATCGTACAATCGTATTACCCAGTAACAAGGTTTTGGAGGTCGGATATGCAGTCGCTCCATGTAAAATACTGGTATTCATCTACATTCGGTTAAACTGGAAGCCGACCCCAACATAGTTGGCATATAGTTAGGCAGATGATGATGATCTTAGTTCATAAATATTGTTTACGGCTATTTATAACAATGTAATTCATTTCTTTGCAGAGTGTACCACGGCGACACTGAAAGTTTTTAGAGCTGGCCACTTGTAAAAGATATAATAAAACTAATAGCTTACTAGCATTGATGTAAATCAATTGATGCTTGCTAGTTTGTTCAGTTTTTGATTTTCTAAGAACTTTCAGTGTCACCCTCGTAAGGGCATAGAGCAGTGGATGACTGCGACAGTCCATGAACAGTTCCTCACCACTATCGGGGAATTGTAGGTCGCCTTGAAAGAAAAGTAAGACAGAAACATTACATTAACTGTCCAGTGTCCAGTCTTTGCTGTCACGCAGTCGGGTAAAAAGGAAACTGGAAATATCACAAACCTAAATGGGCCCGAGTATCAACGAAGTTCCGTCCTAAAACAGACGTCAGTTTTCAGTTTTTAACTAATATCGGAATCTAGTGGTCTTAGGCAAAAAAAATGTTTGATCTAGCCTCACAGTGTGACAGCCAGACTCGGAGCGTGACAAGCCAGACTCACAGCGTGACAACCTAACCCCAGCGTGAAGATCCAGGTAAATATCAGATAACAGGTTCATAAATAAAAAATGTAGCATTTTATAATTAGAAACGATTTATTTTCTATACAAAATATTGAAACAACAATGTTTAACTTAATATTTATACTCGTCCTCATATTCGTTAGTTCATAACAAATATTCGTCTATAAAAATGTTATTTATTTCATTGCAGAGTTCAGTGAGGGAAATATGATGGCTGATTCGGTTCATGGTGATACAAGTGGATGACGTATGGACGGATCCCACAGGAACAATGCGCATAGGTTACTACTTATTTAGAACCACAGTCCATCTTCGGGTTCCTCCTCACTGTCGGTGACCTGCAGGTCGTCTTGTATGGCCGGGTCAGGCTGGGAAAGAAAAAGTTTTTAAATACTTCAGAAAGGAACAACGACAACGAATTGCAGATTTTTTTTTTCAGCTTTTGGCTAATATCTCGGAAACTAGATGTCCTAAGTAAAAAATAAAGAGGTTTTGGTCCCCCCTGCTTGTTTCACACTCCTCGGGATGTGCCGAACCCGATCTATGGATGGACTTTGATCGTCACTTGTAACTTTGCCTTATAGCGTGACTACTGACAACCTTGCCCTGTGGCGCGACAGGCAAGCGCCAGAGTTTTGTTGAATGTTATCTTAATAAACTTTTTTTTTAAAGGAAATAAAATATAAATAATATAATTATTATTGTAACATTATTAATTAAATCCTAGTTGCTTACCTGCCAGTTCTCCGGTGGTTCTTCCTTGAACTGTGGAGGCGGTTCCAATCCTGTGCCTCCCAACATTGGGGGCTCTATGCCCATATTACCCATGTCAGGTTCCATTGGTTCCTCCTACACAAAAAATATACAAATTATTGTTTTTTCTTTAGCATGAGAATGTATATTATGTACATGACAAAGTTCATATCCTATTGCAAACAAAATGTTGTTTTAGACCTTTTTATAACGAATGGTCCCTCAACAACAATGAACTTAGAATACAGAATGTCCGAGTAAATTGTTGTTCCCCAGGCCATTTTCATTATCGGCCGAAAAAAACAAACATTGTTTTCGTAAATGGCCGAAAAAAATGTTGTTTCGGCAAATCAAAACAAACAGTTCAAAGAAAATCCAAAAAAAGCACAACAGCATATCACCGATTGTTTATTAATTCGTTTTTTTTTTCTTTCTCAGTTTGTTTTATGATCGTCTGACAGTTTGAATAATTTATGCGGCCTACCCAAATGTCCTTTCTTTGTAATTGTTTCTCGAGTCGTTCAGCTCCTTAAGTTCTTATTTGAGCTACATGATTACTGACAAATGCTTGCACTGACTGGACAGGTCCACTCAAATCTGTGTGGTTCTTTCCTCAAAAAACCATTTCAGACACTAATCTGCACGGTCCTCACTTGTTTCGACCAAGATTATGTCTGGGCTTTAAAAGAGACTGACCCCTGAGTTTGTTTCGCTATTTCTTCTCAGGTGTAGTCAGATAGGTAATGTCGACTTTATCTAGCAATTGCATTTATTGTTTCAATAGGACGTATACTAGTGATTCCGATATTCCATTTACGGAATTCATCCATTTAATTTAATTTCATATGCCTTTGAGAAGAGTAAGCACATATTTAAAGTAATTTTTTGTGTTTGACTTGACTTTCAACAGTTTAATTCAATGACTAAAAGATTGACGCTGCATTTATTTTAATTTTACCAAGCAAAAACCTATTGCCCAACAAAAAACACTTTTATCGTTTAATGCAAATGATGCAGAATTTCGCTTTCGGCCGGAACAAAAACAATTTTCGGTCATTGGGAATTATTGTAAATTATCTAAATTGAAGTATAGCTAAGTACCTTTACGTTGACAACAGGCGGGAAGGAGTAGTCAGTGCTATGTTGGTCGAGATCCACGAAGTCATCGGAAGGCTGTGGCGGTTCGTCCGGCACCTCGCGCTTTATTAGGAACTCTGATGTGTCGAAACTTGGCTCGCCTAATGGCGGTTCGTCATCTGTAACCAAATACATAATTTAAGGCCTGACCATAGATTAATACAGATGGGACACACCGCAAAATCATTTAAATAATAAAAACCGGCCGATTGCGTGTCGGACCACGCACAATGAAGGGTTCCGTAGTTGGGATGAATTTATCCCAAGAACAAACTTAACATTATAGTTGTTGTAGTTAACATGTTCTCCCATACGAAATGTATGGGAGATCATGTGTTTCAAACCGAAAATTTATGTTGGTGATTATTACTCGTTAACCTGTAGAGCCTACTTAGCTCTGATAGGTTTCCTTTTAATTTCGTTATATATACTACTGCTGCGATTTTTTCCCAAGTACGACCATTTAGCTAGAGGGGGGGACACTTGACTCTAACAAAAAAATTCAGTTAAGAGCTTAATGTTTCGCAAACGGATCCCTGAATCTAAAAATGGTTTTCACAAACTCACAATATTTTTGAAAGACCTTTCTAACGATAACCCACAACATGGGGTAGATCAGGAAAAAAAAAAACCATCTCCACTACGTGTAGGGGTGGGACCCTAAAAAAAAAAATTTTTCTTGATTTTATTTTACCACTTTGTCGGCATGATTAATATGTATATATGCCAAATTACAGCTTTCTAGTATTAACTAGTGATGTAACGAATATTCGCATTCGCATTCGCATATTTTTGCATATTCGCATTCGCATTCGCGAAATTATTGCGAATTATTATTGTTTTTGCGTGTAATTTTTTTTAAGTAGGTAATAATAGTTGGTTTATTGTTTACGAAAACACCGGCGCGAGCGGAAAGACACTTCAATCGGATGCGTTCGTATTAACTCGGTTATTCTCGGAACGAAAAACAGACGGAACGCACTTCGTTCGAACGGGACTGCCGCTAAAGTCACCAAACCATAGACAAATGGCGCCAAATTTAAACAAAAACTGAATAATCGCATTCGCATTCGCGAATGTTGGCAGCAGATATCCGCATTCGCGAATGTCCAAAATATGACATTCGTTACATGACTAGTACTAACCGTCTCTGAGCTAAGTCACGGACAGACAGACGGACATGGCGAAACTATAAGGGTTCCTTGTTTACTACGGAACCCTAAAAAGCGACTCTTGCTACGACATAATAAAGTGCAATTCAGATGGCACAGTACTAATCACCTACAGTTATATTCACCTAGAAGTTACCTCTCTTTCTATCGTGTGACTCTTATCTTTTGACTACGTTACACTCACTGAATTGGCCCGGCAAGACGGGCCCGCCGCGTACTTGTAGCTTCAAACCTAAACTCCGGAGTGTCCCATCTGTATTAATGTGTCCTGACTAAAACAACACTGGATTTAATGGAATTCCGGTTCAATAAAACTGGTGTCAAATTAAATTAGCTAGCCTAACTCCGCAGATATGATGGGGGTAATATCACGCCGTTTCCCCGACGGGTCGGGCAGAAGTGCAGCTATAGTACACCCACATTTCGCCAGATGTGTAAGTCCTAAGTAAAAGGGAGCGAACCTATTGCTATCATCCGGGCACAAATTCAGACTCCGGGCTGCTACTGAGAAATTCCAGATAGAAAAACCCAATAGCCCAACCTGGGAATCGAACTCAGGACCTCATGCTCAGCAGTAGCGATTGCGACCACTAGACCAACGAGGCAGTCAAATCTCAAATCTTCTCTAGAGATAAAAAACATCAAATCTTTTTAATTTATCGTGTATAGTTATCGATACCCATTACGTCTGCAGTTTTGCTGGCTAATTTAATTTGACTCCGGTGAAAAGTAAGTAAACTTGTTGAGTAAATCAGATGAATTATACACCTTTCTATGATTATCTCTTTAACAACACAGCCATTTAAAAACACCAGTCCTGCATAGCATGAATTTATTTTTGATGAATACTAGTGAGTAGTGACCGACCGAAGCTTCGTTTTCGGCCATAGTTCGGCCAAAACGTCATGATTCGGCCATAGTTTTCGGGCATAAGCCAGCCGAAGTCGGGCCAAGCCGAAAATCAGAAGTTTCGCGCGTCATTCTGCCTACTTCTTAAAGCTGGGCAATATCAGGTGAATCAATACAACAGGGATACACGAAATTTTGTACCCCTAATCGAATGATCGTGTTTTATTTATTTTTTATCACATCTATTAAAAAAGAGCTAGTTTATTCTTCGTGAACAGAGACCAAAATAGCTTTTTAATCCCTAGGGACTAAAAGTGATTTGAATTTGTAATGTGGATATTGTTAGTAAAAATTGCAATCACCAAAGAGATCAATCACAAACATTGTATGAACAAGTAACAGGCTGGCAAAAGAGAAAGTGTGAATTTGGTCAAAATGAAAATCCAAGATGGCGGCGGCTTCGCTTTCGGCCGAAAATAAATCCGAAGCTTCTTTTTCATTTTTGGTTGAAAATTCATTTTCTGGCGGACATTAATGACTACTAAGCTGTCGGTTCGAATAGTCTTGTCTGTAATAAAAACATTCTATAGATCTTAATACTCCGTAATTCTGAAATCGACTTTGTTTCCATGTGTTTAAGGTTGACATTACAGTTTGTTTCAATACTATGTTTTCTATTGTTAAATCATTAAATTGATTAATAGAACTCACCCTGATACGGTGGACGCACTGCCAGTTGCACCATAGCTTCTGCGGCCACCTTCTGTTCAACCTCCTCGAGTTCTGAACTACCACTGTCAGAGTACTGAAGATCTGGCCAACAAAAAAAAACAAAAGTAAGACTAGGACGTGCAAACAACAGAAAACATATTGTTAGTATTTCAAAAGTACTTTAACCATGGTAAAAGATAAATGTCCGATATACCTTCTTCTAGGGAGTTTTGATCTTTTCTTGGCCTTCCTCGTTTTCTGGGAGTAGCACCTAGAAACAATGTAAAAATATTATAGTCATTGAATAATAAGATAGTCCTGCTGCCATAAAGAAAAAAGAAACAGAAGACTTGCACAGGAAGACAAGTAGAAAAGAATACTTCAGTATAAAAAATAAAGTCCTGTACGAGGCCAAAAGGCCAAGGCCTGCTTTTGACATAATAGGGATGATGACAAAAAAAATTTTTTTAGTCCGTCTTTGAGTTTATAAAAAAATATTGGACCCGTATTTTTTATTTTTTTACGTAATCTAAAGATTACGGCGATACTTAGAGGTAAAATGTGCCGTGCCGTCACGAGTATGTAGATTTTATACTTGCGTTTTATCTAAGTAATTTTGTATTATTAAGATAAAGCAAAAAATACGTGTCTAATATATTTTTTTATCTGACTGACGGACTAATTAGAATATCTTTTTTTTACCCAGGCATCCCCATTATTTTGAAAGAATAACGTGTTTTGTGCTTGGTTATATTATTGGACTTATAATATCGGGCTTCATAACTAAAATATGTAGCAGCAGCTTGTCAAAGGCAGAGTTTATTTGCGCCAGGAATATAAAGTTGCAACTCCGCTCTTTTTATCGTTTCGCATTCTATTCTTCAGCACGCGTAGCATGACCAAAATAGAAACGGGTTTTGTCGACGGCAGAATAGACAAAATGACATTATATACATACTAGTGACGTAGCGACCCCACTCACCTACTTAAAATGCGTTTTATCTAAGTATTTTTTTATTATCTGACTGACGGACTAATTAGTATTTTTTTTTTACCCAGGCATTATTCTTATTCTCCTCTTCTTTATTAGATCCCGAGGATACATCAAGCACCCTTATTTATTAGTACCCGACTTCAATATTTTATATTGTACACTTCTATAAGTCCCCATTTTAGGGTTCCGTACCTGAAGGGTGCCAGAAGCAACCCTATTACAACCGATTATCCTTTAAAGTTAAAGTTCGCGAGCACATTCGTAAGAAGCTGGCAGTATCATCACAACGGTAATGTTTTCCCATTGTTTGTCTTATTTGTGTTAGTATATTCGTGTATTTATGTGTATTTATCTGTTCTTGTATTTATTTATATTGTATTATATATATAGGTTAATAGGTATATGTATATTAAAATAAATATTTATTCCACAATTTTCGTTATTGCACCTACCACTGTTTATCTCTGCATCACCCAAAGGTTGACTGGTAGAAAATGCCTATGGCATTAAGTCCGCCTATGTACATTTGTGTGTAAAGTGTTAAATAAATAAATAAATAAATAAATATTACTAAGCCTCCGCTGTTTGTCCGCCCGTTTGTCTGTCAGCAGGCTGTATCTCATGAACCGTAATAGGTAGTCAGTTGAAATGTTTACAGATTGTGTATTTCTATTGCCGCTTTAACAACAAATAATAAAGTTAATAATTAAAGCGGCTTCCATACAAGAAACGTGTTTTTTCGGCGTTTTATGCTCGATCTTATTACGGTACGGTAGGGAACCCTTCGTGTGTGTGTTCGACTCATAGTTGCTCGGTTGTTCTTACCATCGGCAGCGGCAGTAGAAGTGGAAGGCTTGTGCTTCCTGGGCCGGCCGCGGCCGCGCTTCTCGTCGGGCGGCGGGGCGGGCGGCTCCTCCACGTCGAGGTCGGAATGCTCCGCCTCCTCCAACATCTTCTGCTGCACTCGAGATATGTTTGCCTCTAACTGACTTACGTGCTCGCCGAACTGCAGGGAAAGGTAGTGAAATAAAAACAATTACTATGTTAATATTACTTATGTGTCAGGTAGGATCACGAAAGATGGAAGTAGTGGAGGAATACCTTTGCCCGGCAGTTGGTATTTTTTATTTAAGACACTGTAGAAGTACTAGGTCTCAATATAGTAAAGCTGAGAATAATGCTTTTATTTTGTCGGATAAAAAAAATCCAGAGTGATTTGCTACCGAAACAAAAGAAAAAAGTTATCCTTAAAGGCCTGCGTCAACTGGCGGACAGGACGGCAGAGAGTTTTAAATTTATCAATTGAATTCAATACTTATCCAATGGAAATAAGGTATATACTGCAATGCTAGCTACTCCAGAGAAAACTGCGTTGCGGTGCTCCAAGCTGCATTGATTACCGAGCATTGAAATATATACCTTATTTAGATTGGATAAGTATTAAATTCAATTGATAAATTTTAAATCCTCTCCCCTGCCGTCCGCCATTGTCTGCAGGCCTTTAGTCAAAGGTGCTACACAAGAGACGAGATGATTGTTTTGCTCCGTGATTCGTGATGTAGTAAGTCTGTGTCATATCGCATCTTTCAATGGTATTTGGGTCACTTTTCAATTACTTATTGAACATACTAAACAATAGTAATCCAAATAAAAGTGTTAAGCTTGAAAAATAATGTTACCTGTTCCAGCGAGTCTTGTGTAACCTTGAGTATAATTTCAGCCTGCCTTGTAAACTGCGAATTGGGTCCATTGTACCCGCGACAGTTGTCCACTAACAGCTGAACATCGCGTAAAAAGTCGGCGCGACTGTGGTACTTGTGAGCTGGAATGTTTTATTTTATTAAAATAGGGATGATGCCTGGGTAAAAAAAATGAAATTCTAATTAGTCCGTCAGTCAGATAATACAAAAATATTAGACACGTATTTTTTGCTTTATCATATTAATAAAAAAATACTTAGATAAAACGCATTTTAAGTTGGGGAGTGGGGGTCGCTAACGTCCCTAGTAAGTATAAAATCTATATACTCGTGACGTCATGGCACATGTTACCTCAATGTATCGCCGAATCTATAGATTACGTAAAAAAAGAAAAAAATACGTATCCAATATTTTTTTATAATCTCAAAGACGGACTAAAAAAAATTTTTAGTCATCATCCCTATTGTATCCTCAATGTATCGCCGTAATCTATAGATTACGCAAAAAAAGAAAAAAATACGTATCTAATATTTTTATAATCTCAAAGACGGACTAAAAAAATTTTTTTGTCGGCATCCCTATTGACTCATTTAGGATACCGTGTGAAGAGAGCATTTAATGAGAACCTGCGGAGATACAAGACTTTTGTTTACTTAGTGTTAGATAATAGTCTTGTATCTCTATTTTACAGTACGCTGCTGCAGTGCAGTACAGTAGATCGAAGTCAGCTCTGTCTGCATAGTAGTAGGACTGCACTTATGCGCAAGAGTGTTTTTTGCATGGGTCCCATTATTTATAATAAGTTACCGAAAAGTTGGAGGGAGCTTAATAATGTACAATTGAAGAAACAACTAAAGTCATTTCTAACTGACAAAGCATATTATAATATTAAGGAATTTCTGACAGAACCATTTATTTTGACATAGATTTTTAGGAATAATTTTTTGTTTACCGTTGACATTTATAATTTTGCTATATTCAAGGTAATTTAATGATATTGACTTGACTACCTACATTATTAACAATCATAATTATTAATATTTGCACGCCATAATATGTGGCAAACATGTCTGAACCTGTATTTTTTTATGTTAACCTGCATGCATGTTTTTATTTCTATATGTGTACACACGTTTGAGCAAATAAAGATATCTTATCTTATCTTATCTTAAAGTACTGCTCTCAAAACGGTGAAGGAAAACATCGTGAGGAAACTGGCATATCCTAGAACAAAAAATTCGAAGACATGACATCTACCAAACCGCAGGGGTCCCGCGTGATGGATTACGGCCCACTTCCTCTCACAGAAAGAGAAGGCTTGGGTCCCAGCAGTGGGAACATTAAAAGCTGAATGTGCTTACAATACGGTCAATGACTCATGGGCAGTCTGAACATAGGCACTAAGAACTTTTGCGCATGTTCTCTCACTAACACTCGCCCCACGTCACTATTTGGTTCCTTAAAAAATGTTATTGCGCAGTCTTTTGCGCAAAGTTCGGACCGACCATGATTCATAGGCCGTAATTTACCTACGGAAGGTCCGCAAGCGTTATGAATAAAATCATACGGACAATAAGGCTCCATGAAGAAAAGAGATGGATCGATAAACGCTTACTCGTTCCCTCACGTCATTGTTTCACGATCGGTCCTCGTACAGTTAAAAAAAAGCCATCCATGTTTAAAAACTTCCACAACTGTGCTAGCAAAATCAGCCTATAATGGTGAGAGGCAGTGGGCCGTAATCTACCACGCGGGTAGGTACATGTCACCGGCTGAGGAGTACAACCGGTATATTACTATGGGCAGCCGACCCCTCCGGGCGCCACTGGAACTTTACGTCTTCGAATTTTTGGTCCTTGGTCATGCCGGTTTCCTCACGATGTTTTCCGCCATCGTTTTAAGAGCAGTAGTGATGAAATAATGTACACAAAGTAAAGGGCCTGTCCGGGTTCGAACCTACGACTCCAAAGACGCAGCCGTTACCAAGTGGACCACCACTGCTCTTTAACATTGCAACTGTGTTAATATTCTACAAACTTTTGGAAGTCTCATAAGTATATAAAAAAAAAGTTTATTCGGTTTATATGTATGTATGTATCTATCTATGTATTAGTATGTATTAATTTTCAAGTTATCTATCCCTTATGTTGCACCTGCCATGTTTTGTCACGCGTCACCCTAAGGTTGACTGGTAGAAAATGCCTCAGGCATTAAGTCCGCCTTTGTACAGTATTTTTACTTGTGCATGAAGTTTTAATAAATAAAAATATAAAAGGAGGAAAGTGAAAAGTTCTGTTATTATACCTTGTATCTTCTTGCCCATAGTTTCCATATCAATAGGTTTCTTAATCACGTTGTAGTAGTCTTTTACTTGTTTCTTGTTAACTGGTTTCAGGAAAGGCCACGCTTCGGGCATAATCTTCAACTTAGTCGTCAGTAAGTTCTCTAAGATGAATGATAAAGCCACCTGGAAATGAAAAGTTTTAGTATGAAAATAATGTGATACGAACTTCTTCTATACAGGAAGAATTTAAATCTTATAACTAGAGATCGGATACTCGGATGCATATTTACCTAAAGTAAATTTTTGGCTATGAAATTATGGAAGCGACTTCTTAAAATATTTTTTTCGTAAAATTAACTAGAGCACGCGTAACATGACCAAATGACAGATTGTGACTGTGTATCTGTCATTTTGTCTATTCTTCCGTCGACAAAACCCGTTTCTATTTTGGTCATGCTACGCGTGCTGAAGAATAGAATGCGAAACGATAAAAAGAGCGGAGTTGCAACTTTATATTCCTGGCGCAAATAAACTCTGCCTTTGACAAGCTGCTGCTACATATTTTTGTTATGAAGCCCGATATTATAAGTCCAAATATAACCAAGCACAAAACACGTTATTCTTTCAAAATAATGGGGATTCCTGGGTAAAAAAAACAAATTCTAATTAGTCCGTCAGTCAGATAAAAAAAAACGTATTTTTTGCTTTATCTTAATAATAAAAAATGACTTAGATAAAACGCAAGTATAAAATTTACATACTCGTGACATCATGGCACATGTTAACTCTATGTATGTATCGTCGTAATCTTTAGATTACGTAAAAAAAGAAAAAATTAATGTGTAATATTTTTTTAATACCCGCCATGACAGTGTCAAAATTTTTTTTGTCGTCATCCCTATTATGTGAAAAGCATGCCTTGGCCTTTTGGCCTCGTACAGGACTTTATTTTTTATACTGAAGTATTCTTTTCTACTTGTCTTCCTGTGCAAGTCTTCTGTTTCTTTTTTCTTTATGGCAGCAGGACTATCTTATTATTCAATGACTATAATATTTTTACATTGTTTCTAGGTGCTACTCCCAGAAAACGAGAAAGGCCAAGAAAAGATCAAAACTCCCTAGAAGAAGGTATATCGGACATTTATTTTTTACCATGGTTAAAGTACTTTTGAAATACTAACAATATGTTTTCTGCTGTTTGCACGTCCTATTCTTACTTTTTTAATTTAGGGGTATGAGGAACAGGGTGTAAAGTTCACTCATCCCCCATAGAAAAGGGAGGATCCTCCGACCTCCCTATTACGTGTTTTGCGTATTACCTGGTCATTATCATCAAGTAACGGGTTGATTTGTTTCTCTAGTTTCATCAGTTGTTCTTCCTTCTCTGCTAGTTTTTCAACACATCTCTGTAACATTCGCTGCGCAGCGACCGTCAAGCTGCTTGTTGGCCCTTCGAAACATTCAAAAGTATTAAGAATTGTGTAAAAACAGCTTAAGTTCGTTCGGTGTATCATGGGCAGACCGCCCCGGTTGTGGTACCGGGGATAGCTTTACTGAATAGCTAAACCTTTACCACGCTACAAACTATTTTCTTGAAGCTTTTAATCTTTTAGTCACACGAGCTTTACGGGTATCTTAGCTCGTTTCGTCATGCAACAAGAAAAAGAAAATATTTCATGCTTTAAGCTATATACACTCGGGCACTTAGAAATTCACCTTACGACTTTAACTTTATCTTGCGTCTAGTGCATGCATTCATTTGATCCCCTAAACATATAGGTCGCAGGCAATTTGTATAATTCCGCTTTTTACAAACGGCGGCTTCGTCCGTTTACAAGCGCTCGTTGTTTTGAAATATGCCTAAGGCAAAATGTAAATTGCCTAGTCAATTTATAATATGCTATAACATTTGATGGATAATTCAAACACCGCCACGCCGTTTACAATATCCCGCGGTAAATTTAAGTATTTAGTTAAAATCTCGAAGAAATCTAGTGCTCGGAGTACTCCTGCGGAACATAATTGGTACAAAATTGAAAATTTTTTTAAACTGCTTCAGTCAAATTACAATTTACCGCAATCATTTTGTATAGTTTATTATCTAACGGAAATACTACCGATAAATTTTGAACAGATAACAAACTTGCGTGCGACGTAACGCACCTAAATAGCCTGCCTAGCTGCGAACAACTTGGAAATAGCAGTTGGTCACAGTTAGAACTGTGACCAACGACTACTTCCAAGTTGTGACCTAACTAACCTATTTCACCCAGTTCACAATTTTTCGATTGTTTATAATCTAACGGAAATAATACCGATAAATTATAAACTAAAGGTTCTCATAATTTTACGGTAACATAATAAATAGGTACCTGATTACTGGAATAAAGTATGATTTGTCCAACCTGTGTTTTATGATGACAATAACAATCAATGTCGAAAGTATAACAATAGAACGAATTGCCAATTCGCCTCAGGCATTTTGCAAAATGACGAATCATACAATCTGCCTGCGCAATATATATGTATATGACATATGCTGCGCACTGTTTATTTTAATGCAAGAGACACAAGTGCAGACATGCCATTGCACGAGTGTGGACATAGCTTTAAGTCGGCGCCAAACATAGTTTCAAATACACAAATTCAAATACCTGCAAGATAATGTAAAATATGTTTTATATTATTCTCTACTTCGCTAACCCGTTTTGCATAATTTTGAAGCTATTTCTAGCGTCGGCTTTACTAGAAACTAGGTTAAACTAGGTATAAAAAAATCAATTCACTCTAAAATACCGTTAGTACCGTTGTAAAGAGTCGAGTTCTCGACAATTTGATTAACATCTGCCAAGAACTCTTCTCTGCTTTGATAATGTTTCTGTCTGAGGTTGTCTCTTATTGTTTGCAGGTCCATCGGCCGGGATACGATGCGGTAGTAGTCTGCTACCAGCTTTGAAAATTAAAGAACAAATTGTATTAGGAGGTTGTAAGTTTATCAGTTAATTTACAGCGTAGATAGTTGATGTAATTTCACTATGGCTCACGAATCATTGTAATTTGAACCTTACGACTGTGGATAAGAGTAACACGAGGCGTCACCCTTCATTATACAATAGTAAATGGGACATAGCAACTATATAAAATCATTTATGATGACAATATCGCTAGATAATCAGTTTGTCTTGCCTCCGCGGGTCTTGCCACACGATAGCCATAGAAATATGACCTTATAGACTTAGACTATATGACTTACTTTTGGATTGACAGGGAACAAGAACGGTTGAACATCAGGCAGATGCCGCATATGATTGAGCACATCTTCTAGCAGTGACGACAAGGTGACCAGCGGGTCAGTTCGGCGCCTCTCCGCGGGCCTGCGCACGAGGTAGTCGCACGAGTCCCCGGCAGTGCCGCGCCGAACTCTGCGCCCCACGCTGCGCGCCTCGCCCGAGTTGGAGCCGCCCGCGCGGCGACCTGAACCACGGCGTTTTAGTTCTTCGGCTGATTGCTAGGGACAAAATTGCAAAAATCTTCTCATTTAGTACAATCTACTGCATGTCCATGGTAAAAGTTTGACATTGTAAACGATATTATTTGGTAGCAGCAGAGACCGCATTAGTAGTTCAAGTGTGTCACCTACGGGTGAACTGACAAAAAAAAAAATCGTGCACCTAAATATTTACGATTCCACGGTTTCTTCACGCGCATATTTCGACATCACAAGCAGTTATGGACAAAAACAAAGTGCTTATTCTACTATAGCAGCGAGGATGATACTAAGACCCCGATTTGTTCATGTAATACAAAACATGCGCGTGAGTATACCCATAAATCTATACTTAATATTATAAAGGGTTAAAATTTGTTTATAAGTTTGCATGTAGGGGTAATCTCCGGAACTACCAGTCGGATTTGAAAAAATATTTTTGCATTGGATAGCCCAATTCTTGAGGAACGTTATAGGCTCAGACGAAGTCGCGGGCAGAAGCTAGTAAATGATAAAGAGCTTTTGAAAAACTCTTCAACGCCCTCTCTGATTTTAGTAATAGTTTCAATTAAAGTAAGTAAAACAACATTCCGATATGTCTTACCTTAATAATCTTCGTAGGTAACGTCAACTTGGTGCCGTCAACGTATCCCATATCGTCGTCTTCAGGTTCTAAAGGCGGAGGTTCCACGTCAGTCTCAGGCGGCGATGATGGCCAACCCATTGACCCTGTGTACAATGGACACGCCTTGTTTGTACGCATGTGGCCCACTTGACCACAGGCACCGCACTGGAAGAGAAAATTCAAGTTAAAAAAAACTCTAAAAACGTTCTTGGTTCAGAACACAGTGCTTCTACTTCGATTCCTTTAGGATGCAGTGACTAACTTTTTGTAAGACTATTTTGTATTTTTATCATCACTATCCTTTTTTGTGTCATAATGAGTGCAATGGTTAGATTTTGTGAATCAATTCTTATAACATAGACATAGAAAGTGTTCAGTAAGCGAAAGCGCTGCCAAGCGCAGTACGCCAGGATACAAAGTGTGCGCAGACCACGCGCCACTACATCACCGCTGCTCCTCACCGCTCAGAGCGCGACGCTGCTTTGCTGCATGATATTCTTTTTATGTTAGGGTCATGTTTGATGTTACGTTTTTATTAGGAAAGCCCGGCTTGGGCTTTTGTGCTTGTATGAAAGTACCGTCGTTAGAGCGAACACGTTGCGCTAAGACAGACATTCCTGGCCTTATTATGAATCAAGTTTTATTTTGGAACCAGGTTTAAACCATCGAGCTATTTCTGCATTAAGAACTTTATTCTGACAGTTCTAAATACAAAAACTAATTTGAAACCAGAGTCTAAGTTTTGTATTAAGAACTTTATTATGGTTACAATAAGGTTCGAAATACAAGCACAGGCTCGAATATTACAGCTTGGACCAAAGTTAGAACTCGTTTTGTGAGACGACCATGTTTGCGCATCATAACTGCGTTTATTAGGACAAAAGCGCAAGAGTACCCCGCGAAATTCTAATTTTCATACGTTTTTTTGCAATTTGCAGGTCAGTAGCAGTTTGTATGTTAATCAAAATATGATTCACGACCGTAACAAAATGTATTTATAGAATTATAATCATAAAGAAATCATCAATACAACTCTCGTTAAGTACAAATTACCCCATTGAATGATTATTACGTAAAAGCATGACATTTGAGGTCAATGCTAACTTAAGGAGTTGTTTTGATGATTTTAATTATGTAAAAACATATTTGTTTCAGTCGCGAATCATATTTAGACTCACATACAACCTGATACCTGCAAATTGCAAAAAACGTAAGAAAATTTGTATTTCGAGGGCTGCCCTGGCGCCTTAAAGCCTTTTTACATTATTAACCTTCAGTTTCAGATCCGGCTTCAACTTGGCACGACGCCGTGAGGAGGACGGGGTGTGTAGATCCGGTTCCTGCTTGATTTGTCCCAGCGGGATCAACGGCGACGGCGAATTCATCTCCATTGCCGAAGACATTATAGGGTCTGGTGGAAAAGTATTATAGTAAGTATTATGATATTTGAGTATGAATGTGGATGGCTTTAAGAGTAGGCGAAGATCAAAGAAACGATGGATGGACTGTGTGGAAGATGAGATGGCTAGAAAGGGAGTGATAACCGAGATTACGACTAATAGAGAAGTACCGAAAAAGACGTGTTGAGCCGTCCCCCCAATAAATTGTGATATGGGCAAGAGAACAATGATTATGATATAAAAATAATATTATAACCAGAGATCGGAATAGGTAGAGTATATTAAAAGAAAAGAAAGAAAGAAAATACATTTATTTTGCACAGACTAAAACACACACAATATAATTAATTACACAGCAGATAAAAAAAAAAAACAAATAAAAAGTGTAAAGTGCGATGTAAGCAGAAATTCGATGGGGGAGTGTGCCTCAGGGCTGCCCCAAAAAGGCCCAGTTCAGCAAAAATGCCAGACAACTACGTATATAAGTGCCTGACGCTGGTTTTCAACTGGACCTGAGAGTGTGATGTGACGGATGTTAATCAGTTTAATAATGTAACGTGTATGCAGCATACTTAAATAAAATAAATTTGTGTCAGATAAAAAATATAAACCAAAACCTAAACTTCGAGAGAGTAAGTAACATTGAGTGGATAATACCACCTCTAAAATCCTGAAATCATTAGCATGATTAAAGAAATGGCGAATTATTTATTTCACTTTGAATACTCATTCTTAACAAATTAATTTTGAAGAATCTTATTACATAGTTAATTGACTCAGGCGTGATTTTGCGGAAATCCATTGTTAAATACAATAGACGACATATATTTAGTAACCTAATCCGCTTAACTGTTTGCGAACCCGGACCCGACGTGTGGACACGTCGAGCGTCGAGAGCAGAGCTCGACGTGTCCACACGTTGGGTCCGGGTTCGCAACAAGTCAATCGTCATCCTTTTTTTTTTTTTTTTGAGGGTGGGAAATTATCAAATAACTTCTCCCGCTCTGGGCGGAGCGGGAGGGTGTGTCAGACCTTTACTGACTAAAACCCACCCGTGTTCCTTCCGTTGCCCGTGTGCCGGGGCCGCGATATCCCTTTCGGACAAACTAGCAACCCCGGCAGAAGTCAATCGTCATCCTGAGGATACTTCGTTGAGAAGTGAAACACGTGTCTATTTCTTGCAGGGTTTATGACTATTTAAGAACAGTTAAGCGGATTAGGTTACTAAATATACGTCGTATTTTTTTAATCTTATTGTAACTTTTTCAATTCTTATGTACTTTCTGAGTTTATCTTGGACATTACTGACATCGGTGAAGGAAAAACATCGTGAGGAAAACTGGACTTATAGTTAATATAAGTCTGAAATCACCAACCCGTCTTGGGCAAGCGTGGCGATCAATGCTCGTGCCTTCTCTGTATGAGAAGGGGCCTTTGCCCTGCAGTGGGACAGTAACAGGCTGGTATTATTATAATCTTATTACGTTTTTAAGGTTCCGTACTAAAACTGTTAAGTTAAAGTGCTGAGTGCTTATTATAACCCAAGGAATGGAAGTGGTTTATTTTGAATGTTTTTCTTTTGACTTAAAAAAAAAAACCAATTACTTACTATCCGGGAACGGCCCAGGAACAGTGACGTTGCCTGCGAGTCTTTCTCTTTCTTGATTCCTCTTGATACGCCTCAGTTGTTCCTGTGTGATTATTTTTGAAGCTCAGAACAATATAGCAGCGATGTTTCACAGGTTCGCAAAGTAACTGTTACTATATACGTATCTATATACTATAGATAGGTATCTTTAACGGTATTCAAATAACCTTAATTTGAACACATGGCTGAACAAAACGCTTAGTTTGATATAAATAATTTTACTTTGTTTTTCTTTATCATTTATTTACCCTTTTGCAATGTTGTACAACAGATGACATTCGGAGACTAAGTCTTATTCAAAGCCTAGATTTCAATTGGCGTTATTTCCTCCTAAATAAATATCGACTTTATTTACGTGCAAATAAAATTGATTTCAGAATGGCTAGTACTAGCGAAAATGTCAAATCACATAAAAGGTAAATTAAATAGTGAACGCAGTTTACAAAGAATTCTGGAATAAAACCGCCTCTACAGAAATGAAGTAAACATACCTGAATCCTCCTCTTTTCCCTCTTCATTTCTTCCTTCTGCGATTCATCCATTGTCGCAAACTGCCTTATAAAGGTATCGTCCTTAGTTTGTCGTATCTTCATATACGCTTCAATGACAGCCGCTTTACGTACTAACTCTACGCGGGTGTAGCGTTGTCCTGACGCGTTGCGGAACGTACGGACTATGCGGAGGACGCGACCTGCTGTAGGGGAAAAAAGGGTAAATGTAATATAGTGTGGTGAAATGATTTACAAGCAAATAAAGGTATAGGTAAGTGTTGACGACCACAGCGCCATCTACTGGCGACAAGTGATACCAATCTATGGGACGAAGGGCGATCGCGGGGAAGGAGCAAGTACAACAGCGCGACACTAGCGACGCGCTGGTGATTTTCACTATCTTCGTGACACGCTAACGAACTCAATCAAATTATAACCGCTAAACTAATATATTGTGAAAAGGACATCCACATACTGTTACAAACGATATGACACTTTATGTTAAGGAGCCTTGTGTCTGATTTCAATCCACGACGCTGAGACGACGACGACCTGACGAATAAAACCCCAACAGTAAGGTAAGCAAGTAAGTATTATTTGTTTGTTTAGGTAATTACGAAAATAATGTGATCACCGACTGCAAAATATGAAATTAGGAAGTAAGGTAAATGCGTAACTTTAATTTAATATGGGATTTGGAAAAAAAAAGTTTACTTAGTTCTCTATCTGTGACCATTTCAAATTTCAATTTAAAACTGCCAAAATGTGAGCAGTGGCGGTCAAGTGGAACAACCCCGACTTACGAGTTTTAGTTCGTGGATTCGAAGCCACGCACACGATTTAGTTTATGTACATAATATCATCACCACTGCTCTCCAAACGGTGAAGGAAAACATCGTGAGGAAACCGGCATGACCTAGAACCAAAAATTCGAAGACATGGTGACATCTACCAACCCGCACTGGGTCCGCGTGGATTATAGCCCACTCCCTCTTGAAGAGAGGCCTGTGTCCTAGCAGTACAGGAACATTAAAGGCTGATTCTGCTATGCTAAATGTTTTTGATAACAATTTGCAGTAGTGTAACTAGAAATCGGCTAGGGAACCCCCGGTATTCCTCAACATTGACGCCGCAGTTTCTGGAACGAACATTATCGACGCGTCAAAATTAAACGCATGTCAGGTGATACGATTGGCTGTTGATAATTAATTGAACCAATCACAGCAGATGACGCGCGCTTGACAATTTTGTAATCAAATTTCTCGTGTTCATTTTCGTTCAAGAAACGAGGCATGAGTAGCTATAAACTTAATATTTTGGTACACACGCCTACATATCATACATTGAGTATAAGCTGACCTCTCATTGTAAGGAAATCCTATACAATGCGAGATCAGCTTGTACTGGAAATGTATATTTTAATATGTAGCCATGTGTATCAATGTGTTTACCTTGACTTGATGATTGCTGCTGATCGTTTTGATTGATTTGAGGCTTCTTTTCTGATTGACCTAGGATCATTTTCCTTAGTTCGGCTCTCTCTGCCTCTTCTCTTTCCATAGACAACTACAAAATAAAAACCAAAGTATGTATGTTTATCATACTCATCATATATCATCGTTATCAATCGCCTATAACGTTCCCACTGCTGGGGCACAGACCTTTCGGTGAGAGGGAGTGGGCCGTTTATCATACTACTGGTAAGTGAACCATTGAGTGAGCCAGGAATGATATTGTTAAACCGAAAGTGCGTACAGTAATAGTAATTTATGCTATAAGTGCGGAAGGTAGGTGATTTCCGACGAGTGTATAGTCGACACTAGTCGGAAATCATCTTACGCACGTGTATCATACAATGTTTTACTATGCATTGTGCGAGGAAATAAAATAAGAAACGAGCGAGCCTTACGGCAGTCGCCTGTGATGTGTAACATCTAACATACGACGACGTATATAAATGATAAAAACAAAATTCATGACTTTGACTTTGACTTCGACTTCGACTTTGTGAAAAAAGAATCTCAAATAATAAAATCTCTAAGACGAGACGGGCTGACGAAGGCCTCAAAAATTAAAAAAAAACAGAAAAGTAAATGCACTAGTGAAAAAAAGTGACACTTTCCGCACAAATTGACTGCTTGGAAAACGCACTTTTCGAGCAAATGCATTGTAAAATCTGTTGAGAAATATAGAGATATGAGGAACAGGGTGTAAAGTTCACTCATCCTCTATAGAAAAGCAAGGATCCTCCGACCAGACGGGTGTCGTGTCTTGAAAGCAACTACCCGACGATTGATGTCGGGAAGTTATATACAGGGTGGATTTTTGAGATAGGCAGCTACCTTAACCGTTGTAGCTACGGGAAAACGGTCTTAGAAGACTGTCCTTAAAGATTTGAAACATATTGATCTGCATTCAAGGATTTTGAAAATAAAATACAGTCAGCAAGAAAATGGGCAGTTTTCACAAAAACTTTTTTTGTTGCCAATCGATCCTGTTTCATATAAGGACCAAAAAACTCTATTGGACCAACCAAGGTTTCAGTACTAAAAAAGTCAGAAATCGCAAAAATCTTTTTCCATACTTTTCGTAGGAAATGAGGCTGATGTAGATGCCTCAACAAGAAAGGATAGAAATCAATTTACGCATAGGATTCCATAAACTTACCTGTTCAGTAGTCTTCTTGTTTGCCAGCATGTTCTCCAAATTCTTTCCCATCTCTTCCAAATCTGATTCTTCACTGACAGAACTCTCGGCCTCGTCTGTACTCAGCACTTCTGTGCTCGTCAGTACGCGGTTCTGTAGCTCGAATATACGCTGGCACTCTTCTTTGTATCTGTACAAGGCAAACGAATTATAGCCAGATCATAAATGTCTTCAACTAGAAAGGACAAAAGGAACAAAAAAAAAAAAAGTTAGGTAGGTTAAAAACATTATAAGTATGTACTTATTAATTTTATTTGTTATAGAGGTATGAGGAACATCGTGTAAAGTTCACTCATCCTCTATAGAAAAGGGAGGATTCTCTGACCAGACGCGTGTCGTGTCTGGCGGGCAATTGTCCAACGCTTGATGTTGGGGAAGCTATATGTATTTGCCGATCGCGCGGTAAGTCTGTTAGCGCGATGCAGGATTTTGTGTGGCGTCAGGTCTTTGATGCGTAGTACGCATGTGGCGATGTAGATGCCTCCACACTGTCTTTGAATTAGTTAACTGTTATTTCCAGTCAAGACCTGCTAAAACCTAATATTTAACAAAGAAACTTACCTTTCTTGATGTTCAGCTATAGAGAATCGGTTTCCTCTCGAAAACTTCGTCATTCCTTCTTCACCAGCTTTTGCTTTTTCCGTTGACAATGTTCTGACTACGTCAATAACTTCCCAACGAGATAATTTCTTGATCTACAAAACGAAGAAATTACATTCCATTACACATTGATTTTCTAAATAGAAAAATCACCATCATCTACCTAGCCTTTTCCCAACTATGTTGGGGTCGGCTTCCAGTCTAACCGAATGCAGCTGAATACCAGTATTCTACATGGAGCGACTGCCTATATGACCTCCACAACCCAGTTACTGGGTAACACGATACGCCTTGGTTAGACTAGCTGTCAGACTTTCGAGCTTCTGACGACCCGTAACGACTGTCAAAGATCCACGAATGACAACCGGGACTAACGGCTTAACGTGCTTCCCGATGCACGAAGGGGGTCTTGGTATATAAAGATGGTCACCCATCCACGGACCAACCGCGGCGCGTTTCTAAATAAACAAATGTATAAATAAAATAGATAACTTGCAGGTTTATCGGAACTTATCTAGCTATCGGTTACGACTGGAAAGTCATATTATCATTATGTCTCTAAGTCGATTTAATATCAACAATGCGTGATTTTAACAACCGAAGACTTTTCCGTTATTAGCTACGACCCACCCAGAGACACTTCATACACCCAAAAAGCATACGAAGCCCTCCGCGATGAACATAACAACGCCTTCATGTTTGCCGAAGCTATAGAGCGTCGACTGCTTCTATGCAACTATGCAAAAGCGGAGCGCGACTCTGGAGCGAGCTATTGATGATAGCTGACAGGCTCGACCGTTCATACATACGACGCTGCAGTGACTTGCACGTCACCTACATTTTTGTATTGTATTGTAATGTTAATGTATTGTGTAGGTGTAATGTATTGAAAATTGTCTCAGAGTCATTGTAAGTTAAATTAATAAATGAATTATAATACCAAATTTTTTCAAAAATACTGATGACGTCTCCGACGCAATCTTATATATCTCATATATCTATACAAAAAGTTTAATCTAACATACCTCTTCCTCAGGCACTCCAAACTTCCTCAACAAAGCCTTAGCATTATTTAAGCTGAGTCTCCTCAAATCAGCGTCAGTTCCCGTCACAGTTCTCTTCGGCTGTTGTTCCTCATTGGGCTGCTGTGTTGGCTTGTTGGGCACGCGCACGTAAGAGAATCCTTCGCCGCAGCCGGTGGGATCCGCTGGCCCAGTCAGTTGGAGCAAACATTTGCCACGCATGGCTTGGATGTAGGCGCGAGTTGTGTTCCAGGGGGCAACTTTTACCTTAAGAATGAAAGTAAATCTAATATTAATTGGACCAATTAGGATTTATAAAAAAGTTATTGATATAGCTATACAGCTTTTATATAACTTTTTTTCTGTTTAAGCAAGAGACGATGTATGACTTTATGGCTACATTTAGATGACCTGTGTAGTCTCTCAAAATTTGGCTCCAAGTTAGCACTATATTTAAACCTAGCATTGAGTAACTTGAAACAGACATAAACGAGTATGTCATTTAAAATAATGTTTCATTACAAAAAAATTATCTACTCGGAGCTTATTTTAGCCAAGTATAGCCGTACGTAAGCATATCTTTAACCCGTCGAATAAAATAGACTTCTGACAGTGTTTGTATGGAAAAGCTGTCCATAATTCAAAATTATTCCTCGGAAAGAGATATCTTGCGTTGGATACATCAGCCCTTACAGTCACAACTAAATCTTAAAAACAAAATAACATCACCAGACCAAACCTAAAAAGTCATTTCATACCTCATCGTCCATCTTCAGTTGCAATTCTTCGTCGTCATCTTCCTGAGGTGTGAATATGAATTTCTCTCCGTAGCCGGCGTCTTTGAGTCTTTGTTCTGCTGCCGCCATACTGAAGTACGCACAACACTGCTCCGGGGAAACCATAGCACGGATCTCTTCTTCGGAGGGGAGGCGGAAGTCTGGTTTTATAACCCACCTTTAGAGAGTTAGAAATATTTTTTATCATTGCTAGGTAGAAGAAATGAGTGGTACTAATAACTTTCCCTACTGACCTATCGAATCCAATTTAGTACAAAAACGTGTCAACAACGTAATTCAGTTAATACTTTAGTTTTAAACCACCACTGAACAAAATAAAATAAAAAACTGACTGCTTCACTATAACCGCAGTATAAATAAGTAACAGTATTATGCAGTGACCTTGCAATAATCACTTTCCGCGTCCGTGCGTAACTGCGGTGCATTCGATACTGTTGACTATACACTGAGTTTCGATGCGCGTCGTTTCGGCCGTTTTCTTTGAAGACTTAATATTGTTACTTATTTATACTGTGCTTTTATAACCAACATCAATCGCTGAAAATTTCGCAATAATTTTGTTTCAATTGAGATGCATATCAAAGCAATAGTTTCAACCATCTTTCGTTGCTGATCGTACAAACAATAGCAAGAAAATTAAATTGTCGGACCATAGCCTGATCTTACCAATTAGAATCCAATCCCGTTCGCTTGAAATCGGCACACAACTTGAGACGTTTTCGAATGGAGCTCTCAGAATGTGAAGGGAAGGCCCGCTTTATGTCATCCATCTTTATACGCCGCGGCTTGTCTCGAGATTTCCAGAACAATCTGTATATGAAGACCTGTAAAGACATGAATATTGAAACTTCGAAAAATGTCTATTGCAAACGGAGTGGAACAGAAAATGTGACTGTCGCCCACCAGTGAGACATAATAGGCTTAAGAGCGGCCAACCTGTCATACAAACGCTCGTACGTGATTATGGCGTTGTAACACATCTTTCTTTGAATTTTTAAAGTAATTTGTATCTTGTGCACTATATCTAGGTTTCTATGAAAGCAAAAAATAAAAAAAATCGAGAAACAAATTCAGCCTCCAAAAATCTGCTTTTTTGCACAAATTTTACCCGAACTTTGGCCGGTCATAATATACTCATAATTGGTAAAAGTAAAGAAAACATCTGCATAGAAACCTCGCACATGTAATGGAAATTCTAAATATAAAAAAAAAAACATAAACTTGTAAGGTTTACTCAAAAACACGTATTTACTGATACAAATTTTTACACGCAATTTTTCGTACAATGTTATCGCGTTCTCGCTTGTTTGTTAGCAGTTCTCACTTGCGGTCGATGAAACAACAAGCTTTTTGACCATGCTCGCGTTGACGATAGACGGACCGGGAAGGGCCCTCTTAATTTAAAAAAATAAAACCAGTTTTAAACGCCGACGCACCCAAGCGCGTTAGCCTAAACATTTCTGTGGTTTTCACACAACGCAACTTGTCAAAAACTATTTTCAACGGCAACCAGTCACGCGCGACGGGCAGTGCAGGTCGCGCGGTCGTCGTCAACGCAATTTTTCATAAAATTGGTACGTTATCGTGTGAACGGTGTCTGAATGAATGATGAAATTACTAAAATTGATAAAACTCGAGTTGCGCCATGGGCGAGTACCAGCAGCAGGTTGAGTTGCCGTCACCCCGCGTGAGAATGGCCTAAGAGCGGTTTCGCACTACGTCCAAATTCAAGATCAGAGTTCAATCCGAAATGGGAATGTTCTAAATTCGGGCCGACAGAGCTCGAATCTAGTGCGCAAGCAACCCCTCATACAAATAGTACTATGGCTACTTCAGACCGACATTTCTCGGATTCGGATGGGAGGTAGTGCGAAACCGCTCTAATAGTTATGTAACTGACCTGCAAAAAGTCTCGTACAAAATTATTAGCCCTCTTTGAGTTTGGGCCAGGCACCTCATACAGAGGACATTCTTGCCCGGCCACGAATATTGCGTCCACTTCACGAATGTAATAAGATTGTCTGGAAACAAACGCGTTTTAGTGATGAGCAGTGATCGGAGTAGGTAGATTGAACTGGGGTCATTGATCCGAAACGTATATATTACTATGGACATTCCTCCGGAATTGGTGGATTATTAAAAAAAAAACCGGAACTTATGTAGGAATTGTATTCTGCCAGAGTGGAAGGAGTCATTTGATGATTTGCCATCCTCAAAAAAAGGTAGGAATTGTAATAAAATGAGCAATTTTATTCTTTATTATTCTTCCTATTTTTTTTTTTTGTCACGATTTGACAAAACCCAACGACCAATCAGAACAAAGGATCATGGGTGGTACAATAACCGGTTATCAGAACAATGCGTACGCCCGCCGACGACATGCCAGGTAGTTCACTCGTTTACTTCGGTTCGTAGAGTGCGCATCCATGTTATTCTTTCTGTGTGCATTTATGATACAAGTACTAAAAATCAATCTACCTACTCCGATCACTGGTGATGAGATATGTAGTTAGGTTCCTTTTAAATTAAAAAAAACGATTTCAACTTGAAAGCTGCTGCTATTTTTTTGTGTGTGAGGAAGCTCCGCATATTACACGAAGTTAATGTATCGTTAAGAGTCCATATTATCTGTTAAAATTCACTCCTTATCTCGTTCGCACGATACTGTTCGTGGAATGAGTGACGGCGAGACTGAGCGGCGGGAAAAAGGCTCCAAGGCTAATAATGCAAAAAGGCAAAAATAATGGTAATTTATACAAAAAAATAGTATCCGCTTTATAGTTAGTTCAGTTATTATGCAAAGTTTCATGATCTAATTTGAAGTAATTTTTGAATACCAGCGGTTATTGTTTGGATCAGAGGTAACTTAGGATTTTTTTTTATGGAATCGTGTTTTGTCAAACATAGTGCTTTACATTAATCCTTAACTTTACCACATATTTATTTCAAAATTAATGCTGTAGTATTTTCGATATAACGGAGGATCATGCTAAGCAATTTGAGGTATTATAGATACTCAAGCTCAGGACGGCCGGCGGTCATGAAAACGGATGCCATCTTTATCACAGCACGGCGGTGGTACTTGACTTATTATATCTGTTTACGCATGCATATGCAGGTGTTTATCTGTGCACTTACCTCGTCCTTATAATCAAGAAGTCAGACGGCTGTAGCGTGTGTTCGTATATTGGCGTTCTATACATATTATTTTCAACAACGGGCTGCGTTGCGCCTGGCGGTAATATGCCGAGGAAAGGCGACGTATGTGCGTAAGCTACCTCGCCATATTTGAGCGGTTTTGGACCCTCGTCCTGTAAGAGTAGGGCTTATATTTCAGTAGCAATTATAGAATAACCCAAGATTTATAAAATAATGAAAAAAAAAAGGGAGAGTAAATAACGACAGTTTACAATATGAAGATGATTATTTTATTTTACCTTTATTTATGATATATTTAATTTTGTACAAGCTTGGATAATGTTTTTATTTAATCCATGCAAACGTTTTTTTTTTTTTTTGTCAAAGTAGGAAATCATATGGTTTAAGAATGTTAAAAAGAGGCCTACCTTTGAATTAGCACCTGCCCTTTTGGAGCCCTTTAAAATAAAAATACACATTAAAAAATATTTAACCTCAAAATTTTCGAGAACAAACCAGTTCAGGAATTAAAGAAATCAATGATTTTTTTCTTTTAATCACAAATAGCAGACATATGGACAATAAAGTCCCACCATTTCATTTCCATTGAGGAGTTGAAAATGTCGGGAGTCGGCCTGCAGCTTCTTTCCCCTGGTTTGAAAGAGGTTTCATAGAGAGTTAATCTAAAGCGGCGCCATACTTTATGAAGGCATAATAAATACAATACAGTATTTAAGAATTTTTAAACTTATTATGTGAATAAAGCTAATAAGCTTGTCGTGGGTCGTTTTAGAGCCAACATTTGTCGACTGCAGTGGTCGACAAACTCATTAGTCAATAAGAGCCAAATATCAATATTATAACGACTAAGATGTCTTATGAGAGCCAATCCTTTTTGTGTGTCCAAACTGTCTCAATACGCTTTTCCTAATCCTTAAAACTCCAATCCTCTCTCACTCCACGAGAGAGAGAACGCTGGACCTAAACAGGACTAATAGCACCATCCCTTTTCAGTAATAGAACAATGTTGTCAATAACACTTGAAAATACAACTCCAGAATTACAAAATAAACATACCTTTGCCGCAGTTCGTTTGTAGTAATTCTTAATCTTGGAACACATGCCGACTTGGCTGATGAGTGGGGGATGTTCCTCACAAAACTCTACTAGTACCAGTTCACCGTCCCGACCACTCAAGTCTTCCGGAGTTCTCATGAAGAAGACGTCGCCACCTCCCGAAGCTAACCTCTCGGCCTCGCGTTGCTGGGGACAAGAATAGTAAGTTTTAAAGTAAATTTTTGCGTGCATTCTCATACTATTGGGTATGATAACACAAAGAAGAAGCTATGGTTATGTTGCGTTAGTCGATTTGTACGAATATAGTAACGTTTTGCGTATATATGGATGTGCTTATGTGTGAATATATACAGGAGAAATCTCGTTGGAAATGGTCCTGGCACTAGTTGACTGTAGCTAGACCGTTTGGATCGCAAGAATGCAGAGGTAAAGCAATAGCAGCGTGTTATTTTACGTGTAGGTACTTGTTTTTGAATGTTTAAGTAGTCTTTTTTTTACTGAGATTTTTATTACGATTTTCGCCGTGTCTTTTGAGCCTAAAGACCAGGCGGTGAAGAAGGATGAACGTTTTTGGTAACTTAGATTACCACGACTTCCACTTTATTTTTTTACTCCATTTTAAATCATGCATTGCTAGCTTAGTTTTACAATACAAACCTTAGCCTTTTTCTTGATATGTTTAAGCAGCGGTTGCACGGGATGCGGGCCGGGCGCGGCCAGCGGGCCGTACGACAGTTTCCTCATCGGCGGCCGGTGGAAGGCCCGCAGGCGCGCCGGGCCCATGTGGGTCTGTATGAACGGGGCGCGGAGCTCTACCACTGGGGTACTGTGTTGGATCAGTTGACCTCCACCCACCTTGAGGCGAGGGTTCTGAGACTTGGCCATGTAGAAGCTGCAGATTAGGTAATTTGGAAGATTGGTATGGTATTCTGTACTTCATTTGTGGTAAGAATTGGCAATAGTTGGCTCTAGAGTTGTATGTAACAGACCAAAATGTCATATTTACAGCAAAAAAAAACCAATTAATTGGCATATTTGGATACATACCTAGGCTACTTTATGAAGGTCAAAATTATATTAATATGGTAAGTATTAACTATTAAGCCACTTGAAAATGCTCCTATAATTTGAAGCTAAATCATATTTTCTTTCAATGTTTTCCTTTACCAAGCTGGCGGATTGCCAGATTGTTATTGCAGTTAGGGAAACTTAAAATACCAGAAAACTCGCTGGTGCTCTGCCGAATACACCACTTAAATGTCTCATGCGCCTAATTACAACGGCACCCACACCATATTATCCTTCATACATAACAACACTGTTTAAACCTATAAAAATACTATAAATACTTACACATCATTAGAAATATTGAAGGGATCTCTATCAGGAGATTTGGGCGGCGGCGGCGGCGCGTCTTCCTGTAACACGTTGATCACGCCCGCTTTGCCGAGGAGAATCTTTGACTTCTTCACATGAGGATGTGGTATCTTCACTTTGGGTTGTGGGCCTCTCTCTAAAACAATATATAATTGTTTGAAAATATATATATTATGATTGTAAAATTTATCTCATTAGAAGACACTTGGTAACAGCAAAATGAGACGTTGCGTTCAAAGTAATTCAGATAGACAGCTTTATAGATACATCATTTATTTAGAGCACACAAAATAAATAATAGCACATCACACAAAAGCACAGCAAAATGATAGCTAAGTAAATGAATATAAATTTGAAAGTACATGGTGGCAAAAAAAGAAACGCATTTTGAAGAAAGAAAGTGACATCATTACTATGACACACTTAATTTCAAAGATAAAATCTTTGGGATGGCATGTAAGTAGGAATGAGAGAGAGTATTTATTATCCTCTACTATCATTTAACTATAGTTTGACAGGAACCGCTGTACCACGGCTTAGATATGTGCGCAGCGTGACGGGGAGGCAGTGCAGGCCGATCATTCGTCAACACACGGCGTCCCGAGCCTCGCCTCGCCGCGAAATCCTACAGTACAGCGGTCTCGGTCAATCTATAGTCATTATCTTTAACCCCAACACAAAAAAACAGTACATACCTCTAGTTATCTTCGAAGGATCAACATCATCAGGTATACCCAGAATAATATTCTCATCATTAGGATCCAAGGTCAGAATCTTGGGTTTAGGCACCATAGCCATATTCTCCGCGTCCCATATAACCTCTTCCTCCCAAGTTCCGTACACCAACTCCTCGTTTTCAACGGGGAAGATACTGTACCAAGTGTTGTCTTCACCATCGGCAGCGTTGGCATTAGGATCTTGCTTGGATGATGAGGTTGATGCCCTGAATGATAGATAATAATATTAGTATAATCATAAAAGAATCAAGACCTCGAAGAGGTCTGAAACAAATAATGTAGAAACTCTAATGCTAAAATAATTAAAAGGCCTAATCAAGAGTAAATCTGGCTTCTAAGGGCTTGATCAATTTTCTGATCGTAAAATTCAACAATTACTTGAACGATATTTGACAAATAAATGAGGTACTGTAGGCTACGACAGCCCTTTATTTAAACAAAATAACTCACTCAAGCAAACCATTCTGAACTCTATACCATTGTTGTGATGAGTGCAATTTCTTAAGCAGACTTACGTAGGAGGTTTAGGTTGCAACGGCGCAGGTGGTTGCGGGCGCGGATGTGAGAACTGTTGAGCAGTCCGACTCACAGAGGTCGGGACCCAGCCAGCCGCGTTGCTCTTACTGTTTAATCGAGCCAATACCTTTGAAAAACATCAGGTAACATAAGCTTCACACGCACTTTTACAATGGCCACACGATTGTCTTTACATTAAGGCTGCCCGTCCATTGAAACGGAGCGAGGCAGCGGAGAGGACAATGGCAGCGGAGTGGAGCGGAGTTGCGGACAGTGTCTGTCCATTGATGCGGAGCAAGGTAGCGGAGCGGTGTTGCGGACTGTGCGAAACTAGACCGAGTTCACGCGACGGGTAATAATTCCCCGCTCCGGTTCCCCGCTCCACTTCTCCGCTCCGTTTCCCCGCTCCGCTTCCTCTCTCCACTTCTCCGCTCCGTTTCCCAGCTCCGCTTCCCCTCTCCACTTCTCCGCTCCGTTTCCCCGCTCCGCTTCCCGGTTTTGTATGAATGTTTTAACTAGTTCGCAAATCCCTGTCCACTGAAGCGGAGCGGAGGTTTTATGCAATTCCATTGGTTAATATTGGCACACCGCTACTCCGCTCCTCTCCTCTCCGCTCCGCTCCAGTGGACAGGCAGCCTTAGGGGGATGCGCGAAATTCAAAGAGTTTGTAAATCGAAATTTAAAAAAAACAAAAGAAAAATTGGGGGTACCAATTAATTTAGGGCACCATAGTACTGGACACACTATCGAAGAAATGGTGCGCCGCAACATTGAAAAAAAAATTGCTACTGATGGTTATGCCACAGAGGTTCTAGCCCGTTTGACAGTTTTAATTTGACATTGACAGCATCTTTATGTCGCAGCATTAAGGGCGGTGTTCTTACATAGTCCAAATATTACTGCTGACCTGTTGAACGCGGTGGAGCGCACAAATGTACAAAAATGGCAATAATAAAAATGCACATCGAATGAAAATATATTTATTGTGACTTACTACAATGTTTTAGCAACTGAGTAGGTTGCTTATGTACATATATATTTTCGGCGAATCTAAGTACCAGATTTTAAGATAGATAAAATAATATAACAAATTTTGCAGGTAAGGTTACGGTTTAACCAACCTAACACATAATTAAAGAAACTCACAAATTTGTATCAACCCCGCCGAGTCAACTCACATAATTATGACAAAATTTTGCAACTACGCGCAGTGAAGCGTGTTGATCGTTATTGTTATTCTTATCCTTACATATTATAAAACAATATCCCCCGCCGCGTCTGTCTGAACGCGATAATCTTAGAAACGATTGAACGGATTTTCAAACGGTTTCAACAAATGGACGGAGTGATTTATGATGAAGGGTTTGGTGTATAATTTATTAAGGTTTTGTGGAAATTGGCTGAAATATGACGATTATTGTTGAAGATGTCGGAAATAATCATGCCGACTGGAAGCTTTACTGGCGTGCGCCGCGTAAACCGTCAGAGATTCATAAAATGTATGTTCTACAGGTTTGTACATCTTAAAAAGTTCAACAAAAAGTCCGCGATTGTATAATTATGTCAATCTTATAAGGATGACCCACAGTAACCATTATTACAATTCAGAATTTGATAAAAATTTAATTGTTATTTCCGAAGCTCTTTTGACCAGAATCGTATTAATCCTTATCCAATAAAATGTGATATTTAAATTGGGCATTTAATTTAGGTTAAAATATGCCTTGACATCATATCCTTTAAATGATTTAAAATTACGCGTAACAAAATAATTATTGTTGACATCTACACGGGCGAAGCCACGGGCAAAAGGTAGTTTGTTTATATTTTGTAATATGATAAAGAGGTATGTGTTTGTAAGTACGTAAACTAATTATTTGTGTGCAATCACAAAAATTAAGAAATGAAAGCTACATTATTACAAAGTAACACATGATTTTTTTTTATTATGAAAACAAATGAATCATTATTATTTGTAAAACAAGTCGAATAAAAATAAGCGGTTTGGCTGCCTTATGCCAAACCTTTTATAAGTGCAGCCTGTGTAAGGACTAATTGCACAGGGCATAATAGTAACCTGCGAGTGCAGTACAACAATGCATACTGGGTACTGATTGAATGACCGACGTATCCTGCTTTCGTAATTTAGTTCCAAAACATGCGATTTTGGAAAAATCTGCTTAATTGAAATCCCACAAAAAAGTTCCGTTTAAATACAAAAAGAAATACTTTTTAAATAGACATAGTAATTCTGAAATCAAACTTATTTGCACGGTAATAAAGTTTATATTCGTTTAATCGGAATTTATATCACTATTGGAAACAGTTTTAATTAATACTGATTAGATAGCTCGCCGCAGTCATACGCAAGCGTTGAAACTCGTCTTATGCGTATTAGCAGACCAGTGCGATTCTTCGATAATTGAGCGCTGGATAAAGCACAGCTATATCAATTTGTTGATATATGCTACTGTTTTCAGACTTCTACGCGGACGAAATCGCGGGCAAAAGATAGTATTACACTAACTGCATTTACTACTAACCGGATATTTAGGTATTGTTAGTATCTGTTTTTATAAGATAAATAATGCAATACAATATAAGTTGAAGATAATAATTATGTTTTTCGAATATTTGACGATTGTTATCAATATAAGTGTTTGCAATTCACTCAGCATTGCGATTGCATCTATGTTCTATGTTATGGGGTTTGGTTTCCGCACTAAGTCCTTCAGTGGACCATTGTGCGTGGGCCATAACGGCCGTTGGTGGTTACTCCAACCAGCCCACCTCCCTCCAGAAGTTAATTAAATCTCCTGGTCTGTTCAGAACATCTGTAAAAGATCTGAATGTCCCGAGGGTCTGTGTTCTTATCTGGTTGACGCCTGTGCATTCAAAAAGCACGTGCGTGACGGTTTCCTCAGCCTCCATGCACGCCCTGCACAGAGGACTGTCCGTTATGCCTATTGTGTGAAAGTGTTTGTTTAGCGAGCAGTGGCCCGTGATGGTCCCCGTCACCAGGCGCAGGCCGTTCCTATCCAGGCGTAGTAAACGCCGGGTTAGCCTGGTATCCGAGGATGGCATGGCTTCCTTGGAATGCCTGCAGCCCGGTGTCGAGGTCCACCAGTGCTCCGCTAGAGTGTGGGTGAACTCCTGCAGCCATCTGCGTATCTGGTTGAAGGCGATGGGTACGATAGGCTCGGGTCCACAGACTGCCGTGCTGGATCCTCGTCTGGCAAGTTCATCAGCAGCGTCGTTACCTAGCGAACCGCTGTGTCCTTTTATCCATTGCAGTGTCACCGTGTTGCGGCTGGATACCGTTATTTTTTCTAGTGCATTATGAAATTTTAGTGTCAGCTTTGAGGTACTCGTAATATGTTTTTTCCGTAAGGATTGAAGAACTGAGGCGCTGTCGGAGAGTATGCGTATGTGTGTGTCCGTAACTCTCCTGGCTTTTAGGGCGTGGAACGCTTGTATGATGCCCACACACTCCGCCTGATAGACGGTGTTGAACAATCCCAGCGGGCTGGATATCTTTATGATGAAGTCGTGTGAGAAAACTCCAACTCCAGTCCCAGAGTCGGTCTTCGATCCGTCTGTGTATACTCTCCCCAAGCAGCAAAATTATCCTATAGTGCAGATGATATAGGCCTCTAGCACTTATAATTGCGCTTACAAATGCTTATCAATAGCGCCCACCCCCGTCAACGTCACTCGAGCGTCCAAAGATCCTTGAAATGTTTCTCCTCTACCATTATTTCTCCTGACTAAGTTTTATTTTGGTTATATGTATGTATCTATGTATTTGTATTTATTCTTTTTCGAGTTATCTATAAATTATGTTGCACCTGCCATGTTTAGTCAGTGCGTCATTAGGGTGACGCAGAGACAAAACATGGCAGGTTGACTGGTAGATAATGCCTCAGGCATTATAAGTCCGCTTTTGTACAGTATTTTTTGGCAAATTATTAGCATTTATATAGCATTTATTTTACTTGTGCATAAAGTTTTAACAGATAAATAACATAAATGTAAGCATGTATTCTGTTCTCACCTTGTGTTTGATCTCACTACCATCCCATATGACGTCATCTTCCCATTGCAGCTGTGACACCATGAGGAAGGAATCATCCGGGAAGCCACTGTCAGGATCTTCATCTTTCTCTGGTTCCTCAGGATTATCTTCCTCAACTTCCTTTGGCTTCTCTTCTCTTTCTGGTGAAGGTGCCTGAAAGTGCAAATTTCTCTCTTTATCAGTTTTGATAACGAATGGAAGGATTTTGTACTTAAAGTCATTGATGTAAATCAAAGATACGCCTTCAGCATCAAAAAATGACCGCATTTGTGCTTAAGTTGTCATCTGTCACACAATGACGTAGAGAATTGTCGCTGTACCGTCAGCATACTAGTTTTAAAAAGGGTACTTAATTTTAAAACAAGGTTGTTTTGAAATAATAAAATGTTAGTCTTTATCAATGATATTATAATTGAATTGAATTTGAAAGCAGAAGCGGTAGAGTTTATTAACAGGCTCATAAAAAAAAACAATAAAAATATTTAATGGATCTTTGCCACACCCTCGCGACATAGGAAAATGGTACGATAACAGTTCGGGTCGTCTTGGCTTTAATAAGGAAGCGATAGAGGTTTTAGAAAAAAAAAAAAAAAAATGTTATCCGCGAATATTCTGCACGTTAATTGCTGACGAGATGACTCTTCGCCACCAAACTACGTGGACTGGAAATAAGACTGCAGGCGTCGTAAATTTCGGTGCTGGCTCGGCAAAATCGTGCGAAATAGCGACTCAGGCGTATGTATTAATATTAGTATGCATGAACGAAAGCTGGAAAATCCCAGTGGCATATTTTTAGGTAACGGACTATCAGCTGAAACTCGGGCAAATTTATTGAAAACATGTTTAAGTGAATGCTACCATGTGGGGGTTGATATTGTTGCCATAAATTTTGATGGCTGTGCGGCTAACATAACTGCAGCCAATTTACTAGGTTGTGATCTAAAACAACCATCACATCTAAAAACAACATTCAAAAATCCTGTATGTCATTTAGAAGTAGCTATCATGATGCTTGTCACATGATTAAACTGGTTCAGAATTCCTTCGAATCCAAAAGGCTTATTTATGATGGGTTAAGAAGGGAGATTCGTTGGCAGTTGTTGAAAAATTTAGTGAAACTACAAAAAAACGGGTATCCACTATAATAAGGCCTCCAGCCAAGCCAAAAACATATATACTAAGCACGTCCCTCACGCAGATCATCGGTGAGATTAGTGCGACCACGTTTAAATTCATTAAACCAGTTGTAAACAGTGGCACGAGATGGGGCTTCATCGTGAAAGGCCAATCGAAGTCTATTATAACTTTCTTGTTGACTTAAATGACATCGAAAGTCATAAAAAAGGTATGAAAATTTTCTCGCGTTAAATTCATGCTGACTTGACACAGACAATTTTCAATTTGCCGCCAAATCGTAAACAAATGACAAATGAATAAAATACATACACAATAATATTGGCAAACAGTTCCATTTTCAAAATTTGAACTTATTTTTTTATTATATCGTGTACAAGTGGCCAGTTCTAAAAACTTTCAGTGTCGCCCTCATAGTAACCCCTTAACATATTTAATGGCCATCGAACAGTACAAGTTTATTGAATTGTTGTCTTTTGGTTAAGTTTTTTGTATTTTTATGCAAATAATGCAAACGAACAGTCATGTAACAGTTAATAATTGCTTTCAGTAACATAATTTTGTGATTTAAGGTTATTGGCTGGTCACGAGAGTGTTCATCTATGCTCTTAAAAATATTCGAATGAAGAAGTGACTTTAATACACTATTAGTAACTCTTTGCCACTCATTCTTTGTAAAATACTGACATCCCTTAAGTTTTAAGTGATCTTTGATACCATATTCGGATTTTAGGCATACGTCGAATAAATCTTGTGACGGAAATATTAACCCGCACATGTTTTTTATTGAAATTAATTTATGAAAGTGTAAAACAGAATTAGCCATCAAACTGTCGGAGCAATTTTCACACTTGATTTTATTTATAATTTTTCTCGCTACCCAACCCGCAATGTATCCAACTACCTGCTTCGAAATATTAGTCAATCCAGAGTTTGAATCTAAAGACTCGGCCAAAATGTCGCAATTTATGTCGTATTCACTTATAACTTCAGTACGCGTATCACTTTCCTCGTCTCTGATACTCACGCAAGTCCTGTTGATATTGTGTATGGGTGTTGCTGAGGTGCAATTCAAAATCAAAAAATTATCAAGTGGAAGACAGTTACCCCTAAAATTACTACTAAGTTCGAGATGGTTTAATATTTTTTTATATATTCCAACAAACTGCTGTGTATTTGGATTGTTGTTGTGTCCACCATGTTGTCTAATTTTAGCAAAAAATAATTCCAGATGGTCCTGACTTAATCTATATGTAGATATATATTTTATGCATTTTTTATCTTCGATTAAGTCCCTGTATAAAAGTTTTAAGCTCTTGATATTAATGAGAAAACCAATGAATCCCGTTTTACATTTTGCAGAGGTGATGTTTTTTTTATAAAT
The DNA here is from genome assembly GCA_947364205.1 of Agrochola lota. NCBI lineage: Eukaryota > Metazoa > Arthropoda > Insecta > Lepidoptera > Noctuidae > Agrochola > Agrochola lota. The sequence goes on along the minus strand of OX376223.1, from coordinate 10,543,795 downwards.
TCTTATCATATTTCTCTTCCTTGTTGTACATCTGCTTTTGTCATAAATTTTTAATGTTTTTATATAATTTTCAGCGTCATCCAAAAAATCAAATATTTGCTGTGAGTTATCACTTGATATTGGTTTTTTAAAACCACTTTGATATGTTCTTGAATTAAATACATCGAATAATTGATCAAAAATTGTTACAAATTGTATAGTAGCTTTAGTATCTAGCTGATTCCACCCAGTCAACATTTGAGAACATAGTTCCAATGCTTTTGCTGTACTCCTACTTAAAAGCTGCGCCGCCAAATTTACTTTCATGATTTGGTTTCGAAAGTTAATATGCCGTTTCGAAATTTTTGTAGCAAACTTAAAACCTTCGGATTCCTGTAATTTTTGAAGTTTTATTAGAAATTGCCATGAAATTTTATTATTATGTAAGTCGAATATAATTTTTTTATTTTCAAAACTGTTTCTAACGAGTTTTAGCATATGGCTAGCATCTAATATGACAGCAACTTTTCTATCACAACAGGGATGCGAAAAAGTTGTTGTTAAGTTGTCTGGATCGTGCAACTGGCATCCTAATGTTTCAGCAGCAGCAATATTTGACGCACACCCATCAAATGTTAAGGCTATAATGTCAACTCTGGCATCATAACATTTCTGGATACAAATTTTTATTAAATTAGCTCTGTGGTCAGCTTTTAGTCCATTAATAAAAAAGAAACCTAAGGGTACTTTCCAATTTTCTGTATTGGATACTAGCATAAAAACATAGGCTTGTGTGGCAATATCATTTCTTTTTCCTAAGCCTTCATCTACAAGACCTACAGTTTTATGGCCAGCCCAAATAGTCTGTTGCCTGATGGCCATCTCGTCAACTATCAGAGTGGCGATAATTCGTCTGTCTTTAGTTTTTTTTTCTAATAGTGAAAATACCTGATTGGTAAAACCTGGTTGACATTCACTATTACCGTACCACTTATATAATGTTCTTGGATGTGGCAAAACATTATTAAATTTTCCTCTAACAAACTTGTATGCAGCTGGAGAATAGTAATTTAAAGTTAAAGAGAATTTCCTAATCGCTGGTGAAATCTTGCCACGTGGAGTTTTCTTGGACAAAAGAGCAATTAAGTCTTTTTGTGCTTCTTCCGCTCGTCTTTCCACTTCTTCTGAATGTTCTTTTGCTATTATTTTCTTCCCGGTAAACTTTTTCAAAGTGTCTTTTAATCTTAAATTGGTTAATTTTAATATTTTCGTTTTACGCTTCTCGTTTTGAAGTTCAGATCTATATCTTATTTTCTTTAAAACCTCTTTTTTTAATTGTTGTTTTAAGTGGATTTTTCTTGGCGAATCAAATATAGAGTCATTATCAGAAATATAAACATTCTCAAGTGGTGAACCCATCATTTCATATGTGGGTTCTACAAATGATATCTGTAATTAATAAAATAGTATGTAGGGAACTTTCTGAGGCAGTCAGATTTAAAAAGTTAAAGATCAATCTAGATTGATCTTACTACACGGACAGATGTTGGCAATTAGCTAAATCATACATTCATACCTTAAAAGATGGTACAACATTTTTTTTTAATTTTCTCCGACCAGCTTGTGTCAAGTAGAACATATCATCATTAAAATGTGCTGAACAAATGCGACTGTATTTGGTTGGCAACCATTCATCGTCTCTTTGTTCTTCTTGGATTATTTTAATCCATTTTTCTTTAACACCCGGTTCTTGTGGGAACCTAACAGTTAAATACAAATAGTGATTAAAGTACATTTATTTAATATTTTAAATCTGTCTGTCTTTTACCTTTTCACGCGTTAAGGCTGAACGATGAAATTTTGCACTGCGCCTTTATTCGCGCTTCTTCCCCTGGATTCCCTCGACATGCTTGAGCAGGTGAGGAATCTCCATATCCTCACTCTCATAGTCTGGCGGGATGGCAACCAACCAAGAGTGGAGAGAGATCAGGCAAAACACCCCACGCTTTATGTGCTTTCGAAGCACATCGCGTTTTATTAAATTGTTTATGTACTTACCTATAATTTTGTATTCGAAAACATAGTTGCAAAGAAAAGATAATCTAAAAAACAAATACATTAAAAAAATCCGGCTTTTAAAATATTTTAAAATTATAATGTAACCTCCATACTTCCTAAATTCTTTTAAACTTTTTTTGTCAACGCTACACTACCCTATCGTTCGTTGTCATGGGAACGAAATTTTTGTTATATGTCATCATCCGTCATAATATTTATTTTTGAACACGAAATAAATTTGAAAAAAAATTACTTACGCATGAAAAGTAATACCTTTAGCTTTGTTTGTATTTTTGGAGTTGTTGGTACATTTCCTGAAGGCACAACAAGGCATCTTTGTACAGCTGTGTGTATTAAAAACGAGAAAGTTACTCCGATGTGTCACGAACTATGACGAATGAGGAAATGATGTTGAAATGAGCGAATTCGCTCATTTCAGAAGTGACACTTTTCGCGCGACGTAAGTATGGTGAGGGCGTATCCATGATTTACATCAATGCTTAAAGTATATTGATAATGATGCAATGATGAAGCAAATTTCATAATCAATTAACGGAATATACGCTAAAACTATCTACTTTTTTTTTTACTTGGCTTATTCCAAATCTTAAATTCTACAGTTGAAATGTTTGATTTCTACCATTACCATTATAACTAAAGACGTTCTATGTTAAATTAATGTTAATGGTATTTTTTATTTATCAGCTAGGTATCTCAGAACTGACAAGAGTCGAAGACAAAATCGGGGCATTAATTCACCCATTTCCAGGCACTTTTGTACTGTCAAGGAGTTAGAAAGTGGATGCTCTGCCGCTGCCGGTTCCAAACTGTAGTTTGTTATAGAGAAGAACAGGCAAGATACTCCATGGACACTTTTTTAAATCAATTTTTGAAAACCCCAAAGTAAAACGCTTCATTTACCTTAACTTTAAACCCGTAATCAAATCCATCGCCAGTTTCAGGAACATTGAGCATGTCATACCACATCTGCGCAGGCCCGAACCGCCAATGCGCAGGAGTCGGTCTCTGTGATTTGTCGCCCGAATTACCCGAGTTATTGTCGTTGTTTGAATGCTGGTTCTCTTCCATGGGCCTGTTGTTTTGTATTGGGAATTTATTACTTTAAGATCATCAGGTTCAAACAGTGTTTCCTTATTGCGTAACACAGTTTCAATCACAATCCGAGAGTTTTGAAGGATATTGCATACCATTGCTTCATAGTTTGAAAAAATCGTCTGCTCAACAACGTAATGAACGTGGTTGAACTGTCAAAATCAAACCCTTTGCGATCAATAGTAATTTTATGTGTGTTACGCAATTACTCTGCTGGTTGTATAGTTGTCCTCGTAATTGCTTTACCACTATAAAGCTGAATGTCACTTGCACGTAATAAAACAACAAAGTCTTTTTTTACTTTCAAGACCAGTTGGCCATGTGACAGTTAGATAGTTCAAGCTTAATGAAGTTTCGATTTACTGGGAGTTGTTGTCAAAAGTAGTATAGATAGTGCCATCCACGAAGACGTCCGCTCCGCTCCGTACTAAAGTACAGCTTACAGTACAGTAATGGCGGAGTGGGGTGCCTCTTGGTGGATGGTACTATCTGTAATGCAATTACGAGGTCGACTACACGAATAGGTAAGGTAAGATAAGCAGTTATAATCGCAACAAATGTAAAAAAATATAAATAAGGCCTTTTTGACAATATACCAGTACTCGTCGATAAGTACCAAGAATAACGTTGATTTGAATAGCATCGTAAGTTTGTTTATAAACTATCTAGAATTCTGTCTTGAATGAAGTTTTTTTTTTTTTAAATAACTTCATGTGAAAATAGTTACTTATAACGATATTAGCAGTACTTTGTATGCAAAAAATGAGCCTTAGCAAATTATGGGCTAGACATTCTCTCAACACAAACTAGTTTTTTGGACTATCACATAAAAAAATCCTTACTTCAACAATTTCTCTTCATCATCACTAGCATACTGCGTTTCCTGGTTGTCTGTCGCTGTGGGTGGAGTGTCACTACTTGTGCTACCGCTGCGCTTGCGTCGTCTTCGCTTCTTAACGCCGCGCCATATTTGAGGCAAACTCGACAACTTGCCAGGACCGAATAGACGGGTGAAGAGGAGAACCTGCAATGTTTTATTGACTTTAGTGATTGCCATCCCACAAAAAACTGAATGTAACAAGGAGCCAAGTTCGGTAAAGTCAAACGCATATCAGTGGTAACAATTTGACATTGACAGCGCCTTTATGTCGTAGATTGACGGTACAAAGGAAGTACAGGATTGTCGGCTTCGACGGTTAAAGAATTGAGATCTAAATGGGTGCAAATTTCTATGGAGCTGAAAGAAAGTTTATCAGGTTTCTTGCACTTACTAAATGTGCAGTTTATAAAATTTGTAAAGTTTCCAAAGTCAATTATTTGTTTGTAACTGTTGAAACTATAGCTTTTTTTTTTAACTAGCGAGTAACCAAACTAACTTTCTGTCACCTCCATTGGATCACATGGACACCCATTTGGATCCACGTTATTTCAATCGGCAAAGCCGACAATCCTATCTTTCCTTTGAACCGAACTTGGTCCCTTTTTTCACACTTTATGTTTTTGGTACCTAGAGCTACCTACCTTTATGCCACATTTTAAAAGTTACTGTTAGTAACGAGTATTCTTTCTTTTTAAGTGTGAGTAACTGTGTAAGGTCAGGAGCTCTTCAAGGATTCTTTTATATTTACAAAAAATTGTATATTTCTTAGTTTTACAAAATGAGATCAAAATCTTAGGTCCGATTGCGCAATATGAATACAACGCCCTGTCAGCGTTTCAAGTTTCAAGAGGTCGCCGAGCGACGGCGGCTGGTGGCGCGGACGCCAGCCTCGCGCACCCCGCTCTCTCGTGCCTGCTACACCCCCCCGCAATCGTCTATCGGCTGTTGTGTAAAGTCGTATGAAAATTTGTATTTTAGGTTATTCAGGGTTTACGACAGTTAAGGATTAATTAAGGTTATTTTGATGTAAGGACAGGTCGAAAGGTGGTCAAAATGATTCCACTGATCGAATAACACAAGAGTACCAGACTCTTGTTTTTCTCCTAACTTGGCTTAAAGCACTGCCGTGTGTTTAGATAGATCGTTTCCAAAGTTTCATGGTCTAACGCGATTTACAACAAGATTTAAACGAAAGTTTTCACCATATTTTATGGCGTTCGGGTACATACAACTTTCGATCCACTTTCAGTATGCGATGACGTGAAAATCCAGCAGTTGATGAACAAATGAAATCTTATTCCCCTAATCAGGCATGGTCAGAAATGTTCCAGATAGTATTTTTTTATCGGACCTTATCAAAGCCTAACTTCGTAATAAGTACACACGGACTAAAAATCTGTACATTTACTAAATTAAAAAACATCCATAGCATATGTTCGAAAGATTAATCTGCTCTTCAGCAAAATAAGAATAATTTAATAATATCATAATGAATGAAATATTACAAAGTGTGTTATGCAATTAAGCTTACGAAATGACTTACTTTATCAGATCTGAAATCTGGAAACAGTTCCCTTACATCGATATTCGCATATTTAGATGGCAACATAGCCGCCAGCGGAGTTTCCAATCTCTTATCCTCCTTATCTTTCTTATCTGAAGATTTATGAGATCTGTAAAAAATTAAAATAAATTATTTAAGAGTTCAGTTTAAACACCGCATACATTATTTAGGAAAAGAGGGGGAAAAAAACTTTATACAAAAAAAAACAACAGACTTCAAAAAACATGAACATCAGAATGATTGGCCAAAATGACCGATCAGCTTTAAAATATTACTAAAATCTAATAAGCTCAGAAAAATGAAAAATGGGCCGTCATTCTGATGCCAGGATGACTGGCCCACATTTAAAATCTCCACGTAAGGGCTCCAAAAATTCAATTCGGCTTTACAGAAATTTAGTACCTACCTATTTGATACCTAAACATATAATTGTTCTAGATTTTTGGGGGAAAGAATAAAGGTTTTATTAGACTTTTTTTGTTTACTATGTAAACTAAAACAGAAAGTCAAGTGATTTAGTAGACAAGGTACTAAATTTCTGTGGTTCTCATTACCTCAAGTGGGTCTAAATCTAAAACTTAATAGCAAAAAACTAGATGCAATGACGGAAACTATATTTTTAGGAATTACTTTAGATTCGAAATTGCAATGGGGCGCCCACATAGGAACTCTTTCAGGTAGATTAAGCTCAGCAGCATATGCAGTAAGAAAAATAAGGCAGTTGACTGATATAGCCACAGCTAGGTTAGTATACTTTGCTTATTTCCATAGTATTATGTCTTATGGCGTTCTGCTGTGGGGATCGGCAGCTGACGTAGATTCAATTTTCATTTTACAAAAGAGGGCAATCCGCGCTATCTATAAAGTGGGTCCTCGCGAGTCCTTTAGAAACCAATTCAAAGAAATTGATATACTGGCTCTGCCCTCTCTTTATATCTTAGAAAGTATTATGTATGTTCGCAAAAACTTAGGACTTTTCAAAATAAGAAGCGATTTCCATACGATAAATACACGTAAGTAGTAGATATATGAAATTGTGATAACCAAACTTAGATTAACTAAAACAAGCAAGTAATTTCTTATAAACAGTATCCGCTTTTATAACAAGTTGCCAAAGTCGGTTACAGAACTTAGCGATGGGAATTTCAAAACCCACATCAAACGTGTCCTTATCAAGAAAGCGTTTTATAAAATTAAAGACTCCGTTGAAGACAAGGAAGTTTGGCAATAATTCCTTCTGCACATGTGGCTGCCCTGGTATATCATTAACGGTATATTATGTACGAGTATATTAACTGCTCCCAAATTACCATGTTTTTTACATTTTTCCTTGACATAATCATCCTAATATTTGACATTATGTACCTACAATTTAATTTCAACACTTTATGAATAATTATCATGTACACATTAGCCACTAGGCTTTTATGTACATGATAATTATTCATATTTGTTACAGTTGTTATAGCAATCATGTCATTTCGGTTAAAATAGGCTTTTATTTTTACTAATTTATTTATATAGATTATTTTCTATTTTGTGAATGTAAGAACGCTGTAGGCTTAGTGGACTGTAGATTTACTGACCATATTCTATTTGGTAAGTACTTACTTTTTGAAAAACCAAGACCAAGAAAATTTCAATTTAATCGGTCCATTAGATTCGGACCAAATTGGCTGTAACAGATGGACAGACAGACACACGAGTGATCTTATAATGGCTCCTACACACAATGCCGCCGGCTTTTGCCGAGCGGCACGTGCCCCTGGCTTTTGCGCCTCCATTAACTTTGCGATCTTTTGTTCGGCTTTGTGCGGCAGGGCCGTTTTTTCCTTTACGAGGTACGGAACTCTAAAAATACTGATGGAACCACCGCGCGATTTTCCTCTACCAAATGAATAGATTCATGCAAATCGACCCACTAATCACGGAGAAATCGATGTACCATCGAAGATGTTCATATCTAACGACCTTAAGGACTATTCTTGCTTGCAGCGTTCGGCGGCTACAGAACCGGGCCAGTAACAGATGTAGTCATCGTGTTCACGGGATTTTGTTTTGAAACTGGTTAGATATGAACTTCTTTGATGGTACATACATGAAAATAAAAATATTCGCTCTTCCTTTAGTTGAAGTCGGTTAATAAATTCAATTAAATTAAACTTACGGTATTGTATTAGGAGGCGGCATGAGTTCGCCGTCCCCCTCCATATCCCCTTCATAGCCCTCGTCATTAGTGCCTTGTCCGCCAGACCGATAGATATCATCTTCCTTCCATTTATTCCTGTCTTCCTTCACTTCGCTCTGTGGACAATTGGTACCATCGACCTCCGAGTTTACATCGCTGTTTGTCCCCCGTGCCTCTGTACTCGTGGAGTCTTTCTGTGCACCCTGTTTAGTGCTACTTTCTAGATCCTAGTGTTAACACAAATATGTCAGTGTGCTGGATACATTACTGTGATATACTGGAAATTAGTAGACAGATGTTTGTTTATAGGTAACTAGTTTAGTACTAGTGAATATAGAAATAGACACATAACTTGAGATATGTGGGTTTATTATATACCTCTGCGTGTCCTGTCAGGGACACAGGCGTGATATTATGTAATTTAATTACAGCATTTGCTTAGCAATACTTTTTATAACTTGATAGCACCATCTGCCAGTTAATTCTCAGTGTAAACAAGTATATTATTAGATCACAAAACATATAAACACACATTTTCTGTATAACCCAATTATCATAGAACAGTGGTAGATTAAGAATGGTATTGGTCTTAAACCTGACCTGATTAATAACCTGGCGGCAGAAACATAAATTATCACTATTGGGCCAAAAAATACCACAAAAAAATCTTGATGTTTTTATAGTTCAGAATTATAATATATTTTTTAATGTAAAGGGAAATAAGGAATTTATTTGTAGAAATTAAAATGCGATAATTATTTTGTTGTTTTTATTGAGACTTTTAAGTAACCTACAAACTAAATCATAAAAACATGTAATTTTTTATTAAGTATGTCTTACTTAAAACAAACTTTTTTTGTATGTCTATAAAAACTTTTACAACCATAGCATACACATCAATATGTTGTTACCTTTATCTAAAATAATATTATAAAGAAGAAAAATTGTTTGTTTGTTAGGTAAAGGTAATCTCTGGAAGTCCTGATCTGATTACGATAATTCTTTCAGTGATAGAAAGCTTTCAGTGATTGTGTGCCAGACATGCACACAGCAATAAATTAGGCATGTTTTATGTTAAAACACGCGGACAACTCCGCGGGTAGAACCTAGTTCACCAGTAAAGTAATAGAGAAAGCCAGCTTTCATAAGAAATAGAGAAAAAACGTTGTGAAGTGATTTAACCTTCCTGTGGTATTTTTTACCCAAGTGTGCCCTGCCAGATCGAAAAATGAATTGTATTTATTGTAAAATTGTATGAACTAAGTATTCGTTTTCATAAATATAATATCTTAATTTGCCACTGATCCTTAACCAAAAAATTACTATTGACACAGGTCACATTTTATACAATGGAGCCATTGCAGTTCAAACATTGTGTTATTATTAATTTAAGACAAACAACCAGTATCTTATCCACCAAACAATTCAAACAAAAAAGTATTTATTATAAACAAATAATTTCACCATAAACATAATAGCGTTAATAAAAAGTAAAACCTGACAAAATACGAGTAAATAAAAAATACTTCACAAAGTATTGTTATAAAAATTACTTGAAAATAAGTGCTTACTGTGCAGTTGTAGTTAAAGTGCCTGCTACTAGGTATTAATCACAGGTCCCAGCCCCAGGCCCAATTTAGCTTTCATAAAAACTCAGTATTTAAGAAAAACAATATTATCTTATTTTTAAACAAGGCTTAAAGTACATATGTGGTACATTATACAGCTTCATTCTGTCCTCTTCGCCAGCATCTATTGCCTTATAATTATATCCCTAGCCCTAACACTTATATTTTATCATTTTAAGACTATAACTACTCCAGTTAATCAAAAAGGTTTGTTTGAAGAAAACCAAAAAAAATGATAAAATTTGCATTATTCCTTTGTTTTTCACAATATTATGCAATATGGCAATTGCAGCCATTTAGATTTTTTTTTAACATTCCACTCCATCCTTTTCAGAAACTACTTCTTCTACCTGTATAAAAACATGCAATAATACCTTAACGTCTTCCACGGCATCTTCAATATCAAAAAAGTCGATAGCGGACGGACTTTTTTGAGTATAATCTTCTGAAAAGAGTTTCAGTCAGTTTAAAATGTGAGTAATGCAACCTGATTTATTTTAAATATCAATAAAATACTGATCTCAAATTAGTGAAAAAAAAAACTTGTCAACACAGTGCATAGATATTCTCCAGTAAGTACTAAAACATTACAATAATAAAATGTAACTCAGACTAACACAGTTCAGCCTTTGACAACATCTAGCATTAATAAATGACCTGTGACCACGAAAACTTAATCAGTAGACTACATATTCTTACCTTTCTCCTGATCTTCTTCGTTAGCTTCCTCAATGTCAATTACCTCAGATATCATAGAACGGAACCCAAAGCGGGTGAGCGATGACAGCATCCGCTTGGACTGTTTATCAAGAATACTATCATCTTCTAACTGACCGTTTTCGTCGATATTACCAAACAGAAAACCAGTCAAATCCATGCCAGACTCGCCATCGCCCGGGTCGTGATCGTCGCCGTCGCTATCACACATTTTGCGTAGCGAGACTACTCCAAATTAGAAAGTAAAAACGTGCACTATATGCACACTTTAGTTTTAATTCAGTTTGCAGTGTTGGAAAACAGGTAGTAATATTTTATTTTTATCAAATTTTTGACACAAAACACCGTCAAGCTTGGTTTTTATTTTGACAAGACAAATTCTATGGAGCGCGTTACTCGTTCGTTTCTTTCCTTCGAATAATATTATTAATGCAGATGCCGTCTCTTTTGCTCAAAACAGTTAAGTTATCAAGCCGTCTCTTATCAAGCTCTTTTTACGCAGATTAAGTGCTCACGGTTGTTATTCGCATGAACTGGAACGCAGCTATTCCACAAAAACGTCACGACGTAGTGTTGCCAGTAAATGTAGTAAAAAAATGCAAAAATAAATTCACGTAAGTTGAAAAGGTTGTACTACGAAGCTTTTGGCTTGTTATGTTTCTGATTCAAATAGACTGAAAAAACATGTGTCCCAAACATAACATAAATTATCTGCAATTCGTTTTGTCGTTTTTTAGGCAGCGTATCACGATTTTACTATAGTCACTGATAGATGGCGGTAAAACGGTTGTTGAATCCTATCATACGCGCTCGCGCTAAAACGACTGAACGGATTAGTATGAAATTTAGCACACAGTTGAATCATGACCTGGAATAGGACATAGGATGCTTTTTATCCCGATATTCCCACGCGATGTAGACTTCTGCGGGTGAAAGTTCTTAGAAAATCAAAAACTGAACAAACTAGCAAGTTATTAGTTTTATTATATCTTTTCAAAATTGTGTCCTATTTCAACAATACATCGCTGCATCCGATGGAACCACTGAGAAAAGCACTTTACCAACTCGTCCTTAGGAGTCCCTTCGATGGCATTTTGAAACGCAGCCACTGCTGCTTCCTCGGCGTCCATAAAACGTGTTCCTCGAAGTTTTTCTTTTATTTTCGTACGGAGACGGTACGTTATGTACCTACGGAGAGTTGCGGACTGCGTCGAGCTAGTCTGAGTTCAGTTTTTTTTGTTTCAGTGGGCAGCAGTGGGAGTTCAGTTCCCCACTCTGATTCACCGCTCCGCTTCCCCGCTCCGCTTCCCCGCTCCGCTTCCACGCTCCGCTTCCTTGTTTTGTAGGATTTTTTTAACTAGTTCGCTAATCCCTGTCCACTGGAGCGGAGCGGAGATTTTATGCAATCCAGAGTCCCCCGAAGAGAAATACATACCTTCATAACTAATATTATAAATGTGAAAGTGAGTAAGTTTGTTTTTTTATTTGTTACGCTTTCACGCCAAAAGGCTGAACGGATTTGGATGAATTTTGGTACAAGGGTAGTCCATGTCTTAGGTTAGGACATAGGATACTTTTTATCCCAATATTCCCACGGGATTGAGACTTATGCTGTGAAACCGCGGGGCGCATCAAGTATTTTATAATCGCAGTTTATAATCGATATCGTACCTACCCAAAATTTTCAAACTCGAATTTCCTTACTTACTTTTCCGTCCTTCGGTCCGACCTACTGAGATGGTTTGTACGGAAATTACGACGTAAATTACCTACTGTGGCAAAAAACTTTCCATGGGAATTAGGCAAACTAAGCGATTAGGCATTATTTATGCTCATACCTACTTACATAATAAACCTTTAGCACCTCGTAGAAGAGATAGTGTAATGCTGCACTTCCCTCAACAAAACCACACACAAGGTGGACCCATAGAAGATTGTGGAAATCCGGAATCCGTTGGAGCACCGTACACCGTTTCAGTCGCTGAGGCGATTCTTTGGGGTCTTTATGAAAAGATGAATAGGTATTATTAATGACATCTTAAGTAGTTCTTTGAACTTATGAACCTATAGGTGCCTGCCTTTTTTTTTTGAGGGTGGGGAATTATCAAATAACTTCTCCCGCTCTGGGTGGAGCGGGAGGTCGTGTCAGACTTTTACTGACTGAAACCCACCCGTGTTCCTTCCAATGCCTGTTTCGAACAAACTCGCAACCCTAGCAGGATAGGTACCTGCCTTAGCGACTAAATAAAACGAACGGACATAAATTGGCATTGGCATCGAAGTACCTAGAAATCAAATCAAATTAAATCATTTATTTGCATAACACAGGTTCAGAGGATGTTACAAAGGTTCATAAGGTACACTGTATTATAACCATGTGAGGTGTGCAAATGTATTAGGATCATTATGACACAATTATTCTTAATCAGTTTTCTTATTAAATTACGTATACATTGTCACTAAAAATATATTTATTTATTTATTTATAAATACTTTATTGTACACCACAAAAATACTTTAAAAAAAAAACACTACAAAATATACAATGGACGGCCTTATCGCTTTCCGCGATCTCTTCCAGGCAACCTTAGAATGGACAGTCATTTACCTGGACATAAAATGGATAATCAATTTTGTTACACATTAGATTAAATCTGAACTAATAAATAATAGCAGTAATGTCAAGCAAATTAATAATGTCATAGTAGGTAATTGTAATTATTATCATATTGAATTATGTAGAAATATTTGCTATAATCACCTACATACTAGGTACATGCCTATAATTACCTAGCTACTCTAGAAAGAGCCTAAAAGTATCCTGTTCCTCCCAATTTTATGTGTTCGGGTTGATGTTATACAGACACACTCTGTTTTTCTTTGTTCCTAAATCAACATGAAAAAATAGCACCGAAAAATAATCCAAAAACGGAAAGCACTAAAGCACTTAGCGTCTTGGAATATTAATAATTAATGAATTAAAATAGAATTAATCATCATCATTACAGCCGAACGACGCGTCCACTGCTGGACATGGAATCTATACTAATAATAAAGCTGAAGAGTTACTTAACTAGTTTTTTTTTTTTTTTGTTTGAACGCGCTAGTCTGTGGAAGTCTCAGTCGGATTTGATTAAATTATTTTTGCATTTGATAGCTCAATTCTTTAGGAAGGTTTAAGGGCTATTTAACATCAGACTATGACATGAATAAGAATCTGAAAGAACGCTAAGCAGGCGGGCGACGCGATGCGAGGCAGTGGGCCGGGGAACAAGAAATTTCACGCAGACGAAGTCAAAGTCAAATAATTTATTTAAATTAGGCATATAAGAGGCACTTTTGAACGTCAAAATTAACAAAAAAAAAAAATGATTGATTCTAGTCGCCCCTTCCATAAGGTAGTTTTCGTCGAGCGATTGTTGACGCTTTTATCCAGTAGTGCACTTCCGTACGGTGACGATGATGACCAATAAATGCTACATACCTATATCAACAGTCAGATTTTATCATGCTGTCATTAGCCCTAAAGACTACACGCTTCATTAAGGTACTAGTATTGAAAATACCTAAGGTAAAAATAGGTAGGTAGGTTAGGTACTAATAACCAAAACCAACAACGGACTTCGAAATGCAAGAATCCTAAAATCAAACTGCATTCGGTTCATTAAAACGGAATCACACATGAAAATCAGTTCCAAAGTGGATTAAAGCCGTACCATTACTAACGCCGCGACAGAACTAAGCCAGTTCATTTCAGTCAGCCAGTAAAAGCCTACTTGCGGATTGTCCGGATAATTTATGTCTGCGGTGGCAGCTAGGCAAGTTCGATATACCTACGCACTGGAATGGTCGTGTTACGTAATCCACATTCCTAATTACCACAACAAGCTGAACCTACCCGTCATCTGGTATTATTAGGTAGGTAGGTGCTTAGATGTGGCTGCATGATTAGAGCGACGTCAAAATTAGATATTTAATTACTAGCTGCTGCTCGTGGCTTCGCCCGGGTGGTCCCTAATTCTTTTTCTAAAATAAAAGTAGCCTATGTTGCTACTTACAACATCAGGTATCTGCCAGTGAAAGTCCCGTCAAAATCGGTCTAGCCATTTTTGAGATTAGCCGAAAAAAACAGACAGACAGTCAAACAAAAATTAAATAATGTTTTGTTTGTTAAAAGTACCTACCGTATTTAAGTATGTACTTACATCATATACATTTAGTAAAACAAACAGATACTTCAATTCACAAAAACTTATTTATTTGTTAAGTTATAGTTATAGCTAAGTTTGCTGGTTCTGGAAATCGTATTGACGAGATTATATACCTAAACCTTCCTCATGAATCAGTCCGTCCATTGGTAAAAATCGTATGAAAATCCGTTCGGTAGTTTTTGAGTTTATCGCGTTCAGACAGACAGACGAGGCGACGACGGTGGGACTTTGTTTTATATACATATATATGTGGTTATACTAATAGTGACGCAGTGATAGTGACAAAGAACCAATCTTTTCTCGGTACAGTAAGTAACTACCTATCATACATAATAAGTAGAAAACGAGTATCTATACCTAAATAAATTATTGCTATTACAACGTGATGTATGCAAGTGGGCTTTGAAGCGTGAGTTTGAAGAGGGATATACATAAGGAAAATGCAAATTAGACGTTGTCAGCAGGAACGCAAAGGACTGAAAGTTCTTTTTGATCCCAACATGAGATTAACTGATACGATATCCTTGCGAGTTGTTGCTTTTGTTCTTATCTTTTCCGTTTCAGAAAATAAGGACGCCAGGATACCCTTTTTGACTACTAGTTTATAAACAGAAGGTAGGTAGGTACATATGTATAAGTAGATTGTGTTCATACAGCATGTACCAGAAAGGATGTGGTCATATTTATGGTGGTGGGAACATAACATCACGCCTTGTTTCCCGAAGGGTTTGCCAGAGGTGTACCCATAGTAGTTACACCCATATTTCGCCAGTTATGTTTAAGTCCCATGTAATAGGGGGCGAGGCTATTGCCGTCAACCGGGCACAAATCCAGACTCCGGGCTGCTACTGAGAAATTCCTAATGGAAAAACGCAATATCACTTTGTCCGACCTGGGAACCCAAGACCTCATGCTCAGGAGTAGCGCTTGCGACTATTAGAACAACGAGGCATCCAGATAGAATAAAATAAATAAATAATAAAAGTTTTTTCATGTAAAAAAGTAAACACTAAATACAAATTTGCTTAATTCTACGAAAAATTCTATTGCGAGGCAAGGTATTATATTTCTAAATAATCACATTAATTATAAAAATCTACTCATCGAATAGGTACGTAAAAAGGTGTAAATAGTACAATAAATCCTACTTGCTAAAATCTTATTATCTAACCTAACCTAACCATAATTAGCTAAACTTAATTAGTACAAATAAGTACATTATTATATGTAGTGTGTGTACATATCTGGCGAAATGTGGGTGTACTCTGTAGGAATACCTCTGCCTAAGCCTTCGGGGAAACAAGGCGTAAGCCATACCTGTTATCTCTAAAGAACATAATTATGTTGAAGAGACAGAGCTCTGTATGCAATCGGTGAAGGTTTTTAGGAATGTCAGCTTGCATGTGAAAAGTTCAAATGAAATGAAATTGTTTATTCTGTCAATAGGATATAGGAATCACTTTTACACGTCATATTAAAAAAAAAAAAAAAGTCGCTAGATGAGTTCGGCGTTTCCTATCCGACTACTCTGAGAAGAAAGGCCGAAACAAACTCAGAGGTCACAGTCTCTTTTAAAGTCCAGAAATAATCTTAGTCACTATAATATATGAAGACCATGTAGATTAGTGTCTGAAATGGTCTTTTGAGAAAAGAACCACACAGATTTGAGTGGAACTGTCCAGTCAGTGCAAGCATTTGTCAGTAATCGATCTAAGGCTGGTCACCCAGGGCTCTCCGAAAAGCAAGCGTCAAAAACGCCATGTTTTTATTACCATGTAGGTATTACGTATGTGACATTAACATTAGGTACCTTTAGGTACCCAAACAGAAGTGTGAACCCACCTCATAAACCTACAATTTGCTATATAATGGTCCTGAGAGGTCTTGATTAAACAATTTCTCATCTTAAAGCAAGATATAGACCTCAGTTACCAGTTACGATATTACTTCGCAAGTCAGCCCATTGCGAAATTGCTAGACAATTTGCAAGTTTGACCCTCAATGAACCCAATATATTTTTCGGCATTCTGTAGTTGGAAAACAAGGTAGCAAGTTCATAGTTGTTATAATGTAACATGTCTGTTACAAAATGTCCTTCATGAAAGGCATACGGATAGGCCATAACTTGGGTTAGGACATAAGATACTCTGACTCCCGGTAGTACGTTCCTGTAGGATATTTTCCAACCTTAACGCGGGCGAAGCCGTGGGTAAAAGTTAGTATTATATGTGAAGACGATGTACTTGAAATAAAATTACTATTCAACACCCTAGTTGCGTAACACACGATCAGTCACAATCTTCCATTGCTTCATATATTCAAAAAATTTGTTTGCTCTGCTCAACAACGTAAATATCGCAAGAAATGTTGTTGAACTGTCAAAATGAAACAGATTGTGATTGATCGTGTGTTACGCAATTAGGATGGTGGTCTATGTCCAGCAGTAGGTACTTAAACTGATGGCATGGCTATGAAAATAGCCCTGGGGGCATAACACCATCTCTAAAGCAGTATTATTTTAATTTTACTTCAGTGGGGGAAAGAGATGGAGCTATACGTCCAGTAGAGCTTCATCACTTTCCCACATTAAAGTAATATTAAAATAATACTGCTTTAGAGGTGGTGGTAGGTCCCCTGTTTCTGTTTGCCACCGCCTGAAACAAATAATTAGGTATCTGTTTATCACACAGCGCAGCTGCGTACCACAACAGAAGTGGTACATAGTTTGAGAACTAGTTCCAGAGCTTAATTGTTATAATTGAAAGTATGGTGCCTGTATAATTATAAAAGCGAGCTCAGCACTAAACTCGGGATAACAGATGGAGGTCTAATATTCGTAATTGAGTTTGTTGTAGTACTTAAATGTTGTATACTGTAATAGCTTGGATGTTCAGAGATTCAATATGTTGCACACGGTGAAGGAAAACCTCTCGTTAGGATACCGGAGGGGCAACTCCCGTATTTTTAAGAACGTTCTCATTCTAATCTCAGTCACCACTGTCATAAAGAACTCTAAGGCCTGTTAACCATACTTTTAAAACAGTATTATAAAGTCAAAGTCAAAGTCAAACAATTTATTTCAATTAGGCACTTAAAAGGCACTTATGAACGTCAAGTTTACAAAAAATAGAATTGATTCTAGTCGCCCCTTCCAAAAGGTAGTTTTCGTATGGAGAAGAATGGGCAAGAAACTCCACCGTTACTCTTTTAAAATGTTTTCACAATATTTTGCATACATTAATTATATAATTATATGTGAAGACGATGCATCTAGAATAAGATTACTATACCGCGATAGGTAAAAAAGAATGAAAAATAAAGCAATTACAGATAAATTAAATATGTGACAGATACATGGTGCTCACATACATATTTACAAACATTGTAAAATTATACGATATTCCTAACATTTTAACAAGTAATACTAATAAGTCAGTGTGTGAGTTCAAGAAATCACAGAATGTAAAATCAGTGTTATAAAAAATAACAAATACATAATTTAATAAGCAACCAGTTTGATTTTGTCTAGACTCTAAATTGTCCTATGGAGCAGGACCAGCATGTTTCCAAGCATTCTTATCTTGGATATAATCCTCTAATTTGTAATATGCTTGTTTACAGAGTGTACTTTTAATATGAGTTTTAAATTTTCTTTCATTTAATTGTAATATATCACAAGGTATTTTATTGTAACATTTAACACAGTACCCCATAAAAGATGTATGTACTTTAGATAATCTGAAAAATGGTTGATCTATTTTATCTTTATTTCTAGTATTAAAATTATGTCTATCGCTTATTTTATTAAAGATATGTAGATTTTTTCTTACATACATAATATTTTCATAAATGAATTGGCAAGGTACCGTCATAATATTAATCTTTTTAAATAGTTCCCTGAGAGATTCGCGACGATGTAGATTATAAATGGCTCTGACAGCTCTCTTTTGTAAAATAAAGATGGATTCAATGTCAGCAGCCCGACCCCACAGTAAAATGCCATACGACATAATACTGTGGAAGTAGCTAAAATAGACCAGACGCGCGGTTTCTACATCTGTTAACTGTCGTATCTTTCTAACAGCATAAGCGGCCGAGCTTAGCCGCCCCGCAAGAATTGTTATATGAGGTCCCCATTGTAATTTCTCGTCTAGCGTGATTCCTAGGAAAACGGTTTGATTAATAAATTCTAGTTTTTCTCCATTCAATATGATGTCACATTCGCTACTTCTAACATTAGGTAATTTAAATCTAATGCATTTGGTTTTTTTTTTATTTAGTACCAAATTATTTACCGTAAACCAATCTTGGACTTGAAGAATAGAGCTGTTAACGTCGTCAAGATTTTGTGACCGTCGGTTTATTTTAAATATCAACGATGTGTCATCTGCAAATAACACCATCTTAGGTTGATTTTGAAGTAATTGTGGTAAATCATTAATATAAACTAAAAAGAGGAATGGACCCAATATCGAACCCTGAGGAACGCCCATTGCCATTTCAGACCCCAATGAGTTTACGCCGTTTACTTGAATTTTAACTTTTCTATCTTTCAGGTATGATCTTAGGAAATCAAGAGCTGTATTCCTAATCCCATAGTGCTCAAGTTTCAGCAGAAGTGTTTCATGGTCTACGCAATCGAACGCCTTCGAGAGGTCGCAAAAGATTCCAATGGCATCGTGTGCTTCTTCCCAGGCGTTAAAAATGTTCTTTATGAGGGTGACACCAGCGTCAGTGGTACAACGCCCTTTGGTGAAACCGTACTGTTGTTCATGAAAGATGGAATTCTTATTAAAGTGACGTAACATTTGATTGAGCATCAACCTTTCAAACCATACTGTATACTGTTTTTCACTCTAAAATACCGTTTACTGCTCAACAAAACTAAAGTAGCTCTGATGAATATACTATTTTCACTGATACCCAGAGCTATACCTAAATAAAAAGGAAGTCGGTGGCAAAAAATGTAAATACAAAACCAAAGACACCGACTTCCGAAATTAAAGTTAGCTATTTTTCACTTTGCAGTGTTTTTTGAAAGATAGTTTTTTTTTTCAAAAAAATATTTTTTTCTCCGGGATATTTTTTTGTTAATTTTTCCGAAATAATTGTTTATTTTCCCACTTTGACCGTAATATACTTTATTTCTTGTACAATAAGTTGGCAACCCTACCACCAACATTCAAATCACCAGTTAGGTATATAAACAGTTGGTCTATGTCACCTTTTCTAAGGAAATTTTAAATATAGAACTGAATAAATATTTAATCAGTTGATTTAAATGTTGCTGAACACAAGGCTTATTTACATTTTTGACAAGTTTGTGAATTTGATTGTCGCTGAGATAAAATTGCGACTAGATTTTGAACGTTTTTAATTACGGGAATCGTCCTTCTGTACTCGAGTTGTGTAACATACTTTCAGTCACAATCCGAGGTTTTTATTTATTTTTGGAGGAAATTCCTAATCCATTGCTTCATAGGTTTGATAAATTGGTTTGCACAACAACGTCAACAACGCAATGAACGTGGCTGCACATGAACTGTCAAAATGATAGGCATTGGCGATCGCTTGCCATTTTAGGTAGTAAGTAGTATGTGTTTTACGCAATAGGGATATTGAGGAAATTTTTTTTTGTCCTTCAGATGGATTATTTAAATATTGGACACGTACTTTTTTTTTGCGTAATCAAACGACAATACTTTACTACTTACTAAAATGTGGCATGACATCACTCTCCGGTAGATATTATACTGAATTGTGACGTGAGCGAGCACTCCCCAACTTTAATGCAAAAAATAAGTGTATTATATTTTTTTATTATCTGACAGACTCTTTTCCCAGTCAACATTCCTATTATACCTTTACACCTCGTTGGTCAATCCAGGCCGCTCGGAATTATTTTTCGATGTTAGTTAAATAGTAGGTAGGTAGGTCACGTATGTGAATCTAATTAGGTAAGTAAGTACGTTAAGTTCCAATTAATGAAAGAAACGTTAAAACATCATTTCACAGGCACACATACCATCCAATTACAATTAAGTACTTACATGTAATAATTTTACTAACGAATCTGGAACAGACAGTGGATTATTAATATTTCAGCGATTTAAATTGCACAGACTCTCAGAAACGTTAATTAAACAGTTTAAAAGTAACAGTAATTTCATTTAAAATAGGGATTGGCTAAGGTTAATATATCTACAGGCTCTGCCATAGGCGGATTAAATGTTGAGGGTGCCCTAGGCAAGCACCTCATCGACGCCCCTCTAGCGGTTATATATTACTTACTAGCTGCGCCCCGCGGTTTCACCCACATAAGTCGCGATCCCATGCGAATATCAAGATAAAAAGTTTTATATTATTTTTTATATTCCCTAACCCAGGTCATGGTTTACCCTTGTGCCAAATTTCATCAATATCCGTTCAGCCGTTTTAGCGTGAAAGCGTAACAAAACTAACATACAAACATACAAAACATCAAATCTTTTCTCTTTATAATATTAGTTTAGATAGAAAAATAATAACTAATGCTGCGTTGACGCGTATCCCGTGGGAATTTCGGGATAAAATGCCAAAATCTGGGTCTCCAGCTATCGATATACCAAGTTACATCACAATCGGTTCAGTTGTTTTTTGCATGAAGAAGCAAGGTATAGCTACACACACACACATATACACTTTATTAATTTATTTATAAGTATATATTTTTGTTATATATGTATATACTTTCGCAGTTGTAATTTAGGTAAGCCAGGACACGTGTAGAAGGCGGAGCTCTCTTTAGAATTAAAGTTATAAAGTTATGTAAGATTACTTCAAGCCATTTCAATTCACACATTATTTCTAATATAAGATAGATAGATAGATATATCGTTTATTTGGTGCACACAAAAGACAGACAGCAGAAAATACAAAAACACGATGAAATAATAACGTAATAAGCTATAAGGTGCCTATATAAAATAAAATATAATACAGATGACAACAAGACATTGTGATGACAATTGGCTAAGACACTTTAAAATAGTGAAACATGCAAAGTGCGGTGTGCGTCTCAAGGTTGGACTAAATGGGAGTCCAACTCAGTATGTGTCAGGCAAATATACTTTTCTTTTTTTTTGATAGTGCGAAATTATCAAATAACTTCTCCCGCTCTGGTCGGAGCGGGAGGGCGTGTCAGACTCTTACTGACTAAAACCCACCCGTGTTCCTTCCGTTGCTTGTACGTTGCCAGGGGCCACGGTATCCCTTTCGGACTTTCCGCGGCCCTAGCAGGTATCGGTCCTAGCGGACCCCTTCCGTTGTGCTGACATCTCTTTGAGGCGCGCGTGGAACACAACGCGCTATCGACCCGGGCCTGGTCCTTATCAGACGGCGAGTTACACATTGCTCACCGTCTGCAAGCCCGCGCCTACGGTGGCTGGGAATCAGCCTGCGATTCCCAACGCCCACGGCGTCTCCTGCGGTGGCTAGGGACGTGAGGGCGCGACCTTTGCCTCTCCTTCACGCGCTCCGTCTCCTCCTTCGCGAGCATTACTGCTTCGAAGAAGGAGGTGACGCCTTCACACGCCCTCTCACTCCGTACGCGAGAGATCACTGCCGCCGATCGCCTCCGTGAGGACACGGCGGTGCTCCGCCCAAGCTGGGCAGATCTCCACCGTATGCTCCACCGTGCCCTCCGGGCGATCCACACATTGTTGACACCCGGGCGTTTCCTCCCGCCTTATGCGGAACAGGAACCTCCCGAAACACCCGTGTCCGGTGATGACCTGCGTCAGGCGGAAGTTGAGGACGCCGTGGCGCCTCTCAAGCCACTCCTCAAAGAGGGACTTATCGCCGCAATTCTGGCGTGTCCAGCACGGGGTTGCGACAATCGCACTCGCCATGACGCCATGAGATCCCGCCAGAGCTCTGTCCACTGTGCCGTTATTTCTCGCGGCAGCGGAGTAACGCCCCAGCGTTTCGCCTCCTCGCGAAACTCCCAAATGTGTGCGAGGACTCTTGCCTCCAGATCCCATGGCGGCAATCCGGCAAGGAGGCTCGCCGCCTCATCGGAGACCGTGCGGTACCCCCGGACCAACCGGATGGCCATGACCCTTTGGGACGCGGTCAACCGGTGGGCTGGCCGCAGCCTCAAAGAACGCGCCCACACCGGTGCCCCGTAAAGGGCCATGGACCGCACGACCCCCGCGTAGAGCCTCTGGTAAGAGGCGTTTGGACCCCCTAGACTGGGCAGGAGCCGCTTCAAGACAGCCCCGGCCCGCTCCAACCTGGGAGCCAAACGTCGGAAATGCTCCACGAAGTTCCACCGGCTGTCGAGGACGAGTCCCAGATACTTCATCGTCGACTCGACGCCGATGTGAACCCCTCCTACCGTTATTTGAGAACCCAACTGTGGCGTGTTCCGAGGACCATGAAAATACATGGCTTCGGACTTGTACAGGGTCACCTCGAGTCCCAATTGCCGGATGCTGTCAACGATTGTCGCAACCCTGCGTGTCGCTAGTTCGGCCGCCGCCTCGTGCGAACTCCCCTGCGCCAAGGCAAATATACCTGACGCTGATATTCTGCTGGATCGCAGCAGTGACATACGGACGTCGAGCAGATGACATAATAAATATTCGAATATATCCGACGAAAAAAAAGTATAAGTATTAATATGTTGTGGATAATTATGTTTATTCATTAAACCAAACGCTACGTCTGTCCTTTAAAACGCTTATTAGTCAACCACAATAATCCAATTAACGTGGTTTTCTATTTAAGTCTGTAAGGGTGGTCGCACATCTCCGCTGGGATCTCATGGCGGCATGGAGTGTGCGATTGTCGCAACCCAGCGCTGGGCATGCCACAATTGCGGCGATAAGTCCCCTCTCTGAGGAGTGGCTTGAGAGGCGCCATGGCGTCCTCACCTTCCGCCTGACGCAGGTCCTCACCAGACACGGCTGTTTCGGGAGGTTCCCGTTCCGCATACGGCGGGAGGAAACGCCCGGGTGTCACCACTGTGTGGATCGCCCCGAGGACACGGTGGAGCTTACGGTGGAGGTCTGCCCGGCTTGGGTGGAGCACCGCCGTGTCCTCACGGAGGCGATCAGCGGTGGCGATCTTTCGCGTCCGGCCCTGGTTCAAGCCATGGTTCGGAGCGAGAGTGCATGGGAGACCGTCACCTCCTTCTGCGAAGCATTTATGTTCGTGAAGGAGGAGGCGGAGCGCGCGAGGGAGATGCAAGCTGCACGCCCTCGCGGCCCTAGTCGCCGCAGGAGACGCCCCGGGCGTCGAGAGCCGACTTCCAGCCACCGTAGGCGCGGGCTTGCGAACGGTGAGCAATGAGCAGCTCGCCGTCCGATAAGGACCAGGCCCGTGTCGACGGCGCGTTGTGTTCCACGCGCACCTCAAAGAGATGTCAGCACCAACTGACGGGGTCGAAAGACCAATGCCTGCTGGGATGGCGGGTTTGTCCGAAAGGGATATCGCGGCCCCGGCACACAGGCAACGGAAGGAACATGGGTGGGTTTTAGTCAGTAAAAGTCTGACACACCCTCTCGCTCTGCCCAGAGCGGGAGAAGTCATTTGATGACTTACCACCTTCAAAAAAAAAAAATGGTGGTCGCACATCTGACGGAAGATGCGTTGCGTATCGATGGTCGCGTAGTGCCATAACGGACAAGTAGATAATAAAACATTCAACCTGACACACTCAACCAAATTAACTCAGCCTATCGCATTCCACTGCTGGACATAGGCCTCTCCCAGGCTGCGCCACAACACCGTGTCCTCCACCTTCCGCATCCGGTCTGTGCTAGCCACCTTGTTAAGGTCGTCGATCAATCAAGCTGAGGGGCGACCCACACTACGCTTGCCAATATGCGGTTTCCACTCCAGAACTCGCCTGCTTCATCGCCTATCGGTCCTTCGACAAACATGGTCAGCCCACTGCCACTTCAGTTTGCTTACTCTGCAAGCTGTGTCAGTTACTACTTTTTAGAATTACTTAATTTTATATTTTATCCTTTAAAGAAACTGAGCATAGCCCGCTCAATAGCGCACTGTCAACCGATGATGTGTTAGTGCATCGAGCGTACTAACTGGAATCCGACGCAACTTCCGTCAGATGTGCGACCACCCTAGTTATTAATTGTTGAATTGTGGTGGCCCAGTGGTAGCGGCCCGGCTTACTAACGTGTCGTAGTTTGTGGATTCAAACCTAGCAGGCACTTTACTTTGTGTAATTTATTTCATTATACAACTGCTTTCAAAACTGGTGAAGGAAAACATGGTTGAGAAACCGGCATGCCCTAGAACCTAAAATTCGCAGACATGTGACATCGTCTAACTAGCAATGGGTCCGCGTGGTGGATTATGGCCCACTCCCCCTCACAGAGAAGAGGCCTATGTCCCAGCAGTGGGAACGTTATATGATTATACGTCCCGCAAGGGAGCGTATTAGGTCCTCCATTATTTTTAACATATATAAATGATACACCAAAAGCAGTGCGCCATCCTATGATCCTTTTCGCGGACGATAGTACAGCGATAATAAAATGTAACGATATAGCCACGTACGAAGAAGACATTAATAATACACTCAATGACATAATCACATGGTTAAATGAAAATAATTTAATCATTAATCTACAGAAGACAAAATTTATGCAATTTTATCAAAAAAAATCTCCTAAAAAACTAAATATCAACTATAGGTCAATCTCCATAGAAGAAGTAAACAGCACAATTTTTTTAGGCTTAATGATAAACAACAAACTCACGTGGAAAGATCATAGAGATAACATTTGAAAAAAGATAAGCAAATCAGCTTATGCTCTTTTTAAATTGTCAAAAGTCGTTAACCGAAAAACCGTACTAACTGCATATCATGGTCTCGTAGCATCTGGCATACGCTACGGAATCATATTCTGGGGAAACTCAACTAAGAGACTTATGATATTTAGAGCACAAAAACGATGCATTCGAGCTATGTGCGATTTGCGAACAAGAGATAGCTGTGTACCAATGTTTAAATCTTTAAAAATATTAACTTTTCCATCATTGTATATTCTAGAAGTTGCAATATTTATCAAAACAAATGCAATGCTATTTACTAAATGGTCTCAAATACGGAGAGGTCCTATACGTGCTCAATATCAAAATGTTTTATGTGCCAAAAAATGTAAGACAGCTTTAATGCGCAAAAGCTTGATGGGAATAGCACCCAGAATATATAATAAGTTATTCAGGTAACTTATAATATCCTTGAAGCTACTTAAGATTACGAGCTTCAAGAAGAAATTATCAATGTTTCTAATCCATAAATGTTATTACACTGTAGATGAATTCCTTAATGACAATAATATTATTATAATTTGACTAAGTAATGAATGTGTGTTTTTGTTGTATATTGTGTGATTTGTTTATTGAATTTAATACTAATTAATCTAAAAATACCTTACTAAATTTGTAAATACTTAATTTATTATGACTTTCAATTTAATTTTAATGTTATTTTACCTACCTACTGTAATTATAAAATTTGTACGCCGATGGCAAAACATAGAGAGCCAACTGAATTTTAACTGAAGACCAAATGTATGTACCTGTGTTTAACAAATAAATAATCATTCATTCATTAATCATTCATTCATTCATTCATTATGCTATAATTATTATTTCTCTGGCAAGTTTGATCAGTTCAAGCGAGCTGAAGAAAAAGTCTTAACGCATTTTGTTATGATTTTTCCAGATCCATAAAAAAATTGTTCACAGCGAAATTCTGATAGAATTCCCGCTAGAGCGAAACACTTATCAAACGGCTCGCACTTGATCGGATTTTTATGTACCCAATGCGACTCGTTCTCTTTAACAACCTCATACTTTATCTAAACGTTCTAGGTCTTACTTTTATGTCAGGAACTATTAGAAGCTGTCTTTGTAGATGATACCTACCAAAGCTTTTTGAATAGTAGCAGTTTATATTTTATTTAAGGCCATGCTTTAGTTTCATGTAAAAACGTAGTCTTGAATGTAATGAGCAATAGGAATGTTTACTAAAAATTTTTTTTGTGCGTCTGATGATTGATAAAAAAATATTGGACACGTAATTTTTTTATTTTTTTACGTAGGTAATGAAGAGATTACGGCAATACATTGAGTTAAAATGTGGCATGTCACCACTCTCCGGTAGATTTTATACAGAATTGTGATGTAGCGAGCCCCCACTCCCCAACTTTAATGCGTTTTATCTAAACCATTTTTTATTAATATGATAAAGCAAAAAATAAGTGCCTAATAAAAAAAAATTGTGTGTGACTGACGGACTAAATAGGTTTTTTTTCCCCAGTTACCATCCCTAATGGTCATGTAATTAGCGTGATTCCATAAAAGATGGTGGATCATCATAATTATAATGTTTTGCGTGCACGTACCTCCTACTGACAATGCAATTCGCACATAGCTCTAAAACTATTTAGATGGCCACACATACACATAATATTCTTTGTTATCCTACACTATTATTAACTTTAAACTACCCACTGACTCACTAAAGTCGCCATGTATGCGATGAACAGTAAAATGACAGCAATTTTGTGCAATATCTTGCTATATTAAAGCTATAACTTATTTATATATATCGCTAACTTTTTTGTTGGAATAGAAAAAAGTAGGTAATTTAATATCGTATGGCGACGGCATTTACAAAGTCTCTATCGTCTTTGAAATCTAAATTGAATCAAGTTCTACAAATATAAGAGCTTTTTTTATAGCTTTGATCTTTTTACCTAGAAACGTTTTAGGTTATTACACATAATTTCATATTTCTACACCCATGGGCGTCAAAAGGATTCTCGCACTCTATTTTATCACATAATTTTGTTGTAGTTTATTCTTAGCTCCAGACTTCACCTAGTTTATGATTATTATTTGGATACTAACATTAGTTTTAAGTTTTCTTTACTAACAAACACTACTGTATGGATTCATTGTGGTCTGATAAAAAAAATATTAGTATTATGAAAGTATTTGTTTATTTATTAAATTGTTAAGGAGTCGGTCAGGTAATTTTAAAAGAAAGAAAGAAAATACGTTCATTTGCGGTAAACATGACGCAAAGACAGAGCAAAATACGAAAATAACAATCTGGGGGAAAATATGCGTCACATCCACGCAAAACGGCCATCACTCAGCGTAATGCTGCGACCCTATGCGAGACAGAGCCCCAGCGCTGGTTTTTGTTAAAACAAATCATTCCTGTCGATAATAGTAATACCTTCATAGTCTAACTAAAGTGATACTTGTTGACACTAAACTGATTTTGATACTTACATATGAAAATTCTGAAAATTTTGCATCAGGCCGAAAACAGACCACTACCACATCTAAACACGACAACGAATCGATTAGGTACGCAATCCTTGTGCCTATATACACTTGCACATCGATATTAAGTTGTTAGGGTCAGCTCGTAAGCCGTACGAACTAATTTCACTAATCGGATTACAACTATAATAGTGGGCATATCCGCGAAATTGTTTCCGACTCGCTCGGATGCGCCGTTTAATTGATGTAAGGCAAGCTTGCGATGCTCCAAGTATTGTTCCGAGTCCTCGAATCCTGGCAAATATGTATGTCGTTCCACTTGTTCCAGCAATTTGCTTGGAAGTTGTTTAAGCTGCAGTTTGACGGAAACAAGAGGGTTATTGAACTGAGTTGAGCTTTTACCAGATTCCGTTAATTTGTTAACTGTTTCCTCGGAATAGACATATAATTCTTCTTTACTATCATTTCTATACTTATCTTTTTATTTTTGCATATAAAAGTTTATTAGAAAACCTAAAAGTTTAATTAGACTGGTACAAAGTTTAAATTTCTTAGACCATAGGATAACAACTGGAAAAGCAAAAAAAAACTAACTTTGCAAAGCGATATTATCGTCTGAGATATCTAAGTTTAGAGCATTGTTACGAACAAAATCCCAAAAATATTAATGTAATCCATACCTAGGTCACAATCCTTATTACCATACAGAAAAAGGATCAGTAGCGTTCGCATTATCTTTATGAATCCTCCATTGTATAAATTGTAAAGAAAACCAGATGAAAATTTTGTATAAGCCTTAATATTCTGAGAAAAGGATCGTTGTCGCTACATTTGAAGAGAGCAGTTTAGAATAGCTTTGATAACACTGCGACAGTGCGAATACCTACAATGTTATATAAGTTTCTAACTGTTATGCCACTTTTCCATTACGTTCTTGTGTGTGTACTTTGGGTTGGTGACGTTACTGTTTATTATTCTAATGCTCGTATTGAGGCTAATACAAAAGCAAGAGCTGTAATATTTTATGTCTATGTTATATTATGTACGCCGGCACAAAATAAATTTATCAAGATATAAAGTAACGTTGTGCTTTGCATATTGTGAGGTCGTAAAGGTATTTAAAAGATTCATTATTACAGCAGTCAAAAATTCAAATCAGCACCTATCTGCTTTAGTTAAAAATAAATCACCGCCCATTGATATTATAAAGACATTAGTGACAACACACATGTATATAAAAACATTAATGACAACACACACATATTATTCGTAATTTTCTTAATTGTTTAGGTGGGGTCATCTCCAGAATTACCACTCAAAAGAGTGTTTGGAAAAACATATTCTCTCTTAAAATTAAACAATTTAATTAATAGCCGATAACATTTAAAGGCCACTTCCGACTATAGGTCACAACTTCTGTGAATATAGGTTTTACAGTCACGAGCATAAAAACCTTACAAACGCGCCATCTCCACGGGCGAGAGAATCACGGCGATAGTCTCACCGTGCCACAATTCTCGCCTTGCCATAATTCTCGCTGTGCCATAATTCTCGCCGTGTGGAGATTGCTCCATATAGTTTCTATTAAATTTGATGCCGCGGCGTGACTATCGCCGCGATACTCTCGCCCGTGGAGATGGCGCCTTACAGTTACGCAAAATTCAAAAGTGTTTCCTCGTGAAATATCAATTGCGTCTTTGAGAAAAGACCTATTCCCTAATGGTATGGTCTCGATAACACTATGTCGATTTTGAATCTTGCGTAAGTGTAATAGTAGCCACACACGTAACGATTAACTTGCGCAAGTAAATCGTTACGTGTATGGCTACCATAAGGTTGTGCTGCTAGTGACCTTTTGTTCAAATTCTTCTACTTATAGCACAAACTTCTACCCAAGCTACACCATCAACCCAGCACTACTTAGCAGCAACAACGTAGTATGTTGTTCTACATTATATACCTACATAAATAATCCAAATCTGCTTCAATTAACAGCGTACTAGTGTAGCGATAACATAATATGCTCATTAAAGAGTCAAAGCTTAATAATCCAAGACGTTAAAAGCCGGCAGCATGGCGTTCTGTAATTAACCTCTTGTAAATTAGGCACCTAATCACGTTAGAGCAAAGCAAAGACTGCATAGATAAACGTCATTCCAGATAGGTCGGAATACGACGTCATTAAATTTAAGGGCCTGTTTCTCTAGCGATTTTTCGCAAGGAACATTTTTTGAGGAGCTTTTCTCAATAATGTATATTGCACGTGTAGGTAAGAAGAAAAAAAGACAGCTGAAAAAGTATGATACACGTCGTTATGAAATTATCCGTTTCCTATAATGATATTCTTGTGACGTTATTGAGCATTCTTTGAATAAAAAGAAAATCCATCGACACCTCATTATAAGAAGACATGCATATTTTATATATGTATATACGCGTTATATACGCTCGTGACATGCATGACGTACTTTATCATTTGACTTTGACGTAGTCGATTTAAAAAACTGATTTTGTACGTACTAATTTTGAACAAAGTTATTCTTAATACTTGTAAGTACCTACGTACGTAGCTTTACTGAAAAAGAAGATTAAGGCCACATTATCGACATATTTTACGACGTGCATTTCGAGTAACTTTCTGGTAAATTGTCGTAAAATATTTCGTGTTGGTCCCGTCCCAGTGGATTTTAGCATTCGCATGCATAGACTCTAACATTGAGTGCACTTGGGCAAGCAACCTCATTATATGTCAATCAGCAAGTCATTAACCGAAAAACCTTATTTATGAAACTGCCAACCAAGCGATTAATTAAAACAGTAGAACTTTTGCACGATTACTAACAAAATCACTTGTGTTAGCTATTTATATATTGTTTTTGGTAGATTTGAGATATTTACAGTACTTTTTAAATAAGATAATCATTTTTGAATTTGGTAACATTCTGAAGTTATTTGATTTGCTCTAAATGGCGCCAACTATTTGGGTCTGATAAAGAGGAGGGATTCTAAAAGTTACGTGGCAGCGCCATTTTGGCAAGGCAGCAGTTCTCGAACTGCGAAAGTGTAAAAAGATCTGTAATATCCATGTAGGTACTAAGAATTGTAATAATATAATTATAAATCTATTGCCGTAGTTATTATATATGTACTTTTATTTATGGTCAAACCATTCCACATTACCCAGTAAATAAATCATGCTTATTTGTTCAAATGAAAGCTTTTTATTTCCCTTTTGCCCTGGCTAGTCCTACACTTGTAATGTAAAACAGAATATTCTCAAAAATTTCCTGCATAATTAATAACATTTTACAACGGTACTCAAAAGCTCTACTAAGATTTCTCAAAGAGTAAACACTTAGCAGGCTTTGAGGATCTCCTGTCCAAGATTATTTACAATATTCTTAAACGTCGCTAGATACCGTGATGTTTGTAGTATCTAATGAGGTACAATGATTTGATAAAAAAATCCGCTTGAGCGCTATAACAGCCTAATAGGATTATTTGCGAAGCTTCTAAAGTAACAGGAACAGGGAATGTTGATATAGCAAATTAGCGCTGCCTTGCGGCTTCGAACATCCGTCGGGATTAAGTGCTGTATTTATTGCAGGGTCTCCATTAAACAGTCAAGGTTTCAGTAGGAAACCCTTCTTGGTTAACGGTGCTTTATGGGCTTATAAATCCTGTTCCCTGGCCAGCAAGTAAAGCAAAATAAGAGGAGAATCTATACACATTCTAGTCAATCTACCTAGCCTTTTCCCAACTATATTACGGTCGGCTTCCAGTCTAACCGGATGCAGCTGAATACCAGTATTTTACAAGGGGCAACTGCTCTGACCTCCACAACCCAATAACTGGGTAATACGATACCCCTTGGTGAGACTGGTTATGAGACTTTCGGGCTTCTGACGACCCGTAACGACTGTCAAAGATCCACGAATGACAGCCGTGACCAACGGCTTAACGTGCTTTCCGAGGCACGGAGGAGTATCGGTATGTAAAGAAGGTCACCCCTCCACGGACCAAACCCGGCAAGCGTAGCTTAACCTGATGGATCGACCGGTGCGGCAGCTATTACTTAGCCACGAGCTCCTATAGACATTCTAGTATTTATTTAAAACCTAGTTTTTCCTTGACAATAGGTCTAAATTACCAACGTTATCTTCAAAGGCTGGATGAAAATTGAATCAAAAATTCCTGAAGGTTAAGCAAACATTCGTACTTCTACCTAGGGGCACACTTTCTTTTATTCGTCATAGTGTTACAATGTAAGTTCGCCTAATGGTTTAGTCTGCCAGCTTTCTCCGTATATGTAAATAGTACCTTAGAATTACCCTTTGTTGTGATGTTAGTTGTAGGTCCATCCATGCACGTCTAACGGTCATAATCTCTAAGGAGGCCCAAAGGCATTATTAAGAAGCCTAAGTTCTTGAGCCCTTGATAATAGCATTGCGAGAAACTACTACCATTTACCTACGAATGAGGTATAATTTTGAGTTTAGAGTTATTAGCAGATTCTATGCAAAAACATGTTTGCTTTTAAAAGCCTGAAAATGTTGATGTAATTGAAAAATGACTATAACATTCTATACACTCCCCTGATATTAATTCAAAGCTGGGTTTTATTAGCCTATTAATTCGACAACTAAGTTGTACCGAAATTTCAATCTCGGGGCCCTAATATTCTTTGATGTAGTAGTTTAATAGCGAATCGTGAATCTCACTGAATGAGTACAGCCATTCCATCGTTAATTACGAGCCGCCTGTGTGCTATATTTTTACTTAATTTCGGTGTAGGAATTCTCTAAGGGAAGCATTTGTAACCATTGTCAGGTGTTTTGTAAAAGGGCTAAAAGTGACGCGCAAACGCTCGCGCTCGCCCTTTAAAAACTTTCCACAACTTTGGGGTGATTTTGCAAAGGGTGCAAAGTAAATTTTCATACTTCGGAAATAAGGTACTGGGACATGGGGTTGACAAAAGCTTTCGATCCCGGAGGAGAGCCGTCACTCAATCTTGGGAAATCATGTGTATTTAATTTTATTTCATAAGAAATATTATCCTCCTATTCATCGCCGAAACATGCTTTACAGAACTAGAAATTGCTTATATTTCAGTGCCAAGCTAAAGTAAATATTTTAAACTAACACACAGTAACACAAAAAACAACAAGATTTTAATCAAAACTCGCAGTCATAAGAAGCATATTCGTCGAAATTAGTGGAACAGCTAATATTGTACAGAATTTTGAAAGCCGTAATATAAATAAAAACTGGTTGTCGACTAGTCTCTGAAAATCTATAAAGTTCTAACATAATGTAGCTCAATTTTCTCAATTGCTCGAGGTTCAGTATCCTGAAACCGGTGGTAGATACCTATCAAAGTATCAACTGAATTGTCGATTTAGAGTACACGCCATGTAAGAAGGCTGGCGGAAAATTGTGAAACTACTTTTTTTTTTAATGCAATTTGATACAGAGACACTAGCGCCGCGTCAAATGGACTTCAGTGGCGGCGCGGACTTTTGTATTAATATATAATCACGCCTTGTCGCCCAAATGGTTAGGCAGAGGTGGCCCTATAGTACACCCACATTACGCCAGCTATGTTTAAGTCCCATGTAATAGGGGGCGAGCCTATTGCCATCAAAGTTACTAAGCTACTGAGAAATCACGTCGATTTAGTATACCTACATACATACTCTTTTTTTTTTTTTGGATGGGAAATCATCAAATGACTTCTCCCGCTCTGGGCAGAGCGAGAGGGTGTGTCAGACTTTTACTGACTAAAACCCACCCGTGTTCCTTCCGTTGCCTGTGTGCCGGGGCCGCGTTATCCCTTTCGGACAAACCCGCAACCCCAGCAGGCATTGGTCTTTTGACCCCGTCGGTTGGTGCTGACATCTCTTTGAGGCGCGCGTGGAACACAACGCGCCGTCGACACGGGCCTGGTCCTTATCGGACGGCGAGCTGCCCATTGCTCACCGTCCGCAAGCCCGCGCCTACGGTGGCCGGAAGTCGGCTCTCGACTCCCGACGCCCGGGGCGTCTCCTGCGGCGACTAGGGCCGCGAGGGCGTGCAGCTTGCATCTCCCTCGCGCGCTCCGCCTCCTCCTTCGCGAACATAACTGCTTCGCAGAAGGAGGTGACGGCCTCCCATGCACTCTCGCTCCAAACCATGGCCTGAACCAGGGCCGGACGCGAGAGATCGCCGCCGCCGATCGCCTCCGTGAGGACATACATACATACTCTGCCAGTGTGTTTATAAAAAGCGTTCAAAAAAATACGTGGAAATGTTTTTATACTTCAATAGCGTAGGCACTACAATATACATTAATCTTTATAAAGGTAGGTAAGGTACACTTTATGTAAGAACCTAAAAACGTATTCTATACCTACGTATAAAAAGTGCTTATAGGTATGATTAAAAAGAATTTCTTTACAGAAGTAAGTAGGAATGGGAAAATACAGTATTGTATACCTATTCTTAGAGATTTCCTTACCTACATAGGACCGCTCTTTTCCGCTGTCTCACGGGTACCATAAATGGCTGCTAGTGCTAAGTGATTATGCCGGGTCAATGGGTAGCAGGAGCATAGTTACTAAGGGTCTGACACGCAAGACTGGACCGCACCTTGGCGCTAGTAGGAAATCAGGAACTTTAATATATTGTCTATTTTCTATCCATTAATAGTATAAAACAAAATCGCTTTTCGTGACTGTCTGTGAACGTTTAGTTGTTCAGAGGTTTGAGATAACTTTATTTCCATAAGAATACTATAATTCACTCACATGATAATATTAAAAACTAAAAATAAGTCAATATTGTTGGGGGTATTACAAAAACTAGAAATTTTTTCAATATTTATTTTGTGGTAGATAAAAAAGTCTTGTAATTGCACAATGGATTTTCATGCGGTTTTAACCATAGTTTAGAGAATTTATTCATAATCCTTGAACTTAAATAAAGTAAAAAAATCTCGTGTCACGGCGTATAAAAACTGTGCAAACCAGAGGCGGGACGCTAATTAGCGACCCGCCTCTGCTTCTCGGCTTCGCTGCTCTTATGCACAATTTTAAACAAGTTTATGATATGACACGACACCCGAAGAACAATTTCCGTTATGTTTTCATGCAAATTGTTACATCAGAGCCGCGTCGCGCCTGTCTACGGGAGCCTTCATGGCTCATAATTTTCCTTGTATTTTTTTGTAGGTATACCTATTCTGAAAAAAGTTCCATTATACCCCACAGTACGTATAACAAAAAAATAAGAGAATCATGACTCACCGAAAACTTGATTTGGATTTGGAAGCGAGACTTGACATTTGAGTAGAAAACAAAGGTACTTGGAAAGACTGTACCTTATAACATAAATAAAAAATATCTTACAATAACAACTATATCTTGTAATGTCACTTGGCAACACAAATAAAATGTTGCCAAAGTTTTATATGGAAGCGCAGAATTTCATGTTGTTTTTAGGGCCGAAGTGTTCAAGTTTTTTGTTTGTTTATGACGTTACTGAAAGAGGAATTTCCGTCAGTTCGGCACAGGCAAGCTTAACTTATATTTCGTCAGTGCAAAGTTGGCGTATGAGGCTGGCTTCCAACTTTGTTGCCGGCTATATTAGATGCATTATTCATAAATGTACCTATATATTGGCACAGAGGTTGCACACTCGATTAGGAAGCGTGAAGTCTTTTGAAGTTTAAAAAATCTTTTTTTTTGTTTTTCTTTCGGAATATAAAAGGAGCCGCATAGTTTTGCCTGGTTTCTTCTTTATGTATTGTTTGTCATGGAACTAAATAAATAGGTACAGTAATTTACTTATTACATACTGTTCTACCGTATCGTCATACAGTACATCTCTACCTAACCCACTGAATATGACAACCCCACTATCCACACGATAATTATATGCAATGCGGCTATTAAGCGGATTACTGATTGCAGTATATCGGGTACAGACAGTTAATACTGTTGACATAATCTACTCATCACAATGTATTTTTTTATGAGTTGTATTGCAATGTGTGGTTACCTAGTTACCTCGACAATTGATCATATTATTTATTTTTATTAGTATTTAACTGTTTTTTTATTTATTTTACCTCGATGGTCTTAGTTTTATCATTTATAAGTTCTAGTTACAACTATATGCACGCCCTTTATGCCTGGAGGCTTTTATTTACATATTAAGTTATGTTTACGTTTAGTTTTTTTATTTCTGCCTGAGTATAGTTCTCGATGATTTTTTTTGGTATATTGGCGTGTGCTAGCTAACATATGGCTTATAATTTAAATTATGTTTTGTGTTGCGTAATGTAAATTATTTTGAATACTATTATAAAGAATCTCTTTTTTTGTTCTTCTCACTGAACAGACAGCTGTGCTGCTGGGGAGTTTGTTGCGCCACTTCTTCTTCCCAGCTAATGCACTAGGAAGTGGTGAAAAGTGGGCGTTTTGGGGGACTGTAATTTTGACGTTCAAAAAGTGCTGATTCTCAGCCTAGTTTGAATAAATGACTTTTGAATTAGAATAGAAACATTACACAGAAACCCTTCTCTAAATTGAAGAGTGTTTTAACAAAATAAAGAACATGGTACAAAAAAACCATGTATTTTTTTTTATGTATAGGTGCCTGTCGTGTGTGGTGTGTCCTTGTATGTCATGATGGCCCAGTGGTTAAGGCCTTGCCTCTCATGCATGAGGTTGTGGGCTCAAATCCGGGCAAGTACCAATGTGACTTTTTCAATTCATATGAACTTTCTGAGTTTATCTTGGACATTACGGACATCGGTGAAGGAAAACATCGTGAGGAAACTTGGACTTATAGTTAATATAATTCTGAAATCGCCAACACGTCTCGAGCAAGCGTAGTGATTAATGCTCGTGCCTCTCTGTATGAGAAGAGGCCTTTGCCCTGCAGTGGGACAGAAACAGGCTGGTATTATTATTATTATTATTTAATAGGTGCGTGTATTCTTAAAACGTTTGGTAAATTAATTCCCTCCGTATCAAAACGTCCTAAAAGCAAATTAAGTCCTACCTGAAAAATAAATAAATAAATTATAAAAATCGCGTACTGAAAAAAAAAAAGCTTAGTGAAAACGCTACTCCATTAAAAACTGCCAAAATCCAGACAAACAAAAGAAGGAAAAATTCAAAAACATAATTAACAATTCCCAAATAAGAATATCATTTCTTACTGCCTCGTTTAGTGTTTACAAGCGCTACTGCTGAGCATGAGGTCCTGCCATGGGTTCGATTCCCGGGTCGGGCAAAAGTTACTATTGCTAGGTTTTTCCATCTGGAATTTCTCAGTAGCAACCCGAAGTCTGGATTTGTGTCCGGTGGCAATAGGCGCGCCCCTGTTACATGGGACCGAAACATAACTGGCGAAAAGAGGTGTACTGTAGGTACACCTCTGCCTAACTCTTCGTGGAACACAGGCGTGATATTATGTTATGTTATTTTTAATAACCCGATACTAAATCTACTCAATTTCAATGTTCAATGCGCTACGCTACGCTGGGCGGAGTGGGAGGGCGTGTCAGACTCTTACTGACTAAAACCCACCCGTGTTCCTTCAGTTGCCTGTACGTTGCCAGTGATCACGGTATCCCTTTCGGACTTTCCCGCGATTAATGGTTAATATTATGTTATGTTATTAATTTTAATAACCCGATGCAGAATCTACTCCATTTCAGTGTTCAATGCGCTACGCTACTGATATTTGTATTCAGCTGCATCCAATTAGACTGGAAGACGACCCCAACATAGTTGGGAACAGGCTAGGCAGATTTTGTTTCATAAACATTTTTGTTTTTTAATCACAAAATTTAATTACTTGCATAGATGTTAAGATATATATTGGGTATGTACTATATATAACATTAGGGTGTTTCCACATGCCTTGCATTCGTATACACGCTGTATAGGTGCACACAGGGACATACAATATCATTGAAGCTTGTCATACTTAAATACAATACAATACACATGCAGTACACTATGCACTATTAATCGCGTGTCGGACGTTCATTAATACAGTGGTCTGTGCTTGCCACAACTCTCGGCACAATCTTCTTACTGTACCAGTAATTATGGTGTGTTCGTGTTACAAAGATTGGTTTTTAGTTAAACTTTTAGTAATAAACTATTTGAAAGAGTATGTTACTTACAGGAAGTGTTTCTTATTTACTAGACTGCTTATGTAACATTGGAAGTATTCAAAAAGCGTTATTTTTAAGTAAGGTCTGATTTTTCAATAGTCAGAAAACTTTTATCTGAAGAATAAATATTTCAGTTTGCGAACCACACAGTTTCAAACAAGGCATGGTTAGATAACATAAGCATGCCTTGTTGCCCCGAGGAGTTGGATAGAGGTGTGCATATAGTACACCCACATTTCACCAGTTATATTTAAGTCCCATGTATCTAATAGGGGGCGAGCCTATAGCCATCAACCGGGCACAAACCCAGACTCCGGGCTGCTACGGAGAAATCTCTAAAAACCCAATCACATTATCCGATCCGGGAATCGAACCCATGACGTCGTGCTCAGCAGTAGCGCTTGCGACTACTAGAACAACGAGGCATAGGTAAACTATGCCTGATAACAAAATGTACACGTTTTTCAGTATTAATATTGTAGTGTACATACAATCAAATCTGCAAAACAAACAGAGTTTGAATGTTTGTGCCTACTGTAGGCCATACACACTGTTTGTATTGGGAATGGAACCCACGATTAGTTTTTTATTATTATTTGGCAGTAAAACTACTTGTTACACTGTATGGTTTGAAACATTTTGTTGGTACTTTCAATAAAATTAACAAATAAATAAATTGCCAGATAGTCATAAAAAGGATCTATACAAACTCTCGTTTTCTTTTTTGTACGAACGGCTTCTTTGTTTTTTTAAGCCTCCTTTTCTATGCTATATAATGGGTACCCTCTGTAGGAACCCTGTTAGTAAAATAACTTAATATGCTTGTAATATGCGTGGGTTTACGACCTAAAGAGGTTTAATGGTTGAGCTTTGAACTCAAGCTCGTTCGAGACCAATTCTTCAAATTCATTCGATCATTTCTAAATCTCGTCTTTGGTATTCCGCAGCTTGAATCCTTTAGTCGTCTAATACATGACGGATTTATTTGGCGCGTTTCTTGTTTACCAATAATCTGGAGGTGTAAAGCTGGTATTCGACTACGGTGATACGCACTTGATT
This sequence comes from Agrochola lota, assembly GCA_947364205.1. Taxonomy (NCBI): domain Eukaryota; kingdom Metazoa; phylum Arthropoda; class Insecta; order Lepidoptera; family Noctuidae; genus Agrochola; species Agrochola lota. The sequence goes on along the minus strand of OX376223.1, from coordinate 10,504,913 downwards.
CTTCATTTCATTTAATGTTACATGTTGTCTGAGGACCCGGTGGAAAATGGTAAATGCCACCGAGGGACACTTGCAACTCCAAGAGGATTGGCGATACGTAGTGTTAGAGACAAAGTTAAAAAGTGCCTTTAATTCAACTATCCTCTTTCAAATGTTTCTCGGCAGCAAAATCCTTCCTTAGTTCCTTTATTAAGGTATTATTTTCCTTAAAGGTAGCAATTTCGAAGACACTATGGACAATGGCAACGGATGCACAGTTTTACAATGTACTCGTAACTGTTGCACGCAAACTGTGTGCTGGACACATTTCGTGCGAACCGTGTTTAGTTCACGCTCAAAAAGGTTCGCGTCAGCTGTTCACGTTCTCAATGTAAGCGCCCGTATGTACCGAAAACGTACGCCGCTGTAGAAAACCGGCTTATTACACCACTTAATGTTCCAAATATTTCATTTCCCCTATTTTGGTGTGAAAAGCAACTAAAGTTAACACATTACCCGGCTGCGGGACGGAAACGGCCCGTCATCACGGCATGCTTCTCGCGTGCCGCCGGTTAGTCTCGCTAATGTGTGTTCGCAACATTTTTATAGCTGTTAAAGGCAATAAATACACAAACGCCGCCGTGTCGGTCCGCAAACGCCTCTGGAGGATTACCCGCTGACGTATTGTGTACCAACTGACCAAGATTGTTACACAGATGGACGTGGTGCGAACATTTCACAACAACCCAAGATAATATATGGAAATATTCCACAGAACTGGCTTTTTCGCAGAAATCTTTGAGCGGATACAACATGTAAGTAGGTCACAAACTTACAAGGAAGGGCGTAATTTCATGATGTCTTCAAACGCCAGTTCTGAGACGAAACGTTATAATTTTACCCAACTTCACTTTATCTGTGCCTACATTGTCTCGTAGCAACTGTCTACGGCGTAGCATTTTGCTACGCAGTTGGTATTCTCATTTGCTTTAAAAAGAACATCTACATAAGTTTTACATAAACTCTAATACATATGTATGATGCTGAAGCTCTAGTAAAATACTTGAAATATGCTTGTTAGCTTTATTTTACTTGGACACAAAGAGAGTATAAATGTTAACTCAAATGGCACTAACTTGAATTAGAGTTTGAAATGTTGGAAACATTGTTATTATTAAATAATAGCACTCTTGTAATAAGTTTATTCACTGAAATATAAACGCTTAATTCTGTTAAAATAATTTTAAATTACCAGATAATTTAGGAGCTTATTCATTTTGTAGCTGTTTATCAAATTACCTCGGTACGGATTATGTAAAGCTCATTAGGCATCGGAGTTCATTAACGCGATCCGTAAAAGTTTGAGGGAATTTTAGACAGTCGAGAATAATTAAAAGAGTTTGGCTTAGCAGTTTCAAAGCCGTGTTTGGTCCCCGTGTGTTTCCAGTAAATCCAAGTAACCTCTTTATCATTTCCCTTGTAGCTACCTCGCTTCTTTTGGGTTCAGTTCATTGCTTCTCTTTGAGAGGACTTGATCTAACTGTAACTTGATTTCGTCTGATCAAAGCGAAAAAGACGCCGGCTGAAAACCCCGCACATTGGTAAACAATTTCATATGAAACATTTTGACGAACATAACGACTGTACATGTACGTGCAAACATAGATACGCAGTCCGGATTGTTTGGAACAGCGTTTTAAAGTGTTAACAAACAATAAAAGTCTATTAAACACAGGCTTTGTGGCACTGAAAAAAGAACGGTTTATTCATTTATCTACAGAGCTCCATTTTATTTGGAACTCAGTTATACCGGTCCGTCAGAAGGCCTCATTTTTCGATGAAACTTTTGGCCTTTTATCCCGAGCGGTAACAACGTGAATGGGGTCGAGTTATTTGATCAACTACACTGTTATTTAGTATCGTTCGTTCAGTTTTGGTTGATTTTAATTCACTGAAAATGGCCTGTACGGAGTATTGAGCAAAATTTTTGCTGTCAACGCAGATTGGTCGATTATTGTACAAAACGATGATTTATTATTTAACAAGCTGGCAGTACATTATTGGCACAATCACTGGTAAATGGTACAAACTACAAAACAATGCAGTGAATGGTCGCTGTTATGTTCTGATTGCCTGAAGGCTTTTACCGTGAATGCATATATTTAGTTTAGATTTGAAGTGACGGTATTTTGGTTTGCAATTTTTATTTTAAAGTTTACTTTATTGTCCTACCAGCTGCACCCCGCGGTTTCACCCGCATAAGTCTCGATCCCGTGGGAATATCGGGAAAAAAAGGTATCCTATGTGCTAACGCAGATCATGGTCTACCCATTTGCCAAATTTCATCCAAATTCGTTCTGCCGTTTTAGTGTGAAAGCGTAACAAACAAACAAACTCACCTTCGCATTTATAATATTATTATATAGTTAGGATTGTTATTTGATTCCGGGCAAGAGTACAGTCACGAGCATAAATACAATGCCACGCCCACGAAAATTAACTTTAAAAGGTCTAGCTTTAATATTTTTCATATTTTTTTTTTTTTTTTTGTAGCGTTTGTGATAACTCCGATGTTTTTGGCTCGATTTAATTTCTGTTTATTATTTCTAAAAGTTTATGAGGAATTTTATAGGCATAACTAACATTTTTTTAAATACAATGGACGACGTATATTTACTAACCTATTCCGCGTAACTGTTCTTAGAGAGTCATAAAGAACCCTGATTATGGTACTAAATATACGTATTTTATAATGGATTTCCACAAAGTCACGCCTGAGTCAAACAACTAACATTTTTTATTAAAATTTGTATCGTTTGTGATATCTCCGATGTTATTGCCTCACTTTGAATCATTTATCAATTATGTATATAAATCGCTAACATTTTTAGGAAAAGAAAAAGTAGGTAATTTAATATCTTATCGCGACGGCATTAACAATGTCTCTATCGTCTTTAAAATATTGAATTATGGGACTAAAAATATGAGAACTCATATTTTAGCCTCATTATTTTACCTAGAAACGTTTTAAGTTATTACACATAATTTCATATTTCTACACCCATGGGCATTTTTTTTTTGTAGTTTGTACTTAGCTCCAGACTTTACCTAGTATAAGGTTATTATTTGGATACTAACATTACTTTTAAGTTTTCTTTACTAACTAACACTACTAAAAATAAAGGATTAATATTATTAAAGCAGTTTTGAATCAGTTCAGAGTCCGCAAAGTCATTATTACATTGTTAAGGAGTCGGTCAGGTAATTTTAAAAGAATCAAAATACGTTTATTTGCGGTAAATATGAGGCAAATAAAGAACAAAACACGAAAATAAAAATCTGGGGGAAAATATGCGTCACATCCACGCAAAACGGCCATCGCTCAGCGTAATGCTGCGACCCTATGCGAGACAGAGCCCCAGCGCTGGTTTTTGTTAAAACAAATCATTCCTGTCGATAATAGTAATACCTTCATAGTCTAACTAAAGTGATACTTGTTGACACTAAACTGATTCTGATACTTACATAAGAAAATTCTGAAAATTTTGCATCAGGCCGAAAATAAACCACTACCACGACTAAACACGACAACTAATCGATTACATCATCCTTATGCCTATGTACACTTGCACATCGATATTAAGTTGTTAGGGTCAGCTCGTAAGCCGTACGAACTAATTTCACTAATCGGATTACAACTATAATAGTGGGCATATCCGCGAAATTGTTTCCGACTCGCTCGGATGCGCCGTTTAATTGATGTAAGGCAAGCTTGCGATGCTCCAAGTATTGTTCCGAGTCCTCGAATCCTGACAAATATGTATGTTGTTCCACTTGTTCCAGCAATTTGCTTGGAAGTTGTTTATGCTGCAGTTTGACGGAAACAAGAGGGTTGTTGAACTAAGTTGAGCTTTTTCCAGGTTCCGTTAATTTGTAAATTGTTTCCTCGGAATAGACATGTAATTCTTCTTTACTATCATTTCTATACTTATGATTTTATTTTTGGATAATAAAAGAAGGTTATTAGAAAACCTAAAAGTTTAATTGGGTTGATACAAAGTTTAAATTTCTTAGACCATAGGATAACAACTGGAAAATCAAAAAAAATAAACTAACTTTGCAAAGCGATATTATCGTCTGAGATATCTAAGTTTAGAGCATTGTTACGAACAAAATCCCAAAAAATATTAATGTAATCCATACCTAGATCACAATCCTTATTACCATACAGAAAAAGGATCAGTAGCGTTCGCATTATCTTTATGAATCCTCCATTGTATAAATTGTAAAGAAAACCAGATGAAAATTTTGTGTAAGCCTTAATATTCTGAGAAAAGGATCGTTGTCGCTACATTTGAAGAGAGCAGTTTAGAATAGCTTTGATAATACTGCGACAGTGCGAATACCTACAATGTTATATAAGTTTCTAACTGTTATGCCACTTTTCCATTACGTTCTTGTGTGTGTACTTTGGGTTGGTGACGTTACTGTTTATTATTCTAATGCTCGTATTGAGGTTAATACTAAAGCAAGAGCTGTAATATTTTATGTCTATGTTATATTATGTACACCGGCACAAAATAAATCTATCAAGATATAACGTAACGTTGTGCTTTGCATATTGTGAGGTCGTAAAGGTATTTAAAAGATTCATTATTACAGCAGTCAAAAATTCAAATCAGCACCTATCTGCTTTAGTTAAAAATTAATCACCGACCATTGAGATTATAAAGACATTAATGACAACACACATATATATATAAAGACATTAATGACACCACACACATATTATTCGTAATTTTCTTAATTGTTTAGGTGGGGTCATCGCCAGAATTACCACTCAAAAGAGTGCCATAATTCTCGCCGTGTGGAGATTGCTCCATATAGTTTCTATTAAATTTGATGCCGCGGCGTGACTATCGCCGCGATACTCTCGCCCGTGGAGATGGCGCCTTACAGTTACGCAAAATTCAAAAGTGATTCCTCGTGAAATATCAATTGCGACTTTGTGAAAAGACCTATTCCCTAATGGTATGGTCTCGATAACACTATGTCGATTTTGAATCTTGCGTAAGTGTAATAGTATTTATTTATTTATTTAACAGTTTATGTACACACATTATAAATAGACAAGAAGAAAGGAACAGAAAAAACGTACAAAGGTGATGCTTATTTCTAAAGAAATCTCTTCCAGCATACCTGCGATAGGAAAGTAGTTAAAGAGATGTAGACAACGTGTGTAAGATTAGAAGAGAAAATAATATACATAAAATAAAAACACTTAGCCACACACGTAACGATTAACTTGCGCAAGTAAATCGTTACGTGTATGGCTACCATAAGGTTGTGCTGCTAGTGACCTTTTGTTCAAATTCTTCTACTTATACAAACTTCTACCCAAGCTACACCATCAACCCAGCACTACTTAGCAGCAACAACGTAGTATGTTGTTCTACATTATATACCTACATAAATAATCCAAATCTGCTTCAATTAACAGCGTACTAGTGTAGCGATAACATAATATGCTCATTAAAGAGTCAAAGCTTAATAATCCAAGACGTTAAAAGCCGGCAGCATGGCGTTCTGTAATTAACCTCTTGTAAATTAGGCACCTAATCACGTTAGAGTAAAGCAAAGACTGCAAAGATTAACGTCATTACAGATAGGTCGGAATACGACGTCATTAAATTTAAGGGATGGTTTCTCTAACGATTTTTCGAAAGGAACATTTTTTGAGGAGTTTTTCATAATAATGTATATTGCACGTGTAGGTAGGAGAAAAATGGAACAAGATATACAACAGCTGAAAAAGTATGATACACGTCATTATGAAATTATCTGTCCCCTATAATGATATTCAAGCGACGTTATCAAGCATTCTTTGAATAAAAAGAAAATCCAACGACACCTCATTTTATGAAGACATGCATATTTTATCTATGTATATGCTCGTGACATGCATTACGTACTTTACCTTTTAACTTTGCCGTAGTTGATTTAAAAAACTAACTAGGTATGTACTAAGTTTAAAAAAAGTTATTACTACTTATAAGTAGGTACGTAAGTACGTACCTACCCTAACTGAAAAAGAAGATTAAGGCCACATTATTGACATATTTTACGACGTGCATTTCGAGTAACTTTCTGGTAAATTGTAGTAAATATTTCGTGTTCGTGCCGTCCGAGTAGCTTTTAACATTAGCATGAATAGACTTTAAAATTGACTGCACTTGAGTAAGCAACCGCATTATGAGTCAATCAGCAGGTCACAAACCGAAAAACCTTATTTATCAATCTGCCCATCTAGCGATTAATTAAAACAGTAGAACTTTTGCACAATAGCTAACAAAATCACTTGTGTTAGCTATTTATATTATTTTTTTTGGTAGGTTACGATAATTACAGTATTTTTGAAGTAAGACAATCATTTTTGAATTTGGTAACATTCTAAAGTTATTCGATTTGTTTTAAAATGGCGCCACCGGATATTAAAATGTCAATTCACTATTTGAGTCTGATAAAGAGGTCGGATTCTAAAAGTTACGTGGCAGCGCCATTTTAGCAAGGCAGTAGTTTTTGAACTGCGAAAGTGTAAGAAGATCTGTAATACCCATGTAGGTACTAAGAATTGTAATAATATAATTATAAATCTATGCCGTAGTTATTATATATGTACTTTGATTTATTGTAAAACCATTCCACATCACCCAGTAAATAAATCATGCTTATTTGTTCAAATTAACGCTTTTTATTTCCCTTTTGCCGTGGCTAGTCCTACACTTGTAATGTAAAACAGAATATTCTCAACAATTCCCTGAATAATTAATAACATTTTACAATGGTACTCAAAAGCTCTACTAAGATTTCTCAAAGAGTAAACACTTAGCAGGCTTTGAGGATCTCTTGTCCAAGATTATTTACAATATTCTTAAACGTCGCTAGATACCGTAATGTTTGTAGTATCTAACGAGGTACAATGATTAGATAAAAAAATCCGCTTGAGCGCTATAACAGCCTAATAGGATTATTTGCGAAGCTTCTAAAGTAACAGGAACAGGGAATGTTGATATAGCAAATTAGCGCTGCCTTGCGGCTTCGAACATCCATCGGGATTAAGTGCTGTATTTATTGCAGGGTCTCCATTAAACAGTCAAGGTTTCAGTAGGAAACCCTTCTTGGTTAACGGTGCTTTATGGGCTTATAAATCCTGTTCCCTGGCCAGCAAGTAAAGCAAAGTAAGAGGAGAATCTATACACATTCTAGTCAATCTACCTAGCTTTTTCCCAACTATATTACGGTCGGCTTCCAGTCTAACCGGATGCAGCTGAATACCAGTATTTTACAAGGAGCAACTGCTCTGACCTCCACAACCCAATAACTGGGTAATACGATACCCCTTGGTGAGACTGGTTATCAGACTTTCGGGCTTCTGACGACCCGTAACGACTGTCAAAGATCCACGAATGGCAGCCGTGACCAACGGCTTAACGTGCTTTCCGAGGCACGGAGGAGTATCGGTATGTAAAGAAGGTCACCCCTCCACGGACCAACCCCGGAAAGCGTAGCTTAACCTGATGGATTGACCGGTGCGGCAGCTTTTACTTAGCCACGAGCTCCTATAAACATTCTAGTATTTATTTAAAACGTAGTTTTTCCTTGACAATAGGTCTAAATTACCAACATAATCTTCAAAGGCTGGATGAAAATTGAATCAAAAGTTCCTGAAGGTTAAGCAAACATTCGTACTTCTACCTAGGGACACACTTTCTTTTATTCGTCGTAGTGTTACGATGTAAGTTCGCCTAATGGTTTAGTCTGCCAGCTTTCTCCGTATATGTAAGTAGTACCTTAGAATTACCCTTTGTTGTGATGTTGGTTGTAGGTACATCCATGCACGTCTAACGGTCATAATCTCTAAGGAGGCCCAAAGGCATTATTAAGAAGCCTAAGTTCTTGAGCCCTCGATAATAGCATTGCGAGAAACTTCTACCATTTACCTACGAATGAGGAATAATTTTGAGTTTAGAGTTTCATAGCAGATTCTATGCAAAACCATGTTTGCTTTAAGAAGCCTAAAAATTTTGAAGATAACTATTACATTCTATGATTCCCCTGATATTCATTCAAAGCTGGGTTTTATTAACCTATTAATTCAACAACTAAGTTGTACTGAAATTTCAATCTCGGGGCACTAATATTCTTTGATGTAGTAGTTTAATAGCTAATCGTATACTTCACTGAATTAATACAGCCATTTCATGGTTAATTACGAGCCGTCAGTGTGCTACATTTTACTTAATTTCGGTGTGTGAATTCTCTAAGGGAGCATTTGTAACCATTGTCAGGTGTTTGGTAAAAGGGGTAAAAGTGACGCGCAAACGCTCGCGCTCGCCTTTTAAAAACTTTCCGCAACTTTGGGGTGATTTCGCAAAGGGTGTAAAGTGAATTTTCATACTTCAGGAAATAAGGTACTGGGACATGGGGTTGTCAAAAGCTTTCGATCCCGGAGGAGAGCCGTCACTCAATCTTGGGAAATCATGTGTATTTTATTTTATTTCATAAGAAATATTATCCTCCTATTCATCGCCGAAACTTGCTTTACAGAACTAGAAATTGCTTATATTTCAGTGCCAAGCTCAAGTAAATATTTTAAACTAACACACAGTAACACAAAAAACAACAAGATTTGAATCAAAAATCGCAGTCATAAGAAGCATTTTCGTCGAAATTAGGGGAACAGCTAATCTTGTACAGAATTTTGAAAGCCGTAATATAAATAAAAACTGGTTGTCGTCTAGTCTCTGAAAATCTATAAAGTTCTAACATAATGTAGCTCAATTTTCTCAATTGCTCGAGGTTCAGTATCCTGAAACCGGTGGTAGATACCTGTCAAAGTATCAACTGAATTGTCGATTTAGAGTACGCGCCACGTATGAAGGCTGGCGGAAAATTGTGAAACTACATTTTATTTAAATGCAATTTGATACAGAGACACTAGCGCCGCGTCAAATGGACTTCAGTGGCAGCGCAGACTTTTGTATTAACATATAATCACGCCTTGTACCCCGAATGGTTAGGCAGAGGTGGCCCTATAGTACACCCACATTTCGCCAGTTATGTTTAAGTCCAATGTAGGGGGCTAGCCTATTGCCATCAAAGCTACTAAGCTACTGAGAAATCACATCGATTTAGTATCCACCTACATACATACTCTGCCAGTGTGTTTATAAAAAACGTACAAAAAATACGTGGAAATGTATTTATACTTCAATAGCGTAGGCACTACAATATACATTAAAAATACAGTATTGTATACCAATTCTTAGAGATTTCCTTACCTACATAGGACCGCTGTTTTCCGCTGTCCCACGGGTACCATAAATGGCTGCTAGTGCTAAGTGATTATGCCGGGTCAATGGGTAGCAGGAGCATAGTTACTAAGGGTCTGACACGCAAGACTGGACCGCACCTTGGCGCTAGTAGGAAATGAGGAACTTTAATAAATTGTCTATTTTCTATCCATAAATAGTATAAAACAGACTCGCTTTTCGTGCCTGTCTGTGAACGTTTAGTTGTTCAGAGGTTTGAGATAACTTTATTTCCATAAAAATACTATAATTCACTCACATGATAATATTAAAAACTAAACATAAGTCAATATTGTTGGGGGTATTACAAAAACTAGAAATTTTTTCAATATTTTTTTGTGGTAGATAAAAAATCTTGTAACTGCACAATAGATTTTCATGCGGTTTTAACCATTGTTTAGAGAATTTATTCCGGAAGGTTTTATGCGTAAATACATTCATAATCCTTGAACTTAAATAAAGTAAAAAAATCTCGTGTCACGGCGTATAAAAACTGTGCAAACCAGAGGCGGGACGCTAATTAGCGACCCGCCTCTGTTTCTCGGCTTCGCTGCTCTTATATACAATTTTAAACAAGTTTATGATATGACACGACACCCGAAGAAGAATTTCCGTTATGTTTTCATACAAATTGTTCCATCAGAGCCGCGTCGCGCCTGTATACGGGAGCCTTCATGGCTCATAATTTTCCTTGTCATTTTTTGTAGTTATACCTATTCTGAAAAAGTTCCATTATTCCCCACTGTACGTATAACAAAGAAAATAAGAGAATCATGACTCACCGAAAACTTGATTTGGATTTGGAAGCGAGACTTGACATTTGAGTAGAAAACAAAGGTACTTGGAAAAAAAGTACCTTGTAACATAAATAAAAAAACCGGCCAAGTGCGTGTCGGACCACGCACAATGAAGGGTTCCATACGGAATGTATGGGAGATCATGTTTTTCAAACCGCAAATTGAAGTTGGTCGATTATTACTCGTTAACCTGTAGAGCCTAATTAGCTCTGATAGTTTTCCTTTTAATTTCGTTATATATACTACTGCTGTGAATTTTTTCACAAGTCCAAGTACAACCATTTAGCTAGAAGGGGGGGGGGGGACACTTGGCTCTAACAAAAAAATTCAGTTAAAGGCTTAATATTTCGCAAACAAATCGCTGAATCCAAAAATGGTTTGGATAAACTCACTAATATATTTAAAAGACCTTTCTAACGATACCCCACACCATGGGGTAGATGAGGAAAAAAAAACATCCCCACTTCACGTGTAGGGGAGGTACCCTAAAAAAAAATATTTTTCGTGATTTTATTTTACCACTTTGTCGGCATGATTAATATGTATACATATGCCAAATTACGGCTTTCTAGTACTAACCGTCTCTGAGCTAAGCCGCGGACAGACAGACGGACAGACAGACAGACGGACATGGCGAAACTATAAGGGTTCCTTGTTTACTACGGAACCCTAAAAATATCTAACAATAACAACTATATCTTGTAATGTCACTTGGCAACACAAATAAAATGTTGCCAAAGTTTTATATGGAAGCGCAGAATTTCATGTTGTTTTTAGGGCCGAAGTGTTCAAGTTTTTTGTTTGTTTATGACGTTACCGAAAGAGGAATTTCCGTCAGTTTAGGCACGGGCAAGCTTAACTTATATTTCGTCAGTGCAAAGTTGGCGTATGAGGCTGGCTTCCAACTTTGTTGGCGACTATATTAGATGCATTATTCATAAATGTATATTGGCACAGAGGTTGCACACTCGATTCGGAAGCGTGAAGTCTTTTGAAGTTTAAACAAACTTTTTTTTTGTTTTTCTTTCGGAATATAAAAGAAGCTGCATATTTTTGCCTGGTTTCTTCTTTATGTATTGGTTATCATGGGACTGAATAAGTAGGTACAGTAATTTACTTATTATTTTTCAATCGTGTCGTCATACAGTACAGCTGAATAAATCACTGAATATGACCACCCCACTATCCACACGATAATTATATGCAATGCGGCTATTAAGTGGATTACTGATTGCAGTATATCGGGTACAGACAGTTAATAGAAACATTACACAGAAACCCTTCTCTAAATTGAAGCGTGTTTTAACAAAATAAAGAACCTGGCATAAAAAAATACAATGTATTTTATTTGATGTATAGGTGCCTGTATTCTTAAAACATTTGGTAAATAAATTTTATGTAAGTCCTACCTGAAGAAGCAATAAATGATAATAACAGCGTATTGAAACAAAAAAGCTTTGTTAAAACGCTACTCAATTAAAAACTGCCAAAATCCAGACAAACAAAAGAAGGAAAAACTCAAAAACATAATTAACAATTCCCAAATAAGAATATCATTTCTTATTGCCTCGTTGGGCTAGTGGTTACAAGCGTTACTGCTGAGCATGAGGTCCTGCCATGGGTTCGATTCCCGGGTCGGGCAAATGTTACTGTTGCTAGGTTTTTCCATCTGGAATTTCTCAGTAGCAACCCGGAGTCTGGATTTGTGCCCGGTGGCAATAGGCGCGCCCCTGTTACATGGGACCTAAACTTAACTGGCGAAAAGAGGTGTACTGTAGGTACACCTCTGCCTAACTCTTCGTGGAACACAGGCGTGATATTATGTTATGTTATTTTTAATATCCCGATACTAAATCTACCCAATTTCAATGTTCAATGCGCTACGCTACGCTGGGCGGAGTGGGAGGGCGTGTCAGACTCTTACTGACTAAAACCCACCCGTGTTCCTTCAGTTGCCTGTACGTTGCCAGGGGCCACGGTATCCCTTTCGGACGTTCCCGCGATTAATGGTTAATATTATGTTATGTTATTTTTAATGACCCGATGCAGAATCTACTCAATTTCAATGTTCAATGCGCTACGCTACTGATACTGGTATTCAGCTGCATCCGGTTAGACTGGAAGACGACCCAACATAGTTGGGAACAGTCTAGGTAGATTTTTGTTTCATAATCACAAAATTTAATTACTTGCATATATGTTAAGATATATTTTGGGTATGTACTATAACATTAGGGTGTTTCGACATTCCTTGCATTCGTATACACGCCGTATAGGTGCACACAGGTACATACAATATCATTGAAGCTTGTCGTACCTAAATACAATACAATACACATGCAGTACACTATGTACCATTAATCGCGTGTCAGACGTTCATTAACACAGTGGTCTGTGCTTGCCACAGTTCTCGGCACAATCTTCTTACTGTACCAGTAATTATGGTGTGTTCGTGTTGCACCGATTGGTTTTTAGTTAAACTTTTAGTAATAAATTATTTGAAAGAGTATGTTACTTACAGGAAGTGTTTCTTATTTACTAGACTGTTTATGTAACATTGGAAGTATTCAAAAAGCGTAATTTTTAAGTTAGGGCTGATTTTTCAATAGGCAAGTTAAGTTATACCTGAAGAATAAATATTTCAGTTTGACATATTTTCTATAAAAAAAGCTGCCAAATTGCAATATTTATTCTTCAGATTAGAGTCATCTGAGTATTGTACAAACAGTCCTTACTCTGTTGACTCGGAGACCCAAAATATCCCGGTGTTTGGTTGCTATTTTAGCGGTTACACCACCACATACGAACTACGCATCAAAGATATGACGTCACACAAATCCTGCATCGCGCAATTAGAGTTTACCGCGCGAACGACATAGTATAAGCCTATCCGACATTAACTTTCGGGCAGGTGCCCGCCAGACATAACACCTCTCTCCCGTCTGGTCGGAGGATCCTCCCTTTTCTAATGAGGATGAGTGAACTTTGCACCCTGTTCCTCATGCCTCTGGGTGTCGTGTCTGGCGGGCAGCTGCCCAACGATTGATGTTGGAAAGTTATGTATATGTTGATCGCGCGGTAAACTTTGCTTGCGCGTTGCAGGATTTGTGTGACGTTAGGATTTTGTGTGACGTCAGGTCTTTGATGCGTAGTTCGCATGTGGGTACTGGTTTTTTCGAACCACGCAGTTTCAAACATGGCATGGTTAGATAACATAAGCATGCCTTGTTTCCGCGAGGAATTGGATAGAGGTGTGCATATAGTACACCCACATTTCACCAGTTATATTTAAGTTCTATGTATCTAATAGGGGCGAATCTATTGCCATCAACCGGGCACAAGCCCAGACTCCGGGCTGCTACTGAGAAATTTCTAAAAACCCAATCACTTTATCCGACCCGGGAATCGAACCCATGACATCATGCTCAGCAGTAGCGCTTGCGACTACTAGACCACTACACGTTTTTCAGTATTAATATTGTAGTGTACATACAATCAAATCTGCAACACAAACAGAGTTTGAATGTTTGTGCCTACTGTAGGCCATACAAACTGTTTGTATTGGGAATGGAACCCACGATTAGTTTTTTTTATTATTTGGCAGTAAAACTACATGTTACACTGTATGGTTGGAAACATATGGTTGATACTTTTAATAAAATTAATAAATAAATAAATTGCCAGATAGTCATAGTCAAACTCTCATTTTTTTTTTGTACGAATGATGTGTTACAAACGGCTTCCTTGTTTTTTTAAGCCTCCTTTTCTATGCTATATAATGGGTACCCTCTGTAGGAACCCAGTCAGTAAAATAACTTAATATGCTTGTAATATGCGTGGGTTTACGACATAAAAAGGTTTAACGGTTGAGCTTTGAACTCAAGCTCGTTCGAGACCAATTCTTCAAATACATTCGATCATTTCTAAATCTCGTCTTTGGTATTCCGCATCTTGAATCCTTTAGGCGTCTAATACATGACGGATTTATTTGGCGCGTTTCTTGTTTACCAATAATCTGGAGGTGTAAAGCTGGTATTCGACTACGGTGATACGCAATTGATTCTTCATTTCATTTAATGTTACATGTTGACTGAGGACCCGGTGGAAAATGGTAAATGCCACCGAGGGACACTTGCAACTCCAAGAGGATTGGCGATACGTAGTGTTAGAAACAAAGTTGAAAAGTGCCTTTAATTCAACTATCCTCTTTCAAATGTTTCTCGGCAGCAAAATCCTTCGTTAGTTCCTTTATTAATTTATTCTTTCCATAAAAGTAGCAATTTCGAAGATACTATGGACAATGGCAACTGATGCACAGTTTTATAATGTACTCGTAACTGTTGCACGCAAACTGTGTATTGGACACATTTCGTGCAAACCGTGTTTAGTTCGCGTCAGCCGTTCACGTTCTCAATGTAAGCGCCCGTATGTACCGAAAACGTACGCCGCTGTAGGAAACCGGCTTATTACACCACTTAATGTTCCAAATATTTCATTCCCCCTATTTTGGTGTGAAAAGCAACTAAAGTTAACACATTACCCGGCTGCGGGACGGAAACGGCCCGTCATCACGGCATGCTTCTCGCGTGCCGCCGGTTAGTCTCGCTAATGTGTGTTCGCAACATTTTTATAGCTGTTAAAGGCAATAAATACACAAACGCCGCCGTGTCGGTCCGTAAACGCCTCTGGAGGATTACCCGCTGACGTATTGTGTACCAACTGACCAAGATTGTTACACAGATGGACGCGGTGCGAACATTTCACAACAACCCAGATATTATTATGGAAATGTTCCACACAGCTGGCTTTTTCGCAGAAATCTTTGAGCGGATACAACATGTAAGTAGGTCACAAACTTACAAGGAAGGGCGTAATTTCATGATGTCTTCAAACGCCAGTTCTGACACGAAACGTTATAATTTTACCCAACTTCACTTTATCTGTGCCTACATTGTCTCGTAGCAACTGTCTACGGCGTAGCATTTTGCTACGCAGTTGGTATTCTCATTTGCCTTAAAAAGAACATCTACATAAGTTTTACATAAACTCTAATACATATATATGATGCTGAAGCTCTAGTAAAATACCTGAAATATGCTTGTTAGCTTTATTTTACTTGGACACAAAGAGAGTATAAATGTTAACTCAAACGGCACTAACTTGAATTAGAGTTTGAAATGTTGGAAACATTGTTATTATTTAATAATAGCACTCTTGTAATAAGTTTATTCACTGAAATATAAACGCTTAATTCTGTTAAAATCATTTTAAATTACCAGATAATTTAGGAGCTTATTCATTTTGTAGCTGTTTATCAAATTACCTCGGTACGGATTAAGTAAAGCTCATTAGGCATCGGAGTTCATTAACGCGATCCGTAAAAGTTTGAGGGAATTTTAGACAGTCGAGAATAATTAAAAGATTTTGGCTTAGCAGTTTCAAAGCCGTGTTTGGTCCCCGTGTGTTTCCAGTAAATCCAAGTAACCTCTTTATCATTTCCCTTGTAGCTACCTCGCTTCTTTTGGGTTCAGTTCATTGCTTCTCTTTGAGAGGACTTGATCTAACTGTAACTTGATTTCGTCTGATCAAAGCGAAAAAGACGCCGGCTGAAAACCCCGCACATTGGTAAACAATTTCATATGAAACATTTTGACGAACATAACGACTGTACATGTACGTGCAAACATAGATACGCAGTCCGGATTGTTTGGAACAGCGTTTTAAACTGTTAACAAACAATAAAAGTCTATTAAACACAGGCTTTGTGGCACTGAAAAAAGAACGGTTTATTCATTTATCTACAGAGCTCCATTTTATTTGGAACTCAGTTATACCGGTCCGTCAGAAGGCTTCATTTTTCGATGAAACTTTTGGCATTTTAACCCAAGCGGTAACAACGTGAATGGGGTCGAGTTATTTGATCAACTACACTGTTATTTAGTATCGTTCGTTCAGTTTTGGTTGATTTTAATTCACTGAAAATGGCCTGTACGGAGTATTGAGCAAAAATGTTGCTGTCAACGCAGATTGGTCGATGATTGTACAAAGCGATGATTTATTATGTAACAAGCTGGCAGTACATTATTGGCACAATCACTGGTAAATGGTACAAACTACAAAACAATGCAGTGAATGATCGCTGTTATGTTCTGATTGCCTGAAGGCTTTTACCGTGAATGCATATATTTAGTTTAGATTTGAAGTGACGGTATTTTGGTTTGCAAATTTTATTTTAAAGTTTACTTTATTGTTCTACCAGCTGCGCCCCGCGGCTACACCCACATTCGTCTCGATCCCGCAGACATATCGGGAAAAAAAGTATCCTATGTCCTAACGCAGATCATGGTCTACCCATGTGCCAAATTTCATCCAAATTCGTTCTGCCGTTTTAGTGTGAAAGCGTAACAAACAAACAAACTCACCTTCGCATTTATAATATTATTATATAGTTAGGATTGTTATTTGATTCCGGGCAAGAGTACAGTCACGAGCATAAATACAATGCCACGCCCACGAAAATTAACTTTAAAAGGTCTATCTTTAATATTTTTCATATATTTTTTTTTTGTAGCGTTTCTGATATCTCCGATGTTTTTGGCTCGATTTGAATTCTGTTTATTATTTCCAAAAGCTTATAGGATTAACTAACATTTTTTTAAATACAATAGACGACGTATATTTACTAACCTATTCCGCGCAACTGTTCTTAGAGAGTCATAAAGAACCCTGATTATGGTACTAAATATACATATTTTATAATGGATTTCCACAAAGTCACGCCTGAGTCAAATAACTAACATTTTTTATTAAAATTTGTATCGTTTGTGATGTCTCCGATGTTATTGGCTCACTTTAAATCATTTATCAATTATGTATATAAATCGCTAACATTTTTTAGGAAAAGAAAAAGTAGGTAATTTAATATCTTATCGCGACGGCATTAACAATGTCTCTATCGTCTTTAAAATATTGAATTATGAGACTAAAAATATGAGAACTCATATTTTAGCCTTGATCTTTTTACCTAGAAACGTTTTAAGTTATTACACATAATTTCATATTTCTACACCCATGGGCATTTTTTTTGTAGTTTTTACTTAGCTCCAGACTTTACCTAGTATAAGATTATTATTTGGATACTAACATTACTTTTAAGTTTTCTTTACTAACTAACACTACTAAAAATAAAGGATTAATATTATTAAAGTAGTTTTGAATCAGGTCAGAGTCCGCAAGGTCATTATTATATTGTTAAGGAGTCAGTCAGGTAATTTTAAAGAAAGAAAATACGTTTATTTGCGGTAAATATTACGCAAAGAAAGAACAAAACACGAAAATAACAATTTGGGGGAAAATATGCGTCACATCCACGCAAAACGTCCATCGCTCAGCGTAATGCTGCGACCCTATGCGAGACAGAGCCCCAGCGCTGGTTTTTGTTAAAACAAATCATTCCTGTTGATAATAGTAATACCTTCATAGTCTAACTAAAGTGATACTTGTTGACACTAAACTGATTCTGATACTTACATATGAACATTCTGAAAATTTTACATCAGGCCAAAATAGACAATTATCACATCTAAACACGACAACGAATCGATTAGGTACGCAATCCTTGTGCCTATATACACTTGCACATCGATATTAAGTTGTTAGGGTCAGCTCGTAAGCCGTACGAACAAATTTCACTAATCGGATTACAACTATAATAGTGGGCATATCCGCGAAATTGTTTCCGACTCGCTCGGATGCGCCGTTTAATTGATGTAAGGCAAGCTTGCGATGCTCCAAGTATTGTTCCGAGTCCTCAAATCCTGGCAAATATGTATGTCGTTCCACTTGTTCCAGCAATTTGCTTGGAAGTTGTTTATGCTGCAGTTTGACGGAAACAAGAGGGTTATTGAACTGAGTTGAGCTTTTTCCAGATTCCGTAAATTTGTAAATTGTTTCCTCGAAATAGACATGTAATTCTTCTTTACTATCATTTCTATACTTATGATTTTATTTTTGGATAATAAAAGAAGGTTATTAGAAAACCTAAAAGTTTAATTAGGCTGATACAAAGTTTAAATTTCTTAGACCATAGGATAACAACTTGAAAAGCAAGAAAAAACTAACTTTGCAAAGCGATATTATCGTCTGAGATATCTAAGTTTAGAGCATTGTTACGAACAAAATCCCAAAAAATATTAATGTAATCCATACCTAGATCACAATCCTTATTACCATACAGAAAAAGGATCAGTAGCGTTCGCATTATCTTTATGAATCCTCCATTGTATAAATTGTAAAGAAAACCAGATGAAAATTTTGTGTAAGCCTTAATATTCTGAGAAAAGGATCGTTGTCGCTACATTTGAAGTGAGCAGTTTAGAATAGCTTTGATAATACTGCGACAGTGCGAATACCTACAATGTTATATATGTTTCTAACTGTTATGCCACTTTTCCATTACGTTCTTGTGTGTGTACTTTGGGTTGGTGACGTTACTGTTTATTATTCTAATGCTCGTATTGAGGTTAATACTAAAGCAAGAGCTGTAATATTTTATGTCTATGTTATATTATGTACGCCGGCACAAAATAAATCTATCAAGATATAAAGTAACGTTGTGCTTTGCATATTGTGAGGTCGTAAAGGTATTTAAAAGATTCATTACAGCAGTCAAAAATTCAAATCAGCACCTATCTGCTTTAGTTAAAAATAAATCACCGCCCATTGATATTATAAAGACATTAGTGACAACACACATGTATATAAAAACATTAATGACAACACACACATATTATTCGTAATTTTCTTAATTGTTTAGGTGGGGTCATCTCCAGAATTACCACTCAAAAGAGTGTTTGGAAAAACATATTCTCTCTTAAAATTAAACAATTTAATTAATAGCCGATAACATTTAAAGGCCACTTCCGACTATAGGTCACAACTTCTGTGAATATAGGTTTTACAGCCACGAGCATAAAAACCTTACAAACGCGCCATCTCCACGGGCGAGAGAATCACGGCGATAGTCTCGCCGTGCCATAATTCTCGCCTTGCCATAATTCTCGCTGTGCCATAATTCTCGCCGGGTGAAGATTGCTCCATATAGTTACTATTAAATTTGATGCCGCGGCGTGACTATCGCCGCGATACTCTCGCCCGTGGAGATGGCGCCTTACATTTACGCAAAATTCAAAAGTGATTTCTCGTGAAATATCAATTGCGACTTTGAGAAAAGACCTATTCCCTAATGGTATGGTCTCGATAACACTATGTCGATTTTGAATCTTGCGTAAGTGTAATAGTAGCCACAAACGTAACGATTAACTTGCGCAAGTAAATCGTTACGTGTATGGCTAGCATAAGGTTGTGCTGCTAGTGACCTTTTGTTCAAATTCTTCTACTTATAGCACAAACTTCTACCCAAGCTACACCATCAACCCAGCACTACTTAGCAGCAACAACGTAGTATGTTGTTCTACATTATATACCTACATAAATAATCCAAATCTGCTTCAATTAACAGCGTACTAGTGTAGCGATAACATAATATGCTCATTAAAGAGTCAAAGCTTAATAATCCAAGACGTTATAAGCCGGCAGCATGGCATTCTGTAATTAACCTCTTGTAAATTAGGCACCTAATCACGTTAGAGTAAAGCAAAGACTGCAAAGATTAACGTCATTACAGATAGGTTGGAATACGACGTCATTAAATTTAAGGGCTGGTTTCTCTAACGATTTTTCGAAAGGAACATTTTTTGAGGAGCTTTTCTTAATAATGTATATTGCACGTGTAGGTAGGAGAAAAATGGAACAAGATTTACAACAGCTGAAAAAGTATGATACACGTCATTATGAAATTATCTGTCCCCTATAATGATATTCCTGCGACGTTATTAAGCATTCTTTGAATAAAAATAAAATCCAACGACACCTCATTTTATGACGACATGCATATTTTATCTATGTATATGCTCGTGACATGCATTACGTACTTTACCTTTTAACTTTGCCGTAGTTGATTTAAAAAACTGACTAGGTATGTACTAAGTTTCAAAAAAGTTATTACTACTTATAAGTACCTACGTACCTACCCTAACTGAAAAAGAAGATTAAGGCCACATTATTGACATATTTTACGACGTGCATTTCGAGTAACTTTCTGGTAAATTGTAGTAAATATTTCGTGTTCGTGCCGTCCGAGCAGCTTTTAACATTAGCATGCATAGACTTTAAAATTGACTGCACTTGAGTAAGCAACCGCATTATGAGTCAGGTCACAAACCGAAAAACCTTATTTATCAATCTGCCAATCTAGCGATTAATTAAAACAGTATAACTTTTGCACAATAGCTAACAAAATCACTTGTGTTAGCTATTTATATTTTTTTTTTTGGTAGGTTACGATATTTACAGTATTTTTGAAGTAAGACAATCATTTTTGAATTTGGTGACATTCTAAAGTTATTCGATTTGTTTTAAAATGGCGCCACCGGATATTAAAATGTCAATTCACTATTTGAGTCTGATAAAGAGGACGGATTCTAAAAGTTACGTGGCAGCGCCATTTTGGCAAGGCAGCAGTTCTTGAACTGCGAAAGTGTAAGAAGATCTGTAATACCCATGTTGGTACTAAGAATTGTAATAATATAATTATAAATCTATTGCCGTAGTTATTATATATTTACTTTTATTTATGGTCAAACCATTCCACATCACCCAGTAAATAAATCATACTTATTTGTTCAAATGAACGCTTTTTATTTCCCTTTTGCCCTGGCTAGTCCTACACTTGTAATGTAAAACAGAATATTCTCAACAATTTCCTGAATAATTAATAACATTTTACAACGGTACTCAAAAGCTCTACTAAGATTTCTCAAAGAGTAAACACTTAGCAGGCTTTGAGGATCTTCTGTCCAAGATTATTTACAATATTCTTAAACGTCGCTAGATACCGTGATGTTTGTAGTATCTAATGAGGTACAATGATTTGATAAAAAAATCCGCTTGAGCGCTATAACATCCTAATAGGATTATTTGCGAAGCTTCTAAAGTAACAGGAACAGGGAATGTTGATATAGCAAATTAGCGCTGCCTTGCGGCTTCGAACATCCATCGGGATTAAGTGCTGTATTTATTGCAGGGTCTCCATTAAACAGTCAAGGTTTCAGTAATAAACCCTTCTTGGTTAACGGTGCTTTATGGGCTTATAAATCCTGTTCCCTGGCCAGCAAGTAAAGCAAAATAAGAGGAGAATCTATACACATTCTAGTCAATCTACCTAGCCTTATCCCAACTATATTACGGTCGGCTTCCAGTCTAACCGGATGCAGCTGAATACCAGTATTTTACAAGGAGCAACTGCTCTGACCTCCACAACCCAATAACTGGGTAATACGATACCCCTTGGTGAGACTGGTTATGAGACTTTCGGGCTTCTAACGACCCGTTACGACTGTCAAAGATCCACGAATGACAGCCGTGACCAACGGCTTAACGTGCTTTCCGAGGCACGGAGGAGTATCGGTATGTAAAGATGGTCACCCCTCCACGGATTAACCCCGGCAAGCGTAGCTTAACCTGATGGATCGACCGGTGCGGCAGCTATCTCTTAGCCACGAGCTCCTAATTTTTTTTTAGTATTTACTTCAAATTTCGTTTTTCTTTGACAATAGGTCTAAATTACCAACGTAATCTTCAAAGGCTGGATGAAAATTGAATCAAAAGTTCCTGAAGGTTAAGCAAACATTCGTACTTCTACCCAGGGACACACTTTCTTTTATTCGTCGTAGTGTTACAATGTCAGTTCGTCTAATGGTTTAGTCTGCCAGCTTTCTCCGTATATGTAAGTGCGTATTACCTTAGAATTACCCTTTGTTGTGATGTTAGTTGTAGGTACATCCGTGCACGTCTAACGGTCATAATCTCTAAGGAGGCCCAAAGGCATTATTAAGAAGCCTAAGTTCTTGAGCCCTTGATAATAGCATTGCGAGAAACTTCTACCATTTACCTACGAATGAGTCATAATTTTGAGTTTAGAGTTTCATAGCAGATTCTATGCAAAACCATGTTTGCTTTAAAAAACCTAAAAATGTTGAAGATAACTATTACATTCTATAATTCCCCTGATATTAATTCAAAGCTGTGTTTTATTAACCTATTAATTCGACAGCTAAGTTGTACTGAAATTTCAATCTCGGGGCACTAATATTCTTTGATGTAGTAGTTTAATAGCTAATCGTATACTTCACTGAATTAATACAGCCATTTCATGGTTAATTACGAGCCGTCAGTGTGCTACATTTTACTTAATTTCGGTGTATGAATTCTCTAAGGGAGCATTTGTAACCATTGTCAGGTGTTTGGTAAAAGGGGTAAAAGTGACGCGCAAACGCTCGCGCTCGCCTTTTAAAAACTTTCCGCAACTTTGGGGTGATTTCGCAAAGGGTGTTAAGTGAATTTTCATACTTCAGGAAATAAGGTACTGGGACATGGGGTTGACAAAAGCTTTCGATCCCGGAGGAGAGCCGTCACTCAATCTTGGGAAATCATGTGTATTTTATTTTATTTCATAAGAAATATTATCCTCCTATTCATCGCCGAAACATGCTTTACAGAACTAGAAATTGCTTATATTTCAGTGCCAAGCTAAAGTAAATATTTTACTCTATAGTTTTTTTAACTAATACACATTAACACAACAAGATTTAATCAAAACTCGCAGTCATAAGAAGCATTTTCGTCGAAATAAGTGGAACAGCTAATCTTGTACAGAATTTTGAAAGCCGTAATATAAATAAAAACTGGTTGTCGACTAGTCTCTGAAAATCTATAAAGTTCTAACATAATGTACCTCAATTTTCTCAAATTCTCGAGGTTCAGACGGCGCCGCGTCAAATGGACTTCAGTGGCGGCGCGGACTTTTGTATTAACATATAATCACGCCTTGTTCCCCGAATGGTTAGACAGAGGTGGCCCTATAGTACACCCACATTTCGCCAGTTATGTTTAAGTCCCATGTAATAGGGGGCGAGCCTATTGCCATCAAAGCTACTAAGCTACTGAGAAATCACGTTAATTTAGTATCCTTAACCTACATACATACTCTGCCAGTGTGTTTATAAAAAGCGTTCAAAAAAATACGTGGAAATGTTTTTATACTTCAATAGCGTAGACACTACAATATACATTAATCTTTATAAAGGTAGGTAAGGTACACTTTATGTAGGTACCTAAAAACGTATTCTATACCTACGTATAAAAAGTGCTTATAGGTATGATTAAAAAGAATTTCTTTACAGAAGTAAGTAGGAATGGGAAAATACAGTATTGTATACCTATTCTTAGAGATTTCCTTACCTACATAGGACCGCTCTTTTCCGCTGTCCCACGGGTACCATAAATGGCTGCTAGTGCTAAGTGATTATGCCGGGTCAATGGGTAGCAGGAGCATAGTTACTAAGGGTCTGACACGTAGGACTGGACCGCACCTTGGCGCTAGTAGGAAATCAGGAACTTTAATAAATTGTCTATTTTCTATCCATAAATAGTATAAAACAAACTCGCTTTTCGTGCCTGTCTGTGAACGTTTAGTTCTTCAGAGGTTTGAGATAACTTTATTTCCATAAGAATACTATAATTCACTCACATGATAATATTAAAAATAAACATAAGTCAATATTGTTGGGGGTATTACAAAAACTAGAAAATTTTTCAACATGTATTTTTTGGTAGATAATAAATCTTGTAACTGCACAATGGATTTTCATGCGGTTTTAACCATAATTTAGGGAATTTATTCATAATCCTTGAACTTAAATAAAGTAAAAAAATCTCGTGTCACGGCGTATAAAAACTGTGCAAACCAGAGGCGGGACGCTAATTAGCGACCCGCCTCTGCTTCTCGGCTTCGCTGCTCTTAAGCACAATTTTAAACAAGTTTATGATATGACACGACACCCGAAGAACAATTTCCGTTATGTTTTCATACAAATTGTTCCATCAGAGCCGCGTCGCGCCTGTCTACGGGAGCCTTCATGGCTCATACTTTTCCTTGTAATTTTTTGTAGGTATACCTATTGAGAAAAAAGTTCCATTATTCCCCACTGCACGTATAACAAAGAAAATAAGAGAATCATGACTCACCGAAAACTTGATTTGGATTTGGAAGCGAGACTTGACATTTGAGTAGAAAACAAAGGTACTTGGAAAAAAAGTACCTTGTAACATAAATAAAAAAACCGGCCAAGTGCGTGTCGGACCACGCACAATTAAGGGTTCCATACGGAATGTATGGGAGATCATGTTTTTCAAACCGCAAATTTAAGTTGGTCGATTATTACTCGTTAACCTGTAGAGCCTAATTAGCTCTGATAGTTTTCCTTTTAATTTCGTTATATATACTACTGCTGTGAATTTTTTCACAAGTCCAAGTACAACCATTTAGCTAGAAGGGGGGGGGGGACACTTGACTCTAACAAAAAAATTCAGTTAAAAGCTTAATATTTCGCAAACAGATCCCTGAATCCAAAAATGGTTTGGATAAACTCACTAATATATTTAAAAGACCTTTCTAACGATACCCCACACCATGGGGTAGATGAGGAAAAAAAAAACCACCCCCACTTTACGTGTAGGGGAGGTACCCTAAAAAAAAAAAAAAACGTGATTTTATTTTACCACTTTGTCGGCATGATTAATATGTATACATACGCCAAATTACGGCTTTCTAGTACTAACCGTCTCTGAGCTAAGCCGCGGACAGATAGACGGACAGACAGACGGACATGGCGAAACTATAAGGGTTCCTTGTTTACTACGGAACCCTAAAAATATCTTACAATAACAACTATATCTTGTAATGTCACTTGGCAACACAAATAAAATGTTGCCAAAGTTTTATATGGAAGCGCAGAATTTCATGTTGTTTTTAGGGCCGAAGTGTTCAAGTTTTTTGTTTGTTTATGACGTTACCGAAAGAGGAATTTCCGTCAGTTTAGGCACAGGCAAGCTTAACTTATATTTCGTCAGTGCAAAGTTGGCGTATGAGGCTGGCTTCCAACTTTGTTGGCGACTATATTAGATGCATTATTCATAAATGTATATTGGCACAGAGGTTGCACACTCGATTAGGAAGCGTGAAGTCTTTTGGAGTTATTTTTTTTTTTTTGTTTTTCTTTAGCAATATAAAAGAAGCAGCATTGTTTTGCCTGGTTTCTTCTTTATGTATTGGTTATCATGGGACTGAATAAGTAGGTACAGTAATTTACTTATTATTTTTCTATCGTGTCGTCATACAGTACAGCTGAATAAATCAATGAATATGACCACCCCACTATCCACACGATAATTATATGCAATGCGGCTATTAAACGGACTACTGATTGCAGTATATCGGGTACAGACAGTTAACAGAAACATTATATAGAAACCCTTCTCTAAATTGAAGCGTGTTTTAACAAAATAAGGAACCTGGTATAAAAAAAAACAATGTATTTTATTTGATGTGTAGGTGCCTGTATTCTTAAAACATTTGGTAAGTAAATTTTTTGTTAGTCCTACCTGAAAAAGCAATAAATGATAAAAACCGCGTACTGAAAAGAAAAGCTTTGTGAAAACGCTACTCAATTGAAAACTGCCCAAATCCTGTTACATGGGACCTAAACATAACTGGCGAAAAGAGGTGTACTGTAGGTACACCTCTGCCTAACTCTTTGTGGAACACAGGCGTGATATTATGTTATGTTATTTTTAATATCCCGATGCTAAATCTACTCAATTTCAATGTTCAATGCGCTACGCTACGCTAGGCGGAGCGGGAGGGCGTGTCAGACTCTTACTGACTAAAACCCACCCGTGTTCCTTCAGTTGCCTGTACATTGCCAGATCCCTTTCGGACTTTCCCGCGATTAATGGTTAATATTATGTTATGTAATTTTTAATAACCCGATGCAGAATCTACTCAATTACAATGTTCAATGCGCTACGCTACTGATACTGGTATTCAGCTGCATCCAATTAGACTGGAAGACGACCCCAACATAGTTGGGAACAGGCTAGGCAGATTTTGTTTCATAAAGATTTTTGTTTTTTAATCACAAAATTTAATTACTTGCATAGATGTTAAGATATATTTTGGGTATGTACTATAACATTAGGGTGTTTCGACATGCCTTGCATTCGTATACACGCTGTATAGGTGCACACAGGTACATACAATATCATTGAAGCTTGTCGTACCTAAATACAATACAATACACATGCAGTACACTATGTACCATTAATCGCGTGTCAGACGTTCATTAATACAGTGGTCTGTGCTTGCCACAGTTCTCGGCACAATCTTCTTACTGTACCAGTAATTATGGTGTGTTCGTGTTACAACGATTGGTTTTTAGTTAAACTTTTAGTAATAAACTATTTGAAAGAGTATGTTACTTACAGGAAGTGTTTCTTATTTACTAGACTGTTTATGTAACATTGGAAGTAGTCAAAAAGCGTAATTATTAAGTTACGTCTGATTTTTCAATAGTCAGAAAACTTTTATCTGAAGAATAAATATTTCAGTTTGCGAACCACGCAGTTTCAAACAAGGCATGGTTAGATAACATAAGCATGCCTTGTTGCCCCGAGGAGTTGGATAGAGGTGTGCATATAGTACACCCCCATTTCACCAGTTATATTTAAGTCCCATGTATCTAATAGGGGGCGAGCCTATTGCCATCAACCGGGCACAAACCCAGACTCCGGGCTGCTACGGAGAAATCTCTAAAAACCCAATCACATTATCCGATCCGGGAATCGAACCCATGACATCATGCTCAGCAGTAGCGCTTGCGACTACTAGACCACTACACGTTTTTCAGTATTAATATTGTAGTGTACATACAATCAAATCTGCAACACAAACAGAGTTTGAATGTTTGTGCCTACTGTAGGCCATACAAACTGTTTGTATTGGGAATAGAACCCACGATTAGTTTTTTTTTATTATTTGCCAGTAAAACTACTTGTTACACTGTATGGTTTGAACCATTTTGTTTGGTACTTTCAATAAAATTAACAAATAAATACATTGCCAGATAGTCATAAAAAGGATCTATATAAACTCTCGTTTTTTTTTTGTACGAACGATGTGTAACAATCGGTTTCCTTGTTTTTTTAAGCCTCCTTTTCTATGCTATAATGGGTACCCTCTGTAGGAACCCGGTTAGTAAAATAACTTAATATGCTTGTAATATGCGTGGGTTTACGACATAAAAAGGTTTAACGGTTGAGCTTTGAACTCAAGCTCGTTCGAGACCAATTCTTCAAATACATTCGATCATTTCTAAATCTCGTCTTTGGTATTCCGCATCTTGAATCCTTTAGGCGTCTAATACATGACGGATTTATTTGGCGCGTTTCTTGTTTACCAATAATCTGGAGGTGTAAAGCTGGTATTCGACTACGGTGATACGCAATTGATTCTTCATTTCATTTAATGTTACATGTTGACTGAGGACCCGGTGGAAAATGGTAAATGCCACCGAGGGACACTTGCAACTCCAAGAGGATTGGCGATACGTAGGTTATAGACAAAGTTAAAAAGTGCCTTTAATTCAACTATCCTCTTTCAAATGTTACTCGGCAGCAAAATCCTTCGTTAGTTCCTTTATTAAGGTATTCTTTCCCATAAAATTAGCTATTTCGAAGATACTATGGACAATGGCAACCGATGCACAGTTTTACAATGTACTCGTAACTGTTGCACGCAAACTGTGTGCTGGACACATTTCGTGCAAGGCGTGTTTAGTTCACGCTCAAAAAGGTTCGCGTCAGCTGTTCACGTTCTCAATGTTAGCGCCCGTAGATAACCCAATGTCCACGTATGTACCGAAAACGTACGCCGCTGTAGGAAACCGGCTTATTACACCACTTAATGTTCCAAATATTTCATTCCCCCTATTTTGGTGTGAAAAGCAACTAAAGTTAACACATTACCCGGCTGCGGGACGGAAACGGCCCGTCATCACGACATGCTTCTCGCGTGCCGCCGGTTAGTCTCGCTAATGTATGTTTGCAACATTTTTATGGCTGTTAAAGGCAATAAATACACAAACGCCGCCGTGTCGGTCCGTAAACGCCTCTGGAGGATTACCCGCTGACGTATTGTGTACCAACTGACCAAGATTGTTACACAGATGGACGCGATGCGAACATTTCACAACAACCCAGATATTATTATGGAAATGTTCCACACAACTGGCTTTTTCGCAGAAATCTTTGAGCGGATACAACATGTAAGTAGGTCACTTAACTTACAAGGAAGGGCGTAATTTCATGATGTCTTCAAACGCCGGTTCTGACACGAAACGTTATAATTTTGCCCAACTTCACTTTATCTGTGCCTACATTGTCTCGTAGCAGCTGTCTACGGCGTAGCATTTTGCTACGCAGTTGGTATTCTCATT
The DNA here is from genome assembly GCA_947364205.1 of Agrochola lota. Lineage (NCBI taxonomy): Eukaryota > Metazoa > Arthropoda > Insecta > Lepidoptera > Noctuidae > Agrochola > Agrochola lota. Next base: position 10,476,314 of record OX376223.1, on the reverse strand, counting down.
TACTTTAAAAAGAACATCTACATAAGTTTTACATAAACTCTAATACATATGTATGATGCTGAAGCTCTAGTAAAATACTTGAAATATGCTTGTTAGCTTTATTTTACTTGGACACAAAGAGAGTATAAATGTTAACTCAAACGGCACTAACTTGAATTAGAGTTTGAAATGTTGGAATCATTGTTATTATTTAATAATAGCACTCTTGTAATAAGTTTATTCACTGAAATATAAACGCTTAATTCTGTTACAATCATTTTAAATTACCAGATAATTTAGGAGCTTATTCATTTTGTAGCTGTTTATCAAATTACCTCGGTACGGATTATGTAAAGCTCATTAGGCATCGGAGTTCATTAACGCGATCCGTAAAAGTTTGAGGGAATTTTAGACAGTCGAGAATAATTAAAAGAGTTTGGCTTAGCAGTTTCAAAGCCGTGTTTGGTCCCCGTGTGTTTCCAGTAAATCCAAGTAACCTCTTTATCCTTTCCCGTGAAGCTACCTCGCTTCTTTTGGGTTCAGTTCATTGCTTCTCTTTGAGAGGACTTGATCTAACTGTAACTTGATTTCGTCTGATCAAAGCAAAAAAGACGCCGCCCGAAAACCCCGCACATTGGTAATCAATTTCATATGAAACATTTTGACGAACATAACGACTGTACATGTACATGCAAACATAGATACGCAGTCCGGATTGTTTGGAACAGCGTTTTAAACTGTTAACAAACAATAAAAGTCTATTAAACACAGGCTTTGTGGCACTGAAAAAAGAACGGTTTATTCATTTATCTACAGAGCTCCATTTTATTTGGAACTCAGTTATACCGGTCCGTCAGAAGGCTTCATTTTTCGATGAAACTTTTGGCATTTTAACCCAAGCGGTAACAACGTGAATGGGGTCGAGTTATTTGATCAACTACACTGTTATTTAGTATCGTTCGTTCAGTTTTGGTTGATTTTAATTCACTGAAAATGGCCTGTACGGAGTATTGAGCAAAATTTTTGCTGTCAACGCAGATTGGTCGATTATTGTACAAAACGATGATTTATTATTTAACAAGCTGGCAGTACATTATTGGCACAATCACTGGTAAATGGTACAAACTACAAAACAATGCAGTGAATGATCGCTGTTATGTTCTGATTGCCTGAAGGCTTTTACCGTGAATGCATATATTTAGTTTAGATTTGAAGTGACGGTATTTTGGTTTGCAAATTTTATTTTAAAGTTTACTTTATTGTTCTACCAGCTGCGCCCCGCGGCTACACCCACATTCGTCTCGATCCCGCAGACATATCGGGAAAAAAAGTATCCTATGTCCTAACGCAGATCATGGTCTACCCATGTGCCAAATTTCATCCAAATTCGTTCTGCCGTTTTAGTGTGAAAGCGTAACAAACAAACAAACTCACCTTCGCATTTATAATATTATTATATAGTTAGGATTGTTATTTGATTCCGGGCAAGAGTACAGTCACGAGCATAAATACAATGCCACGCCCACGAAAATTAACTTTAAAAGGTCTATCTTTAATATTTTTCATATATTTTTTTTTTGTAGCGTTTCTGATATCTCCGATGTTTTTGGCTCGATTTGAATTCTGTTTATTATTTCCAAAAGCTTATAGGATTAACTAACATTTTTTTAAATACAATAGACGACGTATATTTACTAACCTATTCCGCGCAACTGTTCTTAGAGAGTCATAAAGAACCCTGATTATGGTACTAAATATACATATTTTATAATGGATTTCCACAAAGTCACGCCTGAGTCAAATAACTAACATTTTTTATTAAAATTTGTATCGTTTGTGATGTCTCCGATGTTATTGGCTCACTTTAAATCATTTATCAATTATGTATATAAATCGCTAACATTTTTTAGGAAAAGAAAAAGTAGGTAATTTAATATCTTATCGCGACGGCATTAACAATGTCTCTATCGTCTTTAAAATATTGAATTATGAGACTAAAAATATGAGAACTCATATTTTAGCCTTGATCTTTTTACCTAGAAACGTTTTAAGTTATTACACATAATTTCATATTTCTACACCCATGGGCATTTTTTTTGTAGTTTTTACTTAGCTCCAGACTTTACCTAGTATAAGATTATTATTTGGATACTAACATTACTTTTAAGTTTTCTTTACTAACTAACACTACTAAAAATAAAGGATTAATATTATTAAAGTAGTTTTGAATCAGGTCAGAGTCCGCAAGGTCATTATTATATTGTTAAGGAGTCAGTCAGGTAATTTTAAAGAAAGAAAATACGTTTATTTGCGGTAAATATTACGCAAAGAAAGAACAAAACACGAAAATAACAATTTGGGGGAAAATATGCGTCACATCCACGCAAAACGTCCATCGCTCAGCGTAATGCTGCGACCCTATGCGAGACAGAGCCCCAGCGCTGGTTTTTGTTAAAACAAATCATTCCTGTTGATAATAGTAATACCTTCATAGTCTAACTAAAGTGATACTTGTTGACACTAAACTGATTCTGATACTTACATATGAACATTCTGAAAATTTTACATCAGGCCAAAATAGACAATTATCACATCTAAACACGACAACGAATCGATTAGGTACGCAATCCTTGTGCCTATATACACTTGCACATCGATATTAAGTTGTTAGGGTCAGCTCGTAAGCCGTACGAACAAATTTCACTAATCGGATTACAACTATAATAGTGGGCATATCCGCGAAATTGTTTCCGACTCGCTCGGATGCGCCGTTTAATTGATGTAAGGCAAGCTTGCGATGCTCCAAGTATTGTTCCGAGTCCTCAAATCCTGGCAAATATGTATGTCGTTCCACTTGTTCCAGCAATTTGCTTGGAAGTTGTTTATGCTGCAGTTTGACGGAAACAAGAGGGTTATTGAACTGAGTTGAGCTTTTTCCAGATTCCGTAAATTTGTAAATTGTTTCCTCGAAATAGACATGTAATTCTTCTTTACTATCATTTCTATACTTAAGATTTTATTTTTGGATAATAAAAGAAGGTTATTAGAAAACCTAAAAGCTTAATTAGGCTGATACAAAGTTTAAATTTCTTAGACCATAGGATAACAACTGGAAAATCAAAAAAAATAAACTAACTTTGCAAAGCGATATTATCGTCTGAGATATCTAAGTTTAGAGCATTGTTACGAACAAAATCCCAAAAAATATTAATGTAATCCATACCTAGATCACAATCCTTATTACCATACAGAAAAAGGATCAGTAGCGTTCGCATTATCTTTATGAATCCTCCATTGTATAAATTGTAAAGAAAACCAGATGAAAATTTTGTGTAAGCCTTAATATTCTGAGAAAAGGATCGTTGTCGCTACATTTGAAGTGAGCAGTTTAGAATAGCTTTGATAATACTGCGACAGTGCGAATACCTACAATGTTATATAAGTTTCTAACTGTTATGCCACTTTTCCATTACGTTCTTGTGTGTGTACTTTGGGTTGGTGACGTTACTGTTTATTATTCTAATGCTCGTATTGAGGTTAATACTAAAGCAAGAGCTGTAATATTTTATGTCTATGTTATATTATGTACGCCGGCACAAAATAAATCTATCAAGATATAAAGTAACGTTGTGCTTTGCATATTGTGAGGTCGTAAAGGTATTTAAAAGATTCATTACAGCAGTCAAAAATTCAAATCAGCACCTATCTGCTTTAGTTAAAAATAAATCACCGCCCATTGATATTATAAAGACATTAGTGACAACACACATGTATATAAAAACATTAATGACAACACACACATATTATTCGTAATTTTCTTAATTGTTTAGGTGGGGTCATCTCCAGAATTACCACTCAAAAGAGTGTTTGGAAAAACATATTCTCTCTTAAAATTAAACAATTTAATTAATAGCCGATAACATTTAAAGGCCACTTCCGACTATAGGTCACAACTTCTGTGAATATAGCTTTTACAGTCACGAGCATAAAAACCTTACAAACGCGCCATCTCCACGGGCGAGAGAATCACGGCGATAGTCTCGCCGTGCCATAATTCTCGCCGGGTGAAGATTGCTCCATATAGTTTCTATTAAATTTGATGCCGCGGCGTGACTATCGCCGCGATACTCTCGCCCGTGGAGATGGCGCCTTACATTTACGCAAAATTCAAAAGTAATTTCTCGTGAAATATCAATTGCGACTTTGAGAAAAGACCTATTCCCTAATGGTATGGTCTCGATAACACTATGTCGATTTTGAATCTTGCGTAAGTGTAATAGTAGCCACACACGTAACGATTAACTTGCGCAAGGAAATCGTTACGTGTATGGCTAGCATAAGGTTGTGCTGCTAGTGACCTTTTGTTCAAATTCTTCTACTTATAGCACAAACTTCTACCCAAGCTACACCATCAACCCAGCACTACTTAGCAGCAACAACGTAGGATGTTGTTCTACATTATATACCTACATAAATAATCCAAATCTGCTTCAATTAACAGCGTACTAGTGTAGCGATAACATAATATGCTCATTAAAGAGTCAAAGCTTAATAATCCAAGACGTTATAAGCCGGCAGCATGGCATTCTGTAATTAACCTCTTGTAAATTAGGCACCTAATCACGTTAGAGTAAAGCAAAGACTGCAAAGATTAACGTCATTACAGATAGGTTGGAATACGACGTCATTAAATTTAAGGGCTGGTTTCTCTAACGATTTTTCGAAAGGAACATTTTTTGAGGAGCTTTTCTTAATAATGTATATTGCACGTGTAGGTAGGAGAAAAATGGAACAAGATTTACAACAGCTGAAAAAGTATGATACACGTCATTATGAAATTATCTGTCCCCTATAATGATATTCCTGCGACGTTATTAAGCATTCTTTGAATAAAAATAAAATCCAACGACACCTCATTTTATGAAGACATGCATATTTTATCTATGTATATGCTCGTGACATGCATTACGTACTTTACCTTTTACCGTAGTTGATTTAAAAAACTGACTAGGTATGTACTAAGTTTCAAAAAAGTTATTACTACTTATAAGTACCTACGTACCTACCCTAACTGAAAAAGAAGATTAAGGCCACATTATTGACATCTTTTACGACGTGCATTTCGAGTAACTTTCTGGTAAATTGTAGTAAATATTTCGTGTTCGTGCCGTCCGAGTAGCTTTTAACATTAGCATGCATGAACTTTAAAATTGACTGCACTTGAGTAAGCAACCGCATTATGAGTCAGGTCACAAACCGAAAAACCTTATTTATCAATCTGCCAATCTAGCGATTAATTAAAACAGTAGACCTTTTGCACAATAGCTAACAAAATCACTTGTGTTAGCTATTTTTTTTTTTTTTTTTGGTAGGTTACGATATTTACAGTATGTTTGAAGTAAGACAATCATTTTTGAATTTGGTAACATTCTAAAGTTATTCGATTTGTTTTAAAATGGCGCCACCAGATATTAAAATGTCAATTCACTATTTGAGTCTGATAAAGAGGAGGGATTCTAAAAGTTACGTGGCAGCGCCATTTTAGCAAGGCAGTAGCTTTTGAACTGCGAAAGTGTAAGAAGATCTGTAATACCCATGTAGGTACTAAGAATTGTAATAATATAAATATAAATCTATGCCGTAGTTATTATATATTTACTTTTATTTATGGTCGAACCATTCCACATCACCCAGTAAATAAATCATGCTTATTTGTTCAAATGAACGCTTTTTATTTCCCTTTTGCCCTGGCTAGTCCTACACTTGTAATGTAAAACAGAATATTCTCAACAATTTCCTGAATAATTAATAACATTTTACAACGGTACTCAAAAGCTCTACTAAGATTTCTCAAAGAGTAAACACTTAGCAGGCTTTGAGGATCTTCTGTCCAAGATTATTTACAATATTCTTAAACGTCGCTAGATACCGTGATGTTTGTAGTATCTAATGAGGTACAATGATTTGATAAAAAAATCCGCTTGAGCGCTATAACAGCCTAATAGGATTATTTGCGAAGCTTCTAAAGTAACAGGAACAGGGAATGTTGATATAGCAAATTAGCGCTGCCTTGCGGCTTCGAACATCCATCGGGATTAAGTGCTGTATTTATTGCAGGGTCTCCATTAAACAGTCAAGGTTTCAGTAGTAAACCCTTCTTGGTTAACGGTGCTTTATGGGCTTATAAATCCTGTTCCCTGGCCAGCAAGTTAAGCAAAATAAGAGGAGAATCTATACACATTCTAGTCAATCTACCTAGCCTTTTCCCAACTATATTACGGTCGGCTTCCAGTCTAACCAGATGCAGCTGAATACCAGTATTTTACAAGGAGCAACTGCTCTGACCTCCACAACCCAATAACTGGGTAATACGATACCCCTTGGTGAGACTGGTTATGAGACTTTCGGGCTTCTGACGACCCGTAACGACTGTCAAAGATCCACGAATGGCAGCCGTGACCAACGGCTTAACGTGCTTTCCGAGGCACGGAGGCGTATCGGTATGTAAAGAAGGTCACCCCTCCATGGACCAAACCCGGCAAGCGTAGCTTAACCTGATGGATCGACCGGTGCGGCAGCTATTACTTAGCCACGAGCTCCTATAAACATTCTAGTATTTATTTAAAACCTAGTTTTTCCTTGACAATAGGTCTAAATTACCAACGTAATCTTCAAAGGCTGGATGAAAATTGAATCAAAAGTTCCTGAAGGTTAAGCAAACATTCGTACTTCTACCTAGGGACACACTTTCTTTTATTCGTCGTAGTGTTACAATGTAAGTTCGTCTAATGGTTTAGTCTGCCAGCTTTCTCCGTATATGTAAGTAGTACCTTAGAATTACCCTTTGTTGTGATGTTAGTTGTAGGTACATCCGTGCACGTCTAACGTTATAATCTCTAAGGAGGCCCAAAGGCATTATTAAGAAGCCTAAGTTCTTGAGCCCTCGATAATAGCATTGCGAGAAACTTCTACCATTTACCTACGAATGAGGCATAATTTTGAGTTTAGAATTTCATAGCAGATTCTATGCAAAACCACGTCTGCTTTAAGAAGCCTAAAAATGTTGAAGATAACTATTACATTCTATGATTCCCCAGATATTAATTCAAAGCTGGGTTTTATTAACCTATTAATTCGACAACTAAGTTGTACTGAAATTTCAATCTCGGGGCACTAATATTCTTTGATGTAGTAGTTTAATAGCTAATCGTATACTTCACTGAATTAATACAGCCGTTTCATGGTTAATTACGAGCCGTCAGTGTGCTACATTTTACTTAATTTCGGTGTGTGAATTCTCTAAGGGAGCATTTGTAACCATTGTCAGGTGTTTGGTAAAAGGGGTAAAAGTGACGCGCAAACGCTCGCGCTCGCCTTTTAAAAACTTTCCGCAACTTTGGGGTGATTTTGCAAAGGGTGTAAAGTGAATTTTCATACTTCGGAAATAAGGTACTGGGACATGGGGTTGACAAAAGCTTTCGATCCCGGAGGAGAGCCGTCACTCAATCTTGGGAAATCATGTGTATTTTATTTTATTTCATAAGAAATATTATCCTCCTATTCATCGCCGAAACATGCTTTACAGAACTAGAAATTGCTTATATTTCTAGTTCTGTAAAAGTAAATATTTTAAACTAACACACAGTAACACAAAAAACAACAAGATTTTAATCAAAACTCGCAGTCATAAGAAGCATTTTCGTCGAAATTTGTGGAACAGCTAATCTTGTACAGAATTTTGAAAGCCGTAATATAAATAAAAACTGGTTGTCGACTAGTCTCTGAAAATCTATAAAGTTCTAACATAATGTAGCTCAATTTTCTCAATTGCTCGAGGTTCAGTATCCTGAAACCGGTGGTAGATACCTATCAAAGTATCAACTGAATAGTCGATTTAGAGTACACGCCATGTAAGAAGGCTGGCGGAAAATTGTGAAACTATTTTTTTTTTTAATGCAATTTGATTCAGAGACACTAGCGCCGCGTCAAATGGACTTCAGTGGTGGCGCGGACTCTTGTGATAACATAACATCACGCCTTGTTTCTCCAAATGGTTAGGCAGAGGTGTACCTATAGTACACCCACATTTCGCCAGTTATGTTTAAGTCCCATGTAATAGAGGGCGAGCCTATTGCCATCAAAGCTACTAAGCTACTGGGAAATCACGTCGATTTGGTATCCACCTACATACATACTCTGCCAGTGTGTTTATAAAAGACGTACAAATAAATACGTGGAAATGTATTTATACTTCAATAGCGTAGGCACTACAATATACATTAATCTTTATAAAGGTAGGTAAGGTACACTTTATGTAAGAACCTAAAAACTTATTCTATACCTACGTATAAAAGTGCTTATAGGTATGATTAAAAAGAATTTCTTTACAGAAGTAAGTAGGAATGGGAAAATACAGTATTGTATACCTATTCTTAGAGATTTCCTTACCTACATAGGACCGCTCTTTTCCGCTGTCCCACGGGTACCATAAATGGCTGCTAGTGCTAAGTGATTATGCCGGGTCAATGGGTAGCAGGAGCATAGTTACTAAGGGTCTGACACGCAAGACTGGACCGCACCTTGGCGCTAGTAGGAAATGAGGAACTTTAATAAATTGTCTATTTTCTATCTTCAGAGGTTTGAGATAACTTTATTTCCATAAGAATACTATAATTCACTCACATGATAATATTTAAAACTAAACATAAGTCAATATTGTTGGGGGTATTACAAAAACTAGACATTTTTTCAACATTTATTTTGTGGTAGATAAAAGTCTTGTAACTGCACAATGGATTTTCATGCGGTTTTAACCATAATTTAGAGAATTTATTCATAATCCTTGAACTTAAATAAAGTAAAAAAATCTCGTGTCACGGCGTATAAAAACTGTGCAAACCAGAGGCGGGACGCTAATTAGCGACCCGCCTCTGCTTCTCTGCTCTTATACACAATTTTAAACAAGTTTATGATATGACACGACACCCGAAGAACAATTTCCGTTATGTTTTCATACAAATTGTTCCATCAGAGCCGCGTCGCGCCTGTCTACGGGAGCCTTCATGGCTCATAATTTTCCTTGTAATTTTTTGTAGGTATACCTATTCTGAAAAAAGTTCCATTATTCCCCACTGTACGTATAACAAAGAAAATAAGAGAATCATGACTCACCGAAAACTTGATTTGGATTTGGAAGCGAGACTTGACATTTGAGTAGAAAACAAAGGTACTTGGAAACACTGTACCTTATATCATAAATAAAAAATATCTTACAATAACAACTATATCTTGTAATGTCACTTGGCAACACAAATAAAATGTTGCCAAAGTTGTACATGGAAGCGCAGAATTTCATGTTGTTTTTAGGGCCGAAGTGTTCAAGTTTTTTGTTTGTTTATGACGTTACCGAAAGAGGAATTTCCGTCAGTTTAGGCACGGGCAAGCTTAACGTATATTTCGTCAGTGCAAAGTTGGCGTATGAGGCTGGCTTCCAACTTTGTTGGCGACTATATTAGATGCATTATTCATAAATGTATATTGGCACAGAGGTTGCACACTCGATTAGGAAGCGTGAAGTCTTTTGGAGTTATATTTTTTTTTTTGTTTTTCTTTAGGAATATAAAAGAAGCAGCATTGTTTTGCTTGGTTTCTTCTTTATGTATTGGTTATCATGGGACTGAATAAGTAGGTACAGTAATTTACTTATTATTTTTTCTATCGTGTCGTCATACAGTACAGCTGAATAAATCACTGAATATGACCACCCTACTATCCACACGATAATTATATGCAATGCGGCTATTAAACGGATTACTGATTGCAGTATATCGGGTACAGACAGTTAATAGAAACATTACACGGAAACCCTTCTCTAAATTGAAGCGTGTTTTAACAAAATAAAGAACCTGGCATAAAAAAAAGCAATGTATTTTATTTGATGTATAGGTGCCTGTATTCTTAAAACATTTGGTAAATAAATTTTATGTAAGTCCTACCTGAAGAAGCAATAAATGATAATAACAGCGTATTGAAACAAAAAAGCTTTGTTAAAACGCTACTCAATTTAAAACTGCCAAAATCCAGACAAACAAAAGAAGGAAAAACTCAAAAACATAATTAACAATTCCCAAATAAGAATATCATTTCTTATTGCCTCGTTGGGCTAGTGGATACAAGCGTTACTGCTGAGCATGAGGTCCTGCCATGGGTTCGATTCCCGGGTCGGGCAAATGTTACTGTTGCTAGGTTTTTCCATCTGGAATTTCTCAGTAGCAACCCGGAGTCTGGATTTGTGCCCGGTGGCAATAGGCGCGCCCCTGTTACATGGGACCTAAACTTAACTGGCGAAAAGAGGTGTACTGTAGGTACACCTCTGCCTAACTCTTCGTGGAACACAGGCGTGATATTATGTTGTTATTTTTAATATCTCTCTGCCTCTCTGCCTAGCCTTTTCCCAACTATGTTGGGGTCGGCTTCCAGTCTAACCGGATGCAGCTGAATACCAGTATTTTACATGGAGCGACTGCCTATCTGACCTCCACAACCCAGTAACTGGGTAATACGATACCCCTTGGTAAGACTGGTGTCAGACTTTCGGGCTTCTGACGACTCGTAACGACTGTCAAAGATCCACGAATGACAGCCGGGACCAACGACTTAACGTGCTTTCCGAGGCACGGAGGATTCTCGGTATGTAAAGATGGTCACCCATCCACTGACCAACCCCGGCAAGCGTAGCTTAACCTGATGGATTGACCAGTGCGGCTGTTGTTACTTAGCCACGAGCTCTTCCGTCCTCCGTTATTTTTAATATCCCGATGCTAAATCTACTCAATTTCAATGTTCAATGCGCTACGCTACGCTGGGCGGAGCGGGAGGGCGTGTCAGACTCTTACGACTAAAACCCACCCGTGTTCCTTCAGTTGCCTGTACGCTGCCAGGGGCCACGGTATCCCTTTCGGACTTTCCCGCGATTAATGGTTAATATTATGTTATGTTATTTTTAATAACCCGATGCAGAATCTACTCCATTTCAGTGTTCAATGCGCTACGCTACTGATACTGGTATTCTGGTATTCAGCTGCATCCAATTAGACTGGAAGACGACCCCAACATAGTTGGGAACAGTCTAGGCAGATTTTGTTTCTTAAAGATTTTTGTTTTTTAATCACAAAATTTAAGTACTTGCATAGATATTAAGATATATATTGAGTATGTACTATAACATTAGGGTGTTTCGACATGCCTTGCATTCGTAAAACACGCTGTATAGGTGCACACAGGTACATACAATATCATTGAAGCTCGTCGTACCTAAATACAATACAATACACATTCAGTACACTATGTACCATTAATCGCGTGTCAGACGTTCATTAATACAGTGGTCTGTGCTTGCCACAGTTCTCGGCACAATCTTCTTACTGTACCAGTAATTATGGTGTGTTCGTGTTGCACCGATTGGTTTTTAGTTAAACTTTTAGTAATAAACTATTTGAAAGAGTATGTTACTTACAGGAAGTTTTTCTTATTTACTAGACTGTTTATGTAACATTGGAAGTATTCAAAAAGCGTAATTTTTAAGTTAGGGCTGATTTTTCAATAGGCAAGTTAAGTTATACCTGAAGAATAAATATTTCAGTTTGACATATTTTCTATAAAAAAGCTGCCAAATTGCAATATTTATTCTTCAGATTAGAGTCATCTGAGTATTGTACAATCAGTCCTTACTCTGTTGACTCGGAGACCCAAAATATCCCGGTGTTTGGTTGCTATTTTAGCGGTTACACCACCACATACGAACTACGCATCAAAGATATGACGTCACACAAATCCTGCATCGCGCAATTAGAGTTTACCGCGCGAACGACATAGTATAAGCCTATCCGACATTAACTTTCGGGCAGGTGCCCGCCAGACATAACACCTCTCTCCCGCCTGGCCGGAGGATCCTCCCTTTTCTAATGAGGATGAGTGAACTTTGCACCCTGTTCCTCATGCCTCTGGGTGTCGTGTCTGGCGGGCAGCTGCCCAACGATTGATGTTGGAAAGTTATGTATATGTTGATCGCGCGGTAAACTTTGCTTGCGCGTTGCAGGATTTGTGTGACGTTAGGATTTTGTGTGACGTCAGGTCTTTGATGCGTAGTTCGCATGTGGGTACTGGTTTTTTCGAACCACGCAGTTTCAAACATGGCATGGTTAGATAACATAAGCATGCTTATTGTTGTTTGTTGTTGTTTTTTCCGCGAGGAGTTGGATAGAGGTGTGCATATAGTACACCCACATTTCACCAGTTATATTTAAGTTCTATGTATCTAATAGGGGCGAATCTATTGCCATCAACCGGGCACAAGCCCAGACTCCGGGCTGCTACTGAGAAATTTCTAAAAACCCAATCACATTATCCGACCCGGGAATCGAACCCATGACATCATGCTCAGCAGTAGCGCTTGCGACTACTAGACCACTACACGTTTTTCAGTATTAATATTGTAGTGTACATACAATCAAATCTGCATCACAAACAAAGTTTGAATGTTTGTGCCTACTGTAGGCTATACAAACTGTTTGCATTGGGAATGGAACCAAAGATTAGTTTTTTATTATTATTTGGCAGTAAAACTACTTGTTTCACTGTATGGTTTGAAACATTTTGTTGGTACTTTCAATAAAATTAACAAATAAATAAATTGCCAGATAGTCATAAAAAGGATCTATACAAACTCTCGTTTTTTTTTTGTACGAACGGTGTGTTACAAACGGCTTCCTTGTCTTTTTAAGCCTCCTTTTCTATGCCATATAATGGGTACCCTCTGTAGGAAACCAGGTAGTAAAATAACGTAATATGCTTGTAATATGCGTGGGTTTACGACATAAAAAGGTTTAACGGTTGAGCTTTGAACACAAGCTCGTTCGAGACCTCAAATACATTCGATCATTTCCAAATCTCGTCTTTGGTATTCCGCAGCTTGAATCCTTTAGTCGTCTAATACATGACGGATTTATTTGGCGCGTTTCTTGTTTATCAATAATCTGGAGGTGTAAAGCTGGTATTCGACTACGGTGATACGCACTTGATTCTTCATTTCATTTAATGTTACATGTTGACTGAGGACCCGGTGGAAAATGGTAAAAGCCACCGAGGGACACTTGCAACTCCAAGAGGATTGGCGATACGTAGTGTTAGAGACAAAGTTGAAAAGTGCCTTTAATTCAACTATCCTCTTTCAAATGTTTCTCGGCAGCAAAATCCTTCCTTAGTTCCTTTATTAAGGTATTATTTCCCTTAAAAGTAGCAATTTCGAAGATACTATGAACAATGGCAACCGATGCACAGTTTTACAATGTACTCGTAACTGTTGCACGCAAACTGTGTGTTGGACACATTTCGTGCAAACCGTGTTTAGTTCGCGTCAGCCGTTCACGTTCTCAATGTAAGCGCCCGTATGTACCGAAAACGTACGCCGATGTAGGAAACCGGCTTATTACACCACTTAATGTTCCAAATATTTCATTCCCCCTATTTTGGTGTGAAAAGCAACTAAAGTTAACACATTACCCGGCTGCGGGACGGAAACGGCCCGTCATCACGACATGCTTCTCGCGTGCCGCCGGTTAGTCTCGCTAATGTGTGTTCGCAACATTTTTATAGCTGTTAAAGGCAATAAATACACAAACGCCGCCGTGTCGGTCCGTAAACGCCTCTGGAGGATTACCCGCTGACGTATTGTGTACCAACTGACCAAGATTGTTACACAGATGGACGCGGTGCGAACATTTCACAACAACCCAGATATTATTATGAAAATGTTCCACACAGCTGGCTTTTTCGCAGAAATCTTTGAGCGGATACAACATGTAAATAGGTCACAAACTTACAAGGAAGGGCGTAATTTCATGATGTCTTCAAACGCCAGTTCTGACACGAAACGTTATAATTTTACCCAACTTCACTTTATCTGTGCCTACATTGTCTCGTAGCAACTGTCTACGGCGTAGCATTTTGCTACGCAGTTGGTATTCTCATTTGCTTTAAAAAGAACATCTACATAAGTTTTACATAAACTCTAATACATATGTATGATGCTGAAGCTCTAGTAAAATACTTGAAATATGCTTGTTAGCTTTATTTTACTTGGACACAAAGAGAGTATAAATGTTAACTCAAACGGCACTAACTTGAATTAGAGTTTGAAATGTTGGAATCATTGTTATTATTTAATAATAGCACTCTTGTAATAAGTTTATTCACTGAAATATAAACGCTTAATTCTGTTAAAATCATTTTAAATTACCAGATAATTTAGGAGCTTATTCATTTTGTAGCTGTTTATCAAATTACCTCGGTACGGATTATGTAAAGCTCATTAGGCATCGGAGTTCATTAACGCGATCCGTAAAAGTTTGAGGGAATTTTAGACAGTCGAGAATAATTAAAAGAGTTTGGCTTAGCAGTTTCAAAGCCGTGTTTGGTCCCCGTGTGTTTCCAGTAAATCCAAGTAACCTCTTTATCATTTCCCTTGTAGCTACCTCGCTTCTTTTGGGTTCAGTTCATTGCTTCTCTTTGAGAGGACTTGATCTAACTGTAACTTGATTTCGTCTGATCAAAGCGAAAAAGACGCCGGCTGAAAACCCCGCACATTGGTAAACAATTTCATATGAAACATTTTGACGAACATAACGACTGTACATGTACGTGCAAACATAGATACACAGTCCGGATTGTTTGGAACAGCTTTTGGCATTTTAACCCAAGCGGTAACAACGTGAATGGGGTTGAGTTATTTGATCAACTACACTGTTATTTAGTATCATTCGTTAAGTTTTGGTTGATTTTAATTCACTGAAAATAGCCTGTACGGAGTATTGAGCAAAAATTTTGCCGTCAACGCAGATTGGTCGATGATTGTACAAAGCGATGATTTATTATTTAACAAGCTGGCATTACATTATTGGCACAATCACTGGTAAATGGTACAAACTACGAAACAATGCAGTGAATGATCGCTGTTATGTTCTGATTGCCTGAAGGCTTTTACCGTGAATGCATATATTTAGTTTAGATTTGAAGTGACGGTATTTTGGTAAATTTTATTTTAAAGTTTACTTTATTGTTCTACCAGCTGCGCCCCGCGGCTACACCCACATTAGTCTCGATCCCGCAGACATATCGGAAAAAAAAGTATCCTATGTCCTAACGCAGATCATGGTCTACCCATTTGCCAAATTTCATCCAAATTCGTTCTGCCGTTTTAGTTTAAAAGCGTTACAAACAAACAAAGTCAATTTCGCATTTATATTAGTAAGGATTGTTATTTGATTCCGGGAAAGAGTACAGTCACGAGCATACATGTATTCCTATGATAGCTCGGCAATAATATCTGATTTCACGCTTCATCTATTAAAAGGGCCCTTCCCGGTCCGTCTATCGCCAACGCGAGCATGGTCGAAAAGCTTGTTGTTTCATCGAGCGCAAGTGAGAACTGCTAACAAACAAGCGAGAACGCGATACGAAAAATAATTTGTAAAAAGTTGTATCAGGAAATACGTGTTTTTGAGTAAACCTTACAAGTTTGTGAAAAAAATGTTTGATATTTAGAATTTCCATTACATGTGCGAGGTTTCTATGTAGATGTTTTCGTTACTTTTACCAATTATGAGTATATTATGACCGGCCAAAATTCGGGTAGCATTTGTGCAAAAAAGCAGATTTTTGGAGGCTTATACTGAATTTGCTTCTCAATTTTTTTAATTTTTGCTTTCATAGAAACCTAGATATAGTGCACAAGATAAATATTAGTTTAAAAATTTCAAAGAAAGATGTGTTACAACGCCATAATCACGTACGAGCGTTTGCATGAAGAGTATGACGGGTTGGCCGCTCTTAATATAATGATATGTCGTCAAGATGACGGTAAATTTATAAATGATCAATTGTAGAAGGCATGTACAAGTGGCAGCTGAAATATTTGACTTTCAACGAACACCAACTCTATCTGACGAGACCAGTGAAGTTAAAATATGGGATGCTGCATCAACTTCAAAAAGGTGCATAATCACCTATTAGAATGCAATAATATCATTGGCTTGCGTTATAAATATCTGCCCACTCAGTTAAATTCAGAAGAATGTGATACCTCTTTGTGATCAAAAATATCTGACATCACTTTGACAACATAAACGTGACTGTATTTACTAAAGGATTAGGTGCTCACATTATTTTTCTCACGGAGGATTTACCAATTTACATTAACATCATTATGCTAGTTTTTCTTTTTATTTTTTTATAAACACCCTTCGAAAGAGCGAAATATTCTGAATAAAACTGTATACTCAACTCATTTTGGGTATTTTGTCCCTTACCCCAATTGAACCTACGGTCGACGATATACTAATATAATATTATAAAGAGGTAAAATTTGTTTGTTTGTATGTTTGTTTGTAAGTTTGTATGTAGGGGTTTAATCTCCGGCACTACCGGATTTGAAAAAATATGTTTGTATTGGGTAGATCAATTCCTGAGGAAGGTTATAGGCTCGCGGCCGAAGTCGCGGGCAGAATCTAGTTATCAATAATTAAGTTTTTTTAAAATTAAATAACATAATTCTTCAACAACAATGTTAACTGATTCTCGTTCAAGAGCCTCGTTCATTTATTAATCTCGCATTTTGTGTTCTATTTATTATCTTATTAGCTTGAAAATTTCATAAATTCAGTCGACAGCAATCATTGCTTTAACATTTACTTGGGATATTTTGCTCACAAATATTTAATCAAAATAGCCAGTAAGCCATACCTCGACGTTTCAACCACGCTGCATTGGTCGTGGTCACAAGTAAAGGTACCATTCCGTACCCGACCACAGGAGGCACCTGCGACATGTCGCCGCGACACGACTGGTTTCTATGAATTTCTATGAAATACCTTCCGTAGCTAGCGACACTTAGTTGGCAGCTAGTTGCGTCGCGTCCTAGCGACAGGCAACACGTGTAACCCGATCGCAGACCAGTAGTGCCGACAACGCTCTAGCGATAATATGTTTTTCTATCTTCTATCTACCGACTGGAATACGAGCTGCTGCCGCCTGCGGTCGGGTTTGGAATCATGACTGCAGCAACATGACGCCACGACGTGTTGCCGCGACACGTGGCCTGCAGGTGCCGCCTGCGGTCGGGTACAGAATGGTACCATTAACGTTGAGATTCGCCAAATGCTATTTTGATTAAATATTTGTTCGTGGGTAAATAATAACAGCCGATCGAAGGTTAAGTTACGTTTGCTGCAGTCACTTCGTGGATGGGTGACAACATGGATTGTGAAGTAATGGTACTTATTGAGATTTGAGAACCCGGCTTAAAGTGCTTTGCCCCGGAAATAATGTTAAGCCGTTGGTCCCAGCTGTCATTCGTAAATCTTTGACAGTCGTTACGGGTGTCAGAACCACGAAGGCTGACAACCAGTCTTACCAAGGGGTATCGTGTTACCCAGTAACTGGGGTGTGGAAGTTAGATTGGCAGCCGCTCCATGTAAACTGCTAGTATTCAGCTGCATCCAGTTAGACTGGAAGCTAAACCCAACATAGTTGGAAAAAGCGAGGCAGATTGAATTTGTGCGTAATGAATGAATTTGTGAATTTGTAACCTATAGCTGAAAGAGGTGTGTATGGTATACATTTTGTTCAAAATGTTTAGTGCAAAGTATTAATAATAATATATTCTTTAATTCGGACTACACGTACAAGTACACTTAATCCATATAAAATTGACGAGGCCCAACACACGTTGGCACGTGCCCCCGTACCCAGTGCCTTATAAAGGGACTGTATACTTTATCTAATAATGTGTTCGCGCAACCTACCCATTATTGACGCTGCTCTTTTCCTCATAATGGCATGAAAATCGTCAACATGGGCTTCCGCGAACATCTGCGAAGCCCCATCAACATCCTGAACCCATTATTATATTGTACGCGCAGGACGTTGTAAGCTCTCTGCGTATATTTCACCCACAAGCTGCATGTGTAGAAGGTTTGACAGTACGCCTTAAAAAGCGAGACTTTAACATCCTTACTACAACGCGCAAACCTGCGGGCTACCATATTACATCGAACCGCCAACGCCCTCCGCTCCCTCTCTATATCAGCATCGTCAGGTAAATCCTCCGTGACTGGCCCTAGGTATTTAAACTATGTGACTCTCGGTAGTGGCTTTCCGCTTAGAATCACTGGAGGAATATTATCCAACGAGCTAGACTTAGATCTGAAAATCAAAAGCTCACTTTTCTTTACAATATATGTGAGTCCATGTGACGCAACATAGGACTCACAAACACCCAACAACTTCCTGAGCGCGCTGATTGATGGACTCAGCAAGACCATGTCGTCTGCGTAGGTGAGATTATTCACCATAATGCCATCAATCAAGAAACCGACGTTGGTCTCGCTGAGCTCACCAATCAACTGGTTCATGTAAACATTAAACAGGGTCGGGGACGTTAGTCCATCCTGTCTAAAACCACACTCCAGGACGTATGAATCAGAGTGAGCACCCGCCCATCTAACACTGTTAGTCTGTGAGCTATCCCAAAACGTCAGTACATTAATAAGCTCTTCGGGTACCTCTAGAAGTTTAAGCATCGACCAAAGTTTGTTGTTACAAACCAAGTAAAAAGCCTTGGAGAGGTCGAGAAAAGCATCATAAACTGGAGTTTCTCTATCTGTGTAGTACTTGACCGTCTGCTTAAGCGCCAGAATTGCGGTCTCAGTTGATAGCGCCTTCCTAAAACCAAAATGAGCATCACTCAACTTTAAATACTCACCAAGCCGGCGCTCAAGCAGACCATCAAATACCTTTCCTATTATAGCGGCCAAAGAGATGGGCCTGTAGTTGGTTCTATCCGCTACGTCGCCTGTTTTATTTTAACCACAGGCACCACCACGCTTTCCATAAGCTCCATTGGTAGATAGGTATGACACATACAAGATTGCTAGGACCTGGTAAATTTGAGGTCCCGCATGTAACAGATGCGCAACACCAAGCCCATCGTGACTTCCTTCTCGACAAACTTACTACCACTTTCTTCACCTCCTTTAATGTATTAATGTATACCAATTTGTTTTATGATTGCTTCAAAGTAGTTTAAAATTTTATTGTCTAAGTTTTTCATAGAATGAAGAATGCTTTTGAGCTACCATACCACCATACCTAGCATGTGTATTGTATAATGCAGGTTTTATACAACATGTATCAGAAAGGTGTAATACATTAAGGGTGTGGAATAGACCATGAAATTTAACAACTTTCTCCATTCGATCAACATCTTATAAATAGATTGTGTTTATACAGAATGTATCAGAATGGATGTAGTCATATTTATTGGTATGGTACGGACCATCAAACTAAACCACTTTCTCCATAATCGCGAAAAAATTATCAGCCCTCCTATACATTTGTGTCAAGTATTTATAGACGTTTTGTTTGTTGACCATTTTTACGCGATTACAATGATGGTCCCGTCGATAAATTTGTTTATTTGAACCAGAACACTGCGTGTTGCCACGCCGAGTGCCGGACGCAGAGTTGGGTCCAGCGTGCGACAAGTGAATCGTCATCCTGAGGATGCCTCGTTGAGAGGTGAAACACAGGTCGATTTCTTACAGGGCTTTTATGACTCTTTAGGAATAGTTAAGCGGAATAGGTTACTAAATATATCTACGTCTATACGTATAGTATTTTTTTAAACTAGGCTAATCTGTATTCATTATAAGTTAGTAGTGAAGCAGTATCTAATAATAATAATAATATATTAAGCACAACTTATAGCCGTACGCGTATATTACGAAAATGTAACTTGTTTGTAGACGCCTTGGGTTGACCTGTTAAGAAAATGTTTAATAAACAAATAAATCTTTAATAAAGAGTAGAAACCACTGTGAATGCCTGAAGAAAATACAATATTGCTCACACTTTTTACTTCGCGGGATTAAACAGTAGCTTGGTGCGGTATCAACCAAGTTTACTGTTACTTTCCGACTCACGTGCTCCAATAAGGTAATGGCTTTACTGAAACAAATAATAAATTGTGATAATTATGTGTTCTAGTCTAGTTTGTATTGATTCTTACTGGTTTAGTAAACAGGTTTTATTAGAGAGTTCTCTTAGGAAACTAGTCTCATTTATTACATTATGTAGCTTCCTTATCCAGAATTATAATAATATGTACGTAAATAACAACTTATACCTAATTAATTAATAAAAATAATATCCTGACTTAACTAAAACTATTCTTCATCTTCTTTTCATGTGGTTTGTAACTAACCTGATGTCCGATTTTTTAAAGCCGCCCATGGGCCTCTGACTTAGCTTCACATGCCGTCGAGATATATCTCTCAGGCTTGCCGGTTTAAAGTCCTCGCGCACATCTGGGAGTGGCGCGAGGAGGCGAAACGCCGGGGCGTAACTCCGCTGCCGCGAGAAATCACGGCACACCGGACAGAGTTCCGGCGAGATCTCATGGCATGGAGAGTGCGATTATCGCAACCCAGTGCTGGGCACGCCACAATTGTGGCGATAAGTCCCCTGTTTGAGGAGTGGCTAGAGAGGCGCCACGACGTCCTCACCTTCCGCCTGACGCAGGTTCTCACCAGACATGGTTATTTCGGAATGTTCCTGTTCAGGATAAAGCGGGAGGAAACACCCGGGTGTCACCACTGTGTGGATCGCCCGGAGGACACGGTGGAGCATACGGTGGAGGTCTGCCGGCTTGGGCGGAGCTCCGCCGTGTCCTCACGGAAACTATCGGCGGCGGTGATGCTCACAACTAAAACTATTCACAAACTAAAATATGGCGTCGAAAAATTCATCCGCATCGGTGTCGACTGGTTGAATTTAATATTGGGTTTTAGAAAGAGACTGTCTCACAGCACCCTAATTCCGGAAAATACCTACAATCACAATCTGAATGATTTTGACAGATATTGCTAATCCATTGCTTCATATGTTCGAAAAATTTGTCTGCTCGACTACGTAAGTAACGCAATGAATGTTGTTGAACTGTCAAAATGAAAGCCATTGCCACTGTTACTGTGTTACGCAAGTGGCCCGATATGAGTGACAGAAAGGACGCTCAACATAAAAGGTTTTTTTAGGGTTCCGTACCTAAAAAGGAAAAAACGGAACCCTTATGGGATCACTGGCTGGCTGGTTGGGTGTCTGTTTGTCCGTCTGTAACGGCCAATTTGCTCCGAATCTAATAAACCGATTAAGTTGAAATTTGGTACACATACGTATTTCTGTAATCCAAACACGGACGTGTAACGTAAATAAATGAATTATGAATATGGGGGTCACTTATGGGAGAGAATAAGAAAATTAAAAAAAAAGGTTTCGAAACTGTACCGTATGACTTATCAAATAAAAGGGCTTGTTGCTAGAATTTCTTCTTTTTTTTTTCATAATTTTAAAATTAATACTTTTAAATATATTTAAGATAATTTATGAAAATGAACCATTCTCAGACTTATCTCCGAAACTAATGAACCTAAAATTTTGAAAAAATACTGAGAATGATTCTTTACTCATAGATTACAGAAAAACTTATAACAAGTCTATGATCTCAAAATAACATGGTAAATCTCTCAATATGGTGCGTATAAGCTTACATTTGCAGTTGGAATGTATGGGATAACATTATTTTCAACTACAATTTTAATTTTGCTCTTAAGATAAATTCATTGTGCGTAGTACGACACGCACTTGGCCGGTATTTTCTTTCTAAAATTCGATTGCCATATTTATGGCTAGAAAGCAAAAAACAAAAAAAAACAGTTATGTGTTGTTCGTAGAAGGAATATACCGAGCTATTTAAAAACTGCCATAAAGATAGATCATGTTACGCACCTCATTCAGGAGGATTTGAGGAGTAGTTATGTCGGAATCCTACCGAAAAACCGCACTGTGGTTGTTTACTTTGACTGCGCCGATATGTTTTTTTATAAATATATCAGAAACGAAGCATCATACATAGATACCTATCTATTACTATATAACTGTATTGATAGTCAAGCGTCGAGAGCAGAGTGAGCCACTTTGCCCGCCAACCCCACTTATATAGGATTACTGCCCCGGCTCCACCTCGGCTAGGATCGTTATCAGCGCGATAAGGGCAATTATAAGCCGAGGTGAGCAGTAATCCTATATGAGTAGGGTTGGCGGGCGAAGTGGCTCACTCTGCTCTCGACGCTTGACGTGTCCACACCTCGGATCCGAGTTCGTAACTAGTCAATCGCCATCCTTTTTTTTTTTTTTTTTGAGGGTGGGAAATCATCAAATGACTTCTCCCGCTCTGGGCAGAGCGAGAGGGTGTGTCAGACTTTTACTGACTAAAACCCACCCGTGTTCCTTCCGTTGCCTGTGTGCCGGGGCCGCGTTATCCCTTTCGGACAAACCCGCAACCCCAGCAGGCATTGGTCTTTCGACCCCGTCGGTTGGTGCTGACATCTCTTTGAGGCGCGCGTGGAACACAGCGCGCCGTCGACACGGGCCTGGCCCTTATCGGACGGCGAGCTGCCCATTGCTCACCGTCCGCAAGCCCGCGCCTACGGTGGCCGGAAGTCGGCTCTGGACTCCCGACGCCCGGGGCGTCTCCTGCGGCGACTAGGGCCACGAGGGCGTGCAGCTTGCATCTCCCTCGAGCGCTCCGCCTCCTCCTTCGCGAGCATAACTGCTTCGCAGAAGGAGGTGACGGCCTCCCATGCACTCTCGCTCCGAACCATGGCCTGAACCAGGGCCGGACGCGAGAGATCGCCGCCGCCGATCGCCTCCGTGAGGACACGGCGGTGTTCCGCCCAAGCCGGGCAGACCTCCACCGTATGCTCCACCGTGTCCTCCGGGCGATCCACACAGTGGTGACACCCGGGTGTTTCCTCCCGCCTTACGCGGAACAGGAACCTCCTGAAACAACCGTGTCCGGTGAGGACCTGCGTCAGGCGGAAGGTGAGGACGCCATGGCGCCTCTCAAGCCACTCCTCAAAGAGGGGACTTATCGCCGCAATTGTGGCGTGCCCAGCGCTGGGTTGCGACAATCGCACACTCCATGCCGCCATGAGATCCCGCCGGAGCTCTGTCCGCTGTGCCGTGATTTCTCGCGGCAGCGGAGTTACACCCCGGCGTTTCGCCTCCTCGCGCAACTCCCACATGTGCGCGAGGACTTTCGCCTCCAGATCCCATGGCGGTAGTCCGGCAAGGAGGCTCGCCGCCTCACGGGAGACCGTGCGGTATCCCCGGACCAGCCTGATGGCCATGACCCTTTGGGACGCGTTCAACCGCCGGGCCGGTCGCAGCCTCAATGAACGCGCCCACACCGGTGCCCCGTAAAGGGCCATGGACCGCACGACCCCCGCGTAAAGCCTCCGGCAGGAGGCGTTTGGACCCCTCAGGTTGGGCAGGAGCCGCTTCAAAGCAGCCCCAGCCCTATCCAGTTTGGGAGCCAAACGTCGGAAGTGCTCCACGAAGTTCCACCGGCTGTCGAGGACGAGTCCCAGGTACTTCATCGTCGACTCGACACCGATGTGAACCCCTCCCGCCGTAATCTGGGAACCCGACAGTGGCGCGTTCCGAGGACCATAGAAACACATGGCCTCGGACTTGTGCAAGGCCACCTCGAGTCCCAGTTGCCGGATCCTTTCGACGATTGTCGCAACCCAACGTGTCGCTAGTTCAGCCGCCGCCTCATGCGACCTCCCCTGCACCAGGACCAGCGTGTCGTCAGCGTAGCAAACCACGCTGACGCCGCTAGGGAGGTCGGCGCGCAGCACCCAGTCGTAGCCGATGTCCCACAGATGCGGTCCCAGGACCGATCCCTGTGGGACACCGCACGACATCTCTCGCCGGTTCCACTCTCCGTGGTGACCGGGGTAGATGACGGTCCTGTCCGTCAAATAGGCCTCGACCACTCGACAGAGGTAGGTCGGCATCCGGTGATACCGGAGTGCCTCCCTAATGCAACTCCAGGGCAGGGTATTGAAGGCATTGGCGATGTCAAGAGACACCGCCAAGACTACCCCACCCCGGGCAACAGCATCCCCCGTCGTAAGGGCTCGAACGCGCATGATGGCATCCACCGTAGAGCGCCCCTTGCGGAAACCATACTGGCTCTCCGCCAAATCCGGCCCCACTCGCACCAGCTGCCCGACAAGGCGGTCTGCAATCACTCTTTCAAAGAGCTTGCCCACCTCATCGAGCAGCACGATGGGCCGGTAAGCGGACGGAGAGTCCGCCGGGCGCCCCGGCTTCTTGATGAGGACCAGTTTCCCCGTCTTCCAACGAAGTGGGAACTGGCCCCTCTCCAAGCATGCGCTTAGGAGCCCCCGAAGTCGAGGCCCGAGAGCCTCTAAGGCCAGAACCCAGGCTTTTCAAGGTAAGCCGTCGGGTCCTGGGGCGGTATTTTTGGCACTCAGCCTACGTACCGCCACTCTCAGATCTACCTCGGTCACCTCCGGAGTATCGTCGTCGTCGTCCCTGGTGTGGTCCGCATCGGGCACCGCAGGAGGCGGAGCCATGGGCGGGGGAGTATGTTCCCCTCGCGAGGGGAACAGAGCGCTCACCACGTCCTCCACGAGCTGGGGCCGGAGACTCTGCGTCAGCGGGGGAGCCCATGGGCGGAGCTTATCTCTCACCCATTTGTATGGGCGTCCCCACGGATCTCTGTTCAGAGTCTCCAGCGACTCCTCGCGGGCCAGTCCTCTGGCCCGCTCGATCCCCGCTTGGAGGGCGGTCTTCGCCGCTCTGTATCCTGCGTACAGCTCCGCCTCAATGGCTTCCGTATCCGGCGGGCGGATACGGAGCCTGCGGTGCCTGGCGTACAGGTGGCGCGCAGCAACGCACGCCGCGCGTAAAGCGGTCAGCTCACGCGACCACCAGTACACCTGGCGCTGAGCACGTCCGGGCTGGACCCGGGGCATTGCCACGTCACAAATTTCGGACATGGCCTCCCGGAACCACTCCGCCTCGTCGTTTATGTCGGCAGGCCTGTCCGGTGATGACACCCAGGCCTGCACGATCGAGGCTTCCAGGAGGAGCTCCCGGTCCAGCTGCTTCAGCGCCCACCGCGGACCACTCGGGGTCTGTCTGACCGGCGTGCCCGAGGTCTGGGCGGAGACGTCAAACCGGATGTACTGGTGATCGGAATAGGTCTCCACCCCCTCCATGACGCGCCAGCCAATGACACGCGGTGACAGAGCGGGGCTGGCGAACGAAATGTCCACCACTGACTCGCCCCGCATCCGCACGCACGTGGGGACAGAACCCCGGTTTAGGACGACCAGGCCCGACTCCAGAGCCCAGTCCTCCACCATCCTGCCCCGTGTGTCCGTTAACCGGGAACCCCAAGCCACGTTCTTGGCATTGAAGTCCCCGAGGACGATCACGGGGAGGGGATGGTACCCGACGACGACGACTTTCAACTCCCCAAGGGAGTTGTGGAACTCGGCGAGAGTTCGGTTCGGGGAGAAGTACGCTCCTACCACGACAATCTCCCCGAACCGTGCTGCCACGCAACCCGGTCCCCTCTTGACGGCCTCGAGGGACGGGGTACCGGCGGCGGCCGACGAAATTATGGTCACTGAGCCGCTCAGGTCCTCCACCCAGTCATCCCTGGGCGGGACAAAGTACGGCTCAGCGACCACGGCGATGTTAATCGACCACTGCGCCATGCTCTGGAGCAACAGATCCTGAGCTGCGGCGCAGTGGTTGATGTTCGCCTGGAGGAGGCGTAATGGACCTATTAGCAGTCCATTTTAGCCCCCCCCCGAGCCCCGCGTGAGGGCCGTGCCACGGCGTCAACGGCGGTGGCGGCGACGACGGTGGAAGCGGCAGTGGCGGTGGCAGTAGTAGCGGTAGCGGCGGCCGCGGCGGTGACAGCGGTGGCGGAGGGCTTGCCCCTGGCTTTGCCTTTGGCGGGTTGGACGCAGGCCTTGCTCCCAATCCGGTGCTCGGCCGGCTTGCCAGCCGCCGCACATACGGCGCAGTGCGGCGTGGCTTCGCAAGAGCCGGCCTTGTGACCGGGCTGACCACAGCGATAGCAGTGATCGCTGCGGTCCACCTCCGAGGTGCATTTAGCTCCCACGTGGTTGCCCACATGGCAGCGGAAGCACCTCAGAGGTTTGGGTTCGAGCAGTTTGACCTGCGCGGATACCCAGCCCACCAATAACCTTTGGCCCTCCCCGGCGATTTTCCTGGCCGCCGACACGGGGCAGCTCACTGTTACGGCTCGCATCCCCGTGAAGCCAGGACGGATGGTGCCTGCCCTAACCTGCTCGGCAGAGCACCCCCCAGTCCTGACGACAGCGGCCACCACCTGTTCCTCCGCCACTGAGTCGTCCAGGCCCGAGATGCGCATTTCTACGCACTTCGTGGGCCTGGACACTCGGGCCTCGTCCGCATTTAAGGACGCCCTAAGCTTTTCAGCTAGGGCGTCAGCGGCCGGGCCACTGGCCGCTCCGGGGAGCTCCAGCATCCGGGCCCCAGTCGCGGTGACCCTTACCCGGATGCCCTGAGCGGCACCTATCTCGTTAAGGTCCACCGCCGCCCCAATCTTGGAGAGCACGTCGCGGTAGGACACGCCCTTCTTCTCCGCTTCCGGCTGTAGTGTTATCACTACAGCTGCGGACTTCGGGGCGCGGAGCCTAGCCGCGACGCTTTGCTCCTTGCGCCGCTGCCGCCTCGCCTTCTTTTTGGCCGCCCTTTTGGCCTTGCCCGCCTTCTTCTTCTCCCCGGCTATTTGCCACTCGGCGTCAGCCTGGGGAGATTTAGGAGGCAGAGGCGGCCGTTTCGCCACCTGGGGCGGAGCTCCCGCTGCTAGGGCCGAGGCCGGGGCCCCCACCGCCTTGGCCGGGGCCCTCGCTGCCTGTGTAGCAGCCCCACCCCTGGTCTGCCCTGACGGACCCGGTTTGGCCACGGCAGCTGCGGTGGTGGCATAAGATGCCGCCTTCCGCTGGCCCGAGGCCGGCTGGCTCGCCGCTAATGGAGGGCGCAGGACCACGGCCTCTAGTACGGAGAACCGGCTGTTGAAAGCAGCCAGCTCCTTCCGCACCAGGGCCAAAACCCGGTCCTCCGCCGGCAAGGGCGGGCCCTGCCCTTGCACCGCTCCGCGCTGTAGAACGACGCGGGCGCCGGCTCCACGGAGCGCGGCCAGGTCTGCTCGGAGCTCCTCATTCTCCTTTTGGAGAAGCTCCGTGGCGGCTGTCAAGCGGGCGACCTCCGCCCGCATTTCCGACATACCGTCTAACGGAGGCCCAAGATGGAGAAAGGCCTCCGCTGCCGCCATAATGGAGGCCGTGGCCGCAGGTATGGCCTTCTCTTTCGAGGACTGCAGCTTTTTTAAGGCCACAGTCCTGATTGCGGCCGCTACGACCTCCGCAAACCTGGCCGCTCGCTCCGAATTGGAGCCCCCAGCGGCGACTTTGGCGGCCTCGTCGGACACCACTCGTCCCTTGGCACGGTTCGCAGCGGCGCCAGCCCGTGCCGTCGTGCCCTTATTTGGGACGGTGACCCCTACCGACTCCTCGGTTGAGGCCCCGGACGAGACCTCGGGGTCGCTATCCCCGCCGATTCCTGGGGGGGTATCGGGCCGCTTGATGCGACCCCGATTGCCACGCCCCAGTTTCGAGGTCACCGCGCTGCCTCGGCCTCTCCTAACCGTAGGCGTCTTAGCGACCGGCAGGCTTTCCTCGCTTGAGGATTGTCCCGCCGATCCTGCGCGGTCCGTCTTCTCGTCACGCGAGCGTTTCCCCCAGAAACGCCCGCGTCCAGTGTCCCGATCGGACCTAGCTTGGTCCCCGGAGGGACAGGAGTCTCCTCGACTCTTGTTGCCGTCGCCGGCAAGCGGGTCCTCCGCCAATAAAATTGGCACGACTTCGATTGTAGGGTTTTCTTTCAAAAAATTTTCCATTTTAGATCCCACGAGTAAGAAATATATCCAACCAACCAACCAAAAAATAGTGGTTCGCACTAGTGACTAATTAAGCTACCCATTAGTCAAGCTATCAACCTCCCTCACGGTGCGCCGCCGCTTGGAGGTTTGGGGTGATTTTTTATAGAGGTTTTCTACCTCGCGACCCGGGCGGTTAAGCCAAGACCCTCGACCCCCGTCAAATGCCAGAGACATGACCTTGACACTCTTCGGGGCTACGAGACCAACGGTGGCAAGAGAAAAGACTTCCTCCTGCCTGCCCGACGGCAGGGTTAGTGCACGCCGAGCCCGCTCCCAACAGAACGCTGCTCAACGTGTGCTCTTAACGAGCACACGTTAGAGCGTTCACTCCTCCGACAGGATATTGGCATACGGGCAACGAGACCCCTTAGGCACGCAGTACCTAATGGGGAGACATTGCCTGCACCCCAGGGTGCACCGTCCCGGAGACTGGCCTTCCCCCCGGACGCATCCGTAAGGGAACTCCAGCCCCCAGGCACACGGGGAGGTTTCCTGTCCTAGCACCCCCAATCGCCATCCTGAGGATGCCTCGTTGAGAGGTGAAACACATGTCGATTTCTTACAGGGTTCTTTATGACTCTTTAAAAACAGTTAAGCGGATTAGGTTACTAAATATACGTCGACTATTGTTTTTTTTTTTTTTATACCCATTTTGTACCCTACCCCACACGTACCTGTGTTATTTCATTCCTATGTATTTATTTACTGGAACACACTTTTAACGTTAGTCGCCTAAAGCAATTCGTGCCAAATATAAATTTCTGTGCAAAATTCCGCTTTATAAGTGACCCAGAATGATGTAGATGATGTGATGTATGAGCGATCAAATTCATTCCAAGCAATGTACGTCGGACCCGACGTCCAGCGGAAAAATAAATAAAATTATTTGTTCAGCCGAAGTTGAAACGGTTCCTGAACAAATACTTTAAATTGACGGTGTTTATTAATAAATTTAATAAAAGCGGAACTGTAAATTGAGCAAACAGCGGTGTTTTGTAACAAAGATGTAGGTATAATTTTGTTGTAATTAAAAATGACTACGCACCTGCCGGGTCTATTCTGTAAAAATCTCACCGTAAAGGTACAATTCCGTAACCGACCGCAGGCCAATTCCGTGTCGCCGCGACTGGTTTCTATGTATTTCTATGAAACCGACGTGTCGCTAGCTACGGAAGGTAATTCATACGGTCATCATTCATCGGTCAGCTACGGAATTGTACCTTAAAGACGTAGGTGAAGTGAGCTGTCATTCTAGGGATTAACACTATTGACAGCTCACACCAAGCTCACTTCACTTAAGTCTTCACGGTGAGATTTTATACAGAATAGACCGGCTATTGTCAGGTTTTGCTTTGCACTAAAAATGCAGAATTTACATTACATATTAATAAAATCAACAGCACTTTGTCCGCGATCCCATCATATGTACCCATCTAACCAAGTCTGACTGAAGTATTTTTAACCGACTTCAAAAAGGAAGAGGCTATAATTTGTAACCGTCGTGTCGCATAACAGAAATATAAGCTGTTATTTCAGAGTCCTTAAATAGTAACTCTGAGGGTCTATTAGATATGATGTTTTGTGAGAAAACATAGCGACAAGGACTAAACTTAGTCGTATTATTGCAGATAAAACTTTGATATTACAAAGCTAAAATTGTATCCCTCGATATTTATTAACAAAACAGAATCCACTTTGTTGGAATTCAACTCGGTATTAAGGATAATATTTCAACAAAAATATGCCTCGTGTCATTATAAAAACTAGCCAAGTGCGTGTCGGACCACGCACAGTGAAGGGTACCGCAGTCAGGATAAATATTTACACATGCTCAGTATAGATTTTACCGGGCGCAAAAATTAACTTAATTTTCATAGTATATCTTGAATATTTTCTTTTCATCCCTTACATACCACTTTTTTTGCGGTGCACAGACGTTTTCAACTTTCATCGATACGGTGCTATAGTCTCCAACGAATTTTTTGGTTTCGTTTTTGCCATTTTGCTACGGAACTGTAAAAAAAAGACGCCATTTCCCGCAGCTTCGATCATAAACATAATATAATAAGCCTGCACTTTTCCCATTGGGGATCAGGTCTCCAAGCTGTGAGAAGCCCGGGCCCATAAATCGGACGGGACGAGATCGGACTTTGCTACGGTCTTCTTCATCTTTTCTTGTAGTTAGTGACTAACCTGGTGTCAGAGTTTTAAAGCCGCCCATGGGCCTCTGACTTAGCTTTACATGCCGTCGAGAAATATCTCTCAGGCATGCCGGTTTGCCGACTTCCGGCCACCGTAGGCGTGGGCTTGCGGACGGTGAGCAATGGGCAGCTCGCCGTTCGATAAGGACCAGGCCCGTGTCGACGGCGCGTTGTGTTCCACGCGCGCCTCAAAGAGATGTCAGCACCAACCGACGGGGTCGAAAGACCAATGCCTGCTGGGGTTGCGGGTTTGTCCGAAAGGGATATCGCGGCCCCGGCACACAGGCAACGGAAGGAACACGGGTGGGTTTTAGTCAGTAAAAGTCTGACACACCCTCTCGCTCTGCCCAGAGCGGGAGAAGTCATTTGATGATTTCCCATCCTGAAAAAAAAAAAGGCATGCCGGTTTCCTCACGATGTTTATCTTCACCGTTTTTGAAGCAAGTGATAATTACAATACGCACATGAATCCGAAAGTCAGAGGTGTCTTCTCGAGTCTCGGGTTCGAACTCGAAACCGACAGTTGGCATTCGGTCGACGGTCACACCACTAGGTTATCACTGCTGTTCGCTAGGTTAGCTAGTTTGCTAGGGTAGTAAGCAATTATGTGTCCATCTAAAGCACACCTTTTTTCAGGAAATCTGTTAGGTTCGCTTTATAAGGACAAAAAGTAGCTTAAACATATAGATGTCTAATCTACTTTTTGTCCTTTACTTTTTTATGTATGCATATTATACATTAAAGACGCTTTTCATGTCTGTCTGTGTGACCACTTTACTCTTCTAAACTAAGAAATCCAATGTGCCTAGCCTTTTCCCAACTATATTGGGGCCCGCTTCCAGTCTAACCGGATGCAGCTAAATACCAGTATTTTACATGGAGCGACTGCCTATCTGACCTGCACAACCCAGTTACTGGGTAATATGATACCCCTTTGGTAAGACTTGTTGTCAGACTTTTGGGCTTCTGACGACCAGTAATGACTGTCAAAGATCCACGAATGACAGCCGGGACCAACGGCTTAACGTGCTTTCCGTGGCACGGAGGAGTCGCTGTATGTAAAGATGGTCTGGTCACACATCCACAGACCTACCTCGACAACTGTTATTACTTAGCCACGAGCTCCTGTGCCTCTAAGCTCCGTTGTTCTTCAAAACTGTGCAACAGATTTTCATGCAGTTTTCACCATCGTATATAGAATTTATTCCGGAAGGTTTACGTGTGTAATACATCAATATTAAACTTACATTATATACTAAAGAAATCTTGATGTTTCGGAAAGTCGTAAAACCCGTGCAACGCAGAGACGGGTCGCTGGTTAAATAATAAATTAAGGATTATGAGATTATAAATATACAGCTATTTGTTTGCATATTTATATGGAGGATTAACTTATAATCGCTTTCATTCCATCATTTAGCCTGCAATGTTTAATTTAACGCAGTACCGACATGCCCTCAATTCGTTTTGACCCACCCCTTGAAGCTTTTCCAGGCATAAAACTAACTGAATTAAAACTCTCTTTCATTCCTTTACTTTTTCATTACGCTCAAAATCATCTTGTTTCATCCCAGCCACTTCCAGTGTTATTTCAACATCCAACACACGGGTTGTACGAGTCAAAGTACTACGGGCACTTGCATTAAGCAAACTCTGTAATTTAAAATGTATGAACACGTTATACAAGTACAAAGTGAGATTAATTTGATGTACAGTCAATATGCTTTGGAAAATTGAACCTTTGGTTTCCCGCAACTTAGTGTGGTTAACTATTTGAGTAGGTATTTATTTATTACTAAGAACAGATTCGAATTTGATTTAATTGAAATTAAGTTAGACGTATAAACTAAGTTAGAATAATTGGGATGATGCGTAAAAAAAATTTTTTTGTCCGTCGTTGAGATAAAAAAAAAATATTGGTCACGTATTTTTTCTCTTTTTACGTAATCTAAAGATTACGGCGATACATTGAGGTAAAATGTGTCATGACGTCACGTGTATGTAGATTTTATACATACTAGTACGTAGCCACCCCCACTCCCCAACTTAAAATGCGTTTTATCTTAGCAACTTTTTATTAACATGATAAAGCAAAAAATACGTATCTAATATTTTTTCATTATCTCGCTGACGGACTAATTAGAATTACATTTTTTTTTACCCAGGCATCATCCCTATTATTGATGCCATTAAATTATTTTTTTCACTTTTTATTATTTTTGCTGCGGCTTTCCTTTCAAGCATTGTTTACACTTCAGCGAGCCAGTATCTGCTTTTATATGTTAATCTAAACTTTTATCATTACTTTTTATTGTTTATTACGCTATGGCGTAGCTAGTCCTAAAGGGGCCCTCTAACAAAATTTGTTGTGGTCCCTTTTTACATGACTGCGGCGACGTTCCAAAGGAAGGTATTGTTTTTACAAAATAAATAAAATAGCTAAATCAGCCTATTATTGTTCCCACTGCTGGGACACAGACCTCTCGGTGAGAGAGAGTGGGTCGTAATCCACCACGCGGGTCAAGTGCGGGTTAGTAGATGTCACATATCTCCGAATTTTCGGTTCTAGGACATGCCGATTTCCTCACGATGTTTTCCTTCACCGTTTTGAGAGCTGTGGTGTAGAAATAATTAAAAAAAAGTAAAGCGCCTGTCTGGGTTTGAAACTACGTTCGTAAATCGCGGCCGTTATCACTGGGCTGCACTGCTCAATAAAATAAATAAATATAATAACATACTGACTTAGAAAGTAAAGCTGTCATTGTGATCTTACTAAGAAAATGCAAAAGCGAGCGAAGCGAGCTCGAAAATTGGAGCATTCTGACTCGGATACTAGGTTAAGCTGGCGTTGTTATATTACTAAGAGAAAGTAAGAGCTTGCGAAGCGATCTCGAAAATTGGAGCATCCTGATATGGAACTGGACTAAGGGAACGCAAGAGCGAGCCAAACGAGCTCAAAATTTGAGTACCCTAGAACTCAGATAAGTAGGTTAGATTTTCTGTGTTCTCTTACTAAATACGTATAAATGCATGAGCTTGAGAATTGGACTAAACCTGTTGCTGTTGCATTATTGTAAGCCATAAACAGTACGTTAATTTTCATTGTTTCATTGGATATTGACTCATTACAGGCCTCTTATTGATCAATAAGAATTTGAGTTTGTGGTTTGTCCCTGTAGCTCGGGGGGCCCGTATCATTCATACCGCTGATACGGCGGTAGCTACGCCCCTGATTGCGCCTTACGTTAATTATATTTGTAATGAAAATATTACGTACATTTATTAACTTCTAGTTTCTCTTTAATTGTTTGCAAATATGCTTGATTTTTTACGTGTGTCACTGCTTGACCACGGTGTATTTGGCATCTACTCAAAATGTGTGATGTTATCTTGTTGATCACCAGAATACCCGCCAAATTTTAGTTTTGTCTTTTTTAGATTTTTAATTAATGATTCTTTATGGCACCTCTTTAGGTCATGAGCTATCCGAATATCAAAAAATATTTGGCCTAGGTCTTAAGGGGAGACGGGAAAATTGATTCGCTGTCTCTAATAGGTACCAAGGATGTTTGCTAATATCGCCAAAATAGCCGTTTTTTGCCAGCTTGTAGCAAGAAACGTGTAACTCATTTAAACAAGTACCTTTAAATAGTTAAGAACTTTCGCTAGCACAATAAATACTAAACAAAATAAAACGTTTTTACCTAAAAGATAAACTGCAAGAGTTACCAAGCTCGTATTGTTTAGCGGAGCCACTCTTAAATTTATTTAAAGTGGAAACATAAGAACCAACACTGAGTATAAGCATTAAAATTTAACTACGTTATACGGTTAACAAAAACACTGGTGCAGTTAAACTATATAAACCATGAATTTATTCCTGAAAGTCGGTCCTAATTAAAGCCACGGTTGGTCTGCGGACTCGCAGTATGCGGGCTGTCAGAACATCGTCCTACAAGCTGTGAGCACAGAGTAGAGACTTACAGAAGGCCGGCTCCATAAAACGAGTGCAAACACGCGCACATAGGGTGCTTGCATAAAGAAGCTCCCAGTAAAGGCCAGTCGGTACCGATCGATGCAGGTGACATAGTCCCGTGTTAACTTATACGTTATATAAAGAAACAGCTAAAACATCTAACCGTTTCCTTCTAAAGATCAACCTGCAGGGATCTGTACCGGTAGTCGGGCCTGAAAACACGCGGGGTAATTGCGTACCAGACTAACAATTGCAATGTCTTTCATTTTGACAATTCGACAACATTCATTGCGTTATTTCCGTTGTCGAGCAGATGAATTTGTTCAACATATGAAGCAATGGATTAAAGATTTCCTCCAAAAGTATACGGATTGTGAATAAAAGTGTGTTACGCAATTTGGGTGCCGCTTCTTTAGGAAAGGAACAAGACACGTGTCTTCTTACAGCGAGTGCTAGTGCACTTACGACTGGCTTCATTTGAAATCGCCGTACGTACGCGTCTGTGGGTGTGCTCCTTTTTTCGCTCGTTGTATGGAGCTAACCCTCTGTTCATGTTTATTCTATGCTATGAGGCTAAAGTTGTTATATTATTAAGCCTCCTTATATATTTATTTTGAAGTACCGGCAGCAAGGTTAAGTAGGTACAGAGTATTGTGTTTTCGTTTTCTTTAGAAGTAGATATTATGTTTCATTAGTAGCGCGAAAACTCGTGTTTTCTCTACTTTCTTTCTTATGCTATCGATTATGGTCAGTTTTTATTTATATTTTTAACCGACTACCAAAAAGGAGGAGGTTATATGTTCGTCACGTGTGTATGTTTTTTATGTATGTCCACCGATTTCTCCGTCAATTGTGTTTTTTTTTGTATGAAAGGGTATGCTCCTAAGTTGGTCCCATGTAAATTTGATTAACTTTGCTCCGATAGTTTTTGAGTAAGCTTCAATAATATGTATTTTTCCCACTTATATACTAAAAAACAAACTTAACGTAACTTATATGTTAAAAACGAAAATTCAAAGTCAAAGACACCGACCTCCGAAATTATAGTTATTTTTCAATTTGTAGTATTATTTTTTTGTATTCGGTTGTTTTTTTTTTGTAAAAAGTTGTTATGAAGTAAATAGTAATATTAGTAGGTACTAATAGTCAAGAGCTTGATGCCTGGTTTCAATTGATAGATAAAATGCAAACCAGTAATTCCTATATGTAATACAAATTCGGCGTAAACCAAAAACTGGCATTAAAAGGAATTAAGGATTTCGTCGTTCAACGTTTAATGAGCGTACGGATAGTTCGTAAACTAAAGTGGATGGTAGCGATTCACAGAAAAAAAAAATGACTTAAAAAACCCTTTTCCAAATTAGATTAACAGTTTGCGGGACTCTAAACGCCCCCAGACGTAATAACAATAAAACTTCTGTTGTGCAAAGCTAAATTCAGCTCGGTTTTTAGAACATCATGTTGATAGATTTTCCTACTATGGACCCATATCCGAGTAGCACTGGATTGCCAGTGAAAACATTCAAGTTCTATTCAAGAAGAAAAGTAAGTAGGTCAATACTTACTTACTTTTCTCGTTGAATAGAACTGGAATGTTTTCTTGACGAATGAAACAGCCATTGTATCTTTAAAATTAGATATTTTGTGTGTGTTCCTCATATGTTTTACAATAAAAAAATATAAAAAATCTATGTTACACACTATATTAAAACTTTGACGAACTTTCTAAGGTTCGTCAAAGTTTTCGAGCTCCCCCAATTTTTTTCTATTTTTACAAATTGCAATATTTAATTCCTCGATTCGATTATTGATTTATTTGTTTAATTTTTAAACCCGCTTTCCGCTAGCTCTCATCAGCATGCCCTCTACTTCATAGATAAGCTTAAAATGCATCGGTAATGAGCTTGCACGGCCTAACTACTCGGGTGAGTATAAGAGGATTTTTCGCTCGCATTTTCATTGTAATTTATACTCTGTGATAACTATGCATTTCTGTGTAGTCTGCGTCTTTTTTTATGCGGCAGAAGTTGCATTTACATGTAGGTACGTATGCAGACTAAATCCAGTGCCGTATTTATTAAAATACCTACATATTTGATGGAAGCAAAGCAACATTTTTAAGATAAGAGGTTTATCTATAATTTATTTCAGTAAAATCTCTTCAGGAGTAGGTTTTTTTTTTGTTCGATGGAAACCATTCCCAATATAACTCGGAGCTGGCTAAACAACGAACAGATGGACGAACAAGAAGTGATCTCATAAGGTCACGTTCGATTCAAAGCGATCGGAAAATCGGAAAACGCCATCTGTCGGCGCGACCACGCGTTCTGGTTCACCGAACGAAAAATTACATATGATCTACTACCACGAATTCATGCGACGATCGCTTTTAAGTAGAACGCAGCATAATGGGTCCGTTTTTCCGTGTATAAATGAAGAATACATAATTTCTTGATTAACACATTCAGTGCCTCCTGGAGGGTTCACCTAGTCGCACAAGGGATGCCGGGAGCCCTCGCGGAGGGCTTGTTTAAATGTTTTAACAAGATTTATTAATATAAACGTTGCTTTTAAAATTCAAGTTTTTGTTTTTTTTATTATATTTTGTTCACGGTTACAAATATTCACAAATAATTTAAAAGGTTGGAAACCACGTATAGCGACAAGACTCCCTGAAAAAACAATTTTACTTCGTTTTACAGTGTTTTACAACTGGATTTTAAACCTAATGCCGTCCGGAATGGTTAAATTTAGCGTAAACGTAATGCCGGCAACCCTCTCGGAGGGTTCACTTCCAATATGGCGGCATGGCGTATGCGTTCTATGAAAATGGGTGGTATCGAAAGTGTTAAAGACATAGATAGGTAAATGATGATTAATCAAATACATTATGATTTAAGAATTCGAAAATTAAAACCAACAAAACAAAAAAAAAAACTCACTACCTACCTATGTTTAAAAACGCTATCAACTCTTTGGAAACTGTTTAATTTCCTCTTCATAAATGGAAAGAGCAAAAGAAATAATTATTCCGTTTGTGAATATTGCAAAAGGCTTTGAATTTCCTGTGGTAAACGAGGTAGTCGTTTTGGTTTCCCGGTAGCGCTCGACTCCTGAGCAAGGACGTACGGTCATATGCCAACTATTACCTGTTAACGTTTTTATACGGACGTGACGTCACGTATTTATGAAGAGGAAGAGATAGGTACTTCACGTTTCTTCCCTTTTACGCTACGGGTAGACAGATTCAGTTTTGAACGCGTCGTAGAAACAATTTTGATGCAGGGCGTTCTACTTGAACGTTAATCTGAGCCGCGTTTTTTGCACTTTGGTGACAAGGCGATTGGGTAGTATCAAGAAAATTGATAGTATTAAAATTACTTAATGTCCCATCTCAGGAGATCTTTGATCTCTGTGATAGCCTAGTGGTGTGACCGTCAGACTGCCAAGTCGTAGGTCAAGAGTTCGAGCCCAAGGCACGCACCTCTGACTTTTCGGATGTATGTGCGTATTGTATAATTATCACTTGCTTCAAAAACGGTGAAGGAAAACATCGTGAGGAAACCCGCATGCCTGAGAGATTTCTTGACAGCATGTGAAGCCAAGTCAGAGGCCGGGCGGATTTAAAATTCTGACACTAGGTTAGTCACTAACCACAAGAAAAGAAGGAGATCTTTAAACTGAAAAACACATCCACATAATAAAAATAGTACATTGAGTTTAATAACGAGGATGTCCTTTAACGTAGTATTTAGGCTGTTCAGGGAGTTCCTGAGTAGATAGTTCAAAAGTCACATACTGACATCTCTGTGATGCATACCAGAGGCACAGATAATACAGGGTGGCAGGGATATCGACGCGCCAACTGTTACCATAGATTCAGTACATGATTCTGAACCCCCTAACGTTGAAATTTTTCGTTGGCTATTTAAAAAAAAAAATATGACCACGTAGGTGGACAACTTTTCTATGAAATTTTATATGATAAAAAGAGTAAAGTCTAGAATCATGTGCTGAATCCATGGTAACAGTTTTCGCGTCAATGTCCCTGCCACACTGTATAATCTATGCCTCTGATATGCTCCACAGAGATCAGTATGTGACTGTTGAAGTAGGTACTCAGGAACTCTGAATCCACCTGAGTGCAAAATAATGTTGCAGTGCACAAAATTAATAGGCCTTACCTCGCGTTGGACGACCAATGTATTACGAGGTAATAAACAGACGACCTAGTTACCAACTAATGAAAATCAGTTAACCCGTCACAATGTTTCTTTGTCCCCGAAATTAGCATGAAAACTACATCAAAACAATTGAAAATTTCGTTATGCATATGAAAATGGCGTCATAATTCAAAAATGTGTAAACCTTTGTACTGCAGTGCACATTTAGTGAATATATTACCCTATTTAGTTTACTGCTGTGTGCTCAAAGTTACGTTTCTCCACATCCCCGTGGAAGAGCTAAATCTTCACGACTCTAAAGAAAATGTCCGCAATGTTTCTAGTTCACATTTGAACAAGCAGAGGTTGTCCTAACACAGTCTTTGCATTTGATACTAAAGGCGGACTTCACCAGTGAAACTGAGCGCGACCAGTACATCTATCTATTTTTCCTTATGGCAATGGTGCCGATGTCGACAATTCTGCCAATGTCAATGTGTGGAGAAAACGTGCGGTGGGAAACAAAATAAAAAATAAAAATTGATAGATGCTAAAATTAAATACCAATAAGTAATTGAGATTAATGCGAAACTTGTTGACGGATATTATTAGTACACTGAAACAAACAGATAAAAAATATTGTTATCTATATGATTAAATATGTACATAAATGGTCACAGATCACATAAAAAAACATCATAATTTGATGTCATTGACACGAATAAAAAACATCAAAGCTGCAAAGAGCTTTGGGGAAGAATGTGTTAGTAGGGATGGAAAGTTAGTTGGGACAGGGATTTTTAATTTAGGAAGATGGCTATATAAGTCATGGGCTGGGTTATTATTGGAGCAGTTAAAAAAGATGTGCTCCAAAGTACCTTCATCCAACCCACATTCGCAGACCAGTACATCTAAACCGCCTTCAAGAACTGTCAGTGTCATTATTGTTATGGAAGATTGACACTGACAGCTCTTGAACGCAGTTAAGCTGTACTGATCGCGTTCAGTTTCAATGGTGAAATTAGGCCTTTCGTAGTTGAAAAAAGTGATCAAGTTCGTAGTTTATTTTCTTCTGTGACCGTTTTATTTGCCCTGATGTGTGACATTTATTTAAGACCATTGTATGTCTATGATAAATTATAAGGTAATGTTTAATGTTCCGTTTTGTAGCGTCTCTTTTGTACTGGCAATCTTAATTGACATCGGTGTTGACATAATATTTATACGAACAATTTGAAATATGATTTCATGGAATTCACATTCAAATTACTTTCAAAGAGGTAGGTAACCAAAGCCTCGTTTACACAAGAAGAGTGTCTCGAACGTCGAGAGGCGAGAATGTCCATGCGAGACTCGTAGGTGAGAATCGCCAGGTGATATATCACTTACTCACACTCGTGTGTGCACCGTTTACAGATGGTGAGTGTAAACACAAGATTTCGATGATAGTCTGTCGACGGGCAAGTGACTCTGCTTGTGTTAACGAAGCTTGACATTTTGATCGAAAATATCAAAAAATTATTTCACTTCCAAGTAACCATCCACCAATCATCTACTTTCACTAACAATTACAACAGGAGTGTTATATTTATAAACCAGACAACAAAGCAAGCCATTCCAGATATTACAAATTCATATTCCCAAAACGGACTCAATTTATGAACAACAAACAAAAGTTAAAGGTTATACCGTAAAACAATAACGGGAGGCACTCCCCATCCGGATAGTCCGATCTCTACACCGGGTAACTAAAACTAACTGATCCTAACCTTGTTACAGGAGACCGTTTTATAAGGTTCACGATACGCCCAGAACTTCGCAGCTTACTACTTCTAAAGAGAAAAATAAATACAAACGAACAAATCAAATTCAAAGGATGTGGCTTGAATATTGAAGTGTATGTTATGTGTTCAAGTAATTACGCTTGACCCTAATATAAGGTAGGCGTTGATAAAGGGATTACTTTGTAAAGTTGTTGTTGGAGCCTCTTTGTCTAATCTTGAAGTTATTCAATTAGCGAACTATGTTGGCCTGACTTCACAACCCGATATTGTTTTCACTATTTATCTTTAGAGAATCAGCAGAAGCCTGCTCCTTTGTAAAATGTTTTGGCATCCGTTCTAGCACATACATACGGCTACATATCAAGCTATACATTTCTAGTATAAACTGACCTCTCATTGTACGGAAATCTTATACAATGCGAGATCAGCTTATACTGGCTTTAAAGGCATGAGGAACAGGGTGTAAAGTCCACTTATACTCCATAGAAAAGGGAAGATCATCCGACCAGACTGTGTCGTGTCTGGCGGGCAACTGCCCAACGATTGATGTTGGATAGTCTTAATATGTTGTTCGCTCGGTAAACTCTAATTGTGCTATGCAGTAATTGTGTGACGTCAGGATTTTGTGTGATGTCAGGTCTTTGATGCGTAGTTCGCATGTGGCGACATAGATGCCACCACACTGGAAACACCGTGTGTATTAAAGTTGAAGTCTTTTATTTATTTAGATAAGCCGTAAATAAAAGTCTGTCTCCAATGGCTGTCAAAGGCGCAATCACCATTCCGGAATGCGGAACAGAGCAAATAGCTCCCCGAAATAGTTTCGTAAATTAATTAAAGATCGAAACAGAGCTATTTGCATTAGCCGTGGGGGCCGTGGCCCGTTTCCGTCGTCTAAGAGTTCTGCCTAGCATATCTAGAATTTAGTCGAATGAAAATAATAAAATACGAGATTTTTTCATCGATACTAATTCATCAAAGTAATACCTTTCAGAATCCTTAGAGAGACAATTTCAGATCAGACGTTTCTCGATCTCTCCTGGGTATTAAATAAAATATTTGATTCAATGAGGTAGGTAGTTACTTTTGTCTGTGTTCATTATTAAAATAGCCCGCTTGGGACGTGGAAAAAACACGTTTTATCCATCGTTATATATAGTTGACGCTTACCGGTCCGTAATAATGCCGAGCCAGCAAGTACATTAAGTTTAAAAAATAAACAGTTCGCATTTACCCTAGTGTTTGCGCTCCCTGTATTATTCACTCAACTACTGTCGAGAAACGGCTTTCCTATGAAAGAACCAGTAGATTTACAGTCTGTTATTATTGCCAAAGTTTCTAGCGCTTGCAATGTTAGTGCACCAACTTGAAGACTAAATGAAAATTATAATATGTATGAATACAATTGTTTTATTTATTGCAATAGTTTGTTTAGCTGGTAAACCTCGACATGTTTGTTGAGTTAGTTTAATAACTTTTTCTGACTTTAGAAACTTGTGCGCTGGCGGTAATATTAGATATTATTTTATTTTGAAAACAATTTTGTTTGCTGACATGTTTGTTCAAATACAAAATGAGTTTTCGAATGTATTGTTATAATTTTATTTATGAAGGCAATCTTGTTTAAGACAACTGTAAAATACATAAAACAAATGAAATAATATTAAAATTGAAAAAGCCCCCGCCACAAATATTTCCTCATTTCTCTCCGTCACCAGACCCTGTGCATCGATCATCTATCTGTAACCTATTCATTGAGTCCATTCCAATGAGCCCCAGCACGATACCTGTGCTGTAAGGGAGTCGGGTATCCTGCAAATTCCAGGTGATGCTTCAGCATCAGTTCAAGATTACTATGTTATTCTAATATCATTGAAGTAAAAGAATACCAAATTTAAAATCAATCAGACCTTTGGAACACGCTCAAATCCATTCATCAACTAGATAAGAGCTGATAATCTTCAAACAGCCGAGCAGATTTTGATAAAAACATGTCTTAAGAACCATCGCTAAAAAAATGCTTTAAAAAAAAACCTGCATTCAAATCGGTTCTCCCGTTTAAGAGCTACGGTGCCACAGACAGACACACACATAGCGGTCAAACTTATAAAACCCCTCTTTTTGCGTCGGGGGTAAAAATAATGTATATGCAGGCACTGCTAAAATATTACTATAGTTCAAATTGGTACTTTTGTTTTATTTTACGATGCAAAATGTGATAAACAATTCGTTTGAAATTTCCCCTTTGGCCATAAATTGTAGTGGACTTTGGGAAGCTCACAAAGCCTCACACAAAGCACTGGATATTTCCGCACTGACATTGTTTTCAAAAAACACTATTATTTATAACTGCCAGTCACCTCAAGATAAAATACCTACTATAAAAACAAATGACTGCTGCCTTTGACGTTAAATAGACGAGAATAAAAACTTCTCGTCATAAAAGTTTGTAATACTAAAAGTTGGAAATTTTATTACTTAAGAGGTACTCACGAAACTTTTTGAAAGTGTGTGTTTAAAAGTAATCCGAATCATTAAAATTTTATATGTGGAGACGTAAAAATTGTTTTAATAAAAATAAAAACATCGAGCGAGCCTTACCGTAGACGCATATGATGTGTAACATCTGACATCTCACCCTTTTTTTTTTTTTTTTTTTGAGGGTGGGAAATCATCAAATGACTTCTCCCGCTCTGGGCAGAGCGAGAGGGTGTGTCAGACTTTTACTGACTAAAACCCACCCGTGTTCCTTCCGTTGCCTGTGTGCCGGGGCCGCGTTATCCCTTTCGGACAAACCCGCAACCCCAGCAGGTGACATCTCACCCTGCAGCAACATTAAGGTAATTACCAAAATTAAAGGGGCGTCTAGGACGTTTCTGACGGCCAACTCTAGCACCGCGCGCGCTCATTGGTCATATCAAATAGCGCGCGCTTCCCCGACTTCCTATGACACATTTCTGTTCCTTTTCACCATGGTATAATAATATAATA
The DNA here is from genome assembly GCA_947364205.1 of Agrochola lota. NCBI lineage: Eukaryota > Metazoa > Arthropoda > Insecta > Lepidoptera > Noctuidae > Agrochola > Agrochola lota. Next base: position 10,433,232 of record OX376223.1, on the reverse strand, counting down.
TACTTTGCCAGGTATAGCATTCCTGGGTACGCCACAATTGCGGCGATAAGTCCCCTCTTTGAGGAGTGGCTTGAGAGGCGCCATGGCGTCCTCACCTTCCGCCTGACACAAGTCCTCACCGGACACGGTTGTTTCGGGAGGTTCCTGTTCCGCGTAAGGCGGGAGGAAACGCCCAGGTGTCACCACTGTGTGGATCGCCCGGAGGACACGGTGGAGCATACGGTGGAGGTCTGCCCGGTTTGGGCGGAGCACCGCCGTGTCCTCACGGAGGCGATCGGCGGCGGCGATCTCTCGCGTCCGGCCCTGGTTCAGGCCATGGTTCGGAGCGAGAGTGCATGGGAGGCCGTCACCTCCTTCTGCGAAGCAGTTATGTTCGCGAAGGAGGAGGCGGAGCGCGCGAGGGAGATGCAAGCTGCACGCCCTCGCGGCCCTAGTCGCCGCAGGAGACGCCCCGGGCGTCGGGAGTCGAGAGCCGATTTCCGGCCAACGTAAGCGCGGGCTTGCGGACGGTGAGCAATGGGCAGCTCGTTGTCCGATAAGGACCAAGCCCATGTCGACGGCGCGTTGTGTTCCATGCGCGCCTCAAAGAGATGTCAGCACCAACCGACGGGGTCGAAAGACAATGCCTGCTGGGGTTGCGGGTTTGTCCGAAAGGGATATCGCGGCCCCGGCACACAGGCAACGGAAGGAACACGGGTGGGTTTTAGTCAGTAAAAGTCTGACACACCCTCTCGCTCTGCCCAAAGCGGCAGAAGTCATTTGATGATTTCCCATCCTGAGAAAAAAAAAAAAGGTGTAGCATTCCGAGACACAGTGGTCACGTGGGTGACACAAGTCTACGTCATCATAATTATATGTGTTACCAGAAGTTTGCAATAATAACTCCCCAAACACCGTTATTACCTGTGCGAATCCGATAAAATAAAGAGGTTTTAATTAACAATTACGTTGGTTTATGTTTAAGAGCGTTTATTCTGAATGTGGGCAACGTCGAAAATAGATGTCAAATAATTCGTTGTTTCGATTAATTTGGCAATATTACTGTATGGAAATAAGAAATGTGGCTAACTAGTGAACTAGAATATTGATTATGAAACGCACTAATTAATATCGTAATACCGAATATTTAGTTTTAGATGTAAAAAAAGGATTTGGAAACTTTCCAAATGCCTTTTTTACACCTAGAACGGGTACAACATCAAATTCAATGTTATAATTGCAATTCATTATTAATATTCTAGTTCCCTAGTTAGCCACATTTCTTATTCCCAATCAGTAATATTGCCAAATTATTAAAAATAGGTAATTTTTTTACAGATATTTGCGACGTTGCCAACTTTCAGAATAAACGCTCTTAAATTGAATTGTTTCGTTTGATTAGACAAACAAAACGACAATTTAAATGCTTTGTACATATTTTTTAACAGAATGGTGACTGAAAATCTTTCCTTAGTTCGTGTTTTGTTGCAATAAAGTGGCAACTGGATAGTGACGTAAGCATGTGTCATGCCCGGAATGCCAGACCTTGTTTTATTAGACCATGATTTTCACGAAATCACTCCCACAAATTTGATTATTTCGATTTTGATTGCAGTCATGCGAGAGGAAAGAAGTTACATACACGATTAATTTTAAATCGTTCTGGAGCCGAAACACAGTGACTCCAGACGATTAATAGGTACTATTAGCATTGTTATTTTTTTTATAAGACATCTAATATAGAAGTTAGAAATGTATCACTTTTATTCTCTCATTCGAGTTAAATCTTAGTAGCGCTTCCACTATTTCATTCATAAACGCAAGATTGTACGCGATCCGCTCGGTGATGACGTAGCGCGGCACAGCTGTGCGTGTGCGAGTCAGTTGACAGCGCGCTCGCGGTGGGTCAACGGACGTTGGACGAATAACCGGCTGCAAGTAAGTACCTGCAAGTAGGTATTTCATATCTGATACGATAGGTTGGTGTAAGTTCATTCACCTCCGTTATCTCTCGTTTGTATCGGAAGCACGGCACGGTGTTTACCACTATCACATCTCCTCGTAAACGAGAGAAACTAATTGAAATTTCATTCGCCACTCTCGCATCACGAAATCACTTGCTGCACACGCTTGGGAGTTGTATTTAAGGCCTTGAATCGAGTGTCGACCAATCGAGCTAATAGGTACTTAATAAGCATACCCTACCTACCTACCATATTTATGATAAATAAAAAGAATACTGCCTAAACCGATTTTTATGCGACAATGCTTGCTTGCGGCCGCGGCGCGGCGGCTTCTACAAAGGCAGGCAATGTAAACAGAAAAAAGGAATCGTTTTATCTGTCGAATAGAGTTCATTATAAGTTGGTGGTGCCCTTTTCTATGAAAATATTGGACCGAATTAAGACCTTATTTTTATACACTTAACCGCGGAATTCGATTGTGCATCCTTTTGAAGTCCAGTCGGACACTTCTCAGAATAATTTTAGTAAACTGCGAACCTACTTACCTTAGTTTGGTGAAATTTCTATTTGTTACCGTTTACGGTTAAGAAATAAAGTCTGAATTCACTTTTCGTATTTTTATTTGTGTACCTATTTATCTATTGCGTATGTGTTTTTATGCTGTCTGATCGATGAATGAATTTTTCAATGGGTACCGTTCGCAAGTGTTGCCGTTCGTCGATACGTTTTACACACATATGCATTGATCTCAAGGAAGCGTTACTTCGAGTTCTCATTATTTCACAAAAAAAACAATTAATTCGATTTTTCGTGTTTTTTTTAAATTATAATTTATTGAAAATAATAGTCACAATTGTTTCGAGTTCGATGATCGAGTTTATGGCTTTTCGTTCCAGAACGAGCTAAAATTAACCGTGTATAAAAAAAACTTTTCACATAGAATGTTTCACTACAAAACAATAGATTTACCCTGTGTTTGCGGAACTAACCTTACCGACCTGTGGGGCCGTGTTTGACATGTACAACCTTTACTGAAACATGGGTCGTCCCCATAAATCACTACGGCGAACAACCAAGGGATCATGCCATAATTAACATACTGTTGTTAGGGGAATCAGCGATCGCTGTCACTTTAATTTATTCATGCACCAATGGCTACTGTTATTCATCAAAATGTTATGTTTATGACTCAAGTGTCAAGTTTTATGTTTTCAATTTTTCGTAGCACTGCGTAGCATAGAGCTACGCCGGACGTAGCACTGTGCAACGGCTGCTGCTACGATAAAAACAAATATACTGTAACCCCTTACTACTAAACACAGAGTAAAATTACCACCAGTATAAGCTTCAGATTATGTTTTATTTTTTTTAGGTTTAAGTTTGGCATGATTTTACTCCGAGTTATTAGAAAGGGGGGTGTAGGATTAACGATTCTATAGGTAGGCATTTTGATTACAAATACAAATTATTGTTTATAGAAACTAGGCTCATTATTTTTCAAAAGAAACTCTCAGAGAAATAGAGGGAGGTGTAAAATCCGTACCTTAGACCACTTGGTTGAATAAGTAAACATTTACGCACAATTTTTTTTTTTTTTTTTTCATTTGTGCATGTGAATGTATACTGCGTGGGAGTGGGTATGTTGAAACTTGTTTGATCGAAGTATATAGGGAGTCTAGAAAAAGAGAGTCTAAAAAAACTGTCAAAATAAGTTCCTCAATCCATGACAAGAGAATCACAGGTTGACCGGAACGTTCAACACAATAGGAAATAGCATCCAATCCATTCAATGATTGGAAAACTTTCTAGTGTACAGAATTCATTATGAGTTTTTCCATAAGGTACTTATTTAAATTGTGGCAACCTGTATTGGGTAAAAATTCAAAAAAAAAAAAAAAACATTTATTCAAAATAGGCTGAGAATCAGCACTTTTCAAACGTCAAAATTACATAAGACAGTCCTCCAAAACGCCCACCCTTCACCACTTCCTAGTGCTTAGCTGGGAAGAAGAAGTGGCGCAACAAACTCCCCAGCAGCACAGCTGTCTGTTCAGTTAGAAAACTTGATTTTATACAATAGTAGTTACGCAAAATAATTTACATTATGCAACGTAAAACATTACAACTCATTAAAAAAAAAACTGTAATGAGTAGATTATGTCAATAATAAATTTAAAAAAAAAATTAACTTATACAGTCAAATAAAATGAACTAAGTAATTATATGAACTCATTTAGTGTCATCTAGTCGTTGATTTTAAAACACTTGTTTATTGCTTGGGGGGGTACATTGGAGCAGCTTAATTATTCCCAAGCCTTTTTGTCGTCTAAGTAATCTTTAACTTTATAGAAACCTTTTTGACATAGTTTCTGTTTAATAAATGATTGAAATTTATTGAAGCTCAGTTCTTTAACATGGCTTGGCAGTTTGTTGTAAAAACGTATACTTTGGCACTTAAATGAATTACTAATTTTTTGGAGCCAGTCCTGGGCACAATAAATAAATCTTTGTGTCTAGTATTTATGCTATGAATGTCGCTGTATTTAGAATATAGATTAATATTCTTTTTTACATAAATCAGGTTCTCATAAACATATTGAGATGCGACTGTCATTATGTTTATTTCCTTGAATTTATCCCTCAGTGAATGCCTACAACTAAGGTTATATATTGCTCGAATGGCTCGTTTAGTTAGGTATAACCTGTCGGTTATGTATGGTTTTTTTAAGGCTCTCTACGCAGAAATCATCACATTCTTGCAATAGTACCTTTGCAAGTATTTCTGTAGCAATTACCGCGTTTTCCTGTTTCGTGTTACTCCGTACATTACAGTAGCAGTAGGAGGTAGCTAAATGACGTGTAACGAACAAGGTAAATGTTTCAGGGCAGTGACGTAACTACCTCGTTAAGACTATGGGGTTCTTAGTTTACAAACTAAAACAGACACATGTTTGCTACCTCTGCTTTAGGAGTCCAAGAAATGGCAACAGTTTGGCGCATTTCTAGTCGCCTCGCATTCTACACTGCTATAAGTAGATTTTGGCGCTCTAATGACGTTGACAGGGGGGCGCGGCTGTTTGTAAACATTCGAATGTTGACAATTTTTTTTTTGTCCGGCAGGTAATTTATTTTAAAATATTGGACTCGTATTTTTCCTTTTTTTACGTTATCAAAAGATTACGGCAAGACATTGAGTAGGCAATGCGTTATATGTGGTGTGACGTCACTGGCCGGTAGATTTTAAACTGACTTGTGACATAGCGAGCCCCCACTCCCCAACTTTAATGCATTTTATTTAAATATTTTTTTATTAATATGATAAAGCAAAAAATACATGTCAAATATTTTTTTATTATCTGACTGACGGAATAAATAGTTTTTTTTCCCAGTGTACATCCCTATAGTTTTCTATAAAGGTTTAAAAAAAACAAGATGGCAGCTTTAGTGCCGACTTTGATCACGTGCCAAAAGAACTTTGTAACGCTATTTTATATGACAAAGGCTAAGCCATTTCTACTGACTTCATATATTTATGTACAAAAAGAATCTTTGACCCTGTTAAAGTATATAAGCAACGACAGTAACTCTGAGACTGGTCTTAAACAAGTAAGGACTTTCAGAGAAGTAAGACATCTAATAATACTAAGAAAGAAGTTCCGACTGAAAGAAAAATATAGGTTGGTATACTTTCAGATGAAGTTAAAATATCTTAGTTGCGAGAGCCGAGTCATAAGAAAACTTTATGTATTTTTACTGTGTGATTTAAACAGACCAGTTTACTTGACTGCACTGTTATAGACATAGGAAGAAGTAGTCTTCAGAAAACCGTTTACCAGAAAACTGACAGATATGGATAGCTGCTAATTTCACGTGATTATTCAGTTGTCTGGCTCAGTTTATACGCCTAATGTGTTTTATTATAACTTATCCATATTTATACATATTATAAATTAAAGTCGCTTTTCGTGTATGACTGTGTGACCGCGTCATTCATCTAATTTCACCATAATTTAGAGAATTTATTCAATTATTCTAATACACGCACATATAAACACAGAAAACACGTTAACACATACATTAGTCATTTTTAATCATATACTATTAAACGGGCAATATTTGTATCTGTATATATACAACGTGTCCCAAAATTCAACGATAAACGGGCACCAGACGGTGGACCTGCCTCATCACTACCCGAGAAAAAATAATGAAAAAAAAAACCTTTTTTTTGTTGAAAATTATCAAACATACATTGAAATCCTACGGAAATTGACTCCCCTTAAGATATTTTTAACTACCATGACCACAATTTTTCTAATACTATTTTTTTAATCGGCAGTCTAAGTAGCACTTCTGTCCATCACAACCCTTAAAAATCCCAGAATGCCTGTAGGTTTTACACAAAAATCTTTATTATTTTCCTTATAATTTTCAAAGTTTTTTACTTTCAGTCCACCAGACATCGTGGTGTAAAAAAAAGTATGGACACTACTACGGCAAGTTTAAAAAAAAATTGGCGCAACTAATCAAGATTCCAAAATGGTATATTACTCTAGGCAAAATAGCTACAAAAAAAGAATGCGTAGTATTTATAAACAGGCATTCTGGGATTTTTAATAGTTTTGTAATTTCCAAAAAAAAAGTATTTTTTTTTTTCATAATATTTTCTCGGGTGGATATGAGCAGGTCCACCGTCTGGTGCCCGCTTATCGTTGAATTTTGGGACACGTTGTATACTATTTGTAATCACGTTCTCGAAAACGGCTCTAACGATTTCGATGAAAGTTGCAATATTGGGGTTTACGGGGGCGAAAAATCAATCTAGCTAAGTCTCATATCTGGGATAATTCGTTTTCTCCATATTTAAACCCGAGCAGATATCGGTCGCCCAAAGTTTATAACAAGAATAATACACCTTACAATAATGACATGGCATCATGGAATTAGTAAGTACATACTAAAATAGTAGCATGGAATTAGTAAATATCTACTATCATGTCAAAACGAAATCTTTATTACTTATAGTACACACGGCTACACATCAAGCTATACATCTCCAGTATAATCTGACCTCGCATTGTACGGAAAACCTATACAATGCGAGATCAGCATAAACTGGAAATGTATAGCTTGATGTGTAGCCGTGTGTACCTGGGCGACCGAGCTCTGCTCTGGTGAAAATAGAGAATGCTCATTTAATAGTTTCTGAAAGTTTATACTTGGAATAAGTGTCGTTTTTTTTATTCGTCAAAACCGTACGAACCAGTTTGATATTTGATAAAAGAAAATAAGTTATCTCTCAAAGCGATCTCTAGGTTTCAAAATTCTAACTGTGTTCATATAGCTTCTTAAGCATTCAAAAATGTTTGGTTGTGAATAAAAAATCAACTTATCTGGTCTATACCTCTTTTGTTATGAAACTAATTAATGGAACGAATTTATGATCTGCGACCCTTCAGTTTGACTTCAGATAAACACAGACTACTTAGAGCAGATAAACGTCGCTCAATTTTGTAAAATTATTTTTGTATTTAAACCTTTATATTTTTAGAAAGTATTTGTTGTATTTGTTAAACAACTATAATCGGAACAATGGTGAGATTTAGGTGCGACCTGCTTGTTTTCTCAATTGGAATTGGACCTACTATCTGAACATCTGAATATAATTTCCATTGATTTATTGATATCCTGTTACTTCTATACCATGTTCTCGAAGGATTTTTGCCTTATAGAGCAAATAACATGCTATCAAAATCAACAAAAACATGACACGCTATAGCGAATTCATCGAAATTAAGTCATGGTTCAAGGAGACCTTTTGAATCTTTTCGAGTGTCACAAATCACAAAGAGCAAAACGGACGTGCGTAACAACCGTGTGTGTATAAAAAAACATAGATGAACAGTTTTCCAAGCCTCTTCTATAATTCTTTTTTATTAGCCATTATTGTCCCACTGCTGGGCAAAGTCCTCCCTACTCTCGTTCTATTCTTAACGGAAAATAGTTATGAAATTCGTCTTTTTAGGAGGACTTGCACTTGAGGAGCTCGTGGCTACGCTTGCCAGGGTTGGTCTGTGGATGGGTGCCCATCTTTACATACCGAGACTCCTCCGTGCCTCGGAAAGCACGTTAAGCCGTTGGTCCCGGCTGTCATTCGTGGATCTTTGACAGTCGTTTCGGGTCGTCAAAAGCCCGAAAGTCTGACAACCAGTCTTACCATGGGGGTTGTGCAGGTCAGATAGGCAGTCGCTCCATGTAAAATACTGGTATTCAGCTGTATCCGGTTAGACTGGAAGCCGACTCCAATATAGTTGGGAAATGGCTAAGCAGATTGATTTTAGGAGGACTTGCACTTAGCAATTTTGTTGCCTATAGAAAATCCTCTTTTCTAAACTTCTAAACTAATATTATAATAAAGAGAAAAGATTAGATTTTTGTACGTTTGTTTGTAATGGATTAACTCAAAATATCCTAAAGCAATATAAAAAATTATTTCACGTATAGAAAGCTACATTTATCAGCGAGTAGGTAGCATGGGATATTTTATCGACTTCCACGCGAACGATATCGCGAGCAGAAGCAGTAAAATTAAATAAATGTAATAAATAAATATTATATTAATAAATAGATTAACAAGGACTGACAAAACACAACTGGCGAAATGTGGGTGTACCACAGGTCCTAAACCTTTGCCTAACCCTTCCGGAAAAACAAGCGGATGTTGTTATGTGTTATAATTCTAATCACAATCTACTATTTTTCAGCGTTTTACTAATGTCAGCTTTTTGTCTCGGACTATGTATGTTTTCATCCGGTTAGTATGATATACGTCCTCTTTGAATAGCCGATTTAACATTGGACGATAACGACAACGACACGATATCGTCGGACAGGTAATTTCATTTCACACCGAGTCGGTGTAGTCAACGGTATCGTCGTTAACATTGGTTGGCGTGCCGATATCGGCGGAGTGCACTTGTTCACTGCTGCCATTATTACCTCGAATACACAATTACACTTTTGAAATCGCGCGGCGATGTAAGCTTTTGCTTGCGCAACGCGACTATTCGAGGCTGCTGTGGCATGACAATAAGCTGTTGGTTACATCTTGTCACATACCGATATCGTCCCGATATTGTCGGCCGATATCGTTGTCGTCCGAGCGGTCGATATGTCGGTGTCATTTTCGTCGCAGTGTGAAAATGGACAATGTCTCAATTTCCTATTTAAACAACAGGGTAAAGTCGGGGAAATTGTTAAGTAAATGAACTACTAACTTAATCTGTCCGTATATTCAAATCACATCTGCCATTCTTTGCCAGTTGTATGAAATGGCTATAATACAGAAAATTTACGTAGGGTGTCAATTTGCTTAACAATGCTTCCCTGACTGAACAATGTGAATGGCTAATAATTTCTTAATATTGCAGGCCTGTTGTGCATGCTTCGAGGTTTGGAATTGTACCAAAAGGAGGACGCGCATAATGCAATACTGCGGTTACTAATAGGCTGTGTTTTACTAGTGTTCGGACCTGTTATTATAGGTTTGTCAATGATTGTTTTACGTCTAGTATATGCTTAGCACAACTGATAAAATATAAAACTAAAAATAGAAAATTAAAAGTGCTGACCAAAGTCGACCAAATCAATTGGATGTTTTTTTTTTTGCTTCGTAGTTCTAAGCTGAAACTTTCTGGTCTATCTACTTAGCTTTTTCACAACAATTATAGGGTTCTAATCTAAACATGATGTGGCAAAAAAATTGCAGTATGTACTAACTGGAATCTGCAGTCTTTCGGGCTTCTGAATAAGTGGTTTAACATGCTTTCTAATGGACTGATCGTAGCAAGCGCAATTTCAGAGCCTTATTTCTTTGTTGAAAAGCAAAATACGGGCATTCAGATAAGACCCAGTTTTTTGTGGAGGCCTATATCGAGAACGGATTGGTCCCTGTGTTGCTAAATAAAAAACATCCTAAAATTATAAATACTTGTTGTTACTGACATACAGCTTCGTTGCCCAGCTGTGGAGGACTGTCTTCAATGTTCGTGCACATCCGGTAATCGAAAATGTCTATCACGGAAGAGACCAGCACCTCAGTTGCGTCAGCGATCGCAAAACGCAGCACCTCCAAGATTGCGTCGGCGCCGCGTTTAGACGTGAAAACCTTCGCCTATTGAGAGCTGATTCTTTTACCAAGCATCTGCTAGTGTCTACTAATAGGTGAATAAATTCTTGCTATTTATATTTATTGAAGTTTTTATTAACTTTATCGGGTAAATTTGTATACTGGCCTTTAGTTACGTATTCAAAACTTATGGATGACATAAAAGAAGTGAACTGTTTTCAGCGAAAGAAACCTTGACATCTGCCCGAAAGGTCATAAAAGGCACTGCATGACTGCATGTCTTTATTTTAGTATTTATCAGAATATATGAGTACTCCGAACTAAATATCTATACATACGCGTGTTGATTGTTTTTATGCATTAATGCGTAAAAGATGTACGTCCTTGGTGCGCAGGGTGCGAGCCAGTTCCAACAGCATCCTGGGAGTTATTGCTGACAGGCTGGACTGCTGTATTGTGAGTCGTTGCTCCAGTATCTCTGCTGGAATGCTGTAGCAATGATTATTTTGTTGTGTTTTTTTGTGTAATTGTATCACTGACATACTTGTAAGTTTATTTTCCAAATATAAAAATATAATAAGAATCTGCCCTATCGGGCTTTGTGTATTGTATTGTAATGTTAATATTAGTATTGTTTGTTGTATGTTTAAAGTATTGAATATCCTCTATGAGTCATTGTAACTTGTTTAATAAATGAATAATACATAAACTCACTCGGGCTTCCTATGGGGGTAGTCAGAAATTACAGAATGCCATCTGCTACGATCCTTACCTACCTTTAACCTTACCTTGACGCACTACGCGCATTTCTACTTTACGCACCTAACGTTAAAAAATCTAATTATGCTAATAATAAGCAAGACATTAAAATTAGTGGTGATAGCCACCTTAAGGCGCTATCACACCTGGCTGCGCCGTGTAACCATAGCAACAAAACCGCAGTTGTACCGCCATGACTTGAAATACAAGCGAAACTGCCTGTTCTAACGTTCAAATTTGATTATGTTTCCATATTTTTCCCGCGTGATTTCATCGATCTATATGTAATAATACACCTATAATTTTGTATATACTCGTACCGTACTTATTACTGATTTAGTTACTTGAATAATTTACCTATTAATGCCAAAAACAGCTATAGATTCTGTTTGAACGAATAATTGGTACCATCGATTGCATGTTTTATTAGTCTGGATCATGGACATTTTAATGGTAGCCGATGAATCTGTAATTATGTGTTCGCTTAGTTCGGCATTTTTGGAAGTTATCTAGGGACTATGTGCACAGAGTATTTTATCACTTGGCCAGCCGTCTGCCCATGGGATTTCGCATTGGGAAAAATGACGAAGTTCCATGCAATCTTTCATCCACTTATTTAACCCATATAAGAAATGAATTTAAAAAAATCCTTAATTACTGCTCAGTGCGTAAGTAAAAAAAAAACGGTGTAGGTGTACGAGTATGTAGGTACTATCGAAGAACTTTATGTCTAAGCACGGTAAAGACTATTTCTCCTTGCAGCGCTCTGAATATATATTATAGAAACGCCCGCTATAGAAATCTCATCAACCAATAGTATCGCAGCATCTGATTTTTTATATGTATCTTGTTTTTGTAAATGAAAAAAAAGACATTAAACATTAAATTTAGAGTTAAGTTCTCATCGTTGTTTCTTTTGTTCTATTCTTAGTGGTAAAAAAAGGGTCAGATATCTGTGATCATTGTAACGTTGCTTACAAAACACACGAATAACAAAAAACAAAAACGACAAAATATTACTATCTATATTTTTGTTTCATTTGTCGACGCAAATAGGGACGTTAAACAGATGTGGTCATTGTGTTCACGGGATTTTGTTTTCAAACTGCTTCGATTTGAAGTTCTTCGATAGTACCTGTTCACATTGTGCGTTTAGTTGTTCCTAGTCGTCTCGTTCATGATCAGCCTAAAAATAGAAGCTCCTATGACCTGCAATGTTGTACAATAATACACATTAGTTTATAACCTTTTCAAGGTAATATCAATAGACCGTTGAAGATATTATTATTATTTAATATTTTTCATAGAGCTTAAGAAAAATATTAAATATAATTTATGTATTTCATATTTTTGCTGTTCTAAGATTTCTTTCTTATCTTTTTCGGAAATGTTTACATAGTTCAAAATACGCCATAAACGTATTAGCGCCATAGCAACGACTCGTTTGAATTACCAATGAATAAGAATCTTGGAGATCAAACATCATTTTTTTATGTTTTCTCACCACAAAGTAAAAAAAAAACAGGTTTTCACCTATTGCTAATATATGGGATCACATACTTTCTTGAATAGTGAACGGGAACAACACCCAAAATAATCTAAAGCTTCTTTTCAATTTCCAAAATTATATGAAAGTCTTTGCTTCCACAATCCTACCTATAGTATAAACTAATATTATAAAGAGAAAAGATTGAATTTTTTGTATGTTCGTTTGTGATGAATAAACCCAAAAATGACTGGAATGATTTTAAAAATTCTTTCACCAGTAGAATGCTTTATTATCAATGAGTGATATAGGCTATAATTTATAAAGATATGACGTGGGCGAAGCCGATAATATTATAAATGCGAAAGTGAGTTTGTTTGTTTATTACGCGATCGAAGACGAAGTCTCGGGCAACAGCTAGTACAAAATAATTAAATACCGGTTTGTCGCAATCAGGGATACTAAATCAAAAGGACAACAGATAATTAATCGACCGTTAATGTGGGTTTGACATATTTGTAAGTACTTGACAGTACAGTACAAAATAAATAAGTTAGACGCAGAGAATACACTCTTTTTATTTTTTTCGCTCAGTTTTCCAAAAATAGTCAAGTTTTTTATATCATGCAAAAATATAAGTGCTAAAGCACCTACGCAAACTATAGATATTTATTTGTTGCCAGTTCTCCAAACTCTTTTGTTAACTGTACATAATATATCCTTGAATTTGATATCAGACGTGGAAATGGCAGCATTAAGTATGTGAATATGTGTGGTTTCCGAATTCTAATGGCATCATTTAACAGTTTCTGCTCCTAGATGATACACATTAAGACTGCGTTTATGCTATTAAACATTCACCATGCAAAAGCCCCGCTTTGTACGGAGGAGTTTAGATAAAACTTTAAATATATAATGGGGGTATGTGTCTCTTTCGTTATTATTTGAACTATTGGGGGCGTACTATGGGTAGTGTTAGTAATTGCGCAATAGAAAAACCGTTTGCAGTTCAGATCAAATTATAATTTACGAACACATTAATCACACTAGACTTTCACTCACTGTAGGTACACGACACAACTATTCGAAAACCGTGACAGTTTCTAAACGTCTTTACTGCTTGACCGCCACCCATGAAGTCTGCTCAGCTCCAGCCGGTCCGAGAATTATGTTGAAGACTCAGACCGGCGCCGCCGCCGCTAGGCAGCGCTGGCGTCCCGATTAGTCAACTCAGTAACGTATTTCCGAAATACACATTCCTGTAATTTGCATAAAAGTATGCAAGAAGATTGCATGCCATTGTGGCATATTAACAAATTCTCATTGGTGAATGTCACAATGGTATGTCGTAATGGCCCTGTGGTTAAGGCCTCGCCACTCATGCACGAGGTTGTTCTAATCCGGTCAAGAACCAATGTGATTTTTCAATTCATATATTACCTACCTATGTTCTTTCTAAGTTTATGTTTGACATCACTGACATCGGTGAAGGAAAATATCGTGAGGAAACCTGGACTTATAGTTAATATAAGTTTCAAATCGCCAACCCGTCTTGAAAAAGCGTGGTGATCAATGCTCATGCCTTCTCTGTGTGAGCACTAGCAGAGGCCTTTGCTCTGCCGTGGGACAGTAACAGACTGGTATTCTATTTATATACAATGGTATACAAGCCTGCTTTCGTGCAAGTTACGGGTTATTTATATTACGTGCTATCATAAAAACAGATCCCAAAATATGTTTCGAAGATAGTGCGGGTGAAGGTACTTATGTGTATAGTATGTTATGTATGTGACTTCAAACATTTAGTCATTAACTGTTTATGTATTTTATCTCGATGGTCCTAGTTTATCATTTATATCTTCCAGTTACAGCTATATATAGTTAAATCTAAGCGGGCACGCCCTTTATGCCTGGAGGCTTTCATTCCTATATTAAGTTCTGTTTACATTTTATTGTTTTTATTTTCGCTTGATTTCAATGTTTTTGTTGGTATATTGGCGTGTGCTAGCTGATATTATGGCAAATAATTTAATTAAATGTTTTGTGTTGAGTAATATAAATTATTTGCATATTATTGTATTGAATCAATTTTCTTTTTCTCTAACTTAACAGACAGCGGTGCTTCTGGGGAGTTTGTTGCGCCGCTTCTTCTTCCCAGCGAAAGTATTAGGAAGTGATGAAAGGCGGGCGCTTTTGGGGGACTGTCGTATGTAATTTTGACGTTCGAAAAGTGCTGATTGTCAGCCTAGTTTGAATAAATGACTTTTTGATAAAAAAATAATAATTTTGAATTGTGGTCTTCTAGAAAAACATTCTCAAGTACGTTCTGCAAACAAAGCTGTCTGTAACTAGTCGGCAGGTACCAGGCACTCGAAGATCATCAAACAAGGTCCCTTCGTGGATATATCGAGTCCACGACCTCAGCAACTTACTGCACACAGTGTATCTACCTAAAAACAAAACCAAACACGTAAGAATTAAAATCTAAAGTCATTTATTCAAACTAGGCTGAGAAACAGCACTTTTCGAACGTCAAAATTACTTAAGACTGTCTCCAAAAACGCCCGCCCTTCACCACCACCTAATCAGAGTACTAACCAACCAATCTAGTGTGGTGGCATCTACATCGCCACATGCGAACTACGCATCAAAGACCTGACGTCCCACAACATCCTGACTTCACACAAATCCTGCATCGCATAATTAGAGTTTACCGCGCGATGAACGTACACAAGTTCCCGACTTCAATCTCTGGGCAGTTGCCCGCCAGACATGACACCCGTCTGGTCGGTGGATCCACCCTTTTCTATAGAGAACTTTACACCCGAACAGGGTGTAAAGTTCACTCATACTTATACCTCTAAACCAGAATCAGAGTAGGTACTAACCAACCATCAGATACTGATACCTATAACTGAGCAGATAGGTATTATGTTTACCGCTTCACGATAAATAAATTCATAAATCCGTAGCTGAAATGTTTGCAAGGTCTGAAAAACGATATTGCTGTTCTAAATCTTGGAACGGGATATCTTCGCTCTAACTTTAATTTTAGAACATTTTGCTGATGTTATTGTGAAGGTAATATATTTCACGGTATTTCAGCTTAAATATAATAATAAGTCTCCCCTCCCACAGATAGGAGGCCTGTGGCCCAGTAGTGGGAACGTAATAGGCCGATTGATAGGTTCTGTCATTTAATTATAACAAAAAAAATATACTGTTATTAGATGTAATTTCGTGTACCTAATTGATAGTGACATAGAGATATCACACAAACAATCTGCCTAGCCTTTTTCCAACTATGCCAGGGTCAGCTCCCATTACACATCGATTCCTGACTGTACCTACCCACCAGTACATCATCGAATACGAATATAAGATTTACTAAAAGTTATAGATTATTTTTTTTGTCCTTATTTCGAGGTGAGTATAATGTTCCTAGGTTGCGGATGTAAATGGAGCGACTGCCTATCTGACCTCCACAACCCTGTTACTGGGTACCACGATACCCCTTGCTAAGGCTGGTTGTCAGACATTTTGGGCTAAAACTTATAATCTGCGCCAATTTTATTTACAACACCAATTTTTAATACATCTTTGTTTAACTAATAAAAACTTGAATATACTATGAATTAGGTATGCTAAGACGATAGGTGAAATATTTGTAACTACCGAGGATTGTAGCTACTGAGTAAAGTCTAACTACCCAGGATAAGCCGATTGTCATGATATACTTAGGGGACAATAAATATCACTGGGCACAAATGTACCTAGGCTCAGGCCTACTACAGTAGTACTGAGAAATTCTTAATGGAAAAACTTTATACCTTTTTTTTCCAGCCCGATCGAACCCAGGACTCCGGTCTTAGTGGTCGCGCACTAGGCGACAAGCAGTCACTATCACACGTACACCCCTGCTTAGATTCGAAGTCAGTAGGGACTCTTTCGAGGTTTTGTGTTGTTTCTTAGAAATATCCACGCTAATAGAAACGGGATTTCATATCAAGTTACTAAATAATAAACATGCAAATACATATAACACATAGTTATATCAGAATCCTGTTACGTCACATACGACCTTTGATTATTCAGCGCCGAGTTAAATGTAATTTACATATCATAAAAGTTTATTCATCGTAGGCACATAGTAACAACGTATCTTCTCAATTTTCTACTCTGATACTTACCAGCACGCTTAGCATGACAACAATCAAAACGGGTTTTGTCGACGGAAGAATAGACATAATGACAGATTGTGATTGTTTTATCTGTCATTTTGTCTTGTTTGTTTCTATGGTTGTCATGCTACTTGTTTTTTTTTTTTACGGTGGGAAATTATCAAATAACTTCTCCCGCTATCCCGCGGCTAGGGGCATGAGGGCGCGAAATTTGCCTCTCCCTCGCGCGTTCCGCCTCCTCCTTCGCGAGCATTACTGCTTCGCAGTAGGAGGTGACGGCTTCCTACGCCCACTCGCTCCATACCATGGCCTGGACCAGGGCCGGACGCGAGAGATCACTGCCACCGATCGCCTTCTCAAGGACACGGCGGTGCTGCGCCCAAGCCGGGCAGACCGCCACCGTATGCTCCACCGTGTCCTCCGGACGATCCACACAGTGGTGACACCCGGGCGTTTCCTCCTGCCTTATGCGGAACAGGAACCTCCGTGTCCGGTGAGGACCTGCGTCAGGCGGAAGGTGAGGACGCCGTGGCGCCTCTCTAGCCACTCCTCAAAGAGGGGACTTATCGCCGCAATTGTGGCGTGTCCAGCACTGGTTTGCGACAGTCGCACTCTCCATGACGCCATGAGATCCCGCAAGAGCTCTGTCCGCTGTGCCGTAATTTCTCGCGTCAGCGGAGTTACGCCCCGGCGTTTTGCCTCCTCACGCTACTCCCAAAAGTGCGCGAGGACTTTCGCCTCCAGGTCCCATGGCGGCGATCCGGCAAGGAGGCTCGTCTCCTCACCAGAGACCGTGCGGTATCCCCGGACCAGCCGGATGGCCATGACCAAATAAATAATACCAGCACGCTTAGCATGACCACAATCGAAACGGGTTTTGTCGACCGAAGACTAGACAAAATGACAGATAAACAATCACAATCTGTCATTCTGTCTATTCTTCCGTCGACAAAACCCGTAAAAAACCCGTATCTGTGGTTGTCATGCTACTTATGCTGGCCGATATATTCTGTAAAAATCTCACTGCGAAGCATAGGCGAAGTGAGTTTGAAGTGAGCATTGCACCCGATATTTATAGGCGAAGAGAGCTTCAAGTGAGCTGTCAATAGATATTGACAGCTCACTTGAAGCTCTCTTCACCTAAGTTTCACGGTACCTACCTATTCACTTTATGTTGTACGACCTTGAAATTAACGCATTAAATATAGCTGTCCACGTTTTAGTTAGAAATGTATGCAGAACGGAAAATGTCTTTGTAGTGGTCAAAACTTTTGCTTCACCCGTTGGGCTATGACCGTTAGTTACGATTTTTATTTTAGTCCGCCGCTACTTACGATACAGCTGAGCTATTCTGTAACCATCTCACCGTGAAAACTTAGGGGAAGTGATCGTGCAGTGAGCTGTCAGTGTCACCCCTCCCGATACTAGGGATGACCAAGCATTACACTTACAATTGTAATCGAGATTTAAATTATATTTTTTATGTTAATTCTATTGATCATTTTATATTAAGTATTCTAAAGCTAGTATTTAAATGTCTAAACATTACTATATAGGGGGGGGTTTTAATAAAATAGCAAAACAGATATCCAATCAGAAACTCAATTTTGTTTTAGTCTATTTTGTTCCTAGACTAGTCCCTTAATATAAATAGCCTGAGGCGCGACGCGTTACGCACGTAGGTACCTACCAACAATAAATAAAATAGATCGTACCTATATAGGTACCTACACGTTGCTGCATTACCTACTTAAGTACTAAAGAAAATGATCATCGACATAGTTTGTTATTATGAACCCATTGTTAACTTATATTATAAACGCAATCGAGTGTTAATAGTGTATCATTTAACCCCACACAAACTATGTGGGAACCTACCTAAACGATGTAAGTAGTCATATAGATAAAAAGATGTGTATATTATTTGTACCTACCTACCGAATATTTTATTGGAGATAACCTACCTACGCGTTGAATAAAATCATATTCATCAAATCATTACAAAATTCTTAAGTTCAACAGCTGACACTCTTGCAGCACGCGCACACCGAATCACTTCACCACGTTGAAGCGGTAAGAATCGCGCTTGCGCACTAGGTAGACACTATCGCATTGAAGTTTTTTTTTACTTACTACGTACCTACATACTTATTTAACTTGTAACGCGTCACGTACTTGAGTACTAAATACCAACGTTCAATAAGTACCTACAATGTTTTATTCATCATCATCATATATAACCCAAGTAAAACTGACACTTGTAGCGCGCGCACATCATATCACCGAAGTGTTGTCGCCGAGGAAATAACACGCGTTACCATGGTGACCACCCGCGCGCGGCGTGATCACTTCATCCGATTCTTTAAGAATCGGATGAAGTGTCACACTTCGGTGATATGATGTGCGCGCGCTATCGGATATCTGTTTTGCTATTTTATTAAAACCCCCCCTATATAGTAATGTTTAGACATTTAAATACTAGCTTTAGAATACTTAATATAAAATGATCAATAGAATTAGCATAAAAAATAGAATTTAAATCTCGATTACGATTGTAAATGTAATGCTTGGTCAATCCCTAGCATCAGTGAGTTTTCACTGACAGCTCACTCCACGCATGTTTTCACGGTGATATTTTTACAGAATCGACATGCAGGATGTTCTACAAAACGCCTACACAAGATTTCAATCATGAGTTTGAAAAGCTGAATAAGTCCAGTTATTAACATTTCTGTGAAAAAGTTCTGTTCACAAGGTTAAAATTCCTGTGAAATACATAATATGCTACTCCATTGTAGTTGTTTAAACACGTTTAAAAAATTGAAAAGACTCACCTAAATTGCAATTTTCACCAAAAAGAGAAAATCTGTTTGAATGAAAATACTATTAGCAAAGTTTGCATTTTATAAAATTGTATGAAAGCAAAATCCCGAGGACTTTTACACATTTTAATAAGACTTCAATGCAATTTGTTTAGTTAAAGCCTTACATTTTTCTTTTTTCTTATAAAAAATGTTGATTTTACACAACTTTAGCGAGAAAACATCTCAAAGTGACGCATTTTAATAGAAACATGATTATGCAAATGTTTTTGCTTTTATAATGAAAAATGCACAAGCGTCGCAGTATAAAAATGAATGGCCAATTAACATGTTAAATAGTAAAGAACAAAGATTTAGGAGATTAAGGTTTCTTTGAAATATATACTCACGTCGTCGTATGCGACATTAAGTTGTAAATTCTTTTGAATTTGTTCTACTTCATAATATGAAATAGTAATCTTCTGGCTTGCTCGTTCCATCATAGTTCTCATCCATCGCTTTCCATCAGGCGAGATCGAGTTCAAGAGCAAACCCATATTGTTTAAAAAAAACATTTTTATTCAAAACTAGATGATCCGGTGTACTTCGTACCATGTGAGACAAAATTTTGATACACCCTTGTATTGAGGCGAATAAAACAAAAAAAAATAATATTCAAATCGGTCGACCCATTTTCGAGTTTTTGCGAAAATAATGCACGACAATTGATTTTTTTATATATATAGATAGAAAATCACTGGTGATATTATAGTTTTTAGACACACTTTTCTCTATACAATCATTAGTTATGTTGTAAAAATAAACTAGACTTATTATTTTTATTTTACCTACGACTATATTACATGTGGGTTTCGTTATTTCGTTTGTTTAAAAAGATCCCCATTCGAAATCTATAAACTTGATTAGTTTGTCTCTAAGGTCCCTCAGAGGCACAAAACAAAGTCGCAACAATACAGCCGTTCGATTCAGTAAAAATATCACTGTGAAACTTAGGTGAAGTGAGCGTGAAGTGAGCTGTCAATAGTGTTAATCCCTAGCATCCGTTAATATTTTTACAGAATCGACCGACAGGTAATTTACTTTTTCCCCAAAAAAGAAATATTATATTGTTCACTGAAACATGACGACCTTGACGAATTAATAACAATTCTTGTACCTACAAAGTACAACTAAACAATTTCGCCGTAAGCTTTGAAGACGATTATAGAAAAAAAAAAAAAAAACTCGGTAATTTGATGAAAAGAAGATTTTGCCGCTTCATCAGCCGATTCTCCGGATTAGATTTATCATCCTTCAAAACCACGACATCTCTGTGAAGTCTTTGACAATTACACAAATCTACATCAAAAGGAAACTATAGCTATTGTAGGACTGTAGAGGACACCGTAACAAAGAACCTTAATTATTCTTAATCAAATATTATTGTCCGTATAAATCTTAACACGCCTGGAATTAGTTTGAGGACAAAGTTGGGTTTTCGTGAAGAGTTGTCCACACTGAAAATGTTACTAGAGATAGGTAGGTACCATTAATTTTATACATGGTGTAAAGGGCATCGACACGCAACTGTTACCATGAATTCAGCACATGATTCTAGACCTTGCAGCATAAGGTCTAATTATATTCATGTTTCCAATTGATGTTATTTCCACTTAAACAAATATCAACTTAATGCCAATGTTAACTAAGTTGATTTAAGGGTCCGTGCACGAAACAAACACTTTTTCGTCAATAACTTATCTAATTGTAAGAAAGCTTTAACCATAAAAGTACAGTTTTTGTGGTGCTAAACCATTCGTGTCAGTCACAGCACCTGTTAATAGATGAATGATTTTTGCGCTCTCGAAAATATGGTTTATTTCGCCTTTGATTTACTTAATGAAGATATTGTATAAACATAAAATAAAATAAAATTTTGATTTTATTTTAAGGATAGCTGAAGACCAATGTGTGATTTTTAAATTTCTTGATATGATTCATAAATAATAGAAAAAAATCATTACTGACAGGGTTTTAAAAAAGAAATGGTTTTTCCAACTATATTTTCATTTTTCAGCTATATTTTGTATCGGAGTTGAAAAAGTGGTTCAGCCACATGCAGGTCGACCATATAAAGATGTTGATGATATTTTTAAATGTTCAAAATCAAAAGTAGTTTGTTGTAAAAGGGATCAGACGTCAGTCTCGCGTCATATTTCGGAAAACTTGTTGCTAATATTTGTGATTTCCTATGAATACTTATTTGAAAAATCTCTTTCAGCCACATGTTAAACAAAGAACTCAACTTTTCAAATCACAAATAGTTTTGTCTACATTTTTTTCCCTTTCTCACAACTAATGAACAAAATTGATCAAAATCAATCGATTTCGGCCTCGACGGCCTCTTAAGCATGACAAGTACAATTGAAAAAGTCATAAAAAACGTTGAAATTGTAGCGCAAACTGAACCTTATGTGTAGGTGTTAAAGTTATTTTTCCAAAAAATCGTTTTTTGTTTACATGTTTGGAAATGAAATTGCGAACGTAGAATAGAAATTTTTCGTCGATTATTACAAAACAAATCAACTATTTCATACAAAAGTGTAAAACCTATCCTGTAACCTACACGATCAAAATGTATGGAACAGCGGATTTTGTTTTAATAACCGAGGTTTTTTTACGTTATTACCTACCAACGTATATTTTTTTAAATAAGTGCGGTTCTAGACCTACCAGCGTTAAAAAATTTAACACCTCAATATCCTTCAACCTCGATATCCTTTACACCTTGTATTTTGGATTTGGGAGAAAAATAAAAGAGTTAGAGAATTTTGTAAAACAAACCGAAGATTCGAACTGTGTGAAATGTTTTCGTTAGAATAAATTAACACACCAATCAAATATTCATTCTACAACACACTTCAAATTCAGAGAAACGACCGTAGTCAGAGAAACGGCAACAATACTATTAAATGCATGAACGACACAGACAATACAATACACCGCATTACAGAAGAATTAACATTTAAACTGCTCCGAGCCCAAAGAGGCTTTGTTAGTCCCTGTTAGTCCATATTCACTCGGGTACGAAGGGTAATTAAATAATTTCTGCAACAAAAAGCCCTCTCAGGTCATAGCACTCTTGAACAAGTTAAATTTTCATAGAGACTTGTAAAGTAACCTTTACATTACGCGACCTGTCTCTGAGTTGGGGGAGAATTGAATGTGAATAGTCTTACGTGAGTTGAAAGTTTTTAATTGGAGTTTATTTAATTATATAATTATTTTCTCATTATTTTACAGGCATAGAATGGTATCTTCTATATTCGGTGACTATCAGCTGCCTAATTAAGATTAATAGCCTAAAGAACAAAATTAAATTTTAATAAAAAGAAAAAGAACCGGCCAAGTGCGTGGCGGACCATGAAGGATTCCGTAGTTTGTATGAATCTAACACAAGAACAAACTTAATAAAAAATGTTCTCCCGTACATCAATATACGTCACGGTCAATTCTATAGCTGCAAATGTAAGTTTCAAAAGCAAAAATGAAAATTTTATTAGAATTGTAATACCAAATATTATTTTTTACCATATTAAAATGTATGTGATTAAACCACAAATGAACGATTTTCGGACTTTTTCCTTTACTTGTGCTATAAGACCACGTTTCTTACAAAATTTCATGATTCTAGATCAAAGGGAAGTACCATAAAGGTTTTGATTTGGTTTTTTAGGTATCCAAGAGATCATAGACCTACGTATTTGATATTAATTTCAACTTGATACAAGTATCTCCACGAGTACCTGGTCTAAAGAGGCTTGACAGACATACAGACGGACGGACAACGAAGTGATCCTATAAGGCTTCCGTTTTTTCCTTTCGAGGTACGGTACCTTAAAAATTATAAATAATGATAAAGTGGGGAGGTGCACTAAGAAGGCATGTTTTAACCTCAACCACTCAGTGGGTCTATTGCGGGATTGAAGTTTGTTCGCGAATGAAGCTGAGGGTGGCAAGGTAAATGTTAATTTATGTTTTTAAGTATCATAACTTTCATGTACTGAAAATACCTTAAAATTGGTTCTACGTGGGTAATGCATATTATAATTCTAATTGGGCATACCACCTTTATGTAGTTCAATAATTACTCTACAGTTTTTCTGAACAGAAAAATACTCAACAGGAAAATTCTTTTCATATCTTAATTATACACGGGATAGCAACTTCTTTCACGATACAAGCTAATTACAACCCTCATATTATGATATTGTCCACTATTTTAAAGTATTTATTATAATATTTTCATTCATTTAACTTTTGGGAAAGAACTGCCGTATCTACATACACATATCGGCTCAGTGCTTTTCATACCTAATTATATTTTTTTTAAATTCGTCTGTGTTTTACCCGACTACGAAAAGCTTATTATAATGAACTAAAGCAACACAATGTAAATGAAATATGACTTAAAATAGTACCTAACTTAAGGTCGGGATTTACTCCACAATAGGTATTTGAAGTTAAACACGGCGAAGCCTGGCGTAAGCAAGGATTTATAACGCCAGGCGTGTACCGAGTGCCTTCCTCCGAAGAATGGGCCTTTTTCTTCCCTAAGGCGCCCTGTTGAGGGCTTACAAGAGTTTACATACAGACACAAAAATAAATTTGATATTTATTTTGGAAACGCAAATAAATATAACAGCGATATTAACAATACAAAGAGTATGAAAATACTCTGTGTATATTGTTAAAATCAGCGCTGTTCATATTATTTTTTATAAAAATGTTTAGGCTAACCTGTAATTTTTTATAAAAAAAAACTGACAGGAAGGAAAGCAAAAAAATCTGTTAACAAAATTAAAAAATAACACTTATAATTTTTTATTTTGAAGTAGGTTAAAAATAGAATAACATAACATAACATCACGCCGGTTTTCCACGAAGGGTAAGGCAGAGGTGTACTCTAGTACACCCATATAATTTCGCCAGCTATGTTTATAAGTCCCATGTAATAGGGGGCGAACCTATTGCCATCAACCGGGCACAAATCCAGACTCCGAACTGCTACTGAGAGTCTCTGATGGAAAAATCCAATAACACTCTGCCCGACCTTGGAAATGAACCCAGGACCGCATGCTCAGCAGTATCGTCTGCGACCACAAGACCGAAGACACTATTTGACTATATAAACATCTATATAAATTAACAAAATTGAAGTGTATGTTTGTAAAATAACAACTTTTTACTAAATCCATATGAAAGTACGGTACTTTTAACTGTCTGTTTGTTCCGGCTAATCTCCGAAACGACTGGACTTTTACTGGCAGATAGCTAATGTTATAAGGAGTTAGTTAGACTACTAAACGAAGCAGAGTAAAAAAAACTATGGTACGTTTATTTAATTTTATACACACTAACTAATCAAATGGATTGACACTATTGACAGGTACAGGTCACTTCACCTAGAATCCACACTACCACTCAAGCCCCATGTTAGTGTCTATGTCATTGCATAAAACAGCATTAAAAAAAAAAAACGTGTGCGGTCGGGGGACCCGATACATGAATGATTTAAAACTAAAACAAAATTTTTACAGCTGCCATCTTGGATTTACATTTTGACCAAATTCACACTTTCTCTCTCTCTCTCTCTCTCTCGGCATGCAGTGTACTCGGATCGATGTGTAAAACGACACTGTAATCACTTTACTCTTTTCTTTTGTTTTTTCTGCCCGCGTTCTCTCTCTCTTTCTTTCTCTTTGAATTAGAATAAGGCAGTCGCAAGTATTAACACTTTTTAGCGTGACGATTTCTGAAAGTTTACAAGCCGCGTTAAAGAACTTCGTTTAAAAATGTAGTTCCACAACTTTCCACCGGACTTCAGTGGTGGCGCGGCTCTAAGTCTTCGGTGCGATTTTTACAGACCAACTCTACAGGTATAGGTTTTCGATGAGACAATTAGCGTTATTAATGCATTAGGAAGAGTTTATGCAATAGGTAGGTACATTATCCCAGCACTAAGTTCATGAGAAAATGCCCGTGTGTGTCTATTTAGTAAGCCTCATTTAATTATTCTCTTACGCGATGCGACTAACTCCCTCAGAAAGGACTAACTCAGAGCTACTAAGTGCGTTTCAGATGCATTTCAGGACTGAAACATTGTAATGTTTCAGTCCATGTTTCAGTCGAGTGTGTACACTCGAGCTCACTTTTTAATTTCGTTGACTTAACGCGTTTATCCTTGAGTTAAGAACTGTCTGATTTTGTCTGAGTGTGTTGGAAAGGTCTTCCATTTTACGCTCTTTGGTATTTTGATGGCTTTTTAATTCCAATTCAAATATTGTTATTGCACGTATTCGTGTATGATCTGTTACAATACTACCTCATGAAAATGTAAATAAATGGATTAGAAAACGTACCAATCTATGCCAATTTTGTTGGTAGTGCTGCTTATAAAATGAGTTCTTTGAATTGATTCTTTGAATACTTATATTTTGATGTTCTTTGATTTTTTATAGAATTTATCTACTCTCAATAGACGTAGAATGCGCAAGCGGCGAGCTATTCTATATGCGAAGATAAACTAAAATAAAGTAAGGAACGCAGTCAAGCTTAGCCAAAAATACAAGAAGAGGTATTTGAGATTGAAATCTAAAAATACTGACCCAGACTCTCCAGCAAATAAAGTGTCTTCGCTTTTAAGGAATATAGACGTTGTAAGAAAAAGACTAATTTTCGGAGAAGCACTGTCAAGGGACCTCAAGAATAGCTATGAAGATCTTGGAAATAAACATGGAGAAAAGAAAAAATATTACAAAATATTGAAACTGCAATCAGTGCAAAAATACAAATTGCTACATACGAGTAGATCGATATTTTTTTTCAAAAATGATACGTACAAAAAAAACTGTACTCGCAAAGTTAGCTCCAAAATGCTGAAAGTTAAGGGTAATGTTGTAATTTTTTTAGAGAAGGTTGAAAATACGAGGATGTGCCCAGGGAAGAAGGACTATCTTAAATCCAAAGAAGGAGAGGTGCAACAAAAACGTATTTTATGTGACACACTTCAAAACTCACACCTAAAATTTTTAAGCACAGGAGTACAGTCGATTACAAAATAAGTCTAGCCCCTTTTTGCAGTTTTAGTCCATTTTGGATTACGTGGCAAAATATTAATGAGCGAAATACTTGCAAATGTGTCCATTATGCCAATATTGAATTGATGATATCTAAATTACACGAAGTTAAAGCACTCGAGTTTTGTACTGCGACAGCAGTTCTAGCGTCTCTTATGTGGAACTTGCATTCCACAAAATGTTTATTTAGAGAATGTTTAATCTGCAGCAACCGAACTTTGGAGTACTACTTACCAAAGCCTAACAATTTTGTGACCTACCGACAATGGTTTAACAAAATCAGTTCATTTGAAAAGGATGGAAAACAAAAGTCAGTTCGTAAACCCGTAAAGAAAGAGTATAAAGTTAGAGTGAAACAGCTCGTTAAAGATTTGGAAGCTGCATTACCTCTTTTTTTCCAACATGTTGGCACTATAGCACATCAGTACCAAGCCATTCAATATATCAATGACAATTTAACAGTAAATGACGCTTTGATACATGTTGATTACAGTGAAAATTATTGCTGCAAGTATGTGGTAATACAAGCTGTCCACTTTGGTGGAGCAAGACAGCAAATAATTATGCATACAGGAATACTAAATTTGCGCAAGGAGACTGTAGTCCAACCTCAATCTTTTTGTATATTGTCTAGTAACAGTAGACATGATACATTGGCTGTTTGGGCACATTTGAAACCTATATTTGACTGGGTTAAAGCTAGAAAATTACCTATTAAGATATTGCATATGTTGAGTGATAGGCCTGTTACTCAATATAAGAATAAATACATGTTGGAAATGGTCTGTTGTCATCTATAAGTAATTTATCCAGAAATTACTCACTTCTCATGGCATTATTCTCAGCTAGGGCATGGCAAAGGAGCACCCCGTTTATGAAAAGAAGAGCCGACAGAACTGTAGCCGAAGGTCACGACATTGTAGACTTGTGCGTGTTGAAACTTGTTGTTCAAACCAGATGTCCATCTATTTTACTGTTTGGAGTAACTACACTAGATATTTCAGTAATGGATGATCATATAAAACAATCCAACACTATCCCAACATTTCGAGATACACAGAAGATGCGCCAGTTTGTATTATTTAAGAACATTTTACAGTGCAGAAAATTATCATGAGTAGATTGTGTTGAAGATTGTACTCATCATCATTTAGGATATTTTCAAAAACACCAGAGCAATACTTGCACCAAAACAAGTAACAGACAACCTCGAAAGGTAATCAAAATTGATATAGTCAATATAGATGATGACAATGGCGGACTATAAAGTACAACGCTATCTATCGATGCATCAGTAAATTAAATATCGTTTATAGTATTAAACTAAACCTAAGATTGTACACTATGCCCTCTACTTCTACTGTGACGACTAGAGAAATTGACACAACAGAATCGGGAAATTTCGAACTTACAGGAGTGTCTGCCAGTCATCAAATTGCTACCATTGGAGATTATGTTCTGGTTTTATGGGAAAACAAAAGGTATCCTGGACAAGTTACTTCTGTTTTTGATGAGGGTGTAATGGTGAGGTGAGTGAGGTGTATGAAGCAAGGACTAAAAGTTTGGAGATGGCCAGCTATAATAGATGATAGCTATATAGCTGGGAATATGTTGCAGAAAAGATAGCGATGCCAAAGTTAATTAAAAGGAGGAACTACATAATCAAAGAACTAGACGATTCTAAAATTAAAATTGAGTCTGACTGAAATGTGATTTAGAGTTAGAGACCAAAACATAGTGAGATTAATAAACAATAAGAATACAAAGATATTTTAAGTTGTAAGTTTAATTGAAGCGTTAATAATAATATGTCTATGCCTAAGGAAAGCCACATCTTTTACTTTTTTTTTTTTACTTTTTAAGTTTAACATTTTGAGTTGTATCTTTGTGATATTCTTATGAGAACAAAAGTGGCTCTCAAGAGTATACAACAGATCTCTTAATTCAGATCTTGGATTGTTACGTTACAGGCGAATGCTCCGGTGCGGGAGCGCCTTTAACACTTTCGACTCCACCGACTTTTCATAGAACTCATACGCCATGTCACCATACATATTGCAAGTGAACCCTCCGGGAGAGTTGAGAGAGAGAGAGAGAGACACCGTATTTTGCCAAGTAATCCAAAAAGGTCTAAATCTGCAAAAATGGGCTAGACTTATTTTGTAATCGACTGTACTTCAAAATTTTCGGTGTAAGTTTTGAACTGTGTCACATAAAATATGTTTTTGTTGCACCTCTCCTTCTTTGGATTTGAGATAATATCCCCTGGGCACATCCTCGAATTTTCATCCTTCTCTAAAACATGGCCAACATCACCCTTAACTTTCAGCATTTTGGAGCTAACTTTACAGTTCAGTTTTTTTGTACTTCTAATCGAGAGCCTTCGATCAATAATTGAGAGCAGATAAATTGTCTGCTCTGCGCTGCAAAAATGGTGCAGAACGTAGTTTACTTTTCTTTTTCCATTGTTTTCTTATAGCTCTTTCTATATCTTTCTATCTATTACTCTGTCTCTTTGTATCTCTCTTCTCTCTCTTTCTCTCTCTCTTCTCTCTCTTTCTCTCTCTCTTTCTCTCCCTCTTTCTCTCTCTCTCTCTCTCCATCTCTATTTCTCTCTCTCTCTCTCTCTCTCTCTCTTTCTCTCTCTTTCTCTCTCTTTCTCTCTCTCTTTCTCTCTCGCTTTCTGCCTCTCTCTGTCTTTTTCTCTCTTTCTCTCTCTCTTAATCTCCGTCTTTCTCTGTCTTTTACTCTCCCTCTTTCTTTCTCTCTTACTCTCTCCCTCTCCATCTGTCTCTCCATCTTTCTCTCTCTTTCTTCCTTCCTGATCGAATACATATATTCACAAATTAACTAGTGCTTTTTATTACCCATTTAGTATCAAATTGTCATAAAAATCATTCCCCCATCCTGTCAGTTATTGATATATGGATCATAGATGGGTGGCAATGGATCTGTTGGGGCAATGGACGATTGCCAAGGTAATCAAAATCAATGTTCGGTGATTGTTTTTATAAGTTACAGTAGTCAGTAACTTGCAAAAACTGGTGGAAATAAGGTATACATCGTAGTTTTTTTTATTATAACGCCATCTGTGAGCGGCCACAGGTATTAATTGGTGGTATGCGTTTGCGAGGTGTGGTTAGTGAAAGATTTAATAGTTTGATGAACTGTGATTAGACATCCTGTCAGTTATTGATATATGGATCATAGATGGGTGGCAATGGATCTGTTGGGGCAATGGACGATTGCCAAGGTAATCAAAATCAATGTTCGGTGATTGTTTTTATAAGTTACAGTAGTCAGTAACTTGCAAAAACTGGTGGAAATAAGGTATACATCGTAGTTTTTTTTTATTATAACGCCATCTGTGAGCGGCCACAGGTATTAATTGGTGGTATGCGTTTGCGAGGTGCGGTTAGTGAAAAATTTAATAGTTTGATGAACTGTGATTAGATTCTGCAGTTTTTTTATACTTCTATTTGTGTAACAAAAATGTAAAACACCTATTGTATGGGTATTTCTCATCAAAGGACATGTCCAGTTTCTGCCCTCTGGTCGTGGTCTGAATCGATTTAAAAATTAAGATTTAAATTAAATGGATTTATAAATTCAAAGTAACTTGCGTAACATAATTCTCAAAAAATGAATGAAAATGGTCAATTATAGCTTCCACCACGCCATTTTTAACGGGGAGTACTAAAAATGTTTTTGACGTTCCATTTTATCCCGTAATTACCTTTAAAGAGTATGAATAATAAAATAACTATAACCCGCTTATTTTAGATCAAAGGAATGTATGTAATTGTTGTAATGTAATTGCGTATAAAATACGACAATATTACTAACATATTTTTGTGTACACATCTAAAGTGTTTTTATTTTGAATACCCACTTCTTAAAATGAAGGTATAAAAATGTATTATTTCTCTGAAATGACATTGACATATTATTTTTATTTTCTGCTTGCTTTGCAGTTCCAAGTTGCTTATAAGCATTCCTTGCTTACTGCGATTATTTTGTTATATTGATATTTTCTTTCAACGACCTACCCCACGGACTGATATCTTCTAGACACGATTACTCTTGCTGTTCATAAAGGATTTTGTTTTACTTTTCGATTTGGATATTATGATGAGGTGTATCAATAGAGAGTTAAACCGGCATTGCTTTAACTCTCCATCCACTTCTGTCTATATAACTATTTGTTGTAGTTAGTAGGTAACGAAACGGTAACGTTCTCGAGTTCGAACCCAAGGCACCTCATGACTTTTCGGATGTGCGTATTGTATAATTATCACTTGCTTCAAAAACGGTGAAGGAAAACATCTTGAGGCACCAGAATACCTGAGAGATATTTCTCAACGGCATGTGAAGCCAAGTCAGAGGCCCATTGGCGGTGCCAAAACTCTGACACCAGGTTAGTCACTTAACACACGAAAAGAAGAAGAACTATTTAATGCTTTTGTGGACGCTATTAATAAGTTGAGTAGGTAGTAGGTACGTACTCCAATTTAATTATACTTTGTATGGACATAATAGACAGTTTTGTTCAGATTTATAAGAAGTGGTAGTACGCACTAAAAACCATTTACTGGAGTTTACTTATTGAATTTATTGGAATTCAAAGCTACGATAATATTTACATACATGAGTCAGGTTCGGAACCCTTTTTGATGGAATCATATTCAGCAAAAAAACAACTGAAATCTAATATACCTATCTAATGCCCGGGATACACGAAGACAGTTTTTTATTTAAGGCTAAGATAGCAAGCTAGAACCTTCTGTATTCTATCCTGGCTTGGCACAAGCTAGTGCTGGTTACACGATGCTAGTACATTTGAAGCCAATAGCATGGCGGTTATTTAGTCCGTAGAGAAAAATGATCTGATTGGGTACATCATTTGCCTAACACGAGTCTAGTACTCAAGCCAGGATAGTAAAATCGGTGGTAGGGGGCACTACTAGCTCAAAAACCACATCCTATTAAACTATCTTGGCTTGAGACGCTATTTTACTAGCTTTCTCACTAGATTACTAGCTTAGAAATGAAGCTAGTTCTGTATACACGAAGCGAGAGTTACTAGCTTGCTAGCTCACTATGTCTAGCTTCAAAAACTGCCTCGTGTATCTCGGGCATTAGTAAGGATCGACCTTTATTAAGTTTAGAATAAGGACGAAAAATGTTTGATATATTATTAATGTAGCTTTAGTACGTTTGAAACAAAGTAAGTACTTTTCTAGTAAAAAACACTTAGAAAATATAAATAATAAAGTTGTAAGTTAAAATAGACTAGATAATGAAAGAACTTAAGTAAAATTAAAAAAAAAACCTTGTTAAATAAGTACCAGCTTTTAACCTGTTTTTTGGTTTGTTGTTTTGTTTTAAAACCGACCAACTTTACTAATTTATTGTAAAATGTATTTTACAATGCATTGGCTCGAAACGAGCGTTTTCCAAGCAGTCAATTTGTGCGGAAAGTGTCACTTTTTTTCACTAGTGCTTTTTACTTTTCTGTTTTTTTTTAATTTTTGTGACCGTCGTCAGCCCGTCTCAGAGATTTTATTATTTGAGAAAAGTTTTACAATTCAGATGATGATGATAACGATGGAGATGGCGATGGCGATGGTGATGACGATGACGATGGCGATTATTATGACGATATGGTCAAAAGTCAAAGTCAAAGTCAAAGTCGAAGTCGAAACTCAAAGTCATGAATGTTGTTTTTATCATTTATATACGTCGTCATATGTTAGATGTTACACATCATATGGGACTACCGTAAGGCTCGCTCGTATTTTTTTTTTCCTCGCACAATGCATAGTAAAACGTTGAATGATACACGTGCGTAAGATGATTTCCGACTCGTGTCGACTTATACACTCGCTCGCTTCGCTCGCTCTTGAATAAAAATGCCACTCGTCGGAAATCACCTACCTTCCGCCTTATAGCATAAATAACTATTTGTTTACTTGTCTAATTACGTAAACAAATGACTAACTGACATTGCGATTTATAAAAAAATTATGTGTTTTCGCAGCATTATCTATACATATTATAAATTAAAGTCGCTTTTCATGTTAATCTGTATATCCGCGATGTTCTTCTACACCTCGCAACAAATTTTGATGAGATTTTCACCATCGTTTAGAGAATTTATTCCAAAAGGTTTATGTGTATAGTGCGTTATTATTAAAGTTACATATAACTAAGAAATGTCGATGTTTTATCAAGTCGTTAAAACCGTGCGAAGCAGGAGCGGGTCACTAATTTTTAACCGACTTCCAAAAAGGAGGAGTTATATGTTCGACGCGCATGTGTTTTATTTTTATGTATGTCCTCTCCCTCTCCCTCCCGGATTGGTCCCATATAAATTTTATTAACTTTGCTGGGATTGTTTTTGAGTAAGCTTCGTGACTGTTATTAACATAGCAGGTACTGGTATTCGAATTTATGTGGGGTAGGTACCACAACTAAAAAGTGAAAAATAAAAACTTTTTACAAAAAAAAACAACCGACTTCCGAAAAAAAACACTACAAAGTGAAAAATAATTTTAATTTCGGAAGTCGGTAGCAAAAAACGAAAATTCCCAACCAAAGACACCGACTTCCGAAATTAAAGTTAATTTTCACTTTGTTGTGTTTTTTTTTCGGAAGTCGGTTGTTTTTTTTATATAATTCATACCGCTTTTGTTTATTTAAAATGACGTTAAAAAATTTAAGAAAAAGCTCTTTATTTTCGTACCGTAATTGATTACCAAAACAGACATGTAAAGTAAACACATTGTACAGTACAACAAGCGAGCTTCACTCTGCGTTTGATTTATTCATACAGACGTGTGATAAGGTAGCCGGGCTCAGGTGTTGCACACTCAGCTTCGACAGCTGGCAGAAAAACAAGGAGCATTTATTACAAAGTTGGTCCGAAACACACTGACGGGAGAGGGTACCTACGTAAAATTAAACTATACCCAACTTTTGTGGAAGGATACGCAAGGGACTGTGTTGCGAGCGGTGGTGCCCCGAACGATCAAATTGCGGCGTCTAAAAATTTGCTGCTAAAAGGTATTTTTATATTTTGACTTGTAAATAATACAGGCGACTTGGAAAACCGCATGTAACAAAGTAGTTTAGGAAGAGTTTAAGTTTTAATAGCTTTTTGTCCTTATAGAGTAGCCAAAAAAGTAAGTTCAAAAACTAAAACGCGACTACTGAAAAATTACGCTCTAAAAAGTATTAAACGAGAAAATATTTCAGACAGAAATCAAGACATAGGTACAAAAATGGTCAAGGTAAAGCCGTCGTCGTATGCCATTATAATTTTGTAGGTGTACAGGCATGCGATCGTTTTTTTTTTTTATTCATGACTTTATGTCCTCTAGAGGGCGCCATATTAATGTGACGTCACATAGCATATAACCAGCGGACGATCAAGACACTTCCAACGATACCTTATTTGTCAAATTGTGATCAGTAGTTTAGAAATTATGAGGTAACAGATGAACATACATACATACATACCGGTGAAAATCATAACCCTCCTTTTTGCTTCGCCGTAGTCGGGTAAAAAGCGGCCAAGTGCGAGTAGTTCTCGCACGCGAATAGTTAAAACCGTTTCTTGTATGGAATAGAACTATAAAAATGTAAGAGGGTTTTTCCTATTTTGTTTTTTCTTAGTACACGCTGTGAAAATTTCAAGTGGCTTACCATTACGGTTTAAAAGATACAACCTTGTGACAGACGGATGGACAGCAGAGCCTTAGTAATAGGGTCAACCAACCTTGGGTACGAAACCGAAAAAATGGTCCCTCCTCGTTAAAAAAAACGAAACTCAATTTACTGTCCACTAAAAATATACATTGCACACAAAAAGATATAGAATATTTAAATGTAAACATCATTCCTGTGATAACACAACGTCAGCAATAAAATTAAAAACGAACGACCTCAAAGCGCTCAACGAATCGCGAGGATTTCGTAAAACCTGAATTCATTTTATCGTTATCTGAATAACTCACCAACGCTGATTAATTGGTACATCACTGAGGTTCAAAAAACTTATTACAAGGGTTTTATTGCATCATTCGTACTAAATTAGCTCGTAAACGTAGCTACAGTCAAGGAAATTGATTGCATATCAAATTGTCTCACTACGCCAAAATTTGCCGCGTTAAAGATATTTCAGACAACTGTCACAGAATGGCAGTTCTGATTTGAATATATAGCGCTGCAAGGTTATTATGGCGCGTGGCCAAAAGCGGAACTAACGCTGCCATTTTGTTTTTCGAATACATTTCACAGAACAATTGCAACAAATGTTTACCAGCAGCGCCCCGTCCTATAAACGTCATTCGAACGCCACAAAATCCTTGTAGTAATGTACGAACAACTTAACCTCGCTGACTTTACCTACATCTGGAATGGAATATGGACCTTCTAAAAGACAGTTGAAGGGTGTTTGCATAAGCAGCACGTCTTGCAATCGAGTAACCGCCCGTCTTTTTGTCGTAATTGCCTTCTATACCCTACGTAATGGGAGGGGTGAGCTGTTCTCCGCCGGGAGCTACAAGCAACAATCCGCCGTTGGCTAAAGGGAAAACTTCTATCAGCTCCATGATTTAAAATAGATATTCTGCCCTAAGATGAAGAGCAATGTTCCAAAAATGCCTGCAGCTATTGTTAGTAAAATTATAATTTTGACAAGGAATGTAATTTTTTCTGTAACACGTTTTTCGTACAACCATAGCTCATAAAAGGAATTTTATCTCGGTCTAATCCAATTTAAATTTTATGTAAAACCAAATCAATAAAAAGCTCATGTATAAAAATAAAATAATAAACATTCTCTCCAGCCATTGACCTTGTTTGTATTAAGCGGAGCTTTTTACAAAACAAACATTTTGAATATCGTATTTTTTTATTGCCTATTGTGTCTCGCTGCTAGGCAAAGGCCTCTCCTTTTTTTCCAATTGTCTCTGTTATGTGCGATTTCTGACCATTTCGGCCCCGCAAACATGATTAAATTGTCACACCACCTTCGCCGCGGTTTACCTCGACGGCGATGTCCTCCCTCAGGCATCCAGTGAGCGACGTGGCCGGCCCACTCCCACTTCAGCCTGGCTGTTTTTTCTCCAACATCAGCTAGTTGTGTGGATCAGGGTTTATAACGCGGTCTGTTCGTTTGACACCTATTATGCTGCATTCTATTGCCCGCTGGCAGTTTAGACTTCTGTTATTCAGTGAGTGACCAACTTTCTGCATCATAGTTAGAACGAGCAGTATGCACATGTCGATGAGTTTTCATTTCAATGTTATAGAGAAAATTCCTTTCATGTGTTCTTTATGAGCCCAGTAGGTCTTCCAAGCATTTTGGACTCGCCTTTCGACTTCTTTGTCTTGCCTATTCTTGAAAGACACTATCTAGCCCAAGTATGTATAGTCATCGACATATTATTGCACCGCATACCCGTCTACCTAGACCCTATATTCGTGCTGTTGAGCATGACCTGTGTCTTGGATCTGTTCATTGAGAGTCCAACCTCAAGAAATGCTGTGATCTTGGAGCAAAAATGTTATACTTATCACAAATGTGTAAAATCGGAAGTTACAGCGCTATCTTGCTATAATATAATACAGTTTCACAAAAAAATATCACAAATGTTTACCAAACGCACTTCTCTGTCAATGCCATTCAAACACCAAAAGCACTTCTCTTTTTTCTAGCACTTTAGTTAGGTTGTGCCTTTCCCATACCTTATGTGTAATGCCTAAGTTTATACGATGGCAGTGACTAGACCCAGTGGCTCGGAATTTCGGACCCAGTCAGTGGCTTCATGAAGACAAGATCGGCACTAAGTCAATAAGTCCGGCGGGGGAAGCTACTGGCCCCGAAAATAGACGGGTAGGCTATTCAACTGGACTGACTGGTCGGCGCGAAGTCAGCACTGGCCTGGGCTGAAACTAGTGTCTACACGAGCCCAGTAGCAAGTCAGCGCTGCACTGTCTTACTATACTGTCACATTACTGGGCTCGTTTAAACATGCCTTTACTCAGTAAATCTATGATAAGTACAACTGACTCATAATCAATATATTCAACACACAATCGACTTGATCAAAGCTCGTTCCAACTCCCACTTTTTTCTGCAGTGGAATGAATTTGGATTGATTTTATTACTTCCTTAGTGTAAATGCCATGAGGTCTTCGGTACCCCGTGGGGGATGAAAAGGTCGGTTTGGCATTTAAGGCTATACTTATCAGGTAGGTAGCACAAGGTATTAATTAATTATTGCATATGAAATTACAAAGTACATAAAACCTACCATCCGTTTTACCTACTTTAAATTTATTTATTTATTTAACACTTTAAGCACACAAATGTAAAGAGACGGACTTAATGCCATAAACATTTTCTACCAGTCAACCTTTGGGTGATGCAGAGATAAACAGCAATATCGAAAATTGTAGAATAAATATTTATTATATACCTATTAACCTATATATTATATAATATAATATAACTAAATATTAATAAATACAAAACAGATAAATACACGAATATACTAAAACAAATAAAACAAGCTAAGGGAAAACATTACCGACGGGGTCGAAAGACCAATGCCTGCTGGGGTTGCGGGTTTGTCTGAAAGGGATATCGCGGCCCCGGCACACAGGCAACGGAAGGAACACGGGTGGGTTTTAGTCAGTAAAAGTCTGACACACCCTCTCGCTCTGCCCAGAGCGGGAGAAGTCATTTGATGATTTCCCAACCTCAAAAAAAAAAAAAAAAAAAAGGGAAAACATTAACGTTGTGATGAGACTGTCAGAAAACTGCTACTCTAAATTGAAAGGTCGGACAGATTATTTTCATAACATAGAGAACCTGTGATATTAATATACAGAAAAAAACCTACTTTTGCTGAACTTACGATAAACGAGAAAGGCAAAATAACAGCAAGGAGCAGGGCAAAATAAGTAGAACGAAGTTAGGAAGGTAATCCCTGTTAAAAAAGAAACATTATTTAAACGAGCTTAACAGCAATCTTCCACATCAATAATTTGTAAACTTGTTCGCACAAAACTTCACAGCCAGACGATTACGGTAATGAGGCGCGCGATAAGTCAGCAATCAATAATACTGAGCTGATTAATGGCGACGCTGGAGCGACAAAAACAGACTTATACACGACGCGATTGTCGCGCGCTTATTAGCCACATTTCGCC
This sequence comes from Agrochola lota, assembly GCA_947364205.1. Classification (NCBI taxonomy): domain Eukaryota; kingdom Metazoa; phylum Arthropoda; class Insecta; order Lepidoptera; family Noctuidae; genus Agrochola; species Agrochola lota. Next base: position 10,395,572 of record OX376223.1, on the reverse strand, counting down.
AAACGGTCGATGAAGACACGCGGGGCAGAGTCGGGTGTTACCCGTGTTGCCTTCGCCTTCAAAACACACGTTCTGGTAAAGTTATGATGTACTCGTAAAAGTGGGGAGTTGTTGATGGTTCCACGACGGACAGAACACCTGAGCTCGTTGAAATGTGGACCGCATTAAACACTGATGACGACATTACTTGCCTGTCTTTGTTTTGGCAAGTTTGCCTTTACACAAACTTGGTTGAAAGCAGCTTCTTTAGGAATAAATTATATAAATATATTATGTTCTAGTCCTGTTGCTAAGGTTAAGCCTGATTCACACGATGCTATTTAATTGCCCGTGGCATATCATAACTTGAAGCAACAATAAAAGTTGCTTCGTCTAAACAGTGTTTACATTACAGTTAGAATAAAATTTTCCTCGATTGTAATTAATCTAAATCATAATTTAACTTTATACTTGAATATATTTTTTTATTTTTTTTATTTTTATTATTATAAGTGTTAAAACGATTCACGGCATTGGCCGTTTTCACACTTTGACGATACCGTCATATCGTCAGCTCGGACAACGACGATATCAGCCGACAATATCGGAACGATATCGGTATGTGACAAGATGTAACCAACAGCTTATTGTCATGCGGTATGCCACAGCAGCATCGAATAGTCGCGTTGCGCCAGCAAAAGCTTACATTGCCGTGCGATTCAAAAGAGTAAGAGTGTATTCGGAGTAATAATAACAGCAGTGAACAATTGCACTGTGTCGTCCGCCGATAACGGCACGACAATCAATGTCGGCGACGATACCGTTGACGACACCGACACAGTGTAAAAGCGTTTAGTAGTAATTGTATGAAACTACCAATCCGACAATATCGTGTAGTTATCGTTATTGTCCAATGTGAAAACGATCATTTGTTGCTTCAATTTTTGTATTCCGTGACATAATGCATCAAACTTGCATCGTGTAAATAGGGCTTTAGTTTCAGTCTGTCAGGCTTAGAAAATTGTTACATTTAGAAACCTGTAGGATCAACGAAAGTTTCGATGGCTTAATAGGTAATTTTGAATGTATTATTTATTTATTTATCAAAACTTCATGCACAAGTAAAAAACTGTACAAAGGCGGACTTGATGCCTGAGGCATTTTCTACCAGTCAACCTTAGGCTGATGCAGAGACAAAACATAGCAGGTGCAACATAAGGGATAGATAACTTGAAAATTAATACACACTAATACATAGATACATACATACATATAAAGCGAATAAACATAATGTATGCTTTATCTGTTGCCAAATTATTTAATTGCCTATAATCATTCCGATCAACCAAACAGAATAAACTCGCGACAATCAAAGAAGCCCGATTTAAGGCTTGTGCAGACCAGCGCGACTTGTCGCGCGACGCGACACCGGTTATTGTTATACTGTGAAGTTTTCTTAGAAATTGTATTGTTCGTGTCGCGTCGCGCGACAAGTCGTGCTGGTCTGCACAAGCCTTCAACACCTATAAAAATATTTTCTGTAGTGATGGGAAAAAATTATCGGTTGCTTTTAAAACCCTTTCTCGAGAAATAACGATTCATCATACTTAGAGTTTGTAATCAACAATTTATCGACATTGCTTAAAACTGATTCTCGAGACGTATCGTTTTATTACACGTCATCATCATCATCATCAGGTAAAAAAATATCACTTTTGTAACATTTTTAGGGTTCCGTAGCAAACAAGGAACCCTTATAGTTTCGCCATGTCCGTCTGTCTGTCCGCGGCTTAGTTCAGAGACGGTTAGTACTAGGAAGCTATAATTTGGCATATGTATACATATTAATCATACCGACAAAGTCGTAAAATTAAATCAAGAAAAATATATTTTTTTATGGTACCTCTCCTACACGTAAAGCGGGGATGTTTTTTTTCCCTCATCTACCCCATGTTGTGGGGTATCGTTAGAAAGGTCTTTCAAAAATATTGTGAGTTTTTCTAAATCATTTTTGGATTCAGGGATCCGTTTGCGAAATATTAAGCTTTTAACTGAAATTTTTTGTTAGAATCAAGTGTGCCCCCCCCTCCCTTCTAGCTAAATAGTTGTACTTGGACTTATGAAAAAATTCACAGCAGTAGTATATACAACGAAATTAAAAGGAAAACTATGAGAGCTAAGCAGGCTGTACAGGTTAACGAGAAATAATCAACCAACTTAAATTTGCAGTTTGAAAAACATGATCTCCCACACATTCCGTATGGGAGAACACGTTTTTCAACTCCAATGTTAAGTTTTTTCTTGGGATAAATTCATCCCAACTACGGAACCCTTCATTGTGCGTGGTCCGACACGCACTTGGCCGGTTTTTATTCACTTTCGTCACTTAATCCAGAAAAATTCGGATATTCATAAAATAAATGAATTTTCAATCATGTAGTCAAAATGTACGTCTCTTCTAAAGGCTACCGTTATAATTTTCTTTCGATCGATTTTGTTTTTGTATATATATTTTTTTTTTTAAGCATTGCCCCACACTAAGAATTTCTTCATGTATCGTGGGTGCGTTTACAAACATAGAAACTCACATACACTAACACCCAGACCCGGAACAACTACTTGCAGACCATACAAATATTTGTTCCGTGCGGGGATCGAACCCACGACACGTTGCGCAGCAGTCGATCGCTCAGCCACTGCGCCAACCGTGTCGTCATATATTAAGACACACATATGTTAAGACATTTAATAATACAGTAATTTCTCTCTTTTCTTAACGTAATGTTTGTAAAAGTATCGATTTTTCAGAACATTGATTTTATTCAATCAAAATACGGTTTAAAACGGTCACAACACTACGGCAACGAACTCAAACACATGACATTGTAAGCATGTCTTAATTAATCAACGATTTGTTCGTGTTTTTGAGTACATTTTTCCAATATAAAGTGAAACTTGGTGCTTAGGATTGATACTCATTGTTATAGTGTATGGATAACATATTAATTCATTAGGATTATGAATTAGATTTTTAGATTTCTTACGTAGACGTTTAATGCGAAACGTCAAATCGGGCTTCTTAGATTGTCACGATATTAGTCAACATCTAACCTATTTTGATAGCAGATTAACTGATAACACAGTTGATCAGACTTTTAGGGTAAGTTTTGATGGCAATAAACTCGCCTTCTATTACATGGGACTTAACCATAACTGGCGAGATATGTTTGCTCTGCCTAACCCTTTGGAGAAAACAGGCTTGATGTTATGTTGTTTGTTACTGTCAGCTGAACAGAAGATCATTTTAATGAAGGCGTATCGGTACTAAAGATATTATATTATTTCATTTTCTTACCTTCAAGTCGGCTTTATGTCTTTTGTTTCGAACTAATTAGCTTTACAAGTACCCGTTTCAGATTCCAGTCTATAGAAACCATATCAAAACCTTATCAACTTTCAATAGAATCAAATTTTAATTATCTGACGTTTAAGGGTCAGTACACATCGAGACGAGACGCTGACGTGACGCGACGCAGCGCACACATTTTAAGATAGTGATACAGAATATAAATTTATTTACTACACAAAAATATACACATTTTATTGAGATAACTCGAAAACGCTTCGCGGCGTCGCACTACGCCTCGCTGCGCCTCACTATGCCTCGCGGTGTAGCGCGATGCATCACGACAACGCAGCGGTGCTTCGCCCGTAGAAGCCGTGTGACGCAGCGCGACACCGCCACGCCACGAGGTTCAGCCTGAAGATCGCGTGGCGGCTTGTCTCTACTATTTGTCGTACAGATTTCGTGTAGAGTTGATGAATTTCAGTCGAGTGCTCGAGTGAAAATTATAACGATAGACTCGGATCTCGTTATAATCGGACTTCTTGCAGAGAAAGAAGCACAACGAGACACCGTCGCGCTGCATCTGGCAGCGCGGCTTTGCTAGTTACAGCGCCGCTCTTGCACGCTGCGACTAGCGGCAAATGCGTCGCGCTACGCCGCGAGGCATCTCGAGGCGCAGCGCGGCGTAGCGTGATGCCGCGGGGCATTTTCGAATTATCTAAATAAAATGTGTATCTGTTTGTATAGTAAATTAAGTTATATTTTGTACCACTATCTTAAAAAGTGCGCGCAGCGTTGCGTCGCGTCACGTCTCGGAGTGAACTAACCCTTAAGCTACAAAATGGGAATCATTTCAATGTAAAATAAATCTTGTTTCTATGTAGTGTTGGCTAAAAATCCAATAAAGTTAGTGGTATCAGAACGTAATACACGTTAGGATTTGGCATCGGTATTTCCGAAAAATATGGAAACTGCATCCTCGTTGCTTCTGATTTAAATGCAAAGCCTTGAAATGGGATCGCGTCGCTGGAATCCGATCATTTATCGGGTCCCTCCATTGTTGGGAATCAAGCGTATTTGCTATTGGAAATTATTATTTATTTTGAATCATTTATTGATATGCGATAAATCAGTTCGCATTTAGAAGACCGTAGTTTTATCAGAGCGGTTTTTTATAGTGTAATTATTAGTAGTGTACCGTCGCTACCACTATTAGTAAATCAGTAAACAATATCAACCAAAAGTTAATGTTGATAACTTACATTATTTTACCTAAGAATCTACAGTATGCTAGGCACTGATTGACCATAATAATTGCTCCTGCAAGTTAGCATAAGCGTAACATATACTCTCTACTGTCCACAAGAATGTGGACAAAAGAAGGTGACTTAATAGTGCTTTTTCAATAAAAAACGATTTGTCATATAATGGAAACCATGGACCAATATTTAATGGATTAGTACTATATTCATTTGCAAACATTTGTAAATTTTCAATTAATTGTAATTTTAAGCGTAGCTGGCGTCTGCCAAACTCATGAATAATGTTGTTAACCGAACTTAATGCGCTCAGAATAATATTTTATTACCAGTAATGGCGGCAGTACGCGATGTGAATATTTATTGCAATTGTACAATCTGAAATTTGCCTGTTTCATAAATAATAAAATATTGTTCATAGAACCTTCGAAGTTTCGAAAAATTTACTTTGTACTAATGAAACAACTTGTCTTAATCAAAATAGTGATTGATCAACTCGAAATTCTAAACAAATTGACTCAGTAATTCTTAAGAAAAAAGAGTGACATCAAGTAATTTCATGAGATGAGAATCCACTGAAAGACAAATCCGTAGCAATTTAATATATTCCATAAGAAAACTTATAATAAAACAATCCTAACAAAACTTCTTCAAGTTAATTCTTTAAAATGTAAGATCTTGTTCTTCTCTTCGTGTGGCTAGTTAATAACCTGGTGTCAGAGTTTTAAAGCCGCCCATGGGCGAAAAACATCTATGATTACAACAATTAAATCGAATCCTACAATAAATAAATAAACATTGTTCTTTAAATGATTTAACTGAATGTGTATACATGAGTCAGTTCTGTTCAATATATGGAAACTAAAATAGTTAAACATGCTTTGAGTTGAAACATTGCAGCAAAGTTTCATATTTGTGCAGACTTAAGGCTTGTGCAGACCAGCGTGACTTGTCGCGCGACGCGACGCCGGTTATTGTTATACTGTACAGTTTTCTTAGAAATTGCATTGTTTGAGTCGCATCGCGCGACAAGTCGCGCTGGTCTGCACAAGCCTTTATACCTAAGGCCAGCGACTTCGCCTGCGTCAAGGTCGGAAAATATCCGACAGGAACGTACTACCGAGATAAAATGTATCCTATGGTTATTAACTATCAGTGCAGTTAATTAGATCCAAAACCGTTCAGCCGTTATTGCGTAATTGAGTAACAAACATCCAAACATAGACATGTACTAACTTTCAAGTTGAATAACCCTCGCTATAGTGGGGGTTAGATACCGGGGGTTGAGAATAAGAAAAGGTTTCAATTTTTCACTCAATTCTTGTATATTCGTTGATGTAGTGATTACACCGTAGAAAACAAGTGGTTTAGTGGTTAACAAGATTTCTTAAATTCTAAGACCCTATATTATCGGCGGAAAATCTTGACACCGCGATTCACAAATCGATCGAAATCGTACAACGCCATCTAGTGACGAGTTAGTATAAAAAAATTACGAACATTTGACATTATGATCGCGGTTTATTCAGATATGGTCTCTGTACGGCTAAACACAAGTTTATAGTAATATATATATATTACATTATTAGTAGGGTAGTAGAATACCTACATACGTTGATGTTTTGGATTTCATAGCTTTTGCACAGAAAAACGAATCATAATTATTTATTTTAATGGACGACAAATATTTTTTCGATAAAAGTACTGTCGTTCTGCTAATTAAATGCTCGCGTTAATTTTATACTTTTATATGTACTTTACTTTATTACTTTTTTCCTCAATTAATTTGATAAACTTTTTAAAAGTTACTGTCGGCGCCGATGAACGTCAAAGTGTCAATATATCAGGAAAAAGGAACTTTAATTTCCCTTAAAAATATTTGGAAACGACCCCGAAACATTTTCTATTCAAGTAAAGCTGTTCAAACATTAGCAATGGCAATTTAATTACACAAAAAAGAAGAATGCGAATTTAACAGAGCGCTGGAGTTCAATTAAAATTCAATTACCACACCAGCTGAAAAGAAAACAAGAAAACCATAATGCGGATCCCGTTTTGCAGTCAAAATTCAGTGCAATGCAATTCGTGTGTAAACGCCCTGAGATGGGCTGCACATAACTCAGGCCGTCGGTGGGCAACCTAACAAATGGCTAGCAATCTAATTGAATTATGTCACCTGGACACTAGGTACCGTCTCAATTTAGACTAATTTATAACTACGGCGCACACAGATATTGCAACTGTCCTACACAATTGGATAAACGTATGTGCGTTAGTCCGTAAATCTTGGTTGTCAGGCAACTTGTCTGTGTCCTATTTGGGCATAAGTTATTAGTTACTAAAGATTAATAAGTTCGTTACTCACGTGATAGCAAACACTGCATTTTGAAGCTCCGTTCAAACTTTGTTCGATATTTGAAACTATGCTCATAGCGTTACTCGGTTTCAAATAATCTGTCAATTTACATACAAAAGAATTTGCTCGTTTTCAAAAACGGGCACTAATGCATCAAATACATCAAAAATATCATCGATGGTCACAAGTTGACCACGTTAGAGACCCTAAGTAATTCTCATTATCAATCAATCTGCCTAGCCTTTTCCCAACTATGTTGGAGTCGGCTTCCAGTCTAACCGGATGTAGCTGAATACCGTATTTTACATGGACCGACTGCCTATCTGACCTCCAGAATCCAGTTAGTGATATGATACCCCTTGTTAAGAATGGTTGTCAGACTTTCAGGCTTCTGACGACCCGTAACAACTGTCAAAAATCCACGAATGACAGCCGGGACCAACGGCTTCGCGTGCTTTCCGAGGCACAGAGGAGTCTCGGTATGTTAAGATGGTTATCCATCCACAGACCAACGCCGGCAAGCGTAGCTTAACCTAATGGATCGAAAGGTGCGGCTGTTATCATTTAGCTACGCGCTCCCCTAGTAATTAGGCTCCTCTATGATTCTCAATACCGTTGTCAAAAATATTCACGTAACATTTAAACTACTTAAAGTTCCAGAAACCTGTTCATAAATGATACTTTAGAAAACAAGGGTCTAAACATAATGTTAAAATCCAGTTAGTGACCGGAAACCCCGTCAGGTTGAATAATAGAGTCAACGGGGAAATATGTAGGGAATATTTGTTATTCAACGGATCCCTCTGAAATGGTGAATACACGTAGTTTCGAAGCCGAAGCAACTTGCTTGTACAAGATACTCCATATCTCGACTCATGACATAGTTCTTCAAGTACTTTTTGAAAGGAAACGAGGGCGGAATACTTTTCTTCGTTAGGTGGTGGCTGCTTAATTTCTTTTGATTTTCAGGAAGTAGTAAGCAAGCTCTTGAATTTTGTAGAGACAGCCTGCAGTTCTTTGCTGATTTTAAGGTAAATAAAAAATTATCTCAAATTCTAACTAATAATATAAATGCAAAAGTGAGTTTGTTTATTTGATTGTTCCTTTGTTACGCTTTCACATTAAAACGGCTGAACGAATTTGGATGAGATTTAGCACATGGGTAGACTATGACCTAGGTTAGGACATAGGATACTTTTTATCCCAATATTCCCACGAGATCAAGATGTATGCGGGAGAAACCGCGAGTCGCAGCTATTTTATCAATAATTCAAAATCTTTGCTGTGATTGAAATCGCAATACTACCATTCGAGTACCTAGTGCTTTTATGAAGGAATCTAAATAATTGAAAAACCCATAAACTCTAAATCATAATCCTTAAACTCCTGGAAAATTCTCACAAAATTAGCGAAAACGAAGTTAAAAGTGGCAGTGATAATTAAATTAATGTACCTCTCCCATGTTAACCGTTTATGGAGTCGGGGGTAACTTTAAATTACGTTTTTATTGCCTTACTTGATACCCTCGCTCTGTTAGCCTGAAGTTAGGGCATTTACAAACTGAACATTCTATGACGCGCGAGCGAACGACTGCAGTATTCACGGCGCGATTTATGCGCGACAGTAACCGCGTAAATCGCGACTTGTGACTGCAGCTAGTTCGTAACTTCTCATCGAAATTCTGTATTCACATGCAGCTAAAGTGATTAATTCGTCATGTAGCTTGTTTGGCAAATAATTTAATACAATGTTTTGAGTTTCTTTATTTTCTTATGTTAAATATTTTGGATCCTGTATCTGTGTATAGAATCTAGCCCTTCTAACTTAACAGACAGCTGGGGAGTTTTTTGTGCCACTTCTTCTTCCCACTAAGATGTTTTGGGGGACTCTCTTTTGTAATCATGACGAAAAAGTGCTGATTCTCAGCCCAATTATTTTTGCCAACGTAGATTGGCAAAAAGAATTGGCAAAAAAAATTAATTTAATTATTATAATTAAATTTTTAAAATAATTGCAAAAATAATTAAATGATTGAATGCCAGTCATGTAGGTATAATCGCGAAAGCACTAGTATGGTTACACCCTTACTTGACGTGCAAATATTCCCTTTATACTTCCTTCCTAATTATATTTCATTAGTCTGTCCACGCCCCTGGATTTCATAAATCAGACAAAAATTTAATTGGACTCCTCAAAAGGATGAAAGGCTATTAAATGATCTTTCTTTCGGAAACGGCGAAAGTTCTGATTGGCGGAATTGACTAGCAATTGAGAGATTGTGAGTTTTTACTTCACAACTATAAGTGTGGGAGCACTTTTTAGTACCAATGAAACCTAAAAACGTTTGGCGATTTAACGGTTTCTGGAACGTGACATATACATGTCGACAAATTGGTTCAATTCTAAGGAACAGGAGTCTAAAACATTTTTTTTTTTTTTTTGTGAAATCGAGTTATTATACAAAACCTTACGTTTTGGCACAGTTCCAGATCCACTACACGTTTGGTACTTTGTATCAAACTCGCATTTTCTTTCGATCAGTGAAACAATCTTTTAAAGAACAAGGAAAAGTACCCACACGAAAATAGATAGATTTAGTGCAGGAGATATCAGGCGCTTCACTTTTTGTTCATTGTTGTCTATATATTTGGCGACTTTCACAAAATGTGAACAAGTGAAAAATGAATTCATTAGTAAACCGATGCAATGATGTTGGATTTCGGCACTCCAATATCTTTTACTCGCGTATCGATTAATCGAAAAATGAAATAAAATGAGCATAAACGTTCATTCATATGTAATTTAGTCGGTATCGTGTGAACGTGGAATTAAGCAATAATGAACATTCACTCGCGTGAATCGTCTGATATCAGGTTTAGACATGACACAATTTGTTCTGTCTTTCCATCATTATATTCTTACAACACCTTATAATATTTAGCATTTAGCAAAAAAACGCCTAAAAAAACCCGTTTCTTGTATGCCCCCCTCCCCTCCCTTGAATTTTTAGCTTAATTTAATTTTTTATTATTTGTTACCATAACGGCAATAGAAATACACAATCTGTGAACATTTCAACTGTCTACCCATTACGGTTCATGAGATAAAGCCCGCTGACAGATAGACGGATGGACGGACGGACAGCGGAGGTTTAGTAATAGGGTACCGTTTAGCACCCTTCGGGTACGGAATCCTAAAAAGTAGTTTAAAAAGCAATACTTCAAAGTAAACAGTTGTCGAAATATATTTAATGGTTATTTCCGAAGTTCAGACAAGTTTCGAAGACGTTGCCCCAGCTTTTAAACAGCATATAGTTTATTATTCAGAACAAAAAGTTCAATGAAAACGGTACATTTTAATAATGCTTTGTTATTTTCTCTAGTAATGGAAGTACATTTAGAAACTGAAAGGAAGCAAAACTTGTTATTTTAATGGGTTATTCAAACTAGATTCCGAATAAGAAGGACCAAATTCGAGGATGTTCTTCTAGAGAAGGTCGTTTTATTTTCTTCTACGTCGAAGAAGTCGAGAAGTCTTTGGGACTCTCCCAACGACTTCTCGACTTCTTCGACATAGACGGAGACGGGAGTAGAAAGGAGGACGTAAAATAGTTATCAGCGTTCATTCTTAAAGTTGGCAACGTCGTAAAGAACTGTCAAATATTTACCTGTTTTGATTAATTTGGCAAAATAACTGTATGGAAATATGAAATTTCACTAACATTCAATTTGCCTAGCCTTTTCCAGACTATGTTGAGGTCTGCTTCCTATCTAACTGGATGCAGCTGAATACCAGTATTTTACATGGAGCGACTACCTATCTGACCTTCACAACCCAGTAACTGGGTTGTAACTGTAATAGTAACTGGGTAGTACGATACCCCTTGGTAAGACTGGTTGTCAGACTTTCGGGCTTCTGACGACTCGTAATGACCGTCAAAGATCAACGAATGACAGCCGGGACCAATGGCTTAACGTGCTTTCCGAGGCACGGACGAGCCTTCGTATGTAAATATAGTCACTCATCCACGGACAACCCCGGCAAGCGTAGCTTAACCTGATGGATCGACCCTTGCGGCTGTTACTACTTAGCCACGAGCTTCTCTTACATTGAACTAAAATATTGATTATGAAATGCAATCATTAATATCTTATAAGTTATTTGATAATTTCCCAACCTCCAAAAAAAAAAGACATTTTGTTTATAGGGATTAGATCCCAGCTGATGTTTGTAACAATTTTCAGTTTTAAATTACATATATGTTAGCATTTGTTATTATTTTATTTCATCATTTAAAGCAATGCTCAAAAATATGATTTATTTTTATAATCATGTATTTGCAGTTATAATATTTTAATTTGTAAAGTTTTTACACTTGTTAAACTGATTTTTGCTGGCTAACAGCAACTACTTAGCTGTCAACCGGTAGCCTACGTGTATTATCTCACTTGGGAACCTATGTTCCCAAGTGAGTAGCTGAGTAGCTCAACTGCTATCAGTTGAGCTTCAACACTCGCTGAGTGAAGACGTATTTCGTGTAATAGGGATGGTGACAAATAATTTTTTTTATTCCGTCATGGAGATTCTTAAAAAAATATTGGCCACAGAGTTAAAATGTGTCATGACGTCACGAGTATGTAGATTTTATACTTACTTATGACGTAGCGACACCCACTCCTCAACTTAAAATCCGTTTTATTTAAGTATTTTTTTATTAATATGATAAAGCAAAAAACACGTGTCTAATATTTTTTATTATCTGACTGACGATGACGGACCACTTAGATTTTTTTTTAATCCAGGCATCTTCCCTATTAGAAACAGTATTACCAAACTGAAGTATTATTATATTATATTTTTTATTCATTTAATTGGTAAAATATTAACATAAAATCTTAGAAATAATTTACAAAGATATTATAATGTTAGATGCCTGCTACTAAGATAAACCTGAATCACAGTCGACATGAGCTCATACTTTATGTTAATTGTAGGACAACAAAATAATATTAATATTAAACTGAATATAAAGCTATAGGTACAGACTTTGCTATCTTTGCCACTATATAGTGAATTACATACGCTCTAACAAATCACACACACAGCTTTTAATTTAGTAATTAACCTTTTATTTAACAAATGCGGCTAATGTGGTTATTGAGGCTACATTGAGGTTTGGTGTTAATTAAAATTTATCATCATTATTAAATTCCGATATTTCTGGCATGTGTATTTAACATGTTTATGATTAAATTATGACGTAAATATTCGTTCATTTTTGAATAATTGGTTAATGGATATTTGAACAGTCGTTAAGAGCACTGCATCTATTGTGTGAATTTTATGACCATTTATGCTCTTGAGCAGACCTTTCTTTTACTATTCTCTATTGATTCTTCTTATTGAAGTAGTATAGGTACTTAACTATATTTGCTCACTACTTACTAAGCATAAAAAGGTAGCACCGGTGAGTGAAGAGTAGTGTGGAAATCGGTTGTCATGGTATGGGCATGTGATACGAAGAACGAGGGGAATGTCATGAGGAACATTTTGAGTACGAATGAAAGAAAGAAAGAAAGAAAGAAAAAGTATTTATTGAGACTCGCACAGGAAATCACACATACTAAAAACACACTTAACATAAATAAAAAACACTAAAAAACAAGGTAACATTAAAATTTAAAGAAGGAAGTTCTGCACGAGGCCAAAAGGCTCCTATCTCAGCATGATGCCGCGACATTTAAAATGTCACAGCGCTGGTATCCTGATGGGGCCCGAATGTGGTTGGCTACAAGCGTAGATCAAAGAAACGATGGATGGCTGTGTGAAAGATGTTATGGCTAGAAACGAACTGACTACTGAGATGACGACCAATACAGAAGTATGGAAGAAGAAATGTTTCGACAACCCCAAATACATTAGGAGAATGGCAAGAGAATAATATTTTCCTCACTATTATTATAAGCATGAGTTTCAATATGTGTGATCAGAACCACTTTTAAGCCTATGGCGAACACTGTCACCATTGGTAGAAGTCATAGAAGGTAAGTTCTTCGCGGCATTGAAATGAACAAGTATTTTCCGCGCAAATAGTCTTTCGCAAAAATATCTTTCGCACAAGATAACCGATCCCGCTTTAAAATGGCGCCGGAAAATGTATGCAATGCTAATCACACATTAGTTAATTAATTTCTGCTTTCCTACATCGCACTTTACACTTTTTATTTGATTTTAATTTTTTTATCTGGTGTGTAAATGAATTGTGTGGTTTAGCCTGTGCTAAATAAATGTATTTTCTTTCTTTTCTTTTTCTTTCTTTTCTTTTTCTTTCTTTTCTTTTTCTGTCTTTTCTTTTTCTTTCTTTTCTTTTTCTTTCTTTTCTTTTTCTTTATTTTCTTTTCTTTCTTTCTTTCTTTATTAGTGAAACAAAAGCGGTAACGCACACTCCTAAAACAACATTGTCTGCGTCATATCTCGGTTCAACATCTTTATTCCGTCTTATAATCGCGCGTACGTATTGAAATCGATTACCGTAACACATATTTCTTCTAGAAGATCTTTGTCTACCTACCTATATTTTCTCACCAAAAACATAAGTTTTAATATGTGTGATCAGAACGACTTTTCGGCTTATAGCGAACAATGCCCCAATAGGCAGAAGTGGTAATTTATTCCCGCAAATATCTTTCGCACAAGTGAACAATCCCGTTTTAAAATGGCGGCGGAAAATGTAAGCCATCCTAAGCACACATTAGCAAAACAAAGCCCCGTAACGCAAGCTCCTAAAGCAAAATTTGCTGCATCATATCTCGCCTCAGCATCTCTTTGGTTAGGTCATAACGCCCTGAGGCGAGCCCCGTTGATTGTGTGTGAAATTATGTGTACATTCAATAACAATAGAGTCTGAAGCTCTACGGACTAAGTAACGTCTACTGCAGAGTTTGACAAATGCGTTGGTACACCGGTTGTGTGCTGGCCTATTATTTAAGAACCCCTGTATTGTACTGGATAGAGGTGTGCTATGGGGCTATGCTTGTATGTGTGTGGGCTGAACGTAGGCTTTGTTAAAGAATGTTAAGTTAAGTATGACACTTAATGCGTTTAGTTCGTTAAGCTTAAAACTTCATAATCTCTTTTAATAGACATCTCAAAGATTCTTGAAATTCAGTTTCAATATAATTTTCATCTAATTTACCAAGTAGAGCAACCTAGTTTACTAAGTCTTGCTGTTGCAATGGAAAATTGAATTTAACTAATTTTCAAATTTTATAAGAGTTTAAATAAAAGGAAACCCAATATATTTGATTAATTTAAAACTACGACTAAGGCCCCAATTACACTATCATATACTTATCATACAAATATGATTTCATATCTGTCAAATTGTATGATCATAGTTAAATGATGCTGTTCTTCATTTTTACACATTACACTTATGATCTTAAACACGTCATAGTGAATCAAGATGGATAACGATTTAGCCGTGTTTGAATTAGCCATTTTGAGGTAATATGGATATGATAAAATTTGTACGCTTGCTGTCAAATAAGATACCTTAATTATGATCATAGACAATATGAATCATATGTAGATATTATACCGTCCTATGTTCTTCATATAAAAATGACTCAGTCATCTCTGATCCTATTTCTATGATAGTCTAATAGGGCTCTAAGTACGACAACTCAGACATTTACTGCTTTTATAATTCAAATTGTCACAGAGTATAATATAACATTCCCGGGAGTTAGTAAAGTCACAGCATAAAATTTAATGAGCCTGTCAAGCGTCAAGAAGTTACGAGTAATTCGAATTAAAAAGTTTCGCTGGGAATTAATTTGGAGTGGCGCAATGAAGGCCCGGGAGCGACTGACATTTATTGTATACAATATGCCTGTAACTATGTCTCTCAATATATGAATATACAATATTTCAGTAAGTATCGTTCAAGAAATATGAAACTAACTATTCATAGGTAATTTAATTTAGGATGATTTGATCTTATAATTCAATAACATTTCATACATACAATAGTTTAAGCACAACAAAGAAAAGCCAATCATTTCATATCAAGAGAAGAAAATTATAGATTCGTATCTTCACCCAATTCAAACAGCCTAAAGATAGAACAAAATACTGTCAACATTATAGCTTTGCTATTGTGTTCCTCCGTGTAATAGAGACTCTTCATAACAAAGGAAATTATTTGAAAACTTTATTGTTGACAATTATACAATTTAACTGCCCTGAAGTAGATTGTACCTTATTGACACCGTACGCCGCACGAGTACGTCATTAGCACCGTAAATTTGACCAAACCACAGAGCAGGGAGACGCCTAGAAGGCCGCTGTTAGAAGTGGCATTACAACGCTTTCCATAGAAACCGAGCAGTCACCGTTCACTCGCAATACGACATAAAATGAAGTCCAGAAACTTGACGGCTTTGAAGGCGGTTCGTGACAGAAGTTGTGCGTTACGTAGTTTCCACGCCACGTATTTTATTACTACTGCCGTCTCTAGACGCTGCCAATGCCGTGCGGCGATTCCGTGCTCCGTGGACCAAACTGTATCACTTTACAGTCTACGGTGTAACATTATTCAGTAGGTTAACTACCACAGACTTATGATCTCACATCTCCAAAAGTTCCGTTTAAAGGGGTTCAATCCTTGACTCCTTATATCGTCCTTACAGCGGCCCAACCCTTTAGGAGCTCTTCAAACTTGGACGATTAAACGTTGGCCTGAATTTGCGTGCAAGTTGCATTAAGTGAAGATAATGGTGGCACTCGGTCTTTGGGGACATTAAGTGAGCTAGCTAAAGAGGAAAGTTCGCGGCTTGTCTCCATACTAGCAGACGTTTGTTGGCTTAATTAAGCGGACGATATTTACAACTATGTTGAGGGTTACGTCGAGTTAGTCTCGGTTTGAATTTCGGGATTGGTATTGTGTGGTATACCGTTAACTATGTCTACTTCTCTTTGCTAAACTACGAAGGTGAACGAAATTAGAGAAAATTCCATGGTGTAAATAAAATAATTTGGGTTAGGTTCTTATTTATTGATAAACAAATCAACTTTTAAGTAAACGTTCTTTGCACATCGGCAAAGAAAAAGACTAAGTGCGGATTTCAAAAAATTAACTGAACGCGATCAGCATATGTAAACTACGTTCAGAAGCCGAAATTCCATATTGTAATTATTTATTGATTAAAAAAACTACTTTTTTGTAAACGTTCCTGATCAGCACTCCTAAACTGCGTTCAAGAGCTGCCAGTGTCAATATTCCACAACAGTTTTGACACTGTCAGCTCTTGTTCAGTTTCATTGGTAAAATTGTCCTTCAATGATTCACTTCTCTACTTGGCAAACTTGTTTGTAACTGAACGCCTTTCTGCCATACCACTACTGTTTCAAGGGGTCTCAATATCAGATTACTTAGTAAACTACCAAGAAACGCTACTACCACAAACATCAAACGAAGACACATAATAGAGGAACCTACAAGGTAAAGTAACACCGTAAACTTGAATCAGTTCTATACCAAGAAATCCTCTTCCCACGTACTAACGTACAAGATACTCCTAGAAATGGATATACTTAATCTTTATTATGTACTTAGGAAACTTCCAAAGGGCCCTATTACGAATTCAAACGGTTCCCCTTTCCGAATATCCAACATCGGCTGAAAAGGCAAAAACAAAAGAATGTGAAACAAATGAAACAACATTCGCAATAGGTCCATGAAAACTAAATTTCCTTTTAAAATGTTCATTGAATTTCGTACGCATAGGAATGTCTTGGATCGTGCACAACGAGCGGTATTCAACCTATTATCATATTTAATTAAACCCTCTTCTTGCTATATCTACTAAGATTCGTATTACATCAAAACTAATTTATCTTGATCGCATATTTCATTAGCGCCCCCAACAGAATCCTCTAAAGAGGTGTTTTAGAATTTATGTAATTATTTAAAACATGAGTATTGGTGGCGCGGTCCCCGGGCGGAAATAAACCTCTCCATCTTTGGTATTCAGTATCCATGAAACTTTGGGATTGTTTATAGAGTTATGCGCGATCGTACAGTCAACTTGCCTCTTCAGACGATACAAATTTGAGTGCTTTTAAAATGAATTACATAGGTATTTCAGTAAACAAAAGACCAGGACTTTTTCATTCCCAGGAATAGCATCTAAGGGATGGGGCCAAGAATATCAGCTCTGAATTATGTCAGCTCTTGTTTAGAATCTGTCAATGTCCGGTGTCCGCGGCTCGTCGCAATCTGTCCGTGCCGGTGTGATTGATCCTTGACTGAAATGCATGGAACTGAAAGTGCATAGTTGGTAGTTTTTAGGTTATTTTACAAGATTATTTGTATATACCTATAGCGGCATCTACATCGTTAAATGCGAACTACGCATCAAAGACCTGACTTCACACAAAACCTGCATCGCGCAATTAGAGTGTACCGCGCGATAAACATATATACAAGCTTCCCGATTTCAACATCTGGGCAGTTGCCCGCCAGACACGACACCCGTCTGGTCGGAGGATCCTCCCTTTTCTATGGGGGATGAGTGAACTTTACACCCTGTTCCTCGTACTCCTAAATACTTATTAACAAGCGCTTCTCGTTATCAAACTAGAAAGTTTGACGAATTAAACTATAAAAACAACAAATAATGTACCTATGTTTGAGAACAATAATAAAAAAGTGAAATACTAACATTGATTGAATCGACAACCGCTGTTTATTTTAGTTTATGAGTGATCCATTTAATGGACGTTAACGGGAAGACAATCATGTCGAAATGGACTAGGGACGTATCGATAAGTCGCGTCGCGCCTGTGAACGAGCCTTTACGGAGCGACAAAGAAAGCACAATATCAGCCGAAGTCAAATGCACTAACCATAGTAATGACTGTAAACAAGACGGACGTTCATCACAGAACACACAAAGATCTATTCCCGATCGCTTCCAAATAGTCAATCAAAACAATTGTTGGAGCAAGTTACTGCAAACACTTAATAGTCAGAAACTGCTTCCCGTTCTATATTGATTCTGCTGCGAAGTGCTACAGGGAACGGAATAGTTTCACTTGCATGAACTACCACATTGTCTTTGAAAAGTCAATTTATTCGTCGTTAATCACTTAAATTATTACAAAATGCTGGTAACATGGAGACAACTTGAATAATGAAAGGTATTCGACCAAGAGTGAGAAATCACAGAAAAAAAACGAAGAAAGAAATAGGACATAACTACATTGCATAGTCACCCATCCTATTATTATATCACCTCAAACATTAAGTAGCAGGTGTTCTAAATGTTACTCTTGATAATACTGAACCAAACAAAAAACAATAACAAATTCTCTACCAAACATAATTTCTAATTAGCTCTAAATTTAGTTTTGAAATTCGTACGTAAACAGCGCGTGTCAGAGGTAAACCACGGCTAAATTGCGGCTTCGAGTGCACAAGATGTGTGGAAGGGCAGCTCACGAGCTGATTATATTATATAATTAGTTGAAACTACCTAATTCTGTGTTTACGTACGGTAATTCAATTTACTGTTCGGTTAATTGCTACATATGTGGAGTAGATGGGATAATCTGGATGTTTGCCTTAATCTGGCTAGTCATTGTGAGGTGATTTTGAATTAAGCTAAGTGTATAGAGAGGACATTAATTGTGTAGATATGTGGTTAATGTGGAGAGTAAATGAGAGAAATAAAGTGAATGTTGGTATACATGCGATTGTGAACAACCAGTTGATGCCCAAGAAGGCTCGACTGGCTGTTCACAATGTTGTGCTGGTGCCTACGCTTATGTATGGAAGTGAATGTTGGGCTTGGCAAAAGAAGCATGAATGTAAAATGAATGTGGAAATGCGTTCCTTGCGAAGCATGTGTGGTGTGACTATGAATGATGAGAAGGTTTATGAGGCAACGTTGCGGTGCGGAGAAGATGTAATGACAGAAATTGAAACGATTATGTTTAGATGGTTTGGTCATGTTGAGAGGATGAATGAAAGGCGACTAACAAAAGGTAGACAAGAGGTAGAAAGGTAGAAAGGTAGGACAATGCACATGTGAGTGGAAACGCAGTGAGAGGACGCCCTAGGACATATACAATGTTGCCCATGGGCATGAATCAAAGCAAACAATCATGAATATTCAGTAAAATATGGGCTGTGAGCCCATGTTTGTATTGTTTTTCGAAAATGAACTTAAAAAGTTCTATCTTTAATAGATTTCATGTTATTAAATTTTTTTGTTTTTTGACTAGCGTTTGCCATATCTCCGATGTTATTGGCTCGGTTTGGATTCTGTTTAGTATTTTTCGTGTGAGCTATTTTATCGGAATAACAATTTTTTTTTATTAAAGTTTGTCGACTTTGAAAAACTAAAATTTTTTTTTTTTTTTTAATTCTAAAAAATCTGTATTTATTTAAAAAAACACAAGTGTAAGTCCATAAAATCATAGGGCTATTTTGTAAAAAATTAAAATTAAAATTAGAGAGATCTTTTAAAAATAATTTTCGATAATTTTTCATAAATATTCAGAAAAATACGGGCGGTCATATGCCCATGGGCAGCATTGTATACTGACGTTATTGGTGCTGTTCTTCAGAAAGGTCAGGCGCGTGGTACTCGCAACTGGCGTGCGTGTATGACCAGATGTTTGTACGTAAACGAGTAGCAGGTGACGTTCTGTAGTTACTGCCTACCCCCGTGGAGAGAAGGCGTGTGCTTATGTATGTATGTGTATAATGTTAATTAATTGTATAGAAACTTTATAACTGTGTACCAATAATGTTACCAATGCAACCTTTTTGGCAAGATTTTAAGTCATATTTAGTCTACCTTGAAAATTGTTTTATTACCCTGGTTGAATGTCACTTGCAAGTCAGTCATAAAACAACAAGATCTATTTTTATATTTTTTTATATTGCTGCATTATGCTGAGACCAATAAGACCAAAAAGGCTCCTAGCCTTTTTGGTCTCGCACAGGTCGTTATTATTCTGTTAGTTTTTAATGTTTTGTTTTTATTTATATATTTTTTTATAATTACTTACTGTTTGTATTTCCTGTGCGTGTCCCAAATAAAATACTTTTCTTTCTTTCTTTCTTTTATTTGTGCAAATTTCACCAATTAAACTGAACGCGATCAACACATCTAAAGTACGTTCAAAAGCCGTCATTGACAATATTCCGAAACAATTATGGCACTGACAGCTCTTAAACTCGGTTTAGATGTGTTCGCGTTCAGTTTCATTGGCGAAATCCGCCCTAAGTGACAGTTAGATAGTTTCCACCTGGTGAAGTTTCAATTTACTGGGAATTTTTGTAAAAAGTGGTAAACCAATTACGAGGTCAATATTTGATTCAAAACACTTTAAACAAAAAAACCTTTTCCTCAACATTAATCACGAAATTCTTTAATGTTAATTTAATGACTCAATTATAAAATTCCTATAATTTTATTAAAAATTGTCTTTGTTAACGGCCGGTAGACAGAAAACCATAAAAAAAATTAAGCGCAATTTTCGCTCAAATACGACATTCCCTTCCGAGTCGTAATGTTGGCGGAGAGTAAAAGTTAGCAATATCCGTATAAATACTACGTAACAATAATTGGTTGCATTAAATATATACTTACATAGATGTGCAGAGCGAAATATCAAGTTTTTAATCACAATATTGTTGCACCCTGTTCGCTGAAACTAAATCCTCGAAAATGGGCTTTTATATAAAATTACTTACAACACGTAACATTGTGAACATACAACAAGATAGCATGAATCTCGAAATTAGTTCAAAATCCATGTTGAAAAAAACAGGTTACTTTTTTAATTTCCTCAAGACTGACTTCTGGCAGCAGACGAAAAACAAACAAATGAGAAGTTTCCCTTTATCCATCCAAAGAAAAAATTTAAGTAAAACCGTGACCAACTAAGTTTTCTTTGTGGAAGTTCACTTGTTCCACCCCTCTTTATTATCTGAATTTTATGAGAACCCGGCCCTCGCTGAATATATTTTTAACTAATTGTAAGATCCTTATAATCAAGGGATGCACAAAGAGGGAAAAGTGAATAGACTATTAGCTGAAAAGGCCGGGAAACGCCGCACAGGAAATTATAAGCACCATCTTACACAATATCTAAAAGAACTTCCGCCCTGTTATCATCTGACATTTTGAAGGCCGCTTTTTATGTTTAAAAATGAAATACGCCGTAAATGAATAAAACGATTCCAGTCATTTATGAACAACTTTATGTGCTAACTTTTGGGGTGAGAGAAATTTCTTAGGAAACTTGCCCTCCCAACTTTTCGCATAGCGGAATGATTTTTTTACAGAATCCTCGAAAATTATGGGCCAAGTGTTCATTATGTTAATGCGTATCGGGGTGAAGCAGCTGCTATTTCATTTATAGCTAGTACCTATTTATGTTATGAATATCGTAGGTTAGGACGAGCGTAGCTGTAGACATTAAAGAGTGCAATTCAAACAATTATGGAACGAGCGCAATAGCAAAATAATATGCGAAATCATTTTGCGTGAAACGGCTTTCTGCAAATGATGTCATTATGCTACGTTTAGATGGACCCGCTCCGCTATCTTCGTAATCCTTGCATGTCGTTGAGCGAGTTAGCTCGCACTTAGAACTGCACCTTTGCTAATTAACGAGTCGTTTCGAGGATATTATGGAAATAACACTTAACTAAGGTTTTCTAGGGTCGTTGCACATCGTTGATTAACTGAGGTAACATGATGAAAGCCAATTAAAAATATTCAGAGTGAGATTTCTCTCACTATTCAAAATCCGAATTTTTCATTGATATCGCGGTAACTTTATAATAGCTCGCTCAAAAACTTTTGTTTCGTTAAAACACCAATCAATTTTTCGATCGCTTTACTAGATGATCCGTGTTTTTATTTGACTTTGTATTTATTTTATAAAAGTGTATTTTGATCACTGGCGTTCATCAGTCTGTTTGCACTCAATCTTTGTTTCAAATTGAATTCCAACAGGGAAGCTATTGATTTAATTTAGCAACGGATTTTATTTCATTTACGTTTGAAATCAGGAAAGCCTGGTATCATTTGATTTTAATATTTATACTTACAATTGATTTATACTACTTCGATAAAAAATATAATATTAATTGTACTTATATTTTTAGTATAAACTTAGGTACCAAACATATAAGTACAAAGTTGATTTCTATTTTTTTATTAATAACAAGCAACACGAGAGCGAGAATGACTGCAAAATATCCTCATGAATTTTCCGCATGCCCAACTTTCCGTAAGATTCTGTCTTGGGAAACCTTAAAGTAAGCAGAAAAGTCGTATACTTTAGAACAACCTGTAACAGCTCCTTCTGAAAACCGGCAAAGAACAGCAAACAAACTAGTGGCGACTGCCAATTGATCGATAATGGTTGGGACCGGAGTAAATAGATGTATTGTGGTCGAAACACACGGAACAAATCTGTGTGTTGAACTAAAGCTATAACTCAGAGCTCGCCGATATTTATAGCCTAGTTGTGAAGCTTAACACGTTCGTGTGTTTGCAGCAACTATAATAAATTCTGAACAAATATCCTCGTATTTTCAATTACACGTCATGGCGTCAGTTCGTTTTTAACTTATCACGACTTTAATTAAGGAAATTAGTGCAGCTCGCACTGCGAGTGTTTGAGTTTTATTACTTACGAACTACTGCGCGTCCGGGTAATCGCTCGGGTTATCTTTGTGATTGTAATATATTCAGGTCTCAGCTCCTGAGAAATATACACGGCGGAGGATAAAGTATTCTGTGATGTAAAAACAAAAGCTAATGATCAGATAATTAAGTAGGTAATAAAGAGTTAATGATCTGATAAAGTAACTGAGCATAGTGAGCACGATTATTGTAGTTGATTTAGTTAACCATTTTTCAAGTTCGAAAAGTTGGTGTACTACACAACTCTGCCTAACTCCTCTGTGAAAACAGGCCTGATGTTATGAATAATATGTTTTAAAGAAGAATTAGTTTTGTTTGTATAAGATTTTATTTTATTTATTAAATTTGCGTTTTTTTTTTTTACTTTTACTTCGTATTTAATTTGTGGAAGCTTGTAAATGGCAATTATAAGCGTAAATTTTTCATTTATTATCTCTATAGATATTAGAATGTTAGCTTTCTGAAAAATAAATATTAAATAAATAAATAATTATTTACGCCGATTTTGTGCATAGAACATTAAATATATCATTCATCTAAATCGATTCAGCCGTTTAGTAGTTACGAGGGAACATAGAGACGGACATACACACATATATACATACAGGTCAAACACATAACCCCCCTGTATTGGCCTCGCCGCAGTCGGAGAAAAAGTACACCGTCTATTGCACATAAAAAAGTAAATAATGTTTCTTCTGTTTTCCAAATACCTAAGAACGTTAGTTATTTACTTATCTCGTGTAATCACATTTACTGTGATTTCTCAACGGTATCTTTACGAGAAAGTCTCTAGTGGCCAGGTGTTAAATACAGGGTATATTGTTTAAGCGGATACAATAAGTGATTTTACTAAAAGCCTCTAAGTATTTCCCGATATTAGTGTGGCGCTTGAGAAAAAGGAAGAAAGAAAACGTTTTTTTCTTTTCGCACTAACGTTATGGTATTATTTTTAAATAATATCAGAATCTTAAAAGTTAAAAAATTTCAAGAGGAGTGTTAACCCCTGACTCAAAAAGAGGGGTGTTATAAGTTTGATCGCTATGTGTGTCTGTCTGTGGCCCGTACCTCTTAAACGGGTGAACTGATTTGAATGCGGTTTTTTTTCTTTCCATTCCCAGTCCAAGACCCAGAGGCAGACCTAAAACAAGGAAAACGTGGAAAGCTGTAGTGCTAAAGTACATGAAAGAGTGTCAGGTATCCGAAGACGATATCGAGGATAGAGGGAAGTGGAAGAGAAGGACCAGACTAGGAAGGCTGACCCCACCACCATGTGGGATACATAGCCAGGAAAAGAGAGTCGTTTTACAAAGGAATTATCTAAATTCGAAACATTATTTTGTAGTCATTAATTAGGCTACAGTTCAAAAACTCTCGTGTTGTCACTATCAAAATAATCGTAAATAACCAAAACAAATCACCTCCATTTGAAAAATTTCAGAGCTCAATCTACCTACTAACTCGTGCGTAAACATGTTTCAAAATCTACATAAAACCGTTAATATTAAGTGGTCATACACAAAACATAATAAGCAATTTGAAGTCATATTTTTCAACAGGATTTTATGAGCATTTTTATTGAACTTATCAAACCTACTTTACTCTTTTTTATTATAACCTACCTACTCAACATGGCATCAGAACTTAGTTAAGTTGTAACGGTTACACCGCAACATAAGAACTACGCGTCAAAGACATGACGTCACACAAATCCTGCATCGCGCAATTAGAGTTTACCGCGCGGACAACATATATAAGAGTATCCGAAATCAACTTTCGGGCAGTTGCCCGCCAGACACGTCAACCGTCTGGTCGGAGGATCCTCTCTTTTCTATATACGATGAGTGAATTGTACATTCTGTTCCTCATACATCTAAAAAGTATTTACATAAAAGCCAAGAATATTTATTATCTAATATTCTATTCGAATACAAAGGGCTATTTTATGCTTACATTACATAAGAATGTTTCCCCTCATACATTTAAAACAAGTGGCCTTGTGTAACACGCATGGTAATACGTAAGTACAAAGAATTGATTTACTGCTCAACTTACCGGAAGGCACAAACTTCCCCAGCTGAGGGAAATCATGAACGGAACTTCTCCATACAAGAATTTCAAACTATGTTATGCACCAGATATTGCAGCTGCTGAGTTCGCATTTATTCGCTACTTACTTCAAATCCTCGGATAGATTTCACTGAAGTAAAAAATTCAGAAATATAAAATATTTCTCGTGGATGTTGTGGCTCGTTTAAATTTTTGAGGATAACTGCAAATAGGTATAGAGATGAAAATGTAGTATTTGAGATGGGTTTTTGGCGAGAACAATTCGCCATTAGAATATTAGGTATCTATACTAGCCCACTTTTTGGCACTCTACAAAAGAGTTTTAACAACAATACAACCATAATTCATTTCTAATGCGTGCGAGCAGAAGTTTTAATATACTGTCTCATGAACATGATTTGGATATATTCAATACCAGTGTTTCGCGGCTGAAGCATTTGTTGGTGAAATGCTTTTTTACGGAAAATAAATTGTTAGTTTGTTGTTTATCGTGTACTATTTATTTCCTAATTTATGTTCAATATGTATTTTGTACCTTCCTTTTTTTTCGTTTTTATTTTCAGTGTTTATCAGTGGAAACTTGTAAATGGTGTTCTATTTTATGTAGTTTAAAAACACTGTTAGTTACCTGTAAGTTTCCCGAACAGAATAATATAAAACAAAATAAATAATCAATTTACGATTTAATTAATCTAATCAATAAGTTTCAATGACTACGCTAAAGTTTCAAAATTACCACCTTACCAAAAGCTTCTTAATAAAAATAAAAGCAAATAATCATAGTCAAACTCGCTGAAAAAACAACAGAACAAATTACCGTGAAAAATTCGGCAGCGATAATTTTATAGGGGAAAAAATATTCACATTTTTCGGCATACAATCAGAAGGAATTACGTGAAGCTATTCATCGGACCAGGCTTAGTATTCCATCACCAATCACGTCGCTTCAGAGGGAGGCTTCAAATACTTCATTAGGCAGTTTCACGCCCCCCCACCTCTCCCCATTTAAAGGATAGCGCTGATGAGCAACATAATCTGAATTTTGACGATTTGTAAATAAAATCTTTTCTCAGTTGAGTTTGGAAAGGAATAAAAACATTTTTGTATTCACGGCACGTTTAGGGCTTTAATGCGATTTTTATTTAGTTTTGTTACTGAGTTTATTATATTTTATAGAACTTTTGAAATGATATTCATACAGTTACAATGACTATATTCATGTGCACTCTAACTTCTCTACTATGGCAAAGTTTCAAATAGTTTTTCTGTATTTTCTAAAGTTATCATATACAGAACTATACTCCATTTGAGATAAGATTAGACATGTAAACAAACTTTTTTTACAGTCCGTTCAACCGATTCTGACTTCTATACCGTAGGGTTAAGGATAAAAAAAGAGGTTACAATACCAACTGTTTACTGCAGCTGCCATTTGTCATGCCTCCAACGCAATAGAAGTCAAAATTGGTTGAATGGACTGTAAAAAAGGTTTAGTATAGCTTCTGGCCACGACTTCGTCCGCGTGTTTTAACACAAAAGATATCCTATGGCATTCGGCAAAAGCGTAGCTTTCTATCAGTGGAATTATTTTCGGAATCAGATCAGTAGTTCTGAAGATTATCTCCTACATACAAACTCACAAATGTTACCTCTTTATTATATTATATTATTACTAGCTTCTGCCAGCAGCTAGCTTGTCCCGCGTGATATCTTTATAAATTACAGCCTATATTGCTCTGTAATATTATAGCATTCTACTGGTGAACGAATTTTTTAAACCGGTCCAGTACTTTTTGAGTTTATTAATTACAAACAAAAATACAAATATTTTCTCTTTATAATATTTGTGTAGATTATAGATTGAAACCAAATCCCTAGAATTTGAACAATAGCGTGAGACTGGTCCTTGCACGCCATACAACCCATTCATCAGACGGTTCTCAACTGTCCGCTCAACAGAACGACCATCGGTGCCAGTCACACGGGACTATCCTTGTTCGCAACCACAACGTATGTGTGACATTTGACGCCAACTAGACCAAAGCTCGTTTAAAGGCTCGTGCAGACCAGCGCGACTTGTCGCGCGACGCGACTCAAACAATGCAATTTGTAAGAAAACTGTACGGTATAACAATAACCGGCGTCGCGTCGCGCGACAGGTCGCGCTGGTCTGCACAAGCCTTGATGCAGCGAACAGGTTGGGCCAACAAAGTCACACGCATGTGAGTGATAGGATAGGATATAGGTATATACTATACACATTTGTTGTCAGTCGCTTACAAAATGTTGGTCCAAATTAGTCAAATATTTGGTAACGCAGCATCTATGAGTTGCATACCATGATTTGTTTAATGCTGAAATGTGACGTTTATTTTATTGCACCTAACGGCTTCAATATATAGTGTGATTTTCCATATTTCACTGCATAATCATAGTAGGTAGATAGGTATATTCCATACTCATGCAGAAAAGTTTGGTTGCTCTAGGAATGACGTTAAAAAGCACTCGGTCACTGTTTGTTCTGCTATCAAAGTAGGACACGAGCTAGCCATGACGTTTCAAGGGGGAACTTTATAAAGGAAGGCTATGTTTTTATCTACATATTATGTACTACATTATGTTAAAAATAAGGACAATGGAGTACCTACACACATACATAAACTTACGCCTAATAAACCGCCGCATGAATAGAGTAGGTACCAAGATTTTTATGAATCAAGAACTACTTACTTAAATAAGATATTGTGCAAAAGGATATCAAGACTAAAATCAAGAATGCAGGTTTGTTAGTCCTAACGTTTCCCCCTGAAAGTGATTTCTCAAACAATACATCAATGTACTGAAACAAAACTTCGAATAGATTAACCTATTACCTACCTACAGGTGGAAAAGAATAGAATAGAATAGAATATTCTTTATTATGTACACCATAAAAATACAGATATAAATGTAGACATTTTACATAGGGAAAAGAAAATGTAGGTATCTATAGTATCTCTGTAAAAGTTACAATGCATGTGTGTCGAGGCCTTAACTCGACACAAGTGCGTAGAGGTTTATTTGATGCAAATAAATCTGGTTTTCTGACGCGCCTTCTAATTCAGAATGAATCTCCATAATGGCAAACAGAGATTTCTATTATATATGAGATGAATGATGAAGATGTATATGAGATATTTTTTTGGAACAGACTGTTATCTCTAGACTAGATATTTAATGAAAAACTACACCAATAAGTGGTCTTATCAATATTTTAAAGTACCAACCTGACTACCTAAACAAACTATATTTCCGAGTAAATTTAATGTTCTCGGTGAAAAGTTCATGTACCTATTATTCAGCTCTGCCAACCCCATCGGAAAATAGAGGCGTGATATTATGTTTGAAATCATAGGCGCGCGCCAGGTAATCATCAACGAGTATCTTTAATGCTTTAAGTTTCAAGTTATTTATAAATAAAGCCTACCATGCCAAGTTTCAACATGCTTCAAGTACATGGGTGATTCTTGAATTAATGTTACTTTGACGTCTTTCGTGTGTTTTTGAAAAAACCCCGAGAAATCTTTTATTTTTCAGATAGGTAAATTGTACGCATTTTAATCATTAAAATTATGTCTATGACACAAAAAAGACCCTATATTTTTGGAGATACTAATATTAAGGATAATGTCTTTAAGTGTCGCTAAGTGATGATTTCGGTGATAGTAATAACGCAATGTTGCACCGAGTGATCAGTTCCACATCACCAAATGGTTCTTTCCGAGAGCAAATGCAACTTAAAAAAATATTCAAATCGCTATACCTAGGTGTGCCTATAACATTTGAAGATTTCTCAAAGAACCCATCATCAGATCCTGACCTGATGACAATGGGACAACTCCGAAAGTATACCCTTTCAAACAAAAAAAGAATATTGCAAATCCGTATATAAATGACGGAGTTACGCCCGAACATACATTAAATATATATATATATATATATATATATATATATATATATATATGTATATATATATAAACCTCCGAATTGATAACCTCCTCCTTTTGGAAGTCGGTACTAAAATAGACATTTTTTTAAATATAACATTATATACAACATTATTTTTGGCCAAAACGGAGAAACACACACCTACTCAAAGTACTCAAGTGAGTAAGTACTTCTTTGTATCCTAGCCTTCATAGCAATCATGATATTACATTTCACTTAGAATTAAACTTAAGGAGAGATAAAGTTTAGTAGGGAAAAGATATTATATTTCGTAGGAAAGCTCTCCTGATTTTCATGAACATTTAAACTGGACTGCCGCTTTCAGCCGTTTTTTGTTTCAGTGAATTTGTGACATGTGTGCTACATCAGGATGCAGAAACTGCATTTTTTCAAGTAAAATGGACACAAAAAAAAAGTTAAAAGTTAAATTGCTGTACAGTTTTTTAGAATAAAAAATTGTGAAAATAATATAATTGTAATATTATAATTTGACTATGGATAAATATGTCGGAAAAATTATCTATAAACTGAGCTGAACAATGAAGTAGGTACCTACGGAAGGCCATGTATTTGTTCAAGTTAAAACTGAAATGTACCAAACCAATCGCTTAGCCTTTGTACTGAGGGGCTATAATTGCCACATTGAGCAATTCCTCTAAAAGCGATTCATTTCCCGAATCCCCAACAGATCATTAGCGATTCCCCTAATATTCATAACATGGTGACACATATTAGCTGATACTCAATTCATTTCATAACAGAATCATTTTTGGTGTAGATTGCCGCATGAAAAAAATAAAAACCATTTTACCAGTTACATAATTTAAAAACCAATTTTACCAATAATTTTTTCTTTACAGTTTTTATCAAATTATTATTTTTATTTTACCCTGGGCCAATAGAAGCCATATTGCATTTTTAGAAAAACTTTGAAGTCTTCCATTTACTAAATCACGTAATAATTGCCGAATTCTTTGAATCAAAGCAGAAAACCCAAAAGTTAACATACACCACAAAATAATCCACAAAACAATACAATAAAATCTGTTAACTAATTACCAGTGATCGGAGTAGGTAGATTGATTTTTAGTACTTGTATCATAAATGCACACAGAAAGAATAACATGGATAAGCCATTTTTCCGGAAAGTAATTCCGGTATTTCCGGATTCAATTAAATATTGTTAATGTTGGTAGTGATATTATTACTACGTAACCGGTTATTGTACCACCCATGATCCTTTGTTCTGATTGGTCGTTGGATTTTGTCAAATAGTGACAAAAAAAAAAATAGGAAGAATAATAAAGAATAAAATTGCTCATTTTATTACAATTCCTACCTTTTTTTTGAGGATGGCAAATCATCAAATGACTCCTTCCACTCTGGCAGAATACAATTCCTACATAGGTTCCGGTTTTTTTTTAATAATCCACCAATTCCGGAGGAATGTCCATAGTAATATATACGTTTCGGATCAATGACCCCAGTTCAATCTACCTACTCCGATCACTGCTAATTACACAACATAATTACATAATTTCATTATTATCACAAAAGCTTTAAAATGACTAAAAACAAAATACAATAGGTACACATTTCGATCAACTATCAGGATTTGACACAAGCTCTAATGAACAATATTGTAAAGCTTCGCAAATGTACTAATTATGATTTAATATAAAGTAGTTGTATAAAGTTAGCAGGGATTGCTTAATGTGTTTTTCAGTAAATGGCAGAAACATCCCTGTTTTAATATAAAAATGAAACTTACGCCTTTTCCTCACTGGTCGATGGGACAACGGTGCGGGATTAGCGTGCTCGGTACCCGGTAGGTACCGAAAGCTCACGAGCGCCTATACTTATTTCAATGAGCGTTTCCCGATTGGCTCGGTATGCGCGGGAGCGGGGCGGGATCGTTTCGGTTTACCGCGTCTCGTCGGTGTTTTGACACACATCATTCGGTTTAATTGAAAATATATTATATATATTTTCAATTTACGGATGTCGCCAATAGCGCTTTCGTTTTTTTTGTACATGGAGATAAATATATTACGCCACAACATCTTCATCTTCTCGCGAGGAATTAAGCGGTACCTACCGCACATATTATACCGAAAAGATAACGTAAGGACCATAAATGGATAAATAAATACTACGGTATCTACGGTATCAGATAAATAAATACTACGGTATCGTTTCGGTATACAGAGCATACTATATGGCATCGCTGACGCACCAATCAATGAGGCAACGGCTGGAGGATTGCTGATAAAAGTCATAAACAGTGTGGACATGACAATACGACAATAAATGAAAACACTCGCAATACTAATGCATAGGAGTATTTAGGAAATATCATATAAATCCATAACATTGAAATTAAAAACGTGATTTTTTATAACAGACATTTTTTTTTTTTTTTTTTTATTTAATGATATTTAAATGCCGAGGTGTTACTTAATTCTAAACTCGCCAATCTTTTACTTTTGATGACGTGAGGCGCTCTTTTACATAACAATGCATCACCTTACGCACATACCTACTACTTATATATTAACAATGTTTTTAATTCTATTTGCTATCCTGTACAATGTTTTTTAATTTTGTCTTAAGTGATCCTTTACAAATTTTTACTTTTTCTCTTAATAAATCTACTTTGTTAAACACTTTAGGTACCAAATACTTAGATGTTCTCTTACCATAATAATTTGTTATCTGTGGTTGAACCAGTTTGTTCCCTCTAACCCTACGTGTAAAGGGCCGATTATGGAATTTGTCTATCTTTGTTAGCTATAGTGATTAAACTATTGGATATTTTTGATTGAATTTTTTGTTGCACACTGGGATCGTCATCATATAGGATATATGTGGATCATATAGGATATATAGGATATATATGTATGCGGTTTAATTTATTTTCCACCTTGTAGAAACTAGGGAAGAGACTTAATGTATATTTAGATGAAAAAGGGTCAATGGGACGAAATCTAAACACAGAAAAGTCTTCTAAACATAACACAATAGGCAGTTTGACTGAATATTATAAAATAGGCATTCTTTAGTCCTCGAAAATAATGCCTATTTTATTCCTTAATTGGCCATCAATAAATAGAGAATTGAAGTGGATATTATGTATTGTGTCATGGAACATCTAAATATAAATGCTATTGAATGATTTCAACAAAGCAATCAAATCTAGATTCCATTGAGTGCCTTCACAATGAAAATAACTAAAATAATTTTAGGAATATGTTGTAGATGTTTAAGTAACTAAAACTAACTCCAACTTTGAGGTAAAACAAACAAAAACTAATAAAATATATCAATTCCTTTTCCAAAAAATATTCAGACTGTTGAAATTGTTTTATGTTTAGCGGTTAAAACTAAATCAAATTAATGTGAATTGTGAATTAAACATGGAAATTATTAATGTAAACAACGTTATTAAGCGAAAAGCGGAATCACAAATATTTTACTGTCGTCATTAGGATTTGGAGCCGCTAATTAAATTAGATTCGAAGCTCAGCTGACGAAAGTCATTACGCAACCCTTATAATTATTGTGATACTCCTATAATAAATCTAAAGGTATTCATTTAACTAGATTCCTCTTCAAATAAATGGCATTAGTATCTAACTGTATATTTCTAAAGGCATAGCGAAGCTGAATTTATAAAAGCAACTCCAACTGTCGGTTACCTACGTCATTACCTGAAAATGGAAGTCCAAAAAGATCGTGACACTTTGCATTTCTATAAACGTCGCAAAATCTTTGACTCATTAAAATGTATAATTCCTTGGAAGTTTCCGAAGAATTTGTTACGTCTATTTCTGTTTATTGCATGAAAATAGAATCAATTTCTAAAGAAGTGTTCAGTTTCTTTGTCTTCTAGTCCTTTTCCTTTAATTATATTTATAGAGGTTCGCCGGCGTGATATATTTATAAATTATAGCCTATCATTACTCAGTGATAATATAGAATTCTACTGGTGAAATAATTTTTTAAATCGGTCCAGTCGTTTTTGAGTTTACTCATTAAAGACAAACATGCGAAAAATCAAATATTTTCTCCTTATTATAATATTATATTCGTTTAAATAAACAGACGCATCAAGCTAAACGCGGGTTGGAGGCGGGGCGAGCCAAGCTTTTTAATTTGATGTTCTATTAGACCCCTTCCGTCACGGATTTCCTTGATGCAGTCAGATTTTCCATTAATTTAAACCTTACAAAAATATCTCAACACTTTTCCTTAGCCAAGCCCGTTTTCCAAAAGATTTGAATATAGGAAGAATATATATTTTGTTTTTTTTAATCCTATATACATTGCGTACGTTTTATTACCTACCAGACAAACATATATTTGTTTTATTATTGAAGTCATTTTCAAACTATAATACGAGTATTGCTAAGCCACTCTATAGCGGGATCAAGCCATGAGCGATAGGATACAATTACCATTAAAATTGACTTCGGCTCCCAATCGAACAATTTTTCATCTTCCTACGTTGCTCGTTCGATTCTCTTTTCATGAATTTAAACGAAGCAGCAACAAGTAGTTGCAGCAATTCAGTTTTGAATATTTTTCAATCAGTACTGGCCAGAATTGATAGTTGATTAATCTGGGTTGAATGAGAGGTTATGAACAAAGTAATCAAGGATTATAAAATGAGACAAGTGGATGATCTCAATCATAACATCCTGACGATCACGGAAAGAGAGAGAGTGAATGATACTTACCAGGGACAATCACTTTCCAAAGCATTCCACAATAGGTGTATTCTTATAAGTGAAGCTTAAAGGCGACGAAAGCCACACCTGAACAATTTAAAATAAAAAACACAGGAAACATTCCTAAATTCAAACCGATATCCCAAGTAAAACATAAAACAAGCACATAACAAAAATATATGTGTTCCAACACAAATAAAATATAATGTACTACCAAGAACCTAATACATCCTGATTTGTGGGCGAGTTTCTTCCAAATCCGTCTCAGTGATCCAGGCAATACTTATACCGTACATTATGGAATGGCCGTTAGGAAGACCACAAATCTTGAAGTCGATTACCATAAACAACCATAAAACGGAGATATCTGAATAAAGCAAAGTGATATCTTCCATTATTTTTTTTTATAAATTTTTGGTGATGTGTTTATTTAGGATAGACTTTGTCATCGAAAGAAGTTAATTTTCTGCAGTATCACAATTTTCTTATCTCTATTTTTAGTCCTCATGGTGTGTTCGTCTATCATACCAGTGATATAAAACCACTCCGCAGCAGAAGTACTGTCTATGAAACTGTATATTTTAGGTACTATTTTTACGATAGACATTTCCCTGGGATTTTTCCTTTTAGAAGATCTCATACGTTGAATCCGAAATATTGGTATTTACGATTCCAGTATTTCAACTACAACTATTTACGTAATCCCAGCTGTCTTTAGACAGCCTTATTCCTAAAAGTACTGCTATAGTACTTTTCTACATATTGTGGCACCATATTAGCTGAATAATGAAATGATAAACATATCTCGGGACCTAATGTCAAGTCTTTTAACCCACGCGATTTAATCTCTTAAACACCGCTAATGATGCCTACGAAGAGAATAACTCCTTCATACAAACATTTCTTTATCAAGGCAATCCTACATTGTAACACATCTCGCAAGGCAAGTAACACCAGCACTACACTTGCACCACTTCAGAAGTAGGTAATAGTTGCAACCAGCAGTTTCATTCTGTTGAAGCCGATTACGAGTTTCCTTAACTCTTACAATGTCGTGCAATAAGAGACTCCACTTGAATTCAACACGTGAGATCGTTCAGAAACATTGTTACAATATACGCTATCATGGACTTGCCGCCCCGTACCCTAATATTTAATAAAGCTTTCGAAAATGGAATTGCGATTTCAAAGAAGATTACAAGTAAGATTGCGTTTGTATTGCCGAAGTTTACGCTGGTTCCGAAGTATTGTAGTTCGTTTTTTGTCGCAGAATGTTTGTGCTTAATATTATCTCTTTGTTTTTATACACTTTCGAATGGTAACGAACATTGAATGTAATTGTAGGTCCAAAAGCGACAGTGCCATGAGTATTTTCAGTGCATAAGGTCGCCCGCCGGATTTTTAATTTCATTATTACAATACTGTAAATGGAGGTTCTTATAACTAGTTTTTTGAGTCTGTTTTTTTTCTTCTTTGTAATATATCTGAAGATAGACTTCGGAGATATAAGATAGAAAATCACTACCTTTTCGGTTGGTGGACTGTAAAACTCTAAAAACAGAATTTTAATTGCAAATTCATAAAAATTCTTCGTTGGAATTTTGTTTCTGCGCCAGAGCCAATTTCAAAATTCATAACCTATTTTAACCTAAAAGCTTCTCCACAATATAGTGAACACTTTATTTATTAACTTAATTTAGAAACGACATCCCGGTTTCACTAGCAGCGCCTTTTCACTTAGCTGCAGTCAAACTTCATCGGATATTGAGATACCTGCTCTGTTGAGCTGGTTGAGCTAAGTATAATACGTTCTCTCAATATAAACTGAGCTGGCGGTATTATTACAAGCCGTTAATATCGTGTTCTCAAGTTTGCACTTTGAATTAGCTTTGTTAGATTAGGTATGTACGTTATGAAACTGATGTTTAATCGGTTTTAGAAAGACTGGGTAAATTATTTTGGCACAATTATTAGGCGACTGTATGTCGTTAATCTAGTAGATATTGTTGTAAGTGCGACTACTGTCACAGCACTAAGTCCTGGGTTTGATGTTTGGGACGGACAAACCAATTAAAAAAATCTTATTAGCAACCCGGAGTCTTAGGTTTCTTGCCTGACTACCCCTTGAGGGATACAGGCGTGATATTATGTAGGAGATGACCCACATCATGATGAATTATGATGTAAAAGAGGTACGTACGTCGGTACAGTTTTACTCATATAGATGTTATCGACTTGCTTATTTATAAGTGTCACAGGCGACGACGGTTGAATTACAATCATGATGAATTACTTCAGAAGTATATAAAGCTTGCGCCACTTGGATATTTCTGTTCTCCGATATTCGATTCAGTTGAGAAAACCTAAACATAGCCAAGTGTTGCGATTCTGGCAATATCCTTTTTGACCATTCATTGCACAGTGGTGTATGTTTTGAAAATGGAATTGAGAGACCAGCCGATATGTTCTGTAAAAATCTCAACGTGGAAAGTTAGGTGAAGTGAGATTGAAGTGAGTGTCAATCCCTAGCATAATAAACTCACTCACCTAAAGGTACAATTCCGTAGCCGACCGCAGGCGACAACTGCAGCCGACGTGTCGCCGGGACACGACAAGTTTCTATGTATTTCTATGAAGACGACTTGTCGTTAGCTACGGAAGGGATTTCATAGAAATTTATAGAAAACAGTCTTCTCGCGGCGATACGTCGCCTGCAATTGCCGAATAAAAAAAAATTGTTATTTGAGCAACCGAAGATATGAGCCTTACAGAACAATCCGGCTGTTTTTAAAAAGGACTTTGGATTCCAACCCTACATTCAAAACTCGCACTTGACTTTGAGTCTATCTCCTAAACATATTAAGGTTAGGAGGATTAGTATTTAATTAGAATTTTCGATTGATCTTTATAAATGAGTTCATAAAGGGAGCAACTAATTCTCAAAAGCGCAGTATTTGACACCTAAGTCGGGCTTAATAAAATGCCATCATTTATAACTTAGGCCAACTTACCGACAGAGCTTAAGTTACCAGATTAATAACAAGTCTGAAATATATAACATGGACTCTAGTCATTTATCTGTGAGTTCAATTTGTAATCATTAGGAGTTTTGAATAATAAGCTTATTCACACTGATTTAAATTAAATGTGTCTTTGATTTAAATTCCAAGTATGTTATGTGGATTTAATCTTAGTACCCATTGTTACGTACGAATTAAAACCTTTATTGTTGTGGATTTTGGCTAGGAAATCAACCACTTACTTTACTACGGAAGTACTTTATTGTTTTGTATTGCTAGGTATGTCTATAATTGATCTTACATATTTTATGCCCATAAAAGCATGTTCTTCTTCTGCTTCTTCCATCCCTTTATCCCAGTTCTATCTGGGGTCGGGTCTTCTTATGCAGCGGCGCCAGGACGCTCTGTTCTGGATTGTTATTACCCATAAAAGCATGTTCTAAATATATTTAGAACCGGTTTTTATTTAGAAGCAATAAAAAAGGAGCCTTGATACTACGTATAATCGCACTATACCTGTATAAGAGTCACTATTTACATATTTTTTATGAAGTAAGCCTACACCTCCACACCACCTTGATGGTAATAGGCTCGGCCCCTATTACATAGGCATCATGTGGTGTACCATAGGTACGCCTCTGCCCTCCTCCTCGGGGAAACATGGCGTGATGTTATGTTATGATTAGTAAACCTATACTAAAAATCAATATGATTTGAATAGTTTTTATTGTTTTTGTTTTTATATTTCTCGATGGCATGTGAAGCCAAGTCAGAGGCCCATGGGTGGCTTTAAAACATTGACACCAAGTACGTACCATTGGCCATACAAAAAGAAGAAGACTCAATTTATTTTCTTGCTTTCTGTATAACCAATTTTTATCTTTGTACCTACATTCACACTGAAACGAAGGCATATTCTAATAATGTTAAAAATAGAACTCACGTAGGTAGTTGCTTGTATTTTTTTTTACCTCTTAGCGCCATCATTTATAAACCAATTTTTTTTTTTGGTTGAAATTACTTCCGTGGTGGTCATATATAAATTTGGTCAAGTTCTGATGAGTGGTTTAATA
The DNA here is from genome assembly GCA_947364205.1 of Agrochola lota. Lineage (NCBI taxonomy): Eukaryota > Metazoa > Arthropoda > Insecta > Lepidoptera > Noctuidae > Agrochola > Agrochola lota. The sequence continues at coordinate 10,358,015 of OX376223.1, read as the reverse complement.
GTAAGCTTCAATAATACGATAAATAATATTTTTCCACTTGTTGATGATGTTATAATTAGTTCATCTCACTGATATAATAGCAAATAGTGGTTTACGAATTTGTGTCCACTAGGTAACACAACAAAAAAGTGCAAAATGAAAACTTTATGCATAGAAAAACGACCGACTTAAAAAAAAATACTCTACAACGTATAAAATAACTAAGTCGGTGGCAAAAAACAAAATTACAAATCCAAAAACACCGACTTCCGAAACAAGTTAATTTTCATTTTGTATGTTTTTATTTTTTTGGAGTCGGTTGTGTGTAAAAACATTTTTATTTTCAAAACATTGTATTCTACTCTGAACAAAACTATTCCTGGGTCGCATTTTTTTTTTTAAACCTGTTTCCGTACATTACTCCCCCATTTCTCCTTTGTCTCTATAAAAAGCTGTTTAACATTAAAATGTTTACAAAATACCGCATTTTCACATATGCGCTTGGTCCACTGTATACCTACCCAAATAGAGGCAGTAGTATTCGTCATACAATACTTTTATTAGCTTGCGAACGACCAGCTTCGTTTCATGTACTTCTTTCAGAAAAACACGACATTTCTGTACGATGTTTTCCGTGTACCACGTAATAACTGCTGACATGGGGTGATTTTAAAAGGCTTCTGATTTCAGAGAGGTTTTTCCGAAATGTAGGGAGCTTTAGTCAGTATGTTGGCTGCTGCTCGATGTCGCTTGGCTACAACCATTGTTTTTCTCAGTAAAGCCCATTTAATTTCATGCTGCAATCTTTCTAAAAGTGTATTCAATACCAACGACATACCCACCGGAGTACCTATTGGATATTAACCAATGATATTTTGAATAGGGATGATGCCTGGACAAAAAAAAAAAAAACTAATTAGTCCGTCAATCAGATAATAAAAAAATATTAGACACGTATTTTTTGCTTTATCATATTAATAAAAAATTACTTAGATAAAACGCATTTTAAGTTGGGCAGTGGGGGTCGATATGTCACTAGTACGTATAAAATCTACATACTCGTGACGTCATGGCATATTTCACCTCAATGTATCGCCGTAATCTTTAGATTACGTAAAAAAATAAAAAATACGTGTCCAACATTTTTTTATAATCTCAAAGACGGACTAAAAAAATTTTTTTGTCATCATACCGATTACTATCACTTTGCCAGCGGCTTCGTCCACTCGTGAATTCTTTATCCCGTGGTAATTTCGAACCTATGTGCATTTCAGCTTACTAGGGTCAAGGCTTTGGACAGGGCGTTGATAAGTCAGTCAGTGAGTGAGTGAGTCAGGACTTTTCTTTTTATATGTATTGATGATATTAACACATTAACTGTCCGAGAAGCTAACCACACATTATTTTCTCACCACAGTCTAAAAATAAATCCCAATTTCGTCCGGCCTTCAATCACTATTTCACACTTTACTATCTTCCATACAAATTCCATTTACGCGTAAATCTGTACCTACTAATTACCTACGTACCGTCCACAAACGTCTACCCGCATCACACCCTGTTTACCAGCAATACCTTGCCAACATTAGCCACTACACTTAGGTTCAAACCCTTCTCCAAATAGGACGAGCTCGGGAACTTAGCACGAATTGACTTCGGTCGACACTGATATACGTAGTACATTTTTCACTGAGCATCTTAGTCGAGGATATAAATTGTTACTTTGCTTTTGTATTAGAATGCTTTGTGTAATACATCTTTATTATTTTGTTAAATATAGACCTTTTTGTCTCTACTGAAGTTTTGTTTAAGCTTTAAACTGGAAAAAGGCAACAAACAACAAGAAAAGCAAGAATTATGGCCAAACACACAACATTTCCTTTATTCATAGACTCCCTCTTACCGAGAAGAGGCCAGTCCCAGCAGTGGGTACAGTATTGGCTGACTATGCTAAAGACCTATTTATATAGAACCACTTTTCAGCCTATAGCGAACACTGCCACAATTGATACAAGCTATAGAAGGTAACTTGTTCGCGGCATTGAACCGAACTACCGTCTTTCGCGCAAATAGCCTTTAGCCCAAGTGGATTCGCGCAAGTGAACCAATTAACTCGCTTAAAATGGCACTGGAAAATTTATACAATCCTAATCACACGCTCATAAAACCAGATTTTCTACGCCATATCTCGCCTCAGCATCATTATTAGGTCTTATAACCGCGCGTACGTATTTCCGAAGTAGATTGCCGAAACGCATACTTTTTCTAGGAGATTTATGTCAATATGTGTGAGCAAAAACTATCCCAATAATTAGAAGTGGTAATTTGTTCGTGTAAATATCTTTCGGACAAGTGAACAATCCCGTTTTAAAATGGCGCCCGAAAATGTAAGCAATCCTAATCACACATTAGCAAAACAAAGCCCCGTAACGCAAGCTCCTAAAGCAAAATTTGCTGCATCATATCTCGCCTCAGCATCTCTTTGGTTAGGTCATAACGCCCTGAGGCGAGCCCCGTTGATTGTGTGTGAAATTATGTGTACATTCAATAACAATAGACTCTGAAGCTCTACGGACTAAGTAACGTCTACTGCAGAGTTTGACAAATGCGTTGGTACACCGGTTGTGTGCTGGCCTATTATTTAAGAACCCCTGTATTGTACTGGATAGAGGTGTGCTATGGGGCTATGCTTGTATGTGTGTGGGCTGAACGTAGGCTTTGTTAAAGAATGTTAAGTTAAGTATGACACTTAATGCGTTTAGTTCGTTAAGCTTAAAACTTCATAATCTCTTTTAATAGACATCTCAAAGATTCTTGAAATTCAGTTTCAATATAATTTTCATCTAATTTACCAAGTAGAGCAACCTAGTTTACTAAGTCTTGCCGTTGCAATGGAAAATTGAATTTAACTAATTTTCAAATTTTATCAGAGTTTAAATAAAAGGAGACCCAATATATTTGATTAATTTAAAACTACGACTAAGGCCCCAATTACACTATCATATATTTATCATACAAATATGATTTCATATCTGTCAAATTGTATGATCATAGTTAAATGATGCTGTTCTTCATTTTTACACATTACACTTATGATCTTAAACACGTCATACTGAATCAAGATGGATAACGATTTAGCCGTGTTTGAATTAGCCATTTTGAGGTAATATGGATAGGATCATATTTGTACGCTTGCTGTCAAATAGGATACCTTAACTATGATCATAGACAATATGAATCATATGTAGATATTATACCGTCCTATGTTCTTCATATAAAAATGACTCATACATCTCTGATCCTATTTCTATGATAGTCTAATAGGGCTCTAAGTACGACAACTCAGACATTTACTGCTTTTATAATTCAAATTGTCACAGAGTATAATATAACATTCCCGGGAGTTAGTAAAGTCACAGTATAAAATTTAATGAGCCTGTCAAGCGTCAAGAAGTTACGAGTAATTCGAATTAAAAAGTTTCGCTGTGAATTAATTTGGAGTGGCGCAATGAAGGCACGGGAGCGACTGACATTTATTGTATACAATATGCCTGTAACTATGCCTCTCAAAATATGAATATACAATATTTCAATAACTATCGCTTAAGAAATATTAAAGTAACTATTCATAGGTAATTTTATTTGGGATGACTTGAATTTATTTCATTAAATTTTATACAATAAACAAATACAAGTTTAAACACAACAAAAAAAAACCGATCATTTTATTTCAAGAGAAGAAAATTATAGATTCGTATCTTCACCCAATTCAAACAGCCTAAAGATAGAACAAAATACTGTCAATATTGTAACTTTGCTATTATGTTGCTCCGTGTAATAGAGACTCTTCATAACAAAGGAAATTATTTGAAAACTTTATTGTTGACAATTATACAATTTAACTGCCCTGAAGTAGATTGTACCTTATTGACACCGTACGCCGCACGAGTACGTCATTAGCACCGTAAATTTGACCAAACCACAGAGCAGGGAGACACCTAGAAGGCCGCTGTTGGAGGCGGCATTACAACGCTTTCTTTCCATAGAAACCGAGCAGTCACGGTTCACTCGCAATACGACTCAAATTAAGTACAGAAACTTGACGGCTTTGAAGGCGGTTCGTGACAGAAGTTGTGCGCTATACGCAGTTTCCCCGCCACGTATTTTATTACTACTGCCGTCTCTAGACGCTGCCTGCTCCGTGGACCAAACTGTATCACTTTACAGTCTACGGTGTCACAATATCCAGTAGGTTAACTACCACAGACTTATGATCTCACATCTCCAAAAGTTCCGTTTAAAGGGGTTCAATCCTTGACTCCTTATATCGTCCTTACAGCGGCCCAACCCTTTAGGAGCTCTTCAAACTTGGACGATTAAACGTTGGCCTGAATTTGCGTGCAAGTTGCATTAAGTGAAGATAATGGTGGCACTCGGTCTTTGGGGACATTAAGTGAGCTAGCTAAAGAGGAAAGTTCGCGGCTTGTCTCCATACTAGCAGACGTTTGTTGGCTTAATTAAGCGGACGATATTTACAACTATGTTGAGGGTTACGTCGAGTTAGTCTCGGTTTGAATTTCGGGATTGGTATTGTGTGGTATACCGTTAACTATGTCTACTTCTCTTTGCTAAACTACGAAGGTGAAGGAAATAAGAGAAAATTCCAAATTGTTAATAAAATCATCTGGGTTAAGTTCTTATTAATTGATTAAAAAAACAACTATTTTGTAAACGTTCCTAATCAGCACTTCTTAACCGCGTTCAAGAGCTGTCAAAATTCCACAACAGTTTTAACACTGTCAGCTCTTGAACGCGTTCAGTTTCATTGGTAAAATTGGCCGTAAATGATTTTCGTAACGATTCACTTCTCTACTAGCGTTTGGCAAACTTGTTTGTAACTGAACGCCTTTCTGCCATACCACTAGTGCTTCAAGGGGTCTCAATATCAGATTTCTTAGTAAACTAACAAGAAGCGCTACTTCTACGAACATCAAACGAGGACACACATAGAGGAACCTATAACGTAAAGATACTACACAATGTAAACTGGAATCAGTTCTATACCAAGAAATCCTCTTCCCACGTACTAACATACAAGATACTCCTAGAAATGGATATACTTAATCTTTATTATGTACAGTGGTGGTCTAAAAATGTTTATCAGTTTCCAAATTAGGTTCTTTAATACACTGTGTGCAGCAAAGTCTCAAATGCTATATCTAGGTACTTGTTACTTTTTAATAGTTGTGAAGCATCTATTCTAACAAAAAGAGTATTAATTACTTTTTGATGATGAAACTATTTCTTAATTTAAAAGTTGACTCATTGACATAATTGATGACATTTATCAACAATATTAAGTGTAAATTTATACGTTTATGTGTGTAAAAAATAACAAATATTGATTCAAGATTGAAATAAAATGGCAAGTTTAACCCTCCAACAGAGGGCTGAAATATTACTTCTCCATGAAGATGGCTTGAATATTTGTGCTTTATCGCGAGAACTAAATATATCTTGATTCACCGTGAGATTTTGGATGCGGTGACATGACTAAGAACGGTAAATAACTGATCATATAAGCAGTTCAGGACGACGGCTGATACTAACCACCGTGCAAATAACTGATATGGTTCGATATTACGAAGAGCACGCACGGCTTCGCACCAACTAGACTATGTACCGTCATATCTGCAGATGAATGCTATACCTACCTACTAGTTAATATACTGTCTAGTGAACATGATTTGGATATATTGAATACCAGTGTTTAAGCATTTGTTGGTGAAAAGCTTTTTGACGGAAATGTAATTGTTATTCAAATTATGATTCCTAGTTAGCTATTTATCGTGAACTATTTATATCCTAATTCATGTTTAATAGGTATTTTGTACCGTCCTTCTTTTTTTCGTTGTTATTTTCAGTGTTTATCAGTGGAAACTTGTAAATGGTCTTCAACTTTTTATAGTTTAAAAACACTGTGTAAGTTTCTTTGAGTTTCCCGAATAGAATAAAATAAAATGTAATAAATAATCAATTTACAACGATGGGTTTAATTAATCTAATCCATAAGCTTAATGATGACTACGCTAAAGTTTCAAAATTGTCACCAATTTATTTAACGCAAATTACCAAAAGCTTCTTAAAAATAAAAGCTTTAATCATACTCAAACTCGCTCAAAAACATAACAGAACAAATTACCCTGAAAAATTCCGCAGCGAAAATTTAATAGGGGAAAAAATATTCACATTTTTCGGCATACAATCAGAGGGAATTACGTGAAGCTATTCATCGGACCATGCTTAGTATTCCATCACCAATCACGTCGCTTCAGAGGGAGGCTTCAAATACTTCATTAGCCTGTTTCACGCCCCCCCACCTCTCCCCATTTAAAGGATAGCGCTGATGAGCAACATAATCTTAATTTTGACGATTTGTAAATAAAATCTTTTCACTATTGAGTTTGGAAGGGGATAAAAACATTTTTGTATTCACGGCACGTTTAGGGCTTTAATGCGATTTTTATTTAGTTTTGCTACTGAGTTTATTATATTTTATAGAACTTTTGAAATGATATTCATACAGTTATAATGACTATATTCATGTGCACTCTAACTTCTCTACTATGGCAAAGTTTCAAATAGTTTTTCTGTATTTTCTAAAGTTATCATATACATAACTATACTTCATTTGAAATAAGATTAGACATTTAAACAAACTTTTTTTACAGTCCGTTCTATACCGTAGGCTTAAGGATGGCAAAAAAGAGGTTACAATACCAACTGTTTACTGCAGCTAATAATAATAATAATAATAAATCATTTTATTTCGGATAACACAAAAAGATCCATAAATTGTTAGTAACATGTTTGCATTTAAATCACTATTGTTAGTACCTAACTTAAACTAAAGACGAAATTGTGTAAATTGCGAATTGTAGCTAATAATTGGATGCGTAAATTAATTATTTTGCGTAAGTCAAGAAGGTTTTATTGTTTACATACTTTTTGAAGCCAATGACATGTGACATTACTTGGGTGAAAAAAACAATGTACAGGTAAAATAGGAAATCGAATTAAAAAGTAATACTTTTATAGTGTTTTTTATGCGGAGAATTTAAGGATTCGCATTACTAGATAAAATTATTCAAAATCAAAATCAAAAGTCATTTATTCAAACTAGGCTGAGAATTAGCACTTTTCGAACGTCAATTACATAAGACAGTCCCCCAAAACGCCCACCCTTCACCACTTCCTAGTGCATTAGCTGGGAAGAAGAAGTGGCGCAACAAACTCCCCAGCATCACAGCTGTCTGTTCAGTTAGAAGAACAACAAAAAAAAGATACTATATATATTCAAAATAATTTACATTACGCAACACAAAACATTATTTAAATTATTAGCCATATGTTAGCTATTATTTATGTTGTTATATTTAAAAACAAGATTTATCAACATTATAAACTTAAGTCACCACAGAACAAATAGCGATACCAGGTCTGGTCAATCTCTTTTATTTTTCTTTTTACCCTGGGCCAATCGAAGCCATATTAAATTCTTGGAAAAACTTTGAAGCTACTCATCCCTTTACCAAACGGCATAAAAATTGCCGAATACTTTGAATCAAAGCGGAATACCCAAAAATTAACACCATGGCTAAATATGTCGAAAAAAAACTCCCAATGTTGAACTTGACAACGAAGTAGTTACCTACGGAAGGCCATTTCTAAATATTTGTTCAAGTTGAACCTGAAATGTAGCAAACCAATAGCTTAGCCATTGTACTGCGGGGCTATAATGGCCACATTGAGCAATTCCTCTCAAAGCTATTCATTTCCCAGCAGATCATTAGCAATTCCTCCAATATTCTTAACATGGTGACAAATATTAGCTGAATCATATTCAGTGTAAAGACGAGCGCATAAAAAAAAACGTAATTTTACCGGAAAAAAAATCTTTACAGTGTTTATCAAATTTATTTTTCATTTTACCCTGGGCCAATCGAAGCCATATTACATTCTTGGAAAAACTTTGAAGCTACTCATCCCTTTACCAAACGGCGTAAAAATTGCCGAATACTTTGAATCAAAGCGGAAAACCCAAAAGTTAACACAATACAATCTGTTAACTAATTCCCAGTGATCGGAGTAGGTAGATTGAACTGGGGTCATTGATCCGAAACGTATATATTACTATGGACATTCCTCCGGAATTGGTGGATTATTAAAAAAAAACCGCAACTTATGTAAGAATTGTATTCTGCCAGAGTGGAAGGAGTCATTTGATGATTTGCCATCCTCAAAAAAAGGTAGGAATTGTAATAAAATGAGCAATTTTATTCTTTATTATTCTTCCAATTTTTTTTTTTCAACAGATAAATAATGAATTAATTTAGTTTTGATACCTTGCTTTAAATTTTGAATTGAGTAGTAATAATATCACTACCAACATTAACAATATTTAATTGAATCCGGAAATACCGGAATTACTTTCCGGAAAAATGGCTTATCCATGTTATTCTTTCTGTGTGCATTTATGATACAAGTACTAAAAATCAATCTACCTACTCCGATCACTGCTAATTACACAACATTACAAAACATAATAAACATTACATAATTATCACAAAAGCTTTAAAATGTAAAAATACTAAATACAATAGATACACATTTGGTTCAATTATCAGAATTTAACACAAGCATCTAATAAACAATATTGTAAAGCTTCACAAATGTACTAATTATGATTTAATGTACAATATTTGTTTAGATAGCAGGAATTGTTTAATGTGCTTTTCAAAATAATAATAATTTAAATAAAATAATTTATTTCGAAAAGTTATGTACAAAGTTCCGCCGCATTTACAGCGTAGGACTTTCAAGTGCACAGAAATTTGATCAATGACCCTATGCTAGGTGGAACCTGTGTTACAGGGGTCATCCATCCGTCCATTATACAAGATTACAGGTAAGTATGTAGTACTTATTTTTTAGGGGTACAATTATATGTTTAATTCTAGTGTGAAAAAGATGCGGTGGGTGCGTGTGTGAGTGTGTGTGTGAGGTTGTATGTGTAAAGTAACTTTAGTAGTTTAACAGTATTGATATTCTTTGTATAACTGAGCATTGGCTTAAAAGCCACCGGTTATTGTTCAATTTTAATAATCACCAGGTTGGTAGTTCGTTCAGCAGAGTTAATGCAGTAAACAGCTTAAATTTAAAGACCGTAAGGATATTGTGAGCCTATCTGTTGAGCGGACAGTTGAAATAGCCTGTATAGAATTGGAGCAGTTTATTGTATTAAGTATATACAGACCACCTTCAGGATTGTATGACTGCTTTGAAAAGGTAATGGATGATGTGTTACACAAGATTTGTAACTCGAACAAGTCCATAATCACTTGTGGTGATTTTAATGTTAATTTATTGGAAAACTCAGGTTCTTGTACTAAAATAATAAGTCTGTTTCAGTCCTACAATCTTGTAAAACTATTTTTGGAGCCTACAAAAATAACCCCTACTAGTGCCACATGCCTAGATAATATTTATACAGATGTTATACCAAGCCACAAAGAAATTATAAATTAACTAGATTCTGATCATTGCGGACAGAAGATTATTTACCCAAACCAAAACAACAAAGTGGCTAAAAAGGATATCACTGATAACCTCAAAACTGCAAGTCGCTTGGAAGCTTTTAAAGTTAAACTAGTTAATAAATTACCACTTTTGTCAATTCATGCTGACCTAATCATCTATATGAAGATTTTTTTAATATTTACTGTAAACAATTTAATTCCACCTTTATTCCGAAGATTATCTCGGTTAATAGTAACGCATCTTTCACTGATTGAGCTTCCATTGGTATTCATAAAATTAGAACACGGCTTTATGAGCTGTACAATGAAAGGACTCATATTAACACGGCTGAATTTAATTTATATGTTAGGAATTATTCAAAAATATTTAAAAAAGTTTGTTGTATGGCCAAGTCGCGTTATTTGAGTTCAAAGATTAAAAACAGTAGTAATGTAATTAAAACGACTTGGAATATTATTAATAGTGAAACGGGAAGGTCTGGTAACCGAAATATTGATTACAGCCTATCTATTAATGATAACATCATAAAATCAGATTCACAAGTCGCAGTGGCCTTTGAAAATTTATTTTCGGATATTCCCATTTCAACTAGAAAATCTCTATGCTCATCACCTTCTGTTGCTGGGTGTTTGCTAAAAGAAAATGTTAATGTTTGCGATTCAGAATTTCTTTTTGAACATATTACCTGTAGAGACATCATTAAAACCTTTCACACTTTAAATGTAAAAAAGACTGCAGATCTGTGGGGTAATTTTGTAGAAGTTGCTAAGTCTATTATTGACATTGTAGCATCTAGTTTAGCTCTTATCTTTAATAATTGTATCGACTGTGGGGAGTTTCCTGACCTTATGAAAAATAGTAAAATAATACCTTTGTTTAATTCAGGTAGTACATCAGATCCCACTAATTTAGACCTATTTCAGTACTACCTACCTTTAGTAAAATATTTGAGAAATTAATTTTAGAGCAATTGCAAAGATTTTTTAATAAACATAAATTATTACATAGCAAACAGTTCGGTTTTACAAGGGGTCGTTCTACTACTGCGTGTTGAACTTTTAGGACATATTTATAACGCATGGGAAGATAAATGCGATGCCTTGGGCATCTTTTGTGATTTGTCCAAGGCATTTGATTGCGTTCTTCATGAAACGTTAATCAGGAAACTCTGCCACTACGGGATTCGGAACGCCGCTCTGAATCTTCTTACTTCATACTTGAGTAATAGGATTCAGAGCGTTGACGTAATGGACAAAGATCTCCTGGATCTATAGTAACAATGGGAGTCCCACAGGGCTCCGTTCTTGGTCCTTTCTTGTTTCTTATTTATATTAATGACTTGCCTTACCTCATAAAGGATTATCATGATATAGTGTTGTTTGCTGATGAAACTTCACTTTTGTTTAAACTTAAACGTCAGCAGCTGGTTACTGACGTCGTAAATAGCGCGATCTCAAAAGTAGTTCACTGGTTCAATGTAAACAATTTACTTCTTAATGAAAAAAAAACTTGTTTACCCTACCACACGTTAGGCAAGTGAAAACAAAGGGGCGAAGAATTAAATCCTGAAGATAGCACAGTATTCTTAGGCTTAACTTTGGATGCTAAGCTTCAGTGGCAGCTTAGCTTTTTTGACAATTTATCTATATGTGGGCCCACATATAGATAAATTGTCAAAAAAGCTAAGCTCCGCAGCATATGCTGTTAGAAAAATCCGTAATTAAACTGACATAGAGACAGCCCGTTTAGTGTACTTTAGCTATTTTCATAGTGTAATGTCGTACGGTATTCTGTTGTGGGGAAATGCCGCCGACATTCAAACTATCTTTGTTTTGCAGAAAAGAGCCGTTCGGTAAATTTATAAATTAAGCCCGAGACACTCTCTCAGAGAGAAATTTAAGGAAATTAATATAATGACTCAGTACTTCTCAGTATATTTTTGAAAATCTTTTATATACCCATAAAAATATAAAATCGTATAAAAAATACAGTGGTATCCATAACATAAACACTAGGAACAAACACAAATTTGTAGTACCTACAACAAGGCTCAAGAAAATAGGTAGCTCGTTCAGATGTCAATGTATACGTTTTTATAATAAACTTCCAAGCCACGTACAAGATCTAAGCCTTAATAAATTCAAATCATTCATTAAACGTAAGTTGTGCCAGAAAGCGTTTTATACCATTAAAGATTACGTTGAGGACAAAAAGGCCTGGGATTAAGCTGCTTCAATTTTTTAATTTTTTTTACAGTCAGAATTTTATTTTTTATTTTTTAAATCATATCTACCACGATATGAATATTTACTTTGTGAAGTATAATATATTTATTTTTATATTATTGTGAACGTGAGGACTATGTGGATCATATTATTTTTTTATTTTTTTCCTCAGTTATTTTTAATGATAATCTGGCAGTTTGAGTACTTTATGCGGCCTACCCAAATGTCCTTTCTTTGGTATTGTTCATCGAGTCGTTGAACTCCTTAAGTTCTGAGTTGAGCTACACGATTACTGACAAATGCGTGCACTGACTGAACAGGTCCACTCAAATCTGTATGGTTCTTTCCTCAAAAGACCATTTCAGACACAAATCTACATGGTCCTGAAATGATTCGACCAAGACTATTTCTGGGTTTTATATACACATTGACATTAATGAATTTTATATATACAATGACATGAATAGTTTTTAAATTTCAATGACTATGGATTTTGTCTATCTTTGACTAGCTGTAGTGACTAAACTATTGAATATATTTGATTGAATTTTTGGTTGCAGACTGGGATCGTCATTAGATAAATAGGATATAAGTGGTTTAATTTATTCTCCACCTTGTAGAAACTAGGGAAGAGGCAGGAGATTCTGAATTTTATAAAGACAATTTGTAACCTGCCTAAACCAAAGTAAAACTATTAGGTCGTATAGGTCGTCGATTTGATAAATAATTAACCCACTCAGCCTTAATGTATATTTAGATGAAAAAGGGTATAACGTGACGCAATCTAAACACAGAAAAGTCTTCTAAAAATAACACAATAGGCATATACATGCATATATGCATGACTGAATATAAAACGTAGAATGCTTAATACAACCTTGTTTGGTCTTCAAAAATAATGCATATTATATTCCTTAATTGGCTATCAACGAATAGAGAATTGAAGTGGATATGTATTGTGTCATTGAACATCTAAATATAAATGCTATTGACTGATTTCAGCAAAGCAATCAATTCTAAAAACCATTGAGTGCCTTCACAATGAAAATAACTAAAATAATTTTAGAAATATGTTATAGATGTTTAAGTAACTAAAGCTAACTCCAACTTTGAGGTAAAACAAACAAAAACTAATAAAATATATCCATTACTTTTCCAAAAATGATTCAGACAGTTGAAATTGTTTAATGTTTAGCGGTTAAAAACTAAATCAAATTAATGTGAATTAAACATGGAAATTATTAATGTAAACCACGCAACAACAATCACAAATATTTTAATGTCGTCACTAATATTTGGTGCCGCTAATTAAATTAGATTCGAGGCTCAGCTGGCGAAAGACATTACGCAACCCTTATAATTATTGTGATACTCCTATAATAAATCTAAAGGTATCCATTCATTTAACTAGATTCCTCTTCAAATAAATGGAATGAGTAGCAAACTACATATTTCTGAAGGCATACCGAAGTTGAATTTATAAAGGGAACTCCAACTGTGGTCAAATGGAAGTTCAAAAAGATCGTGACACTTTGCATTTCTATAAACGTCGCGAAATCTTTGACTCATTAAAATGTATAATTCCTTGGAAGTTTTAAAGAATTTGTTACGTCTATTTCTGTTTATTGCATGGAAATAGAATCAATTTCTAAAGAAGTGTTCATTTTCTTTCTCTTCTAGTCCTTTTCTTTTTGTTATATTTAAAGAGCTTCGCCCGCGTGATACATTCATAAATTATAGTATATGTTACTCAGTGATTATATAGATTTCTACTAGAGAAAGTATTTTTTAAATCGGTCCAGTCGTTTTTGAGTTTATTCATTAAAGACAAACATTAAAAAAATCAAATGTTTTCTCTTTATTATAATATTATATTAGTTTAGACAAACAGTCGCATCAAGCTAAACGCCGGTTGGAGGCGGGACGAGCCAAGCTTTTTAATTTGATGTTCTGTTAGACCTCTTCCGTCACGGATTTCCTTGATGCAGTCAGATTTTCCATTAATTTAAACCATACAAAAATATTTCAACACTTTTCCTCAGCCAAGCCTGTTTTCCAAAAGATTTGAATATAGGAAGAATATATATTTTGTTTTTTTAAATCCTATATACATTGCGTACGTTTTATTACCTACCAGACAAACGTATATTCGTTTTATTATTGAAGTCATTTTCAGACTATAATACGAGTATTGCTAAGCCACTCTATAGCGGGATCAAGCCATAAGCGATAGGATACAATTACCATTAAAATTGACTTCGGCTCCCAACCGGCCAATTTTTCATCTTCCTACGTTGCTCGTTCGATCCTCTTTTCATGAATTTAAACGAAGCAGCAACAAGTAGTTGCAGCAATTTTTGAATATTTTTCAATCAGTACTAGTAGTAATCTGGGTTGAATGAGAAGTTGTGAAAAAAGTTAGTAATCAAGGATTATAAAATGAGACAAGTGATGATCTCAATCATAACATCCTGACGATCACGGAAAGAGAGAGAGTGAATGATACTTACCAGGAACGATCACTTTCCAAAGCATTCTACAATAGGTGTATTCTTATAAGTGAAGCGTAAAGGCGACGAAAGCCACACCTGAACAATCCTAAATTCAAACCAATATCCCAAGTAAAACATAAAACAAGCACATAACACAAATATATGTGTTCCAACACAAGTAAAATATAATGTACTACCAAGAACCTAATACATCCTGATTTGTGGGCGAGTTTCTTCCAAATCCGTCTCAGTGATCAGGCAATACTTATACCGTACATTATGGAATGGCCGTTAGGAAGACCACAAATCTTGAAGTCGATTACCATAAACCACCAGAAAACGGAGATATCTGAATAAAGAAAACAGAGTAATAACATAATTCACTGTTCGCATGATTGGCATAATGTTGGAACCCCACGCCACGCTATGAAAAGCCGTGTCCTGGATCGGATCTGTGTGATGGGAAAATATCTTTCATTATGGTTTCCCTACAGATTTTTGGTGAAGTGTTTATTTATGTCTGCGGACTTTGTCATCGAAATTAGTTAATTTTCTGCAGTATCACAATTTTGATGATGCCTACGAAGAGAATAACTCCTTTATACAAACATTTCTTTATCAAGGCAATCCTACATTGTAACACATCTCGCAAGGCAAGTAACACCAGCACTACACTTGCACCACTTCAGAAGTAGGTAATAGTTGCAACCAGCAGTTTCATTCTGTTGAAGCCGATTACGAGTTTCCTTAACTCTTACAATGTCGTGCAATAACAGACTCCACTTGAATTTAACACGTGAGATCGTTCAGAAATATTGTTACAATATACGCTATCATGGACTTGCCGCCCCGTAACATCACAACATCAACATTGAATGTAATTGTAGGTCCAAAAGCGACAGTGCCAAGAGTATTTTCAGTGCATAAGGTCGCCCGCCGGATTTTTAACTTCATTATTACAATACTGTAAATGGAGGTTCTTATAACTAGTTTTTTGAGTCTGTTTTTTTCTTCTTTGTAATATATCTGAAGATAGACTTCGGAGATATATGATAGAAAATCACTACCTTTTCGGTTGGTGGACTGTAAAACTCTAAAAACAGAATTTTAATCGCAAATTCATAAAAATTCTTCGTTGGAATTTTGTTTCTTCGCCAGAGCCAATTTCAAAATTCATAACCTATTTTAACCAAAAAGCTTCTCTACAATATAGTGAACACTTCATTTATTAACTTAATTTCGAAACAACATCCCGGTTTTATTAGCAGCGCCTTTCCACTTAGCTGCAGTCAAACTTCATCGGATATTGAGATAACTGCTCTGTTGAGCTGGTTGAGCTAAGTATAATACGTTCTCTCAATATAAACTGAGCGGGCGGTATTATTACAAGCCGTTAATATCGTGTTCTCAAGTTTGCACTTTGAATTAGCTTTATTAGATTACGTATGTACGTCACGAAACTGATGTTTAATCGGTTTTAGAAAGACTGGGTAAATTATTTTGGCATAATTATTAGGCGACTGTATGTCGTTAATCTAGTAGGTATTGTTGTAAGTGCGACTACTGTCACAGCACTAAGTCCTGGGTTTGATGTTTGGGTCGGACAAACCAATTAAAAAAATCTTATTAGCAACCCGGAGTATTAGGTTTCTTGCCTGACTACCCCTTGAGGGATACAGGTGTGATGTAATGTAGGAGATGACCCACATCATGGTGAATTATGATATAAAAGAGGTACGTACGTCGGTACAGTTTGACTCATATAGATGTTATCGACTTGCTTATTTATAAGTGTCACAGGCGACGACGGTTGAATTACAATCATGATGAATTACTTCAGAAGTATAAAAAGCTTACGCCACTTGGATATTTCTGTTCTCCGATATTCGATTCAGGTAAGAAAACCTACATATAGCCAAGTGTTGCGATTGTGGCAATATCCTTTTTGACCATTTATTGCACAGTGATTTATGTTTCGAAAATGGAATTGAGAGACCAGCCGATCTGTTCTGTAAAAATCTCAACGTGGAAACGTAGGTGAAGTGAGATTGAAGTGAGTGTCAATCCCTAGCATAATAAACTCACTCACGTAAAGGTACAATTCCGTAGCCGACCGCAGGCGACAACTGCAGCCGACGTGTTGCCGGGACACGACAGGTTTCTATGTATCTCTATGAAGACGACGTGTCGTTAGCTACGGAAGGTATTTCATAGAAATTTATAGAAAACAGTCGTCTCGCGGCGACACGTCGCCTGCAATTGCCGAATAAAAAAAAAATGTTATTTGAGCAACCGAAGATATGAGCCTTACAGAACAATCCAGCTGTTTTTAAAAAGGGATTTTGGATTCCAAACCTACATTCTAAACTCGTACTTGACTTTGAGTCTATCTCCATAACATATTAAGGTGATTGATATTAGTATTTAATTAGAATTCTCGATTGATCTTTATAAATGAGCTCATAAAGGGAGCAACTAATTCTCCAAAGCGCAGTATTTGACACCTAAGTCGGGCTTAATAAAATGCCATCATTTATAACTTAGGCCAACTTACCGACAGAGCTTAAGTTACTAGATTAATAACAAGTCTGAAATATATAACATGGACTCTACTCATTTATCTGTGAGTTCAATTTGTAATCATTAGGAGTTTTAAATAGTAAGCTTATTCACACTGATTTAAATTAAATGTGTCTTTGATTTAAATTCCAATACGTGATGTGGATTTAATCTTAGTACCCATTGTTAAGCACGAATTAAAACCTTTATTGTTGTGGATTTTGACTAGGAAATCAACCACTTACTTTACTACGGAAGTACTTTATTGTTTTGTATTGCTAGGTATGCCTATAATTGATCATACATATTTTATGCCCATAAAATCATCTTCTTCTTCCATCCCTTAATCCCAGTTCTATCTGGGGTCGGGTCTTCTTATGCAGCGGCGCCAGGACGCTCTGTTCTGGATTGTTATTGCCCATAAAAGCATGTTCTAAATATATTTAGAACCGGTTTATATTTAGAAGCAATAAAAAAGGAACCTCGATACTACGTATAATCGAAAAAGATTTTTTTATGAAGTAAGCCTACACCTCCACACCACCTTGATGGTAATAGGCTCGGCCCCTATTACATAAGCATCATGTGGGTGTACCATAGGTACGCCTCTGCCCACCTCCTCGGGGAAACATGGCGTGATGTTATGTTATGATTAGTAAACCTATACTAAAAATCAATATGATTTGAATAGTTTTTATTGTTTTTGTTTTTATATTTCTCGATGGCATGTGAAGCCAAGTCAGAGGCCCATGGGCGGCTTTAAAACACTGACACCAAGTACCAGGTACCATTAGCCACACAAAAAGAAGAAGACTCAATTTATTTTCTTGCTTTCTATACAACCAATTTTTATCTTTGTACCTACATTCACACTGAAACGAACGCATATTCTAATAATGTTAAAAATAGAACTCACGTAGGTAGTTGCTTGTATTTTTTTTTACCTCTTAGCGCCATCATTTATAAACCAATTTTTTTTTTGGTTGAGATTACTTCCGTGGTGGTCATATATAAATTTGGTCAAGTTCTGATGAGTGGTTTAAGAGTAAGCTTCAATAATACGATAAATAATATTTTTCCACTTGTTGATGGTGTTATAATTAGTTCATCTCACTAATATAATAGCAAGTAGTGGTTTACGAATTTGTGTCCACTAGGTAACACAACAAAAAAGTGCAAAATGAAAACTTTATGCATAGAAAAACGTCCGACTTAAAAAAAAATACTCTACAACGTATAAAATAACTAAGTCGGTGGCAAAAAACAAAATTACAAATCCAAAAACACCGACTTCCGAAACAAGTTAATTTTCATTTTGTATGTTTTTATTTTTTTGAAGTCGGTTGTTTTTTTATGTAAAAACATTTTTATTTTAAAAACATTGTATTCTACTCTGAACAAAACTATTCCTGGGTCGCATTTTTTTTTTTAAACCTGTTTCCGTACATTACTCCCCCATTTCTCCTTTGTCTCTATAAAAAGCTGTTTAACATTAAAATGTTTACAAAATACCGCATTTTCACATATGCGCTTGGTCCACTGTATACCTACCCAAATAGAGGCAGTAGTATTCGTCATACAATACTTTTATTAGCTTGCGAACGACCAGTTTCATTTCATGTACTTCTTTCAGGAAAAACACGACATTTCTGTACGATGTTTTCCGTGTACCACGTAATAACTGCTGACATGGGGTGATTTTAAAAGGCTTCTGATTTCAGAGAGGTTTTTCCGAAATGTAGGGAGCTTTAGCCAGTGTGTTGGCTGCTGCTCGATGTCGCTTGGCTACAACCATTGTTTTTCTCAGTAAAGCCCATTTAATTTCATGCTGCAATCTTTCTAAAAGTGTATTTAATACCAGCGACATACCCACCGGAGTACCTATTGGATATTAACCAATGATATTTTGAATTACTATCACTTTGCCAGCGACTTCGTCCACTCGTGAATTCTTTATCCCGTGGTAATTTCGAACCTCTGTGCATTTCAGCTTACTAGGGTCAAGGCTTTGGACTGGGCGTTGATAAGTCAGTCAGTGAGTGAGTGAGTCAGGACTTTTCTTTTTATATGTATTGATGATATTAACACA
Organism: Agrochola lota; assembly: GCA_947364205.1. Taxonomy (NCBI): domain Eukaryota; kingdom Metazoa; phylum Arthropoda; class Insecta; order Lepidoptera; family Noctuidae; genus Agrochola; species Agrochola lota. Next base: position 10,339,071 of record OX376223.1, on the reverse strand, counting down.
TTAACTATCCGTGAAGCTAACCCCACATTATTAGCTCACCACAATCTAAAAATAAATCCCAATTGCATCCGTCCTTCAATCACTATTTCACACTTTACTATCTTCCATACAAATTCCATTCCCGCGTAAATCTGTACCTACCTATTACCTACGTACCGTCCACAAACGTCTACCCGCATCACACCCTGTTTACCAGCAATACCTTGCCAACATTAGCCACTACACTTAGGTTCAAACCCTTCTCCAAATAGGACGAGCTCGGGAACTTAGCACGAATTGACTTCGGTCGACATTGTTATAGGTAGTACATTTTTCACTGAGCATCTTAGTCGAGGATATAAATTGTTACTTTGCTTTTGTATTAGAATGCTTTGTGTAATACATCTTTATTATTTTGTTAAATATAGACCTTTTTGTCTCTACTGAAGTTTTGTTTAAGCTTCAAACTGGAAAAAGACAACAAACAACAAGAAAAGCAAGAATTATGGCCAAACATGTGTGTTTGGCCATAATTCTTGCTTTTCATGTACATTTCCTTTATTCATAGACTCCCTCTTACCGAGAAGAGGCCAGTCCCAGCAGTGGGTACAGTATTGGCTGACTATGCTAAAGACCTATTTATATAGAACCACTTTTCAGCCTATATCGAACACTGTCACAATTGATACAAGCTGTAGAAGGTAACTTGTTCGCGGCATTGAACCGAACAACCGTCTTTCGCGCAAATAGCCTTTAGCACAAGTGGATTCGCGCAAGTGAACCAATTAACTCGCTTAAAATGGCACTAGAAAATTTATACAATCCTAATCACACATGAGTGAAACAAAAGAGGTAACACACTCTCATAAAACCAGATTTTCTACGCCATATCTCGCCTCAGCATCATTATTAGGTCTTACAACCGCGCGTACGTATTTCCGAAGTAGATTGCCGAAACGCATACTTTTTCTAGGAGATTTATGTCAATATGTGTGGTAATTTGTTCGTGTAAATATCTTTCGGACAAGTGAACAATCCCGTTTTAAAATGGCGCCCAAAAATGTAAGCAATCCTAATCACACATTAGCAAAACAAAGCCCCGTAACGTAAGCTCCTAAAGCAAAATTTGCTGCATCATATTTCGCCTCAGCATCTCTTTGGTTAGGTCATAACGCCCTGAGGCGAGCCCCGTTGATTGTGAGTGAAATTATGTGTTCATTCAATAACAATAGACTGAAGCACTACGGACTAAGTAACGTCTACTGCAGAGTTTGACAAATGCGTTGGTACACCGGTTGTGTGCTGGTCTATTATTTAAGAACCCCTGTATTGTACTGGATAGAGGTGTGCTATGGGGCTATGCTTGTATGTGTGTGGGCTGAACGTAGGCTTTGTTAAAGAATGTTAAGTTAAGTATGACACTTAATGCGTTTAGTTCGTTAAGCTTAAAACTTCATAATCTCTTTTAATAGACATCTCAAAGATTCTTGAAATTCAGTTTCAATATAATTTTCATCTAATTTACCAAGTAGAGCAACCTAGTTTACTAAGTCTTGCTGTTGCAATGGAAAATTGAATTTAACTAATTTTCAAATTTTATCAGAGTTTAAATAAAAGGAGACCCAATATATTTGATTAATTTAAAACTACGACTAAGGCCCCAATTACACTATCATATATTTATCATACAAATATGATTTCATATCTGTCAAATTGTATGATCATAGTTAAATGATGCTGTTCTTCATTTTTACACATTACACTTATGATCTTAAACACGTCATACTGAATCAAGATGGATAACGATTTAGCCGTGTTTGAATTAGCCATTTTGAGGTAATATGGATATGATAAAATTTGTACGCCTGCTGTCAAATAGGATACCTTAATTATGATCGTAGACAATATGAATCATATGTAGATATTATACCGTCCTATGTTCTTCATATAAAAATTACTCATACATCTCTGATCCTATTTCTATGATTGTCGAATAGGGCTCTAAGTACGACAACTCAGACATTTCCCGGGAGTTAGTAAAGTCACAGTATAAAATTTAATGAGCCTGTCAAGCGTCAAGAAGTTACGAGTAATTCGAATTAAAAAGTTTCGCTGTGAATTAAGGCTTGTGCAGACCAGCGCGACTTGTCGCGCGACGCGACACCGGTTATTGTTATACTGTGAAGTTTTCTTAGAAATTGTATTGTTCGTGTCGCGTCGCGCGACAAGTCGCGCTGGTCTGCACAAGCCTTTAGTTTGGAGTGACGCAATGAAGGCACGGGAGCGACTGACATTTATTGTATACAATATGTCTCTCAAAATATGAATATACAATATTTCAGTAACTATCGCTTAAGAAACATTAAAGTAACTATTCATAGGTAATTTTATTTGGGATGACTTGAATTTATTTCATTAAATTTTATACAATAAACAAATACAAGTTTAAGCACAACAAAGAAAAACCGATCATTTTATTTCAAGAGAAGAAAATTATAGATTCGTATCTTCACCCAATTCAAACAGCCTAAAGATAGAACAAAATACTGTCAATATTGTAACTTTGCTATTGTGTTGCTCCGTGTAATAGAGACTCTTCATAACAAAGGAAATTATTTGAAAACTTTATTGTTGACAATTATACAATTTAACTGCCCTGAAGTAGATTGTACCTTATTGACACCGTACGCCGCACGAGTACGTCATTAGCACCGTAAATTTGACCAAACCACAGAGCAGGGAGACACCTAGAAGGCCGCTGTTGGAGGCGGCATTACAACGCTTTCTTTCCATAGAAACCGAGCAGTCACGGTTCACTCGCAATACGACTCAAATTAAGTACAGAAACTTGACGGCTTTGAAGGCGGTTCGTGACATAAGTTGTGCGCTATACGCAGTTTCCCCGCCACGTATTTTATTACTACTGCCGTCTCTAGACGCTGCCTGCTCCGTGGACCAAACTGTATCACTTTACAGTCTACGGTGTAACAATATCCAGTAGGTTAACTACCACAGACTTATGATCTCACATCTCCAAAAGTTCCGTTTAAAGGGGTTCAATCCTTGACTCCTTATATCGTCCTTACAGCGGCCCAACCCTTTAGGAGCTCTTCAAACTTGGACGATTAAACGTTGGCCTGAATTTGCGTGCAAGTTGCATTAAGTGAAGATAATGGTGGCACTCGGTCTTTGGGGACATTAAGTGAGCTAGCTAAAGAGGAAAGTTCGCGGCTTGTCTCCATACTAGCAGACGTTTGTTGGCTTAATTAAGCGGACGATATTTACAACTATGTTGAGGGTTACGTCGAGTTAGTCTCGGTTTGAATTTCGGGATTGGTATTGTGTGGTATACCGTTAACTATGTCTACTTCTCTTTGCTAAACTACGAAGGTGAAGGAAATAAGAGAAAATTCCAAATTGTTAATAAAATCATCTGGGTTAAGTTCTTATTAATTGATTAAAAAAACAACTATTTTGTAAACGTTCCTAATCAGCACTTCTTAACCGCGTTCAAGAGCTGTCAAAATTCCACAACAGTTTTAACACTGTCAGCTCTTGAACGCGTTCAGTTTCATTGGTAAAATTGGCCGTAAATGATTTTCGTAACGATTCACTTCTCTACTAGCGTTTGGCAAACTTGTTTGTAACTGAACGCCTTTCTGCCATACCACTAGTGCTTCAAGGGGTCTCAATATCAGATTTCTTAGTAAACTAACAAGAAGCGCTACTTCTACGAACATCAAACGAGGACACACATAGAGGAACCTATAACGTAAAGAAACTACACAATGTAAACTTGAATCAGTTCTATACCAAGAAATCCTCTTCCCACGTACTAACATACAAGATACTCCTAGAAATGGATATACTTAATCTTTATTATGTACAGTGGTGGTCTAAAAATGTTTATCAGTTTCCAAATTAGGTTCTTTAATACACTGTGTGCAGCAAAGTCTCAAATGCTATATCTAGGTACTTGTTACTTTTTAATAGTTGTGAAGCATCTATTCTAACAAAAAGAGTATTAATTACTTTTTGATGATGAAACTATTTCTTAATTTAAAAGTTGACTCATTGACATAATTGATGACATTTATCAACAATATTAAGTGTAAATTTATACGTTTATGTATGTAAAAAATAACAAATATTGATTCAAGATTGAAATAAAATGGCAAGTTTAACCCTCCAACAGAGGGCTGAAATATTACTTCTCCATGAAGATGGCTTGAATATTAGTGCTTTATCGCGAGAACTAAATATATCTTGTTTCACCGTGAGATTTTGGATGCGGTGACATGGCTAAGACCGGTAAATAACTGATCATATAAGCAGTTCAGGACGACGGCTGATACTAACCACCGTGCAAATAACTGATATGGTTCGATATTACGAAGAGCACGCACGGCTTCGCACCAACTAGACTATGTGCCGTCATATCTGCAGATGAATGCTATACCTACCTACTAGTTAATATACTGTCTAGTGAACATGATTTGGATATATTCAATACCAGTGTTTAAGCATTTGTTGGTGAAAAGCTTTTATGATTCTTAGTTAGTTATTTATCGTGAACTATTTATATCCTAATTCATGTTTAATAGGTATTTTGTACCGTCCTTCTTTTATTCGTTGTTATTTTCAGTGTTTATCAGTGGAAACTTGTAAATGGTCTTCCACTTTTTATAGTTTAAAAACACGGTGTAAGTTTCTTTGAGTTTCCCGAATAGAATAAAATAAAATGTAATACATAATCAATTTACAACGATGGGTTTAATTAATCTAATCCATAAGCTTAATGATGACTACGCTAAAGTTTCAAAATTGTCACCAATTTATTTAACGCAAATTACCAAAAGCTTCTTAAAAATAAAAGCTTTAATCATACTCAAACTCGCTCAAAAACATAACATAACAAATTACCCTGAAAAATTCCGCAGCGAAAATTTAATAGGGGACAAAATATTCACATTTTTCGGCATACAATCATTGGGAATTACGTGAAGTTATTCATCGGACCAGGCTTAGTATTCCATCACCAATCACGTCGCTTCAGAGGGAGGCTTCAAATACTTCATTAGCCTGTTTCACGCCCCCCCACCTCTCCCCATTTAAAGGATAGCGCTGATGAGCAACATAATCTTAATTTTGACGATTTGTAAATAAAATCTTTTCACGATTGAGTTTGGAAGGGGATAAAAACATTTTTGTATTCACGGCACGTTTAGGGCTTTAATGCGATTTTTATTTAGTTTTGTTACTGAGTTTATTATATTTTATAGAACTTTTGAAATGATATTCATACAGTTACAATGACTATATTCATGTGCACTCTAACTTCTCTACTATGGCAAAGTTTCAAATAGTTTTTCTGTATTTTCTAAAGTTATCATATACAGAACTATACTCCATTTGAAATAAGATTAGACATTTGAACAAACTTTTTTTACAGTCCGTTCAACCGATTCTGACTTCTATACCGTAGGCTTAAGGATGGCAAAAAAGAGGTTACAATACCAACTGTTTACTGCAGCTAATAATTGGATGCGTAAATTAATTATTTTGCGTAAGTCAAGAAGGTTTTATTGTTTATATACTCTTTGAAGCCAATGACATGTGACATTACTTGGGTGAAAAAAACAATGTACAGGTAAAATAGGAAATCGAATTAAAAACTAATACTTTTATGGTGTTTTTTATGCGGAGAATTTAAGGATTCGCATTACTAGATAAAATTATTATATTTAAAAATAAGATTTATCAGCATTATAAACTTAAGTCACCACAGAACAAATAGCGATACCAGGTCTGGTCAATCTCTTTTATTTTTCATTTTACCCTGGGCCAATCGAAGCCATTTTACATTCTTGGAAAAACTTTGAAGCTACTCATCCCTTTACCAAACGGCATAAAAATTGCCGAATACTTTGAATCAAAGCGGAATACCCGAAAGTTAACACAATAAAATCTGTTAACTAAATACACAACATAATTACATAATTCATAATCAAAAGTAAAAAAAGCTTTAAAATGTAAAAATACTAAATACAATAGATACACATTTCGTTAAATTATCAGAATTTAACACAAGCATCTAATAAACAATATTGTAAAGCTTCACAAATGTACTAATTATGATTTAATGCACAATATTTGTTTAGATAGCAGGAATTGTTTAATGTGCTTTTCAAAATAATCATAATTTAAATAAAATAATTTATTTCGAAAAGTTATGTACAAAGTTCCGCCGCATTTACAGCGTAGGACTTTCAAGTGCACAGAAATTTGATCAATGACCCCCATGCTAGGTGGAACCTGTGTTACAGGGGTCATCCATCCATCCATTATACAAGATTACAGGTAAGTATGTAGTACTTATTTTTTAGGGGTACAATTATATGTTTAATTCTAGTGTGAAAAAGATGCGGTGGGTGCGTGTGTGAGTGAGTGTGCGAGGTTGTATATGTAAAGTAACTTTAGTAGTTTAACAGTATTGATATTCTTTGTATAACTGAGCATTGGCTTAAAAGCCATCAGTTATTGTTCAATTTTAATAATCACCAGGTTGGTAGTTCGTTCAGCAGAGTTAATGCAGTAAACAGCTTAAATTTAAAGACCGTAAGGATATTGTGAGCCTATCTGTTGAGCGGACAGTTGAAATAGCCTGTATAGAATTGAAGCAGTTTATTGTATTAAGTATATACAGACCACCTTCAGGATTGTATGACTGCTTTGAAAAGGTAATGGATGATGTGGATTTGTAACTCGAACAAGTCCATTATCACTTGTGGTGATTTTAATGTAAATTTATTGGAAAACTCAGGTTCTTGTACTAAAATAATAAGTCTGTTTCAGTCCTACAATCTTGTAAAACTATTTTTGGAGCCTACAAGAATAACCCCTACTAGTGCCACATGCCTAGATAATATTTATACAGATGTTATACCAAGCCACAAAGAAATTATAAATTAACTAGATTCTGATCATTGCGGACAGAAGATTATTTTCCCAAACCAAAACAACAAAGTGGCTAAAAAGGATATCACTGATAACCCCAAAACTGCAAGTCGCTTGGAAGCTTTTAAAGTTAAACTAGTTAATAAATTACCACTTTTGTCAATTCATGCTGACCTAATCATCTATATGAAGATTTTTTTAATATTTACTGTAAACAATTTAATTCCACCTTTATTCCGAAGATTATCTCGGTTAATAGTAACGCATCTTTCACTGATTGAGCTACCATTGGTATTCATAAAATTAGAACACGGCTTTATGAGCTGTACAATGAAAGGACTTATATTAACACGGCTGAATTTAATTCATATGTTAGGAATTATTCAAAAATATTTAAAAAAGTGTGTTGTATGGCCAAGTCGCGTTATTTGAGTACAAAGATTAAAAACAGTAGTAATGTAATTAAAACGACTTGGAATATTATTAATAGTGAAACGGGAAGGTCTGGTAACCGAAATATTGATTACAGCCTATCTATTAATGATAACATCATAAAATCAAATTCACAAGTCGCAGTGGCCTTTGAAAATTTATTTTCGGATATTCCCATTTCAACTACAAAATCTCTAAGCTCATCACCTTCTGTTGCTGGGTGTTTGCTAAAAGAAAATGTTAATGTTTGCGATTCAGAATTTCTTTTTGAACATATTACCTGTAGAGACATCATTAAAACCTTTCACACTTTAAATGTAAAAAAGACTGCAGATCTGTGGGGTAATTTTGTAGAAGTTGCTAAGTCTATTATTGACATTGTAGCATCTAGTTTAGCTCTTATCTTTAATAATTGTATCGACTGTGGGGAGTTTCCTGACCTTATGAAAAATAGTAAAATAATACCTTTGTTTAATTCATTCAGATCCCACTAATTATAGACCTATTTCAGTACTACCTACCTCTACTAAAATATTTGAGAAATTAATTTTAGAGCAATTGCAAAGATTTTTTAATAAACATAAATAATTACATAGCAAACAGTTCGGTTTTACAAGGGGTCGTTCTACTACTGAGTGTTGAACTTTTAGGACATATTTATAACGCATGGGAAGATAAATGCGATGCCTTGGGCATCTTTTGTGATTTGTCCAAAGCATTTGATTGCGTTCTTCATGAAACGTTAATCAGGAAACTCTGCCACTACGGGATCCGGAACACCGCTCTGAATCTTCTTACTTCATACTTGAGTAATAGGATTCAGAGCGTTGGCGTAATGGACAAAGATTTCCTGGATCTATAGTAACAATGGGAGTCCCACAGGGCTCGGTTCTTGGTCCTTTCTTGTTTCTTATTTATATTAATGACTTGCCTTACCTCATAAAGGATTATCATGATATAGTGTTGTTTGCTGATGAAACTTCACTTTTGTTTAAACTTAAACGTCAGCAGCTGGTTACTGACGTCGTAAATAGCGCGATCTCAAAAGTAGTTCACTGGTTCAATGTAAACAATTTACTTCTTAATGAAAAAAAAACTTGTTTACCCTACCACACGTTAGGCAAGTGAAAACAAAGGGGCGAAGAATTAAATCCTGAAGATAGCACAGTATTCTTAGGCTTAACTTTGGATGCTAAGCTTCAGTGGGGCCCACATATAGATAAATTGTCAAAAAAGCTAAGCTCCGCAGCATATGCTGTTAGAAAAATCCGTAATTAAACTGACATAGAGACAGCCCGTTTAGTGTACTTTAGCTATTTTCATAGTGTAATGTCGTACGGTATTCTGTTGTGGGGAAATGCCGCCGACATTCAAACTATCTTTGTTTTGCAGAAAAGAGCCGTTCAGTAAATTTATAAATTAAGCCCGAGATACTCTCTCAGAGAGAAATTTAAGGAAATTAATATAATGACTCAGTACGTCTCAGTATATTTTTGAAAATCTTTTATATACCCATAAAAATATAAAATCGTATAAAAAATACAGTAATATCCATAACATAAACACTAGGAACAAACACAAATTTGTAGTACCTACAACAAGGCTCAAGAAAATAGGTAGCTCGGTCAGATGTCAATGTATACGTTTTATAATAAACTTCCAAGCCACGTACAAGATCTAAGCCTTAATAAATTCAAATCATTCATTAAACGTAAGTTGTGCCAGAAAGCGTTTTATACCATTAAAGATTACGTTGAGGACAAAAAGGCCTGGGATTAAGCTGCTTCAATTTTTTTTTTTTTTTTTACAGTCAGAATTTTAATTTTTATTTTTTAAATCATATCTACCACGATATGAATATTTACTTAGTGAAGTATAATATATTTATTTTTATATTATTGTGAACGTGAGGACTACGTGGATCATATTATTTTTTTATTTTTTTCCTCAGTTATTTTTAATGATAATCTGGCAGTTTGAGTACTTTATGCGGCCTACCCAAATGTCCTTTCTTTGGTATTGTTCGTCGAGTCGTTGAACTCCTTAAGTTCTGAGTTGAGCTACACGATTAGTGACAAATGCGTGCACTGACTGAACAGGTCGACTCAAATCTGTATGGTTCTTTCCTCAAAAGACCATTTCAGACACAAATCTACATGGTCCTCAAATGATCTGACCAAGACCATTTCTGGGTTTTATATACACATTGACATTAATGAATTTTATATATACAATGACATGAATAGTTTTTAAATTTCAATGACTATGGATTTTGTCTATCTTTGACTAGCTGTAGTGACTAAACTATTGAATATATTTGATTGAATTTTTGGTTGCAGACTGGGATCGTCATTAGATAAATAGGATATAAGTGGTTTAATTTATTCTCCACCTTGTAGAAACTAGGGAAGAGGCAGGAGATTCTGAATTTTATAAAGACAATCTGTAACCTGCCTACACCAAAGTAAAACTATTAGGCCGTATAGGTCGTCGATTTGATTAATAATTAACCCACTCAGCCTTAATGTATATTTAGATGAAAAAGGGTATAACGTGACGCAATCTAAACACAGAAAAGTCTTCTAAAAATAACACAATAGGCAGTGTGACTGAATATAAAACGTAGAATGCGTAATACAACCTTGTTTGGTCTACAAAAATAATGCATATTTTATTCCTTAATTGGCCAACAATGAATAGAGAATTGAAGTGGATATGTATTGTGTCATTGAACATCTAAATATAAATCCTATTGACTGATTTCAGCAAAGCAATCAATTCCAAATTCCATTGAGTGCCTTCACAATGAAAATAACTAAAATAATTTTAGAAATATGTTATAGATGTTTAAGTAACTAAAGCTAACTCCAACTTTGAGGTAAAACAAACAAAAACTAATAAAATATATCCATTACTTTTCCAAAAATTATTCAGACAGTTGAAATTGTTTTATGTTTAGCGGTTAAAAACTAAATCAAATTAATGTGAATTGTGAATTAAACATGGAAATTATTCATGTAAACCACGCAACAACAATCACAAATATTTTAATGTCGTCACTAATATTTGGAGCCGCTAATTAAATTAGATTCGAGGCTCAGCTGGCGAAAGACATTACGCAACCCTTATAATTATTGTGATACTCCTATAATAAATCTAAAGGTATTCATTCATTTAACTAGATTCCTCTTCAAATAAATGGAATGAGTAGCAAACTACATATTTCTGAAGGCATACCGAAGTTGAATTTATAAAGGCAACTCCAACTGTGGTCAAATGGAAGTTCAAAAAGATCGTGACACTTTGCATTTCTATAAACGTCGCGAAATCTTTGACTCATTAAAATGTATAATTCCTTGGAAGTTTTTGAAGAATTTGTTACGTCTATTTCTGTTTATTGCATGAAAATAGAATCAATTTCTAAAGAAGTGTTCATTTTCTTCTTCTAGTCCTTTTCTTTTTGTTATATTTAAAGAGCTTCGCCCGCGTGATACATTCATAAATTATAGTCTATGTTATTCAGTGATTATATAGATTTCTACTAGAGAAAGTATTTTTTAAATCGGTCCAGTCGTTTTTGAGTTTATTAAAGACAAACATTAAAAAAATCAAATGTTTTCTCTTTATTATAATATTATATTAGTTTAGATAAACAGACGCATCAAGCTAAACGCGGGTTGGAGGCGGGGCGAGCCAAGCTTTTTAATTTGATGTTCTGTTAGACCTCTTCCGTCACGGATTTCCTTGATCCAGTCAGATTTTCCATTAATTTAAACCTTACAAAAATATCTCAACACTTTTCCTTAGCCAAGCCCGTTTTCCAAAAGATTTGAATATAGGAAGAATATATATTTTGTGTTTTTAAATCCTATATCTATTGCGTACGTTTTATTACCTACCAGACAAACGTATATTCGTTTATTATTGAAGTCATTTTCAGACTATAATACGAGTATTGCTAAGCCGCTCTATAGCGGGATCAAGCCATAAGCGATAGGATACAATTACCATTAAAATTGACTTCGGCTCCCAACCGACCAATTTTTCATCTTCCTACGTTGCTCGTTCGATCCTCTTTTCATGAATTTAAACGAAGCAGCAACAAGTAGTTGCAGCAATTTTTGAATATTTTTCAATCAGTACTAGTAGTAATCTGGGTTGAATGAGAAGTTGTGAAAAAAGTTAGTAATCAAGGATTATAAAATGAGACAAGTGATGATCTCAATCATAACATCCTGACGATCACGGAAAGAGAGAGAGTGAATGATACTTACCAGGAACGATCACTTTTCAAAGCATTCTACAATAGGTGTATTCTTATAAGTGAAGCTTAAAGGCGACGAAAGCCACACCTGAACAATTTAAAATACAAATACACAGAAAACATTCCTAAATTCAAACCAATATCCCAAGTAAAACATAAAACAAGCACATAACAAAAATATATGTGTTCCAACACAAGTAAAATATAATGTACTACCAAGAACCTAATACATCCTGGTTTGTGGGCGAGTTTCTTCCAAATCCGTCTCAGTGATCAGGCAATACTTATACCGTACATTATGGAATGGCCGTTAGGAAGAACACAAATCTTGATGTTGATTACCATAAACAACGATAAAAAGGAGATATCTGAATAAAGAAAACGGAGTAATAACATAATTTGCTGCTCGCATCATTGGCATAATGGTGGAACTCCACGCCACGCTATGAAAAGCCGTATCCTGGATCGGATCTGTGTGATGGGAAAATATATTCCATTAAGATTGTCCTATTTTTTTTTGCTGATGTGTTTATTTATGTCTGCTGACTTTGTCATCAAAAGTAGTTAATTTTCTGCAACAATATTCTTATCTCTATTTTTAGACTTCGGCGCGTGGTCTTCTATCTTACCAGTGACATAAAACCACTCCTCCGCAGCTGTACTTTCTGTGTAACTATGTATAATATAGGCATTATTTTTACGATAGAAATTTCCCTGGGATTTTACCTTTTAGAAGATCTCATACGTCGAATCCCAACTATTGGTATTTACGATTCTAGTATTTGAACTACAACTATTTACGTAATCCCAGCTGTCTTTAGACAGCCTTATTCCTAAAAGTACTGCTACAGTACTTTTCTACATATTGTGGAACCATATTAGCTGAATAATGAAATGATAAACATATTTCGGGACCTAATGTCAAGTCTTTTAACCCACGCGATTTAATCTCTTAAACACCGCTAATGATGCCTACGAAGAGAATAACTCCTTCATACAAACATTTCTTTATCAAGGCAATCCTACATTGTAACACATCTCGCAAGGCAAGTAACACCAGCACTACACTTGCACCACTTCAGAAGTAGGTAATAGTTGCAACCAGCAGTTTCATTCTGTTGAAGCCCATTACGAGTTTTCTTAACTCTTACAATGTCGTGCAATAACAGACTCCACTTGAATTCAACACGTGAGATCGTTCAGAAACATTTTTACAATATACGCTATCACGGACTTGCCGCCCCGTACCCTAATATTTAATAAAGCTTTCGAAAATGGAATTGCAATTTCAAAGAAGATTACAAGTAAGATTGCGTTTGTATTGCCGAAGTTTACGCTGGTTCCGAAGTATTGTAGTTCGTTTTTTGTCGCGTAATGTTTGTGCTTAAGTAGGTTTTTAAAGTCTCTTTGTTTTAATATTCTTTGGGATAGTAACGAACATTCAATGTTATTGTAGGCTCAAAAGAGTCAGAGGTATGAGTATTTTCAGTGCATAAAGGCTCCCGGTTTTTTAACTTCATTATTATACTGCTGAAAATGAAGATTCTCTATAATTTGATATTTTTTTTGAGTTCGTTTTTTTCTTCTTTGTAAGATATCTGATGATGGACTTCGGAGATTTGTGATAGAAAATCACTACCTATTCGGTTGGTGGACCGTAAAACTCAAAAAACAGAATTTTAATTGCATATTCATAAAAAAATCTTCGTTGGAATTTTGTTTCTTCGCCATAGCCAATTTCAAAATTCATAACCTATTTTAACCTAAAAGTTTCTCTACAATATAGTGAACACTTTATTTATTAACTTAAGTTAACTTAATTTAGAAACGAAACCTCCCGGTTTTACTAGCAGCGCCTTTCCACTTAGCTACAGTCAAACTTCATCGGATATTGAGATACCTGCTCTGTTGAGCTGGTTGAGCTAAGTATAGTACGTTCTCTCAATATAAACTGAGCGGGCTGTATTATTACAAGCCGTTAATATCGTGTTCTCAAGTTTGCACTTTGAATTAGCTTTGTTAGATTAGGTATGTACGTTATGAAACTTATGTTTAATCGGTTTTAGATAAACTGGATAAATTTTCTTAGCATAATTATTAGGAGACTGTACTGTTAGTCTTGTAGGTACTGTTGCAAGTGCGACTACTGAGCTCTAAGTCGTGGGTTCGATGTTTGGGTCGGGCAAACCAATTCAGAAATTCTTATTAGCACCCCAGAGTCTTAAATTTACCTCCCGGAGGCGGAATGCATGAGGCATTCCGTCTCCTCCTTCGCGAACATTACTGCTTCGCAGAAGGAGGTGACGGCTTCCCATGCCCTCTCGCTTACGACCAGGGCCGGACACGAGAGATCATCGCCGCCGATCGCCTCCACGAGGACCCGGCGGTGCTCCACTCAAGCCGGGCAGACTTCCACCGTATGCTCCATCGTGTCCTCCGGTCGATCCATACAATGGTGACACCCGGGCGTTACCTTCCGCCTTATCCGGAATAGGAACCTCCCGAAGCAACTGTGTCCTGTAAGGACCTACGTCAGGCGGAAGGTGAGGATGCCGTAGCGCCTCTCTAGGAATTCCACAAAAAGGGGACTTATCGCCACAATTGTGGCGTGCCCACACTAGGACACCATAGCGGCGCAACCATGGTCGCACGGGCAAAAAAATGTTTGTTGTGTAAGCAATCGATCAGACGCCTGATAAGATACCCACCATAAAGCTGTGTACATTTTGCTGGTGGCGCGACTTTGGTTGACCACCATGGTGTCCTAGGAAGATATAAAACAATCCGGCTGTTTTTAAAAAGGACTTTGGGTTCCAACCCTACATTCAAAACTCGCACTTGACTTTGAGTCTATTTCCAAAACATATTAGGGTGATTGATATTAGTATTTAATTATAATTCTCGATTGATCTTTATTAATGAGCTCATAAAGGGAGCAACTAATTCTCCAAAGCGCAGTATTCTACACCTAAGTCGGGCTTAATAAAATGCCATCATTTATAACTTAGGCCAACTTACCGACAGAGCTTAAGTTACTAGATTAATAACAAGTCTGAAATATATAACATGGACTCTAGTCATTTATCTGTGAGTTCAATTTGTAATCATTAGGAGTTTTAAATAGTAAGCTTATTCACACTGATTTAAATTAAATGTGTCTTTGATTTAAATTCCAATAAGTATTAAAACCTTTATTGTTGTGGATTTTGGCTAGGAAATCGACCACTTACTTTACTACGGAAGTACTTTATTGTTTTGTATTGCTAGGTATGCCTATAATTGATCATACATATTTTATGCCCATAAAATCATCTTCTTCTTCTTCCATCCCTTAATCCCAGTTCTATCTGGGGTCGGGTCTTCTTATGCAGCGGCGCCAGGACGCTCTGTTCTGGATTGTTATTGCCCATAAAAGCATGTTCTAAATATATTTAGAACAGGTTTTTATTTAGAAGCAATAAAAAAGGAACCTTGATACTATAATCGCTCGATACTATACCTGTATAAGAGTCACTATTTACATATGTTTTATGAAGTAAGCCTACACCTCCACACCACCTTGATAGGCTCGCCCCCTATTACATGGCAACTTGTGGGAGTACCATAGGTACGCCTCTGCCCACCCCCTCGGGGAAAGATGGCGTGATGTTATGTTATGATTAGTAAACCTGCACTATAAATCGATTTGATTTGATTTGTTATTTTCGTTATATACGTATATTGCGAAGGCATGTGAAGCCAAGTCAGAGGCCCATGGGCGGCTTTAAAACTCTGACACCAGGTTAGTCACTAAGCACACGAAAAGAAAAAGAATCAATTTATTTTCTTGCTTTCTATTTAAGCAATTTGTACCTACATTCACACTGAAACGAACTCATGTTTCAATAATGTTAAAAATAGAACTCACGTAGGTAGATACATACCTACCCATATCGAAATCTTATGCAAGAAAATCAGCAAATCTGCTTATGCACTGCACACATTATCTTCTATAATAGGTGTGGAGGCATTACTTACAGCCTACTATGGCATAACGGAATCCCATCTACGCTATGGTGTCGTCTTTTGGGGCAATTCAACAGAAAGAGAAACGGTGTTCAAGGCTCAAAAGAGATGCGTCCGTTCAATGTTTAAAATTAAACCTACCGATAGTTGCGTGCCGTACTTTAAAAAATATAAAATACTTACGTTGCCATGTCTTTACATTTTAGAGGTAGCTGTATTTGTAAAAACGAATCCATACCGATTTAAACAATTAAATGAAGTTGTACCACGTAACAGGCGTGACAACAGTAGGATATGCTCTCATGCTGCGAGAACATCACTCATGCGCAAAAGTATTTTCTGTATGGCTCCGATGATATTTAATAAATTGCCTAAAAGTTGGAGAGAACTGCCCTTGTCACTTTTCAAAAATAAGCTGAGAATTTTTTTAATTAATAAAGCATATTACACTATTTTACATTTTTTGGATGAAAAGGACTTTTCTATGCCGACCTCTAATGTAGATGGTTAAAAATACAATTTTATAATGTGAACACAGTTAATTATAGTGGACATAGTTAATTTAATTTATTTTGGACTTTAAAATCGTGACATCAATTTTTATTGTTTATTTCTTACGTATTTTCTAATGAATTTAAAATGACGTGACATGAAATGATTATAATGATACTATTTGATAATTATGTATATATACTGGACATAATTTAATTTATTTTTGACCATAATATACTTTAAATCTTGACATAAATTATTAATGAAATGATTATGAATGTTAATCCAATTAAATGAAATTTTAACTAATAACTTACAACTTATACCATTTGTACGCCGCTATTGGCAAAACATGGACGCTCACAACAAAATATTAACTCAATACCTTGCATGTCTGCCTTGTCAGTTTATGTATACGCATGTTTGACAAATAAATTATCTTTCTTTCTTTCTTTCTTTCTTTCTTACCTACATACTTTTCCACACCACAGTTACAAAATCCCACCTCTAAATCCGAGCGAGGTATCCCACATATTCGTTTACTGTAAATAAAGTGTGGCCGCAGACATATTACTTATATCTTTTATATTATGTACTGCACGCAAGATTTCATTTTAGAAAATATTACTTGAGGTTGTTGAGCTCCTGTCCAATGTGATGTTTCAGTTTAAGGAATATGTAACTTAGGTTCGAATGAATAAGTTTTTGTAGTGAGTCAATTTTGAATAAACTCAAGTTGAAAATCAACCCCAAATAAATTAGGATCTTCGGAATCATACGCAAGTTACTTAGGATTCCGATGGAAGTACCTAATTTTATCAATTTGTGGAACTGCAAAACCGACCTGCCTCAATTTCAATTAACTATTTAAGATCGGATTATCTGATAAAAATCACTTTAGTGTCCTTAAAGCCACTATTTATCTGCGTCATCACACGTCTATTTATTTACGAGCTACGTCGCCTGTGCTACGGCTACGCTTACGTAGACGCCTGCTACGCCGTAGGCGATCCGCCCTTGCTTCACCTAAATGCATTTTAACAATCGGCATGTCCATTTTTTGGGCATATTTTGTTTTTTATTAGTTTTGTGTACTTTTTATTAGGGAACTAACTAGCGGGATAAAAAGTAGCCCAAATGTCCTAACTCAGATCATGTGTGCCAAATTTCATCGGAATTCGTTCAGCCGTTAAGGCATGAAAAGATAACAAATAGCCAGATTTTTTATAATATTAGTAGAGTAATTAGGTGGTACATTTTTTCCCGTATTAATAATAATTTCAGAAGTAATCCAACAGGTTTTTGGCCAATGTTATCAGTGTAATTAACATATTGCTGGTATTATAGTTAAACAAGTCACATTACTAACATGCCCATGATCCATTGCATCAAGCCCAAGAGGAATCACAGTTTCCAAAATTTAATAATACCCGAGATACATTAATAAATAGAGGTAATACCTCAACAGCCCGTCAGAAGTGCGTTTTAACTTAATACCAGGTAACTGACATCCTAGTATAATATTATAAATATGAAAGTTTGTATGTTTGCATGTTTGTTTCTGAATCACGCAAAAACGGCTCGATGGATTTGGATTAAATTTGGCACACAGATAGTTTACAACCTGGATTAACATAAAGGATACTATTTACCCCCAGAAGTACGTTCTTGTGGGATATATCCCAACCTACACCCGGGCGAAATCGCGGGCGAAAGCTAGTGCAGACATAATATACGAGCGTACCTTTGTAAAGTCACAAGCACTAATGAGGGGCTCCAGCTAAATAATAACAGCCCCACGGCTCGATCGAAGGTTAGGCTACGTTGGCCGCGGTCGGAACGTGGATGGCTGACCATCCATTACATATCGAGACTTCTCCGTGCCTCGGAAAGCATGTTAAGCCGTTGGCCCCAGCTGTCATTCGTAGATCTTTGGCAGTCGTTACGGTTTGTCAGAAGCCCGAAATTCTGACAACCAGTCTTACCAAGGGGTATTTTGTTATCGAGTAACTCTGCTGTGGAGGTTTGATAGGCAGTCGCTCTATGTAAAATACTGGTATTCAGCTGCATCCAGTTAGACTGGAAGTCGACCTCAATATAGTTGGAAAAGGTTGGGCAGATAATGATCGATGACTTAACAAAATTCAAAAGTTTAGTTCTCGTGGAATAACGAATGCAACTTTGAGATAAGATGCGATAAAATATAAGTGTTAACATAATCTAATATAATAAATATTAATAAGTATTAATTAATACATTAAACTATTTATATTATAAAAAACCTAATAATATAAGATTTCGTTCAGAAGACTGACAAGCTACGTTTTTTCAAAGCTTCTTCTCTCCTATTTTGCTGTGCCCGACAACGTTCATAATGATCACATATAATTTTAACTAACCACCTAAGTACACATTGTGGAATGCAAATAAAGTATAGAGTATATCATATTAGTAGGTATAGGTTCCAAAATACTATGTTCGTAACAACATAAAATTTAAATCAATACAGTAGGAGAAAATCGAACATCGACTTGCGAAACAAGTTATTTTTCATTTTGTTACGTCGCTTGTTTTTTTTATGTAAGAACGTTTTTATTTTAAAAACATTGCATTTTCTACTCTGAACAAAACTATTCCTGCGTCGCATAAAATATTTTTTAAACCTGTTTCCGTACATTACTCCCCCATTTCTCCTTTGTCTCTATAAAAAGCTGTATAACATTATTTTATTTAGAAAATATCCCATTTTCACATATGCGCTTGGTCCACTGTATATGTACCCAAATAGAGGAAGTAGTATTCGTCATACAATACTTTTATTAGCTTGCGAACGACCAGTTTCGTTTCATGTACTTCTTTCAGGAAAAACACATTTCTGTACGATGTTTTCCGTGTACCACGTAAAAACTGCTGACATGGGGTGATTTTAAAACGCTTCTGATTTCAGAGAGGTTTTGTCGAAATTTAGGGAGCTTTAGTCAGTATGTTGGCTGCTGCTCGATGTCGCTTGGCTACAGCCATTGTTTTTCTCGGTAAAGCCCATTTAATTTCATGCTGCAATCTTTCTAAAAGTGTATTCAATACCAGCAACATACCCACCGGAGTACCTATTGGATATTAACCAATAATATTTTGAATTACTATCACTTTGCCAGCGACTTCGTCCATTCGTGAATTTTTTATCCCGTGGTAATTTCGAACCTCTGTGCATTTCAGCTTACTAGGGTCAAGGCTTTGGACTGGGCGTTGATAAGTCAGTCAGTGACTGAGTGAGTCAGGAGTTTTCTTTTTATATATATTGATGATATTAACACATTAACTATCCGTGAAGCTAACCCCACATTATTAGCTCACCACAATCTAAAAATAAATCCCAATTGCATCCGACCTTCAATCACTATTTCACACTTTACTATCTTCCATACAAATTCCATTCCCGCGTAAATCTATACCTACCTATTACCTACGTACCGTCCACAAACGTCTACCCGCATCACACCCTGTTTACCAGCAATACCTTGCCAACATTAGCCACTACACTTAGGTTCAAACCCTTCTCCAAATAGGACGAGCTCGGGAACTTAGCACGAATTGACTTCGGTCGACATTGATATACGTAGTACATTTTTCACTGAGCGTCTTAGTCGAGAATATAAATTGTTTACTTTGCTTTTGTATTGGAATTCTTTGTGTGAAGATATATCTTTATTATTTTGTTAAACATAGACCTCTTTGTTTGTTTAAACTCTGAACTGGAAAAACGCAACTAACAACAAAAAAAGCAAGAATTGTAGCCAAACACACAACATTTACTTGAATCATATAATAGACTCCCTCTCACCGAGAAGAAGCCTGTATCCCAGCAGTGGGAACATTATAAACTCAAACTCAAAGCATTTATTTCAATTAAACCATTTACAGGCACTTTTGAATTGTCAAGGAGTCGGTCAGTCAGAAATATGAAGCTAGTTGCCCATTCCAAAGCGTAGTAGGTACATAAGGAGAAGAACGGGCAAGTAACAATTTAGAAAGACATGTAAGTTAGAAGCATTTGTAATAAAAACATAAAACAAAGACTAATTCAAAAATTAGAATAAGCCGTGGCAGCCAAGATACGACCAGTCCCCAGTGACGGCGCCCGTTCACGAACACGACAAATGGATTAGCACCATTCAGCTCAACCATTTTGAAGGGAACTAAATGATCCAACAAACGCACCACCGTCAGCAAGACATTAGAGTGAGCATGATATACTCTCAGCCGCCAAGGCACATTCAAGTCAATGAAAGACATACCCAGTACCTAAATGGTAGCTTTACAGTCAGTACATAGTACTCTCACATGTGCTATGCAATTATAAAATGTTATGAGATTGAATTTATACAATGCAAAGATAGTTTTTAAAATCTTCAGCAGCTCCAACAGTATTTTCAAATGCTAATCAATTAGTTTATGCGCCCTTGTGGAGCAAGACCAGCGTTGAGCCAGGCATTTTTTCAACGATATAATCTCCCAACTTATAATATGCTTGGCTGCATAGTGTGCGTTTAATATAAGATTTAAATTTCGTTTCATTCAGTTGAAGTATGTTGGGAGGTATTTTATTGTAACATTTTAAACAGTACTCCATGAAAGACGAGTCCACTTTAGCCAGCCTAAAACCCAGTTGAACTAATTGGTCCCTATTCCTAGTGATGTAATTGTGTCTTGCACCTCTTTTACTAAAAAGATGTAGACCTATTTATATCACTCTTGTAGGTGTGCTTATACCTACTTATGAAAGTTACAATATAAGTAGTTCTTATTGCTCAGAGAAGGATAAGGAAAAACACATTCGAGGCATTATATTGGAATATTTTTATCCGAAAATATTATTTATTGTTTGTCACGCTCTGAATGCAAAATCACAATGCTCCCGCAACCGAAACCCGAAAAACGCCTACTAAGATATAAATGCGAATTCCTTAAAGAATGGCAATATTATATAGAAAGAAATATGATATTTTTGCTGTAACAGCACAGTTTTTATACTATCAACTTTAAGCTAAATAATATTTTATTCATGTCACAGCGTCCACTGTTCGAAACCAATGAATTTGTATGACGTAGATAACGCGATTTATTGTCACAGTTAGTAAATAAATTCTCTCGCATACACCAATCATGTACAGGGCTCACGTACGACTAGCCCGATGAAAGGTATAATCCAATCAATTATTACGCCGTGCTCCAATTCTGCACCGAAATGCAAAGAGAAACGATTTAATCCCAAAAAAGTTTGCTCCAAAAAGATCGGTCGCTCTAAGTGACGACTATTTGTTCTTTTTTCTTACGTCGTGTTATTGGCATTGTCGCAGACGTTGATTTGTCGTGTCATTACGCCGTATTTGTAATCTGGACATTGTTAGATAGCCGATTTGAAGACATGACTGGTACAAATAATGGTCGAATTGTGGTCGATTATTGAAAATTATGGGTACAATTTGTATCGGAGCTAATGTATTGAAATGTAAGTGATGGGAGAATAAAGCTGTATTATCTACAACTTTAATACCTACGTACATAAATATTTTATGAGTTCTGGTTAACTTGAATTTGTGGACGAAAGCAAAAAGGAATTTATATTAAAAACAAAGTGATGCCCTCGAATATCACTAGACGAAAAACATCTTTAAAATTAACTTAGCCTCAAGTGCCAAAGTTTAGAGTGCATATTACAAAAAGTTTGATGTGTGATAGTGGTGCACTATCATCAAACTTTTTTAGTTAGAAAAGCGGGTTTAATATTAATTGTGGGCCAAAGTTCTGTTGTAACATAAATATGTTTATAGTGTCCCCCGGGAGTCATTAGGACTCCGTTGTCACCGCAGACTTCAACCAGTTTTCTCGTGTGTTATTGCATCACGTACTGAAATGTTTTATTCACTCATAGAATACATTCCCTTTCATAAAAACAGACTGCGCTTAAACAAATAGACTCTCATTTTCTACTACGTTTTTCTTGCTCTTTCTTACCCTATTCTTAATTTCACTCAAGTAATTCCTTAAGTTTACCGATAAATAAGAAGAAACGACACACGTAACGTGGGTCAACAAGACAGGCATGAAAGATATATTAAGGTGGAGGCAAACAAAAATATTTGCAAACCTAATTACACTGAGGAAATGTGGGTAATATTCTGAAAGTTTCCGGATTACGCGCTACGTGCGGACAGAGTGCACGCAACAGAAGGAGTTTTTCAAGGAAATGAGTTAACTTTCGCAAGCCAGTGGGCTAATTCAACGCCTTACTGTGGCAAGTTTTACTTTTTCAGCTATATTAGGCGCTTCGTCATGATATCCCGCGGAAGTACAAAGAGGCCCCAACTTTGTTCGCCTCATTTTTCAGAATATCTCGTATTATGTGAGCGTGGGAAATTTTTGGAATAGAGTTTTCGACTTGGTGCTGCCGTATTTTATATTTTTGCTCTGTGAAGGAAGTTTTTTTTAACAATGGAGGTTTCTGGCCGGATTTTATTTTTCATGTGCTTTGCTGGACATATTCAATAAACTTTTTGTGTCAGAACGGAGCGATGTCAAAGTCAAAGTCAAAATCAAAGTCAAATCATTTATTTCAAATAGGCCCTTGCAAGGCACTTTTGAACGTCAACAATTACAAAAAAAAAATATTGATTCCAGTCGCCCCTTCCAAAAGGTAGTTTTCGTATGGAGAAGAATGGGCAAGAAACTCCACCGTTACTCTTTTAAAATGTTTAACAATATTTTGTATATGTAGGTACATTAGTTATATAATTATATGTGAAAACGATGCATCTAAAAATAAAAAAATAAATTACTATACCACAATATAGGTAAATATAATATATATACATTATTATATCATATATATATATATATATGATTTAATAATGTATATAATTATATTTGCATTTAAGGTACAAAGAATGATGAAGAAAGATAATAAGTACAATATACATAGAAAAAATATAGGTAAAAAGAATTTTTTAAAGAGCAACAACAGATAAATTAATTACTTATGTGATAGATACATGGTTCTCATATATTTACAAACATTGTAAAAGTAGACAATTTTCCAAAAAAAAAAAAGTTACAATTAATAAGTCAGTGTGTGAGGAAGTAATCACAGAATGTAAAATCAATGTCATATAATAAAATATAATAATTTATACAACTTAAATTAGCAACCAGTTTGATTTTGTCTAGATTCTAGATTATCCTATGGAGCTGCATGTTTCCAAGCATTCTTATCTTGGATATAATCCTCTAATTTGTAATATGCTTGTTTACAGAGTGTACTTTTAATATGAGTTTCTTTCATTTAATTGTAAAATATCACAAGGTATTATGTAACATTTAACACAGTACCCCATAAAAGATGTATGTACTTTAGATAATCTGAAAAATGGTTGATCTATTTTATCTTTATTTCTAGTATTAAAATGATGTCTATCACTTATTTTACTAAAAATATGTAGATTTTTCCTTAATCATAATGTTTTCATAAATGAATTGGCAAGGTACCGTCATAATATTAATCTTTCTAAATAGTTCCCTAAGAGATTCGCGACGATGTAAATCATAAATGGCTCTGACAGCTCTCTTTTGTAAGATAAAGATGGATTCAATGTCAGCAGCCCGACCCCACAGTGAAATGCCATACGACATAATACTGTGGAATGAATGCATGGTGCCGAAATTTTTGGGATGCGTTTGGTAAAGTCTGTTGTGTAATAAGTGATTACATTTTTGTGCTTCAGGTCGCGCAAGTTCAAATCCCGCACCAAACCACAGGCCTTCAAATAGCGATTTCAGTCTAGGTGTTAGTGCTTGGTAGTTTTATTCTTTTATTTGTAAACATACACAACACAATCATTTTTCTCCCGACATTCCAGTGAAAAACATTCTTGGCTCGCCTAGAATTAAATGAAACAAAATACCGTCGTTATTTTATCAGACCACCATTTTGCCCTTTTCAAAATGGCAAAGCCTTAAGGCGTTCGACATCTTACTACTACAAACAGACACTATAATAAACACAATATCTGTTACAAAAGCTCCAAAAATATCCAATCCTTTCTTCAAACTTGTTTCAAGTTTATTCAGTAAAAGCTCTAGGCAATATTGTAACTAAATAAATTACGTACTGAAATCATATTGGAATGAACAAAATAACATGAACGAGCTGTAACAAGAATCAGCTGAAATTATTATTGGAACAATAAATGTAAGCCTTAAGTTTTGCGAAATGATATTCTCTTTAGTTTGTAAAAGGTTTTGCTAAAATAATTGAAAGCGAAATATTATCTTTTATTGCTAGGTCTGCCTCTTTGGTTTAGTGATGGCTAGCACTACTGCTCAGCATGAGGTCCTGGGCTCAATTCCCTGGCCGGGAATGTTATTAGGAACTTCTCTGAAGCAGCCCGGAGTCTGGATTAGTGCCCGCTTGATGCAATAGGCTCGCCCCCTATTACATGGGACTTAAACATAACTAGCGAAATGTGGGTGTTTTATTAGTACACTTCTGCCTAACCCTTCAGGGATTATCGGCGTGATGTTATTTTATTTTATATTAGGTATGAGTCATTGAAGAAAAAAGCAGCCATAATATTGTTCTTTATGTCATTCGAATAAAGTTCTGCACACGAGCTGAAATTGATTTTATTTTTATCTGTTCGCAAACTCGACAGTAAAAAAATATTCATGTCCATGCAGTGACATAAAAACAGTTTGCAAATAGGCGATGAGTTTTTATTTATTTTAGTTTGAAAGGTTAGTTTTGTTTAGAAAAAAAACCGCTTGTGCTCATAATGAATACCTGAATTTCGGACACAAAAAATAACCACTTGTATTTTTATTTACCATCACATACCCAATTGTCCAGTTCATGTGATTTCAACATTCAACAAAAGCGCCACTGTTAACTAGAAGGTTAACAGGTGTGCTTTTGTTGAATGTTGACGGAAATTTCCTAATTCAGGTCATGATCTGTCTACCCATGTGCCAAATTTCATCCAAATCTGTTCAGCCGTTTTAGCGTGAAGGCGTAGCAATCAAACAAACAGAAGAACTCACTTTCGTATCCTTACGTATTATAACAAAGTCCCTCCGCCACGTCTGTCTGTCTGTCTGAACGCGATAAACTCAAAAAGTACCGAACGGATTTTCAAACGGTTTTCATCAATAGACCGGAGTGATTCATGAGGTTTTGGTGTATAATTCATTAAAGGTTTTGGTAAATTGGCTGAAATATGACGATTATTGTTAAAGATGTCGAAAAAAAATCATGCCGACTGGGAGTTTTACTGGCGTGCGCCGCGTATACCGTAAGAGATACTTAAAATGTATGTTCTACAGAATTGTACAACTTAAAAAGTTCAACAAAAAATCCGCAATGGCATATGTCTATCTTCTAAGGATGACACACAGTAACCATTATTAACTTTCAGAATTTGATAAAAATGTAATTGTTATTTCCGAAGCAATTTTGACCGGTATTATATTAATCCTTATCCAATAAAATATGTTATTTAAATTAGGCATTTAATTTAGATAAAAATTTGCCTTGACATCATATAATTTAAATGAATAGTTTAAAAGATATAATAGATTCAAAATTACGCGTTACAAAATAATTATGGTTGACGGCAACGCGGCCGCAGCGGTGAGAGTCAATGACCTTTTCCTCGGCTATTAGATATGTAATCCCGGTAGTACGTTCCCGCGGGATATTTTCCGACATTCACGCGGGCGAAGCCGCGGGCTAAAGCTATTTTATAATATTATAAAGTTAAGATTCTAGAGAGGAGCACCGAATTTGAGAAAGGCGAAGCGCAAAACTAAATGGAACAAAATAAATAAGAACACAGTGTAGACGCAAATTGCTTCCAGTCCAGAAATCATTGGACACTCTACCTAGTTTTAAAATTCATGGGACGTTTTTCAAGAACGTTTTTCACTGAGAATTCAATTTATACATTATTTTTGTCCTTAATCAAAGTAGAACGATTCCTATCACAAAAGGATTTGTCTGTTACGTCAAAAGTGTTTTATTCACTTCTTATAATAGGAATGAATTTTGTATGTAGCAGCTAACTAAAAAAAATAACAATTGCGAATAGAATACTTAATTAATAAAAGTAATACCGTCAACATTTTCTTTATGAATTCATCAAAAATAACACGAAAATTAAAACAGATATTATTACCAGTATATTATTACTATCAAAAAAGTTCATAACTAACCAGTGTAAGGACTATTCTTGCTTGCAGCGCTCGGGGGCTATAGAACCGGGCTGGTAACAGATGTGATCATCGTGTTCACGGGATTTTGTTTTCAAACTGGTTAGATATGAACTTCTTTGATGGTACTTACCTGAACATCGTCGTGATAGCCCAAATTAAGAGAACTGCTCTCTGGATCACGAGCAGGGACTCAAAGTGGTTACGGTTAAAGGTTAAGATACCTCAAAAATATACCGGTACCGGTAATAAGGGTTGAACTATACCGATACCTTTTTAAACCGTTATTTAAACCTTTACACGATTTCGGTACCGAAAAACAAGACGACGCGGCGTGGATGCGCGGGTGGGTTGAACTTGTGTATTTTAGTACTTCTATCGAAATATACCTGTATGCATTTCCAACCTCAAAATTCCGGTAAGTACTGAAAAAAATAACGGTATCGAAATATTTAGGTAACTCTTATTTAACGGTATGACGTCATACCGAGATTTAAAGGTACCTTAATATTTTGGATAATAGGGATGCTGACAAAAATTTTTTTTTAGTCCGTCTTTGAGATTATAAAAAAATACTGGACACGTATTTTTTTCTTTTTTTACGTAATATAAAGATTACGGCGATATATTGAGGTAAAATGTGCCATATGACGTAACGAGTATGTAGATTTTATCCATACTAGTGACGTAGCAGCCCCCACTCCCCAACTTAAAATGCGTTTTATCTAAGTAATTTTTTATTAATACGATAAAGCAAAAAATACGTTTCTAATATTTTTTGATTATGTGACTGACGGACTGATTAGTTTTTTTTAAGCAAAGGAATTCTTCCAGATAGGAGACCTGGCTAGATCGATTTTTTGCCCCCGTATAATGCAACTTTCATCGAAATCGTAAGAGCCGTTTTCGAGAACGCGATTACAAATATACGTATATATCTAGATACATAAAAATATTGCTGGTTTAATAGTAGGTAAAGGATATCACCAACACAACTAAAACCCACAATAAATGTTGCACATTCCCCCAATCTTCCGTATAAAGACAGAAAATGTCCAGGTTCGCAATTGATTAGCTGGAGAGACCTCGGTGCAACCTAGCCCATTAATTGCGAGCCACTTTGGAGAGCGATCGGCGCTATTAATAGCCCACCTCACGGTGCAGGTAAGTAGCACAGAATAGATAGATACAGAAGACCAGCTCCATACAGTAAGCTAAAGCAGACGCACGCACACGTAGTCAATTGGTTTAAATAAGTTAAAATAAAAATAAAACTTATTTAATGCCTCGTTGGTGTAGTGGCTGCAAGCTCTACTGCTGAGCATGAGCTCTTGGGTTCGATTCCCAGATCGGGCAAAGTGTTATTGGGTTTTTCCATAAATAATTTCTCAGTAGCAGCCCGGAGTCTGGATTTGTGCCCGGCTAATGGCAATAGGCTCGCTCCCTGTTACATGGGACTTAAACATAACTGGCGAAATGTGGGTGTACTATAGGTCACCTCTGCCTAACCCTTCAGAGATTTCATGCGTGATGTTATGCTATAATATGGTCTTTTCTTTTATATAGATTTTTTTTGCTATTATGTTAAGTACCTGGAACTTGTTGACAGACCTACACTGGGAATACCTTTTAACAGTGTTATTTGAAAACATAGCAAAAGCCAATTATTTTAAAAGAGTAACCGTGGTGTTGTTTGCCGGCTCTTCTCAATAGGAAAGGAGCAATTGGAACTGTGCACCTAGCTTCTGATATTTCATAAATGTGCATGTAGGTTTATGTGAAATAAAATATTTTGAATTAGAATATATCTAAATATATAAAAATCAATTGTCGAGCCATTTTCGAGTTTTTGTTAGACTAATTCTAGCAAAAACTCGAAAATGGCTCGACAGAAACCAATTTATTTTTTGTTTTGTTCGCCTGAATCCTGGGGTGGCTTAGGAAAAAAGAAAATTTGAAAAAACTCAAAGGAACAGCCGAAAAATCGAAATCGACATTTTGACCGGACAACGTCTGACGGGTCAGCTAGTTGAATATAAATAGAGACGCCTCCGAACGTACGTCTACAACTGTCTGTACGGAGATTTCAAAGGAATACCAATACGAGAAGCATGCCTATGCGTCCATGTGTTTTCGCTCGTTGTATGAAGCCGAACTTCTGTACCCATATCTATTCTGTGTCACAGTGCAGGTAAGTAGTATTGGGTGGCGGTTTTAAGCGTCACTTTAGTTCCCCGTAGTTAAGGATATTGGATATGGTGTATCATGTTGTTTACTATGTTAGGAAGTTGGATTGGGGAGTGGTTTAATCGTGGGTCCTTATAGCGTCCCAACAGTGTGTTATCACTACAAAGAGTTGGTCTATGACACTTTAGAGGCATGAGGCACAGGGTGTAAAGTTCACTCATCCTATATAGAAAAGGGCGGGCATCTGCCCAATGATTGATGTTGGATAGTCTTATACAGTCAAAATGTATGGAACAGCAGATTTGGTTTTAAATAACGACCAACGCAGGGGAGTTCAGCATGATTTCCGGCCACCGTAGGCGCGGGCTTGCGGACGGTGAGCGATGGATAGCTCGCATGCGCCCTATGCTCTAAATTATGATTCTCAAAAATCTGACTGAAGAAAATTTAAATAATAACAATGTATTAAATAACAATCTATTATTTTTGCATAACGGTCCCGCATGACGGGAATTTTGTGAATGCCGAGAAAGATATATGTCAAAGTATCTTGACTTTATTTCACGAGTTGTTCGAACCCAAGCAGGCACTTGACTTTGTGTAAATTATTTAATCACCACTGCTCTTAAAACGGTGAAGGAAAACATCGTGTGGAAACCGGAATGTCGTAGATCCAAAAATTTTAAGGTATATGACATCTGGCCTGCGTGGTGGATTATGGCCCACTCCGTCTCATAGGAAGAGGAAGCCTGCGTCCCAGCAGTGGGAACATTATGCTATAGGTATAGAAGAACTGCTTGATAACGTTGCCTCATATTATTTGAACATAATGTTTTCCCTTAATATTTTCTTCTATCATAATCTAATAGGAATAACACAGATTATTTCATTAGTTTTTCTGCCGACTAAAGTTACAGAGAATCAAAGCAATGAATAACATAACATAACATCACGTCTCTAATAATCCCCGAAGGGTTAAACAGAGGTGCACCTACCTATAGTACACCCACATTTCACCAGTTATGTTTGCATCTCATGCAGGTAATAGGGGATGAGCCTATGGCCATCAACCGGGCACAAAAAAATAATAAATATTATTGAATATCGAATAAATAATAGAATATTAAAACAAAAGTACTACTCACCAACTTGGTTTAAATTGATTATTTTGAGTTAATTTGAAAAAGAGACATCATTATTTTTCTTCTGAATGCAGTAATTAGATAATATTTGTCAAATTATAGTAGTAGAGGGTACGTATAGGAACGACCTACACCCATTTGTTTAAAATGGATGAAAAGTATTTTAAATCTTTTTAGTATGTTAGAAAATACAGAGTGGCAAGGACATTGACAACTTGCACATATTTCAGTGGAAGCTAAAAGAGTTTCTAACTGATAAAGTGTATTTTAGTGTGAAGGAGTATCTAAAAGGGAATCCTTATGGCCAATAATATTAATCAGATATTATAACAGAAAAGACATGTGCAACTTACAATTAATAATTATGTAGGACTTTTATAGATTTATTCACTTTTCTATGACATTTATTTAATTATTGACTACCAGATACTTCTTGACTTTGAAAAATAAAATGGTTAAAATGATTTTCCAATTTATTAATTTTGTTATTTTTATTGTTATTCAGCATGGTATTTTGATAGTAGATTGTAATTTATGAGCAAAATTTTGCAAGCCCAAGTGACGGCAGAGCATTGAGAATATTATCAAAACATGTATAACATCTATACCTACCCCTACCCCTGTTGGCAAAAAATAAATTATTTGATTTGATCCAAAAATTTCAACGCTGGGGGTTTGAAAATCGTGTACTGAATCCATGGTATCAGTTTTCACGTCGATGTCCCTGCCACCCTGTATATCGCAAGTGGGTTGGCTATAAAATTAGATACCTATGCGATTGATTCGTGATCTTCGTGATAATGTATATATCGCAGGCAGATTGTATGATTCGTCATTTTACAATCGGCGCCGTCCGTTTACAAATGCTGGCGGGTTTGCAAAAGGCCTAAGGCAAATTGGCAATTCGTTCAATAGTTATTATTTCGAAATTGAAAAATTACAAATAAATAAAATTGAATTGTCTGTTTATAATTTCAAAATAACAACTTTTTGCTGGACGGATTTTGACGGAACTTTCACCGGCGTATAGCTGATGTTATAAGCACTAACAAGCTCTTTATTTGTAGATAAAGAATGAAAGTCCACGCGGGCGAAGCCGCAGGTAGCAGGTACTATCAGCAGGGTACTATCTACATCTAAGTATATATAATATTATATTATAAACAGGTAAAATTTGTTTCTTTGTGTGTAAGTTTGTTCGTAGGGGGTAATCTCCGAAACTACCAGTCGGATTTAAACAATTGTTTTTGCATTGGATAGCCCAATTCTTGAGGCAGATTATAGGTACGCGGTCGAAGTCACGGGTAGAAGCTACAAATAAACAAAACTATTGTAGGGAAATACACTGTTAGACTAGACTACAAGAAAAACTATTATCCTACACTCCTTTCAAAACCAAGATCACAAAAACACTCCCTCCAAAGTATCTTATAGAAAATATAACACAAAATAAAACGTTCATTCGTAGTTTCAAACGATTTCTCGCCCCGACAAGTTCAGTCTCTCAATGCACTGCATCCCGGCTCCTGGCTCCCGGCTCCCGCTTGCGATCAAATAAAGAATAATCGGCTTTCATTAGAAGTCGCTACTGATTTCTCTGAGGAAGTGATCAACTCGCGGCTTACGGGATCGAAGAAGATTTAAAACGCGGTTTCCTCTACTTTCTGCTTCGTAAGCGACGTTGAATGAGCAGTTTTTTTTGTCATAAGTATACCAAGTGTTGGAAAATTATAAAAAAGTTTTGCATATTTATACGGTATGAAACCAAATGAAAGGGCTTGTTTGAGGGTCTCAGATATTTCTTTTTTATAAAGTTATTAAAGAAAATAAATGAAAATTGACCATTCCAGCCCTTATCTCCGAAACTACTGAGCCTAAAATTTTGAAAAAAATACAGAAAATGGTTCTTTACTTATAGATTACAGGAAAACCTAAACAATTCTTAGGTCTTAAAATAACATGGTAAATCTCTCAATATTGTGCGTACAAACTTACATTTGCAGTTGTTTTTTTTTTTAACTACAATATTAGTTTGTTTTGGTATTAAAACATGTTAGATAACATAGTTATCGTACGGAACCCTCACCACGGGAGCCAACTCGCACTTGGTATGGTTTTTTTATGTTTCGTGTTGATCTAGTAGGTAGGTCATCGTTTTCCTGGAAACCCAACAGATGTGGGTTTGAAATAATCGTAAGCAACTTATTAAAAAGTAGCTGCGCTCCACGGTTTCACCCACATAAGTCTCGATCCCGTGGGAATATCGGGATAAAAAGTATCCTATGTCCTACCCTAGGTCATGATCTATCCATGTGCCAAATTTCATACAAATCCGTTCAGCCGTTTTAGCGTTATTGCGTAACAAACAAAAAAACACACTTTCGCATGTTATGATAACTAGATATGGGAGTATCAGTAGACTTGAATTATTATCCGTATAAGTGAATTACCATATTTATCCTTAGTTAAATACCACTAAGCCTTTGTAAAACCGTAAGCCTATTGCGTTGCTCAATATATCTACATCCATATAGGTACCTACAGAATGTACCCAATACTTACATCCACGTCGTATATCCAACCACCATAAACTTCATTTTCCGTCAACTATTCGCCAAGCTCCGCTGTTTTCCATCAGAATGATTCACTGCCGTCGTCCTTCACAAAAAGAAGTCAACATAATGGCCATCGCCAGGAAATTAGCCGTTCTGCACACAGGTAACAAAAAGTTACAAAGTAGATTAATTACTCGACGGGGTTTTTATATGCAACAGAATATGGATGTTCTAAATACAAAGCATTCACAGGCGTCAGTCAGTATAGTTTCGAAAAAACGTCTACAAGAAAATAATAGCAAATTCGACTAATAACTTAAACGATTTCGATTTCAAAATTACATATTTGTCTCTCGACTAATCTATTACCGTCGTAACATGTTACATAATAAATGGCAAGTTACTTTAAAAATCCTTGTACAAAAAGGTACCCTTCCTCCCAAATCAGGTTTTTGATAGCATTAAATCGCGTTCTTTGACTTCAAAAGATCTTTGTATGATGATATCCGTCTCGCATGTTCCTACAGCCAAAGACTCCCGAACGCTTTCCCTAATGGAACTTTGTTTTGTATCAAACTTTGATCCACAAAAGGTCAACGGACAAAGACACAAAAATAAGAACCACGAGCTCTTTACTTTTTTATTTGTAAATAGACTCTAAAGTAGAAACTTTTTGGTCAGATCTGGCCGACTTTTTCGTTTTCACCAGCATCCGATGCACATTTTGTCGTCAGTGTTGTTTTTCTCATTTTCCTCACGGAATATTGCGCTGCTTTACTGTCGAGCACCGCTCTTAGTTGAGAACCGTTCATTAAGTATTATTCGGAAATCTTTTATTCAGTCTTTTACAGTTTTTACATCAAAATGCACTTAGAATTTGGAATCTGTTAAGTGTTTAGAGAGTGTGAAAGTTAGAGAATGGAAGCATTGTTGTAGAAAATATAGTTTTTTGCCAATGTATTAACATTTTACCTTCGGCAGTTTCACTCTTTTATTGAGGACCTCGTGGTCATCAGGTTAAACTACGTTAGCCGGGGTTAATCTGTGCATAGGTGACCATTTTTACATACTGAGACTCCTCCGTACCTCGGAAAGCACGTTAAGCCGTTGGTCCTGACTGTCATTCGTGGATCATTGACAGTTGTTACGGGTCGTCAGAAGCCCGCAAGTCTGACAATCAGTCTTACCAAGGGGTATCGTATTACCCAGTTACTGGGTTGTGGAGGTCAGATAGGCAGTCGCTCCATGTAAAATACTGGTATTCAACTGCATCCGGTTAGACTGGAAGCCAATCCCCATAAAGTTGGGAAAAGGCTACGCAGATTGATTGAGTTTAATTCTTTTATTAATTATTTCAAACTAATTAAGAGCGTTTATATAGAAAGTGGGCCACGTTGCAAATAGCTGTTAAATATTTCGCTGTTTTGATTAATTTGGTGATATTACTGTATGGAAATAAGAAATATGACTAGTAAACTAAAATATTGATTAAGAAATGCAATAATTAATATCCTAACACCGAAAAGTTCGTTTTAGATGTATCTACCTAAAAAAAGTATTTGGTAACTTTCCAAATGTCTTTTTTCTACCTAAAATGGTTACATCAAATTCAGTGTTATAATTACAATTCATTATTAATATTCTACTTCACTAGTTAGCCATATTTCTTATTTCCATACAGTAATATTGCCAAATTAATAAAAACAGGTACCTAAATATTTGACAGCTATCTGCGACGTTGCCAACTTTTTGGATGATCGCTCTTAAGCCAATTAAAGCCAGCAGCCTAACTATGAGGTCCAATTACCCGGTAGCCTACCTAGCGAACCGAATCTGGCATTAGCCGAAACAAAATCAAAAAGTCAGAACTCCAATTCTCAACTCATTTATTTTCATATATGAATAATCTCTAAAAGACTATGTCTTTTACATTCATCGCCTAATTAGTGGATACGAGTACATTAGTACACAGTAAAATACTCATAATCGTTAATAATATAATTAATTGATAGGATGTATAGGGTAGGTATCCATTGGTTTCAGATCACGACACAGTGCAAGTCGATATGCCACACTTCACGTCAGCTTTTCACGAAAAGAACTAAGTAATTACCGCTTCCGAAAAGAAAGTGCGTTGTGAAAAAAGTGGGGCACCATTTCTTTTACCAATCGCATTTTTTAGAAGAAGAAGAAAGGAGTTGAAATATTCCAAAACTTTATGATAGTTGAAATCGTTTTCATTTGTGTAAAATTTAAAGTTATTTCAAATATAATATGTTGGTATACTACAGTCATTCATTTTAACTACCTCTGTATTAGCTACGTCTGATAGCTAATACCTAGGCGAAAGTTTCTCATTAGAAAGTAATATTTTTAACATAATATATTCACATGCATGCAGTTATAGACAAAATAGCAGCTTTTACAAAAAAATATGCAAAAATAATGCATAATACTGAAAAGTAAAAAAAAAAAAAACTTTCGACTTGTACTGTCATGGATGCTCTAATAAATGGAGACCTAACCTTATACCCTCATACAACGCACTTAGGTACAGTCCTTATAGTTAGACAGATCTACAAAAATCATAGAGGTAATGATATGTAGATATTTTATATCTATTCGGGTATACCTGTTTTACAAATCGGAGAAAAATTGGGAGAAGGTAGTCGACTACAATTTTTTATATTTTACTACTATATTTATACTTACATGTATGAAAATTTACAACTGATTTATCTTTCTTATTTTTTTTTTCCTTTTAACAGTTCGTATAACACATTATAAGAGCTAAATTACCAACAATAGTAAAAATCTAAGTGATGTCTTTTACACAAAACTTAAGAAACATAATGTGAAATTAATTGTAGAAGTACTTAATTGAAATAATAAAGACAACTTTTTTTACTTAATTCGGTACTCAGTTCTCACTTTAACCATCTTTTTTCTATTTTTTGCCGATCACAGACATTGCCTACAATAACATAGCATATGCATGATTTATAACAGTTTATTTCTGACGCGAAATAGCTACAACGGTGCATCTGAGTTTATGAAAATAGGATTATTTTGGCATAGTAGATAGGTATACTATTTAGTAGTGATAGGTCACTAACAAGCAAAGGTATTCCCAACCTCTTGAAGAAATTGCATTTCATAATTTTCAATAGCGTCTTTCACTACGTTAGTTTCACATGTGCCGACAGCGAAATAAATAATGGAGTACGTGTGGTTCAACAACTGACGTCACAGAAACATTGCAATCGTCAACGGCACAAGTGTCAGCAAACCGGTGACTGTGAAACTCTGCTATCACCACTGTGTCACGACACGAGTCGGATTCTAGGGAATAGTATGCTATACTTAGCACTCCATTTATTGACTTATCAGTGACATCACCAAGAAAGTTTTCTGTAGTGTCAGTAGTAAAAAAAACAGCTTAAGGGTTTAACCAAAACATAGGTACGTGTATGTATTTTACTTCAATGTTTAATCCACCTTTCCCAATCCAATTTTCACGGCCGAACACAACCTCTATATTATAATAGCATTACATAAATACGTTTTTTATTGACATTATTATTTATTTTATCATACTAAACTTTCTCCAATATCAATCTTTCCGCGTGAATAAAAAAGCTACAAAAGTATACGAGGAATGACTAAAATAATAATTATACTACAAAAATAATAACAAATTGATTAAATTCTCGTAACAATTAAACATTATTTTTACACTCTGTAACATTGTACAGCCAACGATAAAAGTGAAAAAAATATTTTGACGGCAGTTCTTGCTTCGTTATCCGTAATTATTCCTATTCAGTCACTTACGGAGCTTAAAGCAATAAGTACGTTTTTTATTTTGAAGAAATAAAAATGTTTTTCACCGTTTCCGTTGGTTGAACACCAGAATTTTTACCCGACTGCGAAGAAGGATTATGTTTTTAACCTAAATGTTGACAATGCTGCTACTTAAAATCTATCACAGGATGTTCTGAGCTTAATATAAAGACCGACATCCTTATAAAATATTTTCTCTAAAAGCTATAATATAAGTATACTTACCTACACAATAAAAATACAATGATTATTTTATATACTAATAACAAATTAACTTAACGTTTCATAATTTCATAAATTCATTAAGCATTATTAACCATCATTTCAAT
Organism: Agrochola lota; assembly: GCA_947364205.1. Lineage (NCBI taxonomy): Eukaryota > Metazoa > Arthropoda > Insecta > Lepidoptera > Noctuidae > Agrochola > Agrochola lota. Next base: position 10,302,626 of record OX376223.1, on the reverse strand, counting down.
GTGATAAGAGAAGAATTTCAAAAGAATGCATTATTTTTTATTGAGCAATTTTAAATTTCATTTTTATTATTTGCAACATTAATATCAACGAAACGACAAAAGAAAAGGTACTTACATCTCTCTTAACTGTCACCCGACTACGAAAAACATTAACATTTGATTAATCTATATAACTAATCCTGATTTTTTATAGGTAAATCAGTCCAGTAAATTAGACATCCATAAGTACAAATAAATGTTCTTACATTTACAGTGACTGTCGAAGTCATAACCTCTTCATATGCAATATTCAAGTCGGGTAATAAAGTAATATTCGGTGTTAAAAAAATAACTTTAGAAACTTTAAGAGGTGCTTTAGACCACCGAACTGAATAACTTTTACTTTGGGACCAACTATGAAATTGCGAAAAATAAAAACAGCAGTCCCATACAGTTTCGAACAGTAGGTATTATAGTGGGTAACTTTACTGTGGAACAGCTGATTTTTTTCCGCAATTTAAAGTTGGTCCCATAGTTAAAGTTATTCAGTTCGATAGTCTAAAGCACCTCTTAAAGTTTCTTAAGTTAATTTTTTAACACCTTATACCTTGTACCTAATCTACACTGAGTACAATATTTGGCAACAACACAGTGGAATTATTTACATAAAACACTCAGTGCTCATAATTTACTACATACACAATTTACAATGGACGACGAAATAGGCGTAAAACAATGAGATTATAATCTATAACTACATATAATAAATAGTATCTATCAGGTTTTTAACCGAGGAACTGCAACATTCACCCGCATTCATTTCTTACAGTTCATTACACATTGCATCAGTCATTGACAAACTCGTACTGGCAACATTGCACACCGCACAGCGTTCTAAATTCAAATGCTGCATTGTTCCTTGCACGAAAAAGTTACGTGGGGACTAAGTTGACAGCTGCATAAAATGCTAAGTGCGTGAGGCTTGTAACACTGATTAAAATAACACTATGGGAGAGATGTGAACCCTTATCTGGTAGCCCGCACTCCTGCCTGTTGTATTCAAAGCAGAAATTCTGTAAAACAAATATAAATGTTAAAACTTTCTTAACAATACTCTACTCTATCTTGCTTTTCAGACAATAACAGTTTGGTTCTTGCTTTTAAAATTAAACTGGAACGAGGATAAGCAATTAAGGACTGCACTGGGTAAAATATCATTATTATTTCTATTCGATAGGTGGTAGACCGCAATATCACTATTCGCTTACAAAATAAACCAACATAAACCACAAAATATAAAATTTACAGCACAACCCACAGTTTCGGAGTCACGAACGAAATCGGAAGAGTTTCCCGTCACGACATTGTCTCTTCGGTTTGGCTTCAGAAAACTCGTAATTTTGTGAAAGAAATAATAAAGTTTTGCGAGTTTGGAAAGCTCGGTTCTTTTGGAAGCGTACAAATGTTATACGTTTGTGAACCACAGTTCATACGCGTTAGTATGAGACAGACTGAAAGAAATTGCGAAGGTTTAGGTACAAGAGTTTTCTTCAAACCACTACACGAATTTATTTTTCGTTACTCGATTTTTAGTTTAAAATAAAACCAAGTAAGAAAGCTTTAAGTTGTAATTAGTCTAGTTAGTGTCTGCAAACAGTCTTGGTCAAGGCTAAGTGGCTTGGGTCTTTTCAGTTTATTTTAGGTACAGAGTGGGTTGTAAATCACTTCAAAGATTGTTTGTGCTGAAATTTTCATTCCGTAAAACGTAGAATTATTTACCAACCTTAATTATGTTTGATGCCATCCTTTTCAGGAAAGCGCTTGTGAATAGCGCCGCTTCATCGCCACAGGACCTCTGCACTGTCTGTTCAGAGCACATCAGGTACTCTTGGAATGAACTGAAATAAACACAACTTTATTACACACCACAAAATTAAACTAAACTTTAAACTACAAAACATAAGGTCCAAAATTGCTGATTGCTTTTAACTTTAATATCATTCAATTTGCATAGAAGGAGCCTAATGAATTTTCAGATCAGAACCTGCTATGGATATTAAAGTTTCACGCTTTCAAAGTTAAAATACAAAGCAGAGATCCCGTTAAATATAATTTTATACCTTTTTGAAGGACGGGTATAATAGGGAAAAGGATGATACCTGTTATTTTAACGTGCCTTTCCGATAAGATAGAAAAGGATAAAAAATACTGTATTTTTATGCACTCAGGATGCCTTTGGTCAACCAACGTATAATTTTTGCACTTGAAACGGAAGACTAAAGAAGACTGCTGAAAAACGAAAATCCGACAATTTTAGCATAACTCACGATAAGCCGTCCTAGTAAACAAGTAGGACAGGATGAGTTGATTAATTGAGAAGGGACTCATTCGTTGATTCTAAGGCCCTTTGTTCACGGCACGGTTTCTTGCGGAGTATAAACGGCGCCGTAGATGTGTCCGTCAACAAGCTTTCATAGTAATCCACACAACACCGACAACCGTGTCTGCACTACACACGGCGTATAAACCGTAGTTTTTTTACGGCAAGAAAAACATGTGGGTACAAAGGGCGTAAGTCCACACGAACTATTCATTACGTGATCATAGGGAACAGCGAGGTCACACGACATACCTAGTACCCAATTGTAGGGCAAATTGATCACTTACATCAAGAACGACAGCTGATGTTCTGAAGGTACTTCCAGCCAAATAAACCAATCATATCAGGTTAAAGGGCACACTCGGAATGGAGCCTAATTAGCAAGAGGTCAAAACAGTTGCCAGTTGGCCAGCAAGGGTCGGAAAGATTTTTAGTCGTATTTCAACCTCGGAATGATATTATATTTTAACTGACTCGAAGTGACACAGGAGAGATTATGAATGACAAAAACTAAGTATATCCTATACTATTAAATGAGCAATATTTGTACAATATATACATATATTTGTAATCACGTTCTCGAAAACGGCTCTAACGATTTCTATGAAAGTTACAATAGGGGTTCCGGGGGCGAAAAATCGATCTAGCTAAGTCTCATATCAGGGAAAATTAGTGTTCTAATTTTTATTTAGAAAACGAATTTTCCCGTATTTTGCCCAGTCGCCCAAAGTTTAGAACAAGATGGCTACCTTAGATTAATGACATGGCAGCATGGAATTAGAAAGTACTATCCATGGAATTAGTATGAACTATCCTGTATTATTCAATGAGCATTCTCTATTTTCACCAGAGCTCGGTCAGGTCGGAGCAGATTCTTACATCAAAGATGTAGAACAAGTTTTTGTTTAGATTAACAAAACAAAATCAACTGATGTTGTAGAGGATATTACTAATATACCGAAGTAAGTAACTTATAATACCAATAGAGTACATAGTGACGTGGATAAAGCAGCGAGCACAGCTAGTAATATTATAGGTACTCAGACAATTTATGCCATTAAACCAGCCTACAGGCTACAGGTGAGAACTGGCGAAATACAAGGTAAATTCGATCGAATTATAAGAGTTTGTGATATCTAATAGGAGTAACATTTAACATTTTAAAAGAGTAACGGTGGAGTTTCTTGCCCATTCTTCTCCATACGAAAACTATATTTTGGAAGGGGCAACTAGAATCAATTCAATTGAAAATTTTGACGTTCATATGTGCCTTTTATGTGCCTAATTGAAATCAATTATTTTACTTTGACTTTGTAACCTATCCACATTAATTGGGTTCATATGGTTACTTTACACGAAGACCAGTTTGAAATTCTTCCACTGCCAAGCAAAGGCCTCTTCTCATGAATACAACATAAGATCACGCCTGTCATCTCAAGGGTTAGGCAGAGGTGTACCTATGGTGTGTGACCCTTTCTCGTATGACTGTATGTACCTACTAAGAACACAATCATAACAAGTGTATGAGTGCAATAACACCCCATAAATCAGAGTAGATAACGAGAAATCGTGAGGCGAATCACATCAGGCCCTGGACAAGAAACTACATGAAGACCACAACCGCTCGCTCTGTCAAAAGTGCAACGAAAAAGAAGAACTACACAAAAGATATGGGTATGAAACCCATTTCAGAACATTATTGAAAAAAAACCTATAGGACTTCATTATCATTCATTACTTGCTATATTTACTGAGAGAGCTCGTGGCTAAGTAATAACAGCCGCACGGGTCGATCAGGTTAAGGTATGCTTGTCGGGGTTGGTCCGTAGATGAGTAACCATCTTAACATATAGAGACTCCTCCGTGCCTCGGAATATTTCTTATGTCCCTAAAGTAATTTAGCCAAATTAATCAAAACAGCTAAACATTTGACAGCTATTTGCGACGTTGCCCACTTTCGGTAATACGCTCTTAAATGCCTTTACATGTCATTCAAATTAACCCGGCTCAAAAAAGGGGGAAGCTACATACCTACCTGTAATCTAGATGACAGAATATCTAATATAACTGTCGACTTACCTTTAGAAGGCGATAACAGCAGAAATTCTATTGTGTCTCGTCAGTGACAGTTGAACTCATTACATACCCACATGGCACCAAAAAGAAAATATCAGTGTTCATTGACCTCAACTAATTGACCCGTTTTCTGGGAAAATATCTTCTTAAAATAGAATAGAATACTCTTTATTCTATTCACTTTAAGGATTCAAGATTGTAGAAATTTTACTTAAGGTAAAATCATATGATATCGGCCATTGTATCACGCCTTGTAAAAGTTCTACGTTTATATAATCTGTAATAATATGTATGGTGTATATAATGAGTAGTATTCTATATATCTATCTTTTAATATTGCTGCATAAGACCCTCAAGGATCTATAACTTTTCTCAAATTGTGTCTAACTTAGATATTTCCTACTTAACGAGGCAGAAAACAAGTCAAACAGAGTATCAAACTCTAGCCAGTACAAGTTGTAGTTCGTAGACAGTTTGCGAACAAACGGTAACCTGTGTTAACCCACACGTAGCTTGTAAACGATGGCCAATTACCGGCCGATCATGAGGGCCTATTACGTATGATGTGGTATACCTAATGACCAGTGTTGGTCGGCTGTTGTAACTCTAATGTTCAGATCCGATATCACGTTATCATATACTATTAAACGAGCAATATTTGTATATATGTATATATTTGTAACTACATTCTCGAAAACGGCTCTAACAATTTCGATGTTGCTATATAGGGGTTTATGGGGGCGAAAAGTCGATCTAGCTAAGTCTCATATCTGGTAAAATTCGTTTTCTCCGTATTTTCACCCGAGCAGAGCTCGGTCGCCCAAAGTTTAGAACAAGATGGCTGCCTTAGAATAATGACATGGCAGCTTGGAATGAATGTAAGAACCTACTATCATGGCAGCATAGAATTAGTATGTACTTCAATGTATTGTACATACTGATTCCATGCTACCGTGATTAGTATCAACTGTCCTATACTATTAAATGAGCATTCTCTATTTTCACCCTTCACTCTTTTCTACCAGGTTCTACGTAAGCTAATAAGAGTAGTAGAATTATCCAAAAATTACTGAACAGTTAAATTATAATAACATGCTGACTATGTACAGTTAATCCGAAGAAGAATCAGATTTTACAAAAATTTTAGTAACTAATCAATGTTACATGTTGTCATAAGCGTAAAAAATATTAACTGAAAACAAGGAATCGAACATTATAGGATCTCTATCAGCAATTCTTCGCCACTCATGAATACTTCCAAGGAAGAATCAGATTTTATAGAATTTTTTGTAACTAATCAATGTTATATGTTGTCATAAGCGTAAAGAATATTAACAAAAAACAACGAATCGAACATTTTAGGATCTCCATCTGCTATTCTTCATCACTTATGAATTCTTTAGGCAACAACCCTTGAACATACGTTTGAAATGTTAGTAAAGCATGAACACAATGGACACAAAGAAATATCTAAAATTAATGTTTAACATCGATCTAATTTTGTATGCCTTTTGAAACTTAACAGCTCACCAGCAAAGTAGAGTAAAATAAGCCAGTCCATGCATAATAATAGCAGGCAGAACTGACCTTACGTTGCAGTGCCAATGTACTAGAGCCAAGTCCGTGAGGAAATGGACATTCAAGTCGATGTAACATTCGAAATATTCCATACTACTTTAAATTCAAACGTATCACAAAACCACATAAAAGTAAAAATCGCTTTTACATTGATCTGGTAAAAATGTAAGTCCTCTTTCGAAATTCTTTCAGTGTTCCGTTAAAATAATGTAAACATTAGCTTTGAAATAAAAATGCATGGTTTAATTCAGCCAGAGACACAGTCGGCACAGTTCGCGCAGTTGCTTTTTTTTTTCAGTGTGGAAATAGCACTGTTTTTGTTCATCTTTCCATTGTGTCAGTGCATGGCCAGCGATGTATAAATCCTCTGATAGCACGAATATTTTAACTAGAAAAAACTGACCAAACGCACAACATTCCAATGCAAATGTTATTTCGCACCCGAAAATATAACTACAGAAAACTTTGCTGAAAATTACTAACATTATGCGAACAAAACCCGTCGTTAGCATCAGAATTAGAGAGAAATAAACCAAGAAAGAAAAGAACATCGTTTTCCTTTTTCTCAAATCAACAAATGCCCGACAGATTGTAGATTCAATTGTATGGAATGGCGGGGATAACGGAATCATTAACACACCAAAAAACTCTTAAGTGCGCCACTTAATCCAAACTGAATCTTAATCAGGGTTTAATGGTGAGGAGAGGGGAGCACAATGTCTTCCGAACAGCCTCCTAACATCAGCTTATCCAGGAAATTCTTCGAATTTACGTAAATCCGATAAAATTAATGATCGCAAACTCATTTAGATGAATACTATGAGAAAAAAGTAGAATTTTTCCAGCCTCCACAAATACTGTCGTGGCTCGTAAACATCAAGCTTAATTTAACGGAATATTTGAGTTTCATTTACTGCGATCTTGTATAAAGACTCGGTCAAAATCTAAACCAGAAAAATTATACGTATTACAAAGTCGACAGGCCCCGAACCTCGGGCGGGCGTTGTTAATTTACATGTAAATTGGTACAGATAAGTATTATTATCAGTGAAAATCACGCCTCAGACAAGTAATTAGTTCGTGAGGCTGGGGGAGCAGTTCGATTTGTTGAATATTTTACTAACGAGGACTATTCAATATTCAGGACTCCTCCCGACTCTTTGAAGTACCGACTCTCTAGGACTACTCTTGATAACTTCCATGACAGCTTAATTTGCAGAACTTGGAAATGAGTGACGCCGTTCGTCTTAAAAGATATCCCAAAAGACTCAAGTTTTAGTACAATTCATGGTTGGTTCCCGATTATAAAAATAACAATGTATTTATGTATGAAACAGTGTTGATGATTCTCAATAGATATCGGCCTTGTCGGTTGCCAAAAAATAAAATAGCTAATCGCTGAAGCGACGGGCGCGCGGCGCTCATACACAAGTTTGTCCTACGCGTTCCGTATCAAAGTGGATGGATCTACACGAGATTTTTAATACATATTAATGTTGTTCTACTAGAATATTTTTATCTTTATGGTCTTAAATCTCGAAAACGTGTGCTATGTTTCTGGCTATTTTAGTGATCGAATAAAATTACAGAGTCAACAACAGTGAGATGTTACAGACAGATAAATTGCATAAAAGCCAGCGAAAATGGTAAATATTACTATCGTAGTATCAAAAACAAATATACTTTTAACAGAAAAAAAACAAAAAATCATACGATGACGTAACAACGTTATCTTCTCTGGCGTGATTTTATCCGCACTTATGATGCATTACTCGAATATGCCAACAACATTTAAATCTTCCGTAAGACCCAAGAAAGTTTTTGAGCATAATATTTTGCAGACTGTTGTCTCTTGTAAGTCGGCGAATGGCGCACTTTGAGCATTTAGCGAGAAGCCTGCATTTATCAGTATGGATTTTACTGTGAGTGCTTCAACTCAAATAAAAGCGGGACTTGTTGGGAACTTCTTGAGAAGTGCTGTGGAAACAGCGGTCGCTGTAGGTTTTGTTACAGCGAATTATGTCTGCATTGTGACTATGTACCCGAAGTAACGAGGGAAATTAAGTACTCAAATTAAATTTTAAGATCGGCTGAAGCATTTTGCTCTTTACCTGACTATGTGTAATGTGATTTACTAATTTACTACAAAAAACTGAGTAAAGGAATTTGTTTTGTTTGTGTTTGTAAATTCTATATATTCTGAATTTCTAATGCAACATGAGCCACTCGGCTCCCAAAATCAGTTTTATTTTATTTTGCATATCGTAATATCGAACGACGGTCATTCTTATAAATATAAGTTCGCAGAATTCAGTAGAGGTGAGATAAAACAATAACAAAAGATTGGATGGAGTTATATCATAGTTACTGTTATCTACATTGAGAATTGTAAGGATTGGATATAGTAAAACACTGTGCACCAGTATGGAAGAAGCCTGTGAGAAACAGTGGAAAGAAAAAGAATACTTATATTATATGAAATCTGAATTATGAATTAATTGTCCCGCCACTTCCCGCAATAGTTCTAAGAATCAACAAAGATAATATTGGGCAGTTTTGGCAGCAACACCACACTACGACCACCAATTTCGGCGCCAAACGTACCAAGTAATTACTTGAATGGGATTTTTATGACGGACTATAAAAAAGATCCATGCTCAAAGTGAAAACATACAATATACATCTGGCCTTTTTTCAAGATGGAAGGTACAAGTTTAAGGCTGCGTTTCCACTGGAGATTTGCGAGTATGCATAGCTATGGAAGTATAAGTTATCGCTACACAACTTAAATCTGGTGGAAATACGTATAAACCTAGTTTCGTAACTTAGCTTCAACGCTTAGCGACCTCACCAATAACAACGTCCAGCAGAACGAAGTAATATTAGGTCCCCACTTATGAAATCAGCGTTTTTTATGGAAAATTTTAATGAAGTTGCATTTTTCATACTAACATTTTCTTAATTTATATAGCAACCATGAACATAAATGTTTTAAAATTGTTATGCACTAATGTTTAAAAACTAAGATACCGTTATATGCCACTTAGATTAAGCGACAAAAATAAGTTTTGGCTAAGTTAAAACAAATAGTGGTCATTTCTGCTAACAAAATGAGGAGTAATTTTTAAGGTATTTTTTATGTTTAGAAAACTATAAGTAATAAGGTTTGTTTAGGTACTATTGGTAGTTGTCTATGGTGGTCATTATTCGATATAATACCAAGCAATTGATGAATATTTTAAATCATAGAAGTGACGAGGTTCTCTATTTGTGAGAAAAACAACGCCAATTTCATAGGTGGGAACCCAATATTATTGGTTAGGTTTACACACATCTCTAGCTACGCATCCTTGCACATCTCTTTTAGAAACACAGCCTTAAAGGGGCTTATATCTACCATGAAATCATGAAACATTCTTCACTTACCAACAAACAGTTCTGAGATGATCTTCATGGCTGGTGGCCAGTCCTGTCTGATCAGTCTGGTACTGATCTCCTTGCTGATGGTTCCCCAAAGTCATCAGCGTCACTTCATAGTTCTTGCTACAAGTTTCATAGTCTGATCTGACCATCTTCACACAATCAGCGTGTTTCAAGTATTCGTCCTGGTACTTTCCTCTGGTGCATAGCTCTTGGACTACGTCGGTGATACCAGCGTAGATCCGACGGAACACTACCTGTTCATGCTTCTCCATACAGACGTTTGTGTAGTTGTCTATGCATATGATTCCCATTCGCAGCTCACTGTAAGAAATTTTTCGATTAATCAATGTTCTGAGCCGAGTATAATGCCTTGTGGGACTGCGCAAAAATAGGGAACCCTTTTCTTGACATGACTATGGGAATTTCGGTAGCAACTCTTTTGTTCGCTAGTAGTAGGACAGCGCGATTACCAATTTATTCAGCTGGTGATTATGGCAATCACGACTTATATCCGCTTGGAAGTCAAGTATACCATAAAACATTCGTATGGAACTCATTAAGCTGTATCTAACAGTGAAATAATTTTTGCAATCCGTTCAGTACTTCAAGATATTACCTCTTACAAACAAACGAACAATTTCACTTCTATAAAATACTAGCTCCCCAGGGGCTTCGCCCGCATGTTCCTCGATTCCGTGGGAATATCGGGATAAAAAATATCCAATGTACTTCTCCATGACATGGTCTACCCATGTTCTAAATTTCAACCAAATCCGTTCAGCCGTTTTAGCGGCGAAAGCGTAACAGACCAACAAACTCACTTTCGAATTTATAATATCAGTTAGGATTAGGATAGCCTATGTTACTCAGTAATAGCATACTTGATTGCATAAATCATACGTGATAGCATACTAAAGTCAACGATTTTTTTAAATCGTCGTTTTTGAGTTTAATAATTACAAACCAAAATACAAAACTTTACTCCATATATATATATTAGTTCGGATAGATGATCATTATTTTACTTTACTCCGGGCATGATACGGATTTTGTTCGGATTTATGGAATATAGCATGATTAATACGTGGAAATTGCAGACATTCTTCTAAGGAAATCCCCTCCACCTACTTACTAGCTTGTCGGAAATCAGTAAGTAACCAATCATTTCCAATCATATTTTGTTCCTGGTCATGTAAGCGTTATGAGGGTTAATCCCTTAAAAAGGGAAAAGATCTGAGTTTACACATTTATCATTCGCGACCCACCATTACGTATAATTCACGTAAGACTAGTGGGAATTCCTTCCTTTTTAGATCCAAATATACTTCGCTTATGTATTATGTATAGAGTTCTACGTGTTTCAGAAATGAGATCTATCTTTATTCGGAAACGAAGAGATTTTTCCAGCTTTGCTACTACACAAGTATTTAACATAGTTCAGGAACACAATCAATCTGCCTAGCCCTTTCCCAACTATGTTGGGGTAGGCTTCCCGTCTAACCGGATACAGCTAGATAGCAGTAGTTTACATGAAGCGACTGCCTATGTGACCTCCACAACCAGTAACTGGGTAATACAATACCCCTTGGTAAGATAGGGGCGATCATTTCACTTCGCATAGTTCCTTTTATAAATACTTGTATTTCCAGAAACTACTGAACCTGCCAGTCCCATTAAAAACCGTTTAGCTGCAGATGAATTGTAGGAAAACAGACATGCATTGCATTTTATTATCCGTAGAGATCCGTACAGAACTATCGGCGCATAGGTATGCAATATGATAGGTTACATCATGCAGATCATGCTGCTATCATCAATCCGCTTAACGAGTCATCGTGGCATATGGGAATGTTCAAGAGATAAAACATCACACCTACTTTCCTCGAAGGGTTAGGCAGGTCGAGGTGTACCTATTACACACCCAGTTTTATGTTTAAGTCTCATATAAAAAACAGCGAGCCTATTGCAATAGCCCGGACGCTAATCCAGACTTCGGGCTGCTACTGAGAAATTCCTGATGGAAAAACCCAATAACACTTTGCTGAACTTTTTTTTTTTGAGAGTTGGAAATCATCTAATGACTTCTCCCGCTCTGGGCGGAGCGGGAGGGTGTGTCAGACTTTTACTGACTAAAAAACCCACCCGTGTTCCTTCCGTTGCCTGTGTGCCGGGGCCGCGATGTTCCTTTCGGACAAACCCGCAACCCCAGCAGGCATTGATCCTTACGGACCCCGTCAGTTGGTGCTGACATCTCTTTGAGGCGCGCGTGGAACACAACGCGCCGTCGACCCGGGCCTGGTCCTTATCGGACGGCGAGCTACCCATTGCTCACCGTCCGCAAGCCCGCGCCTACGGTGGCCGGAAGTCGGCTCGTGACTCCCGACGCCCGGGGCGTCTCATGCGGCAACTCACCCTCGCGCGCTCCGCCTCCTCTTTAGCGAGCATAACTGCTTCGCAGAAGGAGGTGACGGCCTCCCATGCACTCTCGCTCCGAACCATGGCCTGAACCAGGGCCGGACGCGAGAGATCGTCGCCGCCGATCGCCTCCATGAGGACACGGCGGCGCTCCGCCCAAGCCGGGCAGACCTCCACCGTATGCTCCACCGTGTCCTCCGGGCTATCCACGCAGTGGTGACACCCGGGCGTTTCCTCCCGCCTTATGCGGAACAGGAACCTCCCGAAACAACCGTGTCCGGTGAGGACCTGCGTCAGGCGGAAGGTAAGTACGCCGTGGCGCCTCTCTAGCCACTCCTCAAAGAGGGGACTTATCGCCGCAATTGTGGCGTGCCCAGCGCTGGGTTGCGACAATCGCACACTCCATGCCGCCATGAGATCCCGCCGGAGCTCTGTCCCCTGTGCCGTGATTTCTCGCGGCAGCGGAGTTACGCCCCGGCGTTTCGCCTCCTCGCGTCACTCCCATATGTCCGCCAGGACTTTTGCCTCCAGATCCCATGGCGGTAGTCCGGCGAGGAGGCGCGCCGCCTCACGGGAGAATACTTTGCCGACCTGAGAATCGAACCCAGTACCTCCTGCTCAGCAATAGCATTTGCGACCACTAGACCAAAGAACTATGCGAAAATACAAATACCTAAATAATTTTATTTGTTCAAATAGTTATTTTATATACGTACTTTGATTATCCTCCGGGGATCCTAACAAATTCATTAAATAGATTTGATGATACTATTAAACTGAATTTACGTACGCAATACGGTATGCCATAAAATTTTAGGTCTGAACTTTTTAGCCTTCAGAAAATGGAGGAATCCAAATACTTGCATTTAGATTTAAATATAAATCCCGCGTTTGTGAATTAAACCGCAAAATTATCTAACGGATATGACTAATATAAATTCGCGTTGAATAAGCTCGATAAGCATTGATAAAATTTTGCCTCTAATCATCAAAACATGTTGGAGATTAAATTAAACAATACTATCTGCACATTACTCAATATATATATTTCTCGTCGGTTATTAAAAAAAAAACAGCTGTTTCATAGAAAAGTACAATACCTACGCGGTCAAAATGTATGGAGCAGCTGTTTTTTTTTTAATAACCGACGAAAAATTTCAACGCAGTGTGGTTCAGAATCATGTACTGAATCCATGGTAGCCGGCTTCGCGTCGATGTCCCTGCCACCCTGTATAATATATTTATTTATTTATTTATTTACGCAAATCTTATTAATAATAATAATAATATAATATTCTTCTTAATATTATTTATATGAACCATGGGAATACTGAAAAAACACTACACTCTCAAAACATACAGTGTGTTTGTTTAAACGTAGGACATACTCTCAGGGAGTTAAAATATCAGGTGTTCTATATAAAAGTGCAATACTAATACGATCAAAATATATGGATCAACTGTTTTTTTTTTTCAAAATTCAGTTTCGATCTAAAGTTGTTAATTTTGCTGAGTACCTACCCCTGGAAGTATACAGTCCGTCGTTAAACCACACAATGAGTATAATTTAGAAGATAAACTTGTGTGAATGAACATTTGAAAACAGGGAAATCCCATCATAATATTATTAGATTCATATTCATAAAAATACAGAATGAATATCAACCATATGAACAGACAAAACGAGCATATATCGTACGTATCATAATTTATTGCTACAAATACATTACAGCAAACAACGTATCGTAGGCCCAAAAATACTCTTGGACCATAGCCAAAACAAACAAACATCGAGGTGTTCGTAAAAATTACCGTCCGTATTAGGCATGCTAATCTCTCGTAATTTCAATGTTTGCCGACCCGACCGCACTAAAGTGCTTCATTGGCTATTCAGCTCTATGAAGCCGCTGAAGCGCTGAGTGAAGTCCGACAACTAGTTTCAAATTGCTATTTACCGCAAACAAGAGCACTAAATTAAGATGAGCTAACTGCGTGCCGACCGCGCCATTCCAGCGCTTGAAGTTACTCGTCCCTGACGTAGCCAACTCTTTAGCAAAACTTACTTTCGCTAAGTTCTTGGTTGAGCGTAAATGAGTGTGATCGCTGCACCATGATATCGTTGAAGTGAAAAAGAGCGACCATTCTTCCGAGCGTTTTGTAATGGGAAATTAAAGGGCCGCTAGTAATTTGATCTTTCTGTTGTTCTTGACTTTTCATTGTTTATCTTTAGTTGGCGTAGGTATTAGGTATTCATTTCGTGAATGTTTGATTGGTCTTGGCTCTTGTTTCCGTTGAAATATAATTGATTTTCCTGATGGCTTTTCCATGAAGAGAACAACAGCTAAAGTCTCGTGTTAATAAATTAATCTATGAATATTTAATTAACTGTAACTCACAGACAATTTGATCAAGGAAAAATATAGTTTCCTCTTAATTTATAATAGGATGCCTATTATTTATTACGGACAGCATAATTATAATGAATTACCTTGTCAATTTTGCGATATCCACCATCACCTCTGTTTTCATCATTTACACCAATTTAACAGCATCGATATATACACACATGCATATATGCACATTAATTATAGTTTCTAGAAAAGTCAATTAATTAACTTACACGCAACTCTTGTCAAGTTCCTCTCTTGTAAGCGCGAACGATATTTCTGGAGAGCTCAATACCGGTAGTGCCATCGAACATCTTTGCAGTAGGTCCTCTTCACGATTGCAGTGGCCTTTGAGCGCACCAGCTAAAAAAAAACAAACAAATATTTTCACGTTTATTCCAATACGAAGTCGTATATAAATATTCAAGTGTTTGTTCAGATGGTGGAGCGAAAGATCGTCCGCCAACATTTAAAATAAATGATACTTTCACAGATTTTGCTACTCTGGTTTATAAATACATAAATTTTAAGCTGTCTTTAACATTAATTTTGAATGGATGATGGAATTTTTTTAAATCTCGAAAGCTATTTAAAAAACTTTTATTTTAAAACTAACATAAACCGCTTTCTTTATTTTATCTCAGCGCGAAGTATTAATCTTTCTGACCCCGCACTAAAGTGGCAGAGAACAAGTAGAATAACATCTTTTACAGAATATTTCAGTGTAGCTTGTATTTAGTTAGGTGAAAAGTTTAAATTAACTTTCCTTAAAGTCTCTTTGGAGTCTAGAAACTTATAATTCGGAGCCTACACCGGGTTTCCTAATAGGGTCGGTAGATATCTTGTAAAAGGGACCTAAAGTAGTACAATTAGAAAACTTGACTAAGAATTACCTAATTGCCTGGTTAATAAAGGAACATCTATTGTTACTGCCAACCATTCAAACTCTTTTTTACATGATTCTTTGCTATATAAGGGCTTTCGCCCTGAGGCGTAAACTAGATGCTTGTTATATGAATGTCTCCCGTATGTTTTCAGAGAATTTAGAATTCGAATCATACAATATCATACATTACAATATGAACTTATCAAATATAATGTGGGGCGCCCACAATGAGTAAACATTAAGCCATTTGCATAGTTTTACTACCGCTTTCTTGACTTTTGACTTCTGTTCTGGCATTAATAGACGTACACAACATATTAATTGTGTTATTAACGTAATAAATCAATCACATGACTCCATAATTACGTCATTACAATGAGTAATATTGACTCAACTCTCCAGTGAATTATTTGTATTCACAGTATCCTGAGATTCACTTACACAAGACAAATTGAAATTTAATTTATCCGTTCTATTCTTGAACAGCTGTTCCGCATTACTTTGTCGAACTACTGATAAATGATAGCCCACCTATTGGAAACCAGTGATGAACGATGGTTCTATTACATAGTGAGAGGCAGCTGCTGAATACTAAAACGAATGGCCAAATCGTCTTCAAAATCTCATCTATCTCTGTCGAATGGTGCTTCCATGATTTTTGTGTTGTATGTCAAGGTGGATAGTGTTTTTGCTTTTGATTGTGTATTTAATTTAACAGTTACATTTACTATTTTCTTGAAAACGGTAAGCAAATCAATTCCTTAATGACACACGGAAGAAGCTATATATATATAATATATGCACATTTTGGCAGACCTTGCTGCGGAACGGTTTTTGGTAAATTAAGAATTCTGCCAACTATACATTTTTGGTTAGTTGTTTATGAGTTTGTTCCAATACTGATATGTTTTCCCTATTCATCAGTCCTGTTGCGTTAGAAAGTGTTGTTATCTAGTCCTATTTGTGCACATGCTCGCGTCACCGCCGCCCGATCGTGTTTCACGTGGCGTCCACGCAATCAGCTGTTTACTCACATGTGATTGGATCGGAAAATTTTACAGAACCTATACTTTGTGGAACGGTATTGCCCTTATTGTTAAGACGTCATTCCTGTATATATCAATGTATGTAACCTCATTTCTTGTTCTTCTACAGCAGTCTATTGAATCAGATAAAACGTCATATATTTTCGAATTATTTACTGTCTCCTGAGCAAAACATAAGGATATTAGTCCCTTCACAAATTGGCAATGGCCTCGAACGTCATCTGACATCGTGTATCCTGTCAAACAGGTGGTTATTTTTAACAGTGCCGTTCTTAGCACTATGCATTCCAATGGTGTAGTGGGGAGCCGAGCCCACCACGCCGCTCGCTGCCATTGGCTGGCTCATATCGTACGATGTTTTTGCAAGTGTGCGTGTCGTGTACACATTATACCATACGCTCTCACTCAATCGAAGCATAAATCGTCGGGCAATTTAAGAAGTATAGTATAACGCCAGCCTGATTGAATTGCTCCGATGCCATAGGAAGTCATTCTTGCCTTGACACGATGACGTAGCTGCTCTATTTGTTTTGATTTATCATTACCATCATATTATACAGTACCATAGTAGTCAGCGTTTACGTTGTTTTTATTTGGCTTAGTCAGATAATATTGTTTTATGTAGGTATTTCACACGACTGTATGAGTTTTGTTATCTTCACTACCTGTGTGCTACTCACGGTAGGCTGCTATAAGCGTAACATTTTCTTATAGTAAATGAGGGACGTTAACCGTCTTATGGTTCTCATTTGTCAACGTCTTGATCTTACGAAACTTCTAGAACTTTCTCAATACTTCATTAGATATTGTAATGAGTGATACCGTGATATAGTTAGAGTCAACTATATTTTCTTAACAAAGATTCCTTATAAGACATTGATGACTTCATCCCGCAGATATTCAAGAGCCTTATTGGATCTCCCTATATTTTGCACCGAGATTAGAGACAATATTCCACAGGCACCCGTTGAGATAACTTTAGAGATAAAAAAGTCAAGAAACTGCAGTTTTAATTTCGAATGCGGTTTGTCTCTGGGACTGTTAAATTAATCACATTATTCTTGTGACAGAAAAAAATAAAAATATAAAAAGGACAACTAAAATAGATTAAATTCTCCGAGTAAATGAATCCCTACAGTACGATTTCAGTTTAAATTCTTTAATTTTTTTTAATTAATTTATAAAAAACGTGATATCAAAAGCTAAATTGAAATTACTTTTTTCGAACTTGAACAGGTTTACTGTTCTGAATTTTAAGGTAAAATTCAGAATAGTAAACCTGTTCAAAGTTATAATTATATCGAAAAAATAATTTCACCTGTCCAATTTTATAATTATATAGAAAAAATAATTCCCCCCTGTCCAATGTTATAATTATATCGAAAAAAGTAATTTCAGTTACAAGACAATAAGAAGTATTTGAGTGTACTTGTATAAGAATCCTTGTAAAAGTCTTTTCAACTTTCCTTGTAAGAGTTAAAGGTCATTAACGTTATTTCAGACGAAAACTTATTTAGGAGTAAGAATTGGCTGCGAACGGGCTATATTTTCGGGGTTATAATGAAAATTTACGTTCTTATCTATTTTAAAGGGTTATATTTCTGAAGGATGGCATTAATGTCAGCGTTTATTACACGAACTCGCTATCTAGTGAGTGATAATGACATTGATAACATAAGTAAATAATATTTAAGTCTACAGTAGGTTAGGCGTATAAAAGTTATTTACCAAAATGTTGACTGGCCTATATTTTTTTATGTAGATGTTTCTTCAAATCATTCTTATAATGTGCAGTTAGTGTGATGCATACGTGATAGTAGTTAATTAAGCTAGCTGGAAAGTTTCCGGACGTTTAAATATAGGTCTCATTAGGTTCGTCCACATCCATTTACCACCAAGGTATAATTAATACATCAGTACGTAGATATTAGATACTCTTTAAAGACGATCACGGAAAGGGCAGCAGTATGTGGGATTCCTTCAGTGGATAAAGTTGATATCTACGGAAGTCGAAGCATTGCCTACCTATCTGTGTCTGTGTCTTTCAAATATTTTATAGGAATAAACAAAGAGTGAAGGGCAAAGATCGTCATTCACTGCCTGGACATCGCCGCCGAGGTAGACCGCAGCGAAGGTGGTGTGACGATCTAATCATGTTTGCGAGGCCAACATGGCCCGAAATCGCACAGAAACAAAATTGTGATGGAAAAAGGGGGACGCTAATGCCCAACAGTGGGACACAATACAGGATAATAAAATAAAGAACAAAAATATTGTCTTAAGAAATAGGTATGGATTCAAAGATTCAAACGATTATTTACAAAATAATATGAAGCACCGAAAGTAGATTTCATGAATTTCATGAAAAGATACAGATTATGGTAGGTAAAACATAATAATCTGTATCTTTTGACTAAAGTCTCGAAAATATTTATAATATTATGATATAACTGTATTCTAATCACATTTTTTTTATCGATTTAACACCTCGTCTTCTCATTTCTTAGGCGGCATAATCGTATTGTACAGAGGGTTATCTACTTTTATTAGTCATTGAACTTTTTTAAACAACCCACAATGTTATCTGTAATGGAGTCGCGTGATCGGTTAGCTGTTTTCCTATAGGAAACAATCCGCGACGACGGTCTCAATTTGTAATACAAGGAAAGGAAAAAATGCGTTAGATACTACTAATATTGTTGCTAAGCTTAATTAATTCTTCCAAATTTGGTTAGCTCGCGTCATAGTCTTCTTATCTCAGGGGATCTACTCTCTAAAGGCTCCCGCCGACGTCAGAAATTCTTTTAAGAGTCGCGTCGCGCCTGTTTGCTTACGTCCGTCAACAAAGATACGGGCCCATCCGAAAATCGTGGAACCGCCAAAACAAGTGTCAAATTCAATCGACGGGCATAAACACATCGAGCGTAGAGACAACTGTCAAATCGTGTTGTCATTCATTCTTAGTTCGGTAACCGAACGAATCTTATGTCACTAAGTGATACGGAGTAGAATACGCCCGTAACTTCGACGTCGAATAAATACATCAATCTATGGACTTAGTGCTTAGGGGTTAGACCGCCAGGCCGGTATAAGCCGAGCCATGCCAATAACCTACGACTAGCTTTATGTCATTGTAAAATTTGTTAGTTAGGTATTTTTTAAATGTTAGCAGGGCTGACTGACTTTATACCTTTAACTGAACTTAAATAAATTTCAGCTTTGTAAAATTTTTCAGGAAAAAATCACGAAGCTCATAAACGAAGGTTTCACTGTATAATACCGCAGTTAAACGTGATATTTTAATAATTATTAACACTGATATTGATTACAAATAATTGGTCTCGCAAATCTTTAATTTATATCGGTAAAGATAATATTGGTCAAGGCCGAATTGAACGAAGAGCACTCCGTATCTACCTATATACCTACTGCAAAAAAATAGGTCCAGTACGTACCTGAAAAATACCATATTATCCTAATCTCTGGTCTTCGAGCTTCAAAATATATAAGATATTACTGATATAAGAGCACAGAGAAAAACTCGCAAGGATGAATAATGAAGTTAAGGGTCTTCCATAGTTCCATTTCATGAAATTCCTAAGTAACCGAAGCCCACTATTTCTTAGTGAACTGAAAGACAAAGTGACTAATTAATATTCTCTTCTGAAGTCCGCAAAGCATAAAATTTCCCTACTTTTTAAAACTAATGCATTTAAAGAAACTCATTTTGTATTTTGAATACATTTTCTACCTCCGCAAACTTCAGCATAGCCGGACCATTCGGTAAAAAAACTCGCCGTAGAAACTTAAGTGAAGCTAGCTGTCAATAGTGTCAACTCCTAACGTGGAATGACAGCTCACTTCAATCTCACTTCACCTAAGTTTTCACGGTGAGATTTTTACGGAATAAACCGGCAGATTATCAAATGATCGTGGTTCATTATTATTTCAAAGCTTGGGCCGGTTCTTAAGACATAATCCAAACAGATTATATCGATAGATATCACAGAAGCTGATCGATCAATCGTTATTAATTGGCCCTAGTATTATGCGCATTACGTTGATTTGCGGAGGAAAATTCCCGAACGATACTATCAGAGATAAAAATTCGCAAATAATGTTTTTTTTATTTAGACGTACGACAGCCTTATCGACACGTTATCGAAGTTATCAGTTACGGTGTGTTGGATAACGTGTGATTGATAATATCAGTTTTGATGGTCATTTGATGGATAATTGAGTAGATCTAGTTTGTTCCAGTATCTTTTATGAAAACATAGGAATGAAAAGGCAGCATCTTTCCTATTTAATAACACGCTTTTCCGCTAAGTACTTCGTGTTTTCTGTATAGAGCGTTGAACTACCGGTTAAAATAGTATTTTTACAACATCCGCACTTAATTAGCGTTCATTTTATATGTAAATGACAAATGTGAAGCCGCAATCGTCACATGCACACTCATTAAAAGTTTCATCGCGCTCATAAATTATTACCTCCACCAAATGCGCCAACAGCGAGATATAAAGATATGGACTAGCGAACTATAAGCTTGGTGAACAAATTCACACAAAACGTTATTATGGAAACATATCAATGTCAGAGTATATAAAGGGCCGAACGATCGCGAAGCAAATCGTCCGTCGCACTGATGTCTCGGCGCCCGCACCGGCCATTTGTCATCGAGCTCAGATGGGGTAACTTTTTGTTCAGACCGCTGACTTCATCCCAAGTTTTGAAAGGAAAACGAGCCTTATTATCACACCCCGACGCTAATGCCTCCCATTCTTACCGCTAATCGTCTCATTTGCGAATAATAAATTCGCAAAATTGCAATTACGGCTGAATCATCATCTTTCTTTGACATGACAGGGACATGCTATATTATTGTTTGCTGTCGTGATTTGTAACTGAACTGAACCAAACATACAGTTCACATCTAGACAAATTACTGTTTTCATTTATCAGATTTACGCGGAAAATGTTTAAGCCAGCCTCCTGTGGGCCATAAATTTGGATAAAACAATTTCATCTGACTGGAATCGCACCCCAAACTATGCGGCTTACCTCATAAATCCCGATTAGCCTTCGGGTGAAAGAATGAATCAATAGATTATCCTGCAATAATATTTGTTCAACAAATAACACATGTATCTGTTTTACTGGATTGCGAGTTATTTCAAATAATTTCATTAAATTAATATCTAAGTGTTCATTTTATTGATACAGCTAGTGTTCCATTGTTCCCGAACTTCTAAGTGAAGTTGAAACAATTAGAAGTCTTTGAAGAAAAACTATTTGAATCAAGTGCTTGGAAAACTGGAAAATTCATTCAATTGAGATGAGTTCAAGCATCTCCGTCATAAAGATAATTACTGGGGAACATTTTAAAAGAGTTATTTTGGTTAAAAAGTGTGTAATAAATAATAATATAACACTTTTTAATGACAATTTCTTTACAGTTATCTCAGCCCGTAAGTTCAGATAAACTACAATAATTACTATATCAATACGTAGGTACTTATAACTTAAAATTAATCCCAACTTCCTAACTATACAGGGTGGCAGGGACATCGACGCGAAAACTGTTACCATGGATTTAGTATGATTATGAACCCCACAGCGATGAAATTTTTTGTCATATTTTTTTTATCAGCAAATCCATACATGTTGACCGCGTAGGTCACTTTTCTATGAAACAGCAGATTTTATTTTTAATAACCGACGAAAAATTTATATGCAAGGGTTTAGAATCATATACTGAATCCATCCACAGTAAATGCGAACGTGAGTTTGTTTGTTTGTTACGCTTTCACGTTAACACGGCTGAAGAGATTTGGATGAAATTTGGCGCATGGGTAGACCATGACCTGGAGAAGGACATAGGCTACTTTTCATCCTGGATCGCAGACGAAGTCCCGAACAACACGTAGTTTAGAATAATGTTGGTGCAGGTGCAAGTGAATAATTTATCAGATCAATAATAATTGCTGAGCTGACAATATAATTCATAAACTTATACAGGTTTATGCCTCAGCAGACTTTCTCTAAGAACTACTTAGACTTATTGATTTCCACTCGATCACACAACAGTAGTTAAGTGACAAGTAAGTAATGTCTTATCTAAAGGGAATTAATATACTTACAAGATTGATACGATTTCAGTTTTGGATTTCGTGAAATATCTACTTGGAATCTAAGTTACACAACAAACAAACAAAGAAATAACATACAAAAAATTTAATTGAAGTGTATGCTTGTAATGTAAAAAAAATAAAAAATCTATATACATATATAAAGCGAAAGGTCACTCATTTACTCGCTGACTAAACAGATAAATAAAATTGTCATTGCTGTCGGGGGACCTTTATGTCGTTGTGTGGAACACTTTTTAATCTGAGAGGTCCCCCGACTGCAAATACAATTTTATTATATAGCCTATGTCGCTCGGGATGATGTAAGGGTTCCAACGATACCCTATACATCCAAATCTGTTCAGGCATTTAAAAGTTATGGTGGAACAAAGAAACTATACATGAACCCTGAAAACATTACACTCCTTTTTGGGCAGTCGTGTAATAAGAGTGTTTTACTAAATGCATAATATGAAAGTTTATACGGTAAGTACTTTTAACACTGTCTGTTGGTTCCAGCTAATCTCCAAAACGGCTGGACTGATTTTGACGAGACGTTCACTTGCATATAGCTAATGTTATATTATAAAGAGTAACTTAGGCTACTTTTATTTTAGAAAAATAATAAGGGTCCCTCCCTGTGGGCGAAGCTGCGGGCAGTAGCTAGTTTATAATAAGTACCTATGAAAATTTCTAACCATTTCGCATTGGGAATAAAAGATATTTTATTATTTGCATGATAAATAAAATTAATATAATTTTAATAGGTATTGGTTGGTGTAGCAGTGATAGCCTAGTGGTGTGACCGTAGGACTGCCAAGTCATAGGTCTCGAGTTCGAACCCAAAGCACACACCTCTGACTTTCGAATTTAAGTTGCGTATTGTGTAATTATCACTTGCTTCAAAAACGGTGAAGGAAAATATCGTGCGGAAACTTTAAAAAATCTCTAACACCAGGATATTCACTAACCACACGAAAAGAAGAAGAGGTAATGGAAACTTAAGTAATTAAGGATCGAAACAGCGATGGCAACAAAGCTAGTGGATGCTCGAGATAGAAACCTCCAGTGTCGAGGAGATAATATTATTTTCACATACGAAAATGGTATCTTTTAAATTCCACATCCTAACCATATAACGAGGGTACCTGTAAATATTAAAATTATGTTAAAAGCTGTTTGCAATCATACCTTTCTAGTTCTACATTTAAATGAATATTTGAAAGAATTTACAGGCAATATAACCCGACGGTCCATCATTCAAAACTTAATGAAGAGATTTAATAAAATTATAAATCTGTTGAGTGCTGCTTGAGTGAAAAACTGGTGTGCTAATGAGGTCTGTACCAGCGGTCGGACACTGACTGAAAACCCTGAAGAGACAAATGAAATAGGTCGTAACTCGAATAACTCTCCGCCTAAAACAAAACGAGTATTAAGGCTTGTGCAGACCAGCGCGACTTGTCGCGCGACGCGACACCGGTTATTGTTATACTGTGAAGTTTTCTTAGAAATTGTATTGTTCGTGTCGCGTCGCGCCGTCGCGTCGCGCTGGTCTGCACAAGCCTTTAAGTCGAAAGTCCTTCGTTTAAAAATATTAACTTCAAAGGGTTTTTGACTTTAGTCGTCGTAATTTACGATGGAGCATACAATGCCTTTATTAATATTGTTTGCACAAGTGTTTCGGATACGATTATAGCATTATCTTGCCTCAAATTCGGTTTTGCTTTCAAATAATTTGAATATGTTATGTACCTCACGTACCTTCCCATTTTTGCGGTTTGTATTTTACGGAATAACGAAAAAAATCCTGAAAGCGACGTTCAATCTGATCACTTCAAAATCTGGTAACAATTCAACTGCCATTGAAAATTGCTACTCGTTTTACGTGCCCACAGTTGAAATCGAATATTCAATCTATATCGTTTCAAAATTTTGTTTGATTACGTAAAGGCTTTAGGGGCGCCAAATTGACCGAATTCATGCCGCGGGCTGGGTGTAATTTTCCTTTTGCTCGAGCCAGAATCGCGTATTGATACCTAACGTGTATACCTAACCTATTTTAACAATTCAACACACAGCGTGCTATCCAATTGTACGGAGGAATTTTTATTCCGGGCATAAAGATACTGAATTATGAAAATTTTGTTACTTGTTCAGATAAAGTGTTTGTAATTTAATCCATTTTTATTACTGGAGAGATTTTTGCTGATACGAAAGAGCATATTGTGTGTTATGCAGTAGAAAAATGAACAGAGTAATTTTTCAAATCTGAAAACAATGTTGGGAGTGACGAAACAGATGTGAATCTTGAAACAAATGCAACCGAAATAATACTTTTATTTTTCTAAAAGCCAGACGACATTATCTCTTGAAAAATAAACAATTGTTACATAAAAGAAACTTGTTTAATAGAGTACCTAAATCCATTGCCAAAAAGGGTTACAAATACCTCCAGGTAAACAGGATAAAAATGAGGTAATTCGTTGTAACATCTGTACTTTAGTTGATTAAAGTCAAATTAGTTGACGTTCATTTCAGTTTACAATTATAAGCGTATTTACACGAGCAAATAAAGCAGCACTTTTCAAATGGGTCATCATCGATATTCATCACGGGGCTATTGAATCGAATAGGGCATAATTGCACGCCACTAGCGTAGTACTGGCAGGAAAAACATTACAGCGTTCCTTATTTAAAAATCGGATTTTACGATACGTACAGCTGACAACATAATGGTTTTTGTAAATACGGAAGACATTGCAATGTTTACAGAAAAAATATCCAGTTTGCGTTTTCAACTTTTAATTATTTAATTGGATATTTAACCGTGTTTTTTTATGTTTTAACAATACTTTGTAATTTTCGCACAAATTAACATTGTTTTAGTTATCAACGAGTGGATTGCACAAGTGTAGGCTAAACATGATATAATTGCTGCACATTGAGTCACGCACAAATCTATTCAAACCAAATCAATTTATGGGACTATTCTCATGAATACATTCGTCGATAGCCGATAGTGCACTACAGATAGATCGCTACGAATGCTATGAGCGTTTATAAAGTAGGTAACTGAATAATATGACAGTTTTCAATATAGGTATAATTTTACATCTACATTATGTAGCGGAAAGATCAAACAAGCCGCTATGAATGTAAAGTTTACTGAAGTCATAAAATCCCTTTAAAGGAAAAGTTTCTCTAGAAAGCCTATGATCGTGAGATATTATACCTAGATATTCGTTGCTAATTAACTCCACTTAACACGTTAGAAAACCAAGCCTGGTGGTTTTATTGAACCTGGCCTTGTATTCAAATGTGTACAAACATTATTTACTGAACAGGCAGAATATTAAATAATATGATCTAGTCAAGCGTATCAATGAGAACGGTAAGCGCGTCACAGCACGTAGGCGTTTGGACGAGAGCCCGAAGACGCTGCCACGCCTCGAGCTATAAACGCATCCATGAAAAAAAATAGCGCGTATCGTCTATGCTCTGCGGTTCCAATGAACTTGTGAAGTGGCGCTAATGTTCTTAGCGCGACTGTACCGCGGGCGCCATAATCGTTGCCTTAGAAACCTTGCAAACAGAGCATTGTTATTTGTTATGCATAATTTTATCGCCGTAATGGTAATTTTTAAGTGACGTCAGAGGTATCGTAAAGTACCTAGGACCTAGGTATGATTTATATTTTAGTGTTCCACGTGCTTGTTCTCTTTTAAGTCTTATTTATAGTCTCGTTTGCCTAGTGAGCACATTACCATTTTTTTTATTTACCTACGTAATCAAATATTAATTTTTTCTATCTTTTTTAAAGGCTACCCTTTTGTACCTAGTTTCTCATCGCAATAATTACATTAGTATTTTTTTTTTGAGGTGAATACTTCTTTAGGCACGTTGAGCACGTTTTGGGTGAACAAAAATCTTGGAACTCGCGTCATCGTCACCGCACGCTTCCCACGAGCTATATGTATACTGTGTATATATGTACATAGATATACAGTTCACAAGTTATTTTGTTTATACTTCTATCGGGAGTCCCCTAAGACTGCCCCGCATGTTTTTTTACATTTAGTGTTTTTTCTTTCTGCTGGATACAACAATCAATATGATTCCTATAAGGTAGGTTATATTTATTAAATTCAAAACAGCCTGTTTGTCTTTCAAACCATTAAAGGCTCCCCGCCGTGGAACAATTTCTACGAAAACTTCTCACAAATTCTTCTATCGGTGTCGTGTCGCTCCTGTTTGCGGGTGCCTTAACATAACTATCTACCTACGTAAATATAGAAAATTTGTTTACATATTTTTTCAGACACTATTATTAACCCGAACCTACGCTAAGGACAGTTGAAGTATTTTATAAATACTTCTACCCAGTTACCGTACCTACCTATATTTTTGATGTTATTGCACAGAATACTGTTTCTTGGATCAAATCCAGAAACGCCCTCTTGCTTTAACGTAGTCACATAAAATTATATTAAATTTTCCCAACACACTGAAACGAAGTCGGAATGAATTCTAAATAATCTACACCTCTACACGAGGCTGAAAATCGTTTATTGTAACTGTTGGAATGAAGTGTTAATTTCTGCAATATCATAAAGCCTTATTACATTTAGCTGGATGTGTAAAAGATAAAGATAAAGATAAAGATCAATTTATTTGTTTAAACATGTGTAACATGATACATGAATATGCACATATAGATAGAAGCGAAATTTTACCGGACCAACATGTTTTGCCTCTCTCGGCGTACAAATATTGTTTTTAATATGTTATTAATTTGATTGGCAATTATAAATTAATTATGAATGTCAGACTCATACATAGAAATTAGAGCCAGTGCAAGATATAGTCAATAATTCATTTCACAATCAGAGTCAGTACAAAAAGTAGTCAATAATAATTACAGGCAAAATATGTCAATACGATGTAATAAACGTAAATAAGCAATAAAATTCAAAATGTATCATTTAAAAAGTCAATAATGTTATAGTAGCACTTATCAGTAAGCAGCTTTTTAAGTGTTTTCTTAAATAAAGTAAAATTTAATTGCTTAATGTCATTCGGAATTTTATTGTATATTAATGGGGCCATGCATACAACACTTTTTCTTAGAAGTGCTGTTTTGACCGAGTGTGACTGCACCCAAAGTCTATACTTCTCACGTCTGTTTCTATCGGAATTATTTGACAAAAGAGGAAACCATTGCGGATTAGTTTTTACAAATACCGATATTTCCAATATGTAGAGTGACGGAAGTGTTAAAATTCTGTGCTTTAAGAACATTGGTCTGCAACTGTCCATAGTTTGCAACCCAAACATAGCCCGTACACAACGCTTTTGCGCTTTGAATACTGTGTCTTTGTTTGTTGAATTGCCCCAGAAAATTATCCCAAATCTCAATAAAGATTCAACAAGTCCGAAATACGCCGTGAGTAAGGTGTTTGTATTGACAGTAGGAGCAAGTTTATAGAGGGCAAACGACGAGCTACTGATTTTTTTACTAAGGACAGCAACCTGCTGTTTCCAATTTAATTGCGGATCAATGATTAGTCCCAAAAATCGGGCTGTATCTGTTTCTTGTATATTATTGTCATTGTAAGATAAATTGAATTTTGATAAATTATGTAATTTTTCACGTTGTCTAAAATGCATTATGTTAGTTTTATTTAGATTAATTTTCAAATTATTGTTGCTAAGCCAGGTAATTATAGAGTTTAATGAATTATTTGCGTCAAAACTATAGTCAGATAAATTTTTGGATGCAATAGTTACAGTACTGTCATCAGCGAATAATGTCATAGGTTCTTTAGTTGCATTTGGTAGGTCATTAATGTATAATAAGAACAGGGAAGGGCCCAATACACTTCCCTGGGGCACACCATGCGTAATAAGACGCTTTTGAGAGGCGAAGATCTGTGCCTTTTTAGTTTTAATATTGAATTTCGATATTTGAGTTATTTGTTGTCGGTCAGTTAGATATGATTTTAACAAATCCAAGACATTACCTCTTATACCGTACCGTGTACCTTGTACCGTGTATAAATGGGTATCATCTAACTATTCCTAAATATTATAAACGAGCTTTTGCCCGCGGCTTCGCCCGCGTGGAGGTCAGAAATTATCGCACGGGAACATACTACCGGGATAGAAAGTAGAGATGCCGCGAATACTCGCTATTATTCGGTATTCGGTATTACTCGATTTTTTCTTTGTTATTCGTGGAATATCGAATAATAGTGTTTATTATTCGAAATTCGGCGAATAGTTGTCTAAATCAAAATAAACTTTTAATTAACAGAAAAACTATAGACTTAAAAATAATTAAGCTTTTATTATTTTTTTTAAACAAAACACACTTAGTATTATTATCATTAATATAAAAAAATTGCCAAAAATCAGTCATGTTGAAGTTAAATAGTTAGGCTTTTTAATTAATAATTTAATATTTAAAGTCCAAAATGGGCAGATTGTGGTGCAGAAAAACTAGTTTTTCTAAACTATATTATTATTTGAGAATAAATAAACTTTTTTTATGGCGAGTCTTCGGCTATTCGCCTTATGGAATGGCGATTAATCGGTATTCGACTATTCGTTAAAACAACAATTCGCGGCATCTTTAAAAAGCCTAACCCTATGTGTCAATCCAGGTTATAAACTATCTGTGTGCCAAATTTCATCCAAATGTTCAGCCGTTGCGTGATTGATTAACAAACATCCAAACATCTAAACATACAAACTTTCACGTTTATAATAATGAGTAGGATTAATGTCGCTTATCGTGTCTAACTGTGTGACCGCGTTGTTCTTCTTAACTACTCAACGGATTTTGATTTTGACAACTACTACAGTGCGACGCGATTCGAGTAGAACACTTTCCATGAAGTTTTCATCGAAATTTCTACTAGAGTGGCGTCCCGCTTGTCTGCAGGAGCAAAGTAAAGCAGACACCAACGAAACCTTGGAATTTACAGTTTACACCTGTTGTCGATCCTGTTATTTGTATCTACGTGAAGTTTAATTAACTCGTAGTTGTGTATATCAAAATTAACCTTTTCTCATAATGATTATTATCATCGTTCAGCACATTTATCTGCCATCTGTATCCAATCCATTTAGCTATGTAGGTTATAGGTACCTATTGCAAGACAAATACTATAGATCAGTGACATTGTAAGTAGGTTCAGTCTTAATGGATTTTCATGTTTGTAAAGTATCTAGTTATGACCATATACATACATATAAATTTTCATTTAGCACCATTTAAAAAAATTCTTACTGAGTGCTAAGTTTTTTATTCGTATGTCCGTAACAGCATTTTCACGATTTCGGCTATTGTGTAAACAAAGGATCGCATATAACAGCTGATCATAACTTCGGCTGTATGTAGTATAGCAAGGTTAATCGCTAATTCTGAATCGATAGATAAATATGGTGTTACTCATAGTCAGTGTCCACTTATCGAAACGTCTTACAATTCACTTAACCTTGAAACGAAGCAAACACAACCTTATCAACTCATTATTTATTAATGAAATTTGCTTGCAAGCCTTGTTAAGTTGTTACTTACTTACTTAGTAAGTCGTTTTATCTTAAACTTACTTAGAAGAATATCTTTTAAAGTTCCCAAAAAGTAGGCTTATTAAGAATTTAGTAAATTATGTCAATTATATCAAAAATAATCTTACCGGTAACACTCAGCGTGATGATAAATAATAAACAGCATAAATGAATGTCTCTAGACATCTTGGAGATAATCAACACTTTCTTCTAAAATAGTTATTTTTTAAATTTATTATTCAGTCAATCATAAATTACTTTTTAAATACCCGGTTTTTCACTTTTGTTAGTAAGTAATGCAAATTATAAGTTTGTAACCATCCAGAATATTACACTTTAACTCGTGCGCTTGCAACAAAAAGTTACAATAAGATTTTCGTATTTCAATACGTAATTTACAAGTTTTTGAGAATAACGCGTCTAACTCCACCTACGCATCAATTTCAACTGGTTTGTAGAATGAATGATTCATACCGCGGGCGGGAAGCGGGAAATAGAACTGCACGACCGGGTACATAAATGAACTATGAATGAAGGAACATTTAAGAATAGTGTAATCACAGAGGTTTCGGTGCCAAGCTATAAAAAGCTACAAAGCTTTCAGCATCAGAAACTAAGATGATAAAATGTCAAATATTTATTTAAAAAACAATAGAAATTGTAAAGTAATGGTTAAGAAACAAAATTAAAACACATCTGTGGCAAAATGAACTAAAATGGCTATTCATCGGTCATACTGACAAACAGATAAGATGACGTCTACAATTGTCATTGTCAGAGTGTCAGTCAACTGTCAATTCCATGAAAAAATAATTTAATAGACCATGGTTAATTCATTGGAATTCTAGCTGGTGTCGATTGCGAGCTTTTTAATTATTATTTATTACTGAATGAACAATAAATTGTAGTTCTAGGAATTTTATGTGGAAGCATAACATTTGAAGTGAAGTTATTGCGCTAATACAGCTATCTTGTTCTTGTGCAGTAGTCATTTCGCCTGACAAATAGTGGACCTAAATAGTTATAAACATAACCTATAATGGCTAATAAAATTTTAGGAAATATTTTGAGAACTAGACCATCCCTCATGCTATTTAAACGATGGGAAGGTTCAAATTCAGAAAAACGTGTGACAGTCTATGATCCATTTTATTCCCAGCCGCAGAAAAACAAACAAACCTACTTAGAGGTTGTGAAAATGTTTGAAGGCCGGGACACAAGAAGACGGGGTCATGTTGAGTTTATTTACGCAGCATTAGCAAGAATGCAGGAATTCGGTGTCCAGAAAGACATTGAAGTTTACAAAGCCCTAATTGAAGTGCTACCTAAAGGAAAATTTATTCCTAAAAATATATTCCAAGCAGAATTTATGCATTATCCTAAGCAGCAACAGTGTGCTGTGGACTTGTTGGAGCAAATGGAAGATAACAGTACTTATCGCTTACATGTTGCTTCGCTTATTACATAGCCTTAACCTCTTCCTTGTGTAACATCAGAATTCTTGTTTTAAATCAGTTGCTTGTCTTCTTGTTGTTCTTTACTACTTTTATACACCATTTGATAGCATTATGTTTTTCTCGGAAAGTACAGAAGTAATGCCAGATTCAGAAATGGAACAGATGCTTCTGAACATATTTGGCTCCCGTGGAATACCTCTTCGTAAGTTCTGGCGCATGTTGTACTGGATGCCAAAGTTCAGGAACCTAAGTCCTTGGTATTTGCCCGAAGAACTGCCTAGCAACACAATTGAGTTGGCCAGACTTGCTATAGAGAGAATAACTTCAGTAGATCCAGACACCAAAGTTGAGATCTGGCAGGTGATAATTTTGTTTATTTTAAAAAAAAAATCTTGAAGGGAGAAAAGTTGGGTCAGTGGGTTGTCTTAGGAGCGGATGTGTGGGAGTTGCGAGTATATGCTTAGGGGCACTTTTTAATAAAGTATTTACTTTATTGTCCCTTAAGAGAGGACTTTTCACTTCAAGTACTGTTTTTAAAATTCACTTAAACAACTTATGTCACCAGTTTTTGGTTCTGCATCTGATTAATAAAAGTAATTTTTGTCAGACAGAAGAAATTGAAGCCTGTTTAGACAAGACTTGGGTAGTTAGTGCCCAAAGTGACGCCCAGAAGATTTTGTTAGCGGAACAGCCAACCGATGAACCTCTGACAGTGAAAGGACCCTTCAATGTGTACCTGAGGGAACAGGTTGTAAGCTATTTCTTACTTATTGGGAAGATAAGGCCTGAAATCAAAGATGATACAGACCCTGATGGTAATGTCCTTTCATAAGCAAATATAGCCTGTTTCTTAAAAAAAAAAAAATATATATATAATAAAAATATTATATATAATATATTTATTGGACTGATAATAATTTTCAAAATATGTGTTTTCCAGATGTTTCAAACATAAAGAAACCTCTTGGAATTCCTGGAGTTGTTGGTAGTACAAAGCTACCATCAGTGAGACAAACATTACATGAACAAGATGATGGTACAATAGTGTCAGTATGTGCTACAGGTAAGATTTTATTCACTGTTGTATGTAAAACTTAGTCAATGGGGTAGGGATCCCGGAAAAAACCTTGAAGTAATAGCACTGTAGTGACATGATATCCCTAATACCTGCACAAATTATGAGATTTTTTGCAAATTTTCTGTGTATATTTCAGGTACATCTTCAAGAGATTCCTTACTGTCTTGGATCAGGCTGCTAGAGAGACATGGTAACCCCCTACTATCAAGCATACCAGTCATATTCACTCTTACAGCCCCTCCCAGTGAGATGTCCACACCTGAAACTCAATCAGCCGACAAAGATAGCAGTAAAATTAAAGAAATCAGAGCATAAGTGGGCATAAATTATTTATAAATATTGTAGTTTCTATGTAGTAAAAATGTTGTTTTAAAATAATTTTGTTTTAATCTTAATTAAAGCCCTGCAGCCCTGTTTGCAAAACTATGATATTTTTAATGCTTAGCATATTTAATTGAGATTATGTAAATAAAATAATAATTTATTTGGTATATTTCTTTATGTTTGATAACAAAATCAAAGAACTGTACAAAATTAAGAGTAGTATACAATGCCTGTGGACAGGACACTTAACATGATAGTTTCAGAATGTAGAAGTTGAAAGGAAGTCAAAAGCCTAAGTTACTGATCTACTGTTGCGAATTTTATGTTACAAAATTAAACAATTCATAATGGGTTGTGTAAATGCAGTGGAACTGCAATATCCTGTCTGACATGCAAGAACACAACTGATCAGTGTACACAGTCTTATTTCAAAACAGAAAATATCTCGCCCCGTTTTGAGAGATGTGTTTCTTGCAGTGTGCAGTGGAGTGTTACTTATGTAACACTTATTTTAATCACGAGTTCCATTATATGCCATACTGTAATTCAAGAAACCCCTCTGAATTTGTGCCCAAAGACTAAAATCAATAATTAAATTACATATGATCACATCAGCCTTACAAAATAATTATCATATTCATCCATATTTACAAAATCTTCAAGAGTCAGTCCACTATTTAACACAAGCACACAGCATCTTCATGTCCACTCATAGTCCTCATCATCCTCAAATGATATGGTTCCCCACTGTCAGGTGATGTTGTGCCAGTCTGCTTGGGGCAGCAGATATGTCTCATTGGTACTGCGGACTACGGTGACACCGGCTCCATAGTAAGGTATGACGTATGCTGAACCATCTGAGGGGCCAACCACCTTGAAAATCAAAATCTCACTGTTAGTCTAGTGATGTTGTGTGTATTGATTGGAGATGGGTAAAGCATACACACTGACTTTTTTTTAACTCAATTCATACAAGGAAAACAAAATATTAATTCTACCAAGAGAAACGGACCTATACACAGATTAAAACTGATAGGACACTCCATAGTTTAGGTATGAAGCTACAAGTACGCGGCGGGCCCATCTTGCTGGGCTAATTCAGTGAGTGTAACTTAGTCAAAAGATCTAAGAGTCACGCAATAGAAAGAGAGGCAAGTTATAGGTGAATATAGCTGTAGGTGATCAGCGCTGTGTGTGATTTTGCAGTGTCCCATCTGTATTAACACATTCACTGTTCAGCCACAATATCGAAATTATGTCTCACGTCCAATTTAGTTTTTTGTTCTGGTCAGAGTGACCCACATGTATGTCACGGACGTCTTATTCTAACCCAAAATGAACCACAGGTGGGTCATGGACAGTGAATGTGTTAATCTGTGCCTTTACCCAGTCATAACAATCATAATTAATTATTTCTTAATAAAATTCTCTATTCATTCATTGTTGAGGAAATAACTAAGTGTAATTTTTGTTTTATTTACCTGAGCGGCAATGAGTATTATGTCCAAGAGCTGTCCTAGGAACATGAATCCCAAAGTACAAAGCTTGGCTAGCCCAATGCCTGGGTAGCCTAGGTAGAACCGGTCCAGTCCAAACATACCCAGGAAGACTGAAAGAAGCAGCGCTATCTCTAGAGAGTACCCATTCCTATGAAACAAAAATAATAACATTATAAGGATTGTAGAAGAAAACTTAAAGGTAATGTCATATTGTTTTTAAATCATTAATTTCACTTACGTCCATTTACAAGGCAACTTTCGTTTGAATGTGTTATTGTGTGTCTCATTGCACAGTATTCCTTCGGCCGCAACACATTCTACTGTAAATCAAAATATATTTCAATTAAGTATGCATGATGGCAACTTTTGAATTTCTTATTGTTTGAAAATGTTAACATATTTTTGTAGGTACCTTCTGCTTCACCTTCAGATGGGATATCTTTCCCTTTGACGCATCCTTTGAACTGTTGGGTGTTTGCATCGATTTGATCTTTGGTCGGGTCTGGACAAATGTACTGGCCTAACCGCAGCGTGCTACAGTCCACTGTCACTTTATCCCCTTTATAATCATCTGAAGCCCCTACTCTTGAATAGAGGAACAAAACACATAACTGCACGAGGTATATTCGTAACATTTTTGTATCTATTTGCTTCTTTTCAAAATGAAAACAAGTTTTGAATATTGCTACATATTCATTTTAATCTGTTAATGCCGCCACTCCCCGTTGTTTATTATAGGAGATATTTATTTCGTTCTTTCGTGATTCACTTTAAAATTGCACGACAATGACATAGTCAATTCGTCGTATTGTGATGTAGTAATGCTAAATTGTGTTATTTGTTGTTCGCACTGTTATTGCTACACGTAGGGACTTTACCGTGAGTGTGAAAGAGATAAAATTTACGAATGCGTTTATACCTGGTTTTGGGTTTTATTTTAGCTGTGGCCACAATGTGTCATTCGAAATGACACAGGTATTCGTTCTGAAATACGATTGTTGTTCGTCAAGAAATTAATATTCTCAACTTCAAAATATTAAAAAGAATAGTTTTGAATCGATATTAGAGATAGATAGATAAAATATTCTTTATTATGCACACCACACAAATTACAGAAAAAAAAAATTGAAATTTTACATAGGTTGACACAATGGGCGGTTTTTTGCAGATATGGATACCATGGATGGATGGATTAAAGGGAGAAGGAGATACAATACTGCAGGTAGTCAGTCAGTGGTGTACCATTTACATACACAATAAATAAATAAAGCATAAACTTATCCATATATATATATATATATATATATATATATATATATATATATACATAGATATATATAAAATAATAAACATGAAACAAGAGCAAGGAACTACGTATAGGTAATAATGATAGGTAGTGATGATCTATTTAGTAGGAGAGAGGAAGTGTTTTTTCAACAGAATTTTAAAACTGGACAAAGATTCAGCACGCCATAGCGACACGGGCAAGGCATTCCATAACCGTAGGTACACACGGCTACACATCAAGCTATAGATTTCCAGTTTATGCTGATCTCGCATTGTATAGGATTTCAGTACAATGCGAGGTCAGCTTATGCTGGAAATGTATAGCTTGATGTGTAGCCGTGCGTACCTAGTGCTTGAACTGTAAAAGATTTGTCATAAAAGCTGGTGGAATTCATCGGCATCTCTAGTCTCAAGTTTTCCGATGACCTCAGATATCTATTATGTGTGTCATGAAGGAACTGGGAACGTTCTTTAAGATAAGAGGGGGTTGTAGGTTTAAGCAGGTGTACCTCCTACACCCACATTTCGCCAATTATCCCAGTCCCATATTAGTCCCAGTTACTGAAGAATGTGAACTCCTTTATGTTCAATCTCCGTGTAGGGCAGTGTTAGTAGAAGATTTTCCGGTAAATAACAATACGCTCACCCTATTACATTAGTAATGAAATATGGGTGTAGCCTCTACCCTTACCCTTTGATAAATGATTTTATTTCTATATGTGGGTTTGGACAAAACACTTTTACACGTCAATTTTTTATCGTCTTTCGTCGAATACATCATCATCCTCATGCCCATAAACTTATTTTATTTGGACACCTATAACTGCCTACTGTATTTATACGAAATGTTAGAATGAGCTCAATCTCAGAAAAAATATTTCATTAGATCACTTGTCTAGAGATCAGACCGCAACTAAATATGGAATGCATTTACACATTCCAATTTCCAATACTGTACCTACCTATGAATAATTTCGCTAATTTCCTGTACTCGACGAACATAATATCCGAAATTGTCAATATAGCTCGAGCGACTAGATCAGCTTAGGATTATTAACTAAGTACCTACGTTAAACTGAACTCGACCCATATTCTAGTTTAATTTCCGGGATATCCACGACCACAGAAACTATTCAGAATATCTAAAGGCCATTTTAAATGATCGAGCTTTTTAGAGTTCCGTAGTAAACAAGGAACCCTTATAGTTTCGCCATGTCCATCTGTCTGTCTGTCTATCTGTCTGTCCATCTGTCTGTCCACGGCTTAGCTCAGAGACGGGTAGTACTAGAAAGCTGTAATTTGGCATATGTATACATATTAATCATGCCGACAAAGTGGTAAAATAATATCAAGTTTTTTTTTTAGGGTGCCTCCCCTACACGTAAAGTGGGGATGTTTTTTTCGTCTACGTCGTCGTTCAAAAATATTGTGAGTGGGAAAACCATTTTTGGATTCAGGGATCCGTTTGCGAAATATTAAGTTTTTAACTGGATTTTTTTGTTAGAGTCAAGTGTCCCCCCCGCCCTGCCAGCTAAATGGTTGTACTTGGATTTGTGAAAAAAATCACAGCAGTAGTATATATAACAAAATTAAAGGAAAACTATCAGAGCTAAGTAGGCTGTACAGGTTAACGAGTAATAATCAACCAACTTTGCGGTTTGAAAAACATGATCTCCCATACATTCCGTATGGGAGAGCATTTTTTTCAACTACAATGTTAAGTTTGTTCTTGGGATAAATTCACCCCATCTACGGAACCCTTCATTGTGCGTGGTCCAACATGCACTTGGCCGGTTTTGATTTTATATGGGGTTCCCTATAACTGGCAGAATCTTGACATAAAAATTATTTAATATTATTGTTCAGCCGAATGTTTAAATGTCCGAACCGAATTTACAATGGCATACTTATAAGATGGCAGAATTTTATTTGGAATAATTTTATTAGGCACATTGCCATTTCTATAAAATAGTATTTTTAAACTAAAATTAAAATATTGTCAAGTCAATATATTGTGCTACAATAACTGATCGCTGCAAAACCGACTCTAGTCTTGTCTGCACTACGCCTAGAGCAGCGATGCTCAAACTGTGCTCCGCGGAGCCCCTGGGCTCCGCAATACCTCTGTGGGGGCTCCGCGAAAATACTGGTCATAATGAAATAGAATACTAAAGGGTTAAATAGAAAGAAAGAAAGAAAAATAATTTTATTCGTCACAGAATAAAAAAATAATAAAAACTCGAGTAGGTAACAAAACAATAACAATACGTATACAATAACGAGTACAAAACAGAAATAGTAGGCAGCTGCTGGCACGTCATGACTGTAACAAGAAGGCTTCCACTCAGTATGATGCTGTGCTATGGAGACCCACAGCACAGCGCTGATTTTCAGTGGTCACCCGAAAAAAACGTACGGAAACCAAGTCAGGTTTAAAATTCAGAATTATACATAAATATAAAATAAAACAAATAGTACATAGAATATTATATAATGCAACAACCAACAGTATGAATAAAATGACTAAATAACATATACAAATTATCCGCAGGCGTCACCACTGTGGGCACGCCACAATTGCGGCGATAAGTCACCTCTTTGAGGAGTGGCTTGAGAGGCGCCATGGCGTCCTCACCTTCCGCCTGACGCAGGTCCTCACCGGACACGGTTGTTTCGGGAGGTTCCTGTTCCGCGTAAGGCGGGAGGAAACGCCCGGGTGTCACCACTGTGTGGATCGCCCGGAGGACACGGTGGAGCATACGGTGGAGGTCTGCCCGGCTTGGGCGGAGCACCGCCGTGTCCTCACGGAGGCGATCGGCGGCGGCGATTTCTCGCGTCCGGCCCTGGTTCAGGCCATGGTTCGGAGCGAGAGTGCATGGGAGGCCGTCACCTCCTTCTGCGAAGCAGTTATGTTCGCGAAGGAGGAGGCGGAGCGCGCGAGGGAGATGCAAGCTGCACGCCCTCGCGGCCCTAGTCGCCGCAGGAGACGCCCCGGGCGTCGGGAGTCGAGAGCCGACTTCCGGCCACCGTAGGCGCGGGCCTGCGGACGGTGAGCAATGGGCAGCTCGCCGTCCGATAAGGACCAGGCCCGTGTCGACGGCGCGTTGTGTTCCACACGCGCCTCAAAGAGATGTCAGCACCAACCGACGGGGTCGAAAGACCAATGCCTGCTGGGGTTGCGGGTTTGTCCGAAAGGGATAACGCGGCCCCGGCACACAGGCAACGGAAGGAACACGGGTGGGTTTTAGTCAGTAAAAGTCTGACACACCCTCTCGCTCTGCCCAGAGCGGGAGAAGTCATTTGATGATTTCCCATCCTGAAAAAAAAAAAAAAAAAAGGCATCACCACTGTACCCACCTAAAACACCACTATCAATACAGTGTTGACTGTCAGGTTGAATAGAAGACAGTTGACTGTCAGGTTCGGCATCCAGTCTATTGCGGTATTTTCTTTTTATAGCTGCATAGGTTGAGTTGAGAATCCTGTTTCGCAGTCTGTAACTCCGTTCTAAGTTCAAATAGCCTAGTTAAAGTTTTACCCGTAGATAACCATCTCACTTCTGTAGGTATGGATGGAGCAGTAGTATTTTATGTTTGTTGGTATAACCTTCACATAATATTGAAAACAATCGGGATTGCAGTGGACAAAATTTGACGAAATTCATTATTTTTACGGTTTCGTCAAGAATTAATTTGAGATAAAAGTCGCATTTGCTTGATCACGTGTCTATGCAGGATACAACGAAAATGTTTGAAAACCGCTACCCACGTAGAGCGGGTGGTCCGCTCGCCGGTGCGCCGTCTAGCAAGCCGAAGCTGCGCTGCGACGATACTCTCGCGTGGGACCGCCGCACAGTGGGTCGAAACTATGATTTTAGTGACATAGGGATCAACTTTGTTTTTTTACTTTTTTCTTTATGCGGATGGATAGAGCTCATTAACCTCATTAATAATTGTCCTGATATTTTTTTTCCTACAGTTTATACTTTGGGTAGAAAAATGTGTTTTGTTATTTTTTTGTATGGAGCGGATCAAATTAAATTAAATTCTTGCTAAGTAGCGTGTGATCCCGCTTTGAAACTTTATTTTTCTTATACCTTGTCTACTCTACTATCATTTGATGCTATGAACATGTGCATAAAGTTGCAACTCTGCCAAATAAATGGATCGAAAAAATGAAAAAATACATGGAATTAAAAGCTTCATTTTTTATTTTCGTAAGTTCTTTTAAGTTAAATTTGATATGGAATAGTAAGTAAAAGCACGTAATAATACACATAATTACTTAAGAACTAACAATAATACATTTAAAAGGTCCCGAATTAGCTTAAATTTACTAATATATTTATTATTTAAAAATATGGATATTTATCTACGAATTTCTATTTGTGTGTTTAATGACTGTAGTAATCTTAACCTTTTACTTTAAAAAAAAACAATGTTTTTTCACTTTAAGCCATTACTGTAATGTTAATGAGGATAATTGGTTAATGAGGGTAGGTAGTAGAAAAATTTGTAAAATTTGTTTGTCACTGGAACTATAAAATGACCATATTATCTACGAGTATTATATACTAACTAGTGTTCGTTTATTCGTACTACTACTAACATCTCGTGATTGTGACCGTCCCTTTTTCGTTATAATGGAGTTTAGCTAACAATTTAGATTTATTTATGATTTTAAGAGAGCAGCTGAAGTTGCTGTCGGATAGTAAAAAACTCTTTCTATTCCTACAACATAAAATAAACGTAACCGAAGAGAACAATGTTGAGCTCCAAAAATTCTATACGCGGTTTTATTTATTTATTTATTTATTTATTTATTAGGGACAAAAAACAGTTACATGTTAAAAAATACAGAAAATTACTTAAGCTAGGAATTGTCAAACATGCAACCCACACCATTGTCCACGAATTAACTAAAAGTTAAAAGAAGTGATAAAAGAAGTGATAATATAAAGCGATAAACAAAACAAAACAAAATAATCGTTGTCATATTAGCGCTGAGATTGCCTAATGTTACTCAATTTACTCTGCGGACAAAATATCCAGAG
Organism: Agrochola lota; assembly: GCA_947364205.1. Taxonomy (NCBI): domain Eukaryota; kingdom Metazoa; phylum Arthropoda; class Insecta; order Lepidoptera; family Noctuidae; genus Agrochola; species Agrochola lota. The sequence continues at coordinate 10,262,052 of OX376223.1, read as the reverse complement.
CCATTTTCTTAAATACTTGCTTAGATAGATAAAATATATCAAGGTCCATGAAACGCGCGTTGTATGCATCAACAAGACGGCGAAGAGGTGCTCGTTCCCCAGCATTAGTCCGGCATATATCCGTGTGGAACAGTTGAGGCACGCGCACCCCCCTTAAAATAACACTGCGGGGCACCTTGTAACACAACTTACTTGTAAGTTCGATACAGTCAAATTTGTTATTACATATACCGTGCAGGGTTATGACATCAAGTAATAACCGCCTAGACCCCAGATCCGGAACTCCATACCGTTTCAATAGCTGCACATATGGAATTTTTGACTGGAAACACTTATAATTCATCGATCGCAGGAACTTCTTCTGTACCATTTCAATTCTAGAGCCGTATTTGTCGTAGAAGGGGTTCCAGATTGGAACGGCGTACTCTAGCTGTGATCTTACCAGAGTCTTATAAAGCAGTAGGAACGTAGAGGGTCGCACAAAGTCACGTGAAGATCTCATGACGAAACCATACATCTGGTACGCCTTATTTATTATGTTGTCGACGTGCTTGTCGAAGTGCAAACTGGCATCCAGTGTAACACCCAAGTCACGAACGGAATCAACTTTATCCAAGCCAGCATTATTAATGGAATAATTAAAATTAATTTTATTTTTCTTCTTAGTAAATGAGATGGCATGACATTTGGATAGACTGAGAAAGAGTTTATTTTTGTTACAGTATGTATATAATCTAACAAGGTCCTCTTGAAGAAGCAAGCAATCCTGTATATCTTTGCAAGATCTATATATTTTTATGTCATCAGCGTACATTATGAAATTTGAGTTGATGAAACAACTTTCAATATCGTTGATAAATACAATAAAGAGCAACGGGCCCAAAATAGATCCCTGTGGAACGCCAGAGGTGACAACTATAGGGTCAGATTCATAACCATTAACCGCCACTATTTGTACCCTATTAAAAACATATGAGACCAACCATCTAAGTAGGTTACCACGTATTCCATTATATGCAATCTTCTCCAGTAGCAGTACATGATCCACCTTGTCAAAAGCCTTCTGAAAGTCTGTGTAGACAGCGTCTACTTGAACACGTTGATCCATTTTTTCAAAGAGATTGTTGACATATGTTAACAGATTTGTCATGGTAGAGCGATGTTTAACGAATCCGTGTTGTTCGGGTATGATAAGCCGATGAAAATGAGGATAAACAGCACCGTGGACAAGACGCTCAAAGACCTTGGACAAGATGGAGATGATTGAAATAGGGCGGTAATTCTCAACATTATTTTTGTCACCTGTCTTGTAAACAGGAGTGATAAATGCCCGTTTCCAATTGGCAGGAAAAACTCCCTCACGCAAACATTTATTAAATATTATACACAAGGCAGTGCACAAGTTATCACATGTCTTTAAGAAAAATATCGGTGGCAGACCATCAGGGCCCGCTCCTTTGGACGAATCTAATGACTTTAGTGCCGAGCAGATAACTGTAGGGGATAGGTATATATCAGATAGACAGGATGTGTTATCAGCATGGTAGTTGGATGCTTCCCAGTTATTAGGGTCGAGGGTTGAGGGTTCGTATACAGAAGAGAAGAAAGATGAGAATAAATTGCAGATTTCCGCGGCATCACCAGAGGAAACATTTTTAAAATACATACAGGCTGGATAATTGGCTTTTCTATTTCGCGATGAGACGTAGACCAGAAATGTTTAATATTCTTCGGAATGCTGTCCTCCACGGATTCTATGTACTTTCTGTAACACTTATTATATTCACCGTGGAAAAGTTTGCGATATGCAGAGAAACTTAGGTAATCAGAAAGATTATTGTATTTCTTCCATTTTATCCAAGCGCGTTCTTTAGCTTTAACGATACGTATTAGAGACTGTGAAAACCAAACAGGAAAATTAGAATTTTTAGTTTTGACTAACGGAACATGTGATCTGATGACACCGTATATTATCTCATAGAACAAAGCAACAGCTTGCTCCGATTCAAGATGAGAGAGTTCCTTGTCCCAATCAATTTCATCAAATTCGCTTTTAATACAAACGTAATCGGCCTTATGGAAGTTGTACCTAAATGCCGTGCGGCATTTCATGGGAGTGAATTTCATATTAAGACAGGTTAGTGCAGAAAAAACTGGATGGTGACTATCAGGGATAAGTAGAGCATCGCACGATGCTACCAGACAGTCGGTATTAGAGATAAATAAATCTAGAATACGACCCAATTCGTTTTTTATGACATTAAATTGTGATCCATTAACTAGGTTCATGAAATTTAGTAATACTCTACCGAGAAAGTTAGAAACTTGCGCTATTGCCCTACCTCCTTGGTCGGACCAATCAATGTCGGGAAGGTTATAATCTCCAACAATAAAGTAAGAGTCAGTAGTAGTATCGTTAGCTAAACCCTGCAACATGTCAAGGTACTGCAAATATGTTTCCTCACAAGTACGTGGTGGTATATACGTAGCACTGAAGATATGAAACTTATTGCGTTGGGACGCAGGCAGTCTGACTACAACCTGTTCTATATCTGCGTGGGCGAATTGTGTAATTAACATAGTAGGTTGAAGTTCACGAAGCACAGCCACTAAAACACCACCTCCATCGTGCTTTTTTGTCGCAGAGCGGTTACGGTCACATCTAAAAACTATGTAACGTTCGTCAATAAATTCATTATCCTGGATGTCGGGAATCAACCACGTTTCAGTTAATATGATGATATCGTATGAACCCGCCATTATATTCATATATAGTGTTTGTAACTTTGTGCGGACCCCTCTGCAGTTTTGGTAATAAATTACAATGTTATTCGAAGACATTGATGAGAAATAATATACATAAAAAAATACCACAACATTTCTCGGTACATGATAATGAAAACGCAATTCCAAACCTGGGGCCCAGTGCGAAACGGTACAGAACACATAGAGGAATATTTATGTTGGGTACCGTCACATGACTCGAGATTAGAGTTTTTCTCGATAATTTATATTTATCTACAATGTTATTATATATTTTCATACATAATTTATGTTTACCTAATAAATAAATGTACAGATTATACACTAATATCCAGTAGCTACTTAATAACACACGTGAGAAGAACCTACAATACAGAAAAACATACTGCAATGAGATTTTTATATAGGGAGACAACAAGCAATTAGAGACATAAACAAAATACAAACAGAGTACAAAGCAATCATAGACCAGCATAAGAACTGCATTTGAAAGCAAATGGTGAAAGGATATATCAGACCAAAAAACAGCAGCACAGTTAAAATAATTAAATCGTGGTTTCATTGCCGGTCTTCCCGCTAATCTTTTTAAGATCATCAACGGAACGAATTGCAAACGCGGAGATCCCTTCCCGTTCACGCACCAGTATTGTCGCGTTCCTGATCCAGACATACTTAAACCCGCTCTTGTTAGCGAGGATTTTAGCTTCGCGAAATAAGGTCTTATTTTTTAGAGTAAGATGTTCGTTCAAGTATATGGGTACCGCGGCGCCTGCGATACCGATCTGATCCGACTTGACACTCTTCACTTTCCGGTAGGCGCTGAGTATATTGTCGCAGACGATCCGCGATTTTAATTTAACAATAATATTTTTTGGCGCGCTATCTTGCTGTCGAGCATGTGGAACTCGATGAATTGATATAATGTCATTATGTGACACCGGGAAATTGACAGCACTACCTACTGATTCCATAATATTTTATAAATTTTTCACTTCGCTTTTCAGGCAGATTACAAATTTCTATATTGCACTGACGTGCCTGCTGCTCCATGGACTCAATCTTCGCCTCAAGTAAGGCCACCCTTTGGTCACCACTATTACTGGCCATTGCATGGCAGCGCTTCACATTTTCCTTAAGTTCACTCTCTAAGGTATCCAAGTGGGCCCTCATTTCATCATAGCTTGTGCTAATGAACTGAATAGATTTTTCAAACTCCTTGTTGGACTTCAGTATTTCAAGGTTATGCTGCTTCAAGTCGGCGACCTCTGCGACCAATTTGTTCAGGATTTTGTCCTGATCGGACTTTAAGGATTGCAGCATACTCTTCAATTCTTCAAATCTATCCTGTTCAACGAAGCTATCTTCACCACGAAAACGTTTATTACTCGGCCTTGTAGTGATATTAGCCGGGTCGTAGAATGCGCCCTCAGAGGCCGAAGTGCCAGGAGAGAGATCCGGCTCAGAGCGCGTCTCCACTAGAGTACGGGTGATTGGAGAACTTTGTGGAGGTGAGCGCATTGTACGATGCATGGCTGGTAAAGTGATGCAAACGGAGACCAGTAGAAGATCCAAACGCAGGTGAGCAGATGATAGTTCTAAGTAATTTCGACCAAGCTCCTAGATGTGAGGATGGCCCAGCAAGCACGACGCCGCCCTCGACCGACACCCGAATCAAAAAGTCGCAAGTTCGCGCCCGGCAAAAGGCAAAAATTTTTAAAAATTTTCTGTGGTTTTTTAACTATAAAAATTTAAGCGATAGCTCGCAGAAATCTTCTATCCCGCTTTAACTCCGCCCACTGGGCGTTGACCACAGGTAACAACTTCACAAGAGCAACAAGGAGTCACAAATACGAGCATCAGCCAATCACAGCACTAGAAGTCACACATTGATTAATATTCACAGCGCAATATGTAACACGACCGACCGCTTCAAAGCAAAAGAGTGAACTGTTCAAATATAAGTGCAAGATGGGAACGAAGTAGTCGCACGTTAGCACAGTTTATAAGAAAAAATGGTGATTGGTTAGAACATGCAATAAACTGGCCCGAAGGAATGATACCTGAAGCTGTGAACACTGAACAGGAAAGGTTCGAGATTTGTAATATTGAATAAGTTGAAAATCTACCAGCATTTACTACAGAACCTTCGACATCTACATTTACACTTCGAAAACCTTTCGAAGAATTGAGCTCCAGGCAAAAACGAAGACGCATTGAACAAATTAACCAATCGCTTTCCCCGGATGAACTGAAAGCTACTACAATTGCTAGTTTAAGAAACACTGGAAATGAGGATGTAGGAAATATAATGAACCATTTGCTAAATCACCCTGAAGATCTAGAAAAAGTTAAGGAGTGTTTAAGTACAAGTAAAGCGAAAAGTAGTACATATTCACCCGATAAGGCACTGTCTTTATTAGTTTCACTTAAATTAAGTAAGTGGCAGTATACACGGTTAATTTTAGCTCGTTCTGGAACGAAAAGCCATAAACTCGATCATCGAACTCGAAACGATTGGGACTATTATTTTCAATAAATTACAATTTAAAAAAAAACACGAAAAATCTTTTTTTTTTTTTTTTTTTTTAATAATGAGAACTCGAAGTAACTGCGATCAATGCATATGTGTGTAAAACGTATCGACGAACGACAACACTTGCGAACCCATTGAAAAATCCATTCATCGATCAGACAGCATAAAAACACATACGCAATAGATAAATAGGTACACAAATAAAAATACGAAAAGCGAATTCAGACTTTATTTCTAAACCGTAAACGGTAACAAATAGAAAATTCACCAAACTAGGTACAAGGTAAGTAGGTACGCAGTTTACTAAAATTATTCTGAGAAGTGTCCGACCGGACTTCAAAAGGATGCACAACCGAATTCCGCGGTTAAGTGTATAAAAATAAGGTCTTAATTCGGTCCAATATTTTCATAGAAAAGGGCACCACCATCTTATAATGAACTCTATTCGACAGATTAAACGATTCATTTTTTCTGTTTACATTGCCTGCCTTTGTAGAAGCCGCGTAGCTACTCGCAAGCAAGCATTGTCGTATAAAAATTGGTTTAGGCAGTATTCTTTTTAGTTATCATAAATATGGTAGGTAGGTATGCTTATTAAGTACCTATTAGCTCGATTGGTCGACACTCGATTCAAGGCCTTAAATACAACTCCCAAGCGTACTCGTCGTGTCTAGTTGAAAAGGTACGAGTACTAGTGATTTCGTGATGCGAGAGTAGTGAATGAAATTTCAATTAGTTTCTCTCGTTTACGAGGAGATGTGATAGTGGTAAACACTGTGCCGTGCTTCCGATACAAACGAGAGATAACGAGGTGAATGAACTTACACCAACCTATCGTACCAGAAATGAAATACCTACTTGCAGGTACTTACTTGCAGCCGGACTCGCACACGCACAGCTGTGCCGCGCTACGTCATCACCGAGCGGATCGCGTACGATCTTGCGTTTATGAATGAAATAGTGTAAGCGCTACTAAGATTTAACTCGAATGACAGAATAAAAGTGATAAATTTCTAACTTCTATATTAGATGTCTTAAAAAAACAATAACAATGCTAATAGTACCTATTAATCGTCTGGAGTCACTGTGTTTTGGCTCCAGAACGATTTAAAAATAATCGTGTATAAGTCTAAGAGAAGCAGCAAGTGAAAATGGGTCTGATTTATACCCTTCTTATTATAAAATTAAACAAGCGAAGTCAAAATGTTATCCAGGGAAAGAAGACATAATTATAACTGAAGAAGGAGCTGCAAGCTTTACTCAACGATGGTATCTAGGATTTTAGATTGATTGCTTTGGATTTGGACTCGGCAACAGACTTACTGCTTATAAGCAAATGGGGCTTTAATGGAGCCTCAGGTCAAAGTAATTACAAACAAGACTGAAACAGAGTTTGATGATTCAACTATTTCCATGGCCAGTCTAGTTCCCATAAGGCTTCAACAATGTGATGGAACAATTGTTTGGGAAAACGACCGACTCTCGTCACCTTTCTATTGCCGTCCGATAATGTTGAAATTTACCAAAGAAACGCAGTCAACAGTGGCAACTATAAAAGCTAGCATAACACAAGAAATAGAAAGACTTCAGCCATCAAAAATCAATCAAGTTGAAGTTAAGCATCAATTGCACATGACGATGATAGATGGCAAAATAACGTCATATTTGTCAAACACATCTTCAGCTGTCTGTGATATTTGCAAAGCAAAACCATCAGAGATGAGAAATTTTCCAGTATGGAATGCCATCTTTATAAGATGCATGGAGTGCTTACTTCATTTCGGTAAATATAATTTTATTACTTCATAAGTTTTTTCATGATATATAATTTTCTGTGAGATTATTTTGACATTTCTTTTTGTTTGCAGCTTATCGTTTGGACTTCAAAATATGGAGTTGCAGGGTTGATGACAAAGAAAAATGTCACTCAGAAAAAGCGCTATACAGCAAGCGATTAAGAAGGAATGCGGTTTACTTATCGATATAGTCAAGCAAGGAGTAGGCACGACCAATGATGGCAATACTGCCAGAAGATTTTTCAGGGATGCAGACACAACAGCTCGCATAACAGGAATACATAAAGATATAATAGAAAGGTTTCACGTGATTCTTCAGACTGTTGCAACTGGAGAGCGCGTGGACCTCTCTAAGTTTTCCGAATTTTGTAGAGATACTGTTGAATTGTATGTTAAATTATATCCCTGGTATTATATGCCTTCCAGTATACATAAATTGTTGGTACATGGGAGTGACATAATTAAGCACTTTGGTGCCATACCTATAGGTAAACTGTCGGAAGAGGCAGCAAAAGCTCGCAATTAAGATTTCCGGAAATATAGAGAGTTTTATTCTAGAAAGGTAAGTAGAACGGCGACAAAAAAAAAAAAAAAAAAAAAATGAGGATATTTTACACAATCTTCTTTTCTTCTGATCCAAAGATCACAAGTCTAAGACCTCGAATGGTGAGACAACATATAATGGTTCTCTCTCCAAAAGTTAAAGAGCTTCTGCTGAGTTTTCCCACAGACATCCATATATATTTTATTGATGTAGATAATTTACAAGATTGTCATAGCGATAGTGAATAAGATTTTTGGTAGATTGTAAGTTTCTTGTTTTTTTAAATTAATTTGTCTGTCATAGTTGAAAGGAAATAGTAAAGTTTGGTGTTGTATATAGTTAGTTTTTAGTTTAATTGTGTTAGTGGTAAGTTCACCTTTACTAATTTGTATTAGTAGGTATCTTTACTTACTATTCATTATTAAATCATATCAACATTTTATAACCTAATTAAAGTCATTAAACAAACAAATTGTAATTCATAGATCCACATTTTTAAATAATGTACATATTAGCTAATTAGGGACCTTTTAAATGTATTATTGTTAGTTGTTAAGTAATTATGTGTATTATTACGTGCTTTTACTTACTATTCCATATCAAATTTAACTTAAAAGAACTTACGAAAATAAAAAACGAAGCTTTTTATTCCATGTATTTTTTCATTTTTTCGATCCATTTATTTGGCAGAGTTGCCACTTTATGCACATGTTCATAGCATCAAATGATAGTAGACTAGACAAGGTATAAGAAAAATAAAGTTTCAAAGCGGGATCACACGCTACTTAGCAGGAATTTAATTTAAGATCCGCTCCATACAAAAAAATAACAAAACACATTTTTCTACTCAAAGTATAAACTTTAGGAAAAAAAACATCAGGACAATTATTATTGAGGTTAATGAGCTCTATCCATCCGCATAAAGAAAAAAGTAAAAAAAACAAAGTTGGTCCCTATGTCACTAAAATCATAGTTTCGACCCACTGTGCGCCGCCGGAGCCGTGACAGAAACCATGCCTGCTGCATGTTGCATGCTCGCTTGCATGCTGCATGCTTGCTGCATGCATGGTGTATGTTTGCTTGCATGTTTGTGTGAACTTTCTGCGATAAGATGGTTCTACTTTTAAATTTGTGCCTAAAGATGACTTACAAAATTATGAGTTTTGAATGTACGATAAATGTGTGTATGCTAAACGATTTTCTGCGAAATGAAGTTTATGCTATCCGCTGTTATGAAAAATAATATTATGACATAAAAAGTTCTGCTATAAAGGGTAGTTTAAGATATTCAATATACTTACTTAGGTACTTATAGTTAGGTAGGTATGCAGCCAGAGCATTCATGTAGATTCCTTTCCTTTTAACAGTTATAGATAAACTTCATATAATTTTTAAATGGTTTGAATTTTTTCACAACACTTCGTATCTTGCTCGTAACGTGTGAAGTATTCGCAGAGTGAGTGCTTTATGAGTTTTAAAATAGAATTTTATTGGAAAAATTGATTCGTGCTCGCGTGACTTTATGGCTCTTATGTTGACAGAGAGCCCTCGTATTCTCTTCACATTTTTGTAACAGCCACTTTCATGTTTCAGTTCAGCGTAAATTAATTGCATTTGGTGGTGCAGTTTATTAAATGGGCAGCGCGAGTGGTGACTAACTAAGGGCAACTTATAAACAAGAAACGTACCTAAGGGCGTTTGTGCACTACCTACATCGTATTCGTGATTCGTGAAAATATGATTCGAAATAGCCTTCATAATAAATGTATGGTTGTTTGTGTAGGTACTTAGGTAGGTACCTACTGCTTCGTTTTCTTGATTTTATATTCGTGAATTTCTCACATCTTATCAGTTTATACAGATCGAAGTAGTCGTCATACTTAATATAGGGCGTTTTGTGCAGTCACTCATATTCGTGTTATTCACGATTACGAGTGAGCGCGCATTCGTGAATTTTAGGGGAGAGGGAGGTGCACGTGGACTCTCGTATTCGTGTTTGCAAAATTCCCCAAAACGATTTCTTATCCGTTTTTATACTGTTCGTAAAAAACACGAATACGAATCGAATACGAGGTAGTGCATTCGACAAGTTTTTTTTTAAATAATTCTAAATGTTCTATTATTTTTCATGAAAGAAAGCATATTAATTTAATATTTATAACGTGTTCAAATTACAAAAAGACGCGGTGCAATTTTCCTCAACAATTACCTAGGCATTGTCAGAAAAAAGACAATAAGGCAACGTCTGGCGGTAATGAGTGCAATCTTGAGGTGCTAACAGCCCCCTGTGTAATTGCAGCCAAGACTAATGCGTTCCATTACAGGGAGCAAGTTTTGTTTACCCGACAACACCTGCAGCCCGAATAACTTGTCTTTGTTAGAATATCATGAATAATGCGGCTGGTTGGCTAGCTTTTGTTTGTAGTTTTGTCCTCAAGATAATTAGAATTGCTCAATTGCTACATGCTGTACGATTGTACTACCAATGTTTGTACAGTCACGAGCATTTAAATACCTTAGAGTTACGAAAAATTTCCAAGGGTTTTTTTCGTATAATAAAAATTGCAACTTTGAGAAAAGACCTTTTTCATAATACGAGTAGTGGTGGTAGTAAGTATGGGTTCGATAATAGTGTGTTCGTAACACCATGAAATATCTATAATATAGTAAAATTTATCAATAAGTACTTACGAGTATCTACTTTAGGAGAAAATCGCTTTTGAATTTTGCGTAAGTGTTAGGTATTTTTATGCTTGTGGCTATAGGTACCTACTGGATAGTGGATAGTACCTAGCACCTATTCACTTCTTGTATAGTCAGCGCATAGGTAAATAAAGTCCCCGTCACGAGAAGCTATAAATTTTGTAAACAAAGAACTTCTACTAAGTTACGTAGCGAAACAAATAATCCCAGATTCAATCAACTCAAAGCAACATAAGTGTAATACGAAATTAACGAGCAATTTCACGAGGTCGGGTTATATTTTAGCGATATAACCCAAGTAGCATGTTGTTCTCTTAAAATTTTCGCTACGTAACTTAGTAGAAGTTATTTGTTTACAAAATTTATAGCTTCTCGTGACAGGGACTTTAGTCGGTAATTGTTGAGCATAGATGTATTATTAAAATATATCTATGGTTCAGAGAGGACGGAATTATTTTGAAATCAATCTTTCATTTGCTGTGTTGAATAATTAAAAGTTAGTCTTTTTATGTAAAGCCAGCACATATTGCTTTCGTCCAACTTTTAATAAGGCAAAGACTACAACACCGGTACTATGCGGTACTTTATGATGCTTTGCTATAGGACGGGAGATTTCGTGACTGAATTGCACAAAGAATAGAATAGAAAATAAATTTATTTGACCCAAAATTTCCTATTTTTAACGGTCTTCTAAAAGGAGAAGGTTATCAATTCGGATGAATTATTATTATTATTTTGTAAAAATTAAACAGAATCAGCCTATTAACTAATTGTTACAGAAAAGTTTTTCTTTTTTAATCCTTAGAGTTAGGTACTTACATGAGAAATTGTTACCTATCTAATGATTTTTGAGTAGCATTTTGTTTGCGTTCATGCAAGTCTTTCGTAGCAAACCACACTGTTTTTTATTACTTGCCGTACAGACAATGTGATTTATAGGTATATCACTGACTTTTAAAATGGACCAACTATTGCATCCGCTTACGCACGAAGCATTTTAGCGCGAAATTTGAAATTCGCGTAAAACCGAAATCACGCCTAATGGGATCGCGTAAAGCCCTGTTACTTTATAAAAGGATTTTCAAAATTCTTTTTTTATTACCTATGAACAGATGCATAGTAATAATGAACCAATAAATTCGCGCCAGCGAAGTCCTCACTCAATAATTCGATCGTTGTCTCATTAGTGGAAGTAGGACATACAAAAGTTATTGAACGGACAAAGTTTTTCTAAACTTTGCTTGGACTCATTATACATTCAGGATAAGTCGGTAACATCCGTGAGATGGCACAGTTTGCATTCGGACATCGGAGTTGCACTAACGAATCAACTTTAGGTAACTAGTTCATCGGTTGAGCTCGTGATCGAATTCAAGTAACCAACTGATACCACAGATTAGTAGGTACAGATGGGACACTACGCAAACACATTTACATAAAAAGCGACTCTTGCTACGACACAATAAAGTGCAATTTAGGTCGTACAGCGTTAATTACCGCCAGTAATATTCACCTAGAAGCTCTCTTTCTATCTCGTAACTCTTATATTTTCTGGTTACGTTAGATACGCCCAAACGCTCGGAATTCGTCAAGTCGAGTTTGCCGCGTAGGTACCTACTTGTAGCTTCATACCTACCTAAAACGCGGAGTGTCCCATCTGTATTCATCTGTGCCGATACGTGCTCGATTTGGGCAGAAGTGTAGCACCGACAGCACCTAATGAGAGTAGAACCATTTATAATGATATTTTTTTAGGTTTAATAATAGAATAGGTGATGCTGCTGTCGGTTGATAACTAAGTGAAATTCTGAAAAATCATAGAAAAATATTGAATGTCAACCAGAGCCTTAGTTTCGTGCCCGTTCTCCTTCTAATACGCTACTACTAATCTACGCTAATCTACTACGCTTTAGAATGGGCAACTAGCTTCATCTTTCTGACTGACCGACCCCTTGACAATTCAGAAGTGCCTGTATTTGGTTTATATGATATAAATGCTTTGAGTTTGAGTTTGAGAGCGAGCAAGTTAATATGACCTGAAAGTCAGGTTGGTCATAAACATTTGGGCAAAAAAAAGACTAGCATTTGCGACGCGACCATGCTGCCACGATCAGCAAGAAGGCGCACGCGCTCTACTCCTCAAGGTTGTCCGTGTTGGATAATCTACCTAGGTACTCATTTGTCAAACACCGTGATGGGCTATTGAGACCTCGGTAGTACATAATTAAAACACGTTCGATAATTTAAATGAAACGATTTTTATTAAATACATAGATAAACAGGTTACATGCTTTATTAATATCACTCATTGAATACACAAAATCGATTACAATGATTTCGTTATAAAACATTAAATACGATACAAATATTTTATTGGCACTAAAACTATATATTTAATTGATGTTTCTTCGCCTTGAGAACACGCTTCTTGTTAATTAGTCCTCAGCCTCGCCAACCAGTAAAAGATGGAGACCTGTTAAAATCGAAAAGTTGAAAAATAAATGTATGCTCAATTATTATTTTCTTGGGATATTACCTATACCAGGAAGCCTGAGACAAGTTTAAAAATTATATCTACAAATGTATACTCGGAATAGGGATGACGACAAAAAAGTCACGAGTATGTAGATTTTATACATACTAGTGACGTAGCGACGCCCACTCCCCAACCTAAAATGCGTTTTATCTAAGTAATCTTTTATTAATATGATAGAGCAAAAAATACGTGTCTAATATTTTTTTATTATCTGACTGACGGACTAATTAGAATTTCATTTTTTTACCCAGGCATCATTCCTATTGTCTATGGTTTAGTGATGCGGTACAGTATTTTTATCCCACGAAGCGACACGCGCTTTAATAGTGGTAACCAAGTGTGCAAACATGCTGTGAATGTGTGCGTGAAGACGAGTAGCACACGCACACACACACACTTACTTCCCACTTCGGCGTTGTCTCGGACGGTACCGAGAGCGTGTGTGTACGCTCTCGGTACTGTCCGTGACAATGGCTTATAAAAAAAATATGCTAAATGAACACTTCATTGCTGCATACTTGAGATTTACATAATTCACTAGTTCTAAATGTACCTAATAGGAATCGAACACAATTTAAAGAGATACGATTTAAAAAAAAACAGATCGGTGGTGGGGCCAAATATGTATAAATATGTTACAATTACGATACTATAGAAGCAGTTTCACAAACTTTTCAAAAAAGCTTCGAGAACTTGAACCATTCCTTAGATCAATCGACCTTTTGGTTGACTTTTACATTGTCTTGCATCAAAAAAATAAATTGTGCAGCCGCAGGGTTTAAATACAAACAACAATAATAAAATACTTACGTGTTAAAGGTGGGTGCCTGTGGCTGTGGCGCCTGCGCCTGTTGCGCTAAATTACCGAACGTCAGTGTGTTCTGTGTCGCTAAGTTCTCGAACGTAGCGTTGGATTGTGTTGGCTGACCGAAACCTGATGTAAATAATATTTTATTTTAATACTTGATTTCATTAGTGGCACTTAATCGAGCCCTAGTAGTTTTACCGAGTTTAAAAAAAATCCAGATGGCAGTGGCTCAAAAGCGCTCGTTATTTAAATTTAAGTTAAAGGAGATAATGTTTCGTCCATACATTTTTGGGCTAAGTGTGAAAAGTCAAACAAAAAAAGCTATATTCCAAAAGAATACGTTTTTCTCTTAATTTTTTACCATGGGAACAAACCTGTAGGGTCATTTCCCGCGCTGTTATACTTATTTTTGTTTTTTTTTGTCCGTTTGACTTTCATAATTTAGCCCAAAATGAATGATCAGTCGTAAAAAGGTTAGGAAGCAAATTCTTAAAAAGAACAAGTTTTACGACTGATGTGACGCTTGCACAAGAAAAAAATTGAACGCTATTAGTGCAAGTAACAGAGAGTTGGCACAAGTAAGACTAGGCTGATTGGGCAGTCATTTGTCTGTCTAATGAGAATAAATAATGTGTCTTTGCCTTTTGATTAAGATTATGAGGATACTTACTAGGTTGTGCGCTTCCAAACATCTTCCCAGGCGATGAACCGCCCCCGAAGGCGGCGCCTCCACCGAATGTCGCCCCCCCTCCGAACGCCGCGGGTGCTCCGAACCCTCCCACTGGACTCTTGTTGAAGCCACCGCCGAAGGACGAGCCAAAGCCGCCACCGCTAGGCGGGGAACCAAAGCCCGTTGGTTGCCCGAATACGGGCTTAGAACCAAATCCAGGCGAGCCACCGAATGCGGGAGCTGCGGGTATAAGTTACGGTTAAAATACAGCTTTTGCATGCATACATAATCAGCCTGTAACGTTCGAACTGCTGAGACTCAGCCCCTCTCTGTAGTGAGCTTGGTTTATGCAGTAACAATAAATTATACAGGGTGGCAGGGACATCGACGCGAAGCCGGTTACCATGTATTCAGTACATGATTCTGAACACCCCTGCGTTGAAATTTTTCGTCGGTTATTAAAAAAAAAACTGCTGTTTCATAGAAAAGTGCAATACCTACGCGGTCAAAGTGTATGGAGCAGCTGTTTTTTTTTAAATAACCGACGAAAAATTTCAACTCAGGGGGTTCAGAATCATGTACTGAATCCATGGTAGCCGGCTTCGCGTCGATATCCCTGCCACCCTGTGCGTAACCCCAGCGTATAAAAGTTTTCATGGCGATCAATATCCTAACGATATTTTCATTTATTTGGGCAGAACGATTTTGCAAAACGATGACAGTTGGTATGTCAAGGATGGCTGGGGCTTGAATATATTAATTAGATACAATCGATTTTAAAATTAAGTTTCAATTCATCATGCATAATGTTAAAATACGCCGTGCGCTCGCCCGATAGGTTTTCCCATCGGTAAAAATGACAAAATTCCACGCATACTTTCATCCCCTAATTTAACCCTTTGAAAGATGTTTTTTTTAAATCCTGCCTTTAGGATCTCGCGCACTAGACGACCACGAACTGGTCTCGAAACCTCCCGAAACATCACAGGTCACGAATCTTACATAATTATAACGTATAAAATTCTCCTTTTTTGTAATCCATGTTTATTTAAGTCATGACGAATGCTTTGCGACTGTGTTCAGGAGTAGGAATATGCGTTTTCCGCCCTTCCCACATCCGCTCCCGCCATGTCTTGAGCAAAATTTAATGCTTCTAGACCCAGCGGTTTAGGCTGTGCGTTGTCCGACAGTGAATAAATGATTCAATGATTTTTATTAAGTAAGATGTAAGGTCTAAATAAAGGCGCTTATAAAAAAAAAAACATAAAATAAGGACGTCGATATACATACACTCACCGGCTTGTTGCTGCGGGGTCCCGAACACGGAAGGCTTGTTGTCTCCGCCGCCGAATGCCGGAGCCTGCGGGCTACCGAACGCCTGGCCGGCGGGGGAAGGGGTACTGAAGCTACCGCCCGTCGTGTTGCCGAAGATTGATGACGCCTGCGTTGTTGGTTGTTGACCTGGGAAATGTATATTAGGGGGATACAAGTTTCTTTGTTCCAGTTAGTGGGTTTGCGTTTCACGCCTTCAATTTGTTTTCTTCTGCCCTCTTTTCTTAAGTATGTGATGTAAAATTACGATAAATGTTGTAGTAAAAATTATAGGACAGGTGTTTTTGATCGGGACAATAGAGGCTAGTTAAATTAGATAGGCATAGCGCCGTTTAGTACCATGTTGTAGTATTTTTGCATAATTATAATTTCAAACAAAATAAACACTTACCAAATCCAGTAGATCCAAATCCACCTTCAGTATTCGCATTGCCTCCAGACCAGAAATTAGAAGCAGGCTTGGGTTGCCCAAACGCAGTAGCCCCTCCGCCACCAAATATTGCAGCTGCTGAAGAGTTAGACTGTCCGAATGCTGCCTTGTTACCGAATACATTCGCGTTGGCGCCGCCGAATACTGACCCTGGAGAACTGCTGAAAAGTGAGGAATATATTTTTTTGTTCGATGTGTAGGCAAGTACAGAAGTGAAATAGTTTAGGCTTTGCAAATGTTCATGAGGTTTTAGATTAACTATCTAGAAGGAAAATAATAATTAATACACGTTAAATGATTTTTACCTTCCCCCAAATATACTGCCACCACTAGTCGGTGACGGTGCGCTCGTGGTAGATATACTAGCAGCCGCAAACATACTGCTTTCACCACCGCCAAAGATTGAGCTCTGGGCAGTCGTAGTTGGTTGAGCACCGAACACCGATGCTTGAGTCGTTGGCGCCGACCCGAATACCGATGCTTGAGAAGACGGTGTTGGTGTCCCGAATACAGAAGATTGAGTAGTAGCAGTCGACGATCCGAATACGGAAGATTGAGTCGAAGGAGCTCCGAAAACAGAAGTCTGGGCATTAGGCGATGCTGACCCAAAAACAGAAGTTCCCGTCCCACCAAATACAGACGATTTCGTCGTACTTGCTGCAGCAAATATACTCTGTGCACCAGAAGATGGGGTCGTCGTAGACGTAAATGCGCTTGGAGCATTAGGAGCTGCACTGCCGAATATAGACGATTGTGTAGTCGCTGTTGCCGTTCCAAATACAGATTGTGTTGTAGTAGTTGACGCGCCGAATACAGAAGCTTGTGTAGTAAGTGTCGATCCAAACACTGATGACGTAGTTGAAGCACCGAAGACTGAAGTAGGAGATGATGGGGCAGCAGTCGTAGATGGAGCAAAAACTGATGGTTGAGCAAATGATGAGCCGAATATCGAGCCCGCTTGAGTCGTGGGTGTCACTGTTGACCCAAATACTGATTGAGGCGACGGTGGAGCTTCAGGAGTCGAAGGGGTCGGTGTACTGAACACTGATGGTTTCGGACTGCCCGCAGTCGCAGCACTACTGAACACTGATTGAGCGGTGGAACCGAATACTGAAGCTGTTGTAGTAGCTGACGGTGATGTACTTCCAAATATAGATCCTTGGGACGATGTTCCGAAGACAGACGAAGGTGTGGGTGAGGGCGATGCTCCTGTTGCAAATATGGATGTTGGTGACGTAGGTTTTGGTTGAGAAGCTACGGCAGCACCGAACACAGACGCGGCAGAAGGACTGGTCGTAGTAATACTTAAGAAGAGTGAGGGTTTTGATGACGGGGGTCCTTCTTTTGTAGAAAATTCTGGTTTCACTATTGGTTGTTCGGATGTGGGACTACTAGGTTTCGAATCTGAAATGAAAAAGGAGAACATTATTTTTATTTTTTTTAATTGGCACTAATTTCAAATGAAGTCAAGAGAAGTCTACTAATGAATTACCTGAACTAGCCGTTGCATTGGTAGAACTAAATATTGACGAAACACTTGACGTGGATTCAGACTTTTCTAGTGCTTTAAATGGTTCTACTTTAGCGTCAGTTTTTAATTCTATTGGTATTGGTGCTTCACCTGGAAAGTCATGATTAATAAATAATAATTAAAATAGAATGACATATTATTTGTATTAAATTGATTAATTATTTAAATAATATTATAGAAAACCTTACTTGGAGTAGAGCTGCTTGCAGGTACAGGTTGAGGTGTTGCGCCAAATATAGAAGTTTTATTTGTCGTCTGTACAGCTAATGGTTTAGGCGTTTCTTTATTATCAGCCACAGGTTTTGGTACAACTTTAGGCTCTACTTTCTGCGGTACGTTTTCCTTAGATTTCTCTTTTTCAACAGGTTTAGGAGTATCAGTCTTTACATCTTTACTGGTTTTCAGAACATCTGGGACACTTGGACTAGGTATGGGCGTGGAGGTTTTCATGGCAAAGAGATTTGTTAATGGTTTATCAGTCTTAGGTTTGACAGCTGCTGTTTTACCGTCGGCTTCAGGCTCCCCTGTTTCGCTTGATTTTGGACTGACGAATATTGAAGATGGTAGTTTACTTTCAGGAGCAAAAGGTTTGGGATCTGGGGCGAAGGCGGGAAGCTTGGGTTCCGATGTAAATGCATGAGTTTTAGGTTCCGGAGCAAAAGCCTGCGGTTTAGAATCTTGTACAAATGTCTGTGGTTGGAATTTACTGAGCATGTTGTTAATGTCTGCTATCGGTTTGGCTGTGAATACTGCTGATGGTGCCGGGGTGGATGTTGCTGCGGTTGTCGTAACTAAAATCAATGGAACACCCGATGACATATTTTAACAAGAGATTTTTCTTCAAAGCAGAAGCATACATTATAATTGCTAAGGAAAAATATTTCGTATGGTGCGCAATATAATTTTCTGGTATTTTCAAAAACATTTTATAATGATACTGTTCATGCAGAGATTTTTCGGCAAGTTCAAGTAAAGGAAAGTTCAGTTTAGTTCAGAAAGTAACATACATATATAAAAATTGGAACACATTTGAGAGTAAGCAACCACTACATTTCGAACGAAAATCAAAAGGTAATAACTTACACGCAAACGAAGAGGGCGAACAAATATTCTGTCCCATGAATGAATTAGCATCGCTCTTCGCTTGTTTATTCTGTAGTAAATCTTTGAGAACACTTCTTGTGTCGGCCGATGCTGGCGTGCTAGAGAAACTAAAGGCTGGGGCCACGGGCTTCAGCTGTGGTACTTGCGCTTGGGGCTTAGTTGGCTCTTGTTTTGGTTCTATAAATAGTTATAAGAACAGGGTTATTTTGTATTTTGATTTGTTGTTTGACCATTTCATAGTAAACGCAGACATGGGTTGAGATGAAGCAAATAACTGTTATACCTCTTTTGCTTTTACAAACAAAGGAACACAATAAAGTGCTAAGCATCAGACTTTTATACGAGAGTAGTAGCTAGTCAAACAGATCATATAGAACCAAATGTGCTGGCCGTAGTGGGTTTAGTTGAATCTTATATTATTCGTTTGTGGTTAGTAAGCAATTTACTTATCTTGACATGCAGTGGTGAAATCACAGAAAAACGAGCGAGCCTTACAATAGTCACATATGATGTGTAACACCTGACATCTCACCTTGGTAATAAGCAACATTAAAACGACCTCGTCAAGGTCGTTTCTGACAGCCAACTCTAGCACCGCGCGCGCTCATTGGTAATATCGAATAGCGCGCGCTTCCCCGGCTTCCTGTGACACTCTTCCATTGAAATTGATTTGATTTTTTTAGATTTAGACGTTGATTGCAGCAAAAGTGAGAGGAATGATGTTACACATCAAAAATTGAACTTGTTTGTTTGTTATGTTATACTAGCTGCTATGGTAAATTATAACTTACCGTCAGTAAACAGCGTTCTAGCGACACTGGTTAGTCCTGGTACAGTTGGCTTCACACCACCGACCGGGGTGAAAGATGGCACGTTGATAGGTGACGGTCTGAATGGCTCGGGTTTAGACTCTTGTCTTGGCTCCACTTTAGGTACTAATGGTTGCGGTTGAACTAAAAAATAATGGATTAGATGACTTTAGATAATATAGGGTTTGAGTTAACGAAATACTGAACTTCAAATAAAATGGATGTGTACAGTTCGCGTCAAATAACTTTGCCGCTCTGAAGTAGGCTACAAATGACTGCGCAGTAGTCAGTCTTCCTTATAAAACCGTAGCGCGCATGCGAGGCCGCATGCGCAACCTAACTTCAGAGCGGCAAAGTTATTTGACGCGAACTGTATATTTGGCACGTAGTTAATTACTTCAACGATCATGAACTTTCATTTTAAAAAGTAAACATAAAAAACATTTAAATGGGATACAGGGTGATACAAAACTCATTATCTGTAAAATGTATTTTACGCACACAACGGTTTGTAAATGATATGATAAAAATAGTCCAATAATTCAACATAAAGGGTACAGATGTCATGCTAACTACAATTTTACTTACTAAAGTTTTCCTAACTCACCTTGTTTGACTTGTGGTTTAACATCAGCCTCAATTTTAACAACCTGCTTAGTCGGCTGCACTTTTTCCTTCAAACTCTTCTCATAATTCATCCTCATAGTCGCCAAATGCTGTCTCATTTCAACGTTCACAGGCTTTATTTTGACAGTCTTGTGGTTTGACAACATATCTCTTAGAGCATCGAGTTTCTGTGACGTCAGAAGTGGCTCTTTCTTCTTACTGTCAGTAGTATCAAGACTCATGTTAAGGATGTTCTTCGTTAATTTTGAGAGGGGATCCCTGTGGAGTGGAGTTTTGTGTTTATTCTAACTACATATTATTGTGAAGTGAAATTAAGATTTGTATCATGCAAGTGTGTATGTGTAGTGTGTATCTCAGGAAAGTGAAGTTGAAGTGCCGTGCAAACCGCGGCGGCTCCGCTTTATTTCAAAGTGCTAAAAAGGAAAAAGAAGATAAAGTAGAAATAATATTCAGCGATGGCGCCTGCGTGATTTCAACTCGTGACCCGGTTCTAGAGATAACCTACCTAGAAATGACACTTGAATACAATACAGCTGCAAGTAGACCGAAGTCTTTAATGTCATCTAAACTGCATACGTTTACATTAAAAGCTAGTTTCAGCGTTAATATGACGTAACCTGACACTCGTTGAGCATATTCCTCAGTACGGATATCTGCTCGCTGACGGCTAAGCCGCCATTATTTCAATACATATAAGGCTTGTATTCGTATGACAAAGTTCAATAAAACCTACTTGTTTCTAAAGGTCGTGCTTCTCAGCGATGTGAACTAGTCGTTAAGAGTATTCCTTAGAATATGAAGCTCTGACGACTCAGCTGTCATTATTAACATAAACATAAAGGCTAAATTCGAATAACATTCAAATAAAACCTACTTGTTCCGTCAGCGACGTAGACTTGAGCATAGGTGTACGGAGTACGGCTTGCTGACGACTTAACTTACCTTATTACTATAGTATTAAGGCGCATAATGCACATTTGTAAAGAAATATTGAATAAAACCTACTTGTTTCTGAAGGGCGTGCTTCTCAATAGCGAGGTAGACTTGAACATAGGCGTGACGTCACATTCGTTGAGCGTATTCCTCAGTGTTCGAAGTACGGCCTGTTGGCGACTTAGAATCTCTTGTTGCTTGACTAAAGGTTGGTACACATCATCGAGGATTGGGCGTATCATGCGATTGCCTGGCCTGGGATAAAAGAATAATTATGACAGAAGAAAATGTATGTTGAAAAAAAATACAATGCCAGATTTTATGTGAACCCCTTTTTTAGACATCCTACTTTGTACTTAAGTTTGTTATTTGATTTAAAGTGTATCATTAGTTGACTGTTCCTTTTTCCTTTAAAAAATGGTTTCTTTTTTGCACCTTTTATTTTCTTTATATTCACGTACCTAATTTGTTATCTTTTAATTGTACTGTTGTGTGTTGTGCTATTTATTTTGTGTGTACCACATAAATGTTTATCTATGTATCTGTTTATGGAAAAAAAAAACGTGAATGATAATGAAAAATTAATAAAACTGTATTCATTTTAATATTTAAAGCATATTTATAGGAACTAGCGCCTATCTGCTTTTCAAACTCCAAGTAAGTTGCAGTTTGAGTGCGGCTTTGTCCAATTTAAAACTTCAAACAGCCGTCAACTGTTAGACAGATATCACGTTCACGGAATCTTGAACGCCAATTTCAACACTGGGAAAAATCATTGTTTAAACTGTGAGACACTTTGTCAAAGATATATATATTTTTTTACTTACTTGTTGAACTGTGAGTCCCTCGTCACAGCCTCGTTCCACTTATAGTCCAGCGATCTCTGAGCTTGTTCCAGCTGATTCTGTACGTAGTAAGCAAGTTTCTTTACAGACGCCACGCGTTTGGATGTAAGGGGATCCGCTTGAGTCCATTGGTGGCTGTTTTTCGCTCTGAAAGTAATGTTGAGTGTTGCAGTAATCAATTAAAGTAGATTTTTCTTGGATACTGTAACGGGAACCGCCGGGAGGGGTCTCCCTAGGAGGACACAATATACTGACGTTATTGGTGCTGTTCTTCAGAAAGGTCAGGCGCGTGGTACTCGCAACCGGCGTGCGTGTATGACCAGATGTATGTACGTAAACGAGGGAAAAGGAGTATGTAAGGATCGTAGCAGGTGATGTTCTGTAGTTTCTGCCTACCCGTGGAGAGAAAGCGTGAGTTTTATGTATGTATATCTTCCCGGATAAATATTATAGAATAATTTTTATCGTATACCAAATTGTAGTACAAAATATCAAAGACGACGTATATTTAATAACCTAATCCGCTTAACTGTTCTTAAAGAGTCATAAAGAACCCTGTAAGAAATTAACATGTGTTTCACCTCTCAACGAGGCATCCTCAGGATGACGATTGACTTATTGCGAACCCGGACACGACGTGTCGCCACGTCAAGCGCCGAACGCAGTGTCAGCAACACCGGTCGACAACCAAGGATTACTGCTCGGTCCACCTCAGCTATGATTGTTATCAGCGCGATAGGGGGATCAATTAACTATCTCAAATTACAGTAAGAAACATAGAGCCTTAACTCACTCCGTCTCACAGAGAGGAGGCCTCTGTCCTAGCAGTGGGAACATTATAGGCGATTATGTTATTGAATGTTAAGATTCAATCAACAACTGGAAGCAACTTACTCAGCATGCGTACGCGCCTCAGCCACAACCGCACATGTGCGAACCAGCTCTAACTTCAGTTGTACGATGGCATTACGCAACTCATCGGACGAACATTCCTTCCTCAGTTGTTCTGCATCTTGTGAGTTGTAGTTAAAACTGGCGTTTATTGAATCGATGTCACGTTGTAACTGTTGAAGATAATAAAATATTAGTTTTATTGTTGCCTTGCCTTCTCTTCTCAATACTATGTCTCTACTAGGATAGTCTACTACGTCATATGGCGGCGATTATGTTGCGCATTGCAAAAACAAAAAAAGAAAGTGTGTTGGTTTAAAGCCAGGCACGGCGCGGAATGGCATGGCAAAGGATTTTGTAAGCAGTAATGATTTTGAATATTATTTTAATATTCACAGCATTCACATTTCGTTAAAATCGTGACAAGGGGACTTGACTATACCGCGGGAAGGTGCGGCATGCGCGTGTTAGAAAAGGTCTAAAATAAATAAAAACGAAACGTCTTTACACTACGAAATATTTATTCAGACTGAAGCACACGCTACAAGTTACTACTACTCGTACTAATCTTGAATTTAACATTTGTTTATAATATGCTTAACCAACACAACTACATATTTATACGTATGGTTGTCACCCGCAGCTGGCGCTTAGCTCGGCGTGACGTGCTCTTGTGTCTTTAGTTACGTTTTAGCATGGTAATAGGGGTCATAGATCCACCTACATTTATTCACGAATTTTATTTAAAAACTATTTAGTATGTAAAATGAAATGATGCTCAAACGCGAATGGTATAGCCATAGGAGTTATAGTACAGTGGTCGCCAAATTCATTAGTCAATAAAGCCAATCCTTTCTGTGTGTCCAAACTGTCTCAATACTAAAACTCCCATTCTCTTTCAGTCCACAACGCTTCCTAAAATTAACTTGCTAAGGAGTAGGATGCGGATGAGGATCATACCGGCTGATAATAATATGATGAAGGCATCTTACTTATTAACAAGTTAACCTTGGAAAACATTAAAAGGTACAATAGGTAAATGACAAATTCTCGATGTCCTGTTAATTTTTGGTGAAAAAACTTCGTAAATAAATGTTTGTTTTTTTTTTTTTTATGATGACCGAAACCCCAGCCCCCGCGCGTATCTACGCTTGCAATGACATTTGTACAGAGCCGCACTCTATAGGCCAAAGTGCCGGATGCGGCTCGCGAGCCGCGGTTTGCTGGCAACTGTCCTAGTACATCAAAAACATAAAACCAACTCACCTTCGCCTGAGTTTCCCTAGTCTTCACCATAAACTTGTACAGCTCCATTTGAAAGTCATTAACTTCTTTCACGAGCATATTCTTCAGCTCCTGGTTGGCTTTCATTTCGTTTATCTTCTCTTGTTCTGCTTTTAACGCGGCGTTTTCTTGCGCCTGCGCAGGCTTGGGAGTTACGGGTTGTGGTTGCGCCTGTTGGGGTACAAAGTAATTTATTTTGTGCTTAAAATCAAACTCGTCTAAATCTAAACGAATATTATAGAGAGGTCAAATATTAGCCATCAAGACATAACTAATATTGTGAAACTGCATATTTCGTTTTACGTGTAAAAAAAAGCGGCCAAGTGCGAGTCGGACTCGCCCATGAAGGGTTCCGCAGCAGCAAGTAAGATAATATAAGAGTTCTTGTGTTGATTGAATGAAAGGTAAATTGCGGTTTACGATTTATGACGTATTAAAAAAAAACTACTTATTAGATCTCGTTCAAACCAATTTTCGGTGGAAGTTTACATGGTAATGTACATCATATATTTTTTTTAGTTTTATCAATCTCTTATTTTAGAAGTTACACACACACACATTTTACCACTTTGGAAGTGTCACTTGCGCAAACTATTCAGTTTAGAAAAAAATGATATTTGAAACCTCAATATCATTTTTGAAGACCTATTCATAGATACCCCATACGATACGGGTTTGATGTTTTTTTTTTTTTTTGATTTACAGTTCTAAGTATGGAGAACCCCCAAAATATTTTGTTTTTTTTTTCTATTTTTGTGTGAAAATCTTAATGCGGTTCACAGAATACATCTACTTACCAAGTTTCAGTATAGTATATATATATATATATATATATGTAGTTTCGGAAAAAAGTGGCTGTGACATACGGACGGACAGACAGACTGACAGACATGACGAATCCATAAGGGTTCCGTTTTTTGCCGTTTGGCTACGGAACCCTAAAAACTTCCCGTGCCTCGGAAAGCACGTTAAGTCGTTGGTTTCGGCTGTCATTCGTGGATCTTTGACAGTCGTTACGGGTCGTCAAAAGCCCGAAAGTCTGATAACCAGTCTTACCAAGGGGTATCGTATTACCCCCGGGGCACGCTGGGTTGTGGAAATCAGATAAGCAGCCGCTCCATGTAAAATACTGGTATTCGGCTGCATCCGGTTAGACTGGAAACCGACCCCAACATAGTTGGCAAAGGCTAGGCACATTGATTGATATTGTCAAAAAAAAGCACTTGGAAACCTTTCAAATGTTTTTTATACACCTAAAACTGTTACAACACCTGATTCAGTGTCATTATTGCAATTCATCATGAACTCAACACAGCTTAATAACTCGATGTACCATATTATCGCCTGTGTACTGCAAATAGTTAGGTAAAGATTTGTTATTATGTAAGTATATTAAACATGTTTTATACCACAGGAGCTTGTGGTATTGGTTGAGCGATAGGTGGTTTTATTTCTACCGGAGCCGGTTTCTGTTCAATTTGTACTGGAGCTGAAACAAATGCAAACAACGAATGTGATAAGCATAAATGTAATTAAACTTGTGTTTCTTGTTTTGTGTTAACTAATATTTTTTTCGACGACATAATACAATTGTCTTACTGCGCACAAAAAAAAATGCGTTTCAATAACAGTCGTTCAAATCACCTCGTACATTCTCGATGGTTTTACAATATACGTCGTATCATGTCTGTGTAAGTCATATTTGAAACATTCAGAATTTCAAACAATTATCAAGTTTTGGGAACACAAACTCAATGTCCTACATAACAAAGTTCAAATTCCTGTGCAACTGAAATGTATTCAGGACTTTTTTATTACAAATGGTCTATCAAATATCAGCTTACTCTGTTTGTCCACCGCACCGTGAACGGGACGTCAACGAGAACGAGATGACAACGCCGAAATATCCACAGTACATTGCGGTGCGGTGTTTGTCCACCGCACCGTGAACGGGACGTCAACAAGAAACGAGATTACGCGGCAATAGTAAATTTACTGTCGCTACTTCGGCGTCGTCATCTCGTTCTCGTTGACGTCCTGTTCACGGTGCGGTGGACAAACGGCCTTAGACTTCATAACGTTAAATAAAAAATGTTTATTCAAGTTTAGTATACCTGCAGCAAATAAACTCTGTGACTGTGCGTAGCTGGGCGGTTTAGGTATGTTCAGTATACTGCCGTACTGTGAAGAAGGCGCCACTGCTTGCGGTTGCGGCTGTGGCGTGGGAGCTAATTGTACTGGCTGCATCGTTTGAGGCTGAAGGAAAAGCAACACACACCCAGTGAAGATAAGGTTGAATTCATTATAGCAGCATGCATAAAAACGATGAGCCTAGAATTGCACCACTGTAGGATAAACGACTTTTCTCATACAGAAAAGGAACAAGCATTAGTCTCGATGTATTTTCATTTTGACCACCGTAAATACTACAACTTACTGAGGTTTTAAAAGTTTTTATTCAGTGCCGTGGTGTTTTAGTTTTATACTACGACATTGTGTAGATATTTTATTTAATTAATAATAATTACCTTTGGTTGAACAACAGGTGTCGGGGCGGGTACAGGCGTCGGCACAGGCGCGGGCGCCGCTTGGGGAGGAGCCTCTCCCGGGATCGCACTAAAAAAATGTACATACGTTTTAAAATAATGTAATATTTTACAAGAATAAATCAGAGGTTGCGGATGCAGATTTCTTAACATCCGCGGATGCCAATCTCAAGTATTTTTAAGGGATCCTTCACGGCGGCAAGGCGAAATTCAAAATTCCTTAAGTTTTTTGCTAATTGCAGGGCTTTTTGGTTGTATTTAATTCGCGGCAATTATAATAAAATCATTACTCCATTATATTCATAAAAATCTATATAGCTCTCGAAATTTTAGTGTTTGATGGATATAAGACTATTTCCTGAAAATGTGACGATTTAGAGATGTTGTATTATTATGATATTGATTATGACGATTTAAATGACTATAATTTCCATTTTGTTGAATAGGATTTTACTTAAATTCACCCTTTTCGACCTACATCTGCATCCGTATGAGCTCCGCATTGACGTATGCGGATGCGGATACGGAGGTCTAAATAAATGCGTAAACTCCGCAATTCCGGATGCGGATGCGAATATCCGCAACATCCTTGATACAAATAGTAGACTTAAGAAAATATGTGACCGAAAGACTCAAGTTTCACGAGTTCAAGATTGAAGAAAATAAACGGTAATAGAATAGATTACTCTGTATTATACCAGTATATACCATGTGGATTAAGTTATGTTGTAACCGTGTGGATTAAGTTTTTTTTTATCTGGGGATTGTTGCCCCTTACTCCATACATTTTAAACTTTGCATGATAATGTCATGAAGTATATACACGATTAATTTTAAATCGTTCTGGAGCCGAAACACAGTGACTCCAGACGATTAATAGGTACTATCAGCATTGTTATTGTTTTTTTAAGACATCTAATATAGAAGTTAGAAATTTATCACTTTTATTCTATCATTCGAGTTAAATCTTAGTAGCGGTTTCACTATTTCATTCATAAACGCAAGATCGTACGCGATCCGCTCGGTGATGACGTAGCGCGGCACAGCTGTGCGTGTGCGAATCAGTTGACAGCGAGCTCGCGGTGGGTCAACGGACGTTGGACGAATAACCGGCTGCAAGTAAGTACTTACCTGCAAGTAGGTATTTCATTTCTGGTACGATAGGTTGGTGTAAGTTCATTCACCTCCGTTATCTCTCGTTTGTATCGAAAGCACGGCACGGTGTTTACAACTATCACATCTCCTCGTAAACGAGAGAAACTAATTGAAATTTCATTCACCACTCTCGCATCACGAAATCACTAGTACTCGTACCTTTTCAACTAGACACGACGAGTACGCTTGGGAGTTGTATTTAAGGCCTTGAATCGAGTGTCGACCAATCGAGCTAATAGGTACTTAATAAGCATACCTGCCTACCATATTTATGATAAATAAAAAGAATACTGCCTAAACCAATTTTTATGCGACAATGCTTGCTTGCGGCCGCGGCGCGGCGGCTTCTACAAAGGCAGGCAATGTAAACAGAAAAATGAATCGTTTTACCTGTCGAATAGAGTTCATTATAAGATGGTGGTGCCCTTTTCTATGAAAATATTGGACTGAATTAAGACCTTATTTTTATACACGTAACCGCGGAATTCGGTTGTGCATTATTTTAAAGTCCGGTCGGACACTTCTCAGAATAATTTTAGTAAACTGCGTACCTACTTACCTTGTACCTAGTTTGGTGAAATTTATATTTGTTACCGTATACGGTTTAGAAATAAAGTCTGAATTCGCTTTTCGTATTTTTATTTGTGTACCTATTTATCTATTGCGTATGTGTTTTTATGCTGTCTGATCGATGAATGGATTTTTCAATGGGCACCGTTCGCAAGTGTTGTCGTTCGTCGATACGTTTTACACACATATGCATTGATTGCAGTTACTTCGAGTTCTCATTATTTCACAAAAAAACAATAAATTAGATTTTTCGTGTTTTTTTTTAAATTGTAATTTATTGAAAATAATAGTCCCAATCGTTTCGAGTTCGATGATCGAGTTTATGGCTTTTCGTTCCAGAACGAGCTAAAATTAACCGTGTATAGCACACAACTTATATCTATCAAATATAGTTCTAACCTGGTCATCGCAGCGGCCGGCAAGGGCAGTTGTTGAGGAGGAGTGCACACTTGCAGAGCTTGCTTGTTCAAGTTGATGATGTTGAATATGGTGAGCAGGCCACTTTGTGACACCACATGTAGTAACGGCATGTGGGGCAGCGTTGTGTTCTCATCTGTAATATTATTATACCCAAAATTGTTATATCCATCATAAGATTTAAATTTTTATTTGCTATATTGCCAGGAGAATAAGTGAGCTAAACAAATCATACTAATAATTTACAACAAAAAAAGGATTGGTTTAGTGTGACAAGTATACAGGTGGATTTTTGAGATGGGGCAATAAGGACAGCTACCTGAAACGTTGTAGCTACAGGAAAACGGTCTTAGGAGACTGTCCTGAACTTTTTAAAATATTTCCATCTGCATTCATAGATTTTGAAAAAAAATGTACAGTCAGCAAGAAAATAGGCGGTTTTCACAAAAACTTTTTTTGATGCCAATCGATCCTGTTTCTTATAAATATCAAAAAACTCTAATTTACCAACTGAGGTTTGAGTACTAGAAAAGTCAGAAATCGCAAAAACTATTCTTTACAATTTCTGTCTTTTGTAGAGGACAGTATTTTTTTACGTTTTCCAAAGAAGTCTGAAAGTCCTAAATAATTTGAGGTAGTTTTAGATTTCCTTACCTCAAAAGGACAAAACAGAACCCTTTTAAGATCACTTTGTTGTCCGTCCGTCAGTCTATCACGACCCTTTTTCTCAGGAACGAGTGGAGGTAGCAAGTTGAAATAACATCAAATACGTATCTCTGTGGTCCCTTAAAGCTCAAAAAAATCAAGCTTCTAAGTCAACGCAATAAAAAATACGGTCATTTAAACGACATCATTATTTTGATACTCGCAAATAAATCAAAATGATTTATTGGCGACGTAGAATGATGAAATTTGGCAAGGAGCAAGCTCTTATCACAAGTAAAGGGAAAAGTCCGAAAATCGTTTACAAACTTACACTTGCATAGAATTGACCGTGACGTATATCGATGTATGGGAGAACATGTTTTTTAACTACACTGAACTTACAAGTTTGTTTTTGCGATAAATCCATCCCAACTACTGACCCCTTCATTGTGCGTGGTCCGACACGCACTTGGCTGGTTTTTTCTCAGAACATCGGACATCACAAGCAACAAACTATCTTGTTCTTACAGAAAATAAAATTATAACGCATATTCGTTCGAAGTTTAAATTTTTTGTTTCTGTTTGGCTAGTCTGTCTATCATAATGAAGTATGTTGGAGTTTATTTCTTACGAAATGTATGGGAAAAGTTTTTTGCGATTTCTGACTTTTCTAGTTCTCAAACCTCAATTGGTCCAGTAGAATTTTTTGATCCTTATAAGAAACAGGATCGATGGGCATAAAAAAAAGTTTTTGTGAAAACTGCCCATTTTCTTGCTGATTGTACAGTTTTTTCAAAATCTGGGAATGCAGATCAAAATGTCTCAAAAAGTTAAGGACAGTCTCCTAAGATCGTTTTCTTCTAGCGACAACGGTTAAGGTAGCTGTCCTTACTGCCCCATTTCAAAAATCCACCCTGTATATAATAAAATAATTAATCAATTTTCGACTCCTACGAGCAAAATGTGTATAATAGATTCTACTAACTGTAACCATAAACGATACCTACCCCACTGCATTTGAAGTGTAGCGCAAGTATCGATACAAACACCCACAGGATAGTTCTCCTGTTTCTTATCAGTTAGAGGCAACTCTGGTCTTGCTTCATCAGTCTACAAACAAAACAAACTATTAATATTGTAGCAATATTAATATGGAAAACTTAGGACTGGTCGCTTCTGATCTCAAACTCAGTCCTAAGATCAGTTAATCAGATGATGGACCACTGTAATGGTGTATCATCTGATTAACTCCTTCCACAGTTATTTTACCTCTGATTTTGCATCACACTGATCTTTATTCTCGTTGCCGGTTGATATAAAATAACTGTGAAAGTACTGTAGAACAGTCTTGTCTATCTCTTAAATAATTAAGTCAAAATTAGTAATTTTCATTACCTGACACCACTGAACCCAGTTGGCCCCATCAGCAGATCCAAGAGTTGCTATCTCCATACCGTTTGCTGACGCCGACATTATGATATTCCTTTTAAAAAAAAAAAAAAATGGCTTTTAATGTGTTACATCTTTTCTCTCGCTTTCTTGGAATATGTGGGAGTGATTTCGTGAAAAGGGACGGAAGTGTGTAACAAGAAGCCGGGGAAGCGCACGCTATCTGATTTGACCGATGAGCGCGCGCGATGCTAGAGTTGGCCGTCAGATGCCATCAAACCATTTTCCGAGAGGTTGGTACTGTCGGCCTTAATGTCAGATTTTACACATCATAAGCGACTACTGTAAGGCTAGCTCGTTTCTTTTTTAGGCTACTAGCTGGATGGAGAACTGCCATACTGAATTTTGTTAATGTATATTTTGCCCTATACACCTAACATGAGGTGGTATTGGAGGTAATATTCAGGAACGTTTCACACATGAAAGAAATGCTATGGATAATACAACATATGGTTAAACGTTGTTCAAACGAAGGTTTTAATTTGCATAATATTGTTTATGGTTACGGTAAAGTTTTGGACCCAGTTGTTGTCGAAATTATATTCTTACCATTGCGCCAATCCCTGCAAGTAGTAGTACCAGGGCCTATTAGATCCCATGCTGTAGCAAATATCCTCATAGTTCTGACAGCTAGGTTGCCCAGCTTTCGGAGTATTTATGATGGTTACAGCTGCAAGCAAGACATGGTTAATTTATTTTCTTTGTAAGATTTTAAAGGATCATGATGAAATAAGCTGTTCCGGAGAAGTGATGTCTGCTATGCAGTCTTTAGTGTAAAGTAAACCAGAAACAAAATAAATTACATAAAAACTGGATGAATGTTCCTAAAAAAACAAAAACATACACTAGTAATAGCTGCAAAATACAAACTTTCTTACGTAGTCGCGGAAATTAGCTCACTACACTAAGTATTGACTTAAAGTATAAAGTTACCTGGGCGACTATTGTTTGTAGCATTTTTATAAACAGCAGCAAACTGAAAGGTTGATATCCAGTACACAGCCAGCGCTTCCACAGGGGCACTCTCAAACAAGTTTGGTGCAGGAATGGTCTTAGCTGGCGTTAGATCCGGTTTGAATTGACTAAGGGTTCCGTCGCTGTTGCCAGTAACCAGTTGTTTTCCCTTAGGACTCCAGCAGAGGCATCTGATAAAAGAAATATTATTAAGGAGACATCTTTTGTGGTCTGGGAAACCATGATTATAAGTCAATCACTTTCGCGTGGCTCTCTATACATAGTCGCAAAAACATTTCATTATTAAACAAACAATTCCTATTTCTATTATGTTTAGGTTTCTATGTCTTATGATATAGGGCTATGAAGAAGCCCTATATCCTGACATGAGTGTATTTCCATTCTATAAATATTTAACAAGTGCTAAGCCAAACAATGCAGTGCAACCGTGCTTTCGTTTATATTGGACATCACTGACATTAGTGAAGGAAACATCGTGTGGAAACCTGGACTTAGTTGTATAAGTCTGAAATCGCGAATCTGCCTTGAACAATCGTTATGGTCAATGTGCATGCCTTCTCTGTATGAGAAGGGGCTTTTGCTCTGCAGTGGGACATAGACTAGCTGTTGTTATTATTTTATTATTAAGCCAAAATAAAACATAGGCAAAATATTCTTACCTTGCTTTAGAAGGCACTTTCTTAACTTGAGAAGTGCTGACTTGCGATACCAGGAGTGTGCCATCATAGAAAGCTATTGCAATAGTGTCAGGGATGCAGGGGTTCCATTGTAAAGCAGACACAAAGGTGGATGGGTTCACATCGCACCTGATAGCTAGAGAGGGAGATGCGTTCTGTAATATAATTGTAATATTATGTTGCAGATGAGTCATGTTATCATTTTCACATTAGTAAACACAAACATTAAACAATTTTTGGTCAATTGTTTTCATTCGCCTCTATTAAGAACAAGAGCTACCATGAGATTTAATAACAGATTTACTAATCAAATTCTTGCATTAGACCTGGGCAGCATTTGCATCAAACCAGGGCAACATTAGCATTTGTCTTGCATCACTCAAACCAAACCATAAAATGTCTTTTTATGGTTTGATTTGATTGAAATTATTGTTAATTATTACATGAGAAAGTTATAACAAGACAGCTGTATGAATGATTTTAGTGAACATAATTCTGTAAATACGCTTTTTGTTACGGCCCATTTGGGGCCGTAAAAATCATTTTTTGATCAACATACAATCTGACATTGACCTGCAAATTGCTATAAACATAAGAAAAAATTAATTATTGCATCCCCCTTATTCTAGCATCAATTTACCAAAACATATTAGCCATTAAAGAAACCAAATGATAGAGAGAAAGATACCTTTTGCCAAAGAAAATAATTCCTCTCTCCTAATTCATCTATGCAATGAAATTCTAGTTTTCATTTGAAAATTGAGGTTAATTGTATAAACCTAAGTATGTAACATAGTTGGTGTTCCTAATAAATAAATAAATAATCCTCTATTTTCGTTGATGATTAATCAATTACAATTTAATCATATTATTTTAACAATAATTGTTGGAAAAGGTGGTGAGAATTAAAGTAAACCTTTTAACTAACACAGATGAATGTGTTAAATCCTAACACAATCAGTCACTAGTCCCTTTAGTGACTGATTGTGTTAGGATTTAACCAGAACTAGGTTTGTTTACACTTACATGAAATACTTTTGGAACAGACTATAGTCATCTTGACTTTTGATTACTATTTATTATCATATTGTAACCTTACAATTTAGTGGGACTGTAACACTAAGGCCCGTTTTACAGAACCTCGCTCAAAACTCAAGCACTACTTAAATCTCGTTTAAAGCCTTTTGATTGGTTGAAACCAGTTACTTTAAACTAGTTTCAACCAATCAAAAGGCTTTAAACGAGATTTAAGTAGTGCTTGAGTTTTGAGCGAGGTTCTGTAATACGCCCCTAAAGGAATTTACCTGATTTTGGAAGTCAGTAATCTTATAGATTGCCAGTAGTTGACCACCTGTAACGGCCAACAATTCCTGGTCACAACTAGCAGCAATGTGGGTTGGCTTCTCCTGGAGTTTTACTGTTGTGTGCTGTGGTTCACACTCCTTATCAATCAGCTGCTGTAAGTAGTAAACTGAAAGAAATAGTAGTAAGTACTTAAGCTGTGTAATAATACACCTATAGATAGTGAGGTAAAATGAAAGTGGGTCAGGGGCAATTTTACATTCAAAGTGTGTTTCTATTTACATCTTTACTAAAAAGGCTTCCAAAAGAATAGAACATGCTTAGTTCTAAGTACAAATGGAATATACAGAGCTTTATGAGGAAAATGCTTAAAGCTTAGCTTTATGGTCTGTGTCGCCATAACAACAATGTTAACAGCATTGATGTGTTTCGGCAGTTAGATGTAAAATAGCCAGGTCCTCTGTTGAGGATTCTGGGTGAAGCTCGCTTCCACTTTCGGCCTGATCCTCAGTTACTATCAGGTAATTTGAACACCAAGAGCTTCCCCGAAATAGAGAAATGTAAGAATAGGTCTATTGAAATCATTTTTGTTGATTAAAATGTTTCTTAATGTTGTGCAAATATTATAAAAAATACATGTTTACCTGATAAATGCCCATCTGGTGAAGCAACAAAAACTATCCCATACTTGCTAGCGCAGGCAACCAAGTTGTATCCTCGGTTAGGCAGTGGATCAGTAGTATTGAACACTTTTAGTTTACGTTGCAATTTATATAGAAGATTCTGTAAACATATAAACAAACAGTTTTAATTTTCTAAATTTAGCAATCATTACTAGGTATAGTTAAAATAAACAGATAGAAAATAAATTTGCAAGACATCTTGCAATGCAATGATTGTGCAGTAGACATTAGGTAACTAATGATAATTATGTAGTTGCTACGGTGTCAGTAGAGCTAAGTTTGCTCAGTGGGTCGTCTTAGGGTTTTCTTAATAAGTTTTTTGAATAATTAGTAAAAGTGAATGTTTTGATATTTCTAATCGGTTCATTACTTTTCTTTGACCATCAGAATAATAACCTACAACTTGTATGAAAAATCGATAGTAACCGATGACTTATCAAACTTTTATCCAACTTTGATCTTTTGATCGGAGATAGTAATCAAAATATTGTATTAAAATGGTATAGAATTCAAATTCAAAATTACAGTTGTAACAAAATACTTTACGTACCGGTTCGTCGACCGAATTCGGCCCAAACACCACCTCCATTTCTTCGGAATGAGACTGCTTTGCACGAAAATGTATGCAATATTAATTAATCCTTCTATTCTCACACTGTATTTGATATTTTTGCACTATTTTTCTTGGTTTTTAACAGAAAAATTGATTTTTCTTCAATACTTTTAGCAAAATCTGTCAAAACTGAAATCTCAACTGTCAATCGTCAACGATGACGTGAGACGTCACGTTTGTGTTTTATTTTTTTCAAGATTGTAACTTGGATACTTGGGTTACAGTCCACATTAAGTCTTTGGGAATCCGAACAAAACTTTAATTTATATTCAAATGTTCATTACATACCTACATACATTTTTATAATTGCTATTATGCCGACTAGACCCCGATTGCAAAAAATTTAACATTTAACGGCAATTTCTCAGAAATCTTCTTTTTTGATTTCATTTCATTGGCTAACTTAGCTTTTAGTATTCAATCAATGATTATTTTCAAGACTCTTCGGAGTACTCAGTAGACTCTCTAGACTTTTACCTACTTTCTTCTTTTATTATATAGAGTAAATTATGTGTGAAATGAAATGAAATTGTTTATTTTTTATATAGGTTATCGGAATCACTTTTACACATCAGAGGGTACTTATCGCCGCAATTGTGGCGTGCCCAGCACTGGGTCGCGACAATCGCACTCTCCATGACGCCATGAAATCCCGCCGGAGCTTTATCCGCTGTGCCGCGATTTCTCGCGAGTTACGCCCCGGCGTTTCGCCTCCTCGCGCCACTCTCAAATGTGCGCCTCCAGATCCCATAGCGGCAAACTGGCAAAGAGGCTTGCCGCCTCACCGGAGACCGTGCAGTATCCCCGAACCAGCCGGATAGCCATGACCCTTTGGGACGCGTTCAACTGGCGGGTACGCGGGTAACATAGTCCTCACATTCACAATACTTAATTACTTCAAAGTAATCATGTGATTTTGTATATAATTTTAACAATGTCAATGTATAGAAAACTGGTTTATTTTGATGATTTTACATATTAATTAAAATGACAAGTTTTATGGTTAGGTATATCAGAAGGCTTAGCAGAGCGAGCAGCTCAATCCCAAGCTTTTTTATCTTCTAAATAATCTGAACTCAAAAACTCAAACTCAAAGCATTTATTTCAAATACTTAGGTAACTAATTACAGGCACTTTGGAATTGTCAAGGGGTCGGTCAGTCAGAAATATGAAAATAAGTTGCCCATTCAAACGCGTAGTAGGTTCCTATGGAGAAGAACGGGCAAGAAACTCCACGGACACTCTTTTAAATCAGAATATTGTTACAAAATATTGGTTACATCATTCATGTTGTAATTATTGTGAGAACAATGTAGAGAGATGTGCACGTTAAAAACGTAATTTTATAATACCCTTTTTTACAAGGATTGGTTTTAATACAGCTTTTAAATCATTTATTGGGTAAGTTTCGAATGTCAATGGGAAGTTTGTTGTAAAAGCGAATAAATTGACCCATGAACGGGTTGCCTACTCTGTGTACCTATCTTATATTCCCATCATTCCCTATATAGGTACTTAAATAGTTTTTGTACATAGTTTACATATTTTTCTATTTATCCGGTATAGTAAGAGTCCATACCTATGGGCGAACTCGACGAATATAAATGATGGCTTCCTAGTGCAGAAATAATGTCTAAGAGCAATTTGCGGTATCAGTCTTTTAACATCCTGCAGAACTCCCTTTAAAATTTGAAACTTTTAACCTTAAGAGCGTTTATTCTGAAGGTGGGCAACGTCGCAAATAAATGTCAAATATTTCACTGTTTTGATTAATTCGGCAATATAACTGTGTGGAAATAAAAAATGTGGTTAACTAGCGAACTAGAATAGTGATTATGAAATGCAATAATTAATATCGTAACACCGAATGTTTAGTTTAAGATGTAAAAAAACTATTTGGAAACTTTCTAAATGTGTTTTTTACACCTAAAATGGGTAAAACAACAAATTCAATGCAATGCATTATTAATATTCTATTTCTCTAGTTAGCCACATTTCTTATGTCTATTCAGTAATATTGCTATAAGAATCAAAACATGTAAATATTTGACAGTTATTTGCGACGTTGCCAACTTTTAAAATAAACCCTCTTAACAGATCTTCTCATAATGCAAGCTCAAGCTGCTGTGTTTGTGAAAGAACACTCGACGCTCCCTGACTAGCTCGTTGGTCTAGTGGTCGCAAGCGCTACTGCTGAGCATGACGTCCTTTTTTTTTTTTTTTTTTGAGGATGGGAAATCATCAAATGACTTCTCCCGCTCTGGGCAGAGCGAGAGGGTGTGTCAGACTTTTACTGACTAAAACCCACCCGTGTTCCTTCCGTTGCCTGTGTGCCGGGGCCGTTATCCCTTTCGGACAAACCCGCAACCCCAGCAGGCATTGGTCTTTCGACCCCGTCGGTTGGTGCTGACATCTCTTTGAGGCGCGCGTGGAACACAACGCGCCGTCGACCCGGGCCTGGTCCTTATCGGACGGCGAGCTACCCATTGCTCACCGTCCGCAAGCCCGCGCCTACGGTGGCCGGAAGTCGGCTCTGCACTCCCGACGCCCGGGGCGTCTCCTGCGGCGACTAGGGCCGCGAGGGCGTGCAGCTTGCATCTCCCTCGCGCGCTCCGCCTCCTCCTTCGCGAGCATAACTGCTTCGCAGAAGGAGGTGACGGCCTCCCATGCACTCTCGCTCCGAACCATGGCCTGAACCAGGGCCGGAAGCGAGAGATCGCCGCCGCCGATCGCCTCCGTGAGGACACGGCGGTGCTCCGCCCAAGCCGGGCAGACCTCCACCGTATGCTCCACCGTGTCCTCCGGGCGATCCACACAGTGGTGACACCCGGGCGAGCATGACGTCCTGGGTTCGATTCCCGGGTCGGATAAAGTGTTATTGGGTTTTCCCATCTGGAATTTCACAGTAGCAGCCCGTAGTCTGGATAAAAAAATGTGTGTTGTCTATAATTTATACGAGTACATTTAAATATTTAGCCAGTCCATGGCGAAACATGTAAGATCATAACTATATTAATAAGACCTTAATGTACCATGTACCACATAAGTATATTCTATTCTATTCCAGTATATTTCATTCTATTCAATTCTATTCCATTCTATTCCATAGTACGGATACTTTAATTTAACTCTAAATGGCATAACGATAGTTACGCCATCTAGTATTTATTCTAATTAAATCGGGGGGCTAACTTCACAGACGTGTGAAGTTAGCCCCCCGATTTAATTATTCTGAACTTGTGTTAATAGTAATCGCTATAGAAACATAGAGAGTTAGAGAGAAAAAAAAATCGAGAGTAATTAGTTTTTATGTAAAACGATTTTAATTTTTGTGATTATTTGGCCCTCATTCACGCAAAAATGGACTTAAACGTTTTTTTTTTTAATCTTTTGAGCATCGTTTGAGAGAGGAGAGTTAGATAAAATCGTTAGAGAGTTAATATTTTAATTGATATTATATTATTTCTGAGAGAGCGATGTTACCCCCCGCTTTAATTATTCTGAAATTTTGTTAATGCTAATCGTTTGAGAATCATTAGAGAGAGAGAGTTTGAGACAAGATATAAATTATTTGAGAGTAATAAGTTTTAAAAAAAAACAGAGGTGGTGCCCGCGTCCTGGCTGGCACAGACAACGTCGGCGATAGTTCCGCCATCTTGTATTTTGAAGTTACAATGCTGTATCAGTGTTTTCCGGAGGCACATCAATGTTTTTTTTTGTGGGAGTAATGAGACAAAATAATAATTTAGAAGGTATCTAAGTACCTATTTATTATGTTAAGAAATATGACAAAACCTTTGATGAGTAGACTCAAATGAAAACGCGCCTCTGCGAGTGTTGGGTAAGTAAGTAGGTACATAATAGGAATAGATAAAAATAGTTAAATTATATCCACACAGATGTACAAAACTATGATAAAGTAACCCGTAGTTTCCCTATTATAGAAGTATTCCCACAAAATAATTTATTCACTCGGGAAAATTAAGGAACTTTTTTACAAGCCAACCGAGAGTGGCTTCTGGGAGAGGTAACTTAAACAGATTATAGAAGAACATGTATTTCCACGACTCCACTTTATACAGATCCTTGGGATTATCATTCATCAAAGCTTTGACGAATGTCTCTATGATGTTCTCGTCCTTCAAAGAGTCGTATGCTGCGTTGTGAGTTGTTACTGACTGGAGATAATTAGAGAGTGTTATGATCCTTTTGCCGTAAACAGATTTCTGTTCGTCATTCAAATGTTCGAGCATAGTGTTTCCGTGTGCTCCTTGACTTGCAATTATGTTGCTGGAGGTGACGAAGCCACCTGGAATAAAAAAAAAAAAAAAACATAAAGTAAAGTGTGGTGAAAAGAACTCGCCTGGTTAAGAAAAAGAAGTTGGTATCATTTGAAACGTTTTCTGTGGCAAATCCTAAGATCCCTGAAAAAAATCTGAACCTTTAGCAATTTGGTGGTACCTAAGTATGGTTTTCTTAGTCTAGGAATGTGTTATTTCAGATTATTTCGTAATTGTTCGAGGTGACTAGACACACACGAAGGATTAATGACACATCTACCGTTTAACCACACATACACACTCACTCGCAAACTCACACACACACAAACACACACCCGCGTACGCACTTATAATTATGATTACTTTGTTTTTATTTTTCTTTATATTTTTGTTTTATATGACTCTTTTCCTACCATACTTACTGAAATGGAATGTCTATTCAATGGCTTATACTGTAAGTTGTAACTAGTGGAAGAGCGGAACTTCCTAACACAAATATATTTCTTGCTTAAATGGAAATTCCCCTAAAGACCTAATGTACGTATTTTAAGTTATTGAAATAAACATAATATTTTATTTTATTTATTATTATTTATCTACGGCCATTTTATTAAAATCCCCTTAAACTTATAGAGTAAGAGTGAAATTTACAACCTGTTCCTAATGCCTCTAAAAACTTAAGGTGAAGTTATATATAAAACAATGGTTAGACCTGCTGTCTTGTATGGATCAGAATGTTGGGCCACAAAAGGGATGCATGAAAGGCAATTGCGTGCAGCTGAGATGAGAATGCTAAGAGGGATGTGTGGTGTTACACGAAAGGGTAGAATAAGAAATGAGTCGGTACTTATGAGGATGTCGATGATGCGGAGGAATGAAGAAAATATCGTTAGGAAAGTTTTGGGTATGAATGTCGATGGCTATAAGAGTACGGGAAGACCAAAGAAACGATTTTATGTCTCCTCTTCAACATTTTACACAAACCGTCCTATCCTTCCTACCTGCGTGAGCGTTTTTCTTACGCTCGCCCTAGCGACGCACCATGTAGATCACACCTTAGATCCCTCCTTAAATCTCATCCTCATAAAACTAGCTACTTATCTTATTCCTTCTCTGTTCATGCTGTAAGACTGTGGAACTCACTTCCGCCTAGCATTCGTGATTTAAAAACTATTTTTGTATTCAATTATCAAGTAAAAGACTTTTCCTCTCAACTGTGAGTATTTATATACTATATATATATTTAAGCTATATACGTTAGTGTCCCAAAAAAATCAAAGTCGTTTTTTTTACGCATACCCTCTATTTTTTTTACTTTTAAGTCAAAACAATTATAATAAATGACATTTTAAGAAGGTAGGACCACGGTAACCCGTGCCGACTTACATTGATACGTGTCAGTACTTGCTCTCTAAGGCTGACGCGACCTAACGTGTCGATGTGCTTGTGATTACTTGTTATTTGGTTATGGAA
The DNA here is from genome assembly GCA_947364205.1 of Agrochola lota. Classification (NCBI taxonomy): domain Eukaryota; kingdom Metazoa; phylum Arthropoda; class Insecta; order Lepidoptera; family Noctuidae; genus Agrochola; species Agrochola lota. The sequence continues at coordinate 10,221,128 of OX376223.1, read as the reverse complement.
CGCATTGTTTTCAATCAGTCAACATGTCAGTGGAATTACGCAGTTCTAAAAGGGGTTTATTTTTAATAGGTGACGTAAAGCATCAAATAACGGTTTCAAAACTTCCGTCTAATGGGCAAGTTCTAGCAGTTTTATTTTACAATATCAGTGGAGTGAATTTAACTGTCAATGAAAGCGCGAATCTTACTATTCGCGAGTGTATTATCTATTGGGAAAAGGCGCGTATTCCTACTAAATCTTTGTCTAATTGTGTGAAGAAACTTGTAAACTTATATCAAGTTTGGACGGACTTGCAAAAAAATGCACAAAAGACTAACTGGTAACTAAATGCACAATGCACTTCAGCAATAAAAAGCACCTTACCAAGATTTGTGCTTTTGAAATCAATGAAGTCTTATGAGAAAACTGATAAGACGATCTCAAAAGCAGCCTTGCAGAAGATAGCTCAGCATTTGTGGTATTTAACTGACGAAGTTTCTATATTATCACTGTTGGATCATCGTCCAACAATCATCGATCATAGTCGACCAAGAAACTAAAGTTAAAATAGTTGATAATTTAACCAAAGAGGAAATAACTCATGGAAAACGATACATCCCATCGAAAGAAGAACTTTGCGGTTCATAGTATGGTAAGTTTGTTAAAGAACATTGGCATTAATACGTAGATATATAGAAGTTTTTACCTTCGTTTTCTGTAAAAGTATATTTTTTTACACTCTTTTCTAAAAAAAAACATCTGACTTCATTTCACTAAAAAGCGACTCCTTGTTTAATCGCCTTAATATTGAAGACAGTTTTCTACATGAATGTCCTACTTTAGTTCGTTTCAAGAAGCTAGAATGAAAGTTTCGGCACTGAGGGTAGTAAACGATGTAGCTGAAAGAGCGGTTAAGTTGATGCAAGACTTTCATGAAAATTTGAACAATAATATTATTTTTTAATATAAATGAGTAAATTATATACTATTCGGGTGTATTGGAGTTTTAATTAAGTAATAAAAATTAAATTCTTTATTCCTCCTATAGTAAGTCATTACAAATTTTCATGTCAAAAGTTTGGCATCAAGTCGGCACGGGCTATCATTGTCCAATCGCAATAATATTTGTTATTTGAGTCAATGAGGTCAAACGGAATAAAAATAGAGGGTATGCGTATTTGAATTCGCGAAAAATATTTTTTTCCTTATGTCTTGGGACACCCTAATATACGTGTAAGATTTAATATGTAAGTTTTAAGACTCCGCTTATTCATATTATCTCTTCTTGTTCTCACAAACTATTGTCTACATTTCTTTTTTTTTCACTTCTCCTTTCGCTGGTCTGCTGGAAGAAATTTCTTAAGAAATAAGCAATACCTACCTTTGTACTCAAAACTATAACTATATCGTCTCTATATGTATTTTACTGTGGGTACATAAATAATAAAATAAATAAATAAAATAAACGGATGGACTGTGTAAAATTTTATCGATATGGCTAGAAAGGGACTGTCTACCGAGGTGTTGACTAATAGAGATCTATGGAAGAAAGAGATAATATGTTACGCCAACCTCAAATAAATTGGGATAAGGGCGGGAGAATGATGAATGATAATGAGGTCCTTAAACAAGCAATTACCTGGCACAAAAGCCACGGCACTCAACCCGTGTCTTCGATGCTCCATCCGCAAAGCTTTCGTTAAAGCCAGCACGCCCGCCTTGCTGGCACTGTAGGCCGCGAAGCCAGGCAACGGCTGTAAGCCACAGTGGCTTGCCACGTTAATTATACGGGGTTTTGAGGATCCCGTGTTCTGAAATCAGAATGAGTAAGGCAATCATCTAAAAAACATGACCTGTATTTACTGTCGCGCAGTCGTGTAAAAAAAACAGACACACATAGACAACATTAAGGTTTCGGTCGGCCCGGGTACATTAATAGTACGTGACCGGTTGAGGATATTTTTTTCTATAAGTATAATAATGTCTCTATAATTGTGAGAACAGTTAGTTTATAATCTATCGATATTATTTCCGTTAGATTATAAACTGTGAAATGGGTTAGGTTAGGTTACAACTGTGACTAACCGCGCGCGGGCCGAGCGAGCGTAGCGAGCGGTGCCGCGGCAGCGGCCGGCGAGCTCTACTTCTAAGTTGCTCGCAGCTAGACAGGTTATTTAGTATTAGCGCAAGGTGCGTTACGTCGCAAGCAAGTTTGAATTTCCCATGAATAGATAATATACTATCGAAAAAAAAAGGTTGGTTAAGGTTGTTGCAGCTCATAATTTTTCGGCAGTTTATAATCTAACGGAAATAATACCGAATATACGTATATTTATGTCACTGTACGTATAGTTATGAAGTTCGTTAGTTACGAAGTTCATAACTATACAGTGCCATATATCCTACCTACATTTATTGAAACGATATTTTTCAGTATGGTTACTGAATTTTTGTAAGAAAACTGAAAAGCAATTGAAAGTACCACAATCAGCTCGCTCAGCGTCTCATAGGAAATACTAGGTGCCTTATTCTGTTTGCGTAGGAACTGGGGGTAAGCAGTAGTGCGCAGCTAAAATGAATGTTTCGAAACGAATTTGAAGGGCCATGCGGCAGTTATAGCGCTACAAGGTTATTTTGACGTGCGGCAAAAATTGGAACTAACGCCGCCATCTTGTTTTTTCAATATACAGGTTGTTCGGCAGACGGTTGAACATACGAAAATGGCGAATTCGTGGGGCCGTTTGCTACGTGTTTAGGCCCATTCAACCGTCTGCCGAACACTCTGTATTTCAAGAGACATTTCACAAAAAAAACACATGGTTTCCAACAGCGCCCCCCTGTCAACGTCAATCGAGCGCCACAATATCCTAGTAGAATGTTCACAAGATATATCTGCGCGCGGCTGCAATCGGACCTAATCGTATGCCGCCGCGTCTTGTCGTTTTAATGTCCTATAGTACATTTTAGGCTTATTGGTTGATTCGTATGTTTACTAACCCAAAACGGGCGAATTTTATGCAGTAAAATTAGTGTACTTTTTCCTTAACTTTACTGCATAAAATTCAAAATGTGCCACATGCCTAATAGGCACATATTTCTGGATTTGTCGAAGTTAATAAATTTACTTCGTGCGAATCGCCTCAAGAAAAACATTTATTATTTCAAAGTGTCGATTCGCCCGTTACGGGCAAATAAATTGAAATTACTTATTGGTAGTATCAATAACAACAGACTGTGTTGAAGTAACGAGACAACAACTTCTTTTAAACAAAGAAGAAGTAAAACTAAATAAAAATATGATTTTATATAAAACGCGGAACATCATAAATAAACAAATCCAGGCTTACGTTTTCAATTAAACATTTTAAACAAAGAGAGATTGTCGTTTTCCCTGTAGGGTGATATTATTTTGTCGGCTTACGATGCTCAGCATTCCGGTTGCCCAGAAAATAATACCTACGTGTTTTCAAAAAATAATGTTTACGAAGTCAATTTCATTTTGAGGAAGAATCCTATTTCATTTGTTTGCGTAGAAATCACACGATTATTTGGGGCGGTATCAAATTTTCTATCGTTGTTATTACCTACCTGTTTCCGGGAAGCCGTAATAATATGAATTTTAACTTGTTGCCACGGACACCGTTACTTGGGAATTTGGTATACGGTAGGACAACGACTTTGGAAGTAATATTGCACACCCGAAGTCCCGAAACATACCTATAGATACTTTTGTACATAATATTATGTTTGTGTTGTTCTCTATGTTCTCGTATATTTTGTTTACGTATCTGTTTCATATTTATGGTACAAAAAAGAACTTAATTTGTTATTTTTATTAAAGGAGAAGCTCTATACAAAGATACTTGGTTTTTATTATTCGTTTTGTATCGTATAATATAACAAACATGTTGTGTCATCAACAAATAAATTGCTCAAGCCCTACAAAAACCACAAGACTATTTTATATATGTATGTTTCCTGAAATTGTATCAAGGGTAAAGGTACCATTCCGTACCCGACCGCAGGCGGCAACTGCAGGCGATGTGTCGCTTCATGTCGCGGCGACACGTTGCGGCGTCATGTCGCTGCAGGCATGATTCCGAACCCGACCGCAGACGGCAGCAGACCGTATTTCAGTCGATAGAAGATAGAAAACCGGCCAAGTGCGTGTCGGACCACGCACAATGAAGGGTTCCGTAGTTGGCATGAATTTATCCCAAGAACAAACTTAACATTGTAGTTGAAAAATATGTTCTCCCATATGGAATGTCTGGAAGATCATGTTTTTCAAACTGCAAATTTAAGTTGGTCGATTATTACTCGTTAACCTGTAAAGCCTACTTAACTCTGATAGTTTTCCTTTTAAGTTCGTTATATATAATGTGTATGTGTTATCGATCGAGCGTTGGCGGCACTCAACTTCTAGATGTCGCGACGCCCCCGCAAGGGGGCGTGGCGAGCTGGTCATGGCGGCACTACTGGTTTGCGGTCGGGCTACACGTGTCGCCTGTCAGCGACGTGTCGCTAGCTACGGAAGGTATTTCATATAAACCAGTCGTGTCGCGGCGACACGTCGCCTGCAGTTGCCCTCTGCGGTCGGGTACGGAATGGTACCTTAACTAGACCGAACCTAGACGTTATTTCGTATTACTTTATGGTTTTTGTATTAATATAGGTTCCACGAATGGATCGATACTTGAATGTGGGTACTAGTATTGACACACTATCTGTTGTCATACACGTTAAGGCTAAGCGTATGCTGAGATGCAGGTGACGCAGGTCCACGCAGCGCAGGGCAGAGGCTTTGTTTCTGTAATGCATAAACGTACTGACAGCTGCGTACGCTGCAGCGTAGGCACGTGCGATGCAGACCTTTGTGTGTTCACTGAGTCTTGTTGTAGAACCGGAACAGATTTCTGCATGACGCGTGCAGGTCTTCACTTGTTTTTTTGCTGAGACGCAGGTAACGCAGCAACGCCGTCTATTGTTTGTACTAGCTAGGACGCGAATATGTCTGTGTAGCTGCGTCGCAGCATACGCTCGCGGCCTTTGTCTGCCTCACCTACCCCACCCTGTAAAATCTGTACTATGCTGTGCTGCGTCACCTGCGTCTCAGCATACGTTTAGCCTAAGAGCAGTTTGTCCTGCGCCTGAACTCTCTCCGATCGAGTCGGGTTGCCGTCCCATCGGACTATGAGAGTGATGGAAAAGTGATTGAACCTGTGTCCGCGCATACACATGTGCACTTATACAATGTCGCCCATGGGCATGTGCCCGCTCGTATTTTTCTGAATATTCATGAAAAATGATTGAAAATTAACTTTAAAAGGGGGTCTATCTTTAATATTTTTCATGTTATTCGATTTTGTTAGTAGCGATTTAGATTCTGTCTATTATTGCAAAAGGCTTATATGAGTTATTCTATCAGATTAACTAATATTATTTTGTAAAATTTGTCGACTAAGTATGAAAATATCACAGTGGGACATTGAAAAAAAAAATATAAGAAAAAATTAAAGATAGACCCCCCTTTTTAAGTTAATTTACGATAATTTGTCATGAATATTCTGAAAAATACGGGCGGGCACTTGCCCTTGGCGACATTGTATTATCTCCCGGGTGGATGGTTAGTCAGCGCAAAAAAAAAGATAAGATATTTGGTCTGGGGGTATTTTTTTTTGTCAAATATCTTCCCACCTTGGTAATTACTGCATGGCCAGTACTTTTACAGCATGAGCTATTCTTTTTTTGTCTGTTGGTGCCGAAACACGTGAAAAAAAGTCGAATCTTTTTGATAAGACGGTTTACTTACCTCTAAAGCACTTTTCCTAAGGTCAGGCAGGAACGCAGTGGTAACCCTCATGGTGCCAAGCAGGTTGACGTTTACAGATCTTTCAATCATAGCTGGTGTTTGACACTCATAGTCACCTATTGTCATCACTCCAGCATTATTTACGACCGCATGAAGCTCTGAAATGATGATATTTTAAACGGATTAGCTTACTAAACGTCGTCTATTGTATTTTATAGCAAATTAGTTTAGAACTTGTAGGTACTTTATTAAATCGGTTCTCCAATTTCAAAGTAATAACTAAACTTTAAATATATTTTAATTAAAGTAATGGCACTCGCAACAAAATAGTTTTTGGGTAGTCTAATATTTTAATTTTATTCTAGTCCCACTCCAGTGGGTGGACTGTTGCTACGCGCACAGAATATTAATTTCCGCAAATCATCTCTGTAGACGTGGTTTTAATTGACCCATTTTATCTCCCTAGATCCATTTGGAACTAAAAGGAACCAGTATTTAAATAATCTTAAAACAAAAAATAATCACTTACTGTAATTAGGGTTGTCATTCAGCAAACATTTGACGTAGTCTCGGAATCCGGCGATACTTTCCGGGTTCGTCACATCCAGCGAATAGGGGCGTGCACACAACTTTCTTAGTCCTTCTGCAGCCTTAGTATCAACTCCATTGTACATGCCAGCGACTGTGACAAGGCCTTCACGAGCTGACCTGGCTGCTATGGCCCATCCGAGGCCACTGTCACATCCTGTTATTGCTACAACACGCATTATCGACATCTTTTTTGACTGGAGAACTCAGTAGAAATATTTTAGGTGTTTTTCGCTTTCACTTTAGCTAAAGTGTTCGGTGTAAACAATAGTAGTCCAGATAAGAACAAAGCTAGGAAGGAACTGACGTCCATGAACGCGATCCTCGACCGACTCGTTGCATATGGAACGGGTTTCGGCTTTCGTTGCATATTTACAATGAATATCATGTTTTTTTCTCCTGTTACGTTCCGATATTGTAAACAGAGTTGATAATGTGTTTATATTATTGTCACGGGTGCCGCCACCATTTCTATAATTCATAACCTGTCTCCATGAATCCAATAGTTTAATAGATAAATCAAATAACTGTCCTACAAATAATAGGTAAGGATAGGTTACCGTTGAAAGTAAATAGGTAAATTCTTTAGAATCTTCTAAAAGTTTATGCGGTCTACATATATATTCTTAATCTAAAAAGGTAAGTACTCTGGCCTTTCAGTTTCTTGGGTTGTCCCCAAAACGATGATTTTCCTAGTACAAGTAGTTTCATTAAAGATTGAATCGGTACCAGTTGAAAACTTGCACACCAGTAAAATGTATCGGGTTTGTAGGTCGCGATAGTGCAGGAGCGGTAGCTAGTCTCAAAGTATTAAGTGCAATTTCTGCCAGTTGATCTTTAGGAGAACGCTGCAATTTTCTTACCTCTTAATCCTCTGATCGAAAAGCAGTTGCAACTAGTTAAGTATTTTAGAAGAATATCTTGTGATTCTATTCAGTAATTCATAGTAACAATACGTCTTCGATAGTTAAGTTAAGTGAACCTAGTATATCAACGAGGCTATTAAGCTCTTAACTACACTAAAATATTGTCTCGAAATTCAAAATCAAATTTAGGAGTCCCCGAGATGTTTCGCCCAATACTAAAATTTGTATAGTACCTAACAGATGAAAATGTCGAATACTTCGACAAAGAGACGCCAATAAAAGAGGATCGTTTCAGCACGAATACCCATCTGAGAGATTAGACCTATTGAACGGAAACAATCTTGTATTTCTGCTTGACTTAATTCAGGATTGGATCTGTCGGCCTAAAAGTGTTTCGCAAAATACACCACAAATAATATTAAATCTTTTCAGCAGCATGTTTAAATCATAACTGAAATTTTTATACTACGATATTTGTTCTCATTTAATCGCACTACACGATGCAATTCTTTAATAAATTAAATCTCAAAAACTGTTCCAATTAAGAATAACCGCCCACTAAATGTTTTTTTATACAGTTTGCCGCACACCTCGTCCCCGGAATTATAGAGAATATAAAAAAATAGGGGTATAAAATTGTATGAATCGTTTTTGGTCGGCGTATCGGGGCCGTGAATAGATTGGCAAATACACAAAATGTGTCCGGCCCAGCGGGACACGCACTAATTGTGACGTGGCGCGGATATTTACCGCCGCACCGTTCTTTATTTGTTGCATTGATTTTACATAAATTTGCCACCCGACGGGAGGACCGACATAGATTGTGGATGTACCACGATATTGGGATTCAGGATCAGAGACGAATCGCTGATAAATTGTGTGTTCCCTTTTTTGTGAGTCAGTTTTAGGCTGTGAAAAGTCATCCGATTTGGTTAAATGTTTTGGCCTACAAAACTCGTCGATTCGACATCGGCATTGTGTTTTTGGGCCACAAAAATGCTTCAGTACTTCTTTAGACCAAAGTAGTTCAATAGTTACTCCCCCCAGTTTTCAAACTACAACAGGTCTTTGTGAAAAGTTTTCTCGTTAGCCAAAATCGCTTTCAATGTCGAGGATCTGGCAAAAATCGAACGCGCTCACTTTTAAAATTTCATTCATCACACTTTTGAAGTTAAAAGAAGTCAGTCCGAGGCTGTGCGGTGAATAGCGGTCATCCGACCGGCACTTTTAAGGAGAAGGGCACTCCGGGGAAATCTGTACGCCCTCGGCACAGTCCTGATAATAGTGTTTGCTCATTTGAGTGTTCTCCTCCCGGATTGTGTTCCACAACGTTTAATAGCATAGGGAACGTGGAGCATGGCTTTAAGAGCCTCGTAGACAAGCCAGAAGCGGTGTGTGAGCGTTATGTCAATACGCCGGAGGAAAAGTATCAATTAACCGTGTTAATCATTCAGGGATGATGTTATTTAGAGAGCCAAAAGAGTTCAAATGTGTCTACTGATGTGGTTTAGCAATAAGAATAAGAATGACCTCATTCTATGACCTCGTGTGTCGTATCACGAATAGTGTAATGATTAGATGAAGCTTAGCAACAAAATTGTAAGCGTATATTGCTTTTTGCCGCTACCACGCCTCAAGAAGTTCCCACAATCTGTCATCATCCGTCAAAGGCACGGCTTGCCGCCACTCCGCCTAAACACTCACTTGGATAATAATTAAGCTGTAAGTATTTTCATGTTACACTCCAAAAACATTAAGGAGCAATTTATGTTACATTCAGTTTTAATGGAATTAGGTAATTTTGGAAAGAAGGTGATAAAAACGTACATTTGGCAGCAAGCTAGAAACAGTAAGTGCTTTTCACGTGAGCAGGAATGCGCCTAAGTGTCTATTGTTGCCATACTTCTAGGGTACAAATTAATCTGATAAAACAGCAGTCCTATGAAGGCTCGTGTAGACCAGCGTGACGCGACGGCGCGACGCGACTCGAACAATACAATTTCTAAGAAAACTTCACGGTATAACAATAACCAGTACCGCGTCGCGCTAGTCTGTACGAAGCTTTAGATAGATTATTTGTTCAAACCAATAATAAAAATCAGACTTGAATATCTAAACAAGCTTTCAAAGGTCGATCTTCACCCAATCACTGAACTTTTTCGAACCCTTTCCGTGATGCCGTATTCCCATAAGCACCAATCACCTTTGCTACTTCAGTTGTGTGACGGAAAATCTCATAATTCATTATTATTTCATATGCAACTCCCCCACTCATTAACGGGGAACATGTGACGGAACCTGTAATAGTGCGGGTTTACTAAAGCAAAGTCTGTGCACAAGGATATTTACGTTAGAAAGCGGAAAGGTATATCACAAGCAGGTTATTCAATATAGCTCACATGTTTTCCTTTAGGTAAAGGGAACTATAAACTGAACTAGACTATGGATTCCTTTCATTTTTTTTAGAGCATTGTACAAGGATGAAAAGGCAAAGGTAGTAGGTAGTTCACCATGATTATAAATGGCAGGTTCTTTATCGTCTCTCAACATCACAATATTTTCCTAAAAAAATAATAACTGTACAATCATTCCGATCTATTACAACTGTACGCCAAATTTTATTATTAACACCCTATTAGGTTTTCAATAAAATTAATCTTTCACTTCAATGCACAATTTTGCAATCGCTGAATACGCTGGCAATTTACGCGCCACAAAGCGAGCCTGCCAACGCCACAGCAAAACAGCTACAAAATATTGCCACCTCGAATTTTACCGCTATATTTTTCAGTTCATAAAAGTTTATTTGGGCTCGATATCATGCAAAACCTAGCTCTTGGGAAACTGAGACCTTTCGTAGCCGGCAATCATTCCGCAATATTATGCTACATTTAACACACCGACGGTTCTGGCAAGAGGGATTCGTGGAGCCTTTTAGCTAAATCTATTGTATGGAAATGAATTGAATCGCTTTTTCTTTGAGATTTCATTTATTTTGATAGCACACGATAATTGAACTAGTGTTTATTTATTTTACTTGTACAGGCAAAACTATAACAGAATTGCAATGAGAATACATTTAAACTCAAACAGCGAGACGAAAGTAATTAATTCTTCATGTTGCTCCGTATCCAGTCGCCGTAATGGTAGACGCTAGTGTAGAGCGACGGAACGGAGGTCCCACAGGGCGAGTCGGCCCTCTTGCCACTTACGACACCCACTACTTCATACTTCCCTCCGTACACCGTCATAAGTGGACCGCCGGAGTCTCCTTTACATGTGTCCTCGCCGGTGTAACCTGCCGCACACATTTGTCGCCGCGACAGGTTCGAGTAGAATTTCTTGCATTTTGCTTGGGGTACTAGGTTGACGATTGTCGATTGTTTGATGTCGGATCGGTAGCGGCCGTTTCGACCCCAACCGGCGACGGCGAGACGAAGGTTGTAGAAGTCAGGGTTGTCGATGTCAATGGTTGGCAGGCAGATGGGGCGAATGTAATCTGAAAATCAATGAAAGAAGAGAAGATTACAAGAGAGAAGAAGGGTTAGGTCGAGTCTATTCTGGTTGGGGCTCATTCACACGAGGACAATTCGTGTTTTTTGACGAATCCTCTTTTTCCACGTTTTTTTTTTTGACAGTGGCACTACTTTTTAAATGCCCGTGTTCACATGCATCACGATTCATGAAAAATGACGGACAAGTCATAAATTACGTAACATATTCACGTTCGTCAAAAATCATGAATCGTGATTTTTTTGTGATGGATCCGCTGAAACTCTCTTCCAAGACTGAATTCTTGAATCACAAATCAAGTGTGAACATCTATTCGAATATTTTAACAAATCGCGAAAAAACTCGTTTCCGTATGCAATGTGAACGTGCATCCGTCATGACGTATCGTTTTCTTTGACGAATCGTCAATGACGGGCCCCTGTGAATGAGCTCTTCCTGAGTTTTGATAAAAGCATATTTACGGCGTCAGTCTCAGTATGTAAGTATATGAATGTATGTATATTTAGGCCAGGCTAGTGAGCTTTTCTTTATTTTCAAGCAAAGTTTCTTGTTGTGTTAACTATGATAACATATAGTACCTACTTTTTGTTTCGGAGCGTGAGAAACCTTTAATACTGAACTTAACTACCTACTCAGGATTTTTACTGAGGAAAAATGAAAATACGTACTGCCGATTTGAAGGCGAGTTTTATTCTGAATCTTAATGCATACATGGCTCATCCGGTGGGCACAGACCGCTGAACTTGCAAATGATCATGTAGGTTCTAGAATGTAGCCGTATATATGTACTTATAGGTATCTTAATCTAAAGCAGATGGGTGAGGTGTATTCATAACTCCTCCGACCCCAAGAGCGAAATTATCGGAAGATTCAATTTGAGAGTCGTTCCGACAATTTTGCCAAAAAAATAAACATTTCGGCGATTTTAGACATGACATGACATGACTGTGCTATAATTTAATGTAACATCTTGCATGCAATGTGTGTGTGTATACTTATGTTTTGAACAAATAAATTTTATCTTATCTTATCTTATCTTAGCCAAATTATATAAATCAAAAATGTAAGGAAACTGAAAATGACTAAACCTAAAGTGACGTATCCTAAATTTTCACTGATATTAAAGTTTTTCTTTTCATTCAAAATACTCTCAATCACTTCACTATGCTTTAACGAAAAGGCCATATATTTCACTTCATCTAAACTTATTCCTTTCATATTAACTACACTTGACTTGGAGAGAGTAGCATCCACGTGCAACTGGGGTAACGTGATAATAGGAATCTTCTCCACAATTTCTGACTCCAAAAAAATACGACGGTGAAGGTGAACTCCATAGATTTGCAGGTCACAAGGCTCGTCAATTGTCAACAGGTAAGTGCCGAAGACAAGTTGTTTACTGATCTCTTCACCGCATTGCTTAGTCAACGTCGTTCTCAATCTACTATAGAAGAGCCAGCTAGCTTCGTTGACTTGCTGGACCCTGAGCTTCTTAATTTGGATTTCATGTTGTTTACAGGGAGTATGGTCATCTTTAAATTTCATCAACTGTTCTACATAGGAAAGTTTATAGTATAAGGCTTGATTATCCGCAGTGCATAAAAACTGATCGCCAGCAGTGAGTGGTCGACATGGTTTTATTAACGGTAAGTATTTAATTGCTTTCGCCAGAAGGTGAGGGGATATTTGGGAATAACTGCTAAGGTTTTATTTTCAGATTCATGAAAGATTGGTAAGGAATATATCTTAAAATAGTTATAAGTTGAATTATGCGTAAGTGGAATATCCATTACAAATGTTATCTGATTATCTTTAATAAATGACTTTACACAAATGGTCTCCTCTATTTTCAATAAATTTGTTTCTAATGGAGGATACACTAAGTTTCCAGAGTGAGAAATCAATTCTAAATGATACAATAATTCTGTAGAATTCACAATTGATTGATGTAGTATCGATAATTTACTTAACGCTAATGCTGTTTCGATTTCACTTAGTCTAGCAAAGATAGTACGAAAACTACTTGTGAATACAGAAAATAATCCTGTAAAGTAAGTTAAAAAAATCCAGTTGTTTTGCTTAACAGATAAATCTTTCAAAATTAGTTCAATCTTAGTTAGGCTATTTTGAAAGTTTACAGTATTCTGATTTATTGTATCAGTTACATTAATGAAACTATCAAACATCTTGGAGACTATTGTTAATTTTTTGGAAGTAAGTATTTGATTATTATTTAACTTAGAAATAAGTTCTTCATATCTAACGGCGTCATCGTGATCTAGGTTATCAGTTATTAATTTTATAATAGAACCCAATGGATTTATAAGTCCTCTTTTAGAACGTTTCTGTGGAACTAGTTGTCGATATTTTTCTATAGTTATATCACGTATAAACTCTGTATGTATTTTTATAGTCGTAAATTCTTGAGAATATGATGCATTCCAATCAATAAGTTTACACATTTGTTAGTAGTTGTTAGTTATGTCATTTAAATCATTATAAATCGAGCTTGATTATAGTCCAGTGATCAGTTTGAATGTGTGCTAGACCTTCTTTTACCGGGAATATTCCTGGGTTTCCTTCAAGATTTTGCAGATGAAGGGCCAGCGAGGGCATCACTACTAACAGGATGCCGCACCACCTGTGGAGGCGTTTTACATTTTTAATAGGGGTTTTAGTAATTCTTTCTCCTACTTGTATTGGTAAAATGTTTCTTTCAGATTGACCTATAACTTTTGCTTTTACGTATCTTGGTTTATCCTTACTTTTACGCTTGTTAACGTCTTTCGCAAAAATAATTTCACCTTCATTAAACTCAACTCCAGCTTCACCACCTATCCTTTCCCTATGCTTCTCTTTTATTGCTACCATTTTATCTGTCACATATTTATACATGACTCTAGTTCGTTTTGTATGATCTTTAATCATTTTCTGGAAATATTGTTTTTCTAACTCTATGCTATACGGGTTATTGGTATCAGTATGTCCGAAAACAACTTCGAATGGAGTGAGTTCGGTAACAGAGTGAATGGAATGGTTATATGCCATAACCGAATACGTCATTACGGATGCCGCATCGGTACATCGTTTTTCGTACTTCGCCGATCTATATATTTCAATTATTGTGGAGTGAAATCGTTCTATCAGGCCCATTGAATTGGGGTTATTGGGTGAGCCAATATAAAGTTGGACTTTATGTAAGCTTAAAAATTCCTTCATCAACTCGTTATTGAACTCAGGTCCTGGATCGGAACTTATCTTTTTAGGAACGCCGTAGTATGACAAATACTTCATTAGAGCACGGACAACTTCTGGAGTAGATTTATTCGGAATTTCGATAGCCTGACCTAACTTACTAAAGGCGTCTATAAGGGTAAGATAAGTTATAACTTCAATACTAAAAAGATCTATAAATAATTCCTGAAACGGAGCACTCTGTGTTTGTGTCAGCTGTAATTTAGGTTTAATTGGCCTTTTTTTTTTCAGGATGGGAAATCATCAAATGACTTCTTCCGCTCTGGGCAGAGCGAGAGGGTGTGTCAGACTTTTACTGACTAAAACCCACCCGTGTTCCTTCCGTTGCCTGTGTGCCGGGGCCGCGATATCCCTTTCGGACAAACCCGCAACCCCAGCAGGCATTGGTCTTTCGACCCCGTCGGTTGGTGCTGACATCTCTTTGAGACGCGCGTGGAACACAACGCGCTGTCGACACGGGCCTGGTCCTTATCGGACGGCGAGCTGCCCATTGGTCACCGACCGCAGGCCCATTGGCCTTCTATCATATTTCATTGTCTGACATGCCTCGCAAGTATTAATGACTGCTGCTATTGTCTCCTGCATTCTATCCCAATAATAATTCCTACGAAGCCTAACTAATGTCTCTTTGATGCCACGGTGGCACGTGTTTCCTTCATGATGTTTAATTATTATGGTTTTTTGTTCTCCTTCATCTTCTACATAAATAACTCGTTCTGTGCATTCATAAAAAATAATCAAATCTTTCCTAAACAGCTGAATTATTATATTACCGAATAATTTACGATGTTCATTTTCTTCAAAATAAATTAAATACTTAAATTTTGGTTTAATGTATTGTTTCAAAAATTCTTTTATTAATTCTGGATTATCTGTTGGCAAGACAACTTCTAATACTTTCTGTTTGCCACGCGAGAGATATTTCACTTGCATTTCATTTTTGAGCTATGAGAACACTAAAATTTGATTTGGTTTAGTATCTATAGCTTCGTGTAAGATTGGTATTCCAGTGGACTCATTTAAAGCTGAATGAATTGTATCTAATTTACTAGCTTCAGGAACAGGGTATTCATTAATGTTTTCGTCTATAAACTCTATAGAACTAGCAGTTGCTGTTCGGCTTGTGTCTGATATTGTTACAGTTGATGAATTGCTGCGTTCTCTTTTCTTTTCAGTTGTAGACTTTTCTGTAACTACATTATCTAGGTGATCCGTATCTTTTTCATCAACGTTAACTGCAAGTGATCTATCATCGTCGTTAGAGTCTAAAGCATACATTTTTATTCTAGAAAAGGCGTCGGTATTGGTATTTTGTTTGCCATTTTTGTAAATCGATTCAAAGTCATAGTCATAATAGGAAGGGTTAGGGGTTTGTGTATTATAATAGTAAGATTCGTCATAATAGGGATCATATAAATGTTCCTAATCATTCATAGTAAGTTCATTTAACATAAAGCCTTGTTGCTGCTTAGGTTGGGCCGTTCTCATAGATACGTTACTATCTTGATTTTGGGGTTTTAGTACCTGGGGAAGATTCAATACAACTTGTTGCGGTGGTTTGTAACCGAATTGTTGCGGTGGTTTATATCCCAACTGTAGGGGTGATCTAAAACTAAACCATTGAGGTGGCCTATAACCAAACTTTTGCAGTTGCGAACCCGATTGAGGGCGATACTCGAATACTGGCTTGAATGGTTGACCTTGACCTATAGTTTGAGGTATCTTATTTTGTGTATTTTGGGAATTATTAAAATTAAATTTAGATTGAAAGGGTAAGGTGGGTTTGTTCGCGCCTGGTTGGGTTGTCGCTGAACTTGAACTTGATCCCGATATTTGACTACTGCCATGAATTCGGTTCCGCATATTATATTGATCTAAGAAATTGACTTCTTCAAGTACGATACTCAAAGCTGCTTCTAAAGTCGTAGGTGATTTAAGCGTAACCATACGCACCATATTTTCAGGAAGGTTGTACAAAAATACATTTAGAGCCGTATTGTTATAGATAACCAATTTAGTACGTCTTAATTCCACATCATCAATTGTATTCACCTTTGACATTAATAACGAGCGAACATTTTGGATTCTATTACAAAAGTCTAAAAAAACTTTCACCTGATTTTATTTTTAAAGATTCTAATTCAATATTAATACACGCTTCACTACGGGGGTCTCCAAAATGTTGAATCAGCAAATCTTTGAATGCGGACCATGTAACAATATCGTCGCGTTCCGATAAGAGCGCAGCTGCATCCTCTTTTAGTCTACTCGTTAAAACATTAAAAACGTAAAGATTTTGTTCCACACTGCCCTTAAATCGATCAACCACATACTGATATTTTCTCAAATAAAGGTTTAACTGTCTTTTATCACCATTATACAGTGGAATTAATTGTACAATTTCGTTTGGTATTGGTTCAACCATACTTATGATTATAGAGTAATGAACTGTTCAGAGGTTGCAACTCGCTTTAAAACAATCCTATTAAAATTCACACACACTTAAAATATAACAAACACACAATTAAAGCACTATAATGATTGGAAATACTAGATGAATTTCGTTAGTAAAACTAAAAATTTAACTTTATTACAATAAACAAAGATTTTGTAAAAAAAAAATCCTTAAGGTTACTTTACCTTAATACACTTTTCATTGAATTTAAAGTTAATACAATTTATTTTACTTAATTCAAAAATCAAATTAGAAATTTAACTAAATGTGAACTCTCTAACATTGACACTACTCTGTGTTATGTTTTAAGAATTGAATAGAGATAAGACCATATAATTTGATACAGAGTTATCAACCTAAACTAAACATTAAACACTGTTATAATGAGCAAGATTTGATCTCGAAAATAACATTTAAAACTTATGAAAAATATAGGAGGATTAGGGGAACAAAGGATTGGCGAAAAGATTTACTCACCAACCGTCCGCGACTCCCATACTCGGTGATTTGTGCACTCACGCGATACAAAAGAATATTTCTTTGGTTCGAAGGTTTTCCTCTGTTTTCGTAGATTTTACGCCAAATTTTATTTCTGAGGAATCTTGACGTCGGAAAAACGCGAAAACTACGGATTTCTATGAGAAAATCCTACCGGCTGCGCCACTTTTGGTTTCGGAGCGTGCGAAACCTTTAATACTGAACTTAACTACCTACTCAGGATTTTTACTGAGGAAAAAATGAAAATACGTACTGCCGATTTGAAGGCGAGTTTTATTCTGAATCTTAATGCATACATGGCTCATCCGGTGGGCACAGACCGCTGAACTTGCAAATGATCATGAAGGTTCTAGAATGTAGCTGTATATATGTACTTATAGGTATCTTAATCTAAAGCATATGGGTGAGGTGTATTCATAACTACCTATTGATCATTTGGAGAAGTTGTTCGTAAAGGTGACCGCACATTTATCCGAGCCGAACGCGTCGAACGAATCGAACGCTAAGAACGGTCGTTCAGATTCGGACGATTCAACGCGGGCGGGTGTGCGAGGTTTCATAGCATTTAATTTATGCAGAATTCTAAAATTCGTTTTGTTCGGCTCGTTCGACGCTTTCGGCTCGGATAAGTGTGCGTCTTTCTGAAATTTCCCTTTGCTTGTTTACAAAACAAGTCTAGAGTCTGTTTTGAACCTAGCAATAACAAAGTTTGTTATTTAATTTGTTTATATTCCAAATTGCTGTAATAAGTTGTTTCAATTATTTGTACTATTATTTACAATTGTTCTAGTCGACCTGGATTATGAAATAAGGAATAATAAAATGTGCTCTACAACATTTTTTTCATAAACATAAAACAACTTAACTTATAATTATATTCTACTTTGGAACTTTTGGAAGCCATATTCTCATATTATGTTCTTATCAAACTTTAGCAGACAGTTTTTGATTACTCTCTAATAATATAAATTACTATCGAGACTTGTTCGGTTTTTCGGGTTCCGTACCCGAAGGGTGCCAAAAGGAGCCATACCACCCATACAGTATGAGACAACTTAGATGTAGCATCGGCAAAATTCGTAAAACCGATCACCATCCGAACTGAGTGCGTCTTCAAAATCACCCATCTTTATTACTGCTTTAGGTGAAAATGATCTTTACGAAAACGCAATAACTTGTAAAGTCATTAACCAAATACACTCGTAAATTTGAAATGAATGCATGAAAATTTTCAAATTTATACTGTATCTAAGCTTCCGCTGTGCATCTGTCTGTCAACAGGCTCATGAAATGAAATGTCTCATGAACCGTAATAGGTAGACAGTTGAAATTTTCACAGATTGCGTTGTTCTATTGCCGCTATGACAACAGGTAATAAAAAATTAATAAAAAAGTAAAAAAAGGTTGGTAGGTAAGATACAAGAAACGTATTTTTTCGGCGTTTTTTTACTAAATATTTTACGGTGGTACAGAACCCTTCCTGTGCGCCTCGCACTTGGCCTGTTTTTTCTGTTGAGGCACTTACTTCGCAACTCCTTAGCGTAGGTAGTCGGGTTGCCAGGTCGCCACTTTTACTTAGTAAATTCTATATTGGCGTCTATTCTATCCACGAACGTTCAATACGTGTACAACTTAGTACAATTTCACATGAGCGAACTATTTCACGTGAAAAAGGGTGTGTTCCGCGAAACTCGTGTGTTCAGAGAAATTGAGAAGATTTTCGGAAAGATGACTGCCTAACTGGCACCTCGTCTGATGTTCGTTCGCTCGTATTATTAATTCATTCTCATTTATAAGCTCCCTAAAATTAGCTTTGATCATCTCTTGCGATGCCGATTTAAAATTTTAAACGTTTCAAAATCTCTGGCGAATGTTTGTGCTTTTGTGTTTGGTGTTCGTAATTTCGTGTTCGCTAGTGTAGACTAGCTTAAAGATCGAAGGTGGCTTACCTGTGTATGGCGCATCGCCTTGTATTCTTATCAGGGCGATGTCATTGTTGAGCTGCGTGTCGTCGTACTGCGGATGCAGCACCACATCCTCGGCTTTCATCACGATGTTTTCTATACACTTCTGTCCTTGGCCTAATACCGTTTTGCAGTCTTTTGGGAAGGTACGCTTGTCGTATTCAGCTAGGTAGATGTCGATGCTTTGGAATAATGTAATACAATTTTAATAGTGTTGTTTAACCTTTGAGAAAATCATTAAACATTAAATTGAAACTAGTGATTGCATGTCTGTTGTGATTGTGACAACTTGTAGGTAAGTTGCTAAAGACGATGGTCGCTTTAAGCTTATCATCATTTTGGATTTCACAATCATTAGTCGTTGGTCTAGTGGTCGCAAACGCTACTGCTGAGCATGAGGTCCTGAGTTCGATTCCTAAGTTGGGCAAAGTGTTATTGGGATTTTTTTTAAGGAATTTCTGGGTAGCAGCCCGGAGTCTGGATTTGTGCCCGGTGGATGGCAATAGGCTCGCCCCCTATTACATAGGTACACCTCTGCCCAACCCTTCGGGGAAACTAGGCGTGATGTTATGTTTAGTTACATCATTTAAAAAAAAATAACGTCTACTGTTGAACTTGGTCTTTCTTTCCTTCCTGGCTTTGTTATACCAAGCCATAACCAGAGAACACCTGACGAAGAAATTGATGATGAAACGGTCGTCCTTTAAGGCGAAAGCGTCAAAGCATCCCGCGAAATTCTAATGTTCGATTCAATTTTTGATCTAAATATGATTCGCGACAGTTTCAAATGTTTATTTATAGAATTATAATCATAAAAATCATCAATACAACTCTTAGTTCATGTAATCCTATTGAATGACTATTTCATGAAATCATGACATTTGAGGATTATGCTAACTTAAGAAGTTGTATTGTCGATTCTAGTGAATATAATTCTGTAAAGCCATGTTTGCTACGGTCGCGAATCATATTTTAATCAATATACAACCTGACTCTGACCTGCAAATTGCATAAAACGAAAGAAAAAGAATTTACATTCGAATTGAATTTCGCGGGCTACCTTAGCGCATGCCCCTTAAGGAGTTCAATCTTCAAAATTACAGCATCTTGAAGATTGAACTCCTTAAGGGGCATGCGCTAAGGTCATTCCTGTGGATGAAAGGCACACAGCTCCTTATCAAACATTAGCCAATAATGAATACTCACTCTACAATCTTGCCTCCTTCATCAAAGATACAGTGGCCGGCAGTCAGAACATATCGGGAGCTGATGAGGGATCCTCCACAGTTGAAGGCTTGCCTCTTATCTCCGTAGTCGAAAGTAATCTCCAGGAGTACCGTCCAGGGAAGCTGCTGCAATTCTGTTTCTCGGCCACCTGAGATAATGGAAGATAGATATAAATTTAAATTTTACTTTGTTATTTTATTATTTTTTCTTTTTTATTTATGTTTAGTGTATTTTTAGTTTAATTTGTACTTTCCTGTGCAAGTCTCAATAAATACTTTTTCTTTCTTTCTTTCACATATGGAGCCTTTTTAATGTTCTTTACTGGTTGAGTGAAATTTCAGGGAGTATTTACGATGTTTCAAAAGAATATGTTTAGTTGTTAACACGTTCAGCGCCGGGAGCCCTCCTGGAGGGTTTTAAATGTAGGTTTTTCTTAGCGAATTCGGCATTATAAACTGTGAAAATAGAGCCATTGGATATTTTAACAAGATTTCAAACCTAATGCCGGTGATACTCCTCGAGGGTTAACTTTAGCGCAAACGTAATGCCGGTGCCCCTCCATGAATCAACTTGCAATATGTATTGGCGGCATGTTGTATTATGAGCTCTATGAAAAATGGGTGGAGTCGAAAGTGTTAATGCTTGAGGAGGCCCATCTGTTCATTCAAAGTTAAACTGAACGATGTAATTAATGGCTTCCATTTTGGCCATCAGATGCGACAAGATCTTGCATTCAGATTACCGGTAAGCGGTTTGGAACCGGTAAGTGGTCTTGAGGTAATCAGCAGCTCTGAAAACCTTTTTAAAAGGAGGCTTTCGGAAAGTAACAAATTACAAGTTTGGTATTCATAACTTTCTGTCATGACTAATAAAATAACCCAAACGAATAATATTTTTAATTGAATAATATATTTTTAAACATAACTTAATTGTCAAACATATTAAATACAAGATACCCATTAAAACTCGTCATTTCGAAATACTTCACTAATTAATAGTAACACGAATTAGTTAATAGCATTGGAAATTCCACACCACAATTTGCGAGAGTTCCAAATGTTACACAAAATAATAGCTAGTGAATTAAAATGTCTATAACACGATATAGTTAATTACTGTGGTAACAGCTATGAAGTATATTATGTTACTTTTCCAGGAAGTTACATTATACAGGGTGGCAGGGACATCGACGCGAAACTGTTATCATGGATACTGTACATCATGATTCTGAACCCCCCTGCGTAGAAATTCTTTGCTGGTTATTTCTTTATAAATCTGCTATTCCATACATTTTGACCGCGTAGGTATTGCACTTTTTTATGAAACAGCTGATATTTTTTTAATAACCGACAAAAATTTCAACGCAGGGGGGTCCAGAATCATATACTGAATCCATGGTAACAGTTGTCGCGTCGATGTCCCTGCCACCCTGTATAAACAGGGTTACGTATATTTCGGAAATAAAAAAATTGAATATTCGCATAAATATAAACTCAAAATGCTAAATTTCGTATTTATTCGTGAAAAAAAAAACATAATTTAAAATCACGTATTTATTTGCCTTGGTAATCATTATAAGACCTATCTATTGTGTTTTTTTTAAATGCTAACATTGTGGTTGTTTTCCTGCTTAAGTCTTTGCCTTCGGTCATCTATGACAATATAGTAGATACTAAAATATCTATCAGTATCTACACTGTTACGTGGGCTGTGGAGGCTTTGTATATCTACATTTGCTAATCAAGGGTAGCTACATTTGGCGGAGCGCGCGAGGGAGATGCAAGCTGCACGCCCTCGCGGCTCTAATCGCCGCAGGAGACGCCCCGGGCGTCGGGAGTCGAGAGCCGACTTCCAGCCACCGTAGGCGCGGGCTTGCGGACGGTGAGCAATGGGCAGCTCGCCGTCCGATAAGGACCAGGCCCGTGTCGACGGCGCGTTGTGTTCCACGCGCGCCTCAAAGAGATGTCAGCACCAACTGACGGGGTCGAAAGACCAATGCCTGCTGGGGTTGCGGGTTTGTCCGAAAGGAATATCGCGGCCCCGGCACACAGGCAACGGCAGGAACACGGGTGGGTTTTAGTCAGTTAAAGTCTAACACACCCTCTCGCTCTGCCCAGAGCGGGAGAAGTCATTTGATGATTTCCCAACCTCAAAAAAAAAAGGGTAGCTACATTTTGTTGCTACTAAAATGACATCGCCAGGAGTTTCTTGCTGAACTAGATTTAGTAACTGGTTATGGATATGAGCGTATCCGTCTAAGAGTTCATCCTGTGGTATCTCATTGAAGAATGGTATTTGGAGAAGCTATCCAGCGTTAAATTCGTGTCCAAAGACGTACGACTAAAGTCATACAAACGCGGGCGGTGGCAACGCACGTGCTTCTTTAGTTACCTACGTCACGGGATTGTTGCGTTTATAAAATGTTTTCTTCAAAAATTTTCTTAAAAATGAAAACTACCTTGGATGAATGATTGCATAAAATTGTAAAAAAGTATAAATAAATAAAAGTTTATTCATGTAAAAAGGTAAAATACTAAATACAAATTTGCTTAAATCTACGAAAAATTCTATTATTACTATTATATTCTAAAATACAGGATGACCTAGTTCAGGCACATAACTGCCTGAACTAGGTCCTCCTGTATTTCAGGCGAGTATAAGACCAGAAAGCAGAATACCATGTAGGATTACTTATCTAGATAATATTAGGGTCTAATTTAATATTATTGTAATTGCAGAAGTTTAGTCGGTCAAGTCGAGTGCAATAAAAAAAAAAAAACCTTCGTAAATAAAGTATCAAAACAACCAATAGCGACACAAAAGTGTCTAGATTTCAGCTCCAATGCTATTGGAGAGGGATTCAAAAGTACTTGGAATAGTATTAACACCAAAGTTCGTTGCACAATTATTAAAAGTTAAGCCAAAATTACATTACGAAATTAGTGATATAAAATAGGGATTACGACAATTTTTCTTTTTTTTTGCCCACTTATTTTTCTTTTTTTACGTAATCTAAAGCTTACGGCCATACATTGAGTTAAAATGTACCATGACGTCACGAGTATGTAGATTTTATACTTGCTTGTGACGATGCGACCCCTACTCCCCAATTTAAAATGAATTTTATCTAAGTATTTTGTTATTAATATGATAAAGCAAAAAATACGTGTCTAATATTTTTTTATTATCTGACTGACGGACTAATTAGAATTTCTTTTTTTTTACCATTGCATCATCCCTGTTATAGGAAGACTTTTTCGTACAATTTTGCAGGCGGCGGGACCGCCTGGCGGGAGCGTTAAGGCTTGTGCAGACCAGCGCGACTTGTCGCGCGTCGCGACACCGGTTATTGTTATACTGTGTAGTTTTCTTAGAAATTGTATTGTTCGTGTCGCGTCGCGCGACAAGTCGCGCTGGTCTGCACAAGCCTTTAGTCACTCGCCCGCGTGAACTATGTTATGGTACTGTCACCAACGAAAAGTCGCCCTATAATGTCATTGTCATTTCATGTCACTAATTTTGCAATTTAATTTGGACTTTAGGTGCTTTAGTTAGGTTATGTAATTTATACGATACCTGCTATACGATCACCGATGGTCACTGCCACAGGCGGAGTTCCTTCCACTGAGCGCGTAAACCTTGAATGAGGGCTGTTATAAGGCCAAGCTGAATTGCCGAAAGAATTCCCTGGCCTAGTTCTAGGGCCATTGTCATAATACCCCGCTGGTTTAGGCTTATCTGTGCAAAATAAATAAAAATTGTGCAAAGAGGAAACAGTGTGGAAACGAACATGCAACTGTGAACGGATTTTAAAACTGTACTTTAGAATTTGAATGCAAGGAAGTGGCAAGTACGTATATAGACAAAAAAGTGCAAACAAAATATGTTTAAAAATATTTTGAATTTATACCGTGCAACTTTTAATTAAAATTCCCAAGCCTCCTGCACCTGATCAGTGTAACGTTTTACAAATAAAAGATGGCTGCTTTGTTTTACCTTCAACGTTAAAAGCGAAGCTGTGAATAGTGTTCGGTAACTTACCGATAATCCTGTCGCTGTCAGACGCCTCGCGTCCGCAACATCCTGATTCAGGCTCCGGCGGGAAGCTTGTTACGGGGCACTGGTTACCAATGTTACCATGACCACGACTACCATGCCCATGTGCGGGGAAAAACGGACTCGATGTAACATACGGATTATTATTCGCGTTGAAGTAGTTTTTAGGCGGCGCTGGGGTATTCTTCACCGGGTTATACCCGTAATCACCCCCTTGATTAGGGTATCCGATATTATTTCCGCTATCAGATCCCCAGCCATTATTATTAGGCCTGTTATCTCCAGCATCATAGCCGTTTGGATTTTGCGAATTTGGGTAATTACTGTAGCCAATGTTTGGGTCATCAAAATTATTTTGATTACCGAAATTATTATAATCTAAATGTCTGCTACCAACAGTAGGTACTTGGGCCTCGTCGGAACAACATACCTGAAACATTAATTTTAATGAGCATATGATTATAATAATTATAAAAATAAAAATTTCAAACAAGGGTACGATCCGCCAATATCAAATTGCAATTAGTAAAATATATTTTTTACTGGAAAGCTCTTAATTATTTTCCGATAGTTTGGTAGCTGTCATCCAACTTTTAATTGTGAAATTTTCGTGTAAATACGTTACACAGCTCGATGGATCCATAATTACACGGTTATTTATGAAACCATTTTATCGTGTTGCATTTACGCTCCAAGTATTTTTAATGACGTATTTGGTGATTAACGGTAATATTGGGACAAATATTGTTCATGTTTGACAGTTCGTAATAAACGAGGAGGAGGATTATGAGTAGAGGCGTATTTACAAAGTCTCCTTTGGCGATGTTAGAGAATCCGAAGAGCTCGCTGTATTCCTGGGCACTGGGTGATGCACAAGGGTGGGCAATTTGCCATGCATCTTGTTCTTGCTTGTTTAATTTCCCATATGATGCACATTGATCTGTTTTTACGCACTTGTCACAAGCTAAAACAAAATGTTACTAAAATTCAATAATTTATATAATCAAAGTTACGGGTAGGTCCTAATCGTCTGCCTGCTCTTGCCCCGTGTTAGTGTTAAAGCAGATTTGCTTTAACACTAACACGGGGCAAGAGCAGGAAGACCGACACGCCCCGTGTTAGTGTTAATGCAAATTAATCACAGATATGGGTATACAGGATTGCACTTCGACGTGAAGCCTGTTACCATGGATTCAGTACATGATTCTGAACTCCGCTACGTTGAAATTTCTCGTCGCTTATTAACAAAAAAAATCTGCTGTTTCATAGAAAAGTGCAATACCTACGCGGCCAAAATGTATGGAACAGCTGTTTCTTTTATATAACCGACGAAAAATTTCAACGCAGTGGGTTCAGAATCATATTATTATACTGAATCCATGGTAGCATGCTTGGCGTCGATGTCCCTGACACACTGTATAGGTATTTTGAAACATTATTTTTAAAATGAATAAGTGAATCCATTCATACATAATAATATCTAAACATAAAATCATGAACAAAAAGATAACAGGTCAGGAAAATTTACCCTCGGAAGCGGCTGTTGTAATTAATATTGCGATCAAACCGATAGCTAAATAGGTCTTCATTGTTATATCAGAAACGTTTCAACACTTGGCGTCTACAGAACACAATGTTTTCTCATGATCACACTCTAATGACTGATAGAATACTATAGCATCGAACTCAAACGCTTTACTAATTATCAGGCAATGGAGGAAATCTGGTATTTACT
The DNA here is from genome assembly GCA_947364205.1 of Agrochola lota. NCBI lineage: Eukaryota > Metazoa > Arthropoda > Insecta > Lepidoptera > Noctuidae > Agrochola > Agrochola lota. The sequence goes on along the minus strand of OX376223.1, from coordinate 10,195,180 downwards.
ACTAATTACATGTCGTATCGATGATTGGACTAATAGTTTTGTTGAGTACATTCAATGGCCCTGCGATTATGATGAAATTATCAAGTTCTTAGAAATAAATAATACTTTTATCTGTTTCTTTAGGAAAAGTTAGTGAAGAGGAAAATGTTACTAGTCTCATCTTTAGTGGCACGCACTGTACATCAGTGCGTGCCACTAAAGATGAGACTTGATACACCACGTGGTTTGTCTTGCACAGTAGACAATTTATAGGTCTTTTATGAGGTCTGCGCCGGGGCGTCATCGGGGCGGGCGGCGGCGGAAAGAGCGCGGGAAACGCGGTCAAGTCTCATCTTTCGTGGCGCGTATTATAGTAAAATTTTCCTCTTGACTAACACACGTGTAGTTTCATAGTGTTTCAAGCTTATAGGACCCCATTAGGTAGCCAAACACAAATCACAATTAGCGTATCCAGAATCACGGATTTTAGGGGCAGCAGTGAGTAATGACTGCTTGGGTAGTAAGCCTAATAACGTGCTTGATAAGGACGGGTGTGACGATGAAACTGCACGTGCATCGTATTGATACAAACCATTATGCACTATACTTACGTCTTTAAAGCTGGGGTGTGCTAATACCTACTTATATAATCCTAATTAATATTATAAATGCGAAAGTGAGTTTGTTTGTAACGCTTTCTCGCGGATTTGGATGAAATTTGGCTCATGGGTAGACCATGACCTGGGTTAGGACACTTATCATCTATGAAACTCGGATTTATGATTCACGGATCTGTCGATCCATTCTGTAAACGTGTCACCGTGAAGAGTGAGGTGAAGTGAGCATGAAGTGAGCTGTCAATAATGTCAATCCCTAGCTTTAGGTACAATGACAGCTCACATCAAGCTCACTTCACCCAAGTTTTCACGGTGAGATGTTTACAGAATAGCACGGCAGATTTCCCTTTTGCTTACGGATATGCGTCCTAATTGGCCTACTTTCCTCTTCCTGAGTATTACTTAATATTTTATATGCGAAAGTGAGTTTGTTAGTTTGTTTGATACGATTTCACGCTAAAACGGCTGAACGGATTTGGATAAAATTTGGCACATATGTAGACCATGACCTGGGTTAGGACATAGGATACTTTTTATCTCAATATTATCACGATATTAAGACCTATGCGAGTGAAACCGCGGGGCACAGCTAGTAAAACAATAAATAACGTTAAAACCTGAGAAAGTTCTTATAAAACAAGGAGGTAGGTTTCACTTTAAAATGTACCAGCTAAAAGGATAATTACATTTTAAAATCCTTTCCTCGATAATGCGACCACTTTTTGATTTCAGTTTACCGACGTTTACAAAGCGCTTACCGCCTAGCCGTGTCCACGAATACTAAAAGCTTAATACAAAACAAACGCATAATAGACTGTAAAACTGATTCAATTTTCATAAAATTGAAGGAAAAAGAAGCCAAACTTTCCAAAGCAGATGCATTTCAAACAGAATTTGTGAAATTCGCAAAGTGAATTGAAAAGCAGTGGTAATTGGTCTGCACTGTCTGCTGGGGAAAACGGAATCGACGCACACCGGGCCACAGCAGGCCGCACCGGGCCGCAACGGGCCGCACCGTGCCGTACCGTGTGACAGAAACTCAATTAGCAGGGAAATACACGCTCTTTAACATACGAAATCAAACGTTTGAGTATTTGCCTTCTGTGGGGAATGGCTCAAATGAAACACTTCGTAATTTCATACGGTTGAGCGTTTCGTGCGTTTTAATCTAGTCCCTTTATGGATTCCTAGAACTAATTTCACTTTATTAAGCCCACCAGACGTTTCTAAAGAAATGATTCTAAATAAGATTTTATTAGTTTCCACAATTACTTTTGTCCTAGATTATTCGTAGTAGGTACTAGTAATCAAATTACGAGTATAATTGTAGGCAATAATAGAAATAATAGAATCAGCATTGCCATCAAAATGGCAATGCTGTTTTGTAAGCGAATCGACAACTCCAGAAATCGATTAGTCTACAAATAAATTAACATAGTGAGGATCACCTCAAAAAAAAAAAAAAATTAACTGTCACTGTCAACTGTCAATCACCAATAATAAGCTGTTCACAGTGATACGGATGAATTTTTTGATGTCCTTAGAGTCTTTCCCCTCCTTTTTAGGGTTCCGTAGTAAACAAGGAACCCTTATAGTTTCGCCATGTCCGTCTGTTTGATGCCTGTCCGCGTCTTAGAAAGCTGTAATTTGGCATGAATATACATATTAATCACGCCGACAAAGTGGTAAAATAAAATAAGGAAATAATTTTTTTAGGGTACCTCCACTACAGGTAAAGTGGGAATGTTTTTTTTTTCTCATCAATCCCATGGTGTGGAGTAACGTTGGAAAAGTCGGCTAAAAATATTCAGTTTGTGAGCACTATTTTTGGATTCAGGGATCCGTTTGCGAAATATTAAGCTTTTAAGTGCAAATTTTTGTTAGAGTCAAGTGTTCCCCCCCTGCCAGCTAAATGGTTGGTTTTGGAAATGTTAAACGACAGTAGTATATATAACGAAATTAAAAGGAAAACTGCAGTTGCAAAAACGTGTTGTCCCATACATTCCATAAGGGAAAACATGTTTTTCAACTACAAAGTTAAGTTTGTTCTTAGTATAAATTCATCCCAACTACAGAACCCTTCATTGTGGGTGGTCCGACATGGACTTGGCCGGTTTTATGATTTAAGATTATTATGTAATTGTAAATAGAAATAAACCTAATATCCTTTATTTGCAAAGTAATAAATGATTTATGATTTCTATTAGAAATATTTGAGGGGTTAGTCGTCCGCTTATTAAACTAGAGTAACCAAACAAAAGCGGAGATATAGCTAATATAATCATAGACGTATAAACTAACAGGTAGGGCATATATAATGACATCGACGAACAATAACTCTGTCAAGTCAATTAACTGCCGTTTATCGGGCTCGTTAAACTTCAATTATATGACAGTGCCGGCAGTACATTACATACTCCTAGTGAGTAGGTGTTGGAGTTTCTCTTGTATTGAGATTTCTGCGACGTCAGAGTGCGTAGGTAGTATGTTGCCAATTTCTTATCTCTACCTCAGGTACTTACACGCAATAAAGACAATCAATCTGCCTAGCATTTTCCCAACTATGTTATGGTCGGCTTCCAGCCTAACCGGATGCAGCTGAATACCAGTATTTTACATGGAGCGACTGCCTATGTGACCTACGATACCATACGATACGATACGATACCCCTTGGTAAGACTGGTTGTCAGACTTTCGGGCTTCTGACGACCCGTAACGACTTTCAAAGATCCACGAATGATAGCCGGGACCAACAGCTTGCTTTCTGTGGCACGGAGGAGTCTCGGTATGTAAAGATGGGCACCCGTCCACGGGCTAACCCCGACAAGCGCAGCTTAACCTGATGGATCGACCCGTGCGGCTGTTGTAACTTAGCCACGAGCTCCTCAAATGTGAGTAAGGACATTTGAAGAAATTATTATTTTACTTGCTTCTGCCTGCAACTTCTTCCGCGCGAAGTTTCCCCCGACCCGCGTCGCATCCCATCGCCCGCCCGCGCTATTACTTCGTTTTTGCTTAGCCTTATTTCTGACTGTTTTTCTTTTTGCTCGGCTCCTCAGGGACGTAGCGTGTTGTTAAATAGCAACCTTCATAAGAATATTTCAATAGACCTTCATTAAGAACTGGGCTATCCAATGCAAAAATAATTTTACAAATCCGAGAGGTAGTTCAAGAAATTAGCGCGTACAAATAAATAAATAAAAACTGTTAAGTACGTGTCGGAGCACGCACAATGAAGGGTTCCTTAGTTGGGATGAATTTATCCCAAGAAAAAACTTAACATTGTACTTAGTTGAAAAAATTGTTTCTCCCATACATTCCAAATGCAAATTAATGTAGTTTGTACGCCCAATATTGAGAGATTTACCGATCAACGCACAACCTAAACCCCATATAAGTCATTCAGGACAAAGCATTTTATATGTATGGATTATAAAAAAGCAAAAAAACCTTATTTTTTTAAAACTTTTATTTAAATGCTCCAAAAAGAAGAAAATAAAATGTTCTTTTAAAATTGTAACTATCAACTTATAACCTCATTATAAACAATTTTTAAGATCATAAAAGGTTGTCGCGCGATTTACTTTTGTAAATAAACTAGTACCTATTGAATTGAGTAACTTAATCTGCTAAGTAATTTTTTTTTTTAATTTCAGTTTAATTAAATACTTATAGGTACTTACGCAAACCTCGCGATAAGCTTTTATGATCGTATAAATTGTGTATAATGAGGTTATAAGTTGATAGTAAAAATTTTAAAAGTAAATTTTATTTTTTACTATTTAGTTATTAACCTGCATTTTTATTCTCAGCGAACCCTTTCATTTAATACCCATACTATAGGAAAGCATAAAAAAACTTTAAAAGTCCGCCACATTGGATTAAGAGTGATTTCAGAATATTTTTCTTATTATTCTCGGCAAGCCCTTTCAATTGATACCCATATTGCAGAAGTGCATAAAAAATAACGGTTTCGGCATCTTGGATGTTTCGCCATATTGTATTTAGAATGACGTCACATTATTTTTCGAGTTACTCTCAACAAGCCCTTTCATTAGATACTCATATTGTAGAAATGCATTAAAAATAACTATTCCACCATATTGGATGGTCCGCCATATTGGATTTAGAATGACATCACACAGCATAGCATGTATTGTCATCCAAACTAAACTTGAATACAAAATTTCAGCTCAATCGGTTGAAGATATCTGCTTCAAAATTGAGTAGCAATATTCCACCAGAACAAACATACATACATACATTGCAAGTTAAATAAGAGCTTTAAAAATATATAAATCCAAGAAAATTCGCAGGTTAAAGCTAGTAGTATACTTAAATAATACATGATACGTAAGTACATTTGTGTTTATGGAAAATGCGATATTGTTCAGATATGTTGTGTAGATATAACGATTTATATCCAAGCATCTTAACATGTTCTGTAAGATCTTATTCAAGTTCTTCGATACAGATTTTCAACAAGTTTTCATATAACTATATTAGCATAGCAGACCATTTTCGAACAAACTTTGATATTATGTCATTTACTTAGATAAATTGTTGCGGCTGAGCGGTAATTTATAACTCTCCAAGGTAACTAAATCCGGGATAAGTCTTAAGGTATTAAAATGCGGCAGAACTTCGGTGTTCAGTTTTAAGGGAGAACAGAGCTGGCAGCCAATTTAATGTAGACACTAAACACCCTGGAAAAGGTCCAAAAACTATGTTGCGATTTACGAAACGTGGATAGTGAGTATAATTTTAAGGAATTCGTTGTACTTGACTGTGTACAAATGAAAATAAATTAGAATATTCTCTATTTCATAAGGATGTAATTGTAGATGTCCCTATAATGGCTCGTTCACACGAGGACGATTCGTCTTTTTTCACGATTTGTATATATTTTTTGTTGGCTGCAATGCTTTTTAAATGCCCGAGTTCACACGCATCACGAATCGTGAAAAATTACGGACATGTCTTAAATCATGTATCGTCTTTTACGTTCGTCAACATCTATTCGGATATTTTGACGAGTCGCGAAAAACTCGTTTCCGTATGCAATGAACGTGGATCCGTCATGATGTATCGTATTTTTGAAAAATCGTCAATGACGGGTTCCGTGTGAATGAGTTAAATAAAGAATGATATACATATTAATCACGCCGACAAAATGGTAAAATAAAATCAGTTTTTTTTTTACGGTACGTCCCCTGCACCTTTAGTGGGGATGTTTTTTTTTTCTCATCTATCCGATGGTGTCGGGTATCGTTGGAAAAGTCGTTGTAAAATATTGTGAGTTTGTAATCATAATTTTTGGATTCAGGGATCCGTTTGCGAAATATTAAGCTTTTAGTGAAAATTTTTGAAGCACTTTACACGAGCAAGAGAACCAATAAATACTTGAGAAGATTCGCGTGAAGCCAAAAAACCAAAATTACCCAAACTTAGATAATATTTTTGTAGTATAATATTCCTCTGGGTAGGTATGCAAGTCTGAAATCCATCACCCTAAGCTGTAAACTTTCTGTTCAAGACTTAGTGGCTCTCAGCAATTTCAGTAGAAGTAGTTTCTGAGTAAAGACCTAATAACTACAAAGACTGAAAGTATACTGTAAGCTCATGAGAATACATATTCTGTCTGTAGTTTCATGCTAAGGGAAATAATTAATCATGTGCGAAAATAAAACAAAAGAATTACAACACAGGTTCTGTATTTAAACAAAAAACCTGTGCCGTCGGGGACCCCGTCAGGAACGAATTTCTTTACGCAATACTCGCACGCACACACACACAATCCTAACTAATATTATAAATGCGAAAGTGAGTTTGTTTATTTATTTGTTTGTTACACTTTCACGCTAAAACGGCTGAACACATTTGGATGAAATTTGGCACATGGGTAGACCATGACCTGGATTAGGACATAGGATACTTTTATTCCAGAGACTTATGCGGGTGAAACCTCGGGGCGTAGCTAGTCGTATACCCTTAACAGAAAGAGACAGAGAGAGAAAACGTCGCATGGAGGGGTCGTGACGCTTTTTCCTTACGTGACGATTTCTACCAGAAAACTCCTAAGGCAAGCCGCGTTATGGAACTTCGTTCCAATAGGTGACTGTGTTTTTTTTTTTCTTTGGCTTTCAAACTATTAAACAGTTTGTATGGTTTTAAAGGCAACTTTTCATTCACCTAATGGATTTTAGACACACGCATGTCCGCCTGTACAGGGTTTACCACGGAAGCTTGCCTCGGCTTTACTCGGTCACATAAAATATTGTCAGGTTTCGATGTTTTGATTTTAAAAGGGTGTTAAGCAGAAAATATATATGACAAAAGAAAAGGATTCCATTTCAAACGCATTGTAGTGACAACATGATTTTCCTACATTTATTTTTCTGACATTTTCCAAAAAGACAACAAATTTCTAACATCACACCGGAGAATAAATGAAGAAATACAAAACGAAGCGGCATCCTGTATCTTTTTTTTCTTAAAACAAAAGTGTAAAGTTGGACTGAAAACTTTGTCTCACCATTTTCGACGCAAACAAACCCAGTTCCAACAACTTCTGACACCATAACTGACGCATTGATATCTATTGTCTCACTGTATCCAAGTCGCCACCCCACAATTATTTTTCTAAGATGGTGCGACTTTGACGGCACTCAACAAATATCTGGTTTCAATTTTCTCTCAATTAACTTCAGGTTACGTTGAATTCGACAAGTGGCACTTAGTTGTAATGGGTCTATGTGGTGAGGGGCTCTCGGGACCCTTCGTATTTACTGTTATATCGGAAGGGTTGCTTATGTCCCATTGTGACGCGATTCACGGTCTCATCGACCGTGGTTTTCTGAACTTTACCGTCCGCTTGTCAAGTTAGTTGAAAGGATACATTGTGGTGGTGTCATTCGTTCGGCTTCTTATTATTTGTTATTTAATAGATATAGGAAGTTTGGAGACTGTTTAGTGGATTGGAAACTAGTTATTGAACAGACATTAAAGACATGCTAGTGTGTCTTTAGCTTGACTTGTATACACAAAATGATTTTCGCAATGATTTTTGGGAGCCATGATTTTGAACCTAAATCATGTTGTGTAGTTGGTATAATGCATCAAGCTAAAAATAATACAGAGCTATACTGTTATTTCGACATGTGCAATGTAATCGCTAGAGAAATATATTTCTGGGTAGTAAAAAGAAAGCCTAAAATAATACTTATATACTCATATAAAACTTTTGAGCTTGTTTACTCCTCTAATCCGATTGACATGACTCCGCCGTCCTCACTCATGTCCTAATGGACAAACTGTATAAAACAAACTTCAGACAAGGATCCCTTTTTGCCAGGAAAAGTGGGGGAGTGCAGCTAGTAATAAACATGGAAACTGTATGAGACAGATTTGATGTTAGTGAGTGAATGCGCATTTTATTGTGAGCTAAGAATGTTTTGGGTCACTTAGTACAAGATTTTAAGAGAAACGTTGATTTCCTTTATGGCAATTTCTCTTTACTCTGTAGAAGAGGTGTATAGATTACCATTGTATTATTTCGTCCTGCCAGAATTTAATGCACTTGATCGATGATTTAGCCACCTTCTTTTACAAAAGATGAAATAATAAAGCAGTAAAAGAAATGCAATATTTTCGTTTACACAGAAAGCAAAAGTTAATAAATGACGAACACCACCCCCGCTGCACGTGTCGAAACATCGATCATGGCTCTTAGACGAAAACTGGGGTTCTCACCCTACGCCAAACATTTTCTATTATCTCGCATGACTCCGTTACGTTACGTTACGTGAATAGTTTCTTTGATATTGATATTTAGAATATTATGTAGTTTGAAGACACAGGGTTACTTAAAGTAATAACGATGTTGGCCATGTTGTTGGGAAAAGATATCTTACTTACGAGTGCATTTAGAAAATCTTATAAGAACTCCTGTTTATATTTTACGAATTGCAATAGACGAAAGAAAAAGGTCAAAGGTTGGTCTAATGGTCGCAAGCGAGTGTGAAGTCCTGGGTTCGATTCACAGGTCGGGTAAAGTTTTATTGGGTTTGTCCATCATGAATTTCTCAGTAGGAGCTCGGAGTCTGGATTTGCGCCCGGTTGATGGCAATAGGCTCGCCCCCTATTACATGGGACTTAAACATAACTGGCGAAATGTGGGTGTACTGCAGGTACACCTCTGCCGAACCCTTCCGGGAAAAAGGGCGTGATTTTTTTTTATGTGTGAAAGAAAATGGAACAAATTCAAAACCCGAGTAAAAACACCGATATTTAAACACCAGAAAAGGCTTGACATAACTGCATGACACTCCACTGATTTTCCCGAAGGCCTCTGCAGAAAATTACCTCGTACATTTAATGTCATTGGCCGTTGGCCAGAGGGTTATAATTTAGTTATAGCCGTACATCGTTAATCACTGTGGTCAAACAACGTTCACCGTAGTCCCAGATTGATGACCGTTTAAATGCGCTGATCGCTACTAGATTTTCTTGTTGTATTCTGTGGCACGTGTGTTTGTTAATTAGTGCGTGCATGCCTTTATTTGTGTGACTGTTTAGTTGGAACGAGATTTAGGGTGAATTTCACCAATGAAGCTAAACTGCATACCGTTTCATTGATGAAATTCCCCCTTAAAGTGTTGAACATAAAACTTTAATATTTTCTTAAAAGCTTGAGGCTTAACTTTAAGTGTAAGAAGGACATTTACTCCTTATGCTTGAACGGGGTAAGCACAATCTAGCAACGTGCATATGAAGTTTTTGAAAAAGAAAAAATCGAGAAAGTAAAAGTAACAGCAAGATTAAACAATTTATTAAAAAAAGTTTTTCAAAAAGCAGTAAAAAGTTTCTTTGACAATTGCTCATCCTTTTCAAAGCATACCTTTTACAAAGGACCAGATAGTATAATTATACAACTATAACAATCTTTTCATTTCTACAGCCGTTATCTCGCGATCCTTTGTATTCTTCGACACTGAATGAAAGAAAACTTTATACCAGGCACAGATAAAATAATTACTTCAGGCGCTTTGGGTAATCTGCCTAGGGAGGAAAAATTTAAGAAATGGAAGGACTAGGGACTTAAATTCGGAGAGAGGGGGCGACCAACCGAAAAATTTACTTCGTAAGGAGACCATCATTTTTAGGGTTCCATAGCTAAATGGCAAAAACGGAAGTCTTATAATTTTGTTATGTCCGTCTATCCGTCCGTCCATCTGTTCGTCCGTCCGGATGTTACATACCCATTTTACTTGGACACTATTTGAACTATATTGATGAAAGTTGGAAAGGTGTATTCTGTGCACCGCTGAAATGGGGCAGAAACATTACCAAAAAAAATCATTGTGGCGGCACTGCCCATAGATAGAACCGAGGGATGAAAAATTCAATGCACATAAGCGTGTGAGGTATTGTTAGATGCCATAATTAAAAAGATTATGATGTTTTTAAGTGACTTTGCTATTTAAGTCAATGGTTTTTGAGATAAGGGGCCCATTCCTTTATTACGTAAGACTATTTTCGCTAGTTTTTTACGCCCTCCCCCTATTATAAGTACAAATAAGAATAAGCTGACCTCCTCCCTTCGGAAAGTGGATCTGCCACTGGAACATCTCTAATAATAGGTGTTGCTTCTAGTTACCTATACGCATCCGAGCGAACCTCGGCACTCGCGCGGTATAATTTTAACTTTGCGCATTTTTGTCATCTTACGTTATAACTATCGAGACTCCCTCCCACCCCCTTGCAAGAAAAAATAAAACATTGTCGACCTCCCTCGACCCTAAATCGTTTTACGTAATAAATGAATGGAATGTGGAATGTTTTCGGTTACAACCGCAGAAATTACTTTGCTTTTCATAGTTATTCGAGAAATACTACAAGCTTATTTTTGCGGTCGGTAAAATCAATATGTATGCGTAAATATTCATCACGACTACGGAACCTTTTACTGGACGTGGTCCATAACGCACTTGGACGGTTTTTTTTACGTAGGTTTACGCTACGTTTTCGGTTATCACAGTGTCTAAAGTCATTGGGTTTTGAAACAGTCAGCGGAGCGTGGAACATTATCTACTTTGGAATAATTAGTTTGAGATATTTTTATGAAGGCGTGAGTAATTACTAACTGAGTATTTTAGCTATAAATAAACTGTCTTTTTCGGTAATTATTTAAGTTTATTTTTGGGATTTTGTAGAGAGGGAGAGAGAGATTTTTTTCAAAATCTGTGAATACAGATCAAAATGTCTCAAAAAGTTAGGGACAGTGTCCTAAGACCGTTTTCCTATAGCTACAACGGTTCAGGTAGCTGCCCTAACTGCTCCATCTCAAAAATCCACCCTGTTTAAATATATTTGTAATCACCTTCTCGAAAATGGCTCTAATTATTTCGATGAAAGTTACAATATAAGGGTTTACGGGGGCGAAAAATCGATCTAGCTAGGTCTCATATCTGGGAAAATTCATTTTCTCTATTTTCACCCGACAAGAGCTCGGTCGCCCAGGTACTTATTAAAATAAGGTTAACCTTCTGTAACGGACGCCGAGCATGTGCAACCTATTCGTGAGCAAAACAAAATTGTGTGCCGGTGTGATGATGAACGATCTTCAATACGTAAAAGTGGTTAGTCAAAGTATGAAAACCGAGACCCTATCTGTGCACCGTAGCACAAGTAGCGGCGGGAGCTCGGTGGACTTTTCACCATTTTGAGTGAGTTTTTAGTTTCTAATTAGATTTAAGAGGTCTTAATTGTGTTCTAATTAGTTTCTACTTAGTTAAATTAGTATAAGGAATCTTATGTGAATCTTATAAGGCCAACAACGTAGCATTTCTCGTGATTTTAATGTAAGAAGAAAAATGTTAGTATATTTACGTAGATTTGAAATGAGGTTTTTTATATGTAAAGATATCCTCAGGATCTTAGTGTCAAATAAGAGGACTAGGCTCAAAACTACTTGTTGCGTTCCAATTCTGTAAATCGGTCCAAGGGTTTTAAAGATAATAACAAATTTGTATAGTGAAAATGTTCAAAAGAGATATTTTAAGCGTTAATGTTCTAGAAACTTTTTAGTACATAAAGATACATTGAATACTGTTATGTGTTATGACAGGAGGATATAAGAGCTATGTTTTGTATAAGTTTGAGGGTAATCCGACTTAGGGAACTATTAAAAACAGAGCTTCAAAGAGCTGGACCATAGCGAAAATTGTAATTAGAATGGTCTCAAAAATCAGAGGCCTCGTTAAGGTAACGTAGGCTTAAGCAATTTTGTATAAAAGGCGGGCCATTGGGCCATAGGGACACAGTCGGTTCCCAGCTCTCGAGAAGAAAACAACTTCGAAATAAATAAGAAGAATAGAAGAAATCTTTTATTGAAAAATATACAGTCCACTTCAGTCTGGTCCATCGAGCGGCGGATATCAAGAACGAAGAAACCCGCCACAGGATCCTGGTCCACCAAGCTGCGAGGAAGAATCAACAAAGAACCCGCAGCAAGAGCGAAAAACGGAACCGTCAGTCAAGCGGGCGTCACCGAACCGACGCCACCAAGCAGGACGTCACATACCGGACGTCACATACCGGACGTCACATACCGGACGTCACAAACCGGACGTCACATACCGGACGTCACATACCGGACGTCACATACCGGACGTCACATACCGGACGTCACAAACCGGACGTCACAAACCGGACGTCACAAACCGGACGTCACAAACCGGACGTCACCGAACGGACGTCACAAACCGGACGTCACCGAACGGACGTCACAAAGCCGAAGAGTTGCCGACTGAAGCCGTGCCGGACCGTGCCGACCCGAACAGAAGAGGATCGACCGAGCCGAGCCGGAAAGCCGCCGACCCGAAGCCGAGCCGAAGAGTTGCCGACTGAAGCCGTGCCGGACCGTGCCGACCCGAACGAAGAGGATCGACCGAGCCGAGCCGGAAAGCCGCTGACCCGAAGCCGAGCCGAAGAGTTGCCGACTGAAGCCGTGCCGGAACGTGCCGACCCGAACGAAGAGGATCGACCGAGCCGAGCCGGAAAGCCGCTGACCCGAAGCCAAACCGAAGAGTTGCCGACTGAAGCCGTGCCGGAACGTGCCGACCCGAACGAAGAGGATCGACCGAGCCGAGCCGAAAAGCCGCTGACCTGAAGCCGAAGAGTTGCCGACTGAAGCCGTGCCGGACCGTGCCGACCCGAACAGGAGAGGATCGACCGAGCCGAGCCGGAAAGCCGCTGACCCGAAGCTGAAACCGAAGAGTTACCGACTGAAGCCGTGCCGGAACGTGCCGACCCGAACAGGAGAGGATCGACTGAGCCGAGCCGGAAAGCCGCTGACCCGAACTGAAGAGTTGCCGACTGAAGCCGTGCCGGAACGTGCCGACCCGAACAGGAGAGGATCGACCGAGCCGAGCCGGAAAGCCGCTGACCCAAAGCCGAACCGAAGAGTTGCCGACCAGAACCGAACGTACCGACCCGAACCGAACGTGCCGACCCGAACCGAACCGAAAACTGAAAAAAATTGGGATCCTTCAAGATCCGAAGACGCCTGAAAAACCAGAAGATTCCTGAAGAAAAGTCTCAAAAGACTTAGAAGATGGTGGTCACAAGGAGCCAAGGGGACGCAGCGAAGATAGAAGAACAGCGACGCATCCAGTTGCAGCAAGAGGCGCGACGCAGGGAAACGGAGCTGATAGAGCGAGAACGTCTAAGAAGAGTCTCACTGGACCCGCCGGCGTCACCTTTCTCCAAGCCAGCAGACACCAGCACAGCAGGACCTTCCGGGATTCAAGCAACAACAGCCGCGGTTCAACGAAGACTGGGATCACCAAGCAGATCGGTTAGGTCACAACGATCGACGACAAGTGTAACCACGCGGCTACGGATAGCGGAACTGGAAGCAGCAGAGAAACTGGCTACCATAAGAAGAAGGGAGTTGGAGCTGGAAGCGGACCTAGTCAAGAAGCGATTAGCCGTGGAGGTATCAGCTATCAACGACGATGAGAGCGTGCACGAAGAAGGACCCAGCCCTCCCCGTGAAGAGCCACATCAGAAGGTGGACGAGTGGCTGAGAACAAACCCCCTCAGCACACGGGGGGAGGAGGCACGGGGTGAAGAAGGAACCCGCGAAGAACAGAAGCAGCTGCGATTCGAGGTCCAACGTGCAAGATCACCGACTCCGACAAGGAACAGAAGCAGCATCGAGCACCTGGCAGCCACATTAGAGAAGATGGCGAGGCCCAGGCCTCGACACATGGACCTGCCGACCTTCTCCGGAGCAGCCCACGAGTGGTTGCCGTTCAAGGCAGCAGTACGAGATACGACCAGCATGTACCAGATATCAGCAGCAGAGAACATCCAGCGACTGAGGAGCTGTCTCAAGGGAGAAGCAAGAGACGCCGTGGCCGCCCTTCTGCATACGGCCACCGATCCAGACATCATAATGAAGACCCTCGAGCAGTGCTTCGGGAGACCGGAAGTGATCATCGACAAGGCGCTGGAAGACCTCAAGAAGCTGCCGAAATCGGGTACATCAGCCGCCGAACTGAACAGCTTCGCGATCAAGCTGCAGAACATCATCTGCGTGCTGAAGACGATCGACCGAAGAGGATACCTATTCAACCCCCTGATGACAAGAGAAGTGTTGGAAAAGCTGAGCCCGCATCTCCGATCCCGATGGTGTGACTACGCCTACGATCATGAAGGAACAGCGGACCCGGAGATTGTCGTCATGTCTCGTTTCCTGATACGCGAAGCGGACAGAGCGTTGCGGTACACATACGCTCCAGCTACGTGCGCTGCAAGCCAGAAAAAGGAAACTCGGCCAACTATAATGTTGAAAAGGAAAGCCAGCGTGTTCAACACTACTGCAGGAGCGGAAGAACAAAAGGATAAGTGTCCTAAATGTGATCAAGCTCACATCCTGACGCAGTGCCCCAAGTACAAGGCACTGGCGATAGAAGAACGCTGGAGGTTCTTAAAAGAAAAGGGGATATGCTTCAAGTGCGCCCAGAAGCAACACAGGCGCATGAGCTGCAAAGCCAAATCATGCGGTGTGGACCAGTGCAGCCGACCACATCATGCGACCCTCCATCAAGCGAAGAAAGAAGACCCAAGGTCAGCAGAACCACCAAAGGAAGAAGCGGTCATGTCAGTGGCACCACGCCTAGCTGCCGGATCAAGAGCAGTCCTGCTGAAGATGTGCCCTATCGTCGTATCCGGACCACGGGGAGAGGCAAGGACATACGCCCTCCTGGATGAAGGAGCTACCATTACCCTCGTCGACAAGGACCTGGCAGAGAGCATCGGAGTAGAGGGACCGTCACAACCACTTCATCTGAACGGGGTCAACATGTCGCAGCAAGAGATGGAGAGTCAGCTGGTGAACATACGGATCAGAGGCCTGAAGAATGACAACAGCTACAAGGTCAGAGCGAGGACAATGAAGAATCTTCGGCTGCACCAGCAGTCTATTCCAGACACGCTGTTGAACTGTGAGCACCTACGGGACCTGACATCAGAAGAGGTGTGCTACGAGAAGGCGCGCCCCGGGCTTCTAGTGGGAACAGACCACTGGGAATGCATCGTGTCCCGCGAGCTCCGAGTCGGCGGCCCTGATCAACCAGCTGCATCAAAAACACAGCTAGGATGGGTGGTGCACGGAACCGCGCCACGCAACACCATCTATCAAGAAGGAAACGTGCTGCATGTCTACGAGTCCGACCGAGCGACGGGAACGTGCAGCCAGGAACTTCATGACTTAGTCGAAGGCCATTTCAAGATCGACTCACTCGGCATACAGGGAAAGCCGAGAATCAAGGCGGCGGATCTACGGGCCATCGAGATAGTCGGAACGACCACGAAGAAGACTGACACCGGGTACGAAGTGAGACTGCCATGGCGACGGGACGACGTCACCATGCCGCCGAGCTACGGGCAAGCATTATGTCGGCTGAAGAAGATTGAGCAGAAGATGGACGCAGATGCAGAGTTCGCGGTCGAGTACTCCAAGCAGATCACCAACCTGCTGGACAAGGGGTACGCGACGCTGTGCGACGGATCCGAAGAGAAGAGCGCCATCTGCTGGTATCTGCCACACTTTGCCGTGCAGAACCCAAATAAACCCGGCAAGCACAGGCTGGTGTTCGACGCGGCAGCAAAGAGCAACGGCGTGTGTCTGAACGACGAACTGCTGGAAGGACCCGACCTACTACTGTCGCTGCCAGGAATCCTCTTCCGATTCCGAGAGAAGACGGTAGCGATCACAGCGGACGTGCAGGAGATGTTCCTGAGGATCAAGATAAGGCCGGAAGATCAACCAGCGCAGCAGTTCCTGTGGAGAGGCAACGAACGAGAAGAGCCTCCGAAGAAATACAAGATGACCAGCATGATCTTCGGCGCCGCAAGTTCCCCCTACATGGCCCACCATGTTCGGAATTACAACGCGGATGTGTACGGGCAGGGGTGTCCACGCGCGCTGGAAGCAATCAAGAGGAGCCATTACATGGATGACCTAGTGGCCAGCTACGAAAATGCCGAGGAAGCTTGGAAGGCGGTCGAGGAGACGAGAGCGGTACACGCACATGCTGGATTCACGCTACGAGGATGGAGCTCCAGCGACAAGACGGTGTTACGCGACGTGCCTCCGGAACTACACGCCAACCGAGAACGCGTGACAAACGACTTACGGCAGCGGTACTGGGTTATACACTTACGACCCACGGTACGCGCCGTAGAGAAGAACTGCGCCTTTAGTCAAAGACGCCGAGCGACGCCGCAGCCACCAGCTACAGGGGACCTGCCATACGCCCGCCTCGACCCGTTCCACCGCCCGTTTATCAATTGCGGGGTGGACTACTTCGGGCCAATGATGGTCAAGGTGGGGCGCCGCCGAGAGAAGAGGTGGGGCGCACTTTTCACGTGCCTCACTTCCCGCGCCGTGCACATCGAGCTCGTCACATCGCTCTCCACCGACTCAGCAATCATGGCGCTGAGGCGTATGGCTGCGCGCAGAGGCTGGCCAAGACTGAGGTACTCCGACAACGCGACTAACTTCCGTGGGGCGGATCAAGAGCTTCGCAACGCCTACACCGAGTGGATGCCTGCCCTGCAAGACGAGGGGCTGCTGCATCGAATGGAGTGGCGCTTCATACCTCCGGGCGCGCCCAACCAAGGCGGCGCGTGGGAGCGAATGGTTCGCTCCGTGAAGACAGCTCTCAACGTCACTCTCCGAGAGAAGGCACCTGCGGAAGAAGTACTGAGAACTCTATTAACAGAAGCCGAGTTCCCCATCAACGCAAGACCGCTGACCCACGTCAGCGTGAACCCCAGCGATCCTGAAGCCCTGACCCCCAACCACTTTCTGTTGGGGTCATCAGATGGGCTGCCAACGACGGGGCCCTGTGACGAGGCCGACAGAAGAACCTGGCGAGCTAGTCAAGCGCTCGCTGACCACTTCTGGCGACGCTGGCTACGCGAGTACCTTCCCACTCTGGTACCTCGCGGCGAGCCACAGAACGACGTGCGACCGATGCAAGCTGGCGACGTGGTCCTCGTGGTCGACAACACGCTGCCCAGGAACACCTGGCCGATGGGAGTCGTCGAGCGCACACACTGCGGACCAGACGGCGGCATCAGGGTCGTCGAGGTGCGGACCAGAACCGGAACCTTCCGGCGCCCCGTGAGCAAGCTCGTCGTCGTGATGAAGATTGAAGAGGCTACGCGAGCTGCGCCGGGGGGAGAAATGTAACGGACGCCGAGCATGTGCAACCTATTCGTGAGCAAAACAAAATTGTGTGCCGGTGTGATGATGAACGATCTTCAATACGTAAAAGTGGTTAGTCAAAGTATGAAAACCGAGACCCTATCTGTGCACCGTAGCACAAGTAGCGGCGGGAGCTCGGTGGACTTTTCACCATTTTGAGTGAGTTTTTAGTTTCTAATTAGATTTAAGAGGTCTTAATTGTGTTCTAATTAGTTTCTACTTAGTTAAATTAGTATAAGGAATCTTATGTGAATCTTATAAGGCCAACAACGTAGCATTTCTCGTGATTTTAATGTAAGAAGAAAAATGTTAGTATATTTACGTAGATTTGAAATGAGGTTTTTTATATGTAAAGATATCCTCAGGATCTTAGTGTCAAATAAGAGGACTAGGCTCAAAACTACTTGTTGCGTTCCAATTCTGTAAATCGGTCCAAGGGTTTTAAAGATAATAACAAATTTGTATAGTGAAAATGTTCAAAAGAGATATTTTAAGCGTTAATGTTCTAGAAACTTTTTAGTACATAAAGATACATTGAATACTGTTATGTGTTATGACAGGAGGATATAAGAGCTATGTTTTGTATAAGTTTGAGGGTAATCCGACTTAGGGAACTATTAAAAACAGAGCTTCAAAGAGCTGGACCATAGCGAAAATTGTAATTAGAATGGTCTCAAAAATCAGAGGCCTCGTTAAGGTAACGTAGGCTTAAGCAATTTTGTATAAAAGGCGGGCCATTGGGCCATAGGGACACAGTCGGTTCCCAGCTCTCGAGAAGAAAACAACTTCGAAATAAATAAGAAGAATAGAAGAAATCTTTTATTGAAAAATATACAGTCCACTTCACCTTCATAACTAATTAGAACACTTTCAAAAACGAACTTTACCTCTACACTTTGACCGTGTGAGTCCCATATTAATATGATCTTCCTTATATTCCAATGGACTAAAATCTGTCACTTGAAATTCCGAGTCCAGTCCAAAAATTGCAATGACCAATTCCCCACAGACTTATCAGATATCACCCGGAACTAAGCTCCTTAATTTAGCGAATAGAGGTGAACTCTGCGAATAAAGGTGAACAGCGAATTCGCTGTTGGTATTTTGTGAGTCTGTCGCATCCGTCACTGCAGTAAGCCGATTTGTCTTAATTCGGAAACAGGCCAATATTCATTTCCCTCGGTAAACTCTATTTTGTAACGCATTTGAGCGATTGCCGGTTTAGGGGCTTCGTTGGCGCGAATTTCGGTGAAGTAACTGTTTTCGAGAAAATTAGTTTTTGGGTGATTGGCTTTTGGTTTAGTGATATTTGATTGGTTCTTCTTAAGGGTCCTTAAGTAATTTTATTAATTTGGTGTATCGAAATTGTCTGTCGATTTAAGTAGATAACGGAGGAAAATACATGTTCAAATATGTAGTAGATATGTTAAGATGAATCTAGTTCGTCATTTTTCCGTTCCTAGTACTGAATTCCTTTATGGGTTGTTTTAATGAGTATCTATGTAACAGAACATATAAGTTAAAGTACCTAAGTGGAAAATCTCTTAAACTAAACAGTAACCGTAACAAGTAGATAAAACCTAAACTTTTTATCGAACTTCAAAATTATGCTAAAATCGGTGTCCTGATATGTAAACAGGAATGTTTTAATGAAATCAAATACGATCCTTTTATGCGCATATTTATGGTTCGCATTTAAAATATAAATCCAGCGCGGCAGCTGTAGAGGCCGTCGACGACATATTGCGTCCATGTGATACGAGCAAAAAACTCCAAACTGCGCAAAAAGTTACTTTTATTCCCACTGTTTCACTTCATAATACGTATTTTGTTGGACAAAGTTAAATGTTGTCGCTTAAACTTCCAGTGTTAACAGGGATAGTGGTTGAATAATGGTTGGCTATTTTTAGGACGTATTTTATTATTGTGATCTTTTAACGAACAACAAATTAGGTAATCTATGACCTAGGTTGAAGGCTGACACAAATGAAAAGAAGGTATCCGAATCAAACCAAACTTTATTTGTGAACATAGGTACATAAAAGGTCTTAAAATATACATTTTAGAGTTGTTCTACCAATGCAATGGTATACAAATAATTTGTTATATGTATAATTTAAATAAGTACATAATGACTCGGAAACATGTAATAATAATAATAATGAATTAAGATGATAAAGGTCCATTTTCGGTAGGTAATAAAAGTGTGAAAAGTATAACGGTGCCCGAAATTAGCTCCCATTTTTGTGAAATTCAGAAAACTTTCAAAAGGCATTACAAAACTGCAACCCCCTAACTCATATTAATAATGCCATAGAACGTTAATTCCCACTTTAACTTGACTATTTTTTTTTATAAATCTCTTTGTCGAGACCTCGTTTTCACACATCATAAAGCACGGCGTCGTAATTTTGAAACACTCGCTACGTCTGGGTATGAAAGGCCTCCTTCACCGTGACTCCGTCCACGTCGCTCCGTACAATTTTCCCCTGCTTTCTCGTTTCGAGGGCGTTTGACGACTGGCATATAACAATGATCTTTTGACTGGCGCCAGAGCCAGCCAGGTGCGAACTTTAAAACTATGCGACTTTTTAAAGTGCCCGTTTACAGCTGCAAAAAATTAGACGACGAAATAATAGAGAGTCGGCGGGAACAGCGAGCGGCAGTTCTCTCTTCCGTCCGTTTATTTTTCTGTCATTAGAATAAACTCTGCGCTTTTATATTGCAAAAAGTATTCATATTGTTGGCGGAAACGGCTTGAAATGAACGAGTTCGCGACGAAATCTCAGTCAAAGTACGTTTTTATTAAGTTCTTTATTATATTCACGTTAGATACAGAAGACTTCACAATTATAATTGTGTTAATAAGCCGTAGGGGCTTTTTCTTCAGTTGTAGAAAAAAGTTGGTATACCTATCTTCCTAACTATGTCATTAACAGTTAGATCGTCTAACATTTGTTTAGGAATTCTAAGATTGAAATATTCGTTTACTTTCTCAACCTTGACTTATTAACATAGGGGGCTAGGTAACTGAATACCTATGTACCTAAATGTCTCAGCGAATACCGCAGGTTTTACGAGCACTGAACCAAAAAATAATAATTTAATCTTGCCAAAACACCGCCGATATTTCTGTATATTGCCACAACAATCCGTTTCACTTGCACTCTCTCCAGTAAATAAAGGAGATTACATTCTTCTTGCGGTTATAAAATGGGTATAATAAAACATTATGCGTCCCTACCGCCGTTATTTGTGGCTGCACTCCACCGGGGCGCGGCAATAAGGCAAGAACACACCAGCGGTGTCGCAATAATGTTCCTCAGAGTTACGATGTGACAGATACTTTACGCCTGTGGTTATTTCGGAGACGCTATCGCACAATGCGGCTTGTTAGGTCGATATCTCGGATACACGGATGCGTCAAGTGTGTACGCGACTTTACTGCAAGGGGGGAGCAAATGAACTCGGTCTGTACTCTGGCTATGATATTTGCAAATCTTTAATATTAAATGCACAGTTAGGGGAGCCGCGCTTACTTTGTTATCTGTGGCTAGCAGCCTAGTATTAATGTTTTGCCACGTCATCAGGATAGTTATTTTATGACTTTTACATGCATTTATGCTAATTGTTTGAAACAAACATAAATCTATACTACTTGAGAATAGGTATACTTAAGCTCTTGTTATGTTCTGAATTAGTAATAGGCACTGTAGGCAGTGTACAGTTCATTCAAGTGAAGAAGATTTCCTTTTTATTTTTAGCCATGTAATTTAGCTAACTGAACTGGCAATATTAATTGGGTAGGTCAAATTTAGAAAATGCGTCGGTCTAATTATAGGTAAGTATGGAAAACCACACCATCACCGACTTTTCATGACAAATTAAATTAGCTAACGACAGAACACAAGTTACAATTAGTATGCAAGTAATATGCAAGACTTATCCTTTGGGTGGTGTGATTAAATTAAAGAAAACGCAGTAATTACGCAGCGGCGTCATTATACAAAGTTGGCAGGTTTACGAGAGACGCGCGGTCCACCGCAATCAAAACGTTCCCACTGCCGCTTACAATGACTTAGAGTTCATGGAAATGACGCGTTGGCAGTAATTTAGAATTAAACGATTTAGGCTGAACAGTTTTTTGTTGAAAAATGCTTCATTGGTAATAGGGATATTGACTAAAAAATATTTTTTTTGTCCGTCAGATAGATTATTAAAAAATATTGGATAAGTATCTTTTCTTTTTTAAGTAACGACGAGTAAACCATGACGTCATTCTCCGGTAGATTTTATACCGACTTGTGACGTAGCGAGCCCTCACCGCCTTAAATGCGTTTTATCTAAATTATTTTTTATTAATATGATAGAGCAAAAAATACGTGTCTAATATTTTTTTATCATCAGATTGACGAACTAAATATTTTTTTTTCCCCCAGTCAACATTCTGATTCAGTGAGTAAACTTGAGTGAGTGTTGAGAGTCCCCCGCCAATATAATGTTATACTAGTCCAAAATAGAAATGACAATGCAAATAAAAGAAAAATCTGTCAGTTCTGTTTGTTTCAGGCTCCGCCAACAAAAGTAAAAATTCCAAAAAAAAAACCCGATTACAAAAATAACAGCGTATCGCAGTCACATTTATAAGTAAAAGCTTATCGTATACTCTCGACTCTTACGAGCGCGTAAATGCTGTTAACGTGGCGCCATAAAAGCCATTAACACGTTTTTATTTCGATGTAAGTATTTATCGGAAAACACAACTCGTATTAAATGATATTACTGAGTTATTCATACATGACTTTTTGGTTCGATTTGATAGAAATGTTTTGTTTTGAAATTGAATTGTAATGACGTTAGGAAAGACATAGAAATAAGGTACATGGAAGCCACGCGAAATTAACACTACATATTACATGGAAGTCAAAAATCAATCTGGCTAGTCTTTTCCCAACCATATTGGGGTCGGGTTCTGGTCTAACCAGCTGAATACCATTATTTCACACATGGAAGTGACGATAGGAACTACATAGAAATTAAAACAGGAACAATAACAAAAACACAGCAATATGAATTATGCAATTAAATTGAAATGACGTTTACAATTTACTGAAAATTGTACTAGGAATTGAATAGAATTCTGATTGGAATTTAACGTGTCGAACGGTTTATGCAACGGTAGAACAGGCCACAATGGATTTTCTATTATGTTTCCAACGTTCAATGGTTTAATTAAAATGTCCAATATTTAGAGTATGGTCTGTTTCAACAGTATCTATCTAAATATGAAAATGTAAACAAATGGATCAGAAACAGATCTCCTTGTCTCCACAAATTGAGTGCTGCTGATTTGATTGTTATTATTCTTAAACCCGAAAGTCTCATTTTAAAACACTTTAAAGATCTTTTTCATTTGACAATTGACGATAATTGATTCACCTCAAATTTCGTCAATGATTTTGAATTACAATTTAATCATTTATTCAAACAATCATTGTTGGAAAAAGTGGTGTGATATAAAGTGAAATCTTCTAAATACGAATTAATGTGTTACTAATTCCCTTTAGTGAGTGATTGCCTAAAAAGTTAACCTCATCAAAGTTTGTTTACACTTTTATCAGATACTTTTTCAGCAGACTATTGGTATTTAAATACGAATTAATGTGTTACTAATTCCCTTTAGTGAGTGATTGCCTAAAAAGTTAACCTGATCAAAGTTTGTTTACAATTTTATCAGATACTTTTTCAGCAGACTATAGGTATTTATTTTGTGGATTAAACATCATTGGATTAAGGCATTTCTTTTTCGATCGTGTATGGTAAATGCATTGACGATGTTAAGGTAATTGCGTAAAGGTGTGTCCAGACTCCAGGCACCCGTCTAGCGTGCTAATAAAGCTCGTATAAAATTAATTGCAGCCATTAGGGACGCTCATGTTTAGAGCCGAACGGCTTGATAGTATTTTATGTTGTTGGTAGATAAGGTTCAGTTAAGTTACTGTAATAAAATGTATTAAAAACTTATTTAGATTTTTTTTTAGGTGCACTCAAATAATAATTTGTGTTTTCCTGTCCCTTGGTTATACAGAAAAGGAATGAGCTAACTCTCAGCTCAGTAGGTACCTATGTATGGGCTAGTGATTTCAGACCCATTAGTACAGATTTCTTCATAACTTTTATCTTCACGACACTTACGAGTGTCCAAGAGTTATTCAAGAAATATTAATGAAAAAAAAAACTTGAATAAATTAGATTTTTAACCTCAAGGGTCACCGCTTAAATATTTTGCAAGTAATTGTTTGTTGTTATTGTTTTTTCATTTTTATTTAATGTGTTTAGTTCATTACGTAGAATGAAGACTATTTTTGTAAAAAGTTTAATGAAATAAAAATTGTAGTAGTTTAAGAATTACAAACCTTTAAAGGTAACTCATCCAGAATCTCTTCGTCATTGTAATAGAGACGTTTTCACTAGTAAGTTTAGAGAGATGGATGGATCCATTCCAAAGTACATGCCTAATTGTAAGTTGAGGAAAGTCATGGCGCCCGGAAGGGTGACTACGGTTAACGTAATAGCAGCTGACAAGTTTCCACTGCTGCGGGACGGATTAAGAAATAATATAATTAAGAAAATATATGTAATTAGTAAAAGAGAAATTATACCATTTACTCACGACGCAACCTTTCGGAATAATACAGCCTGAAAACTTGAAATTAGGAATCTTATACTACTAAACGGGACGTAAAACTTCCTTTGAGATAACAATTTTCAAAACTCCCGGAAACATAATTAATCCTGTGTTAATTAAGAAACCCTTTAGAGAAACAATACAAACTAATTGAAAAGCAAGCGCGATCACATACTCGTATCTAAACGTTTGTCTGATCCCTCATTTATTTATTCCTGGAAAGAATTCTACGATTTAATTTGTTTATGTGATGTTAGCTGTAGTTAAAGATTCTGAGAAAAGCCTTCGGAATAAACGAATGCCTAGCTAGAGTAACTTGAATTTCCAACTTTTTAATTGAAACGCAATATGAAAGCAACTACACTTTACACCAATCAAATAAAAAGAAAAAAATTGTATTTGTGTTTGTAATTAATAAACTCACAAACTACTGGACCGATTTAACAAAAATAATTTACCAGTAGAATGTTATATTATCATTCAGTAACATAATCCTAACTAATATTATAAATGCGACAGTGAGTTTGTTTGTTATGCTTTCACGCTAAAACGACTGAACAGATTCGGATGAAATTTGGCACATGGGTAGACCATGACCTGGATTAGGTCATAGGACTTTTTATCCCGACATTCCCAAGTGATCGAGACTTATGAGAGTGAAACCGAGGGACGCAGCTAGTAACCTATAATTAATAAGGAATCACGCGGGCAAAGTCGCTGACGGAAGCTGGTTATTATTAAAAGCCTGTGATATACTCTCTTTCCACTTTTTTATTTTTATTTACGTTCCCTGATTACTCGAAGACTGCTCGACCGATTTGGGTAATTCTTTTTTTGTTTGAAAGGGTACCTATACTTTCCAAGTGGTCCCATTGCCACTAAGTCAGGATCTGATGATGGAATCCTGGAGAAATCTAGGGAACTCTTAAAATATTACAGGCACACCTATAGCGATTTGGATATTTATATAGTAACTCGTATATTTGCTGTCCGAAAGCGCCATTTGGTAAAGTGGAACTGATGATGGACACCACAGATGGCCACCTGAACTACTCAATAATAAGTATTTCATGGGTTGCGAGCGATTACTTTAATATAGTTGCCAAGTAATTTGTGCTCGTCACAATACATATGGTGAAGTGGAGCTGATGGTGAAGTACCAGGAGAACTCCTCAAAAATTAACGTTCCTGCAACGGGAAAAGCAATATTTTGTAAAAGGTGATGAGCAGTTCACATTATGCTATTGTAACTTAGATAAATTACAAACTAAAAAGAGAGAATTACAAAAAAAATAACACTACAAAGTGAAAAATAAGTTTAATTTCGAAAGTCGGTGTTTTTTATTTTACAAGCATTTCTAGTAGTCTGTAAACTGACAGACTTTGCATACATTCATATATTCCAAGGTTACTGAAGTCCTTGAACACTAAAATAAACCCTACCTGAATTTATTACCCACTTCAATCCTATACTTAACTACCTTCGCAAACAGTAAACACGTCCTCATTACAGGACCTAGGGCCTAACCCTGCAGCATCCAAGGCGTTTATAAAATATAATTAAGCAATGTTCTAAATTAAACGCAAACAGAGCAACACAGCAGGCTAGGGTCAACATTTGACCCATGTTTGTCTGTATAACGCGACTGTTTAGGATGTGTTAAGGGTCCTTGCATCCAGGGTTGCTGCTGGAAGTCTTGTAAGATTTATGTTCGGTCCCTGGTCATAAACAACGCCCCGGAGACCTATGTTTAGTGGGAATAACACAAATCTTGAGGTACATGCGTCTCAGATTGTGCCGCAAACTGTACTTAGTTTATGTTATTGCATGCATTTAAGGTATTAATTAAAGGAGTATAGAGACGTGGTTTTTGTGGGTGCACTGATTTGGTATCAAAGTTTCCTTATTTTTATTTCAGGCTTTAAATGGTCCGATAAAGAATAGCAACTTAACATCATTTTTTTTGCACAACCGGTAAGCTCTTGGCCTGAATCTCACCATAAGTGATGATCAGGCCGAAGGTGGAGGCGGGCTTCATCCGGAATCCTCAGCCACAGAGGAACTAGCTATCGTACATCTAACTGCCGACACAGCAATGCTGTTAATATTGTTGTTATGGCGACAGACTTAAATAAGATGGTGGTAGCTAGCCAGGCGGAGTTAAAACAATCCCTATCACCAACCAAACTGAGCAGAAAATTTTGCCTGCTCTGGGAATCGACCTCTGGGTCTAAGACAGGTGGTCTAACCACTAACCCACAGGGGCGCTTGATTTTTCGTTAGGTAGTACGGCCCTATTGCAAAACTTAAGAAACCCTATCCATACGATTGTTCTTTTCTCTTAACATTTCCTGTTATAAATCGAATGCGCCAAATCTCATCTCTGAATACATTCCACATAAATAGTTTCCGTATATTACCGGATTTACAGCAGCCATGCACATTCAAATATCATTAGTTTCCACAGAGTACGTGACACCGAACATTTGTTTCCAATTCTCTCGAGGATTTTACAGAAATTTACATTGTATATTTTTACATAAAGCTCTGTTCACATTATCGTGGCGTGAACTTCTTTAGTAAACCGTCTGAAAGGTTTGCGCTGAATGAAACAAGTTGAAACCACTTTGTAGCTTAAAGTCATCATGACTTCAAATAGCACCCAGCATGTCCACAACTAAGTACATTAGGCTTAAAATTTAATTTCTGCAATGCATCAACCAATTGTTATTGTCGGATAAAACTAGATACTTACTTAGTAGGTACCAGTAGGCAATCGAGTTTACTAATATAATATCACAATGCAAATTAGACGCAACACTACCAAACTTCCACTGATGACACTATCATTAAGCCTGTTCAATACAAGCAGATTTAATCAAGTCACACGTGATACCAGCAACAGTGTAGACACGTCATTACACAGGCCATCACGACAAAGTTGGCGTCGGCTGGCGGGTGTGAAATCGCAAAGTTAGCTCCACCTACCTCATACAGATCCTTAACTATTTGGTACCAACGATGCTGTACTCGGTACTGAATAGTTGCAGGCATACCTCGCGATACTAGTTACTCTCATAAACTAGCGTAACACATTAGGTATTAGATAGCATAGTGCTTAGTTGTATATTTCATATTTGACGTGTGATGAAATGGAATTTGTATTATTTGTGAGTGTTTAGGGACTGTTGCCATTTAAATTAAGGGGGAAAGTTCATTGAGCAATAGAAAAACGTTATGGGACCGTTGTGTTTGTCATTGAAAGTTTTTAAAATTAAAGAGTAGGTACCTTATCAATGTAGTTACTGATATGTCATTAGTGTCTGTAACAGAAAATTAAACCATCTTCATGATCGGACAAAACTTTGGGTAGGTAGGTACTAAGCTGAATCATATCTAAATTAATTTTGATGTATTATACGGTCGTGTAGTATATAAAAACACATTATAATCATTTTATACTTTCACATTTTTGCGTCTCAAGCACAAATTGTGATTTAGTGCCTAGTTACTTACCAGCAAGAGTTATTACTACAATCTATCTTTAGGTTGATCCATGTCTTAGTGTCAGACTGTCCTAAGCCATACATTTTTTGTCTACAATGTGTAATTTCGCCCTTTATGTGTTTTTATCTTACATTAATGAAAAAGAAAGGCTCTGCATCGCAGTTAAAAGGATTAAAGCTGTTTCTAAAAAACACGAGTTTGATGACATTTTGACGAAAGTGAAATGTCTATGTCTAGTACATTTTATATGAAATTGCGCGCTACACTTAGAAGCCATTTCCATACTGCACTTTGTCGCAGAGTCGTGATGTTTTTGAAAGGCCTTAATTTTGTACAGAGAAGTAAGATAACTATGCAGTTACTAAGTTGCCTGCATTATGAAGCTCAGATGTAAGCGCAGGTTGAGCACAATACTTCGTAAAGTAGAAATCCTCGGAACCGAACAGTATAATAGCGTAAATTCCGTTTCAATTTTCGTTTTTCTAAATCCAAGCGATATTTTTTTAATATTCAACGTTCCTTCCATTAACACGCCATCACGGTAATTAACGTCCATTACCACCCAATAAACTCGTAAAAAATAAAATGCTAAGCGTTTTATCCGGACTCGCGTACAATGTCCATTATTGCGATAAGGGATTACGCGTAGTGCCTTAATAAGATCTAACTCAACATAAACAAAAGGCTAACGGGGCGAGCTGTAATTTAGCTCAGCTTACAGCTAAGCAGTTAATTTTCCGGCTAAAGCTAGTGGCAACTTTAATGTCTAGGGGGATAATATTTCCAGTTGCATTTGCTCAAAAGCGGAGGATCGTTTACAAGTCGGCAATGGACGCGGCGCAGGCGGCGAAACGAGCAGATTGACTCACGACTTCCGTGAGTTTAATCTTTAGGGAAAATACTCGAGTCGCCCCTTTAACTTCTAACGTCTTGTGGCAGTGTGCGCTATTTGAATACGGCTAACGCAATTTGTCGGGTTCGTTTTGTTTTATTCGATTGGAAATGTCGAGTTTTTCTTTCTTTTTTCTTTTGTTTTTCTTTTATTTGCGTATGGGGAAATAAAGGTGTAGCTTTTGTGACAGAAATTAGAAATGCCATCGGCATGCGTTGAATGGTAGTGGCACCACTAAACGCACGCCGACTTTAATTAAATATTTGTATAAATGACGATGACAATTTATCATGTATAGCCAATTCATATTTTAAGTATCCTTCATTTATTCAAACTAGATTTAAGATAATAGTGTAGAATCAACCAAGGCATTTTCTTAAGATTGAATAAAAATAAATATTATTCGTAATTCCGGTTACATTTTCCAGTTCATTCCGTTCATTCGGTCATTGTGATCAGATGAGTGGTAGGATTATACCTTATTTTTGAGGTACAGGATATAACCATGGAGGCCACAATATTATTTATTTATTTATTGATATGGCACTTCAACGACTAACTCACTAAAACATACACAAACAAAAAACCCAAACAGTTTTAGGTATTATCGTCACTTAAGCAGAGAACTTAATGCAGTGGACGTTATTAGGACTGGTCATCTCTTTACTGCATTATTCAGTATTTATCTTTTTGATTATTTTAACTATTTATATTCTAGACTTTATTAACATACGGCCTCTTTTCACACATAATCATAAGTTTAGTTTCAATATGAATGATGTTACCAAGATATTATAACA
This sequence comes from Agrochola lota, assembly GCA_947364205.1. NCBI lineage: Eukaryota > Metazoa > Arthropoda > Insecta > Lepidoptera > Noctuidae > Agrochola > Agrochola lota. The sequence goes on along the minus strand of OX376223.1, from coordinate 10,165,912 downwards.
TATTTTGATTAATAAGATTTTTTGTATTTTTTCCGAAGCCGATTCTTGAAAAGGTTTTGGGTAAAAAAAATATAAACATCTGGGAACACAGATTGAAGATGTCACTTTCTCATTCACTCACTTGTCACTTGTCGCCATAGAAACCTACTGTTACATTCAAACTTATGCTCTGTGCGTGTGTTATTGTTTGTAAGTTTATTTATTGTTTATTAAACGCTTACCCGAACGCTTATGTCGTGATGGCCCAGTGGTTAAGGCCTCGCCTCTCATGCACGAGGTTGTGGGTTCAAATCCGGGCAAGTACCAATGTGACTTTTTCAATTCATATGTACTTTCTGAGTTTATCTTGGACATTACTGACATCGGTGAAGGAAAACATCGTGAGGAAACCTGGACTTATATTGTTAATATAAGTCTGAAATCACCAACACGTCTTGAGCAAGCGTGGTGATCAATGCTTGTGCCTTCTCTGTATGAGAAGAGGCCTTTGCCCTGCAGTGGGACAGTAACAGGCTGGTATTATTATTATTACCCGTACCTTTTTTGCACTTTTTAGCTCGATATACATATTCTTGAAAGCGATATCTCATTGCCGATTTCGGTTTTCCTACTGGACTTACGTTACGTGTCTGTTCTGAGTTGATTGAAATCATGCATCAATGTTTTGGTACATCAAATGTGTTTTGCGCGTGCAACGTATTTATAGAGACGTGCAGTCAGTGAATTATCCGTGCAACTGCAAAGCATCTTGAGAGAGAACAAAACAACATGACGTGTTGAAGCATTCAGTTCCCTTCAACGTGGTTAAGTTAAATAAATAGTGCTGGGACTAGGTTGTTGGGACTGGCCGTCTCTTCATTGCCATGGCTTATACTTATTGAGGTTTTCAAATAAATGCTTAAGGATTTAATAAAAAAGGAGTACCTTTGTTGTTTGTGAGAGATTTGTTTTATTCTTTTACACTGTTTGTTCGCTTTATTAGTATCTCGAATTCTCCCATAAATTAAAGCATCTGGTAGGCCCACTCCAGATGCTTATAACTATCCTAACGCAGCCTTTCCACCAGAGATGCTAAGCTGCGGAACGATGGATGTGTATCCATCCAATAGGGTCGTTTGATTTTCATAGCATAGTTTGGTTCAATTCTGCTCAAAAAGGGTTAAATGAAACGAAGTACCTACAAATAGTTTCGTAGCCTAGCTTCTCTGCATAGCGACCTCACACATTCCTGATGGAAAGACTGTCTATTTCTCAGGTTAAAAAAATATAGGTACATAGTTCTCACCGCAGTCTTGGTACATTTTAAGCTAGTACCTGCCGCTGCCGGATCTAGTGGCGAGTTGTGCTACAACATTTAGTTATTTAAATAGCTAAATCTAGTCAAGCCCTACTAGGTTACGCCAATTTTTATTTAAATCGAAATTAGATACTGAACTCATTGTGTATAAAAACGCCTGACAGAAAATGTTTAGCAATCAATCGTTTTTTGAAGTATAACGAATGACCTTTTTGGCAGGAAAAGTATTATTTTTGATATGAAAAAACTGCACATTAAATTAAAGTAGAGGAATTCTTTCAAAATCTAGGACTAATGTACTTTTAAATGCACCATGTGTAGCTTTTGGACCTGTTAGTTTTGGTTAGGGTATGTATGCATGTATAAGGCTTTGGTCATGGTCCTTTAAATGAGTACCCTCCAACCTATTTTACCCAGTATATAAACGGAAATAATACCGACAATGTATAAACTAAAGGTTCTCACAATTTTGCGGTAGCATAATATGTACCTCATTGCTGGATTAAAGTATTATTTGTCCAACCTGTGTTTTATGATGGTCACCCTACAATAACAATCAATGTTGAAATTATAACAATTGAATGAATTGCCAATTTTCCTTAGGCATTTTGCAAACCGCCAGCGTTTGTAAACGGACGGCGCCGTTTGTAAAATGACGAATGAATATGCAATATTCTGCCTGCGACATATACAATGTCGCCCATGGGCGTGTGACCACCCGTATTTTTCTGAATATTCATGAAAAATTATAGAAAATTAACTTTAAAAGGGGGGGTCTATCTTTAATATTTTTCATGTTATTCAATTTTTTTATGTTTTTAGTAGCGTTTGCCATATCTTCTATGTTATTGGCTCGATTTGTATTCTGTTTATTATTTCTAATAGCTTACGAGTTATTTTATCGGATTAACTAAAAAAAATAAAATTTGTCGACTATGAAAAAAAAACGGAGGTGAAGATTTTTTTTTCCAAAAAATCAGTATTTATTTTAAAAAACATAAGTGAAATTATGTTAATTATACATAAAATTATAGCGGGATACTGAAAAAAAAAAAAAAAGGTAAAAATGAAAAAAAAAACAATTAAAGATAGACCCCCTTTTTAAGTTTATTATCGATAATTTGTCATGAATATTCAAAAAAATACGGGCGGTCACATGCCCATGGGCGACATTGTATATATATATATATATTTTTTTTTAAAACGTTGCCCCACTCTAAGAATTTCTTCTTGTATCGTGGGTGCGTTTACAAACATAGAAACTCACATAAACTAACACCCAGACCCGGAACAACTACTTGCAGATCATACAAATATTTGTTCCGTGCGGGGATCGAACCCGCGACACGTTGCGCAGCAGTCGATCGCTCAGCCACTGCGCCAACCGTGTCGTCAGACATCGATAAAACGTCATCATAATTCTCCTGCCCTTATCATAATTTAATTTGGGTCGGCGGACCATTTTCTACTTGATATAACGTATCATGAATAAATGAATATAGGTAACGAAACATACTAAAAATATTTAATAATCTATTCTCAATCCAGTTAACGCAGTAAGTAAATATTATCCTGACAAAACATGTTAACATTATTAAAACAACACCAAAAGCCTGTATATTCTGTATAATAAAATAAATATAACACGATGAATAACGAACTACGAATAAATAAACATATTAAACCTTTTCATAAGCCAGCAGAAAAGGTCAGGTGTAAACATAAAACCGTCGGACCAACCATTACGTATTTTGTCCTCAAATAATTTTATTCGTCGCACTGTGCATGAATATATTCAACTAGCTTCTAGATAATTTCCCCTGTGATTCGCAACATCGTTAACTTCTATTCACGTAAAGTGGCAACCTATTGAAAAACTGTTCAAATCAGAGTGTGTTTTTACACTTAAAATGGAAGGGATGAGCAGCGACAGGAAATGTGTTTATAAAGCTCTTTGTGTCATTCTTTGGAAAGGAAAAAGTTTACACTAATTCGTTTCCTGGTAATAGTGTAAGTTGATATAAAATCTAAAGTTATTACTTAGAAACAGAATTTTGCGCTAGAAATATAAACCCGCGGCGTCTTCTAAAAATGTTTTCATTATTTACGTAAAAAATGTTTACGACATCAATACACAAAGACATCGTTCAAAATCTGTACCATTCATATCCCACTACGCAAAAAGTGGACGACGAGCGCACACATTTTCCTATCTGTATCAATTTACGGTTTGGCGGAATATTGACACAAACGTCAAAAGCCACGCAAAAAGCGTTCCATATCAAACGAAACCAGAAAAAAAAAATGTTTGCTTTGATAAATTATGTACCTCCTGTTCCCTGGTAGTTAGGAATTTGGACGCAAATCGCATCGCATAAATTTTCACTAAATTCTGAATTTATCAAAGACGTACGAAATTCGATGTCAAAGAGTTGTAGAATGGTACCGCCGAAGGGCCGTGAGGGTTAGAATTTCGCAGTTCACTTGGAATCCCTGTGATGTCGCACAACACTGTGCCACTTAAACTATCATCTAGAATTCTATTAAGAAATTCTTACTGTCTAGGGCGCGTCGTGTTAGGACAATCGATGCGCAATTTCAAGCTCTGAACTCTGAATTGTGAGGTGTTTTGTTTGTTATGACTGGTATTTCTAGTCTACTCTGCGTGAATTATCGTATAGTAAATATTTTAATTAATTAAGTGAAATAGTAGACAACATTCAGGTTAAAATTAACTTTGGAAACCATATAATTATCGTAAATTTAAAAAAATATTATTATAATCTTGAAGCTTGAAACACCTATTTATTTCTGAAACTAAAATTGAAATATGTTTATAAAAAATTGGCTGTAGAATAAATCAGTATGTTTTTTGCGTAGTTTATACCACTTTAACTTTTTAAGAAATATATTTGGCTCTACTTCCTGAAAGCCTCAAAGCAAAGCACACATGAAGAAATTTCTCAAGCCAATACAATATACGCTCGAGAAATGTTTAATGTTTGCTCGCATATTTCTTAACAAACAAGTAGCTAAACATTAATTTTATTTCTTTTCAAGCTCATAAAGCAGGAAACAGTGAGTGCTCCAGGAAATTAGCTACGTTAGCTCCATAATCTGTTTAGTACATAATTTCCTTTCGTACCTCGCTGAATGTTTCCTCTATATTTATACGATTTCCTTTAGAGTGTTTATTGTTTCGTATGGCTTTAGAATGGGCTTAGTTGTTTTGTTTTGAGAGCAAATTTTATGCTATTTTCCTATCTACATAATAAAAATCTTAAATTGTTTTATTCAGTCACTGACAGACATCGCACAGCCTAAACCACTGCGTGTAGAAGCATTTCGTTTTTTTGAACATTCTTCCCCTAAAGGGGTTAAATAGGTTGGACGGGTCTTGTATGGAAGTTCGTAATCTTTGCCGATGCGCAATTCCATCGGGTGCACGGCTTCTTCGTGAAGAAACTGATCTACCAATCTGTTCTGAAGACAGAAGCCAAAATAAAAAAAATAACCAACAATACGGAACGAACACCCCACAAGTAATAACAACAATAACACGACCCAATTCCAACAACAACATTATTATAGAAACAATTATTCGCCGACTGGTCCGTGACTCTTTACACTACAGAGCAAATCCATTTACCATAAGTATTAATATTCACAAGTTGAGCTATTGGTTCATTAGTGCATTTCGAACGTTTCGCACGCTGCACCGGCCGAGGGCAATTCTTAATTAGATAACGAATTAACGTCTTCAGAGCGAAGCGCTGTTTGTTTTCCTCATCAGGAGTGCCTTTGCACAGCGTTTGCGAAGCATTTTGAAAGCTGATCCGCAGCGATGTTGACGCCATCGCTGTAATTACGTTGTGTGTACTCGACGTACTCGCACTCATCGTGACGCTAAGATGTTTTGTGGACAGTGTACGTTTCTTTTTAATTAGAAGCTTGTGTAATTATGTCGGGCTTTAGAACCGTGTTTATGATACACGGGTTTAACGGTTAAAGGAATGTTTGTTTGGTTGAGCTTTTTTTTTTTTTTTTTTTTTTTTTTTGAGGGTGGGAAATCATCAAATGACTTCTCCCGCTCTGGGCAGAGCGAGAGGGTGTGTCAGACTTTTACTGACTAAAACCCACCCGTGTTCCTTCCGTTGCCTGTGTGCCGGGGCCGCGATATCCCTTTCAGACAAACCCGCAACCCCAGCAGGTTGTTTGGTTGAGCTGTGGTTTGAATTTAGCTGCGGTAGTTTTTTTCTATTTATACTGTTTTTTTATACATAAAGTGGATTTAAGTGGGATTGAATTTAATTAGAAGCTAATTTAAATTCTTTTTCTATATAGAAATGAAGGCGTAGCACGCGTAGCAACCGTAGCGGCTACTCTCGCTACGCCGTAGTAAATGATTGAGCAACGAGCTTTCTTTTCGTAGTTCCTTGCTAATCACAGTTTTTCTCATCAGGAGTTCCGTTGCGCAATTTTTTGAGGCAAATCCATCGCGGTGTTGACGTCAAGATGACAAAGGTTGGTCCGGATAGGTAAGACGATCTTTTGGCACCTTAAGGCAATGTTTTCTTAGAATGTTTTGGGTGTTTGGGAAAAAAAAACAAACGAAACATGACTTTTAATGTCATCATGATTCCAGTGAGAGAGAGAGACGGAGCTATAAATTATCAATAGCACTATCCCTTTTTCGCCATAGTATCAATAGGTACTTCATAATTCGGCCCCTGTATGCCACTATGTGCATTTGCAGATTTGTTCCTTTAACAAAACTTGAGTAAACAGTAATGTAGGAATTGTGTCACACAGCTTAGTTTTGTCTAGAACAATCTTGCTATATGTTTGTGGGACTAATTTGCTCGCTCAGTTAGGCCGCACAACTTGGCTCTATAGCGCGTAATTAGCAACATTCAACAACTAATGGACATACGCGCTAACATGTCTATTTTCGGAACGAAGTACTTATTTTTATTCTTTGTTATACTGTGCTTCGTTGGTCTTCTTATCGTAAGTGCGACTGCTGAGCGGTCGTCCTAAATTCGATCCCCAGGTTGTGCAAAGCGTTTTGCATTTTTTTCATAAGGATTTTCAAGAGTTGGTGTGAAGTGGTTCCATTAGGATATTCACGAGGTTTATGTAAATAGACGTCATCATCAACACATCTACAGCCCGACTTCACCCATTGCTGGGCCTGTGCCTCTCTTTTCTTGTGCCAATCCCCACGCTCCTGTGGCAGCCTCATCCAGGTTCTACCCGCGATGGCAACAATGTCGGCCGCCCATCTCTCCGCCCGAAGACTGACACTTCATCTTCCATTCCTTGGACGCCACTCGGTAAATACACCTACAACCCAAATTAATCGTCATCATTTCAGCCGAAAGACGTCCATTGCTGGATATAGGCCTCCCCCAATCACCGCCACTTCAACCGGTTCCGTGCTTCCCGCATCCAGCTGATTCCTGCGGCCTTCGTATGGTCATCGGTCCACCTTGTGGAATGCCTTCCAACGCTACGTCTTTCGGTACGCCCCATAGGCCATCTGAAATCACCCCCAATAACCTGAATCTTATTATTGATGAAGTCTGCTTGTACTACACACTTCTGCCGACCCCTTCATTTTCCTTATATTATTTCTTCAACTCCGTTGGGATTGCTTTGGAAGCTTTTGAAGGTATTTTTAGGGTTCTGTACGTCAAAAGGAATAAACGGAACCCTTATAGGACCACTTCGTTGTCCGTCTGTTAGTCTATCAAGACCCATTTTCTCAGGAACGCGTTGAGGTATCAAGTTGAAATTAATATGAAATACGTAGATCTATGTTCTCTTGGGGTTTCAAAAAAATCAAGATTCTAAGTTAACGCAAAAAGTTACGGCGATTTATGTGACAAATAAATCTACACCTATAGGGTACTCTCCGTTGTCCTAGAATCATGAAAATTGGCAGGAAGCAAGGTTACAGAAATATATAATTGGCAGGAAGCAAGGTTACATAAAGATATAATTGGCAGGAAGCAAGGTTACAGAAATATATAATTGGCAGGAAGCAAGGTTACAGAAAGATATAATTGATAATTTGTAGTTTTATTACGTACAAAATATATTTTTTGCGATTACAAACTTACATTTGCAGTTGGGGAATCGACCGTGACGTAGGTATATCGATGTGTGGGAGAACATGTTTTTCAACTACTTAACAGTTAAGTTTGTTCTTGGGATAAATTCATCTCAATTACGGAACCCTTCATTGTGCGTGGTCTGACACGCACTTGACCGGTTTTTCTATCTGGTATCGCAAAAAGTTTCAGTTAAAGTTGAAACACAAGCTTTTCACGTAATTCCACGTCGGTGAAACATTTTCCGAGAGAGTCCTAAATATTTTAGCAAGAAATAAATCTATTTTTGGAATGGTGTAGCTTTTACATTGCGCTAAGCATCTTAATTTAAATAAATGCTTTTAAATAATAAAAAAAATATACTTTTATATGATAAAGATGACTACATAAATTCATTTGTAAGTAAGCTTTCTAATAATTAGGTACTTTTGATACCTACGCACCGACTTTTCATCTTTTTCATCGTTTTTCATTGTTATGGTTTCCGGTATCTAATTTTGTATACGTACATCTAATAATTTCCACGTAAAGCTGTCGTCCCACGAAAATATAATAAAGGTAATTCACTATAAACGAAAAATCAAGAAGAAGCCTTTCTGCGTGAGGTAATAAAGATTTATAATAAATCTGGATGTAAGCACTATGTCTAGACGGTTCTGAGTCCCGCCAGGCCTGCTCGCTATAAGGATTTGTCGCGTGAACACGGCTTCTTAGACCTTCCACCACCCACACCACTCTCGTAATCCCACATAATATTAGACACACAATACAAGCCTCGTTCCGTTCACGCACACTGGCTGCCAACAGCCCAGCAGTAAAGATCGCTGAACAATGAGCCTTTATAGGAAGTAAGATTACGGCGTCTGGATATCTAAGCTCCCTGATACCCCACTTTGCCTAACAAAAGGTCAGACATGTTTTGCCGACCCTAAACAAGCAATGCCCAGCACTAAAGGCTTAACGTGCTTCCAGAACACGAACTTATAGTTATGGTAAATTTTATGCCCCATCTATACAACCGGATTGCTAACAATCAAAGTTTGATGGCACATCTATAAAAGCGACTACTTTGATCGCCGATGGTGACAAACAAACATTTTTATTCCCCGCAAGGAAAAGTCTTCAGTAATAGAAGTTAGAACTTGTTGATACTGGTTCGAACGTTTTGATATTTTTCATCCTGTCCTCACCGTCAGGTGCAACTGACGATGATTTATGTCCTCACTGAAATGGGAGAATTGAATGAGTTTTGGCTTGATTCCGTGAAATTTATTTCTTTCAACGTGTTAATATATTACGACAGATATATTTTATTAAAAGAGTTTCCTTGAGGAAAATCGTGTCGTGATTTTGTTTTCAGTGAAATGAACATCAAGTTTGGTTGTACGATTTCCATAAAAATAATGTTCTTCCGACAGGAAACGTGACCGAGTCGTAAATTGGTTACAAAGGTAATTCAATCTTCGAAATGAAAACATACAAAAGAGATTGAATATCGTAACAAGTCTACATAGATTTGAGCGGCGCGGCGTGTCATAAACGGGGGTGACGCGTATCTGGTCTTATCACACGTGTAGCGATACGCTTTGCTTCATTCATTCTATTCAACTCGCTCCCATTTTCGTGCGGACCAATTGAATACGGATGTAGACTGGGAAAAAAAACTGTATAGTCCGTCAGTCAGATAATAAAAAAATATTAGACACGTATTTTTGCTTTATTATATTAATAAAAAATGGTTTAGATAAAACGTATTAAAGTTGGGGAGTGGGGGCTTGCTACGTTACAATTCAGTATAAAATCTACCGGAGAGTGACGTCATGCCAAATTTTAACACAATGTATTGCCGTAATCTATTGATTACATATAAAAAGAAAAAATACGTGTCCAATATTTTTTAATAATCTATCTGACGGACAAAAAATATATTTTTAGTCAACATTCCTATTCATTCATTATTTATCACAAGTTTCCGAGTCCATCCTCTCATATCTTTTCTCATCTGCAATCAAAAAAGTTTGTAAAAAACAAACTGCATTCACGGCTCGAATTAAGAGAGAAAATGGAATTTTTAAAACGTCCTTTTGTGTTAAAGGAGATGAAAAGCATGTCGTTATGAAGGAGTTTAAAATAGCTAATTACGTTGGAGAAAAACCCGGCTGCGAAGTATCCTGAAAACTTCTCGGCGTGCGTTTAACTGTCACTATTAAAACTTAAGTACTACTCGTATCAGCTGTTCCACTAGTTTGATAATTATTCATTTTTATAGTTCCGTACGTCCAAATGAAAAAAGGGATCCCTTGTAGGATCACTCGGGTGCCTGTCTGTCTGGCTGGCTGTCTGTCTGTCCGTTTGTCACAGTAAATTTTCTCCAAATTTACTAGACCAATATAGTTGAATTTGGTACACATATGAATTTCTGTGACCCGAACATGGACGTGTAAAATAAATAAATGTACTTATTTTGAATTTGCGGGTCACTTTTCGGGGGCAACCTGGAAAATTAAAAAATAAAGTTTTACAAACTGAACCGTGTGACATATCAAAGCTTATTGTGAGGATCACAACAAAAAAAAAAAAAAACAATACTTTTAAAGATATTTAAGAAAATATATGAATAAGACCATTCCCCCCTTATCTCCGAAACTACTGAACCAACGATTTTGAAAAATTACAAAGAATGGTTATTTTCTCATAGATTACAGGAAAACCTATAAGAAGTCTATGGTCTTAAAATAACATGGTAAATCTGTCAATATTGTGCGTACAAACTTACATTTGCAGTTGGAACGTATGGCAGAACATGTTATTCAACTACAATGTTAAAGTTTGTTTTTGGTATAAATTCATCCCAACTATGAAACCCTTCATTGTGTGTGGTCCGACACGCACTTGGCTTAGGGTTCCGTACCTTAAGAGTGCCAACGGACAGACGGACAACGGAGCCTTAGTAACCCTATAACTAAGGCTCCGCTGTTTGTCTGTCCGTATGTCACAGAGCTGTATAAATTGAACCAAATTATATATTTTTATACATTATCCTTTATACCTATTAAATATTTTTAATAGGTAGACACTTGAAAATTTCACAGAGTGTGTATTTCTTCTTTTCATGTGCATCATAGACCTCTGACTTGGCTTCACATGCCGTCGAGAAATATCTCTCAGATATGCCGGTTTCCTCTCGATGGTTTCCTTCACCGTTTTTGAAGCAAGTGATACTGTCAGGGCCGCTATAACAACAAATAATAAAAATAAAATAAAGTTTTAATTACATTTTTTTACTTTATTTTATTTTATTTAGAAAAACGTGTTTTTTCGGCATTATTTGCTCGATCTTAATACGGTTCAGAACCCCTCGTGTGTGAGCCAAACTTGCATTTAGCGGCATTTTTTGTGTAAAAATTCATACAAAATCAAAAAGCATAGCTACACTAAGATGATCATTAGTTCTGTTATTCTTTTTTACTCTATTTTCTCCCTCTGCTTGACATGATTAATCCCAGTTTGCTTGGGGTCCAACTTCCGGCTCAATTTTCTCCGCGTCCAGTGTTTGACATCAATCATATATCACTCGATAATTGTATTTTACAGTTTCAGAGTTATCACGAGCTCTGAACCGTCTTAATTGATTATAAACGTTAAAACATTTTGAATCAGATTCAGAAGGGAGATTTTATAAAACTTATTTTATGAGCTTAGAGGCTCTTCCCTAGAGCCTTCTCTAAGATGAAAACATAACACGATTTGGAATGGTTTATTTATCATTTTCTCATTAATTACCAAAACAAAAGAAAACTACAGAGAAACAACTATCCTAGCTGAATGTCTCAATAATCATTATCTTACGCTTAATAAACAGATACATATTTGCTAGAAGATACCTAATAACATTCTTACGCATTTCGCACATCACTCAGCGATCCTTCAGATTGTTTTCTTCCAGAGCATTTAATTCTAGGTACATAACCAGTATATGTTGAACCTCACACTTCTTTCCCACCACCAATTAATCTAGGGACAGGTGAGGTCACAATGAACGGACAGAATGTATTAGGACCAAGACCCTGTGTCCTGGTTAATGGTCTACTTCTAAATTGTCCGCTTGTTCAACATCCACTCAAGTTCTGCAATTACTTTTTATTTTTCTTCGTTATCTTCTGCCGTAAACATGAATATAAAAGTGAGTCATAAAATAATGTAACGAGATATTCTCATATATTTACATTACTGTGAAAAATGATAATACTCGTACGATGTCGAGGTTGCATTGAGATTCGTTCGTGCAAACTTATTAAATTACAACCTCGCGTTACCAATTAGTCTGTGAAGCCGTAGACAATAATAAACACGGAACAAGCTTGCGATGGAATACAAAAGCTTTCGTGTTATATAAAATATTTCTTAAGTATCAGTTGTTACGAGTACAAGCAACACAACAAGTACAACTCTAAAAATTGCTGTAACATAAAAAAAAATTGCCTAAAAAATTACCTAGCACGATTAAATCATTTTATATTTTTTATATATTCATAAATCATGATTTAAATCAAATGAGTTTTTCAATAAAAATCAATGATTTAATCAAATGTGTTTAATTTAAAAATAATAATTAAATATTAATATAATAAAAAAAAAAATATTATAATAATTATATCTATCTATCTTTATTTCTATGTTTTATCTTATTGTTATATTATTTATTATTTTTTAATTTATAATTGCATGCGAAGTTTAGAAAACTCTGCGCGGGGATTCCTCTTTTGTCTGACAGCTAAGGGCGCGTTCCATTTTACGCAGAAATATAGATAAAAAATTAAAAAATCTAAAAAAGAACCAACCCTGGTAACTAGTGTATAGTAATAGGGTGTGTAATTCAAATTACAGTACTTGTATGCGAAATATTGATATTCAGCATGAATGCTGAAGCCAACCTAGTTGGGAAATAACTAGACCACGAGCTTGATGTACAATCTGTAAAGTATCAAGTCGGTGGAATAATGTTTCTGACGTATATTCGGTTGGGGACTTGGTCAAGTAACGATATGGGTAACGTTTTTGGAACTATGTATTTTAATTTAAGTGGTTCCTTTTGAGGTTTTCTAATGATTTAGATAGAAAGTTCGAGATCACCTAACTTTACGCAAATATTGAAACAAGCCATGAATAATCAGCCTATAATTTTCCCACTGCTGGGAGACAGGCCTCCTCTCAGTGAGAGGGAGTGGTTTGGTAGACGTCACATGTCTTCGAAGTTTGGTTTTCGGACATGCCGGTTTCTTTACGATGTTTCGCTGTTTTTTTCTGTTCTGCGTTTCACACCGTTGTTTGTTTTGTTTTTTGGTGCGCCTGTCAGGGATACGACCTACAACTCGTAAGCCGCGGTCGGTACCGCTGGGCCATTGATTACTGCTCTGACAAGCCATGATATGTCAATATCGCAAGAGTGCCAATGCCAAGAGTGAATTGCGAAGTATTGTCTTTGGTCCGTGGTCTTGACATCAACCAATGAACAACATTGGTTTTACTTTTTATTTTATTTATTGGTTGAATACAAGGCCTTTGGGTACTTTTGTATGTGTGTATTTTATGTCTATTTGTCTTTATATGTGTGTTTTGTTTGTGCAGAATAATCAATTTTTCTTTCTTTCTTTTTTCCTTTTCTTTATGTCTTAATGTCCTCATTTCCTAAATGATTACGTTTCTTTTATTATTAAGTACAGTGTCAGGTATTTAATAAATTGTGTTAGTAAACCATTCCTTTCAATGTCAAAGTGCTTTAAGTATCTCTATTCACCTAGAGCGAAGTACGCACTTAGAAATACTTAAGGGATAGTACTTCCTGCTTGAATATAACTGAATGGGTAGAAATCTCCACGTTTATTTGAATAGGAAATATTACTATGTTCTCATAGTAAAAATAAATGTGAAAATAATGTATGATGAACTCGCAGTAGCTTTTAGTTTTGGTATATTTTTTATTGTTTATGAACCTTAATACCGAAAATGTACTCGTAATTACAAATTAATACTTTCATCATGTTTTAGCTGGCCATTCATGCTCTGGATTAGAGAAGTTTGAAGCACATTTTCGCACAAAAATTTTCGATGAGTAACAAAAACGAAATTATATTTTTTATGTGATACAACTTTATTGGTCTTGTAGTTGCGTCCGAACAGTTTTTAGTTTGTGGGTTTTCATACGATTGTTTACGTTGTGCAAAGTGTTATTTGAACTTTTTGCAACGGAACTTTCAGTTCAGCATTTAGTTTGACTTTTTGCCCAATTATACCTTGAATAGTATAGACTGACCACCAATGATAATTGAATTCCATACAGTCAATTGGCAAAATGTGTGTTTATAACAAAATTAAAGTTATTTTTCACTTTGTAGTGTTTTTTTAGAAGTAGGTTGTTTTTTTTTTGTAAAAAGTTCTTTTAGTTGTGGTACCTACCCCACACACATCCAAATACCACTTCCTGCTATGTAAATATCAGTGACAGGGACTTATTAAAACATTTTTATTATTACATCATCCAAATAGTAGGAATAATAGTAGGAAAAATACGTATTATTGAAACTAACTCGAAAAATACCTAAGCAAAATTAATAAAATTTAGCTTTAGCTTTTAAAAGAATTTTCAAAATCGGTCCACAATTGACGAAAATATCAATGGACGCATAAACAGATACATAAATAAAAAAATAAAAAATAAAAATCTCCGAATATATAAACTTAATGGAAGTCGGTTAAAAAAATTAATCTTCATCGTCATCATCAACCAGCCAGGACCTACTGTCATCAACAGGTTACAATTCTAAGCTCCAGACTGCTACCGGAGTTTCCTAATGAAAAACACGAACAAGCAGCCTGGCCCGTGTACTCTGGGTAACGTAGTATAAAGAAAACACTATTTTTTTGGTAATAATTTTAATCCACACAGCTTTACTATTTCATAATCAAAGGACGACTAACCACAGACTACATAGAGATACTACGTATCGACTGACGCACTACATTTTACCATATGAAATGACTTTTGCCCCACCCAGAAATAACAATAATATCATAACCGTTATTTCTAAGTGTTGCCAAGGTAAAATAATACATTTTAAATAATACACCGTTGCCATAATGAAAATACATTTAAAAGCTTCTTACATTCATAATTTGTACTTTGACAGTTGCCACAGTGGATATTATAATTCGATATTTAAATAATACATTTTTTTAAATTAAATCAAAGAAATCACGACAATAGGGAATGAACCATATGTTCAGCAGTCGCACTTGGACCAACAACAGTCAGGGTAGGCAACATAACATCAGGCCTGTAATTTCCGAAGGTTTAGGCAGAGGTGTATTTATACTGCGTTCGCAATTTATTTGCCAAATATGCAAAAAAAACGAGTTGTAGGAAAAACAACTGTAAAAACTACAGATAAGGTTCAGTTTGCGATACAACTTCATATTTTTAATGACTTTTTCAACAGTACTAGTCAGTCTAAAATCAACTTTATTTACACGTGCATAAAGTTGATGTATGTTCAAGTGGAAATAACATCAATCGGAAACAATGATTTAAATATACCTTAAGTAGGTAGCACCCACATTTCGCTAGTTGTGTTTAGGTCCTAAGTAACAGAGGGCGAGCTTGTTGCCATCAACCGGCCACAAATTCAAACTACGGGCTACGACTGAGAAATTCCAGATGGAAAAACTCAATAACATTTTGCCCGACCCGGGAATAGAACCCAAGACCTCATGCTCAGCAGTAGCGCTTGCGACCACTGGACCAACAGGGCAGGCGCCAGTCAGTGTACTTAATGACATATTTTGTAAATACCATAATGCAACGAAAATTTCTTCAAAACGAGTGTAATAAAGGCACAATGAACACACTTCCCGCGGCAATTACCCTTCGTCTTAATACGCGCACGTTCTTTGTTATTTTGCTTCACAAAATTCTGTCATAACACTCTGCCCGTCATTAGTAGAGAGTGGAGTCTCTCGTTATATTTTACGACCGGCCTGGCGACTGTTAGTAACCCTTTAAATGCAACGGTCTTAATATGGAATGATAAACTTTTATCTTATAACCGATTGTGTTATATTAATTGGTACCTGTGTCGTAGTTTGGTATGAAAAATTAATATTTGATTCGTCTTCATGAATTATTCAAAAATTAACTAACACGCAGCAAATTTTAAGTTAATGCTGTGACTGTAGACCGAAATAAAAATTGCTAATCAAATCACCCGACATGAGATTTAAATGTTATATATAATTTATTGTACACCTGATTATACGTTACAAAAAGAAAAAAATAATACGCTACAAAACTACGCTTCTACGATCTCTTGGAACCTTGGAATCGACAGTGATTTTCTAGACATATATAAAAGTACAATATACTATAATAGAAACACAGATAAAAGCTATATAATAGGTACATACTGCAGCATTACGCTGCCAAATAGGCCTCTTTACGTGCAAAAAAGGCCCAACATGTTTTATTTGTAAAATGTTATGACGACTGACAGATTTTTTGAATTCGGTCTTGCGGAAGCAGAAATAAAAGAGATTCGCGTTTGTTTGAAGTGAGTCGTCAGCTACCTTTGGTCATTTGAGCATGTACTAAGACTTCTCCTGTGAGTTTTTTTTTTTTTGTGTACTAGCACGTTCCAGTTATCGCAGTAATAGCTGAGGTTCTTCTCAGGGACCTATCCGGAATATTCTTCCCATATAAGGTATTCTCCGTATCAACATATGAGTATTCCAGCTGTCCGTCTATCACCCAGCCCCCCTACACAATTTCGCCTTTCTGTCGGGTCTAAATTGGTGTTTATTTTGGATTAAAACAGAAAAGGCCGATTTCGGCCCTACCTCCCGGCTTCGGTTGAGTCACTGGCCTGTGTGCGTTGTCAGGGTCTGCCCCATCGCTGTCCGTGCTGAACCGACCACCGCGTTCGCCTCTGCGGCGAACCGGGCGGTTCTGCGGATGATCCCGAGGCGGTGACAACAGTGAGCGCATCTCAGCGTCTACCGGGCGGCGCG
Source organism: Agrochola lota (assembly GCA_947364205.1). Taxonomy (NCBI): domain Eukaryota; kingdom Metazoa; phylum Arthropoda; class Insecta; order Lepidoptera; family Noctuidae; genus Agrochola; species Agrochola lota. Next base: position 10,149,439 of record OX376223.1, on the reverse strand, counting down.
GCGCCTTGCCACCTGGAGCAGGCAATTTCCAGCGTCTGCCAGCAGTGCGTCGCCTCACTCTGGTGCAGGCAGCTCACAAGCTGTTCCACAACATACCATTTTTTTTTCTATAATTTTGTGTCGCCTTTTATATTACCACTACCCAAATTGTTTTTTCGTCGTAATTACTAGCCAAGTTTAGGTTTCTTTGCCTTGTAGGGTCGTGGGTCCATCGCGTCGAATTTCAATTACGTTCTTGAACACGGATATAGATGGGAGCTTTATGAAGCGGTGGCCATCGTACGTTCGCTCGAGTCATGCTAAGAAAAACCGAATACGAAATAAGTCACATATGCCGATGGCACGCGTTCTTTGCCGAGAAAGATAACCACTAATTAATATTCATCTAACTCTCTCGATAGTAAATAAATAAATAATAAATTAAAAAAAATATTACAGACCACATGATCCATAAATAAATACGATAAAAAAAATAAAAATAATAACACATACAAATTAAATCAAAATTAAAACTTAAATCAAATATAAAAAAATAAAATTAAAATCAAAATTAAAATTAAAATATAACAGGCTTAAAATAATAATAGGCTTTCAAAACATACGCTGACGGCATTTTTTTAATCCTTGCATTTTTTTTACTTGTTCCTTTTTATATAATTATTCCAATACATATACTTTGTGTTCTTCACCTGGATATTTCGGTTTATTATATGACCTGATGTCGTCTACGGTTCGATTCCGGGACGATATTTGAATTAGATGTAGCAGAAATCCATTTTTTCGCTACAATACATACTAACTGTATAGGCAACGAAAATATATGACTATTATTATTACAGCTAACGAGGAGAACAAAATCATAACGACAAGTAGTTTTACAAACAGATTTAATTATAAAAACTTTCAGAAACTGGAAGACTTGATGAGTTGAAGAATTTCCAGACAATTCATTGTTCTTTTTTTTTATTCGAAGGTACGTATGTATTACTTATCTTTTTCTTTCACATTTACATTAAAGAACGTGGGATGAAGTTGTTACTTCGTGATGAACATACGTACAGTACAACTTGGTGCTTGTACGTATTGACTCGTACCGCTGCGCCCACGTTGCCGTCAACCATAATTACCAAGTGCAAAGGGCAACTGATAGAAATCTGCCGAGTGACGAAACACGAAGTTTGCCGATGGACATTAAGAAAATAGTTGTACTGTGGCTCAATATGTAATATGAACAGATTTTTTTTTGTAAGGTGTGATCATTGAATTTGCCAAGCGTGGTGATTAAGGCAATATTACTTTAGAATCGTAAATGGCATCACTACATGAGGACTTCCATATTGTAGAGTGGATGTTAATGTGGCATGACTATAAACAGCTGTTACGGACATTTCAAATTGTTAAATGAATATTAAAAACGATCTGGTATTAAATACAGGTGAAATGAAAAATGTATTAATTGACAAACCGACTGGCCGCAATTTGGTCGCTGCATCGGCAAAATATTTGTTATGCCCTACAGATATTTGTTTAGTCTGTATTTTTGTGTGTTCGCGCCGTGCAATGGGCATCGCAGAGTTCGGGGCATACATTATGCACTTAAATGCATGAATTAACTGCGGTTTATTTAACGAATGCATTACTCATTCTGTTTCCCAGATATTCTGCACTTGCAGAGCAAAGTGACCAATGCAAGTAGACGATTACCACTCTAATAAATCTCGTTGTTTGTTCAGCAAGTCGTTTAGTAGCTACGGGTACAAATGTCGGGTTCTGTAACAAGCACCGTGTCTACTACACGGTGCTTGTAACAGAACCCGACATTTATGCAGCCAGCACCGTGTAGTAGATGAAGGCAATTTGCAACATTCTACTTTAACGAATTTCCATAACTGTGTAAGGAATTAAGAAAAGGAATGTCACCTATATTTTTAGGATGCTGTTGGGACTACTACGATGGTGCAGCGCGTCTAATATGGTTGCGCAAAACCGAACTGACGGCTTCCACGCCGTCATTCGCAAGAAAACCGCCTCGCTGTTGTCAAGGTTGCGGGCGACTGGTAACAGCATTCTAAAAACTATGGCGGAGAGTATCGACTCTGCGATTAATAAAGTTTTGTGAGAAGGACAATCACTATACATTAATTTGGGGATGTCCTTTTCACAATAATATTTATTCTGTCTTCTTCTCTATTGTATTTTAACTACTCTAACTAACACTAGTAATAAGTTATATTATTGTTTACTATCACGCTAGATCATTGTTATCTGATAATAAAGAATATGATATATGTCATAATTTTTCTTGACCAACTGACATTATAAGCGAAGACCCCAATGTTTTACGTACTCTTAAGTAGACGCCAGCCTGGTTCGTGATTATAATATGCATTCACTTACGATAAGAAACTTTTCACACCACCCCTGTTCAATAATATCAAATTATATGTCCAGCAAACCCTACCTAAAGTAACTGCGTACCTCATTATAGCCCTGGGGTCTAGCAATAATATTGTTCTGAATTTCATTATAACTCGCTGGTAAATAATATAATTGCATTTGGAACGTTAAGGAATATGTTAGGTATTTTTTAAATATTTAAAAATCGAATTGCCTTTTATTACCTCGCAGAAGGTCTGAAAAGCAGAATAGAGGCAGGAGAGTAGCGGGGATAAAGGTGTCTTCGCCTTGGCCAAGCTTGAACTTTCGCTGCACTCAGAATTCTAGTCTTAACTCGCTCTGGGGGCTTACCACCACCTCTAGAGCTTATTATTTTAATATTACTTTAGTGTGGGAAAGAGATGAAGCTCTACAGGATCCATCTCTTTCCCCCACTGAAGTAAAAAATAATACTGCTTTAGAGGTGGTGGTAAGCTCCCAGGAGTTAACTTGCTCCCGTGAAAGAAGACAAAGCTTTATCCCCTTAGTGAATATTCTACTATTAAAATATTTAGTTTTCCCTAGGCATCTATGATTCTCAACATCAATGAGTGCCTACTGTCGTCAATAATTTGATTACAAATGAAATTGAGTTCAAATGAAATTCTAACTCGAAGAAAGGGGTTTACCATTGGAGGAAAATGGAGCTAAAACAATTACCTACTAGTTTACTCAGGCAGTAAAAGATCAATACATTCCTCTATCTAAACAGACTTGGTAGATGGTAGCTATATAAAACAAAAACATTAAGAATACGATGAGTGTAAAATTTAAAAATAATAAAAGTTGAGTAGCTTCAAATAGCCCAAAGAAATAAAACATTTAACCCCGAACTTGTCGAGATTTAAGTTAAGACGCAAAAACATTCTCTGTTTAAGCAGTTAGCTTATAAATTTGATATTCCGCTATAAAACTCGGTAATAGCTTTCGAAAGCTGTGGGTAGTCGAAACAAAAATCTGAGAAAGCTTTTAGTATACATGTTTGAGACCCGAGTGATGTAAATTTCGGCACTTGGAGGATAGAAACAAGTGACTTGCAAAGTTTCCAGGATAAATCTAAAAGGTATGATAGCTATGGCGCTCCAATTTTATATTTTACATAAAGACTTTAGTTGGAAAACAAAACTTGTTCACTAGTTTGTTGTTGCTAAGATTTATTGTTTTCAAGAGCTGCCAGGAGAAGTAAACTATTCAATATTTTTCCACAGCTTCGTGGTCTAATGGATTAACAATATTTTGTCCAGCACGGTTTTCATCGGGATAGAAGTTCCCATAATTTCTCGTGAATGTCATTATTAGATGACTGAATGACTGCATCTCTGGATAGTTTAATTTTATGATAAAGCCTGCATGTATCAACCGATAATTGACAGTTTTTTTTTATCTACCCACAAATTAATTATTGTACAAATCTCTAGTTTTTGTAATACGCCCAAAAATATTGACTTATGTTTGGTTTTTAATATTCTCATTTAAGTGAATTATGGTATTCTTATGAGAATATACTCATCTCAAGCCTCTAGTAAAACAGTAAAACTAGCATCTGTATGCAGGATTAGGATAAAATGGAATTTAAATGGAACATTCAACAAAAACAATGTTTTTCCTTATCCATTAATTTATAACTTCCTAGCAGATAAGAAAGCTTTCAACGACATCTACATAATAATATCCTAAATTCAATTGACCCTCACAACTTATTCGGAATGACAAGTGGTCGACATCTTTTAAATATTCCTCTTTATGCAGACGAGGATGGAAATCTCATTATAGAAAATGACATTTTCCTCACTGTCAAATAGGCACTGACTTCCCACGTGCCGTCCTAATCTTAATACGTAACACTAAAGAGGTCACGCGAAGCGTTTTCAGTAAAAAAGGGCTTTGTATAAACTGAACATATATTTTACATTATTCTCTCTCGCCACTGAGACAACAGCTCCTCAATACGCGGACACTTTTCCCCGGAGGGAACTCTTGAAGTTTATTGACATTTACTTTCCGAGGGTAAACACGGCGACAGGGCTGTCTGTCTCGACTTGACTCGCCGCATAATGCGTCTCTTCCACACCACCTACTTATAGACACGGGATATTATTTATCACCAATTCATTCTTCCAATATTCCTTAGGCACATAAACGATAGGGTAACGTGACCCACATTGCGTTTTGCATACTCGACGCATGGGAAAGACTGTATTATATAGTGCTCCAGTTTTGTTTAGCATGTTTATGTACTCTGCCGTGTACTGCTTATCCTTATCTACAATTTTTACTGCTGTATTATGTTACAGATTTTTACTGCGTTTTTGGGATCACTTCTAAAAAACAGAACCTTTTCCCGAATTTCCCAATTTTCTTTTATGGAGCAGAACGGAGGTAACCGTAGGTGATACAATTGCTTTGCTAGATAAAATGGTATGAGTTCAAGTAGCAAAGATTAAATGAGAAATAAATATGTATTTTGTTATCAAAACATACATTCCACGATAAAACTTTGCCATTTTTCCGCAGATTGTGTCTAAAGAAACTAATTAAAAATTTCGCTTCACTTAAAACTTACTGCAGCCGCCGCTATCCTGATTCGCAACTTCCTTGAATTGATAAAAAAACTTTTTGTTGATCCTCCGTGTTATTCGAACGACGGCCAAGATTTCCTCGTCGGATTTCTCCGCAGAATGGAGGGCTAAAACAATGTGTCGGGATCAAACTAGCTCGAGACGGAGGCTAATGCAATATGTATCAGCTCTCAAGTGCAGACCAACACTAGCCGAAGGGCAAAGTATCCTTCGTGAAGTAAGTACTTTTTATTTATCTGAAGGAGCTATTTAATTCACCCTACACGCAGGTAAAGTTCCAGAAAAATAGTCGCGTTTGTTTTGCTTGACCGCACAAATCCCAAACACTTAGTTTAGGCGTTACGCCTATTGAGTCTTTGATAATACTAGGGAACTCAGAGCGTTCGAATATGAATATATAAGTACCTATCACATTTGGATGTCGACAAGCAAAATAGACGTAAGTACACATTTCGTATCCATAAATCCATACGCCGTCGTCTGTGCGTCTACTGAGTAAGGCGCAGATCTATTACGTTTGAGTTATCCGTAATGTTACAAGACGCTGACTTAGCAGTATGCATTGCTATTCGACTATTCGGCCTCGTAACGTACCTATTCGGATGTATTTGGCTCCTGAGCATCGCTTGGCTCAGGCACAAGTGGGACAATAACAAACGGAGCCGCCATAAAGTGGTAATGTCAATTCCAACTTGTGCGCTTTTTCAGTAGTCTAGACACATTAACTAGCCATTGTGTAACATTTTTACATTAATGTGCTGGAATCTACTGCAGTTTGTACTGAAAAGAGATAAGTATGAAAGTTGCAACAATGTTTTTGATAGTATCCTACTTAATGTACTCCCTGTTTTAACGTTCAACTTCGTTGTAGTTCATTTTATTCCATGAAATAAACTAGATTGTTAATTATTACGTTATACTACAACACGCCCGAAGTCGGATAAAAATAGGAACATTATCAGCACCACCAATATCACGTTTACTTTTGCCAACTGCGATAACTTTTCTCTCCAGCGTATTCCGACCGTAACTGAGGGTAAAACTTTTTGTGAGTACAAAACATGATTTGACAGATTGAAATCTATAACACCGTCGGGGCTGTCGATGGCTGATGTAGCTAACCGTGCGGGGGATCATTGAGATCAAATCGAATGATTGACACGTCACTCACTTTTCCTCATTTTGCTATTCTTTCGTCTATTTCGATTTCAGTTTGAATACTGTCACGGTGTCCTACGATACAATATTTCCCAAGCAGGAAAATTGCATTTGTGTGTCGAAAACGGGAAACGGTAACATAATTCCAGCTCTTTGTGTTTGCGTACAAAACATTTAACTGACAGTAAAATCCATTGTTTATACGCGACAAAATATTTTTGATTCATAAAATTTCATTACCAATATTTCCACGGAACTAACTGGGACAGAATGGCGTTCACTAAGGGTCCATTTAAACATAAATTAGGCCACCGGAACTAAAATATCGGTCTTTGTTGCGTAGGCCGGTGCGGGTTGGCATCGAATTGTGATAGAGGCTGGTTTCGTTGCCAAATTGCCCTGTCCGCTTATCATCTGGCTTACGTATAGCGCACCAGTACCACCGTGTGCCGAGCTACATTTAAAAAATTTGAATATAGACGAGCTTTTGAGACGAACGCCTTAATTCTCGAATGTGTTGTCTAGGCCTGTTTGTGTGTGAGCTTACATTTTGTTTTAGATGCTTAGAGGAGATTTGATGACACTGTTGCGTTGTTATGTAATGTGGGTAACTGGGTCAAATGTCAGTATCGTGTCAATTTGAAACAGCTGCACGTGTAGCAGAGATTTGAAACGTTGGATCCTGCTAAGTAACGCTACAGTTCTAAATCCAACTAAGCACTAACTTTTCTATTCACTCAAAAAACCCCAATCCCCAAACATTGAAAATCAAAACTTCAATCAATTACGGAAACAATCAGCAATAGCGAATTTTGATCCTCCAATTTTGATATCAAGGTTTTCTATTGCAGTGGGATTAAAGGGAAATCCCGAATGCGCCGCACCGGTGACGCATGGCCTAGCCATGCATTTATAAAGTCACTGCATATTTTTTACAAAATTGTGGAAATTTCCAGGCCACGAAGCTTAAGGGAGCCGATGACTTGGAAAGCATTGGTCTCCTCGCTCGATTTGCACTGCAAATTGATTTTTATATGGGGTTTGTTTGTCATGTTGCGCTATTCATCAACTGGCTATTGTTGCTGCAATTTGTCGTTGGGGGATAGGAATGGTTTGTTACGTGCAGATAAAAAAAAATGGTTACTGATATTATTTTTATTTGTTTTATTTGTTATAATATCCCTTATGTAATCCCTGGAGAGTTAAATGGTGAATCATAGAACACCTACATTTCGCCAGTTATGTTTTAGTTCAAAATGTGTCTTTATATTTTTCCCTAAAGTACTGAAGTACTTCCCTGTGTACTTTCAGAAAAACTAGTGACGTAACAAGTACTAACTAAAAATAACGTAAACCCTTGTAATACGACGATGAATACGTCGTTTGCAATAAAACTTGGACCACATACTCGCTTACCTCCATATTATTATGTTAACAAAGATTTCGCCTTTAAGTCTGGATTGCTGCGCTCCTTTTGAAGGGCCATAGCGGGTCGAGCTTCCGCCGGTGGCACATAATCGCAGCCGCTTTTTGCGCTTTACTCAGCTGCTTTACAAAGAAAAACGTAAGCCGTGCTCTTTGGTATCAAACGTAGGCGTTTCTCTATAGCGCTTTATACTCCTTATCTACTGCGAATTTACATGCTCAGGTGTTTACCGTAGTATGCATATTTTAGGTACTTTTCAGTACAGTTTAATTTAGCGGAATACGGATGTTAGATGAATGGAACATTTTTGGGGCTGCAGTCGGCTTATTATACTCATGAATTTTAGGGTTCCGTAGTCAACAAGGAACCCTTATAGTTTCGTCATGTCCTTTTGTCTGTCTGTCTGTCTGTTTGTCCGCGGCTTAGCTCAGAGACTATTAGTACTAGAAAGCTGTAGTTTGGCATGGGTATACATATTAATCACGCCGCTAAAGTGGTAAAATAAAACCATTTTTTTTTGGGTTTCATCCCCTACATGTAAAGTGTGGATGTGTTTTCTTTTTCCTCGCCTATCCCTTGGTATGGGGTGTCGTTGGAATTGGAAAGATCGTTCTAAATATTGAGAGTTTGAGAAATATTAAGCTTTAAAGTGTTCATTTTTGTTAGAGTCAAGTGTCCCCCCCTACCAGATAAATGGTTGGTTCTGGATATGTGGTAATTCACAGTATATATAACAAAATTAAAAGGTAAACTATCACAGCTAAGTAAGCTCTACAAGTTAATGAGTAACAACCGACCAACTTACATATGTAGTTGATAAACATATTCTCCCATCCGGTATGTATAGGAGAACATGTTTTTCAACTACAATGTTAAGTTTATTCTTGGGATAAATTCATCCTATCTACGGAACCCTTCATTGTGCGTGATCCAACACGCACTTGGCCGGTTTAAAAAAATAATAATATTGCAGCTAATAGAATTTAATACCAGCAGGGTGCCTACTTATTAATAAATGTCATAAATGAGGTAGGAGCGTTTTGGCCTCGCACACGACTTTCTGCTTTTATTTAATTTTACAGTTTTTTTTAATGTTTTTTTTTCTATTTATGTTTCAATGAGTGTGTTTTAGTTAAATTTAAGATCTCCTCTGCCTGTCTCAATAAATACTTTTTCTTTCTTTCTTTTACTTTTTGTAATCAGCTTATGCGAAGGCAAATTACTTTTTCTATGGTTTCTGAAGAGACTTAGCATTGTATACGTCTTTTATAGGCAAGCCAACATAGATACTTTATATTATAGGTATGCTTATGCGGGCTATATTTTAACGGAGTTTTGATGTTGTTATCTAGCCAACACTTTGTCATTGCAGTATTTTTGACCAAAAAGACTTGATCCATAGTTGCATAAGTAGAGTTGTTAGACAGTTTACTTAACTGATGAATGAATGAATGATGAATGAATTATTATGTATTTGTTAAACACAGGTACATACATTTGGTCTTCAGTTAAAATTCAGTTGGCTCTCTATGTTTTGCCATCGGCGTACAAATTTTATAATTACAGTAGGTAGATAGGTAAAATAACATTAAAATTAAATCGAAAGTCATAATAAATTAAGTATTTACAAATTTAGTAAGGTATTTTTAGATTAATTGGTATTAAATTCAATAAAGAAATCACACAATATACAACAAAAACACACATTCATTACTTAGTCAAATTATAATAATATTATTGTCATTAAGGAATTCATCTACAGTGTAATAACATTTATGGATTAAAAACATTGATAATTTCTTCTTGAAGCTCGTTATCTTAAGTAGCTTCAAGGAGTCAGGTAACTTATTATATATTCTGGGTGCTATTCCCATCAAGCTTTTGCGCATTAAAGCTGTCTTACATTTTTTGGCACATAAAACATTTTGATATTGAGCACGTATAGGACCTCTCCGTATCTAAGACCATTTAGTAAATAGCATTGCATTTGTTTTGATAAATATTGCAACTTCTAGAATATACAATGATGGAAAAGTTAATATTTTTAAAGATTTAAACATTGGTACACAGCTATCTCTTGTTCGCAAATCGCACATAGCTCGAATGCATCGTTTTTGTGCTCTAAATATCATAAGTCTCTTAGTTGAGTTTCCCCAGAATATGATTCCGTAGCGTATACTGTTTAGCTAATTGTACCTACTTTTACAAGAAAGGTTCGTTTTTATTATAAACAGATGTATGTATTAGGTGCGTAAAGTTTATCAACATATTGTTGCATCAACGTCGTCGGCCGTCGACTTGACAGATAATCGATTTACGATGCCTTCCCTGTAACCCCTATATTTGGTGAGGAAATTAACAGTTTGCCAAACTATAGGTGGTGTTGGTTAAGTCATGATTCAGTTGTGTAGTACCTACAGAATCAAGAAAACTGTATAGAGGCCAGTTATAAGTTCACATTATGTACTGAATAAATATGTTTTCCATTCTTGGAAATATACAGGGTGGGACATCGACACACAACCTGTTACCATGTTCAGTATACGATTCTGATTTTTTTTGACGGTTATTAATAAAAAAAATCGCTGTTCCTTACATTTTGACCGCGTAGGTCATTGCACTTTTGTAGGAAAAAGCTTTTTTTTTAAATCACCGTCGAAAAAATTCGACGCAGGGACTTCGGAATCATGTACTGAATCCATGGTAACAGTTTGTGAGTCGAAGTCCCTGCCACCCTGCCTCAAAGTAGTTGATTATTAAAGTCACCTTAATGCCTCCTGTCTGCTAATATCGATAACTTGCGATCAGTAATCCGCCTGCCAGGCGTGGTGATTACTGCCTCTGGAATGGTAGAGATCCTTTGCTATGCTTTGCACAATTTATAATACTTTGTTTTGTGCACAGCCCATACTTACTTGTACGAAATAGGCTGTATTTTCAATTATCCTTACTGTGATTGTTATCGAAACATGAAAGCTCCTTAAATCCCCTTTGAGATAAGTTTAACTAGGTAGACCCAAGATTTATAACCACTATATTTTCCAGCTATAATAAAACAGTCCCTCAACCATCGGATATGGACGCCACGAAAAAGGCTTTTACTTCCTTGAACCTTATTCGTATAATTGACGGCAGGAGTGTCTCAGGAACATAACATATCGACGGGATATTTCTCGACGAGACAGCGACGGCGCGTCATTTCCGGCGATCCCCAGAGGGGCGGGAAACGCAATAAATCATCGGTCATTGTCGCGTGGGGCCAATTGAACGTTGATTTTTCTTTTGCGACAAACTGCACGAGTCGTGTCTTGATTTAATTTTGTTGGAGCCATATTTTTCTGTGATGCAATGAGAGTAAAAGCGTCAAATAGAGGTAGTCTTTTTACGACATCGACGGGGAGCAATTAAATCGTAGTCTGCCGGTATTCTGGCTGACTACATTAGATTTTGTTTAGGTGTTAAAGTCTGTAAAACGTTATCTCGTCTAAAATATTGTACCATTTTTTTAAAACAATGTTACGAGATTTGTGTATATGTAGGTACTTACGCTTAGTTGATGCATTTCGATTGATTTAATAAATCTTGGGGATCGTAAAAGAAACTATCATTTAGATTATTGTAAAAAATTGTGATATATTTCTTTGTTAGACTATGAATATTTAACTGTACAAAATACATGGTGTTTCTAATTTACAATTAATATTAATTAACAAAATAATATAATTATATTATATTATACGCATATAAAATATTACTCGATGGCCGGCGACGAGCGATCATTTGTTAGCGCTTTCCTTAACTTCACCGTCGCAAATTGTTGGGGCCTGAGGGAGAAAAGGAAAATGTACTACTTACGTTTAAAATATTTTCTATTTATTAGGCACCTAAGTTGACTTTAAGTGTAGTTCAGAAAATAAAACTGAATTTTGTTTGCTTTATTTAATTGAAGACTCGTAATCTTTTTATAGTTGTGTCGTTATTTCAAATCATGTTTAATATCCTATTGTAGATTTTTTATTGGCAGTTCTAAATACGTGACACAAAAATACAAAACGCAGAGAGGAACTAGTAAAAAGCAGCAAACAAAAAGATATCTCGTGCCTACAAAAGTAAAAGTAAACGAAAGAATATCAGTAAGTAATTAAAAACAAACCTCCTTCATATTACTTGTAGACGGCTGTTTCGCGTCCCCATAAATCATACCAGGGTCCAAAAGTATGGCCGTCTTCTGGCAACAACTCGTTTCCTTCCGACGGTCTCTTCAGTAACTTGGTCCGAGGAAGCAACTGCGGTCGCTGTTGCTTCAAGGCTTCGTTGAACTTTTGGTCGTCTGATTCGCTGTAAGGGCCCTCACTCCGACGGTCTACAAAACGCCTCGCTTCAAGCCTCGCCTCCTCTTGACGAATCTTTGACTTTTCGGCTTTCTTCGAATCCGTTTCGTAGTCATATCGAGACGATCTTCGCTCTTGGTCACTGAAGTACGATATGTTCGACTCGTAGTACCTTTCTTCTTTGCGTCCATTATGTGGTAAAGAGCTGTCGTCATAACTTCTGTTCGTTCTGTTCTTCTTTGGATCCCTGCCCCTTGTATCAGTGAATTCTTTCCTTGTTTGGCGTCTGTCTAGCGAGTAATCTATTCTTGGTTCACGATTGGGTTCATATGGTCTGCCATCTTTTTTCTGGTTTCGTGTTTCGGCTTGAGGATATTCTTTTTTATGAACCTTTCCATTTTCAAAAGTGTTTGGTGGTAGATGATTCTTCTCTTCATTACTTGAGCGCTTTTTATATTTCAAGGTTCCTTCATCGTGTCCATTATAAATGTCTTCATTACGAACGTCGTTGTTGTTTCTTTCGATGGGGATTCCATAACGGTCAGTGTGTTGCTCGTTGTCTTTGTACTTGAGTGTTTCAGATGATGCGGAAAATGTTTTTATTTCTTTCGAACTATCTTTGAAAGTTTTAAATTCCATAGTTTTCGGCGGACTTCGTTCATGAGTAGAGTTTTTAGTTTTTTCTGAAGATAATGTAGCACGAACGTGCGGCTTGATCGGAGTTACCTCTATTTCTTCAAATTCTGGCATGTATGCGTTTTCTTTGCGTTTCTTGACATCTTCTTCGATCATTTGAGTCTGCCGACGTCTATCCATTTCTTGCTGCTTCCGTGATTTCATATGATCATCTACAATTATACAGTCATATGGATCAGTGCTCGAAGCAACAGAATTAACGTCAGAGCTGCTGTCATTGTCATACTTTTGTAGTATTTCTCTTCGCTTAACAGTTTTCATAACAAAGCCTTCTCCGTTCTCATCGTTATAAAAACTGTTTTCAAAGTTCGTTTTGATTGTACTCGTGTTTGTTAAGTCCGAGTGCCTTGACTCGTTCCGTGGTATAAAATCTTCATGTTTTTCTTCAATGATCGATTTCTCAGACATACTTTTTTTATTCATAGTTTGAGTTTGTTGGTAGCCATCCATTGCCTTGCGACCTTTTTCTATTCTTTCTTCACTTTGGATTGATCCCAGGCTCTTGGCTTGGCGTATGCCGTTAACAGCCTTCACGTCTTTTCTGTCAATAGTTTCTCTTGGACGCGGTGGCTGTCCGTTTTCAGTGGGAATCGTTTTTTCTGGACTAGACTGTTTTGGAATATCTGGTGCAGGGCGCAATTCCTTCTTCATCTTTTCGAAAAGCTTCTTCTTATACTCTGGAACGGTGTCAACAATATCACGATGTTGCCAGAGCGACATTCCTTCCATGATCTCTTCAGCAGTAGTGCGTCCAAATTTCCAGAATGATTTAGTCCTCTTCACTTTTTGGGAGTCCTTGTCCATATCCAACATGTTGCGCAACATCAATTGTTGATCGTCGGTCATATATCCATTGGCGGTATTATTGGGTTTAGGACCACGCTTCAAACTTTGAGTTTTAAGCAAGTATGCTCTATTATCGATGTTGTGTTGAGCAGATTTACTACAAAAATAAATAAAAGGAAAAGTGAATGGTACTAGCTTAACTACATAAAAGCAACGAAAAAAGTCAAGCATACAGGAGTTTTAAATGAATACATGCAAAAATAACATAAAAACTTTGGTGCTGTATGAATACCTGATGGGCACACGGAGTCGTTGAGCCTCTTCATCACTGTAGTCTACGTCGGGCTGTGGTGGTGGCTCATTGGAGAAGCCTGAATCATTGGAGCTATGCAGTGACACATTTCCTACTGCACCTACTGCACTAACTACGGTTTTAGCTGGTCCGGCTTTATTCTGAGCCACCTGCAGAATCAACAGAGAGAAATCAATTTTTGAATTCTGGAAGAATCGGTGTCATTCGTTTTATTTGGATGTCTGCCAATAGATACCTGAGAACGCATAGGTAATGTCTGTGGCCCGAAACTCCTCGTTTCTATGACAGCGTGAGTAGTGAAGCTGGCCGATGATGTGGAGTTCTTGATAGCACTGGTAGCACCTGCGGCCGGGGTGGACGCGTGGAATGTGGCGCTTGCTGAGGTGCTTAGAGCACTAGGCGATGGCGCTGGTAAAGTCGGTGGAAGTCCTGGGGAGCCGCTTCCAAGACGACCCTATGAAACAATATGGTGTCTTAGAGGGTGTTTAACAAAAATCTTACTATTGATGGGCGTAGATAGAAAACATAACTTAGCTCGTTGTACTTTCCATTTATGGCTTGCATATAAATGCCAGAAAGTGTGTCCGAAGATAAGCCACTGTTATCTTTAGTGGAAGCATTAAGTTTACCTTGGTAACATGATGAGCAGTGACAGTATCTCCGAACATGCGAGCAGGTGGGTGTGAGTGCGTGTGCACTGAGCCCGAAGGCGTTGTCTGCGCGTGTGCCATTGGCGCGGGTGGTGGCGCTTCTGAGGGTGTCTGTACGACGCTCCACCGAGCAGGCGAGCTTCTAAGGAAATTATGAAGAATTAGTACCTACAGCCTTTTGGGAAATAGTGAAAATTACAAAAGTTATCTGTGGTAAATTGACTTTGTGTTCATAATAATGTTATGGACACAAAGTCAATTTGCCAAGGATAACTTTGCAATTTTTTTTTGTCATAGTGGTAGGTACCTCTAGTGGTAGGTATCCTCTTTACTCATAGAGGTAGGTATTGATTAAATTTTTTGGTTTTTGTTTTTAACGGGCTCGCAAGGCCACACTGTATAATTTTTTACCATTTGATCATGTCATTGTCACGTAAAAACGCAGGAAGGTTTTTGAGATGTGAAATTCCAGCTTTGATGTTGTCTGTGACATTCCTGTATTTTTAACCAAATAGGAGTCGGGCTCGTGCGGTCGTTCACCTCGAAAACGTACGTGAAGTTGAATATGAACTAAAGAACAGTACAAAATAAAAAACTCACCCAGTTTCATCAAGAGGAATCGGTTCAGTATAAGCAAGGGGGAACCAGCCAGCATGATGAGACCTCAAATTCTCGCCATATTGCCATCCTTTAGTCCTTTCTCCAAGCAGGGCCAGTACATCTCCTTGTAGGAAGCTTAGCTGATTGTCTCCAGCAGCTGCGTATGCGTATAAAGCTCGGGCCAATGGCGGGTCTCGTGTGGTACAGGTCGGTGGGGCAAGAGATGAGGGACGGGTAGCTGTGCGGGTGTCAGTCACTATAAAGAATAAGGAAATTATTATAGTTAATTCTCGCGTAGATAAAGCAGTGGACATTATGTGCTATGGATCTCGATCAATGGCAAGAAAAGAAACAAAATAAACTTTTGACATTGCATAACAAATAGTACCAGAACAAACTTATCTTAATAAGAACACATTGACATTAAATCCACTAAATACAAACTCATGCTGGTCCTAATCTTCAGATTCCTTACCTTGATCTTCATTATTTGAGCTGGCTTGAAGATTAAAATCAGATTTGGCTCTCGACAATCCTTGAGTAGGTGAGCCTAGGTCTCCAATAGACCTGACGTCAAGACATGAAGCATCCACTGATCTGGTTTTACGTAAAGCAGATCCGACGGAAGCTCGATCATCATCATCACCGATGCGAGGACTAGCGTATACGTCCTCATCGGCCCAGAATGACACTTGCTGTAGATAAAAGTCATGTTATATATTTACTTTTTGCCGGGAAATTTCAAGTATGTAGATTCTGATCTACATACTTGAAATACACTAGATCTGTAATTAAGATGAAGCTTAGCCTTGAGCCAGTCTAGAAATGAGTTCAGGGTTTTAAAAGCCATAAAGCTTTAACATGATCAGATAAACATCCATTAAATGTCTTATTTGTAAGATGTGCACAATTCGAGTAGAAGACACAATTCTTATTGAACCATTATGTAATTTAACAATTTATTTTTCCGATTCTATTCGTCATTTTGGAAGGAATACGACCGTTTAATCGGGCTGTGTAGCAAGTAAGAGCCCATAAAATAATTTTACGTTAGTGGAGACAGATTTTTATGACGTCACAAGGTAGGACCCGGAAGTCGAGACATGACATTTTGTTGGAGTCGTGAAAATATTTTTCCGTTTGCTTTTTTATACGACTTGAGTTGGGAAGTACCCAATGATGCTAAAAAGCCAACTTTTTCTCTGGATATAAAGCTACTAATTTACGCATTTGAGGGTGAACCGGGATGTGTTTTATAAGTATTAAAATGATAATTAATTTTGTTAATTTTTGTAGTAAGTACACTGCTGCGGTACTTGGTGGAAGTGACTCTCATACGACTAAACTTGAAAATTAATGTTTTTATGGTTGTTTATCATAGTTGGTTTAATAAATATAACTATTTTCCACAGCTCTGAAATGTCACTTCTCTTTTTCATAAAGTGAAGCTACATTTTAAAACTAGAGTCATATTGTGGACGTTATTAAACGTCAAGTTGATTCAAAAGAGTAAGTACCTACTTTGAATAAATAAATTGCTGCTTTTTACTGTTTTACTCTTGAGGGTTAGCAAATAAATTAATGTTTTAATCCGCTCTATTTTGAACTAGCAAAGTTGTGAGCTTAAAAATATTATTGGATCTTTTTCAGTTACTCACCCTCATTCTGCTAACGAACATGGCTTCAACATTGGGAGGCAGGAATTCGCGGGTCCTGGACACTTCGAGCCACTCCTCTAGTCCTGTGTTGTAGGCAGCTGCTCCAGCGGTGTGGTAGGCCAGCCAATGTTTTGCCAGGGAGCATTGCCGTTCTAGCACAAAACCGTACCGACGACGTTCTTGTGTCATGGCCTGGGGGAGAAAAAAAGAGGATATGAGCAAATTGTATTTTTAGAAGGCATGCACTAGCTGAATATAACTAGTAAACTCGAAGCTAGCTACAATAAACGCCTGTCTTCTAATTGAAACAGTAAATTTTCAGGTAATTAGATACATTATTGAGATTTGCTTTAGCCTTATAGATTTCAAAACTGGTTTTTGAAAGCTCATTCAATTTAATCTGCTATCAAATCTTATTTCAATGATATGATTAGCTGTTGTCATTTTGGTCAACCAATCACAACAACTAAATTAAGATTTGAAAGTAGATAATCTGATCAGAGGGCAGACAAGTTGCAATCGCTTTCAAAGTGTACTTCTATAACGACTTTTAACAGGATTGACATAAGCTTTTCGGTAGCTTACGTCAATCCAATAAATTTTTGACTTTCCATCATCGTTATGGCTGATAGAATGTCATTTTGTGTAGGACCACAGAGGGCCTAGACAAGTGGCAATCGCTTTTAAAGCGTTTCGTATTTCTACAACGACTTTCAACAGGATTGACATAAGCTTGGCAGCTTACGTCAATCCAATATATTTTATTCTTCCGTTATCATTGTCGCTGCTAGTATGCAACTTTGTCTAGGCCCTCAGGCATTTGTGTAACTGAACAGGCTTTTAGAAATCGGTAGAAAAACCCATTGATTCATAGACATTGAATGAACTGCCGTATGGCGCGTTGACAATATCGATATTACTAATTAAGTCGTCTGCAGCAATGTTCGTTATCATATTTTTAATTAGTTCATTATTTTCTGAATAAGTCCTTAGTATGCAATTACAGACCCGTCTGCTATTGAATGAATGAATGAATGAATGAATAAAACTAACTGAATGTAGTTTCTGCTAAGATCAATAAAAGTAGAGTATTGTTCGTTTTCCTTTGTACGGGTTTTGTGGTGGGATACAATTCGACGTTCGTTGTGACAGTACTTACGTTCTTCAGGCTTTGTTCGCAGAACGCATCCAATTTGGTTTTCTCTTCTTCTAGTATCTGCATGTTCTGGAAAAATAGTACGATGTCATTACAAGTTTGGTGAACTGTTTGTGGATTCGATTGCAAGTGAAATAGATTTTCTTTTTTATTAGGTGCGAGGGGTATCACTGTCTGTACACTGAATGTTCTGGGGTTGGTTTTAATTAAAGTGTTTAAGTTTTAAAGTTTCTTAGAATTGAGTCGAGTTTGGTAATGCTGGATATTATACCGTGGTTGGAGTAGCGTTTTAACCTCTACTAGCATCCTAAGCTTCAAAAGTTTCTCTGGTGTGGTTAATTGTGTGGATATTCAAAAAAATTGTTTTGATTATTATGACCGCATTTGCTTTATTTAGCAGAAGGAAGGTAAATGTGGGGTTGAATATATTAATTTTATCCAGATTCTATATACACCACTATTATTTATCAAAGTGACTTCGTTATTCATCAAAGTGCCTAAAATACAATAGGACGAAACCATTAACGTACTGTTATACTGCATCGTATTTCATGTTTATTCGAGAACTTATTTATGCGAGTTATTATTATGCCTATTACGTGAAAATATGTCATAGACGCACAGTAGAGTCATTGTGAAAATGTTATATGTACTGATATTCCTCTAGTTTCAATACTGTGCTTTGAATAATACATACATTCTAGTTTCCCATTACCATTGAATGAGGATATGGATAGAATTTAAATCTATTACTCTCAATATAAATTAGATGGTCTAACACACATAGTGCATATATAAATAGCAACCCATGGTGAACAAATATTGTAACCCGAATTGCAGGAAAATTTGTATACGTTGAAAACAAATGCACACAGCATTGTACAAGAGAAGATTTAATATTTGCACACCATATGCAATGGTAGAATGTAAAGGGGTCGGTATAGTTATAAGATCATACGTACAAAGGTTTGTACGTATGATCTTAGAACTAACTATACTTATATAATGAAACTATACTTGAAGAATGTAGGTACATTCTGGCAAATAAATGAATTTTATTTCGCATTTGAAAATGAAGCAGTGTTATTTATATTTTATGAGTGTGCCAAAGATACAGGCTGTGTCTAGTTTGGGACCAACGGTTCCTCAACATTGTGATTTAGATGTTGAAATAAACGATATTTTTTTCTTTTTTTTTAAATTAAAGTTACACCAACTTTCGTTTACATCTTCAGTACAAAAAGAGCAATGTATTTTTTACCTTCATCTCCTTATCCATCGCGGTTCCCACTTTGGTGACATTAGGCTTCTTCTTTCGTTGTTTTTTTATAGTCGCAGCAGCCTTACTGTAGCTCTCTGACCTCAGCTTGTGTTGTTGTAAAAACCTCTTTTGTTCCGACTGAAACAATAAACCAATAATTTGAATTTCGAATAGTTCAATTGTTTCGAACATCGTCCCCGTACGTCATATTTTTCAGTTTTATGAATTCCTGGTACGGAATTTTGTGATGAAAACAACAATACAGTAGTTCTGTGCTCGAGTTTTTGAGAGTCAATCGAAATTTTGTCGTCTACTGTCTAGTCTGAAGTTAATAAAAATAGTTCTCGGAAACTAGATTTGAAATCCATTGAAGCGATAAAGAAGGGAAACGTAATAACTTCTCATTTTGAATATTATTTTCGGAGAAAAATTGCCACCGTACCTTCAGATGAAATCTTATTTATGTACCTATTGGTAAAATGTTGTAAATAGTCTCAGTTCGTGTCGAACAAACAAACTACGCCATTTGTGAAAATACACGAACTGTTGGTACCAACTGTCGAAACTTTTTTAATAGAAAGTCTTATCTCACGGGTGCTATACTAAGCTTATTTGAACTCCGGACCCTATTCCCTTTATCCGGTAAACAGTCCCTTGAAACTTGGAACTATTCACATAAAAGATTATGAAAGAAAAAACCTTCTGACCTGTACTACTTTTGTATCTTTCTCCAGATTAGTTTCCAAGGGTACCAGTAGATCTACGTAGAATGCCTTTAGCTGTAACAAACAAATAACTTGCTGATTATTGGATGGGGACATTAAGATAGTTTCTTCTATATGAGGACAAACACAAAGATATAGGTATAAACAGTATCTTTGTCTTCCTGTTAGTTTTCCTTATAAATAGAACTTACGATATTCATTTGTTGATCTTGTATTTCTCGGTATACCTCGACGACTTTCATTAGCGCAGTTCCTGAAAATTATTGTTATTGTTCAGATGGTTAATTATATTCTTACTTTCGGGAAGTGTTTATTTAGGGATTAGGTAGGTACCTACTTAGAACTTCATTGTATTTTTAGGGAAATCAGCCGTTCTTAGAAGACATGTAACAAACACTTACTCCGACACTTACAATGCCCCAGAGGGCGTTAGGTAACATATGCTCAAGCAATATCACCTGCCACCAAGACCAATAAATTGTTTGCATCTTCAAATTTTTAGCTATATTTACTGAAACATGGGGGTGCAAGTCCCTTTGCGTTCCTTTATTACCTACTAGCCAAATCATCCAATATTACATACATAATATGTAACATACCTATATCGGCGCATCCCCCCCACGTGCCCTGTTGTGCCTGCCTGCCCAACTTCCCCACTGCATCCACATACAGCCGCGATGCCGCTGCCGCACCTGTGCAAAAAAAAAACATATAGTTAGATAAAGCCATATGGATGCACTGATGTACTCCGCCGTCGCTCCATTTGAATTGAACATGGTATAATGAAAACGTGCCGATCGACGATACATCGGGTGAAAGAAAAATGAAGACTGCATTAGCCGTTCGATTCTGTAAAAATATCACCGTGAAACTTAGGTGAAGTGAGCGTGAAGTGAGCTGTCAATAGTGTTAATCCCTAGCATTCTGCCGGTCGATTCTGTGGCAGTGACAGCTCACTTCACGCTCACTTCACCTAAGCTTCACGTTAATATTTTTATAGAATCGACCGACTGGTGCCCATTGTTTTGTGCAAGTCTTTAAGGCCTATTCAGCTATAAGCGATATCGCTGTCGTGGTCGGTAGCTGATCCAAAGTGACTAACCAGAAGGCGGTCCAGACTAGCGGGCACGGCACATGGCTCGAGTCACACATTTTATCACCGTCTCGAGCCATATCACAGTAGGCCGTGCTCGCTAGTCAGTATCGCTACCGAGCGCGACAGCGATATCGCTTATCTGAATAGGCCTTTCTAATTGAATGAAATGAAAGGGGTGGAAAATGTACTAGGGTTTGAACGAGAGGCTGGTTCCGTTTGCATTTATAAATGCTGCAGATATCAACATAATATTAGTAACTAACTATGTTTGCGTGTTGCTATGGCGAATGTAGGAAGAGGAGCTTTACAATAAATCGATTTAAATTTAACTAGTGTCACGAATTTAGGTAAAACAACCGCGAAACCATTTTATAAACTAGTTTAATTTCGCCATTTTTACATAAATCCGACATTATGCCGGTAACAATCAAATTTTATGTCCGTCATCCACCAACTACTACATTAATGAAATAAAATAAAATGAGAATCGATAAAATAAAATAAAACCAGAAAATCGTGATGAACACGATTGCGGATGTCGATACGATAATATTCACTCAGACATAATAAATCGATACATAAAACATGATATAATGTAAGTACAGTTGTGCCACATTGTCTAAGCAGTGAAAGTACTTATCTATTATTATTAAATTATAGCATTAAGCCAGTAAGTATGCAATAATACTTTATTCTTTTTACTTACGTAAAGCGAACAGCGGATTCTGATTTCAAAAATAATTCTTTTTTTTTTTCTTTAAAATGTTGTAAATATGGCCAGTCATTGATGAACGTGTAAGTAGGTTAATGACCCGCAGTTACGTAAATAATTCTTAACAGTAATTAAGATTCTTGTAATAAACTGTAGGTATAAGTAATTTCGCAAATGGTTAAGGAGGGATCGTCGTAACAGCAATAATTACTTATTACTATGCGATGCTATCTAAAGTAGAATGTCTACAGTCTGTGGTCATCGGCTGAGAATAGGATTCCCTTATCTTTTCCCGTGTGGGTTGTTAGAAAAGGGATTATGTGTGGAAAGGTACTCCGATAATAGGAATAGGTAACTCACCGAGATATCTTAGACATAGGTACGGCTTCTAAGTGCTCACATAATCTATTGCGACCTGCTAAGACCAAAAAAGTGTAACGAGAATTTAGAACAACCGACTCTTACAGGGTTAGCTGTTGATTTACCATAAAAGCACAAAATTCTTTAAGTTCATTAGAATAATTTAAACAGACAAGTACTTGTATCTGGCACAAGTCCACAACAAGTACGGTTAAGTACCAAACCTTGTTGTCCTAAAACTGTTTAAGAAGTTCCAACAGCATTTTTTCGTCCTTTCGAGTAAAAATATTCAGGGCAGATTAAAACAGGCTGATGGCATTCAACGAATCTGTAAAGTGCCATAAAATGTTAAGTGCTTCGAGAAAATTTCCAATCGGTTTTAGGCGAAATTAAATTTTAATATTCATTTTACTTAATGAAAGTGAAGTTAAGTCATTAAGTCTGATATGTAAATAACGATGATAAACTTGAATACGGAGCCCAATGCGTACATTACAATTATGCAGTTTTTATTGTTCCCTGATGCTGAATCTTTTGATTTATATACGAAAGTTAAGAGAAAGGGAACAGCGGGGTCAAAGTTCAGTTAATAAATAAATAGGTCACTCATTACCCTAATAAACCGAGATAAAATAAAATTAGCCGCAAAACATCTAAATGAAACATACATGGAGGCTCTGGAGCCATACATCGCGGGAATGCCCAAGTTTATGGCTGCTAGTTCTGGCCGTAATACTCTAGATAAGCCAACAGAGACAATTTGGCACAAACCACGCCCCAGTTCCGTAGCCAAGCAAGCGGGGAACACCGAGGTTTTGCATATAGATGCGCCCATTTGGCTTACACTACATAAATTAATTGTACGCGTTTCACTGAATACGCGTCAACAGAGATTTACGAAACACTGCAGCGGTTTCACTTTCTTATTGATGTAGCTAATTGTGCGGTGTCTAGCCGGGTCTAGACTATGCAAATTTCTATATATTCTAATGCAAAGCTTCCAAACGTGTCTTTCCTTTTGTTAACACTTTCGACGCCACTCATTTTTCATAGAGCTTATACGCCATGACAACCTCCATACACGTTGCAAGTTGATTCCAGGAACCTGACCGGCATTTCGTTTGCGATAAAGTTAGCCCTCGAGGAGTGTCACCGGCATTAGGTTGAAATCTTGTTAAAATATACAACTGATTTTATTTTCACAGTTTATAATGCCGAATTCGCTAAGAAGAACCTATATTTAAAATGAGTTCTCCGCGAGGGCTCCCGGTATCCCATAAGCGACTTGAGTGAACCCTCCAGGAGGGCTCCCGACACTGAACGTGTTAATGTGCAGCTAGACTTGTGGCAGCATCTACATCACCACATGCGAACTTCGCATCAAAGACCTGACGTCAAACAAATCCTGCATCGTGCAATTAGAGTTTACCGCGCGATCGACATATATACAAGGTTCCCGACTTCAACCTCTGGGCAGTTGCCCGCCAGACATGACACCTGTCTGGTCGGAGGATCCTACCTTTTCTATAGAGGATGAGTGAACTTTACACTCTGTTCTTCATACCACTGAAGACTTATCTATGCACTGCTTTAGTAATACTTAGCATAGCACAATCAGCCTATTGTTCCAACTGCTGGGACCACCTGGGCCTTCTCTGTATGAGAGGGAGTAATACTTACTTTTCGCTACTCTACGTTCAGCTTTTTGGGAACTACGAGTATCAAGGGCCTATTCAGCTAACGGATACATCAATCCCACAACTAGATTTTTACAATAAGTTCTAATTAGCGAACAACTGCTGCATATGTGATAAAATCTCTAAGTCACCGCTTACGAGTCATGGGAAGATCTCATATCTTATTCTTAGTACCTAGCACCACTAAGATGCCTACAATTACGTACTAGTGTAAATTATATAGCTTTGATTAGCATACAGACTCTGACTGAGCCTCGCAATGGCAACCTGTTTACGATGGTCACCATTTACTATGTAATTTTACCTTACTGCCTGACTACGCGTTGACATATTCAACAAGTATATATTAAAGTCACGCTCACGAATATTCAATGATGTTTTGCTCAGTATTTATTTTAATAAAAAGGTAATGTGATAAATAGGTACTTACCATGTAAAGCCTTTAAGTAGGCCTTTCCGGCCGTTATCATCTGTCGAGCACCTGGATTAAATTTGTCCAGTATGTTCTGAAACAACAAAAAAATAAAATTTTGAAATGTTTTGAAGAGAATATGTTGCGCAGCGTTAAGACCGTCTGATTAAGGCGACGATAACAGACTTTTAATGATGTGAGACTTTTTTTGACGTGATCTTCAGTATAAATACTGAAGATCACGTCTAAACGAGTAGTGCTAATGATTTGGAAAAAATATATGTTAAATTAGAGCATTTTCTTAAGTCAAGTCAAATAATTTATTTGAACTATGAAATAAATTATTTTCAACTATGAATTATATTATAGTATGTTTTTATTAGATAGTGATATTCATTTGTAAACTTATATCTAATGCGGATAAAAAACTAAGAATCACGCAAACTCTATCGTATTTTTCGGAATTCTTCACCATTTTAAAGATAATTTAATTATACATCTTTTGGTATACGTGCTTTATTAAAATACCTTTTGTTTTATATAGAATTAATTAATAAAGCGTTTAATTTGAGACAGCCATCCTGAACGGGCGTGTCCTATTACTGGCTGGATGTACGACGCGTTGCGTGAGCTCAGTACAGAACATGCAAGCTAACCATTCAAGGTCGCTGGCATATATCTGCGTCTTAAATTATTGTGATTGTATGACTCGCATCATCTATACATGCCTTTGGAGTATATAAAAATTACATTTATGTTATTTAATGGGTAATTGTTGTTCAAAAGCCTGTTTGAAGTCAGAGAATACTGACTTTAATACTGCTGCATCATAATTTCTAAACGATCTATGGTAAGTATAGAAGTCGTCTCGATTAGTTGATCTTCTTAAGCACTTTTAAAATTAAGCTGCACCTTAGAGCTATTAATTAATTACTGCAATGGACTGGGGAATGTCCATTTTAATACCTGTTATTTTAGAATAGTTAAGTGCTTCATCAGACAGATGTATCTGCGACAGACGCCAGAGTCATGAGATGTCATTAGCCTAATTAATTAAAACACAATACGTAGTTGACAGCGACTTGCACTTTATTATCATATTACCTAATACAACCGAAGAATAGCAATCAATCAATCAATCAATCAATTAAATATTATGCAAGCGAAAGAGAGCAGCATTTTTTTTAAACGTAAGACAGTTACGAAATGGCACCTTTTATGATGGTTAATAAGACCAGATAAGGTCCATTCATATGCATTGGAAAATGAGGTCTTAGACCGTAAATAGACTTTGGTGCTGGAATGTGGCCTTCAAGGATGCTGCAGCGGTTTGCGGCCTCGACGGCGAGGTGTGGCGACGACGACATTCCTTTACAAATACTGCTTTACACTACTTCTCCGAAACCGTTGAACGCGTATAAAAATCGCTGGTACTTTTGCATGTTGTGCACGAATGAGTGTGCTGCTATCTTTAACATACAAACGGCCAGTGTGCCACTTAATTTATTTAATAAAATTCAAGTTGCTTGCGAATCCAAAAATGTTATTACAATGCATTTGCTCGAAACAAGCGTTTTCCAAGCATTTGTGCGGAAAGTGTCACTTTTTTTACTAGTGCTTTTAACTTTTCTGTTTTTTTTTTAATTTTTAACTACGTCGTCAGCCCGTGGCAATGAGTTTTATTATTTGAGAAAAGTTTTACAAATTAGATGATGATGATGATGATGACAATGATGATGGCGATGACGATGACGATACACGTGCGTAAGATGATTTCCGACTCGTGTCGACTTATACACTCACTCGCTTGCCACTCGTCGGTTTTCACCTACTTTCCGCACTTGTAGCTAAATAACTAAAGATTTTTCGTAAATTATTCTCATATAAATAGGGTTTGTACAAAAACAAACGTGTTCTTTTTTTGAATGCTTTTTTAATTATATTGTTAATTTACCTTCTGATTTATTTTTGATACACTCGTTTCTGAATTGAGCTCCAAAATGCTGAACAACGCGAACACAAGGGATCTCATATATTCGAATCAACTCTAGTTTTGTAAAACAGCAATGTTGGAATTTAGCACACACGAATAGCGACAGATAGTTATTTATTTGCTCCTTTTCTGAGCAAAATTGCTTATAAGCCCGAAAAGGAGCTCTACTAAATCCCTCCGAATATATTGTGTTCGTTGTTTAATTTAGCAACAAAACGTCTCTTCGACATATCCTATCTAAATCGATACGATATACGAGGCGAGAAACAGGCCTTAGCTTTTATGTCCTACGGATCCTCTGAGATAACCAAATTGAGTAATGTAGGAGAAAACAAAACACTGGCAACGTGCAAACTGTGACTCGATTCTCGAATACTCGAGTTGTATAACACACAGGAGCAAATGTTTCCACTCGGAATGTTTCGGAAAGCTAATACAATCTTCGTACCGTTTTGGAGTTATACCAAATTAGTTTGACAGCGTTTATACGGTATTGTGCTTTGAAATAAGGATAATGTCACCTCGCTTCATAAAGTATCAGCATTTAGAAACCTGTTAGAGAAATCGTGTGAAATACTACTTGCTGGTGTTGTTGAGTACGTGCTAAAGAATTTAAAAGATCGATGATTTTGTCTAGTTTTCTCTGATATTGGTGCTAATATCTTTCTGCACGTCTAAGAGAGTTTTAATATTTTCTGACGAGATTTTAACACAACGTTACAAAAATATTAAGCAATGTTACAACAGTAATATTGGTTAATATTTTTGTCACTTTACCTATAGATGAAAATAGTGTTGTTACAACCTTTTCCTTACTCAGCAGACTAAAACGAAGATATCTTCCCCATATTACATATTAATTTAAGCGTAAGCGTTCCTTTACACGCGTTGTGATACGCATAGCGCAGCGACCCTAACGTTAAAGATTCTCCATCGTAAGCATGTTAGGGTATAAGTATGTGCGTGGAACAGAAAATGGCTGAATATTCCGGACCGTCCTAATCCCCAGGTTATTGCCACATTACAAAAAGCCAATGCATTTTCCCTTCTCCTCCAATATCTGTAGGCTGTGGCTAACTACGTGCTAATGTGCTTTACGATGGGTAGACTCAAATTTTTTATGCTTTGTATTTCCCCGACGGATGTTAATGTTTAATTCATTTTGTGGTATTTTGTGAGGTGCGTCTAAATTGTAGCGTTTATATGAAAGCTAGGCAAATTGGGAGAAAATATTTTATGGTGTTGTTTGTATAATTATGTAATCAATGTTGCGACATACTCATGCGTGTGCGTGCAGCTTATGAATAGAATTTATTTGAATACGATTTTGGAAATGCCATTGTTTTCGTTAATTAAAATGCATTATAATATTGTTGTAGGCGGTTTCCATTCAAATCAGCACACCTTAAAATATGATACTGTTTGGAATGCCAATAAATTTATCCTCGTCCATTATAGTTAAATATAAAGTTGAATGAATATCTATGAAACCAAGGCTGAGTAAAAAACTAGTTCATTTGAATCGCTTTACAGCGAAGAATCAGCTTAGTTATGAATGCAATTATTATTTAAACGCTGTCGACTGACTCATTCGATCGTGATCACTCAATCGTGCACTGATGCAATAAGCTTTAGTACAAAACGCTGTTAAACAACACCACAATTTATTATTAATAAGCCTATATAGTATATCGTAACATCACACCCATAATCCCCGAAGGTTTAGGCAGAAGTATGCCCATAGTACACCCTCATTTTGCCAGTTATGTTTAAGTCCCATGTAATAGGGGGCGAGCCTATTGCCAAAAACCGGCTTAAACAAGCGAGATACGCTTTATAATATTGTTTAAACTGTAATCGGAACTATAAAATGATTGTTTGCAAGGAGCAACAGCTGTAATATTTACCCGCGACCCGGCGGATCCTCACAGTCGCACTTTCACCTCCACTCTCGACTTACTTCTGTTATTGAATGATATTTCAACGGTAAAACCTTTCTCAGAACATTCATATTGCTACGTTTACTGTTTATAAGGGCAATCTTGGCACTTAGTTCCTACGTATTACCGAATAAATGTTACCTTTTATGTCACCATAACTTGTAATGGATCGCTTACGGTTTATGCTTCACGTGGTCAGCAATCAGTCATTAATACGATGCTCGGATACTTGAGATTTTCATTGCAAAAACATGTGAGTTCCTATATGCACAACATAGGATATAGATTGCTGGGTCATCGCTATCGAGCACCGACAAAGTCCCTTTCTCTTCAATTCAGACCCGCATGGAAATTTACAGAATATTGATTTGCTCCTATTTATAAGTATCTTCATCCTCAAAACGATTTTAAGCCGAGTGGCGTCTATCGTAGTATAAACACTTAACGTTTTAAATAAGTTATCTGTCCCCATCTTCACGGTAGGTCAATACACGACGATGACTGAAATATATGGCTTCTCGGTAGGGGCGGGCGGGAAGCAATTTTTCACCGGATTTAGACGTACCTTTTTAAAATACCGAACAGGCTGGCGTAGGTAGGCACGATTATTGCTCGCGTCGAGAGCGTAAATCTTGAGGGAGACTCGTATACGGAAGACGGCCAAGGGTGAAAATAGATTCGCACTTACAAAAATTAAGCAACTCCGAAGGGGGAACGATGAAAATATTTCGGGACTATAATTTATAGTACACAGTATATTTTGGCCGTGAAACATTAATTGAACCCAGAAAACGTGAGAAATATTTCCTCTTATACAATCATACCCAGATTTGGGTTAGATAAAATATGAGGTCCTTAACATAAGTTGGAACTCATTTATCATGCCCAAATCTCTTTGAGACATCACGTCCGTCAGAAAAAGATGACGTATCCCTTGACATAGGTAAAATGCGCATGTGATATTGTATCGTGAGCTAGCTATTCTAACACTGTGACTTTATCCCATCCTCTTTATTTGTGGGGCACGTAGCACACGACATTTGCTACAAAATTGCTTGGGGTGGACTTCGTGACGTTACCGGCTTTCGTACCCTTTTCGGGCCTAATGTTCCACGCACACGTCCGATATTTTTTTACTATCTACTGAGAGTATTGGCCATTGAAATTCATCCAGAATTTTACGATGGATGAGTCAGTCATATATATAATGTGCGGTTTTTGGTTCTAGTTGTAAAGCTTATTGTTGCTAGCACATCCAACATATTTTAATTAAATGCTAACTTGCACAATAAATTCAATTGAACAGCACCAGGCATTTCAATAATAGCATCTCAATTTAATCAATTTCACGAATATTATTGCATTAATGCGTCAAAGTGTGCATCGAAATAACCGAGTTAGATCCTTCAAATGTGAAATAATTTTAACCATTAACTTCACAAACAATCCCCCGTAGATCTACATTAGTCATACATGCATAAATTAAATTGAATTTCATAATTCACATGAGCAACGTTACGGAATACTTTATGAATTTAATTACTAACTTTGATGACGTGCCTCTCTCTGGTGTCTGATTTTTAATCGTTTTACGTGCCGACTGTAATTAAGCTTATTTAATTTAAGGGAAACGATAAAATGATAATGTTTTTGTAATGATTTATTTACTTTAGAATGCCTGTTTATTTCAATGACTGGAAGCTAGCATCGTGACTTTTCTCAGCACTATTTACAAACCTTGTACCTACTCAAATCAAACACCACATTCTATTCTTCTATCAGACTTCCTCTATTTTAAATCCCCCTAGCTTAATACTACCAGCCAGTTATTGTCCCACTGCAGGTCAAAGGCCTCTTCTCATACAGAGAAGGCCCGAGCATTGATCACCACGCTTGCTCAAGACGGGTTGGTGATTTCAGACTTATATTAACTATAAGTCCAGCAGTTTTGAGAGCAGCGGCGATAAAATTAAATACACAAAGTAAAGTGCCTGCCTGTAATTACAATGCACTCCAAAGTCAAACTGCGACAGCATTACCTGACAATAAAGCCGAGACGAGCGACACAGGTACGAAGTTCCCAGTAATCTCTGAGTTTAAATCTTTTATAAAATGTTTGGTACACAAACATGCAAGTTGTACGGCAGCCTTCGGGATGTTTACACAGAACACTTGTTGCCACTCTAGACGACACAGAGACATGACTATGTTGTTTACAACATGCCTGCAAGCGAAGTTTATCCTTAAAAATAAAAAAAAGATCAACAAACTTTTTTACAGAGATTCTACCCCTAAGCTCTCTGCAAAAGTTAACTTGCTAGATTCGCTACACGGAAAGCAAATTTAGGAAAGGCGAAGTTTTTATGGGAGTTTGAGTGCGTTGGTACAAGATTTTTATTTTACGAAATGATTACCAGTTTACCATGGGTGACATATCGCTGGCCCATAAGTTGAAGAGAATGGTTTGTGAAAAATTATCTGTAGTAGATAAATCCGCAGCAATACTCACCCTTAACAGTTTCAATAAAGTTTAATTAATTAATTGTCTTCTTGTCCTCCCTGCAGACTTTGCTAACACTGTCCAGGAGTTTTAAATTGATTGCAATCGGACTGATATCTGTTAAATTCCAATCTAAGCTCCACCCTAGACGGTAGAGTTCTTAACGTAATCACGGCCGTGCAATTTGTTACGGATTCAACAATGCACCTCTTAAGTTCTTTGCTGGGGCAAAATAAAAGAGTTCCTTTAAGTTCGCTAAATGAAGTCGACTACAAAAGGCGGAGCCCGGCGTAATTCAAATGAACGCAAGCGGTCGCCGCTCCTCGCTTTGATTCCGTACTTTTGAAAAGTTTAATTTTTGCGAAGTTTTACTAGCAGGACTTTGCAAATACTTTTAGATCTCGTTCGAACTTCAACATCTGACTCAATGGTTTTACCTAAAGGGCTGCTACTTCTAATGTAAATGCTATTCATTAATCTTTCAATGTCTAATTCGTTAATGGCAAAGTTTTTTGGGCAGTGTGTAAAAAAAGAGTTAAAATGTTCACTGTGAAAAAGTCCCTGATCAAACAAAAAATTGTGATTGATTATAATGACGGTAACTATTTAATGAAGTTGTGCATTGTACCTATGTTATTCAGACGGAGTATGATACAGCCGTACAGCAAGGTCGACATCTTAGCAGTTAATATTTGTTATTTATTTATGGAGACCGTTCTTGCGTGTACTCGTACGTTAGACTCCATTGTTTGTCGTCATTATTATGTAGATCTATTTGTTACCATTCACTGTCGTTTAGTAAGACAATTAGAACAAACGCAAGGTCGGGTTCATGCCAAATTGGCTTTATAGCCGTCGTTTTGTTAATAAACCATTGGCTTGTCACGACATGAACTTGTATTATAGAAAGTCTTACGTTATTAAGTTGAAAAGTTTCGTAAGATTTATTTAGTTTTATCGTTCTACGCGTGACTTTGCAAAGTGACAGCGAGATGAATTTTAATAAGTTTATTATAACTTAGTAAGTAGAAACTGGTTACAGTGAAGTTGTAAACCTCTTTACTTAAGTTTTATAGCAACTTTAGAAGATTTACTACAGACAGCGAGGGTTTATGTTCCTAACACATTTTATTCCTACGACGTGAAAAGTTTTTCCGCAGTATTTTTAGTACCTATCTGAACACTGAAAGCTGACCCTAAACAGTTGCGAATGGCTAGTCAAATGATGAACTTTTCGTACTCTAAATTGAGAAGAAAAAAGAAACCTTTCGGCTAATTTATTTTTATTTTTATGGTTATAGCAAAATATATTTCCATCTTCTTTAAAAAGACGATATGATGTAGCATAATCTGCTCTTAATGTTCCCACAGAGTAGGCCATAATCCACCACGCGGGCCCGGTGCGGGTTGGCAGATGTTACATGCCTTCGTTGTCCTGTTCTTTTTTGGTTTTAAGACATGCCGGTTTCCTCATGATGTTTTCCTTGACCGTTTTGAGACCACTGGTGATGAAATAAATTACACAAAGTAAATCTTGGGTTCGAACTCACGACCTACAAACTCGTAAGTCGGGGCCGATATCACTGGGCCACCA
Organism: Agrochola lota; assembly: GCA_947364205.1. Taxonomy (NCBI): domain Eukaryota; kingdom Metazoa; phylum Arthropoda; class Insecta; order Lepidoptera; family Noctuidae; genus Agrochola; species Agrochola lota. Next base: position 10,117,360 of record OX376223.1, on the reverse strand, counting down.
TTGCCCTGTGATGCAGATAGAAAAAAAAAAACATACTTCACCACGTCAGCTTCAAGACTTAAACTCACGTCTGGCTGGAGGCCTAGCCGTCTAGTGCGCGAGATCCCTTATCACTACAAACTAATCCTATATCCAACCACGTGTGAATTCGCAAACATTACATCATGTCTATGATTTCTGAGAATGTAAACAGAGTTGCAATTAGTACTACTATCAAAGCACTACCTACTTGCCAGGCCGCAAAACCTATTTACACATACAACAAGCTCTCTCTCGGTAGAATTATTAATGTTATGAAGGATGAAAATCGGTTTTCTTCATATGTTGTAAGATTTTTCTATTTATACGATTACTTTTATGTTTTAATTTTAGAAAATAGACATAAAAACGAATTTAGTGGGTTGAATATTATAATTCAATTCGAGTAAGATTTAGGAGGATTTATTATAATTTATCTGCCAAAATTTTCTTACGAGAACTCATTTCTCGGAAAATTCGGCATGACTTTTGAAACTCACGTTCACCTGCTTAAATCATCGTTTAGTTTGCGGGGTCCTATTGCACCAATTCATCTGTGTTTCAAAATTGCGGGACTGTCACCTCTAAAGAAGACGTAAATTACTGTCGTAATAGCCCTTCGATCGTAAATTACAACATCTTTTCGAGCTAAGAAATCGAATGGGAGTTTAACAACCATATTTCTGAGAGCTAATAAGTTAATAAGGCAATAAAATTGCTTAACATCAACAGACAAACAGGCTTTAAATGTTTTAGTAGTACTTAAATGTGTACATTAAAACTAGTTACTGAAATTTTACGTTACTTTAGATTTTATACAACACAAATAACATTATGCCTGTAATACCAGAAGGGTTAGACAGTGGTGTTCCATAGCACTTCCATATTTCGCCAGTTATATTTAAGTCCCATGTAATAGGGGGCGAGCCTATTGACATGAACCGGGCACAAATCCAAACTCCGGGCTGCTAGTGAGAAATTCCTGATGGAAACACACAATAACACTTTGTCCGACCCAGGACCTCAAGCTCAGCAGCACGCGATACAATAGAATTGGGTTTTGTCGACGGAAGAATAGACAAAATGACAGATAAACAATCACAATCTGTCATTTTGTCTATTCTTCCGTCGACAAAACTCGTAGAACACCCGTGTTTATGGTTGTCTTGCTACGCATGCAGTAGTGCTTGTGACCACTAGATCAACGAGGCAGTCAGATTTTATGCAAGTTCGATATTATTGATGCAAGCTTGGACAAGCTCTACATATTTATTCATGCATGTTTCTGTACCAGTTAATCGTAGATTTATCGTCGGATCTCAAGATATACATCATCGTGTCGTTATTAGGAATAAATCCAGTGAACGAGTATTAGCTGCCGCATTCCTTTTGGAAATGCGCAATGCAACCGCTCGTTTATGCAATGTATGGTGTTGAAACCACGGAATAGGAAAATTGTTCGTATGAAATAATCTTTGTGTACTTATACGAATGATATCTTATTTCATAATTTATGACGTAATAATATGGGATAAAGTGTGTATGTGTGTGTAAAATTTTGTAAACAAAAGTTGAGCAACTTTTGCTGAACATTTATTTCTTTCTATAGACAACAATGATGAAAAAAAATCGTAACTAATATTATAAAATGCGAAAGTGAGTATGTTTGTTTGTTACACTTTCACGTTTAAACGGCTGAACGGATTTGGATGAAATTGGCACATGGGTAGACCATGACCTGGGCTAGGACATTGGTTACTTTTTATCCCGAATTTTCCATGGGCTCGTAACTAATGCGGGTGAATCCGCGGGGAAAAAAATAAATAAAAAATAAATAGCTAGCAAATAAAAAAAAACAAAAAAAAAAATAATAGCTGGTAAATTATAAATGAGTTTATTTCTTGTAGGTTTTTAGAAACACTTTTACACGTCAATCATATTTTGAAAGTTAGATGAGCTCGGAGTTTCCTATCCGATTACTCTGGAAAGAAAGGCTGAAATAGACTCCGAGCAAAACTTCATACTTATTGCAGCAACACAAAATTAAGTGTGTTATGTTGTGTTGTATTATGTGGAGCAACATTCGTTAACCATGAATACGAGGCTTTCTCACTTTACGAAGTAAGAACTAAATGTTTTGTTGATGTGAGTGTGTAACTCACACTTTTTCCCAGTAAGGGTGGGCAGTGTTTTCAGTAACATTAGCAACATATGCGGATTATTTATTACTGGTACACAACCAATTTATAAGCGTGGGTAGTTTGGCAATTTATGGGGAAGGTAACGCTTTATACATTGTGTGTTCGCAAATTATAATTATTTTATATTTTGTTCATAGAGTTATTGGTAACTGATTTAAATTAGAGATCAACTTTTGGGTACCTACGGAATACTATGCATGAGCATAATCAGTCAATAATGTTTCCACACCGGCACAAAGCATTCCTTTCTGTGTGAGGGAGTGGGCCGTAATCCACCACGCGGGCCCAGTGCGGGTTGATAGATGTCCCGTGTCTTCGAATTTTTGGTTCTACGACATTTGCTCACGATGTTTGCCTGCAATAGGTACCTTCTACGCTTTGGAATGGGCAACTAGCTTCATATTTCTGACTGACCGATTCCTTGATAATTCAAAAGTGCCTGTAAATGGTTTAATTGAAATAAATGCTTTGACCGTTTTGAGAGCAATGGTGATGAAATAATTTACACAAAGTAAAGCGCCTGTCTGGGTTCGAACTTACTACTCGTTACTGCCCCTGGAATACTACGGATAGGTAATAAAACTAATGTTTTCATCTGTAGTTTTGATAATAAGCAAGACTAACACTCACATTACTTTGCTTGCATGAACTAAAACATACAGGAATGCTTTATGTAAATGTTGAAAACAGACAAGGACGCGACACCCTGAACACTTAATGAAATATTTGTGCTGACACCAATGTCCAAGCATTTGCCAAATAAAAACAATACAGTTAAGCTTAATGACAAATTTGTGTCGCTTTATTAAGAACATCTGTATTTGATCCGATAATAATATTTCTTTTTAGACATTATCCTCCCCACCTATTAGGTATTGTTTTGCTTAATGGAAACAAATCTAGCAGGGACAATGCCAGTTCCTTCAAATTAACAGTATGTGTTCTTAATTAAAGTGAATATTTTAGTTTAATCAAATAAAATCGGTCAAGTTCGATTACAATTACATATCGTACAAGATTTAGCACTATGTACTTTTTAAATACTTTCGTTAAAGAAACAAGAGTGGCGCTATAACAATATTTATTTATTTACTAACATTTGTTTTTACAGATGGGAACCCAATACAACAATGTAGTCACAATTTCCACTCTCAGAGACGTCACTCAAAAACCGATTTAACACCACCTCCAACAAAAATTAGGTCTTTTTAAACTGTCCTATGTTGACTGACAAGGTCCAAATTTATATCAGTCGATTAACGTGTATAATCAATTAACAAGTCCCAAGTAACGACTCTGAGTAAGTTTGTCTGACATAAGTCATACAGAGGACAATATGTAAAGATTTGTAAAAGAAAGTCTATTATTAAAGAAAAAATCTTTTCGTGTTAAAATAGAGATGTAGAAGAATATTTCATTTATTTTAAGAGTAAAATATTAAGTTAACTTTACCAGATAAAATGCATTAACTAACACTCGTAGTAGGTATTAAAAAAATTATTTATAAATTTACTATGCTAATTAAGATTATAATTTATTTACACAGTAGGCATAAAAAAAAGGTCATGAAGTCTCTTTGATGAGATTAAAAAAAGCGCACATCGCCGACTACTAAATAGTCGGAGATGTGCGCTTATATAGTATAGGATATTTCATACTAATTCTATGTATAGTACATATTAATTCCATGCTGCCCCGATAGTACTTACTAATTCCATGTTGCCATGTCATTATTTTGACTAGTAAATAGTTATCTGTGGAATTTGTATTGCATAATAATTGTATGAATTACAAAGCTATTTTTTGAAATTGCAGAAAATCGCCCATTTAATACCTTATGAATCGGCGTTTTTATGAGTATGTATTTGTTGATTATAAACAGAATATGGTACATGATATACAGAATTTTCAGATTCCTAACTTTTTCAGTTGTTGAGATAGAGCTCGTACAAAAAATGGTCTAAAACTGACAACTTCTACGGACCGATATTTCATCATTTTTTAAGATAAATAAAATGTATTTGTACTTTAATCGATGAGTTCTAGACAAAGAAATCCCACATGCCAGGATATTTTTTCAGAATCTTTTTTTTTGTATGGCCCCCCATTTTTAATTATTAAATTTTTATTATTTGTTGTTATAGCGGCAACAGAAATGCATCTGTGAAATTTTCAACTGTCTGCCTTTTACGGTTCATGAGAAACAGCTCGCTGAAAGACAGACGGACAGCGGAGGCTTAGTAATAGGGTTCCGTTTGGCACCCTTCGGGTACGGAACCCTAAAAAATGAGACAGGTTATCCTACTTTCAACAGAAAAAATTAATTAATTAAATGAAAATATTAAGCCAGATCAAGAAATCCACGATTTCTCGTTATGATTGACGAGAAATCGTGGATTTCTTGATCTAGCTTAATATTTTAAGTACTGGTTCGCCTACTAGCCTCTTGACCAAGACAAGTACAAGTCACGACTAGACGGAATGACTTCTTACCGCAATGACTTAAGTTCACAACTTTAACTGCGACACTTAGGATGTTCATAAATATGCCTTAGTTTGAAACGTGTATTTATCTCCATAATCTTGTACATTCATTAGAACTCAGTACTTGTTGAAGCGTGTTAATTAGCCCTGCATTCTTCACAGCCTACATTCAGCAAGTACACAGCCTACCTCCAGCAAGTACACAGCCTACGTAATAAGTTTGCCAAACAACTCCGGATCAATTCATCGTTCGCGGTATATAATGAAACTGCCGCAGCGAATTTCAATGCGGTCGCCAATCATTTGTGGTTTTTGTAGCGGAATGTACGGGGTTCACTTATTTGAACCAGAAGTGCTACTACACATTGCAGGAGCTTTTTGATGAAAAAAATAAAATAAAATAGTAACGGTATAAATACCTGACCATTGTCTGTATACATACCTACATGTATAATTTATTTGAATTAATTAATTTTATTTTTATTTCTTATTCTTTATTATTATTAATAATAAATAATATAATTTGATAGTTACAGTAACATTATACTTATTCAATTCTGTTGTTTTGAACCATGATTTTTTTATAATAATGAAAAATGTAATGTATAATATCGTAATTTATTAAAAAAAAATTGTTTTGCAGTGCTCTTGCAGGGTGCATGTTTGAAACTTATAATCTTATTCCAACCTCTATACAACATGTTTGCAATAAACTGATTTGATTTGGGGTTTTTTTACATTAATACCGATTTTAATACATGTCTGTTCTGAAATTACACGATGGGTGGCAGGCAGATGTCCCCATAACTCATGGTACCTACCTATAACCCGCTTGGTATTGAAACCACGCATGTCAGGGTTGTCGCACAAACGGGAGGAGGAAGTTTTAAACACGTAACTCCGAAATCGCGTTGGGGTGTTGTTTTGCCCGACTTTAAAGAAATTTAATGAGAATCTGTATCGGTTGATTTTGTCGGTATCCTATTCTATTAAATGAGCAATATTTGTATCTATACATATTTGTAATCACGTTCTCGAAAACGGCTCCAACAATTTCGACGCAATAAAGGGGTTTACGGGGGCGAAAAATCGATCTAGCTAGGTATTATTTATATCTGGGAAAATTTGTTTTCTCCGTATTTTCACCCGAGCAGAGCTCAGTCGCCCAAAGTTTAGAACAAGATGGCTACTTTAGAATAATTACATGGCAGAATGAAATCAGTAAGTACCTACTACCATGGTAGCATGGAATTAGTATGTACTAGATAAACATCGAATTAGTATGAACTATCCTATACTATTAAATGAGCATTCTCTATTTTCACCAGAGCAGAGCTCGATAATTTTGGTCATTTGCTATTTATCTGCCACGCCTTTAACCACAGGACTGTACATTTTTAAGGATTTATATTATAATAAAAACTTTTCTGAATTGTTTAATCTATAAATTGAACTTCAGATTTATTCATGCAAAATAATAAGATAAAATTTCTGAGAAAATACTCGAGAGATTATTGTAGTGAATTTATCGGAGAGTACAAAAATATAATTTGGATTGGAATTGATTCTGAGAAGGTCTTAAATAAATCATAATTCATTTTAAAACTGGTAATTTTATTTAGAAATAGTGTATTTTAATAAGTACCTGGGCGTACTTAAAATAAGCTATTTCTAAATAAAATTACCAGTTTAATTTACGATATTATAAACAGTTCAAAGATTCTGATCTTAATGTTTATTAATTAAAAGGCTTTCCACGAAGGTTAGTAATCTCTGCCTGATGTACTCGTATATAGTACTCGGCAGGTTCGGCTGTCAAACCTACTAAAATATTTTAGTTATGTTTTATAAAGTCAAAATGCCAAGGGTTGTTAACCACAGGCAGTTACCATGTCAATTAAGTATAACGCGAAGACTATGACCAATAATATCATGAGTTAAAAAACTACTATTAGCGGGTTCGATTCCTGGGTGGGGCAGAGTGTTATTGGGTTTTTTCCATCTGGTTTTTTTTTTTTTTTTTTTTTTTTTTTTTTTTTTTTTTTTTTTTTTTAAAGAAAACGTTGCCCCACTCTAAGAATTTCTTCTTGTATCGTGGGTGCGTTTACATACATAGAAACTCACATACACTAACACCCAGACCCGGAACAACTACTTGCAGATCATACAAATATTTGTTCCGTGCGGGGATCGAACCCGCGACACGTTGCGCAGCAGTCGATCGCTCAGCCACTACGCCAACCGTGTCGTCAAAACACTTCACTTCGCCATAACATAGCGTTTAATCTTAACTAATCGCTTCAGTTTACATGACGTCATCTTATTTAATTGTCGGATCGTGTGAACGTTTGATCAGTCAATGCTCAATGTATTGGGATTCGATTACTGCCGTGTGCGTATTGATTGGGGCACGTACGCCCTTTGAATTAAAATGCTGTTGGTGTAACTGATGGCTTGTGGGTATGACCTGACGGGAATGCTCGGGGATGTAGTGTCTGATGACGAGCTGGAATTGTCATTTGTTTTGTTCTACTATCCACGTTATTACTAACTACAATTCAGGGCATTTCTATAGAGAGTATATCCTTGTTACGTATGCCATTTATCTGCCACGCCTTTAACCACAAGACTGTACATTTTTAAGGATTTATATTATAATAAAATCTTTTCCAATTTGTTTAATCTATAAATAAAACATCAGATTTGTTCATGCAAAATAAAAAGATAAAATTTTCGAGAAAATACTCGAGAGATTATTGTAGTGAATTTATCGGAGAGTACAAAAATAGAATTTGGATTGAAATTGATTCTGAGAAGGTCTTAAAATAAAACATAATTAATTTTAAGACAAGACAATCCATTATTTGGAGTCTTAGCCTTTGTAAATTTCGTAAATATTTAACATGCAGATAGTGTCTAGTGTCTAAACACCTTGGCTGTGCATTACGCAGACTAATCTTGGCAGTCACGAATTCTACGTTCGCAGCCGCATTCCACGCATACAGAGGCAACAATTACTCACACAAGCATACCTGCGAGCTATGTGTAGATACCTACATAGAAAACAAAAACACACGAAATAGGTACCCAAAATAAATACAGACTAGAAAAGAGTTCAGTGTCGAAATATTTCGGCTCCGTGAAATTAGCAGGACGGCACGACAATGAGACTGGCTGGCTGCAGAAAAAGGTGGCGTGAGGCAGCCAGAGTAGCGCGGGAGAATGTGGACTGAATAATTCTAATTTTAAAATTTAAATTAATTAGCAATTTACGCAACGATGTTTCGCGAATAGCTTAACTTTAACGCATGTAATTTTATAATAAAAGTAGAATTAAGATTGCCAATTTGATAGCTGGTAAACTAGGTTATTGGACCTAGCTATTTAGTTTCATAAAATGCAGCAATATGAAGAAAATATTTATAATTCTACGTAAAGCTAATAATAACACTGCCATTCTTTTACAAAACATTCGAGGCGCAATATAAGGTAAACAAAGATGACGAACAACTAACTTTAGATTAAGACTCGGCTCTCATTTCAGCATCAAATCGCAGAATAATAAAGAAAGTTTTCTTTTACAAAAACTTCAATATAATTCAAAGTGGGGTTTGGTCTGCGTTTGAAACGGAATTAATTCCGACGCCCGTCTAGGAAGAGTTTCACCATAATGAAATTCTTCAAATATCGCCCTCACCCCATAAGGATTACAATTCATGTAATTGCGCGTGCGGTTTCCTATGCGGGCCGCATACGATTCCAAGTATTTCGAAAAATATTAAGGGGAAACTTACAGCATTGTGTGAACGCGCTTTAACAGAACAAACGGATTACGCGCATTGTTTTTCATTTCGTTTGTGAGATCGGGCTATGTAACGATTAATTGCGATTAAACCATTTAAAGGTGCAATCCACGCGCCATAGTGTTTGTTTGTCTTAGCTCCGTTTGTTTTTACAAGTTAAATAGTTTCCAAGTGGCTGTTTGAAACTAATTTCGAATTGTTTGTGATACAAGTATGCTCAACACAAAAGGATTCCTTGATGTGAAATTAAATGGAAGAAACAGTGTTACAATTTGATTAAACTTTTTTTGATTTTTCAACGAAAACAACTGAAAACGTAGACATGTTTGCTTTTAAAACGTGAACAATCGACGAATCAGAATCAAAACGAATCGGATAAACCTGATTACGCGAATCGCAATGTATAATTATGTCATAATCAAGGAAATTAAAATAATAGCAGAATCAAATAAAATGAAATCAATATAATAGAATTACAATTAAATGTCGTGTAAAGTTTATTGAAATTTCAAACACACATAGCCCGGTCGAGTAACTGTGCCCGGGCCATTAGGGCCCCGGGCACGTTCCGTTTACAACCTGTCGTGCAAATATTTATCCGCATCGGATTTACGTGTTAACCGTCCGGAATTGTAATCAGCTTTGATTGGGAACGCGCTGCCGATGCCTCCGAGACTAATGATATTCCTATTTACACCATCGCGTATGCAGATCTGTGTGTTAAGCTCTAATCTACCATACATTACGTGTCGAAATTATGAGGTAATGCTACTTGCCAATGTGACTCATTTAAACCTTGTATTTAATGATCGATCATGTACTGTATGAAACTTTGAAATTCATTGCTTACTTCATCCTGTTATTCATATTCAATACGAAAAAAAAAACATAGATCTAGTACCTCAAAGTCTAAACAAAAATCAACAAAGAACTGAATTTCATTCTTCACGCGTTTCGAGGCTGCGCATTCCATACATCCTTCGTACCTATAGATCAAAAGTCAATTGAGCAAATTTATAGGGAAGCGGAACTCGGGAAAAAAACCTAATAAAAAATATTCTTACAAGGAAAAGTTTTGCCTTAGATTCATTTTGCTTTAATTGCAAGAAAACGAAAGAGTTCGGAATAAGCGGATAATTTAATTAGAAAGAAATTGAGACTACGTTGGTGTGCCCAATAAAAAAATAAGCCTGCAAACTTGATCGTTTAGTTTTTCCCCTGTAATATCACGTATTTCTCAGCTCAACGTATTTAACTTTTTCTTGGGTGGTAAAAAGTCGTACGGAATTCGGACGTGGCATTCAGGCATTTGTTACGCCGGTCGCGGGAACACCGCGCCGCACCGATGGAATAAATTCTGCGTTGTGCCAAACAAACGCGTACTGTTCTTATGGCGGCAATACCTTTGTAAAATCCCAATTTCACGCCAATAGCTAGGCCACTGTCTGTTTCACTTAGAAAGTACAACACAATGGGTTAAGTCTAATTGTTACACAAGAGGGACATCGATACTTGTCGCACTCGTGAAGGGACTACACAAGTACTTTCGTTACGTTCTCATTTCAGTTCTAGCAAAGTTTCCGCATTTATACGGAGAGATGGGAATAATAAATAGCTCAGTTGGACTGCCTGTTAAGTAAATGCTCCGCTCGCGTTCAGGTGACGTCATGATCTGTTACACAGAAATGATGTTGTTTTGTTACTTGGCGCGCAATTACGAAAATATTTCGTGTATTTAGAGGAACTAATTAATGATGGCTCCGAGACAAACATAAGCCGTGATGCTGCAGAATTAGGTAATTACATAAACGACAATCAACGGCACAAAAGCGTCAGGAAGGGAAAGTCGGGTAATATAATTATAGAGATATGGCAAGTTAGCACTGAGCAGTGTGACGGGCGAGGCGCCGCGGGCGAAACGCACGGCTAACCGAATAATCACAACTCATTAAGAACCGTTAAGATACATGCTTCCTACACATTGAGAGTGCGTATCTTGTGTACATAATCATGTTTTGTCAGATCACGTCTCTTGTTTGTCGACAACCGTAAGATTTAAAAAGTTGAGCAGCACCCGTAGCATGACCACCGTAGAAACGAGTTTTGTCGACGGAAGAATAGACAAAATTACAGTTAAACAATCACAATCTGTAATTTTGTCTATTCTTCCGTCGACAAAACGCTACAAATATGTAGACACATATTATAAACAAATTAGCCGACCCGTCAGACGCTGTCCCGTTAAAATTTCAATTTCGATTTTTAGGCTGTTCCTTTGGGTTTTTCATAATTTTATTTATTCCTCAACCACTCCAGAAATGTAGAACAAAACAAAAAAAAAATCGCAACGTTCGAGCCATTTTCGAGTTTTTGCGAGACTAAAGCACGGCAATTAAATTAAAAAGTTTTCCATAGAAACCAAAACTGAAGATATAATTTAAAGTGCTTCCAACACAAATATTAACAGTTACCATCTGATATTAATTCGATCTTCCCGACGTAAAGTAATTATTTCCTTCCATTCCAACACTGATAAAACAATTACGGTTATTGGAGCGCTTGAAACGTCATTCTGTATTTCGCCATGTCTACGGTAGGCAATAAGCATTAATGTAATTTGTGCAAATATGAAAACGGCTGAGTTTGGCCTTATTAGTTCAGCGAGGCGGTTGCGCGGATCGTCTCACGCCGAGCCACCCTAATACGTACAGACATAATTACATTGTATTTCAACGCCATCTGTTCCCAGACTATTTTGTTTACCGATATCATAAAGCCTGAATATTCTCGCGATAAAATGGAGAGGGTTTAACGAAAAATGTTTTGTTATCCTTCCGTCTTGTAACACATTTAATCAACGTCTTAATTCCAGAAGGATTCGGAGTAACGTGTAGATTAATATATCTAGTTGGCTTTCGAAATGACAATCACAGCACCGAAACCTTCCGGAACAAATCGCTTTAATTTAGAATTTATAATGTTGGCGCAATTTTTAACAAGATTAAAAAGGCCTGAGTCAAAAGTTAAGCGGATTGGGAAACAAAATTTACGTCTGTTTACAAGCGGCTGGTCGGGTACCCACTGATAAAATGAAGAACGAATCTGTCGTGTCCGGAACAACTCCCCGTTGTGCTGATTCCGCATCAAATTTATAGTAGAATTAGCTCCAGTGAAGCCAATTTTTCAATATTAAAAACAAAAAGAAAGAAAAGATGATCTTGTATCCTGTTGTTCATTTCATGATGAACGGATTTTTAATTATTTGGAAGTGTTGTTAAAAATATCAAGGAAAGAAACGCAAAATATAGTTTTCAACCAAAATATTTACGAAGTAGAGAAGCTCAAAAACGTTAATTAATTAAAAGGGTGCTAATGGATAAATTTTCATACATGCACTCAAAATGCAGTTGAATTTTCCTCTTTACTTGCGGAATCCTATTATACCATTAAGGTATGTTTTCACCTCAGGGATAGAAAAAAGCAACGTTTATTTTTATACAACAAAAGGGGAGCAGGAGCGCGCTAGATAGGCGCTTATAAAATAAATTTTCATTGTATTTCCACTGGGGTGTTGCCGGTAGGCGTGTTCTTATCCGTTCTTGTTTAATCTTCCAAAGAGTCGTATCTAATCCTGGAACATCTGGTTTTTTGTAACCTTTGACAACAATGACAAAAGGCAGCGCTTAGCTCTCACGCTTGCTTCTGTAAATTCCAAGTTACGCTAAGAATAGTATCTTTACGCAAAATTGTTTGAAGGAATCCGTGTGTCGTAATTTTTGCGTGCAAAATCAGCAACAATGCCAAAATTGTTATTCCATATAGTCAGGGTATTAAGTTGGTTCTGTGCCAGTGCGAATTACATTCAGGTGTTACGTGCATTCCTTATGATATTGTCTAGAGACACGCCTGCCAGCCGACCTACTTTCCGCTCCGTATCGATATCATTTCTATAACGCTAGAGTTAATAAAAGTGTTCGTGTACAAAGCTCATTTTCGCCTCCGGTTAACAATTTCTCGCTAAATATCACCTCATTTTATTTTGAATTCTTTTTGTGTAGAGCCACCGAGCGCCACTCGGCACTCCTAATAACTGTCATCCAGATTTAATATCACATCTTCCATTTTGTACGGGTTCTACCGGGAGGCAATTTCCTTCCTAAAATTGTATTTCGACGAATACGCGTAAACTTAATACATATGCGACCCGAAAGACAAATTTTATTTATATTTTCTCTCCGCGCCATAGGTTCAGCGATCTGCTTCTGTGTTTTACGACATGTTTCATATTGATGGCTTTATGTTTCCGTTTTAGGCTGGATCGCATAAAATGGAATCAGTAGGAATATAAAGTTTTGAACAAAGTCTATCAAAAATATAAATCTTGAAGACTTGATAAATTTACCCTTTCTCAGAGCTGCTAATATGGCTTGTTTACAGAAACCCATGATATATCAAAAACAAAACACTATCGAATTCTAACCCAAGAAACAAATGAAATCATATTTTACTAATCATTAAAGTCGTTATGTGAATGTCGGTCAAGGTCACCAATTGTTTTAGTAAGTTGCGCTCTAGTGGTTTACAGTCGAGCTGCAGCTCGTCATTGCTGTGTTCTGCGTGAGTGCAGTTCACGAAAACGACGAGACTCTTAAATGATACTATGCAATATATCGTCAAAGGTTTGTTTTATAGTTTACCTATCTCTTATGGGATTTCTTCATAATGTGGATGTGTTCATATTTGTTCTTTTAACAGTGTTCTACCAGATGCAACCGCTAGATCGTTTATCATGTACAGAAAATAAGTTGACATATTTTGCATTTCAGAAACGTAGAAATTATGGAAACGCTGGTCTACGTTAGTAGACATAAAGGTAGAGGAAACTAGAACTTCAGATCTGCATTGCATAAAGCGTTCGTTTTGTGACGTCAACCTATTCACGACAAAAGCGACCTGTAGTGGCTCCGGTCCTTAGATTCTAAAGGTGATGTCATGGTGTGTGTGTGTGACCGGACGACTTCATAAATAATGATTGCTTCAAGGATAATTCTAAAATATGAGCACAAAAATGCAACGCCATTAAAGTATAATTCAGTACACGATTTCCTCTGAACTGTAATCATAATATCTTAAAACAAGTTTGAACTATTAAACAGTAATCAATGACATTTAAATTATAGGATGATTATATTCACGACTCTTGAAGGGGAAGTCACGTATTTGATATACGGAGATATCTACTACATACTTAGTAGTATATAGGAAGTATCTTTATTGACTATATTTAGTAGGTACACACGGTTACTTAACAACCAATAAATTTTCGGTTTATGCTGACCTCTCATTGTACGGAAATTCTATACAAAACGAGATCAGCTTATACTGGGAATGTATAGCTTTATATGTAACCGTATGTATGAATAATAACTTAGAGAGAAGAATAATTTACTTAGTAAATATGCAGTAACTATGAAACTCTGGTCATATGTTTAACTGCCTCTGTGGTCTGTGATGGTTAGACCTTCTGTCTCAGACCCAGAGGTCGGTTCGATTCTAAGTAGGGGCAAGTTTTTTATCGGTTTGGTTGGTGGTAGGGCTTGTTCTAAGTACGCCGGGCTAGCTACCGCCATCTTATCTAATTCTGTCGCCATAACAACAATGTTAACAGCATTGTTGTATTTCAGCAGTTAGAGTTAAAATATAGCCAGTTCCTCTGTAGTTGAGGATTCCGGGTGAAGCTCGCTTCGACATGATTATCACTTACCATTAGGTGAGATGCAGGCCAAGAGATTCCTCTTTGCGAATACGTATAGGCAACAGAAGGAACACGGGTAAGTTTTAGTCACTAAGAGTCTGACACGCCCTCGAGCTCCGCCCAGAGCGGGAGAAGTTATTCGAAAATTTCACACCATAAAAAAAGGCCTAGAGCCTCCCCTTGCGAATAAAAATAAATTAAAAAGAGCAGGTAGTGACGGAAAGACCATTCATGGTTAGAAATAGACGATAGGTTTGTAAAATATTCACATCTACTCATGTTAAACGTTGAATCCTTTGATAATATAAAAACATAAACACAGAATTACAGCCATAGCTACCCTCATAACTTAAACTCTGACACACATTTTCCTCAAAATTCCTCACACGCCTTCGAAAAATTAATTTCGAGATGTGAAGTGATATAAAGTTCCCTTCACAAGATGTGTCATGAGATGTAAGTTAGTTAAGTATCCGGCCATCACCGGCTCCGCGTGATCGCCAGCCTAACAAATCGACCTCTTTCCGACAGAGGGCGCCCTCGTTACTCAATCTAACTTCCTAGTTTCTTAGCCAATGTGAAGAAAACTTGGTAAACGTCACCCTATATCGAAAGGGTGAAACGACGAAGTTTGGCCTATCATCCCATAAGTTTTGCGGGAACGGAATATTGCGAGCCTTTTTGCATGGATAGATTCGATATTTTTTATCCTTGTTGAATGGCTGCTGAAGCCGTAAATGTATTAGGTTTTTGTACTTTAAAAACAATTTTATAAATTATCTTTAGTAGTACATAGTATTAAACGAGCAATATTTGTATATAATTATAAACATATATTTGTAATCACGTTCTCGAAAACGGCTCTAACGATTTCGATGAAAGTTGCAATATAGGGGGTTACGAAAAATCGATCTAGCTAGGTCTCATATCTGGGAAAATTCGTTTTCTCTATTTTCAAGCCTCGGGAATATGATACAACGTTGTTAAACCTGGACGATATGTTTATCTATTTTCACCCGAATCAAAATGATTAAATATCCAAGAATACACGACCAAATTGAATTTGTGGTATAAAAAAATTGATTTCGACGCGGAAACGTTAAAAAAGGAAAAAAATAACTTAAGATCAAACAAGTTTGACTATAAACATGGAAAGACATATCTCATGAAATTTATGATGCAAACATTCTGTGTGTTAAGAATATAACATAATCATGAAGTGCATCCCAATTTTATGACAAGTACACGTAAGTTTTATACAAAAACACACTGTCAAAGCAGAGCTACCTAATTAGCATAAAATTCACACAAAAAACATCCGCTTTTCGTTCCGGAAAACTAGGACCAGTTACGTGGTTACAGCTGCAGACAGCTTTTACACCATAATACCATAATTATGTACATTAACGTTAATGCATTACGTTTCTGAGTGAAACAAGCGTTGTACTTCATGTGGCAAGGTAAGTGGGACCGTCTGGCCTTGCCCCGTGGGACACTGCCGGGCCATTCTTATTCAAATAAGTGGGGGCAACGATTTACCCCCGGGAACCGTGACAGTGTAGTGGTTTCCGCAACCCCGCTCTACAAATGTTTGAGCTGAATAATAGTCATAAGACTGGATAGACTGGCTTTGTAATGATATGATAATAGTGGTTGTGAGATGGCTTAAAAATAGATTTTCTTGTGGTGATCCAATTTCAGTCCAATAAGATAAGGTAAAAACAAGAAATAGATACACCAAGGATGCAGTAGTCAACTAAATATAAGTTGGAATTGATAGTAATTTAAGATCTACAGCTCAATATCGGTTAGTTTTTTGCTCAACCCGGATATCACGGCTTAAGATCAAACTGACATACAAAGATAAAAGAAGAATAAGTTTTCTCATTTCATTGTTTGCTCCATTAGTAAACATTAGGTCCTAATAGGGGTTTTGCACATGCAAATACTTTAACCCACTTTTAAAGCCTGCTGTCACATTAACGTATACTTGCAAATTTTAAAAAAAACTTTACGATGTCTCTGTTATATCCATATGATTAAGAATTATACAATGTTGTTATTTTTGACACTACCAGGAAATAACACTGCCGTTAGTTGTATAACTACACATGCTTCCAACCAATTCACACTATTATCACATCACGAACAAGAATAAGGAAATAAACCTAATAATTAATATAAATTTGGTTCATAAAAACAAATGAAGCTATTACGGCACCCATTGTGCTCCATATTATATTATCCTCGGAGGGAGAGGGTTTCATACGGAGATCCTTTCATTGACCGGGGAAATCGTGCAATACATGAGAGCCTAGCTACGAACAAACAGACATAGAGTAACGACGAAAATTTACATCGGCTCGGTTTAATGTCGCGAGGCAATCTCATTCTAGGGAGGAAACGGGGCAACACTCGACCACTGAACCCTGATCCCGGAAAATATTATACAAAATAGCTGATGAGGCTCATGCAATGATGGTCGCCATGATCAGTTACGATGATACCCGCGATATGGCTACAGAGACAAATGCGTATCTCGAAAGCGGTTTCTGTGCTTATAACTGCGCAAGTAGGAAGTTTTTCTTGTAACTCTTTTCCATTTTCAATGGACAGTAAATATTGTCTATTCCTTTTTACGACACTTTTTGTATGACCATAATCATAAACTGTGTTTGTTTTATTATTGTGCGGTGCCCAATAAAAAATGTAAGTAATATTGCACTGAAGAATAAAATACTTTTCTGTATTATGTATTATATATTTCACTTTTCGAGCGGTTTGAACATGAACATCATTTTAAATTATATTTTCGCTGAAATATTTTGTAATTTTCTTTAATTTTCATATTCTACAAAGGTAAATCAGCGAACTTTATATTTTTACAACCAACCCACGATTAATAAAATTCTCTTATCTCCTTTAAACAATATTTTTGATGTCATATCATAAAGAAAATTGAAGCAATAAAACACTCTCGTTTTTGTGAGAACAACTGTATCAGTACAAAAATTACCGCGTATTTCAGGCATTTTCATTTCAAGAGACCATTTAACAAATAAATACCTAACAATTATCTACACTTCCCAAGGTATTAAATAACATCAAGTTGAACACAATTCGCAAAGAAAATTAACTTCTAAAAGCATTTCCAAGAAAATCACACCTAAATCACCTATTTTCCTTAGTCATTATCCTAATTATTTAAGAGGCCTTCCACTCTATGAAGCATAAATATCTTAAGTTACGTCTATTTTCGGTGGAGTTTTTATAACAAAATGCCACTCAGTGAAGTGATTCAAAGCCACGTAATTGTACTATTGGGGCAAAAAGTCCTAATTCTCCCCTCGCAATTCTATTTAGGTGACAACGAAGTAAAAACTGGGAAATTTATAACAATCACGTAAGTATAATGTTGCCACATTTTTTTAATTAAAATGGCTTTGATTTTTGTCTCGTTTTTTGCGCTTTTGGGCGTTAGGTAGTTAGTTTTAAGGCATATTGTGTGTCATTCCCAATTTAAACAGCTTCTGTCCAACGTATTTTTCTTTAAATATTAGTTACATCTATAATATGTGTAAACATAGCAGTAATACCTTTCCTAAATATTTTTATAAACCAATGATGAAAGTATTTATCCTGTTGGTGTTCTTTAATAAATAAACCGATATTATTCTGGTTTTTAATCTATTTTATTTTAGAGTAAAACATTTTACTAAAGTTAACTAGCTAGTGCTGTACCACATTGTAGATAACAAAGTTCTGCTAGCATCTGTTTGCATGACAAACCGGAACTAAGAAAACTACTGAAGCGATTTTAATACATCTTCCCACAACAGCAGCTCGAAAAGACTTGACAAAAGAGGTAGAACCAAAGTAGGAACTACTTACACATACTATTGCTTTTGAAATCAGTGAAAATGTGTTTATTATTTACCCTTTACAAAGGTATGAAGAGTTATTGCAAGTGATGGCTTAATACCATCGGAGACTTCAATAGCCTAACTTGGATTCAAAGGCTTTGCTTTCGTGCCAATAACACATTCAACGCGTTACGGAAAGGTTATGCTTACAAAATAACACTAAGCAAATTACCGTTATTTGCAAATATTTTATTACCTCTGAATTATATTCACATAAGTTATTACGTAATATTACTTCTTAAATATGTTCGTAGGATTAAGTATATAATTTACAAAAGCAATTTATAAAAACATCAATCAGTAGCTACTTATGAAGGTAAATGCAAAATATATAAATATTAATACTTATATGCAATCATTATTGACCTTGTTATGAGAAGTAATATGATATTGCACGTTATAAAACAAGATGGCGATAAAATAACAAAGAAAACCTTTATAAACATTCATTTTACTTTATATACCTACCTATTATGAGCGTTTATTCTAAAAGTGGGCAACGTCGCAAATAGCTGCCAAATATTTACCTGTTTTGATTAATTTGGCAATATTACTGTATGGAAATATGAAATATCGCTAACTAGTGAGCTAAAATATAGATAGTGAATGTGTAACACTGAATTTTATGTTGTAACCGTTTTAGGCAAAAAGGCATTTGGAATGTTTCCATTTTCTTTTTTACATCTAAAACTAAATACCCGCAATATTAATTATTGATTACATAATCAATAGTAGTTCACTAGTTAGTGATGTTTCATATTTCCTTAAAGTAATATTGATAAATTAATCAAAACAGCGAAATATTTGACAGCTATTTACGACGTTGCCTACTTTCAGAACGCACGCTCATATGGGGTAATAAATGGTTCTACAGTACATCTGGCATGATCTTAGTACATTTGTTATTTGATTTGGAGTACCTTTGTCACAGTGTCACTCCATTTCTTTAAGTATTTTTTTCATTTTTTGTATATTGACACTTTGTTTTTATATTATATATTCTATTCATGTATGTAATTTGTTATCATTTAATAAGTGTTTCGTGTGCACTGAATAAATCATTTTCTATTCTATAATATGAAACTTGTTCAACTAATAACATTAATTCCGGAAAACCTTGAATCACTTTACCAACGATCGCGAGCGCAATGCAATTGCAGAAATGTATAAAAATATGATAGCAATCTTTACACTCAATAATTTAAAACTACTTGAGATCGACACTTCTCGCATTTGCTGGGAATTCTGCATGTTAAGGGAGAAAGTTAGAGCCATGACGGGAATATGCTTATAGCGTCACAATATGGTGCCAGCATAGCACTTTCATTGCGATGACGAAAGACAATTAAAAAAGACGAAATAAAACAGTTAAGAAAGTAGGTAACTAAACTTAGCGATGTATAGGTATGAATAAATAAATTTAAAAAAGTTATAAATATTTTAAAAAGGTTAGCAATTAGAAATTTGTTGCTTCCTACAGAAAATATTGAAAACGTAAGTAATACAAGGTGAAATTGAATTCATGGGAATCCTCATAAGGGGTCATTTTGGTCATCATTATGAACAACTTTCATTATGGGACTAACCGTGAAATCGCGAAAAAAACATTGTGGTTCCCTACGTTTTGACGATCTATGCCAGCATAGTAGGGACAGCTGATAATATGATTCTATTTTTAAATTTCGGTATTGTGTTTATAATGTACGTCAATAAAAACTCGCTTTGAAGTTTATAATTCGAATTTTACGATATGAGAGTAGATACAAGTTATTTTGCTTTTACAACAATAATATATAATATTTTAAATTGATTTACCTATAGATCATAATGGATCCGAATGATGTAATGAGAAGATATCTCAATAATTTTACCTAAAGTTATTGGGGATAGCAACAAAATCTGACTTACATAAGTAATATAATTAATTTGCTGTTCATTTCAAAATATTGCAGCACTGACCCGGTTATGCTATTTAAGAATAATTTTAATAACACAGATTATAATAATATGATTTAATAAACGAGATAGTAGTTATTAAGTTCCTCGAACGTAGAGCGTACAGATAAACTGGTTTCCATGTTTTAAGTATTTTTTTGTTTCTGGCTGTAATTATCGACGATTTGTCGATGAACAAGGCTTTCGCCGAAAAAGTTGAATCGAACATTAATTAAATCAATTGAAACCATTAACGATATTCGTTGTCAAATTTATTTGCTGACGGTACGTACTTTTTATATTGTTTCGTACTTTTAACATAATTGACGGGACTTAGTTATTTCAATTTCTTTTTCATTGATGTTTTTTTAATTTTGTTGCGATGTGAAAGAATACGATATAATTCAAGTCATGCTTCTGAGATAACCATAAACGTTCAGCTTCACAATAACTGTTGATTTCTAAATAAACACGTAGACGTAAAACTTTCTATATAATTGTTAATAGATATTCAAATTGACGACGATGTATTCGAGTCAATCAGAGTTATTTATTGGTTTTAAAAAAGATTTATTTCCTCACATAAGCCTGCTAGAATTGCAAATTAAATGAAGTCCTTAACGAAGCTCTAGAAAATATTCATGAGACTATTAATTTATTATAGGCTGTCGTAAGTTTCTTGAAAACTCAACAAGATGATAAGTCGAGATAATTAACATTATGTATATGCCTGTTGGGCTTTTAAAAGCTCTACATTAGTTCGGAAATAACTTAGAAATTACCTATACTTACATACTTGTTTTCATCGACTAAGTAAAATAAATTCACCTTTCATAAATATGTACCTACATATATCTACGAGTATAAGAATCGAGATTGTTGTTGTTCTATTAAATATACAATGTCGCCCATGGGCATGTGACCGCCCGTATTTTTTTGAATATTCATGACAAATTATCGATACTAAACTTAAAAAGGGGGGTCTATATTTAATTGTTATTTTTTTCATTTTTTCTTATTTTTTTTTTTCAGAATCCCGCTTTAATTTTATGTATAATTAACATAATTTCACTTATGTTTTTTAAAATAAATACTGTTTTTTTGGAAAAAAAAATCTTAACCTCCGTTTTTTTTTCATAGTCGACAAATTTTATTTTTAGTTAATCCGATAAAATAACTCGTAAGCTATTAGAAATAATAAACAGAATACAAATCGAGCCAATAACATAGAAGATATGGCAAACGCTACTAAAAACATACAAAATTGAATAACATGAAAAATATTAAAGATAGACCCCCCCTTTTAAAGTTAATTTTCTATAATTTTTCATGAATATTCAGAAAAATACGGGCGGTCACATGCCCATGGGCGACATTGTATACAGCGTACTAATTAAAATTCCTAAGGCGTTTTTGTAACACAAGTCAAATAGTATTCGACAAACAAAATAATAAGCTTTTAATTGACCAATCTATTGTAAGTAGGTGCCCAAGAGGTAACGAAAAAACCCAACCAACGAGATCCTACTAGCCTTTTTTCATGGACCACATATATTTATTTATTTACCGGTCAGGCACCACAATATTAATCTAAGATCCTAGAGAAACGGTATCGACGCCTACGATTTTCAACAAACAAAAATTCTAATAGGAATCCTGTCACATTACCATAACTTTTGCCCAAACTGGTGCTATAAAAACTAAGTCCAACAAAGCTTCGAAACGAAAGTCGACACATGTATCTAAGGAATGTGATAAATATACATATTTATACAATAAAGCGTCAAGGAGAAATCGAGTTGTACTCGCTTCTCGCTCTGCTTGACCGTTTGACCTTGACATTTAGGCAGGTGCGAGATGCCCTAGTCAATGAATTTAATTAAGTGGTATTTTCACCTTTAATTTTTTACTCAGTAGCACGATGGCCGTTTAACTATGGTTTGCGACCGTGAAGAGAGTAATTAAGTCTAGTGTGTAATCAGTCGTTAGGATACAACGTTGATTTGTATGAAGAAGCTTTTCAATTAAAGTTTGTATGGTATTAAGTAATATTGCGTAATTTTATTGGATGGATTTTTAAGTTAATTTGAAATTATTATTATTATTAAAGAAAAGTTGCCAAAACCAAAATCAATTCTGACGAAAACTTACCTAAGTAATCAATTTTGTTATGGTAAACACGTTAAACAAACTTGGTTAACTTTTCCTCTTAAATTGATTTCGATTTTCTGGACTGAGTTGTACATTATAAAAGAAAAATATTAAGTAGGTAGTTTCTCTAATGAAAGTAAAAATGTAATTAATATTTTACTAACAAATAGAGGTCTCTAAAAGTTCAGTAACTTGAATTATTTTTGTAACGGCTAAAGTAAATATTTGACAAGAGTATTCCTTACCTTGTAGATGCCATCGACAAGTTTTGTCAACTCCTCCGTCTCCATGGCGAAAGATTTTCAATAAACCAAATCCGCGAACAGTTGTGACTACACGAGAAACTTCATCGGGATAACAACAACGTACGAACAAAGTTCAATTTTAACACTGTACACACAAAATTCACATTTCAATGTACACCCACAACGGTCTACTCCCTTTCGGTTGTCGAATCACTCAAGCAAACAAACTCACTTTCGAACACATCTGAAACAAAAGAAAACAACAATTAACTTCAATGTTCTTATTAAAAACAACAAAACTTTTTATAACCTATTCTAATTTCAAATTAATGTCACGTTATTAAAAAAAGTAATTGACATTCGCAATTTAAAAAAGGTTGGAATGTCAAAATGTGTTTTTTTTTTCTATGCACCTGTCCGAGATAAGTTCAGCTGTCGAGCCGAGGCGTGCGTCGTACTCGAGGCTCGCCAGTAGAGTCACCTATCGCCTTCACCGGTAGGTATCTCACGAATGCCGATATTTAGAAACACGAAGTAAACGGACTGGTAGTAAGATCAGTATGGGCTCGATGTCTAAACCTCTCGCTGTGTTTACCGTAACGCAGCTTGTTTAGAAACTACGTACATTTGTTGGGTAATTTCGAAATGCTTAGTTCAATGATCTTTCAATGTTGTTTATCATCTATGTGTTAATATTACCTACATATTACATCCCATTTAGAGATTACCATTGAGATAAAGCTATAATATGTCTACTAGGCAATAATCATAATTATTTTAGATTTATCTTTGATCTCGAAAAATAAATAACCTAGAAGGTAGATAGGTGGATAAGAAGCTCGTGACAAAAAATGTTAATAGTAACTACATATTATGAAAAATGTTCTCAATGCCAGCGCAGCATAATTAAATGCCTACATGCAATTTGCGTGGCAGGTATTACTCACTCATATATATACGAATACAATAGACGACAACTTTCATTTTTGATTACGCCTACAGCTACCGAAAATATTCAATTCCATTTCAAAAATGCATATAAAAGAGACCAGTTTTCATCGATAGGCGTGCCGCTAACTTTTACTTTCTAGATTTATACGCATTTTATGCAGATAAAGTATTAAGCACGTTATCAAAATGTCAAAGCAAATGAAAGATTTTGATATGATTAGCATAATTGCGCAACGTGAGAGCTTATGCACTCCGTCGTTAATCGTATGCAAGAGTCGTCTCGTCGCTTGGGATCGTGTAATTAAATATAAATTTATTGAAAACAAGCCAACCACCTTCCATGCCTCTATCGTTGTTGGTCAAGTGTTCAAACCTGCTTTTCGTTTGTTTAAAACCAACATTCCATTCATCCACTTTGCATCTGACCTCTTTGATCCTTAAGATTATTTTAAACGTTATGATCGTTTACAAAATATGAAGTGCTGAATATTTTCCAGCACTTCATATTAATATTAAAATATATAAATATTTTCCCGCACTTCAGACTTTAATAAATAAAATAAATAAATAAAACAAAAAAGCTTTTATTCTACCATAAATACATAAAACAATTTAAGCATATTATTTTATCTTGTCACATAATGGTTTAATTACACATTTTGACATTTCATTATCATTAATATTATTGTTTATTATTTGAGTTAAATTCCTATTCATATTTGTATTTATTATTCATAGGAGCTCGTAAGCAAAATAAAGTTTAAAAATCTATATAAGTAAAGTATACAAAGTAAAATATTTTTTATTTTTTAAAGCCAAACAATTTATTTCAATTAGGCACAAACAATTTATAACTAATTAATTAATAAAATTAGCAAAATTTTATATTAACTGAACTAAAACTATAAACTAAAAAAAAAGAAAAAAAAGTTAAATATTAATATTAATGTTGACATGCACGTGAAATTATTTATTCATGGAAACCACCTCTGCGGCGTAAAAATTCCTCTCACCCCAAAAATTCTCCATTTTCCCCTATCTCTAGCTTGTCTCCTCCAGTCTGGCCCACATCTTAATTTAAATATATCTTCCCAGTACAGAGATGTGCCCTGCCCATTACCATTTCAGAATTCTTATTCTCTCTGCTTTGTCAGATATTTTACTTATTCTCCCAATTTCCTCAGTAGTAATTCAGTTGGACAATTAATACCCACATGCTTCTCTCCATTTTCCTTTGCATAACTCGGAGTCATATTTTAATCCCACCCATAAAATATTGGATACAACTTAACTTGTTTCATAAACTCGGCGTACATATTCATCTGTAATCAAAGTCTCGCGAACTTTATCGCGATGATATCATACTCAAATCAGCTGTAGCTTTAATTTCACAGATGTTAGCGACATTGAAAGAAAGAATTTATTCAGCGACTACACGAGCAAGCGACTCCTAAGGAAAAAGGTCTCAAACTATGTGAAAGTTTTTTTTCGCGTCACATGCCGAGGGAAAATATAAAACACAATTTCTGAACGGATCCGTAACTTCATTTTGAACAAGAGAGATTTGCGCCCGCCCTCGCACTCCGCCACCCTTGCATATGCAACCGGGGAACTGCGAGCTTGCTACTTTTCTTTCTTTCCCCGTATCCCTGAGGCGCGACGGAGCATGTGTGCAACGGGTGCTTATTTCAGTTGGAACTTGTTTAGTCCGGATTGGACTTGTTGTATCCGGATTTGGGAGTTAGAAACCTCGTAAGTAAGGACACAACACTTTGTACGAAATCATTTAAGATCCTCAAAGTCGGTCCGAGTTTCGGATTTGCGAAGGTGGGTTAGACTTTTTGGGTTAAACTGTAAGTCGTGCTGATCTTTTTGTAAGTTTTAAAGGAATTCTTTGGAGGAATAATGTATTCTGGTGCCAAGACAAGTGTGGGTAGGTCGCCGGGTGGGGAGCCGTCGAGTTAGCACAAATGGTTCGCCTCGACGACGCTCGCGTTCTGCTGACGAACCTTGTTATCGTGAATATAATGTGGAACTGCACGCTGCAGCTGAATATTCATGTTCGTATTCTTGTATGGATTTACAGAACTTGTAGACACATTGAATTTCTTGTATTACAACTATGTTTGAACTGAGACAGTTTGCTACCTCTACGGGATATCACAATTCAATTAGAGAGGTAGTAGTATTTTCTACGATAGCTAGACGTCTCGGTATGTGTTGTTCTTGGCACTGATTATACATATTTAGTTCTTGTGTAGACACCTGATACGTTTCTCAGGATGTTGAAAGAAAACTCATAATTATGCGTTTAGATATGATCAGGCCCTTTGAATAATACATGTATTTCTGTATCCTGTACAATGTTGTGCGACCAAAGTAGAAATTGAATACATGAATAAATTAATGAACGTTTTTTATTATGATTGGACGCACATTATCTGCCATGAGCAATCTTAGGACTATATTATTTTATTGTACAGAATAAGTATTCTGATAATAATATCGTTCTTAGCTACCTGTCATGTCTCACAATCCATCAAATTTCGGAAAAAGCAATATCCATGTCCGGTGTCGTGATAGTGTATGAAATCATTCGTCTGTCAACTACACATGTGCACCAAGTAATGAGATTCGCATTCACTCCTGGGAAATTTCCCATAATGTGCCGTGCGTTTGACGTTGGACTGACACGACTCATTCGTTCGTTCAATCATTCACGACCTTTGTCTACAAACGAATTATTGTTAAGCGGATAATTAAATTATGTTCAGGGTGTTTTTTTTTCGCCGCGTCGCTACTAAATTAGCGATTGATGTAGAGGTTAACTCCATTAAGCGATAAGAAGTGAACAAGGAATATTATTTCATACAATAACAATAATTAATAATAAATATCTAACATGTAGTTTATTTTTTAAAACCTTGTCACTGCACAAGGGATAAACCGGATGTCCGAGCTATTTTTACCTTACATCCTTCTTAGTTACGTATGTTATTAGTTCAACAATTACCTACTGTTCTGACACCTCACAGATACAATAAATATGCACATCCATAATATAGAGTTGCAATCAGCGATACCTGTAATTAACAACAAACACACTTTCGTATTTATGTATAATATTGTACAGAATATTAATTAGGATAGGAGAACTAAATATGCTCATTATAACTCACACACTATACACCCTCACCCATACTTATACATATCATAATTATAACTCACACACTATACACCCTCACCCATACTTATCATAATTATAACTCACACACTATACACCCTCACCCATACTTATACATATCATAATTATAACTCACATACTATTCACCCTCACCCATACCTATAAATATCATAATTATAACTCACACACTATACACCCTCACCCATACTTATACATATCATAATTACACGCGCGATCTGGCCCTTTTCTATGCATAATGCTCATTCATTTGCAAATAATTTGGTCATTCATTACATTTTGTATAATTTTAAGTTACTCATTTATTCTTATTTTTGCATGTTTAAATTGTCTACGTTTCAATTGCATAAGATAAGTGGAAGCGCGGAGTCTCCTAACACAAGCAATTCCTTGCTTAAAAGGTGATCTCCAATAATAATGTATCGGAATGCCCTTTGAAATTGTTTTTTTTGTAATTAAAACATTGCATAGTTAGTTACGAAGAGCTCTTGCTTGAAATAATAAATACAATATTTATTGGAACAAAAACACAGTTTACTATCTAATTCCGTACGAAGATAGCTACATTAGTTAACAACCGTGTCGCAGCTCATCTCTAAGATGACTCATCCTTGAGAGATGACCAAGATCTGTCGAAAGTTAACTTCGATTTGGCAGCTAAAAAAGTAAGCGGTTACATTAACGATTAAGCGCTGATCATGCTGATGTGCGCTTAAAGACCAAATTTTTCTTTTTAATGAACAAACACTATCGGTCAAGCACTACCATAAGTTAAAGTTTCTTGACCGTTCTAAAACCCACATGGAGGATGAGTGTCTAAAATACGTAAAGCTGATTAAAAAATAGGATAAAATTAAATGATTTTTGTTTTTGTAGGTATGTATTACTTTTTTAGGGTTCCGTACCCGAAGGGTGACAAACTGAACCCTATTACTAAGCCTTCTTTCTCCGTCCGTCCGTCTGTCTGTCAGCGGGCTGTATCTCATGAACCGTAATAGGTAGACATTTGACATTTTCACAGATTGTGTATTTCTATTGCCGATATAACAATAAATAAAAATTAAATTAAATTAATAGTTAATGAAACGTATATTTTTCGGCGCCTTTTGCTCGCTCTTGGCCGGTTTTTGGAATCTCCAATACTTTTCTTGAGAACCTAGACAAAGTAACATTGTTCTCACATATACAAGCAACAAGAATAATGTACCCAGGATTTTGTAAATTTCTATATATAAAAGAGTGTCCTTGGAGTTTCTTGGTTGTTCTTCTCCATAAAGATTTACGTTTTGGAATGGGCAACTTCAACAGCTCAGCTTCAGCTTCAACTTTCTGACTAACTGACCGACTATTTGACAACTCAAAAGTGCCTGTAAATGGTTTAATTGAAATAAATGCTTTGAGTTTTTGACGTTTGAATTTGACATTCTATCAGCGAAAACAATGATGAAATAGTCAAAAATGTATTGGATTGACATATTAAGCTACCGAAAACCTAATGTAAATTCTGTTGAAAGTCATTATAAAAATACGAAACACGCTTTATATGAAAAAATTGTAATGTCTATGGTCGAGAAAAAACAACAATATTTTACACAGAGTAGCTCCATTATTATAGTCATACATTGAGGTAATATGTTGCTACCGTACTTCATCTTCTGCAGTAAAAGGGTACTGTTAGTGACACTATCATAGGACGGGGTCATAAGTCATGTCTCGTAATTGGCAATACGAGCTACTGCCATTTAATACTGAAGTAATTGTCATCTGTGGTGTAAGTGCTTAGGAATCTTCTTGGTTATGGTCAAAGGCCAACTGGTATGCAGGAATATAAGGATATGATTCTTCTGAAAATCTTGAAGGGTTAAGAACTTCATTACCAGTTAACAGTTAACAGTACAAACTTTTAAAACTAATAGCCGATATCGTTAACTCGCTGAAACCCTGAAAATATGTCAAAGTCAAAGTCAAATCATTTATTTCAAATAGGCCCTTGTAACGTCAAAATTTACAAAAAAAAATGATTCTAGTCTCCCCTTCTAAAAGTTAGTTTTCGTATGGAGAAGAATGGGAAAGAAAATCCACCGTTACTCTTTTAAAATGTTTAACAATATTTTGTATAGGTACACTACTTATATAATTAATATGAAGACGATGGTTATTTAAAAAATATTTCGGTTCATTTTTCTGTAACCTCAGTCCGGATAGTCTATCGTGGTTGTGGCGAGATTCGAATAAACTTATTTGCAATATCTGGACAAAATTTACCAGAATTTCCATTTCCAAGTAGTCATTTGAAAAAAAGACAACCTTTTCTTCAACGATTCATATGAATAAGTTATTAATAACTTATATATTAATAACTTATAACACTAACTTCTTGTGGTAGTCAGGTAAAAATAACATAACATCATAATAAGATACGTTCACCATGAATCAAAAGCTACGGCGTGTTATGGCATGACATTTAACCGGTGTTAAATATCGCATAAAGAACGACATACGTCTTTATACACGGTTTAACACTTTATTATACCGTGCTTCGTGAACTTACGTCGTAGTAAAAGTTGAACGGGTAAGTTATTTTAGGTGAATTTCGCCACGAGACTGAATACTGTCGTTTCCTCAATTGACTATCATAATGTTTAACGAACACATGTGAAATTGGCTTATTGATGAGTCGCACATTATCATTGCTTCATGTTCCATTCTTTTTACCTATCATGGTATAGTAATGTTATTCCAGGTGCATTGTCTTCACATATAATTAATGTATACAAAATATTGTGAAAAGTTTCTTGCCCATTCTTCTTCATACGAAAACTACCTTTTGGAAGGGGCGACTAGAATCAATTTTATTTTTTGTAAATTTTGAAGTTCAAAAGTGCATTTTATGTGCATAATTGAAATAAATTATTTAACATTGACATTGCACAAATTTATTCGCCCGAAACGGGTGAATCAACACTATAAAAACAAAAATGTTTTCTTGAGGCGATTCACACGAAGTTATTTATTTGTAGGCGAATCGATTTCTGCAGTTGTCTATTCGCCTACTAATAAATTAACTTCGTGCTAATCGCCTCCAGAAAAAAAAAAAATTTAAAGCGTCGATTCGCCCGTTTCGGACATGTAAATTCATTCTAATCACCATCGGAGTTTTGTGGTTTTAAGTAAACTCTTATTAATCTAAGATTTGCTGAGAAAACTACCCTGCTTAAAGGATTTTAGAGTTCTGTGTTTTGTAAAAGATTAGTACCAAATAAATCAGTTCACCGTTCGTTAATAATTGTTATAGTGTATAAGAATTTAGTGGCCGTACACTGTTCTCAAAATACAGGTTATAACCTAGTTTGAGAGGCAGGGTGTTAAAAAATTTTTGAACAGATTTTACAACGAACAAATTATATGTATAACTTTCTACCCACTGATTGTTTCTCTATGTTTTTTTTTTTGATGAATAAACAATTTCAATTTCAATCAGTGTTGCAAAACCTCACGCCCAAATTTCCCGAAGGGATAGGCATAGTGGTAGGTACAGGGAGACAAGCCTGTTCCCTGCAACTGAGCACAAATGCACTCTGGGCTGTAGGACCCCACGCAAAACAGTCGCGTTTAGAACACTAGATCTTCAAGGTAAGCAACACCAGTACTTAAGTGTAGCGTCACCTGTCAACACACCCTGAAATAGTGATGAGATGAATACATTCAAAAACACACACAGGCTGGTATTAATTAAGAATTTCTACCATATAGTTCCCGTTAATGAATGCCGTTAGACCAGAACCAATCAGTGAACTTCGCGACATTCAATACATTATTAATCGCCACGTTCGTGTATAAAGC
The DNA here is from genome assembly GCA_947364205.1 of Agrochola lota. Lineage (NCBI taxonomy): Eukaryota > Metazoa > Arthropoda > Insecta > Lepidoptera > Noctuidae > Agrochola > Agrochola lota. Next base: position 10,086,849 of record OX376223.1, on the reverse strand, counting down.
AAAAGTCTAGAACACTGGAAGTGACGGTGCTATAGTACCTATGTTCTGCCTAGGTGTATGTAGCTGAATAGCACCGTACGCGGTAGCCCTACCCACCCGCGGCCCGAGTGCGTTTGACAACTCGTTTTATTGAATAATATTTCCGTATAATAACTAAAGTTCATACGTTAAACGGTATTTGAAAGCTGCAATGGGGTGTGCTGGATACGTCATGTCATGACCACGCTGGAAATATGTTTCGTTTATATTCCGCATTTTGTGGTATCGTCATGGATTTTATCATTTTGGTCCTTTTCTATCAGGATCTTTGCCTTGCTGAGGGCTTTCAAAGTGATGCGATCTTTTCAACCATATCCTCTTCAGCAATAAGTATCTACTTATGATACGGGGGGATTTGTCTTAAGATTAAAAAAAATAAGAGACTGTCTGAGTGTTCGTAAATACAGGGGTCGCGGGAAAGTTCGAAAGGGATACCGTGGCCCCTGGCAACGTACAGGCAACTGAAGGAAAACACGGGCGGGTTTTAGTCAGTAAGAGTCTGAGACGCCCTCCCGCTCCGCTCAGAGCGGGAGAAGTTATATGATAACTTCCCACCCAAAAAAAAAACACTACCCGCATAATACGACTCAAAATATTTGTTTAGGTTTCAAAGACAAGATAATTTGAAAAAGATTGACACAAGTCCTAGCAACAGTAGGGTCGGGATCAATCACTTCAGGGAGGGGGAGACGACATTAAATACTCTTGTCTAATCGCGACTTTACGGAACCAAGCCGCCGATAAATCGACTTAATTAAATCCAATTAATACTTCGACGAATTAGTATCACTGGCCATTGTAGCGTATCTATCAGTTCCGCACAGCGTAAAAATAACATTTAAGCGTACACGGTCAAGGATTAGTATCGGTCAGTGATCGCAAACGTATACAAAATGTTTGTATCATCGGTTTAGTGAACAGCAAACTTTAATTGGAAATACACGCACAAATTAGAAATAAAAATTCCAATTATTTCACGTCAAAAGTGATTAAAATGAAAGTTTATTTTTCGCGTTTGCGCTGTCTGTCTACTTTCGTTTACTGAATAATTAAAGATTTTCCTTTTGTCAGAGTGAAAGATAAAGTCTTTTATGTTTTTCAATGTTTCGTATTTAATGTTTTCCGCAAGATGAAGCGTTCCATTGTAGTTTTGTATAGAATGTTAGTCTATACAAATTTTAGGCGCTATTATTCGGCTGACAACAAAGCATATCATTGTGTTGGAACCAGTAGTCGATACATCTCTACTTTTGAGGAAACTCCCAGGAAACACATATCTACGTATACTTTACGACTTATACCATTGCTGTTCGGTATAATCATGGATCTAGTTTTTTATATTTCTATTGGTATTGTTAATTTAAAATGATTATTTTATGTAAGCGTGGCTCGTGGCTAATTACGGGTTAAGCTACGCGTACCGGGGTTGGCCCGTGGATGAGTGACCATCTTTACATACCGAGACTCCTTCGTGCCTCGGAAAGCACGTCAAGCCGTTGGTCCCGGCTGTCATTCGTGAATCTTTGAAAGTTGTTACGGGTCGTCAGAAGCCCGAAAGTCTGACAAGCAGTCTTATCAAGGGGTATCGTATTACCCAGTTACTGGGTTGTGGAAATCAGATAGGCAGTCGCTCCATGTAAAATACTGGTATTCAGCTGTATCCGGTTAGACTGGAAGACGACGCCAACATAGTTGGGAAAAGGTTAGGCAGATTTTTTTGTTTCTTATGTGTAAATAAATTAAATAAAGAGTTATTAAACGGTTGGGCCTACTGATAACTATATATATAATTACACAGCAGGCGTCAGAACTCAGAGCATACTTCAGGATATTCTATATTGAATTTAAGGTTTATATATTGGCAAAATGTTCACATTCATTTCGCGGTTTGGAAATTGGAATTTTCGCGTTTATACGCAGTAGAGCCCAAAGCGGCAGATCGCGAAAAGCATGTATAAACATTTTTTACACGAGGCTAGGGTTAATACTGTTCGACGGCACATCGCCCCTCGATGCGATGCGATTGTTCAATTGGCGAGAAATTGCGATGCGACTAAGCTTGCGGAAAATTGGCGATATCGTTAATATTCACCCGAAACCGGCGGTTCACGTGGCGACTACAAATAACGAGCCGACAGCCCCCATAGATTTATGCTCTGTCGTTTTAAGTGATATATAGGTCTCAACCCGCCCGGCCCGTCGATCTACCGAAGAATATCTCAAGTAACTGTTTACTGCCTCCATCCGTCTCTATACATCCTCATTTGGCTACCGATCTCCTGAATAAGTTACGAAAAAAGAACGTGGAATGTTCCAGTTGAATAAGAACTTAGCACACGCGTGTTAATAAACCGGTAATGTAATCGAAAGGCTATTTCGAGGCCGCACGCCGTCGCCGGCTAAAAGAAATATAGCGGGCATTCAGGTGGGGTCCATAAAGTATACGATATCTTGACAGCGCCCGAAGAGTCACAGGTAAGTCTAAGTAACTTTTTCCGGGGCGTTAAGCTGTTCGCCTGAGGAAATTGGTGACAAAAATATTCCGGTCATGTAGGAGCCCCTTGTTAGCGCGCCCCAAAAATACAAGAAAATTCTCCCTCCTGACATGGCTTGTTTCTTAAGATGACTCGTTGGTCTCTAAGTTTTTATGACGAAGACAAAAATTGCGGGACTCTTAAATTTTATGTCAATAGATGCAGCTGCGCGCGTGTACGGTATCTTTATACCCCTATGAAAGTAAGTAATGTTTGCTTAAGGCGCGGCCGACGACATCGCCGGTGAATATAACACTTTCAAAATTTTATGCTTGTTAACCTCATCTTCGTGTATCGAGAAGATTGAGCTGTGTTCGTCTAAAATGTCAACATCGCACGCTACACTCAATTGAAAATTAAAAATATGAAAATAAACCTTTTAAACTTTGTAAAGTTAGTTGCATAACCCAATTCAGTGTAAGCCGAGCATATATGCGACGGGTGCTCGTAGCAAAAAGCTTTAATGTAATTGCCTCTCTTTTAGAAAAAAGTTTGTCAACGATTTTTCACAAACATGAAAACGTCGGTTATAACGCGTGTACGGATCAGCCCTAGGCTTTCACTGGATCCGGCTTCATAGCTGTTATAATAAAGTGTTTTTTATGTTTCTTTATCTTTCTCTGGGTTCCCGTAACGAATGTTTATTGCTGGTATCGCACACGCGTCAGCGGATTCCCAAAAAATATAAAGCGCGATATAAGAGTGTACTGACCCTGTGTAAACATGTTACACGAACGTCTGAACTCTTCGCTTTTAGTTGCGAGTATGATATAAACCGCGCAGAGTGAAGTTAGGCACGCACGGAGCACGTTACGCGTAACCTAGCGACATGCTATTGAGAAATAAGTTCTCAGCTCTCAATTTGTGTCTATAATTCCGTATGTCTTGCTTTATCGCCAGCCTGCGATTTCTAAGTCAATTATTTCTAGTTTCCCGTTAAGTTGATAGCTAAACCGAGAGTATCGCCGGAGGCTGGGACATTGCATTAATCTCTGCTGCAGAGTAAGGGCTGCCTCTTACTTTTTGTAGCTCAACATTGCGCACTGATCCGATCTTTAATCAACCCTTCGTCTTAACTAGCTTAGAAGAGTTGCATGTCCGTTTCTACTAACATTAGAAGAAAAAGAAAACAATGTAATTTTTTGTAATTTCTAAGAATGTTAGTTAATACTGAATACTAGACAAACTACAACAACAATAAATATTGCCCGTTAAGTACCAACTAAGCTTACAAAAGGAAATGTATCACGGAAAATCAAGAGTATCAAGCTAGTTAATTGCGCGAGAAACTTGCTCACAAGTAGCTGAAGTTCGTGTTACGAAGAGTATCATTGAGAAGAACGTTTTTCCTCATTAGGAGCTCAGTGGTAATAACAGAGCCTAACGAACGATGCAGTGTTACAACAAAAATTCCAAGAACCAAGTTAGTACCTAATCGCGCAGTTTTCAACTAACTTTATTTCTCTTTTTTGTACATACAGACGAACTTCGAGATGTATCTCGTTTATTTTTTATTTGTCGGTACTTTCATTCGTTAATAAAGTTACGTATTTACATATTTTTGTTGCTCATTTTTTTGCTGGGAACGTGTTGGGTTTGAGGATTAACATACAATTTTGCATGTGTGTGCGCAAAATACACGACAGGCACAGACAAACAATAAATTTTCTTCAAAGTCAGACGTCTTCCATACTTTATTACGAAGGTTTTATTTACAAGATAATAATAGTAGAGCAGCTATTCAGTTGTTTATTTACCAACATAAAACAAGGTTAGTATGATCAGTTTCAAAATACAATAACATTTGAAACAACACGAAACGGATAAATTCAATTATAGTAAAACCGAATTATGCTTGGTACATTTTATTTGGTACTGATATTTATATGTGCGTTGCAAAATATTCAATTTATCTGCTACCAGTTAGTGGAATCGAATTTATTGTAGCGACTAAAATAACCGGTTTTTGATTTGCTTTTTTAGCAATAAATGTCCTCCCAGTTTAATAATGCCCGAATCAAATAACAGTCGAAGCAAATGAAACCTTCAATATGGAGTTCGATACTAATATATTTTTGTTTTTAAAGGCTTTTTTGTGACCACTAACACACCTAATGGGAACGTAGAATATTCGGTCAACGATGGTGCTCGCTTACTTAAGAGTCCGCGCCACCACTGAAGTCTATTTGACGCGGCGCTAGTGTCTATGCCATTGCATCATCATACATTTAGTATCTATGTGTCTAGTGGCTATGTCATTAAAAATAAATGTAGTTCCACAATTATCCGCGGGCCTTCTTTCGTGGCGCGCACTCTATCAAAAAGTTGCTCAAGACTTGGAAATATCCCGTAGGTTAAAACTACCAGGCAACGCTGAATACAGCAAGAAGTTTCATTCTTTTTCATTTCTCAACATCACACAAGAAGGGCACACCTACGAAAAAAAACACTAAAACCTAAAAGAACTAAACCCAGCAAGAGACGCACTTACGAAACACATAAACAACTACGCCCATCTATGAAATTAACACCAATAAACATTCATCAACAGCCCACAAATTTGTGTGCGATCAAACCAATAAACGGCATATAATATGTTCACAATTGAGCAGTACAAAGGCACACAAAAAACGCCAGTCTTTACCGGCAAGTTAAATACAACGTTTATATCCATTAAGGGTACTTCCGACACGTAACTGGTAATCATATTCCGGGCAGGCACAGCATAAATCATGGGAGGATAACCGGGGGCAAAAAACAAGGCTGGACACGCACGCCCTAACCACTGTTTATTGTAGGTTCTACATTCACTTTATTGTTCAACATATCTGATGTGGATTAAGGCGCTGTTTCGTACTTTTAGGGCCTGTTTTATTGCGTCAACGCGATCCGACAAATAAGTAGGGTCGATAGTGTGTTTCAGCAGACGTGTAAGTCAAACCACCGTCCATCAAATGATTGTTTGACGTTTTATAGTGTGCACACCCCTTAATGTAAATTGAGCCGCTAACAACACTAGGTTTAAAAACAACGCTTCATCTGAATATTTCAAGCTATTTTAATTAAATGCCTTATTCATTTTCACCCAGATTTTAATAACGTAATGTTGCTTTTTATTTTTTTCTTCTGAATAAAGTTGTTTTTAAGTCTAGACGGTACACGGCCACTGAAAATGTACGGACATTTAAGAATCGTAAATTTTGAGTAGCTTTTTGCTTTATATTTAGACTGAAGTTATACGATTTGCATAATCATTTGAGAGAGAAAAGAAAATATGGGAAGTAACTCAGTAAGTCAATATGGTACTTATTACTCTATGGCAGTCAACAATGTCGTTTGAAGGTAATTTGTTTACTGTACAAACACAGCTCAAGAGTTTTTTAATTTACTTTAACCTTTAATTTGTTGTTTCTATTATACTTTACATATAGAGATAGTTGTTGACCAACACGCGTAGTATGACCACCATAAAACGCATCTTGTCGACGAAAGAATAGACAAAATGACAGATAAACAATCACATCTGTAATTTTGTCTATTCTTCCGTCGACAAAAACTGTTTTTTCGGTGGTCTTGCTATGCGTGCAGTGGTCCCCTAGGAACTCATAAAAACAAGTCATAAAGTGAAATGAAGTGAGTGTGTTTGTGTGTGAGTGAGAGGTGTGTCTGTGTTCGTACTGGTCATACGTACAATTATTAAACTTTGGAACATAGTATTCCTTAGATAGTTGTCTGTGCCGTCAAACACTAGGTACTAGTATCTACCCAAGGGAGAAAGCGAGTGACTTTTACTGTAGTTTAATTAAATCAGCGGACTATATGATTGCTGCATACAGTTGTTTGCAAAACCAACAAGTCATATTAACTTGAATGGATTATGTGCATCCGAAAAATACAAAAAAAAACCACAGCAACATGACAGAAATTTTCGTTTTACCCGAGTTGCAGTTCAAAACTCGTAAAATTTTCGGTGGTCGTATTTCAGTGCTAAATAAAATTATGTCAAGCTTTACGACCCAAAATGTTAGCTTACTTTTATATTAACCATTCCGTATATTTTTCGTTTACTTGAAACTTTAGAGACTTTAAAATATAAATAGCAAATTAACAGAGAAAATGTGAGAGTATTTTTCGCTTTAATGAGTTTATAAATTGAAAAGGAGAAATGAATGGCGCTATTTTTGGAATATACTAAAGTAAACAACTTTATTTAAAAATCTTCGTCCCAAATCTTTTTATTTACTTACGACATATTTTTATCTAGATTGGCGCACTTCGTATTTTGTCCAAAGTAAACACGATATCGCAAAAAACTAAAGAATGCAGATGCACCTAATTCTTCGTTAACATAAAAACCGCGAAGCCGCAACGAAAAAACAACATAATATACACTTCAAACTTCCACGTACTCTAGCTAAAGAAAAGCGAAGGTATTTTAGCATAACAAGCAATTGCTCTTTAAGTTCAACAAATAGAAAGGCGAAGTACATATTATTTAGTCGTTAGTGCTGTTACGAGAGCTACAACACTGCCTTACGATACACTGGAACTAAAAGCAAGATTATGTATCCGTCGGTACTCTAGTAATAGTCACTCGGTATGTTAGGGTTGATTCGTAAGTAGCCAGCGTCTAAAGTACCTATAATTTTTACATAATATCACGACTGTTTTTCCCTGAAGGAGTATAGACGGTGTACCTATAACCCCCACATTTCGCCAGTTTTATTTAAGTCCCATGTAAAAGGGGGCGAGACTACTGCCATCAACTGGGCTCAAATTCAAACTCCGGACTGCTACTGAGAAATTCCTGATTGAAAAACCCAATAAAACTTTGCCTGTCCTGAGAATTGAACGCAAAACCTCATGCTCAGTGGTAGCGCTTGCGACTACAAGAGTAATGAGGCAGTAAGTAAGTACTTATTTATGGTATTTTAACTGTCTTGCAAAAAAGGGGGTTTTACTTTATATTGTTTTGATGTAACTAAATTATAAGTTACTTATAGTCCTCCAAACCGTATTTCGGCCATGCCGGTCAGTTTCAACGGAGACAAGCGAGGGAGATTGTTATAGTGTACAAGTGTTTGCGCAGACATAGGTGCACTCACTCTTCCCTCACTCTCATAGTCCGTCGGGACGGCAATCCGACACGACCGGAGAGAGATCAGGCGCAGGACCAACGGCTTAACGTGCTTTTCGAGGCACGGGGGGGTATCACCCCGCCAACATCCAAACTCCGGGGTGTTGCTAAGAAATTTCTAATGGAAAAACCCAATAACACTTTGCTCGGAAATCGGACCCAGGTCCCTACGCTCAGCAGGCGCGCTTGCCACTACGAGACCAACTACCTTACTTAAATCGTGATCAATACCGCAAGATGATTGCGTATGGGTATTTAGGTGCAGAAAGCGTAGTTTAAATTCAGTAATGAATTGCAACTTAAAAATAAAACAGAGTAACATTGAATAAGTTCGCTGGATACGTTACACTGCCGTTTCGACACGTGTTGAAATGTTTTATTACTCTGCTAACGAAGAATTGCAACGCTAATTATGTTATTGCTCGCCAAATAAAAGAGCCAACGTTAATTATATACTTGTAAGTAATTTTGTAAGAATAAATTACATACGAGATCTGAATTGATTTCTAAATGAAATCAACTTACGCTATTTGCAATCGTGTGAATTCAATTAATGTTATTAACATGTATTACAACATAAATAACCAGACAGGTTTTGTTTTTAACATTACCCATCTCACTATGATTTCCCCTGAGTATGTTTACACTTTTACAATTACCTAAAGTTGACTTAAACACTAAAGGGTCCTGCCCACCGCTATTTAGAAACGAGAAAGTTGAATCTACTTTCATTAAACTAAACAATCGGTACTTCGATAACAATAAACAAAGGGAACGTAATCTTAATAGTAGGTAGGTACCTAAGCCTGGCACGGAAATGCAAGTAAACCCTGATGCATGTCGGATCCAGCTCTTCTATATCTCAGTGCCGGTAGGTACAGGAGGGCGCGAACCCTTCACCTGTCTGCTTTCACCACCTGCCCAGTTAAACCGCTTAAAGCTTCGCCCACACTCACGCGACTACGCTATTTTGTTGCGTCTAGACGCGACCGCTCGTCTCCTTTTCAAGCCTATTGAGGTCAATCCGCAGTTGCAGCCCGCGAAATTCAAAATTTCTTTCGTTTCTTTGCAATTTGCAGGTCAGTGTCAGATTATGACTTGATCAAAATATAATTTGCGACTATATCAAGTATTTATTTACAGAATTATGAATTATGAAGAACAAATTTCTTGTGTCAAAGTTCATTTGTAATAAATTTAACTTACAGGGAAATATATTAATGATTCCAATGATTTTAATTCTGTAAAGGTATACCTGATATAGTCGGGAATCATATTTTGATCAAGATACAACCTCACAATGACCTGCAAATTTCAAAAAACGTATGAAAATTTGAATTTCGCTAGCTGCAACTGCAGAATCACCTTAAGCAAAAAGCGTTTTCGGCAGACATTTTTAATGCAATAGGTGGATGTCGATGATGAGGTGAATGACTGAACGTGTCCTAAAAAAACGTAACAAACTATCGCTGAATATTTTGAAAATTAGATTGGATGTTTAAAGTGAATACTTTAAAGGAATTAATTAAAGGTGGGTGAATTAATGGCTAAATTTGTTTTCTAAATTGTTAGTTTTCCTTTGCACAAGAAAAGAAGCTACTTTTTTATGAATGCTGCTTTGATGGACAGTCTGAAAATTGCGAGTCGCCGTCGCTTTCACTCCGTGGCTGTGTGACCGAAACCTTACACTAGAAATGAACGTAGTATGGCGGTATTTTAAAAATATTTTACTATTTCAGTGCTGCAACGAGCTTAACTCGCTGTCTTGCCGTATCGTGCGCGTAATGTATAAAATGAAAAGGTCTGGCCTGGACATTAAACATTGAACAGCATTTTGCTATGAAAAGTTTTAAAAGTTAAACATGATTTTATTTCAGAAACTTCAACTTTGATGTTGTGGATTCAAATCCGGGTAAGTACCAATATGACTTTTTCAATTCATATGTGCTTTCTGAGTTTATCTTGGACATTACTGACATCGGTGAAGGAAAACATCGTGAGGAAACCTGTACTTATAGTTAATATAAGTCTGAAATCACCAACCCATCTTGAGCAAGCGTGGTGATCAATGCTCAGAAGAGGTCTTTGCCCTGCAGTGGGACAGTAACAGGCTGGTTATTATATATGATTTTATTGGCTAGACAGGTAAAAAAGATCAGTACCTCAACAAGATCATGTTTTAAATGCATTTACTTTTTTTTTTATAAAATTTTCTTTGTGTGTCGATTTGACTCAAATGTCCGACCTGGACAGGTCTTTCATTGACTTCGCTTTAATCCAGGAATGGTTGAGCCTGATGGGCAGGAAAGGAGACCAGGCATTTCTTAAATACCTAACATGTTTATTTTATTTCTATAAAAAACTAAGTCAGCGAGAAACTTGCACATAAAAATTAAAAGATTGTTTTTAATAATACTTCCTTTGATGATTCACAATAGAAACTTTGCTTACCCGTTTACGTATGGGTACTAAGAATAAGTTAAAGTTTCCTATAAAACTTTGAAGACAACGCGGCCAAGTTCGAGGGGAATGAGAGTGCCTGTGACGTGGCGAGACGTGCGTGTTATGCTAACTTGGCAGGATAATAACCCCTGCTAAAGAACTTCACGATAGGCTGTGCAATTTTGTACTCCCTGATTTTATTAGCTAGATACATGCCTAGACTTATACACTACACACATACTTACGTGCGTACGCTTTAACATTTTTCTTTTTTTTTCTATTAATTATAATTCTATTTTCTTTGCCACCATTTATTGTTAAAATGTTCCAAATTAATGCAAATATTATGGCTTTGTTGCTACGAAGAATCACCAACTCCTAAGTTTTAGGAACTTTCACCTAATTTAGGAGTCAGAGTATTTTAATGTTAACCTTTGTATGAAGCGTTTTATGTTTTCAGCTTTCGGTGATTTTTTTTTATTTTTATTTATATTTATTTTTATTATGCCTACCTTGTGTGATTTCATTCTGGTTTTTAAGCTGATAGACGAGATATCTACCTAATAACAATCTTAAATTCATTCATTCAGCCACTAACAACGTACAACCTAAACGGCTGGGTCTACAGAAGCATGAAATTTTGCACAAGAGACTATGACATTTTTCCTTCTGTACCGAAAGTGACCACTAAGGAAGGGTTTTTGAAAATTCAGTCCCTAAAGGGGTTTTAAAAGGGGATTAAAGTTTTCCCGTTCGTCAGTTTGTTGAAGGAATATCCAATCGGGCACACGGCTTGTAAAACAATAAAAAATTATTAGTAAAAGGTTTGCCAACGGTAAATTTTGATATGCCACTCGTAAAATATGCACTGTCAGTAATGGCTACCGAAGCTTTAAAAAATAAAAGGTGCATTGGACACCTGCTGAATGTAAGATGGTATCGGAAAGGCTTTACGTGGAAATTAATACAAGGTATGCACAATACGACAGTCCTTACAAAAGAAAATGGAAATTTTGATTACTGATTTTTAATACGTAATGTTTACAATGAACGGTGCACAGTACGAAATATTGCTTAAGACGCAGATATACACCAGTGACCTTGAGTGGTTAGCTTTCGTGTTCTATACTGAGCTCACGCAACGCGTCTTACGTCCAGCCAGTAATAGGGCTCACTCATCAAGGAGCACTGCCCCAAATTTGACGCATTATTAATTTATTATAAATAAAACAAAAGGTATTTTAATAAAACACGAATACTAAAAGATCAATAGTTAAATTATCTTTATAGTATGGTAAGATCATGATCATATCTTGCAATGTTTCAAAAACAGTCATTTTTAGGGTTCCGTAGTAAACAAAGAACCCTTATAGTTTCGCCATGTTCGTCTGTCTGTCCGCGGCTTAGCTCAGAGACGGTTAGTACTAGAAAGCTGTAATTTGGCATATGTATACATATTATTCATGCCGACAAAGTGGTAAAATAAAATCATAAAAAAAAATATTTTTTAGGGTACCTCCCCTACACGTAAAGTGGGGATGTTTTTTTCATCTACCCCATGTGGGGTATCGTTAGAAAGGTTTTTCAAAAATATTGTGAGTTTGTCAAAACCATTTTTGGATCCAGGGATTGCGAAATATTAAGCTTTTAACTGAAATCTTTTGTTAGAGTCAAGTGTCCCCCCCCCCCCCCTTCTAGCTAAATGGTTGTACTTGGACTTGTGAAAAAATTCACAGCAGTATTATATATAACGAAATTTAAAGGAAAACTATGAGAGCTGAGTACGCTGTACAGGTTAACGAGAAATAATCAACCAACTTAAATTTGCAGTTTGATAAACATAATCTCCCATACATTCCGTAAGGGAGAACACGTTTTTCAACTACAATGTTAAGTTTGTTCTTGGGATAAATTCATCCCAACTACGGAACCCTTCATTGTGCGTGGTCCGACACGCACTTGGCCGGTTTTTAATTTTTTATTCATCAGTCTAGCCAGGATTTTTTTAACCAACCCTCTCGCGATATATCTTCTAATATACTAAATTTGATTTAAAATACTTTTCATCCATTACACAGACGGGTGAAGGTCGTTCCTAGATCGGATCCTATACTAATGGTCGCCCTGCAAAAAGCTAAATCGTTACACTGAAACATCAGGGTCGTGTTCCAGTATAATATAGCTCTTAGGTAGGTAGTTTGAAGATCGTTTCATTTAAACATTATTTCCCTAGCAGAAAATTACTAAACGTTCCTATTCCTAATGAAACAACGTAAACATTATCATAAGTTGCTTTTATAACCGGCATCAGAAACTACTTGTCCCGGGAGGATTATAATGCGCTATCTATTCGGAATCACCCCATTTCTAAAGGATATGGGGCCACCCTTGTAATCATATTTGACAATAGCCTACGTTAAGCAGTCTATTAGCCATGTTCTACGTCGAAGCTTTCTGCAAATAGTTCGGGCTGGTTTTATTAAATGAGGATTTTCTTGGCTGTGTGCGAAGTTAGTTTACCATGACCTTTTGCGCCATTGTCTCTTTCAAAATCATTATTGATTCTTATCTTAAAAGGTTGATCAATCGAGAAGTTCTGTGGTACAAATCGACCATTGTGGTAAATTAACTCGTAGACTGTACTGTACTGTGCTGTGATACTGTTTCAAAGGTTTTTTTTTTTGTGTGAATATTTTATGCCCTTACCCGGATGTTTTTTTATTTTTTTTATTAACCATTTATGTACGTTCACACATATAAACAGACAAGAACACAGGAACAGAAAAATACGTACAAAGGCAATGCTTATTTCTAAAGTAATCTCTGACAACATACCTGCGATAGGAAAGTAGATAAAAAGAGATGTAGACAACGTATGTCACAGTAGTAGAGAAAAAAAAAACCGCCCAAGTGCGTGTCGGATCACGCACAATGAAGGGTTCCGCAGTTGGGATGAATTTATCCCAAGAACAAATTTAACATTGTATTTGAAAAACAAGTTCTCCCATACGGAATGTATGGGAGATCATGTTTTTCAAATTGCAAATTTAAGTTGGTTGATTATTACTCGTTAACCTGTACAGCCTACTTAGCTCTGATAGTTTTCCTTTTAATTTGGTTATATATACTATTGCTGTGAATTTTTTCACAAATTCAAGTACGACCATTTAGCTGGCAGGGGGGGACACCAAACTCACAATATCTTTGAACGACCTTTCTAACGATACCCCTGGGGTAGATGAAAAAAAAAACCCACTCACGTGTAGGGGAGGTACCCTAAAAAAAAATTTTTTTCTTGATTTTATTTCACAATTTTTTCGGCATAATTAATATGTATACATATGCCAAATTACAGCTTTCTAGTAGTAACCGTGTCTGAGCTAAGCCGCGTACAAACAGACGGACATACAGACAGACAGACAGACGGACATGGTGAAACTATAAGGGTTCCTTGTTTACTACGGAACCCTAAAAAACACATAAACATACAATATGAGATACGTAATATTTTCTTTCTTTCCAGATGGAAAGAAAGAAAATATTACGTATCGTATCGTGCCTAGAAGATTCTAGACTGCTTATTTCAAGGTACAATTGTCTCACTGTTCGTTAACGGGTATGATTCTCATATTATTAGGTTCGGGACACAGAACCGGTCGAGGTGCCCTATGTCCAGCAGTGGACGTCTTTCGGTTGAAATGATGATGATTATTAGGCTGACGGAGCTTTTGCTGAAGGTAATGTGAGATATGTATTTATAGTCACCCTCTCTACAGACTAATGTCTCGTACAGAGTTTATTTATTAAAACTTTATGCACAAGTAAAAAAAAATACTGTACAAATGAGGACTTAATGCCTGAGGCATTTTCTACCAGTCAACCTTAGGGTGATGCAGAGGCAAAACATAGCAGGCGCAACATAATTGATAAATAACTCGAAAAATAATAAATTGAAAAACCCACATTTAAAAAAAAAAAATTGTCACGAGAAATAACGATAGGTAGAGGAGAAAACAAAAAAGCGCTGGGATGATACTGCCAACTTCTTATTAATATTATAGAGTTATCTCTAGTATGTATAAACCACTGAAAGCTTCACGAATTTACAGATAGACCAATGTGGTACCATGTAGATACCTACCTGCATAAGTAAGTAATAGCCCTTTACGCAATGGTCCGATATATCTAAGTAACTTCCAGACCAAGAACATTCGGTTCTTTAAATATTTATAGAATGGTAATACATTTTTAAATAAGTTTCATCACTGAAATAATTCACGTATTTTAATGGCCATTGCTTCTGTCGACGCATTTTGGTTAATTAATACTGCGACACGGTGTGAGCGGTCTGAGCGGTGCAAGCGGTGTTAGTGAACAGCGGAAAATGCGGAAATTATAGTCACCAGCGATGTCGGTACGCCTGAGTTTATTCCACTGGAAATTCATTAACTCGTCAAATCTTAGTCGACGATGGATTTAATTTCGAACTATTTTGGTTGGTAAATATTTGACAAGCTCAAACTAAACTCAAAGCATCTATTTCAAATAAACCAATTACAGGCACTTTTGAATTGTCAAGGGGTCGGTCAGTCAGAAAGATGAAGCTAGTTGCCTATTCCAAAGCGTAGTAGGTTACTATGGATGGGCACGCCACAATTGCGGCGATAAGTCTCCTCTTTGAGGAGTGCCTAGAGAAGCATGACGGCGACCTCACCTTCCGCCTTACGTAGGTCCTCACCGGACATGGTTGTTTCAGGAGGTTTCTGTTCCGCATAAGGCGAGAGGAAACGCCCGGGTGTCACCACTGTGTAGATCGCCCGGAGGACACGGCGGAGCATACGGTGGAGGTCTGCCCGGCTTGGGCGGGGCACCGCCGTGTCCTTGTGGAGGCGATCGGTGGCAGTGATCTCTCGCGTCCGGCCCTGGTCCAGGCCATGGTATAGAGCGAGAGGGCATGGGAAACCGTCACCTCCTTTTGCGAAGCAGTAATGCTTGCGAAGGAGGAGGCGGAACGCGTGAGGGAGAGGCAAATTTCGCGCCCTTACGCCCCTAGCCGCGGCAGGAAACGCCCTGGGCGTCGGGAATCGCAGGCCAATTCCCGGCTACCGTAGGCGCGGGCATGCGGACGGTGAGCAATAGGTAGCTCGCCGTCCGATAAGGACCAGGCCCGGGTCGACGGCGCATTGCGTTCCACGCGCGCCTCAAAGAGATGTCAGCACAACCGAAGAGGTCTGCTAGGACCGATGCCTGCCGGGATCGCCGGAAAATCGATACCGTAGCCCCTAGCAACGTACAGGCAACTGAAGGAACACGGGTGATAATTTCACACCCTAAAAAAAAGTATGTTACTATGGAGAAGAACTGGCAAGAAATAATCAGACATAGGTAGATCCTTCTTTTGTGCAATAGCATTTTGGTTCGAAAGGCGTAGGATTTGTTTTCAGTAAGTTGCTAAAGCTGTGCTTGCTCGAATTGCTGGGGACTCTATGTATCCCTTTGTAGATAACGTCAGTAATAGGTAAATAAAGTAGACCCAAACTCAACACTAAAAAACGATTTTTTTGTGCAAAAAATCTTATTATGTTACAAAAACATTCAATACTCTAAAACCTTTTAAAGATCGTAATAATAAACGTTGACAATCGCCTTCACTTGCAGTAAGCCGCGCTGACCGCGCCCAGCAGTTTCACTCAATTGCTTTACAGTTTGCGATAAACAGCCAATACGACTGTATATCCCTTTCAACCGGTACAACACAAGTATCGCTTCTAGAGGGTTAAGTTTATAGATCTTGGGAGAAGTGAAAGTAGGGATTTGTATTGGCATTACCCACGAAAATAATATAAATTATCAGAAAGAAAAAGAAAATCATTTGGAATAATAATGTATTCACATGACTGTAATTCATACAATGAAAAATTAAACAAAACCTACATTGAAGTATTTAATTTTATATAAAATCAAATTAATTTGTAATATACGTAATATACTCTTAACAGTTGCTGAAAACTGCAGTCATCTATTAAAACTTACCAAAGAACTTCACAATTTTGTAAAACAATAATACAATACTATTAAGTTTTTCACTCACATAAAAATTATGACGTTTTATTATCACTACCAAAACTGAAACACTGTTTAAAATAAACACGACCTACATGTACTAATTACCCCACTACGCTACACACCACTCATGTATCATCGCGGACACTAGCGGTTGCCCACTTGCCTAATTGTCTAAGCAATAACGTTGAAAAGTGGTCAACTACCAGTGTCCGCGATGGTACCTACACTCCATTCCCGTTGATCACAACCGCACTTATTCCCGATCTCACTGCGCACGATTGTTTAAAGCGGCTACTAATCGGATTGGACGCCAGGACAGCGCCAGCTGATCGGGCGCAAACGTTAATGGAATTAAACACAATGCAATTACAGACAATACTGTATGAGATAACACTATTATAACGATACAATTATACCTACGTGTTGGAGATTATCCGATAATATTGTGAAGATAATGCGGATGTGGAACTGATTGAAATTGATGGTCGAGGTGTTGTAATCTGCGATTAATCTTGTGTTGAAGAAGTATGAGATGAGAGGTCAAAGTTGAGCTAATTACATAATGCATTATTATTTATTTAATTAATACTTCAACCACACTACTGTATTGAGGCGGACTTAATGCCATAGGCATTTTAGCAACATAAGCATAAAGTTCGATACAGGAAGTAGGTCCGGCTACAATTTTTTATAGCAAAAACCTATACCTGAAAAATGTATTGCTTATGTAATCGAAAAACAATCTCAAAAATAATAACACGAAAATATTAACAAAACGAATTCCAATTTCATAATATTTCCACATTGCGTTAAACAAAGCTTAATGACACATAAGGCAAACGAGACAGTAAACAAAGACAGTGTAGCAACAATATTAAATGCAGACGTATTGGCGCAGTGTGTAATGCCCTGAGAACTAGCACGGGTGTCATCTGCCCATTCAGCCAGTGAGTTGAACGAGGCACCGCACTTGCTATTGGATTGAACCGCTCGCTAAATTCATTGTTATTTGGTGCAGCACCTCTGCTATCAATATTAGAGAAATGCAGGTGTTGTGAACCTAAACACAACACATACTTGCTTATAAGGAAACGTACACACTTTGCATTTATATATATGTGCCTAACTGTCACTAATAATATAATAATATTATACAGGATGGTAGCGATATCGACGCGCAACCTGTCCCCATGGATTCAGTACTTGATTCTGGCCCTGCCATCGTTAAAAAAATTTTAGGTTATAAAAAAAATTGCTGTCATTTTGCCCGCGTAGATATTGAAATGAAATTAAATGAAATTGTTTATTCTATACTTAAATAGGATATCGGAATCACTTTTACACGTCATATTTAACTAATATTAAAAATAAGCTACATGAGTTCGGTGTTATTCCTATCTGACTACTCTGAGGAGAAAGGCCGAAACAAACTCAGAGGTCGCTGTCTCTTTTAAACTCCAGACATAATTTTGGTGAGGCCATGTAGATTAGTATCTGTGTTTGAATGTGTTCTGGTGTGATTGACTTGCTTGTTTAGCTGCTACCTTTTGGGTCTTTTAATGGGTATTTAGGTTAAATAAAAGAACTAGTTGCTGTTACAATGGTCGTTAGCGAATGTGTATTTTATAATTTTATACAGCGATCGAGGGAAAAAGGATAGGAACAAACGGGCCAATCACAACAAGCCATCACGTCATTTAGCTGCGCTGTGATTGGCTTACGATGAAGCGACCGAATTCCGTTTGGATATTCATCCCAAACATGCCCGCGGCCTTGAAAGCATCAGCTTACAATTGAAATTTCCATTTATTCATCTTCGACCAGAGGGCAGATCTTCGTGTATGGCCGTCTCACGATGCCTGATGATGTCTGAATGTCTGCTACTCGTGAGATACCATCGTTGCCAGGTATCGTCTTCATGATCCGACCTAATTGCCATTTCAGCGGCGGAAGGTTGATATCTTTAATAATGACAAGCGTGTCAGGTTTTAGGTCTGCCATATTTTTCCTCCATTTGGTTCTAGTTTGTAGCTCCGAGATGTATTCCTTGGCCCAGCGTGACCAGAACTGCTGCCGGATCTGTTCCACTCTCTGGTAGCGAGTCAATCTATGAACGGACAAGTCTCGCAGGTCATCTTCACAGACTGGTGCGGTGAGTGGTCGTCCGATCAAAAAGTGTCCAGGGCTGAGGGGAAGGTAGTCTCGAGGATCCGAAGACAAGGGAGTCATTGGTCGAGAGTTCAACATCGCTTCGATTTGACATAACACTGTAGTGAGTTCCTCGAAGGCTAAGTGAGCGTTGCCCACTACTCGGCGAAGATGGTACTTGCATGACTTGACCCCAGCTTCCCACAAGCCACCGAAATGCGGGGAATATGGGGGAATAAAAGAAAATTGAATTTGTTGAACCCTTGCGTAATCAATAATATCTTTTCTACATTTTAATAAAAACTGAGCAAAATCATTACTTAAGCCTACAAAATTGCGTCCATTGTCCGAAAATATTTCTGACGGCTTCCCGCGCCGTGAAATGAAACGCTTAAGCGCAAGTAAGTATGCATCAGAAGAGAGGTCACTAACTAATTCCAAGTGGACTGCGCGCGTCGTGAAACAGATAAACAGACAAATGTATGATTTAATTAGTTTCGCGCCTCTGCCTTTTCGGTTTTGTATGAACACCGGCCCTGCGTAGTCTACACCTGTGCGAATGAAAGGAAAACTAGCGGTTACCCGTTCTTTAGGTAGGTTGCCCATGAGTGGGGTTAATGTTTTACCTCGAATGCGCTTACAGATGACACATTGTTGCGTCACCTTCTTAGCTAGGTTTCTACCAGACAGTGGCCACCAATTCTCACGCAAACGGTAAAGTAACGCTTGAAGTCCGCAGTGCATAGATTGGTTGTGTTCGTGCCTAAACAATAGAAGTGTAAAGTGATGTACAGAAGACAAAAGAATCGGGTGTTTTTTACTATAATCAAAGTCGGGCGAGTTCTTTATCCTACCTCCCACTCTAATTATATTATCACTATCTAGAAACAAATTTAAACTCGAAAGACTAACGCTTGACTTGATATCTTTTCCATTTTTTAGTAAACTATACTCAACTGGAAATGATTCCATTTGTGATAATCGTGCAAGTGTACTAATGGCATGTCTTAACTCAATAACAGTGATCGTACCTGTCAGCTGATTTGTTTTGTTGAGCGCACAGCTGTTGTGAATAAAGCGTAGTACATAGGCAGCAACATGACTCATGCGATTAAAATGCGAAAACCTATTGAATGGAAAAAATGTTTCGAGTGTAGTATTTTTTGTTAATAATGACTTTATAACATTTGCTTTGAGTTCAGGTAACTCTTTAGGCGAGATGTCATTAACATTTCTATCAAAGTCAAGGCCTTGCATAAAGTTAGGGCCTTCCCACCATAATGTGGATGAAGCCAAGTCTTCAAGACTCACACCACGCGAAACGAGGTCAGCAGGGTTATCTTTTCCACTTACATGTCGCCAAGAAAACACACTCGTAAGTTCGTTTATTTCAGCAACTCGGTTTTGCACAAAAGTTTTAAGCAAATTAGGTGCCATGCGTAACCAACCTAACACGATAGTCGAGTCGGTCCAAAATGTGACGTCATCAAATTTACGAGTAAGTGAACTGTTAATCCTGTCAAACAGCCTAGCACCCAGCAACGCACCGCACAGTTCCAGACGCGTTATACTAACGGGTTTCAATGGAGCCACTCTACCCTTCGAAATAAGCAATTTCACTGTCACCTCACTAATACCTACACTACGTACATAAGCGCACGCGCCATATGCAGTTTGTGACGCGTCTGTAAAAATGTGTAACTCAGTCCGAGTAGAATCACATTGGAAGCCGTGTCGCGGAACTTTGATGGTGTGAAGATAAGAAAGACTGTCAACAAACCGGTTCCATGTTCGCACGACATCAGTGGGAAGCGGATCATCCCAATCTAATTTTAATAGCCAAAGTTTTTGCAATAATACCTTGCCGATGATAACAGAAGGGCTCAACCATCCCAATGGATCATATATCTGAGAAACAGTTGACAGAATTATGCGTTTAGTAACAGGATTGGCGCTGTTTTGAAATTGCGTATGGAAATTAAACTCGTCCGCGATGCTACACCAACCTATACCTAATGTTCTACATTGACTATTATCACCTAAATTTAAGTCACGAAATATACTGTGATCAGACTGTGACTTCGTTGAAGCTGATGTACCGTCGAGTTCAAAGTTAAAGGTCCATTTGCGGAGCGGAAAGCAGCCGGACTTAAGAATGTCTGATGTACGTTTGCATATGTCAAGTAGTTTGACCTTGTCGTCACACGAGGTCAGAAGGTCATCTACGTAAAAATCGTCAGTTATGACCCTTTTTACCTCGGGGTCCGTACAGTCAGCTCCTAATTGCTTAAGACACCTAACACTGAGAAAGGGCGCCGACGCTGTGCCGTATGTTACGGTGCTCAGCTGATAGAACTCGAGCTGTTTTGTCGGATCGTCACGCCACATAATAAGTTGCAAGTCACGTTGAGAGGGATCAACAAGGACTTGACGGTACATCTTCTCACAATCTGCAATTGCAGTGAATTTAAATTGTCTGAACCGTAGCAAAATACCCAGCAAGTCTCCCTGAATAGGAGGTCCTACAAGCTGGATATCGTTGAGAGATTTGCCGTTACTAGTCGCAGCACTGGCGTCGAATACTACACGAAGCTTCGTAGTCGTGCTGTGTTCTCGAAAAACGCCGTGATGCGGCATAAAATAGTAAGGACTCGTGTAAGAATCAACCCGAGTCATGTGACCCAAGTTGATATATTCGTGTATAAAATCAGTGTATAACTTCTTATAGCTAATAGGTGCGCGTAATAACCTATTCTCTAAGGATAAAAAACGCCGCTTTGCCTGGGGAAATGATTCACCCAAAGCGTCGGGTGACTCTTTGAGAGGAATGTGAACACAAAATCGTCCATCTTTATTGCGCGTAGTGGTTGTGATGAAAGACTGTTCACAGACCTGCTCATCGTCTGTGTGTGTATTCCGAAGCTTGGGTAACTCCTCCAACTCCCAGAACTGACGTAGCTGATTGTCCATGGATTGAGTGAAGTTACATTGGACATGTCCATTATTATGATGTGTATTATTAATAGGACCCGATATTATCCAACCTAATTTCGTGTTCTGTAAGAACGGACCGTTCGGTAAACGCATCTTGCCATCGATAAGCAAGTCCCAAAATCGATCCGCGCCTATTAAAACATCTATCTTTTGCGGCCCTAAAAATCGCGTATTTGCCAGCTGCAGGTGTTCAGGAATCCTAAACTGTGTGCTTTGTACCTGCATAGCAGGCAATGTGGCCGTTATTTCAGATAGAACGAAACATTTAATGTGAATTGAGTAGGAATTAATACGTGATTTGATTTCTAGATCACACGTTTGTGTACAATGTGATACCGAATTACCTACTCCTCGTATTTCATGAGTGGACTGTATTAGTGGAATATCTAACAATTCGCAAAACGAATTTGTAATAAAGCAGCTCTGACTACCGCTGTCGAGTAATACACACGCGACATGATAATTATTATGTTTATCAGGAATCTCAACTAATGCAGTAGATAAGAGAACCGGTTGCACGTCTATGCATTGCGTATGTGTGTGTGTATCAGTGTGAACATTGCTAACTTGAATGAATTGATTTACGTTATTGGGATCATGTACTGTCTCACAGACGCGTGGTGGAGGCGCGCATTGTGCGCTAGCCACTGCCGCTGCCGCCGCAGTCGTCGTACCTGTCACGGTACAGCTAGATTGGCTGGAATCATTAGGATGAATAAGTGAATTATGTTTCATGTTACATTGTTTACAAGGTCCCCACAAGCAACCGTCTAAAGTGTGTCCGGAGCGCAAGCAATTCTCACACAAGTTGTTATCTTTGACAACCTTTAATTTGCTTAGTAAGTTCATATTAATGAATTGTGTACAAGTGTAAATTGGGTGTTTACCTTTGCATACCACGCACAATCTACGCGCTTTACGGCCTGCTGTTGACGGTGGGTTACTTGAGGAAACATTACAGTGTGCTATATTACCTCTGATATTTTTTGTTTCTGTCTTATGGTGATCTTTTGTGTGTGATATTGATAATGCTAATGTTTCCAACAAATCAGCCTTACTTTTAAGGAAGTTAATCAAACTGTCAACCTTCAATTTAGTTCTAGGAGGGGTGTTTGCCAACAATAAACCTCTATGTTGTTCCCACTCCCGTTCTGTGGTTATATCGAGCTTAGAGACAACTATATATATTATAAGCGTATCCCAGGTATCTGTTGGCTCATCAAGGGTTTTTAAAGCGCGTAAATTGTTTATGATTGTATCTATAAGTTTTCTAATTAGTGAAGGTGACTCTTTCAATGGTTGTATTGAGAACAATGCTTTTAGGTGACTATTCACTAA
The DNA here is from genome assembly GCA_947364205.1 of Agrochola lota. Lineage (NCBI taxonomy): Eukaryota > Metazoa > Arthropoda > Insecta > Lepidoptera > Noctuidae > Agrochola > Agrochola lota. Next base: position 10,064,151 of record OX376223.1, on the reverse strand, counting down.
TAACCTATCATTATCGTACCTATTTAGGAGTAATTCCCATGCCACAGAGTAGTTAGCTGCAGAAATCTGTAGCGCGTTTACAACTGATTCGGCACTTCCTTTGAGCGAAGACTTTAGATAATGGAATTTTTGAATGTTACTAATCTCAGTCGAATTGTGCACCAAAGATATAAACGTGTCCCTATATTCGAGCCAGTGTTCATACACGCCGTCGAACGTAGGCAACATGATGGTTGGTAATTTAACTGACACTGGCCTGTCTATATGCTGACACTGTTTGGAACAATCAGTGACCTCTTCACTGACGCTAAGAATGGATTCAGCTCGGGCAATAGTATTATAGTAGCCGTCTTCGAACTGTTGGCGCTGATCTAACTGATCATCTATATCACTATCGGAAACTAGTTCTTCAAGTTTTGATTGTATTTCATTAAATTCACTAAATAAAATCTCAGCACCCTTTACACGTAATTTTAAATCTATGTTTAACTCACTAGATATTGTTGTTACACTGATAGTATTTATATAATTAGAAAGTTTAGTTAACCTACCCTTAACGATACCACGTTTCCTAACCAAATCGCGCATGATTTGCTCAGTTTTTTCATCACTAATAGTTCTGTAGGGGGACCTATCACGTATTTTGCTAGGACCCTTCCCTTCATCAGCCATTAATGGCATCCCGGTGGCCCGTGAAAAATGGAGTACTCACGTGCAAAGTGACTGCGTGTGAAAACGGCTTGTGCTAGTAGTGACACGATCAGACAATGTGTCGCTCTGCGCAATGGGCAACCCTCACCAACACCCTCACTGGAATCAGATCACAAAACGGTATTACACTTATGAACTCAGCAGCTCTTGAAAACTGGAACTTGATAAACGCACCGTATGTCCGCTTGTTCTTCCAAAATCTTCTATTGTCCTTTCACATCAATAAGATTGAAGGCCCTTGCGTAATTATGCTGGTGAATCTGCGCTTCTAATTGTAATTTTGCTCGTCTTTATGTGTCTGCGTGGTCGTAGCAGCTTGGCAGTCCAAAGGTCGCTTGACTCGACGATTTGACTTTGATGCTTCAAATCCTCGAAATATGGCTCTGAAGGTCCAAATATGTTTGAATGTGTTCTGGTGTGATTGACTTGCTTGTTTAGCTGCTACCTTTTGGGTCTTTTAATGGGTATTTAGGTTAAATAAAAGAACTAGTTGCTGTTACAATGGTCGTTAGCGAATGTGTATTTTATAATTTTATACAGCGATCTAGGGAAAAAGGATAGGAACAAACGGGCCAATCACAACAAGCCATCACGTCATTTAGCTGCGCTGTGATTGGCTTACGATGAAGCGACCGAATTCCGTTTGGATATTCATCCCAAACAATCTGAAATGGTATTTTAAGGAAAGAACCACACAGATTTGAGATGACCTGTCCAGTCAGTGCAAGCATTAGTTAGTTATCGTGGAGCACAACTCGACGAACAATAGGAAAGGATATATTGCACTTTTGTTGGAAAAAACTGATTTTTTATTTATTTGCCAGGTTGCTTGTCGATGCCACCCTGTATACCTACTACCATTTGATCATTTAAAGATCAAACAATGCCCTTTTACACATTTCCTCTCAGTAGCTTTCGATGCTAAAATTCCCCTGCAGCATTTAACTTACAAATCCTATAAGACACAAATAAGGAACAGCTTCAATTCCCCCGATCTTGTCTGCATACAATCAAACGAACAAACACACGGCTGGACAAATGATTCGCTACCCATTATGAGATGATTGCATCGAACGTTAAGTTCCACGTACCACGTACCCTTTTTTGTGAAACGAAAACATTGGTACTAGATTGGAAACGTGACCTATTTCATTGGAGCCAGCCATGTTTTATTATAGCTCATTTCTCTGTAGACACGACCATTGTTATATTCGAAGCTTATGTAGAATACTCAATCAATTGAAAAAAATGTTGAGAACTAAGCCTTAGCGTACTTTATAAAGGTTTGGCCCATCTGTCTAAATAAATGTTGGTAAATAAATAAGGGAGATGTTGCTATGTATCTAGATAATATACAGTTAGACGAATAAATGGGTCTTATTTTAAGCGAATTATTAAGCAGGTTAGCGAACCTAAAAAGCACATTTGGAAATACAGAGAGTAATTCAATTTATATAAAATTTATTGACGAGAGGAGCTCGTCGCTAAGTTATAACAGACGATGGGTCGATTTATTTGGTTAAGCTACGCTAGCCAGGGTTGGTCCGTGGATGGGTGACCATCTTTACACATCGAGATTCCTTTGTGCCTCGGACAGCACGTTAAGGCGAAAGCGTCAGGGTAACCCGCGAAATTCAAATTTTCTTACGTTTTTTTGCGAATTGCAGGTCAGTATCAGGTTATATGTTGTTCCAAGTTGATGATTCGCGGCCGTATCAAATATTTTTTTATAGAATTATAGTCATAAATATCATCAATAAAACTCTCTAAGTTCATATAATCCTATTGAATGACTATTTCATGAAATCATGACATTTTAGGATTATTCTACCTTAAGGAGTTGTATTGCTGATTCTTATGATTATAATTCTGTAAAGTCATATTTGTTATGGTCGCGAATAATATTTTAAACAAGATACAACGTGGCACTGACCCGCAAATTGCAAAAAACTTAAGAAAATTTCAATTTCGCGGGCTACCTTACTGCATTCCCCAAGCCGTTGGCCCCGGCTGTCATCCGTGGATCTTTGACAGTCGTTACGATTCGTCAGAAGCCCGAAAGTCCGACAACCAGTCTTACCAAGAGCTATCGTATTACCCAGTTACTGGGTTGTGGAGGTCAGATAGGCAGTCGCTCCATGTAAAATACTGGTATTCAGTTGCATCCGGTTAGACTGCAAACCGATCCCAGCATAATTGGGAAAAGCGTAGCCAGATATTTATATCGCATTTAATGCACTGAGTTAGCAAAGAGCAACCTTCTATAATGTAAATAATAATCCCTGATTTAGCTTCATTCCAATTCTGCGTTTGTTATCATAGCCCTAGTATGTAACGGTCGACTGCCAGTGCAACCAACCGATCCAGACATCAGTATTTAACCATATCCCCATTTGTGTGAACGTCATAATTAGTTCAAACACGGTTAAAATGCGGGCGCCAAATCTGCAAACTAATCATGTAACTCCAATAGTAATTGAAATCGGTTTCATTTCACATCGAACGGACTGTGTATGTTGAATTAAACACAATCCCGTCACGAATGTAACTTTGTGTTTATTTGACACAGCACAGTCTGTGATAGAGCGAATTCCAATCAAATATGAGTTTGATTAAGACAATTAACGAACCTAATTTTGGTTGGGATTAGCTGTTGGCATGAATGAATTGCATAACATTGGTAAATACAAACGTTATCTATGTAAAGTCAATCTGCCTAGCCTTTTTCCCAACTATATTGGGGTCGGCTTCCAGTCTAACCGGATGCAGCTGAATACCAGTATTTTACATGGAGCGACTGCCTAACTGACCTCCACAACCCAGTAACTGGGTAATACGATACCCCTTGGTAAGACTGGACAAACGTTATCTATGTAAAGTAATAAATTTAAAACACTAGCAACAAAAACTAGCACACGTCCAAATCCTGGAACTCGGGTTCCGTTCCATTCTAAGTTTCTCGCCAACTTCGCTCGTAAACTTACTTAAACTATTTAAAAGATTCAATTAAAACAATTAGGAATGCAACGCGTGTCTATGCTTTAAACCGTCGAGTCTGTAATTTGTTTTTTAACTGTATTTTCTACGGAATCGGTTTAGGTGTCTGCCGGCCAACGTGGCGGGCCAGTGCCAGGCCTATGCCACACACGTACCGCGGACCCTGTTACCTTCTACCATTGTTTTTCGTTGCTTTATCCTGAGGGTGGAAATCCAGAATTGAATTTTAAAAAAAGTGCATTGAAGCGGAATTGGGGATTGCCGTCAGAGTTATGGATTTATTTATAGGGATACACATGATGTGAATTGGTGTGCTGTAGACTGTGTGAACTCACATATAATCGTAAGACCTAATCTTAGCGGGCGGTGGGCAATGTGTAGCTAGCCATCCGATAAGGACCAGGCCCGGGTCGATGGCGCGTTGTGTTCCACACGGGCCTCAAAGAGATGTCAGCACAACTGACGGGTCCGCTAGGGCCGATGCCTGCCGGGGTCGCGGGAAAGTCCGAAAGGGATACCGTGGCCCCTGGCAACATACAGCGAACTGAAGGAACACGGGTGGGTTTTAGTCAGCAAGAGTCTGACACACCCTCCCCCTCCGCCCAGAGCGGGAGAAGTTATTTGATAACTTACCACTCAAAAAAAAAGACCTTATCCTATAGCATCAAAACAACACAAAAAAAAACTAACCATTCACATGGAGTGATCGTCGCCAGAGTTGCAGTTGTTTTTCAACTTTTTGTCAGTGCCCTGCCACCCTAAATATTGTGAAAACTCAACGGAAAGCGAGCGAGCATTCAGGCATCATAATCACATTAGCATTGCGTCCATTCTAGGGTGTATATATACCGGTTCGTTTTTCAGATTTATTTTCACCCATTTATTGGCATCAAAACTGATTGTGAAACTTAATGAAAATGTTAAAAGAAATATAAGTGGCAGATTTCTTTGCTAACTGTAGTTAAGAGCGTTTATAGTGAAAGTGGGCAACGTCGCAAATAGACGTCAAATATTTCGCTATTTTGATTAATTTGGCAATATTACTGTATGGAAATATGAAATGTGGCTAGCTAGCGAACTAGAATATTAATAATGAATTGCAAATAAAACAAATAATTTGATGTTGTAGCCGTTTTAAGGCTTGTACAGACCAGCGCGACTTGTCGCGCAACGCGACTCAAACAATGCAATTTCTAAGAAAACTGTACGGTATAACAATAACCGGTGTCGCGTCGCGCGACAAGTCGCGCTGGTCTGCACAAGCCTTTATGTGTCATAAAGCCATTTGGAAAGTTTCCAAATACTTTTTTTACATCTAAAACTATTACGGTGTTACGATATTAATTATTGAATTTTCATAATCAATATTCTAGTTCGCTAGTTAGTCACATTTGATACTTCCATATAGTATTTATTTATTAAAACTTTAAGCACAGGTAAAAAAAAACTGTACAAAGGCCGACTTAAGGCTTGTGCAGACCAGCACGACTTGTCGCGCGACGCGACACGAACAATACAATTTCTAAGAAAACTTCACAGTATAACAATAACCGGTGTCGCGTCGCGCGACAAGTCGCGCTGGTCTGCACAAGTCTTTAATGTCTGAGGCATTTTCTACCAGTCAACCTTAGGGTGACGCAGAGACAAAACATGGCAGGTGCAACATAAAGGATATATAACTTGAAAATTAATACATACTAATACATAGCTACATACATACATACATATAAACCGAACAAACTTTGTCAGGAGAAATAACGATAGGAAGAGGAGAAAACAAATCCAGGAAATCAGTGCTGCAATGATTCTGCCAACTTTTTACGAATATGTTCACGTGCTTCACTTTGAAAGATCACTGACTGGTATTAGTGCCAAATTAATCATAACAGTTACATATTTGACGGCTATTTGCGACGTTGCCAACTCTTAGGATAAAGCTGGGAACAAATTATCGGACGCGTCCGTAAGCCGCGGTTGACAGTTGCGACCAAAAGACGTCCGAACGCTCAAGGGCACGTCCGCGACTTACGACCGATAGTTTGTACAGTGTAGTGCTAAATGTGCTATCCAGATACAAATAAGCCGCGACTCTCAGCCGAGGCTTACAGACGCGTCCGATAATTTGTTCCCAGCTTAAGCCCTCATAAGACATATCTTATCTTCAATCATCTTTTTCTTATCTCAATGCTTCTTTATCTGAGTTATTTATAACAGTCTTTCTTCTTTTATTGTCCTTCCATATGACGTTAAGTTCTAAATTCCCGTTCAGCTATTTACAATAAGTGACGCGACGACTAGGATGCGCGACGACACGCTAAAAGAACGCACTAAAGATTTTAAGTGCATTCGCGTGGAAAATGTCAAGACGCTTGACAGTTTTTCTTGCACAACACCCTGTACTTACGTCCCATCAATATACTAGAACTTTGAGAAAAGCTCGTAAAATATTAAAATAGGAATAGCTGTTTCTTTCGACCACTTTTTGCACACCTTTTGCAAGGTTTTTTTCAATCACTAACGTGATTAAAAATAGCCTTCCAGAGGCTTGCAAAAAAAAAATCAGCAACTTTAAAAATACAACTACGGTCGTGTGATTAACGATCGATACTATTAACCATCAAATTTGTTCCCGTTAGGCAATTATCCAAAGCTATGTAGTGCATGCCCAATGCCTAATTAAGTACGACTATCCATTTAGGTACCTTTGAGCCCAATAACTAAAAGAGTTCCAATCATGGCCAAATTACGATCTCCGTTTTAAGTTAAAGCATCTAGTTCAAACATTATTTTGCACTCTTTTTTAGGGTTTTGTACCTCAAAAAGAAAAACGGAGCCCTTATAGGATCACTTCGTTGTCCGTCTGTCTGTTTGTCAGCCTGTCATGACCCTTTTTCTCAGGAACGCATGGAGGTATCAACTAGAAATTAATATCAGATAAGTATACCACATACCATATACCAATTATATCTAAAAAAATCAATCTTCTTAGTCAACGCAATAAAAAAATACGGCAATTTATGCTACATATTAGCATAAATGATTCTTGATTCTCGAAATAAATCAAAACCTATAGGGTTACCCCGTCGGCCTAGAATCATGTAATTCCGCAAGAAACAACATCTCACAAGACAAGCAAAGGAAAAACTTCGAAAATCGTTAATTTGTATGTTTATCACAAAAAAAAAATAAGATAACAAGTTACATTTGCAGTTGGAGAATTGACCGTAACGTATATCGATATAAGGGGTACATTTTTTCAACTACAAACTAGTTTGTTCTTGGTATAAATTCATCCCAACTACGGAACTCTTCATTGTAGGTGGTCCGAATCGTAATTGGCCGGGTTTTTTATATTTGTATTTTGTATTTTACGAACTGTGTCCAAATATATGTAAAACTTTCCTTCTTTCCGATTTTAAGATCCCGTTTAAAAATAGAATATAGAGCTGAAAATTCTTCGAAATATGAACAAATAGAAAATACCATAGATAACCGTGTTATCGCCATCACAAATTCTGAACATCAAGCCAGTTCGCACGGACTGCATTGCAATAGCCCAGAACCGGCGAGCCTGCACGCACAGCCATTTTGTCCTTATTATATTTAGCTCTAAACATAACTATATATCTTAGTAAATAAATAACACTACCTACATCTCTAATGCTAATGTAATGTTACCTTTTACCTGACTTTTATGACTGTGTAGTCTACGGGTAACTTTATTGCTTTGTTATTTGGTTTCTGAATTTAAAAACTTGTCTCAAAACAAAATCTTTAGAATAAAAGGAGACTAGAAAATTGTTTAAAATAAACATTTTATAATATCCTGATAATTCACATGTTTTTAAAATAATGTAAAGAAACCATTACATTACATTGATGTTAAAAACGTTCAGGGTCAAAATATCCACTTCTTAAAATGTCCAACGGTGTCAAAATGTCGAAATCCCAAAATGTCTAATTCTCAAAATGTCCAACTCCCAAAATCTTTGAGAATCTGATAAATTTGTTCAATAACTCATCAAAGCGCTTTTTTAGTACTTGTGGCAAACAATAAATAGAAAATTCTGGAAGAATTAAAATATGTTTTATTTATGTGTAAGTCCAGAGAAGACCATAACATACCCGAAATCACTATTTTTGTCATAATGTAATATAAAAAAATACAATAATCAACATCATAATTTTTCTTATTATAAATTGTAACAAACAATAAACATAGTTTTATATAACCAAAAATGTCCAATTAACAGAAGCTTCAACTTGCAGAAATGTTCCCTTCACTCCCTTCTCACAGCCCAACAAACATGTTATTCAAAAACCTTCATTCGTCTGTTGTGATTGGTTATTTCCCTATTACATTGTAATTTGTAAGTATAAAGGAAGGGAGGAGCGGATATGCGGTTATCGCTCACCTTTATAGGCACTAATATTGACTTATGATCGCTTCCCTGAGACCGTCCCCAATCCTAATGATAATTGACGGCCAGGACATTAAAAAGATGGGTTGCCAAACTTGCGTCTTATCGCGCAGGCATCGGGCGCTCGAGCTGTTTTGTTCCGCACTCTTGAATGGAAATTTTTTTATTCGTTCAATTTTTTGCGATTGGTTTTACAAACTTTCTTTCATCTCGAGGTTGTTCCTTACATAAAGTTTATCGTACAAAGTTTTTTTCCTATCAACGATTCTTACTCTATAGAAATGTTATCGAAATGTCCGCAAATAGAACCCTTTTTTAATGAAATAGAAGTCTCCATTTGGAGCTTTGCGACACAGGAATAACACAGACAGTTGAGAACACTGCAAATAACGTTGAAAAATTTAACTGCGCTGTTAGTTGACCGTTTGCAGCAAAGTTACTGATACTAAAAGCTGTAGTTAGTTTTATTTCTGTGTTGTAAATACTAAAAGGGGTTTGTGAATTTGAGAAACTTTTTAGACTACTTCGAAGCGGAAGAAAATAAATAGAAAACTTGTTTGCAGGGAAATGGGTCGATACCCTGCTTTTTGACTACCATTTCATGATTCTTGTGTTTGTGGATTTTATACTCTCTACCTTCAAACCTTTATTATTGGTAATTGATCTATTACAATCGTTTTATAAACTTGAGCTCGATATTTTCTTACCTGAAACAAACAGAAAATAATTTTGAGTACGTAATTATAATACGTAAATCAAAAACAGAACACTCATAATTTACATACAAAGAAAAATATATTATGCATCTAACTAAAAACTAAAACAAAAGTTACAAATAGTAAGAAATCTATTGCGACTCACAATAGATTTGTAACTACTAGCAAAAGCTCTATACAACGGACGGCAATACCCACAACGCCGTTTTATTTCGCCGATCGCAATTTTTCACCAAACATATTTTTCACGACAACACATTGCTGTGCCGACAAAACTTAGCCTGATTAATCCAATGTTAGATTTATTGCATAAATAAATCAATTCGAGTGCGACAAACAAGCCCCTTTTTCTTTTGCCTGTTGATTTTTTTGTCTTCCCCATTCATTTCGCTGCCCCAGCGAGCTTCGGAACTCCTGATACACAAATTAAATATTGATTTTTTATACACAAGAGGGTTCGAATTTTTTTAAATTTTGTAAGGAAAATTGAGTTCATTAGATTGATGCCCCGGAAAAGGCAAAATTGTTACGTGGTTTTTTAGATTAAAAACAATTTATATTTATATTGAGTAGAGAAATATTTTTACTTTGCAAAGAAAAGCAACAATATCTCGGTAACGAGAAGAGAAGGTTTTTTTCGGGATTGCAGCTTATGCGGCACCGCAAACATTTACGTTGTGTTGCTGCACATTTTTCCGCCCTACGGCCAACCTGAAGCAAAACATCGACACAATATTCGCTTAAATCAGGATTATCTTAAAACAACCCATTCACAAATAAAGCCTCTGTAAACAAACAAATTCATTCCCACACCATATTAGTGAGCATTCATTTAAAACAGATATCCATTTTATGGCTTCCATTACAGTGTCCATAACGGGCTGGTATTCTGCGTTGAAGCCAAATTGCGTTGCCTGAAGCACTGCCTAACATTTTATTACTTGATAAAAACACAGGGAGAGAATTTTGTCCCTTCTTCCAGAATTTTATGGGCACACGAAACTTGAGATGCAGTGAGAATGTTCGGAGTAATGTACTCTCTTTACTAGGAGCCGTTTCTTATGGTAGGAAAAAATGCGTTAAAGTATGTGAATTAAGTAGGTTTTTCCGTACGTTTGAAGACTGTTCTATAACGTAGTTTTAGTTTGGGGCCTATTGCTTGGAAATAACATTGCAAACTTCATTTTTACCTTTTCTAGCTCTCAAGATTCGTAGTTTGCTAAAGCTAAGCTAAGCTTTAAAATGGTTTTGTCACAATATTAATGATAGGTAACGAATTTTTTATACTTTCAATGAAATAAATAGTTTATTTTATTTTATAAAATTTTATTTTTAGGTTATTTAATTATTATTTTAACAATATACCTATTAATGAACAGTACGCAAAATGGAACTTAAAAGATAATAAACTAATTCCTGTGTTGTCGACCCTAAAATCTCCATAATATATTGCAAATAACACGTCACTTGCAGCGGAGGGGCTGTCTCCAAATACCGTCGTGTCAGCAGGGCGCGCGTCTACTCGCGTCATGCGGCTTCCTACTATGTTATGGTAACATCATAAAGTTGCCTGTTTAAATAAATATACATATAGGGTGACTTCGGTAAAAAAAAACATTGTTAGTTTAGACAGGTTTCAGAAACCTTTGAGTGATGAAAATACCAGACAATTCAAGTATAAAAAAATAACTTGTTTAGTTGAGACAACACCATATTTTTATTGAAACAAAGCTAGTAACTAAGTAGGTACCCATAAGTTCACTCAAGTGAATTTTAGAACTCCATTTGTAATTCGAACTTTGCTTTTTGTCAGAAAAGTTGTTGATCGGATTTTGTTTTGCTCGATAAATATATTTTTTATGACACCTAAGGACCGAGCCTATGGTATTCTATGGAGAATAAATTGACAAGATAATTTTAGTAAACGTACACTAAAATGACTAACTAAAATAAGAATACTAGTGTCCCAGTGGTAACGGCCCCGACTTACGACTTGTAGATCGTGGGTTCGAACCCTTTTTTTTTTTTTTTTTTGAGGGTGGGAAATCATCAAATGACTTCTCCCGCTCTGGGCAGAGCGAGAGGGTGTGTCAGACTTTTACTGACTAAAACCCACCCGTGTTCCTTCCGTTGCCTGTGTGCCGGGGCCGCGTTATCCCTTTCGGACAAACCCGCAACCCCAGCAGGCATTGGTCTTTCGACCCCGTCGGTTGGTGCTGACATCTCTTTGAGGCGCGCGTGGAACACAACGCGCCGTCGACACGGGCCTGGTCCTTATCGGACGGCGAGCTGCCCATTGCTCACCGTCCGCAAGCCCGCGCCTACGGTGGCCGGAAGTCGGCTCTGGACTCCCGACGCCCGGGGCGTCTCCTTCGGCGACTAGGGCCGCGAGGGCGTGCAGCTTGCATCTCCCTCGCGCGCTCCGCCTCCTCCTTCGCGAGCATAACTGCTTCGCAGAAGGAGGTGACGGCCTCCCATGCACTCTCGCTCCGAACCATGGCCTGAACCAGGGCCGGACGCGAGAGATCGCCGCCGCCGATCGCCTCCGTGAGGACACGGCGGTGCTCCGCCCAAGCCGGGCAGACCTCCACCGTATGCTCCACCGTGTCCTCCGGGCGATCCACACAGTGGTGACACCCGGGCGTTTCCTCCCGCCTTACGCGGAACAGGAACCTCCCGAAACAACCGTGTCCGGTGAGGACCTGCGTCAGGCGGAAGGTGAGGACGCCATGGCGCCTCTCAAGCCACTCCTCAAAGAGGGGACTTATCGCCGCAATTGTGGCGTGCCCAGCGCTGGGTTGCGACAATCGCACACTCCATGCCGCCATGAGATCCCGCCGGAGCTCTGTCCGCTGTGCCGTGATTTCTCGCGGCAGCGGAGTTACACCCCGGCGTTTCGCCTCCTCGCGCAACTCCCACATGTGCGCGAGGACTTTCGCCTCCAGATCCCATGGCGGTAGTCCGGCAAGGAGGCTCGCCGCCTCACGGGAGACCGTGCGGTATCCCCGGACCAGCCTGATGGCCATGACCCTTTGGGACGCGTTCAACCGCCGGGCCGGTCGCAGCCTCAATGAACGCGTGGGTTCGAACCCTGACATGCGCTTTACTTTGTGTAAATAATTTCATCACCGCTGCTCTCAAAACGGTGAAGGAAAACATCGGGAGGAAACCGGTATGTCCTAGAACCGAAAATCCGACGACATGTGACATCTATCAACCCGCACTGGGCCCACGCACACACACACGCACTGCAGTGGGAAAATTATAGGATGATTCGATTAACTAAAATATTTGTAACGACAAATAGTTTTATAAACATATAAAAATAAATGCTCTGAAAAGACTATTCAGCCAAATAGCCTTAATTCACGAAGCCAGTCAAAGATTTATTATAACAACATTTTCCGAATCGTCCGAATACTAAGCTGCTTTTATTTAAGAACAAAACTAATTTGCTCGTTATTAGGCATCATTCGTCTCCCACAATCCCGAGCGGGTCGTTACGTGGAATATTTCGGTCTGAGATTAACTTTTGCCCTATCGTTTCGTCCTAAAGCAATAATAAATACTGTTGTACTAATGTATGTTGAAATTAATTGCTGTAATTTTGTCGTTTGTGTTTCAATGTAAGGGTGACTAGTGTTCGCGGGAAACGTTCGGGAAACGTACGTTGCCAGGGGCCACGGTATCCCTACCGAGGCCCCTGGCAACGTACAGGCAACTGAAGGAACACGGTGGGTTTTAGTCAGTAAGAGTCTGACACGCCCTCCGGCTCCGCGTAGAGCGGGAGAAGTTATTTGATAATTCACCACCCAAAAAAAAGGGTGACTAGTGTATAGAACTTCCTCTATCAGTTAACAAACGAAACTTTGGCGTTGAAAAAATCTTCCACATCGCTATCGCCTGGCGGCTTTGCCACGTTGTATGGCAATGCTAGCCCATGGGCGGCATTAAAACTCTGACCCCAATAACCTAATTACGTAATACACGATCAATCAGAATTTGAATCGTTTTGAAACAGATTGCTAATCCATTGCTTCATAAGTTAGAAAAAAAATCTGCTCACAACGAAAATAACGCAATGAATGTTGTTGAACTGTCAAAATGAAACAGATTAGTAGTAATCGTTTATGAAAATTTGTTGCGTAATTAGATAACAGGTTAGTCACGAAAAAAAAAATGACAACGCTTAGCCTCTGGCCAAGATAATATTTTAGATGTTGGATATTATATTTTTATTTTATTTATTTATTAGGTATTAGTTGTTATTTATTCTGAATAAACACCTTTGAATTTTGTAAACTTCTATTACTTCTTCTTTCTAGGAAACTTAGGTACTTACGGCATTATTATAGACTCTAGGCATTACTGCATTTTATTCTATAAGTAATTTTAGATGTAAGTACTTCCTATGAGCATTGAATAAGATTATTATGATAATCCGTTACTGATTAATGATATATAGCAGGCTTAACACCCAACACGAATTGTTCTACGAAGCATTAACAGTAGGGATGTAGCGATATATAATTTTCCCGATACGATACCGATACCGATGCCGATATCGATGGCTTAGTAGATAACAAATCAAATATATAATGAAGTATGCACCTCGGGCGTTTGTATGTCTTTTGTATTTTGAATTTCGGGTACTTTCGCGCGCTTTTCGAACTGTTTGATATGGGTTGTCTAATCGGCGATACCGATGTAATCGACAGGATCGGAATCGGAATCGTTACATGCCCGTTCTTCTCCATAGGAACCTACTACGCGTTGGAATGGGCAACTAGCTTCATATTTCTGACTGATCGACCCCTTGACAATTCAAAAGTACCTGTAATTCGTTTATTTGAAATAAATGCTTTGAGTTTGAGTTTCACATCCCTAATTAAAAGGTATATCATTATTTATCTCAAAGCTTTTTCGTATAGTTTGTTATGATAGACCTAACCCCATTAACACCTGGCTGATGAGATAGTACTGAGGGCGAGGGCTTGGACAAAGTGACATCCTAAAAGCTATAGCGATGATGGAAAATTAAAAAATGAATTTGATTGACATAAGCTACCGAAAAGTTTATGGTCGTAGAAATATGAGACGCTTTGAAAGCGATTGTCACTTGTCTAGGCCCTCTACTATCTACCCATCAAGCCTATAAAGTTTTGCCAGCTAATTTACCTTGACCTTGTATACTCACATTCTGGATTCACGCTTCAATTCGCGTAGCATCTAAATTTCCGCTAGCTAGACTTTATTACAAACAACTATAAACAATTCAATTAGATAAAGGTTGCGTAATAATGGAGATCAGATCACAGCAACGTCAGTTACAAATTAAATTACGATGACCGGGCGTGATTCCCGATCAGCTTGTTAACCAAGCACTGTGATTGATGCCACGGTTAATTTGTAACATTCTACTATTAAGTAATCTATAGTAATATTTACTTAGAGTATTCAGTAGCCGCAGTAGGCCATATTTATTTATTAATGTGGAATTTGCCTAAGTGGGAACTATTGTCTATACACTTTTGTTAATAATAAATGTTTGTAATGCAGACCTTTTAAGAGGATAGTTTTGACATTTTGCTCTATTAGAAATTAACAAATACTCGTACATGTTAAAATAACAGGGGTTTTGAACTGAGAATAAGCACAAATGATGCTGTATACCAGCTTGAATTTGTCCTGTATCAGGCAAACGGCAAACGGAGAAAGAAATAGTATGAATTGATCACCCCGCTTAGATACTCACTGCATGTTGGCGATTGCCGACGATCAACTTCAGGTTTCCTTACAAATGTATTCTTTTCCAGTATATCCAATCAGCCTAGCCTTGTCCCAACTATATAGAGGTCGGCTTTCAGTCTAAGCGGATGCAGCTGAATACCTATATTTTACATGGAGCGACTGCCTATCTGACCTCCACAGCCCAGTAACTGGATAATACAATACCCCTTGGTAAGACTGTTTGTCAGACTTTCGGGCTTCTGACGACCTGTAACGACTATCAAAGAAATCCACGAATGACAGCCGGGACTAACGGCTTAACGTGCTTTCCGGAGGCACGAACGGTTCTCGGTATGTAAAGATGGTAACCCATCCACATACTAATCTCGTCAAGCGTAGCTTAACCTGATGAATCGATCCGTGTGGCTGTTATTACTTAGCCACGAGCTCCTCACAAATCCTCGATTCTTTTCTCAGTTCAAGCTATAAAAAAAGTTACAACAAACAACTGTCACAGGTCTAACGGCCAAGCCCAATATCACAAAAACTATCCAAATAATTATTTAGGGCATTAACCTGAACCTACAGAAGTTAGGCGAAAGATCGATTTACCCCAAAGTCTTGGTTAATTAATTTTAGGTTCCAAATTCTTAATGAACTCCTCCAAGCGAGCTTGGGTCAAACAATTTATTGTTCAATTTGTGTCAAAGTTACAACTCGAAAACTCCACAGAATTCCTTCCAATGATTACCGTAGAAATCAACATACACGTTAAGAACAAAAGAAAGTCTTTCAATACTTTGTGCCAGTGTAAATTATATTGTTTATGTGTTCCCATCGCACTGACGGTTTGTTAATGACATTGTGCTGCACTTTTACCAATAGTTACCACTTATTGAAAGCGAATTTCCATCATTTCTTAGAGACGCTTCATCAGCATGACCCACTTTCTTTAGAAAATATGTCAATGCTGTCGTTATGATCAATTTTCATCGTAAACAGGAGATATTATTGGTTTCGTATTAAATAAAGTAAGCTAGCTACGATGTACATTGAGCTAAAGAAGCTTGTTGACTGAGCCCAATAGAGCGCACAGCAAAGAACCCGGTAAGTAAGAATAAATATTATTTCATTTACTTTAGAGTAGCTGAGAATATTTTGCAAACAACTTTTTGTTAATGGGTTAGGCATTGCAATCAGAAAATTTTAAGTAAAATAAATTCAGGAAGTGTATTTTAGTACGGTGCCTATTAATCGTTACAAAATGAAAATTTATCTCTAGAAACAATATTTTACGGAAGGTAAAGGAACACTCAATCTTCAAGGCTCATAATTGGGTAACGGATCGGAAACCAACTCCCAATATTTCCAAAACCTGAGTATGTCATAACATACACGTCTCAATTTACATAGACCAGTTCTGTCCTACATGTGGGTAAGGTGAAAATTTTCTGTAGAAATCCACCATAATGCCTTGAATTTTAAGATTAAAATGAGAGTAAAAATTTAAATGCCTGAAATATGAGTGAAATATCAAATAAATATGACTGGACTAATGAAAGTCCCCTATAGAATATTGTTCTCTGAACTGCAATGTACTGCCGTAAATATTGCCACTACACTTGACAAACGGATTGAGACATCAATCCGTTTGTCTATCGTTTGTCTATCGTTTGTCTATCGTTTGTCTATCGTTTGTCTATCGTTTGCCTATCGTTTGTCTATCGTTTGTCTATCGTTTTTCTATCATTTGTCTATCGTTTGACTATCGTTTGTCTATCGTTTGTCTATCGTTTGTCTATCGTTTGTCTATCGTTTTTCTATCGTTTTCTATCGTTTGTCTATCGTTTGTCTATCGTTTGTCTATACGTTTGTCTATCGTTTGTCTATCATTTGTCTATCATTTGCCTATCGTTTGTCTATCGTTTGTCTTTCGTTTGTCATCTATATCTATACATAAACAAATTATAAATTATACTCGCTTTTCGTATCCGTCTGTGTGACCGCGTTGTTCTTCTAAACTACGCAACGGATTTTGATGCGGTTTTCACCAACATTTAGAGAATTTAATCTGGGAGGAATTTATGTTTTTAATACATTAATATGAAACATAAAAATAATGAAGAAATCTGGATGCATTGTCAAGTCGTAAAATATGAGCGAAGAGGGGCGGGTCGCTAGTACTAATTAAGCGCCTTTTCTAAGCAAATTATTGCCTACTTCACTCTACATGCCTTGTAAGTCTTACTTTCAATATTAATTAACGCGTTTGTTGAAGCAAATTGAACGCTAAAATCAATTTACTTTGAACGTTGTATAATTAATTAATATATGGAATTGCTGTGAGCGATTTACTTTTGCTGGTTAAGAAGGAGCATCCTTCTTCGTTGTTAAAAATTCCGAAGCTTTGAAAGAAACAAAAATAACGTTTTTTTTCTTGTTTGGCAGAGTCGCATTTTATCTCATATTTAACCAAATTATGTTTTTCTTTACCTTTTAGAAATAACTAGTTCTAAAACAAAGCGTCGAAAAATATAATATAATATACAAGAATATACAGAGATATATAAATAGTACTTAGGTAGGTACGTAGGTACCCTGAGTATCTTTCTACGACAGGCTCTGTCGGCTCTCGTATACCATCTATCTACAAAACATTTGAGACAGTTGAGGCATAAACAAGAAACAGACACAACAACAGTTTAGTCGCGCGTCAATATGGGCGCCTACAAGATAGGATTACCGAAACAAAAGACGACTTAAGTTTAGTTCATTCACTCAATTCGAAATCTCAATATCGAAATCAATTGTGAAACTGCCTTTGGACAGTCGACAATAATTCTTCACCTACTCTAGATCAATTATTTAAAATTACATTTGTCTTAATAAACACAGACGTACAACTAAAATATTTTTCAAAAAAACCTTGCCTCAGGCATGTGACATAACTACGCCCTTCGTCGACCTCGATGATGAAAAAAAAAGAATACAAGCGCACACGCATACCATTCTTGTTATACCGTTTCCTATGTACAATTTGTATGTATACGTATATATAGACAAGCTTTGACAATTCAAATGACATGGTAGGTATGTATTAGAAAAAAGATCTGAGGAACCTTAGGAATGAGATTGAAACCAGATATCATTCATTCATTGTAATACATGTCAGTTTGAACTCTTGGAATGTGAAGGCTGTAGACTAGGAACATAAATGCCTTTAATGCCTTTTGGTTGAGGTAGCTTACCAAATAGCTTGTAATCTATTGTATGAAAATATTTGTAGGAATTATTGAAGTTTAAAATTGTGTAGCTTGCACATTATTTAAAATTTTAAACGTATTAGGTTAGTTTAAAATAGTGGTTTAGTATTCTTATTAAACTGCCAAAGAATAACTTAATATTCATAATAGTTCTTCGATACGAACTGCAGATTTGAAAGTGCTTTTTTATGTCGGTAGTCCCACAAAGTAGTCATTAATGAATGATGATACCTAATGATGAAAAAATCCTAATTCGATAGCGAGAATAAGATTCATTCATGAATAGGCCTCCAAGCACCGCTACTTCGACCCGCTATCTAATTTCGTAACACATTTTCGTAAACGATTACGACCAATCTGTTTCATTTTGACAGTTCAACAACATTCATTGGGTTATTTACGTTGTGAGCAGAATATTTATTCGAACTTATGAAGCAATGGATTAGCAATCTGTTTCAAAACGATTCAGATTCTGATTGATCGTGTATTACGCATTTAGGATGCGGTTCTCCTTCCCGCATCCAGCCGATTCCTGCGGCCTTCACAAGGTCATCGGTCCACCTTGCGGGGAGGCCTTCCAACGCTACGTCTACCGAAAAAATGAGAATTCTAGGAAATTATGTAGATTTTTATAAGTGGATACTCAAGCATTGTGTACTTGGATTAAGTACAAAAAAACTCGCCTAACGGGGCTGACGCCACAGACTAGTTTTTTGTCTGAATATATGGTAAACGTTTATAAATCTAAATGGAATATAACACGCTTATTGTCACATAATTAACTATATCACTTTCTTAATCAACATAAAACTTTATGTGAATCTGTTCCGTGAACAAATTCAACAGATTTCTAATAGTCGACAACCGAAGACAGTTTCTAGACAAGACTACACGAGATAATTGGCTGCACCGTGAATCATGAAGGAGAGGCAGACGTCGGTATTCAATACAATAGGTTAATACGCTTACAAATACCGGCGCAATTGGTAACATCGTCTGTCACACCAGAAGACGCTATTCTAACTGTTGCACTAACAGGATTAAGGAGCAAATTCGTGCAACGATATTCTGGATATAATTTAATGCACACAGTTCGATTGCTCCAGACACCTTGAAGCTTTGATTGGAGCATGTTGCGATAGCGTGCTCTAAACACGGAGGCATCACGGACGCACCTAACAAAAGCGTGCTAATGAGGAAACCATGTACACAACACGACGACCGATTGAGAGAACGCGCTGATTGAGTGAAAGTAACCACAGAGTACTGCAGAACAGGTAACGGCATGTTGTAATAACAATACAACAAGTAATACAACAGACTCATAAAAGCTGTGAACTTGGAGAAAACTAGAACGCTTGTTATTATCGTACGTCGCTCGGCAAGGTGAATTTAATTTTACTGAGAAGTTTGACTGCTCTTCCCGTAGGTTCGTACTATCCGAGTTTTCTGACAAACATAGGTACTGTAACTGTTTCAGGATTGTATCTTCTGTTTTGTGATGTAAGTTTGTTGTAATTGCCTTCCGAGTTTTCATTGTGTTTGTCTACGAACTATTGGAGATAAGGTGTACAAATTGCGTTTCTCTTGGCATTTGCTTTGTTGAAACTAAGCGTACCTATACAGACAGTCTTCTTGTTCAGTTGACGGAGATAAATAGCTTTATACGGGAATACATATTTTTCTTGAAGAAAAAGTGAGTAGACCGGTACAATACGAATGAAAAATAGTGCCGATTGATCACCTTGGGTTGGTAAATGATTTTCTGAAGCAAATTGAAGTATATACCGTACCAAACATTGTTATTACAATGTTGTTGTAACAATCATAACAAAACAATAAAAGCGGCCAAGTGCGAGTCGGTCTCCCACGCGAAGGGTTCTGTACCACCGTACAATATGTAACAACACATAAAAAAAAGTATTAAAAAAAAATTTAGAGTTAAAATAAATCGAGCTAAAAACGTTGAAAAGAACACTTGTATGGGTGGGCCCTTTAATTTTGAGTAAAGACTGAAAATTTCAATAGTCGACTTAATACGGTTCAAAAGACACAGCCCTGTGATGGACGGACGCATAGAAGGCACAGCGGAGCCTTAGTAGATAATGGTCACGTTAGCACTGGGCACGGAACCCTAAAAAACTATTTCTTTATGGATTTGTACTTAAGAAATTAAGCAATGCAATTGAACTTTAAAAGTTACTTTAACTCAATTGATTCAGTTCCACTCTTGCATAATACTCAAGATAAACTATTTGGTACAAACAACTATTGTTTGCCTTTAAACTTATAGTCGCAACAGATAAATGGAAATCAATTCGATTGGTGCTTACAGTTGCACCAAACTTCGGCAGTTTCGAGTTGTTGCAACATTTGCAAAGTAAATACATTTAATATTTGTAGCCATTATAAGGTTTTCATCTTACGAGCTGTTGCTTGCGGCTGCAGCTTCATTCGCATATAAATTTGATTTAAACCCTTCGTTGAATCCACTCGGATTGAGATTTGAAAAATATTAACCTCTGTCTAACCCTTAGCAGATCACCTTGAGATGTTATGTTATTAACCTGTGCACCGTCTATGAAACGAGTTTTTATCTTAAGACGCAGATAAATGCCAGTGACCTTGAGCGGTTAGCTTGCGTGTTCTGTACTGAGCTCACGCACTGCGTCGTCCGTTCAGCAAGGAGCGCTATCCCAAATAAGACGCATTTATTATACATAAAACAAAACGTAGTTTAATATAACACGTACACTAAAAGATCAATAATTAAATTATCTTTAAAATGGTGAAGGTTTGATAGAGTTTGCGTGATTCTTAGATGTTTTTCCGCGTTAGACATAACTTTATAAATTAATTTCACTACTTAATATAAACATAATTTAAAATATTCTTATATTAAGTTATTAAGAAAATGCTCTGTTTCAACATATATTTATTCCAAATAATTAAAACCACTCGTTTAGGCATGATCTTCAGTATAAAATCATTAATAGTCGGTTATCGTCGCCTTAAGTAGCGTTGTATATGTCAGATATCAGTCAGCCACAGATTTTTGTGTAAAATTATGTTTCAGTCTCGTACTAACCAATCAATATTAAAATTGTGTTCAACTAACAATCGAAGAATTTTATTTGTGTCTACAGCTGTTTTTTTTTTGTCAACATCATACACGCTTGCTGCTCCAACTCACTTCAGACTTTGGCAGATTGGTCGACATGTGATTTGCGTGCCAATTAATAGAATAGAAATATATTCATTGGTTAACTATGCACAACAAGCAATAATTATGAAGAATCTTATTCAAAACTCTTAAGGTGTGTCCAAACATTGATCGGCAATCGTGCGCGACTGCCGCGCGTGGCCTGCCACGCTTTGTTTGGACGTCTGCCGCGCGCGAACGCTTCTGTCTACCTGCAGCGCACAAACATTTCTAGGAAACATTCGTCACTAGGCAGATTGATACTGCCAACTGAAGTGCGCAGCGTGTCTCGGGTGTGCTGCGCAGTACTGCCGCGCAAACATTTGTCGGTTTTATCCAAACTAGAGCGCGGCAGAAACGTGTTGCTGCCGCGCTCTTGTTTGGACACACCTTAAGACTTACCTAGATTCTATGATTGTTTTAATTAATAACATAACACCACGTCTGTGTTCCCGGAGGATTAGGCAGAAGTGTAGCTATATAGTACAGTCCCATGTAGGTAATAGGGGGCGGCCCTATTGCCATCGCGCACAAATCCAGACTCTACTGAGAAATTCCAGATGCCATATGAAACCGACGATTTAGTAGCGTGGTACCGGAGAGGCGATTGTTTAACACACTTGCTGCGTGTGCGTAGCGAGTACACCACGTGTGCGTAACGTGTTAGCCGCGTTTTCCGAAAGAGAGCAAGTGACGTGAGTGCACGAGAGAGAGCGAAACAAGCGTACAATATTGTGAAAATGCAGAAACTATCGCGTGACCGCGGCTAGCTCGCATCACACCCGCGGAGACCTCGTTCATAAATCGACTCGCTTAAAAAACACGCTCGCAAATCACCAGAGTGATAACACTCTAAGACTTTGCCCGACCGGGGAATCGTACCCAGGACCTATGAACAGACTTTGCAGAACCATGCTCAGCGTTTGCGACCACTACACCAACGTGGCAGTTGAGTCAAGTTGTTTATAATTATTACTAAGAAAATGATCAAGTTTATTTTGGTAAATACCTACCAGCGTAATAATTAGCACTAAGAAGAAAAATTACTAAGTTAATAAGTATTTATGACATGTCGTAGAACTTAACGACTATAAGAAGTGGCAAGTGTGTAATTAGGCCGATATCTCATTCCATTTAGAAGATTCCATTATCGTTATTATTTGTAGCCTCATTGTGTCACTAATTTATATTTAGGAATGTATCAACACTAAACTTTGAAATATCGATACTTTCAAAATAGCAGTACTGTTCAGGGCTCGGAACCGGTACCAAAAGTACAGATTCTGTATCGGTACTTACCGGTGCTTGCCATTTTGGTACTTTGGTACCGATTCCAGGAATTGAATTCTAGATGGGTACCGGTTCCAGACGGGTACCGGTACTCTACCTAACAAGTACCGGGACCAAACTCAGGTACCGGCGAGTACCATTAATCACAACGAGAAACCTCGTACGGTTGGCAACCTTGAAGTGCCTTTTTACTTACTATATCTGTATCTCACTCTAACTTACGGAAATATTTGTTTGGAACCGCTTTTGGTATCGGTACAGTACCGATACTGATTAGAAATACCAATCGGTCTGGTACCGGTAGTAAGGTCCTTTGTACACCACGGTTTTCATTACGGTCAGCGTATAATTGTGTAGTGTTTTGTGCAAATAAGTGATTATGTACGTATTCATATTAGTTGTCAAGGAAGACGAGGACTGTACTACCAAAATACAGTGATTTCTAGTACGGCAGACAGTGCGATTTTACCCCAGACCGTACCTGAAGGGAAATTGCATCGCGTTATTACCTTTGGTATGTACCAGAAAGTATTTAATAAATACGTTTGCTTTTTAAGAAAAAAGTTTTTACTTACAAAACTTTTTGCTTGAAATTTGATACAACGTCTGGCGACGTAACCGTTATCCTGTAATCCATCTCTACGTTTTGTGTGGTAAGCCTCATTTCAAACACCTGCAGTTGCTCAAGGTATGGTTGGCTAAAACGTCAAGAGGTCTGGTCTTTTGCTAATAAAAAAACTGCGACTATCAATCAAAACTTATTTGCGATACTTATTGACGATTGATTTACTATTGATTTTAGCAATTACCCTTTCACTATACATACGTATAGCCCATGAGCGGAATAAAAACTCTGACACCAGGATCACTAACCACATGAAAAACGAAAAAGAAAGAAAGAAGTATAAGTCCATATTTTAGCCCAAGGGCATCTATTTAATTGAACTTCTTATACCTCATGTGCTCCCCTAAAAATATTGTTGAATGATTGCGTCTCTTTCTGTAAACCTCAAATATTTCCTATTTTGAGGTCCTAAAAATACTAAATAGCCAAGTATCTGCAACCAACTTGAAAGTACTGCTCGCCTGTTGCTACCGCGGCACCGCTAGCTTCGCTCGCTCGGCTCGCGTGTGTTTTGTCACAGTTCTAACCTAACCTAACCGATTTTTTCGGGATGCCTTAGCTTAGTCACTGCGACCAATTCGGCTCGCACTTGGCTGGTCACAGTTCCAACCTTACCTAACCTTAAATACTGCGATTAACTTTGAGACGAGGACAAAAAGTTATAAAGAGGCATTATTAATACAAAAGTGTACATAATTAGAAGCGCAAAAAGTTTTTATAGTATTGGTTCAATATTGCCCCAATTGAAGTATGACGCATAGCTATCTACGTAACAAACACTTAAGGGTCAATATGTTACACACTACCCTATTTACGTAAAACGATAACAACATTAATAATTTTAGATTTTTTTAACGCACATGTAACATAACTGGGAAAACGATTCAATTGTTCATATTCGTTACACACGCACATTCACACGACTTTGGTCTTAATTTTTTAATCTATTGCACCTTATTACATAATGAATTGCTTCATTAGTGTATTTTATTGCTTGAATATTAATTTACACTTTATTGCTCAATGAACACTATAATTATTACGGCATAGTGATGTTCCACGGTGATATTGAAAGTCTCGATATTGATTGTTAGACTATCGTCAGCAAAAACAATCGTAGAAGTTATGAAACTTATTTAACAATCATCTAACAATTTGTTCACTTATTTCAGTGACATAATATTTTGATATACGTACCTATGTATGCCACTTCAGCTGCATACATTTCCAATATCGCGCATTGTATACGATTTCCGTAAAATGAGAGGTCAGCTTTTACTAGAAATATATAGCTTGATATGTAGCCGTGGACACTGGCGCCTGACCACTTTTCGACCTTTGAAAAGTGGTCAGGCGTGTCCGCGATAGTACCTATGTCCCTGTAAAAGACCAACCCAAAAATAGTACATAATTTCAATAAACTCTCATTAAAAAAACTCTGGTATACCTATAAAAATTTGGCCTTTCGAGTCAATAATTTAAAACGAATATTCTCACCATTTTATAAATAAACATAAACTCACACCTTCTTCCCATGGAGGTAGGCAGAAACTTTTATGAGTTGTATTGTAATTTGTGGTAATGTAAATAATTTTTGCATAAGCACTATTTTATAGAATCAAGTTTTTCCAACTGAACAGACAGCTGTGCTGCTGGGGAGTTTGTTGCGCCACTTCTTCTTCCCAGCTTAAGCACTAGGAAGTGGTGAATGGTGGGCGTTTTTGGGGGACTGGTTCTTACGTATTTTTGACATTTGAAAAGTGCTGATTCTCAGCCTTGTTTGAATAAATGACTTTTGAATTTTGAACTACAGAACGCCGTCTGCTACGATCCTTACTTACTCCTTTTCCTTCGTTTAAGTTCATACATCTGGTCATACACACACGCCGGTTGCAAGCACTACGCGCCTGACCTTTTTGAAGGACATCAGCAATAAGGTAAGTATGTCCTCATAGGGCGTGCTCTCACCATTTCCTAAACGTATAATTAATTAAACAGTATCTCACCACATCTAAGTGTTTCCAAGTACAACGTAACAGCACGTACTTAATCTGAATGAGCCGATGAGCTGCCTGTCTACAAATTATATGCACACATGATGTTTGTACCGGCCTATGCTTCCGTGCCCGTAATACTAATCAGAACTAAAATGTATTATAAATTATAATGTATTTTGATTGTGTTCAAGTATGTTTGTTTTGTGCTATTTTGCCTAAACGATATATTTGCATAGCTTTTATTGTAGCACAAACTAGCTTTTGCCCACGACTTCGTATGTGAAATTTCTTGTCCACCGGCCCACTGCGTCGCATCGCCCGCCCATGCTATTCCTTCGTTTTACGCTTAGCTTCTTTCTGACTTTTATCTTTTTGCTCAGCTCCTCAAGGTTGTGATGGTAACCTTCCTCAAGAAATGTGTTATCTAATGCTAAAAGATTGTTTCAAATTACAAAAAAAAACAAACACTTCAGCTTCATTTATATAATTATGACTATAAGTATACAGGATGGCACGGACATCGACAAAAAAACTGTTACCATGGATTCAGTAAATGATTCTGAACCTCTCCTGCGTCGATATTTTTCGTCGGTTATTAAAAAAAACAGTTGTTCCATACATTTTGACGCATAGGTAGCTGTTTCACTTTTCTCTGAAACAGCAGATTTTTTTAAGTAATCGACGAAAAATTGCAACGCATGGGGTAACGCATCAATTGCAACGGGTTCAGATTCATGGTAAAAGTTTTCGCGTCGATGTCGCTGCCACCCTGTATCGATATTACGATTAGTTAGCAAAACTTTAGCTTAGTTTATTTTTTATTTTTTTTATTAATTATTTATGTACACACAGCAAAATAGATACTGATAAGTACGACATATAAGTATTGAGTACAATTATGTGACTAGTAAACAATCAAAGAACTTTCTTGTTTCAGGTATTTATACTTGTATATTACGTATGTATCTACCGAAAAACCTATTGGTTATGTGTAGTCTTACGTTCTTAAAATACAAAAAAAAACTACAAAAAATAACGTTATTTCTGTAAACAGGTCATTACACAATACAAATGACGAATGTATCAGCAATTTAGCATTCTTATCGACATAAGTCCCACATGTTTTCTTGTATTTCTGCCTCCACACTGATATTCCGATGGTAAACATTTTGGTACTTTATTACAACATGGATGATTTACTTGCCTTCCCATCCCGTAGTACATTGACGTGACTAATGATGTACATTTTGTACATTTTTAGGCCCTTTGTTTTATGTGTAAGTATATTTTTATGTAACATAAAATATTATAATGTATTTGATATATTATTTTTGACCGGGAAAAATATACTTAAATTAAACCGAAGGTTTAATAATAATTTGAAGCACAATCATTAGCTTTTTATAAATGGTGTCCCCTTTATAAAAAAAACTCATCACACAAAAAAAACTATAGGTAGATAACTAAAATAAAAAAAACATTATTTAAAGATGTCGATACTTTTCATGCCTACATTACACACCACTTTTTTTGACGTTTTACCTAGTTTCTGGTATTATTATTCGGGTTGAGATAACTCGGACCTGTCACCCACCCCCCTGTCACTGACCCAAATTAACGCAAGATTTCAATGAAATAGAAAATAGTTTCCTTTTCTTTTATTATAACTTCTTTATTGAATCATTAAGTACATAGGCTAGCTAGGGTTATGTATGGAACAGCACATCGGGCAAATGGCCTCCACGGCTTAGCTGTTAAACAATTCGATCAGCACATGAGGCTTTTCCTGGCCGTGTACTCTGTCGTTTCGGTGATCAGAATTGGCCCCTAAGATCATGTGATTTAACACCACTGGATTTATTTTAATCGAATTATTTGAAGTCAAGCCAATAAGCCCACAACTACCCGTGCATTGAAGGATTAGATTCAACGCTGCATCAACGAAATTCAGCCACATTTAAGCAAAAAAACCTCATGGAAAATTTCGACAAAAGAGTGCATTTGTGCCAGCTAAACCGTGGAGGCTATTTACCCGAAGTGCTATTCCATACATAAAGGAAAAAGAAACTGTGGTTTCTATTTCATTCAAATCTTGCGTTAATTTTGGGACACCCCCTATTATGTAAGCTGAAATGATAAAATCGACAAGTGGTTGAAAAGTAGGTAAGTAAAGTACTAAGATCTCTGCAAAAACGATGAAAGCTTTTAGTATGTGATTCAGCACAATCCTAAACGTATGAATACGAACTTATGCGCACCATTCAAAGCATCAAGTAAATAACATTATTGTCCAATATAACAAAAATGTTTTGTATGTAACAAAAAGACGCCTATTGTCTATAGATAAAATTCGCCACTCCGCCTCCTAACTGCCGATGATAACTTATTCGAGGCCCATTTTCGCCCGAATTTATGGTTGATTTAACTCGTTTATTCCGGGAAAGAACTTCCCATGCTTAACGATGAGATACACCAACGAAGATAGGGTAATGCCAAAGCTATTCCGAATTCTTACGCATTTTTCCGTGTTCCAAACTTCGGTATGAAACCGGCTTTAATTAAAAAGATCGAACCCTTCTAAATAATTTATGTAGAATAACATTCCGATCGCGTCAATGACGCCTACCTGAAATTCAATAAATGCCTGCCTACATTCTAATAAATTACCAAACTTAATATATTCCACAGCCTTCAGAATTCCTTAAAATATTAATATTTTCCGCTGCGCCCCGCGGTTTCACCCGCATAAGTCTCGATCCCGTGGAAATATCGGGATAAAACGTACCCTATGTCCTAATCCAGGTCATGGTCTACCTATGTGCCAAATTTCATCCAAATCCGTTCTGCCGTTTTAGCGTGAAATCGTATCAAACAAAAAAACTCACTTTCGCATATAAAATATTAGTTAGGATTAGTAAACGAAACTCAAGAATTGCCTCTTCTTGAGTTTCGCTTACTAATCCTAACTAATATTTTATATGCGAAAGTGAGTTTGTATGCCAATTAGGACGCATATCCGTAAACAAAAGGGAAATCTGATCCGCGAATCATAAATCCCAGTTTCATAGTTGATAAGTGAGCCACGTGCCGAAAATTGATTTCGCGCCTCTGATAACTATAATGTATTGAGTATCTGAGATAGGTTGGCGAACAACCACGTAGTCCGGACAACTTGCGACGTGACGCGAATGTTGCGAACTCGATCCGTTAAAATTACCAACGCGATCAATAGCACAAACAACGCAAAGGTCTCGGTCAAAGTTTTCCTTTGACTGGCTCGTTGATTATTCAGGACAATCACTGTTTAGTGGGCTACCGTTAACTTGCATACATTCCTATCGCTAAGAATTTTGAGCTACTAAATTAACTCCAGGCTCTCTAACAGCGAACAACGTAGTCTTCCAATTTATACAAATTTCCCTGAATAGCCAATCCTCGATTATAGCAGAATTTGCCTTACAATATAATACTGAACTTCCAATCATATAGGGCTTTCAATTAACTAACTATGCTCTCTAATTCAGTGAAGTTGCGAGGCGATGCATTAAATCGCGCTCATCCGCACAAGCTGCATAGAATCTCGCCTTAATTGCAAAGAGCGACGTCAGCTAAGATTTACCAATTAAGAGAATCGGAAGCGGAACCACTTGCCCAGTCAGCGAAGCTCAGCGCAGCCGAGTATGGAGGCCTAGACCAGACCCACACACGTTTCTATTAACAACTGACGATCGTAACCAAATAAAACGCTGTAGGGATTCCTCATTTACACATTTTTTGTGAAGGACTCACGCTCGCTTTTGTTTGGGATGGAAATAAAACATTCTGTCCCAAATATGTCGCTTTTAAATTATCAGCCACATTATTTTATAGTTCCTCTGAACTGGAAAAGAAAGAAACATATTAGACGTATCAGCTATTTATCTTCCCACGCAATTTGTAAGAGTCAACTGTGGGAAACGGATTACCTAATATTTGGTTGCTTACCAATCGGTCACTGCACACAATGCGACAAAGTTTAAATATATTACTGCTCGTTTTTAGGGTTCCGTACCCGAAGGGTGCCAAACGGAACCCTATAACTAAGCCTCCACTGTCTGTCTGTCTGTCTGTCAGCGAGCTGTATCTCATGAACTGTAATAGGTAGAAAGTTAAAATTTCACAGATGATGAATTTTTATTGCTACTATAACAACAAATAATAAAAATTCTCCACAATACTACAATAAACATTTGATTAAAAAAAAAAACTGACCCTGGACGTGTGGGGTGTCATTGTCTCGAGCTCATCGAGCAGAGAACAAAAATTGTTTTTTTTTTCTTCAACATTTTTTATCTTCAGTCTTTTAGACCATTTTTGCCCGAGCTCTATCTCAACAACTAAACAACTAAGGAATTTGAAACTTGTGTATATCATGTTCGATATACTTTAAATAATCAACAAATACTAAAAACGCCGATTCATAAGGTATTTATTTAAATATGGGTGATTTTCTGCAAATTCAAAAATAACTTTATAATTCATAGTATCATTATGAAATACAAATTTATCTTTGTGATTTTCATTAAAATGAATAATACTGACATTCTTCTTTTAGCATTATCATTTATTTGCTAAATAATGTACGGGTGGTTGTACGGAACCCTTCGTGTGCAAGTCCGTCTCGCACTTGACCGGCTTTATTTTGTATCTATGAACCTTATTTATACCCGCATCTCAAAGACATGTATTAATTGGTACTCTTGACTTTGTGTACCAGCTAACGTAGCAACACTGTTACAGCTATAAGCCATAAAATAAAAAGATAAAATTTTAAAGAAAACACAATTTAAAGTACTTTAGATAATGATACAATTTACACAAGAAATTCCAAAGAGACTTCAAGACAGATCGATATCGTTATCTCAATGAAAATTATGCTTGACATAAAATTACGTTCTCTTAAATAAGAATAAACTTTTTACATAAATTTCTGATGACAATAGCTATTTAAGTGTACTAAACACTAATTTATTTCATTGTTACCGAGAAAGTTATTTCAAAATGAGTAATCTCTTCTAAAAATTAGGCGAAATGTAAGTCGGATGTCGAGAACTACCATTTCAGGCTTCAATAATATTCCGTAGATTTAAAGACCAGAGTTGGATTGTTTGAACAATAATAAGTTTGTTTTGTTTTTTTTATTGTTTAAACAAAATATCGTAACACCGAATGTTTAGTTTTAGATGTAAAAAATATATTTGGAAACTTTCCAAATGCGTTTTTTATACCTAAAATGGGTACAACATCAAATTCAATGTTATAATTTGCAATTCATTATTAATATTCTAGTTCGCTAGTTGGCCACATTTCTTATTTCTATTCAGTAATATTGCTATAAGAATCAAAACAGGTAAATATTTGACAGTTATTTGCGACGTTGCCAACTTTTAGGATAAATCCTCTTAAGACGCTAGAGAAAATGTTCCCATCTTACATGGGAATAACATGCCTTTTCCCCAGCCAACTGAGGATCTAGTTCAGTATGTCTTTATAAAGGGGAATCTCTGTAGAGAATATCTTATTAATATACTCAAGGTTTGAGACACCACACTATGTTATAAAACTTAGAAAAATGCTAGAAAAATAATGGTACATTACTCTTCGGGAAGAATTCCCTTTCTGAGCTGTATATTGTCACAGTATTATTAAATTTAAGTGAAGAAAATATTAAAGACTTTTAGTTAGCTATAAGTAATATAAGGAAAACTTAACTAGAGCTTATAACTAGAAAGAAAGAAAGAAAGAAAATACGTTTATTTGCGGTACACATGACGCAAGGTAAGAAGAAAACACGAAAATAAACAGTTTGGGGGAAAACATGCGTCACATCCACGCAAAACGGCCATCGCTCAGCATAACTTGAGGGACTTCTAATCAAAATTTTCTATGATGAGCCAAAGTAATGTAAAATGCAAAGATTTTAAAACGACAGTTTATCTTTTGAGTTAACATCATCTTTTACTTAAAAAAATAAAAGTTATAAAACTAAAACCCACCTATGACAAAAAAGTCATCTAAAAAATCCGGAGTCACAAGTGTTATTAGGCATAAATCGAACAGATTATGTTTGACTCCCCGGATATATGTTCAATGTTATGTGACGTCACATAGCCTATAAGCAGCGGGCGATCAAGACGCTTCCAACGATACTGCATTTGTTAAATTATGATGAGCAGTTTAGAAGTTATGAGGTCACAGGTGAACATACATACATACATACCGGTCAAAATCATAACCCTCCTTATTTCACCGCAGTCGGGTAATCCATAAAAAAACTCGCATATTCTAGTTGAAAATCCTGTACTTACCTTAAACTTACCTGTAAAGCTTGATGTACCAGCTTAATTAAAAGCTTGTCTACGAATTCTATTTATAATCTTGGAAGTATTTGTTCAGAATTCTTGAAGCGTTCAAGTTTAAAATGGCACTGGATATTGAATCAAAATCCAATTATTATTGTCGACGAAGCAAAATACCTACTCAGAGACAATATCCAGTGCCCGCTCGTTAACTTACTACTAAACTAAGATAGCTTTACATTTTAAAAAGATATTATGATGGTGGCATTAAAAGATTCTTAAGATGATAAAGTATCGCTCTTTTAAAATTATGCATAAGAATGGCTCATACTTGAGCATGTAAAAAGATGTATTTTTTACTTTTCTATATTATTTCTGTGAGCATTTCGAAAAAAATTAAAGTTCTATAACTAAAACCCATCCCACGTGTTAGGCGTAAATCGAAATGATTACGTGTGACTCTGGATTTTTAATTTGTCTGTCTGTGATGTCTTGTAACTTTATTTTCTTTTTTAATGCTTATAGAAATAATAATAACCTTTTGCTTTGCAGTATTTCGATAAAAAGCAGTGTTAACATACCTAACAGATCTTCTTTGAATTTGAATTCAAGAAACAAGAAATTTTAATTAAACGAGCGAATTACGTAAATGCGAATCTCATAAAAACTAACATCCTTTATGCCGATAGCGTCTTATCGTAATGCTCTTAATCGACTATTAAAGTACAATTTAATACCACGCCGGCTTCCACGTCTATTTAGAATTCCGTGTGTCCTGGAGCGATAAAGTCAGTGGACCTAATAACTGGTATTATTAGCCAGTCAGCGTAGTTATTGCTAGACCAGCTATCCGCTTGCGACAATACGCCTTTAATTGAATATCCGCTGTTTATCTTTGTTAAAGTATCCTGAATTATCTACTGAAAGCCAAGATATTCTCTATAATTTACTTAACTATGTATACTAGCGGTTGCCCAGGGGTCGAAATTTGACCATAATTTATTTATCCATGATTCTAAGGTAGCCATTTTGTGTCAAACGCATCTAAGGTAGCCATCTTGTCGTCAAACGCATGGTAGTGTGTGTAATGTTTTTTTATTAATTTAATTTATTTTTAATGTATATTATATAAAAATATTAGCTTTCTGCACTCCTTCTCTATATAAACTTTAGCTGTGACAATTTTCATACTCCTCCGTCCGCGTAATTTTCGTAAAAATGGGTACAGTCTTTGCTTCACGTATTAATATAATAATAATGATCAGTTCTCTCTACTTTATACACGTTGCAACAATTTGTATTAGAAACTCGAGTAAGGTTTGATTTATAGCGAGAACAGTGTATAAAATACCACAATACATTGCCGATACCTCGAGGTTTGTACATGTCTGCAATATACAGAGGAATGATTAATTTCCCTGCCCTGTGCACACACACAGGTTTGCTTTTCAATCGCCTCAAAATCCCCCAGAAGATGTCAAAGATGTGTGTGTGACCGTGTGCGCATGTTCACAATAAGTGTAATATTGTGATGCCGGGCTAGTCCTCTGGTGTCAGGTACAGGTGTCGCGATTTGCAATACGCAATAACCCTGTGTCGGGAGCACGAATTGTCCCGAACTATTTGTGGTGCAAAGTTTGGTATGAGCGTGCGCTCCGCTCCAACGTTTTGCTACATTGCATGAATATTTTGGACATGGTATTCTGTGTTGATGTGAATATAGAACAGTCATGCTTTTAGAGAGATTCGCAACTCAATTTAGTTACAATTCTTGTCAATATAATTTTCGTTCGATATTGTAGCTGAATTAAAGCTGCTGCATTTTCTTTCAACAAACTACGTTTTTTTTTAATTTATACGTGTCTCTTTGATACTATAAGACCCATGAATATTATTACAGATTCTATAATTGGAAAGTATGAAAGAAATTAGATTCTCTTTGCGTCCGGTAATTGAGTGAAACCTAATGGTCCCACGAGGCGTAGTCAAATAGCCCAGCTTAAACGAAGCAATCATGCGAATGATCAACTTTATTTACGTAATATAACGACTTCTTATTAAATTTAATGGCTAGAAGATATTAGTTCTTAGGGGTCTACCCTTTATAGCAGAACTTTTTATGTCATAATATTATTTTGCATAACAGTGGATAGCATAATCTTCATTTCGCAGAAAATCGTTTGGCATACACTGATTTATCATACATTCAAAACTCATAATTTTGTAAGTCCGAATCATCTTTAGGCATAAATTTCATATCCATAATAATTAAAAAGAAGAACCATCCTATCGCAGAGAGTTTAAATACAAACATGCAAACAAGTATACACCATGCATGCAGCATGCAAGCGAGCATGCAGCAGGCATGGTTTCTGTCACGGCTCCGGCGCTGCGGGGCTTAAAATACACTCTAGGGGTAGGGCATCCGGCCCTGGCGTCAACCCAGTGCTAGGCACGCCACAATTGCAGTGATAAGGCCCCTCTTTGACGAGTGGCTAGAGAGGCGCCACGACGTCTTCACCTTCCGCCAGACGCAGGTCCTCACCGGACACGGTTGTTTCGGGAGGTTCCTGTTCCGCATAAGGCGGGAGGAAACGCCCGGGTGTCACCACTGTGTGGATTGCCCGGAGCACACGGTGGAGCATATGGTGGAGGTCTGCCCGGCTTGGGCGGGGCACCGCCGTGTCCTTGTGGAGGCGATCGGCGGCAGTGATCTCTCGCGTCCGGCCCTGGTCCAGGACATGGTACGGAGCGAGAGGGTACGGGAAGCCGTCACCTCCACCTGCGAAGCAGTAATGCTCGCGAAGGAGGAGACGGAACGCGTGAGGGAGAGGCAAATTTCGCGCCCTCTCATCTTAATAGTATGCCATTGTAAATTTGAACATATAAACATTCGGTCAAATAATAATGATATTAAATAATTTGAATGTCTTTGAAGTATTCGTTTAAATATTTTTTATGCAAAGTGTGTTGTTTGCCAAATAAATTTCGGAGCATCAAGATTTGGCCAGATAGAGAGAACCCAGCTCTTAGTTATAAGATATTAGATTTCAGTTCTTTTCAATATCCTATCGTTTTCCAAGCTTATGAGTGGCTAAGGAAATTTCTTTTTGCAATAAACTGCTAAACCTGTCTGTGTCTAAGTCACTTTTTCAATATCCGGGAAAGTAATCATGCAGGCCCGGGGACCATACAGTAAAGAATTTATAGACCCAATATTCTCCTTTTACGGCAGCAATACAGAATCCACACAATAATAATAATTAATTAATTTACATTTATTACGGAGCGCGTCCGATAAGTTTTTATTACATTTGGACCCAAAAATTTAAGCTAACACATTTACCTACTAATTTGATGTGCGAGTTACAGACATTCATGCCAACTGTTTTAGGGAACTGTCGTTAGACGCAGGGTTGTCGAGTTTTCTCATACAAAACGGTATTTTAAGGTCTTGTTGGAAAATAAAAAGAGGTCAGTATTTTGTACATCTGTAGGTACATTTTGGATGAAACACGGGTTTTGCGTTAGCAAAAGCGTTGCAGCAACGGTTTTCTGATACAAACTCAAAAGAAAAGCGTATTTAAAACGTTTCCCTTAACTGAGATAAGGTTCAATATTTTGTCCGGTATTTTGAGCAGAGTTATGTGGCGAGCGTGTGCAAAATACTAGCAAACGAAGCAGCGATAAAGGGTTAGGACCAAACTTATGGGCGCGCACCGGTTGAATGAATAGTGCTCTTAATTGCCAACCCGCTTTGTCAATGGCTTTCCACTTTTTAGGACGCCATTTCCGAAGTTAAGGGGCGGAAATTGCAAATCGTATGAAGTATTTCGTTCGAAAATTAAATTTACTTCGGAATAAAATGTATTGTATTTCTGTTTGTAACTGTATT
The DNA here is from genome assembly GCA_947364205.1 of Agrochola lota. Taxonomy (NCBI): domain Eukaryota; kingdom Metazoa; phylum Arthropoda; class Insecta; order Lepidoptera; family Noctuidae; genus Agrochola; species Agrochola lota. The sequence continues at coordinate 10,028,966 of OX376223.1, read as the reverse complement.
TTCTTTCTTTACTCTTTTTGCTTTTATTCAAATTGATACCGAAATCTATGTCTTGTTAATGGTTCTATTATTACAATATCAAATAGATAGACAACTAAATGACGCAATTATGCAGCCTAAACGAATATACGAACATTTCAATCACATATCAATTTGTTTGTCAATCACTATTCTATGTTAAATTAGTTCAAGCTTGAGTTCAAAATCAAAACCAATCAATATTGAGCGTGCCGTGCTTTTATGTAAGTTAGGAAACGAAGTACGTGACAAAAAGAGGGTGTGTGGTTATAACCACACGATAGAAGTGAAAAGTTAGGAACCGGATAACTGAGGAGCCGGGTACATGCGAGTCAAGGCCGAGTATACGCGATTTCGGGCCGAGTATACGCTATTCAGGGCCGAGTATATGCGATTCAGGACCAAGTATACGCGATTCAGAGCCGAGTATACGTGATTCAGCGTCACCGACCGACTGGAGCCCAGCATACCCGATTCAGCATCAACGACCCGAGCAACGACGGTTCAACGACGGTTCAACAATGCATCAAGTGCGCCTAAAGAAGTTTTCACTTCAAAAAGTAAACAAAAAGGATTTTTTTTTGTGGATGTAAAATCATATAACTTGATCCTCGGTAACCCTTGCTTGAAACGTGCTAGAGACGGACCCCGTACGAAACGCAAACGCGCTAACTGAAAACCGATATCGATATTCTGCAGTTTGATGCCGCTTAAAATAAACGTTCTGTCTGATATTTGCCAGTTTCACTTATCTTGCTTTGCTTTAACCATTTTGTGACTAATCCCATTAACCGAACTCTCATTATCCGACTATTATCTTTGGTGAATAACTTAATCAAGAACTCTTAACCCTACCTAGCTGCCAATGTGCAAAGTTAAAAAACATTTAAAAAAAGTTCAGGCTCTACCAGAGTATTTTTTACTTAATTTATGTCCGGATAAACGTGATTGAAATAGGCAAAGTTGGCTAAAGTAATTAGTCGTATACAAACCAGCCCATCCCTAGCTCTGATTCAGTAGCTGCCTTTATAGTTGGTAGTTTGATTCGTTTTATTTGTTAGCGGGTATTTTCCGATCCCCATTCACATGAATCAAACCGAGCGGACTCATTTATTTGATAGTAACCGACAAGGTACACCCCTACCCAACTATAAATTTGTACTTAGACAAACTAGTGTAGGGGATAACAAAATAAAATGGGATAATCTTAATTAATCATCTCTATATTGCTTTTGTACTGGATGGTTAATAACAACGATGAATTGCTTTTAGGACATGGAAATAAATACATACCTAAGTACACCCATATTTCGCCAGTTATGTTTGAGTCCCATGTAATGGGGGGGAGGGAGCCTATTGCCTTCAACCCGACACAAATCCAGAGTCCGGGCTGCTACTGAGAAATTCCATATGGAAAAACCCAATAACACTTTGCCCAACCCGGGAATCGAAACCAGGACCTCATGCTCAGCAGTAGCGCTTGCGACCACTAGACCAACGATGCTGTCAGATATGGAAATATAATTATCAACTAAATCCTTTCTCAAAACTTATCTCGGGTGAATAAGTAGTTTTATTTCAAGAACATTGTCTGGAATAAGTGTATTCAAATGTCTAGAACATAAATTCACCTTTATCTAGGCACAAAACCGAGATAAGGAGACGTCCATACTATAATTTAGAACGAAGCTCTCAATACAAGAACCTAATTCCATTTGAATTTTAATTCCACTAGAAAATAAATTAGATACAAATTTGTCTGGCTCATTTGTGAGAGATCTCAGGCCGGAATAAGACACCTATTTTCAAAATTTTCCCATTTTGCAGTCTTATTTGATAAAAGATATCTTATTTCATTAAGTTAATGAAGAGTGTTGTAGTAATCCAATCCTGTTTGCTAATTAATACGGCGGAAAGTTTTGCATGTTGAAATTGGGGGTTTAACCTCAATAAATACTTATGTGATGGCTTCATTATTCTCTTGTTGGTGGTTACCGAGGAAACGCTTCAATGAATGGTTAATGAAAAGCTTTTGGGAAAACTATACAAAGTTTGTCCCGAAGCGAGCCAAATAATAATTTATATATTTTAGATTTTAAAATTGGGAAGATTAGTGACTATTGGGTGGTTTTTGTTTACCCTCTTGTTACCCATTAAAACAGCAATTCTATATATAAATACAAAACATTTTAGCAAAAAGAATGTGCCACTATAAAAAACATTTTAATGTTTTATATCTTTGCTATAAAGTAGAGCAATTAGGAAAAAATCTACCAAACCGTTGAGTATCTTTTATTTTTCAAAAGTAAAAGTGATGAACACAAAAACTTTGGCGTAAAAAGTAAAAAAGTCGTAACAGTGTTGAATGCAGTTTGGGTCGTAATTAGAGATAGATTTTTACCAAAATTAATTAAAAGTCACCGTTGGCCACAGCTTCGGGCGAACGATGTACGTGCTCAAAATACTTTCAGAGTCCCCTTTTGTTCTGCTGTTTCTGTCTGAACATCTAGCTATGTTTGTGTGTTTCGGAAACCCTAATGTAATGGTGAGGTAGTGACAGTTTTTCATGCTACTAGGAAAAAAAGCTGGATAAAATTTATTTTTAGTGAGGAATTATCCAGTTGATTTTTTTTTTGCGGTTTTTTTTGCCACTTGCGGGAATTAAGTAAGCCTGTGGAAATGTTTTGGCAAAAGTATTGAAGTATTGTACGTCGTTAAGGCTTGTGCAGACCAGCGCGACTTGTCGCGCGACGCGACACGAACAATACAATTTCTAAGAAAACTTCACAGTATAACAATAACCGGTGTCGCGTCGCGCGACAGGTCGCGCTGGTCTGCACAAGCCTTTATCCCCAATAAGCCCGCTGTCACTATGTAAAATAAAGAAAGTATCTTTGCTACCCTCATTTCAATCTGCAGCTTAGGGTAGCTGAATAAAAGAAGAAAAAAATCATAGTGTAAATTTTTGAAAACGATGTTTTTTGAGTAGATATATAAAAAATGTCAACGGTACATTTCTGTTAAAAAAAACTGTGCTTAATTTTTCTACAAAACAAAAACTTCAGAGAATAGAGTCATTTTCGAGTGTATAGTGAGAATAATTGTAGGTATTATCACAAATTAAAACTAGAACGGTGGCAGAGCGTGACTTGCCATGGTCGGGTGGGCCCAGCCGTTGCGCGGTGCAGCGGGCGTTCAACTACCTAATAAGTTCAGGTGCTATCAGACATAAGCAACCGCACTACTTCATTATCTTTTTTTGTTAAAAAAGATAAAGAAACATTTTTCTTGTGGCCTTTTATGAAAGGCAATAGCGAAAGTTGTTCGTAGTTTTATTGTGATAACATTTTAATAAAAGATAAAGTTGCTTTTCTTTTTATTACCATTTTGGGAAATGAAATATTTATTGCGAAAGTAATTCCAATTTTAAAAAGTGCCTACGTCATCGGGATTATACGTCTTTCTTCAGAAGCTCAAGGTCGAATAAAGGCAAGATTTAGGTTGTAGGCCCTCAGAGAGGCTGTATAGCTACGACTGCGAAGAACAAAATTATGCCAATGGGGCGACTGCTATAAGTTAAAGGGGTTTATTGTGTTACTGACGCATTGCCGTAACTCTAGGGTAGAATTGAGGACTAGGCAGATATGACGCCAGGAAAATAAATAGTAAATAGGTTACAGTGATGACATTTTTATGCTTGCAATATATTTTATACTTCTTGAACATTTTTTGAGTGTTTTCTTTTTTCACATACATTTTCCACAACTGCCTATTCGGTATTTTTTATTTATTTTTGTATTTGAATGAACCTAAAGTAGTAACTATTTTAAAGCTTTATTTATGTGTTTTAATAGTTATCATGATGGGCGTATTGTGCTCTCTACCAGTATTCTTGCCAATTCAAAAGTGCCTGCAAATGGTTTCATTGAAATAAATGCTTTGAGTTTGAGTTATTTTGCTAACTTAATTGGTGCCCTTTTTAAAAATGACATGCTATAAAGCTGAAAAAAAAACAACTGTTATATTAAACCAAGTATCAAATTATACGTAATAAATTACACCACAGCTCACCGTATGTCATTTCAGCACGACAGAATGTAACACAAATAAAAGCTGTTTACACAATAGCCCAGGGTTTTATGATTTAAAATGTTTTTCCATCTGATTTACGCGGGTGGTACACTGGGTACCGCAGGCGTTTGCTATTAACGGAAATTATCGTGATTTACAATCAATACCCGATTCACATTTCACCATGACAATTATAGACGTAATTGCCTGGGTTTATTGCTAAAACAAACAATAAGGGATGTACCTAACACTTACCATATTAAGTTATTTCCACAGCAAATCACTTCTTGTATGAAGACCAAGATTGTGAAATACCTGTAACAATAATGAATTCATAAATAAGACTAAGTATTTAATGTAAATATAATAAATCGTTTATCTATAAAAAAGGGGCTCATTTACAATGAGTAATTAATAATTAAAATAGAGCATAGTTGCTTATTTGCCTGTAGCAGGTTGGTGTACTTAATGTTATAAATTAACTATGAGTATAAAGTATAACCTAAATTAAAATTAGGCAAATAAAAGTAAATAAAATAGCATGTTAGTGGTTCTATTTGCAGACAACAAGTAGATCTTCTGTTAGTGCATAATCTATGGTTACTAAATATTCAAGTAGTTTTTTTTTACTGCTAAAGTAATTTAATTTATAAATATTTTACAGAAATGGGCCTAAGAATGTAAAAAATCTTTCTACAAAGACATGTTTTGAGGTTGCATTAGATGTGCATACTATAATCATTCCGTCACACGAGTACATGAGTACTCTTGCGTCTCTTGTATTTATAGTTGCAAAGTTCCTTAGACTGTAATAAAAATGTTTCTAGTTAAAACGAGACGACGTTTACAGTACATACGGACCTATAAACTACGTACAGGGAAGCAAACGTGTGCTCAGTCAAGCTCGACAAAATCCTAGGAGCGCATTTACTTGAGTTGACTTCGAACAAATGTCACGAAGCAGTGTGCAACTAATACCGAACCGCTTCATGTATCTCTTGGTTACAACCCACTGTATATAAATACATGCAATTCATATAAACACACATAGGTCACAATAAATGTTTCGATTCATAATTTAATATCTGTATACTGTTATTTGCTGTTTGAAAATCGAAAATCGGTAATCGGGCGCGAAGGGCCCAACGTCCGAATCAAAATCGAATCGAATTTCAACGTTAATCAGTTTAAAACTCAAATGAGTATCCATACGTTTCATCAACCGACCGTGCATTATATTATGTTTCAATTTTAATGATTCCGCATACACAGCATTTAATTATAGTTCAGAGATGAAGAGAAAATGCAATAAAAAGAGATAATGAACATTATTTTAATTGCTGTCTCGTGACGTCATTACGGAGATATTGAAAACCGATAACGGTAATGAAAGGGTTAAGTGTATCTCAAAGCATTCACAATATGGCCAATAAGAGATGGTATAAAATGAATCAATCTTTAGTGATTTAAATAGCAAATATATTACAAAGAAATAAAATAACAATGCAGGCACAGATTGAGCCTTAATTTCCATACCGCATAAGGTTTTTCCGCCTCGTAACCATAATAATTTTCCCCGTACCAATAAATCGTTTCCAAAGACTCGACCACAGAAGTGCATGTTTTCCAGTAATGCTGCACTGCTAGTGTGCATCCATTAATATCAATAAAACATCTACACAGTCCGTCGCACGTTTTAATTCCGCTAAAAGCGTCGATCTCATTGTGGTCGGACCGATGATTCGGAATTACTGTGTCCCCTGTGTCCACTGTTAGACGGGACAGTCCCAGGTGACTCCTAACGAGGATTGTACTTTGTAGCTTAAAACTGTAGTCATCCTACTGATCTGCCACAGCCTTTGTGAACTCTTTCGTTATTTCATTTTATTATTGCACAGGGATTTGAAAGCCAGTGATATTTTTGTACTAAGATGTTGTTATTTGAACTTTGTGAAGAGAAAAGTTATATTTTGTTGTATTAAGCTAACTTCAAATACGATACAAGTAAAGACTTTTGTGTTTTCCTTTTTCTGGGATTTTATTTTTACAAAAACAATTTTGACCAAGAATACATTATAGTCCTGAATAAGAAATATAAGTAGATGTTGAAGTTAATTCTTCAGAATTAGCTTCAACATCTACTAACATATCAAAAGATTTGTATCCTTGAGGTAAATCTCTTGATACACTGCTCATTTTTATACATTTTTGGATCATATCACCCAAAATGTTAAAAATATTCGCAGTCAGAGCACTATTCAAGCGGATTGGTGCCCGCAATACCTGTCCTTTCGCACCGGTGACTACAACCCTTTTCTGCCTGTGCTATGGGGCTTGCCTTTTGTAGATTTTTGTTTCTTTTGTATATTTGATATTCTCGCATTTGACCACTACTATGCTTACCTAGAAATTATCTACTAACCCACGACTTGAAGCTTCTATACTAACATATATATATACTAATATATTGAGTCTTGTTACTTGTTAATTAAATATAAATATAATTTGAAATGAGTTGTATTGTCAACACAAAAAAAGGACAATTTTATTGCAATCTAATATTTCAGACTTCGAATTCCTAAACTACAATATTTCATAAACGCTCATAAAATTGTTAGACAATACGAAGGCAGAATAGATACTGTAGTGTAGGCACTATTCCTTTTGTCACCGAAGAGATTTTCCAACGAGTGTCAATCGACGCGTCGAATGTCTCGCTCTTGATATATCGACGTCACTGCGCCCGTCTATGTCTGACGTATACAGCCGTATCTCTCTTTTTACCGCTTTGGCCGCTTCGGGACAGGCAAAAGAAATGGTTATGATTTTGACGCGACATTGCATGGAGTGTACAATGTACAGGACGTATAGGAACGCCTTTTTGTTACTTTGTCGTGTGATGCTCGATTGTTAACTTTGAATTTTATTGCGCTTTACATCTTATTGTTGTTAATAAGACAAGTGATGACGATGACGACAATGATGACGATGAGTAAGGCTGACTGTCCACTGAAGCAGAGAGGAGAGGAGCGGAGCGAAGCTGTGCCAATATTAACCAATGGAATTGCATAAAATCTCCGCTCCGCGTCAGTGGACAGGGATTTGCGAACCAGTTTAAAAATTCATACAAAACCGGGAAGCGGAGTGAGGAATTGGGGGCGGGGAAGCAGAAAAACCCGGCCGTGGGGTATTGTAGCCCGCTCAAATTACTCGCCGCGTGAACTCGTCCTAGATCCGCACAATCCGCAACTCCGCTCCGCACTGCCTCGCTCCGCATCAATGGACAGAAAGTCCGCAACTCCACTCCGCATTACTTCCTCGCTCCGCTCCACTGCTTCGCTCCGTATCAATGGCCAGGCAGCCTAAAGTCTCCCACAGACAGGTGTGACGTGACGGTGCGACGCGATTCTGGTAGAACAACTTCCATGAAGTTTTCATAGTTTTTTTTTTTTACTACAATCCGTCGCTCTGTCTCGTCACGCCTGTCTACGGGAGCCTTAAAGTTTTATTTATTGATCAAATCAAATAAAAGTATGTTTCAAGGTATCTAAGACACAAGTTAATAAAGGGTTAAAGACAAAACAAGAGATGGAGGCACACGAAGAAACAACTTTCAAATTCTGCGATACCGCCCCTTTTTTAACAACTTCTCCCGCTCTGGGCGGAGCGGGAGGGTGTGTCAGATTTTTACTGACTAAAACCCACCCGTGTTCTTCCGTTGCCCGTGTGCCGGGGCTGCGATATCCCTTTCGGACAGACTCGCAACCCTGGCAGGCATTGGTCTTTACGGACCCCTTCAGTTGGTGCTGACATCTCTTTGAGGCGCGCGTGGTACACAACGCGCCGTCGACCCGGGCCTGGTCCCAATCGGATGGCGTGCTACCCATTGCTACCCGTCCGCAAGTCCGCGCCTACGGTGGCCGGAAGTCGGCTCGCGACTCCCGACGCCCGGACCGCCTCCTGCGGCGACTAGGGGCGCAAGGGCGCGAATCTTGCCTCTCCCTCGCGCGCTCCGCCTCCTCCTTCGCGAGCATTACTGCTTCGCAGAAGGAAGTGACAGCCTCCCATGCACTCTCGCTCCGGACCATGGCCTGAACCAGGGCCGGACGCGAGAGATCGCCGCTGCCGATCGCCTCCATGAGGACACGGCGGTGCTCTGCCCAAGCAGGGCAGACATCCACCGTATGCTCCACCATGTCCTCCGGACGATCCACACACCGGGCGTTTCCTCCCGCCTTATGCGGAACAGGAACCTCCCGAAACAGCCGTGGCCGGTGAGGACCTGCGTCAGGCGGAAGGTGAGGACGCCGTGGCGCCTCTCTAGCCACTCCTCAAAGAGGAGACTTATCGCCACAATTGTGGCGAGCCGAGCGCTGGGTTGGACAATCGCACTCTCCATGCCGCCATGAGATCCCGCCGGAGCTCTGTCCGCTGTGCCATGATTTCTCGCGGCAGCGGAGTCACACCCCGGCGTTTCGCCTCCTCGCGCAACTCCAACACGTGCGCGAGGACTTTTGCCTCCAGATCCCATGCGGCAGTCCGGCAAGAAGGCTCGCCGCCTCACGGGAGACCGTGCGGTATCCTCTGACCAGCCTAATGGCCATGACCCTTTGGGACGCGTTCAATCGCTGGGTCGGTCGCAGCCTTAATGAACGCGCCCACACCGGTGCCCCGTAAAGGGCCATGGACCGCACGATCCCCGCGTAGAGCCTCCAGCAGGAGGCGTTTGGACCCCCTAGATTGGGCAGAAGCCGATTCAGAGCAGCCCTCTCCAGTTTGGGAGCCAAACGTCGTAAGTGCTCCATGAAGTTCCACCGGCTGTCGAGGACGAGTCCCAGGTACTTCATCGTCGACTCGACACCGATGTGAACCCCTCCCGCCGTTATCTGGGAACCCGACAGTGGCGCGTTCCGAGGACCATAAAAACACATGGCCTCGGACTTGTGCAAAGCCACCTCGAGTCTCAGTTGCCGGATCCTAAAAAATTAACTTAACAATGTAAATAACGCAATGAATGTTGTTGAACTGTCAAAATGAAACAGATTAGTCGTAATCGTTTACGAAAATGTGTTGCGTAATTAGATAGCTTAGATAGATTAGCCTAGTTATAAACTATATGTGTGCCAAATTTCATTCAAATCCGGTCAGCCATTTTTGCCCCAATCAGGAACATACATCCAGACAAACAGACAAAAGGACAAAAATTCTAAAACTATATTTTCGGCATCAGATTCGTGCCCACACCTCGTAGCAATTACTTTTTTTTATGAACAGAAAATATACAATTCTATCTTCGTGACTATTTTATTATATGTATATATTTTCGGACCTTTTTACACTTACCTTAAGACAAAAAAAATTAAGGCCAAACCTAAGCTAAGATTTGATTATATTTTTATTAACTTTTGAAAGGCTGCTAGCTAGCCATTTTATTTAATAACTTAATTAAGAATTTTTGATGAATTAAAAGTTTTTGTTGCTACGCAGATGTAAAGTTAAGAGGAAACCTATTGAATATAAGAAATTGTAAAAACATATCACTCATAACAAATTATGAATTGATAGAGCAAGGTCAGCACCTTGTCATAACACTGTTATAATATATCAATCAAACAATCAACCTGTTATCAAAATGACATAGACCTCTTAAATGTTCCGCCTCAACACAAGGCTCTTCATCTTCCGCATTATTCTTAGACCACCTTCCGGAATCTTCTAAACCCTGATTTTCTTTGCCACATCTATTTAGTAAGAATCATCGTTATCATTATAATCCTTTATTTCATTTAAATACTCATAAATTATTTATATATTATCATCGTTATGATTATAATATCAAAAAGTTTCGCCATCTCTTAGCATTCATTTTTAGGGTTACATACCCGAACGCCGAACGGAACGCTATCGCTAAGCCTTCGCTGTCCGTCCGTCCGTCCGTCCGTCTGTCTGTCTGTCGGAGTGCTGTTTGTCATGAACCGTAACAGGTATACAGTTGAAATTTTCACAGATTGTGTATTTCTATTGCCGCTGTTATAAAATATATAAAAAATTTAATTAATAATTAAAGGGGGCCAAAAAAACGTGTTTCTTGTGGAGTTTTTTGCTTAATAAGTTCGGAAATCTTTGAGTTTTTTCATCAACTTTGTAGATCCTGCCAAGATTTTCCCATTTAGTAAACATAAAAATACCTACATATTTCCTAATAACGATAACAAACAAGACAAACATAAACATGAACACCTCACCAAATTATATTTATTAATATTAATTAAGTACCAGATACATGAATTTTAATTGTATTATTATAGTCCCGTATCTTGTTACAAAAGGTCTGTGCAAACTTTCGGATAACATTATGAGGAGCCTAATAACGGGAGAGTAAACAGAGTTCGTATAAATTACACTACACGGGACAATATTTAACTCACTCCCTTCCAGAGTGTATTTAATATTTTATGAGTGTGTAGATAGGGTGCGTTCTGTTTGCGTTCAACTTGCGATCTCAATACACACAGTTTTTATATGGTTGTAACTTGCACAAGTGCATGTACGTATGATGTGCAGTTTAGAATAATATTTTACAAACTGACGTGTTAAAAGGTGTATTTGTCTCTGTAACTGTGTGAGCCCGAACTTTTGCTTTCGTATGCTGCTTGCAATGTGTGCAAGAGGCATCTAAAAGTTTAGAATGTCATTACCAATTCTCTACGTTGTCAAAGATACATTTTTAGGGTTCCGTAGCCAAATGGCAAAAAACGGAACCCTTATAGATTCGTCATGTCTGTCTGTCTGTCTGTCCGTCCGTATGTCACAGCCACTTTTTTCCGAAACTATAAGAACTATACTGTTGAAACTTGGTAAGTAGATGTATTCTGTGAACCGCGTTAAGATTTTCACACAAAAATATTTAAAAAAACAATACATTTTGGGGGTTCCCCATACTTAGAATTGAAACTAAAAAAAAAAACAGCAAAACCCATACGTGTGGGGGGATTATCTATGGATAGGTCTTCAAAAATGATATTGAGGTTTCTAATATCATTTTTTTCTAAACTGAATAGGTTGCGCGAGAGACACTTCTAAAGCGGTAAAATGTGTGTGTTCCCCCTGTAACTTCTAAAATAAGAGAATGACAAAACTAAAAAAAAAATATAATGAACATTACCATGTAAACTTCCACCGAAAATTGGTTTGAACGAGATCTAGTAAATAGTTTTTTTTTTTTTTTATACGTCATATTTACTAAATATTGTACGGTGGTACGGAACCCTTCGTGTGCGAGTCCAACTCGCACTTGGCCAGTTTTTATTCTCCGTCCATTCGTACAGGTACATCGTAAAAGTTGGCAGTTGCCCACTAAATTATTGTAAATGTCTTCCAATTTATATAGAAGACCTACATGCGAGAGAATACGAGACGGTGTGCCAGTATGTATTGCCAGTGTCTGGAAACGTTTTAATGCGAGAAATGTGTTTGTTGTCGATGTTAATACAACGATTTAAATATTGTAGGACTGTGGTCTATTTTTGTCACATTTTCAAAGAAAAGAAAGATAAATTGTTTATTTTGCACAAAACTAAACCCACATTACAAAAAAATTACATTTAGTACTCTTTTACAAATTAGCCAAAAGCCTCGTATTCAATATTCAAAAATTATAAAAGTTTGACAAACTTTGTCTATCGCTTGATGTCAGGGTGAGAAGCCAAAGACAATTTACAACTATAGTAACAGAAACACGATTGCTATGAAAATAAAATAGTAGGTATCAAACGTTCTATAAAATAAATATACCTGTAAAAACTTTGGGTATAGTAAAATTGGCTGCCAAAAATTAATTTAGAAAAATCCTTCGGGGCTAGTGCCAGGCCGCTGTCAGAGAGGGGCGTTAGGCGAGGTAGGTATGTATGTTGGTGTGCTGCTTTATAAATGCGCCTGACACCCTGCCTACGGTGATTGACAACCGCAGTTTGTAAATAGTGAAACAATATTGGGCTTTTTCAATAGTTGTTTACACTGTTAAATATCTAAACTTACAATATTGCCCAGTATCGAAAAGTTACCCTCGCTGAAGTCTGAAAGTCCTCTTATCTTTCATCAAACCGTTCAAGAATACAGGTTTACACAGTAGAATTAAGACTTATTCGTGGAAAGGCGAAGAAATAATCCAATAGCAAGTTTTAATTCAATTATTTCGCTTAATACGACGATGTTAGGAACGCAAGGAATGTGCCGCCCGTTCTCTAAACGAGAAACAATTCTACCAACTGAATCGCCTGAACTTCAATCGAGCCACATTTACGTTTGTGCTGCGAACACTTGCACAACTATTTTTAATGTTGGCACTATCTATTTTTTCCTACCTCTCCTTTATTCAGTTAATTGAAAACCTATCTGTGCAACAAAGGCGTGAATGTACATAGAAGCTATTCGTTTTAAACCTGACGAGCAGTAAACCCGATCGCGAAAAATATCCGATTTTATTTTTGATGTTTAGTGCGACGCTTAACGACGCAGTGCGCAAAATTTTATGAGTCGGCTGGGTCGCATCTTTTTTCCCTCCAAAATGTATTTTAAATCGAAATATTGAACGAGCCATTGGTTTACAACTGAGCGCTTTATAAAATATTATTTCACATATGCGATAGGTTTAAATGCAAGATTAACCGTAACAGCAAATAATCTGTATTTACGATTGAATGGTTTATTAATCTTGACCAAATACTACACCCCAATGTCGTGGGCGACATTGGGGTGTAACATTTATATACATATATATAAATATGTATTGATCACTTTATTTATTTACATCAATGTTTATTTATAATAACATGTCTCTACATTTATTGACAGCGTTTTCATGTCGACCAAACAAAATAACATCGACATAAAAGATTTTACAAAATATGGTGTCAAAACCATCAGTCCTTCCATGCAAAGCTAAAACAGTGGTCAGACAGTAGGTATAAGTAGTGGGCGCTTAGTCAGATAAAGTTTTACGTCCTATATATATATATGCAAAGTTATAGAGGATGGATCAGCAGCGCCCAATATTGCGTTAGGTCAGACAAATTGGGATCAGCCAGTGAATATATTACGGTCCCCCGTACTATGTGTCGGTCTGTTAATCGTTCCCCGTTATTTATGAACGTTTTAACTGTTTACATAAGCTTACTATAATATGGTTATGCAAATTTTTGGATGGGGTGCAGATTGCACTGATTGCTCCCATGGATTGTATTGGGAACTTGTTCAACTTCGTTATTTATTATCGATGAAGAAGCAAGAACTCTTAGACTCTCTCTTAAGTCTTATACGAGGTTCACTATTAATTCCTATACAATTTCATTTTAAATATAACTCGAATTACAGTTATATCAAAAACTTAGTGTTTGTGTACTTTGCTTAACAAATTCAAGTGGAAAATCGGATTCTTACTCATAAATATCATTGAAAATAGGTACTCTCTGTACCTCTACTTAAGAACAATATTGGTATACATGGAATGGTAAGAGCTATGTTCATAACCTCAACAACCCAGCCTCACTATAATTCTCTCTTCTAAAAAAGTGTAACAAGGTTTCCTAACATTAGACCACACGCCTTGCAAATAATTATAAGGCAACATGAAAATAATTTTATTATCATTAGCTGTTAGCAGTGTATGACAATTCGCAAATTGTAATTTAATTGTAAAATTGCTAGAATAAAATTCATGCTTTTTATTATATCTTTCGAAATATCTCATGAGTAGCCTTGTGTGGTCATCAAAATGCTATTAATGGTATCAAAATTATCATTGCTAAATAAGTATATTGTTTACAATTCACAATAATCATGATTTAAAACAAAACTAAGGTTTCTTATTAAACTCAGATTTATTATTGCTTAACATTCATTTTATTCGTCTTTAGAAATTAACTTTAAAAGCAAAACTAACTTGAGTGAAGTTTATTATATTTAAACAAATAATTTCATCAGTGAACAACCTAATATAATCTTAGTCAGGCTTTTATGCCTTGTAGAATATTTGATTTCCGAGAATGAGGAAGACTGAGAATATTCTCTAATATATCGTATGTTAGGGATTATTCCCAAATTCTAAATGGCGAATAGGCCACATTTACCTCAAACTTGAGCACCTCCACGCAAGTACATCCACTGTTAAGGGAGCTCTTCATATCATTCTGTCAATAAGTCAATCCATTTTGTCTGAGAGTTAGACATAGGTATATTCGCAGTAACAAAGTTAAAATCTTACAAAAGCCTGCGCAGCGCTTTAATGAGTTTTCTCTATAACCGTGGGGGCTGCTAATTTAAACTTATGATAGGTTTGCAGCCCTTTAAGTTTTACCGTAGATCCATAACAAAAATTAATTATGTACATCGAACTGAGTCGCAATAAGTCACTCGTGTGTATTCATTATGCGAAACATGAAAGTTTTGTTCCTTTTTCGTCACTTCCTTTGCATAAAGTGGGTTGTACACATAAATTGTAGGGTAGGGACAAATTGCGTTCCGCCAGTAATGTATTCCGCTCAGTATTGCCTCGCACACGTATGTTTCAGAATTCTACATAATGAAACTTTTCAAGTGCTGCTCACTCTTATTTTGCTTTAATCAGTTCGAATTAAGAAGCTATTTGTCACAGCTGTAGGCAGTCGAAGTCGACAGGACGGCTCTGAACTCGATGTTGGCTTATTAAATCCGCACCTTTCTCGAAAACTGTTGAGCGTTTGATATCTTTAAGTATTTACGTTTGTTCTGAACAATATTTCGAGATGGAATTGTCTTTTCCACGAAACCGATTGACTTGATCAACACGCTACAGAAATTCCTAAGATATTTTCGGATTGAATAGATGTAAGGTTATTCCATGTTGGTACGTCAATACTTGAATTGATCGGGTTTTCCTGACCTTGCAGAACATGACGTGAGTTATCTAATTTGTTTAAAATACGAGTACTTTACTCCGTAACATCTAAATTAATTGTTAGTTATTATTTGCTAAGTGTGCCCAGATGCTAGTTTGTCTTCTAAGTATAATTCAGTCGCTCCATGTCACTCTCAGAAACAATTAGAGGTATAGAAGTCCTCCTTATCACAATCCCAAATCGCATGCACATTCCATGCAAGATAACCTCAAAAGATAATTATCCAGCCTTCCAAATATCGGCTTTCCTGCTATAGTTTTAAGGGGTCCTTAAACAGTACATAAATCAAAGCGATATGTCGACGTAATGCCCTGCTTCATCGGGGCTGTGCGCTCGTGAAATATGACCAGCGTTATTATCTGCTTGCGTGGTGTACAGCGCCAGCTTATCTTAAGAAACTTCTAGAACATCTTGGATGTTTATGTTTAAGTTATCAAGTATTTGTGGAGAAAACCTCGAGGTATTTTAGTAGGGAAGAAAAGCTTTATGATTTTGTTTTAACGCTGCTGTACAGTAATCTCTTACACAAGCGGACAGTTTAGCACGTGTTCTGTCAAGACATATTTCATGGGTTTTGTCTGATATCACATACGAAACTCGACTAAATCCGTGATACATGTCTTGCCTCACAGTGCGTGATTTTCCTGCTACCTGTGAGACTGTCCACTGGTTTAGTAACATTTTTCGTCGTGGTATCTACCTGAAAGTTTCACTCAATGTTCTTCATACTCGTAAATTCAGTCCATTCTAAGTTTGAGTGGCAGAAAACCGCTTACGATAAGACCACCCATATAAATTGTATCGAACTTTTCGCAAATTTAGTTTTTTTGCTGTCGAGGATGTGCTATAAAGAGTATTTTGTCTAATTTTTAACCCCCGACGCAAAAAGAGGGGTGTTATAAGTTTGACCGCTATGTGAGTCTGTCTGTGGCACCGTAGTTCTTAAACGAGTGAACCGATTTGAACAAGGTTTTTTTTATTTGAAAGCAGATTGTCTAGCGATGGTTCTTAGACATGTTTTATCAAAATTTAGCCGTTTGAAGATTATCAGCTCCTTTCTAGTTGATGAATGGATGTGAGCGTCTTCCACAGGTCTGATTCCAAATTTGGTATTCTGTTACTTCAATGATATTAGAAGAACATAGTAACCTTGAACTGATGCTGCAGCATCAGCTGGAATTTGCAGGATACCCAACTCCCTTACCAACTTCCAGCACAGGTATCGTGTTTGGGCTCATTGGAATGGTCTCAATGAATAGGTTATAGATAGATGATGACCAGGGTCTGGTGATAGAGTAAGAAAGAGAAATGAGGAAAAGTTTGTGTCGGGTTTTTTTTTAATTTTAATATAATTTCACTTGTATTAGAGTCTAAAGTAAATCTACACACGTATAAGAAATATGCACCTCCAAGTAAACAACATCGTCAATTCCGTCCTAATATTGCAGTTTCCAGAGCAGAGGTGTGTCAAAACCGCCTGTAACCGCGCACCGCAGTGTATCGAACTGAAAGACATCCTCTGCAACTTCGTCTATATAGCTAATACCATTTTGACTAGCTCGTTCCACGATTTAGTGAAGCAGAATTTTGATGGGTACGCAAACAATTTTGTAGGTATGTATACTATAAGTGTGCCCAAAGAAAAGAAAGGTTTTTCAGTAGTTATTCACTCTTAATATAAAATTCTCGTTTTTAGAATTTCTAGCACTTATATTATTTTTTTGGAAGGAATAATATTTAATTAACAAAAACACCAGGCTTGATTTCAGATTCCATCAACTGAAACTTTACTATGACTACTACTACTACTACTTATTACGGTCGACATGAACTCTTCTCATGTTGGTTTTTGTTACTCATTCAAACTTCAAAACAATAACAAAATCCTAATATCGCCTAATTAAAAGTGAAAAGGAACTTGACGTCAAAACAAGCAAACAGTTCAGTCTAGAAATTTAAAGTGCCTGTTAATGAAAGAGAAAAAAACTATTAACCATTCAATGTGAAGTTTTATTGTTCGGCAAGGACCGACGGGTGGACTTTTAATTAAAGGCCCCTTCACATTCTCTATTATACAGGACATTTTTACAGCCCCAGCTACATATTGCGCTGCCACGAACACTTTTACTGTATGCCATATGCATACATTGAGCATAGGACACAGCCCTATAGAACCTCGAAAAGTCCAAACTATTCTGGACTCTAAACTTTCTGAATAATGATCATTATCGCTTGTGGTCGTGTTGATTGATAGCTTAATTATGTTTGGTAAAGAAAACATGTTGATAATTGGATAATCGGGCTTTATTGAATACTAGCTTTTGCCCACAACTTCGTCCGCGTAGAAGTCGAAAATGGTTCTAACAGGATTTTTTATAATAATTATATAATTTTTATATAATCTTTATTATAGTGTAGGAATTTAAAGGTTAAATTTTGTTAAGTAAATATATTTTATGAACACGAAGCTCGGCCTTCGATCTGGTGAAAGTTACACGGGGGTATTATCTTTTTACAACGAAATCGAAATACACCTACCGCAGCATTTGAAAACAATATTTTTTGTTTTTCCTTCGGGTGCTAGAATCACTAGACTACTTTGTGCGCTTACTCTGGAGCATGCCACATACAACTGGCCGTGGGAGAAGCAGCTTTCCCTCAAGTCTATTCCCGCTACCTTAAGAGTTTGACATTGAGCTTTGTTTATGATCATTGCGAAGCAGACTTCGATGGGAAACTGCACTCTCTTGAATTCGAAGGGGTAATTTGATGGTGTTAAGGGAATCCTAGGAATAAATACAAATTTCTGTAAAGCTTAGAAACCTTCAAATGTATGTAGTACGGTGACTTTCGAGACATTCCAATTTTAAAGAGTATTTGCATTGCACCAAGCTTTTATGTTAGTTCAACCTTATTTGAATAAAATCAGATTGAATTTTCAAACATGTGTCAAAATAAAATGTAATTTAAATCAAAAGCACTAAGGAGTATTGGTATCAACTTCGAAGCAAATCTCTCCTAAAATAACTTTCTACCCCTATTTAACACCGTTAGGGCATGAATTTCAATAAAATACGAAACACGTCTTCAATCAATTCTGCTAAAGAATGATTATGCAGAATTTGAAGTAGATTGGACTAAGAAATCAGGTTGTCCCATACAAACTTTGCCACAAACGTTTTCACCCCCTTAGGGGTAGAATTTTGGAAAATCCTTTCTTATCAGATGGCTACGTCATACATAGAACACACCCACCAAGTTCCAGGTCTCTACGATCAGCGGTTTAGGCTGTGCGTTGATCCATCAGTCAGTCATTCAAGACAAAGCATTTTATATGTATAGATGCAGGAAATTGTTATACTTTTTCAAGATTATTATATAAGCGTGTAAAGTACATAATGACGTGTTTCGGTAATGTGGCTTACCATAACACGGGCACTTACTTCATTGATTGCTTGATTGATCGACTGGACATATTTATTAATTTCCTGCGACTGCTGCAGTCAATAACTGAATGATTGACGTACCACCTAATTACTCGTTTGATATGGAGATTATTGGAGATGTATTATATTTAAGTAAAGATGGCAGATCAATCGAGAATTTCAGTTTAAAATGCCGAAGGTAAGGCTATGTTTTTTTTGTTGTTTAGGTACCTGAAAACTTAAAACTTTGCGATGTCCTATCAAATTCAAATAATCTTGTAACAAGTGCTTTGTGCGAAAATAATCTTTTCCCACAGCAAACTGCATAATTTAAAACCTGCTACTTTTAGGTAAGCTGTTTAGCTCTGTTATATGTTCATCTTATCCATAAGAATTAACAAGAAGAGGAACAAGTTATGGGTACACCATTATACACAATTCGATCAAAAGCCAACACGATATCTCCAAAAACAAAACAAACCGACCGACTAGTTACATAAGAGCTCGCCTTTACGTTGGCTTAGGAGTTTAACGACAATTAGTAACGGCTGCTGCTATTGACAGCTCCTGTCTCCCCCTCGACAGAATTAAGCTTTGATTGAATGAGTTTTGATTGAAAAAACTTTTACATGAGAGGAGATTTAGGTACTACACAGGAGGTTTCAAGGGAATTGAAGTGTGTATGCATTAATTTAAGCAGGTAAAGGGGGCAGTGATAGCCTAGTGGTGTGACCGTCGGACTGCCAAGTCACAGGTCTCGAGTTCGAACCTAAGGCACGCACCTCTGACTTTTCGGATTCATGTGCGTATTGTATAATTATCACTTGCTACAAAAACGGTGAAGGAAAACATCGTGAGGAAACCGGCACGCCTGAGAGATATTTCTCAACGGCATGTGAAGCCAATGCAGAGGCCATGGGCGGCTTTAAAACTCTGACACCAGGTTAGTCACTAAACACACGAAAAGAAGAAGAAACAGGTAAAAAAGAAACAATTATTGTAGATCTCATCTCTAAGTACCAATAATAACAGTAACCTTATCGGTAATATTTTCGAGTCGTTTGGGGTTGAAACCCTCGGGCTGTGGCGTCCGAGTGCTCATGGTTTGTTCAACTAAATCTCTGAGCGCCTGGTTGACACTTCCCGTGACCTAAGGGTTGGTTTTTACCTTGGCCAAAGGCTAAGCATTGCCATACAACGTGGCAATGTTACCAGTCTCTTGGGTACATTACCAGTCGACAGCGACGCGGAAGAATTTTTCGACGCAATATTTTAGTTTATTTATAGTTTTAGTTAGGTTAGGATATTACATTTTAATGTTAATAGTTTGTTAGTACCAATGAGTTTAGTACCTAACCTGTTGATGAAATATCACTTATTTTCAAAATATATTTTTTCTGCCTTACTGGCTTTTTCTTTGTTGCTATAAGTTTCTAAACAATATTTTTTTGTTTTGAAATTTTCAGCGAATTTTCTCAAAGCTCACAAAAAAGAAGTACCCAACAAGCTTTCATGATTCTTAGTATTTCTTTATAATATGATACACAAGTAAGGTTTCAGGTTTCGTACTTAAATATTAGTTTTGTTGGCTATAAAGTTTGTTGTCCAAACTAAAACAACCTAAAAGCTTACGTTATACTCGTAGTTACACATACCTAGGTTCACCTACGTTGAAAGGCAAGAGGAGAGACGAGATCATTATGATTCATTTGCTTCAGAACGTTTGAAAGCCCTCGTAGACGAACTGTTAAACGTGGCTAACGAAAGGCTCTGCTAGATAATTCAGGATAATTGTGCAAACCACATATATTTTCGGTCGAGTCAAATACTAGTATCAAACCATCAGCTCTGCTGAAGAGTTGCATATTTTGTCTCATTTCTGAAATTATCAAATATATTTTCTGTCAGGTCAAATATAAATAGCAGACCATCAGTTCTGCTACAGTCTTGTATTTTGTCTTGTTGGGAAGATCGTATGGATGCTGTGAGTACCCACATGTAGTATATATAGGTACCTTCGTCTGTTCTCCGGCTAGTGCATGTCCACGCAGATGAAAACACGGAAGTCAATCACATTGTTACTACTCACTGCGCCACGGATATCGATCAAGCAGGAATTGCAAAACAAAACTGCTGTATCTACTTTTAACTCGCAATTGTCTATTTTGCCAAAAGTGTTCTGTTTTTTACCCGACTACGGCGAAGCAAAAAGGAGGGTTATGATTTTGACCGGTATGTATGTTCATCTGTTCCATCATAACTTCTAAACTCTTTATCATAATTTGACAAATGAGGTATCGTTGGAAGCGTCTTGATCGTCCGCTGGTTATAGGCTATATGACGTACAAGGCGCCCTCTAGAGCACATAAAGTAGTGTTTTTTTTAAATGATGCCATATTGGGTATCAAATGAAAGGGCTTAATTAACACATTTCAAATATATATATATATACTATATTATAACCCCAAAATACAAATTACACACAGAACAATTTAAAGTCCGGAGTCACACGTAACATCGATTTATGCCCCTAAATCGAGCAGATTACGTGTGACTCCAGATTTTTAATTTGTCCGTCTGTGACGTCTTGTGTATACCTTTTTAGATGACCTTTTGTTGTAGTTGGGTTTTAGTTTTACAACTTTTATTTTTCTTATGCTTGAGTTCTAGAGTGTCAAAATTTAATAAAAAGTGTCTAGACTCCCGTAAAAAGATTACTATATACGAGTATGTAACGTGATAAGGGACCCAGGCCAGACATCCAGCATAGGCCCAGTCATTCCATTAGTTAAATAAACCTCATCTAGAGTAAAGGTAACTTATCTACATACATACCTACATAAAATAGACAATGACAGTTCGGTGAAAAACGGTTGGCTAGAGCAGAATCCTATCTGTTACGCTCTCAAAGATTTCACCGACTAAGGATTAGTATAAATTGAGTAAGGTTTGGAAGACCTGATGTAAGTACGCTGGGAACTTTGAAACCTTTTTAGTCATTACTATCCTACTATCTTTCCGTCCCGCTGGTCCACTACTGAAAGAAACCTTTGGGTTTAGACAATTCAACCCCAATATTATGATGAAAAGGGTTCCGCTAGCCAACGTTTTTCTGACAACTGCGAATAATTTCAGAATTTCATGAGGGATGGCCGCTATCGATACCAGATTCGGGTCTCGAGAATCTTTTACAAAAACACACAAACGTTTCCCTTCTCTCGGAAAAAATCTATCCAATTCAATGGCACCCAAAAAGAAAATTAAATTAATAGAAAATTAAATTAAAAAAGTAAATCTGTTGAGATGGGTAGGTACTTGCCGTTAAAATACATTGGGTCCAAAGAGATTGAAGGAGTTCGTTAAAAATTAATTTGAGGACCATCGAATTACATGAAAAAAATAGTTTAAAAGTAATTTCAGTAGGTATTGTTATCACCGCGGGAAGCCAGGACAGCTCTCGGTCGTTCCCTCGACAAATTGAGCATTACGCCAAATGCCTCCGGTAATTTCGAGCTTCAGTCCAAATTTACTACGTAAGCTGCTAAGGTATTTAATCTTGAAATTATTTAGAAATTTACTTGAAACAATGACATGGTTTTATTAGTTTTGAATCAAAGATGAGGATCGTTATATAAAATGGGTAATTTGCGTGTTCATAGAAAGTACATTCCTCTTTTAGTTAGTAACTGGTATGTATTACTTATATTTTACCCGACTACGGCGAATCAAAAACGACGGTTATGATTTCGAGCGATATGTATGTATGTATGTTCATCTATTACCTCATAACTGCTAAACTACGTACCATAATTCAATTTTTAAAATAAGGTATCGATGGAAGCATCTTAATCGTTCGCTGGTGGCTATGTGACGTCACATTAAATTGTTTATAAATCCGGGGAGTTACACGTAATTTGTTCAATTTATGCCCTAATACGTGTGACTTCAGAATTTTAATTTGTCTGTCTGCGATGTCTTGTCTATACCATTTTAGTTGACTTTTTTGTAACTACGACAAAAAAGTTTTAGTTTTTATTACTTTTATTTTTGGTACACTAAGAAGTCCTACTAAATAGGTAATCTTTATTGAAAAGCGTTAGCGTCCTGCACACTTGGTCACATGAATAAATGTTTTACTTTTGATTAAAAAAACGGCTAAATGACAGTCTTACTCGCACTCCAGGGTTCACTACCATCATTTGATGATTTCCCACCCTCAAAAAAAAAAAAAAAAAAAAAGAACACTTTTCTTGCATGTTTAACTTAACATCGTAACAGACAAGTCAGAGACCCATGGGTGGCTTTAAAATTCTGACACCAGGTTAGTCACCAACCACATGATTTTTTGGGTTCTGTAGTAAACAAGGAACCCTTATAGTTTCGCCATGTCCGTCTGCCTGTCTGTCTGTCTGTCCGTCTGTCTGTCCGCGGCTTAGCTCAGAGACGGTTAGTACTAGAAAGCTGTAACTTTTCATATGTATACATATTAATCATGCCGACAAAGTGGTAAAATTAAATCAAGAAGAAACATTTTGTTAGGGTAGGGTACCTACCTCCCCTACACGTAAAGTGGGGATATTTGTTTTTTTCCTTATCTACCCCATTTTGTGGGGTATCGTTAGAAAGGTCTTTAAAAATATTGCAAATTTGTAAAAACCATTTTTGGATTCAGGGATCCGTTTGCGAAATAATAAGCTTTTAACTGATTTTTTTTGTTAGAGTCAAGTGTGTCCCCCCCCCCCCCCCCCCCCCCTTCTAACTAAATGATTGTACTTGGACTTGTGAAAAAATTCACAGCAGTAGTATACAGGGTGTTTGGCAGAACGTTGAACATACGAAAATGGTGGATAGGTGGGGTCATCTGCTACTTACTCAGCCCTAATTTATTTGGCCCTGGCCCACGGGATATTTTTTTAATTTTTTTTTGTCTTTCTTCTTGTTTCACCACTTTCTTAACTTTAAAGTGTAATTTTTATTAAAAATGGGTAAAACAGGCAATATTTAGTATTTTTTTTAAATCTTTTATGTTGACAGATTCTTATAAAATTATTGCTTTATTCAGATGTTAGCTAGAAAAAAAGTTATGAGTCCTCAAACTTACAGAAAGATGTAAAAAATACTTAAATCTTAATTTCAACTTGCATTTAAAAAAAAACAAAAAATGATTGAGGAGTTCCAATTCTAGCAAAACATCCCTAGTGTGTGAGCTTTCTAATGGTATGTAATTTGCTTTTATAAAAAAAAAACTTTAAGAGTTATGTCATAATTTTTTCAAGTAGGACATTTTTGACGAAACTCTACCTTTACGGAAAGTGAAATGTTTTACGAAATTTAATACTGCAAAGTTGGTGAAAATTAAATGATCGATTGAAATTATACTAAATATTGCCTGTTTTACCCATTTTTAATAAAAATTACACTTTAAAGTTAAGAAAGTGGTGTAAGAAGAAGAAAGACAAAAAATTTTTTTAAAAAATATCCCGTGGGCCAGGGCCAAAAAAATTTGGGCTGAGTAAGTAGCAGATGACCCCACCTATCCACCATTTTCGTATGTTCAACGTTCTGCCAAACACCCTGTATATAACGAAATTAAAAGGAAAACTATAAGAGCCAAGTAGCTGGCACCCTTTGGTTACGGAACCATAAAAACACCTATTGTGTCTGCCTGTTTAATGAAAGTAGGTACTTATTTATTTATTTAACCTACGCTTCTTAATTATTGGTCACGTTCCGATACCAAACAAAACGAGTTACTAATCAAAGGAAAATTTAATTACCGCGAGTTAGGAATCCTACAAATATCTAATTTGTAGCGAACGGGTTGCGGTGTAACAATGTAATGAGTTTACGAGTTCTGTTATCGCTCGCAAATAGTCTCATACCCATTATCATAGATCAAATATCGTTATAATGAATGCATGAAGTTCCCCTGAAGTGGTAGGGTTAAAATGGATTTGATGTAAATACAGTCAACCGCATATAACCGCAGTAACGCTTGAATTATGAAAACCGTCTTTGCTATGGAGGTGTGGTTGCCTGTACAGTACATACTATAGAAGAAGTTCATATCTAACCACCGTAAGGACTATTCTTGCTTGCAGCGCTCGGCGACTATAGAACCGGGCCAGTGACAGATGTGGTCATCGTGTTCACGGGATTTTGTTTTGAAACCGGTTAGATATGAACTTCTTTGATGGTACCTGTAATGGTACAAACACCATGCTTCGTGCTTTCTTCAATTTTGTGGGAAGGCAAAAAATATTCACGTAGACCAACATATTCCTTCTTTTTCTAAACGGAAATTTGATATTATTACATACTAGTTTCCGCCAGCAGTGATAGCCTACTGGTGTGATCGTTGGACTGCGAAGTCGCGCACCGTTGTTCGAACCCAAGGCACGCACCTCTGACTTTTCGGATTCATGTGCGTATTGTATAATTATTACTTGCTTCAAAAACGGTGAAGGAAAACATCGTGAGGAAACCGGTATGCCCGACAGATAGTTCTCGACGGCATGTGAAGCCAAGTCAGAGGCCCATGGGCGGCCTTAAAACTCTTACTCCAGGTTATTCAACAAGCATGCTGGGGTTGCGGGTTTATCCGAAAGGGATATCGCGGCCCTGGCACACGGGCAACGGAAGGAACACGGGTGAGTTTTAGTCAGTAAAAGCCTGACACACCC
The DNA here is from genome assembly GCA_947364205.1 of Agrochola lota. Taxonomy (NCBI): domain Eukaryota; kingdom Metazoa; phylum Arthropoda; class Insecta; order Lepidoptera; family Noctuidae; genus Agrochola; species Agrochola lota. The sequence goes on along the minus strand of OX376223.1, from coordinate 10,003,835 downwards.
TCTCGCTCCGCCCAGACCGGGAGAAGTCATTTGATGATTTCACAAATTAAAAAAAAAAAAAAAAAGTTCAATAACCACACGAAAAGAAGAAGAAGCGTCCGCCAGCGGCTTCGCTCGCGTGGATTACTTTAAAATTATATTACTCAGTGATAATGTAGTATTCTACTGCTGAAATAATTTTTACAACATAACTAACAAACAAACATACAAATAATCAAATCTTTTCTCTTTATAATATTAATTTGGAAAATAATTCTAATTTATTAAATTTATTGAATTTCTCACTAGCAGCCTGGAGTCTGCATTTGTGCCCGTTTGACGGCAATAGGCTCGCCCCCTATTACATGGGACTTAAACATAACTGGCGAAATGTGGGTGAACTAAAGGTATACCTCTGCCCAACCCTTCGGGGAAACGAGGCGTGATGTTATGTTTATGAAAATAAAATAAAAAGGTTAGATAATACTGAAAATATTTTCTATCACTTGGTTCATGAAGCGTTAGTAATGAATGGAAGTAATAAAAGTAGATTCTTTGAAAGTCAATCAGATTTTCTAAGAAATCTCTATTGGACAGCTTTTCCTAACAACCTATAACTTTATTATACGGAACACGATTACCGAGAAAAAATGGTAAAGATTTTTCTAATAAAATTGCTAAGATATAATTATAAGGTCATCAACCTGAAAATCCTTGAAATACTTTAAGTGGGTGACAGACGTGCGAACTTAAAGTACGCGGTTTTTAAGTTCGGGAACTTACTCGGCTCAACGTCGGTGACACACGTGAAACATGCTCACACTATATCTCGATGTTATGGAACTTTATGAACGAAACTAAAGAAACATTACACAAATGTCAAAAATAAATGACGGTTCGCGACTCGCGGCGATGACAGACGTACGAAACTACGAACCAAGCTATACGAGCAAAATTTCAAACCTCTTGGATCGCTGACGAACTTACTCAGCGGTTTTAAAGTGAGCGTACTTAGTACGACACACGGTCACCGAGCCATAAGTACGCGTACTTGCTCGCACGTCTTTTTACAGTTCATATTAATAGTTCTGAGTTGTGATCCAAGTATGTATAAGCCTACTAGGTAGGTTGTACTGAAAACCTTTTGAGCGTAGTACTCTATTTCACTCTTTGACATCTCTGTTTGATACTAAACAAATGAATTTCCAGACTTCAGAGCAAAGAGAGCTGAAATTCAGAAGCTATAAAGCTTAAAATACATGTTTTCAAGTACTTATTACAGTTTTGTTGTGATAAAACCTAACTGAGTACATACTAAAGTTTAAGAACCTAAAACTTTCTACTTAAAGGGGTATCGACATCATAGTATGTATCCATACTCCATACACTTTGGTGCATCGTTGGGTAATTCAAAATTTCACTTAAGTCTCGTCGAAGGAGCACTGAATTTATGAAAGGAAAAGTTTCATAATGTGCTCTTATGAACTTTGAAGTTTATAGTGAGCCACGGATGTGTATATACATATATATATATTATATACACTTAATGATGGACTGTGTAGTGTTTGCATAATAATAATAGGCTACATTTTTATATTTGAAAAGTGGGGGGTTATAACAGCTGTCAAAATACACTTTACCTATAAGACTCTCCGTAAAAGGACTGTTTAAAAAGGGCTGTGTCTATGACCACTTGAAAAAAAGTTTACGCGATTCAGCGTCACCGACCGACAGGAGCCGAGTATGCCCGATTCAGCGTCACCGACCCCAGATCCACAAATAAAAGTTAAAACTTAAGACTGAAGCCGAGTATACTCGGTTCAGCGTCACAGACCGACAGGAGCTGAATATACCAGAATCAGCGCCACCGACCCCAGTGTGACGGGTCCGTTTTGTTCACTATTCAAAAAGAGCGCAAAGTGCGCATAAAGAAGTTTTCTCTTAAAAAACTGTAGTAAATAAATGTACAATGCCTGGCATGTAACCGGCCGTATTTTACTGGATTCTGTTTATTTATCTAAAAGCTTTACTCATAAGCTTTTAGAAATAATAAACAAAATGTAAAGAAAGGTCACAAAAGCTATTAAAAAAATAAAAATTTAATAACATGAAAAATATTAAAGATAGACTTTAAAAGTTAATTTTCTATAATTTTTCATGAATATTCAGAAAAATACGGGCGGTCACATGCCCATGGGCGGCATTGTATATATTATGTTGCCAAAAGCTAGTTTTGAATAATTCTTATCTTTGATTAAATTCATTGAGATTCTTCAATCGTGAAATACCACACGACTCAAACATGCAATCATGTAAATGCGCGTATTTATTCAAAATTGCAAACGACTAATAACTCTGAATTCATTCTTAACTCCATTAGCCGTTAGCACATGCAAATCGGACGTTTACTGAAGGCTATTGCCGTCAACATAACTGAGGTTTCCTAGTTACGTACCTCTAGTCCTCCGGGGAATTGTCCTGGGGAATACTTAATCATGTATACAGGATCTGGGATCCTTCGTAGCCTAACAAGGAGGCTCACAATACCCGGGTGACAAGGTTTATGACTATCAGTCCTTTAGAATATACGAAGGTAGTCAAGTACATTATAATGTACCTCTAGCCTAAGTGGACCATGACGCAGGGTGATCGTAAAACTAGTTAGGTCATAAAGTATTACTTTGTGGTTACATGATATTGCTGGCAACATTACCCGTCCGTCTTTTCAGTACATGTAAAACCATTTTAATAATTTGACAAGTTTTAAAGCTACGTTTAAGTGGTCGTAAAAAGAGAGTATTCGCTTCTGTATTGTAGTTGGTTAACAGAGAGACTATTGCTGATCTATCATCGTTTAAAAGAAATATGCTTTTGATATTTTCTTAATTAAGACCTTTAATTTGTCTCTATCTGTCTTCTGCAACTGTCGGATAAAGTCTCGCGTAGACAGGCGCGACGCGACAACAGTAGAACAATTTCCGTGAAGTTTTCATAGAAATTGTTCCACCAGAGTCGCGTCACTCCGTCGCGTTGCGCCAATCTGTGGTTTTGTTGTAAATACTTGGCTTTATCTTCACCAATTATTTCACACTACTCTTTTTTTAGCATAACACGAGTATTTTCTTTATCATACCTTTATTGGAATTGACAATACCTATACTGAACCCCGCTTCAGTGTTTCCAAGTGGAAATAGTCCGACAATTTGCCAGAATCACAAATATTTCTATTACAAATCTAAATGCTATTAAACTATGTCAACCACGAAGATATTATTTCAGTTGGGGATCTATTCTACTTGATTTGTTACTTGCCATCCAATTGATATTCAGCAAGCCCAATTGAATAATCTCGATGGAGTTACAGTGAGGGTAACCTTATAATTTAATTCGTCGGTTCACTTACCTACTGCCTTTACATTGGTAAGATTGCATACATAACTGAATTTAGGTAAGTTCCTCCCATAGTAAGTTGTAAGTTAGGTTACTTAGAGTGGTTTCAAATATGCATAACACAGATACATGACAAGTTATAAGTTAATAGATAGCTACACGTGAATGACATCATCTTCAGATTCCTGTTTCCCATATATTTAGAACTTAACTGATAAAAACATTATTTAATGCGTTTTCTGGTAACGACAATGAATGATTGATGTCTAACATCTTTCCTCTCGCTTTCACGAAACTGTGGGAGTGAGTTCGTGAAAGGAAGTGTGTAACAGGAAGTCGGAGAAGCGCGCTATATTTTGATTTGACCAATGAGCGCGCGTGGTGCTAGAGTTGGCCGTCAGATGGTACCAAACCATTTTCCGAGAGGTTGGTACTGTCAGCCAAGATATCAGATGTTACCATATGCGACTACTGTAAGTCACGCTCGTATTTTTTTATTATAATGTATTTTATTAAGATTGTTTCCCAGAACAATCATGTCAGTATTTTAGAGCACATAACGTCGAAGCGTTTTAACTTTGCCGAAGTTAAGCGTGGAAAGCCCAACTTTTAAATGGTAACAACATACTGCTCGATATGCTCCCACAACCCAGGCGATCAATCTGCTGAACGCCCTGATTGCTCAGGAGCCTAATGTATAGCAGCATATTTATGCATAGCAGTAAATTTATGTTAAATATTATCATGAAGTTTTTTAGCTAAACATTGTTGTTGGCTTGCTGCGCGCTTTGGTGTTTACTGTAAGTGCAGCAAACAATTGTTATATAAATAAATAAATAACATTGACGTCTGATGATGTTCTTCATAGAATAAGTAAAAGACAGAAAACAACATAAAGAAAACTATAGCTGATATTATTCGTTTATGGAAAGATGAATTGCCTAATATTCATCTATCGACTGGTGACATAAAGTCTATCCAAGAACTAAAGCAAATTTCTGATACAGTGTGTATCAAAAATTTACTACAGTCAGATGTCTTCAAAGGCACGTATCGACAAAAAAATTGACATATCTGGTTCAACGTGAGATTCTCAAAATCCTTTGATCGTCAATACCATGTCTTGTATATTTACAAATACGCAGAAACACCTATGTTTACGTATAGGTGTGCCAAAATAAATCAAATTTACATTCCAGTACGGAGATGCGAACAAACAGTGCTCGTATAAACGTAAAGGCTGTTCGTCGAAGGCTAACTTGTTCGGCTACAATCTCTTTGATAAACTTGTTCTAGGGAACTTGGCTAGCTTCTCGCACGGTTGTTTGCAAACTTGCACTCACCGTGCAGCTTAATTGAATTGTCCGGAAGTCAATTTGATTCTTAACTGTAGAGCTTCGGTTTGTGAAGTGTGCCTGTTATGGAGCGTGAGTTTTATGTGCAGCGCTTTTGAAGTAAGCAGTCGATAATGAAGAGGTTGCTCACATGAGTGTTACCTCCAGGGATGCCTGATTTTGTGAGAAAACTAAGTCAATAGGGATGACGCCTGGGTAAAAAAAAAATCTAATTAGTCCGTCATTCAGATAATTAAAAAATATTAGACACGTATTTTTTGCTTTATCATATTAATAAAAAATTACTGAGATAAAACGCATTTTAAATTGGGGAGTGGGGGTTGCTACGTCACTAGTACGTATAAAATCTACATACTCGTGACGTCATGGCAAATTTTACCTCGGGCCGTCATCTACCCCGGTCACCACGGTGAGTGGAACCGGCGAGAGATGTCGTGCGGTGTCCCACAGGGATCGGTCCTGGGGCCGCATCTGTGGGACATCGGCTACGACTGGGTGCTGCGCGCCGACCTCCCTAGCGGCGTCAGCGTGGTTTGCTACGCTGACGACACGCTGGTCCTGGTGCAGGGGAGGTCGCATGAGGCGGCGGCCGAATTAGCGACACGTTGGGTTGCGACAATCGTCGAAAGGATCCGGCAACTGGGACTCGAGGTGGCCTTGCACAAGTCCGAGGCCATGTGTTTCTATGGTCCTCGGAACGCGCCACTGTCGGGTTCCCAGATTACGGCGGGAGGGGTTCACATCGGTGTCGAGTCGACGATGAAGTACCTGGGACTCGTCCTCGACAGCCGGTGGAACTTCGTGGAGCACTTCCGACGTTTGGCTCCCAAACTGGATAGGGCTGGGGCTGCTTTGAAGCGGCTCCTGCCCAACCTGGGGGGTCCAAACGCCTCCTGCCGGAGGCTTTACGCGGGGGTCGTGCGGTCCATGGCCCTTTACGGGGCACCGGTGTGGGCGCGTTCATTGAGGCTGCGACCGGCCCGGCGGTTGAACGCGTCCCAAAGGGTCATGGCCATCAGGCTGGTCCGGGGATACCGCACGGTCTCCCGTGAGGCGGCGAGCCTCCTTGCCGGACTACCGCCATGGGATCTGGAGGCGATAGTCCTCGCGCACATGTGGGAGTTGCGCGAGGAGGCGAAACGCCGGGGTGTAACTCCGCTGCCGCGAGAAATCACGGCACAGCGGACAGAGCTCCGGCGGGATCTCATGGCGGCATGGAGTGTGCGATTGTCGCAACCCAGCGCTGGGCACGCCACAATTGCGGCGATAAGTCCCCTCTTTGAGGAGTGGCTTGAGAGGCGCCATGGCGTCCTCACCTTCCGCCTGACGCAGGTCCTCACCGGACACGGTTGTTTCGGGAGGTTCCTGTTCCGCGTAAGGCGGGAGGAAACGCCCGGGTGTCACCACTGTGTGGATCGCCCGGAGGACACGGTGGAGCATACGGTGGAGGTCTGCCCGGCTTGGGCGGAGCACCGCCGTGTCCTCACGGAGGCGATCGGCGGCGGCGATCTCTCGCGTCCGGCCCTGGTTCAGGCCATGGTTCGGAGCGAGAGTGCATGGGAGGCCGTCACCTCCTTCTGCGAAGCAGTTATGCTCGCGAAGGAGGAGGCGGAGCGCGCGAGGGAGATGCAAGCTGCACGCCCTCGCGGCCCTAGTCGCCGCAGGAGACGCCCCGGGCGTCGGGAGTCCAGAGCCGACTTCCGGCCACCGTAGGCGCGGGCTTGCGGACGGTGAGCAATGGGCAGCTCGCCGTCCGATAAGGACCAGGCCCGTGTCGACGGCGTGTTGTGTTCCACGCGCGCCTCAAAGAGATGTCAGCACCAACCGACGGGGTCGAAAGACCAATGCCTGCTGGGGTTGCGGGTTTGTCCGAAAGGGATAACGCGGCCCCGGCACACAGGCAACGGAAGGAACACGGGTGGGTTTTAGTCAGTAAAAGTCTGACACACCCTCTCGCTCTGCCCAGAGCGGGAGAAGTCATTTGATGATTTCCCACCCTCAAAAAAAAAAAAAAAAAAATGGCAAATTTTACCTCAACGTATCGCCGTAATTTTTAGATTAAGTAAAACAAGAAAAAATACGTGTCCATTATTTTTTTTTATAATCACAAAGACGGACTAATAAAAAAAAATAGTTGTCATCCCTATTGTTTTTATCGTTTTTCTGTTAGCTGAGGCATCTGCATGTGCGTATGCTCGTGTGAACAATATTTTATCGACAACATATCAAAATAATGCATTCAGAAAATAAAAGCAGGATAATGCTACAAGTAAAAAAGGGACAAAACTTCACTCACCCCTATGATAAAGACCATCACTTGAAACCTATAAACTTATTTCAAAGTTGTAGTTGTAGCGTTTAATTTAATCGTGTGGAGAAGTATTACGTGCTGTTCTAATGTGCGGCGGAATGAGCGTCGATTAGGGCACCTTCTGGCTGTAATACGAACATGCCGTGATCCAGTCCAATTACACTTGTTCAGATCATATCGCCGAATTAATGTAATTAACAAGTTCCCGCTCAAATTACTTGATCATATCAGGTGTCGTTTGTTTTAAAGTAACGAACGACTATAGCATAATCAGCTTTAAGGCTTATGCAGACCAGCGTGACTTGTCGCGCGATGCGGCACCGGTTATTGTTATACTGTGAAGTTTTCTTAGAAATTGTATTGTTCGTGTCGCGTCGCGCGACAAATCGCGCTGGCCTGCACAAGCCTTTAATGTTCCCACTGTTGGGACGCGGGCCTCTTCTCTGCGAGTGGGAGTCGGCAGTAATCCACCACGCAGGCCCAGTGCGGGTTGGTAGATGTCACATGTCTTTGAATTTTTGTTTCTAGGACATGCCGGTTTTTTCACGATGTTTTCCTTCACCGTTTTTGAGAGCATTGGTAGTGAAATTATTTACTCAAAGTAAAGCGCCTGCCTTTTTTTTTTTTGAGGGTGGGTAATTATCAAATAACTTCTCCCGCTCTGGGCGGAGCGGGAGGGTGTGTCAGACTTTTCCTTACTAAAACCCACCCATGTTCCTTCCATTGCCTGTGTGCCGGGGCCGCGATATCCCTTTCGGACAAACTCCCAACCCTGGTAGGCATTGGCCCTTACGGACCCCGTCAGTTGGTGCTGACATCTCTTTGAGGCGCGCGTGGAACACAACGCGCCGTCGACCCGGGCCTGGCCCTAATCGGACGGCGAAGCGCCTGCCTGGGTTCGAACCTACGACCTACAACTCGTAAGTCGGGGCCGTTACCACTGGGCCACCACTGATCTCTAACAAACGACTATAACGTTGATTAATCCACATTTTAAACTCAAAGTGAAAAAAGAATCTCTTTGTTATTTACTCAAGATAAGTTACCTATAACGCTCATGCAATATAAGAGGATTATAATGTTTTACTCAAATGCTCGTTAAGTATCTTCAGGAACATTTTTCATACAGTACGGGGTATAATTAACAGTCTCCGTCAGCTTGTGTATAAAATACTAAACGGCCGCGCCAAGTTAAGAACTTGCTGGTGTGTTATCTTCAGCTTCTAATCCATCACGAGTTTACGAACAAAGTAGTTATCAAAAAGCATCTATAGATATTTATTTATACATTTATGTCAGAAATACGTTACTGAGTTGACTAATGGGGACGCCAGCGCCGTCTAGCGGCGTTCGTGACCGTCTTCAACATAACGCTCGACCCGCAGAGTTCGTTGGTGGCTGTCAAGCAGTGAGCACGTTTTGAAACTGTCGCGCGTTCCGTTTAGTTGTGTCGTGTGTCTACAGTGTGTGAATTGCTATTGTGATTAATTTGATAGAACATAAATTATAATTTGATCTGAACATGACTGATAATAACGAAAGAGACACATACCTCTGTTATATAAAATTAGACATAATATTGATAGTTATAAGCATTGGTACAAACAAACACTCGAAGGAATTAAAGCTAGGTTGGTACCAGATCGTGACCAATTATAAAATGATATGGCGGGCTCTACTCAAACAAAGTGTGTCAGTAATTTGTCGCACGACAATTAATCTTGCCCCAGTTGTAATCTATAGCGAGGGGAAACCAATTCTTGCATTGCAATGAACAATAGGCAGGCATGTATGAGCTTTTAATCTCCGCATAATAAACCCAGTTTATTGTTTGTCTATGAATGCACATAGATATGAAAATGCTATGACGTTTGGACGTTTTATGCAGGTTTACCATATTCCCGTGCCATATTTTATCATGAGAATAATGCCACTGTTGCTCCCAAAAATGTGTTCCATCCCTAAAATTTTAAAAACAAAATATTGTTGTTTGCATTCATAAAAGTAAACTAGCACCATTTACAAGCCTTCTCTTTCTGAAGTTAATTTAATTTCTTCATTGAATTTCATTTCCTGTGAAAACAAAAGCATCAACAAATTAAAGAAGAAACTCCTAACTTACGTTACTTTAAAATTGTCTTATAGTCATTCTCAGAAAACCATTCAATTGTTCGGTCCTTTGTTGCCAATTCCTGGAATTAATACGTTCCTATAATGTCATTGCTCTGTAGAATTTATTCAATAATACACAGAGCTTCCGCAAAATAGATAGATACAGAAGGCTGGCTCATAACAACCAGGAAAACCGCACGCACACTTAGGGGGAACTTTGCCGATGAAACTAAACGCGATCAGCACATCTAAACAGCGTTCAAGATCTGTCAGTGTCATCATTGTTGGGGAGTTTTGACACTGACAACTCTTGAACGCAGTTTAGATGTGCTGATTGCGTTCAGTTTCATTGGTGAAATCGGTCCTTAGACACGCTATACGTGCAGCGAGCGCAAGCGCACTCGCGACTGGCATTCGTATTAGCCAGTTTGAAACCTCCGTTAGTAGGCCGGGGAAATTATGTTTGAACCCTGCACTAAATCCTAACAGTGTTTTTATTTCTGGATCGTGTTTTTGAGCTTAGCTCGTCAAATAATATAAAAAAATTAAACATTTTCCAGGACCGCATCAAGGTACAAAAACGCATTTTTGCGAATAAAAATTGAGGCAAAATAGTTAACAGGAAAATGTTGGTTATATTATGTAAACAATTCTTAAAACTAATATAATATTATTTCAGAATTAAACATTTACATCCACGGAAATTATAATAAAAATAGAATTATGAATTTTTTTAATTGTACTTCAAGCAAAAATATTTACAGCAGTTTTTTTGCATTAAATTACTTAATTAAATATTTTAATACGCTATTCAACAAAATTAAACATATTGTACTAGCGCAAGATATTAAAAAAACTTTTTTTCCAAAATTTTTTTTGCAATAACGGTTCAGGCAAAAATGTAACAGAGTTAAATTTAGTTAAACTAAATTTAACTCTGTTACATTTTTTATATGTTTAATATCGTTGAATAGCGTATTAAAATATTTAATTAAGTAATTTAATGCAAAAAAACTGCTGTGAATATTTTTGCTAGAAGAACAATTTAAAAAAAAATCGTAATTTTATTTTTATGGAAATTTCCATGGACGAAAATGTTAAAATTTTTGACCTACTTGTGATACCTAATCTCTTCGACAAACACTCCATACAAACATATCTAGTTCATATCAGTCTATCATAGTTAATATTTTTTTCTACCACGTAAAATTGAAATTAGATGTTTTCTTTAAAAAAAAAACATACACGCGGGGGTGAACTTTTCGCGGTATACAGTTTAACATACTCCCTTGACCATACCCTACACGTTAAACGAAAAAAATCGCTGTTTTAAATTAATGCAAAGTTAGCCTAAAATTCGGCGTAACTTCCCCGGGCTGTAGAGTGTGCCTATGTGTGCGTGAGCCCTGTATTCATTCGATGTACAAGGTGTAATACATTGAAATAACTGAAAACACCAAAGGGGTCAAATGTACTCGTCAGTGTCATGAGCTACTTTTACAATGGCACCAAGACATAAATGGCGAAAAAAAATCAGCTGTTCCCTACATGTTGTCGAGTTCTGCGAACATGAATGGAGCAATTGGATTTGTTCGCGATTTCAGGTTTAGTCCCATAGTAAAAGTTGTTCATAATGATGAGAACAATGACCCCCTAAGAGGTTTTGAGTTATTTCAATCACCCTTTTTATAGAGCTGAATTCTCCTTCTGCAGATCTATTTAGTGGGGCTTCAAGACGGGATGTTTACGGTATGCCTCGGATTGCTGTTGGCAATGTTTCAGCGTCAGGCACGCACTAAAACATATCATTCCATTAATATTCAGGGAAGCTGCCAAAGGCGTGCGTCTTGGATTGAATACCCCGATCAGCAGTGATAAACATTCGTAATGATAATTATCGTAAATGCGCTGATGTATTAATGTTGATCTATGTTGAATAGTAAGTAGTTTGATATTAATCGTCTTGTTGGTAAAGTTATGTCTGCGTAAACGAGCTTGGTATTCGTTCATTACGCAAGCAGAACAAAAATCTCTTTGAAGGTTTCCCTGTAAACAAAATATTCAAGTTGTACAAAACAAAATGAATATAAAAAAATAAATATTCCACAGTTATAAGGAAAATATCTAGACTTGACGACCTTAATTACCGAACCTAATTTTATAAAGGTCAAAGTGGACCGAACAATTTAAAACCAAAATTATTCAACGGAAGAGCCCCGGAACATTATCCCTGACATTTAATACACGAACGAAACCTCGTTTAATAGCCGCTTTAGATAAAGTTGTTACAGACATAGATCACAGATTCATTTCCATCGCTAGAAAGTAGCCTGTTTACCCGACCCTTGCAGGAATCGAAGCGATTTCCTTTCCTGTATTTTCCTCAAATAGTTGGATGTTCTTACGAGTCCCAGTCGGATCTCTTTATAGTAAGGTTTGTTTATCGGGCAATCGAGATCGACGAACAAAGAACACGGTTCTGTCCATTGTACACTGGAGGACGATCTAAAATGTCCCGGAAACCTATTTGGCTAAGCCCCACAGATTCATTGGCAATCACCCGTCTTTGTTTTCATTTAAAAACGTCGGTTGTTAATTAAAAGTAAAGTGTACTAAGTAGTCATTAAGCGGGATGAAAATATAGTGGGGTATTTAAGAGATTGTCTGTGTTTAGTCGATTGTGTAACGCTAATGCACGGGTTAGCTGTGGGCGAGTGAAAATAATTTCCCTAACTATACTCGTAGAGTTGAAAATTTTTGCGCCAAAGAAGTAGCTACTCTCGATGTAATAACTTTTCAGTTCTGATCAACCACTGCTGTGTTATTTATGTTGTGCCTCCATGAAGATTTTCATTGTTACCTTTACTTTAAACATAAAAACGACTTATACAATATCATATAGCACAGAAAGGTAAAACAAGTAAGTAACATATTAAATCAAACAAATTACTCGTCTTAACCCCTTTAAACGTAGAACAAAGCCTTCCCTCTTACAAGCGACATTCTGACACACGCACCTGCTAAACTTACAGTAAGGAACCTATAAATCTTCCGGCGGCTAATCCAAACTGAGTCCTGGAGGAAAAACGGAGATACAAAATGTACCACGTACGGCAGTATTTTTATAAACCGCCAACGTGGGCGTTTAATGGTGTATGGACTGAATGTAGGACTTATCCTGATAGCGAGAAATAGAAAGTAAGGTAGATAAGGCATACGACTTTATTGTACCTCGATTTTCGAATTTGTATTTTATGCCGCGAGATTTCGTGGCCTGGATTGTATGTAGTAAGATTCCGTTTGATTCACTGCACCCGATCTCCGGGCTTGCGATTGTCTTTTTGTGAAATTGTTGAATCATCTTATAGGTTTTGGCATATTGGCTGCCGTCTAATGTGTTTCCAATTTTAATATTCTGAGTCAGGTATTGTCAGTGGTGAGATGGAAAAATATAAAGTAGAAAATGGAAACAGACTTTATTTTTCTGCTAACCTTATTTCGCATTTGAATTTAATCTTTACAAAATCAAAATCTTATTATGCTATATAAAAAGAAATTTCACATTAAGGGCAAACGGAGTCTTACAAAATGTATCAAATAGAGTCCCTTTGGATAAAGATAAACCGGCGGAAGGCAGGATTTTCCCGGGATTTGGAATCTAAATTGTTTTTTATAGGTCACATTCTACACGCGGCGTTATGGGGAGAAAAGTTTCGCTCTCGCTCCGTCCATTAAATGTAATTGTGCCCATAATAGTTGTAGAGACAAGATTTAGTCACTGTGTGCACATGGACCTCATTTTCGCTTTTAATTACGCAAATTGCATTCTTCCACATTGCATTACAGCAACAGCGCAAGCGTTCTTGTGTCATTACTCTGCGCCCGCGCCGCTTTTGTTATTAATTGTCGGTCGTACGCACCACAACTTATAATTTGCTATGATAATTGTAATTATAAAACAGCTGCGTGCCCTTGTTTTTGCTTCATTCGTAATTACCGAAGAAAAAACGGTGGCAACAGTGGTATTTCATTAAAATAATTGTTTTTTTTTTAAATGGAATTACGCTCCATGCAATTTTGTACCGGTTACATTTGTGGCGGCATCTACATCGCCACATGCGAGCTACGCATCAAAATCCTGACGTCATACAAATCCTGCATCGCGCAATTAGAGTTTACCACGCGAACAGCATATATATAACTTCCCCGACACCAATCGTTAGGCAGTTGCCCGTCAGATACGACACCCGTCTAGTCGGAGGATCCTCCCTTTTCTATAGAGGATAAGTGAACGCTACACCCTGTTCCTCATACCTCTAAACATTTAAACGCCAAACCAAAATAGTAGGTAGCAGTCATTCGAAGCATCCATGAAATTGATTAACAATCAATTAACCACGGCTTCATAGCTCATTCATTAGTGTACAATAAGCGTAAGATATTTATCGCAGAGCATGCATACCATGACCTTCCTCAACTCATCCACCTGCAATTAAGAATGGCTATGACAAATTACTGGTAAGCTTATTTTGTAACCTTCACAAAGGAAACTATTATGAAATAATACAGCGAGAACTAATGAGGACTTTAAAAAATAACTTTGCAATTTCACGGTTCTTTGCAATACACATATTTATCATCAATAACACACGATGCAATTTTAAACTTGTATGCAAGTAAGTCTCGTCGCCCTTGACATATACTTGGAGCGTTCCACTATGTTGGACCACGTTATTTTAAGCTTTCAAACAATGTAAATTAGACCTTATGACCATCATAGTATGTTCTATAACAAGTTGTAAGATTAATTAGTTGGCTCGCTGCCGCCTCAGCACACGTTGACAGGTACTTAAAAGCACTGCCACGCTCCATCAAATATGCATAAGGCCGTCTGCTTCGGTTATGAAAAACGCCTTGTACTCGCTGTACTCGCGTGTGAGTAACTCGTTAATGAACTCGACAACGAGCAATTTATCGCAATAACTGCTAGCTCCGGTGTAAAGTTTCGTTATTTATGTTGATTCGTTACACTTCATACAATTGGGTGCGATTTTTAATCGGTTAGTAATTAGACTTGAGATATATCTTCGTTGGTATAAGCTACTATCAATCTAGTCCGTCCTCTTTTTCGTTATTTATATTGATTCAAACATAAAACTGAATGTAGAACAGACTTATTTATCTTTTCCTTACAAGGAAGGCGCTACCCACATACCTAATACAGAAATATAGGCAAAGCAAAGAGAAAGTAAAGATGCTACCGTTCTTTGTATTGAATCTTACTTTTACTTAAAAAATTAGGATGATAGGCTGAAAAACAAAAAAAAAACAATTTAGTCCGTTAGTCAGATAATAAAAAAATATTAGATACTATTTTTTGCTTTATCAAATTAATAAAAAAATACATAGATAAAACGCATTAAAGTTGGGGAGTGGGGGCTCGCTACGTCACAACTAATTATAAAATATAAATACTCGTGACGATCTCTTTGAGGCGCGCGTGGAACAAAGCGCGCTGTTGACCCGGGCCTGGTCATTATCGGACGGCGAGCTACGGTGGCCGGGAATCGGTCTGCGATTCCCGACGCCCAGGGAGTCTCCAGCGGCGGCTAGGGGTGTGAGGGCGCGAAATTTGCCTCTCCCTCACGCGTTCCGCCTCCTCCTTCGCGAGCATTACTGCTTCGCAGAAAAAGGTGACGGCTTCCCACGCCCTCTCGCTCCGTACCATGGCCTGGACCAGGGCCGGACGCGAGAGATCACTGCCGTCGATCTCCTCCACAAGGACACGGCGGTGCCCCGCCCAAGCCGGGCATACCTCCACCGTATGCTCCATCGTGTCCTCCGGGCAATCCACACAGTGGTGACACCTGGGCGTTTCGCAACTGTGGCGTGCTCAGCACTGGGTTGCGACACTCGCACTCTCCATGACGCCATGAAATCCTCCGGAGCTCTATCCATTGTGCCGTGATTTCTCGCGGCAGCGGATTTACGGCGTTTCGCCTCCTTGCGCCACTCCCAAATGTGCGCGAGGACTTTCGGCTCCAGATCCCATGGCGGCAATCCGGCTAGGAGGCTCGCCGCCTCACCGGAGACCGTGCGGTATCCCCGGACCAGTCGGATGGCCATGACCCTTTCGGATGCGTTCAACCGGCGGGCTGGCCGCAGCCTCAAAGAACGCGCCCACACCGGTACCCCGTAAAGGTCCTAATAATCAACCTAACGGACAAAAAAAAATGTTTAGTCATCATCCCTATTCTGTTGACTTTCGTTCAAGTTGCTATGAACTTTTTCCCACATAAAATACATAATAACGTTTTGAATAAGTAAGAATTAGAAGCGTCGGTTGTAATCATAACAAGTCATTAGCATTCCGACGATGTCGATGACCAAAATTTGGAGTTCACAAATAAACAATAAATGTACAAGTTATGAATATGTATGACTCATTCATAATTACAATATCGTGAACAACATGTCTTTCAAAAGTTTGCTCACGTTGGAATCCGTGAGTCGAAGATGTTACTCTTTAATGCATTTAACGAGTTGCAATTTAAAACGTCTTGCCTTCGGCAGAAGCAAAATCAGCAATTTGCGAAATTGCAGTAGCGTGAGGTCTCTGGTAATTGTAGCCTCTCGCCATTGCTATCGAAAGCGATAAATAAATATGGCGAGGATTTCTCCCGGCTGATGTAAATGCCGCTGATCCGCGCCAATCTCGTCAACGTTTAGTGAGTAAATATCACTCTATCTCGTATTACGTTAAATTTGAAACAATGTCTGTATTTGATTGGTGTCGAGTCGTTTTATAATTTTTTGAGCCTGCATAGCAAGTAGTCCAGGTGATAGTCTTGAATTTTTAATAAGCGTTTAGACAAAAGTTTAAAATTGTGTTTCAATTTCAAATGTGAAGCCTGTCAGTGCTTCTGTTTGCATTTACAATATAATTATCATATTTTTCTTGAAACTTAGATTCAAATATATATTGGGATTATAAGTATAATATCTTCTAAGAGAGGAGGTCGTGGCTAAGTAATAACAGCCGCACGGGTTGATCCAACAGGTTAAGCTATGCTTGTCAGGGTTGGTCCGTGGATGGGTGACCATCTTGACATACCGAGACTCCTCCGTGCCTCGGAAAGCACGTTAAGCTGTTGATCCCGGCTGTCATTCGTGGCTCTTTGACAGTCCTTACGGATCGTCAGAAGCCCGAAAGTCTGACAACCATTCTTACCAAGGGATATCGTATTACCCAGTTACTGGGTTATGGAGGTCAGATAGGCAGTAGCTCCATGCAAAATACTGGTATTCAGCTGCGTTCGGTTAGTGAAAGCCGACCCCAACATAGTTGGGAAAACGTTAGGCAGATTGAAGTTTTGAAATCTTCAAGCTTTTAAAATGTTTCTGAAGTTCCTAATTAAAGGTAGGTAATCCTGTTACACCCTTCGAGCCACAAAAACTTTATGACCTTTACTCAAAATGTACTCGAGTAATGTGAGATCTGACCTTTTATTTTAACAAAACAATACGATATTGTTACAAAACATGCTTACCTAGATTTAAATAATATTATGTAAGGTACTACAGCTTCGTTCCATAAACGAGGTCATTTGAATTACCAAACAAAAGCTCAAATATTATTTAATTTGATAACGATCAAAGTGAGCCTAAACTTTTTAATCACAACAATTAATATGCAACAGTAGCAGAAAGATAAAAGGCCCATTACTTAATTCAGTAAGTAAAACATGCGATAGCAACACTAAGAACAAAAAGTTAATAACCCCACCGCAGCAGCAAAACTAATTTCAAATTATGGAAGCTTTTAGCCCGCAACAAAATCAATTTTCCATATTTAGTGAAAGGTCAAACAGAAGTTTGTGACCACAGCACCTGTACATGACATTTGAAAACGAAGGACCATGGACCTTTAAAATTACTAGTCACAAGTCCCAAATTGAGTCCCACAACCCCCACATTGTGGGAATAACACAATTTGGAATGACAGTAATGTATCCAAGGGTGCATAGATGAGAGAGGGAGAGGGAAATCTGGACTATATAAATAAGTACTTGATGTAGAAGTGAATTATGATAATTGTCTTCTTATAGTGGATGATGCTGCAGACTGCTTCGCAGTTTTTGTCAGGCTATTTCAATATGATGTTTTCATACTCTTGTTTCTTCACATATTTTCAATGGCTGATAAAGTAAAAGAATGTGACGTAGATGCTAAACATATTGAAATTCTAAACGTGTCAGTTTAAAACCGAAAAATGACATACATGAAATAATATTTCCCGTAAAGTTGAAAATGTAATGGTAATCATGGTGAAAATATGACCTAAGAGAGAATTATCTACATCCCAACAGTTCATACAGATCATGATAATAACATAACTATCTAATGAAGCACACACGATCGAATCTAGTAATAATGAGTATATAGGAGCCGTGCCCGATGCAGAGTGAAATTGTGCCTAAAGCTAGGATATGATTTGATTGTGCCTAAAGCTAGGATATAATAACTTTAACATTAACTGTTTATTTAGTGATCAGACATCGTTTGTCACTATCAGTAGCTATGTATGTAGGTTACACGGCAACTGATGGAATACTAATTTTGGATCCATCAGATGCGTTTAAGGCTTCATACTCTGTAGTTTGTATCTACTGTGAATCCCGAATTTCATTTATTTTCAATATTTTTTTAGTGGTATTAGAATCACTTATAAACTGTATTTGAAATAAGATTAGACATTTAAACAAACCTTTTTTACAGATCGTTCAACCGATTCTGACTTATATACCGTAATAGGTACAAGGATGGCATTAATAGCAAAAAAGTGGTTACAATACCAACTGTTTACTGCAGCTGCCATTTGTCATGCCACCAACGCAATAGAAGTCAAAATCGGTTGAACGGACTGTAAAAAAGGTTAATTTAAATGTCGAATCTTATTTCAAATGGAGTACAGTTTGGAGCTAGTTCAAGTCCAACTAAATTAGGTTTGTGTTTGTCGTTTTCATTTATTTCGTGTCTCGTTTTACTCTTGGTTTTCTCAGTAGGTGTCCAATAACAATCTTTTGCTTGTTTTACCAATATTCCCACAAATTTCACCAAAATTCCTGGAAAACCAAAATTAACCATACCCTTATTAATTTTTAGAACATCCAAAATATAATTCTGGTTGATAAAACGGCGCAAGTTTTTAGCATTAGGGATAATATTGCGTTTGCAACCAACAATGTGGCAATAATTGGATCCGGGAAATTGACGGTGGCTCCAACAAATTTCACCTCATCAACCTCACATTGTATGAGAGGATCCCATTCAGTGAACCTTATTAAAAACGATACGAATGAATCATGTAACAAGGTTATTAGCCCTATTTAGGGTATTTATTAAAAGAGGTTTTTGTTGTGTTGTTTGGGTAAATTACTGGCCTACATATTAGTAGTACTTAGAAGAATGAAGCATACGATTATTAAGATTAGTTAATTGTATGAACAGTGCTTATAATAATTTCATGAGAGGAGGAGGATCATTCGAGGGAATAGGTATATTATGGATACATCATCATATATAGATAAGAGGGTTGCACTAAGGTAGCCCGCGAAATTCAAATTTCTTAAATTTTTTGGACTTTGCAGGTCAGTGTCAGATTGTATCTTTATTAAAATATGATTCGCGGCCGTAACAAATATGTTTTTACAGAATTATAATCATTGGAATCAGCAATACAACTACTTATGTTAGAATAATCCTAAAATGTCATGATTTCATGAAATAGTCATTCAATAGGATTATATGAACATAGATGTAGATGATGAACATAGTTGTATTGTTGATTTTAATTCTGTAAAACCATATTTGATATGTTCGCGAATCATATTTAGATCAACATACAACTTGATACAGACCCACAAATTGCACAAAACGTAAGAAAAAATCAATTCGCCTCAAAAGCTTAACATATGGGGGTCGTCACTGATTCAGCCAAAATTCTCCTTATCCCTAAAACAAAAGAAATATATAAGTTGGTACCACCTATTGTTAAAGCAGTGCATTGATATAACGAGTGCGGTGCTCCTGAACAGACTATGCCCCTATCTGCTAGAGTGTCCCAAATTTTCACCAGCACCCTAGACGATCTGAACAACGCCTCTGACGCGGCAATAAATGTGGCCACCTACTGAGCCCAAAAATTATAGGAAACATAGATGTACTATCGAAGAACATCATATCTAAGCGGTTTGAAAACCAAATCCCGTGAACACGATGACCATGTCTGTTCAACGCCCCTATTTGCGTCGACCAATGAAACACAAAAATACATAGTAATATTTTGTCATTTTTGTTTGTTTGTTTTTCCTGTTTTGTAGGCTCTGTTATAATGATCACAGATGTCTGACCCTTTTTCGACCACTAGGAACAGAACAAAAGAAACAAAGATGAGAAAGTTTTTAATTTTAATGTTTACTGTATTTTTTTTCATGTATGTACATAAACAAGGGACAAATCAAAAATCTGATGCTGCAATACTATACTCGTAGGTTGATGAGATTTCTATAGCGGTCGAGCGCTGCAAGGAAAAATAGTCTTTACTTAGATATTAAGTTGATCGATAGTACCTTCGAAACGAAAATAACAAAAGAAAGACGAGTTTGTCCCTGCTACCACATTCCACTCACGATTATTCTTCAAGTCCGGCTTTATCTAAACAAAATCAAATTAAATCTTAATCAATGTTCCAAAAAACAAATAAGACTCTATCTATTATATCCCTAAAGCCCCCGTGGCGGGCTCTAAAGTACATAAAAAAAGATTATTCTATAAAGGATTATTTAATTTAAAAGCTTGCTGATCCTACTTATAACTTTACTCGTTAGGCTCCGCGTTCCGCACAAACTGACTCCCAAGGTGATACCAACTCAAACGGCGAAACTGTACTAAACCAGCGAGAAGGTATTATCTCACTAGCACCGTTTGTGGGATGAGCAGAGGTATCCGACATGATACTAGATACATAGCGACTTGCTACTGCTAGTTGGATATTGGATTAATCAGAATTATCAATCAATTAACAGACATTGAAGGCTGACATGACCGAGAGCAAGCATCAGTATTTTGATTAGGTCTCGTCATCTTGTCGTTGTCCAAATTTTCTTGATTTTTAAGCAATCGAGGCGGGTATGCAGTTAATATCTAAAGAACATCAAAAAGAAAATCATTACCAATTACACACTTTGTTTTAAATAATCTAAAGAAACAACAAAAAATCCAAAGAAAATGTAGAAGAAACACCAAACTTTCTTTCTTGTCCATTTTTCTTAAATCTATCTATAAAATATCAATTAAAAGTGATATTTAAAAAGATATTTAATTTTAAACTATAACAGTTTTTGGGGTTCCGTACCCAAAGGGCGCCAAACGGGACCCTTTTACCCGTTCGTCCGTCTGTCTGTCAGCGGGCTGTATGTATCTCATGAACCATAATAGGTAAACAGTTGAAAACTTTCACAGATTGTGTATTTCTATTGCCACTATAACACACATAGTAAAAATTTGCCTCTTTGGTCTAGTGGTCGCAAGCGCTACTGTTGAGGTCCTGGGTTCAATTCCCAGGTCAGGCTGAGAGTTATCGGGTTCTTTCATCAAGAATTTCTCAGTAACAGCCCGGAGTCTGGATTTGTGCCCGGTTGATGGCAATAGGCTCGCCCCCTATTACACGGGATTTAAACATAACTGGCGAAATGTGGGTGTACTGTAGGTACACCACTGCCTAACACTTCGGGGATTACAGGCGTGATGTCATGTTATGTTATGTAATAAAAAAATAAAAGAGGTAATAATTAAAGGAAACGTGTTTTTTTTCGGAGATTTTTGCTCGATCTTAATACTGTACAGAACCCTTCGTGTGCGAGTCCGACTCGCACTTGGCCGGTTTTATTTATTTTAAATATGAAATAATCATCAGTATATGACATTATGTATACTCGTACCTACTAACTGTACCTACCTACCTCTGCAGTACAATATTGACATAAGATTCTGTCAGATATATCGGTGTATACAACGTGATATTATTATTCACACACAGGGGGTTGCTGCCCATCTTCCTGATCAAATTACTTGGCCAAGTCTGCCCACATGACAGTTTGCGCCGCCATTACAATATCACAGCCTGCCACAACAGCTGTGCAATTTAATATGAACCTAGGACTATGTGGCACACTGTGGTACAAAAAAAGTTGTATGTATTAATAGAAGTTTTATTTTCCCACAACCAGTGGTCCTAATAAGGCGGAATGTTTGTTGAATATTGAGTTTTGTTGTATATAGCGTGGTTTGTTATGTCGAAGCTTAAGAGTGCACCGAGCTTATTGCCAAATAATTGCGTTCGTTTGAACCCTTGTTGCATAATATGTGAGATATTTAAGGATTCACTCTATACATCATTTACTTTAGAAATACGATTACTTGTAGTTTCCTCATTAGAAAAAAAATCCAAAGTAATCTGTAAAAAACAAAATAAACCCTTAGTGCGGCGTCAATACTTAATTAAGGTCATCAGTTTTTTAATAATAACAAAAGTACATGTTTTCTTAACGTATTCATTTTAAATTTTCAAAATGTGTATTTTTTTTAATAATACGAAGGAAATTTCAAATTAACGCGCGAACCGGACATTCTTAGCCCGAGTCGCGACGCTTTCCCGCACGCCAAAAAGTTCGGTGCGCCCTTAAGATGTATATAATGTATTGAATGAATTTAGTTATGTAAAGGGTTCAAATATATATATATATATTTAGGGGTATGAGGAACAGGGTGTAAAGTTCACTCATCCCCCATAGAAAAGGGAGGATCCTCCGACCAGACGGGTGTCGTGTCTGGCGGGCAGCTGCCCAGAGGTTGAAGTCGGGAAGCTTGTATATATGTTTATCGCGCGGTAAACTCTAATTGCGCGATGCAGGATTTGTGTGACGTCAGGTCTTTGATGCGTAGTTTGCATGTAGCGATGTAGATGCCGCTACATATATATATATATATTTTAGAACGTTGCCCCACACTAAATTTCTTCCTGTATCGTGGGTGCGTTTACAAACATAGAAACTCACATACACTAACACCCAGACCCGGAACAG
The DNA here is from genome assembly GCA_947364205.1 of Agrochola lota. Classification (NCBI taxonomy): domain Eukaryota; kingdom Metazoa; phylum Arthropoda; class Insecta; order Lepidoptera; family Noctuidae; genus Agrochola; species Agrochola lota. Next base: position 9,981,543 of record OX376223.1, on the reverse strand, counting down.
CTATTTGCAGATCATACAAATAGGTGTTCCATGCGGGGATCGAACCCGCAACACGTTGCGCAACAGTCGATCGCTCAGCCACTGCGCCAACCGTGTCGTTAATTATTTGAAGGATTAATCTATCCTAGAAACAACGCTTCTCCCTCCTCTATTGAAACTATATTCCGAACTACTTTAATTACTACGATAAAGCTTACGGTTCCATTAACTCGAGGAACAAGCAAATTAGAATATTCCACTTTAATTAATTAATTCTAAGCTTCTAATATTGAATATTTGAATTTAATATTGGTAATGGCAATCTAAATTGGTTCACTTTAATCTTTATCGCTAATTGACCGGAATGTTGCCATATCAAAGTGACAAAAAATAGAGAATCGACTTTAAGTATTACCCTACTTCAAACGGATGTATTTAAAAAGCTATTTAGCCGACATCAAAGTCTCAACATTAGAGAAAAGTTGGTATTAAATGGTCAAAGAACAGCCTATTCCGCACAATTCAGTTTGTGGCAAGTACCTATTGAATAATAAAAGTGGCCGTTGACTTTAATTACGTCTCGGGATCGCTACACTTTTACTGGTCAAGTACTTAATGACTTGATTAACGAACCATAAATGGCCATTTTTTGCGCGGGAGCACGTCAATGGGCAAAGAAATAAAAGAGAAAATTTTGAGGAAGTGGCCCGAAAAACTTAAGCGTTTAATTTTATATAGGACTGCCTCGAATTGTGCTCTTTATGAAGTAAATTTACGACCGTCTGCGGGGTAAAGTCTTTGCTCTTATTCCGGGTATTAATTCATCTCATGTGTATTGCTCCTTATATAAAATTTTCTGCGGTGTTAAATAAAACATGCTTAATTATAAACTTTGCACCGTTATGCGTTCTAGGGAAAAGGATAACGTTTTTTAAGACTGTTTAGGATCTTACTTGTGGTAGAAGGGAAAGTACCTAGTTAAATAAGGAATATTTGGTGTTTCGTCCGTAATAAAGGACTACAGATAGAGAAGTAGGAGATTAATCTGGAATATATGTACGTACTATCGAAGAAGTTCATATCTAACCACCGTAAGGACTATTCTTGCTTGCAGCGCTCGGCGGCTGTAGAACCGGGCCGGTAACAGATGTGGTTGTCGTGTTCACGGGATTTTGTTTTGAAACTGGTTAGATATGAACTTTCTTGATGGTACCTACCTTATTCACCGTCCTCGTTGTTGTTTTAATTTTGTACCTACTCGAAATAGATCGTAAATTAGTCACTCTTTGTGAAAATTACTTGTGTGTGCGCTTGTTGGCACGCTTCTCTCAGTCTGCTCCGACTTTCAGTATCTCGGTTCACTCGTGCAAAGCGATGGCGAAGTAGATCGCCCCGGTTAAGCACAGAATGAACACTGGATGGATGAAATTGCAGCAGGTCATGGGAACAATCTGCGACTCCCGCATTCCCCGTAAACTCAAGGGGAAGATATATAAAAAAATGGTTAGGCCTGCTGTCTTGTATGGATCAGAATGTTGGGCCACAAAAGGGATGCATGAAAGGCAATTGCGTGCAGCTGAGATGAGAATGCTAACAGGGATGTGTGGTGTTACACGAAAGGGTAGAATAAGAAATGAGTCGGTACATGATGTCGGTGATGCGGAGGAATGAGGAAAATATTGTTAGGAATGTTTTGGGTATGAATGTCGATGGCTATAGTAGGGGAAGACCAAAGAAACGATGGATGGACTGTGTGGATGATGTTATGGTTAGAAAGGTGGTGACTACCGAGATAACGACTAATAGTGTGGAAGAAAGGGACATGTTGCGCCGACTTCAAATAAACGGGGATAAGGGCAGGGGAATGATATGTGAAAATTACTTAGTGTTTTAAGAGCAGTGATAGCCTAGTGGTGTGACCGTCGGACTGCCAAGTCAAAGGTCTCGATTTCGAACCCAAGGCACGCACTTCTGACTTTTCGGATTCATGTGCATATTATATAATTATCACTTGCTTCAAAAATTGTGAAGGAAAACATCATGAGGAAACCGGCATGACTGAGAGATATTTCTCGACGGCATGTGAAGCCAAGTCAGAGGCTTATAGGCGGCTTTAAAACTCTGACACCAGGTTAGTCACTATCCACACGAAAAGAAGAAGACTTAGTGCGGATTTCACCAACGAAATTGAACACGTTCAGCACATCTAAACGCGTTCAAGAGCTGTCAGTGTACAATATTCCATAACAATTTTGACACTGACAGCTCTTGAACGCGTTTTAGAAATGCTGATCGCTATCAGTTTCGTTGGTGAATTCAGCCCTTAGTGTTTTAGCAAGGTTTCAACGTATGTCTAAAATTGAATAATTCGTTCATTTTCTTGCAAATTGAATGTCCGCATTTAAATTAGGCATTTAAATTTCAAGCATTAAAGTTTCTTCATCCGGCTTTGATTACTTGTGAACAAGTACTCTCAACTCAATTATTTTACACAGAAATTAATCATAAATCAATCCAACAACAAGAAAACATCCAAACAAACCACTTCCAAGAGTGAACCTAAGTACCTACACTTAAAAGTTTAAATTGTCCAACTTGTAAGTCAATAAATTAATTCAGATATCTCTTTAAAACTTGTTATTACCAATAACAAATTGGTCCCAAAATAAGGCACGAACAAGTAACTTAAAGCATTTTGTATTATTTTCTGCCCTCTAAATTCTGCTTCTGGCGTCTATCAGGGGTTTTAGGAATATATTTGTGAAATTTATGCGGAACAGAACAGAGAAATTAAGCATTAATTTGCTATCCTTCCAGCTGAAATTTGCATATTTATTGAATCGTAAATTCATTATTTGTGATCTACATGGAACAACCTCTTGTACTCGACTCGGCTGTGCAGTGCGCTCGAGCTCACAAAGCGATGTTTACTACATAAACATCGCTTAATTGTTATTTTCAAACTATCATGGCGGACAACACTCGAGCCAATGTATGCTACTAGATACTCAAAGTCACTTGAAACCATTGCTTGGTTGTGAATAACATTTTCCATGTCTTATTAATGCATTTAAACTTTGAACCGCAACAATATTATATAAATTAAGTCTGTGGTAATTATTGAGGAACCTTAATATTATACATAATAAAAACTTTACACAAAAAAAAAACAACCGACTTCCGAAAAAAAACACTACAAAGTGAAAAATAACTTTAATTTCGGAAGTCGGTGTCTTTGGTTTTGAATTTTCATTTTTTGCCACCGACTTCCGAAATTAAAGTTCTTTTTGACTTTCACAAGTCGGTTGTTTATTTTTGTAAAAAGTTTTTATTTTTTACTTTTTAGTTGTGGTACCTACCCCACACAAATTCGAATACCACTACCTGCTATGTAAATAACAGTCACAGGAAGTTATCATCATATCATCCACATATACTAAGTGGGAAAAATACGTATTATTGAAGCTTACTCAAAAACTATCCAAGCAAAGTTAATACAATTCATATGGGACCAATCCGGAAGCATACCCTTTCATACAAAAAAATAATTTTCAAAATCGGTCAACAATTGACGGAGAAATCGGGGGAGTCCTCCTTTTTGGAAGTCGGTTAAAAATAAAGGTAAACCACTTTTCAAACGTACATATTTTGCCAAATAACTTACAGAGAGTAAGTTATTTGGCAAAATATGTACAACGTTTCATTTGTTTTCTTCTTAGTCAGGTGACCATTCAACAAAAAAAAAACTCAAAAAATAAAAGCGCCAACTTTTTAATTCGTATAATTGATGATTCTGCGACTTCCTTCCTTCTTCACTTTAATGAAAGGGTTAATCTTTCCTTTTAACGATTAATACCTGCCCCAAACTTATCTTTCTTAGATTACAATTGTGTTTCAAACAATTGAGAGCACCTTTTGTCTTCTCACCTGGGTTGAGTGAAGCCCTTTTACCTACTTTGTACCTACCAATCAAGGGGACTTGGAAACAGACTTACCTGAAAAGAAAAAATATTGAGTTAGTTATGATAAAAGTGTAGAAACATTGAATAAAGTTTCTTCTTGTGGAAGAAGAATAAAAATGTTCTATTTGTAGATCAATCGTTTATCGACTTTCAAAAGAGCTGAACAAAGTTTTCAATCCTACACTTAGTTTGTTCAGTTTTTGTTTGTTAGCATTGTGAGTAAAATTATGAATATTAAACCAGACTGGGAAGAAATGTTTATACCTATATTGCCTTCATTTTCACAATGAACATAATAGGGATGTCGACTGGGGCAAAAAAAAAACTATTTAGTCCGTCAGTCAGATAATAAAAAAATATTAGGCACGTGTGTTTTACTTTATTATATAATAAAAAAAGGTTTAGTTATGACGCATTAAAGTTGGGGAGTAAGGGCTCGCTACGTCACAAGTCAGTATAAAATCTACCGGATAGTGACGTCATGCCACATTTTAACGTATTGCCTACTCAATGTATTGCTGTAGTCTTTTGATTACGTAAATAAAGAGAAAATACGTGTCCAATATTTTTTTATAATCTACATGACGGACAAAAAAATATAAAATATTTTTTTTTGTCAACATCCCTATTAAGGAAAGTTCAAGTCAATCATGATCATTGTCAACCAGCTCTACGCAAGTACTAAAAAACCACGAACAATTCCGATACTGCACCACTTTCGAAACGAGCCCGTTCCGTTTTTTGCTCGCTACTAAAAACAGCGACAAAGAAACAAAGGAAAGGCTTATTGTGTACAAACAGACCACTGCGTTACGGATTGTAGATACAAAATTGTACATACCTACTTTGAAAATGAAAACGTAACTCTTGAAAATACTTAACATGACGTTCTCAAAAAACTGAAAACATGAAATTAAATCATTTTCAATTTTCAGAGGCGGTATCCCTAAACATTCATGTTTTAGGAATTCAGCTTAAAAAAAATACGATATAATAAAGTTTATTCAAATCCTTGTTTCCAATTGATTTAATTTCTAGATAAACGTATATCAATAATAATAATAATAATTTATTTATTTTTCAAATAATTTACAGACGAGAAAATACATTATATAGTAGCATTATATAGTAGTAGTATACAAAGACAGGAACTAAATACATAATTATGCTGTAACCACAAGGTCTGTACATAATTGAGCCCTGCCTCTTAAACTAGGGTGACCTGTATCTTAAGAGACAGTGATCAGCTATAGGTATCATAAAAAATAGACAAAACTTGTGAAGTGTGTCAGTTTGCCATGTTTGTGTGTTTGTGTTTATACTTCTGTAATTATCTTACTTATATATAGAATGTATTTTTTATAAACATAAATTTATGGTAAAAAGGAGGAGAAGGAAGTGCAACTCAAAATGTGGGAGAGTGTGTGTGAAAGTATGTAACTGCTCACCCACATGTATATGGAGAGTGTGAGTGAGTGTAAATTATGAGTGTGCAATGCGAAATAGATATTATTATTAAGCAATGTATGTAAGTAGGGATTCTGTTTGTAAATAGTATATATATCAACTTTATGTTTGTATAATTAAGTTGACTAGTTCAATAGTAGGTTCTATTGAAAAACTCTTTTTTTTTTAAGTTGTAGCGCAAACTGACTTGTAATTATTATATGTACGTATATTTATTTTTCCAGATACACATAATTGTTTACATTTTTGGAAACTAAGATGTGAACACATGATACTAATTATTTCTTGTCTGGTCTACATTACAAATACTCGTAAGTTCTGCATATTTATACGCAAAAACTCTCTACGCAATAGGGACCCAGTTACCAAGTTTCCTGCAAGACGCTAAATGTTTTTGTTGTGGTTGCCAGCACCATTAACATAGTTATTCGAGCATAAAATCGTCTATTGACTCTCACAATGTCGACTTGAGCTTCGACAAACAAACGCTGTTGACGTCAAGCTGCTGTATTTGAGGCGAGATTTCGGTGTAAACTTGGTGACTACATTTCGGAATATGGACGCGTATTATACGAATATTTCTACAGAATATACAATATTTTGTAGAGATTTTAATATTTTTTTTATATTGAATATACAATTATATAGAATGTAAATAAACTCAAGCCTTTTTTTATGGGGATATGCAGAAACTACAGAACGCCGAACTGCTACAATCCTCCTTTGCTTGGATTACGTTCAAACACCTCTAGTGAAAAACATCAGCAATAAGCAAAATCTACTATGAAAGTTATTAATAAGCTGTAAAATTGGCTCAGATATTAAGAATAGGGTGCTATCTATTCCATAACTTTATTGTAAATTGAATATGCAATGAATCGAGCGTGTCAGATTTATATAAATAAAGAATTAATAAATTATTTTTTAGTCTCTTAGAATTATTAATACGAAAAGTGAGTGGGTAGTATTTTCCGCATAACAAGTCATCGTGTCATATACCTAGGACTTGGGAAATTTAATTAGAGTTCTCTTTATCGCTGTATATTTATCTCAAATTCTTTCATCGCCAGGCAACCATGAAGTAAGTAATAAGCTTTCGTATAGAAATGCGAGGCGAAATAAAATTCCATGAACAGGATCTGGAACAAATTAAAATCAAAACGTTCTCAACAGCGCAGTCTCGTCTCACAAAACTAAGATAAACTTTTACAATAAAACGTTCAGCATTTTTAATTTCCGTTTCAAGTTCGCGACGCTTTACGAGATTAAAATGAAATCTGGTAACAAGTTCTTCTAACATTTAATTAGTGGCGCCAAGAGCTCAGGAAATGAGACATGGTACTTACTGCGAGCAACACCTTCGTGCGTGACTACAACAATACGTCTCAACGTCTCCATACTGCGCCTCAACAGATTTTCTTTATTAAATTCGGCCGAGGCGAAAAAGAAAATCCTTTTCGCAGACGTTTGTAAGTCCAAAAACTGCGACGTGAAAAATAAAACAGCACTTTAGATTCACAAAAGGAAAACTTTAAACAAAACGGGCGCTTTCTCTATGCAAACGACGCGGCGTCTGTGGGCGAAAGTTTCCGAGTGTTGCCGAGTTGCCGTGGTCGCAGTTGACGAAGTCGCCGACAAGCCACAAAGACACACACCCCATACTTGATAGCAGAATTCTGATTTTTCATAATGCACCTCACGTTTGAAGCACCCACCGAGCGACAAGATACAGTTTGCAATATTCTCGCTCGGCTTACGTCGGGTGTGTTGTTAGTGTTTACTTACACAACTATGTACGTACACAACACGTACCTATCACGAAGCTCTTCTATAAAGCGTAAAATCAATACATTATGAATGTAAATGCAGCTTAGCAAAATGTTACCGCCTAGACTTTCTCAACTGAACGCATCGTGTGAATATTCCCCGAGGCACTGCGCGGCATACGTTCCACTTATCATTTTCGATTCTGAAACATGGAAGTGTGCTGTCTGCATGTCAAACTTGACCGGACGATTTTTTACAATCTGTTTTACCCCCTGTGGACTTCTGTCCTCGTGACCTATTTATTTATTTATGATTCAAACAAAAATACATCAAAGAAGTTATTTTTCCTTTTGACATGGTTTCCTCTTACAGTCATATTTTTGGTGCCAATAAATATTTTGTGAAATTCTTCTCCGGTCCAGTGTAATTAAAAAGTTGTTGGCATTTCGACTTCTTAGATGTAAAAGCTCGAAGTTTATACGACAGTCGAAATTGTGTTATGCTAGCCAACCGGCGACAATTCTGAAAGCACGTTATTCAATTTTGAACGCATAGAATAGATGTGTGCAAAAGCACACGGTTTATCCAAAATAATATTTCGAACATACAAAAGCTGTATCTACCACATTATAATCTGGTCGCACATCTATTGTAGCAAATGATAATTACATTATTTCATTCGTGAAATTGGTTAACCAATCTATTGGAAAACAACAAGGTTGGAAAACACAAGTTTATTTAGTTAATTAATCATCCACGATGAATAGGCTCCCTACAAAGTATACGTTATTAACTGGTGTTTGATCTCGTTGATAGACTGGTTAATAACGTTGTATTGCCTAGTTCGTTTAGTGATACGAGTTGTACACCAGAATTCAGAACCAGGTGACTGCTACCTAAATTTCTAAATTATTCCGGACCTCAAACAGATTGACAAGTAATAACATCGTTTGAAATTCGAACACAAAAACAAAAGCCGTTCATCAATTTTCAATTGGAGCATAGAACTCATCAAACAAATGCCCACTAGACGCAAAATGTATGGAAGTTTGGATTGGGTTTGTTATTAGCGCTGACTCAAGTATTAAAGTTTTCCTCTGCCCCTCGGCCGACGCACTAATGGTATTATCGTTTTATGATTGTTTTTATAGGTGACTAGCTTTTAGGGACAGTTTCGGTAGTTCAGACTAATGTTTTTTATGTGTAACCTTATCTTTAGAGGCTGGATCGGCTCGTTGAGATAACATCTGATATTGGTTTTTGTTAGAAAGAATATTTACCTTCTTAGTTTTCGAGTATGTTTTGAAGATTTGACTATGCTCAGGGTGGCAGGGACATCGACGCGAAAACTTTTGCCATGGATTCAGTACATGATTCCGAACCCCCTTGAGTAGAAATTTTTTTACTCAAGGGGGTTCGGAATCATATATTTTTTTTTACAATTACTGAAAATGAAATCTAAGCAAAGACTCTCGCCCCAAAAAGTGTGGTCAGCTATCACCATAAATCCCTTGCTATATTTATCCACCAAAGTAATAACTCATTTTGATATCTAAAACTTTAAGTCAACACTATCCTAAGCTGATATCTATTATTATATTTACAATATAAATTGGAACTATATTTCAAGCGGAAATTGACTCCAAAGTTTCATGGCACTTCTAGCCACCATGGAATAATGCCAGGTCAGGACTTTGTCGAATTTGGAGTGTGGCTATAAGTATTTATAGACACATACCATGTCTCTTGTTTACAATGACCTACAAAGACCTTTATTGGTGTCAATATTGGGACTATTATATCAACATTCAAAATTCAAAAGTCATTTATTCAAACTGGGCTGAGAATCAGCACTTTTCGAACGTCAATTACATAAGACAGTCCCCCAAAACGCCCACCCATCACCACTTCCTAGTGCATTAGCTGGGAAGAAGAAGTGGCGCAACAAACTCCCCAGCAGCACAGCTGTCTGTTCAGTTAGAAGAACAACAAAAAGAAGATTCTATATATATTCAAAATAATTTACATTACGCAACACAATTTAAATTATTAGCCATATGTTAGCTAGCACACGCCAATATACCAGACAAAATCATCGAGAACAGCTACGCTCAGGCAGAAATAAAAAAAAATACGTAAACAGAACTTAATATCTAAATAAAACCCCCCAGGCATAAAGGGCGTGCCCGCTTACATATAGTTGTAACTGGAAGTTATAAATGATAAACTAGGACCATCGAGGTAAAATAAATAAACAAACAGTTAATTACTAATAACAATAAATAAACTGATCAATTGTCGAGGTCACTAGCTAACCACATATTGCAATACAACTCATAAAAATAAAACATTGTGATGAGTAGATTATGTCAACAATAAATTAAATTTAAATAACTTGACTTATAAAGTCAAATAAAATAAACTATTATATAAACTCATATAACTTGTCAGTAGGTAAGCTGGAGAAAGAACATAAACATTGTCTTGAGTTAATCACAGCGACCAACTATTCTTATCATTTAAGTAGTCGTTGATAGAATAGTGTGCCTTTGAACAAAGCTTGGATTTTACTTTCGTTTTAAACGCATTAAAAGGCAAATCTACCCGAGAAGAGGGTAGCTTGTTATAAAAAGTTATACCAAGCCCAACAAATGAGTTATGAACCTTATGAAGCCGGTGAACGGGAGCTCGTAGTTTCTCCTTATTACTAGTGTTAACATTGTGAAAATCACTGTTTTTAGTGTATAAGTGTATATTTTGCCTAATATGTAAGATATTGGCGAAGATGAATTGAGATGCCACCGTGAGGATACCAATATCTTTGAAAAAATCTCTCAAAGAAACTCTGCCACCTAGCTGGTAAATAGCTCGAACAGCTCGTTTTTGAAGGACAAATATATTTTGAATATCAGCAGCTTTGCCCCACAGCAGAAGACCGTAGGACATAACGCTATAAAAATAACTAAAATAGACTAAACGAGCTGTATCGACGTCAGTGTATTGTCTTACTTTCCTGACGGCGTAGGCGGCTGAACTGAGCCTTCTCGCTAGGCTCGATATATGTGGGCCCCACTGAAGTTTGGCATCTACTGTTATGCCCAGAAAAACTGCCGAGTTTAAGGATTCAAGCACCTCTTTATCTAAGACGATGTTGGGACCTAGATTTCTAACATTAGGTAGGGCGAACTTAACACATTTCGTTTTCTTAGCATTGAGAACTAGGTTATTTGTCGTAAACCAATCCGTAACCATTGAGAGTGCACTGTTTACATCGTCAAAATCTTGTCTATTCCTGTCTACTTTAAAAATAGGAGAGGTATCATCTGCAAACAGTACAACGTCACAGATACCCTTTAAATAGAATGGTCAGTCATTGATATACACTAAGAACAAGAACGGACCCAGTATTGAGCCTTGAGGTACACCTAACTGAACTGGTAGCCCGGAAGATTTTACACCATTAACATCTACACCTTGGGACCTATTATGTAAATAAGTATTTATAACGTTGAGAACTTTGTTTTGCACACCGTAATGACGTAGTTTACGCAAAAGCGTGTCATGGTGCACGCAATCAAAGGCTTTGGAGAGATCACGTAAAACCCCAATAGCATTTTGCGAGATCTCCCATGCGTTAAATATGTGTTTCAGCAGAGCAACACCCGCATCCGTAGACGAACGACCTTTTGTAAAGCCATATTGTTCATTATAAAGGAGTCTATTTATTAACTTTTCAAATATTTTGCTAAATGCTGGTAAGATAGAAATAGGCATGAAATTGCTGACGTCATTTTTATTACCTGATTTAAATAATGGTATGATTTTACTATTCTTCATGAGTTCAGGAAAAGTTCCTAAATCAAAACATTTATATAAAGTAACAGCTAGATAGGGGGCTACGATGTCTATTATATTACTTAAAAGTTTAATGGAGATGCCCCAGTTATCACCCGTGTTTTTAGATTTGAGTGTGTTAAAAACATTAACTACATCACGAGGCGTTACATGTTCGAAGCTAAATAAGGTACGACATTTAGTCACACTACTATGCAAAAGGTTTTCAGCTTTAGACGGGGATGAATTCAAGGAGCGAATCGTAGTTATATGGTCGTATGTGGTCAAAAAACTCATTAAATGCCTCGGCTACGTCGGCAGCTGTATTAACTAATTTATCGTCTACCATAATCTCAAGTTGTTTTTCATGTCTAGGTATACTGTCTATATAGGGACTATACTAGTAGTACCTATAATGCAAAGCTATAAATAACAAAAACGAACACAGTATACCTACACTCTCAGTATGCTCAGTTTCAAAAGTATCTGACGAAAATGTAAACAAGTTTATCAGAAAACCTACCTGTGGATGCCAATTTGTAGTGCCACTTACAAATTGAGTACTGGGATTTGATTATTTAATACTTACCCGGAATATTCTAATATTAAATCAATTTAAGGCTTCCGATACATGACGCCGGAGCTGCACCGAAGCTGTAACGGCGCCGGACCGCAAGATGAAAAAAAATTAGATCTACTCAGAATGAAAATATAAAATCTACGCGGTGCGACGTATGGGCGATATTCATTCGTGTACACAAACATACGATCAGAAAGCCTAAAGATGTTATTCATTTGACATTTTGGGTTAATTAACTTAAATTTTCGGCGATGGTTTTTCTTCTTGCTAAAAGTGCTGAGATATAAAGTTGAAACCTTCTAAATAGAGATGAATATTTCACTAATTCCATTTAGTGAGTGCATGCGTAAGAATTTAACCTAAACAGACGTTTGTTTACACTTTCATCAGATACTTTTTGACCAGACTTTATCTATTTGTGCCTCACTTCATTGCAACTCGTAAACGTCTTCTGAGAACCTTCTAATCGAGTGTTGTAGATAACTGTTCCTCTAAAATACTTCTTCCATTGAAAACAATAAAGGCGAAAATGTAAATTGCTGTCATTTGGCAGTGTTCCTTCTCAACCAATCTTTAAGGACCCGTGGTCTAGTCAAAGCTGTCATGACATTGTAATCGAGCCAATTTAGTTTTTCTTGACGTTTCAATGAGTAATAATAACCGACTTGAGTCATCGTTCCAAATGGATTGTTATGTTTAACTTTGTCAAAATTATGAGCGAAGTGCCCAAAAAGTCGTAAGTGTTCAAAGAACCTACCCAGTTCAGCCTCAAATATGCAAGCCTATGTAAGCAGATGCTTGCGTAAATTAGCTCTGCACCTAGTTAAGATATTGTTTCTAAATTGCATTCGATACTTGTTGTACTTAGTTCAAGTTTTACCGGCTTCACCTTGTTACAGAACTAATTAATTCATGAACCTATATCTATACATATTATAAATTAAATTCGCTTTTCGTGTTTGTCTGTATGTCCGCGTTGATCTTCTAAACCAAGCAACAGATTCTGATGAGAATTCACCATCTTTTTTAGAGAATTGATTCCGGAAGGTTTATGTGTATAATAAATACGTTACATGAGCCACTAAATAGCGCAATTCTTGGCAATTTCTATATAATATTGGAAAATTGTATAGTCGCTTGTGTACCGTTAATATTAAAGTAACATATAACTAAGAAATCTCGATGTTTTTTCAAGTCGTAAAAACCGTGCGAAGCAGGAGCGGGTCGCTAGTTGTTAATAACACTAAGTAAATAGAAATGCATATTTTTTTTTTTTTTTTTTTAATTATATATATTGAATAACTGTTTGTAAAAAAGGCACAAATGCTTATAAAAAATATTGTTGACTAAGTTTTTTTTTTTAAACGCTATGATGTTCCTTGGTTCCCTAAAAAAATAAGACTGGATGGCCTAATTATTATGGATCACAATTTTTTTTTTTAATAACGATAATTTAACAGAATAAATACTTCCTTTAAGTGTTATTGTATATCGCATGAAGCCCCATACGGAAGCAGATTAAAATGAGACTAAACATGAAAAATAATAAAAATTAAAGATAAAATTAAAAGTGTAAAAATACAATTATTCTGTCAGTTGATGGTTATGTTGGAACAAATAATTTATCGTGGGAAAATTAGGTAATCTATTAGCCTGTTTTTGTAACGCCGTTGTTCTATGTTTTTCTTTTTAGGGTTCCGTACCTCAAAGGAAAAAACGGAACCCTTATAGGACCACTTGTGTGTGTGCCTCTGACCGATTAAGTTGAAATGTCAGTTTCTGTGATCCAAACACTTACGTGTAGCGAAAATAAGTGAATTTTGAATATGGGGGTCACTTTAGGGTGGCAAATTTAAAAATAAAAAATAAACAGTTTTGCACACTGTGTGACATATCAACTTAAAGGGCTTGTTGTGACGATCTCAATTTTTTTTGTAAATAATTTTAAAATAGAAACTGGAAGATATTTAAGAAAATATATGACAATTGACCATTCCCCCTTATCTCCGAAACTAGTAAACCTAAAATTTTGAAAAAAATATAGACAATAGTTCCATAATTATAGATTACAGAAAAACTTATAAGAAGTCTATGGTCTATATCTCAATATCGTGCGTACAAACTTATATTTTCAGTTGGAATGTATGGAAGAACATGTTTTTCAACTACAATGTTAAGTTTTTCCTTAGGGTAAATTCATCCTACTTACGGAACCCTTCATTGTACGTGGTCCGACACGCTCTTGGCCAGTTTTTTGTAAAACATTAATATAATCATTTTAATAATAAAACTTTATAGCTTCTTCCTTATTGCGATTAGATAGAATTATAATTGACAGTTGTTTATTTAGATAGGTACCTGTTGTACTTAAAAACTACAAATTAAGGGAAAACTTTCTAGTCACAAAGAGCTCTAGATTGCTTTTTAAATTCCAAATCATAAATGGAACTTTGAACTTAACTTTTAACTGGCAGTGATAGCCTAGTGGTGTGACCGTCAGACTGCCAAGTCATAGGTCTCGAGTCCCTGCTGGGGTTGCGGGTTTGTCTGAAAGGGATATCGCGGCCCCGGCACACAGGCAACGGAAGGAACACGGGTGGGTTTTAGTCAGTAAAAGTCTGACACACCCTCTCGCTCTGCCCAGAGCGGGAGAAGTCATTTGATGATTTCCCATAAAAAAAAAAAAAAAAAAAAAAAAAAATTGGTCTCGAGTTCGAACCCAAGTCACGCACTTCTGACATTTCGGATTCATGTACGTATTGTATAATTATCACTGATTTAAAAAACGGTGAAGGAAAACATCGTGAGAGAAATTTCTCGACGTCATGTGAAGCCAAGTCAGAGGCCCATGGGCGGCCTTAAAACTCTGACATCAGGTTAGTCACTAACCACACGAAAAGAAGAAGAATGGAACTTTTAAAACAAGTCCCTCCACCCAATAGTCATTCATTTTATAGGATTATTTCTCAATACTCAAATGGGAATTTCATTCAAAAATTTTGGATTAAATTCTAAATACAGCGATATCGGAAACGCATCAGTAGAGAGAAGGATCTCTTTCCGTTTTCCGCGAAAGAGATTTAATAAGGCCCGTACTGTTAGTTATAACATGATTTATATTGCAAAATGAAATGCCTGGCACATGTGTTCAGTCGACGGGCTTTAATAAACTTCAGAGCTAAACGAATTGCATCGTGTAATTGCTAGCAACGAATTAATACGAACGCTTATTTAAACTACATTTTTTACATTTAAATGAAATGGATAAAGTCCATGCAGTTTTGTTAAATTGGAAATCAGCATGTGTGAAATCCGGTATAATAGAATGTCAGTACAATTTCTTTTCATACATTATGAAGGAGCATTCAAAAAGGATTTATTTACAGTTTTGATTTGGGTATTATAATTTGCACTAAAGAGTAATTTTACGGCTGATGGGTTGGTAAATTAATTTTGGGTTATTTAATTTCAGTCTTTTTACACTTTATTAAACACAATTTTAGTTAGCTTGCTGTTTGCATTTAAAATTTAAAGGCTTGTCGCTCGACACATGTTACTCAATTTTGATTCATTAATTATTTGCTTCCTTTTTAGGGTTCCGTTCCCAAAGGATGCCAACGGGACCCTATTATTAAGGTTCCAGTGTCCGTATTTTTTTTACTTAAGTTTTTTTTTTTAATATGTCGTGTTAAATATGTACCCTTCGTGTTGCCGCTTTTTTATCTTATTTGTAAACTAAGAAATACATTTGTACTGGCATTGACCAGGATATCTTCAAGGTTAAATAATATTACGATGGTCCAAAACGCCTTTAGTGACCGCATGCTCAGACAATTTAATAAGCGATAACAATTTGCCAAGATGAAGAAAACAATAAACCCGCAAATTAATGTGATTAAAATGGTTTCTGTTTTCTTTATTATTTTTCCATATTCTCTTAGATAGCCATTCTCTCTTTTGAAAGGTCTAAAACAATGGCCTCGACTTGCGTCGCGAAGTTGATGGCATAATGAAAACCTGCAATGAGAACTTATATGATAGACAGCTCTTTCCAGGGCTTATGCAAAATATACCAAATAACAAAAAAATACAGGAACATAAATGTAGGTTTCTCTTCAAAATAATAGGTACACTTGGCCTCAAATAGGTCCCTGTTGAACATTCAGCCGTCATACTTAGGAACATATAAAATTAGCGAAATAAAGTCGTGAGGTCGAATGTGCGGTAGACCCAAAAGTGCTAGAATGTGTAATGTAACATGTGTTACATTACATCTGACACAATGTGGGGCCATGAAAGCCGACGCTTATCATTTGTACGCGACCAGAGTATCTAAGTTGAAGAAGGCTTTTAGCAAAAAGAAGCTTGTTCACATTGGCCTCATAGTTTTTTTTTGGTAATAATGATTCAATTGGTAAATATGATGAATAAGCGCCATCTTATCTTTATTTGTCACAACTGAAGCCTTCCTTTCTTATTTTCCTTACGATTCGGAATTGAAGTGGAATAAGTATTTATAAGTAAGTAATTTTATTATGAATCAAGAAAAGCTCATGAATTTGAATGAAACAGTAACTAATGAATATACTTTCCAAAAAAGGTCCAAATTCAACAAAACTCACTACAGATTAATTATAAGAAAATATGAGAATTATCCATATCACGGATCCAATCCACAACCACAGTAAGACAAAGGGCGGAAAACAACTTGATATGTAGTTCACAAACTATATGCATTTAATAATTCACCAGAGATAGCTTCTCTAATCTCGTATTATTCGTATCTTATCCTCCACTTAAGAAACTTGGGCGTAATAAAGATCCTGAACTGAATTGGTCTTAACGTCTCCCGTCGTCTGTGCGTTATCACTAGTCCGCGCGGGAGTTGTATTTACCCTTACTGAGTTGTTTTACCCTTGTTACCCCAGCTGTGTTATTCATGAACGCGGTTTGAATAAAGATGAACGATTCACGTCGAACTACTTTCGAACCTTTAAGCGCGGTATCAACTTTGAAATCAGTTGCGAATGTACGAGTTCGTTCTGGTAAAGAAGCGCCGAGATACACGTGTTGTTTGTGTATTAATTACTTAGTCATCCTGTCCCTATTTCTCTTTAAGGCTTGTGCAAACCAGCGCGACTTGTCGCGCGACGCGACACGAATAATACAATTTCTAAGAAAACTTCACAGTATAACAATAACCGCTGTCGCGTCGCGCGACACGTCGCGCTGGTCTGCACAAGCCTTTAGGCATCTTGATATTCATTTTCATCACTAACTTTGGGTAGGTACGATAATAGGTATGACGACTGGGTAAAAAAAAAACTAATTAGTCCGTCAGTCAGATAATAAAAAAATATTAGACACGTATTTTTTGCTTTATCATATTAATAAAAAATTACTTAGATAAAACGCATTTTAAGTTGGGGAGTGGGGGTTGCTAAGTCACTAGTATGTATAAAATCTACATACTCGTGACGTCAGCGCACATTTTACCTCAATGTATCGCCGTAATCTTTAGATTACGTAAAAAAAGAAAAAATACGTGTTCAATATTTTTTTATAATCTCAATGGCAGACTAAAAACATTTCTTTTGTCATCATCCCTATCTTTCGTGGGAAACTGAATAGTTGAATGTTATAAAATATCAAATTAGTGATAATATCCAACATATTTTATTTCAGAATAAACCTCTGTATTCCTAACGAATTTTCGTTCAGAAGATTGCGCGATAATGAACCACCGGTACAACCAACATTTTCCTATTCAGTAAATAATATTTATTATCTGATACAATAAATCTATTCATTGTATCCTCTGATAAAAACACCTCTATAATACCAAACTGTGCGTGAGCAATGCAATGAGTCTTCAGGGCGTGCTAAGCGAGAAATTATTGCCCCAAAGTATTTTAAGGAAAAAAGAAAACAAAACCCTTCTGAGAGTTATATTTTCCTCCCTTTTATCGATAATTTTCTTTAAGTTTCGGTCTCAAATCTGTAATGAAGTGGAAAATTTATGGGCGCCGCTCCCAAGAACTTGTCCAGACTTGTAATTTCTCTGGCACGTACACAAACCGTGACTAAACTAGCACTTTGCTTAAACAAGCTATGGTACTGTACATACTAATAGTAGATAATATTCTGAGATGTTTAACTGATTTAATTCTATTCTGAGAGAAAATATCGTGAGAAAGTTCAATCAAATCCATGCTTCCAATTTCAAATAGGTCAGTACGAACTCATCATTACATTTTCAGTTCCAATTCGTTAAAACGTCTTGTCGTCGAGGGTGTGAGAAAAAACCTAACTTTTTCCTGAGGATTGAGTGGTATCTCAGCAGTAGTAACAGGACAAATGCCGACGTAGGCACCCAGTAATATTCACGAGGCCTCGAATAAAGATGAAGCCATTAAAGTGGGAGAAAAGCCGACAGGCGACGCAACGCACTCCGTGTTGACTTTGAGATGCGGAAAATGAAAAGGAAAAGCGCCTTGTTTTGCGTGTAAATACGATTCGTTAGTCGATTCTTTTATGTAAATATTATTGTACGCTGTTTTAGTTCTATGCTGATATCTGTTTATGAACTCCGGAGCAATTCATGGATAGGAATTTACATTCCTTATAAGAAAATTCTATTAGCATAGGTGAAGCGGAATATGTCAAGTCGAAACCAATATCAAACTTTGATGTGCTTGTACATATCAAAAGATCAATTTCAATATCAATCGATCTACAAAATATATCGCAATACTTAAATATTAATAAAAACGTTTAACCATCTGTAATTAACCGTAACAAACACTATTCAAAGTTACAGAAATCATAGAACGGTTTCCCAACTGAGATTCGCGGAAGTCAAAACTGTGCGCCTATTGGTCCAGTAATGTTGAAACAAGTGAAATGTACCGACTGTTTACGGTCTACATCTTTGCAAGTTAGTATCTTAGCGGGCGACCGTAACGTGCACGCGGCGCGGACTAAAACTCCGCCAACACTCATTTATCACGACAGATGAGAGGCATAAGTAGCTGTAAAAGTGTTGTCCGGGCGCCCAGTTAAAGTCCACCATACTGTTTTTTTTCATAAACGAGGATTGATGCGCCAGGTGCTACTATATTTTATACTTTTATGTTGCTGACGACTTTGCGGTCGTCAAATGAAATCGAACCGTGTGGGTGAGACTTTAGGGTTTACCTGAAAAGTGTCTGGACTAGAGGCTTTTTATTTGTAGTTCTCCTGTTAGCGTTTGTAAAAAGTAAATGCTGACTGGGTGACAGCTGTTATGTCGCTTAGACGATGAATGAATACCGTTCGTCGATGACATCGGTATTTAACTTGTGCTCGTACGTGCGAGTACCTACCCATGTAAATAAATCAGAAGATAATCCTAACTAATATTATAAATGCGAAAGTGAGTTTGTTTGTTACGCTTTTACGCTAAAACGGCTGAACAGATTTGGATGAAATTTGGCAAATGGGTAAACCATGACCTTGGTTAGGACGTAGGATTTTTACCCCGCTACTGCCACGGGATCGAGACTTAAGCGGGTGTAACCGCGGGGCGCAGCTAGTATATAAATAATACAATATAATATTATAATAGTATAAAGGCAAAAGTGAGTTTGTTTGTTTATTTGTTTGTTTGTTACACTTTCAAGCTAAAACGGCTGAACGGATTTGGATGAAATTAAGCACATGGGTAAACCATAACCTGGGTTAGGATATAGGATACTTTATATCCCGATATTCCCAGGGATCGAGACTTATGCGGGTAGACCGCGAGGCACAGCTAGTATATTATAATAATAAAAATTGAGATTCTGGAGAGCAATGAAATCCTACGCAAGTTTCCTTTGATTAAAATCTTTGCAGAAACTATTATTTGACCCAGAAAATATATTTTTAGTATGTCTGGACTAGCTAGTTAACGAACCCTAAAGGTCATGGTCAGATGTTTTAGTAAATTACTTTTTATTTTTAGAAGATACTGTACTTATTTTTTTTAATCTCAGTACTCTCATAACGTTTCTAGCTATAGAGGGTGGCATCAAAAAAAACCTGCTGATACATTTTGACCGCGTAGGTGTTGCACTTTTCTATGAATCAGCAGTTTTTTTTTTTTTAATAACCGCCTAAAAATTTATATGGGCATTCAGAATCATGTACTGAATCCATGGTAAAAGTTTTCGCGTCGATGTCCCTGCCACCCTGTATTGATTGGGTCTTATTTTAACTCAGAAACTCCATTCCTATTATAATAATTGGCATGAAAATGCGACGTATTAAATCAGTCTGAATTTGATATTTGGAGAAAAGCCCTTTTTCTCTATAATATTTGTTGCGATCCCCAATTATGATATTTACATTTATTTCGTATGATCCTGTCATTAAAATGATTGCTCATTTCCGTCCTTCAGAAGTCTTAAATGAATACGTAAAATAATATTTACATTTTTATTGATACTTTATTTGTTGTATGGAATTTTTGGCCGTACCTCCAGGTTTCTTTGTTGTTGTTGATTACATTCATTAATATGTAAACCGGGTAACCGACTGAGCATACTTCATCAGAAATTAATAAAGCTTTTATTTTGTAGTAGATACAAAATAATGATGCATAATCGGGTTTCAATATCATGTAAAGGAATATGCATAGCGGCCGAAATAATACTGGGACTATTATTTCGGCCGCTATGCATATTCCTTTCAACTAGCTATTTAAGTCGTAGGAATAATTCGAATTTTCGCGAAAACCCTAGAACCCTATTTCTGCGAGCAACTTGGTTGAAAGAGGTTAGGTTAGGTTAGAACTGTGACCAACAGCGCGCGAGCCGCGCGAGCGCTACTTCCAAGTTGCTCGCTGAAATGATTTCACCATTTTCTAATTATCCGTATTTTCGCGAAAATTCGAATTATCAAATCATCTTACGACGCGCCGCGGAGTACAGTACAACCAGTAGGTACTTCATGAATAGCTAAACAAATGATAACAGTTTTAAGTCGTCATCCGCGTTTCATTGCAGCATCAGCTTTTATACAACCGGTAACTAATTAGGGCTCCCGCGCAATCGCATTTTGTTTTTTTTTAACAAAGCAGTCACGTCTCGGCAGACAGTTTCCTCTAAATTTATTTTTAGCTTTCGTATTCAAAGCACCTAAAAATATTTTAATGACTGTTTTAATATTACTCAGGTACATTATTATGCAATTGAACTTTTTAATGAGAAATTTAAAAACGTGCGTAGACGTCTACGTGAATAAAGTAGCTACGGATACGTTGTATAAGAAACAAACCCGCATAAGTCTCGATTCCGTGGGAATATCGGGATGAAAAGTATCGTATGTCCTAACCCAGGTCATGATCTACCCATGTGTAAATTTTATCCAAATCCGGTCATCCGTTTTAGCGTGAAAGCGTAACAAATAAACAAACAAACTCACTTTCGCATTTATAATATAATTATATATATTATATAGTATTAAATAATATATTATATTATATACTAGATGCGCCGCGCGGTTTCACCCGCATAAGTCTAGATCCCGTGAGAATATCGGGATAAAAGTATCCTATGTCCAAATCCGTTCTGCCGTTTAGCGTGAAAGCGTAACAAACAAATAAACACACATACAAAAAAAAAAAAATCTCTCTATATTATTAGTTTAGAAGTCAAGATTGTTGGGCTAGTCTGGATAAGTTTATATTACACAGCTTGTTGGTGTTCCACGCAAGGAACATCAACGTTGTTTGCGACGAACACTTCAACTAAAATAACACGGTCAACATATTATTTTTCCTATTAATATGTATGACTATTAACCCTCAACCACATTAGCCCCCAGTCGGCGTTTTCCTTGGTCAGACTTAATATTTTCATCTTTATTCAAAGAGGCCTATGAATAAAACAAGGCACACTTGTGGGGACGCCGCCACAGATTCGCCGACGTCGCAAGATGTTCCTCCTCCGCAACTTTATTCATTTTATTATTAAACTTAATTAAAATAGAGGTAAACGAGAAACGGGGCACGAATCTGACAAGCCGCCCTGTCGCTGGGCGCGTAATATCCGCGGACACAAGAAAATAAGCTATGAACTTTGACATGTTTCCATATAAGCTTTACGTATTTTGTCTGAAGACGACATAAAACGACGCTCAGATAAATAAGGAAATGTTTGGAACGCTTAGGGCGACCGTGTCTTTGCCAGCGATCACTTGTCAAACTAGACAATTGCATTTCTTTAATAAAACCCCCTAGCTAATAAGTCGCGAAAGATTAATATACCGAGAGAACATTTGATTCAATAACAAACTTCATAGAGAAGAAATAATAGGGGCACTTACAGGAAATGCATTTCAAAATTGGGTGTAGTGATGACAAAGGGCGCGTTGACTTTATTATTAGATAGCATTGTGCACGTGTGATGTGCCGGAGGCGTCAATACTCCACCCCAATAAATAAGAAGTGGCTGAGCAGCGAACACAATTTAACTTGAAATAAAATTTTGCTACCCCTGGCAATGAATGGGTAGTATATGGTTCGGAAGGGAAGGGCGCGTTTTCCTATCTTACGTTATATCGCTTCGGGTACACCTCGTAAGTTTCCGATTCTCTGACTTCTTTGTGTTTTATGTGCCTAATGATATGAGTAAAGTTACGAATGGGATTAAAGTTAAATGGAGTTTGGCTGCTGCCAATCTTATTATGTCCGCGATTCCGCGTGTAAAAATGTGATATGAAGTAGAATTTTGGAGGTTCCATAGATTTGCTCTTCTTACTGTACCATCTTTGTCAGGAAGGGTGATTATTTTTTTAAATACTTTACCTTTTTAGAACGTTTACGGTTCCGGAAAAGTGACGAAAACGTCACTAGTCATTCACACTTTTTAACACATTCTCATGGCACATGTATATATATTATTGCAAATACGAATTTCAAATTACATTACCAAAAGCACCAAAACATTAAATCCGACCACACTTCCAACCCCACAAAATTAACTCCGACACATTTCACCGCAAGCTTATTCTGTACCCCATAAAAAAATCAAATCGTTTGGTTCGAGATCCTATCACGATTGTAATAACGATTCACTATGCGCAAACAGAGGATCGTGTGTAAGCTTCATATCAATTTCACGCAAGTTGTTCGAAACGCCTTGAACAAACAACGCATCTTCGGGACTGTGGGAATCGACAGCAGTGATACTTGGCGCCTCACCTACAGCGATCTGCGTTTGTTTACTTCGTCCACAACATCCCACGTTCCTTGTTTATTTCCTGAATCCCAAGTAATGATTAGGGCAAAACACTTCAGGATAGTGCTGTCCTTTTTATTGTTGTTGGTTGTTTCTTGTCAGTTTGCGCACCGGTGAAGATTATCTTTATGGACGTCCAAACAAACAGCAGTAGTTCTTGGAAACTACAAGTTGGAACACGCAAACAATCTGCCTAGCCTTTTCCCGACTATGTTGGGGTCGGCTTCCAGTTTAACCGGATGCAGCTGAATACCAGTATTTTACATGGAGCGACTGCCTATCTGACCTCCACAACCGAGTAACTGGGTAATACGATACCCCTTGGTAAGACTGGTTATCAAACTTTCGAGTTTCTGACGAGACGTAACGACTGTCAAAGATCCACGAATGACAGCCGGGACTTACGGTTTAATGTACTTTCCGAGGCACGGAGGAGTCTCGGTATGTAAAGATGGTCACGCATCCACGGACCAACCCCGGAAAGCGTAGCTTAACCTGATGGATCGACCCGTGCGGCTGTTATTACTTAGCCCCAAGCTCCTGTTTGTCATGTTTGAACACGCATAGGACTTTATTTTGCTGTAAGATCCGATTATGTCTTACTATCACAAATACTTTTACTTTCAATTCAGTTTTCTCGAACTTCGACTAAAGAAATTACGTCTCATGATTCGATTTTTTTTACTGCAGAACTCTATCTCCTATATTTTTATGACCCGATACGAAATAACCATAAAAATCATATAGCTACATGCCACGTGACTGTAAGTCAAACAAACGATATGAAATGAACTGAATCCAATGAATTTTTATACGGAATCGAGTTCACTTCCATGCATCACGTATCGGTAGCTTGCTTTATTGTATTGTCTCTTCCTACGTTTTATAGCCTTCCACAAGTTTTACATACATTCCGTTGTTCAATTGTAGATATAAGCGATAAAACACTGGCAGCTTTTGTTTATAAACTTTAGTACCGTTGGTTCTTTTTTTAAACTGCTTTTGGCAACTGTCAAACTTTCCTGCCATCATTTTTGATGCTACACTATTCCACGATAGAACGCCATTTTTTTTATTATTATACCCCTAATGTTTCAGCACCTTTATAATAAAATACCCATAATTTCATTGGAAATACATTGTATTATGAGTAAATAACACAGAAAGGTTATTCATCGTCCGGATGGTTACCGGACAACATGTTTATTTTGAACGCTATGCCTAATGAAGTGAAAGGAAATGATGGATGGCATGAGAACAGGCTGGACAGCGGTATTATACGCAATATTTCTATAGCAAATCTTTATGAGCAACAATACTGGGGAAAATGCTTTGGGTATTTTGTAAGACGAAATTTGAAACGTTTCAGGTCTACTCCGATCTGAAAATTGTTTCGTAGCACAGGAACTGTTATTTTTAACCGAAAATATTATGAAATTCCTGCCCTAACATAACAGCACGCCTGCATTTCCCGGAAGGGTTCGGCAGAGGGGTTACCTATAGTTCACCCACATTTCGCCTGTTATGTTTAAGTCCCATATAATAGGGAGCAAGCCATCAATCGAAATTCAGGAAATGCAAGTTACGTGTTAGTTGTTTACCGAAAAGCCCGAAAAAACAACGCCTTTTTAATTGAACGACATCAAAATAATAACAAACTACAGTTCTATTATGGGCCGCAATACAAAAAACGTCCCTTTTAATAAAGTTAAAAATATATTTATTCTATTGGGAACACAAAATTATTATTATGTAAGTGGGCCAAATTTTCGTCGATTCATTGTCCATTCGGTTCGCTACAGATTTCGAAGTGTAGCGCTGTGCCAAATGCCATTTATTTACGTTGTGTTTTGTTTTTTTTATCTTGTTAATCCAGCTACATTTGTGGCTGGCAGCACTGTGTTTTTTAATGCCAGGAATCCATAATAGAGGCGAAGTGAAGTGTTTGACTTTTAAAAATGGAACGGGTGGAATGGTTCCCGGGAAATTTGGAGCGCATGTTAATACGCGATGGTGATGTCATCATCCAATTTTCTTTGCGTATATTTCACTTGATGTGACGTCATATTTTTGGTCGTGTTTTAGAATATGAGTGGGGAATTATTTACTGAGGGGAGTACAAGCTGACAGTTTGGCTGAAAAACCAGTACGAGAGAGAGTTGTTCAAGAGATGATTTAGGAGTTATTTTCCGTGATTATAATTTCAGAATCTTAGCAACGAATTTCACTATATAATGAAATTGCACATATTTTGTTGTGAGTATTACGGTAACTGTTTCCCAAACGATATTAATACCATGTTTCAGTGTTATTAAACAGGAACCTGTGGGGCTTAAAGTCTCACATTCGTTGAATCGTTGTTGGTTTAATTAACGTTTCCTACAATGTCACCATTAAGTCGGCGTTGTCTGGTCGCGACTGTAACAATGCCAGCAATGAGCCTTTGTTTGCAAGTCCGTTGTTTAGAATCCTCCGTGTTACTGCGAATACGGAACACGAAATGTCCTATTATACTTCGAAGTACACTGCGGCGTAAGTATAATAACATTGATGGGTGTTATACAAACATCTACGGGGAAACAACAATGGAACGCAACCCGACACTGAATCTTCGTTTGTCGCTGGGTGCTAGTATGCCAGTAGAGTTGCTCGACTCAATTTCGCGATGATAATTGGAATCACGCCGATATTCCCGTGTGCCGTTGGCCTTTTGTTATCTGTGAATTATGAGTTTATAGCCAATTATGAGTGAAACAACAAACCCCGGGTATATTAACACTTGCCAAATGACGTTAAGTTGTTTTAGTTCATTGTTATAGAGCTTTTGAGCGAAATTATGGAGTATTGCATAGGTAGTCTGATTAAAATGAATAAATTCAGCACGCAGTAGAGCAGATAGAACCAGTCAGTGGCTTTTATTTTGATAACGAAGGATTGATGTTTTAGAATTAAAGTTTTTTTTTTTCTTAAAATATTGTGAGTCGCCGAACTACACGTAAATACCATAGAATCATGCTAAAACATGAAAGCAACATCGCCATCATATAGAAAAACTGATGCGAAACCCACAATGCACTCAACCGCTTTCCAGTAACTTCTCTTCAAACTCTTAAACAAACAGAGAAACTATGACAAAGAAGATATCGGTTAATTTACCATCGCGAGTGCAGAAATCAATTGCACAATAGCACTTAAATCTCGAGTAGATTCTTTAGAACGACAGTATATTACTTAACTTGCTAGTGGACTGGTTTGTAAGGAGGTGCAGACATTGTTCATAGATGACTAAAACTTTTTCCTAGGAGAGTAAGTGAGAGAGAAATGCAAAGCGATGCTAGGTGATATTTTAAAATTGGAACGATTTTGAAAATGGAATCAAAGATGTTGTAGACATGTGTGGCAGGATGTGACGCAGTGCGTTTTTCGTGGATTTTATTCGATTTGTCTCTTGATTGTGCCACTTTCATAGAGGAATAAGTTAAAAGAGATAATTACTGCAATAAATAAGTATGTCAATTGTTTACTTACTATGAGTTAAAAATAATCACTATGGTTTTATTCCTGTAGTTTTTTTCACTTCGTTAGGAGGAAAAGTAGAAAGTTCTGATATTTTAGATTGTCACAATATTGAAAACTAAAGACCAATATGGCCGAAGACCGATTGAAAAATGTGTTATACTCTGACTCAGACGTGACTTCGAGTCATGTTACGTTAATTCTAGATACGATTTGACTTCGAAAGAGTCATCAATCGTTTCGTCATTTTATAGCCTCGCTTCGCAACGCCTTTGCTGCTCACCTGGGACAGAAGCTAAATGAAAAAGCACTTAAAACTTAAAAGACGTGTCCAAGATGGCGTTTCGCTGAACGTTTTTCTGACACAACAATGGTAGCAGTAAAAGGCTTTAGAGATACCTCCCTGATTAGGAAATCGACACTAAGTACTACACTTAATGCGTAGTACTTAGTGTCTAAGTACTTAGTACTACACTTAAGTGAACTAGAGTACCAGCTGATTGCATTTACGTGCTGGGTGTTTTGGGTGCCCTAGATTTTAAGAAGGTACCCCATTGACTGCCCCGTTGGTCTCGTGGTCATAGCAGCATGGGGTACTGGGTTCGATTCCCGGGTTGGGCAAAGCGTTATTGCGTTTTTCCATTAGAAATTTCTTAGTAACAATTTCCGGTGTTTGGAATGAATCCTGCGCCTGATCTCTCTCAGGTCGTGTTGGATTGCCGTCCCATCGGACTATGAGAGTGAGGGAAGAGAGTGCACCTGTGTCTGCGCAGACCCTTTTGCACTATTATATCTCCCGCACCGAAAGCTAGTCTCCGTTGAGATTGGCCACCAATACGGTCTGTAAAGCTTCTTCTACATAGCGAGCAAAATGTTACAAAGCTTTTAGTATTTTCGTTTCGAGAATAAAAATGTCTAGGTCTACATCCCAATGACTATTCTTAATACCTAATGCCTAACTAGTGGCTTCCAGAAAGATCTGAAGTATTAGCGTATTTCAGTGATGCTGACGAAGGATTTATTTGAACGTCCGAAATTTAAGCCAAAGACGAAAATTCCCAAATAGACAAAACAATGGAAGAAAATTCTTGTTTAAATAACCAATTATTTAACCTAATTGGCAAAAAAAATCCCCGTGTCCATTAAAAAGTTACCTACCGTACTAATTTTTATCTCCTTGTGTAACTCAACAAAAATATTCCTTGCAAAGTCTTATCGAGAGGAATAAATCATATAGCCTCTGCTCCGCTATCTGATAACCAACTTGCTCCTTGAGATTCGCTCTTAGTTTTATTACTCGAACAGAGATCTTAGAATTAGCATTTATATGTCGGAATACATATATCTTTGTTAGTTTCGATATCTGAATCTAGAGAGCATAGATTGATGGATGTGTCTATCTAGTTTTTAAGTAACGATATAAATGTTTTTTATAAAGCTCGCCCTCTATTACATGGGACTTAAACATAACTGGCAAAACATAGGTATACTATAGTTAGGTACACCTCTGCATTACTCTTTGGGGATAATGGCGTAATGTTATGTTTTTTTAAATATGATTTGTACATATTTTACACAGTCAGTAAAAATATAAACATTGCATAAATTGGAACGGAGATTCGTGGAATAAAAACAGCAATGTCCTCATTTGAAAACAGATCACCTATCTAACCAGAAAAGACAAAGACAACCACAGAAAAAAAAACAACTCCAAAAACGCAGCACAGCATTCTAACAAAATAAATAAAATGGTCCACTGGTTCGCTTAAATTGGCCTAATTTTTCCACTCCCGACCTCAGATAGATAATGTTTAAAATAAAAAGAATAGGAGGGTGCTAGAGAGAAGTGAAAGGGCTTATCTAGTTGACTGCGGTATCGGACAGAACATTCTACAAACGGCTTATATTCTACATAAATATGTCTTGCAAGACATTTGCATTTTAAATTGTCGAACGATTCCATTTTCTGATAAAACGTCTTGCTGATTTGCTGTCGTGATGTTTATTTTGCAGTGGATAAAAGTTATATTGTGTACTTGTTCTTTCTTTACTTGTTCTTTCTTTTTAACTTTAAAGAAGACAGTAAAAGTACTCGTACCTACTACTTACTACCTAAGTAAGTGCCTACAACTTTTTGTTGCGTTCGTTTGTGGGTGTAGTTAACTAAACAGTTGCCAATAAAGACTGAGCTTTAAAAGCTTTTCAATTAAGTAGATTATTCTTTTATTTTGTATATATAATCAAGAAGTAAAAGAGATTGAGCCTTTTAGCTACTTGAAGCATCCTACGCAAACCCCAGACGGAATAAAATCGTTTACCCTGAAGATATTTTTATCTCTCATCGTATTACGCGACCCTTTGCCGGTTTTAAACGTGACTCAATTTATCTTGGCTTAATTGAAACCAAAATTGTCCATACGTTGGTATTTTCAAAGTTGTCTTAATTTCATACGTAGTGACGGTCGGGCGAAGTCCCTGTCGACAAGAGGATTACTAAAATGTAAGCCTCGTAGCAACTGTTAGAGGTTACGACCCACGTTGCGTAATAGTCTCGGCGATCAACCGAGTGAAACTCATATCAAGGATTAAGTACCACGGATGTCGAGATCGATCTTGCCTCAAAATGGCCCCTAAATCATTAAGTCAAAGCCTATGTTAAACTGAGATTAGAGATTAATAATATCTTGGGGTTTCACGTTCCTGTCAGTTCCATTCCAATTTGAGTTGAAATGGGAAAAGCAAACATTTATTCGAGGGAAATTACAATCTGTTCAGAGGATTGTATAAAGAAAATCCCCCTGCAATTACGTGATAAGTGGCAGGAATAATGCCTACTGAATAGTGTCCTTCCTTGTTCTTTAGAATCATATAAATTACGCGTAATTAGATAAGTTTATGCGAGCGCTAGCGCACAATGGTCTCTACTCCTCCTTTCTCGGAGCGAGGCATTGCGTTATCGCATATATTCGCAATAATTTTGGCCGTCCCCACCTCGAGGCCACTAAAAGCAAGTCTTGCGAGGAAATAAAATTTTGTTGAATCGGACATCGAGAATTTACCTTATATTACAACGTCTTTAACATGGCAAAAGGACTTTTATTTTAATGTGGTGTACTTACGTACATAGCTACATAAAAAACGTGATGTTTGAAATAAAGTAATATCTTCAAAGTTACAACGAGATTCGCGCGCGCGTGATGCGAAATGCTCACTGTTTCTCGACGAATAGAGAATACCAACACATTCCGATACGTGTCGCCTACTTCAAAGCTTTTACACTGTCTGCCAATATCTCGGTATCACAGACGCAATTTAGATAAGTAAAAAACAAAACTACAGTTTGTAATCTGTTTTTGTACGGGGGAAAAAGTAATAGAATATGCTTCTCGGGCATGTATTTATTTCAGATATATGATTTGCTGAAAAAATAACGGAACATAATGTTGGACGCCGTTCAAAATCTAACAAAGCAACTACTGATGGATACCATTATAAAGGATAATAAAGTATGACGTCAAGTTCCATTCGTTATAAAACCATCAGGAGTCGCGCAGATTCTTTTGGCACAACAATAAATCTAATGATGGATGATCATTCGGCTTGCAGTCCATTTTTATTTTTTTTGTTAATACGTTACCCTCGCCATATTTTTCGACATCCTTACTTCGTTGTGGATATGCCAAGATAACGTCTCTTCCCGTTCTACATTATTTCAGGCCCGTTGACACTCCCAAAGTAAGTACTCTGTATATTTACTGCGTCACGCACCTGAGATAAGTTAATATCGCAGCATTACTCGCTACCGCCTCGTCCTCGCCCCGTAATATATTCCCGAGTAATTGTTCTACAAGACCCTACTCACTGCTATTCTATGAAGTGTAAAGGGTTCTAGATTTATAGAGCAAGTTGAAACCACTCGAACCTGCTTTCAACACTATCTGGCGCGATAAAATCTTCTTAATTACTTTTAACAAAGTACGACGCCTCGATAAGACAGTGATTAGAAATTCTTTGAATGCTCTCATAATTTTTGTTTTTAAATTCGGTTGTAAAGGGCAACGCACCGCGACGAGTTTTTAAGTAAGGGCCACGGGTAAGTTGGAAACTTCTCGATCTCTCGGTTTCAAGTATAATGTAATCATTTGTTCTTACTTCTTTGATCCACTTATTTCCAATCGTCTTAACTTACCTGCAAAAAAAAACATAAACATATATTTCATGAAAATTTGTTAAAAATAAGTTATGATGAAATAGTTTTCAAAAGTTTTATATTTTAGCGGGTAAAGAAAATCTTGATTTTGTTTTACGTACAGTAGGCACTACTAATACAGATTCCACTGATCAAGTTTTTTACAAAACTAGCACGTATCATGTCCAGCAAGACATTTAGAGTCATAGTTTTTATAGTGGCAAAGACTTCTTTGAAAATAAATGTCACAAAATGTAACAATGCTTGTGAAAATGTGTACGCTTATTACTGTTAAACAAAACCATGTGATCTTATTTTTTTATTTTACAATTTTTTTATACCATGTCTTAAAGCAAAAAAATATTATTCTATTAAATTATATTCTAGAGAACTTAGTGTAACGACCCCCGATACAAACTACAAAATTATCTCCACCACACTACAACACTAAAATTAGTGCAAATTTAAACAAAAGCACAAACTGATAAAACTCTTGCCCTATATTAGTCCCCTGCGAGCCGGGGCAGTCTCATTCCGCAACTTTCGGCCATAAAAGTTAAAGGGCACATTACGCCAAGTAATAAGCGAACAACGTACCCCTAAATTGGCCAACCAGGTCCGACTTCTGATCTATTCACTATTGTCTATTTGTTGGCCGCACTGCAAAGGTTTACCCCTTAATTACACTTACATGTGGCAGTAATTAATTCTATTGTTTAGCATTGAGGTGTGGACAGGGCTTGTGGCTAAGTAAAAGCTACGCTAAGCGGTTAAGCTACGCTAGCCGCGGTTGGTCCGTAGATGGGTAATCATCTTTGCATACCCCTCCGTGCCTCGGAAAGCACGTTGGTCCCAGCTGTCATTTGGGGTGTTTGACAGTCTTTCCGGGTCGGCAGAGGCCCGAAAGTCTGACAACCAGTCTTACCAAGGGGTGTCGTAAACCCAGTAAGTAACTGGGTTGTGGACGTCAGATAGTTAGTCGCTCCATGTAAAGTTCAGTTGCATCCGGTTACACTGGAAGCCGACCCCAACATACTTGGGAAACGGTTAGGCAAGTGATGAGCTTTGAGGTGTGTAAATGCTCAACTTTTTATCATGAGTCGAGATTTTTCGCGTGTAATATAATTTCGTGTGCAATAAAAACGTGTCGTTATGTGCGAAGACGTGTGAAAGATAGAGCCTCGGCTCGAGCAATACTCGAGCGTCGTAAACTTCTCAATTCGAGGTAGTTGAACTTTTGCAATAAAATGTCGACTACTGTGTGGAGTTTGTTGGTATTTGTAGTATCAACCATAGGATTATCGAAGTGTGTTAGTACATTGTATCTTTACAATCGAAGACGTGTATCAATCAGGCTTTGAATTTGACTGCTTCTTTGAAGGGGTTGACGTTGATTATTCAAAGTTTGTATGGGTTCTGTACGGTTAGTTTATTAACTGTGTATATAAAAGTATTGATTAAAATAATATACAGACTGCCGACTAGGTTATCACCACAGAACAGATAAAAGAGGTTTTATCTGCTCTGTGGTTATCACATTAAGGGCCTATTTCACGATGTCCGAATAGCCAGTACTTACCAAATAAAATAATAAATGGAACAGAATTTGTAGAATCGATGTTTGAATAGTCACTACTTACCAAATAAATTCAAAAATGGAAAATGATTTGTAGGAACTGCCAAGTAAGGAAACTAGAACCTAATTGTAGGTAGTAAATAGGCCCTAAATAGTACAGCGGTTATTGCAAGTTGTTAGCAGTCTGTTAAAATAATAAAATCGAGCAGTGATAGCCTAGTTGTGTGGCCGTCAGACTGCTAGGTCTCGAGTACGAACCCAAGGCACGCACCTCTGACTTTTCGGATTCACGTGCGTATTGTATAATTATCACTTGCTTAAAAAATGTTGAAGGAAAACATCGTGAGGAAACCGGTACGCCTGAGAGATATTTCTCGACGGCATGTGAAGCCAAGTCAGAGGCCCGTGGGCGACAATAAAACTCTGACACCAGCTAATTACGTAACATATTTTCGTAAACCATTACGACTAATCTGTTTCATTTTGACAGTTCAACAACATTCATTGCGTTATTTATGTTGATGAGCAGATTTTTTTTCGAACTTATTAAGCAATAGACGATTGACAGATTGCTACTGTTTCAAAACGGGTACAGTTAACCACATGAAAAGAAGAAGAGAGATAAAATAAACAATTTTACTTAAAATTGAAAACTGAGATTTTCAAACTAAATAAATAGGGCAAAAATTGGCATGAAATAAACCCCCCTTGATAATAAGGAGGTACTAGACACGCGTGGGGCGATGGTATCAACAATTCAACACAAACTTTATGGTATTGTTACCAAATAAACACAAATTAAGTTTAATGTTGTTAGATACTAAAACGTAAAAAAGGTCCCACGGCCAGAATGTTTGTTAATGCTATTAATTATTTTAATCGTGTATGTTTAAAATACGTAATGTCCAATACGTGGTTTCAATTAATGTGATTACCTAATTACCACACAGTATGAAACACTTCTCGGAAACAAAGACCACATCGAAGTACCTACATCTGTTAAACCCATAAATTAGATACTTTAGGTATTAAATTGATCCCTGAATCAAACTGAAACTTCTAATGACACTGTCTTTAACTTCGCCACCTAAAACCACGGCCCATAATGCCGAAACCAAAAGCCTATTAAGAAAATTGCCGTTCGGACACAAAATTAACGGTCCCTCAATATTATTAATTTACCTGAAAGAAACATTAATCTCTTTCGAATTTCCGCTGAATCTTCTGTTTTAAGACGAGGGTATTGACTCGATGTGATGACGGTCACCGGGTCTTTTAACACGGTTTTCATAAAAACCGGTACCTAAGTAGTTGACATTTCAACCCAAAATACTTTCCATGTTTCAAATAACAAGGATTTTATCCTCTTTTATCCTCTGCCGATCATTGAAGGACAACGTTTAGTTAAAACGATTTTCCTTCCGACCCTTCCTTAATACGGCCACTTGCAAAGTACCTGTTTTATAATTTTATGGCATTTTTTGCGGGTTCCGTACCTCAAAAGGAAAAAACGGAACCCAAATAGGATCACTTCGTTGTCCGTCCATCAGTCTGTCAAGACCCATTTTCTCAGGAACGCATAGAGATATCAAGTTGAAATTAATATCAAATACGTAAATCTATGTTCCCTTGGAGCTCCAAAAAAATCAAAATTTTCAGTCTAGGCAATAAAAAAAATACAGCCATTGTGACTTATTTTGATACTCGCAAATAAATAAAAATCTACAGGGTACTTCCCGTTGACCTAGACCCATGCAATTTGGCAGAAAGCAAGATCTTACAACACAATTAAAGAAATAAGTCTGAAAATTGTTAATTTGTACTTTTATCAAACAAAATTATAAAAAAATGCGATTAAAAACTTACATTGCAGTGGGAGAATTGACCGTGACGTATATCGATGTACTCGTATGACAGAACATGTTTCTCAGCTACAAAGTTTAGTTTGTTTTTGGGCTAAATTCATCCCAACTACGGAAACGGTGCGTGTTCTGACACGCACTTGGCCGGTTTTTTTTAACCAGCTAACCTTTGGCAATTTTTATCCACCACTACAGCAGATCTTTTTTACCATCATTCATATTTCTGGTCCTTTGTGACGTAAATGTACCAACTTAAAAACAACCATATCTACACTACTCGATTTCCAGCCCAGCTGTTCTCAATGCGATTGCCTGCACCTGACTCAATCGCAACTAAATCAAACAATCTAATACCTAATTCGCAAGGTGTCCAGTAAGCAATACAAATGTATAGGTTCAGTCACGAGCATAAATTCCTTACATCTACGCAAAATTCAAAAGCGATTTTCGCATGGAGCATTGATAGATATTGTATGGCGTTACGAGCATAGTATTATCGATACCTAATAATCCATTTTTTATTTATTTTTTCCGCTAGAATACGCTTTTGAATTTGGCGTAACTGCAAGGAATTTATTCTCGTGACCGTACGTTCTAGGTAGGTAAGTTAGACCTAGTGTCCCACATCGTACTGCACTTTCGATGCAAGTGTCGCAACCAGCCGCATAGCTGCGGTCTGTGCGTCCACTGCCTAACGCCGCAAGACACCGTTATTATGTATAAACTAAGCTTTATAATTGTCTAAGAGTTTACCTTTGCGACTGTCGGAATTTCTTAGACGTGTTTTGGTTTATAATGTGACCCGTCATGTCAGCTGTTGAGCTGTCGGCTGTCATTCGTGGATCTTTGACAGTCTTTACGGATCGTCAGAAGCCCGAAAGTCTGACAACCAGTCTTACCAAGAGGTATCGTTTTACTCAGTTACTGGGCTGTGGAGGTCAGATAGGTCACTCCATGTAAAATATGGTATTCAGCTGCATTAGGTTACACTGGAAGCCGACCCCTACATAGTTGGGAAAAGGCTAGGCAGATTGATGTGACCCGTCATGTCTATAAAGTTTCGCTAGACAATTTTATTTAACCCTGTATTGATTTGCAATTGATGCAAGGTCGTCGTTAGCTTAAAATGCTCCGGGATGTGAACTTAATTTTTATCATTCCAGATAGTATTCTG
Organism: Agrochola lota; assembly: GCA_947364205.1. Lineage (NCBI taxonomy): Eukaryota > Metazoa > Arthropoda > Insecta > Lepidoptera > Noctuidae > Agrochola > Agrochola lota. Next base: position 9,946,376 of record OX376223.1, on the reverse strand, counting down.
ACCTGTTACAAGGGTGATTTCTAAATGACCCCCAAAAAACACCCGAGCTAACTTTATTGAACACTAGGTTTTGCCCGCGGCTTCGTCCGCGTGGAGGTCTGAAATTATCCCACAGGAACGTACTATACGGATAAAAAGTATCCTATCTCTTAACCCAGGTCATGGTCTACCCATGTGCCAAATTTCACCCAAATCCCTCAGCCGTTCTAGCGTGAAAGCGTAACCAACAAACTCACTTTCGCATTTATAATATTAGTTAGGATTTTCTCTCGGCTTATTTCTAGCTTCTGATTAGCGGTTGAAGAAATAGGATCAGCCTAATCTTTCGTTACTAAACCCTCCTAATTACACCCAAAGTTCGTCCAGACCCTACAACTAAAAGACTAATTAGTAATTTCCCCGTATCGGAGCTGGATTTAAGCCAGATCTTTGGACTCGTAGTTACGTTTCTGAATAGACCAATGAAATCGTCCCATTGGGTTCAACTTCAACTAATCTGAAACACCCTTTACTGACAACAGTCTAAGAAACAAATTAGGTATTTTGTGGTATCGCGATCTCATTGAGAACTCTTTTACCATCACCGTAAATATTGAAAATCATAGATAAACAGTCCCTACAAAAAAGCCATTTTCTCCTTAGCAGAGTTTCACTCTTTTTATGTTAAGTATTTATTCTTTTTTCGGCTGTTAAACATTTTATTTGCACTTTTATTTTTAACGCTGCTGTAACGGAGTCATTAGAAATGTTGTTCGTTTCTTTAAATACGGTTTTCATAAAAAATATTTGGTTTAAATCAAGAATGTTTTAACAATATAACAATAGAATACCTACATTATTAATACTTTATCCAATTAGTTGGATAGAGTCTAAAAAAAATTGCTTTGATTTTTTTTTTATATGAAGCGAATCACTTTTACGACTACCTACATGCTTATTTATAAGACCAATCAATCTGCCTAGCCTTTTCCCGACTATGTTGGGGTCGGCTTCCAGTCTAACCGGAGAGTACCAGTATTTTACATGGAGCGACTGCCCATCTGACCTCCACAATCCAGTTACTGGGTAACACAATACCCCTTGGTAAGACTGGTTGTCAGACTTTCGGGCTTCTGACGACCCGTAACAACTGTCAATCCACGAATGACAGTCGGGACCAATGGCTTAACGTGCTTTCCGAGGCACGAACACCATTATATTAAATGATACAAGTACAGTAACGGCATAAATAAATAAATGACATAAACAGAAAGTTGTGTGTTTACCGACGTGTCACATTCACGCATGTCTCTAACATAAGCAATAGTTGTAGAATTCGTCATGCCTAAACCTGTCTGACACATGTCCATACACACCTCATAGGAAAGTGACCCGGTGGCATTTCTGCGGTTTTCACTCGAAGCCACTTTCTCTGCCGCCCCCCAATCAAGCCTAATATCTAACTATAATAATTAATCTAACAGCTTCTATAACATCATCGACATTAATTGAAATCGATTAGATAAATATCTATAATTATTTAAACTAACAAGCAAACTTTAACTAACAATACAAACTTTCGTCAGGTCATCAATCCGAGAGCTTAATTACGGAACGAATTAATTCAAATTGATGTAATAAAGCGCCAATCATTTGTTATGTTGAACACATTCAACACTATTATAAACGTGTGAGTGCTTTGAATGAAAAAGTTTTGGGAAATATGGCACACTATTAATGCTTCCGAACTCGACGCGAATGTTAACGCAAGATGAGTCGAAAAGCCCTGAAAGCTTTCACCCAAAGTAGGCCGAGCTAATGTTTTGTCCATTATGAACTCTCGGCCCAGCCTCGGGAATGAGAAGAAAAAATATAAATTAAAACACCACTAGCTACCAACCCTCCCCTTTCCGCGAGCCACGAAAATATAAGGACAACACAACGCTACACAACACAGAAGAGATTCCCACTGCGTACACATATTTACTCGCATTGTTAACAACAGTTGAATAGGTGTGATTATGTAAATAGATTCTGTGAATAGAACTGAAGCATTTCAGAAAATAAAAGCGTAACGAACAGGACTATTAAATGCGAGCGCCCGAAAATTCTGCACCTTATGTTCGCCCGTCACGGACCATTGCCCACCCCAGGTGATAAAGGCGTTAAATACGATTAAGAGGTCCCTAATGGGACCGGCCCAATAACACCCGATACTCTCTCTTATCACACTTCGACCCAATTTCCTCAATTACTAGGATCAAGAGAAGTAATGAAATGAGAGTAATCATTATCTTATTCGTTTATTCTTTTCCGCACGGCTCCGTCGCCGGCGGCGCGGGCGGCGGCTTCGTAAAGCATTAAAAGACTGCTACGGATTATCACACAATTTATTCAGGTGCTTAATTTGAGCGGCTATCCCACTTTGAGTACAATTTATTTTTATTTCACTTAAATGTGGGTTCAGGGACCGTGGAGATTTACCTTCACTTTTCATTAAGGCTCTCTTTGAAAATACTCGTTACATTGCCGAGGAAATTAAAACGTGTTCGACTGAATCCGGCCTACAATGGTTATGAATTATACTTATTACTTAATGAAACCTATTATGGTTTTCTCATTAAGGATCGCGGAGCAGGCAGTTCGGTGGTAGCGCCGCGCCGCCGCCAAACTTATAACAAGCTACATGTATGTCAGGGAGCAGATAGAAGCGCGGTTCGCACATCGCTTCGTTGAAACTTTCAACAATTATGGAACTGCAAATACGCATTAGATTGAACACACATTTCGGGTGCAGTCATTAAAGCCCGATCACAGTGGCAGCGGCGCGAGCTAAACGTACGCTGCGATTGCACTCGACCGGGTGGTTGGCAGTCCAATCGAAACTTTTGATTAAAATCAAACCAAGAGCTGTGTGCACCGATTCGTACTGAACGCGGATATCTTTATTTGAGCTCCGTATGTTATGTTCAGATTGGGGAACTCAGATTGGAAATCAATGTTTATACAATCGATTACCGGCCGCACAGCAGACCGGCCTGATTGAACTCTATATGTTTTTATCAAAGCGAAATCTCCACTACTGCGTTATCACGTACGTTTTAATATTTTATTAAAAACACTTTTGCAATTTCACCGTAGAATCCTTAAAATGTTTAATTACTGTTATGTTTATTTAGACACCATTTAAGGGTAGTTATTTCCATTCAGCTATATTGGGAAAGTTCAAAAAAATAAAATCGTGCCCCATGTCATAATTTGTCGAAAGAAAGATTCTGAAAACTTGTAAGAAACAAAGATTGATTGCCATTTGAATTCAATCTGAATTATGCACCCATCTCAGCTTCCATTTTATTTATTAATATTCATTGCTCATTGTAGAATAAAACGTAGGGTCTTATTTCACCCTCGGGCGAAAGGTGTTGGGTTAAGGGATGTCAAAATGCCAATAGCAAAAATCATTAATGGAATCTCTTTGGAGGTGCGTTTAGAAATTAATCGGATTAATATGAGGATTGGGGAGCAGCGGCACGGTCACAAAATGCAGAAGGCTAGCTTCATATAACTAGTGAAATCATGCGCATTCACGCGAACCTACGACGACGATTTCAAACTTGTGAAACGAATGATAGTCGCAAACGCACTCGCTGTGTGTAGACGCAAATCTATGTGCGCATGAATTTTCATTCGTTTTTTGGAACTAACCTTCTGTACCTATTCTGTGGCAGGCTGTTGGTGGCCGGTGGAACCCCAGCGTGGCCGTGTTCATGTTGCCGCGGCCGGACGCACGCCGCGCCGCTCTCTGATGCGGAAATTCCATTAAGAGCCACGAATTTACTGCTGCTCCCGAATTTAGATCGCATCGGTTTTAGATAGCTATTAGCCACTACGCGCTTAAAACTCCCACCCCTAACTCACAGTAACTAGCTAATAACGGCCTAGAAAGCAGCTCAGCCGATAATGAAGTAATGGAGAGAAACACGTATATGAAAACACATCTGTGTTACACGTACCTGAGGATGATTGCTTCAAGTAATGGGAAAGTTATAATAGGCTCAGTCTGTGTGCTGTTTGGTGTTACAATTAGAAACGAGCTTAACGCTATTATGATTATTAGATGAAAGTTTAAACGTGATAAAACGAAACAAATCTGTCAAACAATCTAAGGCCCCGTATTACAGAACTTCGGTTTAAACGAGTTTAAAGTAATGCTTGAGCTTTGAGTGTAATACGGGCCTTAGTCTGTTGAAATCTATGTAAAAAATTGAGTGAATGCTAGTGAAAGGCAACTTAGGAGCTACTGTCAAATTCAATTGATTCGATAAATATTTTATCGGGTCTATTGAATTAACTATGATCACTTCACATCTATAAATATAATAAAACAGTAACGAAGTTGAAACTGTACAAACATTCATAGTAAAATTAAAAAAGCAATTGCTACAAAGTGTGGAAACGAGTCTGATGCCGAACAAATAGTTTTAGTCTCCGTTTGTCTATTTATATGGATACATGTTCCGGATTGGCGCAAAAACGGCAGAACGGATTTGGATAAAATTTAACACACAGATAGTTTATATCCCGGTAGTACGTTACCGAGGGATATTTTCTGACATCCACGCGGGCGAAGCCGCAGGCAAAAGCTAGTTCATAATAAAACGAGGAAATGTTGTTGAACTCTGCTAATTGAGGCGTGGAAAGAAAATGTTTAACCACTCAAAGGACGCTGATTAGCATTTTTTCTTAAGTCGGAACTTTTTGCTTACAAAAGTCTTTAAGCCAATTCAAAGACATTTTTGTTATGAAAGAATTCTTAAACGTTACGTTGTTATAAATAAATCAATGAAAGTTATCCACAAAGGAAAAAAAAATAATACTAAGGCGCGGGACATACACAAGTGGCGAGGGGCGAAGGCGTGGCGCGGGCGTGGCGACGGTTTGGCGCGGGCGTGGTGACGGCGTGGCGCGGGCGTGGTGACGGCGTGGAGCGGGCGTGGCGACGACGCGGAGCGGGCGTGGCGACGACGCGGAGCGGGCGTGGCGACGGCGTGGCGCGGGCGTGGTGACTGCGTGGCGCGGGCGTAGTGACGGTGTGGCGCGGGCGTAGCGACGGTGTGGCGCGGGCGTGGTGCCGTTCGTTTTATATTTCATACAAAATGTATAGGAACGATGAGGCGCGGGACAAACACAGGCGGCCGGGCGCGGGCGTTGTGCGGTCGTGGCGCAGGTGAAATATAAAGGAACGGCAACGCCCGCGCCACACCGTCGCCACGCCCGCGCCCCTCGCTAGTTGTCTATGTCCCCTGCCTTAGGTAGTTTTCGTAAAGTTTTTTGCTTCAATTGTGGGTAAGTACACTTGCACAACAGTTGACAGACGTGACTGTCATTGAAAACTTGCTTAGATCGAATTAAGACAACTCTTTTTATTAGATCTGAGCCGATTTCAACCTTAAACATCCTATAAATACCCTTCACTGCCTCGTTGCTCGCAAGCGCTACGGTTGAGCTTGAGGCCCTGGGTTCGATTCCCAGGTCGGGAAAATCTTATTGTGTTTTTCCATTAGAAATTTCTCAGTAGCAGCCGGAGTCTGGATTTACAATAGCCTCGCCCCTTATTAAGTATACGGGACTTAAACATAACTGGCGAAATTTGGGTAACACCTCTGCATATGCTTTTGGGGATTACTGGCGTGATGTTAAGTCATATTATAATACCCTTGACCTCTACCAATAAATCAAAATTAGGTATAACTTGACCACACAGTCAACTGTTTTGACATAAGGATCTCTCAAGTAACATGTAAAGGAAATAGCACACATATCAACTTTGAAAGGGATCGTCACCGTATCAACTGGAGCCATTCGGTATTATTTGTATGAAACTCTCTACTGCAACGACTGCTTCGCTCTCCTTCTCACTTACGTTATGTCTGTAAATTAGACGGAGAACAACGCCCGTAATGACGGCCGAAACTTCGGATTTTGCTTGGGGAGTAGGCCCCCTTGTCCCGAGGTGAGGCGATTACGTTAAAATCCGATTAGTATGCGTTGCAATAGAGAGTTTCATACAAAGAATACCGAATGGCTCCAGTTGATGCGGTGACGATCCTTTTCCGAGTTGCTACTACCTTTACTCCGACTCTCGTAGTAGCCAGTTTACTAAGTAACAAGGATTAAAAAATATCCACGGTCAATTGGCTATATTAAGAGATTTAGGAATTGTGATTAATCACATTTTTCAAGGCTTTTTATTACAAAAAATGTAAAAGTGCCTGAAAATAAAATTAGGTAAGCTTTTTTAGTATCTACCTTTATCTTAATATTAGGTGCCCACCTATGAAATCAGGGTTTTGTATGGAGAATTTAAAAGAAGTTGCATTTTTCAAACTAACATTTTCTTAATTTGTATAACAACCATGAACACTAATGTTTTAAAACTTTTGTGCACTAATGTTTAAAAACTAAGATAACGTAATATGCCACTTAGATTAAGCGACAAAAATAAGTTTTGGCTAAGTTAAAACAAATAGTGGTCATTTCTGCTAACAAAATGAGGAGTAATTTTTAAGGTACTTTTTATGTTTATAAAACAATAAGTAATAAGGTTTTTTTTACTATTGGTTGTTTATATAAGTTGTCTATGATGGTCGTTATTCGATATAATACCAAGTAATTGATGAATATTTTAAATCATAGAAGTGACGAGGTTCTCTATTTGTGAGAAAAAAATCGCGATTTTCATAGGTGGGAACTCAATATATGTAGCAGTAGGTCTTTATTTGCAGCCTAACTTAAAAGAAAAAATATTTTTAGACGGTTGTTTTTTTTTTTTTTGTAAAAAGTTTTTATTTTTCCCTTTTTTGTTGTGGACATCTACCCTAGACATATTCGAATAATATGTATTATTGAAGCTAACTTAAAAACTACCGAAGCGAAGGTAATAAAATTTATATGGAACCACAGCGCAAGCTTCTTTCACCAAATAAAAAAAGATTTTTCTAAATCGGGTGGTAGGTCTTAACTACGAGTACATTCAGCCTTGAAAAGTTTGAATATACCTAGTCATCGTGTTAAGTTAAATTTAGATGCTACAACTCGGTGAAACGGTCGCGGGCGGACGTCAAAATCACATTATCGCTCAGTACTTTATTTAACTTGCTAATTTACTTACTTTTTCACGTTTTCAAGACCATTTTATTATTTATTCACTCATTGACTGCTATAAAACGGAAGCTTTATGTTTTTTTTTTACGGTAGGTTTCATACGTAAATTAAGATTTAGTTTAATTTATAATAGCCCAACGTCCAGGAATTGAGGGAAAAGGGAGTTGTGAGTAGAAATGATACATTTTGAAACTAAATATAAAGTGAGCCAACTTATATAAAATTCTAACCAGAACGACAAAGCTTCAAGAATATAAATATATGACGTATATCACAATATACAGCGTGTCAGGGACATCGACGCGAAGCCGGTTACCATGGATTCAGTACATGATTCTGAACCCCCCTGCGTTGAGATTTTTCGTCAGTTATTTAAAAAAAATCAGCTGCTCCATACATTTTGACCGCGTAGGTATTGCACTTTACTATGAAACAGCTGTTTTTTTTTTTTTAAATAACCGACGAAAAGTTTCAACGCAGGGGGGTTCAGAATCATGTACTGAATCCATGGTAACCGGCTTCGCGTCGATGTCCCTGCCACCCTGTATAATGTATACTTTTATGTTTTGTATATTTCGTTAAAGCAAGAAGCCACTGTGGGTTGCAGCTGAAAATCAGCGTCAGGTGATACACTTTGTGTTGTCATCTAGCATTATGCTGAGCTGAAGCCCTTTTGGCATTATAATCATTGTTTTCTGTTTTTATAGTTTTGAGGTGTATTTTTCTGTTATAATGCCAATAAACGCATTTTTCCTTATTTCTTTTCTTTCTTTCCTCAGTACTTCAAATGCTTTGAAATAATAAGCAGGTCCTTCTTTTTCTATTTAAGTAATTTTATAATGATCACATCTAAACCATAATTCCCAAAGTAATACTGTCATAGTAAATGCCAATAAACAAATGTTGGTAACACCGTAACACGAAAAGCAATAACATATCCAATTCCAATATCGCAATAGTGCAAAGAGCAGCCTACGAACACAATTATATAAAACCTGTTTGCTCGTTGCATACAACGACAATTATGAAAATTGCATAGAAATGTAGTAAATTCGTATATTTACCGCACGTAAATATAGGCATTTACAAAATTTCTAGGCAATTTTCCTTCAAATTAACGTTCAAATACCTGTTTTATAACTGACTTTAATCTACTGAATTTCATGGAAACCAACTTAAATAAACTAAAAAGACGTTAGATCCTTAGAACTTACTATTTTTAAACAAACAAAACAAGAAAAGATACAATATTTTGTATAAAAAAAGTACAAATACCTGTATCCAACAATACGATGGATATATTTGCCTACTCAATAAATTCTCTATTCGAATGTACATAAGCAACAACACCCACTGAAAGTGACAGCGAACAAATCGTAAACTACAACAATACAACACAACACAAAGTAGAAGAATACAACAATTATTACAACAACACTAGAATGCAAAGGTGATGCGTGGGCCACGTTGAATCATCTCTAAAGTCTATGAATGAATTAACCGTAGCTTCACCAGGTCATTGTATGTATGCAATCAATGTTTTACGCAACATATGTAAACGGTTGACTATCTCGTTGGTTTAATGTTATTGGGTTTTTCCATCAGGAATTTCTCAGTAGCAGACTGGAGCTTGGATTTGTGCCCGGTTGATGGCAATAGGCTCGCCCCTTAATACTTAAACATAACTGGCGAAATGTGGGTGTACTATAGGTGCACCTCTGCCTAACCCTTCTGGGATTACAGGCGATATGTTATGTTATGTAACCGCTGTTACGAATGAATCGTCACGAGTCGGTTATTTGTCCATCACTTTCGTTAAAATGCTGTGAACATGTTACGTGCCGTGTCATGACCGTGGCCTTTCGAGAACAAGTACTGCAATGTATGAGGTTGCGCGATTTTTGTCGTGCGATAATTTGTCTGACTCACTAAACTGATATGAGCATATTTTTGAGTGGTCACATTTTTAGCAATTTTTGAACGATTCAAGTATGACTAAACCGACTTTAGTCATACTTGCATCGTTCAAACATCGTTTAACATCATTATGTCTCGAATCTGCAATGGTTTTAGTGTTGAATGTAATTTAAAGTTTTATGAGCGATGACAAGGTCTAGACAGGAAAATTGAAGATGATAAGATAACTTGTAAAAGTTAGATAATATCTTGTATATTTCAGTATCTATGGTCGGAAAAGCAAGCAAGCATTTGCATTTCAGAAATGGTGAGAAAACATAAATGTTGGTAAAATAAAATTGAGCCATCTGTATCATTCTGTATGAAATATGGCCACGACGTGCATTTACGAAGGCAGCAACCACTAGGATGGCTGTCTTGTGGCTCTACGTGTCCTAAGAGAACGTAAGTTACCTTTCACATAAATTTTAATGTAAAAGTTTTTCATGTCGACGTTATAATTTAATTTCTTAACAGTAAAAGCTATTTAGACTTTCTAGATAAACTGTTATAACGTGTGAACGTTAATTCAGGATAACTTTAACAAAATCATCACAAAGTTAAAGTAACTTAAACGAAAGTAAAAGGTACTTTTAACAAAAAAAATCGTATTCATTTTCTTTTCTAAGAAACATCCTAAAATACTTAATTTTATTCCTAAATGTCAGTTTTTACGATAAAATCTAGGTGTGCCTGTAGCTAAGTGAAACGGTACTGTCAGTACAATAAATAATCTGACACTGGTCGTTTTCCTAGAAAGCGACCAATTTGTCAGTTCAAATCTAACGTATTTTTGTACAACTTTATGAGAAGTCAACGCCCTACACTAAGTCGTCGATAAAAAACCTAGTAAAATAAGTTTCGGAGTCAAATGAGATTAAACGAATCGCAAATTGGAGGATAGGAGTGAAACTTATAATAGGGCTCGTTTAAAAACTTTCGTATACAGAACGATCGTTTAGATCGATGATACATACCTAACTAAATAAATATATAAAAAAATCATAACCTTTCAACAGAAAAATATCGTATTTTTGTATAGGATACAGAGCTTCTGTTATCCTCAACCAACAACCTTATTTATAACTGTCCTTTTTCCTTCAAAACCGCGTTCGATTTCTATCGATATTTCCTAAGCTACAATGATAAATTACACTGTCTTCTATTATAATATTACTTTTCCAATATCGCCTACGCAAAGCCTGGGGCGTCGAACAGCTAAAATTAAATTCCAATCAAAGCCCAAACTTCAGTAAATCACGATAGAATCAATAATCTAGGAACTATTTACATTTATGATTAGTTATAAATAGTTAAAATTCGATGGTAGTACTGTCAGATTCCTAGCAGTGAGCGTCAAGGACGATGAGACTTAACAATCCTAATTATGATCATTAGAACATGACCTCATCTTCTTCGTGAGCAGTTTACCAAATTGAATTTATCTTAACGTAATTACTCACGAACACATTTTGTTAATAAGAGACTAAAATGTACGACGAAACAGAAGAAATCTTGTGATTCCAAAGATATATATGATTCGATTTCCAAATTGTTTCCTTATATCTGGCCCTGTCGCAAGTAAAATCCGCATTGGGGCGGTCCAGCAGGAAATCTAACGGAGAAACCGTACTCCCGACCCGCCTGCCTCCGGCAGAATGGGCAACTTTTCCTTCAATCCACACATTATTCAATGGTGACAATCTTCCAGACTTCCTCATAGCCTCTCATCGATTTGCAGAGAGTTTGCGTCTTCTAGAGCATCTAAAATTGACTACTTTATTATTTTCAGAATATCCCGCTTTGTAGCTACATTGATCGAAGCGTGGTTCCAATTGTTCTAGCCACCGATTCTTTTCATAACCAACTAATAATTTGAGGACAGTCACGGTACAGTGTACATCTTTCTTTTGGTCATTCATCTTCAATTGAAGTTATTTAGAAAGTGATTACAAAGAGCGAAAATCGACACATCAGTAACATGGTGAAAGTGAATATTCTTATAAAATTATTTGCGACTGAAGGATGCGGCCTTAACAACGAGCACAATAAATCACATTCAGTTCCTCAGATTAAGAAACGGGAGATCAGATCAAATCATAAATATAACAAACGTTTACTGAGGTAAATAAGCACAAAGCATTTCACTCAAATCTCTCATCATGTGGGTTTTCTGTATTCTATTGTCAGCAGAAATCCGTAACTCAGTGAACAAACAGGCTTAGACAGGTATCTCACATCAAACGTATCAATAGATTCCTTTCTTCAAAGGGCTGTATTTTTAACCTTTGAGGACGCTAACGTAAACATTATTCAGAGTAAATGATCTGAACAATACGGTTATCGAACGTCTTATATAAATGCTAATTCATCAACTCCAAGATCGTAAAATCGAAGCCTAATTAGCGGAATTAGCATAGAAACAGCAATCTCATTTCTTTACAGCTTTCGACAGATGCATATTTTATTACGTGATTAAAAATCAGAAGCAGACACCACCTAATTTATATTAGACTAATATCGATCTCGTTAAGTTGAATAATACGATCATAAATCTAAGTTAATAGTCCCCCTCTGTTCCTATCGCATATTTTTATGTTGTATTAAATCGGAATGGGGGAAACTAATCAACTTAATATTCGCATAAACCTTCAAAATTAATATTTTATCTTTAATTTAGAGGTTCGAAGACGAACACTCGTAATTAACCTCTCATTTACTTTGATGGAAAAATATAATGCCTTTGAAAACATAATTAAATACTATTTGGGACGTGTTTTAAATCTTTGCATATTAATTACTCGTAATATATCTCGAGGAACCTAATTTATACCAAAATACAAAGTTCATTAAAGAGCGATATTGTACTAAAGTATAACATGAGTTCTTTGAAGCTGCTGTTTGGCTTCTTTTGTTAATCAAAATCATATTGTATATTTTTACTTACACACAAAACAAGAATTCTAAACAAATTATTTTACTAGATATTAAAGAAGCAGTAGTAAAGAGATTGGTTTTCATCTTTAAATAATAAAGTCCAAAGACTATTCACCCATAATATCTGATAGTGCTCGGTACGAACGCCCCAAAACTAGGATTTGGCAATCAAAACTTAAACTATAACGATGCCAAATCTCAAGTTCTTTCTTGGAAACAGTTTTGTCACTACTGTGTCAAAAGTTTTCAGTAAAATGAGAGACCTAACTTTCAGATTGTTTTCCACACTGAACTCTCGCGAAAATAAAAATGAAAAAATGTGTTCCACTTTTGAATACCTAATTAATCAATTTCCAACGACTGCTTTTAACATTCAAATAAAAATATGAGGTATTAAACAAGTAATACCCAATAATTATTTTTGATATGATCGATCTATTCGATAATCTCGTAATAAATTATGCAAAGCCATAAATATACCTTTCCGAACATGTCTTACTAAAACAAATAGTATTCATTAATTCCTACCTGTCAAATTATACGAGGCATGACCCCAAAGTCCAATTCCTTAAGTATTAGCAACTGCACTACGCAATAACTCATAATTCTTTATTATAGATTGCAAGTGGATATTTCCGATTTATTTCGTCACGGACTAGTCGTGCCAATGAAGAAAGTATCACCTGTTTACTTGAGTTGGACGGCTAGCGTAGATATGCTGTATGGCCCCTACAGCAGCGATCGTTCTTATACAAAAACCTAATAAATTGGCCAACTTTTTTCGCTGAAAAATAGAATGCTACAAATTAATGAACAGGTACTGAATATCTGTTCCTAATTCCTGTCTTGCGAGCCTACTAGCTGATAAATTAAAAAGAGTTTATGAAACGTTTGTGTAGGTGCACACTTCTGTCACTTCTTTTGTCTCCTTCTATCCATTACTAAAAGTGATTTGAGGTCTTTTAGTAATAACAAGAAAAGCTATTTATTTTTTTGTTAAAAATCGTGACGTATGTGTATAAGTGCGGATTTTATAAATTAAATTGAACGCGTTCGGCACATCCAAACGTGTTCAAGAGCTGTCAGTGTACAATATTCCATAATAATTTTGACACTGACAGCTCTTGAACGCGTTTAAGAAATTTTAATCGCGTTCAGTTTCATTGGTGAAATCATCAATCTTCATAAAAACAATAACATGCACACCTCAAACTCAAGTCTCTGATGCAGTGGCCCACAATATAAAGAGTGCCCGTGCGCAGAGAAAACGTCAGATTTTCACGGTCAGTTGGTAATGGTATCCGTCATCGACGTGTTTAATAGATACTATTGAAACCAGCTGTTATACACTCACCGAGATTTCTCGCCATTGACTGAAAGCTAAATAATTTCGAGAAAAACGTCGGAAAAAGCAACAAGTTCTTATTTATTGCGAGGTCAGAGAAATCTATTAGGTGTGGCCAGAAAGGAAATTAAATTGAGATCATGTTTGAAAGCCGGGGGAGCCTCAAAAACTTGGAAGTTTTGTCTTATAAATGGCATTATTAAACTCCGTGAACGTAACCGAGTGAATTAGTGGAGTTTCCTTATGTCAGAATTGTGGGCGTTACTTAATAGACATTGTTTTCAAATTGAATATTAATAATCCTTATTATTATTATTATCTGTTTATATACGATTTATATAATGTTCTCTTAAGAGATTGCTCATGTAAAGATGGCAAATGTATAATTTTCAGGAACGAATAACAAAATCAAAACATTTATAACTTTACCAATCATTCTATCTCCAGTCGGTACACTCGGTACAGCCTCCTGTCAAAAACTAGTTTTAATGAGTTTCTGGAAACTTTCACTCATATTCTATCCTTAACCTTGAAGATGTCAAGTAAAGTCTGTAAGTTCGTGATGAGTGCGTACCTACCTCTTCGAAATACGAGTACTGACGTCTAATAAAAATCTACTTTAAGCTTAGCAACTGGAGTCGATTCTCGAACAAAATCTAGTGAGCAATAAATTCCACGCTAATAGTCTCGATATTTATGAAAAAAATAAATTGGTCATAAAATTGTTCTTGGCACGAGTTCACAGCTCGAATCATCGGAGATTAATTTCACAAACTGGTTAGTTGAGGTCGTAAGGCTAATAGCATACCGTACCAAAAATCACTTGGCGTTTGTTTGAGAAGGTTCATCAAGGCGCACATCGATCGACCGGCCCGGTAACGGTACCTACACGGCAGATTCCGGCACGTCCAGTAACGGTCACCCTCCTGGCTCCTCAGAATACTTGTCATTGCATCTCGTACGCCGCTCGTCGCGCGTCCGATTCGCGTGAATAGAATGTAATAAGTTTCAAGATGGCATATAAATAAAAGAGTGTTGATAACCATTGAGGGGACAAGCCCCTCAATAAGCTAAGTAATAACAGCCGCACGGGTCGATCGATCAGGTAAAGCTACGCTTGCCGCGGTTGGTCCGTGGATGGGTGACCATGTTTACGTACCAAGACCTCTCCGTGTCTGGGAAAGCACGTTAAGCCATGGGTCCCGGCTGTCATTTGTAGATCTTTGACAGTTGTTAAGGGTCGTCAGAAGCCCAAAAGTCTGACTACCAGGCTACCAAGGGGTATCGTGTTACCCAGTAACTGGGTTGTGGAGGTAAGATAAGCAGTCGCTCCATGTAAAATACTGATATTCAGCTGCATCCAGTTAGACTGGAATCCGACCCCAACATAGTTAGAAAAAGGCTGGGCATATGATGATGAGTGTTGATAACCATTCACTGTTGATGTTCTTTGTGCCAACAAACTTCGTTGTGTTGTGGTTATTCTTCTATTATTGGATGCATCACTTCAAGTAATACATGACGTGTATTGTTTCGTCCGTGATGCTTGGGTAAGTAGGTAAGTATGTAAACACTGTTGTAGGCTTACATGCTGCTCAGACTACTATAGACATTCTTAGAATCACAACTAAGAACTCGTAAACTACTGAGCGTGGGCTTTTTATTATTTCTTATTTTTTCTAACTGAACAGACAGCTGTGCTGCTGTGGAGTTAGTTGCACCACTTTTTCTTCCCAGCTAACGCACTAGGAAGTGGTGAAGTGCGGGCGTTTTGGGGGACTGTCTAATGTAATTTTGACGTTCGAAAAGTGCAGATTCTCAGCTCGTAGTTTGAATAAATGACTTTTGAAAAAAAAAAAAGATTTTATGGCCACCTCATGGGACGATTGGCATATAGATACAATGATGATTGCTTTCTTTGAGAAAATATGCTCTTACTACCTTACTGCCCAGCCACATCGTACTAAACTGACTTTCCCAGTGCTTTTTTACGTCAGACATTACATAAAGTACTCTACAATGTACTTCAAACTTTTCAATAGCCGCTTAAGTACACGTTAAACTCGTAATTAATCATTTCGCTCTAAAGAGAGCCACAGTTTCCGAGTTACAAAGTACAGCGGAGGATCGTAAAACATTTAGTAATATTTTTAATTACTCGCGCTTATGTTTGTAACTTACTTTATAAACGGAAATCTAAAGACTCGTCTACACTAGGACACAAGTTTTACGACTAATGCCGGGTACAGTTCCATTACTCTCTATTCCATGTTTTATGACTAACTGCCTCGTTGGTCTAGTAGCAAATCCTACTGCCGAGCATGAGGTCCTGGGTTCGATTCCCAGGTCGGGCAAAATGTTATTGGGTTTTTTCATCAGGAATTTCTCAGTAGCAGCCCGGTGTCTGGATTTGTGCCCGGCTGGTGGCAATAGGCTCGCCCCCTATTACATGGGACTTAAACATAACTGGCGAAATGTGGGATGGGTACACCTCTGCCTAGCTCTTCGTGGATTACAGGCGTGATTTTATATTACCATGTGCCTTAATGCGACCTAGACTAGAAAGTAAAGCATCTATATTAAAACTATGCAACCGGGAGTACTTATGTGCTGTTGTGATTACATCTTGTTTCACATTATTACATCATCATGTTTGTGTGTCTTCTAGTTTTAATAGGTCCGCTTTCAGAGAAAAGTGGCCACAGTGAGCAGTATCGCTATAAAATAACTAGTTATTGTTGTTCGGAGTTAAATGTTTCCTGTAGTGATGTCATCTGTTACGAAATTAAGTTGAGTTAGCTAAACACCTAGTTACATACGTTTTTTCTACAATAGAAACTTTGAGAGATTCTCTATCTTGTTGCTACAGTTAATTTTGACTATAAATATTAAAATTATGCTCGTCTACGCAGCCACTTACTTTCCAAGGCTAAGAAAATAACAAAACCTTCCAAATATAGCTTCAAATTAAAATTGCAACACAAACAAAATGAATTTACGGCCGAAATATTGCCCATTGCTTTCAGCAATTTTATATTTCGAAAGGCGTAAAACTGAAACCAAGAGTGATCAATCGAGACTCAATCGTGACTTGAACCCGTGGTCCTTCGTAACTATTGCGTAGCAGCAAACAAACGTAATAGCATCGGCTCGACAACTTTTTATCGTTCATCGAAAACCGTAAAGCGACGTAAATCGGTATTAGATCACGGACTTGGGGTCAATATCATCATTGTAGATTTGATCTTTTTTTTAAAGTGAGAGTTAGACTGGGCTGCTGTTTCCGGTAAATTTCTAATGGCGGCTGTCACTGGACTGGTTGCGACGGAAGTGTTGATGATTTCCGTTTTGTGACAAGTTTTTCTATTTCTATATTTTATTATGGTTCCGTAAGATTGCATTCACATGTGAATGTTGATAATCGGGAACATGCGTTATGTCAATGCCTTCTTCATTAAATAATGCTTCTTAATATTTAAACTCATAGGCCCCTACCTGAATATTTTGTAATTCTTCGTTACTTGTGGCTAAAAAATTAAAGAAGAACCTACATGAAAATAGCTTTCGAAGCTTATTTCGTAAACATGTTTTGATTAAATTTTTGCATATGGAAACGACGATGTCGCACACTGGGTAAACTGTGAAAAACTTAACGAAAAGAAGGTAGAAAATATACCAAGCGAAATCGCTTTGACCGGACAGGATCCGGCATTTGCATTTGAATAAGCCATTTCACACTCTTTCAGGATATAAATTTTCCTAAGCTACTTAAGTACGCTTTAAACTAGCATTACATATTTGTCACGACTTTTTAAGTATACTTTTATTTAACTCTTTTTGCTTTTTGAAACTATCATGCAGATTTTCGGCAAAAAAATTACTGTAAAATACTGGTACCCAGCTGCATCCGGTTAGACTGGAAGCCGACCCCAACATAGTTGGGAAAAGACTGGGTAGATTCTTGAAATATATTATTTCAATGTTGGATAAAATTCAGTCAGTCATTTCTATTGCATATCATTTGACTGTCGATCTGGAACATTCAGATTTTATGCTTTCCTCGGTTTTCGTTGCATCACAATTCTTTTGTTTCAGTTTACCTGTGATTATACTTTCAGGAAAATTATCGATATTGTCTAATGTGAAAAGTTTTAGAATAACCTATCATAACATCACCAGTCCCATATAATAGAGGGCAACCCTATTGCCATCAACCGGACACAAATTCGGGCTCCGGGCTGCTACTTAAAAAATCCTGATAAGCATCAGAAATTTCTGAAACCTAATGACACATTTTTTTTAAATAATCTCCTTTAATAATAATGCAATCTGAACATTGTTGACAACACCATCGATCCTAATACCCGAATTATGTCTCTGTAATAGGCTTCTTATATGCTCGAATGACACAAACTGCTTGGGAAATTAATCGGCTTAGCTATTGCGTTCTATACATTACAGATTGGTTTACCAGTTATGAATCTATTTGTGGCGGCATCTACATCGCCACATCCGAACTACGCATCAAAGACCTGACGTCACACAAAATCCTGACATCACACAAATTCTGCATCGCGCAAGCAAAGTTTACCGCGCGATCAAAAATAACTTTCCGACATCAATCGTTGGGCAGTTGCCCGCCAGATACGACACCCGTCTGGTCGGAGGATCCTCCCTTTTCTATAGAGGATGAGTGAACTTTACACCCTGTTCCTCATACGTCTAAATATTAATTTTGTGTGTGCAAGATTACCTATGAATCAGTATATTATTATAGCAGGTTTTGTCCTTGACAACGTTTGACATCACTTTTCAAACGTAACACGTGTCTTGCTCCTCTAATTTTACTCCAGTTGGAAATAATAATGAACGGGTAAAATGCCAAAATGGAAATCCTCCAATCTGTTCAAAGAACGCTAGAGTTGCCTGCCACGTCCTACCTCATTATTTAACAAAGCTATTCATGTTACACTGAAGCGCCAATGAATTACTAAAACACTTCCATTAATGTACTTAATTATAACTTGAGACTTGAAGCTCTTTCAACAATACACTCACAAAAATAGGATCTAAAAGGTCAAGTATTGAGCTCATAGATCACAAAACTTATTCACAAAAAATCTTAATTAAGTTAGCCATCCGATACTTATCCATATGTTCTTTTAATGAATAGGTTTTTTGAATGCTATTGAAGATGGGACGATTTACCGACGAAAGGTCAGATGTAATGTATGCGAGTCAGAGTCCATCGGAACAATCGGAGCCATCGGAAGTCAGTTCAAGATACGACGAACTTCCTCCAATCACACCGTCACGTAAGGTTCGGTTATATCGATAGCTGCTTTTATTCAAAGAAAACTGGTTAAGGAAAAGTTACCAGGGAAGTTTTTATCATCGGCCGGCGCGGTCGCTCGACAAGCGTCGCCTTCCGAGATTACTGTTTTTAGAAGGTAACGGTATAAACCAGACTGAATTAAAGAAGTGACAGTGACAGACTACGTTGATCGATCATCGCGATAAGTTGGAGGTGATGTACCCGTTACCGATATCATGTCTATAAAATCTAAGCTTTTACGACATGGCCCGACTTTAATTTTTTTTTGACACTTTTCCTCGTAGAAAAGAACTGAAACAACTGGTACTTTCTAAGTGATATGATAAAAAAAACTGCTCAATTTAATAAGTCTGAGCCGTCTAGACTATTGAGTTTTCGTTTTGAGTATAAAACGGAATGGCGTTTGATGTAGGCTCCTATTTTCATTCTGGTAAACAAAATGTTGCGAGAAAATTCTTTTACAAAAATTATCCTTTTACAACATGTTAATTTTTGTATGACACAAAACTGTGGTGTTACTCGTAACTTGAGTACTTTGTACGCGGCGATGCTTCGTTCTATTACTGAAAAACTACTTCTACTACTACGTCACCAATGAAACTTTTCTGATTTTGTTCAAAAAATATAATTTTCGTGTGCCCTATATATTTTTCAGTTTTTGTTACTCAAACCAGATATACATTTTCTTAAAAAATTACTACCAACAGCTACAGCGATTTTTCGTTTATCAAAGCTTAAATTTCAAAGTTTAAATTTAGAAGTACACAAAGCACGTATGTGACAATGGTGTGAGCGGAGGTCGATGTAAGTCGTTCCACCCCTGTCATTAATCTCATCTCTTTCGCTAGCCAAGTCACGCCGCATTTGGGGGAACGCCGAGCAAAACGACTTTCCAAAAAAGCTTGTCTGCCAAATTACACTGACCTGAAGTGTGTTTTGATATCTACCGAGTATTACGTTGGATTTTTATTCATTTTCTCCCTTGACAATCGTTTCATTGTCGCAGTGTGACCCAGTGGCGGTACCTGCTTACGTAAAATTTCATCGGAATTTCGGCATTTCTCGTGATTTATTATGATGTCGGGAATATAAATCACGCATTGAAATATTTTTTAATGAATCGCAAAGTATTTTTATAGCTGCTTATTATCATTTCACGGATTTACAAATGGTGGGATGTCTGTTATTTATGACCGTGACAGCATCATTTCAATTGGTTCACGAATCACAAACCTACTTTTTGCACATTACAACTTGTGAACGAAATGTTTCAATAAAAGCCTGCGGTCGTGTAAGCAATTAAACGAATAACCGCTTCACATGGAGCGCACGTTCTGAATTAAATATCTATCAATTCGATGAAGAGACGCGGGCGAAATAGATCGGATCTAATAGTCTATTATTTGGTACAACAACGTGCAAAAACGGATGCAACAAAAAGCTAGCCTCTATGATTCACACGTCCGAGACGCAGACGGACGTTCATTGAAGGCCATGCAGACTAGAAAAAAGAAGAAATTAAATTACCTAAGTTATATCGAAAAACATTTTTATTAAATTTCTAACAACATAGCGGTATAACAAATTTCTAATCTAGACTTCAGTTTTTAATATCATTTTTAACAAACTCTTCATTTATATGAGTAGTATTTTTTTTAAATTGATACCCGATGTTCATTCAACAAAAACGCTATCACAACAAATCATGCATCATACAAAAAGTAGCTAATTCTAATTGACTGCGATACAAATCGTCATTAAATCAATTTACGATGACAGTGTACAATTTGTACCACATTTTGCGACTAATCGCTCGTCTACATCTATCTGCCTACTGTCAGTTTGTTATTAAAGTTGCTCTGTGTGATATCAAACCGGAACATCTCAGACTACTTTCAATGTTAAGGTTGATACCAAAAGTATTGTTTGTAAATAATTTAATGTTAATTTCTTTGTCTTTCTGTTCTCAGGGATTTAATCATCAGTTGTTCGGTCAATTGCGCTATAATAGAGAAACTAGAA
Organism: Agrochola lota; assembly: GCA_947364205.1. Classification (NCBI taxonomy): domain Eukaryota; kingdom Metazoa; phylum Arthropoda; class Insecta; order Lepidoptera; family Noctuidae; genus Agrochola; species Agrochola lota. Next base: position 9,925,638 of record OX376223.1, on the reverse strand, counting down.
ATGTTGTGTATACTTCATTGTGTTGTTTATAATTTCGAAGATTAAACTTTGCGTCAAATGCCATACATTCGAGACGCACTGGGAAAAGTGTAAAAACTTAAGAAAAATCTTTCGCATAAATGAAAATCATAACTCTGCTGAAAAGGTTTGTTATGAACAAAGTCCCTTGGCTACTATTATTTATTCCGTGGTTTTACAAGTCATTCACTTTTCCTTTATGTAAAAAGGAAACAAAACAAAAAGCTAACTCCGCTCAAAGTTTTCCTGCCGCTGAACTCGTTTAAAAATAACTTGAATATTCTACACCACAATAATCTTATTTTATTCATTTTAACACTCCGTGTCTCAATTTAAAACTGCCACATTTTACAGATAAAGTGTGTAATCTAGAAAACCCTATCTGAGAAACCATCTAATCATGAATGTAGATAAAAATGTAAAAGGAAATGGTTTCCATAAGTGGGCACTCAACCTAACCCCTCTCGGACTGACATTATCATACATTAATTATGTATACCGCGGAACAGTAACGTACCTTTATCTTTTTTTATTTAATTTTCGTATAACACGGGTACGTAGCGCTATGTGACATTTTGACAACTCTGTTTATGTTTTTCAAATGCACAAAAAACACGCAACAACATTATCACACCGACCGTCAGATTTTAACAAAATTGTGAACACAATCGAAGCAGATTATGTTCACAATTGTGTACTTATTAGCGCGAGTAACAAAAATAACATTCTAAAATGACACAACAATTGAACATCGATCTAGTTTCAGATTTCGTTCATCTTCAATTTCATAATCCGATTAAAGGTTAAGCATCAAATTGACACCGTATTTTTTTGAAACGTGAAATTAACATTACGAGATTTCCTCAAATAACTTTACTTACATAAGCAAGAAAAAGGTCTTAAAGCAAAATTAAGTGGCTATCAATCATAAGAAAACCTTTTAAAAATCGTTGTATGCTCACCTCGTAATTAGCTCTGAAAACCTTTTTATTCTCAATATAAATACTTTTTATCATCCATGTACTTGTAGGTACAGACTACAGTAATAAGTGTCAAGCAAACTGGCTTATTACGTAATAAGTAGTATCATATTTTATACTAACGACTGCCAACGGGTTTTATTGCCAACTATTGCAAAAAATATTGCCACTGGTGTACTGTAAATGTCTTGGAAATCTAGAAATAAAAAGAGCTAAATATGTCTGGAAAATATTCAGCAGTTAGAAGCTAAATAGCTGGTGAAGAGTACTTATATTATCTTATATTCTTCATAAATTACATTAATATTCTTTGTACACACATTTGATATTTATTGTAAGGCGGTTGCTATTATTTTAGCCAATATCATTCGTGTAATAAATAGTCTTTTGTAGAGAATTATTTTTCAGTACTTCATGTACTATGTTATTGCGTAAGTTATGAAACTTTTTGATTAAAATTCACAAGTTTGTTCCATTCCTTTAGCTGTTTTGTAAAACGAGCAAACTTCATACAGATAGCAGACATTTTTGCGCTAAAAGTTTTCTTAATAACTCCTAAATTAGGTAATATTAGGTTAAATTCATTACGGCAGTAGTGTCAAACTGCTTTCAATGGTTAAAACTTTGGAAGTTTATTGAAATATACCTAAGTTAGGTTATAACTATTTCGTAAAGGTAACCGCTGGAACTTTGCACGTTGTCGTGGCAAAGATTCCGGCCTTTAGAAGCTGTGGGCGTACTAATAGATGTATATTAGTTTCTTGATTCTTGGTATAAACTTTTTTAACCTGTAAAAGTTTCTTATATCTTACATACCATGTAATATACTTAATTATACCTACCTACCCGAAAAAGTACTTAGACCTAGATAATTATTATCAGGATTTATTTCTGCAATTTCTTCATAAAGTAGAAACTTGGTATGGCCAAAATAATGTTTCAATCTCGTTTTAACATGTCGCAAGATAACTCTCAGAAATGATTTCGTTCGAATCTAATTTATATCAGTCTCGTAGTTTTCGTAATTAGTTGTACGACAGCCAATTTTTGTTCATTAAAAATATAAATAAATCACCGACCCGTATTTATTTAAATTAAGTGCAGTTGCACCACTTTGCATTTATAGCAACAGCGCAATATCATGTTGCTTTATAAGAATATCGACACAAACCTGTTCGTTTTATTTAAGCAGAAAGTAATGATATTTTTTTTAAGTAACCATTTTATTACCTGCCTACTTACTGTCAGTAATTAACAATAATTATTATAGCGACTATTCTTTGTTTTTCACCAGTGGGTAATTAATTGACATTGTTGGTCATTATTTTCGTTTATCATTTATTGATATTTTGACAGTTAAATACGATTTACTTTCAGTGTTGGTCCTTTAAATAGTTATGACAGGATCCGAAGTAAAGCGTAATTCATGAAAAAAATACTTATTGGACCATCCGCGTACCTATTGCTCAAATATGTGGTTTTATTTCTTCAGTTTTTAATATGTGGACGTCTCTAACAGACTTAATTAAATTCTTGTCATAGCCTTGTCCAACTTACAATACGATGACACAGACAAACCGTGCCTAAATAGATTTTCCCGAACACCAAAGAAAATAGAGAAAGCGAAACTTACAGAATATCTTTTACTTATTCCGTTACATAAGTGGCATGGTTTGGAGTATAAGTAGAAATATGATACGGCGATGATACAGCACGTCGTCGTGCGAGTGATACGATGCATACTAATCGCCGTGTCAATAGACGTTATTAGATTTTATCTTTTTTTCTTCTTAACCGTAACATCTATGTCACGTTTACAATGCTCGGACTTTTTTTTTTGCTCTGAATTTAATCTATGGTTTATGGTACGGTTTTTAAATGAGTGTTCGATTTTTAAACATGACATGCGTACCTACATGCTCGTACATTGTCTGGGGAATCTGTGTTGTCGATCTATCGAAACTTGTATGAGATGAGATGTAATTACCTGCATGATAATTTAGTAGGCATGCCTACTAATCATCTCGTAATTACACACACAAAAGTTATTTTAGATTAGAGATTAATTACATATCTGTTTTGGCATATAGCCTTGAATCTTTTTTATTGCTAATTAAAAATAATTATCAATAAAAAAACGAAACAAAAGATGAAGGTGATGATGAATTAACGTAAACGAGACAAAAGGAGTATGTAAGGATCGTAGCAGGTGGCGTAATATAGTTTCTGCCTACCCCCATAGAAAAGACGGCGTGAATAAATGTATGTATGTAAAAATAATTACCAATAGGGACGATGACAAAAAAAAATTTTTTTTTCGGCTTTGAAATTATAAAAAAATATTGGACACGTATTTTTCTTTTTTTACGTAATCTAAAGATTACGGCGATACATTGAGGTAAAATGTGCCATGACGTCACGAGTATGTAGATTTTATACATACTAGTGACGTGGCGAGCCCCACTCCCCAACTTAAAATGCGTTTTATCTAAGTAATTTTTTATTAATATGATAAAGCAAAAAATACGTGTCTAATATTTTTTTATTATCTGACTGACGGACTAATTAGTTTTTTTTTTTTACCCAGGCATCATCCCTATTCTACGATGTTACTACAGGTTCTAAGACCATCCTACGCTGTCAATCAAACGTAAAATATCATAAAAGCAATGAGAGTAACTCTATTGATACAAGCAAATTCTCGTAATTGATTCGATAGTCGTTTCGGTCCCTAAGCTCGGTACAATTTCTCTCCCCCATGATAAATTATTTCAGTCTAATTACTGCTTTAAATACAATTAGAATTGAGCTTGTTAATAGCCATTTAATTCCAATACCTATGTACCTAATTATCAAAACCACGTACACAAGAAAGATAAGTTCGTTATATTTTGCAAAATCTTAATTCACAATCATAGGAATTATTGTTTTTATGTTACGTAATTATACGATACACACGTCCGGGTATTTAATGTTATCTTTATTTATATCAAACGCGTATAATTTTAGGTACATAATGAATAAAACATTCTAAAAAGCTAATTGGTTTAATCCCTGCGTAAATCAAAGACGGGGTCTCTTTTCATTCATTTCAGACTGCGGACTCATTTTTATATGCAACTAGCTTGCGCCTACGGTTTCACCCGCATAAGTCTCGATCCCGTGGGAATATCGACATAAAAAGTATTATATGTCCTAATCCAGGTCATAGGCTACCCATGTGCTAAATTTCACCTAAATCCCTTTAGCCGTTTTACCGTGAAAGCGTAACAAACAAACTCACTTTCCCATTTATAATATTAGTTAGGAAGTTAGGATTATACACTATTATGCGATTTTATGACTTTATATATTTTATTTTTTGCCTTGCTGGTTGTTTTTCTATTACTAATTGGTGTAATAACGGAACGTACTTATCCAATTAAAACCAAGACCTTTCAATTTGCATATCAACAACTTCTCATTCCTTGGGATAACATCTTAAGAACACACGCCGGTTTCGCTGTGTTAGATTACGTAGAACTTAATATAATAAACGGTTAATTGCATTTAAAGGGATGAACACACGAGAAATCATCATAACATGTAATGACGTAATAAGCGAGTAATAGCAATGCATCTCTCATAATGATGATATCAGACCTTAAGCATGCACTACACATGTAGGTATAGTCATCAACGACATCGAATATGTTATCGATGCAAATGTGTACAAGACCTTATCAGATACTTTGGCCGCCCGAAAATCAAATAACCGTAAAAAAAAATCTTTGCTGTAAAATTTTCTCAGAAAATATTTTTCACAAAAATGTACTTGAAAAAATGTCATATTATTGCAGTAAATTATTTCGTCGTTTTTAAATTACATCCCTTGAGCAATGCAGCGACGTTGCTCTAATGATATTACCATTTTATACATACACTTCCGTTCTTATGAATATTTGATGCAAAAAAAAAAGTTGATGAGCCAGCAATTTACATTCATCACTAAAGTACTTAATTTTTATTTCGTGTTTATATTTATTGTTTGTGCTGAGAGCAAAGTAAAGAGATAGTGATTTAACTCCAAGGTTTAGTGGTTAAGTAGGTTTATTAACCTATGTACCTACAGTTTTTACCGCTAGATACTTCATTAAAGTTTTTGTACTTAATTCACCGACTAGAATTTCTTAAGTAACCTCATATTTATTCAAACAATTTATAAAGTTTTTCTAAGTTGTTCCACGTTCCTATATGAAAAGTTCTTATTACTTACCGTTTTCGAAAAAGTCAGCAGCGCTTCAATAATCTAGACACAGTTTAATTGATAAAACTGCGCTGATATCGAAACGAGTCCCGGTAAAGTTCGATTTTGATTTGAAAACCGACTTGTCCCACTTAAGCACTCAATCCACCACAAAGTTTAGACGTCCTTGCACTATCTGTTTTCACGTCTCAAGCATACAGTTTCACTTTCTATAAAGCGTCCGTGATCAGTCACGAGCCGGGAAAGGCCGCCGCCGATGCAATATCGGAACGCGATCTCCGCAAAACTTCAAGCGAGTACAGACGCAACGAGCACGCAGACCGTCCGCACCGAACCACGCCGTCCGAACGCCGAACAGCGACTGTGATAACGACACTTCCTCCGAATGAACCTGCGAACCTCTCCATAGACTGTAAGCTCGCCTCTCTCTCGCCGCCCGGCGGTACTTAACGCACCCCGCGACACCCGATCTGAACTCTCGGATACTCACAACAAGAAACAAATTCCAACTAAACACGCCACCACGAACGCGTCTCGTTCGAAACGCGTAACGAGTTTACGGTACGTAAATCGTAGTGGATTTGTTTTGCGGCCCGGCCATAGTAATCCGGTTCTTCGTCACGGAGCTCACAGAGCGCTTTTTTCCGAATCAGTTCCCGTTAAATAGAGCCTTCTTTTTGTACAACCTGCAGCCTGGTAGTCTATGTAGGGAACGCGGAATAACCGCTATGGACAAGATGCCAACTTTCTAAACTCAACCTATAAGACCGCTCTATTCGGATGGTAAATTACGTTATTTTTATTGGAAGTCGGGACGATAATAATAAAGCATCGAGTAGATTGGTTATACCGGCCGGCGATTGTCGTGGTCGGTGGCGCGGGCGGCGGTACGTGTCGTAATTTCGCAGGTGGTTTTTGCATAGTGCGGTTGTCGTCTACGTTACGTTTTCCGATTTATAAGTTGCGGTTTTACTTTCGGTGTCAATTACGCGAGCTGCGGTCGAAGCCCCACAATAACATGGCTGTAAATTGGATAGCAGCCCTCTGAACCAGATTAGACTACCTTGTGAAGGCTGTCGGTAGTTACGCACGGCTACGACTAATCTTTTTGCAATTAAAAATAGGTCGTGAACATACATTGCGTTGTTTACTTCATAGAAGTCGGCGTAACTCAAAACGAAGTGCATTATATAAGACAGCTAAAGTGCGCATATATGTGAAGGCTTCCAAATATTGAAACCGTAAACCCTTTCGAGTGATCCCGCCATCCCGCCACGGCGGTGAACTGGGTCAGCAAGGCGCGCCCCTAAAGTTAGGATGAATACACGTGACAAACTGCAACACCAAATTGACATTCTGAAAAGTACAATAGACACACTGAAAATCATTTATCATGTCTTCCTTTCTCATTTCAAAATCTTTTGGTTGTCGACCATCTTGGGTAAACTATATCTCCATCAGTGAAAATCTCTAGGCTTAGTTGATAATCAACAACCTTGTCGACATTTCTGCCCATTAAATCAAAAGCCAAATGATTCTGAATCGCATTTAAAATATATAAAACAAGTTTTTTATTAATATTATAAACAATGCACCCAATAGTTTCGTTTGTTCGTCGCCTAAGCAAGCTAGGGTTGCGCTGCCCGTCGAGACGTATCGGTTCCTCTCTATGCGATACCACTCAGATGACTGACGGTAATACCACAAGTGCTCATACTACCCGGGAAACCAATAAAATTTCGACAAGTACCGCTATATTGTATGAACGAACCACTGAACTGATAACACGAAATGAAACGTGAATTGAATGTAATATCAATAACAATATAATAAATAATGGAAAAGTTGAATTTGGTGTATTGTGTCTTATGTGTATTGGTTTTTATTCATTCGATGTTAGAGGTGTTTCTGCACGCTTAGATATGGACGTTGATTGAATAAAACGGAAGGACGGAATTGAAGGCGGAGTGAAGAATGTAGCGAATTGGCTACAACATAATCTATTAACATTGAATGTAGAAAAAACCAAGGCAATCAACTTTGCTATTTCTAAACGTTCTTCCCCTAAAAGAGTATCTTGTTTACGGCTGCACTCCTGTATTAGTTCCGACCAGTGTTCTTGCCCTTACATCGAAGAGGTCGACGCTATTAAATATCTAGGGGTCATTGTAGATAACAGATTGACATGGTCCGCACATCTGAGCGCTTTAAAGGGCAGAATTAGAACAATGCTGCGTATATTTAAGCAACTAGGCAAGATTGCTGATGATTCTGTCCTAAAAATGATTTACTTTTCGCTATGTCAATCTGTTCTTAATTACTGCATAGTAGCGTGGGGCGGTGCGGGCAAGACCTCACTAATTAAAGTAGAACGAGCTCAGCGTGCTGTACTAAAAGTTGCCTATAGACGACCTTACCGGTACCCCACAAATACACTCTATACTGAAGTAGGAGTTCTTAGGGTTTGACAACTTTACATACTCTCTGTCACCCTACGATTTCATAAAACTGCCTTAAGCACTTGTGTCATTTCAAGTCGACGGGTAAATTGGGATAAAGTGCAATGCCGTAAAACAATCGGCAGAAGGTCTTATGGTTATATGGGACCACACATATACGCGAAAATCAATAGTCTACATAAAATACTAAAACTAACACAAAAAACATGCAGACTGACGATAACAAACTGGCTTCTTACACTGGACCACGACATGACAGAAAGTTTCTTAGCTTAAGTAAAAACTCACAGTAATACATATTAACAATTCACAAATAATACACGTGCACTAACTAATATTCTATAACATACAAACACTTTTACAACATCAACAATACTAACACAAATCACAGCACCAAGCATACGCGTACACTCTTTTATATGTACTTATTATTTAAGTTTTTTAAATGTACCTACCTTTTTATGTAAAATTGTTAACGGAACGAAGGAGCCTGGATGTCACAACACAGGGAATCCTAGTGTGAGATCTAGGATTTCAATCCACTTGAATGTATACTTTGCGAAATAAATTTATTCTTATTCTTATTCTTAAAACATGTGGGTGTTAACAACGTTTTGTTGAAAAACTAATAAAGGGTAGGTAACTACTCAGAAAAAAGAGAAAAGGCTTTATCATACAACAACGTTAGGGGTGGGTCTGGCTAGCTAGGCTTCACTAATGTTGTTTCCTTTATTTGTTCTCTTAATCAAAAGTTTACTTTTCATACAACAAAACAATGTCAAATTGAACAACTCCAAACAGACATTCCATGTTTTATTTTCCTACAAGCAAACAGAACAGCATATTAAACTAAATAAAATTTCACTTCACCCTTCTAAAAATAAGACAAGAAATCAATAGTTATCCTGATATATTTGTCTGATTATACGAGCGCCCGCTCGGGAGGCACGCCGCTTTTATAGTCCTGTTATTTTTTATGTGATCAGCACTTTGTACAGAGCGAACGCGATTTACACGACAGTTTAATAAGGCTCAGATTCAGCGTCAATTTACGGCTGCAGCGTTATTAGAGGGAATAATCCTGAGACTGAAATATTATTCGTAATACGCACTCTGGTAGAGTTGTGGGTTGTTTTGACCCCGGTTGTGGAAAGATACCGGTTAGTTAAACCTTTTATTTTTATGATAGTTCCTCTTCCAGAAGCACGTTAAGCCGTTGGTCCAAACTGTCATTCGTGGATCTTCGACAGTCGTTACGGTTCGTCAGAAGCCTAAGAAAGTCTGACAACCAGTCTTACCAACGGGTACCGTATTACCCAGTAACTGGGTTGTGGAAGTCAGATAGGCAGTCGCTCTATGTAAAATACTGATATTCAGCTGCATCCGGTTAGACTGGAAGCTGACCCCAACATAGTTGGGAAAAAGCTAGGCAGATTGATTGGTAGTTCCTCTTCCGGGAAAAAAACGTCACGACTTTCAAGACAAAATTCGGGATATCGATGAAGATTGACCAGACAATTAACACAAAGGGAATTGATTTGCGAAAACGACACCTGTTACTGATTGGAAGTTGATGGAAAAAAGCATGTAAGTAATTAATTATGTAAGTACTAGCTGCGCCCCGCGGCTTCACCCGCATAAGTCTCGATCTCGTAGGAATATCGGGATAAAAAGGATTTCGTGATTTGCCGTTTCATTTGCGTGTATTTTGCGTTGGCCGAGCGCAGTAAAACAGTATCCAAGGCCTAACCCAAGTCATGGTCTACCCATGTGCCAAATTTCATCCAAATCCGTTTAGCCGTTTTAGCGTGTAATAATTACAAACAAACAAACTTACTTTCGCATTTATAATATCAATTAGGATACTGAGCAGATTTTTGTAAAGAAGGATTATCTTCTTAGAGTTTCAAAATATATTTTTAAATTGCTATTATTTTGCATGTACTCTGGCTTTAAGTAACCACAGTGACAGTTTTTCAACAGTTTTCACCGCATTGTGGCTCCATTACAGTACCTCTATAAACTAATTAAAAATGTAAAGTGACAAAGTTGTTCTATGTTCCAAGTAAAATCAAAAAGTGGAAAATACTGCCCGAGGCGTAGCAGGAAACTCGTACTGCAGGACGAACGGGGAGAAAAAACACGGAGTATTTAAATCATATTTCCCTAGCTCTAGTCGATTCGAAAGGTATTTTAAAAATGAACAGACGTTATTCTTAGAAGTGCGTTCGAGCATGCAATAATGTTGAAACGGATATCAAACATGGTGAAGTCATTTCCCATTAGTTCTAGTAAATAAACTATAGTGATGAGGTCATGAGAGGCTTATAAACGCAAGAAACAACTGACAAGATACCAAAGATACTAAACTAAGCAGGTACCTAAGCTAATGAGCATAATTATCAAACAGAAATAAGTACTTTTCTTCTTACTTACACCTATAAAGTTTTGTCAGTCAAGTGTTTGCAAATAACTAAAAAAAACAAAGGCCAAATGCAGTATAAAGTTAGGATTATCACCAAACAACAAAAACTTGGGAGAGCACACATATTGTGAACTTATTGGCTAGACGCTCTCCAACTTACTTTCCCATTAACAGATAAGATAAAATTTATTTAAACATTGTTACAATTATTACCTTAAAATTTGTACATAATAATTCTATCTGTAACTGTTGGTGACATTCATTATGTTAAAGCGATGGTCCCCAAACTAGGCAGTGCCTGTATCTTGGGGAACTGAGTTGTGTTACATAATTATTTTCATATTTTTTCAAGTGTGGCAATAGGTAATTAATTGCAAACAATTATAAAAATTCTAAATTAAAATTTGAATGAGATCAAAAATAAAGCATAAAATTAGTTTTAAACAAAATAAAATGCAACACTTAAATTGTGTTAAAGAAAATAACACGTGCATTAAAGTCTGAAAACTCTGTGAAATCAAAAATACTACTCAGTATAACGAACTCTACTCTATTCTACTCAAAATACGTTTCAGAAGTAAAAAATAATAAAGAAAATGTTGCAAAACGCCGGTTATGACGACTCGGAACAATTAATCTAAATACCTGACCTGCAGGGCTAACATAACACACTCGATAATTACGCATTCTCGCGTGAGTAATTGTCGTCTATTTCTGTCACTTTTCTCGTTTTCTGACAGCGCTGCCATACAAAATACTGGACTCGTTCTGACAAATTTACGGGAGAAGTTATTTGATAATTTCCCACCCTCAATAAAATAAAAAACAAAAAAAGGGTGGTGATTAACAACGTTTAGAGTTTTGTGGTTATAATAGCGAAATCAACTCCAGCTGCATATTTATCAGAATGCCAGTCCTTGGGGTAAGTGTGGTGATTAACAAAATTTGCAATATCATTAGTTTTATGGAGATTGTTACAATATCAACCTCGTCGACATTTGTCATGGGTGATCATTATCTATTGAGTATATTATGTGCCACTAATTTTCTTTACCGTCATTTTGGGTTTTAATTTCAGCATGCCAAATAAAAAATAAAAAATTTAATCAATAGTCTGTTACACAAAAAACTAAACATATCTCAAAGAGATGACTTATAATAATTATAGTACATACTAATTCCCTGCGTAAAATTTTATGAATGAAACGGAACTTCAAGCCAATGTTGCTATCATAAAAATGATTTGTTTTTAATAATTTACTACATCGGTCTCTCGTCACGAAATAAAGAATTGTCAAAGTGCCTTTTTCGAGTTTACTCGTCGTTTACGGTGATGTTAGGCATTAGAATGATGTCAGAATCGTAGACAAATTTCGACAAAACGAGAAAAAGAGCATTCTCGCGCTTCTCATGCTGGCCCTGCTGACACTGAATCAAACGATACGATACACAATGGGAAAAAATACGCACACATACACACACGCTCACACACACCATACACCACACTCACACACACCATACACCACACTCACATTACACATCCAAACACACCAGATATACCATACAACACCTCAAATCACTTCTCTAGTCTCCATTCTGTAATTCGTACCTCGAGCTCCAAGATACAGACTAACTGTCTAGTTTGGGGTTCACTGGTAAATAATATATACGTATTGTAACATACAGAATAGGTAATATTTTAAGCTACTTATGTCGTCTGGCGGTAATAGGGTGGCATTACACATTGCTGCCCAAATCAAACCTCACCTGCACGTGGTACCCCTGCTGACGGACGAACGAGGATATGACGAAAAACTCGCCAAGACGCACAGGCCAGCGCTGGCCAAGCGGTGGCTTGGCCATAAAATATGAACAATGCCAAAAAGCCCCGGTCCTCAGTACCCAGCAGCCCCGCTATTCCAAGTTCGGACAGCGGCTCTAGTTACAGCGGGGCAGAGGGTGCTATGAATCTCTCTATTTTGCCCAGCTGTCACAACCCAACGGCCCTGACCCTGGCGTGTTACAATTCCAGGACCCTAAGAACGGGCGAAAGATTATTGGAATTACATGTTGAGACCAAATCCATCAAATGGGACCTCATAGGTCCATCGCTGAAAGGATGTTCTGCTCTTAAAACTACAATCAGAAAAATTCATAATTCAAAAGTCATTTATTAAAACTAACGTCAAAATTACATTAGACAGGCCCCAAAAACGCCCGCCCTTCACCACTTCCTAGTGCTATAGCTGAGAAGAAGTGGCGCAACAAACTCCCCAGCAGCACTGCTGTGTGATAGAAAAAAACTTGATTCTATACAATAGTATGCAAAATATTTTACATTATTCAACACAAAACATTAAATAAAATGATATGCCATAATGACGCCAATATATCAACAAAAATATCGAAATCTATACTCAAGTGAAAATAAAAACTAAAAACGTAAACAGAACTTAATACCAAAATAAAAGCCTCCAGGCATATAGCTATTAAAGCTGTAACTCGAAGTCACAAATGATAAACTAGGACCATCGAAGTAAAAATAAATAAACAGTTAAGTACTAATAACAATAACAAAACCATGGTCAGCAAAACGACCAGTCACCACAAGCAGCACCAGTTCACAAGCATAACGCAAAGATCAGCCATTACCCCCTCGCCATATTTGAGGGAAACAGCAACCCGACCTCCGGCGCCGTAAGCACATCTAAACACGACGAACTTGCTGCCGGTTGCTCAGGCAAGAATATTATATACTATCAATTCTCGAGGTCGCTAGCTAACCACATATTGCAATCAAAACTCATAAAAAAACAAATTTTCATTTATTATTGACATAATTTACCCTTTACAAAGGGTAAATTATGTCAATAATAAATGAAAATTTTATTAAAATAATTTGACTTACACAGTCAAATGAAATAAACAATTATATAACTCAAACTCAAAGCATTTATTTCAATTAAACCATTTACAGGCACTTTTGAATTGTCAAGGAGTCGGTCAGTCAGAAATATGAAGCTAGTTGCCGATTCCAAAGCGTAGTAGGTACCTATGGAGAAGAACGGGCAAGAAACTCCACGGACACTCTTTTAAATAAAATAATTGTTACAAAATATTGGTTATTCATGTTGAAATTATACACGTGAGAACAATGTAGAAAAACGTGCACGTTAGAAGCGTCCGTAATAAAAAGATAAAACAAAGAACAATTCAAAAATTAAATGAAGCCATGGCAGCTAAGAGTTGACCAGTCACAACTGACAGCGGCGGCGCCCGTTCACGAACATGACACATGTATCAGCACCATTCAGCTTATCACCATCAGCGAGACATCTGAGTGAGCATGACATACTCACAGCCGCCAGGGCAGATTCAAGTCAATTAAAGATATATTATATTACCCGGTAAATGGTAGCTCTTTATTACATAGTACTCACACCTGTGCTATTTATACAGGGTGGCAGGGACATCGACGCGAAGCCGGCTACCATGGATTCAGTACATGATTCTGAACCCCCTGCGTTGAAATTCATCGTCGGTTATTAAAAAACAAATCTGCTGTTTCATAGAAAAGTGCAATACCTACGCGGTCAAAATATATGGAGCAGCTGTTTTTTTTTTCGTGGTATCTACATCAGTAAATTGACGGTTTTTTTTGACAGGATATGCTGCTGAAGTTAGCCGTCCTGCAAGAGATGTTAAATGAGGACCCCATTGTAGCCTTGAGTCGAGCGTGATCCACAGGATAATAGTTTTATAGACCAATTCTAGTTTCTCGTGATTCAATACTATATCAAAATGATAGGTATACAGATATGATGGTTATTTTGATGAGAGTCCCGGTACATTTTGCCTTACGGCATGCAAAATAATTTATAAGTTTAATAAACCAATTAAATTTAAATTTAAACATACATAAAAAGAAAAAGCATTCCATTCACAAAGCAACATTACTATCATTATTAAAAATACTCATATTATTCAAAAACATTCGGAATTAGGCACAAATGTCAACCAATTAATTCAATTACAAAAATTTACAAATTAAATTTAAAATGACAATAAATTCAATTACAAATGTCAATAAATTAAATTACAAATGTCAATAAATAAAAAAATGGAAGAAACAAAAATAAAATAAATTAATAATTGACATAAAGCTAAAAATAGAAATGTCAGTAAATTAAATCACAAAGAAACAGCAACACTATTAACAGAAAGTTTTGTCATTAACAAAATCTTTAATTGTGTAGTAACACTTGTCCAGAAGCAGTTTTGCTAACATTTTATTAAATTCTTTGATGGGTAATTCTTTTAAATGTATCGGCAGTTTATTATATATAAGAGGACCAATGGTTAAAATATTTTTTTTTAAGTAAAGACGTTTGGTAACCACCTGTGTAAAGTTGGTTTTTATATTGTGACCTTATTGGTCCTGAGCGTTGTCTTTTATCCACTATTGACGTAAACAGGTGCTTGTTTGTTCTAACGAATAGGACAACTTCTAGTATACGTATATACAACGATGGCAATGTAAGTATCCTTAGCGATCTAAAATCAGGTTGTTGTTTTCTATCATATAAATTTTACTAAATTGAGCGCAATTTTTCCAAGCCCGTAATGCTCAAGTTTCAAGCCGCAATCAAATGCCTTGGGGAGGTCACAAAAGATTCCTATGGCATCTTGGGCCTCTTTCCACTCGATAAACATGTGTCTCAATAAGGTTCCACTGACGTCGGTCGTACAACGTCCTTTGGTGAAACCATACTGTTGATCATGAAAGATTTAATTTGTGTTAAAATGACTGAGCATTTGATTTAGCATTACTTTTTCAAACACCTTGCTGAAAACCGGCAACACGGAGACAGAGATCACCTTTTCTTCTAAAAAGGTCACGTTGATACCTCATACGATGGTCGAGGATTTATCATTAATAAATGGCCTCATCGGTTCAAAATATCAAAAGCATCTCACCGAGAGTTTGTTTTGTTATTTTGAAACTGAATGACCGATACTCTCATTAAAAAAAATGCAAGCATCTTACAAAATTGCCAATTTTTTCCGGACCTACATATACTCGTATATATGAGAGCCAAAGAAACTAGGGCCGTCCAAAAGCACGTTGGGTAGACGATATCGTCAAAGTCGCGGATACACCTGAATGAGCGATGCAAGGAACCGGGAAGTATGGCAGAAGACAGGGAAGGCCTATGCTCAGCAGTGCGTTATTCTGAGCTGGTATGATGATGATCAGATAAGTGAGTCCGACTCGGGAGACGTGAGAAACAATCGCGCAATCTTTTTCGCTATAGTTATAATAAACAAATTACGCAAAAGGAATTATGAAATGGTTAAACCGTTTAACAACCCGTTTACTAACATTATTTATTTGCTAACAAACAATTTAACATAACTTAAAAAAACACTTCCTTTATAAAAACTGTAAGTACGTAAAACAGTCAATAGCAAAATGACTTGGAATTTGCTGTTTCTGAGCGGACTACGCATGCTCTCGCGGATACAGATACCGTGGGGATAATATTGACTCCAGATATATCCGAATATGTCAGCCGAATAACTATTGCAAATTGTTTGTTTGTTTCGACGAGAATATATTCCGATTTTATTGAGAAAACTTGGAAGAAGTTTTAGTTTTCAGGTACCACTTCAGTTCATTCTGTGCAGCCTTGACAATCAATTCTACTACCAATCTTACTAGTTAATCTTTAAAAACATCAATTAGTGAGGTAGCCACACTTTTCTGTATACCTAATCCATGCAACAGTTTTCCATATCAAACGTAACTGAAACTTGGTTTCAAAACCACCACAACCACAAACGCTACCCACGCCTTAAATAAAATAAGTAGGTAATCGTAAATAGAAGCAAAGCATTTACACATATTTGTTTCCAAACAAAATGTTTTCCGTTTCGCAATAAAATTATCGGGATAAGCCGGGGTGCTAATTGATGTCCAATTATCGGGAGTGAATTATATATATGTTGCGTCCAAACTTCAGCACCGTCTCCAAGGGGTGCATCGAGGAAAAATACGAGTAATAGGGAGCCGGTATTTGATAAATACAATGTCGCCCATGGGCATGTGACCGCCCGTATTTTTCTGAATATTCATGAAAAATTATAGAAAATTAACTTTAAATAAAGTAAATAACTTCAAAATATTTTTCATGTTATTCAATTTTTTATGATTTTAGTAGCGTTTGCCATATCTTCTATGTTATTGGCTCGATTTGTATTCTGTTTATTATTTCTAATAGCTTACGAGTTATTTTATCGGATTAACTAAAAAAATTTGGTAAAATTTGTCGACTATGAAAAAAAAACGGAGTGAAGATTTTTTTCCAAAAAAACAGTATTTATTTTTAAAAACATAAGTGAAATTATGTTAATTATACATAAAATTATAGCGGGATACTAAAAAAAAAAAAACTAAGAAAAAATGAAAAAAAAAACAATTAAAGATAGACCCCCCTTTTTAAGTTTATTATCGATAATTTGTCATGAACATTCAAAAAATTACGGGCGGTCACATGCCCATGGGCGACATTGTATATTGGGCATTTTGTTAATGTTGCTCTACGTTAACATCTGAAATGTTTTGGGCTCTGATTGATATGGGCTAAAATTACGTAAGGTATACACAAAAAAATACTAAGGGATCACGAGTTTCCATACAAGAACTTATTTAACACAATTCCTATGAGTGTGTATAGCTATATTTTATCATTTTCCAGATTCTGAAATCTAGACCCATTTTCCCCAAATTCAAAAAGCTACGAAGTGATTTAAAGTCGTTTCATTGTAAGTAAATACGCTCTTCACTTCAACGGGCTCGTAGGCGTCAAGTGGTTTGATCGTGTCCCAATTTTTTATAACTCAATAAAATATTAAGCGAATTCCAAAAAAGTTATAATTCGTTTTCAAGTAAAACTTTTTAATGCGGCCCTCAGGACCAAAATCACGGCCATCTAATTTGTATCGACTTGCGACTTTTTCGAAAGCATCTGAATCTATCCAAGGTTAAAAGGGTTTGAAGAAGGTGGAAACTTTGTAAATTGGGTTCTGCCATCCTTTTAGCTATTGTGTCTCGGTGTTTTACTTAATTACAAATTGGCAGATGACTTTTATGAACAATATTGTAGATAATTGATGAAATGACTGCATTGCTGTGGGTGTTTCCCTAATGCAAGTCTATTTTTTTTTTTATTCAAGGATTTAAGTAGGACTAAAAATATAAATGTACTTGAGTAGGTTGGTGTTCCAACTACTAAATATACAAAATGCGTAGAAACCGTTAAAACCAGTTAGAGTAAAAAATACCCGCGTAAAATATCTTTAAATGTTTTTAAGAGTTTTTTTTGCCACTATCGTAGGCGCTTGCGGTTCGGAGGCGCCGCCCGCGAGGAAATTGCGTAGCGCCGCGTAGAATCAGCGTAGCGCCGCGTAACACACTCAGTGCCACGTAAACTCCGCGTAGAACTGCTTAGCTCCGCATAGCGCTGCGTAGTGTCCGTAGAGCCGCATAGCGCTGCGTAGCGCTGCGTAGTAGACTACGAAGAGCCTAGACACTACCCTAGCATCACGTGAGCGCTGGTGAAACGCCAGATGAGATTTAGATTCATTAGATTAACATTTGACGCGACAAACCAAGTGAAGTAAGTACGAAAAACCAAGTAAAAGTGGTTCATTGTGTTTAAACCCAATAAACCATTTTACTTGCTTCTTCTTCATATTGGGAGTAAATGGGTAGATCTCTGAATCAAGTGTAAGACAATTTCTTCAAATGATTGCGTTGAAAAGTTTAATAATCGCTCGACAAGCACTTTTCTGTTCGATCTGTGACGTAGTACATACATAAATCTAGTAGAAGTCGGCTAAAGGTTTTTATTAATCTACAGACAGCCCGCTTGGGAATGCAATCATACATTCAATATATTTTTATAGAAAAATAAACTTTATATTTCAAAGCGTTTATATTTTCATTTTATTCACGTTCGTCGGTTTGCTTCTTGGAATCGAAATTATATAACACTGGATTCGTAAAAGCATTATTTTTAAATGAAGTTGTATTATCTTTTGCGGTCAAGCTACTGGTTTGTAGAATTACCTACTTCCTAATTGCCGTTTGGATAATTGTGGGGATGTTTCTTTTCTTTTTTAATGGGGAAGGCAACTGTCAAAATGGCGCTGACGTAGTTAGTTCCCAACACAAGCTAATAATAAAAGGTGGGGTGGTTTTATTACATTTTTGTGAAAATGATGCGTTGTTGTGTTCCTAAATACTCTGAAATTGGAGTGCACCATTTTTCGAAAGACTCTAAAATTAGAAGATTGTGGGTTAAAGCTATTTCGTAGAGATTTTATTAAATTAAACAGAGTTCGAGGTTATATCAGAAACACTGAAAAAATTGATTACAAGGAAATATTTAAGGTTTGGAATTTTGACACTTTTCATGTCAAATACTTGATTTAAAATACTGAAATCACCGAAAATAACAAAATAGTGAAATCTAACCAACCTCATGAATGAACTCGAATTGGAAGGAATGAACGAAATGTCAAATTTATTGTAAACCGTAGGGACCAAGCTAGGACCACAGAGTGCTATGACCACGCCTTCTATGATAAGCTTTGCCCGACCTTCCCTATTAGATTGATATTATAGGATACTTGCACACGGAAAAACACAGGGTAAGTTGATGCAATTGTTCAATCTATTCAAAAGCACTGGATACTTCCTGTGGAAATCTAGTAGTTTTACGAAAAACCATTTAAACAAAAATATTAACTAAAGTAGGTATATATATTCGTAAACTGAAATACGCAGCCTAATAAAAACCATATTGTTGAGATTTCAAGTTACAGCAACATCTCAGTAGCAGCTTGGAATCCAGATTTGTGACCGGTTGATGGCAATAGGCTCGCCCCCATTACATGGGACTTAAACATAACTGGCGAAAATGTGAGTGTGCAAATCAAAGTCAACTCAAAGCATTTATTTCAATTAAACAATTTACAGGCATTTTTGAATTGTCAAGGAATCGGTCAGTCAGAAATATGAAGCTAGTTGCCCATTCCAAAGCTAGTACCTATGGACAAGAACGGGCAAAAAAATCCATGGACACTCTTTTAAATACCTAAAACAATTGTTACAAAATATTGGTTACATCATTCATGTTCAAATTATACACGTGAGAACAAAGTAGAAAGACGTGCACGTTAGAAGCGTCCGTAATAAAAATATAAAAAAAGAACAATTCAAAAATTAAAATAAGCCGTGGCAGCTAAGAGTTGACTAGTCACAACTGACGGCACCCGTTCACGAACATGACGCATGGATCAGCACCATTCAGCTCAACCATTTTGAAGGGAGCCAAAAGATCCAACACACGCGCCACCATCAGCCATACATCTGAGTGAGCAAGACATACTCACAGCCGCCAGGGCACATTCAAGTCAATAAAATACATATTACTCGGTAAATGTTAGCTCTTTTGTACATATTCCTCACACCTGTGCTATGCAATTATATAATACAAAGTAGATTGATTTTATACAATACAAAGATGGTCTTAAAATCTTCAGCAGCTCCAACAGTATTTTCAAATATATTTTTTTTGTATTTTCAAATGTTAATCAATTAGTTGTGGTTGTGGAGCAGGATCAACACCAGCATTGAGCCAAGCATTATTATCAGCAATGTAATCCCGCAACTTATAATATGCCTGCCTGCATAGTGTGCGTTTTATACAATAATTGAATTTCGTCTCTTGCAGTTGAAGTACGTGGGGAGGAATGTGTAACATTTTAAACAGTACCCAATGAAAGATGAGTCCACTTTAGCCAATCTGAAACCTGATTGAACTAATAGGTCTCTATTTCTTGTACTATAATTATGTGTATCACCTCTTTTACTAAAGTGTATAGGTATAGGTACACCTCTGCTCAACCCGTCGGGGGTACAAGTCGTGATGTTAAGTTATGAGAACTCAATATGACTCACAGCTTCATAGTCCACCCAAAAACAGTAGGTTACTACCTCTCCTACCTACAATTAGTGTAGGCACTGCAATAAAATAGTCTGCAGCTAAATCACACCCAGTTTAACATTAACTCTGCAGGTACGTTAAGTATCAAATGGCCGCACTGACTCGTTGTTAGACCTTGATTGCCACGCCACAGGCTACTGCGAAAGGATCCGGTTGTTTGAGCTACACTGATAATACACATAAAATAGGGCACTTTATTGTTAAATATTTGTCGACCCTTTGGCCCAGAAAATAGACAAAAATGTGAAAAAATCCTGTGAACATTTCTAGCTGGGATTTTCTTTATTTGAAGCTGTTTGACAAGTCCGTTGCGTAGTTCTTTGTTAATTTACTTATTGTACGATTTTTCAACTGAGTTTTAATTACTACCGGTTGATTCAGACAGTTGACATAAATGCAGGAGTGTGCCACGGTTTTAGTCATTCAAATAACGAAATCTCACACTCTTCTAAGGACTGAAAACCATGTTTCGTGCGTGATATACCTTCAGAAATAAAACTCCAATATGATACTTCGTGTGTTTCATAATAATATGCCCCAAACAATTATTATCTTTAGGGTGTTAAGATCAAAGTGATATCAAACACAAAGTGATATCCAAAAATGCAAAGATCAATCGTTTGCCCAACTCGGTTCAAAAGACGAGTCCTTTAAGTCCACAATTTATGATCATCAATCAAGCTATATCTACCCACTGCTGGGATCCAAACTTCACCTTAAGCACACATCATTACTACATAATAAGATAAGCACCCCAGTGTGCATGTCTTTGTATCCTAAACTCGCAAATCACTGCAACGCTTTTGAAGGGATTTTCGTAAATTCATACACGTTTAAGAAAAGTTTGCTATATTATACCTTACTGGCGTAGCGGATGCTTTAAAGTACGTTTACGTTTGCTACGCCCATAATATACAGGGTGGCAAGGACATCGACAGGAAAACTGTTACCATGGATACAGTAAATGTTTATTTAAAAAAAATTACTGTTCCATACATTTTGACCGCGTAGGTATTGCACTTTTCCATGAAACAGCAGATTTTTTTTTAATAATCGGCGAAAAATTGCAGAGCAGGCTGTTTCAAAATCATGTACTGAATCCATGGTACCAGTTTTCGCGTCGATGTAAAACACCCTGTATCCGGCAACCAATGACGATATAAGTTTATGCCGATATTTTTTTTTTTTTTTTTCAAAGATTAAACCAGAATATTATAATTATAATGAGCTACTCGTGCCTTTGGTCTGGCAAAAATCATGAAGATAGTTGATAAATTGAGACCCGTCATGTTCTGAGAATTATTTTTAACGAATATCAGCAATTGATATTTTTCTTGAATAAATTATCTCATAAGACGACACTAAATGCCAGTGGCCCTGAGTGGTTAGCTTGCGTGTTTTGTGCTGAGCTCACGCAACGCGACGTACGGCCAGCCAGTAATAGGACTCGCCCGTCACGGAGCGCTGTCCCAAATTAGATGCGTTATTAATTTATTATACATAATACAAAAGGTATTTTAATAAAACACGTAGGTAAACTAAAAGATAAATAATTAAATTATCTTTAAAATGGTAAAAGTTTCAGAAAAATGCTCTTGATAGGTACTGTTTACGTGATTCTCAGTTTATTATCCGCGTTTTACATAACTTCACAAATTAATTATGTAATATACCTATTACACTATGTAACATAAACATAATCTAAAATATTCACAGATTAATTTATTATAAAAATGCTCTAATTTAACACATATTTTTTCCAAATCATTAACACTACTCGTTTAGACGTGATCTTCAGTATAAAATCATTAAAAGTCGGCTATCGTCGTCTTAACACGTTGCTCGAATAAAATAGTCTACGCTGAGCTAATATAATCAGACATGTAACCCCGACAACAACATATTTCTTCAAAACTAGGTACTACTGCAAAATATGCTCTCATTGAAACTTCAAACCACGTTTTTCTATAAAGAAAGCACAGTTGCTTGATACAGTTTAGTAGCTAGCAATATGCTAAATCCACGATATATATGCATAATGTTTGTATCGCAAATGGGTAAGATATCACATATACATTGTACATAATGTCTGTTTCAAAAGTATCTGATGAAAGTATAAACAAACCGTGGTCAGGTTAATCACTCACTAAAGGGAATTAGTAACTCATACATCTGTATTTAGAACTCAGTGCGGAGTTCGCGGCTAAGTTATAACAGCCGCACGGGTCGACCCATCAGGTTAAGCTACGCTTGCCTGGGTTGGTTCGTGGATGGGTGACCATCTTTACATACCGAGACTCCTCCGTGCCTCGGAAAGCACTAAGCCGTTGGTCCCGGCTGTCATTCGTGGAGCTTTGACACTCGTTACGAGTCGTCAGAAGCCCGAAAGTCTGACAACCAGTCTTACCAAGGGGTATCGTATTACCCAGGTACTGGGTTGTGGAGGTCAGATAGGTAGTCGCTCCATGTAAAATACTGGTATTCAGCTGCATCCGGTTAGACTGAAAGCTGTCCCCAACATAGTTGGGAAAAGGCTAGGCAGATTGACATCTATATTTAGAAGATTTCACCTTTAAATCTCACCGCTTTTTCCAACAATTATTGTTTAAATAACATGATTAAATTTTAATTGAAAATTCAACGAAAATTTTAGATGTAACATTAACCTCAATTGTGAAATGAAAATCATTTTTGTGATGATTAAAAATTAGAATTTCAGGTTTAATTAAGTATTTAAATAATCAAATCAAAGCACTTAATTTGTAAGTGGCAATACAAATTGGCACTCACAGGTACTTACGTTTTCTGATCCATTTGTTTATATTTTCATCAAATACTTTTCGTACAGACCATACATATGTTCCTATAGATTGCCATTCCCACAAAATGCATGCCGGAGGCAACGGACCGAGAATTGCAGTGGCAATAGTTGTTTACTTTTGTGAGCTTCTACACGGCGAGAGTCGCTTTAACTGTTTAAAGAGAATTAAAAGAAGAAATATTGCAGGTTTTTTGGTATTGTTTTCATAATTAAGCTAATGAATTATGTTTAAATGGTATATTGTCCGGGATAAGTTATAGCTCTTGCATTGGACTTTAATTATTTATTCGCAAATAATTGGGTGTAGATAAGTAGGTACTTATAAAAACAGACAACTGTAATTATACAAATTATCAAGAGTAAAAACTACAAAGTGAAAAAAAACTGTAATTTCGGAAGTCAGTGTCTTTTGAACTGTATTTTAGTTTTTTTCACCGACTTCCGAAATTAGAGTTACGGTATGTTAAGTTAGTAAATATACGTAAGCAATCAATCATGAAATTTTAATTTTTAACACTTTTTTAAGCTGACGGAGATCATAATAGCATAGTTTAGGTAAGTTAATTTAATTACAAATATGCCTATTTACCATAACTGGTATATATACCTAGAATGATGCTGAAAAAGGTGAATTACACGTGAATTCAGTTATCTATTACCAAGAAATTCACAATAAGTCTCCTCAAAAAGCATATAGAAATAAGTAGGTACACAAGAAAGAAAAGTAATTGGAAACAATGTACCTAAGTACAAAAATTGTTTTGAACTCGTAAATACATACGTAAGGTAGGGAGAGTTGGAGTCAAGAGCCGACTTCCGGCCACCGTAGGCGCGGGCCTGCGGACGGTGAGCAATGGGCAGCTCGCCGTCCGATAAGGACCAGGCCCGTGTCGACGGCGCGTTGTGTTCCACGCGCGCCTCAAAGAGATGTCAGCACCAACCGACGGGGTCGAAAGACCAATGCCTGCTGGGGTTGCGGGTTTGTCTGAAAGGGATATCGCGGCCCCGGCACACAGGCAACGGAAGGAACACGGGTGGGTTTTAGTCAGTAAAAGTCTGACACACCCTCTCGCTCTGCCCAGAGCGGGAGAAGTCATTTGATGATTTCACATCCTGAAAAAAAAAAAAGGTAGGGAGAGTTTGCAAATAATGAAAGAAATGCTCATTTTATTACTTTGTCTTCATATTTACGAAGGAAGAACTGAAACGTTTTGCATGCACAGTGACACAGCTATCTACTTACTACAAATAGAATCATACTCCAATCTGAAACTGGCCTTTCCGCTTAAAACTTCTTAAGGGTCGGCTTTAAAAAAATCGTGTTTAGGGTTTTGATAGCTGCATTTAAAGTGGCAGTGCTTTTGGCACGATTTTAGTGATAGGTATTCAATTTTCTTTTTACAATCTTCTAAAAAGTTTATCTTCAATCCGATTTTTTCACTGACTGGTGAAACTCTTCAGGTAGCCAGACGGTTTTTTTCGTGGCTCCTACTTTAAGTATTCTATATAAACTTTTAGAAATATGAGGAACAAGGTGTAAAGTTCACTCATCATCTATAGAAGGGAGGGAAGGGAGGATCCTCTGACCAGACGGGTATCGTGTCTGGCGGGCAACTGCCCAATGGTTGAAGTTGGGAGCTTGTATATATGTCGATCGCGCGGTAAACTCTAATTGCGCGATGCAGGATTTGTGTGACGTCAGGTCTTTGATGCGTAGTTCGCATGTGGCGATGTAGATGCCGCCACAAATTTATCCAAAACCCATAACACAATTTCCTTTATCCGACTCTTAAGTTAAACGCAAACTCAAAATTGCATAGGTACAATCAACGGTACATCATTGATAAAACTTCTTTACTAAACCAACCTTACTGCTACGACATTAAGCCACGTTCAATGTCAAATTGTTACCACTGATATGCGGTTGACTGTACCGACACAGAAATGCAGAAGCGTGTGTCACAAATAATGCTGATCACTTTGTACCTCAAATATATTTTACTTCCCTTGAAAAGGCCAAAAGCCACGCAAATAAAACCCTATTTACGACTTGCAAAATGAGAATATACTTTTGTACCACCCTTTTTAATCTCAACTCAAAAACTTGCACAACAAGGCATTATCCGTTAATTTTAATTCATATAATCCTTTCGGAGCTAATCAAATTATGTAACTAGGATTCTCTCACAGGGGTGTTGCCATGGCAACCGTCACTTTCACAAAGATTTTTCTCAGTCACGTGAAATTTTTGTAGAAGGGTTTCCTCCATTAGTTCCTAAACAAATATACGGGGAAGGAAATTCGTAAATTCTTTTGTTGATAATAAGGCGAGCGGTGCATCAGGCAATCTTCGCGCGAACAAAGAGCGTGGGGAGAAGTTCCCCTTCTATTATGCAATTGTTATTTTTGTACAGTCAGTACGGATGTTAGACGACACCGCAGATCGATGTCGAACACCAGACAAAACGCTACGTTGACGTTATGAGGGAAAATACACGACGCGACAAGGAAGTGCGTTTATTTGACATCCTTAGTTCGTTATGCGGCCATTGTCGACAATAGTGTCCAATTACAGTACAATTCCAACTTGCAATAAACTTAACCATAACAATGTTTTCTTCCTTTCATATTGCTATATCTAAAGGAAATTAAAGGCAGGGAAACGTTGGAAGGTTCACAATTAAGATAAAATTATGAGCAACTATTTAATCATGAGCATTTTCGCGATACAAAGCTTCGAAATCCCAGACAGTCAGTAGCCATTTCCCGGAATGTTAACGCAACAAATCGTTGCAAATGAGCAAATAAGGCTTTTATGAAGCGGAGCGGACATCGTGTGAGCAGGAACTGAACATACGTCTGTACAAACACATTGTTAAACATCATAAATAAAAGCAGAGCGTTTTAAACAGCGCTACTGAATATGGGTCATTTGCCACCGCGAATGGACTTCAGTATTCCCAACCACATAATGTTCTGTTACCTAAATTTAAATGGATGCTCGAATTGTGCTCATTAAACAAGATTTAAATGCATTCGCGGGTAACATACTAATAGTGACGTGAACACTCGGATGCTGTTGAATTAAGAAGAACTGTTTGTTGTACAGGCACTGAATTTTAAGCGGATGAAATTTACAACTAGAATTAAAAGCTCGCATTTCTTTTTAACCGGGATTTGTTAAAGGTATCAAGTTAATGTCTATATTTCAAATTGTAATAAAATCACAAAAAAATACAAGACTAATGAAATAACAGATATGCCCAAGAGACACCTGACCTCTTTACAAAAACATTTCCCTGGGCTCTAGAAAATGCCAGGAACTGGGAATAAACGGCATATTTTTTAACACAAATAATTAAAATTTTAACAACTTGAACTGGGTCGGATCCATTAAAGTACGAAACAAAAATTTTAACTTCCGCAATCACCTGTGAACTTAACAAAAGAGCCGAAACAAATGACAATTGTTACAAATTCTTTGCAAAACGACTCTAATATTTTTTTAGATTTTCCGGTGACAATTGGCGGCTATTGTTTAAAATATATTCGTATTTTGTTTTTCTTTTTCGGATTATGAATGATACAAGTCGTACCATTAAAGATGAGACTTAACCTCGCCTCCCGCCGCTCTTTCCCCCCCCCGATGACGCCCCAGCGGGGGGTTATTTCACTATTCCCCATAGACAATCCCCATCAATGGGGATTTGTGAACTTTTGTCAACACATCCCCATTGATGGGGATTGTCGATGGGGATCAGTGTAATAATCCCGGCGGGGACCTCATACCGCTAAAGAGACCCATAAATGGTATACTGCGCAAGTCAAACCACATCACACATGGTGCGTCAAGCTTGTATATTTTTATGTTTCTAAAATTATAGGGAGGTAAAACTAAGCAATTAAGAATTTTATTCATCTTTCTTTGCCTACTCCTGAAATTAGAATGGGATTACAGTGAACAAGATGAAGTTTACCAACTGAATAGGTGAAAATCACAAGGCAGTATGTCTGGTCTATAATATTTGAATAGGTAGGTACCTAAAACAGGTACCCTAATTTTTACTAGTTACATACACATCTGCCGTGTATTTAAAACATAAACATAACAATAAAAATGTCAAATTAAATCTTCTATTTTCATTCTATCAACTTCTTCAACCGTAAATCTGAAAACCAGGAATAGACAATAAACGCGGAAAGTCTACTACATAATATTAGTGCAAACAGAAGCCTTATGTCAGAATCCTATTAATGAAATAACATTACGGAGTACCTCGACGTGTTACGGTTTCAAACACAAGCTTACAGAAAGCCAATATTACATGAATACTGAATCAGCAGTTCGACATGAAAATTTAATCTTTGTCTGTTCTAATTTAGTCAGACAAAACATAGCTGGACGAAAAGAAATGGGATATAGGTAAAATTTGCGAATACATGTGTTCAGAAAATTGAGTACCAACTTAAATTGCCCGTGTACTCACATCACCATTCTGTCATTTTTGACAGTTGTAGGAAATGGCTATAACACGGCATATTGACGTGGAATGTTAATTTGCTTAACAATTAATGTCCATGCCTGTATAAAAGTTGAAATGAAATGAGATAGGTTTCATATACTAACTGGCCATTAGTTGCTTAAACATAGTCTTCTTTTGAATACGGTTGATGAATTTACAACAAATTTATAAAATACATGAACATACATAAATCTCCAATTATGTATAAATAAACGTTTTGTTCGCTCTCTAGAATAAGGCCCATGATACGCAGAGAAACAAATGAACACGTTTAGTTGCAAGGGCACCGTTATTCAAAATAAGCCATCTACTATTCACGTTGATGCTCACATAAAGCTTTTATCATCGTTGATCTAAAAGAAAAATATTATAAACTAAAACAGCCTCAAACTCGATCGAAAAATCACGAACTTTGAAAAGCGTTCGACTCTCGATATCGCAATTTAGTATGCAGCCTCTCCTTTACATAGAACGTCGTATATTTTCAAAAGCAACGTCGCCCTCATCAGTTTTATTGCATTGTGTTATAAGTTAGGTTCATTGGAATAACATGAGATGGGCTTGGACAGCCATACTTCGTATTTTCTTGAATTCCCTTAACAATAGAAACGAAGAGGCGAACTTCGAATTCGTTCGCTAAGCAAAATATATTCACCGAATGAAATGCATTCCATATTCTTAGCGGTTCCCATTATATTACGAGTAAATCTTGGCTGGTACGGCTAGAACATTTCTCTTACATATTTCTCGCTCTTGTGAATATTATTATGTGTATCTGGGCTGTTTTATATTGACAGAATTTATAAAATTGTATATATTAGTATTCTTGTCATACAAACTAAATTGTAGACAAAATAAAAATCGATTCTCTCAACGCGATCAAAGTCAAACGCCTAACACAATTCCAATCGTGAAGCAAATAAGTGTAACGCACAATTACAACACTTGTCATCATAAATCTTCCAGTGTACTGCAAGGGAGGACAGTGTTCCTATTCTAATAATAATTACAGGGAAACAGGAGGGAACACTCCACTTACTAGCTGAGTGTTAGACGCGATTCCCTCTGGGCGGAATTCACGCCGACACCAAATTGCTTCAGTTCTGAGTTGGCTTTTGTACCTTTATAAACTCGCGATGTTATCAGACGACATAACGAAATTGTTTTCTTTCACACCTTTTTGTTGAAAACTAGTTTTCGTAAAGGTTCTACTGGTGGTATTTCAGATTTTACTTAGTTTTTATGATTATTATATCTGTGTTGTATAGTCACCTGATTTCCACATAAATGGGTTTTACATTAAAAATGCGCATTAAAAAGCGCTACCTCTTTGCTAGAATATAAAGTTAGGGATATCATGTGTCTGCCAGGGTTGCGAGTTTGTCCAAAAGGGGTATCGCGGCCCGGCACCAGGCACCCTCCTGAGTTATTTGATAACTCCCCAGCACAAAAATAAAATAAAAATAAAGTGTTATATATCTATATCTTTATATTAATTAAATCCTCATAACTATTATACCGCACAATCAAGTCATATAAATCTTCGAGTGCAATGATCCTTTTCGGACAATAATTACATAACCTGTCTGGGGGCACAAAACTTCAATATGCAGCAGATGCACCAGTCGTCACACAAAATATTGTGATTGCATTCCATCACCTTCTTCTGTAGTGGCACCACCAGCATGTCTAGCTAGACTATAGTAGCTCATCATCAACAATTCAGTAGAAAGACGTCCTGTACCGTACTGTCTAACACACTGACATAGACCTCCCCCAAGAGTCGCCACATCGACCAGTCCTGTGCTTCTAGCATCCAGCGGATTCCTGTGGCCTTCAAAAGGTCATCGGTCCACTTTGTGGTAAGCCTTCCAACGCTAAGCCTTTCGGTACGCGGTCGCCTCTCCAGAATCTGTAATAGGTCATGACGCTGAAAAATAGCCATTAATATAGAAACTTTGGTAGCGAAGCCTAACGCTTAGTTATGCTTGTCGTTTAAAAAAAAAAAAAAAACTACATAGTTCTCGTAGAGCTTGTTTTTAAGCTCCATCTACAAGTTAAAGCATCACCATTTAGAGAACATTTCAACAAGAAGACAATGAAACGAGCAACTAATGAAAACATGGCAATCAACGACTTGTCTTAGAACTTCAAAGTCAATCGGAGTGAGATGTTGTGCGAACAAACACAAACACGCGTAGATTAGAAGTGTGTTTGCCATGTAAAGGCGACAGACGGTATATGTATAACTTAAGTAATATACCTAAACTGGTTTTTTCAGTCGTTTTAGTTAAGTATGTGAACATCTTCTGCTTACCAACCAATCTTTTATAAAAGTCCGCTAGCCAAAAACTTTAATTTTGTTGGAAGTTTTGAAACTCTGTCTTGTAAGGAACAAGACAGATTTTAAAAAGTTTTTAAAGTACCATTTAATTTAATAAATTAACATTTTAAATAGAGTTTTTAAAGTAACATTTACTTTAATAACTTACCTAATAGAAGAAAGCTGTAGACAAAACAGAACAAACAAAATACTAAAAAAACCTCTCAACTATCATCACAACTGTTACGTCCCTCAATAAAATCATCTTTATGCACAAGAAGGAGCAGGATACATTTTCGGGTTACATACGAGCACATTAACGAGTACAAAACGTTTTAGACAACGTACAGATGTGCGAGGATGTGCCTGAGATATAGCGAAATGGTTCCGTGCCTAATTTGCCATCTGCGACGATGGCCGCCACTATTACTTAATGATCTGCGTAGACATTTTCTGTTAAGGACTGAATAAAGGAAATATTATTAGATTTTGTCTAAAACCGTAAACCTGAAATGAAATTGTACATTACTGTCGCGTTCTGCATACGTGAGTACATCAATGCCTGGTTGCGGCCAAGGCTTTTTAGTATTTTTCTCAAATAATGCGCGGAAATTCAAACTAAGTAAATTAATTAAAAATTCCAGAATCAATGACGAACAACGATGTTTTTCACGAGCCATTATGTTCATTTGTTTCTTCTTTACTTTAAACAGCTCTTTTTGAAAGCCAAATCGAAATTTAAATAAAATCTTTGTTAAGTTGCCTCCTTGGTTGCCATGTGTTGAAGTAAAAAGTTCGTTCCATTTTTAAATAACACGACGATATCAGTTTTCATAATAATTAATTTGGCCGCTAAACACGATATGGAATTTCATACAAACATTGCTGGCTGGCTCGCATTTATTCGACCAGTACCGGAATTTCGACATATCTCGAAGAAGGTTGTCAATATAATGCTCGAATTTCCAAGCATGTTTGATAAAAATGCTTTGCAATATCATACATACACGCCTTTTCCCTTCTTAATATCCTTACTATTGTATTCACTGCTAAGTAAGAGAACTCCTCCTTAAAAATGTGAGGCCTTTTTTTTTTTGAGGTTGGGAAATTATCAAATAACTTCTCCCGCTCTCCGCGAAGCGGTAGGGCGTGTCAGACTTTTACTGACTAAAACTCACCCGTGTTCCTTCCGTTGCCTGTGTGTCGGGGCCACGATATCACTTTCGGATAACTCGCAACCCCGGCAGGCATTGGCCCTAAAGGACCCCGTCAGTTGGTGCTGACATCTCTTTGAGGCGCGCGTGGAACACAACGCGCCGTCGACCCAGGCCTGGTCCTAATCGGACGGCGAGCTACCTATTGCTCACCGTCCGCAAGCCTGCGCCTACGGTGGCCAGAAATCGGCTTGCTACTTCCGACGCCCGGGGCGTCTCCTGCGGCGACTAGGAGCGCGAGGGCGCGAACCTTGTCTTTCCCTCACGCGTTCCGCCTCCTCTGTCGCGAGCATTACTGCTTCGCAGAAGGAAGTGACGGAGCGAGAGTGCATGGGAATGCACTCTCGCTCCGAACCGTGGCCTGAACCAGGGCCAGCCGCGAGAGATCGCCGCCGCCGATCGCATCCGTGAGGACACGGCGGTGCCCGCGCCCAAGCCGGGCAGACCTCCACCGTATGCTCCACCGTGTCCTTCGGGCGATTCACACAGTGGTGACACCCAGGCGTTTCCTCCCGCTTTATCCTGAACAGGAACCCCCCGAAACAACCATATCCGGTGAGAACCTGCGTCAGGCGGAAGGTGAGGACTCCGTGGCGCCTCTTTAGCCACTCCTCAAAGAGGGGACTTATCGCCACAATCGTGTCCAGCGCTGGGTTGCGACAATCGCACTATCCATGCCGCCATGAGGCCTTAGTAGGAAGGTACCGAATACAGCAAAAAGCAATATCTAGCTGGATTTATAATATTTTTTTACATTTAAATTACTTAACATAACATCACGCTTTGTTTCCCCGAAGGGTTGGGCAGAGGTGTATGCCTATAGTACACCCACATTTCGCCAGTAGCTTAACAACTTTTTGCATGAAAATAACACTAAAATCCAAAATGGCGTCTTTCGAACATCTAAGCCGACTCGGCAACGTAATCTTTGAATATGGCTTACATTTAGCAGTGTTTTAGCATAGCCATAAAAATTATTCGTGGCACAAAGAGCTACAAAGACATTTTATGTTATTTATTCAAACTATAGCTAGAACACAGGAGCATTTCGTCATTCGTGACATCACTAAACGCCGCTGATCGTAAAAGTAACGTTTGCAAGAGCCTATAAATGTACTGTTACCGACAGTACGCAGGAATTCTGGGATGACGACTAACAAACCGCTGCAACATTATAGCTTTAACACCCTTCCATAAAAAGTAACTAAAACTAAGACTCAGAGAATATAGGCAGCAACAAAAGGCGATTAATACTTCAGTTTTTTTTTAACCCCCGGTGCAAAAAGAGTGGTACTATAAGTTTGACCGCCAGTGTGTGTATCTGTCTGCACCGTGGCTCATAAACGGGTGGACCGATTTGAATGCGGTTTTTTTAAATTTGAAAGCAGGTTTTCTAGCAATGGTTCTGATGGTTCTTAGACATGTTTTATCAAAATCGATTCAGCCTTTTGAAGATTATCAGCTCTTTTCTAGTTGATGAATGGACATGAGCGTCTTCCACTGCACGCGTAGCATGACAACCATAGAAACGAGTTTTCTACGGGTTTTGTCAACGAAAGAATAGAAAAATGACAGATTGTGATTGTTTCTGTTATTTTGTCTATTCTTCCGTCGACAAAACCCGTTTCTATTGTGGTCATGCTAAGCGTGCAGGTCTGATCGATTTGAAATTTGTTAATCTGTTACTTCAATGATATTAAAAGAACATAGTAACCTTGAACTGATGCTGCATCACGTGGAATTTGCAGGATACCCAAATCTCTTACCAACTTACAGCACAGGTATCGTGTTTGGGCTCATTGGAATGGTCTCAATTAATAGGTTATAGATAGATGATGAACAGGGTCTGGTGATGGAGTAGGAAAGAGAAATGAGGAAATGATTGTCGGATTTTTTTTTAAATTTTAATATAATTTGACTTGTTCATCTTTATTATTGAGCAAAATATTCATAAAAATCTGAACTGGCATAACATTAATGGAGTTACATGAAATGCTGAAAGGCAATTTATCGAATCATTTTGTAACAATTTAGATGATAATTATGTAAAAGTAACAGTGTTAATCGCATTTGTTGACTGTACCAATAAATATCGTAGTGTTTAAGTAACTTTGCGTTAAGTTCAGATGTGGTTTTTATCTGTTCCAGACCAGTGACGCTATAATATGCCAGATACTTTCCGATTATATTAACGATAAGAGTACCATGTAGACGCCAGAAGCTGCGATAAATTAGACGATTTAAAAAACTCTAATCGCCAATAATAGGGATGCCTGGGTAAAAAGTTAAGTTAAGTTGATTTGAGAATGATTCTTCTATGTTCATTAAAAATTGTTGAAGTTGCCGCCCAAACTAAACCCTTTGTGTAGGTATTAAAGTTATTTTTACGAATACACATATTAGGGATGATGCCTGTGTAAATATAATGAAATTCTAATTAGTCCGTCAGTCAGATAATAAGAAAATATTAGACACGTATTTTTTGTTTTATCATATTAATAAAAAATACTTAGATAAAACGCATTTTAAGTTGGGGAGTGGGGGTCGATACGTCACTAGTACGTATAAAATCTACATACTTGTGACGTCATGGCACATTTTACCTCAATGTATCGCCGTAATCTTTAGATTACGTAAAAAAAGAAAAAATACGTGTCCAATATTTTTTTATAATCTCAAAGACGGACTAAAAAAAATTTTTTTGTCATCATCCCTATTGGTTGCGTCGTCACTTTGAAAATGACGACGTTAAAAAGTGCCTTGTTTTTGCCTATTATAAAAGATTTGACTGTGACTTTGACTTTTGAGTACGGACCGCAATTGAAATACTAGTGCTGTGCATACATTCTGGCTACTCATTGGTAATTTGAGTTTATAACACGTTACTTTTGAGTAGCCTCGTGGACGATGGGCCTTAAACGCCAACGCACACACGGCTACATATCAGGCAATACTTTTCCAATATAAAATGATCTCGCGTTGTATAGTATTTCCGTACAATTAGAGGTCAGCTTATACTGAAAATGTATAGCTTGATATGTAGCCGTGTGTACTACAATTTCCATTTTCATCGTTGATATTAACATCATTTCCACATTTTAATAATAGTCACGAGTTTAATTCAGGATGGAATTTTGCTTATGTGTATTAATTTATATACAAAATGCTATTAAAATCTATTTCAAATATCAAAACTAAATACATAAAGACATACACATGCATCCAATCTATTCGAAACCCCACAGGAATTCAGTACAAACATTAAACAAACGAATAACGAATAATTACTTTATTATTTATTACAACAGATACCTACATGTTCCGACCATTGCCTATTGGCAGCGCTTCAGTTCCCTTGTTGATCTTAATTAAAATCATCATAGATTATAATCAATAGAATATCAAAATTAAAATATATTTTTCTCATAAACCTATAGGTATGGGAACTTATGAAACGTCAGCAAATAGGTGCACGGTTCCAACAGGTCGTTACCAATGGAGAAAAGTCGGAATTCCACGATTACCCTTTTAAAAATAGTTGGTTTTTGCAATGTTTCAAATTACAGTGTTAATAGGTAGGGGAGGACAGGGTAGGCCTGTACCAGTATTAGGTACTTAACAAACTAGGAAATGACCAAAAAAACGAAATATCGCAAAGACTATCAGGGACATACATGGGATAGACGAGGAAAAAAAAAGCATCCCCACTTTACGTGTAGGGGAGGTACCCCAAAAATATATATTTTTCTTGATTTTATTTTACCACTTTGTCGGCATGATTAATATGTATATATATGCCAAATTAAAGGTTTCTAGTACTAACCGTCTCTGAGCTAAGCCGCGGACCGACAGACGGACAGACAGACAGACATAGCTCTAAGGGTTCCTTGTTTACTACGGAACCCTAAAAAGGTAAATAAAAATATAATCACCAAAAAAAAGATATTGTTAATAATAACGTTTTACCTATAGTTAAATACAACATCGTGAGGAAACTGGCATGCCTGAGAAATATTTCTCGACGGCATGTGAAGCCAAGTCGGAGGCCCATGGGCGACATAAAAACTCTGACACGTTAGGTTCAAAACACGAAAAAAAAAAACGTAAATATTAACACAAATTCGATTAAATCATCTTCTTTAATTTATTACTAGGTAACTTCTATTCAATTGTTAAATAATAATTTGAAATTGAATAAAGCTTAATAACGAATTAAAGACCTACATATCACTTCAATATTGGCTAGAGAAAAGATTATTCCGTTTATTTTGAAGTGCATTTTTTTTCTAGTAGACTGTAAAAGCCACCACGTGTATGTATATCAGCACGTGTACGTTATCAACAAAAATTCAAATAAAAAACATGTAAGTAATTAAATAATGAAGAAGTATTCTCGTAACATATTGTTTATAAGTATATGGTTTTAATCCTAGCATCTTACATTCTCAGGAACAATTAATTTAATAGGCTCCTAGTCCTAGACTTTTCCATTTTTGGAATTGTAATTGAAAAACTAGAATGTAAAGTTATCGAACGGTATTTTCTAAAACTCACAAAGGTAAAGGTAGGTATTTTAGGGACAGAAAAAAACCCAGAATGTTTTACAAAAAATGGGCCTAACAAAAAATGTCCTGGCTAGTAATGAAAGAACTGAAGGATAAAAAAGTTATTGATCAATATTAAATTATTATCGGACCCTTACTTTTTCAAGTTTCGTAATAAATGCTGTTGTTAAGGCTCTGGAGTGACATTAATGCTCCATGAACAGCCATCGGTATCGTTAATCCTTTTAACGCTTAGACAATAAAATTTCAATTTGTCGATGACAAAAAAGAGATATTGGAATGTTGTAATTGGATACGAATTCTGATGAAAAACTGTACTGGGATAAATAACAGAGTTGACAGTTAAGATGGCCGTTTGAAATCAAATCTCCTACTTCACATCGTTCGCTAAAGTGTCAATTAGTTAGAGTGCAGATTAATTTGTTAACTAATTAAAGCAATAATTTTTTTCATCTTATTTCATTTTCAATAATAATAATATATTTTTTCGCTTTTTGGTAATGTTATTGCAATACCTATGTGCTTTGACGGCCTTTAGAATAAGACAAGTTTTTTTACAAGTTATATAAAATAATAAAAAATAAGAATATTAGTAAATAAATAAATAGGGAAAACAATACAAATCAAGACATTAGCAAACTCAAGGCAGAACACGAAGTAGGTACTTGATACGCTTCTGGGACAATGAGTGAAGAAGCCCCTTGGACCCTGAAACTGCGCTGTGAAAGTGAACCATGACTAATACCGTCGCGAGGAAGTATATTTAGTCAATCATATTAAGAATGTAAAAACTATTCAATGCCGACATTTTCTGTAGACACGTGTTTGAAATAATTTTGGAATTTCTACTGACTACGATACTAAAATCCTGCAAAACGTATAAATGGTCGCTTCAAGTGTCACACATTCACTCCAAATTCAACTCCGTCAGTAAGACCAACAAAATTAAAGAACTCTGCAGTAATGGTCGCATTGCGTGCGATTGTTGTTATTTTGCTGTACGCTGTGGCAGTCGTCATTACCGAAAAACTGAACCCGCTGTCTGATGAATTCATTAATTTGATAAATTCTAAGCAAAACTCTTGGAAAGCCGGCAGAAACTTTCCAGTACATACACCTTATTCATACATCAAGAATCTATTGGGTGCTTTGGAAGACGAAAACGTTACAAAATTACTAAAGGTGGAACATGATGCCGAGCTGATTGCAAATCTTCCCGAGAGCTTCGACCCAAGGGATAAATGGCCGAACTGTCCCTCCCTGAACGAAATAAGAGACCAAGGCTCATGTGGTAGTTGTTGGGCGTTCGGCGCTGTAGAAGCGATGACCGACCGGTATTGTATATACTCCAATGGAACACAAAATTTCCATTTCTCTGCTCAGGATGTTTTGAGCTGTTGTCAGGATTGTGGTTACGGTTGCGGCGGAGGTTCACATGTAGCGGCTTGGGAGTACTGGAAAAACACGGGTCTAGTGTCAGGAGGGAACTATAACTCGAGTGAAGGCTGTCAGCCGTACGCGATACCTGCCTGCGAACATCATGTGCCTGGCAAATTGCCGCCCTGTGTCAAAACGGTTGAAACCCCGAAATGCGTAAAGTCCTGTGAGCGGATTTACAACACTGATTATGATAAAGACAAGCGTCGCGGCAAGAACGTGATAACATTATCTTCAGATGAAGAACAGATTAAAGCTGAACTGTTTAAAAATGGACCCGTAAGCGCTGCCTTCACTGTTTATGACGATTTTTTTACTTATAGAGAAGGTGTATACAAACATGTGGACGGTAATTATGTTGGTGGTCACGTTATCAAAATTTTGGGTTGGGGAGTGGGGAATGGTGAAAAGTACTGGCTTATTGCGAACTCTTGGAACCCGGATTGGGGTGACAAAGGATATTTCAAAATACTGCGTGGACATGACCATTGCGGGATAGAAAGTCAAATTGTAGCCGGTGAACCTCTTATAGAGTGAATTTACTGCATTCTGTGTATTTATCTACTTTATGAGAAAAAGGACCAACTTTAAATTTTCATTTATTCATACTTATTGCAATTTTCCTAAAAGTTGTCTTTAAAATAAAAGTGTGACGGAAAAATTATTTATAACTGCTAATATTAGTCTGGTGTAATATTAGCAGTTATAAATAATTTTTCCGTAAACACAAATACGACATACAATAATAACGTCGTAATTATCTCTTTGTAATAAAATTCTTACAAACTAATTTTACTAGAAATTAAATATTATCAAGATGATCTAAATGGCTAAATAACAACAAAAGGAAAATGTATTAAGTACTCTACTAATCACAATAAACAAATTATTAACCAAAAATTCTGCCTTTTTATTAAAACATACTTACCAAAACAAGCTGGTAAAAATATTACTTTGGAAAACAACTTTATGCAACAAAGCTTAACATCTGAATCACCAATATTCATTTTTGTGAACACTTGCATTTCTTCGACCATACAACTCTCAATCTCAACTCCGTGAGCACTAGATTTTCTGGCAAAAATCGAAATTAAAGTTATTTAGCACTTTCTAGTGTTTTTTTTTAAGTCAGTTATTTTTTTTTGAAAATACGTTTATTTTTAAATTTTTGTTGTGGTACCTACTCCACACAAATTCGAATAACACTACCTGCTATGTAAATAACAGTGACAGGAACTTAATATCATCCTTATAGACATATTATTGAAGCTAACTCAGAAACTATCTATGTAAGTAAGTAAATTTATATGGTACAATCTCTGAAGTAGACCTACCAAACAAAAAAATAATCATCAAAATCATTTCATATTTGGCGGAGTAATAGCGTAACAAACGTACAAAAATAAAAATTGAGAACCTCCTTCTTTTTTAAGTCGCCTAAAATATCTTCTCCCTTTAGGAGAAGATATTTTTTTGAACCACCGTTTTGAATCTTTTTATGCAAATACCTGTCATCATTATCTTTTACAAGAACCTCCTTTTATGCTTTATAAGCAACGGAACTTGACTGGTTAGCGTTTAACACACTGCATGGAGAGATGGTAAAGCTAATGGTACACATTAATATCGGTCTACAGGACCTCAACACATCACAATGGCTTGAATACCACGATTAAGTACCCCCGTTGGGTCTTTTGCTTCTAATAGTTTTAACACACCTAGTACACACGTAGGTTTAATACAAATTAATATTATATCGTCCTGTCGTCGGGTTGGCTTAAAATGATTGCAGTATTTATTTAAATTTAGCTGACCCGCCAGACGTTGTCCTATCCAATAATTTATCAATCATTCATACAAAGATCCCATAGAAAAAAGAACATTCAGGTTTTTCATGATTTTATTTTATCACTTTGTTGGCATGATTAATATGTATACCCATGTCAAATTACAGCTTTCTAAAGCATCTCTGAGCTAAGCCGCAGACAGACAGACGGACATGGCGAAACTATAAGTGTTCCTTGTTGACTATCATCACGCTATATCTTTTTGTCATTTTCAAACAAGGCCTGACGTTATGTTTAAAGGACATAGCTTAGCGGTCCGACAACTGCTTTACAAACCTTTGGTTGTTCCACTCCTGTCCGACTACCAACTATTGACATTTTTTTATATTTTGCTATACTATTACTTGTGATGGGAGGGACATCAGGTTAAGCTACGCTTGCCGCGGTCGGTCTGAGGATGGGTGACCATCTTTACATACAAAGACCCCGCCGTGCCTCGGAAAGCACGTTAAGCCGTCGGCCCCGGATGTAATTTCTAGATTTTTTACAGTTGTTACGGGTCGTCAGAAGTCCAAAAATCAGACCACCAGTCTTACCAAGGGGTATCGTGTTACTCAATAACTGGGTTGTGGAGGTCAGATAGGCAGTCGCTCCATGTAAAATAGTGGTATTTACCTAGATCCGGTTAGACTGGAAGCCGACCCCAACATAGTTGTGAAAAGGCTATATACATGATGATTTACTATTACTTATGATAGCCAGTAGAACGTTCACTGAAAAACATCAAATTAAGCCTTATTAGCCTCTTCTGTCATCTTTGATTGCATCAGTCAGGGTACCAATGTTGTTCCATTAGGTAGTATATGCAGGAGTGCAGGCGTTCATTAATTCACTAAACACGAAAACCTTCGCAAGCAATGGGAAATGGCTTGTCGACCTCAGGACGAGCTGCTTCTCAAACGAACAACTGTACGTCGCTTGCGCCCGCGTCACCAGTCCTGACTCTCTGAATATTTTGGCTGCTGACATCAAAACTAAGTTTTATAAAACTTTTCTGTTATTTTATTATATTGTGGTTTGTCAAACGACTTCCACGTGAACAAAGTCGCGGGCAAAAGCTAGTGCTAAAATAAACAGGAATAACTGCAATCGCTAAAATATTTGTTCTGAATTGTGACCTGCTATCTAATTACGACTAATCTGTTTCATTTTGACAGTTCAAAAACATTCATTGCGTTATTTACGTTATTGAGCTGATTTTTTGTTCGAACGTATGAAACAATGGATTAGCAATCTGTTTCAAAACGATTCAGATTCTGATTGATCGTGTATTACGCAATTAGGGTACTGAACCGCATGGTGGTGCTTCCTTTGAGGTGAACATATAAACAAAACTAAACGTTGGACTACCCTATCTAACATTTAACTTTTTGACTAACCTAACCTAACCTAACATTTAAGTTTACCACCAACGTAACCACGTTGGTGGTAAACTTAAATGTTAGGCTAGCTTTGCCTTACCTTATTATCCTACCTATACGAGTATATAATATTATAAATGCGAAAGTGAGTTTGTTTTTTGTTGGTTTGTTTCTTTGCTATGCTTTCACGTTAAAACGGCTGAACGAATTTGGATGAAATTTGGCACATGGGTAGACCATGACTCGGGTTAGGCCATAGGATACTTTTTTCGGCCAACGCAAAATACATGCAAATCAAACGGCAAACCATGCAAAAAGGCCACTGGGCCTTTTTGCATCCGCCGTTAGCACCGTTTAGGACACAAATTATCGTAACCGGAACTACAAGTAACGTTATTTTGAATAACGTTTCAAGTCCCTGGTGATAAGATTAGTTTAACCACATCATACTACCAAACAAATATATTGTCATTGGAATGGAAAGAGTATTATACAGAGTTTCAGCTTTGTAGGCTATAGAAGTTATTCAATTATGATGCTCATAAAAAGCTTTCAAAAGGTCACGACGCAAAACAGAACCAATCGTATGCTTTTTACCAACATTAATTGTGGCAGACCAGAACAGGTGTAACAGAAATCATGTACTGACTGATACGATACACGTGACTAAAGGAAGGTGAGAAATAGATAGAATATACTTTATTGTGCACCAAAATTGTACCACAGCTAATATAAAACTCAGACCAAATAAAAAACCAAGACATGGCGCTGCGAACAATACAGTGAAGCATGCCAAAACTACACCTCCGTTCGTGCATATATACGCACACACACATGTTTACGAAACCGTCCTCACGTCACTGTTAACAGCGCTATGTCTTGGTTTTTATTTGGTCTGAGATACAAAACAATAAAATATTACATTATAATTATAACCCAGCCGTATATTTTTACATAAGAGGTTCACCGGCTACAATGCTACTTTCAATACCGCAGTGGTCTTCTCCTCGCAGTATTTTGAAGAATCCCTTATCGCCCCAATCTGGGTTCCAAGAATTCGCGACAAGCCAGAACTTCTGATCACCTTCTACACCCCAGCCAATAATCTTTACTGAGTGAAGGCCAGACCTTGGTCCCTCTGAATGTTTGTAAACACCGTATTTGTAATGAATAAAGTCTGCATATACTGCTATCTACGGGTCCGTTCTTAAATAGTTCAGCTTTTATTTGTTCTTCATCTGAAGATACTCGATACACGTGTTTGCCGCGACGCTTGTCTTGAGCATAATCAGTATTGTAGCTGGACACACAAGACTTGACGCATTCTGGTGTGTTAACTTTATCGCCACAGGGCAGTAGGTCACCAGGCACATTATGTTCACACGGCGGCAACCCGTACGGTCTGCATCCTTGGCTTGAGTTGAAGTTCCCTCCTGATACAATACCGATGTCCTTCCAGTACTCCCAAGCACGCGACGGGGAACCTCCGTGGCAACCGTTACCACAATTCGGACAACAGCTCAGAAGATCATGAGCAGAGAAGTGAAAATTCTGTTTTCCCTTGGAGTATATGCAGTACCGGTCGGTCATGGTTTCAACAGCGGCAACCGCCCAACAACTACTACACGAGCCTTGGTCTTTAATTTCGTTTAATGAAGAACAGAATGGCCACTTCTCCCTAGCGTCAAAATTTTCCGGAAGATTCGCAATCAGCTCGGCCTCATGTTCCACCTTTGGTAATGTCCCAAAGTTTTCGTCTGCCAAGGGACCCATTAGATTCTTGATGTATTTAAACGGTGTGTGTACTGGGAAATTTCTGCCAGCTTTCCCAGAGTTTTGCTTGGAATTAATTAAGTTAATGAATTCATTGGACATCGGGTTCAAATCTTCAGTGATAACGGCCGCCAGTACGCACAGCATTACAACAACAGTCTTACAAGATGCGGGGCATGTTTGCACAAAAATGTTCAACCTAACAGTCCAAAAATTTGAGTAGTACAATGTTTGTCGTACACATAGATATAAGAAAGAAGTTATTTATATTTCTATGGTCGTACATATAACTCTAGTGAATAATATACATTATTCACTAACACGTAACTACTTAATTTTATGAAGTATTTATCAGAATTTCCAAGAATATATTTATCGCACGAAGTGGCAAATATTTCAAGAATTCTTATAGTATAATCCTGATACCAATTAATTATACATTCGAAAGTGTGTTTGTTGCACACAGTAATGGAGAAACCAGAAACAAATCTAAAAAGGACGCACTTTTATGAAACCTGGCGAAATATAAGTGTAACTATTATATACACCTCTGGCCACCTATGAAAGCTTACTTTCAGATAATACAAGTGTGATATATAATACAAATAATCAGATCGGATGTAGACGCGAGGAGCATGGGCGAACGACTCGCCGAATGACGTACGGCAACGCTGGCCTCGCCAAACGCAACGTCATTTTCAATTTACTCACGCCACGGTGAAGACGTTAGTTTAATACCTTCAAGCAGTTCATTTACAGGTACGTCACTCAAGAAGTGCAGTGTTGGTTTCATTACTGAATTGACCTATTTTGTATACAAAATAAAGTTACAAGTAAAACAACGTCGACCGGAACACCGGATTCAATAGTAGCAGAATTTTGTGATAACAATAATAGAACCAATTTATCGCGATAACAATGAAATAAACGTTTTCTTTAGACGTTTTGATTAAACACAATTTATTGTCAAACCAACCACGTCGGATTTGAAAAAAGTGAAGCCGGTTCTTCAATTTTACAAAGTTAATCTGATCACGGGAAGAGAACATCAAGCAAATAACAATGGCCTCATTGTATGCGACTTTCGTTGTACTCGTGTTCGCACTGACACACGCCACCACTGCTTTGCAAAACCCACTCGCCGATGAATTTATCAATCAAATTAATTCAAAACAAAGCTCTTGGACGGCCGGCAGAAACTTCCCGTTGCACACTTCTATGAAATATATCAAGAAACTAATGGGAACCTTGAAACCCGACGACTTAGCAAAACTCCAGAAATTGGAACACGATGCCGATCTTACTGCGGTTCTCCCCAAGAACTTTGATCCGAGGGAAAAGTGGCCGAACTGTCCTTCTTTAAATGAAATCAGAGATCAAGGCTCTTGCGCCAGTTGCTGGGCGTTTGGTGCTGTGGAAGCGATGACTGATCGTTACTGTATATACTCAAACGGAACAAAACAGTTCCATTTTTCCGCTGAAGATCTTATAAGCTGTTGTGAGACTTGTGGACTAGGATGCATCAGAGGTATGCACGGAGCCGCTTGGGAATACTGGAAACGCGTTGGTCTTGTATCAGGAGGCAACTACAACTCAAACCAGGGCTGCAGACCATATAAGATACCGTCGGGTGGAACTGATGTAACCGGTGACTTTTCGCCTATAAAACAAATCGTTGATGCATCACAGTGCATCACATCCTGCGATTCAAGCTATAACATTGACTACCATAAAGATAAACGTCACGGTAAGAACGTCTATTCAATAGATGGCAATGAGGAGCAGATAAAAGCTGAACTATTCAAGAACGGACCCGTAGAGGGTGTAATGGCGGTGTATACAGATTTTCTGAATTACAAATATGGGGTTTACAATCATAGAGACGGTCACATTCTCGGTCACCATGCGGTTAAGATTCTAGGCTGGGGAGAGGAGAATGGTCACAAGCACTGGCTGGTTGCAAACTCTTGGAACCAAGAATGGGGTGATAAAGGATTCTTCAAGATTGTGCGTGGACTGAATCACTGTGGTATTGAAGGTTCCATTGTCGCCGGTGAACCGATTATAGTTTGAATATCCATAACTATTGCTGCTTACATAATTATTTCCGAAGGCACTTTGGTAGATACTCCTATAAAAGAAAGGCATAATAATCGCACTGGTATGATAATAAAAGGAATAGTTAATTATTGAAATAGTTCTACTTTTTATTCTTTGAATATTTTATAACGTTAACAAGGCAATGCATGGTATGGTTATGAAACATTAATTTTTTGGCCCACTGAGTTTTGTCCTTCATAAAAAAATTCTGGGCAAACAATATGCTTCCTTCATCCCAAAATATAATTTTAATTATTTTATTCCCGTTTCGTCCTATTTTATATTCCTAATACGGCTCATATTTTTTTTGCATTACCAAACTTACTTTTTTGTACAATCGGCAAAAAAGGGTAAAGTACATATTATTAAATATTTAACATTAATCAACTATTTAAAACACCGCTCAAAATGTACTCGTATTCTTTTATAATAACACTCTTTAGCTGCACTTAGTCAGCAAGTTATACGTATACAGCATACGTCAATGGAATCCTTTAGAAGAGCAGGTAAAAAATGTCCACCCCTTTTTTATTACGAATTGAATTGTTGGTCGGTAAATTTTTCAGTAATTAAAATTATCATGTATTAAATATTGTTTATTATAGATCTGACTGTTCTGTATATTTAAACTGTAGTAATGATAAGATTATTATTATACAATTTCTGTGAATTTGATTGTGATACTGAATAATAAACATGATTTATACCTAAATGTTTAGAATTGTTTATATATGAATTATTGTTTCATAAATTTCAAATAAGTACTTTTTTTTGTTGATTGTACCTCTATAGTAATTTGGGACGAAGCACAATTTCAATAATGATATGGGACA
Organism: Agrochola lota; assembly: GCA_947364205.1. Taxonomy (NCBI): domain Eukaryota; kingdom Metazoa; phylum Arthropoda; class Insecta; order Lepidoptera; family Noctuidae; genus Agrochola; species Agrochola lota. The sequence goes on along the minus strand of OX376223.1, from coordinate 9,880,640 downwards.
AATTAAGGTTTTTTTGGAATGTGGGACAAAACTTCAAGACGTACGAAAAATTAATCTTATAAAAACCATCGACTTATGTAGGTATGTAAATATATTGTAATGCGTTAAATATTTAAACAGGTCAACCTATATTATATAGATAACTATATAACAAAGGTTGACCGGCAGAGAATGCCTTATGGCTTTAAGTCCACCTATGTAAAACTATTGAAATGAAGTTAAGCATACAATATTTTTGAGAAATCTTCAACAAGATTTAGTTCGCGACATATTCCAATCCCACTAACAATAAATCCAAGTTATCAAGTTTTTTCGGGTAGTAGCACTAACTGCCGCACTCAGAGAAGTCATTTAATCATAAACTTTCTTGACCAGTACATCTTTAGCACAACATAATTAAAAGGTTTTGAAAATGTCTTATTTTTGTCGATTTATAAAATACTTTTTAATTTATAAGAGTTATTAATTGATTAATTTTAAGTAACGACTCGGAGTGGGTAAGTACACCATTTGTGTAGCAGACTGAGCTGTGTGTGAAACGTAAACGCCTGTGCTTTATTTAATAGTAATTATTGGTAGACCGACAATACTGATAAGCTAATATAAAAGCAGGCGATTACGACCGCGAGTCCAAAATTGATTGAAAATTATGTTACTGTACAAAAGTATTTCAGTAACAGTAGAACTATTCGTGATCTCCTAAACAGGCCCTGGAAAATACCCCACAGTTTCTTTCTGTTAACATTAGCCCATATATTAAGCAAAATATCAGTTGGACTACCAGTTGACGATGATTTTTAGCTTAATGTAAAAATTAACATAAGCTGCAAATCATCATCTTTTTAAAGAAAGAAACATACAATAGACGACGTATATTTAGTAACCTAATCCGCTTAATTGTTCTTAAAGAGTCATAAAACACCCTGTAAGAAATCGACACGTGGTTCACCTCTCAACGAGGCATCCTCAGGATGACGATTGACTTTTTGCGAACCCGGACCCGACGTATTAATCGTCAAGCGTCGAGAGCAGAGTGAGCCATTTCGCCCGACAACCCCACTTATATAGGATTACTGCGCCGCCCACCTCGGCTAGGATCGTTATCAGCGCGATAAGGGGCTGCGAACAATCGCAACAAATCAAATCGCGCTGCTAACGATCCTAGCCGAGGTGGACGGGGCAGTAATCCTATATAAGTGGGGTTTTCGGGCAAATATACGTCGTCTATTGTATTTTATAATGGATTACCGCAAAGTCACGCCTGAGTCAATTAACTAAGAAAGAAACAAAAAGACCTATAATTAACAAAGAAAGGAAGCAATGCTTGCTATTATGCTGGGCTGCCCTTTGAGCAAAGGGCAGGGCAGCCCAGCATAATAACAGATGGCAGCACTAGGTTAGTGATTTTTGGTTTATTTACGTTCTATTGCCATACTCATTTTCTTTCTTTTCAAGAAGCAGTAATGCTTTGCTCCACCACCGCTTTCATCGATTTCACAAGATGACCGGAAGAATACATAATAACATGGGTGGAAGTGATCTAAGAGCTAGAGTCCGCGCCACCACTCAAGCCCGATAGACGGCGCTAGTGTCTATGTGATTGCAACAAATTGCATTAAAAAAAATGTAGTTCCACAACTTTTCCGTCGGACTTCAGTGGTGGCGCGGACACTACCTATCACAGTTTTTGAAATAGGAAGATCATGCGTACCCAGCATTTGGCCCAGGGGGGGCAAACCAGAAATTTTCCCCCGTACATGTTTTACATAGTTTGATATTGCTGCTGCGTTCGCATATTTTTAACCGACTTCAAAAAAGGAGGAGGTTCAATGTTCGTGTCTGTTTTTTTTTTAAATATGTATGTGTATCGATATTTTCGTCTTTGTTTTTATTTATCAAATGAAAAAAGAATTTTCAAAATTGGTCCACAATTGACGAAAATATCAATGAACATTGTAATAAAAATAAAAAACAGCCCAATAAAGGAATGAATGACCGTATAAGTAGTCAGGACCTCAGAGGTCAGCTACGAGATGCCCTACATAAAAACAAAAAAAAACAAATGAGTCCAGTAGAGAACCTTCCCCTTTTTAAAGTCGTCGGTTATGTATGATAGGTTCAATTCGAAAGGCCGCGCAGCGCGATTTTTACTAAAATGAATACATAATATACTGTTGACTCATACTGTAATTGTAAAGTAAGTCTTAACGTGACTGTAACATAACTTTTAAATTAAAAATCCAGGGGGGGCAAGCCCCACCCCCTCCATGAGGAAGATTCTGGCTAACAACAAGGACCAACTAATGAAACTGTCAACTTCATCATTAATAATTGAAATAAATGAATGTTCACTAAAAATGTAAAACACTTTTCGGCTATCAAAAATGCAAGAAAATTCTGCGAAAAATTGAATTCAAACTGCGAACGAGCTCTCAAATTGTATTACAACATAAAGAGTGCGATATGAACTCTGCTAAAGCATTTTCCCATGTGACCTGGGCCAGGTCAGCTGTACCTACGAGAAGTTTTTCATTTGAAGATTGAAATTTAATATGACGAAGACTCGTAATATAGTAATATCAATCTACCTAGCCTCTTCCCAACTATGTTGAGGTCGACTTCCTTTACACTTATTTTACATTGAGTGACTGCCTATCTGACCTCCACAACCCAGTAACTGGGCAATACGATACCCCTTGGTAAGACTGGTTGTCAGACTTCTAACGACCCGTAACGACTGCTAAAGATCCACGAATGACAGCCGGGACCAACGGCTTGACGTGCTTTCCGAGGCACGGAGGAGCCTCGGTATGTAAATATGGTCACCCATCCACTAACCAGCAACCGTAGCTTAACCTAATGGATCGACCCGAGCGGGTGTTATTACTTAGCCAAGAGTTCCTCCCTCGTAATATAGTAATGGAGTAAAATTCATTACATCAAGCAACGGGCATCTACTAGGTAGATGCCCGTTGCTTGATGTAATGAATTTTATTTCATGTTTTTGTAAAAATATTTAAATTTTTTCATTCTTATTTCATGTTTTTGTAAAAATATTTAAATTCAAAAGAGATTGCCTAAATAAATAATACGTATAAGAACTATGTTAAGGCGATGTATACGACATCGCCGACGCAACCAAAAATATGTCGGAATAAATAAAATAACAACGATCTTTTTTAATGATGATATAAACTTTAAATAATAGAATCTTGCCCTGAATTTCTAGCAGCTTATTTGCGAGCTATAAAACGGAAGATTACTTTTTTATAATAACATAAAATGACCATAATATAAAAGAAACAATTCGGGGTTGTCACCGCGAAACACTAAAAATTTTGCATTATCTCCAGAAGGTCGTAAAGAGAATGGGCGACCGCTGTCACGGGACGAAGAAGAACGGTCTTCCAAATACCTTATCTGCACGTAATTGTCGACATTATCGATTCATATGTAGACTTAGCAATTTAAACTTTTGAACTCAAATAAATAACAGAATAAAGGTCAATTCCAGAGATATACTCGTTGGTTTTATAGACAGACCACCGTGAACCTACCGATCCACATTATCGGAACCCTGGAATAAAATATTTAAGAGCCTGCTCGGAGTTTAAAGCCTCTATTCATCGAAAACTGAAAATGAAAAAGGACAGGAATAAACAGGTGTTAAAGCAGCTTAGTGGGTATTTGGGTTGATCTATTTTATTTAACGATACCACCTATCCGTATTTTCTGAATTTTAGTAAAACCGGCTTAAGTAGGAATTTACTAAGTAGGTAAGACAAAGTGCTTTAGAGAAACCCTTTTAAAATTAACAGAATGTATGTAAGGGTAATAATTTTCACAACTGTTACCTGACGTGATCATTATCAGTTGAACAAATTAACTGCCTGTCATTTTATTTTTTGCCGGTTTGTAAATTAATGTGACAATAAAACATGAACAGTTGATAAAACGAAAATCGGTTGGTTATTTCATCCTAGAATGTCAGTACCTACAAAAAATTCTCAAGTAGATACTGTAACAAAGTATTGAGTAAATGAATGGCCAGTAAAAAAATTGGATTGGGCAGTAAGGTAGTTCGGCAGTTCATAGGTTAGGTTGGAACATGTGACCAACCACGCGCGAGCCGGATTGGGCGCGCAGTAACTAAGCCAGGGCACCCCAACCATTCCAAGTTAGATTTCTTACGGAATAATACGTGTGGGCAGTTAACAAATTGTATTTTTTTTTAATATTAATAATATTTATTTATTTCCCATTTAAATATTTGTAATTACGATTTTTAGGGTTCTGTACTTCAAAAGGAAAAAACCGTACCCTTAATGGATCACTTCGTTGTCCGTCTGTCTGTCTGTCAGTCTGTCAAGACCCATTTTCTCAGAAACGCGTGGAGGTATCAAGCTGACATTAATATTATATTATATACGAAGATCTATGGTCCCTTGGAGCTCTAAAAAAATGAAGTTTTTAAGTCAACGCAATAAAAAAATACGGCCATTGAAGTGACATTCTTTGATACTAGCAAATAAATGAAAAGCTACTCGTACAAGAGTACTTCCCGTTGATCTAGAATCATGACATTTGGCAGAAAGCAAGTTCTCACAGCACAAGTAAAGGAAAATATTCGAAAATCGTTAATTTGTAATTATAACAAATAAAAAAAGCTGCGATTACAAAATTACATTTGCAGTTGGTAAATTGACCGTGAACTATTTCAATTTATGGGAGAACATGTTTTTTTCAACTACCAAGTTAAGTTTGTTTTTGGTATAAATACATGCCAAATGAGGAACCCTTCTTTGAGTTTACGGCTTCGTTTTTACTGCCGAACTTGTTAATAAACATGCATTTTATAATTTTTTATGTACCAGAACTACACTAAACAGCTGGCGCTTTAAATCAGTGCCTTTCTTACATAATTGATATTTATCGCAACATTGAATGGAACCCCTCTCCATCCGAGTTTAATTAATGTGAATAAGGATTTTAAGAAATTATAAGTGATCATGAATATGGGACTGTAAGTGAATGATGTGGTATCCTATAATTGGAAGCGCACCTTAGTATTTGTCCCTGTTCCTGTAAACTTACATGTATTATTGTGTAGCCTCTCTTGGAGATCCAATAAATAAATAAATAACTTCCTACTGCCTGATAATAATGTAAACCAATTCTCCGGCGAATTGTGGCTTTGACCCTACATCATTAATTATGCGGCTATTCCCACTGATTTATTTACATTATTGAGAAGCCTACACCTTAGTACTGGCCTGACGACCTCTGCGACAGTCATCATTCTTTTGCCTTTTTCATATTTATTTGTGGACGGTGCAACAGGTCTTATTCTTCCATACTTCTCTTAGTAATAACCGCTTTTATAGCATACCGATTCTCTCGCACATTCCATCCATCGTTTCTTTGGTCATCCCACACTCTTATACCCATCCACAATTCCACAGTCCACGTCCTTCCGCACTCCACATTCCACAATTAAGTAGACACAGTTGTTCGCAAAAGAATACTTCATTATTACTGAGGTTGATGAAACAGTCACCTTAATTCGTCAAACAATACTACCTACTTATGGAACTCGCTGGTGAATCATTCTCCAACGTATGTTCTCAAACAATTAAGTAAAAGTAGGTAATGTTCAATGTGCCACATATTTTCCGCCATTGTATTGTTTGTTACTCTATTGTAGGAAGTTGAACTTATCAACTGACGATATAACTTTAACTTATAATTACAGGAATATATGGAATAATAAGGAAAGTCCTTCTGAATGTTGATATGTTAATCAGCTTAACAATAGTCATTTCCTGTATTTTTTTACGAACAAGCTTACAAACTTAGGTATGTATGTGTATTTCGCAGATTTGCACAATATTGTCGATAAGTATAATACGATTCTGAATAATTATATCTTTAACGTAAGTACCTCCTGCTGGGGTTGCGGGTTTGTCCGAAAGGGATATCGCGGCCCCCTCACACAGGCAACGAAAGGAACACGGGTGGGTTTTAGTCAGTAAAAGTCTGACACACCCTCTCGCTCTGCCCAGAGCGGGAGAAGTCATTTGATGATTTCCCATCCTGAAAAAAAAAAAAAAAAACGTAAGTACCTACTAAAATAACAATATAAACCATCAACACCCGTAAGACCCATGTCAAGGGTGTCGGTACCATCCTGATAAACCTGACATAGGAGCAAACACTCGCTCGCTCCGATCCCCAATTAATTACTTCCGACCGATCTAAAACAAATGTTTACTAATGGTCGTATAGCGTTCGACCATAACATTTGTTTGTCTTATGGTATCGGTAGGTGTACATGTATCATTAACCTTCGACACGGCCGGTCAAGCGCTGTCTCGCCCCTGATGACCGTGCCGCGCGCTCCGATGCAATTACACGGCGTGCGAGCGCGGGTATCAACCGCCGCGGCCGCCGCCGTTCAGTCGTCGCGCCACATTCGCCCCGAATACACATCCATTAACCGCTCAGCTGTGAAAAAGAAAATAAAGAAGTGAATAATGGCTGCTTCGCGTGCAACGTTTGTTGCGCTCGTGTGCGCACTCGCGATCACCGCCGACGCTATACAGAATCCGCTTACTGACGAGTTCATCAATCTCATCAATTTAAAGCAAAGCACTTGGAAAGCAGGCAGAAACTTCCCGCTGAGCACACCGTACGCACACATCAAGAAATTAGCGGGTGTTCTGCAAGATGATCACTTGGCGAAACTTCCGAAGGTTGAACATGACGACGAACTGATTGCGAGTCTTCCGGAAAACTTTGATCCCAGAGACAAATGGCCGAACTGCCCCACATTGAACGAAGTGAGAGACCAAGGTTCATGCGGTAGCTGTTGGGCGTTTGGCGCTGTGGAGGCGATGACCGACCGGTACTGTACCTACTCAAATGGAACACAACATTTTCATTTCTCCGCTGAGGATCTATTGAGCTGTTGTCCAGTCTGTGGTCTCGGATGCAACGGAGGCATGCCAACGTTAGCTTGGGAATACTGGAAGCACATCGGCCTCGTGTCAGGTGGCAGCTACAACTCGACTCAGGGCTGCAGACCGTACGAGATCCCGCCATGCGAACATCACGTGCCTGGCAACAGGCTGCCTTGCAATGGTGACTCTAAAACCCCGAAATGCCAGAAGACGTGTGAGTCAAACTACAATGTTGATTACCACAAGGATAAGCGCTACGGTAAACACGTTTTCTCCGTATCAAGTAACGAGGACCACATCAGGGCTGAATTGTTCAAGAATGGCCCAGTAGAAGCTGCGTTTACAGTGTACTCAGACTTGCTCAATTACAAGACCGGTGTTTATAAACACACAATCGGCGACGCTCTCGGTGGTCATGCAGTTAAGATTTTAGGCTGGGGAGTGGAGAATAACAACAAGTACTGGCTCATTGCGAACTCCTGGAACAGCGATTGGGGTAACAATGGATTCTTCAAAATTCTACGCGGTGAAGACCACTGTGGTATTGAAAGTTCTATAGTAGCTGGTGAGCCACTTTTTGTTACAAAGTAGATTCGTTTTTAGTTTGTAATTTCGTTAACTCTGCGTCTGTAAATAGCCGTCGTATAGATTACAATACCAAATAGATATTATGAATACGAATAACGATATTTTTATCCTATAAATCGATAATATAATCGATAATATCGATAATCGATATTTTTGTACCAAATAAATTTTTGTTGTAACATATTTGTATAATTTTCCTGTGTTACTTCCCTTACTTAGTTGCTACTTGTAGTCTCTTTGTGCGCACAGCAGATAAATGCGTAATACGTGGAAAATAACATTGACACTCATTTAATTATCATTGTATTCGTATCCGAAGTTCAAAGTGCGTGGGTTCAATAAACATTTAAGTACCTATGCTTCCAAAGGTTATTTGGACAAGTAATAGAACAATAGAGGACACTAATTACATTTACAAATTAACACCGAACTAGTTACCTACCTACCTAATATGCATAAACTTGCAGACTGAATAACCCCGTACTACGTAGACCAATTTCTAGAGTTCTTAATTTTGTTTTGTATTGAACATTAAATTTAGTATTAATGCCGAATAGTATAGTACGACACCACTTAGATGTAGCATAAATTTGAAAATTTGCATTCATTAATTTAAATTTCTCGAATGTATTTGGATAAATGACTTCACAAGTTATTACATTGGCGTAAAGTTCATTTTCACCTAAAAGCAGTAATAAATATTGGTGATTTTGAAGGCACTCTCAGTTCAGATAGTGATCGATTTTGTGAATTTTTCCTATGCTACATCTAAGTTGTGTCGTACTATATCAAGTGTTTAAGTATAGTTTATTTCTTCTGTCTTGCAAAAGATAATAAATGTATCGAATCACAGTTAGAGTAAGTAGGACATACGTAAGTACTTATCTATGAACATTATGACCTACGTTCTGTTCTACAGCTAACCATCTAATCTGCGTTCGCAATTTATTCGCCAAACATGTAAACAAACACGAATTTTAGGAAAACCAACTGTAATACCTACACATAAGGTTCAGTTTGCGCTACAACTTCAGATTTTGTATGACTTTTTCATCAGTACTAGTCAGTCTAAAATCAACTTTATTTACACTATAAAGTTGATGTTTTTTTAAGTGGAAATAACATCAATTGGAAACATGAATTTAAATAGACCTTATGTATATACGTTATTTGTAATATATTGAGATAAACTTAGGTATAATAGCTACAAATACATTTTCCTGTGAGTAATTGCGTCACTTGGCAAATTAATGTTTTGAACAACACAAAATAATAGGTACCTTACCTACCGTGTTCTGATTTAAAAAAACATGTTTTGTATTGAAATAAAGTTTTTATTAATTAATAATGATGGTGATGAAGTCATAAAATAGATAACCTATTTTTTAAGGGGTTGCTAACGCGGGTAACATTGCTTAAAGTTAAGTAATGATTAGCGACTGTTTAACCATAATTTTTTGACGTTTGAAGGTCACTTAACTTTAAGCAACGTTTATAAATAAACCCCATAAAGTTTAGAGTCTTTAAAAATAAACATTATTTCATGAAACCATGCGAACTTTTGGATTCAACTTGACAGCTTGGTACATAGTTACAACCTACTTGAATCATTAATTAACTTTGAAGGAGGCAGATTTGACATAGGTAGTAGGAATAGGGAAAAATTAATTAGTATCAATAAACTATATATTTGAAAATGAAATATAAGCTTATCCTAAAAGTTGGCAACGTTGCAAATAGCTGTCAAATATTTACCTGTTTTGATTAATTTGGCAATATTTACCTTAAGGAATTATGAAGTTTGGCTACCTAGCGAACTAAAATATTGATTATGAAATGCAATAATTAATATCGTAACACCGAATATTTCGTTTTTGATGTAAAAAAATTATTTGGAAACTTTCTCAAATGCCTTTTTTATACCTAAAACGATTACAACATCAAATTCAATATTATAATTGCAATTCATTACCTATTAATATTCTAGTTAGCCACATTTCTTATTTCCATACAGTAATATTGTCAAAATAATCAAAACAGTGAAATATTTGAAATCTACTCGCGACTTTGCCCTTGCCCACTTTCAGAATAATCGCTCTTAAGTACTTACCTAGCTTCTGAAATTCTCTTAAATAGATATCTACCTACATTTCGCATTCGCTCTCACTAATTGATAACCCGATTAATCGGTGATTCGAAACTTCTAAGTAATTACATGGTCTGAGTGATTTCAATTGTGTTGTTTGTAACAACACATTGTTGTTACTCCTGGGACAGAATTAATCATGTCTTTGTTTCTCAGAAACACTCATGTTAGTGGAATGTTTTCTTAGGAATGTGGATTTTGAGAAGTAATTAGTGTATGAAATCATGTAGGTATTTGATACATAATAATATACTGTAAGATCACGCTAGTATTGCGCGAAGGAGAAGGCAGACGTAGACGCACAGAAGGGAAATTACCAAATTGACACATTACGTCAATTAACCTCATCACATACAACTGTCAAAGACTGGCAGTTGTGATTTGAATTTTTATAAATTTTTCGTCCAATTGATATACCCATAATTAATTTCCCTGGCTTTACATAGCAATTACTATCACTATCTTAATGTTTTTTTTTACAAATGAACATACCACCATCTCAACTTTCAATTCGTTATGAAAGGCGAACATTCCTTCAAAAGTTTTGACATTATATTATGAGGAAGGTATCTAGCACCTATAATATCATAGGTTCTGGTTAAGTAATAACACGGGGCACGGTTCGATTAGGTTAAGCTACGCTTGCCGCAGTCAGTCCGTGGATGGGTGACCACTGACCATCTTTACATACCGTGACCCCTTTGTGTCTCGGAAAGCACGTTAAGCCGTTAATCCTGGTTCTCGGCTGTCATTCGTGGATCTTTGACAGTCGTTACAGGTCGTCAGAAGCCCAAAAGTTGGACAATCAGTCTTACCAAGGGGTATCTCTTGTTACGTAGTAATTGAGTTGTGCAGGTCAGATAGGCAATCGCTCCATGTAAAATAAGTAAGTACTAGTATTCAGTTGCATCCGGTTAGACTGGAAGCCGACCCCAACATCATTATCATTTACTTATGGTGATCATAGTTTATTCATGCTGGTCACAGTTTATTCATGGTGATCATAGTTTATTCATGGTGATCATAGTTTATTCATGGTGATCATTGTTTCATTCGAACAGAAGGTCTTCGTTATCCTTACAACAATATGCTTCAGACCAGACGTCTTTTACGATATTATACCTAGAGTGAGAACGAGATCGTCTTTGTTTTACTTTATGCTGTTGCTACATTCATTGTAGCTTTTTGTGCTCACATTACATTGCCTACTTTCCAAAGACTTTGAGATGCGTTAGTTTCGATAGCATCAAACCACACACTCTTTAACGAAAATGACAGGTGACAGGCTACAATCGACAATTTTAAGTATATTTGTGAAAAGGTGACAATTTCTTCATTTTTTGACAAATATGTCGCATTGTCAGTTATACTAAATAAGGCCCAGAAAATAGAGGCAGGTATGGTAGGTCCCTCCATCAAATTTCGATTGATATAACTTAGGTCAAGTTTCAGATTTCTATTTGAAATCGAATGTCATAGGTGCCTTTCTACTCTAATTTGAAATCGTTCATCAAATCTAGCCCAAGTTCGATACATAGGTATAACCGAGTTATCCTCAAAGACTCCCAACATTCTGACGTCTGTCAGTTATCTAGTACGGGGTGAAAAGACCACTGCCACTGGATAGTTATCATTCAATATTACGATATCATTTATAATTCTAATTCTATAATTTATTGACAACAGCGTAACATTGGCAACGAAATAAGTTAACTTATCTTTGAATAAACTATAGTAGGTTCCCATCGTAGAGTGGAAATATAAGCCGCACACGTAGCATAACCATAGAAACGAGTTTTCGATGGGTTTTGTCGACGGAAGAATAGACACAGTGACAGATTGTGATTGTTTATCTGCCATTTTGTCTATTCTTCCGTCGACAAAACCCGTTTCTATTGTGGTCATGTTAAGCGTGCAGGACAAAGACAACACAAGTCCACAGCCTGCTTCTTTCGGTGGATGTTAGGACATAAGCGAATTTAATTACTCTTTCTGTTTTACTAACATTTTGTTGACACATCTTGGTACTTTTACACAAGGTTGACAGGACTGTGGAAGCATCTAAATCGCTACATGTGAACTACGCATCAAGACCTGACTCACACAAAATCCTGCATCGCGCAAACAGAGTTTACCTATGCCTACCTTTTGGCCTATGTTTACATAGTGTGTAGCCCTAGGCCAATGATGATATGGCTAGAAAGGGGCTGTCTACCGAGATGACGACTAATAGAGAAGTATGGAAGAGAAAAGGACATGTTGCGCTGACCACATCAAATAAACTGGAATAAGGACAGGAGAATGATAAAGTATTTTATTAGTTGTTACTTTTATTGTTGTGCAATTCTATTTTTTTTTTGTCCAGTCAGATTGCAATAACACGACGTTCCCATGCAGTACCTACTTGACAGCAGTACGGTAGGTAGGCTAAGTACTGAGACTTTCACTACTTTCGCTATCGCAGACTATAGAGTTGCTGTCGACATAATATTTTTTTTTAAGTAATTCGTTTACTTTACTTTTTCGGCATTATAAACTGTGAAAATTAATTCAGTTGTATATTTTAACAAGATTTCAAACCTACATAATGCCGGTGACACTCCTCGAGGGTTAACTTTAGCGCAAACGTAATACCAGTACCCTTTTTGGAGTCAACTTGCAGTGCCGGTTTTAGCATTACAGGCGCCCTGGGCGAGATTTCTGCGGCGCCCCTCTCCACTCTTGGACTCTTGGAGTAGAGACGGGCGAAAATTGTTAGCACTCCGCCTCGTAAGGGATAAGTTTTCTTTTGTCCATCTATACAGAAATATGAGATATTTTGTCGACTTATGCAGGATCCAACAGCGAGCATAGCGAGCTCGAAAGTGTTTGCACCTGGTTTCGGAAAGGACAATTTTTTTTTTTTAAATATCTTAGAACAAATAAAAACACATCTGCCCTGCCAAAAAACGAACTAAAAAGTAATAAAAACAAGTTGTGATTAGTTATAACTAAACAGATTAATAAAATTTTCATAACCCTAGTCAAAATACCTAAAATAAAAATTAAACTAAAATTTTAATAAAAATAATTTTAATTTTATACATTTTATTGACAAGTTTTATTTTTAACATGTAGCTAGGTGGCTTTTATTTTAATTTTTAAGCACTATTTTAATGGTGGTTATATTCTCTTACGGCGAGGTAAGGCGAGGCGTGGATGGCGTGAGGATGAAATGTTTATTTTGCATGTACATTCTAGCTATGTAAAATGTATGCCGATAAATTATACGTGTATAGTTTTGGAATGTGCTCATCAAGGCAATTTGATACCTATACCTATTGTAATAAATGAAGTTTTTTTTGTCAAAATATGTAAGTATGTCACTCGGGATTATGTAAGGATTCTAACGATACGCCAAGCATCCTTATCTGATCAGGCATTACAAAGTTATGGTGGAACAAAGAAACTCACATACATACATACTCGTACATACATGAACCCTGAAAACATTCCTTTCTGGGCGTCGTGTAAAAACTGGAGTTACTTTGTCGACCCATGCAGACAGCAAAAAAATCTAAAATTTAAGTACCCGATATTTTTCTTTTGACCGTTCATGCTGAAGAAGGAGTCGGTAACTTTGTCAACATAAGCAGAAAAGTTTGAGAATTCAGAGAAAGTAGGATACAAAGGGAGCTAAGTGAGCTCAATTTTGTCTAACTCAACAAAGTCCCTTTTACTTACTGATAACCTATTTTATTCTTGTTAGGGATTTGATTTAAAAGAATCTACTGTTCAGGCACTAGTGTTGAAAGGGCGCCTCTTCAAAGCGAAGGCACCGGCCTTCGGCGCCCCTTCACCCCTGGCGCCCTGGGCGGTCGCCCGACCGCGCCCTACCCTAACGCCGGTACTGTCAACTTGCAATATATGTGGCGGCATGGCGTATGAGATCTATGAAAAGGGGTGGAGTTGAAAGTGTTATCTAAAATAAAATCGAATCGTCTGAATGAAATTGCTTCAATGATGAACGCTGAAGAAGTAAGGTACTAGGTATATCTTCTTTGAATAAGAATTAATCCCATAAACAGCATAGTGCAATTATTAAGATACGGGAGACACTTCTTATCTGTCTGGCCCATGTGGCCCTCCCAGAAATAAATCCATGATCCGCTCTTGCCAGTCCTGTTAACAATATGAATATGACTGGATTGTAGTGACCAACCACCCCGAGATAAAGTCTTGTTGCTGTTGAAAAGTCAAGCGAATGTGTATTCGCGGAAATACCATCGTGATTTGTTATATGAATAGGTATAGTGCGTTCATTTTAACTTGACCCGTGACGCGATTGCTAGCACTGAATTTTGCAGTCATGTCATTCGCCATTTTGAACTCTATAAGTATTTAAAATAAGACTGCAAAATTCAGTGGTAAAAATCGTGTCACGGGTCATGTTATAATGAATGCACTGTACTTAATAATGGTTGTCTGTTTTTTCATAACAAGTGTTCGTGTTCTGGTAAATGTTATCAATAACACTCCGTGATAGAAATTTAATAACAATTTGATAAAATAAAACAGTCAGCCGCCCAATGGCCGCCCACAAACATGACACGAATAAGATCAAATTACTTTTATTTGTTTCATAAATGATATTATTTCACCAACCTACCTACGTTAGCTTTGAACGTTTTGTACGTTCAAACGTTCAAAGCTAATGTAGAAAAATATCGGGTATTTATAGGCCTTAGATCCACATATACCTATCCTAGCTATGACAACGCAAATTAAACCATACCAATAAAATTGAAATAATATACCTACGTATAATTAAAATAATATATACGTACTTATTATTATATTATTTTAAATATTATGAATGTGAGGTCCATGTGGATAATTTTTTTATTTTCTTTTCTTTCATTATTTTTTCTTTCTCGAGTAGTTTATGCGGCCGACCCAAATTTCTTTCTTTGGTATTGTTCGTCGAGTTGGTTGAGCCACGATTACTGACAAATGCTTGCACTGACTGGACAGGTCCACTCAAATCTGTGTGGTTCTTTTCTCAAAATACCATTTCAGACACTAATCTACATGGTTCTCATATGGCCTAACCAAGATTATGTCTGGACTTTAAAAGAGACTGCGACCTCTGAGTTTGTTTCGGCCTTTCTTCTCAGACTATTCAGATGGGAATCGCCGATCTCATCTATGTAGCATTTTTTTATTTTTTATTTGCCGCAAAACAATGTGTTTCCAATATCCTATTTATAGAATAAACAATTTCATTTCATATTTATCCAGAAAGCCTTATCAATATATACATAGAGCTTGACGACTAACATAAAATTTATTGGTACCTAAGTCAGTCTGAACGTAGGCACACTAAAATTTCTAGGGCCACTGGTATCGAGCCTCCATTACTAGCTATCGTCAATGAAAGCGACATGTACCTCCCAAGTCGACTATACCTAGGTAGGTAGGTACTCCAAGGGTAGGCATTCTATCTCATAAAATTACATGACTTTCATTCTCGTAGGGAGGAGAATAGAATTAATCTGGCGTCATAATACCGCTGTAAGCCCACGTTCGCACAGACGTAAAAATATCGGGGTGGATTTTATCACGCACTGGATTTTCAAGTCTCGGTGTTAAGCCGAGCGTTGAGAATCCAGTGCACGAAAAAAAATCGCCGCGGGCAAAAATCGCCCGTGCGAACCTGGGCTAGGGGTCGACAAACTCCTTATCTTCAAGTTATAAAGGTGAACAGTTGTTTATACGTACCTAAATACCTACCAAACTATTATAACTATAGTAACCTTTAAGTGCTTATTGGTAAGGTTCTAAGTATCGTGTAGTACCTATGTAAAGGTATTAGCAATTAGCTGTTAATTCTAGCCACAAGGTAAAACAATGCTTGGATTTCTTCTCGATAACGATTGTACTTACTCATGTTGGTAATTTGATACAATCGCGGTAGCTAGGTACATAATGATCATGATTTAACTGAAATAATGTAACTGTGATGTAAATACAGCAAGCAGACGAGTCACTGGATTACACACGAACACGATACTATAGTAGCATATCAAATCAGTTTTCAAGGTTTAAAACCTCTCTCCCACAGGCGCGTTTTTATCGCGCGATAATAACACAACGTTATTGCGATAATGCGTCCCGATTCCTTGCCCACAGCTGCGTTATTATTGTCCGATATTTCTTACGTTCTGCGTGTTACCTACACTACAGGCCCCCCGCCCGCACTACTTGCGTTAGTGTGTAAGATCGCATGCGTCCTAAAACAAAATGTTCTAACAACACATATCGGAATATTGCAGGACGGAGGAACACAAGCGTCCTACTTCTATTGCGTCATTATTATCGCCACAGTGTGGCCGCACAAATATCACAATAACGCTTGCGTTATTATCGCGCGATAAAAACGCGCTTGTGGAGGCTTTAATTTAACGAAGCTATATTTTGAAAAGTTTCATCTACCTACCTTACCTAGTGAAAAAATTACGAATAAAATAAAGAAATTTGAAAATACCCTCAATTTTTTAACTACGGTTTATTTAGAAAGAACCGTTATAACTTACTGAAAAACACCAGCTTTGTAAATAATATATTCATTTTCTAATATTTTTCATCGTTACCGACCTAAATCGGTTTTGTTACATTAAATAGACGACAAAGAGCTCACACTCACACAAAATGAGATTATCTAGATGATGTGCCATTGAAGCAATGAATAAAGTGTTGAAAGTAGGTTAGGTACAATCCAACTCCTTCCTTGTACCCGTAAGAGTTTATTTATAGCTTATGCTGGCCGGCGATAAAAGATTGCGAAGAAATAAAATCTAAAACTCATTGAAACTTGGAATTTGCTATGATTTTTAAATCGAACTCTCAGAAGTGGGATAATACCTAGTATAGATAATAGTTATGTAAAAGATAAACTGAACGATGAGCTGAATTTTCTAGTCCAGTTTATTCTTCTTTATTCGCAAAATTTTGTTATTTTCACCCATTTAATTGCTGTCTGATTTCATTTCAATTTCCCAAACTTTGATAAGTAAAATCGATTTTATATCATGAGGGTGACATATTCTGTCAAGATTAAATTAAAACCCTCTTTCAATTAAAAAAAACTTCCCAAACCAGCATCACTACGTAAGTACCAATTTGCTACTAATTTTATCAAGTACGGTACGTTCAATAACTACCTCCACTTAAAAAAAACTTACATAAAAAAATGTAGCCTTAAAATAATTGGGTACTAATTCACTCCCTTAGTGAATCAACTCTAATTGAACATAAATTACCTTATTATGTTCGTCAAATAATGGTAAATGAATGCTGTAATTTCATGTAGTCACCTATGTGGTGAAAGAATTTCTGCGAGCAACTTGGAAGTAGAGCTCGCTCGGCTCGCGCGCGGTTGGTCACGGTTCTACCCTAACCTAACCTATTTCACCCAGTTCAATATGACGAATAATACGATCTGCGAATAGATAATTAGACAATGGTGAAAATATTTCTGTCATGTCTAATTATCCGTGTTTTCGCAATATCCCTAGGGTTTTCGCTAAAAATTAGAATGATCAAATCATCCAACGACATTAATAATGTAAACAAATACACGTGAAGACGTTACTTGCTGCATGCACCGAATAGAGCTCGTTCATTGGTGCAAATGGCCGGTCGCGCCCCTCTCATTCCCAGCGAGCCTTAGGTACACCTCGCTTGTTGCTAATTTTCATGAAAAAAGAATATGATTGATTAATTTAGTTGTTGAATAAAAAAGTTTGATGGCTAATTTTGAAGGTGGAATTTTATTAGCAGACAGATGTTGAAGCTCTAAAATAATAAAGTAGCCCATTTCCAACATTAGTCGCCGAATTATCAATTCGGAAGTAAATATATTTATCGGTAACTCTGAGTTACTTAGTTTGTATTCCTAAATTGACCCTGGTTTTTTGATATTCCGTTGGAATAGTAAAGATGATGAATTAATATAGTAGAAGCTGTTCGATTAACTCGTTGCCTACAACCAAAAAAAGACGTTAGGTTGCAGGTGCTAAAGAAAACTTTTGTTGCTGCACTCATAATTTAGGTCCATAGCCGTCCAAAATGTTGTAGAATTACTCAAAATGAAGCAGTCTCGTCGTCGCCTGCGAGCCGTGGTTCATTAAGGGCGGGAGTAGGCTATTTAAAACAAGTCCTCGTGTATTCGTTACACGATTAAAGCGACTTAACCCCGACGGCACTTAAAATGCCTAGACCGCGCTTACCGAGTTAAAATTTTAATGAAATGCGAAAAACGAATACTTTTAATGTTTGTGTCGGCTTTGCTGGGCTCAGTTTAAATTAGTAGAGAAGTTCAGTGTTGTGGATATAACTTATGGGTTATGAATAGAAATGTGGTAATTATGGAGCGTGTGTAAAAATTTGAGGAGGAAGGTTTCTATGTGAACTACTACTAGGGTTTTGTTTTAAACAACATGAGTAGGTAGGTGTAATGAATTTATAGGTAACACCTTACTTCTGTTTTCTGGAACGAAAGTCAACGACATGTTCAAATTAAAATCATGTCAAGCGATCTGATTGGTTGTTGATAATTAAGTCAACCAATCACAGTTCAAGTAGGTGGATCAGATCAACAGTTGACCTTTTTCTGTCTACTCTAATGTGATAACATAAATCGAAGTCAAGTTACAAATTGTTCGTTTTAGGCTCAGACCAAATAAAAAAATAAGACGTACAGTGAATCATGCCAAAACTATAGGTATGTTCCTCCGCTCTGCGCATACACGCTCATACTCACACATTTCCAATCAAACTACACCTCACTAAGTGCACACATGTTTACGAAACCGGCCTCACGTCACTGTTGACAGCGTTATGTCTTGGTTTTTTTTTTGTCCGAGGGGGTTCCCTATATCTGGCAGAATCTTGATGCACCGAAATTTATTTGGTATAACACACTTGGCATAATCTTCTTTAAACGAATATTTTAAAGGCATAAAATTATTTCATATAATTATTGTTTGTTGAATGTTTATATGTCTGAATTTACAATGGCATACTTTTAAGATCGCAGAATTAGAATTAGAAATATCAGGCATATTACCATTTCTAAATAGCATTTTTAACCTTAAATTAAAATTAAAATATTGTCATTATGTTGTAGCCCGCGTAGGCGAGGCAGCCTGCAAGCTGAGGAGCAGGTGGTCTTAACGCTCGCCGCCGCGGCTGAGGCTGCGCTGGTGAGCATTAAAACCATCTGCAACGATAAGCTCGCGTGGGGCCGCCGGAGCCCCGCAGCACCGCCCGGTGCCGTGACAGAAACCATGCCTGTTGCATCTTGCATGCTCGCTTGCATGCTGCATGCATGGTGTATGCTTGTTTGCATTTTTGAGTGAACTTTCTGCGATATGATGGTTCTTCTTTTTAATTATTATGGATATGAAATTTATGCCTAAAGATGATTCTGACTTATAAAATAATGAGTTTTGAATGTACGATAAATGAGTGTATGCCAAACGATTTCCTGCGAAATGAAGTTTATGCTATCCGCTGTTATACAAAATAATATTATGACATAAAAAGTTCTGCTATAAAAGGTAGACCAGGTCTGAGGTTGTAGGAAATAGATTATAAGTCGGCCAATTACTCTTTAATGGCACATTGCCCTCGTACTAGTGGACTGTTAGCTCATAATTTGCTCTTACAATATTTACAGTTATAGGACCTACAGACGCAATCGTACCTAATTATACCTATTTTCCTAGAAGGAGGCTTATACAAATTAAACTTACCCAGCAGAGTACTGTCTACATCGATGATTAATCAAATTTACCGACAGGTCGCATTTACTTAGGTTTTAATTAACGAGCCCATTGTAACATTTAAACCGGCTGACGCACAGTCAGTCGATCTTTGCCTACCCCCGTACCCACATTTAAGTGTATATTATCTATGGTACCCAATTATTTTTTATTTATTTTTTTCAGGATGGGAAATCATCAAATGACTTCTCCCGCTCTGGGCAGAGCGAGAGGGTGTGTCAGACTTTTACTGACTAAAACCCACCCGTGTTCCTTCCGTTGCCTGTGTACCGAGGCCGCGATATCCCTTTCGGACAAACCCGCGTTTAGATCAAGGCACAAAACATGAATCTACCTATTATACATGTTGTGTCTACTATTTCGTTTGTTATACAAATTTTAAAGACTAAAAGCCTTTTCAGACCGCTACCGAGCGCGACAGCGATATCGCTTATAACTGAATAGGCCTTTAATAATTACATACAAAACTTGCAGAAAACTTGTCAAAACGGTGAATACTTTATGTACGAGTAGGTACAGCTATCTAATTAGGTACGTAACATATTTTCGTCAACGATTACCTACGACTAATCTGTTTTATTTTGACAGTTCAATAACATTCATTGCGTTATTTACGTTGTTGAGCAGATTTTTTTTTGGAACTTATGTAGCAAAGGATTAGCAATCTGTTTGAAAACGATTCAGATACTGATTAATCGTGTATTACGCAATTCAGGTACTGGGCATGTTTTTGTCAAGTCAGAAATCTTTTACCTACAAAACTTGTTGATAGCATGTATTTATTATTTATTTTATTTATTTATTTATAAAGCCTGTGATGTCCGACTGCAGGGCAAGGCCTCCCTACACTCTTTCCACTTATCTCTGTTTAAAAGGACCAGTCGTAAGAAATAGGTACCTACCTATTATGGCAGGTAGGTAGACATTTTCACATTTTGTCGCACCTTTCGAGCTACAAGCAACCATACAACATTAAAACAAGCCAAAATTCCAGACCACGTGAAAAACCCCAATAAAACTCGTGACCTCATAATTCCTACCTCACCCCAAAAACTTGATCTCTTGAATTCCATTAAAATTTCACTGTAGCGCACTTTTTGTTTGCGTTCAGAATTATAACGGCTTCATTATAACTGAAAGGTCAAGTAGTGTATCAGGGAATTGATTCTACACGGGTTCTGCGCAAATGAAAACATTTATTTGTGCTTATAACAACATTGTGATGACTAATCTTGTTTGTCGATAGCTTGGACTTTTTGGGTCAACTGTGAGGCATGTTCGGTCATTTACGTTGTTATCAAGTTATTCTTTGTATGTTTATCATGTAGAAGTGTTCGTTTCTGGAAACCGTCGAACGTCGAGATCCTGAATGAGTTGTGTGAAGCTGCCTTATTATAAGTACTTAGTTAAGGCCCACATATAGGTAGGTACTAGTAGTTAGGTATCTATAACCAGCGCGATGTTTTCAGTTCTAAAAAATATTATAAACTTTATTAATGTTAGAATAGTCGAATATAGGTACCTACCTAAAAATAACCGTTAGGCCGGGGAAATTGCTGGGTTTGCGGGTTTGTCCGAAAGGGATAACGCGGCCCCGGCACACAGGCAACGGAAGGAACACGGGTGGGTTTTAGTCAGTAAAAGTCTGACACACCCTCTCGCTCTGCCCTGAGCGGGAGAAGTCATTTGATATTTCCCACCCTAAAAAAAAAAAAAAAAAAAAAAGGCCGGGGAAATTAGGTTTGAACCCTGCACTAAATCCTAACAGCGATTTTTTTCCTGAATCCATGGACGAAAATGTTAATTTTTTTGACCTACTTGTGATACTTACCTAATCTCTTCGACAAACACTACATACAAACATGTTTATTTTTTTCTACCACGTAAAATTGAAATTAGACGATTTCTTAAAAAAACGTACACGCGGGGTGAACTGTTCGCGGTATACAGTTTAACACACTCCATTGACCATACCCTACACGTTAAATGAAAAAAAATCGCTGTTTTAAATTAATGCAAAGTTAGCCTAAAATTCGGCATAACTTCCCTGGGCTAGTTACCCCACGTCCCTCTGAATACTTTGGTGTCCTTTGCCACAGGCGTCAAGAGCGTTTATCCTAAAAGTTGGCAACGTCGCGAATAGCTACCAAATATTTACCTGTTTTGGTGAATTTGGCAATATTACTATAAGGAAATAAGCAATATTCTTATTACTACTATTCTCCTTGTCTTTTCCGACTTTTAGGCCTCAGCCTATGAGTATTTTTTATTTTATTTTTTTTATTTTTCCGATGCTCATAATTTTACTGCAATGCGATTGTACTTGTACAAACTACATGATCCTTGTTTAAGGCTCATATTGTGCAGTATGAATCAACTACTTATCTACTTAACAACTCCCATCGGATCGGAATCAGTTTGGTCGAAGCAAGGAAAACCTGCTCTGGGAGGGTAGTTAACAACAAATGGGGAAATGAAATACCAGTATTTTAAATAACATTTTATTGTAACTACAAATTAATATTATTAAAATATTTGTGCCAAAAGTAAAAACCTGAATTCTATCAGAAAAATGCAGTTGTACACGGCTCTTCGAAGTAGCGCAGTATTGTCGTGAATTTGACAAATGCAGACTCAGCTCCGTTTTTGAATAATTAAGATACTTTTTGACAAGTATATGTTACTTAAATCTGTGTCTTTTACGTAAACAATAATCTATTCAACTCCATAACTCACACAAAAGATATTTCAAAGATCAAAGTAAATAAATAATAATCCATCAATTACCTTTTCAAGGTTTACACTTTTGGCACAAATTAATTATTAAATACAGGATTAATTATAGACCTAATTTGATTAAATCTAATATATCACAAACCATGACTGATCACGTTAGTGCGTCTCAGTCCTAACATAGCACTAGTTTCAGTTAGTTCCATTGTAAAAAGAAAGTTTTAACTCTAAAACCTGTTGCACTACCTTATGTAACCGAAACAATATAGGAATACCTGAATAAAAACATGCAGATTCCTAATAAATCGTAATAATGTGATTATAAGGTGGTATCTACAATGTCACATCAAATTCAGCGGTTCTGTGCTCACCCCAGTGCCACACTTTTTCACAATTGATTGAATGCCCACAGTTTATCGCATAAGTTCGAACCGCACTACCCCATTAGACGTGATAATGTACGGAAGTCCCTTTACTTAGGTTTATTTAGCAAGTAAAATATATGACTATTCCCACCCAAGTAAAAATTTTACAGAGATTACGAAAAATAGTGCAACAAGCCAAAGTCGAAGGTGATCAAATTAAAATATTTGCAAATAAAAATAACAATAAAAAAATAGAATTATCATTTCATACGCGTCAGTCTGTTAGAGAAAAAAAAAACTTTCTAAATACAACATAATCAATGATTTTTGGTAAAAAAAATATTTCATGACACACAAAACAGACAAGACGGACACAGAGATCACATATACTTAATTAGACAATTATTGAGAGGCCATCGTTCAAACCATACTTTTGTTTTCCGATCATATTTTTGACTACATCGGAAACAAGATAAAGCTGATCAAATTATAGCCATCGCACCTTTCAATCTATCGAACTACATCTTGAGAGAGATACTAGAAAACATCTGACGATCAAAAAAACATAAAAAAAAACGAAAGTCAAATAAAATAAAATATAAATGTCATAACTTATTTGACGGTTTCAAAAGAGACATAGGCGCTAGATTAGCATGGCAGGCGTAGATGTAGATCAATGAAACAATTGTTTAAGAATGGCCAAGATATCTGCTGTTGCTATACAAATTTTTTAGCAGTAAGTAGATTCGCTACGAGAGGTCAACGGCCTCAAGCCCGCGGAAACAGAAGCGAAGTATCTATACCTTTACAACACAATTCCATGTCAATACTATTACCATCAACTGTCCCTAATCGCTACAACAATTGATTATAATCTATCTGAAAAAAATATTCCATTACTAATTTACATTTTAATGAAAAAACGTAGGAAAATTGGAATGAATGATAATTAAAAAAATTATGTGATAAATATATTAATACTTTTACATTTGACACAGACATAAAAATGGCTGAGTTTGACCACCGACGGCTGCATAGAAACATTCAAATAGTTGTAATTTTGTTGACATATTGTTTTCTGAACTTGTTCAGCTGACAAGTTATTATAAAAACGACTGGCAGATTCGTCCTCCTTCTTCTTCTGGATAAATTAACTTCATTGTCTGATAGTAGAAAACCAGGCTACATCTTGGCTATAGCTTCTTTCCAAGCCAGAACAACGGTTTTACAGTACTAGACTTTTTGGCCTGGATCAAAACCCTACAACAAAAGTTTGTACCTACAGCCCTTTCACAATTTCTTTACTTCTGACAGAAATCCACTACCAGCCTTATTGCAATGAGAATAAAGATCACTTTGATTTTAAGAGTGTTCATTCTAAAAGTTGTCAACGTCGCAAATAGATGTCAAATATTTACCTGTTTTGATTAATTTAGCAATATTACTGTATGGAAATATTAAATATCGCTAACTAGTGAACTTACTGAATTACAATTATAACACTGAATTTGATGTTGTAACCGTTTTAGTTGTAAACAGGGCATTCGGAAAGTTTCCGAATACTTTTTTTACATCCAAAACTAAATATTCGGTGTTACGATATTAATTACTGCATTTCATAATCAATATTTTAGTTCACTAGTTAGCGATGTTTCATTTTTCCATACAGTAATATTGCCAAATTAATCGAAACAGCGAAATATTTGACAGCTATTTGCGAAGTTGCCCACTTTCAGAATGCGCGCTCTTAACAGTGACGGAGGTACCTAACATAATGAAATGACTGCACTTACAGTTTCACAGTACCCGTCGGCGACCAAATTAGCTACAGATAGATTAAATTATTTAACGATGGTACTCATGACTCTATTCCTCTCTTACTATCGCTCAGTTTTGATACAGCGCCATCTCACTCTGCATTTACATTGCATTGAATGCCATCGCTAAATAATAAGCTTGTACAGACAGCAAAAGAGATAAGTATGCAGGCTTGCAACTAAGTTACACCTTAGTGTAACTTAGTTGTGCGTGTGCCAAGAGGCCAAGATTTTGACACTTTTGGTATACTTAGGAAGAGTTAAGTTAGTGAAAGAAGTATCTTTTTACGTCAATAATACAACGGGCAGAATTCGAACTCACAAGTTTCCTCTCGCCAATCCAATGCCTTATCCATTGAACGTTTGTCTTTTTATTTATTTGCAATGTAAGTGACAATTGCCTGCGTGGTGTAAAGATTTGTTACTTGCCTGCAATTTTAGCTCTTTTGCCATGTGTACATACAGTGTATTTTCCCTTACACGTCTTATTTGGTAATCAAGCAAGGTGCAACGATCATGAACTTTCGCATCGACCGCACACGTTACGTATGTTTGTAAGATACACATTTAGTTTTTGAACTTCACCAAAAACTGCTTCGAATTAACCAGTGGTAGTCAACTTGGTTAAAAATTGATTTCCTGACTTTACATCAAAATCTCTCGGCCATATTTGTTTACAAAACAAGACAAGTTAAGAGAAACACACATTAGTTACATACGATTTACGTCATTGAGTCGTATCTAGTGTTATTTGTGAGTGGATCAGTGTCGTCCCTCTGGCGGAAACTGAAGGCGTTACGGAAACTCTCTCGAAGTCTCTCCGTGAACGTTTTGTAGTCGAGGTGCGCTTGCCCGAAGTCGAAGTCTGCCACTTCTACCGAGTGCCTGTAACGAAATTTTGATAATAAGTATTGGTGCTTGGAGGTAAACATATACAAGATAAAGGAAAGCCGACCTAAACATTAATTTTAGTTTTATTAAGAGCGCCTGCGTGCTCGGAACTGGGCTGGGTACAAAATTTATAGCCTAAAATAGCCAAATAATAGAAAATGACATAGTACATTTAGGGGTCAGCCATCCAGTAAGCCCGATAACAGGAACAAGGCATTGTGTATTGTTAGACTGTATATTCTCCCGGCAGGTGGCGTATAGTCGCAACGGAATTAAATAAAATGATTTATGTAACTTGTGAGACTAAACCCGTTTCTTCACACGCTACATTTTCTTTTTGTTTTAACTACGTTACAAGATTCGTTTTTACTCCGTGCCAGTGGTTTTTATTAGCGTATAAAGGACTGGTCAGAATGAGGCAAATCCGGACGCGGAACGCGATGGCGCACGTCTTTGTATTAATGATTAAGGCACGCCAGTTTGAACATCTCCTCCACTTCCTCGCGAATTCCGTCCGCATTCCGCGACGGATTCACCTGAGTTTGACCAGAGCTTAAAGTAATGGACTCACCTCGAACGATGTTGATAGTACGCGATACCGAACACGACTAAGATGACTGCCACGAGGCAGAAGAATACTGGTATTACTATGACGGACAACTGCGCGTGCACGGTCACTGGAAACATAAAGCAACTGGTTAGCACAACATTACATCAAATCAAGTCTCCCGCAGACAGTTTTTCCAGAAATTGTTCTATTGTCTGTGGTAGCCACGCTTGCACCCACATTTCGCCAGTTATTTTTAAGCGTAAAAGGGGATCTTCTTCTTCAGACCTTTATTTTACTGAAATATTCCTATTGCCAAAACCCTATAACACTTTCCCAATCTGGGGATCGAAAACAGAATGCAAAGCGCAGCAGTCGCTCTTACGACCAATTTTCTAAACAGAACAGAACCGGTTAGAATGTTTAAATTTGCACGTTTAGGAGGATCCGCGAAATTCAAATTTCCTTACGTTTTTTGCAATTTGCAGGTCAGTGTCAGGTTGTATCTAGATCAAAATATGATTAACGACCATGACAAATATGTATTTACAGAATTATATATCTGCGGCTCGAAGGATGGTTGGTATGGTTTAGGGACCTTACACCTTGAGTTGTGCTGATTGATACACTGATTACTGATTGATAGATTTTTATTGATAAAAGTATGATTGCATGATAGACGAGTGCACGCGGTATGAATGCTATTCGTGTACTAAGTTGGCCTGCCTGGCGCAGGTACAATGCTATGAAAACTGTGCTGTGCTTGCACTGTACAATAATCATTAAAATCATTAATACATCTCTCTAAGTTAGATTTGTTCAATAAGAACAAATCTCTTAAGGAAAAGTTCATATGGAACAAATCTAACTGCGGATCCTCCATAATTTAATCATATAAACCGGTTCTGCCTATCTTAAAACAGAAGCCACTGAGTGACCTTGAATGTGGTTTGAGTAAACATTATAGCATCTCGTAGTCGTTGCAAATCACGAGCGCGCTTATTTGAACTTTATGGAACCGTTTTGACGGATTTGCAGCGATGGGCGCACGCGCTCGCAAAATTATAAAAAAATAGAATTATTAAAGGCACATTAAATACAGCTTAAATTTGTACGTACAACTTCCATACTTTTATTATTAGTCTCAGAACAAATAAAAAACTAAGACAGAGCGCTATCAGCAATGACGAGAAGCCGGTTTTGTAAACATGTCTGCACTTTAGTTTGACTGTAGTGTCATTGTAAATGGTTGTATATGTGTCCGTGTAAGCTTGTATGCACAGAGCGGACGTGTGGTTTTGGCATGCTTCACTGTATTGTTCGCAGCGCTCTGTCTTGGTTTTTTTATTTGGTCTGACATTATAGTATGTTTCTAGGACACCATCAACAACGTTTCTTAGGACACCTTTCGCCATCGTCTATAATGTTCTAACCTATATAAACCCTCCCTCCCTCTCCCTCTCCCTCTCGCTCTCTATGGGCAAAGGGAATCCTTCCTTAATTTCCAAGCCGCATAATTTTGCTCTAGTCATGTCCAATCGATCAATATCAATCTACCTAGCCTTTTCCCAACTATGTTGGGGTCGGCTTCCAGTCTACCCGGATAGAGCTGAACACGAGTATTTTACATGGAGCGACTGTCTATCAAACCTCCACAACCCAGTTACTGGGTAACACCATACCCCTTGGTACTGGGTAACACTATACTCCTTGGTAAGACCGGTTGTCAGACTTTCGGGCTCCTAATTACACGTAACGACTGCCAAAGATCTAAGAATAACAGCCGGCTGCACACGAATTCTAAGTATAGCTGTCAATGTTTCCATCATTGGTCAATCATGTTCTCCGCTATACAGTGAACAAACTTAACGCATGCTCAGTTAAGGAAATATTTCTGCGGCAGCGCAGCTACCACACCCCTTCCTGGTTTCGCCCAATTAGACAATATGCATTAGTGTCAGTACAGGGCGTGTAGCAAAACATTTGCGAACGTATTTTATGGTCCTTCTATTAAAGCCATCCTATTGTTTAGCCGGATTTTACGACATTCCTATTAAATAACAATGGTACTTAGATAGTATCTTTTATCTTATCTATCTATAGTAAACTTAATTTTATTACAGTTGCAAAAGTTGCGACAACAATAAACAAAAAGCTCGGATAGCATTGCATGAACTGCGGTGCCCATTAAAATATCATCTCGCAAACAAGTGAGCATAGTACGCGCACTTCTATATATCATTATATTAATACAAACACAACTAAAATACGCTTCGTGTGTCCTGTTGGACAAAACGCATCCATCGGGCGATCGAGTCGTGAGCCGTACTATACGATTATTGCCTTGAAGTTGAGCTTGCGGAAGATTGGCCCATTGTACACGTAATTCTGTGCTACTGATCCAATTTAAAATTCGTTTTTTAATCCCAGAGACTAATTTGACATTTCAAGTGATTGTTGTTTATTTTTTGTCTCTGGGATTAAAAAACGAACTATATAGTAATCGTCTTCATTCGATATTAAAATCAATTCGTCTTACCTTTATAAATATTAATAGTAGCCATAGCAACATTCTTCCCAATTTCATTCTCTATGACTACAACCACCGTATGCTGGTCGCTGTCTGAGAAGTAATGGACGAGTGGGAACGAGGTGGCAATAGTCGATATTTTAGTCGAACATGTTTCATTGCCAGTTATGTTGTACTGCCCTAGTTTGTACTGTATACAGTAGGAAAAGGGCGCTGATCCTGTGTACTTGACATTAAGGTTTAGTAAGTCTCCATGTTGCAGCCAGTTCAGACCAGTAATGTTTATTGCTGATATCGGTTCTGGAAATGAGAATAATATTGCGTTATTATGATAGACTAGCTGCTAATTATTTTTCTAAAATAAAAGTATCCCCAGTTACTCCTTATAACAGGTGTTTCCGAAGTATAAGCCACAGAGAGTAAAGAGGGGCGTCGAGAATGGTAAAAAGGAGCGTCATGGCGCCTCCGGAAACCAAACTCAGGTATTTGCGGGTACAAAATAAACATTTCACTCAAAGTAGCCGATAGGTAACATCGAAGAAGTTCCTATCTAACCACCGTAAGGACTATTCTGGATTGCAGCGCTCGGCAACTATAGAACCCGACCGGTAACAGATGCGGTCATCGTGTTCACGGGATTTTGTTTTGAAACTGGTTAGATATGAGCACCTGCCATCTAATCTCTTCACCACCCTTGGTTGACTGGTAGAGAATGCCTAAGGCATTAAGTCCGCCTTTGTACTTTTTTGAGTGTGAAAAGTTTAAATAAATAAATATGAACTTTTTCGATGGTACTTACTTACGGTAAATTATAGAATAAATAAAAACTCAGTTTCATATTGTGGATGTTTTAATTTTTGTGCCTGGGTCCACCCATCATCAATCTGCCTTTAATTGTATCCTATTTCAATTAGCTAGGGCGCCGAGACAAAATACTAAACCTTTAAGTGCGCCGCGAACTGAAAAGGGGAACCCCTACCCTATAACATCAGTTATCTTCCAGTGAAAGTCCCGTCAAAATCGGCCCAGGCGTTTCAGAGATTAGCCGGAACAAACGGACAGAAAATTTAAAATTGATTTTTTGTTATAAGTAGGTACCGTTTAAACTTTCATAAGCATTTAGGAAAAAGCTGTTATTTTGACATTACAAACAGGGACTTCAATAGTATTTGTATGTATGTATATGTATGTAAATATAGATAAATAGATATGCTAGAGTGTACACCAAAATTTTACAAAGCTCATTTACATAAAACCATTCATATTCAGAGGGTACAACGATGGCTTTATCATTAATAGCGATATCTACCAGACAAACAATAAGTTAACTAGGTATTGATTAGGGATACATACTATGTGGTATTCATTAGGGATAGCCTTTTTAAATTGCGGTATAAGCCTGCTCTTGAACCCTTGAATGACCTCGCCTGATGTAAACCGATAGATGAGGCATACGATGGAACTAGCAACCCCAGAAGATGTCTGTTCTCTCTTGTTTTGAAGGCTGATGAGTTATAGGTGGTAGGGAACACCAACGTTGTCAGTAGGTACTGTACTAGGATATACTACGACAGCAAAAGAACAGTAACTGAGCTATTTTATCATCTTGAATGTGGTTTGATTTCCCTTATAAATCCTATAATTCAATGAAAAGGTTATAAAACAATGACGCTCCTGTTTGACAAAACAGCGTATTGTTCTGTAGGAAATGTCAATACCGCTTAATTGCCTGATAGGTGAACTAATGCGCATTTTATTTATAGGTATACTAGCTGCCCGCCCCGGCTTCGTACGGGTAGGACTATGTACTTATCTACGGCGCACCTACCTACCTACCCTACCTACCCTACAAACCTACCCTACCCACTTACCCTACCTACCCTACCCACTTACCTACCTACCCTACCTACCTACCTACCTACACCTACCCTACCTACCTACGTATCTACATACCTACCTACATACCCTACCTACACCTACCTACCTATCTACTTTAGGGGTATGAAAAATAGATATTAGCCGATTCTCAGATCTACTGAATATGCATATAAAATTTCATAAAAATCGGTCAAACCGTTTCGGAGGAGTATGGTAACTAACATTGTGACACGAGAATTTTATATATATGAAGATGTAGTAATATATGCAGGAAAAACGTTTGCTGCATTTTATTTTTGGTTATTAACTCCTAAACATTATTCATAACCTTTGTATGATAATAATATTAAAATAGATATATGTTACTGAATCTAATCGTGACGCCTTGGCGGAGTTTCCGGAGCAGTACAGAGCAGAGGCATGAGGTCATGATATCAGACATAGCATGTCAGAAAAGTATTCTGGAATTGCTGATAAAAATTTAACCCGCGACACAAAAAGATTAATGTTATAAGTTTGAATTGGCCCGTCTGTGGTGACGTACCTCCTAAACGGATAAGCCAAATTCGAGTTCTTTGTTAATTTGAAAACTAGTTTAATCGGAATTGTTTTTAGCTATGTTTGACGTTAAACACTTCATTATTACGTAGTTTTGTATTTTTAAATAATAATATTTCTTCGCGATAACATTCTTTGAATATCATTTGAAATTAAATAACATAAATAATAATATTAGGTTGATGTTCCATACTTCCATAAATCAAGGAAAATAATATTTTAGCGATTCTATTATTGTCATCATAAAATGCATTTGTACGACGCAATTAAGTAAATTCAGTCCCAGACCGGTACGGTATTGAATTTACTTGATTGCATCGGAGTTACAAGTTTCAACAAACTACTCGTATAGAGATACTTTGTTGCAATTACCTATAACTACGACGCGATCAAGTAAATACATAGTTTTTTTTAACTGCCTTCCCCTATGGGAAGAAAGCGTGTTTTATGTATGTATATGTCGCAGTAAGATGGTTATAGCCGTGATATAGTTATATCCCTAGAGATGAAGGTGCACTTTTTTCCAATTGTTAGGTATAGGCTAACATTACTCACCACTCATACATACAAACCTTATTTTTTATCGTTATGATAAAACAAATATGTTCTAATGATCCTGAAAGTATAAAGATAAAACCTATGGAGTTTATATTTGCTTACCTCTAACAAATACAGTGTGTTGATATCTTCCGTAGGTATACCCATCGTCTATAGGTATTGTGTTTTTGCACGTTACTTTTTCATCACCCACACGTTTCATAGTTGTTCTGTTGGAGATTGCTCGCTTCGACACCTTGTGTGGTGACGTTTCAGTAACATTCGTAACATTCTTCGGTGTTGGTACTGTTGTTGTTGGGCCAGTTGTTGTTGATGGGACAGTTGTTGTTATTGGGATAACTGTTGTTGTGTTGTCTGGTTTAGGCGTAGTTGTAGTAGTTGTTGTAGTCGTTGTGGTCGTAGTTGTTGTTGTTGTAGTAGTCGTAGTCGTGATTGGTGGTAAGGGCTCATTGTTAGCTACAACTAACGCTTCTATCTCATGAGTTCCCATATTATCTTCATAAGTATAGTTAAAAGAGAAGTCAGAAGTAGTGTCTATGAGTACGCAGTCTATGAACCAATATGTTTTGATTGAGGAGGAGTTCTTTTTCAAGAACTCCAGCTCACTGTCTTCCAGCTTAATAAAGTGGGTGACAACTTTGTTGACTGCCACGAAATTGTTGGGCCTTTTTTCTTCGTTTTGCCTTAGTATCATGTCACCGTGTAGTGTATCTGAAAATGGAGAATAAAATTACCGTTATTATAACTTTTGATGATACAGTAACTGACAAAAGAAAGGACTGTTCAATCTCCTCGGAAAACATAGTCATAAATTTGAAGTTTGTCGAATCAATAGCTGGCATTGCTATTTCGCGTATAGTCTCTTTATCTCACGATGCGACGCGCGGTTTACTTGTGGTAACCAAGTGTACGAACACGCTGGGAATGTGTGCGTGAAGACGAGTAGCGTCAGCACATAACACACACACACTTCCGACTTCGCCCGGAAGCTGAAACGGTACCGAGAGCTCCTGCGCTTACACACATTCACAGCGTGTTACTCTTGGTAACCCAAGTGCGCGTCGCTTCGTGTGGTAAAAATACTGTAGGTATGTGATACTTCTTCTGATGACTACGCTTAAAATGGTTATGATCCCACACTTAAAATTTCCTCCCTCGAAACGTTTGGACATATACTAATTACGGCATTAAGTTTGAATGAAACATAATACATTTTTCATGGTTATAATTAACGTATCATTTACACAGGTGTTATTGTACTGCAAGCTGCGACTTATGTTAATGAATATAAAAACGTTAACAAGGTGGCATTCGTTTAAATTGTTACCACAAATGGAAGGAGATATGAAGGAGTCATCAGCTATAATTTGAATCTAATAATTATTTAGTAAGTAAATATTTTTATTAATGTTAGTTTTCTGGTCTTAGAGCAGTGGTGGCTCATAAAAAACATCGTAAGGAAACCGGCATGTGCTAGAACCAAAAATTCGATGACGTGTGACATCTACCAACCGGCACTGCTTGGTGGATTACGGCCCACTCCCTAAGCTCTCACAGAGAGGAGGCCTGTGTCCCAGGAGTGGGAAAATTTTAGGCTGATTAAGATTTCTGGTCTTATAACATTTTCACTATGATGATCCAGACAGACCTACATTTTTCTGTACTGGTTAGTATAAATTTATTTTGCTAACATGTTGTCTTATGATCTGACTTCCGCGACATGGGCTCAAAAACATTGCTTTAAGCCACAAAGAGGATTGTGATGCACAATTAACAATCAGTGGGAGGTATATATATTGTATTCTTCTATGAAATGAAACTTGAAAAAAACTAAAACCCAACTACGTTAAAAAAGCCAACTAAAAAGGTATAAACAAGACATCACAGACAGACAAAATAAAAATCCAGAGTCACACGTCGTGTTGGGCATAAATCGATCAGATTACGTCTGTTACGACGCCGGGGTTTTTAATTTATCTCTCTGTAGTGTCTTGTTTATATATTTTTAATTGGCTTTTTTTGTCGTAGTAGGGTTTTAGTTTTTTTTAAACTTTTATTTTTATTTTTATTATTTTGGGGTTATAATAAACAGGGTGGCAGGGACATCGCCGCGAAAACTGTTACCATGGATTCAGTACGTGATTCTGATCCCCCTGCGTTGAAATTTTACGTCGGTTATTCAAAAGCAACCAGTTTGATTTTGTTCTGTGATTACTTCCTCACACACTGACTTATTACCTAATTGTAAAATTTTAGGAAAATCGTACACGTACTTTTAGAATGTGTGTAAATATGTAAGCACCATGGTATCTATCACATAATTAATTTATCTGTCGTTGCTTCAATTTTAATTATTTTTACCTATTATGTTATAGTAATCTTATTCTAGGTGCATCGTCTTCACATATAATTATATAGCTAATGTACCTATATAAAATATTGTAAACCAGTTTAAAAGAGTAACGGTGGAGTTTCTTGGCCATTCTTTTCCACACGAAAATTACCTGTTGGAAGGGGCTACTAAAATCAATTCGATTTTTTTTGTAAAATTTGACGTTCAAAAGTGTCTTACAAGGGGCCTATTTGAAATAAATGATTTGACTTTGAAATGTGCTAAGTTAAACCCTTTCATTTCATACCCAACATGGCATAATAACTTCTTTTTTTGTTTGTTAATCTATTTGATTTCTAGAGGGCGCTATATTTAATGTGACGCATAGCTTATAACCAGC
The DNA here is from genome assembly GCA_947364205.1 of Agrochola lota. Taxonomy (NCBI): domain Eukaryota; kingdom Metazoa; phylum Arthropoda; class Insecta; order Lepidoptera; family Noctuidae; genus Agrochola; species Agrochola lota. The sequence goes on along the minus strand of OX376223.1, from coordinate 9,846,511 downwards.
GGACGATAATGACTCTTCCAACGATACTTATCATATCAATCAATCTGCCTAGCCTTTTCCCAACTATGTTGGGGTCGGCTTCCAGTCTAACCGGATGCAGCTGAATACCAGTATTTTACATGGAGCGACTGCCTATCTGACGTCCACAACCCAGTAACTGGGTAACCCCTTGGTAAGACTGATTGGCAGACTTTCGGACTTCTGACGACCCGTAACGACTGTCAAAGATCCACGGATGACAACCGGGACCAACGGCTTAACGTGCTTTTCGGAGGCACAGAGCAGTCTCGGATACGATAGTCTACGGTACTTATCATATCATTTGTCCAATTATGATGAGTAGTTTAGAAGTTATGAGGGAACAGATGAACATACATACCGATCAAAATCATAACCCTCCGCCGTAGTCGGGTAAAAACAGTACAAAATGTAGTGTAGCTAAGTGATGACCGTTAACTGGATACGATTCATTATTATTAAACGACAACTAACAGTATAAGGAAGAGGATCATTTTACTAAACATTATGCCAATAACAATGGGAAAACCGAACCACAGAAACCAGCAAAAGGGAAAAGAGCACTAAACATTGAACAGTGTGGATTACAAAGCGAAAAAAACGTGTATGTATTTGGTACCTAATTCTATCGATAAATTAATTTCAGCGTAACAACTATCTATCTAGGTTAGACTCAATAAATAAGAAAGTGAATGTGAAACACGTAACATACAAAATTGAGGCAATTCTTTCTCAACTATGCATTCATACACGAATAACGTTACACGATTCTCATGTACCATCAAGCACACGACCGTAGTAACACTTGTACACAGAAACTGGGTTATCGCTACGGAATAAAGGCGCTTTCCACGTTAAATTCTGATCATGAATATGCTGTTGACCGTACAGTCGGTGACTCCCGGTGCAGGGTTATAGCGATATATCGATTTCCAGAAATAACGAGATCCCAGAGGGTTATCCCAGTTACGCACTAATTGGATTGATCGGGTGTGTGAGGACTACATGAGCCAATCCGGTTGATACTTGTATATTGTAGAATAGAATAAATGCTGTCTGCGTCCATAAATATAAAGGCTGGCAACCTTGGACTGGCAGAGTGATGTGGCATGAAGAGATATTAGTACATTCACTTCTCCTATAACGGTATTCTTTATAAGGAGACATTTATTAGGCATTCAACGTTTTGAAGTTTGAACTGATTGTTGCATTTCGCACCAAAAAAACTATTATGTCCCGGTCAACGATGGTAAACGATATTCAAGACCTTCAGCATAATGATCAATAATGGCGATAAACGAATAAATAACACCTCAACATCTCCCCTCTCTTCTAAAACTCGCCATAAAGTTGAATAAACTCATATCGGATTTGTCAAAATAACAAGCGTCAATTTACATTTTGTTTGTAACTGTATAAAGTGGTCAGATTGCAATTACTCGTCCACACGTCCCACGAATATCGTAAGCCAAAAGGTATTAAGTATGGCCTTTTTCAAACTTATTTCCAAGTACTTAAATATGAAAGACATTTACACATTCTGCTGACTTTCATCGTGATCAAATCCACAGATCTGATATTGTATGCGAGGCGCGTGCAATTAAATCAGGGCCGTAGGCAGGGGGGTTTGGGGTTCAAACCCCCCCGAAATGTGAGAAACCTGAATCTCAATCCACAGATCGACCTATCCCAGGCGGCGTGCTAAAATGTGCAAGCTATATTCTCCATAGCGGCTCAAGTTATGCTAAGGTTAAAGATGTCCCTGTTTTTGGTCATGATTACAAAGAGGCAGGAAGAGAGAAACAAGGCTTTATTGAAATTTACAATAACTAAGCTCTTCATCAATTTGAATTCTGGCTTAGAATAGGCTAAATCTCTTAATCCTTTTTTTTAATGATTAGCCGCAAAAAGAACAACAAATGCTGTTTTAAAAATAACAATAAATAATACTCTTTTTGATAAATCTGTATTCTTTATTTACCCACTCTGAAATCAGAAATACATTATTTCTTTAAAAAAATGTTGGCAGCCCGAACCCCCCCACCCGCTACCCCCCAAATGAAGTCCTGGCTACGGCCCTGAATTTAATCTATTTGCAAATTAAACTTTGTGTGAAATATTTACACACTTTATTGCAAGTGCAGCTAGAACCATCAAACTAATCACGAATCAATATTGACAAGAGTGAGAAGTACCTGATAAGGACATAAATACAACATACCTGTTAGATTAAATGCCGTGGAGGCTGTAGCGACAGTCCACCACAGATTTTCAAAGTAATTTCTCCTTACTTCAAGATGGATATTATACTGTCCAGCCTCGTAAGTGTCTCGAAAGTACTCCACACTATAATTTACGGATTGATTTGTACTGATGATCTGAAACAGAATTTTTGTTTATGAATTTGATATCTTTACCAATTTTTTAAGTCTATTGCAGCCTGCATTTAAGACGCAGATATATGCCAGTGACCTTGAGTGGTTAGCGTCCGTGTTCTGTACTGACCTCACGCAACGCGTCGTATGTCCAGCCAATAATAGGACTCGCCCATCAAGGAGCGCTGTCCCAAATTAGACGCATTATTAAATTATTATAAATAAAACAAAAGGTATAAATGTGATTTGGGGATTTTTTTTTTAATTTGTGCATTTTCTTAATGAATATTTTAGATTATGAATATATGAATATTTTAGATTATGTTTATATTACATAGTCAAATTAATTTGTAAAGTTATGTCTAACGCGGATAAAAAACTGAGAATCACGCAAAATCTATCCAGCTTCTTTTCCTGAAACCTTCACCATTTTAAAGATAATTTAATTATACCTTTTAGTATAAGTGTTTTATTAAAATACCTTTTGTTTTATATATAATAAATTAATAATGCGTCTAATTTGGGACAGCGCTCCTTGATGGGCGAGTCCTATTACTGGCTGGACGTACGACGCGTTGTGTGTGATAAGTACAACACGCAAGCTAACCACTCAAGGTCACTGGCATATATCTGCGTCTTAAAACTTGGGTTTATATTTAGGGCAGTTGGTTATTTATTATACCCACTGCGTTTGTCATGGTCATTGTCAAACAGCTTGAAAAGGTCCACTGTTGAACATAAGCCTTCGAATAACCGATACAATGAACGTTCAAATAATAAGATTACATAATGAAGTCGGCAGACATATTAGTAATCGCAGTTTATTATTATGAACAGTTTATTATTATAAAGGACGCTGCAGCTGCCGTTTCGTAAAATGTTCTTCGCTTTTACATGGGCAGGTAGAATTGGTCTTGGATCATAGGTAGAGTCTATTCAAATCCTTGTTTCCAATTGATGTTGTGTTCACTTAAACAAATATCAACTTTATGACAGTGTTAATTAAGTTGATTTGAGAATGATTCTTCTATGGTCATTAAAAATTGTTGAAGTTGCCGCCCAAACTAAACCCTTTGTGTAGGTATTAAAGTTATTTTTACGAATACACATATTAGGGATGATACCTGTGTAAATAGAATGAAATTCTAATTAGTCCGTCAGTCAGATAATACAAAAATATTAGACACGTATTTTTTGCTTTATCATATTAATAAATAAATACTTAGATAAAACGCATTTTAAGTTGGGGAGTGGGGGTCGCTACGTCACTAGTATGTATAAAATCTACATACTCGTGACGTCATGACACATTTTACCTTAATGTATCGCCGTAATTTTTACATTACGTAAAAAAAGAAAAAATACTTGTCCAATATTTTTTTATAATCTCAAACACGGACCAAAAAAAAATTTTTTGTCGTCATCCCTATTGTTTACATTTTTGGAAACTAAATTGCGAATGCAAAATCAAGTTCTTAGCCGGGAATAATCTGTAACTAATGTAATACGCATGAGTAACCCGATGAGCTTTGACATCATAACGCCACAGGCATTTTTAATTCGTGCTTATCACAACATATCGTTGGTCGTGCATCACATCTGTTACGATAGCATTGCGCGGATAGCCCCGGTCCTCTCCATGTGCTTGCATATGCAAACTAACAGGTTTATGAGAGTATGTGCAAAATTAAATGATTAAGTATGCAGCTTTACTGACGGCATTTACATAGTTTACGAACGACAGCATTTGCATAATTTTGTTGGTGGCAGATATAAAAAAAAAAAACAACTAAATTGATGCAGTAGATTTGGAGCAAATAGGCTGTGACTGACGGTCTGACGGACAGACAGCCAGCCAGATACACGAGTGATGATAGATCCTATAAGGGTTCCGTTTTTTTATTTGAACGTACGGAACTCTAAAATCCGCATCGCATCCTAACTATAATATATATATTTTTATAAATGTGGAAGTGAGTTTGTTTGTTTGTTACGCTTTCACGCTAAAACGGCTGAACAGATTTGGATGAAATTTGGCACATGGGTAGATCATGACCTGGATTAGAACATAGGATACTTTTTATCCCAATATTCCCACGGGATCGAGACTTCTGGGGGTGAAACCGCGGGGCGTAGCTAGTAATAAATATTTATTTGCGACCAACGTGTCACATAAGTTGGTACACAATGCGAAATTGAAAGCTGCTAAGTATGTAAGTACAGTCTATAATAGTATCTAGAAGATATCCCGATGTGGAGGCCGAATCAATTCAGACATTCGATGCCTTTGGTTATGGTTAAAAACTCATTAACGACAGGAATTTACGATACTTAAATAGATAATTAGAAATCAGTGATAATTATTAGTCACCGATTTATAATTACTTAACCTAACGTAAAAAAAATGCATTATGGTGCCCTAGATACCTATGTGCTGAGTCAGACGGGCAGGAAACCATATGAGCAGCCAAATGAAGTGCTTAGTAAGTTAATAACGCCCATGGCCTATTCGGACCGGCACCAAAATACAGGCTGCTGAAAGGCGCCATACACAATCTATCAGTTTTGCCTGGCCGGATGGAAATCCGTATCACGCAGGCAGATTCGGCTTCGAGGTCTATTCGCTTCCCGGCGTTCGAATTGCGAACGATAGAATAGAAACTATACCGAACTGATGCGATTCAATGTCGCATCCGTAAGGGAACAATTAAATAGGTAACCCGGCACGTCAAGTTATATGTGGTGCTAGCCGCTGCAGTTGCGGTCGCAGCCTTCGATTTTGGGGGGGGTCACCATGGGTGCCGCGGAATATTAGGAAAATATTTAATTGATACTCTAAAAAGTTTTTGGCCTTTCTAATGATGTTCACTTTTTAAATACCTGAACCTCTTTTTAACTTTCTGATCTTTTCTCACAGTTGTTCGCAGTAACTAAGCTAGGGTACCCCGACCAAACGGTCGGATTAAAACAGTGACAAACCGCGCGCGAGCCGAGCGTGCGAAACGAGCGGTACCGCAGCAGTTGCCGGCGAGCACTATAGCTTGTCTACTCTGAAATGACGCGCACCACTACCGCATTTTTACATCCAAGTTGGTCGCAAATAGTTGGTTATTTTAGTATTTTAAGGACCCCACAATATGGATTATTTGGGGTTCGATTAAATTATGAGATGCTGCCAAATTGGTCGCTAGCTTTTTGATACATAATAAGTATTAGGACAGAAGATTATGTAGGGTGAGAAGAGCGACCGAAGCAGACTCGATCATTTTAATACCTCGTCTCGGATAGGTTAGGATTTGATTTACATTTTCAAACAGAAATAAGAGTTAGGTACATTGTCCACCTAAGCAGGAAAGGCCAAACAACTATGAAAATGAAGAGCGAGCAATGCAAGCTCAAAAATGTTACATACTCTCGGATACGTTAGATTTTCTTTTGATCATTCCAAAAAAACTAAGAATTACTTGCTTTGTCGACTTATGAAGAAAAGCTCAAGAATCACGACAAGCGAGCATCAACGTTTTAGCACCCCGCTTTGAATAGGTTCTGTTTTCTTTTCATCATTATACAGGAAGAGAACTTCTTTTGTCGAGAAGAAAAGCTTACTCGTAAACTAGTTTTACAGCAGTTTTGGTTTTGAAATCTGACCTTAACCCGAGCGTAGTGGTGCCGAAATTCCCGAGTTTGCTTATTTATTTATTCATCTTTACGTCAGGTACATTACCCATAATTTGTTAGTATTACTTAAACTATGTTAGTATAATTAACATGCTTTTTTTTCTTTTTTTTTATATGGCCATCGGAGTCTCAGTGGCTCAAGCACCTACAGTTTTTAGTTAGTAAGACACGTAAATCATTGAAGCTGTCGACAGTTTCAATGATTTTGGGGGGGTCATGACCCCCCAGGAGGGGGGGTCCTGGGACCGCGCCTGAGCCGTTGTAACTCCCTAAAAAGATCGTCGATTTGCCTTCATTATTAATGTTAGAAAACTAAAACGAACAAAACGAAGTTCATAAAATATTGACATTTACGCTTATGTGACTTTGACGCTTACTTTTATCTCGGAGATCGTAAGTATTTCTGGAATAAAAGTATCCTATGTGTTTATCCAGGTCACAGTCTGTCTACCTGTGTGCCAAAATTAGGCCGTTATAGTGTAATTGAGTAACAAACACACCAACTTTTATATAAGTTGGATAGGAAGTAGAATAGCAAGATAACGCGACGTTTCGATACTTGTCGGACATTTTACGGAAAAGACAGAGATACATTATCAGCCCCAGACAATGTCTAGGCCTACCCAATTTAGCCTCAGTGACTCAAATACAAGACTGTATCAATGAATTTCCTGCAACTGAGTTGATAGCAAACAAGGCTGTGTGTAGCAACAGTTCAATGACTGTAGTTATACATGTAACAAGAACATTGTATTGTTTAACTAGTATAGTACACTCTTGTTTACTATAGAAATTGCAGGGGAATTTTGGATATTTATCTCTTGGTCCAAAAGCCCTTTAGGGGTCAGTTTTTACTTTGTGAGTACCTAACATGGTGGGGCAGTTATCTGTTGGGGCTCAATCGTTTAGTGTATTCCACAATGTGTACTTAGCTGGTAACTTAAAATTTTATGGGATCATTGAGGACCCTGTCGGGCACAGCAAAATAGTAGGAGAGAGGAAACTATCAGTCTTCTGAAATAAATGTAATATTATTAAATTAGGGTTCTTTTTTAATTTAAAAAGGTTATACGAGTAAGTACTTATAATTATTAGATAATACAGCATTATATTTTATCACATTTTTTTTTCATTCTGTATTTGCCATAATCAGGCGTTGTGACGGATAAACCTTTTTGTAATTTGTCTAAAGAGCATTTAGCATGATGAGTTAGACAATAGTTGGGCCGTTTTGAACAGAGGTTGTCGGGTCATAAACGTCAGTAACAAAACAATTGCTACTATTACTCACATCACAAGCACTCCATAAGCCTAACAAGTATTTTATTATGGCCTTATGACTCAGTTCTAAACAGTATAACGATAACAGCTGAAAATCACTTAATATACTGAGAAGAAGTCAATAGGATACTGAGCATATTGAGAAGAACGAATAAACAAATTGTTGATGTCAAAAAAGGTTACTGAACAAGAGACAGGATGCAGAAGCAATTTCTCATAATTAATGACTGTTGTATGGGGAAAAAGAAGTTATGACTAACAGTATTCCCGAAATAATTGACCAACAGGAAAATATCAGAGATACAAACTCTTTTGATATTAAACTTATGTGTTTTCCCCCTACATATCTTTTAAATGGTAATTTGAATAATAAATCTGTGGTAAGACTTTTCCTTAAAAGTTTATAAATATTTTTTTAATGTACAAGTTAAACTTAAATAATTGAGTTGTTATATAGAGAGACATAATTCTAAGATGTATTGTATTAACCCCAAATAAATTACATAAGTAGGTCCCAAAAGCAAAGTTGGTTTAGGTAGCAGAACACAAGTCTGTATGACAACAAGTTAAAACAAGAGATTTTAATAAAATGTTGTCATGAATGACTTTACATAATACTTATTGACTTCCACTGAATGATAGACAAGATTGATTCATTAATCAAACAAAGCTGATAAAGATTTAAAACTCAATGACATAATTTATCTAATCTATTGTACCTTTGAAATGTTATTCCTGATTCTGCTCATTCATTAATTACATTAGTTTTATACCACAAGAAAACAACTAAAAAGTATCATATTGTTTTAAAAGGAAGAAGTTATGATGAATACTTCATCATATATAATGAATATAAATACATAAATGGTTTCAATAAACACCACAACAATGCAACATTGTTGTAAATATAATTGAAGTATTATTTTCCTCTTCACAAAATTAAATATTCTTCATTTTATTAATAATAATTATTGCGAAAAGGAGTGTAAGATAGAGCATGCTATTATTCAAACAAAACCTGTTAATTAGGAGACAGCTGTTGTAGGTTGCAGAACTAGTAAAATCTACCTTAAGATGCTTACCTCTTGCTTATGTTGTGGAACTCCAGTATCAGTAAAAACAAATTTAAAGTTTTCTCCATTGTAACCTGATACAATAGTTGCTGTGAATGTCACATTCGCACCTCTTACTGCAGGCCCATTATCTGATAGGGTCACCTGTATTGCTGACACCCCTACAAAACAGAAATACAAGCAGATTTTAATGAAAGCGGATATAAAACTATTTACCACAGTCGTATCCGCTATTAAAATAAAATAAAAAATCAAAGTACCCGTTTCCAAGACAAATGCCACGATAAATAAAATGAAAGGAGCCATATCGAACGAAACAAATCACCGATATAATAATCACAGAGAGAACATAGCAACTGATGAAAATTCTGTAGAATCTTCTTGAACCATCCGTATTACAATAAGGGAATATAAGTTAAAATTTCGTATCAAATTCTAGGTATTATTGAATAGGTACGTCGTCACAAAAACATGAACGTTTGCGTTTCATTAGCAATTTGACACTGACAGCATGATAACTTCTTTTGTCACTGTCAGTCATACTGTGGTCATACCTCAGTGTCATACCTGGTCATACCACTGAGATAGAAAAAATCTTTTATATGTCTATGGGTCATACTCATCGTGGTGTTAGTAATTAGTACCACTCTAATGTTTTCATTTACCCGCATTATCCATAAGGAAGACTAGTCACTCGATTTAAAAAAAAATACGAGCACAGTACAACGGTCCAACCGCATGTTTTTTTAACTCTAACACCGTTCATTTTAAGGCCAGCCACATATATACGGAATTTCCTAAATATCGATTCGGAATTTCGAAGGCAGCAAATCCATACAAAATCAAGGGTTACATTATTTTTCCTTAAGTATGTGACTGACCTAAAAGTTGGCAACGTCGCTAATAGCTGTCAAATATTTACCCAATATTACTGTGCGTTTGCACTTTTCGCTAGTGCCTAAAAACATGTTGAAATCTCTATTTTCTATCAATGTTCGATACGTTGGACAGGAAATAGAGATTTCAACAGGTTTTCTAAGAATTCGCGCCACGAAAGAAGGCTGGCGGCAAATTGTGAAACTACTTTTCTTACTGCAATGTAATGCAGTGACATAGACACTAGCGCCGCGTCAAAAGGACTTCAGTGGTGGCGCTGTGGGTGGCGTGGAGTATAGTTCGATATAATGCCGAGGACTAATTTGGCATTACAAAAGATTGTTGTTTGTTTTTCAATTTAGAGTTTGACATTTGCAAAAAAAGCAAATTAGTCTACGGGATAAATTTGAATAGTTAGTTAATTAGTCATTTAGTGTTATATTGTTTATAAGATTTATATGTAAAGATAAAAACCGAAACTCATTAAAGAAAATTATAAAACGAATTGTAAAACTCGCGGGATTATAAAAAGAACTTTAGAATCATAGACTAGATTAACTCATTGGAAATGCCCATTATTCCCAATGTCCGTCACTACACTAGTATTTTACTCTATGACTAAAGATTGCAGATTGTGGCAGACTTGTTTTTCATAAAGTTTGCACAATTTTTCACACTTTCCCAAGTAAGAAAGTTAGTGATCTTCACGTATTTTTGTAAACTAATAAATCGAATGCGGAATATGTGTTGAGTGTGAATAGAGTACCTAAATATAATAAAAAATGGCTACCGTGTTCGATAGCCCCTTCATTCGACAACGTTTACATCGTCTGAGGCGTCGTGATTACGATTTTGACGAAGATCAGAGATTCGGTCGATGTGATTGCACGAGCTATTCTTATTTTGTGCTTTCAATGGTGTTATTTTCTGTGGGCACTGTAATTACAGTGTTAGCATTGGGAGACGCCGATGGCTATATTCTCAGCAATTTGGGACACATGTGGCTAGTTGGTCCAATTTTTATATGTTCCGGGATGATGGTTGCTGTGAAAAGTATGCTTTATTTGAGGAGAAAAAGCGTGATACAAATGTTACTACATCAGAGGGCGATTATCAGAGTAAGTTCATCACTTTATCAAGAACACTTTCGTTTGACTGTATTGTTTGAATTGAAACAATATTATTCTAATGCATTTTTTCGACATGTAATTTCATTAGTGTTTATGTTGTCAAACAAGTTTTGAAAAATATTTAGTACATTTTTTTTGTTGTGATTTTGTTTATCGTTGTTTTTTATCTTATAATATGTTTGAACGGATGGCTGCAAAATATGTTTAAAATTTTATTGGGAATATTGTTTGTGAAGGCAAACAATAATAATACAATTTTGAAGTGAATATTCATGTGAATGCTTATAATGTTAAGTGTTTATTCAAGATTTATTTAAATATAGTAAACAAGAAATTAAACTAAACAAAATCTTTAACTTTTTTTGAGTAAATGGAGCATGTCTATCAACTGTTATGTACATAACATAACATTACTTACTAGGTCACAACCATAAATTTGATTAACACAATTAGAGCTGTGTAAATTTTTTGCATTACAGTTATATTTACATAAGTATTTTATTTTTATGAGGTGAAGGATAGAAACATTAATATCTTCGAAGAATGTTCTTCTATACATATTATAAATTATAGTAGTACTTTTTGTGTGTGATCGCATTGTTCTTCTGAAGTCCGTAACGGATTTTGATGCGGTTTTCACCATAATTTTGAGAATTTATTCCAGAAGGTTTATGTGTATAATACATTAAAATGAAACTTACACATAGTAAAAGTAAATTAAAATCTCTATATTTTGTCAAGTCGTAAAACCGTGAAGCAGGGCCGGGTCACTATTAAAACATAAAACTAATTAACTGTATGCCAGTTTTAATTCAGTTAATCAATAGCAAATACATCTCACCTTGAACTACTGACTGAACTCTTTGATATGAGATAAAACTAAGAGGCTAATACCAAGGGTTGCCAACCCTACTAGATAATAAAGTGTCCTGCTATATTAGAGGCCTAGATATTGTATTTCTAAAGAAAAAATATTGTAGACGAAACTACAATATTTTTATTTCTCGCCCCATATTAATCTCTTAAAAGCTACCTTAATTTAGTGTAAAAATTGTTATGAGACATTTAAAAAAATAATCTGTTAATAAAGGTTCACAGTAGGAAAAACAATGCATTTAAAAAATAAAAATGTTTTTAAAACATACCTACTATGTGTTAAGGGTTCCGTACCCAAAAGTTGCCAATGGGACCCTATTACTAGGCCTCCACTGTCTGTCAGCGGGCTATATCTCATGAACCATAGTAGGTAGATAGCTGAAATTTTCACAGAGTGTGTATTTCTATTGTGGCTATAACAACAAACATTATAAATTAAATTAAAAATTAAAGGGATCCCCCATACAAAAAAACTTGATTTTTTCGGCGTCCTTTGCTTGACCTTACAAATTGCTGTATCACATAAACCGTAATAGGTAGACACATGAAACGATGGTACGGAACCCTTCGTGTGCGAGTTCGACTCTTACGTAAATGGTTTTTTCTATATTTTCGCCATATACTATATTTTACAGGCAATGGCTTCGAAAATACTTTATTTGATATAAAAAAAACTTGGCAACCCTACTACCTAAGATGGACTGTTTAATTAAATAACAAGATAATTATGTTTGTTTTGCACACCCACTAAAGGAGAAAGTGTCAAATACCCCAAATGATGATGTTTATTTTTTAGGATATGGCTGCAGTCCAAGCTGAACAAGCCTATAGTGGTCAAGTACCTCGCACTGCTTCTAGTGCAACATTACCGCCTTCTTATGATGCCTTAATAGCAAGTGCAGCTGCAAGTAAACCACAACCTTCCAGCTCTGAACCACCTCCACCCACATATGATGAAGCAATGTATCTCATAGATGATGAAAAACTACAGATTGATAACAAAAATGACGACAGTGCCAAACAAGAAACTAGCAATCAAATGTCTAGTACCACCTTAGATCTTAGTAAACCGTGAAACATGAAAATACTACTTATGAGTACTTGTTTATTACTTAGATATGTAAGAAAAACTTAATTCTTCCTTTTGTACTTATATTTTTAGATACATAGTCACTTACTATTAATATAGTATTCTCGGACGTGCCTAAAATATTGATTTGTTAGCAATATTGTTATAATATATCTCAATATAAAGGGTATCTGTAGTGTAATAACTAGCTTAAGATAAACTTATGAACTTGTCATGTGTTGACTGCCGCATGCTATGAGCTGATCTCTTTGTTGTAACAAGAGATGATTTTAGATCTGTTTGTATGCACGTGCATTATTACTTGTTTGGAAGAATAATCACATAAAAAAGTAACACTTGAGAAAAAATAAAGGTATTATGTAAAAAGAAGGCTAAATTTAGTTCCTCAATTATGTGGTTATTGTCACAAATGAGAAAATTAATGTCCATATACATAGTATTATTTCATCATAGCATTCTTGGCAGTCACATATTTTGTGGTTATTCTAGTGTGACAAGGCACTTTTTGTGCCAGTTCTTTCTACTTTTAAGGTGTGTCTAATCCAAAAATGACATTTATTTTCATTAAATGGCAATTTTATGATCAAATATTATAAGGAGCTTACTTACACCCAGTGTAATGAGCTAGGGAGAAAGTTATTCTTATATTTAACAGCTCCACTATTTTTGCAATATGCATCCTGCAATGTTACTAATTATTGATTGAAGACTGATGCATTTATATTAGTAATGTTGCCAGGTAACCCAAAAAATTGATCTGATCCTACGCATAAAAATAATGATACACAATTGAAAAAATTACTGCCAAAGATTGTGGGCATTTAATATTATGCTTGAGATATTGCTTTATTGCTTATTTCAAGTAAATTTGAAATGTCCAAAACGATTCAGACTAGCAACCATGTAAAAACTAACCACATTTATGGCTAATGTAAAAAAGACTAAACCTTCCATTCATGTGATGCTCAAACACAGTTGCTAGTTTGTAAAATAAATGAAGCATTTTGCAGTATTTACTGAACACAAATATTTACCTTCCATAATTGTCGACTGTGTTGTAGTGTTCATACAATAATTTAAGAAGGTCATTTATTTCGGTCAGGGCTATTTAAAGTCAGTGCTAAGAAAAAAAGTACTTAAAAGACTTAATTGAAGTGATCCTTTGAAGGCCAATCATGGCCTTACTTGTTCTTTGGTGAATGAGTCATGTGCCTTTTTTCAGCAAGTGCTCTTTGCAATTTTTTAGGAGGTAGATTTGACATAGGTAATAGAATAGGAGAAAATTAATTAGTGTCAATAAACTATATATTTGAAATAGTGGTAAAATATTTTGCTGTTTTAATTAATTTACTTAGTATTATTACTGTGTGGAAATAAGAAATGTGGCTAACTACTGAAATATTTATTATGAAATGCAATAATTCATATCGTAACACCGAATGTTTACGTTTTAGAATACCTATGTAAAAAAAGTATTGGGTACCTGCCCTACACGTAAAGTGATTATGTTTTTTTTATCTCTTCTATCCTTTATGGTATTTATTGTTGTAGTTGGAATGGTTGTTCAAAAATATTGTGGGTGTGTGAAAGCCATTATTTAATTTAGGGATCCGTTTGCGAAATATTAAACTATAAAGTGATAATTTTTGTTAGAGAATAGTGTCGTCGTCCCCCTGCCAGCTAAAGTTATGAAAAAATTCACAGCAATAGTTTATATAACGAAGTTAAAAAGAAAACTATCACAGCTAAGTAGGCTATACAGGTTAACGAGTAACAATCGACCAACTTAAATTTGCAGTTTAAAAACCTGTTCTCCCATAAATACATTCTATATGGGAGAACATGTTTTTCAACTAAAATTTAAGTTTGTTCTTGGGATAAATTCATCCCAACTATGGAACCCTTCATTGTGCGTGGTCCGACACGTACTTGGCCGGTTTTTACACCTAAAACGGTTACAACATCAAATTCAGTGTTAAAATTGCAATTAATTTTTAATATTCAAGTTTGCTAGTTAGCCACATTTCGTGTTTCCATACAGTAATATTGCCAAATTAATCAAAACAGCGAAATATTTGACATCTATTTGCGACGTTGCCCACTTTTTCTCTTAAAATCCTTTGAATGCTGGGACCAAGACACAATGGAATTTGTAGTGTCAATGACTGCATCATTGACACAATACAAATTCCATTGTTATGCATACCAAAAGTTAATAAATAACTTATCACTCTTAGAATCCAGCCATTCATGAAGTCCAATGTTGTTTTTATAGCATTACTGATGGCAATGCCATTGAAAATGAAAACAATTTCAATATGTTTGTTAACTGTATACAACACAGGCTGATTTTGTAGTGACTTTTACTGACTGCACAAATGGTAAATGCTGGTGAAATTCAAACATAAAAACAAATGTACCGCGTGGCTATAAGCGTGACTATAAAATTGGCCATACATCTACATTGTTATGTACCTTACATGACTATATAAAATCACTTTTGTGTTTAATTGTATTTCACACATTGAAATACTGTGAAGTATGCACAGTTGTAGTTAATAAGTTGTTATTGGAAGTTGCTTCTTGTGTCCTTATGACTAGTTTAAGTATAGCTTCAGGGAATTATCTTTTTGTTTTTATCAATAGATACTGATATGTGGAGGAAGTTGGCGATTCTTTAACTTCATGTTACAATGCTGTGAGATTAGATTAAACCTCTGTGGATTGTACGGATGAGATAAATATTTGTGCCACCAACAGAATAAATAAAGGTCAGTAATGTTTTCAGGAAATACAAGGAAAATTATAAACTGTGGCTAAAATAATATGTAAGTACTGACAAAATGATATTGATGTTCACTTGGTGATTTTAAAACCAACTGCAAATACTTGTGTACTGATCTCCCTAGAGCTATTAATTATACACTTTTTCAAGTTTATTTTTTTATTTTTTCCATTTTCCATTATTCTAATGCTTTTACAAAATATTGGGTTTAAATAATATTTAATAATAACAGGGAATGTTGGAATGAGATGGCAGGGTATATTAGGAGTGCAGCGAAAGATATTTTGGGAGAGACGAAAGGAAAGGGTACGATAGATAGGGATACATGGTGGTGGTCGACAGAAATACGGAATGTGTTGCAGGATAAGAAGAGAAAGTTCAAGGAATGGCAGAGTGTTGAAGATGAGAATGTTAGTTTGAAAACAGAAAAAAAGAGTGAGTATGATGCTCTAAAGAAAAAAGCCAAGAAAGCAGTGGCCATAGCGAGAGCAAAAGCCCAGGACAAGCTTTATGACACACTGGACAGTCCAGCAGGCCAAAAAAATCTATACCGGCTTGCTAGAGCTAGAGAGAGAAAGACGAGGGATGTTTGCCAAATAAAATGTGTAAGGAATGGAACTGGAATAGTCCTTTCGGATGATGAGAAAATTAAGGATAGGTGGAAGGACTATTTCGAAAGACTGATGAATGAGGAGAATGACTGGAGTGGTGTGCTTGAGAATAAACCAATAAATGAGGGGTTAGTGAGAATGATTAGTATGGATGAAGTGAGAATAGTAGTGAATGGGATGAAGAATGGTAAAGCTATAGGTCCGGACGGAATACCAGTTGAAGTGTGGAAGTTATTACGGCTAGATGGATGGACGTGGTTAGCTTTATTCTTCAATAAGTTGTTGCGGGAAGAAGCCATACCTGACGAATGGTGTAACAGCTCGCTAGTGCCTATTTTTAAAAACAAAGGTGATGTGCTGGAGTGCAACAACTATAGAGGAATAAAGCTAATGTCACATAGTATGAAGGCTTGGGAGAAAATTATTGAAAGGCGACTGAGAGAAGAGAGTGAAATTTCGCAAAACCAATTCGGTTTTATGCCTGGTCGGGGAGCAACGGATGCCATCTTCGCTATCCGCCAGCTGTGCGAGAAATACAGAGGTGCGCATAAAAACTTGCACATGGTTTTCGTTGACCTCGAAAAGGCATACGACCGAGTGCCTCGTGAAGTTTTGTGGTGGGCTCTTAAGGAGAAATGTGTGCCAGGGAAGTATGTGCAGTTGATTCGAGCGATGTACAGTCGATGCAGTACCCAAGTCCGGTCTACAGTGGGCACTACTGGCAGCTTCAATGTGGCGGTCGGCTTGCACCAGGGGTCGGCACTCAGCCCTTACCTCTTCTTGGTGATAATGGACGCTCTTACGTCGGATATCCAAGAAGAGGCCCCCTGGTGTATGCTGTTTGCTGATGACATTGTGCTGGTTGCCGAGAGTGGCTTAGAGGTCCAGAGCAGATTGGAGGTGTGGTGGGAAAGACTGGAGACCGTTGGCCTTAGATTAAGTCGAACCAAAACGGAATACTTGTTTTGCGATTTTGGCGGTTCTTCCAGTCCTGTGTCCATATCTCTCGCCGGAACGCCCTTACCGATCTGCTCCGAATTTCGGTACCTCGGGTCGCTTGTCCAAGGGGATGGCGGAGTAGACCGAGACGTAACACGCCGGATCAACTCAGGATGGATAAAATGGCGACAAGTCACAGAAACAACTTGTGACTCACGGATGTCCCTCCAGTTAAAGGGGAAAATCTATAAGTCCGTGATAAGGCCTGTCGTACTGTATGGATCGGAATGTTGGGCCGTGAAGAAGACGGATGAAAAAAGATTGCATGTAGCGGAGATGAGAATGTTGAGATGGATGTGTGGAGTAACGAAACTGGATAAAGTAAGAAATGAGTATATAAGGGGAAGTTTAAAAGTTGCGCCAGTGACAGAAAAGTTGAAAGGAAATCGTTTGGCCTGGTATGGGCATGTGATGAGGAGAGAGGAAACGCATGTGACTAAAAGAGTGATGAATATAAATGCTGATGGATGGAGCGGGAGAGGAAGGCCTAAGAAAAAGTGGATGGAGTGTGTGAGGAATGATATGAAAGAGAAGGAAGTGAACGATAGCATGACAGTTGATAGGGGAGAATGGAAAAAGAAAACGTGTTGCGCCGACCCCAAGTAACATGGGACAAGGGCAGGAAAATGAATGAATAACAGGGAATAAAAACCCTGGATTCGATTTGGTGCCTTGCTCTGAGGAAGTATGTGTACTACCTATAGTGGTATATTATGAGGAAGGCAAGGATTGGTAATTTGATGGTCTTTATTAAGAGACTTTAGAAATAAAATAGGTAAAGCATAGTTTTCTGTAATATATTGGTGGACATAAAAAAGTAACATGCAGCACTTGGATCCTTACCATAATAACAATAATAAAATACTGTAAAGTTATGTTAGTCTACCAAAGTATTTAGCTCTTAAGCAAACATCTCTTAATTGAGGCCATTGTACAATCATAATGTCTACGAAGAACTGAAGTATTTTTCCAGTCAATGAGAGGGTGCGAACTCTGCATATACTCTCTATGAAAACTATGCGACAATCTAACATGAACAAACATCTCAACACAAAAGCAACAACACTGACTGGAATGCAAGTACCAGGACCATTACAAAATATTACATCAGGTTTAAAATGATAGATTACTGGTAAAGTGCACCAAGTAGCATACAGAGTGCTGATTACTGAAGAAAGATATGACTGTTGCACATTTCTACTTCTGGGTATCCTATTGAGAGTGTAGTCAGTATGTTCTTTCTCTGTTTCATGAATCTTGACGGCGCTGCTAGAATCATTGTCAGCTAAAATATACATTCTCGGCTGATATTTCTTCATATTAATACTCTTCACAAATCTCAATAATTCGGTTGTATGGCCTCCAGAGCCAATGCAGAAAACGGTACGCAAAGATTTTGCTCTTGTCAGTTCACATTTACCGGTGATAATATCATATAACAAGTAAAATACCCGAATAAGGAAAGCTAAGATAATACATAACAAGAAAGCGCCGAGAAATTCAAACGTCGTCATGTTTTTATAGTACCTCAGTAGCAACACTTTAAAATGAGACTCCTAATTTAATACTACTTTGTCTATTTATGAATAGAAACAAGATTTTAACATTTATTCTTTAAAAAACAACAATATTGTTTGTGATTTTGTTAGGTTATATTTGACCTTGTCAATGTCTGATTGCCTGTCAACACAGACCAGTGTTGCCAACTCTAAATAATGGATTACCGTGTTCCCAGTTTATAAATACGGTAGATTTTAAAAAGCGGTGTAATTTACATTTTTGTTTGAAAAAAAAAAACGCGTACATTTTAAGTAGTCTGAATTTGACAAAATACATTTAGTTTGTCAAATTCAGACTACTTAAAATGTCACACATCATGTTCATGTTCACAGTTATTTAAAATAACTGTGAACATGATCATTTTTATACCTTTCAGTATTATTTCTCTAAGCAGTCTTCTGATGGCAGAAAGTCGATATAATTTTTTCGGCTTCTTTTAATTTGTCGGAACTCCAAGTTACTGCACAAGACGGTTTTAATTCTGCCTTGAAGTGGCTTTCCTCTCATACTCTTACTCTCAATGCTAACAAAACTAACTTCATCACGTTTTCAATGACCAATACTTCCCAGCCAAAAACCCTAATCTCTCTAAAAGCTCATTCTTGTCCCAACCAAACCCAGTCTAATTGTCTATGTCCCACCTTATCTTCAGTAGAGCAGGTTAAATATCTTGGCATAGTCCTGGACAAAAACCTTAATTTCAAATCGCATATTAACACTCTTTCTGGTCGTGTACGAAAATTAATTTACGTTTTCAAAACCCTGCGACACGTAGCCAACTCGGTAATCATCCGTAACATGTACTTTGCTCTTTGTCAGTCCATCCTAATATACTGTATCTCATGCTGGGGTGGTGCTGCAAAGACCATACTTAAGCCTCTGGAGGTCGCACACAGAGCTATTCTAAAAGTAGCTACGTTCAGACCAATACTCTTTCCAACTATCGAACTCTACAAATCCTGTAGCGTACTCAATGTAAGGCAACAATATTTTTTACATATAGTCCTTCTGCAACACCGACGAACTCCTTTCAAAACAATCTCTAAACGCCGCAAAGACCTTATCTGCACAGTACCACCTACACGCACAGCTTTTATAAAAAAGTTTGCCCTCTATCTTGGCCCATCACTCTACAATAAAATTAACGCAAAAATTTCGATTTACGCCTTAACAAACTTTGAATGCAAAAAGACTGTTCGCTCCTTCTTTCTAAACCTAAACTACGACGAAACCGAAGAATTCCTAAAGTGGTGATCACTAAAACACATACATGCACCACACACTACATAAACTAACAAAAAACTATCACCACACTAACAAAATACTCACCACACTATCTGAACATTTATTATTTTATATATATTTATATATCTTTTTCTTTTTTACTTTTACAAATTGCCCATTTCCTGAATTTATATTTTTTAGATTTAAGGATTTTTCCTAGTTTTTGGTTTTTTTTATTTTTATTGTTGTTGTTGAAAACCTTATTTTTTCAGAACTTGTAGCTGTACAGACAATAATATGTAACACGTACTATTTTAAGACAACCACTTATGACGGGGATCGGAACTGTTTCTGCTAAACACAGGTTATTTTATAACCTATCTAGGAGAACAGTACGACACCCACTAACTAGATTAAGTCCTTTTGCTTGTGCTTTATTTATTACCTTGCTATGTAATCTAGTCCTGGTTGAACAATAAATTTATTATTATTATTATTATTATTAATCGCCTGTTGTGGCAATAAATTTACATTACCTGAATAAAGAAAGTTGGTAATAAAAAAGGGTTAAGAAGTTTGTCAATGAGGGCTCCCACACAAAACTGCGAATTCGCATCGCATTGCAAAAATCTGCGAGCTCCTAAATAACAAAGCTCCTCTAAAAACCTGCGATACGGCGCACAGTGATCAATTTCCAAAAGTTAGGGGGACGTAATCATTAAATACTGTAATCGTGAATTAAAAGTTTATTTATAACATTAAATAGTATCGAAAAATCGTTTTCATATAATTTAACTTGCTAATTAATATTTTATGTACTTTGTTACATCACTCCTCATCTAACACAACTTCTGGTTCTTGTAAAAGATTAAGTAGGTACCTCAATTGGCATTATATTTTTTTGTTTTACAGGTAATATTCTGATGTTAGATATATCAGGATCTGAAGATATGAGCAAAATTTTCATTAGTTTGTTTCCTGCTTATCTTCCTGGTGTTATGCTCTCTGTAATATTTAACATCTTTGTGGCGTCTTTCCTGTGCGTCTTCTCCAAGCATACCAATTGGCAACAAAAAGTTGTCGATGATATCCTTGCCGTGTATGAGAACCTTATGGACTGTTGGTGTCATAGGATACCACCTGTATAATGCAATATAAAGCGCAGCAGTTTCTTTCGCATATTCTGCAAATTTGTCACTGTTAATTTTGTACGGAAAATTCAATGTTTTTAAAATTACACTAAATCTTTCTATTAAAGTTTTATGTATGCCTGTAATATTTGATGTAATCTCAGGGTTTGCAAAGAATCGTCTGCCCGTATTGCCGTCATTGGTATTTCCAACTCCAGGTTTAGGGATATCAACCAATGGTCTCGGTATTCTGTTTGTATGCGTTTTTTTCTGTCTGCTACAATTTTTTTTATTTTCTTCACCACGTGCTTTACTTTTAGATTTCACCTCTTTATTTAACCTTCTACGTTTAGTTTTAGCGGATAGGTCACAAAAACTCTTTTTTGGACGTCCTGCTTCTCTAGACGTAGACGTAGAGGGCGCACTTTCTTGCCCGCCAGAGGTGATTACTACTTGTTTAAGCCATTTCTCATTCTGATTCCGGAATCTAATAATATTATGGGAACATTTTTTCCAAAATCTTGAACTTGCTATGGTAAAGTATAGGTTTTAATAACATTTTAAAGACTTTCCCTGCTTGTAGTAGGCAGTTCCGATACTGCTAATGTCTCCAAAATATAATGAAGTAGTTTATCTTCATTGTCCTTTGATTACGACATCACTGGTCGATGTAATGACAAAATATTGAATAAATCAAAAAAAAATATTCTGGCACCGTTACCTAAAAAAACAAATTTTACTATAGAAACCGGCAGTCACCGGTAAAAAAATGCATAATTTTATATAGCTAACAGTCCCTGCTATATAATAGAATTGAAATGATATTGTACTTATTTGTAATTTTAAACGTAACACAGTTCAAACATAGAAAAGTTAGTAAATATCAGTGTTTTAAATTTTTTATTTTTTTACTGTATAAATTGACCTATTTAGAAAAAAAAAATTGTTAAATAAAAGTACTGACCTTCCTTAATGTGCACCTTTTTTTTCAATTCACAGTTAACACTGAGAACATAACCAACTTAACTTGAATAGGAGCGTAAAACAACGATAAATCAGTCTTGATACAATAGTTTTGCTTTCGAGATAACTTTGAAATGGCATATCCATTAAACTACCGGCTGCATAATGTTGATGTTTTAGTATAATGTAAACAACTTACCTTCAAGTCTAAATAAAAAGACTTTTCGAACTACCGACATATTGACCAAAAATAATTATGGGACGCTAACTTTTAATAATTGATCACTATGCGGCGTCGTAACGCGTCGCATCGCAGTGTTGTTTGGGAGCCCTTAGGCAACTCTTTAATTTGTACGTATTAAATTGCTTCAAACTATTGTCTATGGTTGAGGAATTTCCCTTAGTCCAGTGCTATTTAGAATGTTGCCATGTTATGGCAAAAAATACGCTCAATATACCATCTGCCCTATTACGGTGTTTTTTGACACGGTAGTTACATTATTACGGTAGACGGTGAATCAATGCTGAATACGGTGTTTTTACCGTAATTACGATGTAGTTGGCAACACTGACACAGACCAACCAGCTGTGCAGTTGATTTTGACATTGAGTTTAGAAATTATAGTGATGAAATGATGTTAACCGGTTGTTCCCGTATTTTATGTGTATTCACGGTGACATTTGAAACACACTTTTGCTGGAACAAACGTTGTTCAGACAATGTTCTACTACGATAGCATCCAATAAATATATAAATATATATATATATGATTCTATAGCATCCAATAAATAAAAAAAGTCATTGGTTTAAAAAAAACACAAAACACAAAAAAGACAAAGTTTTAAAAGTCGGGATTATCGTTACTCCCTACAACACAGACACTGCTGCGTTTGCCTCTCAAAGTAGTTACCGCGCGGCTCACGCACGGGACAGCATCTAGGGAAATGTACCTGCCTGCCAGGGTTGCGAGTTCGTCCGAAAGGGATATCGTGGCCCCGGCACACAGGCAACTTAAGGAACACGGGTGGGTTTTAGTCAGTAAAAGTCTGACACGCCCTCCCGCTCCGGCCAGAGCGGGAGAAGTTATTTGATAATTACCCACCCAAAAAAAAAAAAAGGAAAATGTACTTGGATAAACGAAACGTTGTAATCACTTATTTTTGTACGGTTTACTAGAAAATACGAAAGTTAAAAGTAAACTATGATAGGTATTTTCTGGCTATGCACGATTGCACGACGCGACGCACCGTACCGACGGCGCGACGAGGTGGCTGACCTCAAATTTTACCATTTTTCATTAGGTAGGTAAGGTAAGTATTATCAGACATGGTTTTAATTATTTCCTGTAGGGGTCAGTAGGACGTCTTACGTAAGATTATAAGGTTTTTTTTTTATTGGGATATTACAGGAATGAGGAAAACAAAACTTGTACCAAAAAACCGGGCTAGCTCTGAGTGCACCAACACAACATTGACTCCAATTTTTCATATTCGAATAGTTAGAACTCATTTTCACAAAAAACGCTCGATGCGTGCCTATGACGGAAGTACATCGGATGCATAGGCGTCCATCTAGAGATTTCGGTAGACTGACTATCGCCCGAGCGGGCGGCGCCCGGCAGCCCGTGACATTCAACAAAAGATATGGGCGGAACGATACTTCGCCCGTTTGCATGTCATCGGGTTGATTTATTTTCATTTCGGCCCGCATTGGCCGGACGTCCTTGTAGTCCACGTGGACTCCTCTTAACTCTTTTGAATGCCATATTGCTACTGCGATGAGCATTTTAATGTTACGGTTAATGTTTGAACACGTTTGAGCAACCTACGAATTATTTGAGAACGCCTAGTATAGTTTGTTTTAATAACATATTTGATACTATAGAATGGTAGTAGATCATAGTCTGAACAACGTTTGTTCTAGCAAAAATGTCATTCAAATGTCACCGTGTATAGGCCGGATATTGGTACCGATTGTTTTTAATCAACCAGCAACTCATGTTCGTAGTTAAGCTGTTAGTGTCACTGTCAACAGTTAGCACTGGCAATGAACACTGGTGGGGCTGGTAATTGTTTGTCGTAATCGTAAGCTATTTTCTTTAAGCCCGAAAGTCTGACAGCCAGTCTTACCAAAAGGCTATTGTATTACCTAGTAACTGGGTTGTGGAGGTCAGACAGGCGGTCGCTCCATGTAAAATACTGGTATTCAGCTGCATCCGGTTAGACTGGAAGTCGACGCTAACATAATTGGGAAAAGGCTTGGCAGATGATTAATTTTAGGCTATTTTCTTTACCAACATGTAATGCGAGAACTTCATGTAAAATTTTATAAACTAAGAAACTCCTACTCAACTCACTATCACAAATTATCTGGAATCGGAGGTAGTTTTTCCTCAAGCGCTATTATTTGAGTTGATTAAATTGCGGTTTTCGACAAAAGTACGATTGTTCAACACACGTGTACCGATGATCTCAATTATCACTCGACGTCACCGTCACTAAAGTTATTTACTCTGCGAGTTACATGCTCTGTGACCGTCACTCACAAATCAAAACGTCAAAGTGACAATTTGGCAATGGCAAATAAATGAAAACACTTTTGGATTCAGTGACGAGTGAAAAAGCCAAATTCTAATATTGTATTATTTTCACAAAATAATGTTATCCATTAAAGCTATATTTTTGCACCTGTATTAACACAGATTTTGTATTATATCCATTCAAAATGAGGTTCCTAAGTATTTTGGGGTCCAGTGTGTTTCAACTTCTATCGCTTATTTTTGTTTTGGGCTATCTTCTCGGTGTTTTGAATTTATACTTTAGTGACAAAAATAACTATTGTATAATGACTTATATGTTTGAGTATCCACAGTTCGTGGTTAGTATTGGCTTATTTATGATAAAAAATCGCCAAAAATGTCTTAGTGTTTTTAATCATGAATATTTTTAGCGACTATCCGTTCCGGAGAATAATATTTATCCCCAATATGGATTGTATGCGTATAGCGAAGGAAGATTTACCGAGAGAGCTAGAAAAATGTGGTATGTATTCATAAATTAATTTACAGTGAATATTATGGTAGGTTTCATTTTTTTTTTTAAATAAATTATAAGAAGAGTATGAGTTTACATGTCTGCCTATCCCCTTAGGCAGAGGATACAAATGTGCTGAATCTGATTATTATAAACAACACAAACTGAAACTTCTTACATTTATATAATGAAATCAACAGGTTTGATGGTGTCCCAGTGTTGTTTCTGCCTGGGAATTCAGGCAGTCACATGCAAGCCAGATCACTTGCATCTGTGGCTCTAAGGAAGGCTCTTTCAAAGGGATATCAATATCACTTTGATTTCTTTACAGGTTAGTCCAGTAGGTTTTTTTTTTGTGCATATAACTGACAATCATAAAGATAAATAATTCTAATGCTTAACGCTTTACTTAAATTATTTTAATTGGTCCAGTGTTTTATTATCATTTATGTAAAGAATACAAAAATAACATTAAACAGAAAAATAGTTAAGTGACATGGAATCTAATGCTGCAAGTTAAATCATGGCATTGAACTGAATGCCTTCTAATTCATGAATTCATAACATATTGTGAGAGTAATGTGTGACACAATAAATCGCATCGCTTGAGTTATAAATATTTTTATGAGACAATGAAATTGTTATAATGCCCAAGTTGATATAGGGTTGTTAATTTTGCTGTTTTATGACTTTGAAAAATACAAATTTTATGAACTTTAGAATAATGGGTTTTAACTTTAATTTAAATATCTTTTATCATGACTGCACAGTCTTTGTTTTTCAAAGCATGCCTATATTTTCTAAGTGATCACCTCGCTACTATTAACCAATTTTAATTATTAAAAATAATATTGACTCTAAAAATATCTCCTAATTAAACAAACAATTTAATAGAATATTGTCTTTTTAGTTAGTTACAATGAAGAGTTATCTGGATTATATGGAGGGGTGCTTCAGAGCCAAACCAAGTTTGCAGTAGCCTCCATTACAAAAATCTTGAGTTTATACAAGAGTAACAAGTACACAAAAACTGTACCAAAATCAGTCTTACTCATTGGACATTCTATGGTAAGTATCACTATAATATTAAATCATTTAATATAAGTAAATAGTTTTATCAATATTTAAATAATTTTCATTGTTTATTTGTTTATTTATATATACTTTACTGTACACCAGAAAAAAAAAACAAAAAATAATAATTATACAATAAAACATACAAAGGCGGTTTCGTGTTATCAAAGCCATTAATTTAATAATGCAAAATAATGATGTAGCAACAATTTTTGTTATCCAAGATTATTTATGTTACCACATTTAATTTTTCACTTCATTGTTTATTAGTACCTACATCTTAAGGCATTGTGTTGTATAGAAGTTTATCATAAAACAATATCTGTTATCGAACTAATCTAATTTTTAAGAATTGTAAATGAGATTATTATACTATAGCAAGTTGTAATGTTTCTGTATCTTAAACCTACCCATTTCCTATTGCCTAGGGAGGACTCATAGCAAAACGACTGTTGGCTTACCCTAGTATAATAAATATGACTTCAATAGCTATATCATTGGCTGCACCATTAGACGCTCCAGTAGTCAATGTAGATGCAGCAATGGATGACTACTACATGTTAATGAACCTCGAATGGGACACATACATTAATAACAACATGGAAATGAAACAGAAGAAAATCTTGATCAGTTTCGGGAATGGACCTCGCGATGTCTTGATACCCTCTGGTTTAACTGCTTCGAATGATAGCTACATCAATGCTTTGGTAAGTATAATTTGCAGGCGTTTACATATTATATGAGTCATTTATTTCTGCAGCCTATAAATAGGATTTGATAAGTATCGTATCGCTTTCAATATGGTATGCGTTCGAAGATGCGGGTACAATCCTTTGTTTTTTTTTTTATTGTGGTTGGGAAATTATCAAATAACTTCTCCCGCTCTGGGCGGAGCGGGAGGGCGTGTCAGACTTTTATCGATATCCCTATCGGACAAACTTGCAACCCTAGCAGGCATTGGCCCTAACGGACCCCGTCAGTTGGTGCTGACATCTCTTTGAGGCGCGCGTGGAACACAACGCGCCGTCGACCCGGGCCTGGTCCTTATCGGACGGCGAGCTACCTATTGCTCACCGTCCGCAAGCCCGCGCCTACGGTGGCCGGAAGTCGTTTCGCGACTCCCGACGCCCGGGGCGTCTCCTGCGGCGGCTAGGGACGCGAGGGCGCGAATCTTGCCTCTTCCTATGCGGGTACAATCCTGACTGGTTCAAAGTATGATACTAACGGCCAGAAACTGCATGGTAATTGCACGACTAGTTTCTCTTTAGAGTAATATCTTATTCTATTCCTTAACCCCTGTTCTACTCACTTGCAGTTTCTACTTACGATTTTACGATGTCGGCATATCCCCCTCAGTCAGCTTATGAATATAATAAACAGCAAAACTACGAAATTAGTTTATTTTTATTAATATTTTCTGAAACAACAATATATCTGGCGAAATGTTGGTGTACTATACCTCTGCCTTACCTTTCGTCGACACAGGCGTGATGTTATGTTATTTTTTCAGACCACTGCAGTACCAGGTGTTTGGGCATCACCAGACCATGTCTGCATAGTTTGGTGCAAGCAACTAGTAATGGTGATAAATCGATACCTGTTCTCTATCATCGATCCTACCACAGAACAGATAGTTGAAGATCATCAAGTTTTGAAGTCACAAGCTAAGCGACATTTTCAGGTAAACAATTTTGCTGTTGAACAAATGATTGTGTAATTTTTTTGTACCGTACCATAATTATCAGATTAGATTTGCCGTATCGATACTATAATCTAATATTTGACGTCAACTCTTTTCCGAAGTTAGATTTAAGTTGCAGGAGCTTTTTTGAGTAAATCATCGATGCTCGAGTATCGATATTTTTATAATCATTGTTGGAACGAGTATCGATACTTTTGATTACTTAGATATTATATATATTCCTATTTATACTGCATTTTTTCCACTGCCCTTGTCACATATCGATACTTATTTGTGACATTTAACTTGACACTTTTAAAAAGATGTTGTATGATGCCTTGCTGGAACTATCAAAACAACTCGAAATAAAACTGCAAGTGTCTGACATACGAGATGTTTCGCGACAGCCTTCAAGGAAAGAAACTCCAAATTCTACCCTAACAGTTGAGTTTACAAACACACTGACCAAAACCAACTTTTTGTCAGCTGTTAAGGACCACAACAAATCAAATCCAAATAATAAGTTAAACTCAACTCATCTGGGTATAGAAGCACCAAAAACGCCAACTTACGCTGCGGAACAATTAACTCCCTACTCTAAACGACTTTTTTATCTGGCTCGTAACTATGCCAAGATGAACCAATACATGTTTTGCTGGACCGCAGACGGGCGCATACTGTTAAAGAAGAATCCTGACAGCCCCTCTATTGTTATTAAAAGTGAACTACAAATCCAAACGATGTCTGTATCGACCGCACCTAACAACGTATGACTAGTTCATCCTTTAAGAAACCTAAGTTTTCTGTTAACGGCTATTTCTTTATTTACTTTTTATTATGTTAATACTCTTTCTGTCACTTTATTTAAGTTAGTAAATCTATACTACTGCACACCAAACATTTCAACCAAGAACACTTTATACATTTTTCATTTAATTAATTCAATTTCATGCATATGGTTTAAACACGTTAACACTACACAATGCTCACCATCACACATAGTAAACGTTGCAAAATTCTTACTGCCTCTTTCCAACAGCCTTATTTATTACACCCTATTACCCTTAATTTCATACAACAATGTCTAATACGATAAATGATATAATGTCTGATCTTGACCAATTTTCTGTATCCGAAACTCACATTTGTGCCCCCGAAGAAACCAAATCATACGTTAAGAACGAAAGTTCCTGGTTTACAACATTAACACAAAATATTCGGTCCATTAACTGCAATTACCTTAATCTTCGAACCCTAATTCACCGTATGAATATTGACTGTGATCTTCTGGTTCTTACTGAATGCTGGCTACCGTGCTCAAGTAACTCCTGCATTCCCATTTTACATAATTATGTCACATACAAAACAACCAGGCACCTTAATCAGAGCGATGGGGTAGTGGTCTATGCTAAGTCAGATATCTTAACCATATGTGAAGAGCCCAACTTTCTTGGATCAGCCTCGGGCTTACTTCTGAAGTTCAATTCTGACGTGGCTATACTTTGTATCTACCGTTCCCCCTCAAACGACAACATTAATTCATTCCTTACCGCACTCAATAACATTATTCCAGCCCTCAGTTCCTACAAATCGGTTATCATAACTGGAGACATTAACCTGGATATTAAACCTGATACCCAAGATTCGCGATCCCATGAATATCTCAGCACCATGGCGTATCACGGTTTTCTACCAGCGCATACCCATCCCACTAGAGGCAAAAACTGCCTAGATCATATTATGATTCGATCCAGTGCTACTATTCTTACTCTAGTCTACGATACCTCAGTAACAGATCATTGTTCTTCCCTTTTATGTGTAAATAATCAAAATAAAAAGTCAGAGTCAACCCCCAGGAAAATGATATCGAAGGTAGACTATGTTGCACTTGATGAATCTATGAAAAACGTGGATCTTACCTCTCTTTTCCTTATCTCAGACCCAGACGACGCTATAGACAAGCTTACAGAAATAACAAAAACAGCCATAAATGAACGTACGACTCTTGTCAAAGTCCCAGCAAGTAAAAGGATATTGAAACCCTGGATTACTCCAGGCTTGCTGCGTTGTATCCGGAACCGAGATTCTCTTCACAAAAAAGTTAAGCAGTCACCAGACAACCAAAATCTAATTATCACATATAAGCGATACAGAAACTTTTGTACAACCCTTTTAAAAAAAATAAAAAGGAAATTTGATTCCGAAGAAATAAATAAGGCACAACACAACCCTAAAAAACTATGGGACACCATAAAAACCATCACCAATACACAGAAAAAGAGGAACCCCTCCAACCAACTATTAACACACTCTTACTCACCCAGACAGTCTTGCAATGATGTAAACGAATTCTTTGTTAACATTGGGAAAAATCTTGCAGAAAATATGAAGAGCCCCCAAATCCACGTAACTCCCCCTCCAAGTAAAAGGTTCGAGAAATCTATCATTTTAGAACAGACTGATCCCGATGAAGTCTTAAGTACCATTAACCAGCTTAGGGTCAATGCTGCTGCTGGTTGGGATGGCATATCTCAAACCTTCCTAAAAAGATATGCACGGACCTTGGCACCTATACTGGCTCACATTTTCAACCTTTGCTTTTTATCAGCTATCTTTCCCTCTTCTTTAAAAAGAGCAATTATTCATCCTATCTTCAAGGGTGGTGACGGAACCTTGCCAAACAACTATCGCCCAATAGCTGTTCTTAGTGCACTCTCTAAGGTACTTGAACGCCTCATAAACACGCGTTTAGTCCACTACCTCACACAACAGGCTTTCGCAGGAAGAAATCCACTTGTGATGCTGTCCATGTGTTGGTTAACAATATAGTACATAACTTAAATAGTAACAAGAAAGTTCTCACCATATTTTTAGATCTTGCGAAAGCATTTGACACCGTTCCGGTTTCCACTCTTCTAATCAAGCTTGAAAGTATAGGTGTCAGAGGGTCTTCACTTGATCTCTTCAAGAGTTATCTTACTGATCGCTCACAATTTGTTACAATAGAGAATTACAAGAGTGATGAACTACCCATTCAGTATGGCGTACCCCAAGGTAGCATTTTGGGGCCCACACTCTTTCTTGTGTTCATAAACGACCTCTGCAATCTCCAAATACCAAGTGCCACAATAGTTTCTTTTGCAGACGATACTGCCATCACAATCACCGCAAACTCTTGGTCGGAACTCCAAGTTACTGCACAAGACGGTTTTAATTCTGCCTTGAAGTGGCTTTCCTCTCATACTCTTACTCTCAATGCTAACAAAACTAACTTCATCACGTTTTCAATGACCAATACTTCCCAGCCAAAAACCCTAATCTCTCTAAAAGCTCATTCTTGTCCCAACCAAACCCAGTCTAATTGTCTATGTCCCACCTTATCTTCAGTAGAGCAGGTTAAATATCTTGGCATAGTCCTGGACAAAAACCTTAATTTCAAATCGCATATTAACACTCTTTCTGGTCGTGTACGAAAATTAATTTACGTTTTCAAAACCCTGCGACACGTAGCCAACTCGGTAATCATCCGTAACATGTACTTTGCTCTTTGTCCGTCCATCCTAATATACTGTATCTCATGCTGGGGTGGTGCTGCAAAGACCATACTTAAGCCTCTGGAGGTCGCACACAGAGCTATTCTAAAAGTAGCTACGTTCAGACCAATACTCTTTCCAACTATCGAACTCTACAAATCCTGTAGCGTACTCAATGTAAGGCAACAATATTTTTTACATATAGTCCTTCTGCAACACCGACGAACTCCTTTCAAAACAATCTCTAAACGCCGCAAAGACCTTATCTGCACAGTACCACCTACACGCACAGCTTTTATAAAAAAGTTTGCCCTCTATCTTGGCCCATCACTCTACAATAAAATTAACGCAAAAATTTCGATTTACGCCTTAACAAACTTTGAATGCAAAAAGACTGTTCGCTCCTTCTTTCTAAACCTAAACTACGACGAAACCGAAGAATTCCTAAAGAGGTGATCACTAAAACACATACATGCACCACACACTACATAAACTAACAAAAAACTATCACCACACTAACAAAATACTCACCACACTATCTGAACATTTATTATTTTATATATATTTATATATCTTTTTCTTTTTTACTTTTACAAATTGCCCATTTCCTGAATTTATATTTTTTAGATTTAAGGATTTTTCTTAGTTTTTGGTTTTTTTTATTTTTATTGTTGTTGTTGAAAACCTTATTTTTTCAGAACTTGTAGCTGTACAGACAATAATATGTAACACGTACTATTTTAAGACAACCACTTATGACGGGGATCGGAACTGTTTCTGCTAAACACAGGTTATTTTATAACCTATCTAGGAGAACAGTACGACACCCACTAACTAGATTAAGTCCTTTTGCTTGTGCTTTATTTATTACCTTGCTATGTAATCTAGTCCTGGTTGAACAATAAATTTATTATTATTCCCTTTATTTAAAATTTTAACATATAAAATACATTTTTAAATATTTCTTAAAAACTATATAAAAAACATTTAAAAATATAAAAAATAGTGTTCCGCCGGTGTCGGGAGCAGGGTCCAAGCTACCGGTGGTTAGGGCTGCAGAGACAAGAATCTCCTCACAATGCGAGCCGTATCGAGGAGTACTGCCTTCTGGATCAGGCCCTTGATCCAACCGCCTAACGAGAGCCTCGAGAGATGTTGGTCGAGGCTTTCGGCTATCAGGCCATTGGCCGTTACGACAATCGGCACAATGATAGCCGAGCTCACATTCCACATGTCAACAACCTCGTGTGCTAAGTCTAGATATTTGATCTGTTTCTCTTTCTCAGCCTTCACGAGGTTCTCGTCATGCGGAATGGTAACATCGACTATCATTGCGCGGCGCACTGATCGGTCTATCACCACTATATCAGGCTTATTGGCTACAATAGTCCTGTCAGTAATGATAGACCGATCCCAGTATAACGTGACATGGTCATTTTCGAGAACTGGGTCGGGCACATACTTGTAATACGGTACCTCAGAGTCAACAAGTTTATATTTCAAAGCAAGTTGCTGGTGAATATTATTATTATTATTATTATTAGTTTAAATGTCGTTGACATATCTCGGGACCCTAGGGTCCCGGACCTTTGGAAGGCGTACGAGGGGCCGAAACCAACTCGCAGAGGCCCCTTAGACATTTTTATGTATTGAGGCACCAACCGACGATTATCCCTGTGTGCACTACGCAAGTGCACCCAACGACAACCCCAGGTTGGTGCAGGACTATTGCAGAACATGGAAACAAAATAAATTGGGCTATGGGTTTGGGTGGCTAAAGTTTACTGGTGACCTGGAACTATGGAAGGACTATGGCCCCAGCCCGATCAATGCTTTTATGTACACGGAAAAATGGCAGGGGGTGACTTGCACATTCAATAATGGGCCCGCGAAAACTGTCGCTAGCACAAAGTGACGTAGCAACTAGGGGGCAACATGTCCTGAGGTGCTTGAGGAGTGGAGAGGTATTCCACGGCTTTCAGAACAATCCCAGAGCCCGGAAGATGGTCAGAATCCCTACGAGCACTTACTGGAATACTTCCTTCCTCCGAGCACGTTTGCTCTTGCGAATCTCCACTCAAGCCGGCCAATTAAGGCAACATGAGGTGGGAGCTCTGTTCCTCTTCAGTGTTCACTCCAGCCGGCCAATAAAGGCAAGCCAGAGATGAGGAACAAGATTTCTTTCGGGAGATAGGGTCCGTGGGGTCGCTACTGCCCAACAGCTTGCCACATGCTGCCCTGCGGGTTTCTGTATCTCGCTTGGTCTGGCTCCTCATCCTAGACCTGTTACGGCAAAGTAAACTGTACCGGCACAGACCCAGAGTTTGGAGCGCGCAAGCCCCACCACGACGTCAACGTAGAGATACGTATTATTATTACTCAGGACTTATCATGTGTAATTAATCAAATTGTAAAGGTAATTGATATTATCACTTATCGCGACATAATAGTACTGTACCTACTAACAACGGAAACGTAATTTCGGGCCTAGTCATATCTGGGTTGGGTTTATATAATTGTACTATGTCGTATCATTCAGTCAATATTTTCAGAGTAATCTCGATAAGATAAGATTAAACAGTTAAATATATTGCTGACTACCGCTCTATGGTACGCAAGAGCGAGCGTGAGGTTCTGGGTTCGATTCCCAGGCCAGACAGTGTTATTAGGGTTTTCCCTCAGAAATTTCTCCGTTGCACCTTGGAGACTGAAGACATGTTCATTAAATGGCAAAAGGCTTCACATGACTCTTTAACATGAGAGGCGAAATTTAGATTTACAATACAACTTTAATTTTTTTGTCGGGCTGGATTTCCTCCTGAATGTCCTCCGCCTTGGAGTGGTTTTAGTCGGTAGACTAAAATCACCCCGGTGTTCCCCGCACACTTGCGTCGGGGGGCCGCGAGTGACGGCCCGCGGTCTTCGGGCCCCGTCCCGTAGGGGGAGTGATGCCCAATACATCTTTTGTTTTTAGTAACTTGGTGGAAATTCTCATTGCTGTCCTCCGTCCTGGGATGGACGGAGGGGTATATCCGACTTCTACTGACTAAAACCACCCCGTGTTTCCTCGCACGCAAAACGCAGCCCCCGACTAGTGTCAGCCCGCCACTGCGGGCTCCGTCTGGTCAAGCGGGCTCCCCCCGCTACGTCTAAGAGATGCGCGCATGGAACACTATGCGCCACCACCACGGGTCTTTTATGATAGGGGGCGGTGGTTGTCCCCGAGTCCACCATCCCTGGGCCCATATAACTGGAAGAGGGCATTATCTGCCCTCCGCCGACGCCCGGTGCGCCTGCTGCGGCCTGGGAGAGTACTAGAAATATCCCTCTCCCTTTCCGCTGCCTCCTTCTGTGAAATGACAGGTCCAATACACCTGTGCCAACCTCTTAGACGTTCAGTATGAGTTTCCTTGGATGGTTAAATTTTGAGTTTGTTTTCAGTCTAATCGTTCGATGATATTGAGTCCGGATTTACCTCGCACGAATATGACCATGATTGCTGATGCCTTCTGGTATGAGGATAACAGAAGGATGTATCAAATATCAAGGCCGCAGATTGATAAGTATGTGCTTTTATTTTATATACTAACTTGTTTAATGTCTGAACTTTATAGAGTGATGGCACAACACACATGGTTTGATTCGGCGTTCTTTGTTTGACAGTTTAAACGAACTCAAACCTAGTCGAATCTAGTCGCTACATATTATAAAACAAATATATTATATTAGCTACGGGTTTGACCAATGGGGCAATGGACGAAGTCATTCATGAGAAAGGTTTAGGTGTATAATTCATTAAGGTTTTGTGTAAATTGGCTGAAATATGACGATGATTGTTGAAGATGTCGGAAAAAAACATGCCGACTGGGAGCTTTCCTGGCGTACGCCGCATAAACCAATAGAGTTATTATGAAAACAATGTATTACGGAGTTTATAGGTACTTTGTTTTCCTGGATTAACATATAGGATACTTTTAATCCTGGTAGTACGTACCCGTGGGATATTTTTCGACATCCACGCGGGCAATAAAACAACAAAGTTGTACCTTTCGCAACGTCGTTTTCTCCCAATAAACATTCATATCAGTTCTGCATATCAATGTCGAGTGACATCAGCTATTGCTTCAAGTCAGAGAAATATAATTTGCATAACTCTGTGTTCTGTACTGATAATGATACGTTAATTTAGTCACGCACATTGCTAGTATTCTGTTCGACTTATTATAGCTAGTTAACTACGTTGTATTAATTTTTATAAAATAAAACATTGTAAACATTTTCCTATATCTATTTAAGCACTTTCATGCATCTTTTTAGATTAAGTGAAACTACATTTTTAAAGAATGTTTCTTGATGTACGAAAACCACATAAAAATGTGCAGAGTTTTTGCGTTAAATATTGATTAATCCGGTTTTACATAACGACCAATTAATTTTATTTGTATCCGGTATGGTTACTAGATTCTCTTGTAGTTCATAATTTTCTAGTAGTTGCGAGGTATACCGTATTTAAAATATATTAATTCCTTTGTATACTCGGCGAAGGTCCTTCTTGTCACAACTTCTAGTCTTTAAAACAAATCTTATAAAATAAATGACTGTAAACATAAGAGCGTTCATCCAAAAAGTTGGCAACGTCGCAAATAGATGTCCAATATTTCGCTGTTTTGATTAATTTGGCAATATTACTGTATGGAAATAAAATATGAAATGTGGCTATCTAGCGAACAAGAATATTAACAATGAATTGCAATTATAGCAATGAATTTGTTGTTGTAACCGTTTTAGGTGTAAAAAAGGCATTTGGAAAGTTTCAAAATACTATTTTTGCATCTAAAACTAAATATTCGGTGTTACGATAAATTATTGCAGTTCATAATCAATATGTTAATTCAGCGCCATATGTAAGCCATATTTCATATTTCCATACAGTAACATTGCAAAAATAATCAAAACAGCGAAATATTTCACAGTTATTTGCGATGTTGCCCACTTTCTGTATAAACGCTCTGCCATGAATGCCACAATTTAGTAAACATAATGGAAGTTTGAAAATGTTCTACAATAAATTATTTGATAAGTGCTATTTTCTACTAGGTACGCTACCCTACTTGTAAATTAAAGTGACCAGTGAGACTGAAAAGAAATCTGCTGTCCCATACATTTTGTCGATTCATGTGCATACAAAATAAATGATAATTGTGTGAATATTATGAGCAGATTTTTTTCGCGATTCCAGGGCTGATCTCTGTCTCTCAACGTTGGTCATAATGATGACCCTTGAAGGGGGCTTAGCGTAAACAAAAACTGGGTTTTATGTATATATTTTGATTCAATCCACTGTGCAGGTAGTGAAAATATTGTTCAAAGTAGGCTTGGTTTATGGGCTAACAATATTAAATTCAACTTCTGTACTCTCGCTAGCAATGGCAGCGCGTCTAGGCACTGCTGCACATACCTAAAGCTCGTGCGATTTAAGTAGTCACTTCGACTGATTTCCCGCGCGAGGTGCCTAGTCAATTTGGACGGGTAATATTATACGTGCAGTTTTCACTTTTCAGGAAAACAAGCGCCGTGTAAAACGGTCTTTACTCATTAATTTTTTTTATGACGTGTCGCTATAGATCTATATTTTGGCTAACATCCAGAGATGCAGTAAACGTATATTTTAAGATTCTATAATGACATCATTTGAATATTTCCGTGTATAATTTACATAGTAGACGCATTCGGTTTTATGAGAAAAATGCATGTGAAACAGTGAAAAATAAAATGCAGTTTTGAGTTTTATAGTCTACGGTCACTCGACCTTGCAGTTATGGGCCATTACTAAGAAATAGCGTACTTTAACTAAACCGTAACAAAGTGGCATTCAAAGTAGAGGAGACTATACAAATGAGACTACTATGTTTGGATACAAGCGTCAATATTGTTGCATGGCTATTGTAATAGCTTTCTTACGAATATTTACAGAATAACATTACGACCATCTGCCAACTAATGTATAATTGCAATTTGCTAGACTCATGGGTTACTATAATATTTGTACGGTCGGCACAAAAGTCGCTCGGCACAACCACAAAAAATTTACCTTCTTTACAGTTAATTATTATCGCGTAGGTACTTAAGAGTTCATAATACCTCAGTTCAAATTCACTCCTTATGTCGCTCGCACGATACTGCTCGCGGACTGAGTGGGAACGAGATTTAGCGGCGGGGAGAAGCCTTGGAGCCCCAAGGCGTCAATTGTTTAGGTAATTTCTTTTATCGGCGCAAATAATGGTAATTAAAAATAAATAAAAAAACATGGTAATTTATAGTTAGTTCAGTTATTATTTAATGTTTCATGATCTATTTTGAAGTATTTTTTT
This sequence comes from Agrochola lota, assembly GCA_947364205.1. Lineage (NCBI taxonomy): Eukaryota > Metazoa > Arthropoda > Insecta > Lepidoptera > Noctuidae > Agrochola > Agrochola lota. Next base: position 9,809,150 of record OX376223.1, on the reverse strand, counting down.
AATACCAGCGGTTTATTCTTTGGTTTAGAGGTAACTTTGTAAATCCGATCCAGATTTTACTTAACGTTTATTGATTGCAACAACAACAACTACTGATTGGAATCGTGTTTACTTAACATTAATCCGATACGTTACCATATATTTATTTCAAAATTAATGCTCGATATAAGAGAGGACTGGAAGTGTCGTGATGGCCGAGTTGTTAAGGCCTCGCCTCTCATGTATGAGGTTGTGGGTTCAAATCCGGGCAAGTACCAATGTGACTTTTTCAATTCATATGTACTTTCTGAGTTTATCTTGGACATTACTGACATCGGTGAAGGAAAAACATCGTGAGGAAACCTGGACTTATATAGTTAATATAAGTCTGAAATCGCCAACCCGTCTTGAGCAAGCGTGGTGATCAATGCTCGTGCCTTCTCTGTATGAGAAGAGGCCTTTGCCCTGCAGTGGGACAGTAACAGGCTGGTATTATTATTATTATAAGAGAGGACAATGCTAAGTAATTTGAGGTATTATAGACTCTTAAAAAATAGTTTTGGGGACCATTCTAAATGGATGCTTTTCATAATAACTGCCTGAATTCCTCTTCTTTACCTAGGTACTAGAATGCCTGGTCCATTATATTCATGGTATACTTTGCAAGTAATATGATTAAATAAGCACTGTTTTTCCAGGACCACATACCTAATGATCCGGCTGGTCGCGTTCCCGCAAAACAGATTCGTGGCCGTCGAAGCGGTCAATGTCAATGATAAGGAGTGGATATTCGGTTGCAACGCAAAATATACCTATTTTTCTTATAGATACTGGTAAGTACTGTTTCTATCTCTTTCTTTTCCATAGGAATCTACCCTCCGAAGGGCTAGCTTCAGCTTTCAGATTAATTGACTCTATGTAAAAGGATTATCTTCAATAATGCCTCAAAATTATAACCTACAATATATTTTGTTAATTACACACGAAAAATCAAACGTCAAACGTCGTCGTTGCTGAGGAGTCGGGCTGGCACCTGGCACGTTAAATCTGTGATTATTCAAAAGCATTTTATATGGTTTTATTGAAATCAATGCTTTTGACTCATGCGTTTTGTGAAGCATACATTACATACCAATAAGTACGTAAAATCCACTAAGTTCATGGATCGCTGGATACTGTAAAAACTGCTAGGTACCGTAACTATAACGGTCAAGAGGAAATCTATACAACCATGCCTAAGCAGATTGGTAATGGCAGTTTGTTTTTATCCTACAGGATAATGCTATTGTATTGTACATATGTATATCCTCTCTGAAATTAAGTATTTAGGTTCTTGATAGAAACCTAAACTCTCAAACTCTTTATTGCATTCATGTGTACATTTAGGTGTTACATTTATGTAAGTAAGTTCCAACATGAAACCCGGTTAGGGCACGGCAACATAATATACGTATTGTATACTCGTATAATAAATTGGACAAAACAAGCACTCAGTGCAAGTTTGTTAAACAAAATTATCATCGATAATAATATTACTAGTATTAAGTTTATGTAGTTATTTTAATTAATATCATGAGGTTATTACATTATTTTATTTATGTATATTAATTATACTATACATAAAGAGACATTCATTCATTGCAGAGTCTTTATAGATTCTGCAATCGTAGTTTTTAATATCATAACATAACATCACGCCTCTAATCCTCGAAGGGTTGGGCAGAGGTGTAGATACCTACAGTACACCCACATTTCGCCAGTTATGTTTAAGTCCCATGTAATAGGAGCTAGCCTATTGCCATCAACCGGGCACAAATCCAGACTCCGGGCTGCTACTGAGAAATTCCAGATGGAAAACCCAATAACACTGCCCGACCTGGCAAGCGAACCCGGGACCTCATGCTCAACAGTGGCGCTTGCGAAGACTATAGCAACGAGGCACTCGAGGTTTAATATAATTTAGTACAGAAATCCGTCACTAAATTCTAGGATGATAACTTTGCTCTTAATAAAAGCGTAACGATGACTAATACGTAATTAATCAAGTAGGTAGACTATCGGGGCTAACCAACGACCTTTGCATGTCCAGCTATCTAGAAATGACAAAGTAAGATCACATTTAGCCCTCAATGTCATAACTGGAACACAAAGATGTATTGCTTATTTTGAGGCCAATGACTTGCTTACTGCAGTTATTGGCCGATAAGCGATATGACCCTGTAAATGTTATTGAATGGAGATTTGACATAGTTCTTGAAATTAGAGGAAACTTTGGATTTATCAATCAGTATTTGCCTATTCATGTTTTGAGAGAGAGGCAATCAGTCATTTAATACACATATATACAATAAACAATGGAAATTATAGTCATGTACTTTTTTTTTTTAAGTTAGTGCATCCGAGATATGTAATAACGACAAAGATTGTGAGTTAATGCTGTGTATTTAATAAGTTGGTAAACCTTTATAAAAAAAAAACAATATTTTTTTATTTTAGCAAACACGCAGTATCGTTGGGAGAACTTAGCCGTTGGACGAGCGCTGCTAATGATTTTGGACGACGTAAACTAGCAACTATTAACTTACACAGAATTAAAGAGGAATACCCTGATTGGTCGCATGTCATCGTCAAAGTATCGCCTACTAGGAAACCGGTGAGTAAAATACATAGCCATAGATCACAAAGAAATTCGAAGCGGTATGATAATCATTTGCCATACCTAGGCGTAGTAATTATGATTGGATTTCCAAGGATGCTATAGGCCCCGTTCACACGGCGATGATCCCTACTATATTTCTAGACTCGGAAGCCATAAGCAATTAAGTCAAAAGCTTTAAAGATTGACTTAAGTGCCTACGGCTTCCGAATTTAGATTTTTCTATACGGGGTGTCCGGGACATCGACGCGAAGCCGGTTACCATGGATTCAGTACATGTTTTTTTTTTATAATCTCAAAGACGGTTTTTTTTTTTTTTTTGTCATCATCCCTATTTTTGTATCACGTGGCAGTTCCATACTGCATCTGTTTTAATCATATGAACGGTGGGATGTGGACGTGTCAACCTTTAACGGTAAAATATCGAACAGCGACTTGTGAACGAGGCTTAATATTTGAAATAAGAACCTACATTTATTTATTTATTTACTAGCTGCCCGCCCCGGCTTCGCACGGGTAGCACTAAGTACTTATCAACGGCGCACCTACCTACCTATCTAGCTACCCTTCCTACCTACAGTATTAATATCGCTATTAACAAATAGGGGTTGGTGGCAGGAGGGTGAAAATTTAGGCTTGTATGTTTTTTTTTTATTTAGTGTGGATCACCCTTATCACTTAGGGGTATGAAAAACAGTTTACGTCTTATTCTCAGACCTACTGAATATACACACAAAATTTCATAACAATCGGTCAAGCCGTTTCGGAGGAGTTTTGTTACAAACCAGGGCCAAGGCCAACTACATTAGTTAAAGAAACAAAAATATATTTATTTTAAGCACAATAACAAAAGTATACTCGCAACAGTCATACGCTCACCTCACAATCATTTATTTGTAGTCTGTGGTCATCAAAATACTCCAGACGTACTGACAAGATCTGCTTTGATTCATCCGCGAACGTATCACAGTCAGGCTTAGCGTCATAAGTCACCTAAGCTTTTGTTATTATGAGTATTGACATAAGTAATCGTATTAATCATCACATATTTAATAGCGATAGGCACTCAAAAATTATCGGAGTTATCAGTAATTTTATCCGTAATGCTAATGACAGCCGGAATTTCCTTCCACATTAGCTGGTTGTTGAGCACTAATGTATTGATAAGATCTGTTAAATCTGTCGGTGGGGTGAATGAATGACTGGCAGACAATGCATAGCTTTAGCAAACAATCGAAATAATAACATGAAAATACGCTTACTCATAAAGGGCAGCTAAAAAACGATTTTTCAAAGTGGCAGTGGCAATACTTATTTTGCCAAAAATGATAAAAATTGCTAACATTTTAGTTTTAGAGAGCATAAGCATAATCAGCCCATAATTTTCCCACTGCTGGGACCCAGGCCTCCTCTATGTGAGAGGGATGGGGCCATAATCCACCACGCGGGCCCAGTGCGGGTTGGCCGGATGTCACACGTCTTCGCATGTCAGCTTTAGATAAACAAACACGATTTCGCAGTATGATGTCTGTATACAAAATAATGTTTATCATTTTCTTGACATTTGTCTCTGACGTCACACATACGGAAATGGGTGAGGTATAATCTTTTAATAGCTGAGAGCTTCCATCATTTCGGTGAGCAAGGGAAAGGGCATTTATTTTAGTCCTTCGTGTATTGGTGTGTTGGCCACATTCCAGGATTAAAAATGTTGAATGATTAATGTAAAATACCGAAGTAAAATGCGTAATTTATTAGTAAGACTTCATTACAGAAGATTCATGTAGGGTGGCTATTAGAAATAAAAGTCATAGTAATATTTACGGCCTTGTCACGCGGGTATTAGCCTTACGTGGATTAAAATGCCTAATTTTGTACAGAAAGCACATATTAAGAGCGTTTATTCTAAAAGTTGGCAACGTCGCAAATCAGCTTCCAAATCATGACCTAAAATATTAATAATGAATTGCAATTCACGTTGCAAAAAACTGAATTTTATGTTGTAACCGTTTAAGGGCTGCCGCACATTTGGCGAGGCACAGCGCATAGCGGTTGTCACTGCCAAACAAATATCAACATTACCTTGCTTAAAATAAAGTCGAAAATAAATAACCTGAGACGCGCTCCTTTTTCCGCTTAGATACACTCTCGAGCTAATGGAAGTTTATTTATTCTCAACTTTATTTCAACTGTTGCATCGTCGATATTTGTTTAGTAGTGACAACCATGCTGCGCTAAGCGCCGGCCATTAGCTGTAAAAAGGGCATTTGAAAAGTTTGCAAACACTTTTTCTACATAAAAAAAACGAAATATTCGGTTTTACTATATTAATTATTGCATTTGATAATCAATATTTTAGTTAAGCGATATGTCTTATTTCCATACAGTAATGTTGCCAAATAAATCAAAACAGCGAAATATTTGACAGCTATTTGTGACGTTGCCAACTTTCAGAAAGCACACATTAATGTACTAAATGCACACATCATGTAAACAAAATACTATCGTGCAGTTACGGCATGATTTGCACGAATGTTTAATCTGGCATTACAAAGACTTTATAATATAACATATGGCAATCGCGGGCGCTTCTGTTCTCTTTTTCAAACAGTCAAATCTAATGAAAATATTTTATTTCACTTATACCAACATGGGCACTTATGAAACGTCAGAAGCTAGGTGCACGATTCTAACTGGTCGTATCCTATGGAGAAGAGCCGGTATGAAACTCCACGGTTACCCTTTTAAAATAAATGGCTTTTACAATGTTTTCGAATTACGGTGTTAATAGGTATGGGAGGACAGTGTAGGCCTGTCAACAAGTACAAGCACTTCACAAAATAGAAAATGGTCTAAAATATACAGTCTATTAAGCCTACAACGTTCTCACATTCACAAAAAATTAAAGAAGAAAAAGTCTAAAATTATCTCATATGTATCAGGCCATAAATAAATATGAAAGGAAACGAAATTATATTTAAGACTATTAAAAAACTTGCCCTTTATTTTCAGATAGTCCTAAACGTTGACATAAACGATCACGCATCACGTCAGATCGAAGTGGACCTTCCTTCAGATTTCTCCTTCGGAAAGTTCGTAATACTGCAAGAGACTGAACAAGACAGTCTGTACTACGAACTGGTATTAAAAGACTTCAATATATTACATCAGGCGTATCTACTACATGTAGAACCTACTGCGAGTTGTAAAGCTGTGCAGTATCATGTATCGGCGGAATTTCATGTACCGTGGGCGCCGAACCATGAGAACTATCATTATTTTACGTGAGTATTTCTTTAAAATGTCGAGCTATGTACCGCAGATTAAGCGTTAAGGCGCATATGAATACGGATGTTTCACGCCGCAAAATCATTTAAATAAAAATCGACTGTTGCTACGACACAATAAAGTGCAATTCAGGTCGCACAGCGCTAATTACCTACAGTTATATTCACCTAGAAGTTGCGTCTCTTTCTATCGCGTAACTCTTATATCTTCTGACTACGTTACACTCACTGAGTTGGACCGACAAGACGGACCCGCTGCGTACTTGTAGGTTCATACTTAAAATGCGGAGTATTCATCTGTGGTTAAGGAATAATAGTAGCAAGTCTTGACGCTTCTAGATTAAAAAAAAAAAAATATTGGACTTATTAACAAGAAGGTAGGATGCATATTTCTGTAAAAGTTTCTCGACGATTTGGACACGCAGCACTGTCAGACTTGTACTTAAACGCTGCAGTTTTAAAAGCATATTATTCTTAAGAGTTAGTAGTAGAAATAACCTGAAGTGATGTTACTCAATTAACAGTTAATTTTGCATGTTCGGCAAGAGATTTTATTGACCTTTAATTCAAAAACCTTAATCCCTATGATACGATGCAATCATTTTGTTGTGTCCAGTAAGCAAAATCAAATTATTTATGGATGTTCTCATATATTTTATTACTTTAGTCCATTCGTAAGACGATTCATCTTATTATGTAGGTGACTTGAAAAACATGTATTTTTATTAAAGTATGTTTTTTTTTTAATCGATGAAACATTTCAGGCACGTAAAACAAACACCAATGAAAATGAGGTTGTATAGAAGTAACCCTAATGTCACAGAAGGGCTTGAGGCTACAGAGCATGTGAAAGTAACTTTATTGTTAGACCCACAGTGTACATACACCATAAGGTAAGTTTTAAAATGTAGGTACAACTTGTTCACTCTGAAATGACGCGCCCCACTACTGTATTACCGATAGACATCCGCATTACCGTGTGCGTATATGCGGAAGTGAGGCGCGTCATTTCAGAGTGGACAATCTATAAACATAAATTAATATTATGTCATATAATATATTATGGTATAAATACTGAGTACTGAACAACTTCTTTTACAAGATCTTTGGTGACATCTATTAAAGGATTATTATTCAAATTAACGTTTGTGTTCTACACAAATTATGGATGGTCCAGGAATAAAATACCGACTCCATAAAATCATAGAATAAGGAAACAGTACATGCTCGATATAGACTGTAGCCAGCCTTCTTTATTGATCTCATGACTGCCACATTAATTATTGGGAGGAAAATCGACTTTTTCAGATATCTCTAAAACCGTATTTTTTTTTGAAAATCATTAAAACACATTTCAGCATATCCACATCGTGGTACCTCCGTCTTGCACAGATAGCTCGCAACTACAGCCTAGTCCTAATACCTTACGCTGCAGCCATAATATTATTAGCTGCAAGAAGCAACATGCTACAGATGCAGGAACACGGCTCTTGTGTGTCGCTACACAGTGCATTCATGAGTGAGGGGGTCAAGCCGTACTACGCACTCCTGTTTGGAAGGCTCGGCGCTTCGGTTTTTCTGTAAGTATATCATTTAGCTGTAGAAAGCAAATTGTGACGTATACAAGTTACTTACACATGCAAGAACACGGCTTTTGCGTGTCGTAACACAATGCGTTCATGAGCGAGGGTGTCAAGGCTTACTATGCAGTCCTGGAAGGCTCGGTGCTACGGTTTTACCGTAAGTTAATAGCATAACATCACGCCTGCATTTTCCGAATGGTTGGGCAGAGATGTATACAGGGTGGGAGAGACATCGACGCGAAGCCGGCTACCATGGTATCAGTACATGATTCTGAACCCCCCTGCGTTGAAATTTTTCGTTGGTTATTTTTAAAAAAATCTGCTGTTTCATAGAAAAGTACGTAAGTAGTAAGTAACGCAGGGGGGTTCAGAATCATGTACTGAATCCATGGTAACCGGCTTCGCTTCGATGTTCCGGACACTCCGTATAGTAGGTACACCCACATTTCGGCAGTTTGGTTTAATTCCCATGGAATCTGAGTAGATCTTTTTTAGAAAAAATATGACGGTGTTTTTTTAGGTTTATACAAATGCCAAAAAATTTGGGAGTGTAACAAAAGGACACCACGGAAGAAGTAAGTAACGCACGTCAATATGCTAGGCTAAAATGTCTAATTTTATGCAGATCCGCGATTAATCAATAGCATATCTTTTTATGCCATGTCATCTTACTTTTCCATTTTTGATAGTACTAAATTAAAATACCTACTATATCTTTCATTTCAGTTCCATTCCCGTACTATCATTTATATTCGAGAATGCGAGCTGGCAGAACCAAGAACTGCGGTACTTCATAAAGTCTTTGCTGGTGGTGCCCGCGTATATGACTGCGCTAGGCGTCGTGAACATCATGGCGGCAACCGTGCTTGCCGTCATGGTGTTCTCCTCCCAGATAGCGCATAGACTCCTGTTTAGGTATGTATTAATGGCGATAAACTAACTATCCAGGGCTTAAAGTAAATAATAGTATGTTCTGCGTATGTAAGAACCATTTTTCTGCATTGCATGAGAACACAATTTTAACGTCAAACGACGTATATATCTACCCATGTCCAGAAACCGCCAATCAGCAAGCATGACGTAGAATGCCAAGGCGGCACAGGCTGGAGCAGACGGGATACGGGAGGCGGAGAACAGGGTGTTGTGGTGTAACTTAGGACAGGTATACCCCGATTGAAACTCAAGTGCGGATCGGAACATGAGGCGAGTCGCTGCGCAGTAACGAATTCATGGGTCAGCGGGGGTGAGGGGTGGGGTACTGCGCAGCGAGTAGCGCCCTTCAGAGCCGCTATTAAGTTTGAATCGAACTGCATAAACAGTAGTGGATTGTGATTATAGACTGAGTTGATTGATTGAGGTAGTCGCGATTGTGACTTCCATTTTTTTTGGGAGAGGTAGTGTACTTATTTTGTAAGCTATGTGTGAGATGAATGAATTTATATAATAATGCCTTAAAAGTGGAAAAAGTAATTTCAATGCTTTCCAAAGACCTGTACGTTGCAAAGTCATGATTATAGCTTGTTCCCTGTCATAAGAAGAAGCCTTTATTTAGGTGCAACCAGATTGCCATCGATCGATGACATCGACTGTTCAGATCGATGCAGTGTGGTGTATAGCAGTCAAATTAAATTGCTTGGATCACGTAATACTAAAGACCAAATTTTCGGCCCATGCACTAGTAGCGCATTCTGCTCTTACAGACCATGAAACAGTACAGATGTCACAGGAGCCAACATACACTGCTGCTTGTTATCGACGTCGATCGACCGCAATCTAGTTGCACCTTTAGTCATACAATGGTTTTATCTTCAGGATAATGTGGCGTGGTGGAAGTGTTCTCGCCGAAAAGGTGGCGTCGGGTCTTCAGAAGGTGCCGATGGTGGTGAGTGCGGGGCTCCTGTGTGCCACGCCGCTGTCGTGTGGAGCCGCCGCGCTCGTTGCCGGCGCGGCCTTCTATGCGTTTATGGTATGTTTATATCTTTACCGGAAAAATATATTAACGTGAGTTGTAACAATAAGCTTTGTAAGACTCAGATTGCAGGATAACCTCCAAACTAGCCAACTTAAATACAATTAAATTCCTACTATCGACAGTAAAATCAAATGTAAGCGTGAAATTCGGTTAGCTTGGGACCAGTCCTATCACCTTGCCAAAGATTTCCTTTTTGCTAGTGACCTATGTCCAGAAGAGCACTTTGATAACATGGAAACATTTTAGCCTTTACTTACATAAAAGTTTAATCCTCCTTTTCAGCTCTCTAAAATGTATGAAGAATACCTCGAAGATTACGTATACAAACTAATGGCGAAAATAGGCTCGAGAATGTGCCTAATGTTTAAGAGAAAGAACAAAAATATCAACAATGAGACTGAAACAAGGCTTGTAAAAGCTACAGTATCTACTAGTCAAAATGGGAAGAGAACTCAGGACAAAGCAACTAGTATGAAGTCAGAAGAGACTTGTCAAGTGAATGGAAAGAAGGAAGAAAAGCATTCGGATGTCGATGAAGATCTGAGCAGTTTGAATTTCCACATGTTGATGTTTTTTATGTGGCTCACTGTCACTCTAGTCAATGTACCCGCGCTTTTGACGTGGGCAAGGAATTTTTCGTAAGTGATATTAATTTTTGATTTCGTTCCTGGAATTCAATCTTGAAAAGTAACATAAGACCCTCACGCTCCCTGGTCGTGACAGGCGACCAATATCACTCCTTCGTGCTATTGAAAACGTATTCTTAGATACAGATACATGAACCTAGTTTAGAAGTCAGAGTTTTTCTGGACCACTAATTAAGGCCATATTTTAGAAAAAAATGTAAATGCATTTATGGAGTTATAAAAAATATTATTGTAATTATTTAGGGCTTGGACTAAGATATATTATTGTTAAGCACAGTAATCATTATGACATTCTCTATTAGAAAGGCTATGATCACTTGTAGACAGATTAAGATCGTTTATTCTAAAAGTGGGCAACGTCGCAAATAGATGTCAAATATTTCGCTGTTTTGATTAATTTGGCAATATTACTGTATGGAAATATGAAATGCGGCTAACTAGCGAACTAGAATATTAGTAATGAATTGCAATAATAACACTGAATTTGATGTTGTAACCGTTTTAGGTGTAAAATAGGCATTTGGAAAGTTTCCACAATTTTTTTTACATCTAAAACTAAATATTCGGTGTTACGATTTTAATTATTGCATTTCATAAGCAATATTTTAGTTCACTAGTTAGCCACATTTCATATTTCCATACAGTAATATTGCTAAATTAATCAAAACAGGTAAATATTTGACAGCAATTTGCGACGTTGCTAACTTTTAGGATAAGCGCTCTTAAGAACTTTCTTAATCATTTACTAACAGCAATTGTGTGACTCATTCTCGTCTATTTCGCGTTGTCGTATGGGACTTTTCTACGCACGTCGCGGTGGGGTTATGTGAGTGTGGGTGTCAAGCCAGTATTTTCTCGAATCTTCCATATGATTTCAGGTACAGCATTGTATTGAAACCAGATACATCTTATCACACTGGATTAATGATGTCTGCTTGTTCCACCTGCGTGTGGCAGATGAATGGGCCCAGGAAAAATCTGTGAGTATCAGTGCTACTAGAATTTTAGTTAGGATTTAATACAAACCTCTGAGAACAGAAATATTTACATGTGACTAGTCGGGTTATTACTGGTATTCAGCTGCATCCGGTTAGACTGGAAGCCGACCCCAATCCCATAGCTGGGAAAAGGCCAGGCAGATTGGGCAGATTGATAGTAGTCGGGTTATTCGAATATTATATCAAATCTGTTCGCAAATCGCCGAAGTATAAATTGGCTTTGGTTATTATTTATTATAATATTTCTCTTTATTTACAGGAGACACTACGAATCCGTAGCAGCTCTACTGTTTACTATGGCAGTATTCATACTAGCGTTGGGCCCTCTATCGTTAACCATCGTCAACTACGGCGTAACACTCATGTTCGCTGTAATAACCCTGCAGCAGGTCTGCGATAAAGAAGAAGTAAGCGATAGTTCAAGTCCAGTAAAAGAAAATACTCATAAACCAGACGATGACATTGAAAAGGAGAAAGACAGTGCAAATGAAGAAAAAGAACCCAGTGAGAAAAGAAACGAAGAAAAATGTGACGAAAATAGTGATAAAACAAGTGAATCTTCCGAAATGGAAGACGCTGTTGAAGATTGTGATGTGTGCAGCGAAAGTAGAATATTCAACTTGATGAAGCGACTTAGAGACAAATTGAGTTTTACTGAAAATATGTAGTGCAGAATAGCACTGCGTTGCATTTGCAGTGCTATTCGTTATTAATTTACAATATTTTTTTGAACACCGCTTATGCATACTGTGACAATACATTACCACTATTTTTTTTTTTGGTCTTGTTTGGTTCATACTACTAGTGAGTCGATTAAGATTGTTCCAAGAGAAGGAAAATAAGTTAACATTTTGTCTAAATACGCAGAAGTGCGAAAAAAGTATCAGACATGATGAAATTGCAAACAGGTTCACCATTTTTAACTATAGCAAATTTTTTTGTGCAAGTTTCATAATATTTTTATATTAATTATTTATTTTGATTACCAATTTCCAGTGAATGACGCCTCGAAATCCTTTTTGAACCTAAACTTCTTAAATTATTGTTTATTAGACAACTACAACAAAAAAAAAAAAAAATTTTTTTAGCTTATGTTGTGAAGAGGCTGTGTTGTTATACCTCACCGTTTTCCGTAAGACATAATTATATATTTTTACTATTTAAACTTTATATCCATTGTATCAATATTTCATAACACAAACTCGATTCAAAGTAAAGCTTTGAAATATTTGTTTTTATAGTGATGATAAGGATGTACAGTAACATTTTTAATGGCCTGAAGTGCACGACGCATCGGTAATGCGTCCATGCGTCATCAAGTACTGTCATGGTCACTTAAATTTTGGAAATGTAACTGTATTTGACAAGATATAGAGTTCTTATTTCTATGTTTTAGTTTGGGTCGAGTTGTTATTGTATGCGACTGCCATATTGTCACTAACACACAATTTCTTCCTATAATATTAAAAATACGTTTTATCTATACTGCACTGGTCTGCACATAGAGGCCTAGTTTAAAGACATAGTCACATTTAATTAAAATATTATAATAATTACTTCCTATTAGAATAATTATTTCCTTCCTGAGATTATCATCTGTGAGTAAATGTTTTTGTGTAACCTTTTTTTCGTGAGGTTAGTGACTAACCTGGTGTCAGAGTTTTAAAGCCGGCCATGGGCCTCTGACTTGGTTTCACATGCCGTCGATAAATATCTCTCAGGCATGCTGGTTTCCTCACGATGTCTGTGTTTGTTTGTTTTTGCGTAATGGTAGCTAGTCTTAAGTTACGAGTGGAGTAAGAATTATTTTAAATGTTAGTGATACTACAATGTTTCAATATAGATAGACAAGGGATTACCTTTCATCCTAGCTGCATAGCACTACTCATCTTATAGAGTTTTGAAAAGTAGGGATTCATCTTACAGAAAAATCATGCCAGCAAAGGCTCTGTAACAATCCTTTACAATGTGCGCTCTTATCATATCTTACGTCACGGTATTATAAGTGGACGTTCCCGTCCATGTCCATAAAATGTATGAAAAATAAAAATACGTGCACGTTATAACGTTATCGTGGTAGGAAATTTAAAAGCGTCTTCATACATTTCCTTATATTTTACTTCTCTGTGTCGCCCACGATAATATGCCGATAATATGTGCTTTTATAATTTCTAATGTGCCGACGTTAGAAATTATAAAAGCACATACCTAATAGAGGGTGTAATTTCCTTGCCTTTTTAATGTCATTGAGTAGGCAATACACTAAAACATTATTTATTAATGACCTTTATGAATAAGGGGGTAATATTGATAAATTTGATCATGCATCACTTGACCCAGCTAGGTACAAAAGTAATAATCCTGTCTGATATGACTTAGTTAGCAATTTAGTAGCAAGTAGACTATAATTACTCATTGGCTCTCGAGCATGTGCCTTACACAAGGCTAGTTAAAAACCAGTAGCTGGCTTGTTTAGGTAGGTATTGATATTTACCTTATAATACACTTGTAATCTAAATAATGCCAGTAATAAACAAGAGACATCTTTAAACAAGTATCTATGAATTACAATGAAATTTGACATGAATGACGGTTAAGAGTTATGAACTCCTATACAGCATCTTACTGGACCGGAATTTATTGTAACAGCTAGCACCTGATAGTCTTCCATTGTAATACTGTATGTTTTCCAAGGATCTAATTGCTAGCCATAGTCTTGCCTACAGCTTCCAATAAGTCAAATAACAACAAAACGCAAGCACAATATTTTCTCTTTACTAAGTATCAATAATTATCCACACCACATAGTACCGCTTGGTATGAATGAATCAATTGGGCCAAAAACCCACTGCATGTTAAGTAATAAAGAGATGGAGTGAGGGCCTTATCACACTGGCGACATGCCAGCGAGTGATCAGCGAGGCGATTGTTCAACGTGTTCGCCGCGTTTGCGTGACGAGAGCGATTGACGTGAGTTTACAAGAGAGAGCGAGGCAAGCAGGTGGAAAGTATTGTGAAAACGCGGCGTATTCGTCTCATAGTTGTTCTTAAGTTCGCTTCACACCCGCTGTTCACAATTCGCCTCACTGGAAACACGCTGGCAAATCCTGTGTTAACGCTCTAAGAGTAGTTCTATATTTTTTTATTATCTGTGTGTTTTAGACCCAAGTATAGTGAGAAGTATGTTAGTAAATTATAAAGATATACTCGTCTGAATCTTTATAGTATAATCCATATTAATAAGTAAAATCTTTACATATATAGCACATTCAGATAAAATCTTTACTATTTTGCACATTGCATACAATTTTGTTCCCTGTGTACAGAACATAATATCTGAATGTGTTTAATTTTTAATCACTTGAAATTAAATTCTATGGTGCGATTTGCTACATGCACATTTCTAAACCACTCTTTGTCTCAAAAATCATTATATCATGTTGACCTTAGAAAATTTCTCTGAAAGTTAGTGTTAAATAAACATCTTTTGTCAAGGTTCATACAATTCTTACATTAATTTGTGTCTGATGTATCTGTATATTACTTTTATGGAAATGATATTGACTGAATTATTTTTAAAGCTAAAACTACACCTCTATACCTGCTGCACAAGTGCAGAGGTGAAATTAAGATTTGTTATCTGATATGTAATAAAACCACTATGAACCTTATAAACTATTTTATTTGAGAATAATGAAATACACAACTGTTTGGAATACACTTCTGATCATGGTGGTGGCTGAATTTTTCAGGAAATGCTCCTATTTCTTCCCCTTTTTGCCTGCTGGTTTCTCTTCATTGTTTCTTGGGTTTTGCCAGTTTAATGGGGTGCGGCGGTACATAGGCCATGGAGGAACTGTCAAGATCGCAGCGAGGATGAATCCAGCCCCCAGAATGTACACAGATTGTGAGAACTGTTGAACGATGTAACCCCATACGAAACCAACTATACTGAACAGCGTAATTATGGCTCTGTATAGTTTCTCAGCTTTGGCCTGGCCAACATAGTCAATATGAGTGGGTATAGAAGTGAAGAAATCCATATTTATTAATTAAATTTGGAAAAGAGTAAAATCCGATTTGCAAACTAACCACAACAAATTAAAAACGTTTTGACAACGTCAAATGACACGTCATACTAAGTTTCGATCGATGAACCGGCGAGAATACAATATAAAGCCTGGACCGTACTACTAACACTAGGGCGTAACATTTTTAAAGCACTTTCTTTCTTATATATATATTCTTATGCTTATGACAATAATGTCAATGCTATGGTTTCAAAATAAATCAGGAGCACAGTTATAATTATAAAAGGTTCCTTCACTTTCTTTTAATTTCTAGTTATCTCATCATTCATATCATAAACTAACTTAAAAATACAAAACGATAGCTTTGTGCTGTCAGTCAGAGTACTTTTTATATTTTTTCTCTAGTTATATAATTATACAATTTAAATATAATAAATTGCAATAAACCTAAGTACTTTCTAACTAGAATATCTCCTCGTAATTAATTACAAGGCACCGTCGTCGTAACCGAAATGTAAAATAAAAAATAAAACACGAAATTACCACCACAAAAAAAAACCTACTAATGTAGTAAGACTACACTTTCGTAAAAATCTTTTTGAAAATGTTATTTATGCTTCGTTATAAAGACTGTTTTTTAAATGTTTAAATATTTTTATATAATCTAAAAACTAAACATTTATATATATTTAAAGTAGCCCACCGATTTTGGTAACCGGGTTCAAGTTACCGGTGGTCGGGGCTCATAAGAGAGCCTGAGACACGGCACATATCGTTAGGTAGGAGGTTCGTACCTAACGATAAGCCCCGTGTCCTGAAATAACGATTTCTGGATCAAACCCAAGGGCTTCAATCTCAAGATCAAAGGATCAAGATCCAGTTACCTAACGAGAGCCTCCTCAGGTGTTGGTCGAGGTTCTTGGCTATTATGCCATTACCCGTCAGGACTATCGGCTCAATGACCCCGTGGGCCGCGTGCCTGTATGACCAGATGTATGAACGTAAACGAGACAAAAGGAGTATGTAAGAATCGTAACAGGTGACGGTCTGTAGTTTCTGCCTACCCCCATGGGAAGAAGGCGTGAGATTGTGTATGTATGTAAATTATCTTCTAAATTGTAATTTGCTCAAAATGTTCTGATGTTTTACTTTGATACAAATTTATTATTGCAATTATTTTTCTATTTGACATGGATTGGATTGCATTTTGGACCAATTAAAAAACAATATTATGAGGGTAGATCGTTCCCTTACTATCGATTACTTTTGATAATCTATTTTCCATAAAAAAGGTAGGTAATCATAACATGTATAGCAATACCATCTACCACTTTTCCGTCAGTCGATTGTCAACATTCAGAACGATCAGACTCATTAGGTTAATTTTTAGTTAACAACAAAGATAATTAGTTTTATTTTCAAAAAGTACAACAAACAAAATTAAGAAACAAAATGACAACTTTCAAGCAAGTTCCTCTCACATGCGGTGGCCATACTAGACCAGTCGTGCATTTGGATTTTAGTGACGTTACAAAAGATGGGTTTTATTTAATTTCGGCCTGCAAAGGTGAGTTTTGACGACTAATTTGTAATCAGTGTGCCCTATCGCCTTGGCCTATATTTGGGTTGAAGTCTTGCAAGTGTGTTGGTGCGTGTGAGTAGTGCTCTGGCGTGACAGATGTTGGTGACGAGATGTGTTCGAAAGGCCTTCACTTTTCTTGTTTGTGTGGAGTTGTCCGCTCGGCCGGCGTGCATTCTATGCATGTTGTGACCTTCTCTTTCCGGACATGCAGGAAGTACCTTGAGTATCCGCTCGTATGTTTCCTCGGCTGCTCGCCTTGAGGCTTGCGCTCGTGCTTTTTATTCATGTACTTACCTACCGGCAGAATGACATACAAGTTCCACGCCTTTGTGTGCTCATGAATTGTTGCAGGCAGTAAATTTTGTTCCTATGTTGAATGTTGACATTTCACCCATTGTGGGTCACCTTGTGCTCACTCAAGGTTTGTCAAAGTACTTGACATTAATGTTTACTATATGGAAGGGCTTAAAAACATGTCACTAAGCTACTTTCAATATGTGGCTGTACAAGGAAAATTGTCAATAACACTTAATGATATAATTGTGCCTTCCTGTCATTGTTCTTCTATGTGTACACAATCTATCATTAGAAAATCTGATATACTTTTTATCTAACTTACTATTACAGTTGTTTTATTATTTCTTATGACAGTGGTCATAGTATTTTATTGAACAGCTGTAGCGCTAATGATTGCCTTGTATTAATAAGATAGTTTATATTCTAGGTAGGGCCTTTCTACTACATAATTAACATGTGTATTTGACAGTGTGAAAAGCTAACACAATGGTTAGTACAAGATGTGTTTAAAAAAGGAAAGCCTTGTTTTACTTTACAAGGAAAATTTTAAGATGTTATCATTTGCAAACAATGCTAAAGAAATACCCATTCAAACTCAAACCATTTATTTCAAATAAACCAATTACAGCACTTTTGA
Organism: Agrochola lota; assembly: GCA_947364205.1. Classification (NCBI taxonomy): domain Eukaryota; kingdom Metazoa; phylum Arthropoda; class Insecta; order Lepidoptera; family Noctuidae; genus Agrochola; species Agrochola lota. Next base: position 9,791,481 of record OX376223.1, on the reverse strand, counting down.
TTTGTCAGGGGGTTGGTCCGTCAGAAAGATGAAGCTAGTTGTCCATTCCAAAGCATAGTAGGTTTCTATGGAGAAGAATGTGTAAGAAACTCCACAAATACTCTTTTAGTTCAAAATTTGTTAATATGTACTTGACTGAACATTAATTAATGAATAAAATTAATATGGAACTAAAACATAACTGGTGAAATGTGGGTGTACTATGAGTAAACTTCTGCCCAACCCTTTGGGGAAACATGGTGTGATTATTTATGAATATTGAAATCTTCTTTATTATTTTGCGTTCATTAAAACATTGTGGTTAGGGTGTTGTATCCACTTATTTACTATTTTGGCTCGATACATAATAGAGAGAGTATAGTAAAAAAAAAAGAATGTATTTCTATTAAACATTATTAATCTGAAACAATAACTGAACACTAGTGTCAAAAAAAAAGTGTGCAATGGTTTCATGACTAAGCAGAATTTTACATATAATTTAGTCCTTTCAACCAAAATGAGTATTATGTACAAAGCTCTGTATGAATTCAAGCTTTTTTAGCAACACATTGTACTATTAATGAATTCCTTTTTAGATGGCAAGCCCATGCTACGACAAGGTGAAACAGGTGATTGGATTGGCACATTTGAAGGTCACAAAGGTGCAGTGTGGGGGGTAGCTTTGACGCAAAATGCTAATCTTGCTGCTAGTGGAGCAGCAGATTTCTCAGGTAATATAAATATTCAATAGTTCAAGTAGGTTTTAATCTTAATTTTTTTTTTTTTTTTTTAAATTGAATTTGAATGTAATTGGGTTATTCATATCTGTCTCACGAAAATATTAGTAATGGTGAAAGAAAGAAAACATTTGTTTATGTTGTGAGATATGTCTTTCTACTATATTATTTTGTAAAAGAAAGTAGAATCATTATGATCCTCTATTCATTTCAGTTTTGCAATCTAACAAGTTGATTACATCATTCCATGTAATTAATTCTGACCACAATATTATCTAGTTTTACAGAAAAGACACCAACAATCAAATGCTTTGTTTCAACACTGTTAAATCTCACAATGCTGCTATCTACTACGGTACTTTGTGCTATGCCAAGTACTTAATCTAAAACATGGACATGAGAGATATCATGTCTATACAAATAAAAAAAATTGAAGAGTCTGTTTGTAATGCAAAATTAACTGCTTTTTAGTAAATGCATAAATTATAAAAGTATGAAATTACGATTAAAAAAAAAAAAACTGTTTCGCCTAATCTCCGAAACGGCTGTACCGATTTTGTCGGGGCTTTCATTGGCAGATAGCTGATGTTATAAAGAGTAACTAACGCTACTTTTATTTTAGTAAAAGAATTAGGATCCACGCGGGCGAAACCGCGGGCAGGAGCTAGTTATAATCATAGAAACTTATTTATGACTAGCTTCCGCTATGTTTCTCAGTGATAATATAGCATTCTACTGGTGAAATAATTTTTAAAATCGGTCCAGTAGTTTTTGAGTTTATTCATTACAAACATACAAACAGAAAAAATCAAATCTTTTCTCTTTATAATATTAATTTAGATTCATTATTTTTGGTTCCTATAATCCATCAGTCACTCAAAAACAGCCATACTTTTATCTAACAATCTTTTAAAATATTTTTACAGCAAAAATATGGGACGCTCGATACGGTGAAGTGGTGCACACATTCGACCACGAACACATAGTGAAGAGCGTAAACTTCAATGCTGACGACACACAACTACTCACTGCTAGCAATGAGAAACTTATACGAGTATATGACCTCAACAAACCTGAAGCGGGAGGTTAGTTTATTGTACTTTTATGTCTGATAAGGAAAGGACAATTACTTCCTGTCGTAGATTCTAATCTGTAAATCAATTAATTATCAATGGTTGTTGAGCTATTGAGTGAAATAATAATGAATCTATTAAGAGCTTTATAGTTGAGATCTAATTAAGTGTTTTTATATCCATTCAAATTGTTATTCAAAGTAAATATAAATTAAATTGTGTGTTGTAGTTATAAATGTTGTCATACAGACGACATAAACATCTGCTACACTCATAAACAAAAGGTTGAGGAAGCATTAATTAGCATACAAGATAACTCTTATCTCAAATAATCAACATATTTATGCAATCAATTGAGAAGAACCAAATATTTACACTTAATAAAAGGGTGTAACCTATTGAATAATTTATTAATAGTTTACATTTATACAGCCTATCCATAATAACATAATAACAGTATAACTAACATGCTCATTAGGTTTTATGATACACATGTTAAAAGCTTCAATACTCAATTTTTATATGATTTCACATTCTGAGCCGAAAGGTTAATAGCAAGTCATGGCCTGCCTAAACTAAATAGTATTTTTTTTATTGTATGTATATTTCTTTTAAATATTTTAGAAGACTTATAGCATTAACTATGCCCTTGCCTCATTAGCCTCATCTAAGTTTCCACATACCTAGTCTGTTCTTACTCTGTGTCCTAACCGATAGCGACTGTCGCTCGAATAAGCGATTAAGCGTAAAAGTCCCCGTCTTGAGAAGCTATACATTTTATAAACAAAGATCTTCTACTTAGTTACGTAGCGACAATTCAATCAACAACAAATAATCCCAAATTCAATCGACTCACAAAACATTAGACGACAGCGCTTTATATCGCTGAAATATAACTCGACCAAGTGAAATTGCTGTTAGTTTCGTATTACATGTATGTTACTTTGAGTTGATTGAATTTGGGATTATTTGTCTCGCTACGTAACTTAGTATAAGTTCTTTGTTTAGAAAATGTATAGCTTCTCGTCACGGGGACCTTAGTTTACATGAAATATATGTACTCTTGCGATCAATCAAGACGCGTTTGTACGTCATTTTAATATAAACGAGCACCACGATCGGGTACTCGTACGACAGTCGCTTTCGGTTAGGACACGGCCTTAATGACCATTTTAATGTCCAATGCCCAACATAACTACACATTGATAGACTAGAATCTAACAGACTAATATGATAATTTCAGCTCTGGAGAAAATAAGCGCGCACTCGAGCAGCATCAGACACGCAGTCTTCCTTCATAACTCACGCATAGTCAGCGTGAGCGATGACCTAACGATGAGAGTCTGGGATCGTACCAGTGGACAAGTAATGTATTCTACTTAATAAAAGTCTTTAATCATTCATTCACTGACACAACGCACAGTTTAAACTGCTGGGTCTGGAAGCCTGCAATTTTGCATATAAAGATCCTTATACAATGTGTAACTGGAGTAATGCACATTATGAAAGTCGTTTTGTCAGAACAGTTTACTGAGTCGATTTCTGTCATTTTTAATAAACGTAATTTTGTATCACAAAAATAATTAAAGTAAATAATTACGTACTAATTAAAGTCAAAACAAACCAAAATGGACGATGGACCTTATACGTGTGCGACTGTGCGTGCGTAGATTTGTAATGTGACCACAATTTTCTCCTACAATCAGTATAACTAATTTAATAAATAAAAAACGTTTTATATTTATAATAATAATAAAAATTCAGTGTATGTATTATAATTATAACAGTATTCTAATTGGGGTGTTGGTTGTGTGCGTTAATTCCGGGACACGTTGTATAGCGTAAGTAAGCACCACGGAAGAATTTTGAAAATTCTTCTAAAGGGGTTAAAGGAAGGAAGGAATTTCGTGCCGCTGGGACGTACTATCGGGCACGCGGCTTGTATCTTATGAACAACTATTTACTGTAGAAGAATTGAGACACAGTCCTTCTCAAAGATAGTAGTCCTGTGTCCCAGTTGTAGGAATAATGGCTACTTATGCTTATGCTGTGCAAGTGCTGATTGTAGAAAATATAAAATTCGTTTTGTGAATGAAAACTTGCTGGTTGTTTTTTTTTTTACTATGAAGAAGAAGAGACAGCTATTATACAGGGTGATTGGAAGATGGGTGCAAAGCTTTAAGGTGAAGATAGTATAGACAATTTAGAACCTAAATGGTTCTAAATTGTCTATACTATCTTCACCTTTTTAAAAAAAAACGGAGGGTGCCTTTTTTGTTCAAACCTTTTTGAAGACATGCTTGATAATCGCTCTTTCTTTTGAGGTATCATTTATGCGGATATCTTACAAATTATTGAAATTAGGACCTACAAACCAATTCGAGGGAGAAATTTTAAATTTTTAATGTTTTTTTTTTAATAAGGTTTAAAAGACGTATTGTACAAATTTTTTATTTTTCTGAGCTTTAAATGTCTGTAAAAAAAATGTCTAATGACACAGAAGCCTAAAACATGTTTTGCTTGATTGCTTACACATTACTTTAATTAAATAAATAAAAAATGAATTCATTTATCATTCAATTTGGCCATAATTATGCAGTTTACATTAAATTTTGAGAATTTCCGAAAAAAAACTTAAAAATTTGGTTAAAAATATTTGGTAAGACTTCGTCTAAGACAACCATGGCTTAAATGGTTCTAAATTGTCTGTACTATCTTCGTCTTAAAGCTTTGCACCCATCTTCCAATCACCCTGTATAATGATCAGCTCAAAGCAATCACTACATGTTATAAAACAAAGGCTACGTCTGTCTGTCTGTCTAAACGCAATAAACGCAAAAAATACTGAACGGATTTTCATATGCTTTTTACCAGTTGCCGGACTCGACGGAGTGATTCATGAGAAAGGTGTAAATTGTCTGAAATATGGCGATGATTTTTGAAGATGTCGGAAAGCTCTTGCTGGGAGCTAAACTGGCATGCGCCGCGTAAACCAATAGAGTTATATGAAAACAATGTATTACGGAATTAATACATAATTTACCTGGATTAATACATAGGGTATTTTTAATCCCGGTAGTATGTTCATGAGAGATATTTTCCGACATCCACATGGCGAAGCAAAAGCTAGTGAATTATAAACGTTTTAAGAACTCCGAAACATCTATTGACTGGAGTGCTCATTCACGGATGTAGCGAATGCAATTCAATCCTCATAAGCCAGCTAAATTCATTGGATTATCGTGGCTCATTCATTAGATTGTATACATATACCCTATTTTCATTCATTCTGATTGTAATGACTGAGTAATAAGTATTTAATCGAATGTTTCATTAACTTTTCAGGAGGTCCAAAAAGTGGAGTTCCCAACCATACCAAACAGTTTAGAGCTGTCAAGAGATGGAGCTATATTGACAGTAGCTCACGGTAAGATATCCATAATTAATATTATAAATGCGAAGTGTCGGTCTGCCTGACACGTTGTAACGGCTTAACCGCTAAACCGATTTTGATGAAATTTGTTTGAATTTTATTCAATCAAATTTCATCAAAATCGGTTTTAAACGTACTGTCACAGCTTTTACGGTTTTAAACATACTGCCCAGTGATGAACAGACGGATAGAGCGGACAGACAGACGGTGAAGACTAAGTCCCGTTGGCACGCTTTGGGTACAGAACCCTAAAAAACTACGAAAAAACGCGAACGAATTTGCGGTCAAAGCGCTAGTCTAAAGGGCGATTGTCTAAATCGACAAGGCTACCCAACCAATTTTGAAAGTGGGCCATAATTTTGATTCCGTGTCAGCCTGCAGGCCATCTAGTAAATAAAACTTGCCTACAGTTATTGTAGATACCTAGCTATTAAAATTAAACAAAACTTTTAGTTACTCATAGTTTGAATAATCCAAAACAATTTTTTTTGTGATACCTTTGAAGAGGTTTTTATTCGAACAACTTATCAGTATTTGGCGACAAATCTCAGGGCCATAATAAAATCAAGTCTGAAAATATGTTTCATTGTTGGCTAATTGAGAATGGGTTCATATCATAAGATCCAAAATATTTTTTGACCTGTTTTAAGTCCTGAAATCTGTTCTCAATAGACTAACACCTTTTAGCTCCCTTTAACTTCCCTTCAAAATGGTTGAGCTAAGTGGTGCTGATGCATGCGTCATGTTCGTGAACGGGCGCCGTCAGTGGGGAATGGTCATCTCTTGGCTGCCACGGCTTATTTGAATTTATTTTAATTTTTGAATTGTTTTTTGATTTTATTTTTATTACTGACGCTTTTAACGTGCACGTCTTTTTACATTGTTCTCACATGTATAATTACAAAAATGGATGATGTAAGCAATATTTTGTAAAAATATTCTGATTGAAAAGAGTGTCTGTGGAATTTCTTGCCCGTTCTTCTCCATAGGAACCTACTACGCGTTGGAATGGGCAATGGCTGAATGGGCTTGACAATTCAAAAGTACCTGTAATTGGTTTATTTGAAATAAATGCTTTGAGTTTGAGTTTGAGTTGAGCGGACCAATTCAAAGGGTGGCCCGCGAGCCTGGGGTTGTGCAGCCTTGATTTAGACCAAACGAGCGGATGCACATGCTATCCCCACTTCTCTAAATTATTTTTATGTAAACAGGGACAGAACATTCCGTCGTTGTTCTCTCCCGACTAAATTGTCAAGAATATCAACAAAAGAATGCTCTTGTTCTGGTTCTATGTTATTTTGGTCCAAACCCACCTTAATATAATTCTATGACGTCAAAGTATATTGTGACATGTTATGTGGAGCGATTACATTTGGCCTTAGTACGAGTTTACATTTTAATTCAAGAGCAGAACAAGATCAAGTTACGCATTAAAACATACCACACCTGTCGTACTAACGAAAATACAGCCTTAGGCATTCCTCGTACAATATTTTTATAATTGACTAGCTTCCGCCAGCGGCTTCGCCCGCGTGATAGCTTTATAAATTATAGCCTATGTTACTCAGTGATAATACAGCATTCTACTGGTAAAATATTTTTTTAAATCTATCCTTTCGTTTTTGAGGTTATTCATTACAAACAAAAATACACATCTTTTCTCTATAATATTAAGTATAGATTTATCTATTCTGTCTATCAAGTGTATTTATATTTTTAGGGTTCCGTAGTAAACAAGGAACCCTTATAGTTTCGCCATGTCCGTCTGTCGGTCTGTCCGTCTGTCTGTCCGCGGCTTAGCTCAGAGACGGTTAGTACTAGAAAGCTGTAATTTGGCATATATATACATATTAATCATGCCGACAAAGTGGTAAAATAAAATCAAGAAAAAACATTTTTTTTGGGGTACCTCCCCTACACCTAAAGTGGGAATGTTTTTTTTCCTCGTCTACCCCATGTTGTGGGGTGTCGTTAGAAAGGTCGTTCAAAAATATTGTGAGTTTGTCAGAACCATTTTTGGATTCAGGGATCCGTTTGCGAAATATTAAGCTTTTAACTGATTTTTTTTGTTAGAGTCAAGTGTCCCCTCCCCTTCTAGCAAAATGGTTGTACTTGGACTTATGAAAAAATTCACAGCAGTAGTATATATAACGAAATTAAAAGGAAAACTATCAGAGCTAAGTAGGCTGTACAGGTTAACGAGTAATAATCAACCAACTTAAATTTGCGGTTTGAAAAACATGATCTCCCATACATTCCGTATGGGAGAACATGTTTTTCAACTACAATGTTAAGTTTGTTCTTGGGATAAACTCATCCCAACTACGGAACCCTTCATTGCGCGTGGTCCGACACGCACTTGGCCGGTTTTTTGATATTTCACATAAAGTTTATATTGCCTTGACAATAAAACTGCTCGCCGCGTCACTGCCGGCTGCGTCACTGCCGGCCGCGTCATTGCCTGCCGCTGCCATTTCAGTGTGAATTGAGACTAACAAACGAAAAATTACAATCTGTTTCATTTTGACAGTTCAACAACATTCATTGCGTTATTTACGTTGTTGAGCAGACATATTTTTCGAAAATATGAAGCAATGGATTAGCAATATCCTTCGAAATTATTCAGATTGTGATTGGTCGTGTGTTACGGAATTAGGGTCATATAAATAAGGTTTAAATAGTTCCATTAAAATAGTTGGACAAACTATTAAGAATCATTCAGACCACCAAAATAATGATAATGGTAAAAAAAAAAAAAAAAATCTCATTAGATACTAACAAGAAAAAATCTGCTAACGAAAATTCACTTAAAATGTTGGTAACCAACATTTTTGGGTCAAAATAAAATCACTTTATTCTGTGTTTTTATTTGCTTGGATTTCTTTAGTTAGACGTACTGAACGCTGTGTTAAAATTGGTCCATCTATTTTAATGGGACTGTATACGCACGCTGTTATTGATGTTAAATAATAATTATTTTTCTTAATTACAGGTTCAAATGTATCATTCTATTCTTCTGACACAATGCGCAAAATGCGCGAATTTCCAGTGCCAACGAAATGTTACTCAGCGTCGCTCGCGCCTAGCAGGGCCACTTTTGTGTGCGGCGGCGAAGACTTGAAAGTTTATAAATTTGATTATAATACGGGAACAGAACTCGGTTAGTTACTTTTGTGTGTATTCCTTACTTTTAAAACGTGTACGTACATAATTTGCCCTATCTGGGCTGATTGACCTATTCCCTTTTGTGTTGTTTTCTTTCACTCTCAAAGCTTTAAACCCCTTAGTTTATGACACTTTTGATTGACATGAATTGTCCACATTGACCAATATTATAGAACAGGAAAGAAATGATACTTTATGTATAGAACCGAAATTGGGCGTGTCCATAGGTCGTGAAGTTGTTGCACAGCATGAAAAATGACCTTAAAAGCGGTCATCCTCTTTTTATTTGTTTAATGGATACTACAAACTATTTCAATTGTCAGAGTAGAACTCCCGAACTGCAGATGTACTTAGAAACGAAGTTACGGCGATTTTTAGTTTTCCATAGAATTTCGAACAAATCCAAAATTATGTATTTAAAAAACATATTTTTATTTTTCCACTCTTATAGCCACATAGCAATGATTTTTTGGCACATATTAGACATAACAATATAAAAAATGGTTTTAATAGAAGACGTAAATCTATCTTTTTGGATTTTTTCTTATTTATTTTTTATTTACTTAATCTTAGCGAATATGGATTTTAGCTGGATTTGAGCTATATGTATTATTAAAAAAAAATCTCGAATGAAGAAAACTTAAATATTACTGAAATCTTGCATGAGTAAAATTAGATATTTTTATGGTTTATAGAAAATATTCTAAGGGACCTCTGGTTAAATAATAAAATCACATTCGTAAAGAAATAAGAGATTTTTTTTATTAAAGAAATAACTCTAAAAACGGCATAGTTTGTTATTATTAGGGATAACATTATAGGGATTAGTGGATAATGTAGATAATTAATCTTTTCATAATATTACATATAAAACAACTGTAGTTACCTAGTACTTTTACATCACTGGCGTTTCTATGGTTTTTTTTTTGTTTCCATAGAAAATAATGTAAATGGCCGTAATTCTGGTTCCAAAAACATCTAGACTTCGTGAGTTCTACTCTTACAATTGAAATAGTTTGTAGAGTCCATTAAACAAATAAAAAGAGGATGACCGCTTTTTAAGGTCATTTTACATACTGTGTGTTGGCTCAATGTTGAATGCCACCGGATCGCATGATCCCTTCCAACTAGTCAGTTCAGTACATACCATTCTATACTGGGGACAATACTGACTGGTTGCGGCGAAACTATAGGGTGGCGCAATTTAAAACGCGTTCGAAAAGACAGCTCCGCTTCTTTACAAAGTTATAATTTCATTTACAATGCATTTGTTCGAAAAGAGCGTTTTCCAAGCAATCGATTTGTGCGGAAAGTGTCACTTTTTTCACTAGTGCTTTTTACTTTTCAATTTTTTTTAAATTTTTGAGGCCGTCGTCAGCCCGTCTCGTTTCAGAGATTTTATTATTTGAGAAAAGTTTTTCAGAAATTTGTATTTACAAATGAGATGATGATGATGACGATGGCGATGACGATGGCGATGATTATGACGATGGTCAAAATCAAAAAGTCGAAGTCGAAGGTCAAAGTCAAAGTCATGAATTTTGTTTTTATCATTTATATACGTCGTCGTATGTTAGATGTTACACATCAGAGGCGACTGTCGTAAGGCTCGCTCGTTTTTTTTTTTTCTTCTCACAATGCATAGTAAAACGTTGTATGATACACGTGCGTAAGATGATTTCCGACTCGTGTCGACTTATACACTCGTTGAAAATCACCTACCTTCCGCACTTAAAGCATAAATAACTATTTCCCATAACAACATCAACAACCCACCATTTCATACACCTCTGACGTTCCAGAATCAAACAAAGGCCACTTCGGTCCGGTCCACTGCGTGCGATGGTCTCCGGACGGCGAGCTGTACGCCACCGGCTCGGAGGACGGCACGGTCCGGCTGTGGCAAGCCGTGCCGGGCCGTGTGTACGGCCTGTGGCGGCGCAGCAATGACCACACGCCAGTCGTCAACGGGTTCAAGGAGGTCGCGGCTAACTGATATCACTTTCCTTTCCATACGGTTAGTACTACTACTTTCTAATACCATAATATCTTTTTTTACCTATGTTGGTCGCTAGTGCTACTGCTGAGCATGGTCCTGAATTCGATTCCCAGGTCGGGTAAAGTTTGGGGTTTGTCCGAAAGGGATATCGCTGCCCTGGCACACGGGCAACGGAAGGAACACGGGTGGGTTTTAGTCAGTAAAAGTCTAACACCCGCCCTCTCGCTCCGCCCAGAGCGGGAGAAGTCATTTGATGATTTCCAACAAAAAAAAAAAAAAAAGGTCGGGTAGTGTTATTGGGTTTTTCCATTAGGAATTTCTCAGTAGCAGCCCGGAGTCTGGATTTGTGCCCGGTTGATGGTAATGGGGTCGCCCCCTATTACTTGGGGCTTAAACATAACTGGCGAAATGTGGGTGTACTATAGATACATCGCTGCGTAACTCTTTGGGGATTACATGAGTGATGATGTGGTTATTTTGACATTCTTGCTGCTCATTTTGTAATGCTAGATTCTGGAGACAATTTGGCTTGTTAACACTACTAAGAGGGTTTCTATGTACTAAGTTATAAAACTATTGCCCGTTAGTGGTTCAAGTACTAGGGATAATCGTTGGTGAGAACTACCAAGACGAGACTAGGGTGTTCGAATTGTATGGAACTAGCTAGACTGGCGATTTCTCTGTACGTCGAAACGAAAGGTTTCACGGAAATGTGTACCTTATGCTGTTAACAATAAAATCTATTTTCGATGACTGTGTATAAAGTTGTATTTCGTACCTATCGTCTTTGTGTTAGTGCAAGTTTAAGCTTGGGCACAAATATTTTTATAATTTTATTACTTATTTTTAAATACACCGCAAATGGGGATTCATGGGAAGTCGTGACACTAGTTCCTAAAGGTTAATTAGAAAACAAGCTTCAGACAGCATTTGTCTGGCATTAATACTGAAATGGACCTTTTTGGCGGAACCGTGAGGCACACACCGTTGTTGTTGAAATAATTCCTCTTTTTGTTTGTATGTTGTTGCCAAACAAACTTGATTCTTTTCATTCCTAAGTTTAAAGTTCCCTTATTCATTAAATTATTTGTTTGTTTCAGGATCAAGGAGCAGTGACAGTGCAATCAAAATTGATCACTTGGTGGCATCACTGTGTTGTGGTGTAGTTGTCACCAGGCCATGTGTATAATGAACTTAAGGGGGGCTAGCCTGAAAAATCAAGACTTTTTAAGTATTCAAGGTAAATTTTAAGAGTTTGTGTTGTTTATTTTTTTGCAACACTAATTTTTTATACTCAGACCTAATGTATTTATTGTAAAAAGGAACTAAATAGACTTGATATGCAACAAAATAAAGTGATTTGTAAATATTTTACGACTTTTGATTTTTATTTGATGAATCCTTCTGGGAAAACCCGCATTGTTTCCACCTGGACAAGTTGACTACAATAGTTATTTATATTACTAGTGTGGAAAGTAGGTGATTTCCGGCGAGAGTCGACACGAGTCGGAAATCATCTTACGCACGTGTATCATACAACGTTTTACTATGCATTGTGAGAGGAAATAAAAAAAACTAGCGAGTCTTACAGTAGTCGCATAAGTGTAACATCTGACATATTGGCTGACGTATATAAATGGTATAAACAACATTCATGTCTTTCTTTTTGACTTTGACTTTTTGACTGACTTTTGGCTTTGACTTTTTGACTTTGTCTTTGATTTTGACTTACTTTGATTTTTTTACTTTGACTACCTTTGGCTTTGACATTTTGACTTTGACCATCGTCAACGCCATTGCCATCGTCTTCATCAACGCCATCGCCATCGTCATCCTCATAGCCATCGTCTTCGTCGTCATCATGAAATCTAATTTGTTAAACCTTTCTCAAATAATAAAACTCTGCGACGGGCTAACGACGGAACTAAAAAATTAAAAAAACAGAAAAGTAAAAAGTAAAAGTGTCGATTTCCGCACAAATTGGCTGATTGGAAAAGGCTCTTTTCGATCAAATGCATTGTAAATAGTTTTTTTTTAAGTCGTTTGTTTTTTTGGATAAAAGATTTGTTTTATTTGTCTCGAATAGTTTTATAATTCCGAATGTTATAGAAACTCGATAGTTATTTGGCCAATGTAAAAGGCATAAAAGGCCAACACACAGCCCAAAATCCAAGTGTGGCGGCATCTACATCGCCACATGCGAACCACGCATCAAAGACCTGACGTCACACAAATCCTGCATCGCGCAATAGGATTTTACCGCGCGATAGACTTATATACAATCTCCCAACTTCAAGCTCTGGGCAGTTGCCGAGGATCCTCCCTTTTCTATGGTGGATGAGTGGACTTTACACCCTGTTCCTCATGCCCCTAAACAAGTATTATCCGCATAGCCAAAATAATAAATCCTACAGACGGGTAAGTAGGGGTAGTCAGAGTTTGTGTTTACCCAGGTGATGTTATTCCAAATGAACAAAGGAGTCTTATTAAGTTACTAGTTGTTGGCCTGTTGCCCGCAACTTCGTCAACTATCAAGGATGCAAAGTCCTTCTCCAAGTCATAGTCTACCCATGTGCCAAATTTGATACAAATCCGTTCAGCCGTTTTAGCGTGAAAGCGTAACAAACAAACAAACAAACTTACTTTCACATTTGTAATATTATACTAGCTGCGCCCTGCGGTTTCACCCGCGTAAGTGCCGATCCCGTCGGAATATCGGGATAAAAACTATCCTATGTCTTAATCCAGGTCATGGTCTACCCGTTTACCAAATCCGTTCAGTCGTTCTAGCGTGAAAGCGTAACAAACAAACAAACTTAGTTTCGCATTTATAATATTATAGTTAGGATTACCTTAGAATAAAACCCAGTTCAAAAACGTGGCTCTAAAATAGTGTCCTCGAACGAAACAATATTTTTGAAACCATAACCAACCATAAGCAGAATTTTCTGCTATGGTTTCAAAAATCTTCCAGTTTCAGCTGGAACTACGTTCTTTTCTGAGAGTCAGCGTTTTTCGTAGGTTTGTATCATACATTTTCAGCAAAGGTCAGTGTAAAGGTCAATATTAAGGTGATCTATCTCAATCTGGTGACCTGTAATACAGGTTTTTATTTAAACCTACTTCAGGCACCAGTCTCTCACAAAGTTAGCTCCTTGTTCGTGCACTATTGTCAGATACTAGCATTAAGTAAGTACAATCTGTGGATAAACATCTCTAGAGGGTGTTGTACAAGGGGGGATGAAAATTTCATTATTTTTGACCTCGGATCTCTACTAGAGATATTTGCGAAAAACTGAAAAAGGGGGATTCCAAATTATCCATTTAAGGACTTCGAATCGCAAGTTGTGTCCTAAAATGGATAACTTGGAAGCCCCTTTTTGTATTCTATCAAAACCGATAGCTTACGAGCGCGAGTTTCGGTTGCCCACTTTTTGGCCGAAACGTGATTCTTTTGCCGAAACTGGTCAAACCCGATGCTGCAGTCTGACACTAATTTAAAACAAATGAAACGACATTTTCAGTAAAAAATATTTTTGTATTCCATTTTCGTTGTTTAGGTGAGATTTCATATTATAAAACTAAAAGTATTACAACTAAAGAACGTTACGCTAATTATCCAATATATTACAAAATAATTTACAAGAACCTATAATCCTAGGCACAACTAGGCAGTGAAATTTAATTATTATTGAGCTAGACACAAGTATTATAATTATTCGAGAGTAACTTTTGGCCTCAGCTTTTCTCCCAGAACAGGGAATCTGAATAAAATTAGTATCAGTGGTTATGGTAACATTTTATGGACGGTATTTTGGTTACTCTAGTTATTATTTTAATGGACACAGCACGTTACCACACTTAAATATAACTGTCAAAATAGGATGTTCTAATATGTAGGTACATCTCTGCCCATCCCTAAGGGTAAACATTCGTGATATTCTGTTATGTTATTTATTTATTTTGGTGTCATAAAACATCACTGCGTCTATTTAAAGCTCAAGATGGCCGTAATATTAAATGTTTTGTGAAACATTAAGAATCAGCTGAATGAAAGAAGACATAATTTATTAAGGAAATAATAATGTCATCTAAATTAGAAATAACTCTTATGATCTAAAAGGCCAGAGAGAATTCTGGCCAGGAGTAGAAATAATATTAGTATGCATACTAATATGTATGACGATTTTACCTCTCAAACGAGTAGTTTACAGTGCTAGTCATAAAAAATAAACATGAAATTCACACATTATTTCCTAAAAATAATATTTTACAATCATCAATATCACTATTTTGTAAAACTACTATTAAATATTGAAAACATAATTAAGTAATAGGACTATGTTTAATCGTTTTACGTAGAAAATAATATTTAGAGCAAAACTGCTGAATTTTAGAAAATAGAACTTATTAAAATATACCATTTTCTAATCTACAGCGTTTGTACATTTTTGTTTCATCTCGGGACCTTTCGTTTTAGGTCGGCTACAGACGTCCTCTTCGGATTTAACTAGTATCTTAAAATACCTAAACTAAATTCATAACAAAGTATAAATGAGAGACAATCAGTCAAAGATAAGAATACTTGAATATTTAAAGAATATTATTGTTGACTATTATTCCTTCAATGTTACTGGTAAACTTGTGGTAACTCTGTGAAAATTTATCTATTGACCTATGGTAGAAACTTATTATGTAGAATGATACGATCGGTCGTACGACTGCTTAGTTTGACGATCGATCGTACGATTCGCTGCCTTTAAGTATTTTTTATTGATAAACAAATAAATTATTTGATTTAAAACTTTCATTTTGGATTTAATGTGCACGTTGTGCGTTGAGAATGTTTTTGTATTGGTCAATCTCATTTTCTTAAATTATTAGCTTCACCAAAACCCTTGCTCTGCTAAACGTTACGGCTATCTTGTCAATTGAATACAAAGATATGTGTTGTGGTTACTATTCATATATATTTTTTCATCTGAGAAGCAGCAACATTTTTTTGTTTTGTTTTCGTTACCTTTGCTAGATCAAGCAGTTTTCTTTGTCTTATCTTCTCTAATAGCAAAATTCACATTTGATTTATTTACATTTTTGTTTCAGTTTTTGTTTTATTGTTGCTATAGTTTGACCGAAACCGCTGTACCCTTAAGTGTGTGCGCGGTTCACGGAGGGGTAGTGCAAGCCGCTCATTTGTCGACGCCCCCCCCCTGCCTTGACGCGCATTATTCCTAAGGTGCGGTACAGAGGTCTAGGTCAAACTATACCTCAAGCAAAAACTTCCTTTTCCTCATTGACAAAACAACCTCACACTTTCAGCAGAGTTGGGCCCCTATCCCTCTCACTTAGCAACAAACGGCGACAGGTCGGGGAAGTTAAAGTTGATGTGCGGGCGGCGGGGCGCGCGCGCCTGCGCCGCCGCCGCGCCGCTGGCGCCGCACTGCGCGGTGCACACGTCGTCGCGCTGCACGGCGTCGCGCGCCCACTCGCGGTGCAGCTGCGCGCAGTCCGTGATGCGGAGGGAGGCGCATTGTGCCTGCAGATGAGAATAATCATAATAAATATTTATTCAGAATTAAATTTCGTAAAATAATGACATTACACACAATATATAATCGAAAAGTCCAGAAGAAATAACCCGGTAGAGGATTTCTCGTGGTCAAAACTATACCTTGCTATCAGCTGGTAAAGTTGCTATAGTGTAATATAGGTATATTGACCAGCCTGTTGTCCAGCTGCTGGGATAAAGCCTCTTCTCGTCAAAACAATTGCTTAAGACTGGTTGGTGATTACATACTCTAAATTACTATAAGTCCAGGTTTCCTCACGATGTTCCTTGTTCACCGATGTCAGAAGGTAAGTCCAAGATAAACTTAGAAAGCATATTGGTGACTTTTTCAATTTCAAATCCGATCAAGTCAAGTACGTGCCAGAATTTGAAATTGATAAAGTTAGAGTAATTTGAACACAACCTCGCGTATGAGAGACGACGGATGACGCACTGGAATATCAGTAATATTTCCTTCATTTCGTTTTAAATATTTATAAATTATATTTCTAAATGTTAGAATATAAAAAAATAAAACATTTAAAAATAAAAAAAATAGTAGCCCACCGGTATCGGGAACAGGGTCAGTAATATTATTATTAAAGTAATGTTAACTCACCCCTTCAACAGTACAAATGCACGACGTGCAAGGTGACGGGAAGGCGGACTCTCCAACGGCTACAGATCTGCCGGCGATAAGACATCCCTGCGCAGAACTCTCGCGCCACGCTGACAAATCCAGCTGAGGTAGTGATCCACAAGATACGCGTGGGTTCCTGGAAAGAATAGCATTCAAATATGAAAAGGAAGTTAAGTAAAGAAGAGTCACAATTTTAATCGAAAGCTAAACTCAAAAAGTCGAAAAAATTAAAATGTTCAAAACTATGGTCTATTCCAAATGTATCTGATGAAAGTTTAAACAAATCCTGTTCAGGTTAAATTCTTACGCAATCACTCACTAAAGACAAAGAAGATCTCAACTATTTGTATCACCACTTTTTCCAACAATTAGGTATTGTTTGAAAAATCATCAATCAATTGAATAATCATTGACGAAAAAGGCAATAAAATTAACCTCAGTTGTCAAAAATGCAAAACATTTTTAGGTGATTTAAAATTAGAATTCAAATGTTCAAATCAAAACACTCAATTTTTAAGTGGCACTACAAATTGGCATCTACAATAGATATACGCTCGTTCTAGATAATATCGTCTATGGCATCCACAGATACAACATATATTATTTTGCTGAGTTAGTAGTAGTTAGTATTAGTGCTGATCTGCTGGATTTCTTTTCTCCTCTACCTATCGTTATTTCTCCTGACAAAGTTTATTCTTTTTATATGTATGTATGTATCTATATATTAGTATATATTATTTTTCAAGTTATCTATTATGCTGTACCTGCCATGTTTTGTCTCTGCATCACCCTAAGGTTGACTGGTAGAAAATGCATCAGACATTAAGTCTGCCTTTGTACAATATTTTCTAGTTTTAATAAATAATACTTTCTGATCCATTTGTTTACATTTTCATCAGTTATTTTTCTATTTAAAAAATAATCCAAAAGTAAAACTGATGTTCCGTGTACTTACAAGAAGTTGCTAGGCAAGTCAAAAGCTGCCCTCTGTATGTCTCCGGGGTGGTCAAAGTTGTCGCACATCATTTTGGACAGCGTCGTCTTCCTGATCTCTGCAAGCTGTTGTTCCGTGAAACGAGCCGCTGGGTTGTCGTTCTCATACCTGGGAAGATCAAGAATTTTCAATATTAATCTCTGGGAAAATTTTCTTTAGAATGGCTGAAGGACCTCAGTCGACTCCAGAATTCATAAAAGCCATATAAAAAACTAGTTTCCACCAAAAAGTTTACCAAAACCCATAAAATATTTTGGTGTATTTATTTATTTTATGTATGGTAATTTCACACAGTTGGTATAACATTATAATTATTCATAACATTACGCCAATAACAAAGTACACAGAAAATTTAAGCCTGGTGCAGACTGGCCCGACGCGACCGTGCGTCGTGACTTCAAAAAAAGTTTTCTTAGAAATTATCTAAGAAAACTTCAAGGTAGAACAATTGCCGATGTCGCGGCTTAAGAATGGCAGAGAGTTATATAATTATTAATATTCAAGGATTCATGGCGTGTGCGTGCGTGTATCTGTCCGGTGTGGGTGTCTGTAAGTATGTGTGTGACGATGTGTGCATGTCTGTTATGTGTGACTACACTGGCACTAAAAAAAGGAAAACGAAGTTTTAAGGTCACTGAAGAATATAATTCCCTTTCCCAACAATGCCTTGCAGCAGCCGTGACATTTTCTGCAGAATATAACTTAGTTGGCGCCCGAGAACTTCCGGCGATATAATGTGACGTAAAGAAATCGTACAAGTTACTAATCAAAAAAGTTCTTACCAGTATCTGTCGCACTTTCTTAGCTGTCTGAACTGTATGGCGATGACGCAGGCGAAGGTAGGTCCCACCAGACCGCCCTGTAGAGGACGCTCGCTCATACCGCCCGGGAACAGGTCAATGTCGTCCACTGTCGCGTAGATGCGCTTGAACCTGAGAATGAGAGGTTACTGTTAAGTGCATGCATTCTGAAAGTTGTAGGCGTGTGTAACTCTTTACGGAACCAACTCACTGATCCGGATCATTGAAGTGTTCCAAAAGATTGGTTTAGTAACAATGTTTCAAACGCATCATTTGAATTTCAATAATTACTTTGCCTCTGTGTTCTTTCCGCGTCACCGTCGCTTACGAGGCGACTGAACAGCAGTGAGCGAGAGAGAAAGATTGAGACGCTGAGTTACGATACATTAGTAAGTACTACTGAACTGACTTGCGAATCGCGAGTGAGCGGGTGACACATTACAATCTGTAGAAAGAGATACCAAATGAGATATGTATCACTCATACTCTCACAGTTTTTCGTTGTCGTTATGCATTTTTATATCCTTTGAGTCGATGATTCAAATGATCCGAATGAAACATATCAATGATTCGGATCATTTCAGTGATCCAGATGCAAATGTTCCAATCGCAAAAATCATACACCTTGCCCACCTCTAGAAAGTTGGCAGCGTCGCAATTAGATGTCAAATATTTCGCTGTTATGATAAATTAAGCAATATTACTATTTTACGTTTTTCCAGTGATAGAAGAAGTGTTTTGAAAGGAAGTGGCAAAATACTGTCTACTGCTACCATCCCAGGGACACTGGTCGAAATAGTATCGACTACTGACAAAATGACAGTAAATGGAAAATACTCCTGAAATAATCGGACACTTTAGTCTTTCCCCACCTAAGAAAATAATGATTTTTTAAAGTATTCTCTTTATGATATTTTATATATTTTTGGAAAAGTATAATACAATGGATTTAGAATGTAAATAGGTACTCTAAGAAGTACTCAACGTTATGGAAAGTCTCGCAAATTAATTATCATATATCATCATATTGTGATTATATTCAGTCGCTGAAAAAACTTTAATAACTATTTACATTGCTGGCTTTGAACTTCTTCTTCAGACTTACCTAGCAATAACCTCATCAGGAATTTCCCTCGCTAAGTCTTCGAAGGTGGTCGCTCTCTTTAGGTTACAAAGCGCCCTATAGTTGTTATAGCTCGGAATGCCGTGGTCTCTGGCTCTTTGCACGTTGAGGGCAATGAGATCGATGCCCGAGAAGGGAATGCGTCGGTCTTCAAACAGATGGTTGGTGACTTCGCCGGTGATGAACTGGTCGAGGGTTTCCATGGGGGTGGAGGCGAGACCACGCATGAGTTCGTCTACCATTGGTGGGTGCTGGGAACAAAATGATTTAGATTAGTTGTAGGTAGTTTTATCTAAACTAGTAGTTGTTATTACTCATGAATTATAAGAATTTCGGAAGAATCTCGTATGAATGATGCGTTAGCGCAGTGTTTATAAATATATTTTTGATGTGTAACATCTTTCCTCTCGCTTTCCTGCAATTTGCGCGAGTGATTGCGTGAAAAGGGACGGAAGTGTGTAACAGGAAGCCGGGCAAGCGCGCGTTATTTGATTTGACTAATGAGCGTGCGCGGCGCTAGAGTTGGCCGTCAGATTTTCCGAGAGGTTGGTACTGTCAGCCAAGATGTCAGATGTTTCACATCATAATGCGACTACTGTAAGGCTCGCAATTTTTTTTTTCAATTGCTGTTCTTTAAAAAACAATCTGGATTTCATTTTGGATTCCATTCGAGTATATCAAACGTCAAAAATATCAGTAGAAAAAATCAAAAGTGTTACTCACAGTCATGAACATGTCGGGCCTGAAGAATCCGTCTCTGAGCAGGATCGGGGGCTCGACGGGCTGGAAGCTGGGCGACAGACGCGGGAGATGAGGACGTAAGAGAGAGTGGCCGAAACGGAAGGACGCGGCCGCGAACTCAGTGACTATGGCGGGGTTGCAGGTAGGAGAGTACTCTTTGTAGTAGCCTGGAAGAGAGGAGAAATTAGTATTCTGGCATTTAGATTTAGGTACTTTTGTGAACTGGGGCTAAGATGACTCTAAACAGAGATAACAACGAATTCTAGTCAACTGTTTCAAAATAGTTAAAAGCCAGCATCCTAATTGCATGAATAACACACGGTCAATCACAATCTGAATCATTTTGAAGGATGCTAATCCATTGCTTCATACGTTCGTAAAATATGTCTGCTCAACAACGTAAATAACGCAATTAGTGTTGTGGAACTGTCAAAATGTAACAGATTGTGATTGATTGTGTGTTACGCAATTTGGATGCCAGTTTTAGGCTGAAAATAATAAGTAGGCCGAATTTTCGTTTTGGCCGAAAACAATTTTTTTTTTACGGTTGCCTCTACATACAGCAAATCGTTTATAGTATGGAATTTGTTGTGAAAAATTAAATATTAAGTAATAAAAGCAAAATGTGAAAGACCAATTTCTTTCACGTTTTGCTTTTCGTACCTAATATTTTAAGACTTGTCAGTCAGTCTGTTATATTTTTTTAATCCGTAATGTTACTGAGTTTTATTTTTACGTAACACCTCACATACCAAACCGCAATTTTTTTTCTGCATTTGATGTATCAGTTTTGGTGTTGATGTATGAAAGATTTAAATAATAACTGTTACGAAGTCGCACCACAATTAAGAAGAAATCCCGGGATTTACGAGACAGAAAATATATAAATCACAGATTACTATACCTGAAGGCAACAGCTTCAATCCATACAAGTTCACAGCATTCCACGACAGCAGCCTCGGCAGGAACTCGTTGTAGATGATGTGCGTGAAGCTGGCGGCGACGATGCGGCGCGTGTGCTCGAACAGCTGGTCGGCGTCCCAGTGCGGGTTGACGCCGCGGAGGCCCTCCACGATGCGGTTGTGTTCGCGGAGGAAGATCGTGTGGATGGCGGTCAGGCCTGGCTGCTCTGACGCTCGGCCGTCGCCTGGGAGAAAACATGGGCTCTTAAGACATGGATATAATTTTAAGATATAGTGATCTCTCGCTCTGTTTGGATTGCTTTGGAGAGAATACTCTACGTTTCAAATCTTCTGCGAGGTAAGTAGCAATTCGATCTTGTTTATTTTTCTGGTACAATTTTATGTAGGAATTTTTTGCTGAGGTTACAAAATCAAATCACATTATTAACGCCCGGGTTATAATGAAATTAAGTACAATATTGTTTCCCGGCTAGACCCCAGGGCTATAAAGACTTACTGTAGGTTAGGTTTGCATGCCATATAATTTGACATCATCGAGCAGGTGGTTTGAAAAAAATGCGCATTCGGTTGATACCGCTGGCAATAAAAACCAGAAACCATTATCGCGCGGGTAGTTTGTTAATTTTGTCATTATTATGTCGTCTAGTTATTTAGTTTGTGTTTATCTATAGCATTGGACATGTCTGAACATTAATCTATCTAGCCTAAACATTTTTTGCTTGTCAGTTCCCCACGTCTCCCTCTTCAGTTGCTTTGCTTACCATTTCCGGGAACACAAGCCTAATGTTAGTCAAATTTAAAGAAAATTTGCCAGAAACACGGTACATACAGTACAAACTTTTCGTAAGTTATTTAAAAAAAAACTGCTGTTCCATACATTTTGACTGCGTAGGTATTGCACTTTTCTGTGAAAATTCGGAATCATGTACTGAATCCATGGTAACAGTTTTCGCGTCGATATCCCTCCCAGCCTGTATATGATGTTCATACATAACAAATAGGTCAAAATGTTTCACCATCAACTGTTAAACAAATATTAATATTTTCAGTGTACCAACTCACCAGCAATGAAACAGAATCCACTAGGCGCCTTGCACTCCGGATGGCTGTCACTCCTGGGCAGCAGTTCTCTTCCGTTGATAGGGTTGCTGGTAGCATTCAGTCTTCCGTTGAAACCGCGCAGTTTGCGAACGATGCAAGGGTTCTCGCCGTAGATGACGGAGGCGTCGATGAAGGCTGTGTTCTGGTTTACTTGTTCACGGGGTCCTGAAAAGTGAGGTTACAATTTAATTGAGTCTTGAGGTTTTAGCGTATTGAAGCAATTTGTCTTTTAGTAAAACTAAAGATTTTGTCCTGTTCGATGCGCCAGAAAAAAATTTAATTCCATGATATTGGTATCAGGTAGGTATCGCAGTCATTTGACTAGAAAGTAACAAATAATTCCAGAGTTGCTTAAAATCAAAACAAGAAGATGATTTTTTTTTTTAAATTCCCAATTATTTTTTCTTTGTTTTCGCTTTTTCGACAGGTTTGTGTTGAAGTCGGTGACTTAAAAAATATTTTTGGATTTTACTCCTTGAGAATTGATTTTCATATAATTCCCCCGGTATGGAAATTTTATGAGGAGTGAAATTTATACAAGCGTTAACTCAAAAGCGTTACGTTTTTCTGCGCAACGTACCTTGCGCACCTTTCACTTTGAAATCATGTATGTGTTTACTGGCGACTCATTTCAATTCATCTTCGCCAATATCTTATATATTAGGCAAAATATACACTAATACAGTAAAAACAGTGATTTTCACAATGTTAACACTAGAAATAAGGACAAACTACGAGCTCCCTTTCACCGGCTTCATAAGGTTCATAACTCATTTGTTGGGCTTGGTATAACATTTTATAACAAGCTACCCTCTTCTTTGCTAGATTTGCCTTTTAATGCGTTTAAAACGAAAGTAAAATCCAAGCTTTGTTCAAAGGCATACTATTCTATCAACGACTACTTAAATGATAAGAATAGTTGGTCGCTGTGATTAACTCAAGACAATGTTTATGTTCTTTCTACAGCTTACCTACTGACAAGTTATATGAGTTTATATAATTGTTTATTTTATTTGACTTTATAAGTCAAGTTATTTAAATTTAATTTATTGTTGACATAATCTGCTCATCACAATGTTTTATTTTTATGAGTTGTATTGCAATATGTGGTTAGCTAGTGACCTCGACAATTCATCATATTATTTATTGTTATTAGTAATTAACTCTTTGTTTATTTATTTTACATCGATGGTCCTAGTTTATCATTTATAACTTCCAGTTACAACTATATGTAAGCGGGCACGCCCTTTATGCCTGGAGGCTTTTTATTTAGATATTAAGTGCTGTTTACGTTTAGTTTTTTATTTCCGCCTGAGTATAGTTCTCGATGATTTTGTTTGGTATATTGGCGTGTGCTAGCTAACATATGGCTAATAATTTAAATTATTTTCTGTGTTGCGTAATGTAAATTATTTTGAATACTATTATATAGAATCTTTTTTTTATTTTGTTCTTCTAACTGAACAGACAGCTGTGCAGCTGGGGAGTTTGTTGCGCCACTTCTTCTTCCCAGCTAACGCACTAGGAAGTGGTGAAGGGTGGGCGTTTTGGTGGACTGCCTTATGTAATTGACGTTCGAAAAGTGCTGATTCTCAGCCTAGTTTCAATAAATGACTTTTGAATTTTGAATTGCCTATTGCATATTCAAAGACAATCTTATTAAGAAGTAAACTCCAGTCGTGTGTCGGAGCTGATACACACACAACTTTTTAACTAAAATATTTCCAATGATACCTATACGGCTAAAATTTACGTAAAAATGTAAAGCACAAAATTATTGTTTTGTAATTTTCTAAAGTCAACTTACCAAGTTGCTGTTGTCCAGGCAAACTCCTCATGAATGGGAAGCAGAGCCTCTCTCCAGACGTAACATTCACTTCTGGGTAGTAATGGTCACCGCGTGGTACCGGGAACGGGTTGCATTCCGGATGTACCGTGCGTGGCGAGTCGCATGATCGACAGTCGGGGATCGACTCATGGAAACCTAAAGGGAATGAGAAAAATAAGTAATGGTGGAATGATAAGAACAAAACAAAAAAAGGTTTGAGAAATATTTGGTTTCGGGGATGTTCCATAAAAATATTACAAACAAAAACGGTTTTCTCAACAGGTAGACACAAAGTAGTTATAACATAAGGAAACATTTTATTTACAGTTCTAATATTATTTACCTTTGTGAATGGGCGTCATAGTAAGCTCGTGGTCCAAGAACTGCGCGAACTGCATCGTCATGAGCGTGTATCGTGTGTGCAGGTTGGATATGTCCGGGTGGATGACTGTGGACACCACACGAGGGGATGGCAGCGGCGTGCCGGTCACTGAGTTGATGCGGGGACGACTAACACCTGGAAAATATAATCTTAGTTGTATTGATAGAAAAGTAATATATAATAGTAAGTTTTGACTACCCAAATGGAACTATATACATTTATATATTTCTATTGTACTTTACATAATACCTGGATTATTTTTAAGATTTATACTGCATTTTACCAATATTTATTTTTGAATAAATATTTATTTAAATTATATCGCAAACCAATTAGGACTTCGCTTGGCGTAAATGGGACTCCTCTTGGCGCCCAAATGGGTTTACTATTGGCGCCCAAATGGGACTTTTTTGGCGCCCAATTGAGACTATTTTGGCGCCCAAATGGGCCTACTCTTTGGCACCCAAATGTAACCTAGTGGTGTTTATATAGAGTATGACCAAGTATTGTGATTAGAGCTTGGGAAGTCACGATAGTCACGAAATCTCGGGACACAAGAAAACTCACGACCAAAGTCCCGGGACGTCCTGGGTCTTCGAGACTTCTCAGAATAATATTAGAATCGAGTTCGTTTTGGGCCAGATGTATCAATAAAAAGCAATTTGTTTCAGATTTTTATAATAATGCCAATGGACAAGGATAACACTCTCTCCTTTTCAACATATTTCGGTTTTATTGCATTTAAGCTTTGTAAAGTAGTAATTTTTATGCAAGAATTTCGGGTACGTTTTCTTCGATTTTTTTAATTTGGAACGACTAATTGGGTTCGTTATGTACTATAGAGCTACTGGTACTAGGTTTGGCGTCCATTATTTCCTAATCTGCGGTATGGATAAGAGGGATATTTTCAAAAAGTCTGCATTACAAGTCTTCCGCAAAAGCAATAAGTGCGGTTTTACTCAACGTCGAAGAAAAAAATGTGTATTTGGTAATCTTTTCAAAAAGTCCCGAGTTTTGAGAGACACGAGACGTCCCGGGACCCAAACCCTAGTTGTGATCGTGCTTCATATTTTTAAATTGGACACGTCTATTGTAACAGAAGAAGAAATATGTCTTAGAGGTATTTCCAAACTCACCATCTTCATAAACAGGAGGCAACAATCTGGCGAAGGTCGTCAAACCCTTGCCCAAGTTAGGATTCCTCAAGTTATTACAGTATCCAGTGTAAGTTCTGAAGGGGTTGTCAGGTTCACATGCTCCCTTGTCGTCACACTGAGGTTCGATGATGGGCCCTGACTGGTCGTTGCCAAGGAAACCGCTGATGTCCACCGATTGTAAGGAATCTACAAAGTCTGAGGTACCGAAACCGAGGGAGTCGTCGAAGATCTGACGTTTGCGACGGTGTCTGGAAAACGAGAATTTTGTTAGTAACAAGACAAGAAAAGTCATCAACGAAAATGAAGGTTATAAAATTGATCTCAATTGTCAAATGAAAAAAATCTTTAAAGTGATATAAAATTAGAATTTCGGGTTGAAGTATTCAAATAATCGAATTGTGTTTGATTTCATTATTTGAATATTTCAAATCAATTTGTAACTAGCATTACGAATTGGCATCGACAGGTACGTTTTCTGATCCATTTGTTAACATTTTCATACTTTTGTAACAGAGCACAGTACCGGATTTTAATTTGGAATGGATTTACAAATGCACACATGAATACAAGAATAGTTCTCTAGTTTCTGCCATATTAATGTTATGCTCACCCGCTATTGATAGAGTTAATAAGCTCGTTAGTGGCGAATTCCAAGTAGAGAGAAGTGTTGGCGAGTTTCAGAGCATATTTGTTGGCTTTTGAGAACGATGCCGCTGTGCCCACTGGAGACTTAGGGTCAGCTCCTCCACCTGCAATACAAATATCATAACTAAGATAAGGAAAATCTCACATATTACATATAATGAGGCTATGCCGTACAGAAGATGAGAAAGTCATAATCACATTCCTCTTAGCATAATCAAGTCTCATGAGATGTATCTGGTTGTTCTTCGTTGACCGAAATAACAGATTTGATATTTGTGATTTAACAACACATTAAGATAGGATGGAAGGAAGGATTTCAGAAACAGGAGTAATTTTAATCTTAAGAGCGTTCATTCTAAAAGTTGGCAACATTGCAAATAGCTGTCAAATATTTCGCTGCTTTGATTAATTTGGCAATATTACTGTATGAAAATAAGAAATATCGCTAACTAGTGATCTGAAATAATAATAATGAATTGCAATTATAACACTGAATTTGTTGTTGTAACTGTTTTAGCTGTCAAACGGGCGTTTGGAAAGTTTCCTAATACTTTTTTGGATCTCAAAGTTAATATTCGGTATTACGATATTAATTATTGTATTTCATAATCAATATTTTAGGTCACTAGTTAGTGATATTTCTTATTTCAATACAGTAATATTGCCAAACTAATCAAAACAAGTGTATATTTGACAGCTATTTGCAACGTTGCCAATTTTAAGAACGCTTTTAACATTTTTATGTGGCATCTACACCTTCACAAATTACAGTTTTATTACTCTCATCTTCACAAATAACAGTTTTATAACTTACGAGACTCCCACAACATGTACTCGAGTTTCTTCCTATCAGCCATCTCTTGCTTGGCCTTTTCCAGAGCAGTAGCGAGCATGTCCTGCGACAATCTCTCCGCAGCCTTGGCGCCGCTTTCATCCCTCCATGCAGAAAGTTCCAGGCGGTTGTGTTGTGAGCAGTGTTGAGCTGCGTTCCTATAATAAGCGGATGGATTCAATTTCAAATAACTTTTATTAGCAATCTTAAAAACTACTTTTACAATTTATTTATATTAAAACTTTAGACACCGGAATTCTCCAGATTGTTTTGCTCTTTTGCATAGGCCTTCAGGCTTTTCCATAAGCATTTCACAAATCGTCTTCCCATCTTTGAAATAGTCTTCCTCTTTTCCCCTTTCCTTCTCTGGGATACCATTCTGTTCATTGAACGGATGGATTATTATTGATTAATTTTACTGGTTTGGATCAAGTTGAAATCACCTTGAAATTTTAATAACTAGGATATTGATGGTATACAAAGAGATTAATCGAACAAAGTGATCAGCATATGGCGTCAGTATGAAAAGCCCTTTCCTTGTCTTTTGAGCCGCATAAGGTTTCATGGTGATTCGATTTTTCAACTATTTTGTCTTCTTATGCTTTACGAGCAGTGAAAGTGCTCAGTGCTGTTTTGTTATGGTTAAAGATATTTATTTTTCAAAAGAATTACAAATTCGCTTATAGAGAAAACATAAGGTTTAAACAAATTGTGGGCCATCAACCGTAGCTTAAAATAAAATATTGCTACACATATTACGTGATTATAAAACTTACAATATGATGACTTAATAGTTTTGTCATATAATCATATAAATAAAACAAATCAGAAGTAGGTAGTTGTTGAACTACACGAACTAAATTCTTCTCCTTGCTCATTTTGTAGGGTTTTTTTGAAAGTCGGTTGTTTGTTTTTTTTTTTGTAAAAAGTTTTTATTAATACTTATAATTTGTTAATACTTACAAATAGGGATCCTCCCTCACGAATGCTTTGGGCTGGATGTTGGTCAGAGAATCTTGAGCGGCACACAGAGTTCCCGCGAGAGACACTTTTCTGATGGCTCCGAGTTGATCGGGCGAAAGTGATGAAGGGGGTAAGTCGTTTTCATACCAGAATCTGTAATGCGAATAATTTTGCTATAGTCAGTAATAGAGTAATAGGAACTTAGTGATTATTTTGTCATACAACTTTTTTTTGATGCGTAACATATTTCCTCTCGCTTTCCTACTATCTGTGGGATTGATTTCGTGAAAACGGACGGAAGTGTGTAACAGGAAGCCGGAGAACCGCGCGCTATTTGACTTGACCAATAAGCGCATGCGGTGCTAAAGTTGGCCGTCAGATGGCACTAACCCATTTTCCGAGAGGTTGGTAAACCTCTCGGAAAATGGGTTAGTGCCGTCAGCCAAGATATCACATGTTACAAATCATATGCGACTACTGTAAGGCTCGCTCGTTTTTTTGTTTTAAGCTTATTAGTGTGACCAGCTACCTAGTTTTTTTTTTGCCTTTGGTCAATATTTGGCTTGTTCATTAATACTTGTGGTCCATTCATAAAAATTACACTCTGAAAATTTTTTAGGAGCTTTTTTGGGCCATGGTCGGTACAAAGGATACAATTTAATTTTACCTGTCACTCTTCTTCAAGTTAGCGAACTGCAGTGCTAAAACGCACGCTATAGTTGACCCGACAACAGCACCGGATGCTGGCTTCTCCATAGCTCCTCCGATCATAAGCTCCACATCATCCGGACTCCTAGAATTGGAAAAGGCATTGTTTAAAACATTGGGTATTTACAGGGAATTGATACTCTTTTGGCAGTAAGAGAAGGACCAAATTCATTTAAACTGAAATTATGTATATAGTAGCATTATTAGCGTACAATGTTCCCACTGCTGAAACATAGTCCTCCTCTCTTCGAGAGGGAGTGGGCTGTAATCTACCACGCGGGCCTAGTTGGGTTGGTAGATGTCACATGTCTTAAAATTTTTGGTTCTAGGACATGTCGGTTTCCTCACGATGTTTTCCTCCACCGTTTTGAGAGCTGTGGTGATGAAATAATTTACACAAAGTAAAGCGCCTGTCAGGGGTCGAACCTACAACCTACAACTCGTAAGTCGGGGCCGTTACCACTAGGTCACCATTGCTCTCTCTAAGTATACAGTACTCGACTTTAAATATGGCACATCGCATTTTTAGAAAACGTTTGGCTTTGTGGAGCGTTTTCTTTGTCACCTATAGATGTGTGCATCGCCACATGCGAACTTCGCTTCACAAACGTGACGTCACTCCAAATCATGACGTCACACAAATCCTGCATCGCGCATTTAGAGTTTACGCCAACAGCATACATATAACTTCCCCGACTTCAATAGTAAGGCAGTTGCCCGCCAGACACGACACCCGGAGGATCCCCCCTTTTCTAAAGAGGATGAGTGAACTTTACACCCAGTTCCTCATACCTCTCAAAAGCCATTACTACTACATCACCAATTATTTTTCTTGTGCATTTATCAATAAAAATACAGATCATGTGAAACCCTCACCTGTACATATCAGCCATCATCTCCTGCTGCTTCCTATCGAATCCCATCTGACTGAGGTCTCCAAAGGACTTGATGGTGGACATAGGCTCGCACATGCGCAACGCCCTCAGGTATGACGTCACTCCGTGGTCGCGAGACCTGTTCAGGTCCCATTGAGCGGACGCTGCGAAGTGAGAGACGTGCTGTGCGCTAGTACGTACTAGGTGCTCTAAAGTGGATGTGGTGTTGATCTGGAAATTAAGTTTGCTCAATCACTGGAATGTCTACTGTTTTGCATAAAATAATCAATCTGCCTAGCCTTTTCCCAACTATGTTGAGGTCGGCTTCCAATCTAACCGGATGCAGGTGAATACCAGTATTTTGCATGGAGCGACTGCCTATGTGACCTCCACAACCCAGTAACTGGGTAACACGATACCCCTTGGCAAGACTGGTTGTCAGACTTTCGGGCTTCTGACGACCCGTAACTACTGTCAAAAATCCAGGAATGGCTTAACATTCTTTCCGAGGCACGAAGGAGTCTCGGTATGTAAAGATGGCCACCCAGCCGCGGACCAACCGCTGCAAGCGTAGCTTAACCTGATGGATCGACCTGCGCGGCTTTTATTATTTAGCCACGAGCTCCTCCGAGCGTAAAATAATATTTTTCTAAAACACCTTGTCTTTGAAGGAGTAATGTTAATTATAGCCGGAAACTGCTCATAAAGACCTATTTTGAGCGGTCCTGGTAGAAAACCAGCTAAGTCTACTGGCCCATCATAACAATTTTGAGTCTACTTAATACTGGATAAGTAACGCCTCCGTGGACAGGGCACTTTATAAAAATCAGAAATCAAGAAGATGTTCCCTATTGCAAGACCCCAGCATTGAAAAGTTTTAAAATTATCCAAGTTAACAAAACATAAAATCTAAGTTATTAAAATAATAAAATTCTAGTTTCTTACCAGTTTCTCGTTCATCATAGCGTGGAAGATGGGTGCAACGGCGACAAGTTCAGAGTAAACACCGGCGCGGATGGCGCTGGAATATCCACGCCAGAAGCCAAGAGATGTCAACTTCAGCTCTGCTTTAGCCATGCCAACCTGAAATATACAGATTATGATATTTTGCTTGGCGAAAAATTGGGTCTCTGATTTTATCAGAAAGTAAGCCAAAACCTTCAGTATCAAATAATTTTGTTCGTTTGTGACCCATAAGCTAATGTACAAGAATAAATGAGGTAGTTAGAAGGCTGGTATTGGGGCTGAGTTTCCGGGTGTATATGACTC
Source organism: Agrochola lota (assembly GCA_947364205.1). NCBI lineage: Eukaryota > Metazoa > Arthropoda > Insecta > Lepidoptera > Noctuidae > Agrochola > Agrochola lota. Next base: position 9,760,566 of record OX376223.1, on the reverse strand, counting down.
CGCTGAAGAACAGACTTAAATTATGTATCTACGTTGCACTTAATTTATGATCAACTAGCGATCCGTCCCTGCTTCGCACGGTTTGACAAAACATCGAGATTTTTATGAAATGTACCTAAGTTTAATTTTAATACTCATAAACCGTACGTAATGAATTCTCTAAATGATGGTCAAAACCGCATCAAAAACTATTGCGCACAGAAATGCGAAAATCGACTAAAATGTATAATATGGATAGATACGGAAGATTTATGGTCTATTTAAATCGTAAAGTTGATTTTAGACTAAAATTGTTGAAAAACTCATAAAAAAATATGAAGTTGTAGCGCAAACTGAACCTTATGTATAAGCTTTACAGTTGTTTTTCCTAAAACTCGTGTTTGTTTACATTATTGGCAAATAAATTGCGAACGCAGATTAGATATAGATGACGTCCAAAGCCTATTCGATCCTCCTTGCTTACCTCTCCCAAGAGAACAGGTAAGAACTCGTTGTAGGTGATGTGCTGGATGATGGCCGCCACAGCTCGTCTGGTCTCCAAGTAAAGTGTGGTGTCATCCCAGAACGGATTCAAAGTGTAAAGCTCGCCGGCAATACGGTTGTGTTCCGATAGTAAAGTTTTGTATAAAGGCGCGGTGGGAGAGCCGTCTTTGCATCTGAAAGGGAGAATGATTTTAATGAAATTATATTTTATGTACTTTAATCCAAGAATCTGAGATTCAATCAATCTGTCTAGCCTTTTCCCAACTATGTTGGTGTTGGCTTCCAGTAACCACATGCAGCTAAATACCAGTATTTTACATGAAGCGACTGCCTATCTGACCTCCACAACCCAGTAACTGGGTAATACGATACCCCTTGGTAAGACTGGTTGTCAGACTTTCGGGCTTCTGACTCCCGTAACGACTGTCAAAGATCCACGAATGACAGGACTGTCAAAGATCCACGGACCAACCCGGCAAGCGTAGCTTAATCTGGTGGATCGACCCTTGCAGCTGTTATTACTTAGCCACAAGCTCCTCTAAGCGTCGTAATCTGAGATTACGAAGTGGAGAAGATCCCATCTAAGGTTCTGGCAAAGCAATGGGATAAACAGATCTCAAATCCATTCGAGTCAATTGATGGGTTTTTCCTATGACTATTCTGTTTTGCATATTGTATTCATTTAGGTCTTGGTTTTTGCGTTATCCATTACATAAAGTTTAATTCAACGTAGTTATATCCGATCTGTAAGACTAACTGTTACGCACTTCCTCTTATTATTTACTATGTTAATTTAGTTTTGCATAAGTGCTTTTTACGACTGCAAAAACCGCAATGTCTTAGTGCTCATCTATTTCCTGACAAGCGGCCTTCCCACAATCATTTCCATCAGCTGCACTTCACCTCTTGCGTACCCATCATGTCAATAGATAATAGATGCCAATGCAAATATGTAAAAAGATTGAAATCTCTGTGTGGGAATGCAAACCGTTTCAAGGTTAGTTTGTCGGTACTATTTCCATACAATCCTATTTGTGACGACACCTAGGAATTCTAGCTTTGTTTTGTCGGCACATATGAACGCATTTTATTGGAAATATTGAAAGGCACATGTTTGTTGGTGCTTTTGAAATTGAAAGCTTTCGAAATCATTTTGCAACTGCCTTCTTTAATCATTCCTTATCAATATTGTTCCTAAACGATCGATATAATGAGTTTGTACGATATCTTAGTACGAGCTTGCATAACAAGTTTTTATTTAAAATAATTTTGCATAAAAAAACATGGTAGTAGATTGAATTTATATAGACATAGTTGCGTCGTGGTTGTTTAGAGGCTTACATAATACGTCAATATTATTATCAAATCCATCTTTGGCTGTCTAAAAATTCGATTCATAACTTTCTTAATCTGCGGGTGTGTCAGTTGTTTTTTTTCTTAAATATAATTTGTGTCACGACATAAATAGCATGTAGTAGTAGCGAGTAGGTTATTTAATCAATATCCAAATGTACGAGTAACCTTTTTTACAGTAACCGTTGTGGTATTAAAAGCTCTAGGTAAAAAAGCTGTTGCCTGAGGCCAGCTTAGCCAAAAGTATTTTTTGGAACTTGTTTTTTATGTGCTATTTTCCCGCGAAGAATTTGCGTTACAGTTGTTATTCCTAAAACTCGTGTTTGTGTACATGTTTGGCAAATAAATTGCGAACGCAGATTACTTAAGTTATCCAATTTCCCTCGCAAGTCTTGCCGCAAGTTTCAATGCAATGGTATTTAATAACATCTGGGATTTGACTAGTGCAATAAGCAGTTGTAAAGTGCTGAAGATACTGTTGTTGGGAACTTAAGACGCAGATATATGCCAGTGGCCTTGAGTGGTTAGTTTGCGTGTTCTGTACTGAGCGCTCACGCAACGCGTCCTACGTCCAGCCAGTAATTGTACTCGCCCATCAAGGAACGCTGTCCCAAATTAGACGAATTATTAATAAAACAAAAGGTATTTTAATAAAATATGTATACTTAAATATCAATAATTAAACTACCTTTAAATAAGTGAAGGTTTCAGAAAAATACGCTCGCTAGATTTTGCGTGATTCTCAGTTTTTTATCTGCATTATAAATATTATAATCATATTCATATATTAAGTTATTAAGAAAATGTTCTAATTTAATATATATTTTTTCCAAATCATTTACACTACTCGTTTAGACGTAATTTTCAGTATAAAATCATTAAAAGTCGGTTATCGTCGCCTTAAGACACCACAATTCCCATCGTGTATGATATCTGATTGACAGATACATTTCATTGACATAAAAGTGAAACTGAAGTAGTGGCTATGTACACTTATCATACTTACTCTGTCTTAACACGGATACGGTTGTACGCCCAATAGTAAAGACAATGACTGTAAAATCGAGTCGATTGAATAGGTACAAAACTATGGGAATAGTTCACACATTAAGCAGTTTCTATAATATCTATGATCGGTGTTGTATGGGAATGGATTCAATGATGCAATCTAATTACCGACAGGTTTGTTTTCTTCCGTGTTTGTACTCACAATTTGTATTGAAGGATCTCTTTGAATATGTTGGTATTTATCGGAGATAAATCATCGTTTAAAATAAACGGTAGGTGTGTTTATTTACTACTAAGTAGTGCGTAGAAATTTCAACATCATTCAAAGTGCTGGACAATACACAGGGTTACAAAACCTAGGAAGTAACTTTTAAGAAACTACATTTCAATTTCGTCATCCCTAGAGAAAACTTATTGTATATTTACTCTGATTTGGTACAACTACTAGCACAGTACTTAGAGTAACTTACTTGCGACATGAATCCAGGTCAATTTTGCCAGCATCGTAGAGCCTCAGAGAACGGAGCTCCTTCTCTGAGCTGCCGTACAACGCAGAACCATCCAGGAATGACGTAGCCAGGTTCATTTGATCACGTTGTTCTGTAGAATAATGCGGCCAAATTAGTGAGATGTTTGTAACAATATCCCATGTTTAAAAATAAATATAACTAAAGAAATATTCCATGTTTAAGATTATAGTAGCTGTGCGTAGTGAGTAGAAATGGAATTGATTGCGAGTTTGATAAGGTATAAATACTCAGATGAAATGGTCGAAACCTGAAGGATTTGGCCTCATATCCAAACAACATTTTAAAACGAGCTTTACCTACACACATTGTTGGTTCATGTTTCTTTTTTTTTAAGCATAATAATATACCTACTAGACTGTGTAACATTGCCGTATCACAAAGAGTTAATGAACTAGGAACAAAAATCGAGATAGGCCGCTCGAGTAGCCTTGATCGCCGCCTTATTTCCTCAAGCAATTCGACTGGCCAGTCGAAATTTTTCCCGCATGTAAGATTATGTCAACGTTACAAAATTTAGACAAGAAACGTTCACTGGTTGACTGAAACCAGTTGGGTTGTCAGAGCACTTCCTAGTGGAGTGCAACATTTCAAACGAGCCGTGAGCCCGCCGCTGCGGAACGATAGCTACGAAATTCTGATGGCTATGAATATTCATAAAATAACATAGGTACAGCTTTCCAAATAAAAGTATGCGCTTCGGTAATCTTCGTGTTTCCGAATTAGTAGCACGAACGTCGCGCAGAAGAGTAACTTTTCACAGACGCAAAGTTTCTAAGTTTTGTACTGCCGCGCTTGATAGTAGTGCATTATCACATATATCATTGCGCGTTTGTATGAAGTTTTTTCCTTGTCGGGTTATCTAATTTGATGACGATCTGCAACCGGAATATGGTTACGGTACGGTCAACAACATTCAAGTGTTCATAAGTTTTTCGGAATTTCTCATTACACTTACTCTCTTATTACATTATAATTTTGTAATCATGCTAATATAAAATAGGCAAGTACTTCCATGGTTGTAACATGGTTATTTCCGAAGTACGACGATGATTCCCGAAGCGCATACTTTTCTTGGGATATCTGTACCTACTATTACAATATTTAATGACACGTGAAGTCGACTTTCAACTCTATCAGATTCATCACACTGGACATTTCGTGAATAACATGCTAACTTAATAACTTGCTACGTAATGCTGTCCTCGTGTTGATTAAATTATAAACAGGCTTTAAAATAGACGGATTATTAATAAATAGCTGCTATTGACATAAATATCGTACGAGTTATTCGAATCTATATATAATTTTAATATTACGCATCTGTTTGATAAATAACGTTAGTAACCAATCATTTTAACTTTTGCATTTAAATAGAATATTTTTTATAAAAGTACGTACCAAAACCACAAGAATCGATGTTCCTTGTTGGTGCAGAACGAACATACTCGCATGTTGCTCCTTTACAATCCTGTAAGAAAAGAAAAAAAAAATTGTATTGTGTAATTCGTGGTGTAAGTATGTGAGCTTTTCTATCACTAAATGCGTTTATCGCTTAAAATATAATTCTATCTTTGTAAGTCGTTTGAAGATGACAGTCAGAACGGTGTAGTACATTTACGGCTGTGTTCCAATTTTTTTTTTCTTTTTGTTTTTTTTTATTTTGTGACAAAAACAGCTGGTGCGGACACGAAATCTACAATCTAAATACCTTGCATACATATAACAATGAAGTAGGTACCTAGGCTTTGCAGAATTTGAAATCATATTGTTTCTTGAGATAGTCGCTCCATATAAAATACTGGTATTCAGCTGCATCCGGTTAAGCTGGAATCCGACCCCAACATAGTGGGGAAATGGCTAAGCAGATTGATTGTTTCTTGAGTAAGTACATTAGCGAATACAATACTCCAATGATACGATCAAATACCAATAAAAATAGACAATCTAAAAATAGTTTCGCATACTAATTTAGTTAAATCACGTGTGAAATCGAGATACTCGATATAATTAACGACGTCTGTATCAATATAATATCCATACTAATATTATAAATTGAATGCGAAATTAACTCTATGTCACCTTTTAATGCCTTAATGGCTGAACGTATGAACCTGGGTTAGGACATAGGATTTTTATCCCAGTAGTACGTTCCCGTGGGGTATTTTCCTAACTTCATAAAAACTAGTTATATATAAACTCGAAGCTTTAATTTTGTCGCCTATACAATAAGTCCATCTACTTACATTCCATGCAATAATTTAGGAGTGATCGGGTTACGTGCGTCACAAATTATAGTTTTAATACAGACCGGTCAGATGATTAGGTCAGTCACTGATTATCCTGCAATGTTTCTTAATTTAAATACTAAGTTAAATCCAATTAATTTTGAATAGATACCGTGAATAAAATGTAAGGGAATATACCCTCCCGTGCCGAAGAAAGCACGTTTAGTCCTGCGCCTGATCTCTTTTTCTAGTCGTGTTGGATTACGAGTCATCACATCGGAATATGAGAGTGAGGGAAGAGAGAGTGCACCTGTCTGCGCACACACTTGTGCACTATAATATCTCCCGCGCCGAAGGCTAGTCTCCGTTGAGATTGGCCGCCGTGGCCGAAATATGGTCGGTGTAAGATTATAAATAGCCATAGATAAAAGACGGATAAACGTAGTTTAAGTTTCAAATGGATTTCTCAGTAATTGAAGATGTAGTTGCCGAGGTATTGATAGAATAAATTTTAGGTCTGCATGCAGATTTTAATTAAGATTGAATAAATATTCTACTTGTTGAGCTTCGAGAAGGAAAATGAACGCATCATGAAGTTGTGAACGAAGTAATGTTTACTACATTGTTGCCTAACTTACTACTGTTCGTTTTTTAAAGTAATGTTAGTTTTGATATGAAGGCATTATAAATTCGAGCATTAATAAATTCATTAGCAATTTGTATGTTATTTATGCCATAGCTATTTGACTAACACGCTTTTCTAAACAAATAAATAGGTACATTAACAATAATACCCTGAGAGTAAATACCAAACTTTCCTTTGAAACTGTATGAGCATATTGAGCATACGTTAAAATGCAGTTAAGAACATATTTTTTGCTGCTACAATGGCAACAGATAATAGGGCAGCCGAGCAGCTTTGTCAAATGTAATTTGCAAGATTCGGATGCACAGATTACGGGCAATACCTAGAGAAAGTTTAATAACATCTTTATCTTTATGGATCAACTCAAAAGTAGTTCATAACAGATTACGTTCCGTTGCTATCACATGCTAATTAAAATCGTGTTCACGCAATACTTCCGCTACGTATTAACTCATATCATTAGATAAAAGGGTTTATTTTTTAAAGTTTAAAGAGTTTTAAACGTAAAAAAATTAATGGTTAAACAGACGTTAATCATTAATTAACTTTTAACAACGATAATTAGAAAATGGTGAAATCATTTCTGCGACCAACTTTTTTTTTTTTTTTTTTTGAGGATGGGAAATCATCAAATGACTTCTCCCGCTCTGGGCAGAGCGAGAGGGTGTGTCAGACTTTTACTGACTAAAACCCACCCGTGTTCCTTCCGTTGCCTGTGTGCCGGGGCCGCGTTATCCCTTTCGGACAAACCCGCAACCCCAGCAGGCATTGGTCTTTCGACCCCGTCGGTTGGTGCTGACATGTCTTTGAGGCGCGCGTGGAACACAACGCGCCGTCGACACGGGCCTGGTCCTTATCGGACGGCGAGCTGCCCATTGCTCACCATCCGCAAGCCCGCGCCTACGGTGGCCGGAAGTCGGCTCTCGACTCCCGACGCCCGGGGCGTCTCCTGCGGCGACTAGGGCCGCGAGGGCGTGCAGCTTGCATCTCCCTCGCGCGCTCCGCCTCCTCCTTCGCGAACATAACTGCTTCGCAGAAGGAGGTGACGGCCTCCCATGCACTCTCGCTCCGAACCATGGCCTGAACCAGGGCCGGACGCGAGAAATCGCCGCCGCCGATCGCCTCCGTGAGGACACGGCGGTGCTCCGCCCAAGCCGGGCAGACCTCCACCGTATGCTCCACCGTGTCCTCCGGGCGATCCACACAGTGGTGACACCCGGTCTGCGACCAACTTGGAAGTAGCGCTAGCCGGCCGCTGCCGCAGCACCGCTCGTTTCGCTCACTCGGCTCGGGTGCGGTTGGTCATAGTTCTAACCTATTTCAACCAAGTTGCTCGCAGAAATGTTTTCACCATTTTATAATTATCAGTGTTTTCGCGAAAATTCGGATTATCAAATCATCCTACGACATTTACAAATAAACCCGAAAAAATACATGAAGAGTCGAGTGATATTGAAAACATTTTCAAGTAGCCATCATTGTCTTGTTGAACAAAAATCGTTTGTGTTCACGAATAAGGTTTTTCTTGCAACAAAATTACGGATTGGGCTCCATTATTAAATTATCCGCTTCAAACAGATAAGGTGTATCCAATAAAAGTGTTAATTATCTACGCTACAACAACTACAAAAGACAATAGCCACTGCCATCCGTCTTCTAACAATCAGAATAATTTCCTGTCCTGTCTCAGTGACATGAAAAGTGAGCCTATAAGGAACTAAGAGATCGCCTGCTAGCCCGTTACTTCATCGCAGCTTTCTCTACGACCGCTACATACGTAACCTTTATACGCGACCCCGCGAACTATCACGAATGTTACGAAACACGGCCTTATAAAATTCACTTGTTATTGATCCGTTTATAAAAAAAAAATATAGGCAGTCATGGGGATTGCCGACAGAAGTGAAAACTTCAAACTATGAAATAACAGTGTTTTTATCATTGCTGGTGGTCAAGCGCAACACGTTATACTCATAGCTACAGATATACTGTAATGATTAGCATGTCGGTGACGCGAACACATAAGATTTTGCCCTACCAAGAATCGCCCGACGCGCCTAAAGAAGTTTTCACTTCAAAAACGTCGTTTTTAGTTTGAAAAGATTATCTACTATGACACAACGATTTAAGTCTGTTTTTGACCGCGTGAACTCAATACTCCCATCACGTGCTTTGTTCACAAGGTTACTACAAGGTATTAAAGGTTAATACAAAGTATTATCCTTGTCGGTCGTTTAAATAATCCAAAATTGGCAAAAAGTTGTTTGCATGTCCCAGGGGTCTTGACGAGCACGTAGGTAACTAATAACAGGTTGTTCGTTTTTGTTAAATTAAAAGCACATGATTTCGAATAGCTATGACCAATGGAATTTAAAATATTTTTTCAATTTAGAGTAGCTCCTAAGATCTGCCGGGGTTGCGAGTTGTCCGAAAGGGATATCGTGGCCCCGGCACACAGTAAAAGTCTGACATGCCCCACAGTGGGCTGGGATTACAAGGTTGGGTCTTAAGAGATCAAATGTATTTTTTTGGTATCTAGGCATAAATTTAAAACGTTTTTATTCTTTCACTTTTTTTAATTTAACGAGTACTTTCGGAGATATAGCCATATCAAATTTGTATGAAGAGTCATGTTATTTTAGTTAAGCAATTTATTCCAATTAAATTGAAATTGAAAATAATGTATACTAAACGGCCTGAAAACCTCAATACCTACTTAGTTCTTTAAAAAAAAAAAACAATGTTCGACATGTTCCGCCACCATAGGTAGGTATGACGTAATTTGTTTTGAGACTTATTTCCGGGAATCAAGGGATAAGAGTGCGCGAGCGCAACAACAAGTTATGACGTGTCGTAACGTGATTGGTGCAACGATAGGGTATCTACGGAATGTTCGGTTGCATTCAAACGTACTTCAGTGTTCTATTACCCACCATAATAGACGCACTACCCCCACACATTCATTACTTACTTATTTGTTATTTTGTATTTGTGAAAATGTTTGAAAATTTAGTGACAAACCTTGATCTTTTCGTTATTTAAAAAAAAACAGTGGCAGTATTAAAAATAATGACAGTTTGTGTAGTGAGATAAGGTCTAAATTTTTAGTCGAATTAAGTGATGATCACGAAAAGACCTTAAAGTTGTTTTGTGCAAAATTTTGTTATAATTTATATAGAAGATGGGAAAACGCTTATCGTAAAGAATATATATTCAGAACTAAAAATAGTGAATGGTTACAAGAAAACATAATATGGCCAGACTTTATTAAGTGTTTAATAGGCAGTAATGAAAATCAACCAGCACCGAGTACATCAACTCAGTATGTATCACCATCAAAAGTTTCTGTCGGTGTCTCCACCGAACAAAGCCCAAGAAAACCTTTTTGTGAATTAGCGCCTAAACAGAAAAAAAGACGTGCAGAAAACTTTCATTTATCTTCGGACGAAATAAAATATGCATATTTTGAGCAGTTGAAAGCGGATGGGAATGAGGAGGTTGCTAAAATACTTGAACATTTACTAAAGAATCCCCTAGATGTAAAAAAAGTTAAAAAGTGCATATCTGTTAAAGAAACAAAACCTGTGTTTTCTCCGGATGAGGCTTTAGGGTTATTTTTATCACTTAAGCTGACCAAGTGGCAATACAATACTTTAAGAAAAAGTGTTAACGAAAAAGACAGTAATATATTTCCATCTTATTATCAAGTGCAACATGAGAAACAGAAATGCTATCCACCAAAAGATGCTATTACAGTGACAGAAACCTCAGCTAAAATAAAGTTACAAGCTCTATTGGATATAACGATAACAAGAATAATGACGTCACTCGTCATAGATAGTGGTTGTAAAGAATTTACACTAATCAGTAAGTGGGGATTTGACGGTGCTTCTAATCAAGCCAATTACAAACAAAAAATGCAAACAGACGATGAACAAGAAAGTCAACTTGACGATTCAAGCATATTTATGGGTAGTTTAGTGCCAATAAAATCAGTGTGCGGCGAACAATTTATCTGGCAAAACGATTCACCAATTTCATCTTACTGGTGTCGTCCAATCTTTTTCGAATTTGTGAAAGAAAATAAAATAACGATATTGCGGGAAAAAAGTGCTATTGAGGAAGAGATTGTAAATTTAGTGAAAACAGAAGTTGGAGAAATAAAAATTTCACACTCTTTATTAATGACTATGATAGACGGAAAAGCAACATCAATTTTATGTGATACTTCATCTCAGAGATGCGACATTTGTAAAGCCACTCCAACAGAGATGAATAATTTGCCCTTAATTGCATCAAAACCGACTGATCCAGATCTCTGTAAATACGGATTGTCATCATTGCATACCTGGATACGAATGATGGAATGCATTCTGCATATAGCCTACAGATTAACGATACAGACATGGACAGTAAAGGGAGACAACAAGTGCATCATGGAAAGAAGAAAGAGTACAAGACGCTTTTAAAAATAGAATGGGACTTCTGATTGATGTTGTTAAACAAGGGCACGGCTCCACGAATGACGGAAATACTGCTAGAAGATTTTTTGCAAATCCAAACATGACTGCTGAGATAACTGGTGTTAGTGAAGAATTAATAAGGCGATTTGCAATCATTTTAGAGGCAATTTCATCAGGTTACCACATTGACACAGCGAAATTTCACGAATATGCTCAAGTGACCATGCAACTGTATTTGGAATTATATAGCTGGTATTATATGCCTTCAAGTGTTCATAAAGTTCTTATGCATGGTGCAGCTATTATTGAAAGTTTTGTTCTAATACCAATTGGACAGCTATCTGAAGAAGCTTCAGCAAAGCTAGAAATAAAGACTTTCGTAGGTACCGCCAACACCATTCCAGGAAATGCAGTAGAAAACTACAAATGAAGACATTTTAAATAATTTATTGACCAGCTCTGATCCACTCATCTCAGCGAAACGTCACAAACTTCGCAGAAAACATAAAAATTTGTCAGTAGAAGCACAAAGTTTATTAGTAATTGAACAAGCGGAAACATTTGATGATGACGAATACGAAAATTTTGCATTCGTTAATGTGGATACCCTTGACAGTGATTAAATTAAAACAGTACAGTGGCCAGTAGTGATTGTGATTTTTACTTATTTATTTATTTTATTAGTCCTTAGTGGATTAGGCCTAAAGGGGAGACCTACATAAAAAAAAAACGCGCCTAGTTCTTAACCTCTATGGCGGTGTGGAATAGAAAACAAAATTTGAAATTGCGACCAAATCGCAGAAAATCGCAACCCGAGAATAGGCGCTAAAATAGGACAAATATAAATACTATGCATACGTAGAGTCAATTCTTTGAGAAAATTTGAGAATTTAGAGATTTTCACATTTTTTTCTTTTGCTTCATACAAAAATTACTTTGGATATTTATAACTCCGAAAATACTAAGTTATCTGAACGACCCTCATAGAAATAATTACTTATAATCGATAGATAAATCCAACACAATATTTAAAATTTCAGAAAAAGAAACTTTTTTTTTTTAAATGCTAAGTCCTTTATCGGCCCGTTTCAGCCCACTGTGCGCCCTCCCGCTCCGCCCAGAGCGGGAGAAGTTATTTGATTATTTCCCACCATCAAAAAAAAAAAGAAGAAAAACAAAGAGTAGCTCCTAAGATCAAAGAAAAAATATATAATTATAATAATTTTGAATGCAAAAACAATTGTGTTTGTACATATATGAGCACTAAGTTGTATTCGAAAAATTTTAACTCAATAATCTAATGAATACGACAGCGAGTCCTTAGTCGGATCAACACCAAGGTCCTGTTGCAAATAAAGGCCCCAAAACTTTCTCGTTTATCCATAAAACAACAATGGAAGTACTTGACATAAGTGATCGATAATAGCAGTAAGAAACATATCATCTACGACTACAACCGTTCATTAGCTGAGCTTGTGCATATGACAAGGACATTCCTAAAGTTCACGGGTGGCAATAGAATAGCTATAATGATGCCCCAGTAAGTTATTATTGTTATTAACAAAGTAATCAAGTTTAATTGGTTGAGTCGCGGCCAAGTTCAAGTTGGCAGTTGGTAAAAAGCCGGTCAAGTGTCAAATGGCTCAATGACGAAGGTTTTATATTGTAATCGGTCCTTTTAATGTGGGAACTTAAGCTACATATCGAATTGGACTGAGAATTTGAAAAAAGAAACGGTAGAAGTGAGCAAGATTTATGTGAGGCGTACTTACCCGTCGCACAGTGGATCGTCCCCATACAAGAGGTCGGACATAGAATTAAAAATTTAAAAAGTATTTAATTGAAAAAAATGAAATATACAGTTGCATTACTCTATTATGGAACTACAAAAAATGTTAGTACAATTTTTTTATTTGACCAGTACTTTATGAGCAATTCGATGAAAACTGTTATTTTTCTATGGAAATGGTCACAAAAATGTCTGTATCTCATGATTCCCTCCTTGTTTCGATTTGCGGTTTTCACTACTGTTATTTACCCATTTTATGCCACATTTTCTTCAAAGACACATGGTGCCCCCAGCGACCCCCTTCCGAGATATTTTGCTTTTAGTAACTATACTTTTTATTGTATAACTGATGAAATGGAGGTACATTAAGTATATTCATTACTGAGAATAAGTCATCCCTAAGTAGTTCCTTAAATAACAGGTGCATTTGTGATTACTTTAATGACTTATGAACGCTTCTGTTGCCATACAACAAAAGCGTTAATGAGTCCTTAAGTAAAGATTACCAGTACTTGCTTAATCTAATTAGTTATTGTAATTACTATGTTAACAGCCCTTAATCTTTGCATTGTGATTGGATAATGTCATCATTAGCTTAGTAATGACTGAGTCGAATTTACAATAACACATCGAAAAGAAATAGAGTTTTATGATCAATAAGAAAATATGTAGGTATAAAAATATTTTTTATTTAAATAATATAACACTAAAAATTATGTAAAAATAAAACAACTATGTACCCTAAAACAAACTAAAAAATTAAACAACTACTAAGAACTAAATTATAATAGGAAATTAATTAATTAACACGACCATTTAGTTACTAACAACAATAGAAAAGAAAGAAAAAAAAAAAACATTTATTGGCCGATGGGTGGCATAACACAAAACAAAAAAAGAACAGAATAAAAAAAAAATACACAAAAACATCAATAACGACATCATGATCATTATTATCGTCATCATCTTCTTCAACGTCACTACATGCAGCAAGTGTATCAGTTGAAACGTCAATGAACTCCAATTCACTCTGATCAACTATGAGTAAATCGTCTAGTTCACTAAATGAAGACTTTTTGGCTTTATTTGTCATCTTCGGTCGTAAGCTGGTGAGAAGAGGATCGGAAGATAATAGCAGATTATGAAGAATGTCTTCATTAGTGGCGATGCTACTATGCTTTCGTGTATGATATTCTCTAAATTTACGAAAATCCTTGTTTCTTGCTTCAGATGCTTCTTCAGACAAAAAACCTATAGGTACTACTGATAAGTGGTCCACTATCTGTGATCCATGAATCAGCAATTTGTGTAAACTTGCTGGCATGTTATACCATGGATATAATTCCACGAATAAATTTGCTGTTTCATCACAATATAATTTAAATTTTTGGACTTGAATTTTTTCGCCTGAGGAAATGCATTGCAAAATAACGGCGAGTCTTCTAATTAAATTAACGTCTAATTTAGTAATTTCCGCAGTCGTTTCAGGGTTTGCAAAAAACCTTCATTGCAGCATTTCCAGTGTTTGTATTGCCACTACCCTGCTTAACAACGTCTAGAAGTAAGCCTGTGCTTCTTCGGAAAGCTTCTTGAATGGCTTCTTTCTTATCTTTAACTTTTTTTTTATTTTCGTCACCTTTTGCTTGCCATGATTTTATGTCCATTCTGTAAGCAATGTGTAATAAACACTCCATAGACCGAATCCAAGCATGCAATGAACTAAATCCATGCTTGTATAAATCTGTATTCACGGGTTTAGCTCTCACTTCTTCCAAGTTATTCATTTCGCTTGGGCGAGCTTTGCACAAATCACATACAGCTGCCGATGTACCAGATATGATTGAATGTACCTTACCATCAATCATGGTTAGCCATAGATTGTGAGTAACAGTAGCATTGCCGCAATCAGTCGGGTTCAGTTCACGAATCTCGGTCTCAAATATTTCCATTTCAGCCTTAACATTCGCTTCCGTTTCTTTCATAAATGTAAATGAAATCGGGCGACAATATGTGGTTGACGATGGCTGATCATTCTGCCACACTATACTTCCACTAGAAGTCACTAACTTAAGCGGTACAAGACTTGCCATAAATACACTGGATAAGTCTTGTTCACTTGTTGTTGTCGTTTGATGGTAAATGCTTTGACTTGAAGCTCCATCAAAACCCCATTTACTGTGAAGCACAAGTGGTTCACCAGCATCAAAATTTGATTCAAGTGAATCGATCAGCCTCCTAACTGTGAGATCAAGGAGGGCTTGGATCCGTATCTTTGCGGAAGTTTCAGTCACAGTTATGTCTTCTTTTGCCGGGTAGCATTTAAGCTTTTCTTTAACTAACAAGTAGTAGCTTGGGTATTTCGCATGACCTTCTTTTAAACTAAAGTCCCGAAGTGTGATGTAACGCCACTTGGATAACTGCAAGTAAACGTAAAGAGCAAGTGCTTTGTGAGTAGGAACTTCACGAAGCGAAGGATTCTGCTTAGTTTCCAGGACATTTAAAACTGTTGAGACGTGTTCAGGATTTTCCAGCAAATTTTTCATTATTCTGGCCATATCATTTTTTCCGGCAGACTTAAGTATACTTTCAACAGTATGCAAAAGCTCATCCGAACGACTGCAACTAGCAACATTTTCATTAACACGTCTTCTTTTGTGTCTAGTCGATAAATCTTCAAAGCGTTTGCGAGGAGATGTATATGTTGAAGTTGATGCATCTGATTTTGATGGACTGACTACCTCTTCTGCCTCATTTTCATTTGCTTCTTCAGTGTCAACAACATTTTCTTTAAAGCAATCTAGCCAAACGATATCGGAATTTAACCCCTCTCCGTTCTTGTTAATGAACCTGTCGACTGTCCTTCTTGATTGCACCCATTTGGTGTAAACCCTATAGCAAAATCGTCGACACCAGTTCTTGAGATCCGTCACATCACTTTCACTTAACTGGACGTTAGTACTCGACTTCAATGTGTTAAATAAATTGTCATAGTCACGAAGATCTTTATGATTACGAAGAGCAACGTAAAGATCTAGATAAGTAGAAAACCCACGGAAAGCCATAATGACAACACTTGATAGAAGTTATAATTACAACTGAATTACATTTGCTAAACACACTCAAATATATAGGGCAGCAAGTAGGCAACTAGCAATGAATTTGATAAGCTAATGATGACATTAGACAATCACAATGCAGAGATTAAGGGCTGTTAACATAGTAATTACAATAACTAATTAGATTAAGCAAGTACTGGTAATCTTTACTTAAGGACTCATTAACGCTTTTGTTGTATGGCAACAGAAGCGTTCATAAGTCATTAAAGTAATCGCAAATGCACCTGTTATTTAAGGAACTACTTAGGGATGACTTATTCTCAGTAATGAATATACTTAATGTACCTCCATTTCATCAGTTATACAATAAAAAGTATAGTTACTAAAAGCAAAATATCTCGGAAGGGGGTCGCTGGGGGCACCATGTGTCCTTGAAGAAAATGTGGCATAAAATGGGTAAATAACAGTAGTGAAAACCGCAAATCGAAACAAGGAGGGAATCATGAGATACAGACATTTTTGTGACCATTTCCATAGAAAAATAACAGTTTTCATCGAATTGCTCATAAAGTACTGGTCAAATAAAAAAAAATTAGTATCATTTTTTGTAGTTCCATAATAGAGTAATGCAACTGTATATTTCATTTTTTTCAATTAAATACTTTTTCAATTTTTAATTCTATGTCCGACCTCTTGTATGGGGACGATCCACTGTGCGTCGTCGAGCGAACTATGTTCGTACGTCGTCGGCCGCACTCGGCCGATCGAACCAAACACTACTACACTTAGTTATCGGACGATGTCGGTTGAAATAATGTACGCAATTCCTTTTTAACACAATTTTGCTTAGCTTTCAAATATTTTATCATTTTTAGTTCGTGTAAAAAGTGTTTTTTTTGTTTGTTTTAAACTAAAAAAAAATGTTACCTAAGTTTGTTCCGATCAGCCGAGTTCGGCCGACGACGTACGAGCATATGATAGTTCAGTCGAAGACGGATTAAGTGTATGCGAGCCGTTAGTAGAATAGGATTGTAACAGAAAATACGAAAAGATAAATTCGTATCTGCAAAGAATAGTCTACTCTGTTATTAAATTGAAGACCCCAAATATTAGCGAATAGGAGGTACGCATCATTAGGCAGATGATTACGCGGACATTGAATAGATGTCAAATTGCGCCATCATCCGTTCCTCTTAACAAAAAGCATGTGTCCGCTGGCCTTCGATGAGTTAGACACGATGTATGATTTAGTCTCATGTTAATCTTAGCCACGTAATCGACTTTAGGATATTGAAACGAATTCTTTGAAACAGAAGCGAATGAATCATTGAACTTTTGAGAATTGAGCTTTTCAAGCATTGCTATTGGAACTGGATTATTCACTTATATTAAATCTTAAAGGATGTGCAAACACAAATCGTGTTATTTTTTACAATTCTTTGTTAAACCTTGACCAATTGACAATTCTTTGTTAAACATTGCTTGATAGTTCGTGTAAACATTGACAATAAAACAAGATACATAGTTTATGTTAAGTTAACTTAGTAAGTCTAGTCTGGCTTTGAAGATGTTTGCTAATATTTGACATCATAAAACGTGTTCTGTTTTGCAGGAAAATTATTAAATACTCGCATTCAAAAACAACTAGGTTTTCAATTATGATTAATAAAAAATGATTTAGAACAAGGAGGACCGCAAGGTTGAATTCTGCTGCCCTTTTTGTTTGTGGTAATAAAAGTTCACTTACTTTGTTTCCATTGGCTGTGCTGATGAGATCATCCATGATGAGCTGTCCCCAGGCAGCGAGCATGCTGGTCACATAGTCGTTGTCGGCAGATGGGCTCAATTGAGCTGCAGCACGAACTGCTAAGGCAGGCTCGGGAAGATATGGCGGCGATTGAGGTTGAGATACACCTTGGAGAAGAGAAAATTGTAATTAGAATCAATTTTGATAAGGTGACGATTCCTGAAATCCTTCTAAAATAACAAAAGCAGCCTATTATTGTATCACTGCAGGGCAAAGGGCTCTTCATGTATAGAGAAGGCATGAGCATTGATCACCGAGCACTCTTCCTTATAGAATGTAAATAATTATTTGGTTTTGAAGGGATTATTAGGGTTTATACATTCTCTTCCTTTAACAGAATCAACCTTCATTTACATAAATAGATACAAAGTTGCGAAATATGTAAGTAATTATGCCAAAAACTTGAGGTAATAATCATTCATATTATAGTATATTATGGAGATTAAATATCCGCTATTAGTATCTTCATGGATTAACAGATCCTTTCAAAGTGCTTTAGTTTGATTTTGCATCACATTGCTCCGATTCTAAATGTATTGAAAATAAGCGCAGAAGCTAGTGCATAGTACCTATTCGCTTAATACTTCATTTGTTTAGACAGGTTCCAATAGTACAAGTTTTTAATTGTATGTAGATAATGTGAATTACGGTACCTATGTGGCGAAAATACACATCCCTGTAAAACAGTAACTTGCATGCTAGTTACACTGTGCAAAGTAGATGTCACACTGTGGATACATAAATGTACACAGTGTGACATTTACTTGCACAGTCTTACTGGCATGCAAGCTACGGCTCCATTTTAGAAGCATGTGTATTTTCACCATATAAATATTGTCATTACGTAATGTGAACGTATGTCCTAACCAGCGTCTAATTCTTTACCTAGTAAGTAATTGTGAATTCATGTGTACTCGTATACTTAACCAGATCTTTTAATGAGGAATTTTGGTAATGTTAGTTAACTATTTATGATGTATTTCGGTGAGCTTAGAAACCTTGTTACTGGTTAATTTAAATTGCTAAACATTTTACATAAATCTGCCAAAGCTAAAGATTACAAATGCAACTCTGTTTTAAATGAACATGCCTTAATAATTAGGAGCATTGTTAATTTGATATGATTCCTGTTTATGAAAGCAGCCCAAACATTTGAATTAAAACATGGGATGATATTTCTTAAAACAAAAAAAGGAGGCTATATACTCCATTAGATACTCCAACCTGCAAGAGCTTAAGCTGTAGCTTGACGGTTGAAGTTGGGTGTCTGGTTGAAAAATCTGTCTCCCATGATTCGTTGTGCAATAATAAATCATTCTCTATCAGTTGCACCTAACTTGATAAAGAACACGTTTCTTAGCTTTATTTTAAACATGTCAAAATACTAATGTCAAATACAATTTTAGACTACGAGGACCGAAGAAAAATATCGAATAGCATCGACAGATTAATGACTATGTTCAAGCAATACTGGTCAGTAATTAATTAAAAGTAGATATAGGTAATATATCGCTTTTGTAGTAAGAAACGGTTTCCATTGTTTGTGATGCGTTCGCTTCCGTGTCTCGAGCGAGACAAATCACCTACATTTAATTAACGGTTATCTGGTTTCATCTCTTCATTATAGTTATAGCTATGCCATGTTTCTTTTATTTCGTTTTCTTTAACGGCTTTAGTCTCATAGGGTTGCGACATGGATGTCTTGTCATGTCGTGATTTGAGCAAGACAGTTTCACGTGAGTACACGCTAGTACCCTATTATATGTGACGTGAGGAACTTATTTATTAAAGAAAACCAAAAGTTTGTCAATTAAATATCCACATAGAATATCAAAAGCCAGAAGTTTTTCGAGTAGCAACAGAAATTAAAACAGACCTCTAAGAGACAATCAATGGCAAAGCAACCAAGAATATTTAGCTTTATTTGTCGTCATGACATAAGCGCTAAGCAGATGTGTAGGTACACAGATGAACATTCTGTTTCTATGAATCCTACAAATCATTGTTGTAACTTACGAATGCGATGTAAACATTGATGATGCAACTACAAAAGATCGGAAGCTAAGTTCAAGATGTTTTCAGTTAGATAATCAAATGTTCAATCATTTTGAAGTAGCTAGAGTGCATCGAACCTCGGACTTTGTTTTAACTTTAATCAGTCTCGCTTTGAAGAATCTAAGGCCGTTTGTCCACCGCCACCGTCAACGGGACGTCAACGACAACGAGATGACGGCGCCGAAGTAGCAATACATACATTTACTATGGCCGCTTGACCGTCCTCCGAGCCCCGAGATCTCGGCCCCCGTATTTTTGAGTAGTTCGGCGCGACTGCTAGAACCGGCCCAAGATTGTGACGGGCCGATGTGCCGGCCATACAAAACACGTTTGATCTTGTCCACACACTGCCGTCGCATCGGCGGACGCCGTTCGCCTGACTTTTGTTTTGTCGCTCATGACATACTGAACGGTCGAGGTGGACAAACGATTGCCGTCACCGGGACGTCACGTTCGGTTCGAATAATCTCGTTTCTCGTTGACGTCCCGCTGACGGTGGCGGTGGACAAACGGTGTAAGTACTGGCAAATGGACCGAGAAGTAAGAAACTTATACATCGATATGATTTAAATGTTCATATTATTCATCCTCTTCATTTCCCCAATTGCCAACAACATTATTTGCTATATAAAGACCGTGAAAGGAAACCGTATCAAATACTATTTCTATAATAGCAACTCTACAGTTCGTGACTTTTGATTTCAATGTGACCTCAACTAGATCGACTTTCTGCACTGTGCATAAATCTGGTAAGTATAATATTTATTCAGTAGATAGATATTATATAATGGACGAGGTGTTATTAGATACTCTTGTCTTTGAGGAGTAAAAGCAAAAAACTATAGATATCAATTAGTTTTATGATCCAATACATTTGAATTCGGTCATCGTTACGATTCTAATTAAATGTTTTAACATAATAAAATTGCACTATTTTCATTGACATTTTGCTTAATGTCTAGTTCTGCCTTTAAATAATGTACGCCAATATATAGGTAGGTCTCATTTGCATGTAATTTTTATTTTAGGTAGGAACCTATTGACAGGTACACCTACAACCATTTATTTATATCCCACTTACGTCATTCCTAAGTTTAACCACGTTTGGTTATACAAAGTACCTATGCTCAATAGGGATGTTGACAAAATTTTTTTTTTAGTCCGTCTTTGAGATTATAAAAAAATATTCGAGACGTATTTTTTCTTTTTTTTACGTAATCTAAAGATTACGGCGATACATTGAGGTAAAATGTGCCATGACGTCATGAGTATGTAGATTTTATACATACTAGTGACGTAGCGACTCCGCAACCTAAAATGCGTTTTATCTAAGTAATTTTTTATTAATATGATAAAGCAAAAAATACGTGTCTAATATTTTTTTATTATCTGACTGACGGACTAATTAGAATTTAATTTTTTTTACCCAGGCATCATCCTTATTCACGGAATTCATAAGCAAATTGTCATCAAGATCGGTAAATCCAATGTGGTTTGAAAATCCGAGTGCGAACAAAATCTTGAAGCAAGCCTAAAATGTGGCAAGTAGTGATGATAAACGGTCAAACTATATTACGATGATCCTACTTGTATTGTTATCGTTTTCCTGAAGTCTATTATAAAATTAGACTACGCTATGAACTAGGGACATACGTATCTACAGATGTATGCTTATGAACATAGAAGATTAATAAGAAAAAAACTTGAAAGACAAAAACGACGGGATAATACTTTTAAAGGAAGTGAACGTTTTAAAATGATGGTCAATGAATAGGGAAGAATATGCAAGGACACGAACAGATTTCAGTTTAAAAAAGATTTAAAATGAATTCATTGACTTCGTAGTGCATTCTGCATTTAACACGATTGAGTTACCCATATGAATGCGGTTTTAGTCGTTCTTACGCATAAAATACGGTCTTATTAAACTTTAAAATCTCAAACCACATTACACGGTGATTTAGACCGATATTGTTTGGGGGCTGAAAACTTAAACCATAGGTCAAAAGTTTTCAGGGAAACGTTATAGGAAAGAAACGTTAAAGAAAGAAAGAAAGATAAATGCGTTTATTGGCATTACAGCAGAAAAATACACCTTATAACTAAAAAAAAAACGAAAACAATGATTATAATGCCAAAAGGGCCTCAGCTCAGCATAATGTCAGATGGATGGTCAGATAAAACTACAGAGTCTAAACTGAGAGCAATGGCTCTGTGGTAACGGCCGCGAGTTACGAGTTGTAGGTCGTAGGTTAGAACCCTGACAGGCGCTTTACTTTGTGTAAATTATTTCATAACCACCGCTCTCAAAACGGTGAAGGAAAACATCGTGAGGAAACCGGCATGTCCTAGATCCGAAGATATGTGACATCTACCAACCCGCACTCGGCCCGCGTGGTGAATTACAGTCCACTCCCTCTCACCGAGAGGAGGCCTGTGTCCTAACAGTGGGAACATTATTGCCTGATTATGTAACATAAAATTATGAAGTCGTGAAATTTTTAAACAGCCAATAAGATTGATGAGCCCACAAGGCAGTAATAACTTAACCTTTGCCGTCTGCGCATTCTTACAATGTGCAATAATAATGGGAGGCTTTGTCATTGATCGCAGATTGTTATGATGTATATCTAATTGCATAATACCTACAGGCGTGAACGCTGGTGATTTGCTCACCGTTGATTTTAGCAATTTAAACGTATCTGTTAAAATAATACACTGTCTTACAATAATTACGGACATCGCAGCAGTTGCTATCATAAAAAAAACTACTATGTGATTGTTTCTTAACCAAATTGAACAATTGTTTGGTGTTTTTATAAATTAATTGTTCAGGAAACAAAGGTTATGGGTTACACACCTACGCTACTTCCTAATAGGGAGTTTATGATTCAAACAAATGTTGATGTCTAGTTTTTGCATAAGATACTATAAATAAAGTCATAATTTTAAAATACGTTATTTTGAGGATCCTCAAAGATTTTATTGGAAAATATTATTATATTGTGAAAATTGATTAATTGTTTATTCAATTTCCCGACTGCAAATCAACTTTTAATTGGATGTTAATAAGGAATAAAGTCCCTTGCCTTTGGAACCGTTGCAATGTTATGAGTATGAGATAATATGTTGATTTATAGAAGTCATTGAAGAATTTCAGTCGTTACGGGTCGTCCGAAGCCCGAAAGTCTGACAACCAGTTTTACCAAGGGGTGTCGTATTACACAGTAACTGGATTTTGGACGTCAGATAAGCAGTCACTCTATGTAAAATATTGATATTCAGCTGCATCTGGTTATACTGGAAGCCGACCCCAACATAGTTCGGAAAAAGGCTAGGTTAGATGATGATTGAAGAACTTCATGAAATTGAACGTTCTTTGTTTATTCGGGCAGATCAACATAAACAAGAGAAGAAACATATCATGAGAGCAGATGCCCATATTACATTTTACGGTGCTATATAAAATTTGTTCAAACTCAAAGCATTTATTTCAAATAAACCAATTACAGGTACTTTTGAATTGTCAAGGTGTCGGTCAGTCCTGCTGGGGTTGCGGGTTTGTCTGAAAGGGATATCGCGGCCCCGGCACACAGGCAACGGAAGGAACACGGGTGGGTTTTAGTCAGTAAAAGTCTGACACACCCTCTCGCTCTGACCAGAACGGGAGAAGTCATTTGATGATTTCCCATCCAAAAAAAAAAAAAAAAAAAAGGTGTCGGTCAGTCAGAAATATGAAGCTAGTTGCCACTTCCAACGCGTAGTAATAGGTTCCTATGAAGAAGAACAGGCAAGAAACTCCACGGACACTCTTTTAAATCAGAATATTTTTACAAAATATTGGTTACATCATTCAAATTCAAATCTTTATTGCATATTTCATTCATGTTGTAATTATACATGTGAGAACAATGTAGAAAGACGTGCACGTTAAAAGCGTCCGTAATAAAAAATAAAAACAAATAAGTAAAAAAAAAGTAAAGTTTACGTGCTTACCATCAGCATAATTTGTTGGTAAAAGTCTGAGGAAGACGTCTCCCCTCCGTCCCCACGGTCTGTGTCGTACGTTATTGCACTCTCCGCTTGCACTACGGTATTTGCTCGGCGGGCATGGTATCCTGCTGAACTCATCTTCGTCTGATGAGCAGTTGTGCCTGTAAAAGTACAGCTGTTAGGAGAAATTTGGAGACAGAAAGGCTGGAAAGACCTTAAGGTAAAGATTTTTCTGATCAGTTTGGTGTGTTGTAGAGTGCATTAGCATCGTATATCTGAACATGGGGCCGGTAAAAAAGGCTCGTTTGTTTGATAAATGTGGGACTGACAGTACGACAAGGTACGGTAGATAGACCAACGAAGGTTGCAAAGAGCCGTGGGCTTGAAGCGACCCTGGACAATTCACAATAGTTTTTATTTAAATCTCTTCCAGAACTTTATGTTTTAAGGCGGATCTATACCATCTTAGGAACATAATATGGAAACCTTTGGACATGTTCGCGAGCGGTTACCAAGTAGTTCGCGTGCAACTTTAATGTCCTCTCGCGGACACGAACAGTACGGTTCGCGGTTAGGAACATAGTACGGACACTTCACGATTCGTGCGCGTGAGCTTCAATTGCGCAGGGGTGCTTCCTTGCACGCGAACAGTTCGCAATATGTGCGCGCGCGCGCGTGAATATGACGCATCCATTGCTATTCGAAGCGCCTAGCGTGCACGGTTCGTGCGCGTGCGCTGGTGTGGACGCGCTTTTAGATCGGTACCTACATACGTTTGATAACATGATGTTCATGTAGTAGGTACATGATTTACTTACGCGTCATTAGCTCCTAAGAGAAACCTTTTTTCTAAAGCGAGTGCTTCACTGACGGCTCGCCGGAGGTCACTCGGCACTGCTTGCACGTTGCTGTCGTCTGACTTGCTTTTCTGTGCGCTCGTCTGTACCGCTAACACAGCTGCTAAAAGCAGCAGACTTCGTCGTAATCTGAAACAAAGATGGATTTATTCGTATTTTTTTAATAAGAGTAAAAGAGATAAAGTTTTCTAGACGTGTTCTCCTTCTTCATTAAATCGATGATTCCAATCAGCCACGTCGACAGCGTTAGCATTGATACAACTTGCTTGATCCTCCTATTTTATATGTTTTAGATAATTCCTCAAAACTTCTTTATTATCAAAAAGGATACATTTTTTTCAAACTCCATAATGAAATGTTACTGGATTAAGAATTTAAATGTCACCTCAGTTTAATGCATGCCATTGCATGTATTATAAATTGAGGAAGATAGCTAACATTGAATACGGTGCACAGTTATAAATTAATCTGTTTTGGATATTGGATATAAATACTTGGAATTTATATCAATAAAAGTTTAAGCTCCACATAAATAACAATAAAACAGTCACCATGAAAATAACTTAAATTTACGTCTGCCACCGTAAGTTGTCACGTTCTGATGAACACTTCTAGTATGCAACTTGTAATATTAATATGTCGTTAACCTACATTTAAACCCGATGTTATGTCTGAGTTCAAGGTATTTTGAACTAAGCTTATGACACCTAAATAATACGTTTGTTTCTTGAGTACCCATCATTCGTGGTCGTGATTTGTTTGGACATTTAGACTATCAACTTTTGAGATAGTTCAACAAAAAATAAAAAAATAATGTACTGATACCGTTATCCATTAAACATAATTTATTCAAAGATATATGATATACTACACCATAAATATGACTGGCTTTCAATACTATCATCTTCCAGATTAATTTCCTCTATTTCTTTTATATCTCTACCTCACTGCACACTTTACCGACGCTGCAATATCGATTTATATAGGAAGCGTCATGTACTTCCATCCGACCGCAGGGTAACCAGCGACCACAAGTATGCTTTCATTTTTATCTATGATCTCTTATGACATCTTACCGGTTAAGTCATACATCTTACTTTCTATTCACATAGGGTTCAGTGGTCCGAAACCAATTAATCAACATTCCATGTCGTTAAAGGTTACAATGACAAGCTTGAAATTGTAAGTAATTGATGGAAACTTTAAGCAGATACAAACAATAAAGACTTCGACAATTTTTTTAGTTTTCTTTTGCATTATGTACAAGTTTTATTTGTTTAATAGGTGCAGTTTATGGACAAAAACTCTTGGTTGAATAAATGAAGGGAATCAAAGTTGGTCAGCCCTACTCCCAATGCCATTGACATTACAAAATATCTTCATCAGAGACATCAAAGATTGCTCTCACGGATTGAATTGCTTCTGACAGTTATATTCAACTTGATGCTCACATTTTATAAGGAGTGTCAGTTTATAGTAATATTTTGTGTACCTTTATATAGTTAGAGTTTAAGTAAGTTAGAGTTTTGTGTCCCTTAGTACCTATTGTATGTTTTTTCAAATAAAAATCCCAGGTGTTTGGACATAATGTGATTTTAAAGTATCAATGACATTGTAAAGTGAAGGGCCATTGACATGGCAAACAATTAATTATTTTAAGAGGTTTGACCAATTCGCAAATAATGTTTCCTCTCGCTTTCTTGCACTCTGTGGCAGTGATCTCGTGAAAAAGGACGGAAGTGTGATAGTAGGTGTAACAGGAAGCGCACGCTTTTTGATTTGGCCAGTGAGCGCGCGCAGTGCTAGAGTTGGCCGTCAGATGGTACCAAACCATTTTCCGAGAGGTTGATACTGGCAGCCAAGGTGTCAGATATTACACATAAAAATAAACCAAATCATGTTCGCTGTAGAATAATACATATTTATGGGTTTTCTGAAAGAAACCTACTGTCGATATGCTCTCATGCATTAATTGTTAGTTTTATACTCGTAATAGCACCTAATAAAGAACCTTTAATTGTTGTAATCATAATATTTACAATATTTTTTATGAAATAAACATTTAAAATGTAATTATATATTTTTAAACAAAACTTACTAAGTAATTACCGAAACAATGTTATTCACGAACTCACGAACATTTGTCTTGGTACTAAGCTAAATCATGGTCATCTCGATAAAAAAGATGAACTCCGTTTATGAGATGATTAGACGGGAAAGAAAGTAAAACAATTACACGTGAGAAACTATCTAATTTGCAAAACAATTCTTTACGAGTTTAACAAATGGTTTCACCGTTCTCTTGCGCTTTTTGGCTGTTAGAAACGTTTTTTGAATGACTAGCTTCTGCCCGCGGCTTCATGCGCGTGTTTCTTGTTCCCCCGACCCACTCTGTCGCATCGTATCGTATCGCCTTCGCTATTACTTCGTGTTCGCTTAGCGTTCTTTCTAACTTCTTTTCTTTTTGCTCAACTCCCGAGGGCCCTAGCTTGATGTTATCTTCCGCAAGAATATTTCAAATCCGACTGGCAGTTTCAGAGATTAGCGCGTTCAAACAAATAAAAAAACAAACTCTTCAGCTTTATTGTTAGTATACAGATTACTCTTTGCCTTTCAAAGAATTTGACGCTCTTTCAGTATATTGTAGTCACTTTACTGACAGTATTTGGTCTTTGTAAGGCATTTGGTAACATCATTATAATTAATACACACAAGTAAACTAATGCTAGTATATGGTACCGAACAGATCACACCATAACTCACGTAAGTAGGATTTTCGTGGGACACGATTTAAAGGACTAAGCAATTACAACAGTAACAAAGTTACAGTTCATTATTGTTTACGTTTGGTCTAAAGGTCAATTTTAGCCAATTTAACATTCACTGTGATACACGTTTTAAGATTAGAAGATGTCATTTTGTGGCTGATTTAACAATTACCCACAAAATGACATAGTTAGCCAAAGGTAGAGATCATGGGCTCCAATTAGAGTGTCTTTTAGAACTTAATCTGTATTTTTGACTGCTAAACGTAATACATAATTTATGTAACGCAAAGCATGTAGTATAGCAAGTTATTTTTTTGTTCCTCTCGCCTTGAAAGGAGTAGCAACCGGTCGCAGTCAGCTGGCGACGTGCACGATATGACTAAATGTCAACTTGCCACTTTCACAGTCCCGGATTTCGAGTACACCATTACATAAATGTGAACGACGCCAAAGTGGCTCATCAGTCATTCGGCGTATTTTTAAATTGTAGGCCATTCGTAGAACTTTGGCATAAAAACATCATTGTTCAGTTTATCTCAAGTCCCTCGCATCATCAAAATCTACGTAACAAGATAAATGAATGAATCAAAGATTATAAATTGTCTTCGACAGTCATCGGAAAATGCCTTACATTGTTTAATTGTCGAAACATGTTTCATTGACGTTAGTTGTTACACAACTGTTTTATGCCTATGCCGATGCAATTGCTATAAAACTTTTCATTAAGTTCATAAGTAGGTTAATTAACGTTTGTAACATGTCATTACATTCGCCAGCCATATAACTTGAAAATAAAAATCATTTGGGCATAAACAATATTAATTTTTATCGATGAAAAATCTTAAAAGTTTTGCAAAACATACTGGTATCATTACATAGCCGAAAGTAGCCGTCATGGATTAAAGTGCCATTATCCTCTAAAATAATTGCTTCCGATATTCCAAATATGTTCTGAAAACACGAATGAACATGAAGAGCTTTTTTGAAGGTTATTCAAGTAACTCATTGTACCCAGACGAATTCAATGTCAAAAAGACAATAAGAAAACGTATACTGTTCTAACGTAATGTCCAAATGATAAGCATAATATACCCGTATTATTCTTATCATTTGGACATTATACACCTAAGCGAAAGTGTGGTCGACAGTTTTACGTGACTAAAAAGTTTTAATATGTATTTAAAATGGATATCGCTTGTATGTTGGACAAGGTCAAATGTGGTGAAACATGAGCGAAAATTGTTGCACTGGATGCGACTTGGGGACAAAGAATGTTGGTTCAATCTATGCTGGTTCCATTGGAACACACGGAATTGAACATAATTTACGTAGCACGCAAACGTGATTTGTAAAATTGTATGAAGATTTTCCGCTAAAGACTTACAGAAATGTTCCAAATAGTTGCATGAATCGGTAATGTTAATACTAGACACCAATTTTCATATTATGCGAAAGTTTCTAGTTAGTAAGCGTAAATTGACTTATCTAGACAATTTATCGCAACGTAAGTGGTCTAGGATACTCGAGATTTATTCCAACACCTATTGTTTGTTTGAGAAGGTTGCGTAAATAGTCATGTGATTTGCACAGAATGGGACAACCACGCATGAGGTGTTCGGCTAAGTTCGTCTCGATTTTGGCAAACGGATAAGCAATGACTAAGGCACAACACTAAGGTCAGGCGAATGCGCTAGTTAGTGGACAGAAAGGCTCGGATTAAAGTTGAAAGTGGTTCGGTTAAGTAAACGATGGCCCATTTGTTCGACTAGTAGTTGAAAGTCGTGGATTAAAGTAAGCTATGTCATATTAAGTTAAATGTGTAAGTATTTGGTCTCACGATTTCTGTCGCAAAAATTATTGCAATTATTTCTATGATAAACAATGAACACGATACATATTTTTTTTAATAAAAAGTGGTTATTTACAATGGCTGTAGTTGAAGGTGCACTTGTATTTAGTACTTACGAGTAGGTACTTAAGTACACATTATGTGCAATAATTGAATCAGTTTAAATATTAACGCAACTTCAAAGTTTTTGCCGACTCTGCCATAACGTTCACTGATAATGATAATTATAAGCTTGTGAATTTTTGCATTCAAGTTTTAATTATCTTTGACTTGGTCTTACTTCCTGCACGTTTATTTTCTTTTTTTGTAAAAAATAATAAGTGTCTGTGTAGGAAGGCAAGTTTTAGTAAGTAGGTAGGTACGCGGTTTATTTCTGAAATCAAGTTTTTTAATTATATGCATTACTGCATAGTCTGCATATACTAATAAAATAAAGCTGCAGAGTTTGTTTCTTTGTTTCAACGTGTTAATCTCTGGAAATACCCGGTGGATTTGTTTTTTTTTACAGTTGATAGCCCAATTCTTGAGGAAGGCTATTTAACATCACGCTACTGGTCATCCCTTAGGAGCCGAACAAAACGAATAAAGTCGGAAATAACGCTAAGCGAAAACGTAAAAATGGCGCGGGCGGGTGATGACCTGCGATGCTGAAGTTCGGGAGCCGAAGTTTCACGAGGACGAAGTCGCGGGCCTAGTACTTGAATAATCGGTTGAGAAACAATTCAACAGTATTGACATATCGATTTATAATTTGTGAGTCACATTGCATAATATCATACCTAATGTTTCATAGCAATATTAGCCCACGTTCGCACGGACGTAACATTATCGCTGCGGGATTTTATCGCGCACTGGATTTTCAGCTTTTGGTGTTAAGCCGAGCATTGAGAATCCAACGCACTAGGATGCACTCTCGTTTCAGCTTGCAGCGCGTTGAATAAACACGCTGTTGTATTTTCAACTCTCGGCGTTAAGTAGAGCGTAGAAAATCCAGTGCACGAAAGGAAATCGCCGTGCGAAAAAAATCCCCTGTGCGAACTTGGGCTAAATCTAAAAACTCTACAAACATACCTAAATTGCTGAAGCTATGTAGATAATATTGAGTCATTAGGCTAGTATTTAAGACTTATGATGAATAACCCTTAAGAATAAGGTCAAAGAGGCTATTTTAATGGTGAAGCTATTAGATGAGTCGGTTCGTAAATCTTACAGCACGATTAATTCACGAATATTGCAGGTCTATCACGTACTAACTACA
Source organism: Agrochola lota (assembly GCA_947364205.1). NCBI lineage: Eukaryota > Metazoa > Arthropoda > Insecta > Lepidoptera > Noctuidae > Agrochola > Agrochola lota. The sequence goes on along the minus strand of OX376223.1, from coordinate 9,730,426 downwards.
ATGATACGACATGTGTCACGGTTAGGTCGAGTTATGTGAGACATGTCTTGCCGTGCCGTGCGTGCTATGAAGCTACAAAGTTACGGAGTAAAAAGTTAAAGTACCTAATGTATTTATTTTGACATTAGTAGACAAGACCAAATAAAATAAAATAATCACGGTATAATGTCAGTTCATATTAATTAAGTAATTTATTTTTATAAAAACCGTGAATTCATAAAAACAGACGATTGCTAATAAGTAGGTAGTCAATTATACATTTATACCCATCATGATAATTACCTAAAGGACTTAATACTTTGAAGATCTTTAATTTTTTTGCTATAGGTAGGTATAGGTATCTAAACTGCATGTTTGATTCAAAACATTTTTTACTGAAATTATTATTAAACTGGCGACCCCCCGACTGGCTTTGCACGGGTGCAAAACGGGGTGTGTTTCATTTGAAGACGGTATTCTGTCGGTCGATTCTGTAAAAATATTAACGTGAAGCTTAGGTGAAGTGAGCTGTCACTGCCACAGAATCGACCGGCAGGATGCTAGGGATTAACACTATTGACAGCTCACTTCACGCTCACTTCACCTAAGTTTCACGGTGATATTTTTACAGAATCGAACGGCTGTTCACGGCACGTCATGCACAAGTGCTGAGCAGTAAACTAAAAAACAGTACTAGGTTTGCATGAATTCAAGATAGTATTTCATTAGTATTATTAAATACGTCTTTTTGTATACAGGGTGGCAGGGACATCGACGCGAAAACTTCTACAACGCAACGCCCCTGCGTTGCGTTGTAGAAGTTTTCGCGTCGATGTACATACACACATAATGTATAGTCTATGTCCATCTGGAATGATGTACCTTTCAAATAGTGAAATAATTTTTCAAATAGGAGCTCTGGTTCCGGAGATTACCCTTCACATGTACACAAACTTTTTATAATATTAGTATTTTTATAGAAGATTCATAGGTGTTGACTACACTAAATCTAGTTAAGTTTTGCTCACATTTTACGTATTGTAAAAAAATGGGTTAAAGTTTTTTTTACAACACTTTTTTACGCAATTAGTAGGTACCTATACAGCATTCGGGTCATTGAACATTAATTTAACAAAATTAAATTTTAACGTGCTTTAATAAGGTGATTAAAGTTCCATCAAGCGATATTAGTAGGTAACTAATAAAAATATTATTATTTTTATTAGTTAACGAAACTTGTTTTTATTAGATACTAGCTGACCGGACAGACGTTGTCCTGTCCAAATTTCAATAGTTCATACCAAAATGCCGTAGAAAAAAGCACTTTCAGTTTTCTTGAATATTCCAATTTCCCGGGCAACTTTTCCAATTTTTCTTTCCTTAACAATTTTATTTAGACTATTGCGAAACTTTTAAAACAAAAAAATTGGCAGATCGGTCCAGCCGTTATCAAGTGATGCACTTACCAACGTGTAGGTAACAGCATTAATTTTTTTTTATTTAGATTTCTGGAGTCTTCCGTTGGCCGTTAATAGGTCTTAGGTCGCGCGCACTTAGGACGCATTTTCATACGAATTTCACTTGTGCGAAGACCTACGAACACACACGAACGATCCCGACCTTCCAAGTACAAAGGGAGCGCGCAGCCTGAGGTGCGAATTACTTGTACCTACGTACTCGTATACGTACACGTCCGAAAAGAATCCGAACTTGTTGGGATTTTTCGTGCGTTCAATGCGATATCACCGGGACAATACCTATAAGACAGCGAAAAACATATTCATTGTGCACTCAATTCATACGACCACTATCGTACGTTTACGTTACAAATTCATGTCCAAAGTGCGCGCGGCCTTAGTCACTGAATTGTTAATTACGTAGGTACCTCCTACTAAAGCTACTTTTTTTCTTTAGACAACTCTTCTCTAGTTCCCAAAGAAAATTGATGATAGAGTATACGAATTGTAAAGAACACTGATACTCACAATTTCCAAAGTGTTTGTACTTATTATTCGGTAGAAATATTGTAACTCAGAATACCTACCTACGTAATTAATTTCTCATTTAATTCACTTTAAACTTTATTCACCCGCTTTTTTCTGCTATCTTTTTAAATATAATGTATACAGATATTTAAATTTAGAAGTAGGTAGGCACTTAGCCGGTCAATTTTGTCTGTGGTCGTTTAAAAAAAGAATATTGCAACCTCTTTTTGCGAGACTTTCTTTTTTTAAACAAAATTAATTATGAATCACTTTTCGAATTTAAATAAAATATAATCATCATTTTTAGGAATGCTGCATTTTCTTTCCAGATGTTACGAAAACAAACCAAAAAAATAATTGCAACAACATGCATGTATTATCATGATCTAATTTTCATGTTCCAACTTTATTTGAATATTATCGGAACAACAAAAAATTGAGCTCGTGATTGGAACGCACGTAGATGACCTCACAAGCCGGACACCTGTCGACCTTTACAGCTAGACAGACTACATCCTGAATGCTTCTTCAATACTACGATACACATTTGAACCGTATATGTAGTTATCGTAATTATAATGTCAGGAAACAAGTAGGTATGTAGTACGCGTATGTTGCTCTTTCATATTATTATGCCAGATATGGGCCAGTTGAACTGAACTAGAGCAATAGATCATAAATTAATTTATCGTTGACATTTGAACATAGTAGTGACATGATTTATTAAACATGTTATTATTTGAAAATATGCTTTATTATTTTTGGCAACAAATTAATATTATTCTATGAAAATTAATTAATTGAGTTTTTAATCACAATTTCATACATAAATTAATATAAAACTAATTTTGAAGACAAATGGGGAGCTCGTAAGCTATTAGACGCTGTTACTGCTGTTAATGTTCTGCTTTATACTAAAAAGAAAGATAATAACATAGTAGATCATAGTATATTCGACCGTTTTTATAATCTCCTAAGAATAATTTAACTTACAATGGACTCCAAATAGCGACTGTTAGTTGTTGTTCGTGGTTGGAGGCCATGTTAATGAATGCGCCAGACTGTCATGTAACAGAACCAGATGGAGACAGATCGTGAGGCGGGCAACAACTACACCTGCGATTGGGCACAATTCATTGTGAACACGACCGCTCTGTCAAGAGCGAAGTGAAGAAGAAGAAGAGAGCTGTTGTTCAAGACTTAGATAACTCACGTATTCAATTAGGGGTACCTAAAGCCAGGAATACACATGCCAGTAACTTGCACAAAAGTATGCAAGTAGCTTGCATGCTATTGCCACATACACCAATCAGAAGTGGTTATGGCACAATGGTATGCAAGCTTCCTGCATACTTTTGTGCAAGTTACTAGCACATGCCAGTAACTTGCACAAACACACAGGATTATAAAAACTAAGGCCAGGAATATACATGTGGCTTTAGTTTCAAAATCCTGTACTTGTGCATCTTTATGCAACCCCAAGAACCTTTTAGAATTAATTGTCCAAATATTCTATCTTTAACTAATGATGTCCCTACAGGTAGGCTAATCGCAGGCCGATTCCCGGCCACCATAGGCGCGGGCTTGCGGACGTTGAGCAATAGGTAGCTCGCCTACGCGCCGACCTGGACCAGGACCAGGTCCGGGTCGACGGCGCGTTTTGTTCACCGTGCGGCTCAAAGAGATGTCAGCACAACGGAATGGGCCGCCTAGGACCGATGCCTGCTGGGATCGCGGGAAAGTCCGAAAGGGATTCCGTGGCCCCTGGCAACGTAAAGGCAACTGAAGGAACACGGGTGGGTTTTAGTCAGTAAGAGTCTGATACGCTCTCTCGTTCCGCCCACTCTCCGCGGGAGAAGTTATATGATAATTTCGCATACAAAAAAAAAAGGCTATTCAGTCAATATGTCTCGCAAGAATTTAGTAGATTTATTTTTCAAAATACATATTCTATCGTGCGTTTGCTTTCACTCAATATGTTTGTTAGGCGAACTAGCTTCTGCCAGCGACTTCACTCGCGAGCCTATAACTTTTTTTAAAGAATTGGGATATCAAATGCAAAAATATTTTTTCAAATCCGACAGGTAGTTCCGGAGCCCCAGGAGGGAAAGCCCCATACAAAGCCGTCTCAAAACGTAGCGTGGCGCGGCGAATGGTAAAAACAAATAATTATACAAAAATGTATGAAGCATGCCACGAGGCGCCGCTCGCAGCGGCAATTGTTTAGTTCCGACACCGCACCGCTTGCCGCGCCGCCATAAGTCGTGGCCAAGCTCTTCGGCGTTGCGGCGGTGCGGCAGCTACGGCGCGCGGCGGTCCGGCGCGGGAATTCGATGAGTGTTCGCAATTAGCGGCGGGCCTCAAACAGATAGCAGTTTCGCAATTAAAAGTTGCGGGGGTTTATTATCAGCCGCACAAAGTTCCGCACTTATTCATTTCAGACGAAGTTGCTGAAAAAGTTTTCGTGTTAAAGAGTAGCCGGGATTACGAATTAAATTATATTTGGACCTCCACGAGTTTCTCCTCGCGTTGTCGCTGGACAGAAATGTAGCGCCACTTCGGTCACAGGCATTAAAATCAACATCCATCAGTGCTATGAGCAATGCATGTGCAGAACATCGCAGGAGGTGCAATCTGCAATTACAATCGGATTATTTCCAATATTAAAGTTATTTAAAATGGCATCTGCTTGAGCTTTCCACTTGACGTGACGCGGCGAGGCGGAAATTACCCCCTACATAGAAACTTACAAACAAACAAATTTATATTTATAGCTATAGATACCGAACTTATTAATTATCAGCATCGTCATCAGCCTTTTCCTAAGTATGTTGGGGTCAGCTTCCAGTCTTATCAGATGTAGCTGAATGCCAGTATTTTACATGGAGCGACGGCCTATCTCCACAACCCAGTTACTGGGTAACACGATACCCCATCATATAAGTACAAAAAGTTTGACAGCAGATTCATTACCAATCGTTTAGTACTTTTTACTGTATGCAAAACGACTGATTCGCACGTTAATGTTTCCGCATTATGCGTATGTTTCGGTGACGTAAGTTAATGTGTTTACGTGCATGCGGGTCTTGGGCAACCGGCAACCGCTATCGTATCACGTGAGTCCCCACCCTAATGCCGTTTGTTTTTCTTATATGACTGTAGAATATTTGAATGGAATCATGCATCACATCTGACATCATAGAAACCCCGAGATGTATTTGAATAAAGACTCTTTTGTTTTTTTTTTTCTTCTAAGATTACTGGCCACTATTTTCTCTAATTTTATTTTTATTATTTAAAAAAAAACGAATCAGAAGATTGTGTCTTGTTTTTTTCATAATAAAGTTTCTTAATTTTATTTGTGAATTATTTTATTTACGAGTATTTCATCATGTATTTAGTTGTGTTCAATCAATTTTCTGCTTTGTTGGCGGATTATTTTCAGATGATGTAATGTTTTGTGAAAATACCTATATTACGAGTAAGTAAGTTGAGTAAAGCTTAATCACGTAGAATTATTCTTGTTGTACCAATTATGCGACTAGCACATTACGAATAGGTATGTAGGTGTTAAGTTGCTCAATAGGTTAATAAATAAAAACCGAAAGTAAACATTTGCCTAATTGCGAAGCGGAAATCTACGACAATCATCGATCTGCACGCTTGATCAACCCGCGGTGACCAAGTTAACGCTAAAACTTCAAATATCACGTGACGGTTACCCTACCAAATTAAATTTAACACTCCCAGTACGGTGTGGTTATCGGATGAAGGTGCTATAGGCCACGCCAATTAACGTAGACTCAGTGTGGCAACGCGCTTGCGAAAACCCTGCCGAGCTCGGGGAAAAACGGTTACTTAATCTCCCACAATGTGATGCTAGTTTGCTGTTTTGAACGTGTGAGACATTCAAAAGTGAAAATCAGTATTGAAAATTATGTATGTATGTATCACACGCTTTTGTCTGGTGAAGCGTAGTACAACAGAAGACGGTGTAACAACCACTTCTCCTGCAAGCCATTATTATAGAGATTCTTAACTCTATTCTTACTTCACTAGTAAAGTCTTCAGCTGGCTAGTTTACCTAATTTACCGATCAAAATGAATTAATAGACAACCAGGCAATTAAGATGTTGAAACTGTCGTAAATTCGGAAAAAAACATCAATTTGCGTTGAAATTCGATATCTGGAAAAGTGAAAATTTATAGAATTATAAGGGCCGGTCGGCATTAAATAATCTTGCCCATAAAGAACTAATGATGTAACAAAAGTTTGTTTATTTAAATAAATTAAAAGACATTAATATTCTAAAATAAATACTTCACGTGGGAGTGTTAAAATATTTGTTCTAAGAACTCATAAAGTTAATACAAAGACATGTTTTATGTGTTACGAGGCTTTTCCTATCCATATTAGATAATGCAATCACATGATGAAGACTAATAGGTCATTCTACAAATAAGTTTATGGTGCCTATATCTTATCTTGTCTATATTTATGATTTTACGAAATAAGACGATAGATTTAACTGTTTTAGGAGCACAAATGGTCTATAACTTTATTAGACAGTCAGTAGATAAGCTCAAATAACCGGATATTCAGCATTTACAAGTAAAATTCAGTTTGGCCCCAACAAAGCTGTCGGTTCTTTACGTCTGTTTCAAAAAACCGATCTTACATTCAGATATTATCATTCCATATATAAAATTAAAATCGAAAATAGAACATGAAGTTATCGCGCTAAAATATTCTACATGGCAACAACATTCTTCCACATACATAATATGTACCTGTGGAATTCTTATATCCTAATTAAATTATTATCAGCTGTAAGTTATTAACCAAATGATACGTCTAGGTATAATAAGCGACATTCCAATCATTTCTATTGAAACTACTGGGAATTGGAAAATCTTCAATATTTGCTCTTAACCTTGACGACGAGATGTGGTCGACTTTTAGCAGCTGGTATTTCAACTGGTGAAATACTTGATTGATCAACAAAAAGTCTTGAAACTCAGTTCACGTCTTGATCCATTCAGGCACAAAGTTTATTTCACAGGTTTTTTTCTTTTAAATTATACTTTATTGATCGGGGAGGTATACTTTTAAAACCGACTGGCCCCTTTTGATGAAACATAAATTTGCTGTTGAATAATAAGCCCTATCATGACATATTACTCATTTTGAAAACCTTAAGTTACCTACTTAAGGTTTTCAAAATGAGTACTAGGTAGGTATTGCGATTTTTTCATGACACAATTTTGTCAAATTGAATTATTACATAGGAAAAGCTACCGCTTTCCTGTATCTAATGGTTTTTCTACTGCCACCTTTTTCAAAGATCGCCAGTCAAAGTCGGAGCGGTCAAATAACAAACATTACCTAAGTAACTTGTTTCTGAGAAGCTAGACGATGCGCGTTACGCAACACAATTTAACAACAATTGTTAGTAAGTGGTTTCTTAACGTTAATTTTCCGCCTGATAATCCGCTTCTAACGTTATTAATAGGCTTAATAAACATACTTTCTCACGGCTACAATCATTTTTAAGTCGGAAATCATAAATATCTTTAGCCTACGTTTGGGAACAGCTAGCGTGTGACATTGTGACGATATTGTGCTTAGATTATAGCCTATAAAATGTGTCCATCGTATTTTAATTTTAAATTAGCGAAACGCCACCTGATTTACAAGTATAGCTTGTCCACTCTGAAATGACGCGCCCCACTATCGCATTTACGCACACGGTAATGCGGATTTCTATGGGTAATATCTTGCTGGCGCGCTACAGCTTGAATGCATTCTGAAATGACGCGCCCCACTAACGCATTACCCATAGAAACCCGTATTACCTTGTACTAAGCGCGGTAGTGGGACGCGTCATTTCTGAGTGGACAAGCTATAACGCGCTTTGGTATTGAATACATTACCAAGTATTTTAAAGATTTGCCTTGCCAAAATATGCGTGTTATGTGACGATCAAACACATTAGTATAAGCAGGAAACACCAGTCGTATTTTTTTGCCAACTCTTGACATTTCGACTACATGTTAACGTGTAGATAACACACATAGCATCACGCCTGTGTTCCTTAAAAGGTTAGGCAGAGGTGTACCTATAATACCCAACGGCGTGTATACTAAATATGATGTCATTACTTTTAATAGTAGTAGACATAACACTTAGCAACGTTCCACTGGCCACAGACACGTATTTAATCGTAGTGTCAATAACAATTATTGGTGATGAGCATACAATGTACCCAGCTTTTAGTTTTTACATGCAAAACGCTTACAGCTCAATCACGCACTTCAGATACAAGATAAGAAATCAATTAAAAACGTTGTGGCACCCAATTGTTTAGGAATATGTGATGAGTGGCTAACGTTGGTAGGTAATTCACGATATTCTCATCGATATTCTTTCACTATTCGTTGTTAGAACCATTTTTTTGCATATAATATTTAAATATCTTTAGTTGAGGTACAAAATTGTAAATTTTTGACACATCATGAGACCACCTATTAGATTTATAACAATTTACAAAATATGTAAACTTGTAGTTACAATTATGTGCTCAATAAAGTAGTTTTCCCTACAAATATGTAAACTTACACTCGTAAAGTGAAAATGTTTATTAAACAGAAATATGTAAAATTGTCGGTACAATTTACAATTTTAAGTTTTGTTAGGGCCCAGATCAATTCGAATTCTCGACATCTACAAAGTAAAGAACATAAATGCATGTCAGAAATAATATAAAGCTATTTATAGAGTGCCAATAGATTCTATACTATTGTTCATCTACATCTACAAGATACAAAAATTAATAAGTGATCGAACGAGTCTATCCAACCCACGGAGCTTGATCCAACCAGACAAATTGAAACAACGGAAAGCGTAAGCGCAGTTCCTTTGTTTAACGTTTTTATTAGTTGTCTTATTACTGCGGTGCGATTGTAATTATTGTCGATAATAGTTTAAAGAGAGGTTGATTGGCCTCTGATTACTTCCTAACATGTGTTCCGTAACCGTGACCTTTGGCTGGCAAGACTTGATAAGTTGTACAGAATCGATGATACCTTATTTGTAGAAAAGTTATACGTTTATTGGGATAACTTGAGTTACTAAACATGACAGGTTTTAATCAATAAAATAAGCACTGGAAGTGCTTCGAAACTACTACCTCTACATTATCTGCAATTTCGTTGTTCTGTAGACATTTAAGCAAATGTCAGTAGAACACTATAATAGCGGATAAGGTTCGAGTTAAATGGCTTTTAATGCCCGGAGGGCTAATAAGCATTAAAGTAATTTAGACTGGTTAGATTGGAACCCCTTAGCAAAGTTTGAACATTCTTAAAGCCTTACTGCCTAAATATATATTTAACTGCTTTCAAAAGACATCGATGTTAGTGTGTACTTACAGAGTTCGAATGTTGTATCACTAACTCTATCCAGTAATCATCAATTGAATTGATGTTTCAATAAAAGATTCCCACAAAAAATATTCAATAACAATCATCTGTTCCGCTTTGTATTTTTTACTTTGTACAAAAGAACTTACTATTGCCATCTCATACGTAAAACCCAAAAAAATTAGGATCCACACTCATAGGATATATCTATAATCGTGAGGTCATAAATACATCAGAGTGGGAAACCACACGCACAATTTGAAGAATGGACTATAACATGACGTCATGGCTTATGAATAACGCAATGTGGTGGGCCAAACGACCAGCCCCCACAATACGAGCATTTCATTCGTCGAATTACTCCTTATCTGTGGCGATGTGATTGGCTAAGTCAGTGTATGAATGTTTCTGTTATGAAATTTTCCTCGGGAGGTCAAAGTTCTGTACGCAGATTTAATGTCTGCAATAACTTGACATATGCTGTGGCGATTGGTATCTGTAGGTACCTTATTTTAAGAATATGTTAACTTTACAAACTGACGAGAATAAGCTAGATTTTAGATGTATTAGAAGCTAAGTTTATTTTTTGTAAATTACTGTATTTGTACAAACCACCTACAAAAGTTTTTCGCCTATTTGCTTAATTGCCTATTTAGCCTTCATTGAAGTCGCTGCATAAAAATTAGCATGTTAAAAAAACAATACGGAACAATATTCCATTCAAAATAATCACTTGTTGATATGAATTACTTATGTCTTTTCTACCCATAAATCATTACTGGTAGCTAATCAATTCACACGCATGAATTTTGTATGTTTTTAAGAGAAACGGGAAATATAAATGCCCTTTTTTTCTTTTGAGGATTTGATATTATCAAATGACTTCTCCCGCTCTGGGCGGAGCGAGAGGGCGTGTCAGACTTTTACTGACTAAAACCCACCCGTGTTCCTTCCGTTGCCCGTGTGCCGGGGCCGCGATATCCCTTTCGGACAAACCCGCAGCCCCAGCAGGCATTGGTCCTTTCGGACCCCTTCCGTTGGTGCTGACATCTCTTTGAGGCGCGCGTGGAACACAACGCGCCGTCGACCCGGGCCTGGTCCTAATCGGACGGCGAGCTGCCCATTGCCCACCGTCCGCAAGCCCGCGCCTACGGTGGCCGGAAGTCGGGTCGCGACTTCCGACGCCCGGGGCGTCTCCTGCGGTGACTAGGGGCACGAGGGCGCGCATCTTGCATCTCCCTCGCGCGCTCCGCCACCTTCTTCGCGAGCATAACTGCTTCGCAGAAGGAGGTGACGGCCTCCCATGCACTCTCGCTCCGAACCATGGCCTGAACCAGGCCGGACGCGAGAGATCGTCGCCGCCGATCGCCTCCGTGAGGACACGGCGGTGCTCCGCCCAAGCCGGGCAGATCTCCACCGTATGCTCCACCGTGTCCTCTGGGCGATCCACACAGTGGTGACACCCGGGCGTTTCCTCCCGCCTTATGCGGCACAGGAACCTCCCGAAACAACCGTGTCCGGTGAGGACGCCATGGCGCCTCTCAAGCCACTCCTCAAAGAGGAGACTCATCGCCGCAATTGTGGCGTGCCCATAAATATGAATGCCCTAAGTATTGGGTTCTAAATAATTTTGTAGAAAAAAGAAGTTAACATAATAATCAACATGATTTTGATGGATATCCTATAATTACCGTTCTATAGATATTCTTAGTAATTTTAAGAACTTCTTGAATATGAGCAACAGTATAATTATTATCATTGGGATTTTCACCTTTATGCAGAGCCTACGGCGTAATAAATGATCTTCTATATTTTATTGTAGGGCGTTGCATCTCAACGTAAATCAAAAGTTACAAAATATTTTTCTTACCAATGCCGCATTAGAAAGCTTAGTACTGTTAAATTACAGTTTTGAAATTAATATAAATTAACCAGTCGATTTCAAGGGGCAAGTTCATGCTTTAAATTACTTTTAGCCTTGATATCTATAGTTGGGCTCCAAGCCTGCGTTCAGTAGATTACACGATAAGGAAAATAACATTATTAGTGGAACCTCGCCTTTTTAGTTCCGCCCAGGTGCAAGGCTCACGTATGTAATAACTATCAGATTCTAAAAGTATTAGCTGGCATCAGCATTGCAAAATGATGAATAAAGAATTATTAAGTCGTTTGCAATACTGTTATATCGACTTGTTTAGGCACGAAACTTTAGTGCTTTACGAGATTGAACCGGAAGCGACCTTGCGTTGGTTCCGTGTAGTCTTCTTCAAAAACATGATACTAGGACTCAACTTAATTATAGTTAAGTTAATGCTCACACGCAAGATTTATGTAGTAGGCACAGAAACCGTTATGTCAGTGGCATGCAGTAATATTGTGCAATATGTAAGGAAGGAAGAAAATTCATTATTACTCTGTTGTTATGCCGTAATGATGAGCACGCGCTGTTACCTAACCGCCGCCGGCAAAGCGACCGTAACACTTACAGTCGGTCATTCGGCCTTCGTCGCCATATACATCGGGTTTATGTCTGAACAACTGTACATATTTGTTATGCACTGTTAACAATCTAAGAGAAAGGACAATGTCAAATAATAATTGTTTTTTTGCCGTCAATAGGCCTGTTTTTTTGGTTCTGAAAATCAGAGTTCTTTGGAGCTAAACTTTGATTTTAATTTATATAGCTTTCAGAGATGTGGTCACAAAAATAACTAATAGCTTATAGTAGTATGGGTAAGGGTTAACGGTAGATACGTAAAAGAAAATCGTTTAATGCATTCAAGTTAATTTAACATTACCTATCCGATTACTACATACTGAAGGCGCGGTCGCTGGTTGAATGACGAGTGTTAAATGACATGTAGAGAGAAAGCTTTCGGTAAGCTCTTTACAATTTAACATTACAACGGATGACGGATAATTGCCAAGTTAGTTACAATGGTCATATAAATAATCCTTCCAATTAATTACTTGTAATTTACCTTGGCACCAGTTATGCGCTGAGAGGATTTACGATAAGCGTCACACGATAATTTATTCTCGTACACATCTTCGGATGATTCAATGTAAAAACCAATAAACTATAGTATATAATAAGGATTCAAATTCTGGAAATTCTGTCTAAGATTGTTTTTAAATAGCGCTTCTTCACACGGATCTAGTCGTGAACGTAAAAGGTAACGCATCATCATTTACAATCACCTTTAATGATATATTTACTAGGAATCATATCAGAGTTCCGGTTGTACATACATGTTCTTCCGTGAACTCGAATACATAAAGTTATTTAATGTTTTTATTGATGTAATGAACTTCTGTGATTGACAGCTCTTAAGCTAATGGGGTTACGTAACCAGCGGATCATGAATGAGCTGAGATTCGTACAGAGATAAGCCACACGTGTATAATGTTTAATTTTATACATCTAGTATATTATTATCTACAGTCATATCTTTCAGAAGTCTACTGATGTAGAGATGCACTGTGACCACATAGTAAGTATCTCGTTATTTATATGCAAGATTTAGGAGACAGGTTCAATTTTCGTTAAATTGATCAGAGGGCAATTTATTTTCAGTTGTTAGTAGGGTGACAAAGTCTGGAAAATAATGTAACTTTTCGAAATGACGAGATATGGACTTGACTGAGAGACGTGATAAATAACAGCAGGAGTTAAAACGAGCGTGAAGCTATAAATTAAAACACAATGGACATTAAACATAATTTTAGGAGAAAAATATTCAAACTAGTAAGCAACACACATTAATCTGTGGCCATTACTCGACAAAGGCGCATTGAACGAAAGCGAATGCGCCCCGGGCTGGAAGAAATCGAAAACTTGTTGCGTAAGCGCAAAGTCGAAGGCTGAGGTCCCATAGCGTTGCGTAAAGGTACGAGTGCACGACGCATGCTCGGGACGGTTTGTGTCGTGTGCTGACCTCTGTTTTTGGATAAACAATGGGTCGTTTGTTACTAAACAATCTTAATCGGTGGCATTTTAAAGGATTATGTAGAAATAGAAACATTGCGTGATGGGATTTTGTCAAAACTTTTTTGATTACTTAAATAATAAACGTTTAAGTATCGAGAAAATGAACAAGAAAGCTCAATATTGAGACAAATTAGAATTTTCCCAGTACCCATAGGTTTTCGCTACAGTACGAAGGGGATCCCAGTAGCAGATAGATTGTGGGGATTGCGATAACATGAAAACTGCATAGTCAACGTACCCACACACGTTAGCTATGCAGTTTTCAATTTCTGTAGCGTCCTTCGCATAAGTTGGATCGTGATATTTTAGAATCTTTGCAAGGTGCTACCAGAAGCATAAAATCATTATTTTTGATGGCCCAGATCACATGCCACCAACAAAATAGTTGCATTCAGAACCTCATCGAATTACCTCTGAATCGCCCGCATAGCTTTCGCCTGCCCCAAAATCGTTCGTCTTAATATGTCGCTTAGATTGGAGTCACGCATGCGCGTAATCCAGTGGCAAGGGTTACGCAATAGTATGTACTTGTGTGTGACGACTTCGATGAGCCGGCGGCGCGTGCGCCATGTTTCAATTGCGACCTGCATTTTTGCCTGTGTCACGGCAACATTGCGTCAACTTTTGGCTTATCAATCGCATGGCATGAGCTGTTTAGGAAGAGATCTATAATGTTGTATTAAGGTGCTAATATGTTATAGGTGCCTACTAAAGGTGGTGTTCTAAGCAACTGTCGAGCAATGTTTACATTTTCTTCGAATATTAAAGGGTTTGTAGTGCATGCATACAATATGATATCGTGCATTATTAACTCACTTTAATTACATATATTATTTCGGTTTTCGAGATTATACAGATTTTGAAAAAAAAAATGGATTACTTGTTATAAAAATTTACAGTTTATTAAGAAAGTTGAGAGGTGTCATGGGACAGCCGGGTGGAATGACGTTTCTCTCGCTTTTGCACACTTTTGCGGTGTGACATTTTGACCGTCACGACACTTTAGTTACGTAACAAAAGCACCAAGTGCAAGTCCAAGTGTCGTGACGAATGTTACACTTTTTTCGACCTAGCTCTCATACGGCAAGTGTTCAGAGTATATCGTGCGATAAGGAACTTCGTACCAAAATCAAACGCTTCGGCCGTCTAAATACAAGTCACTACATTATATACAAGGTGTCAAAAAAATTACTTTAAATATTTTAAGGGATGTTTTCGACCATCGTATTCAATAACTTTTACTATGGGACCAACTTTGAAATCGCGAAAAATAAAACAGCTGTCCCATACAGTTTAGAACAGCAGGTATAAAACTTTAGTATGTATTTATGGAATAGCAGATTTAATAAAAAATTAAGTACATTTTTTAACACCTTTAATATCAATGAGAAATTTAAATAATCTAAAAATATGTTTGAAAGACGCATATGAGTTCGGGTTTCGATCAATAAGAATAATTTGGACTTCTTTTTGCTTTATAAGGATACCAATAACAAGTTACATGAATTTTCCTTATGTTATAGGTTATGATATTATTGAGAAAATACGGGTTTATATCAATGATGATTTCATCTTCCGCGGAAAGATTCATTTATGTTGAAATGGTATGTTATAAAACTTAAGTGTTATCCTCTCAACTACCAATGAATATGATAATTAACATATCCTCTCATACAAGAAGGAAACTCGGTTTCCCTTAGTTCAAAATTATTTGTTCCGTGGAAAATCTACTGGGGAAAATTATGTTGTCTTTAGCAAAAATTGGTATTCAGTCATCATCGCCGGGTCTCACAGATATTGAATCAATTCAATTATTTACAGAACTATCAAAGTATAGTTAACCTTCATCAAACCTCTTTTGAGCTTTGTGTGCTGTAAGGACCACTCTGCAGAACATGATTCTAACTAAATCATAGCATAAACAGCCTATGTTTCCACTGCTAGGACACAAGCCTCATCTATTCGAGAAGGACTGGGCTTTAATCTACCACGCAGGCCCAGTGCGGGATGGTAGATGTCACAATGTCATATGTCTTCGAATTTTTGGTGCTAGGATATGCCAGTTTCCTCACGATGTTTTCCTAAAGCAGTGATGAGGAAATAATTAACACAAAGTAAAGCGCCTGTCAGGGTTCGAACCTAACGGTGAGCGACGGGAAGCTCGCCGTCCGATAAGGACCAGGCCCGGGCGGGTTGTGTTCCACGCGCGCCTCAAAGACATGTCAACACCAACTGACGGGGTCCGAAAGGATCAATGCCTGCTGGGGTTGCGGGTTTGTCCGAAAGGGATATCGCGGCCCCGGCACACGGGCAACGGAAGGAACGCGGGTGGGTTTTAGTCAGTAAAAGTCTGACACGCCCTCTCGCTCCGCCCAGAGCGGGTGAAGTCATTTGATGATTTCACATCCTCAAAAAAAAAAAAGGGTTCGAATCTACGACCTAGAACTCTAAGTTCTCTGGTCTAACGAATTATTTGACTTTAATTATTTGAATTTTGTGGATGTGTGTGTGTTTTCGTTATTGACACACATGCAGACAATTTGTTTATAGGTTTATAGTTAATTCATATTTATTATGCAATGAACAGCGATGAGGAAGACAGGTCATCCTGGCATCTACATTTAATTATCCTACATCAAGTACTTACATAACATGCACATTATTCAAATACTGGTTGCTAACAAGTAACACTTGGTACCTGTGACTTCTGTGAGAAATAACTTAGGTACTTACTTAGCCTAGTCACGTGGATGCAAATGCCTGTTTTGCTATGTATTACTATTAATTAATTAAAACTTGGCGATAAGTAATTTTTTAAATATGTAGAGGACTAGAGTCTAAAATTGGTTTATGTTCCGTTCCTTTATTACGACTTCACGAGTTACTACGACTCGTAAGTAAAATAAAGCGTAGGTTTTATGGCGTGGCTTTCGTAACGATTGCAAACCATTACTTTTATGAAATAATCAGCAAAAAAACCGGCCAAGTGCGAGTTGGACTCGCACACGAAGGGTTCCGTACCACCGTACAATATTTAGCAAATATGACATATAAAAAAAAAACTACTTACTAGATGTCGTTCAAACCAATTTTCGGTGGAAGTTTACATGGTAATGTACATCATATATTTTTTTTAGTTTTATCATTCATATCATCATATCTCTTATTTTAGAAGTTACAGGGGGGGCACACATTTTACCACTTTAGAAGTGTCTCTCGCGCAAACTATTCAGCTTAGAAAAAAATTATATTAGAAACCTCAATATCACTTTTGAAGACCTATCCATAGATACCCCATACGTATGGGTTTGATGAAAAAAAAAATCAGTTCTAAGTATGGGGTACCCCCAAAATATATTGTTTTTTTGTCTATTTTTGTGTGAAAATCTTAATGCAGTTCACAGAATACATCTACTTACCAAGTTTCAACAGTATAGTTCTTATAGTTTCGGAAAAAAGTGGCTGTGACATACGGACGGATAGACAGACAGACAGACATGACGAATCTATAAGGTTTCCGTTTTTTGCTATTTGGCTACGGAACCCAAGAAAATGGGATAGACAAATTTTCTACACGAAAATTATTGGAAGCCTTAATTGGGGAACAAAACATGTTTTTTATTTGGCAAAAGGCGCTAACAGAAACTCAATTGGTTTTTTTGTCTGATGAATCAGGTTGCTAATAATTTGTCACTTTATACGATTGAAACAGCTATTAATCACGTTTGAATTCATCTTACACCTGTGGTTAACCACAACTCAATCATTGCTGGCATTTCAGGCTCACATTCCACTTGCAATACTTACTATAGTTTTATAACTTAATACAGTTTATATGAGGGCTATTATCTGCTGTCTTGTATGGATCAGAATGTCGGGCCACAAAAGGAATGAATGAAAGGCAATTGCATGCAACTGAGATGAGAATGCTAAGAGGGATGTGTGGTGTTACACGAATGGATAGAATCAGAAATAAGTACATATGAGGAAGTTTGAAAGTGGCACCGGTGACTGAAAAGTTGTGCGGTAATCGGTTGTCATGGTATGGGCATGTGATGCGGAGGAATGAGGAAAATGTCGTGAGGTAAGTTTTGAGTATGAATATCGATGGCTAAAAGAGTAGGGGAAGACCAAAGAAATGATGGATGGACTGTGTGGAAGATGATATGGATAGAAAGGGACTACTGAGATGACGGCTAATAGAGAAATATGGAAGAAAAATATTATGTTGCGCCGACCACAAATAAATTATGATAAGGGCAGGAGAATGGTGATAATGATGGCTATTATCTCGGATAACATCTTTAATTGCTCTTGCGAATGAATAGTGTGATTATCTCGTTAAATCACATAGAGACAAACCCTTATAAATAGTGCTGCAACAAAGCCATGGTTAATAGACGAAATTAAAGAAGCTTACAAAATATTATAAACACATTTTTGCTTGCCTATTAACAGAAATATTTATAAATAAATAAAAGTTAGCGAGTAAACACTAAATCTAAAAGTCCTTGACATGAATAGTACTTATATTGATTTTCATCTTATTTTTTGCATATTAACACCTACATTTATGGGAGGTCACAAATTGCTAAAACAGTTTTATCCATCAAAATACACAGTGGCAATAATAGCACTTCAGTTTGATAATAAAATAATATATTGCTAATTTAATAATCATGCTGTGATAATTACTTAGAATACACAAAAAGTCTATCATGTCCAACCATAAAAAAAACCAGAAATTATACATTTAAGGTTATTAATCCTACATGTTAACCTTTTCATCAAAAACATCAAAGTGACCTTGTTAGGGCGTTTACCTGCCACAGTGAGGAGCGATTTATTTAATTTAATTGTGAATAAAATATCAACTTCACATCCTTATTCCATATTGGGGCTTATTTGTTTTGTAAATTACATTCTTATATGGCTTTAGCCAATGATTGCGGATGTCCGTCTACGGTCGACGTCAAAAAACAACATTTCATCTTCAATACGCATGTAAAATGGAGAATAAACGGTAAACGACAAAAATGGTTCCTGAAAAGTAGGAAACTACTTGCAAGGAACTTGTAATGCTCTTTCACGTGTCTGTTGTAAAAGAAAGACGCTAGCAATCCGATGACATAAACTGTCATTATACAATATCATTATTACCGAAAAGAGGTTGTCACTATTGTAACCACAGTTTAGTGACCGCGATTTGGTTTTACATGTAATTGCTGATTGATGCAAGATGAAGCATGGGTCAAAATGCGGAAAACCTAGGAAGTGGCAGAGTTTTTTAGCAACGCATTACATTATTATTAAAGGCACGTAAATGGCTTCTGTGACTTTTTTATCTTATCTATTTTTAGACTCACAGATAGAGCCTTTAGCTAATACTTGTTAACAAATACCAACCTGTTATTTTTTGAGTATTTATGTACATTTCTCAACTCAGTTATTACGAACGCTTACATAAATATTACTTAAATGTTTACAGTACCACACGTAACTTCAAATATTGCTTTTGTTACACGCCACTTTCCATGTTCGAGAAACATAAAATAACTATAGATATCTTTATTTAAATAGTAAGCCTCGAGTCATATCTTCTGTTAAATAACATATGCATCAGGAAATAAAGTTATGTAATTCATAAGTGGAAGAAACCGTAATAAGACATCCACTTTAAAGTTCACAATCAGGAAATTGCTTTTAAATATGTAGGATACATCCTTGATTCATGATGTCTTAACACGCTAGGCTTATGAAGAGACCTCGATTCCCGGGTCGTAGGTCACAAGTAAACTGAACTCAAAGTTCAACAGTTACTTTGCCTAAAATAAAGTGATTTTAACTGGCAAGGTTACAGTAATAAGGTCGATTGCAGTTAAGCGACTGTTACTATTTGTCGTCTCCAAAAAAGACAATAATGAAGTTGGAAACAAAAATTGGTATTCACGTTGAAGAAAACAAGTTTGCAGACATTCAAGTTAGGTATTAGGTTCTTTACAATTAATTGTATGTCTGTCTATCTTTGTTTGGAACAGATTGACTAGATGTGTATACATCTAGTCAATCTGTTCCAAACAAAGATATGAATGAATTTAAAATAAATGGCACACGGCCTTGCCAATTAGGTCACTATTATTTGAATATCACTACCATTTATTTGTCTTACAAGATACTATTTGAACATGATGTTATAAGTTAACATTTGATATTCTCGCGAGTTGAACTTGCAGCCTCGATTGGCATTGTCCTACATTCGATAAAGGAACGGAATTTAGCAGTGGATTTGACACTTCATACTTTAGTTAGTAAAACTGTAATATAGATTGATTGATAGCCAAATGGAAATAGGGTCACATAGGTCATCTGCCATGATATATGACCTATGTGACCCTATTTCCATTTGGTTTAAAGTTTAAAGATCTTACGATATTTGCAATTCACAAATATGTTATAGCAGGTATAATATCCTGGTGCAGATTAAAACTACGTAGAAATCACTTGTAAGAAAAACAACTTACTTTTTATTAGTTCCCATGCTGCTGACAATGAACACCTTAATAAAAGTTATTCAAAAAACATTAATTCGAACAAAACAAAGGAACACGGCTAGTTTGAACAAAATCACTTTTTGTTTTTATTAATCGAACGGTCGAATCTCGGTGTAGATTTAAATTTTATCGCGATTTTCGCGGGAGCGGTTGGCGAGCGCGCTCCGTTCGCCGCGAACGTGCTGGCTCGACGGTAATGACGGAATGAGGCTGGTGTCTGGAGGCTCCCTCAGCTGTACAGCAGCCGGCAGCGCCGCCAGCGCAGCGCCCAGAGAGAAAGTTAAGTTATCAAACTCCGCGGTTACGTTCGGCGATGACGCTATCTTCCCAGGCGGTTGCGTATTCGGTGACAAAATTAAATTTTCGCGTACCCGCGACAATTTATGCGCTACTGACACGGTGAACGTCCATCGTTTATGGTGTCCCACTTTTGCGGTGCAATTTGTTTATTTACATTTCGCCGTTAGCGATATCATAATAACTATCGCTGTCGGTACTTCGTACACTATGTCAATCTGCTGTCAGTCATATTAACATATCCATACACTATTTGGACACGCATAAAATAAACCTTCATTCAATTTATAAGTTGGATAATATAATATACGTATATGACTTCATAAAATTATCAAAACCAAACATGCTCTCATTACAATTTAATGAACTGTTGGAGTCATAAATTAGTAAACTTTAAGCGACGACAAGCTAGTAACTAAGCTCTGTTTAACTCTAAATTTATTTTATTTCATAAAGTTCATAATTTTTATTGAACTATTTTATAAGTGTACCATTCGACTTGTTATTGTTTTTAAAGTATCACATAAACTTCAATGTATGGCATAAAACCGGGTAATATTATATTTATAGTTATTATATAATACATGGGTTAATATTTATTCGATTGTAAGTGGTGACCGCACAACTTTCACTTTTGCGAATGTGGGTAGATTGTTAAGAAAAGTCATATGATAAACGTAAGTACTTACATACTCGTGCATGCATGCATTCGAGATTATGAGACTGTGAGAATATTCCCTACATTTAGGTCGATTAAAAAACTATATTGTATGTGGTGGCTAGTCGAGATCAAGGAATTTATAAATTGTTTATTGTGAACGAAGGTCAAGGCCTCAAATTGTAACATTATGAATATTTCCAACCATAACTTCTCACTCTGTTGTCTTTACTTTAAAAAAAAAATGACGTAGGAACATTTTCTCTATTTGCTTTCCAAATAAAATTTGTTTTTAGAACGAAGTTCTTAAACTAAGCTGCGTTTAAGAACTACGTTCTAAAAACAAATTTAAAATGAAGGGTCTAGGAGGGTAAGGGCGGTAAGAGTAAAGAGGTAAACGTCACGTAACGAAAAATCGTTTTGCCCGAAAAACTTAGTTACATGTGTAATTTAGTTTGTTTTTATTTTTTTTATACAGAGCCATCTAATGTACAGTAGTTGTTTATTAATGCATAATATACAGCGAAAGGAACTTCGTTCCAACCGGGCGTCCTAAGACACCACCCGACTTTTTTTGTTGTATTAATAACACAATAACAATGAAATATAGTATCTAATTTATGACGCTCATTTGAAAATACATTTTTATCAAAGTATTTCTTGTCCGAAACCGAATAAGGAAAGAATTTCTAAAATATCTGCAATTTTCCGAGATTGAACCTACTTGCAACGAGCAGGTAACCTCGCAATAGAGCAGTTTATGTAAATATCTGCACTATTGCAATGTTTAAACATGGCACGTGATTGTAAGGCCGGCCCTCCACCAACAAGCAGGGAATATGAAAGCTGTTTAAACCCACGTGGAGGATGTAATTTACGGCTTAATAGATTTTCCGACCAGTCCAGTCGTGATCTTAGCGAGCTTGATAGAAATGCGTCCGGTAAGTGCTATGTTCGGAACTTGTGAATGTCTGAAATGTCTCCCATATTTTAGAATCGAGTTAGTAAGCTATACGCATGCTTTCTGTGGCATGATCGCGCTGCAAGGGAAAATGGATTATAAGCAGGTTGACTTAGAGCCAACCAAGAGTAAAATACCAAGCGTTAGTTTAGCTTACATAGCTCTGTGGGAATTTTAGGATCAAGCAAGAGCAAGGCTTAAAAATAATATGCCGAAATCTCCAGCTAAGCTAAGCTAACTTAGCTTAACTCTTGGTGGACAATCGGCTTTAGATTGGGTTCAAGCGGTGCGGGTGCGTATAGCGTAGCTAATGTTGAAGTATTGTGGGAGGTTCGAAATGACGTATCAAATTCTGTTCAAGGTTTTATGCAATAATTTAATTAATAAATAACGCAACAACACAATTTAGGTAAACAACCTTCAACCTATAGCGTTACTAGGAAGCTTGAAAAGGTTCTTTTGCAATTGGCTAAGCAAAGAAAAGCTGTCCTATACAAACTGTTGAAGCTTTTTCCGTACAGGTGATCTTTCTTAGCCCATGTCCCAACCATTTGATGAAGTGCATTTCTTAAGTATTAGTTTTTCTTAAAATCCATAAGAAAGAAGCATTATTGTCAACATAAAAACCTTTCAGTTGTGGTACCTACCCCACACAAATTCGAAAACCATTACCTGCTATGTAAATAACAGTGACAGGAAGTTATCATCATATCATCGACATATACTAAGTGGGAAAAATACGTATTATTGAAGGGTACTCAAAAACTATCCAAGCAAAGTTAATAAAAATTTATATGGAACCAATTCGGGAGCATACCCTTTCATACAAAAAAATAATTTTCAAAGTCGGTCCTCAATTGACGGAGAAATCGACGGACATATAAAAAAAAAAAGACATACATACGCGACGAACATATAACCTCCTCCTTTTTGGAAGTCGGTTAATAAAAGCAACAGGAATCGTATTTTCAACAAAACACAAATCAAAGAAAAAGCTCACCAAGTCAATAAAAGCTTAGTACAGAACACTCTTTCCTGACATAAGCATAGGACTTGTTACTCAATTGTAAAGTGTCCACTCCATGTGATCGTTGAGTGAAAGTGGCTGGAACTTCCAAACCTGTCCGATGACATCACGAGCTTATCCGAGCACAGACAATGCACACAATCGAATTTGCCCATCGCCTACGCACTTAATTCAAGTACCATCTAAGTCACGCCTCCATTCTTTTTCCTAGTTTGGCGAAGAAGGAAGGCACTTTGACTCGGCTGTGACTAGTAGGAAGACATTAGCTATGGGAAACTGCACGGTGAATATTAAGTGTGTTAAGGGAAAACAGTAATGATCTTGTTTGAGCTTCTCTAGTCCAAAAGTATCGACATGCTCATTCGTTCATAGGTATGAATATGTATACCAACAGTTACAATGTGATGTTAATTCTCTTTCAAGAAAGAATAACATTCAACCTAGGTTCGTCTTCGACAGGTTATTGAGGTCGTTCAACGTCGTGAAAAACCAAATTCTGTTTTCGAAATTAATCGTCTTTGTATACACCTTTTTTCGACTTTTAAGAACTGCGTCTGTACCTAAGATTTCTCGTTTCTGAAATATCGAGATGATGCTAACTGATGAGTAATCGAGATTTCCGATTGTGAAAATAACTTTTCGTAGTAACATTTAAATTATGGATGGGTAGGTATGTCTATCTATGTTAATATCTGCATTTTAGGAATAGACTGCAGTAGGTACAATGAATGTGGCGGCATCTACAATCTTCACATGCGAACTACGCATCAAAGACCTGACGTCACACAACATCCTGACGTCACACAAATCCTGCATCGCGCAATTAGAGTTTACCGCGTGATGGACATATACAGGGTGGCAGGGACATCGACGCGAAGCCGGCTACCATGGATTCAGTACATGATTCTGAACGCCCTGCGTTGAAATTTTTCGTCGGTTATTAAAAAAAAAATCTGCTGTTTCATAGAAAAGTGCAATACCTACGCGGTCAAAATGTATGGAGCAGCTGTTTTTTTTTTTAATAACCTACGAAAAATTTCAACGCAGGGGGGTTCAGAATCATGTACTGAATCCATGGTAACCGGTTCCGCGTCGATGTCCCGGACACCCCGTATACAATATCCCAACTTCAACCTCTGGGCAGTTGCCCGCCAGACACGACACCCATCTGGTTGGAGTATCCTCCCTTTTCTTTGGTAGATGAGTCAACTTTACACCCTGTTCCTCATACCCCTAAAATGAATATATACTTTGTCCTGTTACCTATAGTCCGTTTCTTTACTCATGTGCCTATAGTGCTTAATGTTATTTGCGGTAGTTAATGTAGGTAGTGAACAGAATGAAAAACGTGTTGTCATAATTATTATTTATTGCTTCGGATCATAATATATCTTCGAAACAAATATTAAGAAACAAGTATTTATATATAAATAATTTAATCATTAACATTAATTTAATAATAATGTTGATATTTAACATGTTAATCTTTGACCTTTGTGCAATAATGTCACTTTACAATTTCATAAACATGAAGAAGTTCTTCCACTTTCAAATAAGCCCAAAAATATTTGTATTTCGCAAAAATGGTCGTTCAAAATAACAAAGAGCCATCGTAAACAATGTACACGTAATTCAGTCGGCATTATGTATTTGGTTTAAGACAATATTGACCGAAAATTTCACTTTCTTACCACGTGGGGTGACGTAAAAAACGTTCTTAAACGTGTATGAGCGAACTCGGCACGTATGTATGGGCATACTGGTACGATTCGTCAAGCTTTCGTGTCCCCTCGTTAGACAAAGTGAACTTTCAGCTTTGCTTTTCTCGGCATAGTAGTACATAATCTTTATTAATATAAGCGTTTGGTTTTGTTAACGCTGTATGTCTTTTATGTTTAGCTGTTTGTCACGCGTTCTTTTGATGATTACTTATTACCAAAATTGGATCAAAATTCGTAAATATCATTTTCTTGACGCAGTGCCTTTTTGGTAGCCGACCTCGTTACTACTTTCTCACTTTTGACAACAAATCCCAGTAAATTGAAATTTTACTAAGGTTACTGTCTAAGGCCACCGACACCTTACTGTGTCGGGTTGTGTGGAGACTCGGAATACACCAATCAAACGAATCTATTCAGGACTACGCCAAATCACTACGAGTTTTGATTGGCTAAAACTGCGTCAGAAGGCATCATGACACGACATAACACAGTAATATGAATCCGGCTTAACTGTCACAAGGTTTTGTCATAGTATGACATGCAAGTGACATTCAACCTTAGGATGGTAGAGCACTGCTGGGGTTGCGGGTTTGTCCGAAAGGGATATCGCGGCCCCGGCACACAGGCAACGGAAGGAACATGGGTGGGTTTTAGTCAGTAAAAGTGTGACACACCCTCTCGCTCTGCCCAGAGCGGGAAAAGTCATTTGATGATTTCCCATCCTCAAAAAAAAAAAGGATGGTAGAGCAATTACGTGGTCGACTAAACATAAAGTTCTGAAAATGGGAGAAACTCGTTGCAGAAAAAATCCGGAAGCAAAGTTATCTTTTTATACCAATTAAACTTTGTTTCGTCATTTGCGAACTTGTCTATTTGCATTTTGCGTGATGTTCCTATGTGGGATGACAATGAAATATTTGAATGATTTTACAAAGTTTTGATAAAAATGTGTTTTATTTTCGTTTCAACAACAATATTTTGCCGGCATCTGGCACTATAGCCATTTTTTATTTGTTTGTTTGTAGAAACTTTTTTGATTTGCACAAGATTAATTATTTAAATGTTTTTTAATTGTAGGTATATTCATTTAAAATATTTATTAAAAAAGCTATAATATCTTTTACCAACTGCAGAACTTGTAATGCCACAACCTCAACCAGGATGTCTATCACATTAATGATACCTACTTGAAGTATTTATTGTTCATCCCATCAAACAGCCGAATGGCTCACATTTCCTACAATATGTGTAATAAATTAAATGTGCAACATTAAGGTACCACTAATTTGATGCAGGTAGATTACATAAAATCATATTCAGATAATTACTATTATCTTTTTATCAACGTTTATATTAGTTACCTCAATGTGAAAAGGTCATTCGTGTGGACACAGTCGGCAAGGACGAAGGTCTGTTGAGAAATATATCCATTGTTTATTTTTATCATTCTCACGTGATACTGGAGGCGACGAACATATATACATATAATGTATGTATGTATGTGTTTTTCTAATTAGCTACATTTACGATAAATCAAGTTGAGGTGCACTTTAAATTGCATGTTTTTATTAGCTTCTCCTTTTTTAATAAATAATTTTATTGTGTAAATTAATACTCAACATTCTAATTTACGATCTTACGGCAGGATAAACGTTTGTATGTATAGGCGTTTTATATCAAACAACTTCTATTTAAGACTCTACCTCATAAGCAATTAAACTATGAATATAATACAAATATATGACATAAAGTTATTATAGATAATAATCCCAGCGTTTAGATTATTATAATAATAGTTGTTTAGACCAAAACTATTTCAAAATGCTTAATAGCGTGGAATAGCTGACGTATTTTATCGATGTACGATGTAAAATATTAAAATTGTAAAATAGTAAGACGTGTTTCAAAACCGTTTGGTATTTATTCATTGGGACCCTTAGACCCTATAATATACTTCGTGTAAGTAACTGGTGCGTCGTGATTTGTGATTGGTCTCATTTTCGAACCAGGAATTGATACGGGCGATTGTTTGGGCTTTCAAAACTTGGTGGTTAGATGTTGAAACGGCTGATTGTTTTGAAGTTTGTTCAGCTAGACTGAACTGTCAGCAAATGATTGGCCGTGCCCTGCTCCGAATAGATAGGGGCATTATAGCCTATGTGTTAAGTAACTGCGGACGTACTTATGTCAAATATTTTATACTGGTTTATTAAATGATTCTGATGATCAGTAATTTAAATTTATGTATGAGAAATAGTATTAATCAAATTGACGAGACGTTGCATATCTAGAATTTAAATCAAGCGTAGCATAATTAAACAAGGTAATTTAGTCTTATTAGACGAAGGATTAATCCAGCTAATGAGGCTAACATTTGAGTTGTAGTTTATGGTGAATTCTAAGTTGTGAGTCACGAAAAAGCGTTATAGTTCAGACGACAAAAAAACTGATTTTCGTGACAATAGGTAGCCAAAACAAATATAAATTCAGGCTCTTGAGATTTATGACGACATTATAGAAGCGTTTAGAATCTAGGTATAAAATAAACAGACCACGCAGCAGCATTTCTTGCTTCACATAATGTTTCTCACGACGCCCTTGAAACCAAAATGGACATTTCTATATTCAGTTGTACTCTTTCTGTGATATTTAACAGACTTGTCCGTAAATGTCAACAGAGGCCGATAGCATTAAAGCCTTTTCAAAATAAATTATATTCACTGGATTGTTGTCTACAACAGCGTCTCGGGTGTTTGACAATTACGAAGTCCTTTGCTTACTGACGAACGTATCGATAAAAGTTATTGATCGAATTTGTCCTACGGTCAAAAACTACACCTGGCGCATACTACATCATAATGAGAATCATAAAAACTGTTAGGACTTTAGTATATGTAGTTTATTAAAGGATTAACCTAATAAAAATGTAATGAAGTAGGTACTGTTTTTGAATTGTAGAGGTATGTTACCTAAATTAATGGCTCAGAGAAACACGCTGTTGGATTTCCAACGCTCGACTCAGCTTCAAAAGTTGAAAGTTCAACAGCGTGCTTTTATTTAGACATTAATTTAAATGTTGCTTAGTGTTAGTGAGAATGGACATGAATACAGCAGATTGAGAACTGTCTGCACGACTAGTAGATACAAACAAACGGATAGTTTTTTTTATTTTTGTGGTTTTAATGTGTAACGCTTCTCTTAATGTAAAATAGTTATACTAGCTAGAATATTCTTACAAGCAACGGCAACATTGACTACTGCTTATTTCGTGAATCATCGAATGAATGACTAGTCGGCTACGTGATAATGCACACGAAACATTCTAGTTTTAAATGCGCCTGCGCAAGCATCGGCCATGTTGTTTAACTGTTACTCGATGCTCTCATTGATCTTGATCTTGATAGCAATCGTGTTGGTCAATAGTTCTGTCAAAAAGCGGCCAAGTGCGCATCGCATGTACGAAGGTGCTTGTGAGTCAAATATCTACGTATTTAAATGAATAAAGATCACGCACGTAACTAATATACCTACCGAAAGAAAAATAAAACGCTAGATAGTGTTTAGGTTATTCCAAAGATAAATTTTAGGGAAAGCTATCGACTTAGCGAACCAACAACTTAAAAAGCCAAACATATAGATGTTTTATTAAACTAATTTGTCCACCAAAAACAAATAACACCCCCTCAAAACATTTAAGTGAAATTTTTAAATGACTGCTCAAGATTGAAGATTTAGATTAGTATCAATTATTTGAGCAACTTTTGATTGTTCTGATGACCATACTTTCTCTCTCAGGGAATAAGAGATCAACACATCTTTTTTATCTGACGCACGCATTAAGGGTTTGGTTTTCGACTTTACTTGAGGATGATGACGGTCACCAAAGCACCATTGGGATTTCCCTGCGATTATATTACGGTATTTTTTCTTTTATTTAAGGGTTTTATCGCTGAGCGATAACGTAGCCCTGTAACATCAGCACAATTAACTAAACCTAATAACACTTTGTCATTCTAACGTTAATACTTACTTTTAAACAAAAAATGCCAGTTTGTATAGTATCCTAGCTTGTTCCGATAAAGGACAAGACAGCATAGCATTACACTCTCCAATATCGTACTTATTTGTCGGACCAAGTAAAAAAACTTTTTTTAATGAACTAAAAAGTACTAAATAAAACTTACGTAAACATAGAACTAAATATTTTATTAAAAGCTTGAGGCGTAAATGTCCTTTTTACACTTAAAGATAAGCCTCAAGCTTTTAAGAACATTTTGGTATATTCGATGTATTTTTTGACAAATAAACGCAGTGACTACAGATATCATAGCGAAACAATCGTCACCGGGAATCTCTAATAACTTTAACGTCTTGGGAATATCCAACCATGAAACTTTAACTACTTAATGCATCTCATTAAAAATAATATAAGTAAACATAGGTTATTGTCTAGTTAGCTGCAGTCAGGGTCAGTAACCCATGGTGGAGAAGGGACAATCGTTAACTGCACCAAGGATGCGCGTGAGACACCGTCGTGCGGGCCAACCATCATTTTTGCTATACTGACTGTTCCTCTGATCTACACACGAGTTACTACACTCGGAATGGTTTACAACAATGTTGTAATATTGTTTATTGGCAATTATTTCAATTGTAGCAGTATTGTCTATGTAAGACATGTAAATTGCCTTGGGAATACCATTCCCTCTTTTTCTGCAATTAATTTAATCGTGACAATCATATTAGCTAAAGTATTAAATTGCTGCTAAAGATTTTTCGATCACAAGTTATTATGAGACTGAGATCAAGAATAAAATACGCTGATTGTAAAAGTATCAACAATGGTCCATTGAACTCTAGATAAATGACCAATCAATGACTATTCCACGAATATTTGATACTTTTAACTGTATTATTTTTTCGATTAAGGATAAAATATGCTAAACCGCAATTCTGGCTTTTAAGATGTATCTGGAATTCATGGAAGTTTGCTAGCCTACGGGAAAACCAAGTGTTCTTGAAAGGTTATCTGAGATCTTTTTCATTGAAGACATTCACGACAGGTGTTCAACTATGTGGAATAACATAGTATGTAGTGTAGGTACGGTTTATTAAGTTCTCTTATTTGCCTAAACTAAAAAAACAAGCTTATTACACGCACTAAATATTATATTACCATTTTTTTTGTATGTTAGTCAGTAAGGATTAAAACTGGAAGTATGTATTTTTTTAAATTAATGTTATGTGATTTTTCTAGATACTTCTCTTTGCTGTCAGACGGGGGGTAATTTTCTATGGGAGATGAGACTTCTCCTTTCCAGTTAATCGGACGTCTTGAAGTGGGTGTTAATTACGTTGAAAGATTCCGATAGATAGATACAGGTCAAACTAA
The DNA here is from genome assembly GCA_947364205.1 of Agrochola lota. Taxonomy (NCBI): domain Eukaryota; kingdom Metazoa; phylum Arthropoda; class Insecta; order Lepidoptera; family Noctuidae; genus Agrochola; species Agrochola lota. The sequence goes on along the minus strand of OX376223.1, from coordinate 9,700,442 downwards.
CAAAAGCGTGCTAAGCGTCTACAATAAATTTATATTTTAATGGGTAAGTACTTGTTACTGTCGCTAAAATATTTCGATCATCTGTCATTAAATTTTTTCATCCTGTTTTTAGTTCATTGAACCGGATTCGCGCGCGTAGACTCTTAAGCTGGGAACAAATTATCGGACGCGTCCGTAAGCCGCGGCTGAGAATCGCGGCTTATTTGTATCTGGATAGTAAATTTAGCACTACACTGTGCAAACTATCGGTCGTAAGTCGCGGACGTGCCCTTGAGCGTTCGGACGTCTGTTGGTCGCAATTGTCAGTCGCGGCTTACGGACGCGTCCGATAATTTGATCCCAGCTTTAGCTCTGTCTTAAGGCACCGTTATCTTTTACTATTTTTGTTCCGAAAACAACTTTATCACTATACAATAAAGCACCCTTGAAAAGAGTAATTTTTTGCTGAATAACATATTAGTTTAATTAAAGTATCTTTTTCCGATTAATGAAAAAAATTAAATATCCAGTCAATTTTTTTTTTTCCCATTTCGGGCCGAGTGTTATTGGGTTTTTCTATCAGCAATTTCTCAGTAGCAGCCCAGAGTCTGGATTTGTGCCCAGTTGATGGCAATACGCTCGCCCCTATTACATGGGTCTTAACATAACTCGCGAAATGTGAGTGTACCTACTTTGCACTCGGTGTACGACTGTACGGTACACCTCTGCCTAACCCTTCGGGAATTACGTGATTTTCTATGTTATGGGGTTTGGTTTCCGCACTTAGTCCTTCAGTGGACCATTGTGCGTGGGCCATAGCGGCCGTTGGTGGTTATTCCAACCAGCCCACCTCCCTCCAGAAGTTGACTAAATCTCCTGGTCTGTTCAGAACATCTGTGTAAGATGTGGGTGTCCCGAGGGTCTCTGTTCTAATCTGGCTGACGCCTGTGCATTCAAAAAGCATGTGCGCGACGGTTTCCTCAGCCTCCATGCACGCCCTGCACAGAGGACTGTCCGTTATGCCCATTGTGTAGAAGTGTCTGTTCAGCGAGCAGTGGCCCGTGATGGTCCCCGTCACCAGGCGCAGGCCATTCCTATCCAGGCGTAGTAAACGCCGGGTTAGCTCGGTATCCAAGGATGGCATGGCTTCCTTGGACTGCCTGCAGCCCGGTGTCGAGGTCCGCCAGTGCTCCGCTTGACTGTAGGTGGACTCCTGTAGCCACCTTCGTATCAGGGTGAAGGGGATGGCTACGATAGGCTCGGGTCCACAGACTGCCGTGCTGGATCCTCGTCTAGCAAGTTCGTTAGCTGCGTCGTTACCTAGCGATCCGCTGTGTCCTTTTATCCATTGCAGTGTCACCGTGCTGCGGCTAGATACAGTTATTTGTTCTAGTGCATTGTGACATTCTAGTGTTAGCTTTGTGGTAATATGTTTTTTCCGCAAGGATTGAAGAACTGAGGCGCTGTCGGAGAGTATGCGTATGTGTGTGTCCGTAACTCTTTTGACTTTTGACTTTTATTTTTTGGGTTGTATTATTTACATTTGTATTTATTTACCTGCTTCTGTACAACTTATATTTGGTAATCTTAGAATAAAGGCTGCCGCAGACAGGCGCGACGCGATAGTGCGACGCGATTCTGGTAGAACAATTAATCTTACATGAAGTTTTCATAGAAATTATTCTAGTAGAGTCGCGTTGCGTTGTCGCGTCGCACAGTGCGGCCGACCTATACTTGGAAGCGGTCAAAATTATTTTTAAGAAATTACCGATTTAGAATGAATAAAAAAGTAATTTATTTAATTATCATTATTTTAGTTTATGGAGTCCAATTTTTTTTTTTTTTATAGATTCTATGAGAAGTGTTCGTTAGCCGGTGCCCCGGTCGTCAGTTAGACTTCATAATTATAAGCCTATTGCTCGCAGTGGCGGCAAAACTAGGTACCCGAGTAATGCCCCCTTTCCTATATTCTCAGAAAGTGTAACGACATTTTTCATGACTATTCAAAATATTTTTTTTAAATTAAAAAAATAAAATAAATATTCTCTTAGACTTCGACATATTTTCAGGCAACATCACTAAGTTTAAAAGAGCTGTGCTCAATAATATGTAACTTTTGCTCAATAATGTTTTTATTTTTTATTTTGTGTATGCTTTTTATTATGTTTTTAGTTTGTAATTTAATGCAATCTAGTCAGTCTAAGATCAAATTTATTTACACTGTCATAAAGTTGATGTTTGTTTATGCAATCTTATTTAATTTAATTCAAGTTAATTTAAAGTATAAAAGATTATTTATATTAGTTCTAATTACATTGTTATCCATCTTTATATTAATTATTATTGTATAGTGAGATCTAAATAAAATGCTGTGCTTACCTTTCAATAAGATGCATGTAATGCTATTGTATTTGTAAAAGATATGTGCTTTGAATGTTTTTGTGTGTATTTAGTTTGTTTGCCTAAATAAATAAAATATATATTAAATATATAATAATAATTAAACAGATTATAAAAAAAACTGTTGGTAAAAGGTTATTATTATTACGATACACTTCTTTATAGCACCTTGATCGTGCTTGTATGAAGGAAATCTACTAGAAGCACATTGTATTGATGAAATGTCAACTGTCCATCTATTCAAACACAAAGTGCCTCATCTGGTGCCATACTACCTGCCATTTCATTGCTGAATGTCCCCATGTATGAATGAATTTCGCTCTTCTTCTTTTCGTGTGGTTAGTGACTAACCTAGTGTCAGAGTTTTAAAAGCGCCCTTAGGCCTCTGACTTGGCTTTACAAGCCGTCGAGAAATATCTCTCAGGCATGCGGTTTCCTCACGATGTTTTCCTTCACCGTTTTTGAAGCAAGTGATAATTACTAGTGTACTTCGCTAGAAGTGGCAGATGATATTTTACTGATAGCCTTAGACCTATCGCTGTCTAGTCGAAAATTTATAGCAGCAGCGGAAGATAACTCCTCTACTGTTGCCATTTCTCGTAATTGCGTGATTTTTCTACGTTTCGATCTTTCACTGGCCGAATCAAAACTAGAACATGGACTACCAGATCCAGTAGAAGTTGGCTTGAGAGGCGCCATGGCGTCCTCACCTTCCGCCTGACGCAGGTCCTCACCGGATACAGTTGTTTCGGGAGGTTCCTGTTCCGCGTAAGGCGGGAGGAAACGCCCGGGTGTCACCACTGTGTGGATCGCCTGGAGGACACGGTGGAGCATACGGTGGAGGTCTACCCGGCTTGGGCGGAGCACCGCCATGTCCTCACGGAGGCAATCGGCGGCGGCGATCTCTCGCGTCCGGCCCTGGTTCAGGCCATGATTCGGAGCGAGAGTGCATGGGAGGCCGTCACCTCCTTCTGCGAAGCAGTTATGTTCGCGAAGGAGGAGGCGGAGCGCGCGAGGGAGATGCAAGCTGCACGTCCTCGCGGCCCTAGTCACCGACTTCCGGCCGACTTCCGGCCACCGTAGGCGCGGGCTTGCGGACGGTGAGCAATGCGCAGCTCGCCGTCCGATAAGGACCAGGCCCGTGTCGACGGCGCGTTGTGTTCCACGCGCGCCTCAAAGAGATATCAGCACCAACCGACGGGGTCGAAAGACCAATGCCTGCTGGGGTTGCGGGTTTGTCCGAAAGGGATAACGCGGCCCCGGCACACAGGCAACGGAAGGAACACGGGTGGGTTTTAGTCAGTAAAAGTCTGACACACCCTCTCGCTCTGCCCAGAGCGGGAGAAGTCATTTGATGATTTCCCATCCTGAAAAAAAAAAAAAGGTCCAGTAGAAGTCATGTTTCAGTTTCTTTCAGCGTGTTTTTCTGTCTATACAGTATATAAGTCCTTTCTGCGCGCAGTACCGCAATAGGTTCTTTTAATATAGTTAAGTAACGCTAAAACTCTTAGTCTCATAGAATTTTGTTGGTCAGGGGGAATTCGTTTTTAGTATAATTTAACTCTTGAAAATTTTCTTTCTTACAATCCCAACTTTTTGCTGGATCTTGAAATATCAAGTCTACCTATCAAGTCTTACGATGAGTAAATTTTTTTTTCATAACATAGTAAAAGAAGGTTTGAGGTATATTTTCCTATAAATTTTGTTACGAACAGTAGCGAACTGTTATAACTTTTGTTCTCATTTATTTTTGTAAAATTTTAGCTTATTAAATTCACTACTATTATCATATTAAGTAAATGCTTCATTTAAAAATCTACAGTATTATAAGAAAATAGATACCTTGAGCTACAGAATCCATTTTTTTCAGAACCACAATAACTTTTGTTGTTATGAAATTATAAAGTAACAGAGAACTGCAATTTCTACTCAACGTACTCTAGTGAACTGATTGTAGAATGTTTGAACTGTTGTTAATCTTACATTTTGTCATAAACCTACCTTCATATTTGCGCATTTTGATGAAGCAACTATTCAAGTATTATTAGCCATAACTTTTTTTGACCTACCTTCTATTTTTCAAAATTGGTTTTTGGCCAACCCCGGCAGCATAGTGCGTCGTCGCGCCTGTCTGCAGGAGCCTAATGTGATATGTTACACTAAATACTTAAATAAAAATGAGATTTTAGTACTAATATGCCAAATCTGATATTTATTATTTCGTGTTCTAAGTATTGATAAATATCCTTAATTGGATCATAAATATACATTTTATGATTTTTATGAATATGCTGACGCTGAGCAGCCAATTAATTTGGGAGAGGAATCAAGTTCCAGTATTTACTAATTAAAATATTATAATTAATCATATTCATGGAATTTTTGTCTAAATGAGCGAATATTATAATTGTTATTAGGTACGGTATCAAGGGGGCTTTGAACACAAACTTAACCTACAGGCGAATGCAGGTGCTGGCGAATGGATACAGGCGTGTTGTTTTGTTATGTTTATGTAATGAATGAAATATTATCGATTCTCTGTAATATTTACTTATTTTTAATAAATAATGTATGAAAACATAACGTTTTTCGACTGCCGTACCGGAAAATATGGAAAGTTCTCACCGATCATTAATTAACATACCTTTTATACACAAATTTACGTTTACAAGTACATATTACGCATTTGCATATTGACTTAACTTTGTAGGACTCCTTTCTAATAAAACATTACACGTAAAATATCGAATGGAATCTCTCGGTAATAGAATAAGCCACGACTCTACGAGTAACCTACGAGCATAAAGAAGTAACAAATGGAGTATTAATTTGCTAAACATAGATCGAACCACTGTAAAACTTACGTACCCATATCTACGACATCTGACAATCGCTAACAATAGCCATATGATGCGATCCAGTCACCGTTTAGTCTTCTGTCGTCACGAGCTAAAGAGGAAAACTTATTTCTAGAGCTAAAGTATTTTTTTTTAAATTCCTATTTTTATTCGTTAATTAATTACAACTAGCTGCGCCCGCGGTTTGACCCGCATAAGTCTCAATCCCGTAGGAATATCGGGACATGGTTTAGCCATGTACCAATTTTCATCCTAATCCGTTCAGCCATTTTAGCGTGAAAGCGTAACAAACAAACAAAATCACTTTCGCATTTATTATATTAGTTAGGATATTTTAGGATAAAGACGTAACTCCCGAAAGCTCTTCTAATGAGGCGTGTGATGAATGACGTATAAACATTTATTCCTTCCCATTCACATAAATCCAACCCGTCCGGTGCTTAAGGCGCTCCCTCACCGGGAGCATTCGTCTGTAATGTAACTGTTCAGATTCGAGCATTACATCAGTGAGAGCGGAGAATCGAGGTAATGGTAATATAGTGATGCTCAAAATCGAATCTTGGATTGTTACATTACAGGTGAATGTTCCCGGCTCGGGAGCGTCCTTAGGTAAGATACGAACAATAACACTCCATTCATACTTACTACTCTGTGACCTCAAACCATGTGATTCGCATTATGACACCTCTAATTCACGAACCGGTTAGCCGGCAATAAAGTGTCTTTAACTTATGTAACCGAGGCTGGGCCGACACTGCAGTTGCCGTGTTTCTATGTAAATTGAACCTAGCGAAACTATGCTGCTTGCGAATTAACATTCGTACAGTCATGTATCCTTTGTGAAGTAGAGCGATTAATATGTACATCCTGAAAGTTTTAAATGTTATTCCATGTCTTACATTGATAAAAGTTGGTCACTTGCGATTGTTGTTAAGTAATACTAGAGTAAGCTAAGATGCGATCTAAACCGTAACATGTTAGGATAAGCGTCAGGTTGAAGCTTGGCTTCAACCTGACGCCGAGTACTTCAGTCCACTCTGAATCCTGAAGCACTGTCGCCCTTATAATTAAATGCTTGCCATTCGTCTGGTGACTAAAATCCCATGCATGGCTATTTTGCTATGTTTTTTGTACCTAAAAGCTTATGACAGAAAATATATGCCATTTATGACCATTTTATGCTCTCACGAAAAAGTAATATCTGGTCTTTATACATGAAAAGTAAATTAAGGAAATTCTAGGCTTAGCTAGATTCAATAGTAAGTATTAGGTAATTGTAGGTAGCCTAAGGAACTATGCCCCACAAACGACTTGCCTACTACCACGCGGGATCGAAATATGCTGCTACTGGCTCAGGTACAATAACTGACTTGGACTGAAATGAAAAAAAAACTCTCTAGGTAAAGCTTTGATGGATAATATGTAAGAGGTTGTTGACCGTCTGTTAAAAATAAAATATACAGATGTATCCCTTTCCGAACAATTGATATGCTTTTCCTATCAATTATTCATTCAGGTTATTAATTACTGTGCTCAGCAACTGACAAATATTCTATCCATCGCAAAACAAGTTTGTTTTTGATGTGTGTATTTAAATTGTGACCTCCTGAGGTGATAGTGCGATGACCTGACAGAAGATTGGCCGTAGAATGAGGTAAGCTTTGGCACTAGACAGCACAGTTATGCTATAAACATGAACGCGAATATATATTTTAAATATTCTCATCGTAAAACTAGGCATAGCGTGGGTGACAAAGCTCCAATGGAAGATATTATGAGATGTTTGTTAGATACACAAATAAATAAAATGTTGACAAAAAAACCATTACCTACGTACGAGTATATATACGGAAATCAAAAGAACATAATATCAATGCTTTTTTGTTTTAGCCCTTTATCTTTCTGGCAACTTAAGCTATACTACTATAACTACTATTAGCAACTTTAGGGAAAACAAACTGCATAAAAAATTCCAGATGTAAAATCTAAAAATAAAGTATCCTCATATTCTAATAACAAAATATCCTCAAGGATTTTATGTTTTTGAATTTCCATTTCCATTATATTAAGTATATTTACAATGTTTTTATCATTTCTTTTAGATTTTTTATTGATTTTGGGAATTATAATTTGGGTAACAACAGCGGGTATTACGTTTTTGAAAAAAATATCCTGAACTTCTACAAAGTAATTGTACAGTATTAAATTGTAATAAATAAGAAGATTTTCCTGTATACAATTTAGCCATCACACACATTATAACATCACTATCATAAGGTTTTCCTCACAATTTTAATATTTTGATGCGTCTCTGATATTTTCTTAGAAGTATTTTCATTCGTTTGAAAAATTCTGGGAAAATCAATTTTCAAGCTACTATTTCATCACTCTGTTCTTGCGAATATATACTGCTATCTTTGGGATCTAGGACTAAGTAAACCCCTGGCTTCTCTAGACATGGACTAGGTTTGAAGTATTGTCTGCGATAGATGTAACTTTGAATTCATCATCGTCATCAACATTTTACTATGGGTGTTGTATTGTGTTATTATATTGTGTTGTATGGGTATTTTGCTATGTCAATATATTTATTTAAGGAGAAAATATGTATTCAGGTCAATGCTTTAGTTACAAATACATTGAAGGTTAAATAGTACTAATACCTAGAAATCGCATTTTGGTTTAGAATGACTAATCGGAAAGTTTTCATGAACCACTTGAATAGTACTCAATTATTCGAGCACAATTTCAAATAATTCCGTCTTTGTGACTAACTAGTAGTTATATTCATAAAGTAGCGATCGCTAAACCTGCTATTTTCTCAGATTGCTCAACTTAATTCCGAAAATTTTGATCACATGACTACGAACGGTTGGCCGGGCGTGACCTATTAGTTTTGGTATTTGCCGTAGTTACTTATGCAAAACTTTTTAATCACCTACTTGAGAACTGCGAAATTTTTGTCTTATCATTCTTGAATCTATTTTAGGATGGTGACGTGTGTTCACCGGAACCTTTTGCTCTATAGGCGTATTCAAATATAGACCTATGACTAAAACGCTTGTAGATACCTCCAGCAAAATGTTTAAGTCCGTATTTTAATGTATGTTTAAATTAAAACGAAACACCAAAAACCTGTTTTATAATTTCATAAAAAAATAATATTTACAATTAAAAATGATAGCTATCTCTAGATAGCTTGTCTATTGAGAAAATCTATCAATTAATCTATTTTCTCAATGCGACCGAATCTGCAAATGCCCCAAAAAATACTAGAAGACAACGTAATTAGGTTCACATGATTGCCCTTCATGCGATGCAACAGTTGCGGGGCGGAGCGCGAGGCGCGTCCAACTGGCGGGAGAAAGTCGACGTTCTTCCGCCAATGCAACCTCACTATCAGGAGCGAGCGAGCTCATGTGACTCCGGGGAGCGAAGTGCGGGAGGAGAGGGGGGGACACGGTGGAGGGACTACACAATACATTGCGAAAACAACGTAAACTGGGCTACCAGCATTATGTTTGCGTTACCAGTTATTTTGTATTTCTAACATGTTTTTATTGACATTAAAAAAACGATTACACAATCCAATTAACGTGCCGGTATGCGCTCGCGCATTGTCCAAAATAACATTTTGGGAATCGGATGTGTAATTTAATCGGCGATGAATATTAAACTAGGGTTTTTTACGAAATACTTGACTTTATTTTGCATATGGAAATTTCAATTACCATAAATTAATTTTACATCTTAATGTGCCTATAAATAAGGTTTTGAAGTTTTTAATTTTCCATTCTGTTTGGAAAATTTGTTAACGTTTCACTGGTATGAAAAAAAAAGATACAATTACTATAAGAAATTAATGCAGTTAAGAACCTACCTGGAAAACTAATAGGTACGTCAAGAAAAATGAAAATCCGTAAGTTACATACAATTATTGAGATGTCGTAAAATACGCAGTTTAACATCTTTCACAACGTTAACGGGTGGAACTGCTAAAGAGGAACGATGATATTTCAACAGAGATTTTCTAAACAAGTTTGTATTTACCGTCCACCAGGAATGCCATTTGTTTCATAATATGTTAATACTATGTATACACGTGACAGCCGTAAGGATATGAGGCGCCATTGGTTCCTGCTTAATGCTGAACTCGTTTTTATTATGTTAAATGTAACATTTAAGCCAAGAATGTTAACGACTGTCCAAGACGAATGACGAATTCATAAGTTCATAAAAAATCAACAGTTCGCAGGACATACATTAATATTTTATATAGGTTCTATATATTTTTTATATAGAAGCCATAATTCAAAAACACTTTGAAAGCCAAGAAAATGCTATGGAAAAAGAAAAGCAGTTTTCATTGTTTTCCAGCCAACTTTACATTTAAATTGATTTATCATATCAAATGCAACGTGGATTCCAATTGACCTTTGTTGCAACAACTATCGACCTGAAAAAAAAAAAAAAAAAACGATTTACAAACATTCAGACAAAGGAAGTAAGAACGTCTTCCGTTTTGTTCAGTTAGTACCTAACCGGTGTTCTGTGGTGGACTTCGATCGTCACGTGCTTCTTGTAAATACCAACGTAATAACATTTCAAAAGTGTTACACCACTTTCTTAATGCGAAGGACTTTTACGGGTGTCTGCAGAGAAAATACTTTTGTGCCGCATTTTTGTGGTTCACCTTTACCTTGAAAAGATTGCCAAAATATCTACCAAGAAAGAGGTTTTTGGTTGAAATGTTTGCGAATATTATTTCCTTTTCAATTGGATATGTGTGCATAAAATTTTCAACCTTTTATTTAATCCGGTCTTTCCAGGATTCAGTATCAATCACGACCATTAACTAATTATGGACCACAAAAACAACTAAAATGTTTTCTCAAGTTCGCAGAACATCTCACGGAGTTGGGAATTTGTATCCACGTGACGTGAGACGTTTTTTAAAAACATCAATGACCTATCTCGGTATGTAGTATATATTTTAAATGGTGGGCGTTCGTTGAGTAACAGGATGTCATGCGCATCACATGACTTGAGATAAACATGTCGAGCTTACGTAGGTAGCAACAGGCTTGATTCAACGATAGCGTAATGCGTCCATGCCGGAGAAGCTTTGATATCCGCGAGGTACAATAACCTGTTGTCGGTCATGTGGCGCGTGATTCGATGATCGCTACTTAGATATTCGTTTGTTTTTTTAAGAGAAAATATTAAAAATACTTTTTTTTTGTTATTTTGTAAGGAACAGACAATTTTCCTTGTTTTATGAGTGTACCTTGACGTTAGACTGAAGATTTATTGAGTAATTTTTATTCGCATTATTAAGATCTAGTTCAGAACGGTATGCAGTAGCTTTAGGATGAGACAATAAAAATAGAAGAGAACGCCTCTAAGTTTGTACTCTATGGCTTTGAACCTTATTGCTGTTTGATGATATTTGATTATCATCCTCCTCTGTTACCAACTAGGGCATATTAATTTAAAACGTTATAAAGCGGATTTCTCTATCTGTTGAATTCTAATGCAGCAAATTGTTTTGTAATGTGAATGTGCCAGACTAAGAATATTCCACAAATGTTTATTAGTGCACGGCACATGGACATCATACAGAATGGTTTCCCTTACACGGAAAGCTTATCGTTGCTTATATTTTTTTGTCTCCGTCTGATTCCGTAAAAAAAAGTGTTTAAATAAATATGACGGTTGTAATAATAATAAATACAATTTGAAACAATACAATCTTAAATATAATATACATCTAACACTAAAATATATAAATTATAAGTATACAGAGGACAAAAAAACAAAATAAAGGAAGAGCTCAATGGGCATCAAAATTTCGTCCGCATCGCTGTCAGTGGGAAAAGTGCCCAAAAGGCTGGCAGCATTGCCACGTTGAATGGCAATGCTGATTCTTTGACCTAAAAATGGGCCAGCCCTCTGGTCACGTGAAGAGTCGACCACCGCTTGGCGATGTCCCGAAAAATGAAAACTGTACTTATGATAAATTAAAGTCACTTTTGTGCCTGTGTGAACGCGTTGTTCTTCTAAACTACCCAACGGATTTCGATGCGGTTTTCAACATCATTTAGAGAATTTATTCCAGAAGGTACAGGTTGTATATAGTACATTACTAGTAGTTAGGTAGTTTTGCGAATATTGCTCACGAGCACAATTTTTTTAGCAACAGTTAATATACATCATATTTTTTTTTATAAAACCAATATAAAGTTACTACCTTTCAAATAAAAAAAGAACCATCGAAATCGGATCTCATAAGGCGGAGATATTCAGTTGCCTCCTTGTTGCCCCTTTTTGGAGGAAGTTAAAAAGAGCAAAAAATCCCTCAAATCCCCGGCGACAAAAAAAAACTATAAAATTGGTTTCGTCCAGATCGGTAGTAAAATACGACTTGTAGAGGAGTACCAACAAACTGACAGAGGAATGCGAATTTTTCCAGACTGAAGCAGAGACGCTTCGCTCGCTCGGTTTATTAAAATAAAATATAATAAAGAAATCTCAATGTTTTTTAAAATCTTAAAAACCGTGCGAATCAGGAGCGGGTCGCTAGTAATCTATAACATCAACCGGTGCCTTTCAATTCTAAACGCAGGATAGTTCATACGCAGAGTGGTAATTAAGAATAAACAGATAATTTGTCTGAGTACACACAGGTGTTAGTACTTAAGAGGCTAATTATTAGAAGCGTCCGTTCGTGGGCAATTTGAGACTATTCCGTCGGAGTACCGCGGATGTGGCCAGCCATTACGCTATCAAAACTTTATCCGAACGGTCGAGAACTACTGTATCATTCTTTTGTTTCTTTTTCTTTTGTCCCGGATTTCATCGTTCTCGTCTTCCATCCGACGGTATTTCCCATCTGCAAAAATTACGAACTCTCAAACGAACTTTCATACAATATTCAACTCATATAGGTGAATTAAAAAAAAAAAGCTTCCTTATTGCCTACCGTCGTTCTGTAACGAACTCTTGTACAACATTTCAAACTTCTAGAGCCAAGTAGCTCTGGCTGTGCGTTTTCTGTACGTGAATAAATGAATTTAATTTTTTTATTAAGTAGATGATGTTCTAGATTTAAGATAGTAGTATGTTGTAGATTAAAAATATGACTGTTTATGTTCTACTATCGCAGACATATTTGTGGAATTTATCCAGTAGTTTTTTATTTCTTTGCGCAAGAATGTAAAGCGTCTATTCTTAGATTGAATATACCTTACTAACAGCTATATCTGGCACTCTTTGGCTTGGAGTTTTTTTATCCGATATAAACAAGATTCATCATTATTGACGTAGTTATAAGGAAAATATTTTCAATCAATAAAATAAACACAAAGTTGAATTATAAAAATGTAATTTTACCGTTTAATGATTTTATCATATGTATAAATACAATAAAATAGTAACTAAGAAGTTTTGTCCGGTTGTCTGGATGTATGTTCCTGATTGGCGCAAAAGCGGCTGAATGGATTTGCATGAAATTTGGCACACTTATAGTTTATAATCTGGATTAGCACATAATTTTAATCCTGGGCGAAGCCGCAGGCGAAAGCTAGTCGAAAAATAAAAAAAATCTTTCATGTAATTACCTCCAAAAGTATTGAAACTCCACCTATTTTCACATACGTGAAAACTCAATACCCCCGAACATAAAACAACAGCACAGTACAACTCAATCGTTCCACGTAAGCTCAACCGGTCGTAGCACCGTCCTCGTCGGAAAATGTCAAGGCTTTCATTGTGTTACTGAGCGGTCACATGACGAAGACGATCGCTAATATTTATGTTACGGGCCGTCCTCCCACCCTGTTATATTTAAACAGTCATGTGATTTGACAAGCCTTCATTATTGTTTGTTTGAATTTTAATTGGTTTGAGTAAGCTCGTCAGGGTTCCTTTGTATTGATTCTTGGGAATAACATGAATGTAGATGACAGTTAAATTCTTAGTCCGGTTCTATTTATAATGGCTTTGGCAAGATCGGTTTTGTGTTGTGGGGAACCTCGTCTTTGATACCCTTTGCCTTGAGCTAAACGGATGTCGGACTCACGATTCACTATACCCGGTGCTTATCTCCTGCCATTCTGGAGAACACCGGAATTGCTTGCGCACAATCCAAACACTCGTAGGGTTTTTATCCACCTGCTAAAGTGCCTATACATTAATTAAAGCGAAATAAAGTGCCTATATTAAAAAATACATTGTTCTCACATAAGAAAGCAACAAGAATAATGTATCCAGGATTTTGTAATTTGTTGATTTAAAAGAGTTTCATTAGAGTTTCTTGTTCGTTCTTCTCCATAAAGATCTACGTTTTGGAATGGGCCACTAGCTTCAATTTGATGAGTAACTGACCGACTCTTTGATAATTCAAAAGTGCCTGTATATGGTTTCATTGAAATAAATAGTTTGAGTTTGAATTCCTCCAAACACTGAGCCAGGTCCTACAATGACTGGGCACGCCACAATTGTGGCGATAAGTCCCCTCTTTGAGGAGTGGCTAGAGAGGCGCCACGGCGTCCTCACCTCCCGCCTGACGCAGGTCCTCACCGGACACGGCTGTTTCGGGAGGTTCCGTGGTCCGTATAAGGCGGGAGGAAACGCCCGGGTGTCACCACTGTATGGATCGCCCGGAGGACACGGTGTAGCATACGGTGGAGGGCTGCCCTGCTTGGGCGAAGCACCGCCGTGTCCTCACGGAGGCGATTGGCTGCGGCGATCTCTCACGTCCGGTCCTGGTTCAGGCCATGGTTCGAAGCGAGAGTGCATGGGAGGCCGTCACCTCCTTCTGCGAAGCAGTAATGCTCGCGAAAGAGGAGGCGGAGCGCGCGAGGGAGATGCAAGCTGCACGCCCTCGCGCCCCTAGTCGCCGCAGGAGACGCGTCGGGAGTCGGGAGTCGCGAGCCGACTTCCTGCCACTGTAGGCGCGGGCTTGCGGACGGTGAGCAATGGGTAGCTCGCCGTCCGATTAGCACCAGTCGGTCGATTGTGTAAAAATATTAACGTGAAGCTTAGGTGAAGTGAGCGTGAAGTGAGCTGTCACTGCCACAGAATCGACCGGCAGGATGCTAGGGATTAACACTATTGACAGCTCACTTCACCTAAGTTTCACGGTGATATTTTTACAGAATCGAACGGCAGGCCTGGGTCGACGGCGCGTTGTGTTTCACGCGCGCCTCAAAGAGATCTCAGCACCAACTGACGGGGTCCGTAAGGACCAATGCCTGCCAGGGTTGCGAGTTTGTCCGAAAGGGATATCGCGGCCCCGGCACACGGGCAACGGAAGGAACATGGGTGGGTTTTAGTCAGTAAAAGTCTGACACACCCTCCCGCTCCGCTTAGAGCGGGAGAAGTTATTTGATAACTTCCCACCCTCAAAAAAAAAATGTCCTACAAGGACAACCAACGTGTTCCAAACAATGAAGTTCTAGGATCTATCTAGGTTCACAATATGAATAAAATTAACGAAACATGTTTTTACAAAATTACCAGGCTGCTGTTAAAAAAACTGTCTGGTTCAATAAGCAATGTTGTTTCCCCGTTCCATAGTTATTGTTGAATTGCTCTTTCCTATTTCCACATTCTTCACTAACTGTTTTTTTCAGTGACCATATTGTTATATTTTTTCTTATATGACAATCTCAATTATTGGTGATACTTTATTTTTATCAGCTAATAAGTAATTAAAATATAACTTTAACTGCAAAGTAGACCATTGAATGTTATTAAATGTTTAGTTTGCAGAAAACCATTGGTAATGTTATGTGGTTATGTTGTGTATGAGACAGAATATTTAAAGCTTCAGATAATTTGACAAATCCTCGTCTTGTTTGTGAATTTACGTGTTGCATACTATTGCAACTGCTTCATGTGAGCCCAAACATTCCACAAACAAAATTCCGACTAAAATAATAATTTAATATTTGTCATTAATAAACAATAACCTTGATGAAATACTATGACATTTTGTTTACACTTTTTGTCTGTTATTTATAACATATAAGTAAAACATTAGGCTTCGTTCATACTCATCCCTAGTTCGAATGAGGAACTAGATGAACGAGGGATGAGTTTAGCGTACGTAGTTGGAAGCGTGGGTTTTGCTTTTAATTTGGTTAAGGAGCTCCGTCGTTGATCAACTTTTCATTGCATATTTCAAACACCTGTCACTTCATTGTTGACTTATAAGAATTATAAGGATTTACTTAAAAGCGTTGTTTCAAGTTAAGAGACTTCAAAAACTATGTCAAAAGTATGGTCAAGCATTTAAAAGAAAAAGTCAGAAAATACATTTATTTGCGATAAACATGACGCAAAAAAAACATAAAAACAAAAAAATACAAGTTGTGGGAAAATTTCTTAACTTTATGGAACGTTTATAGATAATCTTCACATACCGAGACTCCTCCGTGCCTCGGAAAGCACGTTAAAGCGTTGGTCCCGGCTGTCATTCGCCTAGCTTTGACAGTCGTTCAGGTTCGTCAGTAGCCCGAAAGTCTGACCACCAGTCTTACCAAGGGGTATCGTATTAACCAGTTACTGGATTGTGGAGGTTAGATAGGCAGTCGCTCCATGTAAAAGAATAGTATAAAGCTGCATCCGGTTATACTGGAAGCCGACCCCAACAGAGTTGGGAAAAGGTTAGGCAGATTGATTGATGCAACCTTTATAGATAAACGTTGCATCAGTCGTTGTAATATATGTTGTGATGGCCCAATGGTTAAGGCCTCGCCTTTCATGCACGAGGTTGTGGGTTCAAATCCGGGCAAGTACCAATGTGACTTTTTAATTCATATGTACTTTCTGAGTTTATCTTGAAAATTACTTACATCGGTAAAGGAAAACATCATGAGGAAACCTGGACTTATCGTTAATATAAGTATGAAACCACCAACCCGTCTTGAGTAAGCGTGGTGAGCAATGCTCGTGACTTCTCTATATGAGAAGAGACCTTTGCCCTGCAGTGGGACAGTAACAGGCTGATATTATTATTATTACTAGTGGTCGCCCAGAGGTAAAAATTTGACCAAAATTCATGTAAATTTTAAGTTGTACATACAACAACACATGTGTAACAACATATGTTGTTATAGTACATACTAATTCCATGCTGCCATGTCATGACTCTAAGGTAGCCATCTTGTGTCAAACGCATGGTAGTATGTGTAATGTTTTTTTTTTATTAATTTCATTTATTTCTAATGTGTATTATATAAATAAAAATATTAGCTTTCTGCACTCCTCCATATAAACTTTAAATGTGCCAAATTTAATACTCCTCCACCCGCGTAATTTTCTTAAAAAGGGGTACAAAGTTTTTGGTTCACGTATTAAGGTAATAAGGGTAGTATTAAAGCTCCGAAAAAAACAAAAAATGGGCATACTCAAAATATTAAATTTACTGCTTTGTATACTAATTTTCCGACAACTTATTCGCATGAATACAAATAAAGAAACTAGCGAATAAAATACAGAAAATTCCGAAAAATCATTACAGCATTTGCTAACGTAACATTTTTCCACCAGCTTAAATTGCATTTTACTGAAAATTACAGTTAATTATTTTCATAGTAACTCACTTATTATAAATTTAGAATGAACCTTACATATTTTATGAACGGTGATGCTTGTTAAACTATTGTGACATTTAAAAAATACTTTTCTAAGTGATTCCATAGATACTCCTAAGAAATATTAAAATGTGCTTGTAATCAATATCATTCATTACTTGCACCTACTTAACTGCCACTCTGATGATTTGATACATCGATTTTTTTGTGAAAACCCTATGGGATTTTGCGAAAACACGGATAATCAGTAAATGGTGAAAACATTTCTGCGAGCAACTTCAAAGTAGCGCTGTTGGTCATGGTTCTAACCTAACCTAACCTATTTCACCCAGTCCGGTAGGTAGTTATCGTAAAATTGAGAGTTAATTTTTTTATTGTATAATCAATAGATAGATAAATAGATAGATATTAAGCTGGTTTCTATGGAGCTTCAGAAAATGATAATTTTAGCGGAACATACGTTTTCGGAAACTTTGTGTTTTTTTCGGAAGTTTGGTTTTAGTTTATTATTTGAAAGTACAGATTATTTTTCGTGGAATTGTAATTTGAATAAGCTCATGTTTGTTTGTTAAATACAACATTTTTTGTCGGATAATATTGTATACATTTTTCGGTAATTCATTTTAACACAGCTTAGTTAGTACGAGTATTACAGTCAACCACAGATCGTTGGAAGTTAATTTGTTTTTCGGAAGCAGAAACAATTATTATAGATAAATCCCATAATATTCACATTCAACTTGTTTACTAATAAACGAGACCAAACAAAACTACCTTCAAAATATAATATTATGTTGATCTTGTGATCAATACATAGATTCGTAGAACATAAACCTGGAATTATTTATATTAAAAATAAAGAATTATTAAATATCACGATGCACAGTTTATAATAAATTAGAGTATAATCTTTCTAATGGTCGATTCTAAACAATCGTTTAGTGCCTTTTATTTTTATAACAGATAGAGGGAAGTTTGCGGCGGCTTAAGTTTTATGACTATTTAAAGATATCTTCAGTGCGTGACATAACTTAACAAATCCGCCCTAGAATACTTGTAGAATCATCCTTGGAAGCTCCAAGTGCGTTTCGTTTTCAAGATTATTAATTTATTCTATCCAAAGACAGCATATGTAAGAAACCCATTTTCAGCAGATATCAAACTATAGTAAAACATGCAAAAATGGTGATCTTAGTTACAAAAAATTAACATGTTTAATGTCAACTCATAAACAAGCCAGGCAAATTTTTTAATATGGACTCGTCAA
Source organism: Agrochola lota (assembly GCA_947364205.1). Taxonomy (NCBI): domain Eukaryota; kingdom Metazoa; phylum Arthropoda; class Insecta; order Lepidoptera; family Noctuidae; genus Agrochola; species Agrochola lota. The sequence continues at coordinate 9,682,338 of OX376223.1, read as the reverse complement.
ATTTTTTGGTCATTGTTATATTAGGAAGATGTAATCTGTTTGTCGAAATAGATGAACGTTATTTAATATTAAATTAACTGTATTGAAATTTCATCACATAATATAATTAAATTGGTAGGCATTATGTGATAATTGGTAAATATTAATCCATTTACATACATGGAAATGGTACCACAGACTAACCGCAGTCTTGTCTATCCTTCTCCATTTAATCTATCCAAAAGTTGTCTTAAGATGTATTGTAAAGACTTAGGAAAATTGTCTACTTTTACAATGAATGTAAATATGTGAGCACCATGTATCTATCACATAATTCATTTATCTGTCGTTGCTTCAGTTTTTTTCTTTTTACCTATTGTGGTATAGTCATTTTATTCTAGGTGCATCGTCTTCACATATAATTATATAACTAATGTACCTATACAAAATATTGTAAAACATTTTAAAAGAGAGAGAGAGTTTCTTGCCCATTCTTCTCCATACGAAAACTACCCTTTGGAAGGGGCGACTAAAATCAATTCAATTTTTTTGTAAATTTTTAGTTTCAAAAGCAAGACAAGGGCCTATTCGGAATAAATTATTTGACTTTGATTGCTTTTAGCGATAAGACCGCCCGTTGTGACACCCTATGTAGGTACTACATTTATATCTGTAATCCACATGGTGCACATAATAAAGAGTACTCTATTATATAACAATAACCAAATGATCTGTATTTTAGTTAGGTACCTATTGTGTTTACCGATTTTGGTAGAATATTTTAAATTACTATGAAAGAGAGAAAAAAAGAGATATAATAGTGCGGAGCGGTTATATGTTTAACAGCGCCATCTGTACATTTACCTTGGTACTATATATGTTCTTATAACCTTACTTAGCTGGCTTATTACGCGACACTAAGTGAAGGTAACTAAGTTAAGAAGCTGCACCACTATCAAGTTATATTGGTGTAAGATTTTCCCGCTAGATGGCGGTTTGCAATTCGACGTTCGATAATATTCCTTTGAGCCTTCAATAAATTATGAAAGTAGGTGTTTAATAATTATATCAATTAGTAAGTAAGAGGTACAAGAACGACACAGGTTAGATGTAGCATCGGCAAAATTCGTAAAACCGGTCACCATCTGAACTGAGTGCTTTAAGGTGAACATGATCTTTACGCAAACGCAGTATCTTGTGAAGTCTTAAAACCAAATGCATTCGTAAAATTGAAACCAATGAATGCAAATTTTTAAATTTATGCTAAGTTGTGTCGCACTGTAAGTGACTACGTTTTTTTTTCTAGTTTTGAATGTAATTTTCATCATTATTGCAAATTGGTATGAAAGACATAAACGCGTCGCGCGTTCATGTCTTTTGTATTGCGGGAAATTAAAACTAATTTCGTAGTTTGTAATCGTGTGCATATCAATAATAACTTTTAAGTATAGCTAGATATCTACATCAGTTATCGTTTACACTACTCGTTACTTATTTGGGGTCCCGGGCTTTTAATTTGGATAGCTATCTTTCAACCAAATATAAAATACATTTGGAACATTAAGTTCCTAACTAAAAAAGTAATGTCCAGACATCATCTATTAAATGTAATATGCGTACTATGTATTACGCCTATTTACATAGTAATGGGTATAGATATTTACATTAAATTACGTAAGTAAGCTAGTACTACGTATAATGAGAAATCGTGAAACATCAATGGAATGCTAAATTAATATTCGGCAATATGAATTCCAGTTTCACTTTTTAAATTCGAAAGTCATACTTAAATATTTCTAACTTTTAGTAGAAATTAATTTTACAGATTTTATCGACATTCTAATGTTTATGTCACTAGCACTGTGTCTGATTAGAAAATTTTGAGAATCTCTAGACAATATTTTAATAAATTCCTTGAACAGGACAAATAATGCGATTGTTCTTAACCCTCATTTGATTCAGTATAATAAAAAACTATTTTCATAAATCTTCTAAATTAATAGGTATATGTATATAAAATCACGCCTGTTTTTCACAAAGCTTTGGTCAGAGGTGTAGAATAACACCCACATTTCGCCAGTTATGTTTAAGTCCCAGACAATAGGGGGCGAACCTATTGCCATCAACCGGGATATAATAAATAATAATAATAATAACAAAAATATAAATTGCAGTCGACTGAAATATTTACATACAACTGAAAAATAAACGAAAGAAAACCAGCCTCTTAATCTATTATCGATCATACCTCCCTATATCTAGTAACCATACAAAATCCAAAAACCAAACACATCCTACAACATACACCGTACTGGATGTAGAACGTAAATAGGCTCCAAGTCCTGTGCCGGTTGCGTGGAGGCGCGCAGGCGCAGGCGGAAGTGAGAACGCCCGAAAGAAAGTACTCGACGGCAACCGGTCGCGATAGTAGGCCAGCAGAGGTCACTGCGGACGCGCTAGCTCGAGTAGCTCGCTTCTATCAACGTCAAAACTTGACATACTATGACTATCCCGTTAGTGAATATGTAGTTACTTGGTGTATGTCGCTGGGATAGTATACTAGGCCTGAAGGATAAGATTTCATGCCTTCAAAACGAATTACCCGTTTCAGAGATTGATAAGAGAGAAGAAACTGATATGAAGCATTGTCCCAATTTGTAATGTGTGTCGACAGTCACTAAAGACACAATTAGAATTATTAAAACTTAGGTATCAGATGCTTTGAGCAGATGGAACAAGCTCGCATTATTAGTGTAAGAATTTGGTAGGCAAGCAAGTGGAGCCAGGTATACATTATGTTTACTAAGTTTAAAAAAGTTGATGTATAAAGAATTACAGCTACGTTTATCAAAGCTACAATCGGCAACATGTTGTAAAGACTAACGTAAAACATGATTATCACAAACTACTTACATTTAACGACCCGTTAACGTTTAATGTAAGCCTATCCATTTCTTTTAACTGACATCTAAAATTAACTCTCAAAGATAACTAGCTAACTTATTAAACGTCCAATGAAAGAAAGCATTAACGATTAAAGTTTATCGAATTATATAGGTAACGTTGAACTAAATTTTAACTATTGAGCGTAATATCGGAGAAAATAAAAGCAATTACTCCTCATAAATTGTGAAGTGAAATCGATTAACGATATCCACTCTGATTCTGTCTAATCGTCTTTTGGAACGGTTGTTTTACAACCTTACATTCAAAAGAGAGAAAAAGAAATTTTATTTAAAATGATGAAATTTTTAATGACGAGTTGTATAATGAAATTTTCTTTAGACATACTCATTGGAAACGAAACATCACATAGATATAAATTTACTAATTATAATTCAGTCTTGTCTTGATCAAAGGTAAATGCCTCTGCACATGAAGAGAAAGAAACAAACACCACATGCCACCGCAAATTGCATGCCTTAACAAGTAATCTTAAAGATTTCATCACGTATAAAATGAATGTAATCTAAAAAATAATCTCCGTAACATACAAAGCAGTTACATGTAAAATATAAAAGTTATGTAGTATATTATTGTAAGTCATGCACCGTGAAAATAGACGTGTGTGACTAGCAACCGTGAACTTGGTAACTTAAGTTATTTCATACAGCATAACGCTGTGATTAACAGGTCATTATATTGTGCTTAGACTTGACCTTAATAAAGTTATCGAGATCTTTGAACTGAAAAGCTGGTTACGTATTGTCGAATGTTTAATCTAATTGGTGTGTTTAACAACGACTTCTTGTCAGGATTTTCTAAGTGTTATATTTGGTACTAAAATTATTGATGCATTTTCAACTGGTTTGCCGGGAAATTAAATAGACTATACCTTTTCGCCAAGACAGTGCGGACAGTACAGTGGGGAACATGGCTAAATAATAACAGCCACACGGGTCGATGTTCAAGGTGAACCAAAACTTGCTGAGGTTGATCCGTGGATGGGTGACAATCCATTACATACCGAGACCCCTCCGTGCCTCGGAAAGCACGTTAAGCCGTTGGTCCCGGCTGTCATTTGTACATCTTTGACAGTCGTTACGCGTAGTCAGAAATCCGAAAGTCTGACCAGTCTTACCGAGGGGTATCGTGTTACCCAGTTACTGGGTTGTGGAGGTCCTATAGGCAGTTGCTCCATGTAAAATACTAGTATTCAACTGCATCTGGTTAGACTGGAAGCCGACCCCAACATAGTTGGGAAAAGGCTAGGCAGATGAGATACCTTTTCGCCAAGACAGTATTTTATTTTATTCCTAATGAATGGCTGTTGTTTCTGACATTCTCACATATTGCGGAAAAAAATGAGTTAACATATACGACGTTTTTATAAAACACTCGTTTCTTTATTTCAAACTTTCCTCAATGCAGTCAAACAAAAATCCAGTTAACAATAATAACCACCAATACTCATAGACATCAATCGCGACATTAGATCGATAAATAATTAAAATCGATAGCCTTGTCATGTGTTCTAGTCCTATAGGAAGTGGGGGACGACTAACACAAATATTCGCCGTAACTGTGTCACTTTGTATGCGAATACGTTGACCTTACGGCAAGTGTCGCGATTTGGGAGCGCCTCGAGTAGCCAGTGACGGTGTGTGCAGCTGTGTCGCGGGGCAACTTGGTAACAGGGAAAGTTCAGAAAGGTGTCAAAAATTTTGAGGACCGTCATGGATTGGCAGCAATATAACTACTTATATAAACATAAGCCAGCATTGCATATGTAAGCAGGCACGCCCATTATGGCTGGAGGCTTTTATTTGGGTATTAAGTTCTGTTTACGTTTTATTATTCTCTCGAGTATAGTTTTCTATGTTTTTGTTGGTATATTGGCGGTTGCTAGCTGACATATATGGTAATAATTTAATTTAATGTTTTGTGTTTCGTAATGTTAATACTATTGTATAGAATCAAGTTCTTCTAACTGAACAGACAGCTCTTCTGCTCAGAGTTTGTTGCGCCACTTCCTAGTGGAAGTGGTGTGGCGGGCGTTTTAGGGGACAGTCTCATGTAATTTTGACGTTAAAAAAGTGTTGATTGTCAGCCTAATTTGAATAAATGACTTTTGTTTTTTTATTTTGATTTTGCATAATGATGAAATGTTTTTGTATTCTCAATACCCTGTAAAAGAAATAATAACTGAAAAAACTTTTAATTTTCGAATATTGTACCTAATTCTTAAGGATTTATTGTTTTACACATATCAGTGGTAACTTATGGAGTGACACATTCAGAAATTGTAATGTTCTATTTAGATTTACAGACAACATTTCCAAACAGCCACAGTTTAATCACTGCTTATGACCTTACCACATTCCATTTTCAATCTTCAAATAATATCTGTCGGATGTTCACAGGAATCCTAAGCACCGTACTTGCCCCGCAACAGAAGCACCATGCATACACGACCCGCACCAGTGTTAGAGACTTGGTCCAAGAGAAAGTCCTCAGGGTCCATTCACAAGGCGCATACAAATATTTGTGGACGCCTACTATACCAAAAACGAGTTTAGACCTTTCTACCTTCGGATAGTGTAGCGATATCGACCTCTATAGGCCGTGCGCTGACAGTTTTTGTTAATGAGTTTGTTAGCTGTACAGCTATTAAATGTCATATTGATAACATATTTTAATTAAATATATGTTTTGTTTTTATTATTTTTTTGTGTTCCTAATTAGGATTATGAATCATATTGATACCTAACAACTTGTACTTGAAATTATTTAGAACTTGAATGATATTGCATGACATTGTAGGTACAGTTGATCTTTTCACACATTTCCTCTTAAATAGATTTTTCTTAACTTTGTTTTTTCTCCCTCGGGTGCAGACAACTTTAATTTGTTTATAGGTAAAATATAACTAAAATGTGAAACGAACATAATAGAAAAGTAACAACTTCGAACAACAAAAACTTTTGTCTTTAATGCTGGGGTCACATTGTCGCGATAAGGCGAACACGCGAAGTGTAGTTCGCGTTATCGCGACAATGTAGTCCCAGCATTACAAATGTTTCAGCTATTTTAAAATGTGTCTACACTTTTCTAAGCACTTCCTGAACTTTCTAGCCGTGTAGATAAACTCGTATTGTGCGTCGTGACTTCTCATTTCCAGTTGACACGACAATGTTTATCTTAGATAAGTGACTCGGAACATTTTGTCAATTTCGAAAAGATTTCTTGTTTTATTTTTAAAGTTTTTATTTATTTGAAATGGCTTTTTTTGGGGCATAGCAGTCTATTATTACTCATCTTTGATTTCAGCATTTTCAGCACACTTTTACAAGCTTCTGGTCAATTGTTCTTTAATTTTCACAATACACAATAACATTTACAACCATAAATAAATGAATAAATATTAAAGTATTTGTTCAAACAATTCTTTTTTAGACGGTTCGTAGACCTTTCAAGAGTTTTTTATGTTTTTGATTTCTGAAGCAAGCTCTTATATATGAAAAACATTTTCAAAAGGTTTAAGCCTTTCTCATCATTTTAGTAATATTCTTTTAAATATCTAATTAGGCCGTCGTCTCAAGTATCCGTAAGATTCTTTTGGAAATGAAAAGTCAGACATCTCTCATTATGATTTAGTCAAAGGAGAAAACATACAATTTATTAAAACACGTTTGGCTAACAGTAGTAAAAAGCTTTTACAACTTCATAATTCCCATTAAGTGAAATATTTCGAAACTGACGTAATTTGACAAAAAATAAATTGATGTTTTCTCTTTTTAGGAAACGCGATCAAATGATTCAATAATGCCATGTATGTAGTAGGTAAGAATGTGGTGTTGCAAAACTTATGATATGTATATGAACGCCCACATTTTAGTTTTTACGTCACGTTATCAATAGCACTTAAAGCGCGTTCACACATAACCTTAAGTGAAAGTACGGGGCCGGTCCCCTCATACTAATGTTCAAAATACTTAAAGATTCTGACACAATACACGCTGGTCGCACATTTCTCCAGTGGACAAGGCGAGTCCGTGAATAAGCTGAATAAATTAATGAATCGGACCTTACCAACCCCTCTTGGAATGCCATAGATTATGAAATTTGGAAAAACCCGATGCAAATTTACAGATTCATGTTTACACTGATCATAAACAAAGTTTTTCCTTTGAATTCCTGTATGAATAAGTGAAAGCTTATGTGACTAATGGTTTTGTTTGCATTATGCAAAATAAGTATGTTTCGCTGAAACAATTGGCACAAATACTGCAAAATTTTAAACGATTCCACGAAATAATAGTGTTACGATTGTTTAAAAAAATTAATGAATCAATAAAGTCAGCCGTTGAATTTGAATTCCTGAATCATTACGCGTTCAGTATCAGATTAGACTTTGCAGCCGTTTTGAGGCTTTGTTGACGTATTAGCAGGATCTCATACATCATAACCAAGTTACTGAAAATGATCTGGAATAACGTGTTTAAAACAAAGTGTCACAAGAAAGGAAAATTCATTAAAATGATTAAGATACGTAATCGAGGCATGGCAGTCGACAGGTATAAATAGGAGTGCGTCTGCGTGTTGGTTGATCTGTGTCCCCGGGCCGGCTACCATCACTACTTTCCTTCCCTGCGTGTGTGACGTAACTCTATAAAAGAGTGCGCGGTGAAGACGCCGCCGCTATATCGTTTCCGCTCGCCACGCTCGGCCATAGCGTCCCAAACACCGGCATAGAAGGACGCGGGCGGAACCTCTTCCGCAAGAGCCCACACGGACTCAACAGTGACAGTTCAACAAAAGGTGAAGTGTCAAGGACATAGTGCATGTGATTGTGTTCGTGATAGTGTTGTGATATCGTGATAGCACAGTGGGCTGGTGGTCGGGTCGGCACTGTCGCGGTCGCGATGCTCCCGGTGAAGTAATTTAAAGGTTGTGTTTGTTTCAGATACGAGATGAGGTCGTTGTTCTTATTAGCGGCTTTGTGCTGCCTAGTGTTGTCAGTATGCGGTAGCCCTATCGCCCGGCCGGAGGAAGACAAGGAGGTGGGCAGGCAAGCTGCAGCTGCAGCTCCTGCGGCGCCTGCAGCGGCCACCGACGATGATGACGATGACGACGATGACGATGACGATGATGAAGATGAAGAAGTCGACATTGATGATGCGTTAGCAGGTAATTTCAATACTATTAATGGCTGATTACTTGGTGATATTAAATAGGTGTCTTCCTGGCTTCTGTCAGGTGTGAACGTAATCAAACGGTACAATATCAACAATAAAATATCGATGAAAACGATTTTGAGGAAAAAAGATAAAGAATTGGACACATCTCTAGATTTGTTGATGCAATCAATTAGTATTCATGTTAGAAACACTTAAAAGTTCAAAGACATTTAATATTGCTAGAATATCGAGTGTTCATGTTTTACCGTTCAAATGAGCAGGAGCCATAACGGTAGATACGAGATATATCTCACGAGATGTATTTATCATATCTGTCAGCGTATACGCTGACAGCGATAATGCTGCATTACCAATAGCGCCCGAGCTTAGACGGTTAATCATTGATAGACAATTTATTGCATTTTACAAAACACCAGCATAATTGTTCCGCAAATAGCATGGTAATAGCTCGTTCAATGATTCAAGCATAGCTGAACACTTTGAAGCAATTTGCATCCATAATTTACGACTTAATGCAATTACTTCGTCAATACATAGATACTCTGCTAACGACATTGGATCTAAATTTACTCTGTTGATGGAGATTGTCGATATCCCATCAATATAGCCGTAAATAATTTTTTATATTTCTTATTTCGTTAAACTATTCCCAAGCTGGGGTAATAGTCAAAGTTTTAAAGTTAAACTTGTGTAAAATTAATAAGAATGAATCAGTAGATACATTATATTAAACCAATTAACCAATATACAAACACACGGGCAGTGTTACGATTCTTCGATGAAAATTCCTTAGAATCAGGACGCGGCGGGGCCAACGTGGAATGTGAGTCGAGCAGCGTGACAGGCGCTCTCAATCGTTAATTAATTCAAACAGAAAGACTCAATCAGAGAAATTGACGCTCCCCTGCTTTCTCGCTACGAAAGCCTCGCTCAGGACGTCACGCACCGCGAGACGGCGGCGCGCGTCTCTTATTAACTGTTTGTTTAACAGTTCATTTGTGTTTAGGCATCGGTAATAGTGCTAAAATACTCTCTGCTCCGATGCATATGTATTAATGCATCGGAGCAGAGAAAATGTGCGATGAGTGCTAATATACCCAGTAGACAGTTGTACGGTTTTGAAATACAACGGTAATGGTCTAGTTAACGCTACTTTACATTTGGTTACATTCTTCTAATTTTGGTATATTTTGTCACAGGTGACGACGACGACGATGACGATGATGACGACGATGAAGATGATGAGGAGGCAGACGATGATGAAGAGGATGACTACCTTGAAAGATTCTTCGATGACATCTTAGGAGGAGGTAAGATACCGCCAAGTGTTTAACTTAACATAACAATATCTATACTAACTTACATAATATAGGGCGATAATTAACGATCAAAAATAAAACCCACAGAAGAAGAAGATGACGATGACGAGCCTGCGGCGGTACAGCCGGTCGTCGCACCTGCCGACACAGTCGCAGCTGCTCCCGTCGCACCCGTCGCCGCCGCCTCTGAGGAGGTCGCGGCCGTCAGCGAAGAGGCAGAGGGAGAAGCAGCAGAAGCCGTAGAAGGCGAAGAGGGAGCAATTGTAGCACAAAAGGAGCCAGCCAGCGCTGAAGTTGAGACACCCACTGCCAGCTCTGAAGTAGCAGCTGAAGCTGAGAACGAGGAGGACGATGATGACGATGATGACATCGGCATTGACCCCGTCGGAGAGGATGACGACGACGACGACGACGACGATGACGAGACCGAGGACGACGACGATGATGACGACGATGACATCACCGACGCGCTCGGCAGACATATCTCTGCCAAGAACTCACGTGAGTCCAAAAAGCTGAAGGCGAGCGTCGCGGCGGCGTATGCGAAAAAGGCCGGGAAAAAAGCCAACCATCTGGGTAAAGTAAAGAAAACCAAAGCGACATCCGCCGCGGCAGTCGCCGCTGAACACAAAAAGTTCAGATAGTGAGTAGGCGGCGAGATCCCGGGCGAGCCACGCCCTCTCATCCACCTGACGAGACCCCCGCGGTCCCTCCTTTAGCTTAGCTATTTATTGACTATTTATTTATGCTATTTATTTTATTTATTAAGTGAGTGTGTTTGATGTGTGAAAGTGTAAGTATGGTACCGAGAAAGTTAAAGTTAAATTAATGTCTAGATCATGTCACACTGGTCTCGTGGCAATTTATTTTAAATAAATCTGTTGTTCTAATTTATGTGTTAAATTCTTTATCAAACCTTTACGACGATTTGTGCGCCATAACTGTACACAATACATTGAATGTACACTATAAAATTTTGTCGTACATCGGTCAGGAAACTAGTTGCCTATTCTATCTCGGTGTCAACTAATCGAGTGACATTATCTAGTAATATTAATTTAATTTTGATTGTTATAATAAAAATGTATACTAGTCAGCTTAAACTATTTATACTCCTTTTACCCCCATCCATAACTGTAACATTATTCTGTAGAGTTGTTCTAATATTATCCATTTATTTTATTGCTCTATCTCCCATATTAATTCCATAGTACATTTACGTAGCAGTATTGTATGTAGAAATTAAAATATAGATATTAATAACTAGCTTTTTGACCGATCTATGTATGTTATATAACGCACAAACATCCTTTCCCCTTATATAATATCCCTTCCCTGAAATCCTTATCTGCCGAGTAGTAGAATAGCTGTAAACATCTATCTCTATGTAAATCACAAACAAGATTTCATTAACAGATACTGGGGTGGTATGTTCGGCGGAGATCTAGAAACCCCGTGAGTGTGTGGCGCGGGCGCAGTGCCGGTTGCTCGACAAGGAACTAGTTCGGTATATGTGTGTTAGGAGGCCGGCGTCCACCGTCCGCTTACTTTCCCAACCGGAGCTCGAACGATGAACCCGCCCGATTTCTTCTACAACCTTGACACTTTCTTTGACCTTGCTCCGACCGCGCCCAGGAACGACCTTGACGAATATCCAAGTAATATTTAAAGACAACTGATAGAAAGTAAATCGATCTAAATGTTTACTCTCACTTAATGACGAAACCCACCGCGAAATTAGCGTGCCGAACGTCCGGTACAGTGAAAACAACATAATGAGATGCGAAAAGAGAAATTTTTAAATGTTTGTCGTCGTGAAATGCTGGGAGTGTCACGAGGAGTCATATGCGACCTAATTGGAACTCGTTTGTTGTCGGCCGCACATAGTCACCTGTACGACTCGGAATACACCAGCTTCCTTCTGTAGAAATTAAACATAAACGCTCTAAGTAAAGTAAAATGTCTCTTAGAATGACCATAGCCACGTAACTAGAAGTTGCGCAACGAGTCATATCACTTCAGGATATATGGTGATTACAAGGTTACATATGACATGAGAAGCGGTGGTGAAAATAGGCAAACTTCGTCACTTTTAGTATTAGAATGAATAACTGAATTCAGTAAGTCTAAAACGGCTTCGCGCCGTATCAATGTATTCCGTAATTAGATTTCTTACAATGTGCGTGGCACGGCACGCAGTTTCTTTTACGTGTGGAAAATAGAAAATTTACCGTTGACTGGGCGTATTAATTGTGAACGACGATTAGAATTCAAGTAGAGCTCCGAGAGACCGATACAGTTAGCTCGCGTGCCAACATAACGTGGCTAGAATCAGGTGTAGGATTCAGTTGAATAATTATCATCGTACGTCGTATAGGTACACTTGCATGCTGATATGCAGACATTATTTAGGTCTATTTAAATATAGCCACATGAACGTGACCGTAGAAAGAGAAACTTACTATTGAAGTATTCATTGCGGTTTTGATTTGGCAATCAAAAAGTTATTTAAATATGTTTGGGGAATGGCTTACACTACTACGTCAAATATTTGTGCAAAGATCTAAAACACTGCCAAAATATTTTAATCCAAGAATGTCAGCCGACCTAATGCCAAAATAACCTACCAAGAGGAGCACATAATTGGATATAAAAATAGACCCCACAACCCCGAAAACTGAACCCCGTACTGCACAGTCAAATCCCGCCAGATGCCAACTAGAAAAATACCAGTTACAAAGATAGAAACAAAAAAAATTTTTTTTTTTTTTCGATGTTGGGCCGATGATCATCCGCATTTTTTGTATTTTAATGACTGCTCGATATTTCGATACCGTTCCATTTCCAAGATCGAGGGGACTGTACATTGTGGGTGGATAGTAAATTAATTATTAGGTGAAGACAAATCTGTCTACCCTCATTCTAATTCTTACATGCATTTCTGGAACTCGATTAAAATCAATTCTAGACTAAGGCCCTGACTTTAACAAATGTTCAGCAATGACAGATTTTTGGACATTTTAAAGTTTTTGTGTGCTCTTGATACGGCATAAAATTGTTTGATTCATTAGGCCGATATAAAGGTACTTAAAACAATAGAAGTAAATTTTATACACACGAGTACGTCATAGGAAATTATGATTTCGCCTTCCTTTGTTTTCACACGTAACTAAATAATTCAGTTTCTTCTATTAACATTTTTGTCACAACAAGTCAATGTATTATTAGAATTCGTGACATAAAACAATTATGTGGTACCCAAGCAATTTCAGTAATTATCGAATCAATCACGAAAACACTGAATGTTAGTTTACTGTCCTGATTTATTTGCCTTTTGCAATACGTGTTGTAGCTGACTGTAATTACAAAATAATTGGAGTATAACAAATGAGATACAGAACATTAAAAACAATACTTTTGCTAAGTAATAAATATGTATTTTTTATGTACCGAGCTAGCATGCTGATGTACAAGGCAATTGATTATTAAAGGAGCAGTGTTTTTTTGCAGTAGCAACTGGTCAGACATGTTCTATGAACCATAGATCAATGTTTCATACAACAGGTCTTCAAATTATTTCCTGCACCGAACCTTCTGCTACCTTGTTATGTAGATTTGTCCCCCGATATTTATTAAATTTTTTTATCGCTTTAGTAATCTACGTCTAACTTAGTTTGAAACTAACTAATCATCATTATTAAACGAATAAATCAAATTGAAAAGTCTGTTTGTAAAGTCCAAATAACAGCTTTTTACTAAATGCATATGAAAGTATATACGGTACTTATAAAAACAAATAATTTTTTTTGTGTCTTTCTGTCTGTTTGTTCCGGCTACTCTCCGAAATGGCTGCACCGATTTTGACGGGGCTTTCACTGGCAGATAGCTGATGTTGTGAGGAGTAACTTACTTTTATTTTGGAAAAATAATTAGGGTCCATACGGGTGAAGCCGCGAGCAGCAGCTAGTAACAAATGTATTTTACTTTAGGGCGATATAATACAGAATGCCACCAAATTAAAAGGGAATTAAAACCATTTAATCAGCAATGAGAACTTTGAATGTTTTCATTAGCGCTTTGAGAAGACTATGATACTTTAAAAAACTTTTGGAAGTAGGTATCCTATATCTGTAATAAATGATAATGATGAGTATTAATACTCAGGAAGAAAGAAAGAAAATAAAGAATAAGGACACAGTTCGTGAAACACAAAATACAAAATAAAATAAAAGTCAAAATAATATTTTAACAATAATAGTAATTAAAGAGAGAGAGAGAGTCATTTAATAAGACAGAAATATGTTTTCATAAAATTATGGCCGTGGGTAATGTAGCTACGTGCTCAGTGGTAATCTTTTCAATTGTCTATACCGCCAATAAATATTTAACAGGAGCTCTTACTGAAGAGACGACGAAGAAGCCGACTGTACCAGCAATCTACATTGTCAAGTATAACCGATTCGTTGACAACATTTTGGAGAAGATGAACGATATTCTGAGGACATCGTACGATCCCGTCAGCGTCAAGCTTCAGCCCATCGACGCTAACAAGAAGACCACCAAGCCAAAGAAGAGTAACAAGACTAAACCGAAAAGGTAAGATTTCTCATCATAATAATTTTAAATATTCAGAAAGGAGAAAGTACTAAAATATGAAAACTTGGTGACTAATGACGCAGACAACACGTTCTACACCAGCTTTGTTTAAGCGACTGACTCAACTAAATAATCCGGACATACTTACATATCCTAACGTAACATAATTTCTCTTTTAGGAAAACCTCAAACAAGAAGAAAACTACCGCACGTGGCACTGAAGCAAACAAGACCAAAGAGAAAACAGTTTCGGAAATCCCAGAGGTTAAAGAAGAGATTACTCAAACCAATGAAGTGAAACCTAACGAAGTTGTTGTTGAGCAAACTCCTTTGGCAAGTGAACCTAGAGCTATCAAAGATAAGGCTGGTTCTGAGAAAGCTAAACCTACACCGGTTAGAACTAAGCCAGCTGCCAAACCACCTACGAAGGCGACTAAGCCAAAACCTAAGCCGACCAAGGCCCCGGTAAAGACCACTACAAAAAAACCACCGACCAAGAACAAGACTAAGACTTCGCAGAAGAGCAAGCCAAGGGCTAAGGGAACGTTGTACGGTTTGTCATCGTTGAGGAGGACCGGTGACGTTTCAGTAAGCATCATGGCTGACCACACAACTGTTAAGAGCAACTTTGCTGTTGGACCGCTGATACTAAGAGTTGAGAAAGAGGTATGTGTACCCAAATACTTTTTAAATATTTTTTCTATATTACGAAAACGACGAAACTCTACAGTTTCAGTATTTTACAAAATATCAGTTTATCTTTTTGATTTTTATTTTTCATCAAATCTAAATTTTTCGTGACTTCTCTCTCCTTTGTCTTCAAAAATAAAGGAATTTAATGTGAAACATTTCTACATAAGATCCTCCTTGTTTAGATTGGACGTGGAGCTAAGAAAGACATCAGGTCAGCTACAGCAACCACAGCCGAGATGCTGGGCAAACTTACTTTGAGGGTCAACAACCAAGGCGTTGCTACATTACATACCATCAAGGTTCTTCAGCCTAAACAGGTGAATTTGCTTCACTTTCAAGCAAATCAGCATCATCAAAATAATGAAAGAAAGTAGAGAAAATAAACTGAAAGTATGACCAAATTCTTATGGCCGAATCATTTGCGAAACTTATTCTATTCGAAACAGTAATAAAGCTGTTTTGGTTCGATTTTCTGCTCGGATTTCGAACAAAACGACAACAATGATGCAGTTCTTGAAACAATTTTACCGCTTTTTCTCTTCGTAAATTTATCAATTTCTTTGAATTTGTTAGTGGTCAGGGGTGGTCATTAATGTTCGAGTTTTTGACAGCCTATCTAGCTTTCCAGATGCAGAGCTCAAACTCAAACTTATTCAGCCGCATTTTTAGATTATGACTGATTTTGTGACTATTTTAAAGGCTAAGATGATGAATATCTTCATCATCTTAGCTTTACAATAACTGTTATAATGCCTGATACAACTATTCTAACATTTCTCTGTATTCGCAGGTCCGAGTGGACAGCAACAACGAGCGTACTCGGGAGCTGGTCTGGCAACGCAGCGCAAGAATAGCACATGTCGTCTCAGAGAAACTTCTCTCTGCGTCTAAACCCATGTTCCATCATCAGACTGTCGTCAAGCAGTAGATTTTGAACTTTGTGTTGAAGCTCTAAGGTTCATTTTAGCTTGCTTTTTGGCAGCTAAGGGTTCGGGTGATGGGATTACAGATATTGCATTTAGGCAGCCGACTCGTCAGATGCGTATAATTAATAAATTAAACAGGATTTTTAGATGGCTAGTGAAGATAGGGGTTTCGGTAACATATTTTTTTGTTTTCTTGTTTATCAGATGAAAATGTTCAGATATTTCAGAACGATATAAAATACGCCTTTGAATTGTCGGTTTGTGTAATTAACTGATTGATAGATATTTTTAATTTATTTGTCGAAGTTTAAAAGAGTTCTAGAGCATATTTTTCTGTCGTAAGACTTATGATACTCATTATTTTTAGTACATAGTCAGACAATGCATTTACTATGTTGTAACGTTATGGTGCTAAGATTTATAGGATAGTACATACATAGATAATATTATACAATGTATATTATTTATTTTGAATAAATATTTTTATAAATACACGTTGTTTGCAATCAAATAAAAAAGTCACACACAACATCAACATGGACAATGTAGTCCGTGTTGATGCTGTGTGTGACTTTTTTAAATTAAGTAGGTACTTGGGTGTCTTTAGATCTTTCGCCTAAACAAAAATCAATAACAAACAATTAACGTTAAAAACGAGATTTTGAGATAAAATTAAACAGGAAAATCGATTGTAAAAATGTATTTTTAAGATAGTGTATAGATTGTTCAGTATTTTTTTACTTCACTGGTAACAAGCATTGTTTATAATGCTTTAATGGCAAGTCCACAAAAATGTGCTTAAAGAGCAATTTATAACTATTATGATTACATAAATGCTTCAAAGAGAAATAGGGAAACACATATTATTAGCATTAAAATAATAACCTATGTTTTTGAGTTTTACTGAAAAACATAAAAAGTCGTAAAATCACTCATTATTAAGTAGACAATTTTAGAATATACTATAGGAAAAAAATACCGATAATTCGAATTTTGGACATTTTAATCTATTTGGAAAATCTCTAAATATATTATTGTATAATAGACTCACTCATCTTTGGTACTATTTTCTTTCATACCTTCGAGACGTATTAAGCCTGACACATTTAAACAAAAACAATAATGAATACAAAATTATTAAAATATACACGAACTATGATGGACTTCGCTGACAATATTTAAGAATTAGAATAAAATAACGTAAAAAGGATAAAATGTCTAAACATGTAACTAATAGTCACCCGAATCACACGATCCCAAACTGCAATACAAAAATTACCAAACTACCTACATATCAGTACAAAACACACTCCTTATGCACTAACTTGCCTAATATTGCAATATTTAAAACACTTAAGGTTGATTACTAAATAGTATTAAATAGGAAGGAAAATAATTCTCACTTTCACAACAAAAATATTCATTTATTTTGGAGACCGTCTCTTCGGGCAAGTTGCTCCTGACATAATTCAATAGCAATATCTTTTGTTACAAGATAGGTACCGAAAATGATTACACGGGTTGCATAGTCAGTTTTACCGCCGAATATATTAAGTATATTGATGAAGTTCACTACAGATGAATACAGATAGGACACTTCGCATTTTAGATACGAAGCTAGAAGTAGGTACGCAGCAGGTTCGACTTGTCGAATTCAGTGGGCGTAACGTAGTCAGAAGATATAAGAGTTACGCGATAGAAAGAGACGCCACTTCTAAGTGAATATAACGGTAGATAATTAGCGCTGTGCGACCTGAATTGCACTTTATTGAGAAGGTCCTAGAGAGATTATCTCTCAGCCGCTCATGTATAGATATTATAACTTCTCATTCATACCTATGTTAACAATTCGCCAGTTATGTTTAAGAGCGTTTATTCTGAAGGTGGGCAACGTCGCAAATAGATGTCAAATATTTCACTGTTTCGATTAATTTAGCAATATGCTAGTTAGTCACATTTTTATTTCCACACAGTAATATTGCTATAAGAATCAAAACAGGCAAATATTTGAGAGTTATTTGCGACGTTGCCAACTTTTAGGATAAACCCTCTTAAGCACAGGCTAATACAGATAGGATACTCCACAAAATTTTAAATTTAAATAAAAACCGACTGTTGCTACGACACAATAAAGTGCAATTCAGGTTGTACAGCGCTAGTTACCTACAGTTTCACCTAGAAGTTGCCTCTTTTTCTATCGCGTAACTCTTAGATCTTCTGACTACGTTACACTCACTGAATTGGCCCAACAAGACGGGCCCATCACATACTTGTAGCTCCATACCTAAACTGAGTCGCTTTTGCGGAGTTTCCCATCTGTACTAATCTGTGCTCTTACAGAAAGGAGACCTGTATCCCAGCAGTGGGGATGTTACAAGTCGATATGAATGAGAAAAGCTTGCCCGGAAAGACTATCTAGCCCAATCTATCGATATCATGTCACAGGATGCTGTTACTCCGTTGTTACTAATACATGTTGAACAATCTTTTAGTGGTTTACAAAGTCTGTGCGTGTGTACATAGATGTACATAAATGTACAGATATTTCAGATCTGATATAAAGTACCCTTATTTATTATCGACAACATATTCACTGCCTGACTTTTAAAGACAGATTGAGCGATTTCAAATCAGATTGTTTGGCGTTGAACGCCGTTAATATATACTAAAATGTATAATTAATTAATCTATTCTGTACTTATTTTAGTTTATTCATTATTCTGTACAAGATCGACAATAGTCAATAAGTTATCTAAGTAATTGGAAAGACTTGATATGGGGGACACAGATCAATTGGAAGATTTTAAACCATATTACAGATTAAAAAGCTTGATTTCAAACTCATTCAAACCAAAGATCAAATAGGATTGTCCGAAAGGAGGGAATGTCGAAATTGGGGCTGGAAGCTACGTAAATGTTTCAAAAGTCTAATAAGACTCTGTGTTTAAAGTGTAACCCTGTTTCATTATTTCGCCATCTTAGCAAGCAGAGATTATAAGTTACCGCAGTTACCAGACGAGTCACAGCCAAAGAGTCACATTTTCTAATTTAAAACCACGTGAATTTCGGTCAGTATCGTCACTTCCATAAATTCTCATTACCAATCAGAATTTAGTTAAGTACTTCCAACTTGCAAAATATATTTAACTTTAGGAACTATCTACATACACAAAGGACATTTTGTCGAACTTGTACGATATATCTACAAAAATACCTAAACTGAACGTTTTATGGTTTTAGACAAGGAATCTTGCTTTGAAAATTTAATTTGTAAAGTTGCGTAGTCAAAATTGTCTACAACGGTGACAGGATATGTTGGCGCGTGGGCAAAATCGGAACTAATGCCGCCATCTTGTTTTGTAATAATATTTCTGTAACAATTTCACATAATACCAATAACGCAGGACGCGTTAATAATATTTCTGTGACAATTTCACAAAATACCAACAACGCAGGGCGCGTTAATAATATTTCTGTGACAATTTCACATAATACAAATAACGCAGGACGCGTTAATAATATTTCTGTGACAATTTCACAAAATACCAACAGCGCAGAGCGCGTTAATAATATTTCTGTGACAATTTCACAAAATACCAACAACGCCCCCTGTCAGTGTCATTCAGGCATTAAAATATTCTTTGTAGCAGTCTGCTACTCCCCGCATTAGCATTGACAATGACTATGAAACCAAAAACTTGAACCAGTACACCATATTTTTTTTAAATTATTTTTCTTTTCTTTTGTTTTTGCGACTATTGGTTAATATGTAAATTAATATTCTTCGTGAAAGATCCATTGCTAAAACCATAAAACCTCAGCCAATAAACTATTAAACCTACACACTACGTATTACCGTCACGTATCACTGGCCCCGTTCTGTTGAGATCTCGTCCCGTTCTTGGTTAACAACGGGATACTGTTTTGTTCATCAGCGATCACAATCTCTGTGATGTCATCGTCTGTTTGCTTTAGCGAGTCGTAGTTAGGAGGCGGTGTGAGTTCCTTGCCGCTTAGTATCGGTAGGGGAATTTGGCCTGTTAGATCTGCGGAAAAAGAGAAATCTTAATAACAGAGAATCACATTAATCCATTGTTTAATCTTATGAGATTTTAAGACAGCAGTGCAGTCATCTTGTGGCTGCATCGACATCGCCTCATACGAACTACGCATCAAAATGACGTCACGCGAAATCCTGCATCGCGCAAGCAGCGTTTACCGCGCGGTCAGCATATATATATAACTTCCCGACATCAATCGTCGGTCATATAGGCGCTAAGCGCGCGGCCCACACACACATGACTCCACACTCGCAGAAAAACCCAAAAAAGTAACACACGAGCAACGCACACACAACTCAAGTCGCTCGACACACACTACAACGCTCCGCGCCCTACAGCGTTACCGGCTAGATCTGGTTCACGCCGCGGGGGGCGGGGAACACTCCCACTGTGGGGAGCGCCAACCAAAACCGACGCCCTCGTTGCTAGACCGGCCTTTGTTGGGCCTTCCCTAGGGAACTAGGCATCTCACCCGGCAGGGGCCTGGTCGCACGGGCGCCGTGAAGCACTTAGGGCGCTCCTACAGATACACCCCAGAAACACACCCCAAAGCGCTGAGGGGAGGCAAGCTGCCCCCCCCTCTTGCGAATAGGTGTGCATTAAAGGACTCCCACGCCCTCCTAGGAGTGGGAGGGGAACCCAATGACGGGCCCCCGATTTCGTGGGCCGAGAGAAAAATCCCTCGGGCAAGGTGCCAATAAAGCCCCAAAACCAATTTCTCGCGCCCCTTCGGGGGCGCAGACGACTACTCGATCGTTCGTCGGTCAGTTGCCAACCAGACACCAGGCTGAGTGAACTTTACACCCTGTTCCTCATACCTCTAAAATCTCATTCGATTGCGTCGACTGAAATCTAGTACGACCTCCACTTACTGTGTAGTGTAGAGTCCAGCTCAGCATGTGTCAACACGACCACTACGTTAGATCCGGCTCCACTGAACACAGAGGCGACGTTCGCGCGGGGCGATAGAAGTACGAGAGGCTGGCCGCGGGACGCGAGCGAGCCGGACAGGGCGCATATGCCTTTAGCTGCTGTGAAGTCCGCACCTAAAAAGCAAAACGTTTGGTAATATATTATTTAAAATCAGATGTGCCTTGCGGCTTCACGGAAGGCTGCCGCAATAAAAATGGACCCTAAATCTTAGGATTTAAGGCACTTTTTAGTTCGAAAACTTTCAGGAGTTTAGGTTACCTACTAAAAGTTTTATTTATTCTAGAGGTAGATTATATAATGTAAAGTAGACTTGACTTGTGCGTTTAAAATATAAGTGCGGATGTATAAAAGTCCATAACGATAGAGCAATATTGACAAATAATTGTAATTCTAACTAATATTGTAAATGCGAAAGTGAGTTTGTTTGTTTGTTTGTTACACTTTCACGCGAAAACGGCTGAACAGATTTGAATGAAATTTGGCACATGGGTACACCGGGACCTGGATTAGGATATTATAGGATATTTTTTATCCAGATATTCTCACGAGATCGGGATTTATGCAGGTGAAACCGTGGGGCGCAGCTATAGCTGTAATAATTTCTAAGGTATGACAGAGTATGCATTAGGCGCAAAGTCAAAACAATCCAGTTCTTTAGGACCAAGATTTTCATTAATGACGTATCGACATTTATGACATACCTAGCACGTATCGACAGTCAATAACGACGGGCATGCTGCAGCCGCCTTGCTTCTTAGCGGCTCGTTCCACGTACTGTCTGATGTACTCCACGCCTGGGAAGTACAGACTGTTGCCCACTGTTACTAGAACGTAACTGAAGCCTGAAGCATTCTGCAATATGAAATATAAACATTTTAGTTTGATTAGTACGTTAAAGCCCGGCTTGAGTAAGCGTAGTGATTGTGACCTCTCTGTATGAGAAGAGGGCTTTTTCCTGCAGTGGGACAGTGATAGGCTGGTGTTATTCTTACGTTAAAGTTTATCGACACTAAAAAGTTCTATGGAAGTAATAATTATATTATCTTTGATCATTTGCCACCATAATTTCCTTTATCACAGTCTGCTCCTTCAGACATACACAACGAGGAGCGTCTCAGATCTATGAAGCTGTGGCGACATCTACATCGCCACATACGAACTACGCATCACACTGACGTCATGCGAAATCTGGCATCGCTCAAGCAGTGTTTACCGCGCGATCAGAATAAATATAACTTCTCGACATCAGTCATTGGGCAGTTGCCCACCGGACACGGCACCCACCTGGTCAGAGAATCCCCCTTAATCTAAAGAGGATGAGTAAACTTTACACCCAGTTCCTCATACCTCTATAAGACTATGACGATCAATAAGTATATGGACTGATGACCATATGGCGGAAACGTTTTCAAAACTTTTTTGCCAGACTTAATGACAACAGGCTTCATCTTTTCTTAGAAGATCCATACTTCGAGCTATTTGCGACGTGACTTACTTTCAGAATGCACCATATTAAGACATAAAAGCGAATGGACAAACTCACCGTAATAATCTCCGCTTCTAGCTGTGGTCTTGCACTGGGATACAGCAGCAGTATCACGTTGACCGCTACTCCGGCTAAGATGCCCAACTCAACGCCTACTGATAAGCAGAGTGCAAACGTTGCGAATGCTGGCAGCAGGTCCGCGCGACGGGATCGCCACATTGGTTTTACTACCTGTAACCGAAAAAACACGGATTAATGACTATGGAAAACTTAGGAAAAAAAAATTATCAGCACTCATTTTGAAAAGGAAAGGGAGGCCTTTGTCTTACAGTGGGGCAACACAGGCTGAATTATTATTATTATTACTCATTTTGAACTTGGAAATCATTTTGATGATTTTGGGCCCTCTTTACTCCTCATTACTGGTGATTGGAGGACCATTAATGCTCAGGGACATGATGCCGTCGCCGCGGTGCTCCCGCGCCTCTAAGCTGTGTATATGCGACGTTGCCAGCCCGCTGCCGCACCGCCGCCGCGTATTAGAGTGATATGGCGGAATCAAGCGACGACGACGCGACGACGGAGCGACGAAGGCGCGGTGGCGGCTCAGTCTACATGGTTACGCGAAGCGGTGTAGGCGCGGCTGCGGTGCCATCTATACGATCCCTTAAGGTTCTGGTTGTAATAGTGGGGAGTCGAGGCGTCTGTAAAGCGACTAAAGAGTACAATTTTATGAAAGTACTTAAGATTGTTATGTGAGTAACCTACCTCATATTCTATCATAAATATCACAGCACATATCACGACGGACGCCAGCGCCGCCTTCGGAATAAAGTAGAAGTACGGAGTCAAAAGACTAAGCGCTAACAGCACCAGTATACCTGGAAACGAAACAAAATAACACATAAGTTAGTACACGATTCGTATGAGACTTCAGTTCATCTGCAGAACTAAATATTTGCGCAGGCAAGATATGAACTTTGCCACATTTCTTCTTTTTTGTGCTCTGAATGGCCGAATAACAGGATGGAAAAACATAGTAACATTAATATAGAAAGCCGTGTAGAGATCCTGTTCGATCGTAACGCAATATACAAATGGTTTTGACCTCTGGGACATATAAAACTTATTTTCCATACATATTATTTACATTTTAAAATATTTTTATAAAAAGCTTTTTTAAATATTAAAAATAGTAGCCTATCGGCATCAGGAAAAGGGTCCAAGCTGCCGGTGGTCAGGGCTTTAGAGAGAGGAACGTCCTAGCTATGAGTGCCGTGTCCAGGAGTAGCTACTGCTTTCTGAATCAACCCCTTGACCCTTATTATAATTAACTTTATTACAGAAAACATGGAACCAGCCAGTTATAAACAAGTCAAAAATGATAAACGACAGTTTATATTTCTTCCCATGCATTGTGCTAGTAACACTTTCGTTAATAGGATTACTGTGCAAATTTCTTGTTAGCCTGACACTTAAAATTCCTGATCTCAAAATGTAAGACGGCGTGTACTGAATTGGTTATATGAATCGTTTGAAAGTGTTCAATATGACGTGACTCGCATTAATTGCCTTATTGTATTGGGTTTAGCGGATGCGGTACTATAAATAACCATTGTGAATCTATTTTAATAGGTCAATTATCTCTTAACAGGTTTGAACTTTAGGTGAATTCCTATAGTTCAAAACTTATTCACTGCTACAAAACCATTGAGACAGAAAATAAATATATTTTACTATTTATTATTATATTATCTTGTTTATTGTTTTCCATTATAGTCTGAGATTTAATTATCTAATTTAACTAATATTTTAAAGAGAAAAGATAAAATTTTTTGGTTGTTTGTAAGTTTGTTTACGCTTTCACGCTAAAACGGACGAACGGATTTAGATGAAATTTGTCGCATGGGTAGACTATGCCCTGGGTTAGGACATAGGATAGTTTATATCCCGATATTCCCACGGGATCGAGATTTATGCGGGTGAAACCGCGGGGCGCGGCAAGTATCTTATAAAATTCCTAGACTAAATTGAAAGACGTATAATAAAGGCGGTTAGTCTAGTATTAAGCTTCTTTTTTGTATGGATGTGGTCACCGTCGCCTAGGGACATCTGTTGTCCAGATACGACGTTGAAATGCCCCTGTGACTGCAATGACATCGTGCCTTTTTGCTATAATGTTTAGCACAGTGTCAGAACGCCAAAAAATCAATAAAAAGTAAAATTTATTAGAGTTTAGCGCGGAATCGCCCAGGTGTTGTCGGAAATTATGATAAACTGGGTCGGGAACATACTACCAGGATTTATTCTATGTGCTATATCCAGGTCATGGTCTACTGATCTGCCAAATTTCACGAAAATCCGTTCAGCCATTGAAACATATTGATTAACAAACATTCAAACCTATAGAGTTTTACATTTATAAAAACGGCTGTAAAATATTTTTTCTTGTACTGGACCATATTGTTAAGTAGATATTAAAGGTAAAAGCTCCAACTTTATCTTACTTTTTTTTCTCAAAAACCGGTTTTAAATGTTGTAATTATAACTTAAACTTTAATAACCCCACAACTCCAGTATCGATGCATCCAGCCTTAAGCACAATTATTACATTGCGCTCTGCCGTTAACAGTGATTTATCACATCAAAAATAAAAGTAGTTTCCCAGTAATAATATTTGCTTAATGTTACTTAGTTTGATGTACCGAGGTGTAGGTAACCGCTATAAAAAGGGTCTCTTCACACCCTGTATTAGTCAGAAGTACGAATTACCTGTATAAATGCTACCGAACTGCGTAGCGACCCCGCTGGCATGGTTCACAGCACTTCTTGAGAAGGAGCCTGTGATCGGCATGGCGCCGGCGAACGCACCAAATATGTTCGACAGCGACAGAGTTATCAACTCTTGCGTTGCATCCACTGACTCGCCACTCGCTGAAATAACAAAATAATAAACATTAGAATTTTTGTGAAACTTTATTAATAAAAAATAAGCACGAACGTCGCGCAACACAGATGCAAAGCTTCTAAGTTTTGTACTGCCGCGCTTTTTATGCATCTGTCATTGCGCGTTCGTATGAAGTTTTCTCTCTGTTTGGTTACTTTCTCTGGTTGCAGATCGTTATTTGTCACTAAACACTTTTAAAAGGCTTTTGGAATTGCATAGAGTTGTTAATCTATAATTTTGTAATCATAGCAACACAAAAAAGGCAAGTCCTTCTATGGTTGTAACACTTGAAACAGTTCTTTATTTGATCTCATCATTGGGCGTTCGCATTTCCGAAGATAGCCGATGATTCTCGAACGAAGCGCATACTTTTCTTGGGATATCTGTATAACTCTATTTTTCTAATTGTGCGCTTGAAGCTGTCAAAGTCGTAGGTTGTTAGTATTAAATTCACCCGCTCGGTTAGTGTATATCAATGATCCACTCCATTTATAAAAAAAACCGGCCAAGCACGTGTCGAACCACGCACAATGAAGGGTTCCGTAGTTGGGATGAATTTATCTCAAGAACAAACTTAACATTGTAGATGAAAAACACGTTCTCCCATACGAAATGTATGGGAGATCATGTTTTTCAAACCGCAAATTTAAGTTGGTTGATTATTTCTCGTTAACCTGTACAGCCTACTTATTATATTATATGCACATTTTTTTGTTAGATTTGTATTAACAATATAATATTTTGTAATCTGTCTATTGTAAAGAGAAAACTAAACTCTAAACCTCAACGAATTATAATGTTGCTAAATTGAAGAGTACCTACAACTGTGACGTAGCAATACCACTGAAGTTACAAGTATTACGTTTAGTCTACTTGACAGCTGTCTCGTCGTGTGGTTTTTTTTTACCTATACGGGGCATGCGCTAAGGTAGCCCGCGAAATTCAAATTTTCTTTAGTTTTTTACATTTTGCAGGTTTTATGTTGATTAAAATATGATTCGCGACCGTAACAAATATGGCTTTACATAATTATAATCATTACAATCAGCAATACAAGTACCATAAGTAAGCACAATCGGCAAATCTCAGGATTTTATGAAATAGTCATTCAATGCGATTATATGAACTTAGAGAGTTCTATTGATAATGTTTATGATTATACTTCTATAAATAAACGTTTGAAACGGCCGCAAATCATATTTAGATCAACATACAACATGATACTGACCTTCAAATTGCAAAAAAACGTCAGAAAATTTGAATTTCGTGGGCTACCTTTACGCTTTCGCCTTAACTACCTTAACTTATGGAGTATACATACTGTTATAGTATGAACACGGCAGATAAAGATACGAGGTCTCGTCAGTTATAGTAGGTGCCAAGGTAGGTTAATGAAATTGCTAATCTTCTAACCACGCTATTCAGAAAAACCGGCCAAGTGCATGTCGGACTACGCACATAGCTCTCATAGTTTTCCTTTTTATTGACGTGACAACGTCTTATAAATTGGTTTGCCGGGTGACACTTCAAGAAACTGCGTTACGCTCCGCTCACGTTATGCGCTCACAATGAGAGCGAGTGAGAGGCACGCGTCCCTTCCACTCGGGCATGGTTAGCCCGCCTAAGAGCGAGAGAGACAGACATAAAAAGTGAAAGGCACGCGTCCCTTCATTTGTTCCTACTATACGAATGAATATTCACATTAAAATTATTTTACCACTCAAAGTCGTTGTCACGTAAAACTTTCGCCCGTATACCGACTTTACAGGCAACCAATTTTTCGTTATATATACTACTGCTGTGAATTTTTTCACAAGTCCAAGTACAACCATTTAGCTAGAAGGGGGGGGGGAGACGCTTGACTCTAACAAAAAAAATCAGTTAAAAGCTTAATGTTTCGCAAACGTATTCCTGAATCCAAAAATAGTTTCGTCAAAATCACAATATTTTTGAAAGACCTTTCTAACGATACCCCACAACATGGGGTAGATGAGAAAAAAATACATTAGAGGTACCCTAAAAAAAAATATTTTTCTTGATTTTATTTTACCACTTTGTCGGTATTTTTAAAAAGTATACATATGCCAAATTACAGCTTTCTAGTACTAACCATCTCTGAGCTAACCCGCGGACAAACAGACAGACGGACAGACAGACAGACAGACCGACAGACAGACAGACGGACATGGCGAAACATAAGGGTTCCTTGTTTACTACGGAACCCAAAAAATCAACCACAAATGGTGTTATTTGCTACAAATTATGACGACGTAAATAACGCCCTACTGCAGGTCCAAAATTGGTTCACTGCTAATAATTTAGTATTACATGGAAGTGCATAATTTTCTTTACCAAATGTCAAAAGTACTGATTGTGAGATAGTATTGAATCATTTAGCTCCCTTCAAAATGGTTGAACTGAATGGTGCTGATCCATGTGTCATGTTCGTGAACGGGCGTCGTCAGTTGGGACTGGTCAACTCTTACCTGCCATGGCTGATTTTAATTTTTGAATTGTTCTTTGTTACGGAAGCTTCTAACGTGCACGACTTTCTACATTGTTCTCACATGTTTAATTTCAACATGAATGATGTAAACAATATTTTGTAACAATTTATTTAATTTAAAAGAGTGTCCGTGGAGTTTCTTGCCCGTTCTTCTCCATAGGAACCTACTACGCTTTACAATGGGCAATTATCTTCATATTTCTGACTGACAGATTCCTTGACAATTCAAAAGTGCCTGTAAATGGTTTAATTGAAATAAATGTTTTGAGTTTGAGTTTGTGTTACCTGCTCAGTGCCCGGACGGCTCTTAATACGGTCTACACAACTCGTGTAGTCTCCACAACCCTTTTTTTTTTTTTTTTTGAGGGTGGGAAATCATCAAATGACTTCTCCCGCTCTGGGCAGAGCGAGAGGGTGTGTCGTGTGTCAGACTTTTACTGACTAAAACCCACCCGTGTTCCTTCCGTTGCCTGTGTGCCGGGGCCGCGTTATCCCTTTCGGACAAACCCGCAACCCCAGCAGGCATTGGTCTTTCGACCCCGTCGGTTGGTGCTGACATCTCTTTGAGGCGCGCGTGGAACACAACGCGCCGTCGACACGGGCTTGGTCCTTATCGGACGGCGAGCTGCCCATTGCTCACCGTCGGCAAGCCCGCGCCTACGGTGGCCGGAAGTCGGCTCTGGACTCCCGACGCCCGGGGCGTCTCCTGCGGCGACTAGGGCCGCGAGGGCGTGCAGCTTGCATCTCCCTCGCGCGCTCCGCCTCCTCCTTCGCGAGCATAACTGCTTCGCAGAAGGAGGTGACGGCCTCCCATGCACTCTCGCTCCGAACCATGGCCTGAACCAGGGCCGGACGCGAGAGATCGCCGCCGCCGATCGCCTCCGTGAGGACACGGCGGTGCTCCGCCCAAGCCGGGCAGACCTCCACCGTATGCTCCACCGTGTCCTCCGGGCGATCCACACAGTGGTGACACCCGGGCGTTTCCTCCCGCCTTACGCGGAACAGGAACCTCCCGAAACAACCATGTCCGGTGAGGACCTGCGTCAGGCGGAAGGTGAGGACGCCATGGCGCCTCTCAAGCCACTCCTCAAAGAGGGGACTTATCGCCGCAATTGTGGCGTGCCCAAGTCTCCACAACCCTGTCTTATTATTCGTTAAGTTGTTTTTGTTATTATTTAAATATACATACACTGTTATATTTTGACGTTGACAGGCGCACAGTTAGAAAAGTTAGGGTAAACAAGGGCCTGCTGGGGTTGCGGGTTTGTCCGAAAGGGATAACGCGGCCCCGGCACACAGGCAACGGAAGGAACACGGGTGGGTTTTAGTCAGTAAAAGTCTGACACACGACACACCCTCTCGCTCTGCCCAGAGCGGGAGAAGTCATTTGATGATTTCCCATCCGAAAAAAAAAAAAAAAAGGGTAAACAAGGGCATTACGATGTATACAGCTAGGCACTATCCACCAGTTCCGTTAACATAATATATTCACATAAAATCGTACCAGATAAATTAACCGGTATTAAAATCCGGGGTTGGTGAAACAAATTATGCCCTAAATGTAATGTATTTTTTTTTACAACAGGTTTGTAGTGTAGGTATTAACATGTTTGGACTAATTGGTTTTATTTTTAGAATTTTATTCTAATTGCTTGTAGTGTTAAACCTATTTAAGGAAGGAAAAGCGATTTCTGTTATTGTAAATCGGTGGCAATTACAGCTAAAACATTTTAAACGCTTCGTGGTAACGAATAAGTATAATTGGTTTACTGTGTAATCATAAAATTGAAATAGCAATGCAAGGAGTTGGCATAAAATCGATACGTTCAGCGGGGTATTTGCGTAACACACTTACAATAGCAATGGCTTTCATTTTGACAGTTCAACAACATTCATTGCGTTATTTACGTTATTGAGCAGATACATTTTTAGAACATATGAAGCAATGGATTAACAATACCCTTCAAAATCATTCGGATTGTGATTTTAAGTGTGTTACGAAATTCGGGTGCTGATCTGATGCCATTTGAAAAACGTTAGTATTTCATTGGCATTTTTTATGATTAATTTTTAAGACTACGTATAAACTTACTATAAATGACCAATTACTAAGTTTCATATCACATTTTATTTCAGATTAATCGTACA
Organism: Agrochola lota; assembly: GCA_947364205.1. NCBI lineage: Eukaryota > Metazoa > Arthropoda > Insecta > Lepidoptera > Noctuidae > Agrochola > Agrochola lota. Next base: position 9,652,603 of record OX376223.1, on the reverse strand, counting down.
CCTACCATTGACCTATTAAATACATTCAAGATTATATACAAGAGAATGTCAAGGCCTCATGTCATAATCATAGCAATCCCTTATAAAACCAGATAAATGGCGTTATGATGAATAAAACAAAATAACCTTGTTGAGACTGCGTTACGACATAAATACTATTTTATACTGTTGATAATATTATTTCAGCATTATAAAGAGAAAAGATTTGATTGTTTGTATGTTTGTTTGTTTTTCTTTCACGCTAAAACGGCTGAACGGATTTGCACATGGGTAGACCATGATCTGGGTTAGGACTTAGGATACTTTTTATCCCGATATTCCCACGGGATCAAGACTAATGCCAGTGAAACCGCGGGGTGCTTTAGCCATAATAATTTCTAAGGTACGACTGAGTGTGCATTATGCGCAAAGTCAAATAAATCCAGTTCTTTAGGACCGAGATTTTCATTAATGCCGTATATACATGACATACCTAGCACGTATCGACAGTCAATAACGACGGGCATGCTGCAGCCGCCTTGCTTCTTAGCGGCTCGCTCCACGTACTGTCTGATGTACTCCACGGTGTGGTTTAACTTAATAAAAAAACTTAGCTAGCTAATTATAATTTTATTGCATTACTTTTTGCTAGGCTAGCTTAGAAAGCTTTATAAAAACATGATTTTAATATAAAATAATGACTTAACACAAATATTTTGAAACGAAGGCAACAAAAAAAACTTGCAAAAACCAATGTAACGAATGGTTTTTACAAATGTTCTCAGAGATTAAATACCTATTTAATAAAACTAATATATCATCCGAGATGAGAATATTTTGAACTAGTTTCAAGAAAGTAACTACAAATTCTGGCTTTCTTAAAATTAGATTTTTATAAAAACTATTGACTAAGCAATATTTTTGTCGAATCCAAAACAATAAATAGCTTTGGAAAAACGAATGTAACGTACTTTTTATACGAATGTTCTCTTAGATTAAACCTGTGGTGAAGGGTGGGCGTTTTGGGGGACTGTCTTATGTAATTGACGTTCGAAAAGTGCTGATTCTCAGCCTAGTTTGAATAAATGACTTTTGCATTTTGTTTTTTTTTTGGATTTTGTCCATTTAAACTGTTTAAACAATCTGATCCTGAACAATAAAAATTAAAGAATAATTTAAAATAGCTCCGAAGAACATGAGACTGAATGTAGCACGGGTTTCATTAACTAAATGTTCATAAAAACTAATGACTTTGCAATAATTTTGTTGTGTACAAAACAAAATAATATTTTGCAAAAAACAATGTTATTAAAGTACTTTTTTACGAATGTTCTCATAGATTGAACCATTTCAATTCGTCGATTGATTGATAAAAGTCTGTCGTCTGGTTTATCATTCAACATTAGAAAATAATTTTGAAATAGGTTCAAAGAACGTGACACTGCGAAAGATACATTCATCTTCAAACTTACATTGGCAATGTAACTTAGTAAAAACGCACATTGACATTGAATTCAATCAAAATTGCTTCAGGAGGATCCGTAGTGGCAGCCCGCGAAATTAAATTTTCTTAAGTTTTTTGGAATTTTCAAGTCTGTGTCAGGTAGTATCTTGATTAAAATATGATTCGCGACCATAACAAATATGTATTTACAGAATTGTAATCATTAAAATCATTTTCATTCAATCATTTGTTCCATATGATGAAAATGGAAACGTTCATATGGAACAAATCTTACTATATTTATTTATTGTTTGGTAGGCCTGTAATGAATCCCTTATTAAAACATAACATCACGCCTGATGTCCCAAAGGGTTAAGGCAGAGGTGTACCTTTACCTATAGTACATCTACAACTTATCACAATCATTAAAATGCTTGCAAAAATTTCCAAATCCGCAATAAAAATGAATGTTATGGTATTAAGATAACCGTAAGCATGTATCTTGTTTTTCAGAACTAGAAAGATAAAGATGTTTAATCTTTTTCCTTGCAGGGGGGATGCCTACATGGCTTGGCTTGGCTATACGAAAGATATTAGGCAGGTATGTTATTATTGCACACTATGTATAGTCTTAGTAATAAACAGACAATTACTGATACTATTAATTAAACTGTTTCACTTGGTTAACCTCGATAAGCGGTTGATAAACCACCTCGATTAACGAAATTCATGACTTATTAATGTTAAAACAATTATATCAACTGATTCTGAAGTATGCTACGGTTAGTGTTTTGTTTGTTTGTCTGTGTTATCTCGAAACGGACCTTGTTCTTTTAAATATAAGGTTGAGGATTGACATATTACGCACAGAACCACAACGTTCAACCCAAAATATACTAACGTCAACAGAACAGTAATCTGAACCGTATTTTCATTCCATATGAGTTCAATTTCAAGCAAAGCTTTAGCGTAGCTGCGTTGAAATCTGCGTTTTTTAATAGTAATCTGAACCTTATTTTAATATACCTAGGGTTCAAGTTCAAGTTTCAACTTACCAAAAGCCTTAGCGATGGCCACATTGCCTAATACAGCAATAACAGGAACTATGAATATGGAGGAGCCGAGGTCTGAGCACATCTCCATGAAGCCCACTTCTCTTCCGTCGTCCAAGACTGTTGAGAACGGCGGCAGTCGAATTGAAGGGAGACCGTCTCTGAAAGAAGATAGTACAATGTTTAGGAGTATTTATTTTCGACTTTATTATAGCGTTTGCAGAGTTGATATTTGTTTAGCAGTCACGGAAACTGCACTTCGCTAGGTCTTCGCTAACTGTTATAGTAGCGTCGTATTGCAGTCGGTTGGTTTTAAAATCAGAATGCGCTAGTTCGTATAAGTATCCCGAACAGCAGTACAAGAGCACGACATGAAGACCTTCGCAATCCAGCCCGATTGTCCAGGCACAACATTCACGTTTGCCAAAACAAATAAAAATATTATTAATTTTTAAATCTTCTGCAACTTTCAATAAGCTTTTAGAGCAGTCTTAAGGTGAGTATAGACTAAAGTATTTACTTGTAACTGAACATCGAGCATGCAGCGTTTTTAAATTGTATCGAACACGACGCTCGATGTTTTGTTACAACCTGATTTTAACAACCGACGAGCGTATAGCGTGTGTGAACATTTTATCGAGCAAAGGCAGGAGCGCCGGCGACGCAGAGTGAGGTGCGCGGGTCGAGGGCAGGTCGTTACAATGAACGCAAGGTAAAAAGAAATGTTACATGTAAATGCTCACAAGCTGTGGGCATTAAGTCGAACGCAGCGTCGAGCATTCGCAGGAACGTTACAATACATGGAAATGCTTTTTTAAATTGAGCTTTTGCTTGTATTGTACCCTTCATTCGTAAGAACCTTACATTACATGGAAATGCTCGACAAAATGCTCTAGTGTATAGTCACCTTTATATTTTATTAATGTTTTGCCTTTAATTCTTTTGTCAATTCCTCCGATTGTTTCTAGAAACAGATAGGCACATAAATGTATATATTATTTCAATAAAAGTCTTATGTTTTTATGCAAATAGAACGGCCTTTTCATGAATCATTGCCAATTGATGCTAGTAACAATGGCCTTACAATTATAAGCGAATATCGGTCATATTTGAAGGACATGGCATTCAACAAGGAAATATTATGTTCAACAGAGAAACGATTATGTGTATTTTGAATAACCATGTGTTTTCATTATTGCACATCAAGATTATTTAGCAAAAGAGTATCGTAAATCAATCTGCCTAGCCTTTTTACCCAACTATGTTCGGGTCGGCTTCCAGTCTTACCGGATGCAGCTGAATACTGTATTTTACATGGAGCAACTGCCTATATGACCTCCACAACCCAGTAACTGGGTAATACGATACTTCTTGGTAAGACTGGTTGTCAGACTTTCGGGCTTCTGTACCCGTAACGACTGTCAAAGAACTACGAATGACAGCCGGGACCAACGGCATAACGTGCTTTCCGAGGCGCGGAGGAGTCTCGGTATGTTAAGACGATCTACAGACCAACCCCGGCAAGCGTAGCTTAACCAGATGGATTGAACCGTGCGGCTGTTATTACTTAGCTACGAGCTCCTCGTAAATATTAGATTAATTAATTCCTAGTATCATAAATATTAACGATTAAATTGCCTGTGGCATGCTATAAGTTAACGCAACAATAAAAGTTGCACCGTATATACACTGTTGCCTGTTGTGTGAGCAAGTAATTTTTTCGGTATATTCATTTGGCGGTGTGCGTTAATTCCGGGACATGTTGTATACATAATGTTAAATTAAAGTCGCTTTTTGTGTGTATTTGTGACCACGTTGTACTTCTAAACTACGGAACGCGTTGTACTGAGGTTTTCATCATCATTTAGAGAATTTATTTCGGAATGTTTGTGTGTATAATACATTAATATTAAACTTATATATGATGAAGAAATCTCGATGTTTTTTCAAGTCACAAAAACCGTGGAGAGCAGGGGCAGGTCGCTAGTTAGGTATAACACTTTGAAATAGAAATAAATATAAAAAATATTCTTACTTAACAGTCCCTGTGAGCTTGAACGGCTGAGTGGAATATTGCTCAAAGAAGAACGCTGCTAAAGAGCATCCTATGACCACAATGGCGTTTCTTGAAGTAGACAATAACCAAAGAGTTTTCTTTAAGCCTTTCTGACTCGGAGGCAGGCTAATATCTTTCATTTTCTGAAAATAAAGTTTATATTGTAAAATTTTAATTATAGTACCTTTGCAGATTTTATGCCCACGGTCTTTTTTCAGTCTGCACGCGTAACATGACAACCATAGAAACAGGTTTTGTCGACAGAAAAATAGAATGACAGATTGTGATTGTTTATCTGTCATTTTGTCTATTCTTCCGTCGACAAAACCAGTTTCTATTGCGTGCTGTAAGCGTGCTGATCTAGTGGGGTTTCTGCATTATATCAAACGGTAGGATTTCATTGCCTACTCTATAAACAGCCCTGTAAATTGCCTACCAAATAGACACATGTGCTAGTAGATTCACACTAGAAATATCGAACGAAAGTTTAAAAAGGAAAATTTATTACAACCGACTACTTAAAATGCATATTTTCAAAAGCGTGTGTACTACAGTTAATAATGAAAAACAACGAACAACTGCAAAATTCGCACGAAACTAAAACAAAAGATGTAAACTTGATAAACTGTGAAAAGTTAATGAAAGTTCCTACGAATTTGCATAATGAGTTGCGTATTCCATACATAAGAGTACACAAAGAAATATTAAATACTTAGTACACACGTGTGTTAATAAGGTGAATGCTATTCAAAACGGGTGGTCGTGTATAACATACTTAAGCGTCCATAACACCTCAGCTCAAGTTCACTGCAGCTCGCTCGCACGATACTGCTCGCGGACTGACTGAGAGCGATACTGAGCGGCGGGGAGAAGGCGTCAATTGTTTAGGTACATTTTTTTAACGGCGAAAATATCGGTAATTATATAAAATACATCGTATCTGTTTTAAGGCTTGTGCAGACCAACGCGACTTGTCGCGCGACGCGACACGAACAATACAATTTCTAAGAAAACTTCACAGTATAACAATAACCGGTGTCGCGTCGCGCGACAAGTCGCGCTGGTCTGCACAAGCCTTAATAGTTAGTTCAGTTATTATTTAAAGTTTCATAATTTGAAGTATTTTTTGAATACCAGTGATTTATTGTTCGGTTTAGATGTAACTTTGGAATTTATTTCTATCGAGAAATTTTTATGGAATATTTTTTTCGTTAAACATAGTACCTACTTAACATTAATCCTCAACTTCAACATTAATGCTGCAGTATTTTCCATATAACGGAGGATCATGCTAAGCAATCTGAGGTATTATAGACCCTTAATAAAAATAAAAATGAACACACTACACGAATGAACATGTCTCCGCTATTCATTAAAATTCAATATCAACCTTTATCACATATCTCATTGTTCTCTAAGTATCGGAATATCCCTATTATGAACATAATAATTAACCTTTCATATGTATATCTCGGAAACGTGAACTTTATATGTTCTAGAGACAATTGTTGACCATCATCACGTTTACTGATGCAACAACAAGCTGGTGTTCTCTGGCATCAAATTAAGTGCCATTGTGGTTCACAAAGGAATGCAAATACAAAACATCGATTGTGAACATAACAGACAACAGCAGATCTGGTTAATAAAATTTACAATTTGGAATATCGGGACCAGATCAAATTGATAGCAAACATTTGCTTGGAACTGGGACCATCTGGGCTTGTGTATTTAAAAAAAATATGGATATTAAGTATGTATTTGAATGACGGAAACACAATTTTTTCTTATTGGATAAATTAAATTAATGTTCTTTTTATTTATTTAATAATTTCTCATGTTGACTTAAGTGACTCTCATAAACTTGCTGTGTTAATCCGTAACTAAAGAAAAGAAACGCAATGTGTGTCTATCTAGACGGACTTCCTTGGCCTGGTAATTGATATAGTAAAAGATAGGTTTGACGGCACTTACGATGGAAAATAGAAAAAAAATAAAAAAATATGTCAGTCCCTAAATTAAAACTATTGAAAATAATAAAACGTATTATTTTTGCACACAATACGATACCCTACGTTCAATAAGCAAATAATATACTTATGGTTAGCATAAATTAATTGTTATGTTGCTTCTTTTACGCGGTATTTAATCATTATTTTATTGTTTAAACTTTAATGTCACATTGGAAACAAATAGCCCTCACATGAACTACAGTTTACTGCACTTATTTTTCATGATTTTAATAACTGTTTATGGTTAAGAACTAATTACTTACTTAGTACGGTTATTCTGTCATGGTAAACATCGAATTGTGCAATTTGAGGATTGAGTCGGTACTTAGATAGTACCGATTTGCACACCTAATCAGACTCCAAAACTGAACCAAAGCCTTTATAACTAAAATAAAAAATTGAAAAGTTCAATACTTACACGCATTACTAAAAGTATGATTATACACGATATGCCTAATGAGCTGTCAGCGATCCTTGCGTTAGGTATGTTTGTTATTACCTGAAACAAATATTTTATTATAAATAAACCACCGCGTAACGTGACTGACGAAAAAATAAGTACCTACCTAGTCACCTATACGTACAATACGGCCGATATAACTCGGCAATTCCGAACTTCTCGCAGAAGGCCGCGCAATAACATTTTTTAGGAACCAAATGGTGACATGAGGCGAGTGTTAGTGACAGAACATGCGCGAAAGTTCGGTGTGCCTATGTTCAGAACTGCCAACTTATATCGGCCGTATTGTATTTGTATTAAGTTTATCAAGTTGCGTCCGGTGTTCAAAGCCTTGAGCGTTTTTCCCATCATCATCATTATCATCAGCTTTTTCTGATATCAGTCCAATTGCAATATTTATATTGCTACTTTATTTCCTCGTGTAAGGGATTATATACAAAAGTGCTGAGCAATCGCGTCTTCTTCGCGCACACCAAAAAATTTCCCAGTTTCTAAAACATACCGGTGCTCTAAAATACCGGTCTCTACTAATATTCAAGGCCCTGGGGGCCATTATTACATGGGGCTTGAAAATTACTGGCTGTAATTTATTTCTGTTTACTTTGTGTTATTTCCGGTGAAGCAGCCGGAGTTAACCCAATAACCATTTGCACCATTTGTGCCTCAAACCCAGAACTCCATGCTTAGCAGTTCCACTTGCGAACACTACCCCCACAAGTTACTATACAGTTACTTGGATAACATACCTTCTTCACAGTGTCTATGAATCCACCAGATTTAAACTGAAGACCTAAAAGTCCTTTGAGTTGAGAGACAGCGATGATCACAGATGTGGCTGACGTAAAGCCAACGGTGACTGGCACTGAGATGAAGTCTATTAAAACACCTGTGTAAAAGATAAAAACTTAATCAGTGTGATTTTGAGGAGGAGCTCGTGGCTAAGTAATAACAGCCGCACGGGTCAATACATCAGGTTAAGCTACGCTTGCCGGGGTTGGTCTGTAGATGGCTAACCATCTTTACATACCGAGACTCCTCCATGCCTCGGAAAGCACGTTAAGGCGTTGATCCCGGCTGTCATTCGTGGATCTTTGACAGCTGTTACGGATCGTCAGAAGCCCGAAAGTCTGATAACCAGTCTTACCACGGGGTATTGTACTACCGAGTTACTGGGTTGTGGAGGTTAGATAGGCAGTCGCTCCATTTAAAGTACCTACTAGTATTCAGCTACATCCGGCTAGACTGCAAGCCGACCCCAACATAGTTGGGAAAAGGCTAGGCAGATTTTAAGACATCAATGCCCGTTTCACTAGAACTAAGTGACACTTATCCAACTGTGCACTTTTATTTAGGAATTCATTTAGGTGTCACTTAGTTGTCGGTGAAAACGGACAAAAGTTTTAGATATAAGAGGGAAAAAACAGACTTAGAAATGAAATTACTTCGACCCACAGCTTCGACAAAGGGTAACATATACCTCAAGCTTGATATCCGCGATAGCTGTACCTGTACGTGCAGCGTCTAGTATACGTATACGTGGAGCAGTTTCCTACAAACGTTCTTGACCTTGAGCTGGTCTAATAATATGGAGCTTCAATAGAATACGAGGCCAGTATAATATCGATGTCCTTGCCACCCTGTATACGAGTTTTGTACTACTAGCGTACGGTTGACTGTACTTACTAGTAAACTTAGGCCATTATCAAACACTAAACTAGTATCACTAATAGTAGCCAATAGTAAGCCATATTATAATTATTTGTATGAGTTCATTCGATTCGAGCATCTAAAAGGCTGATCTGTGAGGAAGCCGGGAAAATTTCACAAACAGGATTGCTTAATTTTGCCATGCTGCACCCTTATTGCGTAACACACGATAAATCACAATCTGAAACATTTTGAAGGATATTGCTAATCCATTGCTTCATATGTTCGAAAAATTTGTCTGCTCAACAACGTAAGTAATACAATGAATGTTGTTGAACTGTCAAAATGAAACAGATTGTCATTGATCGTGTGTTACGCAATTCGGGTGCTCGTCTGGTCGACAATCTTATTGGCGGATTTACCCGAGCTTCCTCGTACAAAACAGTTGAAGCCGCCCGCAAGTCCCTATTGTGAAACGAAAGTTCACCAAACCGTAGAAACCAAATAGGAGCCCGGGGATTATATTCTGAGAATTGAATGTAAAGAAAAGAGCAGATTTAAGGGTATTCGTTCGAAATTAACACTAAACTAGGAGATAACTAGCCTGGAAAGCTATGACGAATATATTCAGCATTAATTCAATGGGGATTTTCGATAGATAGGTAAGGCATTTGAGGATAACAGTAATCGCACAAAAATGTTTTTTTTTGTGACATACCTACGTAAGCTCGTGTGTCTGCTCATTCAAATTAGGTTAAAATGTATACATGGGGGATGTATACATTTTAACCTAATTTGAATATAAACAAATGCATGATTCGGCGCAACTCATAAATAAATATAAACAGATTACTAAAAATGACTATTAAAGCAGATTGCTAAACAGAATGTAAGGAAACTAATCAATTTTATCACATTATTAACCTGTTAATTGGTTAAGCACATATTATAAGTACTTCGACACTGATTGTGATTTTAATTACAGAAAATTGGTTAGAGATCGTAAACATCATACCTACATTTGTGTATAACTTTTATTGACCTCAACATAAATAATCTTAGCTCAAATAACAAAGCAACAAATGAAGTTAATTCCACAGAACAACTGAGTGACAATTAATAGGAAGATTGTACATCTAGTTAGGATAGAGGAGATCAAATTAAGCGAACGGCAGTGAATAATGAAACAGACCCCATACCCGCTACTGAATGGAAATTGGATAATGATAGCGAGATAAGCTGACAAAGTAAAGTATACACTAGTTATGAACTAGCTCCTGACGATAATTGAGGACGCATTGTAATTGTTACTACTGCCTATAGCATTGTCCATAGATATATAGCGAACTTCAATTTGGACATAACAAAGGGAAAATTATTGAGCCGGCTTAATATACTCGTACAAACACATTCAGAGCGATAAATAACACGTATATAATGTTACCCATAATGTCCTACTTTAAGGACAGAGCAATTGAGAGGTTTTCCATATCATAGACCAAAATTCAGGTCGCATTTAATTTAAAATGACCCGTATAGGTAATTACTTTAACTTTTATACAATTCAGTTGAATGACTATAAAGGTATACTCTCACTTTTAGCAACTAGTAGTATTTATTGCGCGCCGGCCTTGGTCAGTACAGGATATAATTATAATGTACACAGTAGAATAGTATGCCATGCAAGTATCGTGTCTTCTACGAGTACACAATGCCCTTCTGTTTACAAAGATCATCAAAGACTGGGAAACACATCGGCTTGGTTTAATTTTGCTGTTTGTATTGCAAGACTGAATTTACTGAGTGAGCTTCTTTTGTGAGAAAAAATAAAAACACAAAAGGCCAGAATTCCTTCTCAAAGCAATAAAACTTGTTGAGTAAAGATTGCGGTAGCGTTGGGTTGCAGCCCCGTCGTGCGAACGCTGTAGGCTTCCATTCATCGGCATTTAAGTACACTCCTTGCGGGAAAAACACAATTCATGTTTCATATTCAGACTACAAACAATTCTTAACGTCACACAAAATAAGGAAGAGAATTCACAGCACTTACCTAAATGTAATAATCCCATAAGAAGTTGTACTACGCCAGACAAAAAGCAGAGTAATACTGCGTAGTCAGGGTTCCTGCCTTGTATTTGTTGGTAGGTCATGAGAGCCAGCAATGCCGTCGGGCCCAATGTAATGTCCTTGCAAGACCCGAACACTATGTAGACGAAACATCCCATAAACGATGAGTAGAGACCGTCCTGAAAAATTTATGACTGTGAACACGTATTTCACTACCTTCGGGTTTCAGGTGTGAAGTACTACATATTACAGTTTTTCTACATACGCATTCTACTTATACGTATATGTTTGTGGGAAGTATTCGGTAGGCATATAAGAATGTGTGATGTTGTAGCTTGTGAGAAGGGGGAAATCGGATCTATAAAATGTATAAGCTACATTGAAAGCCTCTTTTCTTAATAAAACCGTAAGATTCGTATTATGGCCTGTGGATTGGAGTTAGAGTTAAGTAATCCAAATTCAATCACTCAAAAATCATAATATGCTATTATTTATCTTTTAATAGTATCTCCAACTACAATTCTTACTATAATAAGCAACATAAATATCCTGCCTACATGTGTATAACTACTATATCAATCAAATTAGAAAGTTCTGAACTAAAAAATGTAATTATTCATCATTACATAAACTTTATATTTTCAATAGGTGTTCGCACTACATTCCGGCCTGTACTTTGAACGCCTACAGTAAACGGCCTTATGCTCTAACGACCAGGTCATTGCACCCCAAAAATAAAATCATAACCTCGTATTTGGAGCAGATCTACTTTTACCTGTGAGATTGTGACTCCCTGTCGATATTAAAACGTTATTCAGATTCTTGGGATAAAAATATTCGGAGGACCTGTACCAGATAAGAGATATGATAAGAGAACGTCGAATGTTGCTCGAGATTAAATATATTATGGAGTCTACCTACGCTTGCTACGGAAGCGAAGATGGTCAGAAATGCTATATTAAAATTGGAAGCTCTCTCCGTCTTTAATATTATGGAACATATTTACTTTAGTATATGTATGAGTATGACTTTACCTGTGGACTTAACCCAGCCAGTGTCGCATACGCCAGAGCCTGTGGTATAACCGTAAGGCCCACTGTGATGCCCGCAATTAAATCTGCTACAGCCTTCTCCGAATTGTATTCTGGAAGCCATTTTGTAATTGGCAGTCGTTTATGTAACAAACGTTTGTATCGAGTCTGTCTTTTAGAACGGTTTTTGGACGGCGATGACATGTTACTGTTTTATCCACCTGATAACAAAAAAAGAAAAACAGTTGAACACAAACATTGGAACATATTTAATTGGTAAGTAAATAAATGATATTAATTTGGTTCCACAAGAAACTCACGATGTTAGTGGCTGATTCATAGACAAGGTTGAAACAATTAATGAATAAAAAATGTCAAAGTGGTCATGACTGACCCTTGCTATCTGAATCGTCCCAATTTTGTAACAACGATAAGAAAACAAAAGAATGTCACCTACATATTATGCAAGTCATAGTCGAGACTAAATATAACGAGAATGTTTCGTCTCCGTTTCCATGTCCGTCTGTTCTCGGTTTAGCTCAGAGACTCAGTACTAGAAAGCTGTAATTTGGCTCACGCCGACAAAATTTGGTAAAACAATTTTCCCAATTTTTTTTTTATTATTCTTAAAAGAAAAAAACTTAGGGAAAAATTGTACCTCCCTTGCACGTAAAGTAAAGTGAAAACTTCTTTAGACGCGTTGAGCGATTTTTGGTAGCGGACAAAACATGGGTTCGCGTCACCGACATGCTCGCGCCGACATGCTGTAGTAGCAGTAAGTGGAGTTAAATTCACCACGTCAAAAGTTTAATTTATGTATACAGTGCCTTGTTTATTATATTGTGTTTTATTTTTTTTACTTTTGTCGGCAGTCCTCATGACTGCATTTGTTTTTTCTCTACCTACTTTTCCATGATGTCATCGTTGGATAGGCCGTTCAAATGAAGCTTTGAAGTGCTATTTTTTGTCCTCTGCTAGCGCTAAATGATTGTTTTTGGATATGCGAAAATTCACGGCAGTAGTACTGAATTTACTGAGTCAGCTCCTTTTGTGAGAAAAAATAAAAACACAAAAGGCCAGAATTCCTTCTCAAAGCAATAAAACTTGTTGAGTAAAGATTATTATCATATTATTTACTTAACACAGTCAGTATGTTAAATAACAGGGTGTTCCCTTATTATTAGTTAATCTATATCATTAAGAGGGTTTATCCTAAAAGTTGGCAACGTCGCAAATAACTGTCAAATATTTACCCGTTTTGATTCTTACAGCAATATTACTGTGTGGAAATAAAAAATGTGGCTAACTAAGGAACTAGAATTTTAATAATGAATTGCAATTATAACATTGAATTTGATGTTGTACCCATTTTAGGTGTACAAAACGCATTTGGAAAGTTTCCAAATCCAATCCAATCCAAATTACTTAGATGAAGTTTCATCTAAGTAATTTTCAATGGAATTAGAATATTGTAATATATTGGAATAGTAAATATAAGTTTACGTCCATAAAAAAAAAACATATATTATAAACAATCGAAAAATTGTGGACCGGGTGAAATAGGTTAGGTTAGGTTAGAAATGTGACCAACCGATGTGCGCGAGCCGAGTGAGCGCAGCGAGCGGTGCCGCGGCAGCGGCCGCCGAGCGCTACTTCTCTTGCTAGCTCTGCTTGTTAGCAGCTAGGCAGGCTATTTAATATTAGCGGAAGGTGCGTTACGTCGCACGCAAGTTTGATACTAGTTTACGATTTGTACATATTATTACTGTTAGATTATTAACTATAAAAAATAATGCGTTAAATTCTAAATTGTTTGTTGCAGTTCCACATTTTTCGTCAATTTTGTACTAATAATATTCCACAGGAGTCTCGGACGACTCCTGCGGCACCAGATTCCATGGACACCTTACGTTTTTTTCGTGTCGGATAACTAAATACTTCAATTTGCCGTGGCATTTTGTAATCGCGTCCATCAAATGTTGTGGCATATTTTAATGTGACTAGGCAATTTACAATTAAACAAAATTTGGCATAGGCATTTTGAAAAACTGCCAGCGTTTGTAAACGGACGGCGCCGTTTGTAAAAATGAAGAATCATACTATCTGCCTGCGACATATCTACCTGACCTTTTCCCAACTATGTTGGGGTCGGCTTCCAGTCTAACCTGATGCAGCTGAATACCAGTATTTTACATGGAGCGATTGTCTATCTGACCTCTAAAACCCAGTAACTGGGTAAGAAATATGATACCCTTGCTAAGACTGGTTGTCAGACTTTCAGGCTTCTGACAACCCGTAATGACTGTAAAAGATCCACAAATGACAGCCAGGACCAACGGCATAACGTGCTTTTCGGCGCACGGAGGAGTCTCGGTATATAAAGATGGTCACTCATCCACGGACCAACCCCGGCAAGCGTAGCTTAACCTGATGGATAGTCCCGTGCGGTTGTTATTACGACGAGCTCCTCTTATTAACTATGTAAAATTATGTAAAAATAAAATCATAACATCCTCAATATTAATAATTCCTAAAGCCTCGTGCAGACTGGCGCGACGCGACTATTAAAACAATTTCTAAGAAAACTTCACGGTAGAACAATTACGTTACACTAATTTATCAAAGCAAGAACGAAAACAAATAATGAAGTAACAGGTGATATTTTTATTCGGTAGATAGTATCAATAATAAGAGAATCATTAACAAAGCCATAATATGTGGTAAAAGTTTTTGAAAACATCGTAAATATTTGTCGCTGATATACGAAACAGAGTATAATAAACAGTTTATGTAGGTGCGCGGTAACTTCCACGAAACGTTATAGAACAATAAAATTTAATGTGAGACAAACTTCGCAACATTTTCTATACTTTGCAAGCAACGAAGTATTTACCGAGAAATGGAACAGTACACATTTGAAAAATAAGGACTGAAGTTAATTCATTCAGTCACGAATAGTCCGATAGAAAAGCAAAAATAGTTGGAAGAAGTAGTGTGTACCGCCCATTTCACGTTTTATTTGATGCTGTCAAGCCAGACTAGTAGTCAATATGGAGTCGGTAAGGCAGCGGTCACAACGCCCTTCTCTCCCTCAGCCTATAAAGCACTCCTGCAGGGAATATTGGGGTAGTTGATTTAATTTAAGACCCTTTGTGTCGCACACTTCCAATTCCCTAATAAAGGCTGGTCACTAAACATGGCCGCCGAAAAACAAAGGACCGAATGTACCTATATAGTTGCTACGTATGGAAGGCCCACAATAATCGATGCTCTGGTTATTATTGTTGAAATAACAAATACCGCGTAGTGTTGCGAGAGATCACTGGGCCTACTATTACGCTTTATGTGAGATAATGGAAGTACTGGTACTGTGACCCGGATTAAAGTGTATGAACTTTTCGTGGAATAGTCACTTTTTAGTATCATTCATACGAATATTTCTACTAAATAAAGGCAGAAAAGCTATGTCAGGTTGTTGGATTTGGAAAAGCCCGTCTAAAATCTACACTAGAAAACAAAAAGCAACAATGGAAGAATATAAACACTGACAATATAGTGTGCTACCCTACAATTTTACTACAAAAGAGTAAGAAAGGGGAGGGGGCGAATCTATTACTGTCAATTTGCCTCTTGAGTGGTAGGTGCTGAGGGAAAATTAGCTATTAGTGTGTAGCGAGTTCGGACACAAGGCGAAGGCCATGTTCCCCAATAATATTGAGGTCGACTGTGTTAATTTGCGATGGTATGTTACATCGGTTGCCAATAAACCTCCAGTGAACAACGTCGCTGCTACGCTTTGTTCCCAGCCAGGTGGGTCTAACCAATTATTCGGCCAGATTGGATTGAGGATTTCCATTAACCCTTGTGTTTGTTGTACATCTTTGACAATGTTATTTTATGAGCGCCCTGATCGAAACGTTATCTCTGTAATATACTGTTTTACGTAATAAGCAATTTTAGATAATGCAGGATGTTGGATACACTTAATAATGCATTATTGAGTCTATAAACGTGTAATCTTCGTAATGACAAGGTGAAGAGACGCCTACAACACAGCAGCATTTACTGAAGTTTTTTAGTTCGAGAGGAAATTGTCATTAGCTTATTCAGCTTCGAATACTCGTCAGTTTAAATCCTTATCCTAACAATGCGAAAGTGAGTTTGTTTGTTTGTTACGCTTTCACGCCAGAACCGCTGAACGGATTTAGATGAAGTTGGGCACATGGATAGACCATGACCTGGAGGAGGACATAGGATACCTTTTATCCCGATATTCCCACGGGATCGAGACTTATGCGGGTGAAACCGCGGAGCAGCTAGTGATGAAATAATTGCGTAGTTTTTGTGTTTATAAGCATTATTAGCGAATCAATAGGTCAGCCTTGAGTTACAATTTCCTTATCTCAATCTATTTTCGTTACGGCGAATTAAGTATTATGTATTTGTGTCTATTTATATCTCATCATAGGGAAGATAATATTTTGCTGTAATTTTAACAAAAAACTAGGTATTTTTTTTGCAATATTAACCTTGAAATTTTTTGAAAGTAATAATAAAGGTGTAAAATGCATTCAAAGGTAGTAATTCAAATCGATTATTCAACAAAATAGCTTTTGGTGTGAAATTACAGTGCAATAAAAAGTAATAGGAACCTAAGTGGCATATTACTGTAAAAACAAATATTAAACTGAATGGAAAATGTTATTGAAAACGAAAATATGCGTAATTGGCAACATGTGATGTAAATAAACCGTGTGTACCTATACATTTGTTGTGTGTAGTTTTATTGTGAAAAAAGTATCTAACTACGTGTGCAGTAGCTGTTCCGATCTATAATAAAGATATTGACCATGAACTGATAACGACCTAACAGCAGTACTTTATCAAATTCTGTTCACGAAATGAATCATTCAGCGTTTTAGTTAGAATATTTTGCTACCAGTGTTTTTCTTTTTTTATTGATACACAGTTTAGATTGTACATGGAGTCGTAGATCATGAAGCTGACAGGGCAATAAAATGGTTTGGTTTGGGGAAAAAACGGATGTTTTCATAATAATGTAAAAAGTAAAAACGTTCACAGTCCAGCACGCGTAGCATGATCACCGTAGAAACGGGTTTTGTCGACGGAACAATAGACAAAATGACAGATTGTGTTTGTTTATCTGTCATTTAGTCTATTCTTCCGTCGACAAAACTCATTTCTATGGTGATCAAACTACGCGTGCAGTAAGACAATCTATTTTTCCACAATTTTCTTATAACCCAAGATATATTAGAATGC
Source organism: Agrochola lota (assembly GCA_947364205.1). NCBI lineage: Eukaryota > Metazoa > Arthropoda > Insecta > Lepidoptera > Noctuidae > Agrochola > Agrochola lota. The sequence goes on along the minus strand of OX376223.1, from coordinate 9,635,572 downwards.
CCCAGACTCACCAGAGTAATGTTGTTGTAGTAAAATTGATATACATAATTTGTGACGGTAATTACCTGACTACGGGATACTTACTGCTAAGCGCCCGTTCATCATAATACTCGTATGTTATTATGCGCATAGAAATTTCTACGTGTTCGACCACTTAGGTTGCCAGCATACCTTAAGTACCATAAACGATGAATTCGCGGACCAATGGACCTATAGGAACACTCATATTTAAGACGTCCTAAACCTTTGTTCTAATCCAGCACTGCTGAATACAGAATAACCAAAAGCTCCCCCTAAAACGTAGTGAAAGAGATAAGACACATAATATTCTTATCTGCCACATACAGACATCGGAAACGGGAGCCTCAAAGGAGATAGCACTGTATTAGGGTCTCTAACGACGCCGTACGAGCATCGGAATCAACTATCGCACTAAACGCCTATCAGGGATCCAACAATAATTCCCTTCCCCGAGACGGTTATCAATCATTTTGGTGGATGTTAGCCACGTAATTCCTCGATCAATCCGTCGACCCGTGTACCGAAACTAGGGCTGTCTCGGCATCTCGGCCTGTTATGACCTCGAAGTCTGCGTTTGGGCATATCTACGGACTCTCGGCTTAAGCTTCCATTCAACGAAGGCTTAGTGTTTGTTTCCTCGAGATTTCAGTGTTGTGCGTGTTGAAGCTTGCTTTTTAGGTCACGAAATATCTGGCCAGGATTTCATCTTCGAGTTCTTACTTCTTTGTGCCAATCACGGAAGTAGTGACGTAAATATTTCAAACTTGCGTCAACCATGGACAGTAAGTACGCAGTACTTAATTCTATTTTTCGTTTTATCTAAATTTATTGAGTCATCCGGTTTGTTGACTTATCTGACCTGGTGATAAGGTTTGGCTAAGACATGGCTATTTCCGCAATCGATAGATGGGCGTAATGGAAATCTATCCAGCGAATTTTTCTCCTTGATTTGCTGCTAAGCAAAACTTAAGTTCCTCAAAGCAGCCCTATTAGTGTGTGGCGCGATCCGTCACACGCGACTCGACGTGACGAATGCGAGGTGCTAGGAGCCCGCAGAAACGATAATCCAATGAACATTCCAATGAAGGTACACATGATACGAGGCGCCATCTACTCTAATATTACATTCCTACCAGTCAGCTGCGCGACTCGCGCATGTGAACGTTCCATCATGGAAGTAATAAGTAGCATTATAACGTACAAAACACTATGTGATAATTTTATAATAATATTTCCATTATTTTCACAAACCTGTGGGAATGCAAGAGAAGCTCGTGGCTAAGTCATAACAGCCGCACGGGTCGATACACCAGGTACGGACCAACGGACCACGGACCAACCCTGGCAAGCATAGCTTAACGCTTGCCAGGGTTGGTCCGTGGATGGGTGACCATCTTTATATACCGAGACTCCTCCGTGCTTCGGAAATCACGTTAAGCTTTTGGACCCGGCTGTCATTCGTGGATCTTTGACAGTCGTTACGGGTCTTCAGGAGCCCGAAAGTATGACAACCAGTCTTACCAAGGGGTATTGTATTACCCAGTTACTGGGTTGTGGAGATCAGATAGGGAGTCGCTCCATGTAAAATTCTGGTATTCAGCTGCATCCGGTAAGACTGGAAGCCGACCCCAACGTACTAGTGGGGAAGAGGCTAGGCAGATTTTTTGAGGTAATGCAAGATAAAACAGTATCACTATGTTTATCTTATAAGCAAGTTGCAACAGTTTACCGGAAGACATGGGCGTCTATGGAGTATGAAGATAGGCTAACAACAGTTTTATAGATCTTCGTACATCTAGTTCTCGCACACGGTACGTTGTGTTAAAGTCTTAAAGATTTACCATTTAGTAGATACCTAAGTATGCAAAACCCCGTGATCAACTCGACATAACTTTAATATCTGATATGCCTTAAAGATGTCACCTAGGCCAAAAGTTATATCTAGAATGATACCCCAAAATCATAAAGTTACTTTAATTAAGTAATTTAATTTATATAATCGTATGTTCTTAAGAACTTGACAGTTCCATCAAATCTGGCGTAGAGGTAATCAAGTTCTCAGGTGCTTAAATCGAATGGTAATTTTTATTCTAGAAGATTGAGTACCTACAGCCCATTATTGGATTAATTTCATACTCATCAATGGCATTAATTTGCAACATGATTGAGTCGTTGAGCTCCTACATTCTGAGTTGAGCTCCACGATTACTGACAATTGCTTGCACTGACTGGACAGGTCCACTCAAATCTGTGTGGTTCTTTCTTCAAAATACCATTTTAGACACTAATCTACATGGTCCTCAATGGCCTGACCAAGTTTATGTCTAGACTTTAAAAGAGACTGCGACCTTTGAGTATGTTTCGGCCTTTCTTCTCAGAGTAGTCGAATAGGAAACACCCGACCTCATCTAGGTTATTTTTTATGTGACGTGTAAAAGTGATTCCGATATCCTACTTATAGAAAAAACAAATTTCATTTTATTTGATTTCTTACCGAACCCTTACTAGAACACTGAATGAATGGTCTGGTTTAAGGTTTCGTAGGAGATTAAAGATACCTACGTCAGATATCTAGAGCAATATTCCTTATTAAAATGTTCATATAATACATCGATTTTTGTTTGGGCCAACATTGCCGTGCTGTTGTACCGACCGATCCTTATCGCCCAATTTCAGTACTGACCTCGTCAAAAGCGATAAGTAAGATAGTACTTCTAGTATCAATTATTGATAAGGCGACCATAGCCCATGATCTTGACTGAAAACTAACAGTCAGTGAGTAATTTTGATTAATTTATGATTATTTTTAAATTGCTTATTAACTGATATCAAGTGCGGACACCCGCGAAGCTAACAAGATAGCAACATGGATTAGTCATATCTGATATTGTCACAAAAACACAGGTTAGGTACAAAGATATTTTACCACTTTAGGTACAGTCAAGTCATTTATACTTTTGTCAGTAAAAAAAATATATTTATTTGATGTGTCACACGGTACAGTTTGCAAAACTTTTTTTTTAAGTTTCCCATTTGCCCCCGAAAACTGACCCCCATAACCAAAATTTAATTATTTACGTTACATGTCCGTGTTTAGGTCACAGAAATTAACGTGTGTACCAAATTTCAACTAAATTGGTTAGATGCGGAGCAAATTGGCTGTGACAGACGGACACACAGCCAGCCAGCCAGCCAGCCAGGCAGACAGACACACAACAGTGCTCCTATAAGGGTTCCGTTTTTCCTTTTAAGGTACAGAACCCTAAAAGTACACTCACTTTACTGCATAAAATTCAAATACGTAAAAAAAAAAACATACTGCCTAATACCACAGATAATATAATACTACGTACAGATACCCAATCCCATACAAAGAAATGAGACCTCCCTAAGTCTGGCTATTGAGCTGGCAATTTTTTTCTTCCATTTTTTCAACAGATAGCAGCATCAGCGACGCACTAATTGCCAGAGACTGTAGTTTTACAACGCCATCTAGGAGTCGACTTAGATACTTATGGCGTTTTTTTATTATGGTAGATTATTTAAATCCCACATGACACGGTCCGTTCAAGGACAACTAATAAGAATACAACTAAAATATCTCGAGTTGGCGGAATAGTTTCATTTCTGTGTGAGTGAGCTAGCAATTTTCACGCTGCTGCGAATGCTTCTTTATGGGTTTTTTGCATTTCAATGCTTAAATCTAGATTTTCTTCTCCTCGTTACCAAATCTACTACCTATTGCTAAAACCCTAAAACTGAAAACACGCCTTCTTCGTCCGAACTCATTAAGATAGTAAATGTTTTTAAAAACATAGGTTGGAGCTATTCATTCTTTCTTTCTTTCTTATTCTACAAAAAAAAAGCTCAACATTTAAAAATACTTTTGATACAATTAAAATCGAATTTGACAATCGCGACTGCACGTGTACTTGTTTCTGCTGGGGTTGCGGGTTTGTCCGAAAGGGATATCGCGGCCCCGGCACACAGGCAACGGAAGGAACACGGGTGGGTTTTCGTCAGTAAAAGTCTGACACACCCTCCCACTCCGTCCAGAGCGGCCAGAGCGAGAGAAGTTATTTAATAATGTCCCAGACACAAAAAAAAAAAAAAAAGTGTACTTCTTTGCTCTAACCCAAGATTTTTTTTAGAGCCGGTGGCGCGCAACGTAAGACTGCTTCGACGTGAAATTTTTCACTTTTTGTATGGAAAACATGAAAAAAATATTACCTACATGTTCAGGGTTAGGGGTTTAAGAGTTTCATACAGGGGGTCGAAATTTTTATTTATTTTTGCGATAGGACGCACCATTTTCGAGATATAAGCAAAAGAAAAAAAAAAACAGTACTGTTTTTGCACGTGAAGTCGAGATGTTGTTGTGAATTTTAGTTCATATTTTACCCCACAACTTTTTAATAGCGATAAAAAATTGTCAGGTTTAGTCTGGTTTGGTTTTTTTACAATCAAAATTTTGGTGAAAAACGTCAAATTCAGAATAGCAAAATTGCCATTTACACTAAATTAAAAACTCAGTACTATCTTAATGCTGTCAAACTAAAATATAGTTAAGTTGTGTCACGTAGGTCTATTTCAGAATGGGAAATCGTCGTTTGACAGGAATAAATTAAATTTTAGTCTAGTTTAGAGGCATTTGTGACAAGAGAATCGGCACCATTGACAGACAGAATAGCTATCTACTTTTAAACGTTTTTTGCAATCCTTTTTACGGTTCCGTACCTGAAAAGGAAAAAACGGAACCGTGGTGTGTCGTGTCTGTCTGTCCGTCTGCCACAGCCAATTTGCTCCGAATCTAATGGACCGATTTAGTTGAAAATTGTTACACATATGTATTTATGTGACCCAAACACGGACGTGTAACGTAACTAAATGAATTTAGAATTTTGGGGTTACATTTGGGGGCAAATAAGAAAATCAAAATAAAAAGTTTTGCAAACTGAACCGTGTGACATATCAAATGAAAGGACTTGTTGCGGAGATCTGAAATATTTTTTTTATAATTTTAAACTAAATACTTTTAAAGATATTTAAGAAAATTGATGAAAATTTACCAATTTTTTTGGCTCAATAGTGTGGAGATAAGGGGGGGGGGGGCTTATCTCCACACTATTGAGCCAAAATTTTTGAAAAGAATGCAGAGAATGGTTCTTTACTCTTTACTTTAGATTACAGGAAAACCTATAAGAAGTCTATGGTCTTAAAATAACATAGTGAACTTCTCAACAACTTGTTGTTGTAGTGTTAAGTTTGTTCTTGGGATTAACGCATTTTAACTACGGAACCCTTCAATGTGCGTGGTCCGACACGCACTTGGCCAGTTTTTTTTAAATATTAAGCTTAGTAGATCAGCAAAATGAAAAAAAAAGTAGGTAGGTAGGTACTTGCCAAAAACATGTTGATAGTTTTCTTTCAATTCTTTTAATTCTATGTAACGTAGGTACTTGATAAAAAAAATGTTTGAATTTCCTACTAAACGTGATGACAAATTGAGTAAAACGCCATTTATTGCGAAGAGCTCTACACAAAATGATTAACAGATGGCTACTTTATCATTCTATGGGTTGGAAATTGAAGTAAATAAAAGGTTTCATTTATCTTTTTTGTTGAAAATACGAGATTTATGAGTTTGAATAGATAAATCAGCATTAAACAAGGAAGTTTTGATTTTTTCTAATCTTACTTCAGCCAAAATCTGCCGTTTATCGCTTTTTGTGATTGTTAATTTCATAATTGTTACCTATGCTGCCATCTATGATTATTTTTCAAGACTAATTATAATTTGTTCTAGTTGAGACCCCATGCTCATACGTACTTCTGGAGGTGTCGATTTGCCCACAAATAAATTACATTCGTGCGAATCGCCTCAAGAAAAAATAATATTATTTAAAAGTGTCCATTCGACCGTTACGGGCGAGTAAATTCGTGCGAATCAACCTATAAACCGGTTTACCATTTCTAATGTGACAATGCTACAAAAACAGTATCTAACCTAAAGATATCTAAATAAAAGGTAAAGATATCTAGTCGTATATTTTAAAGAAGGTTGGTAAAACCATATCGAGCATTAATTTTACTTGTGCTTTCAATAAAGAAGTGTACCTATTGCATTGTTTAAAAGATAAAAATGTAAAGAAAAGAAAGAAAACATAACTTATATTTGGACACAGTTCTTGAAACACAAAATACAAATAACAAAATAAAAAAGTGAAAATAATGTTTAACAACAATACTGTGTGTTTTTACGTTCACAAAAGGTTACGCCAAACAGGTTCATAGGTGCTGTAGGTTCACGTTACATAACTGTTTTTTTTTTTTTAAGACTAGCTTTACCCGACTTCGCACGGGTAGCACTAAATCCTATCTACCCTTCCTACCCTAGCTACCCTACTTACCCTACCTCCCCTACCTCCCCTACCTACCCTACCTACCCTAATTTTCTCTCTCGTTTAAACCTTCCCTGGACTACGACAAACATTTCAAAACCAAAATCAGCTAAATCGGCCCAGCCATTCTCGAGTTTTAGCGAGACTAACGAACAGCAATTGATTTTTATATACATATATAGATTTGGTACTCGGTACCTGACCAAAACCGATTTGTAAACAAAGGGGGTCGTTTATTTAACACTCAGGGGTCGTGTGATTCGAACAGGTTTTAAAAAATGGCCACTGTCTGTTTACTCTTCGTTAGGTTTTGTTAAAAATCGATAATGTCTAAAATTTATATTGCGTCAGTGTGCTTATAAAAAAACAAGGAGTGTTTTTTATACCAAAGTTATTTCCTGTTTTTTGATTGGAACCGTTTCAATGACGTAGTAATTTAGAGCTGGATCGTATCAAACATTTTTACAATACCTAAGTTGTCTAACAAAAGAATGATGTTTATACAAATGGTCGCGAAGGCGGAGTTTTCAAAAAAAAATTAACGTAAAGAGAGAATTTACCGAATTGTATGACGTAGATATGTGAAGGCAATGAACTGATGAAGTAGTTTGTACATAGTGTTTATACATATGTTTAGGCATTATATAATAGATGGTTCTATCTATCTGATACCGCGTTTTCATACTGTACTTCCATTTTTGACATTGACATTATGCATTCTTGGTATGGTTTCATCCAGCACGGTAAAACTGTGGTCAGTGGTCACAATTAGGGTTACCATTTCGAAATTTGAAAAGTCTTGACAAAAAGCCTGAGACTTGCAAATAAGTCCGGATATTTAACGTTGCAATCTTATTTTTTTCAGAAATCATTTATCTCTTTAAAGATTATTCAAAAGTCCGGACATAGTACAGACAGGGGGCCAAAAAGCCGAACAAGTCCGGACAGATGGTAACCCTAGTCACAATGTAAGAACAAATATGTTTATTTGTAATTTTTGTGGTTGAGCGGATAGGTATTTGCCGAAACTCAATAGGTACCTTTTTGGGTACTTTTTATCAGTCTGACTGAATAATAACTCTAATTAGAGCAATTACAATTAAACCGACGATAAATTAGCGTCTAGTCACATCGTATTTCAGTGTGAATGAATTGGTGGCGTACAAGATAACAGGTCACCGGCCAACGGGAGGAAATGTAGGGGGAGATAAAGATATTAAGACGGAACTAAAATGGAGATTAATACAACGTAGGTATACTGCGTTCGCAATTTATTTGCCAAACATATAAGCAAACACGAGTTTTAGGAAAAATAACTATAATGCCTACACATAAGGTTCAGTTTGCGCCACAACTTCATATATGTTTTTATGACGTATTCAACAGTAGGTACTAGTCAGTCTAAACTCACATTTATTTACACTAGCATTAAGTTGATGTTTGTTTAAGTGGAAATAACATCAATTGGAAACAAGGATTTGAATAGACTAAGTATTTGTTTTAAATTGGTGGATTGGCACAAGTGAGTAACGTAGGTTTGTGGAAATAATTTAGACAAAGTCAAAAAACAAATATTTTCAAAAGCAGACTATTTATATCCGAGTTTTTTTTTTTTAAATATGTTTATTATTTATTTACACACAGTAAAATAGATACGGATACGATATTTGTAAGTATTGAGTACAAAGGTACTCCTTATTTCTTTCTTTTTTCCAGCAAAGTTCATGGAAATATATCTAAATAATATTCCCAAAAGTCAAGCTCCACTTTCTTAAAGGCTCGTTACGCGACGGTCACATGTTTAACCGACGGAGATAAATACCGAGCAAGTGTTATAAAAAAGTAGTAATATTTTAACCCGAACAAATTGCCCAAAATGCGAGTCCGTCGATTACGAGACATCGATTTGTTTCGAGCTCCGTCGCAAGCAGGGCACGTTCTCCTCATTAATACAGACCCGAACAGTTTTCCCAGAGTCTGCAAAAACCCAAAGACAAGAAAAGTGTCCTCTAGTTTGATTTTGAGAAAAAAGTGCTTACAAGACAAAAATATTAGCAATCAGCAAAAGAAAAAAAAAAACAATTGGCCATGTGCGAGACGGACTAGAACACGAAAGGTTCTGTACCACCTTACAATATTTAACACTGCGTTTTTAGGGTTCCGTACCCGATGGGTGCCGAACGGGACCCTATTACTAAGCTTCCGCTGTCCGTCTGTCAGCGGGTTGTATCTCAGGAACCGTAATAGGTAGACAGATGAAATTTTCACAGATTGTGTATTTCTATTGTAGCCATAACAATAAATAGTATAAATAAAATAAATTTAAAAATGAAAGGGGAAGAAACGTGTTTTTTTTCGGCGTTTTTTGCTAAATATTGTACGGAACCGTTATTGTGCGAATCCGACTTGCACTTGGCCGGTTTTTTACTTTAGCAAAAAAAAGTTTCTTGTGTGGGGACCTTTATTTTATTTTTATTTGTTGTCATAGCGGCAATAGAAATACACAATCTGTGAGAATTTCAACTGTTTACCTATTACGGATCATGAGATACAGCCCGCTGACGACGGACGGACGGACAAACAGCGGCGGCTTAGTAATAGGGTTCCCTTTAGCACCCTTCGGGTACGGAACCCTGAAAACAGCATAGTTCGATCCTTTGTTTTCATATTCTTCTATACTTAATAAGATTTTATGAAAAACTTATTTAAAGTATAAAGTAAATAAAAATAAAGAGGTTGGTTTTCAAAGAGATACACCTAAATATCTCAACGAACCCTGTATTAGGTTAACAGTATTTTCTTATTCACCAAGGACTCTCTTGCTCAAAAGAAAATCCAAAGTTAATTTAACAGTCCATAAATAAACATGTCGCGTTTTCGTTCACAATAGATGATAGTGCACATCTGCAAGACCCAGGACCCAATGAACTTTCCCTTAACAAATTACGGTACCCGTGTTAGTCCAACGATTACAAGTCGCCGATTCATCACGCGGAGTTTCGGACGTAGCACGTACTTCCCTCATCTATTCCAGCCGTCTAACGTCCGATCAGTCAATGTTATCGGGAGTCAGCGACGACAGGTTCGCACGCCTTCAATGAGCAACAAAATTAATTTCAGAAAGGGCTGAAGGCGCACGTATTGAAAAAATACTAAATAAAAATACAGCCTGCCGATAAAAAAATATCATGAACCTGTGAATGATCGGAAAAGTTTACACTTTCAAAGCTGTGACGGTTGATTTCCGCTTACTTAAGAGGCCGTTCACGAAATCGACTGATTTTGAACAATTTTGTTCATTAGTTGTGAGAAAGGGAAAAATAATTTAAACAAAACTATTTGTGATTTGAAAAGTCGAGTTCTTTGTTTTGCATGTGGCTGAAAGGGATTTTTCTAATAAGTTGAGTATTTATGGAAAATCACAAATATTCGCAACTTGATTTTGAACATTTAAAATATCATCAACATCGTTATATGGTCTACTTGCATGTGGCTGAACCACTTTTTTCACTTCGATACAAAATATAGCAGAAAAATAATGTTGAAAAAACCCTTTCAGTAATGTATTTTTACTATTACAAACCATATCAAGAAATTTTTAAATTACTAATTAGTCTTCACCTATCCTTGAATTAAAATCAAAATTTAATTTTATGATTATACAATATCTTCATTAAGTAAATCAAAGGCGTAATAAACCATATTTTCGAGAGCGCAAAAGTGACGCAACTATTAACAGGTGCTGTGACTGACACAAATGGTTAAGCACCACGAAAACTGTACTTTTATAGTTACACAGACTTAATATTTCAATTATTTCAAGCTTTCTTAAAATTAGATAAGTTATTGACGACAAAGGGTTTTTTTCGTGCACGGAGCTTTAAAGAAAGATAAAACTTCCAAAGTAAACAATCTGTAAACAATTGCTTGCGTATTGTTCTCAGGTCGAAAGTTATAAACTTGAGATAGTTTTCCGTAAATTTTCCTGCGCTTGCATCACACCCTGTCAGAAGTATTCGGAGCATAGTAGGTAGGTATAGGTTTTAGCGCGTAACCTTATATTACAAAACTCGTAAAACCCGCTGAGTGACTGGTGTTGAGTACCGTTGTCTCGACATATTACGCGATTTCCTAGCAAACACCCCGATCACGAAAGATAAAAATGTTACTCGTAGTCGTGTCACGATTTGGCACTCTCAGCGTTTGTCGCTACCGTAATTTTGAACAAAAAAGTTTATGTCTTTATTTATAGTAAACTTTTTGCTGTCAAACATAACCTGCGACTCCTCGCTAAGTATCATATTTCTCCCCAAGATACTCAAGATAACAAAGCATTTGCACTGCATAAATAAATTGTGAGTTGAGTTCAATAGTGCTTCAACTCAAAGAGATTCTCTATATTTCTGTGACTCAAAACGTTCAATACAGAGACGGTAAGTACTGAGGAAATCGTGTTCGAATATCATTGGACCAATTTTCACTGTCGGCGGTGGCAATGCCGTGTTGTCAAGTGTGTAATTCTTTATCGTTTTTGCATATTTTTCTTTTATTTGCTATAATTTATCGTCACAAAAAGAGAAAGCATCGTTGTGAGCGATAATAAATAAAGTTTATTGTTAAAATGTAAGTGTAGCTATGTAAATAGAGTAAAAATGATTTTGAATAATGTGAATTACTTAAATATAACGTAATCAGAATTAGTAAAGCGTAATGTAGGATGAACTAGATGTTAATGGACTAAGATTATGCGCACGTTGTTGTATCTGCAGAATAACGTGCTCAAATACACCTAACTTTCTCTACTAACATCAGTATTCCCGCTACGTACCCTTTTGTATAATGTCAGTGCTTAAATTCGTTAAAGGCTTTTATGAAAGAACACGAATATTTTCTTTTTCTTTATTAACGCGAGTATATTGAGTTAAACCGAATTGGGATGCTGCGAACGCTTTAGCGCTTTCACCAAAACAAAAAAAGTTACTTCGCGTGTAGTGTATCTAAGTTTTGAAGGTAACATACCTAATAATTACGTGATACGACTTCAAAATGAACGTTCGCGGCGATATATTATTTACGATGCCGGAGAAAATAAAGAAAAATTCGTTGCTTTGAATTATTTACTTTTATGGCTGAAACCCTTTCATATATTCGAATGTCGTAAGAAATATTGGCAACAAAGCGAAAAAGAATTTTATTGTGAAGCCACATTCTGTTGGTGTCGGTTTCTCTAGCCTAAGAACATTCCAGCGTTTGTCACTTGATACGTGACTCGTGAGTGCCACGATCTCGTTGTGGACTGAACCAAAAACCGATGCTCAACAATACCCTCATATTGAAAACGTTCCTTTGAATTTGCTGATAGTAAAACAAAGCTGGCATGATTTTTGTGGGATAAATAAACAGGACCTGTTTTTTGAAGAAATGGTTCTTAAGGGTGATAAACGTCACGCTTTTTCAGCAACTTTCAATGTAAAGTTTCATGTGAAAAACAAAGGTCGTTTTTTTAATGGCATCTCGCATATCAACCTAGGAGGTTGTCGGCTGTTAAACAGGACTTTCCTGTGGCTGCCTAAATAAATTAAGGGAGGCTTTAATTTATTTATGCAGCCACAGGAAAGTCCTGTCGGCAGGCAGCTACAGCATACATCTTAGAAACTAAGTGACTACACGCTAAGGGCACCTCCTATGGGTTACGGACCTCGGCTTAGGGCATCGTGGAGGGAGAACAGCAAAGGATAGGCTGGATTGGATTAATATTATTATTAGGGGAATTTAAAGCTACAGAGTCAGCGGCGCGGGCTCGCTCGAATAAGAGTCGGGACGGGAAACCAAGGTCCTAGGTCGGTGATGATGAGAACTCTTTATACTGCTCTATTAAGCCGAAAGGCGCAATCTCTGAGATACGGCCTTTTAGTTTTTTTATACCATTAAATAGCTATAACAATTACGCATCTAATGGTATTAAGCAAAATAGCGCTATCTAACTTAAAACAAACAAAAACCACTACAAAGCCTTTTATGCTTATGTTTCCTTAAATTACAATTTTCTCAAAACTTACTGCGATTAAGATAGCGCCTTTTGGCTTAGCAGAGCAGTATAGGAGACTCGTCTCAAAGACTCGACAAAGCCAAACTTAACTTTTAAACGATAATGGTAAGTGTGGGGGGGCAAGTAGCTCACACATTTCTTTGACATAATCAACGCTTACCAAAACTAAAACCTGTCTGCGGTTTCGCTCTCAAAACTAAGTGACACAGAAAGCGCTTAGGCTTATTTTAAATTCTTTGAGAGCACAATTAAAACTAATTACATAGACCTCGGCTTTGACGTCTAACTTCACATTTGGAAGACAGTTATATACCTTCTATCTAACTGAACACGAGGCTCTGTTAAAGTAGGACAATAAATTTTACAGTACTTTATCAACTTTTTTAGAAAACATTTAATTGACGTCAGCAGCGCTTATTAAAAAAACACAAGGATAATTTATTGTTGAAAACAATGGCAAACTGAGGATGTGAATTGTTTTCTACCAAATATTTTAATTTTTATGCGGTAATTTGTAAGTTCAAAAGTGTCTGATAAAATGTATGCGAATTTTTTGAACCTGAAGTCAATGACAATGTTATCATAAATAAATAAATTATACTTTCAATTAATTTTTTAACTTTCTTTTGTTGTCCTGTTTAAAGTGTTATTTCATTATTTATATTAATATTTTATGTATTATAAATTCATAAATGTGGGATCTGCACTATTCTTACTTACTCTTTGGAATTCATGAATTCATTCGTTCATACAAAAATACTTATCAAAAACAATAACCTCATAAACATAAATTAACCATTTTTTTTAACACCTGTACATTCTCAGCATGTGTCCAAACACATATACAATAGGTATTGTTATAGAAGATTTAGCACTGCTTTTAGGTATAAATTTATGATAATTGAACGTTTAAAATTAATTATATTAAACAAATATGCTTTCTCAGTAATTTAAGGCGTATACCACCATGTAAAGTCAGGGAGATTAATTGTTTAGGTAATTCACTACCAACTTAAATTGTCCGTAAATTTTAATCATAATTGTCATTCTTCGACAGCTGTATGAAATTACTATAACACGGCAAATTTTCGTAGGGTTTTATTAATTTTTCTAACTGCTGTTTAATTTAGCTCTTATTGAATTCATGATAATTAATGACTTCTACTGTTTAATGAATGAATAATGTTGCTTGATCAAGTGTGCCTTGTTTTGATCCTTTATGACGTTTACTTTTTATTATTAGAAATTCGTTTTCAAGGTAACGGCAACGGTTAGTAAGCTGTTCGAAGCAGTGTGATCTTTATCCGGCCTATGTATACCTTCCAGGTGTAATTGAAATAACTGAATACCTGAAAAGGGGTAATAATTGTACTCATCATACAACTCAACAACATCAACCTATATACGAGGGCGGAGTGATAAGTCTGGTAAAAATCTATTTTGGAATAAAATTATCGCAAATTGCATGTAACCTCCTTGTTCACACCTCTTTTGAGGCACTATATTTAAATTTTCAGCCAGTACCGCCGGTTAGTTTTTTTTTGAGAGCCATTAAATAAAAACATTTGAACGCATTTTCGCAAAGATGGAGAAAAGTGAATTTCGAGTATTGATTAAATATTATTTATTGCGCAAAAAAACTATTACGGAAACGAAACAAAGGCTTGATAAATATTATGGGGACTCTGCTCCGTCGATTAAAATGATTCATAAATGGTTTACGGATTTTCGGTGTGGGCGTACAAGCACAAGTGATGCTGAACGCCCAGGACGCCCAGTTGAGGTCACTACTCCAGAGATGATCGCTAAAATCCATGACATAATGTTGAACGACCGAAGAGTAAAAATGAGCGAGATAGTCGAGATAGTAGGTATTTCAGACGAACGTGTGCGCAATATGTTGCACCAACATTTAGATATGAAAAAGCTCTCCGCGCGATGGGTGCCGCGTTTACTGACTATTGATCAAAAACGCATGCGAGTTACCACTTCGAAGGCAGGTTTGGCGTTGTTACAACGGAATAAACCTGTTTTTTTGCGTCGTTATATAACGGTAGACGAAACGTGGATCCACCACCATACACCAGAAACCAAGGAACAATCGAAACAATGGATTGCTAGGGGCGAACCAGCTCCGAAGAAGGCCAAAGCAGTTTTATCGGCCAATAAGGTGATGGCTACAGTTTTCTGGGACGCACGTGGGGTAATCCATATTGACTACCTAGAGAAGGGTAAAACGAGCAATGGCGAATATTATGCCAATTTATTGGACCAATTTAACCAAATTTTGCCTGAAAAACGACCGCAATTGGCTAAGAAGAAAATCCTTTTCCAACAAGACAACGCACGAGTGCACACCTGCGCGATTGCCACGGCCAAATTACATGAGTTGCGATATGAGTTGCTATCTCACCCACCATATTCGCCAGATTTGGCCCCTTGCGACTATTTTCTGTTTCCGAATTAAAAAAAATGGCTCGGTGGAAAAAGATTTAGCTCCAACGAGGAGATCATGCTCGAAACCAATGCCTATTTCGAAGGGTTACCTAAGTCGTACTTTACGGAAGGGATCGAAAAGTTTGAGAAACGCTGGATGACGTGCATTGAGTTAGATGAAAATTACGTTGAAAAATAAATCATAATTTTTAAATAAAGTTGTCTCCTTGTTTCATTTTTACCAGGCTTATCACTCCGCCCTCGTAAGTATAATAGGTGGTCGAAAAAAAAGGATTTAATTATGCAGCAAAAACGACGAAAATATTAAAAAAATAACTCTTGAAGCTCTAGTTTACCTGAATACATTCGTGAACTTAAATGAAAAATAAAAATCTTACCACAACTAAAATAAAAAGTAACAACACTTTCACTTTCGATAAAAATTACTAAACAGAAAAAACGCGGTACATATTTTAATTAATCGAAGGTTTTTGCGTGCAAATCTGCGCGGCCACTCCACATTGACGTTCGATCACTGACTGACCCGGCGCGCGGCAATACGACTGTATAGAGGCGCGTGCGCACTTGCCCCTCGTAACTTCCTTTGATACATATCGTAAACAAACCTTTCTATCAGTTTATATATAAAAGAAAAAACACTTCAAGGACGCCTGAAAAAGCGAAGTTGTAAGTGTACAATGCAACTCAACCGCTTGGAAAATATTTCGATTAAATTGATATCAAAATAATTATAAGTGGTGTGCATAGCGTTGTAAGTTCCCGTGTATGTTCGCTATCAATTTTATTTCCATGTTTTTAAATACCCAAACGCCAATTAAGCCCGGGAAGAGGAAGAATTATCTGTCTAAGAGTATGTAAAATGTAAACGAACGGTGTCATTTCAGGGCAATTTAACACGAAAAAATATATAATATTCTTAGTTTTTAAATTTGTTTGGCTCGAAACTCAGCAACGCGAATACCGTTCGCTGACGCCATTAGGCATGAATTTCAATTAAGGTGTACATTAAGGTGTGCTCTTATTAAAGTTCCATAATAGGGAAGATGCCTGGGTAAAAGAAATGAAATTATAATTAGTCCGTCAGTCAGATAATAAAAAAATATTAGACACGTATTTTTTGCTTTATCATATTAATAAGAAATTACTTAGATAAACCGCATTTTAAGTTGGAGTGTGTTGGTCATTACGTCACTAGTACGTATAAAATATACATACTCGTGACGTCATGGCACATTTATCCTCAATGTACCGCCGTAATCTTTAGATTACGTAAAAAAAGAAAAAATACGTGTCCAATATTTTTTTATAATCTCAAAAACGGACTAAAAACAAATTTTTAGTCATCATCCCTATTCTAAGGTTGCACAGTAATTCAAATATCCGCAAATTTCCTAGAGATTCTCTTTTCTTCGCTTCGTCATACGATTGTAGCTGTCAAGCAATTCAACGGGCCTATCGCAATGAAATGAGTTGTATAAGCTTATCTCTTCTAATCGATGAATCATTTCAAGAGATTATTTTATAATTAATCATGTCGTATTTTTAGAGACGAACTATTTTCGAGTATCATTGAACATGAGTCCAGCGTAGGCCTTAATACATACCCTACGCTAGCGACATGTCTTCGGTATTGTAATAATAAGTTCAAAAACTAAAACCAGACTACTGGAAAATCACGCAAAAAAAAAAATATATATAATGGCATACGACGACGCCTTTACTTTGACCATTTTTGTACCTATGTCTTGATTTCTGTCTGAAATATTTTCTTGCTTCATAATAATTTTTAGAGCGTGATTTTTCAGTAGTCGGGTTTTAGTTTTTGAACTTACTTTTTATTTAAATTATTTTGGGGTTATAATTTATTGATAAAGTCTTTGCCAGAGTTGCTTAATTTTTTTTGTTTAGGTTTTATGTATTAATTTTACAGCCTCGCCTTACGTAGTAGACTCACTTTTGCTTGTTTTTAACAATTTAAACATATTTATATACTTAGACAATATGATATATAATTATACATATTTGTGATGTGCTGACCAAGGCATTTCATTGAATACCCAACATGGCATAATTAAAAACAGTTTTTTTTAGTTCATGACTTTATGGCCTCTAGACCGTGCCATATTGAATTTATTGTAACGTCACATAGCCTTTAACCAACGGACGATTAAGACGCTTCCGACGAAATAATGACCAGTAGTTTAGAAGTTATGAGGTAACAGATGAACATACATACCGGTTAAAATCATAACCCTCCCTTTTGCTTCGCCGTAGTCAGGTAAATACGTGGCTATCACGCGGCGTCAGCGTCGCGTATGTACAGTTTATGTTTGACCAACGCCACATGAAAAAATATTATGCCATGCAAGTACAGATGGGAGTAATGGGTAGTTAACCAGTAAGTAGTAATAAACATCTAAACGATTAGATTGCATCACGAGTTGCCCGTTACAATTGATTCGAGTAGTAACCAAGTACCTACCATTATACGAGTACATTCGTTGCGTTATCAAGGCATAAACATCCAATTTCGTTTGTTGAGCGCATTTGTGACGTGTAACATTTTTTGTCTCGCTTTCCTGCAATCTGTGGGAGCGATTTCGTGAAAAGGGACGGAAATGTGTAGCAGGAAGCCGGGGTAGCGCGCGCTATTTGATTTGACCAATGAGCAATCAACCCATTTTCCGAGAGTTTGGTAGTGACAGCCAAGATGTCAGATGTTACACATCATTACGACTACTAATAAGGCTCGCTCGTTTTTTTCCACAATTTAACGACCATTAACCTCTTATGTTTTTCTTTTCGTGTGGTTAGTGACTAAACTGGTGCCAGAGCTTTAAATCCGTCCATGGGCCTCTGACTTGGCTTCACAAAAAGTCGAGAAATATCGCTCAGGCATGCCGGTTTCCTCACGATGTTTTCCAGCACCGTTTTTGAAGCAAGTGATAATTGTACATTACGCACAAGAATCCGAATAGTCAGAGTTGCGTGCCTTGGGTTCGAACTCGAGCTATGGCTTGGCAGTCTGACGGTCCTTACCTCTTAATAAACGCGGCGTAAAAAAAAATCGAGGTTTAAGTTTAGCATTACTGAAAAGTAATGCCACTGGGTTTATTACATTACATAATATAATCACGTCAGTATTACTCGAAGACAGAGGTGTGTATATAGTACACCCCCATTTCGCCAGTTATGTTTAAGTCTCATGTAATAAGGGGAGGGGGGTCCCTTCTTTGAAGAGTGGCTTGAGAGGCGCCATGGCGTCCTCACCTTCCGCCTGACGCAGGTCCTCACCGGACACGGTTGTTTCGAGAGGTTCCTGTGCCGCATACGGCGGGAGGAAACGCCCGGGTGTCACCAATGTGTGGATCGCCCGGAGGACACGGTGAGGTCTGCCCGTCTTGGGCGGAGCACCGCCGTGTCCTCACGGAGGCGATCGACGGCGACGATCTCTCGCCTCCGGCCCTGGTTCAGGCCATGGTTCGGAGCGAGAGTGCATGGGAGGCCGTCACCTCCTTCTGCGAAGCAGTTATGCTCGCGAAGGAGGAGGCGGAGCGCGCGAGGGAGATGCAAGATGCGCGCCCCCGCGCCCCTAGTCGCCGCAGGAGACGCCCCGGGCGTCGGGAGTCGCGAGCCGACTCCGGCCACCGTAGGCGCGGGCTTGCGGACGGTGAACAATGGGTAGCTCGCCGTCCGATGTGGACCAGGCCCGGGTCGACGGCGCGTTGTGTTCCACGCGCGCCTCAAGGAGATGTCAGCACCAACTGACGGGGTCGTCGTCGGGTTGCGGGTTTGTCCGAAAGGCATATCGCGGCCCCGGCACACGGGCAACGGAAGGAACACGGGTGGGTTTTAGTCAGTAAAAGTCTGACACGCCCTCTCGCTCCGCCCAGAGCGGGAGAAGTCATTTGATGATTTCCCATCCTCAAAAAAAAGGTTGCTACTGAGAAATCACAGATGGAAAGACCCAATAACACTTTGCCCGACCCGGGATCGAACCCAGGACCTCATGCTTAGCAGTAGCGCTTGCGACCACTAAATCAACGAGGCAGTCGTCTATTAATAAGTGGGTAAGTGATAAAATCCGAATATTTCATATTTGAATTGGTGTTTCAATACAAATATATTATGTATAGGGAAACTATTATAATGTAATTGGATGCTAGCAAACATAGGAAGACTGTAAGAACAATTAACTAAATGTAAGAAACTATGAAAATAACTAAGTACGGTACCTATAGAGTCTCTATTCTGGTTCATTAATGTAAGCCTTATCAAATCGGTATGTATGAAAGGAATGTTTAAAATAATACTCTGGAAGGAAGTCCGGATGTCAGAGTTCCGATTTATCATACTTAGTACTTATAACATCCACAGGAATTAAATTGTGGGGGAGTTAATAGATAGCTTATCAAACTCAGACAAGAGAATGTCTGACTTGCAGTTAAAGTATCATATTTTGTGCAAAATAGTTATAATTATTATTATGCTGAACCTAGTACTTAATGGCATAAAAGGTAATAATCCCAGAATTTAATAAAAAAAGAGCTGCATTTTTGCTACAATCTGAAGATGAAAAACGGTTTTGGCACACACACCACAAAGTTATAGTATAGACTTTGGGATTATTTTAAAAACTTACTGTTTTGGCCTATTTTACTTGTATGAACAGTTTGCAGAAAAGTTAGTTTCAGGAGCAATGGTTAATGTTACTGCTAGGTACCATAGATGAATTCAGATGATTCACTCTGCAAAATCATTTAAATAAAAAGCGACTCTAGCGCACAGGATTAATTACTTACAGTTATATTCACCTAGAAGTTCCGTCTCTTTCTATCGCGTAACTCTTATATCTTCTGACTATGTCACACTCACTGAATTGGCCGGACAAGATGGGCCCGCTGCGTATTTGTAGCTTCATACCTAAAATGCGGAGAGAACCATCTATTCATCTACGTTGCTACATAATATTTTCTTTATAAAAGTGTTTACATTTTTGTAACAAATAAACCAGGACGCTTTAATTAGTGTATTTTATGAATTATGATTGCATGATATTAACTAACTGAACTACATCAAATTATTATTTATTTATTTGTCCTGGCACTGGAATGCAGCAATTTATCCAACGTAGCAAAAAATAGTTGGTTAGCATTAATAAGAATTGATGGCTAAGTAATCAAGAGTGAAGAGTACAGCAATAGCATGGAAGGTAATAGGTTATACGGGCTGGTGTCTGCAACTCCACGGCAAAGCGCGTATTTTGTGTATGGGTAGGAAAATCCATTATGCGATCCATCCCAGCTTCTTAAGGAAGGTCAGCAACGTCAATCTGATCAACTGGGGTAGGTGGCAACGACCCGGCAGTTTTGCAACACATGAGCTGCTGTCTCGTCATTATCCATGCTGGCCCAGCACAGCGGCCTGGTACTACCCAAGGCGTTACTGGTCTTCTTGGTATTACTGACAATAGAATGGAAATAATTTAGCAGCAACAGCCACATCTTGGTGGAACTACTACCTGCTGCTTCATACGAAAGTTGTTTTTGACGTGACAACGTCTTATAAATTGGTTTGCCGGGTGACACTTCAAGAAACTGCGTTACGCTCCGCTCACGTTATGCGCTCACAATGAGAGCGAGTGAGAGGCACGCGTCCCTTCCACTCGGGCATGGTTAGCCCGCCTAAGAGCGAGAGAGACAGACATAAAAAGTGAAAGGCACGCGTCCCTTCCACTCGAGCACAGTTAGCCCGCCTAAGAGCGAGAGAGACAGAGCGAGAGAGAGAGAGTGAGAGAGATAGGCATACACACCGGTTCATGTCTTGCGCTTCTATTTCGCTTAGGCGCCTGCATACAAGTTTACACGTTGCCAGTTAATTGTAAAACAATTGTGTAGTGATAATGTGAAGGTAGTTTCGTCCATCGCAACAATTCAAACAGCAAAGGTTAAATACGAATGAATATTCACATTAAAATTATTTTACCACTCAAAGTCGTTGTCACGTAAAACTTTCGCCCGTATACCGACTTTACAGGCAACCAATTTTTTTTTTATTGCGGGTCATATTATAGCATAATTATACTTTCCACCAGTTTATTTAACAGTCTTTGTTCACGGCTTTCAAAGTATAAACAGTTTACTTAAATGACAGATGTTTTATGTGAAAGGGATATACTAGTACTTTAATTATAATGAAAGTATAAAATTAATCATTGTTATTTTAAAATGGTATTTCTTTTTTAAGTGGATACTTAAATATTATTGCAGTTAACATAAAATCAGGACTGGATTTGATTATTTTCACAGTTCTGGGATAATATACATACATTATTATATCAACCGACTCAAAAATAAACATTGCAGAGCATGACAGCAATTTAAAAAAAAAAATACACATGCAAAAGAAGAACACAAATAATTTTGTAAGTTTTTCATTGAAGAAGTAATTGGAATATCTAAGCTAAAGCGCCTACCGATATTGAAACAAGAACCATATGTCTAAGTAATTAAAATTACATGGAAGTTCTGTACACAAGGCCATAGCACAATATGTTGGCATGAACCAGCAGTAACCGCACGGGTAATTACAATTCACATTTAACTTTAAAATATTAAAGTCATGCACTTTTTATTTCTTATCGCGCTTACCGTCGGGATTATTTAAATTGTCGCCAGATGTTAATTATTTGACTAAAACTACACAACATATTATGTGGTATGTATTAGCTGTTCAAGAATAGCTTCACTATTTATTGATTACATTATTCTATTGATCGTGTAACAAAAAACGGTGCAATCCATGCTAGATTGGGAAGGAAAACACTTACCGAAATCCAGCTGTCCTGCCTGCAGCGGATTCTTGTATTAAATATTTTAGTAAATAACAAACATTTTCGATTGCTAACGCATTCAATACTTATCAGTAAACGGATTTCAATATTTTATAAAAATATGGAAAGAATTTAAAATCTTTCGCATCCAAGTGGTGTCGAGTGTTGACAAATTTTAGCTTCTGTCAATGTCAAACGTGTCGATTCGACGTTTACAACGTCATTACCGTTTCGTTTTACGTAGTTGTCTGTTTAAGTAAAATTTTACTTTTTATGTTTAAACAGCAAGTTTATTAATTTGAAAAACACATGCTGTTGAAAGTATCCTTTTCCAAAAAAAAGTGTACACAAAATAGGGTCTCATAAATAGAGAAACAGGTTGCCACGTAAGTAGCGCCTCGCCAAATAGTGAGCGGAGAATTTGCGTATCTTTTGCTCTGAATAAGTTAGATCTACGTACGTACGTACTAGTTATAAATGTTATAATTCAGGTTACATTTTTATGTTAAATATTCAGAGGCGGATTAGCAGTCTCGGCCACCCTATGCCGTTTAGTAGTAGGACCTTTCTGCTAATTTTGCGTAAAAATTTGACGAACATTGTTGTCGTCGATTTGACCAAAAAGGATTTTATTTTTTCGGTTAGAAGTTATGCTAGCATTACTATATTTTAATTAACAGTCATCGCTTTATTATTAGAGCAGTGGTGGCCCTGTCGTAACGGCTGCGACTTACGAGTTGCAGGTCCTAAGTTCGAACCCTGACAGGCGCTTTACTTTGTGTAAATTATTTCATCACCACTGCTCTCAAACCGGTGAAGGAGAACATCGTGAGGTAACCGGCAGTCCTAGAACCAAAAATTCGAAGACAAGTGACATCTACCAACCCGCACTGGGCCCGCAAAGGAGGCATGTGTCCCAGAAGTGAGACATTATAGACTGTATATGCTCTATTATTTACTTAGCTGGGATATTGCCAGCCGCAGGCGCAGGTTGGCCGCTCTTAAATCTGGCCGCCCTGGGCCAGGTCGGTCTTATGGAAACTCCACCTCTATACATGTTAAAGAGTGCTTTTTTCCCACCAAGCTTCTTCCACAAACGCTCGTTTCTGAGTCCGACACTGCTATCAGTTACCCTAGGTAGATATCCAAGAAACTCACAAACTCGTTCGTCACGTTTCATGGGCAACGTCAACAGTCACGCTTGAACCCACAGGCTGGGCCGTACTTTTTGAAAAGTAGGAATACCTACCTCGTACTCGGGTGAGGAGTTCCGTGTTCCCACATATCATGCATGACGAAACTTGGTAAACATGTGTCTACTTTTTTATTCATTGGGCCGAAAGCTATATTAATTCCTTTGCTTGTTTGGTTTCTCTTTGCTTTATAAAATGTTAGGTTTATGGATTGGTGGAGCTCGAGATGGTTATTGTTTTAGGTTTTCTTACATTATTGTGCTATTTGATTTGCGTAGGAGTTCAAACTGAAACATTTTATTATTTAACATTGATTATGGGTGAAAGTGATACGATACCTAGTAAGCTTGGAATAAATGAATTCTGCATTGATAAACACTTTGAGATTTGCGTGCTTGAAATCAAATCTGAATGTTTTATTAGGCATGTATTGTTAGGCCGCATAAACTACTCAAACTGCGAGACCACCATTAAAACTAACTGAGAAAGAAAAAAATTAAAAGAAAAAAATATCCACATAGTCCTCACATTCACAATAATTAAATACTTTACAAAGTAATCATGTCATTTTGTATGTAATATTTAACAATTATCGTGTGGTGCCGGACGTAAAGAATAGTATAATCCCATTTCTGCCCGTGGGTGTCGTAAAAGGCAACTAAGGGACTCACTAGAGAATGGGCTGCAGCGTTCCCTATGCATCTTAACGCCATACTGCGATCGCCAACCCGCCTGCCAAGCGTGGCGATTATGGCAAACCTCCCCATTTGGAGGAGGACTATGCCCAGCAGTGGACGTCTTTCGGCTGGAATGATGATTTAACAATATGATGTCAATGTTTGTATATATGATGTTTTGTTTGTTGTATAAAACTGGTATATTTTGATGATTTTACGGAATAATATCAAGTTTTATATGATGGTTGATGATCAGCTTGTGATGGTTTTATCACAAGGCTTAGCAGAGCGAACAGCGTAATCCCAAGCTTCTAAATAATCTGAAAATTTATAGTACCCTTTTTTCTCAACTAAAGCACAAGGAAGTGGTGAAGAGCGGGCGTTTTGGGGGACTGTCATATGTAATTTTGACGTCCAAAGAGTGCTGATTCTTAGCCTATTCTAATTATATGACTTTTGATTTGATTTTCATTTTGAATCATACTATGTGTCTACAGAACACCCTGATTTAAAATTATAGTACATTATTTACTGAGGCGATACAGCAATGTCTTATGTCACGGGCGCTATAGCTATATCTATTGAATCCCGAACACAACGAAGGTTTCCAGGGCTTCAGCTTTGAGTTAACTCATGAGTTAAGACTAGAGTATAGAATCCTAAGTGCAGCGTGGGATTCAAGTTTGCCCAAGACGAAGACATCTTTATCTCCGAAGGGAATACCTAGTTATGTATGTGCAGTTTCATACATTATTTTATCAAAATTCATGCAATTTCAATAAAAATCCATTAAATAATATTGTAAATAATTATGACGCCCTTAAAACATTATAACGCGGAGGTTTACGCCACAGCAACCGATCAGCTGTTGCGATGACATGCCGCCATTACCGCCACAGATCATTTATAAACAGCAGTTGGGTGATTCTATTATGCACAATATTCTTTATCCCACTTTATCACATTTTAGGATTCCGTTCTCAAAGAGTTCCAAAAGGACCTAATTACTAAGGCTACGCCGCCGCCGCCGCCGCCGGACACTGGATCGAAAATCGCGCTTCGATTTTTTTTTAATGGTTTCTATAATTGTAGTAGATATTATGGTCAAATATGTCACATGAAGTAATTTTCATGAAAACTGAGGACTATTTTTATTGCGAAAAAAATGTATGGAGCAGGTATGAAAAATCAGGATGTCAAAACTTTCCGTTATATCCTTACAGAACGTTATAGTACTAATTATTTATGATTTTTTGCCATACTTTATATTACGGGAAATATTGCACTTTCGTTTTTAAATCGTGGAATATCAAATATATTTTTTCTTATGTATAACAATATTTTTAATATTAAAGACAACAAAAAAAAAAACGAGAAGTTGAAACACGTAGGTTAAATCACATGTTATAAGCTACCTATATTCATAATGTCTGCAAATATCTGAGATACCTACCTAAAGCTGAAATGATGACTCGCATATTTATAAACTGCATTACTTATAAATTGGTATATCTACCTACCTAATGGTTTCCATCAGAACTAAAAAGGTTTTAAAACAAACATCTCATTGTGTAGTCTACTCGACGACTGGGCCACAGGAAATAGCTAGTTCCTTACTTTATCGAATCTTTAGATTATCTCCTTTGGGATATTGTAGTCAGTATCGTCTTTGAGAGCCATATTCGAAGATGTTTTTGCGAAAATACTGTTGAAATAAGGAAATTCCCTGTTATATTTACGATAGCAATGTCTTATGAATAGACGGAAATAAATCTTTTACGGATGTACACCTGCCCCAATATGTAAAAATAATTGGCTACCTACCTACTTTTTACCAGTAAACTGGTAGAAATCGTCATGGAACGAAAAAGCGTTATGCCCTCCATGCGACATTCTCTATGAGCAAGTGTGAATTTGGTCAAAATGAAAATCCAAAATGGCGGCTACGAACATTTTCAAATGTTTCGTCATGGGTGTCGTTTTCATAGTATTCGAGGGTGCTAAAGCCGATAATGAGATCAAAATGTAAATCCAGCATAATCTGTGAACTATAGAACGTCATAGAGTGCGCGCATTGCGATGAAAAAAACGCATGCAGTTCATTCGCAGTGCTAGTCCTAACCTACCTTCCAACCCTGACCTAACTACCTACCTACTTATGTAGTTACAGTAATTTTTGGGCATCTTTCTTAGTGTAATGTTTACGTTAAGAATCTAGATAAATACCTACAGTAGGTAGGTACTTACTTTTGCAATAGGGGTGCACCTATTAATAGTTCATTACTGCCGCTAACATGGGCGTATCCATCAGGGTAGAGCAGCTGTCCCTCCCTGGATTTTGTATGCCTAAGTACTGTTGTAGAAGTTATGTTCCAGTCATGTTAAGACTTACTTTACAATTACAATCGGTATAAATTATGCGGTAATTAAAAAAAAGAACCGACTTTTCGTCTTGTACCTAACATGCATAACCGACTTTAGCCGAACATCGAACCTCCTCCTTTTTTTAAGTCGGTAAAAAATACGCGAACGCAGCGGCAATATCAAACTATGTAAAACATTTGCGGGGTGAAATTTGTGATTTGCTCCTCCCCCGGCCAAAAGCTGGGCAAGCATGGCCGCTAATATGTAAATAGTAAATAATGTTCGAATTTCCAAGCATGTTTGAGTTAAGTATAATTATTTTGAAATAGTAGGCTGGAAAATATCCGGACGTCTTCACTTCATGCAGATTACCGGCCAGCGCCAGTGGTTAGTAGGTAAGTACCAAAAACAAAATGTTTCATGTTACTCTACAGCCGTGTTCCAAACGCCTGCACCTAGGTATGTTAAAATCTCGAGGATTAGTCTCGTCACTTTTTAGGGTTCCGAAGTAAACAAGGAACCCTTATAGTTTCGCCATGTCCGTCTGTTTGTCCGCGGCTTAGCTCAGAGACGGTTAGTACTAGAAAGCTGTAATTTGGCATATGTATACATATTAATCATGCTGACAAAGTGGTAAAATAAAATCAAGTTTATTTTTTTATACGGTACCTCCCCTACACGTAAAGTGGGAATGTTTTTTCTTATCTACCCCATGTTGTGGGGTATCGTTAGAAAGGTCTTTCAAAAATATTGTGAGTTTGTCAAAACTATTTTTGAATTTAGGAATCCGTTTGCGAAATATTAAGCTTTTAACGGATTTTTTTTGTCAGTGTCCCCCCCCCTCCCCCCCTTCTAGCTAAATGGTTGTACTTGGACTTGTGAAAAAATTTACAGCAGTAGTATATATAACGAAATTAAAAGGAAAACAATGAGAGCTAAGTAGGCTGTACAGTTTAATGAGAAATAATCAACCAACTTAAATATGCGGTTTGAAAAACATGATCTCCCATACATTTCGTATGGGAGAACATGTTTTTCAACTACAATGTTAAGTTTGTTCTTGGGATAAATTCATCCCAACTACGGAACCCTTCATTGTGCGTAGTCCGACATGCACTTGGCCGGTTTTTCTGAATAGCGTGGTTAGCAGATTAGCAATTTCATTTACCTACCTTGGCACCTACTATAACTCTGACGAGACCTCGTATCTTTATCTGCCGTGTTCATTCTATAACAGTATGTATACTCCATAAGTTAAGGTAGTTAAGGCGAAAGCGTCAAGGTAGCCCGCGAAATTCAAATTTTCTTACGTTTTTTGCAATTTGAAGGTCAGTATCATGATCAAATGTTTATTCATAGAATTATAATCATAAAAATTATCAATAGAAGTCTCTAAGCTCATATAATCGCATTGAATGACTATTTCATAAAATCATGACATTTGACGATTGTGCTTACTTATGGAGTTGTATTGCTGATTGTAATGTTTATAATTATGTAAAGCCATATTGGTTACGGTCGCGAATCATATTTTAATCAACGTAAAACCTGCAAAATGTAAAAAAACTAAAGAAAATTTGTATTTCGCGGGCTACCTTAGCGCATGCCCCATAAAGGTAAAAAAAACCACACGAGGAGACAGCTGTCAAGTAGACTAAACGTAATACTTGTCACTTCAGTGGTATTGCTACGTCACAGTTGTAGGTACTCTTCAATTTAGCAACATTATAATTCGTTGACGTTTAGAGTTTAGTTTTCTCTTTACAATAGACAGATTACAAAATATTATATTGTTAATACAAATCTAACAAAAAAAATGTGCTCAAGCAGTTACATCTGCGAAGAGTAGTTTAAGAATGAATGATAAAGTTTAACATACATTAATATAAGAGGAAGGAAACTATTGTAAAAATCCAAAATATATAAACAAGAAAGAGTCATCTATCAAAACCCTTTTTACGATTTGTTTGCCTTTATATAACTACCTAAACCTATGGAGTATATTACTTTTAGCATTGAAATGCTAACTGTACTAGGAAGTTATCGGGATACCTACTATGTTGGAGGGCATTAAATCACAAGCAAAATTAAATTTTACTATTTATTAAATCAGAAGCAAAATTAAATTTTACTATTTATTAAATCAGAAGCAAAATTAAATTTTACTATTTATTTCATGCGACTGTGCTCACTTTTAAGCGCCTAACATATTACTACATATATTACTACATGTTGTTCCCATTTTCAGACTACCTTTACATTACCTATGTAACATGTTTTACCGTATGGTTGGAATTAGAACTAAGGAAATGGATTAAAATAAAAAATCTGGGTTTTAAATGATTTCTTTATTGGCGGGAAGATGTCTTTTTCTATGAGTCTGCTCTTCGAATGGAGTCCGTGGTTACAGCATGCTGAAACAAAAACAAAACAGTACAAAGTTTCACATAAATTCAGCTAAATGGAAGAGGCACGTGGCGCTCCAACAGCGGTCTAAAACGTTTTGTTAAAATGTATGTGGTCATACATACATATGTATGTGGGTCGAATCTGAAACGATATAAATCACAGAGCAGGCGTTATGCACATAACTCTCTACTTCGGACTCGGACCACTTGACATTAGCAAGGTCTTGTCCCCTGCCAAAGAGTTATGTTACTCTTTTATATCTGGAAAGGTCGAACTAACAAAAGAATCTATTGGTAGGTAATAGATACTCGTATTATGTTTGACATTTAAAACAAAATGCATAGATTTTTGTATCCAAACATTAAGCGGTAAGAGCGCGCTAGCGACAACACGCGGCATTTGTAGGACACATTTCTGCCGCGCTCTTGTTAAAAATAAACCGACGAATGTTCGCGCGGCAGTCGTCCAATAACAGCGCGTAAGGCCGCGCGCTACAGCCGCGCACGATTACCGCAATTTTTTTTTTTATATGATCTAGGGCTTCTCGCAGGTTACCACTAAGGTTGTAGCTGCTTAACCGGGCTTTCCTGTGGCTGCCTTAAGCTTCTACACTCATAGCCACCAGCCAGGGGCATAAACTATTCTAATTAAAACTAGGCGAACGCTCGCTAAGGGCACCCCCTGTGGGGTACGAACCTCGGTTTAGGGCGTTCGCTGAGGGGAGGACAGCAAGAGGGACAGGCTGGATCAAAAGTATATCATGATTATTGATCGGGGAGTTTAAAGATACAGGCTCAGCAACGACGCGGGCTGGCGCATCGTCGAGCAAGGGTCGGGGGGGATTCCAGCTCAATGTTTGGACACACCTTTTTATGTATCACGCGATGCAGTGACGCCCTAAGCCGAGGTTCGTACCCCACAGTGGGTGCCCTTAGCGAGCGGTCGTCTAGTTTTAATTTAGAATAGTTTTGTCCCTGGCAGGCTTTGAGTGAAGAAGCTTAAGGCAGCCACATTAAAGCCCGGTTAAGCAGCCACGACCTTAGTGGTCACCTGCGAGATGCCATAGTAAAAAAAAAATACCTGTAGCTATTTTTATTTTTTTACTTTTAGTTTAAAAACAACCAAGAAATGGAATTAACTAATGGTTCACGGTACTGACCATTGCAAGTCTGTGTGTTAACCTAAAGATATTGCTAATATAATGTGAGGCGAATTATTTAATTAAATCGGCGACCTCAAAAGAGCGAAAAAACATTAATTGAAGCGGATATCTGTTAGACCAGATTAGAATAATATTCTCATTTTAATAAGTTATAAAAACTAGTCGACACTTATAATATACTAGCTCAAGTCAAGTCATAATAAGACACCACGATAAACATTAACAGTCACACCGCCCGCGCTATAACTTCGTTTTCGCTTAGCGTTCTTTCAAACTTTTTTCCTTTTGTCCGGCTCGTAAGAGTTGTAGCGTAATGTTAAATAGCCTTCCTCAAGAATTGGGCTATCAAATGCAAAAAGAATTTGTCAAATCCAACTGGTTCCAAAGATTATTGCGTTCAAACAAACAAACAAACAAACTCTTCAGCTATATTATATTAGCATATATTAACAAAAAAAAAATGTTCCTTAGTTTTTTTTTAACTTTTTGCCAATTTTAAATTGATATTCTAATCGAAACAAAAACGCGCGGAACAAGGAACCAACATCAATGTGTTAATGATATAAAATAGATAAAATTTAAATGTTTGTTTAAATTAACTAACTTTTTATAGAACATCATTTATACATTAGTGTGAGGTATGACCGTGTGATGCCATAAAGTTAAAGAACTCGCTTGATCTTGAACTATGTTTTTGTGTATATTTATACTCATTATGGACTTTTTATAAAATATGAGTCACTGTTTTTGTGCCCATCCTTCGTTATTTTTATCGTTCTGTAATAAAAAAATAATAACAAACTGTGTATGCGCCTTATTTTAATCAATATTTTAGATAAGCTTTTAATGTTTTTCTTAAATGGCTCTATGAATCAATGTTTCAGCTCTGTAATTATTTTCGTCTTTTCAAAGGATCGTTGATTGACTCTGAAATCTTAATTGCATTTTGCAATAAAGTGTTCGATGTCAATGTCAATATTTTTAATCTGAGCTGAATGAAGGTTGATTCTGTGATGCAAATATTAATTTGAAAATGTATGAAATTCTACTATAAAGCAATCAAGATAAAACTGAATAACTTATTATGAAATCCAATCCAGTTTCTATTCACATATATCTCTTTGTTATGTCCCTAGTCCCAGTCCCAAAATTGTGCGGAGAGGTTATCAGTGGGACCTAATTTAATTCATTATGCCCTTGCCCGCCTTGTGTCGTTGTCGACCCTTCCACGACAAGGCGAAAATGTCCCTATGCAAAATTCTTTGACCGGGATTATTAATGTGACCAAATTTAACAGCCCTTTATTTCCATACGGTTTTTCCTTTAATTATGAATATTTAAGGTTAAAAAAACGAATGAGGACCTATTCAGATTTCTGGGTTTTAGGGTTTTAAAAAGACCTTGGAGTGAATAGCCTCCACACACGAGTTAGGTTGCCTTGCTGGCTTATCCGTACGATTTTAATCTTCACTTTTAAATAATAGATTTTTTCTATAGGCGATTCGCACAGACTTAATTGGCAACTCCAGAAATACGAGACGTATTAAGCAATTGGCACATTTTGAATTATACGGAACAAAATTAAGAAAAAATAATTGGCAAATATAGTTCCTAGTACACTTTTTTCTTGCATACAATTTAAAATGTGACAATTGCACTGCGATTCGCACAATCGACCAATAAGCCACCTTGCTGACTGGCTAGTATTTTTACCACGGGATAATCTTCCACAGTTCGTATTCGTAACGAAATGAGAGAAGAAGACCTTGTATATCTTTATAAACCTTGCATTTATCGTAGGATGATTTGATAATTCGAATTTTCGCGAAAACCCAAGGGAAGTTGCGAAAACACTGATAATTAGAAAATGGTGAAAACATTTCTGCGAGCAACTTGGAAGTAGGCTGTTGCAACAACTCGGTTGCTCACAGTTCTAACCTAACCTAACCTATTTCACCCAGTTGCTCGCAGAAATGTTTTAACGATTTTCTAATTATCAGGGTTTTCGCGAAAATTCGAATTATCAAATCATCCTACGACATATATATAATAAATTGAAGTCGCTTTTCATGTAAGTGTGTGTGACCACGCTGTTCTTCTAAACCACGCAGCGGATTTTGATGCGGATTTCACTGTCATTTAGAGGATTTCTTCCGAAAGGTTTATGTGTTTAATACATTAGTATTAAACTTACATATGATAAAGAAATCGTGATGGTTTGTCAAGCCATAAAAACGGTGAGAAGCAGGTCGCTGGTTATACATAGATCTCTACATCAACGTATGCAAACATCAATATCAGAAACCACTACACAAAATTTGATGAGCTTGATGAATTGGCTGGCGTCTGCAGATATGGGTTCTATTAGTTCCTAGCACACTTTGTGGCAAGTGTTACAATTAGTCGAGTGCTTTTGATGTGGGTGATGTAAGATTGAAATCAAATGTCTATTGAGTAAGGCGGAATATAATATCGCGTTCATTTAGTTTGTAGATGACGATATTGAACTGGGGCTATACGTATGAATTCAGGCAAAATAGGTATATAATATTAAGTAATAACACTCAGGAATGTCATATTTATTTATTTATTGTACACCAGAAAATACATAACAAAACGTACTATGCGCTTTCTGCGATCTCTTCCAGGCATAGTTTTTTTTTTTAGGGTGGGATGTTATCAAATAACTTCTCCCACTCTGGGCGGAGCGGGAGGGTGTGTCAGGCTTTTACTGACTAAAGCCCACCCGTGTTCCTTCCGTTGCCTGTGTGCCGGGGCCGCGATATCCCTTTCGGACAGACTCGCAACCCTGGCAGGCATTGGCCCTTACGAACCCGTCAGTTGATAATGACATCGCTTAGAGGCGCGCGTGGAACACAACGCGCCATCGACCCGGGCCATCGGACGGCGAGCTACCCATCGCTCACCGTCCGCAAGCCCGCGCCTACGGTGGCCGGAAGTCGGCTTGCGACTCCCGACTTCCAGGCAACCTTGGAATGCGTGTCAGTGATTGCGTGAACATAATGGAGTTGTCGTTGGTGCAAAATAATGAGTTTATTACAATATACTATAAATATAATAGATAAAAAGATATACATATGTAAATATGTACAAGGTGGATTTTTAGGGCAGTAAGGGTCTACGAAAGTCAGACATAGCGAAAACTTTTCCCATACTAGTGTAAACGTTCTAAATTATTTGAGGATTATTTTCCCAGAATTACAAAAATCACAAGCAAAAATCATCTTAATTCTGTAATCAAAGTGAATAAAATTATAACGCGTATTCTTTCAAACTAGAAGTAATTTTTTTTTTGTTCATTTTCGGCCTGTCTTCAATTGTAGCGGCTAGTCATCAGAAAAAGTAAGTTGGGAGTCTCATTTCCTACGAAATGTATGGGAAAAGTTTTTGGGATTTCTGACTTTTCCTAGATTCGATAGTTTTTTTTATCCCTATAAGATACAGGATCGATTCGCATCAAAAAAAGTTTTTGTGCAAATTGCCCATTTTCTTGCTGAATGACTACCATTTTCTCAAAATCTGTGAATGGGGATCAAAATTTTCTCAAAAAAATAAGAAAAGTCTCTTAAGTTCGTGTTTCTGTAATTACAACGGTTAAGGTACCCTAACTGAGGTTTGAGTACTAGAAAAGTCAAAAATCTCAAAAACTTTTACCTTACTTAAGGTAGGTAAGAAATTTGTTTATGATTGACCGGCTAGGCGAAAATAAACTTCGAACGAATACGCGTTATAATTTCATTTTCTTTGGAAACAAGATAGTTGGTTGCTTGAAATTACAAAAAAATTACTTCAAATAATTTTGAACTACTTGTATGGGGAACGGTAAAAAAGACTGCAAAAGTATAAAATTGCAAAAAAACGTTTGTATGGAAAAAGATTTTTTAAAGGTACAAACTACCTAAATTTTGTTATCCAATCAAATAAAATTATAACGCGTATTCGTTCGAAATTTGAAATACCTTTTTTTTTTGTTTATTTTCGGCCAGTATATCCATCGTGAAAAGTAGTTATGGAGTCTCTTTCCTACGAAACGTACGGGATTTTTTCGATTTCTTACTTTTTCTGGAAGGTACTCAAACCTCAGTTGGACCGGTAGAGATTTTTGATCCTTAAATGAAACAGGATCGATTGGCATCAAAAAAAGTTTTTGTGAAAACTGCCAATTTTCTTGAATGCAGATCAAAATGTCTCAAAAAGTTAATGACAGTCTCCTAAGATCGTTTTCTTGTAGCTACAACGGTTAAGGTAGCTGTCCTTACTGCCCCATCTCAAAAACCCACCGTGTATATTTTGTATATAATAGACACATGAATACATACATAACATAACATAACTTCACTCCTGTATTCCCCGAAGGGTTAGGCAGAGGTGTACCTATAGTACACCCACATTTCGACAGATATGTTTAAGTCCCATGCAATATAACAGCTACGAGAACAAGATCACAACAACAATAAAGAGAGAAAACATTAGACTTTTTGTATGTTTGTTTTTATTGGATAAACTAATAAATACTAAACCGATATAAAATATTCTTTCACCTATAGAAAGCAACATTATCAGCGAGTAACATGGGCATGTTTTATCGACTTCCACGCGAACGAATTCGCGGGCGGAAGCTAGTATGTCATGACATGGGTTTATTAATTAAAAAATAAATAGATTAGTGCTGCCTGTCCTATTGCTTTGGTTCGGGGCCTCTCTGCTAATAAAACCGACCAGCACTAGTTTCAACACTAGTTTTTTAAATCTTTCACTGTTCTGCAAATACCTAGATTTTTTCGGGGTAAAATATATTGTCGTTAAAATATATTAATGTAATTGTTATGATGGTGAATAAAATAATAATAATAATTCAGAGCTCGGACCCTGTTCCTGATGCCGATGGGCCACTATTTTTTATAATTTTAAGTACTTTTTTATAAAAAAATATTTAAAAATGTAATTAACAATTTTGCAAAATGCAATAAAGGAAAAATAATGATACCATTTATTTCAGGTGACACAGGCCCATAGAAAAATATCTTAACCCAAACATTTTCTATTTTAAACAAAACTCGTGTTAATAAATAAGGCTTAGACTACATACTTAAGTTAGTACACTTTGAACTAGCTAGACTTTAAGCTGTCACAAAAAAAAAAGTTTGTAAGAAAAAAATGTTAAATTATAAAGTTATGAGTAGGTATCCTAAGACACCATTTCTATCCAAGTTGCGAATATTCTAATGGCAACATCCATCTTCCGAAATGTATGCACAAAATCTTATCATCTTCAGCAAGGCTCACGTTTTGTGAATCCTACACTGAAACTAATAAAGTCAGTGAAGGGTCACTGGGCTTTCCACAACAAAGCACATTCATACAATACGTCAGAAACAGGCGACTTAACTACGTTTACGTTTAGTTGTCCGCAATGCAGCTTCCTAGTCCTGTAGTGAGAGGAATTCAGCTAAAATGGAGGAATTCATCTAGAACGTTCCTCTTTTATGAAACATTGACTTAGGATGGAAATCAAAATGTATACTTAAAAATATTGTCACGTCTTTATTTTATTCGCCTCGAGAAAATTTCGAAGCTAAGGTTAATACAGCCAAGAAGAATATCTCTACTGTCAGGTCTGTCACAGATTCTAATCTCGAAATAGTTATTTATGCTATAAGTGCGGAAGGTAGGTGATTTCCGACGAGTGGCATTTTTATTCACGAGCGAGAGAAGTGAGCGAGTGTATAAGTCGACACGAGTCGGAAATCATCTTACGCACGTGTATCATACAACGTTTTACTATGCATTATGCGAGGAAATAAAAAAAAAAACGACCGAGCCTTACGGTAGTCGCCTGTGATGTGTAACATCTAACATATGACGACGTATAAAAATGATAAAAACAACATTCATGACTTTGAGTTTCGAGTTCGTCTTCGACTTCGACTTCAACTTCGACTTCGACTTCGACTTCGACTTCGACTTCGACTTCGACTTCGACTTCGACTTTGACTTTGACTTTGACTTTGACTTTGACTTTGACTTTGACTTCGACTTCGACTTGGACTTGGACTTGGACTTGAACTTAGACTTGGACTTTGACTTTGACTTTTTGATTTGGCTATCGTCATCTACATCGCCATCGACATCGTTATCATCATCATCTGATTTGTAAAACTTTTTTCCAATAATAAAATCTCTGAGACGGGCTAACGACGGCTTCAAAAATAAAAATAAAACAGAAAAGTAAAAAGCACTAGTGAAAAAAGTGACACTTTCCGCACAAATTGACTGCTTGGAAAACGCTCTTTTCGAGCAAATGCATTGTAAAAATCTAAGAAGCCCGATTTGACTCCTATCAAAATAATTAGTGTAGTGATGGGAAAAAAAAAATCGGTTGCTTAAGAAACCGATTCTCGAGACATCGACTTATCATACTTGTTGAGTTTCAAATCGACAATATATCTACATTGCTTTAAACTGATTCTAGAGGCATATCGTTTTATTACACTTCATCATCATCATCAGCAGGTAAATAAATAAATTCACTGAATTTGTATCAATTATCAAAATAAAGCTAAAAATATGTCATCAGATTTTGTTTTTCTATGTTTAAACATTTAATAATATAGTAATTATACGTATCTCTCTTTTCTAAATGAAATGTTTGTAAAAGAATCGATTTTATTCGGTCCAATAGCGGCTTAAAACGGTCACAACACTATTGCAACGAACCCGAACCCAAAGACATGACATTGTAATAATGTCTTGTCGGAATATTAATCAACAATTAATTTGTGTTTTTGAGTGCATTTTTCCGATATAAAGTGAAAATTGGTACTGAAGAATGATACTCATTGTTATAGTGTATGGATAACCTAGTAATTAGCTTTGGAATATCTAGCTTCATCTTTCTGACTGCCCGACCACCTGACAATTCAAAAGTAATTGGTTTATTTGAAATAAATGCTTTGAGTTTTGATTAATCATGATTATGAATTTGATTTTTCGATTTCTTACGTTAACGTTCATACAAAGTTATCGCGGCATGTACAATGAAAAACGTCATATAGGGCTTGTTAGATTGTCGCGAGATTACTTATCTATGCCATAATTGAATACTATGTATCATTGGCTACTATGGGCTGCGTGT
This sequence comes from Agrochola lota, assembly GCA_947364205.1. Classification (NCBI taxonomy): domain Eukaryota; kingdom Metazoa; phylum Arthropoda; class Insecta; order Lepidoptera; family Noctuidae; genus Agrochola; species Agrochola lota. Next base: position 9,598,851 of record OX376223.1, on the reverse strand, counting down.
TAGAGTTTAAATTATATGTTACTGGCTGCGCCCCGCCGTTTCACCTGCATAAGTCTCGATGCCGCCATGCCGTGGGGATATCGGTCTACCCATGTGCCAAATTTCATTCAAATCCGTTCAGCCGGTTTAGTGTGAAAGCGAAACAAACAAATACACAAACCAACAAACAAACTAACTTTCGCATTTATAATATTAGTTATGATTAGTTATATGATAACTACGCTGTACCTGATGAGTAATTCCTAGTGCGTGGAATTAGAGATTGCAGTGTTATTGGGGCACGGAGACCGGTAGCCGACTCCTTCGATGTACGTAATCCTACTTAATCACCCACGGAGAAAATAAAGGACTAGGTACTCATTCTTATGCGCGAATTGGATAGGTCGTACATAAATATAGATTTAAAGGCACCTTGTTGTATGTAGAAAATATTATGGATATCCTGATTGACCTTTTAGAAACCGGTTTATGTTTTCAATGTTCATCTAATGACTTAGATGTCTTGTAGTAAAAAAGTTATTATTAATCGTGGTTTGATGAATAATAATTGGCTTGCGCGCTATTTTTAGTTTTTATACATAATACTTATTTTAACTATTTAGTTTATATTCTTTTCATCATCAATGTTTATATAAATAAAATAGGTAGTTAAAGGATTTAGTGACAAAAGTTTTGATCAAGCAGTAAATAATATGATGTATGATCCCATGGAATACACACACACACACACACACACACATGAACACACACACACAGACACACACACACACAATCGAACGCACGCACATGAACTTAACACTATATTCCTATGAATTGCAAGAGGGAAATACTACGTGTGACAAAATAAGGATGAAATAATGAAACATCTAACTAAAGGCGCAAAATTATAAACTTAAATTATAATAATATTTCGCATAACGCAAAATAAAAATATAATTACTCGTGCAGCATATTACTTAGTTGTTAGAACGTTTGTTGTAAGGTATAACTAAGCCTTTTAAGGATATAGGGAATGATTTGAAAATCTTTAATATTCAAAAAACACTTACCTCACTTAAAAAGAAACTCCAAGCAGTGACTGTCTCTCATTAGACGAAAAGTCCGAAAACAGATTGATATCCGCCGTTGAACTGTATTCCTTATCACTGTTGATCCTGTTGATGTCCTTTAAGTTTTCCACGAAGTTCTTGTAATGCTTATTATAATCTTTGTCATTCTCGTATTTCTTCTGAAAGTCCTTTATAAACTTCTTGAACAATTTCGGTGCATCCTTGATATCGTAAATTGGTTTCGGCGAGTCATCTATTCGGTCTTCTACTTCATCGTAACTGAATAATCCTGCATCGTCACCGTAGTCAGATTCCAACGAATCATCCTCACAATTCGCCAATTGTATTAAAGCTATCGTCAGCGCGATTGTGATAAAAAACTTCATTTTGTTGTAAACACGGCATAAATACGCGATGGTCAGCGCTGGTCTGAGCGTTTTTGTTTAGCATTAGTTTTATATGCGTGACCTCGAGAACCTGTCCTTATTATAGTGAATATCGTTATTGCGATCTGATTGAAACTGTTCGGTAGGTATGTTGCATTGAATTTTAATGTAAATTTACTTCCGCCAGGAATGGATCATTTTGCTTACCACTGGTAACATTTGATAAAAGCTCGTTTTCTTTAAAAAGACTGATGACATTACAGCCTGTAAATTAATAATAATTTCCTCGATATTGTCGATGATAAAGGAGAGACATTATTATTGGTAAGACGGATTACGGCCCATAGTAGCTTCTATGAAACATAATAACTCGATGGAATTTAAAATCCGCCTTATTAATCCTCATGTCAAAATAAGATGGCCGAAATAAAGGTCACTCACAAGATCGGTTATACAGAAAATTAACATACCTATTATTATGTAATGATGAGTTTATGACTGTCGTCAGTGTGGTTATTGATTATGAGCAGTTTTATGACAGTGGAACGTTGCTGCACCGGTTTGGTTCATAGTCTAGTACAGTGGTTCCCAAACTATAGTCTCACCCCACTGGTGGGATGCGAGCGAATATTGGGTGGGCCTTGAAAATTTTGTTTTCAGCTACATGATTAATAGCGTATTTGGTTTAAGGGGATGGGTACGATAGGCTCGGGTCCACAGACTGCCGCGCTGGGCCCTCGTCTAGCAAGCTCGTCAGCTGAAACTAAATTGGACGTATCAAACTCATTGCGATTAAATAAAACTAAAATTTAAGTTGCAGCGAAAGCTGGTATATCTACATATTTTTAGTAAGATAAGTGACAGGCATAATTTTAACACTAGAAATAGCAAGAAATTAGATCATCCATGTTTCAGATTGTCTAAAGAACACACTTCTTTTGTGGGGGTACTGTGTAAAATGTTATAATAAAATACCACTCGATGTTCTTCAACTACATGAGAATAAATATAAAGCATGCATTAAAAATCAATTAAAAGTCAATTTTAATTGCTATGGATTGTGTGTACTTGTATGTGTAGTCCGAATTAAAGAATATATTATATTATTATTAAACACACTATGTAGACACAGGGCCGCGTCGACCTTCGGCAGCGCCTGCGCGCGAAACCAATGAAGAGCCTCTTTTGTTTTGGTCGTCGTGCTTCATCGCATTTTTAAATCGGTTCGCTACCGCTTATTCACAAGGAGAGCGAGAGAGACAGAGAGAGAGAGAGAGACAGAGAGAGAGAGAGAGAGTAAGAGAGAAAAAGAGAGACAGAAAGAGAGAAAAAGAGAGACAGAAAGAGAGAGAAAGAGAGAGAAAGAGAGAGAAAGGGAGAGAACCAGAGAGAGAAAGAGAGAGGAAGAGAGAGAAAGAGAGAGAGGGAGAAAGAGAGAGAGAAAGAGAGAGCATGAGAGAGAGAAAGAGAGAGAGAAAGAGAGAGCAAGAGAGAGCATGAAAGAGAGAAAGAGAGAGAGAGAGAGAGAAAGAGAGAGGAAGAAAGAGAGAATGCGAGAGGGAGAGATAAAGAGAGAGAAAGAGAGAGAGCTCATAATTAATGAAAACTAAAACCCGAGACCTAAACATTCCATATCGATACTCGACTATGATGATTAATTAATGAAATAGGGTAAAAATTTAATCTCAGAACCGCCTCCGGCGCCCCTAGTCTGGCGCCCGTGTGCGTTGCACACTTCGCACATATGGGTGGTGGGATGATAATATATCGTAGATAAAAATGCTTGGCTTAATGCTGGTCCTGCTCCACAGCCACTTGACCTCTTGAGCTAAAAAAATCGTTTTGGAAGAGATGCTTTCCTTTTTTTTTCTGTATTACAAACTTCAAAAAAAAAGTAACTCTATGTATAATGTATAATGGTACCGATTCTCTTGTCACAAATGCCTCTAAACTAGACTAAAAATCACTAAGATTTAGTTTATTCCTGTCAAACGACGATTTCCCATTCTGAAATAGACTAAAGTGACACAACTTAACTATATTTTAGTTTGACAGCACTAAGATAGTACTGAGTTTTTAGTCTAATGAAAATGCCAATTTTGCTATTCTGAATTTGACATTTTTCACCTAAAATTTTGATTGTAAAATACCAAACCAGACTAAACGTAACAATTTTTAATCGCGATTAAAAAGGTGTGGGTTAAAATAAGTTGTCATGAACTAATCTTCACATCAAAATCTCGACTTCACATGCAAAAACTGTACTGTATTTTTTTTTTTTTCTTTTGCTTATATCTCGAAAATGGTGCGTCCTATCGCAAAAATAATGAAAATTTCGACCCCCTTTTTTAAAACTCTTAAACCGCTAAACCTGAACATTTAGGCAATATTTTTTCATGATTTCCATACAAAAAGTGAAAAATTCCATATAAAACACGTCGCGGCGGCACCTCCTGCGCGCCTCCGGCTCAAAAAAAATCACGGTTTAGGGCAAACCACGGGTACCACGTGGATTCGCGATTGTCAAATTCTATTTTAGTTGTGTCAAAATTAATTTTTAGTTTAGAGAACTTTATTTGCAGAATAGCTCTTAGATAGCCATAGCCAAAAGTAAGAAATTTTAGTGATAGTTTAGTTAGTTTAGTTCGGTGTACAAGAGAATCGGCACCATTGTTTATTTTTTTATTTTATTTAACCAAGCAAATATTTCAACAGATAATAATTTTCTTTCTTTTTGGTACTAAAATGCTAATAATCTCTCAAATATATTACAAGCTATAGTTTTGTATAATTTAGAAACATTTTTCAAAAATTGTGAATGTGTGTACCATGGAGCTTATTAGCTCAATAGCCATGGAATTTATTATGTTATTATGTTGTTTGTTGACTTGAAAGAGCATTGCAGTTTAGAGTTTGTCATGCTCACTTAAATGTCTCGCTGATGGTGGCGTGTGTGTTGGATCATTCGGTTCCCTACAAAATGGTTGTACTGGATAGTGCTGATCCACGCGTCATGTTCGTGAAAGGGCGCCGTCAGTTGAAACTGGTCATCTTATCTGCCAAGGCTTATTTTTAATTTTGAATGTAAAAACATTGTTCTTACATATAGAAGCAATAAGAATAATGTACCCAGGATTTTGTAATATCTATATTTAAAAGAGTGTCCTTGGAGTTTCTTGCTCGTTCTTCTCTATAGAGAAGAACTAGACTAGGGCTAGCGGCCCATTCCAAAACCTAAATCTCTATAGAGGTTTTGGAATGGGCCACTAGCTAAATATTACTTAAATAAATGGTTTAATTGAAATAAAAGCTTTGAGTTGGAGTATAATGACAAAAAATAGGAAGAAAATACATCCTTCTCATTAAAAAAATTGCATTCCTTGTATTTAATTAAGTATTAATATTTTCGATTGCAACTGAGTGTTTTTCTTATTTGAACAGTCGTTCATTCATATAGTTAAGTATGCCCTTTTTCACCATGGCAGCCAAGAGCGGTCCACTCAAGTTTGGGAACCACTGGTCTAGTATGATTACAAGAATATTCGTTGTCGTATCGTAAGCAATCAACGTTGATTTAAAAACTTATTTTGCTTAAGCAAAGTAAAGTATGAAGGATGTTACACCACACTCAAAGCCTCAAGCATATTAGAATTCTCCCAGTAAGTACGCAAACCGCATGCAGAAATACCCCGACTTGGAACAAACATTTGTAGAACATACAAATGTTGGTCCCTATAGAATTGAATCCATTTGACTTTAGAGTCAGTATCTATGTGCCTTCTCTATTTATTTTTACCAGAAAGAGCATTTCATATCGAAAGCTTCACTGTGAACCTTAAAAAGCAAAACACTGTACCAGATACAGTTTTCTATAAAAAACTAAAGAGATATAGTTCAGGTGTGACGTCGGCGAAGACAGGCCAGTGTCGGGCCGAGATAAGTAGAAAACAAAGGTTTATCAGTAGCCGGCTGTAGGCACGTACCGCGCAAAGCCGGTGAATTACGTGGCTAGGGTGGCTAGCGGGACTTGGCTCGAGCTTATCTGTCAACAAAACACCTAGCAGGTATCTAGCGCAAGGTTGAAAATACTACAAATTATTAGGATCGAGATAACTAACAAAACAATTACAAGTCTTGGGAAAGCCATGTTTTTGACAACTTTTCGCCTGAAGGGCTAGAAGATTGTATTGATTTTGGTAGGATTATTACAGGCGTAGAAGAATCACTTTTCGGAATGGGTTTAGCTTCACTCAGAAGGTCGTATAGAACATTGCTCTTCTGTTTGAAACTTTCGACTCCACCCACTTTTCATAGAACTCAAACGCCATGGAGCCATACATATTGGAAGTGAACCCTCCTGGAGGGTTGTTGGAATTACGTTTGCGCTAAAGTTAAACATCGCGGATGGTCAATGGCATTAGGTTTAAAACCGTGTTATAAAACACTAGTTAATTGACTCAGGCGTGACTTTGCGGAAATCCATTATAAAATACAATAGTCAATCGTCATCCTGAGGATGCCTCGTTGAGAGGTGAAACACGTGTCGATTTCTTACAGGGTTCTTTATGATTCTTTAAGAACAGTTAAGCGGATTAGATTACTAAATATACGTCGTCTATTGTATTTTATAAAACACTGTAAAACAAAGTAAAATTAAAAAGTAGTTTCCAACCTTTTAACTTTTTAGTGAATAATGCTGTATTCGCTAAGAAAAACCTACATTTAAAACGAGCCCTCCGCGAGGGCTCCCGGCATCCCATATGCGACTACGTGAATTATAAGTCCATGATTATTCAAAAATCAATAGAGCGTTTTTGTTTGATATTGATGTGCTAATAGTCGTATTAATAAAAGATTTGTAGTCATAGGAAGTATTCATTCCAAAGCAGATGAATACATAACTTATAAAAACCCGGTAGTGATTAACAAGGACGTCAGAGATTATTGATGTAGATGATGATATATTATTATGTTAGACGCGGAACCCGTTGAGCACTATACCGCCGTACGCTCATGTTAGCATTGTAAATTGGGTTAAGTTAGTTCGGGTCATGTAACACTCACACTACATGACCAATTCTGACGTCTTGGTACTTCGGTGGACGGAGCGAATTTAGTTTATGTATAAAGTTTGGTTAATATGTGATGCAGTTAGTAATTCCATGTAGGACAGATAATTTTTTTAACTTTTGTTCTTACCTTTTAGAGAAAATACAGATACTTTATTGCCTGGCTGGTTCTAGAAGGAACAGCTACGTTACTGAATAGATAATTTTAATATTAGCGTTAAGGGTACGCTAGACGGTCATTCTTCCATACAAACGTAGTATGGTGAACTTATATCAATTTGTCTTGTCATTATCTAGCCCTGTATGGAAGCAGAACTGGATTTTTAAAATTAAATAAATAAAAATTAAAATACGTTTATTTCAAGTAACTAAACTCATATACAGACATTCATAAAAGGAAGGAAAGGAAAGGAAGAAATTCATATTGGTTTGGAAGTTATGAGCGTTGGAACTTCCATATTTTCAACTCGTTTTTGGGCATACAAATTAATAACTTATGTAGTGAAAAAATGGCAAAATAGAAACCGTACAGGGATAGCTAATTTATTCAAAAATTCAACTAATTTTGTTTTGAAAGTAAATATATCCAGTAGTTTTTCCATAATATCTATACGTCCAAAGGTCTGCATGAAGTTCTATAGTCATGTCATGACTTTCATGCACACGTTTTCGTTGTAAATCATCGTATATATCACAATTTTTTTTTTTTAATAATTAGACTAATTAACATGCATATTAGTCATACCCACTAACGAGTTCGAGTCGAGCGACTAGTGCACCCTTAAGGAGGCTTAAATACAATTATAACACAACTAACTATTTACACTAGGTACTAAATTAAATGACTGTAACTTAACAATAACTAACTTACTATACAAATAATTACAAAAACAAAAGGAAAGGACACTTAGGAGTCGAAGTTCTCACTCGCATAGCTATGGAATACTATACCCCCGAACTCGTAAGTCGAGCCACCGTCCAATTCCATGTGAGGTTTGTAAAATCATCTGACATACTGGCCATCATTTTCGTGTCATTGTTCGGAATTTGAATTCATGACCATATAAAAAATTATAGACTTCTTTGTATACCTACGTCCTTATTTATAAAACGTGCTTAAATTTTGGTAATTATTAGCGCGCCTGCATACACTTTTAACGTTTCAATGTCACTTAACTTTAATCAACGTTTATGAATAAGAGGATAAAAGTGCAGGGTGTCTCGATTTAGGAGTTTTGGGAGTGTATGTTGGCTACGTTAAGTTAGAAAAAAATGTTGTATTTTTTCTATGAATTATGCAAATGTCGCAGTAGGCATACAACATGCAGGTTTTGGTGACTTGCTATAGCTTCGGTTCACTAAAATCACGAAGTTTACTTTTCTGTACCAAAAAATCATCAATATCGAATTACTTATCAATTGGTCTTACGTAACTATTTATTTCGTCATGTATTTGACGTATAGAACTTGTTTTCTATGTCCTAATACATTTACAGTTTATTAATTACACCTAAGCAAAAAAAAAAAAAAAAAAAAAAAAAAAAAAAAAAAAAAAAAAAAAAAAAAAAAAAAAAAAAAAAAAAAAAGGGATGAGTGCTAGTGACGCCATTCCTGACTAAATGGCATAGGCTAGGGTTAATGACCCTAGGTCTGTGATCTCATTTTGTTCCTAGTTATTTTAGACTTAGGTAACTAGCGACCCGCCGGCCTACTTCGTATGGTTTTTACGACTTAACAAAATATCGAAATTTATGTTATTATTAATAATTAATTGAATATTTGTATTATTATATGTTTTTTTTAATGTAAGTTTGGATTAGTGTATATATACATAACATTTCCGGAATAAATTGTCTAAATTATTATGGTGAAAACCACATCAAAATGCGATGTGTTGAGTTTAGATGCACAACGCGGTCACACAGACAGACATGAAAAGCAACTTTATTATACGAAATAAGTAAGTAAGTAAATATCTATAGATAGACTATACCTTTTGAGTATGCCTTTATAGTATTACTAGCTGCGCCCCGCGGTTTCACCCGCATAAGTCTCGATCCCGTGGGAGTATCGGGTTAAAAAGTATTCTATGTCCTAACCTAGGTCATGGTCTACCCACGTGCCAAATTTCATCCAATCCGTTCAGCCGTTTAGCGTAACAAACAAACAAACAAATTCACTTTCGCATTTTTATATTATAAGTTAGGATTGTCAAGCCTGTTTTCTAAGAAAGGTTAGGTTAGGTTAAAGAGTTTTCAGTTGCGTTAACCCTAGCGACTCCTTTACTTTTAGTCCGCATTGCCGACCTTTAAACTGTATGTTACCAAAGACATTTTACCTATCATTACTAACTTTACATAACAGATAAGAATGGAATGTACAGTCAGTTTATATATATAAATAAAAAGAAAAGTCCTGACTGACTTACTCATCAACGCCCAGCCCAAACCCTTAGACCTAGAAAGCTGGTAATTTGCCCAGAGGTTCCCTTTATAATGTAGACAAGGATTAAGGAAGGATTTTTCATCATCGAAATTCAAACCCTTTTTTTTTTCAGGATGGGAAATCATCAAATGACTTCTCCCGCTCTGAGCAGAGCGAGAGGGTGTGTCAGACTTTTACTGACTAAAACCCTCCCGTGTTCCTTCCGTTGCCTGTGTGCCGGGGCCGCGTTATCCCTTTCGGACAAACCCGCAACCCCAGCAGGCATTGGTCTTTCGACCCCGTCGGTTGGTGCTGACATCTCTTTGAGGCGCGCGTGGAACACAACGCGCCGTCGACACGGGCCTGGTCCTTATCGGACGGCGAGCTGCCCATCGAAATTCAAACCCTAAGGGGGAGAATAGGGGATGAAAGTTCATATGAAAAATCTTATTCCTTGAGTTAATAAACTTGGAACTTGGCACGAACACTTATGTAAGAAAGAACGTAATCATTAATTATATTTTTACTATTTTTGTGTCCAGAGAATCACTGTCCATTCCAAGGTTGCCTGGAAGAGATCGCAGTAAGCGATAAGGCCGCCAATTGTATATTTTGTAGTGTATTACTTTTTCTTTATCTAATTATAATCTGGTGTACAATAAAGTATATATACATAAATAAATAAATAAGTAATCATTCATTTTCGAAAACTACCTTTTATAGGAGTTGAAGGCACGAACCTCTAATGTAGTATAAAGAGGTTATTTAAGTATAATCTATAAAATAAATAGTCCCCCCTGTGAATAACAATGTAAGTAATTTTTCTTTCAGTTACCGGATATTACAATAGGTGGCGTACGAGTCATTTCATAAAGAGTGAAAATGTAAACGAAGTCTATTTGGTACTTTAAATCCCGGCAGTACGTTCCCGTGAGGTATATTCCGACATCCATGCGGGTGAAGCCGCGGGCAAAAGCTTGTTAATAGATTTTTAGAGGTATGAGGAACAGGCTGTAAAGTTCTCTCATCCACCATAGAAAAGGGAGGATCCTCCGACCGTGTCGTGTCTGACGGGCAACTACCCAGAGGTTGAAGTCGGGAAGCTTGTATATATGTTTATCGCGCGGTAAACTCTAATTGCGCGATGCAGGATTTGTGTGGCGTCAGGTATTTGATGCGTAGTTCGCATGTAGCGATGTAGATGCCGCTACAGATTCAAATTACACATTTACAGTTGAGTTCATTATTTTGTAGGATTTGAAAAGCATCTTCAAAGTATTCTGGACTCGATCATAATTTCTAATCTGTAAAATATTAAATATTTTACAGATTAGAAACTTACTTCAACCGCAATTTTGTAAAACAGTCATGTACTATGTAATGCCTGCACGTCTAGCATGACAACCATAGAAACGGGTTTTCTACGGATTTTGTCGACGTAAGAATAGACAAAATGGCATATTGTGATTGTTTACCTGTCATTTTGTCTATTCTTCTGTCGACAAAATCCGTTTCTATTGTGGTCATGCTAAGCGAGCTGATTTATAAAGTTCAATTAATTTACTCCAAAAAAGTTTGATTATGTTTCACGAAAACTATCAACTTTAACTACCATAAAAATAGAGACACAAAGACATGCGACAGTTTTGTATTAAATTGTTTTGAAGGACTTGCCTAAATCCTTTATGCGGGTTCGTCACGCTATAGGGCGATCCCTCTTATTGGCGACTATGTCTATGGGATACGTCCTGGGGTAAACAGGAAAATATTATATTTTCCCTTACCCTTCTTACGTTGGGGTATCTTTATTGCAGCCAGCATTGTATTCGTGTGATTGAGCTTAATTAATTATGCGATCAATCATAAGGTTTGTTTTGGAATGCAGCACTAGGCTTCCCGTATTTAATGCTTATGATCACAGAGTTTTCCTTATGAGTGACGTCTTCTAATCTAAGATTATGAAGAGAAAAGATTTGATTTTTTGTATGTTTGTTTGTTACCTTTTCACGCTAAAACGGCTGAACGGATTTGGATGAAATTTGGCACATGGGTACACCATGACCTAGGTTCGGACATAAAATACGTTTTATCCCGATATTTTCTCGAGATCGAGACTTACGCGGGTGAAACCGTGGCGCAGCTAGTACTATAGATAGTGCCATCCATAAAGACGCGCCCCACTCTTCTTCCTAATCGCTTACAGTACAGTAATCGCGTTTGGGAAGAGTGGGGCGCGTCTTCGTGGATGGCACTATCTATACTGCTCTAGCAATTTCTTTGTCCCCATCAATACTTTTTGGAACCAAGTTCTTTAACGGGGCTTGCGGTAGGAGTTGACTGGTAGAAATCGTCACGTAACGAAAAAGCGTTATGGCCAAAAAGGCAATTTTAAGGTCTTAAGTTACTCGTTTTGTTTTTTAATACACAGCCATCTAGTATAAGGGTTTAGCTTCTAAAAACTTATATCTACTAGATGGCTCTGTAGTAATACATAATAAACAGCGAAAGGAGTTTCGTCCCAACGTGTCCCACGAAACCCTCCTATTTTTTTTCATTAAGGATTCATGTTATAACTGTTGAAATTGCAGACCAGCCAGCCCAAAGACCACAGACTCGTAATCGGCAAATGACGATTAAGAAGACAAGAAGTTAAGAAATAGTTCTGTTTCTATATTAGAATTCAAATAGCCCGGCTAAATAATAGTTAGAGAATGGCATGATAATTCAGCAAGTCAGAGTACCTAAATGGTGTAACATCAGTGTTGGCGCTTGATTGTTCATGTAAGTCGTGACAAATGGTGACACTTATCGCGTTCACAGGGCAGTGCGCAAACTCACATTTTAGGTACAGCTCGTTTCTATGTAGATACAACTATAGATATTATTGCTTTGTTCTAAGAGTTGGATTCACGGTGCATAATTTATCGACAGCCTTGTATAATCTAACATGAGAAACCAAAAGTCGAAAGCTTTGGCCCTATGCTTAAGTAAGAACAATGCTTTCTTATAATAATATAATTCAGGCAACCATTGATCCATTAAATTTACATTTATATTGTTAGTATAAACTTAAATACTATGTTAGTACCTAATAACTAAGAGAGACTTAGTTTTCTGGGTGAGGCTTATGCACATTCTGAATACTTAGTCAATTTATTTCATCGTTGTATAATAGGATGCAGAACAAGGCAAGGGCCTAGATCAGGAAGCAATCCAGTCATTTCAATGTCACTGTACTATGTATTAACAGGAAAATCACTGGTTGACTATATGTGTAAGAAGCTCTACTGAAACGTCACTAGTTTCGAATTAATATGGGTTTTAGTATCCCGAAAGTCGATACACGTGGCTTCAATCAAGCTTAAATATTGTTACAAGACAAGGAAGACATTTTTGTACAAAATTCCCACCACGCTTACTGATTAAATCCTACCGCTTGTCACGTGTCCGGACCTACATCAAACCTTGATAGAGAACGTTGGAACATCTCTCAAATAGAATAAAACAAACTCAGTTCTCATTTTACCTACAGCTAATATAAAATGCACACAGACTCCACGTGTCTCGGGATACTACATCCGTTCGTCGTCGGTGTGTGCTGTCCGTCCCACGGGTTTTTGATTCCAATCCCAAATAAGTCACGTAATTCTACTACTTTAAAGTATTGCGATTTGAAAATAACGGTTAATATACTGGTGCTCTGAGAATTATATGATTTGCACCTCACTTTATTTTCAGGAAATATTAAATATCTTTTCCACGTTGCATTTAGTCAAAGTCACGACTTACCTACAAAGTTTTCGCATATTTGAAATAGTAGAGGATCTGACTCAGGAACGACCTGCACCCATCTGTTTAATGGATGAAAAGTATTTTAAATCTAATTTAGTTTATTATTTAATGATATCGATATAAAATTATTTTAATCCAATAAACAGATGGGTGAAGGTTGTCTCTAGGTCAGATCTTAGGTTAAAAGAACCAATTTCTCACTTTGAGCATTATGGCTTATGGCCTGCTTTGCTCAAACGAAAACCGCGGAACTACTGCAAACCATACAACATCCCTTTACACTAACACGGTAGTAAATGTAAGTTTCGCAAAATCAACACTGAACAAGCTCGTAAAACATTTGGGCCTTCACCAGCAAACTCAGAACAATCCTCTGGTTCCACCGCATGCAATTGAAACATTTTTACCTCTTAGCAAGTTCGTCTCGGGTGTATCGTTTAGGCAGCACAATGTTCAGACATTCAAACGTGACCCTTAGCTATAAACGTAAAAGTTTTATGTAAATGCGAGTCTCCAGTGGCAGCATCCGTCCGTATTGCATAAGTTGACTAATAAATTAGTGAGTTGCTCTTGTTGTCGGAGATAAGTGGGGCGGACAAAGGATTACCTTGTGCCGGGCGTGCCGAGGCCCTAACTTCTGAAATAAACTGTGAAGTCGTTCGCTTGCCAGGGCTCGGCTGGGCGGTCACGTCAGCCTGTCAGATATAATCTGAGCAGAAGGGTGAAAAATAAGATAAAAGGATTGCCCGCTAATGGTTTTGCTCGATGTGTTCTTGTAAATAAATATTCTCCAATACAATTGTGGCTGCTAAACTTATTTGTACAGCTATTGTTAAAATCCTTTTGTTGTTTATTGAACAAGTAAATTAGCCTAGAGCTTCACATTAGACAGACAATTAGGATTCCATTATCTCTCTTATTACACACACTTTTCAAATCAAACAATTTGAGTTTACTTTAACAATAGGTTTGATTTTGAAACAAAAGTATTTTCTCCGTCTCTTGTAACAGAATTAAAATAATATCCATACTATTGAGCTCTCTCGAGTTTCTATTCAATTCTCTTTGTAATCAAAGGACTCGCAGTTTGATGACAAAGTTACAATCTCTATTGGTATTATGGCAAACCATTCCTTCGTAATTCAGATAGTACCTACGACGTTCAAAGATCGAAGTTTTTGTAATTTGGCTTTTGAACTAACTCTGGAAACTTTCATATCGAAATTGCTTTACCTAGTGTTTAAGTTAAAAAGAGAAAATATCACGTTATTTATGTAGTTTTTCAAGTTTCGATACAAACTGCAATAACGTGCGCGCTATAAATACAGCAGCGTCTTGTGTAAATGAATCACGCAAACTTAAGAGTGACTGTATATTTATAATAGGCCTTTAGGGAAATACGAGCGAATGGCCCAAGTAGCAGATGTTGTCCCGAACTCCCAACTATGATATCAGAGTGGAGGACAATTTTTTACAACTCTCTTCCACAATGTCCGCGAGTAAATAATATACTAAGTGACAAACGTCTCATTCCTTTTTATTTCGGGTCACCCTTGAACCGAATAAATTGCGAGCAATTTTCGGGGTCGTTTGCCACGCGCCGGGATGCCGATGATACGCTTCTCAAACTTCGCGTTCGACTCATCCCGTACATATTTATACGCGGCGAATTTCCACAAATGGTTTGATATCACAATTTATTTTACGAATCACGCGTTTCGTGGTTTCGTCCTGAAATTCGTTCATTCCTAATGATTAATGACATGAAGTGTGAGCGTATAAGAATACTTTTTTCATGTGAATTGAATATATCCTACACTTATTTGATGCACAGTTTTCCTTATTCGCTCAACAGAATTTCTAAGCGATTTGAATAGAACTTCCATTGAACTAAATAAATCTCGGGCTCACAGATGGAAAAACTGAAAAGTTGTGAGAGATCACTACAGTATGGTTTGTCTTCGATAGCGTTTGAATATCAAATAGAAACTTTTTCGTGGAAAAATACTATCATTGGGGAGCAATAAGCTACGAAAGTCAGGATGGGATTCCTCTCGAGCGTAGTTTCGATTAACGAACGTAACACTTGTTCGGAGCGGGTCTTATCTAAGTAGTTGATTGTTCTCTATTTGTATTTTTGGCCCCAATCGGGCCCGGGATTGTCTCGGTTCGTGTTTTTGTCAACAGTCACGTCGCGAACGGTTGCTTAATCATGAATGACACGTTTACGTATTCAGGAGGCTCGCCCCACCCGCTAACGAGAGACGAGATAAGTTTACAAACGTCGTAATCTTGAATTCCCGAAGGCGTTCAGTCTCAGCGTTGATTATCCAGGATTTGAAATTAACATATTAGGAATGTTCTGTGTTGGTGATGTTGTAAGGGATCTTTCACACAACGGTGTGGGAAACGTTCGCGCCTGTATATTTACAACGCGTCGATGTTTGCTTTGTTGGATGAATGTGTGGTAAGCCGCGGTAATGGAAACGTCTTATGTCTTCTTTGAGTGTAAATGTGAGATAATTTGGAAGCAACTGTTTTTGTTGTTAAGCATTTTCACTAAAATGTTTACAATAGAATTTGCTATTTACCCTGAAATGTCTCAATAGGACTGTTCATTTGTTTGAAGGTCCTACTCTGAGACCAATATTGGTTTATTTTGTTCAATATCAAGTGGCGGGGTATTTTTTGGTCCCCAACGAAGCTTTTACCTACCAATAAGGGTCGAAAATAAGTTCAGTTTATCAATGTATTAGATAATAATACATATAAATATAAAAAAACATACCCAGCATTCACCCAATTCGTACCAATGCACCAAAAAATCATCCAACAGCCAATGTTTTTATTTTACACCCAGATTAACACAGAAACAAGCGAATACACTTCCCGAAAAATATATTTAGGACACAATAACGAAAACAAAAACTGGCAGAGGGAACAACATTTAATTTTATCTCCGCGAGGCGAGAGAGCTACAAAACTTTGCCATGAACAATATCATGTGTAAGTGCTCTTAAGCGGAACGGTACATGTTTGTTTGTATAGAGGATTGAGCTCCAACCGTCCTCCTTGGCTGGTTCATAAACAATGGCGTGTATATCTCGCACCAAACTCTTTATGTATAGCTTTAGGCTTCCTGGAAACCAGGGAGTTGGGAATGGGGATGTACAAGTTGTTGGGTTGGATTGGAGACAAACTCACTTTTGGGAACCCCAGTGTAGCCTTGGGATTGCATGCTTTTAAGTAAGGCTGATTCTCTTGTTGAGGTTCACTGTTAAATATGTCTTTAAAGAATACATACGATAATCTAACATTGTGTATAGTAATTTTGTGTTTCAACCAACATTTCAATGAAAATAGCACGTGGTAAGCTTAGTACGTACTCTCCTACTACAATATCTCTTTTTTACATAACGTTTTAGAATTAAAGATTTTTATTGTAGTAAAATAAAATGTAATGGAATCTTAAACGTCCAAGTACGTCGTTTAAAAGTTATTTTTAAACAAAAGTTACAATACTAAAGTATTAATAGTGCTCGAACCCAAGACAGGTTTCGGATTCATGTGCGTATTGTATAATTATCACTTGCTTAAAAAACGGTGAATGAAAACATCGTGAGGAAACCGGCATGCCTGAGAGATATTTCTCAACGGCATGTGAAGCCAAGTCACAGGCCCATGGGCGGCTTTAAAACTCTGACACCAGGTTAGTCACTGACCACATGAAAAGAAAAAGAAGAGTGGTCTATTTCGTTAACTAAATAATTTCATGTGTTACAGTTCCATGACCCGACAATGTACCTACGTAGTAAACCATTCCCCTGACTACGTAGTGAAGGGTATAACAGTACACACTCCTCGTATTTCATGTTTCTATGTCGTGAGTTTTGGGTTAGTCATTAATGAGTCTTTTGAGACAACCTCCAAGTACGGTACCTACGTAATACGTACAACATTCTACCAACAACTTCGCCGTAAATAACTACCTACTTTAGGTGTGACGACTTCATCAAATAGACTTTAATTAGTTAATGTCGTCCATTACGTCGCCAGACACTATTCAACTAAATAAAAGTACCTACCTGAATACGGATTTTAATCGAGACCTCAAGTCAGATAGCCGGCCGCAAGTTTTGAAAAGGACTTCAAACTAGTAAAATAAAATTTGGACAATCAACCCAAAATAATGTTCAAAGTAACTTTCATCCCTATCAGTAATTAGTTAATAGGCTGGGTAAGCCGCCTGAAACTAGAGATATTTCAAGTTTAATCTCGAACTGTTGTCTTGTCTAAAGGCTAGGAAAATTGAATGCTAAATTATAGCCACTGTAGCACAAGTAATTCGAGCCGCGGCAAATGAATCATTAGTCCTAAACTAATATTAACCTGTGTTGTTCAAACAAAGAGTTTTGGGGTGTACCTCTAATGCCATCAGTGGAGCGGCGCCGAGCGTCGCCGGGCGTCGCTCGTGAGCTCTTGTTTCGCTTCAAGCAAATGTTCTTTCATTTTCTAATGGATCGGCACTGAGGGAATATTTGTTGGCAAACTTTCACCAGACACAGATATTTACATAACAAAGAAAGGGGTAAGAGATCCGAGTGTCCCCGAAAACGTATTCTTGTCAGGAATTTCAATTTCGTAGAGGATTTGTCAGTAGGTCCTACTAACGTTTTTGCGTAAACAACATCTTATCTTTTATTTAAAAAAAGGTTTATTATAAATCTTAACATTATACTTCACGGCAAGAAGTTTATCGGGAAATATGATTATGTTATGAATTTATGATACTGTGAGTGTTGTTCCTTCTACTTTATGAAGTTTGCTTTTACACCTTCCCGATCGCTTTGATATGTTTTGAATATTAAGTCGACTTAGGTGCATCCTCGCGGTGAGATAAATCTTTGATTAGTTGTTCAAACTAGTAGTCTAATCCCAGCGTAGCTGTGCTAATTAAATAAGTTTTGTAAAATTAAATTAGTTTAACAAAAGGAATGAACAAAAGCGTCTTGGCTGGTGCTTTTAATGGCATGAGGGTAATATGCATGCGGTTTTGTTCGTAACAGGATCATTTTGATTTAGGTACGTTAATTTTGAAAAGATAAAGATTAACCTGCAATATCTTTTTACTTTAACAGCCAAGCTACTTTTAATTACAGTTCAGAAAGAACAACCTTAATTTGTTCGCGATAAAATCGCTTGGAACTTTAATAGGCTGTTGTGATAACTATCATTGCCTCGATATTGCTCTTTCTATACATTTATTTTACGATATCGCGCCGTAAAAGTGGCCATGAATTCGAAAGAAAACATGTCGACTGAACGCCCGCAAAAATAGATTATATTTTATTGAACTTTGTTGTCATCATATCTTCGTAAACCCTTCGGGACAAAGGGGGATCTTTTCACAATGTTATCGACGCTACACAAAAATACTGGCTAACAAACAAAAGGAATACAGTTCACAGTGTTATTCTTACGCCTTTCTAAGATAAGTTTAGAGGTCGAGAGGGATTTTTATTGTTTATTTTGCTCCTTAACAAACATTTTACGTAATGTAAGAGTCTTTGACAAAAACGTTAGTTAAGTAACTTACTACAGCAAGAATACTGTGAACAAGATTTGAGACGATATGGATTAGTCTACGTTAATTGTTTAAGCTCCATGTTTTTTAACCGACGTCAAACTATTCACTAACTTCAAAAAAAGGAGGACGTTCTCAGTTCGTCGGAATCGTTTTTTTTTTAGTTATGGTCCCCGACTACTCGAAAATGGCTAAACCGATTTGGAAAATTATTTTTTTGTTTGCAGGGGTATACTTCTAAGATGGTCCCATGTAAAGTGTATTAAGTTTTGTAAATTGTATAATTACATTATACTAAATGCTACCCAACGTAGGTATTATTATTATACTTGGCATTTAAGTAACAGAATATTGACAGTCTTAGAAATAAGTCCTAGAAAAAATAAAAAAGATAGAATAAGGAAAATTC
This sequence comes from Agrochola lota, assembly GCA_947364205.1. Classification (NCBI taxonomy): domain Eukaryota; kingdom Metazoa; phylum Arthropoda; class Insecta; order Lepidoptera; family Noctuidae; genus Agrochola; species Agrochola lota. The sequence continues at coordinate 9,580,138 of OX376223.1, read as the reverse complement.
TATGAAACAAAACTTAGAGGATTGCGGTTCTTATTAATTGCAATTTTTCCATTAAGTTTTCAAGGTCTAATAAGAGTTAAACAAATAAATACGTAGTTGTTTTTTGTATTATATCTTCAAAATAAAACGTCGTGGTAAGAGGTCTTATCCTAAAAGTTGACAACGTCGCAAAAAGCTGTCAAATTCATATTTCCACACAGTAATATTGCTAAATTAATCAACACAGCGAAACATTTGACATCTATTTGCGACGTTGCCCACTTTCAGAATTAACGCTCTTCATCTATTCTGCAATTTTCAATTTACCCTCTCATTTCAATTTATTCTAATATTCCTTTTAAACTTGCTTGTGACATGATTTGAAAGAATATGTGGGTCAATGAAGTGACCAAACGAATTTGTCCCAGGTTCTATTCGTCCCCTTTTTTTTTTTTTTTTTTTGAGGGTGGGTAATTATCAAATAACTTTTCCCGCTCTGGACGGAGCGGGAGGGTGTGTCAGACTTTTACTGACTAAAACCCACCCGTGTTCCTTCCGTTGCCTGTGTGCCGGGGCCGCGATATCCCTTTCGGACAAACTTGCAACCCTGGCAGGTCTATTCGTTCCCCTGAGCATCATAAGATGGGATGAAGGATCGGTATCAGGTAGATTGGTGACCTACCCAAAAACTGATCAAAACACATTCTGAAGACCTAATTTTTTTATAAGTTGCGGGCGAGGTTATAGTGACAATCGCTATGCGCGAGGACTCGCTATGGAACTGGAGATCAACTGATTTTAGGTGTTCTTACAAAAGATCGTCTTTATCAGACTGAACATTATAAGAACATATTGAAAATTTTAACGAACTAAAGATTCAGCTGAAGTCAATCAATCTGCCTAGCCTTTTCCCAACTATGTTGGGGTTGGCTTCCAGTCTTACCGGATGCAGCTGAATATCGGTATTTTACATGGAGCGACTGCCTATCAGACCTCCACAACCCGGTAACTGGGTAATACGCCACTCTTTGGTATGACTGGTTGTCAGACTTTCGGGCTTCTGACGACCCGTAACAACTGTCAAAGATCCACGAATGACAGCCGGGACCAACGGATTTACGTGCTTTCCGAGGCACGGAGGAATCTCGGTATGTAAAGATGGTCACCCATCCACAGACCAACCTCGGCAAGCGTAGCTTAACCTGATGAATTAACCCGTGCGGCAGTTATTACTTAGCCACCAGCTCATCATAACCTAGCTCCTCATTCAGCTTTAAAATGTACTTCTTCGGGATACCTTCCCTACGGATGGCTAATAAAGAAAATACATTTACCAGCAAAATAAAAATAAAACTCTTACCGTACACCAAAGAGGATTTTAAGTAACGCGTCTATTTTGAAGACGTAGTATCCTTTTACACCAGCATCTAATACCACGGCTATTCACGAGATTTAGCTAGAATTTTTAATGCTAGAATTTTAAACCTAGCTTTATTTTACTCGCCTTTACTGTGAGCGGCGGCTTATATGTATAACCCATTAACGAAATTATATTTTTGGAAATAACTAGATTGTAATGTTATTTGTTTTTCTAACTGGGCAGGGTTATAAATAAAGTCCCATTATCGAATAAAATTGAACCGGTCAAGTGCGTGTCGGACCACGCACAATGAAGGGTTCCGTAGTTGGGATGGATTTATCCCAAGAACAAACTTAACATTGTAGTTGAAAAACATTTTCTCCTATACGGAATGTATGTATGGGTGATCATGTTTTTCAAACTGCAAATTTAAGTTGGTCGATTATTTATTATTCGTTAACCTGTAAAGCCTACTTAGCTGGGATAGTTTTCCTTTTAATTTCGTTATATATATATATACTACTGCTGTGAATTTTTTCACAAATCCAAGTATAACCATTTAGGTGGTAGGAGGGGGAACACTTGACTCTAACAAATAATACAATGTAGGGAACTGCCAATCAACCGTTTTAAAATAATGTTATTCAAATGGCTTATAAAAAAATCATTCTATTCTGTGAATGAGTACTTAAACTTTAAAGACTCACACTGACATTTTACTATTATAATTTGACAAATGATTGACATTCATAATATTAATATAATAACTTTAATGTATGTTCCAATTTTATTAGCATAATTTCATTTATTTAATTAATGTAATTATGCATACTAGTTTTAGCGAATTGTTTTAGAAACTGTTAAATAACCCAACCAACTGTAATGTACTACAATTCTTGCAAATAAATTTCATTTCATTAAAAAAATAATCACTTTAAAGCTTAATATTTCGCAAACGGATCCCTGAATAGAAAAAAATATATTCACACACCCTCAATATTTTTGAACGACCTTTCCAACGACATCTCACACCATGGGATAGCCGAGAAAAAAAAACATCCCCACTTTACGTGTACCCTAAAAACATATTTTTCTTGGTTTTATTTTACCACTTTGTGGGTGTGATAGTATATTAATGCCGAATTACAGCTTTCTAGTACTAACTTTCTCGAAGCTAAGCCGCGGACAGACACACAGACATAAATAAGGACATGGCAAAACTATAAGGGTTCCTTGTTTACTACGGAACCCTAAAAAGAACTTGAGTTACAGACTAGAAAAGCCAAAAAGCAATCTGAAAAAGCTAAAATTAAAATGACACCAGCTGTTACTCTGCCATTTAAAAACTTTACCAATTCTTAATTTTCTTTTGCTTTACACAGTTACATACTGTAATATTAAAACAGTTTTAAACTATCTCGTTCATAACCGTACCGGCACTCGTGCGGTCTGGTTGTGTTTTTGTCGCGCATCGGATCGATATCCCCACTGCGCGAATTGTTGTTTACGCATTGTCACGCGCTATAGGTGTGCGCCGGACCTCCCGGTTGCTCGGCCTTACCGTGTAGTTTACGTGATCGCGTCATGAGTGATAACGTAAGCGCTACACCACGCTGTGATTCGCCCGTATTCAATAATGATGTACAGAGTTTGTTGAATGATTCGTTGGACATGGATGCTATAGATGATGATGGTAAAAATAAAGAGGAGCTGTTGAGAGCGGAAAAACGAGACAGAGAGGACAGTACTGAAGACGAAGAGGGTTGGACAGAAGTTAAAGGAAGTAAAAAAAAGATATGCCACGGTAGTAAAAACTCTGTAAAAGAAGAAAAGTATGAGGTGTATGTTTCTTCCAAGGAACGTCTTCCGAAACAGTTTGCGATGGCACGTATTTTAAAAGAAAATAACATAACCAAAATTAGCCAGGTTAAATATTTAAGTCCTTTTAAAATACGCTTTCAATTTGAATGTGAATCGGCTGCGCAGAATCTTATCATGTGCGAGAAACTTTTAGAGAAAGGATGGAGGTTCCAGAAGGCTATGCAGCTGTCTGTCTGCTATGGCCTTATCAAGGATGTAGATCTGGATTTTACTGATGAGGAGATCCTCGAAAATATTTCATGTCCGGCCCCCGCCAAGTTTTTATCATTCAAGAGGCTAAACCGTCGCAATAGGGATGAAGGTGGCTGGTGCCCCAGCGAAACCCTTCGACTTTGTTTTGACGGTGATCATCTACCTGCATCAGTTCGTGTATGTGATATAAACATAAAGGTTTTGCCTTACATACACCAGGTATCCCAATGTTCCCAATGTTGGAGGTTAGGCCATATGCGGAAAATGTGCCCCTCGAAAAACGTGATTTGCCCGAAGTGTGGTGGGAATCATGAAAATTGTGACACTTTGTTGTTTACATGTGTCAACTGTAAAGGTAACCACATATCCCTAAGTAAGACTTGTCCAGTGTATAAGAAGGAGAGAAGGCTAAGGGAGATTATGGCTGAGTTTGGTTGCACCTACAGGAAAGCCCTAGAATGTTATGTTCCTCCCGAAAATTCCGGACCCCTCGAAATTATCGTTCTCCCTCAAGCTCCAGAAAATCGTGTCTTTTCTACACCTCTTGCAGGCAACCCTTCACAAGTTAGCAAAACGAATTCGGGAGCATCTTTTCATCACACTTTTGCCGAAATTATCCATACTAAGGCTACCGTACATAAAGTGCAGACTCCTACGGTTAGTGATGATCCTTCAAAACCCAAAGTACAGTCTCCAAAACATAAAAACAACCCTCAAAAAGAAGACTGGATGTTTTGGAATTCAGATCCAGACGATAAAGACATTCATCAATCCCCTGATGATCGAGAAGGTAACGATGAATGTCCATCTTTCAACGAGTTGTGGTCTAGAATAAAAGAAGTTATTTATCTTAAAAAGACTAGCTTAATTTTTAAGATAAGGGATGTCTATCAATTGTGCCTAGAATGGTTAACCTTAGTGTCAGTGAGTTTTGTTTCAGAGTGGCCGTGGATAAAATCATTATTTAACTTTTTCATTCCTTGTGATGGCTAACAAATCAATTAAATTAAATATCTTACAGTGGAATGCCCAAAGTATCAGGCCTAAGTTAGCATCGTTTCACGAAATTTTATGCCAGGATAAAGTTCATATTGCTGCCCTTAGTGAAACCTGGCTCGAACCAGAAAGTAATTTTAAAGTCAGTGGATATGATGTTTATCGCGCGGACCGGGATGACTCATACGGCGGTGTAGCTATCATAGTACATAAATCTGTTAAAGCGCAGCAGAGGCGCGTACACGTGAATAATAACGGTATTGAGATAGTGTGTGTTCAATTATTTAATTGTGATCCGTTCGAAAATATTGTTGCTGTTTATTGTCCAACTAGAATCGTTACCACTCAGCAGGATTGGGATAGTCTGTTATCATTATGTTCAACCAAAACTTTAATTCTAGGTGATTTTAACGCCCATCACGTTAGTTGGTCTTATAAGACTGACCACAGAGGCAGTCTTATTCATGACTCACTTATTGACAGCAATTTTTTTTCTTTGAACGATGGGTCACATACGCGAGTTCGTTTAGTTGACAACAACTTGCAACAGACTTCTCCAGATGTATCGCTGGTTTCTACGGATATTGCGCTTAACATTAACTGGACCGTTTTGAATGAAAGTCTTGGCAGTGACCATTTAATGATTAAAATCTCAACATTGTGTACGACATGCCTCCCTTCAGTTATTAAAAGAAATTTTGGCAAAGCAGACTGGACTTCATATAAAAAACATCTGGAACAAAAATTTTGCCATTTGTGTTTACCGAATGACCTTCAAAAAGCGTATGATTTATTTATAGATATTTTGAATGACGCTGCTAACAAATTCATCCCGGTATTTAAATTTAACCAAAACCCTTGTTCAGATTTTACTCCAAAGCCGTACTGGACTTCAGAACTGTCACACGCTGTGGCTCACCGTAGGCTGGCGTTATCCAATTTTAGACGTAATCCCACTCCTCTGAATCTTGATAATCTCAACAGTAAGATAAGTACATCGCAGAAGTTAATCCGGCAGGCTAGGGGAGTGAACTGGCAGAATATTTGTTCTTCAGTTGATCACACTACATCGTCTAGTGAAATGTGGCGCAAAATGAGATGGCTGAAAGGTTACCGTTCGCCTAGACATTTTGTGGACGCCCAAAGTGCGACAAGTCTTTTAAATTCTTTAACGCCAGATTATGTTTCCCCATCGACCCCTACGGTTCACCATAGTAACCCTATATTAGAGTGTGAGATCTCTTTTCAGGAGCTAGATAAATGTATCAAATCTAAGGATACATCTCCTGGATGCGATGATATATCTTATTCTATGATTAAGAATTTACCTGATGTGGGTAAATCTGTTTTACTAAAGTTATATAATAATTTTTTTGATGTCAGTTTTGTTCCCTCTCAGTGGCGCGACATTTGTATCGTACCTATTCCAAAGCCTGGTCGTGAGCCTGGTAATGTTTCTTCACTCCGGCCCATATCCCTGCTGTCGTGCGTATGCAAAATTTTTCATTACCTTTTATTTAGAAGATTGGAATGGTTTCTAGAAAAACGTAACACATTTTCTGCGAACACAGTAGGCTTCCGAAGAGGTAGGTCGTGTTTAGATGGCTTGAGTTGCTTAATCTCCGCAATTCAAACTGGTTTTTCTGAGGGTTGTTCTACTGTGGGTTGTTTTTTAGATATAAATAATGCGTATAATAATGTAAATAATACTATTTTAATAAATGTTTTGGATAGCTTTCATGTAGGGTCACGCATCTGCAGATATTTATGGAATTTTCTTCATAGAAGAGTACTCAAAATAAGATCTGGTAATGATTTTATTTGCAGATATTCAGGTAGTGGTTTGGCTCAGGGTGATCCGTTATCTCCACTATTATTTAATATAATAACATCGGATATTTGTAAACGTTTGCAGAACAATGTTTGCATATCCCAATATGCGGATGATTTCGCTATATATGTACAGTGTTCTTCTGTTAGTGAGGGCGAATACAAGATCCAGTGTGCTCTTGATGTAATCAACAGCATGTTAACAGACGTAGGTTTAGAAATTTCTCCCACTAAAAGTAAAATTTGTTTGTTTACTAGAGGTTTCCGTAGGCCAGTTATAGATGTCTGGTTGAACGGTACTTTGTTAGAGTTAGTAGACCATGTGAAATATTTAGGATTGTGGCTAGATAGGGGTCTTCGATGGAAGAAGCATATAGATGAGGTTCGAGAGCGAGTACTTAAACTGATTAATATTTTTAAAGTTTTGGTGGGACCTGGGTGGGGTATTCATCCCAACCATTTAAGACGGTTATATATCTCTCTTATTCGTAGCCGTATCGACTTTGGTAGCTTTCTACTGGACAATGGTGCCGACACACATTTAACCAAATTGGATAGGTTACAAAACATTTGCCTGCGGTTAATAGGTGGATTTATTAAAAGCACTCCCATTCACGTGATGGAATCCGAATTGATATTGCCCCCTCTTTTTATTCGCCGCCGATATTTAGCTGGTAAGTTTTATTTAAAATCGAAGTGTTACGATTTTCCTTTAATAGGCATATTGAATAAGCTTCATGGTCTTTGTGGTAATAATCCTTATTGGAGAAATAAGAAAAAACCACTGTTAGTTATGTCTCACGATGTATTAAAGCAAGAACATATGTACTGCAGTAGTAAAATTGGCATGTTCTCCATGGATACTTGGGTCAGCAATATGGACTTATCACGCATTGTAAAGCCTAGTTTGGATTTGGTTGACAAACCTAAGCATTGTTATTATATACATAATTTAAAATCAATATGTTGTAAGTCTCTAAATACACAATATTCTGGCTTTTACTGTGTGTATACGGATGGTTCTAGACGTGAGAACTACTGTGGCGCAGCCTTTTTTGATTCGCAAGTTGGTACCTTCTTCAAATTCTGTATTTCATCAAAAGTTTCAATAATGCACTTGGAGTTGATCGCTATCGCTGAAGCTTTGGCTTATATCAAATCTTTGAACGGTGATCGGTTTGTCATTTTCACTGATTCGAAAAGTAGTCTTCTTCATCTGATGAGATGTACAAGTACTTCACCGTTCAGGGGGCTTCCACTGGCGTATACTATTTTAAGAACCATCACTGAATTTGTTGCCAAACATAAAATAGTTGTATTGCAATGGATTCCTTCTCACGTTGGACTGGTTGGTAATGAGATGGTTGATCGTTTGGCAAATGAAGCCGCGTCTGATGGGGAATTTTATGCTTGTCCTCCATGGCATACCGAGCTTTTACCCCTAGTTAAAGACAGATGCATTAAATCTTGGTCAGAATACTTTGATAAAAGATCTTTAACGAAGGGCATTTGGTACAGGACGATTCAGCCATCTCTTCCACGTATGATTTGGTTTAGCGAGGGCAGGATGAATAGGCAAGAAGTTGTGATGGCTTTGAGACTCCGATCCGGCCACGTGCCTCTCAATAGTTTTGGTTTTATGATGCGCAAAGTTAATTCTCCCAATTGTGCCGTCTGTGGAGTCATAGAAGATGTTCATCACATATTGACGGAATGTAGTCGTATTGGAGTCCAAAGACGTCAAGCTTTTGACAACAACCTTAATGTAGGCTTCTATAATAGCGTTCTGGCCTCACCATTGTCAGATGAGGCCAGAACACTTTATCATATTATTATTATGGGTACAAGGTTGCGGGTAGGCTAGTTTGTTATAAGTACTTATTGTATTCAATAATCGGGGTGACATATTCTTTATAGAAAAAACCCTGTAAATAAATAAAGATTTAAAAAAAAAAAACTATCTCGTTGGTCTAGGTACTGGTTGCAAGCGCTACTGCTCAGTCCTGGGTTCGATTCCCGGGTCGGGAAAAGTGTTATTGAGGTTTTCTATCTGTAATTGCACAGTAGCAGCCCGGAGTCTGGATTTGTGTCCGGTTGATGGCAATAGACTCGCCCTCTATTACATGGGACTTAAACATAACTGGCGAAATGAGGGTGTACTATAGGTACACCTCTGCCTAACCCTTTGGGGCATCCAGGTGTAACGTTATGTTATTTTACGAACCGGTTGTCAATATTTTACTTATCACCCGTAGTTTCTAACTTCAACCCTTGTCACAAACATGGCAGAATAGTATTGTCATCGTTGAGCTCCACGATTACTGACAAATGCTTGCACTGACTGGATAGGTCCACTCAAATTTGTGCGGTTCTTTTCTCAAAAGACTATTTCAGACACTAATCTACATGGTCCTTAGATGGCCTGACCAAGATAATGTTTGGACTTTAAAAGAGACTGTGATCTCTGAGTTGTTGCGGCCTTTCTTCTCAGAGTAGTCAGATAGGAAACGCCGAACTCATCTAATATTTAATATTTTTTTAATATGACGTGTAAAAGTGATTCCAATATCCTATTTACAGAATAAAAAATTTCAATTCATTTCGTTGTTGGCTGCGATCGACTTTGGTGCTGCAATTATTTAGTCAAAGAATAATGTGTAGGGCGACAGGTTTTCATCCGATTTCTTGACGTACATAATACAGTATTAAGAAAATGGAAACATTTAATGTATCCTCTAAAAACTTATTTATTGACGTACGCTTTTTTTAAATTAATGAACCTTTAAAAACTTTTTGGGGTTCTAATAATGCACACTTTTTTATTATTGAGCCTGTTTGTAGCTTTCTGGCCATTTCTTACAGTTGGTCACAGTAACTAAGCTGGGGTATCACACGGGTTAGGTTAGCTTAGAACAGTGACCAACCACGTGCAAGCCGAATTGGCCTCAGTAACTAAGCTATATAAAAGACACCCCGACCAAATGGGTTCGGTTTAATCCGATCCAGCCTGTACCTTGATGTCCTCCCCTCGCGATGCCCTAAGCCGAGGTCCGTACCCCACAGGGGGTGCCCTTAGCGGCTGGAGGCCTTAATTGATTGCGGGAGCCACAGGAAAGTCCGGTTAAGCAGCTGACAACCTCCTAGGTTGACCAGCGAGATGCCAAACAAAAAGTAAATAAAAAAGGTTAGGTTAAAATTGTGACAAACCGCACTACATCCAAGTTGGTCGCAGTTACTTGGCTATCCATTATTTTCAGATCCCCAAAATATTACAGTGTTCAGCAATATTTTTAGAAAAACAAAATGGGAGTTATTTGAGCATCGGTTAAATACATGTCTTACAAGAACTGGCTATAGAGAATCTATAGTAACACTCTAATGGCCGAATCCTATAATTTACGGACCGTTATTGGTTAAAATAAAGACTTGTATCTTTACCAATAATTAAGCAAATACCTCATAGCTTTGCATAGTAGACCCTCCTAGAGGGAAGTAGTTATCTCAGGTAACATTAGCTTAAGAATCTACAGATTGGCAATAAAAAAAAAAACTACCATTGGTAGGCAAATCGATTCGTTTGTGTTTATAGGAACCCAGCATTAATTGCGTAACTAACTCACAATTCCCTTCATTTTGTAAGAGATCCATAAACCATTGTTTCATATAAAGAATATCTTTTAACTCTTGACTACACTAAAACAGAAGACCTATTAAAATCGCAATATACATGGCCAATGCAATGTCCACTCTATAAACATACCGCGACACACACATACACACACACACACACACACCCTCACAAACACGCACTAACCACATCTTTTTCACACATAATTGTTGTACCCCTAAAAAATAACCTACTACTTACAGACCTGTAATCATGTATTAATATAATGGACGGATGGATGACCCCTGTAACACAGGTTCCACCTAGCATGGGGGTCATTGATCAAATTTCTGTGCACTTGTAAGTCCTACGCTGTAAATTCTGCGAATAATTACTTTTTACTTTACTTTTGGTATTTTGTAATTAAAAAAAAATATAATCATTATTATATATTTGGAAAATTCTTCAGCGCGACGGCAAAAAGAACGCAATTAATTTTATTGAATTACAGAAACGCAATGTGACGTGTCGTGATGGCCCAGTGGTTAAGGACGCGCCTCACATGCACGAGGTTGTGGGTTCAAATCCGGGCAAGTATCAATATGACTTTTTAAATTCATATGTACCTACTTCCAGAGTTTATCTGGGACATTATTGACATCGGTGAAGTAAAAACCATGAGGAAGCCTAGATTTATAGTTAATATAAGTCTGAAAGTGCCAACCCGTCTTGAGCAAGCGTGGTGATCAATGCCCGTGCCTTCTCTATGAGAAAAGAGGCCAACAGTAGGCTGTTATTATGAAATTGTGATGTGAGTGTGTTACAAAATTAGGCCACAGTTTCTCGTTGTACCTATATCCATTAACTCGTGTTAGGGGTACTGCTATCTAACAGTTAGAATAGAAACTGTGTCAGTATGAGATCCAACTCGCCCCCAACTTGTAAACGCCCGCGGCGCACTCAAACTTCCCCTGATATGATAACACTTTCATATCCACGTCGTGTTCCATTTAATGTACCGAGTTTGTTTCGGTTTTCCTGGGTAATTATGCTGATACTGATACCGTGTTACTGGGAACGAGCGTTTCTCGTAAGAGCTAATAAAATAGATTAATATACATAATTACATACTGAGACTTTTATGTCCGCTTTCTTTAACCCACGCAGAGACCCTGAGTGATAACCACTGTATATAATTTATGATTAAACGAACTTACCTGTACGTGAAGTTCGATCATAATTATACGATGGCTTCGTCCGAAGAGATTAGCATAAACACAATGTAGTAACACGTACGGTGTTGCCTTTGCGCACTGAAAGTAAAAAGCCCTATACCTAAAACTAAAAAAAAATAAGCATTTTTTTAAAACATTTTTATGTGAGGGTAGACATATTTCCTTTTTCCAATAACTACCGTGTTATATTGCTCATTTAGTTCAGAGCCTAAATTTTCGATTCCTGTTTTTGATATTTCAGGAACAAGCAGGGAATATTTCTTTTTGGGGAAAAAATAAATATGGGAGGGTGGGTTGCTAATCTCTTCGGACGAAGCCATCGTATAATTATGATCGAACTTCACGTACAGGTAAGTTCGTTTAATCATAAATTATACTCAGCTTCGTCCTCGAGATTAGCATAAACACAATGTAGAATTTGAGAGCAACTGAAATATCAATTAAACACTTTTGTGTAACAAGGCATTCAATTTTAATCAGTTGGTATGAGTTTAAAAACATAAATGATGGTTATTTAAATAAAGTAACACATATTCGTTTAAGACAGTAATTAAATAAATTAATAGTTCTGCTTACAATAGAATTTTAAGTTGAGATTAACTTAATTAACATAAAAGCCTATGTCCAGCAGTGGACGTCTTTCGGCTGAAATAATGAGTATCTAACATAATTACCAAATTATCATGAACTTAATAATAATCACTTAACTGTTATTACAATTGTTTAGTATTGATCTTGCAAATAAATCATCTTTTTCTGTAATATGTACATTTCTATTATAAAATTTCATAAAAACCTGAGACGAACCGCTCCATCCCGCGGTTTTTCTAATCGTTTCCAAGTTAATTCCTAATTTGTGGGCTTTAGATGTGGCAGCATGTCGGGTACTGTGAGCTGTAAAGATAGATATATCTATACCACACTCTCCTAGCGTAGTTTTAACCCACCGACTCAACGTTTGTGCCGAAACTAATTTATGTGGTTTCCTCACACCGATAAATAGATTATTTACATTACCACGAAGTGAACTAGTCGAATCTAGATAAGCTAAAAGGTTCACGACTGGACAGTATTCCGGTTTTTCGCGAAAAAATGGTAGAATTAGATTTGGTTGCACGGTTCCTATCTTTGATGTTTTAATAATATCAGGTATCTTAATAGTGATCTTATCAGCATGAATTTGGATGTTATTTATACTAATTTTTGCTAAAGTTTGCATTCGGTGTGCAGTAACCAAAGATAATAAAGTGGCTAATTTACGTGAAAGTTTATCTAAACCCAAGCTATCGTCAGGATACCAAGAGGACAAAATGTTTAGAACTTTAGACGTATCCCAAGTTGTGTTATACTTCGGTAAGGGTGGCCGAAGTCTAAAGATACCTTTAAAGAAGCGTTTTACAACTTCACTATCGCTGACTTTTTCAATCATAATTAAGGCTAAAGCCGATCGACAACTGTTTAAAGTCCCATATTGTGCTCCTGAATCAAACAATGTTGTTAGAAATAGGATCGCATCATTGATTGATGCCCCGAAAATGTCGATATCTTTAGATAAACAAAAATTATACCATTTTTTAAGACAGGTGTCGTATTGTTTTATGGATGTACCGGCGAGGGAAGCCAACATTATGTCAATTGCAGGTGATGGAACATTTCTTCTTAGCCACGAGTCCCGGACAAGAGACCGGCAGCCAGGGTAAACCGAGGGTGTGCGTTGTTGTTGCTGGAAGGTGATAAAATTGTTTGTTTATTCGGATTAAAATACAAAACAGATGATACAAGCAGTTTCTTGAATAGAGGGTACCAAGGTTGGGTGGGCCATAAGGGGACCACTACAATACCTGTAGCTTTATCTTTAACAATTTTTCGTAGCGTTTTTAAGACCATTGAAACTCAAACTCAAACTCAAACTCAAAGCATTTATTTCAAATAAACCAATTACAGGTACTTTTGAATTGTCAAGGGGTCGGTCAGTCAGAAATATGAAGCTAGTTGCCCATTCCAACGCGTAGTAGGTTCCTATGGAGAAGAACGGGCAAGAAACTCCACGGACACTCTTTTCAATCAGAATATTTTCACAAAATATTGGTTACATCATCTATTTTTGTAATTATACATGTGAGAACAATGTAAAAAGACGTGCACGTTAAAAGCGTCAGTAATAAAAATAAAATCAAAAACAATTAAAAAATTAAAATAAATTCAAATAAGCCGTGGCAGCTAAGAGATGACCAGTCCCCACTGACGGCGCCCGTTCACGAACATGACGCATGCATCAGCACCATTTAGCTCAACCATTTTGAAGGGAACTTAACGATCCAACACACACGCCACCACCAGCGAGACATTTGAGTGAGCATGACATACTCACAACCGCCAGGGCAAACTCAAGTCAATGAAAGACGTACCCAGTAAATGGTAACTGTAAAGTAGGGACATAGTGCTCACACATGTGCTATGCAATTATATAATACTAAGAGATTGAATTTATACAATCTAAAGATAGTTTTACAATCTTCAGCAGCTGCAACAATATTTTGAATGCTAATCAATTAGTTTATGCGCCCTTGTGGAGCTGGACCAGCGCTGAGCCAAGCATTTTTGTCGTCGATGTAATCCCCCAACTTATAATATGCTTGGCAGCATAGTGTGCGTTTTATACAAGATTTAAATTTCGTTTCGTTCAATTGGAGTATGTGGGGAGGTATTTTATTGTAACATTTCAAACAGTACCCCATGAAGGATGAGTCTACTTTAGCCAGTCTGAAACCCGGTTGAATCAATTGGTCCCTATTTCTAGTCCTATAATTGTGTCTATCACCTCTTTTACTGAAAAGACTTAGATTTTTCCTAACGTACATGATGTTATCATAGATATATTGACAAGGTACCGTCATGATATTAATATCTTTAAACAGTTCCCTTAGAGAATCGCGTCTGCGGAGGCCATATATTGCTCTGATGGCTCTTTTCTGCAGAATAAAAATAGAGTCGATATCTGCAGCCCGTCCCCATAGTAAAATACCGTAAGACATAATACTATGAAAATAACTGAAATAGACCAGCCTCGCGGTATCTACATCAGTAAATTGACGGATTTTTCTCACAGCATATGCTGCTGAACTTAGGCGTCCTGCAAGAGATGTTAAATGAGGACCCCATTGCAGCTTGGAGTCGAGCGTGATCGTGAAAAAGGAGGGAATGCGTAAAAGTAAATTTGTGACCATGATAAGGTAAATGCATTTATGGCCATAGCATCAGGATCTCTGAACCAGGATATATAGTTACGACATTTTTTGTTAACACGACTTGCAAAAATGTCTACATCAGGGAAACCAAACTTGTTTGTTATATTGTAAAAAACTGAGTCGCTTAATTCCCACTCAACATCTGGATGAATTCTACGTGATTCCGCGTCGGCTATTGTATTATCTGCCGAACGAATGTATGATGCATACACAATAATATTCCTAGACTGACACCATTCCCATAATTCTTTTGTTATGCGTGTAAGATGGGGATATTGTATGCCTCCCATCCGATTTATGTAGGATATGGCCGTAGTGTTGTCAATGCGAAGTAATATTTGACAACTTTTCATTGTTACAGCAAAAACTTTTAAGCCAAAATAGGCAGCAATGATTTCTAAATAATTTATATGATGTGATCGTTCTTCAACTGTCCATGCCCCACTAGCTGTTTCTTTCCCACACACCGCGCCCCACCCCGTAGTCGAAGCATCACTAAAAATTTCCAGGCAGTATTCATCATATTTAATTTTACTAATTGGGTTATCTAATGCATTAAACCACCAATCAATATCTGACGATAAGTATGATGGTATGTTCATATAATTGTCGTAGTTTAATGGGTCTTTTTTTAAATTTAAAAATTTGCATCTTTCAAATTCTTTTGTATATAGCCACAATAGACCTACTAAACTTGCAAAATCTCTTATTTTACATCGTGACATGTTTCGAAAGGTTTGTAATTTATTTTTAATTTTATTAGATTTTTCTGTAGGTAAACTGATTTGAAATTTTTTAGTATCAATTATGTAACCAAGATATTTACATGATGTCGTAGGCGATAAGTTGCATTTATCTTTATTTATAATACATCCTAAAGCTGACAATAGTCGCTGAGTTACCGTTATGTTTTCTAAGCAAACATCGTAAGAATTACCAATAAGCAACAAATCATCTAGATATATACTAGACATATAACCGCAGGATCTGAGCAGCCTGACAACCGGTTTCATTATCTTAGTAAATACTAAAGGTGCCGTGTTTAGGCCGAACGGTAACACATTAAATTCATACAAAACATTGTCAAATTCGAATCTAAGGTATTTTTTATAATCATCATGAATTTTTATTAAAAAATATGCGTCTTTTAAATCTACCGTTCCCATGAAATTATTTTCCGATACAAGTTTAATTGCTGTTCGTAAATCTTCGAGTTTAAAATGTTGGGTTTCTATAAATTGATTAAGATTTTTTAAGTTAAGTATGAATCTATGTTTACCGTTGGGCTTAGGTATTAAGAATATGCTTGATAGAAATTGTCCTTCACAAGGGTTGCAATGAGAGATAGCACCAGTGCATAACAATTCATCAATACATTTCTTAAGATTTAGTTTTTCAGATGTTGAGTGGATTCTTTTATTGGGGGTGGTATACTGTATAACACGAGCTGAAAGAGGTATTTTATATCCAGAAATCCATGATAGGACAGTCCGATCAGAAGTTAGTTCTGACCAGGTGTCATAAAAAAGTGCCAGTCTACCAGCATAATTGCTTACCCCGGTAACAGCTAGCGACGACTGCGGTAGCTCGCCCGTGTTGCGGGCGTTGTCTGCTGCCGACCTCGATAAGACCCGCGCGAGTGTTGAGTCCGAGTGTTGACTGTCACAAAGAAGGCGTACACTGTCCATCATCATTTGTATTAATTCTGTGTCCTTGTCCTCTTTAGCTACCATAAGGGTAATAGCATTACTTAAGCATGAAATGGCACAACCTAACTGTTTTTGTTTCATCTCAATACCCTCATCTCTTTTTAAGACTACTTCTGATATGGCTGCTTTTATTTCTAAATTAAGTTCCGGCGAGTCAATTAGCTTGCAATTACTAGGAGGTAAGTATCTTTCTATCAACTCCTTACGAATTTCGCTAGACAAGCCCATAGTAGCCAGATGTTGTAGCCGAACAGCCAGGTCGATCTGAATTTCTTTGCCGTAGATCTTTTCCACAGACGGATCCGCTCCAAATATCTCTAAAATTTTAGAGTCCAGCTCGATGCTCGAAGGTGTGTCAGTTGCAATAAGGACTTCAGTCTCCGAGGAAGGGACCTGCTGCTGCGAAGTACTTGTGGATGGAATTGGATCTGCAGCGCTAGTTAAGGGAACTGGGTCCAAGGCACTGTTCGAAGGAATGGGATCCCCAGCGCTCATGGGTGGCTCATCATGATATTCTGGTTCCAATTCCACTACTTCCTCAAAATACTCTTCGTCGTAATATCGACATTGGGGAGAGGGTGTATTCTCTGTAATGTGTATATTTCTTAAGTTATTTAAGAAGATAATCAATCCTCATTGTTTACAACAATAAGATAAGCGCACGCAGGTGGGCAGGTGTATCTATGGATATAGATATGTACCGCGTGCGGCTTAGTATTTACGGTGAAGTGACAATCCCAAAGACTGCCCGCATCACCCGTATAGCTTCACGTATACTAACAAGGTAACAGTTCTTATAACTGATCGCAATATTAGCCTTGCACGTGATATAAAACAAGAGTTAAGTAGGTACTTATGGTTTACTAGTTCGAAGTGTTAACCCTAAAGTTAACCGCAACGACTTATGACAACGTTTAAACGTTGATGTGATTATGCAACGTTATTAATACAACGATTTTACGCAATATACTCGTATGATTGACACTTGACTAACCTCTGGAACGCGACGTCGATCTTGTCTCTCGTTGAAGTTTCTTCTCCCATTTCTTTAACTTTTTTGTAATATATTCGTAATCGTGTTTACTTTTTCGTTTCCCCATGACACTTTTTAAAATATTATAACACTAAATATAATTATTTAAGAAAATTATGTACGCTCCGGCAGAGCACTGAACTGTGAATGAGCAATATAACACGGTAGTTATTGGAAAAAGGAAATATGTCTACCCTCACATAAAAATGTTTTAAAAAAATGCTTATTTTTTTTTAGTTTTAGGTATAGGGCTTTTTACTTTCAGTGCGCAAAGGCAACACCGTACGTGTTACTACATTGTGTTTATGCTAATCTCGAGGACGAAGCTGAGTATAATACAATAATATACGTCATAATCGTAGTATATAAATCGGTACGCAAATTATTTATGTCAGCGCTGTGAGCGATTATGGACATGGCAGCATTACATTAGAATAGAATATAATCTTTGAACCCAGTGAAAGAGCAAACCTGCAATACTCCTTAACCAGTGCAATAAATATACACTAAACAAATTTATAAGTGCAAAACGACGCTGTGTCACGGCAACGGTTGCCAGGGCTGCGCCACAATGACATACAGCGGCGGCGCGGCTCCTCAGACCGCCAGCGCGACTGCGCCGCTGTCATCGTGCAGAGTTCAAGTTTTTCTTTTTATATGTCATATTTGTTATTTTATCAAGATTGTATAGTTTAATTGTGTTTTATTTATAAGGAAACGTTGTAAGTAGTCTTTACTTTTTATTTATGTTGTACAATGACGACAGTAGTGACGCCATACGAAGCGCCCGTCAACCTGCCACATCGCTGGATGTCTTAGTGAGATGCCCTTATTGTCCCCAAGCACGGTTTTTTAAGGGTGAGCGAGGCTTGAAGGTACATTTGGGTAAGAAACACAAACCCCACAATGTACCTTCATCCTGCCCGACATTATCCCTAACACCTAATTCACCCGCTCAACCCTTTTGGAAAACACTGGCAAATTTAAAAAATTCTACTCCTGTTTTAAAGAGAGTTCCTCGTGGCGCGAGACCATCCGTGGCTTCAAGTTTAGCGCGTTGTATCCGTCTCGCCGCCAGAAAGAACTCCCAAAGTGCTTGGGAGCAATTGCTCACCTTCCCGTTTAGAATTCTACATGTGCAAAAAAATTTGGCTAATAAAAAAACATTAACAGCACAAATAAAGGACAACTGTAACATTTCGGCCCAAAGTTTTGACCCCAAATTAACAGCACGCCCCCCCCAAAGAGGTTTATTGCACCATGTGGAGTCTAAACTAGGCGAGGGTGATATCAGAGGTGCCGCTAGGATCATTTTTAGTAGCGATGTGGTTGCGCCGTACTCCCCAGAGACACTTATTGCTCTGGAGTGCAAACACCCAGCCCCGGCAGATGACCTCTCCTTCCCTAACCCACCCGATCCGGAATCCAACACACTTGAAATTACAGCTCAACAAGTACGTGCGGCCGTGTGCTCCTTTCGAAGTGGCTCCGCCGGCGGCCTCGACGGCCTGACACCACAACATCTGAAGGACTTAATGTGTTCAGGCGTCGGGGAGGCTGGTGAGTCCCTTTTGAAGGAGCTGACGGCCCTCATCAATCTCATGCTCTCCGGCAATGTGAACGAAGCCGTCATTGATATTTTGTATGGGGCAAACCTATGTGCCCTGCGCAAGAAGGATGGCGGTATTCGTCCCATTGCCGTAGGGTCCACTTACCGTCGTACCGCAGCCAAAATTTGCTGCGCTTTCTACAGCGAAACACTGGCCAGCAAATTCCAGCCCCTACAGCTAGGCTTTGGGTCTAAAGGGGGCTGTGAGGCTGCGGTACACGCATTATCCACTTACCTCAATAGCGGTAGAGGTGAGGTCATCCTAAAGGTTGACATTAAGAACGCTTTCAATTCCGTAAACAGGGACACCCTGTTGACAGAAGTTCAAAAAGAAATACCCAAAATTTACAGTTTTCTTTATCAATGCTACAGGCACCACTCTAAATTACTCTATATAGACAACCTTTTGGAATCAGCCGTCGGATGTCAACAGGGTGACCCCCTTGGGCCAGTCATTTTTAGTTTGGCAATAAATCCAATTATTCGACAGCTAAATTCGGAATTCAACGTATGGTATTTGGATGACGGAACCCTAGGAGGTGATGTAGACACAGTCTTAAAAGATTTTACATTTTTAAAAGAAAAATTCAGTTCCATTGGCCTAGACCTTAACCTATCAAAATGCGAAATTTTTCTTCCCCAAACCACTGACAGACAGACTACCATAGCAAAATTTTATACTATAGCACCAAACATCAAAATTACAGAAAGAAACTCTCTGCACCTCCTGGGATCCCCAATTTTTGACGAATCCTTTCCAACGTTTATTGAGCAGAAAATACAAAATTTCAACGATGTCTCGAAAAGACTTTTCCAAATTAATATTCATTCGGCCTTCACTCTCATTCGGTACTGTTGCTTTGGACCAAAATTCACGTATAGCCTTCGTTCCTCCCATCTGTGGAAGCATCCACAACTTTTAGAAAAAGTGGACCAAATTATTAGAAATACTTTAACCTCAATCTTAAATGTGGCCCTGGACGACCGAGCGTGGCAGCAAGCCACACTTCCCATTCGCCTGGGTGGTCTTGGTGTCCGCAAAATTTCAAGCATAAGTTTACCGGCCTTCCTCTCCTCGGTCCACAGTACCGATAAATTAACCAGGAATATTTTATCTTCCACACTGGTAGATTTTGAGGTACCGTGTTTGACCGACGCGTTGAACGCTTGGAAAATGGCTTGTCCCAATACGGATTTGCCTGACAACCCGTCATCCCAGAGACAGTGGGACGTGCCGCTCTGCAGTATTATACGGAATTCCCTGGTAAACACGTCACCTAATACTGTTGAGCGTGCCCGTCTGCTAGCTGTGGGAGAGTGGGAGTCAGGCTTGTGGCTTCAGGCGCTCCCGTCATCCACCATAGGCACCATGATGGATGACTCATCGTTTCGGCTCACTACGTGTCTCCGCTTGGGCGCACCTTGCGTTGCTCCGCATCGATGTCTCTGCGGTGAAGCTGTTGACAGTCTCGGGCACCATGGCCTGTCCTGTTACAGGAGCGCAGGTCGCATTGCACGGCACGCCAGCATCAACGATATTATTCGTCGAGCCCTTGTCACCGCCGGCGTACCAGCGGTATTAGAACCAAACGGCTTGGTACGTGACGATGGGAAGAGACCAGACGGCATGACGTTGTTGCCTTGGAAGATGGGTAGGCCTCTGGTGTGGGACGCGACATGTGTCGACACCCTTGCACCATCTCATGTTCCTAGCACGGCGGGCTGTGCTGGCGCCGCTGCAGCGGCTGCTGAGACCCTCAAGCGGCGCAAATACTGTAACCTTGCGGGTAACTACAGTTTTGAGCCGTTTGGGGTCGAAACGCTCGGGCCGTGGGGTCCGAGTGCGCGTCTCCTTTTTAAGGAAATTTCTCGCCGACTGGTCGACACTTCACGTGACCAGAGGGCTGGCTCGTTCTTTGGCCAAAGAATTAGCATTGCTATTCAACGTGGCAATGCTGCCAGTCTTCTGGGTACGTTTCCAGCTGACAGCGATGCGGACGAATACTTCGACGCCTAAGTGTCTTTTTGTTTTTTTTTTTTATTTTTTTTATTTGTATAGTTAGTTATTATATCATATTAATAACTATTTACACTAGGTACTAACCTAGTGTAAATAGTTATTAATATGATTTAATAATGTATATAACTTATGTTAATAAAAATAAAATATCCTTTTTAGAAGTAAGACAGTAACATGGCTTGTGTTCAGACATGGAAATTAATTGTTTAGCTAATTGACACCCTACGTCAATTTGCCGTGTTATAAACATTTCATACAACAGCTTATTTGAACACGCGGACCATTTTATTTGGTAGTTAATTTGCCTATCAATTTCATTACCCTCATTTACATCGTACGTACAAAAGAATAAAGTTTGCAAGCATACGAACCACTTTTTATTCATGTTTTTTACCAGATACATGGAAAAAAATAACTCCGCCACACGAAAACGTAGTTAGGATTAATTGTAAAAACCTGAGCAATCTGGTAGCAATTAGGCAAACATGACCCTTTTTTGTATGTTATGGATACGTTCATCTCAATTTTTTACATTGACTGACTTTGAGAATTGTTCAAAACAAGATTTTGAACTGCAAGTTCGAAAAGTGACCCTCTGATAAATCCTGTCTACAACCCAAACAGCACAAAAGGTTGCTTATGAGCTATATATATAAAATAAACATATCAACGCAGAGCAGAACCTACTGGGACTAGGAACGTGAAATTTTGCACACAGCTTCCTTCTATAATTTAGGGGAGCATTATGAAGGGGTTTTTGAAAATTCCACTTTCAAGGTGGCGAAAAGGGGAGGATTTCGTTTGTATGAAAAATCTTATTCCTTGAGTTAATAAACTTGAAACTTGGCACAAAAAGTATATAAAGGCTTGTTATTCAAGATAGTATTTCAATCGTTAGACGTTGTGCACAATTTCTGAGCAGTAACCTTGATAGGTGTATATACGAGTATTTTACGCTAACCCTATGTAGATTGACGACTGCTGTCACTATTCAATTGAGGTTAACTTTTAGTTTCGTTTTGCTGAAAAAAAGTGAATATTTTCGTTCGCACCTGCATTGCAGCACATACAATAAATACAATTTAGGGATCTGCAAAACAATGCTAGAAACGTTTGCTTGAAAAAAATAACTAGTAGTATTATGCTAATAAATATGATAATATATGATCTCTGAACATCAACTTAGGGGGTAATGCACCTACAGGTTGTAACTTAAAGAATTAATCGTAAAAAAAAAAACTAAGTTTGTTAATATTAATTTTCAAGAAAATAAAAACGACGAGAAATAAAAACATACTGCTCATGTCGTAGGCTATCTAATGTAGGATTGTGGCGCATTTCCAATTTCCTTCTGCAATATCTTGTTATATTCTTTTATAAGTTTGCGTCAATAACTGCCACTTCTCTTTGAGGTTTTCTCCATGACTATTTTGTATTGGTTTACCAAATATTCGAATTATTATAATAAAAGTCTAAAGGCAAGCAAAAAGTGCGGCTAGGTTAAAAAGCTATTATTTTCTAACATGAAGCACTGCAGACTCCATAGTAGTTCTACAAAAAGGAATTTTACGAGCTGAGGAGGTAATTTTACCTCACATGCATGACAGAAACCGTAAGAAGTAAATTAGTCACAATTTCCTATCCTATATTGCAGAACAGCGTGGTAAAGTATGCCACGCGGGACCGTTGTGCAACTAAAAGTGCGAATAAAGATGCAATTATAACTAAAGTGCAGTCAATGGTGGTCTAAAATGCCATGCGAAACCATTATGCGACTAAAAGTGGCAAAAAAGAAACAAATCTAACTATTGTGCAGTGAATGGTACCATAAGATATCACAAAATAACCTGAGGTTTCTGCTGCGTTCATAAGCTAGAGTTTTAGCTGTTATCGAACTCGTGCCTAATTCTGACTCCCTTATGCCACCCCTATAGACATTGGAGCTTAAAGGAAAGCTGCATTTTTCACTAGTGTGCAGTTGGGAAGCTTCTGCCAGCGACTACTGACTGCGTGATATTTCTTGTTTTAACATAAAGTATACCGTATGACACTCGGAAATACTGTAGCTTCCCATTAGTGGGGTCAATCAACTATTTAACCCACACTTTGCTGCCCCAGACACATGATTTTAAATATGAACTCATTGAAAATTTGTTTTTTTTTGTGTATGTACACCAAATAAATGTCACAATTGTATCTAAGATTTTTAGGCACAATGGAAAACTTGATTAGGTTCTCGAAAATCTTTCATTTCTATAAAATTTTATAGTAACTCAGGTATATTTAAAATTGGCGGACTCTCCGTCCGCTTACCAGCCCATCGTGCTGCTCGACGAGGTGGGCAAGCTCTTTGAAAGAGTAATTGCAGACCGCCTTGTCGGGCAGCTGGTGCGAGTGGGGCCGGATTTGGCGGAAAGCCAGTTTGGTTTCCGCAAGGGGCGCTCTACGGTGGATGCCATCATGCGCGTTCGAGCCCTCACGACGGGGGATGCTGTTGCCCGGGGTGGGAGTGGTGTCTCTTGACATCGCCAATGCCTTCAATACCCTGCCCTGGAGTTGCATTAGGGAGGCACTCCGGTATCGCCGGATGCCGACCTACCTCTGTCGAGTGGTCAAGGCCTATTTGACGGACAGGGCCGTCATCTACCCCGGTCACCACGGAGAGTGGAACCGGCGAGAGATGTCGTGCGGTATCCCACAGGGATCGGTCCTGGGGCCGCATTTGTGGGACATCGGCTACGACTGGGTGCTGCGCACCGACCTCCCTAGCGGCGACAGCGTGGTTTGCCACGCTGACGACACGCTGGTCCTGGTGCAGGGGAGGTCGCATGAGGCGGCGGCCGAACTGGCGACACGTTGGGTTGCGACAATCGTTGATAGGATCCAGCAAATGGGACTCGAGGTGGCCTTGCACAAGTCCGAGGCCATGTGTTTTTCTATGGTCCTCGGAACGCGCCACTGTCGGGTTCCCGGATAACGGCGGGAGGGGTTCACATCGGTGTCGAGTCGACGATGAAATACCTGGGACTCGTCTTCGACAGCCGGTGGAACTTCGTGGAGCACTTCCGACGTTTGGCTCCCAAACTGGAGAGGGCTGGGCTGGGGCTGGAGCTGCTCTGAAGCGGCTTCTGCCCAATCTAGGCGGTCCAAACGCCTCCTGCCGGAGGCTCTACGCGGGGATCGTGCGGTCCATGGCCCTTTACGTGGCACCGGTGTGGGCGCGTTCATTGAGGCTGCGACCGACCCAGCGGTTGAACGCGTCCCAAAGGGTCATGGCCATTAGGCTGGTCCGAGGATACCGCACGGTCTCCCGTAAGGCGGCGAGCCTTCTTGCCGGACTACCGCCATGGGATCTGGAGGCAAAAGTCCTCGCGCACATCTGGGAGTGTCGCGAGGAGGCGAATCGCCGGGGCGTAACTCCGCTGCCGCGTGAAATCACGGCACAGCGGACAGAGCTCCGGCGGGATCTCATGGCGGAATTGAGAGTGCGATTGTCGCAACCCAGCGCTGGGCACGCCACAATTGTGGCGATAAGCTTAAGGAGTTGCTTAAGGAGTGACTAGAGAGGCGCCACGGCGTCCTCACCTTCCGCCTGACGCAGGTCCTCACCGGACACGGCTGTTTCGGGAGGTTCCTGTTCCGTATAAGGCGGGAGGAAACGCCCGGGTGTCAACGCTGTGTGGATCGCCCGAAGGACACGGTGGAGCATACGGTGGAGGTCTTCCCTGCTTGGGCGGAGCACCGCCGTGCGCCTTGAGGCGATTGGCGGCGGCGATCTCTCGCGTCCAGCCCTGGTTCGGAGCGAGAGTGCATGGGAGGCCGTCACCTCCTTCTGCGAAGCAGTAATGCTCGCGAAGGAGGAGGTGGAGCGCGCGAGGGAGATGCAAGCTGCACGACCTTGCGCCCCCTGGTCGCCGCAGGAGATGCCCCGGGCGTCGGGAGTCGAGAGCCGACTTGCGGCCACCGTAGGCGCGGGCATGCGGACGGTGAGCAATGGGTAGCTCGCCGTCTGATTAGGACCAGGCCTTGGTCGACGGCGCGTTGTGTTCCACGCGCGCCTCAAAGAGATGTCAGCACAAACTAACGGGGTCCGTATGGACCAATGCCTGCCGGGTTTGCGAGTTTGTCCGAAAGGGATATCGCGGCCCCGGCACACGGGCAACGGAAGGAACACGGGTGGGTTTTAGTCAGTAAAAGTCTGACACACCCTCCCGCTCCGCCCAGAGGGGGAGAAGTTATTTGATAATTTCCCAACCACAAAAAAAAAAGCTATATTTAAAATAATGTGTCTGAGTTACCATAAAATTTATAGAAATGAAAAAATTTCGAGAATCTAATCAAGTTTTCCGTTGTGCCTAACAATCTTAGATACAATAAAATTGTGATATTTATTTGGTATTCATACACAAAAGAAATTACATAATTTTCAATGAGTTCATATATAAAATAATGTGTCTGGGAGAGCATACGGAATATTTTGTGCCTTTTTAATGTTTGTATCCTGAGTTACCATAAAATTTAGCGTTAAATAGTTGATTGACCCAGTGAAAGAATTTCGGACCTTCGGAACTGGATCAGTTTTTCCGAAGATTAGATTACTTACGCCCTGCGGTTTGACCCAGATAAGTCTCGATTTCGTGAGAATATAGGGATAAAAAGTATCCTATATCCTAACTCAGGTCATGTTTTACTCATGTGCCGAATTTCATCCAAATCCGTTAAAAAAAAAAATATTTTGCGTGAAAGCGAAACAAACAAACTCACTTTCGCATTTATAAAATTAAGTAAGGGTATTATAGATTCAAATTTTAAAAGGACTGCAGAGTGTCGTTTATTTGTACCTACGTGTCTAGTTTCAGATTAAATTTATACAAAGAGTTTTAAGAGACTGTAGCCAAGAATATAACTTGAGCTCACAATCCTCATAAAACCACATTTTAAGTTAGTTTTTCTCTTACGATGCCCATGGGGACAAGATAGAAACGAGCTCATACGTGACCTACATATATAGGTAAGTAGGTATTATATCTTTTTATTGCTTCATTGGTCTAGTGGCCGCAAGCGCTACTGCTGAGCATGAGGTTCTGGGTTCGATTCCCAGTTAGGGCAAAGTGTTATTGAGTTTTTCCATCTGGAATTTATCAGTAGCAGCCGGTGTCTCGATTCTTTGTGCCCGGTTCATGGCAAAAGGCTCGCCTCCTGGCCACATGGGACTTAAACATATCTGGCGAAATGTGGGTTTACTATAGGTACAACTCTGCCCAATACTTCGGGAAATATTGGCGTGATGTTATGTTACTTTACCTCAGCCGTTACTGATTCATCGCTGTTGCGTAGGTTTAGTATCAAAGCCAGTACCTCAGTTAATGTATCTACATATGGTGGCCGCAGTTATGTTAGCACTTCATCAATGCGTTTATACTAAGTTTGGGAGTACGCAAGTTAGACTTGAAGTGTGATTATATTCGGGAGCAGTTGAAAGTACCAAGTTTAGATAAGCTATGTCGAAATAGTAGTTCTGCTGTCAATTAATCCGAAGTGTTTAAATCTGTTAGGTAACTGTTTTAATCAGTTGCAAACTTGCAGTGTTACAGCTCATTCACACGGGACCCATCATTGACGATTCGTCAAAAAAACAAGTGCGTGTCGAACCACGCACAATGAAGGGTTCCGTAGTTGGGATGAATTTATCCCAAGAACAAACTTAACATTGTAGTTGAAAAACGTGTTCTCCCATACGGAATGTATGGGAGATTATGTTTTTCAAACTGCAAATTTAAGTTGGTTCATTATTTCTCATTAACCTGTACAGCCTCCTTAGCTCTCATAGTTTTCCTTTTAATTTCGTTATATATACTACTGCTGTGAATTTTTTCACAAGTCCAAGTACAACCATTTAGGTAGAAGGAGGGGGGGACACATGACTCTAACAAAAAAAATCTGTTAAAAGCTTAATATTTCGCAAACGGATCCCTGAATCCAAAAATAATTCTAACAAACTCACAATATTTTTAACAGACCCAGACGAGGGAAAAAAAAACATCCCCACTTTACTTGTAGGGGAGGTACGCTAAAAAAATATATTTTTCTTGATTTTATTTCACCACTTTGTCGGCATGATTATATATATGTATACATATGCCAAATTACAGCTTTCTAGTACTAACCGTCTCTAAGCTAAGCCGCGGACAGACAGACGGACAGACAGACAGACAGACAGACGGACAGACAGACAGACAGACGGACATGGCGAAACTATAAGGGTTCCTTGTTTACTACGGAACCCTAAAAACGATACTTCATGACGGATGCACGTTAACATTGCATACGGAAACGAGTTTTCTGGCGATTCGTCAAAATATCCGAATAGATGTTTTTACTTGATTCGTGATTCAGAGTTTAGTCTTGGACGAGGGCTTCAGCGGATTTTTCTCAAAAAAAATCAAGATTCATGTATTTTGACGAACGTAATTTTTAAAAGATTAACACGATACGTGATTTAATACGATACGTGATTTAACACGATCCGTGATTTAAGACGTGTCCGTCATTTTTCACGATTCGTGATGCATGAGAACACGGGCATTTAAAAGCATTGCCGCCGTAAAAAAAAACAGGAATTCTGTAAAAAGACAATTCGTCAAAAAACACGAAACGTCCTCGTGTTAAGGAGCCCTATGTTTCATTGTTAAATGAAGCTTAGTTCATAATATAGCTATGTAAATAATCTATTTGTAAAAGTGCTCAACCTAATAAAAAGCGAAACGCATTACCAAAGACCTCTAGAACAATAATACATTCAGCAACTTGAGCGCACAATAGAAAAACTTCCTTCAAAATGTTTTTGTTTTAATCCCTATCTGTGTTGACATAAACTCGGTGGCGGAACTACAAAAACCCGTTTACCGGGAACCAGGAACGTAACTCCATTACCCTATAACTGTATAAACGACAGTTCTCTAATGGGAATTAAACCTTTTGAAACTCTTTGCATTGCGGGGGCACTTCGCTGTGAAGTTGGCACAGATAAACAACGATGGAGTAGTTTTTGATGTTGACTTCACCTATCAAATGTTTTAGTTAAAGTTTTGTGGTACAAGTCCAAATCTTATCTTTGAGTTGAAGTTTCGTGGTACAAGTCCAATCTCTTATCTTTTGAGTTGAAGTTTTGTGGTATAAGTACAAATCTTATAATTTAAGTTTTATTTTGGGATTGCTTTCGATGAAATGATTGGCAATTTTTTTGTAGTTACATCACGGGGTTCAGCAATTCCGCAAACGAAAACCTGACATTCATCATCATCATCATCGTAGCTGCCGCAAGTCCACTGGTGAATAAAGCCTCGTGAATTAGTTACCGCTGAGCAGCTCTAATCCTTCCCTAGTGACTTCGGGTCAGTGACAGCTCGGCCCGAGTCATCTCAACCCGAATAATAATACCAGCTACTACGTCGTCAAAACGCCTAAGGCCCCTCACACACGACGACTTTTTGTAGCGATGCTGTCGCGCTTTTTGTAAACGTGGTTCTACATCGCTACTATCGCGCGTTAGTCGCGTTTGCAACGTGCGATAGAAATGATGCAAACGCGCGGCTGTATCGTTGCAAACGCGCGACCGTTTCTGACGATATCGGGGGAACGAAGGGTGTAGAACGGAGGGCGGGGTGCTGGGGAATGTGCCCTAAAGCGCGACAGCATCGCGTTAGTAGCGATACAGAATCTGGGCGAAGGTACACAGCCAGCGACAGCATCGCGGCTGTATTGATACACATGTGCGACACCATCGCTACTGCATCGCTACAAAAAGTCGCCGTGGGCGAGGCCTCTAAAAAAGTGGTGTGTACCGCCGGCATGAAAAGTATCGACCTCTTAAAATAGGACCTTACGACATTTTTTCCTGTATTTTGTTTCTCTTTCGATCTACATAAATAAAATAATACCAGCCTGTTACTGGGGTTATTCCACTAATCCACATTGACAATCCCCATCAATGGGGATTTATGAACTTTCTTGTCCACAAATCCCCATCAATGGGGATTTCGGAACTAGAGTTCACAAATCCCCATCGGTTTAAAAATAAAATACAAACAACATATAATATAGGGCCAAAATAAAAATGGGTCCTGACTTCTGACCTCCGTAAGAAATAAAGACTTCGTGATTCATATACAGGGTGGCAGGGACATCGACGCGAAAACTGATACCATGGATTATATTATTAGATACATGATTCTGAAACCCCCCTTTTTTTGGGTGGAAAATTATCAAATAACTTCTCCCGCTCTACGCGGAGCGGGAGGGCGTGTCAGACTTTTACTGACTAAAACCCACCCGTGTTCCTTCCGTTGTCTGTGTGCCGGGGCTGCGATATCCCTTTCGGACAAACTCGTAATCCTGGCAGATTCTGAACCGACAATAACCGACGAAAAATTTCGACGCAGCCAGGGCGGTTCAGAATCATGTACCGAATCGATGGTATCAATTTTCGCGTCGATGTCCCTGCCGCCCTGTTAAATAATCACGAAGTGTTTATTTCTGACCTGAGCCTTTTCCCAACAGCTGAATACCAGTATTTTACATGGAGCGACTGCCTATCTGACCTCCACAACCCAATAACTGGGTAATACGATACCCCTTGGTAAGACTGGTGTTACACTTTCGGGCTTCTGACGACTCGTAACGACTGTCAAAGATCCACGAATGACAGCCGGGACCAACGCCTTAACGTGCTTTCCGAGGCACGGAGGATTTTCGGTATGTAAAGATGGTCACCCATCCACTGACCAACCCCGGCAAGCGTAGCTTAACCTGAAGGAGCGACCAGTGCGGCTGTTGTTACTTAACCCTTTACATAAATACGAGTATAAAACAAAAAATCTAAAAGATGATAAAGACATTGCAGATCTCTATTCGTTCCAAAACAAAATCGTAGTACGAAACTTGTGCCGCAAACCGTAAGTAGAAATCTTCTCTAATAGGGTTCCGTTGTTAGAGACTCCTAAATATAATTTTAGAAGAAATCTCATTAAAAGAAGACCGAGTGCGTAAAACTTGAGGATAATTTCAAAAGTTGAAAAGTCTCCTAAGAGAGTACTCTGAGTTTTTATCGGTTAGGTAACTGGTACACGGGCACATGTTGGCTTTGTATGAATGTTGTTAGTGGAATTTTTCATGCCAAAGATTTCGAAATTTTTCCCTCGTGTCGGAACGAGCTATCTCAGAAGGTTAGCTCATAAATAAAAAGCTTAAGTGTGTCTACTGCTGGGAGTCAGGCTTCCTCCTTGTGAGAAGCAATAGGCCGTAATCCACCACGCATGGTGCGAGTTGGTCGATGTCACTTGTCTTCCAATTTTTGGTTCTAGGATATGAGGAAAAAGGTCCTCACAATGTTTCCCATTACTCACTACAGTTTAATATAATTTGATAATATGTGATAGGTAGGTGGTTGTGTGTCTGGCTGCCTAGAGGGCGCTAGATGAACACCGAAGGTTTGATGCGCAGTAATAACTGTAATTCTGATTCTGTATACGCAATGCAGTTAATTAATGTTTATTATAGACATGATGTCAGTCGAAAGCATTTGTATACATTAGCTTTTTGCTGCTATTCCCATTTAGTGTCACATTCGTGTTTATGCTACTTGCTACAAAGAAAACAAAAATTTAAATTATACGATTTAAGAAATATTATTTTTAAGCTTACATATAAAGGGGATCATATGCTTATATGGTTTACTGAAGTCAGTAGACTTTAATAAACTTGAGTAAAACTTTAGGTTAGTTTAAACCCTTTGCTGTACAGATTTAGAATGTTTCTCATTTCGACGTGTAGGTTAAAGTTTCTCTTAATACGAGTACTGAAACACAATTTTTTTATAATAGGTATTATAGCTTCTTAAATTGATGTCTTCTGTCTTACCCATTCAAAAAACTATTCCACGTGATTGTTAAGGTAAAGGTAAAGCAAATAAATATTTACCTTGCTACAAACCTTAGTTATGTCTGATTTGATGGATATTTCCTTGGTTACGTCACAGATATTCTAGAAGAAAACTTTTTAATAAGCTTATTGTGAAGAGGGCTTGGAACAGAATTATATTTGACGAAGTCACTGCAGAGTTTATACTTAGGTGTTTGTTTATTCTTGTTTCCGAAAGGGGTTTAAGATATTCTCATTTATTTGTCAAGAAATCTACGAGTTGATTCTGAAATCAATTGAAATTCGTCTCGGTTTGTCCTGGAAAGGATAACTGTTAACTTATTAGTTACTGTTAATGTAGGAAAACGGTTTGACCTGGCAAAACACTGACAGAAATGTGCTCAGCTGAGGTGATAGACAAACTATAGTATAGTGGTGAAGAGGAAGAACTACAGAAAAAGAAAATCACAACAACCAATACCGTTTACATTGCCGAAAAGCTCTTCCATTCCTAATTGCAAAGTGCATAGGAAAAGCAATGTATACGAAAGTCACGATAAACATCGAGACGAAAACTCATTGATGAAAATATGCAAATAAGAACATTACACTCTATTAACTTCGAACTCTGGGACGCTAGTATAAATTCCTTCAGTGAAATGAACACTAATAACGTAGGTTAATAACCTTTAGGCAATGCCAACGAAAATTCGTAAAATTTCGCTAGTAAATTTTTGAGTATTTTTTCCCTTCTTTTATTTAGTGCTCGACGATTCATGCCAGCAGTGAGTTTCTGTGACACATTACTCTTGGTTCACAAACGATTTGTAATCTTTCTCTCGATATTTTTCCTGTAGTGCCCCAGTTTTTATTATTCAGAGGTTATTTAGTGCGGCAGAATGAATAAATTTAGGGATTTTGTAGTTACATCTGTGATTTATTTTATTTCGACGGACTTGTTTTTTTTTTTTCATCTTCTGTTTATTAATTTCGAGGAGCTCGTGGCTAAGTAATAACAGCCGGACGGGTCGATCCATCAGGTTAAGCTATATCTTTAGGTACATATCAAGCCTCCTCCGTGCCTCGGAAAGAACGTTAAGCCGTTGGTCCTGGCGGTCTTTCGTAATCTTTGACAGTCGGTACGGCCCAAAAAACTGACAACCAGTCTTACCAAGGAGTATCGTATTACCTAGTTACTGGGTTGTGGATGTCAGATAGGCAGTCGTTCCATGTAAAATACTGGTATTCCGCTGTATCCGGTAAGACTGGAAGTTGGAAATAGGCTAGGCAGATTGATGTTTACCTATTAATTTAAAAACAGAACACATGTTCTTTGGTTTAAAATATTTGTTTGTTGATGTTAGGGAATAAGGTTCTATTGCAAAAAACTTTAGTTCATTAGTGATGTTTTTACAAAATATTCACAAAACCTTAGGTACTCTTAAGTGCTATGACCTATTCTTGTTCAAATGCGACGCACAGCTTAATTGTTATGTTATTGTTGTTTGCTTTACAAAAATATTATTTTTCCATCTGTAATCGGCATTTTATTTATGTTTTGATTGATTGTTTGTTTTCATTTGATAATGTCGCAACACATTACGCAAACAATTGTAAATTGTCTTTGGGCTCTGGCCCTGACATCAAGCACAAGACAAAATTTGTCAAACTTTTATTCATTTTGAATATCGAATATTACCTTTGGCTAATTTGTCAATGTGTGTTTTATGTGTTTTTTTAGTAATGTGCGTTTAGTTTGTGCAGAATAAACAATTTTTATTTATTTTTTCTTGCTTTACCTATTACCTTGCATCGGATTCCAAACCAGCGTCACGAAGTTAAATCAAATTGTGAAAGAAATATGTATTCTTAGAAAAGTAGATCTCGTGGACGAGTTGGGAATATTCTGGTAAAACAAAGTAACCTTCTTGGAAGTTCCTCAGGGACAGAAAAATGTACACAGCCATGTATTATTCACTGTAATCTTGTCCTAGCTTCGTCCATGGGTTCACACGCTAAGAAAATTGTTTGATAAAAAGAATAAGGTAAGGAAGGACAGACCCTATCGCTTATACTTAGAAAGGGGTTAGATCTCTATAGAACATTCTATAAAATATATACATTTCATAGTGACATTGTAAATTCGAAATTAACTCTCATCTATACTCTATTTGAAATAAGATTCGACATTTAAACAAACCTTTTTAGGGTTCCTTAGCGAAATGGCAAAAACGGAACCCTTATGGATTCGTCATGTCTGTCTGTCTGTCTGTCCGTCCGTATGTCACAGCCACTTTTTTCCGAAACTATTAGAACTATACTGTTGAATCTTGGTAAGTAGATGTATTCTGTGAACCGCATTAAGATTTTCACACAAAAATAGAAAAAAAAAACAACAAATTTTGGGGGTTCCCCATACTTAGAACTGAAACTCAAAAAAAAAAATTCATCAAACCCCCCACACGTGTGGGATAATACCCCACACGTATGGGGGGTTTGATGTTTTTTTTTATATAGGTTTTAGATAGGTCTTCAAAAATGATATTGAGGTTTCTAATATAATTTTTTACTAAACTGAATAGTTTGCGCGAGAGACACTTCCAAAGTGGTAAAATGTGTGTTCTCTATGTGTGAACTTCTAAAATAAGAGAATGATAAAACTAAAAAAAAAATATGATGTACCATGTAAACTTCCACCGAAAATTGGTTTGAACGAGATCTAGTAGTTTTTTTTTAATACGTCATAAATCGTAAACCGCAATTTACCTTTCACTCAATCAACTCAAATATAAAAATATAAAAAAATCACTTAATTTCAAAGGTACAACGTACTACAAGAACTTTTATATTATGTTACTTGCTGCTACGGAACCCTCATGGGCGAGTCCGACTCGCACTTGGCCGCTTTTTTTACAGCCTGTTCAACCGATTCTGACTTCTATATCGTAGGCATAAGGATGGCATTGAAAGCAAAAAAGTAGTTACAATACCAACTGTTTACTGCAGCTACCATTTGTCATGCCACCAACGCAATAGAAGTCAAAATCAGTTGAACGGACTAAAAAAGGTTTAGTTATATGTCTAATCTTATTTAGTAGAGTATGGGTATCCGTCTGTTACCTTTTAAAGTCTTAATGGATTATCGGTAGACCATGACCTGGGTAAGGAGATAAGTCTGTAGGATACTTTTCATCCCGGTAGTAAGTTCCTGTTGAATAATTTCCACCCTCCACGCGGGCGAAAAAAAGTTCTAATATTATAACTGCGTAAGTTATTTTGTTTGTTTGTTTGTAACGCTTTCACGCTGAAACAGTTGAACTGATTAGGATGAAATTTGGCACATGGGTAGACCATGACCTGGGTTAGGATATATACTTTTTATCCCGATATTCCCACAGAATCGAGACTTATGTGGGTGAATTTGCGAGGCGCAGCTAGTATTAAATAAGTAAAAAAACCGAACAAATAAAAATATCTGATAACTGCTTTTAGATATGTGTCTCTGAAATAAATAGTCATGGATAAGGAAACGTTAAACTTCGTTTAGATAGTCAGAAAATAAGAGGCAATTTTCGCAAAACTAGTAACTACCATTTGAAAAGTAATTTAAGCAGAATTCATATAAACTGTCGGAACAATCTAATTGTTATGGTAACGGCTGAGCGGTTTTCCCGATTCATTGAACCATTCTCTTTCTGACAGCGATGGGTCAGGGAATTAAATCCAGCTTTCATGTTATGTAAAAATCGCAAATATATAAAATTAATTTCAAGTGTTATTATCGCAATGCCACTGTGATTTTAAACATAGATTCCTTTGCCGGTTTCTGCAGTAATAATTAACAATTTTTTTGTGAAATGAAATGAAATGAAATGAAATGAAATTGTTTATTCTGTAAATAGGATATAGGAATCACTTTTACACGTCATATTAAAAATTTATTAAATTTTGCTAGATGAGTTCGGCGTTTCCTATTCGACTACTCTGAGAAGAAAGGCCGAAACAAACTCAGAGGTCACAGTCTCTTTTAAAGTCCAGACATAATCTTGGTCAAGCCATATGAGGACCATGTAGATTCATGTCTGAAATGGTCTTTTGAGAAAAGAAACACAGATTTGAGTGGACCTCAATGTAATTAAAAATTACAGAGTGGAAAACTCAGTCGTGTAAATAGGAGGAAAAGTAGTATATTGTTCTTGCTATTGACGCTTAATACTAACATAGTTCTATTATGATTAATCAAACACCCAAAACGTCTTAGAGCGATCATTAAAAAAATTGGTTACAACACTGAATTTGATTTTGTTTTAGGCGTAAAAAAGGCATTTGGAAAATTTGAAATACTTTTTTTACATCTAAAACTAAATATTCGGTGTTACGATATTAATGATTGCATTTCATATTCAATGTTTTAGTTCATTAGTTAGCCATATTTCATATTTCCTTACAGTAATATTGCTAAATTAATCAAAACAGCGAAATATTTGACATCTTTTTGCGACGTTGCCAATTTTCAGAATGCACGCTTTTAATAACAAGATTTGGGACGGGCATCCTAACAAAAATATTACCTTCTAAGTATACAATCGGCTCGCACACAAAATAGGAGTGAAATTTTTAAACGTATGGTTTTAAAAGCTTGCTTCATTGTTATATTCTAAGCGTTTGTAAAAATATTGACCACTGGCATGCTGCACGTTTGCGAGCGATTGAAAAGTATTGAAACTGGATATACGATTTTTATACCTTATCGTATTGATTTTCTACCCAGAGATCATAGTGGTTGTGTAGTCATGCCTGCTTGCCTAGATATCTATAACAATATAGGTATACATACAAAAATCATAAATAACATCTAGGTACTAATGTTAACAACGGTGTGACATAAAATAATACATTTGAGTTTATCAAAGGGGCTTACTTTCGGGTAGGGGGAATCCTCGGGCCGCCGACGAAACGTTGAAATTTTGACAAATTACACTTGAGGATTACTCCGAGGGAATATGAAGAAAACCACGCATTCCCACAAATTACTGACTTGTGACAAATGCTCCCGCAGATGACCTGCAATTTATTCGGCTCGCTGAGAAATCTAGCTAATGTTGGGCCCGGGAAATAATAATACTGCAGTAGTAATGAAGAACGCGGTATGCTGGAATGAAGATAAAAGATATATATTCGAGTTCTTGATTTTAATAACATCATGGCTGTATTCCTAGAAGGATAAGGTGAGGCAAAGGTTTATACATAGTAGGTACAAGCACATTTTTTGCTCAAGCTGGGAATCAAACCAAGGACAGGCTCTACATTCGTACTCGTGACCACTAGACCAACGAGATAAATAAACCAGAAAATAATCAAGATGAGTGAATGTTTTGACTGTAATAGGTACTTGATCGGTTATGTTCACATGTTCAGCGATACTACTATCGGTATCAAATTATATTATGTATCTTTAGGCATAAATTCATTTGTGGTTTTAGTGGGAGATCTACCTAAACCAGTTGATTGTGATATTGATGTTGTCAACATGCTTGAGTAATTTAGATTAAAATATACCTGAATAAACTTTTGGAATGGATGTCGAACAGCTAAATAAGCTGTAATAATTGTTATTTTCGTATACAATAGAAACATCAACTTTATGCTAGTGTAAATTACATAAAGACCGTATCGACAAAATCGTTTATTTCGACTTTTGATAAGAAAACGAGGAAATAAGTAAATACCTCTATACGAAGAGAATTATAAGTCGCAACCAATCACAAACTAGTTGGCATAATGGTGATTCGCACGAATTTACTCGCCCGAAACGGGCGAATCGACACTTTTAAATCATATTATTTTTAGGGTTCCGTACGTTAAAAGGAAAAAAACGGAACCCTTATAGGATCACTCATGTGTGTGGCTGTCTGTCTGTCCGTCTGTCACAGCCAATTTGCTCCGAATTTAATGGACCGGTTAAGTTTAAATTTGGTAAACATATGTATTTCTGTGACCCAAACACGGTCGTGTAACGTAAATAAATAAATTTTGAATATGGGGGTCACTTTCGGGGGCATATAAAGAAAATAAAAAAAACAATTTTGAAAATGTACCGTCTGTTATATCAAATAATATGGCTTATTGTGAGGATCTCAATTTTTTTTATAATGTTAAAATAAATACATTTAAAGATATTTAAGAAAATATATGAAAATTGACTATTCCGCCATCTTATCTCCGAACCTCCCGTAACCGTAACCGTCTCAAATTATTATTTTTTACAGAGAAATGGTTCTTCACTCATAGATTACAGAAAAACCTATAAGGTCTTAAACTAACTTGGTAAATGTCTCAATATTGCGCGAACAAACTTACATTAGCAGTTGGAATGTATGAGAGAACATGTTTTTCAACTACAATGTTAAGTTTGTATTTGGGATAAATTCATCCCAACTACGGAACACGCACTTGGCCGGTTTTGCCTGAGTTTTCGATTCGCCTACAAATAAATTAACTTCGTGCGAATCGCCTGAAGAAACAATAATGCTATTTAAAAGTTTTGATTCACCCGTTTCGGGCGAGTAAATTCGTGGAAATCACCAATAAGCCAACTAGTTAATAACACGTTAGTAGGTCACATCGTGACCATTGAAATATCGTCGACCACCATTGAAATATCTTGTGCCTTGATATTCTGGCTCTCATTGGTGATTACAGTTTTGAAATACGTTACTTTTGAGTAGTGTTGTGGATGACAGGCCTAAGGAGCGGCACGAAGCGTCGCCATCATCGCGCGGCGGAAATTTCAATCGTATGCTATAGAAAATGAAATTGACTTTTAGTTGTTATAGAATAAATCACTTCACCGTCAGTCCGTCGGTCTGTGCTGACCCTTATAATACCTACAAAACTTCCGTATGAGATATTCAGAACGATTGAACAAACTGATTAGCAATCTCGCAGTCAAATCTCACATTAACTTTGTTAAATAAATAATTTTATTATCAGTCAGTACTTATATACCGAGGGCTTGCAAGTGGAAAGCATCAATATCTAGCAATAGACCGCTATAAACTGCTAATGAAATGAAACCATTATTTTCATTCCGATGAAAAACTCATCCACTCTACAGGAACAACTGTGTAACATGAAATAATATTTATAGATTAAACTCTGCATACAATATTCTAAAAATAAACTGTGTTTATATTTCGTTATTCGATATTCGGTTTTGGTTTCACTGCTGGATTAAATTTCGCTATAATTATCCTACTAATATTTTAAACTCGAAAGTTTGTGGGTATGGATGTTTGTTACTATTTCACGCAAAAACTACTGAACGGATTTGGATGAAATTTGGCAAACAGATGGTTTATAGCCTGGATACTTTTTATCTCGACATTCCCACGGGATCGAGACTTATGCGGATGAAACCGCGGGGTGCTGCTAGTAAAGTATATTTTTATTATCATGCTCATGATATTTGGGGTTCCGTACCTCAAAAGGAAAAAAACGGAACCCTTATCCGTCTGTCTGTCTGTCAGTCTGTCCCTTTTTCTAAGGATCGCGTGGAGGTATCAAGTTGTAATAAATATCAAATACGTGAACCTACGGTCCCTAGGAGCTCTAAAAAAATCAATCTTCTAAGTCAACGCAATAAAAAAAGACTCGCAAATAAATCAAAACCTATAAGTAGGGTACTTCCCGTTGACCTAGAATCCTGAAATTTGGCAAGATGCAAGATCTCACAGCACAAGTAAAGGAAAAAGTCGGAAAATAGAAAAAAAATAGATTACCTACGTACTTACATTTGCAGTTGGATAATTGACCGTGACGTATATCGATTTATGTGAGAACATGTTTTTCAACTGTAATGTTAAGGTTGTTTTTGGGATAAATTCATCCCAACTACGGAACCCTTAATTGTGCGTGGTCCGACACGCACTTGGCCGGTTCTTTTTATTTTTTTACCAATTTTATTCGTTTTCGAGTATGCTATGATGAGGGATGAACGTGCTGGCTTCCTTTCATGTAAAATTGCGTAATACTAAGCTAAGAAATCTTTGGTTTTATAGCCTAAAGAAAGAGCTTTTTTGCTATCTTAGATTTTTCTCGGATCTTACGATCTTCGAGTGTTGTATTTAGAGCTATAAATTCTTCATCTACCGTGTAGGTAACAGGCTACAGGGAAGATGAAGAATTTGTACAGGATTGCCCCAGGCTATATGGTTGCCTAAAATATTGGATAAGGAGTTATGTCAGCAATTTTCCTAGTACCCTGGTACTACAGGATAAACTTACCAAGCTACGTATTTGCACCCATATCCATGAGATTTTCGTTTTTTTCCATTTTGTTCAGCGTATTATTGGAGAAAATACGTTTCTGGCATTAACATTATGAATTCTTGATAAATGTTCACGATCATAATATTATTATCTACCTTAATAATATTCTATGTAAGTACCTACATAATAATATAGGTAATAATATATTTAGAAAGCGCTACACTTCAAATAATCTTAGGTTAGTGACAGCTCGGCCCGAGTTAACTCAACCCAAATAATAATAAGTACCAGATCAAAATTAAATTCGTAAGTAATTATTTTAATTAAAATATTGATTTTCTGCCTGACCGTACAAATCACTGTAATCGGGAGTGAAATATCTGGTATTATTATTCGGGTTGAGTTGATTTGGGCCAGGCAGTCACTGACCCATAATCTTTTGGTATCAATAATGTTCTGACTTATATATCAATATTGCATTGCATTGAAGCACTAATTACTGACTTATCGACTATTTCGCTCTACAAAGTAAATTACTTCGAACAAAATGAATGCAGTACCAAAATCTTGACCAGTTCTTATTAATATCAACTGTTCCTCCAAAAGCGACGACTTGTCAATGCTAGCTCTATGAAAAGGAGTTTACTGCATTATCATCTAAAAAGGAGCGCAACCATTACATATCCCCGAAAGGAGATAAATATTTTATGTCATAATTCATCTGAGCTATAAAAAAGGGTGAGCGCAGACGGGCGCGCAGTTATGAAATGATTTTGTTTCGCCCGTCGGGAATAACTCGGTATCTACACTATGTACATGGGAATGTCGATCTTTCCTTTAATTTAGGATAAAAAATATTCCCCAGCTTCGTAAGAAAGTCGTGATTTGAACACCGACGTATTTTCTTCCTACTAACGGATGTTTTATAAGGTTTTCGCTTTGCTACTTTTTGTCTGCATTGCAGAACTGTCGCTTTGTTTTAAAGGAAATGGTAAACGATTTTCGGATTGCTTAATTTTGTTGAGGTTAATTTGCATGCATACTGAATTACTGACTTTAAAGTTTGTTGCAGTCTTTTTAAAATAAGGTTTTTGTCCGAATTTATTACAAAGCTTAATGTAACCGTATTTTAGCGTAATCAGCAAAGTAAAATACTGGGAAAGAACAAAAATACTCGGCACAAAGCTAAAGAAGTGTTCTAAGTATATCCAATGTAAGTTATAAAGCGATTCAGCTTTCTTCCGACGCAGTAGTCTAAACCCATTATCCAAACTTCCGTACGTGCCCCACACTTGAACTCACGAGAGTTAACAAACGACGTCTATAGACGTAAACAAAGACGCTCATAATGTAAGTAATTTTATGAATTTTCCATTAATTCAATACTATAATTGGAAAAGTTTGACCGCAAAATGAGGGGTGGCCACAGGAAGAACTATAAAATTGCAGTTAACGGAAGCTGAACGACTTCTCAATACCATTATTCTGAAATACGATCTAATTGAGTGGCCTGGTCCTGCCCTTCGGAGACAATAATGGGACTAGGTCCCCGAGCTAAATTGCTTCGTGGTGATTGCTAATTTACTTATTACAAACGATCTTGTCTTTAATTAACCGTTCATTGGACGGAAGTTAAACTAAGTACTGGACTTTATTGAGTGAAGGATGAATAGGTAGTTACTTTGTTAGACTCTGGAAGAAAAAGGCAATATTTTTGTAAGGTTGAGTTACAATAAGTATAGCAAAATGATTGAGGTAGGTATTTTTACAAGCTTTTATTTAACTTGCCTGTTAGTATGTATGGATCAAATCATTCAAGCTGAATAAAAACCACTTCCTCTTATCCTACGGAGTTAAAATTTTAGATGTTGGTTCAGTTTTGAAGACACTGAATTTTTTTATTATGTATGACCTAATTCTACACCTGACTCCAGACGAGGGAACTCCTCAACCCTCAACGGTAGATACAAACACTAAATATAATATACGGATTTCATTATGATAGTACTGGACACATGATTGTCTCCAGACGACGGAACTCCTCAACGGTCAACAGTATAGACAAGTAATTTTATATACGCATTTAATTAAGATAGTGCGTTCTGAAGTCTACCATGACCTTGCTGCTGCACCCAGGATTGGCCCCGGACAAGGAAACTCCTCAGCGGTGACCAGCAGTTACACATTTACAACAAAAAAAAGGCTGGCAAAGAAGGGAATTGAAGTAAATACAATAATTAATAGGCGGCTTGTGTTGCACAGAGGACTCAAGACTCCGAGCTGGTTAGAAGTCTCGATCGGAATTGTCGTAAAGGGTTACAGTAGATGTCGATGCTGGTTATTAGTTCGTGTAGCGATTTTATTGTAGTTTCCCGTTTCATTAGACGGTTCATAGGTGCGGTGCTACCAAGGTTAGTACGAATTGCAGTTGTGGCAAAGGTAATGGTTTCGCGATTAGATCTTATAGCTTTCTGTCTAGGTACAGGTATACTTAATTCTGCCAACAGATCGGGAACATTTAGTACACCGCTTACGATTTATATTGAAGGATTTGGTTGGATCATAATATATATATTCCTATAACAATCTATTTTTCTCTTAATCAACACGTCTACTGCTGGACATAGGGGTCCCCCAAGCACCACCTCTTCGACCGGTTCTGTGCTTCTCGCATCCAGCGAATTCCTGCGGCCTTCACCAGGTCATTGGTCAACTTTGTGGGGGTCTTCCAACACTACGTCGTCCGGTACACGGTCGCCACTCAAGAACCTATCGGCCCCATCGGCCATCTGTTCTTCGAGAAATGTGCCCTGCCCACTGCCACATATGTTTGGCAATTCTCTTAAAATACCTATTTAAAATTAAAATAAGAATGCGCACAAAATCAACTTTGCGCTCATAATTTCAACATTGTTGGTCGAGTTGATTTATCGTCTAATTGAAACAGTCCGGCCACTGTTAGTATTAAACTTATACTAGACTTTGGCAACAAAGAAGTCACAAAATACAGCAACGTAGACACGAGTTTTACTTGACATTTGTTTAAGTAGCGCTCCATTTGAAGTTATTACTTTAACAAAGAGCATGCGTAAGAACAATAAAGAAATGGAGAAGCTAAAGTAAAGTACCTACTATTTGTTTTTATTAAAATAAAATAGTGCCACTAGACTTCTTTTGTGTTTGAAGTTGATAATAATTAATATGAAACTAAAAAGCAATTCGCATTGGGTACTTAACGATAAGAGCTTTTTAAAATATTTTGAACCTTAATTAGATTCGAAATGAGATTCTTGGACTGAAATAAAATGATGGCATCTTTTTATTTACATTAGCTTGTTGTTGTAGCATTAGCTTGTATCGTCGTTTTTCTTTTTACTATGTTTTCGATCTAGTTAAGCAACTCTTGCCGCGGTTGGTCCGTGGATGGGTGACCATCTTTACATACCAAGACCCCTCCGTGCTTCGGAAAGTACGTTACGCCGTTGGTCCCGGCTGTTACCTAGTAACTAGGTAGTGGAGGTCAGATAAGCAGTCACTCCATATAAAATACTGATATTCAGCTGCATCTGTTTAGA
The DNA here is from genome assembly GCA_947364205.1 of Agrochola lota. Taxonomy (NCBI): domain Eukaryota; kingdom Metazoa; phylum Arthropoda; class Insecta; order Lepidoptera; family Noctuidae; genus Agrochola; species Agrochola lota. The sequence continues at coordinate 9,537,675 of OX376223.1, read as the reverse complement.
CTGGAAGCCGACTTCAACATAGTTGGGAAAAGGGTAGGTAAACGATGAAGTTGGGCTTTTCTAAAGAAACAATCTTATTTAGCATGACTGCTAAAATGCAAAGGTAACTACGTAGTTAATTACATTACCAGCCTATCACTGTCCGTCCCACTGCAGAGTCTCTTCATAGAAAGGCACGAGCATTGATCACCACTCTTGCTTAAGACGGGTTGGCGATTTTAGACTTATATTAAACTAGCTGCGCTCCTCGGTTTTACCCTCATAAGTCTCGATCCTGCAGGAATATAGGGATGAAAAGTATCCTTTGTCCTTTTCCAGGTCATGGTCTACCCATGTGCCAAATTTCAACCGAATCCGTGCAGCCGTTTAAGCGTGAAACCGAAACAAACAAACAAATAAACAAACAAACTCACTTCCGCATATAAGATAGGATTAGGATACATATAGTCCAGGTTTCCTCACAATGTTTTCCTCCACTGATGTCAGTAATGTCCAAGATAAACTCAGAAAGTACAAATTAATTGAAAAAGTCACATTGATACTTGCCCGGCGAGGCCATCCTGGGCCAGTGGGCCATCACAACATTAACCTAGTTAATGAATGTTGATCCTTTCATACTTACTCCTTTTCCCTCTTTTACGTACATACATCAGGTCATACACGCACGCCAGTTGCGAGTACTACGCGCTTGACCTTTCTGAAGAACATCACCAATTAGTTCACTATACTGGGCGTCCCACGGATGTGCCACATGGAGGGAAAGCACCTTGAATATTGAAGATGGAACATTTGACTGAAAGAAGACATTATTTGAATTAAAAAAAACGATTTAAACTGCATTCATAGATATTTAAATAATTACATGGTTGAACCGGGAATCGAACCCGTTACTTGAGAAAAATAATCACCCTGTAGCTTTATCATACCGATCGAAAGGCTTCATCATAAGGAATATTATTTGCTAAATAACATAGTGTCACAAATAAAAGAAAGACCATGAATTGACATTGACATTTGATGTATAATTTTGTTCAGAAAAATTAAAAGCTGACATTGACGTAAGTAAGGACATACAACTGAACAGGAATTTAGTTTACAAGAACCAGTATGAATGTGTCCACGAGCTACAAGCAGAACTTAGACGTATTATTCTAAATATCCACCACAACAAGATCAAAAAATCGACAGGGAGCGAAATAATCAAAGGAGTGCGACTTTGTATTCAACAGGAAGGGACTAATTTTGAGCATTTGATAAATTGATTAATTTTGTATTATAAATGTTGCAAAGTTTTGTATTTTGTTGTTTTTTTGTTTATTGTGTATTTTTTGTATTGCAAAGGCCAACTAGCCGCAGACCATACAATATCACTAGACGGCCACAACTGGCCGGAGTCGTGGCCGACTAGTGCGATCCCTTAGTATCGGTACTCGTGCTTCGTAAAACAAAGCTGAAGTTTGTTTGTGGCTATACAGTGTACAGACCGGTCTGTCTTTGTTTTGCAATTGTTGAGTGTTAGTTCTAATGGATGAATCGATTGCGCGAAAACGTTTTTGTTAATCTGATGTACACTGTTGTCTAACTTTAAAGGTTAGCCATAAACGTTGATAGTATAGTTACTGATTTATTATAAGTAAAATAAAGCAACAATATAATAAATGTTAGGCATCTACTAAAAGCTAGAAATCATTATGAAAGTTGAATATTGTACAATGCACAAAATTATACAGGGTGGTAGGGACATCGACGCGATAACTGTTACCATGGATTCAGTACATGAATCTCAACCGACGAATTATTTCTACGTGGGTGGGCCCACGTAGAAATAATTCGTCGGTTATAAAAAAAAATCTGCTGTTCCCTACATTTTAACCGCGTAGGTATTGCACTTTTCTATGAACCAGCAGATTTAAAAAAAAAATACCGACGATTAATTTCAACTCAGGGGATTCCGAATCATGTACTGAATCCATGGTAACAGTTTTCGCGTCGATGTCCTTGCCACCCTGTAATATTTCCATGCAAAGTACGAAAGGAGCTAGAGCTACGCTACATTTAAAGCCGCTAAAGGGTTTTTGAAGTGAAAACTTCTTTAGGCACGTTGATCACTTTTTGGGTGACCAAAAAGCGTGAAACTCGCGTCATCGTCACCGCACGCTTCCCATGAGCTATATGTATACTGTCTGTATATATGTATACTTTTTGGGTGAACAAAAATAATTGAACTCGCGTCAGAGTCATCTTCATCGTCATTTTATAGGCACTGATTCAAAGTTATCAATACCCTGTTGTATTTTTTCTTGCTATTTTGCCTTCACCATATGAAAATAATAGTGACGAAACTTTATATCTTTTATATTGATTTAATTAAGATAAACAACGCACCCATCCCAATAAAGAAGACCTTATTCCCTGCATCTGCAGTTTTTGTAATAAATCGCTCTTAACGGTTCAATTTAATGGAAGCTCGACAGGATTCTCTTCGCCGTAAATCTGTGTCGGCGAGGCTCGGAGACCGCATCGGGTCTTTTGTCACTTGTCCACAAGCGTCTTCTACTCCACCGCCTCACTGAGGACAGGGAATTCAGTAGTCTAGTTTGTACAACTTCTTGTAAGATGTTGTCAAGATTGACTCCTTGGGATTGGGTTCCTGAAAGAAAGATCAAATGTGATCAGGGAAAGTTGGGAACAAAAATGTGTATCCTATCTTATATGTACGTAATATTGTAAATGCAAAAGTGAGTTTGTTTGCTTGTTACGCTTTCACACTGAAACGGCTGAACAAATTTAGATAAAATTTGGAACACGGGTAGACCATGACCTGGGTTAGGACATAGGATACTTTTTATACCGATATTCACACGGGATCAGACTTATGCGGGTGAAACCGCGGGCGCAGTTAGTATTGTATAATTATCACTTGCTTCAAAAACGGTGAAGGAAAATACGTGAGGAAACCGGCATGTCTGACAGATATTTTTCGATGGCATGTGAAGCCAAGTCAGTGAAGTGAGTCAGCCAGTCTCTTACTCTAGGTTAGTCACTAACTACACGGAAAAGAAGAAGGGAAAATTTAGGGAACACTGTTTGACTTGTGTTATCTACGCTTGATGGCCAGAATAGCAACAAATACTGTATTATGGAAGTCGGCATGACATTTCACATACCGGTGGACAAATTAAAAAATTGCAAGTTGTTAGTATTTGGCAAAGACTTTTCTCATCCTTGTGCTTGAAACGATTACCATTAGATTTTCCAATGTTGAACAATTTGGAGTAAGAACCATTGTAATCCTAACTACGCGATGGTAAAATAATAAGGTTTTATGTTTGATCCCTAACTAGCAAGCTACGTGAAAAAAAAAAACATCGAAAAGAACATCGGTAATGAACTTGCATTTCTGCGGTTCTAGAATCCATGCAATCGTAATCTCCGATCCGAAAGTTTCCAGCATTCGGCTTCAAGCGCTACCGATTTACATAGTATTAGAATACTTCTTGGCTGAACTGTGAGCATAAAAACTAGTTTCTCTGCCAAACTTAGACTACTGTTACCGAATGCTTTATGTATAGACAATGCGGCGTACAAAATGTTCGTTAATCACTGTGAAAAGCTATCGAAGTTCCTTAATACAGCATGGACTGGAATTAGTACGAATTTATTGTTTATTCAAATCTCTAAGCTTTTAAACCCATTATTGCCTAAAAGTAGAGCCTTTGAAAAATTAAGACAATTAGGATTAAGTTGTAAGTGAAAAGTGGTTTTATTTCTTTGAAATTTATTTTAATACACATAATTTTAGTTTTAGAATGTAATGTAATGGCATTCGATTACATTCTAATGTCGACTCGTAATGTGATTTATGGTGTTGTGTCACATTGTTAGAGTTGCGTCGCGCAATTCGGCACGAGGCTTTATAAAAAAAAAATACTACCAATTTAAATAAATCGTACCTATATTCAAATTACAACTGTCATTCTTTGACAGTTCTATGAAATAGCTATTAAGGTTCATGCAGTCACGTCAACAGCAAGTCGCCGATCAGTCACGTCAACTTCAGTCCCGTGTGTGAACAGATAGTCAGACAGTCAGTAGCAACGCCTTGGTTACAAATTGTCTGTGTCACAATGCTACGATTCGTTTGTAGCAATACAATTTTTCTCTAGCCAGTGACGCGACGTAGACTGTGACGCGCCGGTAGTAACGTGACTAATGTGTGTAGCCAACGTCCTACAACTTCTACGTAACTATATTTCTGACGTGACTGATCGGCGTATTGACGTTGACGTGACTGACGTGTGTGCATGAACAATAACACGGAAAATTGACATCGATTTCCTTAAAAATTTGGTATTTTCCCAGACTGTTTGCTCCTAAAACGGTGATGGAAAACATCCTGAGGAAACCGACATGTTCTAGAACAAAAAAATCATAACATGTGACATGCACCAACCCGCACTGGGCCCGCGTGATGGATTACGGCCCACTCCCTCTCACAGAAACAGGAGACCTGTGTCCTAGCAGCGGGAATATAGCAGTGGGAATATTGACCTCTGTTTATGCTTATGCCTGACTGCATACAAAGCCGTCCATGGGCATATGACCGCCCGTATTTTTTTGAATATTCAGAAAAATACGGGCGGTGACATGCCCATGGACGGCTTTGTATACAATGTCGCCCATGGACATGTGACCGCCCGTATTTTTTTGAATATTCATGACAAATTATCGATAATAAACTTAAAAAGGGGGGTCTATCTTTAATTGTTTTTTTTTTCATTTTTTCTTATTTTTTTTTTTCAGTGTCCCGCTAGAATTTTATGTATAATTAACATAATTTCACTTATGTTTTTTAAAATAAATACTGTTTTTTTGGAAAAAATAATCTTTACCTCCGTTTTTTTTTCATAGTCGACAAATTTTACTAATTTTTTTTAGTTAATCCGATAAAATAACTCGTAAGCTATTAGAAATAATAAACAGAATACAAATCGAGCCAATAACATAGAAGATATGGCAAACGCTACTAAAACATAAAAAATTGAATAACATGAAAAATATTAAAGATAGACCCCCCCTTTTAAAGTTAATTTTCTTTAATTTTTCATGAATATTCAGAAAAATACGGGCGGTCACATGCCCATGGGCGACATTGTATAAGTCATTGGCAGCAGTTAACCTATAAGACTGACAATTAATTAACGATAATGATAACAAACTTGAAAACTAATTAGCCAGGAGATTGGATTGCCTTCATCTACACTACATGTATAGTTTAGAACTATATCTTGTAACCAGCTGTGCTATTCTGTAACCATCTCACCGTGAAAACTTAGGGGAAGTGATCGTGCAGTGAGCTGTCAGTGTCACCCCACCCGATACTAGGGATGACCAAGCATTACATTTACAATCGTAATCGAGATTTAAATTATATTTTTTATGTTAATTCTATTGATCATTTTATATTAAGTATTCTAAAGCTAGTATTTAAATGTCTAAACATTACTATATAAAGGGGGTTTTAATAAAATAGCAAAACAGATATCCAATCAGAAACTCAATTTTGTTTTATTCTATTTTGTTCCTAGACTAGTCACACACTTGTAGCGCGCGCACATCACATCACCGAAGTGTTGTCGCCGAGGAAATAACACGCGTTACCATGGTGACCACCCGCGTGATCACTTCATCCGATTCTTTAAGAATCGGGTGGAGTGATCACGCGGGTGGTCACCATGGTAACGCGGCGTGATCACTTCATCCGATTCTTTAAGAATCGGGTGAAGTGATCACGCGGGTGGTATCCATGGTAACGCGTGTTATTTCCTCGGCGGCGCGCCTGCGCGACGTGATCACTTCATCCGACTCTTTAAGAATCGGGTGAAGTGATCACGCGAGTGGTCACCATGGTAACGCGTGTTATTTCGTCGGCGACAACACTTCGGTGATGTGATATGCGCGCGCTACAAGTGTCAGTTTTACTTGGGTTTTATAAATGATGATGATGAATAAAACATTGTAGGTACTTATTGGACGTTGGTATTTAGTACGCAAGTACGTGACGCGTTACAAGTTAAATAAGTATGTAGGTACGTAGTAAGTAAAAAAAACCTCAATGTGATAGTGTCTACATAGCGCGCAAGCGCGATTCTTACCGCTTCAACGTGGTGAAGTGATTCGGTGTGCGCGCGCTGCCAGTGTCAGCTGTTGAACTTAAGAATTTTGTAATGATTTGATGAATATTATTTTATTCAACGCGTAGGTAGGTTATCTCCAATAAACTATTCGGTAGGTAGGTACAAATAATATACACATCTTTTTATCTATATGACTACTTAAGTACATCTTTTAGGTAGGTTCCCACATAGTTTGTGTGGGGTTAAATCACACACTATTAACACTCGATTGCGTTTATAATATAAGTTAACAATGGGTTCATAATAACAAACTATGTCGATGAGCATTTTCTTTAGTACTTAAGTAGCAGTAGGTACGTTCTATTTTATTTATTGTTGGTAGGTACCTACGTGCGTAACGCGTCGCGCCTCAGGCTATTTATATTAAGGGACTAGTCTAGGAACAAAATAGAATAAAACAAAATTGAGTTTCTGATTGGATATCTGTTTTGCTATTTTATTAAAACCCCCCCCTATATAGTAATGTTTAGACATTTAAATACTAGCTTTAGAATACTTAATATAAAATGATCAATAGAATTAGCATAAAAAATATAATTTAAATCACGATTACGATTGTAAATGTAATGCTTGGTCAATCCTTAGCATCAGTGAGTTTTCACTGACAGCTCACTCCACGCAAGTTTTCACGGTGATATTTTTACAGAATCGACATGCTGTTATCAGTAGGCTAAACTATCTCAACAAAGCATCTCACAATTTTGTCTCTATTCTAATATAATAAAACCCTTTACTTAAAGGGTCTTCATTGGACATGATAATTCTCTTGAACAAGGAATTTGATAGCAGAAAGTTTATCTCAATACATTAGTTTTTGAGGGAGAAATACTTAATGTTAATTAGGGGAAAGTAATTGTTTGTGAATTGACTTCCAACTTAAAGGACAACTCCATTATATTCAAATCATAACTGTAATTCTTTGGGAGCATATGTGTAGAAACTTAAGATGCAGAATATCATGGTTCGGGGTCTGTAGGATTCTTAATATTTTTGTCAACCTCTTGTATTCACGTTTTAAGGAGCAGACAGGCGCGACGCGACTGTGCGACGCGATTTTAGTAAAACAATTTCCATGAAGTTTTTATAGAAATTGTTCTACTAGAGTAGTTGCGCTGTCGCGGAGCGCTGGTTGGCGAGAGCCTTTACGACACCCACTCGAGTAAAGACGGGCATCAGTTTTTTTTTTCAGGTAATTCACGATTAGGTAATATTAATATTGACTGAATGCCCCGTTGGTCTACTGCTGAGCATGATGACCTGGGTTCGATTCCCGGGTTGGGCAAAGTGTTATTCGGTTTTTCCATCTGGAATTTCTCAGTAGCAGCCCGGAGTCTGGATTTGAGCCCGGTTGATGGCAATAGGCTCACCCCTTCTTACATGGGACTTAAACATAACTGGCGAAATGTGGTTGTGCTACAGGTACTCCTCTGCCCAACCCTTCGGGGAAACAAAGCGTGATGTTATGATTTTATATTATGTTGTATGAAATAGCTATAACACGGCAAATTAACGTAGTGTTCATTTGTTAAACGATTATTTTTACTGACCGTATTAGTACTTACCGCCTTGATTTGAAAAAAAAGAACTTTGGTAAAATGACCTTAATAAAAAAAAATCCTCAGTTCCTTCGATCTCTACGATAGATATCAAATATCGAATATCTAGCATCAAATATCGGGTGTCTACCCATAGATAGAAAACCTATGGCTAGACATCCAGCTATTAGAATTTCAGATTACCAACCACACATAAATGTCCTAGACAAGGATCGGCAAACTTTTGACTCGGAAGAGCCAAAACATACAATTAAAAAAAAAGACATTTCAGTATTATATAGTATTTGCTTACATATTTGATTTAAAATAAACGACTTTAAAATAATATTTATTCATATAAAAACATACACATTTTTATTTTACAAAATACGAGTATATTAAAGTATTAACTAGCTGCTAGAATAATAAAGTAATTAATCCAATAATTTAACTACAGCTATTGAAAAACAAATAGTTACATCAATAGGAGGAGCATTGGATTTGAGTACCGTTTGAAAGTTTCGTTAAATCTGGTTTATAACTTGTTGTTTTAAGATTTAAGAACGATTGTAGATTTTTATTTGTGAATTGGCTTTTTACTTTACTTTTTTTATTATATTCATAATTATGTCGACCCGAATATCGTCAGCACTCCACATGCCAACTTCTTCATCTCACCGTAGCATTCTGGAAAACTATTCCATGCGCCGAATATGAGTGCCTCAACTCGCGGCATTAGTTTTAGAGCTGTCAACTTGTGCTGCGCGACGTGTATGCATTTCTGGACCTCCAACTTTTCCAACTTGCTCTTGAGTTCTGGGAACTTACCATACCACAAGTCTTTAATTTTCAAATCCAGAAATTGCATTTGAAGCGATCTGCGTTTCATAATAAAAAATTTAAAAAATGCGTATGGAACTGGAGAGCCGCATGCGGCTCGCGAGCCGCAGTTTGCAGACCCCTGTCCTAGGCATATCTTATGAAAACTCTGACTCAATAGCTAATTAAACTTAATTGCTACCCATCAACGAACGGGACTAGCTTAACTTTTAGATCTATCAGTGAAACTTTTATTATTTAAAATGTTATTGTATGTGTTATTGTTGTTATTTAAAATGTTTGTCAGTGTTCCTTGATCTGGCAAAAGCCTTCGACACAGTCTAAGGACTACCTTAGAGGCAGAAAACAAAGAGTCCGTATTGACAATAAGTTAAGCGATGAGGCATGTATCGAATTCGGTGTGCCACAGGGAAGCATACTCGGCCCAACGTTATTTTTGGTGTATATCAACAGCCTATGCCAACTCCAGCTCCTCAAGGGTAAATATTTTACCTTTGCTGATGATAGTGCTCTTTTTTTTTTGTGGGCTGAGCTGGGAGGAGGTCTTTGACACTGCCCAAAAGGGCAACTTCCTCAATCATATCTAAGCATTTACTGCCATGCTTGTATATCTGGTATATCATCACCTCCTTGTGCACCTGTCCCGTTCTCCAAAGAGTTGATCATATAAAATACCTTGGTATAATTATTGACCAATTCCTGACCTTTAAACCGCATATAAACGTTGGCGTCGCCGGCTCCGTAAAATAATCTATATCTTCAGAACCTTTAGACACGCAGCGGGACGGCGGGTTATTAAAATGGCTTACGATGCTTTATGCCAGTCTATTATAGAATACTGCATCACATCCTTGGGAGGTTCCACCAAGATCCATTTTATTGAAGTTGAGAGGGCACAGCGTGCCATTCTCAAAGTTGGCGTCGGTCTCCCCTACCTATTCCCCACCGTAGACCTATTTAAGCACTGGGATATACTCACTGTTCGGCAAACCTTCATATTGCGTACGGTGCTTAAAGCACACTCCTTGTTGCAATACGATCCGAATCAGTGTAGGGATAGACGTCTAAAAGGCCGAATATGCCAAACTCAACCTTCCAGTTTTGCGCACTCACGTAATTTATTTTTCTTTCTTGGCCCATATCTGTAGAATAAGCTAAATAGTATCCTTAATATTTATCTTCAAACGAAACACAAATGTAAAAATTCTGTGACTACTTATTTGAAAACACTAGACTATCAGGGAACGGAGAATTTGTTGATCCCCCTCAGATAGATTATATCTAATGCTATTCACCCCCACTACTGCTTGTACATACATACCATCACCCATACTCACACCGCACTCACACAACTCACATAATACATCACATCCCTTTTTACACTACCTTTAGTTACTCACACACATTCTGGTATTTCCACAAATTCTTTTTGTATTTTTATATTTTATACTATTTTTTTATTTTTTTTTTGTTGCTTGTTTTGTCGTTTGTAATTCAACGTTGGTTAAGTATTTATTGTAATTATGGTCCAAATCACAGACATCTAGCCGCGGGAGGGCCCTGGTGACCACAGATACAGGTTTTTATTTAAACCTACTTCAGGCACCAGTCTCTCACAAAGTTAGCTCCTCGTTCGTGCACTATTGTCAAATACTAGCATTAAGTAAACTTATGTAGAGAAAATAAAAGTCTTATATCTATTTATCCATGAGTCTAATAAAATCAATCACATCTAATTAGCTACAATTACCTACTTTTGTCAACTCTGCTGAATAATGTTCATATTACCTTCATTGAGATTTCGAAATGAAAATGGTCGCTGGAGCTCACAAGTGAGGTCCATGCGTTTCAGGTTGAAGTGGTCTCAGTTACGAATAGTATTATAGGGATCAAAGGCCGGCCTGACTGCTTTGCTTCGAACTGGAGCTAATACCTACGTTACAGTAGGTACAGGTAACTATGTATGTGTTTGCAAGACATTTTACTTTAGACACAGATAAATACAGATGGGTCACTCTGTATTTTAGGTATGAAGCTACAAGTAGGTACGCTGCGGGCTCGAAGTGTCGAATTCAATGGGCGTAATGTAGTCAGAAGATATAACAGTTACGCGATAGAACGAGAGGCAACTTCTAGGAGAATATAACTGTAGGTAATTAGTGCCGTGCTACCTGAATTGCACTTTATTGTGCCGTAGCAAGAGTCACTTTTTATTTAAATGATTTTGCGGATTGACCATTCTGTACTAATCTGTGCTTTAGGGTAGGTAAGGTACCAATTTCTACAGGTACACACGGCTACACATCAAGCTATACATTTCCAGTTTAACCTGACTTCGCATTGTACGGAAATCGTATACAATGCAAGATCAGCATAAACTGGAAATGTATAGCTTGATGTGTAGCCGTGTGTACAGGAACATCGTTGTTTTCACCATTACTCTTACATTGATTATTTACTGTAAAATCTTACTTGTATAAAGCCTTGTGCAGACTGGTGCGATTCAATAAAGCGACGCGAAACTAACAAAGCTTCAGTGAATAACAGTTACCGGTGTCGCGTCGCGCGATAAGTCGCGCTAGTCTGCACGAGCCTTAAAGCCTTCTGAATAAATTAGGTACTGAATCATTGGTAAATATCTGTAGATTTTGGTCAAATAAAAATTAATATAAAATATTTCTGACGCCAACAAACTAAACTGGAATCCGACGCCAACAAGGTGAAGCAAATGTAAGTGAATGTGTTGGTAATTCAAATATAAAAGGCTCAATTTATTGCTCAAATTACTTATTCAAGTACATGAGTTTACTCCAAGATTCATCTTTTCCCTCAGCACACACTAATGATCCCACAGAAATGTAACTAAAAATATAAAATTCTTTTACAAACTCAGCGAATATTATACTTGGACGTAAGGATGTGTAATCTGAGACCCGCAATTTGCACTTAAATTACAATTTTTCGGGTATATGAGTTTCTATATGGCGGGGGAAAAATACGAGGGAAGTTGAGAAAAGGATAAATTCTTTTTTAGAGCTTTTCTGATTACAGTAGCGTCAAAGCAGTTTTTTTTATTTATTCGAAATAATCTTTTTTGTTTTAAAACATCTTTTTGAAAGAATATGACTTAATTTTATGGTTTATATTAAGGAAAGTAATATTTTTTTATCGCTGGTAAGGTACGCCGAAAACGGACGTTTCTACATTTAAACTTGTGCTCAATTGTACAAGTATCGGCATTGTAATATTTATGCGATGCAAACTTTGGAAGAAATGAATTACTTTATTGTTTTATTGTTCGCTAGAATAGTCTAAAGTTGTAATTTACGGTTTGCAGCATGTTGCTAATGATCATAATAATTGTAAACTAACGCCTTTATTTAAAAACGTTTGAACGTCAATAAAATGTGTGATTAACAGTGATCGGAGTAGGTAGATTGAACTGGGGTCATTGATCCGAAACGTATATATTACTATGGACATTCCTCCGGAATTGGTGGATTATTAAAAAAAAACCGGAACTTATGTAGGAATTGTATTCTGCCAGAGTGGAAGGAGTCATTTGATGATTTGCCATCCTCAAAAAAAAGGTAGGAATTGTAATAAAATGAGCAATTTTATTCTTTATTATTCTTCCTATTTATTTTTTTTGTCACGATTTGACAAAACCTAATTTATATCTATCTATAAAAGATCTAGCTATCTAGCTATCCTACCTAGGCTAAAAATAAAAAATAAATATTAAAGCTTCGATCGGAATTCGATTGTTTTTATTATTCAACAGATAAATAATGAATTAATTTAGTTTTGATACCTTCCTTTAAATTTTGAATTGAGTAGTAATAATATCACTACCAACATTAACAATATTTAATTGAATCCGGAAATACCGGAATTACTTTCCGGAAAAATGGCTTATCCATGTTATTCTTTCTGTGTGCATTTATGATACAAGTACTAAAAATCAATCTACCTACTCCGATCACTGGTGATTAAGCAGTCGCTAATTATTACTTAACTTTAAGTCATTTTTTATAAATAAACTCCTATTACTTCAATATTTTCAGTACTGCCTTTACATAATGCATTTTACGATTCACACTTAAAACTCTAACAAATTATTTCTAAGAAAACTTCACGGTAGAACAATTACAGGTATCGCGTCGCGCCTGTCTGCACGAGGTTTTAATCTGTAACCCTTTGATTTCGACAACCCTTACTTCAAACATGAACATGACATTTAATAAAAAAACAATTATAAAAGGGCGCTTTTGACGTTCAAAGCTACAATAATCATCAGCTGTTGCCAACCCTAACCACAAGGCACGCGCGAAATTCGTTAATCAGTGCCACCGAAGCCGACCGAATGCCAATCAGAGCGCGTCCTCACTGCTGCTTGTTCGCACTGTCGTTTTTCCCCAACATCCCCTTTTGTAATGCGTGCATTGTCAACCCTACACACTCGGCGCCCGTTATACAGGGTGAGTGGTATTTTATTTGGGCAATATTAGCTATCTCAGTTTCGCAGAAGGGTTATTGTCATGGATTTTAGTGGATGAACGTTTTGGTAAAGTGTATAAGGCATCATCTTTTTTTTTAAGCCGGCATGCTTTGATTTATGGAAATAACGCGCCTTATCTCTTCTCTCTTGTAATTCGGGTAAATATATTATAATTTATAAGTTTTGTGATTTTTTTAAATAGTTTAAGGTTTTTTTTATATATTATTTTAAATAAAAATGTATTCCTCAATTTTCGTTATTACACCTACCTGTACCTACACTATTTGTCTCTGCATCACCCATGGGTTGACTGTTAGAAAATGCCTATGGCATTAAGTCCGCCTCTGTACATTTGTGTGCTTAAAATATTAAATAAATTGGGGCGGCATCTACATCGTCACATGCAAACTACGCATCAAAGACCTGACGTCACACAAATCCTGCATCGCGCAATTAGAGTTTACCGCACGAACAACGTAAATATAAGACTATCCTACATCAACCATCGGGCAGTTGCCCGTCAGACACGACGGTCGGAGGATCCTCCCTTTTCTATAGCGGAGAGACCTCTAAAAAATTAATAATAAACAGCGGTCACGGACACCATGTTCAAAAGTTAAGTTCTTCTTTTTAATGAAAAATCTCTTGTTGATATCATTATACAAAACCCTCTATACAAAATTATCGATTTGTGACAACATTACTTCTTCATACCTATATAAATAAACAACTTAAATTGGCTATGATTCCTATTTACTAAAGCTACTTAGCCTGTACTTCTTACATGCGTTTGTTGTTGCTCTAATAAAACACAATTTATTTATAAACGGCTAGACAAGCACGTGGAACGGCTTATTGGTCAATTCGCACGAATTTATTCGCCCGTAACGGGCGAATCGTTAATTTTAAATACTTAATATTATTTTCTCTATAGGCAAATCGTACGTAGTTAATTTATTTGAGGGCGAATTGACAACTCCAGACATACGTATTAGGCAATTGGCACATTTTGAATTATCTATACAATGTCACTCATCAGCAACTGACCGCCGTATATTTCTGAATTAGTCTCGCAAAAACTCGTAAATGGTTCGACCGATTAGATTCTTAATTTTTTTTGGAATTGTTCGATCAATACATAGGAAAAAAATAATAAGAAAAACCCAAAGGAACAGCCGAAAAATCGAAATTTAAATTTTGACAGGACTACGTCTCAGTTATCAGCTAGTATGGAATAAAATTAGGAAAAAGTAAATGGCAAATATAGTTCTTTTTTCTTAACTTTCGGGCGAGTAAATTCGTGCGAATCGACCAATAAGCCCGTGGAACGTAAAGTGGATTATCGCAACAGGGAAAATATGCAAGACAAAGAGCTCATCAAGAATGTAATATTCATAACATAACATTATGTCTGTAATCCCCGAAAGGTTAGGCAGAGGTGTATCTATAGTAGGTACAACCAGTTATGTTTAAGTCCCATTTAATAAGGGGCGAGCCTATTGCCATCAACCGGGCACAAATTCAAACTCCAGGCTGCTATTTAGTTGCTGGGGTTGCGGGTTTGTCCGAAAGGGATATCGCGGCCCCGGCACACAGGCAACGGAAGGAACAGGGTGGATTTTAGTCAGTTAAAGTCTGACACACCCTCCCCGCTCCGCCCAGAGCGGGAGAAGTTATTTGATAATCTCCCACCCTCAAAAAAAAAAAAAGGCTGCTGCTTAGAAATTCCTAATGGAAAAACCCGATAACACTTCCCGACCTGCGAATCGAGCCCAGGACCTTATGCTCAGCTGTAGACCAACGAGGCATTCAGTCAATATTAATAGTACCGAATCGTGTATTACCTGAAAAGAAAACAGATTACCGTCCTTACTCGAGTGGGTGTCGTAAACAATTTCTATGAAAACTTCATGGAAATTGTTTTACTAGAATCGCGTCGCACCGTGTCGCGCCTGTAAGCGAGTGCCTTATAACGTGAATACAAGAGGTTTAAAAAAATATTAAGAATCCTCCAGACCCCGAAACACGATATTCATCTGCATCTTAAGTTTCTCCACTTATGATACAAACATTATGAATGGAAAAAGTAGGAAAATTTGCTTGTTAAGGAATTTGACAATAAACTTAAAATATCCATAAATTAAAATCATTACCTACCGCTTTTTGCGGTTTTGTTAATTTTCGGCTAGCTTAATCATAAAAAAATATGTTAGAATTATTTTCCTAGCTAAAATATGGAACAACTTTTTTGATATTTTTGACGTTTCTAGTACTCAAACCTCAGTTGGTATTATACAGTGTTTTGTCCCTTATAAGAAACATGATCGATTGGCATCAAAAAAAGTTTTTGTGAAAACTGCCCAGTTCCTACTGACTGTAATTTTGTTTTTTATCTGTGAATGCAGATCAACATGTCTCAAGGAGGACAGTCTCCTAAGACCGTTTTCCTGTAGCTACAATGGTTAAGGTAGCTGCCCTTAATGCCCCATCTCAAAAATCCACACAGTATATATATAGTACGTACCTATCTAATGTATGTAGGTAATATGAAGGTTCATACCATATGGAGATAAGAATTACTAAGTCAGAACAAAACATTCCGACTATCTGGACCTCAAACTACGAATATTTAAGCGATAGAATGGGCAGAATGGCAATTTAACTAAACAATGTAAACATAAAAGGATGTCATGTCCTTTAACTTTTAAATGTGTATTTGTGTAAGGGGCCGCTTTTGATTGTTCATGCCCTAAATTCAGACACAAATACATAGTTCACAAAAAAACTACTCTTGCAAATTATATAACACAACGCCTTTCTGTCATAACTCGAGGACCGATTATCCGATTTTCGTGATGTTTCTATTTGTTTGCCTCGATCGTCTAGAGTCGCATGCGCTTCTGCTGGGCATAAGGTCCGGGTCGGACCAAGTGTTATGTTATTGGGTTTTTCCCTCAAGTATTTCTCAGCAGCAACCCCGATTCAGGGTTTGTGCCCGGTTGATGGCTCGCCCTCTATTGCATAGGACTTAAACATAAATGGCGAAATGTTGGTGGCGCATTTTGAATTTTATGCCATAAAGTTACTAACTTTACTGCATAAAATTCAAAATGTGCCAATTGCCTAATACGTATTTCTGGAGTTGTCGATTTGCCCACAAATAAATTAACTTCGTGCGAATCGCTTATAGAAAAAAAATAGTATTTAAAAGTGTTGATTCGCCCGTTTCTGGCGAGCATATTCGTGCGAATCAACACGTGCACGTGCACGTGAGTCTCCGTGCTCTGTGCGGCAATCTAGCCTTAGTTCCACTCTGTTAATTTTGAGAAGCAGTGATTCAATTATGGCTAAATTTAGATGCCATAGCTTTGATCAGTTGTCATGGCGTTTAACACCCGTAAAGTTGCGAAATGTAGAGTTATGTTATGATCGAGCGTGCCTAAGCTTCAAAAAAAAAAAATTAGATTATTGCATCTACACATGAGTCAAATTGAAACTTAACTCCAGAATTATGCAAAAGCATTTCAACATTTTGTTAACATTACCTTACCGTACATTGTGCATTGGAAAGCTCTGTGAATATCTGCTTGAATGCATCATAATTCATAATATAACAGACATTTCATTCAGTAAATAAAATATATAGTATTGTAAAACATGAAATAGCATATGACAGACACAACTTTTGCGAAGATTTAGAAAGATAAAGTACCTAATTAAAAATGGTCTTAAAAATAATATATTTAGTATTTTTTTAATAAAAAAAACTAAATATATTATTTTAAAATAATAAAAAGTTCAATAGCCGTCAAAAACAGATAAATACGTGCCCACCACAACATTTTATGGGTTTAATTATAATCGCCGCAATCGTATTTGATTGGATATCTCAAATAGTGCAAGCCTACAATAATAATTTTAATGTTAAGTTATTAACATGTTTTTATACAACGTTTGAACACATTATTGTTTAACTATTTTATGATTAACCGAAAGCAAATGAAAAAAATACAGAAATCTCATTACGAATAATTTCACTTTAATATTTTATTGGAAACACAAGTAGTCAATCTGGATGCTTCTCACATTCTTTTGGAATGAATACACATTAGCGCATCTAAGAATTCTCGTGGGATTTGTTCAACAATGTTAGCTAGATGCAAAAAAAGTAAACAAAACTAATAATTCATTTAACATAGAGTATGCATTTAATAGCCTTTTTTCACAAGCCGAGTGTAGGAGAGAGAAAAATTGAGCAATATGATCCTAGTGAACTATACTAAAAACAACTTTACAATGCATTTGCTCGAAAAGAGCCTTTTCCAAGCCGTCAATTAGTGCGGAAAGTGTCACTTTTTTTCACTAGTGCTTTTTACTTTTCTGTTTTTTTTTAATTTTTGAGGCCGTCGCGTTGTCAGCCCGTCTCGTCTCAGAGATTTTATTATTTGAGAAAAGATTTTATTATTAGAAGTCGAAGTCGAAGTCGAAGTCGAAGTGGAAGTCTAAGGCGAAGTCGACGAAGTCGTAGTCAAAGTAAAAATCAAAGCCAAAAGTCAGTCATCAATTAATTTAGTTTTTATCATTTATATACGTCGTCGTATGTTAGATGTTACACATCACAGGCGACTGCCGTAAGGCTCGCTCGTTTTTTTTTTATTTCCTCGCACAATGTATAGTAAAACGTTGTATGATACACGTGCGTAAGATGATTTCCGACTCGTGTCGACTTATACACTCGCTCACTTCGCTCGCTCGTGAATAAAAATGCCACTCGTTGGAAATCACCTACCTTCCGCACTTATAGCATAAATAACTATTTCAACTAGATGAGCAAACAGAGAAAAAAGTCAATCATTATGATCCTAGTGTACTATACTACAAACAACTTATCAACTAAATGAGCGAACAGAGAAAAATGTCGACCATTATGATCCTAGTGTAATATAAATACAATCAACTTATCACCTATATGAGCGGGGTACCTAAACAATATAATTCTATTGGCCGATTAAGACCAACTTCACTTCGATGGCCAGGAAACCTAAATACTTAGTACGCAGGCTAAATGGTAAACACTTTTTGAACGTCAACGAGAAAATCTTTACGGTTTATTAAGTGGGGGAGGAACGGGCGCAATGAACTCCCCAGCACAGGCAATCCTATGGTAAGTTTTGATATAAACAATCCATCCGTTTTTTTATTTGTTTGTCCGTACGTACTTCAATGTTCTAACAATATTTATATTGATACAAGAGTACTCGACTGGAGGGTTGGTAACGTTAATTTCAATTTATAAAGCGAAATATTCCGTAATCAAAAGATCTCAAAATAATAATCAACTTTGTTTACTCAACTTGTTAATGTTGTTGGAGTTTGAAAATGTTCTAAATCATAAAATATTGAACACACTTTCAGTTTCAAGAACATTTTCCTGTCCGAGCGTTTCTGATAAATGCTAATCTCTATAAGTGAACAAGGACTCTTTTGTGACCACTTTCAATAAATTATCGGAAAAATATGATCATAAAACAAAAGAGTAGTAAAACAGTATCTAATGGAGCGGGGTTTAATCCTATTGGGGCTGTTCGAGATATGGCCGCGACGAATAATGGATTGGCCGATCTCCGGCAAAAACTGGTGAAACTACAATACGTAATATTTGTTGCCATACTGGTCCGAGAATAAAAGAAAAACAGGTCTGACTTTTTATTGGGTATTAGGTTTTTACGACAAGTTGTATTGTATAGTGCTTCGATACCTAATTTGTTTAGTTATATCATGAATTATCCTGAACGTAATATCTCTTTTCATGGGCCCAATCCCAAAGAGTGATAATCAATGTTTGCCAAAAAAAAGAACAGAGATAAATGTCTTTTGGGTTCAAACGACAAATATTCTGTTCTGTAATGCTTAAACAGACTGCGAAAAAATCACGCTTGATGTAGGTATAATGCTTTATTGCTAGGGAAAAACGAACCTTAAGGGTCGGGTAAACGCCGTTGACCTTGGCCATACGAATGCGCGGCGCGTCGCCATTTAGCAAAATCTGAAAAATATCATAGATGTAATTATAGACAATAAAATAGTCTGTACAGTCACCAGCATAAATATATGACTATGGGCAGCACTGCAAAATTATCTGATCATCAATTGAAGGTATAATTATATATCGATACTTAGCCGGTAAAAATATGTGATGACTTACAGCCGGCATAATAATCGTTTGCCAGTAACAGCATATGTATCGGATCGGACCGGGTAAAAGTATCTGATACACGAAATCAAAATTATGTGACATGTCATCAGCACAAATATCTATCTACTGTAAACGCATAATTATCGGATCGCATATAGACTGCATTAATATCTGACACTATTTACAGTCAAAAATATCTCAACATTCTACAAGAATGAACTTTATGTACCTAACCATAGAGTCGTAATTTGAACGAAACTGTATGACGTTTCTCGAAAAGAGTATCAACCTGTCATTTGATATCGCTGTCTCACGTTTTATGACACGACTTTAGCAGATTCCATTGCTAAAATAAATAAGGAACTGTTGATGACAGCATTTGAAACAAGAAGAGTTTTTAGCAAGGAGATTACATTGGTTATAAATGCCATAAATGGTATGGTGGTATTTATTGCTTATAAATATTCGAAATAAGAAATTTCGTTTCCTCGATTGTAATGTCAAACTGTCACACACAAAGGATTGGATATTATTCTTTCGCCTGTCTAGACTTGTAAGATTGCAATATAGTAAAATAACTACCTATAGATTGAATTCTAATATTGAACGGTTGACCCCATGGCGACTTATAGAATCGATGCCCACATAAGGCATAGGATTTTATCAATGCACGAAGACAATAAATCCGTTCAAGAAATTATAGATGTATTGGGAGTGACAGTAAGTTATGTTATCGCTTAAAAAGATTCAGATTACTTATTTAAATCAGTAGCACATACATTACTCTTAATTGATGGCATCTACTCATATTCGTTTCAGAGGAATACCGTTAAATTATGGATTAAACGCTGGGAAGAGGAAGGCAATGTCGATCATCATAAAAGTGTAGGTTGCCCACGAAAAACCCTTCAAGATCAAAATATTGTCAGCTTGTACGATGACAATCCCACGACTTCAACCTTGACAGTCGCAAATGACAATGGGCTTTCTCGTGATAGTGTCCGTCGTCGGCTCAAGGATGCTGGATTGAGGAATAGAGTCCCAGCTCGAAAACCCGTGCACCTACAACGACACAGGGATCTCCGATTGGCGTTTGCCGAACAATACATACATTTTGATTTTAGAAATGTCACGTTTCTTGATGAAAAAGTTTTCCAGTCAAGCGCGGATGGTCGAATCTCATTGTGGAGAATTAATAATACCCGCTATAAAGAAAATAATGTCATCCCTAATAAAAGATCAGGCCGCATTTCATGCGGAGTATGGAGCTGGATGTCGTCTACGGGGCCTGGAGAGCTCTGCCAGGTTACTAGGCGGTTAAATAGCAGAGACTACATCGAGATTTTCAATGATGTTCTGTTGCCATCATTGCGAATATGTTACCCAGATATTAATCCGGTATATGTGGTACAGGACAACTGCTCGTTCCACAACAGTCGTATTGTGCGACACTGGATAGCCCAACAAGAGAGGATTGAGCTCCTGGACGACTTCCCACCCAAAAGCCCTGACCTCAATCCCATTGAAAACTTGTGGGGGTTGATGGTACAACAATGGGACCGAACTGAAGCCAGAACCAAAGCAACACTGATCCAGCATTGCTTTGACATCTGGGAGTCCATGTGGGGATTGGAACATTGTTACAATATGGTTATGTCGTAGTTTGGTTAATACTAAATAGAATGTTAAGGAGGTTAAGAATTTATTTTGTTTTTGAGTTACTAAGTAAAAATAAATGTGAAAGTTTGGATTTATATCATCATTTTTTTTATTACACACCGTTATAATGTACATTATTTGACACACTTGATATCACCAGCTTACTACGCAGTCAATTCAATCAATTCAATCTTAGGCAGATAATCACAACACTAACCGACGACTCGTTTCAGGAGTACCTACCTACCAATAACGTTAAGTATGCCCTTCGATTTCACATGGTTGTTAGTTACGAATTTCGGGTTCAAATTATTTCGAGGAATTGACAAAGCTCTCAGACTACTCGCAATTTTTACAGATCGACCAGTAAAACTTTCACCACAAAATATGCATAATATGTGTTATGATTCTAGGGCTCATATTACGTTGGTGACGAGCTCTCCAAACAATGAGTTAGCCTTTTATGAATAGCCGCCCGGCTTCAAAAAGCAACATAGGAAATTATTTGACTCATTGTCGAATCTGGCAGTTACAAAACGTGAGACGGCGATATCAAATGACAGGTTGATACTCTTTTCGAGAAGCGTCATACAGTTTCGTTCAAATTACGACTCTATGTTTAGGCACATAAAGTTCATTCTTGCAGAATGTTGAGATATTTTTGACTGTAAATAGTGTCAGATATTAATGCAGTCTATATGCGATCCGATAATTATGCGTTTACAGTAGATAGATATTTGTGCTGATGACATGTCACATAATTTTGATTTCGTGTATTATCAGATACTTTTACTCGGTCCGATCCGATATTTATGCTGTTACTGGCAAACGATTATTATGCCGGCTGTAAGTCATCACATATTTTTACCGGCTAAGTATCGATATATAATTATACCTTCAATTAATGATCAGATAATTTTGCAGCGCTGCCCATAGTCATATATTTATGCTGGTGACTGTACATACAAAAAAAAAACACGAAAATATCTTAAGTAGTTTGAAATTATTATCTTTTTTATGCTTTAAGTAGACATTACTTCCGGAATTTATTTTATTGAGTATTTTACTACAATACTTAAATATTCACATATAGAATTGGTATGTTCTAGTTTAACATATATTTTTTTGCCCATCTTACTTGCATTATTTGAATGCGTAATAACAGATTTAAAAGTTACTTAAATTTTAGGTGCATGAGGAACAGGGTGTAAAGTTCACTCATCCACCATAGAAAAGGGAGGATCCTCCGACCAGACGGGTATCGTGTCTGGCGGGCAACTGCCCAGAGGTTTAAGTCGGGAAGCTTGTATATATGTCCATCGCGCGGTAAACTCTAATTGCGCGACGCAGGATGTTGTGTGACGTCAGGTCTTTGATGCGTAATTCGCATGTAGCGATGTGGATGCCGCTACAAAATCATATAGGTACCTATCTGCGCCAGGCATCGACTGGTTCAATGCTGAATGTATCATGAGCACGTGTCAATGTGAACACTATATAGGACAACCTAACTCTGCCTCCACACGTTAACTGGCCATACAAAGCCAATGAGTTATGTCTGACCAACTCCTTTAAACCTACCCAATTGCTTTGCTGGGTGACTGGTAAATCCAGGATAGATAATTATCTAGATTGTCAATGTCCTTTGTTGGTAAAAGTACTCGACATTTTACATACATGTTTTTTTTTTTTTTTTTTTGGTTGGTGCACACAGCTGTACATAAACAAAATTTAAAACATAACAATACCATAATACAATTACTGGTATGTATGCCTATTAGGTATTAGGTATACACATTCACCACAAAACAAAATCGTAAATAACTAGAAATGGTTCAGTATTCAGTCGAAAGCGATTCACCCGCTCATAGGTACTGTACTTCCTAATTATTAATCTCGGGAGCATCTGGTCAAGTGGGTTGGAATATAAAGTCTTAATATTTATAATTGATGTAGGTTAAATTGTTTTTTAAAGAGTTATCAATATTAATATTAGCAATAAGTGAAGATTAAAGATTCAAGAGCATGTCTAGGTTAACAATTTGACAGTCACAGCCCAATAGCAGTTAAGGTCACTTTGTGCTTTTTATTCAATTAAATATTTTTGGTATAAAAAAGGTTAAAAAGCTAGATTCCAAAAACCCAAACGCTTTATAATGTTTAGATACTGTAAAAAAATCTAACGAAAAAAAGAAAATTTAACCTATCCGAAAGGGTTCAAACATTTTCGACTAACTCGAGCGCTTGGTGATTTTAAAAGAAAGTTAGGGGGGGAGGCGCGTATGTTGAAAGGTTGGGAATTGATGAGACTGTCACATAGAGACGAGAGTCTAGAGACTAGAGTCTAGAGACTAGAGTCTAGAGACTAGAGTCTAGAGACTAGAGTCTAGAGTCTAGAGACTAGAGTCTAGAGACTAGAGTCTAGTCTATATATGACAGTCTCTGTCTAAACGGAGCACAGCCGCAGCCACAGCCGCAGTTGGCGCAGCCGTGAGGCACACACTTATTGCCAAAAGATTACTTCCACTTTTAGTTTGTTTTTTTATTTTGTGTTTCACGAACTGTGTCCAAATAAACGTTTTCTTTCTTTCTTTCTAAACCTCGTTGTGTCATTTACGCCCGAATACTGTATATTTTTCCTAACATAATATACAGTGATAGTAAATCGAGTGTCTGCTTCACATTATGCTTTATGTCGTGTTTGATAGTAGCGCATGACCATAGTGACGGGAAACGGTGGCCATGCATCTGTGCACTTTGAGGAAACTGTTGTTTGTCTTGTTCTCACCGTTGAGCAAGTACGTATGACGAAGTGCTTTAAAACTTGATTTAGAGATATGACATTGCTGTAAAATAAGACAGTGTGCATACCAGAGTTAAAGAATTTTGTCTTGTCACTTCAAAACAGTTTTTTTAAACGTAAGTACCTACCTAGATTTTTGAGAACTTTGACTGTTATATTTTTAATCGGGTTTGTGCCACAAAAAAAAGTGCTTTTACCGAGGTTGAATTATTGTTACCACGAAAAAAGAAAATTGCATTATTTATTTTATACTGAGAAAAACTGCAGAATATGCCTACAATTTTTCACAATGTAAATAAAAAAGTGAGTAACACACACTATACAAATATTTTGTCAGCGAACAATGTTTTTGTTATGGACATCATGGTAGCGATATGGACAATGTCACAGTTTGCCGGGGACGGCTCCATTTCAGATAAGGAGGCCGGGAATAGAAGTAATATCGATATAGTAAGCCAAAAGCCGGGCAAATATTTCCGAGGATGTGTTGATGGTTATACAAACAATTTTAGTTCCGCAGAGATATAGTAAATAATATATTATTTGAACTCTATCGTTGTAAGTTTTAGTTCAATAAGGGACTGAATTTTCAAAATATGGTCCCTGAAATAGTTAATAGTCTGTTGCTTGGTAAGTTTTGGTAACTATATTTATTGTGTCTAATGTCAGTAAAAAAACACAAAAGCAAACTCTGTAATCGACATACAGACAGAATTCCATGTAGGTAACAGCTAAAACGGACTTAGTTGGGAGTCTGTGTTACCTGATTCCTCGAACAGTTCATGTACGTGAGGTACGCACTCGACGTCTATTTGCTACTCGCCTCTGTAAATCCAACGCTGGCTCGCGTTCGCCACTTCGTCGTTTAGTTGAGACATACAACAATGAGTTTAATTCAATCGACATTCTTTTTCTTACTAAAAATATATTTAAGAAACAAATCCAAGCAACCCTAAAGGACCAGTAAAGTATTATATAATTAACATACTTACTAATGTTTAATAATGTACGCACACAAATTTACTTAAATTCTAAAAATCCAGATATGAATTCTGGGATAACGCCTAGGTATTATGTGCTAGGTATTGTTTGTGTTACTAGCTAGTTTTTAAGTACTTTAAATTGTAATCTGTGGAGAACGTAGTGGGTAGCATAATTGTTATAATGTACCTAATGTTCAAGATCATAAGTGTAACCTTATTGTGCTACTGTTTGTTTTTCCTTAAATAAATAAATAAATAAAACTAAGCGACAAAAAACACTCTTTATAAAGGAATTTCTATAACATAAAGATAGTTGGAGTGTTACAGTAGCACTAATACTCGTATTTAAGTTCAAATGTTGAAAACTTTCGGTCGCGGAAAACAGTTCCACAAATTGCATGTAATTTCGCGCGGTTCCCTGAAAAGGAATTCACTAATGGCCGTGCGGAATCCCTCTATATAAGTACAACACTCAAAACAAGCAATTGCAATCAACTGAATGGCATTATTTTATAAAATAGGGAAATCGTTGAAATATGCGTCCTTTTAATGCTTCGAAAATAAACTGTTTTTGTGGGCTGGAATTTTGTTTTGTGCCTTTCGACGGATGAGAAAACAAGATTGTGATGACTGTCAATCGTAATCTTTAGAAATAAAAATTAAATGTTGTTCGTTGGTAAGCGTATCACTTGAAAACGAAAGGACCGATTTGGCAATTTTTTTTTTTAATTTTCGTTGAATAATGACGAATAAGGTTTATAAGGAAAAACATATTGGAAAAATTGCCAGGTAAATTGGAAAATACGGGATTTTTTTTAAGTGCCTCCTTTATAAAGGAATTTACAGGACAACGTCTGTCAGTTCAGCTAGCACCTTTAATAAAGTAGGCTTGTTAAAGTCTGTACGAATTGTGGAGTTTCGATTTATACCGTGGCTTTAGATCTGCCGCGAGCAGAACATCCTGTTTTGCGTCACGATCTATTCCTGTGTAATATTCTACTTTCGATTATTTATGTTGAGACGTAGGTAAGAGTATAGTAGAATTGGGTTTTTTAAATGATACATAGTTATATTTTAGAAAAATATCAAAAGGGGGAATGAAATCGACAAGAGAGTCTTCTCACTTTGGCAGACTAAAACCTAATTATTCAAAGACATATAGGTCATCTTTACATTTGTAATTCACCAAGTGGCGCAGTTTGCTCACTTGGTAATGTATGTCAGTGAAAGAATAATATAGGATGCAACTGCTCTTTATCGTTGCGCGGAAGTTTGAAGTCAGGCGGAGGAACTAGTTACCAACTCGGTCGTAGCTACTAACTAGAGTTACTAGTCACATGTCACTAAGTAAGTATCTTCATGGTTAAGCATGGACAATTAATCAGGCGTCGAACGTTCGCTAGTGTTTGGTACTTGACGTGAATGTGGGGAGTTTGTTATAAAATAGGTTGGTGGGTCTTTAGGCATATCTATTAAATGTGAAGTTGAATATGTATCTAGTTTTGTAAAATAGAGCTGTAATTAATGGTCATGTATCGCACTATATAAGCACTTTTATCAGGAGAAAAGCTTGCTTATATAGTGCGTGTTGTGTGTTTAAAGTAAGTTTTTGAAAGTAAAAAAAACCATTTCCTGCTCCTGTGGGTACTACGTTACGCAGCAGGTTATAAATTGACAATTAAACAGAAATAATTGTAGTGAGGATACATACCCGAAGCAGGTGTTTTTTTAAAGGCTACCTTAGATTTTATAAAAAAAAAATTACCTATCTAATAATAAATAAATATTATTTATGGGAAATCTAATTTGATTATAATTTGCATATTCGATTTCCAAATAGTGGTTATTGATAATGATACCACAAATTAACCTATGAAATACATTATTACACCACAGATTATTCCAAGCAATATTTTTACCGAAATCGATGGGTGATTTTACAGTTTATTAACTTTACTCGCTTGCGTAGCCTGTACTACGTACCGTGCTACGGCGTAACCCGAAGACTGTTACGATCGCATGGACGGGGGGACATCACTCTTTAGGCGTTAAGAGCCCATAGTACCTCAGCTCAACTTCACTTTTCATCTCGATCACACCATACTGCTCGCGAACTGAGTGAAAGCGAAAATGAGTGGGGAGCTCGCGGTTTCAAGATGCCATTAGTTTAATTTCATTCTAATTTCAGTTTATTTCATTATTTATTTTATTTTTAGGAAAACTTACAGCTAAACTGATACAGTAAGAAATAGCTTATACAAAATATGGCCAATTACAATTTCTTTTAACGGCGAAGATAATGGTAATAAAAAAAAAATGGTGTCTGCTATATAGTTAGTTCAGTTATTATGCAAAGTTTCATGATCTAATTTGAAGTATTTTTTTGAATACCAGTTATTCTTCGGTTTTTTGAGCGAGATCCCAGGGCCGCCTTTTTTTTTTTTTTTGGTGTTGGGATATCATCAAATGACTTCTCCCGCTCTGGGCGGAGCAAGAGGGCGTGTCAGACTTTTACTGACTAAAACCCACCCATGTTCCTTCCGTTGCCCGTGTGCCAGGGCCGCGATATCCCTTTCGGACAAACCCGCAACCCCAGCAGGCATTGGTCCTTTCGGACCCCGTCAGTTGGTGTTGACATCTCTTTGAGGCGCGCGCGGAATACAACGCGCCGTCGACCCAGGCCTAGTTCTTATCGGACGGCGAGTTACCCATTGCTCACCGTCCGCAATCCCGCTCCTACAGTGGCCGGAAGTCGGCTCGCGACTCCCGACGCCCAGGGCGTCTCCTGCGGCGACTAGGGGCGCGAAGGCGCGCATCTTGCATCTCCCTCTCGCGCTCCGCCTCCTCCTTCACGAGCATAACTGCTTTGCAGAAGGAGGTGACGGCCTTCCATGCACTCTCGCTCCAAACCATGGCCTGAACCAGGCCCGGACGCAAGAGACCGTCGCCGCCGATCGCCTCCGTAAGGACACGGCGGTGCTCCGCCCAAGCCAAGCCAAGCCGGGCAGATCTCCACCGTATGATCCACCGCGTCCTCTGGGCGATCCACACAGTGGTGATACCCGGGCGTTTCCTCCCGCCTTATGCGGCACAGGAACCTCCCGAAACAACCGTGTCTGGTGAGGACCTGCGTCAGGCGGAAGGTGAGGACGCCATGGCACCTCTCAAGCCACTCCTCAAAGAGGGGACTTATCACCGCAATTGTGGCGTACCCAGCGCTGGGTTGCGACATTCGCACTCTTCATGCCGCCATGAGATCCCGCCGGAGCTCTGTCCGCTGTGCCGTGATTTCTCACGGCAGCGAAGTTACGCCCCGGCGTTTCGCCTCCTCGCGACACTCCCAGATGTGCGCGAGGACTTTTGCCTCCAGATCCCATGGCGGCAGTCCGGCAAGAAGACTCGCCGCCTCACGGGAGACCGTGCGGTATCCTCGGACCAGCCTAATGGCCATGACCCTTTGGGACGCGTTCAACCGCTGGACCGGTCGCAGCCTCAATGAACGCGCTAACACCGATGCCCCGATCCCAGGGCCGCCTGACTTCATTTATTGGAGATAACTTTGCTTTTTTTTCTATCCAGAAAATTTCATGGAATCGTATTTTCGTCAAACATCGTACTTAACATTAGTCTTCAACTTTATCATACATTTATTTCAAAATTAATGCTACAATATTTTCGGAGGATCGTGCCAAGCAATTTGAGGTAGTATAGGCTCTTAAATTTCCAAGTTAGTCAATTTATTTTGAGTAAATAAATTTTTTTTGAAGGGATACATAAAAAAAAACAATGAAAACATCTCTACAATAATAATATTATGTTCATATAACCTGGGAAGCCAAACTGTTAATTTTGCAATTCCTTGGCCGTTAACAAATAATTTGTTAACGGCCAAGGAATTGCACAAGGAACTACTCGGAAAATAAGAGAACCATATTTATTTATTTATTTATTTATTTATCATCATCATACATCTACCCTTACAGCTAACCAATGCGGTAAATGTGCCTTAATTAATACTTTAACATAATTGTTCCTTATAACTAATACCTATAACTAATTACAAACAAAGCATTCCTTGTGAATTCACTCAGAGAACAACAGAATAGGTCTGTCTCACTCATATTAGTCACTCATGACGATATAAGAACTAACTGAGAGACTATTGAATCGTGAGTAAAACAATTTCACGCTTTATCGGCAAGGTGATTGTGATGAACACTAGACAGACGAGTATACGATGCAAAAAAAATATTAAAAAAATAATCTGCTCTTCAAATGCTTTATTCTAGCGCTTATGGTTAGTTTCTTTTAGCATGTACTTGTAGTATATAGTATATTTATAGCTTTTGATACACTAGGCTGCCAGAAAATGTTGGATTTTCCGTTTGCTTTCTATTCTGTTAAATCCTGTGTAAGGGTTCGACAGTTACGTTGAAACGTTACTTACTATTACTAACGTGTCGTGCGTTTCATCGCGTATTACTCGTTAATATCGCGAAACATGCCAAGTTTGTATAAAGACGCGGTTTTTGGAAAACGCAAAAACATTTGGCCTAGCCTTTAAAATACCCGTAAATATAGACAAAGCGGAACTGGTAAACGTACGTAAGCAAACAACCCAACCCAATAACAGCAACTTCATTAAAATCACACAAACTGACGTAAAACACAATCAAACCATCTTAATCTCGAAGTTCTTGATTTGTGTTTTCTTAACAGGCCGCAGTATCGATGGGGTATCGTGACGAAAATTCAAAGAGCTCATTAGTCCTAAAACAACTTTAACTTACGACTTGTTTGAACATGGCCGAATCAGTGACGTTTTGAGGAATGTGGGTCGTGTATCTCATGTACCCTTCGAAAGTAATGACATTTTAAACTTTTGGGGCGTACATTTATACATATTGTTTATTCAGGAACATCACTAGCAGCCGCCATGTTTGATGTTTGTTAAAGTTTGTCATATTTTGCTAGTGATGGCGCGTGTATCACAGTCGTTAGGTTGTTGGAGAGTAGTTTAGTCGTTAGATTGTTGGAGAGTAATTTTACGGGTTTAAAAAAAGTTGGATAGGTATATTAATTATAAAATTTTAAACTGACTTGGTTATTTTCACTACTAAAGTTATTTAAAACGGAATATTTACCACAAAACTAGTTACTAACACGTGTAGACCCTATTTCGAGGAAAATGTCAAAGGAAATTTGTGTATTCCCGTTCGTCCCACTGCCGTCGTCCCATCATTAAATTTATTCCCGTTCGTCCCACTGATTTTGTTAGTGGGACGAACGGGAATAATGTAATAATTTTATTTTTAATTCTTATTGGTCCCACTGAATAATTTGAGTCTAGTTGTTCAATGGTAAAAAACCACTTATTTATCCTAACTAATAATATTATTATAAATGCGAAAACGTCTCGTGAACAGAATACCGTTTTGTATGCGTGCAACGTTCTACCGAAATAAGTATCCTATGTCAACCCAGGTCATTATTAGTTTGTTAGTTAATTTAGTATAAGAAGTTTATCCAGTGAATCTACCCATGTGCCAAATTGCATCTAAATCCCTTCAGCCGTTGTAGCGTAAAAGCGTAACAAATAACCAAACAAACTCACTTTTGCATTTATAATATTACTAACTTTTCCCTTAGCGTCGCCCGAGTGGATGGAGGAATCTCACGGGAACGTACTAACGGAATAAAAGTGTCCTTTGTCCTAACCCAGGTCATGTTCTATTCCATGAATCCAAATCCTTTAGCCGTTAAGGCGTGTAAAGGTAACAGACAGAGTTATTTCCAAAAACGCTTTCTTAGTGCTCCTCCACATTATAAAAGGAAGCCGTGTGCAAAATTTCACGTTCCTAGTCCCAGTAGACTGCGTTGATAGATCTCAGTTAGTCACGGTTTCCTTTTATATAAGAAAGAATAGATTAGTAACGATAATTAAGTGATTTTATACCATGAAACCAACAGACTTAAATAAATGAGTGGGACCGACGGGAATTAAAAATAAAATGTACAAAATTATTCCCGTTCGTCCCACTAACAAAACCAGTGGGGCGAACGGGAATAAATTTAATAAATAAATACGCGAAGAAATTAGATAAAGCATGAAACTGAACAATAAACATTGATAGGTGCAATGATTGTTAAATATTTTCTAATAATAGAAGAGGTATCTTACCTACTACGTGAAGATCGTGCATTGAAATATCCTGCTGTGCTATCCTACCTCTATTAATATTATAAATACGAATGTGAGTTTGTTATGCTTTCACGCTAAAACGGCAGAACAAATTTGGATGAAATTTGGCGCATGGGTAGACCATGATCTGAATTGGGATATAGGATACTTTTGATCCCAACGTTAGCACGGGATCGAGACTTATGTGGGTGAAACAGCAGGGCGCAGCTATTTTTATTATAATCCCGGAAATTAATAATGATGGGACCTCTTGTATCTTCGTTATATGAAACTCTCTAACATTTTCAACATTATTCGCAACCAGATAAAATTATATCTGACCGGAACGAGTTTGTTTTTCTCACATTTTATATTCGTAAACATGACCTGAGCAATAATTCAGGTTATCATTTTGGGTCAGGCTAAAAATATGACTGAACACAAAATACAACGCAAATGACGTGGATTCCTACAATGAATATTACACGGCATAATTTTATAAGTGAAATTTCACTTTGATGTGACGTCACAGTATTAACAAAGCGAAGGGAAATGTAGGGAAAACCTTTCATCATTTTTATACTTCGTTGCTTTTGATAATATTATTGTAGGGCTTATATATTGTTCAAGTTGGTTACTTCGGGACGTAACATGAATGTTTCACATGTCATCAATCCCGAGATCGTTGTTTGGAATTAAAATAATATACTAGCTTTTTGCCACTTAAGTTTGGCAATTCTTCGGGCTATGTCGGTTACCTTGGTTCTCCTGCGGATCTCTTCATTTCTGATTCGATCACATAGGGAATCTCCAAGCATAGCCCTCTCCATTACCCTTTGGGTGACTTTTAGCCTTCTGATAAGGTCCATTGTGAGCGACCACAGGCAGGGTACATTGCTCGCAGAACAGATGGCTGATGGGGCCGAAAGTTTCTGAAGTGGCGACCGCATACCGGAAGACGTTGACCGATGACCTTGTGGAGGCCGCAGGAAATCGTTGGATGCGGGAAGCACAGAATCGGTCCAAGTGGCGTTGCTTGGGGGAGGCCTATGTCCAGCAGTAGACGTCTTTCGGCTGAAATTGAAATGAAATGATGATGATGACTAGCTTTTTACATGCAGCTTTGTTGATTCATAAGTTATTCGCGGCCATTGAAGGTTTTAATACTCTTGCTATCACTAAACCAATCAATAATTTAATTTGTTAGTAAAATATGAACTTTCTGAGTTTAACTTGTATGTTACTGATATCGGTGAAAGCAAACATATAGAGGAAACCTGTACTTATAGTAATTATAAGTCTAAAATCACCACCCTGTTTCGAGCAAGCGTGGTGATCAATGCTCGTGTTTTCTTTGTATGAGAAGAGGCCTTTCCCCTGCAGTGGAACAATAATAGGCTGGTATTATTATTCTTATTATACACTAGCTGCGCCCCGCAGTTTCACCCGCATAAGTCTCGATCCCGTGGGAATATCGGGATCAAAAGTATCCTATGTCCTAATTCAGGTCATGATCTACCCATGTGCCAAATTTCATTCAAATCCGTTCCACCGTTTTAGCGTCAAAGCGTTACAAACAAACAAACTCACTTTTGCATTTATAATATTAGTCTATACTCCATTTGGTTTAGGTCGTTAAATAAAAAAAAAACAAAAATAAAACACGTGACGAGTCAGCTGTCAAATAACCGACTAAACGTAATACCTGTCACTTCAGTTGTCATGCTACGTCATAGTTGTACTCTTCAATTTAGCAACGGTATAATTCGTTAACGTTTAGAGTTTGGGCGCTTTATAATAGACAGATTACAAAATATTATATTAATATTATAAATCTAACTAAACAAATGTGCTCAAGCAGTTACACCTACGAAGAGTAGTTTAAGAATAAATGTTAAACTTTAACATGCATGATTAAAGGGGAAACTGTTGCAAAAAAAAAAAACTTTGATTTTATCGTATTTTTTAACACAAGAAAGTGTCATCTATAAAAGCCCTTTTTACGATTTGTTTACCTTTATTTAACTACCTAAACCTATGGAGTATATGTAGGTTCAACTATTTTTCAAAAACACCAATGTATTTCACTCTCATTACGATTTACATTAAAATTAAAACGCTTTACGCCATCAGAGAAAGATTTAACCTTTTAATGAGTTAAAATAACGTTACTTTCTGTTCTAAACAGAGCAGTGAGTTGCGAACTTTGATTAACTTTTTCCCGATCCGACATTCAATACTTACTTACTTAATTGAAAAGTTTAAAACTAACTTTCGGAGAGATACAGTACAGACCGACACTTTCCTAATTATAAACGTCAAGGTTGCCTTGACTTCTTTGTGTAATTGTTGGAATAAAAGTATCTCAGGGAAATTAATTGTTTTAAGAAAATTTACTACCAACTTAAATTGTCCGCATTCAAATCACAAATGCCATTTTTTGACAGTTGTCGTCAAGGTTGTCTTGATTTCTAAGTGTAGTTAAAGGAATATAAGTAGAAAATTGACTACCAAATTAAATTGTCTGCATATTTAAATCACAACCGTCATTCTTTGACAGAAAAATTGTCGTCCCTTGATTTCTTAGTGTAGTTTTAAGAATAAAAGTAATCTTAGGGAAATGCATTGTTAAGAAAAGGTCATTGGGCAACTAAGCATGGAAAATATACCCACGGCCTACAGAAAAAAATAGGGTAGGATGTTTAGATAAACGTCTCTAGTTTACGAATATAATGTCGCATTAACGCAGATAATAGGAAAAAATCCATAAATAAAAAATAAAAAATACAATAATAAGGTTAATTATAACAAGGCTTAGCACATTTTTATTGGTTTCTTGATAGTAAACATGATTTACAAAAAAATAAGTAAACAAAGAAAAATTAAGAGTTTTTAAGTTTTATTCGACATGATTAATGTCTACAGGAATAATTGTATCGTTTAAAAACGCAGCAGGCAATTTAAAACTAATTTGGTTTTTGTAGGAAAACTATCGTTAACTGGGTCAGATTTTGCCCAATGACCTTTACTACCAACTTCAAGTGTCCTCATATTAAAATCACAACTGTCGTTCTATGACAGTTGTATGAAATAACTAAAATAATGGAAATACACGTAGTATGACAATTTACTAAATCAAATCAAATTATTTATTTTTGCAAAAAACACTGTATAATGGTGTTGTTAGATGTACATGTTTCAAGTGATTCTACCGTAAGGCATGCAAAATGTATACAATTGTAAACAAATGTAAACAAGTCTATCAAAGTCAAGATTGACATTGAAACATGAATTTAAAATTACATAAAATATTTTAGATATTAAATTAATGGAATGTCTTTCTTAAAGATATACGAGTTTCGATTAATAAATTATTTCAATGTCATTCCTATAATTATTACAATACATTATTAGATCAATTATTTAAGATACATGCATAATTATTGTTCTATTACTTGATGTCACTGTAGGGTCTTGAGTTTGGAAAAATTGTCCTTTAGGTAGTCATCAAATTATAGTAACATTTATTAACTAAAAGGGTCTTTATATTTTTCTTAAACAGGGTAGTATTCATTGCCCTTATTTCTTTAGGTAATTTATTGTAAATTACAGGAGCCATGCGAAACACACTTTTGTGCATTAAAATGGTATAGGTTCGGCGCACATAGAGGCGAAATGCGTCACGTTGTTGCCTATTATTGACTTCTGAGGCCAATGCAAATAAGTTATGATTGACCCTAACAAACATTGAGACCTCATAAATATATAGGCTTGGGAGAGTTAAAATTTTGTACTCCTGGAAAAATGGTTTACAGGTTTCAATTATTTACTAAACAATTCATTTTCTTGATTGTACACACGGCTACATGTCAAGTTATACATTTCCAGTATAAGCGGATCTCGCATTGTATAAGATTTTCGTGCAATGAGAGGTCAGCTTATACTGGAAAATATACCTTGATATGTAGCCGTGTGTACCTATATAAATTCAAAGAATATCCCGTCTAAGTCGATACTTCAGAAGTTTCGCAGTACATATAAAAGAGGGCATATGGTAGTAACTTCACGAGTATTGGATACGCTTGAGCCACGTTTACTAGAAGTACTTGAGTGTAGCAATATTCTGGGATATCTTCAAGTACCGTCGCGAACAGGCAGATAAATCGATTCTTTCCAAACGTCCTCCTGCAGAGTATCGTGACATGCATTTGTGAAATATAATATACCACAGTATTTTTTTGTTGTATTTTATCATTGAAAAACACATATAATTTTTATAAATTATTCAGTATGGAAAAAAAAAGTACAAAAACGCACTAAAGCATAAAAAAATGAGTAATAATAAAATGACACATCATTCACTCGCATGGTAAAAGATGATCTTTCTAAGGTCACCAAAGTGGCAAAACAGTCAGATAAAGTTGGCAGTAGTGTTGCAAAACAACAAAAGATCACGTGCAGTTGGTTAAAAGTTGAAATTGCACTAAGGAGAGTGTTCCCAGGAAAATACACATACCTACAATATTTCTTTAAGATAGAGGCCTCCTTAGTTAAAGAAATAGGGTCTTTATTTTGTAGCCTTTTAACTGTGTATAAACAATTATGTATTTACTATAGAAGTATTTAACCTGTCTATGAATTACTTTTGCTATTTTTATTTTTTTTTAAAAGCACAATTCGCCTACAAATAAATTAACTTCGTGCGAATCGCCTCAAGAAAAAACAATATTATTTAAAAGTGTCGAATCACCAATAAGCGGAAGCTACAATTTAGCGTTTCTACCAGTGTTAAGAGAAATAGTTATGATTTTCAAAGTGTGACTTGGGAATGAAATTGATGTGAAAATAAGTAGTTAATGTTTAATGTTTTTTATAGCTATCAGTTCCTTTAACAGTTTTTGACATACCTAGTTTATTGATTTATAACCGTTTTAAACATACACATCATCTTACAATGGTGTGATTATAAATCGACTTCTCACTCCAATGTCGTGAAGATCACAAGGAAATGCAGAGTACCTAGTGGGTCTTTAATATACCAATACAATTCCCCCACACATACTGCCTTCTCATCTAATATCTAGTTCGCCAGATGTCGTTAGTTGTTCCTAGTTCATAATGTCTATAGAGCCGAGCAGTGAAGATAAACGTGTATCGTGTTACGCCATGACAGATAGCTAGCACTAATTACTTGAGTTTCGTTTGTCTTGTACTTGCTTCGGCTCATACTACTCCACTTAGCAGTTGCTACTTAGTTTAGAAACTGAGACTCGCAAGTTGTCGTGTTTGTAGTTATCATGTATGTTCTGTATAGTCGATGGATATAGGAAGTAGTCTTCTTCTTTTCCTGTGGTTAGTGACTAACCTGGTGTCAGAGTTTTAAAAAGCCGCCCATGAACCTCTGACTTGGCTTCACGTGCTGTCGAGAAATATCTCTCTGGCATGCCGGTTTCCTCACGATGTTTTTCTTCACCGTTTTTGAAGAAATTGATAATTATACAAACGCACATGAATTCGAAAAGTCAGAGGTACGTACCTTGAAGTAGTAATCTCTTATTAATGGTTGTGTTGTGGGATTAGGATTTCAGCCATGGTTTACCAATTATTAAATATTATTATTAAAAGCCTGTGATGTCCCACTGCAGGGCAAAGGCTTCCGTACTCTCTGTTTAAATCTACTAAAGCCCAGTTCTTATTGAAAGAGTCCAGCTCATCGTACCATCTCCGTCTGGGCCTGCCGCGTTGTCGCTTGCCATTAAGAGGGAGCCATTGGTCGTCTGACATGCGGCAGATATGTCCAGCCCAACTCCATTTTAGCGAGGCAGCTTTCCAAGTGACATCAATTATCTTTGTTGTTTTTTTTACTTTTAAGTACCTACTATTCTGTTGACGAATAATTAAATGACAAATTTTAATTATAATACTTGTTAACTGAATCCAATCTGTTCTTATTATATTTGACATTCTAAATAATGAATTAGTGACATTTTTTTTGTAGTTTTTTGATTCTTTTTCTTTATTTAATTTGACATTTTTAGTGATTGTACAAACTTTTGATTTTCTAAAATTTATTTGTTCAAAAAGAAAAAAAACCTTTGATATTTTGTATGCCTTTTGGAGGGACATAGCTCGGATCTTTTGTATTATAACACCTCCTGTATGTACCCTGTGTTCACGAAATAAATTAATTTGTATTTGAATTATGTTTTGCATTCGGATTTATAATATATTAATAAGGTTTTATAATATAGGTAACAATATTAGCCACATAACGTATACTGAGCATAGATACTGTCTAAGAAAAGTTAAGTTAAGTTTAAAATACTTCGCGATTAAAAAAAAAAAAACTCGTTTAGTTTGAACTGGTTTAAACCAGCCACATCTAAACCAGTCTGAAAAAACGGGGCGAACACCACCCGTTAACGAATGTACTAAAACAAAATAATTAAAAAGACTCCATACAAAGTTAACTAGCGGGACACTGACTCGCATGCAAATAAATAACGTTGCCCTTCAAACTTTAAATTAGTTTTACCGGCCAGAAGTTTTAGAAGCATGCATCATTCTAGAACATTTTGCGAGCTAGTTTTATATATCTAACTTACGTGGCTAACTTTGTTGGAACTCTGCAATGGAGTCATGAGGTTCTTGCGTTAAATGTGTTGCTCACTTAACATTAAAACTACGACTTTGTCACTTTTTGATGGATTGGCTTATTGCCTTTTACGCAAAGGATTTCAACTTTTCGTGCTCGAAAACAAGTAATGGCAAAATGGTTGAGCTGAATGGTGCTAATCCATGCGTCAGCTTCGTGAACGGGCGCCGTCAGTAGGGACTGGTGATCTTTTAGTTGCCACGGCTTATTTTAATTAAATCGTTTCTTTTTTAATACGGACGATTTTATTGTTCAGCATTGTTCTCATATGTATAATTTCAACATAAATGATGTAACCA
Organism: Agrochola lota; assembly: GCA_947364205.1. Classification (NCBI taxonomy): domain Eukaryota; kingdom Metazoa; phylum Arthropoda; class Insecta; order Lepidoptera; family Noctuidae; genus Agrochola; species Agrochola lota. The sequence goes on along the minus strand of OX376223.1, from coordinate 9,499,826 downwards.
ATATTTTGTTACAGTTTTTTATTTAAAACAGTGTTCTTCTCCATAGGTACCTGCTACGCTTTGGAATGGGCAACTAGCTTCATCTTTCTGACTGACCGACCCCTTAACAATTCAAAAGTGCCTGTAATTGGTTGATCTGATATAAATGCTTTGAGTTTGAGTTTGGCTGATCCATATTAAAACTCATTTATGCCCATAACTTATTTATATGTACCTATGTTCTATGAGAAGGCCCTGATACAGCAGTGGATGTTTATAGATAAATGTGGTGATGATAAGCAGTGGATGTTTATAGACAAATGTGGTGATGATAAGCAGTGGATGCTTATACACAAATGTGGTGACGATAATTATTTCCATAAATAATATACCTAATCTATCAAAATGACTATTACAGAAACGAAAAGTGACAAACTGATAGCTTTCCTTAAATGATTAGTAACACAGGCACCTAACGCACATCTGAGAGTGGCGGTACGTAGGCTGAGTGCCAAAAATACCGCCCCAGGACCCGACGGCTTACCTGGAAAAGCCTGGGTTCTGGCCTTAGAGGCTCTCGGGCCTCGACTTCTGGGGCTCCTAAGCGCATGCTTGGAGAGGGGCCAGTTCCCACTTCGTTGGAAGACGGGGAAACTGGTCCTCATCAAGAAGCCGGGGCGCCCGGCGGACTCTCCGTCCGCTTACCGGCCCATCATGCTGCTCGATGAGGTGGGCAAACTCTTTGAAAGAGTAATTGCAGACCGCCTTGTCGGGCAGCTGGTGCGAGTGGGGCCGAATTTGGCGGAGAGCCAGTATGGTTTCCGCAAGGGGCGCTCTACGGTGGATGCCATCATGCGCGTTCGAGCTTTCACGACGGGGGATGCTGTTGCCCGGGGTGGGGTAGTCTTGGCGGTGTCTCTTGACATCGCCAATGCCTTCAATACCCTGCCCTGGAGTTGCAATAGGGAGGCACTCCGGTATCACCGGATGCCGACCTACCTCTGTCGAGTGGTCGAGGCCTATTTGACGGACAGGGCCGTCATCTACCCCGGTCACCACGGAGAGTGGAACCGGCGAGAGATGTCGTGCGGTGTCCCACAGGGATCGGTCCTGGGGCCGCATCTGTGGGACATCGGCTACGACTGGGTGCTGCGCGCCGAACTCCCTAGCGGCGTCAGCGTGGTTTGCTACGCTGACGACACGCTGGTCCTAGTGCAGGGGAGGTCGCATGAGGCGGCGGCCGAACTAGCGACACGTTGGGTTGCGACAATCGTCGAAAGGATCCGGCAACTGGGACTCGAGGTGGCCTTGCACAAGTCCGAGGCCATGTGTTTCTATGGTCCTCAGAACGCGCCACTGTCGGGTTCCCAGATCACGGCGGGAGGGGTTCACATCGGTGTCGAGTCGACGATGAAGTACCTGGGACTCGTCCTCGACAGCCGGTGGAACTTCGTGGAGCACTTCCGACGTTTGGCTCCCAAACTGGATAGGGCTGGGGCTGCTTTGAAGCGGCTCCTGCCCAACCTGGGGGGTCCAAACGCCTCCTGCCGGAGGCTTTACGCGGGGGTCGTGCGGTCCATGGCCCTTTACGGGGCACCGGTGTGGGCGCGTTCATTGAGGCTGCGACCGGCCCAGCGGTTGAACGCGTCCCAAAGGGTCATGGCCATCAGGCTGGTCCGGGGATACCGCACGGTCTCCCGTGAGACGGCGAGCCTCCTTGCCGGACTACCGCCATGGGATCTGGAGGCGAAAGTCCTCGCGCACATATGGGAGTTGCGCGAGGAGGCGAAACGCCGGGGCGTAACTCCGCTGCCGCGAGAAATCACGGCACAGCGGACAGAGCTCCGGCGGGATCTCATGGCGGCATGGAGTGTGCGATTGTCGCAACCCAGCGCTGGGCACGCCACAATTGCGGCGATAAGTCCCCTCTTTGAGGAGTGGCTTGAGAGGCGCCATGGCGTCCTCACCTTCCGCCTGACGCAGGTCCTCACCGGACACGGTTGTTTCGGGAGGTTCCTGTTCCGCGTAAGGCGGGAGGAAACGCCCGGGTGTCACCACTGTGTGGATCGCCCGGAGGACACGGTGGAGCATACGGTGGAGGTCTGCCCGGCTTGGGCGGAGCACCGCCGTGTCCTCACGGAGGCGATCGGCGGCGGCGATCTCTCGCGTCCGGCCCTGGTTCAGGCCATGGTTCGGAGCGAGAGTGCATGGGAGGCCGTCACCTCCTTCTGCGAAGCAGTTATGCTCGCGAAGGAGGAGGCGGAGCGCGCGAGGGAGATGCAAGCTACACGCCCTCGCGGCCCTAGTCGCCGCAGGAGACGCCCCGGGCGTCGGGAGTCGAGAGCCGACTTCCGGCCACCGTAGGCGTGGGCTTGCGGACGCTGAGCAATGGGCAGCTCACCGTCCGATAAGAACCAGGCCCGTGTCGACGGCGCGTTGTGTTCCACGCGCGCCTCAAAGAGATGTACCCGACGGGGTCGAAAGACCAATGCCTGCTGGGGTTGCGGGTTTGTCCGAAAGGGATATCGCGGCCCCGGCACACAGGCAACTGAAGGAACAGGGGTGGGTTTTAGTCAGTAAAAGTCTGACAGACCCTCTCGCTCTGCCCAGAGCGGGAGAAGTCATTTGATGATTTCCCATCCTAAAAAAAAAAAAAAAAGGCACCTAACGCACACCCGAATACCCCAAAACAATTTCTAATATCAGCAACGAATCAAAATACGAAAATCCAATAAAATCTATGGATCGATAACTGACATCGGAACAATAGTGGTTCGCTTATGATCCACTTTATGAATGGGACCTCGGTCGACGAAGCACCAGGAATTTGGAATGAACGACGCACTGCACCGCACTCACAAATGTCACTCAACTCGAGATGGATTTAATTGCAGACCAGTAGTTTCTGCGGTAAAACATGAGTAATGTTTAATTGGGGGAAAGAGAATAAAATTAACAAACGTTTCACTATTGCTTTTAAATAAATGGAGTTGTAAGACATTTCTAAGCAGTGTGATAATTTTTAATGCCCACTGTTTGATGATCGGTTGTTGTTTCAAGTATCAAAATCATTCATTTTGCAGTACGAAATTACAATTAATTAAACATTTCAAGTCAATATTGGTATCAGTCAAAAAATGTTGATTTTCCAAGTTAATTTTAATTTCCTTAATTCTTGATTACTTTTGACAATTCGAACGCACAAAATTTGAATAAAAACCGGCCAAGTGCGTGTCGGACCACGCAAATTGAAGATTTCCGTCGTTGGGATGAATTTATCCCAAGAACATCCTTAACATTGTAGTTGATAAACATGTTCTCCCATACGGAATGTATGGGAGATCATGTTTATCAAACCGCAAATTTAAGTTGGTTGCTTATTACTCATTTACCTGTACAGCTGTGCTATTCTGTAACCATCTCACCGTGAAAACTTAGGGGAAGTGTTCGTGCAGTGAGCTTTCAGTGTCACCCCACCCGATACTAGGGATGACCAAGCATTACATTTACAATCGTAATCGAGATTTAATTTATATTTTTTATGTTAATTCTATTGATCATTTTATATTAAGTATTCTAAAGCTAGTATTTAAATGTCTAAACATTACTATATAGGGGAGGTTTTAATAAAATAGCAAAACAGATATCCAATCAGAAACTCAATTTTGTTTTATTCTATTTTGTTCCTAGACTAGTCCCTTAATATAAATAGCCTGAGGCGCGACGCGTTACGCACGTAGGTACCTACCAACAATAAATAAAATAGAACGTACCTACATAGGTATCTACACGTTGCTGCTACTTAAGTACTAAAGAAAATGCTCATCGACATAGTTTGTTATTATGAACTCATTGTTAACTTATATTATAAACGCAATCGAGTGTTAATAGTGTGTAATTTAACCGCACACAAACTATGTGGGAACCTACCTTACCGATGTAAGTAGTCATATAGATAAAAATATGTGTATATTATTTGTACCTACCTACCGAATATTTTATCGGAGATAACCTACCTACGCGTTGAATAAAATAATATTCATCAAATCATTACAAAATTCTTAAGTTCAACAGCTGACACTCTTGCAGCGCGCGCACACCGAATCACTTCACCACGTTGAAGCGGTAAGAATCGCGCTTGCGCGCTAGGTAGACACTATCACATTGAGGTTTTTTTACTTACTACGTACCTTCATACTTATTTAACTTGTAACGCGTCACGTACTTGCGTACTAAATACCAACGTCCAATTAGTACCTACAATGTTTTATTCATCATCATCATATATAACCCAAGTAAAACTGACACTTATAGCGCGCGCACATCACATCACCGAAGTGTTGTCGCCGAGGAAATAACACGCGTTACCATGGTGACCACCCGCGTGATCACTTCACCCGATTCTTAAAGAATCGGATGAAGTGATCACGCCACGCAGGCGCGCTGTTAAGCACTTTGTTTTTTTTTTCCCCTCTTTGACGGCCATGTCCATAAGCCTATACGTATTCAGAGACAATAATGAGTACCTATTTATTTCAATACTTTTAGATAATTCAATGTCTAAATCATACCGTTTTGTACATTTAAAAAGTCAATTTATTGCCTAGATACATTTTGTTTTCAATAATTAAACTAGTTTATTTTAAATGAATTAGTTACATACTACTTATTTAACCTGTAGGTATGTAACGCGTCACGCATGTGCAGTCAGAACATATATAAAATAAAATGCAATAAGTAGGTACCAATAAGTACAGCTGCTACAAACGGGGGGACACTAGACTCTAACAAAAAAAATCAGTTAAAACCTTAATATTTCGCAAACGGATCCCTAAATCCAAAAATAGTTTTGACAAACTCACAGTATTTTTGAACGCCCTTTCTATACCCTACAACATGGGGTAGACGAGAAAAAAGAAACATCCCCACTTTACGTGTAGGGGAGGTACCCTAAAAAAAAATATTTTTCTTGATTTTATTTTACCACTTTGTCGGCATGATTAATATGTATACATATGCCAAATTACAGTTTTCCAGTACTAACCGTCTCTGAGCTAAGCCGCGGTCAGACAGACAGACTGACCGACAGACAGATAGACAGACGGACATGGCGAAACTATAAGGGTTCCTTGTTTACTACGGAACCCTAAAAAGGAAACGTCGAATGCGTCAGATACCGATTCGCAGAATGTATAATGACGGACGCTTTGCGGTTGCGTAATATTAAGTGGAGTTATTATTATGTATGAGATGTTTCAAGTAAACTTTAATTGCTTTTCCAAGCCATGATTGAACGTGTGACAATCGTATTGGCTACCACAATGGTTTACATTCATAGGCACCAAGTGCTGCACATCAGTTAGCCGAAACAGATTGCAGGCTGTCGTTCAGAGTTCAGGCCACAATGATTTGTGTAACTAGCAGATGTCAGCTCGTCACCCAGCATACGTCGCGGGAAATTACATGCCAGCTGCGAGGTAGCGGCCCGAGCATAGGAGACTAGCCTTTGGTTTGAACGCAGGATTTTGAAATGTTTTATTTTATTTTCGCGGGAATTAGATACTGTTCTTTTCACCCAAATTGTATATAATATTTTCTACGTTCTTCCCCTTCAAGGAAGCAGCCACATCTGTTGGACAAAATTGACCAAATTATTCGCAGCACACTAACATAAATTTATAATGCAGCCTTGGATGACCAAGTGTGGCTTTAAGCCACACTACCCATCTGTTTTGGTGGCCTCGGAGTCAGCAAAATTATCAGTATTAGCTTAGTTCCTGTCCTCTGTCCACAGCACTGAAAACTTGACCGGGGTTTTTTTGTCTCCTCCCTGACTCCTTTGTTGACTCAGAAGTGCCGTGCTTGAACGATGCAGTGAAAACCCATCTTCCCAGAGACGTAAAAGTAAATTCCCCCTATGCCACTTATAAATAAATAAATAGAAAGGCTTTTATTCCATACAACACATTACAGTGATTTAAAAAAACTTTTAAGGCTTCTGCACCTACTTAACCTAAATCTCTGACGTAGGGTTATGACAATGGGTTTATTTTAGGGTTTTTATTGCCCTTCTGTTCTGGGCCTGCCGAGGTATTGATGTTGTGACCGTCAAGTGTCACATAGCTCTTCAGCTATGCGACCTTTTACACGCATCGAAACAAAAGAGCGTCATCAATGATTGATTAGGTAAAAGAAGCATGAAAGCCATTTGAATTAATTTTGAAGAGAGTCATGCTTAGTGTGAGAAAAACATACTGTTCTTTTTTTAGTAAAAATGCGTCCTTTGCATAGTCAATACAACCGGGCAATAACTATAAAAGATTGTATGATAAAACCAGATGGGACAGATATTATTTAATTATCGCCAAAAACACCATCCATTTCCAATAATTCCTTATTGATCGAAATATATGACATTAGGTTGAGCACATATTAGCACAGATTAATAATATCACATACATTATTAGTCTAGTAGGAACTGTGTCGGTACAGAAGGGCTTTGTAAAGGCATGTAAAGGCCTACACTATTATAGACGGACGTCTACAAGACGTATCTATAGATTACCATATCGCCACTAATAAAGTGCAGAAGGTCGGCTCTATACAACAAGCGGTTAGGCACATGCACGCATAGATGGTTTTATGGCGATTTCAAACTATCTCAGACGAATGCCCAGTGTCGAGTGCTTTTGCACTCCTTTTAAGTAAACGCGTGTCTATAAGTGTGCATTTTCGCTCGTTGTATAGAGCCGATCTTCTGTACCTATCTATTTTATGATATCGGCCTATCCCGTAATGAATAGTACGATTCGTGGTAGCTGTTATTAGTAGCCATACTGGTGAATACCTACTGCTCATTGTCTGTATGTCTATTTCTTGCGTCCAGTTTCTATATCACGTACACTGTTATTGGATTACAATTGTTTGTAAATATGATAAAGCAAAGTTTTAATAGATTTACTCGATCAATGGCAAAATGGAAAAATCGCTGTTAAATTAGCAGATAGGTGTTTTTTTTTCAGAAATGGGTCAGCAAGTCAGCACAAACAAATTAAAGAGTCAAGTCGAAGTCAAAAAGGTTAGTTATTTTTTCCTTTGCATTGTTGACATTTTAATAACGATGCCCCATCGTTCCAATCGTATCTAGGTGGCAATATTAGTAAAGTTGTGCTATGCTATTTTATTTTTATATAGCGGGTAGATACATTTGACAAAAATCGAGCACTATGAATAGCAGATAGTTTCCAATGTCAAATACAAAATATTTGGCGTGCCAAAAAACATTTATTTGCTAACAATATTCTAGATAAAAATATGTTAGGGAAAATTGAGCGTGGAAAACAAAAGTTTTGTTAGTTCATGTGTACAATGTAAAGTTGGTTTCGACGAAACAATAGATGCGACGATATTTACGTAAAATTGATTCAATTGATAGCTTTTTGTTAGAAGTACAGTGGACTAACTGTTTTCTATTTTCTTGGCTGAAATTGGATTGGATAAAAGTGAGGAGCTACATAAAAAAACCGGCCAAGTACGTGTCGGACTACGCACAGTAAAGGGTTCAGAAGTTGGGATGAATTTATCCCAAAAACAAAGTTGAAAAACATGTTCTCCCATACATCGATATACGTCACGGTAGGTACTCCAACTGCACATGTAAGATACTAAGGGCAAAAAAAAAACCGTGATAAAACTACACATGAATTATTCGCGGACTTTTTCCTTTACATGCGCTGTGAGACCTTGCTTCCTGTAAATTTCATGATTCAAGGTCAACGGGAAGTACCCTGTAGGTTTTAATTTATTTGCGAGTATCAAAATACAACCTGTCCAAGTCTGGATTCAGGCCTGGGCACAGTACAGCCGCAGTCAGTGCGCTCTCCTTCTCTTCTCTCCAAGTGACTGGTGACGTTAGAGAAGCGATGGAGGATGCCGAGGTTACCGTTTTTGTATTAATTGATTTCTCCAACGCCTTTAACGCCGTCAGCCACGATATTTTCCTTTCTATCCTCTCTCATCTTATGGTTTCGTCCGAGGCTGGAATGGTTCTCGTCTTATCTTCGGGGACGTCAGCAGTCGGTTCGCGTTGATGAGAGATCATCGAGTTGGCGCGCCCTGGATACTGGTGTGCCACAAGGCGGTATTCTTTCTCCATTGTTATTCTCATCTTCATAAATTTTATTACTCACTGTCTTCGGTGTTCGTATCATCTTTATGCCGATGATCTTCAATTATATACAGCTGAGCGGGTTGAAGGTTTATCGGATGCAATAGCAGATGTAAACCAAGATTTAGATGCCATTAAAAATGGTCTGATAGTTTTGGGGTGTCAGTAAACCCCTCAAAGTGTCAGGCTATTGTAATTGGGAGGTCACGCATGATGGGAAGGGTGACGCTTAGCTCTCTTCCTCCACTTATTTTTAACGGTACCGTCGTACCCTAATGGGTACGACGGTACCGTTAAAAATAAGTTTTTTTTTTTTTTTTAAGAATAGTAAGAATAAATCGAGTCAAGATGCAAACCGAGATTTTTCACTGTAGAGGTAATCCTCTACAGTGAAAAATCTCGGTTTGCATCTTGACTCGACACTTAGCTGGCAACGCAGGTATCTAGTGTTGGTCAAAGGGTCTACGGGACTCTGCGATCCCTGTATCGTCTGCGAAACATTTTGCCTGCTAAGACGAAAACTGTGCTTGTGCAGACTTTGATTATCCCTATCTTCGACTATGGTGACGTGTGCTCTTTTGACTTGAACGCGGTTTTTCTAGATAAGTTTGACAGACTGCTCAACAATAGTATCCGGTTCATATTTAACCTCAGAAAATATGACCATGTATCGAGCTACAGGTCTGAGCTCAAATGGATGACCATTCGCCAAAGGAGAAGTTTGCGCACTTTGACCACGCTTTTCTCCCTTCTCAACTCTCCCACTCCTCCTTCTTATCTTGTGTCCCACTTCCAATATCTATGTTCTTCACACTAAGAATCTGCGTTCTTCTAACAATCTTCTCCTACTTTGTCCTTCTCATACTTCTGACTTTGTTCATTCTTCCTTTCATATTCAGTCCATTCTTCTTTGGAATGCGCTTCCTCTTGATATCAGGACGGCCACCAGTCAGTATGCATTTAAGCGGAAATTGCGGAGTTATTTTCAAAATGAATAAAGTAGAGTCATCTCAACACTTCTCTCCCTTGATTTCGTATATATATTTATATAATATAGTTATATATTAAGTGAATATGTATGTATGTGTATGAAGTTTATAACCTATTTATGTACTGGTGTAACTATTTTAGTTATAATGCAGTATGATGTATTTTAATTTTTTTCTTTGTTTCTCTCAAACAAAGCACCTGCCATCTAATCTCTTCACTACCCTTGGTTGACTGGTAGAGAATGCCTCAGGCATTAAGTCCGCCTTTGTACCTTTTTTGTGTGTAAACGTTTAAATAAATAAATAAAATATATCGCCGTATTTGCCGTATTTTTTTTTCCTTTAACTTAGAAGTTTGATTTTAGAACTCCAAGAGAGCATAAACTTACGTATTTCATATTAATTTCAACTTGATACCTCCACGCATTCCTAACAAAAAGGGCATTGATAGATTGACAGACGGACGGACCACGAAGTCATCCTATATGGGTTCAGTTTTTTCTTTTTAAGGTACGGAACCCTAAAAACAGGCAAATAAGTAAGTGATCGTGTTCTTTTAAAAGCAACACCAACTTTTACGTTGCACAAAAATGAATTTCAAATAAAACCAATCCACTATTTTCGGGAACCTTGATTAGAAATCTGCAAAACCTGGATCCAATTTTATCCATGTTCCTGTGCACCCGTATTGATATAATCGGAGCAATAAAACTGTACAGAACCAATTGACAAACGGCATTACCTGTTATCTCGACTGGTACAGAGCAGAGGCGACAATTAGAGAATGCAAACTACAGAAGCTGGGGCGCAAAATAGATACAATAGACCGAAGGCCGACTCCATACAACGAGCGAAAACAGGAGCACGTACACATAGACGCAAATATGTGACGATCTCAAACTGTGTCAAACAAATGCCAGTGCCAGTTGGGAGTGTTCTTTGCACTCATTGAACGTCCAGAGTCCATAATACCACAGCTCAAATTCGTTCTTTATTTCGCTCGCGCACTACTGTTCACGGGCTGAGACAGAGCGAGGCTGAGTGACGGCGATAGAGAGAAGGTTCCAAGGCGCCGATAGCTTAGGCAATTTCTTTTTACGGTGAAACTAAAGGTAATTTAAAAAAAAAAACCGGTCAAGTGCATGTTGGACCACTCACAATGACGGGTTCCGTAGTTGGGATGAATTTATCCCAAGTGCAAACTTAACATTGTAGTTGAAAAATATGTTCTCCCATACATTTCAACTAGAAATGTAAGTTTGTACGCACAATATTGAGAGATTTACCATGTTATTTCAAGACGATACACTTCTTATAGGTTTTCCTGTAATCTATGAGTAAAAACCATTCTCTGTAGTTATTTCAACATTTTAGGCTCAGTAGTTTCGGAGATAAGGGGGGGGGGAATGGTCAATTTTCATAAATTTTCTTAAATCTCTTTAAATGTTTTTATTTTAAAATTATTAAAAAATATTTGAAATCCTCGTAAAAAAAAATTCATTTGATATGTCCACGGTACAGTTTGCAAACCTTTTTTATTTAATTTTTTATTTAAAATCCCCTCCATATTCAAATTCATTTATTTACGTTAGACATCCGTGTTTGGGTCACAAAAATACATAATTATTTGTACCAAATTTCAACTTCATGAGATTCAGAGCAAATTGGCTGTGACAGACGCACAGACAGACACATGAGTGATCTATAAGGGGTCCGTTAAAAGGAACACTTTTGAGGTACGGAACCCCTAAAAACATAGTATCTGCATGTGTTCAGTTATCATGCAAAGTTTCATGTTCTAATTTGAAGTATTTTTTTAATACTATCGGCTTATTGTTCGGTTCGGAAGCAACTTTATAATTTCATTCTGTCGAGAAAAAATATATGGAATCGTGTTTTCATCAACTTTACAAGATATTTATTTCAAAATTAATGCTGCAGTATTGTCGGATCATGCTAAGCAATTTGAGGTAATAGACTCTTAAGCGTGTCTATGTGTGCGTGTGTTTTCACTCGTTGTATGGAGCGGATCTTCTGTACCTATCTATTTTGTAGCTGCGATGCTCCAACATCGTGGACTAATTACATTTGCTTGCTTCCTCTCACACAAATATTTCTCTGTATTTATGACTATGTAGATTCTATAGAAAGTGCTAATTGCTCTGAGAAGTTACTGTCTTCTTGTATGCAAAGATGGGTGATTTTGCCTTGATAATTTTACGGTGACTAGTTTAATTAGTGTTGCCGGTGCAAAGATTGAATTGACTATGCTTGTAGTTTATTTGACTGTGCTTTGTTGTGATGTTTAATGATATGCCTGTATCTTGTATCATCATTTCTCTTTGATACAAAGACGCTTCGCTTGCTTGCTGCTTTCTGGTTCGTATTATGTATGAAGGACGTATTTATATAGTTCCACTCATCTCTACCGCATCCGTCACAACTTTCTCAATTACCTATAGAAAAGGAATAGATTCCTAGAATTCATCATCTCTCAACAGCCTTAGTATATAAGGTGCTCTCAGAAGCTGTCAGTATCAGAATATCTAGAATCTAGGCTATGTCACTACCACTTCTATCAGCAAACAATATAATCCAACACTATTCAGGAGTCAGAGAAAGCCTCAACAGTATCCTGTATCTATCGCTAGTTAGCTCCATGTCCATTCATTTGCTGAAGTAAGTCATCACATTACTGAGAAGAGACAATTATATACTGGACGGAAAACAAAGGCTCACCGGACACAAGCTACCTCACTAATTACCTTATTTACTTCCATCTACATAGTCCTATTTTCAGTCCCCTTGTTTGGCTTTCATAAGTGTCGTTAACGCCGTGTTAGGTGCTTTCCACACGGAGACTGTGGAGTGCGTTTTATGGAACGCGTTTATTTTGTGCTTTGCTTTTTTAGCTGCTTGTGGGTGTAGGGGTGCTGTTTTCTCACGTTTTTGTTCTCTTATTCATCGGTTGCTAGCTTTTCCATGTTTTGAAGCTGGTAATATAGCAAAAAATTATAAAGTATGATGAGACACAATTAACAGGAATTCACTAAATAACATCATATTTTGTATTGAGGAAGTTGAAGATTCATTAGCAGTGCGTGATAACACGGTTATTTTGCGGAGGTAAATAAGATACGAATGAAAAATAACTTTTTTTATTCATACTTTTATATATAACAAATATATATATTAAAAATATTCATCCTCTCTCTAGGCCTTATCTCGTTTCACGAGTCCACAGTTCCACAAAAAAAGGCTTTACCGTAGCGTCCGGATTAAACTCGCACTTGCACGCTTTCCACCTAGGCCGTGAATTGCGATTGAAAAGCCAGTGTTCAAAAGTGAATCCAGATCTCTTTTTTAATATTGGAACACGTGAGGTTTCGTGCGGGCACAATTCAACGGAAGTGTGGCTGACTGGAATCAGACGTTAAGTTTGAAGCTAGGAACAAAAGGTATTAAAAGTACCTACATATCAGTGGAATTTTATGCCGAATGCGACACGTTGACCTGAATTTGTAATAATGTCCTACTCATTTTGTTTTCCTTCAAATAAAACTGTCAATTATTTGTCTGAATGGCTTTTGCCCCATTTCAATGACGAATATTCAGTCAATGTCAGTTCAGTAACATTTAGGCTGGTTTCACAGCTGCCTGGGAGACCCGTACTGGCCGTCCGTACACGGGACCAGTACGGGTAGCGCCCGCAGTGCTCTGAAACGAGGGAGTAGTACGATACGTTGTATGGGCTCTACCCGGAGCGGGTCGCGTACGAACCAATCCGCGTCGTCGCTGTGAAACAATGTTCTAGCACCTCACGTGTGTATCCGTTCCGGGAGCCCGTACGAGCGGCCCGTACGAGTTTCCCGGACAGCTATGAAACCAGTCTAATTGATGCATAAGAATATGAAGGGCTATTCGCTCTACAGTAGGTTCGTATTTTTTCTGAGATTTGTATCGAGTCGAATGTCGCGATGACATTTAAAAAAATATTTATAATATTGCATTCGGGATCAAAGAACATTTACTAAACACTTTTATGAACCAACAATTATCAATATTGAAATATTAGCGTAGCACCGAGCTTTCAAACTTTAAATAAATGTGTTTGCCTCTTCAATATTTCATAAGCCCAAAATAAGTGTTTTTCGTAAATCCTAAATAGAAAAATATAAAACTAATACGACACTTGATTGTGTTGGCGTTGCTAGAATACCTAGAGTTAGTGATGGGGGAAAAGAAGTTCGATTTATTTTTAAGCCTGTCGTAGATAGTTGCGACGCAACAGCGCGACGTGACTCTAGTACAACAAGTTCTATGAAAATTTCATGGAATTTTTCTACTAGTGTAGCGTCGCACTTTCGTATCGCACCTGTCTTCGGCAGCCTTTAGCGTCTCTTGTCATAAACTATGAATAAAGTTATGGCAAACATTTATGTTTTCTTTTCTTTATGGTAAAAGTATCCATTTGACTTGTATCAAATGGAAAGTTTATACAAAAGACGTTTGTTCTTCTCACAACTGAATTCAACCGTTATAAATAAGTAAAATCATATTTTACGTTACAGAAAAATTTATATATCGTTCAAAGAGTCATACTAAATATTTTTAGAACTTGGTCGTATTTAAGGCTCTTGCAAACAGAAGCGACGTGACCGCGCGAGGTGACACACCGGTAGAACAATTTCCGTGAAGTTTTCATAGAAATTGCTCAACCAGAGTCGAGTCGCGCCGCGCCCCGTCGCGACTCACCTTTTTCTCGAGCCTTTACTGTCAAGCAACGTCCTTCTAGCATTAAAAAGGTAGAACGCAAACAGGCAACGTTTAATTAACTTCAGTATTAAGAATGCAATATTGTAAGCTCGCATATTAAGTGTAGCTTCGTCTGGCTTGACTCATATACCAAACAACATTCTAGTTTTTATCGTCAGTTTGTGTGAAGAGACGCTTATGTACCCTCCATAATATGTGTCTATTGTGGATATACTACAGCAGATAGAAATTGGGCCTGTTTTTGGCATTGTTTTGCGTCGCGTTTATATAAATTAGTTCGTCATTGCGGAATCCAGGGCTACCACGGCCCAGATTTTAGTTATTTTGGCAGTCACATTTGGCAGCATTGTTATATTAGAAGCGGGCAATTGGTGACATAAATTTCTCTAAATGACAAAGTTCAAAGTTTTAATTTAGTTAGTTGATGGAATTCAGAAATGATTGAAACTATTTTTTGTGACTTACGTACTCGCTAGATAAAAAAAAATATTTTTCAAGAACTTCTTTTAGATATGTACTCTTTTACTGGAAAGTATTTTAATTTTACAATCTCGGTCAACAATAATAATTTAATTTATTTTCAGGTAAATAACACCCATAGCTAGACATAAACGAACAAATTAATAAAATAAAATCAAATGAAAATAAATTACGTTAAATCGAAAGCAATATAAATCAAATTAAATTAAATCAAAATATATTAATAATCAAATACAATAAAATTATAACTCTCCGACATTGGTACAGCAACATGTCTGCTGGAATAATGCCGAATGAAGGAACAGTCCAGTCTTCCCACAATCATCGAAAGTACGATGTAGGGGCTAACCCATACCCTGCGCACCAAAGACGCGGCGCTCTTGCGCATGGTCGCGTGAAAGCAATCGGTGTGCGCCTCTGCGAATATACCCGAGGCGCTGCTGTATCAGGGTAGCCCCATCACTACCCTGAACGCGTTATTGTACTGGACGCGGATGGCGCTGTAACTTCTATTAGAGTACTGAGCTCACAGACTGCATGAGTACAGCGATGTACAGTACGCTCTAAAGAGCGTGGCCTTAACCTCATTAGAGCACCGCGCAAATCTGCGGGCGATCATGTTAGCTCTAACAGATAACGCCCTCCGCTCCCATTCTATGTCTGCGTGATCTTTGAGGTCGACAGTCAAAACATGCCTCAAGTATGTAAACTGGTCAACCCTTTTCAAAGGAAGCCCATTGAGTCTGACCGGAGGTATGGTTCCCGGACATTTTGCACTGGCGGTCTCGAGTATCATACTGGCTAAAGTAACCCGGGGTCTAGATTCTTGATTCCGAGTCGAGCACTGGTAGATACCTAACCCTTAATACATGGGAAACATAGTTTACCTCTGCCTATCGCTTTGAGCAGGCACGAGGGACGAGGTTATATATATACTCGTATAATCAGCCTATCGGAAGCCGGCCTGGTTTTTTTTTTTTACGGTGGGAAATTATCAAATAACTTCTCCCGCTCTGGCCGGAGCGGGAGGGCGTGTCAGACTTTTACTGACTAAAACCGTCCGTTGCCTGTGTGCCGGGGCCGCTAGGGAGGTCAGCGCGCAGATCCCAGTCGTAGCCGATGTCCCACAGATGCGGTCCCAAGACCGATCCCTGTGGGTAACCGGCATGCCTGAGAGATATTTTTCGACGGCATGTGAAGCCAAGTCAGAGGCCCATGGCTTTAAAACTCTGACACCAGGTTGGTCACTAACCACACGAAAAGAAGAAGATCAGCTTATAATGTTCCCACTGCTGAATGCGGACACAGGTCACACAGGCCTCGTTTCGGTGAGAGGGAGTGGGCCGTAATCCAGCACGCGGGCCCAGTGCGGGCTGGTAGACATCACAATGTCTTCGAATTTTTGGTGCTAGGACATGCCTATTTCCTTATGATGTTTTCCTTCACTATTTTGAGAGCAGTGGTGATGAAATAATTTACACAAAGTAAAGCGCCTGTCTAGGTTCGAATCTACGACCTACAACTCGTAAGTCGCGGCCGTTAGCACTGGGTCACCACTGCTGGCACGAGGTTAAGTAAATCTTTTCCATTTTGTGAAAATTATTTCATCACCACTGCTCTCTTTTATTTTCTTTTTACAATCCTATGTTTAACTACAAAGGCTTTAAGAAAAGGTTCTTTTCCTAAAGAAAGCACATAAGTAAGCCCCAATTAAGGCTTCAATTAAGGAATTTTCTTTGTAAATGACTACGTTTCCGTGTTTTTAGAATCAAATGCCTTAGTTAGGGTTACTCGCTCTCTAGCTTGTTTAGATTCTGAATAAAACTTATTTCAGTACATTGAATTTGTTCTGATGGATTGATTCGGATTCACTAATATGAATCATACCTAAATTGTGATCATATTATATAAAAACAAAAATCTCAAAATCTCCATTAAACAAGCAATGTTTGTATTTAAATGTGTACCTACATTATATTTGTAATCACGTTCTCGAAAACGGCTCTAACGATTTCGATGAAAGTTGCAATATTGTGGTTTACGGGGGCGAAAAATCGATCGAGCTAGTTCTCATATGTGGGATAATTCGTTTTCTCCGTATTTTCACCCGAGCAGAGCACGGTCGCCCAAAGTTTAGAACAAGAATAATTGACTTTTGACAATTATCAATCATTGATAGACATGGAATTAGTAAGTACCTACTACCATGGCAGCATGGAATAAGTAAGTACCTACTATCACGGCAGCATGGAATTAGTATGAAATATCCTATACTGTTAAATGAGCATGCTCTATTTTCACCAGAGCAGAGCTCGGTCGCCCAGTTACTATAGGTATATCCAAGTAAAGTATCTATTTTTTTGCGTTATTTAGTTTTGATTAGTGGTTTAAGAAGTGAGAGGTTTATGTTAATGTGATCCATTAATAAAATAAAAAGACATCAATATCCAAACATCCCACAAATCTCCGAATCACACTTCATTGAATCTACAAAGTAAAAGCCTCCAAAATGTAAACGGGTTTTGTGAAGAAACGTTGTAAATCCCCAGCAAGTAGATGCCAGCCGTTTTCGTATGCACACAGAGTGGTGCGCTCAATCAGTTCTCAAAGAAGGCAAAGGAGACGGATGCCGACGAGAGATCAAAGGTCTCCACTCGTTACCTCCGTATACTTTGTTAGAGGCTTATTCTACAGCGGGCCTCCGTTTCGGATCGGCGATTTTGTGTTAATTATAAAGGTGTTAATTGGTCGTGTTGGCGGGCAAAGTTGGAGTGGGTAATGGATTAAAATGTTTTGTTTTTGTTGGATGAAATTATGTGGTGTTAACGTGTGTAAAGATATAGGTAGTTTGAGTAATTAAATATTACTACAATACGGGTATTATGCGAAAAAATTGCAGAATATTAATAATTTCTACCAAAACATGATTTGTTTAATTTGAGAGATCAAATCACTTGAGAAAGTTTTTGTTTGACATATGTTACGTACAATTTATGTGAGTGAAATTGAGTTTGTCAATTAATTAACAACACTACTTTTATACGTAATGGCGAATTAAATTGTTTAATTTTTACACTGCTCGGAATAAGGGTAAAACTAAATACCGCACCCATAATTCATCAGTATCCTACTTAATAGATAAACAATTACAATTTAATTTAGCCCTTATAGACGTATCGCTTTGAAATCGAAACGGTATCCTTTTCATAGTACCGAATTTAATGAAGTAGGTACCTTTTACGGAATTTGTGCTCTCTAATTTCAACAGAAGGAAACATGAAATATTACTACCTACTAGCCGCTTGAAATACATATGATATTTACCTTTTATAATACTCCGCACCCCAAAATACTGAAAAGAAAATAAATAAGATCTACGTATCGTGTTCTTCATTGCGGTTTTTCACATCCAATTTATTAGCGACCAGATACAGAAAATGTGTTGTATTGCGAACAAATCACGTTTACGGTTCTCTTTTACAGCAATGTCCGAACTTTTATAAATTAACTAGTGCTCTCAAAGTACCTACTTAATGTCGATTTCATGGGCCCGACATCGACGTTACGTATGTCGACGCAGCGATTTCGAAAGTAGGTGAAATACGCGGGTGTAATATGTTCCAGTAATTGAATGGAATTTCATAATGTAGGTACGAGATCGGGTCTCCTTTATGAACACGTAATATTCTTATGTAGGTATGCGAGGCTTTGTTTCCATGCTCGTAGTAACTTGATAAAAAAGAGATTTTCTTTGAGCAAAATTTTGTGAAGCAATCGAATAAGAAACTTCTACACCCGTTTATTTGACATAGAAAAATGGAGCATTTAAAATCCGTCCGACTGAAATTAATTGCTAAGTGATTTGGTTAATCACTTGAGTCTTATAGATCTACGTATTATTTCATGATGATTAAATTCCATTCTATTGGTTCATCGACGAAATTACTGGAACATTCTACAACCGAATTTCATTGAACGACATATTCGTTACACTGCTTTGTTTTGAATGTGTCGTGTGTACGTGAAATGCAAACAAAAATGGACAGTCACTCGAGTGAAGAGTCTGATATCAGCTTTACAGCTTTGATGATTGCCAAATTGCTAAAAACAACAATCTAACCTGAACGCCATGTCTTTAAAACTTGCGCTCCTACCGGTGTTAAGTCAAAACAACAACAGTGTCAACTGCAAAAAGTAAAGAGTAACAACATACTATAGAATAAGAAAAACCCCGACTACATCAGTCTTTATTTTGCCTTAGTTTCGGAGTATTGTGTGTATTTTGATGTAATTCTGAATACAACTTTATAAAACGAAGAATTTGTTGAAATAATTTTCAGTTAAGATGCCGCCGCGGGGCGTGTCTGAAGACCATAATCCCAAATACTATTAATGCTCTATGAAGCTACAAGTCTTGTTTTCTTCCAAGATTTTACAGCAAAGATGCTTAGGATCAGTCGGTCTATTCTGTAAAAATCTCGACTTCGGTGAAGTGAGTTGTCATTCCACCGGATGCTAGGAATTGAGACCCTTGACAGCTCAATTCAAACTCACTTCCCATCTACTAGCAGTACATTTCACTTTACTACCCCGGTTTGGAGTATCAGGTAGTAGTTTAGTTGTGGTCATAACCTTTTTCTACTTTAATGATTAACTTAGTAACACTTAATCCTAATCCATCTCGATTAGGATTAGGTGTACCAGACTGAGGGCTTATTTATGAGAGTGAGGATTTTTAATAGCAGCAAAAAGATTTTTTTATAATATTGGGGTAACATGAATACTTATTTTATAAACGTTACTGACAAAAAAGATTTGTGAAAACAAAATTGGTAGGAAAATGGAGAAGTTACAGGCATTTGCAGAAGATATCCTTATCATGCAAAATTATTATTGTACTGAATGGTATCAAATTATTAGCGTAGGTTTGCATTCAAAGAAGAAGAAGAAGTGAAACAGAAGATTGATGAATGGTTGTCCCAAAGCGTAATAAAACCCGGTTAGTCAGAATGTGCCAGGTCCCTGGTTTAAGTCAGGAAGAAGGACGGAAGTGTAAGAGTATGTGTTGCCTATGGAAAAATAAACCAAAAGAAGATAAAGATGTCAAAGAAGCTTAAGAATATAAGGTCGAAGAAGTTTAAGAAGACAAGAAAAAAAATAAGAAAGAAGAGAAAGGAGAAGCTGAAGAAGAAGAAAATCAAAAGGGCTCACGGAATGGGTCACTGGAAAGAACATACTAAAACAAAATATTTTTAGATTTAATAGATACTCTTAACTGCTTAATTTTCGCATTTACCTTAAATTAATTGGTAATTAATACTTACTGCGCTCGACAGACAAAAACCCATATCTAATTAATTTTCGTTGTATTCCCACTAAATACACAAATCTCAAACATAACAAAACTTTTCTTGAGTCAAACTGTCACTTGCGTTTCATTCCTCCTGCACACTGCAGGTGTTAACAAGTGGCATGAAATGAAAATGAAAAACCGGCCAAGTGCATGTCGGACCACGCACAATGAAGGGTTCCGTAGATGGAATGAATTTATACCAAGAACAAACTTATGTATGGGAGATCTTGTTTTTCAAACAGCGAATTTAAGTTGGTCGATTATTACTCTTTAATAATAATAAAAAAAAAGCCTACTTAGCTGTGATAGTTTTCCTTTTAACGTCGTTATCCGAGTATATACTACTGCCATGAATTTTTTCACATATCCAAAACCAACCATTTAGCTGGCAGGGGGGGGGGGACACTTGACTCTAACAAAAGTTAGCACTTTAACGCTTAGTATTTCGCGAATGGATCCCTGAATCCAAAAATGGTTTGCACAAGCTCACAATATTTTTGAACGACCTTTCCGACGATACCCTTACGATACACTATGGGATAGACGAGTAAAAATCAACATCCCCAATTTACTTGGTACCCTAAAAAAAAATATTTTGCTTGATTTTATTTTACCACTTTGTCGGCGTGATTAATATGTATACCCATACCAACCACTAGTACCCACCAGTACCGGTAGTATCTAGTACTCACCATCTCTGAGCTAAGCCGCGGACAGACAGATGGACATGGCGAAACTATAAGGGTTGTTTGTTGACTACGGAAGCCTAAGAACAACCAAATTGAACCGAATACATAACGGCCTCCTTTTTTAAGTCGGTATAAAGTTTGCAATTTAGTGGAAAGATGAATAATTTGCATGTGCATCGTACAAGTACTAGTAGGAACTTTGGATGACACGTGCATTAAACAAAAAATGTGAAATATTTCCGTAACGTGATATGCAAACAACATGAATATCTGCATCACATAATAATGCAAACATTTTGTAGTTCATAAACAGTAAAGTTATATGCATGTATTTGATATCTTTAGAGTTCCGTACCAAAACGGACCATTGGAAATCACTTCGGCGTCCGTTCTCCTGGCTCTCACTCTCTCGATTTTTTCTGAAACGGGTAGATATCGATACTTTATTTAGCACTAGTAGCAACCCACCCCCTTTTTCACACGGGTGCGATCTACTGATGTGGCGACATGTCAATACTTACATCTAATTTCTTCTGTGTTACAAGCCGTGTGACCTATGAGATCTCCCATTGGCAAAAATTATGAATTTCTATACAGACTTTCATCCCCTATTTCACTCCTTTAGGGGATTAATTTAAAAAAAATCTTCCTTATTGCTCACGTTCGTCATTTAACGAACTTTTAAGTTGCATGAGGTTGAGGTTTGCGTTGTCTTTCAGTGAGTGAATGAATGAATGAATGAAAATATTTTATCGTATTACACATATAAACCCACCGGAATTAATTCAGTAACTAAATGATGGTGAAAACGGCATACAAATATTTTTAGTTTAGAAAAATTAAGCTTTTATTTTATTTATTCTTTTTTTTTGTGTGTATGTAATAGTTTTAATTTACCTAGGAAGCATAAAAAAATACTTTTATTGACCGACCGCTTCACTGAGACGGTTACTGAGGTAGCTGCGCGGTGCGGGATGGGTGACAGTTGTCACCACTTGTCGAATGACTGAGCTGTCGCGTCACGATACCACACCCCTGCCGCACCGCGCTGCTACCTCAGGAACCGTCTCACTTAAGCGGTCAATAGGTATAACATTTGATCAGTGTGTGAATAGCGCAAAAACATGGTGATGTGGATTGGTACATTTTTGCTGAACTACGTCCATTATTATAAGAAGTATAACTGCTGCTCTCAGAGACGTTTCTAAAATAATATAATCAAACATTAACTTTAATAAACTGGAACACTGTCTGTCAAAAATATGACAGGTTGAGGTTAGGTATTTGCCTGCATAGGCAAAGAGCTGGGCTTGCAGTCTGAATGTTCGGTCAGCGACTTCTGCTATACAAAACACGAAAATAAAATCGATATCGATGTCGTGTTTATATCTTTTTTACCCGACTGCGGCAAAGGAGAAAGGAGGGTTATGATTTTGACTGGTATATATGTATGTATTGATGTTCATCTGTTATCTCATAAGTTCTAAACTCCTGATCATAATTTGACAAATGAGGTATCATTGGAAGCATCTTGTTCGTCCGCTGGTTATAGGCTATGTGACGTCACATTAAATCAATATGGCGCGCTCCAGAGGACTAAAAGTCATGAACTAATAAAAAAAAAACAAGTTGGGTATCAAATGAAAGGTGATTGTCTGAGTAAATAAATATGTTAAACATTTTATAAATAAGAAAAAATGAGACTGTTCTACGTACGGCGGAATTGTAAAAGTAATACCTATTATTATACAATAAAACTTAAACAAAAATAAATAATAGCGGCTCTGCAAATTCTTTATCACGAAATTATAACCCCAAAATAATTTAGGGAAAACCGTGGTCGCTTGCCTGTACACCTACGAAAATTATGCATACGACGACGGCTTTACCTTGACCATTTTTGTACCTATGTCTTGATTTCTGTCTGAAATATTTTCTTGTTTCATACTTTTTAGAGCATTATTTTTCAGTAGTCGGGTTTTAGTTTTTGAACTTACTTTTCATAGTTGTCGTTTTTGTCGTAGTTGGGCTTAAGTTTTTATCTTTCCTTTCTCTATAGGATATTTTTTGGGAGGCTCGTGGCTAAGTAATGACTGCAGCACAGGTCGGTTAAGCTACGCTTGCCGGGGTTGGTTTATGGATGGGTGACCATCTTTACATACCGAGACTCCTCCGTGCCTCGGAAAGCACGTTAAGCTGTTGGTCTCGGCTGTCATTCGTGGATCTTTAACAGTTGTTACGCGTCGTCAGAAGCCCAAAAGTCTGACAACCAGTCTTACCTAGGGGTATCGTATTACCCAGTTACTACGACGGGTTGTGGAAGTCCGATAGGTAGTCGCTCCATGTAAAATACTGATATGCAGCTGCATCCGGTTAGACTGGACGCCGACCCCAATATAGTTGGGAAAGGGCTAGGCAGGTTGATTTTCTACAGGATTTGTATATGATTGAAATTTGGGCAGGACAACGGGTCTGTCGGGTCAGCTAGTCTTAAATAAAAGACAAGATTAGAACTATGTCCTCATACCTATCTGAGTAAATGGAAAAAAATATGTTCACGGACTTGAGTTATCGGTTTTTGTTCAGTGTATTAAAATAAAGATTGATTTGTTTAAGGAATACAAAGACATGTCGTTAATCACCCCAGCAGTTCGGAATTCTTAGGTAGGCACTTAATTATTTATGAGACCTGGCTCCTTAAAAAACAATATAGGGCAGAACACTAATATTGTGCTAGCCCGAGTCGCTCTTGCCCAGTTTTGTTTAATCCAAACAAACAACATGACGCGATCTTACCTATAAAGGCAGGTATAGGGATATATTTTAAATTATTTTCAAATCGTGTAATTGTCCTCGATTAGTACTAGTGAGCGGTTTAAAAAAGTAAGTTAAAAAAAAAGTGTATTTCAAAAGATGTAATTTAAATCACTGAAAAGAGATCATCGTGCTCATCTAACGATAACATACATTGTGTAACATTTTCTATAGAACAATACCAGACTAAAATCGCGAAACACAAATACTGTTCCTTGCATTTTGTCGAATTATGCGAACATTTATACAGGGTGGCTGGGACATCGACGCGAAAACTTTTACCATGGATCCAGTTCATGATTCTGAACCCCCCTGAGTTAAAATTTTTGTCTGTAGTAATCTAATTAGAAATAACAAAAGGTCGCGATATGTCCATTTCTGTCGCACTTAACCCTGTAGACGGATACAGTACCTAATTCAGTGGAATGTGTACGTAAGCTTTTTAACTAGAAGTCTAAATTAATAATAATAAAAAATTCTAAATTATATTAATTATATTATCCTAAAAAGCTCACTGAATTCAAAGGACTGAATTCAGCCAAGTGGAATAGCCTCTGATTGGCTGCTCTCCGACACACATAAAATCGTTTTACCTTTTTCATTTTTATCACTTAATTTTTAACCAAGGCAGGACTTGTACAGTCACCACACAGCCGCCCATCATCATCATCTCCCTAGCTCCAACTATGTTGGGCTCGGCTTGCAGTCTAACCGCCTAACAAATGCAGCTCAATACCAATATTTTACATAGAGCGACTGTCTATCTTCACAATCCAGTTACTGGTAATACGATACCCCTTGGTAAGACTGGTTGTCAGACTTCCGGGCTTCTGACTACCCCGTTACGACTGTCAAAGATCTACGAATGACAGCCGGGACCACCGGCTTAACGCTTTCCGAGGCAGTGAGAGGTTTTGGTATGTAAAGATCATCCATCCACAGACCAATCGCGGCAAGCGCAGCTGCCAGCCAGATTATCTGGACGATCGACCCGTGCGGCAGTTATTGCTTAGCCACAAGCCCTTCCCCACTCAACCACCCATGCTTACAATTTGATTTTTACTGCACCTTAATGTCCTAACAGTAAGATCAAATTCGTAGTTCAAGAGTTACCATTGGTTAACGGTTGACTGTACTCGAGCGAGAGCGTGTGCTCACACATTTACGCGTGTACCTAAATGCGATATTCTATACAATTAAGGTATTCATCAACATGGACACGGTGGAGCATACGGTGGAGGTCTGCCCGGCTTGGGCGGAGCACCGCCGTGTCCTCACGAAGGCGATCGGCGGCGGCGATCTCTCGCGTCCGGCCCTGGTTCAGGCCATGGTTCGGCGCGAGAGTGCATGGGAGGCCGTCACCTCCTTCTGCGAAGCAGTTATGCTCGCGAAGGAGGAGGCGGGGCGCGCGAGGGAGATGCAAGCTGCATGCCCTCGCGGCCCTAGTCGCCGCAGGAGACGCCCCGGGCGTCGGGAGTCAAGAGCCGACTTCCGGCCACCGTAGGCGCGGGCCTGCGGACGGTGAGCAATGGGCAGCTCGCCGTCCGATAAGGACCAGGCCCGTGTCGACGGCGCGTTGTGTTCCACGCGCGCCTCAAAGAGATGTCAGCACCAACCGACGGGGTCGAAAGACCAATGCCTGCTGGGGTTGCGAGTTTTTCTGAAAGGGATATCGCGGCCCCGGCACACAGGCAACGGAAGGAACACGGGTGGGTTTTAGTCAGTAAAAGTCTGACATACCCTCTCGCTCTGCCCAGAGCGGGAGAAGTCATTTGATGATTTCCCATCCTGAAAAAAAAAAAAAAAAAAAAAAAAGGTATTCATCAACATTGTAAACTTGTTTGATTGTAACTTTTTTGTTACAGGTGGACCACTTCGTGATGTTCGTATTGATGAACCTTTTCAGCCACTCTCGACCGTTAAAGCATATGTTCAAAACATGAATTGGACGACGAATCCTTCAATAACGTGGCTTCCTATTTCAAAAAACGAACGCTTCGTGCATATTCAGCCTATAATGTTACCCACTGCTGGGACGCAGGCCTCCTCTCTGTGAGAGGGAATGGGCCATATAATCCACCACGCGGGCCTAGACAGGGTTGGCGGATGTCACATGTCTTTGAATTTTTGGTTCTAGGACATGCCGGTTTCCTCACGATTTTGAGAGTAGTAGGTAGTGGTGATGAAAATATTGTTTACACCAAGTAAAGTGCCTGCTTGGGATCGAATCCACGACCTACAACTCGTAAAGTCGCGGCCGTAACCACTGGGCCACCACAGCACCCAACGGTTCGTGCATAGGATTGTAATTCTTCTCCTGGCTGAGAAAATACATTTATTGCGTCAAATAGTAGACAATAGTCGTATTTTAAGTCGTGTTCTAACATCTTCTAATCCTGTTAGGAAATTGAAAGGTTCTTCCTAACTTACCGATAATATTTTAGCATTGTTAGTTACTGGTGTTCAACGCACCGTAACGGCACTGAGAATAGCAGATATAGTGTGCGGTTGTCAAATAGCATATGTACCAGATGATGAGAATCACGTTTGGAATGATCGACGACTTCACGACTTTATAGTAATAAGAATGGAAGAAGAAATTGGAATCAGCATTATAGCTTCGAAAATGTTTTCGGGACATGTTACGGATCCTACCCAATTTGCTTGGAAAGGCGAACTTGAGTTGTATGATAACTCTTTGATATCCTTCCCCGCTGGCCCCGATAATCAAATAGATACTACAGTGCGAATTTTTGCCTTAGAATATAAAAACAACAAAGAAATGCAGGATTACGATATAATATATGGGACTGATTACGAAGACGACGATGCCATACTGGAGTCCGCCAGTACGGTATCGTCGCCTTCGTAATCAGTCCCATGTATTTTATCATAATCCTAAATTTCTTTTTTGTTTCTACATTCTAAGGTAAAATTCGCACTGTGGTATCTATTTGATTGTCAGTGCCAGCGAGGAAGGATATCAAAGAGTTATCATACAACTCAAGTTCGCCTTTCCAAGCAAATTTTGTAGGATCCATAACATATCCCGAAAACATTTTTGAAGCTATAGTGGCGATACCAGTTTCTTCTTCCATTCTTATTACCATAAGGTCGTGACGAGGAGAGCGTCGTCGATCATTCCAACCATGATTCTCATCGTCTGGCACATATCCTAAGGAAAAAATCCGCACTTTAGTATTTATTTGATTATCGGGCCAACGGGGAAGCATATCAATAATCAATATTTCTAATATTAAGAGCGTTTATTCTGAAAGTGGGCAACGTCGCAAATAGATGTCAAATATTTCGCTGTTTTCATTAATTTGGCAATATTACTATATGGAAATAAGAAATGTAGCTAACTAGTGAACTACCTATAACTTTAATGATTATGAAATGCAATATTTAATATCGTAACCCCGATTATTTCGTTTTAGATGTAAAAAAAAGTATTTGGACACTTTCCAAATGCCTTTTTAGGGTTCCGTAGTAAACAAGGAACCCTTATAGTTTCGACATGTCCGTCTGTCTGTCTGTCCGTCTGTCTGTCCGCGGGTTAGCTCAGAGACGGTTCGTACTAGAAAGCTGTAATTTGGCTTATGTATGCATATTAATCATGTCGACAAAGTGGTAAAATAAAATTATTAAAAATATTTTTTTTAGGGTACCTCCCCTACACGTAAAGTGGGGATGTTTTTTTTTTTTCTCGTCTACCCCATGTTGTGGGGTATCGTTAGAAAGGTCGTTCAAAAATATTGTGAGTTTGTGAAAACCATTTTTAGATTCAGGGATCCGTTTGCGAAATATTAAGCTTTTAACTGATTTTTTTTGTTAGAGTCAAGTGTTCCCCCCCCCCCCCCCCCTTCTACCTAAACGGTTGTACTTGGACTTGTGAAAAAATTCACAGCAGTAGTATATATAACGAAATTAAAAGGAAAACTATCAGAGCTAAGTAGGCTCTACAGGTTAACGAGTAATGATCGACCAACTTAAATTTGCGGTTTGAAAAACATGATCTTCCATACATTCCGTATGGGAGAACATGTTTTTCAACTACAATGTTAAGTTTGTTCTTGGGATAAATTCATCCCAACTACGGAACCCTTCATTGTGCGTGGTCCGACACGCACTTGCCCGGTTTTTATACATTAAACGAGTACAGCATCAAATTCAATGTTATAATAGCAATTCATTATTAATATTCTAGTTCGCTAGTTAGCCACATTTCTTATACCCACACAGTAATATTGGCAAATTAATCAAAACAGGTAAATGTTTGACAGCAATTTGCGACGTTGCCAACTATAGGATGAACACTCTTAACAACTTCCTTGGCCTAGGGTCTGGTGTAACGTTTTATTCGAAAAACGAACTATTTGGGATTGGCCGCTTCACAATGTTTAAAAACGATACATGTGTTCTAGTATTCACCGATGAACGATATTACGAAGAACTAGTAATGAAAACGTAAGGGGGTGAGGAGTTCCTGCTGGGGTTGCGGGTTTGTCCGAAAGGGATATCGCGGCCCCGGCACACGGGCAGCGGAAGGAACACGGGTGGGTTTTAGTCAGTAAAAGTCTGACACGCCCTCTCGCTCCGCCCAGAGCGGGAGAAGTCATTTGATGATTTCCCATACTCAAAAAAAAAAAAGGGGGTGAGGAGTTCACTTAATGTAAACTAACTACAGTTCCATCGACTACTCGGCCGGGGATTGGATGAACCATGTATAAATTATTTTGTCACTTGATGTAAACACACTTTACATTGATACTTTTCACATTTTTCACTTTAGAAAGACAGTTTAAAGTAATTGCTTAAATTGTTCGTAAACGGTTTTGTTTTTATAATACGCATGGTGTCAGTTTTTTTATTTATTGCCTAGAATACATAGTTTGTTGTTTGTTATATAGTTTATCTACGTATTTTATAAATAAAATATACCTACATGAAAATCTTCTTTCAAACAACCTTTTCATTTAAAAGCTAGCTTTTAATCTACAAGATTTTGTTTAAAAAGTACGTAAATATAAGACTTTAATATTTTCTTAAAAGATTTGCTTTAACTTTATGTGTAAGGACGTTATCACCTTAAACTTTAAGAAGATATTAAAATTATATGTATGCATAAGTTTAACTTGGAATTTTTTAGTTAATTAAAAAGCAGGGATAGCGGAGTGGTGTGACCGTCAGACTGCCAAGTCACAGGTCTCAAGTTCTAACCCAATGCACGCACCTCTGACTTTTCGGATTCATGTGCGTATTGTATAATTATCACTTGCTTCATAAAACGGTGAAGGAAAACATTGTGAGGAAACCGGCATGCATGAGAGATTACTCGACGGCTTGTGAAGCCAAGTCAGAGGCCCATGGGCGGCTTTAAAACTCTGACATCAGGTTAGTCACTAACCACACGAAAATATGAAGAAGAAGTTAATTAAAAGCGATAAAAAAAAAAGTATTTTATTGCATCAGAATTCGTTTAAATATCTGTCCCTTCACTTGTAACATACTTGTCAATACAAAACAAACCAGCTCGAACACAACGCGGCTATCTTGTTTAGTTGAGGAGTTCATGCGGCCACATTACGGCTCCATTATCAGACTCTGGACTCCACCTTGGGCCTTGGGCAACGAGACCAAACATGACGCGGCTATCTTGTTTTTATTTTATTCTATTCGGGAAACTTAAAGCTAACTTATAATGTTCTTAAACATTATGAAGTTTAAGGCTATATATATACAAGTTGCCACGAATACATACAAAAAATAAGAAAAAAATAAAATGGAGGTCGGTACACCCCGTGGATGGGGATTATCAATGAGCATTAGTGGAATAAACCTAAAATACCTATGACATAAGTTAGGAAATAAATAGTACGATAGACTAATACGTACTAAAAAAATATTATTTAGACGCAAACAATAACTTTTTCGTTGAAGAAAAAGGAAGAAACGAAGTAGAAGCTTTTTAACCACAAATGCTCAAGCCGAGAAATTGCGCTCGTATTGAATATATCCAAATCATGTTCACTAGACAGTTTATCAAAACTTAAGGTAAGATGTGAAACCTCTTACATCGCGCTATATAATTAGGAGCATATTATCTAGTTTTGTAGTCCAAGAAATCTAGGAACTGCTTTTGAATGCTCTCAATTCTGTCTATATAAATATTATAATTAGTGTTCCACACTGACATTGTTAATTGGAAATGAGTAGTTACCGTTTATACGTTTAAATAACAAAATCAATAAACTGGCTTTTCATTCTAAATAACTTTTAATCAGGTCACAAAGCACCTACATAAATGAAATGTGGAAAATATATTAATATACCTATTTTTGTGTGAAATTATCATATAACTTCTCCCGATCTGGGCAGAACGGGAGGGCGTGTCAGACTCTTACTGACTAAAACCCACCCGTGTTCCTTCAGTTGCCTTTTCGTTGCCAAGGGCCACTGTATCCCTTTCGGATTTTCCCGCAACCCCGGACTCTATTACCTGCCAATCCTATATTTTTTGTGGCACAACTAGGTATTAGGCTTCCAACGGGGCAAGGCCTGAACAACCTAATAACGGTTTAGACGTTGTGAATACACGAGTTTAATTGAATTGAGATAGGTCTTACGTTTCCGTGACATTGATATCCGTCTCCTGTCTGGGATCAGCTTTTCCTGTATAAAAAAAGGATGTTGTTTTTTTCCCTCATAATATGTCATGTTCCCGCTGGTTGACAATATTGCACGCAGCGCAATGTTTGTCATTTCCTTTATTATGCTACTCCACGTTACTTTATGAGGTGCAATATTGAGTAATGACGGCTCATATTTCGGTACAATTCTATGCGAACAGCAGATATTACATTACACCGAAAAACATTATTTTATGGTACTTTCCCTAATCGAATGTGCCATAAACACGAAATTATCCTTACGTAATTTTAAGCCCTACAGAGATCGTTGCTTCCATAGCGTCAAATATAATTAGGTATATATACTCCGATCGCTTACCGAATCTACTCGAATATCGGGATCTATTTTATTATTCATAGCTCGATGAGCGATAATAACTCTAAACCCGCCAAGAATGTTTACACAGCCATCTCTGGGACGAAATTAAAGATATTATTACATTTCGCAAGCCCTTTCTTTACATTGAGAGGTATATCCAACAAAAGGGAGGAAATATATTGCGAAAAGGAGAGTTCTGCGTGTTTTTGCGCCCCTATTTCGTCCGGAACGTGTCTGTATCCGCACCAAGAGAATCCACAAATAAACAATATTAACGGTAAAATTACACGGTGTGTTACATTTCTATCGAAATACCCTCATGAGGGAACAATGAACGGCTCTGTGCTTATCTTTCAAATCAGTTTTGATGCAGAAAGATTGGTAGGAAGATCTACAAGATACATTTTCCGGGTTTTATATACGGTCGCAGGATGTAGGGTACATTATAAAGTCGGTATGCGAAATCTTATGACTTATGACAGATATCCAATATTCCTCGAGGCGAGCGGAGCGAGTGCAGCGGAACACTCATAGAACACAAATCAAGCGGGAAAAATGAAGTAAAAGAAGCTAGACAAAGCGGCTGCTCGATCGACAAGAATTTCATTGTGAAATATGTGTTATTTTCTATGAAAAATGTGTTCGGCTTTTAACACAATAACTCAGTAAAAGATGGATCACGTTTGTATGCGTTCATACATATATAATAAACGTGTTTCGAGGTAGTACTCGTAATAGAAGTCATAGCTATTGTGTGAAGTTTGGGGTTTTTTTGGCAGAGTTTATATAAAGTTTCGGGTGAAATATTGTGGTTTTGACCTTTTGTAAATAGGTTTAATCTAAAAGTTTTCGACATGCCTTAAAAATTTATACTGACAAAGAAAGCATAAAAATATTAATTTTGAAAGTACCTACTCAATCATTGTTTTGCACAAAAAAGACTCGATATGTATACAATAACATTTTTTTTTTATAACAGTGATTGACTCACTGAATATACTCGTAAAAAGAATGTTATTGTGTCTCATTAACGTTGAAGCGAAAGTTGCATTATTTCCAAATCCAAAAATGAAACAAAGGTATGATTAAAATAATTGTTTCCACCCCGTGTCTTATTGTTTTTTTTTTCTGCGAGTAGGAACGTTAAACAGGCATCTACTTTATTGGACGAATACAGGAGACTTATTATATAACAATAAAAACCTCTAATCATGGCTGTACGACTAAGCCGATGTGACTCGGATAATCGGACGTTTTTTTACGTTCGCTGTGAATGTAGGTAGATTTACAACGAATCTCACTCAGTACATGAAGTTCATTTTGCATTTCAGATAATATAATTCTATCAACGATACCATTTAATTCTATGAATTTTATTTGTTACAATCGTTTATAAAATAGTTATAGTAACAAGTGTTATAAAGATGGTTTGTGTCTAATCATAGCGCTGTATAGTACAGTATGTATTTAACGTTAGTAACAACATACCTTTGATTCATAAAGTTTTATACATAACATAATTTATGTGTAAATATTTTATATAGGCGTTATTGTCTGCACAACACACCCAAGTATAATGTTTAATGCTTTTAGCATAAGATCTGTATGTCATTTATCTGTTTTATTTATGTTAAAATAAAGAAATTTTCAAAATCAAATCAATCAATCTATTCCAGGGGTCCCCAATGAAACTAATTGGTGACCCCTGGAATAGGTTGATTGATTTAAAAAAAATAAAAAAATTATATGAATGTCGTGGTCCGTTTGGTAGACGATTACTAATAATCAAGATTTATAAAAACCGGCCACTGTGAAGGGTTCCGTAGTTGGGATGAATTTATCCCAAGAACAAACTTAACATTGTAGTTGCGCTCCCTTATGGAATGTATCGGAGATCATGTTTATCAAACTGCAAATTTAAGTTGGTCGATTATTACTCGTTAACCTGTAAAGCCTACTAAGCTGTGATAGTTTTCTTTTAACTTCGTTATCTAAACTACTGCTGTGATTTTTTTACAAATCCAAGTACAACCATTTAGCTGGCAGGGGGACACTTGACTCTAACAAAAATTAGCACTTTAAAGCTTAATATTTCACAAACGGACTCCTGAATTGGAAAATGTTTTTCACACACCCACAATATTCTTGAACGACCTTTCAACGACACCCCACACCATTGTATAGATGAGAAAAAAAAAACATCCCCACTTTACGTGTAGAGGTACCATAAAAATAAAAAAAAACAGCAAAACGATTTTATTTTACCACTTTGTCGGCGTGATTCATATGTATACCCATGCTAAATTACAGCTTTCTATTACTAACCGTCTCTGAGCTAAGCCGTGGACAGACAAACAGACAGACAGACGGACATGGCGATACTATAAGTGTTTATTACGGAACCCTAAAAAGTAACAAAGTCCTTTAGTAATTAATATTTATGTGAAAAGTAATGACATGTTTTACTTTAAACTTTGAAGGTGGAAGCTAAAATCCAAAATTTTTAGATTAAATACCTAGTCACGAATTTTACTATTTAGTTAAGGTCCGCACAAAAAAGGTCGGCGATCCGGATCCGGACCACGGTCAGCCATTTGGTGACTCCTGATCTATTCATTGCGTTTTCTTACTCCATCAAACGGGGCAAAAACAAGAGTGGGCGTGACTGTTGAAAAAAAAACTCGCTTTCGGGGTCCAGTAAGGCAATGGTCAGTTTTCAGCATGCAGTGCACGGTTTACACACGAAACATTTTTATAACGTTAGTCTGACTTATGCATTAAGAGGGTTTATCCTAAAAGTTGGCAACGTCGCAAATAACTGTCAAATATTTACCTGTTTTGATTCATATAATAATATTACTGAATAGAAATAAGAAATGTGACTAACTAGCGAACTAGAATATTAATAATGAATTGCAATTTATAACATTGAATTTGATGTTGTACCCATTTTAGGTGTAAAAACGCATTTGGAAAGTTTCCAAATAGTTTTTTTACATCTAAAACTAAACATTCGGTGTTACGATATTAATTATTGCATTTCCTATTCAATATTCTAGTTCGCTAGTTAGCCACATTTTTTATTTCCACACAGTAATATTGCTAAATTAATCAAAACAGTGAAATATTTGAAATTGACATTGCCCACCTTCAGAATAAACGCTCTTAACAGTTCAGGAAATACAAAATATTCAATAATGGAAGTCCGTTTAAGAAAAAGTGTAAACATGCATAGATGTTAAGAAAGGAAAACCGTAAGGAATCCTGTTTAACCCTTTACCACTCGTACACCCCTCTCTCTCTACTTAAACTGACGGGTGACGGTGAAATTTGCAGCGTGCAAGCGCTCCCAGTCACCATTTACTCGTAAGAGACTTGTAAAGAAAGCATTTACATTCCGGTGAGATACCACTGTTTGTATGTTTAGAATACAAGTCATCTAACGTCCGGTGACGAATGACTGACCTCTAACACGAACATCAAGCCAAAATGTTAGACTATAAATAGAAGAAGCTTTCTCAACAACCACTTTACCTACCACTACCCACACCACCACTACTTTACCTTTACTTGCTGGTACAGATTTTATTCACGATATGAACTATTCTTATTTAGTTTGTGTCGATAATATTATACGAAAGATGAAGAACGAGTATCATAACTAAGGAACAGAAATGTCCTGTGAGAAACCATAGTAACCACCTTTAGATCGTGAGCACGGTACGCGAGCTATGCTCCCCCCATACGCCAGCTACTAACTTTATATCTATTACACCCTATCAATTCCCCATAGCCTGTTCACATAGGTGGCACAAGCCCGGTGGGGCCATTAATCTGCAGAATGAACCGCGGATTAACGTGATCTACATGCTGATGGTGCTAACAGCTCTGAACATGCTGTTATGATTAACCCACGTGATGACGAAGGGTTAACTTTGGGAATGAATAAATGTGATATTGTTGCGTAAAGTGCGTGCTTTTGCTGTAGAAATTGACTTGAGACTTTGGGAGTGAGTACATTGTGAGAGATTTCTAATGGACAGATTTGACTGATGTCGCATTTCATCTGAAGATGCTTAGTGTACTTTTCTAGGTGTAGATTAGCGTTGGTGTAAAACAAAACGAGCGAGCCTTACAGTAGTCGTATATGATGTGTATCATCTGACATCTTGGCTGACGTATATCCTTATCCTTACATATATATATACATATTATAAAATAAAGTCCCCCGCCGCGTCTGTCTGTCTGTCTGAATGCGATAAATTCAGCATCTACGGAACAGTTTTCACCAATGGACGGAGTAATAGATGAGGAAACATTGGTATATAATTCAATAAGTTTTTTTGTAAATTGGCTGAATTATGACGATTATTGTTGAATGTCGGAAAAAATCACGCCGACTGGGAGGTTTACTGGCGTGCGCCGCGTAAACAGCTCGAGATACATAAAATTAATGTTCTATAGGTATGTATATCTTAAAAAGTTCAACAAAAAAGTCCGTGATGGCATATCTTCTAAAGATGACACAGTAACCATTATTATCTTTCAGAGTAAAAAAAAACATTGATATTTCCGAAACTATTTTGACCGATATCATATTATTCCTTTTCCAATAAAATATGTCATTTAAATTGGGCATTTAATTTAGATGAAAATGTGAGTTGACATCATATCATTTACATGAATAGTTTAAAGGATATCACCGGTTCAAAATTACGCGTAGCAAAATAATTTTGGTTGATGGTAACGCGGGCGCAGCGGTAGGAGTCAATAATCATAATAATCATAATCATAATCATAATCATTTATTCATTTGTAAACATAGGTTTAACATAGATGGTATTAAAAAATTAAAAAATAATAGTAGCTCTATGTTTTGCTTCATTGGCATACAAATGTTTTTTGTTGAGAACTTAATAACTAGATTCACATGCTTAGATAATATTAGTACAATAAATTTAAAATATAATTAGGAACTATAACAGTAAGGTTTTTTAAGTTTTATAATTATTTCTCGTTTAAAAATTCGTCTACTCTGTAATAACATTTTTCGGTTAAAAATTTCTGTAGAGCTGTTTTAAATTTAACTATTGGCATGTCTTTTATGCCGTTAGGTAATTTATTATAAATCTTAGGAGCTAATCCAAAAAAACTCCTGGACATAAGAGCGGTTTTACATTTTAAATTACATAATTGATTTGCATGTTGAGATCTTATTGGGTTTTTCTTTACTGCTGAGAATTTAGGGAACAGATTCGGATTCATTTTTACAAACAACGCAGTTTCTAAAATATATAATGACGGTAGAGTTAATATTAACCTTTTCCTAATATTAACCTTTTCCTCGGCTATTAGGTATGTAATCCCGGTAGTACGTTCCCGTGGGATATTTTCCGACATCCATGCGGGTGAAACCACGGGCGAAAGCTAATATGATATAAAAAATATTTAGCATCATCATTATCATCATCATCATCGTCATTATCATCCTCTCGGTAAATGGGTTTGACAGCCAACTTTAGTACCGCGCGCGCTCATTGGTCAAATCAAATAGCTCGCGCTTCTCTGGCTTCCTGTTACACACTTCCGTCCCTTTTCACAAAATCACTTCGACAGATTTTTTGATTTTATAAATTGCAGGAAAGCGAGAGGAAACATGTTAAACATCAAAAAATCAATTTCATTATCACCTTTTTAGGATGATTAGAAATCAAATACCGATATCGTACAACAAAATTGTCACAATGATTGATATAGCTATACAATAAATCTGCAGCCAGCTCAAGCCATTTCTTAAGCCAAGTGATCTAGCATTCTATCTAGAAGAAAGATTCATTAGCCACTGCAAAGAAAGCGAGCTAAATAAAAAGTTCAAATCGAAGTGTGACTTAGACAGGCATACCGAGGTTTAAAATATTGATTACCAAGATTCTTCGGGTAGAGTGGATTAAAGAGCTGAAGAAATTAGCCGGCAGTAATTGGCTAAAGAAAGCGAAGGTTGGCGTTAGCACATCAGGGAAATTACCTGTTTTCCAACGGCTGGTCACATTTTGGTGACTTTTGACTTTTGGAGGTAAAAGTACTAAAATTGTAGATGCCGCAGGAACTTTTACGTAATAACCTGTATTTGTTGAGTACATTTCGGTCATTCCAGTCAAGCATTATCTTTACTAAAAACCTTAAATTTAATAGGGCAAAATAAAAGGGAAACTACTATTTCATACACATATAGTTCGTTCGTGAACACCCGGTCCACTGCTGAGCATTCGCCTCAATGCAGCCGAAACAGTCCGGTCGTAAATTTTCATTCATGACTCTGAAAACAGCTAATTCGTTTTTCCTTTAATGTAACAGAATAACACTAGATTTTAAGGGGCCGTTAGCATCCAGAACAATAATTAATGCAGCAGGCTAATGCTAAGAAGCCCCCAAGTTGTTTAGGTTTGCAGACTATTTGAGTAACTACAAAGAGTCATGAACGATTTAAAATATTTACAGATACCTACTTATTGTTTCTACACGCATGACCACTTCTATAGCTTCTCTACGAAGAATATCTCTTTGGCCGTTCACACGGCGTTGATCATTGCGATATTTTACTGTATAAATTCGGGATCACATGCAGTTTCATATAGCATTTTTTTTAACATTGGAATGTTTATTTGTGATCATTTTTTTTTACCATTAAATATCGTACTAATCATCGTCGTGTGAAATGGGCCTATCAATAGAAAACTTTTTTTTTTGACACCGCTCATTTGAAATGTTTCTTTAATCTGTCATTTTGCTTTCGTTCTTCCGTTTCTACGCGTGCTGGGTTTGGGTATTTGTGTCTGACATATTTTTTCCTGTAAAAGATGCACAGCAACAAAAAACAGAATTTAAAAAAGGCAACGTATGTTTTATTGCGTTCCTACAATTCTGTAAAAATACGTTCGCAAAAAACAAAAAATAAAAGCAAAAACGTTCCAGCCTCCGTTCATTTTATATCTACGGGATATGTAAGTAAGAGGACGCGAAAATTAAGCAGTGCTATCGGACAGATTATGTCCACTCCATTAGTTTCCTCTCTCTTTACCAGTGTACGCCAGAGCGAGACGGGTAAATACGCATTGTCTAATTTGATTAGTTCATTCATTGCTCATTTTACTGCATTTCCTTGCTTTTGTGTACCCCGTTTTGGAAGTGTGACTTTGGCTGCGGAATATTTTTGCTGGGTTATAGTATCTTGTTAATACAATCATAAATATTATCTTTCTCCCTTCCTTTCTTGGTGGTTTTCTATTGGCAGATTGTGTTTTGTTTGCAGAATCTGGCCACGTGTTCATTCGACGAAACAAATTGGCTTCTACCGGAAACTAGATAAAGCAAGGCAGTTGCCTTAGAGAGCGATGTTATATCAGGACATGATTGCTATCAGTGTTATTATTTTATGCAATCTTTTTATTGTTATACCTAATGGAGACAGACTAATTATAACAATTACAGATTTACGGATTAACTAAATTAAAGCGACTCGTCTTGTGTTTTGACCTCTAACGAGCGGGTTAAATAGATATAAAAATGCTTAAAAATATCAGTGTGACGATACTGTAACGCATAGTTTTTTGTGGCAAAAAATAATAATAGTAGAATAGTATTATTTAGTACCATCTTTCATTTCATCATCTCTACTTAGTATACCGTTTATAACAAGCTACATATAAGTTAGTCTTCGCAAAGTTGTCACTGA
Organism: Agrochola lota; assembly: GCA_947364205.1. Classification (NCBI taxonomy): domain Eukaryota; kingdom Metazoa; phylum Arthropoda; class Insecta; order Lepidoptera; family Noctuidae; genus Agrochola; species Agrochola lota. The sequence continues at coordinate 9,461,836 of OX376223.1, read as the reverse complement.
TATCATATATCAATGGACCGTAACGAGGATCTGTGCTCATGAATGTTTCACACAGATGGTCGTTAGAGCTCACGGTAATTAGTAATTGCTTCACTCCGCGATAATTAAGCAGAACCGGGTATTAAGTAACTACTTCAAGCTTAATAATGCACCTAATGAGTGATGTAATGTTCGTCTTGTGTGGTGCAATGTACCAGGACCCAGTTTAAATGGGTCTTTGCAAACAACAAAATAAGTCAGATACTGGTATTTTTTTTGCTGCCAAAATGGTAAAAAAGGAGTATGCTGCATCTTCGTCCGTCTGTTTGTAAGCATACTCGTACATCGATCTACAGAACATTAATGCATCGTTTTCTTTATAAACTGTTTGAATAAAAGTACTCGCTACATTACAAAAAGAACCAGCCATCTACGCAACACATTTTCGTAAACGATTACGCCTTATCTGTTTCATTTTGACAGTTCAACAACATTCATTGCGTTATTTACGTTGTTCAGCATGTTTTTTTCGAACTTTTGTAGTAATGGATTAGCAATCTGTTTCAAAACGATTCAGATACTGATTGATCGTGTATTACGTGTTTAGGGTACAGGGTACAAATCAGTCATTATTGACCTTAGAATTTACTAAAACCTTTAAAGCTGTACTTGTTTAGTTCTTATTTAAAATGCACCAATGAGGATTCGTCACACTTTCTGCAAGTGAAACAACATGTCATTTGAAGGGTGAATTGCCGTGAAAATTTCAGGGGAGGTTGATTCTTCATTGTGTGAGATCGTTCTACGGGTGACATTCATATTGTGTGAATGAGACAGGGATGTGGGACCGAGTCGGAAGAACGGTGACAACCTCAGAATACCTGCTACATTCTGCATTGTTTGAATGAATATACTCACATTTATACATTTGTTTAATAGGTCGAAGATATTATGAAGAGTATAGAAAATTAAGGGGCTCATGGTAAAGTAATAGTCGAACTGCTTGAACTGCAAATGTTGGGTTAATACTGAAAGATGCACATAAGTAAACCAAAAGGCTAATAACGAATTTTCAAATTTGCAGTCGAAAATGGTGTTTCCAGTACTCTATGTAAATTGGCTTTTAATTCATGACTCTGTGAAAACGTACGGGCGGGTACATGAATTTTATTTTATATTAATTTATTGTGTTTCCACGGTTGTTTCTTATGAATAAATAAAATATTCTGAGAGACATACATTTTTATTTGGCTTTCACGACACTGAAACATGAGTTTACGTTTCAACATACACATGCACAATGGTGGTACTTAATACTGCAAAAATCCGTCTGAAACAAGTCATTTTATCCAGCACAACTTACCTTTATTCTCTGTACGAAGTGCCTTTTTCATCCCAACGTTTTATCCGGCAAGGATCCGCTTTGCTTCCGTAACGTTCTATAAACGCATTTAACGCGTTAATTATAAAAGGGTTACATCAGCTGCAGCTTGTCGCTATATAAAATGAGGAAGATTGCTCATTTTTAGGGTTCCGTAACTCAAAAGGAAAAAACGGAATCCTCCGTCTGTCTATATGTCAGTCTGTCAAGACCCTGTTCCTCAGGGTCGCGTGGACGTATCAATTTGAAATTTATATCTAATACGTAAGTCTTGGAACGTCTCTTTGAGCTCTATCAAGATTCTAAGTACAACGCAATAAAAAAATAAGGCTATTATGCGATATATTTTGATACTCGCAAATAAATATAACTCTATAGGGTATTTTCCGTTGACCTAGAATTATGAAATTTGGCAAGAAGCAAGGTAAGCAGCATAAGTAAAGAAAAAGTCCGAAAATCGTTAATTTGTAGTTTTATCACATATATTTTTTATTTTTTTTACTAACCTTCATTTGCAGTTGCAGAATTGACCGTGACGTATATCGATGTATCGGAGAACATGTTTTTCAACTATAATGTTCAGTTAGTTTTTGGGATAAATTCATCCCAAATACGGAACCCTTTCCTGTGCGTGGTCCAACACGCACCTGGTCAGTTTTTTTACCGATCTTCTCCTTTTCGTGTGGTTAGTGACTAACCTGGTATCAGAGTTTTAAAGCAGCCCATGGGCCTCTGACTTGGCTTCATATGCCGTCGAGAAATATTTCTCAGGCGTGCCGGTTTCCTCACGATGTTTTCCTTCACCGATGACCGCGTTCCGATGACCTATGCGACCTCATCTTAACGTACCATTTTCTTTATCATTTGAGATCTGCCCTGCAAATTATAACAGCATAAATAACCGCGCACGAATTAATTAGGCGGTCCTTTCCTTTCATGAAAAGAAATTAAGATTAAAACAATAGCAGAAAAATATAAAAATTCATGCTAAGAAATTCCTGGAGCTCTGAAAAAAATAACTCGAAGACAGCTACCGTCATCACGCTTAAATTTACCTGCCGGGTCCCAAAACTCAGTGCAAAAGTAAAAGCAATATCTTATTCTCAAGTTCAACTAATCAGTTGAATCTTAATCACCTTTTAGGTACTTTCCGCACTCCGGGGCACAAAGTAAAGAAAAGATAAGTAAAAGCTCCTTTGCTTCCCTATTTAAGTACGTTTCTGCCCGGCGCGGTTCTATTGGCTATTCCCAAAAGACATTATTTATTCTCAACCTGTCTTTTGACATCGGCCACTCGCTTCACGATAATCGGCAGCAAATTATGTAATTTACAGAAATGTCGTTGAAATATGTTTTGCCACGTTACATCACATTTAATCGATGAATTTACCTAAAATCAGCCGATGCTGTGTCACTAAATAATAAGTATCGTGGTTTTACAATCAACTGAAAAAGCCTGTCTATGAACTCGCAAGTCGCGGTTGATTATTTCGAATTAAGAGCGTTTATTCTGAAGGTGGGTAACGCCGCAAATAGATGTCAAATATTTCACTGTTTTGATTAATTTAGCAATATTACTGTGTGGAAATAAAAAATGTGGCTAACCAGCGAACTAGAATATTGATTATGAAATGCAATAATTCATATCGTAACACCGAATGTTTAGTTTTAGATGTAAAAAAACTATTTGGATACTTTCCAAATGCGTTTTTTACACCTAAAATGGGTACAACATCAAATTCAATTTTATAATTGCAATTAATTATTAATATTCTAGTTCGCTAGTTAGCCACATTTCTTATTTCTATTCAGTAATATTGCTATAAGAATCAAAACAGGTAAATATTTGACAGTTATTTGCGCCGTTGCCAACTTTTAGGATAAACCCTCTTGAGCTTTGTGCAGACCAGCGCGACGCGACACCGGTTATTGTTATACCGTGAAGTTTTCATAGAAATTGTTCGAGTCACGTCGCGCCGTCGTGTCGCGCTGGTCTGCACGGGCCTTTACCAAACAGATCTATCGTAGAACACGACCTATTAGCTGCTATTCCGAGAATTTCTGGAAATTACATTTTAGTTATTGTTGTGAAAGCCAATTGTACCGACGAGCCAACACTTAATTTTATAGAAGGCATTTATAGCCATTCAGTCTTTACAGGAAATGCTTATGTAAGGAGGTAAGTCTCCTAAACAGGCAACCGAAAATCATGTAACACGGTCACAAAGAGCAAATTCAAACACACCGTGAACATCAAAACGATGCTAAGAGCGAATTATAGTGAAATCGCTCATTTGCGTGGCAGGAGAGTTGCCAGATCCATCAGGATTATTCATTGGACATCCGAAATGGTACATTATTCACTGTGATTAACGTGCTCGGATCAGAACGTGATCCGTCACAGTTTTGGTCGCAAAGACAATTACAATTACTGTAGTTGGATGAGAAACGAGCTAAGCATTGTGTTTAGTTTCGACGATGGAGCTTCAGCGGTCCAGTTGATGGGAATTATATTGTCCTACGTTTGACGGATTGAACTGGTTATTGACAACCTTTGTTTGATGTAGCGTGTGTGTGATCGCTTTTGAATTCTTGGTGTATGGATTCTAGTGAGTTAGGGTTTGACAGGCTGTGGTGCTGAGTCTTTTATTCCTAGTTATAATACTGGAAGCATTGATGGACAAGCGTTTTAAGTTGTCAAACTATTTGTATATTTATCTAATAAGCACTACATTTTTAATCATGTTTGAAAACTATTGAATAGTTTTTATTCTTTTTTATTTTATGTATTTTATTTTCTCTTCTACTCTTACACACGTTGTCTACATCTCTTTAACTAATTTCCTATAGCAGGTATGCTGGAAGAGATTTCTTTAGAAATAAGCAATATATAAAACCTTTGTACGCATTTTTCTGTTCCTTTCTTCTTGTCTGTTTATGTGTGTACATAAACTGTTAAATAAATAAAACTCAATTTTAACTTAGATTTGTTTATTTACCTATTTATAAATAATTAACCTCGGACTTACACCGCCAATTACAGGTTAGAATTCTCAGAAATAAGTGATAACACAGAAAATAACAAATAAAAAATAAATTCCTCACGAAATTGTAAGGTTCATTATTTTTAATAGCTTGTAAATACAAAATTAAATAAACCTACGGTAGGTAGGTATAATCGATTTGAGGAATCGTTAGAATCAATATGATGAGTTGACAACACTCGACGAGCGCGGGTATTCTGGTATTAACGGCCGGACGAACGGACTAGCCCACGTCCGCTACATTATACGGTGTAAAATTGGTTGTGGAATTAAAGAATTACAAACATAGTGACCTGAGTTTTACTATAAAATTGTGGCCTCCTAAACATAAAGCATTCGTACTATGTCGGTACCCGGAGTTACCGACATAGTTTGCAGAGTAAGCAAACTGAAGTGGCAGTAGGCTGGCCATGTTTGTCGACGGACCGATGGCCAGTGGAGCAGATGAGTCCTGGAGTAGACACCGCGTATTGGCAAGCGTAGTGTAAGACGCTCTCCACCTAGATGAACCGATAGCTTTAAGAAGGTCGCTGGGATAGACTGGATGCGGAAGGCGGAAGACAGCGTGTTGTGGTGCAACCTGGGAGAGGCCTATGTCCAGCAGTGGACCACGATAGGCTGGGTTGATAAAACATTCAACCCACCAATCATACATGTCATAATGGAATAGCGTTGTTAATGGTAGTGGGCATTCGACTCCCTTGCAATATATCATGACTTATGAACTAGTGCGATCTTCGACTTAATCGATATTGCCTCCACAGTGCTAACAAGGCAAGTAATATGATGCATCGTCAACTAACAGGGAAATGAACAATAAATTAGAGTTCATACTAAAGACTGTCGGCTGGCGCAGCGGTTAAGTAATTGGCTTTTCTGGTTTGGGTGATGGGTTCGATTCTTTTAAGGAACAATATTCTTTTGAATTTATGTGGTCTAACCAAATAGAGATTCGGCCTGATTTGCATTTAGACCCTTGTTGATAGGTTTTTCTTTGGTAAAAGTAAAAGAAATGCAGTGTTAAACTTTTAATCAGTATATTTAATCGTATACAATTTTCATACTTTTCTGAAATAAATAACACACACAAATGTTATTTGCGACAAAAGCAATTTTTGCAACATTTTCACAGTTGTTGTGCTTGTAGTGGTTGATTTCTGTCAATAAATTAATTAAAAGTATTGATTTACCGCAAAACAAAACCTACTCTTTTTGAAGATGAAAATTGCCTGAAATGGATATTTCGGTCGGAATATAGTGTTTATGTGTTATCATAGATTTATAGCAACTTGAAAACCAACTAAGATGTAGAATTTTAGAATTTTAAAGTTATGTTATGCTAAAAAAATCATTAGGTACCTTTGAAAGTTGTGCTTAGTTTCAAACCGTCCTTGCTTCAAGTTAAGAATAAAGTAAAATTCACTTAAAAATAGCATTGTTTTAGTTTGATAAACGACTTTTTTCGGTGTTATTTATTTAAAATAAGTGCACTGGGGTCTTATCTAAGGAACAGTTTATTATTGACCAAAAATAAACCATTCCAGGAGTATTTTTTTTTTTTAAATCATATGCAACCTTAGTTTTTGTTTACCCTAAACCTCTTAAGGGGTCATTGTACTCATCATTATGAACAACTTTCACTATGGGACCAAAGCTGAAAACACGAAAAAAAAATCTGCTGTTCCCTACATTTCGACGAGATATGCGAACATAAATATAGAGAACAGCAGATTTTTTTTTCGCGATTTCAGCGTTGGTCCCATAGTGAAAGTTGTTCATAATGATGAGTACAATGACCCCTTAGGCCTGAAACTGTGTTAAGCGGGCGCCCGCGACGGGCAACCGTCGCGTGTCTACGCGCGTGGACACGCGGGTGGGCTCCGTGGGAACCCATCCCGGGTACCCGTCGCGGAGACTGGGTTATTTTATTTACGCAGTGTCGCTAGTTCGATTTTAACGGTGTGCATGCACACCGTTAACTTCCAGCGCACGGAGGCGGGACATGCGGCGCGGGCGCGGGGCCCTCCTCCCCGCGTCGGACGCCCGCGCGTGTCCCCGCAACGGAGCACTTTTGTATGGAACCGCGCGGACGTCCGCGTAACGCAGTTTCAGGCCTTAAGAGGTAAGAGGTTTAGGGTAAACAAGAACTAAGGTTGTAGAAAAAAGAAATTACAAGAATATCTAGATTGTTTCAACGAAATGTCTTAGTAATGCCTAGTCTTAATATCAAACAATACATATGGAAAAAACAATACCCAATTCATTAGGACTAAGCAAAAAGTACTTACATTTCGACAGTCATTCTGATTTGTCAAACAATAACGAAGCAAAAGCTAGACTTAATATTATTTTGTTGTCTTTTATTTGGCGATTCCATTGTTTTCTTTGTTCCCCTTGTTACTGTACGTATTAATGCCAAGGCTTAATAAGTTCTTCAAGTAAATTCATAGACAGTGGCTACAAACAAAAGTGGTCGTCTTAAAATAATAACAAATTTAACCGATTACGGACTTTTGATACAACTGCGTGGGACGACCCCGTTTTGTGCACAGAAATACATTGATATCTGTGTCTGACAACCAGTCTTACCAGGGGGTATCGTGTTACCCAGTAACTGGGTTTTGGAGGTCATAACAATATAGGCAGTCGCTCGACGTAAAATAGTGGTATTCCGCTGCATATGGTTAAACAGGAGGCCGACCCCAACATAGTTGGGAAAATGCTAGGCAGATTGATTTGATGTTTTTTGTATGATGAAAACTTTAACAGTTATAAAAGCTATTGTGGCGCCCGGTGAAAAGTTTGTTTCTTTACCTAGGTTCGCTAAAGCAACTGATTAGACAAAACAGTTTACTGTGGAACAGTGTCTCACAATGTATTCTTAAAAGAATCAAGAAGATTCTTGATTCCCGACATCCCCTCTACGATTACACAACGACCCCGGGTAGGCTTAAAAGTCACAAGGGCTTCTTACGATCTTCGCAGGCCATCCAAACCACCCAAGGAGAAAAGCAAATTGTGGGAAGCATCTACCACCTCCTTCGTTAAACCCCTCGAACATATGTCTCCCGGGTGTTGTCTGTAGTGCAAAAGAAAAGAATCAGTCTATTTTTTTCCGTAGGTAGGTCCTACATTTGTGGTTATAACATGTTTATCATGGAATGGTAAAACAGTTGAAGTTAGAATCAGTGTTTTAGTTTGTCGTTTTTTTTCTAAAGTCCTTCTCTTTTTAAGTGATTCTCAGAAAGCAGAGTTTTAACTCAAAGCTGGAATAAATAATGTCATTCGCAAACATTTTACAAAGAAACAATTATTTTTAATTAAAAGTACATAACAACGTTATAATATTACCTATTGTCGCGAAAAATAAAAAATCACCACTTTAACGAAGGGTGGGCGTTTTGGGGGACTGTCTTATGTAATTTTGACGTTCGAAAAGTGCTGATTCTCAGCCTAGTTTGAATAAACGACTTTTGAATTTGAATTTGAATTTGAACACGTATATTAATTTAGTATTAAAAAAAACAATTTAAAAAATATAAAACACAGAAGTAAAAATATCGCAAATCACGTAATTCGACCTCAATGAAAAAAGGCTTACGAGAAAAGTTACGGAACATGAGATGGTAAACTTTAATTACGCATTTGGTTTACGTCATGCACCCCAGCCACCACCATCACCTGTATTTCCATTTATTGAATTCTTGGTTCGTTTCTTTTAACTGTTTACCCTCAATTTGTTTTAATTTTCTAAAATCTTTAAATTTTTGTTCTTTTCTTACATTCTTCAACATGAAGCGTTGAAAAATGGTATCTGTAAGTTTGAAGTTAAAAGAAACGAACCAAGAATTATGATGATATTAGAGTACCTATTATTCAATACTAGTGTGAGTGATAACAGCTAAAGGGAAATATTTATAGTTTTCAATCATAATGTACCAATAGTTATGCGTAATTATTATTACATAGTTTTTTTACAATTATTTAGTTTACGACGCTAGACAATTTAATGTGTGCAAAGCTTATACACACACACACACACACACACACACACACTACACACTACACTACACACACTACACACACACACACACACACACATTATACTACACTACACACACACACACACACACACTACACTCACACTACACTTTGCTATGTATTTTTGCTCAGGCTATTGTATCAATAGCCCGAGAATTTTTAACTTGATATATCTAGTCACAGCTTCCATATAATGGTAAAAACAACAGTTCAATTATTTTCAGACACTTTGTTAATACAATAAGCGTCTACGTGAACTTCTTTATATTTTAACTTGGAATTGCTGGAGCAATGCTCTACAGCGTAATAAAAATGAAGTGTCTGTACTCTTAACTTTTCAAGGTACTTTTTTAAGTATGTACAAATTGCGTACATATTGGGTACAAAAGTATTATAAACTTATAAATGGAAAAACAGGTGATGGGGTTACTGGGGAGCATGACGTTTTGGTTTCAGAGCCAGAGCGAAACACAACTTATGCTAAAATATAAACTGTACGGGTACGGATAACTATATGTACGGATAACTACTGCTATTGTATAGAATCAAGTTTTCTAACTGAACAGACAGCTGTGCTGCTGGGGAGTTTGTTGCGCCATTTCTTCTTCCCAGCTAAGCACTAGGAAGTGGTGAAGGGTGGGCGTTTTTGGAGGACTGTCTTATGTAATTTTGACGTTTGAAAAGTGCTGATTCTCAGCCTATTTTGAATAAATGACTTTTGAATTTGAATTGAATTTGAATTGAATTTATAATAATCGAGTGTGATGTTTTAAAATTTGCCATCCTGCTCCTCAACCGCACCGTAGATGTCACGACGTTCAGCATACTGGATCCTCAGACGTAGTCCACCTGTATAGCTTCACAGACAACACACCGAAACGTACTCATCAGTGTCGAGTTCCAAGTTATGCGGCTGGTAAGCCGAACCGCCTGGCAACGTATTGTGATACTAACGGAAACCACCTTTTTGCACCTACAACAAATAAAATAGGGTATTACACAGGAGAAAGAAGGTGATAAACCATTGGCCTCAGCGTTTGCAGAACTCAATAATAACTATTACTTGGTTGCCTGCATACTACCAATAATAGCTTGTAACTTCAGTAGGAATAAAATTTACTTTGAACGACATAGGAATAATTGCCTATAATAATAAAATAGACTTGATTCAAGACATATTTTCCAACGAGTGATTTTTATTTATTAAAAATGACAACATACAGCTTTTCTTTGATTCCAATCATATTAGAAACTCAAACAAAAAAAAATATCGATGACCGGCTTGCGAGCAAAAAGTTACGCTGCACTATCGAATAACGAGAATTCTATAAATATAAAAGATCGTACCAGTTTAGCAAAAAGAGACAAAAACAGACCGCACCAGCAACTTTTTTCCTAATGTTATTTTGAAACACTATTATTTCAAAATAAAAATATTACAAGACTGTTTATTTTATTGGACCGATTTAGTGAGGTTTGATGGTTTAAAAATATTCATCACATCCACAGTATCATTAAGTTTTTCTTTAGCCCAAATTAATAACTGTCGGATTCATGACGTACCAGGTTCAATCTTCTTTATTTTCTTCCTTGCACTTAGAAATGATGCGAGACGATATTCTCCACGCGCAAAATGGAGGTAAACACATTAAGTATCAGCTGTTAATTTCCCCCGCAAGTAACGACGACCAATTGAGGAAAATGGACGATTACAAAGCTCTTAAGCGAATCCATTTGATAATATATCATTCGATACTGCTTGGAAGGATATGCTCGGAATTAAATGGAAACTACGCCCAAAAGATCCAATGCGTTTGATCTGGAAACGACCAGGGCAATGACCTATGAGTGTGTCTAATGTTTACAAAATATAACTGGGATATTAAAAAGGTAAACACAACCCACAATACCTACATGTCATTTCAGTCTCAAGTTTCCACACGAACCAACATGGCTACGTTAACAATCCCAATACCCCAGTACCAGATAGAATTAAAATAAGACAAGTTATGTAACAAACATAAAGTAGGTTCTATTGCATAGTGTTAAATAATAATTTAAATTAAACTTGCATATTAACAACCGGCCAAGTGCGAGTTGGACTCGCACACGAAGGGTCCCGTACCACCGTACAATATTTAGCAAATATGACGTATTAAAAAAAAACTACTTACTAGATCTCGTTCAAACCAATTTTCGGTGGAAGTTTACATGGTAATGTACATCATATATTTTATTTAGCTTTATCATTCTCTTATTTTAGAAGTTACAGGGGAGGGGACACACATTTTACCACTTTGGAAGTGTCTCTAGCGCAAACTATTCAGTTTAGAAAAAAACAATTTGAAACCTCAATATGATTTTTGAAGACCTATCCATAGATACCCCACACGTATGGGTTTGATGTTTTTTTTTTTTAGTTTCAGTTCTAAGTATGGGGAAACCCCAAAAATTTATTGTTTTATTTCTATTTTTGTGTGAAAATCTTAATGCGGTTCACAGAATACATCTACTTACCAAGTTTCAACAGTATAGTTCTTATAGTTTCGGAAAAAAGTGGCTGTGACATACGGATGGACAGACAGACAGACAGACATGACGAATCTATAAGGGTTTCTTTTTTTTGCCATTTGGCTACGAAACCCTAATAAAAACACTACTGCTCACTGAGCATTAAATAAAGTTGCAGTCATGCGTTAAGTGAATAAACCATGCAGTTAGAAAACGAAAACAAGGTTAAAAGTATCTCCTGATGTTTATATTATGCTCACCTCCACGCCAAATGTTATAATATTAACATGCCAGATGCCAATTTTTAAGCGAGAACATTCCTAGAAGTACCAGCTTTATATTCCGAATAAAATATCAGGCTAGCTTGCAAGACGCCATTCTTTACACAGGAAGCAAAATGTAACATTTACACACTCTCACATATAACCAGAGAGTTACCAAAAGCAATATAACGTGACAAAAAGAATGGTCCACCCCTGGGTGTCATGAATTTCCGGGGCGCGGGGTCCTCCCCGGGATATGTTCCCGGGCTATCCCAGCACTAATCCGTGGCAGGGATCACTCCCAGCGGGCCACGCGTTCACATGATAATTATTATACCCCAGCGGGCGGTATTCTCGATTACGTTGGCGTTGGTTGCGGTAACAGATCGTTTGTTACTTTAGCAACTTGGTTTTAATTGAAATTGGAGATGTATAATGTGTTGCGTGAATCGTGACATAGGAAAGTTTTGTTGGGAAATGGGAAAGGATTAAAAAAAAAAAAATATTGTGGTTAAGGCCTCGCCTCTCATGCACGAGGTTGTGGGTTCAAATCCGGGAAAGTACCTATGTGATTTTTTAATTCATATGTACTTTCTGAGTTTATCTTGGACATTACCGACATCGGTGAAGGAAAACACCGTGAGGAAACCTGGACTTATGGTTAATATAAGTCTGAAATCACCAACCAGTCTTGATCAAGCGTGGTGATCAATGCTCATGCCTTCTCTGTATGAGAAGAGGCCTTTGCCCTGCAGTGGGACAGTAACAGGCTGGTATTATTATTATTATTTTATCGGGTAAAATTTATCGTGAGGTCAACTGCTGATTATGGTCTTCAATGATCAGCTACTATGAAAAGTTAAAGGAGATGGTCACCACACTTGGCAGATTGGAGTTTGTGGTTTGATCTTACTCTCTTGACTTTATCCCTCAATCGCCTTTTACAACACCCACGGGTTGGTGGCGAGAAGCCTGTTTAGGCCTAAAAACATCATGAAAAAAAACGGCCCTAAAAATATTAAATAATACGTTTAAATTTCATGTAACAAATTCCGGCAACCGTCTCGCGTAGTATAATATCTTGTAGCAGTGCGTAGACATTTGCTACGAGAACGTAGCTTCCGTAGCCGCGAATTCACCTCCGTCGTAGCAAACAATTCCTCATCTTGATTCACTCTGCATTGGATTTCTTCTTTGCTCATTGATTTAATGTCGAGTTTGTTCACGATTTATTTTCTTTTAATTAATTTATTATTATTGTTTTCACTCAGTGTTTATTAACTTAATGAGTTTGCACTTTGTAAATAACTACACTACAATACTACTTTTTGTAAAACTTTTCGTTTTTCTGAACTTACCCAGGAAAGTATAAAATGTGTCAGTAGTTTCCCAGTTGCTTTTCTTTTTTCCTAAGCACCAGCAACTTTACTTCACTTTATTACTTGAACCCTAAATTAAAAAGGTCGGCTGGAGTTGAATGGCTCTCCATTAAGCTTAACAAGTGTGTTATATTTTTATTCTTCTTTGTATTTCTGTTTAAAACTACTATTACTTCCTTTTACACGGGTAAGAAAACCTTAAAAAGGTTCAGGTAATATTGTTGCTTTTATCCGGTCATTAAGAAGTATATCCCATTAAACTGAAGTATTATAAAACTCAATGTTAATCCCTGATACCCTTTCTGATAGTAATTATCCTACTTCCTACTTATATATAAAATATAATCCTACTATATATATATATAATTATAAATGTGAAAGTTTGTATGTTTGGAGGTTTGTTACTCAATCACGCAAAAACGGCTGAACGGGTTTCGATTAAATTTGGCACACATATAGTTTATAACCTGGAACATATAGTATACTTTTTATCCCGGTAGTAAGTTTCCGTGGGATAATTTCGGGCGAAGCCGCGAGCGAAAGCTAGATAATAAATTGCTCAAGTTGTAAATTGCTCAAGTTGTAAATTGCTCAAGTTGTAAATCAATTATTCTTCTCTTATTTAATCATACAATTTTATCATGTTCCCTCTTAAATATTAATAAAAATTAAAAATAATTTGGATGGGAGAAAATTATTAGTTCAATTGTAGGCGCTTTAATTCTATCTATCTTCTTTAATGAGAAGTAACAGTTCTGGATGTAACAATAGTCGTTACAGGAAAATGCTTCTTAACGTCAAGCAATTTAAACACAAATTACAAACATTTAGATTACGTTTTTTCATCGTATATTTACTGTTAGAAACATAAAGTACAAGTATTTATTTTAGAATATTTGTCTATTTCTACCACGAATTAATAACCTAGTTGAGATTATAATTTTCTCATTTAAATATGATATATTATTACTATGTGCTATATTTAAATTACAATAGGTGTAAACAAATCCCGGTGAACCAGCTATCTAATTACGAAACACATTTTCCTAAACGATTACTACCAATTTGTTTCATTTTGACAGTTCAACAACATTCATTGCGTTATTTACGTTGTTGAGTAGTTTGTTTTTTTTTTCGAACTTATGAAGCAATGGATTAGCAATCTATTTCAAAACGATTCAGATTCTGATTGATCGTGTATTACGCAATTATGGTACAGGTCCTAGTTTGCAAATAAAGGTCAAATACCCAACTACTGGGCAATTACCTACTGTATATCCAATGCACTGTTACACGAACCCACTCTTAGCACAACCACATTTAGCTTTTACAGAGAACCCCTCATCAGCAGGAGTACTTCACCAGGTACAAAACAAACATTGGATTATTCAATCAAAAACCAGCCAAGAAGGTTTTTTTATCACTCTATTAAAACCATTCCTGCGTGAGTTAATGATATCTAATTAACAAACTATTTTTATCTTGTTAGATGAAACAAGTTGGTACCTACAGGTGTTGTCATAATTGACAACACCTGTAGATACTCACTCGTTTCACCAACACGATGACCTTGACCTTTTAAACTTTGCTTAGCAACTGTCGTCCCTACATAACTTGAGACGCCTCCGGAATTTCACATAACATACATAACATCACGATTTTATTTCCCGAAGGGTTAGGCAGATGTGTACTAATAGAACACCTACATTTCGCCCGTTATATTTAAGTTTCATGTAATAGGGGGCGAGCCTATCAACCCGGCATGAATCCAGACTCCGGGATGCTACTGAGTAATCAATCAAACTCAAACTCAACCTGCAACCGATAGCCCAACGAGTTAGTTTAAGTCGAAATTACAAGTAGGTGCAAAATTGTATCGAGTTTCATTGATTAATATTGTCCTTAATATGTTTTCTGCTAATAATTAGATCCTGAAGTTAAAAGGTTTCCTATAAACATCATATTTGATGTACGACGCCATTGATTATGCCATGAGTATTTAATGTATCAAATTACAAAGTTACACATGGATGGCCAGATAAACAACGGGGAATACCAATAGATATTATTAACAGAGTAATCTTTGTAACATTTAGACAGATCTATGAGATTCATCAAAACTACGGCATTGTTGTTATAATCATTTTAACGTAATTACCTCGTTTCATTTTCAATTCCAATCAGCATATAAATATCTTCTTTAATAACCTTATAAATCAAACGATTGGTTAAATACTTCATTAATCAGTCCAGTTGGCTAACGAGCTATGGGACGGGTCATCGGGTCTTATAACCTAGAAATTCAGGGATTCTTAAGTTGATACCAAGAATAAGGTTATGAGAAATGAAAGAAAGCGGCCACGATATTAGACTTGTAATGGAAACCATTTGTTAGAAGATTTTATAAAAGTTTTTGTGATATTTTAATAGAATAATTTTTTCGTTGGGTTTCTCATTTTGTTGGTCTCTTGTGTTATTCTGGTATAAATTGTAATCCCTTTTTATTCAAGTTTTAGAATGTATAAAGTGTTTTTGCCTTTGATATTTTCATAGACATATATAGATGGCGCTGCATCTAGCGTTAGGCTATCGTAAAAGCAAACTCCGTGTTATATAATAATATCTTTCAAAAATATAAGTATTTAAAACTAAGTGCACCATTACGTGAAAGTGTTATGTACAAGTTTTATACACAAACTGTGAACTTAAAATATATTTTTTCTATCCACAAAGTACCAACAACATCAGTAGATAAGAATACGCAAAAATACAACCGACAATAAACAAGGATTGCAGTGGAAATAATCCACCTGCATGTTCATTGTTCACGTGGCAATAAGCAATATAAAAATCCAACTGAGTTAATTAATTAATACTTATTCAAATTGATTGTGAATCAAGAAAATTTGGGACGGTTGTTGTAGTATGTACCTATTTCAAAAACCCGAATACCCACCGTACTCTATGACTATAAACTCATCAATACGAAAGTGGACCTAATTTTAGCTTGGAGATAGTGAGTCCAATTGACCTTATAGTTGTGTGACGTGTATTCGAGTTCGGAAGACGCGACGATCATACATAAAATCATTTTGAGATTGTTTCTGCATACTTCACTACATCTAAACCATAAGCACCCTGAGGTAAGTTGAACGACACATAAAAGATCCACGAAAGATTGAAACTAAACGGCTACATAAAATGAATTTGCAAAGCATATAAATATAGTCTCTCTACATTCCTACTTGAAATAAACTTCCAAATAGACAAAAATCTGTTTAAATTTTTGTAGTGGTTGTAAAAAATCAGTTTCTATGGTTGTCATTCTACGCATGCTGGGTAGAATGACAACCATAGAAACGGATTTTCTACGGGTTTTGTCGACGGAAGAATAGAAAAAAGATAGATTGTGATTGTGAGTCTGTAATTTTGTCTATTCTTTCGTCGAAAAAAACCCTTTTCTATTGTGGTCATGCTAGAAGCGGGCAGGACTGATTTCTAGACAAGACACGAAAAAGGGATCTTAGTTGTAATGTTGTAATTTGCTCATATTTAAGTTTGTAAACAGAGCTTGCCAATAATTTTTCAGTTTTCGTTAAGATAGCTAGCTACCTACTTAATGTTTCATTCACCATGCATTACAGAGCTCGGGCGTAAAACCTGCTTATTACATGTAAGTTCACTTCTGTGGTGAATGTAATGAATGTGAACTATGAATGGGAGTGAACTATCAGCAGAACGAGGTCGCGACCAATAGTTCATGCTAAGCGTGACGCCTGCTGCTATCTATTTCCATTCTCTGGGCTTTGTGCGCTCGGATTTATTATGGACGTATGGTTTGAGCTATTATGTTTGTGCTTTTGATTTCCGATTGTGTCTGCCCTCGATGCAGAAAAAGGTTTGTTCTGTGTGACCAATAAAACAGATTGTATGTCTCTGCTCTGTGCATGTCACTATGCTGAGTTAAGGCTTGTGCAGAACAGCGCGACTCAAACAATGCAATTTCTAAGAAAACTGTACTGTAATCGTCAATCGTCGCGGTCATAAAGGCTGGTCTGCACAAGCCTTTATGACCGTTTAACGATATTACTAGCTTCTGCACGCTACTTCTGTCCGCCTCGAAGTCAACTATAACATAAAACATAATTATCCTATGACACTTGAAACAGGCAAAATAGCACACGAAAATAGAAAATAGCACTTGAAAATTGAAAATAGTAAAATTGCACTAAAAATAGCAAAATAGCACACGAAATTAGAAAATAGCAAAATAGCACTCGAATATAGAAAATGAGTGTCACTGGGCAGGGCACATTGCTCGCAGAACAGATGGCCGATGGAGCCGAAAAGATCTGGCTGACGCTACGTCTTCCAGTACGCGGTAGCGACCGCGTACTGGAAGACACAACCCACAAGATGGACTGATGACCTTGTGAAGGCCGCAGGAATCCGCTGGATGCGGGAAGCACAGAATCGGTCGAAGTGGCGGTGCTTGGGGGAGGCCTATGTCCAGCAGCGGACGTTTTTCGGCTAAAATGATGATCATGACGACTCGAAAATAGTGTAGCTTTCTAACAGTGAAATAATTTTTGTAATCCGTTCTCCACTTCATCAGGTTACTTTTTATAAGGAAACAAACAATTTTACCACTTTATAATATCAGTTTAGAAATAAATAATTGACGAAATATCTACCAAGTACTGAACTGGTTTCGCCCATCAACAATAAGTCAAATAACCACAAACTTAAAGACAGTTGATCAAAACAGTGATTATACCGATGTACGAGATGGAACAGTCTGTAACAGTATTGTTACAGACTGTTTCATCTATGTTGAGCGACGGAACCCCAAACCACGTAGCATAACTAGTTTCATACACAGCTGAAAGTCAGCTTCGCGGAACTCTATTAAATTTTCATAGCGCTTAAATCAGTGTGTTAATATGCATCATAAACCACTTTGACATGGAATTTAACGGCAGTTTGATAGTTAGAAAACTTAGTAAACTATTTATGTTGGTAATGTATGATGCGTTCGTCGACGGGGGGTTAACTGTCAAGTTAAATTATTGCTTTACGAAAACGACTATAACTTACTTAGCACCTTTTCTTTTCTTAGTTACTTATTCATTCTGTACCTAAGGTAGGTTCAATTAAAGAGTAATTTAGAATGGCACTTTTAAATACTCATTTATAAACGCAAAAGAAAGAAAATATATTACCTTATAATGGCGATGATTTAATTTTGACTTTCTTCGCTTCCTTATCTTTGACTGATTGTTCCATAATGAGAAGGGGATAAAACGCGTTTTTTTTTGGATTATTCAATAGGGCTAGACTGCCTCGTTGGTCTAGTGCAAGGTCTTGACTGCTGAGCATGAGGTGGGTTCAATTCCCGGGTTGGGCAAAGTGTTAATGGAGTTTTCCATTTGGAAATTCTCAGTAGCAGCCCGGAGTCTGAATGTGCCTGTTTGATGGCAATAGGCTCGTCCCCTGTTTCATGGGACTAAAACATAGCAGGTGAAATGTGGGTGTACTATAGGTAAAATACAGGCTTGATGTTATGTCATGTAAAATAAAAAGTTAATTTTTTATTTTATTTTACGTAACTAATTGAAAAAACAAAGACAAACAAGTAAAAGGTCCGGAATTCTTTGCACACGTCCGGGTTTTTGTCAGGACTCTTTAAATTTCGAAATGGTATCCCTACCTGCAATAGATGAACCGTTGTAGGTGCGTTAATAAGTGTATGCTTTATGTATGTATGTATTTATTGTGTCTGTAAATGGTACACCACTGACTACCTGCAGTTTTGTCTCTCCTTCTTCCTTTAATCCATCCAAAGGTTGTCTGTAAAATATCGCTTTTAGCGATAAGACCGCCCATTGTGTCACCCTATGTAAAATGTCTACATTTATATCTGTATTTTTTATGGTGTACATAATAAAGAATATTCTATTCTATTCTATTCTATTCTAATATCCTATCAACAAAGCTGGAATATCTCATGTGCCTACAATTGTCTTATCACGAGTTAACAGCAGTGATAGCCTAGTGGTGTGACCGTTGTATTGCCAAGTCATAGATCTCGAGCTCGAACCCAACGCACCTCTGACTTTTCGGATGCATGTGCGTATTGTATAATTATCACCTTGCTTCAAAAACAGTGAAGGAAAACATCGTGTGGAAACCCGATGTCTGAGAGATATTTCTCGCGGGCATGTGAAGCCAAGTCGGCCCATGGGAGGCATAAAATCTCTGACACTAGGTCAGTCAGTAACCACATGAGAAAAAGAGAAAGAATCACGAAAAAGTCGTAAATTTCCCACCGATATGACATTCACAATCAGCCTATAATTTTCCCACTACTGGGACACAGTCCTCCTCTCTTCGAGAGGGAGTGGGCTCTAATCTACCACGCGGGTAGACGACACATGTCTTCGAATTTTTGGTTCTAGGACATTCCGGTCTCCTCTCGAGGTTTTCCTTCATCGGTTTGAAAGCATTGGTGATGAAATTATTTACACAAAGTAAAGCGACTACCTTTTTTTTTTTACTGTGAAATTACCAAATAACTTCTCCCGCCCTGGGCGGAGCGGGAGAGCATGTCAAACTTTTACTGACTAAAACCCACCCGTGTTCCTTCCGTTGCCTGTGTGCCGGGGCCGCGATACCCCTTTCGGACAAACTCGCAAACCTGGCAGGCATTGGCCCTTACGGACCCCGTCAGTTGGTGCAAGCGACTACCTGGGTTCGAAACCACGACCTACAATTCGTAAGACGGGGGCCGTTACCACTGGCCTTTTTTTTAGATGACTTTGAGACCCTGCAATTACACCAATTTATAAAAACATGTATTCTATATGTTGTGTCTACTGCTTCCGTTTATAGTTTACAACTAAAAAAAGTTGTAAAGACTAATTGTACAAACAACTTGTAGAAAAATTCAAAATAAATGTCACAATTTGTTTATGGGTTTAAGCGCGGGGAGAGAATAATCAAAGCCACTAATACTCACCATTGAACAGTTAAGGTGTGACACCACACATTCTGAAGGACGAAGACACATTTGCGTCAATTTGCTTCCCTTAACGGATGTAGCGTAAAGGAACAAGTATGTAATTTCCTTTAGAGCTCGTGGCATTTTGTGTTGAGCTTTTTGCTTTTTCTTATAATTAGGGCTGCGTTGTACTTTTAGAGTTAAAAGTTATGCTTTTATTAAGAAGTTTTTAATCCGATATTGTTTTGAAACCGTTTTTTATTTAGAACTAGTATGTATGTATACTGTGTATACATATAGCATATGTACATATATGGATATACAATTCACAAGTTACTCAGTTTTCACTTCTATATCTTCTTTTAGATGAACATATATAGATGTCGTTGTTATTATGTCGTCAGAAGAAAAAAAAAAGATTCGTTTCAGAGTTATGACTTTAATGTTTTTCATTGACATCGTAAATTAAAACATAAAATGGATAGAGGCAAAAATAACTAATTGCATCGAGTAGGTACTAAAGTTGAAGAAGCACTAGATTTCAAGATTGAAATCGCGCAAATGTAGATCGCAAACAATCGTAGGAGTTATTACTCTGAGAGGAGCGTTCATTTTGTTCAAGATGATGTCTTCGAATCAATATGAATAGGTATTCAAAGTTTTGGTACTGTGAATTTAGAATGGTTTTTTAACTATAGGGAATATTAGAGAACAGTTCATCTCTCTTGATCCTGATTTCAGCCCTTGGTTTGCATAATTTCCATTCTTTTATTAAAAAAATATATATTCAGAAACTAAAAGTTATATAAATATAGTAAATATTACCTATATTAGTTTACATTCGAAACGCGAATGAATTCGCACAAAATCTTAATTATAAATAAAATTATAAGATATTTTAGAATTAGAACTAACTAAATAAGCTGGGGAAATGTGGGTGTAGGTACTGTAGATACAACTTTGCCTAATCCTTGAGGGAAGACAAGTGTGATGTTACGATGTTAACACAGCGTAACGAAAGGCCTCGTGAAATAAATTTCGCGCCGTCACACCCCAAGCCGCCGCAGGAGACTCCCTGGGCGTCGGGAATCGCAGGCCGATTCCTGGCCACCATAGGCGTGGGCTTGCGTACGGTGAGCAATGGGTAGCTCGCCGTCCGATAAGGACCAGGTCCAGGACAACGGCGCGTTGTGTTCCACGCGCGTCACAGAGATGTCAGCACAACAGAAGGGGTATGCTAGGACCAATGCCTTCCGGGGTCGCGGGAAAATCCGAAAACGATACCGTGCCCCGCAACAACAGGCAACTGAAGGAACACGGGAGGATTTTAATCAGTAAGAGTCTGACACGCCCTCCCGCTACGGCGGCCGACCGGGAAAAGTTATTTGATCATTTCCCACCCTAAAAAAAAAAGCCTCGTGAAACCAAATTCAAAGTCAAATAATTTATTTCAAATAGGCACATAATAAGCACTTTTGAACGTCAAAATTTACATAGCCACCAATTACATAGTACTAGTTATCTGAGTTTGAAAATCCAGTATTCCTACCGGCAATCAACCACACTCCCGTTTAGGAACTAACCCGAAACAAAAAGTTCATAACAGAACAAATACTTGCTATATTACAAAAATACAAGTTAATAATACCGATCCTTTGATCCTTATAGTATTATCAATAACTATTTCGGACGGTAGACCCGCAGATAGCACGGAAGAATATAACAGTATTATGAAGTTCCTGAAAGCGAGTATTTCCGTGCTGGTTTATAGGATTACCTGACGGTACCGTGGAAATATTGAATCGAAAACCGAACCAGCATCGGTAAATGTAGGAGTTTTTAAACATAGATGAAATATTCGATCCGAAGTAGCCGGCTCGAGTGCTTTTGATTAAGCAGTTTTAAAATTGGCTCCACTTTATTGGGAGAACTTAAATTTATGGTCACTTTGTTTAATGTTCTCTATTCGTTAATTAGACAAGATAACCTGCTTAAATAAACCTACAAAAGAGAACTTGCAAAATTAGGAGCTAATTATTTAGATAAGTAATAAGTAGTTGTCGATGATTTGAATCGCATTGACCTATTGATTTATGTGACTTGCTATCCTCTGTGTTGATCAGCTAAACAGTAAACTATTTTAACATTTACAGGAATTTTAAGTAGGAAGTTCACTATTTAGTCTGTCTGTTTAAAACTCAAACTCAAAGCATTTATTTCAATTAAACCATTTACAGGCACTTTTGAATTCTCAGAGAATCGGTCAGTCAGAAATATGAAGCTAGTTGCCCATTCCAAAGCGTAGTAGGTACCTATGGAGAAGAACGGGCACGAAACTCCACGCACACTCTTTTAAATAAAAAAATTGTTACAAAAAATTGGTTACATCATTCATGTTGTAATTACATATGTGAGAACAATGTATCGTACGTGCTCGTTAGAAGCATCCGTAATAAAAAGATAAAACAAAGAACAATTCAAAAATTAAAATCAACTATGGCAGCTAAGAGTTGACCAGTCCCAACTGACGGCACCCGTTTACGAACATGACGCATGGATCAGCACCATTCAGCTCAACCATTTTGAAGGGAACCGAATGATCCAACACATTCGCCACCATCAGCGAGACATTTAAGTGAACATGACATAATCACAGCTGCCACATCCAAGTCATGACATTTATGAAAACGGCTTCATACAAGTCCAAAGGTTATCGGAAAATCCAGAAAAGAAAGAAAGTTTTTGAGTTTTTATAGTCACAGATACACGTGAAACGCATAGATACCTATGTGAATAAAACTGTCAACACAATAAAAAGCAGGAATCATAATTATACAATGGATATCAAACAATAAAATTGTATCAACCATGATTATGATGCTCCTTTGTCCGGCAATGAGAAAAACAATTCACGCTCAAGTAACTTTAAACTGTTCTATGCTCTTAATCATTGGAATTTAAGACCTCGATCTCCGACTGCCATTCCTGGAAAGCGGAGTATCGTGGCCAACATTTTGTCGCTCAAAACGAGACACTTAGGTACCCTCAAGAGGCGAAATAACAAGATTATTTTCGTATATTTTTGCATTCTTGATTTTTTGGGAACTTCTCGTTAAAGGAAAGATAAGATATAAAATATTCTAGAATTTCTTTTAAAACAGGGCCTGCGCTACCAAGAGTTGTTTGTTTGTTATAAGATATTTGCAACTATAGAGGTACCTGTAAAGCAAGTTTACCCGCTAAACGTGTTGAAAATCCTCGTCTATGTAGTTTGCATTTTGTAATTTGAATTTAGTAGGTACTGGTACTTGTACTAGCTTGCTCACTTCCAAAAAAGATCGTACCTAGCTTCCAATTTAAGAAACAATTTCGAAAATATTTCGCCAAAGCTCAGTAAGATCAAAGCAATTGAAATACGTATTTATCAAGATATTTGGTAGTCCATCAGCTCCCTGACCCAAAATTCACAATTTAAAATGCCACTCACGATTTCAATAAAGAGTAAGTAAGACATTGAATTTCTAATAGAATTCGAGGTACGGAGATGTTGCATAAAATTTGGAAACTTCCTGCCTAGAGCTGGACGTTGGGCCACACGATGCCAAGCAGAGTCACAGGAAACTTCCTCAACTAATGCAATTAGACACAATTATCTCGGAATTTGGAACTTTTTGAAGTACAATTCAAGAGTGTAGTCGCGAGTTCTTTATCACTGGTGAAGAGGCAAGTCTCGGGTAAAAAGGTACGTACTCGTATACTATTGCAATTTGTACAAAGTGAGCTCTTTCCACCGCTCGTATTTATTTCCCGTGGAGAAATGGCCGCGTGCATTCCCTACCACGTTATTCTGAGAGGAGATTAAACGTCAACATTCTGAACAGAGCCTTCGCGTTCTAAGCTTTAGATCATACGGTTTATACCTATTATCATATTAACTTGCGTTAGATAGCTTGAGCTGTCGGAATAAGTTTGCTTTATTTGAAAAACAGTTGCTTTTAGAATTTATGTTGAATTTATTGTGATATCCTATACTATTAAATGAGCAATATTTGTATATTATGCGATATTTAAAAAAAACCCCTGTCGGATCCAAAAGGGGCATATAGGAACTCCATAACAATATCAAAAAGATTTTTATTTATAAATATTATTGAAAAAAAAAAAAAATGCTATTTAAAATTGTCATTTTTTTTTTGCAAATTTTCGACAGGGGTTTTTGAATTTATGACTTTTAGACACCCGCTATACACCACGGAAAATTCCCCATTTCAAAAAAAATTAGCTATTTTTATTTCTTCTTTCCTGCAAATTTTCACAAAAATATACTCGCAGTACGATACCTAACAACGCCCTTACGGATCGCGCAGAGTTTTTTTATAAATGTTGTATATCTATATACATATATTTGTAATCACGTTCTCGAAAACGGCTCTAAGGATTTCGATGAAAGTTGCAAATAGGGGTTTACGGGGGCAGAGCTCGGTCGCCCAAAGTTTGGAACAAGATACCTTAGAATAATGACATGGCAGCATTGAATTAGTATGTACTGCCATGACAGCTTGGAATTATACAGTATGTTATGTACTGTACATGGAATTAGTATGAACTATCCTATACTATTAAATGAGCATTCTTTATTTTCACCAGAGCAGAGCTCGGTCGCTCAGGTAGGTGCTTGAGCTTGAAACGAGAAAATGTGTGTTATGCAGTAAATTTCACAAGCTATAAATGTTTAAAAATTAATACGTTACCCGTTGAAATCCAGTTAGTTTCCAAAACTAGAACGGATCAATATTGGAGGCAATAAACGATCGGTTGTTTTGAACGATAACTCATTTAAATAAATTAATATTGAACAAATGCATCGCGGAACAATAAACAGAAGTTTTTCTTTTATTTATGGCGGAATAACTCTTTCTGCGGTTTGGTTGGCTCCGTTGTGCTATAATAAATTTACTGAGCATAAATTAAGTACGTCACACTGTTTGTTCTGTAAACTTTTCTCCGAAAACCATTCGCATTTGTGTTAATTTGTTATTCGCCATATTTCTTTGAAGAGTTCACTAGGAGAATAATAATTCGGCCATTTAAGTGAAATATTTTGATACCTACTCGTAAAATCAAAACCTACAGGGTACTTTCCGTTGACCTAGAATCATGAAATTTGGCAGGAAGCAAGGTCTCACAGCACGTGTAAAGGAAAAAGTCTGAAAATAGTTCATTTGTAGTTTTATCACACAAACATTTTTTTGCGGTTACAAACTAACATTTGCAGTTGGAGAATTGACCGTGACGTATATCGATGTATGGGAGAACATGTTTTTCAACTACAATGTTTGTTTTTGGCATACATTCATCCCTCCTACGGAACCCTTCATTGTGTATGGTCCGACACACACTTGGCCGGTTTTTCTCTTGGTAGTGTTACTCTCGTATACTTAATGAAAGCTTGAGGGGCTCGTGGCTAAATAATAACAGCTGCACGGATTCATTGAAGGTTAAGTACACTTGCCACGGTCAGTTCCTGGATGGGTGACCATCCATTACATATCATCGAAACCCCCCGTGCCTCGGAAAGCACGTTAAGTCGACTGTCATTCGTATATCTTTGACAGTCGTTACACATAAGTCTAAACACCAGTCTTACCTAGGGGTATTGTGTTACCCAGTAACTGGGTGATGCAGGTCAGACCGTCGCCCGTCGCAGATAGGCCGTCGCTCCATGTAAAATACTGGTATTCGGTTGCATCCGGTTAGACAGAAAGCCGAACCCAACATAGTTGGGAAAAGGTGAGGCAGATTGAATTTGACTTACTGAAATCCTAATGAGGTGATCAAGTCTTTTATAAGTAGTTGTTTAATCGTATCTTAGCTTTTGCTCACTTCGAAAAGTGTTGCCACATAAATTCTCATTAATAATTTGATATTGAAATCTTTCAGTCACCGAGGGTTGCGTTTTAGATAAAACATTAGAGAAGTTTGTGGCGGCATCTACATCGCCACATGCAAACTACGCAGCACACTGATGTCACGCAAAATCCTGCATCGCGCAAGCAGGGTATACCGTGTGACTAGCATACATACAACGTCCCGACATTAATCGTCAGGCAGTAGCCCACCAGATACAATACCCGTCTGGTTAGAGGATCCTCCCTTTTCTATAGAGGATGAGTGAATTTTACACTCTGTTCCTCATATCTCTAGAATTTATTAAATAATTAAAAAGGATACAGTTAGGTATGTAATTTGAAACAATCCATAAAGGGTAATTAATCATTTTTGTTGCTACCAAAATCATAAAGCAAAAATGTTACGTACCTAGTGGTTGTAAAATGATACGTACCTAGTGGTTGTAAAATCAAAATCTTTTCAATTTATTATTTAATGCTATCCACAACCTGTAGTGTAGCCACACGTAGGTATTCGTTTACGTAAATTTTAATAATAAAGGAGATGCTACAAAAAACAGGTAAAATAAAATAATATTTTCCTTTCTTGGATGCCTTGGGACGCGGTAAACACCGTAGGTGGCAGAATATATTGTGTACATATTCTTTTCCCTCGTGTTCGTTGCGTATACAGTTTTGATGCTTATTTTGTAAATAAAAACATACGGTGTCAGCTGGTTTTTCTCGGAAGTCGTAAAAGTAGGGAAGGATTACTCTCGTACGTTTTACGAGAAGCCCTCGCTTGCTACGATAGTATGTATAAATTACTATGCTGATTTGGGAACGGCAAAGAAGATTACATCTGCGGGAATAGGAAAGATTATAAGTAATGTTTTTCTAGGTGGCTGTTTAATTCGTTTACTAGAAAGTAGCTATTATCTATCTATATCTAAAATAATAAAAATAATATACCGACAGACCCTGTTCGCGATACCGGTGGGCTACTATTTTTGTATTTTTAAATGTTTATTTATATTTTTGTAAAAAATTAAAAATGTAAATTATTTGTAATGAAATGGAATAAAGGAAATAGTAATATTACAAAGAGGTTAAATTTGTTTGTTTGTAAGTTTGTATGTAGGGGGTATTTTCCGGACCTACCAGTCGAATGTGAAAAATCTTTTTGCATTGGATAACTCAATTCTTAAAGAAGGTTATAGACTCGCGGACGAAGTCGTGGGCAGAAGCTAGTTATATATAATACTCGTAAAAGTCGCTTTTCGTGTCTGTCTGTGACCGTTTTCTTCTGAACTACGCAACGGATCTTGATGCCTTTTTAACACTCTATATAGAGTTTATTTCGTAAGGTTTGTCCGGAATAATTTCTAACTTTGACTAATGTGTATAAAACATTAGTATTACTTACATATTATTATATAAATAATATAGATAAAGAAATGTCAATGTTTTGTCAAGTGGTAAAACCCGTGCGAGCCAGGGGCGGGTCAATCAGATCTATTATTTCACATAAACCTTCATGGGCACTTATGAAACGACAGAAGCTAAGTGCACGGTTCCAATTGGTTGTTTCCTATCGAGAAGAGCCGGCAAGAAACTCCACGGTCACTCTTTTATAAATAATTGGCTTTTACAATAATTTTAATAGGTATGGGAGGACAGTGTAGGCCTTTCAACAAGGACCAGGTTCTTAACTAAATAGAAAATGGTCAAATCTACAGTCCACTAAGCCTACAACGTTCTCTCATTCACAAATTAGAAAATAATACATATAATAAATAATCTATACAGGGTGGCAGGGACATCGACGCGAAAACTGTTATTGATTCAGGATTCTCAACCCCATGCGTAGTAGAATTTTTTGTCGGTTATTAAAAAGTAAACAGCTGTTCTATATATTTAGACCGCGTCGGTAGCAGATTTTATTTTAATAACCGATGAAAGTTTCAACGCAGGGAGGTTCAGAATCATGTATTGAATCCATGGTAAAAAAAACGCGTCGATGTACAAGCCACCATTTACATAAAGTAAAAAAAAAAAACCTATTTAAACCAAATGACATGATTGCCATTACAAATGTAACAAATCTGATAATGAGTCACTAGTTATATTAATACTAAGTATAATCCTCTTCAACGTATCCGTTGACAGCGCGTTTTCCTTTCTTTTGTGTTATTAATAACTACAGGACATATTATGTCCTGTAGTTATTAATAACACAAAAGAACAAGAAGAAGAAGTTTATGCGAGTGTGATAAAATTGAGTTCAAAAAAATCTAACCACCTATTTGTTGCAGCTTTTTAGCCATAATAGCTTCTGCCCGCGACTTTTACCGCGTAAAATTTCTTGTTTTAAGGCGACGATACTCGGCTTTTAATGATTTTATACTGAAGATCACGTCTAAACGAGTAGTAATAATGATTTATTAAAAAAAAAAATATGTTAAATAAGAGCATTTTCTTAATAATTTAATTTGTGAATATGTTAGATTATGTTTATATAACATAGTGTAATTAATTTTTAAATTTATGTCTAACGTGGATAAAAAAATCTGAAACCTTCACCATTTTAAAGATGAATTAATTATAAATTTATCTTTTAGTATACGTGTTTTATTAAAATATATTTTGTTTTATGTATAATAAATTAATAATGCGTCTATCTTTTGACAGCGCTCCTTGAAGGGCGAGGCCTTTCACTCGCTGGACGTAAGACGCGTTGCGTGAGCTCAGCACAGAACACGCAAACTAACCACTCAAGGCCATTGGCATATATCTAAGCCTTAACAAAGAATGTATCCTATGACACTCGGCAATACTCTGCTTCCCATCAGTGAAATAATTCAGAATCGAATCAGTAGTTCCTATGATTACCTCCTAATACACACTCACAAATTTAATATTTTTATAATATTAAGTATAAGTATAGAAGTATGGATAGCATAACAACAATAGTAGGTCTGCAAATTGTTAACCCGTTAGCCAAACTTGATGATACAATCAATACCTAATAATAAATGTACTACAGCATGATATTCATATGAAATAGAGTCCATAAAACCCATAATTAAATTATAGGATTTTAACTCACTAAACCATTGTTCGAAACTTTTGTTTCCATAATAATAATATGATTTAATATCGTCAGCAAAACAATTTATTAGCGTAGTTAACAAACAAATACTAAACAGTTTTCAATTTTATCATGAGTAAACTTTATTTTGTGTACAGTACTTTATGAATAAATAATATCTACAGGCTTATTTTATTTATTTGTCTTATAAAGGGTAATCGAAATAATATTTTATAACAGTTCTGATTTAAATAAATATGTGCAATATTCATACTAAACTTTGTTTGGTTTATTTATAGATCGTGATTTTGCATAAGCGATAACGTTCACTTTTCACCCAAATATGGTCGACAGAATATTGGATTAATAATAACTAGGTGTGGGACCAACGGGAATTAAAAATAAAATTACTAAATTATTCCAGGAACAAATTTAATATTATGGCGGCAGTGAGACGAACGGGAATACGCGGGTATTTACATGAAGAATTGTCAAACTTAAGTGGCAGCGGGCAGGGCACATTGCTCGCAGAACAGATGGCCGATGGGGCCGAAAGGTTCTGGAGTGATGACCGCATGCCGGAAGACGTAACGTTGCAAGGTCACAAGGTGGACCGATGACCTTGTGAAGACCGCGGAATCCGCTGGATGCGAGAAGCACAGAACCGGTCGAAATGGCGGTGCTTGGGGGAGGCCTATGTCCAGCAGTCTTTCGGCTGAAATGATGATGATGATTTACTTGCGAAATGAAAAATAATTAAGGTTTACTCCAAAAATTGGTTTGGAAATTGTAGATATTTTGTTTTTTGTCAAATTCTAGAATCAATAAAAGTTTTAAAACATAACATAACGCCTGTATTCCCTGAAGAGTTAGGCAGAGGTCTACCTATAGTACACCCACATTTCGCCAGTTATGTTTAAGTCCCATGTAATAGGGGGCGAGCCCATTGTCATCAACCGGGCACAAGTCCAGGCTCCGGGGTGCTACTCAGATATTCTAGATGGAAAAATCCAATAGGTAACACGTTTTCCCGAACCGGGAATCAAAAACCCAGGACCTCATACTCCGCAGTAGCGTTTGCCACCACCAGAACAACTAGTTTTAAAACGTTTTCCCGAAATTTATTATGAGTAGATCTTATAGTATATAACACTGGAGAAGCCATAAGCACAATATTCCGAACAAAAAAGTCTGTCAACAAAAATAATTACTCATTTTTACTAAGAAATTATCGACATGTCAATTTTGGTTTCAAACATGACCTCAACCCGGTGGTCTCGTTAACATTTTTACTAAAGGATATAATCGCATGTCAAGTGCGTGTAAGTTTTGCTGATTTAACGTATATTTTCGTAATGAAAAAGTAAAGTATTTTGATCTTTATGAACATAAAAACGAGATGTAGCAAGATTCGGTGACGTCAAAGAAGCAATGTGAGGAAAATACTCGATTCATGCTACGTTTTATATTGAATCATGGTTGAATCGAATGAAAAATCGAAATGTATTATGAGGTAAGATTTAAAATTTCAATAAAAACATGACGAAATATTATTTAAAAAATGTCAAATATGGCAGGTTATTCAGTTCTTTATGCAAATTTGGCGTATTTGAACGCTTTTTACAGAATTTTAACAGGCATTTTCCCGGAGCTCCGCGCGCCTTCAAAACGATTTACGAAGTGCGATAGAAAAGATTTGAAAGTAGTTTTTATGAACGTACTAGAACATTTGTTCTTGTACTTTTACAGAGGGGAAGTGTTCGTAAGGCTTCTCCAGTGATATATACTCTAAGGAGTAGATAGATTAACGATACCTAGAGCACAAGTCATATTTTTTATGAAACTTAACTATTTACGAAGAAAATCCTGTTAGTTTTTAGAGAGAAAATATTCCTTTTTACAAGACTGTTTCTTTTTGTCCAAAATAATTATAAACGTGGTATGTTTCGAGGAAAATAAAAGACAAAGACTTTGTTGAATTATGGTTGAATCGTGCGCAATAGTTCTGTTGGCTTCGTCCGGGACTTGTGGCATGCAAATGAAGCAATGTATTGCATTTATAGCGCTGAGTGTAGGCGGGCCTGGCTTTTCAAATAGAAGGTGAAACAACTATTTAACTTGAATGCCATAATTTATAGTCGTGTTTTGAAGAATTTAACAGTAAAGTTATGATAGTTATCGGTTTATTGTTGGATTCATTAGGTTGCGTTATTATATGAATTTGATTTCTGACGATACCCCTTTCATTTACAAAACCTTCAAAAAACAATAATAGGTAATGAGCACTCATAGTAAAAGTAGGTAGGTCTAGAGAAATCTCACCCCCTTTCATTGTTTTTTACATTGTTAGGGGGTGAGGTTTCTCTGGAGCCTATTGTACGTGGAAAATGTAAATCTACAAAACAAACCATCACTAATATACACAATCATAAAAATAGATAGTTCTCGGCATGCAGAAAACACGAAAAAAAAAAAAAAAACATATTTCGTTCGCCAAAAAACGCACGTCTCCTCGAATGTTTGTCGTCAGTAATGGCGGCTTCAGCTCGTCATTCGAAGGCCTTCTTTAGCATACACCTGAGCATTATTATAGTCCTTATTATCTATCTCAATGGGGATCACTTTCTTGTAAATGTTAACGCTACCTAGTAATAATGATTCCCGTGCCGCGGTTGCAGCATACAACCGCGACAATGAAAGACTGTTTTAAACTCTATGTACACACAGCTTCATCAACTAGGGACCCCAGCATAAGACATATAAGTTCAAATTCGACATAGCTGAATAACAAAAACATAATTGTAATGAGCATTTCGCGTTCATAATAATATGTCAGTTTTTGTTCGGTGTTTGCGCCAAGAGAGGGCGTGGTTTGCTGAACAAAAACTGACGCACATAATGAACGCGACGATCGCGTATTTGCGCGACGCGGAGCTTTGCATCAATTGTAGGTGATTTTCATTTCATTTTTATAAAATAATATAGTCGTATGTTTATCACTTTGAATTATGATTTCTGGAATCGAAAACCCTCTCCGATATCCATAAAAATAATTTCTTCGAGCCATCCTATTGTATTCAGGAAACACCTTCGTGATTCACCGAAGATGTTTATTAAAAACATGTGAAAGATGAAATATACGGGATTTTACGAAAACATTTTACAAAGGAATTACACAGAGATTTACGTGTCTCAGTAGAATCAGTATGCGTACCGCATATTCGTGCTTTTAGAGGTGAACAAACGATAAGTGCTAAGAAAACGACTGCTGTGAAAATGTATATGAAAATCATGCGAATTTCTTGAAGGCTTTAAAAGTTTAAGGCTGCCTTGAGAC
Organism: Agrochola lota; assembly: GCA_947364205.1. Classification (NCBI taxonomy): domain Eukaryota; kingdom Metazoa; phylum Arthropoda; class Insecta; order Lepidoptera; family Noctuidae; genus Agrochola; species Agrochola lota. The sequence goes on along the minus strand of OX376223.1, from coordinate 9,429,922 downwards.
TTATAAATGTTTCGCCTTTTATCATTGGGTATAAACGTTAACGTTGGCAATATAAATATGATAATAACTATTTTTATTGTTTGTAAAATTTTCAACGGTTATTGCATGCAGCTTGAATACTAGATTAAAGTAGTAACGTGCTTATGTTTAAGATCAAGTTCAGCAAACTATTTGATTGCATTTTTGAACAATGCGCGACATAAACCTTAGTATTTACTTTAAAAGATTAAAACTGATAACGTTTATATTCGTCTAACAAAGGGACAAATAAATAGATAAACATAAAATACATTGCTTAGAAAGCAACGTCTTCTATAAACCGCAAATTATTCAGATAAGCGAAATAACTAGCAGTACAGCACGTGCACCTCTGATGACAATTGCACCGCAACTGACGTTTGTTTAGTCCCAGCCCATAAATAACGTGGTGGGGATGGAGGTCGTCGCACGTGCGCCTAACTGCGCTATCTGTCGGTAGTTGCCGTCGTTATGATGCCTCGTCTAAACAATTATTGTTAGAGATAAAAATATTTCAGACGTCGCCGGATTGTGATGACTTTACTTTTTTGTTCTGGCATGGAGATGAAGTGTGTTTATGAATAATTTTATTTTGTTTTTTCAATAAAATACCAGATATTTATAGCTTTATTATGTTGAATTTTCTGAACGTTAAACTACGTGTTAGAAGGATAATAGCTGTCTGTGTTGTGAATTTCAATCATTATCATTTTATTAGTTTGTCGATGTAGGTACGTGCTCAAAATGACAAATAAAAACAACCGTTTAAAAATTCCCAGCAACAAAAAATAAAAAACGTTTCGAGATTATTTACAGGCATCAAAACGTGGGGCACGTGTTTTCATGGATGCGCTTTTCGTTTCACTCGATTACACCAATTGACGTAAAAGTTCAAACGTAGGTACTTCAGAACAGATTCAATTCAGTTCAAACCGTCAATTACAGCAGACGCGTCGATGCGAAGCGCTATTTTAAATGCCTGCGGTTGGCACAACCAGTTTGTTCTATCTAGTATTACTCTCCTACGATTTCGGGCCGAAATTCGGGAAAAGCGCTGGCGTCGGCCAACGCTGCCCATTCATTTGGTCTTCCCATTAAAAGGGAGCTTTTAACTACAGCTAATTTATGCAGCGCACGGTTTGCCGGGACAGATTACAGAGTGGCGTGTCCATTCTGTGCACAGTTTGGGCCTGAATCACGCCTGTCGAATATGTTACGTCTGGTGGAAAATTTCTGGCTGTTTATTCGTTTGATTTGTAGCCGTGAGCAGAATTTGTGCCAGTAGATATTACTTTGTAGAACGTATTCCTGTTGCAGGCGTAATTACGGTTGTGTGTTTCACACCGGTTGGTCGTCTTTCTCTGTTTCACAATAACGTGTCGGAGCCATTAAGGTCCATTTTCGAAAGCTTAAAATAAATCAGAAACGTTGAGTGGAATTTTGAAAGGCCGTGAAGGCCGCGCGTTACATGATTCATCAATATTAGTTGCCGGGACTAAGTTAAAATCGACAAAACGTCAAAAAAGTATGGCGTAATTGACTGATAGCCCCCAGGTTCAGTGTGGAAAAAATAATATTAAATGCTGAAAAATTTAGAGGCAATTAAGATTGATGTACGCTGCTAATTCGTATAAAAAGAGTTGCCAACGACCCAATGATTGGCGAACTCAATTTAATTTCATTACGCAACTAATTGTTTGGCTGGACTTGCGACTTCATTCCCAGATTATTATGCTGCTCGTTTTATCAAGTTATCTATGCTGCATTACTTTCCTCGGTTTTATTTAGAATTCTGGTTTTTAAATTCATTCAAAACGTTATCTTTTAAAACCGTTTCTAATATAAAATAAATTAATAAAAAAGCCATTTAATCTACTACCTAATTACGATTTTTTTTTACAAAATATTTCGAGCATGCTAACAACATGATACTTAAATTAAGTATTACGTACATAATAAAAAAAATTACATGCAAAATTTGTGATTCGGTGCGTTTTAATATTTTAATTGTATGATAGTGCAAATTGAATGAAGTTTTTTTTTTCGATGTTGTTGGCCTAAACGAAGAAGTCTCATGGTTTGAATACGTGGTTAAAATATTGCCAATAAATTAAATTTCAGCCTGTATATTCGTTTGAAAAACCGTAAAATATCTTACGTTGATTCTTTATTTTATCATAACAAGTCACTTGAAGACTAAGGAAATGTCATAATAAATTAATAGCACAAGGGCCTTTTACTTACTCTACCTATGTAAAAAGGTTGACATTAATTAAACAACTTTATTAAGTAAGTTTATAAATTACCTGTAACGACCAAGTTTCATAAGCAAAATACTGAGTTTGAAATGAGAAATGGTAGTTCATTATTATTTTTGTTTATGATGGTGCCCCAAATATTACTGAAGTTGCATCTTTTCATCTTTTGAATTAACTGTTATGACTTGTGTAAATCTTTCAGGGTTGAAACAAAATATATGTTATTGCCTTCGATATTGGCACAATAAACCACCAATAGACAGACCACGTTACTCATTTCTAGTTGGACTGAAACAACCGGCAGAAGGAAATACGTGCAAACAGAAACAGCATAAAACAGAATTGGCGTCTCACAAAGTTTATTTTTCGATTTATGCAGAATGAAGGAATAACAACTTGATTTGCGGTCACAATCGTTACTCACGATTTCTTTGAAAAAAAAAGTTTAAAGGGGAAACAGTGCGGTGCCCGCGCGATCACCGCTCGCCTTTCCGTCAAAAGCGATCCAATCGTTCTCTGTATTGAAACAGCCGTCTGCCGTCTTTGTTGCGGGAATTCCCTTGAATCCAATTTATGCAAAGTATTTACGAGTGACAAGAATTTATTTGACGTGCCAATTTTGCACCCCAACGTTCCAGCTCGCGAGCCACATTTTAAAAGCGCTCGCCATGTTAGTGATTGAACGGTTTATGTACATGATATTTTGTTACCAAAGTCGAGGCGAATGTGTACATATAGATTTGCTATCGGAAAATAGAACGTCGAACATGATAGGGTTTTTAAAGTTACGGTTTCCTAGGAAAGCGGTTCCGTCATTTTATAATGTCCGTCATCAAAATCTGTAAATCTTTCAAACATCCTTGGAAATTCGAGCATTATTTTGACAACCTTCTTCGAGATAAATTGAAAATGCTGTACTGGTCGAATACATACGAGCGCCCGGCCGGCGCATGTTTGTATGAAAATCCATATCTGTCGTGTTTAGCGGCCGAATAAATTACTATGAAAACTCATATCTGTCGTGTTATTTAAAAATGGAACGAACTTTTAAAGGAAAGAAGAAACGAATGAATATATTGGCGCGTGACACATTATAAGTGTTCGTCAGTGATTCTGGAATTTATAATTAATTTAATTATTTTGAATTTCCGCGCATTATTTGAGAAAAGTATTATACTCGTGCCCCTCCGCCTTGGCCGCAACCAAACATTGATCGACTTAAGTATGTGTGCCTTGGTTTCACCTCGGTCCATATTTTCACGATCGTCTATAAAATCCTCTGTTGCAGGCCGCGACAGTAATGTACTATTTCACCACTAGGTATTTGACATTAAGATTTAAAAAAAACGTGTATTTCAACAGCTATTATGGAGTGACCGCTGACCGCTTTCTCAGGGAACCAAAATTCTGAAACAAAAGCTTAACATTTTCAAATCTGGCAGAGACATTGACAAATGTGTTATAACGTCAGTGTCATCTTTGAGGCGGCGGCAATACGCTGGCGGAACGACATCGCAACGGGAAGTCGCCTCCATGCTGATACAAACCCGTAAACAACTGATTTATGGCATCTTGTAGCCACACGCTGACGAAGACAGATGGCCTCATTATGTGACTAGCCGTCAAACGAATTTGTAAGTATACTGTGAACATTTTGGTTGTACCTAATTAAAGCTTGTCCACTCTGAAATAATGACGCGCTCCTCTACCCCATTCTACGAACACTCTTCTCTTCTACGCCGTTCCGTCAATGCTGAGGAACGCGACCACAAAAAAGGCGCAACACCAAGCTGTGCGGTCTTCTGCAGTGTGGACCGCTTGGTAAATGCAGCCTCTAACAGCCACCTGATTGCGTCTGACGATCTCACCGGTGCTCTGCCTAGTAACATAAGCCCTTTTCAGATCATGCTTAGGTGAACGCATAATATGTCCAAAAAAGCTGAGAGTACGCTCTTGGCATATTGTAAATAGCCCCTTTGGTGATGTTGACAGATTTACGTACACGATAATCTGGTAATGTGGTGGTGGGGCGCGTCAATTAATTTTCAGAGTGGACAAGCTATATTTATCACATCCGATGTTTTCTCTCTTTTGATACCCGAAGCTTATGTAACAAGCGTTAAAGTTATCTCGAAAAAATATAATTATCTAAGCCGTTCCGCATCGTACAGCGCTTAGAGGGTATTTGATTAACGATCCGTATTAATTTCATCCAAAATCCCCGTAACGAGGCGAGCGGAGGTAGGTCTCGTCGGTTGGCGCAGAAATATCGGAGTACCTATATAATACTCGTTATTAATGCTAGTCATTCTCCTACTGAGATGGCCATCAAAAACCTTCCAAGTTCCGCCCTTATACGATATTATCATTAAGTGGATTGGTTCGGTGCTCATTTCCACAGATCAAACATGAGTTCGATTTGCGATTAAACACGATTTAATAACAGTGCTGACAGTATTTATTGTAGAAAATGGGTTTAAATTAATGTTTACGTTACACGTTTATTTGCGGTGGGAACTGTTATCAATGCGGTGGTATATATAGGCTTGTTAGGTAGGCAACCGCTGAAGTTCGTGCCCGGGTGGCGAGTGAGCGAATAACAGCGAGCAAAGTATGGTTTTAATTGTGCAAGATGTAATCCCGGTTCGATCGGCGAACGTTTTGGGAATAATTATGTTCGTATAATCCTGGCCGTGTCTCTGATGTCGGTGGTCCCCCCCTCCCTCCTCGATGTCCCCGCCCCCTCTCCTGATTGATGGCGCCGGAGATTGCATGTCAGGATTACATCTGCGGAGGATGTACGGATTATTTAGTTGCTGGCAGCGGGTAAATAGAGCAAGCAATATTCTGATAAAAAAAAACTTATACAACACGTCAGATAGACGGGTGCAAACGGGCGGTAATCTTGTTTGTGTCTATGGTGAAAATTTCATCTTTCACAGCGTACAAACTATACTTTCATAAAAACGCTATAGACGTCTATTCTGTACCTGTCTTACTCATAATCCTTTGTGTATTTCATTTTCAATATTACTTTTATTTTCCATTTCGCTGGCTTCTCAAAGTGCCCGTAATTATTGGTAATAAATCAACTCGTTCCTTGACAATGGTTTCGGTTAAATATCTCGGTAAAATGTCCATTAACTGTCTAAATTAAATGCATTTCCTCTAAAGCGTTCTTGTAACAACACAGCGCTGTAATTTGTCACTAGTTCTTTGAAATCCCAGTATAAATAAACTTAAACCAAATAGGTGACGACAATGAGAAATCTTGTTGGAGAAGAATAGCAAAGCCGCGGCAAAATTTAATTTCACTGCTGTTTACACCGCGTCAAAGAAACGCAACTTAAATATTCTTAAAATGTGATCTTTTTACTAAGAATCAAGAAAGCTGTAAACACGACCGCGAGTAAGAGGGAAAATATGTTTCTACTTTCTAGTTTATATAGTTGTAGAAGGAAAATCTCATTTTCAAACTCACAGTCAGCTTGGTGTTGTGGTATATAAACATAAGGAATGCATTTTCCTCGTCATATTTACGGAGGTCACTTCAATAACCGTTAATAAATAAAAACAAACCTTAACTCCATTCTGTTATTGCTGGCCACAGACACATCGAAACAAATCGATGTAGCTAAGTCTCATATCTGGGAAAATTCGTTTTCTGCGTATTTTCACCCGAGCAGATCTCGGCCGCCCAAAGTTTAGAACAATTTACCTTAGAATTGGCAGCATGAAATTGGTAAGTACCTACTATCATGGCAGCATAGAATTAGTATGTACTATCATGGCAGCACGGAATTAGTAAGTACCTACTATCATGGCAGCATGGAATTAGTATGTACTATCATGGCAGCACGGAATTTGTAAGTACCTACTATCATGGCAGCATGGAATTAGTAAGTACCTACTATCATGGCAGCATGGAATTAGTATGTACTATCATGGCAGCACGGAATTTGTAAGTACCTACTATCATGGCAGCATGGAATTAGTATGTACTATACATGGAATTAGTATGAAATTTCCTATACTATTAAATGAGCATTCTCTATTTTCACCAGAGCAGAGCTCGCTCGCACAGGTACTGAACACTATACGACTAGGCAGAGAATTGAAAGAAGAAGAGGCAGCTATAGTCTAATCTTCACCTATAAAAAAATGTTAATAATAAATAAAGTAATAATAATAATAGTAATAATAATAGCACACTGCTGGAGGACTCAGGACTAGGCTATAGATTAAGGAGAGGTGGTCAGGTTATATCTCACCTCCTTTACATGGATGACTTGAAACTCTTTGCCCCCAACAATTTGCATCTGGTGGAGCTACTGAAGGTAACCGAAACTTTCAGTGGTGCCATCAGGATGGAATTTGGTGTGGACAAATGTGCGGTCAAGCATGTAAAGCGAGGGGAGATTGTGGAATCCGGGGGAACCCAACTCTCGGACTCCATACACCTAAGATCCCTCTCCTCAATCGAAACCTACAAGTATTTGGGTATATCGGAAGCGTTAGGTATCAATGCAGCTGACATGAAGCAATCGCTGAAGGAGCGCTTCTTTGGCCGCCTGAATAAAGTATTTAATAGTCTTTTATCAGGCGGCAACAAGGTGCGCGCCTTCAACGGTTGGATCATGCCGGTTTTGATGTACTCTTTCGGCATACTCAAATGGACCCAGACGGAACTTGACGCCCTGGATAGGAGGGTCCGCACACTACTGACCATAAATCGGATGCATCACCCACGTTCATCGGTGATGAGACTGTATATCCCGCGGAAGTGTGGAGGTCGAGGCTTCTTAAATGCTAAGACCCTGCACAACCGTGAGGTATGCAGTCTCAGGGAATACTTCCTAGAAGCCGATGTGGGGATGCACCAAGATGTGGTCTCAGTGGACAAGGGCCTTACCCCGCTATCCTTGGCTAACGAGAACTGGCGCAAACCTATAGTATTAGATACTAATGACCGCAGGGAGGTATGGCAGAGCAAAGAGCTTCACGGGCGTTTTTACCGGGCCTTACATGGGCCCGATGTAGACCTACTAGCGTCCGTATCCTGGCTGCGATTCGGTGATCTCTTTGAGGTTTTGTCTTTGCAATTATGGATGAAGTTATGATGACGAACAACTACCGGAAATATATTGTGAAGGACGGCACGGTTGACATCTGTCGGGCATGCCACCGTCCGGGGAAATCAATCCGACACATTATCTCTGGCTGTTCTCGTCTGGCTGGTTATCCACCAGCAACTTGCTCTGAAATACAGTCTTGTGGAATCGGAAGTACCATACTATAGGTATGTGCCCGAGCCAGTTCTCGAAAATGACAATATCACGTTGTATTGGGATCGATCTATCATCACTGACAGGACTATTGTTGCCAATAAGCCAGACATAGTGGTGATAGATCGATTAGAGCGTCGCACAATGATTGTTGATATAGCGGTCCCGCATGACGAGAACGTCGTGAAAGCTGAAAAAGATAAGCAGATCAAGTATCTCGACCTGGCCCGCGAGGTTGTCGACATGTGGGAAGTTGATACAGCAGTCATTGTGCCAATAGTCGTGACTGCCAATGGCATAATAGCCAAGAGCCTCGACCAACACCTAAGGAGGCTCTCGTAGGGCAGCTGGATCAAGGGCTTGATTCAGAAAGCGGTACTCCTGCACACGGCTCGCATTGTCAGGAGGTTCCTCTCTCTGGAGCCCTGACCGCCGGTAGCTTGGACACTGTTCCCGATACCGGTAGGCTACTATTTTTTATATTTTTAAATGTTTTAATTTTTATGTTCTAATATTTAAAAATATAATTTATAAGTATTTAAAATTAAATAAAGGATAATAAAGTAAAAAAAAAAACTAATTAAAAATACCTTTTATTTCATTCTGTAAACATGGCATGAATGCAGGAAAACTTGTAGACACAAGAATTTTTCAATTACTTAGTTGATTTAGCTTGCGGAGGCTCCCTTTTTGATATATCGGTAGGTCTTTGTCTCATTCATATGAGAATTTTATTCATATGTCCAATATTATTTCCGACTGAATAGAAATATTTCCAATAAAAGCCGTCCCAGATTTTGCATTGTGTCGCCACGATTTTCTTTTGAATATAATTTTGCGATAGTGTTGGTATTTCCTTGTATTGTATTGTACTCAGCTTTTGATGTTAGGTGTTAGAAACAATTTCATTATTTCGTATGTAAATGGGGCGGTCGGGTTCTGTATGTGTGTAGTCGCGATAGTTCTGCTAAAGCTTACATACTTTGAAATATGACTGGTAACATTCTGACATTTATTATTTTATACATTTGAATTTATTGAGGAGTACGTTTGTGTTGCAAATTGTTTGTGTCTTGTAGATATTGCCACTCTGTGACTTAGTAATTTATATTTTTTCGGTATCACAAGTGATGTTTTAAAAGACAATTCCAGATTCGATGCCATAGCAACGCGTAGAAATGAACCCTTACCAATGTTTTCCAACTACCATTCAGAACTGGCATAGTATCAGCAGAGTATACCGCACTGTCAATAGTAGTGGAGATTATTTTTGCATTCCGTACTATCGTAACTATCGTAAATCTCGTAACTATCCTAACTATCCTAACTATCCTAACTATCCCAACTATCCCAACTATCCTAACTATCCTAACTATCCCAACTATCCTAACTATCCTAACTAGAAATGCGAAAGTGAGTTTGTTTGTTTGTTACGCTTTCACGCTAAAACAGCTGAACGGATTTTGATAAAATTGGGTAGACCATGACCTGACTTAGGTCATAGAATATTTTTTATCCCGATGATCCCACGGGATCGAGACTTATGCGGGTGAAACCACGAAGCGCAGCTAGTAATAATTTAAATGCGAAAGTATCTCTGTCTGTCTGTCTATTACCCTTTTCCGCAGGTAAATCATGACTTCAGTATGGACATAATAGTTATTTATGCTATAAATGCGGAAGGTAGGTGATTTCCGACGAGTGGCATTTTTATTCACGAGTGAGCGAAGCGAGCGAGTGTATAAGTCAACACGAGTCTGAAATCATCTTACGCACGAGTATCATACAACGTTTTACTATGCATTGTAAAAAGAAATAAAAAAAAAAAACGAGCGAGCCTTACGGCAGTCGCCTGTAATGTGTAACATCTAACATACGACAACGTAAATAAATGATAAAAACAAAATTCATGACTTTGACTTCGACTTCGACTTTGACTTTGACTTTGAATTCGACTTCGATTTCGACTTCGACTTCGACTTTGACTTTGACTTGATCGCCATCGTCATCGCCATCGTCATCATCATCATCTGATTTGTAAATACTAATTTGTGAAAAACTTTTCACAAATTATAAAATCTCTGAGACGAGATGGGCTGACGGCCTGAAAAATTAAAAAAAAAAACAAAAAAGTAAAAAGCACTAGTGAAAAAAAGTGACACTTTCCGCACAAATTGACTGCTTGGAAAACGCTCTTTTTGAGCAAATGCATTGTAAAATACTTTTTATCACAGAAGTATGATCCCGTGGGATAATTTCCGACCTTTACGCGGACGAAGCCAGAATAAAAGCTAGTTACGTTATAAAATAAACTAATATCACCTCATAACAATAAATGATTTCCAGGAATGCTTGCCAATAATCCGAATAACCTTAATACTGTGATACTATTTTCTTTATACCATAAACTGAGGAAAGTAAGACAGTACTGTATCAAATAATTGGCTGTAGGGAAAGTTATAAAGATATGGCCCGACAATAACGAACGACGTTGTTTTGTAATCGGAGGAGATAACATTGCCATAAAACATGCTTCTCGTAGCTACAGTTATTTTACTTACCTAACAGAGTCAATTCATAGGAAATTACAACTGTTGCTTAGAATGAGAAGAAACTTATGTTGTTCCCCTCATTTTTCATAATAATATAAATATAACATCACTCTTATAATCCTCGAAGGGTTAGGCAGAGGTGTTCCAGCACACCCACACCACCACCATTTTTAATAACAACTAACTTGTCCGTATCGTGCATCAATTGTACGTGTTGTTAAGAGCGCTTATCCTAAAAGTTGACAATGTCGCAATAAGCTGTCAAATATTAACCTGTTTTGATTAATTTTGCAATATTACTGTATGGAAATATGATAGATATGTGGCTAACTAGTAAACTAAATGATTGATTATGAAATGCAATAATTAATGTCGTAATACCGAATGTTTAGTTTTATATGTAAAAAAACTATTCGGAAACTTTCCAAATGTCTTTTTTACAACATCAAATTCAGTCTTATAATTCCAATTCATTATTAATATTGAGTTCGCTAGTTAGCCACATTTTATGTTTCCATACAGTACGATTGCAATATTAATCAAAACAGGTAAATATTTGACTTCTATTTGCGACGTTGCCCACTTTCAGAATAAACGCTCTTGAGATGATGTCAGTCAATTGTCGCTTTAATTATACAGGGGGTGTCGGGACATCGACGCGAAGCCACCATGGATTCAGTACATGATTCCGAACTCCGCTGCGTTAAAATTTTAGTCGTTTGTTAAAAAAAACTGCTGTTTCATAGAAAATTGCAATACCTACGCGGTCAAAATGTATGGAGCAGCAGTTTTTTTTTGTATGTTATGTCACAGGCAATAAACTTGCATCGTGTAGACGGGACTTTAGACTAGACGTAATTTTAGCCAATACAACATGCAAAATTGAAATCTTGTGTAAATATAGTAGTAGCCAAAGTTATGTCTACTTATAGAAAGTTAGTTAGATAACATAATATCACGCCTTTTACCCCGAAGAGTTGGGCAGAGGTGTACCTACAGTATACCAACATTTCGCCAGTTATGTTTAAGTCCCATGTAATTAGGTGCGAGCCTATTGCCATCAACCGGGCATAAATCCAGAATTCGATGTCAGCACCACCTGACGGGGTCCGTAAGGGCCAATGCCTGCCAGGGTTGCGAGTCTGTCCGAAAGGGATATCGTGGTCCCGAACACAGGCAACGGAAGGAACACGGGTGGGTTTTAGTTAGTAAAAGTCTGACACACCCTCCCGATCCGTCCAGAGCGGGAGAAGTTATTTGATAATTTACCATCCTCAAAAAAAAAAAGGAGTTCATGCTCAACAGTAGCGCTTGCGACCACTAGACCAACGAGGCAATATAGGAGGCAAGGTCAAGACAGGCTAAATTAGTTATGAAAATATAATCAAAGACAGGCGTAGAACAGTTGTTACACTTCATTTTATCGGCCTTGATTTTCTTAATAATGTCAAAGTCAAATCATTTGTTTCAAATAGGCCCTTGTAAGGCACGTTTGAACGTAAAAATTTACAAAAAAACTTGAATTGATTATAGTCCCCCCTTCCAAAAGATAGTTTTACGGACAGAAATGGCTGAGGGTTTAAGCGATACATTGTACATTTACTAACGAGAAATTTCTCTTTTATTAAAAATTCAGATAGTCGTACAGACCAATGGTATGGAGAAGAATGGGCAAGAAACGCCACCATTACTCTTTTAAAATGTTTGACAATATTTTCTATAGCTACATTCGTTATATAATTTTATGTGAAGACGCTGCAACTAGAAAAAAATTGTATAAGACAATAGGTAAAAAGAATTAAAAATGAAGCAACGACAGATATATTAATTATGTGATAGATACATGGTGCTCACATATTTACAAACATTGTAAAAGTAAACGATTTTCCTAAAATTTTACAGTTAATAAGTCAGTGTGTGAGGAAGTAAACACAGAATGTAATATTACGAGTAGAACTAGGACTTTAAGTAATTATATTCTCTTTACTTAATTATTACAAAAGATGTTAGGACGGCCACCTGCAGCATTAATTTCTACAAGAATCAAATGATGGATGAGTTACAAAGAACTGTAGCCGATCCATCATTCGTTTCTTAGTACCGAAAGTATTTAAATAAGTATAGGTATTATGTTGTTAATCATTCTTATTTTCTTCCATTACGAGTTCCGAACTAAAGTACATTTCTACCGGATCATGTTGTTTGACGAATCTTTTTGTTTTGGTGCCTTGGTTCTCGCAAGTCTTCAATATCCTCACCCTCACTGAACATACTACTTACTGATACTGAAAAATTTGGTACCTGTACCGTATGTATCAAACTCAGAGGTGCTTTTGGCTAAGTTATAATAGCCTCACGGGTCGATCGATCAGGTTAAGTTACGCTTGCCGCGGTTGGTCCGTGGATGGGTGACCATCTTTACATACCAACTTTTTTCTCCGTGCCTCGGAAAGCACGTTATAAAAGCCGTTGGTGGCGACTGTCATTTGTAGATCTTTGACAGTCGTTACGAGTAGTACGACGCCCAAAAGTCTAACAACCAGTCTTACTAAGGGGTATCGTGTTACCTAGTAACTAGTTTGCGGAGGTCAGATCGGCAGTCGCTCCATGTAAAATACTGGTTCGACTGGAATCCGACCCCAAAATAGTTGGGATAATGCTAGGCGGCTGATAATGATAATCGCATGTATCAAAAATCGCAAAAAAAATATCTGCCGTCCTATAAATTTGGGTCGAGTAGGTATTGAAGTTTTATAAGGGACAGCTGATATTTTTTTGAACGGTGAAGGAAAACATGAGTTAACAAGCCACTTTTTTTTTTTGGGTGGGGAATTATCAAATCATTTCTCCTGCTCTGGGCGGAGCGGGAGGGCGTGTCAGACTCTTACTGACTAAAACCCACCCGTGTTCCTTCAGTTGCCTGTACTTTGCCAGGGGCCACGGTATCCCTTTCGGACTTTCCCGCGACCCCGGCAGGCATCGGTCCTAGCGGACTGATGCCTGCCGGGGAGATATTGCCTGAGAGATATTTCTCGGCGGCATGTGAAGCCAAGTCAGAGGCCCATGGGCGGCTGTAAAACTCTAACACCAGGTTAGTCACCAACCACACGAAAAGAAGAAGATTTTTTTTTCGTTCCCTTACGCGTTTTTTTTGTCTTACTTCGAAAGACAGTTGTGGGGTCCAAAAGCAAATTCTCCACTGTTGATCAATTTTAGACCAACAGTGGCGGATTTGCTTTTAGACCCCACAGTTGAAACAATCCAAAATTAAATAAAGATTTCTCATGCAAGATGTACCTACCCCACACAGACCGTGAGGATACCTACACTTTGCAAAAGGAGGTTTTATTATGCCAAAGCGAAAATTATAGCACCAATATTCCTGAGAATTCGGGTTTCCTTGAGATTCGATGTAGTTCGTTGAACGCGAAGTCTGTCGGGGTGCTTAATGTGCGGAAACTTGCGGCCCGAACGATCCTTCCGATTCAAATGTATCGATATATACAAAAGCAAGAGTCGGAAAGTGACTTGTGATGAAAATTTTAAGTGGAACCGGTATGATAGAAAACATAGGATCTGTCTTCTTCAAATTAAAAAATCTAATTCAAATTCAAAATCATTTATTTGCTAATATGGGTAACTACATAAAGTTGTTAAAAAAAGGGTACAGTTCAACCACATTACGCCTTGAGGCATGCAAATCTCAAGCTTTGACTGTATCACAACATTATTATACAATTACTTGCAACAATAATTTATAATTAATAACACAATTTTGGTTAATTTCACAGTTTCAAATAATAATGAAACATTTGCAAATAATAATGTCACTAGAAATTAAAATTTAAATGACATATTGTATTAAATGAGAATGTCAAGATGTATTTGTAAATAAATGTTAAAGTAATAATAATAGATAGTTAATTAGTGCATGTCACATCAACAACAATATTTCTGAGAACTTCTTCAATCCTGCAACAGTCTATTGTGTCGTACTTATCTAACCTAATAATGGTAATGATAAAAAATGAATCCTTTTTAAAGTCTCTTTATTCGTCGCTGTACAATAACTGAAACGAGAGGCTGAATTTCGATCTAACCTTAATAAATTCTGAAGCCTACAAAATTCAAGTACCTATAAATCTTCTGGGCGCCAGACAATTTGTAGAACAACATTATTTGAAAGGGTTTTTTAAGGCGTAGTTCTTTTTTCTATTTTCTATTAAAATTGAACAGAAAATGTCTTGGTTTTCGTGCCGATAATTGAAAATTCTCCAACCACCAAACCAACACTATTATTTTATCGACGACACTCCGGAAACAATAGCTTCCACGCAATAAATTAAACTTTATTAATTATCACAATAATCCCATAAAAGACGTGGAACAACAAAAACTGTTCGAAGTGGCTAATAAATGCGTCTCTCTATTTAATAAATATACCATTATAGGGGCTTACCCCACTAGAGTGAATAGAGGAATGGACGATCATTTGTTCGAGAGAGAGGTCGCATCTGGCGCTTGCCAGATTATGTTGGTAAAATTCAATAATCTTTAGAGAGCCAACTGAGAAGGACGGCCATTGCAACTTTTTTTTCGATGGACGAAGGAGTTCTGACGACTTTGGTAATCAAATTTGCGTATGTACAGGCGGTACGACCCACTACTATTGAGTTCGGTGGAGTTCAGTGAGACGCTTCTTGTATTCTAAATAAAAAGGTACCGGAAATCAATTTGGCCATTTATATACGTTTCCTTTCCGTTTCAGTGTATGATATTCGTTCCCATATGACGCCTTATTGCTTATCTTACTGCCATCACGTGAAATATACAGACTACTGAATTCGTATTCATTTTATTTAAAAAAACAGGACAACTGTTTCGTTTTGGTGTGGAGTAGGGATCATTGAAATTTGGTATCATATTTCTGAAGAATAAGAAAGCAATTTTCCAACAACAGAAGCTTTCCTAATCGATGGATAGTTCATCGCATTTAAGTGCCGTTTTGACCTATTTTCTTCCATGAAACTCATAAAAACAATAAGGACCTCTTTATCTTTCCCCGGAAGCTATAAGCATTAAGTAAAGGGAAAATTATTAATAAATATAGTTATTGTTACGTAATTCTTAGTACCAAGATAAGATTAGTTTTTCAGTGTTATAAACCAATATCTTTTGAGGCTTCAAACTATCGCTATCGTTTTATATTTAGTGTTCTTGGAAAGTACTACTAAGGGTTTCTGCGAAGAGTGGAACAATGGAAACTGCCCTGCATGTTCTCTGGTAGATACCAGGCGTGTAAAAACGAATCCATAACATTTTTAATGTAGACATGTAAACCATATCTCGCCTTTAAGGCTGAACGGCCTTTTACTTCTTAACGCGGTAGTATGTTCCCGTGGGATCATTTATCCGACGACACGAGGGCGAAGCCGCGGGAAAAAACTAATTAACCACACGTCTTTTTTTTGGGTGCGAAATTATCAAATAATTTCTCCCGCTCTGCGCGGGGCGGGAGGGCGTGTCAGACTCTTACTGACTAAAACCCACCCGTGTTCGTTCAGTTGCTTGTGTGTTGCCAGAGGCCACGGTGACCCTTTCAGACTTTCCCACGACCCTGGCAGACATCGGCATCGGCCCTAGTGGACCCCGTCAGTTGTGCTGACATCTCTTTGAGGCGCGCGTGGAACACAACGCGCCGTCGATCCGGGCCTGGTCCTTATCGGACGGCGAGCTACCCGTTGCTCACCGTCTGCAACCCCGCGTCTACGGTGGCCGGGAATCGGTCTGGGATTTCCGACGCCCAGGGCGGTTCCTGCAGCGACTAGGGGCGTGAGGGCGCGAAGTTTGCCTCACCCTCACGCGTTCGGCCTCCTCCTTCGCGAGCATTATCCAGAACAAAAACCTCCCGAATCAACCGTGTCCGGTGAGGACCTGCGTTAGGCGGAAGGTGAGGATACCGTGACGCCTCTCTAGTCACTCCTCAAAGAGAGGACTTGTCAGAAAAATATTTATATTTGAATGGCTGCGGAGATAATATATCACCGGCACACAGTTCCCTACTTGTCAAAAACAAAAAAAAGAACGGATAAATATCCTGTACCATGTACAAGGAGCAAGTTTGCCAGAGTGCACTGCAGCAGTATAGCGCCACGCGTCTACAGCAAATTTAGCCCGTTCAAATTAGTTAGAGAAGTGAACAATTTCCTTATACAAAACGGTCTCCGTTTCATCTTGTTTGGCTTGAAAGCCAAACAAGATGAAACGGCAAACATAATCAGTAATCTAACCTGGTGGACAGACTCGGACAACACACACATTCACACCCATACATCCACACACTCATCACACATCTCACCACACACATGCTACCCCTATTCAATTTTAAAACAGAATATGTTTTAGTATTTTTTTCTTTTTTTTGGTTCTTTAGTTTTTTACTATTTTTTAAAATATTTTATTTAAATTTTCCTTTATTTATTGTAGAAAATCCGTATAAATTGTATCTAGTCTAAGCCTTCTCATACTGATCCAATAACTGGAGAAACCTCGACCCCTGGCATAAAGGATGTCCTTTATTCAGGGGTCGAGATTTAATGTGTATAGAAGTTTGGAAATAAATTACTGTTCCTACTATTACTATTCTTGAATAAGTCAATCATAGTGCATGCTTCACTCAATTACGATTTGATCGAACGTCAAGCATTCACCATTATTAATACACGGAATAACTGGCCTGCCATATTACATTAGATAAAGTGGGTCAAATAGCAATTTTGTTGGTTTATAGACATCATAACGAGGTTATCACAATATTGATAGCTTGGGGGTCTTGAGTGTCAATTATATTTTATGACTGGCGTATTTATTTTTGCGAAAACGTGCTGAAGTGGCCCATGGCATGTAACAGATACTTACTTTTTATAAGTCCATGCGTAAGTTCAAAACGGTGAAGGAAAACTTCGTGAGGAAACCGGCATGAACCAAAAAATCGAAGTTATGTGACATCTACCAACCCACACTAGGCCCGCTCGGTGGTTTATGGTCCACTCCCTCTCGAAGATAACGCCTGCGTCCCAGCAGTGGGAATTTTATAGGCTGATAATAATTATGGCGTAAGTTCAGGATGTCTAAATATTTCATGTTCTGTCGTGCTTTAGACGTGAATTTTATTGTGGGACGGTTGTGCAAAACACTGACGCGTGTTCCAAAATCAATCTGATAAGTGAAGCTACGATTTCCTAGAAGAGCGGTGACTATTACCACATCCGCAATTTACCGGGAAATGACTTCACTGAAACTAACTGAACAGACAGCTGTGCTACTGGGGAGTTTGTTGCGCCACTTCTTCCTAGCTAAAGCACTAGGAAGTGGTGAAGGGTGGACGTTTTAGGGGACCGTCTTATATAATTTTGACGTTCGCTCAACCTTGTTTTGATAAATGACTTTTGATTTTGAAACGTTATTTATAAAAGTAATTTGGTGTGTTTTCTTAGAGCTTTTTTTGCCACCGTAAAGTCAAACCATTACACCATTTTTACCATGATTTTCATTACAGCCGTCACAGCTGCCGTTATTTGGTGGCCACCGCTTTACGGCCAAATATCTTTGCAAACCGCGCTAATAACGAAATGTTTCTACTAAATACCCGCAACATAGAAATTAACGGAAAATCACAAACGTCTATCGATAATTTTATCATCAGTATTTCACCAATGCATGCACAGGGGCATTGATGCGGGGCTACCGCCCTCACTAAATCGCTGATGTGCATAATTCATATACCTATTACGTGCAGAGCAGTGACCGCAACCAAACGACCATTTTGCGAGCCCAAGCCCTTGTATTTTATATGACGGAGTTATCGACATGGAATATTAGGTTACGTATGACTATATTACGTTTCATCAACGTATCAGTAGCTGATTTAAGGATATTAAAGATTCTACGTATATTTTGGGAAAGAAGAAAGAAACAAAGATGAAAGAAAAAAAATTGGCGTTTATTGGCATTACAGTAAAAAAAACGGGAATACCCCTCTTGTCATAAAATTATAAGGCATAAAGTTTTCGCATAATAATACTGTGGCATTATAATACTTTGGCATAATACAAAGGTTAGCATAATTGTCATTTGCTCTAATTTGTTTTGGCATAATTTGGACTTGCATATTTTTTTTAAGAATACCTAATATTTATTCGTCTGTTAATCACGAACCATAAATTATTTATTATAATTTGGGAATTAAATGGCAATAAGCATTATGGCAAAACATTTATGCCTAATAATATTATGCGTAATGATCATGTGCTGAATTTCGTTATGCCAATGTATTTTATGCTTATTATTAGTAAACCAAAAAAATAACACCATAAAACTATAACAGAAAACAATAGGTACTTTTAATGTCAAAACGGCCTCATGCCTTTTGATTTGTAAGCTGTAATAATGGCCTACATAATGAAAGGCTAAGACCATTTCTCCACCACACCGTGCACGGGACGTCAACGAGAACGAGATGACGACGCCGAAGTAGCGACAGTACATTAACTATGGCCGCGTAATCTAATTTCTCCTTGACGTCCCGTTTGCGGTGCGGTGGACAAACAGTGTAAGGGCTGGTCTCTCGAACAAATTGTCAAGCATGATTGGTTGAATGATTTATCAACAGCCAATTACACACTGAGAAATTGTCACAGCACACCAAATTGTTTCAGAAACTGAAGGCCCTTAGATTGCTTATTGCAGCTGTGTTTAGGGAAAACTGTTTCTTCAAAATCTGTTTCGTTTTCCCTGAGAAAAACGATAATCTGGTGACTGCTCTATATAATGGAAAGCACTTTATCGAAAGTATTCGTAAGTGCGATATCGGTAGCCTGATGTGTATCCTGTTAATATGATTTATTATACCTTTCATACGATAGAAAACATTAATAATAATAATAATAATAATAATAATTTATTTATTTGTCACAAGAACTTTTGTTACATTTACACAGATATACAGGACAATTTAAAAATTTTCTTAGTTTTATAGTGAAGGCATCTGTGTCTGAACTAGATAAAAATATCTGTATCTCAGACATCAGCGCTCTTATGATGACCATTACAAAACTAGCTTAATTAGACATATTGGTATATCTTTACATAGACAACAAGTTTAAAATAAAATAAAATAACCAAACAGGTATGTGGAGTGTTAACCTCTCGGTGAGTAGTATGTGAAAGTGTGTGAAGGAGTGAGAGAGGGTGAGTATAGGAGTTTACTATTTCAATATTTTCAATAAATTTTCTGTCTCTTCATATGTGAGTTTACTAATAAATTTAAAGAGTAAACTTTTACATAATGCTTTATTTAGCGGGTATACTTCCAAGGTGTCATTAATCTTATTATATAAGTACGGTCCCAAGAAGCAAAAGTATTTGTTTACGTAAGCATGTCTGAAAGAAGGTCGGTTAATATTACTAATAACATTCCGTCTTCCAGCTAGATCACTTTTTGAGAACTGTAGCAAAGAGTGTTGCCTCAGGACCACAAGAAATACAAACAACTGACGAACTGTCAGGACCTCACACGACTGATAGACAAGATGGGTTGGGTACAAATAAGGACGAAAAGTACTTACTTTTAGGACAGCTCTCTGTGCTATTTCTAAGGGCTTTAATATAGTTTTCTGTGCACCTCCCCAAACTGTGATACAATATTGGAGAATGGACTGTACGAGTGCTAGGTATATTTGTTTCACTAATTTTGGGGGTGCAACATGTCTAAGGTTCTTGAAAACGTAGATCAGTTTTCTTGTTCTAGATGTGAGCAGGTGAATATGGTCTCTGAAGGAGAGATTACAGTCCAAAATAATTCCAAGATATTTAATTGTCGCTGTCTCGGCTAGTTTTGGGCAAGAGCATACTAAGCTATTACAACAACTATGTGCTGTAATTGAATGAGTATAAGGTAGCTGATTATTTCGAGTGCGCATCGAGAATATCATATACTTGGTTTTATCCGGATTAAGGGTCAGTGAGTTATTCTGAAGCCAGTGGGTCACAACATTGAATCCGTCCTGCGCCTCCCTGTATACTTTGTCCCAGAGGTCAGCAGAGAACAGCAGAACTGTGTCGTCTGCATATGAAATAATTTTACCTCCTGAAAGATCTAGTTTACAGAGGTCATTCAAGTATAAAAGGAAGAGTGTCGGTCCCAAAATGCTCCCCTGCGGAATTCCATAAGTGATTGGTAAATCACTGCTGATACTGTCATTAATCTTAACGCACTGTAAACGATTAGAGAGGTAGTCCTTTAAAAGTCGAAGTTGAATTCCTCGTATTCCAAGGCGTTCTAATTTTTGAATCAGCATAGGCGTAGAGACCGTGTCAAATGCCTTGGCTAGATCAAGGAAAATGCCTATTGTCTTTTTACCTGAATCAATATTCTTTACCACATAATCTTGGAGCTCGTGGACTGCATCACTAGTACACTTGCCTGCTCTAAAACCAAACTGGTTGTTGGATAAAAGTTTATTTGATTCTAGGTAATCAATCAGTCTGCTATTTATAATTCGTTCTAGCAGCTTGGAGATTGAAGGCAATATGGAGATGGGTCTATAATTAGTGACATGGTCTCTATCACCCGACTTAAATATTGGGTATACTATTGATTTCTTTAAACTCGGAGGAAACTGACCTTTATCTAAGCAGAGGTTAAAAATGTAGGTTAATGGACGGATTAAGATGTGCCTGTATTCTTTCAGAAAGTTATTTGGTACAGAATCCCAACCAACGGAACACGCATCTTTCAGGTTCACTATTAAACGTTCCACTTCAGATTCATCGGTTTCCAGCATAACGAAGGACTTGGAAACCAGTTGTGATGGTGTTTTATTAAAATTACTATGGGTAGGGTTTGAGCAGGAATGAGTATTATCAGCCAACTTTTTGCCAATAGATGCGAAAAACTCGTTAACCTTCTCTACAGAATCTTTTTTATTTGATGGATTTAATAATTCCGTAGCGCTGTGTTTCAATTTAGTTGTGTTTGTTATTGTTTTGATCGCTTCCCATATTTTTTTATTGTTATTTCCCGCTTTTGTTAATAGGTCTCTATCATGCATTCGTTTGACCTTTTTTAATAGGTTATTGCAATGGTTTCTATATCTGGTGTAGATAGTTTTAATGGTCTCATTACTAGGTGATTGTCGCATTTTTTTATGAAGCCTATCTCTATGTCGAATACACCTTAACAGCCCGGGTGTCATCCACGGTTTTATAATTTTATGACGTCTTGGATATTTTATTACAATTGTGTTTAGTAATATAGCCCTTTGAATTGACATGGAAAAATATTCCATAGCGAAATTTGCATCGGTTGACGTATAGATAGGTGTAAAATCGGTTTTTGTGAGATCAGAAATTAGCCCCTCAGTCTCCATCCGGTTCATAGAAACATAAGAATAGGTTCTCTTTTGTTTAAGACGCAGGCAGAGTAGGACTGCTTGATGGTCCGTGATTGTCGAGTTTAACACCAGTGTGTGAGCTGAATTACGTGTTTTTAGCATGACATGGTCAAGGCAGGATTTATTTTGTCTAGTCGGGAGAGAGTGTGCTGGTAAGAGGCCATGAAACGAACACAAATTCAGATAATCCAGCGACCTTGCCTCATGAGACTCAGGGCATATATTAATATTGATATCTCCAATAATGGAGATGTTCTTGAAACTACCTACCCTATCTAAAATGTTATTTAAAGATTGCAGAAAGTTGTCAATATTTCTATTTGAGGGCGACCGGTAAATGGCCAAGATAACACTTTCAGTACCAATCTTTATTACAAGACAATTAAAGTCTCCACAGTTAGGTTCTTCGCAGGTAATACCAAGACTCGATTTACAAAAAACTGTAACTCCGTCGTTTTGGTTAACGCAATTTTCCGTAATGTGGTGACTATAACCATCCAATCTCGGAACCACGGGGTTGCACGATATCCAACACTCAGTTAGGATAATAATATCGCAACCAATCTTCAATCTACTCAACATTGTAGCAAAATCATCAAAATTTCGTGATATACTTCGAATATTTTGAGTCAATACTGTCAAGTAATTAGCGGGGCTTGTTAGTACATTGCTACAATCCTCAACGTCACAATACTGAGATTCAGAGATAGATAAACTATCAATTTCGGAGGCAAGATCAAACATTTTTAATATGCAAAATTAACGAAGTACCCTGTAGGAATGGACTAATAGAGCAAATTTTCGACATTGGAACAATGTGACTTAAGCGATGGTATTGAGATAAAATTAAAAAGCGTCTGTGGAAATTGATGAACAGATAAGGGAAATCTATACTTTTACGTTTACTGTTATTTAATAAAAATATGTATTTGGTAATTTGGCATGAGAAAAAACTTTGTGATATTTCAATAAATAGCATTAACGTTTGGACTTGTGTTTGTGTAGCGTGTTTATAAAAAGGGCAAAGGACATTTTCAGAGTAACAATTTAAAACTAAAAGACTATTAACATGCAAATTATGAATTATTACAGAACTATGTACGCATGAAAAAACGACAGCGCAGCGAAGGATGACAAGGAAAGATAGTCATTCGGCTGTTTTTTCCTTTAACTTATTAAGATCTGCCTCCTCTTCGACTCGAACATATTGCATCCCCTCTTTCTTCCTAAGGTAAATTTTACCATATGATGTCCAGCAGAAAGCATAATTGTAGGTACTTGCGAAATCACGGGCCAAGAAGAATAGTCGTCTTCCCTTTGGAGTAAGATAATCCGAGATAAATATTGGTTTCTGAGGGCCTTCTAGATCAAAAATTGTGGTATTCAGTTTTACTTTCTTTTCTTGCAGGGTCAGTTTTTTAAGGTTATTCATGACACATTCTTTTGTTAAGACTGAGGTAAATTCCACTACACATTATGTAAGTATAGAGTACGTCAAACCGTTACTACGTTCCTAAACGTTTATTTTCGATTTAAAAACATCACTGGGTCACTCACACTGCGTTTGCTGTATATAAATCACGCTTTCCCGCTAAAAAGGCTGAATGGATTTGGATGAAATTTGGCACATGAGTAGACCCATGACCTGGATCGCAGACGAAGTCGCGGGCAACAGCTAGTATTTTATACATACAAAATCGTTTTCATGTCAGTGTGTGTTGTTTAGAAGAAGAATCAATCAATCATAATTCATAATCGAGTCATATTTTAATCAAGATGCAAACACTGACATGACTTACAAATTGCAAAAAAAAAAAAACAATCTGCCTAGCCTTTGCCCTACTATATTGGGGTCGGCTTCCAGTCTAACCGGATGCAGCTGAATACCAGTATTTTACATGGAGCGACTGCCCATCTGACCTCCACAAATTAGTTACTAGGTAACACGATACCCCTTGGTAAGATTGGTTGTCAGACTTTCGGGCTGGTGACGACCCGTAACGACTGTCATTCATGCGGCTGTTATTACATAACCACGAGCTTTTTTTGCTAAATTACAAAAAAACGTAAGAAAATTTGAATTTCGCAGGCTACCACTGCGGTTCAACCTAGAACAAAAACCCTAACCTGGCTGTAGTTCTCCTAATACTTATCTACTTGGATAAGTATGTCATAACAATAACATAGACTGGCAACTCAAAGATCCTGACCGTGGTACATTTTATTTGCGTTCTCATCAAAAACTGTTTCGGCCTAACGACAGACCCCTGTAATCCGATTTACGATTCCGCGCGATCTCATAATTTATAATATCATGATAGCTGACTGTAATTTCAAAGAATTATGAAATTTTCCATAAAAATAAATCTTCAAGCTCTGCGTTGTGGGGTGAGCTTAAGGCGCGGTGTTACCTCAATATTCACAAAAAAACTGGTTTCTTGGATAGTCGAGTATGACGTAACGCAATGAAAATATACGATGCAAAAAATACAGTGGACAGAAGAGGGTTTAAAGAAAAATTTTAACTGAATGGAATAGTCGAAAATAGTTTGATATTCCCAATAAAAAATACTTCACAAAAATAAACTTTGGTGTCGAACATCTCTGTATTTTCAGCGATAACAACATTTCTTTTTTTAATAATTCAATAGAATAAACATTATTTTATAACTTTAACCAGACAATTATTTAAAGTGTATATTCTGAATAATATAAATAAAACCCGTAAAATAAATGCCCATTCGCAGCTTACTCACATCGTCAACCCAAATATTTATTCAACTTTCAACCTTATTGAATGCTCTGTAATTGTGAAAATAGATATTGCGGTCATACTTTAGTCGTCGGGCTACCGTATAGCGCGCAGACGCGGTTGATGTGTGAGTGCAGCTGTAGCGTTTAAAATCGTGGTGAGTCCGCGCCTTAATACTTCAGAGATTTTCAGCCTGTTTCTGCAAAGACTCATTGTATATCATTGAATTTACGGGGTGCAATAAAATAGCGGTTAGGAGCATTACATTAAAATGGCCGGTGTACCCTTTTTTATTTTTTTTGTTGTTGGGAAATTATCAAATAACTTCTGCCGCTCTGGACGGAGCGGGAGGGTGTGTCAGACTTTTACTGACTAAAACCCACCCATGTTCCTTCCGTTGCCCGTGTGCTGGGGCCGCGATACCCCTTTCGGACAAACCCGCAACCCCAGCAGGCATTGGTCCTTACGGACCCCGCCAGTTGGTGCTGACATCTCTTTGAGGCGCGCATGGAGCGCGTTGCCTGGACTGGTAACAGTGACTTTAAGTATGACCACAAAGTATTTTTATAAACTTTTGCATTGTATCATAGACTAGTGGGTGCTTTTTATTATTTACTTGTACCTATATCCATTTTGTTACGTGGCTTATCTGCTATATAAAATAGTAAAGTTACAAAAATTAGTGCTGGACATAGTTTCATTATATTTGCAAAATGTTGATGAGTATTAAAAGGTGCCTGGTACTGGGGATTCCAACTTGTTTCGTTTACACGACAACAAAATTTTGGAACTGAAAACAATAGAACTACTAGCTGACCCGGCAGTCTAAAATATTTACACAGAATACAATATTTTCGTATCGATGCAATCCCTACTATGCAAAATAAATACACAAAGACATACCTACTGAAAATAATAGGTAGCTACGTTTGAAAACTTAAATATTTATTTATTCTGTACCCACCTACATGATACCAAAGAAACGATGGATGGACTGAGTTAAAGATGATATTATGGCTAGAAAGTGAGTGACAGAGATGATGACTAATATAGAGAAGTATTTAAGAAAAATAAATATTGCGCTGGCCACAAATAACTTGGGATAAGGGCAGGATATACATACCTACATTTTCAATTATTCAATAAGTAAGTAAGTAAGTTTTACCGTGCACCTTAATCATCGACTACGTAATTTAGAGTATAAAACATTATATTTTTTATTTTATTTATTCAGCTAAGATATTACCATGGTATTCCTAAGTGAAATAGTAATTATGTATCCTTTATTATTAAATGAGCAATATTTATATATTTGCAATCACGTTCTCGAAAACGGCTCTAACAATTTCGATGAAAGTCGCAATGTGGGGTTTATGGGGGCGAAAAATCTACCTAGTCTCATGTGTGAAAATTTGAAAAAAATAAATACTACCCGAGCAAAGCTCGGTCAACCTAGGTTTGGCGAACATCGGCGACCGTCCTTAAAACAAAAGTGATGGAAAAATGTGTTGATTGTTGAATGGATACTTGTTCCTAAAAGTATGTTTTCAGTAATACTTATTTTTCCTATTTTTTGTTTGTGTTATGACTTTGTTACATTCTTTTATTTGTTCAGCCCTTTTTGCGTTCCGCTCTTTCAAACAGATATCTTATTATTACGCGGTGGCCTGATTTGACTATATCCTCAATGTAGTGATATATGTTGGTACACTAGCGACTGACCTTTAGGGCGTTTCAATAATTTCGCTAATAACAACATTCTGCGGTTACAGATCTGTCTATCCAGTGCGTACAGTATTTATAGTGTGTACACATTCAGGTGAACTGAATGTGTACACAAGCAGGGGGCTATAATATGTGAGCGCGTATATCCTCTGGGTATGTTCATTGCAGCGGTCCCGAGCTATGTGATCTACGCTATGGTAAGCTGTCCACGTTTACAGGCTTACATGTGAGTCTGTTTGACTGTGCCTTACTTAATTTATAGTTACGTAACCTATTTTCCGTATTGGATTGCAAAGGCCTTTACCTACTCTAGTTTCATGGTTATGTTATTGCCAAAAAGGCACTTTAAATACGTCGCGATTTCATGTCACTCGAACATGATTCTGCGCATCTCACAATTGTGTTTTTTAAATCCGTAATCCGCCACCCACAAGGTGGACCGATGACCTGGTGAAGGCCGCAGGAATCCGCTGGATGCAAGAAGTACAGAATCGGTCGACGTGGTGGTGCTTGGGGGAGGCCTATGTTCAGCGGTGGATGGCTTTCGGCTGAAATGATGAGAGTTTCTTGATGACTGGAGCTTCTTGCCCATTCTTCTCCATACGAAGTCTACCTTTTGGAAGAACCAATTCTATTTTTTGTAAAATTGACGTTCAAAAGTGCCTTTTATTTGCCTAATTTAAATAAATTGTTTGACTTTGAAATTCGTAAAAATGGACTTACTACTATATAAAACATTCATAACATTATCATCAATGAATAAAGCATTTATTTTTTAAACACAGGTGCAAATATTTGGTCTTAAGTAACAATTGAGTTTACTCTAGGTTTCAGAATAACAGAACAAACACAGAACATAAATGTACCAGAATTGTGATTTAGCAAACTATTTTTTTCTTCCGACAATCATAACACATTTTAACACAGCGTACAACATTCCTATGAAATCAATATCAGTCATAATGCGTAAGTTTTCGTTCTACATGAACTGTATTTAACCCACCTTTAATTAACAAATTGAATTTCTTGTATCCTAAGCAACTACGTACGTGCAAATCAATCACCAGATTCCGACCTTATGATTTCCTTTTCACTTCAAATATTAATCCTGTCACTTAATTCCATTCTAAAAGCAGCCGTTGTTAACGAATTTGACGTCTATCGTCGTGCGTGTGTCTCTCACAGTTTCAAGAGCCCAAAATTGACGAAGCAGTGTATCAAAGCGACCATTGTACGTAGCATTGGAGGCTTGATTGACAGTTTAATTAATGTCTCTGTTATATTCACCTTTGCTCGCAGCGATGTTTGTTAGTTAATTAGCTTTTGATGCCTTTCAGTGTATTTGGAACATAATGACCTTCAAATAAGATGTTCTTGTGTTGTCTGTAATGATCTAGGTTTGTGAGAATTTTGTTTGTTTAAGTCTTCCTTAAATGGGAGTATGTTTATTTATAATTAATTATTTATTTTATACACAAAAGTTAGACTTGTCTTTCAGTTTCAATTTTTTAAGTTTTAAGTTTCAAGTTTTAGTTAAGAGATCTTATCAAATCATAGATTATTAACTGTTTGATTGACTATTAATTGTCTGTCTTATAGTTTTATCCAATAGTTTTATCAGAAAGTGGGTCAAACTGGAACTATTTTGAATTTTTGTAAAATTCTTAGAAGAAAACTACGTAGTATATATTACGACATTACTCCTCATTAGGCATCAAAGCTGACATGCTAGTGTATTATGCAATATATCAACTCTATCCTAAGGAGACGCCGCCGGCTTGATGGCACAGTGTCGATAACCGATGAGCCGGTGAGCCAGTGAGCTGTAATGACAACCGTGCACAATCGCGTTCATGTTGAATTGTTGACTAAATTGCTCAATTTGAATTAGTATTCTAATCAGCAGGCCTAGCCAAGTTACAAACGTTTCGTATCGAATCTCTTTCTACAATCGTTAACGCCTTAGCGTAAGCAATTGTAGAAAACGATAAGTTGGTAGCCAAGTTGACACGACTGCGTCGATCGCTCGTTCTACAACGTTTTTAGAAAAAACCTATACTTTAGTCTATGGTGAGCGTTCCTACAAACGTCAAATACACAGTTGTTTACTTTGTGCGCGGGCAGATAATTGTTTCAAAGTGATAAAAAAGTAAGCGAAATAAGGTAAAGTTCTTCTTATAATTGGTGTAATATAATATCACAGTGCGCAATGTTATTTTAAACATCACTGTGTCTCGAAATGTTATGATTATGATCCTGCATAATATGAATGAAAGATACCTTTTAAATGAAGTGATAACTTTTATAGGATGGAATCTAGATCTCGAGCAAGCCCAGAACAGTTCGCAGCTTTATTGGAATTCATGGAAAGGTACGTAAATTATTAGTTATTTCGTAAATATCTTCCTTTGTTGTTTGAAAATCTATCATACTTGGGCACTTGAAAGTTTGAAACATAAACAATGACGTGATACGCGACATGAACTAATACGTAATCAATAGACCCTTTGTTTCTTTGAAATTGTTTTAACTTATGTTCTAGCCATGGCGATATAACGAGGCCCCAGCAAGGTCCTCAAGGGCGAATAAAAGCTGACCGACTGTGGCAGGAACTGGCAGAGTTACTTAACTCCCTTGGTGGAGGAGTAATAAAGCCATTGGACAAATGGAAAAAAGTAAGATTCTCACAAAACCCATTGTAAAAATATTATTTTATGGTTTATTAACATTTAATATTCTACAAGTTGAAGTACATCTACATACATACAACAATCAGCTTATTTCACAAACTAGAAAATTATTGATGAAAACATTCATGAAATAAATTAACACAAATATGTTCAGGTGTGGGCAGACTGGAAAACAAAAACAAAGAAAAAAGCCTTGGCAATACGTTGTGAGGCTTCTGGTACTGGTGGTGGTCCAAGCAGCAGACAAACTCTCACTGCTTCAGAAGAGAGAGTGTTGGGCATAATGGGTTTGACTGCTGTCATTGGTCAAGCTGGAATTGAGGAGAGAGGCTTTGATGTTAGTTTTTTTTTCTTTGCTTATTACTATATTTTCTTTTATAAAAAACTGGATTTTTTCTAATTTAAATTCTTCATATTTTTCAGGAGCCACCATCAGAGAGAATCTCTCTACCACCACCAACCAGAGATTCTGTGCACACTGTCTGTCCGTCCCAAATTTCTGCCACAGATGAAATTATGTTGGATTATATTTCTTCTGATTCCATACAAGGTACCTTTTTTTGTTTAAGATACAATGTTTTGGCTAAATAATTAATTTGGACACATTTTAATATATGACTGTAATTATTTATTTTCAGCAACAACAGCATCTACCGCCCGTCCTTCACTACCACCTCCCGCTGGTGAACTTCCACGCCATCCTCCACCAACAGTGCTAACTCCGCCTCCCGGCACTGCTTCCGCGCTGATGCCGCCAGCGACGTCGCCTACCACGTCCACGTCACGGGGGGCTCCTCAGCGGCGGCGATATCGGGCAAGCCCGTCGCCCGCGGCGTCGCCCACCACATCGACGCCGCGGCGCAGCGGGCTGTTTCGA
Organism: Agrochola lota; assembly: GCA_947364205.1. Lineage (NCBI taxonomy): Eukaryota > Metazoa > Arthropoda > Insecta > Lepidoptera > Noctuidae > Agrochola > Agrochola lota. The sequence continues at coordinate 9,400,312 of OX376223.1, read as the reverse complement.
ACGCGCACACGTCGTATACAAACACCCTTCGAACGAGCCACGAGCGAGTTCGTGGCTGTCGAGCATCGCCGGCTACAACTAGAGGCGGACCGGGAAAAAAAATATCACGAGAGGGAGATGGAAAGGTTGACATTGGAATCAAGAAGAATTGAAATGGAAGAGAACCAAAATCGAATTTTAAGTCGTTTGGCTGGTACTGTAGACAATTTGATAGAAATGTTACCACAGTTGAGACCATCATCACTACCTTCGACAGATATTATCCCTTGAAATGTCCAATGTAGTGACAGTGGTCTTAGCTGATGGCTATGAACATTTCAAATTGCCCACAATATTAGATTATCAATTAATTTTTATTTCAATGATTTAATATTCTAACCTAGTTTACTTTTCCCTTCTCTAAATTTTATATGTACAAATTGTATGTATCATTTTTATTTCTTTTATTTAATAGTATAATTGATCTCATTAAAGTATTAAACAACATCTTTTTTAATTAAGACTTGAAATGTAAGAATGAAACCAATATTTATGTACAGTAACTGTAGGTAATTGATTTTTATGTGAAGTATTTGATAACGATAATAGGTACCTAAAATGTAGGTGTTGCGTCAATTGTAAATACAAAGTATTGGATAACTATAAAACCCTTCCTTCTTACCCACTCTGCAGCCACCACCAAATTATTATGGATGTCAGTGTTTCAATAATGACAAATATTAAACTTTTTTGTAATAATAAAGTTTTTTTATTAATAATTTAATATCTAAGTACATTAGGAACATTGAACTTAAAATTAACTGGACATCTTCAAAATACTATCAATAACTTATTATTCATTTTTATATGATCAATTAAATAAAGAGGACTTTTTATAATAAGGAAATGTAAATAAAATCTTATTACTAAAAGCTTAAAATAATCTTACTATAACCTATTCAATAAACATCTCAGCATGGCTCTTCCTTGGATTAATTCACTTTGAGTACCCACAGTTGCAGTGGGTGTGGGATCTTGCATGGTTATATCATCCCCATCGTCATGTGCAGCAGGAAGTGGTTGTGGTGGTGGTAAACCAGCTTTCAAAGCTATGTTGTGTAACACACAACATGCCATTGTTATATTGCTAGCTACATTAGGATGATAGTGAAGAACCCTGTCTCTAAGCAAACATCTCCACCGTGCTTTGAGTAATCCAAAGCAGCGCTCAATGCAGTTACGGGCTTGCACATGCTTTTGAGTGTATCGTTCTTCAATAGAACCTTGAACTGCATTGATGATAGGTATCATAAGCCAAGGGCGTTGTGGATATCCAGAGTCACCTGAAAGATTAGTTTCTTTAGACAAAACACAGGAAAACTATAGATTAAATCTTATTACTATTATAAATACCTACCTAATAGCCATACTTGTTCATTATTTTGATGAAGTTCACGCATATATGATTCAACTCTACTAGAAGACCATATATGTGAATCATGTGTAGCTCCACCAAACTTTGCATTCACATTTAAAATTTGAAGATTACTAGCACATATCTGAAACAAAACTATTATTAAGAAGTGATTTATCTAGCTTTAACATGCCATACAGTATAAATAAATATAATATCTACCATTTGAACATTTAATGAATGATACCCTTTTCTATTATAAAAAAGATGTTCTTCATCACTGGGCTTTACCAAAGCTACATGGGTACAATCTATGCACCCAATTACACCAGGCAGGCCAAATCTTCTTTGGAACCTGAAACAATAATATTGTTAATTTAAATTACATTACATGCACTTATTAATTTAACATTGTTTAATCGTTTGTTAAGTACTCACTCTTGTTTTATAAATGCTCGGTCTTGTCGTGTTTTTGGAAACACAATCCATTTTGCCATGACAGCAGGGTGGTTCAAAGCATCAACAACTTGTCTGATGCACCTACTAGCTGTGCGTTGGGCAAGATGCTGAGTGACCCCAACAATACGCTGATAGGATCCTGTGGCTAGGAAACTAAGAGCGCACAACACCTACAAAAACACAAAAATTGAGGAAATTAAATGATAGCTAAGTAATAAAAAAAATGCTAATACTATTATATATGTCAGTCAGCTTAATAAACACTTACTTTAACTTTTAGAGGAATCTCGTTGGTTCCTTTTAGCGAAGTTTTTTGTCGGAGTTCTTGACAAAGGGCTTGGAAAGTCGTTTTGTTTAGCCGAAATTGCTGCACAAATAAAGTTTCCGGCATTTCGCGTATTGTCTCCATGCACTGACGATTTATGTCTCTTTTGCGACGCCTAAGTAACACTTCTTCATTATGAGCGCACCACAACATATTTAAAGTATGCATTTTAAATGCTAAATTGAGAATATAGTCCAAAAATATGGTAAATAAACAAAACACTTCTCGGTCTAAACACAGCTGTATCATAAAGACGCCACTTTTTTATCGTTTACTCTTGGGTCTCGGCGATCGCTTAGCTATCGTTCAAAAACTTCGACATCGTTTCGTTAGCGCTTGTCAAAACTGTAACTTGGCTACCATTTCTATGGGTGTAGCGATCTACGTTGTAGAAACGATTACATTTCAACATTTTGAACGATTGTAAACTTGGCTACGAATTTTCTATTCGTTTGTTCTGACCACGTGACTTAGCGTAGTGATGATGTCATTCCTATACATTTGATTAGTTTTCTACTAGCGTTGTCGATTGTAGATTGTCAACTTGGCTAAGCCTGCCGACGTGAACTGTCAAGCCTTCTATAGGATAATATTTTGAGCAGGGCATTAACCTATATACATTATTCAAAATCTATTTTGATTTAATGAATTTAATTCTGTTAATATTTCTAGTACCTGGGCGACCGAGCTCTGCTCTGGTAAAAGAAGAGAATAGTCATTTAAGAGTATAGGATAGTTCATACCAATTTCATGCTGCCATGTCATTAGTCTAAGGTAGCCATCTTGTTCTAAACTTTGGGCGACCGAGCTCTGCTCGGGTGAAAATACGGCGAAAACGAATTATCCCAGATATGAGACTTAGCTAGATTAATTTTTCGCCCCCTTAAACCCTTATACTGTAACTTTCATCGAAATCGTTAGAGCCGTTTTCGAGAACGTGATTCGTGATTCACTCGGTCGCCCAAAGTTTAGAACAAGATCGCTACCTTAGAATAATAACACGGCAGCCTTGAATCAGTAAGTACCTACTATCATGGCAGCATGGAATCAATAAGTATCTACTGTCATGGAAGCATGGAATTAGTATGAACTTTCCTATAATATTAAATGAGCATTCATTTTTTACACCCAGAGCAGAGCTTAGTCGCCCAGGTACTTTACTATAAATGAAGCTCTTGTAAATAGGCATTTAAATTCATATTAGACCTAGGAAACTTAGTCATTATAAAGTACAAAAAGGTTTCGTCCGCTCATGTGAAAAACGTAATGTTAACAAGTAATTAGTAGGTAAGTATTAAGGCCACGTTCGCAAAGTGTTGTAGCTTAGCGATAGGATACGGGGCGTATTGAAAGCGGTTTCTTCATTGCAACGGGTATTGAACAGTATGTGTTGTGTTCCACGCTCTTGTGACTGAAGCAGAAACCGTTATACAATCCAAAAACCGGCCAAAAGTGTGATATGTGTTGTATGTACGTGTTCCACGCTCTTCTGATTAGAGCAGAAACCGTAATAGAATCCAAAAAACGGGCAAGGGTTTGATATGTGTTGTGTGTATGTGTTCCACGCTCTTGTGACTGAAACAGAAACCGTTACAGAATCCAAAAACCGGCCAAGAGTTTGATATGTGTTGGGTGTATGTGTTGCACGCTCTTCTGACTGAAACAGAAACCGTTACAGAATCCAAAAACCGGCCAAGAGTTTGATATGTGTTGGGTGTATGTGTTGCACGCTCTTCTGACTGAAACAGAAACCGTTACAGAATCCAAAAACCGGCCAAGAGTTTGATATGTGTTGGGTGTATGTGTTCCACGCTCTTGTGACTGAAACAGAAACCGTTACAGAATCCAAAAACCGGCCAAGTGCGTGTCGAACCACTTACAAAAAAGGGTTCCGTAGTTGGGATGAATTTATCCCAAGAACAAACTTAACATTGTAGTTGAAAAACATGTTCTTCCATACATTCCAACTGCAAATGTAAGTTTGTATGTACAATATTGTCAGATTTACCATGTTATTTTAAGAACATGGACTTCTTATAGGTTTCCCTGTTATTTATAAGTATAGAACTATCTATATATATTTGAGACTCTCACAATGACCCCTTTTATTTGATACTAGCGGCCGGCTCCTGCTTCGCACGGTTTTTAAGACTTGACAAAATATCGAGACTTCTTAGGTAAACGTAACTTTAATATTAACCTTATTATACACATAAACCTTCCAGAATAAATTCTCTAAATGATGGTGAAAACTTTATCAAAATCTGTTGCGTGGTTTAGAAGAATAACGCGGACAAACAGACAAACGCGAAATGCGACTTTGTTTTATAATATGTATAGATCAGACGTACCGTCTGCAAAACTTTTTCTTATTTGTCTCCCAACTGTAACGCCCATATTCAAAATTAATTAATTTACATTACATGTCCGTGTTTGGGTCACAGAAATTCATAATTTTAGTACAATCTTTTTTAGATTCGGAAGTTGACTGTGACAAACGGACAAACAGAGAGACAGACACGAGTGATCTTAAAAGGGTTCAGTTTTTTCATTCGGACGTACGGAACCCTAAAAACAGTCGAGAGGTGTCGTACGACACCAGCACGTGTAGCATGACAACAATGAATAATAGACAAAATGACAGATAAACAATCACAATCTGTCGTTTTGTCTATTCTTCCGGCGACAAAATTCGTTTCTTTTGTGGCTAAGCGTGAAGGTCGAAATAAAGTTCTTTTCGCTTTTGCACACTTGACAAATGAGAGCTAACAAAAGTGTAGTGACGGTCAAAAAAATACTCTTTTGTCGGCCAGGCGATTGAGAGCTAGATAGACCTTTACCGTGCGATAAGGACCTTTGTACTAAAAAGTTTGAATACTATAATCCGCTTGCACTGTTGCTATGACCGCTACGTATTCCTTCGAGGACATTGGCGGTTGACCTTATTGCTTAGGCAATAAGGTCGAAAAGTGGTCAACCACCAGGGTCCGCGAGATTACCTATCCGCACTGTAGAAAACTTCAAAACGCGAATCTTTAACCACTACCAAATTTTCGTTTTCATAAAATATCGTCATTGTTGGAATGGAGTACTTAACGGTTCGCATTACGCCCGGTAACAGACTTCATAATGTCACCATAAACGAGGTTTTAACCATTCAGTAGGTTGAAAGCTCGCATGACTGCTAACGCTAGGTGTTACCAACCAGCGATGGTAGTTTTATGACCCCGGCTGTGTTACAAAGTATTTTAAAATAATTACTGTTGAACTAGTACCCAGTTTTAATGGCTTCGTTACATTTTTCCCTAATGGCTTGAGTTAAAAGCGAAAGCTAAAAGTAAACCGTCTTACTTTTAAATGCAGAGCAATTTGTTTTAAAAGTCATAGAGAAAATTTTGTACTGAAATATGTATTTTACATTCCCATGTCGCTGTCGGCTACGGTTTTGGTTTTTACTATTTCTGGTTTTGTAGTTTTGTACTGAAATAAAAGGGAATTAAAGAAATAAGTATATTAAATTAGGTGAATATGCCAATCTTCCTAGCCTTTTCCCAACTATGTTGGTGTCGGCTTCCAGTCTAACCAGATGCAGCTGAATACCAGTATTTTACATGGAGCGACTGCTGATCTGTCCTCCACAATCCAGTAACTGGGTAATACGATAGCCCTTGGTAAGACTGGTTGTCAGACTTTCGGACTTCTGACGACCCATTATCGCAAAGATCCACGAATGACAGCCGAGAGCAACGGTGCTTTCCGAGGCACGGAGGGGTCTTGGTATGTAAAGATGGTCACCCATCCGCGAATCAACCGCGGTAAGCGTAGCTTAACCTCATCGATCGACCCGTGCAGACGTTATTACTTACGCTATACATCAAAATACAAGAAAAAATGACTAAAGACTGGTGTATATAATAATAGCTTTCGCCCGCGTCTTCACCCGCGTGGAGCTCCGAAATAATCCCACGGGAACGTACTACCGGGCTAAAAAGTATTCTATGAGTTAATCCAGGTTATAAACTAAATATGTGTGGCCAATTTCATTCAAATCCGTTCAGCCGTTTTTGCGTGATTGAGTAACAAACATCCAAACACACAAACACACAAACTTTCACATTTATAATATTAGTAGGATACGATAAGAGAAGAATTCAGAAATGAAAGTGTCTTTGAGAAGAGCAGGTTTCAAAACTTGGACAGAATACAAAACAGTAGTAAGAGCACCAACTTGGTACATTTCCGTATTTAATTATGACTTGCACCAGTTGCAGCATTTGTGGAGGCGACAATCTTGCAAGCGTGTTCATTTTAGGCCCCAGTTTAGAATGATCATTCTTTCAGCAAAAGGAAACGTGGTAACATTCTCTTATGAAATAATTTATAAACCCAAGAACGGTAATATAGTGTCATCGATCACTTGGGCGCCAACACAGTCAAGTACCGACGCCATGTGAATACTTCAACCACCGAACACGATACACGATTAATTACAAATCTTTGCTTACCCTCCGCTAATACTACTTGGCCCTACAGATTTGTTAATATCCTAAGAATGGTCTCATATTAGCAACTTAGTGTCGAGTTAATAAACCAATATAGCGCAATTTCTAAATGAAATTGACATTATACATTTGCCCTCTACTCGCGAATTTTTGCGACAGGATACGGGGAAATGACGAACCTAAATACGTTATTTGACGATTACAAAGACTGTCGTCAGTTTTATAAAATATTTGCCAGTTATACACGAAATTGTTCGTGTTAATAAAAACATTTTAATATTCTACGGGTTCGTTCTCACCAGCGCCGCATCTGGATGCGTTTGACACACGCATGCGGGTGCAGGAGAAAACTACAACATCAGTGTATGTTCATTTAATAATTTTAGTATCTGGGCGACCGAGCTCTGATCTGATGAAAATGGAGAATGCTCATTTAATAGTTCAGGATAGTTCATACTAATTCCATGCTGCCATGATAGTAAGTACTTACTAATTACATTCTGCCATGTAATGACATTCTAAGGTAGCCATCTTGTTCTACACTTTGGGCGACCGACCTCGACCGACCGGGTAAAAATACGGAGAAAAGGAATTTTCCCAGATATGAGACCTAGCTGGCTTAATTTTTCGCCCCCGTAAACCCGTATATTACAACTTTCATTGAAATCGTTAGAGCCGTTTTCGAGAAATTGATTACAAATATAAAAGTATTGCTCGTTTAATAGTATAGGATTATTGGGTATTAAAACACACTAATACATGAGCTGATCGTTAAAGAAAGTAAATCTACCTTAAGGAAGAATACGTACATAAGTAACATTCTCCATGACGAGAAAATTATATTATTTTCGTCAATGAACAGGAAAATGTGTTTATTTAATACGTTTTTAATTAAATGAGCGTTACACCTACCTACTTTACGGGTGACGCGTAGAAAATGAGAAATTCTCGGAATATTTTGCTTTATTTTATTGGTTTATTATTTGTTGGTTGTAAGACGTGTTCCAATAATATTTTCCCCTATAGGAAAATATTGAAATTCATAATCGATAAATCTGTAATCGATAATGCCATTCGTAAGCTAGTGACACCATACAACGCCCTCTGATGGATTACTCAATATTAATGGATGTACAGTACCTATAATGATTATAAATGGAAAATGGACCGGGCGACAATACTATTACGGCTTGGCTACGATAAACGCTGGAAAGAAAATGGCTAGTAAAAACAAATATACAAAAATGTATGACGCATACTACTAGGCGCCTGTCGCTCACAGCGGCAACGTAAGTGGTATTTTTTTATTTCCTACACCGCGCCGCTTGCCGCGTTGCTTGCCGCGACGCCTTGCCTCGCCGCCTTGCCTCGCTACTTGCCGCGCCCCCTTACCACGCCGCTTGTCGCACCGCCTTGACGCGCCGCTCGCCGCGCTGCCTTGCCGTGCCGCCTTGCCGCGCCGTCAAATGTCGTGGTCAAGCTCTCAGCATTATTAGTTTGCGTTTGCTTCGCAGTGAGGACAGTCTGGTATCATAATTAGATGCTTTTCCGCAATAATAAAAATAATTATTAGTGATCGTCCCCCTATTACTATTAACACTGGTGAAATGTGGGTTAGCTATATCTCTGCTTAACCTTTACGTAGTGCAAGTAGGATTTGTTATATTATGTTATTATTAGTGATAATTTCCCCGGTATCCAGCGCAAACACTCATCGTCTAACATCGACGTCTGACATCAACGTCAAACTGGTCCTGTTATCACAAACTGACTGACCCAGCCAGCTATCTAATTACGCAACACATTTTCGATTTGCAATTGAGTCAAATTGGTTTCGTTTGACTAGAATAGACTATAGACTAGTTTGCTTTCAAAAGTTGTAAATTGAAAGCAATTCTAGTCAAACGAAACCAATTTGACTCAATTGCAAATCGAAAATGTGTTGCGTAATTAGATAGCAGGTCAACAAGTGACGCGTGTAATGAATCGTGTTTGACGAAATCAGTTTCGTGTTTCGACTTAGGCCGTGCACAGACTTACTTTCTTAGACCAGGTTATCGTTCGATCTACCTATAATGATGGCGGCACACCGCAATAAAACAGCCAGACGACCATACAGTGTTATGTCAGCGATAGACAATACTGTAGTGACTAGGTCTGCGCACAGCCAGCACAGCAAGGTAGTGCTGCCAGTGGTTTGGATGGTATAAGGTATGCTGAAATGCTCGACTCGATTAAATTTTACACAAGACTTCCTTTTATAACGGAGGTAGTAATTACGGAACGATTTTTTAAAGTTTAAATAGGGGATGTAGTTTTATATGGATTTTCGGCATACTTTGCGATGGGAAATTCCATTGGGTACATGGTTTATGTCCTTATAATAAAACTGATTAAATGGGCTGTTGGAATAAATATTTTTGTTTAAGACAAAAGTCAAACTCAAACTCAAAGCATTTATTTCAAATAGACCAATAACAGGTACTTTTGAATTGTCAAGGGGTCGGTCAGTCAGAAATATGAAGCTAGTTGCCCATTCCAACGCGTAGTAGGTTCCTATAGAGAAGAACGGGCAAGAAACTCCACGGAAACTCTTTTAAATCAGAATATTTTTACAAAATATTGGTTACATCATCTATGTTGTAATTATACATGTGAAAACAATGTAAAAAGACGTGCACGTTAAAAGCGTCAGTAATAAAAATAAAATCAAAAACAATTCAAAAATTAAAATAAATTCAAATAAGCCGTGGCAGCTAAGAGATGACCAGTCCCCACTGACGGCGCCCGTTCACGAACATGACGCATGCATCAGCACCATTTAGCTCAACCATTTTGAAGGGAACTTAATGATCCAACACACACGCCACCACCAGCGAGACATTTGAGTGAGCATGACATACTCTCAACCGCCAGGGCACACTCAAGCCAAGGAAAGACGTACCCAGTAAATGGTAACTGTAAAGTAGGGACATAGTGCTCACACATGTGCTATGCAATTATAATATAAGTGAACATGGAAGTAAAACCAAGATTGACAGTGATATATAAATCTAAAACGACAATTTATCTCATCATTCAACACACAATGTGGCTTTCTTAAACAGCACATACCTGACATATGTGATACTCGTATAACAGTGACGGTTCGTAACTCGTAGAACTAAGCGTCATACCGCTTGCGAGGCTTAGGCGGCTTAACTCGAAGACGCTTTTATGTAATGATTAAAGTGTCGCTGGCGTCTATAAGGATATAATTTTTCAGCGTGTATGTAGGTTTGAAGATTAATCTGGGTCATAAGTAATAAAGGAAGAATAAATGTTTTAATATCACAGAAACATGTGCATTTAGATGTCACTTGTCTTCGAATTTTTGGTTCTAAGATATGCCGGGGTTCCTCACGATGTTTTCCTTCACTGTTTTGAGAGCTGTAGTGATGAAATAATTTACACAAAGTAAAGCGCCTGTCTAGGTTCCAACCTATCTACAACTCAAAAGTCACAGCCATTACCACTGGACCAACACTGCTCTTACTTCTTACTCTGCTCGAATACTTAGTATGACCAAATACATATCTAAAGGGAGTACAGGATGTAAACACAAGTTTTATAATGCCTAAAAGTATATGATCCACTGCAGTAAACAAAATCAGAAAAATATATGCTACACGCTGCGCCCCGCGGTTTCACCTGCATAAATCTCGATCCCGTTGGAATATCGGGATAAAAAGTCCTACCGTACCGTACCGCGTTTGAACATACGCGAAACGTAGTAAGGAGTTCCTAGAACATTGCATAGTCATCATTTCAGCCGAAAGACATCCACTGCTGGTTAGAGGCCTCCCACAAGCACCGTCACTTCGGCCGGTTCTGTGCTTCTCGCATCCAGCTGATTCCTGCGGTCTTCTCAAGGTCATCGGTCCACGTTGTGTCCTCCCAATGCTACGTCTTCCGGTACGCGGCCGCCACTCCAGAACCTTTCGGCCCCATTGGCCATCTGTTCTGCGAGTAATGTGTCCTGCCCATTGCCACTTAAGTTTGGCAATTCTTCGGGCTATGTCGGTTACCGTGGTTCTCCTGCGGATCTCTTCCTTTCTGATTCGATGACGTAGGGACACTCCAAGCATAGCCCCCTCCATTGCCCTTTGGGTGACTTTTAGCCTTCTAATAAAGCGTTTTGTGAGCGACCACATTTCAGTGGCAGCAGTCATCACTGGCAATACGCACTGGTCAAAGACTTTCGTCTTGATAAACTGCCTTGTGTGGGACGAGAAGATATTGCGTTGCTTCCCGAACGCTGCCCAGCCGAGTCGGATTCGACGATTGATCTCTAGAATATTTAATAGAACCAATGTACACCAGCTGTTCAAATGCCCTGGTATTGCAGGTGTTCATAGACGAAGGTGACTGTTTGTGTTTCGCCATCCAATAACACCCAAAAAAGTATAAAATAATATTGGTCTAGTTTTAATAAAGGGAAAAAAGTATAGTAAACTTCGGAATAAAAGTCACTCAAAGTTAAACGAAAGTTCTTTATTTGTCATTTGTTTCTTTTACCGCTAGACAGTAAATCGTTTCTTTGTCAATACATTTGTTATACTCAGATCTTTTATAGAAAAATATATTCTTCGGCGAATACTTGGTCATTTGGTCTATTTTAACAAGCTCAGATACTCGCAATTTAATGTTTTTCAGTCATATTGTAATCATTTAATCTTTCCAAAATTGTTTGTGTTGGCACAACGCATAGGTTGGCATGGCAATCGCAGAACGTGATCCCAAAATTTGTCAAACTGTCTAACATCTAAATGAGTCTATAATTTAGTCCACAGTTTTCTCAAAATGCGTGGTTATAAAATAAATAAAGTCTTTCTAATACCCCATCGGTACCACAAACTTCCTTTAGCCCACCTCTATTCCACCGTTTTAATATTCCGGAGATTGATCCGTTAAGCCTCTAAATTTTAATTTACTTCCGTGTGCCTACGCGTGTAATTATTTCAAACGATTTAAGCCTGGTTTAGTAAACCGTTGTATAATATGCTAGCAAAGCTGTAAATTCTCGAGGGTGTTACTATGTAATTACAAGTCTATGTTTATAATTATAATTCACATAATCGCCATTAAATTTGTGTTCTTCAACGTAGGTGTTAATAATGCTCTAAATGTCAAGCTTTAATTGGTCTTCCTATTGATTTGTATCATTGTTTCTGAAATTTCTTAATCATCCCTATCAAATAGACATTCTAATTTGTTAACCTATCTTTAACATTCTTATAATCTGTCGATAGAGACTGGATCCTGCGACACAGGGTATCCTAGTGTGGGATCCAGTGTCATACCTAAATATTATAACACTTGTTTGTTTATGAATCAATAAAACTTTTTTTTATTTAATTAAAGTCGCTTTTCGTGTCCGTGTGACCACGTTGTTCTTCAAAACTACGCAACGGATTTTGATGCGGTTTTCAGCCATCATTTAAATAATTATTTATTCTGGGAGGTTTATATGAATAAAATATTAATATTAAACTGACATAATAAACAAATCTCGATGTTTTGTCGTTAAAACCATGCGAAGCATGTGCGGGTCGTTGGTAATCAATAATAAAATTTTTGACATTGTCTATAATGTATTTCGTAAACCAACTCGAATGCCGAAGTTTGTAACTATATATTTTGAGCTGCTCTATGAACACAGTATTAAAAAGAAGTGGATCATCTCCAAAGTCATGTTCTAAAACAAATATGCCCTTGACGGACCAGACTAAAGCTCATTTCAAGGTAAACAAATCCTACAATAAGAAATCAACAACAAGCCTTGATCGTCATAAATGTGGCTTACAGAAACGCTACATTCATCAAGGATATCAGCATTCCAGTTAAGATTCGTACCTATTTATTTTAACATTCAAGTCACTAGCGACCAGACCACAGTACATTATATATCAGCAGATGAACTGTCAAGAAAAGAACGGTTATAATTTTTCGCTTTTATAGAAGGAAAATATACAAAGGATTTGGAAATGAGGTGGACCTTGAATGAGTGCGTAATTTCTGAAGGTCCATTTACAAGTGAACTGGGAAGGGCACCGTGTGGTTTAAGTCGGTTAGTGTGGAGCTTCTTGCTAGTTCTTCCTCCACGTTGATAAGAAGAAGAGAATCAAAAATCCATCCATGAGCAGGTATATTCAATTCAAAAGCTTTAGTGAGGTTTGTATTTGTGTTTTGTCTCAGTCTGGAACTATATCTATTTATTAACCTTCCAGTGGTCACACCCATGCGCCGAACAAAAAAAGTCGCGCGCGGTCTGTGATTCCGCAACTTAACGTGTCTTTACGTGTCGTGACTGAATATTTCCTGACATTGTTTTATAGCACATAATAAAAGAAGTGTATAAATAAAATCATTTTTTATTTAAAAAAAAATAAAAAAATTGGATTGCATTTGGATTATACATAATAGTTAATAGCGTTGCAGGAATAGCCCCTCCAGAGATTTGAAAGAAAGTACCTAGGCTATTGAAAAAAGGAAGCAGGGGAAAGACAAACGTCATCCACTTTACGTCGTCGTAATAGTTTCCTTATGTCAACCACTAAATGACGTTGGTCTAGTGCGGCACGATTAAAACCGTGGCTTCTCAAATATCCTCCTCCAGCTGATTATGTTGAGCCTGTAGAAAAGCTTCCATGCCATGATCCACCTGGAAATTTCATAACCGACTAAGAACGTGAGGCAGCTGCAGGTACAACTTAATCAGCTCGGGTTACTCCGATGAGCCACAGTGCACATCGCAAACTGTGCTTCACCTCTTGTCTTGCTCTCTTTGCAATAACCCCTGCACTATGGAAGACCTTTGTGAGGACAGCGATAATGCTGTCGAAGTGGCCGAATTCTGATCGAATCTTATTTAAAATTTATAAATCGTTACGACGATGAAGAAGAAGAATAGCTGAAAGCTGGCCTCCTATTACATGGGACTTAAACATGACTGTTGAAATGTGAGTGTGCACTATAGAGAAAACAGACATGACGTGTTACTGTTTACGAGGATACTGTGGCACAACCGCGGCGTTCCATTTGAATCTCTAAAACTCTACAGTGAGTGTTTGCTGTAAATTGTAGTGGATGCATTTCGTACATGTTCGTGGTTTATCTTCGTCGGTTGATGTCTTGAATATGGAATGCAAAACGTTATCATGCAAATGTCACTGGTTATTTGTTATATGCAGTCGGAATTTAAGGGTGCGAGCTTGAATAGACTTTGATTTAGTGGGTAAAGTTGTAAGGCGTTTTTGGTTTTTGGTACGTTAAAGGGAACTTAATACTCTCATTTCACAAGATAACCATCCGGGTTTCCTAATTCTATAGACCATCACAGAGGGCCTCATCACCAAGAACAAATTCCGTACTCGTGGTTCGTGATTACCACTTCTTTACGTGGAAAATCTTCAGTTAGTTGAATAATTAAAAGGAAAATCTGATTCACATTTGATTGTCGTGGACTAAAAAATAAAAACAATTAAACAAAATATAGTGTCCGTAATTTCTTGCCCTGCAATAAGCGTTGAATAAAAATGTTGGCATTCACCGCTAGTTTTTACGAAGCAGCAGAAATATTTCGCTTCGCATACCGCCAGTAGTCACGCGTGGCGCGAGAAAAAACAATATTTTTGTACAATTTAAATGCAAAGCTAAATCAGAAAATGGTTTAACATTTACGTTGCACTTTTTGGGAATAAAATGCACTCTTAATACATTTTTGGGGGCCGTAAAAACGTTATATACCTAATTGTAGTCTTCAAAATTAGTAACTTGGTAAGTTGAAATGTTGTCAACTGCTGGTCAAGTTGCATCATCAGAAGATACAATTCTCTGTCATTTCATCAAATGGTTGTAGATTGATTTTAATCAATAGTGTTGTCAGCAAATTTCTTTGATAATACTGTTATTGGCTAGAAGTTGATTTTCAAAATAAGTCAGGTTAATGATTCTTAATTTAAATAATAATCATTAATTAACCTGGCTTGCTGATTCACCTAGATTTTTACTGACTAAAACCCACCCGTATTTCTTCCGTTGCCTGTGTGCCAGGGCCGCGATATCCCTTTCGGACAAACTCGCAACCTTCCTCTACGGTCTACCTTCCTTCTTCTTTTCGGTCTACCTTCCTGCCAGAGGAAGGTAGACCCCCTAGATAGTTTTAAAGTAAATTTTCGATAATTTTTAATGAATATTCAGAAAAATACGGGCGGTCACATTCCCATGGGCGGCATTGTATTATAGGAACCAGCATTTAAAAGTTACTAAACCAAAATTCCGTATTCAATTTTATAAGTGTAGTGATTAAATTTTTTGGTGTAACCTCACGTTATCCACTATCCACCTAACAGTAATTGTGGGTATCTAGTAATACAACCTGTAACCGAACGTTCAATATTAGTCGCAATCAGCGTAACGGCGGATCCATTAAATTGGACAAATGGCTCCAATCACGGTCCAATACGGTTTTATTTGCTGTATAGTCTTGTTAAAGAGACAGTTCTATTATAGCCAGTAAAGCATTTAGCTTGTCAAGTATTGTAATTAGCAGAATCTAAATACAAGAGACGATAAAATGACCTGTTTAGGGGCATGAGGAACAGGGTTTAAAGTTCACTCATCCCCCATAGAAAAGGAAGGATCCTCCGACCAGACGGGTGTGATGTCTGGCGGGCAACTGCCCAGAGGTTGAAGTCGGGAAGCTTGTATATATGTTTATCGCGCGGTAAACTCTAATTGCGCGATGCAGGATTTGTGTGACGTCAGGATGTTGTGTGACGTCAGGTCTTTGATGCGTAGTTCGCATGTAGCGATGTAGATGCCGCTACAACCTGTATACATAAATAATCATTGTATTGTCACTTTAAAGCCACGTGCAGACAGGCGCGACGCGACGGCCCGACGCGACACTGGTAATTGTTCTACCGTGAAGTTTTCTTAGAAATTGTTTTGTTAGAGTCGCGTCGCGCCATCGCGACGTGAATGACGTCACGTGTGTTTATCTACAGAGCGTTTTTTCCATCAGTTTTGCAAACCTCGCTGCCATCATTTTCATGACAGCCGTCACTGCGGCCATTATGTGGTGGCCACCGCTCTTCTAGGAAACCGTAGTTTAACCTTAAAAGCGTTACTACTCTATTCTACAGAAGCATGCATTGCGAGATACGTCAGTGAAACGTTAGTGGAATGAATTGGCTCCTACCAAGGTAATTGTCTATATAGTTTCTTTTTAACCGACTTCCAAAAAGGAGGAGATTCTATGTACGAAGCGTATGTATTAAAAAAAAATATTTATCGATTTCTTCGTAAATTGTGTACCGATATCTAAAAATTCATTTTTTTTAAGGGTGGTTCCCGAGGTGGTCCCATATTTTTTTTTTACTTTACTTGGATAGTTTATGAGTTAGCTTCAATAATACGTTTTTTTCCCATTTAATCTATATGGATGATAAAATGATGATAAGTTCCTGTCACTGTTATTTACGAAGCAGGTAGTGGTATTCGAATTTGTGTGGGGAAGGTACCACAGCTAAAAACATTTTACAAAAACAAAACAACCGACAAAAACAAAAGACAAAAAAACACTACAAAGTGAAAAATAACTTTAATTTTGGAAGTCGGTGGCACTTGACAAAACGAAATTTCAAAACCAAAGACAAACCAACATCTGATATTAAAGTTATTTTTCACTTTGTAGTGTTTTTTAGTAGGAAGTATACCTTTTATCAGTTTCAGTATCAGGAGCTAAGGCAGGGCTAAGTAATAACAGCCGCATGGGTCGATCCATCAGGTTAAGCTACGTTTGCCGGGGTTGGTCCGTGGATGGGTGGCCATCTTTACATACCGAGACTCCTCCGTGCCTCAAATAGCACGTTAAGCTGTTGGTCCCGGCTGTCATTCGTGGATATTTGACAGTCGTTACAGCTCGTCAGAAGCCCGAAAGTCTTACACCAGTCTTACCAAGGGGTATCGTATTACCCTGTTACGGGATGTGGAGGTCAGATAGGCAGTCGCTCGCTAGACTGCAGGCCGACCCCAACATAGTTGGGAAAAGGCTAGACAGATTGATTTTATACCTTTTATCAGTTTATGACGTTACCACGTCGTGAATGCATTTCCGTATACATAGCAAAGACGAGACTGCAATGTAAGCAGGTAAGATACACATATGTTATGTACCTAATGTATGTACTGTCGAGGTCGGAGTGCAAACGAGATCATATTGCGGACTGTAGGAATTCTTTATACAGTCGAACGGAGTTCCTCTGTCTATCCTTTCCGCATTTCAAAGCTTACGAGCATAAAATGTGCGAATATAGATTCACAGTATACAATGAAGATGGTCTAAAACTTGCTTGAAAATGTAATTTTAGATGTGAGAATACGGAATTACCGATGCTGCATTGTTGTTCGATTCCTAAGCAGGTTCTTTCATGGACCGGATCATCGTTCCTCGGTACATTTGCATTGAACTTGTACAAATCAAACCATCATCATCATCAGTTTATCAGCAGTCCACTGCTGGACATAGGCCTCTCCAATTGCACGCCATTCAGCTCAACTCTCGGCAACTCTCATCCAGCAGCTACCTGCTACCTTGCGAAGATCGTCACTCCACCGAGCCTGAGGGCGTCCCACCTTACGTTAGCCGATTCGCGGTCTCCACTCAAGAACACGTCTACGCCAACGGTCATTGGTTCTACGGCTAATATGGCCGGCCCACTGCCACTTCAGCTTGCTTATTCTGTGAGCTATGTCGACAACTTTGGTTCTCTGCCGGATCACCACGTTCCGGATTCGATCCCTCAGTGAGACTCCAAGCATAGCCCGCTCCATAGCCCGCTGAGCGACCTTGAATTTATGAACCAGCCGTACCGTGTGTGTCTATGTTTCGGCTCCGTAAGTCATAACAGGCAGGACGCACAGATTGAAGACCTTCGTCTTTAGGCTGCGTGGAATACGCGACGAAGCTTCCCAAACGCTGCCCAGCCCAGCTGAATTCTTCTGTTAGCCTCCCTCTCAAAGTTGTTCCATTCATTAATCCATTTAATTTTTATTTTTGTTTATCTTGTCCCGGTATGGAGTCGACAGAGCTTAATTCGCCCGTCTCATCTATGTTATCTTTATCATTGTTCTTCATATTTATAGCCTTGACGGGATTGCGTACAAACTATACAGCAGTTAAAACCGAAATTACAAACCATGGAGAGCAGTGGTAACGAGCGCGATACACGAGTCGTGTGTCCAATCCACGCCTACTTTACTGTGTGTAAATGATTCCAACACCACTGCTCTTAAAATGGTAAAGGAAAAATATCGAGAGAAAACGAGCATGACCGAGAAAAAAAAAATTAAGACGTGACATCTACCAACCAGCACTGGGCCCACGTCGTTAATACAGCACACTTCTCGAAGAGAGGAGGCCTGAGTACCAAAAGTGGGAACATTTGATAGGGCCTGATTATTCCAGTTTAAACTTTCAAAATAAACACTTTTTATGTATCTACCTACCTATGCAGATAACGTAACATGGTAGAAAAGCTTTCTCATAGGTAGATACTTACTTATAAGTGGATATAACATTATTTTTATGACAGATAATGTATTTTTGATGCGCTTGGCTCCGAAAGCACCCTATAGTGAAATGAGGAGAAAACTGCTTCCCGGATGAGATAAAGTTTTGACTGCAAATATTGTCAACGGTAACCTACAAAGCGTAGCAAGTAATTAAGTAACCATAGCAACATGTTCAGATCAAATTATTCAATTACTGTTTTTTTTTTTGTTCTTCAGAAAGATCAGGTGCGCAGTACTCGCAACGCAACGCGTTTATGACCAGTTGTATAAACGTAAACGAGGCAAAACGATACTGTAAAGTGTGGATCGTAGCAGGTGCAGATGCAGGTGCAGATGCAGGTGCCGGTGCAGGTGCAGATACAGGTGCAGGTGCACGCAGCACCCTCATAGAAGGAAAGCATAGATCAATTTATTTGAAAATTATTAAAGGCAGAAAGTTAAAACTAGAAGAACTCTGTCGAATGTAACTATGTTCTATTTCCCAATTGGAGACGATCATATTTTTAAAAACCTGATTGATTGTCTCTCATAAAAAAAATCTTAAGAAAAATAAATACTTACAAGTATCTCATTAGCCAAGCTATAAATAAGCGTTACCTTGAAAGTTTCGGTCTCGAAAAATATGTACGTAGGTACCAGTAGGTGAATCAATTAAACCACCTTTACGCATCAGGTGCATATTTTCCTATGCCGAGAAAGGTCGATTAATGTTCCCTCGTCGTTACGTCATTATTAAAGCAATCTGTTATTACTTTATACCATTTACGAGCACCTTCATCAGTATTTTCCTACAATTGCCGAGCACATAAGTGTCGAGGTGCGCGGGCGTTGCGCCGCCCGTTTCATTATGTCTTACAAAATGTATTGGAACGATGCACGTGGCGCAGAACATACTCAAGAGGCGTGGCGCGGGCGAGGCGACGCCCTGTGGATCGAACAAAGGCTCTCGAAGACATTGGAGCTTACATTTTAAAGTGTCGGTTTTTTGCTTGAAATATCTTCTATTAGACAATATTATGCATAAATATATCATCATCATCTGGTAGGCAAATTGGCAACTTATCTTTTTTTGTAAAAAATATGTATGGAGCTAATATTTATATCTCCGGAACGGAGAGAATAGTCGTTTTATCCTTCCACATGGTGATGTAACTATTTATTTATGATTTTTTGACACATTTCTTATAACGGGATTTAGTGCGTATTTTTTTTAAACCTATTTTGAAAAAAATAAGTATGTCAAAAAATTATAAATGAATAGTTACATCACCGTGTTCAAGGATATAACGGCTATTCTCTCCGTTCCGGAGATATAAGCAATATAAGTTGGCAATTTGCCTACCAGATTGTATCCTATGATATATACGTATTTATGCATAATATTGGCTATTAGAAACCATTTCAAGCAAAAAATCGACACTTTAAAATGTAAGCTCCAAAGTCTTCGAGAGCCTTTTTTCGATCCACAGTGTGACGGTGCGGCGCGGGCGCGGTGTGTGTATGTTCCGCGCCACGTTATTCCTATACATTTTGTATGAAATATGAAACGGGCGGCGCAACGCCCGGGCAAACCGACGCCACACCTGCGCCACTAGCCATTTGTGTATGTCCAGCGCCTAAGGATCACAGCAGGTCGCGTTGTCTGCCTACCCCCATAGGAAGAAGGCTTAAGTTTATGTATGTATGTATGTATTCAATTGGATTTATATATTTTGGTAAGCACTGATGAGTCTTTAATTGGGTCGCAAGGTTTTGTTAGTAAATTAAGCACTTTAGAAGTTAAGCTTTCCCTAAATTAAATTGTTAACGGCACCTACGTGTAACCCCTTTCAACTTTTTACACGTAGATATCGATTTCCTGTCTTCGAAAAAATCGGTTAACGATGACTGTAATTCGTAGAATCATCGCTAACCGATTTTTTCTATTATGTGGATTGTAAACTTGTACTTTTCGGACTTGTCTTTCTTCGTCGAAAGACAAGTGCCCGTATACAGAGTATTTCTTTTACGTATCAATTTAATGTTTTTGTGAATTTTATTTTTTTAAATTTTTTAATGGCAATATTTTATTTTTTGTATGTTACGCTATTGCGGTTTAACGGGGACGCCTTTCTTTTTATTTAATTTCCTATTAGTAGAGTATAAAATGCTGCGCATTTTGACACAAGTATGTTGTAAGATTTTCTAAATAGTTTCTTTTCAACACAAGAATAACTAAAATGTATGATCACAAATACAATACAAAATGTATGATTACAAATACAATAAATTCAACAACAACAAAATGCATCTGTAGCCGAACTAGGCAAAACCTGTATTTCGGCTATCAGCGCCAATCTCCTCGGATAATTTTACATTTATCATAGCCATTAACATGAATTTTTACAAGGTAATTAACAGTAGTGTTATTTTGCACATATTATTATATTTTATTATAATATGTTGAGTATGAATGCATGCTTTCTTTAATTGACATACTGTAGTTATTATGACCCGTTTCGCCATTTTGTCGGATTCGATTCTTCAAACACTTAGGACTTAACATTTAGGACTAAGTATTGTATTTATTCATTTTATTGTATTTTGTTATTTCACTATATGCTGCACCGGTTGAAGTCATCACGTCAACGCCGGCTGTCGCTGTAAACCAGCGCTGGGGCTCTGTCTCGCATAGGATCGCAGCATTATGCTGAGCGATGGCCGTTTTGCGTGGATGTGACGCATATTTTCCCCAAATTGTTTATTTTCGTGTTTTGTTCTTACCTTGCGTCATGTGTACCGCAAATAAACGTACTTTCTTTCTTTCTTTTCTTTTTACTTCTGTATTGGGACTTTAGAAACTTCGTAGATACAGTGTGCAATTTTGATTTACAAAACTACGAAAGTTTTATCTATACGTGCTTCTTTGATATTTTCCGTGAACGTGGAACGCGAGACTCCGAAAGTATAATTAGAAACAGAAATAATGTATCACAATACATTTATTGCTGAGAAAACATAATTAATATTTGTAGCTTAGACGAGCACTTGTTATTTTTACTTACTCGTTGGTAATAATCGGAATTGGTTTTATTCGATACCTACTCAAAGAAAAGGTCAAAGGTAATCGATTCGTGTGCCGCTAGCGCTGAAATTACACGATCAGGATTCTATTATAATAATCTGAATATTTGAATAGACTTTTGTAGGTCAACCACCCAAATATGTTCTGGTAAAGTCTACTTACTATCTGTGTCACGTAATCCTTGGTATAATTATAATTTTGAGTTTATTATAAAAATCTATCTGCCTAGCCTTTTCCCAACTATTCTGAGGTCGGCTTCCAGTCTAACCGGATGCAGCTGAATACCAGTATTTTACAAGGAGCGACTGCTTATCTGACCTCCACAACCCAGTAACTGAGTAATACGATACCCCTTGGTAAGACTGGTTGTCAGACTTTCGAACTTCTGACGACCCGTAACGACTGTCAAAGATCCACGAATGACAGCCGGGACCAACGGCTTAACGTGCTTTCCGAGACACGGAGGAGTCTCGGTATGTAAAGATGGCCACCCATCCACAGACCAACCCCGGGAAGCGTAGCTTAACCTGATGGATTGAACCGTGCGTAAAACGTATGAACGGATTTGGATGAAATTTGACTTGGAAAATGATATACGCTATATCATTTTCCAAGTCAAATTTCATCCAAATCCGTTCATACGTTTTAGCGTGGAAGATTAACAAACAAACAAACTCACTTTCGCATTTATATATATATTTTATGTACTAGCTTTAGCCCGCGGCTTCGCCCGCGTGGAGGTCAGAAATTATCCCACGGGAACGCACTACCGAGACAAAAAGTATCCTATGTTTTAATCCAGGTTATAAATTATCTGTGTGCCAAATTTCATCCAAATCTGTTTCGCCGATTTTGCGTGATTGAGTAACAAACATCCAAACATTCACATATAAATGTGAATGTTTGAGAATTTTAAGTTGGATAAGTTAGGATTTAATCTAACCTGAATTGGCTACGCATACTTTCATCTACCAATATGGCAAGCCACAGACGTATTTCAAATAACATTTATTCGAAATCATAACAGTGCTACTAAACCTAAAAGTTATAAACATACATATATTTCCGGATCTCCGATTCCGTTAAGGTCGGCTGCACACGCGGTTGCTGACCAAGGAAGTGTTGAGGTGCCGCCGCATCTTTATCTCGGCCGTTTATCAAATACATTCACAGTCCCCAGTGAAATTTATTAGTTTTCGAATGGCCACCTCTGCAGTGTGACTTGGCGTTATTGCGGGGGAAAGAAATCGCTCGTGAAATGCGACTTTCCTATCCTTAGAGTTAAGTTTTTGTTGAGTTACGGGGATGTGTGGTGTTTACTTATGTGAGTTTGGAATAAAAAGGAGACTTTTCCGACTTACCTTAATTGTTAAAACGTTTTCCATTACTTAACTACTGAAAAGCAACCCTGACGCCAGTAGCAGCGAACAAGTTATTCATTGATTCAACAAGTTATTTATTTATTTAGGAGCTCTTACCAATCCTGTATACACCTTTCTTCTCAGAGATGTCAGATAGGAAACGCCGAACTCATCTAGCTAATTTTTAATATATTTTTAATATGACGTGTAAAAGTGATTCCAATATCCTATTTACAGAATCAATCAATCTAGCCCCAACAGTATTGGGGTCGGCTTCCAGTCTAACCGGATGCAGCTGAATACCAGTATTTTACATGGAGCGACTGCCTATCTGACCTCCGTAACCAAGTAACTGGGTAATACAATTACCCCTGGTATAACTGGTTGTCAAACTTTCGGGCTTCTGACGACCTGTAACGACTGTCAAAGATCCACGAATGACAGCCGGGACCAACGGCTTAACGTGTTTTCCGAGGCACGGAGGAGTCTCGGTATGTAAAGATGGTTACCCATCCACAGACCAACCCCGGCAAGCGTAGCTTAACCTGATGGATCGACGAGCTGCTATCCTATTTACAGAATAAACAATTTCATGTACTTTTAAAAACAATTAGCTCTCAATAGATACAGATTTTAATATTAATTGATTTCGAACAGAATTTCATTCCTTTGAACTGTGTTTACGTAATACGTAAATATTAAAGCCATGATATTATTTTAATAAAATTATATCCATATCTTTCCACATTAGCAGATTTAAAACGTATTAATTTTAGTGCAAAGCAATTCTCCTATTTGACCTAAAAAATATTTCGCTTTATTTTGCTTTATTCGTTGTTACAGAATGTGACGATCATAGAGGTTATGAAACAGAGTAAAATAAAGCTTGTTATGTTTATTGTGTTTGATTTTTTCATCATGTTTGACAACTTGTTTGATTACAAATTCATACGTTTTATTATAGAATAGAATCGCTTTATTTTGGACAATATTTATTTAATCGCTTTATTTCGCTTAATGTCGTGATGGCCCAGTGATTAAGGCCTCGCCTCTCATGCACAAGGTTGTGGATTCAAATCCGGGCAAGTACCAATGTGACTTTTTCAATTCATATGTACTTTCTGAATTTGTCTTGGACATTACTGACATCGGTGAAGGAAAACATCGTGAGGAAACCTGGACTTTATAGTTAATATAATTCTGAAATCACCAACCCATCTTGAGCAAGCGTGGTGATCAATGCTCGTGCCTTCTCTGTATGAGAAGAGGCCTTTGCCCTGCAGTGGGACAGTAACAGGCTGATATTTTTTTTTTTTTTTTTTCGCTTGATATCCTTAAAGTGTTAGTAACATACAAAAAATAACTTATTGCCTAGTGTTAGTAAAAATCAACCTCCGCACAAACTGCTGTACAATCGGAGAGTCGAAGCTCTCGGCTACAGTTTTCAGGATGCAGTTTTGACTGCCCCTCACTCTCAGTAGCGACGCAGTTTTTTTGCGCATAATTGCATAGAAGCCGTCGGTGCGGGCTTGCGCAAACATTTCCGACGCGCTACAGGAACGAGGCAGCCTCAACAACATCCTGAAAGCATTGTTAAAGTGGACGCGCAGGACATCCAGCGATCTTTTAGTACAATTGACCCATAGATTGCCCGTTATTATGTTATTCGATTAGATTTATGGTTTTTCATCAGCCGTTGACTGTTAATTTGACATGCTTATAGCCTTTTCGCTATGCCACCGTGGTGTGAGTCTATTTTGACATCACTTTTATAAGACTGATTACCGAACTGTCCCGTCATGCGCTCGCTCAAAACGCCGTTGAATGAATACGTCACACTAGACCACTGAATCAGGATGGGGTCTTGTGGTGACAGTTATGCAATTTGATTTCCTTTATTTTATTGTATTTAATACGAAGTCAAATATTAGGTACAGGAATAAACATTATTCTACGATGTTCAGCATATCTATAGTCTGGCCAGTCTAAAATATATTTTAGCCACATGGCACGGGCCATGTATCATTGTTACGATGAACTAACCCGCTAAATCGGCGACTATGTTAAAACCTTTTTTTAAGGCATGACAAAACGTCGCAAAGGACCCACATGTCCGATATACATATTCAGCAGTCGCCAAGATTTTGAGTGTGTGTGATTTAGGTAGTACAGGTGTAATATAACAATATGACACCTAATGGCGGAGAAACGTAAAGGTGAGATGCAAATAACCTCTGGAGCTGAGACGTGCTTCGCGAAGTTTGAAAGCACGAGTTGAATACGAAAGTTACGGCACCCGTGCACCAGGATAACTGGCACAAGTGACTACAATATACTTTAAAGTCAGTGTAAGCCAGGGAAGCGGTGGCCCTTATCGCACACGTGATTTGAATTCTTCACACACTTTTATTCGACCAATATGACAAAAATGTTTGCGACGACTGCGCTTTGAATACATAAACACACAGATTTTTAAATTTCTTCTCTTTATTTTAGTTCTCCGGGGAATAAAGTGCGACTTTTGTCTCGCGTGAGTCCTTTGGGGTGGAATACGGCAAGAAAATAAAATGTTCGTCGAATGATATTATTGTATTGGAATAACGAGATGTCTGTATGATATAAATGACATGAAAAATAACATATAAAATGACAAATTATCACACTTATACGACAATAATTTCCAGAAACGCAAGATCGAAAAAAGATTGCCACTTCAATGATTAGCTCGAAGTCAAAGGTTGACACCAAAAACACGGGTAAGCATTAGTGCTCAGGTCGACGACGCCGTCGCCGCGCCGCGTCGTCACCGCGCCTCTAACTTTACGGTGACGTCTCTTTGAGGTGCGCGTGGAATACAACGCGCCGTCGACCCGGGCCTGGTCCTTATCGGACGGCGACCTACCCATTGCTCACCGTCCGCAAGCCCGCGCCTACGGTGGCCGGAAGTCGGCTCTCGACACCCGACGCCCGGGGCGTCTCCTGCGGCGACTAGGGCCGCGAGGGCTTGTATCTCCCTCGCGCGCTCCGCCTCCTCCTTTGCGAACATAACTGCTTCGCAGAAGGAGCCGTTGTTGATACCTTGGGTTACATTATTGTAATTTTCACAGGGATCTCTCTTTTTTTATAAATTCGCTGATGTTATTCTAATGTAGCTTTCTATAATTAATTCAAAAATATCGTGAGGAAACCGGCATGCCCGAGACATATTTCTCGACGGCATGTGAAGCCAAGTCAGAGGCCCATGGGCGGCTTAAAAACTCTGACACCATGTTAGTCACTAACCACACGAGAAGAAGACGAAGATAGGTGGTTTTTTAAATCGGTTAAGTATTTTTTGAGTTAACCATTACAAATAAACATGTTTCTTACCTATAAAGCTACAAACATACAATAAATCAAAACTTCTTCTTTATAATATTAGTTTAGATTTAGATTATAAAATTATTTACAAATTAATGTTATTCTGAAATTGTTTACTTGTTGTGATGAGATTTATTTATAAAACGATTCCAGTATAAAGCAATTACCGCTATAAATAGATTACCGTGCCTACGTTTTTCACGGTCGACGAAGTTGTTAATTTGTTATCATAATAAACACACACAAACTCATGCCTTCTTCTCATCGGGGTAGGCAGCAACAACAGAACGCCGCCTGCTGCAATCGACCTTTTGCTTCGTTTAGGTCCAGCACGCGTAGCATGACAACCATAGAAACGGTTTTCTACGGGATTTGTCGACGGAAGAATAGACAATATGACAGATTGTGTATGTTTATCTGTCATTTTGTCTATTCTTCCGTCGACAAAACCCGCTTCTATTGTGGTCATGCTAAGCGTACAGGTCGGGCAAAGTGTTATTGGGTTTTTCCATCTGAAATTTCTTAGTAGTAGCCCGGAGTCTGGATTTGTGCCCGGTTGATGACAATAAGCTCGCCCCCTATTACATATGACTTAAACATAACTGGCGAAATGTGGGTGTATTATTATAAGTACACTTCTGCTCATCCGATGGGGAACCAAGGACTGATGTTCTGTTACGTTATCTTATTGTCTTCCCGCGAAGTATGACCACCATATTCCAGACTCACACTAAATAAAACTAAACAAAAGATATTAAACTTTTTGCCTTGCCACGACCCACTGGACTAATAGCCGCGATTGACCACCCCTAGCCTATGTTAACGAATGCACAATAAATGTGTAGCATAGGTCTTTATTAAAAAAATACGAATCTAGATTTAAAATTATTATTTAGTATTTCGTATATAGTCCGATTTCATAAATATTTAGGTAGGTATTCTTTAGTTTGGTTCTCGCATACGGGCCTTTATCCTATAGTTTGTAGTGTTTACTGATTCGTTTAAGTGTCGGCCAGTAAAACCAGATTTTAAAGAGTTTTATTGCCGCCACATTGTATCAGTCCAACAAATTGTGTAAGAACGTTTTCACATAATATGGTGTTTCTTGCTCGAAGTAGGTAGCATGATCGCCCAGTGCATCCTGGGCAGTCAGCTGCGATATCACAATTTTAAGGTAATTTATAAGACGACTGACATATTACACGTGTCGCTTCGCTAGAAAAATGAGAGGTTATTTGGGGGTTCAAGACGGTCTCCTGAACCCTCCAGAACAATTTTTTTTGCCAGAGACCTTTCTTTTTTTAAACAAATATGTTTTTTTTATGTAAGTTTTAAAAAAAACTACATACTTTTTTACGGAAGAAGGATCGAGCGTGGCGAGCTTGTGAGTGAACAAAGACCCCGCTATTCTCTCCGTGGTTGTTTTTTTATACCACGCCTTACTTCAAAAAATTATATATACCATAAAACATTCCCTTTTTAAAGTTTGACCTTGACCTTCGAGACGTTTGACATTGACCTTGAAAACGTGCTGTCTCTTGTGAACTTGTGGGAAGGGGTATGACTTGCCCTAAGTTTCATTTATCAGATTTTTATGAGATTTAAGTCATATAAAAGAATCGTTAAAAAAAAACTATGTATCTGCAACGGAGGGGAAGTGGGGGGTCTAATAAACTTCATAGAGCCCGTGCTGATACGTGTGAAGAAGAAGACGAAAGTATCTGAATGAACCACCAATCCCCAAAGTATGGTAAAAATCTTGCAATAAATCATAAAACCGACAGTAAAATAAAACAAATAGCTATAAAACTGTAATAAAGTCAAAGCACGGGTAGTATCAAAGAAAAAAACAGTCCCAAGCGATGTTGAATGTATGTAAACATCATATGATTCAGTACTGACGTATCTACGTAGGTTTCAGAGCGTGTTTGAATACAATGGAGGTCCCGAGGCGACGGTAGAGTGCCCAAGGCTTCAACGCTACTCGGAATAGAACTACCACCGTATCTCATAAGATATGGAATTCTTAAAAGATGTAGGTGAATTGGATTTTAAGATTAGCCGTGGAGGGAGTTTTATGTTAGCGTAGTTGTGTTTGAATTGGGTTTTTAGTATTAGGTTATTTTCTAGATAAAAATCATTTTGCAAGAACATTAAATGAAAGAATGACGGTATGTTAATTATCAATGAATTTTAGAGATTAGATAGAAAAACCTCAATAATACTTTGACCAACCCATCGGACTAACGAGTTCACAGGACAGTGAACCAAAAATTCCAACTCAATAACGCCAGGAATACACCTCCGCCGCGAAACCGTAGCAGCGGAACCGCAGTAGTTCACCTCAACTGGCTCGCGTCATGTTCCGCTACTCGAACATGACGCGAGCCAGTTGAATTGAACTACTGCGGTTTCGCGGCGGAGGTGTGCTACCGGGGTTAATAATTTCTCACACCCTTAGTGACTTTTTTAGGTTCACTTACTTATAATGTGAAAAGACTGCTTTAATATGCAACGACATCTAAAACACATTTCTTAAATTTATTTTGTAAAGTTTGTACTAAAAGATGAAGATAAGTGCGTCGTAAACTTTGAAGCGGCGAAGAATATTTTGGGTACCTATCGTTAAACTTCTAGAAGTATACAATTTATTATGCGATCCTTTAATTTATAACCGAACAACTATCTTTAAAAGTAAATATTCATCCATAAATTTTAAATAAAGGTGACTCGGTTCGCGAAGGCAAACAAACTGAATTTTCAGTGTAATACGAGTTAACCAGACTAACCAGAGTTATACCATATTCTCGTTTTGTAAAGTGATGCATGCAATCACGCTATGCCAATAAGCAATTTAACTTTCGAACTAATGAAACGCGCGATAGGTTAATTACAAGCGGAGCGAAGTGAATGGAGAGTCTTCTACCGTAGTCGGCATACGAACAAAAAACAGTCTGACAATACCAGACACGGTGAAAACACCATAGATTTACGCAGCTATATATACAGTCGCATTTACGTCCGTATGACGCGGGAAGCACAAGTTAAGACGAGCATGACAAGTGATGTTTTGAACAGAAACAATGAAGCCGAGTATCGTCGCAGACAACCGCACTGCATGATAACAAGTGTTCAAGCAAAATTGTATGTACGTTTTTAGGCAAACTCCCAAGAGAAAAGGAGATATAACAATGCTTTTGTTTACTTTCATCAGCCCCTGAGTGATGTTTGGATCCGTATTATGAAATTTATACGAAAAAGGAAACAAAGTGAGTTGGGCCCTTGTTACGTGAAGTCTTATAGTGGTCAGAGTGGTGAGGCAGATCCGTTTACGTATAGTTTATATTTATATTTGTTAGTGTTTTCTTATTTGTTTGGGAATATGAACCTACACGTGTAAGTTTCAGTGACGTAACACATTAGTAACACTTTCACAGTCCCCTGTCTATTAACTTAATCAGATAGTCAGAGTGTCAGATTAATACAAGACTTTTCACGATCGCATAATAACGACTGTTTCAAAGAAAGAAGAAAAACTAAACTGTCTCGTTGGTCTAGTGGTCGCAAGCGCTACTGCTGAGCATAAGGTCCTTGGTTCGATTCCCAGGTCAGGCAAAGTGTTATTGGGTTTTTCTGTCTGGAATTTCACTGCAGCAGCCCGGAGTCTGGATTTGTGTCCGGTTGATGGCAATAGGCTCGCCCCCTATTACATGAGGCTTAAACATAACTGGTGAAATGTGGGTGTACTATATGGTGCACCTCTGCCCAACCCTTCGGAATAACAAGGCGTGATGTTATGTTAAGAAAAACTTTTTCATTAGGAGCTGGCTAATCCAGCTCTACTGGACCTAAAGGATTTCTGTTTGACCAACTTCTGCCTAAGTTGCAGTGACATAGCTGGGTAGTTAGGATATAAGGAATACGTACAGTCACGAGAGCTAGCCACTTAGCAAAATTTAAAAGCGATTTTCTCATGGAATAACGACTGCAACTTTGAAATAAGAGCTATTCCATATTAGTGTGGGTTCCAAAATACTATGTTCGTAACAAAATAAAATTACAATCAACACAGTGGGAGAAAATCACTTTTAAAAGTTGGTAAGTGTATACATATTAGTGCTCGTGACTGTACACTAAGATAACTAAATTAATAAATATTCAATTAATCTCACAGAATTGGCAACACAGCTTATGTTTGTGGGAAAGGAAAACCTTTCCGTCGTCAGACCCTTTTGAAGGGTGTGCGAATCCTCGAGAAGAAAGCTATGGGCCTCACCACCAAACAGATATCAGTTTTATGTCACACAAAATAAGGTGTATTTTCAATTGCACTGAATAATAGAAAATAGCGAAAATCCTGGCAAAACACACCATGTAACGTGACACTCTCAGAATTATGTTTCATATTTTTTGTTGCAAATCCAAAAAATAAAGGTGCCATCCTGACTCCTAAATTGACCTTTACATTTGTTATTTCTTTTGTGCCGTTCAACGGTTTATAAACCATTTAGTTTGTGTGTGACTTAGGTTTATTTTACTACGCCTTTTTTTTTTTTTTGAGATTGGGAAATCATCAAATTACTTCTCCCGTCCTGGGCGGAGCGGAAGGGCGTGTCAGACTTTTACTGACTAAAACCCACCCATGTTCCTACCGTTGCCCGTGTGCCGGTGCCGCGATATCCCTTTCGGACAAACCCGCAACCCCAGCAGGCATTGGTCCTTACAGACCCCGCCAGTTGGTGCTGACATCTCTTTGAGGCGCGCGTGGAACACAGCGCGTCGTCGACCCGGGCCTGGTCCTTATCGGACGGCGAGCTACCCATTGCTCACCGTCCGCAAGCCCGCGCCTACGGTGACCGGAAGTCGGCTCGCGACTTCCGACGCCCGGGGCGTCTCCTGCGGTGACTAGGGGCGCGAGGACGTGCATCTTGCATCTACCTCGCGCGCTCCTCCTCCTCCTTCGCGAGCATAACTGCTTGGCAGAAGGAGGTGACGGCCTCCCATGCACTGTCGCTCCGAACCATGGCCTGAACCAGGGCCGGACGCGAGAGATCGTCGCCGCCGATTGCCTCCGTGAGGACACGGCGGTGCTCCGCCCAAGCCGGGCAGATCTCCACCGTATGCTCCACCGTGTCCTCCGGGCGATCCACACAGTGGTGACACCCGGGCGTTTCCTCCCGCCTTATGCGGAACAAGAACCTCCCGAAACAACCGTGTCCGGTGAGGACCTGCATTTTATTACGCCTACGTACGCGTTCGCGGTTTAAGTGTTAGATATTTTTGGTGTTCTGTAATAAAATCTTTTTGGTTGTTCTGGTTTTTAGGCTATTTACTTGAAAATTGTCGTTTCTGTATTTTATTCCCATGCAATTACTGTCGCGGCCTGCAACAGGGGCATTGACACATTCATGAGCCCATCAATACCTGGGTGCGGCCAAGGCTCATATAGTATTTTTCTCAAATAATGCGCGGAGATTCAAACTAAGTAAATTAATTATAAATTCCAGAATCAATGACGAACAACGATTATTTTTCACGTAGTATCATGTTCGTTTGTTTCTTCTTTACTTTAGACAGCTCTATTTGCAAGCCACATCGAAATTTAAATACAATCTTTGATAAGTTACCTCCTTGGTCGCCATGTGTCGAAGTAAAAGGTTCGTGCGTTTTTTATTTTTTATTTATAAATTACACGACAGATATGAGTTTTCATAGAAGTTTATTATATAGATTTTTTCATAGTTACATTGCCGGCTGCCTACTTGCATGTATTTGGCCAGTAGGTACAGCATTTTCGATTTATCTCGAAGAAGGTTGTCAAAATAATTCTCGAATTTCCAAGCATGTTTGAGAAAAGTCGCTTTTTGTCCCTTGTGACCGCGTTGTTCTTCGAAACTATTATTATTCCGGAAGGTTTCTATGTATAATACTGTGTTGATACTATAATCAACTAACATAATAATACTGTAATAAAGAAATCTCGATGTTTTGTCAAGCCGCAAAAACCGTGCGAAACAGGAGTGGGTCGCTAGTAAATCCTATACTATTAAATGAGCAATATTTGTAATAACGTTCTCGAAAACGGCTTTAACGATTTCGATGAAAGTTGCAATATGGGTTTACGCGGGCGAAAAATCGATTTAGCTAGGTCTTATATCTGGGAAAATTCTTTTTACCCGAGCAGAGCATGGTCGCCCAAAGTTCAGAACAAGATACCTTAGAATAATGACATGGCCGCATGGAATTGTAAGTACCTACTATCATAGCAGCATGGAATTAGTATGTAATATAAATGGAATTAGTATGAACTATCCTATACTATTACACCAGAGTAGAGCTCGGTCGCCCAGGTACTAATAATATAATGTTCGAAAGATTCTGCTTCAGTTCTGCGAAGAGTTACTAAAATATTGTTGCTGAAATAATTTCAACTACATATAACTGAAGGAAATTAGATTGAACGGTAAGTACGTTTCTTTTTACAACCCCACAAATAGATATCTTACCCAATTTCTTGATCTAGATTGACAGACAGATTCCATTTTAGGCTAATAACATTGATGTTTCAGAATCAAAGGAAAGGAAATTCTATTTTCCAGAACCGTTCTTACTTTGTCTAATAAATAACACGTTTTGCTAGGTTTTCTGTAAGCTATAAAACTGAAATAGAGCAACTTATACAGACCGATTTTTAAAATCTTCATCAGTTACCATAGCGTTATTTTTTATGTAGGATCTCCAACAAAAGATACACACTATACAAGACACTTATTTGGCAAATCAGGTATAAGTAGATGTACCTACTCCTTCAAATAAAGGACACCCCAGAAACCTAACTAATATTATAAATGCGAAAGTGAGTTTGTTCAAGTTTGATACGCTTTCACGCTAAACGGCTTTGGATGAAATTTGGCACACAGATAGACCACAATCTAGGTAAGGACATAGGTTACTTTTCATACTGTATCGCAGACGAAGTTGCGGGTAAAATCTAGTCACAATAAAGTTACCTACCAAGCTAACAAAGTTTTTAAGAAGCTTTATACCAATGAGAATTATAAATTATACATTTATTATACAATTCTCCAACCATTCAGTAAGAAATTAAGTAAATTATTATATAACGCTAAATTAATAAACAATTTCGTAAAAGGGAAACATTATAACATTAACTGGTATGAAAAGCGTACAATAGTCAGCTAAGGGTTATGATTATTTTTAAGTGATTACGGTCATTAAAGTGCTGTTTACCTTAGTTAGTGTTTACTTATGCATGCAACAGGATTGCTAAGAGTTTTAAATATACCTCTGCCGCAACTTAGAACTTAAATGTTGCAAAGCCGTTTATCAGATATGTGTTATTTTATTTCAATATCAAATCATTTTGTACACTTACTGCATTTTTCAATGGAACTTATTTAGTGTTCTCTAATCTGCATAATCTAATTAGGTAATAAAAGTTTATATACATTTTCAGACATACTTAATCGGCCAAAAAATACTGGGCAACCATATTTCCAAGGAATAGTAACTATTCAATGATATTTTCCAGAAAGCTGTGATGGTTCAGCGGCTTAAATATGATATGGCATGCGAAAAATCGCCTACTAGATGCACTATTAACCCGAACCCACTCCTGGCACAAACATAGCCTAACTAAAGGGGTTAACAATAGTACCGATTAGTGATAGGCAACACTGCACAAACACCAAAAAAACAAACACTACGTATGAGCCATCAATCTGTGTGAAGTATGAATTTAGTACCGATATCGGTCAATGTGTATACAAATGAAACAAAGCAAAGTTTTCTCTGCAACAAAGTTGTATGACATCCCACAAGAGCATTGGGTCATGCATTTTCAATGTTCTTTGTTAGTTTTGTAGTAATACTTACTTGTGAAATCCCTTACCATCATTTTTTTCGCGAGTAATTTTGACTTTTACGGTAAAGTGAATAATAAAATAGTTTGAAAGTAGTGGTTATGATATTGTAATGCTTTATTTAGAGTGGTTGGTGGTGGACAGCTTACTGCATAGTTGGCATTGAAGGGTTTCTTTACTTTGTTCATAGAGGGTAGACGTTAGATTAGATAAAGCAATTTTTAAGGTATCACCTAATATTAGTAGTTTATGAAACTGTTGCATAAAGAGGGGTATTAAAATACGAGTGTGTGTTTAAAAACCGACTTTTTAATAGTATCACACGAGTATTGTAATACCTGGTTATGTGCAGTTTCATACACTACTTTATCTACCCTCATACATTGGGATTGAACCTACTAATTAAAAAAATCCCACGAAATTTAGTACAGCATTTTTTTTTTTTTTTTTTTTTTCAGGATGAGAAATCATCAAATGACTTCTCCCACTCTGGGCAGAGCGAGAGGGTGTGTCAGACTTTTACTGACTAAAACCCACCCGTGTTCCTTCCGTTGCCTGTGTGCCGGGGCCGCGTTATCCCTTTCGGACAAACCCGCAACCCCAGCAGGCATTGGTCTTTCGACCCCGCCAGTTGGTGCTGACATCTCTTTGAGGCGCGCGTGGAACACAACGCGCCGTCGACACGGGCCTGGTCCTTATCGGACGGCGAGCTGCCCATTGCTCACCGTCCGCAGGCCCGCGCCTACGGTGGAAGTCGGCTCTCGACTCCCGACGCTCGGGGCGTCTCCTGCGGCGACTAGGGCCGCGAGGGCGTGCAGCTTGCATCTCCCTCGCGCGCCCCGCCTCCTCCTTCACGAACATAACTGCTTCGCAGAAGGAGGTGACGGCCTCCCATGCACTCTCGCTCCGAACCATGGCCTGAACCAGGGCCGGACGCGAGAGATCGCCGCCGCTGATCGCCTCCGTGAGGACACGGCGGTGTTCCGCCCAAGCCGGGCAGACCTCCACCGTATGCTCCACCGTGTCCTCCGGGCGATCCACACAGTGGTGACACCCGGGCGTTTCCTCCCGCTTTATTCGGAACAGGAACCTCCCGAAACAACCGTGTCCGGTGAGGACCTGCGTCAGGCGGTAGGTGAGGACGCCATGGCGCCTCTCAAGCCACTCCTCAAAGAGGGGACTTATCGCCGCAATTGTGTCGTGCCCAAATTTAGTACAGCTTCACGTATGAATTGCGCCTGCACCTAGCACATGACCGCGCATGCGCTAGAGCGGTGCTGCTGTCCCCCGCTAATGTTCCATTACAAAAGTTTATGGAAACTCCTTGGTCATATTACTTTCTTGGATTTGCATTGTATCGTAATAGGAAAAAAATTGTTTTACAATGCATTTGCTCGAAAAGAGCGTTTTCCAAGCAGTCAATTTGTGCGGAAAGTGTCACTTTTTTTCACTAGTGCTTTTTACTTTTCGGTTTTTTTCATTTTTGAGGCCGTCGTCAGCCTGTCTGTCTCAGAGATTTTATTATTTGAGAAAAGTTTTACAAATCAGATGATGATGATAAAGATGACGATGGCGATGGCGATGTAGATGGCGATGGCAATGACGATGGCGATGACGATGGCGATCGCAATGGCGATGCTTATGACAATATGGTCAAAGTCAATAGTCGAAGTCAAAGTCAAAGTCAAAGTCAAAGTCGAAGTCAAAGTCAAAGTCAAAGTCAAAGTCAAAGTCAAAGTCGAAGTCAAAGTCAAAGTCAAAGTCAAAGTCAAAGTCAAATTCGAAGTCAAAGTCAAAGTCGAAGTCGACGTGGAAATCGAAGTCAAAGTCGACGTGGAAATCGAAGTCGAAGTTGACGTGGAAATCGAAGTCGAATTCGAAGTCAAAGTAAAAAATCTAAGTCGTATTTATATACGTCGTCATATTTTAGATGTTACAAATCATAGGCGACTTCCGTAATGCTCACTCGTTTTTTTTCTTTTCCTCGCACAATGCATAGTAAAATATTGTATGATATACGTGCGTAAGATGATTTCCGACTCGTGTCGACTTAAACAATCGCTCGCTTTGCTCGGAATAAAAATGCCACTCATAGGAAAACACCTACCTTCCGCACTTATAGCATAAATAACTATTATAACATTATTTTTTTAGAGAAACAGTGTTATAATATGATTCTATTTTTAAATTTCGGTATTGTGTATATAAAGTATGTCAATATAAACTCGTTTTGAAGTTTATAATTCGAATATTACGGTATGAGAGTAGATAAAAGTTATTAAAAATACCAAGATAGAATAAATTGTGTCTGCCTTATATTTTATGAGCTGCACATTGTTCAATATTATCCTGCAATAATGTCACCATTGCTTAAACATACAAATAAATATACATAAATAGAGTTTTTCAGTATTATTTTTAACCACATTTTGTCGAAGTGTAAACTACAATCGAGCTCTCAAATTGTTGTGACAAGTTCAAAATAGAAAATGTTTATGTTTATCTTTGTCTGTGAGTATTCAAAGCAATAAAAAAGCTTATAATAATATACAGAGAGAAAAACGCGTGTTTTTTCACTGAAATTAATTTACTACATTGTGTAGGTAGGTACTATGATTTGTAAATCGATTTTAGCTCTTTATTGTGAAAACATTTCTAGAGCAGCACTTCTTTTAAATCGTTTTGATCTGATCTCAAATAAGTGCTATGGTATTAATACCAGAACCTTGGTCGACCGAGCTCTGCTGTGGTGAAAATAGAGAAAATGGAATTTCCCAGATATGAGACTTTAATACAACTTTCGTCGAAATCGTTAGAGCCGTTTTAGAGAATGTGATTACAATTATATATACACAAATATTGCTCATTTAATAGTATAGGTTAATTATTAGGACCAGGGTCAGATTTTCGTTGCACGACACACGTTGCTCATATCTATTACCCTTACAAAAATACAGGCACGACCACGAAAATGGATTCGCCTTTTCTAAGCCATCAGCCCACAAAGATTGCATTATAATTTAAAAGTTCGTGTAAAGTTCATAAAAATAGACTTTACCTACATTATTCTTCTTGAGTGCCTCGGGCTGTCAAACAGCGAACTATTATAAATTTTAATCACTACCCATTACTTGTTACAAACTTCCGAACAACAATCTTATCAATATAAGTTTTGGAACAATCTTTGAAGCAGGGAAGTTACCCCTTATCAGTTTGATGTCAATAAAAATTTTCTTCGTTAGAAATTCAGACATTCACTTTTATGAGAAAGAGTTATGGGCACTTGATCTTAAAGTTTGAAAATTTTTAACGAAGCTAAAATTTTATAACGGTGTGACGTGGGAAAAGTGTTCGCGATCGAAAGGTAATGAGATTTAATCTTACATTGTTGACCCATAGTGAAGTTTCTCAGCGGTATTAGCCCCGTCGGCAACTGATTTGAATAGATATTATGTAGAAATTCTCTTTTCTCGATAAATCTTTATTTTTCTTATTTTTTGTAAAAAGGAAGGCACAAAGAATATTGGTCTAATTTACAAACAAAATTCAAAAGCTTCATCAATAAACATTGATGTGTGGGTGCTCCATTATTGGAGCCTTGAGGATATTTTTTATGATCCTGTAAGATATCTGTATTCCTCCTTTGTCCTTTTGATAAAATAGCAAATATAACCTGGGATCTTATTGGTAGATCTCATAAAATATCTTATGAAATTAATTACAAATTACCACATCATAGCCGCGCCAATCGAATTAAAAAAAAACCAAATTCTGCAGAAGCGTTTTTACCCTAATGATAATTGTAGGAAAATACTCATGGAGGTGCTCGTAAATGGTATAAAGTAATAACAGATTGCTTTAATAATGACGTAACGACGAGGGAACATTAATCGACCTTTCTCGGCATGGGAAAATATACACCTGATGCGTAAAGATGGTTTAATTGATTCATCTACTGGTACCTGTGCCTACTGGTACCTACGTATTTTTCGAGACCGAAACTTTCAAGGTAACGCTTATTTATGACAGCTTGGCTAATGAGATACTTGTACTTAAGTATTTATTTTTCTTTAGAATTTCTTCCATGTGCAATCAATCAGGGGTGTTTAAAAATAAGATCGTATTCAATTGGGAAATAGCACATATATTACATTTGACAGACTTCTTCTATTTTTAACTTTCTAACTTTAATCATCTTCAATTAAACTGACCTATAAACATAAACTCACGCCTTGCTTCAATGAGGGTGCAGCGTGCACCTGCACATGCATCCCATAACATAGGAGATATGGCACACGCTACTAAAAAAATAAATAACATCAACATATAATCAACACAAATATTAAAGATAGACCCCCTTTTAAGTTAATTTTCGACAATTTATCATGAATATTCAGAAAAATACGGGCGGGTACATGCCAATGGGCGACATTGTATATACTCCTACGGCGTCCCCTCCCGGTGTTTCCACTCATATCTGCCCTGCACGTACCTTTTGTTAGTCTTCTTTCATTCATCCTCTCAACATCACCAAATCATCTAAGCATACTCTTTTTTGATCTACATTATTCGTGTTATTTTTACGCGTTAACCCCAACTTCCTTCAACCTCTTGAACATACTCGAACACACGTGCAACAATATTCCTTCCCAATCGAAGGACCCAAAGATGGAGTGATAGGAAAATATAGCAATATCGGAATATCGGCTGTGCCATCAGCATAATAATAACATCGTAACCGGGCCCAGTTGGCATCGTAGAACTTAAACTCGTATTAGGGGTGATTTCTTGACGTCTCTATGTAGTGCGGGTAAAATATAAGCCATGTGTGATGTGTGCCCGGGCAATGTTCATAACTTATTCTTAATCTTTTATTTGCTTCATTAGGTAAGAATATGACAATTGTATGACAAGCAATGCCCACAAAGCAGTAAACAAGGTTTAAAATTAAACACCCTTCTCCTCTATTGACTGTCTCCTTGGTCAAGTGGTCGCAAGAGCTACTGCTGAGCATGAGGTCCTGGGTTCGATTCCCAGGTCAGGCAAAGTATTATTGGGTTTTTCTATCTGGAATTTTTCTGCAGCAGCCTGCAATCTGGATTTACAATAGCCTCGCCCCTTATTAAGTATACGGGACTTAAACATAATTGGCGAAATGTGGGTGGTACTTACTATAGAGGCAGTTCTGCCTGACACTTCGGGGGTTATAGGTGTGATGATATGTATGTTATGTAATTAAGGAATTACGTTTCTAATATCTTCTGCTAATAATATTACTACTTTCTAGGTAACGACCCACAGTTTGGGGAAAAAGGTGTGAACGTGACTTATCACAAATCACAATACCCTGAACGCGGCTAACGCCTACGATAGGCTTTAGTTATAACTAATACAGTCGTAAATGGATATTATTACAAAGTATACGTTTTGATAAGTTTTGAAAATCCCCATTTGCAGGTTTTAACTAGACACTGAGCAAAGCCAACAGTGGCGGCAGTGTCAACGCTAGCCACTTTACACTTTGTCTGTAACATATACATTACATATCTAGTTGCATAAAAAGAAAAAGATAAACCTGCTCCAGGAAATGGCCCATTCGGCGCCCTTTCCCACAGCTATCGAGTACTACCAATTTGCTTTGTATTAGACACTCGGCTCCTAAAAGTATTGAGGGAGTCGGGGAGATAAGGAAAAGAGGACTTTGATAATTAACCCTCAAAGCGTTTACGCTAAGCGCGAATTGAACGGGTACGATGGGACAATTCGATGTATTCCTTGCTTCTATTGGTAGTTACTAATTTAGTTTATTTGGATGGAAGTAAGCGGTAATTGCATATTGGGGAGTCGTTAGTGTTTTGCAGACATTATATTGTTTAGTCGTTTTGAAAACTGTTCTCTTTGATTGTACTTAGTTGGTAGGTGAAACAACAGGAGCATCAAGAAAATATAATTTAAGAAAATTATCCGTGAATCATAGAACATTTAAGGGTGATAATGATGAACCGTGAATCAATGTTTCTGGCTTTACTTTTACAAATTTCAATTAAATAAACTCTAGTTGTATAAGAAAAAGGGTGTAAAGTTCACTCATCTTCTATAAAAAATTGAGGATCCTCCGACCAGATTGGTGTCGTGTCTGTTGGGCAACTGCACGGCGATTGATGTCACGACGTTGTATATGTACTCGTCGCGCGATAAAGTCTGCTTGCGCAATGCAGGAATTTTGCAGGACGTCAGTGTGAAGCATAGTTGGCATGTGGCGTAAAGAATATTTGTTTTCTTGCCCAAGGGAAAGTTCGTTGCTTAAAATGTCTTTCTATAGTGTCGAAAGCATCTGATAGGTACACATTTGTAAATTAATTCGCCTCAGACAAACGATTCCCGACAGATTTTTCTTACTTCAGGCTATGTCAATCTCATTCAACCAAATGATATCAATGAGCTACAGATTCTGTTACATTCATCCGTTCAATAGATCAATAGATACTGAAATGGGACCACTAATGCAAGCAGTGGGTCTAACTGAAACTTTAACTGCCAAACCCGTATCAAAATTCCAGAGAAGGGTTCTTTTGACCCAACCTTATCTATCGGGTTCTGCATACCGTTCATTATAACCGGTGTTGCAAAAACTGGTTATGAGAGAACTTACTTACTTGTTGCTTATGTATGATTTTGAGTATAGTATATACTCGTATTATAGGAGGAGAGGTAGTTCAGGAGAGTTTTTAGTATGCGCGTGGATGGCTATATGAGCAGGGGAGCCAAAGAATGGATGACGGATGATGGATGGATTGACTGTGTGAGAGATCATATGACTAGAAAGGTGGTGACTTCGAGATGAAAAGTATTGCAGAAAATCCAACTGGCTTATGATTTTTTTTTTTCATTTTTCGTTCAAAATTGTGCGACTAAGTCACTTCTTACATGAATATAAATAACATTAAATTCAGACTAATTTTATAAAAATATATATGACAACTTCGCGTTTTCTTAGCTTTAAATATGAATGATTGGTCATTGAAACTTAGATCACATCGAGAGGCTACAGTTATGATATCTTAAAATAATACTTTTTAAAAAATCCTGTTGATTCTTTGATATGGTCTCATTAATAGTAAAGAGTTATGGGATATCAAAAGGAACACCTTGTATAATACAGATTTGCATCCTAGTTGCTTCCTACGATAACAAATTACCTTTTTCACTAACTCTTGTATCCTTACAAGCAAATAACTGACCCAAAAATAGAACGAAAATATTTTAGTTAAACCACATAGTGGACTGTCTTCAAAAATATTTTCATTTTATTTTCAAGCTCAGTCTCAGCTTCGAAGACACTGCCTTGACTTTTTGCCTGGTGTATGACACACAACTATGTATTATGTATTTATTCATTTGTTTCTAGAACTAGGCCACATAACTACAACACACGTGCAAAAATAAGTTAGTAAAATATTCTGTTTTTAGGTTCCGTTAGTTGTTGATGGTACTGTGTGATTCGCTTTTTGAAATCGAAACGCTGTTTTCATTCCGCCATTTTCAAATAGCAGAAAAATGTATACGAGTTGGAATGAACAAGAAAATATACAGCTACAAAGAATGTATATCAAATATTTTATCGCATTTGCATACATTTTTTTTTAAATCACGCAAGATTGCTAAAAGCCCTACCAGCCTCATGTAAAAGATGAAAGTGAAATAATTTACACCCAAAATTTACGTTACCATTTCAAATTCTGACTCCGCCTCACTGGAGATTTACGGTAACCCCACAGACTTTCTTCATTGAAGTGAGTTAAGTGATATCTCCTTAATCAGTCTCCCTACATCACTTCGCTGAAATTCTCGGAAACATTCCATTTCGTCTGTAAGTGTACCAATGTTGTAATTAGAGAGCTTCTCAGCGTACGTGGTGGCTTCAAAGGAGTTAATGTATGGGTAATAATATGGCGCTAAACTTCGTCTACTGGGTACGACTGTACAAACGAATACACTACGTAGGTACATACACTGAAAGGCTACATTTAATATATTATGCAGTAACCGTAGCTAGAATCATTTTTGAAGTTTCCTATCGTAAAATAGGTACAAAGTCTTCCACCTACTCTGGTTTTATGCAATATGCACATTTTGCTTTGACATTCTGCAAACTCTAAACACAAACAATGAGGAATACTGCCAATAGCCAAATGGTCGAACAACTCTTGAGACCAATTCAGATAAAACAACCGAATTCATCTTGTTACAAAGACGAGCCTAGCTTAGTATCCTGCCTTCAAAGTACCAGCCACAGACTAACAAATACTTTTGAACTGTGTTGATATACTGCCTCGAACCGAGTGAAGCTTCAGGCTGGAGTCTTTGATGTGATCGATATGTCCGTAAATCAGTGAGTCATCAATACGTAGATATACAAATCGAAAATCGGTTACTAGACATTGATTACTTAACAAACATAATATTGATTGAAGGATTGAATGATCGAATACAGTTCTTTTGCTTCTTTATTTAATTCTAGGGTTGGTTAACTTGTAATAGTCGTATCAGTTACAAGGTATAACATCTTTACATTGTCAATTAAAATGATAAAACACAACTTTGCTGCAGGTGCAGTCGGGTAAAAAGAAATAAGAAACATTTCGAGAACAGAAAAGGAATAGAGAAAACATTTTGACTTACATTTAAATAAGGGTAAATTTTTTATTAAATTTGTTTAGTTTTTTTTGCGAACAGCCGTCGCGTCGACTATCATGACAAAATCATAAAGGTTTGATTACAGCATCGTCACTCTGTTAGCAAAAAATATTTAATATTTGACCTCTTATAAACATTAAAAAAGAAAATCATTTGATCAGTTTCCTTAACGATAAATGAAATATAAAAAAGTGCCCATTTAAATGGACGTTTAAAATTCCATCGTAAACCTTCCCTCTTACTTTTGACAAATGAAGTATCATTCCATTTATCTTCGTGCACTGAAACGAGGAAATAGATATTTATTAAAAACTCTTGTGTTTGTTTATGTTTAGATTCTTTTTTATTTCTACTGGGTCAAAGTAAAATAACTAGCTAAACTCGACAGACGTGATTTCGAATCTAAACATAATAAAACAAAAAAGTGTTATTTTTTGGGGTCATCGTCTGCTGGTAGTGTTGTTACTTGAAGTACTCGTATTAGTTGAGAAAACCACTTCACACATGTTTAAATATCGATATCCATCACGTCTGCGGAGTTTTGCTAACTAATCTTGTATTACCATTACCCGACAAAAACTCTTTTTTATTTTTTTGTTCCTTTTTTAAAATGAGCTTTTCTAAAAGTACTTACAACAAACTTTTTATCTGAGCACATATATATAGCTAATGTGCTAAGGTAGCATTCACCGACAATTACTAGACTGACGAGTAATATAAAAAAGCCACTGGCAAATTTGTGCCAAAAAAAGTAGTCAGTAGCCCAAAAAAATAAAAATATTTTGAAAACCCATAAAATTGTTTTCATGATTTTTTTACTTCACATATGTAA
This sequence comes from Agrochola lota, assembly GCA_947364205.1. Lineage (NCBI taxonomy): Eukaryota > Metazoa > Arthropoda > Insecta > Lepidoptera > Noctuidae > Agrochola > Agrochola lota. The sequence goes on along the minus strand of OX376223.1, from coordinate 9,356,817 downwards.
CTTGTGGAGAAGTTTAGATTTTTTGGCACTTAAATTTGCAAGTGGCTTTTTTATATTACTCGTCAGTGTAGTGACATCTTATAGGTACTTGAGTGTTGTTTTAGAACTTACCTACCTAAAGGAACCCTAGAATCATTTGGGTTCATACCTCTAAAGTCCTCTTAAAAAAGATCATCCTAATTCAAACACATTAATAACACAAACAGATAACAAAATATTTCTGTTGTTCTCGAAAAAAACGGTTCATTTCTATAGAAATATTATGAGGTTTATCGTCTTCATATCCTTAATCCTTAGTGGATTAGAAAAAAAGAAAAGCAACATTAATCTAACAAAATACAAAGAATAACAGTTCTATATTTGAAGATGAAAATACAAAGAATTTCTGTCCTATCTGTTTATATTTTAAGAACAGTTAATCTATATGATAGTGTTACATTATTCATTAGAAATTAAAATGTCGGCCACTGATCTCATATAAAAAAATAATGACAGGGGTTATAATATTTTGGGGCGACTAGAATCAATTCTATTTTTGTAAATTTTGACATTCAAAAGTGCCTTTTATGTGCCTAATTGAAATAAATTATTTGACTTTGACTTTGTTGCTTTTTAGTTGGCATACACAAGGATATTGTTGAGTATCACAGAGAAAGGCTTGTGCAGACTAGCGCGACTTGTCGCGCGACGCGACACGAACAATACAATTTCTAAGAAAACTTCACAGTATAACAATAACCGGTGTCGCGTCGCGCGACAAGTCGCGCTGGTCTGCACAAGCCTTAAAACGTGCCTAAAATTGTCCTATATAAATGAGACACAGCAATCGTCTTTAGCAAATGACAGACAATGCTGAACTTGAGCATCCCCAAGCACCGCTACAATGCTGCTTTATGTTTTTCATACATTACCAAATTGCAGCCGTCAAAAGCCGATAAAAACAAACAACACCAATTTAAATGTATCAACATCAAAGACAAAAGCCCCGACAATTGTTAATTGGTACAAGAATAAAAGGAAGAGGCCGAAACTGGCGCAGATTGATCGTGGCCGTAGATTTGTGGCCAACAAGAAACTTCAGTGACAGATTACATCGGACGAAATAAATCAAAATGTCTATAGTTTTTACGCTTCGGGGAGTTCGCTCGCGAACAAAGTTCCAATAAAGAATGGTTTGTACATTTATGGTTTTGATTGAGTGATGGATTATAATTTATGGAATAATTGGTCTATATTGACACTGAGCAAGTAATACGTAACATTAAATCATTAACTATTTTTTTACCCGACTGCGCGACGCAAAGGAGGGTAATATGTAATATTTGATCCTTTGTGGCGCTCTAGAGACAAAATCCGTGGGCCGATTTTGATGATTCTTACGTCAATCGATTTGTCTTAATCTTGTGAACGAGCGTCATTAAAGACATGAAAGTAATCAAATATGGCGACAAACAGACGCCATACGGTAAAAAAAGAGAAAAATGTAAGTCGGCGAACTATATCAAGTGGTGTATCATTGAATAGGTCTGTGAAAATCGTCTTTAGGTTTGTCAAAAAAAAAATTCCACCATTTGGGATCTATACTGTTAGCGCGGGGAGCAATACAAGGAGTGGACTGTATTTTAGGCAATGGTTTATTTCTCTACTTATATAACAAATTATAAACTGTCCCGGACAAACAATTAAACATTATGTTAGAGAGGAAAATCGTCTGTCGCGGTGGAGTCCGTGGAAGCGAGTGGTCGTCAGGTCGAGCCGTGCCGCTGCCGCACCACACCTCAGCTAGCCGAGGCAGAGCCCGTGCAAGGTGTTGTGTTGGGTTAAATTCCCAACATATACCGAGATAAGACTTAACATTCAAACGGCGGCGATAAAGTTCGCCACTCATCATGCTGAGTCTTGCAGAAAAGCGGTAAAAAGTGGGTTGTGAATAGTTGATTTTAACAATCTGCGGTCTCTGTCTACTTCTATGAGATTATGGACGTGGTATAAGTATGTAGTTATTTACATCGTCGGTCATACCCAAAAACTAAGATATCATTAAGAAAAAAGAATCAACCCTTATGAAAAACAAATAGCCATCGAATCTTATAGTGAAATATTTACAGAACGATTTCACAAAATTTTACTAAAATTCTGAGTTACATCCTGTCTGTTCATAACTGTTCAACCCGACTGCGTAATAAGTGAACTTATAAAAATAAATAAACAAGTTATATACTATAATATAACTCGTTTACTATAATACTATAAACAATCTCATGCAGTAGGAGGCATCTTCTTAAAATTTACAATAAAGACTATGATGATCTAGTGGTAGCAAGCGCTACAGCTACGCATCGCGCAGGAGGTCCTTGGTTCGTTTCCCAGGTCGGATAAAGTGTTATTGGGTTTTCCATGTGAAATTTCTCAGTAGCAGCCCGGAGTCTCTATTTGTGCCCGGTTGATGGCCCCCTGTTTCATGTGACATAAACGTATACTTCTTACACCTTTTTTATCAATCGCAATCTCAACAATTTCAGCAAGATACACAAAATACTAACAAATATATATGCGAATTATACAAACTCAATCACACACGCACCCCTACGCAAACTTACACTCCTTCATACACAAGCTCACTCTCACATACACACCTCCACGTTCACACAAATAATTACATATGCACACTCACATTACAACTACGTAATAAATTCCTTACTCCTACTTTAATCTTTTGAAATAATTTCATTGTACTTTCAAACCTGTTTTTGCCATGATTTTTGTATACCGATATAACACACTTTTTTATTAGTAAAGGTTTTTGGTATTATAATGACAGCAGAACACTGACTCCTAAGTCACAGGATCTCCTAGTTTGGGAGTCAGGGTTTACCCTATCTGTATGACCTTTATTCACTGAAATCATGCGACCTAGTCTTTAAGCATTGTTGAAGGTTTTTGTATAAATAAAGATTTATTATTATAACTGGCGAAATGTGGGTGTACCTTTGCCAAACCCTTCGGGGATTTCAGTCGTGTTAAGGTGGGTTTAGACCAAATGAACATGGAACCAAAACAAGAGCTAGAGCATTTTATGTGGGAGTCAACAACGAAGGAATGTTCTGTCCCTGTTTACACAAAAAGAGTTTGTTAGAGTGGAGATAGAAAGTGCATTCGCTCGTTTAGTCTAAATCGACCTATATAGGCATATGCACATTAATTACTAAACAGAGAATCAGTGATCATTTAACACGATAATTGAAGTGATTCTGATAATTATAGTTATTTTGGGATTGGTTATGGCACGGAGTAGCGTAGGTGAGGTCTCGTGGTGGATGCCTGTCCATTATCATTACGATATTTAGATTGGTGAGTAACAGGAATACCTACTGGTTGTGTTGTGTGTGTTTTACATAAATAAAATAAATACCGAACAACAGGCAGATTGATAGATGATGGGGGTAACTGGAAACCATTCTGTTTTTTTTTTATTAAACAGTTTTTCAGCAATGTAAAAACAGGAATTAATACTAAGTACAAAGAATAACGTTAAAAGATCAGTTTTAGAAGGCAGTCAATCTAAGCTATCGAGATTTAAACACAAATTAGGTAATATTTTAAAATGTTGGTGATAAAAACATAAAATATTTTTAAGAAGAATTTACACCAAACAATTTACCTCCCTTTAAGCCTAAATTTATAAGTAAAATAAAACATAATAAGTCCCGGGGAAAGCTTTTACGGAGTTTTCAAAATACCTTTTAATGTTGGTAATTAAATAAGTCCGGGTTAAAACTTGGCTACTTACAGCCAATGGCTTGTAAAGGTAAGGTTTAGCTTAGACTTTCTTTTATACTAAATTTTTAGTCGAATTATTTAACCTAAATTAACCACTGAAATACTAACCTACCGAGGTACTTAATCTTGTGATGCTCGGCATGAAAAAGAAATTATAAAGTAATTGCTGCCGACTATTATGACTAAGAAACTGTTAAAGGTAGGAAAATGAGAGTATTATGAATAGATTACAACATTGAAAGTAGCACAGAATATTTAGATGTTTTCACCCCTCAAACATAGCGAAAATGTAGTTCAGTTGCAGCTGGTGAGGGTGGTCTTTCCATGGTCAGAAGCGAGAGTGCGTGGAAAGTCGTTCCGGGAGCGGTGGTATGACCCGGCCCGCGCGCAATTCTATTGCACTAGGTATGTTAACAAATATTTAATTTGAAAATTTTACTTGTGTTGATATAGAAAAATAAGTCCATAATTCCTTAAAGTATTTAATGAACACGTAGATTTTTTTAAATACAATTGCTTTGATAACAATCGAATGGAATAGGTTTTTCTCATTGGTTGTAACAAAAAAAGCAGATTTTAAGGTAACTTTGCCGTATTTTTCTATCGAGGAAATTTTTTTAATCGTGTTTCGGGCCTCATACTTCACTAAGGACACTATAAAATTTTCGTAAACATAAAAAAATACGCTAATACGTTGTTTTTTTAAGAGAAACATTGATTTTGCGTGAAGTCGAAACGCGTCAAAACATCTGCTCTGGAACCCATTTCACCAATAGAAAGCAATAATATGCGCCAAACAGACCATGATTTTATTCTAGCTGCTTCTACATAGTCATATAAGTTTATTTCTAGATACTCGGGATATACGGAGAGCAATGGTGGCCTAGTGGTAACTGCCGTGACTTACGAGGTCGTGGGTTCAAACCCAGGCTGGCGCTTAACTTTGTATAAATTATCATCAGCACTGCTCTCAAAACGGTGAAGGAAAACATCGTGAGGAAACCAAAAATTCGAAGACATGTGACATCTATCAACCCAACTAGGCCCGCGTGGTAGACTACAGCCCACTCCCTCTCGAAGAGAAGAGGCCTGTGTCACAGCAGTGGGAACATTATGATTATGCTTTCTCGGAATACCTAACCGTACTATATGTGATTACAATTGACGAAGGACTCTGTGCAATTTATCGATACTATCACCTATTCTGTCACAATTTAGTCTAACTTGGTTTTGCATGGCCCTCATATTGCTATAAATGTAACTTCATGCATAATCAAAAATGTATCATAAATAAATTAACCGAGACACAAAATAGCAAGCGGTGGGAAAAGTAAAGAAGGTTCGGGACCACATTGCGTCAGAAATATGGAAGTAGCACAAACCTGTATCCGCATTTAATCCAGCAATCAGTACTTCAAATATTGGTATTGGTAACTCTCGGCTGCCGAGCAACACTTACACTTGGCCGATTGCGATTTCATTAGCGTGTATTTACATTGTTTATTTTAATTTAGCATTTGATTTATGCGTAAGGTTTCTTAAGTGGTTGTGGTTTTTTTAAGAACAGTTCATTTACATTAAAACTTTGTAATTAGGCTCACATAAAACAAAAAATATATAATAAGTAAATAATTAAGTTAAGTTTGTAATAAATAAATAATTAACAATAAGTAAATAATTGGCAGTGCTTGGTGGAGGCCTATGTCCAGCAGTGGACGTCTTTCGGCTGAAATTCTGATGAAGTAAATAATAACAGTAAGTTGATTTTCCGAGAAAAAAAAATGCGTCGAAACTGAAAACCTTTTCCATTCAGTGACAGCCGAATATAATATCGGAAATGAGAAAATTTGTATTGTAGGAATGATGTAGGTACCTAAGTAAATAGTTGAATAATTTTGAATTATAAATACTCATAAAGACTGCGGGCTTTCTTCGTAGGTCGATCGATGTGAGATCTGTCTTCGACTTGACCTTGAGATGTAGAGGCCATATACAACGAAGAATGTCTGCGAAAAACATGACATTTATATCCTTTAACGTCGCATGAGTTACCAATTCTTAATCCATTTTAAAATATGAAACATTGCAATCTTCAAAAAAACCTTTATGTAAAACAATAACCTTAATTTCATCGCAACTATCTAATAAAGCTAGTAAAAATATAATAATAACACATTTCATTTACATTCTCATTCAGAAATTCCCATAAAAAGAAATATGTAAAGTGAAATGCATTAAAAACAATAAAAAAGGTGATGTGACACTGAAGTTATGTAATTGACAGTTGACAGTCACGTTCCATTTGGGGCACCGAGCTACAGAGGGATATTACAGCCTACTGCGGGCTGAATTTTGGACAGATTGTACCAAAATTGGTACAATTTCAAGCCCTGTCAGCATTTATGTAGCAGCTAAATAGAGTGGGCGAAGCATAGTGTGATGGATCTGAGAATCCATTAGGAAGATTGTTGGAACTATAATACATAGTGTAACGTGGATGTTACGACTATATTGTTATAGATCGATTTGATTGGTAATGGTGAAGCTTGTACTATTCTTTAAGTAAAATTAAGGGGGCAGCAGTAAATTATAATTGGAAGTCTTTTGGTTGATAATAATTGTGATGTTGGCAATGTGGTGCATAACATAGCATCACTCCTTGTTTCCCCTAAGGGTTAGGCAGAGGTGTACCTGTACCAAGTACACCCACATTTCGCCAGTTATTTTTAAGGCCCATGTAATAGTCAAATGACTGTAAAAAAAAAAAGTGAAAATAAAATTCAAATAATTCATAAAACGCCTGCAGAGGCAGGTGTTTTATTAATTATTTTACTTTGAATTTGAATAGGGGGTGAGCCTACTGCCATCAACCACAAATTTACACTCATTACTGAGAAATTCCGGATAGAAAAACCCATTAACACTGTGCCCGACCCGGGAATCGAACCCAAAACCTCATGCTCAGCAGTAGCGCTTGCGAACACTAGACCTCCGAGGCAATCAAGTCGAGGCAGGCAATGTGGTGGTAGGCTGTTAATCTCGTTATAAACAATATACCGTGGCGTGGTGTTGTATTTTTAAACCTTCAGCTGTTGCATTGGTTCAGTCAAGGCAGTCGTCTGAAGAACATACAGCGCTGTGCAATCGCGACACTAATGTCGCGTCGACACGACGTAGTTTTGATACAATAAAATTATAATCACGCAGCGTCTATGCGACTTCAGCGTGACATAGACTTCTACGCTACGCCTTTAATGTTCGTTTTTAAACGAAATATGGATAAGTGTACTTACTTTGGAACAATTCATGTTGCTCCCTCATCCTACTCGATTCTTGCTGTTAATCGAATTTCTTTACTGATAAAGGTCACACCAAAATAGCTGAAGCTACTGTCGCTTATAAAATGTATATAATGGAACTTCGTTCCTTGACCTTGCCCAATTTTTTTAATTTCCTGTCCATAATGGTTTGTATGAAAATGTCATTGATATTTTTATTTTTGGAAATAATATTTTGGTGTTAGTTAAATTACGGATACATGATTATTTGATGATGAAATATTATGTATGGTATGTGATGTATGTAGTCGTAATAGCCTAGTGGTTAAGGCCTCGCCTCGCATGCACGAGGTTGTGGATTCAAATCCGGGCACGTACTAATGTGAGCTTTTCTATTCATATGTACTTTCTGAGTTTATCTTGGACATTTCTGACATCGGTGAAGGAAAACATCGTGAGGAAACCTGGACTTATAGTTACTATAAGTCTGAAATCACCAACCCGTCTTGAGCAAACGTGGTGATCAATGCTCAAGCCTTCTCTGTATGAGAAGAGGCCTTTGCCTTGCAGTGGGACAGTAACAGGCTGGTATTATTATTTAATATATTATTGTTATGTATCGACAATTATCAGGTATAGAAGACTTGTTTTTGTTTACTGTGGTATTGTTTATTGTGTAACTTTTATTACGACCTAGCTGACCCGACACACGTGGTCCTGCCCAAATTTAAATAATTCATACAAAATTCCCATAGAAAATGCACTTTCAGTTTTCCCAAATTTTCTAATTTACAATTTTTTTTTTGAAAACTCCTTTTTCGGATTATAAGGAAAATTTTAAAAACAAAAAGTAGCGAAATCGGTCCAACGGTTCTCAAATGATGCGCATACCAACGAACATTATTTAATTTTTAGGGTTCCGTAGTCACGCGCACGTGTGGATCGCCCGGAGGACACGGTGGAGCATACGGTGGAGGTCTGCCCGGCTTGGGCGATTGGCGGCGGCGATCTCTCGCGTCCGGCCCTGGTTCAGGCCATAGTTCGGAGCGAGAGTGCATGGGACGCCGTCACCTCCTTCTGCGAAACAGTTATGTTCACGAAGGAGGAAGCGGAGCGCGCGAGGGAGATGCAAGCTGCACGCCCTCGCGGCCCTAGTCGCCGCAGGAGACGCCCCGGGCGTCGGGAGTCGAGAGCTGACTTCCGGCCACCGTAGGCGCGGGCTTGCGGACGGTGAGCAATGGGCAGCATGCCGTCCGATAAGGACCAGGCCCGTGTCGACGGCGCGTTGTGTTCCATGCGCGCCTCAGAGATGTCAGCACCAACCGACGGGGTCGAAAGACCAATGCCTGCTGGGGTTGCGGGTTTGTCCGAAAGGGATATCGCGGCCCCGGCACACAGGCAACGGAAGGAACACGGGTGGGTTTAAGTCTGACACACCCTCTCGCTCTGCCCAGAGCGCGAGAAATCATTTGATGATTTCCCATCCTCAAAAAAAAAAAAAATAGTTTCGCCATGTCCGTCTGTCTGTCCGCGGCATAGCTCAGAGACGTTTGTACTAGAAAGTTGTAAATTGGCCTGAGTATACATATTAATTACGCCGACAAAGTGGTAAAATAAAATCATGAAAAAAAAATTTTTTTGGGGTACCTCTACACGTAAAGTGGGATGTTCTTTTTTCCTTGTCCATCCCATGGTGTGGGGTGTCGTTGAAATGATCGTTCAAAAACATTGCGAGTTTGTGAATGCCATTTTTGGATGCAGGGATCCGTTTGCGAAATATTAAGCTTTAAATTGCAAATTTTTGTTAGAGTCAAGTGTGGGACCCCCCCTGCCAGCTAAATGTTTTGTTCTGGATATGGGAAAAAATTCACAGCAGAAATATATATAACAAAATTAAAATTAAAACTATCACAGCTAAGTAGGCCCTACAAGTTAAGAGTAAGAATCAAGCAACTTACATTTGCAGTTGAAAAAATATGTCCTCCCATACATTCCGTATGAGAAAACATGTTTTTCAACTACACTGTTAGCTTTGTTCTTGGGATAAATTCATCCCATCTACGGAACCCTTCATTGTGCGTGGTCCCACACGCATTTGGCCGGTTTATTTATTTTTTATTACATAGATGAGGCTTTAAGGATAGCTTCACTAGTAAGATGGTAAAGAAAATCTGACACATTTCTGTTCTCATATTAAACTACTCCTTAATAACTTTCCCTTGAATTCTTTTGATAATATTATGTATATTCTCAGGAATCAACACCAACATGGAAACATCGATAAAGTCCTATACATATATATATACATATTTAACGTTTAGTAATCACCACACCACGGCCACTATTTGTTCAGGTTCGTGTTTGTTTTCCGTTGCATCAACCAGAGACAAACATTTGAGTTCTACCCTCGTGTGTGCATTAAATTTCTTTTGACTGTAAACATTTATGTGTCCGGTAATATAACACTGTATGGACTGTATTGATGATTTGTAATTGACTGATGTTTTTGAAAGGGGATCTTATTTCACTGTGTGAGGTGTCAGACCCTATATTTTGTTGGTTATAGTTATAGTGTACCTTTATCACCAAATGTTTTCCCTAAGTGTCTATTAAGAGCGTTTATACAGAAAGTGGGAAATGTCGCAAAGAACTGTCAAATATTTCGCTGTTTTGATTAATTTGGCAATATTACTGTATTGAAATAAGAAATATGGCTAACTATAGTTGCTAAAATATTGATTATGAAATGCAATAATTAATATCGTAACACCGAATATTTTGTTTTAGATGTAAAAAAAGTATTTTGAAACTTTCCAAATGCCTTTCTTACACCTAAAACGGGTACAACATCAAAGTCAGTGTTATAATTGCAATTCTTTATTATTATTCTAGTTCATTAGTTAGCCATATTTCTTAGCTTTAAACCAGATTAGTATGTACTAATCTAGCTTTCATAACAAATGGAGATAAGTATATATACAGGGTGTTTGGCAGAACGTTGAACATACGAAAATGGTGGATAGGTGGGGTCATCTGCTACTTACTCAGCCCTAATTTATTTGGCCCTGGCCCACGGGATATTTTTTTAATTTTTTTTTGTCTTTCTTCTTGTTTCACCACTTTCTTAACTTTAAAGTGTAATTTTTATTAAAAATGGGTAAAACAGGCAATATTTAGTATTTTTTTTAAATCTTTTATGTTGACAGATTCTTATAAAATTATTGCTTTATTCAGATGTTAGCTAGAAAAAAAGTTATGAGTCCTCAAACTTACAGAAAGATGTAAAAAATACTTAAATCTTAATTTCAACTTGCATTTAAAAAAAAACAAAAAATGATTGAGGAGTTCCAATTCTAGCAAAACATCCCTAGTGTGTGAGCTTTCTAATGGTATGTAATTTGCTTTTATAAAAAAAAAACTTTAAGAGTTATGTCATAATTTTTTCAAGTAGGACATTTTTGACGAAACTCTACCTTTACGGAAAGTGAAATGTTTTACGAAATTTAATACTGCAAAGTTGGTGAAAATTAAATGATCGATTGAAATTATACTAAATATTGCCTGTTTTACCCATTTTTAATAAAAATTACACTTTAAAGTTAAGAAAGTGGTGTAAGAAGAAGAAAGACAAAAAATTTTTTTAAAAAATATCCCGTGGGCCAGGGCCAAAAAAATTTGGGCTGAGTAAGTAGCAGATGACCCCACCTATCCACCATATTCGTATGTTCAACGTTCTGCCAAACACCCTGTATATATGCACCTCGCAGGAAGAGCACCTCGACGGTGGTTTAAAAACACTGGTGATTACTGGGGCATCTCCATTAAACTTTTAAGTAATATAATAGACATCGTAGCCCCCTATCTAGCTGTTATTTTTAATAAATGTGTTGATTTAGGAACTTTTCCTGACCTCATGAAGAATAGTAAAGTCATACCACTATTTAAATCAGGTAATAAAAACGACGTTGGCAATTTCAGGCCTATTTCTATCTTACCAGCATTTAGCAAAATATTTGAAAAGTTAATACTCAAGCAGTTACTTAGACATTTTAATTTAAATAGCCTCCTTCATAATGAACAATATGGCTTTACAAAAGGTCGTTCGACTACAGATGCGGGTGTTGCCCTGCTGAAACACATATTTAACGCATGGGAGAACTCGCAAAATGCTATTGGGGTTTTCTGTGACCTCTCCAAAGCCTTTGATTGCGTGCACCATGACACGCTTTTGCGTAAACTGCGTCATTACGGTGTTCAAAACGAAGCTCTCAACGTTATAAATTCTTATTTACACAATAGGTCCCAATGTGTAGATGTTAATGGTGTGAAATCTTCCGGTCTACCAGTTCAGTTAGGTGTACCTCAAGGCTCAATACTAGGTCCATTCTTGTTCTTAGTGTATATCAATGACTTACCATTCTATTTAAAGGGTATCTGTGAAGTTGTACTGTTTGCAGATGATACCTCTCTTATTTTTAAAGTAGACAGGAATAGACAAGATTTTGACGATGTAAACAGTGCTCTCTCAATGGTTACGGATTGGTTTACGACAAATAACCTAGTTCTCAATGCCAAGAAAACGAAATGTGTAAAGTTCGCCCTACCAAATGTTAGAAATCTAGGCCCCAACATCGTCTTAGATAAAGAGGTGCTTGAGTCTGTAAACTCGGCAGTTTTTCTGGGCATAACAGTAGATGCCAAACTTCAGTGGGGCCCACATATATCGAGCCTAGCGGGAAGGCTCAGTTCGGCCGCCTACGCCGTCAGGAAAGTAAGACAATACACTGACGTCGATACAGCTCGGTTAGTCTATTTTAGTTATTTTCATAGCGTTATGTCCTACGGTCTTCTGCTGTGGGGCAAAGCTGCTGATATTCAAAATATATTTGTCCTTCAAAAACGAGCTGTTCGAGCTATTTACCAGCTAGGTGCCAGAGTTTCTCTGAGAGATTTTTTCAAAGATATTGGTATCCTCACGGTGGCGTCCCAATTCATCTTCGCCAACATCTTATATATTAGGCAAAATATACACTTATACACTAAAAACAGTGATTTTCACAATGTTAACACTAGAAATAAGGACAAACTACGAGCTCCCTTTCACCGGCTTCATAAGGTTCATAACTCATTTGTTGGGCTTGGTATAACCTTTTATAACAAGCTACCCTCTTCTTTGCTAGATTTGCCTTTTGATGCGTTTAAAACGAAAGTAAAATCCAAGCTTTGTTCAAAGGCATACTATTCTATAAACGACTACTTAAATGATAAGAATAGTTGGTCGCTGTGATTAACTCAAGACAATGTTTATGTTCTTTCTCCAGATTACCTACTGACAAGTTATATGAGTTTATATAATTGTATTTTTTTTTTTTATTTGACTTTTTTAAGTCAAGCTATTTTTAATTTTATATCAATTTATTGTTGACATAATCTACTCATTACAATGTTTTTTCTAATGAGTTGTATTGCAATATGTGGTTAGCTAGTGACCTCGACAATTGATCATATTAGTTATTGTTATTAGTAATTAACTGTTTGTTTTATTTATTTTATCTCGATGGTCCTAGTTTATCATTTATAACTTCCAGTTACAACTATATGTAAGCGGGCACGCCCTTTATGCCTGGAGGCTTTTATTTAGATAAGTTCTGTTTACGTTTAGTTTTTATTTCTGCCTGAGTATAGTTCTCGATGATGTTGTGTGGTATATTGGCGTGTGCTAGCTAACATATGGCTAATAATTTAAATTATGTTTTGTGTTGCGTAATCTAAATTATCAAAATTATTTTGAATACTATTATATAGAATCTTATTTTTTTTGTTCTTCTAACTGAACAGACAGCTGTGCTGCTGGGGAGTTTGTTGCGCCACTTCTTCTTCCCAGCTAATGCACTAGGAAGTGGTGAAGGGTGGGCGTTTTGGGGGACTGTCTTATGTAATTTTGACGTTCGAAAAGTGCTGATTCTCAGCCTAGTTTGAATAAATGACTTTTGAATTTTGTTTTTTTTTTTTTGAATTTGGTGAAAGAAACAGATTTCTTTTTTTTTAATGTTTGTGTGCAAATCCTAGCCTGCATACCAAATTTCAGCTTTCTAGGACTTCGGGAAGTACCCTACCTAGAGGATTTATTTTATATACAGACCTGCTCCCCCCATTAGTATAGGGGTTGGAGGGTGAAAGTTACAGATTTAGAAAAAAATAGTTTTTTGTGTTCAAATCCTAGCCTGTATATACCAAATCAGCTTTCTAGGATTTGAATTAGGATTTGATGAGTGAATGAGTAAGTCAGTGACGAAATCGACGTACACTCCTACCAACTTATCTGTGAAATGGCGAAAATTGGAACTACGGCCGTCATATTGAAATGTCATTCGATTGTCAGTGTCTACTACATTCGGGTTCTCTGGTTGTTTTGTCGTGATATTGCTGAATTTGTAAAGTTAAATATGCCGAAAGCTATTAAAAGTGATGCTCGAAACATTATTCTAAAGGTTGAAACCTTTTTTGAAGAAGAAACTCAGGCGGGGTCTCCGATTATCCATTTAATCAAATATACAAACGAATTTTGGCAGCGACAGGTTAGTGTTGTCAACTTTCTTGTTTTAAATTACCCGATACATAACTAATTATTTAAGTCCACGAAATATTCGTTTCTATTCTTGCTGCAGGTTAGCGTAACGGTAACGTACATCTATTAGGTAACCTGCTAAGTGTGTGAGCCAACTAACATTTATTTTAGTATCTTATATTTCAGGTTTAAGTCAAGGATTAATTCCAAAAATAGTCAAGGAAGGGCACGCAGCAGAAGAAACTGGTACAAAAATTCGGACACCAGGCAAGGAGAGAAAACATAAAAGTGGATTTGTGCATGTTGATGATTTTGACTTGGGAGTTATACGGCGGAAAGTACATTATTTTTATTCTGCTAAAAAAGAGGTCCCTACTGTTAAAAAGCTTCAAGAGGTCTTAAAGACAGATATAAATTACATAGGACAGCGAAAGCTGCTTCACAAGGTGGGAATTCGTTTAAAAAAATCTCATTCCAATCGGAAGGTTCTTATGGAGTGAAATGAAATATCAGCTTGGAGAGCTAAGTACTTGCATGCAGTGGATAAAAATAATAAATCTCTCCAAAAAATAAGGGCTGGGGGCCCATAATTTATTTAGATGAGACCTATATTCACTCTTCACATACATCGGGTAAATGTTGGCAAGGAGAGAATGAAGACGGAGTATTGGAGCTGTATCGAAAGGGCAAAGATATATTATTGTTCATGCGGGAGGAGATACTGGATTTGTTACAAATGCACTACTTGTGTTTAAATCAAACACAAAAAGTGGTGATTATCATGACGAGATGAATAGTACCAACTTTAAAAAGTGGGTTATTGAAAAACTTGTGCCTAATTTACGAGAGCCATCCATAATAGTGATGGATAATGCTCCTTATCACCGTATTTGTGTGAATAAAGTCCCGAATATGAATTCCTTAAAAAAAGATATGCAATTATGGTTGACCCAAAATAAAATTGTCTACGGAGAGAATTTGACTAAACCTCAGCTTTTAGAAATAATTAAGAGAAACAAGCCTGAACCTGTATATGAGATTGAAAAAAATTTAGAAGACAATAGACACAAATGCTTATATTTACCACCTTATCACTGTGATCTCAATTCCATTGAACTTATGGAAGACAATGAAAAGAAAAGTTGCTGATGTAAATATTGAGCACAAAAATGCTGAAATTCCTCGCCTAGTTAGAGAAGCTTTTGACGCTATTACAGTTCATGAGTGGGCACAGCATTGTAAACACGTTCGCAGGTTAGAAAGAGAATACTTAAAACATGATTTGTATTTAGATAAACCTTTTATTATAGAAGTGGTAAGTGACACTGAAACCGAAAGCGATAGTGATAATGATGATAGTGGTACGGAAATAAGCGGAGTATGGCCTCACAACAAGGATGAAGTTGTGTATGCAGGTTCATCTAAAGATCACAATTACTGTAAACCTGGTTTTCAATAAATTATTGTAAAGCAATTTGTTTTTTTTTATTACACTACATTACCACTAGGTACCACTGCTAATTATAATTAGTCAAATCTGGTGTTAGGGGTTAGGTACGGTCATAACTAAATGCTAGACATCCAGGTACCTCTTGCAGGGTAGACACCTACTTAACTTCGCATTAAGAAAGTTGTATCCCCCCGTGGAACATTTTATCTGTTGAATTTCCACTTCATTGGATTACTTTTTAGATAAAGCCATTGTTTATTGCTGAGAGACTAAACTGTTAGCGTACCTACTTAACTGTAAATTATCAAATTCTTTTTATTTATTTATTATTTTTATATAGGTATCATTGTTTTTAATTTGTAAAAACTGTAATTCTTATTAAACAATTATGTATAATGTGAAATTTCCTTTTTGAAAACTTACTCAATTTTGGGCACCTTATATTAATTAGCAACACTGAATCGACGGTGCCGTCCTCTTTCAGTTCACAGATAAGTTGGCAGGACTTTATTTTAGGCATTTTAAATCCAAAGAATAAATATATTTAATAAATTTGTCTGGCACAAATGAAACAAAGTATTTTTTATAAGTCTGGTAACTACATTTTATTCTAATAATTTGAGCTCTCTAGCGTTCATTATCCCGGCCGAAACTATGAGGGTTTGAAAATACGACGAAACGATCCGAAAAAAGGTATGTAGTGCCACTGCTTTTTGTTTTTGGTTTGTCTTGGCGGAATATTTCTATAGGAATATCTGCTGTTATTTAAGGAGAGTAAAGCAGTCCTGCCGAATATACATCCAAAACAAACTTCAGAGCACCCACTATCAGATCTCTGCTGAATATCTAAGGTAGGTAGGTAGTGTGCTCCCCTGCTTTTTGTTTTAGGCTCATCTTGGCCGTGCCCCCAGATACGAATATCTGCTGTTATTTAAGGAGAGTAAAGTAGTCCTGCAAAATATACATAAAAACAAACCTTCAAAGTACCCGCTATCAAATGATGGGTGTATTTTTAGACCTCCTTAACTATTTAAACCAAATTGAAGGTTTTCTAATTTTAGACCAACCACAACAGTTCGACGGACGGCGGGTACCTCTGCCCTTTAATTTGTCTAGTCCACATTTTTAAACTTCAGTTTTAATTGTGTTAATAAGATAACTGTTCATTTATTCATGATCTCGTCATTAGTACTAATAGATTTGTCTGGAGTTATTATCTTCATAAATTCCTAAGTACTTGAGTGCTAGCTATGAGTAAATACAAACTTTAAAGTATTTTATTTCTGTACAGTAACAAGTTACAACGGGTTTTCGCTATAACCGAACAGCACTATGTATTTATTTATTACATAATAGTAGTTTATGAAACTGTTGCATAATGAGGGGTATGTATGGTTTTTAATAGTATCACACGAGTGTTTTCATACCTAGTTATGCATGGTTATGTGCAGTTTCATACACTACTTTATCTACTCTCATATATTGGGATTGAACCTACTAAATAAAAGATCAAATTTAAGGATCAAGAATACAAAATTCCCGCGAAATTCAGTACAACTTCACGTATGAATGACGCCTGTACCCAGCACATCACCGCGCATGCGCTAGAGCGGTGCTGCTGTCCCCCGTAACGTTCCATTACAAAAGTTGATGGAAACTCCTTGGTGATATTAACTTCTTGGATTTGCCTTGTATCGTAATAGAAAAAAAAAATTGTTTTATATCATTATTTTGTTAGAGAAAAAGTGATATACGATTCTATTTTTAAATTTCGGTATTGTATTTATAAAGTATGTCAATAATAAACTCATTTTGAAGGTTATAATTCGAATATTACGATAAGAGAGTAGATAAAATTTATAACGATAAATTCTGCTAAGAAAAAATAAATAGTGCAAAGAGCCTTAATAATTATATTATGTCTACTAAGATATTAAGTCATAAAGATAAAGATATTTTATTTTGCATAAGAAGTCATATTAAAATTTACATGTACTTAGTAGTTTTACATAATGACGTGTTGGTACAATTCCTTTCTCCTATTCGCTTTTAAAATAGCTGCATATTTTATGTCAGCCTGGGATCCTTAGATACCGTTGAACATGGGCCCTCATAAATATAAATAACTTAAGTCTCCTTCAACGAAACCTACCTTGAACCTACTTGAGAAGAATATCATCATATTTATGACAGTCAAGCTAAGAACCGCAGGAATCCGTTGGATTCGAGAAGCACAGAACCGGTCGATGTGGCAGTAAGTACTTGGGGGAGGCCCATGTCCAGCAGCGGACGTCTTTCGGCTGAAATGGTCAAACAAGAACCCAACAAAAAAATTACGGAAACACTCATTTCACTTTTCAAAAACAACACAAACACTTCGGGTGTTTCTGTCGTGCAATAAATTGTACCCGTCAAATCTGACGGGCAAACGAGCCTAAAAACTACGACCACTAATTATCAAAAGCAGGAATTATGAAAAATAAGGCTGATACAATTTCTAACATCAGTCAAGTCACAAACAAGATTACAATGTAATCAATCAGGGACAGGACGAAGACGTCAACGGCAATTAATCAACAGAGAAGCATGGCGCAGTCTCATGGTCTCATGCCGTTAAAAATGTAACAGGCTGGAATGGACGCTTGTGACGGCACTACGCGCTATTGTAAACCAAATGCAAGTTGTGTAGTAAGATGGTTTATGTTTTGGTACTGATATTGGCATTTTAATATGTATCCTGTTATAAGAATACGAAAACAAATATGCCTAGTTTATTTTTCATATACGATAGGTACGATGCGGTGCTATTTTATTGAATTAAATTTAAAAGTACTAAAACATTATACAAGTTAACACTCTCCAGTTGTGGAGTTTTTCGCACTAAGAGCATTTGAACTGAAAGTGAGCAACGTCGCAAATACCTGTCAAATATTTCTCTGTTTTAATATTACTGTATGGAGATAAGAAATATGGCTAACTAGTGACCAGATATTAATAATGAATTGAAATTATAACACTGAATTTGATGTTGTAACCGTTTTAGGTGTAAAAAAGGCATTTTTTATATTTTATTATTTATTTATTTATTTGGTACACCAACAGCAGTACATACACAAAATTTAAAACAGAATAAAACTTATGTATGCCTATTATAGTATACCTAGCATTCACCACAAAACAACATCATAATAAACTAAAAAAAACCGGCCAAGTGCATGTAGGACCACGCACAATGAAGGGTTCCGTAGTTGGGATGAATTTATCCCAAGAACAAACTTAACCTTGTAGTTGAAAAACGTATTCTCCCATACGGAGATCATGTTTTTCAAACTACAAATTTAAATTGTTGATTATTTCTCGTTAACCTTTACAGCCTACTTAGCTCTCATAGTTTTCCTTTTAATTTCGTTATATATACTACTGCTGTGAATTTTTTCACAAGTCTAAGTACAACCATTTAGCTAGAAGGGGGGTTCGAGGGGAGGGACACTTGACTCTAACAAAAAAATTCAGTTAAAAGCTTAATATTTCGCAAACGGATCCCTGAATCCAAAAATAGTTTTGACAAACTCACAATATTTATGAAAAACCTTTCTAACGATACCCCACAACATGGGGTAGTAGAGGAAAAAAATCATCCCCACTTTACGTGTAGGGGAGGTATCCTAAAAAAATTTTTTTTTCTTGATTTTATTTTACCACTTTGTCGGCATGATTAATATGTATAATACCAAATTACAGCTTTCTGGTACTAGCCGTCTCTGAGCTAAGCCACGGACAGACAGACAGACAGACGGACATGGTGAAACTATAAGGGTTCCTTGTTTACTACTGAACCCTAAAAACTTAACATAAAAAACAATTAGTAAGCAAAGCATTTGGAAAGTTTCCAAATACTTTTTTTAAATCTAAAACTAAATATTCGGTGTTACGATATCAATTATTGCGTTTCATAATCAATATTTTAAAGCCGCCCACTGTGTGTTTTGTAGTATTAAATAAAATAAATTATATGTATTTTCTGGTGTATAATAAAGAGTATATAAATAAATAAAGCTATTTGCGAAGTTGCCCACTTTCAGTATATATATATTAACTGGCCATCCAGTTCTATGCCCACGTTTTAACAATTACCTCATATTATGATGACGAGAAGACGAAAACGCAATGGCGTTTATTTGGATTGCGTCATTTGATTTCCCAAGTTTGTATTTTGGAATGTCTCGCAAAACTTCTCTGCGAGTCCCGAAACTGTCGTATCTAAATCAGTAAGTAGGTTACTACCTTTCCACCGAATTTCATACTCATAAGATCTGAAAATAGCGAGAAGCTTAGCGATGACGTCATTCCATTTATAAATCGTTTTATGACTTTTGTTAATAAAGTTTAGGGTACAGAATTACGTAGGTTGGTTATTTCGATATTTTCTCTGCGGTTTGTTTATTGTAAGATTATATTATTATTATTTTCCTGACTCATGGACTCTTATGGTTATCAAGAATACGCGTCAAAAATATCTAAAACTACAAAATATCGAGGGTGAAATCAGAAGATGATTAAATAATTGCCGACACTGCTGCTGACTTTTCAAAGCTGTTAGTTTCAGACACAAACATACAAAGACTAGATATTTTCGCAATTCGCACAGCCTTAATTACGATTAAACGGGCCTCATTAAAGGGCCTAAACGATACCTAATAAGAAAATGGTTTAGTATAAACAAAACACTTGAACGATTCTAAACAAAATGAACGTTCCGCTTTCAATAAAATCTAAGGGCCTAATGACGCTAGTCTGTCCAAACCCGGGCAATTTGACAAACCCAATTACGTAGTTTTATTTGGGTAGCGATGAGGCCTTTAAGATAGCATGCGCGGCCCGCTTTATTATAGAACAATTTGTTTTGTAAAATTAGCATTGTTTGGTTAATTCGAGTTAGGCATTCAGAATTATTTACGTTGAGATAATTTTTGCTTAGAATTTGATAATTTTATTAAAACTTCTTTATCGACCTACTTTTTGTTATGACTGCCAGTTAATTACATCCTACCAGTGTCATTGCGAACTCAGCCCATCGTAGTTTACTGCTGGACATAGGCCTCTCAAGCTGCGCCACAAAAACCCAGTCCTTCGCGTTCCACATCCAGTCTGTCCCGGCCACCTTTGTAAGGTTCCGTAGTCAACAAGGATTCCTTTTTTGTGTGTGGGAAATTATAAAATAACTTCTCCCACTCTGGGCGGAGCGGGAGGGTGTGTCAGACTCTTACTGAATAAAACTCACCCGTGTTCCTTCAGTTGCCTGTACGTTGCCAGAGGCCACGGTATCACTTTCGGACTTACCCGCGACCCCGGCAGGCATCGGTCCTAACGGACCCCGTCAGTTGTGCTCACATCTCTTTGAGGCGCGCGTGGAACACAACGCACCTTCGACCCGTGCCTGGCACTTATCGGACGGCGAGCTACCCGTTGCTCACCGTCCGCAAGCCCGCGCCTACGGTGGCCGGGAATCGCCCTGCGATTCCTGACGCCCGGGGCGTCTCCTGCTGGTGCTAGGGGCGTGAGGGCGCGAAATTTACCTCTCTCTCACGCGCTCCACCTCCTCCTTCGCGAGCATTACTGCTTCGCCGGAGGTGACGGGTTCCCACGCCCTCTCGCCCCGTACCATGGCCAGGACCAGGGCCAGTCGCAAGAGATCACTGCCGCCAATCGCCTCCACAAGGACACGGTGGTGCCCCGCCCAAGCCGGGCAGACTTCCACTCTATGCTCCACCGTGTCCTCTGGGCGATCCACACAGTGGTGACACCCGGGCGTTTCCTCCCGCCTTATGCGGAACAGGAACCTCCCGAAACAACCGCGTCCAGTGATAACCTGCTTCAGGCGGAAGGTGAGGACGCCGTAGCGCCTTTCTACCCACTCCTCAAAGAGGACTTATCGAGGAGTGGCTAGAGGCGCTACGGCGTCCTAACACTGACTATGTCCGTCTGTCTGTCTATCTAACTGATCGCGTCTTAGCTCAGAGACAGTTAGTACAAAAAAAAATAATTTGGCATGGGTGTACATAATTAATCACGCCGACAAAGTGGTAGAATGAATTCATAAAAAAAATCCGCTAGCGAAATATTAACCTTTTAAAGGGTAATATTTGTTAGTCTCCCCTGCCAGCTAATTGGTTGTTTTTTGATATGTGATACAGATTAAATAGTAAATACCTTCCTTGATAGTAGTACCTTCTTAAGTCCCCTCCCCACTCCACTGACTTCTACTCCTACTCCTTCAGTGTGCACGCGTTGCGGTTGTGGAATTCACTTCCACCCGACATTAGGGACTGCCAAACTGTTGCAGTATTTAAGAGAAGAGTGAAATATCACTTTCTTTCCACAGCGTCATAGTTGCGTAGGTATTTATTTTGTATTTTTTTTATTTTTTTATTTCTATTTTTTTTTTTTTATATATACACGGTTAATTTTAGCTCGTTCTGGAACGAAAAGCCATAAACTCGATCATCGAACTTGAAACGATTGGGACTATTATTTTCAATAAATTACAATTTAAAAAAAACACGAAAAATCTAATTTATTCTTTTTTTTTGTGAAATAATGAGAACTCGAAGTAACTGCGATCAATGCATATGTGTGTAAAACGTATCGACGAACGACAACTTGCAACTTGCTAAAAAACATAATTCGATAACTTAAATAATGTTAATGACTTATCTACTGACATTGATTTGATAACCGTGGCTAATTCATCTACTTGTGTCATTGATGAATGCATAAATCTAATTTCATCCGCTGATAAATCTCTGAAAATGATTACCCAGAATATAAGAAGCATTAACTGCAACATGGCTGGTATGGTAACTCTCTTAGCTAGATCCTGTGTTGACTGGGATCTAATAGTGTTAACGGAGTGCTGGTTAACTGGTATTCATAACCCACCTACGTTGGATGAATATACATATTATTCAACTGCTAATAACCGAACACAAAATGAAGGGGTAGTTGTTTATATTAAAAAGGGTATTCAAGCATGTGTGAAGGAGGTTTCTATCATGGACTGTAATAGTTTATTAATAAAACTTGGGAAACATACTGGGATTTTAGCTGTTTACCGGTCACCCAGTGTTAGGAATGTGGATAATTTCTTGGAAGGTTTACATAGTGTATTGTTTAATTTTGCATCTAAATATATAAACTTTATCCTAACTGGTGATATTAATATCGACATCTCTGAAGCAACACTGGACACACGTAAACACAATTATTTGAATCTTATGGCTTCGCATGGTATGCTTCCAGCTCACTTATTTCCAACTCACTCAAAATCATGTATTGACCATATCCTACTCAAAACCAAATTTCCAGCATCATGTTTGGTAGCTGAAACTTCGCTGACTGATCATTACAGTGTCATCCTTTCTATTGATATGTCTATTCCTACTAAACGCCAAACAAAGACCTTAAAGAGAACTGACTATGCTTCCCTTGATGAGGTAATCATGAGTATTGACTTTGCGCCTCTCTATTCATTAAATGATGTAAATGATGCTGTAGCAACTTTCACTGGTTCTCTAAATACTGCTATTGAGTCATGCACTAAAATTATAACCCTGCCAAGAAGAAAGAGAATCCTAAAGCCTTGGATAACTCCAGGTCTTTTGAAATGCATGAGGAACAGGGATAAACTGCACCTTAATTCAAAAAAATCTCCAAAGAATATGACACTAAAACTAACTTACACTAGATACAGGAATTTTTGTAATAATTTATTAGGAAATCTGAAAATAGAATATGAGCGGAATGAAATTGAAAATGCAGGAACTAATTCTAAAAAGCTTTGGAATGTCATCAAAAAAGTCACCAACTCCACCCAATCAAGAGAAGTTGCTTCTGAACTGATATCACCTAGTGATCCTCAGCATTCTGTTGACACTATAAATGCATTCTTTGCAAATGTTGGAAAATCATTGGCTGAAAAGCACTTATCTCAAAAATCGTCGTCAAACTCTCTGATACCTCATACACCCATTTGTCCCCATTCTTTTGTATTACTTCCAACAGATGAAAATGAGATAAATACACTTATACTGAACCTAAAAGTTAATTGCGCTGCTGGACGAGATAATATATCGGCAGCTGTTCTCTCCCGTTATAGACCTACATTAGTTACCCCACTGACATTTATTTGTAACTTAGCGTTTCTAACTGGATCTTTCCCTCAAGCTTTCAAAATATCACAAATCCTACCTATACATAAGTCGGGTGACAGGGATTGTGTCAATAACTATAGACCTATCTCTATACTACCAACTTTGTCAAAGATTTTGGAGAAACTCATGAATAAAAGACTGCTAAATTATCTAGAGAAATACAATCTACTCTCAAATTCTCAATACGGTTTTAGATGTAATAAATCCACTAGCGACGCTGTTCATGAAGTTACAGACTATGTTGTAAATAATATCGATAATAAAAACAAAGTTCTGGCTGTATTCCTCGATTTGGCTAAGGCATTTGACACAGTCTCTGTCCCCAGACTGCTTATCAAGCTTGAGGGTATGGGAATTCGGGGATTACAGCTCAACCTCTTCACTGACTACCTTTCTAATAGATTCCAGTGTGTAAAAGTTGGCGATTGGATAAGTGGTGATCTTCCCATTACCTATGGAGTCCCTCAAGGAAGTGTCCTTGGACCTACTTTATTCCTCATTTATATGAATGACCTCTGTGACCTTGAACTTCCAAATGGAAAGATTGTTGCTTTTGCAGATGACACGGCACTCGTATTTAAAGGCACCTCATGGAACGAAACATTCCAACACGCTCAGTCTGGCTTTGATGCAGTTAACCGGTGGCTAAGATTTAACCTCCTATCGCTAAATATAGACAAAACCAAATTTATAAAGTTCTCTATCCGCAATGTCCCACAAACGCTGAATAATAATCCTGATACGAGTACTATTATCGCACACTCCCAGAATTGTTGTCGCATTACACCCTGTGACTGCCCTCTGCTTGAGCAAACGAGCACTATCAAGTATCTTGGCGTCCTAATTGATAGTAGACTTAACTTTGCTCCACACATTGATCTCGTTTCTTCTAGGATTCGCAAGCTAATATTTACATTTAAAAAGCTCAGACATATTGCTAATGCAAAGTTGTTAAAAACAATTTATTCTGCCCTATGCCAATCGCTATTGATCTATTGTATAACATGCTGGGGCGGAGCATGCAAAACAATCATTTTGAAACTTGAGCGTGCACAAAGAGCGCTGCTTAAAGTAAGCGCTTGTCTCCCATTCTTTCATCCTACTACTCATCTCTACCAAACCTGCGGAGTATTAACAGTGAGACAGCTTTACGTACTTCACACTGTTGTCAGAATGCATGGTCTCCTGAAGTATAACCCGACAGCTTTTCTCCAGAAACGTAGAAAGCATACAGTTTGCATATATAAGGCTTGCCACACTCATTTTGCACAGAGATTTTTCAATTTCATAGGCGGCCTTATGTATAATAAAATCAATGAAATCTTAAAAATATATCCCCTAACCAAACAAAAATGTAAAAAAGCAGTCACTAAATGGCTCATGACACTTGATTATACCAAAACGGAACTAATCCTAAATATTCAAAAGTAGAATCATGTCACCGGATTATACCTAATTTGCATTAACTTACACTTTTACCTCATAATCCTGAATTCACAAACCAATATAACGCTCAATCACTCACTTACTCACTCACTCACGCTCGAACACAAGCACAACGTCACACACACTCCCTCACACCCTCACGCATACATACACACGCATACATACACACGCATACATTCATACATACATACTTATTAACATTAATCTGTCAAGTACAATATACAACATAAAATCTTACTTACCTTAATTTTGTTTTCTTAAATCTTCTATCAAAATTAAATTTAGGGAAAAGGGAAAAAACACCCTTAGTTTGGCCTAATCAAATAGTTTCTTAAGTGTTGTAAATGTCTTTTTGTAATGTTCAGCTTTTATATTATAATTCCGCCATGGAAGAACCCTGATTTCTGAGATACAGGATTAACCTAGTTCGGAAGTCAGGAGTTCATTTAGTTTAGCTGCCTAATTCTTTGTTATATAAATGTTTTTACTAGTTCTTGGTAACATTTCTGTATTAGGCTATATTATTTGGTCCAAATAAACGTTATTATTATTATTATTATTACAACACTTGCGAACGGTACCCATTGCAAAATCCATTCATCGATCAGACAGCATAAAAACACATACGCAATAGTTAAATAGGTACACAAATAAAAATACGAAAAGCGAATTCAGACTTTATTTCTTAACCGTAAACGGTAACAAATAGAAATTTCACCAAACTAGGTACAAGGTAAGTAGGTACGCAGTTTACTAAAATTATTCTGAGAAGTGTCCGACCGGACTTCAAAAGGATGCACAACCGAATTCCGCGGTTAAGTGTATAAAAATAAGGTCTTAATTCAGTCCAATATTTTCATAGAAAAGGGCAGCACCATCTTATAATTAACTCTATTCGACAGATAAACGATTAATTTTTTTCTGTTTACATTGCCTGCCTTTGTAGAAGCCGCCGCAAGCAAGCATTGCCGCATAAAAATTGGTTTAGGCAGTATTCTTTTTATTTATCATAAATATGGTAGGTAGGTATGCTTATTAAGAACCTATTAGCTCGATTGGTCGACACTCGATTCAAGGCCTTAAATACAACTCCCAAGCGTACTCGTCGGGTCTAGTTGAAAAAGTACTAGTGATTTCGTGATGCGAGAGTAGCGAATGAAATTTCAATTAGTTTCTCTCGTTTACGAGGAGATGTGATAGTGGTAAACACCGTGCCGTGCTTCCGATACAAACGAGAGATAACAAGGAGAATGAACTTACACCAACCTATCGTACCAGAAATGAAATACCTACTTGCAGGTACTTACTTGCAGCCGGACTAGCACACGCACAGCTGTGCCGCGCTACGTCATCACCGAGCGGATCGCGTACGATCTTGCGTTTATGAATGAAATAGTGGAAGCGCTACTAAGATTAAACTCGAATGACAGAATAAAAGTGATAAATTTCTAACTTCTATATTAGATGTCTTTAAAAAACAATAACAATGCTAATAGTACCTATTAATCGTCTGGAGTCACTGTGTTTCGGCTCCAGAACGATTTAAAATTAATCGTGTATATATGTATATATATATGTCGGAGGAAGCTATGAGTCGGGTTGATTATTGTTTTCATGTATAACGCACAATATCACTTTTTTTACATTGTAATTACTTTTTAAATTCTTAATTTTATTTTAATTTGATTTGTTAAATGCATCTAATAAAAGTTATGAATATTGTAATTTTCGTAACGACCAGAGCACGTGCCTCGAGCGGGGTCGAGGCGCCATCTTTATTTTAGGAAGGTGGACAGTTTTTGGACACATTCTTGTTTGGGTGATAGTGACAGGTCGAGTTGGATCGTTGAGTTGGGAGTATAAAAACATAAACCTAAAGTGAGATCGGTGCCCTGAACCCGCTGCTCAGTATTAACTGTCAATTATTGTCTCGACGTTATTGTGAAGTGACGAAATATTGTTTAGATCTAAATTAACATTGTAGGAAGCAGAGATAATTGTGTTTTGTGCTCGCATTTTACCCTGATGACGCCCATTAAGCCCGCAACCACTGATGACGATGTCAACGAGAACTATGCTTCTCCGACATATATATATTTTTATTACATTAATATTATTAGAATCTTAGTGACATTTTTGTTAATTTTTTTTTAGAAGTATGTATGTTTGTATGTATGCATGTATGTAAGTAAGTTTATTCTCATATTATTTGTTTTATTTTATTGCGTGAATTGTTTTGATTTTATGTATTTTACTTTCTCTCTACTCACACACGGTGTCTACATCTCTTTTTATCCTCTGTCCTATCGCAGGTATGCTGGAAGAGATTTCTTTAGAAATAAGCATCACCTTGGTACGTATTTTTCTGTTCTTTCTTCTTGTCAGTATATATGTGTGTACATAAATGGTTAAATAAATAAATAATAATCTACCAACTTACATTTGCAGTTGGAATGTATGAACATGTTTTTTAACTACAATGTTAAGTTTGTTCTTGGGATAAATTCATCCCAACTACGGAACCCTTCATTGTGCGTGGTTCGATACACACTTGGCCGGTTTTTTTTAATGTTATGCCGACAAATAGCATTGATGGCCGCTACAGCAAATTGTACAACAAGTTAGAACTGAATTACTGCATACCTAATATTTGAGATAAAAGTGCGATTTCAAAAGAAAGTAATGTAATCAGTTCATACAAACAACAGGATCACAAATACTTTTGCAACCTAAAACAGATATTCCATTTCAAAGCTTTGAATATACAAATGCTTACTTAGATCTTCTTTGTGAGATAAACTGCGTTGATAATGCGTCGAAACCACGTAATTCGGATTAAAACTCTTTGACGATTTTTGCTGTAACCGCCCGTTTAAACAGCTGCGATCCGTTTTTACCGTCTCGTTATTTTTAACATGCCATTTTATACTTTTAACGAGTAAACGATAAGTGGCAAATTAACTAGCAGTTCTTTTATCACTTTATTTTCCACTGCGACTAATTAGTACTATGAACTGTGATTAACACTCGTTAGCACAGTTTCTCATTCACTTAAGTACATATAAAAAATGCAAATATTCCCTGCATGATATTAAATTAAACTTGGGTTTCTTGTTTCATAAAATGAATGAGCGTTTTTAATCTATATTCTTTAGACAAGGTAGGGCAAAAGTAATGTCATAATGTGAATTTGCTACCATTTTATTGACAACCTCCTAATTTAGAAGTCGGTTAAAAATGACAAAAATTGGTCCCTGTTTTCGCGGAAAGGGTTATCTAAATTATTAAATTAAGTCAAAAAAATTATATCGGTCAAGTCACTTTATGCAAACGTACGGCATTTGGAATTTATCTGGCTCCAAGTTGATGATTTCTTGTTCAATGTTGGCTTTGACTTGCAAGGTTTGTGGTTTATGTTGGTAAACGCGAGATTTCAGAAAGCCCTAAAGAAAGAAATCTGGCGTCGTCGAAACTGGCGATCTGGCCACCCAGTTCATATCGCCAAAACGAGAGATACGGCCCAGAAATTTGTGTTTCAAAATCTTCGTCATTGCCAGAGCTGAGTTTATGGCTCCATTGCATTGTCAACTAATCACAATTAAATTTTATCGCCATTTGCAAAAATTATGGCGTATTCACATTATGACCTTTCTCCACCTTGTACATATAATAAAATTGTAACAAAGTCAAATCTTTACATTGAATAATTTTGTTTAAAGTAATTGCTACGAGTTATGGCAACGATGCCGAAAATACAGTTTTTAGAATTGTTGTCCGTTTGTCTGTTTATCTGGATGTATATTCCGGATTGTCGCAAAAACTACTGAATAGATTCTGTTCAAATTTTGCATAAATAATTCTTAAAAGTCTGGTCAATGGTTAGGCTATAATACTCGTAATATTAACACGCTATTCGCGATGGGGAGTAGCTATATTGCATTATGTTCGTATTATTCAAAAGTTTACCGCGAGATTGTGATTAGAAGAGTAAAAATGTTTTAATATTGCAGTTGCACAAATACTTAATCTCTGAAATTAATATTATCACGCTTTACCTACAAGGAGCTAAGCAGTCAATCATGACATTTATTTGTCTATTTAAGTCAAATTGTTAGCGAAGTAAACAGCATAATATTGGTTCCACGACCTGTACCGTAGCCACGGTTCAATCCCCAACAGATTTTCTGTTTTTGGGATTATTAAAAAAAAAAATAGTGTAAGCTTACAAATAATAATAATAATACAAAATTTAACATCGTTTCCATTCATATTTTTATATTTTTTTGTAATATTTCTCCAGAAAGTAAAAGTGAATAGATTAAGACCACAATTTGTTACTGTGCAACGTGTCTTTTTCTTTGTTTTTTTTTTTGAGGAAAAATCAGTATCACTGACATCATGAAAAGTAAAGCTGCGGTTTCCTACAAGAGCGTTGCCGCCACATAACAGCCGCAGTGACGGCCGTCAATATTGTGGTGTCTTAAGACTTCCACGCAAATGAAGTCGCGGGGAGAAGCTACTGCAGAATAAAATTGTTTTTGGCTTTTTCTAAACTTAGCTGTTATAGTTTCTTATTGATCTCTACAGTGAAACCCTGTACACAACTAAGTTGCTTATGTGACTTAATGTTGCCCAGTAGAGGTACTTAATTATGCAGCGCTTGCAGCGTGACTGCAGCATTGATGAATAGTAAACATAGCGCTGTAAAAAGCGATAATGCTTGAGGATGTTTAACACTGAGTCCGAACCGATAAAATCACGAGGTGCCTTCTAAGTCATCTTGTGAAAAGCTTGTTATGATTGACGTCCATAATCTGGGCCGTAAAAAAAGGTTTTCGGGTAGGAAAGAAAAGGGTTTTGTGATATTGTGGGTTGTTTGTGGGTGTCATAATAGTTATTGCCTATCAATTAGGTGTAGATAAACCTTGTTTTTTTCTTTTGTTGTTCTACGTCCGTAGCATTTTTAGCAGTCAGCAGTGCTTTCAATTAGATTGCTGGCAGACCAATTCTTTAGTTTGACCGGAGCCATTGTCCTATACCGAAGCGCTACAAGGTAATTTTGGCGCGTGGTCAAAATCGGAACAGACGCCGCAATCGTGTTTTTTTTAAGTGACATTTCACAATTCATTAGTATACTGCGCTCAAGATAAGCTTGCGCGTGGCTGAATTTGGAACTAATCGTATGCCGCCGTCCTGCCGTTTATGTAAGGTCAAATTAAGTATAGAATTATTTTATCTATTAATATTTATATAAGATTAATGATAATAAGATTAAATTATTAGTATGGATTTCATATTTTAAATATTACAGTATATAATCAAGTGCGCTAGCGCCACCAGTCGTACGCAGACTTATCTTGCGCGCACTCTACAATTCTTACGAGCAGAGCCCGGGTGGCAACGTCATTCAAGCGCCAGAAGATACTTGTAGCAGTATACAAATGAAGAGTTGATAAATAGATGAAAATGTAGGACCTTTTTCTACCGTAGATAATATACCCATATATTTAGACATCAGAAAATATTTGAAGCCTTACTAATGCAAATACAAACAAAGTAGCCCACATCAATATTCCAACACGGCTTTCACATACTGGAACTTACATTATCTTCCATATCATTTACATACATAAAACTAAGCCAAATACATTAGAGAAAAATGTTTTACCCAAAACTGGGATTACCTGGTAGGTACTCGACTGTCCTAAGTACGGGGCCCAAAATAAACATACTTATCAGTGAATCGAACCCAACCTTTACCCTAACTATCGCGTATAATGTAACTACAAACGTAACAACGGCTTTATAATAAAAAGGATAATGTTTCTACCTTGTTTCCTTGTTTTATCATTGCTCAATAATGTTATTTGAGTTTGTTTTAGGTCAAAAAGGTTTCTGAGAAAGGTTGTAGATTATGCTGATACGTCTTCATCTTTATGAGGCCGTTTGTTTTTTTAGATAGACCTATCTTAGAAAATCTGCATTTCTGTTGCTTTCATCAAACATACAAACATTACTGCAAAATAAAAATTAAGAGTAGCCTACTAGCATCGAGGACATAGTTTATGGCCGAGATCTATAATCGTTACTCAACTCGTGCTTTGTGTTAGACATGATCCTGTCTATCTGTCACTGGTAGTTTGACATTTGTATTCCAGTGACAGAAATGCAACGGCCTCGTTACAAAACGCGCCAAATCCAAACGTACCATTTTAATATTCATCATCACTGAGGGCCCGACATCTACACTAATAATATTATGAAGAGAAAAGATTTGTATTTTTCTGGATTTGTGCCCGGTTAATGGCAATAGGCTCGCCCCCTATTACATGGGACTTAAACATAACTGGCGAAATGTGGGTGTACTATAGGTACACCTCTGCCTAACACTCCGGGGAATACAGGCGTGATGTTATGTTATGTATGTATGTGAGAGTTGTTTTTTTTCACACACTTCCCTGTCTTTATTATTCTAGCGTATGGCACTCGTGGGTTGCAGCTTAAAATCAGCGTCAGGTGACTCACTTTGTGTTGGTGGTCACGTTGTGTTGCCATCTGACATTTATGCTGAGCTGAGGCCCTATTGACATTATAATCATTGTTCTCTGTTTTTTTTCTAGCTATAAGGTGTATTTTTCTGCTGTAATTCCAATAAACGCATATTTCTTTCTTTCTTTATTTGTATTTTTTGTTGTAAGTTTGTGTGTTTGTTTGTTATACTTTCACGCTAAAATGGTAGAGCGGATTTAGATGAAATTTGGCACATGGGTAGACCATGACCTGGGTTTGGACAAAGGATACTTTTTGTCCCAATATTCTCACGAGATCGAGACTTATGCGGGTAAAACTGCGGGGCGCAGCTAAAATAAACTCAAAAACTACTGGACCGATTTAATTTTTTATTTTATTTATTTATTTATACATACTTTATTGTACAACATAAAAATACATAACAAAAAAAAAATAACATTAAAAAATATACAACGGGCGGCCTTATCGCGATCTCACACCAGATTTTTTTTTTTAAACTGTCACCAGTAGAATGTTATATTATCACTGAGGAACATAGGCTATAATTTATAAATATATCACATGGGTGAAAGCTAGTTCTATAGAGAACAATGCCTACCCAGCTTTAAGCTGCTATGATTCCGAACCCCGCTGCACTCGGCAGTGCTGCCGCAGCAGTGCTGCAGCGGGGTTCGAAATCATACATTTATTGCCGGACATTGCTGCCGTGCTCGAAAAACATGGGAACTTAACAGTTCGAACTTAGCAGTTCGCGATACTAGTCTCGTCGCATTTGACCACGAAATAAATTGCGTGTCATTACTATCTCAAATTGCGCTAGACACGAAAGTATTTTGATTTCATGAAATTAAGGCAAGCATCATTAAATTAAGGCAAGCATCATGAAAAATTAAGCATTAAGTCCGCCTTTGTACTTTTTTGAGTGTAAAAAGTTTAAATAAATAAATAAATTAGAAGCAAGTAAAATTGTTAGTGAAATTAATGTCATGAAGCTAATTTTATGTCAGTATCGTAAGTTGAAAGAAACGGTGAAATGTGAATCCTTTTTGCTAATTTTATTATTTCATTATTTGTCTACACGTTCTTTCTCCGTGTCCGTTCGGTTTAAACGCTTCACAAAAGAGACCAAGTTCCTCATTATCCTATTTTGTTCATTTTCAAACGCAGCTGGCTCGGGAACCACCATCTTGCGTCTACGGAGTGGAGTAACGAACTTAAGTGAAGTTAATGACTCCCAACTTCGCTACTTCGCTTCCTCGGTCGAAGGAGGCGATACGGAATTGGTCGGTAGAAAGTTAACCCGCAATCGGGGATGTATTCGTGAGAATTGTTCTTTTATTGGATACTTTTTCTTGTTAGTGTTTTGTTTTGGATTTGTACTGGAAGCGATAGTGGAGATTGAACATTTTATTGGTCTTTGTTTGGTTGCGAATAAGACTCTTGCTCTGTTTAATATTTAAAACTGTAGATGGCACGGCACTAATTTCGTTAAATAGATTAACTTTTTCTCCGCTGCTTCCACCAATAAAGCTTTCCATTTATTTTTCAGATTCCCTGGAATAAACCTTGTAACATGTTTTATTAAAAATCGTAAGTTAAAAATACTCGAGTAATTTATTCATATAGAAACAAAAATATAACCTTTTTTTGGAGTTACGATATTTTTTTGTATTTGAAATTTATGCGTAAACTTTCTGGGAGATAAATTTAGTAGACTTCGCATACCAAATTACATAAAAATTCACTTTACATACAACATTCATACGAAAACGTCGACGACATCAAATTATGCTTTAGTCGGAGATTTCACATTATGATCTTGAAGTTATGTCTAACAATAATCGTCAAGCACGGAATAAAATGATATTAAATACAAAGTTCATCCCATTCAACCGAGCAAAAGATGCATATAACAATGCAGTAGCTAGCTTCTCGTTAATTAGCAAGAAAATGCCGCTATGGCGCTAACTTCGTCGACTTCAAAGTGAAACTTTACTACTAAGTAGCGAAAAGTGATAGTCGGAATGAAGAGGTATTTTAACTATATAACAGCCAGTTTATTGGTCGAATAAGTCGGCTTCATTGGTTTAAGTTTTAATTAGGTTTGCCAGTAAATATGTAGGAACATTTTGCGGTCGATTTCAAAATTAAATGTTTGGTTTAGCCCTACATAAATTTTGTTCGGTGTGCGACGTGCAGTTTCATTTTATATTTAAGCGATGCCAGTGCTTCCTCTCGGTCCACTTTAAAGTTTTCCTTTGGTAATGTACAAGTATCGGTGTTCGAAAACTTACTATTTTAGATTTTGACGGTATATGTCAATAACACATTATTTATGCTATGTCCTCTGCAGCTAAAACACTAGTTTTTCAATAAACTGTAAAAAAAATCCTGGCTCTCATTTGAATAATTTACATGGTTATCTTTGCCTTCATTTTATTTGTACATAAATGTGTTATCCTCTTGTTTTACTATCTTTTCCTCAACTTCACCCAAATATCCTGTAGAGCGTAGGTATATTTTTGTCTGTATATGATTGTACACACTTTCTCAAACGGGTTTAAGGCAGTGACAGACGCACACACGGCATTCCGAAAATTCCATTTTCACGCAATTCTTTTCAAGCCATGTTACTGCGTGTCATTGTCGGAAAAAAGAAAAGCTTATCTTTTATCCGAAAAAACCTTTCTAAAACGTTTCCAGTACCTACATGAAAAAAGTGTGAATTTAGAGCTCAAAAATACTAAATTCAAACTTTTACACAATATTTTTATATTAAAGAAACGTATTTAATTTTCATAATTACCTACAACAAATTCTGTAATTTTAAGGGTCAGTAATAATCGTAGATATTTCACTCCCGATTACAGTGATTTGTACGGTCAGGCATAAAATCGATATTTTAAAATAAATCATTACGATTTTTTTTTAACCTTTTGATTTTTTTATTGACATAAAAAGCAGGGAAACATATTATCTATAACGCTTATTTCAATAGGGATGATGACAAAAACGTTTTTTTTTGTCCGTCTTTGAGATTAAAAAAACATAAAAAATATTGGACACATTTTTTTATTTTTTTTTACGTAATATGAAGATTATGGCGATATATTGAGGTAAATTCTGCCATGACGTCACGAGTACATATGTAGATTTTATACAAACTAGTGATGTAGCGACCCCCACTCCCCAACTTAAAATGCGTTCTCTCTAAATAGTTTTTTATTAATATGAAAAACAAAAAATATGTGTCTAATATTTTTTTATTATCCGACTGACGGACTAATTATAATTTCTTTTTTTTTACCCAGGCATCATCCCTATTATGATACCTCTATAATTAGCCTAAGTTCATTAGCTTTTTAAATTGTCTGGACTTAAAATTACAAGCGTTCCTTTACTAAGAAAATGACACACATCGGTGATCTGATGACATTAGAAAAGTTGTCTATCACACTCTAGCGGATCAAATTTACAACAGTTTTCTAATTTACATAAGAGACAAGAAGGTGATTTCAGCGATTCTGATTTCTGCTTATAAAATATGTAAAGAAAAAACCTGTCCAATCTGAAAGGGGCACATAGGTACTGCAATAACATTTCCAAAAAGATTTCTTTATTATTATTGAAAATAAAAAAGTTATTGCTATTTAAAATTCACATTTTTAGTCCAAAATTACCCCAAGTCCGAAAATTTTCAACAGGTGTCATACATAAGTTATGACTTGGAACTCACTCGCTAAACGACGGCCGCCCGCGCCCCATGTAACAATCCGATAAAATTCCCCATTCAAAAAAAATGTGGCGAAATTTTATTTTTAATTTTTCCTGAAAATTAATTACCACATAAATAGACTCTCAGTACGATACCTAACAACAACCTCACGGACCAGACAGGGATTTTTTTACATGTTGTATGAATAAGTATATAAATAAATAAAAACAATCTTCATTGCACCTAATTTTAAACCTTATGAGAATTAAAAACAAAACTCATTTAGCAATCTGTTAAATATCATATCTACTTACATCAAGATGGTTTTTCTTTTTATGTTGCTTTTAAACTTACACAGAAAATATTTTAACTACCTTTTCAAACAACATGTGTTACTGGATTCATGAATTTCTACTTTAAAAACATCTCACACATATTTTTCGCGAAAAATATCAAGTGACTATCACGTACGACATTAGAATGTACATTTGTAATACTTTTACGATATCTAATAACATTCTGAATGTATATAAAATGAAAATTATAGGCTAATATAATGTAGACGAACATAAAATGAAACGTACTCGGTACTAGGTACACATTCCTTTATATTCTTATTGTCTGTAGTAAAAATTGTAAGTACCTACTTTCACCACGTCAACTATTTGCAGAGAGCCATTCCATTATAAACTTTATCGTCGAAATTCGAACTATTCGAATTTCTCGTCCATCTGAGATAAAAGAAAAAAGGGCAAAAATGCATTGACTTCTTGTCAACCCTCGGAAATGAGGGTAAGGGTCAGTGGTCGATTTGTGAAATTCTGGACGAAGGTATTTGATTATGGTTATCTGTCAAACACGGTTCGATTTCATTGAAATGCCCCATGTATTCATCATGTTTTGCAACATTTTCAACTGAAAATAATAACAAAAAGGCTATTCCCTTATTTTTAAGAACCTTCACATTATGATATC
Source organism: Agrochola lota (assembly GCA_947364205.1). Taxonomy (NCBI): domain Eukaryota; kingdom Metazoa; phylum Arthropoda; class Insecta; order Lepidoptera; family Noctuidae; genus Agrochola; species Agrochola lota. Next base: position 9,320,864 of record OX376223.1, on the reverse strand, counting down.
AGTCTCAATCTGTCAATGTCCTTTCTGACAAGTTTTAGACATTGTTTGTCACTGAGATGAGATTGCGACTTCAATTTGGTGTTTTTTAATTACAAGAATGAGAGTTTTCATGAAAAGTCGCGCCACTGGTCGCTGGTGCCACTTTGATAAATATAATAATATTTTAAGGGTATGAGGAACAGGGTGTAAAGTTCACTCATCCCCCATAGAAAAGGGAGGATCCTCCGACCAGACGGGTGTGATGTCTGGCGGGCAACTGCCCAGAGGTTGAAGTCGGGAAGCTTGTATATATGCTTAGCGCGCCGTAAAATCTAATTGCGTGATGCAGGATTTGTGTGACGTCAGGATGTTGTGTGACGTCAGGTCTTTGATGCGTAGTTCGCATGTAGAGATGTAGATGCCGCTACAATGTAAATAAAATATATGATGACGTTCATAATTAGTTTCATTAATCCGTTCATCATCCAGTAATGAATAAAGAAAATATAGGTGCTTTGAAACTTTGGTAAAAATTTAGTATAGTTTTGCAGGTGGATGCGTCTCCCCTCTACCCTGGCACCAGTCCCATGAAAAGGTAACGCACCGTTCTTCGGAAAAACAAATAATTGTAACCTAACCTCAAAACACTTAAAAAGCCATTGCGGGTTGCCTATTATGGTTGGGGAAGATTACATGGCAAGTCCAAATTTGTTTCCAATCAATAATAGCGACGGCGTTGTCGGCGGCGACGACGTACACGACAGAGCTCCGCTTCACGGGGCTAGGATTTCTGAAAGAAATAATAACAAATTTCTGAAAGAAATAATAAAAAATAATAACCACGAAGGGGATAGCGACCCCGTCATCCCCTTCGAACCTAACATGTCCGAGTCGGGGTGCCCCAAGTCTCGAGCTCGCTTCGCTCGTTCTTGCATCCAAAGTTCTCCTAGTAACAGTAAGAGTAACATTGTAATAACCTCCGCAGCTTTCTAGGTTGTTATAAAAAGCCACCATAAAACACCATGATGCACAGAGAACACATTCACGCGGCTCAGAGAGAAACGGTATGAACGAAAATGAATGATGGTGAATCGCAATTGTTTTTTTTTTTTTCATTTAAGTCTCCGTTTCTTCGATTGGGCACCTCATTTTACACCATGGACACTTTACCGTGACAGATTTGGTTGTCAATTGCCCATTTTACGCACAGACTACTTAGCTTTTAGATTTTACGTTTCATTTTCGCTTTTTATCTGATTTGAGTTTAGAAACATCTTTTATTAATTTATCGAAAAATACGCATTACCTTATAATAAGAGTGGTAGTGTTATAATCAGGGACCCAACCCCTAGCAGTTTTAACCTCTTTTACACCCATACAACTGCCAAACAATACTCGACCCAAGCCAATGATTATTATGAACTAGCGGCCTACAGGCTGGTACAAATGAAAAAGACAAAAAAAAAAAAAATGACATTCAAAATCAAACCCAGGTTATGGTAATTAAAACCATGTTCTAACCTCAAGGTCTTTCCAAATACCACCCTGTTTCAGCCCACGATCGGTAAGGAAACGCAAATAAAATTCAAATCAAGGAATAATGGAATATTCATGAGTTCGTCACCTTTTTTGATCGTCCAGGGAGAACCAGTGTAGCAGATTCAAAGGAGAAAGTATAAAATTGATTTTTATGGATAATCTCAGTATTCAAATTATTCTGGGCCCATGGCAGTGACCCTAAACTTTAAAACTCTTGAGCATCCAGACCGCTATCAAGTTATGGATTGGTTTAATAATCATGATAAACCCTTTATTTCAGGTGACACAGGCCCATAGATACATTAACCTAAACATATATATATACATGATCATTTAACTAGCCTTTTCCCAACTTTGTAAGGGTCTATTTCCAGTCTAACCGGATGCAGTTGAATACCAGTACTTTACATGGAGCGACTGCCTATCTGCCTACAACCCAGTTATTGGGTAATACGATTACTGGTTGTCAGACTTTCGGGCTTCTGACGACCCGTAATGATTGTCGAAGATCCACGAATGACAGCCGGGACCAACGGCGTATTGTGCTTTACGAAGCACGCAGGGGTTTCGGTATATAAAGATGGTCACCCATCCACGAATCAACCACGACTAGCGTAGCTTAACCTGATCGATCGACCCGTGCGGTACCTCCTCAATAAACACCCTCCTCCCCCTCTTAGACATACATATTTTGATATAAACAAAACTTGTGTTAATAAATAAGGCTTAAAAGACTATCTTAGTGCTCTTCACTTTGCACTAGTGTTGTCTGTGTTAGTAAGACGCAACTACATCGTGTACAGCTTTAATTTATTTAGATTCTTTGCGACAGTCGATTCATCATTGTATTCTGAGATAATTTATGTTCATCTTCTACTGTAAAGAAGAATTTTCTCTTGATAAAATAAAGCGGAAAACTATTTTCGTTGAACTAAACAAACCACGAAGAATGGGGAATATTTAATGGATCCTCTAAAACTTATTGATGTTCCAACGATTCGCCTACTCAATAATTTATCATATTATAAGCATCTAGTCTTTAAAAAAACTATCATTATGGTGCTAAATTGATCAAAAGAGCGTTTATTCTGAAAGTGGGCAAGGTCGCAAATAGATATCAAATATTTCGCTGTTTTAATTATTTTGGCAATATTACTGTATGGAAATAAGACATGTGGCTAACTAGCGAACTAGAATATTGGTTATAAAATGCGATAATTAATATCGTAACACCGAATATTTAGTTTTATATGTGAAAAAGTATTTAGAAACTTTCCAAATGCCTCTTTTACATCTAAAACGGATACCAAATGCAATGTTATAATTGCAATTCATTATTAATATTCTAGTTCGCTAGTTAGTCACATTTCTTATTTCCATATAGTAATATTGGCAAATTAATCAAAACAGGTAAATTGACAGCTATTTGCGACGTTGCCAACTTTAGGATAAACAGTCTGAACATGCATTATTCTAACAAATGAAAATAGCAACGTTTTGAATGTCTCAATTCAATGAGTAATAACATAAATGTCTATAAGAAGAACTGAAGTGAACGCATGTACCTGTGTTTTGAATAAATGTCAAGACGAACCCAAATATATTCACGAATGTCTTTTTATCGTCGAATATATCATTTTTAGACGTTAAAGGTTGATTTATATCTACATAGAAATAACATTTCAATAACACGAGTTCTAGATAAAATATTACGTATACCAGCCTATTGTGTTTTCAGAGAAAATACTCATTTCCACGTGCTTTTAGATCCGAGAAAAACAAGAATCTTCACGGATTTTATGAAAATGTTTTATTTCTTATTACAACTAAAATCATACCTATTCATCATCATTATCATTTCAACAATAATTGTCACAAAAAACAGGTTGATGACATAATAAAGCCCCTGCCCGACAGGCGCGTTTTTATCGGTTGATATAACGCAAGCGTTATTGCGATAATGTGACGCGATTCCTTGCACACAGCTGCGTTTTTATCGTCCGATATTTCTAACGTCTGCTTGTAACCTACACTACAGGCCCCCGGCCCCGGCCCGCACTACACCGTCCTAACGTTATTAAGGCAGGTTTGTGTAAGATTGCATACGCCCTAATACAAAATTTTCTAAGTACACGTATCGGAATTCCTTAGGACGGAGGAATGCAAGCGTCCTACTTCTATTGCGTCGTTATTATCGCAGCAGAGTGTAACTTCGTGGCCGTTCTAATATAAAATGTACTGAAAACAGATATCGCAATAACACTTACGTTATTATCGACCGATAAAAACGCGCCCCGATAAAAACGCTGGGGGAGAGGCTTAAATCGTGATGTCTAAAGATTTCATTTAACGGGCTTTTATTTAGGCACGTCCCAGAAGCCAAGTGAAATGTGTAATGCCCCTGTAACTTCACCTACGCCCATACCCTGCAAACTAACACATTGATGTTCTCTTTGACGTCAGAAATGAAGTCATTCCCAGTAGTACTTATAAGGAGCTCTACTGCGGAAAAAGCTTATGGATTCAATGAAAACCTTGCCATTTTTTATTATTTTTAAAGGTATCTCCCATTGGCTTGCATATCTCTCTCCATTGCCTTGTCTGGCCAATTCTTCGTTACTTACAACGCACACAATTTACGTGCAATAAATAACAACTTGCACCTTTGATCATAACCGCAACGCAACACATGTAACATTAGGGAAATTGCGCATTCATACATACATAACCTCACGCCTTCTTCTCATAGGGGTAGGCTGACACTCTGAACACCAACTGCTACGATCCTTATACTCTCCTTTTATTTCGGTTACCTTCATACATCTGGTGGTCTGGTCTGGAAATTAATTCTTAAACGATTTTTCAACCAACATAAATTGTCCGCCATTATATTCAAATCACAACTGACAGTTATGCTCTTTGGCAGTTACACAAAAAGGATATAACACGATATTGGCATAGGGTATCGCTTAGCAATTAATTTTTTTGACTGTCTCTGTCCCATTTTAAATTTTTCTCGCTTTCCTGCAATCTGTGGGAGTGATTTACTGAAAAGGGACGGAAGTGTGTAACAGGAAGCCGGGGAAGCGTGCGCTATTTGATTTGACCAATGAGCGCGCGCGGTGCTGGAGTTGGCTGTCAGGTGGTACCAGCACATTTTCCGAGAGGTTGGTACTGTCATCCAAGATGTCAGATGTTACAAATCATATGCGACTACTGTAAGGCTCGCTCGTTTTTTTAATTCTGTCGTACACATACCTTACATTTATACATTTAAGATGATATAAACATAAACTCATTGGAGTTATGCCATATAACATAATCATCGACTACATCATTTTAGAGTTTGACTTTGACATGGAACTCCATATCTCTCTCCGTTGCCCTCTCTGGCCTTTGTTACTAATTACAATTAATTACATCTCTCTCCTTTGATCATAACCGTAACGTAATACATGTTCAACATTGTTGTTCTTGTGACTATTCAGGTCGCAAATTCAACACACGAAACACGAAGTTCGTTATGTTTGTCTGTTCAATTCGGTGGCGTTTGCTTTACAATTTAAATGCAGGTTACGACGCTCTCGAGAATTCTGGGTTTATACTAGGTACACGAGTACAGTGTGTACCTGCTTGTAATCAACGAATGTACATACCTACGTACAGTCATAGCGACGCCTTTTGAGAATCAACTGGACTGAGTGCTCCGCGATATTGCGCTGAATTTACAATTTTTTGAAGCGGGTTTAGTATTTCTGCAATATGAGATCGGTTTACCGAACGCTATGCGGTGCACAATGTTGCTTAAGATCTGTATTGTTACAGTATATTGTGCCTTGAGATAAGTGTTGCCATTTCTGTACCTATTAAAATACAAAAGGTATGACTTAGTTCGTTAGAAGTACGGGTTTGATGCTCAATTGTCTTTTCTTCATAACATATCTAACTATTTGTATAAATATCTACATACTAAAAATTTAATGCTGTTCGTTCGTAAACGCATCACTTGAGAACCGCTAGATCGATTTGGCTATTGTTTATTTTAAAATGTTCGTATGGAAAAAAAAAATTGTAAAGGAGATAAAAATTGGAAAAGTTTCGTAGAAAGTTTTATTTATATTTATTTATATACCAGATTATACATTACATAAAGAAAAAGTAATACACTACAAAATATACAATTATTATTCGTTTTCAAATTCAGGAAAAACTGATCGTCCTTTTTTGTATAAAATTATTGAAATTTGGACAGGACTGTCTGTCGGGTAAGCTAGTTTTTTAAAATAAAATCTGACTGTCTTTACCAATAGCCGTAAAACCATAGCTATCTTAACTGAAAAGCAATCAGAGAAGATACAAGTTTATTATTTTGGCAGTTGTCGTAATTCTGTAAATAGAGTCGGTAAAAGTCATCAACTTAGATTAATGGCAACTTCGGGTGAATGTTATATTTAAAAGAGAGTACAAACCATGTACCAATAAATCTTTATATTAATCATAAATGGTACATAAAACATCTTCCATAACAAGATCGCTGTGAGGACAATTTGCCGCTTTCAATCGACTATTTGATAAATTGATCTCATAAAATTTGTCTCTGCCATCAAAGGAATGTCTGTCGCTACAAATGTGCTCACTATAGGGGCACATAAAGTGCCAATTCTGTAAAATGTAATTACAATCTCATCTCTGTACAGTTTTCGTACAAAAAATATGGTATAATAGGGTTTTTCATTTAAGAGAGTGCCTACTTCAATTATTTATGTTGGTGTATAATTCCCGAATTTTTTGTGGAATAAATTGGTCTAATTATGAAGTTTGTAGAAATTCAGAGATTTGCTTAAGGATATAATTATAACCAGTAAAGTACCAAAAAAACGTGAGAAAACTTGAAAGTTTAAGTTTGCCCAGTCTTCTTCTTCTTCTTTACGTGTGGTTAGTGACTAACCTGGTGTCAGAGTTTTGAAGCCGCCCATGGGCCTCTGACTTGGCTTCACATGCTGTCGAGAAATATCTATCAGGCAGGCCGGTTTTCCTTCACCGTTTTTCAAGCAAATGATAATTACACAATATGCACATGAATCCGAAAAGTCATAGGTGCGTACCTTGGGTTCGAACCCGAGTCCTATGACTTGGCAGTCTGACGGTCACATCACTAGGCTATCGCTGCTCAAACCCCAGTGAACAAGTTGAGGTAATAAGTCATAAAAAAGGTTTTACACATTACTATATTATGCAAAAAGGTTTATGAAGTTAAGTTGAAATGATAGTGTCTTATTCTTAACATCACATAAAATTACGCTTGGCATTCAATCAATCATTTATTTTGTTTAACTTAGGTATTGTTACAGATAGTATATTGTCAAAAATATGTGCACTATGTTTAGCCAATATATGGCGTACAAAATTAACATAAACAAGCAATTACAATTATGGTGGCATGTTAATAGATTACATTTAAGAGGTCTTTGTTTAAATTCCTTTTAGATAGATGTTACTACTCCATCACTGAGTTTACTACTGATAAACAGAGGTATGACGATTCCGACTTGCTAATTAAACACTTATGATTTCATTTATTGATTAAGTATGAATTTGTTTATTTATCTAAAATTTTAATGACCTGTTTACCTAACTGTCATATTTTAATATATTTTTTTTTAAAGGATCCCAGACACTTTTTATACTATATGCTGCTGGTATACTATTATATAATTTTGGGGCCCATACCTAGCAAACTTTTGCCGAAAAATGCGGTTTTATGAGAGGTAACATGAATGGTAACGTAATGATAACGGCGAGAGCGCAGTTTTTCAAATAAATGCAGGTTACAGCGAACAAACACTCCCATTTCATATGTGTACATAGCCGTTAGAGTGAGCAAACTAAGTTCCTTAAATAATGGTTTACAACTGTCAGTCGATTATAATTTGATAAACGATCGCAAGCATTTCTTCTGAGCTTTAAAAGCAATGTCTCTGTCAGTGGATTTGCCCTAGAAAATGATTCCGTACCTAATGCCAGAAGTCACTGAAGCATTATAAGCTATTTTAATGTAATGCGGTTAACCGTTTTTGATAGTTTCTATAGAGCATACGCAAATTGACTAAGCCTCTTTGACAAAGCGTCGATATGATGTTTCCAAGTCAGATGACTATCAATATAAAGGCCCAGAAATTTTGTGATAGCACTTTCGGAGATTGCTACGTTACCATATTTCATATTCAGTTTCGGTTTATTTGTTCTTTGATTAAATGTCATTATTTTAGTTACCACGAAGGGCTTAGCAGACGTGTGCCTAAGATGGTAAATACGTAGCCTCATTTTGCCAGTTATGTCTTACTAGCTGCACCCCACGTTTTCACACGCATAAGTCTCGATCCCGTGGGAATATCGATATAAAAGGTATTGTATGTTCTAACCCAGGTCATGGTCTACCTATGTGCCAAATTTCTTTTATTGGACGGATTAATTGACATTTGGCATATGGGAAGAGACCATGACGTTCAGCCGTTTTAGTGTGAAAGCGTAGCAAACAAACAAACTCTCTTTCGCATTTATAATGTTAATTAGGATCTTCTCCTTTACACAAGTCTTAAATCGATATTCCCTAACACCGAAATCGCTTTTCACCAAAAATATATCGGTATATTCATTTGTCAAAGAGACGTCTCTCCCTACAAATGTTTTGACTGTATAGTTAGGAGCACATGAAATGCCAATTCGGCTAAATGTAATTGCAATCTCGTCAGTCGCAGCCCGTCACACGCTATCTGTTCCGAAAACAATATGGCTGAGAGAATAAAATAAAGGTTTTCGTTTTATAAAAACCTTTTTGAGAATTCTTTGGATAAAATCGTGTTTGAGTTCGTGATGTCTGGTATGTAGTTTGATGTTTGGTATTTTTGGTTGTTTTAGATTCACAGTAAGTATACGTAGGTAATTCGTCATCATCGTCACTGGCAGCCTTGTTCTACCCAATCAATCAATCTGCCTAGCTTTTTCCTATGTTGGGGTCGGCTTCCAGAATAACCGGATACAGCTGAATACCAGTATTTTACATGGAGCGACTGGCCATCTGACCTCCACAACCCAGCAACTGCGTATTATACGGTACCCCTTGGTAAGACTGGTTGTCTGACTTTCGGACTTCTGGCGACCTTTAACGACTGTCAAATCCAGGAATGACCGTTCTTTGTTGTTCTACCCACTGCTGAGTATTAGGCCGCCTCCCTTTTGTGCCATGCTTCCCTGGTCTGTGCGTAGGTAATTACTATCATTTTATTTAGCAAGAATTAGTTTCTTGCGGCTTCTTTGTCATTGACATCCAATAAAAGTTAAACAAGGAATATCTATATTTACAAAAACACAAAAAAATACAAACAAATCACAACACAAATCAAAACAAAAACACAAATCAAACAAACAAATCACAACAAGACACACACTACAAATCATAACTTAAAGTCGCTTTTCGTGTCTGTTTGTTGCGTATGCTCGTTGTTCTTCTAAACTACGCAACGGATGTTTTTCACCATTATTTAGAGGTTTTAATCCGGAAGGTTTATGTGCCTATTACAGTCATTAATAATTAAACTAACACATAAAAAAAATCTTGATGTTTTGTCAAGTCGTAAAAACCGAGTGTGAGAGCGTATGTGAAAGGGGGTGGGCCGTAATCCACCACGCCGGCCGAGTGCGGGTTGGTAGATGTCACATATCTTCGAATTTTTGGTTCTCGGACAAGCCGGTTTCCTCACGAAATTATTTACATTTACACAAAGTAAATCGTATGCCTGGGTTCGAACCTACAACCTTCAACTCGTAAGTCAGGACCGTTACCACTGAGCCACCACTGCTCTTAGCCGGGTTAGTGCTAGTTAATACTAAAGCAGTGTCAACTCAGTCTTGAGAATTTCACGACAATACAGTCCTTAGATTCACTACTGCTTTTCTGGATTTATAAATGTTTAGTATGGGGTTCTGTCAACTCTCCACAACATTCCCGGGTGACCATATGAAACTCGTGAACGTTTGGCTAGGCACATATGCACTATAACGTCTATCAACTCATACTAAGCCACATAGTCAAATGGTATGAACTTTAATGAGTTAAAATCACAGTTCCACATAAAACATGCGGCTATCCATCTCAATCGAAACACTGCCTTTTAACTCTGCACTGCTTTGCCTGTGCAGGCAAATACTGTAGTCAATAATCAACACTAAAAAGTTTTCGTGTTTATTTTGTACAAATGCTTGTACTGCCAACATTTCTATGTAGGTATGTATGTTTAAAATATTCAGATACTGTCCGCACAAGAACGCGGAAGCTCATGGGAGGAGGTAGAGTTAGCAAAATAATCTAAAATCTAAATGTTACCCGGTACAGGTTTTTCTGTTTCAGCAAAAAGGCGCGCAGGTATCCCAGTGTCCATAATTATAAACGATTTTTTTTTAATAAAGCCGATGTCTGGCGGAGCCGGCTGCTATTAAACCGGGCGATTTCACTCATAATACGGATAGGGTCTAATAAATTCGTGAAAAACTCCCTATATCTACCATGAAAAGCTGAATTTTGAAACTTTAGCACAAACACCTAATTTTCTGTTTAGTAACGAAGACAAATATTTTTTTTGGCTTTCGTAGATGATAGCTAAATTTGGCATAAGTACCTATCTTCTTAGTTTGGCATTTGGCGTAACACTGCCTTTAGCAAATTGTGGGTCTATGCAATTATTTTGACGTGCGGAGACCTAGACAATATTGTCTTAGTTCAGACAGTCATTCTCTGAAAACAAACATGGTACGCACAACGCAACAAGAGTACAAGACAGTATCGACAACAGAACAGTGTTTTGATAACGGTAGACAAAACTATTTTAACCTGAAGTCTACGTATCGCCTACTTTATAGACAGGTACATTTGCCAAGATTGTTGGCATTTGTCAAGTTTAGTTTTAGCATGCAGGTTAGATAACTGTGACTTTTAATCAGTGTGAGAGCGGTGTTTCTTATCTGACCATCTACCACTTGCCTGAGTGTCCTTAGTGCCCGTTCGCCTGCATCTCGGATGACCTAAAGAATGCCACTGATGCCACAATCAACGTGGTCATCTACTGTGCTCAATCAATGTAAAAACAACGAAGAAGAGTACCATGGACACGAAAAGAAGAAGAAGCCAAGCGACCAGCACGCTCAGCATGATCCCAATAGGAACGGGTTTTGTCGACGGGAGAATAGGGTTAATGACAGATCAACAATCCCAATCTGTCATTATGTTTATTCTTCCATCGACAAAACTCGTAGACAACCCGTAAAACTACAAAATCTTTCGATCACGGTACGATATCAGTGGGTATACTTCGTTTGATGTTCGTGTTACGAGTACTTATCACAATTCAAACGAGTTAGGAATGAGACATAAATTATGATTTTGTGTAACGCTGAGTATTTTTTTTTACCTTTATTGAGTTTGAATTCAAGCCGTGGTATTTTCATTTCTTCTTGCCACATCATTTCTACGAATTGAGAAATAACTTCAAATTACTTTTATTGAACGATTACATTAAACAAAACACTTGTCAAATGGTTATATTCAAAATAAATACCTAGTAGTTTTTAAAGATAATACATTTTGCTTACATATTATTTGAAGTTCTTATTTAAAAAAATACATAGAATAATTTCGAAGAAAGAGAGAGATGCTCAAGGATAATTATTTAGCGTCAACCATTAAAAAAAAATTGCGTATGACTGACATCAGTTCAAAGCAAAAAAAAAGGAAACACTAACGGTTTTGTAGCTAGAGCAAACGTGTCGGGTCGTTAGAAACAAAACCGAAAAATCGAGATTTCAAAAACGGAACGTTAACGCATCTGGCAGCTAAAAAAATTGACAAAACCTACGTTCGGTTACAGAATAAATCGGAAGAGATGGATAGTGTTTGAAAAAGGAATGCGACTCCTGCCTTTTTATACGTAGGTACCAGAAAATTCACTGTAACTATAATACTGGATAGAAAAAAATAAAATTGGCTGGCTTTTCTATATTTGCACAGCGAATTTTCTTTGTTCGCTATGAAAATGGAACTTGAAAATGTTTTACTATTTTTTATATTTTTCAAAATCCTGAAAAAAAATAATGATAAAGATTAAGAAATACCCTTAAGAAGATTAAAAACCGATACACGATTTTAAGATATTCCTTCATGGCGACAAAGTCGGGAACGATTTGTTGCTATAAAAGAATATCTTAAAATCGTGTATCGATTTTTAATCTTCTTATCCTTCCTTCATAATACACAATAATCGGTTTTACGATAAACCGGCTATACCGTTTTTCAATCCGGTCGTTCAATTCTCTCCGAAATTAAGCAATGAAATTTCAAACGGCAATTGATCCCGTGGTCATTTTATCCGTTTGTAATTATAGACACAAAACAGACCAGAAATGCATTTATATTATTGACACACAGATACCGAGGTAAACAATGTTACAATTGAAAATCAAATATTAACGACTCCTGATTTTGTGTAGCCAATCAAATAGTTGAATGGACATTTGTAATGCGCCATAAATAATTTGTATAGCATTTTGGCTTGTACATTCATGATCGCAAATTTTAGTGTGCGAAAATTAATTACATGGGAATTTAATGAGCTTATTTAGGTTAATGGCGGAGTTTGCAGTGTAAGCTGTTAAATGCGCCCTTTCTTGTTTAATGATACACAGATGTTATTCAGACGCTATGTTTTTACAACTAGAAAACCGTGGTCTTGACCAATTATATAGTATTTTTATTCATGTTAACCTTGATCATGGCCTTAATGTTTTTCCAAACAAAACGCGACATATTTAAAAATATTCTCTTCTGACGATTTCAAAATGTTTTATTCCCGTGTCCATTGATTCAGCTAATAAGAATTAACAACTTTCAACTAACATTGGTTGGTTATATTTGAGCCTTCATATCCATTTTCCTATTATGATATCCAATATCTGAATGACCTTCCAAATTATATCAGACAGGGAACCGTATCCTCATTCTTTATTCTCTCTATATCAATATTCCTTTGTCCCATCGTGCGTCCATCCTAAGCTAACCTGTCAAACATGTCCGGTACGACAGTTGGCTTACCATATAGAATGCATTTGTGATTTGTTCGAGAACAGATAAAAATCTACATGTTTTGTATTAGTTACACTGGTATTATACATTTAAGGTTAGAGAATTTGAGGCCGTGCGTAGCAAACATGCTACGGCGTAGCTGACGTAGTTGTTAACCACAGCTACGGCGTAGGCGGTTTCCTTGACAATCACCTAGTTAACACCTACGTACATACTTTATGTTCATACCATACCAGTAACTTGCCAAACATAGATCATAGAAAACTAATTTACAGTACCGATAGTGTATGCTTAGCGTGAGAGATAGTAGTAACTATTACAGTTCTCTGCACATTATCCACCATTATATTTTATTGTTACTGCGAGAGGTTTTCTGACGATATTTCCGCCCATTTTCCGTCTATTGAATGACCTTATAATTTACTTTTGATGGGATTTCTTTTATTTGAAAGCCCTTTATCGGGTCTCATAACAAATGGTAACATAGCTTGAAAAAAACGTGGTCAGGACAGACAAGATGAGAAGTCAATTTACGGAAGTTTTGTTAGCTTCGGGGCAGAATTTGTATATGGAAAATGGGGAAAAGTTGACAACAATAATTGGAAACATAAACATTTCGAAGGATAATGGATTTGTCGGAAACATCCACGGGGAAGAAAGGCAAAGTTTACCGTGATTGGCGAATTAATTGTATTCCAATTAAACTTTATTATAAGGTATAACCAGCAAGCTCGGAGTGTTTGATTAAAATCAACTTGGTTGATTTTGCCATCTGCGACGGATTACCAAACTAGGTTTAATTAAAAGTAAAACACGAGTGGTCGACTATTTTGGTTGTTTGATTATTCGTTTTAGATTGGTTTAGAACTGTTACCTGTTCTAATAAATTAATTTTGTATTGTTTTAGAGCTATGAGGTGTTCCTCATACCTCTAAAACACTACAAAATTAATTGGTTGGGTGTAAAATTCACTCATCCTCTTTAGAAAAGGGCATGTCCTCCGACCAGACGGATGTCGCGTCTGGCGGACAACTGCTCAACGATTCATGTCGGATAACCTTATATATATGTTGTTCGCGCGGTAACCTTTAATTGCGCGTTGCAGGATTTGTGTGACGTTAGGATTTTGTGTGACGTCAGGTCTTTGATGCATAGTTCGACGACACGGTTGGCGCAGTGGCTGAGCGATCGACTGCTGCGCAACGTGTCGCGGGTTCGATCCCCGCACGGAACAAATATTTGTATGATCTGCAAGTAGTTGTTCCGGGTCTGGGTGTTTGTGTATGTGAGTTTCTATGTTTGTACACGCATCCACGATACAGGAAGAAATTCTTAGTGTGGGGCAACGTTTTTAAAAAACAAAAAACAAAACAAACAAACAAGTTCGCATGTGGCGATGTAGATGCCACCATAGTGTCTCCAGTAAGACTCCGGTTTTGGGTGCCCTTTTGTAACTATAATAAATTAAATTAAAGTTGATGCAACATATGACTAACTTTTATGTGTAAATTTAGGACATGCCATAAAATAAAACACAACAACATACGCCATCTCGCTGTAAATATTCAGCAACCTTTCCACATTTACAGTATAACCAACCATAACTAACCCAAAACTGTCTATCACGCACAAAAGATGGCTGACATACCCGCACAATATAAAAGGATGGCCATATACATACATATGTATATATAGTGTGTATATATAGGAAGCTCGTCAACAAGAATAATCAAGACAATAGTTGTGTTAATGTAATGAGAGCCACCACACAATTAACGAAGCGAGGCGACGGGACACAACTACAGAGTAGGGCTGTCACTCTGAACTCGATTATACGTAGTTGTATTTTTATACTTGGTTGGTATCTTTTGTTAATTATTGGGCACCTAGGGTTGTTTATTCGTATTTTATTAACAGAAAAAAGACGAAGATTTTTGTGTATGAATTTGCAAATTATTTGAGGCACAACACTATTACCAAGGCGAAGAGGCGGTTAACAACTACACGGAAAACCTGTCAATAAATTGTACGTAGTATTTTTTTTTTTTGCCGGCGTTCTTTTTCTTTTATAATTTGATCTTTGATTTTGATAGAATTATGACATTAACTGTGTTAATGTAATAAGAGCAAACACACAATTAACAAAACGTGGCGAAGGGACATAACTACAGAGCAGGGCTGTCACTCGGAACTCGATTTTATGTAGTTGAGTTTTTGTACTTGGTTGGTATCTTTCGTTCTTTGTTGGGTACCTAGGGTTGTTCATTAGTTGTTATACTAATCCTAAATAATATTATAAATGCGAAAGCGATTTTGTTTGTTTATTACGCTTTCACTGAAAAACGGCTGAACGGATTCGGATGAAATTTGGCACATGGGTAGAGCATAACCTGGGTTAGGATATAGGGTACTTTTAATCTCGGTAGTACGTTCCCATGTTTGGCCATCACGCAGGCGAAGTCGCGTGCAAAACAATAAAAAAATTGTTTTGTATGAATTTTTATTCATACAAAACATTTTTTTTGATTTTATGTATTAAGGCACAACAATTCACGAGGCGGGGCGTTGAGTATCAACTACACAGAAAAACTACCATTAGTGTGTACTTTTTGAATGCTGTTGCATACTTCCTTGTAGTAATTATTTATACGATGTTTAAGACTGATATAATCAAGATACTACTTAATGTAATGAGAGCCACCACACAATTAACGAAGCATGGCGGCAAAACACAATTACGGACTGATATTTTAAACTTATGCAATGGAATTATTTACTTATTAACAAGAAACAATCATCAAGGTTGCCTGGAAGAGATCGCAGAAAGCGATAAGGCCGGCCATTGTATGTTTTGTAGTGTTAAATTTATTATTTTCTATGTATTAGTATATAAATAATCATAACCAAGAAACTATTATCATATTTTCATATAACTTTACCGCTTGAGGAAGTAGGACCCATTATGACCACAGAACATTATTTTTAAATTCATTTGGAAAACATAAAATGGAGGATCACAGTCTTTTACTTAAATTTTCAATCGCGATTGCCGCGGTCCATCCTCTCCAAAATAATTATTTAGTCACTTTAATGACACTCACGAGAAAAATAACGATGGGAAAACATAATTGCTGTAATAAAAATACATGCCATCGACGACTGCCATGTTTTAATACCTACAAAATTTACAAGCTAGAATTTTTTCAATACTTCCCCGTAAATATACCAGCTTTTTTCCACAAGGTATTTTGCACTAGAGGGAAGAAAAACTACAACACTGTCAGTACAGACGCGGTATTTGACATCCTTAACTAGGGAGGGGACGAGCCGGAATGTTGAATTAAACCAATCCGTTACAAAAACTTGGTCGGCTAGGTAAATAGCAGTGACAGATAAATGTGTCAGGCGTCCTCTTAAAGCGCATTGTTACGTGTTTCTGCGCTAAATTAGAGGCGCACACTAAATATAGCCATGAGAAATACGAGTTAATGCATTAACAACTGCTTTTCATTTCAACATTAATATAGGTACAGTACGAAACAAATTCGATGTAGCATTAATCTGAGAATTTTCATTAATTCATTTCAATTTTACTAATGTGTTTGGTTATATGACTTTACAAATGATTGAATTTCGTAAAGATCATTTTCACCAAAAGCAGTAATAAAGATTGGTGATTTTGAAGGCGCACTCAGTTCGGGTGGTGATCGGTTTTACGAATTTTGCCGATGCTACATCTAAATTGTGTCGTACTGTACGATATTAGATTCCGGTATATCCAAAGTTTGCCTGCGAGAAATTATCGAGTTACGATAGGATCGCTAATTAATTGTTAAATTCATGATTTAATTAAGAGTATCGTATTATCTACTAATTTGAAATAAGATAAGCTACCCTTTTTTTTTGAGTGTGGGATATTATCAAATAACTTCTCCCGCTCTGCGTGGAGCGGGAGGGCGTGTCAGACTTTTACTGACTAAAACCCACCCGTGTTCCTTCCATTGCCTGAGTGCCAGGGCCGCGATATCCCTTTCAAAGATAAGCTACCCTGGGTTCGAGTATAAAAACAATAATAATAATAATCGTTTATTTGGACTCAATTAAAAATAGCCTAATACAGTTATATTCATAGGGTACAAATAATGTAAGTGAGTAGACGGCAAAACTTTATGAACTCTGAATTCTAAACTAGGTAAAACCTGTATCTTGGAAATCAGTGCTCTTCCGTGCAAAATTAGGTGTATAAACTTACAAATCACATAGGTACTAAAATTAAAAGACTTAGACTATGAAAGAAAAACTTGACGGGTTAGTGAGCTAAGTGAGTGTAAGTGGTGTGTGTAGTCAGTGTAGTGTAGGTATAGGGTGTGGATTTGTGTGGTGTATATAGTGTAAGTATAGGGCGTGAATATCTGTGGTGTGTGTAGTGTAGGTATAGGGTATGAGTGTGTACGCGAACGTGTAGGTGTGCTTTTGGTATGTTATTTTAAAATATCCAGAATTTTTTCCGTATTGATATAATCAAGACTTAGGAGCCATTTGGTGACCACTATTTTACATTGCTGTTTAGCTAAAGGATATATTTTTAGGATATGATTGATTTTGTTGTACAAATTTCCACCTAAGAAGCTAAAAAATCTTTGTGCAAAATGAGTGTGACAAGCTTTATAAACGCAGATAGTCTATTTCTAACACACTAAGCTTCAGTTTGTGTTTTTAGCATATTTTCATCACGCAGCGTAACCCTATGAAGACTCGATGGAAAATTAAACGCTGGAATTAACAAAACAACTACTTCTATCTTATATACTGGTGAAGTTAACGTAGAAAAATGAGTTGCTATTATTATGCTCGTATTTTTTGCTCGATGGAGCAACATTGAATGAAAATGAGAGTATTACCACATTATATCGAGCCAAGCGTGGTAGTTATGGCAATATTGGACAGAATTATGGATATTGGGTGCGGCAGAGTTCAATCCTGGACGTCTTATTTAATAACATTGGCATACTAATAATATTATTGGTAATATTATTTATTTCCTTTATTCAACTATATACATATAAATTATATCTTTCAATATTATATATAAAGGATTTAAAAACATTTAAAAATAGTAGCCCACCGGTATCGGTGGGCTACTATTTATTTATTTTTTATTTATTATTATCGATATATTATTTATTATTATTATTTTGTATTATTAGAAAGGGAGAAAGAAAAATACTTTTATTGGTATTACAGCAGAAAAATACACCTGCTAACTAAAAAAAATTGAAAACAATGATTTTAATGCCAAAAGGGCCTCAGCTCAGCATAAATGTCAGATGGCAACACAAAGTGTACCACCTGACGCTGGTGGTGGTTTTCAGCTGCAACCCACGAGTGCCATATTCAGTATTATTGGGTGTTTTTAACAGGAATTTCTCAGTAGCAGCCCGAGTCTGCTATTGTGCCCGGTAGTTGGCAATAGCCTCGCCCCCTGTTACATGGGACTTAAAAAATACATAACGGGCGAAATGTTGGGGTACATCTCTGCCCAACTCTTTGGGGAAACAAGGCGTGATATTATGTTAATCATGATATCACAAATAAGAAAGTTTGTAAGTTTGGATGTTTGATACTAAATCAAGCAAAAACGGCTCAACTGATTTGGATGAAACTTGGCACACAGACAGTTTACAACCTAGATTAATACATAGGTTACTTTTAATACGGTAGTACGTTCCCGTAGAATATTTTACGACATCCACGCGGACGAAGCAGTGGGCAATAAGCTAGTTATAAATAAATGAGCAAAAACTAGGCAAAAGGAGTATGTAAGCCTGCTGTCTGCCTACTACCATGCAGAAGGTGTGAGTTAGTATGTATTATAAATAAAATATCGAAATTACAATTTCGATGTCTGACTGACATCTGTGGAGCACAAAGGTTTCCGATAGAAACCGGCCAAGTGCGTGTCGGACCACGCACAATGAAGGGTTCCATGATTGGGATGAATTTATCCCAAGAACAAACTTAACATTATAGTTGAAAAATATGTTCGGAATACGGAATGTATGGGAGATCATGTTTTTCAAACCGCAAATTTAAGTTGGTTGATTATTACTCGTTAACCTGTACAGCCTACTTACCTCTGATAGCTTTCCTTTTAATTTCGTTATATATACTACTGCTGTGATTTTTTTCAGAAATCCAAGTACAACCATTTAGCTGGCAGGGGGGGGTGGGCACACACACTTGACTCTAACAAAAAATTTCAGTTAAAAGCTTAATATTTCGCAAACGGATCCCTGAATCCAAAAATGGTTTTCACAAACTCACTTAAGTGTAGGGGAGGTACCCTAAAAATAATATTTTTCTTGATTTTATTTTACCACTTTTTCGGCATGATTAATATGTAGACATATGCCAAATTACAGCTTTCCAGTACTAACCGTCTCTGAGCTAAGCCGCGGACAGACAGACAGACAGACGGACTTGGCGAAACTATAAGGATTCCTTGTTTACTACGGAACCCTGAAAACCGGCATCAAGCGCTTAATGTAACGCTTTTCTATAGAATGGGAACTATGTGTACTTATTAGATGCATAGTAGAGATAAAGTTGAAAAGGTCAACCCTTAAGAAAGAAACATAAATGACTCCTCAGGCCCGAAAGAGATTTGAGTATACCAACGGGTTGAAGACCGACTCCGGGACTGGAGACTTCTCACATGATTTCAATATAAAAATATCAAGCCCGCTGGGAATGTTCAACACCGTCTATCAGGCAGAGTGTGTGGACATCATACAAGCGGTCCACGCGCTAAAAGCCAGGAGAGTTACGGACACACACATACGCATACTCTCCGACAGCGCCACAGTTCTTCAATCCTTACGGAAAAACATATTACCTCAAAGCTAACACTAGAATGTCACAATGCACTAGAACAAATAATGATATCTAGCCGCAACACGGTGACACTGCAATGGATAAAAGGCAACAGTGGATTACTAGGTAACGACGCAGCTGACGACCTGTCTGTGGACCAGAGCCAATTGTACCCATCCCCTTCAACCATATACGCAGTTGGCTACAGGAGTTCACCCACACTCAAGCGTTTCACTGGTGGATCTTGACACGAGGCTGCAGGCAGTCCAAGGAAGCCATGCCATCCTTGGATACCAGGCTAACCCGGTGTTTACTACGCCTGGATAGGAACGGCCTGCGCCTTGTGACGGGGACCATCACGGGTCACTGCTCGCTGAACAAACACTTCCACGCAATAGGCATAACGGACAGTCCTCTGTGCAGGGAGTGCATGGAGGCTGAGGAAACCGTCACGCACGTGCTTTTTGAATGCACAGGCGTCACCCAGATTAGAACAGAAACCCTCGGGTCACCCATATCTTTCACAGATGATCTGAACAGACCGGGAGATTTAATTAACTACTGGAGGGAGGTGGGCGGGTTGGAATAACCACCAACGGCGCTATGGCCCACGCACAATGATCCACTGAAGGACTAAATGCGGAAACCAAACCCCATAACATAGAACATAGAACATAGAAGAAACATAAAAAAAATTGACGACTGACTACGTCCCATTCAAAAATGAATATAAAATGTTGCTGCATTTTTTTCTGTCGGTTGTAAAAATGTTACAAAAACATTCGTTAGTTTTTAACCAAACTTACTCGTTTAGGAGTGGACATTTTGGTGAATGTAGTTGCGCTTTCCTTCATAACTCGGAAAAACTTTTAAATTAATGAAGTTGCTATTAAAAGCCATTAAGATGAAAAAGGGGGAAATAATAAAGACAACATAAGCTATAGAAGTTAACTATAAAAGGCATACTACAAAGTTCGTTTTTTTATGAATATTTTGTAATCTTCACATTATATTTTTGGGATCAGATTGATGAAAACGGTATTATTTTACAGGGCCAACTTGTGCCCTGTGGCTCATCGCCCATGTAAAACTTTTTGAAATTTGCGAGAAGACCTTTCTGTTGTTCAAAATTAGTTCCTTCCTAGAAGTACTAAGTTCCTTTTACCTGTAATGTGGGTTTTGTATAAGCATAAGTATAATCACCCTATGTTTTCTGTGAGAGAGAGTGGGCCATAATCCACCACGCAGGCCCAGTGCGGGTTGGATGTTAAATGGAATGGAAAGTCTTGATTTTTTTGGTTCTAGGACATGTGTCCTATGGAACTAAAAAATCCAAGACATTCCATCCGGTTTCCTCATGATGTTTACTTTCATCGATTTGCGAGCAGTGGTGATGAAATAATTTACACAAAACAGTGGTTGCTTAGGTTTGAACCCACGGCCTACAATTCGTATATTGCAGCCTTTAACACTGGGTCACCACTTCTCTCGGCTTATCGGTAAACTACTACCTGTTCCCGTAACTCTGGTCGACTTATTTTTCAATTTATTTAACCACATATCTCAAATTAAGTTTTGAAAACTAAAACGAATCCGGAGAGCAAAAAATCTAGGAATGAAAAAAAAGTAAATCGAATATCCTACTTACGTTAATGATTTTCGATTTATAAGTTAATTTACTATAAGATGGACAGAGCCTTAACGATAAGATAAAAATACCAATAACAAAAAACTTTGTTTTCTCTTACTAGACTACTGTAGAAACGACTAGATTATAACCACAATCAATACGTGGTAAAATCGGATTAGTGATCTCACTGGCCGTCGCCACATTTAATGCCTTCTTCATCAATTCTTGGTAAGTAATCTTCTTTGCGCTTTTACTGGTTTATTATTAAAGCTGTGAGATGTTAAAGAAAATGGGGATATTTTATTTTTATCTCATATAAGCTGTTTTTGGGTAGGTAAGTTTATTTATACTTTTCAGAACGTGCATTATTTTTTGGAGTATATAATGAAAAATCCGGTGAATATGAGTGTATGTATGGTATGGTGCGGTACATATGGCACGTAAATATTGGCCATCATCAGGTGAGTGCCAGATAAAAAAAACATAATGGGTACCTAACCCATTCATCAAGTCTCCTAATGGATAGGTAGTAGTTTAAACTACGTTGTTTTTGTCAATCAAAAGGCATTGTATTTGTTTTGAATACAACAGAACATGATTTCAATAAAAATGACAACTTTTCTTTTATCATTAACGCCTATATTTAAATCGATAAATGAATATAAAAATAAGATCTACCAATTCACTACTACTTTAGGTATAATACTAATATCCACTTAATTAACTCTTATTTGCCAAGCCCATACCTTGGGAGTTGAAATATGATATTAAAACTACTAATTTGACGACGCCACCCCCCGCCTACCCCAGTCTTAATAACTTATAGGTGCTCAAAAGGGGCAAACAGTTATTGAACTCGCATGTTTCTCAAATAATAATTAATATTCCGGAAAATGCGAACAGAGAGAATAATTACAAACCAATGCAAGTGTGGAAGAGGCTTAACTTACACCTCCATTATTTTCTCGTGCATTCACGCAGTAGCGAGTTTTGCCCGCATGCGGTTAAAAACACCAACACAACATTCACACATAATTCGTTTAGAATCGCCGCAGTATAACCTTTATTATAATGGGTACATTTTTAACATAGTTATATAAAAATAATAATTAATGACAAAAACATGCAACAACATAACATTGCCTTGCTCCCACGAAGGGTTGGGCAGAGAACCTATAGTACACCCTCAATTTGCCAGTTATGTTAGTGTAATGTAAGTCCCATGTAATAGAGGGTGAGCCATCAACCAGGCACAAATCCAAACTCCGGGGTGCTACTGAGAAATTCCAAATTATGAAACCCATTAACAATTTTCCCGACCTCGGAATCGAACCCAGGAGTTCATGCTCAGCACTTGCTACCACTAGACTTGTAACGAGACAGTCAATGATGCAACTTTTAATAATTTTAGTTGCATCTAGTTAATGCAGTAGCTAAAAGTTTTCACTCGTATGCGGGCCATGTTATTATTGTCCCGGGAAACCGAACGCGTCCGATTCGGTTAAACCATACAGAAACTTGGTTAGTAATATCAAACGTCCAGATGGTTCGAGGCACCCAGAAGCTGTTCCTTCGCACAGTAAAACCATGCGCAGTAACATAATTAAGGAACTCGACTGTTAACGGTCTTAATTTGCGTTGTTAGCGCACTTCCAAGTTGGTGTTAGCGGGAGGAGCCCGGCTACAAATGTATAGTTAGTTTATGATGTTGAAGACTTGCTAGCCATTTGTAGCCCCTGTCTAACTAGGCTACTGCAACTAACTCCAAACTACAATAAAAACAGAATTATGAACTTCAAAACAAGAGTGAACGGGCATCTTCTGGGCTTGCTCGTTCCATGGTAGACTTCATCTATCACTTTCCTCTAGACGAGATCGAGGTCAAGAACACGCATGCAACATTTTGGAGAAATATGAGTATTGCCACCCAAAACAAAGCGCGTTGATTTAATCTACTATCTGAATCCTTTATCGCAATACTTTACTGCAAATTTTATTGTTCTAGCTAATAAAGTAACACCGTAAAGACGTTTAAGGAAAAAAAGTATATTACATACAAATAATATTATATTTAAACATTCCTCATCCGTGATTCCTTGGGCTTTTTATGAGGAAAATGTGTGACAGTGACTTTTATTATTCGTAGGTGACAGTACAAATAAACATTATGGTAAGAAATATGATGATCTATGTAAATGGCTCAGAGTACTCTGAGGTAAATGGTTTAACAGCCTATGTCACGCTTCTATTTTTAAAAAGAGAAGTGAAAACATGATTTGAATTAAGAGCGTTTATTCTGAAAGTGGGCAACGTCGCAAATAGATGTCAAATATTTCGCTGTTTTGATTAATTTGGCATTAGTACTGTATAGAAATAAGAAATGTGGCTAACTAGCGTCCTAGAATATTAATAATGAATTGCAATTATAACACTGAATTTGATGTTGTTACCGTTTTAGGTGTATTAAAGGCATTTGGAAAATTTCCAAATACTTTTTTTACATCTAAAACGAAGTATTCGGTGTTATGATATTAATTATTGCATTTCATAATCAATATTTTAGTTCGCTAGTTAGCCACATTTCATATTTCCATACAGTAATACTGCCAAATTAATCAATTTTGCTAGCTATTTGTGACGTTGCCAACTTTAAGCGCTCTTAATTTACCAAGAATTTGTATGCCTTAAAAATAACTCACTCCTCTCGATCGCTTAGTACACCTTAAGTAGAAGAAATCTACCCCATTTCCGATACTGTTGCTTGATTTAACGAATCGAAGATGAATGATGATTGCGTAATGATGTTGCTTTTTTAACATAGCCGTTTATCCAGACTCTCACAACAAGATATTGTAAACTTTTTGTGCTGTATCCTTAGCAACGCTAAACAGGTTCTCTTATACGTTTACTCAAAAACCTTGTCATTTATAAAGGCTTTAGAAATACTGTCTGCCTTTGTCAGGTTATGTCAATGTATTGTAAAGTGTTAAAGCCGTCATTGTTCCGTTATAAAAAGGGATGACGCTATTCGTCCTGTATAACTCCATCTCTTTCTAGCACTGAAAAAATAATGGCTTCAACATATCACGATACGACCTCTGAAAGAGTATAAATGGATGCCTACTATTGCCCCACTACAGGGCAAACGCCTCTTATACAGAAAAGACATGAGGATTGATCATTACGCTTGCCCAAGGAGGATTGGCGATTTCAGACTTAACTATACATATTATAAATTAAAGTCGCTTTTCGTGTTTGTCTATATGACTGCGTTGTTCTTCTAAACGACGCAACAGATTTTTGATGAGGTTTGCACCATCGTTTAGAGAATTTATGCCGGAAGGTTTATGTTTATAATACGTTAATATTAAACATATAACCAAGAAATCTCGATGTTTTGTCAAGTCCTTAAAACCATGCGAAGCAGGAGCGGGTCGCTAGTTATTTATAAATTCTAGTATTAAATATATTTATAGTTTCTAAGACATTATAAGCCGTTTATAAATAAAGGGGTTATTGTATTTTATTTGCCCAAACGAACTAACTCAAAGGCTTCAAGCTCTGACGAATTGTTTTGATGATTCAGGGACTCTTCGCTAATTGTGCCGCATCTTTCTGCTCCATTAACATTCTTAGTGAATCAATCACTTGATGGATTTGGTGAATTAATCTGTAATTAGAATGATTACAGTCGTTTGCATGGTAAGACTAGCGTAAATGTAAGATAAAAAAATTATAGGGACGACAATATTTATGTTTATTTGTTTACGTCTGATGGCCTCGAAAGAACACTATTAAGAAGTTTTTCCAGGGAATTCTGTCTGGAGCCTGAGATGTAACAAGATACCTAAGTCTTTGCTGTTGGCATTGCGTGAGATATTTTACTTAATTAAAAAATATTTTAGTGACAGACAACTCACAGCCTAAACTACTGGGTCTAGAAACATGAAACTTTGAGCACAAACATGGGAGTTTTTTAAATTCATCTCCTCAAAAAGTACATCGTCATCACAGTTACAGTCGTGTATTTTTTGAGATGAGTTTAAAAAAAATCCATGTTTGTGCTCACTTTTATTATAGGAACTTTTGTGCAAAATTTTCATGTTTCTAAACCAGTAAAATTCATGTAAAATTATATAAAACACACACACTCACACTCACATACGCAAACACACACACACACAAACTCACACACACACCCCCCAATACAAACACGTAAGCGCGCTATTCGCACCTACACTCACAAGTAAAACCTAATATGCTACAATAATAATAATTTACGTCACGACAATCTTCCCTGTATGGGCTCGTGCAGACTAGCGCGACGCGACGGGCGACGCGTTACCGGTAATTGTTCTACCGTGAGGTTTTCTTACAAATTGTTTTGATAGAGTCCCGTCGCGCTGCCACGTCACGCCAGTCTGCACTAGACTTAATGCTCCACGTTTGAGGACTGACTCCGAAAATACAAGCCAGGCTTAGTTTGGGTAACAGTTTTAGTACCTAAACCAAAAATAAGAAATCTGTATCTATGTATCAAATTCCAGTGAATGCTCTCATTTGTCACAATGAACCTTTTACTTGACAGTTTGTATGGAAGTTCTTCATTTTTGCCGATTGGAAATTCCAATAGTAAAAAAAAATTACGGTGTTCAGTGTTATGCTGTAAATTGCAGCACACGGTGACCAACTTTATTTTATTTCACTACAAGCCACAATTTTTTTTTTTAAATATATTGCGACGTTGCCCACTTTCAGAATGCACGCTCGCAAAATACAGGACAAACAAAGAAATGAAAAACCCACTTCAAAATTATTATAAGAAAATATTTAGTACGTACCTGAGTAATTAATTTATCACTTACCTACATAAAGTAAAACCTTGGCAACAAACTACGGATTTTCTTTACCTCAGCATTGAGAAAAAAAAATAGTTTTTCATAATAGTATTAATTATTTTCTCTATATTTTCCAGACAGCACAACAAACGATTATGTCATAAACACAGCAAGGTTAATTCTTTTGTATGTTCACCTATTCACCAATGTAATAAGAAGTGAAACTTCTTTGTTTTTCCCTAACAATACTCACACGGATTTTATGTATAGAGGTACTTACTTATACAAAGTAATCTTGGAAAAGTCAGTTATTTTTATTGTATGTAACTTATAGGTGCCTACATAATGTAGGTAGATTTTTATCCGGTTTTTCTCGTTGGAGAAAGGGAATAATGTGATGTGTTTTGTTTTTATATTTTTGTGTCACTGTTTTGCTCTACAGAGTTATTGTAACACGCTCACGCGTGCTATGTAATTTTGTATAATCATAATAATCCAGATGAGAAACTACATAATATGACATTTCAAAAGCGTCTAGTTTTGTTGTTTTGTATTTTATTTTAACTGTTTTGTTGACTAAGATTATATATTAGTAATAATAATGAATGTTGTGATATTGATATTTGGTAGGTATGCAATATAATATTAACTTACAAATATTTAATATAGGTATAAGTTAAATGTAATAAATAATACTTGCTGCGACCTAACAGGGTCATGTACTCATAAGTTTTAGCCTAGTCTGTAACTGAGTGTACATTATGCAACAATGAATAAATAAATAAATAATATTACTACTTTTTTATCTGGTTTATCCGACTAAAGAACTATCTCGCATCTTTACCGCGTGATTTTTTCTGATTCAGATCTGAACTAACCGGGCAAACACGAAATAAATTCGTGAGAAACATCTTAAAATTGAAAACATAATTACAAATATTTTTCAGTGTATGCGAAATTATACAGCGTGTGTCAAAGTGTGGTACAAACCATTATACTGAACAACTTTCTCCATGGGATCAAGCATCGTCACCGCGAAAAAAATATCTGTTTTAAACATTTGGGTTGAGTAGATAGTGAAGTTTAATACGGGTCAGGTGATAATTTTTTCGCGATTACAATGTTGGTCTTATGGGGAAAGTTGTTCAATTTGATAATCTGTACCACATCCTTAGATATGACCACACCTTTCTATTATATGCTGTATATGCAATGTACTCGTATTGGTGTAGATAATCCTTTGTAACCCCCGACGCAAAAAGAGGGCTGTTATAAGTTTGACCACTATGTGTGTGTCTGTGGCACCGTAGCTCTTAAACGGATGAACCGATTTGAGTGTGGTTTTTTTTATTTGAAAGCAGGTTTTTTTGCGATGGTTCTTAAGAATGTTTTATCAACATCGGTTCAGCCATTTAAAGATTATCAGCTCTTTTCTAGTTGATGAATGGATTTAAGCATCTTCCACAGGACTGATCATTTTGAAATTTTGTATTCTGTTACTTCAATGTACAAATTACAAGAACATAGTAACTTTGAACTGAGGCTGCAGCATCACCTGGAATTTGCAGGATACCCAACTCCTTTACCAACTTACGGAACAGTCGATCGATTCTGTAAAGATATTAACGTGAAGCTTAGGTGAAGTGAGCGTGAAGTGAGCTGTCACTGCCACAGAATCGACCCGCAGGATGCTAGGGATTAACACTATTGACAGCTCACTTCACGTTCACTTCACCTAAGTTTCACGGTGATATTTTTACAGAATCGAACGGCAGGTATCGTGTTTGGGTTCATTGGAATGGTCTCAATGGTTATAGATGATGAACAGGGTCTGGTGATGGAGTGGGAAAGAGAAATGAGGAAATGTTTGTGTCGGGGGTTTTATAAATGTTAATATTATTTCACTTGTTTGCAATGTATTTAGGCCTCAGTGGTAAAAGTAACCAGTGCTACAGTACATAAAGTTAACTTTGTTTCTATTACAGATATCATGATTGTATTATTCGTTAATTACAACTCAGTTAATGGCCCCAACTTTAATGATGTTGCAAAAGTTTGTTTTTGTTTCAAAGTTACGTGAAATTGATTAGATTCGAAATTAGGTTGCTACATTATATTCTATTTAATTTATTTGCTGGAGTCTATTTTTTGATGTGACTGACTTAGGTTAAGTCAGGGAAATTCATTAACAATTAATTTCGGAAGGAAATTTACTTCCTAACTCCACTTTGTGGGATTCGATCGGAATAACCCCAATTGTCCGTTTTCCCAACTATGTTAGGGTTGGCTTCCAGTCTAACTAGAAGCAGCTGAATACAAGTATTTGTCATCATCATAATCAGTCTTATCGGAGCTCGTGGCTAAGTAATAACAGCCGCACGGGTCGATCAATCAGGTTAAGCTACGCTTGCCGGGGTTGGTCCGTGGATGGGTGACCAATTTAAATACCGAAACTCCTCCGTGCCTCGGAAAGCACGTTAAGCCGTTTGTCCCGGATGTCATTCCTGGATCTTTGACAGTCGTTACGGGTCGTCAGTAGCCCGAGAGTCTGAGAACCAGTCTTACTAAAGGGTATCATATTACCTAGTTATTGAGTTGTGGAGGTCAGACAGGTAGTCGCTCCATGTAAAATACAGGTATTCAGCTGCATCTGTTTAGAATCACACATTAGAATGGAACCTGACCCCAACATTGTTGGGGTCAGCTTCCATTCTAATGTGTGAAAAGGCCACAAGTTAAAAAGAGGCTTCATTATTTAAACAAAGTGTGCATCAGTAGAAGCGCAAAAAGTTTTTAGAGGTTCATTAATTTAAAAAAGTGTTCATCATTAGAAGGTCAATAAGCTTTTAGCATAATCAGCCAATAATGTTACCACTGTTGGGACACAGGCTTCCTCTCTTCGAGAGGGAGCGGGCTGTAATCAACCACGCGGGCCCAGTGCGGGTTGGTAGATGTTACATGTCTCCGAATATTTGGTCCTAGGACATGCCGGTTTCCTTACGATGTTTTCCTTCACCGTTTTGAGAGCGTTTCGTAAGTCGGGGCTGATATCACTTGGCCACCACCAGCTCTCAGTAGTATATGTACTGTTGACAATTGTATGAAATTGCTTTAACAAATTGATCAATTTTCCTGATTGGAGTTATATCTTCATCGGTAAGTATATTCGTTATTTTATACATACACTTATTTTGAAGCAGCAAACCAGTCTAGGCTAACTAGTGGTGCTGATAGAGTAAGTCTTTAAAATACCGTAAAGATTTTATAACCAGCTCGGCATCGGCTCTTCATCTCTGCGACACGAACCGCCTATTAATAAAATTGTATCCACTTTCATTTCCTTTATTCTAGGTCTTTTTATTATTTAGTTAAACATTTCTGTACTTTCCATCGTATTTGTGAACATAGCTCATTTGCGCTTCATTTTGTAACTTGTAACTGATTGAAGTAACGATATTATCTAAAACGTCCTATAATCATTAAGTTCTCTGCTAGTTCTGTGCACTTCTGTAAGGGAAAAATTAACAATACCTAAAACCGTATGTGATTTTTGTTTGAGTATGTTTTAGTGAGTAAGTCGTTGAAGTGCTATATCAATAAATAAATAAATAAGTCGAATAATTATGTGAGATTGTTAAGATTGAGCGTGCATTCTGGAAGTGAATAACGTCTCAAATGGATATAATGAGTGTATTAATCAGCACAACTCAAGGTGTAAGGTTCCTAAACCATACATCTTAATGGTCCTTCGAGCCGGATTCGAAATATTTGACAAATATTTGCGGCGACATTGCAAACTTTTAGAATGAACGCTCTTAAAACCAAAGTATAAGTCTTAAGTCTTAAGTCCAATTCTTGGCAGTTTCTGGAAGGAAAGTGAAAAGGAACTTTCCCAGTGTGCCTCTAAGAAGTGCGTGTTGTATTACTACTGTTTAGCATCACGAAAAAGATCAAAGTTCCTAAATTATGTCTGAGAATAAAATGCTGCTGCCTTTTCCTTGATTCGAAACATACAAATGTAAACCAAGACCACTTAATTTGAAAACTTTTCAAATTCGCCCTAATAATTACTTTGCGCAATAGGTACCTTAATTTTGCTCATACCTACATAATTCCCATTGAACCGTATTCACAACGAGTAATTAGTGAACAAACCACGGTTCGTTCTAAACAAGTTACACTCATACATCTCGTGATCCTGGCCCCAACACGGCCCGCTAATGGAAAAGATGTAATTAGAAACTTTCTACGAATCAGATGGGGGAAACCCTGGTTTAGGTGTTGAAGTTCAAATTAATAGGGATGATGCCTGGGTAAAAAAAATGAAATTGTAATTAGTCCGTCAGTCAGATAATAAAAAAATATTAGACACGTATTTTTTGCTTTATCATATTCATAAAAAATTACTTAGATAAAACGCATTTTAAGTTGGGGAGTGGGGATCGATACGTCACTAGTACGTATAAAATCTACATACTCGTGACGTCATGGCACATTTTACCTCAATGTATCGCCGTAATCTTTAGATTACGTAAAAAAAGAAAAAATACGTGTCCAATATTTTTTTATAATCTCATAGACGGACAAAAAAAAATTTTTAGTCATTTTCTCTATTCCATAATACACTTATATATACTCTTGCGAGGTTCGTGGCTAACTAATAACAGCCGCACGGGTTGTTCGATGAGGTTAAGCTACGATTACCGCTATTGTTCCGTGGATGACCATATTTACATCCTAAGATCCCGCCGTGCATCGGAAAGCACACTAAGCCATTTCATCCTGGCTGTCATTCATGGATTTTTGACAGTCGTTTCGGGTCGTCAGATTAAGCCCGATAGTCGGACAACCAGTTTTACCAAGGGATATTATCGTATCACCCAGTAACTGGGTTGTGGGGGTCAGATAGGAGTCAGTCGCTCCATGTAAAATACCGATATTCTGCATCCGGTTAGACTGAAAGCTGACCCCAACATACGAGTAGTTGGGAAATGGCTAGACAGATGTTGACTCTTGTGGCATGACGAGTCGACATGTGTATTTGTGGAATGTTGGTGTGGAACAGAAACCCTTGTGGAAAGATCTTTGTAGTTATCTAAAATCGGGCTGCGAGCGCCGTCTGTGTCCTTGCGTAGACCTCATTTATTGCACACCCCAGTGGTAGCTACTACGTACAGACGGAACTCGTACATGTTGAGAGCGAGTCGTATGTACAACGCAACCTGCCAGGCAGCTGATATCGACATTTTCAATAGTAGTGTTGCTGAATACTTTAGCTAATGGCTTCTTTGAGCATAAATAGTAATTTTTCTGTTTTGTGTTATTTATGTCTAATATCAACTTTCTGTTTCATAAATGATTTATATACTACGTATATGTGGAAACTTGTAATTGGCCATATTTTTTGTAAACTATTTCTTACTGTATCTGTTTAGCAGAAAGTTTTCCTGAAAAAAAAAAAAATACTGGGATATTACACAAATTACTTAGAAATAACTAGTTGCTTACCGCGGTTTCGCCCGCAATATTTCGACGGGAACCGTCCTTTTTTCTGATATAAAATAAATCCTATGTTATTCGGGAATAGTGTAACTTTGCCTCAGTGAAAGAATTCTTGTAATCGGAGCAGTAATTTTGGAGATTACCTTTTACAAACATACAAACAATTAGTTATCTCAATATAGTTGGTTTATTAATAAAAGTAAGTAAAGGTTACATTGTGCTTAATAACAAACCTAACAAACTATACTTACTTCACAAATAAGTTCTCAAAAGAAAAAGCCATTGTTGTAGAATCAAGAGTATAAAAAGGTTTAGTTGACTTATGTTATTATTATTATCTTTATTTCCCAAAAAACATATACAGAAAATCGCACTATAGGTTTACAATTTTTAATTTGTGGTAGAGAACATAAACATAAAACATTTTGATGCTGCAGAAATCTGTACACAATAGATTGAACTCTGTCTCTTAAACTAGGGTATCCTGTATCTTAAGAGACAGTGAATCACAGTGAGGTTCCAATTGATATATGTATGAGTGGACTGTGTCGATTTACGTTCAGTAGGGAAACAAGTTATAATTTACTTAATATTTAAATTATTTATGAGTTAGTGAGAGTGGGAGGGTGAGGGTGAATGAGTGTGAATGTAGGTGTGTAGGTATTTGTATAAGAGTGAGGATAGGTAGGTGATGTGGTGTTGGTGTGTAAGTGAGTGGGGGATTTGTATGTACGAGTGTATATGGATGCAAGGATAGAAGTATTCGTGCAAGATGTATGTAGAAGATATTAATAATTTTATTTTTAGGATAGAGTCTATATGACTTAAAGCCTAAACAACATATAGAAAAACCGTGTCCGATACGGTGATACGGTATCGTTAGGTATCGTACTGAGAGTCTATCTAAGTGGTAATATTGAGGAAAAAATAAAAAAAAAACCTTTTTTTTCAATGGGGTATTTGATCGGGTTACATGGGGCGCGGGTGGCTGCCGTTTAGCGGGTGTCTGCAAGTCATAACTTATAAACTCTGTTGAAAATTTACTAGTTTTTAATGGATTTGGGGTAATTTTGGTGCAAAAAATGTGAAATTTAAATAGCAATAACTTTTTATTTTTAATAATAAAATATATTTTTTTGACTTTTTGGAAATGTTATTGCAGTAGGCTATGTGCCCCTTTCGGATCGGACAGGTTTTTTGTACATTTTGTATATTATTTGTTGTTGACATCACATTAAGCGTTATATCCGAAAAGTTTTCCGAAATAAATATAGAACCGGAGATTCACTAACGCAATTGACAGAACTTGTATATATCAAGATAAATATTAACATATACGCACATTATATGCTACGGATCTGGCTCAATATTTACTATTCCTAGCCGTTCTCTCTGTCACATAATATACTCGCTATCCTGACAAATATTGACCCAGAAATGAGCACATCCAGACATAGGCACTTTTATTAGTAGACAAATACATGTCACATACATGACAGAAATAATCTAGGGTCTCTCCGATCTTGACTGACGGAGATTAATTACGGGAAGAAAAAATAGGAATTAAATTTCGGTACTAAATGACGATATCGGGGATATATTGCTGCTATATTTTATTTATTTATATATTTAATTTATTTATAGTTAATGAAAACGGTACAACACCAATTACATTAATTAACATAGCAACAATTACAACGTTGACAATAATTTAATTTCAAACTAGCATGGAACACTGGACTCCCTAGCATACTCTTTCTCACAGAACACCAGACATATACGCATAATTTTACTCCATTCATCCGCAAACACATCACATTTAGGGTTGGCAATCAAAAGGGCATTCAGCATCTTTAGGGTACGACAGACTGGGGATTCGGCTCTGGCTACAGTTTTGCATGACAGTTGTGCAAACAGATTGTGTCGGCGGCTCTGACGGTGTCCAATGTATTTGTCGGGCACAAATAATCGGCAGAAAAGGCCATGGAGCTCTGGACAGTCGATACGTCTCCGTAAGGTCTTACAGGCTACCGTGAGCTGATCAAGACCTCTTCTTACCTAAAATGACTTAAAGCCTAAAGTCCCTAAAAGGTAGTTAGTAGGGTACATGTACGGAAAGAAATGGTATAGCTATAGTATATGAACTAGCCTGTGCCAGCGACTATTTCGAAATGACTCGCACGCGCGTGTGATGCGACGCGACGATCACCTGCGCGCGGTAATACTTTGTTTTTGCTTAGCGATGTTTATGACTTTTTTTTGTTTTCGCTCGGCTTTTAAAGGTCGTAGCGTGATGTTAAATAGCCTATAACCTTCCTCAAGAATTGGACTATGAAATTCAAAAATGTTTTCTTTCTGTATTCCACAGATTAGCGCATGCACATAAAAACAAACTCTTCACCTTTATTATATATTAGTATTCCAAATAAATAAATTATAGTATTTTTTTTTAAATAATTGGAATTGATTACCAGCCATATCACCCTCTTTTACATAACAGCACACTTTGTAAAAGCAACGAAAAGCTCACACCTATTCATACCTCATTCAGTTGACAAGCGAGACATTTTCCGACCGCTCACATTTCAAAAAGAACGCCTCACAACAAACTACCGGTAACAACGTTATTCTTTACGGGAATCCAAAAGACAAATTACAACTGGCAATAGCACATAACAAATACAGAACGAAACCCAACTACATTCTTCTAAAAGTCATTTAAAACCAAACTGTATCTGACCAGTGGGTTGGACGGCGGTCGACGTAAAATAAGCGTTCCATTTTCTTCGCCCTTTGTTGCTGAAAAAGAATTGTTACCACATTGCACTAAGAAATGTCATATATCATCGAGGAAATGCAATTTAAAACCTAGTGTTATCGGAACCGATGTTAATAAAGAGAATTATATTTTTCGTAGTAGGAATTGATTCGATTTGTGTTCTAATTAAAGTGGCTTGTAAATGGGTCAGTTAAAGACGGAGTGACTTCAGATTAAGGTCGTCGAACTAATTTCTTCTCATCTGACTAAATGAAAAGTTAGATGGAAAGAGAATTGAATACCGTGAACGTCTGTTCATTGCCTGAAAAAAAAATGACTGTAAGCAAAAAGTCCACTCATATTTATTATTTAATGAAAAACAAAAAAAAAACTCTAAAATTAAATAAATCAAATACGAGGTAAAACATAACAACGCTTTATTATTATTTGGCGATCATCTTCGGACAACAAAGCAAACCCAAGCTGCTGTAATAACACAACTTATTTATTTTCTCTTGTCACTT
This sequence comes from Agrochola lota, assembly GCA_947364205.1. Taxonomy (NCBI): domain Eukaryota; kingdom Metazoa; phylum Arthropoda; class Insecta; order Lepidoptera; family Noctuidae; genus Agrochola; species Agrochola lota. The sequence goes on along the minus strand of OX376223.1, from coordinate 9,286,090 downwards.
AAGAAATCGCTGAAAAGATTTGGGTTTATTTTATTTAGCCCTGTATTTAAGCGTGTTTACATTGAATTGTAATGTTCGAAATACAGAAAAAATAAATCTGCGTCTGAAGGGTCGGTGTTAGATAGACAGTTTTAAACCTTTGTAAAGCCCCAATTACACGGGGCAAGGTTTTTTGCCTGTGGCATGTCTACAATTATTAGAAGGTGAAGCAACAAATAATGACTTTCATCAAAACACTGCTTAGTCGGTGCAATTTTTATTTTTGTTTCAAGTTATGATATCCCAATTAAATTGGGATACCTTCTTTCTGCTGGGGAGTTTGTTGCATCACTTATCCTTCCCAGCTAAAGCACTAGGAAGTGGTGAAGGGCGGGCGTTTTTGGGGGATTGTGTTATAAAATTTTGACGTTCGAAAGGGCTGATTCGCAGCCTAGTTTGAATAAATGACTTTGGAATTTTGAATACCACTCATGTAAATCAGTCTTTATTGTGTCAAAAATCAGGTCAGTATTAAAGGAAAATAAAATATAAGACTCGAAAATGTAGAATTCTGTGTGATTTTATATGTACGGTACCCTCGTCTCCTTCGTTCCGCTCGTCTCCGCTTTGGTAGACAGCCACTCTAAATGTGAGTCGAAAAGAGATTCTGGCATTTGGCCAAGAACATGCAAGAATTACAGGAAAATACCTCTTAAAGTTATCTTAAAATGTATATAATAGAACATTATTGAAACTTTTAGAATTTAATGTGTAGTGCATTAAGAAATTCTGGGCGTTTCCAATATGATGTGTATTGCTTCGAGGCATGTACCGCAATAACGGAGAAGAAATATTAAAGTCGTGCTTGAGCAATGTCCAGCTCGAAACTCTATGGTTTGTTTACTCCATTCGCTCATTCTTTGGTTTTTATTCCTTATTGGAATCTTAGATTGGGCAGATCTCGATGTACATAAACGAATGATTAAAGAATGCATTATGATATTGATATTGTTATTGTGTGATATATTAATTTCTGTAAGTGATAATGTAACTTAATGAAATTTAATTATGACTACTCAGTTTTAATGTAATTTAGTTTGTGATTGTAAGGAATTTTGAATTTGAATTTTAATGTGCAAATTTAATTTTAATTGATTGATTGCATTGTAATGTACTTATTTTATTTTAATGATGTAATGAATTGAATCAATTGTATGTATTTGTGATTAGTATATTGGGACCTGGTGACTTAGTAAATAAACCAATAAATAAATAAATAATCATTTCTACCACATACTAATAGGTCAATCAATATGCCTAACCTTTTCGCAACTATGTTGGGGTCGGCTTCCAGTCTAACCGGATGCAGCTGAATACCATTATCTTTGACATGGAGAGACTGCCTATCTGACTTCCACAACCCAGCTACTGGATAATACAATACTCCTTGGTGTACAACATAGATGCCAATATTTAAACTCTTTTTACGTAAAAAAAAAACGAGATTGGCATCGGGAACCAAACTAGGAAACGAAAACCTCTTAACATTACACGACCATATATCTAAACTAATATTACCTATGAAGAGAAAAGATTTGATTTTTTGTATGTTTGATTGTAATGTATAAACTCAAAAACTACTGGGCCGATTAAAAAAAAATCTTTCACCAGTAGAATACTAAATATATTATCACTGAGGAACATAGGCTATAATTTATAAAGATATCACGTGGGCGAAGCCGCTGGCGGAAGCAACCTAACCAAAAGCTTTGATTCAATCAATCTGCCTAGCCTTTTCCCAACTATATTGGGGTTGCTTCCAGTCTAACCGGATGCAGCTGAATACCAGTATTTTACATGGAGCGACTGCCTATCTGACCTCCACAACCCAGTAACTGGGTAATACGATACCCCTTGGTACGACTGGATGTCAGACTTACGGACTTCGAACGACCAGTAACGACTGTCAAAGATCCATGAATGACAGCCGGGATCAACGGCTTAACGTGCTTTCCGAGGCATGGAGGAGTCTCGGTATGTAAAGATGGTCACCCATTGACAGACCAACCCCGGCGAGCGTAGTTTAACCTGATGGATCGACCCGTGCGGCCGTTCTAACTTAGCCACGAGCTCCACCTCACCAAACGCTTTGATTGATATAGGTAAATTTCATTTAAAACCAGCCCAGAAACTTTACTCCAGTTTAATCTTGCTTGAACCCGCCCGCTCCGTTACAGAAACATAACGTTAAGATAGAAAGGCAGTCAAAAAGGCAGTTATGAAAGAAATTAGAAATTCAAAGTTCCCTCTATGCTGGTTACCTCACGAAAGCGATGCATTGAAAACTGGGCATTCGTTTATAAAACGGCAATTTTGCATAAAATTCTTGGGAAACTGCATCTTAAACCTCTTATAGTAGACGTTTTCCGATATCTACCTTACGGTCGTAGATTCAAATTGCCTTTGAATCAATAAATAGATTATGCAGTTCGGAAAGAGGCGTTTTAAATAAGTTTTTAATAAAGACAATTTTCTGTGGTTTTTTTAAGGTTGTTGAATGTTATGGGTTAGATTTTTTTGAGGAAGGGCTATAAAATAATTTTAACCAGTAATAGTCGACGTCGAACAACTTACATTTGCAGTTGGAATGTATGGGAGAACATGTTTTTCAACAGAATGTTAAGTTTGTTCTTGGGACAAATTCATCAAAACTACGGATTCCTTCGTCGTACGTGGTTCGAAACGCACTTGCCCGGTTTTTTGTATTTATTTTCTTGATCTCATATAAAAACAAAAAAATAAACGACGCGGTAGTATGCTGCGACAGCCTAGCAGTGGTAGCAATGATCAAAATCACATATTATAATTTACGCTATACAAACATACGCCTTCACCATAGCAAGTCGAGTAGTTTCCATTTAGTAATAGTGTAAAAAGCCTGTTTTCAAATCTCAAATGTTTTTTTTGGTGATTCGGTATTGATCACCAAAATCAAAAGAAAAAAAGAAAAATAAGTTTATTCATCACAGAAACACGTGCATAAAAAAATAATATAAAACTCGAGCAAGCAAAAAAAAAAAGGAAAAAAAGAAAAAAAAGCATAAAAGCATAAAAAAGCATTTATTTAAAAGCATATTTTAGTTTGAGAGCAGTTTCCAGAAAAGATCCTTGATCAGGTTAGGTAAATTCATAGTGTTCAAAAACTTACAGAACTTTGTAACATTTATCGGCAAAGCGGATTTAATTCCCTCAAATTCGGGCGCAAACGTAAGGGCTGTTTCTTAATTTTTTATGCAGATTGACTTCCCAATGTTTTTCCAACAGCGCTGCCTCTTAACTGACTTAACAGTTGTAGACTACTAGAGGTTTAAATTAAAAGTCAAGCTTGATTGACCTACCCCTTAAGAACTCTGAGTAGTATTGACCTACTTATTATATCGGAGATTCTATTCCCAGCTGGATTTTATTTCTGGATTTAAATTCTTTGACGGTCGTCGGTGATTTTTTTTAGTATTCGAGCAATCTTTCTTCATAAAGTCGTTAGGTTATAAGACGCTCGCTTTTTGATAATGTATAGTAGGTACTTATATAATGCTAGCTTTTGCCCGTGGCTTCACCCGTGGGGAGGTCGAAAATTATCCCACGGGAACGTGCTACCGCCCTATATCCCAACTAGCTGCAACCTGAGGTTTCACGCGCATAAGTCTTGATCCCAAGGGAATATCGGGGTAATAAGTATACTATGTCCCAATCCAGGTCATGGTCTACCCATGTGCCATTTCATCGAAATCCGTTCAGCCGTTTTCGCTTGAAAGCACAACAAATAAACAAACAAACTCACTTTCGCATTTATAATATTAGATAGGATATTATATAGTTGTATATGTATATTGTATCATATATTAATATAGTTAGGATTGAAGTATTTTTATCTGCTTAAAGAAACTCGGGATCGCAGAATGTACTACATACCTATACAATGTTATGATGACAATATGACATTACATTAAAACATTGGCAATACTAATGCATAGGAGTATTTTCAAACTATCAGCTAAATAGTGACTAAACTATTGGATATATTAGACTGTTTTTTTGTGAGCCGACTGGAAACGTCATAATTATATTATAATACATGTTTTTTTTTTTTGTCTTATTTTCATCTCCACCTTGTATAGTAAACACACAAGCACAATAGGGATGTTATTTTTTTTATGCCTATCGGGGACAATATTAAAAAAATATTCTACATTATTTTTTTTACCTAGTCAAAAGATTAAGGCAATACATTGAGTTTAAATGTAGCATGACGTCACTCTCCGGTAGATTTTATACCGACTTGTGACGTAGCGAGCCCCCACTCCCAAACTTTAATACGTTTTATCCAAATATTTTTTTATTAATATGATAAAGCAAAAAATACGTGTTTAATATTTTTTTATCTGACTGACGGAATAAATTGTTTTTTTTTTTCCCCAGTTTATATCACTATTCCGATGAAATTAAAAAATATCGTTACTCAAAACCAAGAGTAAACAAAGATTCCGATCCCCGGTGCACGCGGCAGTGCTGTCGCAGCAGTTCTACCGCGTCACTACTGGTCCCATACATTTTTTATAGGTTTATATGCGATTACATTCCTAGCACGTCAGCAATGTGCAGTGTATAATGCAGTGCTGCACCGGCGTTGTTCGGAATCATACATATATATGTATAATTTCGAACCCCGCTGCAACACTGCCGGGTGCAACGGGGATCGGAATTATACCTTTAAATGTAAGCAGCGGGTAATTAACTTACTTACTTTAATCTAAGAGTAAAACTCACTAGTAGGTACCCAAATTCCCATAGAACACTAGATTAACAATTATGGAAATATTTAAAACGATACCTCACGTAACCTTATGTAAGCTTATATACTTCCCGGCAGCCCTGTCTGGTAAATTGTAAATTCTACGTAACAACGCGCTGGGTTTAGTTCATACGTTATTCAAGGACTATTAACACTAAGTTGAAAACCGATCTTCTTTTACAATGTTTGAAACGGAGTCTGTACAAGTCAATCTGGTAATACGGCTTACGTTGCGTAAGCTTGCAATAATACATAGGGTAAAATGTATAGAGTACAGGCTTTTTGTTGGAATTGCAAAGAGACTGCGTTGCGTAGGTTGACAGTTGGATAAGCTTATGTTAAGCTGCCAAATCAATAATGGAAATTGTTTAATTCACTTTTTTTTTGTTTTACCTACTATAATACCTTAAGGTAATCACGAGTCGATGGCCCAATAAAAGGAATGGACCTAATAAAAAGTGACTTTTGCTATATGAAGTTTATAAGCGGTCCTTTGCTGACCTAAAATATTACTTGACTGTCATGTTACTGGGATGCAAACCTTCTAAACATGTACCTTCTTGGATAATAATGACATAACATATCATCACGCCGATTTTTCACGAAGGGTTTTTTTCTTTTTTTGTTTGGCTGATTTGTGATCCTCATGGACGCCCAGACTGCCCTTCTGGTGAGCCAGTCTGAGCAGTGCCGGACTCTGACCGGCTAAAACCCAGTCCTGCATTTCTAAGTGCCCCCTTGACATAGTCAGAGAACTTTCTAAACGATTTTTTTAAATAAATTTGCAATTATTCTTTTTGAGTTTACTGAATTTTAAATAAAGTTTTACTTGTATTGATAATGGCCCAGTTGTGAAGCCCTCGCCCTCGGGGTTCAAATCCGGGCAAGTACCAATGTGACTTTTTCAATTCATATGTACTTTGAGTTTATCTTGGAAATTACTGACATCGGTGAAGGAAAACACCGTGAGGAAACCTGGACTTTATAGCTAATATAAGTATGAAATTACCAACCCATCTTGAGCAAGCGTGGTGATCAATGCTCGTGCCTTCTCTGTATGAGAAGAGGCCTTTGTCCTGCATCCACTGAGGCCTCTTCTCATACCGAGTTAGCAGGCTTCTACGTATTATTATTTACTAGTATTAATGTTTATTCATGTTTTTTTTTATTATCTTGAATTTATCTTTTATTTCGTTTTGAGTATCTCCCCGAAGGGTTAGGTCGAGGTGTCACATATCGTTAGTTATTTAACATACATATATGAATTCACGCCATAGGGGTAGGCACAAACAACAGAACGCCACCTGGTTTTTTTTTTTTGCGAGGATGGGAAATTATCAAATAACTTCTCCCGCTCTGGACGGAGCGGGAGGGCGTGTCAGACTTTTACTGAATAAAACCCACCCGTGTTCCGTTCCTTTAGCTGTGTGCCGGGCCCGCGATATCCCTTTCTACAAACTTGCAGGCATTGGTCCTAACGGACCCCGTCAGTTGGTGCTGACATCTCTTTAAGACGCGCGTGGAACACAACGTGCCGTCGACCCGGGCCTGATCCTTATCGGACGGCAGAACGTCACCTGCTACGATCCTTACATACTCGTTTTGCTTCGGTTACGTTCAAACATCTGGTCATACACGCACGCCGGTTGCAAGTACTACGCACCTGACCTTTCTGAAGAACAGAATTACACCTTGCCGGACTTGGGAATCGAAAGGAGCTCATGTGCAAAATACATTCAAAAACATAGATTATGTTAGTTAACTAATTGCTAAAACAAAACTGTTTTCAACTTCTTTTCTCTCCTATGCTCATTTAGCTTTAAAGGACCAAACTACTCTAAAAGGGTAAAGTTATTTAATAAGCCCTAGAAAGCTTTTGTTTTGCACTGCAATTACATTATCTTATTTGAGTCCCATTTTCATGAATTAAAAGTTAGTAAAACAACTGGAATAAACCGAACTATCTCGTTGACTCGGAGTTTCTCGCGTTGAAGTGTTTTCATTCAACATTTTTTAGCTTTATCAAAATTACTTTATGAAATTGTTGAGACTGTTCTTCGATTAAGGGCTTAAGTAAGTGAATGTTTCCAGAAAATGGGTTTTTCAATGAGTAAAATGTAAGATTAAATTGCCTTTAAGAAAAGTTACCTACTTGATCTACCTAAGGCCTGTTCAGATATAAGCGATATCGCTGTCGCACTTAGTAACGATACCGAATCGATACGCGATATTGCTTCGGTACGCGATACCACCTCGTTACGTGATACCGAGGCGGTATCCCGTACCAACCACGCTACCGCTGGCAGGCGATATCGCGTAGCGCGACAGCGATATCGCTTATCCAAGCGATATCACGTATCGCGACAGCGATATCGCATAGCGCGACAGTGATATCGCTTATATCTGTCAGACAGGACCTTGCAAAGGCTGATTACTTTATTTGTTTTAAACCTTAATAAAAGAGAACTTTTGTGTAGATTTTAGAAGTAAATACAGTATTTATAATAGCTACGTAACTTACAAGATATCCACGTAAGTTCTACCTCAAAATCTGTATCGCGTTTTGGAAGTCAGGAGATGTTTTAGTTTATTCCAATTATGTCTGCTGTGTCGCTGCATGCGCGCTAAAAGCTTTCATCTGTAAAATAACTGCATAGGTATAGAATTACAATAGAAAAATATAGAATGACATTTTTTTTTATAAAACGAGACTTTTATAACCTGTGACGGGGTTACCTACTATCTGGATGTAGATACTCGTATTATTCTTAGAAGTTTGATCAAATCCCAAAGACAAAAAGTACTGCATACAATGTATGTTTCGGTCTAATTCCTGATAGGACGTATTATGAAACAAGTTTTAAGCAAAGCACTGAAACATACCTGTTTCAAATGTTTGAAACATTAAACGAAAATCCTATTTACGGACGTTTTCCCGGAATATGGAATTCTAAGTAAACTTTGCATAAACATAAGCAACACAAAACGTCATCTAGCTTTTAATATCGCTACTACAGACACAAAAGCAATGTTTATTTAATCACATCGTCCCTAACACCCCTTTGTTTGGAAAGGAAACACTAGCTCCAGTACCTACAAACGGTGAAATCTAATTTTAGTGAACGGAGCAATCGAAATGGTTGGCCACTCGAGAACATTGGAGTTGCGGCATTGTTATGATTTCATACGCGTTTGGCGTTTGAACACCTATTACCGAATCACTTCACGTAGGAAATAATTATTTATCCATTTATCACGTATTATCTTCGTGTAGGTTTTGGGATTTATATGGAATAATTATTAACCTACTATTTATATTCACATCTGACGAAACGTGTCGCGACAATTTACTTACTAATTATTTTATTTTTCACTTTTGGATTTTGTGTGAAAGCCAGATCCAGAGCCTTTCAGTCTTTCTTTTTATTCTATGTTGTTTTATGTAACTAATGACTAACACTTTTTTAATTAAAAAAAAAACAGGTTTCTTGAGTCGTGGTCGAAACCAGAGAGTAGCACTGCACAGAGACGGAAGCCGCCGAAAAACAAGATTTCGTAACAACTGCTCAATTTTTTTTTTCGGAGAAGCTTCTGCTTGGTTGTCAATTCATTACGCTGAACAAGCTTTAAACTTTAATTTTAAGTCATGCATACTTTACATAACTACAATCGAATTCACAAAACAATATTTTCATAAAATTATTAAGTAGGTAAGTAGGCTCTTTGATCTTCCATCATTAAAAACAATCAGAATAGAATAAAATAATATCACTGTCTGTCGACCTCATTACGGTAGCCGTCTGAAGGACACAATAGTCGCCGTTCGCGGTCTACTGGAGCCAATCAATAGGATCTATTGGAGATAAAGTAGCTATTAATGACCAATGGCTAGAGTGTAAGTAGGTACCTAAATCGGTTGGGGACATTGGACTGTCCACTAAGACAAAGCTGTCAGCGAAGAATTTATGGCAATGGCGCTGGTTTGCTTATTATTCGAAAGCTAGTTCAACAAAGAAAATCACCGTGGATTTACACGTAAACATTGTTTACATTTCCACAGACATAAATATCTTGAATTGGAGACGAACCGTACCTCTGTGATAATTGCGTATGTATGATAGCCGTTAAGGAACATTTTGGCAGCATTTGGATCTCCTGGCTAAGTAATAACAGCGGCACAGGTTGATGCGTCCGGTTAAGCTACGCTTAAGCGACCAACTCCAGTTGGTGCGTGGATCGGTAACCACCTTTACATACCGAGACTCCTCCGTACCTTGGAAAGCACGTTAAGCCGTTGGTCCCGGCTGTCATTCGTGAATCTTTGACTTTCGTCACGGGTCGTCAGAAGCCCGAAAGTCTGACAACCAGTCTTACCAAGGGGTATCGTGTATCGTACCTATTAGCCAAGTTACTGGGTTGTGGAGGTTAGATAGGCAGTCGCTCCATGTAAAATACTAGTATTCAGCTGCATCCGGTTGGACTGGAAGCCAACCCCAACATAGTTGGAAAAAGGCTAGGCAGATGGATGTATAGGTATAGTATATGGTTTTGAAACCTACAAGTTCTCATTTCTATAAAATAGGTATTCAAAATTATGTCGTTTTCTTAGAGGTTTCAGTAATATAATAGAGAGACCTGAGACAAATTTTCGAGCAGGTTTTTTGCAAATGGCAACCATACAATACCATAGTTATATTTCTGTAAAACATAGCTTTTACCTCTGTCCGTACATAATATCGTCTGCGTCTTTCGTCCATATATAGTAACTCGACCCGTACCTCCGGGAGTACGTATACATCCTATAAAACTATAGGATTAGTTACAGCTCGCGGCTTCGTTTGTGTGTTTGAATCGAATTTTGCGAAAATACTGTGTATAAATAAAACTTTTTTATTGCTTTGTACAGCGGCAGACGATATGTAGATATTAAACTGGCAACCAAAACTTTGTATGAGAATAGATTGGTATGAAAATAGTAGTCTGTTAGAATTGGAGTTGCAGTCGTTCCATTCGTTTCAAACACTTTTATGCTGGGACGTTTTAATCTTCTTCTTTTTCCTTTCATTTACAGGCAGAGTTTTCAAGAAGATGGAAGATAAAATTGCCTTCAGAATATTTGCAATAGTATATTCATAATTATTTAAGTAAGATGGCCGATCGGTAAGCAAAATGGCATACATTTAGGCCAACGAAACTGGGCATTAGGCTATTCCAATCTGACTTACTGCTTATCCTTATAACGTAACATGTTATCAATAACGCTGCTGTGGAATACCCAGAAAATCAATTTAGATATTACAACCTCAAATAGTCGCTTAAGGGTACGCTAGTTGGTCATTCTTCCTTACAAATGTAGTATGGTGATTACTTGTCTGTTTGACGGTGTACGTTCAAAACTAAAATTTATATCAATTTATCTTTTCATTATCTAGACTTGTATGGAAGCAGAATTGGAATAAAAATATTGGTTTTGAAGTTATTAGCGTCGAAACTTCCATATTTCAACACTAATTTTAACTCGTATTTGGGCGTAAATAAATAACTTATGTAGTAAGAAAATGGCAAAATAAAACCGTACAGAGTTAGATAATTTATTCAATAGTTCAAATAATTTTATTTTGAGTAAATACATTCAGTAGTTTCTTCATAATATCTATACGCCCAAAGGTCTATTCATGAAATTTTACGCGCTTGTTAGAAGAGGCAGGAAGCACTATAAGTGTATGAATAAGTATTACCTAATTTAGCAAGTTTTAAAAGTCGGAATGATCACTGTGTATGTAAGTTCTGTTGAATATGTTTTGTAGGGAAAGGATCGTATGAAGCAAAGCACAGAAAGACAAGGCTAGACATTTATTTAATTAGACTTGTGATTGTTTAATCAGAAAGCTAGTTGTCCGTTCGCAAAACTGGGTCTTCATGGAGAAGAAGGACAAGAAACTCCATGGAAACAGTATGACAGTATTCTATCAACACATTTCTTACATTTCTATAAATTATCGTTATCTCAAAAACAGTTAATTGTATGTCTTGGAGCATAGCTCAAAATAAAAGCAATATTATAAAATAACAAGGAAAAGAATAGGAATATTCCATTATTCAATTTAACATATCAGCAATATTGACAATAAGGTATCATACCCAACAACATAATCATAATAAGCAATAATTACGGTATAATATCAAATTACTTAACTTACGTGACACCTTGTCGGTCTATTCCATACAACAACGGCACTAGAACCAACCAAGTCAACAACCACCGAGCAACTGACTCGATAACGTCATTACAATCCTTTTTATATCAAACATCTACCGCCATTTTAAATAAATCACAGATGTCATTCTAACCTCAAATACAGGTAATAATAAACAAATCTTGTGTAGTGAAACCATTTTAAAACATTATAAAGTAATTAAGCAATTTAATAACAGCCGATTTGTTATTCTTAGATATAATTCAATAGAATATCAACATTAACTGACAGTTTTGTGTCAATAGTTTAAAACAACTTATTTGATTAAAATAGCAATATAAAATCAAAGATTAACTACAAGTATCATTAAATATTACGTCAACCTTTATAGTAATAACATCTAAATGGTTTTTACAAGTTAAGAGTGTTCTTTTCTGTAAAAACAATACCTAGTCAAATTAAGTACTTCCACATTGGTCCCAAGCTTTGTAAATATGACAGATGCTATTATCCAACAAACAATATTCTAATATTATAATAATCTTAAAATGAATTATCTAACACGCTCGTATTCGTTATAAATCATTATCTCTTTCTCTAAATAAATAAATGAATAAACAAAAATTAATAATTAGGCTAATTAGCATGCATATTAGTAACGCCCACCAACGAGTTCAAGCCGTCGACTAGTGTACCCTTAAGTTACGATCGGTAAGCAAAACGGCCAACATTTAGGCCAACGAAACTGGGCATTATGCTATTCGAATCGGAATTACGATTTATCCTTATAACATAGGATAAGCTGTCGGATGACGCCGATTTAGAGAGGAAACGTAGGTGTAACATGCTGGCCCACAGGTTCACACGGTGTACGCGACAGGTTAAAATAACACTGTTCAGGGCCTACTGCCAGTCGCTGTACACGTGCGCCCTGTGGGTCAGTTATACACAGGGTTCTTAAAATGCTCTACAAGTCCAATATAATAACGTGTTCCGGGTAATACTAGGGTTACCGCGCTTCTGTAGCGCGTCGGGGATGTTCGCGGACGCATGTGTTCCGGATGTCGGCTCCCTGCTGCGTCTGCAGTCGCATCACTGATGCGTCAAGTGCGCGACAGCCCCAACAGCCTCATGGCTACTGTTAGCCGGCAGGGTGGGTGGCCTAATAATATGTATCTGGATGGCGGCACACAGACCGTCATTCAGATATGTGAGATAATAAGTGTATTATACGCGTTTTAGTTAGTAAGTACCAACTTATTGTCTCGTATTTTATGGATCTCTGGTCTGGAAATACAGATTTATATATTATTATATTATAACGTAACACGCTATCAATACCGCTGCTGTGGAATAACAGAAACTCAATTTAGATATTACAAACTCAAAAAGTCGCTTAAGGCTTGTAGGCGTATTGTTAAACTAGCTACACAAACTTGTTCAAATATTTTTGTGTTCCACAAAAACAGTTGCTACCTTTATTTTATTCATGAACTCTTCATCCCAAAAGAATACCTAAAGCATTAAGCCTTTCAACTTTACACACAAATAGTTAAGATTAGGTAGCGTTCGCACCCGCAAACCGGATGGTTTTCTCGTAACGGGCCCCGAGAAATAGTTTCAGTATTCGGCATTTCGGCCTATGTTTTGAATTGAATGCGACCTCCTTCGGCCATGATTCGGTCCCGACCGTTTTTCCCTTCGAGAGTGGTCACCCCTAATGTTAGTGACCGAACCTTCTTGTTCTGACTAATTGTATTAAGTCTGTGGTTGTTGGGTTTCGGCTTTTAGCATGTCGTCGACGAGTGGAGTCGTAAAATGGAGGAATTGGTTTATTTTTATTTATTGGGTGTATGTACTCGCTTTCGTATAGGGAACGGAGCTATTATCATGGTATGTGCTCCATTTGCAACACCAGCTGCTAAAATAAAAGTAAGTTCGTTATACATGGCTTGAAGCTACATATACATACCTACTTTCTGCCATTGGTATATTGAGAGTTTTATTTATTCAATGTCTTCTTAATATTTTTTTTTAAATTAGGTAGTTTATAGTGCAAAACAAGCATACAAATATTAATCAAAATAAGTCTACTAGTTTTTCAAACTTATTTTTATTATTGCTGCAAAATTTTTAATAACTTCAAAGTTGAAGCCAACTTTCCAAGTCAAGCTTTCATTCATATGTCATATGCAATGTGCAAGTTAAATTGGGTTGGTACTTGAGTAAAAGTATTAAAAGGCTGTTAGCTTTTAAACCGTTCCTTTAAATTAAGTACTAATCGTAAATAAAATTGAATGATAAAATTAAACTCTGTTAAAAGCGGAGAAAATGTAATTTGGCACTCTATCAATTTTAGTGTTGATGTTCACTGGGCAAGCATGTAATTTTTAACCTTAATGAAAATCAAAAATAGTACCTTAATGACAGACTTCATCCACGTGCAACTCTAAAAAAATTGTAAAGTTATTTTATTTAGTCTCTTATCGTTAAATTGTTATAAAAAATCAAAAATTGTACCTTAACAATTAAAACGTTTTTTTTCTGCGGAAGGCCATGTGCAATATTTGGGAAAAAAAATCTTATTATCTTATATTAATTGTGGCGTAAAATGGCGGCGCATCATCGCAGCAGCTGATCGTTTGCTGTCATAAATAATACACTTTAATAAACGTTGCTGTTAAGTATTACGGCGCTTACCCGCGCGGTGAAGTACTGAATTTGGGTGTTCAGTTAACATGCTAAAACTAAAATTAGCTAAAAACTAGAATTGATTAATTAAATGGTTTTACTAGGAATCAGGCTAGACGAGAAATTACAATATACCTCATATAACATCTCTTGCGGGGCGGCTAAGCTCGGCCGCTTATGCTGTTAGAAAGATAAGACAGTTAGCAGATGTAGAAACCGCGGGTTTGGTCTATTTTAGCTACTTCCACATTATTATGTCTTATGACATTTTACTGTGGGGTCGGGCTGCTGACATTAAATCCATCTTTATTTTACAAAAATTGCTGTCAGAGCCATTTATTTATCTACGTCGTCGTGAAGCTCTCAAGGAACTATTTAAAAAGATTAATATTATGACGGTACCTAGCCAATTCATTTATGAAAATATTATGTATGTAAGAAAAAATCGACATCTTTTTAATAAAATAAGTGATAGACACAATTTTAATACTAGAAATAAAGATTAAATAGATCAACCATTTTTCCTTATCTAAACTACATATATCTTTTATGGGGTACTGTGTTAAAATTAAATGAAAGAAAATTTAAAACTTATTTATAAAAATACACTTTGCAAACAAGCATATTACAAATTAGAGGATTATATCCAAAATAAGAATGCTTGGAAATATGCTAGTCCTACTCCATAAGACAATTTAGAGTTTAGACAAACTCAAACTGGTTGCTAATTTAATTGTATAATTTATTAATTTTACAATATAAAGTACTATATCAAACTGCACATAACTAGGTTTGAAAACACCTGCGTTTTAATAACCCCTGATATGTAACAGTTTCGTAAACTATTAATATTATAAGTGGTATCTGGTATGTCTACGATATACTTACACACATACATACCTACCTACATCCTCCTCGTGTTTCATAATCATAGTAGATAACCAACAAACAAACAAAAATATGAATTTTGCAACAAAACGCTCATTTTAAAACAGCATTTCCTTTAAAAGCAATTAATTAGCTATAAAATGCGCTTATAGCAGGCAAACTAAAAGATCACTACACATTGTAGTGAAGTAGCATTACAAGTACACTAGAAACCGTGCATTTGTTAATTACTAAGAAATTACCTCGCTTGGAACTCAGCCTTAATGTGTAGTTAAGTTCAAGTAGAAAGTTTTCTTTGCCTTGTAAATTGGTAAAGGTAGCTTTACATTGGTAGTTGTTTTTGTTTCTGAAAATTTTGTCGTTGCTATTTTGCTATGTTAGTTTTGAGACTTCACACTTTGAGTTCCTCTTTATTATTATTTGTGCTTTTGGGTAGGGGAAATGTTTATTTCGTAATAATTGAAATCTTCCTTTTCTGTTAAAATATTTTTTGTTGTTAACTTTGGGTTCATATATTAATAAAAAATACCTGTGATTCTATTGAAAGAACTAAGCTAACTTAATAGCCCAATTACCTGTCGCTTGGACACGTTAGCCGCTCGCTAACTTGCTCATAACTTCACTTCGGACATATACGGTTAGTCGGAATTACTTTGTTAACAACAACTAGGTAACCGCCACTTTAGCAGCCTTAACTTTAAGACTTATTCCGAACTTGTCTTGCTCATACCTATTAAGTGCACATACGCCTGTTGGCATATAACTTTTGTGCAGGAAAACGGTGTTAATGTTTTAGGGAGATGGAAAAGCGGTGTAAGTGTAAACATTGCAGGTCTTTGCCATACTGAAAAGTTTTGTTACAATAACAGTGATGGCTGAAGAATGATCATTGTATCTCCAAAACTGTGTCCGAGTTGTAAAAGAGTCAATATCTCCATTTTGCAAATTTTTGTCTAAACTACAGGCAAATATGGAATCGATTGTGATGAAACTTGGGAGATACCCATAGCTCGGTACTTGCACAGCATATAGCACTTTTTGGTTCTAATCTTTAAAATAAATTATTAAAAAAAAACTGGCCAAGTGCGTGTCGGACCACGCACAATGAAGGGTTCCGTAGTTGAGATGAATTAATCCCAAGAACAAAATTGACATTACAACAACAATATTGAGAGATTTACTACGTATGTTATTTTAAGACCATAGATTTCTTATAGGTTTTCCTGTAATCTATGAGTAAACCACCATTCTCTGCACCTTTTTCAAAATTTTTGGTTTAATAATTTCGGAGATAAGGTGGGGGGGGTCAATTTTCATCAATTTTCTTAAATATTTTAATGTAGTTTCAAATTATAAAAAAGTCCTTTCATTTGATATGTCACACAGTTCAGTTTGCAAAACTTTTTAATTTTATTTTCTTATTTGTCCCCCAAAAGTAACCCCAACATTCAAAATTCATTTATTTACGTTACACGTCCGTGTTTGGATCACATAAATACATATGTGTACCAAATTTCAACTAAATCGGTCCATTAGATTCGGAGCAAATTGGCTGTTACAGACGGATGGACAGACAGACAGACACACGAGTGATCCTATAAGGGTTCCGTTTTTTCTTTTTGAGAGACGGAACCCTAAAAATATGAAAGTACTTTTGCAATATTTGGATAGTGTAAAAAATTATAGAAAACCTACCGTTTCATAAGTTTTTCTGCACGTAAAGCAAAAACCAAAAAATGTAGCGGACTACTATCAATCTGAATATTATGTCGTCGAGCTACCTTTTATATTCCAGAAAGCATAAATGAAGTCTCTCTAAAAATATGACTCATGAATAAATTCAAACCTAATATCCTTTTTAATAACAAACTCGTTATTTTTATGCTAATTTAAGACTGAGAGTCCTGTGTAATTTGTAGGAGTCGAATATAAAAGTCAAGGCTCACGTGCTATGTAAATATGTACATAGTGTTTTCTTCATTACAAAAACCTTCTAGCGACCCGCCCTTGCTTGGCATTGGTGTAATGGCGGCATGTCAATTCATCAAGATTTCTGTGCTATATTTAAGTTACATATTAACGTAAATCATACAGAAACCTTCCAGAATAAATGTTCGCACACGAAGGGTTCCAAAAAGTCATCTAAAAAGGTACACTTGGCAGAATGTGATGATATATTCTGACAAATAAATGATTATATGTATATGTCGCAGTAAGGTGGCTGAAGCCGTAACCGTAATATAGTTATACGAAAGCGGTTCATAACTGTCGGAATGCCTTAATTGTTTTACTGCGACTAATTTCGACGTAGCGTTCGCCGCGGTACCGCCCACTTCGCTCGCTCAGCTCGCGCGTAGTTGACGCACAGTTCGAACCAAACGTAACCTATTTAGTCGGAGTGCCGTAATAGTTATATTCCTAGATCGTGCTCGTATCATAGTTATATTCGTAGTATGAACCGATTTTATATACCGGTAGACCGGTTTATAGCTATATCCCTAGATATCCCTTGGGATATAGCTATATCACGGCACCAACCATCTTATTGCGAAATTTAGATAAAGACGATTTCAATAGCAGTTTTCAGAAGGTGGCTTGTAGTTTTATTTCCATGTGGTCTGTATACTGTAGTAACAAGTGACATTGTATTTGATGTAAAAAAAATATTCAGGTACAGGAAGAAGCCAAATCAAATCAATACCTTAACTTACATACGTAATGTTTCTAGTCATTTATAACAATGATTATAGCAGCTAGCCAAGCTAAAAAAAGAACGGCACACGCTTTGCTGAAAACATAAATAAAATAAAAGACGAAAAACAATTTTAGTCTAAAATATCTCTCGACATTTACATTGCCCAAGAGATAAATAAAAGACTTCTTCGAGTCCCCTCTAAACCCCTCTATTCAAGGAAAATCAAATATAGTTCCACAGAAACAGATTATGAAATAAATAACAAAGCAAAATAAACCCATAAATGTATATCATCAAAACATAGTACCGCGTTAAGACAGCCAAGGCGTAAATAACTTTCATGTCAGATTTCATTTCGTATGCAAACAAAATTAACAGTTCAAAAGGCTCTCATTTACCAGTGGGTCACCGCTAACCCTCGGCTCATTTTTTATGTAGATTACGTCGAAGAAAAGTTTTACAATATCAGTCTGTGCCGGGAGAACCCTGCATCTCTAGGGAACTTCCCTGTATTAAATTCGGCTGTATCTTCTGTCTTCCATTCGAATACTTTACAAGATGCTTGAGCGGCGTGAAATCCTTTCGAGAGGACGTTAAGCCGTGTTCGCACTATTAAGCGTGGACGTAACCAAATTAAATATCCATCATTTTTAGATCGTAATGTGTGGATGTAAATTAACACATGAATTAGGTGCTCAACATGGAAGCCATTATGCAACCGAACATTTATAAAGAACAGTATTATAAATCGTGTGTTCGACTAATGTTCGGTATAATTACATGCAAACAATGCCGTTAGCGCTGTTATCTCTCATTCATACAACAACTTTGCTGGAGATCCTCTATAAATAAATAACGAGTTGCATAAAAAAGCAACTGTCAAAGTCAAATTATTAATTTCAATTAGGCACTTAACAGGCACTTTTGAACGTAAAAATTTACCAAAATATAGAATTGATTCTAGTCGCCCCTTCCAAAACGTAGTTTTCGTATGGAGAAGAATGGTGAAGAAACTCCACCGTTGCTCTTTTAACAAGTATTGTATACATTAATTATATAATTATATGTGAAGACGATGCACCTGGAATAAGATTACTTTACCACAATAGGTAAAAATAATTAAAATGAAGCAATTACAGATAAATTAATTATGTGATAGATACATTGTGCTTACATATTTACAAATATTGTAAAAGTATACGCTATTCCTAAAGTTTTTACAGGTTTAGAGATATCAGGAACAGGGTGTAAAGTTCACTCATCCTCTATTGAAAACGGAGGATCCCCCGAGCAGACAGGTGTTGTTACAGAGTAGATTTTTGAGACGGGGCAGTAAGGGCACGTACCTTATCCGTTGTAGCTACAGGAAAACAGTCTGAGGAGACTGGTTTTAACTTTTTGATACAATCATGTTGATAAATATAATAAAATAAATAAATAAAATATTAATATTAATATTTTCACAAATGAATTGTCAAAGTACCGTCATTATATTAATCTTTTTAAATAGTTTCCTTAGAGATTCGCGGCGACATAGATTATAAATGGTTCTGAAAGCTCTCTTTTGCAAAATAAAGATGGATTCAATGTCAGCAGCCTGATCCCACAGTGAAATGCCATACGACATATTGCTGTGGAAGTGGCTAAAATTGCCAAACGCGCGGTTTCTACATCTGTTAACTGTCTTATCTTTCTAACAGCATAAGCGGCCGAGCTTAGCCGCCCCGCAAGGGATGTAATATGAGGTCCCTATTGCAATTTCTCGTCTAGCGTGACTCCTAGGAAAATCATTTGATTAATAAATTCCAGTTTTTCTCCATACAGTATGATGTCACATTCGCTACTTCTAACATTAGGTAATTTAAATCTATTGCATTTTTTTTTTGTACCATATAATTTACCGTAAACCAATCTTGGACCTGAAGAATAGAGCTATTCATATCGTCAAGATATTGTGATCGTCGGTTTATTTTCAAGATCAATGAAGTATCATCTGCAATTAACACCATCTTTAAATGATTTTTTGAAAAAGTGGAATGAACCCAATATCGAACCTTGAGCAACGCTCATTGCCATTTCTGACGCTAATGAGTTTATGCCGTTTACTTGAACTTTAATCTTTTTATCTTTCAGGTATGATCTTAGTAAATCAAGAGTTGTATTCCTAATCCCTATGGGATTAGGAATACATCTCTTGATTTTTGCTCTAGTTTCAGCACAAGTATCTCATGATCTAGGCAATCAAACGCCTTCGAGAGGTCGCGAAAGATTCCAATTGCTTGTGCATCTTCCCAGGCTTTAAAAATATTCTTTATGAGGTAACACAGTCAGTGGTACAGCACCTGGTAAAAACGTGCTGTTGTTCATGAAATGTGGAATTTTTATTAAAGAACACACTTTTCCACGTTGTTACGTATCACGCGACATCATGTTCAAAAGTGAGTACAGGCTTTACGACGATACCCCAAAATTTCAAACTGTTTGTTTTTTATAAATTACTATGTATTTATATAATGGGTAGGAGTGTGTTTCCAATTTACGCATTTATTGAAAAGAGGAGATAAGAGCTGGGATAATTTATTTTACTTAATGTATTTGTAGCGGTATCGGCTTACCCCACTAGATTAGATTTGGAGCTATCTCATGCAAATGTAGGTACATGATATGTATATATTAATTTGTGCTTGTGTGTTAATTTAGCCTCGGCTTGAACATACATATGTATCGCTAAACTTGGATAATACTGTCTAGGACGCAGCACTAATGCATTCATTTTTTTTTAATGTAACAAAACTATGCAGTAACTTTTGCGTCGTAAACTAACCTCGTTATTTATTCATGAAGAACAAACTTAATTCAAAGAGTAACTTATTTTTTGAGCAATAAAAAATGAGCTTGCCGTATCGGAACACAAACCCGGCCAAAATGGACCACGTCCAAAAAGTCTAGAAGTCTCAGCTTACAGGAACTTTACTAGTACTAACGTAGTAGAATGTTCGTCGTATATCATTTTATATGCTGTGTAATGAGCATAATTTAAATTACATACCATAATACAGCTAATTTTAAGCCAAGTCTCAATTTCAAGTAAAATATACGGTTGGCCATTAGCCGTGAGCGGACAGTATGCATCGCATCGTACCAGGATTTTGCATTTCCATCTTATTGTTGCTCTGGCCTCGTTTGGATGCAAATATTTTATAGTTCAAGCCCGAGCGAGCCGTCCCGCATTTTAGTTTCTTTCGCTTCCTGTAATTTGCTTTCGCGATGTTTTTTCTCCTTTTCATCTCGCTTATTCCAATTTAAAATGGAACGTGCATAAAAACCTCGGATATAATTCGACGCATTTTGTGAACACTGGACTGTAGTATTTATTGTGGTTGTAGCAAAACTCTTATTCGTACAACTGGCACGCCCACGATGCTATTCTTGCGAAGCATGCCAGCGAATAACCACGCAACTGTCATTTTAATTATTCATTTGTAATTCTTAGTTAGGAACTATAGTAGCGTTAAAATGCTCATCCTTAAAAATGAATTCGGTCTGTTAGTGGGACATGCATTATGTACAGTGAGGTAGAAAACGCAATATTCAGTGACCTATTAAATTTTTTCGGTTGCATTTTGTTCACATTGCTATCATTCCGGCCAGCCTCTTTCACAAAGCTGACATTATGTTTACATAGGGTTATAATTGCAAACAATTTACGCATTTTGCAAATGGTCTTAAAAATTCTCTTTTGATAGTTAAAGCTCCACGAGCTCAACAAACGTTTAATATTAGCGTGCTAATCTAGGAATGAAAAATAGAACAGCTTATCATCCGGCGCAAGTGAGAGTCTGGTGTAAGTAGGTCAGTAGGTGACTGTGTGGCGATAGATTAACAAACTGCCTCCTCTCGTGGCCCACTGAGGTCTTTAAGCTCAACATTTGCTGACAAACTAGTTGTGAATTCGCTTGGAGTTCTGCTTATCTTAAAACAATCTTGCTGAGAAAAAAGTGGAGCATGATAATGTGGGAATTAAAAAGCATGAAACTTGAAGTTCGCAAACCTTTACCCAGATAATTATGATAAATTTAATAAAACGAAAAGAACCTTGCTTTCCAATGCGTACACGTACCTATACATTATAACTGTGAGATTCTGTCCATATAATTCTAATAAAACTACCCACAGATTCAATAAAAATAATCATCAAACCTAATAAACATTGTTGACTGCGTGGCACTGTAACCTCACTTTACATCTGCTGGGGTTGCGGGTTTGTCTGAAAGGGATATCGCGGCCCCGGCACACAGGCAACGGAAGGAACACGGGTGGGTTTTAGTAAGTAAAAGTCTGACACACCCTCTCGCTCTGCCCAGAGCGGGAGAAGTCATTTGATGATTTCCCATCCAAAAAAAAAAAAAAAAAAAACCTCACTTAACACCATAATAATATTGTTATAAGAAGTGCCAGCAATTAGTGTTAAAGTAGTCACTTGAAGAACGCATTCGTTCCGATAGGGAAACAAGGGTGAGCTGTAAATAAAAACATAACACTTTTGTTATCACCTGTACATTTAGGTGTCTTTTTCATAAGTTTTGTGTTTTGTTACTGTTAGGTACATTTACAAAAATATTTTACTTATGATAATTTATAATAATTACGGATGAATAAGAATAATATTATTATACACATTATACACATATATTATGTACTTTTCTGTGTGAGTAGGTATAGATACTTAGTTAAAACACATCATTTCTGCCCGCGACTTCGTTCGCGTAGAAATCGTAAGACAATACAAAAAACTAAAATAATAGTCACATTTTTAGGGTTCCGTTTCTGAAGAGTGACAAAGACCCTAAATTTCAACTGTCTACCTATTACTTACTAAGCCTTATTAATAATTACTAAGCCTCCGCTGTCTGTCCGTCTGACAGTCAGCGGGCTGTATCTCATGAACCATAATAAGTAAACAGTTGACATTTTCAAAGATTGTGTATTTCTATTCCCGCTATAAAAAGAAATAATAAAAATTCAATAAAGTTAATATTATAGGGGCATAGAATAAACTTTCGATTTTGAAAAAAAAAAATCTAACCCTGACATGGGTGTATTTTTTTGACCTTATCTAGTAGAGTGCAAATATAATTTTTATTTATTTTTATATAAAAAAATGAAGAAATAGGGGATTATTAATTCCCCTATTAATTCTTCCGTATCCGAAGAGTGTCAAAAGGAACCCTAAAAATGAACGTACCGCTAAGCTATTTACTTTGTTGAAAGTTGATTTAAATAGCCGTTATTTTTAATAATATACGTCTTTATTGACTGCTTAGCTTCTTTGTCTCTAATTTTTCATATGTGAATGATATGCATACCTGTCATTTGCATGGTTACTGAAATGTAAATTTTATATGTTATTTAATTTGAATTCTAAGTTACTGTGCTGTCGGTGTGCTTTTGATAAATAAATAAATAATGGTATAGCGTGAGGATAATCATTCAAAAGTTTAAATCTGTGACTATATGTAATATTCTTACCTTTTGGATCGTCTTTTTACAATTTGTGGTAAACTATAGAAAACGATAATAATGCAATATTGCTCATCTCGTTTATGTATACAGCGTTATAATTTCTAGCCTACATTTGACCAGACTTAGAATATCTATGCAAAATTTGAACAAAATCTATCCGGTAGTATTTGCGTGATGCTGGAACATTCATACAAACAGACAACCCGACAAACAGGCAAAATTTCTAAAAACTATATTTTCGGTATTAGAAACGCCAGTCCTCGTAGCAATTACTTTTTTTTAAATAATATTAATGTACAGTTTTAAGTTCGCTACGATAAAAAAGAAATGTATATTTATAGATAGTTCCAAATAATACAAAACTTAAAATTATGTTAAAATAATAATAATACCAGCCTGTTACTGCCCCACTGCAGGGCAAAGGCCTCTTCTCACACAGAGAAGGCACGAGCATTGATCACCACGCTTGCTCAAGACGGGTTGGTGATTTCAGACTTATATTAACTACAAGTCCAGGTTTCCTCACGATGTCAGTAATGTTAATGCAATGTTAAAATTATGTTATTTTATTTTATTATTTATACCCATTTCTTTATTATTATATAGAATGAATAAAGAAAACAATATTTTAATGATAATTATGATCTAATTTACTTTGTAACGAGTGGAAGCAAAATCAAAATAAGCAACGCAAAACATAACTTCTTAGGTTATATTATGTTACGAATACCTTATTCAGTAGCCCAAATTCACAATTGAAGTATATTAATGTCAAGGATTTCTCTGTAATGTGGGTGCTGTAGTCTATGTTTATAGACAGAAATCTCACAAAAACCAAAACCCAGAAACACTAATAGGGAACTCATCTACCAACAAACATTTGTTCCATCAGCAGACACACGCAGACATAGCTAAATTGATTATGAACTAAATTACAACTGAAAAAAAGTTCAAAATAGCATGATTGATGATTTTGATGACTATGATAATTTTGATGGCATGTGTACGCACATAGGTACTCGAGCATTTTGCTGCTCTTTCTACGCTAACCCTAACACAGAACCCAATAGCGAAAATTAGCCACAGGGTCAATTTCCCGTCCAGCGAAGCAAACATGAATTTAAATACCACATAATGATTATTCCATTTCTTTTGCGGCGTGACTGTTGAATGTCACGGAAAAGCTCGTGGTCGGCCCGACATAAATTTGGGATTTTCCTTTCATTTCTATATTTTGAGCGGTAGGTATTTCGACCGAAATTTGGGAAAAAATCGCTGTAATTGTAATTGTAATTCATTCTAATAATATTTTTGCGGACGAATAGGCAAGGGCTTTTAAAACAACTGTTTGAGCACTTCACATTTAGTGGCTGGTCCGAAAATGCATTCAATTTTAACATTATGCGTTTGCACAATTTTAGGAATTATGTGTTTGCACTGCATTCCAAGTAACACTGTTTGAAACTGTATAAAGTATCCATATCATAAATGCCCAGGATTTTCCTATCTGGCAGGATCATTACCAACAGTAGACAAATAAAGTGTATGTGTATACAGGTTGGAATGTCACTTATCCCTAAAAAAACTGACTGTAGGTATTAAAAAATATAAAGCGAAAACCCTACCGTTCAACAAAAATAAACAATTACTTTACAACAACTTTGAGATAATTTAAGCCCTGTAATCGCAAAGTTGGAGCTCTATTCCAACGACTTATAAACTTTTTTAGCCTACTAAATGAATGTCAGGGGAGCTTAACTACTCTCTGCTCATAGAAATATATTCAGCTGCCATTTTTGTTCGAAAACTTAAACGACACGCGTGTCGAAGTACGCGTACGTACTAAAATAACTTCTTTGTAAAAGCTGTCAAAAGTTACAAACACCTGCCGTGGGTGACATTAGCAACGCGTTACATTCGCATATATGTTACACGTTAACTTGTGTGTTCCCTTCATGACGTGCACATTTACCCGCGCACGTTAAATTAGACCAAATTTCTGTCTCCCCTGCGGCAAATACGACCCTTTCATTTCGCCACTTTAACAAGAAGTTGATAAAAATCTATCGTATGGGCTCGTTGACAAGCCGCCAGACTGGACACGCGCCAGAGCATACTACGATGCAGTTTTTTATTCACGCACCAAATTTCCTACGCGAAGTATACTTCGTTTTAATTTACCCATTTTGGCACGTTCCGACGGAACTGCGGATCATTTGTATTAGGAATACGGATAATATGATCCGAGAGGCGACGACTAAATTACTCGACGCCCCTCGAGAGTTAGTCGTTTGCGTTATTATGAGCCTCCACGAAAGCCTTTAGTTCCCTCTGTAAACATAAAGCTACGGGTGTATTTCGGAAAAATAATTACACAGTATGAATAAATTATCTTTATCGCCGATTCGTGTTGTATTATTTTGTGCGATACGCGTTTTGACTTTTATTTTTATTCGTAACTGCTGTGCGATTATCACGTATCTGATATATCTCTTCTCGCCTAAAGAGTCGCTCTTATGCATATGTATAAAAAAATCGAAATCAATCACTTTGTACGTATAAACGCACTAAGTGATTGATTCCGATTTTTTGTGCAGGATCATACAAATTGTAAAATTGGGGAAAAAAGATTAATACAATTTTGACATTTTGCATATTAAAGACTTCTAGTTAAACGGTTTTGTGATAGACTTTAATCAAGTTCTTAGACATGGTAATTTCAAATTCTTCGAAAAATTGTTTGTAATTTGATGTCCTCAGTATGATATTTTACTGAAGGGAGTTTGCGTCAAGTAAATAAATAAATAAAAGAGAATTTAATTAACCAATATTTGATACTCGAACCTTTTTAAATGCAGATACCGTACGTTTACATAATGTTTAAGTGACCTTGTCTAGAATTACAAAAGTCTGAATAAAATATTTTCTTTCATCCAATTCTTTGAACTTAAATGTACCTCCATCAATGGTAATAATTTAAATTCTTTCTACATAACTACTATGTTTAGTCGAGAACATTCAGTTCTATATTAAGGGGAAGCGCTACGGAATCCGTACAAGGTTCCGTACACAGGGGACCATTTCCTTATCCAAGCGGCCGACAAACTGTAGCGAGATGTACACTTAATTTGATTCCGTAATGTATAGGCCGTTTAGAAGATTTCTTGGCGGAATAACGTTGTGTTGTTTCCAGATTAAAACAATTGATGTTGAAAGGTTTTTAAGGAAATGAAATGTATGCTGAATTTATGGATGTAACCGATTTGTACGACGACTATTGGGACATAATGTATCTATTTCTATATTTACCTAGATTTTACTCTTAAAAATAAGTGATACAATCCCTACCAATATTATAAATGTGAAAGTAACTCGGTCTGTCAGTCTGTTACCATATCACGTCTTAACGGCAAAACGGATTTTAATGTTTGGCACACAAGTAAACCATGACCTGGATTATGACATGAGATAGTCTCATAGGCTCTCTTTCGATTTAGTAAGGCGAACGTTTCATCCTGCCCGATTGAATTTAACTTTAAGCATATTAACCCCATAACAGTAATAAAAGCTTTTAAGCAAATTGAAATCAAATTGACCAAATATATTTGGGGAATGTCCATTAAAGTCTGTACCTACATATTTGAGACTATAACACCTTACTTAGCCTTAATATTTAATTGGTGCGTGGATCAAGGATTCTTCCCGGATTTAATGAAATACAGTAAGGTTATACCACTTTTCAAATCCGGGGATAAAGACACCAATAATTATAGATCCTTATCCTTATTGCCGGTTTTCAGCAAGGTGTTTGAAAAGGTAATGCTTAATCAAATGATCAACCATTTTAACACGAATAAAATCCTTCACGAGTTGGTTTCACCAAAGGAACTTTTACGACCGACGCCGGTGTAACCTTATTAAGACATTTTTAATGCGTAGAAACAGGCCCAAGACACCATTGAATTCTTTTGTACACTCTCCAAGGCATTTGATCGAGGCAATCGATCACGAAACCTTACTTTTGAAACTTGAGCATTACGAAGTTGAAAAACTTGACTTTTAATAACATCTTATTTAAATAATAGACAACAACAAGTTCAAATAAATGGTATCCATTCACTACGTTTATGTAAAAGTAAAAATGGGTGTTCTACAAGGCTCGATATTGGGTCCTTTCTTCTTATTAGTGTATATTAATGATTTACTTCATTTATTAAAGAATCAACCACAAATGGTGTTATTTGCTGACGATACTTCCTTATATTTTAAGGTAGATAGACGTGCTACAAATTTCGACGATGTAAATAACGCCCTGCAGCAGGTCCAAAATTGTTTCATTGCTAATAATTTAGTGTTAAATGGAGAAAAAAACTAAGTGCATAAGATTTTCTTTACCAAATGTCAAAAGTAGTGATTGCGAGATAGTATTGAATCAATAGAAACTAGAATTCATCGATAAAACTTTTTTCCTGAAGATCACACACTCGACTCAAGGCTACAATGGGGTACTTATTTAACATATCTTGCAGGACGGCTAAGTTCAGCAGCTTATGGTGTCAGAAAAATCCGTTAATTTACTGATGTAGATACCGCGAGGCTAGTCTATTTTAGTTACTTTCATGATGTCATGTCTTACGGTATTTTACTTTGAGGACGGGCTGCAGACATAGAATAAATTATTTTTTATTCTGCAGAAAAGAGCCATTAGAGCCATATATACAACCACAACGAATTGATTAACATTTGAAAATACTGTTGGAACTGCTGATCCGACTGAGACCATCTTTACATTGTATAAACTCCTTTGTTGTAGTAGAATATAATTGCATAGGTGTAAGTACTATGTACTATTATAGAGCTACCATTTACCGCGTAACATGTCTTTCGTTGACTTGAATGCGCCTTGGTGGCTGAGAGTATGTCATGCTCACTTAGATGTCTCGGTGATGTGTGTGCGTGTGTTGGATCAGCTCCCTTAAAAATGGTTGAGCTGAATGGTGCAGATCCATTGGTCATGTTCGAGAACGGGCGGCGTCAGTTGTGACTGGTAATTTCTTAGCTGCTATGGCTTATTTTAATTATTTAATTTTTGTTTTTTTGTTTCTATTTGCTGAACTCTGGATGCTTAAAACGACCTTTTTTACATCGTTTTCACACAATTATAGATTCAACATTAATGATATACATAACTAATATTTTTGTAACAATATAATTTTAAAAAGTATCTATGAAAATTCTTGCCCGTTCTTCTCTATAGGTACCTACTACGCCTTGGAATGGCCAATTAGCTTCATATTTCTGACTGACCGACTCCTTGACAATTTAAAAGTGCCTGTAAATGGTTTAATTGAACTAAATGCTTTGAGTTTGAGTTTTGATACTTTTTATCTTGGTAGTACGTTCCCATGGGATAATTTTCGAATTTTGGGCGAAGCCGTGGACAAAAGCTGGTTTTCTATAATAGTATAATAATAAACAATTCAGCAATATTAGGTATATCATGTACCACTTTATTGAATTTGATTTATTATGTACAAATAAAGTATATACTTATATATTAAATTTGAAATTCATCGTCATAAATAGATACAGTATCCTTTGAATTAATATAATTACAGTAATTCGACCTATTACATAATTATTATATCTTTCTACACGCAATAACCTAAAAAACTAATATTAGATAGTGCTTTTAGGAACTAATTATTTATAATGTATTGTTTTGTAACGCGAGGACACAAATGTTTCATGTTATTATACCTTCGTGAATCATTTTACACGGTAATGTTCCATACATTAACGTGTAAAATGATTCACGAAGGTTATCAATATGAAAAATACTGTATTTTAAAATGCACGCCACACACAATACACCAATTAATAACGCTATGTTTGAGCACGTATATACGTGCTCAAACATAGCGTTATTAATAAATGGAGCAAAGTAAGAGTTATTGTTAAAGGAAATAATAGAAAGAACCGGCCAAGTGCGTGTCAGAGTACGCACAATGAAGGGTTCCGTAGTTCGGATGAATTTATCCCAACAACATGTTGTTCCATACTTTCCAACTGCAAATGTAAGTTTGTACGAACACTAGTAGGAGATTTGCCATGTTATTTTAAAACCATAGACCTCTTATAAGTTTGCCTGTAATCTATAAGTATAGAACAATTTATTGTATTTTTTTTTTAAGCTCATTAGTTTCGGAGATAAAGGGGGGGGATATTGAATTTTCGTCCTAAATAACTTTAAAACGAATTATTTTAAAATTATAAAAAAAATATGTTTAAGACCCTCACAGTAACCATTTCATTTCATGGATAGCAAAACTTAAAAAAATATATATTTTACGCCGAAAAGTGACCATCATATTCAAAATTCATTTATTTACGTTACACGTCCGGGTTTGCGTCACAGAAATTTAAGAGCCTTTATTTGGTATAGGACAGATTCCGGATTGGGCAGATTCGAAAAAAGGCAGATTCGCTACTCGACAGTTTCCTAGATTGGGTAGATTCTTGGATTCGACGGATTAGCTATACGGCAGAAGTACAGTCGTAAATAAAATTGCAAGCAAAATTAAAAGACACACGAGTGATCCTAAAAGGATTCCGGTTTTTCATTCGGACGTACGGAACCTAAAAAACCAATGATTATGTAAAACTAACAACATTTTATAGCGTGTACCTATAATGTAAATTGAGGAAAAAGGGGATAAACGATTGGATCGTCAACATTTTGGCTGTATTGACTGGATCAACATGCAAAATTTGTGCTCAAGACTTCTCGGTGTCTCGGTGAGCACACTAAACCAGTAATTGTCATACGAATATTTTGGACTAGGTAAAAAATATATAAATTAATTAATAAATTAGCACAATTTATCGGTATCGCTCAGTCATCGAGTTGTGGACTTCAGGTGAGAGTCCCTTCTGGTAAAGTGTATGTACCTAGTTGGGAATGGAGCTGTTCGCACGGTCATGAAAAATATTGTGCTGCATAGTCTTAGCGTTCTCACAAACAATATCATCCATACTATTATTAACATAAAAATTCGAAAGTAGTAATTCTGTCTGTCTTAACGACTGAGTGGATTTCGCTGAAATTTTGCATGTAGGTAGCCATGACCTGGGCTAGGACATAGGACTTTTTAGCACGGTAAAACTAAAACGTTCCTGTGGGATAATTTCCGACCTCAACGCGGGCAAAGCCACGGGCAAAAGCTACTTAATACTACTTATTCCCTGAACTCCCGCGGGCAAAACAATGTCACGGATGACAATGAAAATGCCGGGTCATAATAAATAACGCAGGGTGAAACTAAGGGTTCGTACGGATTACGGACTACGAGCAGTAATTACAGCCGGATTAACTAAGCTGCAATTGATTTCGGAGGCTTCCAACCCACAATCAGTGTGTTTCGACTATTTGATTTGAGCGTGATGCTTTGTCATTTCGGTTTGGACAAGTAATGATAATTGGAATGTACGTGTAATTTTTAGGGTTCCGTACATCAAAAGGAAAAAACCCTTATAAGTCATAAGTCATAAGTCATTTATTCATTTGTTTAACATAGGTACAATAATAATGGTATAAAGATAATAAAGAGTTCGCTATGTTATGCCAGAGAGCGTACAAATGTTTGAAAAGTACAATTCAAGCCAGACAAGTCTCAATAATTAATTAAAATAAGCTTGGATAGTAAAAAGACAATTATAAAAAATCACTTATTTCATAATACAAATTAATAAATACTAAATGTCAATAGAAACCAATGTCAATAAAAAAGAGAAAAATAATAATAATTTAAATCTAAAATAAAAATCTAAAAATGTCAATACACTGACTGAAAACAAATGATATGACTATTTCAATAAACAATACTAATGTCAATAAACAATACTGGTGTCAATATGCAAAAATTATGTCAAGTACAACAATACATATATATTTTACTAGCATGTCAACATTCTGTCATTAGATTTTTGTCTGATAAAAATTCCGAAATATTGTAATATGCTTTGTTCACCAGTAAGGATTTTAGCCGTTTCTTAAATAAGCTCACGTTCAATTCTTTGATTGACCGTGGTATCTGGTTAACCTTACAGGATCACTTCGTTGTCCGCATTCTCAGGAACGCGTGAGAATATCAAGTTGAAATGAATATCAAATACGTAGGTCTACGGTCCCTTGGATCTCTAAAATCAAGCTTCTAAGTCGACGAGGAGTTTCTTGCCGGCTCTTCTCCATAGGAAACGACCAATTGGAACCGTGCACCTAGCTTCTGACGTTTCATAAGTGCCCTTGTAGGTTTATGTGAAATAAAATATTTTGAATTGAATTGAATTGACGCAATAA
The DNA here is from genome assembly GCA_947364205.1 of Agrochola lota. Taxonomy (NCBI): domain Eukaryota; kingdom Metazoa; phylum Arthropoda; class Insecta; order Lepidoptera; family Noctuidae; genus Agrochola; species Agrochola lota. The sequence continues at coordinate 9,254,906 of OX376223.1, read as the reverse complement.
AAAGATACGGCCATATAAGCGACATATTTTGATACTCGCAAATAAATCTATAGGGTACTTTCCGTTGACCTAGAATCATGAAATTTGGCAAGGAGACACAATTATAGGAAAAAGTCCGAAAATCGTTACTATGTAGTTTTATCACTTAAAACAATATTTTTTTGCGATTACAAACTTACATTTGCAGTTGTAAAATTAACCATTGTATAAATTATGTTAATTAACAAATGGCGTTTCCGTTAACCCGCAGTAGTACATACTAAAAAAAATAGTAACATCGAAAAATACATGTATGGATGCTATACTATTACGAGTTAACGGGAACGCCGTCTGTTAGTTATCATACTGTTTATCTATGGGAAAACATATTTTTTAACTACAATGTCAACTTTATTTTTGAGATACATTCATCCCAACTACGAAACCCTAGTTACGTGTTCCGACACACACTTGGCCGGTTTTTTGTTTTTTTAGTTAGTTAGTTAGTTTCGTTTTTAGTTTCAATTCTGTATCTGTCTTTTTGTCCTGTTTCAGATGCAATATTTTAACGTTATTTAGAATAGTGCGTGCGTGCGTGTGTAGTAAGTATACGTAATATTCAAATGAAAACTTATTTGTAAATAGCCTGGTGGTAGTCATTTCACTGCATGGGTTGGGTAGGTGCGTCAGCTCCATCGCCCTAGTACTGCTGCAACTGGTCTAGATGCCAGGCATCTACTTAAAGTGCCTTGCATCTAGAACAGTTAATCCGTCTTCTTAAAATTATCTTCAATTTATAAGGTACAATAAGCAGAGTTGAAGTTAACGTTAGAACTAGTTGGGTATAACTTTTCCAATTTAGACAATTTTTCAAATATACGCGTTTTTGAGAAATTGGCTTTGGAAAAGGAATTCGACTCGCAACAAAAACCAAGTAATTCCCGCCAGTCCCAGAGAGAACATTTTATTGGTGCGAGCAAAACTAGAGTTTAGACCAACTTCGTTCATTCGGACATAATATCCGTCATGGAGGAACAATGGGATCGCAAACTCTATACCGAGCGATGCCGATAATTCTATCTGCAAATATCTAGTATATCTCTCAGGCATGCCGGTTTCCTCACGATGTTTTCCTTCACCGTTTTTGAAGCAAGTGATAATTATACAATACGCACATGAATCCGAAAACTTAGACGTGCATGCCATATGTGCATATAACTTGGCAGTCCGACGGTCACACCACTAGGCTACAAAGTTCAGCTGCGGCAATCGTCGATGTGTGACTGTTTTGTTGCACGAGTGTAGCAATGCCAAAAAAATGATAGTGCTGTCAAACCAGTTTTCGGCCCGGAGATTTTAACTAAATCTTCAAATAACCTAGAGGTAATTTGTAATATTAGAGTAGGCTCCTTGTCAGACTTTGTGGGGAAAAGTCTTATAAGTTTGTTCATGAAGGCTGCTAAAATTAAATGTTAACTACTGCCTAGAGATATCTTTAATTCTTAAATCAAACTTAATAAGTAAGAATAATTTTGGTCATGAAAGTTAAAATATTTAAATAATCGCCGGGACATTACGGTTACGTTAAGGCCTTAAGAACTTACATCAAGGTAACTGTCATGACCCGTCTTCACTCAAGATTAAATCTGTACGCCAAATTGAAAGTAAGACGTTTTATTTTTTCACGCATCTACTATCAAAAGCAAGACCGAAACCGTTTAAGCCATAAAACGGGTAAATCTTTTTAAGAATTTTATTATTACTTTAAGTACGTCTTGAACAGTTTTATTTTCAGGATTAACTGAAACGTTTAAAAAATATAAAGGATGTCAAGCCTAGCTGCCTCTTTGTAGAATCAGACTTTTCGTTGCCTATAAACAAAATTAATAATATAAAGAAACTGTTTCATATTAACATAATCGTTTCTGTTAGCGCCAACGAGACTGGCAATGCAAGATGGCAAGATGGCTTCTACTTTTAAATTGGGTGGAACGTTATTTTTTGTGTCGACTACGGCAAATCAAAAACAATGGCAATGATTTTCACAGTAAGTTTATTAATAGTAGTGATAGGTCTGGAGTTCGAACCCAAGGTACGCACCTCTGACTTTTCGGATTCATTTGCGCTAATTATCACTTGCTTCAAAACCGATGACGGAAAACATCGCTCGTGAGGAAACCGGCATGCCTGAGAGATATTTCTCGACGGTATGTGAAGGCAAGTCAGAGCCCCATGGCTGGCATAAAACTATGACACCAGGTTAGTCACTAACCACACGGGTATGAAAGAAGAAGAAGTAATTTATTTACAATATAAATTGTAATAATTGCTGATGCACATTTATGCGAGACGCACCAAGTAGAAATCCTCCTACATCACTTTCGTATATTTTCAATGAACCCACGCATACTACGGCCGCACTGCGCTTTTTTATGTTGAAATGCGCATCGGCTGTAATGTGCTGCATTTAAACGATTGTAAGTTTATTTCACATATGTACTTTCTGATTTTATATTGGACATTACTGACATTGGTGAAGGAAAAACATCTACCCAGGAAACCTGGACTTTATAGCTAATATAAGTCTGAAATCACCAAGTCGTCTTGAGCAAGCGTGGTGATTTTGATATTAAAGTTTATTTCAAGGCATCTTACGTCCGCCATATTAATCTTCTTGTGACGTCATACTTTAGATTCAAGCAAAGAACACTATCCATCAGGACAAATCAAACGACACCACATTTGTAGAAATCCAATTGACACTTTTCATATCGTTTTTTCGATTGAGCTCATTTCTCTTATTTCAGTATGAATATGAAATACTTATAGATATTGTCGTAGGTCAGATTGTACAAGAATAAATCGAACTACAGATGAGCTATAAACTACAATATTGATCACTTATCCTTTCGGGAATACTACGAGATAATTGGACGGTGTTGATTAATGTCGCATGGGACATGTTCAATTGCATTGCATGTGTTAAACCTATACTAAATTTGAAATAAGATTACACATTTAAACACCTTTTTTACAGCCCGTTCAACCGATTTTGACTTCTATACAATAGGCATAAGGATGGCATTGAAAGCAAAAAAGTGGTTACAATACCAATTGTTTACTGCAGCTGCCATTTGTCATGCCATCGATGCAATAGAAGTCAACGTCGGTTGAACGGACTGTAAAAAAGATTTATTTAAATGTCTAATCTTATTTCAAATATAGAATGCTTCCAAATCGTATATTTCACTGGAAAATATTATTAGATTTTATTTACATATTTTTTATTTTTTTTATTTCATGGCGTAGGTGAAAGAAAGTACGTTTTTTATTTGATGTAACTATTTTATATTCCAGCATAAATTTCATCTTTTTTTTCATTCGACGATTTAGCAGCTAGTATTTTCTGCAAGATAACAATACCTACGTAGGTACCAATATTATTACATGCTTCTAACTTCGATTCTAAGTAAGCACTTCTAACGATGAAGACTCGCTCTGCTCTCCATATCAATGAGGTTTTAAGTTTAAAGAATTTATTTCTCATAAGAACTGAATAACAGTTTACATAAAATGAGATACAAAGTGCTTACATCTAAGTAATAGGGATGAGGACCAAAATTTTTTTTTTATTCCGTCTTTGAGATTATAAAAAAATATTGGACACGTATTTTATTCTTTTTTTACGTAATGTAAGATTACGGCGATACATTGGGGTAAAATGTGCCATGACGTCACGAGTATGTTGATTTTTTACGTACTAGTGACGTATCGACCCCCACTCCCCAACTTAAAATGCGTTTTATCTAAGTAATTTTTTATTAATATGATAAAGCAAAAAATACGTGTCTAATATTTTTTTATTATCTGACTGACGGACGAATTAGAATGTATTTTTTTTTTACCCAGGCATCATCCCTATTATAATTATCATATTTGTCTCTGGGGTATTTGCGACGTTACAGGCTACACACATGTTTCTTAAGTTTTGCTTTAAATATGTTTATACTATCACACTTCTTTAAATACTCCCGTAAATTATTGAACAGCTGTACTCCCTCAACGAGTATTGTTTTTTTGCCATACTTAGTGCCCGTGCACTCATTAGTTGAAACTTCGTTTTACTAAATGTGTTGTATATTATTGTTTTTTTATGTAGTTGTATAAGAAAGAAAAAGCAAGAAATTACGTTTATTTGCGGTAAACAAGACGCAAAGAAAAATTAAAATAAATCTGCGCCCCTATACGAGACAGAGCCCCAGCGCTGGTTTTCAGCGATAGCCAGCGTACATTATATAATACAATAATTAAAATGGCAACATTCCGTTCAGTCGGCATCGACTCGCGCGCTGCCAGGTTTGTTTGCTCGGAATTCGCAGTGATTTTTTTTACGAGACTGCAGGTGTAATAAATGTGTAAAATTGGTCTTTTCGTATAGGTAGGTATGTTTTTTGTTGGATATGGATAGTTGTAATGAAACAATACTTTAATAAGTTTGTTTTGTATTTTTGGCATAAGTGCCCATGTAGGTATATCTTAAATAAAAAATTATGAATTTAATCCTTGTAGTGAGTTTAGATTACATTTAGTGGCTGGTCCCCACATCTCAATTAGATACTCTAGGTTTAATTTTAGTAGGGGGATATACTCGTATAATTAGTCGTACTTTTTTCGAAATACATTTTGTAACTTTTCGTAACGCTCATAATAGTGACATTAATTTTGTATTGTCATGATCAATGTGTAGCTTCCAAGTAAGTTTGTCATCTACCCACAGTTTGAGTTATTTTTCATGAGTAGACCGTTTGACTATTTCTCAGTTAATCGTAAGAGGTGAGAGAGAGGTTTATTTTTTGCGGAGAAGATTATGAATGATGTTTTTGAAATGTTAATAGTCAACAAGTTATATTTTAACCATTCATTGAGTTGGTCAATGTCTTTTTGAGCGTCATTTATAATGTTTAGCAAAGATTTATCAAAAATAAAAATTAGGCTTAAGAGGCGTTTACTGTCCGATGTAATATGCTGATCTGCTGATCTGCACGGTGTAGCAAGCAGGTAAAAATTACACTGTTTAGAGCTTACTGGCAGTCATTCTACAAGTACAGCCTGTGGATTAGGTATACGCAAGGGTCTTACAACACCCTGCGTGTGCAGTAGGTACAACAATGCGTTCAGGATGCTGGTGGGAGTGGGCTCCCTCATTTTTGCAGCGCTTCGGGAATGTTTGCTGAGGTGAGGATTGACGGTTTTCATGCCATCATCCGAAACCGCACCGCCTCGATCCTTCGTCGAATGCGGGCCAGGTCCCACAGCATCCTGAGCACGTTGTGTGGTGGGTGGGGATGTCCGATGCTGCGTCACTGGATCGGAATTCATACGTCTAATGGTAGAACTACTTATTACGTGGATAGTGTGAGGTCCAACACCAGACTTAAGATTAGGATCAGGAATTACTAACATTAGATTTCGTTTTTCTTTACTTACACTGTGTGGATCTCTGTGGTCTGAAAATAAAGGTTTAATAATAATGAGCCTGCTGCTGATGATGCTGATGAGAATGCTGATATTTCTGATAGAATAAACAAATTAAATATAAGTTATTGTAAAAACAGACAAACAAATTACACAATTTGTATCTTGAAACAAAATTCATGATACTTTTCAAATGACTAAAGGTGATTTACTTCTACATCCCGACACGTTTTAATTAAAATACCTAGTGCACGTGTAGTTTTTCTAAATATTTGAATAACGAAAATTAAATTCCACGTAAACGCGCATAACTAACCAGCACTTAAATTAATTGCTATACACTAATTTATCTGTCCATAAAACCTTTTTAACTGTTGTAAAAACAGACGTCTGGACTAAAATCACAGTTTACATGGTTTTGAATAAAAAATAAGGGTAATAATAATTTTCATCCGATATTTCATACATAAATTCATGGACTCTAAAACCCGGGAGGGTTGTTTAACGAATACTTATTTAAACATCAAATGGTTTAAAATTGCAAACGAATTTACATAGCTAGGAACAAGTTGGAACGTTTGTTAACAGGTCAGTTAACTGTCCCAAGAGTTATTAACTTGTTTTAACACGTTTCTTCTATTTACTCTTTCTGGGTTACGGTACCTATTCTTAAATTGTATTAAATGTTAGCAGTTACGTCACCTACAATTATTGTGTGACTGTGTGTGTGAAAATTTAGAGTAACTACCCAGTCAGAATTTGTTGAATGATGTCATATTTCTAAATGAAAAAAAACTTAAAGCTTCTTCATTCAAATTGCATTACATAGTGGATTAAAAGAAAAACACCAAACATACAATTTGTATCATAACTTTATTTACGTATCCCAGTTAAAATTTACATTAAATACAATAATAAAAATTATAAAAAATTAAAACAAAAACAACAATTTCGTGTCACTGTACATTTATATTTAAAAAGATGATGACGTGCAAAGAATTGACGTTACCTTAAGTGAAAACACAGCCATAGATTAACGCCTATTTATTAAAACTATTAATTTTACTTTTTTATGTAAAACTAATTAACTCACCAAGAACCTTGAAACGTGTTTTTTATAGGGATAAAGCAATTGTAAAGTGTCTGGATAGATTTCAATAAACGAAGCTGTGTTGTAAAATTGGGTCAACATCAATAAGATTTTTTTTTTGGCAATAATGCTTTCGGGATTTTTCCATCAAAGGGCTTCAAACTTGTAAAACGTCTCATTTTTGCGTCGGGGATCAAAGGTAATCACTGATGTGCACACAGTTTTCGGACTAGGGTAGAAATCGATTGTCATTTGGTTGAAATTTTCTGTACAAGTCGGATCCAACTATGGCCATGGTTTATTTTTAAATGGAACTACTAGGTACTGTTTTTTCTGTGTATCTTGAGCACTTGGTCAACGTAAGTTATGTGGCTTTCCCTTCTTCGTGTTAAATAATTATCTATTTTTGAAAAACAACAATTGTTTTACAACTTACGTTAATTTTATATTTAAGTATCTATCAACTTATCAACAAATTCACTTTATACATTTTTGATGATTTAATTACCGTTTCAGAAACGTACAAAATATAATTATTCTTCCGCGATACATCATGAATGAGGTCTATATGGGTATAATAATTATTACTTACTTTTTATTTCTTTTTAGATTTTTCTACTGTGTTCTTATTCTAGCCATCTTTAGCGACTTCTTTCTTTATGTTTTTAAATTTTTGAAAGCTCACTGTTTTTTTAATAAATAATATAGGTACCTACTTACATTTTTTTAAGACTCAATGGCATTTTAGAAACTCTTTTTTAAACATTGTTTTGAACACAACACATTAATAATCAGTTTGATTTGATAGTCTCTCCTAAAAATAAAGGCATACTTTTTATTCACTTTGTGAAGGTTTTAACAGATTCATAACCTTCATGAAGTGAATAGAGATCAGTCTCTTACGAAAAGCAATACATTTCTGGAATTATCTTGAATATCTTTCACTTTTGATACATTATAAGTACTAGTGGAGCTTATTGCTGAGCTTATTTAGGTACAAACAAAACCTGTTTTCGTGTGGTTTGTATACATAGTTTACATTTTTTGTATGTTAATACAGGCCGTTCCCGATATTATCTACACTTAAAACTAATATCACCAAACAATATTTCACATCGAATCTCATAAGCTCGAAAACCTTGATATTTTATTATAAGTCAGTAATACAATTGTTGCTATTAACATGCCTGTATTGACTACTTTTGTACCTGAAACAAAACAAAATAAATAATTATAAAATATTAACATATATGTAGAAACCACACATCAAATATTGAACATACACAACGCCCGCTGTTCAGGCTCAGCTTAAAATAATTTACTTAATTGCATTATTTTCGCGTAAACCCAAATAAAATTACATATATCGACAATGTGTTTATCATTTTAATCCTCGGTGAAAACATACATAATGGCGTGTTACTTATTTAGCAATTTACAATTGGCGTAAAGCCGACAAATATTTCAATATTTTATCGTGTGCGAGTAGGTTCTCTCTTAGAAAATAATTAAAAAATCATGACGAAAGCCTATGATAGCCAAGCTTAGAAGTTAAGTTTATATTTTCAAAAAAAAACACTAAACAAATAAATTTTTCTGTATTCATAAAATAACAAAAACTTTTTGTAATCACCGTTTACTTTTGATGTCGACTATACAGAATTCAATCAGACTTATAGCCACAAACTTTTGATTAAAAAATGTACATAAAAGTCTAGATTCTTATTGAATCGTAAATTTTCCGAATATCTGATTTAAGCGCAACTTTCAGTCCATTATACGAACTTTTTTAGGAGTTTAACGCTATGTGAGTTTAACTTTACCGAGGTTCCTGTAAACGCTGCCAAGTAAACTTCATTATAAATAAATATTTGTAGGTACCTAATGTTATGTTTTACTTCTTAACTAGTTTTCTATTTAAAATAAGATATTAAGGGGTGTATTATAAGAGCCTTCACATGTGATAGTACTTAAATACGCCTGGCGTATCCTGGGCTTAGCCCCACTAAGTACAAATCTTGATACTTGGCTGGCCATATTTTTTTGCAGTGCATTAGTTTGTTAAAATAAAAAGAAGGTAACTTACCACTATTATTAGACACATATTTAGAGAGCTGCGTGCGCGAGTGTATAGTGATGATAGTGTTCGCATCCCTCACTACAGGAGGCTCCACTAGCAGAATAGACTCGCATCGCACGCGCATCGACCCGCTGGCGGTGGGGGGCACGCGCACGCGCAGTACGCGCCACGAGCGACGCAGCCCGCCCGGCTGGTTGCCTGTTACCTCAGTCTTCTGCCACGCTTCGGGCTGTAAAGAAGGTGGCGGTTATTTACAGGAAAATTTTAATTACAATCACAATAATAGTAATCGTAATTTTAGACGATAATCATAATATCATTAGATAGCAACGGCTATATAGAACTTGGTGGTTATTTAAAGAAAACTTGAGATAGTAATAACTAAGTTAAATGATAATCATAATATTAAATGGCAATTATAACATTAAATGCCAATCAGAAAAAATTATAACAACCGTTCATATGACAGGTACTTAAACAAAAACTTTCAAGGATATGTAGCTTAAGAAAAGTTCTGACAGACTCATCGATCATCATGGATTATACCACCACAAAGATCCAAAGCTTGGCAGCAATGATAACCTAGTCGTAACACATTACATAATAACACGAGATAAGTTGCTTTTAAGTCGATTGGACTACCTACTAATGGATTATCCTAAAGCAGTGGACAGCAATATTATTAAACTAATGAAATAAACCCTACTGCAATCTATTTGGCTACCATACGCCTACCAGATTATAATTTAATTGAAGCGATGGATGAACAAAATGTAATTAAGTTGTGGCAAAATATCAGTATAATGATAAAGTTTGTTTAAAGCAATTTACAAAATAATGTAGTTAAAACATAATTACATATTTTAGGTGCAGTTATTTTTAAGCATTATGACCACAACAAAATTATTTGTGTCACTGAAAAAGTCTTGTGTTTAGTAGTTTCCAGAGATTGACAGCTGACAGCAGAACGAGCTCGTCATTTCTATGATCAATATAAAAAACAATTAGAAATTTCGTATTAAGGCTTGTACAGACCAGCGCGACTTGTCGCGCGACGCGACACGAACAATATAATTTCTAAGAAAACTTCACAGTATAACAATAACCGGTGTCGCGTCGCGCGACAAGTCGCGCTGGTCTGCACAAGCCTTTATAGTATTACTGGTAGAAAACCAAGCCAATGGAAAAACTAACTAAAAGTTTACGTTCACTATGTTGATAAATTACAGCTTTTTGCTCTACACTTTGAAGAAGTAGTAGGTACTGTAAGCCTTTAGCATGTATGGTTTTACAATGCAACCTTTAGGAATATTTTTTTAAGTTGATGACATAAATTATGAGACAAGCACTGTTTTATATAATGAATAGAAAAAAATACAATTAGGGGTCAGCTTGAACAGGTGTCAGAAGTATACTCGTATGTCATGATATAAAATGTGAAATGATTTGATGATTTTAATAATTACGCTTTTAAAAGTAAATAATATTTTATTCATGGAAGTACTTCTTCTACAGTACTTAGAGCTGTAGAAAAGCTCTTTGTGTAGGACGGCAACTGGGTTGCCTTAAATTACTTGATTGGTATCCAAAAACATAACTATATTGGTCGATTTCGGTTTAAGATTGTTCAGTAGAAAATGCAAAAACCGAAACTAGAACGAATCCCAACTATCTATTTGAACAAAGGAAACGAACCTAGGTGAGGAATCCACGAGGTTAATGATAAATTCTATTCTGTCTAATTTCCTGTGACTGCTGATGGAAACTGCTTCTTATTAAGCTCGGAACGAATTCCGGGCGCAACACGAATGCATTTGATGCAAATAATTATAGCTGGAAATGCCTTTCATTCGCTCTCAATATCAGAGCATTCACACTAACGGAAAGAAAATACATACTAATAATATAAAAGACGCTAATGTATGAAGAAATACGGTCGCTTATAGTAAAAAAATGTTTATTCGAATATCTTGAGGGAATATCTACTGAAATGACGACCAATAGGAAAGTATGGAAGACAAGACATGTTGATGATCTTAATGTCTTTTTTTTAAGTCTACCACAGAAACAGAACCACATATATGCTGTTTACTATATATCCTTAACGCTCGACTCAGTATAATAATTTATTTATTTTCAGTTATGTTATGGTTATGATTAATAGTTAATCGATGACCGTTGGGGTAGACGTGTTCTTGTGTGGTGATCGTGAATCGGCAAACGTAAGGTAGGACGCCCTCAGGCTAGGTGGAGCGACGATCTTCGTAGGGTGGCTGGTAGCAGCTGGATGAGAGTTGCCGAGAATCGAGCTGAATAGCGTGCAATTGGAGAGGCCTATGTCCAGCAGTGGACTACTTTAGACTGATGACGATGATGATGATGACGATAAATTCAAATTTAAATTCAAAGCAAATTCTAGCTTCTGACTTTTCATAAGTGCCCATGTAGGTTTATCTGAAATAAAATATTTTGAATTTGATATCTCGGGTAATGTTTCTGGGAGGTTTGGAAAGGAAAACTGACGTAGCTAAGCATGTAACTTTCAAAACATTTGTTAGTTGATGTTCAATTAAGTTTCTAATTTGGTACTACACTTAGTACATTTTTAAACAGGAAACAAAAAAGTTCAAAATCAAGGAAAAGATATATTTCAATGTTTATTAATCAAAAAACACAACAATAGAATTGCTTTATTAAAGACTGTTTGCAAAACTACACTTCTGATATTTGAAAATAAAAAACAGTGTAAAAGCAATTTCCATGTATTGAGTGATAGGATATGATTTGCTTTTACATAAAATATTTGGTTTTATGTTTGTAACGTTCCATGCTGTGACGTAGTTACGACATTTTTTTTTCAATTCTTATACGAGGGGTTCCTTTATAAAAACCATTTAATTATACGCCAAGTGGTAAATAGTATGACAGCAGCATGGCATAATGAAGTTTTGAAAGATACTTCAGATAATTTATTGTAATTGGGGGAAAAGATCAAATCAAAATGGTTTATTCCTTTGTAAACATGGGTAAAGTAGATACCTACACGTATTAAAGAAATTAATTTAAAAAAGTTTAGTAGTTTCGATTTTAAACGATCATAATCTAGTCGTAATCTCATCTCACCGACAATCAGTATCAATAACTTATCAAAAATCCTATACTATTAAATGAGCAATATTTGTAAATATACATATTTGTAATCACGTTCTCGAAAACGGCTCTAACGATTTCGATGAAAGTTGCAATATCGGGGTTTACGGGGCCGAAAAATCGATCCTAGCTAGATCGATCGTCTCACATCTGGAAAAATTAGTTTTCTATTTTTCTGTCGAGCAGAGCTCGGTCGCCCAAAGTTTAGAACAAGATACCTTAGAATAATGACATGGCACCATGGAATTAGTCAGTACCTACTATCATGACAGCATGGAATTAGTAAGTACCTACTATCATGGCAGCATAGAATTAGTATGTACTATAAATGGAATTAGTAAGAACTATCCTATAATATTAAATGAGCATTCTCGTTTTTCACCAGAGGAGAGCTCGGTCGCCAAAATACTGTAGTTAATTACGTATATAATGCTCTTAATATCACGGGTTTTTTTGAAAAGGATTTCATGATTACATTTTTTAAATCCAGTAACTAGATTTGGCTGACAAAAAACCGATTGTATTATCCGTTTTTAAATCCCAACATTGATAGAGCCCTAAAAGGATTTAAATGAAAAACCTAAAACTCGGCTACGGGAACATTGATTTTGTTAGGCCCCGTCGCCTTTGTTGTTTTGTATGGGAAAAAATTTATCAAAAATATGTTATGTGTGAATGATTTGGTACCTTAAAACTGGATTTGTTACATTTTTGCTCAAGTATTTATGAAATACTAGGATTTCACGCTGCTTCGCCCGCGTGGAGTTCGGAAATTATGCCACGTGACCGTACTACCATAAAAAGTATCTTTTGTTTTAACCCTGTCTAATTACGCAACATATTTTTGAAAACGATTACGACTAATCTGTGTCATTTTGACAGTTCAACAACATTCATTGCGTTATTTACGTTTTTAAGCAGATTTTTTTTCCGAACTTATGAATTAATGGATTAGCAATCTGTTTCAAAACGATTCAGATTCTGATTAATCGTATATTACGCAATTATGACACAGCTATCTGCATCAAACTCCGTTCAGCTGTTTAGGTGTGAAAAGGTAACAAACAGACCCACACCCACAGACAGAGTTACTTTCGTATTTATAATATTAATATAAATAGAACATTTTATTTATGATACCTTTATGGATCGGTAGATACAGTAGACAAAATATTATTATATGGGTACGTATACAGTGCTATATGCGAGCTCAGTGATCAAGATTTTATACTAAGTAACTATTGGTTAAAAAGTTTGTTATTTCTCGAACAATATAACAGGAACATTACTTAATAGCACTTACTTGCCAGGATATAGAGACAAGATAAACCCTAAAATTGTGTGGGTACATTATTTTAGAACCTCGTAGTGACAGCACAACAGTCTTGTATATCGATTGATCTTAGATGACAAGCAGCGCTGCAACACAATATTTACTTCCATCTCTAATAGATAGTTTTAGATCTGCTATACCTATGTATGCCAATCGTTGCAGGCCATCTGACTTCTCGAAAGTGGGTAATAGAAGATTATCAGTCTGACCACTCTCTCTCTCTCAATTTAATCCAGAAATAAACCATTATAATCAGATGAATCTTGTTTCCGTAGTTTATGCACACTGGATAGACAGTCCCACTTCCAACCACGCTGGTGGAGCTACTCTCGTGGCAAGCTGCGTCTAGATATATTCTTTTGTATGTACCGTACCTTCGTTTCATATCAGTGTCGCGATTCTGTCTGGACGGTCTGGACGCCCGTTCGGTACGGTACGGTGGTACGGCGTCTCACCGGACAAAAGAACATGTCAGAGGGGCAATTCCCGTAATTTTTAACAACGTTCGCATTCGCATTTCATACCCAATCTGTCAAAAATACAATCAATTTACCAACATTTTTGACAAGTTTGACAGATTGCGACTTGAATGCGAACGTTTTTTATTTGGACGCAGCTTGAGTCTACTACAAAGTGGAAATAAAAGAACATCAAAAAGAAAATGAAAATAAACGCAAACCTTTTTAGACGGCGGAATATCAAAAGAAAACGTCCCTCTAAAAACAGTACGGTATTCAAAATATTATATTCTATCAAAGAGAAAAACTGCACAGGAAAATAAAGATCACAAATAACAGTTTACAATTTTTTACTCAAAATAATGAACTAGGTTTTCAAGTTAATTGATTCATAGCTTTTTAATTAGAACCTGGGAACGACGTTGCGGTGGGCTTACCTTTAATTTAGTTTATATTTTATGGAAATTCGTATGAAAATAACATTAATTCAGTAGTTTTTATTATATATTTTATCTACGTACTTATGTTCCCAATTTGAAAATAAGGAGTGTAGGAACATAATGACTTCCCATTATTATACAATCCCTATCATTAATATTTTTAATAATACGTGTCACATAGAAGTTTTCTGAAGTAACATACCTATTAGCAAGACACTCGCGAAGAGCACAATCAATCAAAAACGCAATCGATCGAGCCCTATCAAGCCACAGAGAATTATAATCAAAATTCGAATTGATTTTACCTCGATAACGCACAAAAAGAATCGAACAGCCAGCATCCATATATTTCCCGAAATCTAATTATAAACATTTTAAGGTTTTACTGCTGGGAATAAAGGAAGAGCATTTCGGCGAAATATACTGGCCGTTTTAAAAGGCCATTAGCGAAGATTTAAAGAGTACCTCGGCTGCTTAGAGTCGCTTAACAATGAGCCAACGTAATGGCAAACAATGCAGGTCCACTTCATACAAAGGAGATCCGTAAAGTGGAAGTCATAATAATATGCAAGGATAAACCACCTGCATTATTATATTATTAACAGACGTATTTGGAGTCGGGTTAAGAGGAAATAAGCCAGTAAAATAAATTGTTTCGTCAAGATTTTTGATTAAAGGTAATTTAGTTCTTGTTGCTTTATTACTGAAAGTACCTACTCAAGTCGATTACTACACTATATTTTTATATCATGGATAAAAATAAATGATTCATTATCACCTGAACGACGTCTACTCCTTGATATTAATATCTTTCCTATTGATTCCTATATCGTTTCGACATCTGTGACATTTATCAGGTTGTCTGTCTATCTGTTTGAGGACCAAGGCAAAAAATTTAAAATCAGTTTAAATCTTATAAAAAAACCAATCCCCGTAAAACAGGGATACAGTAATCTGTATTTAAATTGAATCTTTAGTCTTTACTAGTCAAATAAAATATCATGAAAACCAAATAGCAATTTCAAATAAAATTCAACCCGAAGAAATAATAATCGAAGAAACCTAATATGAAAGTAATCATAAGAAATATTTTGCATTCTAATTTTTCTTATAAAATCTATGAATTCATATTACGAGTAATCTTCGTTCAGAGTACGTGAACCAAAAATACAGGTACGGAGGACTATTTACAAATCAGGAGAGTTCTGCAAAGAGAAATTGGAAATATGTAGGTCGTTCACTAAATTAAATCCGAGCATTTTATGAATGTTAATAATAGTGGAAAGGTCGTGGTTTAATCATAAAGATATTTTCGGAACCGTGACATTGTTTATTAATTAAACGTGGAGTTATTAAATATGAAACTGCTTCGCAGCTTAAATAACGAAGATATTAAGATACTTATGACTTTTACTATCAATGCTACCTCAAAATAAGTAGATATACCCATCTCAAAAAAAATGTTAAGCTACCTATACAAAGTTGAGAGGACATCTTATTATTCTGAACCTCCTCTTGACGATCATAATCCTCTCAAATTGGATTCCTGTGTGACATGACAACGAACATACCTATTCTCTTCGGAATATACACAGAATATTGTCAGCACAACAATAGACATACTGTGACAATGTAAAATTTCATCTTGATAATAGAATTATGTTATTTAAAAAGACGTCGAAGAGTTTCTGAACATACGAAACATTGTAGACTTTCATAATACCTGAGAGTACAAAGTAATAAGTTTATCAAGAAAGAAATAAATTACAGTAATTTACGGTAAAACTAGACGACACAAAAGATTATACAGACAGAACAAGAACAGTATTAATAAGAGCAAAATTAAAACAAACTATTTTAAAAATTTACAGTTGCCTAAAAATAAAGGGTAAAACAAAGATTTTAAAAACCCATAACTAAGAATACTTGACAATGTAGTTTTTAAGTATGAAACCCAAGTATCGCCAATAGAAACACATCGTAACAAGCCAAGTAAATGAATTTGTCTATAAGTTCCAAAAGTGATAATAGCAATCGAAACACCATTGGCTCAGATCCAATTTGGGGCTTAGTTTGACGGAACTATTAATGAATCTAAAATTGCATTGCAATTGCGATCGCCCTTTACGAGTGACCGTAAACCCAATCACGATCAAATTAAGCAAATTGATAGCTGGTATGTACGAACCTTTTGTAGCTCCTCGTCGATGTACCAATTAATATCCGATGGTGGCAGAGAGAAATCGGAAGTGCAGTTCAGGAACACTTGCTCCCCGTTCTTCAACACTTTCGGCGCTCCGATTATCACGGGATCCGCCTGTGGCATGGCTGAACACAAAATAGATTTGAATACATCGCACAACTCAACATCTAGGTGTCATAACTTCGTTACAAACTTACACTAACCAAATGCGGCGATCGCCAAGGGGAATCGAGTATCACAAAGTCCTTTGCAATCGTAGACGGGCATGCTGAACTTAATTAAAAGCCTTAAATTTGAATTGTCGAGTTACGCTATTGTTATGCTGAGGCTGTATTGATGTCGGTGGCTGGCGCGATGGCGGTTTGTGCTGTTCAGATAATTGCACCGATAAAATTTGTGGTTTTAGAGGCGAGCGTGGTACGGCTATTAACGAAAGCTCGATCTAGACGCTGTTTATGTCATCGATGTGCCCACAGCCTAAAACGAGTTATTATAAGATGGCATAATGTGTATAATAAATTTATAACGCAAAGACTTTATTGTTTCTATAATTTTGTGATTAACTTTTAAATAGGTACATATTTTTTTGGATATTCTTTGTGTCGTAGAGATAATGTATGGGACTCACATTGCAAAGCTAATCAGATCCCTTTCCTTTTGTACATGAATAACGTAGGTATGTGTAAGTGGGAGGGAGCTTGGGGACTGTCGAGTAAGCTACTTAGCGACAATGAACTAGTACAGTGTGTACTTGTAAATAAAATAAATCTTCTGACAAAAGGACTTAAAGAGTACCAAGTGTGTCTAGTCTAGTAGGTACTTTAGAAATAATTTTATGGTGTGTAATAGGAAAGATACGAGTAATAATATTGCAGTTACCCCTAGGAGCTTGTGATTTTTTGCGCTATATTTTTTATTCAATAATGAACACTAATTAATTGTTTCAGTGTTTATCACAGAAGGTTATTTTAGAAATGTTCTGACGTCTGAAATTAGTTTACTTGGCTAACCTATTTATAGCAGCTAAGTATACAAATTTGGACAATAGAAAGTAAATGAGAAAACGGAAAACAATATCAGAGCGTCTGAAAGAAAGGTCGCGGTGTAGGATTTCAAATGAAAGCTTCCTGAAGCATAACTGAAACATAGTATTATACTTATCCTACTTTATGTTTGTTTTAGGGTTCCGTAGCCAAATGGCAAAAACGGATCCCTCTAAAAACGGTCTATCCGGCTGTCCGTTTGTCCGGATGATAGAGTTTTTTTTTTTTTTATCAAAAAAACTGCTGGAAAATAAAAAGTAAAAACTGAAACCCAATATGTATTTGAATCAAACCTTGAACATTGTGTTCTAAGTTGGATGGCTTCGCTTACAACAATAAACTAATAGGGTATCTTCGATTCTATTATAGGCCCGCCAAAATTAGCAGAGAATGTGCAAATTAGCGTATCTGAGGCAAATTCAGTATTAGTTTACTAAATTTCAAAGGTAGGCCCTTTCATATCGTATTAATTTGAATAATCTAATTAAATTCAAAATACTAATAATAGTTAAATATGGTTTGTAATATTATCGCGCTGTTCATTCTGAGACAGATGAGCAGATAATGTGGTCCAGATACTTCCATTACTTGATCATTGTTCTACAGCCTGGAAAACCTTGCTTTACCTAGTAATGGAATAAGACTTAACATTTATTAACCACATTTATGATCGGTTCTCCATTTAAGCTCAGGTGAGCACGGGCGATTTTTTCTCGCGGCGATTATTTTTCGGGCACTGGATTTTCAACGCTCTGCTTAGCGCCGAGCGTTGAAAATTCAACTGTATGTTTTTTCAACGCGCTGGGAAGAGAGTGCGTCCTAGCGCGAAGGATTCCCAACGCTCGGCTCAACACCGAAAGTTGAAAATCCAGTGCGCGATAAAATCCCACCGCGATATTTTTACGTACTGACACTTACCCCACGTTCGCACACGTGGGTTAAGTGTCCAATAAGTGGTTATATTGACATAAAAAAACATAGTCATAAAATGCTATTGGGCCTTCCCATTTGAAAATTCTCGGTGGAGGATTTATGCCTAATTAATTAATAGTTTGCCTCCCTTTTACATGAATTTATCTACATAGAACTTGTGGCAGCATCTACATCGCCACATGCGAACTACGCATCACACTGACGTCACGCAAACTCCTGCATCGCGCAAGCAGGGTTTGTCGCGCGACTACCATATATACAACATCCCGACGCAATCATCGGGCAGTTGCCCACAGCAACCGTCTGGTCAGGGATCTACCCTTTTCTATGGTAAATGAGTAAACCTTACACCCTGTTACTCATACCTCTATAAACTTAATTATGCCATCTTAAATTACATACATTTCTGATGACACTTCCACGATATACGTGATGTTACATCTATAATATTACTGATCCCAAATAAATTTATACGGTATCAGATACTGTCTAATCTTTCGTACCAGGAGATAATAAAATAATGAGGTTATTCCGTGACCGTCTCGTTGATTTTACCCTAATGCTTCTTGGATGCTTTCGTATCAAAATAATTTAGAAGATATTTTGGTAATGGAATTGTTTTTGTTCAGTGTGGTTGACAATTATTAAATTATATAATTTATAGTCACTAGTATAATAAGCATCATAGAAAACTGAGTTAAAAAAAAAAACTATAAATGCAGTTTAATTTTCCCCTAAAATCAAGCTCCTGGCTTTTTTAACCACTTTGTTCTTACTCTTAGTAGCGCTTTTCATCCTAAAGTCTCAACTCAAAAACTCACACTGCATAAAACACCTTTTGAAATTCATTTCCTCTCAAGCAAACTCAACTAGCACAGTTCAGTTTCCTTGCAAGAATCAGAACATAGAGAAAACATAGTAAAGAAAAACAAACGTACCGCTACGTTCAGAATGTAAATTTGTTTTTGGTTTCACTTCAACATCATCCGTATTTTGTTTTTAAAAACAACAAGCCAGTGTAAATAAATCGTTCATCATCATTAGCGTAGGGCCGTATAATACTTTTATTTGACAGCTAAATGGATGGAACTTGAATTATTTGGGTGTTAAAATACATTTTTAGAGTTCTCTCAATATAAAACAAAGGAAACTCCTGTTCATAAATATTTTATACAGTTATTTTTATATTTTATAAACAATATAATATACTTTTTTTTAAATAAAACACTGGTAAAATAAGTTAATAAAAGTCGAATAAGTAGCACATTATAATAAAAAATACGTGGCCATTTTATTTTTCTTTTATAATTTACTGAATTCTGTATAATAACAAAATAATATCAAACTAAAGAGCGTTAAACATTTTGTTATTCACAATTCAAACTTTAATGTTAAAATAGAAATTAACCTTTTCATTTTTTTAAAGGATAATTTCTATTTTATAACACCTTTAACGATTCTCCATTCATGGACTTTTACAAAAGACAACTTTAACGAAGAAATAACTCTTCTACTTTCAACAAATGAAATTATAAATTTAAAAAACCACCGACACAAAGATTTCCTTATTTCTCTTTCCTACTCCATCACCAGACCCTGCTCTTCATCTATCTATAACCTATTCATTGAGACCATTCCAATGAGCCCAAACAAGATACCTGTGCTGTAAGTTGGTAAGGGAGTTGGGTATCCTGCAAATTCCAGGTGATGTTGAATCAAGTTAAGGTTACTTTGTTCTCTTAATATCATTGAAGTTACAAAATACCAAATTTCAAATCAATCAGACCTGTGCAAGACGCTCACATCCATTCATCAACTAAAAAAGAGCTGATAATCTTCAAACTGTTAGAAACAATTTTGGTAAGTCATGTCTAAGAACCATCGCTAAAAAACCTGCTTTCAAATAATAAACCGCATTCAAATTGGTTCACCCGTTTAAGAACTACGGTGCCACAGACAGACACACACATCGCTATGTGTGTGTCTGTCAAACTTATAACACCCCTCTTTTTGCGTTGGGTGTTAAAAAAGGTTCAAATTTAATTCTTAGACAGACAATGCACCAAGCAGTCAGATGACGTCATTCGTCCTTAATTAGCATAGCGTACTCTAGGCACGTTTGATTGACTGTAGCCAGCGCAATCTACAGTATCGGCTTTCAGAGCTTTCCGTGCACCCTGGATACCTAATGCGTTGTGTATCTAGAGGAGGTCGTATAACATGGTTGTGCCTGTTCTGGCAGCCTACACAAGGAATACTGATCATGTTACCTTTGGTTTTTGAAAGCCAGACTAAGTTTTTGATCAGTATATGTGCTGTCAAATCTGTCAATGCCGGCAAACAGTTAATAAAATGATTTGACAACAGGGTCCAATTACTAAGTATAGTTTCAAAAACCAAGGGTTTGGGCCGTAGAGGACAGTTTATTAAGTTATTCATTACGCCTTCGCGTTGATCTCTTCATATATAACCCAAATTATAAAGAGCAGCGGTGCGGCCTTCATTAGGAAGGAAACCTTTGTGTTTGTATAAAACACAACAACACAACTTACTTTGAGCTAACAGGTGTCACACAGCTACACTACAACCAACAATAATTGATTATTTTACTAAACTATATTGGTTTTCCCCTAAAGCTTTCAAAAGTATGATTCATACTTAACGAAGGGCGTGGGCACATCAAAAACGTAGGAAGAGCACACCGAGTATTGCGTTTGTATCCGTCATCGGATAATCCATGCGCATCCATTACTGGAACACATTCTCGCTCACTTAAGCGGATTTTCTCGGTCAATAATTATGGCTCATATTTCCATATCCTATAAACGTCTCATTATTTTAATTGTCGTGCGAATATGGACCTTAGTTTACATACGTGCAGATATTAATTTCCTTTGCGCTCCGACGCTCTCCGTCAGATGTAAATCGTTCAAAACAAGTCTAATCTCACCAACAACTGTCATATGTTTCGTCTTCCTTGCTATCTGG
The DNA here is from genome assembly GCA_947364205.1 of Agrochola lota. NCBI lineage: Eukaryota > Metazoa > Arthropoda > Insecta > Lepidoptera > Noctuidae > Agrochola > Agrochola lota. The sequence goes on along the minus strand of OX376223.1, from coordinate 9,233,734 downwards.
AACCTTGGGCCTTCGGTCGACACCTCGCAGGTGTAGGCAGCTCTTGTCGAGATGGGGGGAGGCATGACTCTGACCACGCAGTAGTCTGGCTGACATTCACCGCCTTGCACCATCACGTCAGATATGTTGAAGAGACGGATTGAAGGCTGTGGACAAAGAGATAGTGTCATTCATTTATTTTCATACGTTTAGTACCGGGAGCTCTCCTGGAGGGTTCACCTAGTTGCACATGGGATGACGGGAGCCCTCCCGGAGAGCTCAATTTAAATGTAGGTTTTTCTTAGCGAATATAGCATTATAAACCGTGCAAATAATATCTGATGTATATTTTAACAACATTTATTGGTTTATGCGTTGGTTTTAAAATCCAAGCATTTTTTTTTGTTCGCGCCTATAAAAATTCACTACAAATTTAAAATGTTGGAATCTACGTATACCGACAAGGCCCCCTGAAAATACTATCGTAAGGCCATTGACCGTCTGCGATTATTTATAGCGACAAGACCTCCTAAAAACACAATTTTATTTAGTTTTACAGAGTTCTATAACACGGTTTTAAACCTAATGCCGTTGACTGTCCGCGATGGTTAACTTTAGCGCAAACGTAATACCGCCAACCCTCCCGGAGGGTTCATTTCCAATATGTATGACGGCATGGCGTATGAGTTCTATGAAAAGAGGGTGGATTCAAAAGTGTTTTAATGGCAATATTTCGCATCATCGCGTGTAAGAAGAAAATGGACGGATAGTGTGGAGTTTACAAGCAAGACCCTGATTTCTTGAGAAACTATGCAGGTAACGTGACTTTGTACCAGCGCGCGATGCTACTAAATGCTACGCTGTCATTTAATTAGACCATCGCAATAATTATGGTGAATTCCTGTTTAATTAAATTAAATAGTTACCCTATTATTAGCCAAAAAACATAAGTATTGACAAGTTTATAACTTTTCTTGTAATCAGAATAACAAAATTATGTAGAAACAAATACTTCAAATTTTTGCAATAACTTTCACTATTCTTCGATAGCACAGATTACGTGGTAGTATTACAAAAAAAGATTACCTAACAGTGGCCTTTTTGACTATTCAAAGACTATATATATACAGGATGTTTCTATTCCTATTTTCTATTGGATCGGCTTCCATTTTCCCCGAAAACAGATTGTATCGATAACTGGAACATCTGGTGATAACAACGCATTTCATATTGAATGTAGCACGTTTGTTTTCATGTTGACTGTACAATATTACAACGAAGTCCTAATTGAAACAGGATAATGGTTCGATATGAGAGTTCTTACTACAGTTTTAGTGGAAAAAATGGGTATTACTTACATTAATAAGCCTTTAATGCTGGTTCTAAAATGTATTTTGGTAAGTTTTTCTATTTATTATAAAATCAAAATAATTAATTTTAATATCTCTTGTTTTACGAAAAAGGCGTCCTAGAAGTACCAATAATGTGTATACAGGGGACAATTTAGACAAGGGGGTGATTCTACCCATCATATTAAACAAACTTCACCACGAAACTCATAACTGATTCGTGAAAAAAAAAACAAATTCCTATACATCAGTAAACAACCTATTTCGATTCATGTATGAAAAGTTTTTTTTAACGAATCTTTTAATATGTGTTTCATAGCGAAAGTCATATTATATGACAGGTAGAATCACCCCCTTGGACGGGGACTCACGGATGCAGGTCAGTAAATTGCCACTCTGTATTAAATCAATTGTTTGCGTAAATTCGCATAGAAATAAAATGTATGGTTTTCTATATCAAAATTGACAACCCTGCTAGGTACGAGGTCCGTGGATGCAGTCGTACTAGTAAAGCTTTCCTAGTTGCGGCAAAACTACAGAATACAAAGCAAGTACCACCGAAATCGTAGGAACCAGACATGCGTAACTGTATACGTAGGTAGCTAACCGTTGTCGGTAACTACGTATCCCCAGCTAGCAACGTAACTATATCTTGACTAAATTCTGTAACTAGTTTAAGTTGCCAACTTTAGACATGTTTATGATCGGTAATGAACTTCGATAGATTGAGTTCATCGATTGAAAACAATCTAGTTTACTACTATGTATTCTATAAGGCTTGTGAAATCAAGGTTTGCTTGTATTTATCTATAATTTTTTGTGTATCGTTTGCGACATGTGCATGCCTGCTTATACTATGTAACACGACCAGTAAGAAACTTGTTTTCGTTTATATTAATCAGGTAAAAAGTCACCGTCACCATCTTTCACTGCTAGGAATTAGACATTATTTAAAATGGCAGACGACGTGGCGCGACGGTCAGACATTGGTAGTTTACTCTTACTAATTAGGAGGAAATACGTCGATTGCCGAGGCGCATAAATTAAATGGTAGTACTGTAGTAAAGAAGGTATTATTTTACATTTACTGTCATAACATAAATTCTCTATAGTAAAATAAGACGATAAGGAATACCTTCCAAAGTTACTGTTTACTTTGCAAGGGACATGCGCGAGTTTAAGATTGCCGTGGGAAATCAAAATACGTTTAGTATCTTCTGGGGATAAATAAACGACTGGTATGGAATAATAAAACGTATTTTACGGCACGGTAAACAGCTTTTATATATTTTTTTCCGGATAAACTGTGGAAGTAAAGTGTCTTACTTTGTATTATTTCACGTACTTACGCCGAAATGAAATTTATCTTTGTTTTCTTTTTTTATTGATATGATATCCATCCATCCAATTTTAATTTAATACTGTTTCCTGATTGTGCGCTACGTGCTCGATGCAAATTCTGTCTTTTATACAGAAGCCGACATCGAATTAGTATGCATCTTGTTTTGTCGGCACAATTCAACCCCAGCTTCCGATAATTTTATCTTTCTATTCCTCCACGATCTATCGTTATCCATTTGCATCAAGACTGCACCAATAATAATGAAGTTTGCTCACTGTTCTGCTAATGCCATAATAAAGCACGGTCTGATGACAATAACATTTCCTAGCAATAAAAAATTTCACGATATAACACATCAGATACTTTTAAACTCATTAAAAAATACCCTAAGGACTTAAAACCCACGTGAAGTAAATAAACACGGAAAAGTTAAACAAAATTTTAGTAGCTAAAACTGCTGGAATTAGTAATTGCAGCGTTCAAATTAACTGTGGTCATTATTAGCAAATTTCACAGGAATACCAATTTAATTTAAAGGCTATTTGTAATCGGTATATTGCAAAAATAAATACAAAACCAGTTGTTTGTTTGAAAGGTAATTGGCTAAACATAAAGTTATAACGATGTATTTATATGTCGCAATACGAAATAAAGTTATAGTGGTCGTATCCAGTAGGGATGTTGACTTAACATTTTTTTTTTCCGTCAGATAGATTAAAAAAAATATTAGACAGGTATTTTTTCATTTTTTACGTAATGAAAAGATAACCGCAATACATTGAGTTAAAATGTGCGATGACTTCACTCACCGGTAGATTTTATACCGAATTGTGACGTAGCGAGCCAACATAGCTGCGTTTTATCTAAATCATCTTAACAAAAAATATGTGTCTAATATTTTTTTTCAGTTCACATTCCTATTGGTTATTGTTACAACTTTCGTGAGGCTTGATATGATATTCTTTGATGATCAATTTATATGCGATTTTCAAAGTTTTAATGATTTTAATATTGTCATTGATAATACATTGGACAATACACGGTCTATCATTAATTACACATTATCATTCATGACTTTAATACTACCTACCAAAATATCGAATAATCCTTCACAACATTACAATTTACATAACGAATACACCACGAGCACATAAAATGAAAATCGTTAACAAAACTACAGTCACCATTTTATACAAAGAAAACATTCGTAAAAATTAAACGAGCGCCACCATCCCGGAACATAACTTTAAAACAAAACTGTGTCCTTTATAAAGAGAGAAAAAAACAAACGCACCTGCTGTGTGGGATTATATCTGAATATCTCGTTAGTGTCCCGGTACCACTTCACAGAATGGAGCTTCTGTTCATCCATCTTGAAGTGGCAGCTGAGCTCGGCAGCCCGCCGGGGATCCGCGTAGAGCGGCACCTTTAGCTGCGATATGTCATGTGCTGATGTTATTGCTGTGGAAGAAACAGAAGGGAGATTAAAGAAAGAAAGAAAGTATAATGTTTATTTGGACACAGTTCGTGAAACACAAAATAAAAAAATAAAAAATAATATTTTAACAATAATAGTGTGTGACTCACGGCTGCGCCAAAAAGGTTAATTATTAATGCCAGACAGATGCTGTCTGACGCTGGTTTTCTAATGAACCTATAAGAGGGGAAATTAACACATGTCTGACTTCATACAATCGACTATCGATAGTTCGAATGACTTCGGCTGTCGCAGAAACCGTCGTTGTGACTTTGCCACAGCATTATACTGTACGATGGCCGATTTGCGCGAATGTGACGCATAGTTTCTCACATTTGTATTTAAGTACTTGCTTATACATAACAGGTAACTACTACTTAAGCTATGCCTTAGCTTATGACTTTCCTACACATATAAGTATAATTTGTTTTTCTCCGGGTTTGGGAAAGATTTAGTTTATTAAGACCATGACCATGACCTGGTAAATATGCCCTACTGCAGGGAATAGCCTCTTTATATGCAGAGGAGGAAAAAGCTCAATCACTACTTACGTTAACTCAGCGTAAGTTGGCAGTATTGGGGAATGAAAGTATACCTTTGCCGTGCCTATCGACATTGATGTCTATGACAGGTTTGAAATTCAAACGTTGAACCAAATGCCTCCTTGTTTTTTGGTACGTGGTAAAAAATCTGAAACCGTCAAATGTTTGGATAGCGTTGCAAACGAAACAAAAACGATTTTCAGCACTTTCATGCTCAGTAATTAAGTTACAAACTTTTAAAAGTTTTGTTGTTGTAAAATAGTTATGAAGGTTTTTGTTGTCCACGATTATTATTACTTTAATCATTATAAACTTTTAATGGTTACTTGATACCTATATAGTTTATTAAAACCGTAATTTAACTTAATGGAATCTTATTTGTTTTATTTGTTCATAGCTCCCTTGACGCATAGTGCTCGCTCTTGATACATTTATTTTGTTAAAAACCTGGTACTTTTTGACAGGCTCACACTGTCCTCTTATATCTAATTTTATTAACACTATAATTTGAAAATATTGTAAAAGCAAATAATTTTAAAGCCTTGTTGTTTCTTACCGAGAGCTGTTATAAAAGTACTTTTAAAAAAGCCATTTTTTTACCCCACTGACTCTCTGTACAAAGAGTTTCAAAGTTCTTCGTGTCCGCCAACTTTTTATCCTCAATGCATGCCTACATACACACAAAAAAATTAAAAGACCAGACTATCACTCAATAACTTCCAAAGGCGTCTTCCACATTCCGCTTCCAAGAGCCACCTCTCTTCTAGCCAGACGATGTCCCGCGTACCTACATACTTTTGTATACGAGTATAACAAGGTCACCAGTATTTTGCCTTCTGACTTAAAAGATCTCACCTTCTCTGCATGTAAAAAAGTGATCAAAAAATGGCTCTTAGGTCTTTCATACGACGTATCCGAAAGGTTTCTCATAACATAAGTAACACTCGGAATCTCACTAACACGCCAGACACACCCACACACCTACTCACTACACTCCACACGCACATACCCACATCTTTTATTTTTTATGATTGTTTATTATTTTTATTAGTTTTAGTTTTTAGTCTTAATTAATACAAGTCCAAATTCCTATTTTGTTTAACACAATTTAAGTTTTGCATTTTATTTTGTTTAAAACTACTTTTATGCTTTATGTTTGATCTCATTAAAATTTTAATTTAGATTTTTTATAATTGTTTGCAATTAATTACCTAATGCCTAACAAAAACAAAAAAAACAATATATCACGACTCAGGTCCCCAAGATACAGGCACTGCCTAGTTTGGGGGTGGTCCCCACTTTTGACTTAATGAATGTCACCAACAGTTACAGATAGAATTATTAGTCATAGAGTTATTAGTCATCTTAAGGTAATAATTGTAACAATGTTTAAATAAATTTTATCTTATCTTACCGGCTGTTTTCAATTTTTTTTTTTTTTTTTTTTTTTTTTTTTTTTTTTTTTTTTTTTTTTTTTTTTTTTTAAAAACGTTGCCCCACACTAAGAATTTCTTCTTGTATCGTGGGTGCGTTTACAAACATAGAAACTCACATACACTAACATCCAGACCCGGAACAACTACTTGCAGATCATACAAATATTTGTTCCGTGCGGGGATCGAACCCGCGACACGTTGCGCAGCAGTCGATCGCTCAGCCACTGCGCCAAACGTGTCGTCTCTCTATTGGAAACGATCAATTGGGACCGTGCACCTAGTTTCTGATGTTTCATAAGTGGTTTCATAAGATGTTTCAAAACTATGTTGGTTGATGAGAAATAAAATATTTTTAATTTTTATTTGAATCGTGTAATTGGGTTCACCGCTTTTATATAGATCTCGTCTCGTCGACTACCTCCTGACATCCATACGCTCCGAAGATTTCAAATTTCAAACAATGCTCGTATTCACATCGCGATCTTGAATGTCACAGAAACGTATATCTCGACACTAATTATCTCTACATTATGTCTTGCTTAATGTCTCGCTTTTATATTTTAGGCTAATAATTAATAAAATTCATAAATTACCTAAACATTTATTCTTCGAAACAACCTTACAAACGTCAAAGCGAAGAAAGAGCACAAAATTCATTTCGCCTTCTGACATTACAAAAAGCGTACCTAACCTTGGGTGAAGGAAATTAGCATAAAATTAAATATTATGTGTGTTCCCATATTTTAAGTGACACTACACGTGCTGTAACACATGCGAATTATCTACGCAACGTTTAATGATAAATGAGACAACATTTGTATTGTTTTTAGTTCCAGTTGGGTAGCGTTGTGTGTGTGTTTTGTTTATTCTTAAAGTTTTAATGAAACAACCCGAGGGCATAGACAAGGTGAAATTCCAACAGTGATATATAGATGGAAAGTAAAAAATACTGACAAAAGCTGCTGAAAAGCTTTTTCGATCCTGTTGGAAGTCGTTGTTGAAAGACGAAATGCTTTGTAAGCAATTGCAATTTATCTAGGCCCCATGAACTAATAATAAACTTGTAGCGGCATCTACATCGCAACATGTGAACTACGCATCACACTGATGTCACGCGAAATCCTACATCGCGCAAGCAGCGTTTACCGCGCGATCAGCATATATTATAACTTCCCGACATTAATCATTGGGCAGTTGCCCACCAGACACGACACCCGTCTGGTCGGAGGATCCTCCCTTTTCTATTAGACGATGAGTGCCACACCCTGTTCCTCATACCTCTCTAAACTAGTGACTCACCCTTGCTTTGCACGGACACAATCTACAAATGTGGCGACATGACAAAACATCAAGATTTTTGTGCTACATCTATGTTAAATATTAATGTGTAATTCTCATAAATCTTCCGGAATTAATTCTCTAAATGACAATGAACACCACACTATTACGTTATATACAATTATTATTATTTATATATTGCACCAGATACCACTGTTTATTTCCATATATCAAGTATTATCACCTTCTTTTGCTTTAACATTTCATCTGTATTGACCTTAACATTGTATATCGGAGTGACATGAACGATTAACTTTTATTTCAAAAATCTTTCTGTGTAAAATAAGAAACGTATTCAAGTATTATTAATACGAAAATCACACACACACAGCACACTGATCCCAAATTGATTTTTACAACACAATGATTTTATTGTATTCATGTAAATGTTGTGTTCATAAACGTATCCCTTTATTCCTTCGATATATTATTACTGTTTTATTATTAAATATTAAAATAATATGATGATGTAAATGAAAATGAGGACTGGGATTAAATAATGTAAAGTCAAATGATACGGGTGCGACAATTTATTTACTCACACGGTTAATTCGTAGAAATGGCTACAATTACGTGCTACGGCGTAGGCGGTGCTACAGCGTAGATGCGCTACGGCGTTAATATGGTGGAACATTAATTAACATGAAAGCTAAATGCTTTTTAGGGTTCCGTACCACAAATGGAAAAAACGGGACCCTTATAGGGTCACTTCGCTGTCCGTCGTGGAGGTATCAAGTTGAAATTAATATCAAATACGTAGGTCGACAGTCCCCCTTGAGCTCTAAAAAATCAATCTCCTAAGTCAACACAAAAAAATACGGCCATAAATGCTACATACTTTGATACTCGCAAATAAATCAAAACCTACAGGGTACTTCCCGTTGACCTAAAATCATGTTTGGCAAGAAGCATCACAGCACAAGTAAAGGAATAAGTCCGAAAATCGTTAATTTGTAGCTTCAACAGCAAAAAATTAAAAATTTGCTGTTACAAACTTACATTTGCAGTTGGAGAATTGACCGTGACGTATACCGATGAAACGGAGGACATTTTTTCAATTACAATGTTAAGTTTGTTCTTGGGACAATTCATCCCTACCGCGGAACTTTTCATTGTACGTGCGTAGCCCGACACGCTCTTGGCCGTTTTATTTTATTTTGTAACAAGAATTTTTAACTTCATTAATTATGAAACAAAAGTCTGATTTTCCGGCCGTTAATATAAAAATGATTAATTTCATAAATTCTTCATCTTTTCATGTGATTAGTGACAACCTGGTGTCAGAGTTTTAAAGCCGCCCATGGGCCTCTGACTTGACTTCACATGTCGTCGAGAAATATCTCTCAGACATGCTGGTTTTCTTACGATGTTTTCCTTCACCGTTTTGGAAGCAAGTGGTAATTACACAATACGCACATAAATCCGAAAAGTCAGAGATTTCGAACTTGAGATCAATGACTTAAAAAAACTATTGATTTGACGGTTTATAAATTGAACGTGCCATTTCATAGATTATAATGCTTTTCTGCAATGTTTTTGCTCGGTTTAATTGCAAGTTATTATAATGTTCACATTATTACTCGTAGTCAGCCAGTTCTTTGTTGTCGCTAGAAAACATTGTTTTCAATATAAATTAAATTTCACGGACAAAATATAATGGTATCTCTTTTTTTGTCATAATAACGTAGATACTCTAACTAAGTTTTATATTTGTAACTTCAAACCCTGATGTTCATAGAAAGATAATCTTTAGATTTTTCACGGTACCTAAATTTGAACTATTCCATACCAAACTATATTTCTTTAATCCATCTCAATATCAATCAATCTGCCTAGCCTTTTCCCAACTATGTTGGGGTCGGCTTCCAGTCTAACCGGATGCATCTGAATACCAGTATTTTACATGGAGTGACTGCTTATGTGACCTCCATAACCCAGTAATTGGGTAATACGATACCCCTTGGTAAGACTGGTTGTCAGATTTTCGGGCTTCTGACGACCTGTAACGACTGTCAAAGAGCCACGAATGACTGCCGGGACCAACGGCTTACCGTGCTTTCCGAAGCACGGAGGAGTCTCGGTATGTAAAGATGGCCACCCATCCACAAACCAACCCCGGCAGGCATAGCTTAATCTGTTGACTCAACCCGTGCTCCCGTTATAACTTAGCCACGACCTCCTCTTTAAATCCATCTCAAACATTATAGTAAAATGCTGTAAATTGTTTACAAAATGTTCGCGAGACAGACCTGGTAAACCCAAGGGCGAATGCTTGAAAGGCCGTCCGTCCTTGTAGACATGAAGTCCGTGTAATTTGCGTGAAAGCCGACGCCAGAAAGTTGAAGCTCTTTTAAAAATGTTATTTCAGTCTTTCAACAGTCCTGTAAAAAGTAATGTCTAGCTCGTTCTAATGCCATCTCTTGCAAAGAATAATATCTAGGTTCTTCTAATGTCTACTTATTACATTTTCATGTCGAGTAAAAGTAGACAGACGATAATATTATGCCTACGTATTTTTTAATATACCTACATTCGATCATAACCTAATGACGTGCCATAAAGAATATGATGTGAAAATCTAAAAATATATATACAAATCCGCGAAATTTCGCGGGTTAAAGCTAGTTACTTACTAAATACTTTAAATACCTAGGCTTTGTTACGCTGCAAAATTTACAGCAGGCAATTTTTTGTGTGCGAAAATATTTTTTTTTTTAAAGAGGGAAAAATTGCTTATTCTGCACAAATAAAATACACATTATAAAAGTTTTACTCCGTTACGGCTCGTGCAGACTACCGCGACTTATCGCGCGACGCCACACCGGTAATTGGTCTACCGTGAAGTTTTCATAAAAATTGTTTTGTTAGAGTCGCGTCACGCCAGTCTGCACGAGGTTTTATACCAAAGTCAAAAGCCCAGTAATCGAAAGAGAAATGAATAGTTCAAAAGTTTAAAGTAATCAAATTGTCTATAAATTGTCTACCGATACGACATACATTTTGGTCTATGACATCACTTTTTGATACAAGTTTATGGTAGTATCCTCTACTTTCATTTATCAAATTAAGCTTTCTAAAACCATCGCGGGAAGATGGAAGTCGGGTGCATGCAATTCATCCTAAACTTAGTGGTTAGTCTACCACTAAGTGTACCTAATGGACTTTGTAAGATTTACATAAGATATCTATGGATTTATGAGTCGTTGCCAGAACTTAATTATATCTTATAAGATAATTGTTGCGACTGCGATTAGAGGTATAGAAAAAAAAAAAAAAAAAACCATTCACATATTTATCTTTAATTCAGCTAATAGAACTGTATGCCATAAGGTGACTAATTTATAAACGTTGCCATGGTCTCGCCATTGTGAGTTTTTGACAGATTTTGTATGGACAATCTTTAAAAAACTCACAATGGCCCCTGAATGAAGAAATCTCCAACAGACACATTGCCTTACTAAATTAATTAACCCGTAAAATACATAGCACCTCATTATACTCATATTTCCAAACTTCACACAAGTAAGTACGTCTGCTCTGACTTAGTTGCCTTAAGAGGCTAAACTTGAACGGTGCTTACGGTGGTGTATTGAAGCAGTTTACTCCAAGAGCATGTACTTGCAACTGCAAATAGATTACAGCTTGTGGTTATCGCAGACTCGGTGATATACTTGTGTGAACACCGCTTTAGAAACGCATTTTGCTTATGGAGGCTATAAACATTAGAGGCTTGCTAGTAACATGGAATAGCCTCATTGGTGCATGGAAGCTGCGTTTAAAGTTCTGAATAGTATACTACGTAAAGCTTCATTCTACTGAAAATGTGTAAACCAGTTTTTAGATAGCATATGAAAAAAAAAAGTTTGTACAGGCTGGCATATGAGGCTTAAAATTTATTTTATATTTAATAATCGGTATGTATACTGAGGCTTTGTCGTTTACGGGGTAAATAGAGCAGCGTGGCCTGTTCGGGTTCTATATAAGGCTAGCAAGTCTCCATCTATCTGGTGGGTCTAAATATGCAATTTTACATAAAAAGATACACTACATCCTTGCTAGCTATACGAGTACTTCGCTATTACAGCTTTCAAATATTATTATACTTAAAATAAATCGATCGAATTTAACGAAAACTCAACACCATGTACTATATATACTGTGACCCTTTTTCAATTTATACAGAAAAAAAATCATCTAATCTTTATCAACATCGGCTGTAAATTGAATTGGACTACGGCCTACAGATGCCCGGACGACGATGCCGAAAAAACGTAATTCTATAAACTCAGCATGTGGAGATTGCGTCAATTGCCCTTTGCGTTTTTTCTGCTAACGTAGTAAAAAGCTTGACCCGTGTTAAGTATACGATACAACTTTATGGGAAGGGTCAGTACACTACTCGGTTGGCGGAGACCGCAAACTTCTAGTCCCTTTTAATCAAACATGGTGGATGGTAAAAATGGAGGAGTGTCATGTCGAAGAGGCACCCAATTTAGCAAGAAATAAAGATTTTGGGAAACAAGCCTTGAGTAAGAAAATGGGAATAGCATTCCATGAAAACCATGAATAATACCAGCCTAACATTGTCCCACTTCAGGGCAGGAAAGGCATATTATCGAACCTATTTTCTGAATGAAAATAACTGGAACCTTTATCGAAGTATATTCACTACATGCATTTACATTTTTTTAGAGGTGTCGTGGCTATGTAATGACTGCAGCATAAGTCGATCCATCAGGTTAAGCTACGCTTGCCGGGGTTGGTCTGTGAATGGGTGACCAACTTTACATACGAGACTCCTTCGTGCGTCGGAAATCACGTTAAGCCGTTGGTCCCGGCTGTCATTCGTGGGTCTTTGGCAGCCATTACGGGTCGTCAGAAGCCCGAAAGTCTGACAACCAGTCTTACCAAGGGGTATCATATTACCCAGTTACTGGGTTGTGGAGATCAGATAGGCAGTCGCTCCATGTAAAATACTGGTATTCAGCTGCATCCGGTTATACTGAAAGCCAACCCCAATATAGTTGGGAAAAGGCTAGGTAGATTGATTAACTACATGCATACATACATCGAGAACCAATGAAAAATTGCAATGGTTTGACATCATGACAGGGGTCCTAGGGGAAAAGGGTCATTCAGATTCCTCGGAATTATTCAACCACAAACGGAGAATGGTCACATTTGTTTGGTTACATTATGATAAAAGTTTAAGCCAATGTTACTTCCGTCATGCGCCATGGTAACTAGTGCAGGTACCCAAATACTACTTAAATTACCTACGTGTAATTTGTAAAGAGAGCAGAGGTGGCGCAGTGGTAACGGCCCCGACTTACTAGAGTTGTAGCTCGTGGGTTCGAACCCAGGCAGGCGCTTTACTTTGTGTAAATAATTTCATCACCACTGCTCTCAAAATGGAAAACATCGTTAGGAAACCGGCACGTACTAGAACAAAAAAATCGGAGACATAATGTGACATCTACCAACCCGCACTAGTCCTCTTGGTAGATTACAGTTTCAGCCCACCCATTCTCAAAGAGAGGAGGCCTGTGTCCCAACAGTGTAAACATGCTGCTTATATTATGTAAACAGTCAGGGAAATTTTTTAATTAAATTAAATTGTCCATATATTCAAATCACAACGGTCATTCTTTCACTGTTGTATGTAATGGCTTTAACACGCCAAATTCACACAGTGTGTCAATTTGAGAAACAATTATTCCATGACCACTAAAAGAGGCTTGCTTTTCCTCAATATCACACTGTCAGGAAAATAACTGTAGGCAATAATGTTACCTTTCTAACGCTGTCGATTACGACGTAAGCTTTAAGATATTCTGTTGATGAAGCCTCCCGCGTTAAGCATGACGACCTTGCTTAATGTAGCGAATGTTATTAAGTAAAGCGCTTTACATCGATTTATGTAAGCGATTTTTATGTGTACTTGACGTAAAGTACCAAAAATGAATTTGAGGTTCTCGCAAAAATTACGTTGAACAACATTTAAGATAAATTCTCTAGTGAAATGCTTATTAGATTGTCGGATCAAATATAGCGTTTTCTTTGAACTTTAAGTGCATTTGAATAAATTTATTTATCAAAGTAAATTTTTCAGCCGTTCGATTCTGTAAAAATATCACCGTGAAACTTAGGTGAAGTGAGCGTGAAGTGAGCTGTCAATAGTGTTATTCCCTAGCATCCTGCCGGTCGATTCTGTGGCAGTGACAGCTCACTTTACGCTCACTTCACCTAAGCTTCACGGTAATATTTTTACAGAATCGACCGACAGGTCAAAATGTTAATAACTGATATTTCACTAAGTTGACACTGTAAACTATTGACAGAATCAATAGGATAGTTGTCAAACTCAGAGAAGATGGATATAACTGCGACTACCTACTCAATTTACTAAGAAAACAATTTTTAATAACTACCACAACGAGGATGTGGGTTCAAATCCGGGCAAGTACCAATGTGACTTTTTCAATTCATATGTACTTTCTGAATTTATCTTGGATATTACTGACATCGGTGAAGGATAAACATCGTGAGGAAACCTGGACTTATAGTTAATATAAGTCTGAAATCACCAAGCCGTCTTAAGCAAGCGTGGTGATCAGTGCCTTCTCTATAAGAGAAGAGGCCTTTGCCCTACAGTGGGACATTAACAGGCTGGTATTATTATACTAGGTATGATATATTATACTTCATAGGTATTTGATACCAAGTAAGTAATATTAGTCTCACTTATAATTAATTTCAGTCAATATACTTTGCAATTTCGTTTTGGCTCACAGGATTTTATTATTAGCCGTATCACCATTCAATTTTCTAAGAACACCAAGTTAGAAGCAGACCAATTTAATCAGTTACACTCGCAAACAAAAACATTATTGCTTATTAATAATTATCCCTTTGGTATAACTGACTTTGCTGTCTAATGAATTTTAGAATAACTAATAGCCAAAGGTTGAAAAAAATACGAGAAGTATATCTACTATTAGGATAAAATACCTTCATACCTACCTACTCGTCCCTCAACAGTGCAAACAGGCACGACGAGACTCTAATAAAACAATTTCTAAGAAAACTCCACAGTAGAACAATTACCGGCGTCACGCGTCAAGTCGCGCCAGTCTGCACGAGCCTCAAAGCTTTGGTTTCCTAAGAAAGCGGACAACGGTCACACAGTAACTGTTGTCCAAATACAGAGCGTTTTTCGACACCTTAACGTGAAAATTACTGATTTTAATTTTATAGTATGACGGAACCACTTTCCTAGCAAGCCGTAGCTTAAAGGAAAGTTCCTGAAAACATTAAATTTGGTATAAACAAAAGACGAATCAATATCAACATTTGAATGCCATCCAAAATTAAACTTAGAATCTATCTACAGTTACTTTACTTAGCGTAGAATTTTCGAGCGGATCCGAAAAGTTTACAACTCTAGTGGGACAATCTTATTTCCAGTATAATATGTATAATGATTTCCTTAAAGTTTTACGGGTTTATTTTGTCTAAGAGAAATCCTAAAATATTGATATTTGTGTTGAAAAGATTTGACAGAAGTTATAATATGATCTTGATATCAGACGAGACAAAAGATTTCCAAGGAATATCCTTAGGTAATTGTGATGGGAAATCCAGTAACAGTATCCGTAAAATGTAAATGTTATTTATTAACAATGAAAAAAAAAACTCAATTTTAATTACAACTTTTTAAGCCAAATACATTAAAATGTTTTGAAATTCGTAAACTAGTCATATTTAATGTTTAAACTCGGACTGCATGTCAGGTCTGGCAAAGTTAAATAAAATTATGCTAACATACGTTTCCGAAAATCCCTATGAACATAAATAACAACTAAAATGTAGTGAATGTAGTCAAACCATCGGATATGTACAAAGTTGAAATAAACATTTAATAATCCGTTAAGTTATAGAGTAATAATATGTTGCAGAATATAAATCTTATACATAATTATACTTAGCTATGTGCTCTTTGGTGACTTTGTAAGTATCAACGTAAACATGTATTTGCTTGGTAAAGTAGGTACAACCAATCCTATCCAAGATCTAAAGGTTTGATTCTACGAAAATGTTCTAACAATGTTTTAGCTACGAGTAACCTTTTCGTCGCCGAAAAAACTTGACTCTCAGGGATATTCATTTATCGTCTTTAAAGAGTTATTTACTATAATATTCTCATATAATTTATTCTCGAAACGGAAATTCCAGTCCATTTACTCTACTTTAGCACTTTGGTTCAACGAAGGAAAAGAAATGCTTTTAATAAAAGTAATTTTGGAGCAAATTTACTCGATTTGCGTCGGATAAAGGTTGAATAATAATTATGGAGGAGGGTTCCAACTAAGTAATTTGCTTAAGTTGCCTTGCTGTGAGCGTCGTATTGACGTCCCGCTGACGCGACGCTGGCATTCAAAATATCAAAAGTTTCCAGTGAACTCGCTCCTACTGAATATTCATTGTTATAATTGTTTCATTAGTTTTACTAACGTTTTTATTAATCCACTGAGACAGCAATTAATATAGCCATTTGTACTATTATTAATGCCGACGCGTCGTTTTGAATTTGCGTTGAAACATTGTCACTCCCCTAGGGTTTATTTGACAAATTTTATTTTCACATTACCGAGATGAGGTTGTCAAAATAATAAATCGATTTGCGGGTGATGAGGCTTGAAAATGTTTAAGATTGTTATTAGAACTGGCTTGTAATTCGAAAATATTTTTTTACATTGTTTTACGATTTCGAAATATTTTTGCCTCTTAAAAGGTTGTCTGGATGGTATTGTGACCATTAAGAAAAATCAACTGTATATATAAATATTTACATTAGTATGCACATTATCACAAGAAGATAACAAAATTACCATCTGCGAATGCATGGAATATAAGAATTAATTAAAAACACTATTACAATAGGGATGATGACTAAACATTTTAATTAGTCCGTCTTTGAGATTATAAAAAAATATTGGACACGTATTTTTTCTTTTTTTACGTAATCTAAAGATTACAGCGATACATTGAGGTAAAATGTGTCATGACGTCACGAGTATGTAGATTTTATACATACTAGTGACGTAGTGACCCCCACTCCCCAACATAAAATGCGTTTTATCTAAGTATTTTTTTATTAATTTGATAAACCAAAAAATACGTGTCTAATACTTTTTTATTATCTGACTGACGGACTAATTAGAATTTAATTTTTTTTACCCAGGCATCATCCCTATTCTATAATAATCATTGGTACACACTTCATAAAGTTTTTCATAACATTGATTAATAAGTTAATGCACCTCAAAAATCAGCTCCATAAAGTATAGCGTGAAGATAAAAATTTAAAAGGTTAAATCTGTAACAGACTATTTTCAATATTCTAAACTTTTTGGCTCGTTTTTTTTAAGATTTGCGGTAAACTAGAGAAGAAGACGAACATAAAGCAATGTTGCTGATTCTCCATAGAAAATAGCGTCATAATTTATAGCCACTGACCAGACTTATAGAAAATATCTATGCAAAAATCTATCCAGTAGTATATCCGTGATGCTGGAACAGACATTCAGACAAGCAGATAAAGAGACAAAAATTCTAAGAATCGTTCCCAGACCTCGTAGCAATTACTTTTTTTCAAAAAACTTCAATGTTCAGTTTGATTTACTTGCTACGATTTTATTATATGTACAGATATACATTATACAAAGGTTGGTTTCATGTTTGCTGTCAGAAAAGTCAACTTTTAATCAAGCTCGCTTTGTGTATTATGCATCTAAATGATGAATTAATATGTTATATCCTTACCAATATTATAATTGCATGGAACAACGCCTTTCAGTGACGTAATACAAAGGTGCGATCAAGTTTCCTAGAAAGTTACTGTCCTGTTCGCGTGTTAACATCCGTATTGCCGGGTCCTTTGGGACTTAGCTGATAAACTAATTTCGCGACAACTAGTAGGTACATACCTACATGTAATACATTAGTACCAATACTATACGCTCTGGTATTAACCTAATTGGTTTTTATATTAGCCTTTATTTATTAGCATTGTTTTGCAGTTGATTAATATGTATTGGGGTCTCATGTGTGCGAAGTTGGTATTGCGTGTAATGGAAATTTAGGTGTGGTTGAAAGTTGCTATTTATTTAAAGGTTCGATCACGTCCTTTTCTAAAAACACGTTAAAGTTGGAATCACGTTCGTGTAAAGCCGATATCTGATGCTTCATTCAACTCAATGGTTCACTCCAGTAAAGTTTCATTTTTGTTCCATTCCACGTTCAGATGACACCTACAAAATTACATAGGAATAAACATTCATCTGCTCCTTTCATTTCATTTTTCGATAATTATGTAGGAGACTGAAAGATCGGGTGCCGAAATCCAACATCGTTGGATTGGATCTTTACTAATGATTTTTATTTTATTCATTTTGTATTGAGACATTTAACTGCGAGTGAAAGTTGCCGAATGAAAGGCAAAAATGAATGGAAAGCGAAGCGTCTGATATCAGATTAATTGCCTTATCTAGTATTTTGTTTGTTGCATAAGATCTATACCCCAAGCAAGAACATAAAAGTATATAGTTACCTTTATCGTGACGGTATCAAGTATCAAGGTAACCACACACGTAACTGCAAGCATGACAAGCATGCATGAACAATCATTTTATGCAAGCATGCTTGAGCGTCTGTATGATGATTTTGTGCAAGCTCCGGAGCTGGCACAAAATCATCATACAGACGCTTATTCAAGCCGGCTTGAATAAGCCACGCTTGTGCAAGCATGACTGAACGTATGTATGGAGGTAAAGCTTGCAGAAACATACGCACGCCAGTTTCACGCAATTAATGCAGTTTAAGCAAGCGTGTCGTCGTCGTCCATCGCTCAAGTAAAAACTGATGCTACTCCAGCTCGCTTGTACAGCCTACAGCGAAGTTGTGCACGCTTGCACAAAATGATTATTCATGCAGGCTTATCATGCTTGCAGTTACGTGTGCGGCCACATTTATTAGTGCCATTTAAAAACTTTTCAAACAGACTGAACCAATGTATGGGACGGGCTAGCAGTTATAGGATACCTATTAAGAAACGCAGGTGCTCTGTAGATACTGAATTGAGTTGAGTTTTTCTAAATTAACATCACGTTTATAATCCTCGAAGGGTTAGGCAGAGGTGTACCTACATGTAGTACACCCACATTTCGCCAGTTATGTTTAAGTCTCATGTATAGGGGGTGAGCCTATTGCCATCAACCGGGCACAAATCGGGCTCTCGTCCGGGCTGCTACTGAGAAATCCCTGATGGAAAACCCTATAACACTTTACGCAACCTAGGAATCGAACCCATGCTCAGCACTAGAGCGTGCGACCACCAAACCAACGAGACATTCAAACAAATGTATGGGATGGGCTAGCCCTTATTGAGTAGAAAAAAACGCGGGTCCTCTGTAGACACTGAATTGAATTGAGTTTTTCTTAATCTTGAGTTGGTAAAACTGTTATACTAGTAAGACTCAAATTCTTCGGTGTAAAAATCTAAAGACGATTCGACTAAGCACCGAGGAAGTTATTATATTTTAGTAGAACACTAATCCTTGAATAGGTCTTCCATTCTCAGATATAGGTACTTGCTACGTGTGGGTAAAAATTCCTGATCCTTTTACTATATTCTTGAATTCGGCAAATCTAACTTAAAATTAATCTAAATGGCTAGGTACTCAGTTGAAAAAAGGAAAAAAAAATACAGTTATAGGGATTGCCGATAAAAGTGAAAACTTAAAACTATACTCAGCTACAGATATACGGTTAAACATTAGCATGTTGGTGACGCGAACCCATAATATTTCCACCTACCAAAAATCGCTCCATGCGCCTATAGAAGTTTTTATTACCAAAATAAACTCAACTGCCAGGACATAAACCTAACTACATCCCACGAAAAAATGCTAATAAATAAAATTGGTTGATAAAAAAAATATTCAGCTTCTAAACTAACTTTACTTTGTCCTCGATAAAAATTAAAACGTTGTGACCTAGCACAAACGAGCTACCTATGTAAATCGTTAAAAATTCTCGCATGTCATATTTCACGAATCCAACGCCCAATATTTTGGCAGTACATGGAAAATTAATAGCCATATTCAAGTGATACCTATGGCGTTTGATGCTGGTGGTTTTTTTTTGCAACTGAGTAGTTTTACACGTTGTTACTTTTAAATGGCATCTGTGACATTCAGGTACAGTTTTCGCATTTTAAACAGTAGCTAAATACGCGAAAATCTGAATAAACCTGAATTTCGCCTTCCTGAATAATCACCAAATGTTGATAGGTGTTTTCTTCACTTTAACTCTCTCACGTAAGAGTGAGAAATTTGGCTTAAAAAATTGTTAAATCGCCATTACACTGCTATCAAAGCTTATTTCTTAACTTTATGATAGGAAACCTATTACTTTATATATCTTCTTTTACCCAACTACGGCGAAGCAAAAAGGAGGGTTATGATTTTGACTGGTATGTATATAATTATGTATGTATGTATGTCTGTTCCCTCATAACTTCTAAACTACTCATCGTAATTTAACAAATGACGTAATCTGTTTGATTTAAACCCTAGCACTACGTGTTACCTTGAATGTTTTATTTGTCTGTCTGTGATGTCTTTTTAGTTGGCGTTTTTGGGTTTTAGTTTGTATAACTTTTATTTTTTTTACTAAAAGAAAATATTTAAACACATTATGTTTTGTATGTTGTGTTGTGTATTGTTGGTTGAGTGAATTGGTACCATCTTAATACGAAGTCTTTTTAGAAACAATATAGCCACATTTATATATTCTTAATATTACTATATTGTATACGTTATTCAAGGAAAAAGGCAGCATCAATATATATTAGCAAAATGATTAATTTGAGCTTATGAAACGCCTTCCGTCAATTAACTACTGTAATTTAAACTACAATTAATTATTTACCTTCCATTGTAGCCCCGGAATAAATTAAATATGCCTACATCATTATCAACACCTATGTAAACCGATATCATGTTAATTTACATAAACCAATTAATTGTTTGTTCTCATGTTACATTACCCAATTATTCAATTTATTTGCTTGTGTTTGACCTTTAGTAGAGAAGTTTTAACTATTAACCTCCTTTCAAAGTAAGAATATCATATTAAAGTTGCCTAAGATCTCTGTCTACATACAGCCACAACTTTTAATGGACTGAGTACCTTCAAATCTAAAATGATGGAGCGGGAAAAAAATCTTAAACTTTCTTGACCTTATTACTTGTATCGAAAAACTTGTGCTACGTTTTTATTTCAAACTAAGTACTCAAACAATAGTTAAAGTTGTTGTATATTTAGGCTTCTATATATAACTATTTATTTAGGCATCTATAATCACCACTAAACTGTCCTGACCTATAGGTCAGGGTTTAGAGGGCACCCTAAAAACTACCTGGAACTTAAAGAGGTCGAAACCCAAATATTCAAAAGTTTAAACAGTTTCTAATAGCTCGCCTGAAAGTCTAGAATATCCTGTTGCTCTAACCAATTCTAACTTTTGGAAATGTTAGAATGATCTATTATAATAACATAACAGCAACTGTTACCTACTAATTATGTTACATTTACCGTGAAAAATAATACCCTAAGCCAACACAAAACAATAATACCGTGATATAGTTTGGACTGGTACGGAGGACAGTGTGAATCGTATGCTACAACCTAAATAACAATATCAGTACTAGTAATTGTTGGTGAGTGATTAGTGCTTAAATACGTACTAAATAATTATCATGTGACGTAAATACTTAACGAACAGCACTTATAAGACGTTAGAAAGGTGAGAAATATAATATCACATTATTGGTTAGTATTTAAGTGCAGGAACCTATTTATGTACGTTTGTATTGTCTACCTACCAAACGTTAAAAATACCTTAATTATATGGTTGTACTTTTTATGCTGCAAATAAATAAAGTTATTAAAGTTATTTACTACATTGAAGACAAGGAAGTTTGGCAATAATTCCTTCTGCACATGTGGCTTCCCTGGTACATCATTAACGGCATATTATGTTAGAGTCTATTAACTGCTCCCAAATTACCATGTTAGTTTTTTATTATTTTTTCATTTATTTCATTTATGTACATATAATTTACATTTTTAAATATTTTTATAAAAAGAAAACGGAAAACAAAAACATTTAAAAATATAAAAAATAGTAGCCCACCGGTATCGGGAACAGGGTCCAAGCTACCGGTGGTCAGGGCTCCTGAGAGAGGAATCTCCTGACGATACGCGCCGTGTCTAGAAGCACCGCTTTCTGGATCAAGCCCTTGATCCAGCTGCCTAACGAGAGCCTCCTTAGGTGTTGGTCGAGGCTCTTGGCTATTATGCCATTGGCAGTCACGACTATCGGCACAATGACTGCTGTATCCACTTCCCACATGTCGACAACCTCGCGGGCCAGGTCGAGATATTTGATCTGTTTATCTTTTTCAGCTTTCACGAGGTTCTCGTCATGCGGGACCGCTATATCAACAATCATTGTGCGACGCTCTAATCGATCTATCACCACAATGTCTGGCTTATTGGCAACAATAGTCCTATCAGTGATGATAGATCGATCCCAATACAACGTGATATTGTCATTTTCGAGAACTGGGTCGGGCACATATCTATAGTATGGTACTTCCGGTTCCACAAGACTGTATTTCAGAGCAAGTTGCTGGTGGATAATCCTGGCCACAAGGTTGTGCCTATGCAAGTAGTCTCCGTTAGCCAGACGAGAACAGCCAGAGATAATGTGTCGGATTGATTCCCCCGGACGGTGGCATGCCCGACAGATGTCAACCGTGCCGTCCTTCACAATATATTTCCGGTAGTTATTCGTCATCATAACTTCATCCATAATCGCAAAGACAAAACCTTCGGTTTCCCCAAAGAGATCACCGAATCTCAGCCAGGATACAGACGCTAGTAGGTCTACATCGGGCCCATGTAAGGCCCGGTAAAAACGCCCGTGAAGCTCTTTGCTCTGCCATACATCCCTGCGGTCATTAGTATCTAATACTATAGGTTTGCACCAGTTCTCGTTAGCCAAGGATAGCGGGGTAAGGCCCTTGTCCACTGAGACCACATCTCGGTGCATCCCCACGTCGGCTTCTAGGAAGTATTCCCTGAGACTGCATACCTCACGGTTGTGCAGGGTCTTAGCATTTAAGAAGCCTCGACCTCCACACTTCCGCGGGATATACAGTCTCATCACCGATGAACGTGGGTGATGCATCCGATTTATAGTCAGCAGTGTGCGGACCCTCCTATCCAGGGCGTCAAGATCCGTCTGGGTCCATTTGAGTATGCCGAAAGAGTACATCAAAACCGGCATGACCCAACCGTTGAAGGCGCGCACCTTGTTTCCGCCTGATAAAAGACTATTTAATACTTTATTCAGGCGGCCAAAGAAGCGCTCCTTCAGCGATTGCTTCATGTCAGCAGCGTTAATACCTAACGCTTCCGACATACCCAAATACTTGTAGGTTTCGATTGAGGAGAGGGATCTTAGTTGTATGGAGTCCGAGAGTTGGGTTCCCCGGATTCCACAATCTCCCCTCGCTTTACATGCATGACCGCACATTTGTCCACACCAAATTCCATCCTGATGGCACTACTGAAAGTTTCGGTTACCTTCAGTAGCTCCACCAGTTGCAAATTGTTGGGGGCAAAGAGTTTCAAGTCATCCATGTAAAGGAGGTGAGATATAACCTGACCACCTCTCCTTAATCGATAGCCTAGTCCTGATTCCTCCAGCAGTGTGCTAAGAGGATTCAAGGCTAGGCAGAACCAAAGTGGACTCAAACTGTCGCCCTGAAATATACCTCGCTCAATCCGTATCGGCTCGCTATTCCTCTGGATATGTCGACATCCTGGATAGCGAAGAACCGTCCTCCATTGCCCCATACATGACATCAGGAAGGTGCGTAGAGTTGCATCTATTTTATACAACTCCAGCACCCTCATGAGCCATGTATGGGGCACCGAGTCATAGGCCTTCTTATAATCTATCCAACATGTCGACAGATCCCTTCGGGAACGACGAACCTGTTGGCTAATGGCCATATCAATGAGGAGCAGCTCCTTAGTACCGCGGGACCCGTTCCTACATCCATTTTGAGAGGCAGACATGATGCAGTTGGTGTCTATATGTTTGTTAATTTTAGCTCTCAAAATGGATGTAAAAACTTTATAGACCGTCGGTAAACAGGTGATCGGCCTATAATTTTTGGGTTCCGCAGTACTACCTGTTTTATGGAGCAGGTGGGTTATTCCTGTCGTTAGGAACTGGGGCAGCGACCCTGATTCTAAGGCTGACTGGAACTGGGATGCCAATCGGGCGTGCGACCTCTGGAACCACTTTATCCAAAAGTTGTGCAGCCCGTCCGGCCCTGGAGATTTCCAGTTAGGCAACGGACGGACTGCACAAGCTACATCTTGGGGGCTGATGGTAAGTGCCCCCATTTCTGGTATTCCCTCGCACGCCCGCTCGATCTTCCTAGTCCAATCTCCTTCGGTGTGATTGACAGGCGCCGACCAGATGGTTCGCCAGAACGAACACATGGCGTCATCATCCGGCAGGCGCGTGTCAATCACACCTTGATCCAGTCGCTCCCAAGCCCTGTAAACCCACCTTTCATCGCTCTGGAATGTGCGATTCTGAGTGTACCGCTCAACTCTCCGCCTGTATCGTCGAATACGGTTTGCCCAAGCACAGACCTTCTGCTTCAGGAGGTCGATACGCTCTGTGACGCGGGTCAGATAATCTCGAGAGCTAATATCAGTACCCGAGAACGCCCGCCTCACAAAGCGCATCACTTTAGGGCGAGTATTGCCCTCCCTGAAGCAGATTAGCTTGCCGATGAGCACTCTAGCCTCACCGATACGACGCTCAATTCTGCACTGCCAAGCTGGTACAGCTGGTTTTGGTCGTGGAGCTCTGTCACTGTTGGGAAATTTAACATGAGCTACACGACATGCCGCTACAGCTGCACAGTACAAGATCGAGTGGGTATCGGCGAGGTCTTTGCTGGCGTCAAAACAATTTGACAGCAGCGAGTCTAGAGTACACACCAGCGCCTTGTTTTTCTTGTGCATGGGCAAACGAGGTAAACGTGGTCTAAGTTCAGGTGGAGTGGAGCGGTACTCACGGAAAGCATCCTCCAAAGCGCTCCTCAAACGTACATTGCATTGGGAACTCACAGATATAACCCCGTCATCATCCTCTTCACCAACGTGGTCGGGTCGCGGCGTAGCACTGTGTGAATTTTTTAGTTGCACCGCGAACAGTGGCGAGGCAGGCGTTACACGGTTATTCTGTGATTCGACGCGTAGTCGATCAAGTACGGCGACATCCAGCATATGGTTACGCTGGATGACCCGCACCTGATCCGACAGTCGTTGGGCCGACACGTTGACAGCTGGCTCAAGTACCTGAAACAGAGAGAGCATCTGACCACGGTACGCAGTCAAGTTACTTCCTCCCCCTGTAGCCCCAAAGTATGCGCGCATGACATTTTCATTGACAGTTTGTGTCCATCTCATGCGCCGCACACTTCCACCGGGAGCGGGGACCCTATCAGAGGCCGGTGGGCCTCGGGGTCCTGAACTGGCCGGTGGTCGGCCTCTTCCGCGACGTGCTGGTGGTGGTGACGTCGGCGGCGAGAAGTATTCGACGCTCGAGCTCGACGCAACTGCAGCGGCTGGTATCACTGGATTCTCGTCTGGAGCAGGATCCGGCAACTGCGAGGCGGAGCTGAGCGACGAACCCGAAGATGTTGGGTGTGTGTTTTGTAGCAGTCGTCGTGCCCGACTTCGCGTCAGCATTGCCCTGTCATTATTTTTATTATTATGTACCTACAAGTTAATATCAACACTTTATTTGTGGCTTTTGTGTACATGACAATTATTCAGATTTGTTACAGTTGTAATTGAAATCATGTCTTTTCGTTTAAAATAGGTTTTTATATTTATTCATATTTTATATAGATTATTTTCTATTTTGTGTATGTGAGAACGCTGTAGGCTTAGTGGACTGTAGATTTGGCCATCTTCTATTTTGTTAAGTACTTAGCAAAATCGAAGATGGTATGGATAGTACTTGTTGAAAGACCTACACTGTCCTTCCATACCTGTTAATACTGTTGTTTGAGGATATTGTAAAACACAATTCTTTTTAAGAGTAACCGTGGAGTTTCTTGCCAGCTCTTTTCCATAGGAAACGACCAGTTGGAACCGTGCACCGAGGTTCTAACGTCCCATAAGTGCCCATGTAGGTTTATGTGAAATAAAATATTTTGAATTGAATTGAATATATAACATAACATAATACCATGCCCGTACCAAAAATATCCAAATGGAAAAACCCTGCCCTAAGCTAAGTACTGCGCTATCCTGACTAATATTATAAATGCAAAAGTGCATTAGTTTGTTTGGTACGCTTTCACGCTAAAATGGCTTAACGGATTTGAATGAATTTTGGCACATAGGTAGACCATAACCTGGGTAAGGACATAGGTTACTTTTTATTTCGGTAATACGTTCCATCATGATCTACCTAGCCTTTTCCCAACTATGTTGGGGTCGGCTTCAGTCTAACCGGATGCAGCTGAATACCAGTAGTTTATATGGAGCGACTTCCTATCTGACCTCCACAACCCAGTTACTGGGTAACACGATACCTCTTGGTAAGACTGGTTGTCAGACTTTTGGGCTACCCGTAACGACTGCCAAAGATCTGCAAATGACAGCCGGGAGTGATGGCTTAACGTGCTGTCTGAGGCACGTAATACGTTAATGCGTTCCCATGAGATAATTTCTAACCTACACACGGGTGAAGCCGCCGAAAGCATGGTTACACAAGCTCCTGTTCTTTAACTATGACTTTGTCAGTAATTATTTTCATTGCGAATTCATAATGTTTAAAAAAAACTAATGCATAGTTTTTTTTCGCTTCGCTAACCATCCACAAATCAGTACAAATCGGCCATAAGATAACATGACAGCAACTGTCGATATAATCGTTCTCTATAAGATATTATTACAGTATCGATAGCCCATTGCCACGCAGCACTAACCCTGGAAGGGGTAGTGCAGCCAGTGACCCACTTCCTTATGCCACTTACGTCCGATAAGATAAGCATTAACAGGCTAATGCACTGCTATTGCTTCCCGTGTGCCGCTTCTAGTGATGCCAATGCAGGGTGATGCTATTAAGAATCTGGTTTGTACTAATCTTGTTATAACAACATGTGTTTTGTTTTCAAGACATGCTTTGCATGACGCAGCTAAACTGGAAATAACATTATTTACTGAAAATTGGAAAAATTCTTCAATTGTAATTTGTTGTCAGATAAAAGAATCATAATTCTTCATATATTCTTTCATCGTTTTTGGTTCTGGATGAGATATTATAAAATGTTCAGAGTCTAACCTCGTATTTACACCAAGTTATGAAACATGTATTCAACATGTTGTTTGTACTGTGCTCGTTTATTGTTTACACCTAAAACAAGTTTTAAAGACTATTTGTCTAAAAAACTTGTGGAAAACTTGTCAAAAAAAGTGAACAAAACATGTTAAAACATGTATGATAGGTACATGTTGTATTTTATATACGACATAATAATATTACGTTTTTGATAATAGTAGTCTTTTATAAGACTTGTTGAAAACAAGTATCACTTATCAAAACTTGTATATGGGTGTAAACGTGGGGTAAAATATTAATATATAATTTAAAAAAACAGAATGTAACAACTTTATACCACGTTTAAGGCAAATAAAAACTTATCTTATCTTATCTAAGAATGATTCCTGTTTCCATAATAAAATTATATCAAACTACCACGAGTCACCCGAAAAGTGAAGACATTAAAACAAATTGTTTAAAAAAACTAGAAGCCCGACTGAAAAAACACATAACTGAAAAGAGAAAAACAAGCTAAACTTTATCTTTTGTAAGATATCGCAGCCGGGGGACAAACAAAAGTTACACCAAGCACCTCATATGTTAAAATCCATCAAGCCGTTTTGGCTACAGACCGTTTCAAAGAAATAGATATACATACATACATACTCTCGAAAAACACGACCGTCCTTCTGGGGCAGTCGGGTAAAAATAGCGGAACGGGTAAACGAATGGATGGAAAACATGGTCATTATCATTACTTAGCAAATACCTCTTGATTAACGACATGTTGTTTTTCACATAAATTAATGGTGTAACTTATTGCCATATAATATGGAAACTGTTGCCATTACATAGGTAATAAAGGCAATATGTAAGTTCAAGTCGAAATATTTCATAGCACCAAGCTATTGTTACTAACCATATTCCTAGCATAAAATATACACATAAAACTGCATAAAATTGTGCTCTACAAAACAATATGAAACGCAGTTCAAAACAAAAAACGAGAAATCGGATCACCGTCACTCCGCAACCAGATTCTATGCCAAACGGTAACGTTTCATGACAAAAAAATAACGGTTACATCCAGTGTTATCGACAGGGGAAATATAGGAGTATTGTCGCCGATCCTGGCTTTCAGCCAGCGTCTAACTGTCACATCATTACGTTCATATTGTCCTTGTGTCCCTTCGACGAACCAAGGCCAAGAGACACAAACACTTGATGATATGTGTTATGATGTTGTGATATCGCTAATTACTTCTCGGAAATATTACAAATACATAGAATTATTTTTTCCATGTTCAAAGGAACGGAAAATATATTTTCGGAAAAATAAACCAAGAAACTCTATATACCTAGTAAAGTTTAGCTAATGAAATAAATAATGCAGCATCCACGACTAAGAGTGCTTTCAAACGTCTCGATTTCACATCGATTCCGTGAGGCAGCTCGAATCGATTTAAGGCGGGACGTCCGCGTCCTTTGGGTCCATATATCGAGATGCTGCGTCCAATGATCCGTTCCACAATTAATCGCGCAGGTTGAGTGTGAAATTGAGACGTCTGTAGGCACCTTTAGATGTCGAGCTACCTTTTGGATTCCAATTACGAGTTTCTTTTCATGCATGCTCTGGAAAGGAAATACAGTCAAGCCAGCTATGTGAATTTATTTCTAGCAATAGGAAGAAATTGATAGTTTTTGTTATGTAACTGAGAAGAAAATGATGGTACCATCTTGCAGTTCAACAATGGACTTATACAATGCCGCCCATGGGCATGTGACCGTCCGTATTTTTCAGAATTTCCATGAAATATATATCTATCCTTTTTATTTT
Source organism: Agrochola lota (assembly GCA_947364205.1). Classification (NCBI taxonomy): domain Eukaryota; kingdom Metazoa; phylum Arthropoda; class Insecta; order Lepidoptera; family Noctuidae; genus Agrochola; species Agrochola lota. The sequence continues at coordinate 9,204,939 of OX376223.1, read as the reverse complement.
TTCTTACTTTTTTTTTTAATGGTCTTCCTATTATTTTATGAACTTACACTTGTGTTTTGTAAATAAATACTGGTTATTTTTAGAAAAGAAGTCATCACCTTTTTTTCATAGTCGACAAATTTAAATAAAAAATGTTAGTAATCTGATAAAATTACTCATAAGCTTTTATAAATAATAACCAAATTCAAATCGAGCCAATAACATCGGAGATATAGCAAAGGCTATGTTGTGGAAAATTTCGTAGGTATATCGTATAAGGATACATTTTTTGTAACTCTTGTATATTTATAACTTAGTTTATGATTTTAATGTATATCTGTATATTTTCCCGAACAAAATAAAATAAAATAAAACACAACACAAATAATAAAAAAAATGATAACATGAAAAATATTTAAGACCTTTTAAAGTTAAGTTTCAATATTTTTTATAAATATTCTGAAAAATACGGGCGGTAGTTTTATAATACAATGTTGCCCATGGGTACATGGGCAACATTGTATTATAAAACTATTTGAAATAATCGTGATCGCATGAAAATGGTTATCAAAGTGACATAAAACATTCGTACACGCAACATTCTGGAGAGTGCTGCTGAAAATTATATGTTTATATGTATGTGGGTCCAAAATGAATTCGAAACAGATGGGTATCGAATCGAAACAAAAACACCGAAAAGATTTTTGGAATGGATTCCTTTTGAGCTGTGCTTTGGTTTTTGCTCTAAAGGGGCTGAAAATTGTTATGTATAAGTTTGAAATCGCCAATCCGCCTTGAGCAAGCGTGGTAATCAATGCTCATCCCATCTCTAAGAAGAGGCCTTTACCCTGCATTGGGACAATAAAAGGCTATGGTTTTCATAATTACCCAGTTTAAAAAAGAAACACATCGGACCCGCTCTTTCAACGATATCAGAATTTATTTACAATCCAATATTCATACACCAAAATTTTAATTACATTTCCCCATTCAAATGTAAACAAAACGAATTACTTAACAGCCATCTATATACGCGCATATCGTTCCATTAGCGAGAATTGCCAATTCCTACGTTCATGTGTGACCGGACTCGTCAAAGGTAGCAAAAGCTGTATTTTACACGGTCCCAAGTAATTACTGCGACGTAATGGACGGAAAGATCGGGAACCTCCCAGTAATAGATCAGCGTATCCAAAGTACTGGGCTAAAGAATGCAGTGGTTCCATTGGCTACCGATTAAGGCGTAAGCTACACTTTCCGGGATTAATAGTTTAATTAATCTTCTATACAAGCTGAATAGGTAAGGCTGAGGAGTTAAGGGCTATTGCTTGGGGGTATATCGTTTGTAATAGCGATCTCCTGGCCTTAATGCTAGGGATAATGAATGGTTGTATGGGGAATTATGACGATGTTGACTTTGAATGGTCTGTTTGAAACAGTATCGTTATTTCTGAATTCTATCGAACCCTTAAGATTGACCTGATTCTGTTAACTGAAGGATCTTATATTTATTACTTCACTCGAAATTAATAGACTGATATTAGGCCGTTAAGGCTTTTATGAACCGATACAATAGGGTTGTTGACAGGGGAATAAAAAACTATTTAGTCCGTCAGTCGGATAATAAGAAAATTATTTGACACGTATTTTTTGCTTTATCATATTAATAAAAAAATATTTAGATAGAACGCATTAAAGTTGGGGCTGGGGGCTCGCAACGTCACAATTCAGTATAAAATCTACCGGAGAATGACGTCATGCCACATTTTAACTCAATGTGTTGCCGTAATTTTTTGATAACGTAAAAAAAGAAAAAAAAACGTGTCTTATATTTTTTTTATATTCTATCTGAAGGACAAAAAAAATTGTTTGTATCAACGTCCATTTTCAAGAAAATTTGCATTTATTTGCTTATGGCTCATCTGACTACCGCTTGGAAGAAACGGGATACAGGTATATCCGAGCCTAACTTAAGCTTTGGTTTCCTCAGAAACCGGACAATGCCTGTACAAATTACAGAGCGTTTTTTGACACCCTGGTGAAAATGCCAGATTTAACTCTCGGCCGTTATAACATGACGTAACCGCTTTCGGAATTCTAGGAATCCGAAGCTTTAACCCGCTACCTAAAATTTAGAGCAAGTTCTATAACAATAGAACTAAAAACTATGTCAACTTGTTAGTTGGATTGCCTTTTGTTTTAAAAATATAAAACTGGTTTACTATTGTTTCTCTGCGCGATGGTGTTCTATTTTTATTTATTTTCCCAAAACTAGAATAGGAACACTTATGAAATTACTTGAATATCTGGCTATCGACTGTCGCCGTGTTTTTTTCTCCTAATGGAACACTCGGTATGACAAGACGTTGGACTGAATTATTAGATAGAATGTTGCTACGGATCCTGGATGCCAAAGAAAATTACCGGATAATTTTGCAGACAGAAATACCAACTCGGGTTTCGTTGTTTGTATAACATTTTATTCCTTCACTTGGTTTTAGGTCATATACGTAATTGAAAAAAAAACACAAAGTATATAAGCTTTACAGAAATGGGAGCAGAAACAAAGCAATGGATTTACAAGTTATGTTTGGCTCAAATAAAAATAATTTTAGAACAATATGTTTAATTAAATTAATTAAAATGGGCTAATATGTAACTCGTCTCGAGCTTATATTGAATCGTATCCAAGACAAGAGTGAACCATGTGAAACATGAACATTAATTCGAAAAGTTGGCAACGTTGCCAATAGCTGTCAAATATTTACCTTTATTTCATATTTCCATATAGTAATATTAACAAATTAATCAAAACAGCAAAATATTTGACATCTATTTTGCGAACTTGCCCACTTTCAGAATTCACGCTCTTAAGCATACAATCAAATATGGGCACGACCAGCGCTGGTCCGAAATATCTGACCTGGTTAGGTAAAGCGTAAACTTACTAGTCTTTATATTTAAGTAGCATTATGCATACGTGCCTCGTCCGTGTCCCGACTCTCGGTTTGGACCCGGCGGCACATGATTCATATTTTATTAATAACGATTGTTCCAAAAAGGTGCCGTTCAACTGCATACAGAAAGGCATATTATGACAAATATACTTTTACGCTTATACTACATAATAAGCGTAAAAGTAATAATAGGTAAACATTTATTTTATAAATGGTGCTTAAAAAAATAGTTCACTTAATTTTATGAGTAGGTATGTAAATGACGAAAACAGTAAGTTTGTAATGGGATTATAAAATTGAAGTTTTCATAGATTACGTGGTAAAAAAATAATTACACCCACTTTGCTTCACAATTTATCATTATAAGCTTTATAATCTCCCCACATTACAGTACAGTTCACCGCAAAACCTCGTGTGTGTGATCACCAGAGCATCGAACCAGAATGGTGATTACGTCACTAGAAGCGTCCCAAGCTGATAACTTTAGCCAGACCTTCGCGCAGATAGCCCATTAATATTAATAGGTTTTTACTACGCTAGGTCCGTACCCTACTCATTATCTTTTGTTCCTGTTAACTTTAGCGTTGTACGAAGCGTAATTTTCTTGTATTTGCATAAATATACGTAATTGAGATTGGTGAAAATTTCCACCCTATCAGAATTTTGGATTTCTGGTTTTTAGGAAAACCAATGTTAAGGACAAAAATTTCTGTTTTCATTATTATAAAAACTAAAACTTTCAGTTTAATCTGAATTTTGAAAGACTAATTTTTGATAGATCATAACTAAAAAGTTACAGGCACCGAAAATCACTTGTCCCTACTTCTCGTAGTTAGGTTGCCTATTATTCCATTCTAAAACAATATAGAACTTGGTACAAACCAATATTGCTCCATGCATTACAACTCCGAGCTCTTCAAACCATTTCTACATAAACCACATCGTTTGAAGACGCATATCGACTCTGCATTGCCGCCTCCATACGGAATGCAAATAATGGAAATTCAACGTTATCTATCTACAGTTTAGTGAAACATATATCTCGGTATTTGGCATGGTATTCTCTTAGTTTGAAACATCAGCCACGATCGCAGTTATCAGACAAAAGTCAAAAAAAAATCTAAAACAAAATAATACCTTAGGGGTTTATTTACAAACTTTGCTAAGTAATGTTTAGCAACTGTTTAACCCAACATTTTTGACGTTTGAAGGTCGCTTAACTTTAAGCAACGTTTATGAATAAATAGGGATTGTAAAAAAAGTTTTTTGTTCTTTTAAAGTATTCAAAATAAGAATGATTTCTTAAGTGGTAACATACATCTACCACTTATGAAATCATTCTTATTTTGAACTTAACGTTACTTTACCTAAAAAACGAGAGCACTTTAACTCGAACTTACTCTCGCAGACAGGCACGACTTGTCGCACGACGTATCGCATTGCGATTCTGTTTTCATAGAAATTGGTCTACGGATATATATCGCAAAATCGCGTCGTGCCTGTCTGCACGTAACATGAGCACGACATTATTTCACTCTAGTCGGTCGGTCCCCTGCTAATAAGGGTCGAGGTTGGTGTTTTAATTTCGACCGATTCTTGTCCATGGTAACATATAAATAATGAAGCTTTATAGCATGTTCCCTGCAAGTGTCTTGATTCAAAACGAGCTTCCAATGAAATAAGAAGAAAATAAATTCTTTACCTACCCAGAAAATATTTCAGTAAAATTTGTAATATATACTTCGTTGGTTTAGGTAGTTATATAAAGGTAAACAAAAAAAACACGTAACAACAGAGCTGTCAGGTTAACCGACTAAACGTAATACCTGTCACTTCAGTTGTCATACTGAGAACTACGTCACAGTTGTACTCTTCAATTTAGCAACGTTATAATTAGTTGAGGATTAGAATTTAGAGAACCTGTCTTTTGGGCTCTTTACAAAAGACAGATTACAAAATATTATATTATTATAATAAGTCTAACAAAAAAATTGGTGTAACATCTACGAATAGTAGTTTAAGAATAAATGATAAAGTATAACATACATTAATTAATAAAAGAAGAAACTACCGGAAAAATAAAAAATAAATTTAAGTTGGTTTAACGTATTTTTAAACAAAAAAGTGTCACCTATAAAAGCCTTTTTTACGGTTTGTTCACCTTTATTTATTTACCTAAACCAATGGAGTATAGTGAAATCATTTCAATCACGAACAAACATTACTGTACAATACAACTATTTTCTTAATATCCCTCGGCAAACTTCGTGTTTCGTCAGTCGTCGGATTTCTATGTTCCTCTTTGCACTTGGTGCTTGTACGTATTGACTCCTACCACTACGCCCACTTTACCGTTAACTATAATTAGTAAAAAGCAACTGATAGAAATCCGACGACTAACGAAACACGAAGTTCAAAGGACATTAAGAAAATAGTTGTACAGTAAGGTAATAAAACAGACAAAAAAGAAAAATCCTTTCATTATTCACTTCTTTGAAAATCAAGAAGCAACCTCAAAATAACATTCAGTGTTCCGTACATTGATGTAACAAACATGGTCCCTTGTTTCTTCACATCTTTCTCACTCTGTGTAGGTATATTCGTGACACGTTCCGGATCATGTTATTGTATCCAGCCAAAGACGTCCCTCTATGTATGTGTATACCAAAATATCTGATGAGAAAACGATCTATTTTGCAACCAACGACGATGTGGAGGAGATTTATTGGATTATGGCACAGGATATGGGTACTCAACAAAGCAAATATATTGGTAAAAGAAGAAGATTTTCTCAATAAAACGATATCTATTAAATGACATGAATGAAGAAATCTTTATTCTCAATTGGGTTATAGGAACCATCAAACAAGTTAATATCTAACCAGTTTCAAAATAAAATCCCGTGAACACGATGACCACATCTGTTACCATCCCAGCTCTATAGCCGCCGGGTGCTGCAAGCAAGAATAGTCCTTACGGTGGTTAGATATGAACTTCTTTGATGGTACGTAATTCTTCCAAAATAATGGGCACGTAGACAATTTTTGACAGCTAGTACAGATTGTGTCATTCCCGAAGATGCACCCACTCTTCTTCCTAAACGCTTACAGTACAAGAGTGCAACATTCGGCTAGTGTTTTAGTATTGTCAATATGCACTTACTAGCTGCGCCCCGCGGTTTCACTCGCATAAGTCTCAATCCCATGGGAATATCGGAATAAAGAGAATTCTATGTCCTTCTCCAGATTCTACCCATGTGCCAAATTTCATCCAAATCCGTTCAGCTGTTTTAGCGTGAAAGCGTAACAAAAAACCAACAAACTCACTATCTCATTTATTATATTACTTGCGATTAGGATTACCTATAAGTGGGTAATAATTAAACACGACAAAACTAAAACAAAAGCGGTATGTTGCCCACTTGTACTGTAAGCGATTAGGAAGAACAGTTTCGCGTCTTCGTGGATGGCATTATCAGTAGACTGATCTATAAAGTAAAATCACAGTAATAAGTTACTACTAAAAAACTATGATGTGGCTGGAAAGGGGATAACTACTGAGATTACGACTATAGAGAACTATGGAAGATGTGGAAAAATATGTGCAACGTCGACCTCAAATAAATATGGATAAAAGCTAGTGAAGAATGTTGATGAAGTTACTACTACTAATAAACAAGAAGATACGACTCGCATTCTCTCGAAATAACCACAGCATATACCTAGATGGTGTTACAAGTTTCGGTCATTTCTAACACTGGTCAACGAAGCACGTATCTGCTGCAAAAACGTATTGTACGTGCGGTTTTCAGGGCACAAATGAAACTCGCCAAAGCGCGAATATCGATATTGGAAGCTCTCCTATGTTAACAGAATCCTCGCATAACCATGTCCAGTATATAACGCTGTTAAATTCCAAATAACGGAACAGCACTATAAAATTTAATAGTGTATTGAATACCGACCCGCAACCCGATCTCCTGAATTCTAATTCACATATTTTCTAAAATGGGCGAAATAAATGCAGGCTTTGCTTTAGAATGTTCAGGAACGAAATATAATATATGCAGTGTGCCGATTGGTTAGTAAAATAAAATGGAATTAGAGCTCAACATAAAATTTCTTGATCCGCCAGGCAATCAAGAAAGAAGCGCATCAGTAATAATATTGTAAACAATATTGTTTGCAGAGGTGCAACAAATTACTAGTTTTTACAACTGTACAAACTAGTAATTTCTAACCACAATTGCACGAAGAATTCTGTCATTATGACTTGGCGGACAGACTTTGTGGCATACGCCATAATAATTTCAGCATATTTCGATTGCAAAGTAACTTGATTCGTCTCTTAAATAAGGCCCATCGTCCACGACGCAACTCAAAAGTAATTTGTTGCAAACTCAAATCACCAGCGATTATCATAGCACTAATATAGGTCCGACTCAGGCCCGGACTCCACCAAAGCGGAGATGTGCAGAGAAAGTCCGAAGCGGAGACGAGAAGAGATGTTTTTCAGCTAGGGTGTATCCACGAAAGCTGTGCGGAGATGCGTAATGGCTAGACTGAAGCGGAGATGTGTGCTGGCTAGAGCGGAACTGAGCTGCGTACGGCGAGCGTTAATGGATGTTGACCGCTTACTGCACCCCGCTTTATACCGCCGCCGCCCAGCTCAATCACGGCGAGGCACAGCTCACATCTCCGCTTCGACAAATAGGATACATCTCTGCTCAGTGGTATCCACTGAAGCTGAGTGGAGACATGATGTGACACGACGCCGCCGTCGCCGCGCCGCCACCACGCTGCTGCGACATTCTGGCTACTCATTGATGATTTGAGTTTGTAACTAGTTACTTTTGAGTAGCGTCCTGGACGACGGGTTTCTGCTATGGATCACCTTCATAATTCGGTACGAAAATTCAAACCACGTGGTCAAGACACTTCTTCCATATCAACGTCCTATTGGGAATACAAACTGTGATTGTATTCCCAATAGGCATATTACCTATAGTGAGGCTGCCTCTCTCGCATACAAGTAAAGCATGAACTGGTTATTATAACCTGCTGGGCTGCCAAATAGTTACCATAAAAATGTTCTTGGGGTACAGCCAATATAATGTCCATGTTTCGCCTTCATTTTCATGTCAGCGTGACAATTATAAAGATATTAAGTGGGGAGGAAGTTTAATTTGTTATGGAACCTCTCGTCAAGAATTTAATATAATACCCTGTTTAAAATAGCTTCCACGAATAGCGGTTAAGAAAGAGCGCTGCGGAGGAGCTCGTGCCTAAGTAATAACAGCCGTACGGGTCGATCCATCAAGTTAAGCTATGCTTGCCGGGGTTGGTCCGTGGATGGGTGATGTCTTTACATACCGAGACCCCTTAATGCCTCGGAAAGCACTTTAAGCTGTTGGTCTCGGCTGTCATTTGTGGATCTTTGACAGTCGTTACGGGCCGTCAGAAGCCCGAAAGTCACAACCACAACCAGTCTTACCAAGGGGTATCGTATTACCCAGTTACAGGGTTGTGGAGGTCAGATAGGCAGCCAGTCCATGTAAAATACTGGTAAGTACAGGTGAATCCGGTTAGACTGGAAGCCGACCCCATCATAGTTGGGAAAAGGCTAGGCAAATTGAGTGGCGGTACTTAAATATACCTACATCCAGCGTACTCAGGGCAGTTCTAATACAACCCGGCTGGTCTGGGGGTAATTGCGTAACTTACTCAGAATGGCAATGCTATTCATTTTGACAATTGAACAACATTCAATGCGTTATTTATGTTATCCACCAGTCGCTTTTTCGAATATATGACGCAATAGATTTACCAATTTCCTTTAAAAACCTTCGGACTGTGATTGAAAATGTGTTACGTAATTGCGGTTCTGGCTGTCATGAGCTATTCCCATATCATATTTTCCGTGCTAATTAATACCAAAGCAGAAGCAACCATAGCGTCGTCATAGGCAAGGAATTGGCCACACCACATTCCTCTTTGTCGTAGAAGGCGAATAAAGAATATTATCGAGGAGATAGATATCAGCGCATTTTTGTTTTGCTCATAGCAGTATTCTGCGAACGTGAATTCGTTTGAAGAAAGGAAGAGATTCTGAAAATCTCCCTCAGAATAATTATTAATTAAATCCTACTAATATTATAATGTGTTTGGATGTCTGTTACTCAATCTCGTAAAAATGGTTGAATGGATTTGGATGAAATTTGGCATACAGATAGTTTATAACCTGGATTACCACACAGGATACTTTTTATCCCGGTAGTACGTTCCCTGGGGATAATTTCCGACCTCCACGCGGGCGAAGCCGCGGGCAAACGCTAGTTGATTCATAAAAACCTTCACGTTTGATCAATAACAAAAATGAACAACCGTTTTCTGAGAACATAATTCTGAATATTTTCGGTATGTAAACACAACAACACAAAAACACAAGAGAGGAAACGGGATATGTAAGGAACTAATTAATTTAATTTTAGGCCCGAAGTTTCATTCCTCTCTCGACCCATGGGAATAACCGTAGTTTAAGGATTACATCTCGGAAACATCTGTCTTCTGAATTTTATCGTTAACAATTTGTTACTTTAGTATTTATGTTTTATCTTTCCGCTGTGATTAATTTTGTTTGAAAGTTCTAAGTGAGGATATAGATGAAAATGTAAATTATTTACAACTAGTAGTAAGTTTTGATCCTGTAAGAATATCGTGATCAAAAGATTGTATGTCCTAACCCAGGTCATGGTCTACCCATGTGCCAAATTTCATGCAAATCCGTTCAGCCGTTTTAGCGTGAAAGCGTAACAAGCAAACAAACTATTTATAATATTAGTTAGTTTACAATATAATAAAATGTTTTTATTTTAAGTCTTTCCACGAGAATACCATGTTCCTATCTTTCTATGGGTATGTGATGAACATCGGCAAGCAAGGAAACACAAAGGCCAACACTCATTTATCTGAAGAAAACAAATTGTTTCTCTTTCGCAGCAGCTTATCCTGTCTTGAAGGCTGCACGACGACATAGCATAATAACCATAGTTTTCTAGCAAAAGTAAGTATGTATACATAAGATTATTGTGTCGCAAACACTATCCATCATTGTTGGTTTTTGTCCACAAAGCTGTACACTCGAACAAGTTATTTGGTATACAGGCAAAAATATTCTTGTTTTCACTGCACTGGCAATTTTACCTTTCTACCGCCGGCGATTAACATGAAGCGAGCTAGCAACTAAAAACGAGTTGGCGAGCAACCACCTGCGACTGCGCGACGGCGCAGGCGAGTGATTACTCGCTGGTATGCGTATGTACTATCGCGGACACTGCCGCCTGACCACTTTTCAACCTTATTGCCTAAGCAATAAGGTCAAAAATTGGTGAGGCACGTGGATAGTACCAAGCGTGAGACTTGTTTTGCTCGTCAAACGAGCGTCGCTGAGTAAGTACACTCTTTGATAGCTCTTGTCACTGCGAAAAACGAGTAGGTACTCGCTGACGGTGTGAACAACATGCAATCAACAATAAATATAATTATGTATCTCTTATTACATTACTTACTTAATCTATTGTACGTTTTTTGATCGAGAAAATCGTTGATAGCTAGTCGCTTCCTCGTCGACAATAGAACATTTGTCTTATTAACGTACGTAATAACTTTTTACAAAATTTTAAGCTTAAGGCACACTTATATTCATATTCATATCCATATCTTTATTTGCATTCCATAATGAATAAAGGTGTTACAATGACTTAAAGCTAAGCTACAAATGCGGACCCTGTAGGGCACAGCAAAAAGTATGTAATTCATTCTTAAAATAAAAATACTAATTATGTAACAATCAACAATTTTTAAACATGTTCTTAATATTCATTGAGATAACTTAATAGAAATGATGTTAAATAATTGACTTCCTAGCACACTCGCGACATTGAATGCATTTTTTTTTTTCACAAAGTATTTGCATATTAGCCGTCTGTATACCAAATAGCTAGTTCGTCTGTACTCTGTTGCCATCCCAGTCTTTGTTGTGATGACGTAACGATCCAGAGCTAAGTACGTGCCAACCATGTATGGAACAAAACAAAAGAACGAGGCTACGAGGATTTCGATGGGCCTATATATATTTTTCTTTTTATCTTGACCCTAACATTGACTATTGTTTGTTAAATCTACGTGTCTTGTTTATGTTCTTATAATTAGGTACCTATGTGGAAAAACAAAAAGTAAGTATTATTTTTATAAGCTTTTATTTAACTTGTCTTGTTAGTTAGATTGTTTGGGTCAAATCATGCAAGCCGAATTATAACCACGTCCTCTTATCCTACGGAGTGATTTTTTTTATACCGAGAGGTTTCTGAAAATTAAAGAACAACGGCTCTTAGTAAGGTTTGTAAAACGATTAATATTCAATATTTTCCTGTTCATTTAACAAAGTATTTTTTTTCATTCATAAGCTATTATTGCAGCCTTCGTTCATAAATACTTGTGTATTTTATTTCCGCAGTGTTATCTTTTAAGGCTCGGTGGAGACAAAAAACTTCTTACAAATTGTACTAGAGTCGTGCCGCACTGTCGCGTCACGCCTATCTGCGAGATCCTGTCGGTCGATTCTGTAAAAATATTAACGTGAAGCTTAGGTGAAGTGAGCGTGAAGTGAGCTGTCACTGCCACAGAATCGACCGGCAGGATGCTAGGGATTAACACTATTGACAGCTCACTTCACGCTCACTTCACCTAAGTTTCACGGTGATATTTTTACAGAATCGAACGGCTGTACGTCAACTGACTAATTTCTAGGTACTGCCTAAAATCTTTGCAATAATTCATACCCTATATTAAGTCAAACGTAGAATGTATTCAAGTTGGGATAGGATAATCTTATAATCGTTTTCCTATAACTGCGCAATGAAACCCTTTCGTAACACAAAATATAATGTGTATAAAATATTTCATGTAATCATCTGTTCTTGCCCGCTGAGTCGTAATTGTTTTCTATAGGTACTTCATTTGTACAGTATTCACTTATTCCGCTTTATGTAACCCCGTTGAGAATAAAAAATATATTCTGGGAAAATCTGTTCATACATAATGTGTTCTGGGATATTGTTAAATGTTTCGTGTAGACGCTGATTCTTGTTTTAATGTTTTGGAATGAATTTATGGTAAAGTTATAAAGTAAGGTGGTGGTTTAAAAAATTTAGATTTAAAAAAAATAAAGTAAAAATAACTGAAATGGCGAAAAGACCTGTGGATTGGACCTGGTTAATTCACAATATTGAGAGCAGTGGTAGCGCAGTGGTGTCGGCCCCGACTTACGAGTAGGTCATGGGATCGAACCCAGGCATAGGCGCTTTACTTTGTGTAAATAACTTCATCACCACTGCTCTCAAAACGGTGAAGGAAAACATCGTGCGGAAACCGGCACGTCCTAGAACCAAAAATTCGAAGACATGTGACATCTAACAACCCGCAATGGGCCCGCGTGGTAGATTACAGCCCACTCCCTCTTGAAGAGAGGAGGCCTGTGTCTCAGCAGTGGGAATATTATAGGCTGATTATGATATGAAATTATTAATTGATAATAATAACAACATTTGAGTCTTTTATAATTTTGAATTTTGCAGACGACCTTGCTACGTGTTGAAATCAAAGTCCCTTGAAATCCGAGTTTCGGGCTTAAAATTTTGTAAAAAAATCCGAAAACACGGTAATCAAACCTTGTTCAATCATACCCTTCAGAGCAAATGAGCCAAGTGCGTGTCGGTCCACGCACAATGAAGGGTTCCGTAGTTGGGATGATTTTTTATCAAGAACGAACTTAACTTTGTAGTTGATTTTTTTTTCTCCCATACATCGATATACGTCACGGTCAATTCTGTAACTGCAAATGTAAGTTTGTAATAGCTAAAAAAAAATTTTTATGTGATAAAGTTACAAATTAACGTTTTGGGACTGTTTCCTTTACTTATGCTGTTGTAGCGGCATCTACAAACTACGCATCAAAGACCTGACGTCACACAACATCCTGACATCACACAAATCCTGCATCGCGCAATTAGAATTTACCGCGCGATAAACATATATACAAGCTTCCCGACTTCAACCTCTGGGCAGTTGCCCGCCAGACACGACACCCGTCTGGTCGGAGGATCCTCCCTTTTCTATGGTGGATGAGTGAACCTTACACCCTGTTCCTCATACCCCCAAACTGTGATTGCTTCTTGAAAAATTTCATAATTGTAGGTCAACGGGAAGTACCCTATAGGTTTTGATTTATTTGCGTGTATCAAAATATATCGCATAAATGGCCGTATTTTTTTATTGCTTTGACTTAGTAGCTTGATTTTTTTAGAGCTCCAATGGACCCTAGCCCAACATATTGGATATTAATTCCAACTTGATACCTCCAAACGTTCCTGATAAACGGACCAGTGAAATATGAAAGTTTCACGGGGTAGGTAAGTTCAAGAGTTTCTGCAAAAGTAGAAAGGGAAATATTAATATTAGAATGTGAATTCTGAAAAGCCGAATGGCATCATGCTAACAATTTCGGTGTTTAGAAACAGGTAGACCATGACCTAGGCCCTAACCTAGGCAGGATACTTTTATCTTGGTAGTGTTACCATGAGATACTTTCCAACCTCCACGCGAACGAAGCCGCGGACAAAGGGTAGCAGTCCATATCCTTTAAACAAAGATTGAAATCGTTGCATTTGCCCTCAGAATACTAAATGAAAAAAATTCCATACCGAGAAAAGTGAGCTCACACATCCCGCATGGAACGATAGTAACGATCTTCATATCGTTCATGAATGGGCGCGAATATACAATTTAAATGTCATTGTCAACGAAATATAAACGTGACCATCTATTGTCGCGAATCTAACGATTTAAATCTTTTAAAATGTTTTTGATATGAAACCTTTTTTGACCATGGACGTTGGAAAAGGAATAATGAACATAATGAACGTCATATAAGCTCTCCAAAATTTGTTCTACGAGAGACACTGACGGCCACCAACTTTATGCTAGCATTTGAGGCTATCTAATTTGGCTCTTAGCAAGGATTTATCTTCAATGAGCCGCTTGGCACGTTGTTCCATCCAGGCTAATGCGTCAAGCTGCTATTTGGCTGAACTATACTGGTAGTGGCTGTATTATAGCCTACATGATTGGGCTATTACTTCATCTAAGTTCAGAACAAACCAATTACGCACGGTTCTGATTTAAGGCAATTCCTTCAATATATTTTTGCTATATTTTTGCAAAAAAAAAGGAAGAATTTCGTGGGCTTTCGTCTAAAGCAATGCTAAAGTTAAGCTTGACAAGTTCTCAACTCCAAATTCCCAATTTAAGAACCGGGTGTTATGTAATAAAATCAGAGTTTATATGGAAAATCGTTTTCCCTGAGTTTCAACTTGAAAGTTGGTCAAGATACTTTTCAAAACAATGAAACACGTGTTATAAAAGTTTTTAAACTACCCTAAAAATGGAGTGGGACAGGTTATTGAAGTTTGTTTGGATAACTCAATCGGTACGTTTGTTACCAAGATCCATAAGGTAATGAAAAAGCGGGTTTAATAATTTTAATAATAACTTTAGAAGGTAATGGAGCCTTTTCGTATAAATGAAACCTACCTAATGCTATTTATTAGTTAACTAGGTCGAGTAGTTTTCCATTTACCTATACTGTAAAGTGAAAAAACATAAGGACCTAAGTAAAACCTAGTTTATACCAACGAATAATTGTAAACAAATTAAAATACCTATATAAATAATATTCAAAGGTTCCCCATTTCCTCGAAAATAAATCTTTGAAGACCATGAATATCTAATTTTTTTTTCGCCCACCCGCTCGTAAAATAACAATTGTAAACATTTCAAAAGGGTAACTTGAACGTCACACCGGTACTTTATACCTATTTACGGATTTCCAGCGAGCGTGTTTCAAAGAATAAACGGTCATTACCGTCGGTCGTTGCACACGAAAATTCTTTCATGTCTATTCAGTCGTATCCCGAAGCAGTTTGAATAGTGCACCAGTGAAAATAATCGCCATAGTAAAGCACAATCGCTGACTGGAAGGATGCCAAGTCGCAGCGTGCGCGGTGTTACGCTTCCTATGTGTTTCGCTCCAATAGAATTAACAATTTCCCATGCAATCGCCGGGTAGCGGCCACCCGCTGTCAATGAGTATCCGGTTATTTATAAAAAGATACCATGTCTTTTTTATTTTTAAAATTTGCATACACACTCGTGAAAACCGCGCATTATGCAAATACCAAAACAGTGATAGCCTAGTGGTGTGACCGTCGGACTGCCAAGTTATAGGTCTCGAGTTCGAACCCAACGCACACACCTCTGACTTTTCGGATTCATGTGCGTATTGTACAATTATCACTTGCTTCAAAAACGGTGAAGGAATACATCGTGAGGAAACCGGCATGCTGGAGAGATATGTCTGGACGGCATGTGAAGCCAAGTCAGAGACCCTGCTTGGGCGGCATAAAAACTCTGACACCAGGTTAGTCACTGACCACACAAAAAAGAAAGAATGAAATATCTACCTGTTTCATTAAATGGCCGCCTGTGACAAACTAACACTTGATTTTAAATATCGAATCAAGACGGAACATGTAACAGGCACACTGCATGGCATAGGCAGGCTGGTATATTTTTAATTATTTTCCTGCTCCGTTTAAAATGGAATATTGTATGTAAGTATGTATATTGTAATGCAATAATAATAGAGATAAATCGTGCCTCTTAATTAATTCTTGCTAGATGATAAGGGTTCTACTTAAAATTTAATTGGATTTCCCTGAATTCGACGCTTCGGTCGTGTATAACTTAAAATTTATTATATTTTCATTGTAGTCGCATTCACAAGCATGTTGCCGCGTCCACGTAGACAAAGAATAAAGTTCCGTATAAAATAACGTCTGGCCGCGAGCCAGCCGTCCCGGTTGTCAAGAAACGACAAACTTCGTTTAATTTCGTCGCCAATTGACAAATTTTAAACGAAAATTAATTTAAGACGTTAACGAACTTGTCAGCGGATGTTGTTTCAAGTTCCAGGCTTTGACGGGATTAAAATACCACGCCTTTGTAATTACGTCCACAATAACCCTCTTACATCTAATCCGTCCGGAAACCTCAAAGACTTTGGAGCCGTGATGAATTATGCCCAATTTTACTGATACGGACTGTTTTCTTTTTGTTATATTTGTATTGTTGTTATTCACTTGACTGAGCATCTTTTGTCCGCACAATTTGATACATCGGAGCACACACTATATACATACATACACATTGTAAGTATGCCA
This sequence comes from Agrochola lota, assembly GCA_947364205.1. Classification (NCBI taxonomy): domain Eukaryota; kingdom Metazoa; phylum Arthropoda; class Insecta; order Lepidoptera; family Noctuidae; genus Agrochola; species Agrochola lota. The sequence goes on along the minus strand of OX376223.1, from coordinate 9,188,667 downwards.
CGGTAGTTTTCCGATGGCTTTACACTGCTCCAAATATCGGACGGAGAGCTGCCTCGCTTTAAGGCAAAACCTCTTTATGCTTCTCAGCGTTACGTTTGCTCTTTGAGAATTCTATTTTTGGTGAAGGTTTTCAAATATGTTTCAGTTGAGGCTTAGTTATGCTTCTGTAACGATGATGCTTGATATTTCGTGAAAGGTAGGTTGGTACAGTAATTACCAGTGATCGGAGTAGGTAGATTGAACTGGGGTCATTGATCCGAAACGTATATATTACTATGGACATTCCTCCGGAATTGGTGGCTTATTAAAAAAAAACCGGAACTTATGTGCGAAATTTAAGTGCAACAATTTATATCTATCTATAAAAGATCTAGCTATCTAGCTATCCTAGGCTAAAAATAAAAAATAAATATTAAAGCTTCGATCGGAATTCGATTGTTTTTATTATTCAACAGATAAATAATGAATTAATTTAGTTTTGATACCTTCCTTTAAATTTTGAATTGAGTAGTAATAATATCACTACCAACATTAACAATATTTAATTGAATCCGGAAATACCGGAATTACTTTCCGGAAAAATGGCCTATCCATGTTATTCTTTCTGTGTGCATTTATGATACAAGTACTAAAAATCAATCTACCTACTCCGATCACTGGTAATTACCAAACAAAATGCTCTTTGTAAGAGAATAGGGATGATGACTAAAAATATTTTTTTTGTCCCTCTTTGAGCTTATAAAAAAATATTGGACACGTATTTTTTCTTATTTTACGTAATCTAAAGATTACGGCGATACATTGAGGTAAAATGTGCCATGACGTCACGAGTATGTAGATTTTAAACATACTAGTGACGTGGCGACCCCCCCTCCCCAACTTAAAATGCGTTTTATCTAAGTAATTTTGTATTAATATGATAAAGCAAAAAATACGTGTCTAATATATTTTTATTGTCTGACTGACGGACTAATTAGAATTTCATTTTTTTTACCCAGGCATCATCCCTATTGGTAAGTGCCTCCAAGTTTATGTTCATGAATAAATAGGAAGCTATTCTCTCGTTAAGGTACCTACACCGGGACAAAAAAAAAATAATCTTAGGCTAGAAAAAAAAAACACAGATCTGACAGACACAGTCAAACACGTGTGAAATTGTCGAACAACTTCTCCCGCTCTGGGCAGAGCGGGAGGGTGTGTCAGACTTTTACTGACTAAAACCCACCCGTGTTCCTTCCGTTGCCTGTGTGCCGGGGCCGCGATATCCCATTCGGACAAACTCGCAACCCCGGCAGGAAATATCACTACCCCTAAGTCACACTTAAGGAAAAAGGAGGACATACACACATAATTTAATAAACGTCAAAACAGAAGTCTGCCCGCAGTAAAGTTACGTGTTACGACTTACATACATACATACACGATATGAGCCAAACTTATATGAATCAGCCCTAATAATTAACTTAGTTGTAACTTGTAACTCTCTATAACATCTCCGACTAGTGTAGTGTTGAAATATTAACACAAGTTAGGTAAATTAGTAGGTAGGTACGTGTGCGTACCGTTCCGTGACGTTTACACAAACTTTTATAATAAATAATGATACCAGCTTATTATAGTCCCATTGCAGGTTAAAGGCCTCATAGTTAATTGACTCAGGCGTGAGTTTGCGGAAATCCATTATAAAATACAATTGACGACGTGTATTTAGTAACCTAATCCGATTGACTGTACTTTAAGAGAAAGAAAAAAGAACCCTATAAGAAATCGACACGTGTTTCACCTCTCAACGAGGCATAGCAGGATGACGATTGAATTGTTGCAAACCCGGACACGACGTGTTGCTACGGCAAGCGCCGAACGCAGTTACACTGCCTTCGGCTTGGCGTGTTCAGGGTTCTTTATGACTCTTTAAGAACAGTTAAGCCGATTAGGTTACTAAATATACGTCATCTATTGTATTTTTTTTAAAGCCTTATCTCATGCAGAGAAGACACGAGCATTGATCACCACTCTTGATTAAGTTGAGTTGGCGATTTCAAACTTATAGATATTAACTGTAAGTTCAGTTTTTTTCACGATGTTTTACTTCACTGATATCAGAAATGTCCAAGATAAACTCTAAAAGAAAAACTCACAAACTTTTACTTCAGAATAGATTGTTGACCATAGCTATCCATTTGTGAGGATATGTTACCTATCTCACAAATGTATATCTACCAGCTCATATTCATTGGAAAAAAAATTGAGCAACAATCGCGCAACATTACTGCCAGCTACATTTGACGTTGCGGGATGTTCTTTTGTTTAGCATGAATACGATAGCATGTTGCCAGTAACACTGCTATATTCCACGTTGCCAACAACACTGCAACGTTCCATGTCGTCAGCAACCTGTTTCCCGCAACACAAAACATTTTTGCGCAACTTTAATCATTTAAGGCCATTGCTAAACATGGTGAATGTTTGGCAATGGTCTTAAATGATTAAAGTTGAAAAAAGGACACTCCTAAAATAAATAATATTGACGTTGCTTGATATTTGTTTATCATGAATACGGAATATATCATGTTGCCAGCAATACTTGTTACTTTGCATGCCAGCAACATGTTTCCACCAACACAAAAACATTGTGCTGAAACATTGTTGCGCAACTTTGTTTGCCAATAAATACACAGCTTAATAGTTATGACCATTGCAAACATTGCAATATTGACACTACTAAAATAAACAATATTTAATCCTAACCTGTGACGTTCGGATTAAAAAACAAAACGTCATTAAAACACTCTTCCCACACGTAATTTGTTTTTGTATAATTTTTCACATGTTTGATATTGATATACAACTGCCCACAAGTAATCAGTAGTGATAACTCGTGTATCGTGTTGACATTTTGATTATAATATAACATCACGACTTCTTCTCAAAGGGCAGAGGGGACGATTTCGCCAGTTATGTTTAAGTTCCATGTAATAGGGGCCAGCCTACTGTCATCAACCGCGCACAAATCCGGACTGCGAACTGCTAGGGAGAAATAGGTTTCTCAGACTTATCTTATATTATAGTTTTTTTTTGGAATTATTAGGATGTTTTTAAGATTGTCAGTTAAGTTTTACTCCTGTTCCATCAACGGTATTATTATGGTAAAACTTTGATTTTCCGCGAACCATCCAATAACAATGCCTAATTTTGATCATATTTTTAGTGTTTTCGGGACAAATACATAAATTATTTTGCAATTATTATATTGTAGCTTTGTTGATAAATAATAGCGTGTACTAGAAGTACATAACAATGATTAAAATAAAATTACACTCACGAATTAAGGCTTGTGCAAACCAGCGCGACTTGTCGCGCGACGCGACACCGGTTATTGTTATACTGTGAAGTTTTCTTAGAAATTGTATTGTTCGTGTCGCATCGCGCGACAAGTCGCGCTGGTCTGCACAAGCCTTTACATCCATTTTTGAGACTTTTTTTACCCGATAACATAATGCAAAATATTATTTTCTAAGTATTTACATTATTCAAAAAACAGAAAAACATATATTGTGTCCAATAGCTTGTTGCAATCAATCAAACACGTAGGTATACGTAACTAAAATCCAAGAGCAATGGTGTTGGCTCGCTACCAGGTATAGATATTTCAAATCGTTCTTGATTGAACAGTCTACTATCAATCAACTAGCTTGCCATAGATTATAGATAATCGCAGATTCAATTAGTTATGAAAGCCAAAATTTAAATTAGTTCATCATCATCTGCCATAGCCCAACTATGTGTATTCAGCTGCATAACATTATGGAGTCCATTAAACACGATGTTTTTAGCAACTTTTTAACCCATGATGGTACGTGGTGAGGTTTTAGACTAACCTTAATCAGCTACAAAGTATCTTCAAAAAAATCACATTATTTTATCTTTAAATGCATGTTCATATCGTTGCCTGGGGCAACTGCGAGTCAAGGTCACGCGCCACTTTTTGGTTTACAAATCGTATGTTATATGATATCTCACCCACCACCCCGTGATATTTCGTGATTTTTCCGAACCCCCATGCTCCCCCTAGGCTCACATGATTAATAGATGATCCTTATTTTGCATGGAGCAACTGTCTATCTGAGCACAACGCAATTACTGGTAAGACTGGTTGTCAGTTTCGAACTTCTGACTGACCCGCAACGACTGTCAAAGATCTACAAATGACAGCACGGACCAACGCAACGGTTTAACTTGCTTTCCGGGGCACGAAAGGGTCTCGATACGTAATGGATGGTCACCCATCCTCGAACCAACCTCGGCAAGCGTTTCTTAACCTTCAATCGACCCGTGCAGCTGTTATTACTTTATCACGAGCCCTCACAGAATCAATTAGTAACGAAATCTAAAATGAAAATTAAATGTGTTTACAGATTAAATTACATTGTTTACACCCCTAGTAACGACAAAAAAACCGATTCCATTAAGAAATTCTATCCGTAAACATTATCCGTTATTCATAAAAGAGGGTCAACTGCATTGAGGGAATAAGGGAAGTGACATATGGCAACTGTCTGAACATGGGATCACCCCTTGTTTAAAAACCAGCAAAAATGAATAAGGGTTCCGTACTACTGGTGAGTTGATTACGAGTTGTTGTAGTTAATAGTAATACTTATCATTATAGTCATTAATTGGCAAGGGATTCTTATTAGTGATAAAACAAGAGTGCCAAAGAGTACGCAACCATAATATAAATAAGAACTTTATTTGCGAAACATTCTTTCAATCACAGTCCGTAAGATTTTGAAGGAGATTGCTAATCCATTGCTTCATAACACATTCAACATTCTTATTTCCATACAGTAATATTGCCAAATTAATCAAAACAGCGAAATATTTGACATCTATTTGCGGCGTTGCCCACTTTCAGTATAAACGCTCTTAAGTAGATTACTTTTACATATCTACATATTATTTGGTTACTTCTCATAAAATAAGTCTAATCTCTAATAAATAATTATACGTTATGAAATCAAGCATATGTGGGGTGATTTTCACGCGTTTTAATCTCTATGAGCTTGATTACATAATTCAACAAACAAACATTTCAAACTAAAAAAAAACCTTACACTAAACTTTAAGTACAGAAACAATATAAATTAATTTGAAACACACCCTTAATTAAAATGAAAAAAAAATATATGATAATATTGACGGGCGATGTATTCACACGCGTCCCACATCAAAACAAATTCAAATTAGGTAATTATTTATAACATAGTAGGTAAATGCGCAAATGGCTTGAATAAACATCATTCTACTACTGCCTACTGCGAAAGCCATGACACAAAACATAGGCAGTCATTGGGAGTGCCAATAGAAGTAAAATCTCAAAAATATGTGAGGTTTTTTTTAAATTTTCATAATAATAATTGTCGTATCAAGGGCTTGATTCAGAAAGCAGTACTCCTGGACGCGGCACGCATTGTGAGGACATTCCTCTCTCTAGAGCCTTGACCATCGGCAGCTCGGACCCTGTTCCTGATGCTGATGTTTTTTATGTTTTTTTTTTTTAAATAAAAATGTTATAAAAATGTATGCAAATGTAATAAAGGATAATAATTGTAATATCAAAAAATTTAAATTTCATCATTTGCAAATTAAAAGTATTAATAATAAATCATTAATTAAAATAATTATGCTTTCACTGCTGGCTAAGCGCAACACGTCACACTCATAGCTACAGATACACTGTTAACATTAGCATGTCGGTGACGCGACCCTATAATATTTTCCCCTACCAAAAATCGTTCAACGCGCCTAAAGAAGTTTTCACTTCAATAATAACAGCACAAAAAACAAAGAGAAAGTTTTGTAAGTCAAACCGGTAGGTAGTTACATAAAGAAATAGTAAAACAAAGTCGGTGCTAAAATCATCGATCGTAAAAACGAGTTTTAAAAACGGAGTTTTAAAAATTTACCGAAAAATGAAGCTCCATTCTGAAAGCAGAGGTCAGAGTTTTCATAAAAATACAGCTTTCCTTATTACACGCTCTGTAACATTCTTCATTGCATATTTTCATGCTGAACTAGAAAATGTCGAGAGAAAAACAGTCTACGAGTCTTAAGACTTACGCAATAATGCTAAAGAATATTCATTCTGAAAGTGTTTTATGCTAAAAAGTTCCTTACAGAAGGTATTTCATACTACAGAACAGTGTTGGTTTATATGCAATTTAAGGCATGAAAGAATAGGCACATAACTTATATTAGCCAATAAAGTTCAAAAAGATAAAACAGTTTGGTATTTGCTGTTCGTCGTTCCATTCTAATACAATTAAAATAATCATCAAGAAAAAGAAACTAACTACCATTCGGTTATTTCTAAAAATATCCGATTTACATTATTTAAATCCCAGAACACAATCACTTTGATATTCACTGTAAAGAAATTAAAAGGTTAAACAGTCTAACGTCGAAGTTGTTCTGATTGACTGGCAAAAACAACAAATTATTTCCACTTGATCTAAGATTTTTACTTCTTCATTTAGATACCAGACTAATTATAAAAATAAAATAAAAAAACTGTAAATCAAATACTTAAACACAAAAGCTTACAAACGAACAAATTGCAAGGAAGCAAACGTGAAAGAACAACAATGCAATCTAACTTAATGCATCACGTTGGGTTGAATAAAATCTGACGTCTCCACAATTGTGCTCCATTAATCTAATTGTAGAAGAAATTGCTCTGGGAGTTTTACTAGCACTGAAGGTTGAAAATACGTGTCTAAATCTAATAGCAATAAATCACTCTGTGGTGTTGTAACATAACCATAACATAACATCACGACCGTAGTCCCGAAGGGTTAGGCAGAGATATACCTATAGTACAACCACATTTCGACAGATATGTTTAAGTCCCATGTAACGAGGGCCGACCCTATTTCCATCAACCGGTTACAAATCTAGACTCCGGGCTGCTACTGAGAAATTCCTAATGCAAAATCCATGTTTTTGTAAAAGACCAATAAAGGGAGGCCTTTTAAAGGTCTATTTCAATTTTGGAAGGGGGATGTCTATTCTAAATTTAAACGTTCGAAGATTGCTGATTCATAGCCCATTACGAAGAAATGAGATTCGATTTGCCTAATGCATAGTATTAAAGATTTATTGCTACAAAAAAAAAACAATCACTGTACGTAAAAGTTACGCTTTTGTGCCTGGCCAAAACTGCTTTATATAGCAAACAGCTCTAAGGAGAATAAAAATAAATATAACATATAAAATAATATACACATAAATAGAGAAAAGATAAAGGTCTGAGTTTTTCTAAGCCCATAACTACAACGGACACGTGTATCTATCTTTTCAACACTTTGCTTCATCTATTTCCGAATTTCTCAAGACAGCCAATAGGAAGCTCTCTAGGGATAATGATTATAATTATATAACTTTGATATTATAATCTCATAACTTTGTCCTCGGACGATGACAAAGTGAATTCTTATCATCCTATAGTTAATTATCAACTGACTTGCGCTTCTTACTTTTTGACTTTGATAAATAAGTATTATGACGTAATTAGTTAATGGAACATGGCATTTTCTTGCAGTTTTGTTTGTATCAAATTGCATTTTTATTTTAGAATTATGATAATCATCAACAAGATTATAAAACGAATGTACAGAACAACTATTTTCTTAATGTCGCTCGGCAGACTTCGTCTTTCGTCAGTCGTCCGATTTCTATCAGTTGCCCTTTGCACTTGGTGCTTGTACGTATTGACTCCTACCAGTGCGCCCGCGTTGCCGTCAACCATAATTACAAAGTGCAAAGGGCAACTGATAGAAATCCGAAGACTGACGAAACACGAAGTTTGCCGAGGGACATTAAGAAAATAGTTGAACTGTATATTATTGACTATAATTACAATAAAATTATTACCGTAGCTTAAGCATTACAGTTTATTGATGTGAAATTCTGATATACCAGTGATACCCAGTTGCAAAAGAGCTCATGGAATCACACAAACGTCGAGTGTCAATAATAACGACTGAATACAAGATGAAATATCAAAAGAAACATTAATTTTCAGTATAGTGTCTTTCTTTAACGATACTACGAGTAAGAACGTTAAAGTTCTTTTTTTTGGGTTTACTAAAAGTACTAAGCTAAAATGGACAGAGTAACAACAAAACATCCACAAGGAGTACGTAATTATAATTGCAACTCCACCACAATCACAAACGTTTCCTCCGTTCCCGACTTTTAATTTCAATAGTCCTTTTGACCCGACCACTGATTCCAAACTCCGTCCGAAAACGAGGAATTCAAAACTCAAATCTGTTCAGTACCCTTTACTCTACACATACTAACAAGACCAACCTTTAACCTTTCATGTTCCCGAAGCGTGGACTATTCCGTTGGTTGATTTACGTCCAAAAGGGGTGTATTTTAGAAATATTTTATAATAGTAAATATGGGTAGTAACTATTGACGGCGGGTTAGCAGCCGGGCATCGGGACCCCTACTAAAACTTTGGGTCGTTTATTGTGGGTATAATCATAAATCTCACGCCACGTTATTGGCAATGGCTAGGGGTTAGGTGGGTGGATAATTATGATAACTTAGGGCTAGTTTATAGTGGTGGCCAGAAAAATGTGTAGCCTACATTATCTTGGGTCATGTTTGGGTTTTGTGTCACATTTTATAAATTTTTCTGATTTTTGTTTTTTTTTAATATATAAATAATAATTGTATTTTGGTTATTTTCTTAGTTCAGATTAAATTTTATATTTAGTAAAATTATTTGAATATGTGACCATTTTCATCATTTGAACACTGTAATATTATAACTAACAAATAAAGTATTTTAGAAAATATTCACTTTTCTACTCACCACACAACGCAATGAACGCCAAAAACTTCATTTTTACGTAATCAGAATATCTCATAATTACATAATTTAATGGTCTAAATTCACAATAAAATAAAACAAAACTCAGTCACATCATACCATATAAATTCACACTGTTTAGCGTATCTTTAAATACAACAAACACACAGATGCACATTTTCCATTTTCCTAGATTTTCCTGGTCAATATTTTAGACACAATTTTTATAGATGTTCGAATTTTTCGAGTTAGTTTTGTAAGTTTACATTTGGCTTAAACCACCGTTCGCGCGCGTATTCCATATTTGAATGGCGCGGGGATCTTAGGCGTGCTCCCGGTTCGAAGGCTGTCCGCCTAATGTCCTTGGTGTTTCCCGCTAGGGCAGCGTCATGCGCACTGTGCACTCCCCTTTAAGGGCTCTTAAGTGGATTAAGTTTTAAAACTTTGACAATTGATAAAATGAGATCCAGTCTGTTTTGATGAAATCGTTAAGTGAAAAGTTGTAATGCCAGGTCTTTATTTGATAAATTAATGCATACCGGAAGATTGTCAAGTCTGTGTGCCTGGAATATTTTATTTGTAAGTTGTTAAGTCGTTATTAAAGATTGCTTGACTTTAAAAATTTCGAAATTTAGTGAGGTATTTTAATATATTTTAAGAGAGACGGGTTCTCAATCTCAATCAGCCTATAATATTCTCACTGCTCGGACACAGACCTCCTCTCAGTGAGAGGCTGTAATCCACCACGCGGGCCCAGTGCCTGTTGGAAGATGTCACATGTTTACGAATTTTTGGGTCTAGACCGCCGATTGATCATGCCGATTACCTCACGATATTTTCCTTCACCGTTTTGAGAGCAGTGGTGAAATAATTTGCACAAAGTAAAGTGCCTGTCAAGGTTCGAACCTACAACCTGCAACTCCTAAGTCGCGGCCGTTGCTACTGGGCCACCAGTGCTCATAATTTGTTAATGAAGAGTTTATTTAAAATTATCTATCGTCGGCAGTGAGATGGGCGGACGAGATTGTTACCATCGTGGTTAGAACCAGGATGAGACTGACACAGGAACGTGAGGCACATGAAAAGAGAAGCAAATGCTTAGCAGTAGGTGAAGTCAAGCTGTGGATGGTTGCGGGCAGGAAACCAGTGGCAAGGAGATTGCCGAACAGCGAGTGGTGGCGAGGGTACAAAATTGTTCCGTTGCCACCGCCCAACTTGCAACTTTAACCATGGTTAGTTGCTTTTTGGTCGCATTTTCATTTCAGTCGATTTCCAGATATACCTACTTCGTTAGGTACGAGTATTTAAATGTTGGTAGGAATGGTTTTTATTTGTCGCTTTGTAGAGCATAGTCTGTTCATTGTAGTATCACCTTCAATTAAACTGCAATCGCCATTCTGTCAGTATTCCCTCGCGACCGTTTAAATCAGGCTTATGATATTCATGTTCAGTAGTAGGTACGTTTACGGACTGAAATAATATGCTGATGATAAAAAAACCGGCCAAGTGCGTGTCGGACCACGCACAATGAAGGGTTCCGTAGTTGGGATGAGTCTATCCCATTATCTCCCATACGGAATGTATGGGAGATAATGTTTTTCAAACAGCAAATTAAAGTTGGTTGATTATTACTCGTTAACCAGTACAGCCTACTTAGCTCTGATAGTTTTCCTTTTAATTTCGTTATATATACTACTGCTGTGAATTTTTTCACAAGTCCAAATACAACCATTTAGCTAGAAGGGGGGGAAACTTGACTCTAACAAAAAAAATCAGTTAAAAGCTTAATATTTAGCAAACGAATCCCTGAATCCAAAAATGGTTTTCACAAACTCACACTCACACTCATATTTTTGAACGACCTTTCTAACGATATCCCACAGCATGGGGTAGATGAGGAAAAAAAAAACATCCCCACTTTACGTTTAGGGCACCCTAAAAAAAAAAAACTCTTGGTTTTATTTTACTATTTTATCGGCATGATTAATATGCACATATATGCCAAATTACAGCTTTCTAGTACTAACCGTCTCTGAGCTAAGCCGCGGACAGACAGGCGGACATGGCGAAACTATAAGGGTTCCTTGTTTACTACGGAACCCTAAAAATGATATTGAAATCGTAAACAATAAAAATGCTGTCCGCATTTCCAATGCGCAATAATGGTCGACCGATAATTTAGCGAAGGCCGCAGGAATCCGCTGGATGCGAGAAGCACAGAACCGGTCGAAGTGGCTGTGCTTGGGGGAGGCCTATGTACAAAATTACGATGATTATGAAATGGCTATGATGAGCTCAAAATATAACAACACCAGCGAAATCAAAGAATAAAATTACAGCTTTATAATAAAGAGATCACAATAAATTTTAAAATGACATTTTCTTTAAACTATAATTACTTCCTACGTCTGGCCATGTCACTTTTTCATACCATTATCTGATAAAAATTTGACTGTCAAACCCTTATCACTTGGATTTTTACATAGAAATTCATACCATAATGTTATTACATCCTTGTGGGTTTTTGTAAACATAGGGTTTGTAAAGATCTCAAATATTTGACACTGCATAAATTAGATGTTAATTATGCATACATTTCTGTCAAAGAAAGTATGAGATTGTTAAAGGTACCATTCCGTACCCGACCGCAGGCGGTAACTGTAGGCGACGTTTCTTGGCGTCATGTCGCGGCAACAAGTCGCGCCGTCGTGTCGCAGTCATGATTCCGAACCCGACCGCAGGCGGCGGCAGCCCGTATTCCAGTCGGTAGATAGAAGATAGAAAAACCTGTTATCGTTCGACCGTTGGCGGCACTACTGGTCTACGGTCGGGCTACACTTTTCGCCTGTTGCTCGCCCGCAGCTGCTAACGACGCGTCGCTAGCTACGGAAGATAGAAATTCATAGAAACAGTCGTTGTCGCGGGGACACGTCGCCTGCAGTTGACGTCTGCGGTCGGGTACGGAATGGTACCTTAAGGGAGGTCGAACTTTTGGGCTTAGCTGATTGGATCAACTTGCTTATGCGCATAATTTAAACTCTCGTAATGTAAACGACTAACAAAGATTGCAAGCAAATAAGACATAGACAAACAAAGCAAAATCCGTACACTTATTTATGACATCGAGAGCAGTTATTTAACAACATGATTCTAAAACTTGAACATCAATACTCTGTAAAAATACCAATACATGCGAGTGGCAAGCTATTAAACTACAATATTTTCCCTGCACCGCCTAAAGTAAACAATTCGGAAAAAGATAAAAAATTGTTCGAAAACTTGGAACAAACATTCGACAAGAGAAAAAATAATTTATTCGTCCTACGTCATATTTTTGCCCCGCGGCTCTCGTAAAGTTTGCGTATATTACACGTCGGCGTAATAGTGGCATTTCCTACGTGACAAAACATCGGTTGACTGAAATTTTGTATATGTTTTATTTTACGTGTCTATTTGGTTGTTCTTTAAACAGCAGATGGAGTTTCGAAAATAGAGTGAGATGCACAGAAAACTCGAAATTCACATCGTGCCACACCAAGTCTATAGGTAATCTATAGAAATTATTTGTTGATGAATCCACAAAGTAACAGGCTACATACGGTGTGTATATTTTAAAGGCAAAAATATCAAAAATTAAAAAAAATCCACTCTAAATTAAAATCATCGTGATTCAATTATTTCATAGCAGGTATGAAAACAATGATTTTTTCCGTCCAATTCAGTTTTGAACAAGAGAGATTGAAAACAAAATACTGGGTTGTTGTTACAGTAAATAGCGGACAAACAACTGTATCGAATGCCAATAATCCCATTCTATCGATTGCATTCCGGTTTTATCCGGTATTTGCTGTAGGTCAGCGGCTACAGGCCGGCCGCTGTTCGTCGATTGTCAATCACTAGAAAATGTGAATAGTTCTTCATTGGAGCGCTGTCAGGAAAACGGTCGGCTAAAGGGTCCCGCGGGCAGAGGCAACGGTGCAATCCTAATACGGTAGAACAGTTTCCATGACGTTTTCATAGAAATTGTTCTACTATAGTCGTGTCGCGCTGTCGCGTCTCGTGTGTCTGAGGGAGCCTTACTGACTGGCTAATCATATCACCACGATTTGAAATAATTTCGTACACCGTGCTGACATGAGCGACTCAGGAGTATTAACTATTTAGTTGGAAAACTAAGTTATTTTCTTTAACAAGCATGTACGTATAACCATTTGTTACAGGAGGTTACAGCTCGTCATTCCGACCCATTCGATGGACAAAAATGAGATGAAAATCACATGAAAATTACTATAATATTTATTCAGACATATTAATATTTATAAGAGCTTGGGCTTTTCAGAATATGAAGTAGGTACATACCAAAACACAGACATCTTTTAAACAATGACTTCAAATCATAAAAAGTTGCTTTTAACTCCACGTGAAGGGGTTGGATTTAGCCGTACCGGGTACGGCGTTCGCAGAGAACGGTCCGGTTATATGAGTACACTTTATACGAATGGTAGTGCCCGTAAAACGTCAAGTGCGCTGGCCTCTAAATGAAGGCGATACATGCAGTATTACACCTGTCCGACTGCTTTTTATACGTCGTAAAGTCATGTGCATGGGCAGATTGGATACGAATTGTCTCTAGATATAGACTGTTAAAAGTTAAGTTTATTTAAAGCAGGGCGCTAAAGTATTTGATTAAATATTTCGAGCTCCCTTTTTCATTGGCTTGTAACGGATATATTGTAATAGTCTGTTGTATTGCTCTGTTACTTCAGTAACACTAAAAAGAGCTGGGGAGAAGGAAATTGTTTTAATGAATAAAGGTATATATAGCTTAGCCATGCTTAGTAAAGGATGCTATAAACACATGCACAATATAAATTTTGTAAATGAAGAACTTCTACTAAGTTACGTAGCGACAATTCAATCAACAACAAATAATCCCAAATTCAATCAACTTAAAGTAACATACGTATAATACGAAACTAACGCTAGGCGCTGAAAGCGTCTGAGTTCCAGTACCACAAAACATTAGATGACAGCGCCTTATATCGCTAAAATATTACCCGACCAAGTAAAATTGCTCGTTAGTTTCGTATTACACGTATGTTACTTTGAGTTGATTGAATTTGGGATTATTTGTTTCGATACGTAACTTAGTAGAAGTTTTTTGTTTACAAAATTTATAGCTTCTCGTGACGGGGACTTTAGTAGGTACCAGAAGTCTGAATACGTAATTTTCCCTTAATGCACGATTCAGGAACACTAACCTAGCTACGTCGTGATTCTATTAGTCATCAATTCATTATTAATGACAACTACATGAAAAGAGGTACAAGCCGACCAAAATAATACTGAAGTTTAACTCTAAAATGGCTTTCATTTAAGTATTCCATCTAAAAGCCACATCTTATGCCTTCCTGCAGATCAAACTGAATAGTCTCGATGCCATCAAAAGATATAGCGTTAGCGTTGGGGCGTACATAAAATATTATAGAGGCACTTACTGACGCGCCATAAAAGGGAAATGCTCACCCATAATGGTTTAAAATTAAGTTTTATGGGGAAACAGTTACTCAAACTATTATGTACTCTAGTATTTCATTTTATTTAACACTTTCTTGAAATCAGTATCCTGACGGTAAACAAATAGATCTGAAAGACGCTACTGGAACGCGTTTTTGAAACTCAGTGTTCGTAAAACTCGATCTTAAACCTCAATAAATGCAACCGACTTCCAAAAAGAAGGCACTAAAAAGTGCAAAGAGTCTTTGGTTTTGTTTTATTCCTTCCAAAGTCCCTCCATGAGGGATTCCATGGGGTATCTTCAAGATCATGATCAGTTGACTACGAATTGGTAACCAACCAGCAATTTTATTTGATGTTCAGTACAATTATCACAATGCGTGCTCTGTTCATTATTGAGGAGTTCCATGGTTTATCTCCAAAGGTCTTCATCAGATCTTCACCAAAGGAGATTGTTCTGCATCGATACATCTTTCGCCCCGAAACCAATAACGAAGACTTTGCGTGTTCTTAATTACAATTGTATGCCCACGAAGACAAAGTTTGATAACGGACAACTTGCAGAAAGCATTTATTTAAAAAGAAAACAAAGATTTTGAGGTTATATTTATTTAGAAAGAATCCTTTTAATACTTAGAGCTGTGTTCACCGACATTCAGTTGGTTTGTGTCAAACTTCCTAAGGAAAGAACTGATTAAATATCTTAACAGCCCTTTTAAAAGTTGGTGAACTCCTCCCATAATGCCAGTTGAGTTGATTGACATGACATGACAAGGATTAGGGATGCCCATACATTAGATCCTTATCGATATTTTTAAAACAAAATCGATACTGATACCCAGCGTGTTATTTGTAGTAATTGTATAGAAAACATCGCCGGTTTCTTCATCGTGAGGAAACCGGCGTGCCTGAGAGATATTTCTCGAAGGCACGTGAAGCTAAGTCAGAGGCCCATGGGCGGTTTTAAAACTCTGATACGAGGTTAGTCACTCACCACACGAAAAAGAAGAAAGAAAGAAGATAGAAAAGATAATTAATTATTTGGTGATGGATTATGATATGAAAATCGGTTTTGTTGTTGAATTCTTTTCGCAGCTAAGGTGTATGGTCACATGAAGAAATATGTGGTATGGTACTGTAGAGGCTTTACTTCACATCGTTTTAGAATGCAACCTCCGCGAGTTCAGATAGATGGCTTGAATACGAGACAAACATTTAATTTTTATAATCAGAATAGAAAAAACCGGCCGACCTCCGGCTTGTCAAAGGGGCGATGGTAAAATCCGATTCTAGGAATAATTATCCAATGATGATCTATAAAGTGTTTTATTTGTCCCGGTACCGTAGACTGGCGTAGTGTCTACAGTCTCGCGACGTAAAGTGTTATTGGGGTTTTCCATTAGGAATTTCGTAGGATCAGCCCGGAGTTTGGAAGATGGCGGTGTGATACCCCCGTGCCTCGGAAAGCACGTTAAGCCGTTGGCCCTGCGCCTGATCTCTCTCCGGTCGTGTCGGATTGCCGTCCCATCGGACTATGAGAATGAGAAAAGAGAGAGTGCACCAGTGACTGTGCATACACTTGTACACTATGATATCTCCCGCGCCGAAGGCTGCACTCTTCGCTGAGATTCGAAGACCGAATTTAAGCCTATTATATGGCATTTTGTGGTACCAATAAAAACGTTGCACAAGTCACGGAAGATTATTCTCTAGAAGAGGTCCTGCATATATTTATTTAATATAATCATCCATTTCAGTCAACAATTGGCGAAGATATCGCAGTGCATACATTTAAAAAAATATGTTGAATGGATAACCTCCTCCTTGTTGAAGCCGGTTAAAAAGGAAAATTTACTTCACTATAATGCGCTACATAAGGCGCTAATACAAAGCCAAGCCAAAAGTTGTCGATAAAGGTGAGAAAATTTGTCGATAGCGATACGATATCGATAACTATACTATTTTGTTAGATACTAGGGGGTGGTACTCGAGCGTATCATAGACTCCGCAAATTAATGATATTATCAAGTGGTTTCCGAAGGGTTGGGGTTGAAGTGCACGTACTGTCATAATTATATCCCATACCGACAAAGGATGCGTGAGACTGTTCGAGGAAGCTTTTGGCATTTATTGGGTTCGATTCATGTTCTGACGTCGGTACAAACATTTCGCAAAATTTAGAAATTGAATTATAAGGGCAGTCAGTAAGTTGAATTAATAATTAGCTTCTGCGAAAATATATTTCAGAATTTCGAAAATGTGTTGAAAATTCTGAAACACATATCAGATCGCAGAAGTTAATTATTTTTTCCTGAAGCTCGATAATTTTCTTTTCTATATTAATTATGAAAGTAAAATACATAATTGATATGCCTGTAGACCTTTCTACATTGATCTTTGATTCTGACTGTAGGTATGTGAAAAATAGGAATCAATTATCACACCCATGTTTGCACTCAGAGCCGAAAAAAGCGAATGTCAACTAAAAGAAATGTAATGCTTTGCAAATCCTGGATCTACCAAATTCCTCTTGGAAACACTATCGGAAGAGCGCTCTTCGCTGTTTTGAAATGGAGAGCGAAAAAAAAGTCATTGGTGTATATATTCGAGCGGGTAAAGCCCAAAATCCTGGGTTAAACCGTACCTAACTAGACGTATCGAAATCGGGCATCCTTTTGCACTGTGTTGTTTTATTGCCCCCCACTGTGCGTACAGTTACGACCAAATTATTCGACACACTTCAGTTGGAAAAACTCGTATATGATAACAGTGCCACTTGAGGCTGTTTTAGTGCTTTTCTACGGGGAGATGGATCTTTATGCTTTGTGTTTCTGTGACTTTTAAGGCAATAAATACTTTAAGGCTTCATGCTATGAAAATAATTATATTCTGATAAAATCTTTAGCACATACTCTGACTTCGGTTTGACTAAAACTTTATATAGATATCGAAGTAGTTGCCTAGAAATATTAAAACATTATCCATTACAGTTTCTTAATTTAAATTGCTTTTAGAAAGTTACAATCCCTAGGGTCATGAACATTATTTACCTATGTTTATTAAATTATGGATCCAATTTTGTTTGTTTCGTGAATTGCGTCCAATTCTTCAATTTCAAAGTAGAATATTTACATTCCATTAACTCCGGTTATTCTTTTTGTCTTATTCAGAGACGTCAAAGTCAAAGTCAAATAATTTATTTCAATTACACACATAAAGGGCACTTTTGGAACACAAAATTTACAAAAAAATTGAACTGATTCTAGTCGTCCCTTCCAAAAGGTCGTTTTCGTATGGAGAAAAATGGGCAAGCAACTCCCGGTGGAGTCTTATATAACGAATTACAAAAAAAAAACATTAATTATATGTGAAGACGATGCACCTAGAATAAAATTACTACGAGTACCACAATAGGTAAAAAAAAACAATGACAGATAAACTAGATACATGGTGCTCACATATTTACAAACTTTGTAGAAGTATACCTACGACATTCCTAAAATTTTAACAAGTAATTCTAAGAAGTCAGTATGTGAGTTAAAGGAATCACAGAATGTAAAATTGATGTCATAAAAATAATAAATTAGGTATACAATTAAATTAGCAACCCGTTTGATTGAAACGAGATCTGAAATAAAGTCTATATAGACGTGCAAAACAATGAATGGTTCCTAAATGGTAAATATAACATTACGATGTCGTTGCTGTAGTCTTAGGATATTAAAGGAAATATACATTTTCTTCCACGAATCCCTGTTTCGTCCTTTGGTTTTGACATCCGTTCGATCCACTTCATTCCTGTTGTATTCAGCTTAGAGCTTGTTCTTGCTTAATAAAATGTTTGAATAATAATGTTGACACAACAGTATCTGAAGGGTTACAGATATAAATTCGTAACGGACTAGACAATATCCTTCACTTTGAACATACTTTGGTACCGCGCTTTTAAACATGTGACCAAAATGACGTTTAAATCAATGACAAACAACCATTTTCTTTTGCATCGCAGTAGAAAGACAACGTTTACATACAGTATTCAGCAGCTATAAGAATCCGAAGCACGAACGTTAGATATTTCGCCTGAACTGAACAAAACACTAGCAAACGTAACGACGTTTGTACGTTGTTCAAGCCATCTATTTCGACATAGATTCATCCCAAGAGAAATTTCGTAGTGGCAGAATAACGCTCAGTGTAAGCTTTCAATCCAGCACTCACTTGAATAGGATCAAACATTACTGCTAGCTATATGCTTTTTGGAGTTCTGAGTTAAGGTAGAACCACTGGGTCAGTCTTCTTTTTCTATATCCATCTATACACATAAATAAAATTGAGGTGTCTGTTCGTAATGTCAAAGTAACAGCTGTTTTCTAAACGGTCAAGGAAAACATCGTGAGGAAACCGGCATGTCTGAGAGATATTTCTCTCGACGGCATGTGTAGCCAAGTCACATGCCCATGGACGGCTTAAAAACTCTGACCAGGTTAATCACACGAAAAAGAAAGATGAAAGACAAGAAAACAATTTTTTTAAATTTTGTCTGTTTGTCTGTTTGATCAGGCTAATCTCCTGAACGGTTGGACCAATTTTGACGGGACTTTCATTGGCAGATAGCTGATGTTTTAAGGAGTATTTTAGAGTAAGGGTCTACGCGGGCGAAACCGCAAACAGCAGCTAGTACATAGTATAAAACAAACTCGCTTTTTGGGTCTGTCTGTGTAACCGTGTTTTTCTTCCTAATTGCGTAAAGGATTTTATGAGGTTTTCCCCATCATTAAGAGCATTTATATTTAACTTAATAGCTACATTAATATTTCCTTGTAATCAACATGTTCTTTACAATTTCTAACACTAATATTTATTATGTACAAGTATGCAAAGGAAAAACTTAAAATAAAGGGTAGAGCTCATTGGGTATAATAAAATTCGTCCGCATCGCTGTCAGTGGGAAAAGTGCCCAAAAGGCCACTTTGGATATCAAGATAAATATTATCAATCTCACGTAAATCTTATTATTATCTAAATGCGATGATATGGTAACTGAAAATCTTAAATTCATTCATTCACTGGCAAAACAACGCACAGCCTAAACCGCATGGTCAAGAAGCATAAACTTTAGCACAAGAATTTATAACGAAAGTGAGCACTAAAAAAGGATTTTTAAAAATTCACCCCCTTCCTCTCGACTGTCAAGAGGTCTGTTTCAGACCTAAGCAAAATGGCCGCCAGATGACCCTTATCTGTCAAGAGGTCTGTTTCAGACCTGCCACGACTGACATCCGTTTTCTCCAAATTACTACAGATTAATAAATGAAACTCATGCTCAAAGTTGTACAAAAGTATAGAGTATGAAACAAGGATGCCATATAATCTCACATATCAAACATCTGACAATAGTTCGTAACCGCAAAGTTTATTTATTTGCGGCCAGTGCCGAATCCGCTGACAAAGATGGCGGACGCGAATGTTTACATTTAGATATTGTTGATTTTGTAAATGTTTTTGTTAAGCAATAACAAAAACAACCTTTGTGTTGTGTTTTTCCATTAGTAAATATCATCTTACAGTAGAATGTACATTTAGATTCGAATAAAGTGCAATGAGAAATCTCGTGTGATCCAAAGTTTGTGGCGGTTTGTGTTGCGGTTGTGATTCAAGTGCCGTGATGTGAAAACTGATAAAAATATAAAAAAAACAACAGTAAAGCTCTAACTGCGTTAGCATGTGGCCTAAACAATAGATAAGCTACGATAATGCTTCTTTGTTTGAGTCTCCTCGCTTCAAAACAGTTATTTATAAACGATCCTTTGTTCACGGTATCGGGTTGCCCGGGTGACGTCATAAGTTTGTTTATTATATTATTGCCGGTGGTTTGAAAAAAAAGTATGGGAAGGTATGGTTTTTTTTTTGATTAATTTAAAATAGTATATATTTATGTTAAGAAAAAAATAAAAAAAATAAAAATACTTTAAATTGAAAAAACCCCCTCCCGACGCATTTACATTAAAATTGTCAATATATTATGAAGCACAACTGTACTTATCCTGTTTTTATGTGTTAGCTTATTTCATAACGATTCCAACAACATAAGTTCTTAATACAGCTCCCATACAAAACTTTAGCTATCGTCAATTTAATCTCAAGTGGTATCGGGTTACGGGCCCATCCAGAAGTGACGTACAGATGACCACCCCGGGACTTTTTTGGACCTTCCGGGGGCTATACAGTTGAGAGGCGGGATTAAATAGGAGACGAAAGTTTGTATGGAATTTCGTCAGTTGCCGATGAGAAATCCCATCGATTGCACGGCCTGTATTGCACAGATATTTAGTTTTTTTTTTTTTTTCAATTTATTTTCATATTTTGGCTACCGTAATTTTTTTTGCCAATTATAATTTATTGTTGGATTAAAATAAAAGTGATACCTATGAACGTACGAGATTCAATTGTAGACTTTTTATTATTATTATTTTCTAACTACAGTGCTTGCCACGGTTTAAGGGGTCTCGTGGCTTAGTAGTAACAGCCGCACGGGTCGATCGATCAGGTTAAGCTACCCTTGCCGCTGTCAGTCCGTGGACTGGTGACCATCTTAAGATTAATTCTTGGATCATTAACAGTCGTTACGGGTCGTCAGAAGCCCGAAAGTCTGACAACCAGTCTTACCATCGTGTTACCAAGTAACTAGGCAGTCACTCCATGTAAAATATTGGTATTCAGCTGCATCCGGGTATACAGGAAGCCGACCCCAACATAGTAGGAAAAAACTAGGCAGATTGATTGTACTTGGCACGATTTATTTACCGTCTGTCAACAAGCTTCCATAGTGATCCATACAACACTGACGACCGTGCCTACACACGGCGAATAAATCGTAGGTTTTCACGGCAAGAACACCTTGTGTATACAAAAGGCCTTATTCTTTGACAGGTTGTATGAAATGGCAATAATACGGCAAATTGACGAAGGTTGTCAATTTGATAATTAATTAATATCCCTGACTGTACAAAAAACATTTTTTTTATATAAAATCTTGTCATGCGGAACACTGACTACGCATCCCTTACTGTAACGACTGTTTCATATTTTTCGCTTTGAAATCTAAATGTCGCTGCACGCTCCAAATTCACGCCTTGTTTATTTACTTGGACAGCAGAATTCTTTTCTAAATGTCCACAAAAGACGTGACAACTTTAACTTTTGTACAATCTGTTCTTGAGTTTTTCTAACTAAAACCCACCCGTGTTCCTTCCGTTGCCTTTGTGCCGGGGCCGCGATATCCCTTTCGGACAAACTCGCAACCCTGGCAGGTCTGTTTCGGTCCGTTTTGAATGTTATCTGTGTTATTGCCTCGTTAGTCTTGTGATCGCAAGCGTCTCTACTAAGTCCGAAGTCCTGGGTACGATTCCCAAGTCAGGCAGTGTTATTGGGTTTTTCCTCAGCCCGGAGTCTGGATTTGTGCCCGGTTATTAGCAATAGGCTCGCTTATTCCATGGGACTTAAACATGTAGGTACCTACTATAGCTACTATAGGCAATTAGGGATCACGGGTGCTCAGAGTGGAAACTCTGTCCGCCCACTGAGTGACCTCAGGGAGGACGTATGACGACGATATGTATATTATAAGTTTATAAACTATATATGTACTTGTGTACCTATTTTATTTATAACTAGCTTCTGCCAGCGACTTCACCACATCATACTACAATAACAGCCACATTTTTATAAAACTTTTCTGTATACTACGTTTGTAGTTTTGTTCTCAGCAGCCAAAATATACAGAGAGTCAGAACTCGGTAGCAAGTAGGATTTCTAGGTATTTTAAAATAGATAGGGTACAACAGCAGATACATGGAAATAGTATGTGGATACAAGGAACTAACGACACCATGTTGTTTTTACAAGTTTTTATTTAACTTGTCTTGCCTTAGTTAGTATGTATGGGTCAAATCTTGCCAGCTAAATTAAAACAATTTCTTCTTATCCTACGGATTTGAAATTTTGCATGTTGATTATGTTTCGAAGACAATGCATTTTGTCGATAAAATATCTGTGGCAAATTCAGAAATGCCACCAACAACGCCCCCCTGTCAGTGTCATTGAAGCGCCTAAAGATCCTTGTTGTTTAAAAGGCACTTATGTAGATAATATAGGGTCTAGGTACCATAATGTGATAGATAACTGATGTTACTCGTCGTTTTTATTGGACGGTTTTACGTTACAGATTTCACCAACCAGACGTTGACCTAGACAGCGTTTTACAGCATCCCGACACTTAAAAATTTAATGTCACTTTTATGCGATTTTAACGTCGCTAAATCCCTTAATGCTTTGGCCCTAGCTTCAATACCTAGAAAATCGTTTTAACGTCCTTTGCTCACTACTGTTGCGGCATGGTATAAATGAGTAACAGTATTACGTCTTATAAAAAACGCCACGCTTCGAAATCTCAGTGTACGCAACAGTCTCGAGTGCGCGGCAATTACGCACGGACGCGGAAAGTCTTGCTACCGAGCGGCCGTAGGTAATTATGTCAAGGTCACTGCTGAGACGTAATACTGTCACTTTATTATACTGTGGTTGCGGTATGCGGTTACATAGTGATATTGGAAATGCAATACATTGGTTATGTAAGTACCCACTGATAATAAAAGTTGCATATCGGACGATAAGCGGTGGTGGGCAAACCATCAAATTAATTATTTTGTTATTGGCTGTTTTTAGCCTTTTCATTTTCTATTTTTAGCCTTTTCATTTTCGTTAATTGTTTCGCTTCCGTATTTCATGTAAGTGATAACATTATGCCAGCTGCTTATGATAGAGTCATGGAGCCTAGTTCGCACTATGCTAATTTATTCAGTCGGTTAGAATTTAGTAACGAAACGAAAATTATCACAATAAAACTGTGAATTTCCGCCACTGGACTAAATAACTAAACGTTGTCTAAAACCTAGTCTCGTCATTTTCATAATAACGTCAGATTTATATTGCTTCATGCTGCTTTTTTTTATTGGCTTCTCTCATGTGAACTTAGGAGGTTGTTTCCTGTGGTAGAGGCCTTAATTTATTGAAGTAGCCACAGCATAAAATTTTTGAACTATGCGACTACACGCTAAAGGGGGTGGGGAGGATTTTCTGGATTTGATCAGGCAAGCGAATCATATTCAGTCACAATCTCATAAGGGGCATGCGCTAAGGTAGCCCGCGAAATTCAATTTGTTTTAAGTTTTTTACATTCTGCAGGTCAGTGTTAGGTTTTATGTTGATTAAAATATGATTTGCGAGCGTAACCAATATGGCTTTACATAATTATAATCATGACAATCAGCAATACAACTCCATATGTAAGCACAATCACCAAATGTCATGATTTCATGAAATAGTCATTCAATGCAATTATAAGAGCTAAGAGAGTTGTATTGAACAATTTTATGATTATAATTCTATAAATAAACATTTGACATGATACTGACCTGCAAATTGCAAAAAAGGTAAGAAAATTTGAATTTCGCGGGCTACCTTGACTCTTTCACCTTAAGCGACAATCAATGTCAAAAAATTACGTAACATCATAGATATTTTAGACAGATTTAGAAAATACGGGAATTATCTTCTGAGGGGCGTACCTCGCCGGGACGCCATGGCGATGTCGCCAGGTCGCGCTGGTAACTAAACGTATACAGCCATATAGTGAGTGGCTCACCTGGTGTCCGCTTACTATACATTTTGTTGGCGACAAGACCTGGCTGCGGCGCCACGGCGCATGGTGTCCCGGTAAGATATGGCTCTAACCATCTACATTATTTCTTCGTCTTTTCTTCCCTGTGGGGTACGGGTGTCGCTGGGGGAGGACAGTAAGGGACAGGCTGGATCGGATTAAACTTCATGCTGCATGGTTGTGGCAGGCTATATAGGTACCTGTCGGGGATCATGGAAGGCGCACAAGATCTCATGATCCCCGGTCCAAGTGTGGAAAGTTTTTACCGGGATGGTTTTTAATAAGTAGGAGTCTGACAGACCCCTTCGCCTGCCCCAGGGTGGAGGAAAAACTAGCCTATATAGGTACCTACATCATGATACACATACTGTAATTATGATAAAAGCCAGTAAGCAGCAACAAGACTGACTGACTCGTTGATCTTGTGGTCATAAGCACTAATGCTAAGTATAGGTCCTGGGTTCGTTTCCTAGGTCGGGCAAAGTGTGTGTCGTGTTGGGTTTTTCTATAAGGAATTCTCAATAGCAGCCCGGAATCTGAATTTTGTGCCCGGTTGATGGCGATAGGGTCACCTAGAACTAAAACACAACTGGCGAAATGTGAGTGTACCATAGTGTACCATACCATACCATACCATACCATACCTCTGCCTAGCCCCTCAGGGAATACAGTCGTGATGTTTTTACGTAGCAGCAATGTTGACTCTAAAATTAAAAGATTAGTCTTCCAACTAACACTTAGTAACAAATTGCAACAAAAACACAGAACAATATAATCTTTGTCTACGCGGCGTCGTTTCTCTAAAAAGTCCGCAGAGCGGTACCCGTGTTCAGTCGCATACTCCTTTAAATCCGTGGACTGAGAAAA
This sequence comes from Agrochola lota, assembly GCA_947364205.1. Taxonomy (NCBI): domain Eukaryota; kingdom Metazoa; phylum Arthropoda; class Insecta; order Lepidoptera; family Noctuidae; genus Agrochola; species Agrochola lota. The sequence continues at coordinate 9,163,681 of OX376223.1, read as the reverse complement.
TAGGGGCAGACATATTGTATGTTACTTCCTTGTTTCCATTTCAGACAGCTTAAAGTGAAACGTGCTGTTATGCTTTATACTACGCTATAGTGGGACAATTTAAAGTTTCAAACATATCTTGTTTATTATTGCTGGAATCAGTGGAGTTTATTATAGGGAAATATTTAACTGAACGTCTAAAAAGTTATGAAATGGTGGCCCAGTCGTAACGGCCTTGACTTACCCAAGCAGGCGCTTTACTTTGTGTAAATAATTCCATCACCACTGCTTTCAAAACGGTGAAGGAAAACATCGTGAGGAGACCGGCATGTCCTAGAAACAAAAATTCGAAGACATGTGACATCTACCAACCCACACCGGGCTCGCGCGGTAGATTACAGCCCACTCTCTCCTGAAGAGAGGAGGCCTGTGTCCCAGCAGTGGGAACATTATTGGCTGATTATGCTAAAAGCTTATTGACCTTCTAATGATGAACACTTTTTTAAATTAATGAACCTCTAAAAACTTTTTGCGCTTCTACTGATGCACACTTTGTTTAAATAATGTAGCCTCTTTTTAACTTGTGGCCTTTTCACACATTTGGTCGTATTATCTAAGCTGGGGTACGCCGACCAAGCAGCTTAGGTTAGGTTGGTACCGTGAACAACCACGCGTGAGCCGAATTGGTTGCAGTAATTAAGCTAGAGCGAGGGCGCGGGGCGAGCGACCGATGCAGTGACACATGGAGCTGCATTGGTCTCAGCTTCGCGAGGTCCTGGTGGTGGAATGGCGGGACAGGCTTTCACGCCCTACCGCCGGCCTCGACATCATCGAGGCGGTCCGGCCGGCGCTCGAGCGCTGGCTCGAGAGCAGGCACGGCTCCCTGTCGTTTCGGGTGACGCAGGTGCTCTCGGGGCATAGTTGCCTCGGGAAGTACTTGTGTCGCATAAACAGGGAGCCGGACGCCTGGTGTCACCACTGCGTTGACTGCCGGGAGGACACGGCGCGGCATACGCTGGCAGAGTGTGCCGCTTGGGAGGAGCCACGCCATGCCCTCATCTCAGAAGTAGGCAGTGACTTGTCGCTTCCGGCCCTAGTATGCGATGGTCGGCAGCGGCGAGTCGTGGGACGCGGTGGTTTCCTACTGCGAGACAGTCGTCTCGCAGATGGAGGCTGCGGAAAGGGAGAGGGAGATCTCGTCCACTCACCCGGCCCGCAGCAGGCGCACCGGGCGTCGGCGGCGGGCGGATAACGCCCTCTTTCAGCCCCCCTAAATGGTTCCAGGGGCGACGGACTCGGGGACGTCTGTCGCCCCCCACACATCAGGACCCGAGGTGGCGGCGCGTAGTGTTCCACGCGCGCCCCTCTGAGATGTCGCGGGGGCAGTCAAACACCTCACTCCCCCCCCCTGACTCGAGGAAGCCCGCGGTGGCGGGCCGGCACCAGCCGGGGGTTGCGGAAGATTTCAAGTTCCCGCGACCCCCGGCGTAGGTGTGAGTTGGAACACCGGGGTGGTTTTTAGTCAGCAAGAGTCTGACAGACCCCTCCGCCCGCCCTAGGGCGGGGGACATCCATGAGGATTTTCCACTCAGGAGAAAAAAAAAAAAAGGTTAGAACTGTGACCAACCACGCACGAGCGGAGCGAGCGAAACGAGCGGTGCCGCGGCAGCGGACGGCGAGCGCTACATCTAAAGTGGTCGGAGTTACTTGGTTAATTAGTATTTTTAGGACTTCATAATTGAAATTATCTGAGGTTCACAAAAAGAGGCGCAATCATTATATTAGAGTGGTCAATAATATTTTTAGGGTCGCAAAATGGGAATTACTAGAGGTTCGATTAAACACATTTAATATAGCACTAAAGCTAGAGAAATGTATGAATAGTCAGTATATGTAATTGAGTTCTTATCTCTAGGCCCGCTTGAATCATAAATCACTAAATACATTTAGCACTAAACGAATTTAAACATCGTTCGGTTTCTGTCAATCAGTTGAAGAAAAAAAAACTAAAATTGAACTTGGAATCATTAATTATTTCTCTATATTTTTTTAAATAATTTATATTTGTTACATCTTGTTTGTGTGTGATCTTATTTATTTGAAATTAATAGATTTTTCCTAATGATTTTTAGACGTATAATTTGCATAGACGTATATCACAAATTTAAATGTGATATTATAATATCTGTGATATTGTGATATTATTGTAATTATATTAGATTTTTTAATGATAACTATTGTTAATGTCTATTTACTACATTTATTTTGAATTATGCTACTAATCATATTTTATGAAATTGTTGTGCCCGACAATCCATGTGAACATGTGTTATGCAATAAAGAATTGTATTGAATTGAATTGAAGATAGTGCTTAGTGGTACTAGCGGGCTGTTATATAATTTAACTAGCTTCTGCCAGCGACTACGTTCGAGTGGAAGTCGATCACAGCCTATGTTACTCGCTGATAATTTAGCTTTTTATAGCTGAAAGATTTTTTTAAAATTGGTTAAGTTTTTTTTGAGTTTATCCATCACAAACATTATTTTTTTCTCTTTATAATATTAGTTTAGATAACTTTTTACGTGATTTTCAAAACCTTAGTAACTTCATATTACTATGAGGCCTTGGTAGACCAGATCTAGTCTCTGATCACTACATATTAAATGGAACGTTCATTGTAACATTGCTTGAACTACATCACAAAACCACCGACCTGGTCAGTTGCAAAGCAATTTGTGATTGTATCTCAAATACAATCAGGTTCCCATAAAACTTGTGGATTCGTGTGGTTTAAAATAAAACATTCATTTTTTTATTATCCATAGAAATATTGATTGGGTTCTAGAACTACATCGGCGTCTTTACCAAGCGATACATCTTGGCCCGCAAATTTTTTATTATTCGTTTCGACTACGGTTTTGACAAACCTATAATAATGTGCATTCCTTTCAAATTTTTTGGTGCCATTTGCTTTTTCCCATTTTTTAATCCAGTCTTCATACAAATCATCAACTTCGTATAGATCATATAGTTGCATGTCTTCTAGAAATTTATGATTTCTTTCCATCTGCAATGCTTTTTTGTTTTCATGCTCCATGTTATCATCTACAGTTTAAAATAGATGTTTGATTAGGTATAGTTTAAGTTTGAGGTTTGTGTTTAGGAGATATGAAAGCCATGATTAAGTAATAGAACAATTGTAGCAAAACAAAAATAAACCAGTGAGCTGCAACTGGAACTCACGCACTAACGGTTCCGTACCAAGAAATCTGTTGAACAAACTCAGAACCAGAACACCCGTTGATGCGTTTCTATAATGGCTCCAAACCAGATAATTATAAAGATATAAACACAAATAAAAAGCTTCTTACATGGTTTCATTTGTATTCCATAATGTTCATTTATTTCTTCAGGATTCAGATCTGCAAATCGGTTCAGCTGGTAAGCAATGATTTGGCCTGGATGTTCCTTATTTAGTTTATTAACTTTAGCTAAATTGCTAGCAAAATTATTAAACCCCTTTTGTTCAGTTTCCTGATCGGGATACACTCTGTCATAGGTTTCTTTGAACCGTTCAAATAATGTCAACTGCAGATTGAAAGCTGCTGGCAACGCTGTAATATTTTTTACTTCTGATCCTACACAATTAAAACAAACAATAATATTAATAAACGCTGTGATCATAAACAATACTCGTACCATTTTAAAAGAATCTTTTTGCTGTAATGTATTTTTATAAGATCAATATACAATACAATAGGCAATATGCACAGGCACGTAAGCAATATCCGATCAATTTTCCGTACAGTTCCACACCTAATCGATTTGGTCCCACAGATATACTTGATCTAACAAACGTTGATTGAAAGTATAAAAGTCGAAACACAAAAGAAAATGTTAATCACAAAAACAAATATTATCATCTCAATGTGTGTTATCTAATTCAGCATGAAACAGACGAATTGAAAATCTCCACGGTTATAAGTGGCTAACAGTCGTCTTCATTAAATCTCTTGTTATCTGACATTGTATCGATACAATAGGAGAGATTCCGAGAGTTCTCAACAGAATGAGGGAAATTTACATTACAAACAAAAAGAGAAAAGGAACATCCCAGACGTGAAATTACAACCGTTGGGATCGTATCATGGTTCAGTAAAGCTGGCGCAAAATAATATGGCCTTAGAGGGCCTATTGAGCATTTGGAACGAGGCTTTATTTATCACTGACTTCACAGATCCACCACCGACCTTCTTGGAAAAAACATATCATTGTAAATTATAATAACGAACAGATTTCTCGGTAACAAGAGATTTTCACGTCTGCTAAACCTAAATATTACTATTGTAAACAATGTCTGGACCGTATCCAAATATTTGCATACCGACATACTTGTGCTTTGATAAAAGTATGAAATGAATTAAATAAACAGAAAGTCTAGATAGGAATAAATTTAGACTGATGTCAGAGCTAAAGGTACCATTCCGTACCCGACCACAGGAGGCAACTGATGGCGACGTTTCGTGGCGTCATTTCGCGGCAGGCAACACGTTGCGGCGTCATGTGGCTGCAGTCATGATTCCGAACCCAACCGCAGGCGACAAGTGCCCGTATTCCAGTCGGTAGATAGAAGATAGAAAAACGTGACTATCGCTCGAGCGTTGGCGGCACTACTGCTGGTCTGCGGTCGGGCTGCACGTGTCGCCTGTCACTCGCCCGTAACTGCCAACGACGTGTCGCTAGCTACGGAAGGTATATCATAAAAAATCATAGAAACCAGTCGTATCGCAGCGACACGTCGCCTACAGTTGCCTCCTGCGGTCGGGTTCGGAATGGTACATGAATTAATCTTGTAAATTGTCAGTTATAGAAGAAACGATCATTGATCACGCTTGCTCACAAATGATGGTCCTTCTAACCCAGTCTGGCTAGGTTTTCTCTACATATTTTCCTTTAGCGTAAGTAAGTCAGTGCCTAAGTTAACTTACCAAGCTCAAAGGTAAAAGAGAAAGTCACGTTAGTACAGGAAGTATATAGTTAGGAATGTTGCAGTGCGGTGAAACGGCTCTCGAAGAGTTATAAAAAATATTGGTTATAAAAATGTACAAACTAACTAAACTAGTCTCTAGACTGGTATAACACGACATATACGTAGACATATGAAATATCTACAGTAGTAACTTTGGTCTAAACATTAAACAAAAATTTAACTGACACCTTTCCAACTTTTACTTACCCAATCTAAAATTACAAAAGCTGATCCATATCAAGATCAAAGATCAAACTTCAGGATAACAAACGGAGTATACATTACAAAATTGTGCATTAGTACATCAAAGGCAGTATAATCGAATTTATGCATACATAATATTCATAAGGAAGACCTATGCTATCAATAGTGAGGGCACGAATTTAATTTGAGCCCTTTGATCCAATATAATATTCAGAGGTCGAACTTTAAATGCGTTAGACCCAGCGGTAATCTCGTCGTGTCCTTGCGATTAAAATTTTCCCATAGTTAGGACGATGTAGTAGACGGAATTTGATAATTAACGTAGCTAGTAAAAGCTATAAAAATGTATGTATTTTTAGGTTTTTACAATGTAGGGCAATGATTCTAAATTCTAAAACTAAGCTGCAGCCTAATTCTATTTCAATCAAACAAAACTAGAACAAAGATTATAAATTCATTATTCATTATTTAATTTACAGTTTCGTGAATGAAAGAGGTGCCTATTTTTTTTTTTCTTTGGCTCATATCTGATAAACATTGTTTTCTCCGTATTTTAACCCGAGCAGAGCTCGGTAGCCCAAAGTTTAGAACAAGATGGCTACCTTAGATTAAAGACATGGCAGCATGGCATTAGTAGGTACCTACTATCATGGCAGCTTGGAATTAGTTAGTACTTACTATTATGGCATTAAATAATTAGTATGAACTTTCCTATACTATTAAATGAGCATTTTCTATTTCCACCAGTAGAGCCCGGTACTTAACTAATTATTAGGCAAAGAGATATATAGAATGACAAAAGTGCTTCCAGCTAAGGGCCAATTTAATTATCCTGATACAATCAACATTACAAAAAATGTAGGTCAAGATTAACAACAAAACGAATTTACTTTATCACACTAATAATAAAAGCTGAATTACAACAGATAAGTGTCAATAAAACTAACGAAAGTTGTCCGACAAACACGACAATGTAGGCGATGTCACAACTAATAGTCAACTAATCAGATAACAAAACTTGTAGTCTCCTCTCGCAAACCAAACTTTGTATCAATATTTTCGCTCAACGTAATGTCCACGCCCGTATTGACTTCCATTTTTTCATCTGAACGAACTTGTATACGAATGATTTTATATGTTCACGTCCCTTTTCAAATACCATCAAACTCAAACCACGGATGATTTATTGTTGAAATATCGGTGCACGGTATCCGCCACAAAACGATACGACGCCTAAAAATGTATTGCCAAATAATAGGACCACATAAATCTCTGTATTTTATAACGCAAATGAGAAACCGCTATCGAATCAGCTCGTGAAGGGATCGCGCAACGGGTGACGTAATCATAATTATTGAGCTTTGCAGAGCTGGGCCTATAATTGCGAATGTCCAACCGTAATCAAAATCCCTTTGGTAATCAAAAAATTTTGATCTCTGCAAATTAACACGATTGGAAGAACGATTGGACAGGTGTGTTTTTTTACCTGTCGTTAACACGGCTTGCTTACGTTTAGGCGTGCGTTACGTTGTGTGATCACGATCACCTATAATATTATGAGGCTATTATTCTTTTAGAAGCCGTTCAACGTACATAATACGTGACTTTTTTCACAGATGAGAAGACAAGAGCTCACGGATGACACTCTGTCGGCGAAAATTGATTTTCCAGAGGAAATATTGTAAATTTTCTAGCTGCGCCAAGATGAACGCAGTGTCAGCGAAACGTCAGGGTGTACTTTGTTACTCGGTCATAAATACTTCCACTGTCGATTTAAGCTTCATATCGGAGCTTGAATCAGTCTCGCAGTACTAAACAAAGTGTAGGTAGGCTACAAACACTTTTTCACATAAATGATAATTGGAAAACAGTTTTGTGACGGCTACTTATAAGATGAAACGAGCACAAATTTCTGGTATTTTTTTCCTTGTTTCTCATTACGAATTGAATTAGCACTCAGCATTAAAAAAAACCGGCCCAATACGTGTCGGACCACGCACAATGGAGGGTTCGGTAGTTGGGATGAATGTATCCTAAGAACAAACGTAACATTGTAGTTGAAAAACATGTTCGGAATGTATGGGAAAGGTTTTATCAACCGCAAATGTAAGTTGGTCGATTATTACTCGTTTACTTGTAGGGCCTACTTAGTTGTAATAATTTTCCTTTTGATTTCTTTATATAAACTACTGTTGCGAATTTTTTCACTTACCCAAAATCAACCAATTAGCTGACACTTGACTCTAACAAAAATTTGCACTTTAAAGCTTGATATTTCGCAAACGGATCCCTAAATACAAAACGGGTTTTCACAGACACACAAAATTGGAACGACCTTTCTAACGATACCCCACACCATAGAACAGACGAGAAATGAAAACATCCCCACTTTATGTACCCATTTTTTTTTTCATTTTTTCTAATTACAGCTTTCTATTACTAACAGTCTCTGAGCTAAACCGCGGGCAGACAGACACAGACGGAAGACATGGTGAAACTATAAGGGTTCCTTGTTGACTACGGAACCCTAAAAATCCACAATTGGGATGTTTATCTTCCCTGAAGAACCATTTCTTTCCTGTAAAATCATTATCGCTATTTTCGTTTCGCAATCAAAGCTTTATTGGATTTTTCACAAGCGTCAGCAATCTATACAGTATTGGCAGCTTCCTTTCCACGTTTTGTCTCGTCTATGGTATTATGATTGCAGGTAAAAAGTAATTGGATTTCTTTGGAAAGAGTTCACAGTTCATGCTTTTTGATTTCTTTGATGTGAAAGTCCTAGCCCGTAAGTTTGGAGACAGCATCTGCTTTGCCGATTCATTACACGTACTGTACGACACAACTTAGATGTAGCATCGGCAAAATTCGTAAAACCGATCACCATCCGAACTGAGTGCGCCTTTAAAATCACCAATCTTTATTATTGCTTTAGGTGAAAATGATCTTTACGAAAACGCAATAACTTGTAAAGTCATATACCCAAATACAATCGTAAAATTGAAATGAATGAATGAAAATTTTAAAATTTCTTCTACATCTAAGTTGTGTTGTACTGTACCAATGTGTTTTTCTCGATATCATAATATCGCACCAAAGTATATCTAAGACACCGTTGATTTACGTTGGAAGGAAAATCGTTAGGAAATCTAGAATCTTTTATATTTCCAACACGCTGTGAAAGAAACCTAATCTCAATTATATCATTTCCAGGTAAATATTGGTAGCGTTTGAAAAAAAAGCGGCCACGAAGGGCTCCGTATCATCGTACACTATTTAACACTTTTTTATGTATGTCAATTGTCCGATTTCTCCGTCAATTGTGGACCGATTTAGAAAAATATTTTTTTTGTATGAAAGGGTATGCTCCCGAATATTATATCATATAAATTTTATTAACTTTGCTTGGATAGTTTTTGAGTAAGCTTCAATAATACGTATTTTTCCCACTTAGTATATTGTGGATGATATGATAACTTCCAGTTACTGTTATTTACATAGCAGGTAGTGGTATTCGAATTTGTGTGGGGTAGGTACCACAACTAAAAAGTGTCAAAAAAAACTTTTTACAAAAAAAAAACAACCGACTTCCAAAAAAAAACACTACAAAGTCAAAAATAACTTTAATTTCGGAAGTCGGTGGCAAAAAACGAAAATTCAAAACCAAAGACACCGACTTCCGAAATTAAAGTTATTATTTACTTTGTAGTGTTTTTTTTTGGAAGTCGGTTGTTTTTTTTTTGTAAAATGTTTTAAATTAATACTTTACTATAAAAAAACACGATTCTTGTCGACCCTCTTAAATTTTGAATTTAAAAGACAGCGGAACCTTAGAGGGTCATGTTGGCACCCTTTGTGAAAGGAACCCTAAAAGCGATTTTTTCAGGATTTATCTCCGAAATAAATATAATGGCTTCCACCTGACATTAGGGACTGCCAAACTGTTACAGTTTTTAAAAGAAGAGTGAAAGAACACTATCTGTCCACTTTGTCATAGTTGCATATTTTCTATTTATTATTTTTTATTACATTATAATTAAGTATATTTATTTTAGAAGTATGTATGTAGGTTTATTCTCATATTGTCTGTTTATAGTTAAATTAGTGAATAATTAAGTGTTTTTATTTTATGTATTATATTATTTTCTCTTCTAATCTTACACACGTTGTCACATCTCTTTAACTACTTTCCTATCGCAGGTATGCTGGAAGAGATTTCTTTAGAAATAAGCATCACCTTTGTACGTACTTTTCTGTTCCTTTCTTCTTGTCTATTTCAATGTGTGTACATAAACTGTTAAATATATTAAATATATATAATGGATGTGAGAAATAATCCACAAAAACATCATCCTTAAATCCTCATTCCACAGATTATATAGATTAAAGCCGTTCTGAAATATTTATGTATAGTTAACAGTTAATATTACAATATCGGTTCTCTACAAATTCAATATAGGAGATGAGTGTTTACTCCACTGTAGTTAAGCACAAAGGAATTTCTCTATCATTATTAATACGTAATAAACATCTATTATAGTTGTTTAAATTAAGTTATAACCGGATTTATTAAGATATGAGGGTAATGAGAAATGTTATAGAATCTTGTTGCTGTTTACAGTATCCTACATAAATAATGGCAGCTTTTATACTCTATTGTATGACTAAATAATAGTACCTGGTCGACCGAGCTCTGCTCGGGTGCAAATAAAGAATGCTCAATAGTAAGGATAGTTCATACTAATTACATATATAGTACATACTAATTCCATGCTGCCATGATAGTGGTACTTACTATTTCCATGCTGTCATGATAGTAGGTACTTACTAATTCCATACTGCCATGGCAGTAGGTACTTACTAATTCCATGCTGTCATGTCATTATTTTATGGTGTCATCTTTCTAAATCTTGTTCTAAACTTTGCGCGACTGAGCTCTGCTCGGATGAAAATACGGAGAAAACGATTTTTTCCAGATGTGAGACCTAGCTAGATCAATTTTTCTCCGCGGCGAACTCCTAACTTTCATTGAAATCGTTAGAGCCGTTTTCGAGAACGTGAAATATACTCGTTTAATAGTATAGGATTTGAGTATTCGGCAGATATAGTCTGTAAAAAGCTTACCGTGAAAAATTTGGTGAAGTAAGCTGTCAGTTCACCTCATGCTAGGGATTGACATTAACGGTTGACAGAGCGGCTGGTAACGGAAACGGACTTCTTATTTTCATACCAACAGTGGGTACAACGCATGTGTCGGCCAAGTCAAAGTAATACATAAGAATTCATAACGTACATACATATTCTTATGAAAGCGACGTGTCGCTAACTACGGAAGGTATTTCATAGAAATTCATATACCTACACCAGTCGTGTCGGCTTATTCCACAAATCCCCCCTGAAAATCCCCCTTAGGGGGAAAAATGGAATCTTTAAAAAAAGTGTGGAATTACCCCCCATATTCCCCCCAAGGGGGGAAACTGGAATCGAAAAACATACTTATTCCACAGATCCCCCCTGAAAGTGTCCCTGAGGGGGAAAACTGGACTCTAAAAAAAAAAGTCTTGAATTCCCCCCTGATAATCACCCTTACGGGGGAAAACTGGAATCTGAAAAAAACCAACGACCAGAAATCCCCTCTGAGATTCTTAAAATTTAGGACTGTTTCTGCTACCGGCGCTGGGCGCCGATTTTTTTTGCCGGTGCTGGTTGATAAAATATTTACCGACGAGCGCCGGCAGATATTTTACTTAGATAACCTAGAAAGCAGGAGCGAGCGTAGCGAGCTTGGGAATAATTTTTAACTATTCAAACACTAATAGGAGCACCGCCAAGCCCTTCGTCGACCTAGTCAATTAAGCTACGTACGTATAATAATGTTTTTTCGTAAACTGTCTAATTACTAGTCAACCGTGTTCTCGTTTACGAGCGATTGTTTTATATTATTTTTTCTCTTTATCTTTGTACTACATTTTTACTTTCTGAAAATTGCCATAAAAAAAAGACTGATTGATGATTATATAGTCGTGTTTTTGTTAATTACATTGTCACTATTTTTTTAAATTACTTTAAGAGCGTAGAAATCAAAGCATAATTCTGTGAAAAAAGGACTGATTAATGATTATATAGTCGTGTTTTTGTTAATTATATTGTCACTATTTTTTTAAATTACTTTAAGAGCGTTGAAATCAAAACATAATTCTGTGAAAAAAAGACTGATTAATGAGTATGTATTATAGTGTCGTTTTTTGTTAATTACATTGTACCTAATCACTCCTTTTTTATTTTCTTTAAGAGCGTAGAAATCAAAATTAAAAATAAGGGGGAAAAGTGGAATAATCCAAAATGATAAGGGGACTTTCTGGTTTTTTTTTACATTAGGGTCCAGTTTCACCCTTGAGGCAGATTATCTCAGGGAGGAAAAGTGGAATAACTCAAAATGAAAAGGGGACTTTCTGGATTATTTTTACATTAGGGTTCAGTTTTGCCCATTGAGGGGGATTCTCTCAGGGGGGAAAAGTGGAATAAGCCGTCGTGTCGCGGCGACACGTTGCCTGCAGTTGCCGCTTGTGGTCGGCTTCGGAATGGTACCTTCAGGGTGTTATAATATTTATTTTGAGGGTGAAAATAATTAATAATGTCTTTCCTTTTAAAGAATTTAGGACAGGAATATCAAAAGTAGAATCTCTATGTTATTCTGAAATCACCAAATATTCGTCGCGATGATTATATCAGTAATACCGCATTTCAACAAGATATTCATTCATCTACCGTCGAAAGTAAGAAGATTATATATATTTTTAAATGCGCTTAAATTTACTCTAAAGAAAACATACATCTTAATAAATCGTATCCTATATGCATAGTATCCTGTAGAAGCTTATAGAGAGCCAGCGTCAGCAAACCGATCGGTTTTCATGGTCCTAGCTAAGCCGGAATGCGAGTACAGAAACAGGTAGCAATTTTATAAAATTCTGCCCTTTTATGATTTACCCCCTGTTCTTCAAAAACGTCTGCTTCATGATACTAAAACTATATATACTGAGAGACAGACCCGAACATAAACTAGGACATGGTCCCAAGCTGTAGATAGCAGCACTTTGACTGCTCGACGTCCACTCGGTACGTAATAAAAACGACTGATGTACACAGTTTACCAACAAACATGTTGATGCTTCTTGTTTAATCACCTTTCAAACTTGTAACCCAAGTTAACCCTGGGACACTTAACCCAACCAGCCACAACATAGTACTGGGGACTAAGCAACTTAAGTGCTCTGTTTCTTGAATTTAAAGCTGAATTTAGAGTTCGTCAAGTTAGTGTTGGACTTAAAACCGGACTTGTTACTTAGTTAATGTTTTAGATGTGGTATAGGTGGTTTGTATAAAACAAAACCGTTTTTCTTTAATTACGAGATTGAAAAGGAAAGACTATAAATTTATTTGACCCAGGATAAGTCACACAATATTCACACAAGAACAAAAATAATAAAAACAGAGAAATCTTAAAACAGTATTGTGTGTCTCACGGCTGCGCCTATTTGGCTCGTCGTCCGATAAGGACCAGGCCCGTGTCGACGGCGCGTTGTGTTCCATGCGCGCCTCAAAGAGATGTCAGCACCAACTGACGGTGTTGAAAGACCAATGCCTGCTGGGGTTGCGGGTTTGTCCGAAAGGGATATCGCGGCCCACAGGCAACGGAAGGAACATGGGTGGGTTTTAGTCAGTAAAAGTCTGACACACCCTCTCGCTCCGCCCAGAGCGGGAGAAGTCATTAGATGATTTCCCACCCTCAAAAAAAAAAAACGGCTGCGCCAAATAGGCATAGTTCAGCATGAAACCCAGACAACTAGTGCGTGACGCTGGTTTTCAACTGAACCTTATGTTACAAGTACGTCTTACCGAAGTAAATCAGTTTTATAGTGTGTGAATATAAATAAAAAGATATGTGTAGCAAATAATAATAAAATCGATTTCAGTCGATTTAAGAATAAAAATAATTAAAGATTTATACAATGGTTTATATTGCTGACCTCACTGCCTCATGTCCCCATTTTAACATCTCTGTGATTATTCGCTCCGATTCCATTTTGCTCCTATGTCCGTTCAATAGTGACGTATGATGACAGTAGCGCTACATAAATGTTCGATGGTTCAAACCATAATTGAGGACCATACATCAAAACATGCATGATGAAACGATATCCAATACAAAATATTTTAACAGACCGCCCCAAATTTCAAATTTATGTGTGCCTAGTGGCCATAATTTATTCCAAACAATGGCGATCTCAAAATAATATCTAGCGGCTATAAAAACATCACACAATAGCCTGCGTACGGGTGTGAACTAAGTCCCAAACAAAGTTGCACGTATTAAATAAAGCGTTGATGTATGGCCAGCGTGATTAACCCTCGAATTTCGGCGCGGAATTACGGCAGTTACAGACGTCGCCAGAACTTTTCTTTAGGTGATAAACGTTCTCGCAAATTGCCCACATTTATTCGATGCTCCAGGAAACCGCTGCTAATGTGGACCGAGAGAAATTCCTCTTTGTGTACCACCATACCTCTCTATACACCATGTCGAGTTGTCGACGTATTCATTCATACAACATTGAACTTTACTGAACACTCGTTGCAAATGAATTGAGTTGAAATTGCGCTTTAAAATCGGTTAATGGTTCAACGCGAGATTATCGGAAAATGTTTCCGTGGAATTAATTTAATTTCAATTATAATTATCGCGTAAACGATATGCTGTCGTTGTGGTATGCGCAGTGTTATGGTGTGTTAATTGATTGTTTTATTTTAAATGCTTTGTTGAGCTGCCACAGAGATTTGTAATATCAATTCAACCAATTATGAAATATTTTTGTTCTTCCTATATTACTGGATCTATATCTATTTAACTTTTATTAGAAAAGAATAAAATAGATTTATCTTTCCTTAAGTATCATGACTCAAAAATGGTTAGTAAGACTTACGACTATATGAGATAAAACTGACACTTCACAAAAACAAACAAATAGTAGTGGTTCACTGTTGTGGCACCCCATGTGACATGGCACAACAGCGACCCACGAAAACACAGTCTAGGCGACTTGAAATCATGCTTAGGATACTGTTGGAGCTGCTCCACACCCTGCGCACCATGGAAGCGCACCTTTTGCGCATGGTTGTGTAGAAACAATCTACATGCGCATCCGCGAACATCCACGACGCACTACAGAAGCGGGGCCGCCCCACCAGCATCTAATACATTACATACACATTACATATTATTCTATCTATAATATATAAAAATATTTATAATTATTTCCGTCGAAAAACTGTTGAATGAAAGTCAAAATGTCAAGAGATATCTTCCTGATGCTTTATTTTGCGTAAAGCTAAGTTGTTGGCTTTGCAATACGTTACAAAGAAGATTAAAGAAATCACGGAGGACTTCAATACAAATAAAATTATTCTGGATGATCAATTGAAACATGAAAAACCGGAATAAAACTCAAAAGCTAACAGTCATATTTGTGTACACTGGTAACTTTTATACTTACATACAATATTCTCTGATTGACGTTGATTAACTGCGGTAAACCACTTTCATACCGACATAACTCTGAGCAAATACAGACCGGTATGTATACATTCATATTGACTAAATAAAGAAAATATTGAAAATATTATTGCAAAACACACTGTATATTTATTATGATAATTTAATAATTGAATCAGATAAATACTTGAAAAACGATAACACAGCTTGGGCTGTCTGGAATAGACACATGTTTGAACGCCGTGTACCTTTTTTCTTGTGGAAATTGTCATGGATACCTTCCGCCTACCAAATCGATGCATTGACTGTTCTCATGCAGGAAATGTGAGAGGAGCTCTGGGATCCCCAGTGGAAAATTCACTGGTGGTTCCTAGGTTCCACATGCACGTCTCGAAGAACACGTACAGCGTTGTACCTCAAAGTTGATAGGTACAGAAGGCAGACTCTCTAGAAAGAGCGTAAAAAGGCGCACGTATTCCTAGACGCGTAGTTACGTACGGCGGCGATCCCAAACGGTCTCAAACAAATGTCAGTCGCAAGTTTGCTTGCACTCGCTATTCGTGAACGGGTGCCTGTTTGTGCGGGCGGATTCACTCGTTTTTTTAAACCGACTCTCTGTAGGCACCTACTTAGGCTGACTGTCCACTGGAGCGGAAAGGGGAGGAGCGGAGCAGAGCTGTGCCAATATTAACCAATGGAATTGCATAAAATCTCCGCTCCGCTTCAGTTGACAGGGATTCACGCACTAGTTTAAAAATTCATACAAAACCGGGAAACGGAGCGATGAAGCGGAGCGGGGAAGCAGAGCGGGGAAATGGAGCGGGGAAGTGGAGCGGGGAAGCGGAGTGGGGAAGCGGAGCGGGGAAGCGGAGCGGGGCAGCGGAAAACCCAGTCGCGGGGTATTGCAACCCGATCAAATTACTCGTCGCGTGAACTCGTCCTAGATCCGCACAATCCGCCACTCCGCTCCGCACTACCTCGCTCCGCATCTATGGACATACACAGTCCGCAACTCCGCTCCGCATTACTCCCTCGCTCCGCCCTGCTGCCTCGCTCCGCATCAATGGACAGGCAACCTTACTCTGTGGTAACTGATAATTCTAAAAACCTAGGTTCATTTCATACAGCGTTTATCTTCAATATAGGTCAAGGCTTTTTTAGGCGAGGTTTACATTGGATTAGGCAGAATAGCAATCTGTTTTCGGCTGCTGAAGATAATCTTTTTTTTGGCAATATTAAAATACCTGGGATTCTATCAACAAATAAGATTATTCTAGAAATCTGAGATTAGTTTGGCCATCGTTGGTATAATAAGATTAGGTACCAAAGCTGTTTTAACAAATTTACGTAGGTAATTCCAATATTGGTTATGTACAACAACTATATCTTAAAGTTCGTTGGATAAGACTATTAAAAGGAATCCTTCACGATAAAATCCGCCATATTTATTTTAAATACTTCCAATCTGAAAGCGTTCACCCAAAACACCAATACGAGCATATAAATCTTAAGTCGCAATAAGCGATCGCAATCTTACATGCTATAAAATGAGCGGAGCAATCAACTATCGAATATTCCTCAAGTCACGGTACCACCGCGCGTGTCGGTGCGCTGTGGAAATTTGCAATTTTTCCTCGCGTAAAATCTATTCCGGTGAAAAATGCATCGAGGGCTGCTTTTGTCTTCCGACGGAAAAAGTCACGTTCTATAGACAGTGGTGGTTACCGAACGGCTATCGAGTAGCTGGTGCACGTAGATGGTAGGAAACTGGAACGTTTAAGCATAAAATTTGAATACTTAACCCCTCCTATTACCTATTATAGCTGCTTTAAAGTTACCGCGTGGTTAAAGTTTGAGCCGTAAACATAAAGCCAATGAGTAATTTTGGTTAAAAGTTGAAGTAGAACATGACGTATGTAGTTTTCTGAAACTTTTTTGGCGAAAAAGTCAACACTCCAGCATGAAAAAACAAAAAAGAACTGTGATATATAAACGTCTGGTAGTTTTGTTAAGCCTTGTCCACACAATGTCTCTGATGTTGCGACTTTACACTGTTAACGAGTTGTCTACAAATAGAGATCATCGAATACAATCAATATTCGTCACAGGTATGTAGGCAAATCACGGTGTTCCTTGATGGTATCACATGAGAACGCTATTTCTTATTTTGCAACGTAACTCTATTCGTAAGTGAGTACTCGGCTTTACAGCAGAACCCACTGACGCGTGAAATATCTCATGACACACACGAAAATACACGGGCAATTGTTTTTTGAAATGATTTTATATTTTCACAAATATTGGCGCGTTGCTTTCAAGCTCTCCAACAATCCCTTTGACCGTTAAATTAAAGCAATTGAACGAAAGAATAATTTTAAACACTTAATTTAACAGAGTGTACTGAAAATGTTTGTCTGTCTTTGGAAGGACGGCTTTAGGTTCGCTAAATCTGTGGCGTGACCATCCACAAAGACATTCCGTAGGCAACCCATCCTACGCGAATCATGTTTCTCCATTCCCAATAGAACAAAAGAATGCTTTAGAAGTTTTGGTGCCACGATTTTCGGATATTTCCATTATATTATACTGACTGCGCCCCGCGGTTTCACCCGCATAAGTCTCGATGCCGTAGGAATATCGGGATAAAAAGTCTCCTATGTCATAATCCACGTTATGGTCTACCCATGTGCCAAATTTCATCGAAATCCGTTTAGCAGTAATAAACAAACAAACTAACTTTCCCATACATAATGTTAGTTAGGATTCGAGCACACACGGCATACAAGGGGCCTGCTGGAGTGGTTCAGATCGTATCTATGCGGGCGAAAACAGAGAGTGGTGGTAAATGGGTATCAATCTCCGGAGTATATCGCAACCTCCGGTGTGCCTCAAGGATCTCATAACGGGCCGATTCTCTTTGTTATTTTCATTAATGACATAATAAACTGTATCAAACATAGCCAATGTTCCTTATTTGCAGATGACCTTAAAATCTATCGTCAAATAAAAACTGAAGAAGACATTGCTCTACTTCAATCTTATTTGAACTCAATACAGAGCTGGTGTGTGGTGAATGGGATGGTTCTGAATGCCAGTAAATGTTATCACATAACATTTACGAGGAAAAAGTATCCCATACCATCAACTTACTCTCTCAATGGGACGTCATTGCAACTAGTCAAAAACATACGGGATCTAGGTGTAGTGCTTAGTAGTGATCTCTCATTTACCACACACATCAATAATATCATTAAAAAAGCAATGAAAACGGTTGGGTTTATCAACAGACTGGGCAAAGAATTTAAGGGAACCTTGGCATTGAAAGTGCTCTATAACTCCTTTGTGCGGAGCCTCTTAGAATATGCATCTCCCGTCTGGAGTCCGACTTACAATATTCATAAAGAGCGAATTGAGCGTGTTCAAAAAAAAATGACGAGATGCTTGCGGTTTAAAGAACACAAATGCCCCTATAGAGCCGATTACGTGGAAAGGCTAAGCTACTTCAAATTAGACTCAATGAAGCGACGAAGGGTTCTACATGACCTGACAACTCTTTATAAAATAGAAAATGGGATAACATTGACTCCAGATCTCCTTAACAAAATTAACATAGACGTACCTCGTCATTCTCACCTCCGGTCCACGCGTACCACTAGAACGTTTGCCACTAAACCTTATCGCACAAACCTGGGCCAACATGCTCCCCTAAACAGAATGTTGACTTTCTACAACAGAGCGTGTTCAGTTGACAACAGCATCGATATTTTCTTTAATAGTCTGCCAATATTTAAGACTAAAACTATTCAAATTAATCTGTAATCAGCTGCCTACTTATACATAAACCTATACTGACTTGTTCTAATTTAATTCAATATTAATGTAAATTTAATGTAATTAATTGTTTTGTAAATTTTCATTTATTTGATTAGATTTTAATTTGTTATCAGAATAATAATTTTATTGTAATTTAGTTTAACGAAATTAGTTTTTCGGCTTTTATTCTATTTTATTTTAAATCTTTTAACTTTTATTACGTGATTTAAATATTTAACTTTATTTTATTCCATTTAATTCATTTTGTTACCTTATGTGCGAATATTTTGTTGTGATTTTCTGTGGTTGTATTGCTCTCATGCAACGTGAGGCAATGTATTAATTTTTATATATTTTTATATTGTACTCTGTTTGGTAATTTTATTATGTATTCAATTTTATAAATATTGTAATAATATAAAAATTAATTTCTAATTTAATATTGGTTCATCCTTTAATAAGAATGTTGTGCATGCCTATAAGTGATGTATTTACACAGTACTGAAGACTTGTGATTACCTATTGTTTATTCTTGTAAATATGTCGTTGGTGTGCCTTGCTCAATGAATAAATTTACTACCTACAGTGACGATGATATTTTTATTAAATTCTTGTGCTCCACATTCCGAAATATTACCTTTATGATTTCACAAGTTTAAAATTGATAGGCTGCATAAAATGATAACAGAAACTTTTTTTTTATATGACTGCTTTTCCGGTATGGTGGATTGCTTTCATGAATTCGATTTTAAAACTGGATTAATTTAATTTCGTTCTAAAGTAGGGCTGAACCGTTCACCTTAATTAAATAATTAAGGATTATGAGTTTGTTGGAGCGAGAAAGAAATAACCTGGTATTAACGTAAACAATTACTTGGGGGCTCATAATCGTTCACTTTACGAGGAACAGGATATTGAGCTGCCCAACTTTTGCGTCAACAAAGCAGTTTGATATAGTTCAGCGCAGTTAGACAAGGAGAGGCTCCAATATTTATGACAACTCCCTGCTTGAATACAAACATAAAGTTCAAAACTAGCTTAACCCTTTGGGGAAACTCTCATCTAGCCGGAAATCCGAACAATTTGGTAGGAATTGAACAGTTCTGTTTCAGTCCCAATGCTGCGTCAATTATTTGGCCCCTTCAAGCCTGGCTCAGCATGCAGTAACGTGTTTAGGAAATCATTTACTGCACCAGAATAAGTTAAGATAAGTTGGTTTAGGATAAGTTTTTTCTTTCTTTATTTTATTACCACTACCAAACAATGTTTTTTCCGTATGTGCGTTTGCCATATTCATTTCTTTTTTGTTCTGGCCGGCGAGGTCTTGACCGCAACTCATTTCTATCATTTCGCCTGAAATAAATTAAAGATCTTTTCATCAATAACTTAATATGAAGATACCTCTGAGAGATATACTAAAGTTATAGAGATTATACTCAAGCCAAAGAATATAAAAAAATCTTTTCAAGAGATCCAACCCGACTTGCTGTCACAAGATGTAGAAGCACACTATTTCAGAACAATTGTTATGTCTTATATGTCTGTCAAAATCTATAACCAAATACCCAAACAGATCAGAGAGCTGCCACTAAATTACTTGAAAAAGAAACTTAAGATATTGCTCTATAATAATGTGTTCTATACAAAAATGATTTCTTAAATTTTAAGCGAGTGTCATACTGAATTGCGACAGTTAATTATTTCGACACGGTCCCAATTTCGAAAAACAATAGTTCGACTACTCATTGCTTCGACAGAACATATATTCGACTAGCATTAGTCCGACAGAACATACTTCGACAACACACAACTTCGAAAAACACTACTTTGACGTATCCTTTCTTCGCTATGCACGTATTCGGCGGATCTCTATTTCGACGGAACATACCTTCGACATAATACTGCTCTGAAATGTGACAATACTAATTGAATTTCGCTTTATGGTTTTAGGTACAAAATAAAAACATTAATAATAATCAATTATGTTTTTAATTATAACCAGTAACAAATCTTTGTACAGTTTAATCATTTCTTCAGATAATTTAAATCGTAACATAATATTAATAAGTCTTCTTGATTATTTATTAGACATGCGAGTAGCGTATGCTATTCCGCTTAAGTACGAAATTGTATTCATGTAATTTTTTTGTAGCAAATACCTTTCGTTCTGCTGTAATACTGGTTATAATTAAAACCATAAGTAATTGATTAATTTATTCATTTATAAACTTATTGAGTACATTTTTAAATATTTTTATAAAAATCATTAAAAAAAAAAAAATATATATAATAAAATAGTAGCCCATGTTTTTCGAAATTGGGACCGTGTCGAAATAATTAAGTGTCGAAAATCAGTATGACACTCATTTTAAGCAAAGTTCGAAATATGATCTCATTAGTAATACACTAAATTAGTTAACGTCATTTTAAAGTTTTTTTTTTTTTAGCCTCATCCTCATGATCTCAATATTTATAGTAACAATTGAAGTGTTTTTGTATATAATTTTATTTTATGGTATTTTTTGCATGCTGAAATATGAAAGTAAGCAAAATATGTGGAACTTTTTTATATTTAAGGTCTTTATACCATATTTGATGCAAAATAAAGAAATTCTAATTCTAAATCCTACAATGCAAAACCTAAAAAAATTACTTAGTAGCTAATAAATAGACATGATTTATTTTAATTTTTCTGATTTTCAAAAAATTTAGGTTTCAGAAGACACTATGAATAAAAGAACATTTAAAGTATTAGTGTCAAAAAAATTGTGCTTACTCGTGTTTGTCGCCCATTCGCAGTAAAGTTTTCAGTTCAGGATCTATGTGCTTATGGTTTTTTCTTAAATACGCTATTCTCTCGTCATCAGAATAATCAGCGTACTGATTCGGTAAAACCTTTTGCTCTGTATCTGCTTGAGAATTTATACTATTTATGTACCTCAAAGTCTGGACAAAATTGACATATCTCGCATTGTAATCGAACTCACTTTTAAATGTTCTGTGATATCTTTTTGCGAAGTCTTTATATATTTCGGGCGCATTTTTTAGTTGGAACACAAAGCTACTCTCTGAATCTGAACTGATAGATAACGTAGGATATAACAAAATAACCGCCATAACGAAATACATCTCCATTGCACATAATTTAATAATGTTCAGTAAAAAAAAATTTATGATTGTGTGACTGCTGTAAACAAATTGTGTCGCATATCCTCGGATGGATTATAGCGTATGCGTGAAATTTCAATAAAAACACAATCGCGAATCCTTATCTGCAAATGTCATCATGATGAGTTGGGGCAGTCGTAAAAACTACAGCTGAATGTGGGCAGTTTCTTTTGGGATGTCATAATTACCATGATAACACTCCTACGGTTCCGTAGGTCGACCCTTTCCTTGTCGTGGACCCGCTGGTCGGCTGCGGGCGACCTGCACACGCCCACTAAACCCCGGGATTACTTGGCATTTTAATATATTTATCGAGATTCAAGACAACCATGTAGATGTGAGATTAGTTTATTATTGTGAATATTTGTTTGTGAAAATGGCACGCCCATCTGTCTTTTTGCTTACATGAAAACACTGTGGTTTGGAAACTATCATAAAAATAGCAGTGTTAATCTGTTTTGTTCTTAGTTTAATAAACCTAAACAAAAATAAATGTGTCCTATAACTGAACACTAAAACTCGTGGACGGTCAGGAACATCGCTCCCATTCGCTATAACATATTCCTACAAAAGGGCGAATTCAATGTTATGGACGCAATTTATTCCACACCAAGATTCGATCCCAATGACACTCAGGCATTCGCATTTGTAAAAGTCAATGAAATATCTCAAAGGCAATAGAAACGTACCCATCCGTTTGTTCCGTCGTTGGTGGCTCACAGCGAGGGATATTCGCCAAATAAATGGATATAAATGTTTCGTCGTAAAGAGTCTGAAGTTACTCGACTGTGACCGGAATACGCCTTCGAAAATAGTGTAATATGAAATTCAAACCGCACGATTTATAACATTGCTATTGATTTTTGGCTTTCCAATAAAAATGAAAATGATTGCAGGTGCCTAAAAACACATAAAGATCTTTGGACTAGTATCAAGTTGTCAGTTTAAATACAGTGTTCGCAATATAATCGCATTATCTTATAATCATCTGCCTAGCCTTTTCCAACTATATTGGGGTCGGTTTCCAGTCTAACCGGATACAGCTGAATACTAGTATACATGGAGCGACTGCCTATCGGACCTCCACAACCCAGTTAATGGGTAACACGATTCCCCTTGGTGAGACTGGCTGGTATCTTCTCATTTTACATAAATCCCCCTAATCTCAAATACATAAAACGTTTACATGCTATCGCTCCAATGTTAAAAGAATTGTCTCAATAACGATCTTCGCAGCAAAACTCCTTCGAACAAAGTTCCAATCAAATTCGCATATCGCCAAAAATGCGGAGCCAAATACCTTTTGAAAGACATTACGTTTTACGGGACGCTGAAACAGCTCTGTAAGTGCAGTTTTGGCGGGTCAGTGTGACTAGTGACCAGTTAATGGTCTGTGAGTACCTCCCTTTTCTTGTACCTGGGAGGACACCTACCTCTCTCTATTCGATTCGACTCCTCGTTACGCTGTCTCACGTCTTCTCTTTTAACAGAGCGCTAGGAACTGTTGACTTTACTAAATATACGGAGACTGTGCTTCTACGTGTTTAAATGTATGTAAGTTGAATGTTAAGGTGGAAGATTGTTTGAATTCTAATGAAGGTGCTGCATTTCGCTTCGCTTGAAATGTTTGCTAGTTTGAAATAACTTTACTGTGAAATGTTTTTGCATGCGCATTTTATTCATAGTAAATGGTTTTAATTATCTTCTTCGGGAATACCATAATAAGCCATTTTATAAAACGAGCGTTCACAAAATAATTTAAATTAAAAAAAAATGCATTGACATTTTATTCATCGTAAATGATTTTAATTATCTACTTCGGGAATACCTTAATATACCATTTTATAAAACGAGCATTCACAAAATAAAGTAAATTAAATAAAAAAGCATCGGCATTGTATTCATCGTAAACGGTCTTAATTATCTACTTTGGGAATACTCTAATATGTCATTTTATAAAAGAAGCATTTTTTTTTTTTTTTAAATACCAAAAAGAAAACTAAGACAAAATGGTTTTTCCCAATTCCTAGAACCAGCATGTTCCTAAAATTATAGTTTCCAATGATCCACTCAAGAACGTCATAAGAACCCAACGAGCCGATAGCAATAAACAAGTTAGCGGAGGTCAAAGCTTATCACCATCTTGTATAAAACATTATTTTTATGGGTCCTTGCAAAATGGAAGTTGAATTACGAATTCTGGCTGCGGAGAAGGAACATTTACAAGATCTTTAGGTGGAACTTCGCTCGTTATCTAAAGAGTATCCCCGGAACCGACTTACATGTCTTACCTAAGGTTCAAGGGGATCGGTCTTGGCCGAGATTAAAATCAAAGGCCGAGACGGAAACTAATATCAGCATTCTTGGAAAACTCGAGTTATAAAGGTTTAATTAGGTCGTAATAAAAAGTTTGAAAAGATTTTTTTCACATATTATATATAAGAATATGATATATGCTATCATATTCAAGATACAAGTAAGAATCTAAATTAAAGATGTTACAAGTAAGAATCAAGAATAAAGATTTAGTAAAATGCCTATTTTTGGCAAGACAAAGATCTCCTCTCCCATTAAGAAAGGGTGATCAGTATATTTGCTCACTGTAAGCTACTTCGGACAGATAAGCTTCATCAAAATATTTCTTTAAAATATAAAAAAATTGCGTGTTACTATTACTACTAATATACACACAAATCTGGAAATATCGAAAACTTTCAAGGTTACCAAAATAATTCTAAGGACCAAAACAAAACACTACCAACCGAAACCAGAAATTCCCAACTAAAAAAAAAAAGTCAAGACCGAATCTTCCCATTTCGTGGCCAATCCTTATAAAGCTCAGAGTCCCAACAAAGATGGCCAAATATTAGAGACTACCTTTCGAAAATCAATAGACGTGAAAACGCAATCTATCGTTTTGTCGATGACCGCTATCTTCCAGTCGAGGACATGAAAGATGTGGGGTGAAACTGCCTCGGAAACTTTGTATTGGATTCTTACCTACCTTTTGATTCATATTATAATGGGAATGTTTCTTCGTATTAGGGAATTGTGAGGTGAATAAGAGTTTTTGTGCTGAGAATTATAACAAGAAAAAAAACTACTTTTCCTCCTTTTTCCTTTTTTAAACTATGCTAAGGCGTCTAACGGGCTATCTAATCTCTTTAATGAAGGAAGGCAGTCATCCTGGAAAGCATGAGAAACAACAAAGTCACTAGAAGCGTAGGGTTTGCTACGACGTAGGAGACCGTAGCGGACTTTTGACACCAGCATCGGGGCCTCTACGCCGTAGCAACATTGCAATAATCAATATTTTTTTACATACTTTAAAAACGTCATGTTTATTTTTTATTATGTAATATAAGTCGGAAATACGTTATTGAGTTGACTAATCGGTACGCCCATAGTAGTTAAAATATGGCTGATAATAACGAAAGAGATATATACCCTCCTCCGTTTAATATATATTAAAACTTGCTCCGTATTAAATAAAATAATAGCAAATGAATGGCTACACTCTTGAGTAAAATAAGACTATTACAAACAATACAAACGGTAGCAAGGTACGTGGTGTTGTAGAAACAAATGCGAATTCAGAACGGAACATTCTGTTCAGAGCGAGCATACTCGTACATCGTCGAGACATAGTATTTAGGGGTGTAGTATCTAAGGTTTACCAAGAAATTGAAGGTATACGTATGGAAATTTCTGGGTACCATCTCGGGTTTTGCTACGTTAATTTGGAGACAGATACAGCGGTATTAAGGAATTATTTAACAAGTATTAACTGGAATCTCAACAAAATATTTCTTCGTACTGGAGTTTATTAAGCAAGGGAATTAATTCAAGGAACTATGATTTTAATTAAAAAGGTCTCTGACACAGCCAGATTAATAAACGAAGTATTTAGTTCTTAGAAGTGGTCGACCGAATATTGGTGGTGACCGAAATTGTAGTATACTGGCGGTAAATTAAAAAAAATTAGAGGTATGAGAAACAGGGTGTAAAGTTCACTCATACTCAACCAGACGGGTGTCGTGTCTGACGGGCAACTGCCCGACGATTGATGTATATATGCGACGGGGACGTTATACATATATATGCTGTTCACGCGGTAAACTCTAATTGCGCGAAGCAGGATTTGTGTGACTTCAGGATTTTGTATGACGTCAGGTCTTTGATGCGTAGCTCGCATGTGGCGATGTAGATGCCGCCACAACGCCATGAGAAAATTTGGACTGATTGGCCTGAAATGGACGAAGAGCTCTCGCGGTGACCAGTATATAGGGTCAAATTAAATTAGCTAGTGAAACTCCGCAGAAGTTGTGGTATCTAAATATGATAAAATATAAACAAACTTATTTGATGAGATTCAGAATGACTTGAAATATCGGTAAAAAAATCTATCTAAATAAATATATCAGATTTTTTTACGCACAATGAAGGGTTCCGTAGTTGGGATGAATTTATCCCAAGAACAAACTTAACATTGTAGTTGAAAAATATGTTCTCCCATACATTACAACTGCAAATGTAAGTTTTTACTCACAATATTGAGAGATTTACCATGTTATTTTAAGACCATAGACTTCTTATAGGGTTTCCTGTAAACTATGAGTAAAGAACCATTCTCTGTATATTTTTCAAAAATTTAGGATCAGTAGTTTCGGAGATAACGGGGAATGGTAAATTTTCATCAATTTTCTAAAATATCTTTAAAAGTATTCATTTCAAAATGATCAAAAAAAAAAATTTTGGTCCTCGTAATAAGCCCTTTCATGAATTGTCGTATATTCCTTGATATGTCACACGGTTCGCAAAATATTATTTTATTTTAATATTTGCCCCCATATTCAAAATTCTGTAATTTACGATACATGTCCGTGTTTGGGTCACAAAAATACATACGTGTACCAAATTTCAACTTAATCGGTCCATTCGATACAGAGCAAATTGGCTGTGACAGACGGACAGACAGACAAACATCCAGCCTGACAAACAAGGGTTCCGTTTTTTCCTTTTGAGATACGGAACCGTAAAAATCTGTTTTTTTTGTGTGGAAACTTCACAGACGTAACGGTTATCGATATCTAAACACGATTAAATAAAAAAACTTATTTTCTCAACTCATTCAAATAACTACAATAACAGCGGTCATTGATTCATATATTAATATGTATAATTATTAACACAAAAAAAATATGAATTTATACATCTTATATATAATTCTTATTTTTTTTGTGTTATAACGTGTTTTGATATAGATATCCATCACATCTACGAAAATTCGCTAGCTAATTGTTTTGACCCTGTATCCCATCCTATCCTATACTATTAAATGAGCAATATTTGTATAATTTATATTTGTAATCACGTTCTCAAAAACGGCCCAAAGAAATTGATTTCGATGAAAGTTGCAATATAGGGGTTTACGGGGGCGAAAAATCGATCTAGCTAGGTGACATTTTGGAAAAATTCGTTTTCTCTATTTTCACCAGAGTAGAGCTCGGTCGACCAGGTATTATTAATGAAAATCAGTTTTTGTCTACTGAAACAATGAAAAATGCTAAGATAAAGTTAAACAAAAAGCCACAAACAAAAAGCTAAAAACAGCCGTTTAAAACTGAAACACCGAAAGATATTTCGGTACATTTTTAGTCACTTGCACCTTATTTCGCTTTCCTCTGTAAACAATGCGCTTTACAACCAGGCAATCTACGTAAATAATGACGTCTTTTCTTAAGTCCGCTACAACCTCTGGAACTATCTCTAAAAGCACCGTCGTATCTCATTTGGTTTGCAGGGGCAGTGCATAGTTTTCTTCCAAACTAGGTGCGAAAGGTCCATGTTTTTGTTTTAGCACGTCAGTTTAAAACTTTGTATTAGTTCCTACGTATAACGGCTTTAGCTTTTAGAATATGCTCGCAAAAATTCATGGTTTGCTTTTACGCTTACAGTTTAGCAATAGGTCCTGCACACATATGTTAACTTATAAAATACATTTGACAACATGTTTGATAATACGAGTAACTTGATTGCCTCTTTGGTATAGTGGTCGAAAACGCTACTGCTGAGCATGAGGTCCAAGGTTCGATTCCCGGGTCGGGCAAAGTGTTATTGGATTTTTCCATCTGGATTTCTCAGTAGCAGCCCGGAGTCTGGATGTGTGCTCTGTTGATGGCAATAGGCTCGCCCCTTATTACATGGGACTCAAACATAACTGGCGAAATCTGGGTGTACTATAATTACACCTCTGCCTAACTCTTCGGGATTACAAGCGTGATGTTATGCTATGTTGGAAAACCAAAATTATTATCAAAATAGAAATTTAATGAATTTTCTTAAATAATTGCCACTCTTCATCAAGATTTTTCTACCTGACGACACCCTGAAGTTACAGCTGTCTTTTATGCAGAAATAAAAAATATTCGCGTACATTTTCGGAAAAGCATCGCATGAATAAAACAAATGACTGCTTAATTTTGCAATGGCTCGAGCTATAAATACACCTTCCATACAAAACCTCGGTCACACCAAACTCGGGTCGTGAGCGAAATGTGTCGTCGGCAGGTCCAGGCGAATTGTGTACAAGGGGATATTATGAAACACGACAGTGCAAAGCTTTTGATGTGTTGAAGGCTTTAATCACATGTCAGTGTAGGTGAATCATCAATCAACGCGTGTCTACCCTCCGCACAGGTTGTTCTTGAATGTCACTCTTCGTCGGTCAACCTGTTAAAAACTTTTATAGTGACCTCTAAACGTATTGTTGGTGTGAGATATCCATGGATGGGGATATAACTATAATTTCCGAAGCTTTATTTGTTTTTACCGCTATGTAGTATCGTAACTACTATTATAAATGCGAAAGTGAGTTTGTTTGTTACGCTTTCACGCTAAAACGGCAGAACGGATTTGAAAGAAATATGGCACATGGGTAGACCATGACCTGGATTAGGACACATAATACTTTTTATCCCGATATTCCCACGGGATCGAGACTTATGCGGGTGAAACTGCGGGGTGCAGCTAGTCAATGATATTTTCTTCTTGCTAAATTGCTGTAGGTAGGGTAGTACGTACTCGAAGCACCATTCCGTATAGCAATAAGCTTGATACTTAAGTAACTCCGGCGCACCGTGAACTTTTGTGTGAAAATCTAATGCATCGTCTCTATTTTCACACAAACAAAATTTCGTAGTCATTTCCTCAACCAACATCATTTTATTCCAGTGGTACATCCACTTAAATTTTAATAGACGTGTAATGTACACAGTTAACGGAGCTTATCTTTATTCGCGCCCATTTTTATGTGCGCCATCTTAGAAATAATAATATAAAGCACCACAACGACATTACACACGTTCTTGGGTTACCAGCCTTTCTTATTTACATAAAGGAAATCCTTGTACCTACGTTAAAAATGGCGGAAGAAATTGAGAGAATGTTTTTACGGGGGTGGTAAGTGCATCATAAATATGACTATATTCTATGGGAATAGAATGTATTGTCAGTCTGTGTTCTTTGGAATTATCTGGGGAAGGGGTGCGATCTGTTTTACATAAAAATATAACAAGTCGGCACGTGTTTGCAGAGTGTTGTATTGAGGGAACTTTCAAAAGAAGAAATGTTAGCCATTACTGCACGATTTTTTTTCTACTTTGTTTTATTTTTTAAGAAAAGGCTCATTCAGACTGATGACTTGATATATTTTGATAATGATTTAACCAGGATTTTTTGTATGCAATTAACAAATTAATAAAACTGATGATGAGTAGGTTTCTATAACAAAAAATACCACCATAAAAAGAAGCAAAACCACAAAGAAACTCTAGTACAAAACGTTCCATGAAAATAAATGCCTACGTTCCAACATTACCGCACTGTCGACTCATTAACTTCCGAGTGAGAGCATTCGCCTTTGATAACTTTGCTTTTTACGAGTCCACTGCCGCGATAATGCTAATGCTAATGCAAACTTTAGTCGCTACCCAGTAATGGATAGCATATTAACGAGGATTTAGAAACTTGAATTCGGATCCTTGGTGTTGATTAAAAACGTGGAATGGGCAGTTGATAATGTTGGCGGTACGAAAAGGGCAGTGGACTGTATAATTTATTGAGCTATTATACTTTATTTTACGTAAGAATCGTTTTACGTAATAATTCACTTATGATAAGTTGAGTTTTCTATATGATTTCTGGGTTTCTCTGATGAAAATACCGGAGCATTGCCTTTGCAATTGTAAGTATGGTACGGAACTAGTACCACATTTACGATGGCAATGTCCTTCATTTTGCCAGTTCAACAACAGCCATTGCGTTATTTTTGTTGTTGGGCAGACGATTAAAAAAAAAATTGTAGCAATGAACAATTTTCTTCAAAACCTTTCGGATTTTGATTGAAGTGTGTAACAAAGTTAGGGTGCTGATTTTGCTAGTTGTCATTTCAATATCTCATACTGAAATACTACTACTAACAACACAATTTAAACCTTTAATTAGATCTGTCTGAACATCAACCATCGATGAATAAAGCTCCGTTAACAATTACCAATTTATTTTCTCCTTTAGCAATATATTTTTCGCAGTAAGAAGGCATACAATTTTATATTGTGATTGAACTGAACTTAATTATGTACTTATGTTTACGATACCTAAGTAAGGGTTTAAGCCCCTGTCATTAAAATAACAATACCAAGTCTCTTTTTTTATAAATGACAGCTTTTCAGAATTAGCTGTTAGTTCTAACTGTCTATGCCAATTTGCTAATAAATATATAATCAGTCTATGATCTTCCCACTGCTGGGACACATTCCTCCTCTCTGTGAGAAGGAGTGACCGTAATCTACCGCGCGGGCCCAGTGCAGGTTGGTATATGTCACCATGTCTTCGATTTTTTGTTGAGCTGATGAAACCAGCATATCCGGACGAGCCGGTTTCCTCACGATGTTTTCCTTCACCGTTTTGAGAGCAGTGGTGATGAAATAATGAACACAAAATAAAGCGCCTGTCAGAGTACGCACCCACGACCTACAACTCATTATTTGCTAATAATATTTTGGTTAAACATAACTAATAATTGCTTTCAGTTTAACACAATATTTGCACAGTAATCATCGTATGTCAAATTAAATTAAATACTATTTGTTATTCGACGGCGGTTTGTTATTAATTATCAACAAAACATTATTTAGTAATTCACGAGTATGAACCCATTTATAATTGAACAAATAATAATTAATCGCATTTAACGCGTCACTATTTTAGGGTTGTTTTTTTAAACAAAATACAAGAACAAATCAGCACAATTACCCAATGTACGGTAGTTTCTATTCACTCATACATATGTATTTTCGTACAAAACACAACAAAAAGATATATAAATGTCCCTAAAAAAAAAGAATAAAAAAATAAAAAAAACAAAAAGATACCATAGAGTTTATTCACAAACAAGACACACAAAGCATGGACGCGCCTGTATTTTAAGGAAAAGTTATAGTCAAAGGAGGGAAATTTTATTACGCAGTTTGCCAGAGACATGTTAACTTTGTTATAAACTTATAGTGTGACAAAAAATAATGTGGATGGATGTTGAAAGCGAGGGTCGGCCCGATAAGGGGCAACGTTAGAAGCTGATGAATTCTCGTCGAGGATTAGCCTTTACAATATGAGGACAATTTCACAAGTGCCAAGGGTCTAAGGGTGACAAATGCCGTCGTGAAAGTCACGCAATTTATTCGCGGTATCCTATCTCCTATATACCCCGTAAGTATATTTTCTAATAAAAATGGTAATATGTAGCATTTTTAACGATGTTATTTTTCTTCACGTGTTACCAACGGTAGGGACCGACGTCTTGCCGCTGAATAAACATTTTAAAATAGGTAAGATTGTTTGAGCCACGTACGTTTGCTACTTCTTCATTTGGTTCACCTTAAATTCTGTGTAGACAACATGATAAACGGACCGTGGTGGAGTTTTCTAATATATTCTTTAAAAGTATTTTTGGCTAGAGCAACATAATTTGTTGGGTACATGAGGGAGTTTCCACAGTAGCATTACTTAGTTACTGGCCAGAATACAAGGTTGTGTTACATATTAAATTGCTCACGGATGCTTTCTCGTCTACGATGATAATGTTATGTTATGAGCATATAAGTTTAACATATAAGACATATAGATGTTGTAAAATGTAAGTACTCAGCTACATACTTACTTTTACACATCTAAATGTATCATATGTAGATAGACATCAATTGGGTAGATAGCGGAATCCACTTTAGCATACCTTAACAATTTTTTTTTCCAAAAACAAAAAAAGTACAAAAAGGAAGAAGACTACAAAGTAAAATTATAAAACCCCACAAAACAAAGTTATGGAACTAATAGAAGAATGTTAAGTGGCAGAATAAACTTGCTCAGGACAGGATTAAATTACATTATTATCCTAGAAAAACTTTAAGGCTCCCGCAGGAAATCAGTATAAATGCGAGACGATCTAATTTATTTAAAAACTCTGGACACGCGCTTGCTGTTAAATGCTAATAATCTTCAGACTAATTTGAGGGTCTACCTAAAATATTTTTAGGTAGAACTAAATAATAAATTGGCTCACTCAAAAGTGAAGAGGATAACTTCTTATGATATAATAGCAACAGGGAAAATTGTGAAGAAAAATAACGGTATTATGTTATTACGTTACAAAGTTAAACAACGTCTACTTTGTGCTCTAACAAAAGTGGTAATTGGTCTCCCTAAGGGTTGGACAGGTCAGAGGTAGGATGGTCCGCGGAAAATCAAAGACTTGCCGTAATAATACCGTTGATGGAACAGGCGTCGAACTAAACTGTTCGCGATGGAACAAAAGATTTGTACTTTACAATAAAATACTGAGGATGATGATGTTGCTTTATTTTTATTTGGACAAGGCTTACTTAGGCTTGTTCAAAATGTTGAAACTTTGTAAATCGTAGACTGCTTGTTTAGTCGACTGAAGTTTAAGTGAAGTGCTGTTGGTCGCCATATTGCCGCGCCGACGTTAAAACGGTTCGCGCGCTAGAGATGTGCTTCGTTACGGTTGGGTTTAGTCGATTGTCTGAGCGGGGCGCGAACATTAACTGACAATCATTTAAGGCTTGTGCAGACCAGCGCGACTTGTCGCGTGACGCGACACCGGTTATTGTTTACTGTGAAGTTTTCTTAGAAATTGTATTGTTCGTGTCGCGTCGCGCAACAAGTCGCGCTGGTTTGCACAAGCCTTTACACTTCCAAATAATTCCGAGAACCCTATAAGATAAGCCTGAGAAACCTATTTCTCACTATAGCTGCCTGGCACTATAGTCTGGATTTGTGCCCGGTCGATGACAATAGTCTCGTCCCATAATACATGGGATTTAAACATAACTGGTGAAATGTGGGTGTACTATAAGTACACCTCTGCCTAACCCTGCGGGGATTACAGGCGTCATGTTATGTTATGTTATGTTACCTGTAAATAAATTCAGATAACAAAAAGATGTAACAAAAATGAAACGACACTGAATTACCTCCCATGTTTCTCAACGAAAACAAAATGATCGAAAAAACATCTGGGCTATGAATATGTACATCTGTATCCCAGATAATGCTAGCGGTATTCATAGGAAAATTGTGGAGTCAGTAGAGCCTGCAAAAAAAAAGAAAATATTCGTAACCGGGTTGATGGAACATGATGTGTTTTTGCACCCCCGAGAATGGCTGACTGTTGATCTAATTTGTCGATGTCCGTAAAGTTAGGGCAATGCCTGACCAAAGGTTTAATTTATTAAGGAATTGTTTGACACGAAAATTTTTTCCGTTATGATTTTGAGGAATGATAAGATTATGGAATGTTATTATTTTTGAGTGAAGCTTTTCTTTTCTTGTTCGTTATAGTACCTACTGATGCAATGCCTTTTTAATATTATAGATCATGGTTATCATAGAAGGTGGCCACCAAAAATGGCAATACAAAAATGTATCTACATATTTCCAGCGCACCAAGGTCAGTTAGCCACCTTGCTAAATAGGTCTTTTGCCAGTAATATAATGAGTCCCTTATGTACCGTATTTGAAATGTTGAAACCTTTTATATTACAGGTATACGAATAGGTACCTATAAATTCAAATTCAAAATATCTTATTTCACATAAAACTACATGGGTACTTATGAAACGTCAGAAGCTAGGTGCACGATTCCAATTGTTAAGTAGTATAAGTTTCAGCTACCACGGATAGTGAATACTATCATGTCCATCTACTTTAACTAAGTTACATTTTGTATAACTTTGTAACTGAGTACCTACATACATTAAAGCCCACATCTTGGCCGCATGGATCAGCTTATACATATATGTAGGTCATGGGATCCGTGCGGTTTTGGTTTGTCTTATCAGTGCAGTGATATGACGCTCCGTAATCACATCTACAACAGCCCATATGGATATAGGAGTTGATTGGCAACTGGGCATTTTTGATTCCCAGCTAAGCACTAGGAAGTGGTGAAGGGTGGGCGTTTTTGGGGGACTGTCTTATGTAATTTTGACGTTTGAAAAGTGCTGATTCTCAGCCTATTTTGAATAAATGACTTTTGAATTTGAATTTGAATTTGGACCGCGGTCCCTGTTGCCTAATTAATCTTATTACCGGTTATCTATTATTTGATAGTTTAGATACAGCCTAAGTTTCGGTATCTCTTCTCAGAGTTGACATAGGAGATGTCTACACGACGAGAAAGTTTGTAAAAAACCGATGTGTGGATTAAAAATATTATTTTCACAATAAATTATTATGTTTTCTCCAGAAACGGAATTTGCTTACGTTTATTTTAAATCTATCCGAGTCAAAAATGCATGAATTTTGTTCGAACTTGCGCAGGGATAAATAAACCGTAATGAAGCAGAAATGTTCGAATATTATATTAAATAAATAATAATGAATGTGTATTTTGAAGTAAGGATCATCAATAAGTTATTGTTTGATAGCGTAATTTAAAACACTGTTGAATTATTTTAACTTTAATTTCCATGTTTTATTTTAAATCTGTAATATTTTTAATTCCGGCAACGTAACTTCACTTCAATCAAACTTAAAGTAAGGGTGGAAATTCCCGCATTTTTATGAACGTTCGCATTTCCGACGTTTGTCTGATTAAAGTAGATAACTAAACGACTAAACTGGCCAAGTAAATGCCGAACCACGCACAATTAAGGGTTCTGTAGCAATTTATTCCAAGAACAAACTTAACATTGTAGTTGATTTTTTTTTTCCATACATTCCAACATCAAATGTATGTTTTACGCACAAAATTGAGAGATTTACCATGTTATGTTATGTTAGATTTCTTATAGGTTCTCCTATAATCTATATGAGTAAATACATCTGTATCTGACGTACGGAATAAAAAAAAACGAAAAACAAATTGGCCGCAGTACTTTACCGAGAATTTTGACCAGCCTGCGTTTGATCGACGTACAGATAAATAGAACTTTAGGGCATATTTTTTTGCCACGCTCGCAAAACCTCGAAAAAAGCTGACGTAATTAAAACAAGGCAATCTAAACGTGGAGACGACATGTTAATTAACGGCGCTTCGTAATAATCAATTAAGTGCCTCTTTAGCACAATTAAAATTAGCTCAGTAATTGGCAACAGTACGTAATTACCTTTTTACAATGTTCGCACAAACGTTTTCGTTGTTTAAAATGCTTTTTGCGATCTTTCGTTGTTCGAAATACCTAATTGGGGTATGTAGGTACATTTTTATTTAGATCTTCTGTTTTTATGGGAATCAGATTCAAACACCATAATAAGTTTAATCATTTATTTCAATGAAATCTCTATAAATAACAACTTAAGCGTCGTGCAGACCGGCGCGTCGCGAGTCTATCTAAACAATTTCTAAAAAACTTTACGGTAGAACAATTACCGGTGTCGCCGTCGCGCGACAATTCGTGTTAGTCTGAACGAGCCTTTATACCTAATTAATTAACGTTGACCAGTCACTCGACCAAATGTTGGAAAAACCAGGGAGGTAGGTACGCAATTTTGCAAAATGCGGCGTACGGTCAAGAAGTCCAAACTTTCGGAAGAGATTCTGGGGCATATAGGTCTTTCTACATTTATATCTGTAATTTTTGTGGTGTACATAATAGAAACTATTTCATCTATATTCTATCTATGACGAAACGGTGCGAAACCCACCTATCACTTCGTCAGAACAATGTTAAAACACTGGTATGACGTAGCGTCTTTCCATTCTATACAAGGCCAGAACGCAAGGGTGTGAAACTAATCGTTTATAGATTGGAAATCACTTTTTTACTCAGGTCTTCCAATATATACAAGAGTAGTATGCAAATACTCGCGTATACTTCGTAGCGACCTAATTAACTTATTCTAAAATATACAGTGCCAGTACGCATACGGATTGATTGTGTATAGATTGCGACAAATTGTGAACTGGTATTCAACTTGTTTGCGACGTAATGCACCTTGCGCTAAATAGCCTGCCTGGCTGCGAGCAACTTGGAAGTAGCGCTCGTTCAGCTCGCGCGCGGTCGACACGGATTTCATATCAGACCTCATCTGTTTTGGAGTCTCTGCAGCAATGCCAAGTTGACTGGTGATACATCCAAGTGCTGACACGTGGACACTCACGGTTAGGCTGGTCTATACATTCAAGGTCGCTCAACGAGCTATGCTTGGCATCTCTCTGAGGGATAGAATCCGGAACGAGACACAGAATAAGCAAACTGAAGTGGCAATGGGTCAGCCATATTAGCCGTAGAACCAATGACCATTGGAGTAGATGAGTGAAGACCGCCAATCGGCAAAGGTAAGGGAGGACGCCCTCTGGCTAGGAGGAGCGACGATCTTCGCGGGGTGACTGGTAGCCGGTGGATGAGAGTGGCCTATATCCAGCAATGGACTGCTGTAGGCTGATAATGATGATGACCTAATTCATTAATAAAAAATAAAAAAAATATCTTAACTTAACTAAATCTAATAACAAACTAAAATATGGAACGCCATGATCGAACCAATAATAGATTAAAATTGAAAAAAGGCTTATAAATTAGCATTCCGTTTTCGTTCAAGTGGTGTAGATTAGCAGTCAGCTTGACTTAAGCCTTTTTCCGACATTATACTCAATAGAGAGCAGAAGGCCAATTACATTTAGAAGCAAACCATGTACTAAATAAGCCAATAACATGCTGAATCCTTTCGGAACAAACATTATAAACGTGTTAAACTGAAAGAGAAACAGAAAAATCGCGTTGCATAACTCTTTCGATACATGCTGTTAAACTTAATTGAGTGCATCGGACTATAGTGTTCACTTTATTAACAGGAATGAAAAAAGTATTTACAAATTGAAACGTCACTGGGGCAATAAACAGAAAACCGAGGACACAACGAACCGACGAATGGACTGCAACTTTTATTGACCAATTATTAAACATTCATGCAAAGAACCTTCTGTAAAGGACTAAGAACAAAATGGGTAGAATAAACCGTTTTCTACCAAACAACGGCAAAACAATGGGATGAA
Organism: Agrochola lota; assembly: GCA_947364205.1. NCBI lineage: Eukaryota > Metazoa > Arthropoda > Insecta > Lepidoptera > Noctuidae > Agrochola > Agrochola lota. The sequence continues at coordinate 9,126,360 of OX376223.1, read as the reverse complement.
ATAAATGTTAGGATCCCGTATGAGATGAAGCGAAATGATGGAACGACTGCCATTTACGTCGCTCGTATGAAAAATATTTCTACTGATCTTGTTTACATTGACACAGTAATCCGTACCGGGTGTAGGACGACCGTTTTTACGCTTTGCCGAGCAGATGTGGCACAGGGCTGCCTCAAAATTACGGCGCCAATTTATAATATTACGACCTTACTGACGACATGTGGCTCACTAAGTTCCGGAGTTTACAAATACGGGTAGCGTGCTAAATTATATGTTATGTGTTTAACACTTTTTTTGTAAAGGTCTGGCTGGTTGGAAATGTTTTTGGTTTTGGAGTTATGTTTTTGGTCCGGACTGTGACTTTTTGGTAGTCTTTTTACCCTGTTCTGTGTTATAACTTGATTTATTGTACGCCTAATAGGACCGCCTACTGTGTCCCTATAATGATGGTATCTTCGCTATAGTTATTCATATGGTGTCCATTATAAAGAGAATTTGATTCTATTCCAGGTCTCTCCAAATAGGTACACGATTACCTAGTTGATAACTGATTTCAAATCAACCAGTTTTCTCTCAGGCTTAGGTATTAAATCAACTGAATGGGTTCCAGCCGGGTATACTCATAATGTCATGTTTGAAAATCTGATTTCCCTAAGCGTTAAGCTAAGCTCGAAAAATGCTTTCCGTAGATCCGGCGAGTACAGGTGCTTCTCTTATTTGAATGTCTAGCCGTTGCTTTTAGATATATACTTCTTGGTACTACAACAATAATCTAGCTTTCTGAAACGTTTGATGACTACCAAGAACTACTTATAAGAGTTTTATTTCCTAATGTTTGAATGTCGGATAGCTAAGTACATCGTAATAAACTAGTTGCTAGTTGGAGTAACGAGTAAGCAAGATATTTGTAAAAAAAAACTTTGGTTATTTCTTCCAAAGATATTTTCCTTATATTTATAAGGATAGGTATAAGAAGGTAGGTCTGCTTGTATGCTTACATTTTGTGCAACCAGTGCAACATGGCGCCGTTAATTTCCAAGAACTAGTTTACTAGTAGACAGGCTTATTTTGCTTTCGGCAGTACCCGGTACTCGGTAAAAGTTTCATTTTATTATTAAAGTGTACATATAATCCATAACCATCAAACAGTATCAGCCCTGCATTTATTCGCAAAAACGGGACGTGGGAATCAAAATCCTCTTATCGGCCAGAAGCATAAAGCTTAAAATTGAAATTTAATAACTATACGTGGCGCAATCCTGACGTTTTTTTAATCTCGCTCCATATTCCGTACCGATGCATTGGCGCACTTATGGGAAATCAATTGGTTAAACCTTCATTTCGGTAAGCTTAAATGTAATGCATTTATATCATTTGCATTAATACAATCTGAGTATTAGTATTATTTTTTTTACGTCTTACTTACTTATTGAACCAAATGAAGGATATTTTTACGTGATAAAACCTACTATTATACCTACGATTCGATCTTGCGATCGTAGATCGAAGCAAGTAAAAAATACTTTCAGGATTTTTTTTTAAGACAATTATGCCGAGGATCAATAACAATTGTTTTGTTTATTCTGGTTTCTGTACCTCTTTTTTTATGTATTACTTCACGTTCGTGGTAACGCCTACGTAAATATACAAACACGTTCGTTTTACGTCAATATTTTGAAACGGAAATGTTCCTGGCACTAGCATTGTTCGCGTCATCCGCTTCGCACTGTCAATCAGGCATTCTGCGGTACCCTGAATTATATATTAGTAGAAACATCACAAGGCAGACTTCTATTTTTTATGACACAAGTCTCTGCCCTGTTGTATGAAGAATTCAGATAGCCTTAGAGTACAGTTTCAAAATCGGTAACCGAAAACATGTTTCGTCCATATTTCCAAGAGAACCATATGATTTGAAATATTGCCTATTTTAAAAGCATATTGGAGAACGTATGGTTTTATTAAAGACTAGTTTTTGGCCACTGCTCTACTTGTAAGGTACTATCGATTTTAACAATGTTATATAAAATGTGTATCCTATTGTAATGCGTCATGTTATGTATTTTATGTTGTGAATGTTATTTAAATTAGAGTCGCATATATGTTTAGTGTACTATATATACTATTAAATATTATACATAATTTTGTAATCACGTTCTCGAAAACGGCTCCAACGATTTTGAAGAAAGTGTTTGCGTGTGCGAAAAATCGATCTAGCGAGGTCTCATATCTGAGAAAATTAATTTTCACCCGAGCAGAGTTCGGTCGCCTACAGTTTAGAACAATATGGCTACCTTAGAATAATGATATGGCAGCATGGAATAGGGATGATACCTAAAAAAAAAAAAAAACTAATTAGTCCATCAGTCAGATAATAAAAAAATATTAGACACGTATTTTTTGCTTTATCATATTACAAAAAAATTACTTAGATGAAACGCATTTTAAGTTGGAGAGTGGGGGTCGATACGTCACTAGTACGTATAAAATCTACATACTCGTGACGTCATGGCACATTTTACCTCAATGTATCGCCGTAATCTTTAGATTACGTAAAAAAAGAAAAAATACGTGTCCAATATTTTTTTATAATCTCAAAGACGGACTAAAAAAAAAAATGTTTGTCATCGTCCCTATTAGTATGCACTATCATGGCAGTATGGAATTAGTATGTACAACACATGGAATCAGTATGAACTTTCTTATACTATTAAATGAACATTCCCTATTTTCACGAGCGCTCGCCTAGGTACTTCTTATTTAAGCGTAAATGCTTTTGTAATTATTTTTCGTAATAAATTGAGACACTCACCCAATTCTGAGTTGTAGATCATAGATTCGAACCCAGACAGGCGCTTTACTTTGCGTAAATTATTTCATCACCACTGCTCTCAAAACGGTGAAGGAAAACATCGTGAGGAAACCGGCATGTCCTAGAACTAAAAATTCGAAGACATGTGACATCTACCAACCCGCCCTGGTCCCGCGTGCCCACTCCCTCTCATAGAGAGGAGGCCGGTGTTCCCAGCAGTGAGAACGTTATTAGCTAATTATGTATGTTATTTATGTAATAAAATTAACTAAAAGTGTGGCTTATAATTTTAAATTTATACCAAAACAATATATGAAATTGTTTTAGTACCACTTTAGTACACATTAATCGTTTGATTTGAGTTCGAACTGTTGAAGTTTTTTCAGGTGTTTGGTCATTTAATGATGTCTAGAACGTATTCTTCGTAAATAGCCATCATGAACAACCCTTGCTTTTAGAGAACAAGAACAGCGAAACAAAATTCAAATTCAAAGCAAAACGCAAATGTACATTGAATAAGGACTACCAATAAACTAGAAAAAGTTCAAACAACGCAAACGGATTGGTTGGAACGTCTTTGTTGGTTGTTTTGTAAATGCTTGCAACAAACTTGTATGTACGCGTCTCTAGGAACAATTTATGGTAAATGTCTGTCGGTGTTTGGACTCGGGAACAATTAGATTGTTGCTCCGTTTTCGTATCGCACAAGCTGGTTACATAGAACGGTAGCTTTTGCTGGGATACCTTAGAATGTTATACTGTTTCAAAGTGTCCGTCTGGATTGAGGAGCCATGTCTCATATTTGAACGAGGGTACTACCGATATTTAGTAGTAATTTAGCCGATTTTTTAGGCTGTCAGACGTCTGGATTGAGGAGCCACCTTTAATGTCGTATAACTTTTTAAGGGTTTTACTACAAATTCCAGGACCCGGCCCACAAAATCGGCGCGACAAAGATTTTCGGCGTTTTTGGAAGAGCACGAATAATATTAATGTGAGACCGGGACTCCCGGTGAGCGTCGGTGGGTTTACTGACCGTAAGAATATTGCGGATGGTTTTAGGGACCACTTTTCTGTACGGTCGCTCTTGGGCTCGGGGTCTCGTGGAATGAACGGAGCTGAGACCATTGAGACTGAGCGGAACGCGAAAATACCTGCCAAGAGTGTGGCTTCAATTATTTCGAGGATGCAGCGTGGGAAGTCGCCGGGTCACGATGGTCTCAGTGTCGAACATTTTAAACATGCGGAAGTCCATCTGCCTAGAGTTTTGTCATTGTTTTTCACTTTGTGCCTTGGTCATTCCTATTTACCGGAACCACTTATGCGAACGATTGTGGTCCCTATAGTTAAAAACAAAACTGGTGACACATCCGATATGAACAACTATCGACCCATCTCACTAGCTACCACCATGGCTAAGGTGCTTGACGGTCTGATGAAGGGCTGCCTCTCAGAACATGTTAAAGTGCACGACGGCCAGTTCGGATTCAAGGCGGGCGTGTCCACCGAGAGTGCTATTCTCGGCCTGAAGCACACCGTCAAGTACTACACCATGAGGAGGACGCCGGTATACGCGTGTTTCCTTGACCTGTCGAAAGCTTTCGACCTTGTCTCCTATGATGTGCTATGGGACAAGTTGAGGGGCACGGGTGTGCCGGTGGAGTACACAGCGCTTCTCCGGTACTGGTATGCTCACCAGACAAATCGGGTGAGATGGGTCGGTACTCTGTCGGATGAGTATCGAATGGAATGCGGTGTAAGGCAAGGGGGGTTAAGCTCCCCCCTGTTATTTAATTTATATGTAAATGAGCTCATCGAGCGACTGAGCAGCACACATGTCGGCTGTCATATAGACGGTATATGTGTCAATAACATAAGTTACGCGGACGACATGGTATTGCTCGGTCCCTCGATGAGTGGAATGAGGAAGCTTCTCACGATCTGCGAGACGTATGCGGAGGTGCACGGCCTTAAATACAATTTAAAAAAAAGTGTGGTGTTAGTATTTACGGCACCTAAATAACAGCCCCGTCGTGTACCTCCAGTATATCTCAACGGCGTTGAACTGAATGTGGTAACTCAATTTAAATACTTAGTTCATGTTGTCACCAGTGACCTACGTGATGATGGGGACATAGAACGCGAGCGCAGGTCGTTGGCGGTGAGGAGCAATATGCTCGCCCGTAGGTTTGCTCGCTGCACGGCAGACGTCAAAGTCAGTTTATTTAAAGCGTTCTGTCAGTCCTTCTACACGAGCGGCCTATGGGTGTCATATACGAGCCGAGCCTACAACGTCCTGCGCGTGCAATACAACAATGCCTTCAGGATGCTGTTGCGGTTGCCGCGACGTTGCAGTGCGTCGGGAATGTTTGCTGAAGCACGTACGGATGGCTTTCACGCCATCATGCGTAAGAAAGCGGCTTCCCTACTGCAACGTTTGCGTAGCACTCGGAACGGTATCCTGAAAATGATTGTTAGCAGAGTGGACTGCCCCATCCAAAGGCACTGGGTAGAATTAGGTATAGGTTTATGTTAAATAGAATTAAGTACTTACAACAATAACATAGCATGTAAGCACAGTTTGTTACGAACCACTAACTACGTATGGACTGCTTAGGTCTGAAATAAAGTTTTTTTTTATTTTTTTATACGGCTTTAGCAGCAATAAACATAAAGAATTTACTCATTTTATCCAGAAGTCAGTCAATCTGCTGCCTAGCCTTTCAACATGTTGGGGTCGGCTTCAAGTCTAACCAGGTGCAGCTGAATACCAGTATTTATTTATTTTATTACTTGCGGCGCCCCGCGGTTTTACCCGCATAAGTCTCGATCGTCTTCAATAACCTAACCTACGTTACCTCATGTGCCCCAAATTTGTTCAGCCGTTTTAGCGTGAAAGCGTAACAAACAAAGTCACTTTTGCATTTATAATATTAGTTAGTATTTTATGTATTGACTATACAAAGGTACTGCTAGTATTATACGAGGAGCGACCGCCAGTTTGACCTCCACAACTCAGGTACTGGGTAATTTTATCCAGAAGTAAGATCACTTAACATTATTAAAAAAACTACCAAGCCGCACATGCCTTCAGCATCATCGCTAGGGGTGAGAAACTACAACAATGGCTTCCATTCGATGGTTGAAACCATCGCGGTAGATCAACGCAACAAGCGTACGACTCCTAATAACACGAGTGGTGTGGAAACTGGGTGAGAATAGCAAAGTAAAATAATAGGAAATCACAATGTATAAAACTTCAACGTTTTATAAATTATAACATAACACCACGCCTATACTCCCAGAAGGGTTAGGCAGAGGTGTATCTATAGTACACCCACATTTCGCTAGTTATGTTTAAGTCCCATGTAATTGAGGGCGAGCCTATTGCCATATGCCACTAATCCAGACCCCAGGCTACTACTGAGAAATTTCAGATGAAAAAACCCAATAACACTTTGCCAGACCTGGCAACCTCATGCTTAGCAGTAGCGGTTGAGACCAAAAGACCAACGAGCCAGTCAGAAAAGTAAAAATCAAAAGTAAACAGTCTTCTTTACATACATACAAGTAAATATAATTGAAGTGTTTGTTTTTAATATCAAAATAACAGCTTTTTACTAATGCATATTATGAAAGTATATACAGGTGAATTTTTGAGATGGGGTAGTAAGGACAGCTACCTTAACTGTTGTAGCTACAGGAAAAAATGGTCTTAAGAGACTGTCCTTTACTTTTTGAGACATTTTTGTCTGCATCACAGATTTAGAAAAAAATATACAGCCAGCAAGAAAATAGGCAGGATTCACAAAAACTATTTTTGTGGCTATCGATCCGGTTTCTTATAAGGAGCAAGAAACTGTACCGGACGAACCGAGGTTTGAGTACTAGAAAAGTCGGAAATAGCAAAAAAACTTTTCCCATACATTTCGTGAGAAATGAGACTCCAACCTACTTTTCACGATGGATAGACTGGCCGAAAATAAACAAAAAAATGGAAATTCAAATTTGGAACGATTACGTGTTATAATTACAAACGACTAGACCGATTATGACGGGACTTTTCATTAGCAGATAGCTGATGCTAAAGGAGTAACTTAGGCTACTTTTATTTTAGTAAAAGAATTAGGTCCATGCGGGCGAAGCCGCGAGCAGTACCTAGTCAACAAAATATCTAGACGTACACCAGTTAGCTATAGTAATTTACTTGTAGCTTTTTGATATCCCCATTAGTAAATAAGTATAAAAACCTACAAAACTCTGTCTCTTGATAAAGGAAATAGCTGCGATGGTAATTAAATTAGTGCATTGCAAATACAGATGTTTGTATGTTCCATTTATTTATTGATATTGTGGACTCCCAACAGAGTACTCTTTCATTTGTATGTAAGGATTTCCAAGAAAATTTCATGTTAAATTCATGGAGAGATGCGGAAGGAAAAAACAGATTGGTAGTGGAAATATAAAGTGTAATTACGTGTATATGAATTACGTTGTGTTTAAATATTTGCACAATACGTGCTAATATAATTTGACCAATGAAATTGAACGCGTTAAGCACATATAAACGCGTTCAAGAGCTGTCCGTGTACAATATTCCATAACAATTTTGACACTGACAGCTCTTGAGCGCGTTTAAGAAATGCTGATCGCGTTTAGTTTCATTGGTGAAATCAGCCCTAAGGGCTTTCAGTGTCCTTCCGGGGTCGCGGGAAAGTCGAAAGGGATACCGTGGCCCTGGCAACGTACAGGCAACTGAAGGAACATGAGTGGGTTTTAGTCAGTAAGTGTCTGACGCGCCCTCCCGCTCCGCCCAGAGCGGGAGAAGATATTTGATAGCTTACTAGACAAAAAAAAGGGCTTTCAGTGTCATTATTTTCTGTGATATATTGACACTGATAGTTCTTGAACGCGGTTTAGATGTGCTGATAAAGTTCAGTTTCATTGGTGAAATTCGTATTCAGTATTTATATTTGAAAAACCGTGTCAAATAAAAAACTGGTAATTGTACTTGACGTTTTAGGAGTTGAAGAAGCTCAATAATAGAAGAAAAGTTTGAGAGAAAGCTCTGCAAGGAGAAAATTGGGTTTCGGCAAAATCTGCTATAAGGTTAGACTATCCCTATTCATATTTTAATGGTTCATTTCGATCCTTTTATTTAAAAAAAATATTGTAACTAAACAACAACAGAAACACAATAATGACAGTTCAGTGACAATTGTTACATTACAACAGTGCTGCCATCGCACGGATGACCTTTCAGTATGAACCCACTGAAATAATTAAGATCAGTGAACATTGGTTCTATGATTCTCACAAAATAAACAAAAACACATATTACCTTACTTGTCAAATAGACTTTACAGAAATTGGGAAACATAAAAGCAAAAAAAATGTAAACGTATTTAATCAACATTTAAACTTTCAAAGCACCTAATTTTCTTGAACAAACCTTTCGTCATACGAATTTCGGAATTCTCAAACGCGTTGCATACAGTAATAAATTCCCTAAAGCTTAGGTACTACGCCATCCCATACCCGCTTATTTTATTAATCAAAGTCACCCGGAATTTATGTCCGGTTTTATTCCGAACTACTTTTCGTCTCCCGGGACGAACCAGCTTTTTAATCCAGGTTGGGATGTATTGTCTTTTTAGATAATGTCCAACTTTTTAAACACTAAAGTTGGAATAAAACTTCGTAGCCCTGTGGGCCTAGGACGAACGCGCGGAGTAAGCGTTAAAAAAATCTAACGGTTTTAAAATTGAAAATACCTAATCGTTTCGGACATAATATTTAATTAGCTTTAAGACAATCCATATCTATGGATGATATTAAATGTGTATGACGCAAAAAAATAACAAATATGCTATGAGATAGTTGTATTTTCGATTAAAAAATCGTATGAATTTAAGTTACATTTACGTAGCGCGTTCGTACTACGGCCTCTTTTTAGTAGGGGTGAAATGGGTTTTCTTACGGTAATGCATTAGGGATGTTAACAAAAAAATATTGTTTTTCCCGTCATGTAGATAATAAAAAAATATCGGACACTTAGTTTTTCTTTTTTTACGTAATCAAAAGATTACGGTAATACATTGAGTTAAAATGCGGCATGACGTCATTTTATAGTGACTTATGACGAAGCGAGCCCTCACTCCCCAACTTTAATGCGTTTTATCTAAACCATTTTTTATTAATATGATGATGCAAAAAATACGTGTCTAATATTTTTTTATTATCTGGCTGACGGACTTAATAGAATTATTTTTTACCCCGTCAACATCCGATTTTTCGATTTCCGAAAACTAGGATAACTGAGTTCTCAAACAGAGAAGGGTCGAGCATTGATCACTACGCTAGCTCAATTATTTCAGGCTTACCTATGTATGAATTTGTTCAAATTTCCTAAGGGTGTTTTTCTTCACTTCGGCCTCAGCGGAGGGGATCGTGGCTATATGATAACAGCCGCACAGGTCAATTGAATGTTAAGCTGCGCTTGCCGCGGTTGCTTCGTGGATGGCTGACTAACCTTGATATATAAAAAAAACCATCCGTGTCTCGGAATGCACGTTAAGCCGTTGGTCCCGGCTATCATTCGTAGTTCTATGACAGTTGTTACGGGCAGTCAGAAGCCCAAAAGTCTGACTTCTTCAGTCTTAGCAAAGTGTATCGTGATACCTAGAAACTGGATTGTGGAAGTCAGATAGGCAGTCGCTCCATATAAAATACTGGTATTCAGCTGCATCCGGATAGACTGGAAGCCGCCTCTAACATATTTGGGTAAAGACCAGGCAGATTGATTACTCCCCTTCACCTCACGTCAGTAATTATGTTCCTAAGTCAAGGTACATCTTAATAAAACCTCAAAGCCTTGGGCCATCTAGTATTTCAAGATACGCAGGTACCTTTTTAAGGTTAAGCCCTAGATCAAATAAGACGAGGGTATGTACTCAATATCACGTTTCGGGCCTCAGTGGTTTGGCCTAGGCGTTGATTAATGAACCATGATTTAATTAAGAAAAAGTATAACATCCTGACATTTTTGCTACATAAGTTATTATTGAAAATAAATATTGTACACATTAAACGCCTTTTAAGTGTTTTAGTCGGTATTACTTAAAATAAATTAGGTATAATTTATATGGGTTCATTAATAATACCAGCCTGTTACTGTCCGACTGCAGGGCAAAGGCCTCTTCTCATACAGAGAAGGCAGGAGCATTGATAACCACGCTTGCTCAAGACGTGTTGGTGATTTCAGACTTATATTAACTATATAAGTCCAGGTTTCCTCACGATGACGATGACGATGAGTCCTGACTCCTCCTGACGATGGGTTCATTAATTATTTAATTTTTTTTATTATTACAACTCGGTAGTGATTTTTGGGTTTCTGATCACGTGCGATGGTTCGATGAATCTATGGAGTTGCTTATTGTTTCGGGATGAAGACGATAATCTATATCTATATAACGGAGATGGTATGTGTCTCTTTCGTTCTTGTCATGCATATGTTAACTACTGTGGGCGTACTGTAGGTAGTGTTGGTTATTGCGCAATAGAAAAACCGTTTGCAGTTCAGATCAAATAATAATTCTCGATCTAATTTATCACACTTGCAATACACACACTGTAGATATACGAAACAACTATTCGGAACGCATGACAGCTTAAGAACAGGTACAGTGACAGTTTATTAAGATGTATGTTGACTTGAAAGAGCATGGCAGTTGAGATTATGTCATGCTAACTTAAATGTCTCGCTGATCGTGACGAGTGTGTTGGATCATTCGGTTCCCTACAAAATAGTTGAGCTGGATGGTGCTGATCCATGCGTCATGTTCGTGAACGGGCGCTGTCAGTTGAGTTTGAGTTTTCTAAACTTGTTTACTGCTTGACCGCCAACGACGAACTCTGCTTAGCTCCGGGCGGTCCGAGCGTTATGTTGTAGACTCTGTCGGGCACCGCTAGACGGCGCTGGCGTCCCGATTAGTCAACTCAGTAACGTATTTCCGACATACACATATTATAAATTAAAGTTGCTTTTCGTGTCAGTCTGTGTGACCGCGTTGTGCATTTAAAATGCGCAACGATTTTAATGCGGTTTTCACCATCATTTAGAGAATTTATTCCGTAAGGTTTATCTGATAATAGGTACATTAATATTAAACTTATTAATAATGAAATCTCGATGGTTTGTCAAGTCGTGAAAACCGTGTGAAGCAGGGGTGCATAGTTAATTATCTGTTATTTATTATTTATCCCTCCATCGTAATGATAACGGCAAAGTAAACATGTCAATTAAATTATTTTATCTACTAATCACTTACATTGAATTAAGAAATCACCTGCGCACATTTCACGCGCCACTGATTAAGATAATGATGGAGGGGGTGGTAAGTCGTCATAATTAATTAGCAAAATATTTTCTAACTTTAAGTCTTCTTTTTCGTCGTGGCACCTCGGGCTTAGTAGCACGCATAACAATATGTCTCAAACTAATTTGTAAGTACTAATACCATTTGAAACTCGTGGGTAAGTAATACCAGCCGCACGGGTCAATCCATCAGGTTAAGCTACGCTTGCCGGGATTGGTCAGTGGATGGTGACCATTTTACATACCGAGACTCCTCCGTGCCTCGGATAGCACGTTAAGCCGTTGGTCCCGGCTGTCGTTCATGGATCTTTGACAGTCGTTATGGGTCGACAGAAGCCCGAATGTCTGACAACCAGTCTTACCAAGGGGTATCGTGTTACCCAATAACTGGGTTGTGTGGAGGTCAAATGGGCAGTCGCTTCATGTAAAATACTGGTATACTACTACTATTCAGCTGCATCCGGTTAGACTGGAAGCAGAACCAAACATAGTTTGGAAAAAGCTAGGCAGATTGATTGAATACCGTTTCAATAAATAAAAACATTTTACAAAAAAAAACAGCCGACTTAAAAAAAAAACACTACAAAGTGAAAAATAACTTTAATTTCGGAAGTCGATGCAAAAAACGAAAATTCTAAACCAGACACCGACTTATTAAGTTATTTTTCACTTTTTAGTTGTTGTACCTACTCCACATAAATTCGAATACCACTACCGGCTATGTAAATAACAGTGACAGAAAGTTATCATCATATCATTGATATATACTAAGTGGGAAAAATATTCCCTATATTATATATTATATTATTATATATTATTATTTTTATTTATTATATTATGTATTATTGAAGCTTACTCAAAAACTATCCAAGCAAAGTTAATAAAATTTATATGGGACCAACTTGGGAGCATAACCTTTCAAACAAAAAAAAAAAAAAAAAAAAAACGGTTCACAATTGACGGAGAAATCGGCGGCCATACATAAAAAAAAACATACATACGCGACGAACATATAACCTCCTCCTTTTTGGAAGTCGGTTAAAAATGGATTGTTGATCATTGATGTAAAATAAAGTACATGCACATACTGCGCTAACGGTGTACGTCTAGCTAGATATTGACGGTCAAGTATGAAAATATAATAACTAGAAAAACACAATTTTACAGGAGCCGAAAAAACTATTTATTTGTATAGTTTTCGACCATTTTAATCAAAAATTTGATTTTTATCTACGCAATAAATAGCTGGCTCTTAGTTAAATTTAGTTTTTTAGCAAAATATAAATGGAATACCTACCTTTTGATAGATATTGTATTTATATTTTGCTGCACATTGCTGGCAACACCAAATATCTACACAAAATTGGTCAGTGTCACTCTCACTACAGAGTAAAATAATAGAAAATTACAATTTATACGTTTAATTTTTACTTTTTTGACTGCCTCGTTGGTTTAGTGGTAGCAAACGCTACTGCTGAGCATGAGGTCCTGGGTTCGATTCCCGGGTCGGGCAAAGTCTTATTAGATTTTCTATCTGGAATTGCTCAGTAGCAACCTGAATTCTGGATTTGTGCCCGGTTGATGGCAATAGGTTCGCCCCCTATTACATGGGACTTAAACAAAACTGGTGAAATGTGCGTGTCATCTCTGCCTTACCCTTCGTGGAGTACAAGCGTAATGTTATGAATGTAAATTTAAAAAAAATATGATGTTCCTTTGAAGTAAAATCTCTAACTAACAACATAGTGTTAAATATACATCGTACATATCATGAAAAACATGTTTCGTAATTTTGAACAAGCTGTATTTCCCGACATTCGCAACTAGCGTCAAATATAATATGGATAGCAATTTTAAATATGTAAGTTTGTTTTGTGTTACTGTGATTGCTTTACTTCGTTCGGCTGTTACTGAAAAACGAAACTCTCCAACTTTGTTATTGTTATGTACAAAATTGTGTACTTGTTGTAACTAGCTGGAGGTTTCCCAAACTTGCCATGTTTTTTGCTTAATCATAAATTACCTTTCGTGGGAGTAAGTTTTTTTTTTGAATAGAGTAGGACTTTTAAATTATTATGTTCAATGTCCAATTCTTCAAGCGCTTAATAATATCGAAATAAATTTTCCGTTTCTTTCACTTAGTTGCAAATAGGTACTGTACATTCGTCGTACAAAACTTTAATTTTTTAAGTTAACAATGTAATACTACTACACACAACAGATATGAATTTATCAGCTAAAACACCAGTCGGTTGCTGGCTTGAACTAAATACAAAAGTTATGCATACTTACACACCTTTAAGAGGCCGTGCACGAAATCGACTGATTTTGATCAATTTTGTTCATTAGCTGTGAGAAAGGGAAAAATAATAGAAACAAAACTATTTACGATTTGAAAAGTCGAATTATTTGTTTTGCATGTGGCTGAAAAGGATTTTTCAAATAAGTTAAGTATTCATGCAAAATCACAAATATTCGCGACAAGTTTTACGAAAACTTACGCAAGACTGACGTTTGATCACTTTTTACAAGAAATTACTTTTGATTTTGAACATTTAAAAATATCATCAACATCATTATATGGTCTAATTGCATTCGGTTGTACCACTTTTTCAACTTCGATACAAAATATAGCAGAAAAATAATGTTGAAGAAACCAACTTTATTTTAAAAACCCTGTCAGTAATGTATTTTTTCCTATTATTTAGCAAGCCACATAAAAAAATTAAAAAAACTACACATTAGTCTTCAGCTATACTTGAATTAAAATCAAAATATTATTTTATGATTATACAATATCTTTATTAAGTAAATCAAAGGCGAAATAAACCATATTTTCGAGACCGGAAAAGTGATGCAACTATTAACAGGTGCTGTGACTGACACGAACGGTTTAATACCACGAAAACCGTACTTTTATAGTTATATCAGACTTAAATAAATTTCAATTATTTCAGGTTTCTTACAATTAGATAAGTTATTGACGAAAAAGGGTTTTTTTCGTGCACGGAGCCTTAAGGGTTTTATTATTGCAGCAACACAACAAATTCTATAGAGGACATAACAGAACTATTCAAAATTCGAGACCCTTCAAGATAGTAAGTCTCCAAACTTGTCAGTTTCACCACAACTCACAAACATACATATGTATCGTGCCCCTTAATCTTCCTGGAAGTAAACAGAGCATGAGGCGAGCACTCCAACCGCTGCAGCTAAACTTTAACCAACGTGTGTACTTCTGCGTGTTAGTACAAGTTCGGCGTTTCATCTTCTCACGCAACCTGTAATATTCCACTGAGTGAAATAATATGCCTGGAAATGTTTGTGTGTTTTTGACTATTTTGTTGTAAATACCTTCTTAACTTTATACGTATTTTTTTGAAGCGTTTACGGGTCTCAACAGATTGTCTGACAAAAATATCCGAAAAATTACTCCCATGTGGAATACTTACATCTTTGTCAACACCCACAAGAAATAAAGCCTAAACAAGTACCTACAAATAAATGTCTTCACTTTACTTAGAACAAGTAATCAAGTAACAACATTACAAACAAGTATCTCTTTTTCTATGTGTTTGTTTTTTTTTTTTTTTTTTTTGAACGTTGCTCCACACTAAGAATTTCTTCCTGTATCGTGGGTGCGTTTACAAACATAGAAACTCACATACACTACCACCCAGACCCGGAACAACTACTTGCAGATCATACAAATATTTGTTCCGTGCGGGGATCGAACCCGCGACACGTTGCGCAGCAGTCGGTCGCTCAGCCATTGCGCAAACCGTGTCGTCAAACCTTAAAAAATTAAACCTTCGTATCACATGGAAACAGCCGACGACCCACGAGTGGTTCCGAGTCCCAAAGGAATCTATTCACTTGAGTAGATATCCATCAGAGACCAAGGTTTCTCTCCTTCATTGCTGTATGACGTTGAACACATTTTGACACCGATAAGTTCACATACAAAAGTAGTTTAACATTTTTATATGCACATGTTTCTGTAACCATACAACATTTTATCTTTCTTTTCTTTTCCTTCAAGTAGATAATATTTTCAATCTTACAGGTAGCCGTGGTCAGAATTTTTAGGAAAAAGTCTTGTGATTTTGAAACCTGTCCCACTATTAAAGCAATTTTGTTCCTTAATATTCATATCCAAGAATACTTCTCTATGAGGAAAACTAGAAATATGCAAGTTCGAGTAATACATATATTTTCTTTATTCACTTGACTCACAGAGTGGCCTGTGTCAGATCGCATAGAGCGTTATTGATTTAATCGGATAGCCAATTCTCAGTACCATAGGTAGCACAGAACTTTGAATTTTCTCTTGGTATTGTAGCGCGGTCAAAATAGACATTCAAGGTTACATTCATTCGCACAAAGCTGAAAATTGGCATGAATTTTGGGAACACTATTACAAACAATTTTTCAAAAGTCCCAATCGATCCGACGTGTGGAATTCCAGGTCAACTGTTGCAAAAATTATTTTTTTGCATTTTTCAGCTAAACAACACGTTTTATCGTAAAAATATATGAGACAAAAATTATTCATCATACAATTATCTAAAAAATTGTTTATTCACTTTTTTCCTAAGAATCACCATTTCGGAAATATAGGTACACACGGCTACACATCAAGTTATAAATTTCCAGTATAAGCTGACCTCGCATTGTACGGAAATCTTATACGATGCGAGACCAGCATAAACTAGACATGTATAGCTTGATGTGTAGCCGTGTGTACAAGTAAATTGTTCAAAGAGCGATGCATCAGAAATTGTTTGAGAAACAAGGTTTAGTTGATTGTGCAGACGTTTTTAAAGAAAGTACCTCTACTCCAAAAGCTTTGTTTTTTTTTTTGAGGGTGGGAAATTATCATTAACTTCTCCCGCTTTGGGCGTGTCAGACTTTTACTGACTAAAACCCACGCGTGTTCCTTCCGCCTGTGTGCCGGGGCCGCGATATCCCTTTCGGACAAACTCGCAACCCTGGCAGGCATTGGCCCTTACGGACCCCGTCAGTTGGTGCTGAAATCTCTTTGTGGCGCGCGTGGAACACAACGCGCCGCCGACCCGGGCCTGGTCCTTATCGGTCCGCAAGCCCGCGCCTACTGTGGCCGGAAGTCGGCTCGCGACTCCCGACGCCCGGGGCGTTTCCTGCGGCGACTAGGGGCGCGAGGGCGCGAATCTTGCCTCTCCCTCGCGCGCTCCGCCTCCTCCTTCGCATTACTGCTTCGCAGAAGGAAGTGATGACCTCCCATGCACTCTTGCTCCAGACCATGGCATGAACCAGGGCCGGATGCGAGAGATCGCCGCCGCCGATCGCTTCCGTGAGGACCCGGCGGTGCTCCGCCCAAGCCGGGCAAACCTCCACCGTATGCTCCACCGTGTCCTCCGGGCGATCCACACAGTGGTGACACCCCGGCGTTTCCTCCCGCCTTATGCAGAACAGGAACCTCCCGAAACAACCGTGTCCGGTGAGGACCTGCATCAACCGGAAGGTGAGGACGCCGTGGCGCCTCTCTAGCCACTCCTCAAAGAGGGGACTTATCGTCACAACTACTCCACAAGCTGAAATCACCAACAGAATTCGCTTCCTTTTTTCTGTATATGGAGCAAAAATAAATTACGTGCTTAGATAAGTTTCAATACTTATATTTTGTAAAAAAGTACTCGTAACAAAAAACGAGTACAATTAGCTTGTCTTTCTCCAACCTCTGCTTCTGCTCATCAACATCTATTTCGGGAATATTATCAAGTTCAAGTGTGGCTTGGTAATAAATTAGACCCAGAAGACTGGGGTTGGAAGTTAATTGACAATACATTGGAACCAGTTCAGACTTTACTCCCACCTGCACCGGAAAGACTCCTCAATATTTTTTTTTGCAATTGCAAAACAGGGTGTAATGCTAAATGCGGCTGCAAAAAAGTTGGTTGGTTTTGTTCATTAGCATGTATCACTTGTCGAGGCCAATCGTGCTCCAATGTTGAATCGCCAGTAGAGGATTCTTACGATATATGCGAGGAGACATCTGGTGCATCGCTCTTTGAACAATTTACTTGTACCCAGCAGGAAGAAGAAGAAGAAGACGGTATGGATGAAGTTCCATTAGATGATTATTACCAATCAGACGAATCATTTTCCCAAATTAATCATGACTTACACCGCTTTTACCACTTCCAATAGTACTATTTTTAATTCGATACAATATTTTGAACTCAACAGGACCACAATTAATTGTGGAATAGGCATACCACGTTAAAAAAAACGCGCCAAGTGTACTACCTCACAGGTGGCGCGGAAACGTGTGCATATTATGAAGAACACAACTTTTTCAACGTTTTGCATCGCTATATCTCGGAAATAGTGATTCTTAGGAAAAAAGTGTAAAATAATTTTTATAGATAAATGCATGATGAATATTTTTTGTCTCATCTATTTTTACCATAAAACTTGCCGTTTAGCTGAAAAATGCAAAAAACCAATTTTTGCAACATTTGACCTTGAATAATTTTTTTTCCACACGTCGGATCGATTGGGACTTTTGACATGTTGTTTGTAATAGTATTCCCAACATTTATGCCAATTTTCAGCTTTGTGCGAATTAATGTAACTTTACCCCTATTTTTGAAGCTAATTTGACCGGGCTATTGGCAGTAACCGTTTCGTGGAATACAGGCGTGCAATCGTCCATATCATAATGTTCTCACATAAAGCGGTGGTCGGTGGTTTGAAACTTAAGTCTCTGGTGAGTATTTACTCCTGTATTCGAACGCCAAAGGCTCTATGAAAGGGGAAACGAAAACTGTATGGGGGTTTAAAGTGGACTTTCGAAAAGTGTAATGGACTGAGGTATTATAATTAGAAGAGAGGTTGATTAATTAATCAATATTATGTAGGTTAGTAGCACAGTTATTTTTTATAGAAATATTAATAACAATAAATCAATGGATAACTCGTTACTTTCACGGTGTAAAATATTTTTATTTCTTATTGCATAATTTTGACATAAAAACAACTAGACTCTTTACCTACAAAGTTTTAGATAATTCATCTACGTAAAGAACCGGCCAGCTGTTGTTTTAACGGTAACTTTCTATGGAAGGTTTTGTCGTGTGATATTGACGAAGTTATAATCCGATTTTTATAACTGTGCGCCTGTCAACGTCAAAATATGATATTGTATGTGGATTAAATAATAGCAATAACAAATTAACGAATAATGAGACAGAACTGTGGAGACGACACGAGTTGTGTAGACCGTATGAGGCGTCGGGGCACTGAGGAGGTAACCGACAGGGTGAATTTAATACTTACAACCTACGATTCCAAGCGCACATCTCCAAGCGCACAGTTATAAAAATCAACTTACACGTAGACTCCTTGGTCATTTAATTACGAATGATCTAGTCGTGCACTTATTCCCGTCCGTCGTACCTTCAACCCTCATAATGGTGCATTTTCTATCCGACCCCGACCAACTGCAGTCTAAGAGAAACTTTCTTAATTTCACTAAAAACCTTATTTAGAGTCCAACTCACCATTCTAATATCAATTTCCAAGCATGAAAACTTTAGTTGGGAAAATAAAAAAGTTTGCAATTGCTAAACATGGAATCTTTCGCTTCGTCGTACGATTTTCATTTTCAGAAGCCGCAGTGCTGTTCTGTCGTTCTGACTTAAATCTGGCTTCAGTTTATACAGGAGTTTGTATGATGATTTTAGATTTCGTAAAACACCACGGGTTCTGTAATATTATCACACTGTGTTCTCTGTTAAGAATACATAACCAAAATTCACCCGTATATTCAGCATAATTTGCATACTGTAGGTACAATTCATACTGTTGCAATTCCCAATTCAAGTAATTTAGACATTATTTCACGGAATTTGCATCAGTTATTTTGCATAACAGGCATCTCATAATCAGCCTATAATGTTCTCACTACTAGGACTCAGGCCTCCTCTCTTCGAGAGGGAGTGGACTGTAATCTACCACATGGGCCCAGCGCGGGTTGGTAGATGTCACATGTCTTCGAATGTTTGGTTCCACGACATGCCGCATGCTGCACCGTGTCCTCCAGGCGATCCACACAATGGGTCACCATTGTGTGGACCCGGGCGTTTCCTCCCGCCTTATCTGGCACAGGAACCTCGCGAAACAACCGTGTTCGGTGATCACCTGCATCAGGAGGAAGGTGAGGACGCCGTGGCGCCTCTCTAGCTACTCCTCAAAGAGAGGACTAATCGCAATTTTGGCGTGCCCAGCACTAGGTCGCGACAATCGCACTCTCCCTGAGGCTATGAGATCCCAATGAAGCTCTGTCCACTGTGCCGTGATTTCTCGCGGCAGTGGAATTACGCCTCCGCCCGCCACTCCCAAATTTACGTGAGGACTTTTGCCTCCAGATCCCAGGGCGGAAATCCGGCAAGGAGGCTTGCCACCTCACCGGAGACCGTGCGGTATCCCCGGACCAGTCTGATGGCCTTGACGCTTTGGGACGCGTTCAACCGCGTGCAGCGGGCTGGTCGCCGCCTCAAGGAACGCGCCCACACCGATGCCCCGTAAAGGGCCATGCACCGCTCGAGCCCCGCGTAGAGCCTTTGCCGCGTAGGCGTTTGGACCCCCCTAGATTGGGCAGGAGCCGCTTCAAGGCAGCCCCGGCCCGCTCCAGTCTGGGAGCCAAACGTCGGAAACGAAAACTGGTATTGAAAGACTTCAATATATTCATTACATCAGGCTTATCTTACATGTAGAACCTACTGCGAGTTGTAAAGCTGTACAGTATCATGTATCGGCTGAGTTTTATGTAGCGTGGGCGCGCAACCATGAGAACTATCATTATTTTACGTGAGTATTTATTTAAAATGTCGTGCTATGTACCGCAGATTAAGCGTTAAGTCACATATGAATACAGATGGTTTACTCCGCAAAAACATTTAAATTAAAAGCTACTCTCGAAACAAAAAAGTGCGATTCAGGTCGCACAGCGCTAATTACCTACAGTTATATTCACCTAGAAGTTGCCTCTCTCTCTATCGCGTAACTCTTATATCTTCTGACTACGTTACACTCACTGAAGTGGCCCGACAAGTCGAGCCCACCACTTGTACCTTCATACCTAAAATGCGGAGTGCACCATCTGAATTCATCTGTGCCACTAGTAACCAATAAATTGCAAGCAAAGTTTTTTCACATAAACTCTTATACCATGTAGGGACGACCATACAACAATAAATGAAAAGACTGGCAATAGGAGTATTTTGAAACCATCAACATCCAAACATCGAAATTAAAGAAATATTTTTTTCAAACAATCTAAATAGCCGACTGTGGGTTTTACCTATCAGCCGACCAGCTGTTGTGACTAATTGGATATTAAATAATTTATTTTTTATTATTAGACTAAGAACGTCATTAGTTAGATATACGAGGTTAAGGAGGATCTGCAGTGGTAGCCCGCAAAATTCTTTTTTTTTTGCATTTAGCAGGTTAGTGTCAGGTCTGTATCTTGATCAAAATATGATTCGCGACCATAACAAATATATGTATTTACAGAATGATTATATCATTAATACATCTCTCTAAGTTAGAGTTGTTGATTTTGAAGGACTTTTCCATATGAGATTTGTTCTTATAGAAAAACCCAAAAAATCTCTAAGTTTCAGATTTTTTATCACAGATAGCTTTCTTACCTATAACCACATGCGGGTGGGTATCTTCCCTCTACTTATTTTTATTGGAAAACGTTGAGCTACTTTGACAAAGATTGTACACCTACATCGCTTTTGAAAACCCAGGGTACCATTGATATCTTTAATTTTAATACAATGCGGGATCTTTTGTATACCTTTTTACCTGAGTTTTATCTTTCGGTGCGGGCGATTTCCTTTTCCTTTTTCTTTTTTAGGTAAATTTGTATTTTTCTACAGCACTTTCCGTCACCCATAGTTCTTTTTATTCTTCATTTATCTACTGACTATTAATATACGTGGATGGGGTCACGTTACTCGGTCCAAAATATGTAGGTATTATAGATTAACAATTATAACAAACAATTAATAGCAAGCTTTTTAACAGACCTGAAATCCATATAATCATCTTCCAAATTCAATCATCGATGTTATAATTCTTACTGCTGAGAATGCGTTCGAATGAGAAAATCAGAAACGTCGCCCTGGAAACAACAATTTACGAACCCTTGAAAACTCTTAAACTACTCGTAAATCATTAAAGTGTAAATAACAAGCCAAACCCCAAACACAATAAACTAAGTTGAGGGCCAGCCACTCCAAATATTCCCCCAACATTACGGTTTTCAAAATTCACTTTAAATGACTCATCCGGGATATTCTGCGATACAAAGTTTGGGGTGAGATCCTTTGAAAAAGCTACGGTGTAGCGCCTACTCTCAACTTCAGGTCACGCCATGAATTTCGAGTTAATTAACTTTTACTGGTTGAGAAAACTTACTTAATAATAATAAAATCGTTAGAAGAGTTTATCTGCACAAGAGGAAACTTATTGAGTTTCTTTTGCGTCTTAAGAAAGTTACGAGAGAGATTCAGCGTGTTTTTTTTTTCAGGATAATTGAGAAAAATATGTTGGATATTTTTTCTGGGAAGGTATTTATCTCGTACTTTAGATGACATAATGTTTGAACCGTTCACTGTTGACTTTGACTTGATTCTTCATCACTTCATCCAGTTGAAAGGACAGCACACACACGCACGATGGGTGTCAGTGGAGACGATCTGAGGAAAGAGTCGGGGAGACTAGATTCAGAACGCGGTGAACCGGGTGCTGTATCAATACTTGGAAGGGGTAATATGTATCTCTGGCAGACTGCAATGGGCTGATATTGTTCACTGACCAAATAAGCATCACACCTAAGAAATTACAAATTTAAACGCGAAAACAGATCTTTTTTTCTATGTCCCATTAAAGTGTGCCGTTTCATTCAGGCAAAACCACGGGCACAGTTAGTTAACCATAAAACGAGGCTTAGATACCTCAACAGCGTGTTACGTTACCTCGTTAAGAAAGTTTTATATTCCGTTTCTATTTTTTACATTGTTAATTTTCATGGAGTTTTAAAACGTGTTTTTATTTTCCATCTGACATTTTAATTTCATTTCACTTGATGAGCAGCAGGCACAGGTATATTCATTTTCTATCTTAACAGTCTTTGTTATTCGCTATTCTTTTCTTTATATTATAATTTAATTTATAACGCTTTCGTATGAAAAGGCGCCCAAGACTGGCCATATGTGTACCCAATAACCACATGCATATGAATATATAGCACTTGAATATTAAATTACTACGAATGAGACAGATCTTTGCAACCCTCGCTTGCAAAGTGTTTGCTTTTAGCGCAAAAAGCAATGTCTAATACCACATAAGGATACTCAATCTTTATTTCATTGTGACCGACTTTTCGTCTCGCTCTGATACACTCAAAAGTATTAAGAAACGTAAGAAATACATCACTGACGACCCCTTACTTACGCATGTGTCAGTTAAATTAGGAAAGTACAAGAAACGGTCACCGCTGCGAATTGACTAACCGATTTTCATCAATCAACCGATGCTTATGTACCACTCACATCAATCACATGTATATATATGTATGTAGATATACTATGTATGTAGATACACTATGTATATGCCTATACATGTATACGAACGGATCGATCCAGAAAACTTTCTTAAAAAGGTGTTTCTCTCTCCTTTCGACGGAAGCCTGCTCTTAGTTGACATGACTTTGATAAATTATTTGCTTACCGAACGATTTGGAATTCTCGAAGTACGAAATGAGCGTCTCCATTCGATCTTACGTATTCTGCTTTATAATGTTACTTTGTCGGGGTTTCCAGGTATTTGTTTGTGGAAATTGCGTTGCTCTTTATTTAACAAATGAAAAAAGAAATAAATAAGTTGATAAAAGAGAGGCAGTTAGGTTAAGGAATTGGTTCGGGTACCCTTTGACACTCGTACAGTTAGTACGTTTCTTACTGTCTGGGCCCATGACCATCGGTAACTTGAAAACTATCCCTGATTCCGAAGTGGGCTCGGGCTACAAAATATTTTAAGAACATGCAAATCGTAATTAAGTTTTATTAAAATGGAAGAGGATTATTACAATACCAGTAAAATAATTAACTAAAAATAATAATTTTACATAAACAAAATTACAGAGATGAGAGAATTACTGACGAAAATCCCATAAAAAAGCTCGTGCAACGCGTCTGTAATTATGAAATTCCTTCCGTTGATAGTCGGAAATATTTAATTTTAATGAAATAACAATATATAAAGGTTTTCATTTTTTAAATCTTTATAAGGAGTTTCGGTTGTGTAAACATTATGTTTATATTTCGAGTTCATTAGTGCGTTTGTTCACCACAGCCGTCACCGGATCGTCACCGAGACCCGACGAGATTCGACGGCACTCCAGCATAAACGATATTATATGTCGAACCCTTGTTACCGCCGGCGTTCCAGCGGTATAAGAACCAAACTGATTGGTACGTGACGATGGAAAGGGACCAGACGGCATAACGTTGTTGCCTTGAAAGGGGGGTAGGCCTCTGGTGTGAGACACAACATGCGCCGACATCCTTACACCATAATTATCATGTTTCAAGCTCGGCGGGCTGTGCTAGCGCCGCAGCTGCGGCTGAAACCCTCAAGCGGCGCAAATACTGTGGGTAACTACAGTTTTGTTTTGAAACGCTCGGGTCATGGGACGTGGAGTGCGCGTCTCCTTTTTAAGGAAATTTCTCGCCGACTCGTCGACACTTCCGGTGACCAGAGTGCTGGCTCGTTCTTTGGCCAAAGAATTGGCATTCCCACTCAACGTGGCAATGCTGCCAGTCTTCTGGACACGTTTCCGGATGACAGCTATGTCGATGAGTATTTATACGCCTAAACATCATTTTGAGTTTGTTTATTAAGTAAGTTGGACTTTTAATTTGGTACCTAGTGTAAATAGTTAGTTATGTTATATATTGTATATAAGAATTTGTGTGTATATGAAATAAATAAAAAATAGACAGATTAATTTAATCGAAATTCAATTGAGGTCATCATCATCATTTCAGCCGAAAGATGTCCACTGCTGGACATAGGCCCAAGCACCGCCACTTCAACCGGTTCTGTGCTTCCCACGTCCAGCGGATTCCTGCGGCCTTCACAAGATCATCGGTCCACCTTATGGGAGGCCTTCCAACGCTACGTCTTCTGGTACGCGGTCGCCACTCCAGAACCTTTCGACCCCATCGGCCATCCATTCTACGAGCAATGTGCAGTATTTGATTAAAATTACTTATAAAATAATAATTATTATTAATTTAGTAGGTGTATCGTTACATTTAATGTAATGCGTTGCCTAACACTCAAATTAAATGCTATCAGTTCTGTATTAATTACTCGCACTCAATTTGTATTACCTACATGCATTTTATTAATATTGCCGTTTGCCTCGTTGGTTTAGTGGCCGCAAGCGCTACAGCCGAGTATGAGCACCTGGATTTTATTCCCGAATCGGGCAAAGTATTATTGGGTTTTTACATCTGGAATTTCTCAGTGAGCAGCCCGGAATCTTGATCTGTGCCCGGTTGATGGCAATAGGCGCGCCCACTTTTACATGGGACTTAAACATAACTCATGAAATGTGTGTGTTACTATGGGTATACCTCTGCCTAACCCTTCGTAGAATACCAGCGTGATGTTTGTTTTACGTAGGTAGTATTTAATATGAGAATATTATTTAATTGGGGAGCTTTGAAGTCTCGAGTGAGAACGTACTTAAGTTACTTCTAGGCAAGCGGCCACCATTGTCGACTGCATTATAGCACCATTTAAAATGTTGATTCATCATTTGTAACGCGAGCTTATGAAAATATATCAATAATATTAACTTTGTAGTTTAAAAAATCAAGACTTATAAAAAAGATGTCTCTTTGTCGTGCAATAAAAATAAAAGTTATAAAAACTACAACCCAACTACGACAAAAACGCCAACTAAAAGGTATAACAAGACATCACAGACAGACAAATGAAAAATCCGGAGTCACTCATCGTATTAGGGCATAAATCAACGAAACGGCGAAATCGTCCTCTAGAGGGCGCCATATTAAATTTAATGTGACATAACCTATAACCAACGGACGATCAAGACGCTTCGATACCTCATTTGTCAATAGTTTAGAAGTTATGAAGGAACAGATGATCATACATACCGGAACCCTCCTTTTTGCTTCGCCCTAATCGGGTAAATATTTTTTTTTTCACTACAGCATTTTTCAAACTTAAACTCAAACTCAAAGCATTTATTTCAATTAAACCATTTACAGGCACTTTTGAATGGTCAAGGAATCAGTCAGTCAGAACGTACAGTATTTTCAAATGTTAATCAAATAGTTGTTTTTGTGAAGCAGGACCAGCATTGAGCCAAGCATTTTTATCAGCGATGTAATCCCCCAACTTATAACTCTACTGTACTCGGGCCCCGGCGTTGGTCTTACATGAAATCACGTGGAAGAGGTGGGGCACGCGAGTCCCACGTCTGATTACATTTCTGGGTACCGTGTAACATATTTTATTTGTTATTTCAATGCATTCAAATCTATTGTGGCACAAACCATGCAGCATCATTGCATCCAAAAGTAATCGTCTAGATTGTAGACTTAGAATGTTGTACTTATATAATAAATGTGTGTAAGGAATCTTCGAATGGATAACATGTGTAGTTCATGCCACACAAGATTTTTTTCTGTACCATTTCTAATTTTTGTCATTGTATTTGAGGTAATATGGATTCCAAATAGGTACGGCGTATTCAAGTTGAGAGCGTATTAAAGACCTATACCAACATCAAAAAAGTAGAGGGTCGCACAAAGTCCTTTGAGGATCTCACGACGAAGCCATACATCCGAAAAGCCTTATTTATTATACTATCAATGTGCAGGTTGAAATGCAAACACGAGTCCATAATAACATCTAAATGATATACTATGACATTTAGGAAGACTAAGAAAAACCTTGTTCTCTTTGCAATAGTTATTAAGTCTGGTCTTGGAGGAGTCTGCAGTCTTGGATATTTTTGCATGATTTATATATTTTTATATCGTCTGCATACATTAAGAAACGAGCATTAATGAAGCATGTATTAATGTCATTTATGTATATGATAAAAAGAAAAGGTCCTAAAATGGATCCTTGAGGAACTCCAGAATTTACAGTAATGGCTTAAGATTCCTAACCATTAATAACGACTTTTTGAGTCCTGTTAAAAATACATGAGACAAACCAACGCAGCAAGTTCCCACGAATTCCGATAAAGGCCAGCTTTTCCAAAAGGAGCTTACAGCCGCCATTTTGTGACATACGTATATCCGTCTTCTTGCTACGTCACCTGTGATATTCGAAGCAAGTTCCAGGCTATTTAACACGACACGACTCCTGCACTTATAATTATGTTTTGCGTTAATGTGTACTAATATGAATTTAATGTATGTTTATACTCCACTAAGCGCCTAAACGAGTGACATAGGTACACAAACTAATACTTGAACCGAGCTTATGACGTCAAGATGTCATTGACTAGACGGTTTTTTCATAGAGGTCTTGTAAATATTTATTTTTGATTTTCAAAACAGTGTTAACTTTCACTCTCGCTTTGGTAATCAGACAGTCTGGAATTTAGAATTACGTTAAGGAAGAAGAACATTAATTGCCTTTGTTCAGAATAGACTAATGAATTGGGTGTGAGTTTTAGTGCGTATAGTTTTAATCCAACATTCACTTCTTTCATATATCTTTCATGGCATAGCCTGTCCTGGCCTGCAACAATGTCTCTTGAAAGACATTGCGGCAGGCCAGGTCAGGCTGGAAGAGCTGGAGTTTTTCATAGAGATTGGTCCTTAGTAGCCCTAAATAGAGAGAAATGGAAAGAGCCTTTGCCGTGAGAAAATGTTTAGTAGACTTCCAAAAAAAGCACTACAAAGAGAAAAATTACTTTAATTTCGGAAGTGACTGTCTTTGGTTTTGAATTTTCGATTTTTGCCACCAAATTTGAAAGTCGGTTGTTTTTTTGTGTGAAAAGTTTTAATTTTTATAATTTTTTAGTTTTGATACAGCAGCCCTACACAAATTCGAATACCACTACCCGCTATGTAAATAACAGTGACAGGAACTTATTACATCCACATAGACTAAGTGGGAAAAATACGTATTATTGAAGCTAACTCAAAAAATATCCAAGTAAAATTAATAAAATTTATAAGGGACCACCTTGAGAGCATACCCTTTCAAACCCTTTGAAGGAGAAATCGGTGGACATAATATATAAAATAAAAAAACATACAAACGCTCCTCCTTTTTGGAAGTCGGTTAAAAATTCACGACGCAACTAAAATAGAAGTGGGTAGGTCATGTCATCAGGAGTAACGGAAGATGGGTCAGAGATGTAACAGAACGGTATACCAGAATTAACAAAAGAGGAAGACCATTTCAAGACGCCTTGAAAACTACTGCGGGAGGGACATGGAGGAGGATTTTCAAAACTCACGAGCTTTGAAACGAGCTTTGGAAAATCCTGGGAGAGGCCTAAGCAAAAGAGCAAAGCAATCTGGAGATTTCTGATTACCTTTAATTTAAATAAATTGTAGAACTAGTTCTAAGATTGCTAATAAAGGCTATTTGAAATTGAATAATTCACGAATCAGTATCTATTATTAGGGATTTTGATCCCAGTTGCTACGATACAGGGTCGGTAATATATATTACACAAAGTGAATGGAATGCGGAAGGCTATCAATCACAGAGAGATATTGACGAAAGATGCGGGTATACATATTCCAGTATAGGTTCCTCTATCCAACACGAACATCCAGGTAAACAGAAGAGGTATGAATAGAATAGGAAACTGAATATCCAATCGGTTGTATTAATACTGAGAAATTCAATCTTGATGGTATGAAAAGCCAATGGTGTTGTAATGTGAATATGCCTTAGAATTAATGGATACAGTGAATCAACACGTGTCAAGCCCGAGATTACTTGCTACCTACCGGTTAAAGTACTTGAATGTTACCTACTTCCTACTTTCTATTTTTAGGGGATAGATATATACTTTTTTTTGTATGTAGCTATTATGACACAGATATTGGGTATTTATTTATTTTATTTTCTCATTCACAACACACCACACACACTCATGTATGTCACAACATTTTATTTGATGTTGTGAGCTTTTCATGTTATCCTATCTTTTACTACTTACCTTTAATTTATTAAAACGGACACACACTTCCCTGTATTTATTATTCTAGCGCATGGCATCCGTCGGTTGCAGCTGAAAATCAGCGTCAGGTGGTACACTTTGTGTTGCTATCTGACATCTATGCTGAGCTGAGGCCCTATTGGCATTATAATAATTATTTTCATTTTTTTTTTTGTTACAAGGTGTGTTTTTCTGCCAATAAACGCATTTTTCTTTCTATATAAATAAGCTATAGAGCAAAAATTTATTTTAAGATATTGCTATGTGAACGCTGCTAGCTAACCAAATTATTAAAGAAGAGTTTAGTTTTTTTTTTTTTGCGAAACGAAAATGGTGCCATCTACCTTATCTTAAAAAGTTTACGCAAAAAATATAGAACTTACTTTATCGTTAGGTACTTTTTTCGGAGGTGCTGAGAAGCTATAAAGATTTTAACATTTATTTTACAAGTTTATCAAACTGGCTTTAGACTGAAAGTACTGATAACCAACAAAATCTTAAGTAGAAATATAAAACATAGAAGCTGTAAACCGACCCTGTAAAAAAGATACAACTGTACAAGAATTTCAATTACCGAATGTTCCAGAAACTTCTGAGCGTAGAACATACGTACTCATTTAGTGTCGTCGTTAACTCTAATTTCTTTTTACTATTGACCGTAGTTTTTTTAAAGGGCCTGTAGGGTGGTCACTAAGCGCCGAGCTAAGTGCCGCTTTGTGAGCGTACCGCGTGTAAACCGCCCGGCAAAGACCGGCTTGCATTTAATTTTTCTCATTTTTATTTTCTCTAAAAGCTTTTACACAGGAACTGGGCGTTCAATTAAAACTCCTCTTTTTCCCAAAGCGTCAATAGATGGAGCCGATTGCTCGACTGTTCTATTTTGAACTTCGCGTATTTCCTTTGTTTTTAACACAAATGGAAAATTTTAAAACAATTAAATGTGTTCGATTTATGAAGGTTTTATTGTGCCGTACCTATTTACGAAATGGGTGTAAAAGTAATACAATTTCTGCTAAATGTTTTAAATGGCGAAAGAGGGCGACTCGTAACGGACGCTCCTTTTTAGCGTGAAGAACTCATTAAACAGTTCTCCCTAAATAGTTAGGGAAATAAAATTACTGTTGCTACACCGGGAAAAAACAACTGAAAAAACTTCCATCTTTGTCGAATTAATACTCGTACTTTAACTTTTGATCGTTGCTTTTTATTAGCTTATCATTAAGTTATTTTTTCTTGGTTGGCTTCTGTACCAATTTTTGTTTCTAGATTTTGGTAACATAGTACGAGTAGCGTACCATATCCGACAGTAACCTTGCTTTGCTTCCCATCACAGCATTTTCTTCTTCTCTGATACAGAAAGAGCTATACGACATATGTCGTACCAGTATTACATCTTCATAGAAAATGGCCGAAACGGCGCGCTTCGAAATTTCAGTGTATCAGTACGCAACAGTATCGTTTCGTTTATCTACCGAGCGGCCGTACGTAATTCACAAGGTCACTGCCGAGATATAATACTGTTACTTTATTATACTGTGTTAATAGTTTCGTGGTGCTGCCGTCAGATTGTACGCCTCGGAAAAATGTGATAATTATGGGAATTTTCCTCAAACCCTTTACATTCGGAACGAGAGACAGAATAACTTCATTAATAAAGTGTCCACTGCTGCCCATTCCCTTAAATTTCCCTTTATCACCTCTAATAACGCTCATGGGCAGCATGTCCTCAGTCAAAAATGTAAAAATCCAAATCGAATATCAAAGTTGCATACTCGGTTTTGACTTTACACACATTTCCTCAGCCATTTGCCTGCAATGACATCACACGTTACATTTCGCTTTTTATTTTTGCAAATTTAATTTCTGAACCGCTTTTTACATTCGACCGTGGACAGGGTGAATGCCTATGCTTACCAAATGTTGAGGTCACCCCGAATGCCATCTGTCTTTGTGGTTTGAAAAATCAGTAAGCTTGCAATATTTGTTTTGTTGAAAATTTGAAACATTACTCACTTTATGTAATCCTTGTGTAGGTTGGGTTTGTTTAGCTTTACTGATGACACTATCAACAATGACTCCAAATGCTTATTTTACATTACACATAACATCACGCCTGTATTCCCCGTGTTGTATTCCGAGTGTTAGGCAGACGTGTACCTTATAGTACACCCACATTTGGCCAGTTATGTTTAAGTCCCATGTAATAGGGGGCGAGCCTATTTCCATCAACCAGACACAAATCTAGACTCCGAGCTGCCAAGCAATGCGGCTACCAAAAAATTCCTGACGAAAAACCCAATTACACTTTTGAATATTATAAAACTTTATTATATTACTTGTCCTAAAATAACGCCACTGCATTAAAGAAGAGTCAGAAATTATGTAGAATAATCGATTATTGATTCTCTTTGTTCTCAATGCGTTTTGAAAAGATAACCATAATTATCCTAATCGATAAACGGAACATTAATGGCGTTTAGTATTATTATATTAGCTTATAAAGTTCCCTCTGATGGGACACTTTACTCCTCTCGGTGAGAGGGAGTGGGCCGTAATCCACCACGCGGGCCCAGTGCGGGTTAGTAGATGTCACATGTCTTCGAATTTTTTGTTCTAGGACATGTCGATTTCCTCACAATGTTTTCCTTCACCGTATTAAGAGCAGTGGTTATGAAATAATGTACACAAAGTAAAACGCCTGTCTGGGTTCGAACCTACGACCTACTCGTACAACTAGTAAGTCGCAGTCATTACCACTGGGTCGCCACTGCTCGCTAAATTTGGTACCTGGTTAGGTTTGTTTGTCTGGTTTCAAATAATTTGAGATTCTATTCCACTGCCAAAATATCGCGCTTTCACCTACCATAAATATTCATTACGATGACCTTTCGATGCCTGTTGGACGAGAGACTGAACTATAACTATTTATGAGACCGAATGTAGTATCCCTGCATTGCCTAAATGCCTACCTGGCATTTTTAGAGATCCCAGTTAAGCGGTGTGGCGGATGACGTCATTACGCTTATCGCGAATGGTCTGTGGAGTCACACATAATGTTAGATGGGAAGTGGTCTAAGCATTTGCGTCAACATTAAAGTTTCGGACATAGGTAACATTACATAAACATAACATCACGCGTTGATCCCCCCAGGGTTGGACAGAGGTCTACCTATAGTACACCCACATTTCACCAGTTATGTTTAAGCCCCTTGTAATAGGGGGCGAGCCTATTGCCATCAACTGGGCACCAATCCAGACTCCGGGCTTCTATCAAGAAATTCCATATAGAAAACACTTTTCTACAGGTGTGGTAACACATTTTATCTTATAGATATCAGACTCACCCTTTATAATATGAGACTTAACATCTGTAACGGGTTAAATGTAAGTGTCACCACTCCTACACCTCTGCCCATACCGTCGGGTGAGAGTATTGTGCCGTCTTATTTTTTACGCTACTTAGCATAGAAAACGAGCTGTAATTTATTACTGTAAACAACGAAATAAATGTTCATTGTAACATTAAACTGCGCAACAAAGATCAGATACACCAAGAATTACAATATTTTCCTTAACGCTCAAGATTAACTGAAACGTAACTGAAGTTTTTCCAAGAAATCCCCATAAGCCACTTAATACGGAAGCCAACAATAATATTCATTTATTTGTCGTTCTTCAGCTAATAGAATTCAAACATTGACATTAACACGCCTAATTATGTAAAATTATGGACAAAATATTAATTACACAACAATTATAATATATTTTTTGCTGTTCCTCCTCGTTGGTCTAGTAGCGCCACTGCTGAGCTTGAGGTCCTGGCTTCGATCCCCCGGTCGGGCCAAAATTTAATTGGGTTTTTCCATCTGGGATTTCTCAGCCAGGAGTCTGGATTTGTGCCCGGTTGATGACAATAGGCTCGCCCCCTATTACATGGGACTTAAACATAACTTGCGAAATGTGGGTGTACTACAGATGCTCCTCTGCCTAACCGTTCGAGGAATACTGGCGTAATGTTATGTTAAGTTAATATGTTTTTAAATCTTACAGTCGATTCTTCAACAACTTATAAAGTAATCCTTTTAAGACCGCATTCGGTTTTCTTTGACGATTCGTCGTTAATTAAATGGCCCTTTAGCCACAAATGCTTTTCCTTACGTAAATATAAGCCACTTGCAAATTCACGCTAGTAATATATTCCCCTTGGTTTCCATTTCTACATGCTTTTGCTTTTTGAATGCATGTTAATAGGGTGACTTTTATATTAATATAAGACGTTTTGAATGAACAAGCTTGATATATAGCGACAAGCGAATGCAGAACTTTTGAATAATAAAACTGAAGTTTCAGTAGTTAATTAAAATATTAGAGATGTTAATTTAAATGTGCGCTCAATGCTAATGAACAACAACTTGCATGTCGGCGCCATCTTGTAACTTTGGCATCATCTAGAGATGTTCTCTTTGTGAAGTTCGGGTTCTTTTTTTAAAGTTATTGTTGTTGGCTCTACTATTCTTTAGTCGGGAGCAGTGAACTATATCATTGGCTGTAGCATACAAAACTAACAGCCGCAGTTTTATATAGAAACTTCCTAGTTAGCATGGGAGGTAACGATAATTAGCATTATCAACATAAACAAAACAACAACCTGTTACATAATGAAAAAAGTAAAAGCTGTATTAATAGCAGTTGTCTATGGGCACTTTATAGTTAGCATGATAACGATAATTGGCATTATCAACATAAACAAGACAACAACCTGTTACATATAGAACAAAAGTAAAAACTGTATTAATAGCAGTTGTCTATGGACACTTTATAGTTAGTATGATAACGATAATTAGCATTATCAACATAAACAAAACAAATAGCTGTTACATAAAGAACAATAGCTATCGTAACATTTTAACGAAAGAAATGGCCTTTTTCTACGAATTTATTTTAAACACCAAAAGGTGTAATGTCCTCCAACTCGAACAATAACAATACAATTATTTTTTTTACAAGCAAACCATCCAGAAGGGATCTCGTGAAAAATAAAAGCGCCCCAGTTTTGTTTTGAGTGCTTTCTCCGCGATGGTTAAATGGCGAACCGTTTTAAAAGGAAGCAAATTTTCCCAAACTTGCTTGAATCTTATTGAAGCCAACGACTCGCTCTCGACAAAGTTAGCGTTTCGAAATCGAGTTAAGACCCATTAACTATTCGCGGTTTAATTTTCTTTGAGATGAGGTTTTAATTCCACTCTTACTTAAACTTGTTTCCTTAGAATCTTTACAAGCGGCGTGTTTATTAAAGATGAAAGGTTGTTTATGATATAAAACGAAGAAACTTTAAAGTTAATGCCGTGTATCTTAACGTGCAGGTAAAATAAATAAACTGCGTTTTTTAACATGTTTACTTTTTACTGAAAGCAATGATAGTCAACTGGTGTGACCGTCAGACTGCCAAGTCATAAGTCTCGAGTTCGAACCCAAGGCACGTACCTCTGACTTTTCGGATTCATGTGCGTATTGTATAATAATCACTTGCTTAAAAAACGGTGGAGGGTAGCATCGTGAGGAAACTGGCATGCCTTTTTTTTTTTTTTTTGAGTGTGGGAAATCATCAAATGACTTCTCCCGCTCTGGGCAGAGCGAGAGGGTGTGTCAGACTTTTACTGACTAAAACCCACCCGTGTTCCTTCCGTTGCCTGTGTGCCGGGGCCGCGTTATCCCTTTCGGACAAACCCGCAACCCCAGCAGGCATTGGTCTTTCGACCCCGTCGGTTGGTGCTGACATCTCTTTGAGGCGCGCGTGGAACACAACGCGCCGTCGACACGGGCCTGGTCCTTATCGGACGGCGAGCTGCCCATTGCTCACCGTCCGCAAGCCCGCGCCTACGGTGGCTGGAAGTCGGCTCTCGACTCCCGACGCCCGGGGCGTCTCCTGCGGCGACTAGGGCCGCGAGGGCGTGCAGCTTGCATCTCCCTCGCGCGCTCCGCCTCCTCCTTCGCGAACATAACTGCTTCGCAGAAGGAGGTGACGGCCTCCCATGCACTCTCGCTCCGAACCATGGCCTGAACCAGGGCCGGACGCGAGAGATCGCCGCCGCCGATCGCCTCCGTGAGGACACGGCGGTGCTCCGCCCAAGCTGGGCAGACCTCCACCGTATGCTCCACCGTGTCCTCCGGGCGATCCACACAGTGGTGACACCCGGGCGTTTCCTCCCGCCTTACGCGGAACAGGAACCTCCCGAAACAACCGTGTCCGGTGAGGACCTGCGTCAGGCGGAAGGTGAGGATGCCATGGCACCTCTCAAGCCACTCCTCAAAGAGGGGACTTATCGCCGCAATTGTGGCGTGCCCAGCGCTGGGTTGCGACAATCGCACACTCCATGCCGCCATGAGATCCCGCCGGAGCTCTGTCCGCTGTGCCGTGATTTCTCGCGACAGCGGAGTTACACCCCGGCGTTTCGCCTCCTCGCGCAACTCCCACATGTGCGCGAGGACTTTCGCCTCCAGATCCTATGGCGGTAGTCCGGCAAGGAGGCTCGCCGCCTCACGGGAGACCGTGCGGTATCCCCGCACCAGCCTGATGGCCATGACCCTTTGGGACGCGTTCAACCGCCGGGCCGGTCGCAGCCTCAATGAACGCGCCCACACCGGTGCTCCGTAAAGGGCCATGGACCGCACGACCCCCGCGTAAAGCCTCCGGCAGGAGGCGTTTGGACCCCCCAGGTTTGGCAGGAGCCGCTTCAAAGCAGCCCCAGCCCTATCCAGTTTGGGAGCCAAACGTCGGAAGTGCTCCACGAAGTTCCACCGGCTGAAACTGGCATGCCTGAGAGATATTTCTCGACGGTATGTGAACCACAGTCCTCTGACTGTGGTTCACATACCGTCGCCGCCCATGGGCGGATTTAAAACTCTTACACCAGGTTCGTCACTAACCATACGACAAGAAGAAGACTGTTTTCTGAGACTTTTGAGAAAAGAGGTTGTTTTTTTTAATTAATGGACCCACAAGATTTTCATTTAAAGATTCAATCAATCAACTCAACCTATCGCAGGCCACTGCTAGACATAGGCCTCTCCCAGGCTGCGCCACAGCACTCTGTCCTTCGCCTTCCACATGCAGTCTGACCAAGCCACCTTCTTAAGGTCGTCGGTCCATTTAGCTGGAGTGGAGGGCGTCCCACACTACGCTTGCTGATACGCGATCACCACTCCAGGACTCGTGTTTGTCCGAAAGGGATATCGCGGCCCCGGCACACAGGCAACGGAAGGAACACGGGAGGGTTTTAGTCAGTAAAAGTCTGACACGCCCTCCCGCTCCGCCCTGAGCGGGAGAAGTTATTTGATAATTTTCCAGCCTCAAAAAAAAAAAAGTACTCGTCTGCTCCACCTGCCGGTCCTTCCATAACCTACTATCATGGCAGCATGGAATTAGTAAGTACCTACTATCATGGCAGCATGGAATTAGTTTGTACTATCACGGCAGTATGGAATTTGTATATACTATACATGGATTAGTATGAACTTTCCTATAGTATTGTGCATTCTCTATTTTCACCAGAGCAGAGCTCGGTCGCCCAAGTGCTTTATTTACAAAACATGCATGAATTATTAAAAAAAAAAAACCAATGAAAGAAGTGATCATCATAAATATTTTTGTAACTATTCCATTTTACTTATAAAATGCGAATTGAATATAATATCGACTGACAAGTAGTGAAATATACTAGTACCGCGGTGCATACAAAATAGGACGAACATTTTAGTATCTGTAGAGTTTTTATGTTCTGTCATAACAACGTGAAAATGCATCACAGTACATAAACCCATGTTGATGGTGGCAGCTGACGCTGAAAACTAAGTTATTGCGCTGCAAACATTCAATTTGATAAATAAATTCCGAGTATTCAAATTAGTATCACAGTCAGTCAAACGACTGCACCCAGTGAAGCAGCTAACGCCCTTAGCGCATAAAACTGAAATATTACAAATTGTATAAGAAAAATAGCTATTGCATTATTCATGATAGTATAATATATTCTTATAACATTACTTACTTGAAAGAAACTGCTCAGTAATTTTTACAGATGGTCTTCCGTTCTTTTTCCACTTGGCTTTGCTTATGCGTGCTTCGTATGTAGATTAGTCATTTGATTTAATTTATTTTAGTATATTAAGACGCAGATATATGCCAGTGACTTTGAATGGTTAGCTTGCGTGTTCTGTACTGAACTCACGCAACGCGTCGTACGTCCAGCCAGAAATAGGTCTCCCTCATCAAGGACCGCTGATCTGACGTCACGTGACGTCTCACGTGATCAGATTTTGAATGATTCTCAGGTTTTTATCCGCGTTAGACATAACCTTACGAATTAATTTCACTATGTAATATAAATATAATCAAAAAAATCCCTATATTAAGTTATTAAAATAATGCATTTCTTTACAAATCATTAACGCTACTCGTTTAGACGTACGTGATCTTCAGTATAAAATCATTAAAAGACGGTTATTGTCGCCTTAAATGCCTTCATAAAACTGCCCCGTTTTCATTAAAAATTTCATAGTACGGTATGATACTCCCGTGCCTTGGAAAGCACGTTAAGCCCTGCGCCCTGATCGCTCTCCGGTCGTGTCGGATTGTCTTCCCATCGGACTATGAGAGTGAGGAATGAAGAGAAAATGTGTCTGCAAAAACACTTGTACACTACAATTATACCGCCCGTGCCGAATGCTGAATTCGGAATTGAATTAGGTCTAAAGGACTATTATATAAAAACAAACAAATCACATTGAAAAAAGGAAAAACGTTTATTTGGCATAGCACCGTTTGCAAGGAACACATTTGAACAAAACATTGGTCTTAATTTTAATGTAATAGTAAACTGAAATATGCTCGCTAGATAGTTAAAACAAATGTACTAAGATTTAAAATGTAAATAAATAGTCTGACTGCTTTTGCAATTTTATAATCTTCCCCCTTTTTGTAAATTTTTCCGGGCATACAATGAAAACGTGACTCAGCTGTTTTCTTCCCGCGTAATATTAGAAGTAAGAAAACGTTAACCTTGAACCAAATTCTTTATAATATTGGTAATATCAGACACATTGAACTTAACAAAAATGCCGTCTTGCTGCAGGTACTTGGTAAATCTTCGAAAAAGATTGGCCTAAGAAAGTGGACTGTTCTTTTTCGCTCTCTTTCCTCCGCCCTATCCGTGTTTGACGGTACAAAAGCTCTAAATTAGGCAATATTTAAATGGCAAATAAATCAGATAGCCTGAAATTTGAACAGCGTATTTTTTTAAATTGTTAAACTAATATGGCGTCATCCAACGATAAAAAACAGACACCGTTATTTGAAAATGGAACGTCAATTCTGCCAAGTATTGTATGAGCACAATGCGGAGTTTTTTTTTTTCAATTGAAAGGCGATCGCTACACCATCATTTATTATCGACAAAGTCGAAAAGCCAACTCAATAAGCCTGTACTCAATTTATGTAAAAACGCCAGTTGATTTCAATAAAAATTCATCCGGCGTAAACAAGTTTGGCAACGAGCACGAAGTTCACGTACAGAATCATTTCAAACCGTTCGCGTAGCAAAATGGCATCAAATTTGTCGTGTACATAAATTGTGTGTAGTATTATAACAGGGTCAACTGCAAATTTATGCAGATTGGGTTCGTTTCATAGCTGTGCTGTGCGTATACGTTTGCCACTGGAGATAACGCTGGATTTATGTTTAAGACTTTATTACTTGGTGTGATGCGCTGTTTTCGCTGAGTTAAGCG
This sequence comes from Agrochola lota, assembly GCA_947364205.1. Taxonomy (NCBI): domain Eukaryota; kingdom Metazoa; phylum Arthropoda; class Insecta; order Lepidoptera; family Noctuidae; genus Agrochola; species Agrochola lota. Next base: position 9,088,089 of record OX376223.1, on the reverse strand, counting down.
CTTGTTAGTCAGATATGACGATGTATTGTGCGGTCTCACTAATTGTTTCGCTCCATTTTGCACTTTCCGAGTGACGTTGGACGCAGAATCATTTTCCGAGTCTCTGGCAATTACTGGACTGTTCCTGTGCACGGTGCTGTTTGTATTATGAGAATATAAATGGTTCCGTATAGTTTTGTAATCCGCTAGGTACATAGATTTCGAAACAAAAATACTTTAAACTGTTAATTCACTTGACATAATTTTATAAATACATAAATAAAATTATGTTTATTTCTTTCCACAAATTAGATACATTCATATATGACAGGTACTGTGACAACATATTGTAATTTGTGGGAAATCTGGAGTCTAAACTAAGTATAGGGCTGTATTTTACACCTCCAGGCCCCCATATCACATAATAAAGGTTGTTATCGTGGTACAATTGCGAGGGATTGATGTAATTATTAAAATAAACTACAGTTCTTATCTATTTCTGCTTATATGAACACAAAAATCGGCATTCCTCTTCCTTCTTTCAGTAAATTCCTTTTTCTTTTTCATTCGCGAGCACTCTCATTAGTCTTCAAAAAGGCCCTCGTGTATTCTGTCGTGAAAGGCATTAACATCGTTAGTACGCACTTAATACAATACATTCAAACACATTGCCAGATAAAAAAATAATTTCCTTCTCAAATAACTCAACAGGCTTGAAGGAGTTGTTTATTAAATATCGTAGGGGATAATAAGTCTTGCTATGAATAACGTGAAATTGTGAGAAAGGGAAAAAACGCGGTTTGTAATAAAATTTTCTTTTGGCGCGTTTGTCGTGACGATATCCCTTTCCGTCGGTAATTTTTCTTGATGGAAGAACGTTTATTTCTGTGAGGGGGGACTGAGGGTAGACAAACCGAGGCGCCGCGGGAACACTCATATTTTAATCATTTCGTCATTATGCCGGATCGACACAGCCAGACGCGAACTCAAACGTAAGAAAATTTACGTTTAAAAATTAAAAATCAGTGGAAATGTTTTTGGTAATTATTTTGAGTCAAGAAGCGTGTTTAATGTTTATTAGGTAAAAGGTTTTTCCTTTCGCTTTTATAAAAACTAATTATGCTGCTGTTGACAAAAAATTAACATACCTACCTATTCTTCCCGACTTAAGATACTCTCTTACATACCGCACTTTTTATTATCTTTATATACCATTATTATTATTATAGGTAGGTATTAGGTTAGAGGAGGTATTATCCACTCTATGTTACTTACTTCCACAGAGTTTAGGTAAATATACTCTACCTATTTCGATCTCTGCTTATGAATTATCATCAACCTACTTGGTATAATGGTGCCACAGTTAATTAGCGTAACATTCCTCATTATTTCTCGCCCCTTGTTCTGTCGCCTCGCAAATAATAACAAGAGCGTTCGGCGCTTGGCGTGGCAACACGTCGTGTCCGGGTTCGCAACAAGTCAATCGTCATCCTGAGGACGCCTCGTTTTGAAGTGATCACGTATTGATTTCTTACATGGTTCTTTATGACTCTTTAAGAACAGTTAAGCGGATTAGGTTACTAAATATACGTCGTCTATTGTATTTTATAATGGATTTCCGCAAAGTCACGCCTGAGTCAACTAACTACTAATAACAAGAGAGTCAAACAAATGTTTAATACCTAGTCACTTTACTTCTACTTCTAAACTACTCTTCTATAAAGGCAAGTTATAATGTATTACTTAAGTACACTTCAGGAATATATATAATTATGTTATTTGTTCAAATCCATCATACTGTAGAATAGTCTAGGGCATTTAAATTTTCGTAAGCTAAGCTCCATCGGTCTAATATACTTATACCTAATACCTAGATACATAATATATATTTACAAAGGTACAATTTGTATTACGAGACCATAGGGGAATGATACCGTGTCGTTTTCTGTATTGAAGATGAGTATGAAAATAATATGATTACTGTGTAGTTTTGCAAGAAAAGAACACACTATGGAAATTGCATTAGGAACAGTTCTCTCTAAATTGTTTTTTTTTCTATAGTTCTTGTTATATTCCGCCTTGTTTACTGCCTCATATTTCTACCATGGTAAAAAACTTAAAACTTAGGTGTATAACGTTGAAAATGTTTTCTAACTTTGCGCCTGTCAACGTCAAATTATTATTAAAGTGTATGTATACATATATGTCGTAGGATGATTTGATAATTCGAATGTTGGCGAAAACCCTAGACACTTGCGAAAACACGGATAATTATAAAATGGTGAAAACATTTCTGGGGGCAATTGGGTGAAATAGGTTAGGTTAGGTTAGAAACCACCGCGACCAACCTACTACCGCTACTTCCAAGTTACTCGCAAAAATGTTTTCACCATTTTCTAGTTATCCGTGTTTTCGAAAAATCCCTATGGTGCTCGTGAAAATTCGAATTATCAACTCATCCTACGACATATATAACTATAACAACTTAACGATAAATTACAGAACTGCAGACGACACGAGTCTGTAGGCATCGCCGTCAGCGTGGCGCTGAGGTGGTGAGCGGGCGCGGGCGAATTCAATACTGAAAACCTACGACTTTGACAGCTTAGGTGGAGCTATATCCCGATTTTTCTAAATGTGCGATTGGACATTTAGAAAAATCGGGATATAGCTTGAAGTGATCTGTCAACTTGATGGCGCGATTGACAGTTTACTTCACCTAAGTTTTCACGAAGCGATTTTTACAGAATACATCGGCTGGTACTAATTTTAAATATGTATAGGTGATTATTTAATCGATAAAAATTGCATTCAATGATTAAATCAAACAAACCGTATAACAGCATGCATGAGTGACCACCAGAATTAAATAGTTTATTAATAACTATGAAATATTTAATATAAAAGCCGTTATATTAGTACCGATAAATTTAATTTTAAACATTATAATTACACAATTTAGTTGATAAGTTTCTCACTTATTCGGCCTCGATTTAATTTCAGGGGAATGTATCACACATTCCCTTGAAATTATATCGTCGTGATTACTTTGTTTTTTTTTTTTTTTTTAAATATTACTTTAGAATCGAATTATAATATCCTCTGTGGCAACACTGTCAAAGTACAAATTATTATTATAACAATGTTTTAAATGTATTTTCCTTATGGCAACTCAATGTATTATTTTACTTTGGCAACACTCAGAAATAACGGTTATGATAATATCGTTATTTCTGGGTGGGGCAAAAGTTATCCAAAATAGAAAAATGTAGTGCAGAGTCAGTCGTCATTTGATTGTGAAGTAGTACAGTTGTGTGGATTAAAAGTATTAGCAAGAAAATAGGATTTTTTCCGTACAATATCAAGGCCAATTTTGTCAATTTCAGTAACCGATAATACCTACAAAAGTTCCCCCTACCTATTCGTATCTATCTTCTATTCATTTAATACTAAGTTTATGCCAATATTTGGTGTATCAAGGAAAGCAAAGAAAATTTTAATTTCTCATGCCGTGCACGTCCTACGAGTCAACCAGAGGAAAATGGATTATAATGGCGCTAGGTACCCAAGGGTCTTGTCACTACTTGCTCACAACTGCGATCTCTACTTATTAACAGTTTTGCGTAATACCACGCCCAAAAATATTTTCGTATAGGGCTTTCAAAACAAAAGCAAATCTGTGTAAAACAAAAGAAAAAAAAATTGAGACTGCTCGCGCTAAGTCGATTCACATGTTTGGGGACACTTCCAAAAAACTCGTTACAAAGCTGAATGTGGCGTGAAAATCACTTGGGAGCGAAACGGCAGTAGGCATTGCAACGAGAGCCTAGTTTCAGTGTAAAATAATACCGCGGTTGCACATTCATTAACCCTGTAACTGCGCCATGCATCCGCTCTCCATACCAGCGTCTATTAGGATAATGGAATAGTGGTGTAAAGCTCAAAGAATGGGTGTCTGGCGCGAAGCCAGTGTGTGTGGACTGAACAAATCGCCGCTTTGTCTATGATGCCATTCTACGTCAGCTGACGCGTGCTAGACCTGTCGTCGACATCGCCCCGTCAAGACAAAAGACAGGCCTCACAAATGGATTAAGTCTTCATATGTGTGAAAGCAAATTTAAATTCATGTATTCTGCTCAATTTCAATTTCATGATTGAAAGCATAATTTATATATTATATAATACTATTTATATATATATTTATTCATTATTAGATGTACACAGTGTACATACTGTACATATTGTTTTTTATCCTTATCGTTATCCGCAACGTTTTGACTCCCCTATTACTTGATGCGTAGTAGGCAAACCAGTTCTAGGTCTAATAAAATAAGCCAAGATAAGAAATAAAGACAGAAATATCAGGTTTAAAATATACTTTTTCTAACTCCATCAAGAATTTCTAATATCGGGCAGTAATATAATATTACAGTATCTAGGTAACTAACCAGCAAATTTAAATTAGTAACCTCTGATTACATTGGTAATTTACTCGCAGCCAAATTGCTTCGTTAATCAGCGTTATTTGACCTATTAAATGAAACAGAAAATTCAGTCCCGCAAAGTTGGTCAGTAAAAATTTATGGAGAACCGAAGTTACGATAATCAAGTGTCTGAAACAAAACGGAGAAGTAGATTCTTGTAGCCAGGCTGCGTAGGGTTGACATTCAATAGACTTGGTAAACATCAGGCTCGGGCTTTCCTTTGAAACCCTTAAAAACAAAAAGCCCCTTGATGAATCTTTGATACCAATTTAAAGTTCGCAGAATTCGTAGGGTTAACTCTTGTCTGATGTCCTGTGGAGTATTTCCAGATTAAATATAAAGGAAGCAGAATTTATTTTAATTTCGTAATCGATATTCTTGAAGACACGGATGCTGTTGATAATCAAAAGGTGTTCTATCGATACTTAATTTGATCATTTTATGGCCTCTGTAAATTATGACTTTATTGACAAAAGATTTGACTATATTTTGTATAGATTTTTATTTCTGGCATTTTTAACAATAAGTATTATGAATTAATTTATTGGGTAAGAATAGACCAAAAATCTAGGTACTCGTAAACGTAGGTACTCATTGGCTTTGAATTTCCTCTACAATAAAAAATCATACGAAAACATTTTGTTTTATCATTCTACAATTTCAAAACATAAATGTTCCTATTTTAAAGTATTATATTTGTAGGTACTCAATTTTACTAATTAAGCTCTTAGAAAATTTATTTAACAGAGTATTTCCGACGGAGACTCGTTAGGGTCGCCATGAAACTATTATAATTTCATGTTCTACATTTTCATTGAATTTCGTTACAAACTTACAAGTAAATAATCAAACTTTTGTTTCATGAAGCCCTTTGAATATAACTTTTGTAGCCGCTTTTTCAAGTTGTTTGTTATTGAAATTAATTTGTTTCAAGTACTGAGAAACAAATACTTAATTTTGTAATATTTTCGAAGTAATGAATTGGATGTTTGATTAATTTCTATCTTAATATTGTTTTTGTTATCTATTTTAGTTCTAGTTCTAATTGCGAAATAACCTTTATTTTCAACTCAATTCTTGGCCAGCTCTTTTGAAAATGACTACAAAAACACATCACTGAAAAGAGAAAAACAAGCATTATAATCTATGGAATTAAGACGACGATAACCGACTTTCAATGATTTTATACTGATGATCATTTCTAAACGAGTAGTGTTAATGATTTGGAAAAAATATATGTTAAATTAGAGCATTTTTTTAATAACTTAATATAGGAATATTTTAGATTATGTTACATTGCATAGTGAAATTAATTTGTAAAGTTATGTCTAACGTAGATAAAAAACTGAGAATCACGCAAAATCTATAAGGCGTATTTTTCGGAAACCCTTACAATTTTAAAGATAGTTTAATTACTGATCTTTTAGTATACGTGTTTTATTAAAATACTTTTTTTTAATGTATAATAAATTAAGAAAGCGTCTAATTTGGGACAGCGCTCCTTGATGGGGAAGTCCTATTACTGGCTGCGTTGCGTGAGCTCAGTACAGAACACTCATGGTCACTGGCATATATCTGCATAAAACACTTATATTCAATACCAAAATTCTATAGATTATGATGCTTGTTTTTCTCTTTGCAGTTGTTTTTTTGCAGTCGGGTTTTTTCTTTATTTTAAGTTTTTTAGTTTTACTTGACTCATTACTAGCTTTTATTTTGTACCAACATTGTTGTGTTGCTGTTTATTTTAAAAAAGCCTTCCCCTCCCAATTTTTTGTATATGCAGATGCAATATAAAAATATTATAAAGCCTTATGTCACTCCCACAATTAAGACGAATCTAACGACACCTCATAATTATGTTAAAATTGTTAAAGCCGTTTAGGCTACAGAGCGTGCCAAAGAAATAGACATACATACATACATACTCTCGAAAAACATTACTCTCCTTCTGGAACAGTCGAGTAAGAAAGTTATTTTCTCTATTATGTATTTGTAATTTTTGCTATTAGATATTAAATCGCAAAATGAGAACAAGGAAATTAAACCCAATTTCAACAGCTTTGTTATAAGTGCCGAGCCATAATACCGCCTAATTCCAACAAACGCAGAATATCTAACACAGAAATACCCAAAATCGTATCTATTCACTTGTATCGCGGTAGGGGTACTTATCAGGGTACAGACAGAGGCAGCATCCGCCGGAGATGTTGGATTTCCCGAGATAACCATACGTACCCCGTATCACTAATACGCGTACTTACTACATTTTGCCCTCGGAAAAAATGTTCAGCCCGATTGTCTTAATGTGTTCCATCACGAAGGGGAAAAGGGTGCAAATGATAATAAAGAATACATGTTTTTGGCTGTTTTGGTGAAATTAGCATCAATTTATCAGTGAGGAGGTATGTGAAATCCGGATTATGAATACGAAACAAAAAAATACTTCTTTTATCACTTTGGTTTCAAACGAGTTTCCTAATTTCCTTCAATCGATTGCGCACCTAAGTAGGCCTCTGCAGACACAATTTGTCGGAGTGGGGGATCACTAACCCATCCAACACCCAGTGCGAGTGCGGTGCTTCTAATCAGACCATGCCCCAATTGCCGGTTGAATGTCCTAAGTGCCCATTCAACTGCACCTCGGATGACCCAAAGAATGCCACAGATGCTGCAATCAACGTGGCCACATACTGGGCTCATAATTATAATAAAAAATAAAAATACAACGAAGAAGAGTCATCGACACGAATACACGAGTTTCAATTTTATCCTGGTGGGTATGTTTCAAAAGCTTTGAATTTCACTTTAGTCATTCGATCAAAATCAAATAAAGAAAATACTAAGAAAAGCGTTTACAAAGCGTAACAAATGAAAATTTTAACGACAAATAATGTGCCTGAGCACTGTTCAAACCATCGATAAAATAAAACGATACTCACATGACAAAGAGCTCGTGTGTAACCTGGTATGGAGTATCGTAAGTCTACTTGAAGCTCAGTTAACACAAACTATTGTGTGTTGGAAAGAATCACAGAGTGCTTGTTCTCGTTTTCAATATCAGTGGAGCGCGGTTGGCTTTTCTTTTTCCCTTCCATTTTTGCTTGTTTTCACAGAGGCCTAGCTGTCGCTCCGGGTAGGAAAAATGGGCGAGTCACAGGTCACGAGCGACCGAAGTGCGGATCGTTGTATGCCGTTAACTTGAATGATTTTTGTATGGTTTGTCAGTGATTTTTCACCTCTAGCCCCACCGGTATGCTTTATTTACTCGCTTTTTCACCTTTAGCGTTTCTACGTCTCATTTTTTACAAGGTAGACAATAACCGGTTATGGCCGAGCTCATTGTTGCCACAATTTGGACGATTTATTCGTCAGCTGTCATACACGAAAAGGCTTTACCTTTTTTATTCCCAGTAGTACAATAGGTTTCGTCTACGCCATAACTAGATTTATCAAATGAAAAACTTTTGTAAATATTATTAACCTAGCTACTGATATTTGTGTGAATGCTGCTTTCGCTCTTAATGAGACAATTTACAGAATGTCAAAGTGATTTGTAACAATTATAAACTTTGTTATAAGAGAATTAGATAAGGCTATTTGAATTATATGACAGTAATAAATGTTCCAAAATGTTGATAAAATTACTTCTGTTAAATGGCGCACTTAGTGTGACAGTTTAGACGTACTGCTCACACAATTATGCAGAAGTTTAAGAAGAGTCGACGAGGAGACAGCTAAACTGCCAATCTGGTCCATCCGGAGCGCCACACATCTTACAAAACATGGAGGGGTGGGGAAGCGACACTTAATTAACTTTAAAGCTAGGTAGAAACTTCCTCATGGGTTCCCCGCGGGATGAGGGGCGGGGAGCTAGGCTTTCCGACACATCGCGTTATTTGGCGGAGAGAGCCGACTAAGAGGTCAAATGCTGCGAACCTAGCCCCCTCAGTAAGTGTATTGCGAAGTTCACTCGAGTATAATGTTTGACGGCTCGTATTCCGACAATATTTTTTTCTCTTTTTTATTTGCAGAGTGAAGCTAATGTCGCGTGTGTCGCTCGACATCTAGAGAACTTGGCTACATATTGTTTATTCTTTATTATACACGCTTCACTTGTTTTAGTACGCAAATTTGTGGAGTTGATACATTTGTCAAGTAGAGTATTCCTGTAAATATATATTGTTTCAATACTTGCAAGAGATATTCGTAGACCAGGGTGAACCGTAATATATAGAAGGTATAAGTATATAAGGGATTAGTTTGGTGTGTTGTAACAAATTGGAGGATAGACCTTTCATGAAGGATAGGTGTCGGGTTTCTGAATGGTCACCCAATCCTACTTTATGAGGTCCCCATAACTTTATTATGTAAATACGGCTTAACTGAAAACAAACCCTAACTATATTGTTAGATTTTCCATAAAGACTCAAACAGAATTATTTAAGCCGATTATAGCCGAGAATATTTTTTATGCAGTGTTATCGACAAATTTCGTTCAAACTGATTACATTCCGGAATCTATTAGTGTCATCATGTGAAAAACAGTTCGACATGAAAATTAATTGAATGATAACAGGATGTCTATTACATATTCGGGATTCTCCTTGAAAGCGCTCTATACAGGGCATGTTTAATTAACCCTTGAATTAAAACCACAGGCACTGAGCGACGCGCTGTACCTATATATTAGCTTTATTAACTTGCTCGATATGTCGTGTATATGAAATGTCATGTTTACTTAATTACTTGCTATTACTTACCTAATTATTTGGTGGGTACTTGCTGTGGGTTTGTCGTAAATGTATAGTTTAAAGTGGCTTGTTATTAATTAAACTTCTTTTTTGCCAAGACACAATAAGCAAATCTATTATTTATATTTGTACAGTAGAACAGAATAGATTTTGGGGTAATCATAATAATCATAATCATTTAATCATACGGTAGACGAGCATGTATCATGATCTGGATGTAATGATCGAATAATAGTAAATCTACATACTCACACATTAGGTGTTGTGTAATGCAAGCAAAATATACTTAAGCATGACTCGAAATTACCTACACAGGTAGGTAGGTTAGATATATTACAGTACTTGCAAAGAATTCATATTTTTGGCTGTTTTGGTTAAATTAGCATCAATTAATCAGTGAGGAGGTACGTGGAATCCGGATTAATAATACGAAAAAAAAAAACTTAATTTTTCACTTTGGTTTCCTCTTTCATAGTTTCAATTTCCCTCAATCGATTGCGTACCCCTAATAGGGTGCTGCAGACACAATTTGTCGAAGTGGGGATCACGAACCCATCCAACACCCAGTGCAAGAGCGGTGCTTCTAATCAGACCATAGTCAATAAATGTGTAAACAGGGACTGTAATAAATTTCGTTATATTACGTCAGCACACAAGTAAGATAATTAAATCCGTTTATGAGACAGTCGTAAAGTGTGCCAAACGCCGATTTTATTGGACCTCATAATTATATTCCGTTAATGCTCACTTCCACGCCTTCATAAAATAGATATATTTTATATTTATGACACACTTTAGCCTTAATTTGATGAGAAATATATTTAAACTAACTTTTCATGGGACCGTGATTAGGTAGTGTAAGGTTTTCAACCTATTTTGAATTTGATATCTTATATGCCAGTTCCTTGCATTAAATTCAGTACCTAGGCGACCGAGCTCTGCTCTGGTGAAAATAGAGAATGCTCATTTAATACTTACTTTTAGCTACTTACTAATTCCATGCTGCCCATGATTGTAGGTAAGTACTTACTAATTCCATGCTGGCATATGTCATTATTCTAAGGTAGCCATCTTGTTCTAAATGTTGTCGGGTGAAAATACGGAGAAAACGAATTTTATGACGAATTTATGAAAGATATGAGATAGCTACATCGATTTTTCCAAGTACCCCTTTATTGCAACTTTCATCGAAATCGTTTGAGCCGTTTTCGAGAACGTGATTACAAATATATATTATATAAATATATATATATATATATACAAATATTGCTCGTTTAATAGTATAGGATTTAAATCTGGAACAAATACAAAATGTAATTAGTTTATTAAACAAAAAACATGTATTCTACATTTTGTTTTGTAGGACGATTACTTAAGTAAGTCACGCGAATCGTCCCTAATATAGATACACACAAACGAACTCATATAGGTAGCTGTACCTAAGTATATCCATGGCTGAACAATGAACTACTGAAGATAGTTCAACATTGCCATACTGTTACAGGTATCGTCACAGTTCATTAGTCACCTCTTGTGATATTCCTGGAAGCGAGTGTATTGTTATGTTAGAATAACAGAGCCTTACGTAATATAATCCGTAATATATCCCGGTTTAATTGTTTTACCCTAGCCGCTTGCTTTTTCGTCTACCAGCTACTACTGGCCCCAACCAAATAAAATTATATAAAACAGCAACTCTGTCGCTGTCTTTGACCTTTCCAAACTCTGTTAACAATCTCAGATATATGGAGTCTTTCATCGATTCAAAATGCCCTAAAAATACCTGCCACCTGATGTATAACATTATTTGAATGCCGTAATTTGTTGTTGTTGCCATGCCGTAATGTTTGAATTACCCCGATTTCTAAAAGCTTGAAGTTTTTGGAAAATGTGGCTGCATTTTATTCACGTATTTAAGGCGACGATAACTTACTTTTAATGATTTTATACTGAAGATCACGTCTAAACGAGTAGTGTTAATGATTACGAAAAAATATATGTTAAATTAAAGCATTCTCTTAATAACTTAATATAGGAATATTTTTGATTATGTTTATATTACACAGTGAAATTAATTTGTAAAGTTAACAAAACGCGGATAACAAAATTGAGAATCACGCAAAATCTATCAAGGGTGGACGAGTCCTATTACTGGCTGGACGTACGACGCGTTGCGTGAGCCCAGTACAGAAAACGCGAGCTAATCACTCCAGGTCACTGGCATATATATGCGTCTTCAGAAACGAACATGCAGACAGAAGCTTAATTTACTAATATTCGACATAGTCACATGTCAAACTACACACAATTAATGTGTACTAATTAAGTTAGTCAGTTTCCCTTCGTTAGTGAAGCCTGATTGATTAACCTTGACAAAGTGAGTAGGAAACACGCTGACAACATTTCTATCGAAATTGTTTGTAGCAGAGTTTTCAAGAAGAGACAGGGTATAACCTAGGTATAATAATCTAATGTTTCTTTTGCTGTTGTTAATTAAACATAGATTTTAACAACCATTTTCTATTTCGTTAAGTACGGTACCTGGTACTTGTTGACAGGCCTACACTGTCCTCTCATACCTATTAACACTGTAATTAATTGAAAACATTGTAAGTCATTTATTTTTAAAAGAGTAAACCGTGGAGTATCTTGCCGGCGCTTCTCCATAGGAAACGGTCAATTGGAACCGCACACCTAGCTTCTAATGTTTCATAAATGCCCATGTAAGTTTAAGTGAAATAAAATATATTGATTTTGATTGTTTTTATTAAAAAAGATAATAAGCTAAGTAAGTATTTAAGTCTTATCGAAATAACAAAGTACTAAATTAAAGTACATACTGAAATATTTTAAAACAAATTCCCTTATTAAAGCACTCCAAATGAACCTTAATTTTCATAGTGTAGTAAAAAGTTATTCAAATAACTTGAATTCTGTATTGAGTATTATTTAAGACGCTGACAAGAGCTAAAGCGCGGTCACTGTAGAACTGCATAGAAAAGAAAAAGAAGCGCGATGACACATCGCTTGTAATTTATTGCAAAATATGAAGCTATTTATTCAAAAATGGGTTGAGTAATCAAAAATAAAAAAGCTATCATGTTCTGCATTCAAATAAGACTTCATTAATTAAATACGTACGTTGATATTTAATACAAATATTTTGGATTGGAAATCATGGTAAAAGGTTAGTTTACCATTAATGTGCATCGAGTTTATTTTTTCATAACGTGTTTTGGTTCACGATTAACGTAACTTTTTCCTCTGCTACAAATAGTAAAGGTTTGGCAATTTTTGAAAATTTCTTTAGGCGCGTTGAGTGATTTTTTTAGGGAGTAAACTTATTATTCACGTCACTGCGCGTCGTGGGGCTGTAACCTCAAATATAGATGGCACGAATACCAGTTTAAAGTTTCTACTTCTGTCGGCAGTCCCCATGACTGGTTAGGTCAGGTTAGATTTTTTAAGACATGCCTTCCTAGAACATTTGCCTCTTGTCAGCGCCTTAATAATATTGTCTTCAGCTCCGAATCTAATTATTGGCTGTTCAAATAACTTGGATGAAAATGAAAAACTTCAGTATGATTTTTAAGGGAACTCACTGTAATGACACCCGATGCAAAGTTCTTCCATTGAACGTGTACGAAGTGATGGGACACCATTTGAATAAAACCAAAGAGGAGCTCAAAGCAATGCGTTTTTCCTTTGTTTTTTTTTCGCAACATGGAAGACCCGAAAAGGGTTCGAGCCGATCCAGTTAATGTATAACGAACCTTTTCTTAAGAGAAAGAAGGGAAACATGAAAGGGAAGGATTTCCGCATGCCCAATTTTATTTTAAAATGCACTTAGAGTAAGCACTGATGGGCTTGTGGTCAGAGGTATTGGGACGGAATGGAATTGTCGCTGTTTTGAACTTGTGAGTAAGGAAAATAGTTTGTTAGAAAGGTCATGATCCTTTGCCTGCCCCGAATGTTTTAAGAAGTTTTCGGGCTCAAAACCTGGAAGTCCGTACCATTGTGGCATTTGACATTCATTTGACTTTCTGTTAACTTCTGTGGCGCCATCTACAACGCCACATGCGAACTACGTATCACACTGACGTCACGCAAAGCCCTGCATCACGCAAGCCGACATCAATCAATCGTCGGGCAATTGACCACCTGACACAACACCCGTCTGATCGGAGGATGAGTGAACTTTTACACCCTGTTCCTCATACCTCTATACTTCTTAATTCTATCTTTGACCCTATTGTGAAGAACAAAAATATTTTAAGGATATCTGGACTTAGGTTGAATAAGCAATGAATTGTGTGTGTGTGTGACCAATGCTCGTTATTTCTCTATAAGAGAAGAACCAATATTTCATCGCATGCCAATATTGTATGGCATTACGTAGTCACCGACATTTGTCCTTAAGGGTTCATTAGAAAACCAGAGTCAGACAGCATTTGTCTGGCATTAATGCAGCAATGAACCTTTTTGGCGCAACCGTGTGGCACAAACATTATTGTTAAAAGATTATTTTTACTTAGTAAAAAAAAACAAGTATATTTTTACTTTTTACATTTTTTGTTTGTATTTTGTGTTTCACGAACTGTGCCAAAATAAACTTATTCTTTCTTTCTTTCTCATTAAGGCCGCCTTTGTACCTTTATTGTGATAAAGATTTATAAATAAATCAGAGTAACAATTCACGGTCAGCTGAAACTTACTATTTCATTTCATTCTAAAAAGATCTTTTAAAAGTTACACGAAAAACCTGATCTACAAAGCGATATCGATACAAACCTGGCAAGTCGATTAAAACATAATACCCCAATCCAATAGGTAATATAAAACCGTTCATAATCCAACGAGCATGTAATGTCTTCTAATCTACCGTGATAGAGCATTTTAAAACTAAGAACAAAAAGCTCTAATAAAGATTTAGGTGAGAATAAACTGGACCACGTTGGACCCGCTCCAGGTATCAATTCTATTTGCACATATAAAGATTACTAGGATCCCCCAATCGGAGCTTCGGTCACTGGGAATCGTACAATGTTTGTCAGTAAATATCAATGTTTTTCGGGATTAATATTCTGCGACTCTGGGCATACGGTCCCAAATTACTAGAGTCAGTAGTCAATATTGTTGACTCCTTTCATATAAACTCAGCAAAAGTACTTAAGGGTACACTAGTCGACGGCTCGAACTCGTTGCTGGGCGTAAATATTATGCATGCTAATTAGTCTAATTATTTATTTATTTAGTATTGTTTTATCAATTTTTTATTGATTTATTTATATATTTATTAATTTATTTAGTGAAATAGACAATAATTTATAACGAAAACGAGCGCATAAAATTTCATAAACAGACCTTTCAGCGTATACATTCAATAGTTTTTTCATAATATATGAAAAAACTATTGAATGTATTTACTCAAAATAAAATTATTTGAACTATTAAATAAATTATCTATACTGTACTGTGAGCAGAATAAGAGGCAGTAACAATAGCATCCTGAAGGTTGTGGCGGCAGATACTTCTTCCGCCATAATAAGGCAATTTGTGATAAGACTTATACCCTATAGTTTCCATTTCTCCTTGTCTAGGTGGTGGGTGGTCTTCTCATTTCATTCGTCTTTAGTTTAAGTTACTAACAATAGTTTTTTAAGTGCAAATCTGTTACTAACAATTTATGGATCTCTTAGTTGTCCGAATTAAAATGATTTTATTATTTTATTTATTTTATGTACGGTTTTTATTTTGCAATTTTTTTCCTTCATAAGTTATTTATTTACGCCCAAAGACGAGTTAAAATTAGTGTTGAAATATGGAAGTTTTGACGCTCATAACTTCCATATCAATATTTTTTTCCAATTCTGCTTCCATACAGGGCTAGATAGTGACAAAACAAATTTATATAATTTTTAGTTTTGAACATACATCGTCAAACAGACTAGTAATCACCATACTACGTTTGTATGGAAGAATGACCGACTAGCGTACCCTTAAGTATGTTCCAGCTCAGTCTCAAAATAGGTGGCAAGCCTATTGCCATCGACCGGGCATAAATCCAGAAACCGGGCTGCTACTGAGAAATGTCTCTTGGGAAAACCCAATAATACTTTGCCCGACCTGGGAATGCACCCGGGACTTCATACTCAGCAGTAGAGCTTGTGACCACTAGACTAACGAGGCAGTCAAAAAACCTTTACAATTATTTTAAAAAATTGTTCCCTTTGGGTTACCATTACTTTACCATTGTAACAGTATTTCCTTCTCCAACAACAGCTCATCTAGAAAATAAATAAAAAATCTCTTCGGCTACAGTCCCATACGTCATTAATTAATTAAAGCAAAGCTAGTGCAAGCAGTGCCATCTGTTGTGCGGATAGTGAACTGAAAAATCTCACACATCGCGTGACAAACGTTGATGCCAAAGCTACTGGAAATGTCAACCGTCATTCATCAGTTAGTAAACGACCTGGAAACACTGGAATGATCGTGTAAAAAAGTAGTCTTATTTTGGTTTGTAAAATTCTCGTATATTGGTCCAGCTTTTGATGCCGTATCATCATAGTAGCTACGTGAGATTGGTAAAATTGTGGTGTCGCTTCGACAAAAGCCATTAATGAGAGTTGATGTGGCCTTTAATGAGAGTTGATGTGGCCTGTTGGTGATTCGCAAGAATATAGTCGCCCGGTACGGGCGTATCGACCCTTAAATAATATAATTTTTTATTGAAGCGATTTGCACGAAGTTTATTTATTTAAAAACACGTAAAACTATCATTACAGGCTTACCTAATACAATAGTGTAGTTATAGTTATAATAGCTTACAGAGATTAGACTTAAAAACTATATCATTACTAGCTTTCAGAAAAGCAAAATGTTGCCCGTGTGAATTCAGTCAGAGTACAATTGAAGCAGTCAATCTGTTGTGACACCATATTGACTGTATGCAGGGCACCACAAGCAAGTTAATTTATTTGTAGGCGAATCGTTTTCTGGAGTTGTCGACTCGATTCGCCTCCAAACTAAACTAAATTCGTGCGAATCATCAATAAGCCAAAGTAGTTACTGATCATATGAAATCTGTTGGAAAGTCAAAAAGCAAAGATGGCATTATCACCAACTTATCATATTATCATTAATACCAACACACTTCATGCCAAAAAAAATATCCAGGTTCTTTTATAAACTAACAAATACTATTAACGTTTCATGACTTATGAAACTTACTGGAAATGACAAACAGCTGACCCTTTCATCATTTCTGTTTCACTAATAAATATAAATGAACTTAATTTACCCGCATTTAAATAAAAACGAGGTGCTAGAGAGCTATTTTAGCTTTTAATAAAGTATTAAATGCGTAGGCTCTGACATTTTGAATAATAATATCTGCACAAATGAGATTTTGTAGAGCGTTATTATGAAAATAAAGCTTTATTTGCGTAATGGTTATAACTAATAACCATTATAATAATTAACTATCTCGTTGTTCAAATGGTCGCCAGCGCTACTGCTGAGCGTGAGCTCCTGGGTTCGATTCCCGGGTCGGGTAAAATGTTATTGGGTTTTTCCATCTGGAATTTCTTACTAGCAGCCCGGAGTCCGGATTTGTGCCCGGATTATGGCAATAGGCTCGCTCCCTATTACATGGGACTTAAACATAACTGGCGAAATATGGGTGTACTATAGGGACACCTCTGCGTGATGTTATGTTATGTTTAATAATAAGATTAGAAGTAGCAACATGCTTTTATAATTTAAACGGAGTTACCAATTTTTTTATTGCTCCGTATTTGCTTCATCGGGTTAAGCTACGCTTGCCGGAGTTGGTCCGTGGATGGGTGACCATCTTACATACCAAGACTCCTCCTTGCCTCGGAAAGCAAGTTAAACCGTTAGTCCCGGCTGTCATTCGTGGATCTTTGGCAGTCGTTACGAATTTGGTGGTCAGAGGCCTGAAAGTCTGATAACCAATCTTACCGAGGGGTATCGTATTACCCATTTACTGGGCTGTGGAGGTCAGATAGGCAGTCGCTCACGTAAAATACTGGTATTCAGCTGCATCCGGTAAGACTGGAAACCAACCCCAACATAGTTGGCAAAAGGCTATTGATTGATTTGCTTCATTGGCAATAGAATTTTATCATTACTGCAAATATTACGGTTAAGAATGCCAGTAGATATGAGATTTAGTTTATGATTCACTTCAGTGCCAAGTTTTATCGAAATCACTGCAGCCGTTTCTGCATGACTGACTAAAAAACTAGCAAATAAACTTAAAAATTTATTGCTGCAAAATATATTCTTTGCAGATTTCAATCTCTTGTTCTTTTTAAAAAAAAACCGTCATTGGATCGAACGGTTATTTTTTCCTTTTTGTTCTGCTACCTTACTAATTGCTTACTTAGCCAGGAACTAACGCAACGTATTTATACGTACTAGATACACGATAAAAGCCTTTGAACAATCCATTTTTATTATGTTTGGTTCATGTTTCAGTGGAACATTAGGGGATTATGCTGAATATTTAGTTGAAAACGCCCGCGCGTGCAGGTAATGCACATAACGCTTAAGCAAACGACCCACTGTTTTAGAGGTTTATTCCATTTTAATCTCACTTCATATCTGCATAAAATTTGTCTACACACGAGTACAGTAGTTGTATAACTGTTACTGTTTATTTTATGACTTGCTAGAGCGTTTATGATTTATTGTTACTAGAAATATAATGGGATATTGAATTACTCATCATTCATCATCATCATTTCAGCCGAAATACGTCCACTGCTGGACATAGGCCTCCCCCAAATGGGGGGTTTGCTATAATCGCCACGCTTGGCAGGCGGGTTGGCGACCGCAGTATGGTGTTAAAATGCATAGAGAGAGCTGCTGTCCATTCTCTAGTAAGTCCCTTAGTCGCCTTTTATGACACCCACGGTAAGAAATGGAATAGTACTATTCATTACGTCCGGCACCACACGGAACATTGAACTACTATTACAAAATTAACTGATAAATAATTTCTACGGCTACCTACTTTTCGATTTTTCACTAGTTGATAACTTTTATGATTTAAGAGCGTCTATCCTAAAAGTTGGCAACTTTGAAAATAGCTGTCAAATATTTACCTGTTTTAATTAATTTGGCAATATTACTGTATGGAAATATGAAATTTGGCTAACCAGTGAACTGTGTTAATAATAATAATATTAATATTATTACCACCGTTCAATGGTTAGCCACCGGCTAATATTCGGTGGTAATAATATTAATATTAATTATTGCATTTCATAATCAATATTCTAGTTCGCTAGTTAGGCACATTTTTTATTTCCACACAGTATTATTGCTAAATTAATCAAAACAGTGAAATATTTGACATCTATTTGCGACGTTGCCCACTTTCAGAATAAACGCTCTTAAGACATTTTAGTATCGAAATACGTACTTCTGGCATAACAATTTTTTTTTTAATGAAAATGTTTAGTAGTTAGTTTTAATATTTTGATAAATCTTATGATTAATTGGCGAAAATTCACAGACATGATGAGTAATGATATCTTAGTTCATAAGTGAATCATAAAAGTACAAAATCATACAAGCACTGTTCTTTACAAATTAAATACCACGATACACCTTTTATTCACCTTTTACGTAACAAAATCCAGCTTATTATCCGCATAACTTGAGAAGAGACAACCTTAAAGACAATATACCTTATTTATACCCCCATAACACTTGCGGACAGCGACAGCTTAATTCAGTAGCATCACATTATCGTTAGTATAATCAGTGAGGCGGCTACACCTTTTAGCTACACCAAAACATTCAAATGAGAATTTAAAATGTGCCTTAATGGGTTTCTTTTCATTGGGCACAACGGGCACCAACTTCAAACTGAAACGTTCGAAGGAAATAACCATTAGAGTTTCAGATGAAGAAATGTGAAGTTTCCTTAACGTTGTTATTGAGTTGTACGAGAAGTTTCGGGAACATTGTTATTCTGATATGGATTTAACAAGATACCTCCTTTTTTCTTGCTTGCTTGGTAGCGATCGTTAGTAAGCGCATATGATATAATGCTCCTTGTGTCTATGTTTTCGCGAATTTTGCCTTTATATTGCACATAATGGAGCTTCTGCCATATGGTGACAGTACTTATGTATGGATGTTGATCTACATGCAGTGTACTTACAGTAATCCACTACTGGCCATCTAGGATTTTCCTGAAAGGAGATGATTATCATAGTTACTACTACGTTTATTTAGTCAGTAGATAATCCCCGCGATCATAATCTACTGACTAAATAAACGTAATACATTGAAGCTCATTGTAACATTCAAGCTAGCCTCGTTTAAGTTGTTCGAATCTGTTTAACACGTAAATGTAGGTTTTTCTTAGCGAATTTGGCATTATAAACTGTGAAAATAAAATCTGTTGTATATTTTAACAAGATTTCAAACCTAATGCCGGTGACACTCCTCGAGGGTTAACTTTAGCGCAAACGTAATGCCGGTGCCCCTTCTGGAGGCAACTTGCAATATGTGTGGCGGCATGGCGTATGAGCTCTATGAATAAATTCATTTTATTTCAGAACCAGTCCAAATGCATACATGTGAAATGAAAAATATTAGCAACATTAAGAATGAATTCAAAGATTACAATTAGATAATATAATCATTACAAAAGACAGCAATAAATTATAAATTACAATTTTACAATAACAAAAAGATTAAAATACACTTCATATTTCATCTTAGTCTAAATGTAGGTTTGGATCCGGAATGCCCAACATGCAACCTGGTCCAGTACCGCACTATTGGGCAATCCAGATCCAGATCCATCCTCCATGCGAACAGCTGAAGGTAGCTGTTGGAACTGTCTCGTATGCGCATCAGTAACACAACTCTCTTGCGAATAATCGCCGCAAATCCATCTATATTTGCGCCCGCAAACATTGCCGTCGCGCTACAGTAGCGAGGCAGCTTCATCAGCGCCCTGAAGGCATTATTGTAGAGAACACGCAGGGTGTCATACGATTTTTTCGTATGCTTGACCCATAGGCTGCATGTGTAAAATGATTGGCAAAACGCCCTAAACAACGTAGCTTTTAATGTATTAATATAAAAACCACAAATAATTGAAATTTTTGTCCAATAAAATACATTTTACTTTTCGACTACCCTTAAATTACTGATTTTTACCCACTGCAAGTAGACACGCCTTACGGGTTAACCCCCCAAAAATATAAATAACTGAAGAGAGATTAAAAAATTTAAAAAATAAATTCAAATTTCCACGTTGTACCAAAGTAAAAGTTTCGAGCGAAGACGAAACCAAGAGTAATGTTCGTTTCAAGGTGTAATGGCGTACAGCACTTCGCTCTATGCTGTAATGAGGCCCATTTGGCCATAAATGAAAACAAGTGGCTTAACCGAGACACCGCATAACGACGGTGTTACCCGACGGATGGGCTGGAACCAACCTGTGACAGCAGTATTATATTGTGTACAATTACGTTTCAGGTCTAAAATACAATATAAATACATGTAAAATAGATTTTATCTTAAACATAAAATTGAAGGCTATTTTTAAAATGAAACTACACAATAAAGATATGTTAGACCAAGTATTTGTGATAACATTTTTTGTTCAGGAATTTCGCCCGGAGGCTCCGGACAATGAGATGATGAGGATTTGTGACCGGTTGGTAGTAATAGGCATAATCAACCTATAATGTTCCCACTGTTGGGACAGAGGCCTCCTCTCTATGAGTGGGAGTGGGCAGTAATCCACCACACGGGCCTAGTCCGGGTTGGTGGATGTCACATGTCTTTGAATTTTTGGTTCTAGGACATGCCGGTTTCCTCCCGATGTTTTCCTTCACCGTTTTGAGAGCAATGGTGATGAAATAATTTACACAAAGAAAAGTGCCTGTGTGGATTCGAACCAAGGACTTACAACTCGTAAGTCGCGGCCGTCATCACTGGGCTACCACTGCTCTGATGGCAATAATATCGCCCCCTAATATATGAGACTTTAAAATTTATCTGGCGGAATGTTCGTGTCACATTATACATGAGATACGTTTGTTCTCCTTCTCTCCTCGTAAGTGTCTTGTTTTATCAATTCGAAAATCAAGTCTTCTTCAGTTGCTGACACGATCTGCGGTGTGTGTGTACCATACGCTTGATGCAGGCTTCAAATACAATTTTTTTGTAGACGTATGAGGAACAGGGCGGAAAATTACTCATACTCCATTGAAAAGGGAGGATTCTCCGACAAGATGGATGTTGTGTTGGGCAATACACGACAACTCGTGTATTGTCTGTCGCGGATAACTCTGCTTGCGAGATACAAGATATACGTGACGTCAGGTATGATGCCTAGTTCGGTTGTGGCTTTGTAGATGGCGCCACATGTTAAAAGCACGAGTTATATAAACGCATCAGTATTATGTTATTACACCAATTTTCCACCTAAATAGTATGTAGACATGTATTATCATACTCCAATCGTTCGTTGATGACAGTATTAAACTTCATGAGATAGGTGTGGAGTATATCGCCCCTTTTTGGGCACAATTCCAAAACCGGGCTATAGTCGAAATAGATGTGAAATTAATTTTCCTTGCAGACTAACAAATTTTTAAATAATATAGTTTTAGATTTACATAGTGTGTTCTTACACGAAGAAGTTCTCATAAATGAAATAAGCTCTTAAAACTACGTAGATTTACGTAGATAATAAACGTAATTTTATTTATTAATACATTGTTTATATATCAAGACTTGTAATAATAATTAGCGAGATTTACAAAGTGTAGCAGGTGGCTGGAACACGGAATAACGACCTTTTAATTCACACAGGGGAGACAGAAATAGCTCCTCCTGTATAGGGTGAGGTTCATTTATTTGTGTTTCGCACAAACTTAGTATTGCGTAAGTTCGTTCTGTAGGGTAGCTGTAGTAATTGCTGGCTGCACGCCAAACTCATTGACTCCCGAGATATTATTATATTCTTCAATTTACGTTTTTAATCTCTTGTGCTGTTTTGTTGTTCAAATAAATTAGTTTAGGATGAGATTTGGCAAAACAATTTTTTTTATAAAAAAGTTCTAAATTTAGTTTAGTGATAATACAGATTAGGCAGTGTTGCGTAATACCGTTTCAGCCATGAATAGGTAGATAATGTAATAAATGTATTTATGTAAAATCACACTGACCTATTTAGCAAAACTTTACATAAAACACAACACCAGTACCGCGATACATTATGCACTATTAAAACATGATATTTATGACAACCAGCAATAACCGATAAAATTCATACAATAGAGCTATTTGAAATTCTAATTAACCCGTAGCCAATAACTAGTATACAGCAATATAGGAATACTGACATGATATACTCCCACATTATCTGGTCAATTTAATACAAATTGTCAACCTCCATAAATTAGGGCGTATCTAGTCGCGCCATCGAAGCAAACATACTGATATAAAGGCCAGGAGTCGATATCATTACACATAAATTTCACTTATCTCCACATTCGGCACAATTTGGTCGGATGCCTCCGTTACCGGGCTTACAATGGCCTTCTCATACCTACCTCACATTTAACTGGGACTCGCATTTCACTCAATAGTACTCAATCTAAATCAAGTCTAAATCGTGTGCAATCTTTAGAACAGTTCGCTTTATTGCCAGCCGTAAACGTTAGGATTTGTTAGGTTTGTGATTGCTATTCTTGGTAGATGTATCATTACGATATTCTGCTTACGTTCAAAACAATAAGTAGGTCTCGAATACCAGGAAATATTCATATTAGCGTTTGATGGCACACGGAAAATAATGGCAAGCAATCTATAGTAATAGGTATAAAAAAGAGGTCAAATTTGTGAGTTTGTATATACGGGGTATTCTTCGGATCTATTGCTACAGTATTTGCGAGTGTCGTAACACATGTTTTTTTTTTTAATTCACTCGGACAAAGTCGCGGGTAGAAGAATCTTATTTCAGCTCTACAGTATTCTGTCCAATCCTACAACCCCCTCTTATCTTAAAGAACGGTCCAAGTTCCTTCATGACACACATAATAAACATCTGAGGTCATCGGAAAACTTGAGACTAAAGATGCATTCCACCAGCTTTAAGACAAGTTTTTTACAGTTCAAGCAATACGGTTATGGAATGCCTTGCCCGTGTCGATAAGGCGTGCTCAATCGTTGTCCACTTTTAAAATTCTGGTACAAAAACACTTCCTCTCTCCTTAAACATCATCATTACATATAGTTCCTTGCTCTTGTTTGATGTTTATTATTGATATATATTAGAGATAAGTATATGCTTTATGTGTGTATTTATTTATTGTATATAATGTAAATGGTACACCACTGACTACCTGTAGTATTGTCCCTCCTTCTTACTTTAATCCATCCAAAGGTTGTCTGTAAAATATCGCTTTTAGAAAGAAAGAAAGAAAGAAAAATGCGTTTATTGGCATTACAGCAGAAAAATACACCTTATAACTAAAAAAAGCTTTTAGCGATAAGACCGGCCATTGTGTCACCCTATGTAAAATTTCTACATCTATATCTGTAATTTTTATGGTGTACATATTAAAGACTATAGGAATATATATATTATATTATATATACTATCTATCTATCTATACATCTAGAACATAATTTATAAGATTGCTGTCTCTTCACCTACACTTCCTCTCTCCTTAAACATCATCATTACATATAGTTCCTTGCTCTTGTTTCATGTTTATTATTGATATATTTTAGAGATTAACGGTTTAAATAATAATAAGGTAATAAGGTACTTCGTTGTTTAAGTAGGTAATAACATTATATACTTGGAATTAAGAAAGTGGTGAGACATCGTATTTAGAACTGGCAAAAGGAGATGAGATTACATATTTAAAAGCATACTCGTCTGACAATAATTTTGTGGGGAACACACTAGGTACATTCATCTTAATTATACCACAGGTTAGGTATTTACAAATATATATCTATAGAACTAAAAATAGAGACGAACTTTCGGGTATTTTGAGGAGAATAAAACGGAATGGTAACACTTACGAGAGCGAATCAATCTGCCAGTTAAGTGTCCCTTCATGTGAATCGTAAAAGTGAGAATATGTGCCTGATTAAGAATACTGATATCCATGTTATAGCGTGGCTACTCTAGTATAATACTGAGTTTAACGATTTATTTATTCTTTACTAGCAGCGCCCCGTGGTTTCACCCGCGTAAGTCTCGATTCCGTAGGGATATCGGGATAAAAAGTGTTATGTGTATGTCCTATTTCAGGTCATGGTAGACCATGACCTACCCCAGAATACTCACACACATACACAGGATAGGACATATACAGATTTGGATGAAATTTAGCACATGGGTGACAAATTTCATCCAAACCTTTACAGCCTTTTAAGCGTGAAACCGTAACAAACAAACCAACAAAAAATCTCCTTTCGCATTAATAATATTATAGTTAGGATAAAATCTGGTCTCAAAGACAAAAGCGACGAAGAAACTACTCACAGAGACACAAAGACACTACCTTACCTAACCTGACTTTTAAGTATAACTATTTAGAAAATAGTAAGTTAATTAAACAATAATAAATAAAGGGAAAGGGACAATACAGGCTAAATTAAACAACTAAACTTGTATCAGCTCAACTAAAAATTATGATGTTAATCCACATTTAAAAACACCTCTATATATCCCACTAAAGTCTAGTAGATTTTGTATTTTGTGTTAATAGTACATTATGATACGAGTGTGCTGTGTTGGTCATTACCCAAAAGGCGGCATTGGCGCGCGAGCCATAGGCGAGCGCGATAACTTAGCCGAGTGGGTAATGATCAATGCACACGCGTTTCATACGACGTTTTTCAACAAATTTGCGAGGAAAAACACAGACTTGTTGTAAAAACTTATGCTAGAATATCGTAACTATCGAGATGATAATTTACATTTATAAAGTTCAACTGACCTTCTTTGCCAGGTACTGTCAATCGGAGCTTTTTTAAAAACTGTTGTACGTCAGTTGGTGACAATACTTTAGATTTTCGTATTTTTTATAACAACAAAACAAAAACGAAAACAAATATTTACGGAAAATGGCGCACTGGTTTTTTTTTTTCTGCAAGCGATGCGCGCGCAGTTGTAAATAAAGGCACAGGCAAAACCGCTAAACAGCCTATATAAAAATATAATAAACACAAAATAATAATTTGAATACGCAAATTAAGATTAATATGTAGTGAAAAATATATAATTTGACGAAGTATTATGTTAATCTATCACATTTTATTTATTTACAAAGTAGGCATAAAAAAGGCAAGAAGTACCCACGCACAATGGTCCACCTGAAGGAAACCAAACCCCATAACATAGAAGGCAAGAAGTCTCTTTGATGAGATTAAAAAAAGCACAAATCTCTGCTCGGGTTAAAATAGAGAATGCTCATTTAATAGTATCTGATAGTTCATACTAGTTCCATGTATTTAAAGTCATTTTATTTATACAAATTCCATGCTGCAATGATAGTGCTTACTAATGCCATACTGCCATGTCGCGTTTCAAAATTTGTCAAACAGCAATGGCCGCTAGAAATTGTCTATGGTTTTAGTGATGTGGTAGTATGATCTTTTCGTTTTGGTACTTTCAATGTTACGATTTTTTTTGTAGGTATCTTTCACATAAAAAACAAATCCATTGAAATATGTTCGAAGTTAAAACCGTGAAAACGAACAAGATAGCACGGGTACTTATGTACGTTTTGTATGTCAAAGATTAAAAAAAAAAAACTTATCTAACCAAATACCTACCTGATAAATAATACGAGACGAGCTTACAGATGGTGTAGCTCACAGACTACTTAGAGATATGGTGTAGCTCAGGAGTCACTAAATGGCGGACCGCGGTCCGGATCCGGACCGCCGACCTATTTTATACGGACTTTAAGGTAATCAGTTAAATTTATAACAAAAACCTAATCAATTTTTTTTTAGTACTTGAATTAAGCCCACGCTTTATATTTTGTGCCGTCGACACAACAACGGACGACGCTGACGCAAGCCGCATAAAGCTGCAAATGTTTTCGGGAGTAATAGAGCTAGCTGGGTGAGGTACTATACAAATCGAAATGATCGATTTCCAAAAAACACATAAATACGCAAGGTCCTTGAACATCTTTTAATCTTGGTGGCTAGTAGGTAACGTCTTCTAAACGGACCGCGAGTCATATTAATTTTTTATATAGACCCTAAATAAAACTAATTGGTGATTCCTGGGGTAGCTCACATTCTCTGCTCGTACTTCCGTCGGACATGTCGAAAGTCAAAGACAAAAACATTTTACAACATTTCTAACTGTAACGATATATTGTATTCGTCTAGTTAGCTCGGAGGATTTAAGATCACTTGAAGGGGATATGATTGGAGTTTCAATTTCCAGAAACAGTCTTCCTTTTGACATTTGGTATTGAATGGCGGGCAAACCGTGCTCTTTTTTAAGGTATTCGTTTTGATTCGTAACAAATTCAGTGTTAAAGCAGTATAATATTCTAAAACTTGAAGGGTCCCCATAATACATATAGACCTACGACATTATTTAAAAAGGAAATAGGACCGCATCTTTAAACGCGGGCTAGCTCCAACAGCATCTTGAAAATCCTACCCGCAAAACACGATTGTTGTCAGTATAATAATTATAAATACATTAAAATAGTTTTTTCAATAAAGGATTAATAAAATACTCCTGGAACAAATAGTCGATATTTATTATGTCAATCACTAACTTTTCAATGACAAGACAAATTTAGACCAGTTAAAAAGGATGTCGGTTGCCTATGGTCGGTTGTTTGACTTTTGTAAAAATTCAAAACTTATTCCAGTTTTCGCTTCTATTGTTAATAAAAATAGTTTAATTAAAAGATAAAAAACACGCATAAGAAGTTAAGTGGGTGTGATAATACGTGTATCCTAATTAGTGCGTATTTAATCAGTGACACGTAGATATCGCGTTCAATTCCTAGGCAAGTCCAATGTTATTGTTTTTAGCGAGTCGCAACCAAATCCTGATTAGTTATCTGTGGCATTACAGCACTAGTCTGATAAAATAAAGTAAAAAAGCATGCGTTTTTAATGCACTAAACTATGACCCTAAAACGGTTCAATAAGAGCTACTTTACGAGCAAGTGTGTTGAAAAATACATTATATACCTACTTTATTTCAGCACGCGTAGGTGCTCTAAATAATTAAGATACAGGTATAAACAACGTAACTTGTAACACAAAAGTCTCAGAACATAACATCAATTAAACATAAAGCAAGATATTTCAACTTTAAATCTATCCGTACAACAGAATCATTTTTCATACAACTTTTTAAAATGTAACATCGCACAAGTTTCAACTTAAACTTTAACTTAGTTTAATAATTTTGAAACGACACTGAACGGGACCCGACACGGTCTCGAATTTCATTAAAATCCTCCACAAAGTCCACGGATCAGTTTGCTAACAAAAACTCAGCTGAGTTATAGAAATACCGTGTTTTTGAATAGCTCTGAAAACTTCAATTTGAATGCATTTCCATTAGGCAAGTGCGGGCCAGGCGTGAATTAATTGCTCGTAAGTTTGTATGAAACTATAATTACTTTTTCATTCTCATTAAAAGCTTGTTAGTAGTCCAGGTTGAAGTGAATTGTGTTCCCATGGTCCGAAATATTGGATTCAAAAGATTGTCTCGTTATTCTCTTGATTGTGAGATGCTGGGTTCTACTACATCACGGCTATATTCCCCGAAGGGCATGGCAGAGGTGTACCAGTAGTACACCCACATTTTGCCATGTAATAAGGAGCGAGCCTATTGCCATCAACCGGGCACAAATCCAGACTCATGGCTGCTACAGAAAAAATCCAGTTCCAAATTCCAACACCCAATAACACTTTGCCCGACCGGAATCGGATCCAGGACCTCATGCTCAGAAGTAGCCCTTGAGATCACTACATCAACAAGGCTGATCCTGGGTTCTACTTATTCATAAATGGGTACTCATTTAATTTGTGGATACATAATATTGCATTGCTTGTGCAGTCCTTAATTTTCCCTATCATCGATTATGGGGATGTGTGCTATTATGACCTGAATGCAGATCTCCTCGACAAACTAGACCGTCTTCTCAATAATTGGATTCGATTCGTTTTCAATCTTCGTAAATATGATCACGTCTCTGCGCATCGATCCCTTCTAAAGTGGTTGCCCAAACGGCAGCGCACGGCAGCGCAGAGAGCAAAGGGCGCTGACTACCTTGTTTTCATTTCTTGACTCTCCCTCTTCCCCTAGTTATCTAGCCCCCCCACTTTCAATACATTTGCGCAAACCACAATAAAACTCGACGTTCATCACACGATCGTCTTCTTCAATATCCCACTCACCGTACTGACTTCATTCACTCTTCCTTCTTCGTTCAATATATCTCCTTGTGGAATGCGCTCCCCCAGGAAATCAGGATGGTAACCAACCGATCATCCTTTAAAGTTAAAGTTCGCGAGCACATTCGTAAGAAGCTGGCAGTATCATCAAAACGGTAATGTTTTCCCATTGTTTGTCTTATTTGTTTTAGTATATTCGTGTATTTATGTGTATTTATCTGTTCTTGTATTTATTTTAAATAAATATTTATTCCACAATTTTCGATATTGCACCTATCTCTGGCTAAGTAATAACAGCCGCACGGGTCAATCCATCAGGTTAAGCTACGTTTGCCGGGGTTGGTCTGTGGATGGGTGACCATCTTAGCATACTGAGACTCCTCTGTGCCTCGGAAAGCACGTTAAGCCGTTGATCCCGGCTCATTCGTGGATCTTTGACAGTCGTTACGGGTCGTCGGAAACCCGAAAGTCTAACAATCAGTCTTACCAAGGGATATCGTATAACCCAGTTACTGGGTTGTGGGGGTCAGATAGGCAGTTGCTCCATGTAAAATACTGGTATTCAGCTGCAACCGGTTAGACTGGAAGCGCACCAAACTATAGTTGGGAAAAGGCTAGGCAGACATGCTTGTTTCAGACTATATGTAGGTACCTAACAGCTAACTAAGCGAAAAGTCGTCATTCAGGTCGGTACAAAATGGGCATTCCCGAATCAAACTAGTTGACTACCTTTCTAAAGTCTAAAACACATCAACGAAACTATACAGCGGGTATCCGCAACATCCTCCATGGGCCAACATCGTAATCGCGAAAAAAATATTAGTTGTCCCATATAAAACTTCAATATCTACTTGACCGAAATGTATGGGGCAGCTGATTATTTTGTCCCATAGAGAAAGTTGTTTTGATGGTTGTTTGATGGCCGGAAGTTTGGAGAGTTCCACACACTTTCATATGACCACACATTTCTGATACACCCTGTATATCCTACATATCATAAATATAACACATTTGCTCTTAAAATATCATTCACGAATTTGTTTAAATTACAATGACCTATGCTCTAGTATATTCCAGAATTACAATGACCTAAGTTCTAGTATACTCCTGAATTACAATGACCTATGTTCTAGTATACTCCTGAATTACAATGACCTATGTTCTAGTATACTCCAAAATTACAATGACCTATGTTCTAGTATATTCCAGAATTAGAATGACCTATGTTCTAGTATATTTATTTTCTGAATTACAATGACCTATGTTCTAGTATATTCTAGATTTACAATGACCTATGTTCTAGTACATTCCAGAATTACAATGACCTATGTTCTAGTATACTCCTGAATTATAATGACCTATGTTCTAGTATACTCCAGAATTACAATGACCTATGTTCTAGTATATTCCAGAATTACAATGGCCTATGTTCTAGTATACTCCAAAATTACAATCACCTATGTGCTAGTATATTTATTAAACCTACTGCGATGTAGGTATCTTGTATGAATAGTAATAACTAACAACCTTGTACTAATGACTGCGTCTAAGACGTTTGTTGTGTGCGGAACTGATGAGGAAAATGTCCTTTATATTCAAACATAAATGAAGATGTTACAATAAGTTCTATTGAATTATGTTTAGGTTTAAGTATGGGTATTAAATAGTACAAAGGATTATTATGATTTGTTTCTTGATAATTACTGTAATCTGGAAAATCCTAATGATGTGTGCATGTAACATTTTCTATTTACCTACACAATGTATTCAGAGATATGACTATAATGAAACAACTTGGAGAAAAAAAATACAATTTTGGTTCTTAAAAACTGCAAATCATGAACGTAAATTACGATAGGGTCAAAAATAAAAAGATTGCTCATAAATTTAAAGGATATATGTGGAAAAACTCTAACCCGTCAAACGCTACTTAACTCCAAAGCGGTTGACTCAAACCCGAAACCTCAAAACTCGTTTAATTTTAATTAAAATTCCCACTGCAAAATGGGACGCATTTACAGAGAACCTTTGTGTTTCAACCCGGCAGAAAGTATCTATCGTTATTGTTATTTTTTAATTTCTCTAGCGGAGTTAACGGCTCTTATAAAAGGGAAAATATAAATCTGCTACAATGAACAATAACCTTACTTTTTCAGAAAGGGTTCTTTAGATAAAGCGTTGCTTGAAATAATTTGCTTTTGTTCTGTCCAAAATATTCTCATTTGATTTTATAAATTCTTTTGAGTACATAGAGTTGTGTATTTTTTACAAAAGTTGCAAGATTTTTTGTTAACAGTCGAAGGCGAAAGTGAAAAGACAATAGTGAAAATGTGGAGCCAAAAAAGACAGATCCTTTCGTTCGTAAAGTGCCGTGCAAAACTGCAAGTTGTATGAATCAAGTTCAAAATGTAATTCCTTTAGCTATAAAGTGTCTTCTTGAAGGTAAATGCAATTCTGATTCTGATTTATTTGGCCTTCGGCAGTGCATACCGATTACATCACATTTATTACTTTAGTAGACAGAGGCTGATGTTTTTCTATGTGTTTTTTCTACTGATCTGTGACATTATTTATTTTGAATGAATTGATCTTTGAATAATTCCTGAGGAGCTCGTGGCTAAGTAAGAACAGCCGCACTAGTCGATCAATCAGATTAAGCTACGCTTGCCGGGGTTGGTCAGTGGATGGGTGACCATCTTTACATACCGAGACTCCTCCGTGCCTCGGAAAGCACGTTAAGCCGTTGGTCCCGGCTGTCATTCGTGGACCTTTGACAGTCGTTACGAGTCGTCAGAAGCCCGTAAGCCTGACACCGGTCTTACCAAGGTGTATCGTATTACCCAGTTACTGGATTGTGGAGGTCAGATAGACAGTCGCTCCATGTAAAATACTGGTATTTAGCTGTATCCGGTTTGACTGGAAGCCGACCCCAACATAGTTGGGGAAAGGCTAGGCAGATTGATCTTTGAATGATTCCAATTTTTTTTATATTTTATTTTTATAATTTATATTTGTGTTATGGATTGTTGCATTTAATTTGTGTGATTTTATTTATTTGAAATTAATTAATTGTTTCTTGACTTCTATATGTATAATTTCCAAAGACGTACATCACAAATTTAAATGTGATATTATACATGTCGCCGCGAAGACGTTAACCTGTAAAGATTATAACATAATCTTTTGCGTAACGTAACTATTTGTTATAATTGTTATTCACCATAAAGAGCTATACTGTTACAAGCATTAATCAAGGTATCAGTTCCTTTGAGGTCAGACATCATCTATTGCCAAGCTTGTGAACTCAGTCGATATCACTGGTAATGAAATTATTAAACTAATTTCGATGTTAGAGCTAAAACTATAGTTGGAATTAAAAGGAAACATTTAATTAATGATTTTTGGGTTTTTAGTCATATTGACAAGTGGTCATTTGATAGTAAATTTGTTTATGACAAAGCGCTAACTAATGTCACGAAGATGGCGCGATTTGCGGATATTATGATCAATAACTGAATGTAATAATTTAATACGAGAACTAAATAAGTTTCAATAATAGAAAACCAACTATAAAGTAATAAGATTATTTTACACTGCAATTTACTAATTAATACCTGTTGATTAAATTCCTTGAATCACAGGAAGTGTTGTCAAAAGTAGTAAGAATGAAGGTGTAAAAAGTAATGAAGGTTCTAATTTAACTTTAATTCTGAATGACCTTTGTATTTGTGAATATTAGCAGTGTTTAATTATTAAATAATTAACTGATAAGCATTCTAGCATTATTTATTACGTACATTTTATTGAACTAAGTAATAAGATTTTCTATTGGAATATGCGATATATCCGCTGACTTATAAAAAGGACACAGGCACAACAATGGCGTGTGTTCAACCTCTGTAACATAATGATTTGTTTTTAAAAGAGTGGCTATGGAGTTTCATGCCCGTTCTTCTCCATCAGAACCTACTTCGTTTTGGAATGGGCGACTAGCTTCACCAACTAACTTAAACTCAATGACGAAACTAACTTAAATTAAGTGGCAAAGTGATAACTCAAAAGTGTAAATGTTATAATTGGAATAAATGCTTTGAGTTTGAGTGAGAATTGTGTGTGATTGAAAACCAAACTACCTATATCTACCATCAACGGAGAATTACACCGGAGACTACTCAGACACAGCATAGAGTAGATACCGCGTCGTGTCATACATATAATGTGATTGTATTAGATTTTTTAATGACAATGCTAACTAATCATATTTTATTAAATTGTTGTCCTCGTCAGGGCCATGTGAACTTTATCATTATTATTTAAGATCTTGTAAACACATGTGATATGCAGTAAAGATTTGAATTTGAATTTATTCTGTCATATTTTTCTATGACAATAAATTACCGGCGGTACAATCCGCTTCTAATAAATAAATTAAAGCTAAAAGCCTGATAATCAAGCCCTGAACATATCGTAGTCAGTTAATTAACTTCTGATGCGGTTCAGCACTCCCAATACGGCTTTTCAGTCTGTACTCGACTGTACATATGGAACTCGTTAATAACGTTGAAGTAATAATTTTTTTACTTAAATATTTGATTATCTTGATAATACAAAAACTGTTTGATGTTTAACATTCTTTTTTAAAATTTTGTGCATATGTGTGTAAAATTGAATTAATTAGACTGGGTCATTCATTACTAAACATGCTTTACAACTACGGGATCTCGCGCACTAGACGGCCACGACCAGCTATCTAATTAGGGAACACATTTTTGTAAACGATTACGACTAATCTGTTTCGTTTTGACAGTTCAACAACATTCATTGCGTTATTTACGTTGATGAGCCGGTTTTTTTTTCGAACTTATGAAGCGATGGATTAGCAATCTGTTTCAAAACGATTCAAATCGATTTTGATTGATCGTGTATTACGTAATTAGGGTACAGGTAAACTATAAAAACCGATACCAATTGCTCACTTGGCCGGCTAGCTGGCCGTTGCGGTTTCTATAGTTTACCTGGTCAGTGCGACCACTAGTCTTGGTCGTGGCCGTCTAGTGCGCGAGATCCCTAACCAAACGGCAAATAAATAATAAAATAATGCGAAAGCAAACTAAATAAATAATGTTTGTACTTAAATAATTGGGCGAAATATATCATTTTAGAGACAATAATACAGCGATAAACACTAGTTTGCTAACATAAAAACGTTATTACTGACATAAACGAAAATATAATACTACTATCGTCCAGTTTTTATTACATGTTGTAAAGAAATAGCAATAATATAACATATAACCCGCCACTTGTCATCGTCACAGCGTCATTGGTTTTTCTACGATGCCGATAGCCGATAGCCATTCCGAATGTTTTATTTCTATGGGGTATGACATATAATTTACATTTCATCACGTTTCATATTGATCATAACTATACAGGGTGGCATACATTGACGCGAAAACTGTTACCATGGATTCGGTACATGATTCTGAACGCCCCTGCGTTGAAATTATTCGTTGGATATTTAAAAAAACATCATGTACTGAATGACTGGTAACAGTTTTCGCGTCGATGTCCCTGCCACCCTGTATGTAATACTAGCTGCGGTCCGTGGTTTCACCCGCATAAGTCTTGATCCCGTGAGAATATCGAAATAAAATGTATACTATGTCCTCCTCCAGGTCATGATCTACCAATGTGCCAAAGTTCATCCAACTCCGTTCAGCCGTTTTAGCGTGAAAGCGTCAAACACAAACAAACTCACTTTCGCATTTATAATTTTATAGTTAGGACTAGCTGTGCCTCGCGGTTTCACCCGCATAAGTCTCGATTCCATTGGAATATCGGGATAAAAATTATCCTATGTCCTAACCCAGGTCTTGGTCTACCCATGTGCCAAATGACATCCAAATCAGTTTAGCCATTTTAACGTGAAAGCTTAACAAACAAACAAACTCACTTTCGCATTTATAATAGTATAATAGGATATATACACGGTGATTTTTAATTCACTGTTAACCTTTCAGGGCGAGAAAATACTCATGATTAAGAGTGACTTTCATTATGAGACCAACTCCGAAATATCGAAAAAAATATCAGCTGTTTCATACAAAAACACAATATTAACCCGATGGAAATGTTTGAAAAAGATCTGTTTATTTTTGTTGCTATTTTATAGTTGGTCCCATAGTGAAAGTGTTTGTTATCATGAGTACTTTCACCTTCTGAAAGGTTACGAGTAGCCGTAAGCCTCGTAAGAGTGAATTAAAAATCACCGTGTATATTACGTCAGGATTATACATCAGATCGCTTTTATGTATAGTTATTTTGATCTGTGCTTACCTAAGAAAGATATGGATGAGGAGAATTATCGCTTTGTTAAACAAATACCTTTAAAAAGATGTGCGTGCTCCAAACAGATGTCGATCAACGCCATACATATTTTATTCACCAGTTGGAAGTGGAAGAATCAGTCGTTTTAAACATTTAGGATCAATCGAGGGTTTAATGTGACCCCAAGACAATGCCCCCTGAAGTAAGGCAAACCCCAAGCAATTGATCGTAACAGCATCCTCAGGGCCCGACCACACGTAACACAACCACACCACATGGCAGCGACAAAATATGGGCAAGCAGTGGTTACGTGTGAATAGTGTCGCTGCAACTTCTTACAATGTCGTTGTGGTTACGTTGCCGCTAGTAGTTGCGATGTGGTTTCGTTGTGTCTAGTGTTTGCAGACAGATCGACTCCGTCTGCGACAGAGCCGTCGCGTCGACACAACATTGAAGTTACGTTGCGGCTAAAACATCGCCTTGATGTGGTCGGCTTCGCCCACACGGTTCACTTTGACGTCTAAATGTGGTCCGTGTGAATAGCCTTTTCATTTTCATACAAAACAGCGCCCGTCCACGTGGTGTGGTTGCAGTGTGGTTGTGGTTGTATTGTGGTTGTGGTATATGCGATCGGGCCCTTAAACGAACTACCTGTTAATCCACCATGTAGGTACTTTACCTGTGCTTTATACTATTCTGTTAAACAAAACAAACCTCCTATAGCAATACTATTTTAATCTTCACTGTTTTAGTTTATACTTTAGTGTGGGAAAGAGATGGAGCTGGCAGCAATCGCAAAAGCTAGGATCAATTTAACCTACCTCGGTATCCGAAGCCTCTACAAACACACATTCTACCTAAGTTTACATTATGTAACGTCCAGACACTATTACTTCGCCGCCCATACACATCTACCGCAGACTTTCATTACCCTTGTTGACCATGAACCTGTCGGCTTATCCCGTCACTAGTCGGGTGACGTCGATACGGCGGCGCCGCCATGATTAGCCGTGACGGCTGTAAGCCCTGAACAAATTAACAAACTGGAGTATATTTTGTACAAAGAGGTCTTAAATGTAACGAGTTATGTCTAGTTTATTTGTGTGAGTTAAGGCTAGTGATCATGTTTGTCTGTGAGTTTTGATGTGCATCTTTCAGCACCCTAATTGGGGAACGCACTTTCAATCACAATCTGACTGATTTTGAAGGATATTGGCAATATCCTTCAAAATAAGTCAGAGACATCGGATTATATGAACTATCAAACTGCCAAAATATGCATGCAAATAAGCACTAAAAAAGGGTGAAATATGCACAATCAAAATACTATTTATATATAGAATTAACGTTTATTTTCACAATATATTTATATTAATAAAAGTTGTAATTCTTGTGACAATATACAATTAAATATTTTTCTAGATTTTCTAGAGCAAACTTGAGACGTTTGTCACTTAATATTATTTTGTAGGCTGAAAATTACTTCACTATGTCAACTGACGATACTGGACAGAACTTGAAATTTGGCGCCATTTCTGCAGAAACCTCTTCAGGCAGAGTTTGGCCGGTACCGTTGATAAATGCGTTGACTTTCTTTATTTTTATATAAAACAGCATTTAATTTTAATTTGAATAAGCACTATCAATGAAAAAGTACTAAAATATGCAATAGCGTTTTATGCATTTGAAAATGCAAACATGCAAATGCATATTTAATCCGATGTCTAGATATTGCAAATCCATTGCTCCCTAAGTTCGAAAAAAAATCTGCTCAACAACGTAAATAACGCAATGAATGTTGTTGAACTATCAAAATAAAAGGCATTGCTACTGACAATTACCCCGCTGGATTGATATTTTCTATTTCTTTTGGACTTTTTTTTCTATTGTTTTGTACAAATATAACATTGCATCAGTAATGCTCTGGAGAGTAGTGGTGGCCCAGTGGTAGCAGCCCCGACTTACGAGTTGTAGGTCGTGGATTCGAACCCAAGCAGGCCCTTTACTCTGTGTAAATAATTTCTTTCATCACCATTGCTCTCAAAAACGGTGAAAGAAAACATCGTGAGGAAATCGGCATGACCTAGGACCAAAAATTCGAAGACATGTGACATCTACCAACAGATGAATTACAGCCCACTCCCTCTCACAGAGAAGAGGCCTGTGTCCCACCAGTGGGAACATTACAGGTTGATTATGATGATCAGTAATAAATAATTGATAATCTTATTTCTGAAGTTTATTTTTACGGTCTTACACCTGAAAATCACGTTTAGTCTGTCCAGTAGCTGAATTATAATAAATAATTATAAAAAATTTAATTATAATTATTATGTATTTATTTATTTAAGGACAACCAACAAAGCATACACCAAAAATACATGTTAAAATACCCATATTATTTTTACATTTAGTAGTGTAGCCTTAATTAAAGGCTAATTGTCATTGTAATTGTTGTTCTATTGTTGTAATTATATCAGTACATAGAATGTTCTTGTTCAACCATAAAAAAATAAGTAATCACCAAACACAAAGTACTCTACATTTAATCAAAATGTAATCACTCAGAAAGATCCTTTTTTCTTTTGAAATAAAAAACTGCATTGAAAGGCAAAACAGAGAAAGAAAAGTTAACAATACAGGCAAGGGTATAAATCATTCACTTTACAAAGATTACAGGCCGGTACAGCGATGTCCCATTTTATGTATCTTTAATTCCCATACAAACGCGTAATCTTGTGAAGAGATGGCTGGCAGCAATACATTTGCTAAATAATACTTATACTTAATGGGCTATGACAAAGCTATTGTAAATAGATATCTTACATCAGGGCTACCTATTCGTTCAACTTGATTTATGAATGCGGGTAAGGTAGGCTGCAGACAACAGACTTTTTGTCGGAGCTCTCGACATTATTTAGCATTTATCGATATCGTTAATGATACTGTTTAGGATGCGGTAGATCTTATCATCAGTCCTGGAGGCTCTTTTCTTGCTCTCCAATAACATCGTTGTCATGTCGCTTTTTGTTTTACAACATGATTCCGACAAAATTTTGTTTTTTTCTGCTGCTATAAAATTGGTTGGACGACGGTTAGCCAACGTTCGCACGACGTAAAAATATCACGGCTGAATTGATCGCGCACTGGATTTTCAACCCTCGGTGTTAAACCGAGCATTGAGATTCCAACAGAGTGCATCCGAGCGCGTCGAAAAATCACACTTTTGGATTTTCAACTCTCGGCGCTAAGCAGTGCGTTGAAGATCCAGTAAGCGAAAAAGTCGTCTCGGGACAAAACCGCCCGTGCTACCTGGGCTTAATGTTTACATTACATTTCGGAAAAAGTAGCTCGGGTGTATGCAACCTACCTCATTCTAAATTATGAAGGAAAATCGCAACAAAGACTATGTAAAACAGTGTCTCGAATAAGATGTTTTATTTTCCAGAATTTACTGGACGCTGCCTGCAGTTTTCCTTTTAGCAAATTGTAAAATATGAATGGTGCATGCTAAAGAATTATTAGGGAAATGATAATTGATATTCATGTTTTTTCCCATGCTTTTTCACTGTCTGTTTGTCTAATAACAAGAAACACAAAACAGGAACAGGAAATTTTTTGTTTGTAAAAACAAATAAAATACTAATATAAATAATGCCCAATCTTTAATTTCAACATTATGTAAACAAAGGTCCTTTTCTTTTACTGCCGACGACTAAAACTATCTGATAACATTGTCTTTTTTTAAATTAAAATATAAGAACCTATAAAAAAAGACATTTTGCAAATTAAAGTTATTAACATTCGTCTGTTTTACACTTCGAGCAAAAGCGCAACACGTCATATTCATAGCTATAGATATACTTACTGTTATCATGAAGGCTTGTGCAGACCAGCGCGACGCGACTCAAATAATGCAATTTCTAAGAAAACTGTACGGTATAAAGGCTTGTGCAGACCAGCGCGACTTGTCGCGCGTCGCGACACCGGTTATTGTTATACTGTGAAGTTTTCTTAGAAATTGTATTGTTCGTGTCGCGTCGCGCGACATGTCGCGCTGGTCTGCACAAGCCTTAACAATAACCGGCGTCGCTTCGCGCGACTAAACGCGCTTGTCTGTGCAAGCCTTTAGCATGTCGGTGACGCGAACCCATAACCTTTTCCCCTCCCAAAAATCGCTCAACGCGCCTAAAGATATTTTCAATAAAATCATTTAATTTCATAATAATTTTGATCTCTATTTCAACCTCAAAATAATAGCTAAAAGCGATGCCTCAATTATAATTACCTTTAAAAGTAAATGATGTAAAATGAGTACTTAAATAAGCTTATAACGGTCGAATGACGAACAAAAACAGTTGAGTTAATCATTCCTTTGCTCACCGATACAGACTAATTAATTACTCAGATTTAGGAAAGCTTTGTAAATAAAAATTGGATTTATTTGATCAAACAGTTCAAATAATCGGGATCGCGGTCATAATTAAGTACCATAGGTTAGTTAGTTTGTGCTGATCTCGCATTGTGGAGGATTTACATACAATGCGAGGTCAGTTTATACTGGAAATGTATAGCTTGATGTGTAGCTTGTTGTGTGTATATTTTACAATCGCGATCCCGATTATTTCCTTCCTAACTCTATAATAAATCTTAATCGTAATTTTGATCGCGGATTGCGATCTTTTTCTACTTCTGTTCGAATTTAAGCAATAACAATAACAGCCGCACGAGTCGAACGTTCAAGTTAAGCTACACTTGCCGCGGCTGGTCCGTGGATCTGTGAACATCTTTACATACCAAGACCCGTCAGGGCCTCGGAAAGCAAGCCGTTGGTCCTGGCTGTCGTTCGTAGATCTTTGACAGTTGTTACGGGTAGTCAGAAACCCGAAAGTCTGACAACCAGTCTTATCAAGGGGTATCGTATTACCCAGTAACTGTGTTGTGCAGGTCAGATAGGCAGTCGCTCCATATATAGTTGGGAAAAGGCTAGGCAGTTAATGATGGTAGGTCCTTTTTAGATTAGTTGGGCCCAGTAGCACGCGTAGCATGACGCTTTCTATTTCTACGAAGAATAGACACAGCTCTTTCTATACAAACTGACATTCGTTTCTCCATATT
The DNA here is from genome assembly GCA_947364205.1 of Agrochola lota. Taxonomy (NCBI): domain Eukaryota; kingdom Metazoa; phylum Arthropoda; class Insecta; order Lepidoptera; family Noctuidae; genus Agrochola; species Agrochola lota. The sequence continues at coordinate 9,047,951 of OX376223.1, read as the reverse complement.
TGACATCGCACCGTAGAAATCTTTCTACAATCTGTCATTTTGTCTTTCGTTTTTATCGATCTTTGTCTAGGTCCTTTACTATGTAGACTATTGTAGAAGAAAGTTTTCTATCCCGAACTGTCCAAATCATACTGACAACTGACAATTGTCTAAGGTAGTGAAGACAATTTGATTTTGTAATCGCCATGCTAAAGACAGTAGAAAACTCTCTACTCGACGGCCACAAAGTATAAACGGTTATCTACAAAATCATGATTTTACAGGAGGGCGTTTTGAACGCAGAACTGTGATAATTAATAGAAGAACAAAGCTATCATCTTCTATTTTACATCATTTAGTTAATAGGGCATTACCAAGGAAATGCTTAAGGCCAATATTACTGTAATATATATTTTTTCCAAAATATGGTACTTCGACACTTTGAGAAAAATAGTTGTAGTTGTCTTTATATACGTGACTTAATATCAGTAAAAATTGACAATTAAACAGAAAAAAAAACCAAAGAATTCTGAGTCGATTTATGTAAAAGAGTGAATTTCGTAAAAAGTACAGTTGAGTTTTTCTACTTTAGTGCCGTCGTACTGTCTACACGGAACGTCACTTTTGTCTACTCTTCCGTCGACAAAACGGTGCTCATGCTACGCGTGTAGGTGGTCACATTAAGGATCGGCTATAGACAATCGTGTATGGGCTTTATACAGGCTGTTTAAGAAATTGCGTGCCATAGCTTCACGGTGAGTTCAGAGTCGATAAAGGAACCCGTAAAAAATAAAAATAAAAACCCTTTAAAAAAAGTTAAAAAAAAACGAAAATGATCATAAGATGAACCTAATGTAGTACCTACTAATTAAATAGCAATCGTTTAGAATTGATAAAAAAAAAAAAAGTTTTTATTTTATTTTAATGTTAATTAATAATTTCCTAGAGCTACCTACCTACTATCGAACGCAATTGAAATACCTACGCCCGAACACTTCGATAACGCCGGGTGAAGGATAGGTAACTAGGTACGTAAATTACAATTCCAAGTATTTCTTCTTCCTACTTTAGCATGGTAGTAGTTAGTAGGTACTAAATTAGGTTGTACTTACAATTTTTTTTTGTTTTTTCCTTGCCTCCTTAATCGATACTGAACCTACCCCTAAGCTATGGCACGCAATTTCTTTAACACCCTGTATAAGTTTATATAGAAAACTTAAAGTAGTAGCCACAAAAAAGAAGGTCTGATTAGCTCAAGAGTTACACCAGTCAGTGAAAAAATCGGATTGAGGATACACCTTGTTATTGTGTGTGATTGTGATTATTTAAAAAATTGAATATCACAAAAAACGTGCAAAAAGCACGCCGTGCCATATTTAGATAACTTTGGCGTAATTAAGAAGTCCCAAGAGTACATACACTTGGGGCATTCCTTCAGCAAGTGGGTCATGTGAGATTTACCGTGTCATCATGAAAACCCGGTCGAAGTCATCTGAATGTATTACTTTGTCTTCTTTGTTTAATAAGTTTTATGTTAAATGTAAAGATAAATCTTCAATCATTCCAATCAATACACTTTTTCTTTAATCTTTTTAATAATTTTTAAATAATAATAATTACATTACTTTACTTATGTGCATCTATAAGTACCTGGTCGACCGAGCTCTGCTCGGGTGAAAATAGATAAACATATCGTCCAGGTATACCAACGTTGTATCACATTCCCGAGGCTGTGAAAATAGGGAAAATGAATTTTCCCAGATAAGAGACCTAGCTACATCGGTTTTTGCACCCCCGTAAATATATCGCAACTTTCATCGAAATCGTTAGAGCCGTTTTCGAGAACGTGAATATATGTCATATATACAGGGTGGCAGGAACATCGACGCGAAAACGGGTACCGTGGATTCAGTACATGATTCTGAACCCCCCTGCGTTGAAATTTTTCGTCGGTTATTAAAAAAAGTCTGCTGTTCCGTAGAAAAGTGAAAATACCTACGCGGTCAAAATGTATGGTTTATCTGTTTTTTTTTTTAATAACCGACGAAAAATTAAAAATTGAATAACTTGAAAAATATTAAATATTTTTCCTGTTACTCAATTTTTAATTTTTTTGTAGGTTTCGCAATATCTCCAACGCTATTGGCTCGATTTGGATTCTATTTCTAAAAGCTTATGAGTTATTTTATCGGATTTCCTAATATTTTTTAATAAAATTTGTCGATTATGAAAAAAACGGAGGTGAAGACGTTTAAAAAAAAACCGTATTTATTTTAAAAAACACAAGTGTCAATCCATAACATCATAGCGGGATAATGAAAAAAAAAATACAAAAAAAAAGATGGAATATCCCTTTTTAAGTTAATTTGTCGTGAACATTGATGACATTGTATATACAAATATTGCTCATTTAATAGTATAGGGTAGGATAATTATATCACTTTAGTAATCAATCATCAACCACTACTTTATTCCTATTTGTACTGGTACCATACATTTAATAGTGTTGTAACCTAAATGTAATAAATAGAGATGTTCCAAGCGTACTTAGCAACTCAATTTAAAAAAGGGAAAATAATTGATGTCCCCATTTGTAAAACCGATGAGGCTCTTCAGGAGCCTAACAATATATTATGTGGTGATTAATGACGACCAGCCGACGGATAACGTCCCAGTACAGACGCGAAATCGATTTGTTTAATTAAAAATAATGACACTCGGAAAATCGTTGTAAGTATATAGGATTTTTAGTGGTCAAGCTTTTATCTTCGTTTGTATAGCCTTTAGTCATTACTGCGATTGGTTGAGCTTAAGTAGATTCCTATACCTATACTAATCTAATGCCGAAGAATACTGAAATGCAATTAGGGTCATGAAAATTCACGCCACCAGTTGGCGACACTTTAACAAGAAGTCTTCCATGTCGACAATGATTATAAAACATATGATGACGTTCATCATTCAGTCAAGACTGCTTTAGTTATTACTCTGTGGTCAAGACTAAATAAAATAGGCACTTTGACACTTTTGACAGGTGCCCGGATATGACGTCTCAGTACTGCCATCTAGTGAACGTCATTTCAGAAAACACTCATTTTATGATCCCCTTCAGCTCTTTTCCCGTTGCAGTGTCTAAATCAGTAACAAAATATCATCTCCAAGCAGAAAATGCACATAGGATTAACATGATTTTTTATTCCATTTACCACGCTGGTAGCCCGCTGAAATGTTATTATTTAAAGCCCTCATTACTAGTTACGTGTAGCGGCTATTTTTAATACAGAACAGCCACGTAGGAGGAAGCTATTAGGCAAAAATATTTGTAATAAGGCACGCTTTTACATTTTTATACATTTTGCCTGTTTTTGCATCATTTCACGGCGTCCGGCAGCTCATTTTTACACAGAGGTTTTAACACTCTTTTTCATAACGCCGTTAATTTATTTTCCGGAAAGCAAGGGCTATTAAGTTTGTTGTGGCAATGTTGGATCTGTCTTGACTTAATAGTATTTAAGTGGTCTCGGGACACAAAGACTTGATGCGGATTATTTTCTGCTTCGATGGTTGCATGAAACAACTATCTAAGAATAGTCTGAATTGTCGTTGGTTGCAGTAGATTTTATTGCTTTGCTGCTGTGTTTTATTTATAGCGTTGGCTCAGGCAATTTCTGCAATTGAACATGTTTCGATTGAATTGTCTTCTGAGGCAAACTAAACTTGGAACTCTTCTCCGCTTACATGTTTTAAAACATGACATTGCATTAACTTTATCATTACATCCATGTTAACCTACCCAAAATAATCTGCTTGATGTTCAATCATCCACCGAATTATCAAAAACAAGTCACTGGTTTTTAAGAAAGCCGATAACTCAACCGCCTCCTCCATAAGCCCCAGTTCCTTTCATCAAAAGGCATGACATAATAAGCGATCATTACAAACTTCAAATACTTTAACCACCTGTCTTCTTAACTACCATGTATACTCATGACATATTCGAAAATCATACGCAGATCAAACGACGAACCCCGCGAATTTCCGCTCATTGATTCCTTATTATATAGGCAATTTCCTTTAAGCGTGTTTATGAATTCCCCGCTGTGTCAAGTGATTAACTTAGGGGAACATGAATAAGTCTGTGTAGGGACGTTTCCAAGTTTCTCAGTACATAAATTATCGGGAACAGTCTCCCCCGAATTTATGGTCTCGCTCTCCAATAGAACCGTGTTTAGATAGTCATAATTCAATAATATGGCGCGGTATGGTGACAATTGACAACGGAAAATATTGTTCACGCGAATATTGGGCTAAATGGATTTGTAAATAGACGTTGTAAGCAATCGTTGGGAGCAAGGTGTTTTGATACTTTTGTTCTGTTATTGCGTCGATATTCTTTGTTTGCGTTTGTTGAAAGGAAAGCTTTATGTATTTGATTTTTAGTCAAATGGTTGTGTAAAGTTGTGAATCACGCGTCCGTTGTTTCCAATACACGTAAGTACTCCATTGAACAGGACTTGCACACTAAGCTGTTACTGCACGGAATAGGCAGAGTTTGCAAATTGAACTCCCTTGCTCTAATGCATTTACTATACCTTTTAAAATTCAAATCTACTGTGTCCAAAAGCAGCGTTTAACTCTAGTACACACCAAAATCAAACAAAGTTTAATTGTACAAAACTTCACAACAACTCTATCCCGTTTCTGCCAGCTTTTCTAATTGTAATAAATGAGAAAACAAATATACAATCACAAAGTACGTAATAGAAAGGTATCTTGTATTCCTCCTGGGGGACTCTAAAGAAAAGTAATAAATCTCCGTTGTACCTCCGTCCTTCTGATTTACACTCGTTGCTTCAGCCCATTGAAAATGGTTGTAAATAATAAACAAAATATATAGCATTCCATCTTGCGCCTTATAAAAACAATTATGATAATTTATTGGCTTCGACTTCCATTGGGGAATAAATGATGCAAATTGTTTCATGAAGTTCTTATGTTGATTGAAAAAGGGAAGAATTCTCTATGGTTTTGGGACCCGAAAGTCCGATTAATAACTTCAATATCCTCATTCTAGTGTACACAATTACAATTACAGTATTGCTTTACTAAGCTTGGATGCAGTATGAAGAAGCTCATTCAGGCCCGCAATATTATGCACATGCAGAAAATAACAGCGATTAATAATACGTAAAAGTAACTTACAATCTCAACCGATATTCGAAAATGGCATTCTCAGAGTAGCATGCAGCCTATTTGGCTAATTATCTCTTAGAAACTCTCATTGGTCTCCTTACGTCTGTTTCAATTTAACAAGTTATTTGATTTGAAGGTCTTTCTCCATAAAACAAAAGAGCAATTGAATAACTAAAATCACGGCTCAAGTTAAATAAACCACATTTTTATTTGAAAACCAAACTTTTGTAAATGTTCTGAAATAGCTTCAGCAAACAACTAATTACATTAAAACTCTGTAAAACTATCAAAAGTTATTTTTATATCCAACCCTATTATTCAAGTTAAATGAAGTCATCGAAATCTTGTATTTATATACGAATAAACGGACCGAAGACTTGAAAGAAAAATACTCATCTGTAATTGGATAAAAATAAAAGTCTCGCTTAGAATTAGATACGTACTCGTAAGTAGCTATAAGTGTACGTACTTCAAGTTTTAAAAGACGACGACAGTATCTTAAAGCTCTAAGTAAAAGAGTATTTCCTGAGAAATACTACAACCATACCTATTTATTGGAGCAGCCGAGCTATTTCCATGTTCTGATTTTAAAAGTAGATGTAGTCTCGATGCAACAATAAGATACAGTTTGACAGATAAGATTTTTTACAATGGAGGCTCGGTACCTATCGCATCGGCATTCGCTTACCCCAAAAGCAATGGCGGTGGACCCTTTACTTAAATATGCTTATTCGAAAATTAATAGGATAAGCCAAACACAGGTCTGGCAAAAGTACTGGATACGCCGTTAAATTGCACATGTGTTATCGGTATGTAGTAGAGATTTATTATGTCATTTTCATGATGAATTTGATGGTCAATTCTTATCATTCTCATCGACATTGTTGATCAAAACAGCAATTTGTCCAAGTTAAACAATGTTCTAAATATGATGTCGAAAATAAAAATAAATAGGTACATTAATATCAATCAATGGATTAATGGAAGACGTCAATTTAGTATTCACCTTTGGCTGTCATAATGTCATTGTTATCTGCTACATAAGACAATTAAATTGTAAATTCTATTGTTAAGATAAGCCCAACTCGTAACGTCTCTGTAACATCAAAATTATTGCCTATTGTTTGCTTCAGCATTGATTTTACGTGAAAATATGGACAATAATAGTCTCCATTGTTATACTATTACGGGTTTGTTCAATTGAAGAGCCATGACCTAGAAACTTTGATACATATATTGAATCTTTGAATATTATTATAATATTTTAAGATAAAAATTCATTTGATTTTGTTTTCAGACACATTGAAAACCTGAACATTGAAACCAAGATTCTACTCATTATTCGACCTGAAATCAACTAGTTAAAACAGTTCATAAATTCGTTATAAAATGAACATTTGCTACAATATAACCAAATACAACACCATTTTCACTAGCTCAGCATATTATGTACTACATTCATTGCTCACACATACCCTCCTATAATAAAATTACGTCGGCCACTACCGACCATTATGATTCTATCCAGCCTCGGAATTGTGAACATTTATTCACGTAACCATTCCTACAGGACGACCCAACTACCTGGCGTGTAGAAGTAAAGTGCCGTGCTCACAATCATGCTCCTAAGTGCGTAGATTAAACGCCAAACCTCTGACATTATACCACCATACCTCCCATCTCTGGTCCTTATTATTCTTTTATTCCACAAACGCTGGTAACATTATGAAGGTTTAAGAAAATGTACGTGTAATGTCACGTTATGAACAAATGAAAGTAACTTTCGTCACAGAACCTTTGTGCAGACCTGTATAATTAAATTATTTGTCACTTAGATGAGGATCTCTGGATTATTACGGAAGCTACGTGAAAGAGAAATTGTGGAACTCAAAGTTATACTAGGTCGGTACTGGTAGTTATAATTTTTCAGTTTTCTAGAACTTGAGATAAAAGATAAACTTTATAAAGCTAGCTTGCTTTTAAAAGGCAACTTCAATACCAGACGGAAAAATATTTCCATGTACAATGGAGAACAAAATGTGTCACCATATTAATTTCTCAAAATCGGTTCGATAATACACTATTCATATATTCCCTATTTTCTGCTGAAAATAAAAACTAGCAGTCTCATCTCCGGTGTCCACAGTGGACTCAAATAATGCCGCAGACAGAGGAGCAAATTTTTATAACGATGAAATATACATGCTGTAAAGAAAAATAGCAATAAATAAACAATTTTCCACATCATAAATCGTGTATAACAACAAGAAAACTGCAAATTTATGCAGATTTCATAGCGAAGCCGCGTGTCGCGCGCGTTTCGAGAGTCCGATGCCCCGCGATAAGACGGGACTGCTATATACGTATTTATGTAAATATGACTACATTATGTATATTAAACCGAGATTTTTCTGTTACATTCGCGTATGAATGCATAAAGTGCGGCGTGGTGTATCTCTGCTGCTTCTTGTTTACATTATCCGCGAACAAATTATTTTTGAAATTGTTACGGCATGCTTGCAAAGCGGTAGATAATTAAAGTTTTTGCATGTTCAGGTTGTGCTCTTAAGCGGGCGGTAGTTTCGTGGCTTCCAAATTAGTTTGTAGATAATTACAGAAGTGTCCTTTGCTGTTTTTAAATCAAGCATTTAGTGGCCGAGACTATTGTGACACAAACGGCTGATAAAAATCAGCAAAAGCAACAGAAGCGGGGCTAATTTACTGTCCCTCCCGCATTTAGTATTCCCAGGGTGAAAGCCAGTGTGTTGTCTTATGTATTCGCTAATATTATTATTATTCTCAATGCACGCAATCCATCTGATTATTGGGCACAGTTCCAATCCTGAATTCCTAATTTTGATGGCACTTCTTCACTTTCCTTATAAAAAATAAAAGCGTATACTAATGAAATTCCTAGGAAACAGGCTTCAGTCAGTAATAAACAGGGTATCAGGGGGTGAATGAATACGTAATTATAATTCAGAGGCTGTTTCTTCTCCATTCACGACTTTTTCTTCTAAGCTATGAAATTTAAATTTATAATCGAATCTATTAAAGCTTTGTATTCCCAAAATACTTAGAAGACAATCCCTTTGGAGTTGCGGGAAAATGTTTTAATTAACCTCCTCCCGATTCCGCCCTAAATTAATATTCTTGTTTGTATTTACTTATGTACCTACGCGGCTACTCTTGTTGTGCATTCAAGCCTTTATTTTGGGAAAATATCACACTGGCAAAATAATTCTAAATTCAGCTGTGGCTGCCTAAATCTTGCCTGTTACCAAACAATTAAAATACGCCAAAAATTTACTAATTTCGTAACTAAGTAAATACAAAGAAACTAAAACCTCGCTTTCCATTCCAGATACTGAAAAAGTAAAGGTACACAGAATATCTCAAATTACCGCTGATAATAACATTGCCAACCACTCATGCTAAATCAAATACCTAGAATTGAAAAAAACAAAGATACCAAAATAATGGAAAGATCGGGGAATGAAAAAACAACTGTATTCATAACATGCCATATAAAGTTAGATCTGAGCCTCCCCTAACCACATAATTTCACAGTAAAGGAAGCGATTACGTACGTTAATATTTTTTTCTGAATAAAAGTTGTGAATACAACAACAATACTTACGTGGATGGAATTTTCATGTTATCTGAAAATGGCAAAAATAAACCAGATTACGCCGGCAGATTTTTTTAAAAGTAATCTAGGTATATTGGCCGCGGCACTCCGGAATTCAAAAGTTTCAACTGTCACTAATCATTGGGGAGGTACTGGTGGTACTGGAGGTACTTTTAAAAACAAAGAGATTAAAAACAAGACATGGTCCACAGCGGGCAACATTACACTGCTGATTTTTAAATGGATCTATCACGTCAGCTTACGCGGCGGCAATCCTTTGACTTAAATCTTTTATGGGTTTTAATCTGTACTGCGCAGAATAGACAACAATATTTTCCATGCGCCACGCAACTTCCACCAGTGATATAATAAGTATTATGAATAATTAACAAAATCATTTCATGTTGCAGAGGATATTACGAATATAATGGGTGATTCATTTAGAGGTACTTTTTTGTCAGTTATATCGTGAGTAGTGATAATCTGTCATGGTATTTTTGTTCAGTACAGCTTGACATTTCATCATGGAAAGACTTAGGCCGGCGCAGCACCTACAAATTTTATTCTTCTTATTTTACTTCTTCAAAAAGGAGACCGGCCAGAACGTAACTGCCAATGGCGACCGTTATCGTACCATGATAACTGACTATTTGTTGCCCGAAATTGAAGCCCGCGATCTCCAGGAAATTTGGTACCAACAAGACGGCACTACTTGCCACACAGCCCGTGAAACCATGGCTTTATTGCGAGAACAATTTGGTGAACAGTTAATTTCACACTTCGGATGTGTGTGTTGGCCGCCTAGATCCTGTGACATCACACCCCTAGGGGTGTGATGTGACTTTTTCCTTTGGGGCTATGTAAAGTCTAAAGTCTATATGGATAAGCCCCGTACGATTGAGCAACTGGAAGCCAACATTACTTGCGTTATACGCCAAATACCACTTGAAACGCTCGGACGTCTCATTGAAAATTGGAACTGCAGAATGGACCATGTTAACCGCAGTTACGGACAACATTTGAAAGAAATAATCTTTAAAAAATAAATGTAAGGAATCGTCGTTTTGTTATAAAATGTTATAAAGATAACTCGCTGAAGTAAAAAAAAAAATTATATTAGTTCTGAAAAAAGTACCTCCAAATGAATCACCAGTTACTATGACTTCAAGTTCCCATTACCTTATACTTAATACCAAAAGAATACATTGTTACGAGAGCAAAACCGCTGGCACAGCTAGTGAGTAATAAAAGCATTAATATCGACTTATTGAGAAAGTGTGTATAGATGATAAGAATCATCTATACACAATTTCTCATCATGACGATGAATAATGAGCAGTTTTTATCAGATGTTTACATTCTTTTATCTTTCGTACTGCCTTTCGCGCTAGACTGGAATCAGAGATACTGCAGAGATAGGATTTGAAGGTTACAATATCTAACGAGCTTCCAAATTCTTCTAAGCAAACTAAACTCTGGCAATATGCCTGGGAATGCAAGAAAGAAGGAGATACGTACACTTTTCAATATAAATCTTATCTAATAAATCTAGTAAATGCACGTCGGTACTTCAAACAGCGCGGTCCCCACTGGCAAAGATCCAGATTTTCGTAGGTGTTGGCGTGACGGAGACCAAGAAATTATGTAAGAGAAGGTTTACTCTGATAATAAGGATAGAAAAATAAGCAAATTATAAGTAAGCTCATTGCTAACTGGTTGCTAACCGGTTCCGACTCACTGGAACCTCAACTGGCCCTGGCAAGCATCGCAAGATACATGACTCAGCCCACTATCGATCTCCAGTCTCCGGAGGGGAGTGATGTGGCGGTATCTACGTCGTGCATGCGTCACCCAAAACCCTGTATCGCGCAAACAGCGTTTACCGCGGGACTAGCATATATACAACGTCCCGACATCAATCATCGGGCAACCAGATACAAAACTCGGCTGGTCGGAGGCTCCTCTCGTTTCTTTAAAGAATGAGTGAACTTTACACCCTGTTCCTCATACCTCTATAGCTCCATGCCGCACTGAGTCCGCCGTATCACCCACTCCATCTCACAGCAAAGACCTCCTTGTAGTGGAAGCGTCATAGGCTGATTATGCTGCATTGCTAAGAAGGTACTCACTCAAGAAGAAGATAAATCCATTGGTGGCGATATTTTTGATTGGTTGAAGCTCGCCAGCCATTAGGTAGATGGACGTGCAAAGCAACAACTAAAAAGTTATATCTTTAACATGCCACAGAAAAGGAAACTGCTACAACACATTGACATTTAAAAGAAGAACAAATAAAATGAATGTCGTATTAGTCCTAGAAACACGTGCGTATTGGAATAAAAATATAAAAAATAAAGTAAAAACCGTTAAAACATAAAATAAGGTTAGCAGCTAAACATGCAAATCAGTTCGTGATTTCAGACCGAGACGAAATACTGTTACCTCACCTTTTACATCATTTTTCTTTTGTTACTCCCTCGTGGTTCTAGAGGTCGTAAGCGCTACCGCTAACAATGAGGACTTGGGTTTGATTTCCAGGTCGATAAAAGTCTTATTGGGTTTTCCTATCAGGGATTTCTCAGTAGCGACCCGGAGTCTGGATCCGTGCCCGGTTGATGGCAATAGGCTCGCCCCCTAAGACATGGGACTTAAACATAACTGGCAAAATGTGGGTGTACTATACTTACCTATACCTTTGCCTAACTCTTCAGGGGTTACAGGTGTGATGTCATGCTATGTTCTTTTGTTATTCTCACCATCTGCCTTGCCTTTTCCCAACTATGTTGGCGTCGGCTTCCAGTCTAACCGGATGCAGCTAAATATTGAATATTTTACATGGGGCGACTGCCTATCTGACCTCCATAAACAGGTTACTAGGTAATACTATACCCCTTGGTAAGACTGGTGGTCAGACTTTCGGGTTTCTGACGACCCGTAACGACTGTCAAAGATTCTCGAATGACAGCCGGGGCTTACGGCAACGTGCTTTCCGAGGCACGGAAGGGTCTTGGTATGTAAAGATGGTCATCTACGAACACACCGCGGCAAGCGTAACTACCCGTGCACCTGATAATACTTAGCCACAAACCTCTCCCTCGAATTTTGGTCTTTCGTTATTCTGAAGTGCCAGAAATTGTGCCTTCTACATCTTCTTATGGCGTGTGCGAACTGTTCAAATACTACCCCACGCCTTCTATTTGTAAGGTCTGACACTGATCCGAATTATGATTGAATCCAAACCTATTTGAATGCCTCCTTTGTTGGCACAAACGCGTCATCATTATGTGTAGAGAGTTTTAGCAAATAGAATTTATATTCGAATTTACTCTCGTACATAGAATTTAGTTGGGTATTTGAAAGGGAATAATTATTTGGTTAATAAGATTTAATAACATCATCTGTTAATTAAACTATTCACGGAATAATTATGGAAATGCTTCGGGCTACTAATTCTTTGTATTTGTTTGGTTTGACTTGTTTGTTAGTATATACATATGTATAATTTATAATATTATAAATTAATTAATTAATTATATTATATATAATTGTATATTATACACGTATTTTAATTATAAATGTGAAAGTTTGTTTGTTTGGATATTAGATACTCAATCACGCAAAAACGGCTGAACGGATTAAATTTGGCACACACATAGTTTATAACCTGAATTAACATATAGGATACTTTTTATCCCAGTAGTAGGTACGTCCCCGTGGGATAATTTCAGACCTTCAGGCGGGCGAAAGCTAGTTTCAAATAATACACAAATTCAAAAATTCAAAAGTCATTTATTCAAATTAGGCTGACAATCAGCACCTTTCGAACGTCAACATTACATAAGACAGTCCCCCAAAACGCCCACCCTTCACCACTTCCTAATGCATTAGCTAGGAAGAAGAAGTGGCGCAACAAACTTCCCAGTAGCTTGTTACTGCAATATTCTGCTGAGCTGAACATAATATTATGGATACGTTTTTTAAACCGTGACGTGTGCGATTTATAGCACCAAATCCATAGTCTGTAGTCTGTGTGTCGGTATTTATTAAGCTAAAAACATTCTTGCATCATTAATTCCTTGAAACATTCTAACATATTGATTCTACCACCGATCCAGGAAATGATAAACACAGATGTATCAATTACTTTACAAAGCTGCGGAAATACTGAGCGTCAGTTCGAAACAGATTGTTTCGACGTACTCCGATGGACCGGCAACCTGTTACAGTTCATGCAATATTTAGATCTTTTAGCCGAACGTGTTTGCATGGCTTCCAGCGTTGGTTCAGTGAAACATGGGTATACTGACCGTGTTGTAAAATAACGAATGAGAATATGTAAGTAATTGGTCTTTGCTTTGAAGAAGAGTGACATGCATTCTAGTTGCACAATGAAATGAACACCCCAATTGTGTAACCCAGTTTCAATCACAATCGGAAGAACTTTGAAGGAAATTCCAAATCTATTGCTTTTTATGTTTGAAAAATTCGTCTGCTCAAGCACATAAATAACGCAATGAATGTTGTTGAACTGTCAAAATGAAACGAAATCCCATTGTAAGTGTGTTTCCCCGCAGTGTGGTAATTAATTCCTTTTCTGCAACCTGATTTAGAATATGACAACATATCAGTAACACGTTTCCAATCCTGGAGATCTAACCCAGGCTCCGCATTCACCAGCGTTGCTTGCTACCCTAGTCAGTGACGGACGACACCAAGAAATCTATCTCAGTAGGTAGATTGCTACAAACTGGTTATAACTAGGTTTAACTAACGCCAGTAACTCCCATTACACCATAAATAGTTTTCCATTTAACCCTTACATAAATCCTCCAAAAAACCAAAGGTAATATAAATGCGTGGGACAAATTAAATATATGTGACGGAAAAACAATATGTAATTCATTCGTTTTTAATGCTCCCAAAGCCATACCCGATGCGGGAATCGTTCACTCACTGACATCTGCATTGCAGGTCTTGAAATAAGAACCTTTAATTATTTTATTGAATCGAAAAGTAGTCCTCACTTGGCTTAGATTGGAACGTTTGATATGTAGGTACTAGTAAGAAGTCTTTGGTGATATCGATTGATACTCGATATGAAATCGATAGAATTGAACTGACTCGGCCCGCGTGTTGGACGGCCACCCTCTCACAGAGAGGAGGCCACTGGGAGCGTTATGATTAATTATTTATAATTAAGCGAATCAATCAAACTCGTAAATATCGTTTTTTTTTTTTATAGCTACACGTAGATTACCACTCAAGTAACGGGAACCCTCTTAGTGGATGGGATTATACGATTGCTACTCCTAAACCACACAATGCAATGATAAAATAAATGTCTCCCTCCCTCCACCAATTTAACACATTCATAAGTACCAGTAGTACTATGTACAATTGATGACCAATTAATGATACACCAATTATGGCTATTTGACGGTTAATTCATTGCATAATATCTACTACGCAATTTACATTATATGTTTGATTATGGTAATTGTTTTGCTGATCTATTGGTTCAAAATAAAATAAATTTTGTCTAGTAACCATAATTGGCAAAAGGATTGGTGATACAACGATAGGAAAACCGGAAGAACGCTTCCTGGAATTTCTACCTGACATCAAAGACATGGTACATTATACTTTCCGCTCTTCAGTTGACCTCTGAAGGTTAAGATTGTGTTATTTAAAAAGCAGAGGATTTCCTCTATTACTATATAAACTTTGTTTACAAAGTAGCTACGTGCGGGCGAAGTGTTGATAAAATCTCTTAAAATAACTACTCTTGTATCACCACAAACTATACAAGTGTCCATTTTTGCCCTTTAGCAATACAGGTAGCGGGGCCGACTACTGTTCAAGGGGTTGTAAAGTGGCCGGGGTCGGGGGAAAAATCGAAAGGGATACCGTGGCCCCTGGCAACGTACAGGCAACTGAAGGAACACGGGTGGGTTTTAGTCTGTTAGAGTCTGACACGTCCTCCCGCTCCTCCCTCCTTAATTTCATAAACAAAAAAAACGGGGGTTATAAAGTTGGTAAATACCTGTCTTTTTTTTTTTTGAGGATGGGAAATCATCAAATGACTTCTCCCGCTCTGGGCAGAGCGAGAGGGTGTGTCAGACTTTTACTGACTAAAACCCACCCGGGTTCATTCCGTTGCCTGTGTGCCGGGGCCGCGATATCCCTTTCGGACAAACCCGCAACCCCAGCAGACTTGTCTAAGTTACTATTACGAAGAGTAGAGATTTAAAAAGCTAGAAAGGAAATACTGTGCTATGCTGTGGGTCTCCATAGCACAGCATCATGCTGAGTGGAAGCCTTCTTGTCACAGTCATGACGACGCCGACTACGTCTGTTTTGTACTCGTTATTGTATTGTTATTGTTTTGTTATCATTTGAGTTTTATATTATTTTTTTATGCGCGTGTTTCTGTGACGTATAAACTAATTTTTCTTTCTTTCTTTTTTTCAAATATCATATTAAACCAATTTAATTACAAACATTTGTACGCCCTTTTTATGATCTTTACGTATATACCATTATTTTTGTAGTACCTATGTTAAACAAATGAATAAATAACTTATGACTTAGACATGCAGTACTGAAAATGGCTTTCCATAGAGACCACGGTAAAAAGGCCATAAATATCACTACGTGTGTTTGGATGATGCCCATCCTCATTAGGTACGATAATTAATCGAAAGAGCTATCACTTGTTTCATTAAAATAATATCGTTACTTTTAAAACTACGATAAAACTCGATTACTCCTTTTTTTCAATTAGACATTTCAACTTTTCAAGTTATATCGAGAAAAACCTTAGTAAGTACTTCTAACTTTTTGCGTTTATCTGGTTGAAGCGTGTCGGATCCATCTTTTTTATAGAGGGGTTCCTTAACTACCTCTGCGGCAAAACGAGGTTTTAAAACTCCATGCGCGTAGAGTACCTATGTACCTAGATCAATACCTACTTTATATACTCCAGCATTTGTCTGTCTGTATGAATTTTAAAATTCTACGTGAACTTATTCTGAAAACAGTAACATTTGAATTCAAGAGTTTTACAGACGGTATGGTGGCGTGAATAGAACTATTGAGATGAAGGTGCCAAGAAAACATGTAGATTTTGAAGTTTGAGCTCGCTTTTGTGTGAATTTGAATAAGATAGATGAATTAGTACATTTTGATAGGTAAATTGCGATAACAAATCGTTTAAGAATATGGAATTGAACAAGATTAAAACATGCAAACACTCTCAGTATATTGTACAGATTGAAAAAACCGGCCAAGTGCGTTTCGGATCACGCACAATGAAGGGTTCTGTATTTGGGATGAAACATGTTCTGCCATACATAGTTAAACGTCACGGTCAATTCTCCACCTGCAAATGTAAGTTTGTAATCGCAAAAAAAAAAATGTTTTGTGATAAAACTACAAATTATAAATTTTCGGACTTTTCCTTTACTTGTGCTATGAGACCTTGCTTCCTGCCAAATTTCACGATTCTAGGTCAACGGGAAGTACCCTGTAGGTTTAGATTAATTTGCAAGTATCAAAATATGACACATAAATGGCCGTATTTGTTTATTGAGTTGATTTAGAAGATTTATTTTTTTAGAGCTCTAAGGGAACTTAGATCTACGTATTTGATATTAATTTCAACTTGATATCTCTACGCGTTCCTGAGAAAATGAGTATTGGACGGACAACAAAGTGATCCTATAAGAATACAGTTTTTTCCTTTTGAGATACGGAACCCTAAAAATTTACCTAAAAACTAAACTATTATTATTTATATTAGTGTTGTTATTAGTGTGGGGCAACGTTATTAAAAAAAAAAAAAAAAAAAAAAAAAAAAAAAAAAAAAAAAAAATTCTTTATTCATCCAATTAAATACTATTTGAATTACATACACTTTTGCAAGGGGTGTAATACTATGGAATGCGCTCCCTCTGAACATCAGGATGGCAACCAGTCGGTTATCTTTTAAAGTAAAGGCACGTGAACATATTCGTAAAAAGTTGGCAGAATCATTGCAGCGCTGATTTGCTGGATTTGTTTTCTCGTCCTACCTATCGTTATTTCTCCTGCAAAGTTTATTTGGTTTATATGTAGGTATGTATCTATGTATTAGTATGTATTAATTTTCGAGTTATCTATCCCTTATGTTGCCCCTGCCATGTTTTGTCTCTGCACTACCCTTTTTTTTTTTTTGACCGTGGGTAATTATCAAGTAACTTCTCCCGCTCTGGTCGGAGCGGGAGGGTGTGTCAGACTTTTTGTGACTAAAACCCACCCGTGTTCCTTCCGTTGCCTGTGTGCCGGGGCCGCGATATCCCTTTCAGACAAACTCGCAACCCCGGCAGGCATTGGTCCTTACGGACCCCGTCAGTTGGTGCTGAAATCTCTTTGAGGCGCGCGTGGAACACAACACGCCGTCGACCCGGGCCTGGTCCTAATCGTACGGCGAGCTACTCATTGCTCACCGTCCGCAAGCCCGCGCCTACGGTGGCCGGAAGTGGGCTCGAGACTCCCGACGCCCGGGGCGTCTCCTGCGGCGACTAGGGGCGCGAGGGCGCGCATCTTGCCTCTCCCTCACGCGCTCCGCCTCCTCCTTCGCGAGCATTACTGCTTCGCAGAAGGAAGTGACGGCCTCCCATGCACTCTCGCTCCGGACCATGGACTGAACCAGGGCCGGACGCGAGAGATCGCCGCTGCCGATCGCCTCCGTAAGGACACGGCGGTGCTCTGCCCAAGCAGGGCAGACCTCCACCGTGTCCTTCGGGCGATCCACACAGTGGTGACACCCGGGCGTGTCCTCCCGCCTTACTCGGAACAGGAACCTCCTGAAACAGCCGTGTCTGGTGAGGACCTGCGTCAGGCGGAAGGTGAGCACGCCGTGGCGCCTCTCTAGCCACTCCTCAAAGACGGGACTTATCGCCACAATTGTGGCGTGGCCGTCTCTGCACTACCCTAAGGTTGACTAGTAGAAAATGCCTCAGGCATTAAGCTTGCCTTTGTACAGTTTTTTTTTTTTCTTGTGCATAACATAATTTTAATAAATAAATAAATAATACATTTTAAATCAACTCCTACATTGAAATTCATTTGCTGCGACTTTTAAAATATTCCTTTTATCATTTCTCATAGACTGGTGGCTTACTTTTATTAACAAAACGGCTAAAAAATACAAAGCTGTATATGCTAGAGAACGAGACCATTCCTAACAAATGGAATATCATTACAGTAACATGAGAAAGAGAGATAACAAAATTAATATCAGAATGGAAAACAGATTCATAATATTAATTAATTATTCATGTTTTATCTAACTAATTACTCATACGATTGAAGTAGATGAAGCGGTAATATCCGACATTTCAGTACAGTTAAATTATTTTATACATTATGCTTTGATACAAACTCACTCAAATCAAATCTAAAACGATGTTTATTGAAGCAAATACCGCTTCGTAATTAAAAATGTTTGGCTCATAAAGGCCGAGTGTATCTAGTAGGATGGTTGGCCTCACTTTTTAGAAAAAGAGATTTTTAATTTAGTTTAGGGCGGAATAATCTGAATTTTATCCTTTGAGGGATCTGAGTTTTATCATTTAAATTGGCGTCGCGCAAAGGCGGGGCTGTGCCAAAGGCAGTTGGCGTCAGCCACCAAGTACTTGCAAAAACTTCGATTAACGAGTTCCGAAGATTTAGTGGCAGCGTAATCGTGGAAAAATTACGCTTTTCCAAATTATTCACATAATGTTGGCAATGTAGGTATGTCATTAACATTATAGCACTTATAAATAATAACAAACTATCTCTGTTAAATGTAGTGTCAACGAAACCTCAAATTAGAAAAGTTTCTTAGTTTAATAAGAATGTTTAGTGTCAACTAACCCAGTCTCTATCACGATTATATTGACTAAAACTAAACGCGGTTCCAGAGAATCTACAATTAAGTTTGAAACTTATTTGTTCAGTTACAATCGTGGAGAGTCTCAAGTGTTACATGAGGCTACAATATTACATCTGGCGACAAACTCCTATCTGCGGCTTGATCTTTGAATTAGCTCCAGCGACTCACTAATTATCATAAAGTTTTAACAGCGACGAACTCTTGGCAACACTATCAGCTTCTCAGCAGAATTTCTTGAAATGTTTGAATATTTAGCAAAGGTTTTTTTGGCTCAGATAATGCTCATTAAAGTTCTTGTCCTTAATTAAAGTAGAAAGTTACGATTTCGGATAAGATATCAGTCACGAATGAAGAAAATACCTACTTGAGACTACTTCACTCGGTTTTATTAAAGTTTAAAAAAAAGTGAAATAAGTAAAAACAAAAGAGAATTTTAAAAAAAGTGTAAAAGTACAAAGAATTCACTTTGCAAAGAATTATCAGATTTCTGTAATCAAATACCTAAGTACCTAAAAATATGTTTACACAAATGACTATCTTTTCCTGAATAGGCAAGCATCAACCGGGGTTATCGTTGTGGAATTACTAGAAATAAATAATAAACACAGTACGTGTCTATGTTTATCATTTCATTATTAGTCATTCCACGACGATAAGGTCGGTTGATGAACACTGAAACTTAACATAACAGGAAAACCGCGTCGCAAAAAAAAACGATGACCCATTTATATAAATTAATCCTACTTCCTTCTATATAATATACATAACATAATATATATATATACCTATATATAATATAATATAAATATTTATAATATGAACGTTCTTCGTTTCTTCTAAACGGATTTGGATGAAATTTGGCAAACAGATAGTTTATAACCTGGATTAACACAGGATAGGACTTTTTATCCCGATATTCCCACGGGATCGAGACTTATGCGGGTGAAACCGCGGGGCGTTGCTAGTGTTTACAATAAAGCAAAATAAAAATGTGTGAACGTAAACGAAGCAGGTAGCATTCTGTGGTCTGAGTTTATATATGTATGTATACGTATATTTGATGATTAAACGAACTTACTTGTACGTGAAGTTCGATTATAATTATACGAAGAGCTTCGTTCTGGAGATTAGTAACATGAAATAATAAACGTATTACTTATTTACACTTGTAGTAGCACCCAGGCTTCACCACATAGCACTGTATTTTGAGAGATCAGAAGGTTTTACACAATATTTCTTATGTAAATATGTAGGTACATACTTACTTTGCCAAGTCAAGATTTCTTCTTGACTTTTCTTTGTATGTACATAAAAGTAAAACATTCGCAACGTTTTAATAATTAAATAAACGTAGACATCTCTCATTACACTTAGAAAAGTTCAAAGATCTTTGATAAAAAAAAAACAGTGCACTTTCTAAACATTAAAATGCTGTGAGAAAAAGTAACTGTTGGGATTCCAAAATGCTAATTCACTTCTGACGCTCACTGTATCCATACCTATGCATAACCAAAGAAATGTTTGAAATTAAATTATTTTGTCAGTAATGTCGTTTTAGTATTCAGAATGACGGAAATTAATTCTTTGAAATGTAAAACCTACGTTTTTAGGGCTCCGTAGCAAAATGGCGAAAACAGAACCCTTATTGTTTGGTCATGTCTGTCAGTCAGTCTGTCTGTCTTTTCGTCCGGATACGATTTTACAGCCATTTACTGTTTTCAGAAAAATTGTTGTTTTTTGTTTTGTTTTTTTTTTGTTTGTGTGTGTGTTTGTGTTTGTTTGTTGTGTTTTCGGTTGTTTGGTTTTTTTGTTTTTTGTGTGTATTGACTCGGATACTATATCGACTCGATATAGAAGAAAATTGGAAAAGTTTAATTTGGTACAAAGGCGTAGGCAAACAAAAAACCAAAGACCATACATACAACCATACTCCCATACCATACACGAAACCTAGAGTTGAAAAAATAATAATATGTAGTTAAGAGGTAACAACCGCATAGATAACTTCCATTTTCATAGTTTTTCGAAAAAATTATGAGCCTATGAAATTGGCGTTTTTTTCTCACAAATAGAGAACCTCGTCACTTCTATGATTTAAAATATTCATCAATTGCTTGGTATTATATCGAATAATGACCATCATAGATAACTACCAATAGTAAAAAACCATATTACTTAAAGTTTTATAAACATAAAAAATACCTCACAAATAACTCCTCATTTTGTTAGCAGAAATGACCACTATCTGTTTTAACTTAGCGTAAACTTATTTTTGTCGCTTAATATAAGTGGCATATTCGTTTTTTTTCTTGATTTTATTTCACCACTTTGTCGGTATGATTAATATGTATACATATGCCAAATTACAGCTTTCTAGTACTAACCGTCGCTCAGCTAAGCCGCGGGTAGACATGGCGAAACTATAAGGGTTCCTTGTTTACTACGGAACCCTAAAAAGTCGGTCTTACTGAGGGTTTTTATAAAAATGTTCACTCCACCAGTTGACGCCACTTTGACAAGTGGTCTTCCATTTCGACAACAAATGTAAAATACTAGCTTTTGCCCGCGGCTTCGCCCGCGTAGATGTCGCAAAATGTTCCACGGGAACGTACTACCGGGATTACATACCTAAAAGCTGAGGAAAAGGTCATTAACACCTTTTTTTTTTTATTTTTTTTTTTTTTGAGGGTGGGAAATCATCAAATGACTTCTCCCGCTCTGGGCAGAGCGAGAGGGTGTGTCAGACTTTTACTGACTAAAACCCACCCGTGTTCCTTCCGTTGCCTGTGTGCCGGGGCCGCGTTATCCCTTTCGGACAAACCCGCAACCCCAGCAGGCATTGGTCTTTCGACCCCGTCGGTTGGTGCTGACATCTCTTTGAGGCGCGCGTGGAACACAACGCGCCGTCGACACGGGCCTGGTCCTTATCGGACGGCGAGCTGCCCATTGCTCACCGTCCGCAAGCCCGCGCCTACGGTGGCCGGAAGTCGGCTCTGGACTCCCGACGCCCGGGGCGTCTCCTGCGGCGACTAGGGCCGCGAGGGCGTGCAGCTTGCATCTCCCTCGCGCGCTCCGCCTCCTCCTTCGCGAGCATAACTGCTTCGCAGAAGGAGGTGACGGCCTCCCATGCACTCTCGCTCCGAACCATGGCCTGAACCAGGGCCGGACGCGAGAGATCGCCGCCGCCGATCGCCTCCGTGAGGACACGGCGGTGCTCCGCCCAAGCTGGGCAGACCTCCACCGTATGCTCCACCGTGTCCTCCGGGCGATCCACACAGTGGTGACACCCGGGCGTTTCCTCCCGCCTTACGCGGAACAGGAACCTCCTGAAACAACCGTGTCCGGTGAGGACCTGCGTTAGGCGGAAGGTGAGGACGCCATGGCGCCTCTCAAGCCACTCCTCAAAGAGGGGACTTATCGCCGCAATTGTGGCGTGCCCAGCGCTGGGCCGCGACAATCGTACACTCCATGCCGCCATGAGATCCCGCCGGAGCTCTGTCCGCTGTGCCGTGATTTCTCGCGGCAGCGGAGTTACACCCCGGCGTTTCGCCTCCTCGCGCAACTCCCACATGTGCGCGAGGAAGGTCATTAACACCTACCGCTGCGACCGCGTAGCCGTCAAACATAATTATTTTATTACGCGTAATTTTGAATCTGTTATATCTTTTAAACTATTCATTTAAATGATATTATGTCAAGGCATATTTTAATTTAAACTAAATGCCCAATTTAAATAACATATTTTATTTTATCAAATAAAATATGTTAGTTAAATTAATAAAATATAATACCGGTGAAAATAGCTTCGAAAGGAACAATTAATGTTTTATCAAATCTGAAAGATAATATTGGCTGCTGTGGGTCATCCTTACAATATAGACATATGCCATTGCAGACTTTTTTGTACAACTTTTTAAGATGAACCATTCTGTAAAACATAACTTTTATCTATCTTTTACGGTTAACGCGGCGCACGCCAGTAAAGCTCCCAGTCGGCATGAATTTTTCCGACATCTTCAACAATAACCGTGATATTATATCAGCCAATTTATACAAAACCTTAATGAATGATATACTAAAACCTTCCGCATGAATCACTCCGTCCATTGGTGAAAAATCCGCTTGGTAGTTTTTGAGTTTATCGCGTTCAGACAGACAGACAGACGCGGCGGGGGAGTTTTGTTTATAATATGTAAGGATATGATGAAGTTTATCATTCGTTTAATTTATTAATTTATCAGAAAATATAGGCGCTTTGACACTTTTGACAGATGCCCGGCCCTGACGTCTCAGTGCTGGTACCTGGTGAACGTCATTTCGGAAAACCCCCATTGTGTCGTAATGACACTCTTAATATATGTTAATTTTATTATAGAAGCACATAATATGAATCATACTGTAACATGTGTGTCGCTGAACAGTTAACGCATTGTTTAAATATTTCTGTAACATGTGTGTCGCTGAACAGTTGTTGCATTGTTTAAATATTTCGTCTATTTAGTATATCGCAACAGTTGTACATATTTATTTAACCGGTATTTAGGTATTTAAGTAATTATTCACACAATGTATTATTATCATCCGCGCTTATCGGTGTTAATGAACAAAAGTATTATTCATACACTGAGTCACTATCAGTGTGTCTATTTGCATAATTGGTAAACATTTTACAAAACAGTTTATTGTAGGTAATTTTAATTAATATAATTTTTGAGTAACTATTAATAATTGTTCCAATTCATATTTTACATGATGAAATATGTCTCCTGCAGGGCAAAGGCTCTTCTAATTCAAAGTAGGTAGACTTGAAAATCCATCGCCGTTTTTGTTTAATAGGGGTTTTTGATCAGTACGATGTCTTCTTTCAAAGTAATAATGTGGTGTCACATTGGCATGTCTCTGCTTTTAACTCCGAGGCCTAGATGCCTATTTGTTAAACAAGCTATAGTCTCGAAACTCCTACCTTCTATATAATATATTATTATTTACATATCCCATCACTAATAACACGGTCTAATGAAGCTTAAAATCTTACTTGTAAATATGTTTCGAAGCAACAACGCGTTACGAACTCTTTATGGTATATAATGAAGCCATAACAAAGAGAACTAACGTCTCTTTTGATGATGTTTTGTAACATAACTCCTGTTTATTTATAGGTAGATAAGGTACTCATAGGTAAGTATCTATAAGTAATTATCTTCTAATTAGAAGGTATTTACAAGCAGAAAAACAACGTATCAACCTACCTACCTACCCGAATTTATCATGGTTCGTGTGTATACATCAGGCCAATAATGTTTTAAACAAATCTGTTAGTACCACAAACGTATTGCATGCTCTAACAATCAAAATTTTGTTTCAATTTATTTATAAAAATACAATCCGCCTAAAACAAAAAACCTAATCCGCTTAACTGTTCTTAAAGAGTCATAAAGAACCCTATAAGAAAACGACACGTGTTTCACCTCTCAACGGCCTCGTTGAGAGGTGAAACACGTGTCGTTTTCTCCGGCGGGTCCGGGTTCGCAACAAGTCAATCGTCATCCTGAGGATGCCTATCCTCAGGATGACGATTGACTTGTTGCGAACCCGGACCCGCCGTGTGGACACGTTAAGCGTCGAGAGCAGCTCGTCATCTATTGTATAATGGATTTCCACAAAGTCACGCCTGAGTCAATTAGCTATCTTCATTTTTTTTTTATAATAACCTACTAAAAGTTCAACTCTTGGTCTAAAATCATGTACAGAATTCATAGTAACAGTTTACGCGTCGATGTGATGACCTATGGCACTGAAACGTGGTCGCTCACAATGGGCCTCATTAGAAGGCTGAAAGTCCCCCAAAGGGCAACGGAGAGGGCTATGCTTGGAGTTTCCCTACGTGATCGAATCAGAAATGAAGAGACCCGTAGGAGAACCAAGATAACTGACATAGCCCGAAGAATTGCCAAACTTAAGTGGCAGTGGGCAGGGCACATTGCTCCCAGAACAGATGGCCGATGGGGCCGAAAGGTTCTGGAGTGGCGACCGCGTACTGGAAGACGTAGCGTTGGAAGGCCATAAGGTGGAGCGATGACCTGGTAAAGGAAAGAATCCGCTGGATGCGAGAAACACAGAACCGGTCGGAGTGGCGGTGCTTGGGGGAGACCTATGTCCAGCAGTGGTCGTCTTTTGGCTGAAATGATGGTGATGATGATGACGTGTCGATGTCCCTTACACCCTGTATAACACTAGCCTGAAAATCCATTGAAAAGTAACTAGAAGGAGAAATTTTCACTCATTTCCAAAGCCAACGAGCAATTTCTTAGCGTAGGCAATAATAAAGAGATTCTTCGAGCGCCAAAAAGTCCATTAATTTCCTAAGAAAATAAGAGTAGTTCACAGTTTACACACAAGTCGTGCATTGAAGCGTCGCGGCTGTCAGCTCATTATTATTTCTTCAGCAAACGCCCAAGTTCGAGGGCCGAGGCATCTCTGAAGTTAATTAAACGGCGTCTTCATTATAGCCAGACTGCACGTCTTCACGTTGCGTCTCGACAAACGTTGCCAACCTGCGAATTGTGACGTACTTACTCGTGTGCTTTATATGTGGAAGTTTTCTAATTTCGTAGAACTTTATAAGTACGATAGTTGTGAATTGACTTTGCTTCATGTAGTTTATAATTGGGTTTCAGTTCAGTATTTCAGAAGACATGCTACCTTAAAAGTTACAATTTGAACCTCAATATCAAACTGGGTGCTGTAGGTAACTGAGAAGCTAATTAATGCCAAAGGAATTTGATTGTTTTGATATTTCAAGATCTTTATTAACATCTAAGTACGTTGATACAATGCTGTTTACAAACGATCTTATTCTACGAGGGCGACACTGAAAGTTTTTAGAACTGGCCACTTGTAAACGATATATTAAAAAAATAAGTTCAAATTTTGAAGTCATTTGTTTACGATTATATTCTATGGCAAATTGAAAATTGATTTGCTAAGAACTTTCTGTGTCACCCTCGATTTCTAACCAAATCGTGATTTATTTATTACCAAGGCCATAAATATCGCCTTTACAAACATTAAAACACGTTTTTATTATTTTATTATTAACTTTTGCCCACGGCTTCACTCGCGTGGATAACGAAAATTATCCCAAGGCAACGCATTACCTAAATAAAAAGTATCCTATGTCCTAACCCAGGTCATGGTCTATCCATGTGACAAATTTCATCCAAATGCGTTCAAAAAACAAACAAACTCGCTTTCGCATTTATATTATTAGTTAGGACTTTACGTTGACATGTCTTAACTTATTTATTTAAAACAAGTAGGTACTAGCTTGGCAAAAACGAGTAAAATTAAAATGGGAGCGCCACTATCGCTTAAGTCACTTCGAATGGGAAACGAGCAAAAGAATATCAACAAATAGTTAAAAACACTGCTTGTGGGTGACTCAAAACCTACAAGCGCTTGACGACAAAGTAGTGCCATCATCATAGGTCTGTATTATTAAATAAAATATGTAGTTCCAAATGTCACCACGTCAGACTCTTATAGTCGACCAGCACGCGGAGAATAGACAAAATGACAGATTGCGATTGTTTATCTGTCATTTTGTCTATTCTTCCGTCGACAAACCCCATTTCTATTGTGGTCATACTACACGTGCTGTATGTACAAGTCTTAGTATTGACTTATATAATATTTATTGTGTTTGAGTTACAAAACATACGCCTTATTCAAAGAGAGTTATTTTACTGAGAATCGTTATTGATTACGACCGAAGTCTTACGCGTGCCGTATATTACCTCATTTGATTCGCTATTCAAATTATGTATATTACAATTTTTTTTCCTTGATCCTTTGTATTTCAATTCCAAGCACATCTGTATACATATACAGTACAATGTGCTACATTTGACGGTAAAACAAATGCTACTCAGTAACTTGGATCGCAGTTGAACACGCTAACCCTGCGGGTGTATGTACTTCTCTACGAGACTAGGAGATCGCTATGTTACCCTCGTTAGGAGAACACGTCCCCGCTGGCTACCCGTGACAATGATGCGTGAAGCTTAGTAATACGAACTCTGAAGAACATAACATCACGCCTGTGTTGTTTGAAGGGTTTGGCAGAGGTGTAGCTACACCCACATTTCGCCAGTCATGTTTTAGTCCCATGTAATAGAGCGTGAGCCTATTCCCATCAACCGGGCGCAAATCCAGAATCTGGGACTACTGCTACTGATAAAAAGATGGAAAAACCCAATAACACTTTGCCCAACCCAGGAATTGAACCCAAGACCACATGTTCAGCAGTAGCGCTTGCGACCAACGAGGCAGTCCAGATTTATTGTTAAGCATTTAGAGGTATGAGGAACAGGGTATAAAGTTCACTCATCCTCTATGGAAAAGGGAGGATCCTCCGACCAGACGGGTATCGTGTCAGCAACTGCCCAACGATTTATGTCGCATAGTCTCATATATGTCGTTCGCGCGGTAAACTCTAATTGCGCGATGCAGGATTTGTGTGACGTCAGGTCTTTGATGCGTAGTTCGCATGTGACGATGTAGATGCCACCACAAGCAAATTGTATCCTACGTTAATTTCCCGTGTTATAAGCATTTCATACAACAGTCAATTGTGAAGAGAGAGGTCGAAAGAGAGTAGAAAGGCCTTTGCCCAGCAGTGGGACAACAATGGCTAACAAAAAAAGAACAGTCAATTAACGACAGTTGTGATTTGAATATACGGACTATTTAAGTAGGTTGTTAATTTGCTTAACAATAATTTTCCTGACTGTACAATGTTGTATTTTGGGACTCTGGGACGAAAGGCCCAGTGGCTAAGACTTCTCCCGCTAGTGAACAACGATATCAGCCGCAGCACCTGTAGCTGCAATTGCTGCCACATGCGGGCAACGAGAGACCGATTTTTCTTATAAATAAAGACTTTTGTTGGAAAAGACAGTATTTTTTTTTTATCTACAACAGGTTAGCTTGGCCTTCACCTTACCAATGATAAGTGTTGACCAGGCCGAAGGTAAAAGCGAGCTCCGCCCGAAATTCTCAACCACAGAGGAACTGGCTATCTTACTTCTGACTAACAAAACACAACAATGCTGTTAACATTGTTGTTATAGCGACAGACTTACATAAGATGGAAGTAGCTAGCCAGGCCGACTTAGAACAAGCCCTACCACCAACCAAACTGAGCAGAAAATTTTGCACCTACTGGGAACCGAACCCTCGGGGCCTCTGGGTTTGAGATAGGAGGTCTTACCACTAGACTACAGAGGGGGTTAAATCTGACTGTGTCGTCAAATGATGTACATCATCGTCACTGGAAAACTAAGGGTAAAGTTAGAAAACGTGCCCCACTTTTGCTTACGCTTTTGAGATGACAGCATAATCAGCCTAATATAATGTTCCCACTGCTGAAACACAGGCCTCCTCTCGGTGAGAGGAAGTGGGCCGTAATCCGCCATCCAGGCCCATTGCACGTTGGTAGATGTCACATGTCTTAAAATTTTTGGTACTAGGACATGCCGGTTTCCTCACGATGTTTTCCTTCATCGTGTTGAGGGCAGTGGTGATGAAATAATTTACACAAAGTAAAGCACCTGGTTTTTTTTTTTTTGAGGGTGGGCAATTACTAAATAACTTGGAGTGGGAGGGCGTGTCAGACTTTTACTGACTAAAACCCACCCGTGTTCCTTCCGTTGCCTGTGTGCCGCGATATCCCTTTCGGACAAACTCGCAACCCTGGCAAGCATTGGCCCTTACGGACAGCAGCAGTTGATGCAGCAGCAGCGGCAGTTGGTGCTGACATCTCTTTGAGGCGCGCGTGGAACACAACGCGCCGTCGATCCGGGCCTGGTCCTTATCGGACGGCATTGCTCACGATGTTTTCCTTCACCGTTTTTGAGAGCAGTGGTGATGAAAGAAGTTATTTACACAAAGTAAAGCGCCTGCTTGGGTTCGAACCTACGACGAACTCGTAAGCCGCGGCCGTTACCACTGTACCACCATAGCTCCTCTTGAGATGACAGACTTAAGAATATTTTATTTTATTCACAATTTTTATTTACATTTCGTAAATCTCCTAACAACATTAAAATTTAATGTTATTTACTCAGCAATTTATATCTAAATGAAATACACAGAGGGAGGCTAATTTATGTAAGCACCGAACCATACTGTAATGTTATTCAATAATAGCTGAGTATTGTCAGGTTTTCAACGTTTCTGTTCTATAATAGAGATAGAAACAAAGGAAACAAATTGTATTCGAGGCAATGTCACGTGGCAAGCCGTCATTACGTCGAGACGCACTGCCAAATCCCATTTCCCAAATGTATTGTGAAGCAGTAGTCGAAAAAGAAATTTTCGAAACTACAACACTAGTAAAATTGAAAATAGCCACAGATTGTTGTTTTAGCAGCCCAGTGGCCTACTGGGCCTATGGTACCCCATAGGTACCTTCTCAGGGATGATGACAATTTTTTTTTTATAATCCGTGTTGGAGTTTTAAAAAAAGGATTATAAAAAAATATTGGACACATATTTTTTCTTTTTTAACGTAATCTTAAGATTACGGCGATACATTGAGTTAAAATGTGCCATGACGTCACGAGTATGTAGATTTTATACTTGTGACGTAGCGACCCCCACTCCCCAACTGAAATTTTGTTTTATCTAAGTAATCTTTTATTAATACGGTTGGCGCAGTGACTGAGCGATCGACTGCTGCGCAACGTGTCGCGGGTTCGATCCCCGCACGGTACAAATATTTGTATGATCTGCAAAGTCAAAGTCAAACAATTTATTTCAATTAGGCACATAAAAGGCACTTATGAACGTCAAGTAGCACTGCAAGTAGTTGTTCCGGGTCTGGGTGTTAGAGTATGTGAGTTTCTATGTTTGTAAACGCACCCACGATACAAGAAGAAAGTCTTAGTGAGGGGCAACGTTTTTATAAATAAAGAAAAAAAAATATGATTAAGTAAAACATACGTGTCTAATATTTTTTTATAATCTGACTGACAGACTATTTTTTTTTTTCCCAGGTATCATCCCAATTAGGTAAAAACTTTGTAAGTATATGATTTTCAATTTTTTGAAACCCGTTTATTTCCTAGATATCTGACAATGAGAAGCTGAAGTTTTTTTCACATCTCTTGAGATCAAGACCTTATTTGAACTCAACCTAATCCTTTTTTATGATGTTCCATAGAAAAGGATTACATTGACTCCCTCGGAGTAAGGTTCATTATGCAATTTTTTAAATAGGATCATGTCTCCGTCAATAACCGCGTCAGACAGAAACCATTATTGACTTACCAAGAACTTAATAGAGTGCTCACATCACGAGAATTTTCCATAACGCATTTCGAACGATAGCCGGGCGCTCTCGTAACCGCCGCGTCATCTTTCCGTGCGGAGGCTTTTCAAAATAAGATAAACCTCCGGGAACTCCGCCCGTATCCGAAGAGCATTTTACGAGGGTCCGACAAATCCCCGGAATGGTTCAGCGTGGTGCTCAAACTTGCCAATTCCTGTCCCCCAACCCGCGTTTCAATTTACCCCGCGTACAGTTGTCGGCTCAAATAAAACGTAGCATTTTGTTTTTCAACAATCAACTATGTCCTTGGTTGTTATTTTTATGGCTTACGTTGTATTCTCAACGGGAACATTACTTTTTGGTGTAATATAAGAAATAAATCGAAAGTTTTAATGTTTCTTGGGGTTCAAACTTGACAGTTCATATTTACCGGTACATAATATATTTGCTTTTTGAGACTTTATGTTAGATGTCCAGTATATCCACTTTATTTATTCCACAGCTCAACTCCTGTGCCTCTATAGTAACTTTATAACAACAAATACGCGTATGACATTAAGCAAAAATATGTAAAGTGACATACTTGATCATCTACACTTCATTTCAAATCGATAAAGAAGTCCTCAAGATTAGAAGCCATGCTCGTTATCAATGCAATATACAGAAGTGGTACACTTGTTGATTCTAGATTAGGGAACATTCAAGTATTACGTAACGCAATTTTTGAAGATTTTAGACTCCCCCGCCCCCCCTTGTAACGCACCATAACGTTTTTCTGTACCCCCCTCCCCCTCTCTAAACGCTACGTAACTCTCAAGTGACCATTTTTACCCTTTTTTTTTTTTTTTTTTTGAGGGTGGGAAATCATCAAATGACTTCTCCCGCTCTGGGCAGAGCGAGAGGGTGTGTCAGACTTTTACTGACTAAAACCCACCCGTGTTCCTTCCGTTGCCTGTGTGCCGGGGCCGCGTTATCCCTTTCGGACAAACCCGCAACCCCAGCAGGCATTGGTCTTTCGACCCCGTCGGTTGGTGCTGACATCTCTTTGAGGCGCGCGTGGAACACAACGCGCCGTCGACACGGGCCTGGTCCTTATCGGACGGCGAGCTGCCCATTGCTCACCGTCCGCAAGCCCGCGCCTACGGTGGCCGGAAGTCGGACCATTTTTACCCTAAAGGCGCTAAAAGTTATGTTATAGTTTTTGTCCTTGGTATAGTTTTAATTCCCTAAATTTTTATTTAAAAAAAGAAACAATGTTACGTAACGTCTTGTAAGAAAGACCCCCTCCCGCACCTGTAACGCATCGTAACATTTTACGAGACCCCCCTCCCCCCCCAAATTGCGTTACGTAATACTTGAATGCTCCCTTATAGTAAGAATCAGTACACAAGTTATAACAACAACAATTAGGTACTTACAACAAAAACGAGTTATCAACCACATACAGATAGGCACCTAACCTTACTCATACACAGATAAGCAAAATTACAAACATGTAATAACTAATGATTCATGGTCAATAAAACCACATGCTTACTATGTATTTCATGTTATGCCCTGCAATTTTTCTTCGATACTGTTCTAGGCGTAAAAAACAAGTACAAGACTACCAAGTATAAAATAACTTTAAAAAGGCCTTCGAAATGCATAAATGATGATAAATAGAACTGAACTGACTGATGAGTATGAACTATGGGATAACCATGGCAACTTATCAGAAGAAATAAATCGGACATTTCATAAGTAAAATATAGCGCCATAACAGCGTGCCAGCGGCTCTCAATCTTCAAACTGTAAAGAATGTGTAGGTAGGTAAGTAATCATCGCAAGCATAACCTCCTCGTTTTTTTATTTAAGTTGTATAAAAAAGAGCATCTTTTGTTTTGGAGAGCATCGAGCGAGATACTCGATATAAGTACGAATTTGCTTCAAAAATATATTTAAGTGAGTTTACTTATTTATTCATATCATAATATCTAGCAGTCGTTCAAACGGTTTTCTTATAACTTCATACAATTTGTAATACGAGTATGTAAAATTTAATGGAGCAACATAGTTTGTGAGAAATAAGATATATAGCACACTTATTTTTAAGAAAATGAAGACGAGTTCTTGAGCAGTATTCCCGCGGGCTTCTGCAAGCTCGTAACTACAAATTGGCAATCGATAGATGCGTATCCAAGGAGCGGGATCACGAATGCTGACAATCGTTTAGTTTCTGACTTAATTTCAACACTTATAATTGTATTTTATTCATAAGTTATACCATAATTTACAATACGTAATATACAATGTCGCCCATGGGCATGTGCCCGCCCGTATTTTTCTGAATATTCATGACAAACTATCGAAAATAAACTTAAAAAGGGGGGTCTATCTTTATTAGACTTTTTTTTTTTCAATGTCCCACTATGATTTTATGGACTTTTTTTAAAATAAATACTGTTTTTTTAGAAAAAAATGTCTTCACCTCCTTTTTTTTTCATAGTTGACCAATTTTAATTTTTTTTTTTAGTTAATCCGATAAAATAACTCATAAGCTATTAGAAATGGACCCATTTTTGCAAACAAGAACCAACCCACAGCAAATTGCTGTGGGTTGGTTCTTGTTTGCAAAAATGGGTCCAAATAATAAACAGAATCCAAATCGAGCCAATAACTTAGGAGATATGGCAAACGCTACAAAAAAAAAAAAAAAATTGAAAAACACGAAAAATATTAAAGATAGACCCCCCTTTTAAAGTTAATTTTCGATAATTTTTCATGAATATATACGTACAGAAAAATACGGGCGGGCACATGCCCATGGCGACATTGTATATGTTACGAATTCATGCCCGGTTTCTCTGAGTTAATTAGTATCCAATGATTTAGATAAGCATGGCGAATAATATATAAAATATTGCTATGGGAAGGAGGTACTGGACTGAGATGGCTTATGATTGAAAAATGAAATGAGTATGTCATTAGAAATATAAAAGCGAACAGCTTGTTCGTCTTCAATAAAATTGGTATCTTCAACCATAAAAATCTAATGAGATTTACTTTTGGTTTCTTGAATATAAAACTAACAGCTTTTCACTCGCGCGAAGCCGCGGTCATAGCTAGTTCCAAAACCAAAACACCTCACGTCGTTTCCTATTTCTTACAACAAATTCGTAATAGGAATGTTACTTTTTTTATTTAGGCCTTACAGTCTTACTTTTTTATTTAGGCCTTACAGTCTTACTTTTTTATTTAGGCCTTACAGTCTTACTTTTTCGCAAAATATACCTACAGTTTTCCCTAAGATATTTTTATTTTTTATATATATTTTTTTTTACCTCAAGAATAACTCTCCTGTCTTCCCGACGTGGATCTAGACAAGTTAGTCTTGCTTTTTAAGTATAAACCTTTGTTATTTATTAAAGTACCTAGGTGTCTTTTTGGTATTAAGAATAAACCACGGCATCATCTTCTACTAAGTTTAGTAAAGATTTAATCCTACAGTCATTTCACCTCTGATATTGCATCGCTGTCAAAATCAGACTGAACTTTTTGCTTCAATAAGCTGGTGTTGAGTTGTTGTTGCTGGTCTGTTGTAGCATCACTGTTTGGCTTCGATACAAACTTACTGTCTGTCTTTCTGAGCCAAATTAGGTCCAAGCTAAGAACCGTAGTACGAACCGTAAGAAGGGTCTGGGCTCATAAGAAATATCCCAATTTAAAAAGGTGTCCCTTTACCAAAATATTGGAACATACGTAGGTATAACTTTTGTGGTATTCACAGAGTTGTTTACCTCGTGACCCATGTATCTGTCTAAAATAGTTTTGGTTACCTACATCATAGCCCATATTTGCCCGGTGTGTCGCAAAACAAAAAAAAACTATTTAGTCCGTCAGTCAGATAAAAAAAATATATTAGACACGTATTTTTTGCTTTATCATATTAATAAAAAATGGTTTAGATAAAACGCATTGAAGTTGACGAGTTGGGGACTCGCTACGTCATAAGTCAGTATAAAATCTACCGATCAGTGACGTCATGCCACATTTTAACCATTGCCCACTCAATATATTGCCGTAATCTTTTGACTACATAAAAAAGAAAAATTATTGTCCAATATTTTTTAATAACCTGACGGACAGTTTTTTTTTTGTCAACAGATCCCTATTACAGATATTTTTGAAACAAGGAATAGGTGAGAATGGTAATGACTTCCGATTTTTTCTAAACTGTTGTCAGCTTTTAATAATACTTCTAATTTAATTAAAGTATATATAAAAATAAAGTATATATATATACTCGTATATACAGTTTTTCCTTTTGTTTTTCCATGAATAAATATAGTCATAGTATTTAGGTACATACTTTTAGCTATAATTTAATGTTATTGATTAGGTTAGTTTAGTTTAGTTAAGTTTTTTCTTTTATTTTCTTTCGCCTAACCTAGCTTTGTCAATGCCGTGAAATTCTATTAATGGCTTATGTGATAATTGTAATCATCTCGCTATCACTGAGCAGTGTATGAAGACTGTACCTAAGATGCTGTAATCTTTGACGCAACTGCTTTGACCTGTTCATTGATAGTGGGGTGAACATTCATAACCCATGTAATATGAATATAAGCTGTTGAGATTCGAAAAAAAAAAAAAAAAAAAAAAAATTACTTACTAGCTGACCATACAGACGCCCAGACGTCCTGTTCAACTCAAATGGAATTTTACATGGCCGCCAGTTTGGTTTCACGGAGATAGGTCGACGACTGACGCGATGTAAAGCTCATCAGTCACATTTCGGAATCCTGGGAGAAGCCCCGGGATGCAATTGTCATCTTCTGTGACCTCTCAAAAGCTTTTGACTGCGTTGATAACGATACACTAATCTGTAAATTACACCACTATGGAATTCGTGGACAAGCTGCTGATCTTGTTCTTTCTTATGTTAACGTGGCGACGTCCTCTGGGTGTCTAGTTAAAAATGGGCATGCCTCAAGGTTCAACTCCTTTCCTATTTTTAGTGTATATAAATGACCTATGTTACATGATGGCTAACTTATCGAATACTAGCTTTTGCCCGCGGTTTCGCCTGCGTGCATGTCGGAAAATATCCGACGGGAACGTACTACCGTGATTACATAGCTAATAGCCGAGGAAAAGGTCATTGACTCCTACTATTGCGCCCGCGTTGCCGTCAACCATAATTATTTTGTTCCGCGTAATTTTGAATCTGTGTTATCTTTTAAACTATTCATTTACAAGATTATGATGTTGTTAGCATCGGAAATAACATTGAAATTTTTATCAAATTCTGAGAGATAATAATGGCTACTGTGGGTCATCCTTAGAAGATAGACTTAAGGCACTTTTTTGGTGAAGTTTTTAAGATGCACAAACCTGTAGAACGACACACGCCAACAAAGCTCCCAGTCGGCGCGATTTTTTCCGAAACTTTATACATTTTACTCAATTTACACAAAACCATAATGAATTATACAAAAAAACCTTCCGCAAGAATACCTCCTTCCATTGGTGAAAACCGTTAGAAAATCCGTTCGGTATTTTTTGAGTTTATCGCGTTAATTCTGACAGACGGACAGACGCGGCGGGGGACTTTGTTTTTGTTAGGATAATCCTATTCGCTGACTACACTTCTCTTATTTTTTAAATAGATAGAAAAGATACGAATGTCTTACATGTCAACGATAGTCTAGGCTGCGGCTGTTCGCAGCTAATAATCGTTTACTTAATGCGAACAAAACTAAATATATTAAGTTGTCATTACCAAATGTACCCCAAATGGGTCAAAATTTAAAACTTGATGGCAAGTAACTATATGCAATTACAGAAACTATATTTTAAGGAATTATATATTGGAACTGTACACTCTAAATCTGACCCATTTTATAGATCGCGCGATCTCTAAAATGGGTCCTCGCAAGTCCCTTAGAGACAAATTCAAAGAGATTGATATACTCACTCTTCCTTCTCTTTATATCTTATAAAATATTTTGTATGTTCGCAAAAACTTAGGACTTTCCATAATATAAATACACGTAGTAGACATGAAATTGTGATACCCAAATTACCTATTATTATATTAACTTAAGGGACTCGCGAGGACCCATTTTAGAGATCGCGCGATCTCTAAAATGGGTCCTCGCAAGTCCCTTAGAGACAAATTCAAAGAGATTGATATACTCACTCTTCCTTCTCTTTATATCTTATAAAATATTTTGTATGTTCGCAAAAACTTAGGACTTTCCATAATATAAATACACGTAGTAGACATGAAATTGTGATACCCAAATTACCTATTATTATATTAACTAAAACAAGCAAGTCATTTTTATAAACAGTATCCGCTTTTATAACAAATCGCCATATTTGGTTACAGAACTTAGAGATGAAAAGCTCAAAACCCACATCAAACGTGTCGGACGTATCAAAAAAGCATAAATATTATAAAATTAAAGACTACGTTGAAGACAAGGAAGTTTGGCAATACTTCTTTCTGCACATGTGGCTTCCCTGGCACGTCATTAACGGCATATTATGTACGTGCCTATTAACTGCTCCCAAACGATGTATATTTTTTTACATTCTTCCTTGACATAATCATCTCCTTATTTGACATTATACAGGATGGCAGGGACATCGACGCGAAGCCGGCTACATAGATTCAGTACATGATTCTGAACCACCCTGCATTGAAATTTTTCGTCGGTTATGAAAAAAAAAAACAGCTGTTTCATAGAAAAGTGCAATACCTACGCGGTCAACATGTATGGAGCAGCTCGTTTTTTTTTTTTATAACCGACGAAAAATTTCCACGCAGGGGGGTTCAGAATCATGTACTGAATCCATGGTAACCGACTTCGCGTCGATGTCCCGGACACCCCGTATACCTACAATTTAATTTCAGCTCTTTATTAGTGCCTTTTGGGGACACACTAATTATTCAGATTTGTTACATAGTTTTAATGGCAATCATGTCATTTGGTTTAAATAGGTTTTTATTATTTTATTTATCTTTTATAGAGATTCTATTCTATTTCTAACCGACTTCCAAAAAGGAGGAGGTTCTATGTTCGTCTGTATGTATATCCATCGATATTCTCGTCAATTGTGGACGAATTTGGAAAATTATTTTTTCCATTTGCTAGAGGAAGCTTTTGCGGTGGTCCCTTATTTCTTTTTATTTTTTTTCAGCGCAGCGAGACGCCGCGCGGCGCAGCCGAACGTCTCTAAGTTCGCCGCGAGGTCCCGCTCCGCTAGCTAATAGTAGAGACAAGTGGCCTCGACAGCTTCAAGCTGCACCTCGCGGTGTCGCGCTGCTTCACACGGCTTCGCCAGGCGCAGGACGCGCCGCTCTTGAACGCCACGCCTACCGCCGAAGCAGCGCTGCGTCGTGATGCGTCGCGGGACATTTTCAAATTATCTCAATTAAAAATGTATCTTTTTCTGTAGTAAATAAAGTTTTATTTTGTATCACTATCTTCAACAGT
Organism: Agrochola lota; assembly: GCA_947364205.1. Taxonomy (NCBI): domain Eukaryota; kingdom Metazoa; phylum Arthropoda; class Insecta; order Lepidoptera; family Noctuidae; genus Agrochola; species Agrochola lota. Next base: position 9,010,410 of record OX376223.1, on the reverse strand, counting down.
GCGCGCAGCGTCGCTTCGCGTCACGTCTCGGTGTGAACTGACTCTTAGTCTATGTGGATGATGCTACAATAACAACAATTTCGAAGTAGAAAAAACAACCGTATTCTGTACGCACACTGCCGAGGTTTTACGAGGGCCTGCCCTACCTGCGGAGCCTGAGCTGAGAGGCCTCCACGCGCTACCGACGCTCGCTACCTGAGGTCTTACGAAGGCCGTCTGGCCTCTTACTGAGCCTGTGCTAACAGGCCCTCAAGTCTGCCACGTGCTACCAAGGACGGTACCCTTCCTAATATAAGTGTGCGAGTGCTTAGTGATCAGTGACCTTGATGATGAAGTCTATCTCATTTTTCGTCATCCTGTCGGGACTTCGCCACGTCCACTTCCTTTGGGGTAGTTCCTTCAAGAATGAATTCATCAAGAAAAGCCCCTCCTTCTCCAGGAAGTTGACAAGCATTTGCCTCCTATGATTTCCGCCGCCGAACCCGTAGGATTCTACTACCAATTCCTTGCAATTCTGTACTCCCACTTTAGCGTTAAAATCCCCCATGACAATGTTGGAGTGGGTCATGAGTGGGCCCTAGTGGTGGAATGCAGAGGTCGGTGCGTGAACCAGAACAACCTTCAGGCTTATACCTGTCGGTTAGCTTCACGCTGACCTGTTCGAGACACTGGAGACTTCCATAATGTTGTCACAAAGGGATTTGCTTAGCAGGAACCCGACTCCGCCTTGGGATAGCTGGTCTCCCTCTCGAAAATACAAAAGGTGACCCGACTCAAGGGTTATTGTGTCCTCTCTTTGGACTTCACTCAACCCAAGAATGTGCCAACAATTTTTTTTGAGTTCTTCTTCTAGCTGCACTAGGTGTCCGTCGAGCTGTCTCGTACTTCCAGGCCAGTTTGGCGGCCATTCGGAACCTGGTCTAGTCTTTAGCTGGCGCCATTTAGCTGAGAAGTTTTAACGGAAGTAAAATTCCAACATGCAGTTAATAAATAGGTATAATTATATTCATTCCGTACTGATCACACTTGTTGTGGTCATAAACGTCATCATAGATAATAATAATTATTATGAAGTCATACTGGACCTATATAAGCGACAACAAATAGCAGTTGTGCTAACAAAGAAACCAGTTTCCTATCGCGTTAAAGATGCATTCCGTCAGTGTAGTGTTGATTCTTGCAGCGGTCGCAATGGCGAGCGCGGCTCCTAACCCACATGACGACTTGAGCAATGAAGTCTTGAAAGATTCTGCCTTGTTCGAAAATTTTCTAAAGGAAGAACACATTAATTACACAGATGTCGCGGATAAATACGACGACTACCTTGGTTTTTTTGTACTTTTCGATCTGATCGATAAGGCCTTGAACTCTAATGCAAATTCGACATTCGGTGATTACACAGAAGATGAGAGGAATAAGACATTAGGATTAAAAAGTTAGTAACATTTTATTTGCCTGTGCGTCTACAATAACAAAGACGGAATTGATTACATTATCAGGAAACCTTTCGTTTTGCAACTAGTTATAAAGTTTGTTAACGAAGCGAAGCTATGTTCGTTTAGCTTTCTTCCACGTATTTTTATGCTCCGGTTCACAACGCATACTAAGCGCCCCTCCGCGTCTTTTAGCGTCTAAAAGACGCGGAGGTAAGCTAATAAACGAACGTTTCGCATCGTTCCTAGTGTGGCCTGCGTTTTAAATTATAATCCTGAGTTAAAAACTAACCTCGATATTCGATTGCTTGACATTTTGTAATCTGGTATTTTAATCCATTATAGAATATTGATTCAAATTATTCATCTGGAATTGTAATTATTGTGTGAAATAGGTATTACTTTAATAACTTGCGCTTTTTATATCAGCAACAATATCAATCAATAATGAGCACATGTGATTTGTAGTTTTATGTTTCCATTACAATAACAGTAATAATGTAAAAAAGCTTTCTTTCTTTCTTTTCAGAATCCAAGAACTGAATTCACTGGAAGCATGATAACTTGATAAGTAACGCGTATAAATATGTATAATTTCGAATAAAATTAATATATTAAGAACCTATTGTGTTTGTACTCTTTTAAATTGGTATTAAATGTGAAGCTTTATACTTACATCTTGTTTATTTGCCTACCCAATGTTAGAGTCATCATCAGCCTACGGCAGTCCACTGCTGGACAGAGGCCTCCCCAATTGCACGCCATTCAGCTCGATTCTCGGCAACTTTCATCCAGCTCCTACCAGCCACCCTGCGAAGATCGTCGCTCAACCTAGCCTGAGGGCGTCCTATCTTACTCACACTCAAGAACACGTCTACCCAAACGGTCGTCGGTTCTACGGCTAATATGGCCGGCACATTGCCACTTCAGCTTGCTTATTCTGTGAGCTATGTCGGCAACTTTGGCTCTCTGCCGAATTACCTCAATCCGGATTCTATCACCAAGCATAGCTCGCTCCATAGCTTGCTGAGTGACTTTGAATTTATGGAGCAGCCGTACGGTGAGTCCACGTTTCTGCTTTGGATGTCATAACAGGTAGGACGCTGATTGATGACTTTAGTCTTTAGGCTCTGCGGAATAGGCTATAAGCAGACTCGACGGAGTTTCCCGAACGCTGCCCAAGTCCCTCAAGAGCACCGCCATTGACAGCAATAGGTCCCGGAGTGGCATGTTCATTTCTCACCTCGATTTCGTCTTGCCCGACTTCTGGCAGGTCTTCCGTGAAATGGCGCGTTAGGGATCAGGTTGAGATGCATGCGATGCGTACTATTATCTATCTATTATATTAGCAATAGAAGTTGTCGACTTCCGAAAAGATCTCCGGCGTCGAAACGACGGTATCCCCACTAGATTTGGTCTACTTCGCCAGGTGGCTCCTCTCAAGTGATTGGACGAACACTTTCGACCTCCAATTTTGCTTAATCGCTTTCTCTATAGAGCTTGTTGTAACGTTGTGGCTTCATTTAGTCGACTAACTACATGTTACTCAGTGGTTAAGCACATCACTAAAGTGCAAGCCCAACACTAGTTGATTGACATTACTCTGTCAGTTCCTCTGCGGCCAGCTATACTAGCGGTTCATCCTCTGATTAAAACTATGTGCCCCGAATGTAGGGTGATAGATAAGATAAGATATTTTTATTTGCATAAAACATGGTATACAAGGTGTTATTACAAAAATATAGATCGAACATGTTTTGCTTAAGTTCACCATTATTAGCTATATACTCTGTACAGTATGCTATTTAGTATGTCATCTGCAGAGATTACCGTTCTTTATGTTCTATATGCAAAGTAAAAGTCAAACACAAATAATTTATTTCAATTAGGCACATGAAAGGCACTTTTGATCGTCAAAACTTACAAAACAAAATAAAATTGATTCTAGTCGCCCCTTCTAAAAGTTATATAATTATATGTGAAGACGATGCACCTAGAACAAAATTACTATACCACAATAGGTAATAAGAATTAAAAATTAAGCGATTGCTTAATTTTTAAAGCAATCGCTTAATTTTTAAGATAAATGTGATAGATACATGGTGCTCACATATTTACAAACATTGTAGAACTATATGATGTTACTGAAATTCTAACAAATAATACAAGTTAACCATCGACCAAATATAACCAAATTGGTCTAGCTCTCAAGTGATGCGCTTAACAACGTACATGCCTTACCAGTATTTAATTTGCATGTATTTAGATTTATTACTCTATCTTCCCATTTTTTTTTTACCGTCAGATGGCGGTATAACCATTTCTAAATAAAACTTCACTGCTAAATGGCACAGACTAGACCGGGTAACGAATGACTTTGGCGACGTATAACGGAAGCACGTGACAATTCGACGAACACCTAGTGCAGCTAGAAGAACTCAAAAAAATAAGGTGGCACATTCTTGGGTTGAGTTAAGTCCGAAGAGAGAGGGAGAACACAATAGCCCTTGAATTGGGTCACCTTTTATATTTTCGAGAGGGAGACCAGCTATCCCAAGACGGAGTCGGGTTCCTGGTAAACAAATATCTTTGTCAATGGAAGTCTCCAGTGTCTCGAACAGGGCAGCGTGAAGCTAACCGAGAGGTAGCCTCAAGGTTGTTCTGGTTTACGCACCGGCCGCGGCACACTCAGATGACGAAGTGGAAATAACCAAGGCCTTGGATTCCGCCACTAGGCCCCACCACAACATTGTCATGGGGGATTTTAACGCTAAAGTTTGTGGTTTGGCATCAAAAAGAGGCGAATGCTTGTCAACTTCCTTGAGAAGGAGGAGCTTTTCTTGATGAATTCATGTTTTAAGAAACTCCCTTTAAGGAAATAGTTGTAGCGAAGTCCCTATTGGCTATGAAGCGTTCCAGTCAGACCTGGAAAACCGATTGCTGCCGTGGACCAGGACGTCGACCAGGCGCTCGAACAAATGGTGGAAATCCTCAGTGGGGAATGTACGCGATTTTGCAAAATGAGGTCCGGGTAAGAAGCGCAAAATTTCGGAAGAGACTCTGAGTTTATGCCGAAACAACGTAAAAACCCACCTATCACTTCGTTAGATCATCGGACACTCAACAAACATATTAGAACATTCAACGGTACGACGTGACCTCCGATGCTCCAATGCACTGTAATAGCTAGGGCTGCGCAGGTAGGCTGCACAGGCCGTTGACTGAAAGGTTAGGTTAAGAAGGAATTGAAACAGCAGAATAGATTAATACATATATTTTAGAAACACGGCTAGTTCGTGGGTAAGGTCACTGATCACTAAGCACTCGCACACTTATTTTAGGAAAGGCACCGTCCTTGGTAGCACGTGGCAGACGTTCCTGCGACGGCCTGTTAGCACAGGCTCAGCAATAGCCTGGTCGGCCTTCGTAACACCTCAGGTAGCGAGCGTCGGAAGCACGTGGAGGCCTGTCAGCCCAGGCTCCGCAGGTAGGTTGCGGTTGGAGGCCGTAGGTAGGGCAGGCCCTTGTAAAACCTCGGCAGCGTGGGTAGGAAGCGTGCAGATTTAGGCAAGGGGTCCTGCCCTCAGGCCCTGGCAGGTGCTTTCGAGAGCGCATGTTAGATGCGGTGCGAGTAGCAGCAGGTCGCATGCGATGAGCCAGCTTCTTCCCCTTTCCAGCGACCAAGGCACGGAGAAGGAGTAGACGGTAGCTTAACACATCGCAGCGGCTTACAGTCAGAAAAAATAAGAGGTTAAGTATGTCACACGAGGCATAATCTAAACAAAATCAAACTGGTTGCTAATTTAATTGTATAATTTATAATTTTTTTGACATTGATTTTTCATTCTGTAATTACTTTAACTCACACACTGACTGATTAGGCGACTTATGACTTATTAACTTGTTAGTATTAGTTGTTAAAATTTTTGTAATATTGTACTTCTACAATGTTTGTAAATATGTGAGCACCATGTATCTGCCTCATTTATCTGTCATTGCTTCATTTTTAGGGTTCCGTAGTAAACAAGTAACCCTTATAGTTTCGCCTGTCCGTCTGTCTGTCTGTCTGTCTGTCCGTCTGTCTGTCCGCGGCTTAGCGCAAAGAGGGTTAGTACTAGAAAGCTGTAATTTGGCATATGTATACATATTAATCATGCCGGCAAAGTGGTAAAATAAAATCAAGAAAAATATTTTTTTTAGGGTACCTCCCCTACACGTAAAGTGGGGATGTTTTTTTTTTTCCTCATCTACCCCATGTTGTGGGGTAACGTTAGAAAGGTCATTTAAAAATATTGTGAGTTTTAGAAAAGCATTTTTAGATTCAGGGATCCGTTTGCGAAATATTAAGCTTTTAACTGATTTTTTTTGTTAGAGTCAAGTGTCCTCCCCCTCCTCTTCTACCTAAATGGTTGTACTTGGACTGAAAAAATTCACAACAGTAGTACATATAACGAATTTAAAAGGAAAACTATGAGAGCTAACGAGGCTGTACAGGTTAATGAGAAATAATCAACCAACTTAAATTTGCAGTTTTAAAAACATGATCCCCCATACATTTCGTATGGGAGAACACGTTTTTCAAGTACAATGTTAAGTTTGTTCTTGGGATAAATTCATCCCAACTACGGAACCCTTCATTGTGCGTGGTCCGACATGCACTTGGCCGGTTTTTATTAAGTCTTTTACCTATTGTGGTATAGTAATTTTATTTTAGGTGCATCGTCTTCACATATAATTATATAATTAATGTTATAGCCGGGCTGCTTAGGAATCACACTATAATCACACAGATCACACAAGTTACAATTGACGACACGGTTGGCGCAGTGGCTGAGCGATCGACTGCTGCGTAACGTGCCGCGGGTTCGATCCCCGCACGGAACAAATATTTGTATGATCTGCAAGTTGTTCCGGGTCTGGGTGTTAGTGTATATGAGTTTCTATGTTTGTAAACGCACCCACGATACAGGAAGAAATTCTCAGTGTGGGGCAACGTTTAAAAAAAAAAAAAAACTAACAGAACTTTTGAGTTAAAGCGCGCGCACATTCGCTCGCTAGTGACAGCTTACATATCTAACTGGTGCTCGCGCGGGCGCTCTCAGACGGGCGGCCGGGTAACCATTGTGGGTTGCTATGGTAGCATTTATATTCTGCGGCACGCTATAATGTATACAAAATATTATAAAACATTTTAAAAGGTTAACGGTGGAGTTTCCTGACTGCTTCATTCTTCTCCATACGAAAACTATCTTTTGGAAGGGGCGACTAGAATCAATTTTATTTTGTTTTGTACATTTTGACGTTGAAAAGTGTCTTTCATGTGCCTAATTGAAATAAATTATTTGACTTTGACTTTTACTTTGCATATAGAACATAAAGAACTGTAATCACTGCAGATGGCATACTAAATAGCTTAGAGCACACTGTACAGAGTATAACAGCTAATAATGGTGAACTCACCCTACATTCGGGGCACATAGTTTTAATCAGAGGATGAACCGCTAGTATAGCTGCAAATGAAATGACAGAGTAATGTCAGTGAACTAGTGTTGGGCTTGCACTTTAGTGATGTGCTTAACCACTTAGTAACATGTAGATAGTCGACTAAGTGAAGCCACAACGTAACAACATGCTCTATAGAGAATGCGATTGAGCAAAATCGGGGTCGAAATTGTTCGTCCAATCACTAGGGAGGAGCCACCTGGCGAAATAGACCAAATTTAGTGCGGATACCATCGTTTCGACAACTTGTACGGCCAATTGTACGCATCGCATGCATCGCAACCTGATCCCTAACCCGCCATTTGATCCTGTACTGAAAGAGCTTCAGGAGCTCTTCAATTCTATCCTGTTCTATGGGAGAATTCCAGAAGCGTATCGAAGGAGCGTGGTTTGTGGGCTATGAGAAGGCTTTTGAAGTTTTGTTTTGGTTTGTTTTGGAGTCTGTGCAGCGATGCCAAGTCGACTGGAAAACGCGACAATGGCCGTCCAAAGTCGTCCTGAGTGAACGGCCATTGTCGCGTTTTGTTCGCGGACTGAATATATCCCTCTGCGTCGAGGTGTGAGGCAAGGGGACGTAATTGCCCCAAAATTGTTTTCTAACGCATTGGAGAATGTGTTTAAGACCCTGAACTGGGAAGGATGTGTCATTAACATCAACGGCGAGTACATCTCACACTTGAGATTTGTAGATGATATCATCATACTAGCTGAGTCGCTGCATGACTTGCTGCAGGTGCTGGACGGCTTAGTTGATTCTTTTATACGCATTGGTCTCCGGAAGAACTTGGACAAAACCCAAGTTATGAAAAACGAACACGCCACTCCGAGACCGATTGCTGTCAATGGCGGTGCCCTCGAGTTTGTTCGAGAATACTTTTAACTCGGGAAAACTCTGCAGTTTCATAAGAACAACTTTGAGAAGGAGGTTAACAGAAAAATTCAACTGGGCTGGGCAGAGTTCAGAAAGCTCCTTCCTTCCTTCTCATTGCCTATTCCGCAGAGTCTAAAGACTTCTTCAATCAGCGTCCTACCTGTTATGACTTACAAAGCAGAAGCGTGGACTCACGGTACGACTGCTCCATAAATTTACTCAGCGAGCTATGGAACGAGCTATGCTTGGAATATCTCTGAGTGATAGAATGCGGAATAAGGTAATTCGGCAGAAAGCCAAAGTTGTCGACATAGTTCACAGAATAAGCAAGCTGAGGTGGCAATGTGCCGGCCATATTAGCCGTAGAACCGACAACCGCTGGGATAGACGTGTGCTTGAGTGGAGACCGCGTATCTGGAAACGTAAGGTAGGACGCCCTCAGGCTAGGTTGAGTGACGATCTTCGCAGGGTAACAGCTGGTAACAGCTGGATGAGAATTGCCGAGAATCGAGCTGAATAGCGTGCAATTGGAGAGGCCTATGACCAGCAGTGGACTGCCGTAGGCTGATGATGACTCTAACATTGGGTAGGCAAATAAACAAGATGTAAGTATTGTTGTAAATGAAAGACGGGTTGACCAAGACTGCTTTTATTAAGTACAGATAAAGTATTATTCCAATGACAAGAGATATCTGTCAGAACCTATTTACTTAATATACGACATGCCCTCTTTTTTTTTTTTTTTTTTTTTTTTTTTTTTTTTTTTTTTTTACCATAACTTAACACACATTACATAACATATCTAATATATCTTAGTGCAAATTTAGGTGAACATAGGTAGATATTTTATTATTATTATTGTATAGTGATCCCTAAGATTATTTATTTTTTTAGTAAATAGCTTTCAATTTTTTGTCGTGCTAGTATTGCCGCCGGTCTGCGAATGCGCTGAATTGGCGAGCCTTGTGGTGGAATGGGAGTGACACAATCATCGCTTGTCCCGGGGCTGTCATCGCTACCACTTTTGGGACTACTCCAAATCTCATCATCGCTCATCTGTTCATGAGATGAGCCGGGGGTTACATTGCCATCGGTTGGCAGCGTAAGAAGATGCCGTCGGTTTCGCCTGAATCGCCTACCCGTATTGTCTACGACAAAATAAGAACGAGGCTGAGCCGCGCGGCCTACAATTCGTGCAGATTTGCGTTTGCCGTCGTCAGTAACAAGCACCGTTTGACCGGTCGATAACATTGGTAGCGGTTTCGCTCGCCTATCATAATACGTCTTATCGGCCTGCTGTTTACGTAACATCTCTTTGTAATCAGTCTCATTATTTCGACTTGGCTTTAACTTTTCAGCGTGCGATGGTAACCTAGTATTGAGTCGCCGCCCCATTAATAGTTCCGAAGGTGAACTGATTCCATTACGTGGCGTAGCTCGATAGTTTAATAGCCCTAAGTAGAAGTCTGTCCCCGAATTTATGGACTTGATCAAAATATTTTTAATTATCTGAACACTCCTTTCACTTTGCCCATTTGATTGAGCATAGTTTGGCGAACTAGTTGTGTGCTCAATGTCCCACTCTGAGCAAAAGTTATCAAACTCTTTTGATGCGTAAGCCGGACCGTTATCAGACACCAACTCCTGCGGGATCCCGTGTCTCGCGAATTGATCTCGCATGGCAGTCACTACCGCCTTCGTGCCAATGTTTGTTAACGGATTTACTTCTATGAAATTAGAAAAGTAGTCTACTAGTATTAAAAAATACTTTCCTGCATACTGAAAAATGTCTGAGCCCACTTTGGCCCACGGCAAGGGCGGTATGTGATGTGGCATAAGTGGCTCTCGTGCAGGGTGGTGCGCACGCTCGACGCATGCATGACACCGGCGCACCATCTCCTCCACGTCACGTGACATGCCCGGCCAGAACATCACCTCGCGAGCGTGACGCTTACACCTGTCTATGCCCATGTGGCCGTCGTGTAACCTACTCAGCATTTCCGACCGAACACTTTTCGGTATATAAACTAGATTATCTCTAAATATGATTCCATCGATGAAACCAAAGCTACCTCTATACGACCACTGACCTCTCACTCGTTCGTCAACTGAATATTTATTCAGCGGCCATCCTCCTTGTATATATTTTATAAGCAATTGACATTCTATATCATCTTTCATGGCGTTTTTTATAAGTTTTATTTTGTTGGCACTGAAACGTATGTTTTCTATCAGAAAACACGATTGTTCTTCTACTTCCTCACATACTTTTTCTGACATAAGTTCGGGTAATGCCGCTCGCGATAAAGCGTCTGCCACGTACATGTACTTTCCTGGCTTATATATGACGGTAAAATCATAGCCTTGTATGCGTAGCATCATGCGTTGGAGACGCGTGGGGATTGAATCTAGCGGTTTTTTAAACAACGCCTCCAACGGCTTATGATCGGATTCCACAGTGACGTCATGGCGTCCATAGACGTACTGATGAAACCGTTCGAGAGCGTAGACAATCGCGAGCAGTTCCTTCTCTATCTGCGCATACCTGGTCTGGGTGTCAGTGAGCGTGGCGGAGGCGAATTCGATCGGGCGGCCCCCTTGCAACAGCACGGCGCCCAGCGCGCGAGCGCTCGCGTCCACCGACAGCAGCACGGGCTCGCGCGCCGAGTACAGCGCCAGCACGGGTGCCGCGCATACCGCGCGCTTCAACTGCGCCGCTGCCGACTCCTGCGGCGAGTCCCATACCCACTCGCTATCTTTTTTCAAGAGATTGCGGAGAGGAAGTGCTATCTCTGAATAATTGGGAATAAATTTGGATAGGTAATTTATCATGCCCAAAAATCTCTCAAGCGCTGGCCTGTCTTCCGGAGCTGGCATTTCCTCTATCGCTTTTATTTTGTTTCTATCTATGGCCATGCCCTCCGCGCTAAAAACGTGGCCTAAGTAACTCACCTGTCTCACTTGAAACTCACATTTAGCTTCATTAAATTTTATACCTGCTTCTCGCGCCCTATCTAGCAATCGCTTCAGACGCTCATCGTGCTGGACTTTGCTGGAGCCCCAGCAGATCACGTCATCGATGAATGAGTCGACTCCCTCCAGGTCTTCAAGTATCTGTCGAATTTTATGATGGAAAACCTCTGAAGCGCAGTTGATTCCATACGGTAAACGCAAAAATTGGTATCTACCGAACGGCGTCCCGAAGGTACAAAGGTCAGCACTGGCATCGTCAATTTCTACCATCCAGAACCCACAACGAGCATCTAACTTACTAAAATATTGGGCCCCCTGGAGCTTAGTTGCGATCTCCGTCAGCGTCGGCAGTGGGTAGTGCGCACGCCGCACGACGCGGTTCAGCGGCCGCGGGTCGAGGCACACGCGGATGGTGCCGTCCTTCTTAGCCGCTACTACGATACCGTTCACCCATTGTGTCGGGTGAGCCACCTTACGGATCACTCCCATTTTCTCCATGCGCACCAATTCTTGCGATAACTTGTCACGAACACCTATGGGTATTTTTCTAACTGGACAGATTGACGGCTGGGCGCACTGATCTATTACAATGGTATATTTACCGGGTAATTTACCTAAACCTTGAAACAAGTCTGCATAGGAATCTAGGTTGAGGGACAATATACGTTTCACCATTCCCAGCTCTTCACAAGCATATCTACCTAACACACTTTGGCAATCGAAGTCGGCAATAATGAAACGTAACGTATACTCAATGTTTTTATAAGTACATTTTAGATAACAATAACCAGCTATCGGTATATAATTGCCACAAAATGATTGTGCCCTCGTGTTATCTGAACTTATAATTTCGTTTGGCAGCCCTAGTCCCTGAAATGTTCTAAGTGAAATTACATTTAAATCTGATCCAGAATCTAACTTAAAACTTTCAGTTGCCCCGGTACATTTAAAAATCAAAGTTTCATACCATTTAGAGTCCTTACGATCCATCTTCCCCGATAGCAAAGAAATATAGTACAACCCGTCGTCATCCTCACTGCCAATCACGTCAGCGTCAGGCTTGACACCGGCGTTGATTTGTAACACTCGCCTACGCAATTTCGGACACATGTTCTTAAAATGTCCTCTTTCATTGCACCAGAAGCACATTGCATTTTTAGCCGCGCATTTATAGCTATCACAACTACCTATACCACACGCAGCACATAACACTTTTCCAGGCACACCTTGCTGAGCGGGCGCGCCACCCATTCCGGCCGCCGCACCACGCTGCGGCTGGCACGCACCGGCCCCGCGGCTGCGTCCTCGCCAGGTCGTTACCGCCGCGCCGGCGCCGGCTCGCGCTGCTACCCTGCTCGTGCCCGCGCGGTACGCACCACGCGCGTACATCGCGTCCACTGCTACCATCTGAGTCTTGGAGCCCTCTATCTGCATCTGTTCCTCCGTGGACATCTCGTTAGCTTGACAGACTTTTACTGCTTTTGCCAGAGTGAGATCGTCTGCCCGGAGTAGTCGATCGCGCAGCTTGCTGTCTCGAACCCCACACACGATCCTGTCTCGCACCAGGCCCTCTTCTAGATGCTCGAACTCGCATCGCTGAGTGAGAAGTTTAAGGGCCGTTACATAGTCGTCTATAGATTCACCTTCTTCCTGGTTTCTTGTGAAAAACTTGAATCGAGCCATCGTAGTGTTTTGTTTCGTTCCAAAATGTTCATTGTATTTGAGCACGAGCGTATCAAGGCATTCTTTGTTTTCGTCTTTGGTGAATTTAAAAGTTGTATACACGTCGTACCCCTCCGATCCGACTAAATTCACCAATAAACTTGCTTTGACATCAGTCGTTTCTTTGTGGACACCAGACGCTTTTAGAAACACGTTGAATTGCTTCAGCCATTTTTGCCACGCTTCGGCCCGACTAGCCGGCCCACCTTCCAGACACAATTCCGCCGGAGGCCGTGCGTGTTCCATTCTTTTCAGTTGCTTACAATAATCACTATCACTTTTATTGTCTTTTTGAGCTTAAACCGGGATTAATGGGTGTTAATTTAAATTAATTATTCAGCACCGCTGTCACCATGTTGTAAATGAAAGACGGGTTGACCAAGACTGCTTTTATTAAGTACAGATAAAGTATTATTCCAATGACAAGAGATATCTGTCAGAACCTATTTACTTAATATACGACAAGTATAAAGCTTCACATTTAATAACAATTTAAAAGAGTACAAGCACAATATGTAGGTTCTTAATATTTTAATTGTATTCGAAATTTTACATATTTATACGCGTTACTTAACAAGTTATCATGCTTCCAGCGAATTCAGTTCTCGGATTCTGAAAAGAAAGCAAGCTTTTTTTACATTATTACTGTTATTGTAATTAAAACATAAAACTACAAATTACATGGGCTCATTATTGATAGATATTGTTGCTGATATAAAAAGCGCAAGTTATTAAAATAATACCTATTTCACACAATAATTACAATTCCAGATGAATAATTTGAATAAATACTCTATAATGGATTTAAAATACCAGATTACAAAATGTCAAGCAATCGAATATCGAGGTCAGTTTGTAACTCAGGCTTATAATTTAAAGCGCAGGCCACACTAGGAACGAAGCGAAACATTCGTTTACTATAAACGGAAGTATGAAAAGACGCGGAGGAAAGCTATCCTCCGCGTCTTTTCATACTTACGTTCATAGTACGCGGTGTGAACCGGAACATGAAAATACGTGGAAGAGAGCTAAACGAACTCAGCTTCGTTTCGTTAACAAACTTTATAACTAGTTGCAAAACTAATGGTTTCCTGATAATGTAATCAATTCCGTCTTTGTTATTGTAGACTATAGATATAAGAAAGAAGGAGATATGCCCGGTAGTTGAAAATGTATCGAAACCCAATGTCTTCAGTAGATCCCCTCTTTCTTACCACAACTACACATGCAGATCAGTAAACCCAATAAATACGAGATCGCGCTCACACTTGCAATTTATAAATCAGAACGTACTACACAATCAATTATAAACCTTATCTCATCAAACACAGCGTGCATTTACTATGCACCGTACGACTCACTCACTCGAAAACATTGATCGCTATCGTTGTGCTGTGCAAAAGTCATTTATTTTACATATACGCTAGTGATTGACCAAATCGAAAAGTTATCGATTTTTCCATTTAATACTGTAAAAAAAATTGTGGTCCTGATTGTAAAATAAATAAAAAACGATTAATCCAAAAATATAATAATGGAATGGATGAAATAAACATTTGTGCCTCAAAGTGAACCGAGCATATGGTGCTAGTTTTTGTAGGGAACCAGTTAGGTGGCCTGCATGGGGCATCAATCCATTCCTTTTTTAAATTCGCATCTTTTGGGAAGCTGAAAAGATACAATAACAACGTTTATATCATTTACATTTATCCGAAGCAGCTACATCTAAACCTCACTAAGCAGGCTTTTGTTATAAAAAAATCCCTAGTTAGTAAAGAAATAGTTAAATATATGAAAGCAAACCCACACCCTTGCATAACAAATAAATAGCATGGATATGTTGACTTTTTTTAAACAAAAGTCACTAATATATCATCTGAACCATGCCGATTACTATAACGCATTCAAAGCTTTTGAAGACTTTAAAATACCAAAACCATAAAAAGTATAGAAATAGCTCGAGGATAAGGCATAATATACGATAATTCAAACCCAAAAACACTCCACCTAAATTTTTATTATCTTACTTTACGACTGTTGGTTACGCATGTCTCTACTACGCTGTAAAATAATCAAAATAAGTAAAAAACATTATTTCACATCGATCTTCCAACTGGGTAAAACGTTTGACAAATTAAATAATAAAGTTTAATAGCAATAAATTCATTCGACAATCGACATTGTTGTCGATAGCGTCCGTTGGTGGATCTGCACAAGTACATCACTAGCTCGTCGCCAGACATAGCGACCGTATTGCGCAATGCATCCGCAGGTCACACTATCGTTTTGTTATTTTTACATTGCTTATCCAGTCCCTTAGCAACATATTTAGGTAGTACTTAACGAGCAATATATTTCGTGCAAAATAGTACAGTCGCTGTGATATTTGAAAATAAAAATAACGTAGTAAAAGCAAGAAATATTTTACGATTTGTTGTTTTTCATAATTTTAAAGACAACTATAGTAAAATACATGTACTTACACATGGTAAGCGATTCCATGATTCACAAAGTTTTTGTTTTGGCTTCGGTTTTTACAAGAAACCACTGAACAACACGGTATTCTTATAATTTGTCCCGATCACGGCCGAAAGCATACTAGTTCGCGGAGACGGCCATTTGCCTATGCAATGAGCACTATGATCAAGATGCGCGGACACAGACACGCCCCCATGCCACTTCTCCTGTTATTTATATTTCTATGTTGTAGACGCACAGGCAAATAAAATTTTACTAACTTTTTATCTTAAAATCCAAATGTATTCTTCCTCTCATCTTCTGTGTAATCACCGAATTTCTTAATTAATGTCGAATTAGCATAAGAGTTCCAGGCCATATTGATCACATCCAAACCTGCGACAAACTCAAGGTAGTCTGCGTTTTTCTCCGCGGCATCTGTGTAATTCATGTGATATTTTTTTATGAAATTTTCAAACATGGCTTCTTTGCTCAAGTCGACATGTGGTTTAGAAGCCGCGCTCGCCATTGCGACCACTACAAGTATCAACACTACACTGACGGAATGCATCTTTAACACGATAGGAAACTAGTATCTTTGTTAGCACAGCTGCTATTTGTTGTCGCTTATAAAGGTCCAGTATGACTTCATAATAATTATTATTATCTATGATGACGTTTATTACCACAACAAGTGTGATCAGTACGGAATGAATATAATTATACCTATTTATTAACTGCAATTTGGAATTTTACTTCCGTTGTTCAATCACAACTTCACCTCTCCACTATGCGTAAGAGGAGACAGGTAGAAAACCTTCCACCTATGTCCCTGAACACACCTCAACTCCTACGCCTTTATAGGTAACTTGATAATAAAAAATTACGTGTTAAATTAAAAACATTTTTAATAAAGTACAATAAAAAAAAAACATTTTATTTTTATTAAAATTTCCGTGGAGGTAAGTAAATGTTTATTTTTGAAATAATATATTAGTTTTACCAATTGTTTACATAATATAACCAAAATGTTCCTGTTATCTATTTTGTCTCAATTTATATTCACAAAAATTTGTTTTTGTTTTTTTTTAACATTGATGCGGTCCTTGAAAAATATGATTTTTTTTATACGACTATTATTTGAAGAGCTAAGTTCATAAACTTTATTCAAGAAAAAAATTGCCGTTGAGATTTAGTGCTGGGTTCAAACCTAATTTCCTCGGCCTATAAGTTTTCCATGTAAGTCTAGTGTCTGAAGGCTATAAATTATCATGTTTTGATATGGGGGATAAGCAAGATTGCATTATGTTCTTATTCTTCTATAGTTTACCGCAAAAAGTAAACAGACGAGGTAAAAGGTTAGAATATTGTATTTGATTTATATTGATTAAAATATTGTAGATAGTTAACCTTTTAAGTGATTATTATCGCGCTATACCTTTATGGAGCTAAGCAGTCAATCATGATGACACATGAATAAGAACGGCTTTTTTTAGTCTTCTGTCAAGAAAGCAATTAGCTTAGCTGTTTAACGACTGCTTCGCAAATCTGTGGTTGTAAGTTCGAATCTATTGATGTTTTTTTTTTACATTTTGTTATTTATATTTAAAATAAATAACAAAATGATGTAAAAAAAGTTTTAAGGAATCTTCCTTAAAACTTTTTTTACATCATGAACAATTGAGACAGTATAAATCTATCGACTTTCACGCAAACGAAGTCGCGGGCTGAAGTAAGTCGTTTGATAAAATGCTTAGAGTAACTACAATTTATAACATGGGCAACAACACGGCGGAAGAAACAATCATCTGAATCATCCCCATACTATATACGTAAATATATACCTACATCTATACATACATTCATACAAATAAATAAAATTGAAGTATCCTTTGTAATGTCAATATAACAGGTTTTTACTTAATATGACTATAAATACGGTACTTATTAAAAAAAAACTATTTTTAAAATTGTTGCCTGTCTGTCTGTCTGTTTGTACCGGGTTATCTCCAAAATGACTGGACCAATTTTGACAACACTTTCATTAACAAGAAGCTGATATTATAAGGAGTAACTTAGGCTAGTTTTATTTTAGAAAAAGAAAATGAATTAAGTCCACGCGGGCGAAGCCGCAGGCAGTTACTAGTATAGGTATAATATAATTTAATTATTCATTCCGTAATTCTCACACTTCATGTGGTAATAAACGTCATCATAGATAATAATAATGATTATTAAGTCATACTGGACCTATATAAGCGACAACAAATAGCAGCTGTGCTAACAAAGAAACAAGTTTCCTATCGTGTTAGAAATGCATTCCGTCAGTGTAGTGTTGATACTTGCAGTGGTCGCAATGGCGAGCGCGGCTCCTACTTCAGATAAACCACATTATGATCTGAGCAATGCGAAAGCCTTGTTTGAGGACTTCATAAAGTACTACAACAGGAATTACAAAGATGACGCGGATAAAGACGCACACTACCGTGCCTTTGTCGCGAGTTTGGAACAGATCAATAAGTCGAATGACTTGAGCCCTGGTGCTACTTTCGACATTAACAAATTCGCTGATTACACCGAAGCGGAGAGGAAGAACATGTTTGGATTAAAAAGTGAGTAAAATTTTTGAAATTCATTTAAAAATAAACGCAGTTTCGATAGAAATATTGACGTATATATTCTGACATAATGTTCACATCACTTTTATCATTATTTAATAAGCACCATTGAGGTATGTATGTATGTACTATTAAGTACGTTAGTACATAATACCTCAATGTTGTGCACCGTATCACAGGAACATAGAGTTGTCAATAACAATGACGGAATTAATTACATTATTATCAGGAAACCATTGGGTTTGCAACGGTTTGTTAACCAAAATTATAAGCCCAAGCCGGTTAAAAACTAACCTCGGTATTCGATTGCTTGACTTTTTGTACAAAGAGTCAACTCTTACATTTTAATCGAGGAGTCTGTAACTAAATCCAATAAAGAATACTGATAAATTATTGAAATGACATTGTAAAATGGATGGATTTTGAAAATCAGGGTTAGGTATAATGTTTATTTTCTGGAATTATAATTAATGTGTGAAAATAAGTATTATTTTAATAACTTGCCATTTTTATACCTGCAACAATATCTATCAATAATGAGCACATGTGATTTGTAGTTTTATTATTTCAATTACAATAACAGTAACAATGTTAAAAAATGCTTTCTTTCTTTTCAGTATCGGAGAACTAAATTTGCTGAAGGTGTGATAACCGGATAAATAACGAGTATAAAAATGTATAATTTCTAATAAAATTAATGTATTATTATTAAGTACCACAAGCCACGCTCCTCTGAGTTTTCGGATTCATGCGCGTATTGTACAATTATCACTTGCTTCAAAAACGTCAGAGACTCATGGGCGGCTTTAAAACTCTGACTAATTACGTAACCTATTTTCGTAAACGATTACGACTAATCTGTTTCATTTTGACAGTTCAACAATATTCATTGCGTATTTACGTTAATGAGCGTATTTTTTGTTCGAAATTAAGAAGCAATGGATTAGAAATCTGTTTCAAAACGTTTCAGATTCTGATTGGTCGTGTATTACGAAATTAGGGTACAGGTTAGTCACTAACTACACGAAAAAGAAAGAAAGATTAACTACCTATTTTTTTTGTATTCTTTTAAATTGATATTAAATGTAAACTTTTATACTTGCATTTGTTTATTTGCCTCCCCAAAAGAAAGAGTAAAATAAAAATAATTATATCTGAAGTAATATTAAAAACTAACAACAGTTAAGAAAAAATCGGAAGTCCTTAACATTTTAATATTTTCCTATATTATTTTTCTCGAAAATTTTTGATAATTATATGCATAAAGGTAGGTCTAAGAAGTTCATATCTAACCAGTTTGAAAACAAAATCCCGTGAACACGATGACCATATCTGTTACCGGCCCGGTTCTATATCCGCCGAGCGCTGCAAGCTAGAATAGTCCTTACGGTTGTTAGATATGAACTTCTTTGATAGTACCTATGTTACACGGATTTGGCACAAGGATACATTTTTTACTTGGGATATTCGTCATGATCACCCTCTTGCCTAGGTTTCTTCTCGGAGGCCTTCTGTCTTTAGCATGGACCCGCCGATTGTAAACAGTCGGCTTAGACAGACAGACAATAAGTTATTATCGAAGCCAAAGAGTGATGCTAGAACAGAATTGTCAGTGGCAGCAACGCAACAGCAACCTTATTGTAGCAATAATAAAGATCACTGCGATTTTGACGGTGACGCAATATCAGAGGTGAATTGACTGTAGGATGCTACTCAACGTCAAGTCCTTATTAAACCTAGTGGAAGAGATTTATTCTTAAAGTCTACCAAAAACATACCAAGGTCATCATATTATAAGTTGGGGGATTACATCGCTGATAAAAATGCTTGGCTCAATGCTGACCCTGCTCCACAACCACAACTAATTGATGAACATTTGAAAATACTGTTGGAGCTGCTGAAGATGTAAGACTATCAATACTCAATACTTTATTTGCATTCCACAATATGTACTTAGGTGGTAAGTTAAAACTATATGTGATCATTATGGTCCCTGTCGGGCACAGCAAAATAATAGGAGAGAGCAAGGGTTGCAATGTACGTATAAACTTAACCTCCTTTGTATTAAATAATTGCATAGCACAGATGTGAGTACTATGTACCATTAGCTATACCATTTACTGGGCTGGGTAATATGTCTTTCATCGACTTTAATGTGCCCTGGCGGCTGAGAGTATATCATGCTCACTAAAATGTCTCGCTGATGGTGACACGTGTATTGGATCATTTAGCTCCCTTCAAAATGGTTGAGCTGAAATGATCCATGCATCATTTTCGTGAACGGTCTCCGTCAGTTGGAAGTTTGTGACAGGTCATCTCTTAGCCGCTACGGCTTATTTTAATTATTCTATTTTTGAATTGGTTGTTTCTTGTTTCTATTTCTGTACTCTGGACGCTTTTAACGTGTACGTCTTTTTAACATCGTTCTCACATATAAACATTAATAATGTAAGTTATAAATTGTAACAATATAATTTAAAAGTGTGTCCATGGAGTTTCTTGCGCATTCTTCCCCATAGGTACGTACTACGCTTTGGATTCAATAATAGTAAGAATCAATACCCAAGTTATAATTATTTAGTAAACATCACAATAAGGGCGTTTTTCCACCGCACCCGTCATCAAGATGTTAACGAGAAACGAGATTATTCGAACCGATCGTGACGTCCCGGTGACGGCGATCGTTTGTCCACCTCGGCCTAACTCGGCGGTTCAGTATGTTATTTAAAACAAAAGCCGGGCGAATGGCTCCGGTGCGACGGCAGAGTGTGGACAAGATCAAAACCGTTCAGGGTCAAAATATTCAACGGTGTCAAAATGTCCAATTCCCAAAATGTCCAACTCCCAAAATATCTAATCTTTGAGAATGTGGTAAATTTGTTCAATAACTTATCAAGGTTTTAATGAGTTATTGAACAAATTTGTTTTAATACTTGTGACAAATAATGGTATAATATCAGAAAAAATATCAGCTGTTTCATACCAAAAGTTCAATACCTACTCGACCAAAATGTATGAAGCAGCTGATTTTTTTTCCGTGATTTCAGAGTTGGTCCCATAGTGAAAGTTGTTCATATTCATGGGTAGCATATGTTTTCGTGAAAATTTTGCTAATGATTTAAAAATAGCCCTGCATTATTTATTAATTACGTAAATCATTTTTTTATTAATATGTTGATTATTAACATATTAATAAAAAAATGTTTGTTGATTATAAATAAAAATTATATTAATAGTAAAACGTAATGTGGTATATTATATTTTTATTACACAAATCATAAAAATAATTATGTTGACTATTACTTGCTTAAGTAAGCAAGGTAGGACATAAAGTACTTTTATGTCTTACCTTGGTTATATAAAACTATGTTTAATGTTTGTTTCAATTTATAATTATAAAAATTATGATGTTGACTATTTTTTTATTAACAAGTGGTAGTAATAAATTATTTACAAACTATTAACACTAGGTACGAAATACAATAACTAACTACACGAATAGATACAAAAAACAAAAGGACACTTAGGCGTCGAAGTATTCATCCGCATCGCTGTCATCCGGAAACGTGCCCAGAAGACTGGCAGCATTGCCACGTTGAATGGCAATGCTAATTCTTTGGCCAAAGAACAAGCCAGCCCTCTGGTCGCGTGAAGTGTCGACCAGTCGGCGAGAAATTTCCTTAAAAAGGACACGCGCACTCGGACCCCATGACCCGAGCGTTTCGACCCCAAACGGCTCAAAACTGTAGTTACCCATGAGGTTACAGTATTTGCGCCGCTTGAGGGTCTCAGCAGCCGCTGCAGCGGCGCCAGCACAGCCTGCCGTGCTAGGAACATGAGATGGTGCAAGGGTGTCGACACAGGTTGCGTCCCACACCAGAGGCCTACCCACCTTCCAAGGCAACAACGTCATGCCATCTGGTCTCTTCCCATCGTCACGTACCAAGCCGTTTGGTTCTAATTCCGCTGGTACGCCGGCGGTGACAAGGGCTCGACGAATAATATCGTTGATGCTGGCGTGCCGTGCAATGCGACCTGCGCTCCTGTAACAGGACAGGCCATGGTATCCGAGACTGTCTACAGATTCACCGCAGAGACACCGATGCGGTGCAACACAAGGTGCGCCCAAGCGGAGACACGTAGCGAGCCGAAACAATGAGTCATCCATCATGGTGCCTATGGTGGTTGACGGGAGCGCTTGAAGCCACAAACCTGACTCCCATTCTCCCACAGCTAGCAGATGGGCACGCTCAGCAGTATTAGGTGACGTGTTTACCAGATATTTCCGTATAATACTGCAGAGCGGCACGTCCCACCGTTTCTGGGAGGACGGGTTATCAGGCAAATCCGTATTGGGACAAGCCATTTTCCAAGCGTTCAACGCATCGGTCAAACACGGTACCTCAAAATCGACCAGTGAGGAAGATAAAATGTTCCTGGTTAATTTATCGGTACTGTGGACCGAGGAGAGGAAGGCCGGTAAACTTATACTTGAAATTTTGCGGACACCAAGACCACCCAGGCGGATGGGAAGTGTGGCTTACTGCCACGCTCGGTCGTCCAGGGCCACATTTAGGATTGAGGTTAATGTATTTCTAATAATTTGGTCCACTTTTTCTAAAAGTTGTGGATGCATCCACAGATGGGAGGAACGAAGGCTATACGTGAATTTTGGTCCAAAGCAACAGTATCGAATGAGTGTGAAGGCCGAATGAATATTAATTTTGAAACGTCTTTCCGAGACATCGTTAAAATTTTGTATTTTCTGCTCAATAAACGTTGGAAAGGATTCGTCAAAGATTGTGGACCCCAGGAAGTGCAGAGAGTTTCTGTCTGTAATTTTGATGTTTGGTGCTATAGTATTAAATTTTGCTATGGTAGTATATCTGTCAGTGGTTTGGGGAAGATAAATTTCGCATTTTGATAGGTTAAGGTCTAGGCCAATGGAACTGAATTTTTCTTTTAAAAATGTTAAATCTTTTAGGACTGTGTCTACATCACCTCCTAGGGTTCCGTCATCCAAATACCATACGTTGAATTCCGAATTTAGTTGTCGAATAATTGGATTTATAGCCAAACTAAAAATGGCTGGCCCAAGGGGGTCACCCTGTTGGCATCCGACGGCTGATTCCAAAAGGTTGTCTTTATAAAGTAATTTAGAGTGGTGCCTGTAGCATTGATAAAGAAAACTGTAAATTTTGGGTATTTCTTTTTGAACTTCTGTCAACAAGGTGTCCCTGTTTACGGAATTGAAAGCGTTCTTAATGTCAACCTTTAGGATGACCTCACCTTTACCGCTATTGAGGTAAGTGGATAATGCGTGTACCGCAGCCTCACAGCCCCCTTTAGACCCGAAGCCTAGCTGTAGGGGCTGGAATTTGCTGGCCAGTGTTTCGCTGTAGAAAGCGCAGCAAATTTTGGCTGCGGTACGACGGTAAGTGGACCCTACGGCAATGGGACGAATGCCGCCATCCTTCTTGTGCAGGGCACATAGGTTTGCCCCATACAAAATATCAATGACGGCTTCGTTCACATTGCCGGAGAGCATGAGATTGATGAGGGCCGTCAGCTCCTTCAAAAGGGACTCACCAGCCTCCCCGGCGCCTGAACACATTAAGTCCTTCAGATGTTGGGGTGTCAGGCCGTCGAGGCCGCCGGCGGAGCCACTTCGAAAGGAGCACACGGCCGCACGTACTTGTTGAGCTGTAATTTCAATTGAGTTGGATTCCGGATCGGGTGGGTCAGGGAAGGAGAGGTCATCCGCCGGGGCAGGGTGCTTGCTCTCCAGAGCTGTAAGTGTCTCTGGGGAGTACGGCGCAACCACATCGCTACTAAAGATGATCCTAGCTGCACCTCTGATATCACCCTCCCCTAGTTTAGACTCCACATGGTGCAATAAACCTCTTTGGGGGAGGCGTGCTGTTAATTTGGGGTCAAAACTTTGGGCCGAAATGTTACAGTTATCCTTTATTTGTGCTGTTAATGTTTTTTTATTAGCCAAATTTTTTTGCACATGTAGAATTCTAAACGGGAAGGTGAGCAATTGCTCCCAAGCACTTTGGGAGTTCTCTCTGGTGGCGAGACGGATACAGCGCGCTAAACATGAAGCCACGGACGGTCTTGCGTCACGAGGAACTCTCTTTAAAACAGGAGTTGAATTTTTCAATTTTGCCAGTGTTTTCCAGAAGGGTTGAGCGGGTGAATTAGGTGTTAGGGAAGGAGATATTGTCGGGCAGGATGAAGGTACATTGTGGGGTTTGTGTTTCTTACCTAAATGTACCTTCAAGCCTCGCTCACCTTTAAAAAACCGTGCTTGGGGACAATGCGGGCATCTCACTAAGGCATTCAGCGATGTGGCAGGTTGACTGGCGCTTCGTACGGCGTCACTACTGTCGTCATTGTTTAACATAAATAAAAAAAAACAAAAACTACTTACACAATTTTCCTTATAAATAGAACACCATTAAACTATACAATCTAAATGAAATAACAAATATGACATATAAAAAGGATAGCTTGACTTCTGCACGATGACAGCGGCGCAGTCGCGCTGGGGGTCTGAGGCGCCGCGCCGTGTCGCCGCCGCTGTATGTCAATGTGGCGCAGCCCTGGCAACCGTTGTCGTGAGACAGCGTCGTTTTGCACTTGGAGTTATATTGGACTAATTTCTCAGCTGCAAACCACTTAAAAACGTCTTGATAGAGGCGGAAAGAGCTCAACGTGTTACACTTAAGGTTGCTGCTGGCCTTCCCTTCCGCTTTCCTACAGTCGACTTGTACAAAAAGTGGGATGTACTGTCTATAAGACAAACTTTCGATCTGCACACAGTCCTCAGAAAGCACTCGCAGCTAGTTTACAACTCGGATGTATGTGCCACCATAATTTATTGCTTAGTTATTTTATCTGGTTTGGTATTTTACAATCTAAATTTTTGGTCAAGAAATAAATTAAATTAATAAAACAAATATTACACACATTATTTCTTTGACATGACATTGACGATCTCATCTCATCTCATTGTTGACTATTGTATTTTTTTATATTACATTATGACAAAAATAAAGATTTCGGGTATTTGTAGTCTTTTCTGGTCTTAATTGTTACTTATAAATAAAATATATTTTGAGTCTTTCAGTATTTTGTATTTATTGTTTGTCATAAGTATTAAAAAAGCGCTTTGAATAGTTGGAGAAAGGGCAAAAATATATGAACCTTGGTCGAGCTACTCGACACTAAAGCCATCTATGCTACAGAAAAGATTATAAGTAATCAAATTAATAACTAATAGTGTGAAACTACTAGGGACTGACAGACTTTAGAAAAAGAGAAAATAAAAGAAGAACAAGAAAGTCCTATGATTTACTACATATTATTATAATTGCGGTATTACATGATGCCAATATCTATAATAACATTATTAAGGTGGGCTGCTGGCGGTGTGAAACCTTCCCAATGGCAAGCCCAGCATAAGTACCATATGATTGATATGGCATGTGCCCACGTCCCAATAGTGCGACGTCCAATCAAACCACGGGCAGTAATAGTGCCTGAAAGCGTCTCTTCCTTCAACCCCTCTGTTTATTAGCACATAAGTGTGAGTACTACTTGGCTATTGTACGACGTGCCTGTGTTCTTCCCCTCAGTAAGAAACTTCCTTGTTCCACTTCAATTTTGTATTCATTGATATCATCGAGTTTATTATCTCTATATAATTCAATAATATACATTCCATCGCTTAAATATTCAACACAGTAAGATCTGTGCTATCTTAATATGGTAAGTTCCGAGAGCGATCAGAATAAGGTATTCTTCATCTTATTGAGGAATATCATCAAAATAAGGAAGATTTGTTGCCGTGCGTGTAAATACAACTCGTTGTCTATTTAAGTTTTTTTAGTATGACTTATTGAGCGTGATTTTCGGAATATATTCTTTCATTGATTATTGTAAGTATCGCGTCCCTGATCGGCAGGTGATAAGAATTGATCAGTGCTGCAGCTATTCGGATATGATCAAACATATGTGGAACGGACTTATTACAATTATTAACCCGTAGAAACTTGAAGTCACGCTTGAACCTCCCGTTTACTATTTCTACTACCCATCTTACTATTGTAATCAAACGCGACTTATTCGCTTGTTATGTGGATTGCTGCTACAGACTGTTTCAGTCATTGCTAGGTGGTATATGTGCTTTGTAACCGCAAAATCAAATAGAGCTTCAAAATCAGATAGAACGTCTCTGAACCCGCGATCCAAAATAAGCTCCAATAGTGTAGTAAGACCAATTACATAGTTGTAATAAGTCTCAAGACGTTTGGTCGTCGGCGACTATTTCCTTCCGTTATAAAAAGATTATCGGTGTCCAAGAAACACGCACAGTAAAAAAAGGCAATATTTAATAGTCCGGTAAACAAGCAAATGTAATAAGGATTAACAATACGTATCAACGATAAGCGAATATCAACTGCTAGGTGCGAGTGAGTGAGTGCGATGGCAAAGCGGCGCGGTTGCGGGGCGGGTGGCGCACGAGCAGGTATATGAGCTGCGTTTGCATTGGTACTTAATCCTACCCCACTCCCC
This sequence comes from Agrochola lota, assembly GCA_947364205.1. Lineage (NCBI taxonomy): Eukaryota > Metazoa > Arthropoda > Insecta > Lepidoptera > Noctuidae > Agrochola > Agrochola lota. The sequence goes on along the minus strand of OX376223.1, from coordinate 8,984,251 downwards.
CGCAAAACCCTGTCAAACAGAAGATGTAAAGTCTGTTTTATGTAACAGGTAGAGGAAAACCTACACTACTATTATTTTAGACCTTTAGACAAAGAACTCCTCACGAGTTACCCATTTGCGGTCATACAAAGAAATAAAGTATAAAAATTTCCTTTTCATTGATTTATGGTTTGTTGGTGTTGAGTAGGTACACCAACTCATTCTCCAAGATTGGACATTTTGGGAATTGGACATTTTAAGAATTCCACATTTTGGGATTTGGACATTTTAACACCGTTGGACATTTTGACCCTAAACGGTGGAAACGTGTTTTGTATTGCCGGCACATAGGCCCGTCACAATCTCGGGCCGAGTTCTAGCGGTCGCGCCGAACTACTCGTCGGCCTGAAGGACGGCGCTCGGCGCTCGACGAACGTGTAGTGGACATGCGGCCATAGTAAATGTATCTATCGCTACTTCGGCGCCGTCATCTCTGCTTCTAAGTTTTAATTATCATTTTTTGAGCTCGAAGTGGGTTGTTTGTCAAAATGTTACATGAAGTAATTTGGCTTGAAAACTTATTATGTTTAAAGAAAAAATGTATGGAGCAAGTACGAAAAATAAATATATGCTTACTGTATACAGTAGTATTCAATTAAATTCAAAGAGATAGACATTTTAATACCTAGGATTCGTTTTTTTTTTGTTCAAGGTTAATGCATAATTTATCAATAATTATTTTTGTAGCCACATTTTTATTTGTTTCGAGCACAAAAAGTAACCATTTATTTATTAAAAAAATGTATTTGTGTTATTTTTCATATTAAAACCATTGTTAAAGATAAGAATTTAAAAAAAAAATACGACGATTTTAAAAACAAAAGTACCGTATTTCCCGGCATAGTTATAAAGTAAATATGTAAAAAAATCATAAATAATTTGACTATAACTAGATATATCCTGATTTTTCATAGCTGCTCCATAATTTTTTTTCCTGTCCTCAGTGTTCAAGCCAAACATGTGACATACTTGACCTTAATACTACTACATAGAAACCCAAAAAACAACACAAAACTTAGAAGCTTTTAACTTATCAGATGAATAAATTAGGCTAGATATAAGCAGTATATATAGCGCCATGTCTGTGCTGCGCCAGCGGATTTTAATCTTCAAACTGTGGTAAAGAATGTGTACCTACCTAAGTAAGTAATCATCGAAATCATAACCTCCTACGTTTTTTTGAAGTTGGTTAAAAACTATCATCTTTTTTTGGAGAGCATCGAGCGAGACACTCGGTATAGGTTCGAATTTGGTTCAAATAATATGTCCAAAAATTGTTTTGCTCCTATCGTGAGTCTGCTTACCTATTTATAATATCATTGTAGCTAGGAATCGTTCAAAGCGAAGTGTTTTTTCAACAGGAGCAACATAGTTTGTGAGAAATAAGATGTATAGAATACTTTTTTTTATGATTTTTACAAATTGGCAATCGATAGATGCGTATCCAAGGAGCGGTATCAGGAATGCTGACAATCGTTTAGTTTCTGACTTCATTTCAACACTTATTATGATATTATATTCATAAATTATACTATAATATACAATAACAAGCTTTGGCTGTGGTGTCACTTGTGATTTTATGATACAGTGCTACAAAATCTTTTGGCGCTTGAATAACGTTGACGGGGGCCGCCATTGGTAAACATTTTGTGAAATTGTACAAAAAAAACAAAACCGCCTCTGTGATCTAGTGGTTAGACCACCTATCTCTGGTCCCGGGTTCGATTCCCAGTGGGAGTTTTCTGCTCGGTTTGGTTGGTGTTAGGGCTTGTTCTAAGTCCGTCTGGCTAGCTACAACCACCTTATCTGTCTGTCGCCATAACAACAATGTAAACAGCATTGTTGTGTTTCGGCAGTTTGAGGTAAGATAGCTTTGGTTGAAGATTCCAGGTGAAGCTCGCTTCCTCCTTCGGCCTGACCATCAGTTAACATCAGGTGAAATGCTGGCCAAAAGCATCCCAGGCGGGGTTAAAAGAAGGCGGCTTTAGTTTCAATTATGGCCAGCGGTAAAAGATTCTTGTACAATTATACATTCTACTACATATTATAAAACCTCAACGCAACAATTATGGAATGTTGAACGTTATCATTTTGACGTAATTACGATAGCCATGTCATGATTATTTTCTTTGACTCTGTCATAGAATGTTCACCAGCGTTCGTCGAATCTAATTTCAATCTTAGCCAGCATTTGGCAAATGGGGAAATGGGGGATGCAATCTCCCCAGATTCCATCGAACCCCTACCCATTGGTGCTTTGTGCACGCAGCACGAAACACTTGACTGACTGACGTTTATGTTAATCAGAAATTAATTGACTATTCAATAAGTCCCTGATCGATGTTACATAATTATGATCGATTTAGGTTAACAATTTTTGTAATTAATAATAATTAAGATAAGCATGGCGTGCTATAGGTAGGTAGTGGATTTAGATTGCTTATGATAATGACGGAAAAAAATATGTAATTAAATATAAGTACTTATATAAATAATAATATTAAATAAAAAGACACAATTTGTTTTTTATATAAGTACATATTAATAACAGTATTTTTTTTTACAAAAAATATTCGTCTTCAACCAACCAATCTTGTCAGGTTTGGTTTTGTTTTCTTCAATATAAACCTAACAGCTCTTCACGCGAGCGACGTCGCGGTCATAGCTTTGCTCCACAACAAAAGCACGTAATTTACTATTTTTTTAAACAAGTTCGTAATAGAGATTTTACCTTTTTTGTCTAGGCTTCATTCGCTTATTCGCAAAAACATTCAATTTTCCCTAACAGTTTTTTTGAAATATTTTATGGCAGCCTCTAAAATAACCCTCCTGTCTTCACGACAATAATCTAGAAAAGTTTGTTTTGCTTTGTGAGTATAAAACTTTGTTAAAATTATTAAAATATCTAGGTATCTTTTTTAGCTTTACAGTATTTTCAAATGTTAATCAATTAGTTGTGGTTGTGGAGCAGGGTCAGCATGGAGACAAGCATATTTATGAGCGATGTCAGGACCGTAGGCAGGGGGGTTTTTGCGGGTTCAAACCCCCACGAAATATGAGAAACCAGAATTATACAGATAATTGCAATCGTACGTTAAGCGTAGTCTTACTGTATTTTTATCGACTCTGACTTTGTATTGAATGAACAACAGCAACTGCAACTTCATCATTCTCTGAGAGAGTTTAATCTATCCCAGCACGCTTAGTATATGCACAATAGAAACGGGTTTTATCGACGAAAGAATAGACAAAATGACAGATACACAATCACAATCTGTAATTTTGTCTATTCTTCCGTCGACAAAACCCAGAGAAAACCCGTTTCTATGATTATCACACTACGGGTGCAGGCGGGATGCTAAAATTTTCGAGCTCACTCCGCTCGCTCTGGCATCCTGGATTCTCTGAATTTTCTGCATAAATCGACAAATTTACTTCTATTTCTGTATGAACGGTCAAAGAGAAAGAAAACCTAACTTATTCGAAGCGGGATGCAAAAAAACTCGAGCTCGCTACTCTCGCTCTTGCATCCTATATTCTCCAAATCGGCCCCACTATACTAGTGACCTTAAAGGGTGGGTGTCCCTGTACCAAAATCGTGTAACATAGGTACCTACCTACCGTATAATATATAATATCTATGTATATCTTCTTTCTCATAATAAGGGCCTGCGCTCACTGGCGGCATCGCACGGCAAGGGATATTTATGCGACAACTAGAAATAGTATGACAATAACATTTAAATCAGCGATGCCGCAGTATCTTTAGGCATGCCGCGGCATGCCGCGACGTCTTTAGGCATCATCATTGAAATTTCAATTTTATTGTCATACATATAAGTTATATTTCTATTCGTTATAAATATCCTTTGCCGTGCCGTGCCGCCAGTGAGCGCTGGCCCTTACTGTCTAAAATAATTTTGGTTACCTACATCATACCCTACATTTGTGCGGTGTGACGCAATGAACATTCTGGAATTACAGATATTTTTTAAACAAAGTGTAGGTAAATATTGAAATGGTAATGACTTCCGATTTTTAAGATTCCGTACCCAAAGTGGCAAACGGAACCCTATTACCACAAACGTACAGATACCCAATCCCATGGTCTAATAAAACAGGGGCTGGCATTCCGGGAATGACGCATGCCTACGTCACTATCCAGTTGCCACTGTATTGCAACAAAACACGAATTAAGGAAAGATTTTCAGTCACCATTCTGTCAAAGAATATGTTGGTACAAAGCATTTAAATTGTCGTTTCGTTTGTCTAATCAAACGAAACAATTCAATTTAAACATAATCCAACGTAATTGTTATGAAAAACTCATTGTTTTAACGGATTCGCACAGGTAATAAAGGTGGTTAGGGAGTTATTATTACAAACTTCTGTGTCACCCACGTGACCACTGTATCTCGGAATGCTATAATACCTGGCGAAGTATATTATTATACCATGCCCAATCCCATTCAAAGAAATGACACCTCCCTAAGTTTGGCTATTGAGCTGACTATTTTTTAACAGATGGCAGCATTAGCGACTCACAAATTGCCAGAGACTGTAGTTTTACAAGTTTTACAACGCCATCTAAGAGTCGACTCAGCTACATATGGCGTTGTTTTATTATGATAGATTCTCTACTTCGCACATCACACGGTGCGGTCAAGGACAAGTAATAACAATGCAACAAAAATATCTCGAGTTGGCGGAAAGTTTAATTTGTGTGAGTGAGCGCTGCTTCGCAGAAGCGTGAGCATTGCTAGCATGCTTCTTTATGTGTTTTTAATAGTACGAGTATTTCAATGCATTTTCTTCTCCTCTTTACCAAATCTACTGGCTATTGCTAAACCCCTAAAACTGAAAACACGCCTTCTTCGTCCGTATTCATTTTGACAGTAAATAATTAACATCAAATAAAAACCGGCCAAGTGCGTGTCGGACCCCGCACAATGAAGGGTTCCGTAGTTTCGCACAATGAAGAGTGCCGATTCTCTTGTACACCGAACTAAACTAACTAAACTATCAATTTTAGGTAAAAAAAACGTCAAATTCAGAACAGCAAAATTGCCATTTTCACTAAATTAATAACTCAGTGCCATCTTTGTGCAGTCAAACAAAATTATGTATGTATGGTTGATCATAGGATGACATTGACAGACAAAATAGCTATCTACTCTAACGTTTTTTGAAAGCCTTTATTAAATAAAGCTTTATCGATCAGTAAAATGAAAAAGCATATAATTATGTAGGTAGGTACTTGCCAAAAACATGTTAATAGATTTCTTTCAATTCTAATATTTCTATGTAACGTAGGTACTAGATTTAAAAAAAATGCTGTTTGATTTTCCTACTAAACGTAAATTGGAGTAAAACGCCATCTATTGCAAAGAGCACTACACAAAATTATTAACGGATGGCTACTCTATCATTCTACGGGCTGGAATTGAAGTAAAAGGTTTGTTGAAAATACGTGATTTATAGGTTTAAATAGATAAATCAGCATTAGCATTATAAACAAGAAAGTTTAGAATTTTACCAATGTTACTTCAGCCAAAATCTGCCGTTTATCGCTTTTTAGTGATTGTTAATTTCATAATTGTTACCTATGCTGCCATCTATGATTTTTTTTCAAGACTAATTACAATTTGTTAGAGTTGAGATCCCATACTATTACTAAGCCTCCGCTGTCCGCGGAGAAATTAAAATTTTCACAGATTATGTATTTCTATTGCTACTATAACAACAAAAAATAAAAATAAAATAAAGTAAATAAAATTAACCCCGACCCCCATACAAGAAACGTAATTTTTTCGGCGTTTTTTGCTATATATTGTACGGTGGTACGGAACCCTTCGTGGTACGAATCGGACTCGCACTTGCCAGCTTTTATTATTACTTCAGATTTAATTATTATTAATCTTTCTTTGGGTAGGCAAATAAACAAATGCAAGTATAAAAGTTTACATTTAATACCAATTTAAAAGAGTACAAAAACAATAGTGACTTATATAGCTATTCATTTATTTCGAAATTATACATTTTTATACGCGTTAGTTATCAAGTTATCACACTTTCAGCAAATTTAATTCTCCAGTTCTGAAAAGAAAGAAAGCATTTTTTAACATTTTAATCGTTTATTTAATATTCAATACCTACTATTATGATTGTTTTTTAATTTTTTTATTGATTTTTTTTTTATTGTTGCCCATCGGCATTACAATTACATTATTAGATATAATTGAAACATATCACAAATCACATGATGTGCTCACTATTGATAAATATTGCTACAGGTATAAAAATGGCAAGATATTAAAATAATACCTATTTTCACACAATAATTATAATTCCAGAAAATAAATATTATAAGTACACTACCTACCTAACCCTAATTTTTTTAATCCACACCATTTTGCAACGTCATTTGAATAATTTGAATCAATATTCTTTATTGGATTAAAAGACAAGATTCCAAGGCCGCCGCTCGATTAAAATGTAAGAGTTGACCTCTTTGTACAAAATGTCAAGCAATCGTTATGAGGTTAGTTTATACTCAGCTAACTAGTCTGTGACTCAGGCTTATAATTTTAGTTTAAAAACCTTATAACGAGTTGCAAAACGAATGGTTTCCTGACGATAATGTAATCAATTCCGTTTTTGTTTTCCTGTCATTGTAGAAGTACAGACAAATAACAACTCTAACTTCCTGTTATACAGTGCATAATGAAGAATCATAAAAGTGATGTCATCGAAAACAAAGAATATTGTGTCAGATTACGTCAATATTTCTATCGAAACTGCGTTTATGTTTATACGAATTTCCAAAATCTTACTCACTTCTCAATCCAAACATGTTCTTCCTCTCATTTTCGGTGTAATCAGCGAATTTGTTAATGCCGAAAGTAGTACTAGTGCTCTCGGCATTCAGCTTATTGATTTTTTCCAAACTCGCGACAAAGGCATGGTAGTGTGTGTCTTTATCCTCGTCATCTTTGTAATTCCTGTTGTGCTCCTTTATGAAGTCCTCGAACAAGGCTTTCGCATTGCTCACGTCGTAATGAGGTTTGTCTGAAGTAGGTGCCCCGCTCGCCATTGCGACCACTGCAAGTATCAACACTACACTGACGGAACGCATGACTAACGCGATATGAAACTTGTTTCCTTGTTAGCACAGCTGCTATTTGTTGACTCTTGATTACAAGTTCGCTTTATATAGGTCCAGTATGAATTAATAATTATTATTATTATCTATGCTGGCTGCCGCTTATGACACTACAAATTGTGAGCAGTACGGAATTAATATATTATGCTTTTATAATATAAGTATGGGTGGGATGATTCGAATGATTGTTCCGCCCGCGCCGTGCGGTGTTGCCCGTATCATAAATTTTATTTTAGGTAAGCATTAAATAAAAACTTTTTATTTTGCGATTAAAAATTTACATTATTGCATTTACGGCCAGTTTCTTCATCAACTGCTAAAGTAATCAGTAAAAGCATTGACTTTTACTTGACCTTTACTGATACTACGGCAAATGTGTTTCTTCATTCAACTAACAGCTAAAGTTAAAGTCAAAAGAGTTGCCATTACACAAACGTCGTAATTTCCCCAAAAAAACGTGGGGAGCTTTTTTTGCGGCAGAACCACAATTTCACTGTCGTGCCAGATGTCAAAGAGTTCTTCCTTGAGTATAAATAGGGACAACCCAGACTCCTTGCTGGAGGCTTTGAGTGTAGTAGCTTAGCCACAGGAAAGCCCGGTTAAGCAGTCAGGACCTTAGTGGTCAACTGCGAGATGCCCTAGTTAGGAAAAAAAAAAAAAAAAAACGTAACAGCTTTGTAAATTCGAACGTCTGTACCTACTGTTTTTATTTAAATTGGATTGATTTTAATTCTATAATATTCATTTTAGGTGACCGATGTTTTGAATAGGTACCACATGTTAGATGTTCGGTACTTATAACTTTATGTGCATAATCCTTTTTCATTTTATTATAGTTAAAGGTAGGTATGTACCTATTTATTATAAAAGATCCCTAAACTTCTTATAGGTGACCGGTGTTTTAAATACCACATGTTAGATGTTTGGTATAAGTTTATGTGCATAATGCTTTTTCATTTTATTATACATACATAGTTATATTTGTTACAAAAGATCCCTAAACTTCTTTTTATTTTAGTAGCTTTATGTAGATACCTATTGGTTAAATTATATAAACTAAAGCGTAAACAGACTTAAGGCGAAAGCGTCAAAGTAGCCCGCCAAATTCAATTTATTTACGTTTTTTGCAATTTGCAGGTCAGTATCATGTTGTATGTTGATCTAAATATGATTTGCGGCCGTTTCAAATGTTTATTTATAGAATTATAATCATAAAAATGATCAATACAACTCTCTAAGTTCATATAATCGCATTGAATGACTAATTCATGAAATCATGACATTTGACGATTGTGCTTACTTATGGAGTTGTATTGCTGATTGTAATGATTATAATTATGTAAAGCCATATTTGTTACGGTCGCAAATCATATTTTAATCAACATAAAACCTCACACTGACCTGCAAAATATGAAAAACTAAAGAAAATTTTAATTACACGGGCTACCTTAGCGCATGCCCCTTAAAAGTGTTTAGCGTAAGTTTGTCTTGCAACAATAAACTGAGGTATGTAACTGTTTCCTTTGGCATTCTGTATCGGAACAGAAAATCAGCCTCGACCCATAAAAATGATCCTTGCGAATATTAAATCTCTTACGCCTATACGTTAAATAACGCACGATAAGTTGAACTTGAATTTTCACTAGACGGTCTTGATGCCATTTTAATATTTTATTTATAAAATAAAATGTAGGTTATAACCTACTGATTATCTTATTACACAGTGATTTATGTTAGCTAACAGCTCAAACAGGTGTGGAATATAGTCTAACCTACAACAGTACAACTGACAAAATGACCATTACTTCAGCTTTCACAGAAGCTTAACGAGCAGTAAAGGTTAGAGGCAAAAGTAACAGTAAAAGCAACAGCTAAAATTGTGAAGAAACAAATTTAACCGTTACTTTGACTTTATCACGTTACTTTGGCTGTTACTTTTGATGAAGAAACTGGCCGTTAGAGTATCGACCGTGATGTAGAATATATGGGATTTCTTTTTTTCAACGGCAAGGTTAACTAAAATAAAACCCGCCAAGTGCGTGTCGGATCGCGCACAATGAAGGGTTCCGTAGTTGGGATGAATTTATCCCAAGAACAAACTTAACATTGTAATTGAAAAGCATGTTCTCCCATACATTCCAACTACAAAGGAGACCATTTTTTTTGGGCCCACTGGTAAATGATAACGTATTTTAATCATATAACACATAAAAAAGTAACCACCTTATTATATTAAACTGACCAAAAATTATACAAAAATCTAACCGGAATAATGAAATATTAATAAAAATGTGATAAGACAAAGAGTGCCTGTTGAGGGGCGTTTTGGCGTTTACTTAAACATGAAAAAATGTTACTACGGTGCGCGGTGGTAATAGTATCGGCTTTAAATGTGTAAAAAGATATGAAAGGAACCGTAAACTTGTTTTTAAATGCTGTTTTAAAAGGCTATCGCAAATATCGCGTAACGTGGTTTAAAAATCACCGTGGAACGAAACGTAGTAAAAGTCTGTTGTTTTACATGACAGTTGACACTGACACATGACAGACAACATATTTATTATTTCTTTCCGTTTCTTTATCGGTTGCGTGAAATTGTTTCTTCGATTCTTTTCGTATTTTTATTCGAAAGATTTTGAAAATGGCATCTGTAGGTACAGCGCATAATCCACAAAGCTGTTGTGTCAATTGTGCAGTAAGATTTCAACGCAATGTGCGAAGACTAACATTTTATGATGTATGTAAAATGCCTACCTACTTTTTTCAGTTACACCCACTAGATACAGTATGTGGAAACTGCTTAATGATATTGCAAGAATGTATTCAAACTGCTCATTCAGTGAGAAGATTTGGGTATAGGAATATTTGCATTTCATGTGGTTCTTCAATTTTAAGAGCACATCAAACACATACTGTGCATGTTAACTCCGTGCAATGGAAAATTATTTTACAGTGGATACCATTGCACCAGGTAATATTAAATTAATAATTTTTATTCTAAATGATAAATCTGTGAAAATGAAAAGTCAAACAATATAATCTTTAGTCTAATAATAAATATAAATCTCTACCGTCGAGGAGAACCAATTTTATGAAAATAAAAACAGAAGAAAATAAACTGTAAAAACATGGAATTTAAGTTTAAATCAATTTACAATTAATTGAAACCAATTGGTTCCACCCGGAAGTGGTTCAACTCCAGCCATGCCTTTGCGCAAGTGGAACCTGGTCTGTCTCAAAAATAGTAAACAAAAAACTCACACACTACTAAAAAATATATATAATTAAGTAGGCTGCCTTTTGGGTTAAGGCATATTAAGATATATTTTATTTGCAATACTAATGGTCTATTTTTTCAGGTGGAACGTTTAGAACAAGTCTGTATGGCTTGCTGGCTGAGAGCCTCCCGAGCTGTGCAGAGAAACAGGCAACTGGATGAAATCAGGGATATGGAAATTCAGCCAATTGATGTTGAACACAGCAGTAACATCCCACAACCACCTCCTATGCCTATGACTGTTACGCCTGCTAGTTACAGAGCAGTACCAACAATTACTATGTCCAATTACAAGCGTGCTGCTTCTACTTCCCGCCACTGTATTTTTAGGTTATGTGAAAATACATCGAGATTTTTAGTACCTATACTACTAAAGGAAAGATTACTGATTGATCATTCATTGTATGTTCCCCGTTGTGCTCGTATTTGTGACCACCATTTGAATGAACCTCATAATGACTGGAATAATTTATACAAAATCAGTAACTGTTCAGATTTCACTGCATCTCAAATGGACGGCTTATGTTCACTACTTAAAAGTAGTGCATTTCGAAATTATAATATTGAAAACATAATTCAACATAATGCCACATTATGCAAATATTGGTTAGGCTTTACCCACTATCAATTTGAACGATTATTAATTGAGATTCCATCTATCAGTGAAAGGGTTAAATCTCCTAAAAGAAGTCTGGCTATGTTCTTAATGAAACTTCGTACAGGAGATAGTAATGAACGCATAGCTTCTCTTTTTAATGTAGCTTCATCAACTGTGTTCAAAAACCTTAATATTGTCAGGAAGTGTTTTGAAGACCAATTCATTCAATTGCATTTAGGGACAAATAACACAAGTATTCAGGAAGTTGCTCAATATAACTTGACAATACCAAATGGCTTATTTGGTAATTCAGACATGGATCCTGAATTTATGCCAGCCATAGTAATATGTGACGGTACATACATTTACGTAAAAAAAAGTAGTAATTACTTGTACCAAAAGCAAACATACAGTTTGCATAAGCTTCGCAACTTGATTAAACCGTTTTTACTAGTGTGCTGTAATGGTTATATCCTTGATGTCGCTGGACCATACCCTGCTACAGAGTCAGATACTTCTATTATGCTTAGATTGTTCACTGACAATAGTCCACTGCAAAGCTTTTTCAGAGAAAACGACGTTTTCATTCTTGATAGAGGTTTTAGGGATGCAATTCCATTTTTGCAGCCGCATGGTTACAAGGCTTATATGACTGAATCTAAACAGGCTGGTGAATATCAAGTGTCGACAATTGCAGCCAACAAGTCCCGATGTGTCACCTTGTGTAGTCGGGTGGTTGAAGTTGTAAATGGCAGATTTAAACGGGACTTCAAATTGTTCCGTCAGGAATACTTCAATACAGCATCCACCCACCTGATGCTTGACTTAAAAGTAGCAGCTGCATTAAGAAATCGATTTCATACATTAATCCGTGATAATTTTTATGCTGAAGAGATAATAGCGATTGCTCAAGCAAAACTAAACACCCCAAACCATTTAGCCTCCTACGTGGAAATGCACAATTTGAACAGAGTGAGGGTGCAATTTGCCAGCATTGATGCTAATCTTCCAGAGCTGGATAATTTTCCTCAATTGACATTCCAGAACTTAATTCTATTCGCTCTAGGAATTTATCAAATTAAGCAATCTCGTTCGTACTATGGTGAGCATGTCAGGACCTCTGGACAATACAAAATCGAGGTATACCGGCAACCTGTCCATGAGTTTGGTCCAAATAATTATCTTCTACGAGGTAGGATACAATCAAGGCACACTAGTAGAAAAACTTATTATATTTATATACTAGTTGACACCACCCCATCAATTTCTAACAGTAGGGCTGCTCTTGCTGGATATTGTTGTAATTGTTTAGTGGGCAGACGCACTGTAGGCTGCTGTGCACACGTGATGTCTGTCGTATGGTTTTTGTCTTGGGCACGGCATCAAAGTGAGGTTGAGCCACCTGCATCTTTTTTAGATGAAATACTTCTTTTAAGAGATGACTTTGAAAATGACGATGATTAACAGTACACATTTAATAAATACTTTTTGTTACGTCTCTAAGTGTTTTTTTTTTCTCCTTACACAATCACCTTAGAACATTATATTATACAATCTAATCCATTTTCGTGAATCAGACTATCAAATCGTGAAAATCTTATCAAAATCTGTCACATAGTACAAAAATGACATTGTTTTATAGTATTAATTATTGAACAGTGCACTATTTCAACTTTAAATACCAATGAAACCTATTCACTCATTAGACAATCGCTCTTGTGGGATTTAAGGTTATAGTGAGAGTAATGTTTTGATTGTCGTATTTCACAGTATTCCGGTTACATAAAGATTTGCTAATATTACCACTGTAATCTAGAGATTATAAGGAATAAACCAACATGCGATTCATTACTATACGCCACAATATGTGTTGGGCCCATTCCCCAAACAAAAAAAATTGTCTCCTTTAATTTAGTACGATAGTGCGTACTAACTTACATCTGCAGTTGGAATTGGGAGATTTACCATGTTATTTTAAGACCATAGACTTCTTATAATAAAAAACTTTCCTGTAATCTATCATTATCAGTGATCGGAGTAGGTAGATTGAACTGGGGTCATTGATCCGAAACGTATATATTACTATGGACATTCCTCCGGAATTGGTGGATTATTAAAAATAAACCGGAACTTATGTAGGAATTGTATTCTGCCAGAGTGGAAGGAGTCATTTGATGATTTGCCATCCTCAAAAAAAAAGGTAGGAATTGTAATAAAATGAGCAATTTTATTCTTTATTATTCTTCCTATTTTTTTTTTTCAACAGATAAATAATGAATTAATTTAGTTTTGATACCTTCCTTTAAATTTTGAATTGAGTAGTAATAATATCACTACCAACATTAACAATATTTAATTGAATCCGGAAATACCGGAATTACTTTCCGGAAAAATGGCTTATCCATGTTATTCTTTCTGTGTGCATTTATGATACAAGTACTAAAAATCAATCTACCTACTCCGATCACTGATCATTATTATAGAACTACACTAACGAGCAATATAAAAACCGGCCACGTGCGTGTCGGACCAAGCACAATGAAGGGTCCCGTAGTTGGGATGAATTTATCCCAAAAACAAACTTAACATTGTAGTTGAAAAACATGTTCTCCCATACATTCCGAATGGAAGAACATGTTTTTCAAACTGCAAATTTAAGTTAGTCGATTATTACTCGTTAACCTGTAAAGGCTACTTAGCTGTCATAGTTTTCCTTTAAATTTAGTTATTTATACTACTGCTGTGAATTTTTTCATAAATCCGTTCGTTTAATCGTTTTTTCATAAGTACAACCATTAGCTGGCAGGGGGGGGGGGGCACTATACTCTAACAAAAATTAGCACTTTAAAGCTTAATATTTTGCAAACGGATCCCTAAATTGAAAAATGGCTTTAACGCACCCACAATATTTTTGAACGACTTTTCCAACGACACCCTACACCATAGACTAGACGAGAAAACAAAAAACATCCCCACTTTACGTGTAGGGGTGGTACCAAAAACATTATTTTTTTTGTTTTTATTTTACCACTATGTCAGCGTGATTAATATGTATCCATGCCAAATTACAGCTTTCTAGTACTAACAGTCTCTGAGCTAAGCCTCGTACACGTACTCGGACAGATAGACAGACGGACATAGCGAAACTAAAAGGGTTCCTCGTTTACTACGGAACCCTAAAAAGCCATTTGCAAAGTGCCAAAAAAAACTAAATTGCTCCTGAACCACACAAGTTAGCTACATGAAGTAAAAAAAATCTTGAAAATAGTTTTATATGTATTTTTATGCGCTATTAATACACTTGAATGTTGCTTTTTACTTCAAGAAGCTATCTTGCGTGGTTTCGAATATATTTCATGATAAGTTTGTGACTTTTTTATAATGCTCGTGATTTTCTGTATTTTTTTCTAAATTTTAGCCGTGTGTATAAATGGTGAATGTTCATATATTTAATTTAAAATTAAAAAAATATATACTTGGGACCCTCACATTAAGTCCTTTCATTTGATAATGTCACACTGTACTTTTTTTATCGTATGTCGCAGGTCTACCTAGGAGGTTTTCGGCTATTCGTATCCAAGCAGTATGATAGTTTTTTTTATTTTTTTTATTTATGGTTAGTCTACAACCGGACTTTCCTGTGGCTGCCTCAATCAATTAAGGCCTCGAGCCAGTCACATGGTACAATGTCCAAACCTGTTTTATAATTTTCTTATTTGTTTCCTAAAAGTGACCCACTCCCATATTCAAAATTAATTTATTTACGTAACACGTCCGTGTTTGGGTCATAGAAATTAATATGACGTACTAAATTTCAACTTAATTGGTCTATTAGATTCGGAGCAAATTGGCTGTGACAGATGGGCAGACTAGACAAACACATGAGTGATCCTAAAAGGATTCGGGTTTTTCATTCGAACATACGGAACCCTAAAAAGTACCTTGCAGTAACATGGTCCACTCTCCACTCAATCACAACTTTTTTTGTTAACTGCAAAGTTAAGGTTGTCTCTCAATCCGTAATTGGAAACGCGGGCAGCCGGCCGGACATAGCTTTAAGATGCTGACGTAGATAAGACGGAACCCTAAGGCTGCGAGTCCTACTCGCACTTGTCCGTTTTAGGGTTCCGTAGTAAACAAGGAACCCTTATAGTTTCGCCATGTCCGTCTGTCTGTCTGTCTGTCCGTCTGTCTGTCCGCGGCTTAGCTCAGAGACGGTTAGTACTACAAAGCTGTAATTTGGCATATGTATACATATTAATCATGCTGACAAAGTGGTAAAATAAAATCAAGGAAAATATTTTTTTTAGGGTAACCTCCCCTACACGTAAAGGCTTGTGCAGACCAGCGCGACTTGTCGCGCGACGCGACACCGGTTATTGTTATACTGTGAAGTTTTCTTAGAAATTGTATTGTTCGTGTCGCGTCGCGCGACAAGTCGCGCTGGTCTGCACAAGCCTTAAAGTGGGGATGTTTTTTTTTTCCTCATCTACTCCATATTGTGGGTATCGTTAGAAAGGTCTTTCAAAAATATTGTGAGTTTGTCCAGACAATTTTTGGATTCAGGGATCTGTTTGCGAAATATTAAGCTTTTAACTGAAATATTTTTTAGAGTTAAGTGTCTCCCCCCCCTCCCCCCTTCTAGCTAAATGGTTGTACTTGGATTTGTGAAAAAATTCACAGCAGTAGTATATATAACGAAATTAAAAGGAAAACTATCAGAGCTAAGTAGGCTCTACAGGTTAACGAGTAATAATCGACCAACTTAAATTTGCGCTTTGAAAAACATGATCTCCCATACATTCCGTATGGGAGAACATGTTTTTTAACTACAATGTTAAGTTTGTTCTTGGTGTAAATTCATCCCAACTACGGAATCCTTCATTGTGCATGGTCCGACACGCACATGGCCGGTTTTTTTTTAATGTTAAATAGGTTAATTTAATTCTATGTCGACTTTTGCCCGCGACTTTGCCTGCGTGGAAATTATGTTTTGTGTTGCGTAATCTAAATTATCTAAATTATTTTGAATACTATTATATAGAATCTTATTTTTTTGTTCTTCTAACTGAACAGACAGCTGTGCTGCTGGGGAGTTTGTTGCGCCACTTCTTCTTCCCAGCTAATGCACTAGGAAGTGGTGAAGGGTGGGCGTTTTGGGGGACTGTCTTATGTAATTTTGACGTTCGAAAAGTGCTGATTCTCAGCCTAGTTTGAATAAATGACTTTTGAATTTGAATTTGAATTTGAATTTGGAAGTCGGGTATCAGCACAAATACCTGCCACCTTTTTAACGCTCTTAACTGTGCCCGCGACACCTTGTGCAAACGTAGGTGTTATATTCCAAACGATCCCTAGGAGTAAAAGACTACACTATACAATTTCCTGGTCACCTTCCAACAACTAACGTATTTTGTTTACTATGTATCTGTGCATCATTAACCCCACATTTTTCAGTCCTTTGCTTTATAAAACCTAACTAATGTGTCACCACATATCCGAATTGCAGTTGTTATCAACCCCTGCTGCTATTTGATAGCAAGCAGTTGCTATCTGACACTGAACCATTGAGGGATTCCAAAATTCAGTTTTAAAATCATGACATATCTAAAGAAGGGGCCAGCGTTTCAATAAAACTTTATTTGTAATATAAACGAATAATTTTAATAAATACTATCGTCTAACTAATGGAACCGATTAGACGTTAAATATATCTACAGAAAGTGAATAAATCAATAAAGTGGGTAAATCAAGAAAGGCAAAAATGAAATAAGTGATAGACATAATTTTAATACTAGAAATAAAGATAAAATAGATCAACCATTTTTCAGATTATCTAAAGTACATACATCTTTTATGGGGTACTGTGTTAAATGTTACAACAAAATATCTTGTGATATTTTACAATTAAATGAAAGAAAATTTAAAGACAAAGACAAAGACATTTATTCGTCGGATATGGTACGTACAAGTTGGTTAGGTATAATATGTTCAAGACACATCCGCCGCTAAAAGCGGCATACGAATATTTACATTTACATGGTCATAAAAACCTAACTTATTACTACATAAACTCTATTAACAATACGAAAAACTAAGACTATAGATATAAAGATACATTTATACTCTATTAAAATAAAACACAACAGCAACAATATTTGTAGGTATTATAAAACTAAATAAATCTATAATTTATTACCCTTATATTCAAAAAATTCTTTCAGTGTATAAAAATTATTTTGGAGAAGCCATGTTTTTAGATTTCTTTTGTAGTAATTAAATGGTAGTTCTCTTATTACTTTTGGAATATGGTTGTAAATTTTTATGGACATAAGGTAGCTGTTTCTGTAGTGCAGAGCGCTGTTACAAAATTGGTTTTTTAGCTTAGTGGGGTCCCTTTTTGTAAATCTATTGTTTTCGGTTACTGTGGAGAAGAAGTGTGAATTTTTCCTAACAAATATGGCTATTTCTAAAATATAAATAGAAACTAGCGTTAAAACCTTCAACTTTTGAAAAATTGGTCTACAACTCTCATATGGAGGCGCCCCAGTTATTGCTCTCAAGCATTTTTTTTAGCTATGAATGCTCTTTGGATATGTGACGAGTTACCCCATAGGAGTACGCCGTACCTCAATACAGACGCTACGTAGCCGTGATAGGCGTTGAGTGCAGCTTCTTCATTCGCTGTTTTACGTAGTTCTCTTAGTGCATATACAAATCTGTTAATTTTTTTACATAGGTTTTCAATATGTATACCCCAATTACAATTTTCATCTAATGTTAGACCTAAAAATTTTATACTATTTTCTTTGTTGATTATTTCGTTATTATGGTTTAAATTAATTTTGGGGGGGTTTTGTTTATAGTTTGCAAATTGAATGTATTTTGTTTTAGATAAATTTACTTTTAAGTTGTTTTCAAATAGCCAATTTATTATATTGTTGATAGTTTGATTTACTTCTTGTTGATGTAATGTTTTATTATTTTCCGGTATTATTACTGACACATCATCTGCAAATAGTACGCATTTATGGCTTGTTATATTTGGTAAGTCATTTATATATAAAAGGAAGAGAAGAGGCCCAAGGATGCTTCCTTGGGGTACTCCAGACCCATTGTGTTTAAATGAGGATTTGTATGCCATCGCAACGAGTTTATCATTCATATGGGATATTTCCACACACTGTTGTCTTTTGCGTAGATAACTTTTTAGCCATTCTAACGCTGGACCCCTGATGCCGTACCGCTCACATTTATCTAGTAGTGTGTAGTGGTTAACGAGATCAAAGGCTTTGCTCATATCTAGAAAGATTACTGAAACAGAGCGTTTTTTGTCTATATTGTCTGTTATGGACCTGACTAGAGAGAATGCTGCCAAAGTTGTTGACTTACCTTTTTGAAACCCATTTTGTTCTTCATTAATAATTTTATGTTTATTTATAAATTGAATTAAACGGCTATGCATTATTTTCTCGTAAATCTTTGAAAATATTGGAATAAGGGTGATAGGTCTATAATTAGTTTTATCTAATGTACTCTTGCTTTTATGAAGGGGCTTAACTATTGAAACTTTTAATTTTTCCGGGAAGATTCCATCAAATAGAGATAAATTGATTGTGTGGCACAGTATTGGTGTTATGATTTCTGCACATAATTTGAGTATGTGCGTAGAGATCTCGTCATACCCTACCGATCTTTTATTATTTAGAGATATTATTATACGAAACACTTCGATATCAGAACACGGGTTCAAAAATATGCTGGAACTGTCTCTGGAGGGTTGAGATGAGCAGCTGGTATTTCTTTCAGGTTGAGGTTTTATATTAGCAGTACCAATGAAAAAATTATTAAAAGAGTTAGCTATTTGACTCGGATCGTTTAAAATACAACCATCGTGATCTATTGCATTTATTTGATTAAATGTTTTATGAGTGTCTGTTCTATTTTTGATGATATCCCATGTAGCTTTGTTTTTATTTTTAGATTTTAGTATGTATTTAAGGTTTGAACATTTTTTTGCGCGGAGCACGCAGGATTTTAGTATTTTATTATATTTTAAATATCTAGACCGTATATCATAGTTTTTATTTTTTAAGTATCACATTTTTTTAAGCTGTCTTTTACAAGTGCAAGATTTCCTTATACCTTTGGTAATCCATTTGGGTGATGTATTATTAACGTAAATTTTAGTTTTTCTTAAGGGAAAACATAACTTATAAAATAGTGAGAAGTTTTCATGAAATATATTAAAGCTATCGTTTGCATCAGTGTTCTCAAGAACATCAATCCATGACAAATTCCCAATAGCGTCCACAAATTTTTTGACGTTATCGTCTGAGTAATCCCTGTTTACATTATACCAATATTTTAGGGCAGGTTTCCTCTCTTCAACTGGGAATGTTAATGTTTGGCAAGTGTTGTGGTCTGATAGAAAAACTTCGTGAGTGATTCCAGTTGAATTTTCTATGTTACTTATAATCTGGTCTAAGCAAGAAAGCTGACGTGTTGGTTTATTAAAGCTTATATTAAAAGTACACTTTGTAAACAAGCATATTACAAATTAGAGGATTATATCCAAGATAAGAATGCTTGGAAACATGCTGGTCCAGCTCCATAGGATAATCTAGAATCTAGACAAAATCAAACTGGTTGCTAATTTAAGTTGTATAAATATTATTATATTTTATTATATGACATTGATTTTACATTCTGTGATTACTTCCTCACACACTGACTTATTAATTGAAACTTTTTTTTTTTTTTGGAAAATCGTCTACTTTTACAATGTTTGTAAATATGTGAGAACCATGTATCTATCACATAAGTAATTAATTTATCTGTTGTTGCTCTCTTTAAAAAAATCTTTTTACCTATATTGTGGTATAGTAATTTATTTTTTTATTTTTAGATGCATCGTCTTCACATATAATTATATAACTAATGTACCTACATATACAAAATATTGTAAAACATTTTAAAAGAGTAACGGTGGAGTTTCTTGCCCATTCTTCTCCATACGAAAACTACCTTTTGGAAGGGGCGACTAGAATCAATTATTTTTTTTTGTAATTGTTGACGTTCAAAAGTGCCTTGCAAGGGCCTATTTGAAATAAATGATTTGACTTTGACTATGACTTTCAAAAAAATACACTCAGTCTACATTTATTATCAATTTTTTATTTATTTACAGTAGGTAGAAAAACAATACTTAGGTATACATTTATTGGAAATTTTGCATTTTTATACACATCAGTTTATTGGAAATGTTACATTTTTATCGGACTCCCAGCAAAATGATGTTACTTATCTGAAAAACAAGGAAAGCATTATAGAAGTTACAATTTGACACAATATTTCGTAATCGTCCTTTACAATCTTTTGAGTATTTTTTTTTATTCCAACTGCGTTAGTACACATAACATCACGCCGGTTTCCCTGAAGGGTTTGGCAGAGGTGTACCTATAGTACCCACAATTCGCCTGTTATGTTTAACTCCCATGTAATAAAGGCTCGCCACTCTCGCCAGCCTATTTCCGTCCACCAGTAGCGCTTTTGAACTCTAGACCAAACGAGGCAAAAAATTCAATTTTTATATTAACTTCTAAAAAACTGTCACTTACTGTTTTAGTATAACGGTCCCAAACCATTTTTCTTGTCTTCTTCTGTGTAATCAGCGAATTTGGTAATACCGAAAGTAGCATGAGGGCTCTCAAAATTCTGCCTGTTCATCTTTGCCAAATTCACGACAAAGGCCTGGAAATGTACGTATTTGTCCGCGATATCCTTGTAATACTTGTAATAGTCCTTTGTGAACTGCTCGAACAAGGCTGAGGCATTTTCTAAGTTATACTACACTTTTTCGTTATAAAGAGATGCTATCGCCATTGCAACCACGACCACAAGTATCAATCCTACACTAGCGGAACGCATTTTGGATAGGCTACAAATAAAGATAATATGAAACCAGTTTCTTACAGCCCAGTTGCTATTTGTTGGCACTTGATTACAATTTCGCTTATAAACACGCGATACGTACGCTAGTACAATATGTTTAATTTTGTTGAATAGCGTATTAAAATATTTAATTAAATAAATATATATATATATATATATTTAATTAATTAAATATTTAATGCAAAAAAACTGCTACTAGTATTTTAGCTTGAAATACAATTTAAAAAAAATGGTAAATTTATTTTTAGGGAAAGTTCCGTGGATGAAAATGTTTTTTTTTACCTACTTGTGATACGTAATCTCTTCGACAAACACTAGATACAAACATATCTGTTAATATTTTTTTCTACCAAGTAAAATTGAAATGAGATGTTTTCTTAAAAAAACGTACACGCGGTACTTTTCGCGGTACGGTATACAATTTAACATACTCCCTTGGCCATGACGATAACCTACACGTTTAATGAAAAAAATCGCTGTTTTAATTTAATGCAAAGTTAGCCTATAATTCGGCGTAACTTCCTTGGGCTATTTGGCTCAATATGTCATAAATGAAAACTTAAATAGACAACGAGTCGTATTTATACGCATGGCAGCAAATCTTCCTTATTTTGATGATATTCCTTAATTAGAAGAAGAATACCTTATTCTCATCGCTCTCGGAACTTACCATATTAAGATAGCCAGATCTTACTGTGTTGAATATTTAAGCGATGGAATGTATATTATTGAATTATAAAGAGATAATAAACTCGATGATATCAATGAATACAACATTGAAGTGGAACAAGGAAGTTTGTTACTGAGGGTAAGAATACAATCACGTCGTACAAGAGCCAAGTAGTACTCACACTTATGTGCTAATAAACAGAGGGGTTGAAGGAAGAGACGCTTTCAGGCACTATTACTGCCCGTGGTTTGATTGGACGTCGCACTATTGGGACGTGTGCACATGCCATATCAATCATATGGTACTTATGCTGGGCTTGCCATTGGGAAGGTTTCACACCGCCAGCAGCCCACCTTAATAATGTTATTATAGATACTGGCATCATGTAATACCGCAATTATAATAATATGTAGTAAATCATAGGACTTTCTTGTTCTTCTTTTATTTTCTGTTTTAAAATTCTGCCAGTCCCTAGTAGTTTCACACTATTAGTTATTAGTTTGATTACATATAATCTTTTCTGTAGCATAGATGGCTTTAGTGTCGAGTAGCTCGACCAAGTTTCATATATTTTTGCCCTTTCTCCAACTATTCAAAGCGCTTTTTTAACTCTTATGACAAACAATAAATACAAAATACTGAAAGACTCAAAATATATTTTATTTATAAGTAACAATTAAGACCAGAAAAGACTACAACATACCCGAAATCTTTATTTTTGTCATAATGTAATATAAAAAAAAACAATAGTCAACATCATCATTTTTATAATTAAAAATTGAAACAAACATTAAACATAGTTTTATATAACCAAGGTAAGACATAAAAAAATACTTTATGTCCTACCTTGCTTACTTAAGCAAGTAATAATTATTTTTATGATTTATGTAATAAAAATATAATATACCACATTACGTTTTACTATTAATATAATTTTTATTTATAATCAACAAGCATTTTTTATTTATTTTATTTACGTAATTAGTAAATAATGCGGGGCTATTTTTAAATCATTAGCTACATTTTCACGAAAAAATATGCTACCCATGAATATGAACAACTTTCACTATGGGACCAACTCTGAAATCACGGAAAAAAAATCAGCTGCTTCATACATTTTGGTCGAGTAGGTATTGAACTTTTGGTATGAAACAGCTGATATTTTTTCTGATATTATACCATTATTTGTCACAAGTATTAAAACAAATTTGTTCAATAACTCATCAAAGCCTTGATAAGTTATTGAACAAATTTACCACATTCTCAAAGATTATATATTTTGGGAGTTGGACATTTTGGGAATTGGACATTTTGAGAATTGGACATTTTGAGATTTGGACATTTTGACACCGTTGGATATTTTGACCCTGAACGGTTTTGATCTTGTCCACACTCTGCCGTCGCACCGGAGCCATTCGCCCGGCTTTTGTTTTAAATAACATACTGAACCGCCGAGTTAGGCCGAGGTGGACAAACGATCGCCGTCACCGGGACGTCACGATCGGTTCGAATAATCTCGTTTCTCGTTGACGTCTTGATGACTGGTGCGGTGGAAAAACATTCCGCCCTCATTGTGTTGTTTACTAATTAATTATAACTTGTGTATTGATTCTTACTATTATTCAAACCAAAGCGTAGTACGTACCTATGGAGAAGAACGGGCAAGAAACTCCATAGACACTCTTTTAAATTATATTGTTACAATTTATTTATAACTTACATAATTAATGTTTATATGTGAGAACGATGTAAAAAAGAGATACACGTTAAAAGCGTCCAGAGTACAAAAATAAAAACAAGAAACAACCAATTCAAAAATAAAATAATTAAAATAAGCCGTAGCGGCTAAGAGATGACCTGTCCCAAACTCCGAACTGACGGCGACCGTTCACGAACATGATGCATGTATCATTTCAGCTCAACCATTTTGAAGGGAGCTAAATGATCCAATACACGTGTCACCATCAACGAGACATTTTAGTGAGTATGACATACTCTCAGCCGTCAGGGCACATTCAAGTCGATGAAAGACATATGGCCAAGCATATTATAAGTTGGGGGATTACATCGACGACAAAAATGCTTGGCTCAACGCTGGTCCAGCTCCACAAGGGCGCATAAACTAATTGATTAGCATTCAAAATATTATTGCAGCTGCTGAAGATTGTAAAACTATCTTTAGATTGTATAAATTCAATCTCTTAGTATTATACGAGTATAATTGCATAGCACATGTGTGAGCACTATGTACCTACTTTACAGCTACCATTTACTGGGTACGTCTTTCATTGACTTGAGTGTGCCCTGGCGGTTAAGAGTATGTCATGCTCACTCAAGTGCCTCGCTGGTGGTGGCGTGTGTGTTGGATCATTAAGTTCCCTTCAAAATGGTTGAGCTAAATGGTGCTGCCACGGCTTATTTGAATTTATTTTAATTTTTGAATTGTTTTTGTTTTTATTTTTATTACGGACGCTTTTAACGTGCACGTCTTTTTACATTGTTCTCACATTTATAATTGCAACATGGATGATCTAACCAATGTTTTGTAAAAATGTTCTGATTTACTTACTTTACTTTTACTTTTTTTTATAAACGTTGCCCCACACTAAGAATTTCTTCTTATATCGTGGGTGCGTTTACAAACATAGAAACTCACATACACTAACACCCAGACCCGGAACAACTACTTGCAGATCATACAAATATTTGTTCCGTGCGGGGATCGAACCCGCGACACGTTTAAAAGAGTGTCAGTTCGAGTTTCTTGCCCGTTTTTCTCCATAGGAACCTACTACGCGTTGGAATGGGCAACTAGCTTCATATTTCTGACTGACCGACCCCTTGACAATTCAAAAGTACCTGTAATTGGTTTATTTGAAATAAATGCTTCCAGTTTGAGTTAAAGTTTACCCAGCCCAGTAAATGGTATAGCTAATGGTACATAGTACTCACATCTGTGCTATGCAATTATTTAATACAAAGGTGGTTGAGTTTATACCTACAGTGCAACCCTTGCTCTCTCCTATTATTTTGCTGTGCCCGACAGGGACCATAATGATCACATATAGTTTTAACTTACCACCTAAGTACGTATACATAGTGTGGAATGCAAATAAAGTATTGAGTATTGATAGTCTTACATCTTCAGCAGCTCCAACAGTATTTTCAAATGTTCATCAATTAGTTGTGGTTGTGGAGCAGGGTCAGCATTGAGCCGAGCATTTTTATCAGCGATGTAATCCCCCAACTTATAATATGATGACCTTGGTATCTTTTTGGTAGACTTTCAGAATAAACCACCACATCTCTTCCACTGGGTTTAGTAAGGACTTGACGTTGAGTAGCATCCTACAGTCAATTCACCTCTGATATCGCGTTACCGTCAAAATCACAGTGATCTTTATTATTGCTACATTAAGGTTGCTGTTGCGTTGCTGCCACTGACAATTCTGTTCTAGCATCACTCTTTGGCTTCGATAATAATTTATTGTCTGTCTGTCTAAGCCGACTGTTTACAATCAGCGGGTCCATGCTAAAGACAGAGGGCCTCCGAGGCAAGCGAGGAAACCTAGGCAAGAGGGATCATGACGGATATTCCAAGTAAAAAATGTATCCTTGTGCCAGAAACGTGTAACATAGTTACCATCAAAGAAGTTCATATCTTACCACCGTAAGGACTATTCTTGCTTGCAGCGCTCGGCGGCTATAGAACCGGGCCAGTAACAGATATGGTCGTCGTGTTCACGGGATTTTGTTTTCAAACTGGTCAGATAAGAATTTCTTTGACCTACCTTTATGCATAAGTATAATTATCACTATGTTTATTTTATTCCCATGTACCTATAGCTGTCTAAAATAATGTTGGTTCCTACATCATACTCCACATTTGTGCGGCATGACGCAATGGAGATTCTAGGAAGTACTGGTAGTAAGTTCAACAGTTCTAACCGTATAAAACATGCAAGATTTTAATCGCTAATAACTACAAGACTTTTAATGCTTCGGTAATGGTTGAGCACACAAAAGATAGGTCATATTTACAACAATTTTGAGGCAGGATATAATTTGCCTAAGATGTCACATCGTGAGGGCAGGCGCATGCGTGAGACCTCCTTTTATTCACTACACTAGCGACCCGCCCTGGCTTTGCACTGGTATGTATTATACAAATAAACATTCCTCTTGAATCATTCTATCTATTGCTGAACTGTATTAAAATCCGTTGAGTAGTTTAAAAGATCTAAGCGAATACACAGCGGAAGCGACTTCATTTTATACTATGTAAAGATGTCGAAATTCCAATTAGTATAGTGCAAAAACGTGTTCAGCTAGAACGGTGATTCTGTTGTCGTTCCCAAGAGTTAACAAAGGACTACCAGTTTTAAAGAGATATAACAAAAATATTTCTTGTCTATGAAGCAAAATAATTTCATAAATAGACTCATATCAGTCGTAAATTTGCTAAGAAATAAAAAAAACATGCGGGGCAGTTTTTGGAGACTGCCGATAGAAGTGAAAACATATACTTAAATACACAGTATGCATACATATAGCTCACGGAAAGCTTTCGGTGACGATGACGCGAGTTCCATGATTTTTGTTTACCCAAAAAGTGCTCAACGTGCCTAAAGAAGTTTTCACTTGAAAAAAATTCCAATCTAAGAAAGCTTGCATCTTTAGGAATGCAATGAACATTATTTTTTGTTATTGATTGTAAATATTAAATAATATCGTTAAGAAATTTGTTATTATTTCACCACACTTTTTCACGAAACTGCGGCGCGTGCTCGAATTGCGCCTATTACAATTTTTTGAGAAAAAAAATAGGTAAATATTAAAATGGTAAGGACTTCGGATTTTTCTTAACTGTTGTCAGTTTTTAATATTACTTCAGATACAATTATTTTTACTCTTTCTTTGGGTAGGCAAATAAACAAATGCAAGTAAAAAAGTTTATATTTCTTTCTTTTTCGTGTACCTAGTGACTAACCTGTTCCCTAATTGCGTAATACACGATCAATCAGAATCTGAAACGTTTTGAAACAGATTGCTAATCCATTGCTTCCTAAGTTTGAACAAAAAATCCGCTCATCAACGTAAATACGCAATGAATATTGTTGAACTGTCAAAATGAAACAGATTAGTCGTGGTCGTTACGAAAATAGGTTACGTAATTAGATAGCTGGTGTCAGAGTTTCAAAGCCGCCCATGAGTCTCTGACTTGGCTTCACATGCCGTCGAGAAATATCTCTCAGGCATGCCGATTAAAATCAAAATCAAAATCATAATCAAATATTTTTTTATTATTTGTTACTGTTTGTATTTCCTGTGCGTGTCCCAAATAAAATATTTTTATTTCTTTCTTTCAAAAGTCATTTATTCAAACTAGTCTGAGAATCAGCACTTTTCGAAATTCAAAATTACATAAGACAGTCCCCCAAAACGCCCACCCTTCACCACTTCCTAGTGCATTAGCTGGGAAGAAGAAGTGGCGCAACAAACTCCCCAGCAGCACAGCTGTCTGTTCAGTTAGAAGAAAAGAAAAATATTGTTTATAATAGTATTCAAAATAATTTACATTACGCAACACAAAACATAATTTAAATTATTAGCCATATGTTAGCTAGCACACGCTAATATACCAAACAAAATCATCGAGAACTATACCTACGTTACCTCACGATGTTTTCCTTTACCGTTTTTGTAGCAAGTGATAATTGTACAATACGCACATGAATCTGAAAACTCAGAGGAGCGTGGCTTGTGGTACTTAATAATAATACATTAATTTTATTAGAAATTATACATTTTTATACTCGTTAGTTATCAGTTTATCACACCTTCAGCAAATTTAGTTCTCCGATACTGAAAAGAAAGAAAAAATTTTTTAACATTGTTACCGTTATTGTAATTGAAATATACAACTACAAATCACATGTGCTCATTATTGATAGATATTGTTGCAGGTATAAAAATGGCAAGTTATTAAAATAATACTTATTTTCACACAGTATTTATAATTCCAGAAAATAAACATTATACCTAACCCTGATTTTCAAAATCTATCCATTTTACAATGTCATTTGAATAATTTATTAGTATTCTTTATTGGATTTAATTAAAGACTCCTCGATTAAAATGTAAGAGTTGACTCTTTGTACAAAAAGTCAAGGAATCGAATATCGAGGTTAGTTTTTGCCTCGGGCTTATAATTTTAGTTAACAGACCGTTGCAAAACCAATGGTTTCCTTATAATAATGTAATTAATTCCGTCATTGTTATTGACAACTCTATGTTCCTGTGATACGGTGCACAACATTGAGGTATTATGTACTAACGTACTTAATAGTACATACATACATACCTCAATGGTGCTTATTAAATAATGATAAAAGTGATGTGAACATTATGTCAGAATAATAATATTTCTATCGAAACTGCGTTTATTTTTAAACGAATTTCAAAAATTTTACTCACTTTTTAATCCAAACATGTTCTTCCTCTCCGCTTCGGTGTAATCAGCGAATTTGTTAATGTCGAAAGTAGCACTGGGGCTCAAGTCATTCGAGTTATTGATCTGTTCCAAACTCGCGACAAAGGCACGGTAGTGTGCGTCTTTATCCGCGTCATCTTTGTAATTCCTGTTGTAGTCCTTTATGAAGTCCTCAAACAAGGCTTTCGCATTGCTCAGATCATAATGTGGTTTATCTGAAGTAGGAGCCGCGCTCGCCATTGCGACCACTGCAAGTATCAACACTACACTGACGGAATGCATTTCTAACACGATAAGAAACTTGTTTCTTTGTTAGCACAGCTGCTATTTGCTGTCGCTTATATAGGTCCAGTATGACTTAATAATGATTATTATTATCTACAATGACGTGTATGACCACATGAAGTGTGAGCATTACGGAATGAATAATTATACTATACCTACACTACTTGCTGCCTGCGGCTTCGCCCGCGTGGACCCTAATTCATTTTGTTTTTTTAAAATAAAACTAGCCTACGTTACTCCTTATAATATCAGCTATTTGTTAGTGAAAGTGCTGTCGAAATTGGTCCAGTCATTTTGGAGATGAGCCGGTAAAAACAGGCAGATAGACAGGTAAAATTTTTAAAATTGTTTTTTTTTATAAGTACCGTATTTATACTCATATGCATTTAGTAAAAACCTATTATATTGATATTACAATGGACACTTCAATTTTATTTATTTGTATGTATGTATGTATGTATAGATGTAGGTATATATTTACTGTATGGGGGGGGGGATGATTCGGATGATTGTTTCTTCCGCCGTGTTGTTGTCCATATTAAAAAATTGTATTTACAAGCATTATATCAAACGGCTTACTTCAGCCCGCGACTTCGTTTGCGTCGAGAAAGTCGATAGATTTACTCGTATACTGTCCAAATTGTTCATGATGTAAAAAAAGTTTTAAAGAATCTGCAATCAATTTAGAAAATAAATACCGATTATTATAACAAAATGTAAAAAAAAAAAACATCAATAGTTGGTAATTTCGCGATTTTACTATGGGATCGTCAACTCGCGAAATAAAAATCCTAACCTACCTACCCTATCTACCTACCTACATACAATTTTTTATTTATTTTTTATTCCTGGGTGGAAAATCCTCATGGATGTCCTCCGCCCTGGGGCGGGCGAAGGGGTCTGTCAGACTCCAAAAACCACGTTCCTTAAAAACCACCCCGGTATTCCCTTCCGACACTTGGACCGGGGATCGTGAGATCTTGTGCGCCTTCCATGATCCCCGCTTTTGCGGGCCACCTCATGCCCGTGGGGTAGGTGGTCGTCAATTAGGCGCGCGCGTGGGACACTATGCGCCGCCACCTCGGGTCCGGCTGGTGGCGAACGTCCCCGAGTCCGCCGTCCCTCCGGACCTGTTTACGGGGGCTGAAAGAGGGCGTTGTCCACCCTCCACCGATGTCCGATCCGCCTGCTACAGATCATGAGAGTGGTCTCAATCTCCCTCTCCCTTTCCGCAGCCTCCTTCTGCGAGATGACGGTTTCAAAGGATTAGATCACTGCATCCCACGACTTGACGCTCCCGACCATCGAACGAGCGACAGCCGGCAGCGACAGGTCGGCTCCGACTTTTGATACGAGAGCACGGCGCAGCTCCTCCCATGCGCATTTTTTTTTTATAGATCACATTATAAAATGTAAAAAAAAGAAGGAATTTTGTGAAAAATACAGTCGATTGAAAAGGCGTTTGCATTTCGATTTTTCGCGCTGTTCGTCCGTTTGGCAGTTGTTATTGTGATACAGTCCGTATCATTAAAATAATTGATGAATCGAAGGCGTGAAAATAAAATTGCAATTTGTTATTCGTCAGATTTAACAAGCCTATAAAAACATACCAATTCGTTAATATATAGAAAATAATAAGGTACCGCAAAAATCAATTTCATATCAACATGGTACAAAACACTATAAATGTAAATATTTTTAAGTTATGGAGAATAGTGTTCCTGAAGAACTATAACCATGAAAACCGGTATTTTGGTATTTTACTTGCTTTTTTAGCCTGCGTGTACGGTCTAGAAAAGATATTTTATGATGTAAAGGACGCACCCAAATTATATGTGCAGTATAAGAAAGATTAAGACAAAACTTATGCAGATGTTTTGACTTGCCGTGATGGCCCAGTGGTTAAGGCCTCGCCTCTCATGCACGAGGTTGTGGGTTCAAATCCGGGCAAGTACCAATGTGACTTTTTCAATTCATATGTACTTTCTGAGTTTGTCTTGGACATTACTGACGTCGGTGAAGGAAAACATTGTGAGGAAACCTGGATTTATAGTTAATATAATTCTGAAATCGCCAACCCGTCTTGAGCAAGCGTGGTGATCAATGCTCGAGCCTTCTCAAAGGCCTGTATGAGAACAGGCCTTTGCCCTGCAGTGGGACAGTAACAGGCTGATATTATTATTATTATTAGATGATTTGAATATGCTTGTCCATTATGAAGCTTTTAAAACGACGTTGGGGAGCATAAGCAAATCGAATCAGGATAGCACGAATGCGGTATTCGACCTTGACATATTTTCTGACTATACGCCTGAAGAACTAAAATCTATGTTTGGACTCGGTCCGTAAGTATCTTTTTCTATGAAGATTGATTCTCAATTTTGATTATGTTAGCAATCTACATTAAAAACATTTTAACAAAAAAAAAAAAAACCTTTGTAGTGTTTTTTTTGGAAGTCGTTTTTTTGTTTAAATGTTTTTATTTTTCACTTTTTATTTGTGGTACGCTACACAAATTCGTGTACCACTACTTGCTATGTGAATTACAGTGAATTAGAAGATAGAAATACCTATTATTGAAGTTAACTCAAAAACTACCTAAGCAAAGTTAATAAAATTTATATGGGACCACCGCGCAAGTTTTGTCTACAAAATAAAAAGGATTTTCAAAATCAGTCCACAATTGACGAAAATATCAAAGAACATACATAAAAATATATACAGACTAATTAAGAACCTCCTCCTTTTTTAAGAAGTCTGTTAAAAATAGCTATATTTTCTAAATTTAGCAGGTGTATTGTGTTGTTAATAACTAAACTGGTAGTACAGGACCTATAGGTATCTACTACTCACCACACTAGCAGGAGGAATTCAATCAAACAATTATTTAAAAAAAATATTTTCTTACAGGATTGGTTAGGTTGGCGTAAACTAACCTTCTACAATCATCAACAACTTTGTCCGTGACTCCTGTTTGTGAAAAGACAAGCAAGAAACCTTATTTTAACCAGTCAAAGTACGATTTTTATTCTTCAAATTGCGAAGTTAAAAGAATGTTTTAATCGGTAAAATAAAATTTTCTTGAATAGGTATACTATTTTTTTCCTTTATGTTTTCGCACACACCTACGGTACTTGTTCCAATACAGCGGTGACACCACATAATTCTACCAACTACTTATAAATTGGTTATATCAATAATATTTTCTAACACAAAATATTTGGACAACCTTATCAAATTATTGTATAATCAATTTGTTTATTTAATCATTTACCTAAGAACATCAATTCCTTTTGGTTTACCTAGTTTAAATACTTCGGCTTGACATTTGTGACTTGCTTTGATGTATACGCTAAAAGGAATAAATTTAACATGGAAGTTGGAATATTATTAAACTTTTTATTGTTAGTTGGTTGTCTGTATGGCCTAGGCCCAGTGTATGATGTGGACCTTGCGCCTGGACTATTTGTGAAATATATCAAGAATTTTAACAAAACTTATAAAGATCTCAAAGACCTGCTTACCCATTATGAATCGTTTAAACAACAGTTAATTAAAATAAATGCATACAACAGCGTCACTTCATCATCTACTGATATTAATGAATATACTGATTACACTGAGGAGGAGAAGATAAAGCTTATTACAACGAAAACAGTAAGTACCTTACCTGCTCAATAAAGTATTACAAAAAGAAGATAAGGCAAAGAGGTCTAATATATAAAAAGGAGTATGTAAGGATCGTAGGCGTTGTGTACTTTTTGCCTTCCCCATGGAAGAAGAAGAAAGCGAAGGCGAAGGCGAAGGGAGAATAGGCGTTTATGTACTTCACATAACATAAAATCAAGCCTGTAAGCGGACGGTTAGGCAGAGGTGTACCTAAGTACACCAATAGGGGGCGAGCCCATTGCCATCAACTGAGCACAAATCCATACTCCGGGCTGCTATTGAGAAATTCCTGATAGAAAAATCCAAATAACACGTATATTCATGGTGGAATATTTTAACCTCACCTGGAGGGAAAGTACTCTAAATACTGGGGAGGTAGCAAATTTTACTCAAAGGATACCTTCCTTTATATTTTTCAAGAAACACCATCTGCAATCAAAGATTTTCGAATTTTCGCTTGCCACTCTCGGGAATCGAACCGGCTAAAATCCGAAAAAATTACATTTTGTAATTTTATGGCATCAATCAATAATAATAATCCTTTTAATAATAATCCTTTTATTCAAAAAGCCAAATACAATAATTATCCATCTCAAACAAAACATACAAACATTACACTATAAAAATACATCGCCAAGCATTATTTGAGACAGAGTGACCGTCTGTGTCTGTGCTAGTATAAACTGTGTTACAGACACAGGCGCCTTCCTCTTACAATTTTACTCATTGACAATTTGCTGCACTATTGTAAGCATTCTTGGTTTATCTTAAGTACTAATCACTTATAAAATTAAAATAAATTATGTTAGCAAGGAATGGCTGTGTGTGGTGTGAGTGTATTTGTGGGTGTGTGTGGTGGGGGTGTATGTGTGGGTGTGTGCGGTGTGGGTGTGTGTGTGTGGTGTGGGTGTATGTGTGGATTTGTGCGTGGGTTTAGTTGTGTGTCGTAAGTATGCGTCACAGTATAGAAACAGATAATAAAGGAGCATTTTTTTATTTTTTATTCTTATTATATTATAAGAGTATATATATATAGGCAATAGGCTCAATCATAATAGCTCCTACACACTATGCCGGCGGCACGACCGCCGGCACTGCCGCCGGGCAAGCCGCGGCGCGCCCGGCCCTGCCGCACAAAGGATTGTAAAGGAAATGAAGGCGCAAAAGCCGGGGGTACGAGCCGTGCCGCCAGCATAGTGTGTAGGAGCCATAAGGATTGACTATCGATTGATTACAACAACGACAAGCAGCACCCGTTCACGAGAATAACGCAAAGATCTGCCATTACCCCCATCGCCATATTTGAAGGCAACCCGAGCCCCGACACTACCGCAAGCAGTGACATCTAAGGGAGCATGACGAACTTGCTGCCGGTTTATCCCATAAAAATAAAAAGTGCTGTTTTTTCGATTTTTTTCCGGTTCGATTCCTGAGTATGGGAAGCGAATTTTGAAAAACTTTCACTGCAGATTTTTTTCTTTAAAAAAATAAAGGAATGTTTATTTTGAGTAAAATTTGCTATCTCCAGTATTTAGAGTACTTTCCCTCCAGGTGAGGTACAAAAATTCCACCCTGTATATAAAAATAACTCAATCGTGCTTGTGACGTATTGATTGCAGAAACACTTTTATCTTTAGAAACAGTCTGTTTATTGATTTTCTTTGCATGTCATCCTATACAATCGGATTATTAATTAACACCAAGTAAACTTTGTTTTCAGCGGGAGTATAAGGAAAAGTATTCTAGAAAATATTTTCCAGCTAAGGCAATCTTTGACTTGATTGTATAAGTCACAAAACATAATTATATATTTGTACGTAATACAAATTTATATTATTAGTTTCGGATGTAAGTAAATTAACGAGGAAGATAAAAATGCAGCGCTTACATTCTCAGTTACAAAAGACACTTGTGCAGCAGTGTTACATTCCAGTTTTAGAAAAAGCATAGGTTAATAACATTAAACTGTTTTTTTATAAAACAAATAAAGTTTTATTGAAATGCTGGTCGTGTGGCTTCTTCTTTATAAAGCCAACTGATTATGTCGCGATTTAGAAACTGAATTCTGGAATTCCTCAGTGCTTCAGTGTCAGATAGAAACTACTTGCTATCAAATGGCAAAAATCGCATAGGTAGTCTTTTACTCCTAGGGATCGCTTGGAAAATACACTAATACCTTCCGGGGACTGTAAAGTTCTCAATAATTATAGACCCGTATCGGTATTGTGGTTTTAAGCAAGGTGTTTGAAAAGGTATTGCTTAATCAAATGCTCAATCATTTTAACACAAATAAAATCTTACCTGATCAACAGTATGGTTTCACCAATCGACGTTGTACGACTGACTCCGGTACCACCTAATTAAAACACATATTTACGGCGTGGCAAGAGGCCCAAGTTGCCATAAGAATATTTTGTGACCTCTCCAAGGCATTTGACTGCGTCGACCAAGAAACCTTTATCTTGCAACTTGAGCATTACGGACTTGGAAAACTTGCGCTCAGTTTTTTCAGTAGTAAAATCTTATTTATAGTATAGACAACAGCAAGTTCAAATAAATGTTAAAAGGATTAAATAAAAAGTTTAAAAGTAAAAATGGGTGTACCACAAGGATCAATATTGGGTTTATTTCCTCTTTTTAATATGCATTAATGATCTACCGCATTTGTTAAAAACTCAACCACAATTTCTGTTATTTGCTGACAATACTTCCTTAATTTTTTAAATTAATAGACGTGCATCAAATCTTGACGACGTAAGTAACGCCCTACAGCAGGTCCAAAATTGGTTCACTGTTAATAATTTAGTATTAAATGGGAAAAAAACCAAGTGCATAAGATTTTCTTTACCAAATGTCTAAAGTAGTAATTGTGATATAATATTGAATCAAGAGAAACTAGAATTTGTTGATTTTATCAACAAATTCTAGTTTATTTTTGCAGAAAAGAGCCATCAGAGCCATATATGGCTTCCGCAGGCACGACTCTCTAAAGGAGTACGTAAGGAAAAATCTACATATTTTTACTAAAAGAGGTGCAAGGCACAATTATATCACTAGGAATAGGGACCAATTAGTTCAACCGGGTTTCAAGCTGGCTAAAGTGGACTCGTCTTTCATGGGGTACTGTTTAAATGCTACATTAAAATTAATTTCAATAAAATACCTCCCCACATACTTCAACATAATGAAACGAAATTCTCTTTATTGATCTTATATTAAACGCACACTATGCAGCCAAGCATATTATAAGTTGGGGGATTATATCGCTGATAAAAATGCTTGGCTCAACGCTGTTCCTGCTGCACAAGGGCGCATAAACTAATTGATTAGCAATTGAAAATACTGTTAGAGCTGCTGAAGATTTTAAAAACTATCTTTGCATTGTATAAATTCAATCTCTTAACATTGTATAATTGCATAGCACATGTGGGAGTACTATGTACCGACTAAAAAGCTACCATTTAGGTACTGGGTACGTCTTTCATTGACTTGAATGTGCCCTGGCGGCTGAGAGTATGTCATGCTCATTCTAATGTCTCGCTGACGGTGGTGCGTGTGTTGGATCATTTAGCTCCCTTCAAAATGGTTGAGCTCAATGGTGCATATAATCAATGCTTCATGTTCGTGAATGGGCGCCGTCAGTAGGGACTGGTAATCTCTTAGCTGTGGCTTATATGGCTTATTTTAATTTAATTTGTGAATTATTAATTTTTATTTTATTATGAACGCTTTTAACGTTTAGCATCGTTCTTACATGTATAACTTCAATATAAATGATGTAACCAATATTTTGTAACCATATCTTGATTTAAAAGAGTGTCCGTGAAGTTTCTGGCCCGTTCTTCTCCATAGGTACCAACTGCGCTTTGGAATGGACATCTAGCTTCATCTTTCTGACTGACCGACCCCTTGATATTTCAAAAGTGCCTGTAATTGGTTTATTTGAAATAAATGATTTGAGTTTGAGTTTGAATAATACCTACAAGGGTTATAAAGGTGATAGTTATATATCCAAGCAATACTTTACGAGTTAAGATATAGTAGTGCCACATGATTTTGCCTTGCTATCCTTGGTTTCAAACCAGAGAAAATAAATCATGACAAGCCAGGCTTTTTTGCAGCACCATAAGAACTTTATTTTTAATTAGATTTGTTGAAAGCGTTTGACACGCGTTGTTCTCGTATTTATAATTATATCTCCCTATATTTATTAAAGTAAGAAAATCTCAGTTAAGGCCAAAGACATAAAAATCTTGCACCGTATTGCATAAACATCACAATAAATAGGATCCTATTATAATCGTGTTGCATCTCCAGCCATACATTTTGGGGTGCCGCAAGGCAGCTGTCGGGTCGTTTTTAAAACAATGACTCATGAGTACCATAGATCACATTAAGAAGAAGTTGCTGCCCTGTCGTGTTACCAACTCCAGTTATATGAACCCGGCTTTGCAAGATTCTCCAGTCAGACCTTACGCTGTGCAACAGTATGCAACTACCAAGCTTCCTGGCCTAAAGCGTTTCTTACAATATTCATGGATTGGAACGTTGAATACAACAGACGTTCCAGGCGTAAAGATGAACTGCGTACTCACAAAAACTAACTTAATAAGTTTAAAAAGAAGATCGGAACAATGAGGCTCATATTGCTAATAAAGAAGAACTCTTAAGAAATAATATGTAATAATTTTATTGTTTCATTCATCGGTAAATAAACGATAAATGTTAGTTTACTCCCGTCAAACTGCGAGACAGGGTTGTAAGTTTGTACATGCGTCATACAATACGTTATACCGTGTTATGCCAAATTAGCATTCACAAACAAACCTATTACACACGCAGTAAATCATGTTTCTACATAATTATACACTTTATAAATGCATTCGACTTTAAAAAATGTCTTTATATATTTAGTTTAGTTACGGTAAACGAGTTTAGAAAACATGAAAATACTTACAATTCAACTGAATGTTTTACTCAGTATAGTCATAAGTGTATGGGGATTTGATACTGAATATTATGATTTGAATAAAGCACCAGAGATGTTCAAGATGTTTATGAGGGACTACAATAAAGTTTATACAGATGTCACCGATTTGTTGATGCACTATGAAGTCTTCAAGAACAATTTGGAATCTATAAACGAATACAACAGGCTAAATAAAGGTGTCTCGAGGATTTATATGGATGAATACGCTGACATGACATCAGTAGAACTGCAGGCAATACAAGATGATCAAACGTAAGTATTCATAGTTTCAGAACTAAATTTGTTATGAGTTTGGTGTAAGAATTTTGCATATTGTGTAGGCTTCCCTTTGATTCCATTCGATATTTTGTGTTAATGATAGACGTTGTAGATCCGTTTTCAAAGATTTAACCCATCCATTTGTTAAAAAAATGTAGAACACTGACTTATTATAAAATAGTCAAGGAAAGACGAACATCACATTAACAGTCTAAAACGGTCGCAGTGTTATGAATATAGTTACTTCTTTGTGTGAGACATCAATTACCCTAAAACGGTCAATTTGTTACTCTTTTTTTACGTTTCTATGTTTGTAATATGCATTACTTTAATTTTAGCTCCGAATATCAAGATAATTAAAAGGCCAGAAACAGTGTCTAATGGAAAATTTAAATACTGTAAGAGAGTTTCCATAACACAAATAAAACACATGAAATTATGCAGTGACGTAGCAACAATTATTCGAATAATAATTTAAGAAGTTGGGTGGAAAACAAAGGTAAACATAGGGTCAAGAAGAGGCTGTCTGTTGAAGTGATTTGACCGTTGAGTTCATCTTATTTTGAAGCTGTTGTAAGGCATCTTCCTCAATGAAAAAAAAAATGAGCAATTGGTTAAGTATGAGTATTAAACGATTCACTATTTTATTTAAGTATATAGTTTGTTATTTTACTGTACCGCGAATTATAATAACGAATTATAATGGAGTCACTGAAAGTGTTGCCAGTAAGTCTCGAACTGCTGAAAGAGCATCGCACAATATTAGTATGTACCTATTTATATTTAAATATATATTTTATTTTTTTATTGTTGACTAGCTGTTGCCCGCGACTTCGTCTGCGATACAGGATGAAAAGCAGCCTATGCTCTTCTCCAGGTTATGGTTTACCCATGTGCCAAATTGATTGAATTTGGATTTATCCAAATCCATTCAGCCGTTTTAGCGTGACAGCGTAACAAACAAATTCACTTTCGCATTTATAATAGGTGTATTAGTTAGGATGTAACAGTCCCGCATGACGTGAACCATATGAAAGCCGAGAAAGATAAGGAAAACATAATGCTTTGACTTGGGTCTTGAGGATGTCGATAATTGGGATGTAGGCTCAGCGATTATTATGCTGATAGTAGCTTGTAACGCTTAAAGTAGGTAAATAAAATTTTAGACACGGTCAAATACGCGCCGCGCGCCGTTTGATTCTTCACACCTATAAATATTATTATTATAATACGATCACACCTTACTGCTCTGATTTGTTGTGGTCATAAACGTTACCCTAGATAATTATTTAGTCATAGCACTGTATAAATAAGTAACAATATTATATCTTCATAGAAAACGGTCGAAACGATGCGTTTCAAAATCTCAGAGTCATTAGTACGCAACAGTATTGAGTACGCGGCAGTTACGCACGGACGCAGAAGGTTTATCTACCGAGTGGACGTACACTACTACGCTATACAACGCGTATGTCCATAAATTACACATTTGCGGTCATACAAAGAAATAAAGTATAAACAACTTCCTTTTCATTGATTTATGGCTTGTTGGTGTTGAGTAGGTACACCAACTCATTCTCCAAGATTGGACATTTTGAGATTTGGACATTTTGACACCGTTGGACATTTTGACCCTGAACGGATGAAACGTGTTTTGTATTGCCGGCACATAGGCCCGTCACAATCTTGGGCCGAGTTCTAGCGGTCGCGCCGAACTACTCGTCGGCCTGAAGGACGGTGCTCGGTGCTCGACGAACATGTAGTGGATTGCGGCCATAGTAAATGTACGAGTATGTATCGCTACTTCGGCGCCGTCATATCGTTCTCGGTGACGTACATTGGATTGAAAATCGGGTTTCGAACACCAGCTTCTAAGTTTTAAGTGTCGTTTTTTGGGTTTGAAGTGGGTTCTTTGTCAAATATGTTACATGAAGTAATTTGGCTTGAAAACTTATAATGTTTAAAGAAAAAAATGTATGGAACAAGTACGAAAAATAAATAAATGCTTACTGTATACAGTAGTATATTAAATTCAAAGAGATAGACATTTTAATACCTAGGATTCATTTTTTTTTGTTCAAGGTTAATGCATAATAAATTTATCAATAATTATTTTTGTCGCCACATTTTTATTTATTTCGAGCATAAAAAAGTAACCATTTATTCATTAAAAAAATGTATTTGTGTTATTTTTCATATTAAAACCATTGTTATAGATAAGAATTAAAAAAAACATGACGACGATTTTAAAAACAAAAGTACCGTATTTCCCGTCATAGTTATGAAGCAAATATGTCAAAAAATCATAAATAATTTTACTATAACTAAATATATGAAAGTTTTTCAGAGCAGCTCAATAAATTTTTTTCCTGTCCGCAGTGTTAAAGCCAAACATGTGACATATTTTAACATAGAAACCATTTCAAAACCCAAAAAACGACACATAAAACTTATAAGCTTTTAACTTATCAGATTAATAAATTAGGCTAGATATAAGCAGTATATATAGCGCCATGTCTGTGCTGCGTCAGCGGATTTTAATCTTCAAACTGTGGTAAAGAATGTGTAAGTATGTAATCATCGAAAGCATAACCTCCTACGTTTTTTAAAAGTTGGTTAAAAACTATCATCTTTTTTTGGAGAGCATCGAGCGAGACACTCGGTATAGGTTCGAATTTGGTTCAAATAATATGTCCAAAAGTTGTTTTGCTCCTATCGTGAGTCTGCTTACCTATTTATAATATCATGGTAGCTAGGAATCGTTCAAAGTGAAGTGTTTTTTCTATAACTTCATACAATTTGTAACATGTAAAATATAAAGGAGCAACATAGTTTGTGAGAAATAAGATATATAGCACACTTATTTTTAAGAAAATGAAGACGAGTTCTTGAGCAGTATTCCCGCGGGCCTCTGCAAGCTCGTAACTACAAATTGGCAATCGATAGATGCGTATCCAAGGAGCGGGATCAGGAATGCTGACAATCGTTTAGTTTCTGACTTCATTTCAACACTTATAATGATATTTTATTCATAAATTATAGTTTATTATACAATAATACCCTTTTTGCCTGGTCACCTTCCTGCAAGTTACGTATTTTGTTTGCATCATTAACCCCACATTTTTTAGTCCTTTGCTTTATAAAACCTAACTAATGTGTCACCACATATCCGAATTGCAGTTGTTTTCAACCCCTGCTGCCATTTGATAGCAAGCAGTTGCTATCTGACACTGAACCACTGAAGGATTCCAAAATTTAGTTTTCAAATCATGACATATCTAGAGAACAAGCCACAGAACCAACGTTTCAATAAAACTTTGTTTGTATTTTAAACGAATAGTTTTAATAAATACTATCGTCTAACTAATGGACCCGAGTAGATGTTATATCTACAGAAAGTCAACAAATCAATAAATATAAAAAATAAATACACTCAGTCTTCATTTATTATCAATTTAAAACAGTAGGTAGAAAAACAATACTTAGGTACATACATTTTATTGGAAATGTAAATTTTTATACACATTAATTTATTGGAAATGTTACATTTTTATCAGACTCCCAGCAGAATGATGTTACTTATCTGAAAAACATGGAAACAATAATAGAATTTACTACTTGACACATTAGTATTTCACAATCGTCCTTTACAATGTTTTGAGTCCATTTTTTTTATTCCAACTGCCTTATTACACATAACATCACGCCGGTTTCCCTGAAGGGTTATGCAGAGGTGTACCTATAGTACCCACAATTCGCCTGTTATGTTTAAGACTTTCGACTCCACCCACTTTTCATAGAACTTATACGCCATGCCGCCATACATATTGGAAGTGAACCCACGGGGAGGGTTGCCGACATTACGTTTGCGCTAAAGTTAATCATCACGGACGGTCAACGGCATTAAGTTTAAAACCGCGTTATAAAACACTGTAAAACGAAGTAAAATTGTGTTTCCAGGGGGTCTTTTCGCTATACGTAGTTTCCAACCTAATAATTTTTTTGTGAATATTAATAATAATATACAAATATTCGTAACCAATAAGAAAAAAAAAAAGTAAAAATGCTTTGATTTTAAAACCAACGCGTATAATAATAAATCTTGTTAAAATATACATCAAATTTTATTTTCACGGTTTATAATGCTGTATGAACTAAGAAAATCCTACATTTAAAATGAGCCCTCCTCGAGGGCTCCCGGCATCCCATATGCGACTAGATGAACCCTCTAGGAGGGCTACTAGCACTGAACGTGTTAACTCCCATGTAATAAGGGCTTGCTACTCTTGCCAGCCTATTTCCGTCAGCCAGTAGCGCTCGCGAACTCTAGACCCAACGAAGCAGAGTCCATTTTTATATGAACTTGTAAAAAATTGTCACTTACTGTTTTAATACAAGGGTCCCAATCCCAATCCAAACATATTTTTCTTTTCTTCTTCGGTGTAATCAGAGAATTTGTTGATACCGAAAGTAGCATGAGGGCTCTCGAAATTCTGCCTATTGATCTCTGCCAAATTCACAACAAAGGCCTGGAAATGTTCGTATTTGTCCGCGATATCCTTATAATACCTGTTGTAGTCCTTTATGAACTGCTCGAACAAGGCTGGGGCATTTTTCAAGTTATAATACACTTTTTCGTTATTATGAGATGCTGTCGCCATTGCGACCACGATCACAAGCATCAATACTACAATAGCGGAACGCATCTTGGATAGGAAACAAATAAAGATAATATGAATATGAAACCAGTTTGTTACAGCACAGCTGCTATTTGTTGGCACTTGATTAAAATTTCGCTTATAAAGACTTCTCCGGACTTCTCGCTCATTATGACCAGTAAGACTGTGACCACAGTATAATAAAGTAACAGTATTATATATATCGGCAGTAACCTTGAATTAATTACCTACGGCCGCTCAGGAGATAAACCTTCTGCGACCGTGCGTAACTGCCTCAACACTGTTGCGTAATTATTAAATGACACTGAGATTTTGAACCGCGTCGTTCTGACCGTTTTCTATGAAGATATAATACTGTTACTTATTTGTACTGGGCTATGACTAAATAATTATCTAAGGTAACGTTTATGACCACAACAAATCTGAGTAGTGAGGTATGATCGTATTATAATAATAATATTTCTAGGTGTGAAGAACCTTACGGCGCGCGGCGCGTATTTGCCCGTGACTAAAATTTTATGTACCTACTTTAAGCGTTATAAGCTACTATCAGCATAATAATCGCTGAGCCTACATCCCAATTGTCGACATTCTCAAGACATAAGTCAAAGCATTATATTTTCCTTATTTTTCTCGGCTTTCACAAGGAACACGTCATGCAGGACTGTTACATCCTAACTATATAATATTTTAAATGCGACAGTGAGTTTATTTGTTACGCTTTCATGTTAAAACGGTTGAACGGATTTGGATAAAATTTGGCACATGGGTAAACGAAATAGAAGGAAGGAAATAGGCTGCTTTTCATCCTGGATCGCAGACGAAGTCGCGGGCAACGGATAGTCAACAGTAATAAAATATAATATATACAGGGTGTCAGGTACATCGACGCGAAGCCGGTTACCATGGATTCAGTGCATTATTCTGAACCTTCCTGCATTGAAATTTTTCGTCGGTTATTTTAAAAAAAACAGCTTCTCCATACATTTTGACCGCGTAGGTATTGCACTTTTCTATGAAAAACCATTTTTTTTTAATAACCGA
Source organism: Agrochola lota (assembly GCA_947364205.1). Lineage (NCBI taxonomy): Eukaryota > Metazoa > Arthropoda > Insecta > Lepidoptera > Noctuidae > Agrochola > Agrochola lota. Next base: position 8,941,133 of record OX376223.1, on the reverse strand, counting down.
CGAAATAGTTCAACTCAGGGGGGTTCAGAATTATGTGAATGCTAATTTGGCATAACACGGTGTAACGTAAAATTGTATGTACGCATTTACAAACTTACAACCCTGTGTCGCAGTTTGACGGGAGTAAACTAACATTTATCGTGTATTTACCGATGAATGAAACGACAAAATTAGTACATATTATTTCTTGAGAGTTCTTCTTTATTAGCAATATGAGCCTCATTGTTCCGATCTTCTTTTTAAACTTATTTAGTTACTTTTTTTGAGTACGCTGTTCGTCTTTCGTCTGTTGTATTCAACGTTCCAATCCATGAATATTGTAAGAAACGCTTTAGGCCAGGAAGCTTGGCAGTTGCATACTGTTGCACAGCGTAAGGTCTGACTGGAGAATCTTTCAAAGCCTGGTTCATATAACTGGAGTTGGTAACACGGCAGGGCAGCAACTTTTTCTTAATACGGTTTATCGTACTCATGAGTCATGGGTATAAAAAAGACCCAACAGCTGCCTTGCGGCACCCCAAAATGTATGGCTGGAGATGGAACACGATTTTATAGGATCCTATTTATTATGATGTTTTCGTAATACGGTGCATGATTTTTATTTATGTGTTTGGCCTTAACTGAGATTTTCTTACAGATTTTCTTATAAATAAATATAGATAGATATAATTATAAATACGAGAACAAAGCGTGTCAAGAGCAAATCAAACAACAACACAACAAAACAAACCAAACACAAAAACAAAACAAAACAAATAAAACAAAAAACAAAAAACAAATCAAAACAAATCTAAATAAAAATAAAGTTCTTGTTCTTATGATCCTGCAAAAAAGTTGGTTTGTCATGATTTAAAGACAAAGACTTTCTCTGGTTTGAAGACAAAGATGCCAAGGCAAAATCATGTGGCACTACTCGTAACGTATTGCTTGGATACGAGTATATTACCTTTATAACCCTTGCAGGTATTATCACACTCAAAACTGAAATATTTCAAATAAACCAATTACAGGCACTTTTGAACTGTCAAGGGGTCGGTCAGTCAGAAACATGAAGCTAGATGCCCATTCCAAAGCGTAGTAGGTACCTATGGAGAAGAATGGGCAAGAAACTCCACGGACACTCTTTTAAATCAAGATATGGTTACAAAATATTGGTTACATCATTCATATTGAAGTTATACATGTAAGAACGATGCAAAACGTTAAAAGCATCCGTAACAGAAAAAAAAAAAAACTATTCACAAATTAAATTAAAATAAGCCATATAAGCCACAGCTAAGATAACCAGTCTTACTGACGGCGCCCGTTCACGAACATGACGCATGGATTAGCACCATTCAGCTCAATCATTTTGAAGGGAGCTAAATCATCCAACATACGCACCACCGTCAGCGAGACATTAGAGTGAGCATGACATACTCTCAGCCGCCAGGGTACATTCAAGTCAATGAAAGACATACCCAGTACCTAAATGGTAGCTTTTTAGTCAGTACATAGTAGTCGCACATGTGCTATGCAATTATACAATGTTAAGAGATTGAATTAATACAATGCAAAGATAGCTTTTAAAGTCTTCAGCAGCTCTAACAGTATTTTCAATTGCTAATCAATTAGTTTATGCGCCCTTGTGCAGCAGGAAAAGTGTTGAAGAAAGCATTTTTATCAGCGATATAATCCCCCAACTTATAATATGCTTGGCTGCATAGTGTGCGTTTAATATAAGATCAATAAAGAGAATTTCGTTTCATTATGTTGAAGTATGTGGGGAGATATTTTATTGAAATTAATTTTATTGTAACATTTTAAACAGTACCCCATGAAAGACGAGTCCACTTTAGCCAGCTTGAAACCCGGTTGAACTAATTGGTCCCTATTCCTAGTGATATAATTGTGCTTTGCACCACTTTTAGTAAACAGATGTAGATTTTTCGTTACGTACTCCTTTAGAGAGTCGCGCCTGCGGAGGCCATATATAATCCAATATTGGTCCTTGTGGTACACCCATTTTTACTTTTAAACCGATTGAATTGACACCATTTATTTGAACTTGCTGTTGCTATAATATAAATAAGATTTTACTACTGAAAAAACTAAGCGCAAGTTTGCCAAGTCCATAATGCTCAAGTTTCGAGATAAAGGTTTCTTGGTCGACGCAGTCAAATGCCTTGGAGAGGTCACAAAATATTTTTATGGCATCTTGGGCCTCTTCCTACGCCGTAAATATGTGTTTTAATAAGGTGGTATCGGCGTCAGTCGTACAACGTCCATTGGTGAAACCATACTGTTGATCAGGTAAGATTTTATTGGTGTTAAAATGATTGAGCATTTGATTAAGCAATACCTTTTCAAACACCTTGCTTAAAACCGGCCATACCGATACGGGTCTATAATTATTGAGAACTTTACTGTCCCCGGAATGTATTAGTGTATTTTCCAAGCGATCCCTAGGAGTAAAAGACTACCTATACGATTGTTGCCATTTGATAGCAAGTAGTTTCTATCTGACACTGAAGCACTGAGGAATTCCAGAATTCAGTTTCTAAATCGCGACAAAATCAGTTGGCTTTATAAAGAATAGGCCACACGACCAGCGTATCAATAAAACTTTATTTGTTTTATAAAAAAAACAGTTTTAATGTTATTAACCTATGCTTTTTCTAAAACTGGAATGTAACACTGTTGCACAAGTGTTTTTTTTAACTCAGAATGTAAGCGCTGCATTTTAATCTTCCTCGTTAATTTACTTACATCCGAAAGTAATAATATTAATTTGCATTATGTTTTGTGACTTATACAATCAAGTCAAAGATTGCCTTAGTTGGGAAATATTTTCTAGAATACTTTTCCTTATACTCCCGCTGAAAACAAAGTTAACTTGGTGTTAAGTAATAATCCGATTTATAAGATTACATGCAAAGAAAATCAATAAACAGACTGTTTAAGAAAATTTCTTTCTAAAGATAAAAGTGTTTCTGCAATCAATACGTCACAATCTCGATTGAGTTATTTATATATACAGGCTGGAGTTTTTGAACCTCACCTGGAGGGAAAATACTCTAAATACTGGAGATAGCAAATCTTACTCAAAATAAACATTCCTTTATTTTTTTAAAGAAACAAATCTGCATTCAATGATTTTCAAAATTCGCTTCCCATACTCAGGAATCGAACCGGCAAAAATTCGAAAAAACAGCACTTTTTATTTTTATGGGATCAACCGGCAGCAAGTTTGTCATGCTCCCTTAGATGTCACTGCTTAAGGTAGTGTCGGGGGTCGGGTTGCCTCCAAATATGGCGATGGGGGTAATGGCAGATCTTTGCGTTATGCTCGTGAACGGGTGCTGCTTGTGGTGACTGGTCGTCTTGCTGACCATGGTTTTGTTATTAGTAAGTGTATATTTATATTATTTATTTTTACTTCGATGGTCCCAGTTTTTCATTTGTGACTTCCAATTACAGCTTTAATAGCTATATATAAGCGGGCACGTTTTATGCCCCTTTATGCCTGGTGGCTTTCATTCGGGTATTAATTTCTGTTTACTTTTTATTCTCGCTTGAATATAGATTTCGATGATTATTTTGTTGGTATATTGGCGTGTGCTAATAATTTAATTTAATATTTTCTGTTGCATAATGTACATTATTTTGCATAACTACTATAGTATAGAATCACGTTTTTCTAACTGAACAGACAGCTGTGCTGCTTGGGAGTTTGTTGCGCCACTTCTTCTTCCCAGCTAAGCACTAGGAATTGGTGAAGGGTGGGCGTTTTTGGGGGACTGTCTTATGTAATTTTGACGTTTTAAAAGTGCTGATTCTCAGCCTATTCTGAATAAATGACTTTTGAATTTGAATCGATAGTCAATCCTTATGCTCCTACACACTATGCCAGCGGCATGGCCCCCGACTTATGCCGGGCAGCTCGTACCCCCGGCTTTTGCGCCTTCATTTCCTTTACGATCCATTGTGTGGCAGGGCCGGGCGCGCCGCGGCTTGCCGGGCGGCCGTGCCGCCGGCATAGTGTGTAGGAGCTATTATGATTGACCCTATTGACTGATGCCATAAAAGTACAGGGTGTTATTTTTTTCGGATTTTAGCCGATTCCGATTCCCGAGAGTGGCAAGCGAATTTTCGAAAATCTTTGAATGCAGGTGTGTTTCTTTAAAAAAATAAGGGAAGGTTTCCTTTGAGTAAAAAGTACACAATGCCTACGATCCATACATACTCCTTTTTATATATTAGACCTCTTTGCCTTATCTTCTTTTTGTAATACTTTATTGAGCAGGTAAGGTACTTACTGTTTTCGTTGTAATAAGCTTTATCTTCTCCTCCTCAGTGTAATCAGTATATTCATTAATATCAGTAGATGATGAAGTGACGCTGTTGTATGCATTTATTTTAATTAACTGTTGTTTAAACGATTCATAATGGGTAAGCAGGTCTTTGAGATCTTTATAAGTTTTGTTAAAATTCTTGATATATTTCACAAATAGTCCAGGCGCAAGGTCCACATCATACACTGGGCCTAGGCCATACAGACAACCAACTAACAATAAAAAGTTTAATAATATTCCAACTTCCATGTTAAAATTATTCCTTTTAGCGTATACATCAAAACAAGTCACAAATGTCAAGCCGAAGTATTTAAACTAGGTAAACCACAAGGAATTGATTTTCTTAGGTAAATGATTGAATAAACAAATTGATTATACAATAATTTGATAAGGTTGTTCAAATATTTTGTGTTAGAAAATATTATTGATAAAACCAATTTATAAGTAGTTGGTAGATATGTGATGTTACCCCCGATGTACTAGACTTGGCGCTCCTTAAGAACGTCAATCTACGTTTAGACTCAATAGAGACGGTACAAGAGCTTAACTCTGACCATCGTCCCATAGTCATAAGACTGACCCCGCGCATAGGTCTCTCCGACCCCAATCAACCTCCCATCACCAAAAAGGTAACGGACTGGAAGAAAGTAAGCACCCAGCTGAAATCCAACACGTCCCCCCAATTAGATAACATCCCCGATCAGTTTGACTCTATCTCGGACACGATGGCCGGGATCGACTCATTCACGGATCACATACAATCTGTCGTGAACGATTGTTCAAGGGAAGTCTCAGTGACGGAAGACCGTCGCTGGAAGCTACCTGACGATGTACGCGATCTGTTGACTGAGAAGAACGCGTCTATCCGTGCATACAGTAACTTTCCCTGCGACGCGAACAAAGCCCATATGCGCTACTTACAGAGATCTGTAAGGAAACGTGTAGCGGAGCTGCGTAACGCGGGCTGGGATAAGATGCTAAGCGAGTTAGAGCCTACCCACCTAGCCTTCTGGGACCTTCAGAGGAAACCAAGTCCCCGCAAGTCACTTCCATGCGCCCATTAGTACGCCCCGATAAGACCATTAAATTCGACGACGTCGACAAGGCCAAGTGCCAAGCCGACAGTCTAGAAGCTCAGTGTTCACCCAGCTCCCTACCAACAGACCAAGCTCACCTAGCAGAGGTAGACGCGGAAGTCGAACGTAGAGCCTCCCTCCCTCCCGTAGAAGACCCTGAGAATCCTCTGCCTCCCGTCACTCCAGACGAAATGCACGATATCATCAAAGGTCTTAAAGATCGTAAAGCCCCCGGTTCAGATGGACTCACCAACAGGGTGGTCCAACTTTTCCCTGCCCACTCGATAATGCTATTGGCCACCATCTTCGATGGTGCCCTAAGCAACAATATCTTCCCACAAACGTGGAAAGAAGCCAACGTCATCGGCATCCCGAAGCCAGGCAAACCCAAATCTGAGTCTTCCAGTTACCGTCCCATTAGTCTGCTCAAGGTTCTCGGCAAAATCTATGAGAGGCTTATTTATAAGCGTCTCAGAGAGATGCGCCGAGACCAAGGGCCTCATTCCCAACGAGCAGTTCGGCTTTCGAACTCAGGACTCTAGCGTGCATCAGGTCCACCGTATCATCGAGGATATAAGCGCTGGTTTCCAGCGCGGCTTGATGACGGGTGCTATCTTCTTCGACGTAGCGAAAGCTTTTGACAAAGTCTGGCACAACGGCTTTTTATATAAGCTCTACAAAGTTGGTGTGCCAGATCGTCTCGTGCTCATCTTACGAGACTTTTTGTCCAACCGCACCTTCCGTTATCGCATCGAAGGAGCGCTCTCCTCCCCTCGACCCATACGCTTGGGAGTCCCACAGGGCTCCGTGTTATCTCCTCTCATTTTTACGCTGTTCACCAGCGATATCCCTGAAAGTAAAAAGGCGCAGGTTGATCTGTTCGCAGACGACGATTTACTATTCAGGCAAAAGCCCCGACGCGATAGCTCTCACTCTCCAAACCGCAGTCGACAAGCTCGGCACGTGGTTCAGGAAGTGGATAATCGAGGTCAATCCCGATAAGAAACAAGCGGATCTCTTCAAGAAACCGTGACTCAAACTAAATAACACGCTCCCTCGACCAATCACCATGTTTGACAAGCCGATCTCCTGGGAGAAGCGAGCCAAATATCTAGATGTGGTCTTCGACTTTAAACTCTCATTCTCTAAGCATATAAAGCAAGCACGCCCGCGAGCCGCTTTCGCTCTCGGTAGGCTCCACTCCGTTCTCAACGCACGAAGCAAATTGTCACTCAAGAGCAAATTGCGTACCTACACGGCGTGCATTAGACCCATTATGACCTATGCGTGTGCTGCCTGGACACAAGCCAAACCCTATCACCTCCATAAGATGAAACCTTCAAAACCGTTTCCTTCGAATGGCGACGGCTTCCCCTGGTATGTTAGGAACGATATCCTCCATCTCAACCTTAAAATCTCCACAATAGCCCAATTTTTAAAACGCAATGCTAAGCGTTATTTTGATACAGCCACCCAACATCGCAACCCTCTAGTTGTGAAGGCCGCCAGTTATGTCCCCTCTAAAATTAGTAAAGCCCGCCGGCCAAAGCATGTTCTCACCGACCCAGATGACCCCATAACCCTCCTCCAGGTGAGCAATAGGGCCACTAGTACAGTAAATAAACACACACCGACACACGTTCCGACCTCGCCGCAGAGGTCCGCAATCGCGACCCTCCCGAGTAAATGATACTCCCCCCGACCCTTGCTCGATGATGCGCCAGCCCGTGTCGAAGATGAGCCCGTAGATCTAAATTCCCCGAATAATAATAATCTGTTTGATCCAGCCTGTCCCATCTTGCTGTCCACCCCCCAGCGACGCCCTAAGCCGAGGTCCGTACCCCACAGGGGGTGCCCTTAGCGAGTGCTCGCCTAGTTTTCATTTAGAATAGTTTATGCCCCTGGCTGGAGGCTTTGAGTGTAGAAACTTAAGGCAGCTACAGGAAAGTCCGGTTAAGCAGCTACGACCTCCTCTGAGGCCAACTGCGAGATGCCATCGTTAAAAAAAAAAATGATGTCACCGCTGTATTGGAACACGTACCGTAGGTGTGTGCCAAAATATAAAGGAAAAAAATAGTATACGAGTATGCAAAAAAAAAAATATTTTACCGATTAAAACATTCTTTTAACTTCGCAATTTGAAGAATTAAAATCGCACTTTGACTGGTTAAAATTAGGTTTCTTGCTTATCTTTTCACAAACAGGCGTCACGGACAAAGTTATTGATGATTGTAGAAGATTAGTTTACGCCAACCTAACCAATCCTGAAAGAAAAGATTTTTTTAAATAATTGGTTAATTGAATTCCTCCTGCTAGTGTGGTGTTTAGTAGGTACCTATAGGTCCTATACTACCAGTTTAGTTAATAACAACACCTGCAAAATTAAGAAAATATAGCTATTTTTAACCGACTTCTTAAAAAAGGAGGAGGTTCTTAATTCGTCTGTATATATTTTTATGTATGTTCTTTGATATTTTCGTCAATTGTGGACTGATTTTGAAAATTCTTTCAAGCGCAGTGGTCCCATATAAATTTTATTAACTTTGCTTGGGTATTTCTTGAGTTAACTTCAATAATACGTATTTTATCTTCTAATTCACTGTAATTTACATAGCAAGTAGTGTTACACGAATTTGTGTAGCGTACCACAAATAAAAAGGGAAAAATAAAAACATTTAAACAAAAAAAAAACGACTTCCAAAAAAACACTACAAATTGAAAAATAACGCAAATTTCGGAAGTCGGTGGCAAAAAACGAAAATACAAAACCAAACACACCGACTTGCGAAGTTTTTTTTTTTCTTTGTTAATTTTTTTTAACGTAATTGCTAACATAATCAAAATTGAGAATCAATCTTCATAGAAAAAGATACTTACGGACCGAGTCCAAACATAGATTTTAGTTCTTCAGGCGTATAGTCAGAAAATTTGTTAAGGTCGAATACCGCATTCGTGCTATCCTGATTCGATTTGTTTATGCTCCCCAACGCTTTTTTAAAAGCTTCATAATGGAGAAGCATATTCAAATCATCTGTATAAGTATTGTCGTAATCTTTCTTATACTGCACATATAATTTGGGTGCGTTCTTTTATATCGTAAAATATCTTTTCTGCACCGTACGCGCAGGCAAAAAGCAAGTAAAATAGCAAAATATATAACACCGGTTTTCATGGTTATAGTTCTTCAGGAACACTATCCTCCATAACTTAAAAATATTGATATTTATAGTGTTGTGTACCATGTTGATAGAAATTGATTTTTGCGGTACCTTATTATTTTCTATTTATTAACGAATTGGTATGTTTATAGGCTTGTTAAATCTTTTTAATCATTTGGAGTTAACTTTTCATAATCCTAACTAATATTATAAAGGACTATGCGTAATTTTGGGCCCAACTCTCAACCGTCGAAAGCTTTTGGGAGGGGGGGTTTACTATGGCAGTGAAGTCGAAATCAAGCGCGAACATGGTGTTTTGGAACATCTAAAAAAAGTTAGGTTAGATTGGCTGCTTCGGGAAGTACTTGTATTGAATAAACATTGGGCCGGACGCTCGGTGCCATCACTGCATCCACTGTCGGAAGGACACGGCGCAGCATACACTGGCGGAGTGTACCGCATGGGAGGAGCCACGCCGTGCTCTCGTATCAAAAGTCGGAGCCGACCTGTCGCTGCCGGCTGTCGCTCGTTCGATGGTCAGGAGCGTCAAGTCGTGGGATGCAGTGATCTAATCCTTTGAAACCGTCATCTCGCAGAAGGAGGCTGCGGAAAGGGAGAGGGAGATTGAGACCACTCTCCTGAACGGTAGCAGGCGGATCGGGCGTCGGTGGAGGGTGGAAAACGCCCTCTTTCAGACCCCGTAAACAGGTCCGGAGGGACGGCGGACTCGGGGACGTCCGCCACCAGCTGGACTCTAGGTGGCGGCGCGTAGTGTCCCACGCGCGCGCCTATTTCACGACCACCTACCCCACGGGCATGAGGTGGCCCGCAAAAGCAGGGATCATGGAAGGAGCACAAGATCTCATGATCCCCGGTCCAAGTGTCGGAAGGGAACACCGGGGTGTTTTTAAGGAAAGTGGTTTTTGGAGTCTGACAGACCCCTTCGCCCGCCCCAGGGCGGAGGACATCCATGAGGATTTTCGAGTGGTCATTGCTGTTGCTGCGGCTGACATCTTTGGCATTGTTAAGCATGATGGACTGTACATAAACTTACCGCTTTTTTGGTGAGAGCATAGTGAATTCTTCTTCTCTTGAATCGGTAGCCATAGGAGATTGGCTGGTGGTTCGTTGCCATGGCCTCCAAAAATGGCGGAGATTATGTAAATTTGACTCTTATAGACTCGATCTTTACAAAAAAAGAAACGACTTTGGATCGTAGATTTAAATGCCTTTGATGGGTTAGGTAAACGTATTTGTGGACCCAGTATTTTGTAATTAGTACTTATATCTAAGATAAATAAAAACACTAAATAGTATGTAAAGAGTTCTTTACTGTTTTTTTTTAAAGCTAGGTTCGAATAAAAAATTGCCTTATTCTATTTTCTTTTATCAACATACATAATTCAATTGCTACATCTAAATTGTAAATTCAATCACAGTTTGTATTCAACATTTTTAATACTAAATACGATAAATTAATCAAAAGAATAGGTAAATACATATATTAGCTATTCTCGGGAACAACATTATCTTAAGTTTTTACAAGATAATACTACAAAATTATAAATAGTTCATAAAAATATCACAATAAGATTTATCTTCAGAGAGTTTTAACAAAGCCATATTTTGGTGAGCATTGACTTAAACTTCCAAATATCGAACTTAAGTTCGATGTTGGGTTAACCCAACAAATGTCGTATGAACCCAGCGATCGTTGTTCTTAAAAAAAATTAACTCCGAAAAGGTAACAAATAAAATCCTCAAAACCGTTGAACGCTTACAAGGAGACTGCTTATACGCAGTCTCCTTGTAAGCGTTCCTTGTAAGTGATCGCCTACTATAATTATAGTAGGCGATCACTTGGAGTTCAGTTTTTGAATAGATCATCATACTTAGATCGACGACGCATTTAACGATAAAACAATATACCCACAGATTTCCTAAATTAATTAAAGATATTAATGTATTAAAATTCTCTGAAAATAATGGTTGGAAAAGTCTAGTTTTGATTATATTCTAAAGAAGTTTTTTAGTTTTCTTAGCACAACTTAATAATATAGCGAGAATGCAGCGAATCATACGCATCAGAACATCTATAAACAATGGCAATTGTTTTTAAAACATGAAATATCACCGTTTTTCTTAATATATTACTCCCGTCGACACACAAATCGCTGTATCATGAGTTCGTAACCGCATTGAATGCCATTATTTTTTTGTAATTTTGATCGCATAGTACGATGTACAATCTCAGACCAATAAAAAATCCAAGACAGAGCGCTGTCGACAGTGTAGTGAAGCCGCTTTCGTAATCATGTGTGCACATTGTGTGGTTGTAGTGTCATTGGAAAAGGTTGTAAATGTGTGCGTGTCGGCGTGTATGCACTGAGCGGCGGTGTAGTTTTGGCATGCTTCACTGTATTGTTCGCAGCGCTCTGTCTTGGTTTTTTATTTGTCTGAGTGTACAATATGAAAAATTACTTAGTAATAAACATTAAAAACTAAAAAGCCGTATCATTACTAGTAGCCTGCGCTTCCTCCGTACCTGCAACAATAATGGCAAATTGAATGTCGCACTATATTGCGGGACGCAATCGAAATAATTTGTCCACCAAACGAATTATTGTGATTGCATATTAAACCACCGATTGGCGTGATTCCAATAATGCTTAATAAACCATACTGTACTATCAATATGTCACGTTCAACTGCCAAGTAATGAGGAATGTTTATTGGGCTTTAAAAACTTTCATGTTATGGCATGCGGTGTCACTTTTTTGTGAAAAAACTTATGGTGTAAATTACGCAATTTTTTTAACTTTTGTAGATACTTTCTTGTCAGGCAGTGGGAGCCAGAAGACGGGCGTCGCGACCGTGGGAGGCCTAGGAAACGCTGGCGTGACGACTTAGTGCTGTTTATGGTAGATTGAGTCGAGAAGCAAAACACAGGGAAGAGTGGAAATCTGTGGGGGACACCTTTGGCCAGCAGGGGGATAATGCAGGTTGAAAAAAAAAAAGAAATGGTCGATGCAAATAGAATATCTCAATTATTTTAATATTATTGAAAGCAAAGATGATAAGGATTTCATGAAGGGTGATCTTGGCCCAAGAAAATGTATCATTGATTTTACACACACCTACGAAAGGTAATAAAATCGAATAACTAGAAATACTAGAGGATCATGATCTTCCAATACATGTAAGTATTATCGGCACACAGAAGTGCCCCTAAACTTTTTGTCACCCCAGATAACACTGATGCAGTAAGTTTTCCCACTAACTTTTACGACGGGACCAAAAACACATACACGACCAATGAGGGTTGTCATGAAAATTCACACCACCAGTTGGCGCCACTTTGACAAGAGGTCTTCCATTTCGACAATGAATATAAAATATAGAGTCCACGCCACCACTGAAGTCCATATGACGCGGCACTAATGACTAAGTCATTGCAAAAGATTTAAAGAAAAAAAATGTAGTTCCAGAATTTTCCGCGGGCCTTCTTTCGTGGCGCGCACTCTATGATGTAGTTCATCATTTGATTCATTCATTCGTTCATCATTCAGTCACGACTAAAAAAGCTCTAAGCGCTTCGGCACGTTTGACAGGTGCCCAGACCTGACGTCTCGGTACTGCCACCTGGTGAACGTCATTTCAGAAAACCCGCATTGACGTAACGTGTCAATTTGTTAAACAATAAATTTCCCTGTTTGTATTTTTATTCCGAGAAAAACTATAACATAATTTTAACGGTGAAAACTCGATTTAACGTAACGAGCACAATGTTTTGTCATTTTTTCAATATACTTAGTTAACATTTGCCACAGTCTTAATCAAATCAATTCCATAACATAGCGCTTTCATTTTATGTTCTGCACATTAATATTTCGAAACGCTACGCTTCATTTGTCAGATGAAACTCATGCGTTACTGATTAATAGTGGAAGTTCTATTGAAATGCTAAACTATTTTAGTATTTTAAACGGTTCATTGGATAAATCGATTGGATAATCGAGGATTTAGAATCAAAATTACGCTTGTATTTCTATAAAACATTTAGGTGTGTACAAAAGAGAGTTTCGTAGATTTGAACATAACACCACGCCACTATTCCCGAAGGACTAGGCAGAGTTGTACCTATAGTGCACCCACATTCCGCCAGTTATGTTTAAAAAATACAATAGACGACGTAACTAGTCACAGTTCGGAACAAGTCAATCGTCATCCTGAGGATGCATCGTTGAGAGTTGAAACATGTGTCGATTTCTTACAGGGTTCTTTATGACTTTTTAAGAACAGTTAAGTGGAATAGGTTACTAGATATATACGTCTTCTATTGTATTTTATAATGGATTTCCGCGCCTGAGTCAATTAACTAGTTATGTTTAAGTCCATGTAATAGGCGAGCCTAGTGCCATCAATTGGGCACAAATTCAGACTCCGGGCTGCTACTGAGTAACTCCAGATGGATAAATCCAGTAACAGTTTGCCCGACCCGGGACTCGAACCCATGACCTCATGCTCAGCAGTAGCGCTTGCGACCACTACACTAACGAGACGGTCAACATTGAAAGATGATTATCTAAAAGCCCAAAAGTTACTAAGTAAGTTCTTAAAGTTACCGCAAAACTGTTCAGTTGGGGAAAGGGAAAACGCTGTGAAGCAAAAACATTAAAGTTACTTAAGTATTTAAATCATAATATTATAGGATTAATTACGGAGAAGATTGAAGTATCGACGATAACCAGTCATACAGACTTATTTCAGCAAAAGTTATGTTCCTAATGCGTTGAGATCTGTATGAGAAAACGTACTTAAATAGTTATAACACACATCGTTGGTCTAGTGGTCGCAAGCGCTACAGCTGAGCATGAGGTCCTTTTTTTTTGAGGGTGGGAAATTATCAAATGACTTCTCCCGCTCTGGGCGGAGCGAGAGGGCGTGTCAGACTTTTACTGACTAAAATCCACCCGTGTTCCTTCCGTTGCCCGTGTGCCAGGGCCGCGATATCCCTTTCGGACAAACCCGCAACCCCAGCAGGATCACTTACCTCTGAGGAAGGATTTCAGCTGGGTGCTGTCACAGAAGATGGGCTCAGTTAAGACGTCGCTGAGTTGATCTTTGACCGACTGCCGCGCGTTACACCATATCACACGACCCGTCCGAGACCAGTCCATCACTAACATTTTCATACTCTGGAACAAAACGTACAATAAAGTGAGTCAAATGACCCATCACAAAGCCGTCACCTGCGCATTCTGTGCATCAAACTAAGTAACTTTCTGCAAAAACTTTTATTTTGCTGTGAAGATTCGCTGTTTACCTAACGCACGAAATCATTGTGGTATCGGTTGCATGCATTGATACAGCGATCGTGGGAGAATTTAAAGTTAAGTTATAACATTTAAAACTGGTTTCCGTAAAAGAACGTTCATAATAGTTGAAACTAGACTTTTAATATTTCTGTAACCAGAAGGTTCCCAGAAAAAAAAAACATAATAACGAGAAGAACAAGTGACTCTCGACTCTCGGCTGAGTTGAGGGTATTTTTACACCCGTTATATCTATTACTGTAACTATAAACAACTAAAGGTACACCTCTGCTTAGCCCTTCAGAAAATACAGCCGATATTATGTTAGGGCCACAACAGACTAGCTACTTTTAGCATCGGCAATCGGTGATTCAGCCGCTTTTTAGAAGCTAAATGCAGCGACCAAACATTCCACACCGCACACTTAAAAACGCCAAACGCAGCGATTGATTCGCTTTTCGGAAGCTCGACACAGCGGCTGAACGCTACACTCCACACACATTCGGATGCCGGTCGCATCGATTTGGCATCTGCGGAACACGGCTACACTAGAGTTTGACGAAGCGACCCTGACCGCACTCCACCTCCCTTCACCTCTCCAGCATCGGAGTAGTCGTTAAAACACGCGATTCCGATACCGCGTCCGAACGCAGGAAGTCGCGAAAACGCGATGCAGTATCGATAGAATCTCAAATCGATATAGTCGCAAAATCGCCGATTGCCGATGCTAAAAGTAGCTAGTCTGCTGTGGCCCTTATGTGTTATGGTAAAAACATGGGATACGCATAGCCATAACAGGGGCCACTCCAACATTCACTGCTGAAGGTATTATAATATATGTTTAGCAAAGACCATGAAATTGTCGATTTCTAAAAAAGCTTCTAAGAATATTGAAATCAATTGAATTATTCTAAAGCTTTGTCTAGTAATTGGTGCCTATAAAAATAAGTTGTGAATATAATATGAACAAAAATTTTCAACTTTGTTTGCAGCTCTGTAAACAAGTAAAGTTCACAGAAGACTTTGTTTTTAACTCAGGAGAGTAACTGTAGTAACTAAATAATAATAAATAATAAGCTTTATTCCATAATGTTTTTATATTATATATATAGTGTTTTTGTGCTTAGATTACATTACAGTTAAGTGCTATGATAAAACAAAAGTACACAAAAGTTTTAGCATCTGGACCCGAACTAGGAGGAACCTGTATTTCGGCTAACAGCGCCAATTCCCTCGAGTTACATTAGATTAGAGTTCTTAATTCAATTTCATTATACAAAACAAAGGAATTATAATAGTCTAAGGTCTGCAACTGCTAGAAAGTTATATAAATAATATGTATTCTCAGATTCCTGTCATTCCGTATACCATCGCGATTATTCATCTTTTCAACACGACGGATGACCTACGTTTAACCGTGTTATAAAAAAGTAAAGACCAAAAATATGATAAAATTCTTATAATTTTAGCGTGCACTATCTACGAATATATTTATCTTTCTTTCAAAAATTCATACAAAATCTCAAATGTTATTTTAAGAAGCTCGCAAATTTTTCTTTCCAGCTATTAATAGTTAATGCAGGTAATTTTGTATTCTACGAGTATGTTCATAATCCAAGCTAATGGCTTTCTGAATAAAATCCCTATGTAAACTAACGCTAAGAAAATATTAACATATAAAATGCAATAATGAGATTTTCCTACGACCCGCTTATTATAATGAATATTCAATGAACACTTCTATAGATGGAATATTTTACTTATAATTTAGGTATTGTAAAAAAACTTGATTAAAACTTTTTTGTGGTATGAAATATTGGCCATTATATTTTTTGGTCTGCTTCTCATCTGATGGTAAGTGGTGATGGTCGAAGGTAGAAGCAAGTTTCACCCGGAATCCTCAACCACAAAGGAACTGGCTATCTTATCTCTAACTGCCGAAACACAACAATACTGTTTCCATTGTCGTTATGGCGACAGACTTAGATAAGATAGGTGGTAACTAGCCAGGCGCACTTAGAACAAGCCAACCACCAACCAAACCGAGCAGAAAATTTTACCCCCACTGAGAATCGGACCCTCGAGGACTCTGGGTCTGAGACAGGTGGTCTAACAACTCCACAGACGGTTAAAATTATGATAAACAAGGGCAGGAAGGTAATGATGATGATTATGATTAATATGAAACAGTTTTCAATATTTCATCGCTCAATTTTGAACTCTTTAGATAAAATAAATAGTTCGAGTAGGTTTTCTCGTAGGTATGCCCCTTTTTCTGTAGAGTAATTTCATCACCACTATCTTGCCAATATCCCAATATATCTGTGGTCGGCGCAACATGTTATATTCATCCATACTTCTCTATTAGTCATCATCTCAGTAGTAACCCCTTTTTTAGGGTTCCGTAATAAACAAGGAACCCTTATAGTTTCGTCATGTCCGTCTGTCTGTCCGCGGCTTAGCTCAGAGACGGTTAGTACTAGAAAGCTGTAATTTGGCATATGTATACATATTAATCATGCCGATAAAGTGGTAAAATTTTTTTTTTTTTTTTTTTAGGTTACCTCTCCTTCACGTAAGTGGGGATGTATTTTTTTTCTCATCTATCCCATGTTGTGGGGTATCGTTAGAAAGGTCGTTCAAAAATATTGTGAGTGTTTGAAAACCATTTTTGAATTAGGAATCCGTTTGCGAAATATTAAGCTTTTAACTGAAATTTTATGCTAGTCATGTGTGCCCCCCCTGCCAGCTAAATGGATGTATTTGAATTTGTGAAAAAATTCACAGCAGTAGTATATGTAACGAAATTAAAAGGAAAACTATCAGAACTAAGTAGGGTGTACTTACAGGTTAACGAGTAATAATCGACCAACTTAAATTTTCAGTTTGAAAAACATGATCTCCCATACATTCCGTATGGGAGAACATGTTTTTCAACTACAATGTTAAGTTTGTTCTTGGGATAAATTCATCCCAACTACGGAACCCTTCATTGTGCGTGGTCGGACACGCACTTGGCCGGTTTTTATTAGCCATATGACTTTTCACACAGTTCATCTATCGTTTTTTCATATTCCCCTATTCTTAAAGCCTTCAGACATTCAGACTCATTCAAACTTTCCTCACGACATTTTCCTCTGATACTTCCAAAACTGGAACTATTCTTATCAACCTCATCATACAAGAACAGTAAATAACGCTCCTCGTTTCGAGCAGTTTCCGATACTTTTAATCGATCCAGCCCACACCAGTGGAACAAGCATAATGACCCTATAAAACACCACCGACGAACAAGTAACATCCATAAAAGTTGTTACAACTTTGTACATAAAATTATGAAATTAAATTATGAACATACACAACGGATACAACAACGCCACGTACTTTTGGATAACATCGACTTCAGCCAGAGGTAAAATTGAATGAAAACAAGCACTGCGAAGCGTTCGCGTGAACAACGGGCTTAATATCCAAAAGATAAACAATTACATACGAATAGTTCAATTAATATTAATTATATTCGTTGCAAGTTGGGCGCCTATTCCACGTTTTAACTCGCGCTGCGGTCACCACATCAACATTGCATGTGATTTGACGTTGCGGTTTGCGGGCAGTGGAATATTAAATTGATGCTAATTTTATGTACCCTAGTTTAGTTAAAATATAGGTATATTTTGTGACTGCCTCGCGCGTTGGTCTATGGGGTCTTGAGGTCGATTTCAAGGTCGGGCAAAGTGTTACTGGGTCTTTTTCTATATGGAATTCGTCAGTAACAGCCTGGAGTCTGGATTTGTGCCCGGTTGATGACAATAGGCTCTCCCCCTATTACATGGGACTTAAACATAGCTGGCGAAATGTGGGTGTACTATAGGTAGACCTTTGCCCAGCCCTTTGTGGAAACAAAGTGTGATGTGTGTGTGTATCTTTTATGAATTTTTATAATCAAGTTCTTTAGGGACTTTTCGCATAGGTACCTACGTAAATAAGGTCCATCAATGGTTTATAATTCACCCTAATGTTGAAATAAGTCATATTAATGTCATCATCACCATTTCAGCCGAAAGACGTCCACTGCTGAACATAGGCCTCCCCCGAATGGGATTGCCATAATCGCCACGCTTGGCAGGCGGGTTGGCGATCGAAGTATGGCGTTAAAATGCATAGAGAACGCTGCTGCCCTTTCTCTAGCGAGTCCCTTAGTCGCCTTTTACGACACCCATAGGAAGAAATAGGATGGTACTATTCTTTACGACCGGCACCATGTAGATTTTACATTTTATTAATCTTCTTAATTTATAGTCATAATTTAACAAGTCGATAAAAGCTGTAAATTGCCTTCTTCGGTATACGTGCTCAGAAGCTGCTGTGTACACAGAATTAATAAAATATCAGTTCGGGTTCACAATGATGCGAACATAATCTACCTAACTCTGAAGCATAATGTTAGTTGAAGAGCGAGTAAATAGTTTATAGAAAAATGTGAATTCACGTTTCTGAGAATACACTTTGTGGATCAAGTTTATAACATGAAAAAGTCCGCATTACCTGTCTACGTAAGTACGTGATACCGACCCTTTTTATTTCCTATTTTCTTCCACAAAGGGTATTGATAACTCCAATTTAGGTACACGAAAAACATTTTGTGTTTTCCTAGTACTGATGTTCGTATTTTCTGATTGATTTTCTGATAAGTTGTTTTTGATTTACTGGAAATAAAGTAAGAACTACGAAGTCGACAGTGGCTTTTCTGGTTAATATGAAGAAAAATAGTGCTTATTTTTGTTTACAATTTTTTTTTTTGGAAATATCTCTGTCTTCGGAGTTAATTTAAGCAATTTGGCAAGGCACAATATCCTTTCCTTATAGTTTCGCCATGTCCGTCTGTCTGTCTGTCTGTCTGTCCGTCTGTCTGTCCGCGGCTTAGCTCAGAGACGGTTAGTACTAGAAAGCTGTAATTATTGATCATGCCGACAAAGTAAAATAAAATCAAGAAAAATAAAAAAAATTAGGGTACCTCCCCTACGCGTAAAGTGGGGATGTATTTATTTTTCTCGTCTACTCCATGTTGTGGGGTATCGTTAGAAAGGTCGCTCAAAAATATTGTAATAAATAATATTGTGAGTTTGTGCAAACCATTTTTGGATTCAGGGATCCGTTTGCAAAATATTAAGCTTTTAACAGCAATTTTTTGTTAGAGTCAAGTGTCCCTCCCCCTGCCAGCTAAATGGTTGTATTTGGATTTGTGAAAAAAATCACAGCAGTAGTATATATACTACTGCAGTGTTATATTTTTCTCTTTTTGTTCTCACACACTATTGTCTACATTTCTATCTCATTTCTCCTTTCGCAGGTCTGCTGGAAGAAATTTCTTAAGAAATAAGCAGTACCTTTGTACTCAAATTATAATTATGTCGTATCTGTATGTATTTTACTGTGTGTACATAAATAATAAAATAAATGAATATATATAACGAAATTAAAAGGAACCCTATCAGAGCTAAGTAGGCTGTACAGGTTAACGAGTAATACTCAACCAACTTAAATTTGCGGTTTGAAAAACATGATCTCCCATACGGAATGTATGGGAGATCATGCTTTTCATATTTTTCAACTACAATGTTAAGTTTGTTCTTGGGATAAATTCATTCCAACTACGGAACCCTTCATTGTGCGTGGTTTGACACGCACTTGGCCGATTTTATTTTTATCTTAGCTCGGTTTTAACGAAAATCCTGCTAGAAGTTACGTGACTTCACAAAGATTTCGTTCGACTGAAGTAGGTACCGGAAACGATAATTTCGTGATAACACTCCCGAAAATAGAAGATGGAGCATCCGCTTGACCACACACGATAGACATGTAATATCGCCAGCGAGTTCTGCAGGGTTCACATATCCTTTCCCAAACAATTTTTATATGGCGTGGATCGGAATGGGTCTCACAAACATTTACCCTAAAGAGTTTGGATAGGTATTTCATAGTTGTACATATACGTATAGTTATTTATGTTCTTTTCCTTCATTTTGCGCACGGCTTCATACACGTGACCTTTGGGACCCCAGAGAATCTACTACTTACTTACATTAGTTCTAAATACCTTTGTGTTAACTAACCTGTTTCGGCATGATTCGAGTAGGAAACATCCGTTCCGTTCCATTTATAATAATTGATGTCTCCTTTATTTCATTTATATACATATCATTTACTTTTTTTTTACATTTTTAAATATTCTTATAAAAACGAAAAAATTCATTTACAAGTATAAAAAATAGTAGCCCACCGGTATCGGGAACAGAGTCCAAGCTACCGGTGGTATTATTATTCTCATTAGTTTTGTGTTTTTACTAGTTGAGCAGTGCACCGTGTTCCGTTCAAGTGTTTAATAGTTTTCCAAGATAAAAAACTTATTGCATTACCTATGTAGGTAACCTAACCTTTTACCTAAATCGATTCTGTACTTTGACTTTTAAACTGTCTAAAACAAAGACCCACTTTCACAGTTATACGGGCGTTTACTTTCAAACTGTCCATACCAGACTCTCTTACCCAAATTAGATTTTCAAAATAATCAACCCACGTTCCATGTCTAAAGTAAATTACACTTAATGCAATGTAATTCTTAATTCATTCGACAAGCAAGAGCCACAGGCCGGTACATTAATTAAAAGTAAACACAATTAATATGAACAATCATAATATTTTGCTTTTCCGCGACATGGAAGTTGCTAATTAATATTATAATGTCCTTTTAAGATAAATTAACTGTTCAAAAAAAGCTTCTAATGCTAGCCAAGCATGAAGATGACGTTAAAATATTATCGAATCTACGAAAGTGAAAGTTTTAAATAAGAATAAGGCATCATCCAATGATGATGCCTTATTCTCGAGTCGATTCGAGTGGTCGAGTCACATGTCTACTCGACACAAAGACAATTCTTTTTGTCGAGTAGACATGTGACTCGACCCGTGTAGACAGTACGACGGCAGCAAAGTAGAAAGAGTCAACTGCACTTTTTACGAAATTCACTCTTTGACATAATTCGACTCAGAATTCTTTGTTTTGTCATAGGACTTTTTTCTGTTTGAACACACACACACAACATTTATTCTTAAAATGACGAAGTACTGTGTTTTGGAACAAAAAATATTACAGTAATATTGGCCTTAACCATTTCCTTGGTAATGCCCTATTAACTAAATGATGTAAAATAGAAGATAGCTTTGTTATTCTATTAATTATCACAATTTTGCATTCAAAACGTTCTTCTGTAAAATTATGATTTTGTAGATAACCGTATATACTTTGTGGCCGTCGAGTAGAAAGTTTTCTACTGTCTTTAGCATGGCGATTACAAAATCAAATTGTCTTTACTACCTTAGACAACAGTCAGTTGTCAGTGTGATTTTGACAGTTTGGCATAGAAAGCTTTCTTCTGAAATAGTCTACAAGTAGAAGGACCTAGACAAAGATTGTTAGAAACGTAAGACAAAATGACAGATTGTAGAAAGATTTCTACGGTGCGATGTCAAAAATGGAGAAACGAAATGTCAGTTTGTATAGAAAGAGCTATGTCTATTCTTCGTAGAAATAGAAAGCGTCATGCTACGCGTGCAGCACGCGTAGCATGACCACAATAGAAGCGGGTTTTGTCGACGGAAGAATAGACAAAATGACAAATAAACAATCACAATCTGTCATTTTGTCTATTCTTCCGTCAACAAAACCCGTTTTTACGGTGGTCATGCGTGCTGATACAAAATGATAAAACTTCACATTATGCGTACTATCTCTGGGACCTTCTTCACATTTAAGTGTACACTAGCTATTTCCCGCAGCTTTGCTCGCGTACATGTCAGAAATCATCCAACGGAAACGTACTGCCGGGATGAAAGTATAGTATATGTTAATCCAGGTTATGTTTAAACTATCTGTGTGCCAAATTTCAACTAAATCCGTTCAGCCGTTTTTGCGTTATTGAGTAACAAGCATCGAAAGTTTCATATCCTAAACCTAACTATCCTAACTTATATCCATACTAATTATAAATGTGAAAGTGGGTTTGTTTGTTACGCTTTCACGCTAAAACGGCTGAACGGATTTGGATGAAATTTGGTACAAGGGTAGACCTTGACCTGGAGAAGGACATATGCTGCTTTTCATCCTGAATTGCATACAAAGTCGCGGGCAAAAACTAGTTTATAATATTAGTAGGATGAATTTGGGGATGTTTAATGATGTCACGCATAAAACTGATTACAATGATAATGAAGGATTTTGTTACATTAAACAGGTATAATAGAAAAAATCTAATGTTAGTGAAATAGATGACCATTAACAGTACAACATGAGCTAGCCATTCGCCCCTAATGAAAGGTTAAATGATGCCTAGCCTGGCCAGTCACCCGACACTGAACATTATGTGATCGTTACTACTAACATGTTTTGCTAACATAGGCTAAAAGGACACATTTGTGGCTTATGTAGACTAATGATTTAATTTATTTAAATTAATGTATCATAATTAAAGGCTTGTGCAGACCAGCGCGACTTGTCGCGCGACGCGACACGAACAATACAATTTCTAAGAAAACTTCACAGTATAACAATAACCGGTGTCGCGTCGCGCGACAAGTCGCGCTGGTCTGCACAAGCCTTAACATTGTATGCTGCTCGTGGCAAAGTTATAACAACCGCACGGGTCGATTTATCAGGTTAAGATACGCTTGCCGAGGTTGGTCCGTGGATGGGTGACCATCATTTCATACCGAGAGTCATCCGTGCCTCGGAAAGCACGTTAAGCCATTGGTACCAGCTGTCATTCGTGGATTTTTGTCAGTCATTACGGGTCGTCAGAAGCTCGAAAGTCTGACAACAATGCAGTCTTACCCAGGCGTATTGTATTACCCAGTTGTGGAGGTCAGATATGCAGTTGGGCCATGTAAAATACTGGTATTCAGCTGTATTTAGTTAGACTGGAAGCCGACCCCAACATAGTTGGGAAAATGCTAGGCAGATTTTTTTTAAATTAACATTGTATGCAATTAAAACCATCACATTATGAAGTCTTCGATCGGCAGGACGTGATGTGTCGCAAGAATGGACGAGACAAGAGCACCCAAAAGTTTACTTGATAGTAATCCGGATGGCCGGAGAAGTCGAGGGCGACCCAAGCCCAGACGGTTGGATGGCATAGACCAAGATTTAAGAACTGTTGTAGTGAGGAACTGGAGAGAAAAAGCCCGAAATAGGTCACGGTGGAGAAATAAACTTGACCAGGCTAAGGCCTACCCGCAGCTGTAAAGCCTTAGAAGATGACGATAGTCAACATTCAGTAAGAATATTCTCGAATTAATAGTTAAGTTTAACGATTTGAAGGATCAATATTGCCTAACGTAGGCTGATATTTCTATAACAGCGAAATAACTATTAATAAAAGGTACGTAAATTCACGCCAACGCAAATCAATTTCCTCCGCTCTACCCTATTACGGAGTGAAGAAAATATATCGAGAAATCGATTATAATATTATATAAATTATACTTCATATGAAAATCTTGATTTACCACACATAATTACCATGTACCATGTGTAACATGTAGAATGTGGATTCTGTAATCATTGAGACGACAGAGGTAACGGCGTGATGGTATAGTCAACAGTGTTTATGAGTATCTTATATATTAAACAGTAAACGAGTATCTTTTATTTTAGGTCTGAAAGCTTTGCTGCCGAAACAGGTATGGTCTGTTCCGAAATTATTTAATAAAAATGTAATGAAATGAAATGAAATGAAATGAAATGAAATGAAATTGTTTATTCTGTAAATAGGATATAGGAATCACTTTTACACGTCATATTAAAGATATATTAAATTTTGCTAGATGAGTTCGGCGTTTCCTATCCGACTACTCTGAGAAGAAAGGCCGAAACAAACTCAGAGGTCACAGTCTCTTTTAAAGTCCAGACATAATCTTGGTCAAGCCATATGAGGACCATGTAGATTCATGTCTGAAATGGTCTTTTGAGAAAAGAACCACACAGATTTGAGTGGACCTGTCCAGTCAGTGCAAGCATTTGTCAGTAATCGTGGAGCTCAACTCAGAACAAAAGGAGCTCAACTCGACGAACAATACCAAAGAAAGGACATTTGGGTAGGCCGCATGAACTACTCAAACTGCCAGACCATCATTAAAACTAACTGAGAGAGGATAAAAAAGGAGTAATGAGAAAAAAAAAATTAAATTAAAAAAATATCCACATAGTCCTCACATTCACAATAGGTAATTAAAATAATATTATACTTTACAAAGTAATCATGTCATTTTGTTTTAATGTTTAAATAAAACTGGTATATTTTAATGATTTTACTAAATAATTCTAATGTCAAGTTTTATGGTTTTATCACAAGGTTTAGCAGAGCGAGCAGCTCAATCCCAAGCTTTTTTATCTTCTAAATAATCTGAAATTTTATAGTACCCTTTTTTACAAAGTTTGGTTTTAATACAAATTTTAAATCGTTTAATGGGTAAGTTTCGAATGTCAATGGGAAGTTTGTTGTAAAAGCGTATACATTGACCCATGAACGAGTTGCCTACTCTGTGGAGACGAGTGCGATGTACAGCAAGGTTGTGTTTATTCCTGGTATTTAAACTATGAATATCAGACATTTTCTTAAAATTTGATATATTTTTGTGTACATACATTAGGTTTTCAAAAATATATTGTGAGGCTAGAGTTAGAATATTTACTTCTTTGAATTTTCCTCGAAGGGAATCTCTCGGACCTAGGTTGTAAATGGCTCGAACAGCCCTTTTCTGTAGAACAAAGATAGTATTAATGTCCGCACAGGTTCCCCAGAGAAGAATCCCATATGACATAAGACTATGAAAATAACTAAAATAAACAATTCTGGCTGTATCTACGTCAGTTATCTGTCTAATTTTTTTAACAGCATAGGCGGCCGAACTAAGCTTTCCTGATAATTTTTCTATGTGTGGGCCCCATTGTAATTTACTATCAATAGTGATTCCAAGAAAAACTGTCGACTCAACAGGGTCCAGTTCTATTCCATTAACTTGAACATTGGTAGTTAGCTGCCTGACATTTGGCGTTGAAAATTTTATGAGTTTAGTCTTCTTTTCGTTCAGAAGAAGATTATTTACATTAAACCAATGCACAACTTTAGAGAGTGCATCGTTAATTTGTTCAAAGTTAACTAACTGACGTTTGATTTTAAAAATAAGGGAAGTGTCATCTGCGAATAATACGATCTTGTGATTATCCCTTATGTGGTAAGGTAAGTCATTTATATAAATTAAAAATAAGAAAGGACCTAGAATTGAACCCTGCGGAACGCCCATGGTGACTGCAGATCCTGCAGATCTCTTGCCATTAACATCGACCCTCTGAATTCTGTTGTTCAGATAAGAAGTCAGAAGGTCGAGAGCTTTGTTCCTCATACCATAGTGGTACAGTTTCTTGATGAGTGTATCATGATGTACGCAATCGAAGGCCTTGGACAAGTCGCAGAAAATGCCAAGAGCATCCTGCGACTCCTCCCAGGCCTCGAATATGCTCTTCAGTAATTCCACGCCCGCATCTGTAGTTGAACGACCCTTTGTAAAACCAAACTGTTTTAGATGTAATAAATTATGTGCATTGAAATGTTCTAACATTTGTTTCAAAATTAATTTCTCAAAAATTTTGCTTAATGTAGGTAATATCGAAATAGGCCGAAAATTCGTAGGATCAGTTGTGCTGCCAGACTTGAACAGTGGAATAACTTTACTAAGTTTCATCTGATCAGGAAATACACCAGACGCAACACAAGAGTTAAAAATAATTGCTAAAAAGGGTGCAATAACATCAATTATTGAAGATATGGTATGTACTGATAATCCCCAAAGGTCAGCAGTTTTTTTTACATCAAGATTTTTAAAAGATTCTATAATGTCTTTAGCAGAAGCAATTGAAAATTCAAAAAGTTTGTCAGATTCTGGTACACATTCTTTTAGTATTGAGTAAGCAGAAGTGGAGGACGACGATGACAGAGTTTTGGTTGTTAAAATGGGAATATTAGTGAAAAAAAATTCAAACTCAGTTGCCACCTCCACGTCTGCTTCAATATCTACATCATTGATTTTTAGATGGAAGTCACGATTCCGTACCGTCGTTCTTCCCGTTTCTGAATTAATAATATTCCAGGTTGTTTTTATTTTATTTCCAGAAGATATTATTTTATTTTTAATGTGTAAGGCTTTTGCTGAGGAACAGGCTCTTTTAAAAGTTTTAGAATATTTCTTAACAAATTCTTTAAAAGTTTCATCATGGTTATATGTTTTTTCATGATACAACTCAAATAACCTTTCCCTACTTTTGTAAATACCTGGTGTTGCCCAATCACTAAATATAACGCGGTCACAAACAGGCAATGTTTTTGAGGTGAAAACCTTCTTAAACTCACAATTGATGAGGTTAAATAGTGAAGTATAAGCTCGATCCGGGTTGTTGTGATAAGGCAAACCCGGTAGTTTTTCCATTAAACTATTTTTAAATTGTCCTAAGCGACTTTTATTTACAGGAACAAAACTCACAAGTTTTCTTTGAGCTCTGACTGTTTTCTGAGGGAAAGTGACTAACTGGCCACAGTGATCAGAGTCCAACTCATTTATAATTAAATGGCTAGAAGGTCTTAAGTTTGTAAAAATATTATCAATACAGGTAGCACTAGTGGCAGTTATTCTAGTCGGCTCAAAGAATGTATTGTACAAATTATATGACTTAAATAAAGTTATAAATTTATTTACTATAGCAGATTTTTCCAGTATGTTAATGTTGAAATCTCCACAGACAACAACTGTTTTATTACTGTTACAAGTCTTTAATAATACTTCTTCCATATATTTCTCAAACATATCATATGAAGCACATGGGGGCCTATACACACTTATTACAATGAACTGCTCAAGCTCAATGCAAGCTATTTCAATGACTCGCTCAACAGAGAGGCTCACAATATCCTTACGTTCTTTAAATTTCGTATTGTTACGAACAATTATTAGAGAGCCACCACGTATCATATTAACTCTGCTGAATGAGCTGGCAACCTGGTGGTTGTTAAAGCTGAACATGAACTGGTGGACTTTTAACCAATGTTCAGTTACACATAGGATATCAATATAACTACAGTTCATGAACAGCTCCAATTCTAATTCCTTACCTATAACACCCTGTATATTTTGATGAACTATTTTGAGGCTATTATTATTACATTTATTTAGGTTACTGCAATTTGATAGGTGTGATATTAAACCAGTATTTAAATTTTCTTCATTTATTAAGCAAGAGGTTTCCTCTATTGTCTTAATTTCTAATTTAAATGATATTCAATATCATTAGTTGATGCCAAATTATTGGCAGAATTATTCAGAATGTCTTTGCATTGCTCAAAAGAAGCAAGTTGTTTAGCCAAGTTTTTGGCTGAAATAGAAAAAAAATATGATAGCGACACAGCTATCTGTCTTTTGAAATAGTTAGAAAGATAGTACATAACAATATTATGTCTATCTCTTGTCAAATACAAATTATTAGCAACATAATTGTTGGTATCAACTAAATGAAATAAATTATTATTAAATGTCAAGTTATGCAAAGTCATATTTATTGAAAATCTTAAGTTATTTTCTTCCTGTGGCAAACTGTTACTATATGGGAATGTAAACAACACAATTTTTCTTAAATTAAGATTACACAATGTACTATAGTATTGGAGCAGTTCTCCTTTGTTCACATTTCCCCTGTTACCCATAAAAATTAATAATAAAGTGTTCTGTTTAAAGTTACATTTAATAATTTCTTTCATAATATCAAATAAAGAACAACCAGGCATACAGTAATTTATTATGGAGTGTCCCGGATATTCATCTGACAACAAGTGGCCTAAGTCCTTACCAATCTCATCGCAAAATAATACTATATCATTTTTTACAATTGGTTTACATTGTTTATTGGAACTAATAATAGCAGGAAATGTCAAATTAACACAGGGCTGCGGTAAGGTGGTATTGCATGTTGTCAATGAATGTTCTGGTGTAAGTACATTAGATAGTGTTTGACACTGCTCACAGTTGTTTGTTTGTGAGTTGACCAGCTCATTCATTGCCAACACATATTCCCTCATTAGATGTTCAGAGGTATTATATTTGTTAGTCATTGAACTAAGTTTCTCCTGTAAGTGATCAAGTTCATATTGCAAGTACTCTGTGTCAATGTTGTACCTCCTAGTACTTTGTTCCAAATTAAAAGAATACATATCTAATTGTTTAAGTAAATTTAGCCTTTCTCTATTAAGTTTAACATTTTTAATAAAGAACTTTTGTCTTTTAACCATCTTTTGTGTTTTAGTAATATATTTATTAATTTTGATGTATTTTTTAAGTTTGTTCTTACTGGTGACTACCCTCACTGAATTAAATGACTTTGAATCATCATCACCTGTTAAATCTATTGTGTATGAGGGATTTATGGCAGAAACCATTGATGGGGCAATAGGCATCAACTCATTGAACAGACTGTATGTAAACAAATGTATCAGAAAATTTACATGCAAATGCCTTTTGTAGTACCACAAATTGAGTGCTTTAATTTGATTATTTGG
Source organism: Agrochola lota (assembly GCA_947364205.1). Lineage (NCBI taxonomy): Eukaryota > Metazoa > Arthropoda > Insecta > Lepidoptera > Noctuidae > Agrochola > Agrochola lota. The sequence continues at coordinate 8,912,593 of OX376223.1, read as the reverse complement.
ATACTTTACCCCGAAATTCTAATTTTAAAACACCTTGAAGATGTTTTTCATTTGACAATTGAGGCTAATATTATTACGTAAATTTTCCTCGATGATTTTTCAATTCCAATTTAATAATGTTATTCAAGATAGATATTGATATTGACTCAGGTGTGACTGCGGAAATCCATTATAAAATACAATAGACGACGTATAATTAGTAACCTTATCCGCTATTCTTTACTAAATATACGTCGTCTATTGTATTTTAATATTTTTCAAACAAGAATTGATTGATTTAAAAACCTTTATAATACAGAAAATATATTACTTATTTCCTTAAGTGAGTGTAACTGTGCGTTTGCACTGACGAAACATTCACAACAAAACATGTTGAAATCTCTAGTTCGTGTCAAATATTGTATGGAAAATTTACAAAAAATAGAGATTTCAACATGTTTTGTTGTGAATGTTTCGCCAGTGCAAACGCACAGTAACAATTTAACCCAAACAGGGTTTGTTTACACGTTCACCAGATACTTCTAGAACAGACTATAGATAGCTACTTCTCGTGGGGAGGAAGTTTCTCTCTATAAACAGTGTCTGTAACTTTTGGTAACTTTAAACCATTTTCGTTCCACTGCTGCTCAAACATAAAAGAAACAGTATTATTTTTAAAGTTAGAAATAAAATGTAAAAGACGTACCTGGAGAAAAGTGTAGTCCAATCTGAATAACGCATCACAGTAGACCACAAGTAAGTCTGCAGACTTAACGTCACTAGATTCGACGTCGTTTTTTCTCCTGTCCGCATGAGGAACAGACGTGGCCGCTCCGTTCGTACTGGGCACATTCCATTGACCAGTTCTAGGAGTTCCAGTCTCTGGGACATTGCTTATGGTATGTATTGTCGTAACAGCGGTAACCGCGGGTTTGGCTTTTTGTTGTAGCATGAAGAGTTTGTTCCGAACGCGCTCGGCACCCGAGAAGTGAAGACGCCCTACGGGATGAATTGCATAATGTGGCGGTAGGGAGCCGTTCTGTTGAATAAATAAATAGTATAAATAACAATTTTGGATGTTGTATTAAGGCACACATACATAAAAAACATGGAGACGTCACTCACATCGCAAAATATGTGACGTCACCCGAAAAGTCTCTTAAGAAAATGCCCCAACTTTTTGGTTGCGAAGTCTCACGGCTCGCCGCTTTTATTTATGTCAGTACTAACAGTAAATACAAAATAGATGGATAGAATAACATCATACTGATCAATTTAAATAATTCTTCTACCTAGCGTTAACATTTTAGGAGGCTTTAACAACCTCCACAAAACAACATATTATAAAAAATCTTTTTTACAAAAAAAAAAACATCCGGCTTCCAAAAAGAACACTACACCGTGAAAATTTACTTTAATTTCGGGAATTGGTGTATTTTAGTTTTTTGGTTAGATTTTTTTGTAAAAAAGTTTTCTATTTTTACCGACTTCAAGAAAAAGAAGACCGGCTTCAAAAAAGGAGGAGGTTACATGTTCGTCTATGTGTATTTTTATTCACTCTTTAGTTATTGTACCTACCCCCACACCAATCCGTGCAACACTATTTGCTATATATAAACCACAGTGACAGGAAATATTATAACATCATCAAGGTACGCAAAGTCGATTAAATACGTATTATCGAAGCTAACTCAAAAAATACCCAAACAAAGTTACTAATATTTACCACCGCGCAAGCATCCTCTACCAAATGATAAAAGCATTTTGAAATTCAGTCCACAATTGACAAAAACATCGACGATTTTTTTTTTTAAACATGCTTACTAACATATAACCTGCTCCATTTTATAAATCGGTTAAAAAGGGCGGCGGGCAAATAATAGTGCCTGCGAATTGTGGTAAAGCAATATGCACCATAGGAGCGAACTGTAATAATGTGTAAGCATTTAAAACATTTTCATATTTGTTTATATGACTTTACAAGTTATTGCGTTTTCGTAAAGATCATTTTCACCTAAAACAGTAATAAAGATTGGTGATTTTAAAGGCGTACTCAGTTCAAATAGTGATCGGTTTTACGAATTTTGCCGATGCTACATCTAAGTTGTGTCGTACTGTACCTAACTGCGAACCCTTTCGACGTGGTCAAAAATATGGGAAAAAATTAATTGCGTAACTGATGGTAGTAAGTAGTAAGCTTCAAAACTCATTTCTTTTCAGTAAACGGACAAAGGATTCTAGTCAAAACAGAACGTATTAAAACTCGTTTCAGTAAATACACAACGTAATTACATACGTTACGAAATTTCCTGCTTTAAAATTCTATTGACTAGCTTAAAATTTACACACGTAATAAGTAGAGAGAACTTTCAGTATGCATGCTTGACTCGCATTTGATAGAATTTTATTCAAACTTACTGAAAAGTTGCACGTTATGTACGGAGATGCCTTTTCACACCAAAACTAACTTCAAACGTTTTAGCTTCATTCAGGGTTATTTAGTGGTTCAACTCTTTGAGGAAGAAAATGGAAAACTTCATTGAAGAATAATGATCATTAACCTTTTTCTTCACCTTTTCGTGCGGTTAGTGACTAACCTGGTGTCAGAGTTTTAAAGCCGCCCATGGGCCTCTGACTTGGCTTCACACACCGTCGAGAAATATTTCTCAGGCATGCCGGTTACCTCACAATGTTTTCCTTCACTCTTTTTGAAGCAAGTGATAATTATACAATACGCACATAAATCCGAAAAGTCAGAGGTGCGTGCCTTGGGTTCGCACTCGAGACCTATTACTTGGCAGTCTGACGGTCACACCACTAGGCTATCACCGCCCATCATTAGACTAATATTGTATGAAGTTAAGTGACAAACTTTTAATTTAGTAATTAACGCACTGAATTCATCACTGGCTGACGAATAGTATTTGGTTTGTGGTGTGCCGTAAATCAGCACCATCTCGTTACGTAGCAAAACGTGTCCACTTGTGTGATTATGTCATTGTGACCTACCTCCACCAGTCTTCATAAAAAACTTTCAGGCTTGGTTGGGAATGTTAACTTAGCTGTGAGGTTACCACATGAAGCACATTTTTTCGTGAGTACCGTCCATTGATCATAACCAAGCAACACGTCTTGTCATGAACATAGCATTAAGGCAGAATTTAGTGTGATCACCTAATAAGCCTCTGCTCCACTAGGGTGGCGGCACCTCCAGTTCCAACTAGGGCCCACTTTCATCATCCAATTACTGGGCAATGCCGATATTTTAACAACTATTAAGCGAGCCGTCCACCGCCAGCTAAACTAAGTTAGTTTTACGTTAGTTTAGCTTAGCTCGCCGGTTTTTCATACTTGTGCGTCCACCCACATGTATGAAAAGCTGGCGAGCTAAAGTAACGTTTAGTTGGCCGTGGACGGCTCGCTTTATACTTACTAGCTCTGTTCACAAGCGTAAGTGGTAGTCCCTTATGGCTGCAATATCTCTAAGTAATTGATAGTTGTTTAGCAAGATTATTGTATACCTACTTACATCAACATACTGCACGTCTAGCGGAGGCCGCGAGTGGTAGTACAGCAGTAGCAGCGCGTCGATGCCCACGCCGCAGCACAGACCGATCTCGATGCCCAGGATCAGACAGCACAGGAATGTGCCCAGCAAAGGGATGATGTCCATTCCTGAGAGCATGTTGTAATGTCAGGTTTATACTCTTATACTCATTTTAGCTTAAAAACACAAACCTAGGACATACTGTCCAGCTAGGTAGGTCCAACTTCGAGAAAGCTCGGTCGGATAGCGTTCGGGAAGCTACGCAATATCTTCTCGTCCCACATACCGCAGTGTCTCAAGACGAAAGTCTTTGACCAGTGCGCGTTGCAAGTGATGACTTTTAGCACTGAAACGTGGTCGCTCACAATGGGCCTTATCAGAAAGGTAAAAGTCACCCAAAGGGCAAATGCTTGGAGTTTGATCAAGTCAGGAATGAAGAGATCCGTAGGAGAAACAAGGTAACCGACATAGCCCGAAGAATCGCCAAAGTTCAGTGGCAATGGGCAGGGCACAATACTCGCAGAACAGATAGCCGATGGGGCCGAAAGGTTCTGGAGTGGCGACCGCGTACTGGAAGAGGTAGCGTTGGAAGGCCTCCCACGAGATGGAACGATGACCTTGTGAAGACCGCAGGAATCCGCTGGATGCGGGATGGTGGCGGTGCTTGGGGGAGGCCTATGTCCAGCAGTGGACGTCTTTCGGCTGAAATAATTATGATGATAGTCATCATCATAATTATTTTTTTTAGTTTAGCCATTTTAGCTTTTAAGTAAAGATAAAATATAGCATTTAAATGGATTCCACGGGCGTATAATCAGCAACAATGTACTCACTGCTGAGACACAGTCCTCCTCTCTGTGAGAGGAACGCATTTAGATATTGATCGGGTGATGTTTTCACCACAACATTAGGCATCATGAGTATTCATGAGGCATTTTTACTCGAATAATATGACAGAAAGTAAAGATAAACAGAGAAGTAAACTGGAACGAAAGATTATCATTCTAATAGACCATTTTTCATGTCTTGCCAAAACTTGTCAAGAGTACCTAATAAAAAATATTCAGAACAAATTAATAGTGGTAATTGTTCCAAGAAAACCTAGCTGAAATTGTACTATCCACTTACTTATTTTATGCTCATTGTAAACGGTATTCTATATTGTTTCTTTGCGTCACAAAAGGTTTCATTTAAAAATATTTCAACTTAGCAAAAAATAAGACATATTTAATAGAAAACCTGTAAAAATATTTCCAAGAAAGGCCCAACTAATATTGTACTACTTGCCTATTACGAGCTCAATTTTAACGAGACTTTTATATTAAGGTAGGTACTCTTTTCTGTTCTACAAAAGGTGGTCATTAAATAAATCTCAATTTAGAGCAAAATAGCGTGACGAGTGCCTACAAAATAACCCAGCCCTGTTAAAAAGACTAGAAATGTCATGACGTTTATACAATGATAGGTACTAGAAAATGAGATCCAGACCTCCAGCATAAACCCACAATAATAATAATGTTGCAGCTGGAAAACGGATTTAGAACCGGAAAGCTTACACAAAATAACATCCCAGCCTTTGCAGCACAAAGTATTAAACATTATGCAAAAATATCATTAACAACATACATGAGCTTATTCATTTGAGCCCACATTTTAATGAAAACAGCTTAAGCCTGTAGGCGTGACAACGAATTTACGCATATTCTCATATTAAAAACTTCTTTCACTAACGCTGACGGAACTTGATGAACGTAATTCCATCAGTTCAGCTTCCTAGGTTAATACGTGTGACGTGTACAAATTCGCGGTTAGACGTAGGCTCAGTTTAGGTATTAGTAACAATACCGTCAAACCATTAAAACCATTAAACTGGTACTTCTTTGTCTTCGTTATCATAGAAGAAAATTGAATTATTTAGGACAAACGTGTCAGGAAAGCTGCGTAAGCTAATCTGACGTCGCACAGTGAATCGATTTCATACAAACGGTCGGATATAGCATTTGAAAAATACGAATTTACTTATTTCAAAAATCGAACAATGGATTCGTATTTGGATTCGTATTGTTCTAATTCATGGGCCAAAGATAATTGAACGTTTTTCTGTAGTACTAGGTACTTTCGGAAGTAGTCTCAGAGTTACGAAATAAGGACTTCAGATAATTCAGGGAGCATCACTTTAAAAAGAGACGGCATAGCTTGCAATGAAGATGTTCTTCACAATTTACTTGGGTCCTCTCATCCACTCTTGGCACAAATCAGACCAAAAATGGAATGGAAGACTAAAGGAACTATGTTTACAGATGCCCTCAATCTTCTTATCCCCGAATGGATATCAATAGAATTCTTCGATACTCGGGAATAGACGAGACTCGCCAGTATTTTTTTTTTAAGTCCGTTTCTTTACATTGAAAACAGTTCTTGTAAAATATCAATCAAAACAGAAGCCAAATCGAAAAATGCTTGCAATTCTTTTTGTATATTTTAGATTTAGAGCAATACAAATCCATCATTCGATTTTCGAAATTAGCATATTTGTATTCTTCAAATTCTACGTCCGACCGTTTGTATGGTCGATGCACTGTCTGTCGGTTAATTGATACTGGCGGAAAAGCGCTTTATGTTTTTAGAGTTACGTACTCGAAGGGTGCTAAACGGAACCCTATTACTAATCCTCCGCTGTCCGTCTGTCTGTCATAGGGCTGTATCTCATGAAGTCAGTAGACAGTTGAATCAAGTACAAATTAATTTTTATTTATTTTGATCTTCAAAAATAAAGGAATAGGGGGCCGTAAAACCTGTCAGTTTGAGACCATTTTTGTACGAGAGCTCGTAAAAAAATGGTCTAAAACTGACAGGTTTTTCGCATCAACTAACAAGTTAAGAATTTGATTTATGTATATCATGTACCATATACTGTTTATAATCAACAAATACTAAAAACGCCGATTCATAAGGTATTTTATTAAAATAAAGGTGATTTCTGCAACTGCAAAAAATAACTTAGTAATATATAGTATCATTATTGGAATACAAAATTATCTTTGCTATTTTTTAAATTCAAGATGAAAATATTGTACGGTGGTACGGAACCATCCGTGTGCGAGTCCGACTCGCACTTGGCCAGTTCTAATTTAATGCGTATATCCCGTTTATTTTATCATTAAAATCACAAACACACTAATCAGTCCTAAACCTTCCAATCTTATCGGAACCCATCCACCATCACTTAGCAAAGTTTACTAACTTCACAAGTATTTTTCTAGCACTTCCAGAATGAGGGTGAAGAGACACGAAATAACAGGAGCGACAATGACTGAAGCTTGGCAACTCTTGAACTTTGTCTACCACCAAGTGGAATAACATTATAATCTTTAGTGGGATTACAAGGGGTCTCCCAAGTACCTGACTGAATACGAAAATGGAATTTAATGGAATACGATAGTAGGTAAATATTTGATTTTCTTCCTATTAAAATTATTCCAAACGTTTCTTAAGTGTTGCACGTTTTAAGGCGTTGCTGTGAAATTATCTTTTCACGGCCTTATACCTTGTTTTAACGTTTTACGAGATATTTTAAACTCCACAGTCAAATCTAAAGTTACTACAAAACAAAGTCGCTTTTCGTATGTTTCTGAGTCACCGCTTAGATCTTCAAAACTACACAATAGATGTTGATATGGTTTTCATCTTCACTTACAAGCGTTATTGTTGTATTGTTAACTTAAATAATAGGAACAATCCTCTATTTGAGAAGAGGCGTGAAAGACGAGGTAAAAAATCTGTCTCGTTTGCAAAATAAATGAAGATTTTATACTCACTGCTAGTTTTCCAGAGTTTCTTGATGATGGCACAATCGACCATTTGCAGGACAGCACATACGATGACCGATGCGAGGGCGGCGCGGGGTATGAAGAAGAAATATGGCGTCAGTAATACTAGCGTGAGTATCACTATTATACCTGAATATTTAAATAAATATACTTCAGCTGGTAGATAATGCATTATTTTTTAACAATACATCTCAATTTTCCGAATCAAAAAGTTGATTATCTACGTATTCGTTAGAAATATTATATGAAAATAATAGAGATCTAAAAGCCTTAAAACTTTATGTAGCAACGTTTGGAAGGGATCAAAATTTTGCGAAGGACAGTAAATTTCCCTTAAAAAAACCGGTTCAAAACCCTTTGACCGACAGCATATTAAGTAAACTCGTAACGTCTAAATAAATCCCGTGAAAGCAATGACATATTTCCAGCAGACTCGCGAGCCAAAAGTCGACGTGAGTTATTACATCTTTTAACCATACCGATAACTTCTGCACGAGATATCTGGGAGTAAAAGCACGTGCATTACCTGGAATCTCGTATCATCAAACTTTCGGGGTAACTGCATCGCCCTAGTCACGCATCAAAGGAATTCAATCTTGCTCAAAGTGAACAGAATTGTACAGTACAGTTACATACACGTATGTATAACTGGAAACTGTCAATTATTATGTCAAGGATATCAGAGGGAGGGGAAATTCCCTTAATGAACGTTCACAGTCTGATTTGTTTCAATCCATCAAAAATATCTCTAATTTCCTTACATTTTTGTCAAGTTTTTGACATTGATTGTCCCTGAGACTATATTTCGACCGTTTTTAATTACGGGAATTGGTCTTCAGGGCCAAAACGTAGGTACCTAAGCCCGGTCCTATTAAACAAGACCACAAATGGTTGTAACAATTAATATCAATAATTCACGGCAACTAAGTAGGTACAAGTGTCCCTATTTCAACACACCTGTATAGTCCGCCAATTAATACGGGATCTATTGAGAGATTAACACGAACGTTAATTGCAGAACTATTATTACGATTACAATCAAGAGATGCGACACTGTATGAGGAATAATGTCTCGGTTTGGTACTCTACATATAAATAGTTCGCAAATTAGTCTAGCAAGATGAATAGACTATTTATTGATGATAGTTGTTTCGGCACGTAATCTGTCTGGACTTAATGTTACTGAAAAAGTACATTAGTACCAAAAAGGCAATTCATCAGAACAAACAAATGGAAAACATTCGGTGCATAAAATAATAGTGAATAAGTAAAAATTTGTTGACAATGCAAAAAATAAACAAGTTGCAAATAATGTTACAATATGACTATAATAGCTTGTTAATACAAGTCATGACATAAAGCCAAGCAAAAGCTTCAAATCGAAATCATATAAGTATCGGCATAAATCGCCAAAAGGTGAGTGCATTCAACACAATGGAGCCACAAATCCGCCTGACAGACATATAAAGGGAGCCTCCTGATATTTCAGACGTATATTTGAAATTGTAAAACCACGGAAACTTGGCTGTGACAGTAAACTACGATGCAAACTTTTAGATTTATGAAGTACCCACTACATAACTCCACGCTGTTGTCGCACATGGTAAAAATGATTTATGTCCCTGGATTTACATTTGTCTTACTTCAAACACCCCATTTCTGTTTAAACTAATCTTAAGATAGAAGAAAAGCCGGGATTTCGCAAACATGAGACAAGCCACAAATCACGCGGAGTTGCTCTAGACTCGACAAAGACTCGAAGGATTTCTCATTAGCGATTTCAGAACCATAGTTAACGATAATATACATCATTTATTGGATCTCTCTTGTAATCTCTTAATTATTCAAGCGATTACAGGAACATTTACATTTGTTTGAACTTTGCTCTTTGTTTGTTGTACTTAAAATAAGCAAATTCATGACTTTAGTTTTGTTGTTAATATTCTATTTTGCGTTCTGCTAACGATAACATCTTGTTGGATAGGTAAATAATAAATGATCGTTGTATTAATCAAATAAAGCATAAATAGTCATTTTTAGGGTTCCGTACCTGAAAAGGAAAAAACGGAAATAAAACGAAACCCAAAACCCTTATAGGATCACTCGTGTGTCTTGCTGGCTGACTGTCTATCTGTCTGTCTGTCTGCCTGTCCGTCTATCACAGGCAATTTGCGCCGAATCTACTGGACCAATTTTGTTGAAATTTGATACACATATATATTTCTATGACCCAAACAACAAACGCCTAACGTAAATAAATTAATTTAGAATAGGGTGGTCACTATCGGCGGGCAAGTTTTTAAAAACTAAAACACTGAAAGAAGTTTCAGAAAATTTATGAAAATTATCCATCCCCTCCCCTTATCTCCGAAACTACTGGAACAAAAATTTTGAAAAATATCCAGAGAATGGTCCTTTACTCATAGATTACAGAAAACCTATAAGAAGTCTATGGTCTTAAAATAACATGACTAATCTCTCAATAGTATAAACTTACATTTGTAGTTGGAATGTATAATATGGGAGAACATGTTTTTCAACTACAATGTTAAGTTTGTTCTAGGGATAAATTCATCCTAACTACGGAACCCTTCAATGTGCGTAGTCCGACACGCACTTGGCCGGTTATTTTTTTAGATAGAAATGGCTGTGCAAAGAAAACTATGTTTTCTTAACTCGCAAACATAGTCAAAACAACCAAAAAAACCTATATTTACCCAAGTCGAGATTACTCCGATTCTCCAAATAAGCCAAGCCGCAATGTTAATGCCGGACTAACAAAACTCTATTGAGATTCAATTGGGGCGAGTAAATATTCATTGGGAACACCCTGAATAATGTAAAGTCGAAACAGAGCAAGTTTGCAGGTTGACATAATGCGACACACGATCTTTGACCTCGGCGAGGCGGGGATGCTCCGATGCTGGATTTAGGATATCACTATGTTGCAGTTATCTGTTTTAAAACAATGAAAGGATGGTCTCGTAACTCAATCTTGGTAAAGCGAACGAACAAATTAAGTTCACATGTACTAATAAGTCAACAAACACCTGCAATATAAAAAATAAATACAAAAATAAAACAACTGACTTCCAAATCAAACACTACAAACTTTGGTTTGAATTCTCGTTTTTTTCCACTGCATTTTGAAATTAAAGTAATCTTCACTTTGTAGGGTTGTTTTTTTTTTTTTTTTTTGTAAAAAGTTTTTATTTTTGCTTTTTAGTTGTGGCCGCACAAATCCGAATACCACTACCTGCTATGCAAATAACAGTGACAGGAACTTATTATAACATCATCCATATAGACTAAGTGGAAAAAATACGTATTATTGAAGTTAACTCAGTAACTACCCAAGCAAAGATAATAACAAATATCATAAAAATCAATTCATAACTGGCGGAGAAATCACTTAATAAACATATTAAAAAAAAACTCCTTTTTGTAGTAATTTAAAAAGGGTCCGCATTGAACCTCCTCTATTTTTACTAGCCAAATTTGGTTTTTAATTTACATATCTAATAATAATGACAGTCCTCCAGACCGAATTTCGGCCATGGCGACCAATCTCAGCGGAGACCAGTCTTCGGCGCGGGATATATTACAGTCATAGTCCGAGGCACGGAGGTAGCACACCGCCAACTACCAAAGCCGGCTGATACTAAGAAATTCCTAATGGAAAAACCCAATAACACTTTGCCCGACCCGGGAATTGAACTCAGGAGCCCACGCTCAGCAGTCTCGCTTACGAACACTAGACCAGTCAATTTACATATCTAGTGTGTACCGAAAACATATTTTATGTTCGTGAAGCAGCAATGCAAATGAATCCATATCAGTTACAGCTACTCAAAGAGTTCGCAAACAGAAAATTATGGCAAAGCGTTTTAAAACGAAATGCCACCACTTGTATAGGTACTAAAATACAGTTTTTTATGTACCCATGACATAGTGTTTTATAACTTTGGACGTGCTAAACTTTTCACCGTTCAGTGAACGTTACTTTACACGAGTCAATATTCAGAGCAACGATTTTAGTTCGTCGTCCATGTTTTATGCTTTTTAATCCAACAAGGACGAATTTAGGACGAACTTTAATAGTAAACTGTAGAGAGTTGAAACAGAGACACTGAGTACCTACCAACATAAGGAAAAATCTCCAAAACAAAAGATTCATTCATTACTAGTATTAAATTACAATCACAATCATAAAAATCATATATCAACATCATTATCATCATCTATCATTATATCATCATCGGTTCCATTGATGCACAATTAATTAACTATTTTAACTTTAGGCCTAGCCAACGTAGTAAGCGTCATCATCGTATTTTTGAATTACCTACATCCACCTTGAATACTACATTTAATAGCCCTCTTACACGTATGGCAAGGCAATATAATGAAAGGTCTAATTTGACGGATTACCCTATTGATATTTTCTTCATGACTTTCGCTTCATACAGGCGCTCCCTGTTTAAACAGTGTGATGAGTGCCCGTCTATCTAGCTCAAATTGTTTTTTTTTTGTAGTGTTGTAGATTTATGTCTACTAGACACATTTTATATTTTTTATATTGTTCTCCTTTGTCTCTAATTTTCATATGTGAATGTCATGCATACCTGTCATTTGCATGTTTACTGAAATGTTAATTTTAGATGTTATTTAATTTGAATTGTAAGTGACTGTGCTGTTGGTGTGCTTATGATAAATAAATAAATAAATAATATCATTGTATTGATGCTATAATCAGAACATAACAAAACACTGCCCTTACAACATACGCCAAACAATGTTGAAAAATTATTCGTGAAGAAAGATCGAGATGTAATATAAAATGGGAACGATAAACCAAGTGTTATCTTAGCTCTAAAGCGAAGACGACGGCAGCGAGAAGGAACTGAAAAATTGCCAATAAAATCTCATCTTTATATCTCTTAGTCCACTGATTATTATTATTAGTCCACTTTAACATAGCTTTTTAGTATTCTAAGAAGACAACCAGGCAACTTTAAAATGAAAGTTAGGAACCTAAGATTATAACAACGTTATATTCTGACCGAAAACATTTCTAGCAAAGTTATAAAACCACCTCATTGATCTAGAATGAACTACTTTCGTAACCCCATTCCTGCGGTCCTGGTTTCGGTAGATAGGTCGAATAGGGTAATTAAGATATTCTGATAGAAAATGTTCAATTATAACTCGATGGAACTGCTCGATAAAGGCAGACTCGCTTCTATCATATCAGGACCTAATGCAATCACTGACGAACGCGGACGTTCGCGCGCACGATGCATGAAATTACAGTTCTACCTAGAATATTACGACTAAACTTTGTTCCCACTCCAACTTTACTGTGAAACCAGAGGGAAATTAAGTATGCACAGACCAATTTATACGATGTTTTCAGGAAATCAAAGTTGACTATTGCACTTAAAACTGTGTCGCAAGTAGTCAAGAGGTCACCAAACACGGAGAGGAGCCGTCACGATGATAAGTGCCCGAAGCTCTCGACAAAACATAACAAAGTTAACTGCTAACAAATTGTCACAAAATAAATTGAAACAAAGAAAGTCGTAAATAGACAGAGATCGAGGAAACAAGATTGATGCCGAGTTTATTACTTGTTTACTTGTTTTACTCGAAACTATATATCGAACAAGAAAAAAGCTTGCGACACTTAACATTCGTTATTTCTGACAACAAGAGATTAATCTGCAGATGTCATTATTTAGAGCTATTGATCTTCAACGGGTGGATACGGAGGAATGAGGAAAATGTCGTGGGGAAGTTTTGAGTGTGAATGTCGAAGACTATAAGAGAAGGGGAAGACCAAAGACACGATAGATGGACTGTGTGGAAGATGATATGGATAGAAAGGTGGTGACTACCGAGATGACGAAACTAGAGAAGTGTGGAAGCAAGAGACATGTTGCACCGACTACAAATAAATGAGGGATAAGGACAGGAGAATGACTTAATTACCAATTAAGTAAAAGAGTGTACACCTTGAAGGTAGTTTTTTGAGGAACGAATTATTTGTTATTAAGATCTCATGTAAAATGTACCAAAAATCACACCAATAAATGAATTTGAATTTGAATGATGATTCTGATGATGACTTTCAGCGGATTATAAATTGCGGTCTTAAAAGCGTTTATTCTGAAAGTGGGCAACGTCGCAAATAGATGTCAAATGTTTCGCTGTGTTGATTAATTTGGCAATATTACTGTATGGAAATAAGAAATGTGGCTAACTAGCGAACTAGGATATTGATTATGAAATGCAATAATAATTTCGTAACACCGAATATTTACATTTGAAAAAAAATTGCCAATACTGTATGGAAATCAGAAATGTGGCTAACTAGTGAACTGGAATATTGATTATGAAATGCAATAAATAATATCGTAACACCGAATATTTAATTTTAGAAAAAAGTATTTAGAAACTTTCCAAATGCCTTTTTTACACCTAAAACGGGTACAACATCAAATTGAATGTTATAATTGCAATTCATTATTAATACTCCAGTTCGCTAGTTAGCCACATTTCATATTTCCATACAGTAATTGCTATATTAATCAAGACAGGTACACATTTGACAGTTACTTGCGACTTTGCCAACTTTTAGCTTAAACCTTCTTAAATAAAACGTGCCTATCGTGGACTTAACTGTCTCCTTCGATTGACATTAAGAACCTTCATAATAGTTTGGGAATCTGTCTCATTACTAACATTTCAGCATACGTTAATTAGGGAGTTAGGTACTATTCATTTTTATAATGTGCGAATAAACTTGTAGGCTTTAGTCAGATCTGTATTACAAAGGCAATTTATCATAGCAAGTACTTGTACGTTCTGAAACTCCATAAATCAGACGTACTATAAACCAGCTTAATTACTATATAAATCCCCAATAATCCTTACAGAATCTACAACAGATCTATGTAATAAATGTACTACATTACATTGAACACGTTTATCCTTTCAAACAAGCCGTTATCTTTTACAAAATTCTATTTGAGTAACATAATATTCTAACAAATACCACATTTAGCCAATTTCTACGATCTAAGTACATACCCGTGTAGATTCCAGAGCCGGGCGTCCTGACTCCAGAGGCATCGCTTACAGCGCTTCTTGAAAACGAGCCGTTCACTGGTATGGACTGGAAGAAAGCGCTGACTAAGTTGCACACGCCCAATGCTACAATCTCTTGTGTCGCGTCCACAGTTTTCCCTTTAGCTGAAATATGATCGAGTTATCAACTTTGTTAAACCATCGGGACTTGTTTTAATGGCGCAACCGTCATGTCACTGTTTATTATCGTGATGAATCGTTTGGGATCAACGTTCGCAGTTGGAAAAGGGGCATACGAATTGTTAAACATAAATTGATGTGAATAATTTTAACAAGTTTACAATGCTTTTCATAAAATTAAAGAAGCATGAAAAATTGGTTCAGCTACTGATGTTGAAATATTTCACAATAGCATTTTCCATTCATATCTCTCATATTCAACAGTAATAATATTAGAAATGAATTGTTTCCCAAGGGATAGAATAAATTAGGAAAAGTTTGTGGAAGCTGTCGTAAACAAGTCACAATGTCGCGACATCAGGGTTCACTTAAGGAGTCGTGCTTATAAGTCGACAATGCTAATCCCATAACACCTCGGTACGTATAATTTTCAACGTGCGAACATAAATTTAGTATTTGATAACATAAACAAGTCAAGTTTGTAATTTAAGGTAGCAATTTGTTTATAAACTCGATTAGTTCATCCAATTTTGAGCACTAGTTCTGGAACAAGTTCACTAAAGTTGATTTATAATATTGTTCACTTATTTCAATGGCTACTATCGGTGTAAGGGTACCAATCTATTACTATCTTTAAACTAATTTAAACACTCAAAGTAATACCTAAAACTATATAAACTTATCAAACTCATTTAAGAGCGTTTATTCTGAAAGTGGGCAACGTCGCAAATAGATGTCAAATATTTCACTGTTTTGATTAATTTGGCAATATTACTGTATTGAAATACAAAATGTGGCTAACTAGTGAATAACTACCAAACTAGAATATTAATGAATTGCAACAATAACACTGAATTTGATGTTGTAACCGTTTTAGGTGTAAAGAAGGCATTCGGAAAGTTTCCAAATACTTTTTTTACACGTAAAACAAAATATTCCATGTTACGATATTAATTATTGCATTTCATAATCAATATTTTAGTTTACTAGTGAGCCATTTTTTTTATTTCCCTTTAATCAAAACAGGTAAATATTTGACAGCTATTTACGACGTTGCCAACTTTTAGGATAAGCGCCCTTAAAATGATGTTGGTTACTTTAAACTTTAAAACCGAGCTTGAAAGCTGTTTCTACTTTCAAGCAAGCAACATTGAATTTTCGTTCTAAAACCTTTTAGAATAAACAAACGTACCTAAGTACAGTCACGAGCGCTAATATGTAGCCTCTTAGCAAAATTCAAAAGCGCTTTTCTAATGGAATAACGACTACAACTTTGACATAAGACCTATTTCATATTAGTGTGGGTTCCAAAATACTATGGTCATAATAACATAAAGAAACAATCAACACAGTAGGAGCAAATCACTTTTAAAAGTTGCTAAGTGTATACATATTAGTGCTCGTGACTGTACCTAATCAATAATGAAAATGTTTTGGACAAATCAATGTCCACGAAATGCACTGCATCTTTCTGTTTGTAGCACAGTCTGTAGTCACATTGCTAGAGCACATGTAAGACGTTTAGATACGGACTCTTAATTGATGATAATGATATAAATATGTAATTGTAATAATGAACGAAGCGATAAGGCCGCCCATTGTATATTTTGTAGTGTTTTTTTTTTGTTATGTATTTTTCTGGTCGTTTGTCGTGATGGCCGAGTGGTTAAGGCCTCGCCTCTCATGTACGAGGTTGTGGGTTCAAATCCGGGCAAGTACCAATGTGACTTTTTCAATTCATATGTACTTTCTGAGTTTATCTTGGACATTACTGACATCGGTGAAGGAAAAACATCGTGAGGAAACCTGGACTTATAGATAATATAAGTCTGAAATCGCCAACCCGTCTTGAGCAAGCGTGGTGATCAATGCTCGTGCCTTCTCTATATGAGAAGAGGCCTTTGCCCTGCAGTGGGACAGTAACAGGCTGGAATTATTTTTCTGGTGTACAATAAAGTACATATAAATAAATAAATAAATAAAATTGTAAAAAAAACAGAATCTAAAATCGCTATCAAGCCAAGTGTCCAACTTTTAACGCTGTACACAAACAAAATAAATACCATAAACGAGGAACACGCATTCCTAGAATTCTAGAACCACGTTTAAAATCTGCAAATATTGACTTAAATCATATTGAAATGTTGGTAAATCTGTCAGCTCGGTCTCGGTCGGTACATATATGCAGTAAAAACGAAACGACAAGCTCGCATACATTTTTGCTTGGCGGTTGAAATTGCATGGATTTTTGAATAAATTTCACATTGGCTTAACTGACGTGAATCGACGGCGATCCCTTTTGTTTAAAACCGTACAGCAAACGTATGCAACATGTTTATGTTTATTGTAAGGATTTAAACGCTTCATGGCCTGTATTGTCAGATTACTCAAATGTATTTGCTTGAAGTAAATTCTATTGGATTGGCTCAGAGATTTTAAATATTTAATATAAAAGGAGGTATTGAAACATTTACAAACTGAGCCCGAGTGCTTAATTTTTTACTCTATAGAGGTATGAGGAACAGGGTGTAAAGTTCACTCATCTTCCATAGAAAAGGGAGGGTCCTCCGACCAGACGAGTGTTGTGTCGTCCGACGATTGATGTCGGGAAGTTATATATATGCTGATCGCTTGTAAAACCCTGCTTGCGCGATGCAAGATTTTGCGTGATGTTTGTTACTCCTTATTATAGTCTGCATACTTTATTATTTAAAAAAATCATCTAGATTGATAAAATTCTCTCTGAAACCCTAGCCAGGATTTTTATCACTAAATTAATTAAACATAAATCTCTAGTCAAGACGATGTGAAATAAAAGTAAATATTTGACGGTTTATTGGTGTGGGAAATTGGAATGTCCAGGTGACAATGAAAACGCAACAGAGCGAATAAACGTACTCGGATTGAGAACATAAATAACAGTAGAACAACGCAAAACGAGAACATCGCTATTTAATTATCACCTTAGAGACACGACGGGGAACGAAAATTCATTATTGCTTTCGCTCTGGCGTGTTTGCCGTCATTGTATCTATTATCACGACGCGACGGTCGAACTGGTAGGGGATAGCTACTATTTTGTATTATGGCGTTAAATAAAACTCCATTGGATTTCCTGTCATCGACGAAATGAGAGTGAAAAATACGCCTCTGACGTCAGAACACAGGCATGACGTGCGTATTTACTAATTAGACATAGCTTGGTAGGTTATTGTAGCCGTTATTTTCTATTGAAGCTATGATTGCTTGTATTACGTCCATCGTCGAAATTATTTGGCATAAGAAGGTTAATATAAGTATGTACGGCATTATTTTATTACCTATTATCGTTTAAAAATTTAAACATAATTATTTTTCTACTTAAGCAAAAATATTCACATTTTTCGCAAAATTAATTGTAGGTTCTACGTTTGGAAAAGGGGTTACTGCGTTCTTGATTGCTGTACAATTTATATTTAATAACCCTTTAAATAACCATATTTGTAGCAAATCTGACTTACCAAAAGCCTTAGCAATGGCAACGTTGCCGAGTATAGCCACAAGAGGAACAACAGCCAATCCAGCGCTGAGATGCGAGAACATATCGCCAACCGTATATGTAGTGTCGCCTACTGTCGTGTGAAATACAGGCGGACGGACTTGAGGCAAACCTGCCGTTATGTTACCTGGAAAATATAGAAAAGTAATTGTGGTAACTCATAAAGAACAAGATAAAAAGATGGACTTTTAAAAAAGTGGCAAAGCTAGTGTTAAAGTTAGGAGGAACAGCTATGACTTATATAAAGTACATACATCTTTTATGGGGTACTGTGTTAAACGTTACAATAAAATACCTTGTGATATATTACAATTAAATGAAAGAAAATTTAAAACTCATATTAAAAGTACACTCTGTAAACAAGCATATTACAAATTAGAGGATTATATCCAAGATAAGAATGCTTGGAAACATGCTGGTCCTGCTCCATAGGACAATTATTTAGAGTCTAGACAAAATCAAACTGGTTGCTTATTTAATTATGTATTTGTTATTTTTTATAACACTCATTTTACATTCTGTGATTTCTTGAACTCACACACTGACTTATTAGTATTACTTGTTAAAATGTTAGGAATATCGTATAATTTTACAATGTTTGTAAATATGTGAGCACCATGTATCTGTCACATATTTAATTTATCTGTAATTGCTTTATTTTTCATTCTTTTTTACCTATCGCGGTATAGTAATCTTATTCTAGATGCATCGTCTTCACATATAATTATATAATTAATGTATGCAAAATATTGTAAAAACATTTTAAAAGAGTAACAGTGGAGTTTCTTGCCCATTCTTCTCCATACGAAAACTACCTTTTGGAAGGGGCGACTAGAATCAATTCTATTTTTTGTAAACTTGACGTTCATAAGTGCCTTTTATGTGCCTAATTGAAATAAATTGTTTGACTTTGACTTTTGACTTTATCCTTTAAATTATGTGTTAATAATACTGTCCTGGGAGAATGTGTTTATTTTTTTTTGTTTTAATTTTAAGAATGTTTTCTACAACATTATTCTCCATTATCTACACTTTATTTTATACGTCCAATAGAAGTAGTTTTAACAGTAGGTCAAAACTCCATATTTACAGTCCAAGCTCACAGCCTGAAAAAGGAGGCGCTTAAACATAATTAAGGCAAAGATAAACGACTTTTAATGATTTTATACTGAAGATCAGGTCTAAACGAGAAGTGTTAATGATTTGGAAAAAATATGTGTCAAATAAGAGCATTTTCTTAATAACTTAATATACGAATATTTTAGATTATATTTATATTACATAGAGAAATTAATTTGTAAAATGATGTCTTACGCCAATAAAAAACTGAGAGTTAAGCGTATTTTTATGAAACCTTCACCATTTTAAAGATAATTTATTTATTGATATTTTAGTACACGGGTTTTATTAAAATACCTTTTGTTTTATGTATAATAAATTAATAATGCGCCAAATTGGGGACAGCGCTCCTTGATGGGAGAGTCCTATTACTGGCTGGACGTACGACGCGTTGCGCGAACTCAGTACAGAACGCGCAAGCTTACCACTCAAGGTCACTGGCATATATCTGCGTCTTAAGTTAAATACTTACTTCTACCCTTCACCTGTACCGATAAAATTGTATAACTCTAGACGTCATCGGTACCCGTTTATAGCTCTTCCGGGAAAATCCATTAGTACATTATTTTAACGTTTCCTTGACAATACCAAGTCACTGGCTGACACAGTAAAGAGAGATAAAAAAATTACTCAAACCGTTCTTAATATAACGACTTATTCTTGCGATATTTCTACAATTCGAGGGCGCCCAGTTTATCTCTTGTACAAAAATAAACAAAAACATTAATATGCCCTGTATCTGGACGTCAATTAATTGCAAAACTAGGCCGGACGACAATCGCTGCGTTTATTTTACTGTTGAAAGGCCAAGGTCGCGAAGGCAGTGGCCGAACGAATGTGCCAACTTTAGAACAAACTAAGAAGAAGAAAAAAACTAAACTAAAGTTTATTTCCCGTAATATCGAACTCCCTGAATGTACAGTTATCTAGTGCTAGCTGCGCCCCACGGTTTCACTCGCATAAGTCTCGATCCAGTGGGAATATCGGAATAAAAAGTATTCGATATTCCTATGTTATAATCCCGGTCATGGTCTACCCATGTGTCAAATATTATCCAAATCTGTTCAGCCGTTTTAGCGTGAAAGCGTAACAAACAAGCAAACTCAATTTCACAAAATTTACGCTCAAATCTTCATAGCAGTTCCTATAATCTCTGTGCAATGTTGGAAGGCCATGTCAGCAAAAAAAAAATCTGGTAGCAGAGTCAAGGTTCTTGAACGTAGAGTAATTTACACTACCATGACGAAATTCGCCCTGTCCTGCCTACACGCATAGTGTCGTGATTTGGATTAGTCCTTTGTGATGACCTTTGCGTTCTTTTAGTTCTAAAATACCTAGTCTAGTCTAGGAAAAATTATCTTACCAGTGAGAAGGAAAGGGTCGGTTTTATCTTCATGCAAACAGAACGCTATCACCGCCGCCAGACACACGACCACGGCATTTCGAGCCACGCCGGTGAACCACAGCGCTTTCTTCATTATTTTCGCTTTACGGCAACCCTTCTCGTCCGCTGCCTTATCCTTTATTTTGATTTCTCTTAAAGCCTGAAATGAGAAGGAAAACTCTTATAAAAACCTGAAAATAATACAACTCAATATAACAAATATACAAACAATTATAACTACGCATTTGCGCAACCTCTGAATTCTACAGAAAAGACATCTTTTCCAAACTGTGAAAACTCGGGAAAGTACTTTGAAGTTATCAATTTCATTTTGTACACAATGAAACCTCAACCTCAACGGGACATTAAGTTTGAAAACTTGGCCCTGTAGAACAAAAAGATTCCAAACATCTGACTCAGTTCTATATCTTTCTATATTGTCCCTAATATTAAAACAAAATTATTATTCTATAACCTCGCCGTTTCCTTAGAGAAATTAATTTCATATTTAAAATCGTTCCAACTTTAGGTTTCTTCTGCACTTACAAGTTTTAAGAAACGGAATATATTTCCATAATTGTTACAGTCTTAAAGATGTTTTTGAACTGATTAAGAATGTTAAGATGAACGTTAATTAAATTGTCTAGAGTCGAGTTCAACTCTAGGAATTCATAATAGTTATAGGTAATTGGATATACATTGTTATGTAGATAACATAACATAATATTATTCCCAAATTCAATCTGATCGCGTGATGTAGGCATATAATTTAAGTAAGATATCGATTACCTCAAGGAGACGCTTAATATTGAAGCTCTATTTTATATCCCAAACTGTGTTACAAGATTACCTACTATGGAGTAATCTCTGGCAGCTGTGAAAATTAGTTCCAAAGTAAACTTTAGGTACATCGGTCGGAGTATGTCTAAAGTAAATTATGTATTAATCTCAGTCGATAGAAGATTTCGGCTGCGTACGTAAGTTACAACCAAGCTTGAATAAATCAAAGACTTTGATTTAATTTGATTCCAACAGCTTCGAATAATTGATTTATTTATGAACTCCTTTAAATGCGCAACAGTGAATTATGTTACAACTTGTGTAGTCGTATCATGGATTTAATAGTTCCCTCGTTGTTAATAGGTCGACTTAGGTGAGTTAGTGCAAAGTTAGAAGGGATTTAATCAGCCGTCCGTCCATCTTCCGGAGAAGTTCCTCTTTCGCCCAAAATAATAAAATAAAACTCTGCCTTCTTCGTGATTAACTATGATACAAGTTTATTGGTTTTATTTGCACGAATGAATTTGCCAGGCTATCTACTACGATGACTTTCAGACGATTCTCTCAGAATTATAGTGGCTAGAAAAAAAAAACTGCGTATACCTAAAAAAGCTTAACGGCGTAGTAATGTGGGATCTTTCTTATGTATTTATAGAATACTTTTAAAAGCTCAGATATTTGGAAAATAGTAAGATATATCTCTTGACTTTGCGCTGAAGTGACCCGTCAAACTAAACCGACTTTATGGAGCAAGAAGCTGGAAAAATCAATTATATTATCTTAAGACTCTGTATATCTATTTAAGACGTATTTATTTATCTAAGGCTTAGAGAAATAAATACTTTATACATATAACAGATTCTAGTTAGTATCTTAGTATTTGTTATATCACAAAAACCAAAGCCATACAATTTCTAGCTGCCCATTTTAATTTGCGCAGTCCTTCCAGCGCTCAATTAGATCACCGAACTATTGTCACTTTATCTCGTTGTATAAATATATATCGCAACATTGTCTGGCCTTGACAAGTTACAGGGAAAGCGAACTCACTATCGATATTATTCAAATGCGGTACTATGTGTTTCTGTAGCTAAGACAGATTCACTGAAAGGTTAAAAACGGAAAAAATCTTTACAAAACGAAGTGAGACTTTTACTATATACCTCAAAAAATAACATACATGTTCCTGAATGGCTTTTTTTTATATTTATTTATTTACACACATAGTTACGCAACCATTACAGTATTCGGTAGTGTAGTTAATTTAACAATTTATGGAATAATTTACAACACATTAATATTAATCCATACCATACAAAATTTACAAATTAAAAACACGTGTAACGTTACCCTTCGTATGTCCATCTAACGACTTGTTAACAGTGACAAGTGCAAATGTGCGGCAGCCTTATAAGGCTGGCATTTGGGCGGGCCGCACCACGCTTTTCGCATTGAAATGCGATTAGCTGCAGCCCGATGCGGTTTATTGTGCGCTTAGTTTTACTGTCGACTGTCCATAGTTGACAGAATAATCTATACTCCATTTAAAATAAGATTACACATATAACTAAACCTTTTTTACAGTCCGTTCAACCGATTTTGACTTATATTGCGTTGGTGGCATGACAAATGGCAGCTGCAGTAAATAGTTGGCATTGTAACCACTTTTTTTAATGCCATCCCTATGCCTACGGTATAGAAGTCAGAATCGGTTGAACGGACTGTTAAAAAGATTTGTTTAAATGTCTAATCTTATTTCAAATTAAGTATAGTCTTGTAGTAGTATTATAGTACAATTATGGACAGCTGACTGGTACAGAACACGACTAGAAACATTGTCAACACATTCACGTGCAGTTTTGTTCATTGTGACTGTTAAACAAGTTGTGTTGTTAATTCTCATGCAAATACTCGGCAGGTGTTACCACTGTTACCAAGATATAATTATTTCTAGATCTTTGTATCGACATAAAGGAGTAAATAATAGCCACACATAAGTAAATAAATGTAAATTATTGCTACTATGTCAGTTTTGAATACTATCATAAATAAATATAAAAATATTGTCTTTATGGGTAAGTGCTACGTGCGATAGTTCGCAGCACGTGGCGTAGCCGTTCCATATTATTTAAGTCTTCCCACGACTCGTTCACATTGATTTTCACTGGAGTTTACGATAATAATCTCCTTTAAATCAAAGACGATTAATATTCCGTAGCAATATCCAACAGATCAAATAACCAGTAATAAGGGATTCTATCCCAATTCTGTTTCTAGTAAACCGTGTATGTGCCGAGACGACAATCAGACTTAGTATTTACTTTGTAACGGAGTTTGCCAAGTTGCGGCTCCGTCGGCGGTCGCTCCTCGCTCACCCCGACGGAACGTGTCGTATTGAATTATCGACGAAATTAACAAATAAACAGTCCAACTTGTCGTAAGTGCGAGTGCGCTTACGTAATATCTCATAATATACGATGTTCCAAACTATGGTAAACGGTAATTAGTCGGCATTTAGGACTTAGTTGGGAATTTATAATGCTTGAATTATAGGCTTTATCAGCTTTAGGGATTAGATGGTTAATGATTACCT
This sequence comes from Agrochola lota, assembly GCA_947364205.1. Lineage (NCBI taxonomy): Eukaryota > Metazoa > Arthropoda > Insecta > Lepidoptera > Noctuidae > Agrochola > Agrochola lota. Next base: position 8,888,554 of record OX376223.1, on the reverse strand, counting down.
ACTTACTTCTTAAGCATTCGGCTTTTTGAGAAAGTTCAAAATTTGCATTGACAAAGGTTCTGTCTAGACTGCTATTGACTCATAAATTTATAAGGGCTTTATTTAACAGAGCCTCGACGTTTGATGATAGGTAAATAAGTAGTTAAAAAGGTACATCTAGTGTACCCAGATTAGCATTTGCCAGCATCTACACTATATACGTTGCAATCTACCAAATCTTGTCATCAGTTCGTTGAAGACGAATGAAGAAAAAAATCATTAATCAGCAGAAATTCAACTTTGATCTTTTCAACAATAAACTTAAAAATCAGGAAAGATAAGAAACAACTCAAACCAATGATTTGCATTTAATGCAAGACGAGTTTACTTACACCCTTCTCTGTTAAATATACACAGAAAAAAATAAGAAACATCCATAAAAAGGTCTGTATTCAATCAATAGCTCTAGAACACAGCAAACTTTCCTAACTGACACGACAGAGGCTTGTAAACATATTGTCGGGTAACACAAGAGGATACATTTAGTTAGGCGACCGTCTACAAATGTTAGCTTTCGCGTTACAACTGTTACAAGTAATAAAATATTTGTTTTCTGCCTAAAAAAGGTTAACATTTATAAAAGTCGTTGGTTGGAAGGATTGTTTCAGCAATTTATTGTTATTTTATTTGTAACTAGCTGTGCACGCGACTTTTTTCGCGTGTATGTCGGAAAACAATAATGTGTCTCTTAAAGAAGATGTAGGTACCACTCCTCCATTAATTAAGAAGAATTTTCCGATCTTGCTTAGTGGGAATGCGAATGCAGTCACTGTGTCTTCAGGGTTTATATTGTCAATGCGACGAAGTGTCACTTTGATTTTTGAGAATAAATAAAAATCAAGGCGCCTGGTAAAAGGATCATTATATAAGGAAGAATCTTTCGATCTTGCTAGGTGGGGATCCGAATGCAGTCACTGTGTCTTCAGGGTTTATATTGTCAATGCGACGAAGTGTCAGTTTGATTTTTGAGAATAAATAAAAATCAAGGCGCCTGGTCAAGGCTCATTATTTGTGCACGTGCCGTACTCAATAAATCGACTGCCTGTCTGGCGGAGAGTACTGACGCTGGGTTTGACATACCGGTATTTTCGGGAACCGGTATTAGCCTTAGTGTGATACCGGTACCAGATGCAGAACCTGTACCATTTGGTATTTCTAATCAATACCGGTATCAAAACCGGTACCAAACAAATATTTCTGTAAGTTAGAGTGAGAAAACAAATGAGTAAGTAGAAAGGATAGTAGGTAGATAGATATACCTGAATTTGGTACCGGTACTGGTTAGATGGAGTAGTGGTACCCGTCTGCATCCGGTAGGGTAGGTAGGGTAGGTAGGGTAGGTGGGGTAGGTGGGGTAGGTAGGGTAGGTAGGGTAGGTAGGGTAGGTAGGGTAGGTAGGGTAGGTAGGGTAGGTAGGGTAGGTAGGGTAGGTAGGGTAGGTAGGGTAGGTAGGGTAGGTAGGGTAGGTAGGGTAGGTAGGGTAGGTAGGGTAGGTAGGGTAGGTAGGGTAGGTAGGGTAGGTAGGGTAGGTAGGGTAGGTAGGGTAGGTAGGGTAGGTAGGGTAGGTAGGGTAGGTAGGGTAGGTAGGGTAGGTAGGGTAGGTAGGGTAGGTAAGGTAGGTAGGGTAGGTAGGGTAGGTAGGGTAGGTAGGGTAGGTAGGGTAGGTAGGGTAGGTAGGGTAAGTATGGTTTTTTATATTTGATTGATTTCGGAACAAAGTTCGCCGGGTCAGCTAGTTATCAATAGCAACCCATTTATTTAGATCTCTGGTTATGGCCGCCAATTTGAATTTTGATTTACTGATTTTCGGCAAAAGCACCCTCGAAAACCATGAAGGTGACACCCATAACGAAAATTTCGTACATCATTTTGATTTAGACCTCTTCTTACACCCGAAAACTATAAAAATTACACCTCTACTTTAGTATGAATACCTATAGTATTTATGGATCCATCATTAAAAAAAAAACTTTTACAAAAAAAACCTTTAACTAACTTAAAAAAAAACACTATACAAAGTGCAAATAACTTTAATTTGGGAAGTCGTTAGCAAGAAACTAAAGGTATTTTGCTCTTTGAAGTGTTAAAAAAGTTTTTAAATTTTTAATTGCGGTACCTACCTCACAGAAATTCATGTACTACTTTATGTTGATACTTAGCAAACTTTTTTTCAAATATCGTACCCAGTCACAATATTTAGACATCTCATCTGTTCGTCATTGAGGGTTTCTTCGCAGTTCATGATCCACTGTTAGATACTTAACCAGCTACTGTGTTTCATTTTCCGTACGATTACCCATTCACAAAAAATAACCCCCCGAGTAAATTGGCTGTGTGACATACGGACGGACCATATATATAAGAAAGTTATTTATATTTTTATGGGGCGGACAGACAGACAGGACGAAATGGTAAGATTTCGGTGCCATTTGGCTACGAAACTCTAAAAATAGACGTATTGAGAATTTCTTCCTTTTTGAAGTTGGTTATAAAGATCTTTAGTTTTTCTTGAAATTTAGATTCGCTTGAAGAGAACTGAGCAAGATGAGACCTCGAGAGATAAATCCAGATACAAATATTCCGAGACCCAGGGCCAGAGTCCAAACTCCAGAACAGCATCTACGAAACTATTTTATTTTGCGACAATTTAATTACAAAAATTTAAATTTTATTACAAAACACTTTAAGATCAATACGAATGAGATGATACAATCATATATTGTGTGTAACAGTGACACTGTTACACACAATATATGATTGTATAACGGCAATATATTTTTTTGGGTTGGAGAGTATCAAATAACATCTCCCGCTATGGACGGAGCGGGAGGGCGTGTCAGACTCTTACTGACTAAAACCTACCCGTGTTCCTTCAGTTGCCTGTACGTTGCCAGGGGCCACGGTATCCTTTTCGGACTTTCCCGCGACCCCAGCAGGCATCGGTCCTAACGGACCCCGTCTGTTGAGCTGACATCTCATTGAGGGGCGCGTGGAACACAACGCGCTACCCTCAACCATCTTACTGCGACATATAGTTAGATATCGTGTCGTGTTGAACAGTTTGTTTATCTTCAAGTTGAAATTGGATTTTAATCTTATAGTGTTTTTCGCAGTAAAGCGTACGTCCTTTATTTTGATCAAAATAAGGTTAGATTGTTTACTTACAAAGGAAACACTTGTTAAGTGATTCTATGACCTGAAAAGACTACCACTCGGTTTCTGAAACAAAAATCAACTCAAAAATTTGCTAACAAGCTGCCAACGTTTGTTAACTGCTGTGATGGTTGACTAAATTATCAACAGCCAATCAGATCACTTGCCATGAGTTTAACTTTGACATGTTCGTTGATTTTAGTTCGAGAGACCGTGTTTTATGTCCGTTTTCATTTAAACAAGGCGACAACTAAATAAAAGCGCGGTATTGTGTTTAGTGGTTTTAAATAAACAGTTAGCCTACCTTCATTCCTGTGAGCACGACGCAACACCCCAGGCTAAGCATGCTATCTGCCAGTCGTGTCTCCTTTACATGCTTGAAGAAGTTCGCCCAGGTCGACACAAACGTATCTGCACTGTACCGCAGACCGAGCAACCCTTTGACTTGTGATGACGCTATCGTTAACGCCGCGGCCGATGTGAAGCCTGATACTACCGGCAGAGATACGAATTCCACCAGAAAACCTAGAATCAAAGGAAGCATTTTAAACTATCGAAGTTGTCTGAATACTTGCACGCACCCATGTAACTCAACACTTTTCGGGACAATAAGGGACTTTTCCCACTGGATGCGTTCTGCGTCCTATGGTCCGGTCAACTCGAACATTTATGTTATGTAAAGGTACTTTTCCGTACCCGACCGGCGGAGGTAACCGCGACGCGACTGGTTACTATTAATTTCTATGAAATACCTTCCGTAGCTAGCGACACGTCGTTGGCAGCTACGGGCTAGTGACAGGCAACACATGCAGCCCGACCGTAGACTACTAGTGCCACCAACACTCGATCGATAATAAGTTTTTCTATCTTCTATTTACCGACTAGAATACGGAATACTGCCGCCTGCGGTCGAGTTTGGAATCATCACTGCAGAGACATGGCGCCGCGACATTGCGCATGCAGTTTACCTGCGGTCGGGTACGGAATGGTACCTTTATGATCTATTTGACCGGACCGTAGGACGCAGAACGCATGCAGTGTGACAAGTCCCTAAACGCCTATAGAGACGTGATAACAAAAATGTTAATGTAATATTAGAAACTACTTTTAGTAACTTCCAAGTGCAAGTATAATTTCACCCTTAAATCGTGTAGTTAGAGAAAAAAAAATCCTTTCTAATGGACATTCATCATACTGCAATTCAGTACCTGTCCTTATGAAAGTTGCTAATATTGAATAACAAAGCAAAGAGGTAAATAAATAAAGTACACAAGAGCTCTTACCAAGTTGTGCTACACCGGCCACAATTTGAACGATACCAGATATGAAACACAGAAGTATGGCAAAGTCAGGATTGGTACCATTTGTGTACGTAAAAGTGAGGAGAGATATTAGCGCCGATGGCCCGAGGTTCACTTGTGGAGTGGTACCCATAATGGCGTATATGAATGGGCCCATGAAGGACGAGTACAGGCCATACTGAAAAATAAAAATAATGATAAACTATTAATGGGATTAAAATAGAATATAAAAGTATAGAACACTCTTTATAATATACACCATAAAAATTAAATCTAGAAATTTAACATAGGGTGACACAAAGGACGGTCTTATCGATAAAAGCGATGTTTTAAAAACAAAATAAATATAATTAATCTTTGGAAAGCGTTTCTACTAACATAACAATGGTTACTCTAAATTAATCTAGAAGTGGTTGTTTTACCTCCACCAATTTTAATTAAATCTATTTTTATTATAATTATAATTGGTTTTAGAGGACAATTTGGTGTTAAGCAATTGACAGATGGTAAAAGTGATGCTTCGGACGAAAATATAGTTTTCAATACCATTATAGTCAAAAAGGTTCAATACAGACTGATTGATTGACAGAAACTGAGAGAACTCGGAACATCTCATAAAAAAATCGTATTCAATCGAATATTCTATCAAAAACTTGTGAAAAGGTTATCAAGATTCTGAGCACAATCATAAAAATCTTAATTTATACATCTTTAAACATAAATCCCCGACAATAGGTCAGTGATAACATTGTTTCATACAAAATGGCATCAATCGTAGCTACGGATATATGTTTATAATTCTGTAGGTACCCCTTAAAGGCTTGTGCAGACCAGCGCGACTTGTCGCGCGACGCGACACCGGTTATTGTTATATCGTACAGTTTTCTTAGAAATTGCATTTGAGTCGCGTCGCGCGACAAGTCGCGCTGGTCTGCACAAGCCTTAACAAATAGTCTTTCATTTATTATTGTTTTATCAAGACTATATACACAGCATTGTGCATTTCATCAAGCAAGAAGACATGTTCGACCAAATATTTAAATGACATTCGATGGTGTAATAAACCTACATGCATACAGTGTCATAAAATAGGTACCGACGGCGACCCCGCCAAAGACACACAAGTTCGATATAACTGCGGAACAGGGGTCCCTACATCGTAACGCTGCGTGTATCTACATACACTCACGAAAAAAACCTCATTGTTTGATGAAAAAACTACTAAAAGCGGTGTTACTGTGTTCTTCACAGTAAATAAAAAATGGGTCTTTTATCTCAGATAATTAATTGAGAGTGATGAGCATACGCCAATGATTGAGTTATGAAAAAACCTTTGTAACTTCAAATCTATTTTGTTTCAAATAGAGACAGTTTGTCCACACGTGTAAGTAACAGTAGGTCGTCTATTAATAACGGATTTATTTCCTGATAAATAAGGCAAATGCTCAAGGTCAGCTACTAGGTAATAATACACATTATGTTATGTAAATAATTGACGGAGTGAACGAAGTGACTCTGCTCCAAGTATGGCAAAATTAGCTTTTGTGTGTCAGTTTGTATTTACTCCTCTACAGGTCGTATTTTTTTACACCGATCTGGACGAAATTTGATACACGGGTTCTACGACTTTATAGTTTTTTTTTTATGTCGTCGGGGATTTTTGATTGGAGGGGTATTTCCTCCAAAAAGAGGTAAAAAGGGGGGGGGCTACTGTGGATATCTCCGGCTTATGAGGTCCGATGTCGATGATTCTTTTCTTTCTTAAAGGTAGTAATTTTAAATCGGTTTCATAAAAATTTGGTGAAGATCTGATGAGAATGTTCGTCGTGATGAGCAGAATAGCTCCTCAAAATGCAGTAAATTGTACACTTTTTGTCAAATTTCTACTCTTGGAATCGGATCTTTAACTACTAGATAGGGATTGATCGAGTACCTGGGACCATCTTCTCATCACAAAACTAGAGAATTCTGAAAAAATATATCAGAATTGTTTTTTTTTTCAGAATTGTCTAAAACGTTTTACAATAAGGTCACTAGAAGGCACTTCTGTGCACCGCTAGATCGCCCTGTCTGAGTCGCTCGGCAAATGATTAGGTCCCGTCGAACATTCTGTTTGACTGAATTTTGTTAGTTGTAAAGTAGCTTCAAAAGTAAAGTCTCGTGTTTAATAGATAGTAGTTAGTTAGTTGTGGGTTAATTTATTGATGTTTAGTTATCGTCTTGCCATCATATGCTTTTTAGGAACCTACAGCCGCAGTCGTTTTTTTTTAAAGTAGGATACGTATATTTTCACTACTGGTATGTTAATTATTGCAAAAAAGTTTGTACTCCCGAGACTGTTCGCAGAAGCACTAGTACATAACAATCGTCAATTTGTAAGATTTTTTTTTCAATATTTTCCCCAACAGCGTATCCGCTATTCTACTAAGTAGAATAGTGGTTAACTTCAACATTTTTATAAATATCTAAGTACAATAATATACACGTTTCTGTGAATCATAAATTACGAGATACCTACGTATTTCGCGTCGAGTGGTAATTAATCTCTGAAACGTACAGAAGATTACTTCAGGGAATTGAGTAGGTAGGCCGAAATATCCGCTACCTACAAACGTAATAACAAAACTTTTACATTAGCTGCGATTACACTTACACGTATGTATTATGTTGTGTACTTATAAACGAATAACAAGAAATATGTATAAACAAAAGAAAAACATACACGGTGGAAAAGTTATCATGACACAAACTAAGCTTAAAATAAGAATACCGTTATTGCAATTTGGATTCGGAACCCTAAAAATAACTGTTTCATACAAAAGTGACTTACACGATCAAAATGTATGTAGATTATTTTTAACTAGCTGCGCTCCGCAGTTTCACCCACATAAGTCTCGATCCCGTAGGAATATCGGGATAAAAGGTATCCGATATCCTTTTCGATGTCATGGTCTACCCATGTGCCAAATTTCATCCAAATCCGATTTGCCGTTTTAGCGTGAAAGCGAAACAAACAAACTCACTTTCGCATTTATAATCTTACTAGCTTTAGCCCGCGGGTTCGCCCGCGTGAAGGTCGGAAATTATTTCACGGGAACGTACTACCGAGATAAAAAGTATCCTATATGTTAATTCAGGTTATAAACTATCTGCTTGCTAAATTTCATCCAAATCCATTCAGCAGTTTTTGCATGATTGAGTAACAAACAAACAAATATACAAACTATCACATTTATAATATTAGTAGGATAGTAGCATAGTTAGAATAACCTAGGAAAATTTCCAACCCCTCTTGGGTCTACAATCATGTACTGAATTGGTAAAAGTTTGTGTCACGATATCCCATTCCACCGTGTATTTTACGAGCAAAACTGTCGAAGTAGACTCGCTCTCATTGAAACATGACTTAAAGTAGACATAAACTCGCTCACTATGAAACCACAGCTTGGAATTTAAATATTAATATCCACTAGCAGCACGCGCCCCTTGCATGTATAATTTTAAGATTAAGATTCACGTTGACACCACCTGCATAAGAAATTGAAACTATAATCTTGAAATTAACCAGTTTTCGATTTTTGAAGTGGAAACTTCTTGGGCGATTTTTGGCAGGCGATAGACTTATGGATTCCCGTCACCGTACTACTGTACTGTACTATAGAATATAGATGGCGCTAATACCAGTTTTATGTCGGCAGTCCCCATGACAGCCATTTTTTTTTGTTTAAATACCTCGGTTCATGGTCATTATAACCAAATTATATAAGCAAAAAGTGCAAATACAATTTAGACCAATTACAACTGGCAAATTAAATAGATTCAATAGTACCCTAAATAATAAGTTAAATGCTCTGGGCCATAATATGGACGATGCAAATAAATTATATGAGGGTTTCTTTTCAGTAGTGCACACAGAATTCAATAAAACATTTGAAAAGAAAACAAAAAATATTTGCCCTAACTTTATTTTTAGTGACTGGGCAACTAGAGGTATTAGTATAAGTAGGGAAAAACTGTTCGAGCTGTATGGCCTTAAGCCTTACATTAACACTGAAACTTTCAACAAGTATGTTGCTACATATTCCAAAAATTTTAGAAATACCTGCAAGATAGCTAAAGCTGTGCATATTAGCAACAAGATCAAATCAGCAGAAAATAAAATAAAAACAGTTTTGAAAGTTATAAATAATGAAACTAATAGGAAAAAAATACGAAACACTGAGTTCACATTGGAGACTTCACGTGGTGTCATAAGCTCGAATTTAGAAGTAGCTCAAGAATTTGTAAATTTCTTTACTAATATACCATATAAAACGACGGAAGCTTTAAATTCCTCACCCGATGTCTCAATAGATTTATTAAAAGCGAATGTTCCAGGCTGCCCGGTTGAATTTCAATTTAAACATATAAACCCTATGATAGTTATAAAAGCTTTTCGGCAAATTAAAATCATATTGACCGAAGATCTATGGGGATTATCTATCAAAGTTTGTACATCCATAATCGAGACTATAGCACCATACTTAGCTTTAATATTTAATTTGTGCGTGGATCAAGGAGTCTTCCCTGATTTAATGAAATACAGTAAGGTTATACCCCTTTTTAAATCTGGGGACAGTAAAGACACTAATAATTATAGACCAGTATCCGTGCTGCCGGTATTCAGCAAGGTGTTCGAAAAGGTAATGCTCAATCAAATGCTTAACCATTTTAACACCAACCAAATCTTACACGATCAGCAATATGGGTTCACCAAAGGACGTTGTACGACTGCCGGTGTAACCTTATTAAAACACATATTTACAGCGTGGGAGGGGGCCCAAGACGCCATAGGATTTTTTTGTGACCTCTCCAAAGCATTTGACTGCGTAAATCATGAAACCTTACTCTTGAAACTTGAGCATTACGGTCTAGATAAACTTGCGCTCAGTTTGCTAAAATCTTATTTAAATGATAGACAACAGCAAGTTCAAATTAATGGGGTCAATTCACTCGGTCTAAAAGTAAAAATGGGTGTACCACAAGGCTCGATATTGGGTCCTTTCCTCTTTTTAGTATATGTAAATGACCTACCCCATTTATTAAAAAACCAACCACAAATGGTGTTATTTGCGGACGATACTTCTCTAATTTTTAAGATGAATAGATGTGCATCAAATCTTGACGACGTAAATAACGCCCTACTGCAGGTCCAAAATTGGTTCACTGCTAATAATTTAGTATTAAATGGGAAAAAAACTAAATGCATTAGATTTGCTTTACCGAATGTTAAAAGTAGTGATTGTGACATAGTATTGAATGGGAAGAAATTGGAATTAATCGATAAAACTGTTTTCTTGGGGATCACGCTCGACTCAAAGCTGCAATGGGGTCCTCATTTAACATCTCTTGCCGAGAACAACTTTTTTCACACTGCGATTTCAAATGAGCCGGTAGTTGTTGCTCTATATTAAAATGCCTATCTAAAGATATATGTGTGGTTGTTATTGGTCGTGGGGACCATTTTGCCCGGTCCTCCTTTATTTTGAAAATTTTAGATTGTACTAGCGAGACCTGCTTCGCACGGTTTTCACAGCTTGACAGACCATCGAGATTTCTTTATTATATGTAAGTCTAATATTTATGTATAATAAACATAATCCTTCCGAAATTAATTATTTATTTAAATAAACCATTTGTTTGTTTGTGTTTCGTATTTTAAGAGTTTAATCTACAATCTCGGCCACAAAAAAATGTGTAAGTATATTCTGGCTATTAGCACATTGAGTGGCGATCCCGGGCTGTTACCAGTACCACATACATATATTCATTGATAGTGAACCGCAACCGATGGCTGGAGCTAGCAGTAAGTACTAGCCCTTGAGAGGGAGCTACCAGGGCCCAAGACTTCTACAAACGTATAGAGAAGTGGACAGTTTAATGTTAAGGACTAGGTGAAGGCAAGCTAATACAATAGGGATGATGACAAAAAAAAAAATTATGTCCGTCATGGAGATTATTAAAAAATATGGGACCCGTATTTTTTCTTTTTTTATGTAATCTAAAGATTACTGCAATACATTGAGATAAAATGTGCCATGACGTCACGAGTATGTAGATTTATACTTACTTGTGACGCAGGACCCCCACTCCCCAACTTAAAATGCGTTTTGTCTAAGTATTTTTTATTAATGTGATAAAGCAAAAAATACGTGTAAATTTTTTATTATATGTCTGACGGACTAATTTGTTTTTTTTTTTTTACCCAGGCATCATCCCTATTCTTTAGGTTCAGTTCACACCCAGACATGACGCGAAGTGACGCTGCGCGCACTTGTGAAGATAGTGATACACAATATAACTTTATTTACTACACAAAAAGATACACATTTAGTTGATACCAAGTTTGATGTCATTTGTATAACAGAACATTGGTTAAAAGATCATCAAGTAATGTCAATTAACTATGAAAATTATTGTGTAGTTAGCCATTTCAGCCGAAAACGTATTATACATGGTGGTCATTAATATTAGTCAAAAATTCAATTCAATCGAAAGAAGGAAAAGACATAATCGGACTGTCTGTTGAACACACCACAGAATTGTCCTGTATTGAGCTTGATAAGCATGTTATAGTATGCGTATACAGACCTCCAAGTTACCAGAATCTATCTATGTTTGATTCTGTAATGGAAGATGTGCTAAAGAAACTTAGTGTTAGTAGTAAGTCAATAATCATATGTGGCGATTTTAATATTAATTTATTAGAAAATAACTCTAATACTGTCAGACTATTAAGTCTTTTTAGGTCATTTGACTTGTCAAATGTTTTTATTGAACCAACTCGAGTGACAGCTTCTTCTGCGCCTTGTATAGATAATATTTTTTTGTAATTGTGATTACTTACATAAATAAATTGTAAATAAGTTGCCATCTGATCACAGTGGACAAACAATAACATTTTGTTCCTACATGCCTTTACAAAAAATTCAAATAAGGTTTAGGCCAATTACATGTAAAAATTTAGATAAATTAAATAATTATTTGGCAAGTAAATTATGTGTTCAGAATTTTAATAATATACAGGCGCTTAATTTTGTAAAAAAAAATCATCACCACTGCTCGCAAAACGGTGAAGGAAAACATCGAGAGGATACCGAAACCTAGAACGAGAAATTCGAAGACATGTCGCATCTACCAACCCGCGCTTGGCCCGCGTGGTGGTTTACAGCCAACTCCTTCTCACAAAAAGGACGCCTGTGTCCATATATGGATTATGTAGATGTTTTCCTATCTATGTATATACATATTATAAATTGAAGTCGCTTTTTGTGTCTGTCTGTGTGACCGGGTTGTTCTTCTAAACTACGCAACGGATTCTGATGCAATTTTTACCATCATTTAGAGGATTGATTTCGGAAGGTTTATGTATAAGTATAATACATTAATACTAAAAATTTACATAAATAATCGAAGAATACTCGATTTGTCAAGTCGTAAAAGCCGGGCGAAGCAGGGGTGGGCTAGTATATGGCTCTTGATTTGGAGCGATATGGAGCAATACATTTTCAATTTATTATGTTTTTTGAATATTAAAGATTGACCACAAAGTGAACTACACAGTAAACCTTTTGCTGCTCGATAACTTTTACGTTTTCCTTTGTAAAACAGTTTAATGTACATAGTAGCCTCTATTGTGTGCCTTTACCAATTGCAATTTATTACAAAACAGCGGATGCTATCAATGAATGAAGGGCCGCCATGGTATGCAGTGAATGCTCTTGTGTAATATTTGAATAGTTATTATTGTAAGAGGTCTGCGTTCTTCTTTTCGTGTGTTTAGTGACTAATCTAGTGTCAGAGTTTTAAAGCCGCCTATGGGCCTCTAACTTTCATTCACATGCCGTCATCGCGGCCCCGGCACACAGGCAACGGAAGGAACACGGGTGGGTTTTAGTCAGTAAAAGTCTGACACACCCTCTCGCTCTGCCCAGAGCGGGAGAGGTTATTTGATGATTTCCCATCATGAAAAAAAAAAAAAAAAGGCATGCCGGTTTCCACACGATGTTTTCATTCACCGTTTTTGAAGCAAGTGATAATTATGAATACGATAAATCAGAGGTGCGTACCTTGGGTTTGAACTACACCACTATACATATATATATAACCTATGACTTGGCAGTTCGACGGTCACATCACTAGGCTATCACTGCCAGTTCTGCGCTGACCAGCCGTCTATTGTGTAAAAAACTTAGGTAAAGTGAGCTTGAACTATCAATTCCTAACATCAGCTGGAATGACGCGTGAACGTTAAGTTTTTATAAAGTAAATAAATTACACTCCGAAACAGTTTCGCGGTCAAACTGCGTATTGAAAAAATGTTACCTTCTTAATGTATTGTTAGGTAAATAGCTACAATGTACAACGTATTAATTATGATGATCATGATTTTACTTTGTTATTATTTATTTATTTTATTTATTAAAAAAAAAAATGATTATGATTTGTTGCAACGAAGCGTAGTTTCAATCCAATATTTGTCTGTGTTTAACTAACTAAAATCAAAATGTACTGAAATTCCTGTTATGTTCCATCCAATGATTGTTTGTATACAAATTGGCACTAATATCAAACAACTATCTTTATGCATCACAATGTTCGTTGCAAACAGAACTATGCTCGCGATGTTTTCTTACGAACCTTGTCATTGGAAAAGGCCGTATCTCCATCTTCCGGATAGGTCATTAATAATTAAGGCCACAGGAAATATCTTAGGGAAAATAACATCAACTCATTTTCCCTAAGGAATAAACGTCGTATAAATCTTTTCAAATTAAACATCATATTTCTGTAGTCCAACTGAATTTTATTACACATTTACTACCTCATTCGCACGATACACAATACTTACATACATAAGGACGTTAATCAAACGCATAAACACGGTTTCCCTCCATAAATCCGACCATCACCTTGGTCAAGGCCTTTGACGTAGATAGTTACTACATGTCCATCCATGTAGAACGATTGATGCCACTGCTAATCAAGCGTAAATTTTGTCAACTGTACTAGCTAGATACAGTACCTGAGGTTCAAGTCCGGCAAGTGAGGCGTACGCAATCGACTGCGGTACCAATGTCAGTGCGATCGTAATACCGGCTATTAAGTCCCCGACCCCTGCTGCTGCGTCGTAAGTCCTCGACCATTGCAGAATTGGGAAGAGACCGTAAATTAATCTCTTCGGATTCGATATCTTCATTCTTGAGCTGCAACAAAGATAACACCTCACCTCACTGGACGATCACAGCATTTGCATAGTATTTAATTTAATAAATATACTTTATAACCTTATTGTAACATACATTTCTCTGAGTATGTTTGACATTTTGTCAAATCAGATTGATGGTGAATTGATTTGACATTTTGATAAAAAAGAAAAAACATAATTTGAGGTGGACTGGTCAAAAAATATCTAGAGAACTTACAAGTATCGTCTAGATCTAAACCGCAATCTCATATTCACAAGTAAATCACAAATTTACACTGGGATCAAACGTTCAGCTCTACTAACTTGCTGAGTACAATCAGTTTCAATTTCTGACAAAGGCGAGGAAATTAAGAATATTAATTAATCGCAATCAGATTAGATCTATATCTGATATCATGATGTTCTGATATTGTTAGTAATGAACTATACTGAACAAACTCAGGTTATCGACATTTTTCACAAACTTTTATCAAATGATTGTGTAACGAATTTCTCTATTGGACTAAACTCAATATTCGAAATTTTATGTTAGAAAATTCAATTTCCTCGCGACAATTATTCTGCTAACCCGAAAATGAATCAAGTTGTTTATTTTTTTGTATTTTACCATGCATTTGGAACAGTCACCGTAATATTATGGCATTCGTTGAGTAGGTATTTAGAACTGAGTATACACAAGTACTATGTCTACAGCGCTACATATTTTTTATGCCATTAAAATCTAAATATAAATAAATTAGTAATTAATTACAATGCCAAAGAGTCGTATCTAGCCACGATTGATTAATCTCATTGCTCAAGACATCGAATAGAGTTGCAGCCAACGATATGCTTGATGACTTGTTGTAACTCCTACGTAGCTTGAACTTAGCAAGCAAGTAAAAAAATTAAGGAGTCTTTACCAAATATCTTTAGCTGTACAATTAAAAATAACGGATTATTAAAAGTGGCTACACGCTGTACTTTATGTATTCATTCCTTTGACTTAACACATAAAAGCACACAGTATATCATTCAGTTAATCAATCAAGTTATCTACAAAATATCTATTAAATTAAACTGTTACATTAATATTGGTGGCAATATATGACAGGCCTCGTGCTTACGATTTACATGAAAAACAGAGATTTTTGCCTATAGCGCCTTTTATTAGCTATTATATTTGGTTACTATAGGGATTTTTATACACACAATAAGTAGTTAAACAAAAAAACTCATTATAACTTCACATTTACATCAATGGTAAATTACTTACTTCAAATGACTTTACTCAAAATAATAAATTGCTCATATGTACTTAGTGTTTCCTTTTTCCCAGATTGTGATAAACCATCCTGTGTTTAACCATCTGAACATTGAACGAAACTAATGCATCATACAAGATTTCTAATGCATATTTTATACAATTTTCCGGTCACCCCTTATGCATCATCTACGCTGCTACGCTTCATAGCGGTGAAGTGCGTAGGTCCGTAGTGGCGTAGTGCGTTGATACGTAGCGGCGTAGTGCGTAGGTTCGTAGCAGCGTAGTGTATTAGTTCGTAGACCAGCTCGACATAATACCTTTGCCTTAAGTTATTTTCACTTACAGAATACAGTTGTTACTAAACATACAATTAATTCATCCAGCTTCAAAATGCATCAATATTACTAATTCACGTATTTGACGAATAACTAAGTACCCAAATTACTGTAACTAGGTAATTACGTGAGTTTAATAGTCAAAAAAAAAACTTAGTTTATCAGAAACATCAAAAATCACGAATATATATTTTTTTTTTTATTGTCCCTTAAACCTAGATTAATCACACCGAATCACACAGTAAAACAATAGATTTTTATATTTATCAAGCATCTAGGTACCGTCTTATTCGAGATTATATTAATGTTATTTGACAATAATGACCACTCTGAACTTTGACTCTGACCTAAGCCAAACAATTAAAACTTCCGCTAATTTTCGTATTTATGTCTTAACAGAGAAACGGCAAGGACAAGGTGAAACGGAACTGCATAATCTTCTGTACTCACCTTTGAATAATTTATGTTAAATGCAACAACAACAATATTTCATTAATATTATTTTAATAATATCACAGAATTCCACTAAAATCTCCACTCCATTTTCCAAATAATGAAATTCCTATTTCAAAATTCACACTACAGATAAAAAATAAATCTACATGTAAACAAAGTTTTCCCGCCTTTTTATCGGCAACCGCGCATGCGTCGCGAACTTTTTCAACCAGCGCATTCGACAACGACGTTATACAAACTGCCTGATGGCAGACTGACAACAATCTCGCAATGAGTTAATTTCCTTGTTACGGTTTGTGATTCCAGTTAACGTAGTGACAAAATTAAGGTGTCATAAAAAGATTGATCACCAAATGAAGTGCTGAAATAATGTACTAATTATAATTAATACTTTACGTGATCTTATTTATACAATACAATACAGTAGCTAGAAATGAATACATGCTATATTTATCAATATTGCTGATAGTTTTCAGTTGTGCAAATTCCTTGTGGACACACTCGTCATCATAAACAGTAAACACGTCTATTATATTATTGTTGACGGACTAGTGATAGCATACCATCACGCCTGTTTTGACCCGACCACGGCGAAACAATCAATCAATCATTTATTTTGTTAAACATAGGTATTGTTACAGATAGTATATTGTCTAAAATATGTGCACTATGCTTTGCCGATATATGGCGTACAAAATAAACATAAACAAGCAATTACAATTATGGTGGCAGGCCAAAAGATTAAATAAAAATAAAAAAACAATTTAAAGTATGTCAGTTAGGTAAACAGGTCATTACAATTTTAGATAAATAAAATGTAAATAAACACATTGATTGATACTTAATCGATAAATAAAATCATAAGTGTTTAATTAGCAAGTCGGAATCGTCATACCTCTGTTTATCAGTAGTAAACTCAGTAATGGAGTAGTAAAACCAAAAAGGAGGGTTATGACTTTGACCCGTACCTATGTATGTATGTACATACTTTCATCTGTTCCCTCATAAATTCTAGACTACCTATCATAATTTGACAAATGAGGTATCAGTGGAAGAGTCTTCATCCGCTGGTAGACAGACAAATTAAATTCACACGTAATCTGTTCGATTTATATATCACGACTCCAGATTTTTAATTTGTCTGTCTGTGATGTCTTGTTTATACGTTTTTGTTGGCGTTGTCGTTGTCATAGTTGGGTTTTAGTTTTTATAACTTTTATTTTTTAAGGTAGAGGTTTACCTATATCACATCCCAACTTCGCCAGTAATGTTTTAGTTTTATGTAATTAGGATGGAATGCATGTATGAGATGGTGGTGCTGGATAGGGAGACACATAATAACTGTCACTCATCAAAATTTAACTCTCTCTTATGCAAATCATTTGCTGCTATTCAACCTCAGAAGAAAGTAACTCCTCTGAGTTTTCAACAAAGGATGCAATATAAAGAAAAACTTTGTTATTAGAGGTTATGAGGATTGAGGTAGATATATCTATAGAGAGGTTCGTTCGGAGATTGCGTTGTTAAAGCATTCATAGCTGATTTTCGTGAAAGTAAATATGTCTCATTTGAATTGCTTCTAGGTACCCATGTTTCTATTAGGTACCTATAATATCTAAAGATATAATATATAATGTACCTTTAACGCTATAAGGAAGTAATAATCAATTTATTTCAAAGTCAATTAGGTATTTATTATGACAAAGGTCCTATTCAGTAAAGCACTATCAATAGAACTGTGATTGTGTTGCAATTCATTTGTTTCGCGGTCAAATAACGAAACCTTTTGTACTGTAAATTAGATTTCTACGAACATTTTGTTTCGATATAACGGATCTATTTTTGAATGCTATTATTTTATTGCTTAGACTTCACACATTTGGTATATTTATCTACCTTTAGCTGTTCTGTTACAGGGTGTGTCTGTAGAAGGATCCTTGAAAGTTGCAATTGCAAGAAAAAGTTCGGTTTTCGGAGCACAAAGTCTGGAAACCAGTCACGAAAAGTTAGTCGGCTATCTACGTAGATTGGTATAAGAAGTGTCTCTCTCATTGAATTTCAAAGAGTGTTAGTTCAGTGCTTTAGAACTATTTGGTCTGTCTACATAAATCAGTAGGTACCTCATTTTAGACTATGTGCGGATTTCATCAATGAAATTGAACGTGTTCAGCACATCTAAACCATATCTAAACACGTTCAAGAGCTGTCAGTGTACAATATTGCATAACAATTTTGACACTGACAGCTCTTGAACGCATTTTAGAAATGCAGATCGTGTTCAGATTCATTGGTGAAATCAGCCTATAGTAATATCGGTATGTTTTTCTATAGGTCAAACTGCACATTTCAATTTCAATTTCGCGGGACACCTCTTCCCTAATCGTGACATTCGTGACGCTGACGCAACCCTGGTGCATTTATATCATTAAGTCCTAAAAACGAAAGTTCGCTGAACTTCAGTTGCATATAGATGCTTTTAAATAATTATTTTAAAATAAACTGAAGCCTGAAGTTACAAGGAATAAAATATTACTTGACTACCATGCACAGTCCAGCATCCATTCCCCAATTCCGTTCAATCAATCCGTTCCCGATTTAAATGAATGGACGGAATGATCCTTTTATCCAGTCTTGCTTTCAATCATCAAAGAAAAAAGCGGTCAATATACCGGCTCCGAATAAAAACTCATAAAACTTTATATTAAGTACACAATTTTCTTCTTGTTTCTCTGGATTCAAACGTGAAGGTGATGCATCCGAAAAGTGTCGTCAAAAGTGATTGTGCGCTTAGAAGTCTCGCCTCCGGATGCAATCAAAATATCGAAGGTACGTATTTTATATACTTTTCACTGCTCGACTATGCCAAATTATGTCATACAAACCTAACTTAAGTAAGTCATAATTTAATTTGGCTTTTATGAGTTACTTACATTCAGTCATCAATATTTTACTGAATTCGATGGTCAATAATGTGATTTTAATTTGGAACCTCAACTAAAGAGTTCGTAAGAAAATAATTACCGAAAAAAAATCTTTTACAATGCATTTGCTCGAAAAGAGCGTTTTCCAAGCAGTCAATTTATGCGGAAAGTATCACTTTTTTTCACTAGTGCTTTTTACTTTTCTGTATTTTTTTAATTTTTGAGGTCTTCGTCAGCCCGTCTCGTCTCGGAGATTTTATTATTTGAGAAAAGTTTCTCACAAATTTGTATACAAATCAGATGATGATGATGACGATGGCGATGACGATGGCGATGATTATGGCGATGGTCAAAATCAAAAAGTCGAAGTCAAAGTCAAAGTCAAAATCAAAGTCGAAGTCAAAGTCAAAGTAAAAATCAAAGTCAAAAGTCAAAGTCATGAATTTTGTTTTTATCATTTATATACGTCGTCGTATGTTAGATGTTACACATCACAGGCGACTGCCGTAAGGCTCGCTCGTTTTTTGTTTTATTTCCTCGCACAATGCATAGTAAAACGTTGTATGATACACGTGCTTAAGATGATTTCCGAAATCACTTACCTTCCGCACTTATAGCATAAATAACTATTATCTACTCTCATATCGTAATATTCGAATTATAAACTTCAAAAAGATTTTATATTGACGTACGTTATACAAACAATATCGAAATTTAAAAATAGAATCTTATTAAAACACTTTTTCTCTAACAAAATAATGCTTTCTATTACGATACAGGGCAAATCCAAGAAGCATTGCGCATGTTTGCTGGCAGATTATTTATTAAGTCGTTTAACTAGATTTGTAGATTATGCGATGGTTGCGTATATCACAAGCTACGTTTTGATCTCTGAAACAGTGACGCCTGCCCGCACTGACCCGCAGACCGACGCATATCGCTCGCCTCGTCGACGTCTGACGCCAAGTGTAACTAAGTAATTCACACAATTTTCTGTAAAATCATCAAGCACTAATCACCTCTGACAGACCATTACATAAGTATTTATATTTCTCGGGTTTTCATCAAGGCCGCTTCACTTCGTACCTACAAAAGTTCTTAGTATTTGTATTTTATTACGTATACTGAAACGGAAGTGTTAACTATGTTGATGTGGCCGCCAGAATAGCCATGATGAGAATCATTTAGACAAATAATCGTTATATGTACCTAGTAGGTACTGTAGACTCTTCGGGAATCTACGATACCGGTATTACATTAAATAAAAGACTTCTCAACGGTATAACTCGAATATTGGGGATGTTGACAATTTTTTTTTAACCGTCAGGAAGTCTATTAGAAAATATTGGACACGTATTTTTTCTTTTTTTACGTAAGTAAAAGATTACGGCAATACATTGAGTAGGCAAAATGTGGCTTGAAGTCACTTCCCGGTAGATTTTATACCGACTTGTGATTCGGTACTAGTCAGTGCGACCCCCCGCTCCCCAACTTTAATGCGTTTTATTTAAAAGTTTTTTTAAGCAAAAAATACATGTCTAATATTTTTTTATTATCTGACTGACGGACTTTATTCCCCAGTCATCATCCCTATTACTGGTTCTGAGAATTCAACAACTTAATATATTTTTCTTGAAGCGTATGAGCTCTATGAAAAATGGGTGGAGAAAGTGTTCAGTGGCTCTACGGCGACGGCAATCTATGGCTGACTGTCTACTATTTTGTCTAGAGTGCGTTTCAACAAATTGAACCTATGCCATAATGTTGGCTCAACTGTTGTAGAACCAAAACGAATACGCTACGCCGACTACGGCGCTACCTAACAGGTCCGTTTTTTAGATTTAACAGTGGAGCCAACATTACGGCATAGGAACTATTTTTGAAACGCACTGTATTCGTAATATAAATCAAATGTTTGTCTAGTATTCAAGCCAACTATCTAAACTCGCGGAGGTTGCATTCATAAAATCATATGGAGTAAACCCTCTACAGTACCTACCCACCCACATAGATCCAAAAATACAATTTATATTCTTGGATTTATTTGGAACTGTTTTGAAATTTAACAAAACTGAACCAGGGTTAAAAAGCGTAAAATAAAGTGCAGACGTAATTTATATTCTTTAATAAAAAACGATTTATAGCCAAACACACAAAGGGCAGCTTTTGGCACGTGTATTTTATCTACTGACGAGTTCACACGTGTTTTGTGGCCTTTCAACACGTATAACTGAAACAAAACTTCAGTTTTAGAGCTCCTAAATTGATAGACACATATATACCAACTTTGTTCAAGTTGTTATAATTGGTTTTCTTGTTTGCGTCATGAGGATTGCCCAATTAACAACCATTTGGCTATTAGGTAGCTATCATCAAATAATCACTTCATATTTAGATACCTACCTATAAATTTGGTACGGTCGAATTTGTTTAACACGTTCTTTTTAATTTCCAGTAGGTACCTACTTAATGTGATCTAACTTAGCCAAGTGATAGGTATATATTAGCATACTACATTATTTTCTGAACACAATGTTTGTTGCTAGTTCTACAATTATTATTATAAAAAACCGCCCAAGGTGGTTTTTCTAAATCTAAAGAGTCTACACCAGGGATGTTTCTGATGCGGATACGGATGCGGATTTTTGGTGGCTCACATACGCTGATGCGGATGCGGATCTCAAATTTTTTTAGGGGATTCGTCAAGGCAGCAAGGTGAGTTTCAATAATTCTTACGTTTTTTTGCAAATTACAGAGCTGTTTCGTTGTATGTTGATAATAATTCAATTCGCGGCAATTAAAATAAAAAAAATCCCGAATTATAATTATTTAAAAATCTATAAATCTCTCGAAATTTTATGTATTTGATAAATAAGACTATTTCGTGAAAATGTGACGACTTGAAGCCATATTGACGAGTTTAATGATTATAATTTTAATTTAGTTCCGTGTAGTGCCGGGCGGCGTAAAGCCAATCCCTGTATATGAGCCAACACTGGATGGTGCTGAATAGTACACAGACATTGTCCTGCACAATTTTGAAAACAACCATACAAATCTGTTTCGACCCAGCACCTTAGTTGATTGGTTTTTACCGCACAGAGTTGGCCCTCATATGTTTGCAACAGATAAAAGAACAATCATGTTCGCTCTCAACACTTTTCTATAGCTACGCGCGATACCGCAACATGATTGTCCCTTAAAGAAAGTATGGCGTCTAGGAATAAACCTGTGCCGAATATGGAGCGAGTTAGAGCAAGACAAGTGTATGGCATCATAGTTTTCCTTCGTTTGTTATTATTCGAATTTTCGCAAAAACCCTAGTGATACCCTAGGGATATTGCGAAAACACGGTTAATTAGACAAGCAAATTGGAAGTAGCGCTCGCCGGCCGCTACCGGCGCCGGCGAGCCGCTAGCTCGGCTCGCGCGCGGGTGGTCACACTTCTAACCTAACCTAACCTATTACTTAAGACTTCCAAGTTGCTCGCAGAAATGTTTTCACCATTGTCTAATTATCCGTGTTTTCGCAATATCCCTAGGGTTTTTGCGAAAATTCGAATTATCAAAGCATCCTACGACATATAATATCAGAAAGTAAATAATATTTTCAGTAACCATGAGTTAATTCGTAACAGCTTTGTCCAGTAGAAATTCACAATATCCTCAATAACGGGGACACATAATATTGCGACTAAACGCCTAGAGCGCTGGTTCATACACAGATATTGGCTTCACGCTGCCGGGCGTAAAGAATAAGCACTACCCTATTTCTTGCCGAGGGTGTCGTAAAAGGCGACTAAGGGACTCCCTAGAGAAAGGGCAGCAGCGTTCTCTACGCAGTTTAACGCCATACTGCGATCGGCAAAACCCCCCCATTTTGGGGAGGCCCATGTCCAGCAGTGGACGTCTTTCCGCTGAAATTATGATGAATTTTAATTTTGTTGATTATAATTTTACTTATATACACCCTGTTCGACCCACATCTGCATCTGCATGAGCTCTGCATTTATTAATGCGGATGCGGAGGTCTAAATAAATACGAATGCTCCGCTATTGCAGATGCGGATGCGAACATCTGTAACATCCCTGGTCTACACCATTCGGCCAACGTACTGTGGACTTTAAAAAAGCTAGTGGGATATAAACGACAAAAACCACAAATTAAAACATAAAGTTCACGAGCGACGCCTGGAAGAGAAAATACGACGACATATGTATTATATTTTTCCGAATTCGTTTTTTTTTTATATTGGACTTATTTATGTATTGCAAGAAGACACGGACGACGTAATTATTTCGACGTCTGCCATTGCCGAAAGTCGAAAGCGATGTGAGTGGCTGGGCTGAATGTAAACACACACTTCTCTCGATCCTGCTACGGCAGTATTTAGGGAATTATTGCCGGCAGCACGAGGAGCAGTGGCAGGGGCTGAATTTAATAAAAAAAATGTAAATGTAGTGGATATGAGCTTCACGAAAACGGTTCTAGAATTTTTTACTAAATATTGACAGGTGTTTTTAGGCGGTAAGGTGTTTTATTGCCCTTTTATCTCAGACAGGCCTATTATTATTTTCAACAGTGACAATAATGCCAATGACCTCTTTTATCTCATTTTTTAACGGCTCCGTTCTTAATAATGGACCAATTTTAAATCAAGGTTTTTGGGTGAGCTGATGCAGTAGCCAACCTATAATAATAACAGAACTCTTATTGCTAGCTTATTTTCCAACCTATGTAATTAGTGAAGTTAATTAAAATCGAATTCGGCTCCGCAGACAGAAGCGACGAAACGAGTCTACAGTCCGGCAGTCGCCGTCGAGAGAATGCGTTCCTGACACCTGTCAGTTGAACAATTTTTGGTCGTAATAAGGATCAAATTCACAAAACACATATTCGTTTGTATGAAACTGACAGGAACGCATTTTTTTTTATTTTTTTTATTCATTGCTTGCATTGCATTGATGCATTCTCTCATCGACCCGACTGTAGTGGAACAACTTCTATGAAAACTTCATAAAAATTGTTCTACCAGAATCGCGTCGCACCGTCGCGTCACGCCTGTCTGCGTGATTATTTAGCAAATAGCTGCCAGTCATAGTAAACACTTTACGTTCAACAAAAAGTTCGGGGAAAAACGTGACGTAGATAGGTAAGTAAAGTTACTTAAAATAAAAATAACACTCTGTTTTTGGCTCAAGCATTGTCGACTTCTTGCGTTTTCCTTATAAACTTTTGACTTTGAACTTACTTATGTGGTTTTCCCATATAAAGCGCAGGCCACACTGGGAACGAAGCTAAGTTCGTAAAAGCTCGGTTCCCATAAACAGTCACGAATCGTTTTGCTTACCAATGGTAACTTTTTTTATTGCCAAATTGGGCATATAAATAGATTCGTAAGCTAGTTTTACCTGTGATAGCTACTTCCCTCTAGGGAGGGAGGGGGGGGGCTAATATGCAAAACTATGACGTCTTTGCTTAGTTATTGGTAAAGATACAAGAGTCTTAATTTATAACCAATAACGGTCTGTAAATTATAGGAATCGGCCTTTAGTTCGCTCATGTAGCGTGTTTGTATACTTCGGTTCACCCGGCAAACTATGAACCGTAGTATAAAAAGACGCTGTGACTAAATGAGTGAGATTAAACCAACTTAGATTCGTTCTCAGTTTGGCCTGCGCTTAAATCTTTGACTTTGAATTTGCGTAGTTTAATCAAACAATAACCTCTACATCGGTCTTAGTCTTACCACTTACTCTGAATATGAACTAAAACAACACTGCCACAATTTGCCTAGGAGTCAAACTTAGAACTCTTAAAGCCTGGTGCAGACTAGAGCGACACCGGTAATTGGTCTACCGTGAAGTTTTCTTAGAAATTGTTTTGTTAGTCGCGTCGCGCCAGTCTACACGAAGCTTAAGGCAGAGGAACTGCGTGAGAGCAAGACCATTGCTTTTATTTCTGCGAACTGCTGCGATGTCTCGGCCCATACGTACTTACCTTGTTTTAGTTAGTAAGTAGCTATTCAGTCTAGGTACAACCGGGGACGTTTACGATAATCCACTTTTCACCCTTATGCACTTGGTAATAAGGTTGAAAAGTGGTTCACCGCCAGTGTCAGCGATGGTACATCCAGTTGCATCAAATCCCACTTATAAAAAAATCAATGGCATAGTATAGTCAGCCTCAAAAAGATGTAAGTATACATACATCGACAAGAATTCATTTGATTGCCTACAATCTGCAAGAAGAAAGATTGAAGATTTTAAATGTAGCGAGCAAAGCAGGTAAACCGACTGCTGACTGCAAAAAAAACTATTCAATGCGAGGCTGTCGAGTAGGTACTTTTTAGGGCTCCGTATATCAAAAGGAAAAATCGGAACCCTTATCGGATCACTTCGTTGTCAGCCCGTCCATCCGGCCGTCTGTCTTTCTGTCTGTCTGTCAAGACCCTTTTTTCTCAGCAACGCGTGGAGGGATCAAGTTGAAATTAATATCGTATATCGTATTAATACGTAGGTCTACGGTCCCTTGGAGCTCGAAAACAATCAGCTTCTAAGTCAACGCAATAAAAAATACGGCCATTTATGCGACATAGTTACATATTTTTATACTCGCAAATACATCAAAATTTATAGGGCACTTCACATTGACCTAGAATATTGAAATTTGGCAAGAAGCAAAGTCTCACAGCACAAATAAAGGAAAAAGTTCGAAAATCTTTACCTAAATTGTTGTTATATACAACAATATTACAAACTTACATTTTCAGTTGAAGAGTTGGCCGTGACGTAGGAAAGTATATTGATATTATGGGAGAACATTTTTTCAACTAAAATGTTAAGTTTGTTCTTGGGATAAAGTAATTCCAACTACGGAACCCTTCATTTTGCGTGGTCCGACACGCACTTGGCCAGTTTTTTTTTTATACTGAATTACACTGGCTGCTACAAAAGTCAAAAATCGCAAAAACCTTTCCATATACTTATTAACTAACTTCTGTTCTCGAAGCAAATAAAAAAATAACGCGTATTCGTTCGAAATTCGAAGTTTTTAAAATTTTGGTAATTTTCGGCCAATGTTCATTGTAGCGGCCAGTCAATTCTATATGTTAAGTTAGGTTAGGTTAGGTTATCAGAAATCCCATGTATTTACAATCTTTTGTTATATTATTTTAGTGATAGCCGTTTGTCAGGAATAATCTGTAAGAATGCATCAGTCAGTGTATGAGTGTTGTGGCGTTAGGTAGTATATGCAGGAACGCAGACGAAAAACTTAGCAAGCAATGAGAAATTACTACTGAAGATTGTAGAGTAACTCTGTCGCTTGCTGCTGCGTCACCAGTTCTATAAAAATAACAAAACATCACGCCTGTATTCCCCGAAGGGTAAGGCAGAGGTGTACCTATAGTACACCCACATTTTGCCAGTTATGTTTAGGTCCCACGTAATAGGGGGCGAGCCTATTGCCATTAACCGGGCTCAAATCCAGACTTTGGACTGTTACTGAGAAACTCCAGATGAAAAACCCAATAACACTTTACCTGACCCGGGAATCGAACCCAGGACCTCATGCGCAACAGAAGCGCTTGCGACCACTAGACCAACGAGGCAGTTTTTCTATAAAAATGTGGCTGTTATTTTAGTTTATGGTGGGGTCTTACGACTTCCACGCGAATGAAGTCGGAGGCAGAAGCTAGTCGTAATTAATATTATGAATGCGAAAGTGAGTTTGTTTGTTACGCTTTCGCGCTAAAACAGCTGAACGGATTTGGATGAAATTTGGCCATGACCTGGGTTAGGACACACTTTTTATCCTGGTTGTACGTTCCAGTGGGATATTTCCTGAACTACACACGAGCGAAGCTGCGGGCAAAAGCTAATAATAAATAAAATTAGATCCCGACAAAAAATCCCGACCCACCCGATAGGGTGGAGCGTCGCCCGAACTCTGGTTTTTCTGTTCGTACCTGAATTGACACTAATCGGGGGTTGTCCGAAAAAAAATCATGCAAATTCACAAAAACATCACCCACCACTCACAAAACAAAACACCCTTAAACTCAAAAAATATTTTGGAACACTATACACTGCACATAACATTATTATAATTGTCACCCACGATTATTTATTTTAAAGTTGGGTACATTATTTAGCCCATAAAACCAATTAAACCAGTAGGGGCTAACTATACTAGTGACTTAAAATGACAGCACTAACGCATGTGTCTTGCAAAGAGGAGCAGACTACAATTAAAGGAGCAGATCACTGAAGTACTGAACCACTTGCTCAATGTCACCCGAACCAATCAGATCGTTCTTTTTTTAAAGAATATTTGTCTATCAATAAAGTTTATTTCAAACTTTTGAGACACATGGACGGGCTCTTCATATTCAAATAATAATAAAAAATGCTTCTGAGACTGAGTTGGAGGTACCTAAAGCGCGAGGAGCGAAACATAATTATTGTTTGCTAACGAAAGATGTGACCTAATTAGCTCCAAATGAGTATCCAAACTCAACATTTACGAGGACATGACTCTGGTACCTACTTATTCTGCTAGATCTTTGTATAAGTTTCTGTCTTTGAGGTAGTTTAATAGGCACTAGGAGCATTAAAGCTTTCCCTACCTACCTATTTCTGAGCAAGCCAAGCATTTCCTTACAGAGTACCTGTTATATAAAGAAAGTAGAAACCTGCTTACTTACTTACCAAAGTATCCACACCTTTTTTAGTGTTCTGTACATCAAAAGGAAAAAACGGAACCCTTATAGGATCACTCGTGTGTCTGTCTGTCTGTCTGACACAGTCAATTTGCTCCGAATCAAATGGACCGATTAAGTTGAAGTATTTCTGTGACCCAAACACGGACGTGTAACGTAGGTAAATAAATGATTTTTTTATATGGGGGTTAGTTTTGGGGGGCAAATAAGAAAAAAAATAAGTTTAGTAACTGTACCATGTGACATATCAAATTTTTTATAATTTTAAAATAAATACTTTTAAAGATATTTAAGAAAATTTATGATAATTGACCATTGCCCTTATCTCCGAAACTACTGAGACTAAAATTTTGAAAAAAATACAGAGAATGGTTCTTTACTCATAGATTACAGGAAACGTCTTTTAATAACCTCACAATACTGTGCGTACAAACTTGCATTTGCAATGTTGGAAAGGATATGTTTTTCAACTAAAATGTTAAGTTTGTTCTTGGGATTAATTCATTCCAACTACGAAACCCTTCATTGTGCGTGGTCCGACACGCACTTGGCCAGTTTTTTATCAATCGATTAATATAAAAGTGATGAGTCGATGACTCACCAAGCAAGTACTGTTTTTTTTGTTTGTAGATAATCATAATGACTAGATATGAAGGGCAGGCAAGTACTTCTTCAAATATTGCTTTACAACAAACACGTCGACTTTTTTTTACAACTCGTTTTTACGCCTACCTATAATCTACACAATCATTGAAGGTAAACATCACCTAAATTGGCGTTAAAAAACATACATACATAAACTCACGACTTCTTGCAAGGGCGTCGCCAGCCGATGGCCCAGGGGGGGCAAGTTGATATAGGGAGGATGAGAAAAGTATGATTTGTAGGTACAGTCAAGAGTCAAGAGCACATGAAGCTTTACTTTACACTTGTAGTGCGAGTCTTACCTCTACGGCGCACAATGCGACCAAAAT
This sequence comes from Agrochola lota, assembly GCA_947364205.1. NCBI lineage: Eukaryota > Metazoa > Arthropoda > Insecta > Lepidoptera > Noctuidae > Agrochola > Agrochola lota. The sequence goes on along the minus strand of OX376223.1, from coordinate 8,860,160 downwards.
CGACGCTGGTGGACATTTGATTTTTGACAAATCAGTTTCAACTCGGTAGTTCCGATAGGAACTAAGAAAAATAATAATTTCCAATTTCAATGTATGGATTGGAAACGGACGGCTGAAAACTAATAGGTACTATGCGACAGCGACATGTTGCCTCCCCTCCCCACTCCCCCTCGCAATAGACGCGCAGTGCGGACGGACAACTTGGCACAGAATTTTCATTCAAGTTTCGACCAATTCGACAGCGAGCATGATCAGTCAAGAATGTTGAATTTGTTTGCTCTGCATTGAGCTCATCATCAACATCTCTGGGGGGGGTAGGTGCCCCCCCCCGCTACCCCCTGGCGATGCCCGTGAGTTTTTGCCATGGGGGGAGGTAGAAACTCAGAACGTCAACTGCTACGATCCTTCCATACTCCTTTTCCCTCGTTTCCGTTCATACATCAGGTCATACACGCACGCCGGTTGCGAGTACTACGCACCTGACCTTCCTGAAGAACATCACCAATAAGGTCACTATATACCCTCCTAGGGCGCCCCCCCCCCCCCCCTCCCGGCGGTTCCACTCACATCTGCTTTTTTATTCGTCTTTAAAAAAGTAGCTGATAATTTCGGAATATAGAGCCTAGTGATTTTTTATTATTATTTATTATTTAACAGTTTATGTACACACATTATAAATAGACAAGAAGAAAGGAACAGAAAAAAACGTACAAAGGTGATGCTTATTTCTAAAGAAATCTCTTCCAGCATACCTGCGATAGGAAAGTAGTAGTAGTCGTTTTTTCAAATATTAGGGTAGGTAGGTAGGTACTAGTCTTCAAGATAATGAGCAAGTTTTCATTCATAAATCTCTTCTGAAACTCCGGATAGTGTTAACCTACTTATGTTGCTGCCTGTACCACCTGCACTTTGATTTAATTAAAGCTCCTGCATCGATCCCGGTTCAGGTAGCTAACACCTGCATACAACTAACTCGGCTAAAATACGAGACAACTTCTGTGTATGTGGCTCTCTACAATAGGTATGTTTGGGTGTAAGTATATCCTGTCTACCTACAACTTATACTTAATAGGCAGGTATGAGTATGATATACCTACACAATATTATTGCGTCCACGCCTCAGACCAAATAAAAATCCAAGACAGAGCGCTGGAATAATACAGTGAAGCATGCCAAAACCACACCTCCGCCCTGTGCATACACGCTCACACGCACACATTTACAATCAAACTACACCACACAAAGTGCACACATGTTTACGAAACCGGCTTCACTTCACTGTTGACAGCGCTCTGTCTTGGTTTTTTATTTGGTCTGAGGCCCACGCTCAAGCTGCTCAAGTTAGATACGGCGCACGAAACCTGAAAAGGTTCGGGTTTCTACCGCTACATAGCTCTTAAAACAACGCTTCCACAATTTAAAGTGAAAAATAAGTTAAGGAAAGAAAAAAGAACGGTTACCTACTTATTATCATAACGTGGATAAGCAAGTATGGCCCTCAAAACATCATTCCCAATCACATTACCTACCTAAGATTATGTGCTTATAGGTTGTGATTTTTACACCAGCTAATAGTTCCAAGCTGACATAATGAAATTCAAACATGTCTACCTACTTATCCCAAAAGGGCAAACAAGCATCATGATTGCCATCTCTCCGTGGGAATATAACGAACCAATATTTGCGTCACGCAACCCACAAATAGTTTTTACCGAATAGCTGCAAAAAAAGGGTCCACATTCGCCTGGCCGGACCCCGATCAGTTTACGAGATAAAGAAATTCTCTACAAATGGATTTTAACCTCTGTTATTCTATCCGGCTCAATCTAAAATGCGTTTCTCTTATTTGCAGTTTTTCTTATTTCCTCGGCACTGAAGCAGGAGCTGAATGAGAGGCCAGACCGCATCGCCGCTCAGAATCCGCAATGAGGTGAACAATGGATCATCCGGATATTGCCTGTCAACCGAGCTACCTACACGCGCAGCGCTAAACGATACTAGGTCGACCGGACCGAGGTAAAATGTTTCCATAAAACATGAAGCTAATACAAAGAGTTGTTTGATGTGTACCTACTCTCCCTTCTTATTTCCCTTTTAAAATAATAGGTCCGCCTTTTATATATTGTTTAATATAATCTCTCAAGAGTTGATAAAGAGCAACTTCTTTAATTTTCGGATTAGTGGAGGCTTGTAGCTCATCTCTCTGTACATACATTATTACAACCCTTAATAATATATGAATAATGTTTTTTAAATATTTATACCCTATTTAGCAAATATGTTGCTTCTCTCAATGCCAAAGAAAGTGTGATGACTAGAAAATATTTTATTTATGTACAGACATGTTATAAAGGTTGACAAAAATAAATGATCCACAAAGCGTTGAGGACAATCCTAGAGGGAAGGGTCACCCAAAACGCGTGAAGAATTCACAATGAACGAGCTCGAATATTTATCAGCCGTTCAGCTATCAGCGATTAGATTGCTTCGCACAAATACGTGCCTACTCTATAAATGTATAGCGAAATTATTTCGCTGCTTGGGTCCACACGGGGCTTATATTGCTAGGCATCTCGTAATAACTACCTACTTATCTGAAGATGATCGGAAGCTTTGATTATTTATATGTGACTAAATAGTGTCGCGCTGCAAAAGAACGAAACCAAACAGGCCCACTTTTTTATGCTGGTGTGCGTTACAACTACGCCTAACAATCACGCCATTGTGCTGTCACTGTCATTGTACTTTTCTAGTGTGCGTGCATTTAGCGGCCAACAGTTGGACGCAATTTTTTTTTACGAGCTCACAGCTTTGACTGTCTATCTAGACATATTTATATCTCTTGGATCGGAAGGAAGTATTGCCGCAACACCTTCATAACATAAAGGCTTGTGCAGACCAGCGCGACTTGTCGCGCGACGCGACACGAACAATACAATTTCTAAGAAAACTTCACAGTATAACAATAACCGGTGTCGCGTCGCGCGACAAGTCGCGCTGGTCTACACAAGCCTTAAATCTGCATATAACACAAATCTGATAGCTACACCTAGGTACGGTCCACCTATGTAAGATCTCTGTACCCATAGCAGGTAGTTAATTTACCTTTCTTTTTGGAGGCTACATTTATCTTTGTAGTTTATGAAAAGATGATGACGTCAAAATCAGCATGATTGTGTATATTTATATATGTATTTAAAATAGGTACGCCATCAGCATAAATATTTTATTATACATTAAATACTAAAAGTTAACAGGTACGGGCTCTTATATATACCAATTACAGGTGTACACGACATTCACATGCAACAAAGCAACCTCCTATTATTTAGAACAGTAATAATTTTTCTTTGGTGCAATACCAGACAAACAGAAATTATTTATGCAACAATGCTTTGAATAAAACGTGATCTCCCTTCATGCGGAAACCTTACCATATGATTAATTCCTGATATTTAAATTTATTGAAACAATGGCATTTAAAATAAAGGCTTGTGCAGACCAGCGCGACTTGTCGCGCGACGCGACGCCGGTTATTGTTATACCGTACAGTTTTCTTAGAAATTGCATTGTTTGAGTCGCGTCACGCGACAAGTCGCGCTGGTCTGCACAAGCCTTAACAGTACCATACCCAGCATCGGACTGGCCATATAGGTGGCAATTGCCAGCCGGGCCCCAGCTTTGTTTATCTCAATTTGTGTAAGTATCTCAGTATTTTCCGATAGTATCCCATCTACCATCATCTAATCTCGGGCCCCGAGCTTATGGTCAGCCACCCGGGCCCTTCCGGCCCAGTCCGACCCTGACCATACCTACAGCAATTTGCTCAAGATAAGCTTTATACTTTTATAGCCATGATCAGAAAATAATAGAAGCAATAAATAAATCATAGGTAATCCCAATCATAACGACCTAGGAAACAAAACAAGGTCGCAGTGGCCGTGAAATAAATAAGTAATTCAGCTGGCAACACGCGAAGAAAAAGTCATCGACAGATATTCAATCGACCGAGAATGTACCACAATAGGCAATGAGCAATACTCTTTATATGTCGCACCTGCCAAGTGATTTACCTATCTGCCGTTGGAAAACTCATTACTCAACTCGGAAGTAGGTGTTTAAGCAAGAAACACGACTGTGTTTATTTATGTATTTGCGCTGAAAATGGCTTAAATTAAAATTTGTAGTGGCTGTAATAGCGTTTCAGTTCCTATGGTGTAGTGCAGTGATAATATTTATAACTTCAAGAGTGAAGGAATGTTTTCATGCAGATTTATTTGAGTAGGTATTAGCTTCTGCTCGCGACTTCGTTCGCTTGGAAGTCGTTAGATACACAATATACAAAAATAACAGCCACATTTTTATTAAAGTCCCTCGGTCCCCGACCCATCGCGTCGCATCGCCCGCCCGCTCTGAGTTTTCGTCTTTTTGCTCGGCTTCTAAGGGTTGTAGCGTGTTACTCTAATAACCTTCCCCATGAATCATTCCGCCCATTGGTGAAAACCGTATGAAAAATCCGTTTGGCAGTTTTGAGTTTATCGCGTCTAGACAGACAGACGAAGCGACGAAACGAGAGACTTTGTTTTGTTTAATAAAAATATATGTAGTGATGTTTGGATTTGACAGTATGAAAAGAATGAATAAGTATTGTATTTTTTTTTTCAGGATTTTTTTCTAGACGTGCTCAATTGTTTACGTGATATACTGTTGATACACCAATTAGTTTCCATAATTTGTGTAGTCTAACAATGCTTATTTCTCTCTGTGAATTCTTCATGACATGTATTATTAGTCTTATTCGTTACACATTTTTTTGTGTGTTTTTAGTTTAATTTGTGATTTCCTGTGCGACTCTCAATAAATACTTTTTCTTTCTTTGTTACAAAGTTTTCTTAACAATCTCAATAGACTAGGAACAGATTCCACGCACAATGGTCCACCTGAGGGACTAAGTGCGGAAACCGAACCCCGTAACATAGAACATAGAACTAGGTATACATTTAGAATAATAATATTATAACAAAAAAAATAGAACAGCAAGGCGCTGTAATTTTTTTCTTTTCATTTTCTTTGTAGGTAGAGTGACATCGCTCCTTCATTTGTCTTCAGATCTGAAGCGATGTGGGTACAGAGATAAAAATCACAACAGTGTCAAAAGGCAAGCGGAGATAAGATTAAAATTATACAAAATACATAAGAGAGTAAACATTTATTAACGATAGATGAGATGGTACTGTAATTAACATTTGGCTTAAGTAAACTTTCGGTAATCTTATAAAATATGTATAGCTTATAACTTTAATAATCACAGTTCATTGAGGCACATTAGTATAGTTATAACAAATCACGAGCGCGCGTCACGCGACTTTAAGTCATTGACATAAGGTTTAAATTACAACAATCGATGCGGGCTTGTGAAATGCATCAAAAGTTGTACTTTAGTAACAATCTTCACAAGAATGGCCCCCACCCGATGTACATTTGGCAGAGATTGTGAATGCTGGTCGCCTCCACTATGAGATGTTCCACTTGACCTTCGGGAGACAAGGACAACGATAGCTGCTTGTTCTTTGTTCTCACCTTGGAAAAATAAAGAAAATAAATTAAAAGTCGGTTACTAACCGTCTCGTATACGTATTAAAAAGAAACAATGCAGTATTTTCGAATTGTATGCCAGTTAAATCATTTTATTATAAGTGAAAACAATAGACGCACGACACGAGTAAATTAAACACGGTCTTTTCAACTACGTCGAGGACGTAGTTGAAAAGACCGTGTTTAATTTACGACACAGCTTAGATATAGCATAAATTTGAAAATTTTCATTCATTCATTTCAATTTTAAGTATTTGGTTATATGACTTTACAAGTTATTGCGTTTTCGTAAAGATCATTTTCACGTAAAGCAGTAATAAAGATTGGAATTTTTTAAGACGCACTCAGTTCGGATGATGATCGGTTTTACGAATTTTGCCGATGCTACATCTAAGTTGTGTCCATGGTATAATAATATACTTCGCCAGGTATGGCATTCCGAAACAGAGTGGCCACGTGGGCGACACGTCTACGTCATCGCATCTGTGTTACCAGAAGTTTGTATTAATAACTCCCCAACCACCTTATTACCTGTGTGAATCCGATAAAACAATGAGGTTTTAATTAACAATTACGTTGGTTTATGTTTAAATTGAATTGTTTCGTTTGATTAGACAAACGAAACGACAATATAAAAGCTTTGGTTTCTGAAAATCTTTCCTTAATCGTGTTTTGTTGCAATAGATTGGCAACTGGATAGTGACGTAAGTATGTGTTGATCCCGGAATGCCAGACCTTGTTTTATTAGACCATGGTTGTATCGTACTGTACGTAGTTGAAATTAAAGACAATGTTTAATATTTTATTTTATAATGGTGACATTCGTCAATCGACAAACATTGTCATCATTCAAACAGAAAAAAAGGTTACAGTTTCATTATAATATAAACTGATGCCGCATACGATTGTTTGAACCTTCATTATGAGCTTACCTAACATTATTTATAATTTATGTGCCTTATAGATTTCAATAAATAAATGCTGTCGTTTGAGCTCGATCATCGCAGCATACCTTAATCTTCACAACATACTAGAGTTTATTAAAACAATAAAAAAGTATAAATTATTATCGGCTTTTTGGCCCTATTTAATTTAATATAATATGTCAATACGACAAATTGTCAAAAAGTGGCAAAATTGACACATTTTCGTGACAGGTGCTGTTTAAGCAAAAAATTTATGAAAGAAACATTTAAAACTCACAGATTGTGACCATCACCTGTCGGTTTTATTAAATAAGCCCCAGGTTTTCAGATATTGGGCCCTTAAAATGTTTTTTTTTTTTTTAAACGTTGCCCCACACTAAGAATTTCTTCTTGTATCGTGGGTGCGTTTACAAACATAGAAACTCACATACACTAATACCCAGACCCAGAACAACTACTTGCAGATCATACAAATATTTGTTCCGTGCGGGGATCGAACCCTCGACACGTTGCGCAGCAGTCGATCGCTCAGCCACTGCGCCAACCGTGTCGCTTAAAAGACTTACCATCCCATTGAGCCGTTGCTTGATATGTAGTAGATGCTGCAACGCCTGCTCATTGGTTCGCTCGCCGCAGTCCACAGGTCGAACGCGTCCCCACGACACCAAGGGATCGTATACAAACGGCTCGATCACAGACATCAGTGCTGCGGTTTGAGCGCGGAGAGCTCGCATCACTGCTTCGCAACTTTTCCTAAAGAATTTATGGAAATGAACACCATATATTTTTATTATTTTTGAAATGGCGGGATGAGCTGGATTCCTTCAATAAGAACTGGTCTTTTTTTGTGGTGGGAAATTATCAAATAACTTCTCCCACTCTAGGCGGAGCGGGAGGGCGTGTCAGACTCTAACTGACTAAAACCCGTGTTCCTTCAGTTGTTACGTTGCCAGGAGCCACGGTATCCCTTTCGAAGTTTCCCGCGAACCCGGCAGGCATCGGTCCTATGGGACCCACCCCGTCAGTTGTAGGTTTGAACAGAGAGAAGTCGAAAGAAATTAGCCATTTGCCCATTTGCATTTGCTGTGGGATATACTCATCATTTAATGGGTATTGTATTAAAACAACACAGAGCTCTACCCTTCAGCACTGCATATACTAATACAAGACGTAAAGATATAGTTTGTCCACAAAATACAACAAAACATGCTTTTGTATCCAAATTTTACCTGTACCTCGGTCCACTTCTCTATAATAGACTAAACTCGAAAGCAAACATTCATTCCCTGAACTACACAAATTGTAAGAGAATTCTCAAGGATGCTCTCCAAATTATGTCTTACGAAGATACAGAGAATTTACTAACTGTGCTAAAGTGAACAATTTCACCTACGTTAAGTATAAGTATATCAAATTTAGAAACTAAGAGTTCAACATTTAAAAGTCTATTTTAGCTCTTTTCGCCTGAAACACATGATTACCTAGTTCAGGCACGTAAGTAAGTCTTAGGAATATAATTTACATTTAAGCAAAACTGTACAAATTATTATACCTTGTAATTTTTTGAATAAATATTATTATTATTATTTATATTTTAGGTATTCTCGGGACCCTGGGGTCCCGGATCTTTGGAAGGCGTACGAGGGGCCGAAGCCAACTCGCAGAGGCCCGTTAGACGTTTCTAATTAAATGAGGCACAAACCGACGATTATCCCTGTATGCACTATGCTAGTGCACCCAAGGACAACCCCCGGTTGGTGTAGGACTATTGCAGGATATGGAAACAAAGATTTTGGACTATGTGTTTGGGTGGCTAAAGTTGACTGGTGACCTGGAACTATGGAAGGACTATGGCCCCTGGTTGATCTATGTTCTATATGTACACGGATAACATGGCAGGGGGTGACTTGCACACTCAATAATGGGCCCTCGGAAACAGTAGCTAGCACTTAGTGACGTAGCGACTAGGGGGCAACATGTCCTGAGGTGCTTGAGGAGTGGAGAGGTATTCCACGGTTTTCAGAAAAATCCCAGAGCCCGGAAGATGGTCAAGATCCCTACGAGCACTTACTGGAATACTTCCTTCCTCCGAGCACGTTTGCTCTTGCGAATCTCCACTCAAGCCGGCCAATTAAGGCAAGAATGAGGTGGGAGCTCTGTTCTTCGTCAGTGTTCACTCCAGCCGGCTAATAAAGGCAAGCCAGAGATGAGGAACAAGATTTCTCCCGGGAGATAGGGTCCGTGGGGTCGCTACTGCCCAACAGCTCGCCACATGCTGCCCTGCGGGTTTCTGTATCTCTCTTGGTCTGGCCCCTTATCCTAAACCTGTTCCGGCAGAGTAAACTCTACCGGCACAGACCCAGAGTTTGGAGCGCGCAAGCCCCACCACGACGTCGACGTAGAGATACGGCGGTGGGGTTATTATTATTATTATTTCAGCCAAAAGACGTCCACTGCTGGACGTAGGCCTCCACCAAGCATCGCCACTTCGACCGATTCTGTGCTTCTCGCATCCAACGGATTCCTGCGGCCTTCACCAGGTCATCGGTCCAACATGTGGGACACCATAGTCTTTTAATAATAAAAAAATTCTGTATGGATTCAGGAAACTGACGACATAATTTGTGGATCCTAAGAAGAAAATAAAAGAAAAAAGTGAAACAGAACAGAAGACTAAACAGCAACGTTTTTGTGTTTTTCATCTTTTCCCGACTATGTTGGGGTCGGTTTCCAGCCTAACCGGATTCAGCTGAATACCAGTATTTTACATGGAGCACCTGGTTATCTAACCTCCACAACCCAGTTACTGGGTAACACAATACCCATTGGTAAGTCAGAAAAAAATATTTATGTCGACATAAACAACCGCACAAGCTTATTAGGGTTTTGTACAGTAACGGTCATATGTAAGCCGCTCTAATGTAAGTTCTATTCCTATAAAATAAAAACTATATTAAAAACTTTTTTGACTTCCGTATTAACGTAGTTAATATACATAGTTGTGTGTGTAACCTCGTGAGAACTACGTAATTATATGCCTATTGTATTTATAGTGTCGGCAATTTTTAGATGCAATGACTGTGACAACAAATCAAAAAACTTGGTGACTACTATAAAAATAACTTCATAAATTTATTTTTATCTGCTTGTACTAATTAATTTGATTAATAATCTAGCTACGCCCCGCGGTTTTGCCCGCATAAGTCACGTTCCTGTGGGAATATCCTATGTCCTTTTCCAGGAGACGGTCTACCCATGTGCCAAATTTCATCCAAATCCGTTCAGCTGTTTTAGCGTAAAGCGTAACAAACAAACAAACTCATTTTCGAATTTATAATATAATATTTGTATCTTCTCTTCGATTTATTTTCTTGAAAAAAATAACACATTTTCGCAAACAAGTTACGGAAAACGATGGAGCATCGCGCGTTGGAAATTGATATTTCAGCATTGATTACTTTTCATTGGAAGGTTATATTGCTCATTTAATATTAAAGCTAGGTACAATCAATTGACATCCTTGTGACTTGTGATGTTTCAATTTAAGAGCAGCCAACCCGTCAAACTTTTCATACAAACGGTCGTACGTGTTTATGGCTTTGTAACACATCTTTCTTTGAAAATTTTAAACTAATATGTATCTAGTGCACTATATCTAGGTTTCTATGAAAGCAAAAAAAATTAAAATTGAGAAACAAATTCAGTATAAGCCTAGAAAAATCTGCTTTTTTGCACAAATTTTACCCGAACTTTGGCCGGTCATAATATACTCGTAATTGATAAAAGTAAAGAAATCATCTGCATAGAAACCTCGCACATGTAATGGATATTCTAAATATTAAAAAAAAAACACAAACTTGTAAGGTTTACTCAAAAACACGTATTTACTGATAAAAATTTTAACACACAATTTTTCGTACAATGTTATCGCGTTCTCGCTTGTTTGTTAGCAGTTCTCACTTGCGCTCGATGAAACAACAAGCTCGACCATGCTCGCGTTGACGATAGATGGACTCTTAACTACAGTTCTCGTACACGTTGAAGGCATGCGACCCCTTACGAATAATAATAATTATGAATGAAATAATCATACATGACCATGAAAAAGTGACGACTAAGTGACGACTAAGTGACTAAAAATAATTATTAATCATATTGGTTCATCCATTATTAAACTAGATTGGTATATTAAAAGATAATATTCAATATCGGTAAGACTCACAATACCTACAACAAACACAATTGTATCTAGATTTTTAATTAAAAAGGTACAATTAGTAGATAACTTATAGTTGTCACCTTTTTTGTCGCCGCGATTCAACATTGTGCGGTAACCAAGAACTCTTCATACTAAAGGTGAGTATAGACTAGAATATTTATTTGTGATAGAACATCGAGCATTCATCGTTTTTAAATTTTATCGACCCGTACCCGTACGTAACCTGATTTTAAAAACCAACGAGCGTATTGTTGTAACATTTTATCGAGCAAAGGCAAGAGCGCGGACGACGCGGAGTAATAAGCGCGGGCCTAGGGCAGGTCGTTACAATGGACGCAAGGTAGAATGGTTACAGGTAAATGCTCACTCGCTGTGAGCATTACGAGTACGTCAAACGCAGCGCCGAGAATTCGCAGGAACGTTACATTACATGGAAATGCTCACCTTATGAAACATTTTGGTATTATACAATTTAAATAATTATGTATCTCTTTAGCTAGTCAAAAAAAAAAGACACCACACACACCTGACCTGTGACCTGAGGTAACGTCATCAAGTTTTTTCGTTGTATCGTCGTAACAAAAAAGCTGGAACGTAAAAACTACATAAAAATTTGATTGACAATTTGGTTTACACGCAATAAATTTTCTTTTAGATTTTTAACAGTCTTAAGTGAAACTTTGACTGTCTTTCGGTTGCGGTCACGAAACCAGGGACTCTCTAAGTCCGTCAACGAAGATACGGCCCCGTCCAATTAAAAAAATAAAATTCAATTTTCGGCAAAAACACATCGGGAGTAAGGACTACTGTCAAATCGTGTTATCAGTCATTCTTAGGTCACGAACTAAGCTTATTTTAGGTTTGGAACGACGTTCGAGCGGGGCGCCGGCGACGCGACGTTGCAAAATTGGAACAATTTTGTACAGCCTTCGGCTTTTTACTTATCTATTTATTCTTAAGTACACAATGTACTGCGGCGGACTTAGTTCTATAGACATGTTATCCCTTAATACGACTGACCCTGTAGATACACCTACATACCGCCAATTGACACTTTCAAGAGAAAATGGCTTTATCACTTTTTTTTTGTGCTAAATACTACGGTTAGGGTCAGCGCGGGCAGAGCAGTAAGCGGCTCGAGCAGTTTTTTATTAATAACTTTATACTGAACGTCATCACATCTAAAATAGAGATCAAAATAGCGTGCAATTGATGACTCCTTGACATGGGTTTGACCATTCTACAGTACACAACAAAGCAAAGAACATGCTCGAGCATTTTGTTGCGCTGACCTATAAAAAAAAATCTGCTGTTCCATAGAAAAGTGCAATACATACGCGGTCAAAATGTATGGAACGGCAGATTTTTTTTTAAATAACTGACGAAAAATTTCAACGCAGGGGGCGTTTCAGAATCATGTACCGAATCCATGGTATCAGTTTTCGCATCGATGTATCTCATCCTGTATAGTGGCTTTAAGTACTCCTTACCTAAACATCCCCTCATGTCTGAGCGGTCCCATAGCTGCTTCCATGTTGTGTGTGAGACGGAAGGGGACTCGCTCCGGCCATTCAAACGCTTCTCCTTTGTTGAACAAACAGTTGAAGTCTACGTGCACTGTGTCGCCATTCGTAGAGTCAAAGGATATGTTCTCGCCGTGTCGGTCGCCTAGACCTAGTGGAATTAAAAAAAAAGTTTTTTTTTTTTTTTCAAATAACTAAAAAGAGAATAAAAACAAGTATAACTATATAATTTTGGTATCGCAGGCCTACAAACCAATAACCTCAAATATGGTGTAACTTATGATTCTTTTATAATTTTAATATACGCAGTGACACTCGCACAATAAAGAAAAATCTAACAACATCATTCATAAAAATCGGTTCAGCCGTTCAGTAGTTACGAGGGAACATAGAGACGGACATACATACAAATAGATAACCCTCCTTTTTGGCTTCGCCGCAGTCCGGTACAAGAGGGTTTACATAAAAATAAACATTAACTGGTGACACCAACACAGTGGGATAGAAAGAATATATTTTAACATAATATTAATATTTATTACTCATCAAATGCGTTATGTACAAAAAAAAACATAAGCAAGGACTTTTAATTTATTAATTACTTCACCTGGCTCTTTGAAAATTAGTATTTACAAAAGACTTACCCAAAATATATCCAACCATCGACATAACAGCGGTGGTCCTGATGTAAGCAGACCTTGCCTGATACCTGCATAAAATAATATACACTAGAAAACTAAAACTATACAACTAATACTGTAAAAGATTTTAAAAAGGTGAATTAGACGGCTCGATTTGCGCAATGACTGACTGTTCGCCTTCTGCACTAGAGGTCGATCAATTCCCACGCAGAACAAATATTTATTTTCTCAAACATGCTTGGAAAATCGAGCATTATTTTGACAACCTTCTTCAAGATAAATCAAAAATGCTATACTAGTCAAATACATGCGAGCAGGCGCCGGCAATGTTATTATAAAAACTCATATCTGCCGTGAAATTTTAAAATGGAACGAACTTTTTACTTCGCTACATGGCAACCAAGGAGGTAATATAACAAAAATTGTATTTAAATTTCGATTTGGCTTGCAAATAGAGCTGTTTAAAGTAAAGAAGAAACAAAAGAGCATGTTGACGCGTGAAAAATCATCGTTGTTCGTCAAGGATTCTGGAATTTAAAATTGAATTAATTAGTTTGAATTTCCGCGCATTATTTGAGAAAAGTACTATTCAAGAGTTGGTCGCCACCAGGCATTTATGGACACACGTATTTGTGTTTTTACGATCATCCATCAATGACCCTTTTGCAGGCCGCGACAGTAATGTACTATTGCATTAGGTAACTGCAGTACATATTTCTTTTCCTGATCTAGGAGCGTTAGCATTTGACATAATTTATCTTTTGTAAACGCAACTAGGACACGATCTCCAGTAATATTATACACAAGTAATATTATACACATGTCCATATTTACCATCCATAAGGATCAGAGAATACTCTTCGGAACCACTCTTGGAAGACGGGCGGATGACGCGGCAGTAACTGTTGTTCGTAAATACGCCTCTTCTTCTCAACCGGGTCCTTGTTCGCGCACATCATCTCTTTCAACTCGCGATTGCTTGTGTGAATACCTTAATATAGAACAATCAAGTAAATACAGAGTGGGTCAGGAAGGGGTCGCAACTACTTATAATTTTATTTATTTTTGTTTACTAAAGTTATGGTAATCAGATAATAAAATAAAACTCATGGAGATATTTTCGAGTTAGGTTTCAAACATTACATCTCGTGAACGACAATCATTTGCGTACGGGCCAGTGAAATGTTGAAAATCTGGAGATCAAACGCTTGCTGAAAGTCTGCCTTATGACAGGCATTGTGAATCGAGCCGTATGCGCTGTGGCTCCATATTTTTAGAACTACGTCTCTGGGCTGTCGACAAGAACTAGCGTTAATAAAATACGGGAGAATTACGCGCATGGAAATGGCGGCGGAATGTTCGCTGGGTTTGAATAACCGACCGATGATGTTCGAAAAATTATTCTGTTATTTTGATACGTTGGATAACGGCGAAATTATCCATGATAAATCTCCAAAATGTATTTTATAATTTGTTAAAACAAAATAATAGTAAATATCAGTGAAAATGTTATATTTTATTTTTCAAACCCCGTCGTGACTTTTGCGCCACCCAGTGGTAAACAAGAGGACTGGTTTTATAACTGGCTAAATATGGGTACATCTCTGCCTACCTGTGCGGGGAAAGCAGGCGTGAAGCCAAGTATCTCATAATTCACAAAACTGTTTTATTTTTTTATCGCTATATTGTTTCTTCGCGTTTCTATTATTAGTCAGAAGCAGCGGTCTAACTAATGTAGCTGTGGGTCCTTATATATTTCTTTTTATTTGATGCCCTTTCCGACTTGCAGTTTTATTCATCGAAATCCTTTTAACCACCGTGTTACTTACCTTTCTGCTTATAAATGTGCATCAATATAGGTCTCAGTCCAACCAGGTTGGGCACCCACTCTATGAGTCCACACTCCTCGTTCAAAGGCAGCACACTATAAGTACGTATGTACAGTCGCCTGCGCCGAGTCTCGGGCGCGTCCTGTAGGAATCGGTTCACAACTCCGTTGAACTCCATCAGACGGTAGTCCTTGCGAAGATCGTCACGGGGTTTCAGCATTATTATGTAGGATTTACCGTCGGAACCTAAAAGGGAATAATACAGATTAATTGGCATATTGGTCTGATTATCGTCAGGCATCAGGTTTTTCTTTGACAAAATGAAAAGAACGCAATTGAGAAGAAGTTTCGGAATTGGACGTGATAAAATCAAAGGGCCCTGTGCAACATGGGATGGGAGCGATTTGGTAATGTATAATTGTCTTGAATCGCAAGGTTGAATGTCACTTGCAAGTCATAAAACGTTAAGGTCATTATTCCTTAAGACCAATGTTACAGTTGATAGCTTCGACCTTATAGTTCGTTTTTTTTGTCCCGTAGACGAATTTGACCGGTGAAAATGTCAAACTCCAAATTGAGAAAAAATAAAAAATAAATCATTTAAAATATACCCAAAATTTACAGTTTTCTTTATCAATGCAGCACCACTTTAAATTACTTTATAAAGACAACTTTTGGAATCAGCCGTCGGATGTCAACAGGGTGACCCCTTGGGCCAGCCATTTTTAGTTTGGCTATAAATCCAATTATTCGACAACTAAATTCGGTATTCAACGTATGGTATTTGGATGACGGAACCCTAGGAGGTGATGTAGACACAGTCCTAAAAGATTTAACATTTTTAAAAGAAAAATTCAGTTCCATTGGCCTAGACCTTAACCTATCAAAATGCGAAATTTATCTTCCCCAAACCACTGACAGAAATACTACCATAGCAAAATTTAATACTATAGCACCAAACATCAAAATTACAGAAATAAACTCTCTGCACCTCCTGGGGTCCCCATCTTTGACGAATCCTTTCCAACGTTTATTAAGCAGAAAACACAAAATTTTAACGATGTCTCGGAAAGACTTTTCAAAATTAATATTCATTCGGCCTTCACACTCATTTGATACTGTTGCTTTGGACCAAAATTCACGTATAGCCTTCGTTCCTCCCATATGTGGAAGCATCCACAACTTTTAGAAAAAGTGGACCAAATTATTAGAAATACATTAACCTCAATCTTAAATGTGGCCCTGGACGACCGAGCGTGGCAGCAAGCCACACTTCCCATCCGCCTGGGTGGTCTTGGTGTCCGCAAAATTTTAAGTATAAGTTTACCCGGCCTTCCTCTCCTCGGTCCACAGTACCGATAAATTAACCAGGAACATTTTATCTTCCTCACTGGTCGATTTTGAGGTACCGTGTTTGACCGATGCGTTGAACGCTTGGAAAATGGCTTGTCCCAATACGGATTTGCCTGATAACCCGTCCTCCCAGAAACGGTGGGACGTGCCGCTCTGCAGTATTATACGGAATTCCCTGGTAAACACGTCACCTAATACTGTTGAGCGTACCCGTCTGCTAGCTGTGGGAGAATGGGAGTCAGGTTTGTGGCTTCAAGCGCTCCCGTCATCCACCATAGGCACCATGATGGATGACTTATCGTTTCGGCTCGCTACTTGTCTCCGCTTGGGCGCACCTTGTGTTGCACCGCATCGATGTCTCTGCGGTGAAGCTGTAGACAGTCTCGGGCACCATGGCCTGTCCTGTTACAGGAGCGCAGGTCGCATTGCACGGCACGCCAGCATCAACGATATTATTCGTCGAGCCCTTGTCACCGCCGGCGTACCAGCGGTATTAGAACCAAACGGCATGACGTTGTTGCCTTGGAAGGTGGGTAGGCCTCTGGTGTGGGACGCAACATGTGTCGACACCCTTGCACCATCTCATGTTCCTAGCACGGCGGGCTGTGCTGGCGCCGCTGTAGCGGCTGCTGAGACCCTCAAGCGGCGCAAATACTATAACCTTATGGGTAACTACAGTTTTGAGCCGTTTGGGGTCGAAACGCTCGGGTCATGGGGTCCGAGTGCGCGTGTCCTTTTTAAGGAAATTTCTCACCGACTGGTCGACACTTCACACGACCAGAGGGCTGGCTTGTTCTTTGGCCAAAGAATTAGCATTGCCATTCAACGTGGCAATGCTGCCAGTCTTCTGGGCACGTTTCCGGATGACAGCGATGCGGACGAATACTTCGACGCCTAAGTGTCCTTTTGTTTTTTGTATCTATTTGTGTAGTTAGTTATTGTATTTAGTACCTAGTATTAATAGTTTGTAAATAAATATATTTAATTTTGAAATATCAAATTAGTAAACGAGAGTAAAAAACTAACTTTAATGAAGTTACAATTCACTGGGAGTTTTTGTCAAAACTGGTATTGCAATTATGAGGTTTTCTATACAAGTGCATAACAGTGGACCTCAGCTGTTTAAGACACAAAGTAAGATTCAGTGAACACTCTCCTATAGGTGAAAAATACATTACCTTTCAAAGTAACCTTCCTAGGTTTCTGCAAAGAAGGCAGTATGCTAATGTTCTCTTCAATACCCGCGATATACACCGGTGGTTCAGTGGGTATGTTGAAGTCTATGCGCTCTTGCCGTGCCGCCTTGGATGGTAGCACAATCTTACAGAACTCTTGGAATGGCATCATTACGTGGCTGAAGTTATCGGCAGCCAGGAGCCGGGGTAATGATCTGACTAGAGTAGATACTGTTGTGGTCTGTGAAGATAGAAATGAAGCTATATACGTAGAATTTGAGACGTGATGGTCCATGTTGACGTCATCACTTGAAAGATGGATGATTTATCGGTAGATATAAGTATGATGACACTCAATGAGAAGATAAAGTTTGCCATATTCTGATCCGAGTTTGAGTTGCAGGCTGAAAAGCAAGCAAAGCACGGTGAAGGGGCACGCCCCGTGCTTTGTAAGGTTTGAGTTGAGCAAGCATTATAAGTGGAATGAAACTGGACAAAGTAATCCGAATCGTCGTATTATCTTTGCTGAACCGAACTTAGATGGAACACATATTTTGTAGGAAATCATTTAAATAATTTATGTTCTAGCATAATCAATCTCTAATGGTCCTACTGCTGTGACACAGGCCTCCTCTCTTCGAGAGGGCACTCCCTCTCGAAAAGAAGAGGTAGATTACAGCCCACTGGCTGTAATCTACCACGCGGGTTGGTAGATGTCACAAGTCTTCGAATTTTTGGTTCTAGGACATGCCGGTTTCCTCACGATGTTTTCCTTCACCGTTTTGAGAGCAGTGGTGATGAAATTATTTACACATGGGTTCGGACCCACGACCTACAACTCGTAAGTCGGGGCCGTTACCACTGGACCACAACTACTCACTGGGCCACCACTGCTCAATACTTATGTTCTAGACTTAGATAGAAATAAACCCATACTACGCTATACGAAAATAGCCTCACAAAAGGCGTCACCATAAACGTGTGTTACGGACTATGTATAAATAAGGTATTTAAATGTTTGCATTTTGATTTGACACCGTCATGGAAATCCAAACAGTACGGACATTCCGACAATTTGGCTTAGACATAAATCAACATTACGAGATACTCGTTAGCATGTTTGGACACTTTACATAAACAACACGATTAAACTAAGAAATACCTGAGTCTACATGTACTCGATCCATCCTATCCATTCATCTCACCTTATCCATTTTTTAGTATACTTAAATGTATAAGCAAATACATGATTTCTACTTCTTTAATACGCAGCTTCAGAGAACTCCCTGCAGATGGCAGCAATCTTTTTGGCGGCCCACATAACATTTTGAGCTTATTTGTTAAAGAAACATCATCCTACGCATGCGTAGGATGACAACCATAGGAAGAAGAGACAAAATGACAGATAGTGGTGCCGATTCTCTTGTACACCGAACTAAACTATCACTAAAATTCCTTACTTTTGGCTATGAGAATCTTAGAGCTATTCTGCAAATAAAATTCTCTAAACTAAAAAATAATTTTGACACAACTAAAATAGAATTTGACAATCGCGAATCCACGTGGTACCCGTGGTTTGCCCTAACCCGTGATTTTTTTTAGAGCCGGAGGCGCGCATGGGATGCCGCCTCGACGTGTTTTATATGGATTTTTTTATAAGTATGGAAAATATGAAAATATATTACTTACATGTTCAGGTTTAGGGGTTTCATTATTTTTGCGATAGGACGCACCATTTTCGAGATATAAGCAAAAGAAAAAATAAATACAGTACTGTTTTTGCACGTGAAGTCGAGATGTTGGTGTCAATTTTAGTTCATGATAACTTATTTTATCCCACACCTTTTTAATCGCGATTAAAAATTGTCAGGTTTAGTCTGGTTTGGTTATTTTACAATCAATATGAATTTGACATTTTTCACCTAAAGGTGAAAAATTTCAAATTCAGAATAGCAAAATTGCCATTTTCCCTAAACTAAAAACTCAGTACTATCTTAGTGCTCAAACTAAAATATACTTAAGTTGTGTCACTTTAGTCTATTTCAGAATGGGAAATCGTCGTTTGACAGGAATAAACTAAATTTTTGTGATTTTTAGTCTAGTTTAGACAGACGCATTTGTGACAAGAGAATCGGCACCATTGATTGTTTATCTGTCATTTTGTCTATTCTTCCGTCGCCAAAACCCGTTTCTATTGTGGTCATGATAAGCGTGCAGTTTCGGGAAGATATCGAAAATGTATTGCGATGATGTGGAAAATCTTGAATTTTATCGTTCACAAAATCAAAATATTTTTACAGTACCAGTTCTGCTATACCAAAACTCGTATCATACTTCTTTTAATCACTTTGATCAAAAAGATATCACCTAATATAACATATTTCCCGCCCTGGGTGAGCTCTTATTAGGAAGGACAAACGAAGCATGCCTGTGGACTGTTGAACTAATAATTAAGCCATATTCTGAAAATCTTGCTTACGTTCAGTCGCAAGTCGCTTTCCGCAAGTACGCTCTTAAGAGCGTGCATTCTGAAAGTGGGCAACGTCGCAAATAGATGTCAAATATTTCGCTGTTTTTATTAATTTGACAATATTACTGTATGGAAATAAGAAATGCGAATAAAAACTAGCGAACTAGAATATTGATTATGAAATGCAATAATTAACATCGTAACACCAAATATTTAGTTTTAGATTTTTTTAAAGTATTTGGAAAGTATCCAAATACTTTTTTTACACTTAAAACGGGTACAACATCAAATTCAATGTTATAATTGCAATTCATTATTAATATTCTAGTTCGCTTGTTAGCCACATTTCTTATTTCCATACAGTAAAATTTTCAAATTAATCAAAACAGCGAAATATTAGACAGTTATTTGCGACGTTGCCAACTTTTAGGATTAACGCTCTTAAAACTCTTCATTCTACTAATTTTATCGTTTTTTTTTTTATATTCTACAAAATTATACGAAGAAGAGAGATATTGACCGAAGAGCAAGTCTTCATGTTGGTTCTGATTGATACTTGATTAGACGGTTTGTTATTTGCCAATAAACCAATGAATAGTTGTGGCTCATTTGTCGCCGCTTACGTATTAAGAAGTGTTTTGTATGGTAGATGTAAGAAGGAACGCCGCATTGTGTTAGACTACCAAAATAGAGGACGGAGGATGGGGTCCACATCCAAATATATTGTTTAACAACAATAGCCCTTTAAATAAATAAATTACTACTTACGGTAGAGCTTCCAGCTATAGGCTTATTACACAGCTCGATCAACTTCTCAGCGAGTTGCGTGAAGTCACTGATGAGCTTCAACATGCGCGGTTCCTTGAGCCTAGGATCCGCGAAAACGTCAGCACAGCGCTTGATACGTTGTGCATAGCTGGACTTGATGACGCTCATCATCATCCATAGAGTGTGTTGCGGGTACGCCATTATTAGTTTCACTATTATCGCTTTTAGTTGGAGGTATACCTGGAAGATAGAGTTTTCTTAGACATTATGCATATTTTTCTCTAAATCGTTCGTCTTCATCGAAGATTCCGAACATTGTGATTTGTATCTAGAGGTTCTATAGTGAGTAGAGGAGCTCGTGGCAAAGTAATAACAGCCGAACGGGTCGAATTATCAGGTTAAGCTACGCTTGCCAGGGTTGGTCTGTGGATGGGTGACCACCTTTACATACCGAGACTCCTCCGTGCCTCGGAAAGCACGTTAAGCCGTTGGTCCCGGCTATCATTCGTGGATCTTTGACAGTCGTTACGGGTCGTCAGAAGTCCAAAAGTCTGACAACCAGTCTTACCAAGGGGTATCGTATTACCCAGTAACTGGGTTGTGGATTTCAGATAGGCAGTCGCTCCATGTAAAATACTGGTATTCAATACCCTCGGGCATGGTAACTTTTGTCTGCCTGTTGTGAAGTATATTCGTTTTATACGAATTTTCTTATTTGTAGGGTAAATAATATTTCCAGCAGTAAAAACACTAAGTAAATAACGTGTTATATTTCAACCGTCGCTTCGTCAAACGTCGACACATTCATTAACATTTTCCGTCACAGATTAACACGTTGTGTCTGCACGATTGTTTTCCATTTTTACTGCATGATTATTTCCACGCTAATACTACTTATCTAAAATCATTCTAGCAGTAAACCCCGTTAATAGTTAAAATTTAGTTACCTCTTTCACTGGATGACAGATTCTCGATACGATCTGCGAGAAAGCCGTGAGGTACAAATATAGCGGCAATCTCTCCGAGTAAGTCTTGATGATCTCCGTCATTTGTGCTAGCACTGAGTGCGCGCTTGTGTCGGTTGAAGTTACTTCTACGTCCAACCTGAAATGTAAGTATCAATACTCAATAATCAATACTTTATTACGTTCCACAGTGTATGTGCTTAGGTGTTAAACATTTGCTTAAGAAACAATCGTGGACCCTGTCGGGAACATCAAAAGACAGTAGGTAGAGATGAGGACTTATCATTTATTTTAAAATATAACTTATTTTAAAAAACAACATTTCTTGTATATTTTATATGAGTTTTAGGGATTAATCATGATTAAATATTCGTTTACACTGTAATAACATTTACTTAATAATTTATTTATTTATTCGTGAACAGATGGAGTCTTTAAGTGAAGTCTTAAATTAAATAGGAAACTGTAAACATTTAGACGGCCATGTAATAATTTCAAATATTCAGGTCCTGGAGCTGGTTGGATAACTTGTGTTACGATACTCAGGTATGTCTGGCGTGGTGGGTCACAAAAGAGAAGATGCCTGGGTAAAAAAAATTAAATTCTAATTAGTCCGTCAGTCAGATAATCAAAAATCATTAGACACGTATTTTCTGCTTTATCATATTAATAAAAAATTACTTAGATAAAACGCATTTTAAGCTGGGGAGTGGGGGCCGCTACGTCACTAGTATGGATAAAATCTACATACTCGTGACGTCATAGCACATTTTACCTCAATGTATCGCCGTAATCTTTAGATTACGTAAAAAAAGAAAAAATACGTGTCCAATATTTTTTTTATAATCTCAAAGATGGATTACAAAAAATTTTTTAGTCATCATCCCTATTCTAGGCTGTTCGCGTCACAATCAACCTTCCCAGTTAAATTCTCATATTGTACTGATATAAGAACACAAGAAAGTAAACCAAAGACTTGAATTACCCGCGCGACGAGCAGTAGCATCTCTGTATTGAGGTGAGAGATCTTCTACGTTTTGTTGTCGCACACCTCTTTTTGTTATCATGTTGACTACAAGTCTACAAGTATTTTGTCTTCTTATGGGTCTCGATCATTCGCAATTATCAATGTTTACGTTATTGATACATATTGCTGCGCAAAATCGAACCCGAACAGGATCTCAGCGTGACCGAGCGCTGGCGCCTTACCAGAACGCTACTTTCGTTTTATTGCTCGTGTTATGGAAAGTTAAAGTAAAGATTTTAAAGAACACAAACATTTCTGTCGCTTGAATCTTTATGAGTACACCGATATTTTAGTTTATACCATTCTTCATATCAACGTCTAGATCATTTTCTTTTCTCTGAACAGGAACCGCAAGAGTTAATTAAGAAATGCCTTATCTTATCTGCATTTGAAATCATATTGTTTATTAGTGAAGCGACTTTTGTCAGCACAGTTCAGAAATCAAATGATACACCTTCATTTCATTTGAAATCTTCATTCACGTTAAAATTGCAAATGATCGTTTCGGGGACCCTTTTTATGCGATTATATAATAATAATACACTTCTTGAGAGTATGTTACTGATATATACAACATACCATATAGAAAGCATCCGCGGCATGCTCTGGTACAGATACTTGTGTCCGTACTGCAGCGCCTTGCCGTAGCTGTTCAGTGCGTACAGACGGCGCGACCACATCGTGCTAGTACTGGTGCCTTCGCCACAGCTCACTTTTTCGTAGTACGCTCCTAGGCATACCTGGGATAAGTAAATTATGTTAATCTTCAGTCGTGTGTCCATAGGATTTTAACTATAGTTTGACCAAGACCGCTGTACTGCGCTTAAGGTACGTGCGCGGCTCACAGAGGGGCAGTGCAGGCCGCTCATTCATCAACGCTGCCACCCGCCTCGCCACGCATTCCGGTTATACCGCGTACCGCATACCGCGCGGAACAGTGGTTTCGGTCAAACTATAGCAGTGGAATGATGATGCTGACAAGGACAGTAATGTTTACCCTCCGGTTTCATAAAACTTGTTTACTTTTCATTATCATTCACAGCCCAACTTCAGCCAAAGTTTATGGGCAAAGGTTTCGTGGGCCAGTCTGCCGAGAAGTTTTTGAGTCCTCAGATAAACTCTGAATTCATTCGGAAAAGTTATCTTTTTAAGAGGATTTCTTCGGTGTTCGATAAAAAATCGATATAAGGAATAAATGAACTTCGGTTAAAAACGTCAGACACCCTGTTGTCTGGGTTAGCTTTTAAGTTCTGTTAAATAGTATATTCAACAACTTTGGATGTCAGAAACTCTTTCCATACTAATCAACCAAGGACATTGCACTTCGATATTAGTTTCTTTAGAAATAATAGAAATAAAAACGTACCAAACTCTTCTCCCACTGTTTGAACACTTCAACAGATTCTTTGTAATATCCAATATTGACATCAACATCAACATTTGTGGTTTCATCGTTATACTTGGCTATTAGTAATTTTGCTTTGGCACATATTTTTCTGAAAACAGCATTGTAAACATAAATAAATCATTATAATTTGAGTAAACGGTGGTACAATTTTGTCACAAACACTATAAATAATAATAATAAATAACTTAATTTCACAAAAATACAGATTTAACATATTTTATAAATGTAAACACAAGTTAGATGAGCTTTGGTAGTAACACAATGCAGTATAATCTAAGAACTGAAATCTGTACACAATATGGAAAACCCTGCCTCTCAAACTAGGAAACCTGTATCTTGAGAGACAGTGATTCAGCTTAAAAGTGATGCTATAAGTATAATAGTAGAATGTGTAGATCTACCAGTAACACTGCCAGTAAATTGAAACTATCTACCTGTCGCATTACTTAAGCAAAAAGTAGTCATTGACGTTTTAGGACGTGCAACTGACATCCATAATAATTTTAGTAAAGCTGTTACGAAGCTAAAAGTACGCGCCGGGGTCGACTTGTTGGGCTAATTCAGTTAGTGTAACGTAGTCAGAAGATCTCAGAGTTACGCGATAGAAAGAGAGGCAACTTCTAGGTGAATATAACTGTAGGTAATTAGCGCTGTGCGACCTGAATTACACTTTATTGTGTCTTAGCAAGAGTAGCTTTTTATTTAAATGATTTTGCGGAGTGAACCACCTTTATTAATCTGTGCTACTATTAAAAACAAAGAACTGTAAACGTCACCATAGCTGCCTTATTTTTATTGTTTTACGTCTTGTTAAAAAGTAGCAAACATTACTGAATCCTTACAAGTTGTAACTTGGCCACAATTACTACAAACCTCTGATCATTATTGAGTTGCTCCAACATAGGATACGTATCGTCTAAGCCTCGTCGTAACGTAGTAAACGCATGTTCGTGCTGACCGCGCGCCCAGTACATCTTAGATTTTTCTATGAACAACTCCTCCGGCTGGTATTCTTCCGCATTGAGAACGTACATGTAGGACTGAAACGAGAAAGGAGTGTTATGCTTTAGACATACTATGGTGTTGGTTGATATTACAATTACGAGGCTCGTGGCTAAGTAATAACAGCTGCACGGGTCGATCGATCAGGTTAAGCTACGCTTGCCGCGTTTGGTCCGTTGATGGGTGGCCATCTTTACATGCGTGCCTCGAGAAGCATGTTAAGCCGTTGATCCCGGCTGTCATTCTTTCATCTTTGACAGTCGTTACGGGTTGTCAGAAGCCCGAAAGTCTGACAACCAGTCTTACCAAGGGGTATCGTATTACCCAGTAACTGGGTTGTGGAGGTCAGATAGGCCGTCTGTCCATGTAAAATACTGGTATTCAGCTGCATCCGGTTAGACTGGGAGCCGACACCAATATAGTTAGGAAAAATCTAGGCAGATACTGGTTCATATTACATTAAATTTAATACAGGCCTAGGCAAACCTGCCAGGCCAGGATATTGCTATCCTAAAATCAAGCCACAGCTGTTTAAACCACTCTAGTGATCTATGATAGATTAGTCGCCAAACTGGAAAGCAGTCTAACTTCCTACGCTTGTTTTCCTTCCAAAAGGCCGGATGTTCTTACATCTGTACTTAATAATATGTCTTTACTTGGCGAATTTTCAAAAATATTTGCGTTTCTTCGCTAATACAAAATTAACATTATTTCAACTAGAACAGGTGTGAACAGGGTGTTTTGTTATGGCCAAGTAACGCGTATATTGTTACTAATACGCTGTGGTGGCATCTACAACGCCACATGAGAACTACGCATCACACTGACTTCACGCAAAATCATGCATCGCGCAAGCAGCGCTTAACACGCGACGAGTATATATACAACGTCCCGAAATCAATCGTCGGGCACTAGCCCACCAGACAAAACACCCGTCTGGTCGGAGGATCCCCCTCTTTCTATGGAGGATGAGTGAACTTTACACCCTGTTCCTCATACCTCTGCGTCAATTGAAATACTATTAATATAAATCGTATTCGTAGTTTTTTTTTTTTTTTGTGGACATCTTTTCGCTGAAATGATGATTGTTTTTTACCTGTTGGAATATTCCAGCTTTTCTGGCATGTTTCGCGCTTTGTAACCAAAGGTCTCCTATGCATGTTTTCAATCGACTCGCTGTTAGAGGATGCGTTGGCTCTAGAAGTTGCTAAAATCACACGTAGGTATAAAGTTAAAATACCGGTATAATATGATAACCCAATTTTATCATTAGATGACGTCAAAATGCAAAAATATCTGAGCAAAATGTCCAATAATTCACTTTATTATATAACTTTTACCTGTGTTTGTTGCAGCAATATCCTCCTGAGTCGTAGCAGCGGCTCTATAGTTCTAACGTCGGACTGTACGACGGATAGACGCCGTCTCCATTCATCAAGTAACTGGTCGACCATCTCTGTGCTTTGACGGTCGCCGTCTCGTAGATCTTTTAATCTACAGAAATATCTTCATTTTAATATTCAGTTTGTATTTGAAAATGAATATTGAGTTCTTAGAATCAATAGATTTAATTTTATGAACACCCTCGAATTTGTTTAGGTATGTTTTTTAACTTTTTTATCGCACATGAAAAAAACAATTTGACCTCATGAAACTCATCTATACATGTTATAAAATAAATTGAAGTTGCTTTTCGTGTCTGTCTGTGTGACCGCATAGTTCTACTAAATTACCCTACGGATTTTAATGCGGTTTTCATCAACATTAACGAGTATTTATTCTGCAAAGTTTATGTGTATAAAACATTAATATTAAAACTTCCATTCAATAAAGAAATCTCGATGTTTTGTCAAGTAGTGAAAGTAGTCGCTACTTTCACGACTTGAAAAAACATCGAGAAAATTTCTTGCATGCGAAGGGCAGGTCGTTAGTTAAATATAAATAGCCTACCTTTGCAGCACCTCCTCAGCGTGACTAGTTTCCGTAATAATATGAAGCCCGAGCACACTTTGATAGCCGCTCCTCAAAGCGTTCTCCCCTTTACTCTCGCCATCCATTTGAGCAAGTAGTCTACTTGTGGTGTCTTTGCAGGAGATTAGGAACGCACCGTGGTCTTGCTGACGGTATGCGAGCAAAGTACGGCCCATAAGGAGACCCCAGTTTTCGTTTGATGGTGGCTAAAGATAACAGTAATTATTACTTAATACATAAGAACATAACGTAAGAATCTTTTAGATCTCTTGGCAAACATAAGTTTTTAAAAGGTAGATAATTCAACAAATAAGATCGTTTGGCGTACCAAGTTTTTTTATAAGCTTTTAGTCTACTGCAGGACAATGAACTACTTCTCTTTCTTCCAATAATCCTTATTTCTTGCAATCTGTCTGCCGCATGCCGCCAATATTTTTAAGTCTGGTATGTTGCGCCATATACTTTTGGACTTGCCTCGCTGTCTCGTTACAGACCGGTCCCAAAGACCAGCAACTTGTTTTTGTAGCTATTTTTTTATTTATAAAATGTGTTTGATTGTACATATTTACTTACAACAGGTTTCTTGCAGAGCTCATCCAAATCATCAAACCGTCCCAGCCGCCATAACGGTTCAGCTGACAACTCCATCATACCGTCTTCGTCTTCATGTTCGCTCAGTAACCGATACGCGGTGAATGGCTGGTCCAGACCTAGGTAGCAGTCTATCATGCCCTGGAAGTTTATAATACTTGAAGTAATTTTATATAATAATAATAAATCGATATAGTTCTATAGTGAAATCTATACACTCATACGCAATCACACCCACACGCTACACCGACTTACTCTCACCACACAGCACACTTCCACAACACACCTACACAGCACACAGACACACCTACAGTTACTTTCTTTTAATTACCAAAGTGCTCCTATTTGTTCATGTATCCTTTTATTATCTATTAGTTTTTATTTTTATTTTTAATGTTTTTTTTTTATTTCCAACAAACATTGGCTTACATAAATTTGTCAATACGCTGATTCATTTTATACGGAAGGCCCTGTCTCCTGTGATATTTTTTTTTTTAACTAGTACAGGATACAGGTGATCTTTTCCACTAAATTTAAGTACTGTATTGTATTGCATAGTTTCTGCTTATCAATAACTGGTGGAAAAATAATCTGTAATACTGTTTTTGGAAGAAATAAAATTATTATTAAATTATTTTTTGGGCTTAGCATAGCATGTCTCCATGTGGAGTCTTTTTATAAGGAAAGTGAATAATTAATGAACAATATGAAACATGGAACAAGAATTCTTGAGTATCTCAAGCCGTTCAAAAGGCAGTGCTTGTTTTATTATTATGAAGTGCCAAACAAGCAATCTATGTGATGGTAAATTATAACAGCTGAGTGGTATAGGGATATCTGCTGTACCAGAGGCATCGCGAGTGTATTGCAAGCTAAAATTTATATGTGCCTGCAATGAGTGTTTTCTGAAATGACGTTCTCTAGGTGGCAGTACTGAGAGGTCAGGTCCGGGCACCTGTCAAAAGTGTCAAAACGCCTATACCTTCTTTAGTCGTGACTGAATGATGAACGTCATCATACATTATTTATTCATTGTCGAAATGGAAGACCTCTTGTCAAAGTGGCGCCAACTGCACGCGTAGCATGAGCACCGTTTTGTCGACGGAAGAGTAGACAAAAGTGACATTCCGTGTGGACAGTACGACGGCACCACAGTAGAAAGACTCAACTGCACTTTTTACGAAATTCACTCATTTACATAAATCAACTCAGAATTCATTAGATTTTTTTTTCTCTTTAATTGACAATTTTTACTGATATTATGTCACGTATATAAAGACAACTACAACAAGTTTTCTCAAAGTACCATATTTTTGAACAAAAAAATATAACAGTGATATTGGCCTTAACCATTTCCTTGGTAATGCCCTATTAACTAAATGATGTAAAATAGAAGATGATAGCTTTGTTCTTCTATTAATTATCACAGTTCTGCGTTCAAAACGCTCTCCTGTAAAATCATGATTTTGTAGATACCCGTTTATACTTTGTGGCCGTCGAGTAGAAAGTTTTCTACTGTCTTTAGCATGGCAAAAAAAAAACAAATTGTCTTCACTACCTTAGACAACTGTCAGTTGTCAGTGTGATTTTGACAGTTGCGATAGAAAACTTTCTTCTGCAATAGTCTACATACAAAAGGACCTAGACAAAGATCGATAAAAACGAAAGACAAAATGACAGATTGTAGAAAGATTTCTACGGTGCGATGTCAAAAATGGAGAAACGAAATGTCATTTTGTATATAAAGAGCTATGTCTATTCTTCGTAGAAATAGAAAGCGTCATGCTACGCGTGCTGGTGGCGTGAATTTTCATGACAACCCTCATTACAACTATACCCCAAATATTTTAAATTTTAGTCTTGTGTTTCTCATGTTCACTAATACAGTTTTTAAGCATTTACTAACACTTTGTGGGTCGTGGTTACCCGAATAAAGAAATGATTATTACCCTTCAAACCGGGAGTCGGCAACGTGCTCCTTCAACAACTTCATCTCAACAGGTATTGATAGAATCAATAACATTATTTAATCTCAAAACTACATAAACTTACTTGCAAACTGTGTCTGTCTAACTGGCCTTCCTGCGCCAATCTTTCGTAGCAAAGTGCCGCGTCTTGCAACCTTCCAGTCACAACTTGAGCCAATATCAACTCTTTTAGTGATGGTTCAGACCTCTTCATTGACAGAATACCTGAAAATATAACGTAATAACTTCGATAATGCTACATTTACCTCCACTTCTTCTAAAATAAAAGTGGTATAGAAATTACATTTCGCGAATTCCCGTTATTCATTGCAATTTATATCTTATTAAAATGACATAAGATGACACTCGTAAATTGCAAGCACTATACTGATAGTGTACTACAGGATTGAAAAGCTAGTATGGGCCTGGAGTAGCACGAATATTACTCATTACAAAATTACAGACTGTCTTTCTATCTGTGTTATTGTAGTTTGCTTATACTCGATATTCATATAGCCTATTCACGTGATTTTTAATAAAACTTCAAATGCAAGTGGAGCCATAGTGGCATAGCTATTTTAAACTAAAACATAAAATTTCTGACCAGCCACAGAATCCGGTTCGTCCAACAAGGCGTATATCTCAGCTAAGAACGGCAGTTGTTCCTGCATCTTGTCCTTCCTCTCATCCATGTACAACTCTATGTACTGTAGCGCCCGTTCTAACTCGCCGCAGACGAAGTTCCCACGGGCTATCGTTAACTTGTCGAATTTATCCAAGAATGATGATATTGCTCTACAAATGAATGAATGTTCTAATATAATGATGTATTATGAATAAAATTATAAATAGAGAACATGCATAACAATAAAGGCTATTTGAATTAGAGAATGCATAACTGCCTTTAAAAATCCTACTATAATATTATAAATGTGAAAGTTTGTATGTTTGGATGATTGTTAAAGCATGTCCACTCTAAAATGACGCGCCCCACTACCGCATTACCGTGTGCGTAAATGTACCACTACCCAAGTAGGGCGCGTCATTTCAGAGTGGACAATCTATACTCAATCACGCAAGAACGGCTGAACGGATTTGGATGAAATTTGGCACACAGATAGTTTATAACCAGCATTAACACATAGGACTTTTTTATCCTAATTTTCTACATTCACACGGGTGGAACCGCTGGTAAAAGCTAGTTAAATTATAAAAAAGTCGTGCTTCAGATGTTTTATGGCAGCGCGGGTCAAACCACTGCACTTAACGGACTTAATAGAAAAAAAAATCTCTACTGTTCAAGATAATAACACAAACATTAAGAATCTTAATAACAGCATAGACCACAACATAGGATTCTGTGTTGTAAACACTAGTCCAAACTTTAGTACTTACTTGTAATTGTCATTATCCGTTGGACGCTGCTTTGAGTGACCCCACTCCAGAAGCCATCTGTTCAAGAAGTCCAGTAAGGTGTAAATTGTTTTACTGCATTTGCTCTGAAAGTTAAGAACAAACATACTGTTTACGTCAGCCTCAATGGTTTGGTCATTCTAAATTAAACCTAGCCAACCTGACTATAAGGTTCAAGTTCGTAGTAAGCCTTACTTAAGCCAAGTAATTAATTTATTAATGCTTTACCTGGTTCCCTTCTTCAGTTTGAACAGAGTTGATGCTAGGAGTCATTCTAATGTGTCGCAGCATTTTATATCTACTTCTTTCTATTGTTACTGCATTTTCCATTTCAAAGTTCTCTAGACCTGAACAAACAACCATTCATTATTTAGTAAGTCGCTTTTCGTGTGACTATGTGACAGTATTGTTCTCCTAAACTACGCAATGGATTTTAATCCGGTTTTCACCATCATTAATAGTAAAATCTCGATGTTTTGTCTACTCGTAAAAGCCGTGCTTCGCGAGACATAAAAAATAACTTGGTATTGAATGGCTATGAATTGAGATCATACCTATTACAGCCAAAATTTCTTCATGTATGTACTGTGAATTGTTCTTGGACTTGACAGCATGCAATAACACGTAGGGTAGGAAGAGAAATAGAGTTCTGACGTCACGCCGCATACTTGGGTGTACTGTGCGCAAGAGTTCCCGAATGCTCTCCGATTCTATCAGTGGAATCAGTTGACCTGCCCAGCTAAAAAAAGAATATGGAAAAGGCGTTGAAATATTTTATTTAAATGCATAAATGGAATAAAAATGAATGAATAAAACAACTTACTTGTGTGCCCATTCTAAAAACGTAGTAGCGTAAGTGGACCCAAATAAAGGATGCGCTTTCTTCGGTTGAGAGGGATACGCCAAAGTGTACCTAGTAGTAAACAAATATAATTTAACCAAAAGTGAACTCACAAGATAAATTCATTCGTCATCTGCAAAAAGACGGCCAAATATCAACAAGAAAATACAATTGCTGAACGTACCTGGAACTTAGCAGAGGATGCATGATCTGATGCATGTGTTCAGGAAAGCTCTCCCATACATCTTTCTTGCTGCCAGTTGGTGATATGTCGTAAATTTTCAATATCTCTTGAATTGTTAAAGCATAACAATCCATATTCTGAAACAAATCAAATGTTTGCGGATAATTTACTACGTCTCGATGCTGTCCAGTAGGCACTGTTATTCTAAAAATTCAAATTCATGGAAAGAGATCAGCAAAAAGTTCCTACGAGGGATAAAAACCAGAGTCACCGACATAATAGATTGTAGAAATAACTGATTGCCATTGGAAAATATGACTCCTCGAGTAAAAAGCAGTTAACAGGTAAACATAGCATGGAACACTCCCAGCTAAATGGACCTATGACCTCACTCTCAAAAGGCGACTGGGACAGAGTGGATGCGGAAGACAGAACAACTGGGAGTTATGTTCCAATTTCGTAGGGGACTCTTGCAGTTTACTGCGATAGTCTGAATTTTATAATTTAATTTCACTTGCCATAGTATCCTTCTCATACTGGAACGCCCGAGACAGTTCAACTAACGCAGTAGCGGCGAAGCAGTCGTCTCCTATAGAGAAAGCGAACGGCGATCTATCGGGCTGTACGTACTGACGAGGCAGGTGGCCCGCTTCAATAGCGCCCAGCTGACCGAGGCACGCTCCGCTTGAAAGACTTACTTTGGAGTCTGGGTCTTTGCAACCTGGGAAACAATTGTAGGTGAACATTGGTATTTATATGTCTGTTTCAATGTATTTGTATTTAATAGGTATTTTTGAGTTATCTATCCTTTATGTTGCACCTTAAACACTTACGGGGTACGCTAGTCGGTCATTCTTCCATACAAACGTAGTATGGTGATTACTCGTCATATTATTTTTATTTGTCTTGTCATTATCTAGCCCTGTATGGAAGCAGAATTGGAAAAACAATTGGTTTGGAAGTCATGAGCGTCGAAATTTCCATATTTCAACACTAATTTTAACTCATTTTTGAGCGTAAATAAATAACTTATGTCGTAAAAAAATTGTAAAATAGAAACCTTACAGGGATAGATCATTTATTTCAAATTTCAAATAATTTTATTTTGATTAAATACATCCACTAGTTTTTCCATGGTCTGTTCATGAAATTTTACGCGCTCGATTTCGTTATAAATCATCGTCTATTTCACTAAATAAATAAATAAATGAAAACTAGATTAATATATACTAAATACTTAAATAAAACTAAATTAATTAATAATCAGACGAATTAGCATGCATATTAGTCACACCCGTCAACTAGTTCGAGTCGTCGACTAATTCGCCCTTAAGGTTGACTGGTAGAAAATGCCAGGCATTAAAACCGCATTTTTTTACTTGTTTTAAAGTTACTATAACTGAGGTAGTTATTCGCAGATATCTTTAGGGATGGCATGGTGTTACTTCAGTCCAAACTAGAAATATTTAACATCAAACCATTAATATAAGCCATATTGTAAGGTTAGAACATAAGGGATGGTATTATATAACTTAAGAAACTAAAATACTTACCTAAAAGCAAAGAATCTATCAGCTCCACTATTACAGGGTCTATGTTTTTCCCACCAAATATCGCCATATGTATCTCAGATCGATCACTTTTTAATAACTTGTCCAAGTGAGAAAACGCATACGCCTTTATGCTGGGTATGTCATGGTTCAAATGTTGTAAGTACCACTTGATCTTGTCTAAGAAACCATCAGGCTGGGTCCTCTTTACATGCCTCTTTATAACCATCTTTATTTTATCAGATATTTTTGTGTCTTCTAAGAAAAAAAGGTCTGAGATATGAGAGCTCAACAAATTCTCATTATTCAAAACAAGGTATTGGAATATTTTATTTATTTCTTGAGGCGCGTAGTCCAATTGTTGCAAAAGTGAAACCGCCAAATTGGACATGAGAGGTCCTAGAGATATCGTATCGATGTTATGAATGAACGCGCCCCATGCCTCTGCTAATATCTTTGGAAATTCTTTCGCCAATTGTAGAGCAGATCTCAAAGTAGCTAAGACCTTGAACCTCAGAGGCGTCAAATATTTGACTCCCATCAATTGCATTATATCAGGAAAGCTTTTCAATGCTTTTCGTTTCACTGATAGCGCCACTTTGGCGTTAACTAACTTGTGATCAAAATATGCCAGGACACCTAAAAACTTTGGATTCAAAAAGTCCGCTATTTGTGATGTGCTCATACTCATGCTTCCAGTTGGTGTCGACACATCAGGGTCGTGGCAAGCTAGAAACCGGCAAGCATTCAACACTTTTTCCGAATCACAGCAATACTGTAGCAGAAATTCTGTCAATATCACTCGAAAATGTCTTTTTATCAAGTTCAATACAGAAGTCTTTGTCAGCTTTCCAATAATATCAAGGCATTTCTTCTCAACTTCCTTCGACTCGTTCAAATAAACGTGAACGTAAATATGAGGGAATCTTTCGATCAAGAACTCTGAAACTGAGCACTGCACTAGGGATGCGATTTCTTCAATCATTGAAGGAACTTCTTTTATGGTTACAGAGTAAGGCATCAAGTATGGTAAGAAGTGATGCACATCCTTTGAAATGAAATCTCTGTATCCAACAAAGCCAAACGCCCTGACAACTTTGAGAAGAGATATAGCAAAGTCCTTACCACTGTACAAGCTACATTCAACAAAAAGTTTGCAGTAGTCCTTCTTATATCGATGGTACACTTGATTAGGCGTGTACCCATGAAGCTCGCAAACTTCTCTTAGACTGACCACAGCTTTCGGTCCAAGAGAGCACTGTGGATGCATTATAAAATAAACGAAAAGCTTAGTTACTGGCAAAATCACTTTTTCATTGGAACACAATCCAAAATCCTTTATGAGATTCAGTGTGTTGGTCTGTTCTGTGTTGTCATTGTTCTCTAAACTGGCTCTTGTGGACTGGACAAGCACATTGACACATAAACTAAAAGCTGAATCCTTATGGGAATTCCATTCAGAATCTTCTTCAACCTGAAACAAAATTGATTTATAAAATACAAGTTTGCAAGAATTGTTGTTTACATCAATGTTGCATTAAATACTCACGGAATTATGATCAATGAATGGTTTGAAAGACTTCAGAACATGTTGACTGTTATCTTTATTTAAAAGATCTACAGGAACTCCATAATTAAGCACATAATAATGATGACAGAGTCTAGCAAACAAGTTCCAGTAGCCACTGTTTTCCAACTCTGCATACTGCTTCCAGTTCAAGAACTTTGCAAATAAACTCTTCAAGCTTATAATAGTGGAATGTTGAATAGGAGTATAAGTGTTACTCTCTGAATATACCTCAACTTTATTTTGTTTAACTGTAGTTAAAAAATCTTCTGAGTATCGATTTTTATATAAATGATGGCATTTAGAACATATTAATATCAGATCTACAGCATTGTTTGAAAATATAGACTGTCCAAAACAGTCTTTTGGTACACTGATAACGATTTCATAGGTTCCCAGTGACATACATGCAATAGCTGGTAAGACTGAAGCAACTTCTTTCTGAATATCACAATATTTTGTCAGAAAGGCTGGCATAAGCAAGTCTCCTATAAGTTTGCTTGCAGATAATATTTTATTCAACATCAAAAGTGGACACAGTGGTATAATCTAGAAAAAATATTAATGAAATTGATTATTTGCTAATTTTTGTGTAGGTATATCACATTAATTTGTGCTGAAACCATGGTTCTGATTAACACTTACTTCTTTATACATATTGGCAGTTTTATTTTTGAGGAAACCATTAACCAAATTAGAAATTATTCTGCCCCATGAATCACTTGGTTTTACTTTTAGCACAAGTTTAATGGTCATCATATACTTCAGGATTATTGATTTAATGTTATCACTGTACCCCAAATTATGTTCAGAAAACTGGGGTGAACTTTGTAAACATAATAGTTGAAGAATTCTGTTACTATCATCTCTTGATGGAGTTTGATAGAGGATTACTGAACTAAGTATTATCTCCATGAATAATCTAGTGCAGTTACTATCTCCTAGAATAATGCTCTTATTATATCCAATAAGCTTCAGTAATGATCCCCAAATTATATAGATGTCTTCCTTTAACAGCATTATTATTTTGCTTCTGTCTTGCAGCTTTTCGCATTGTATAGCAACTTGTTGCAATATACCCAAGCAAGACAGACATCTCTTCAAATGGTAACTTATTAAAAATATATCTATTTTATTATCTTCACAGCTTTTTATTGAATTTATTACATTCAGTACTTGCTTAAAATACCAACTTCCTTTTAAATCAATGAGGCAATTTCCTTGCAACTCTGATCTTATATGTGCCAGTATATTTTTGCAGTAGTTATCTTTCAACACATCTATTTCACTTGCATCCATATTTGCGACATCTATTAAATCTCTTGGAAAATCAAAGGTTTTGCTCAAAGACAAGCAATCCAATTTTAAATCATTATTAAATATTTTATTGCTCTTTGTCTTTAGAACAATAGAACAAATATTCAAAATAATTTCTTTGTTTTCTCGTTCAGGACTTTCTTTATAATTTTTCATGAAAGTGCACATCACTTTATTAAAACCATCTATGTACATTGCATCAATTTCACCTTTTTCATAATATACATTTAATGACTTCAAGATGGCTTCTATAGAATAAAGTAAGTCAAGATAAACAGGTGGGAAACATTGGTGGAAAGTGCATATGCCTATTTGTTCATAATTACTTATCAAAGTAACAAAAAACTTTAGTGAGGTGAATTTTAAATCTACACTGTAATGTTCGAGCATATATAGAATTTCATTAAACAGCTTACAATACTCTGTTTTGTGTTTATTAATATAAATAGAATTTACTGGTAAACTCTCTGCAAGAAGCTGCAATGTTAAATCTATCAATGTTTTGCATGTTTGTATATCTTGAACATTTACGTAAATAGGTTCTAAATTGAGTTGTACATTAGGAATTTCAATTTGTTCAGATTTAAAGTTTTCTAGTAACAGTCCTCTTGACTGGTCATTTGGATTCTCTTTGTAATACTGAACTAACTTTGTTAGTACAGAAACATATTCAGAGTGTAAACTGTTATAAAAAGATGCAGCGTTCATACACAGTATGTTCAAAATTTTCAGTTGAGCATCCTTGCTTGTCGCATGTATCCTGAAAAATAAAGATAACTTACTTGGTAAATTGCCAAATGTTAAAAGTATAGGTAAAATGTCATCCCTTAGTTTCGTTCTTAGTTCGTTTAGGTATGTCTGCTAAAAGGTCATCCCTTAGTTTTCTAAGTCAGCAAACATTTCCCAATGTACTGTAAATAAAATGATAATAATGTACAAACATTATGCATGCTTTTGTTACCGTTCAGGTTTGTTTTATGCTAATGCTAAGAACACCATGTGGAACACCATCTACTTGAAATCACCTGAACTTTTTAGAGATTGAAACTGAAACCATTTTCATAAAGATAAAACGACCCACTGACCAGAAAGTCAAATGTGTGCACCATCGTTAAAAGTTCTATTAAATGTTACAATTACCTGCTCAACTCCTCCACAGACCACACATAAAATAATCTGCCCACAAGCCATGTATTGAATGCATGATAATACGAGTCTGGATATTTAGAAGAACCAGTCCGGGGCACTAACACTTCGGAGAAGTCTCTGTAAACAAACCACATCACAATAATCAAGACAGTAAATAACACTGTTGCTTTTTGAATACTGATAAAAGACTATAAAGATTTAACTTAAAATGACATCATTTTAAGTTAAATCTTTATAGTCTTTTGGTAGGTGAACAATATTTCTATAGCCATACCCTGATAACTTCAGAATTGAAGTTAGTAGTCTATCCAAACCATCAGCTGCATGCTCCAAGTTGTTAAACAGCACCATAGTCGGTGCATTAAACATTTGCCAAACGGTAAATGGTCCATCTTGGTTGTCATCGTCCATTACGGTAAATATTTAACATTACACCCAGTCAAACAAAGTAAATTATTTAGAAAAAATCCAATCTACAAAAGCTACCGGTTTAAAGTTTGTTTTAGATTGACAGTTTGACAGTTTTGACACACGCTGACAATCAGCAATCAGCTAAATTCAATTTATGTTTCCCGCAATTTTTATTGATGCGTTCAACAAAATATCAAAAATAAAGGAAGACATTCTCGATTAGTCTGTTGATCAGCATCGTAGCAAGGTGTTTCATAAATTCTTGTCAAATGTAATGCGTAACCTATTACCAACCACTAGGCAATGACAAAAGCTTTTACGACACCGATGCAACTCTAATGACTAATAATATTAAGCCCTAAGGTTCACTCAAAACAAATTGTAATCAAAAATGAAACACGAATATTTGTGGCCGTAGAGTAATTATAGTTACGACGTGTATATCTTATAGTAATCGTAGGTCCTGACAACTTGAGAAGTCTAAGCTTACTGCTGTGCAGTAAGCTTAGACTTCTACTACGCTAGAGTCTCTACTGTCGTCTCTACTACTCTAGAGCATTGAGATCCTATTAGACGTTATATTATCCATATTACTTAGACTTGATGCATGGAATCAGTTCCCGACTGAGCTCGGGATAACTATACAGGTGTCCTTCCAGTATTACGAGGGCGACTTTGAAAGTTTTTAGAACTGGCCACTTGTAAACGATATAAATAATAAAAAAATAAGTTCAAATTTTGAAAATGAAACTCTTTTTATTGTTTATGTCATTTGTTTACGATTTGGCGGCAAATTGAAAATTGTTTGTGTCACGTCAGCATGAATTTAACGCGAGAAAATTTTCGTATAATGATTTTTTATGACTGATTTGTTATATTAGGATAATTTTTAGGTAATCCTATTATTAGATGGATTGTGTCGAGAAAGGCCCTCCACGTAATCCTCACCAAGACCCCTTTATATCTCTGGAATCCCTTAATGACTATTTTCGAGCATCGATTTACATCAATGTTTTCGAGATTTGGCATAGCGTTATGACCAAAGATTTAAATAAATCGGTTATGACTATTTCTTGACTATTTTTTGGAATTGAAACCAAGTCAGTACTCCCAGCCGTTTGCTTGCGCTGAGGTGAGGATTGTATGGAGACGACGTCAGACGTGGAATTACTGGGTCTCCCGCCCTATAGCCCCGACCTCGCACCTTGCGATTTTTATTTATTTCCGAAAATAAAAGAAAAACTTCGAGGAAATCGTTTTATGGACGCCGAGGAAACAGTGGCTGCGTTTCAAAATACCGTCGAAGAGTAAGGACGAGTGGGCAAAGTGCTTTTCTCAGTGGTTCCATCGGATGCAGCGATGTATTGATGTAAATGGACACTATTTTGAAAAAATATAATAAAACTAATAACTTGCTAGCTAGTTTGTTCAGTTTTGACATTCTAAGAACTTTCATTGTCACCCTCATAAGCGCGCAGGCTACACTGCGAGGAATTCTTAGGCTGCCTTTACACCAGATATAATGTTATTGGTTAGGTTCACAAACATCTCTCGCTACCCATCTTTGTACAAAGGAAAGGCAGCCTTAGGATTGACTTAGCTTGATACGGGCTGGGGCAAGAGAGGAGACGAGTACAAATTCGATTTTAGCCTATACCTAGCAAGCCCACATTTAGTTTGTTTATATTGGCTGGCTTTAGCTCTGTAATTTGCAATGTTTCCCAAAGTATGAAGATGCTGCAGCATAGCCCACTGTGTGGCTCGCACTTAACATTCGAAAAACAGGACAGGACAGCTCGAACCGGCAGAGGAACCATCAGGCGCTGAGCAGACGATGGAGAATTTGTCCACGACTATAGAACTTATGGAAACCTATGCAATAACGCACACGTCGGACAGTGGACAGTCGGGATTTCCATAAATGTTATAATATCGTCGCGGATTTTTTTTTTCAATCTTTGGACTCGAATCATTCGGCCACCACGACCACAGAACATTATATACTGTACGACCACGACCAATTTAAGTCGTGGTCTCTCAGTGGTTTCTTGGAGGCCAATGTTAATTGATAAGATTTGTTAAATAAATACAAAGTATATTTTCTTGTTTTTATTGGTACGTCGTATTATACATCATATAACTTAAAATATTATAACAAAACATATTACCACATCAATGAAGATAATTAAACATAAAATATTAGAATTTCTCATTTATATTAATATCTAAATAAACTACGGTTTACGAACGACGAATAGTTTATACATATTTGCATTTACATAGATTACAAGGCTTTTCTAACTAAAAGGAATCTATCAACTACAGCAAATGATTTAATGGGATAGATATTTTAATTCGTATGATTGTGTCATATTATTTGCTGCCAAATTTTGATCTGGAACTATCATAATGGTAATATTATAAATAATTGTTAACTATTTTGTGATAATTAAAAAGCTTGAGAACCGCTTTACTTATAAAAGTTACAACAATAATAATTTATTTTTCAAAATGCAAAAATGCTGGGAACCTCTCCTTCAAAGGCTTTGTTAATAGTAATGGACTATAAATTTAACACATCATCTCACATTTACAACGTTTATAAGTAAAGGCATTCAATATTATCTTCTATAAAATCTCAAATTTATCTATACATGACAATATTTTGGTTTTAAAACTCACAACATAGCACGATATCTAAGTGCATAATAATTATTGCATATAGTTTAATATTACGTAATATTAGAACAAGGATTATTATTTCCAGTCATTCCTTTGCAGAGATCTCTCAATGTTGAAACTGTCATTCTCAATCGAAACTTATTAGTTCCGCAGTGTTATTGTTTTTTTCAGGCTTGCCGGGAGTTTGCGCCGCCTGTTGGTTGGTACCGGGTGGTAACTGTCCTTGCGGCACGTTCGGCTGCTGAATTTTCTGTTGTCCTGGTATGTTTTGTTGCCCAGGTTGCACTTGCTGTATTTGCTGTTGCATTTGTTGTTGAGGCATTCCCGCTTGCTGGGGCATCTGCCCTTGCATTGGAGGGCCTTGTTGCATCTGCTGTACAGGTGCCATTTGCATCTGATGACCCATCTGCATCTGAGTTTGATTTACGGGCTGTTGTAATTGACCTTGAATCATTTGTTGTCCTTGGAGACTAGTGGACATCTGCCCTTGATTCATTTGCTGTGGACCAGGAGGTAATTGACCAAGCGGCATAGGACCTTGCGGTACTTGACCTTGTGATGTTTGGCCTTGGTTAATCATTTGACTTTGATGTTGAATTTGTTGCCCTTGCATCATCATTTGTTGGCCTGGTTGCTGCATTGCCTGGCCAGGTATAGGCATTTGTTGATTAAGTGGCATCTGTGACTGATGAAGATGTTGTTGCGGTGGCATCTGTTGGCCTTGGGTTTGGGGAACCTGATGTCCCTGAGGCGGTATATTTTGGCCGGGTTGTGGTATATTATTGTTCATCTGTATGCCTTGAGGCTGTCCAGGCATAGTTTGTCCTTGCATCATTTGCTGTCCCTGCATGGGCATCACTTGTCCAGGCATTTGCATTTGTGACTGTATTTGCAAATTTGGAGCTTGAGATCCTGGTTGTTGAGTATTGACTTGGTTAGGAATATTCATGTTCTGGTATCCAGAAACTGGAACTTGCTGATTACTATTTGGTTGGTTGCCCTGCATAAGAGACATTCTCATGTTCTGCATTTGTAGTCCAAGCATTGGATTGGTATTCATTAATTGTTGATTCATATTTTGCTGACCTATATTTTGTTGGCCTACAGACATTTGAGGCATCATAGCATTAGGTTGCTGCTGAGGCTGATTTGGCAAATTTTGTTTTGGTAACTGTGGATTTTGTCCATTCTGTTGTGGAATGCTTGGTCCCGGCATGCCATTGGCAATAGTCTGTGGCACAATTTGATGCATGCCAGCTTGCACTGGCATGCGCATCTGATGCATTTGCTGCAGCATCATTTGTTGCTGAAGTGGTGGTAATTGTTGAGCTAGGTTGGGTCGTAGGTTGGACTGGTTCATGGACGGCTGGGCAGTGACTGGAACCTGGTTGATAGCACCGGCAGCCGGCGACAACGCAGAGAACGTGTTTGGCAGCTGTGGCATAGACTGAATAGTTGCCATCGGGTTCATGTTCATCGGCATGTTAGCTGTGGACATTTGGGCTTGGCCGGGCATAGGCACCGGCACATTGCTATCGGTAGTGGCTTGTGCTTGGGCGGCCAGCATCTGTTGATGAAACTGTGTGTTCGCGTAAATAGGCTGGTTCGAATAACCGCCCTGGTACTGTGGCATGGAAACGCCGGGCATATAAAAGTTGTTGGCATTCATCAAGTATTGATGCTTCTGTTGTTCTTGTCTCATCTGCATTTCTCTTTCTTGTTCCTGAAAAGATGTTTCAATTTAGAAAAATGCACTAATAATTAGAAAAAAAAAGTGAATAATATATAATTATGATTAGTGTTATGTACCTGAACTCGTTGTAAAGCCAGCTGTCTCTGGTACTGTAGGTACTCGTGTTTCTTCTTCCTCATGGCCTGTAGCTTGGCAGCCATCTGCATCTGTCTCTGTCGCTCGGCCGCCTCGGCCGCGGCCGCCAGTCGCGCCGAATGTTCAGCGCGCAACGTATCGAGAGCCGCGCGACTGTCGCGGATTTGAGTTACTTTGTCCTAGAAAAAGTGATTTTATTGTAAGTTTTATATAAACATCATGTCTGTATACTCTGTGTTCTCCAATGGTAGGCAGAGGTTTAAAAGTACACCCACAAATCGCCAAGTCCCATGCAGGTAGTTATAGTGAGAGCCTATTGCACAAATTCAGACTGGGCTGCTATTGAGAATTTTCTTATGGACAACCCAATAACACTGCCCCAGAAATGTAAAACCCCGTTATATACATGCTGCAAGCTTCTTGCCTTTTGCATACAATAAAATTGAAGCAACAAACGACTTGCATCATCTAAACACTGTTTAGACGGTACAACTTTTATTGTTGCTCCAACTTATGGTATGCCACGGGCAATTAAATCGCATTATGTAAATAAGGCTTAACCCAAGATCCTGGGCTTTAATGATTTTGGTTTTATTTAGAACGTGTTTCTTTTCAACGTTGTGTTAAAAAGATTGGTGTGCTTACCTGCAAGCTCTCTAAATAGACTCGCTTGTCATCTTGTTGCTGAATGTAGCGTAGCAGACGTGAATGCATGGCGGTGATGTTCATGAATAGGGTCTGAACAGATGTATCATTGG
Source organism: Agrochola lota (assembly GCA_947364205.1). Classification (NCBI taxonomy): domain Eukaryota; kingdom Metazoa; phylum Arthropoda; class Insecta; order Lepidoptera; family Noctuidae; genus Agrochola; species Agrochola lota. The sequence continues at coordinate 8,817,030 of OX376223.1, read as the reverse complement.
CGATGGAACGTCCGCTGCGAAAATTGAAAGTTATTAATGATCATATATCTCCAACAAAGTATTTATAATGTTCTGTAAAGTTTTTAATCATAACTTTCATACCGTGAAGAGTTGCTCTTCATTCTGTTAACAAATATTTCAACTTGAGATTTCAGTGACTCCACGAATTCGTCAATTTCTTTGTCCTCGGCGTCGTCATCTTGAACCTTTGTAGTAGAAGGCTTCGGGAATTCCTGCAAACATTATTAAAGTTGTTTTTACCCATAAAGCCATGTTTAAGTATGACGACTTGTGCCAATCTGCCTAGCCTTTTCCCAACTATGTCGGGGCGGCTTCCAGTCTAACCATGATGCAGCTGAATAATACCAGTATTTTACTTGGAGCGACTGCCTATCTGACCTCAACAATCCAGTAACTGATAGTCATGATAGTTAGTATAACAATAAATTTATTATGACGCAAATCCGCAAAAGTAAGTAAATATAAAAGGATTAGTGAGATTATAAATATGAACTACTATGAACTGATTGTAGAACTAGGGAAAGTTCTACGCAGTTTCGCATGATAAATCGTGTGGCGTTCTACACTTGCTGCCTACCTTAATGTAACTGTAAGAAAGGCGCTCATACCTCATATATGTATTTCACTGATTGCCGTAACTCTATAATTACAGCACTACTACAGAATTACCAGGATAAGCTCCTTTATGAAGAGCTCGACTATATTACTAGCTAATGGTGTTACTCCTAACCAGGATAAGTATCCTGGTAAGTAGTAACACCATCATTCCCATTTCTGATATCAAGCAGTGTTCTGGTTTAAATGGTATGATGGTCCCGATGTAATATTACATGAGAAATTTCAGCTTTCGAATACCAATGCACCTGCGAAACCTCTGGTACTGCAGATGTCCATTTATATCATTTGCGGCGAATATACTTGCATGAAGAACAGGGTGTAAAGTTCACTCATTCTCTATAGAAAAGAGAGGATCCTCCGACCAGACAATTGTCGTGTCTGGCGGGCAACTGCCCAACGCTTGATGTCACGGAAGTTATATATATGCTGGTCGCACGGCAAACTCTGTTTGCGCGATGCAGGATTTTGTGACATCATGACTTTGATACGTAGTTCGCATGTGGCGTTGTAGATGCCGCCACAAGTCGCCTACTTATCCCAACAACATAGAGTAATAAATACCTCAATAATATCAGAAGTGTGCGAGGCAGGCGCGGGCGCAGTGGGCGCGACGGTGTTGTCGCGAGATATCCGCTGCTCCCAATAGTTGCGGTCGAGGTACCGCGACAACTCCGAGTTGGCTTGCGTGCTATGTTCCGGGGAAGCACTCACGGACGATGTCGTCGGAGACACTGGAATTAGACATGACATAACATAACATCACGCCGACATAATCCCCGAAGAGTTAGGCAGAGTTGTACCTAATACCACACATTTCAACAGTTCTATTTAAGACCGATGTAATAGCTTATTGCCATCAACCGGGCACAAATCTAGACTCCTACTGAGAAATACCTGATGGAAAAACCCAATAATACTTTTCCCGATCTGGGTACCGAACCCAGAACTTCATGCTCAGCAGTAGCGGAATACAGTACAATAACAGTAATGACACTGGAATAATTTTATGTTACTGTTTTAAGATTGTATGTGCAACCTTCTTCTTTCAAACTAAGATGTTGGGTGGGTCCATCTCTTTGTGTGAAGAGAAAGTTAAAGTATGTTAGAATTATCAAAGTCCTGCAGTGGATGTCCAATGGATGCAGAAAGTAGAGATGACAGGTATTAGGCATTAGTAGCTAGTAAAATCACTAACATCAGTTATTATACAGGGTGGCAGGGTCATCGACGCGACAACTGTTACCATGTATTCAGTACATCATTCTGAACCCCTCTGCGTTAAGGTTTTTTGTCAGTTATTTTTTTTAAAAATCTGCCGTTCCATACATTTTGACCGCGTAGGTATTGTATTTTTCTGAAAAATTTCAACGCATTGGGGTTCAGAATCATGTACTGAACCCATGGTATCAGTTTTCGTGTCGATGTCACTGCCACCCTGTATTATATTCAGTCTCTTCATGGACCTTGCCTATAATATTCTGTATGTTAAAGACAATCTACAAACTATCCTGAACAAGCTATGTAATGAATAGTCCTCCAGACGGAATTTCGGCCATGGCGGCTAATATTAGCAGAGACTAGCTTTCGGCATACGAATATCTGACGATGTATTTTGTAAAAATCTCGCCGTAAAAACTTACGTGAAGTTAGCTTAAAGTGCGCTGTGAATAGTTTCAATCCAGCCAATCCATACAGCTCACTTCAAGTTCACTTCACCTGAGATTTTACAGTGACATTTTTAAGCAATAGACTGGCTGTAGAAAGTGCGAATAAAAAAAACACGTATGACAGGTTTTGGGGTCACCTCATCCATACTAATATTATTAAAGCGAAAGTAACTATCTCTGTCTGATAACTTTTACGGCTGAACGGATTTTGATAAATTAGGCAGACACATAGACCATGACCTGGATTAGAACATCGGTTACTTTTTATCCCAGTAGTACGTTCCCGTGGGATAACATCCGACCTCAATGCGGTCGAAGCCGAGGGGATAAGTTAGGTTTATAATGGTCACAGCATATACTCACACGTAGGATGGTGCGGTACAGGTTCAGGCGCGATGTGATGGCGCGACTTGCGTTCTTTTTCTTTATGTTCGGCCTCTGACTGGCTGAGTGCAAGCGCCAACTGTAATTCTTCTTCCTCTTGTAATTCTTCTGCAGTCTTGCCTCCAGGGCGTTTCGCCTGTGAATAGATTAATTTATTCAAGTTTAATTAAAACAAACATGAAGATGTGAGAATTAAGAATTGTCTTTATGACCTTGGTTATGGTTGGTATGGTTGGTTGGTTGTTCCCTCTATCTTATTGTAGTCTTGAAGTAAAGCATTTGCATACATATGAGATGAGAGAGGATAAATATGAGTACCTACAGCAACGCATTCAGCAAGGATTTGAATAAAATCAATCATCTGCATAGCCTTTTCCCAACTATGTTGGGTTTGGCTTCCTGTCTAATCGGATGCAGCTGAATACAAGTAGGTATTTTACATGGAGCGACTGTCTATCTGACCTCCACAACCCAGTTACTGGGTAATACGATACCCCTTGGTAAGACGGGTTGTCAGACTTTCGGGCTTCTGACGACCCGAAACGATTGTCTAAGATTTGAATTAAATAACCTCTACAAAGCTTTGCTTCAAAAACCAAATGGCCCAGGAACTTGCCTGATACAATACATAGGACTTCTTACGAGCGTTTATTCTGAAAGTGGGCAACGTCGCAACTATATGTCAAATATTTCGCTGTTTTGATTAATTTGGCAATATAGTATAGGGAAATATGAAATATGGCTAACTACCAAACTATAATAATAATAATGAATTGCAATTATAACACTGAATTTGATGTTGTAACCGGAAAGTTTCCAAATACTTTTTTACATCTAAAATTAAATATTCAGTGTTACGATATAACTTATTGCATTTCATAATCAATATTTTAGTTCGCTAGTTAGACACATTTCATATTTCCATACAGTAATATCACCAAATGAGTCAAAACAGGTAAATATTTGACAGTTATTTGCGACGACGTTGCCAAGTTTTAGGATAAACGCTCATAACTGACAAAATGTGGTACACTGTATGCATCTGCCTACCCCTACGAGAAATACAGGTGGTTTTATACGAGTATATCCCCTTTTTTACCTATTGTCCGCTCCCGTCGGATTAATACGACACCTTTTTCCTAGTCCTTGCCGGCGTGTAACATAGGTACTTAGTCGTATAATATACGACTGAGTACCTATGTTATTTATTTCTTTCTTTCTTTTATTATTTACTAGCTGCTGCCCGCGGCTTGGCCCGCGTGGACATAAATTACTTTCTAAAATAAACCTTACTCCTTATAACATCAGCTATCTGCCAGTGAAAGTCCCGTCAAAATCAGTCCAGCCGTTCCGGTGATTAGCCGGAACAAACAGATTTATTTTGAGAAACAAACACTTCAATTTTATTTATTTGTATAGATGTATACAATTTAAGACTTACACACAATACATTTCATAAAGATATAGGGTTTGTTTTTTATTTCATTGCATTACCCTATTCTTAGTAGATATTAATTTGCCGATTTATTAGCTGGACGTTGGGGGCACGGCAATTGATATAAAACCAAGCAGTCAATAAGTAAATACTACATCATAGTTTCATCATCCAGTCGAAAGACATCCAATGCCGGACAGATCCTCCCACATAAAAAAAAAAAAAAACACTAAACAATGCATCAGTCTGCCTTTAACTTTAGAAGGTTGTAAAGACATGATGATATTACATACTGTCCAGTGCGTGTATGTGACTCAGATACATACTTAAATTGAACTCAATTGATGTTATCTTGAAAGTACCTAATCAGTTTCACTACATTGAGGTTAGACCAACTCAAATAAAACAATATTAAGAGTTAAAGATATTGTTTATTAAACAGAAAATCATACATCTACAACATAATTATCATCTAGGAAAATATCAATTTAAATAACATCTAAACCCTAATGAGAAAATTAAAAATGTCTTATGTCATTATCAATAAAAATTACAATGTCAGTACAATAATGAAAAAGTAATATAAATTTAAAACATGATAGCAGTCAGTTGTAAGGAATATCTAAACAGAGTTAAAAGTATTCCTTAAAAGTTTTAAATTGAAAATACATTGGACAGATAGTATAATATTAATTTTGTTTCAGACGTCGAACAAACTGAGGTGTTTGTGGCACAGTGAGGGGGGCGACAGATCTTTCTGGAACAAATGGTGCAGTTCCGGCTTTAGGGCCTGGTTTAGCATGATGTATCAACTTTGCTCTCAACTGAGCCCTCGCTCTTTCCTCAGCTTGTTCTTGTTCTTTTTCCTTCAATAGTCTCATTCTTTCTTGTTCCTCTTCCTTTTCTTTCAATTGCTTATCAAACTTCTCTCTTACAGCTGCACGCTTCACAGTTGTGAGCTCAAATGGAGCAGCTTTTATTTGATGCACTGACTGAAGTACAGGCTTAAAAGGTTGTTTGTAAAGTACCACTGGTGGTTTAGCTTCAAACTTAAAATTCTCTTTGTTTTCTGATGATGTAGTTGAAGATGAGCCCCCATTATGGACAGTGCAGTGCATGCGTTTCTTAACTGCTCCAGGAACAGGTTGTGCTTTAAACAAGGTAGCCTGCTTGCGCTCCTCCTCAATTTGGCGCTTGATTCTTTCTTCTCTACGACGCTTCAGGTCTTCATCCCTCTTCTCAAATGAAAATGGCTCCGGTTTAAGTGGACCCATTCTAGGATGATACTCCTCTTTAGGTTTGTTTTGAGGTTTCATAAAAAGCAGGTTATCATTTCTAATTTGATCAGCAGAGTTTGTTCTTTTGTAGCGGAATTTGGGGCTAATGGGTTTGGTAACATGTAATGGAGGCTTAACAGGTATGTGAGGCTTCTCAAGTATGTGTTTAGGGGCTGGCCGAGCCTTGAATTGATGATTACTATCAGAAGATTGTGCTGCTTTCTTCTGAATTTCTGTTAGCTTGAAAGGCTCTGGGATGGTTATAGGCTTCTTTGGCACTTCAGGAAGGTTTTTAGTGCCTTCTATTACAGACCTTGGAATAGGATTTGCTTTAATTTTGTGTTTCCTGATTTCTTCTAGCTCCATCTCTTCTCTCTCTTGCTGAGATAAAATATGTGACGGTCTGAAGCGTGTCTTAGATCGCAACATAGGTGATTGGGGCACAGTCAGACCTGATGGTCCATTAGGTCTTTGAGAACGGAACATCTGAGGTCGTTTCGTATGAAAACGACTAGGAGTATCCCTTTGGAAATGGTAAATAGATTCGGCCATTGACACAAATCTAGTTCTTGACAACTCTAGTGGAGCACCGGATGGCTTGCGATGTCTGTGGTATACATCTTCTTTATCGTGGAATTCGAGCTTCACTAGTTCCTCTCGGAGCGCAGTAATGTCGTTCATAGACATAGATTTTCTCATATTACCAAAATCATGGTCGAATGAGTAATCCAGGTTATTATGATCGCCGAAATCCTCTTCAATAGGGGTTACAGGCTCGTCCTTGATATGCAATTTGCCGTTTGGAGTGAAATAAATTTCACCACGAAAGTTCGTCACATTTTTAGCCATTTCTTCCACAAAATTGTGATCCACGCAAAACAAAACAACTTATTGTTCGTCGCTCGTTTTCAGATTCGTTATTTTCAAATGAACGAGAACAAACTTTCAAACTTGACGTTTAGTATTGCCATACACAATTCCCAATTACCCCTAATAAACAAAAATAAAATTCACTCGATTAAAAAAATACTAATATTTGATTTTATTTATATATTTTATAACAGTTAAATATTAGGTTAATATCAAGAAGTAGTAACAAAACCATAGCTCAGTGATATGACGGCAAAATTATTACACAAGCTGATAACGAACATGATACAACAACAATTGTATTGGAAGAAAAGGAATGGATTGACTTTTTTTATGTTATTTAATTTTATTGTTGAATTTATTGACGTATTGCACTTGTTTACCCTAACCGTAACTACAATAGGGATGATGCCGGGGTAAAAAAAATTAAATTCTAATTAGTCCGTCAGTCAGATAATAAAAAAATATTAGACACGTATTTTTTGCTTTATCATATTAATAAAAAATTACTTAGATAAAACGCATTTTAAGTTGGGGAGTGGGGTTCGCTACGTCACTAGTACGTATAAAATCTATATACTCGTGACGTCATGGCACATTTTACCTCAATGTATCGCCGTAATCTTTAGATTACGTAAAAAAAAAGAAAAAATACGTGTCCAATATTTTTTTTTATTCTCAAAGGTACTAAAAAAAAATTTTTTGTCATCATCCCTATTACCACTTTACCGTGTTTATTTTATGGTGTGGCAACTATTCCGACCGTTCGGAAACTTAACGACAAAACCGGTCAAAGGTGTAATACTAATGATAACAACATGTAATAACCTTATTTTAATAAAAATATAATAATATTATATTAATTTTTTAAATTAAATCTTTAATTATTATTCACACGAAATAATTGCAGCCGTGCAGCGTCCATTCCTATGCATATTTCCGAACGAAAACGCTTATGTCAGACTAGAATAAAAAGTAGCGTGATTGTTATTCCGTGAATCATCAAGAAAATACGAATTTTGTCATTTGTTTACTGGATATTCGATTAGAAACGTAGTTTATCTTCATTTTAACACGTTATATCTTAAAAATGGCGCAAGCTTCTCTACCAAACCCTAACACGTTGTTGCCGCTTGAACTTGTGGACAAGTGTATAGGCTCTCGGATCCATATCATCATGAAAAACGACAAAGAAATGGTCGGGACCTTACAAGGATTCGATGACTTCGTAAACATGCTTCTGGATGACGTCACAGAGTATGAATCAACTCCAGAGGGAAGAAAAATAACCAAACTAGACCAAATCCTTTTGAATGGTAACAACATTGCAATGTTGGTACCTGGTGGTGAAATGCCGGGTGATTCTTACGAAGGATAATGTTAATATACTATTTTAGTTTATGAATAAAGTATTTTTAAGTGCAAATTGTTTCTTTTTTAAAACAAAAGTAATATCTCAATACTCATACCCAAAAATTGTGCAACATATTCTTGCTATCATGCATTTCATTATTTTGTGTGCGTTTTAAAGTGGTAATGATGAAACTAATAGATTTTCTAACAGCATAAAACAAAATGTTATGTTTGCATTTGCATGCAGAATAAAGAATATTCTGGTGCTATTTTCAAATTCACAATCTTGTATAATACTTATCATAAGTGTTGTGCTATGATAAACATAATAAAACTAACCTGTGGTTGTGTAGTAGGTCCATAGTCGCTGGCGGTATCTACAATCTCCAGCTTTGTAGATGATGGTGGGGGCCGGCTTACTTTGTCGAAGCAAGCATCACACACACGCACCTGTCAACAACCTGCTGTTGAAATATGCTGACAGAAATGAAGTATAGGGCTGGTGTATGCTTGCAGCGCAACACAGCTGGGTTGATGTTTTGAATGGACTCATAACGGGGAAGGGAAGTGTTTGTCCCATATAGAAAGAAAGAAAGAAAAATGCGTTTATTGGCATTACAAAAAACACACCTTAAAAACACAACTATAAAAACAGAAAAAAAAAAAATATAATGCCAAAAGGGCCTCAGCTCAGCATAATGTCAGATGACAACACAAAGTGAACCTGACACTGATTTTCAGCTGCAACCCACTAGTGCCATGCGCTAGAATAATAAACATAGGGAAGTGTCTGTCTGTTATAATAAATAATTTAAAGACAGTATATCAAATAAAACTCATGAACGATCAAATAAAATTTTGTGACGTACATGTGTGCGTGAGATGTGTTGTGATTAAATGAGAAACTAAATACCCAATATCTGTGTATATCCTACATAAAATAATAAATTTACTATCTATATATAGAAAGTACCTTCAATGCAAAATCGTGTAACTGCATTGTTCTTCTGTAGTGTTGAAAACCATAAATTCATCATCAGCTGAGCTTATGTTGGCTTCGGCTTCCAGTCTAACTAGATGCAGCTGAATACCAGAACTATACATGAAGCAACTGCCTATCTGATCTCCGCATCCCAGTTACTGGGTAACATGCCAAACCAATACACTCAGTACATAATTTTATTATCACCTATGCATGAGGAACCTCTGAACGTACAAATACACCTTTCTAGGTATATTGGATAAGGTCCAAGTTACACTATAATTGATAGATTTTTCCTCTTTCTTACCTCTTTTTCAATTCCAAACTTGGGCAGGGTAGATTGCTTGGCACTACATTGTTGACAGAAGACTTGACCGCAAGCGCGACAGTGATGTCGCCGCACCATCAACGAAAATGCCACGCGACATCTGTTATACAACAAAAGAAATACCTACGTAAAAAAATGCATAACTTTATAGCTAGTGGAATGAGTTGTTTCAAGGTAAAAAGCCTTGAATCTGTCTAATAGGAAAGTTAAGGTAAACAGTAGCAACTTAAGGAAAACTAACCAACTGAATTTGATACTTTACTGGAAAACAAGCATTTGTAAATTGTTTCAAATGCAGTATTTTTTGGTACAGGAAATTGTTGGGCATTATTGTCCACTTCAGTATTATTACATTGGTTGGAGGTACACTTTAATGTAACTTGACTGCCTCATTTTTATAGTGGTAGCAAGCGCTACTGCTGAGCATGAGGTCCTGGGTTCGATTCCCAGGTTGGGCAAAGCGTTATTAAGTTTTTCAATCAGGAATTTCTCAGTAGCAGCCGGAGTCTGAATTTGTGCCCGGTTGATGGCATTAGGCTCGCCCCCTATAATATGGGACTTAAATATAACTGTACTTAACTATGTAACTTAAATATAACCTGTGCCTGTCCCTTCGGGGATTACAGGGGTGATGTTATGTTACGTTAATGTATAATATCATACCTGTGGCATACTTCTCCATCTGCCCACTCCGGGGCTGTATCAGCAGAGAACATAGCGTCAGACTCCTTGAGGGGAGGGAACTTGTAACACTCAGCCTTCAAAATGTTCACAGTGTCCTATTCACAAAAGAACATTTTTATGATCACAGTAAATCCTTCACTATGACTAAGCAGAATCACACTGGAAACAATAATTATGACAGAAATAACTCACTACTGACTGACATTACCACTTCACTTGGTTTATACAATATTTTAGCATTTTCCTTTATTTAAAACGTTTATCACAGAGGCTTAGAAAAGAAACGTCGATAGCTAGCACAAAAGAGTTGCTACCTAACTGTTTATGTTGTTTCGCGAGATTATGATTCATACTGCGTCTGACTGATAACATGTGACGCGGCATTCGCAGGTATACTAATACTATAATACCTAGGTATATATACAACAGAGATACCTGTTTATAGTTATACGGCATGTGCGCCCGTACGGAAACCGGTTGAAAAGCGGCGGTTTTGAATGAGTAAAGTATTTGATTAAAAATAAATTTTAATACGACATAAACATTGCATTGTTTTATTGAAACAAAAGTATGAATTTATGAACACTACTGTACCACGATACGTAGTTAGTTTACAAAATAATGATAGTAGGTATGTATAGAAGGGCGATCTGGGCAATACAGATAAAATCACTCCACAGGACATTGACATGTGACCCGTACTGTAAACAGAACAATTATTTGAATCTACAGCCGAGTGCAGACCAGCTGATTAGATTGAATTAAATGAGCGCTTACGTGCATGGGCGTCAGTTCCTCATAAATGTATGTTTATTGTAAATTTAGGAACAGAATAACAGATAGGTAGTTTACACTTTACGGTACACTACAATACAAATGTGGCAATGACATGAAAGCCCGACATAATTTAATTACAGGTGTGGCTAGATCAATATTGCAAAGAACTTATGTTGTTTAACCTTGGAATGGGACACTAAAACGTTCAGTGAACTGTGACGATTCACGTCTACTGAAAATTCTTATTTTATGAAGCTATCACAGTTGGCAGGTTATTATTTGATTTTCGGCATGTTTAACAAATTATTGAGTTGAGGATAATTTGTTCTGCTTTTCGTCACATTGAAGTTAAGTAGAAGTTTCCCTGCACTATTTTATAATGTTCTGTGTTAAAATAAATGCTATTTAGTGGTACTTGTATTTACTTAAAAAATAAACAAGTCCGGATGCAAGCAGGGATGAGTTGAAGATTGTTTACATAATGGTAAGTAAAAAATTAAACCTGTATGATATTGCCCCACTGTGCTGCAGGCACGTTTTTTTTTTTTTTTTTTTTTTTCAGGATGGGAAATCATCAAATGACTTCTCCCGCTCTGGGCAGAGCGAGAGGGCGTGTCAGACTTTTACTGACTTAAAACCCATCCGTGTTCCTTCCGTTGCCTGTGTGCCGGGGCCGCGATATCCCTTTCGGACAAACCCGCAACCCCAGCAGGTTGGTGCTGACATCTCTTTGAGGCGCGCGTGGAACACAACGCGCCGTCGACACGGACCTGGTCCTTATCGGACGGCGAGCTGCCCATTGCTCACCGTCCGCAAGCCCGCGCCTACGGTGGCCGGAAGTCGGCTCTCGACTCCCGACGCCCGGGGCGTCTCCTGCGGCGACTAGGGCCGCGAGGGCGTGCAGCTTGCATCTCCCTCGCGCCCTCCGCCTCCTCCTTCGCGAACATAACTGGTACGCGGAAGGAGGTGACGGCCTCCCATGCACTCTCGCTCCGAACCATGGCCTGAACCAGGGCCGGACGCGAGAGATCGCCGCCGCCGATCGCCTCCGTGAGGACACGGCGGTGCTCCGCCCAAGCCGGGCAGACCTCCACCGTGTCCTCCAGGCGATCCACACAGTGGCGACACCCGGGCGTTTCCTCCCGCCTTCCGCGGAACAGGAACCTCCCGAAACAACCGTGTCCGGTGAGGACCTGCGTCAGGCGGAAGGTGAGAACGCCATAGCACCTCTCAAGACACTTCTCAAAGAGGGGACTTATCGCCGCAATTGTGGCGTGCCCAGCGCTGGGTTGCGACAATCGCACACTCCATGCCGCCATGAGATCCCGCCAGAGCTCTGTCCGCTGTGCCGTGATTTCTCGCGGCAGCGGAGTTACTCCCCGGCGTTTCGCCTCCTCGCGCAACTCCCACATGTGCGCGAGGACTTTCGCCTCCAGATCCCATGGCGGTAGTCCGGCAAGGAGGCTCGCCGCTTCACGGGAGACCGTGCGGTATCCCCGGACCAGCCTGATGGCCATGACCCTTTGGGACGCGTTCAACCGCCGGGCCGGTCGCAGGACCGCACGACCTCCGCGTAAAGCCTGCAGGAAGCGTTTGGACCCCCCAGGTTGGGCAGAAGCCGCTTCAAAGCAGCCCCAGCCCTATCCAGTTTGGGAGCCAAACGTCGGAAGTGCTCCACAAAGATCCACCGGCTGTCGAGGACGAGTCCCAGGTACTTCATCGTCGACTCGACCCCGATGTGAACCCCTCCCGCCGTAATCTGGGAACCCGACAGTGGCGCGTTCCGAGGACCATAGAAACACATGGCCTCGGACTTGTGCAAGGCCACCTCAAGTCCCAGTTGCCGGATCCTTTCGACGATTGTCGCAACCCAACGTGTCGCTAGTTCGGCCGCCGCCTCATGCGACCTCCCCTGCACCAGGACCAGCGTGTCGTCAGCGTAGCAAACCACGCTGACGCCGCTAGGGGGGTCGGCGCGCAGCACCCAGTCGTAGCCGATGTCCCACAGATGCGGCCCCAGGACCGATCCCTGTGGGACACCGCACGACATCTCTCGCCGGTTCCACTCTCCGTGGTGACCGGGGTAGATGACGGCCCTGTCCGTCAAATAGGCCTCGACCACTCGACAGAGGTAGGTCGGCATCCGGTGATACCGGAGTGCCTCCCTAATGCAACTCCAGGGCAGGGTATTGAAGGCATTGGCGATGTCAAGAGACACCGCCAAGACGACCCCACCCCGGGCAACAGCATCCCCCGTCGTGAGGGCTCGAACGCGCATGATGGCATCCACCGTAGAGCGCCCCTTGCGGAAATCATACTGGCTCTCCGCCAAATCCGGCCCCACTCGCACCAGCTGCCCGACAAGGCGGTCTGCAATCACTCTTTCAAAGAGCTTGCCCACCTCATCGAGCAGCACGATGGGCCGGTAAGCGGACGGAGAGTCCGCCGGGCGCCCCGGCTTCTTGATGAGGACCAGTTTCTCCGTCTTCCAACGAAGTGGGAACTGGCCCCTCTCCAAGCATGCGCTTAGGAGCCCCCGAAGTCGAGGCCCGAGAGCCTCTAAGGCCAGAACCCAGGCTTTTCCAGGTAAGCCATCGGGTCCTGGGGCGGTATTTTTGGCACTCAGCCTACGTACCGCCACTCTCAGATCTACCTCGGTCACCTCCGGAGTATCGTCGTCGTCGTCCCAGGTGTGGTCCGCATCGGGCACCGCAGCCATGGGCGGGGGAGTATGTTCCCCTCGCGAAGGGAACAGAGCGCTCACCACGTCCTCCACGAGCTGGGGCCGGAGACTCTGCGTCAGCGGGGGAGCCCATGGGCGGAGTTGATCTCGCACCCATTTGTATGGGCGTCCCCACGGATCTCTGTTCAGAGTCTCCAGCGACTCCTCGCGGGCCAGTCCTCTGGCCCGCTCGATCCCCGCTTGGAGGGCGGTCTTCGCCGCTCTGTACCCGGCGTACAGCTCCGCCTCAATAACTTCCGTATCCGGCGGGCGGATACGGAGCCTGCGGTGCCTGGAGTACAGGTGACGCGCAGCAACGCACGCCGCGCGTAAAGCAGTCAGCTCACGCGACCTCCAGTACACCTGGCGCTGAGCACGTCCGGGCTGGACCCGGGGCATTGCCACGTCACATATTTCGGACATGGCCTCCCGGAACCACTCCGCCTCGTCGTTGATGTCGGCAGGCCTGTCCGGTGATGACACCCAGGCCTGCACGATCGAGGCTTCCAGGAGGAGCTCCCGGTCCAGCTGCTTCAGCGCCCACCGCGGACCACTCGGGGTCTGTCTGACCGGCGTGCCCGAGGTCTGGGCGGAGACGTCAAACCGGATGTACCGGTGATCGGAATAGGTCTCCAACCCCTTCATGACGCGCCAGTCGATGACACGCGGCGACAGAGCGGGACTGGCGAACGAAATGTCCACCACTGACTCGCCCCGCATCCGCACATAAGTGGGGACAGAACCCCGGTTTAGGACGACCAAGCCCGTCTCCAGAGCCCAGTCCTCCACCATTCTGCCCCGTGTGTCCGTTAACCGGGAACCCCAAACCACGTTCTTGGCATTGAAGTCCCCGAGAACGATCACGGGGAGGGGATGGTACCCGACGACGACGACTCTCAACTCACCAAGGGAGTTGTGGAACTCGGCGAGAGTTCGGTTCGGGGATAAGTACGCTCCTACCAGGACAATCTCCCCGAACCGTGCTGCCACGCAACCCGGTCCCTTCTTGACGGCCTCGAGGGACGGGGTACCGGCGGCGGCCGACGAAATTATGGTCACTGAGCCGCTCAGGTCCTCCACCCAGTCATCGCGATGTTAATCGACCACTGCGCCATGCTCTGGATTAACAGATCCTGAGCTGCGGCGCAGTGGTTGATGTTCGCCTGGAGGAGGCGTAATGGACCTATTGGCAGTCCATTTTAGCTCCCCCCCGAGCCCCACTTGAGGGCCCTGCCACGGCGGCAACGGCAGCAGCGGCGACGACGGTGGAAGCGGCAGCGGCGGCGGCGGTAGTAGCGGCGGCGGCCGCGGTGGTGACGGCGGTGACGGAGGGCTTGCCCCTGGCTTTGCCTTTGGCGGGTTGGGCGCAGGCCTTGCTCCCAATCCGGTGCTCAGCCGGCTTGCCAGCCGCCGCACATACGGCTCAGTGCGGCGTGGCTTCACACGAGCCGGCCTTGTGCCCGGGCTGACCACAGCGATAGCAGTGATCGCTGCGGTCCACCTCCGAGGTGCATTTAACTCCCACGTGGTTGCCCACATGGCAGCGGAAGCACCTCAGAGGTCTGGGTTCGAGCAGTTTGACCTGCGCGGATACCCAGCCCACCAATAACCTTTGGCCGTCCCCGGCGACTTTTCTGGCCGCCGACACGGGGCAGCTCACCGTAACGGCTCGCATCCCCGTGAAGTCAGGACGGATGGTGCCAGCCCTAACCTGCTCGGTAGAGCATCCCCAAGTCCTGACGACAGCGGCCACCACCTGTGCCTCCGCCACTGAGTCGTCCAGGCCCGAGATGCGCATTTCTACGCACTTGGTGGGCCTGGACACTCGGGCCTCGTCCGCATTTAAGGACGCCCTAAGCTTTTCAGCCAGGGCGTCAGCAGCCGGGCCACTCCGGCTCCGAGGAGCTCCAGCATCCGGGCCCCAGTCGCAGTGACCCTTACCCGGATGCCTTGAGCGGCACCTATCTCTTTAAGGTCCACCGCCGCCCCAATCTTGGAGAGCACGTCGCGGTAGGACACGCCCTTCTTCTCCGCTTCCGGCTGTAGTGTTATCACTACAGCTGCGGACTTCGGGGCGCGGAGCCTAGCCGCGACGCTTTGCTCCTTGCGCCGCTGCCGCCTCGCCTTCTTTTTGGCCGCCCTTTTCGCCTTGCCCGCCTTCTTCTTCTCCCCGGCTATTTGCTATTCGGCGTCAGCCTGAGGAGATTCGGGAGGCGGGGGCGGCCGCTTCGCCACCGGGGTCGGAGCTCCCGCTGCCATGACCGGAGCCGGGGCCCCAACCACCTTGGCCGGGGCCCTCGCTGCTTGTGTAGCAGCCCCACTCCTGGTCTGCCCTGACGGGCCTGGTTTGGCCGCGGCAGCTGTGGTGGTGGCATACGATGCCGCCCTCTGCTGGCCCGAGGCCGGCTGGCTCGCCGCTAACGGAGGGCGCAGGACTACGGCCTCCAGTACGGAGAACCGACTGTTGAAAGCAGCCAGCTCCTTCCGCACCAGGGCCAAAACCCGGTCCTCCTCCGGCAAGGGCGGGCCCTGCCCTTGCACCGCTCCGCGCTGTAACACAACGCGGGGGCTGGCTTCACGGAACCCGGCCAGGTCGGAGCTCTTTATTCTCCTTTTGGAGAAGCTCCGTGGCGGCTGTCAAGCGGGCGACCTCCGCCCGCATTTCCGACATACCATCCGACGGAGGCCCGAGATGGAGAAAGGCCTCCGCTGCCGCCATAATGGAGGCCGTGCCCGCAAGTATGGCCTTCTCTTTCGAGGACTGCAGCTTTTTCAAGGCCACAGTCCTGATCGCGGCCGCTACGACCTCCGCAAACATGGCCGCTCGCTCCGAATTGGAGCCCCCAGCAGCGACTTTGACGGCCTCGTCGGACACCACTCCTCCCTTGGCACGGTTCGCAGCAGCGCCAGCCTGTGCCGCCGTGCCCTTATTTGGGACGGTGACCCCTACCGTCTCCTCGGTTGAGGCCCCGGACGAGACCTCAGGGTCGCTATCCCCGCTGATTCCTGGGGGGTATCGGGCCGCTTGACGCGACCCCGATTGCCACGCCCCAGCTTCGAGGTCACCGCCACGCGACCTCGGCCTCTTCTCACAGTCGGCACTTTTGCGACCGGCAGGCTTTCCTCGCTCGAGAAATGACTCGCCGATCCTGCGCGGTCCGACTTATTGCCGCGCGACCGTTTCCCCCAGAACCTGCCCATGTCCTCGGACCCAGCCCGGTCCCCGGAGGGACAGGAGTCTCCTCGACTCTGGTTGCCGTTGCCGGCAAGCGGTACCTCCGCCAATAAAATTGGCACGTCATCTGTGTTTTTAGTGAAAAGTTTTCCATAGTAAATCCCACGAGTAAAAATTATATCCAACCAACCAAAAAAATAGTGGTTCGCACTGGTGACTAATTAAGCTACCCATTAGTCAAGCTATCAACCTCCCTCACGGTGCGCCGCCGCTTGGAGGTTTGGGGTGATTTTTTATATAGGTTTTCTACCTCGCGGCCCGGGCGGTTAAGCCAAGACCCTCGACCCCCGTCAAATGCCAGAGACATGATCTTGACACTCTTCGGGGCTACGAGACCAACGGTGGCAAGAGAAAAGACTTCCTCCTGCCTGCCCGACGGCAGGGTTAATGCACGCCGAGCCCGCTCCCACTAGAACGCTGCTCAACGTGTGCTCTTTACGAGTACACGTTAGAGCGTTCACTCCTCTGACAGGATATTGGCATACGGGCAACGAGACCCCGTAGGCACGCAGTACCTAATGGGGAGACATTGCCCACACCCCAGGGTGCACCGTCCCGGAGACTGGCCTTCCCCCCGGACGCATCCGTAAGGGAACTCCAGCACACACCACCAGGCACACGGGGAGGTTTCCTGTCCTAGCACCCGTGTTTTGTAAACACAAAGCAATAAATAATTGGTTTGGCCCACTACGTGCAGGTTTTTTCATGAAGTTTACCTTTACCATATTTATGTCAGTCAGTGGTGTGCTACATTGATAAAAGTACCTAAGATATGACATTGAAAAGGTCATACTGGTCTGGTATAATATGCACTGTTTTGTAAGTAATCTTCTGGCTGTATACAGAATGAAATTTAATTCATGGGCAACCTCTTAAGGGGTCATTGTACTCATCATTATGAATAACTTTCATTAAGGCTCGTGCAGACTAGCGCGACAACGACACCGGTAATTTTTATACCGTGAAGTTTTCTTAGAAATTGTTTTGATAGAATCGCGTCGCGCCGGTTTGCACGAGCCTGTATGAGACGAACAATGAAATCGCAAAAAAAAAATCAGCGGTTTTCTACATTTATGTTCTGTGTGTATGCATAGCTCATCAAAATGTAGGGATCAGCAGATTTTTTTTGCGATTTCAGGTCCTATAGTGAAAGTTGTTCAGTTCAAGGACTCCTTAAGAGGATGCCCATGAATTCAATTTCAGCCTGTATATACAGGGCCCTTTTTATTAAATTAACTAGCGAAACTTTACAAAAACATTGATCTTTAAATTTCAAGTAAGGAGGTGGGGCACGGGGGCATTGACCCCGTCATCAGTTTTTTACTTTACGTATTAATACTTATTATGATTTGAGGAAATTGCTTTTTTTGGTTTATAGCTACTAGATAGTAGCTATAAACAAAAAAAGCAATTTCCTCAAAGTTCAGAGGTCTTAACATACGCGTCGTTTTATAATCACTACGCCCCCGAGTTACTTCGTCGAATTGTACGCGATTGTAAGAGCGAGCGAACGCAAGCTGCAAAATTTTATTTTAATTTCTTTTGATTATTCAAACGGAGTTACTTTGTCGAGTTCTGCAGAAAATTTCAAGAATTATGAGAATGCATAATGTAAGAGTGAGCGAAGCGAGCTCGAATAATTTTGCACAATTTCGGATAGGGTCATTGCGCCGGTTTCCCGACCACTTCTGGTAACCGACCACTTGTCTGACTAGGTTCCTTTAATTAAAGTTAATAACCTTTCTTTAGGAAATAAAAGTAAACAGTATGCCTTAAATATTATTTGAATAGTTACGTAATAAGAGTTTACTAAATTTTATACAAACCGCTTGACCCAAAGCAAAGAAACAGGACGCTCAATACACGCGTTGATTCAGTGGTGTGTGAAAGTGCTCCGCTAGACCAAAAAAATGCAAGGCGCGCGGCGTTCGTAGGGAAGTTTTGTTACTTATTTTAAGTTTTTTACTCAAATTAGAAGCGTGGGTACTTCAATTATGTAGTGATTTCAATTGTTTAATTACATTTAAGTAAATTTTTACCTTATATTACACTAAAACCCAGTGGTCGGCTACTGAAATGCATATTTTAACAATACGTTAGAAAGCGACCAAGTGGTCGTATTCTGACTCGCAGTTTTATTTTGTTTTGCTTATTATGTTCTCGATGTTTTATTTATGGTTACACAATTTAGGATTTGGTAGTGTAAAAGCCTAAACATGCAATTCTTCAGTAAACGACCACATGTTTTCTAGATAAAGATAAAGATAGAGTTGTTTAATTCACCTACAAATATTGGTCCTAAATAGGTGGTCGCTAAGTGATGCAGTTCGAAAATTCCGATGGTAGTTTGCGACCACCAAGATTAAGTACTAAAAGAACGATGGCCTCAAAATAAAATAAGTTGCTTAACTATGTTCAGTATTCGATCACATGTGATTATTTGATTTGGTATAAGTAAAATTTGTTTGTTTTTTTCAAGATTATATTGCAAAAAACTAAGAAGAAGCAACAGACTTGGACCATTGGTAAACAGTTTCGGGGATATCGTATCCCCCTGTCTTGTCTCGTGAGCAATTGGATGGGGCTGGTTTTCTCATCCTGGTTCTGGACAGTCATCATGCTGCGCATCACACTTCGATATAGCGGCAGTCAATACGACATCGTTGCAGAGAGGCCAGAACTGCCCATATTTCGATGGAGTCTAAAAAAAGTGGCTTTCTCGTAGTCTACAAATGCCATACACAGCGGCTGGTTGTACTCCTCGGTCTTCAGTAAAATTTGTCGAACAGAATGTATGTGGTCTACGGAACTAAAGCCTTTTCGAAATCCGGCTTGTTCTGGTGGCTGGTACTCGTCAAGTCTCCTGGCGAGACGGTTCATGACAACTCTCGAGAACAGCTTGTATTCGTGACTCAGAAGTGAGATGAGTCTATAGTTCTTCAGCAAGGTATTGTCACCTTTTTTGAAGAACAGAACCACCACACCTCTGCTCCACTCCTCAAGCGCTGTACCCTCCTGGATAACGTAGTTAAAGAGCCTTGCTAGTTCTCTCATGACTAGAGCTCCGCCTGCTTGCCTGTTGCCAAGTGTGCGGATTCCCAATTAAGAAGTAGGAGCTTCTGGATACTGCCCAAAAATTGTCAAAGAATCCCTTCAAAGACGATCGTCTAGAACAAAATTGTGTGTAACAGGACAAAGTCGCTCACAATGGGCCTTATCAGAAGGCTAAAAGTCCCCCAATGGTTAATGGAGAGGGTAATGCTTGGAGTTTCCCTACGTGATCGAATCAGAAATGAAGAGATCCGTACGAGAACCAAGGTAACCGACATAGCCCGAAGAATTGCCAAAGTGGCCATGGACAGAGCACACTGCTTGTAGAACAGATGGCCGAAGGGGCCGAAAGTTTCTGGAGTGGAGACCGCGTACCGGAAGACGAAGCGTTGGAAGGCGTCCCACAAGATGGACCGATGACCTTGTGAAGGTCGCAGGAATCCGCTAGCTGCGGAAAGCACAGAATCGGTCGAAGTGGCGGTGCTTGGGGGAGGCCTATGTTCAGCAGTGGCCGTCTTTTGGCTGAAATGATGAGGACAAAGCTTCTCTATGCCCTAAAACTGGAAAAGTTTTAGCTCCAAAGGGATATCAAAATTTGTACCAGGTTAAATCGGGCAACGAAAAAGATTTCTTTTATTTTATGAATTTAATAAAAAAAACGTTAAATCAGATGATTAAATGATGATTATTTAATATTTAAATATGTTTGATTTTAAATAAAAAATAAACAATATTTTTTATCCCTAAATGTTGGTTTATTACTTTATTTTTATGTTTTTTAATAGTGGCCGTAATCTAGCATACTAGTGGTCGGCAACTAAAGAAAGTGGTCGTTATCTAGCATTTCGGCTATTTTTGCACTTTTCCCATAATTTTTCATAATTTATGAATGGAAGCTTGATATTTATATTTTGTTTCATAACTAGACTATATTAATTTAGGACCAAATTACATGGTCGCCAACAATTTTGCGTGTAAACGGAGTATATTTTGATTCGTCTATAGTCAGCAACTCAACTAACTGGTCGCCAACCGGCGCAACCACCCTACGTTACAATTTTCTTTTGACCATTCTACATTCATACGTAAAAAGAAGTTACTTTGTCGACCTAGGCAGAATAGCTGAAGGTGTATCTTGATCAAAATATGATTCGCGACCATAACAAGTATATATTTACAGAATTATAATAATTAATACCTACATCTCTCTAAGTTAGAACTGGTTTATTGAATGACTTTTTCATGAAATCATGACATTTGAGATCAATATTTTGATCAAGATACAACCTGACACTGCCTGAAAATTGCAAAAAATGTAAGAAAATTTGAATTTCGCGGGTTACCTTTGCCTCTTTTGCGGATCCATATGAACCTATAATAATAATAAAAAATCAAAAAAATATTGAAGCAGCCGCCGCGCCCCCATCGGTCACTCGACGAGGGGCGCGCCCCACCGGTTCGGAACCCATGAGGTAGATAGACACCCATCAAATCCTTGAAGTTTCGCCAAATAGGCCCTCTTAGCCTTACTCCCATTTAGTAATAACTATAAGATTATTCTAGTATTACCTGAACTGATCTGTATTTGGGTGAATTTCGGAATGCAAACGCCCAAGCTTGTATCAGTTCGAGGATCTTGCTGCGAAGGTTGTCATGCTGTGTAGTCTTCACCAGGTCACGGAGCATTTCACAGAATGCTTTAGATGTCACTTCATCATGGACTCCTGAACCTGATAAGACAGAGGATTATTTAATGTGTGAAACCACAAATGTGAATCATTCAATGAGGTAGTGTGTAAACAGAGGATTGGCAATAATGGTTCCAGATTCTATACGAGTTGAGTATAATACGAGTATTATCATTTACTAGACATATTTCCTATGTATAGCTGGAAAAGAAAAATTATCTGTAAATTTATTTTACGTGTTCGTTTCAAAACACATTAAATTAATAACAGTACCTACTTATACAAGAAAAGAGGTCGTTGAGTTAAGGGCCTATACATACATTACGGTGCGGCGGCGTTTATCATACGCGCCCTCGTCGTCGACGCGAGTTCCATGGTACGCGCGTATACAAATAAATCGCCGCCATGATCAAAAGCCTTAAGGGTAAAAATTATAATAAACATAAACATTTAAACGTATTTAAATGTTCTGAATGTATGTAACTTAAATTAGTTTTCCTTCTACGTTCAATCGATTTACACTATACAAATTAGCTAATTGGGTCATATGGCAGTGTGAAGATATATCTTGTTTTATTATAATAGTGGAAATTCACTGCTCAATTTGAAATTCCTAATAGAACAAGACAAGAATTAATAATAATAATAGACAAGAATTCTATTAGCCCCTTCATGCATTGGCTTTATCTACTCAGTAACCTGTAGTAAAATTAGCCAATTATTATTATTTTTGCTCATATTAACGCCTTAGTTCATAAAACAGGGAGGGGGGCAGCCCCTCAACAGTAGAGTCATTGGTGGGAATTCCATGTTACTGTTATTATGTTAATAAGTTTTAACTCTGAAGATAATGACGCCATTTTCATTAGAATGTTATCTTAATTGGATATTCGGTAAATTTCTGGACTTATTTACCTTATAATTAAAATGTTATAAGACTGACCAACTTTGGTCATTATAATGAGAATTTGTGTAGTTAACAATGACAATATGCACATTTCTAAGTTCCAGCATTGTTAAATTATAATTTAACATACAGATAAAAATATGCATGGAAGCCAACCCCAACGTAGAGAAGGGGAATAGGCTAGGCAGATTGATACAGATAAAAATGACTATAGTAAATAAATAAGTTAGCTTACCACAATTTTTGACAATACTCTCAAGGGTGAGCAAGGCAAACATAGCCTGGTGTGGGTTTGATGAATACAGTTTCTTTTTGACTGCTGTCACTGCATATTTTGGTCTGTAACAAGTATTTATAACAATACATACAGCAGATTACGCCTGTTTTCCCCAAAACATTAAGGAGGTGTACCATTATAAACCCACATTTCGCCAGATATATTTATGACCCATGTAGTAGGTGGCCTGAGCCTACTGCCGTCAACTGGGCACAAGTAACAAGCATTTATATTTGGATATATTATTTAGGACATGCAAAATCGTTCTACTCGGTCAAAGTAATAACAAGGCTGTGGTCATACTGTGACGTTTTAGCTCCAATTAGCTGTTGAAATAACTAAAGATGAGTCACATAACGTAGGAGTTGCATACAATATGATAACACCTTAATGTGAAGTCAGGATGTCTGCTTTCATTGTGAGACCTATTCTTCTATGATCTCATAATAGTTTAGATTCATTGGATCAACAATTTTCACTCTGCTTTTGTGTTGTGTGACATAAGATAATATTGGACACGCATGAGAACATAGTGCCACTTAATTGATTTAATTGAATCTCATACTATTTATATAAATATAAGTCTCTAAAGTGTTTATCAGACTTAAAAAGTACCTATTAAATTTTATTTTATTTTTATTTCTCATCCAGTAAATGTTGTTTTTATTGAGCAAAATAAGTTATGCAGTACATCTCTAAGTTAGTTAGTAATCATAAAAACATTGTGAGAAATCACATAGCAGACTAGAATACTATTAGATTCTCATTAATTAAAGCCAATATTGTAATGAAAATTTTACAAATTTAAATAAGCAGTTATAGCTATGTATTTATACCAGGAATTTAGGGGTCATTCAAGATAGAAGACATAATTAGGTAAACAATATTTGACCTTTTCAAACATTTATGATGTTAGTCATAAAATTACTTACGAACAATCATTCTGTCTAATCAAATCACATATTTGTAGGATAGTCGGCCAATCGGGATCCAGGCGTAGATTACTTGTAGCTTTATCTAGAACAAATTATTTCACCATTTTAGAATGGTAATCAGCAGTATTGATAATGGGATGTGTATGTTTCTGAAAGATATTGTGAGTCATATCCACAAAGTATAGCCTTATTATAAGACTATTTCGGAAGAAAAATTAAGAAAGCTAAATGCTAATCAGAGAAAACTGCCCAGTAAAATCGTGACAACGAAGTTGTAATTTTTGTTGTGGACGTACGCGATGATGCGAAACAAAGCAATTACATTTTTGTTACTCACCAAGCAACTTATCAAAATTATTAGCTCGAAACATCTTTTCCTATGAAAGGCAATAATAAACTTTTGTTTTAGAAAATCAACAGTGATTGATTCGATGGACAGAAAAATGACAGCACAATTTTGTCATTTTTTATTTTTTGTTCTTTAGGTTGGCAATAATGAACGTCATTCGATGACAGGGCTGCTATAAAAAATAATCGTAAAATAAATATTGAATACTGGCAATGTACACTATTAAGGTGTGGTTTGGTTAATTGGCATTTTTTTTGTTTTCAATAGATTGATTGATCAACAGATTTTCCTGCAGATTTGTGCACAAATTAATCTACCTAATACTTTGTACGTGTATGAAATAAGTGTAGTAGACTCCGCACTACCACTCAAGTCCGATAGACACGGCGCTAGCGTCTATGTCTTTGCACAAAATGTAGTTCCACTATTTTCCGCTGGACTTCAATCTGACTGGTGGCGCGGACTCTAGGTATTTAAATAATACACTTACATGCCCATAGATAATCACTTAAATACGCAAATGCCCGAGATTTATTCGAAATTATAGAAATGTCCACATTCTAAATATATCGCTAATGTATGTTGATCTGGCAGAGACCATTCACATGCCGTTCCAATATTGCCCTATAACTATGCGTTTGCACTGGCGAAACATTCATAACAAAACATGTTGAAATCTTGACTTTCTGTCAATGTTCCATAAATATGTACAATGTTTGGCAGGACTCGAGATTTCAAAATATTTTGTTGTGAATGTTTCGCCAGTGCAAACCATTGAGATAGAAAAAATATATGTCTATGGTGCAAACGCATTGTCTGTCCCTTGTCATGTTGGCATCATTGCTTGTCAAGCTTACTTTCTTACTTTTTGACTTGACGGCTCTGGTGTTGCTATTGGAAACATTTATTACGTATTACGTATTTGATACACTTTCGAGACAGGATATTTTTAACCGACTTCCAAAAGGAGGAGTTTAACCATTCGGATGTTTTATATACTTTTTTTTATATGTTCTATAACTCCGTCATATATAGACGGATTATCAAAATTCTTTTTTTGTTTGAAAGGGTATACTTCCGAGGTAGTCCCATTGTCCCCATCAGGTCAGGAAATGATGATGGAATCCTAGAGAAATCGAGGCAGCTCTTCAAATATTATAGGCCCCCCCAATGGCGATTTGGGTATTTTTTTAAGAGTATGCAGTTTCTCTCGGAAAGCACCATTTGGTGAAGTGGAACTGATGATGAAGACCACAGAAGGCCAGCGGAACTACTCAAAAATAAGTATTTCACGAGTTGCGATTCGATTACTTTAAGTTGCCAAGCAATTTATGCTCGTCACAATGCTTATGGAGAAGTGGAGCTGATGGTGAAGTACCCGGAGAACTCCTCAACGATTAACGTCCCTGCATCGGGAAAAACAATGTTTTGTAAAAAGTGATGATCAGTTGACATTAGGCTGTTGTAACTTAAATACATTACAAACCGACTCACTAAAAAGCGAGAAACAAAAGCAGTCGAGGTCTTTGGTTTTGTATTTTCGTTATTTGCCTCCGACTTCCGAAAATTAAGTCATTTTTCACTTTGTAGTGTTTTTTGGAAGTAGGTTGTTTTTTTTTTTGTAAAAAAGTTAATATTGATATAATAGATATATCGAAATAATAGATATCGCCTAAAAATATCGATATAACGAACAAAAATATCGATGTATCGGTACATCATTCTACAAACTTATCACTGGGCCCTTTAGGATGATATGCAGAATGTAGGACCTCTCTTCGGATAGTTTAGGTTTTCTTTGAGCGTTAAAGGAATAGAACTTACTGAAGCGATTTATGCAAAATAGCCAGAGAAAAAAAAAACAACCGACTTAAAAAAAAAAAACACTAAAATGACTTTTTTACAAAACAAAAACCACCGAACTCCACAAAAATACACTTAAAAGTGAAAAATAACTTTAATTTCGGAAGTCGGTGGCAAAAATGTTTTATTTTATTCCACAAAAGCAATATTGTGCTTTTGTGGAATAAAAAGCCTACGCCCGTTGCCAATAAGAGTAGCTATAAAACATATTATTAGAGTCCGTATTCTAGTAGCAACCCTTTTTTTTTTTTTTTTTGGATGGGAAATCATCAAATGACTTCTCCCGCTCTGGGCAGAGCGAGAGGGTGTGTCAGACTTTTACTGACTAAAACCCACCCGTGTTCCTTCCGTTGCCTGTGTGCCGGGGCCGCGTTATCTCTTTCGGACAAACCCGCAACCCCAGCAAGCATTGGTCTTTCGACCCCGTCGGTTGTTGCTGACATCTCTTTGAGGCGCGCGTGGAACACAACGCGCCGTCGACACGGGCCTGGTCCTTATCGGAAGGCGAGCTGCCCATTGCTCACCGTCCGCAAGCCCGCGCCTACGGTGGCCGGAAGTCGGCTCTCGACTCCCGACGCCCGGGGCGTCTCCTGCGGCGACTAGAGCCGCGAGGGCGTGCAGCTTGCATCTCCCTCGCGCGCTCCGCCTCCTCCTTCGCGAACATAACTGCTTCGCAGAAGGAGGTGACGGCCTCCCATGCACTCTCGCTCCGAACCATGGCCTGAACCAGGGCCGGACGCGAGAGATCGCCGCCGCCGATCGCCTCCGTGAGGACACGGCGGTAGTAGCAACCCTAGCAGTTACATGTAGCGTCTGTATTAGATAGAGACTATTGCAGCACGCTTAGCATGACCACAATAGAAACGAGTTTTGTCGACAGAAGAATAGACAAAATGACAGATAAACAATCACAATCTGTCATTTTGTCTATTCTTCCGTCAACACAACCCGTAGAAAACCAAAGAGTAAAGTAACTATACAGAGAAAGAGTAACAACTCTGTGGTAAAAATTGCATGTATGGAAAGTGCTGCCACCTTGAGTTTGGTGGGTGAACTAAGGCTCTATTCTACACCTACATAGGTATGTTGGTGTATAATAGAGCCTTAGTTAAATCCTCATAATAAGTATGCATAGCTAGGTAGCTATGCATACTTATTATGAGGATTTACTATTCTTATTAAATTTACAGATATCTCATTCAACTCTTTGTCCTAGTTTTTTTCTCATATTAAGAAAGAACTCTTGCTTCACTATCGAAGACAAAAGTAACTGAGAAATCAGGACAATCTGTAGAGAGAGTCTGTATTAGGGTCATAATCAGTGAAGTACAGAATAATGAAATGAAAAATGATTATCAGACAAATTAATTATATTAATATTTCCTCTTTCTACTACAATATCTGTAGCAACTGCCATACTCAAACTTATTACTTGAGCCGCATTTTTACTAAGTGTTCATTGATCAACTTGTGCAGCATACTCAGTTCTGATGGACCAACTAGGTGTTTGGTTTGAACTGATAACCCAGGCAAGTTGGTGATATCAGTCAGAGGTCTGGCATAACTAGATTGTCTTCTAGGCCCACAGTAGCTATGGTCTGTCTCCACAAAGGTACTGATTGTTTGCTGAACACCTGTAACATACATTGCAATATTATCATCAGTTTTACTACCCACCTACTTGTCTTAAATTATACAAATTTAGCTGGTACTTTGTGTAGCTGTCTAATTTGCCCATCCTTATCATCAGCCAGTCGAATGAAAACAATGTGTGCTCACAATGTGGTGTTTCGATGCAAACTCAGTCAGTGTGAAGTAGCTAAGATGTTCCATTTTGACTACATAAAATAGTTGTTTTTAATTCAGTAATTAATAGTTGTTTTTACTTTTATTGTAGTTATTTGACGAGCACAACCAATTGATTGCTAATCTGAATCAATTTGGTATTGTTATAAATGTTGTTCTGTCACAAATATTGATCTTATTTTACTTACGATTCAATTTAACTGTTGGTATTGTTGAACAAATAAGATGACCTCCAGTTGTCTAGAATGTGGGATCAAAATGGTGATCACATACTCTTTTGTTCTTATATATCTTCGTACGGTCACTTTCTAGTAACCTTGCTGCCAACAGCCGCTATCCAAGCAGCGAACCAATCAGGGCGGTTGACGGGTCTTGGGAACCGGTGAAGGGGTACACCATAGGTAACTGAAAATTGAACGAAATACATGAATATCAGAATATGGCTAAATAAAATTAAATGATGGAATAACATACTTAAAACTTTTTCTTGCTTATATTAAAGGTAATATGGTACGGTACGGTAATAAACACTTACCTAAAGCATCACAGCCAAAAATACAGTATTTTCTTCGGAGTTCACTCATGATAACAAAACAACATAAAGGACCAACGAAAAACAAAGTGATAACAATATTATGAAATGAAAACAAAACAAATAACAGTAACAAGTAACAATTTTAACAGAAATAACTGAAATAACTGAGAAATAACTCGGGAAGCGTATCAAATTAACGTCGGGAAAGCCGGAGTTGACAATGTCGCCATGGCGGCTACGCCTATGACATTTGTTTGACAATTTGACAAATAAGACAAAATGGCTGCCAAGTTTGTTTATCCCACCAAACTTCAGATGTCGCCGTCGTCTATGGAAATTGATGATAGTGCTAAGTGTGCCCCCCCTGTAGAAAACCCGTTTCTATGGTTGTCATGCTACGCGTGCTGCTGGCAGGTCAATCCCTAGCCGGGCAGTGTTTTTGGATTTTTCCATTTGCATTTTGTCAGTAACAACGCTAGCAACCCAGGAGACTGCTGGGTTTGTGCCCGGTGCATGGTAATGGACTCGTACCCTTTATTGCCTATACTCACTTCTGCTCCAGCTTTCTGGCACAGGCGTGAGGTTTTCTTAAACAAAAATAGGTAGTCATGGGGGGTGTTTTCTCGTGGACCTACTTTTTTGTCCTACCAGTAGGTCCACGAGCGTATATTATTTCCGTTGGTCCTACTGAAGTGTTGAAACCAACATGAACCTCCTTTATAAAGAAATTAGACTAGGTGTGGGGGTTTAAAGGTCATCACTCATTATAACAGCACCGCTCCGAAACAGCAAACAACTTGTCATTCATGGTAGTATTTTAAATCAACGTATTAAAATAAATTTTACGATGCGAATACAGCAAAATGGACAGCTCGAGGGCAGCACTCACCAGCCGCCACACATCGCGCCGACCGCGCGCTTCAAGCGAGCAGTCCGCTCCCCGGCGAAGAAACGCAAGTGGTAGTGCTCGGCCATCGCTCCTCCCCGCTGGTTTCGTGCCCGCCGCGTCGTCCACGTGGAGACCCCTTGCTGCCCGTTCGCGGACCTATGTCTTATGTCCTAAGTTCTTCCAATATTCTCCTTCTGCTCGTTTTTCTTTTAACATGTTATGCACCCAATATCTCCTTTGCTTTTGCAAATTATTCTCTTCATCGTCGAGTGCAATAGCTATGATTCGCGTAAAGTACACTGGGACATACCTATTAAAGTTGTGAGAACTGTGTGATGTGAATAAGGAATCTTAATATTTACAATCAGGTAAATATATTTTTATTGGTTCTTCACCGGAGAGCGGGCTGCTCGCTTGAAGCGCGACGTGTGACGGCTCATGAGCAGCGCGCTGCCCGCGAGATGTCCACTATACTGAGTTGTCATCGCAAAATATATTTTAATGCATTTTATTTAAAATCGAGAAGAGCGGTG
This sequence comes from Agrochola lota, assembly GCA_947364205.1. Lineage (NCBI taxonomy): Eukaryota > Metazoa > Arthropoda > Insecta > Lepidoptera > Noctuidae > Agrochola > Agrochola lota. The sequence continues at coordinate 8,787,844 of OX376223.1, read as the reverse complement.
CTTTTATAATGAGTGATTACCTTTAAACCCTCAAACCTAGTCTAATTTCTGATATACCTCCCACACCAAGTCTAATTTCTTTATACAGGAGGTTCATGTTGGTTTCAACACTTCAGTAGGACCATAACATACCCTCGTGGACCTACTGGTAGGACAAAAAAGTAGGTCCACGAGAAAACACCCGTCATGGGGACCGCCGACAGAAGTAAAAACTTAAAACTGGTATATCTAAGCGACATCTACCTATATTCTATGTTTAAAGACTCCGGCGTGCGGTGACACGAATCTATAAGTTTACCCCCTACCAAAAATCGCTCAACGCGCTTATAGAAGTTTTCACTTTAAAAAATGGTTTTGTTCGCTGGGTCTAGTATATAGATACTTAAGTATTTCTTGGTGTCCGCGACTTCATTCGCATTAAACACCAACCGTCTGTTTCACCAGGTTGAATTTCAACAATCCTTTCGAAAGGCACCTAACTATACCTACCTACCCTTTTACAAAATGAACATCTTCCAAACTTGTTCGTACCTTCAATATTGTGGTTTAGGTTTTGTGCTTTACCTCAAACAAAACTGTGGTATTGGGCCAGTGGACCGGACATATCTGCCGTATGTCAGATGAGTTGTGGGCTAAAATAACCACTGATTGGGTCCCATTAAAGGCTAGCAGCATCGCGGCAGAACAAGACGAAGATGGAGAGACGAACTTGATTCCTAGTGTAAGAGCTGGCCCGCCACAATGGCAGAGGATAAACATGAGTAGAACAGGGAAGGGAAAGGGAGGGTGGTCTTTGTCCAGCAGTGGGATATTACAGTCTTAATACATAGATATCATTTCGGAAACCTACCTATCAAAGATAAGTAGGTTTAAAATATTTGGAAAACGTTATCCAAGAACAGTTTTTTGAGATTTCAACACAACCTTAGTTTTGTTTCTCGTGCAGACTAGCGCGACGCGACACCGGTAATTGTTCCACCGTGATGTTTTCTTAGAAATTGTTTTGTTGGAGTCGCGTCGCGCAGATCTGCACGACACTTTACCTTAAACCTGAAAGAAATTCCAAAAAAAATCAGCTGCTCCATACATTTTGTTAATCTGAACACAATTTAAGGAGCAGCAGATTTTTTATCTAAACAAAAACGTATGCAGGTAAGTCTTGTTTAATGCCTAGTACCTACGTATAACAATCAATAACTTACAGAAAAGCAGAATACGTAGTTAAATGATGGCACGATATTTTTCTAGTTCAGTTAACTGATAAAAAATTTGAGAATATATGAATCACCTTGGAACATATTACTTTTATATGTTTTGTATCATGCAATTCAGAAATCTTATCACTGGCTGACACACCTTAGGTAACAAATTCGTACTACTTACTAAGAACTGAGAAGGAATGAGTTTACTTATTTTTCAACATTACGACAGTTTTGTTGTTTGTAAACAGATTCAACGTTTTATTAGTTCTGGAGTTTAAATGGATTTATTTGGCCGTGTAAATGTGTGTTTGAGAGTGAGTTTGTGATAACTGTGATAAGTGAACAAAAACATCGAAGACGATGACTGAATACGTGAAAAGATATATAAAGGAACAACATGAGTTAAACAAAAAACTACTTTTGAAATTCGACGCAGATTTGCGGATGAGTAGAGCTCAGCTAACAGTGGCAAAGATAATGGTGACAGCATTGGAACGTGACATAACGGCAATGAGGACATTGTATCATGATTTAATGGAACTTAGACAAATAATAGTCCTTTTAAATCCACATTTACAAAAGACAAGGTAAAACGATAAGGAAAAACTTCTCAAGAAATACTAATTTTTAATTTTCTCAAATTATTTCTATAGAAAATATTTAATCGTTCAGCAGAACATAGTGGTGTATTAACAATATATGTTTCGTCAAACTTGGAATAATCGATCACAAAACCATATTTATCTTTCTGATACTCGACCATGTCAACAAAACGATGACCCCAAAGAATTTCTTGGGTGGTGTAACTTGACTTCACTTGGACAGGCTGTCCAGTTGATTCTATAGTACCTTCAAATACTACCAGAATTTCCATATCTGCCTTCAATATGTCGGAAGCAGACATTGAGAAAAATGGACTGTTGCCATCTATAGTGTGCACAGCAGAAACCGGGAACATAAATGATATATTCTCGCTGGAATCCATGGAAAGATCTAGTTTTATTTGATCATCCAACACATTGATGGGGCTGTGTCGAATCAAATAAGCTTGAACATTGCCCGCTATGATCCTCGATTTCCTGGTATTCCCGACTCTAAATATCAAGCGTAAATTACGATCTCTTTGGTTGATGATGGCATTCTTTGAAAATAAGAGCGTTTGAGCTCGATTCTTCGGTCTTGTTAATTTAGCGAATACAATTCCAACAATGAAAGATTGTGTGATAGTTCCGATAATGCTCTCGATACACATTGTGAACATAGCTGAAGGACACTCGAGTGTGATCACTCTAGTGCCGTAACCGATTGTCGTGTGGATTTCGATGCTGAAGAGGAATAACGATGTGAAACTGTAGATTTCTTTCACACAAGGAACCCAGTCGGAAGAATTGGTAACGTGTGGCATATGTTCCGGTTCGAAGTCACCGTGCAGCTCTAAGATAACCCACCATATTCCAGTAAACGCTAGCCAAATGATGATATAGGTAAGGATGCAGTAGAAGAGGGTCCATCTCCACTGAGCGTCAATGAAGGCTTGTATGATGTCGGGGAACACATGATATTTAGATTTTTTCCACTTCTCCAAATTAAATTGGCCAGATTTAAAAACGACGCGACCTACTTTTCTTCTTCCTGATTTTCGTTTTTGACTGTTTCTGTAAAGACGTTTGATTTTTAACATAAATAGGTAGGAATCTGTATTAAATAAGTAAATATTATTGATACTGTGTTTTACTTACCTGCAAAGTCGACGCTTATTTACACTGGCTCCTGTTCCGTTTTCAACTTGTTCTAACTTACACGGGCATTCATTAATTAATTTCGTTGTTTCGGCAAAAACCATTTTCCATAATAATATTTTGTATTTGATATAAGAAACCGTAAAATTATTATCTCATTATTATGATGTGATTACTCTCTTGTCTGCGCAGTAACTGATATATAAATCCTTCCGCATAAATATCTTTGCGTATATTTGAATAAAAAGATAAGTAGGTAAAACATGAGAGCTGTTCTTAAGATCACATGTGAAACTTTACGACCAGTGTGACTGACGCTGGATAAAGGTAAGTATACACTAGAGCATTTTGTAGTGCATTTCCATGTAATGTAACGTTCTTACGTATGGTGTACAATACAAGCAAAAGCTAAAATTTAAAAAAGCGTTTCCGTATAATGTAACGTTCCTGCGAATGCTCAACGCTCGGCTCGGCGTAGGACACACACACACTTGAATTAACAAAAAAAAACAGTTAAAAGCTTAATATTTCGCAAACAGATCCCTGAATCCAAAAATGGTTTTAACAAACTCACAATATTTTTGAAGACTAAAGATACCTCACAACTTGGGGTAGATGAGGAAAAAAAAAACATCCCCACTTTACGTGTAGGGGAGGTACCCTAAAAAAAATATTTTTCTTGATTTTATTTTACCACTTTGTCGGCATGATTAATACGAGTATGTATTCATATGCCAAATTACAGCTATCTAGTACTAGCCGTCTCTGAGCTAAGCCGCGGACAGACAGACGGACAGACAGACAGACATGGCGAAACTATACGGGTTCCTTGTTTACTACGGAACCCTAAAAACGGCGAATATTCGATGTTCTGTTAGACTGTTACAAGTGAATGCTTTAGTCTATACTAACCTTTATGTGATTGAATGTTCCATTTACCTAATAATATTATTTGTACTAAGAACGTGCATACATGCACCTGTGGAAACTCACGCCTTTTTCCGATGCTGGTAGGTAGAAACTAAATAACGCCCTGCTACGATATTTATATTATTCTTCCAGCTACCTATCTAATTACGTAACACATTTTCGTAAACGATTACGACTAATCTGTTTCATTTTGACAGTTAAACAACATTCACTGCGTTAAGGCTTGTGCAGACCAGCGCGACTTGTCGCGCGACGCGACACCGGTTATTGTTATACCATGAAGTTTTCTTAGAATTTCTATTGTACGAGTCGCGTCGTGTCGTCGCGTCGCGTTGGTCTGCACAAGCCATTATTTACATTGTTGACCAGATTTTTTTTCTCGATCTTATGAAGCAATGGGTTAGCAATCTGTTTCAAAACGATTCAGATTCTGATTGATCGTGTATTACGTAAATAGGGTACTGGTCAGTAGCTACTATTATTATTAGTGTCCGACCGGAGCTTCGTTTTCGTTTTCAGCCATTTTCGGCCAAAAAAATCATGATTTGGTCATATTTTGGTTTTCGGCGATAAACCCGCCGAAGTAATTATTAATTGTGCTGTTCTCAGTTTCACAGGAGAGGGAGAGAAGAAGGAATTTATAAGTATTACCTTAAGTCCCAAACTACACACATCAAAAGTGTCTAGGGATCATGTACATTTTTAACTATAAAAATATCCAATTAACATTTACCAAATCTAGTCTTCCAGACTGGCTTCTTACTTTAATTCCTATGTTTAAGTTAACCACTTATCACAATATTTTATAAAAATAAAGAAAAATTGCAATTTTTGCAAATTGTGGGAATTTAACGTAACTTAATGTCGTCATTAAATGGAAAAAAAAAATGAGGATTTTTTAAATTTTTATTGTATAAAAAGTGTGTTTCCACCACTAACACGAATCACACAATCACAGCGACTTGGCATGTTTAAAATCAGTTCATCAAAATCACTTTGAGTAATGGCCGCCTACGTTCTATATAACAAGTAAAAAACTTGTTAGGGGGTATGCACGGCATCCATACTCGGCAGAGCTCTTCTTTGGAGCAAATCCCATGCGAGCTAAATTGGGTTGAGGTCTGGCGATTGAGCAGGCCACGGCAGAACGTTGATGCGAGCATCGGCAAGAGTGCGTGTTACGACTCTAACCGTGTGTGGACGTGCATTGTCGTGCATTAGTCGAAACAAATCACGTTGTTCACGTCTGAAACAATTCTCTCCGCATAAATCTGAGTAAATGAGATCGGTTCTTCCACCGATCCAAATACCGGCCCAAACAATTATTGTTATCCGGCCTCATACCGAAACGAGGTTCATCGGAAAAGCAAACACAACGCCCATTGTAAACGGGCCCTACGATTGCGGGGTGCTATAGGTGGAACTCTCAGCGGCCTTCGGGAACGCAAACCCACTTCACGTAAACGTAAATTTCGGATGGTTTGGTCGCTTATCAGCAAGCTTGAAGAGCTGTGGAGCCTCGTAGCCAACATCATGGCGGTCATGGACCATGGTACGATTCCGTCAAGCAGTATTTTGGATGTACCGGTCCTGTCTGCGAGTGGTGATGTGAGATCGTACTTCATGTTGCTCGGCCACGCTGCCCATGATACGATAGCGTGTCCAGATGCGGCTTATGACGCTCTTTGTAGTGCCAAGAGCGACAGCCCCAGTACGTTGCCTGGAACCAGCTTGCAACATTCCGACGGCTCTCATCATCTCTTCTCGTGTCAAATGATCTCGTCGTTCCATATAAGAATTTTTTATGGTTTTGTAAAAACGCTATTAAACATGTTTATAGTAATCCTGATTGGCAGTTGATTTTCTATTTTTAATCAAAATTTAAAGAAAATTCTTTATTCAAATAGTGAAATTCACTCAAAAGAATCAATAACGACCGAAAAAAGTTAAAATAATAGGTAATCCTCTACTCTAAAACGTACTTGATCCCTAGACACTTTTGATGTGTGTATCTTAACTGCTAAATAACTTCAAGGTGCATGGGTTTTTAATTTACGAGTATTTTAATAATATTAGGCTACTTTGTTTAAATATCTCGGGACCTTTAGAAGGCGTGAGGGGCCGAAGCCAACTCGCAGAGGCCCCTTCGACAATTTTAAATGGACTAAGGCGCCAACCGACGATTATCCTGATGCACTATGCAACAGGTACACCCAAGGACAACCCCCGGTTGCTCTTCTAGTTAATAGTATATATAGGTGATAAAGAACTTCGGAACATCATACGCCGCACTTTGATCAATTATTAAAAGTTAGCATCCCATAATTATTTTTGGTCAATATGTCGGTAGTTCGAAAAATCCTTTTATTAAGACCTGAAGGCCTGAGGCTCTTTCTCACATAGGGTCGCAGCATTATGCCTAGCGATGACCTTTTTGCGTGGATGTGACGCATATTTCCTCCCTACTTGTTATTTTCGTGTAGGTATTTGTTCTTTCTTTGCGTCATATTTACCGCAAATAAACTTATTTTCTTCCTTTCTTTTCTTATCCCAGTGCAGAGGTATAAGCACACAGATAAAACCGTTTGTCAAACAAATCAAAGGTTCTAACTAAACTATTCAGTATTAGAGGTCGCCATTTCGTCTAGCGACATCTAGCAGCAGATAGTTAAAATAGTGTGTGACATTTTGCGCAATTCCGTAGTAATACTGTAAGGATGGTTCCTCATTTAAAGGGTGTAAGGTGAAAGCCTTGCTCTTTACCAGGATCTAATGAACATCTAATAAGGTAAGATAAAACTAATCATCAGGCCAGCCCAGGTACTAACTTAACCATTTTTTTGTTTTTTCCTGGGTGGAAAATACTCATGGATGTCCTCCGCCCTGGGGCGGGCGGAGGGGTCTGTCAGACTCTTGCTGACTAAAAACCACCCCGGTGTTCCAACTCACACCTACGCTGGGGGTCGCGGGAACTTAACAATCTTTCTCAACCCCCGGCTGGCGCCGGCCCGCAACCGCGGGCCTCCTCGGGTCAGGGGGGGGGGAGTGAGGTTTTTGACTCCCCCGTGACGTCTTAGAGGGGCGCGCGTGGAACACTAAGCGCCGCCACCTCGGGTCCTGATGTGTGGGGGGCTACGGACGTCCCCGAGTCCGTCGCCCCTGGGCCCATTTAGGGGGGCTGGAAGAGGGCGTTGTCCGCCCTCCGCCGACGCCCGGTGCGCCTGCTGCGGGCCGGGTGAGTGGACGACCTCTCCCTCTCCCTTTCCGCAGCCTCCTTCTGCGAGACGACTGACTCGCAGTAGGAAACCACCGCGTCCCAGGACTCGTCGCTGCCGACCATCGCATTCACTACGGCCGGCAGCGACAAGTCACTGCCTACTTCTGAGACGAGGGCACGGCGCGGCTCTTCCCAAGCGGCACACTCTGCCAACGTATGCCGCGCCGTGTCCTCCCGGCAGTCGACGCAGTGGTGACACCGGGCGTCCGGCTCCCTGTTTATGCGACACAGATACTTCCCGAAGCAACCATGCGCCGAGAGCACCTGCGTCACCCGAAACGACAGGGAGTCGTGCCTCCTCCCGAGCCAGCGCTCGAGCACCGGCCGGACCCTCTCGATGATGTTGAGGCTGGCGGTAGGGCGTGAAAGCCTGTCCCGCCATTCCGCCACCAGGACCTCGCGAAGCTGAGACCGATGCAGCTCCATGTGTCGCCGCATCGGTCGCTCGCCCCGCGCCCTCGCTTCCTCGCGCCACCGATACGATGACGCGAAGGTACTAACCCAACCTAACCTAACCCGAAAGGAAACAATGGTATCCACAGTAGTTTGAATGTAAGTGTGAAATTAAAACACTTGGCACAATTCGAGAATGTGTTTCTTATTTTAGTCAACATTGACTTAAAGAAAATTCTTATTTTTCAGTACTCAAATTCTTATTAGTGTTGATAAAATAGTAACGATATTTAGATACGGTACTTATAAATGTTTGAGCAGCAATTTTATTTCTTGTATTTTCAACAAAATAATAGTCTACTTATATCTATTTAATTAACACTCTCGACTGCATCTATTTTTCATAGAGCAAGTTATTACATACGTATTGCAAGTTGACTCCAGGAGGATCACCGGCATTCATTACGTTTGCGCTAAAGTTAAACCTCGAGGAGTGTCACCAGCATTAGGTTTGAAATCTTGCCAAATTCGCAAAGAAAAAACTACATTTAAAATGAGCCCTCCGCGAGGGCTCCCGGCATCCCATATCGGTGACTTGAGTGAATCCTACAGGAGGGCTCCCGGCATTGAACGTGTTAATATACTAATAATAAACCTGAAGAGTTTGTTTTTGATGTGTAACGTCTTTCCTCTCGCTTTCCTGCAATCTGTGGGAGTGATTTCGTGAAAAGGGACGGAAGTGTGTGACAGGAAGCCGGGGAACCGCGCGCTATTTGATTTAACCAATGAGAAAATTCACGCAGGCGAAGTCGCGGGCAGTGGAAAGTTAAAGCGGGGCCTGGGGAGGAGGTACTTACCCTAATTATTGGTGCTATTTTTTTTTTAAAGGACACAAGTCGCTTGCCAGCCTGTGCCGGCATCGGTAAATATGGAAGAAGAAAATCCTGTATTTCATGACACCATTCGAAAGGGACAATTATATGAATCTCTCTCTAATAAACATTGTATCTTATTACCTATCTGTTTGGGCGACGGATCAAAAAATACAGGGTGGCAAATTATTCGTCGGTTGTTAAAAAAAAACAGCTGTTCCACACATTTTGACCGCGTAGGTATTGCACTTTTCTATGAAACATTGTTTTTTTTTATTAACCGACGAAAAATTTCAACGCTGGGAATTCAGAATCATGTACTGAATCCATGGTAACAGTTTTCGCGTCGATGTCCCTGTATAACGGACTCCATCAATCAGTTATTAATTGAAATGCAATCGAACCTCAAATAATTCCCATTTTATTTTCTTAAAAATATTATTAACAATCTCATGAATGCGCCTCTTTTTGTGAACCTCAACTTATTTCTATTTTGGTGTCCTAAAAATATGAGTACTAAATTTGTAAATAACTGTAACCAACTTGAATGTAGCCCTCGTTCGGGTCACGCGCGGTTTTTAACAGTTCTAACCTAACCTAAACCGTTTGGTCGCGGTACTCGGGGTGCCCTATAGGTTAGATCAGTGTTTATCAACCTTTTTCATGACGCGACCCCCATAGCACAAATTTTTTTTTTCGCGACCCCCTTCCTTCCACTGTTTATAATCTGTATTTTATTATAATACAAATATCAAATACGTACAACTTTTTATTGTTTTTTTATAGTGACGTATCGGCTAATTACATAATTAACAGACGTATTACACCTCCAAACGCCTCCACGGAAAAGCGATACGATGAATTTTTGGGACGGCGTATCCCACTCGCATCCTAATTAAATCCTAAGTAAATTTTAAGTCGTATAATTGATGGATTTATGAGGATCATGGCTACGAGGGTTTTTCCCAGTAGAGTAATTACGTTTTTAAATGCAGCTATAGATGAGGCAAGTTTGGGAACCAACCTAAAAGCAAATCTATTGGAATTATCTAAAGCAACAATACAAAGTTAGAAAAAAATATTTTTAATCATTTTGTTTAAAAATAATATTTTTATACTTTTTTTTTCTTTTACTGAGGCTTTGCGACCCTCTTATAGAGGCTTGAGGCCTCACAGGTTGAAAAACACTGGCTTAGTTAGTGCATCAACTGTGAGAAGAGGCCAAAAAGTTAAAAAGTTAAAAGGCTCATTTATTAAAAGAAGTTTGCATCGATAGAAACCCTAGTCTTTTTGAGGTTCATTCATTTAAAAAACCGTATAGATTAAAAGCGCATATATATTAGAAGGTCAATAAGTTTTTCGAGGATCCGTTACATATTTCCCGTTATTATTCCGAAAGAGAAGGAGTTTAAAATTTAATACAGGAGAGTACCACATACGCAATTATTTGATTGCATCAACCCTCAATATTGTAGACATTTTGTAATTCCTGGCATTTCCATGGCACCATCCTGGGTCGTTTTGTCACGGTCGGCAGGATGCAATATTCAGCCCGGACGAAGTGTTGCCAGTGTGGGAATCATTTCTATTATTGTACATTTTAATATTTAGATGATTAAAGCTGTTAGAGAAAACCCTTTCATGGCGTAGAAGAGTTTTGTCAAGTAGGTCTTGTCTATATACAGATTAACTGGATGGATTGCCGACATATTACTAATAACCCTGTATGTAAGCAACAGTCTCCATTATTTTATAGGGTGGCTGGTAATTAGTGACAACTGTTACTATGGGATTAAACCTGAAATCGCGACAGAAAATGTTCCCTACATTTTGACGAGTTATGCGAACATAAAAGTAGGTAACAACTGATTTTTCTTTCGCGATTTCAGGTTTGGTAAAAAGTGGATAAGTAAAAGTTGTTCATAATGATGAGTAAAGTCACGTGTTTAAGTATCGAACAATAATTACCAGTCACCCTATATAGTTGCAACGTGCTGCGATTGCAAATCTGTCTTTCAAGTCTGGTTATTACCTTTAAAGGACATCTTGAGGAGTAACAGCTACGATTATGGTAGATTAAAAACTGGTAAACATTTTGGCAGCTTTTTATGTGAGAACGCTAACAAACTTCAACTTAACTTTTAAACTTCTCACTTCCTTTCATTCACGGTACCCAAACAGGAAATATAATACGTAGGTATTTGAAAATTCCCTAAACCCACATCTGGCAACTCTCTGGAGGCGGAAAGAGCAGTGGCCATGACAGAGGAAAGAGCAACGCGACACGCGGGGAACGTAATTCGATAATCGCCGTGCTCTTGAACGCCGCGCTGTCATCCATTTGTCATGTTGACTGACTCGACGTGCTGAGGATGTTACACGTATTACGAAGAGTCATCAACGATATGTTGATTGTTTAGTTCGCACCTGAGATCGTAGAAGCAAGTGTGATGTGACAAAATATTGCAATTGAAGACATTATTTGTTATTTGGAGCGAGGTAGTACTTTGGAAGTTGAATCTTGGGAGTCGGCCCCGCCAGCGTCCGCGTCAACGATGAAGCATCCTTCTCCACCGCCACACCCTCGTCAGGTCTTGAGAGACGAAGACGTGGAGCAAATCCTCAATCGTCTTTGTCCATCTTTTAGGTTATAGCTGCAAAAACGATTGGTACAACATTGGTATTTCTACTAAAAAAGCTAAAATTGTAGAAAAATATAACTTACTAATATTACTTAAATATTTAAATAAAAGTATTATACAATTTATTTCATTAAAAGTATTAAAAAATCCTATTAATAAAGGTAAAGTAACAAATAAAATAATAAATATATACTTGCATAAAAACTACATAGCTGAACTTTTTTATACGGAGCCCACGGAGCAGATGGTTGGGGAGGTAAAAGAGATAAATAGAAAGAAGCAAATAATTTATGAGTTATAGAAGCTTGTGTGTTTCCATATCTTAATATGGAAATAATAATTTATATAGGCCAATAAGTCTTAGTCTTATATTACAGAACCTTACAACTTAAAACTCCTTTAAAGCCTTTTTATTGGTTGAAGAGTGTTGAGTGAGGTTCTGAATACGAACCTTAGGTTGCTATGGTAACTTTATCACTAGGCTATATTTAATTGCTATAAAACAATAAAGTTTTTTCTTCCAACGGTGTAACAAAGGTTTGATCAATGCGCTGTCACGTCTAACGCATTGTATTGAATATATCAATACGGCATAAACATGTTTTATCATAATGATAATATGAATCTAGTTTTAATAGATTAGTAGATAGCTACTTAGCACATATTGTTGTAGGTACTCTATAAGAACAAATGCCCTTAAATTGAATTAGATACTCGCTGCTGCCCACGGCTCCGCCCGCGTAAACTCTATATTTTTTTCTAATATAAGTGTAGCCAAAAGCTCCTTATACCATGAACTATCTGCCAGTGAAAGTGCTGTCAAAATCGATCCAGCCGTTTCGGAGATTAGTCAGAACAAACACACAGACAGACAGACAAATATTTAAAAAAATGTTTTTTTGTTATAAGTACTGTACATACTTTCATATGCATTTAGTAAAAAGCTGTTACTGTGACATTACAAACGGACACTACAATTTTATTTGTTTGTATAGATATAGATATATGAAATAGGCTAAAAACTGTTCATACCAGTATTGTCTTTATTTACTGTTGTAATTCCTAATAATATAAAAGATAGTAAGACCTTCTCCCTCTAAAAACTCACAAGGTTCTAGTAAGATCTAGCTTTGGAAGACCACATATTGAAAACAAGTTTGATCTAAGTAAATCATTTTGTATTTTTCTGAAAAAATCTCCAGTAGATAGGTACAGTGCCACCTGTACCTAGTAATCACTAGTTACGGGTGGATACCGCCGTACTCAATATAGTAATCACTAGGTACGGGTGGATACCGCCGTACTCAATATAGTAATCACTAGGTACGGGTGGATACCGCCGTACTCAATATAGTAATCACTAGGTACGGGTGGATACCGCCGTACTCAATATAGTAATCACTAGGTACGGGTGGATACCGCCGTACTCAATATAGTAATCACTAGGTACGGGTGGATACCGCCGTACTCAATATAGTAATCACTAGGTACGGGTGGATACCGCCGTACTCAATATAGTAATCACTAGGTACGGGTGGATACCGCCGTACTCAATATAGTAATCACTAGGTACGGGTGGATACCGCCGTACTCAATATAGTAATCACTAGGTACGGGTGGATACCGCCGTACTCAATATAGTAATCACTAGGTACGGGTGGATACCGCCGTACTCAATATAGTAATCACTAGGTATGGGTGGATACCGCCGTACTCAATATAGTAATCACTAGGTACGGGTGGATACAATCGTACTCAATATAGTAATCACTAGGTACGGGTGGATACCGCCGTACTCAATATAGTAATCACTAGGTACGGGTGGATACCGCCGTACTCAATATAGTAATCACTAGGTACGGGTGGATACAATCGTACTCAATATAGTCATCACTAGGTATGGGTGGATACAATCGTACTCAATATAGTAATCACTAGGTATGGGTGGATACCGCCGTACTCAATATAGTAATCACTAGGTACGGGTGGATACAATCGTACTCAATATAGTAATCACTAGGTACGGGTGGATACCGCCGTACTCAATATAGTAATCACTAGGTACGGGTGGATACCGCCGTACTCAATATAGTAATCACTAGGTACGGGTGGATACAATCGTACTCAATATAGTCATCACTAGGTATGGGTGGATGCAATCGTACTCAATATAGTCATCACTAGATACGGGTGGATACTCGTACTAGGTAGATACAATCACAACCCTGTCTGTCCGTCTGTCTGTCAGTAACGTTTTCACGCTTTAACGGCTGAATGAATTTCAATGAAATTGAAAATTGAAATTGGCACACAGGTAGACCATGACCAGCCCCCTAATTGCGTAATACACGATCAATCAGAATCTGAATCGTTTTGAAACAAATTGCTAATCCATTGCTTCATAAGTTCGAATTAAAATCTGCTCAACAACGTAAATAACGCAATGAATGTTGTTGAACTGTCAAAATGAAACAGATTAGTAGTAATCGTTTACGAAAATATGTTGCGTAATTAGATAGCTGGGACAGGACATAGGATACTTATTATCACTGTAGGAGGTACCTACGTTCCCGTGGGCTAATTTGCGAAGCTGCGGGCAAAAGTTAGTAAGAAGTAAATATGCAAATAAAGCTTAGTCAAACGCTTAGGTCCCGCGTACCTAGACATTATCTATTGCAGTCGTAACGTTCGTTGCGTCTTGATAGCCAAACAAAGGCCCATCTACTCGGCTTGGTCGCCAATAACCAGTCTTTGTTCGCCAATCTGTATTTTTGTTCTCAACTGTACTGACCCACTGGTGTGACAAAGACTATATTTTTTGCAAGGAAGCTTTAGTTAAAGTACTACAATTGACTGTAACCGTCGTTTACTTGCTTGCTGTTGTTTTTATTTTATAAAGAGTTGGCTTCGAACCTTCTAAAAGTGCAAACCACAGTTTATAAAATATGATATAAAAAATGGTGTCATTTTTAAACAAGATGACATAAAATTTGGCGTATTTTAAATAAAAAAAATTGGGGTGGGTTTTCTTATGCATAAAATAAGCATAATTAGCATAAAAGTTCCCACTGCTGGGATAAGGCCTCCTCTCTGTGACAGGTTTTTCTTATGATTTTATCAATATTGAGAGATGTAAGAAAGTCTCAATGAAATTAATTAAACAAAAGAACAATCAATGAAGCAGTTCTGTTTCTCCGAAGAAATTAATCTCAATTTAACTGACTCCTTAAGGGTTTAAAACATAATTAACGTACCTACTAATTGACAACTTAACAAGTCCCCGCGCTGTTGAATCATTATCAACAAAACATGTGAATTTCGTAATAAAAACCTAAATGGACATCGATACAAATTATCGCCATTATTCACCAGCTACTTACAAACTGCAGTACATCCATCATTGATGTTACCATTACGAAAAAAATACATAACCATTTTTTTTAAGACCTTACGAAAGTTCAGTAAGTGACAACGGATTATGAGAAAATGGTAGATCATGATATGTTGGTTTTTGTATGAATTATTGACAGACAGACAAGCGACAAATGAGACATGTCGTAGTCGAAGAATGTCGGATGACAATAGAAAATAGGTGCGACTTGCGCAATTTTCGGGAGCGTGTGTCGACTGTTGTTGCTGACTGGCTGCTACTATTGCAACAAGTAAAGATATCTAGAACTATTCATGGTCCAACGAACTAAGTATGTGTTAAAAGTATGGACTCCGTACTTTCCAAAACTTGTCGACGTAAAATATGCTTCTATCCGTCATTGCTACCAGTCAGTACAGTCTACAGCGGCAAAAAAAGCATTTTTTCGGAAAAAAAATACTATCTGAATTAATGCATACATTTTATGAACCACCATGTTGCCAGTAATTGGAAATGGTAAATTTGAGTAGTGGGTAGATCACAGCTTGGCCGCAGAGCAGTGGAATGTCGCATTTCCCAAGAAGACTGTTGAATCTCGTTTAAATGAAGGTCAGCATAGAAATATTATGCTGACCTTTGTTTAAACGAGATTCAACATTACCTACATAATACTAGCACCAGTGGCAACCCTTGGCAAACTTTAATTAACCCTTATTACCTTATCTTTTAAACTAAACGTTTCAACGTTAAACCTCAAACATGGCCTCGCCAATACCATAATAGGAAACAAGATAAAGCAAAACTGGACATGCAAAATCTTATCTGCATAGTCTAAAAGCAAACGCAGTCAATTGTTTCCGAACGCGTGGACAGTTAAATAATCGCGGTTCACAATTGGAATAGGTACCGACGAGGTATACATGCTGCTGGCAGGCCAGTTCACGCTCTCCCGGCGTACGATGCGCACACGCATAGCGTATCAGTGACAACCCTAACGTAACCCCGCCCCGAAAATATCGATGTTGCCAGCGTACGTGATAGTATTTGTGAAAGTTGCAAGTGTAATGAAAAGCTCTGAAAATGTTCGAGTTTAATAAACGCGGTAAGTTTCGGAGACACGAATGTTTTTGATCAATCTTAATTCGGGACAACGTTAGTAGAATGAAAAGGAACGCTAACGTGTTCTGGAATAGTAAATTATGTAGGAACTTCAATCTTGTCTGCCGGTTAATGTCTGTATTTTCCATTTTCACGGTCCGATTCGATGGTTAGAGGTTAGTTTCAGATCAAACACAAGATAAACAAAGTTAATACAATTAATACTATCTCTATTCAATCTAAAATGGTATTCTACCACTGTACTAAACATACCTTCGTAGTCATAAAACTGCGGTTTCTAACCTACCTAAGCAAAATTAAACTATTTATCAGGAACAAAGTAACGATGACAACAGGTTTTAGCACCATACGTCACACAAAGTTTTGTATACAAAGAGGATATAATATTCGATCAAATGTTGCGCATTTTCAAGGTGGTTTTCGCGTAATATTTTTTATTAAAAGCCCAGAATATCAGGTTTTGCCGTGATTGCTATGCGAGTCTCATTTGAATTTCAAATAGTATAACAACGAACAATCATTGAGTAGTTCTATCTATCCTACGGCAACAGCGGAGACCCGACGGACGATCACGTCTTTACTCATTGTTTTGAACAGCTGATGTACTTAGAAACTTCTTGGAGTCTTTGATTCTCGATTTAATAACACAACAATCTTCAGGGCCATACAAGAAAAGTCAAACCAGGCCAGGTTTGACTTTTCTTGTATGGCCCTGAAGATTGTTGGGTTATTAAATCGAGAACAATATTAATCCAGAATATTAATTAACAATTGAAACAATATTAATCCTGTCAGTCAAATACATTATATCAGTCATCATTATTCATGTACATTAGCATAATCAAACAAATAGTGATCTTGCGATTTGGCACCATTTTAATGACATTTAGACCATAATTTATACTATAAAAATATTTATATTGCAAGCAACCTTCATCAGGATCAGGGTCTCGTTAGTTTATCTATCACGTTTACATTATGAGTAACATCTGGTCTAGGAATTCGAATTCCTTAAATTATTTTTTTGGTGGAATCAAGGTGTAATATTACAAAAGCCTTTTGTCCAAAATAAACAACGTGAGGGGATTTATTCAGATCATTTGTCTAGTGATGCTTCTCCTAGATCAATGGCCATTTGCATCTCATTGGCTTCCGTCATCTTTCGGTCTCTATTTTTGTTTGCCAGTCTAACGATGTTTGTTGTTGCTATCTGCAGGTTTTTAATATCATCATCGATGAGGAATTGTATAAAATGCATCTTCTATTGCACCTATTTGTGGAACACTACAACATGTAGGTGTAGAATATTACTTATTGTTGCTTGAGTGTCCATTCAGACCACGTAAGTCGAAAGTTTGTGTCGAATTCCTTTGATTTATATTCGTATTGAGATTATTGCTTAATATAGCCATTTGTACACAATGCCAGTGTTACGGACAGGCAAGTGCTCGACGGTTCTAGTTTCCATATAGCTCCTATTTGAAGTTTGTATTATGCTCTCTCCGTTGTTCTGCTTAAATAGAACA
Organism: Agrochola lota; assembly: GCA_947364205.1. Lineage (NCBI taxonomy): Eukaryota > Metazoa > Arthropoda > Insecta > Lepidoptera > Noctuidae > Agrochola > Agrochola lota. The sequence goes on along the minus strand of OX376223.1, from coordinate 8,770,774 downwards.
TGAACTGGTCCTTCATTTACCTCTCAAAAATTATATTAATATAGATCAAATACAATCTTAGAACAGGCTACATTTCTAACAAAAAAGGCAATACATTTTTCGCTATCTGCCTAAGCTGCACTAGACCAGTAAATAGGTTTCAAGGTAAATGTCTCGTGCATATACACTGAGTTAGCTACTGAACTCAGTAGCAGCAATGCACTCATACGTGCAAATATCTAGTATTTTTACGTATGAGTGCATTACAGTTTTCAAGTCCATTACACATATTGAGAATATTTTACCTGTTTGTTTCATTAAATACTCAAATGAAGCCTCTTCCTATACTTTTGTCCTATAAAGGAACAACATGAATCTTCTTTTAATTTGGCTAAAACTTTTGTTTACAACGAAACATTAATACGTAATTTATAAGCGCCTCTCTCTTAATAGTCTTAAAATATTTAGTAATAATAATATAGGTACATGCATAAAAAAGAGTGCATTAGGTTAGGCTGGCAGCCGACCCTTAGGTACATGGAATACCTACTTTAGTGCGAAAGCCGTATCATCGCCCATTTTTAAAGTTGGCAACGTCGCAAATAGCTGTCAAATATATACCAATCAAAGATTTGATTAATTTGGCAATATTACTGTATGGAAACAAGAAATGTCACTAAGTAGCGAACTAGAATATTAATAATGAATTGCAATTATTACACTGAATTTGATTTTGAACCGTTTTAAGGGCATTTGGAAAGTTTCAAATACTTTTTTTACGATATTAATTATTGCATTTTATAATCAATATTTTAGTTCACTAGTTAGCCATATTTCACATTTCCATAATGACAAATTAATCAAAACAGTTACTTAAATATTTGACAGCTATTTGCGACGTTGCCAACTTTTAGAATTAACGCTCCTTAACTCCCACAGCAAATAATAGCAAACTTGTAAATAATACAGTGACATTAACACAGCGTATGATTAGCGCAAGTAAGTGGAGCATGTAGGTGAGATGTCAGGCACGCGCCACACGTTAGCGTTGAATCACGTGGTCTTTAGCGGCCATCCATAAATTACGTCACACGTAAGGGGACGGAGGAGTTCAACAAAGTGTGACATCGTGAGACAAGGGGGGAACGAGTCATAAGCTTCGTAACGTCATATTTATCAATCTTATGTATTAATCCTCTAAGCTTCAACTCTAACGATTCACTTTTATAAATTACCAACTTTAACAATATGTATTATGAGGTTTAATTTAAAATTGCAAATATGTCAAAAATGACATCCTGTGACAAGGTCGGGCCTCCAAAAATCATGAAAATCGTCGGATGTAATTTATGGCCCCTTATTAATTCGTGAGCTGAGCCGGTGCGGTAGAACTAGGAGATCGGGCATGTCTTGTTGCCACTTATTGTTGTGTAATAGTTGATACTTTTTAGGTTCCTAATTATCATGAGACCGTAAAAGTCTCTGCTTGCACGTTTCCATAGCTCTATGTATTCATACAAAACTTTTTTTTTCTCCTACACTTTTTGAATATATTTTTTACATTATTAAACACAGCTAACTATTTACACTAGACACTAAATATACAAATAAATACAAAAAAAAAGGAAAATTCATAAAAACGAAATTTTGCCATAATCACAACACCCAACCAATCAACCAACGGATCTTTCGTAGTGCGATTATATGGGGTTACCATTGATCTTTATAAACGAGAAGCCCCAGACTTCTTCCTTCTAGTGCACTAGAAATTGTAAAACTACATAAAAGTGTACGGCAATAGATGCATCCGAATCGTAAAACTAAAAATCTGCTCTTTTAACCATGAATCCATAACAGCTACTCATAATCTCCCTGCCCCTGTCCCATGTTACTTGGGCCGTAGGCGTAGGCGCAACACGTTTTCTTTTTCCACTCTTCCCTGTCAACCGTCACGCTGTCATTCACTTAACTTCCTCTTCACATCATTCCTCACACAATCCATCCATCTTTTCTTTGAATTTCCTCTCGCGCTCCATCCATCAACATTTATATTCATCACTCTTTTAATCGCATGCGTTTCCAGAAAAGCTACTACCCTTCCAAAATAATAATATGATAAGGTGCTGAGAGTTTAAAGATGCCCATCCATAGATAAATATCACCCGTGTCTCCACTATTCCATTGCCTACTCAAGGATGCATATCAGGTACGGCTCGCAAATCCTTCCTTATCCTAAGAGCACGTCTTCCCTACCATTACCGCGCCACCCGGTCTACTCCTTGATATGCAATGGCCTCTGTAGCCCCATGAAGCATGAGGCTCCGGGGGCTACTGCAAATCTCGGGGTTCATTCGATTTATCGAGTCACTCACTCATTCAAGCTTCAAGCTATTCATCTTTATGCAACTCTTCCTCATATAATTTCCTTACCATTTACTTAAATATACCTAACCAGAATACCCGCGAAATTTCACGCTGTTGCATAACTTTTTAATTAGTCAAGATTTTTAATGTATATTCTTTAGGTCATGAGCTATCCGAATATCAAAAAATATTTGGCCTAAGTCTTAAGGGAGAGGCGTGCAACTTGATTCGCTATTACAATGTATAGTAAGTAGATATATTTATTTTCTGTTCATATTCCAGGCTTGACTTGATATTCTCCTCTATCCTAATAGTAATGGCTTCCTGTGACATTAATAAAAAAAATCTCTTGTCATGATCTATCCATGACGTTTGGAGAAGGGCCTAATCAAATCAGGGATTGGCTAACTCATGCTATCTGTATGTCAATTACTTTAATAGACTCCTGTCCCAATATAGACTTCCTGTCTGCAAATCGGTCACTTTGTTACTAGCCATTTTACTGAAGAACCTACATATATGATAAGGCCTGAAATGATGTTTCTATTGGCAGGTTCAGTATGTTGCTTTTTGGTAATCTAGATTTTAGTTATAGTTAGAATGCAGCTCTGTTATTAAATGTTTTTTTAAATTATGAGATTAGATTATTCCTTTATATATATTTATCTTTGCATTCTTTATTATCGAGATTGTCAAACGAGGAAAAACTGGTTGAACAATACAAATATACTATCTTTACAAATAGGTACAGCCGGCTACAAGTTTCCGCCGACTTAAGCACACAGCATAAAATTTTAAACAGACTGTATACGTTAACGTTTATATATTTTATACTCAATATAAAATTATGACATAACCTCGAATTTCTATAGAATTTTAAACATAATAGATACAGTGAGAGGACATGTACCTCAGCACCTGCACCATTACTGCACCTACTATACAAGTACAATGACAAATCGTTATAAGGTTAAGTCTGTACTCCGTGACTTAAACAACCCACTTTAAGTTGACGAGTGCTTAATAAATGAATGATTCTACTGTCATGTTATTATGCAAGCGCATTTATAAGTAGTGTTTCGTTTGATTGATTTCTTGAAATATTTTATTGAAGCGGCTTTATGTTATGTGTAAAGGAACGTCTAAATGCCTAAGGGCCGCTGCGAGCCACCAAACCAAGTATGTGTTTACCAATTTTGTCTTTCTTAGTGTAAGTGCTTTGGGTTGCAATCGGTCAATACCTTGGACACAAGAACTCGAAATCCGAAAATTTCCAGCTCGAAATAACTCTAACTCAGAGCTCAATCTCTAAAAACAGTATACCCCATAATTAAGCACTTACACTAAGAAAGACAAAATTTACCAATTTTGTCTTTCTTAGTGTAATTAATGGTTTCAAAGTTTTTATCTCTCCAGTGAATGACAAGGGCTTTTTTTTAAAATCCGTTATGGGGAAGCTCTTGGCCTGCATCTCACCTGATGGTAAGTGATGATCAGGTCAATTGTGGAAGCGAGTTTCACCCGGAATCCAAACCACAGAGTAACTGGCCATTTATCTCTAACTGCCGAAATACAACAATGCTGTTAAAATTGTTATTATGGCGACAGACTTTGATAAGATGGTGGTAACTAGCCAGGCGGACTTAGAAAAGCCCTACCAACAACCAACCAAGCAGAAAATTTGCCCCGACTGGGAATCGAACGCGGGACCTCTGGGTCTGAGACAGGTGGTCTAACCACTAGACTAGACCACTGAGGCGGCTTTGCAGTTCACTCGCTCCCTAACTATATTTATATCCTTTAGATCTAACCTAGCCTGTTGGAGTTTATGAGCGCAGTTTCTAAGACCATCAATCTGTTAGAAAGATACCAAGTGATATTTTGGTATCCAAGAACCATGGCTATGTTAAAAAAAAAACGTGTAGGTGACCCAATTGACTACAAAACAAATTCACATATTCCATAAATCATAACAATAACGCTTTCTCTTGTCATAGCTGTCATAATTTCCTGTTATTAAATAAAAGATCAGCTGAACAGGTATAATGGAGGCACATAGATAATATTCATTATTAGAGCACAATGAAATGCAATTCCACCATTTATCGTACGTGGCGTGTGAAGGATCCCCAGTTTAGTTCAACCCATTTTGCTATTACGGACTGTTATCGTTAAGTGATACTTATGGATCATAATGTCGGGTACCTCGTGATGTTGGTTGTGATAGTTTAAACGATGACTAATTGTGTAAAGTTTGTCGGGCGGGACCCAAACTTAAGGAAACAGAAAACTAAACCAACATTCCTAAGCGGGTTTAGGTTTTTCTATTAGGGCAATGGAGATAAGCTTGAAGTTTCCCAACTTGATCAAATCAGAAATGACCAAGGTAACCGACATAGCTCGAAGAATTGCCAATCTTAAGTGCCAATGGGCAGATGGCCGATGGGGCCGAAAGGTTCTGGAGTGGCGACCGCGTACCGGAAGACGTTGCGTTGGAAGGCGTCCCACAAGATGGACTGATGACATTGTGAGGGCCGCAGGAATCCGCTGGATGCGGAAAGCACAGAATCGGTCGACGTGGCGGGGCTTGCGGGAGACCTATGTCCAGCAGCGGACGTCTTTCGGGTGAAATTATGATGATGATGATCAGGAGTGACATATAACTGCAAACAAGATGGTTGCTTTGTTAGTTATCGTTTGTCATTTTATTATTGAGTTGGTAAGAGGACAAACAAGCGAATCATTTACTTCAGTTCAAACTTCTGCTAGGCCGTTTGTTCATATATTTTGTCATCTACGTCAGTCACATTCAGAGTATTTTCTGTGACCGCTTCTATCTTATCTAATCGACCAGCGGACCAATGGGCCTCTTGTGTTATTAACCCAACTCTAACGGATGATCTGCACTGTGTGCTTCAACCATTCATCTCTCATTACTAGTGTTGTTTGTAATATGCGGACCAATGACCGTGTTCGATGAATATGACGCATGTTTAAATATTTTATTTTATAGTTTGGTAGGTATTTTTGAGTGTCTTTCCTGTGGTTATTAAATACTTTTATTTATTTCTTTGTTGAAGTGAAACTTCTTTAGATGCGTTGTGTGATTTTTGGTTGGGTATAAAGTTACGAATTCGCGTCAACAACATGTTCGCGCCGTAATGATGTACTATAGAATATAGATAGCGCTAATACCAGTTTTAAGTTTTCACTTTTGTCGGTAGTCCTCATTACGCCCTGTTTTTTTTCTATCTTTCCAAAAAACCTACTCCCAAATACGGATTAAGCTATCCGTTTACCTAATTTTCTTTAGCCCCTAAAGAAGCATGTTGATGACCCTTAAGTCTTTGAAACTAAATTATTATACTGACAGTTTCATTAATTACGAGTATCTACATACTATGAAAATTCTATCAAGTCATACGTTGCTGGAGTCAGCTGACATCGCCCTTACAAGGGACCTCACAACAATTTTACGACGTGATTAACCTCAACATGGTTGTATTTTCACATGGACCTTACTTAATAACCTGACCATACTTGTGCATTTGCCTAGAGACCTAGACATAACAGTAATATTAGAGGACGGGAAATTATAATTTAGTTTATTGTGGTTGTAGGAAAAGTAAGTAGGTTTAACTCGATTTTTATAACTGTGCCCCTGTCCACGTTAACATTGTACAGTGTATGTGGTTTAAATAGTAACAATAACGAATTAACGTATAATGAGACAGAACTGTGGAGACGACACGAGTTGTGTAGACCGTATGAGGCGTCGGGGCACTAAGGAGGTAACCGACAGGGCGAATTTACATAATACTTACAACCTACGATTTTGACAGCTCCAAGCGCACAGTTATAAAAATCGAGCTAAAGTAGGTGGTTACCTGCATTTCCACGGATTTCAGAATTAAACTTTCCTACATACGATATTCCGTCAAAATAATCATCATTTTCTCCTAACATAAGGCTTTTATTAAGTAGCCTTCCGACTTTTTATGTCCCACCTATGGGCGAATTTCACCAATGGAACTGAACGTGATCAGTACCCTAACTGCGTAAAACATTTTCAATCACAATCCGAAAGATTTTGAAGAAAATTGCTAATCCGTTTCTTCATATGTTTGAAATATTCGTCTGCTCAACAACGTTAATAACGCAATGAATTTTGTTGAAATGTCAAAATGAAAGGCATTGCTATTGTTAGTGTATTACGAACTTACCCCGCAGGATATCAACCGTGTTCATGAGCTACAGTGTCATCATTGCTCTGGAAATCTAGAATATTATATACAGGGTGTATATATAACATCTTTATTATACAGGCTGGATTTTTGAGATGGGGCTGTTAGGGCAGCTACCTTAACCGTTGTAAAAAAAGTAAGAAAACGGGCTTAGGAAACTGTCCTTAACTTTTTGATACATTTTGATCAGCATTCACAGATTCTGAAAAAAATTACAGTCAGCAAGAAAAAGGGCAGTTTTCACAAAAACTTTTTCTGATAATAATCGATCCTGTTTCTTATATGGATAAAAAACGCAATCGAACCAAGTGAGGTTTGAGTACTAGAAAAGTCAGACACTGCACAAAACTTTTCCCTTACTTTTCGTAGGAAATGAGACTTTGACTGACCGAAAATAAACAAACAAAAATCGAACGAATACGCGTTATAATTTTATTTGATTTGAGAACAAAATAATCTAGATAGTTTGTTGCTCTTGAAAAAATACTATGTCCATACAAAGGTTTTATGCAATTTCTGACTTTTGTATCGGACTGTCTTTTTTAACGTTTTCCATACAATTCTGAAAGTCCGAAATTATTCAAACAAACTATTTTTACTCTATGATGAGCAAACTAGCCGAAAATAAACAAAAAAATAACTTTTTATGAATACGCGTTATAATTTAATTTCCATTATCGCTTCTGATTTCTGACGTTCTGAAAAAAAAAATACCCCAAATAATGTTGAACTGTCAGATTTGTAAGGGAAACGTTAAAAAAGACTGTACTCTGTAACTGTACTCAAACCTCAGTCGGTCGGAATGAGTTTGTTGATCCCTATAGGAAGCAGGATCGATTGACTTAAAAAAAAAGTTTTTGTGAAAACTACCCATTTTCTTGATGTCTGTACATATTTTTTTAAATCTGTGAATTCCGATCAAAATGTCTCAAAAAGAGTAGTACAGTCTCCTTAGACCGTTTTCCTGTAGCTACAACGGTACAGGTAGCTGCCCTTACTGCCCCATCTCAAAAATTCAGCCTGTATAGCTACGTACTATGTACCTATTATAAGTACATACGTCATAAAGAGATAGAGGAACATATATATATATATATTGTTGAATGCCTCAAGATCGCAAGGAACCTAATTTCTAATCTAGTAACACAGTAACAGAAACTAGTTAGAATTCACACACCGTTCGATAAGGGCGTAAGTACCACTCACTTGAAACAAGGCACGGGCAGGGTACTTTATTAATTACCGAACACACACCGGCAATTGAGACCGACCTTCACCAATGGACAGGTACAAACGCTTCACAGAATGTGTGTAAACGCTCTGGCCGCTTTTGATTGGCTGTTTTATGTCTCATTCTGAGATGACGGGTTATTCTGGACGTTCGAACTTTAAACATACAAGGATCTTTTGGCGCTTGAATGACATTTTCAGGGCGTCGTTGTTAGTAAACTTTTGTGAACTTTTTTTGCGAAAATGTATTGAAAAACAAAGATGGCAGCGTTAGTTCTGATTTTGACCACGCGCCAAAATAAGCTTGTATATACGTATATTTAAAACGAACTGTATGCTTTTGAGTATCCTGGCTATTTTATGTCTCACTGTGAGTTGTTGGGTCGTGGGGCGTTCGAACTTTAAACTTTAAATGTCTTTTTATGAGTCATCTTTTTGTAAAGGGCAACGCTGTGTGTATGAAAAAAAAAACTAGACGGCGGAGCTCAATTAAACCAGGAAATGGTATATCAACAAAATTCCGCTGAGTTATCATTTGCTTACCTACTAAGTATATTAAATTAAGGAGGTGTGGAAGTTTTTAGCAAACACTTCTCAGCTTTCCTGGGATATCCTAAGTGGACCTTCCGTAACAGCTATTACCAAAGTAATGAATGACCGACAAATTGCTATGAAAATTTCTTAAGGTAACAGATAACGGCATCCTCAATATAAAAAAACCAGCCAAGTCCGTGTCAGACCACGCACAATGAAGGGTTCCGTAGATGGGATGAATTTATCCCAACAACAAACTTAACATTGTAGTTGAAAAACATGTATCATCCGGTTATCCGAAATGTATGGGAGAACATGTTTTTTCAACTGCAAATGTAAGTTGGTCGATTATTACACATTAACTTATAGATCCTACTTAGCTGTGACAGTTTTTCTTTTAATTTCGTTATGTTATATACTACTGCCGTGAATTTTTCCACATATCCAGAACCAACCATTTACCTGGCGCTTGACTTTAACAAAAGTTAGCTTAATATTTCGCAAAGGGATCCTGAATCCTAACATGGCGAAACTATAAGGGTTCCTTGTTAACTACGGAACCCTAAAAACATTCCAAACTCACCTTTATAGTTCCCACTTCCAACAACTTCGCGTGAACTAATAAAAGAAACATCAGTATCAATTCCTCCTTCCTTCTTACAAAGAACATTATAAGCGCGGAATTTTATTCTACGAGGTTTTCCGCAATAAGTGCAGGTCCTGTGGGAGGGAACATCCGACACTACTCATCGTCACTTACAGACTTACTGTGTAAACTGTAAAGTATAAAGATCCACCACATCCTGATGGGAACAAGGACGAACGTACAGTCAGGGGGAAATCATTTATTAAGAGAATTGACACCTGACATGAATTTGCCATCATCATCCTAGCCTAGCCTTTTTCCAACTATGTTGGGGTCGGCTTCCAGTCTTACCAGATGCAGCTGAATACCAGTATTTTCCATAGAGCCACTGCCTATCTGACCTCCACAACCCAGTAACTGGGTAATATGATACCCCTTGGTACGACTGGTTGTCAAACTTTTGGGCTTCTGACGACCCCTGATTGTCAAACATCCACGAATGACAGCCGTGCCGTGACCAACGGGTTAATGTACTTTCCGAAGCACCGAGGTAGATGGGTGACCATCTTTACATACATCTTGGTATGCAAAGATACGACTACGGACCTACCGTGGCAAGCTTAGCTTAACCAGATCGATCGACCCGTGCGGTAACCCGGACCCGATTGTAATTTGAATAATGGACAATTTAAATTGGTCCACATTCCGGTAACGACAGTTTTCTTCAGGAAAACCATTTTTTCTAATGGGTTGTGATTAGGTTAAGTGTAGGGTTATCAGAATGATTGCGATTTTCTTTTAAAAATGACCTCGTCAAGAAAATGATGGTACACAATATAAATAAATATAAAAACATGTATTTGTTTACAGCAGTAATACGTTAATTTTAATCGAGGTTCCCAAATCCAGAATCATCATCTTCTTAGCGTATCGATGACAAATAAGGTTCTGAAAATTTAAATAGGTATGTATATGTTTAGTCCAAAATTCTGCCACGTGAACTCCGTTCACTGACGCAGTCATAAGATTCTCAACTGCACAGGTTGAGAGCATGCGGCGCAAGATGAAAGGTGGGCCATTGTCTACGCAGAGACGCCGCATATACACTTGAGGACCAAGTCGTTCATAAAACCCCATCTGTAGAGATTCTCTTTACTACGGCCGACTTGGGTTCGTTCTATGTATGTAGGGATTTTCAAGTCGGCCATGGTAACACGTTCCCAGGTCGAAGTGTCTCAGATAATTTATTCCAATAAAAAAACTCTAAATGTTGTAGTACTGTTAAGTTCTGCTACTCGATAACAGATGGCAGTAGTATCCATATTTTCGTTCAACTTCATTTACCAATTTACACCCAATTTAAAATTTAATTTTTACATACTAATTTCATTATGCAATACGACTAGACTCGGCTACATACCGCCATGCATGTTACATCATAGTATTCGTAGTATTAAACTAGTCATTAAGAACGCAGATGCTGGGCTAATTGAATTTGACATGACACTTGTGAACTCTTGAGTTTTAGACACAGATCTGATCTAAGAGAGTTATATTTGGATAACCCTTTGTATTATTACATCTGTTTACTGTGAAAGTATGTAGGTATTATAAATTATGGGTTATCTAGGTAGAGGATTTTGGAAAACCAAATATATTTTTCTTATTTTTTGTACCCTTGGGCCAACAATCTAGCCAATGATACTTAGCATATAACGTTCCCACTACTGGGACACAGGCCTCTTCTCTGTGAGAGAGAGTAAGCAATAATACATGCTGCATCAATTTAAAAAATATGCTACAATATTACTTCTTCTTTTCGTGTGGTTAGTGACTAACCTGGTGTCAGAGTTAAAGCCGTCGATGGGCTTCTGACTTGGCTTCACATGCCGTCGAGAAATATCTCTCAGGCATGCCGCATTCCTCAAGTTTTCCTTCACCGTTTTTGAAGCAAGTGATAATTATACAATACGCACATGAATCCGAAAAGTCGGAGGCCTTAGGTTCGAACTCGAGACCTATGACTTGGCAGTCCGACGGTCACACAACTAGGCTATCACTGCTCTACTGTGTTACTTATTTCAATATATTTTCCCAGGTACTTCCATAAATGTCGAAGAAACAACAACACAGTAACCGAAACCCACAATGAAGTCAGAGGACGCGTTAACTAAAATGCCTGCCATTAGAAAATATGTGAGGACACTGTTGTGACAATTGTTTACCTTAAAACAATGACGGAAGCGGCTTCGTCTTATGAAATGCAATCTCGGAACGAAGAACAAAATGATGGGAAAACTAACCCAGGGCTGTCTGCTGGAAAAATATTCTATAAGCCTGGGGTCATTGAGGAAGAGACGGATGAAACAAGTGCTTTCGACAGCTCGGTGGTTGACACCCCTATGCTTGGAATAGGGCTGGGTGGAAGTGGGTTCCTGAGGCCGCCACAGATATACCCGTCGAGCAGTCTGCACAGGATACCTACGTATGCCAGCTCGATTGGACAGAGCACTGTGTATCGACAGGATACTTGCAGGTAAATTATTGTTCGGTAATAAGTATATAACTAAATAATATTGCCACTCTATAGTCCCATAGATAATAAGAAAGCTGTTCGAGCTTGCTGAAAATTTCACTTGAAAATTTAATTATTAAAATACAATTAAAATATTGTTTATAGATAATTTCTTTCATAATATAATGCAGTAAACCTATTCATTAACCTCTGCAGGCAAGGAGAATAACTTTACCTTAGGCTTCGCTTCAGACCTTTCAATTCTGTGACCCCTATCCTGTTCCTTAGGATTCTCATGGAAAATAAAGATAATGAATCAGACCAAGGATTCTACGAGTTAATGAAACCAATTTCTTGATTATCTTCGTCAACTTCCTGTCCTATAATGACAACTTCATTACAACGAAAGCGATAAGTGTTAATATAGCCTTACACATGAAGTTGTTTAGGTCAACGGAGACTTTACGAACGATCATTAATCACTTTATATTGTCATTAATTGCAATTATTATCAAGAACGCCGTTAACTTAGCTGTTTGTACAACCATTTGTATGCCGTGAATCAATCCTTGAGTCGCCGATATCTAATCACAAAGATAATAACTTGACTTATCGAAATAGTTTTGTGGAATGAGTTATTCGCGTGTGTATTTGCGACTACTTTGTGTCGTACTGAAATAATTTATTCCAATATTTTGGTGTTTTATTAAAACATGGTGTCTGTGCGGTAAAGTTCAAGTGTAAAATGCGTCGGCGTCGTAAATAGTGTTCTTAGACATTTTCAGTGTTAAATTAAGTGTTACATTTTAGAACTTAGAATATTTTAAAGGTATGTTACTAGTACATTTAAGTACGGAATTTCGTAGATAATAGTGTAGGCCTATCAGTCTAACATCCGAGAAAAAGGCTCCCTGGGGTAGCAAAAGATAACTTGCCCGTACATCCATGGTGTCACTCAATCCATTTTTAAATAAGTGGAGAGAGAGTTTAATTCGGAATATTTGTATTCAGCAATATAATAATTATAACTTACTTTTTTGGGTACAAAAGAGTTTCCATATGTTAGATACTCCTTAAAATAAACGAAAACAAGTTTTTTATCCAACATATATAGGTTTTGGGGTTAATTTTGGAAATGCAACTATGTGGGTACTTTATAGGTTTCCTGAAAAATAATTGTAAGTTTTTTTACAGATTAACGCAATATCCGTTTCATAATAAATTAATGTTTAGCCGGAAATCCTACTATCCGACTTAGGTAGATCTGAGTGACTCAAAACAAATAATTAGTAATCATTTGAAAACTTTGTGTCATGTCGACAAACAATATTTCATGATGAGTCGTGAAGACTGTGAAAATGTAATTCGAGGTTGTACTTGACCTATTTGTTCGCATTATATCTCTTTCTTTTATCAATTCGGAGTTAATACCTTGAGTCTTTGCTAATTGCCCAATGTTTGCTCAAAATGAAGAAGTGTCTTTGTTCATCATTCAAGAAATGGTCACCACTTAAATCGTATAAATGGACACATAACATAAAATCACGCAATTATCCGTCATATTATTTTGTCAGTTTTATTTAAGTTCCATGTAATAAGTAGGGAGTGAGCAATTTTTCCAAAAACTTGGTGAATTTCTACTCCAAGCTGCTACTGAGAAATTCTTAATGGAATAACTCAACACTTTGCCCGACCCTGGGCATCGTAACTTAGACCCACGCCACGCTTAGCAGTCCCGCTTGCGGCTACTACACCCATCAAGCAGTCAAAATATATCTTGGATTTCAAATACTACTATCGAAGACTTAAAAATCAGTGACTAATAATAATAATACCAGTCTATTATTGTCCCACTGCAGGCCAAAGGCCTCTTCTCATACACAGAAGGCACGAGCATTGATCACCACGCTTGCTCAAGGCGGATTGGCGATTCCGAACTTATATTAAGTATTATTGTAAGAGCAGGTTTTCTCAGGATTTTCTTTCACCAATGACAGTCATGTCCAAGATAAACTTAGAAAGTATACAGAAGGTGAAAAATCCACGTTGGTACTTGCCCGGATTTGAACCCACAACCTTGTGTATGAGAAGCCACTCGGCTATCACGCCACTCCTACTAAAAATCAGTGACTAATCAACCAATTTGAGACCAGTAGGTAGGTAGGTACAAGAATTATCTTATACATTCACACGTAATCCATCGCCAAATAATAAGATAATGTCAATTTATTATGATTTTGACAAATTACTCGACATTTGTATTTATTGATTTTGCCGCGTAAATACAGGAATCACCTAAGTAATCTTAATACTTATCTGTGGTAGGTAGTTTTCCCTAGAATACAGATAGTATCTGTATTTTATTTACTACCTACTTAAGTAAAATGGCCCAGTGGTTAAGACCTCGCCCCTCATGTGCGAGGTTGTGGGTTCAAATCGGGACAACTACCAATGTGACTTTTTAAATTCATGTAATTTTTGACTTGACCTTGGACATTACTGGCATCGGTGAAGGAAAAACATCGTGAGGAAACCTGAACCCGATGCGCAGGAACAAGAAATATTACGAGGACGAAGTCGCTGGCAGAAGGTAGTGTTCAATAAAGTCTAAAATCGCCAACCCGTCTTGAGGAAGCGTGGTGATCAGTGCTCGTGCCTTATTTGTATGAGAAGAGGCCTTTGCACTGCAGCATTCTTCTTTTCTTGTGGTCCTGGTGTCAAAGTTTTAAAGCCGCCCATGGGCCTCTGACTTGGCTTCACATGCAGTCGAGAAATATCTCTCAGGCATGCCGGTTTCCTCACGATGTTTTCATCATTTTTGAAGCAAGTGATAATTATACAATACGCACCGCACATGAATCCGAAAAGTCAGAGGTCTTGGGTTCGAACTCGAGACCTATGACTTGGCAATCCGATGGTCACACCACTAGACTATCACTGCTTGCCCTACAGTGGTACAATAGCTGGCTGGTATTATTATTTTTAAGTATCTATCTTACCAAGGGGTATCGTATTACCCGGTTACTGGGTAGAGGACGTCAGATAGGCAGTCGCTCCATGTAAAATACTGGTATTCAGCTGCATCCAGTTAGACTGGAAGCCGACCCCATCATAGTTGGGAAAAGGCTAGGCAGATTGGTTGATTAGGTATTATTTTTTAAGTAAAACGAAATATGAATGGAAAACTAGTAGGTACTTATGAAAAAATGCCGGTTTATGACGAAAAACGGAAATGCCCTAATGTCTATGAAATTGAATAGGTACTTCAGTACCAACTATACTAATACAATAGGCGAAAATCACTGAAGTACGTATATATCGATATCTAAACGACTAGGTACTTGTAAATTCGAAAGCTATTTCATCAACAATAAAGTGCAATAAACTATTATCATAAGTAAGATATAAACAGAAAGAACCTATTGAATACAGCAAGTAACTTTACAAATATAATAAAATAAACCCTTCTTTGCAGACGGGTAAATAAAACTGGCCAAGTGCGTGTCGGACCACGCACATTGAAGGTTACCGTAGTTGGGATGAATTTATCACAAGAACACGAACAAACTTAACTTTGTAGTTACTTGGTAGTAGCAAATGTAAGTTATTCGATTATTACTCGTTAACTTGTAGAACCTTCTTAGCTGTGATAGTTTTCTTTTTAATTTCGTTATATCTACTATTACCGCGAGTTTTTTCACATACAAAAATTAGCACTTTAAAGTTTAATATTTCGCAAATGAATCCCTGAATCGAAAAATGGTTTTAACACACTCACAATATTTTGAACGACCTTTCCAGTGATACCCAAACCATGGGAAAAATGAAAAAAAAAGAACATCCTCGCTTTACGTGTAGAAACATTAAAAAAATGCTTTTATCACTTCTATTCAAAAAGAGCTAGTTTATTCTTCGTAAACAGGAACTAAAATAGCTTTTTAATCCCTAGGGACTAAAAGTGATTTGAATTTGGAATGTGGATATAGTTAGTAAAAGTTGCAAGTACCAAAGAGATCAATCACGAACATTGTATGAATAAGTAACAGGCTGGCAAGAGAGAGAGAGAGAGAGATAGAGAGAGAGGTAGAGATAGATAGAGAGAGAGATATAGAGAGAGATAGAGAGAGAAATAGAGAGACATAGATAGAAAGAGAAAGACATAGAGAGAGAGAAAGAGTGGTTTTCAAGGGTGCTACAGCCGATAGTGAGGTCAAAATGAAAATCCAAGATGGCGGCTGCGAAAATTTGCAAAATTTTAACTTCTTTCCTGACGGGGGTCGAACCGCACACGTTTTTTTTTTCTCATAAAGGGTTATAAAAAGTAGAGTGTATTTTAAGCTCGAGTGATGTACTTTGAATCCCTCGCTGCACTCAGGATTCTACTTTACTCTAGAATGCTTCGCTCCGCTCTAGATTCAAAGAAACACTCTCGCCTTAAAAATAGTTGTTTGCTCCCTTGGCAAACAATCCACAATTTTTCATGTTTTTATGTTACCACTTTGTCGGCGCAATTAATATGTATATTCATGCCAAATTACAGCTTTCTATTAAGAGCTCCACTAAGAGTCTCTGAGCTAAGCCGCGGACAGACAGACAGACGGACTTGGCGAAACTATAAAGGCTTGTGCAGACCAGCGCGACTTGTCGACGCGACACGAACAATACAATTTCTAAGAAAACTTCACAGTGTAACAATAACTAGTGTCGCGCCTAAGCCTTAAGAGTTCCTTGTTTACTACGGAACCCTAAAAAACTACTTATATTATGACATCAAGTAAGTAGGTAAATATCATGCTCATTTGTAGGTACCTAATACTAACGATATTTAAGTAAAAATAGGATTAGGTAATTAACAAAGTGAATTAATGTTTTATCGAAGGTCTTACTTAGTACTTATTTATATTAGCTTTATCGCCATTAACATAACCTATGTTTTCAAAGCACTTATCATTACGTAGTTATCATTCGTATCATATTTGGTTTTATTCAAGTGAAAAGGTCAAAGAATATATTTTTTTAACAATATATTATCATGCAGATTGCAGATCTCATTCATCGCTCTCCATCAGGTGAGATCAAGGTCATGAGCTGGGCCAAATCACAATAAAAATAAAAAAACATCATAATTTTTTTTTGTTATTGGGCATTCGTCATTTTATTCACTGACAAGTATCTGATAACGGATTTTATGAATTGACAAAAAAAAACTATCTCTGACTTGGAAAATACCAAATCAATGACTAATGCAACTAAAAAGGTTTTACCTTATGAGTTAAGTAAGAGCTGGCTGGTTTGGCAAAAAAAATAACAGAAAGCCATTATTTCCCCGAAGAAAATTTTTATGAAAAATAAAACGTAATGGCATCTCAACAATATTTTGACCTAATTCGGCCAGTGCTATGGTGTATTTTTAATATCATCCAGTAAAAAGGTTACAATATTAATTTAATAAAATCATTGGCCCTATCAATGCTATTCAAAAAAATAATAGTAGATGCTTGAGAAAACAGTTAAATAAATCGATTTCTAAACATTTTTTCATTCTTTTCGGTCACTTTCGACGCGTCCAAGGTTTTCAAATAAACGCGTAAACAGCGAAAAGCCTACGGTTGATAGGTTAATCTTCTAAAATCCAGCGAAATCTGCAAACACTGATGATACGTGTCTAGATAATCTTGATTAATGACGTCTAGAAACCTTTCCACCGCTGAACTAGTACGATAGTATTCCAGTTATTAATAGAAGTTACCTACATACTTATCAACTGATTGAAGAGGGAAGAAAAATAAAGACTATTCGATTGCTTATCAAGTCTCTGTTTGCTTTGCGAGAGGTAATGCACCTCAATGATTAGCATTTTTATCAGTCTGTAGCAATAGTTATGCCAAACATGGTTTTTATTTTTATTCCGAGCGACAATATTTAACACCGAATTAATCATGCTATGTTTTCGTAGCAAATGTCATTTTATAGATGGTTTCACCAATATCGTATTACCCAGTTACTGGGTTGTGGAGGTCAGATAGGCAGTCGCTCCATGTAAAATACTGGTATTCAGCTGCATCCGGTTAGACTGGAAGCCGACCCCAACATAGTTGGGAAAAGGCTAGGCAGAGAGAGAGATGGTTTCACCAATGGACGGAGTGATTATTAAGGAAGGTTTGATATATTCATTAAAGGTTTTGTGTAAATTGACTAAAAAAGCAACGATATATGTCTATCTACATTTTTCATTTCTCTCTAGACCCAGTTCTGCAGTCCACGCAGACGAAATCGGGGGCAGAAGCTAGTACAGAATACAAATACCTACTCGACATATGCATAGGGTAAAAGTCGTACAAGTAATGTTGTTTAGGATTATACAAAGTTAGTACTAAGAGATTTTTGTTTTTTTCAATTACCCTGTACAGTATACCACATAACTTAGATGTAGCATCGGCAAAATTCGTAAAACCGATCACCATCTGAACTGAGTACGCTGCCACGGCGTCCTCACCTTCCGCCTGACGCAGGTCCTCACCAGACACGGTTGTTTCGGGAGGTTCCTGTTCCGCATAAGGCGGGAGGAAACGCCCGGGTGTAATCACTGTGTGGATCGCCCGGAGGACACGGTGGAGCATACGGTGGAGGTCTGCCCGGCTTGGGCGGAGCACCGCCGTGTCCTCACGGAGGCGATCGGCGGCGGCGATCTCTCGCGTCCGGCCCTGGTTCAGGCCATGGTTCGCAGCGCGAGTGCATGGGAGGCCGTCACTTCCTTCTGCGAAGCAGTAATGCTCGCGAAGGAGGAGGTGGAGCGAACAAGGGAGAGGCAAGATGCGCGCCCTCGCGCCCCTAGTCGCCGCAGGAGACACCCCGGCCGTCGGGAGTCGCGAGCCGACTTCCGGCCACCGGCTTCCGGGTTTGCGGACGGTGAGCAATGAGTAGCTCGCCGTCCCATAAGGACCAAGCCCGGGGTGACGGCGCGTTGTGTTCCACGCACGCCTCAAAGAGATGTCAGCACCAACTGACGGGGTCCGAAAGGACCAATGCCTGTTGGGGTTGCGGGTTTGTCCGAAAGGGTTATCGCAGCCCTGGCACACGGGCAACGGAAGGAACACGGGTGGGTTTTAGTCAGTAAAAGTCTGACACGCCCTCTCGCTCCGCCCAGAGCGGGAGAAGTCATTTGATGACTACCCATCCTCAAAAAAAAAAAAAGGTGAAAATGATGTTTACGCAAACGTAATAACTTCTGAAGTCATGTAACCTAATACATTCGTAAAATTGAAATGAATGAATGAAAATTTTCACATTTATGCTACATCTAAGTTGTGTCGTACTGTACCTACGTATATATGTGCAATGTCTCAAAGTTAGCGCTAAAATTGGTACCTACTATAAATCCTTACATAAACAGCTCGTCTGATCTTCGGCGATTGATCTCATTTGCGTCATGAAGAAAGTATGAATGATAGCCCGTAACCAATGTCATTGAGGCATAAGGCCAACACGTTATGCACATGCGCGGTCAGACACTTAGTAAGTGATGATATCAGAGGACATTATACTGATACAAAAGAAAGATTGACGCACATCTAAAGCCCATCGTTCACGACGCTACTCAAAGTAACCAGAGGGGCCTTCTACCTAAAGTACATCTGTAATTTCGACCGTAGACACGGGCGCTTCGTAATCCATCTCACTTACTGCCATACCGTAAGTTAGATGGAGAACGAAGCGCTTGTAACTTCGGCCGGAACTACGGAATTCGCTTAGGGAGTAGACCCCTAGTTACGAAATGAGTTACAAACTCAAATCACCAATCAGTAGCCAGAATGTTACAACACTTACAATGTCGGTCCGTACACGGCGCAACCAACCACAAACTATACTCCGGTGGTTTAGGTAGTTTAGTAAAGAAACAAAAAAAAACTAGTGACAAGAGAGCTGTCAACTGCGTCTGGTTAACCGACCAAACGTAATATTTGTCACTCAGTTGTCATGCTACGTCACAGCTGTACTCTTCTACTTAGGAACGTTATAATTCGTTGACGTTTAGAGAACCTGCCTTTTTGGGCTCTTTACAATAGACAGGTTACAAAATATTATATTATTATTTTTAAATGTAACATAAAAATTGTGCTCAAGCAAGTACATCTACGAAGAGTTAATAAAAGAGGAAATCGAAAATAAATTTAATTTGGTTTAAGATGTTGTCATCAATAAAAATCCCTTTTTACGATTTGTTTACCTTTAGTTAATTGCCAAAACCATTTGAGTATAGTAGTACGCGTAAGGAAGTCACATCGTGTACCTAAGACCCACCAGTGAAATACTAGTACTGTGTAATTCTGGTTACTTATTGCTGACTTGAGTTTGTAATTTTATAACAGATAAACACGTGAATTTAGGTAAGTATACCGAAGCATAAAATAATAATAATAATTTTGAGTAGCTTTGTAACCGATGGGCCTAAGACTGTGCGCAGGCCGAGACAAGACTGTCTATTGCTTTATGGAAACAACGATGGCGCGCAGACTCATAACTAAATAGTCTCATAGTGAAAATGTGCATGTCAGAAAAAACCTGAATTGAGTCAAAAAACAATTCTGGCTTTATTAGACAAAAGTATTTCTTAACTTAGTAGTCAATGCATTAAAACAGTAATTTTAATTTAAATACTAATTAGGTTAATTAAATCTGTAAATTTGTTGGAAAATACCATTACCATCAAAATTATAGAGGAATTTAGATTTAGATTGTAGATTAGTTTGAACAACGACGAATTAAGAAAAAAATAAAATTGCAATTCACACGTGGTAGAAGTGAAACCTTCAAAAATTTTGGCTTTAAGATAATGAGACGAATGTAAAGTTTTCGGCGTATTTGAAGAATTTTATTATAAAAATGATGAAATAAACTCTACAAACATATAATACGTACACGTATACAAAACACCACGGTTGTTGTGATGCGTTTTCTCAAGCTTTATACTACGCATGCGCGCACAAACTCGTTTTAACAAACGTACAACGCTGAGGCCCAAGCAAACTCCCACTATGCCTTGGTAAACACGAGTGGAGGGGGTACGAAGCAGAGCACAAAGAGGACCACGAATATAAGAAACACTGTTTAATGCTTCCTATCTCATTTTCTCCCACGTTAAATCTTATGAATTTATGTGTCTGTCTCTTTTTACTGTCGCTTTTTCGTTTCATCGATTTTCAAATCAGAACGATGCTAGAGAAGTTTTCACTTCAAAAAGTCATTAAAAAAATCTGTGTGGTCTTGTTGTTGGGCCTAAGCTCGCAGCAGACGGCCCCAAGGATTTGCTTTTTTCGTATGATCAACCGTCTGCCCAACATCTTGTATTTTCAGCGACAATTTTTTGTCACGTAATGCCTCTAATATTTAATACTGGCTGATTAGCCGCGAAGTAATATACCTAGGTACGAAGAAAAGCTTTCAAAGCTCGTAAAATCAAAAGCAAAACGACACTCATCATCGTTACCATCACCCGTGCGGCTGTTACTACTTAGTCAAAAGCCCAAAAAGCAAAACGACACTACACCCCGAATATTACAAATCTAAAAACTTGAAACTTGGGGATATTCATTGATAGGAACTTTTCTTGGACTGCCCAGCTACAGGAAGTGAGCCACAAACTATTTGCATCCGCTGCATCTTTGAAGAGATTACGTAATTTTCTACCGATTGCCACCAAGATTGCGCTTGCCCAATCGCTTCTTCTACCCATCCTTGATTATGCTGATGCCAGCTATCTTGATCTTACCCAAGACCAACTTGATAAGCTTGACCGGCTTCAAAATGTTTGTATAAGGTTCATATTCGGTTTGCGCAAATATGACCATGTTTCCGAATATCGTGTGAAGCTCAAGTGGTTACCAATTCGCCTTCGCCGGAATGTTCATATTCTTTCCCTTTTGTATAATGTGCTTTTTTTCCCCTTCCACCCCTCTCTATCTCAAGGAACGTTTCCAGTTTCTTTGCGACTCCCACACGAAATTTTTAAGGTCATCAGATAACTTGAAGCTTAGAATGCGTATGCATTCCACAACTTTCTTCGACAAATCCTTCACTGTCCAGGCTGCTCGTTTATGGAATGCATTGCCAGTTGAAATAAAGCGTGCGCAATCCTTACCTGTGTTTAAGAGACTCGTGAAGGAACATTACTTGTCGTTGTGATCTTGTTCTCATACCTGTAATTATCTATAGTGTTCATTTTTTTTTCGCTGCTTATATATTTAGTATGTATGTATTTATGTATCTATTATTTAGGATAGGTATGTATTTATCTGTGTATCTATTCTAGTATATTGTATACTTATCATTTGCACCAACGACAGCCCCATTTTATGTCCAGGTAAATCACTGTCCATTCTAAGGTTGCCTGGAAGAGATTGCGGAAAGCGATAAGGCCGCCCATTGTATATTTTGTGGTGTTTGATTAGTATTTTTTTTTTGTTATGTATTTTTGTGGTGTACAATAAAGTATATATAAATAAATTACGACACAAATGTCACCCAGACGTTGGATAAACGACAATAAATCATATAAAAGACAACTGTTGCACTGCAACATTATATGATGTAGGTAATCTTATAATTTACACTGTTGAAAAAACTAGGTACTTACATAATTATCATGAAATAAAACAGCAATTAACATTAAGGATTAGTTAATTCGTTGATCTTTATTCAAACTTGTGACATTACTGTGGGTGTGGTCTGACAACAATATTGACAAAGTTAATTGTGGGGAAATCCTATCATGAGATGCATCGGGGAGGAACGGAGGGAAATTAAGACATCCTACCGATTAAAACCCCATGGTGTTGCTCTTGCACCCACCTTATGTCAGAAGCGCGGTAGGAAATAGGTATCGCATTTGCATTGCGCTCCCAGCAATATGAAATTCTAGCGACTTCGTCCTCGTGATATTTCGGCCCCCGACCGACCGCGTCGCATCCCATCGCCCGCCCCCGCTATTTGTTTTCGCTTAACGTTCTGTCTGATTTTTTTTCTTTTTCTCAGCTCCTAAGGGTCGTAGCGTAATGTTACATAGCCTATAACCTTCCTCGAGAATCGGACTATCCAATGCAAAAAGAAATTTTCAAATCCGACTGGTAGTTCCGGAGATTACCCCCTACATACAAACAAACATACAAACAAATAAACATAAAATTTTTACCTCTTTATAATATTCGTATAGACCTAACCCTTCATTTTTTTTTAAGTTATGTGGTTTATTTAACTATATTACTAATCAAGACCTGGAAAATAGTGTCAATTTTGAACATGAAATATGTTTTTTCTACCAATCTACCATAAATTACGTAGACACTTTACTTCAAGAAGCTTTTATTTCTAACTGCTCATATCCGTCCATATCTACCCCATACACAAAAAAATAAAGGATTAAAGACTACGAAGAAGAGTCTAAAGTAACAACTAATAAAGATATTAGAACAAATCCGTAGAAATAAAAACGAAATTAAATATGTCACAAGAAAACATTTAAACTTTATCTTATATAATAAGATTTATGAGTACAGTAACAGATTACTGTAATTATCGTAGAGTGTAAGTAAATAGATAATAAACTACGTGATTATATGACTGAATTAGCTGTGCAATTCCGGGATAAACATATGCCCCCCGTCATTTCAAATGTTACGAGCAAATAAGCCATAAGCTTGTAACAATAACAACAAACAACTTGTAACAATTTGTAATTGAATATAGCTAACTAGCTGTATCAACTTTTAACTAGGAATTTATTACAGTAGCAAAGACTTGGCACTGTTTTGTCTAATTAGGCAGTGTGGAAAAAGCAGTGGCGAGCAATTCCCTAGCCACGAAAAGACGGGGATGAGACGCAGTCTATTTGGCGATGCGTGAGTGTAATACACCTCTGCCAGACTGCCAAAACATTTGGGGAAATGTTGATGATGTTCAATATTTCATTCTTTAAAAACCTAAAATTCAAAAGTGCAAAGATTTCTGATAGGTACTATGAAATACCTAGTGTTTATCTCTACATTATGCCAATAACTTATTACAGACTAAGTTAACAGTACCGGTCACCTGCCCTAACTTCGCCTGGCGTCCTATGTTTGCCTATAATGAAAAAGATGTATTATCTTGTTCATTTTACTTGTATGGCAATCGAAACTTAAAGCTCTCTATGAACACTCATATCACATAACACATCACACGTATAATATATATATGGTTATAAAACCATAGATATATTATACGTTAATGATATTAGATCCTTACTTATGAAATTTCCGATTTTTGATACTAGCTAGTGTGAAGATCGATATCTTTTATTTTATTTAGAATTCCAAATTCAAGTTAATTTTATAATATAGCATGATTTTTAATTACCAAAATAAGTTGTTCATTTGTTTTCCCGCCGTTCGTTTTTCCTTTGATATCGCTGTTTCTGTCACCATGTAAAAATCGAAATAGTGCTCTATTTTCAAGTTCGAGTTCCATCGTGGCACAGACAGCACGCAATAATAATAACGACGTGTATGGACAAGGTACCGCAAGTTAACGTACGGTACATTTTTGAAAATATTGATCTCAACAATGAGCCCCGTGGTAACGATGAATTGAAAGCCATAGTGTAAGCAGATTCATCTCAAACCTCGTTGGAACTTGCACCAGCTTTCAACTTAAGTGATAAATCGATACTGATTCATTTACGTCAGATAAAAAGCTCGAAATGTGGATACTGTATGAACTCACTGAACAAAAACAACAAAATCGCGTCGAAGCTTGTCTTTACTTGTTGGAAGTCACACAACTGAGGGGATTCTGAATCGGATTGTCACCTATGATGAAAACTGATTTAAAAAAAATACAGGGGAAAAATTTCAAATCCAACGAGGCGGTGAAACACGCCTTTCAAGAGTTCATCGATTCCCTTCCCTAGGATTTCTATAGCAGAGGCATCAACGAACTTCCATTAAAACCCCAAAAGTGCATCGACACTAATGGCCAATACCTCGATTAAATAAATAAATACATAGCTTAAAAAAAAACTGTTTTGTAAAACGGCAATTTCATAGGTAAGGAGATCTATGCTTATAACTCATCATTGACAATCAAAGTAAAGTTTTACTGCAGGCAGAGGTCGGTATATAGGGTTCTTTAATCCCGGAAACAATTGGCGTGGGCGTATAGTCCTGGGCTATGGTTTACACAAGTGATCATATAACAAGTGCATAGTGAGTGCCTCGCGCGACCAATCACTTCCATCGTTTAGTTGCGAGTGTGTGCATGTAGGGCTGCCTAATTGTTCAGCCAGGTACTGAGCTGGGCATTTTTGTCTCGGATATGTACGGTACATAAGTAAAATAAGTATATACGTTACATAAGTAGAATAAAAAAAGGAGAAAGTTCTCAATTCGGATGTATATATTTTTTTTTACATATGCTCGGGCATAACTCAGTTATATAGGCTGGCAGGGACATCGACGCGAAAACTTTTACCACGGATTCAGTAAATGATTCTGAACCCCCCCTGCGGAGAGATTTTAGTCTTAGTCTATATTGATGATGTTATAATAACTTCCTGTCACTGTTATTTACATAGCAGGTAATGGTATTTGAGTTTATGTGGGGTAGATAACACAACTAAAAGTGAAAAATAAAAAAAAAATAAAAAAAAACAACAGACGTCCAAAAACAAACCAAAGACACCGACTTCCGAAATAAAGAAATTTTTCACTTTTTAGTGTTATTTTTTAGGAGTAGGTTGTTTTTTTTTCGTATTGTTAATCTAAGCTAATATTATGACGAGGCAAAATTGTTTGTTTGTTTGTGACAGGTAATCTGGAAGTACTGATCCAATTACAAAAAATCTTTTACTCATAGATACACTACACTATTGCCGAGTGCCATAGGATTTATTTCTTCCATGCGGACGAAATCGAGGGCATAAGCTAGTTAAAGATAGGTTAGTTACTACCATAATTTTAAAAGGTTTATTAGGTATTAGTGAAAGTATTGCGGTAAAGTAAATCAGAAATACCTCCTTAACTCCAGTAGCACACCTCCGCCGCAAAACCATAGCAGCGAAACCGTAATAGTTCAATTCAACTGGCTCGCGTCATGTTCCGCTACTCGAGTTTCGCTACTCGAATTTCGCGTAGCGGAACATGACGCGAGCCAGTTGAATTGAACTACTGCGGTTTCGCTGCTATGCTTTCGCGGCGGAGGCGCGCTACCGGGGTTAGTCAGCGAATACATATTTCGTGAATCGAAGTTTCATGATTCAATCCTCTACGTTGAGCTTGTGAGTCGTTGCGCTTCTTAAGTTCTGAGTTGAGCTACGCAATTACTGACAAATGCTTGCACGGACTTGACAGGTAAACTCAAATCTGTGTGTTTTTTTTCTCAAAATACCATTTCAAACACTGATCTACATGGTCCTCATATGGTAGGTACTATTATGTCAGGGCTATAAAAGAGACTGCGACCTCCGAGTTTGTTCCGGCCTTTCTTCTCAGAGTAGTCACAGGAAACGCCGGCCTCATCTAGCTTATTTTTAATCTTTAGCTTTCGAACTAATGTAAAATTTTACATTACTAGTTCGAAAGGTAAAAATTCTCTGGGGACTCGGATCGTAATGAAATGAAATGAAACTGTTTATTCTGTAAATAGGATATAGGAATCACTTTTGTACGTCATATAAAAAAATCGGTTACAGTCGACCATTAACTTAAAACAATCTACAAAATTTTCAAAAAAAGCAAGCAATTCACTTGGTGTCCCTATTACAAGGAACTTAACAATAACTGATGAAGTGTGGGTGTACTGCTGGTACACCTCTGCCTAACCCTTCGGAGATTTAAAGTGTGGGGTTATTTGTATGTTAAGTAATTTTCTTCTCTAAGTGTCTAACCTATAGAGAAACTGCAAAATGACAATGAGATGATCCAACGACCCCAACGAAAAATAGCAAAGGGAAACTATAAATATAAAACAATACAGCGAGACATCATCAAATGTAATGACCCTAACACCTATCCTCTATGTGACATGCGCATGAGCACGCGCTAACTTATTCAAGTGTATGATTGTCCGTAGCCGTGTTGAAGTGCCAACTAACTGCAGGGGTGTTCGCCAATCGGCTTGATAGCACGCGACGCTTCCAGGCAATTTATGTCGTTGTTATCTGGAAGTAAGAAACGTCTAATAAGATAAGAGTTTTGAATTCTCGTTGAAGGTAGTCCAAAAACAGATAAAACGTCAACTTTACAATTTGGCTCGATTTCCTGTAGGTACCTAATGACGTTCGATATGACCACAGTCAGAATTCCATAACCAAAAGTTACATTTGAAATCCATCACAGATTAAGTTTTTCTTGGACTTTTTTTTTGTTATAACCTAAAACTCTGCTTCAGTCATACTTCTAAATTTAAAAAGCAATACGTTCAAATTAAATGGTTGGTACATCCACTGTCACGCTCCAACGACGTATGGTCCGAAATTAACAGTGATAATTAAATTATGGAGGAGTGGCACCCTTTACAGCTAGCAACAACACAGCCAAGCTTAGGTACGGAAAAATAACCAGATGTCGTCTACACAGGTGTTTATTTTTGTATCACGATTAATTTGTCGCGTAATTTTCAGCACAATAATGTGTCGTGTAGAACTATGTTTACACACAGGCGGGGTGTGAATTAATCCTACTTAAAATCACGTTGTAAATAAGCAGGACAGTCATCAATGATGATGGTGTGCGGATTTGTGTTCAAAATATGATAATTGTGATTAATTTATGTATTTAGATCTTGTGTCATAATGTGGGCTGGGTTTTCACGTAAGGGTTGGGTAGGTTGAAAAATGTGGAGAAGGACGTAAATGTTATTTTATAATCAATGGAAATATGTTGGCAAGATGAAATAAAATTTCTACGTAGAAAATGTATTAGATCTCCGGTAAAGTGAATTTTCAAAATTATATTTTCATAGAAACTCAATAAAAAAATATTTATATGCAAAATGATAAAAGTCATCTCCACTTGTAACAAGCTTTTTATCATTATTTAACAGTTTCATGGCCTTGGTTCGAGAAATGATCGAGAACAACGAATTAGTGTAAGGAAAAGATGCGCATTAGCAACTAACAATTTGCGTGCTGTCAAATTAGTTAATGAAAACGCTAGGGTGAGCGCCATCTTATTTTCGAATACAGGACGTTCCAAAATCGAACATTTTCATCGTTCTGTAACATTTTAGCTGAATTATCTGTAAGAACGATGTTTATTTTGTGCAACTTTATATTTTGGCGCCTGAATATGACATTGACAGGGGCGTTGTTTTTAAACACTTGTGAAATTGTGTCACAATAATTTTATTGACAAAACAAGAAAACGACGTTAGTTCCCATTTTGGCCACGCGCCACTATAAACTTGTAGCATTGTTCACTTACATACTTTAATACACTATTTGTTTTCTTTAATAATAAGTTCTTAATAAATGGTTAATCGGTTTTGGTTAAATTGATCTAAACATAATATTAACCTGATACCATATTCGGGTAACGTCGGACCATTAAAACTACCCGTGTTTTTGTAACCAATGAGTATAAAGCGGAGCTTCTACGGCGTAGGCGTTCGTAGTGCTTTAGACCCCGTAGCACTCACGGGTGCTACGGGGTCTTCCTTATCAGGGGTAGTTAGCTACGGTATTTTAATAGTGGACGAATACTAACTTCAATTTTATGCGTAATTTTGATAAAAAACGATATCGTGTAGCTTTAGCTCTTACCGGATATTATGATGAATCTTTGGTGTGTTTACTTACACGTAATTTTTATTTCAACGTATTATATGACATATAATTTATCGTCAGATATTATAAGTACTGTTTATTGGAATAAGATTACATTGTTTCATGGCAATACTAGATATCATTTAATCAGAATAATTATTTGAATTTCGATCGCAATCTGGGGTAGTCAGATAAAGTTTAGCAAAGAAACATGAAACACGTATTACGAATTTTTGTTTTAAGATTTCAGTAGGATTACAATATTATGACTATAGAGCTCTTTCTTTTCAATCGGTTTATAGAAATAAATTATCACTTATTTATTGTTGACAAATCTACCGAATAATATACAATCTAACACTAAAATATATTTATATTATGTACAAATATATTTATATCCTATCACTGATACAGTACCGAAATGGAATTTGAATAAATATACAAGTTGAAAATCGTATTCCCCAGTAACTGGGTTGTGGAGCTCAGATAAGCAGTCGCTCTATGTAAAATATTGGGATTTAACTGCATCCGATTAGACTGGAAGCCGACCCCAACATAGTTGGGAAAAGGGGGATGATGATGATACAAGTTAAAAGGGATCCCAGGAAAATGCAAATTAGGCCTGCCTTAAATCTACATTAACCTCTTCCAACAAATCATTGAGTAATGTAAACTTATTTTGTTTACCCGCACAAGAATGTAGGTATGTGTGGAAAATAACTACTTACGTCTTAGTTGGTTCACTAAATTAATTCAAAATATTTGGCAGATACAACTTTTTTTTCAAACGCAATTTTTCTGCGAAAATGATTGAAGTGTCTGAAAGTGAAGACAATCCTTTGCCCGATATCTAAACTGGGTCACAGTCTTATACTCCTGATAAATGGAAGACATTGACGACTAGGCATGTAGTTATTGTCTGCTTATAGATAAAAAAAAACTTGTCTGTTCCGGCTGTTGCCACTGTGAATCTTCAAAAATAATGAACTAGGCCTGGTATTTGATGAATCTCTTTTGTTTTTCTGAATAATCTGAATAACTATACGTACGCCATGCGATCTCTGTTCAAGACTTATTTTTTTCCTTTTTCAAAAACTCGCGGCGCCTTTGACGGCGCGAAGAGCACAGGCTGGCAGCAGCGGCGTGGCTACAGTAAGTCCCGGCATGCGCCACCTGGCGGCGGCGGAGCCGTAACTTTGTCTTGTCACCAACAATTTACAAAGAGGCGGTGGGGTTCGGAATCGTTTTATATGCAGTTATTAAGGGGCCCCGAAACGATAAATTGCAACTTTAAATTTTTACGTGATTGATACACATTGATGCGAAAATTAATTGTCTAGTAAATGCAATTAATTGAAGCGATTGACAATATCACTACAATTTGCAATTGATTACAATTGACCTTTTCGGGGACCCTTCATATAAGGGCCAATGCATTCACAGGAAATAAGTTAGGTATCTTAAATGTCTTAAAATAAAACAATTCAATAGATGTTAACTAATACATATAAAGGACTTGTTATTGTGTCTTTAGCTTATCCATGCAACAAGAACCAATCGAAAATATTGAAGTAAAATATTAAATGATGTCTTGTGGTGACCATGCAAACGTGTGACGAACAAATGGACATAAATAATTATTATTAACAGTAAATATTAACTTGTCGCCTGCGCATCTCTAATGACGCTAATAACCACTGTCATTGGCTTGGCTGTTTGGATTTCATTATTTTATGTCACAATCTAGTAATCTTATATCATAAACTGTCGCACTGTATAAAAGGAAATACAGTGATAGTGATGTTTTAGGTATCAGAGTTACTGAAGCTGAGACAGTCAAAATAGCGCGACCAAATTTATTTTCATTATTTTTATATTCTGTTGAGTTGTAACTGTGCTACTCAGACAAGTAGCAAGTTCTTGTATCAAGATATCACCCTGTAGGTCTGATAACGTCAACGCAGACACTAACTAAAATTTGTTTTCCGTAGCGAGCTGATAATTTCCGATATAGAATCTCGCGATACAATTATACAACGTTTAGCGCGTCGTTTGTGCGGGCGGGCACGAGAGAGTCAGTCGTGACCGAGACATTATCGCGCGCGATGCTTCAGGAGGCTGCCCACTGAGGGATGATGGCTCACACGGTCCGCTGCCAGTGAGACGAGCGCACGCCAGCCGCCCAGCCATGCACGCCGACCCGGAGTCCCCCGCCTGCCGCGAGGAGTCGCAGCTGCTGCCCGACGAGTGGCTCAAAGTGAAGCCCGTACCCGCCAACGGCAACCTCTCGCCCGGCGTCTACTATCCCACCACAGGCAGCAAGAGGTTCGTCGCAGCCCGCCACCCCGTGCCGTCTCCGACAGATACCATCCCGTACTGTGTCGCTTTTGTCCGTTTAAATGCGTCCAAATGTTCAGTTTTTGTTTAATGTCGTGATTATTAGAAACGTTTATGTTAATTAGAAAGCCTATTCTCTATGTGAGTGGCAGCGTATTATCGATATTAACATTGATGAAGGTCGTAGCTTGCGCACCGCTACGATGCAAGCGTGAACTAGACATTCACACTTCCAGAATTGTAGCGGGTAGATAGATAACTAGACTCATTGAAGTGTAACGTAAATAAACATATTAATGTGATCGTGTTTGGTTTTAGGAGCCGATCTCACAGACATGGTGCAACAAGGAGGACGAGGCGCCGAGCTATTCTCAAAAATGGAGAGTGCAACATTCTCAAGTCTAAGATCTCGCAGCGGCGGATGAGATTTCTGCAAGATATGTTCACGACCCTCGTGGACGCACAATGGAGATGGACACTGCTAGTATTTACACTCTCCTTCATCTTGTCCTGGCTCGGATTCGCATTGATCTGGTGGTTGATATCATTTACACACGGAGATTTAGAGTTGGACCATCTGCCGGCCATGCAAGAAGGATCTAACTGGAAGCCGTGCGTTTTCAACATTCACGACTTTACCTCGTGCTTCCTGTTCAGTATTGAAACGCAGCACACTATCGGTTACGGTTCGCGTACGACGACAGAGGAATGTCCTGAAGCGATATTTATTATGTGTTTACAAAGTATTGTGGGTGTGATGATACAAGCCTTTATGGTCGGCATAGTGTTCGCTAAGATGACGCGCCCCAAACACAGAACGCAAACGCTTCTGTTCTCCAAGTACACCGTCGTGTGCCAGAGAGACGGCGAGCTGAGCTTGATGTTCAGAGTGGGCGACTTGAGGAAGTCGCATATTATAGGAGCAAGTGTGCGGGCTCAGCTGATACGATCTAGAACGACTAAGGAAGGTGAAGTACTGTCTCATTACCAGACGGAACTAGAGTTAAACGCAGATGGCTGCGACAGTAACTTATTCTTCATTTGGCCGATAACGATGGTGCATAAGATAAATGCCGACAGTCCGTTCTACGGAGTATCCGCGGCCGATGTGTTGCAAGAACGGTTCGAGATTGTGGTTATTTTGGAGGGAACGATAGAATCTACGGGTCAGACGACTCAGGCTCGCTCCAGTTATACGACTAGTGAAATAATGTGGGGACACAGGTTTGTCCCATTGGTGACATACAATCGTGAGCGTCAGGGGTACGAGGTGGACTACTCCAAGTTCGAGGAGACCGTGCAGGTGGACACGCCGCTGTGCTCCGCCAAGGAGCTGGACGAGTTCTACGGCAGTCAGGGTGATCGTAGATCGATCGGTGAGTTCCTTTTTCGACTTAAATCTGGTGTTAGATTTGGTGGTGGTCGCTGGGTATATGTGCCCCATGTTAACTAACAACGCTTTTCTGTGTTTCTTACCATGACAGGAAAATCTAGAGACAATGCATTATCTATCATTCATGTTTTAGTGTAGAGGAATTTATATTTCTTTAAGATAAGGTGTAAAATCTAGTTTGGGTTTTTACAATATTTCTCATTGCAAGTAAACCTTCTTACTTTAAATGAATAGATATTACTATTATACTATGTTCCTGTTTAATCTCTATTATCAATCATTGTAAGTGCCGTTCTTTGTTTGGCAACAAACAATTCGACCTACATAATGTAGTTAATATTTTAACAATAATTGCAATAAATCATGCAGTACTTATGTACCTAACATAAGTAAAGCAAATAGTACATATCTATGCAAGTTTCTTGCACTTACAATATTTCCGTTCCACGTAATATAATGAGAGATATGATACATTTGCAATATTATTGTTTATCTGGGGTCAACACACAGCCCTCGTCTTCTCAAGATAATGTCTAATTTATTGTTAAAGGGGATTTGTTTGCAGACTGCATAGTTTTTTAAACCCATTTACTGATATTTTTGTTTACTGTTTTTACTAATTTCATATCTCTGTCAATTTCTACCTTATGCATTCATAATAACAAGGCATAAACAAGATACGAAAATGAAAATATCAAAGAAATTAATTGGTTCCTAAGTCTTATATCTGAGATATGTTTTCATAGGTATCCGTATATTTCAAGAAAACGTAACATTTTCGCTTAGATTATGCATCAATGATTTTGAAATATCGAAAAGGTTTTCAGGCAATTCAGTCTATATCAAGTGAATTTATTTAAATGATATTATTCTAATAAAGTTATTATTCATACGTCGTTAGTTCTCGTGATCTCTTATGAGGCGTGTCACATATCTAGACACAATAGAGATATATTGAAACACTATGTGCATACCACATAGGTGTCTAGGTAGCTAACATCTTGTATGTATGTAATACGACTTACTGGCATTTGTATATAAGTTTACTTCAAGTGTGAATAAGTGTGTGACTGTATTTATTGAGTCATGTGACAGATCTGATAAATATATGTTTTAACTTTATAAAATGTATGTGCATGAGCATTTTATGCGTCAGCGTAGGACTGTAGGCGGTTGAAAAGTTGTAGTAAATTAAATAACGTTTTCTGTTATTAAAATCGATAAATGGTTTTTGATGAACATTGCAGTAAACCCCTCCTAAGACATATTCCAAAGCCCAAAGTAAAGCTTAATCAAAATTATGCCAAAAAGAATTAAAAAAGCAGGTTATTTCAAATACTTTATTTATATTAACGTCTGCGTAACACATAGGTAGTTATTTTAATTAGCAACAGCAAATAAGACCACAAGTTCCTAGTTAGCGCTAAACATGTGAACATTTATTCTGAGTATCATTTACTTAAATTACTTGCTTCGTACGTGTTTTAACACAATTGTGTGCTCACACATAACGCTAATAAACTTTTAAATAGGTGCTATAACCCCATCATTTGCATTTTGACGTCATTATTCGTCATTTAATAGGAATACCTAATTGTCAATAAGCGCTCAATAGGAAGCTTTATGAATCACGTACCGATACTGAGAGTGTTCATTTGTTTGGAAAATATTATGTTTATGTTTCAAAGCCTTTAGAGTTTAACAAAGTTTAAAATTGCAGTTTAGAATATTGTTTACAAATCTTGGCCAGGTAACTTTGAGAACAGGCGTAATTTACCCAAGCCACAATTGCTAGGATTGATAGATAGGTACCGATCTATAAAGTCTCGATAATATGGAACCTCTTTGTCGGAAGCAATAATATGAACAATTCATCGCCCCTTAGCATTGTCACCTCTATCAGCCTAACTGTTATTTGTGCGAAGGTCTTCGGATCTCCTTTGATTTTCCTACACCCATCACCACGGCCGTTACCCGTCGGAACATTAATATCAAATCTCAGCAGGATGTACCATTTTGCCAATTTGTTGCCCCTTTTTGATACAGGATGCATTTGTTTTGTCGATAATTTAAGACGATCGGTTTAACGGTCGCCTGTCATTTGGAATGAACAATTTGAATCATGGCAAGATGGCCGCCATCGTTATTTTAATAGTTCCGTTTTCAATTTCAAATCTTTTTTAACGGTTTTATTAGTCAGTTGTTTGTAGTGTTACATTGCACTTAACATTTCTGTGAAGGAGGTGCGTCGTTGAACGAGTTATTATTTATCTTTTGTGTCATCGACTCTAAAGCTGCGGTCTTGTTTGACATCACTATGTAGGTACTCATTTCTGAAATTATATAAGTAAATAATGGCTAATCAGGATAATGCTTCTTCATTGCTGCGGTTAGGTAAAACCGTTATTTAAAAAAGTACCTAAGAAAACATTCATCATACTTTACTAATAGAATATGTCACTCCACTCTCTAATATTTATATCTCTCTTCTAATAAGTCATTATTGTCTTGTTATTTTTATTTTTAATCATATTTTAAACGACTTCTATTGTGACTAACAAAAATGTATGTAACTAAAGATATTCATGCAATCTTCGTTACTAATTTAGTGTAAAATTGTAACTATGATGATGTGCAAAGATTGATACGCTGTACATGTCTCTGTTTGCTTACCTTATCAACAAAAACATTCATGCCTGACCTTAAAAAGAATCTTACCTTGTCTGGTGTACGAGTATTTTCGTACAATTTTTAACTAGGTTAAGTGTAAAATATTATAGGAAAATATTGGTTTATTTATTAACAGGATGGCTATTAAAATACCTTGAACTACAAGATGCATACTTATATCTACTAAGTTAAACTGACCTAGAACATATACATAAGAATATAATTCCTAAAATACTTATAACTAATATGTAATAATAAAACAGAACTAAAAAACTGCCACATAACAGAGACTGTCTAATCTAAATTAATTTCTCTGCTCAAAACTTAAAAAGACTGAGCTCTAGATGTTTTCTATACATAGGTGCCTACTTAATCTTACTTATACATAAATGTCTGCACTAGTATGTCCTATAGCACACTAGAGTATGTTTTTATGTATGTGTATGTAACTGTGCCTGTGTTTGTGATGTCGCACAGAGAGCGGGGATCACCACCTGATGCTGAAGATGCCTGAACGCGAGCCACACGAGCCAAAAGCCGAGGAGACCGACGGCGACTTTACCGTCACACTATAATTAAGTTAAACATAGCTATTATTTAAAGGAAAAATTAAGAAAGCCTATTGAGATATGTAATAGCCTCCGAAGATACGACGTTGAACGTTACATTTAAATTTCGAAGCGCGAAGTGTATTGATAAGTGACGTAGCCTATTATGAGAAACGAGATTTTTGTTCGGGAGTTTTTATGTCTAAGAATAGATTAAAATTAAGTAATGGTAGGATTGTGGATATTTATGAAAGCAGGCATTGTTTGGTCTAAGAAATAAGGAGTCGGCTATAACTAAATGTTACCATGTTATGATCTGGATTAGTCCATCAAGAAAACGATGTTGGGTATTATAATATAAGAGATTGTTGAGTTTTGTATAATAAAAGTATGATCTAGAATCATGAAAACAAAGATCTGGAAAGTTTGATTTATGCTGTTAAGTAGTTGTTTATAATGTTTTACAAATAACCCAGTGCCACTAGTCAGGTTAAAGATAAAATAAACAAAATTAATAACAGTAGAGTTCTCATAGGTTGTGCATTCGTCTTTTATTAAAACATTCCAGTTGTAAAAAAGTGCAATTGTATTATTTAATTAGTTGTAAGTTTAAAATGTAATTCACTGCTTCAAGATGATACCTAAAATGTGATAGTTAGGGCCCAATAGGGATGATGCCTGTGTAAAAAAAAAAAAAAAAATTAGTCCGTCAGTCAGATAATAAAAAATATTAGACACGTATTTTTTGCTTTACCTTAATAATAAAAAATTACATTTTAAGTTAGGGAGTGGGGGTCGGTCGGACGTGTCGCACTACACTCGTATCCAACCATCGCACCTTCCGCCGTTTTCATGAAATTATGATAAAAAAATATTAATAATTAACTCTTATTCATTTTTATTGTACTCGTTTTAATATTTAGAGCTGCCCGCAAAGCGAAGCCTGAAAGTGGGTTTTTAGACGGCACGAAATAGTTGGTAATATATTATCTTTGCCACCCTACTAACATTATTAGTCGCCAAGTCATTATTTATAGCTCCTCGCCTAATATTTTATTTGACTGGTATAGTTTATTTGCTACCTAAACGCAGCTGCTAGTTTTTAGTTTTTATAACACCTTTAATTTTGAACCTTACATAATATAATAGTCGCGAAAATATTTAATCGCTGGCAAGTTATTTTATTTGTTGCAAACATTTAGTCGATTTTAAGTTATTAGTCACTCGGAAAATAATAAGCTCATATAAAATCTACATACTCGTGACGTCATGGCGCATTTTAACTCAATGTATTGCCGTAATCTTTAGATTACGTAAAAAAAGAAAAAATACGTTTCCAATATTTTTTTAATAATCTCCATGACGGACCAAAAAAAACATGTTGTCATCATCCCTATTACACGAATATCTATAAAAGGATAGTCGAACGCATTCAGCCATGATGCCTGTCAAAAGAGCATCGTGTAAAGGGGATCTTACAGTAGACACCTAGCTGTGTAAAGAAAGATAATGTTGATATTGTAAATCGTATTTATTAGTTACAAACTATACGCATGTTTTGTCACGTTCTGTGTTGTTTTATGTAAATAATGAATGAATAATTATTTATGTTGTGACGTTGATTTGTGTTTGATTTATGATACCTTAGAAATACTAGCAAACTGTCTTGTTTAAACGTAATGTCACAGATCAATACAGACGGTTCAGTCCGCAAAATCATTTAAATAAAAAACAACTCTTGCAATGACACAGTAAAGTCCAATTCAGGTCGCACAGCGCTAATTACCTCTAGTTATATTCATCTAGAAGTTGCCTCTCTTTCTATCGCGTAACTCTTAGATCTTCTGAATACGTTACACTCACTGAATTGGCCCAACAAGTCGAGCCAGCCGCGTACTTGTAACTTCATACCTAAATTGCGGAGTCGACCATCTGTTTTAATCTGTGGTAATGTGAAGACACATGACTTGCCTTGACTTCAGAGTACCTCATACTTCCCGGTTGAATTAAGAAATCCCTTTCCTCCCAATAATTGAATCAACTCAGCCTAAATTATGGTTGATGACATAGCTACATTAAGCTGTTTTATTTCAGCTCAGTTTATCGAAGAAACATAGTATTGAAGAAACATAGGTATTCTATCTCCCTAGTTAGGTTGAACCACTTAGGAAGGTACTTTACCTGACAAAAGACTTTAGCCGTATTGCATCATTGCTTTTATATATTAATCCATTTATGCACACACATATTAACAGACAAGAAGAAACGAATGATACAATACAGAAAAATACGTACAAAGGTGATGCTTAATTCTGAAGAAATCTCTTCCAGCATACCTGCGATAGGAAAATCGATAAAGGAGATGTAGACAACGTGAACATTATTCTACACGTTTTCAATCTTTAAGTCACATGTGAGGAAAATATTTGTTGTGACATGCCAGTTTTCCAACACTTCTATGAATAAAAT
Organism: Agrochola lota; assembly: GCA_947364205.1. Taxonomy (NCBI): domain Eukaryota; kingdom Metazoa; phylum Arthropoda; class Insecta; order Lepidoptera; family Noctuidae; genus Agrochola; species Agrochola lota. Next base: position 8,733,110 of record OX376223.1, on the reverse strand, counting down.
AATCAAGTTTTCAACATAATTTTAGACCAAATATACTTTATCACCCAGTTTTCCTTTTACACCAATTTTTCAACGATTACGGATAGAGTGATAGAAGATTAATTCTTGAAGGTTCACTGTGTTTGTCGAGTGTCGTTTTAGTAAAGATTATCGTCTGCTTATCTGTATGTTTGTGCGTTGAAATTATGTTGTGATGTCAGCGAACTGTGACGTCGAACCTTACTGTGATCCAGGTAAAGTCTGTCCTTGAAATATATAAAGAAAAATCTTATTATTGCACGAAAGTAATCGACAGCAGGAATCATTTAAGCATCTTTTACTGATGAGACCAAATCAACAGTCTCTCAAATCTTCCTCTTTTAATACACTTTTTAAAATATTATCGTGATGATAAAAAAAAAAAACTTACTACCAATTAATTTGATCACTAGTATCTTTAGCGATAGGTAAGTACTTTAGTTAAAGAAATATCACATAGCATTCAGAATTTCCATAAAAGAGCCTAAAGAATACAGCATAAGTACAGAAAATATAATATATATATTTTCTTATAATAGGTGATACGGCCGCGAGAAGAATGCTATTATTTCTTTGAAACATTGAAAACACAAGAAGTCAGAACACTTGAATCATATGCTCTAATTGGTAATTAAAGGCTCAAATGTAACAATCATGAACGGGCTTGTAGATAGGTGGGAAGGTATACAATTATTGCAGAGATACTCAAACATAAGTATAAAAATACATACATAACATGTATCTATTAAAATAGGTATCTTGTCAACGAGTAACGCACAAAACTTTCAATAGAAGAAATCTTTTCAGTGAACTCATTCCTGGATTCAAAATAATTTTCATGAGTCAAGTACATGAATATTTTGATTAGCAATTTACCAAGAAACTAATCGGAATGGTATCAAAACTTGGTTGAAGGACGGGGTACCCTAATAGCACAAGACACAAATATGGGTAATTTGTCTCAACGTGTTTATTCTAATTAATATCTATCGTGTTCTTCACATTCAGTGATCATATTCTTCATTGAACTCTGGTCTGGAACCCACACCTAAACAGTAAATAAAACAAAAGATGGCACAGATAGGAGCCTACTTGTAACCCAATTTAAAAAATATATTTCCATGGCTATGTAATAGAACCACAACATAATTTTCGCCTTTAAGTAAAAGATATAAAAAGATTATTTACATTATAGGTACCTACCTAAGCTAAGAAAAAGCGGGCCTAGGTAATCCGTCTTCCAATTGACTCTTACAACTTATATCTGTGATACAAGGACTTTGGACTTTTCGATAAGATTCTGGGAACACCTTCAATACCTGCTCATATTTCTCTTTTGTAATCTGCTTAGCATGTGGCTAATTTAATTTATCTCTTCAACGATTTGTCGTGAGTTTTCTTCGTTTTGGTGACACATTATATGTATGGCAGCATATAGGTATGTTACTGCGTAGACAACTATTTACAAAACTACGGGTGTCTTTATTTGTAAACACCTTTATTTTATGTACCTACTTTCTAAGCAAATAAACGATTATTTATTTATATCAATCAATCAACAGCCCTTATAATATTTCACTGTTGGATTTTTTAAATCCTCTTCTCTCAATACCTATCACAAACTCTGTGTCTCCACAATCTCTACCGTTAGCATCCTGTCTGTCTTAATTTTCTTTATCTATCTATGCATGAAACTTTTCGTTCAATCGTAATATTGTTTTACCTTTTTTTTACGCAATCTTATCTATTTCAGGTTACATGGCAGCCAGTTCACCGTTACCCGGTGAAGTAACTCTTCGGGAATCTATCAACTCTGCCATCTTACCTTCACTAGGCCCAAGTTCGCCTCTCGCCAATATGGCGGACCGGCTAGTAGCTGATGCTATACGACGAGCCAGTCTCACAAGACGACCATCTTCTATCAAATACCCTCCTAACTACTTCAGCAGTCCCACAGAAGAGTCTTCTTCTTCAAGCGAAGACGAAACAACAAGACGGCGCAGCAAGAAAATCAAAGAAAAAGTGTGAAATGTAACTGTATGGAGTAATATGTGTAATTTCGTATCTATGCTAAATCGACCCAGTGTTCGATCGATCAATCTCTGATTATCGTCCATGAAATGAGAATTTTCGATATTTCATATTATTATTCTGTCATGCATTTTTGTGCTAAATTTTGCAAATATGTTTCAATATTAGTGTCGAAAACAATGTCAGTGAAAATGGAGCTTTTATAAACAGCGTAGTAGATGGGTAAGCACCGCCAAATTAAACCCAAGTAGGTAACCTACCCATTATGTAAGTTTAAATTTTGTTCCTATTGTGGAAATGTTTCATTAGTTTAATGTGCAAAGATTTATCTGAAATATGTTTTCGTAATTGCTCTTTTAAAGGTAATTTTATGCTATTGAGATAGTGATCAAGATAAACTACTATTGTGATAGTGCCAATAAATGTTAAAGTAAATTGAATACAGCGCCATCTATTGTCGAGTAGCGATCACATTTTGTAAACACGGGTTATCTATGCATTAGGTACTGGTATCATGCCAGTAGTGCATGATTCTTTAGAAATATGTCGATGCGGAAAATATTGTAATAATATGCCAATACTAATTATTATTTATAACAAGATGTGGAGAGGGGGAAATAAAACTCGTGTATCGTAAAAACTAGCAACTATATTTGTTTGATCTGATATATTCTATCAGTAAATGACAAAGCTTTGGGCTAATTTATTTAAAAAAGGCAGCAGCGCCCGCGCCGCTCCAGGCCCCTGAATTTCATAACATCTCAATGATACAATAATACTATGATTCGTGTATAACACTTTAATAGTAGAGCTGTTATTATCGTTTTATAATAATTAAATATTATAATCAGTACATATTCCAAGCATTAGTAGTACTAACACTTATAATTTAAATTAGCTAGTCTAGTTACACAAGAAAAATGTGTCGATAACAAAGTGAACCGTGCACGGCAGTGCACAGCCAAGTTCTAAGTACTTTTGTCCGAATAATTTAAGTATCCAAATATATCACATATTTGTTGTACACATAACAGTACTTTGTACAATATTTTAATGTATAAAAAAGCGTTAGATAGTAAGCTACTTGTACATTCACAACTTGTTACGTAGGTAGCTGGATACGATTAAATACTTAAGAGAGTTTATCCTAAAAGTTGGCAACGTCGCAAATAACTGTCAAATATTTACCTGTTTTGATTCTTAAAGCAATATTACTGAATAGTAATAAGAAATGTGGCTAACTAGCGAACTAGAATATTAATTATGAATTGCAATTATAACATTGAATTTGATGTTGTACTCATTTTAGGTGTAAAAAACGCATTTGGAAAGTTTCCAAATAGTTTTTGTACATCTAAAACTAAATATTCGGTGTTACTATATTAATTATTGCATTTCATAATCAATATTCTAATTCGCTAGTTAGCCACATTTTTTATTTCCACACAGTAATATTGCTAAATTAATCAAAACAGTGAAATATTTGACATCTATTTGCGACGTTGCCCACCTTCAGAATAAACGCTATTAAGAATATTATTTTGCACTATTCAATAGTTATTGGATTTAATCCAAAAGCACAAGCTAGAATTTCTTTAATAACATTCTCTTTGGAATTTGGTCGAACCGTGGTATACTGGATAATAATTTTAGTCTGAACAGGGGCCGTTAAAGTATCAAAATTTTGAATTAAATTCGTCATTGGAAATATAAATATTTCTTAATAATAACTCTAATTCCATCTCTAGTTTGACTGTCGACAGAACAAGTGAAACTCCTACGTTTTCATAATCTTACACTCAAACTGCGGAGACATGACTAACTAAAGGTTTTAAAGCTTCATGCCATTTAACTTCTATAAGTTTAGTCTCCGCTGTACGTCCACTAAATTATCTAAATAAATACTTGGTCTAAATACAACCCTATCTGGTACATCGATGTTTGATGAAGTAGACGATAAAGGAGAAAATTGTTGTCTGTTACGAAATATATCGGTCTAATTTTAAGGTTTTGGCACATACGCTTGAGAAGCCGTAACTCTTATTTAAGTACTAAGTACTTAATGTAAAAAAACTTGGTTTAAGAATATATACCTCAAAAGCAATAAATACTTTAAATATTTGACACTGTTATTACTGCCCATCAACAAATTGGGTAACCTAATATTTATTAAGTAATTTGGAACACTGGTAATATGACAACGAAGATGAAAAATTTTAATCAGTCTTTTACGAAATACTTTGAAATTTACATTAGAAAGAGCTTTTCTTTGAGTACGTACATTTGCAGGTAAGACCCGAACTAATTCTTTCTCAAGGATCAGTCAAACGTTCCCTGAATGATTTAGATCTAGTACAAATTCTTCTTTCTCGTTTAACTTCAGACCATTTTCTACCTTGAATCTCTAATCTTCATCAATAAGTTGTTGTATATTCTCGATGCTCTCGGTATGGGGCGAGAAGGTGACGTGCGGCTTCCGCAGGCGCGGCGGCACGACTGCGGGCGGAGTGCGCGCGCGCGGCGGTCAGGCGTGCGGGCAGGCGCGCCGTCAGGCCGGCGGCGGCTCGGGCGCCGGTGACGTCACCAGGATGGGGATCACGGGCGGCGCGTGGGGTATGTGCGTCTCACTTGGGGATCTGGAAGGAAGGACAAATGTCGTTAAAGACACTGAAGAGAGCATTGAAACGAAAGTCTTAGCCATCATGGGTACGCGTGCTGTCATGCTACACACTTGCCGCCGGGCGCCCATATCGATTATTTATATTTTACCGACCGGACTGTGTCGGAGCAGCCGAACATCACCCAAACAAGTGAGTAACACGCATATACATGTGTGCAAAATTTTATATTAGTGAACAGCAAAGCCTTTTTTTGCGTTTTGCATCGGAATCTAAAGAATTGCTAAATAGCCGTCATCTCTTATGATAGCAATATTAGGTTAGGAGGACTTAGTCTCTCCTACCGTCATCTTCTACGATTTTTTGATGATTTCGTCTTATCCGCTTGCACTTATATAATACAATAACTTATAAAATATTTAAAACATTATTAGGACACTCACTTTTTTATTTTATTATGCTCATCATGCCTATGCTCATGATGACCGGCGCCCGCATGGCCGATGCCATTCGGAGTCAGTCCATGAACCTTCTTCATACTAGCGTGACTATGGCTTCTATGCATGTGTTCCTTCACTTCTGGAGGATGTTTGTACTCCGTCGGATTATGATTCCTATGTTGATGTTGCTCTAGGCCATTTTCAACAGCCAAGTGTGTGTGGCTTGTATTTCTTAATTTCTCGTTGATATGGTGGACGAAGTTGTTTTCGGCCATTAATCTGTTCTCCCTGGCTCTTGCTTCGGGGATCTTGATTTCGATGTGCTCGTCTAAGGATATGGAGTCGACGGAGCTGAGGTCTAGAGTGTCAGCAGAGAACGTCTTCGGGATTGTGCCTAGCATACGATCTGGAAAAACAAGGCGTCAAAATTACGCATACCAGAAAAACTTCTAAAACGTGATAATAATGGGAATATCTAACAATAATATTGCTTATTAATATGTAAACAGTTATAATAAAAGGTCAAAAAAGATATAGGTACATATTATAAAAAATTGAGGTCCACTTCAACCAGTTTTGTTATTTTTATAGCAAAATTTTTAATAATAACATAAAATGCTGCATGGCAACTAATCGCAAAGCTCGTTTTTATTTATATTCTTTTGGCAATGAACTTTCATCGACATTTGTTTGATAATAATGATCCATACCTAATTTTTGTGAGGTCGAAACTGTAGCTCTTAACTCATCTAATTGCTTCGAAGAACACAGAGGAGTGTCCACTTCATACGTGTTGTTGAATCTGGTGTAATCAACCTGAAAAGGAAGAAAAATAACATATTTTAATTATGACAGTAAAATAATCAATGCGATATTGTATTGCGAACTTGGCTAAGGTTTTGCCATGTCCTATGTCAGTTTACTTCAAAAGATTGCCCTCATGTTGGGTAGGTTTATAAATAATACATTTTCAATACCTAAGGAAAAGTACAAAAATTATCTAAAGGAAAAACCACAAATCAACATGAGGTACATATACTCATAATAATGATATAGTATGTGTAAGTAAGTAGGTATGCCTTATTAGTTCTACTAATACTTTGTTCTTAACAAAAGAAATGTTAAACGTTACAAAACAAGTTACGTAAGTTTATTCTCTTACTGTATATTTGTAGTTAAATTAGTGAATAATTAAGTGTTTTTATTTTATGTATATTATTTTCTCTTCTAATCTTACACACGTTGTCTACATCTCTTTAACTACTTTCCTATCGCAGGTATGCTGGAAGAGATTTCTTTAGAAATAAGCATCACCTTTGTACGTATTTTTCTGTTCCTTTCTTCTTGTCTATTTATATTTGTGTACATACAAATAGTAAACTGTTAAATAAATAAACAAATGGAATAATGTCAACATTATTATTTTTTAACCTTGGCTTTGTGAAAAGAACTTGACAGTTGACAGTTGGTTTTTTATATCAGTATGTATATAAACCTATTCGTGATCCAACGTTTTCCTGAAGAAACAATTTATTTGCATAGAGGTCACAATAGTGTATTATGCACATACTTACCTACATAAAAAGTTATTGAAAATTTTGGTTTTTGCACTGATAGCATGACTCTAGCGAAATCACGCTCAGTCACTAGTAAAAACAGTCTAAGTAGCTTTTCCAAATTAATTTAAACGCATAAAACCCAGGACTGACTGCCCCGTTGGTGTAGAGGTCGCAAACGCTACTGCTGAGCATGCGGTCCTGGGTTCGATTCCCTGGTCGGGTAAAGTGTTATTGGGTTTTTCCATTAGAAATTATTCAGTAGCAGCCCGGAGCCTGGATTCTTGCCCGGTGGATGGCAATAGGCTCGCTCCGTATTACATGGGACTTATGTGTAAAACCCAGAACATCATGTGAAGTTCTTCTAGAGTTTTGCTAAACACGCGACTCTTTTCAGAAACCATGAAAAATAATTGTATTTATACAAAACCCGATTATGATAAAACTGTGAAAATACTGCACGAAAACAAATGGATTGAATATTTACTTTTACTATCAACAGTCATGAATGATCTATTTAAAAAATAATAAACAATTATTTACACAAACACATTTTTTTTATCATCAACGTTGATGGACCAAAATAAAATACGTACAATTGATTTCTGTTTACTTTTTCATATTTTTTGGACTGGCAGCACTAGCAAATATTGAAAATAAGGTCACAAGAATATCTGAATATTTTTTTCCAGCTATTGTTGTATGTCGATAACCTCGGAAGTAAATAATCGGATAATTGTTTAATTTTACCATTTGCATATTTATGTTAAGGTTATGGTGAATCCGGCTTAGATTTTTTCCGGTTTTTGGCGGAGTTTGGAGAAGACTCTTTGTTTTACACAGCCTTCTTTGCACAAGCTTAAATGCATGTCAGAAAGAGATATCTGCAATGTAGGTATGTTTAGCCTACAATCCTACGTATATATTGAGTAATATTATTTAGTTTTGTAGTTGTCTGTGTATCTACATATCTATACTTTAATATTATATAGATGTCAAATTTGTTTGTTTGTAAGTTTTTATGTCAAAGTCAAAGTCAAACAATTTATTTCAATTAGGCACATAAAAGGCACTTAACAACGTCAATTTTACAAAAAATAGAATTGATTCTAGTCGCCCCTTCCAAAAGGTAGTTTTCGTATGGAGAAGAATGGGTAAGAAACTCCACCGTTATTCATTTAAAATGTCTTTACAATATTTTGTAAAGACATTTTAAAGACATTTTGTTTTTTTTTATGTAGAGGGAACTACCAGTCGTATTTGAAAAAATCTTTTTGCATTGGATAGCCCAGTTCTTGAGGAAAGTTATAGGCTCGTGGACGAAGTCGCGCAGAAACTAGATATTGAATAAAGTATACTTAATATTTATTTAACTAATTGACTAGAGACTAAAGAATGAGTAGTTATAGCGTTGTACTGTGTATGTATGACGCGTTTAATATATAAGTACAAAGGTTGTTCCAGGTAGTGAATTGATTAAATAATGTACGCAATAATTACATGCTAATGCAATTATATACGGAGGCATTTATACAGTGAAAAGTATATATAATTAATAACGACTATTTCAAACATGTAAGCAGTTAATCAGTAATCCAATACGTGGCGCCATTATGTATTTACTATAATAATATAATATTATAAGTTTAAATTATATGTACTATATTATTCTTTACATATATGTATCTGTTTAGCCGTGGTTTTCCTTGTGAGTAAATATTTTCTTAAACTAACTAAACATGTCAGCATTGCAATAGTAAATAAACATTACATGAAGATATATATACAGCCAACGTTTTGGCTTGATATTGGACGTGGAAAAATTGAACATTCACATTCCTGATTGTGTTTGTATTATTAGTTATAGTAATTTCTGTATGGTCATAGACTGAGTTAATAAGTGTCTAAAGTATGGTTTACCCATGTCAAATACTTACTTAGATCATTTTAAAAGAACAACTTTTAAAATAAAGAATAAAGTTGCTAATATCAGAGTCTGGCCGAACGACCGTTACAATGATACACACAGAAACAACTCGATTACTTATATCATTTCAATATTGCATGATAAAATAAAGAACAATAAAGGTAGACATATAATAAAGGAAACACACCTCATATTCACCAGTATCCTTCCTAAACGTGACCATGGTCTCGAACCGGTGGCCCCACAGGATCTCGGATGGCAAGAAACTGCTGCGCGCCTGGGTCGTCATACCCGTCGACTCTATCACGCCCTCTGAAATAAGAAAAATTAAAAATCATCAGGAAACGTTGACTATGTTTGAAAGTGACGCTAATTTCAGAACAGTGAAAAGGGAATCGTTTGTCTTGGTATGGGAATGCGATGAGGAGGGATGAAATGCTAATAACTAACTAACTAAAAGAGTGATGAATATAAATGTGGTTGATGAAGAGAGAGAGGTATACCAAAGAAAAGATGGATGAATTGTGCGAGGGATGATAATAAACAAATAGAAGTAAATTATAGAGTGACGGCTGACAAGGAGAATGGATGAAAAATCGGTGTTGCGCCAACCCTAAGTAGAAGGGGCAAGATCAAGACGATGATGACTTAAATTGATTAAAAAATAAAGAAAGTTAAGAAACAAAGAAGAAATTGATTCATAGCTCCACAAGTGGTGATATTTTTACCATTTACAGGCAAATAATTGAAGATGTTGTATATCCTGCTGCCATAATTCCACGCTTCCAATTGAAGATCCGGAAGAACTCGACAGAACATAAGCTTTTGTCCATGCAGTTATTCATGATAGATATACCTGCCGATTACTGTGAGCTCGAGTTTTTGAGACTTCTAGAAATTAAGGCCTTGATGTGTATTTAGTATATTGGGATTTCTTACACCTACCAAAATCACATGTGATCTGAAGGCCGATTATATTAGTAATATGATTTGGCAGTGATATGAATGATAATAATATATTTATGGTGGTCACGTGGCAGTTATCACGCAATTAATGGACTATATTGTAAAAACAGCTATATGAAGTTTATTTATAAAATTAAATAAGACCAAACAAGGGAACGCAGATATTTATAGGTGAATAAACATGATAAGATATTTGGGTTCATTAATTCCGTGTCAATTTCTGTGTAAACTAGCACGTTGAAATCGGATATATTTCTTAATAGAGGCATGATTCACTGTCCTTAGGAGCCTTTCTACGGATTGTGTCACTAATGGTGAATTCAGTTTAACATTAGCATAGAAAGTTTTTATTTATGCTAAGTTTATTCCTATCTTCTCTTCAGAGCATTCAAACAATATGCCTTATAAAGTAGATGGAAATATTGACTTGACTACAGATAACTCCAGAATAGAATCTATTATACAAATCTTCTGCTTCATCTACACTGTTCTACGAACAAATGATGCTATCATTCTTCACATTAGTATCACTGAACATAACAAACTCTCGAAATATACCTTACAATTATTATAATACAATATGGAAAAGTTCAGGGCAATCTACCAAAACTTCTGTCAAGGAAGTGCCAAGAGCATGTGGTCATTACGTGTTGATACATTCTATAAAACAATTACAGCCTTTGATGTTTAATAGAGTCTATTGCGGCCAGTCACTGTATAAAAAAAACAAAATATTCGAGTGGTGATGGCTATTTTTAATTTCTAATTGTTTCTTCAGAATGTTAAAATGTTTTCGAAATATCTGTTGTTACTGCCTGATATTACACAGTAGTTTTATTTTTGTTTGCATTGTTAGGAAGAACATTATTTATTACAGCTTTGTTCGGATAGGTTTCTTCTAAAATTATCTAGTGTTGACGGGTATTAGACACATTGCAATATTCTCGTATAGGATGTTGGCTTGCTCCACCGTTCGAGAGTACTATATCATACACTTGACAATCAATAATAGTATATACCCCACAGTCTACGTACGTGAACTCTATTTAGAAGTTAGATAGTAGATACATAAGATTTGCAATCATTTCCGTTACTCTTTCAGAGATTTATTGTATTTGATATATGTATATGTATCATTCTATGAAGCAGAGTACAGTAGAATAGCCTCCACACGTAGCAATAGGGCTGTCCAAAACTTTGTCAGCCCTTCTACAGTGACTTAAGAGAAGGAGATAAAGAAGAATTGTATAAGCATAAAAGAATAGAAGGCGTCCGCACTTCGCGGAAGCTGAAGGAAGAATGTAAAGTTACATAAAACGTGAACATTTTTGGAATGCTGGTTAATTTATCGGCAATAAATAGAAATACAAAATTATTGACGCTCAAGAAGTTTTTCTGAACGTACCCAACATCACAACGATCTCAAATCTCTCCCTCAGCATATCTGACGCGGACAGGTTGTACAGCGGCGACTTCTCGTTGATCTTGTGCACGATGGTCATCGGCCATATGAACATCAGTCTGTCTTCCTCTCCATCCGCGCCAACCTTCAACTCTTGTTGGTAGAATGGCAGCACTTCACCCTCTCTAGTAATCTATGTTTTAGAAATTAACAATTTATTAGATTTTTTTCTTTAATGCTTTTTGGGCATCACGGAAGCACGAACAGGAACGTGAACGGCAACGTGGTACAATTTTCTGCAGTATTTATTTATTATTTGGTATTTTTAATTTACTTACTGATGTAATAGAAATAATAACTACCATAAAAATGTATGTTTCGTGTTTCCGTTTTGCATATAACTCAAGCCATAATCATAACTAATCGCTCATACAGTTGTGTTGCAAAAACGACCCTGTGAAATGAGTGTATGTCCTCTTTGTCTAGTTATGTTAAATATAATTTTTAATGGCGTTACGTTATTTTTGCAATATAACCTTATAAGCAAAATTGTATAGAAAAGCAGCAAAATATTAGCAGTTTCGATGTCGTTCAGACTTAGATATTGCACGTTTTTTCGTTAGATACTCCATTATTATTATTATTATCATTTCAAACTTGAAAAATTTAAAAGCAAAATCGACCTAATCTACTTATAAGTATTATAAGCATTTTTGGTTTGTCAAACTTAGTATAATTTTACTATGATAGTCAGTTTTCACTCACTACGTTTGTCTTCAATTCCCAGCACAGTTGGCATGGAAATGAAAATATTTTTTGCTGACATTTTACATGCTTTATATTCTCATTATTTTTATATTCTGGGAGAAAGTTATAAAGAAATCAATCTTTACTTTATTAATGCAAGCCGTAGTTACCTGAATTGACTGTTGTGAGATATATTGTTATAAACTTATGAGTCAGGGTATCAAAATGCTTTGAATTGTTCCAGCAGGTAAACATTTCTCATAATAAGCTAAATATTATTATGTACGTACCTAGGTATATACTAGTAACCACGTGTATACTATAGGTAAAAAACGTTAAAGCAAATCGATAAAATATTTTAAAATAATTGGCAATTATTTTTAATTGACGTTATCAAAATTTACTAATCATTTGTTTGCCGAGTTAATATATGAATTCGGGTTAAAAACATTTTAATCGAATTGGTACATATTTAGCAGTTTGCCAGAACAGATTTGATTTCGCATATACAAATACATGCTAATGACAAGATCTAATAGTTTAGTTCCGATAAATATTTATTCAATATCAATTCGAGCAGCTACTCATCGATTTACAAATTCATTACTTAAATATAAACCAAAGTTATGCAATGTGCAAGAAAATAATACAAATAGCAGCAGTAAACGGTGTAATAAAGCGTAAATTAAATTAAATTAAATCATGCTGTATCGTCCATAGATGGGTCATATAAGATAGCAAACGAATGCGAAAATAAACGCGCAAATAGTTAAGTTATTGCAACACTTAATGCATTTTACAAATAGCGTATTGGAAGTATTAAGTGTTACCTTTTTCCTTATAAGCTGGGCGCGCACGTGTGCCTCCAGTATGTGCGACTTGCGGATATCTCCAACACGGAATAGAAGGCAATATTCCCCGTCCCTCAGACATATAACCGCGTTTCGCGAGAACAGGAGTGTGGTGTTACGCTTTTTTGAACGCGCCAGCTTCGCGAATATAAGACCCACCTATGGACAAGAGAGAAAAGTTCTGAAATTCGTATTCCAAAACTTGGGGAATCGAAGTCTGAAGAGCACATTATGGACTTATTTCTGGAGTGTTTGTATCCAGAGTTCGACACCCCGCAAGTTAGAGAGAGGAGTCAGAGTGAACTCGTGTTAGACGTAACTAGGCGTGCTGACTGAAGTCCCCAATCACTAACCAGTCTCCGTTTTTGGCGAAATAATATACCTTGCGGCGGATTAATTGTGCTCTTATATGCGCTTCAACAATATGGGATTTCCTCATGTCTCCGACACGGAACATCAGACACAGTTGGCCATCGCGCAAGCAAATGACAGCGTTCCTGGAGTAGAGCAGGGTCTGGGCTCGCTTTTTAGGTCTAGACATCTTTGCGAACACGATTCCCACCTAAAATTAGAACAGCATTGATGCAATGTTCGGCGTGTGATAAACCACATGTTCAAGACTGTGGGTTTTGGTCGCCTGCATAGTACTTCCTGAAGAGTACGTATTGCCAATGTCATACACTGACACATACATACTTATTTGTGAGCTGTGGATTGGTTATGATGCTACAGTTAACGGCCACCTAATGAAGAAAACCATCTTAAAATTTTGTAATGATTTTTAAGAGAACATCTGGCTGGATCGTATAGTAAGTACGTTACGTTAATACATTTGGCTCGATTCCAAGTTTATTTTAATATTAAATTATCATATTAGCTTTAGAGCCGGATGTTTTTTTTTAGTTTGATGAGCTCAAAACCCTTTCATTAACACTATGTATAAAAGACTGATTAGATATTTGTTTAAATAAGATACAAGCCATCATTGCAATTTTTATAGCAGTCTAGTTCAATGTTGTTAGGATTTATTGCCAGTAAACGGTATTTGTTTTGACAGTAAGTATGTAGTCTTTCAGCATCCGTCGTGGCACGTGTTTGTTTAATTAAACGAATGAAATATGGGAGAGATAATAAACATTCAAAGTGTAAATCTTACCATGAAAGCCTGGATGAAGACACCCACAATACTCTGTAAGCACATAACGAAGATAGCCTCGGGGCACTCCTCGTTGGTTGTTCTGGAGCCATAGCCGATGGTGTGTTGTGTTTCCACGGAGAAGAGGAAGCAGCCGGTGAAGGTATTGACGTTGTTGAGACAGGGAATAAATGTGACGTTTTCGTTTGGCGAGGGAGGGGTGAGGTCTCCGTGCGTGAAAATGATGAGCCACCAGATGAGAGCGAACAGCAGCCAGGAGAGAATGAAAGAGAGCGCGAACACGAGCAGCGTCCAGCGCCACTGCGCGTCCACGAGGGTCGTGAAGATGTCCTGGAGGTATCGGCGCCTGCGCTTGGCCACGTTCCATTGGACGACATTGCAGTCACCGTGTTTGAAGATGACGCGTTTTCGGACGCGTCTCGCTGCGTAACGGGCTTGACGGTATCTGGAAATAAAGAAAATAATTGTATATATCTTCGTCACTGAATAGGTACAGAATACTTAAACCCTAACGCTTCTGTGAAGTATTTTTTATTGTGACAGAGATTTTTTGTACAAATTCAAAAGAATTTCTAAACTCTAATCAAACGTTAATTACCACCTATTATTAATTACCACGTTAATTACCAGCTCTTACATTGTATATCTTAAGTTCCATTGACACGGTGCAATTTTCTGGAACATGCAAGAGCAATAATCGCATACCATAAAATACGCTCAATTATTGCCATTCAAGAATTGCATGCAAGTGTTGACACGCGTGCGATTTCCATAAAATTGCATACAATAATTGAATGCAAGTTTTGCCGCTCATAAAATCGCATGCGTCTTACACAAAGGCAATTTTATTGTAAGACGATTATTGCATGCAAGTTTTGCCTCGTTTTAACACAGAGTTGCACGTCCTTGTACAATGGATTCAAGTATTGCCTGTATTTGCGCTGCCAACTATTTCATTTGAATTTTATTTACTTCTCAAGATTTTAAGTTGTTTCATTAATTCGTACTACTTGTTGAGTTGAATGCGATTTTATTGCACGTGCAATTTTATTCTCCGTGCTGTTTACACCTATACCAGTTTTGAACGGCAACTAACTTGCCCGTATCGTGCAACAATTGTACGTGTTGTTTAGACGGTGCCAGTCAATTGTTGCTTAAATTTTATGGTATGCCACAGGCAATAAACTTGCACCGTGTAAATGGAGCTTTATTCATAATGATGATTGCAAATGAATGATATGTCAATATTGGATGAACATACAGATGAGTTGGTTTGATTGCGGTTTTTACGTTAATGACATTAATCTCCATCAAGTTGAAATCATTGTACCCATGTCCTTTTGGGATTATAGATTGTGGCGTTGTTCACAAATTATCTGAATTCTTTGGGAATAAAATTGAATGTACGTAATATGATTATTTACTTCAAATACTTCTAGAGCCAGCGATAGTTTTTTCTCTTATTTGATTGTCCTCTATTCCGTGTTATTAAGAGACTTATTTTTTTTTTGTTTTCTTTACCTTGTTTTTAATTATTTTTGTATTCATGATTTTGTTAGTTTTAAAGTTTCTTTTTTATTGTTGTATGACCTGTGGGCATCCCAAATAAAAAAAAACTATTTATTTCTTTTAGATGATTAGTTTGTATTGAATTCAATGCATAAGGTAGGTAGGTACATTGTTTATAGATTACATAAGTGCAATATTAATTATATAAATGACTTCTGTTTGATCGATGTTATTATTGTTCGTGTGAACTGACATGTAATAACATGTTATGGTATTTCCAGTAATACGCACATGAAAGAAATAATATTAATGTAAATATACCTGGAAGTGTAGAGAATAATATTAAGTATAATTGCTCACATACTATTATCATGTCATATTTCTATTGCAATTTTAATAAACGTTAATGATGTCTACATTCTGCTTATAAGGATTTTTATTATTCTTTACGAGGCGCCTACTACAGTTCCTACTACCATTATTTTACTCTTGATCATTTTATTGTATTTTCTATCAACACGGTTCACAATTTTATGAAGTAAGTTAAATGAATCAAGTATAAAATTATATTACAAATCAAACAATATGCAAAAACAATAACAACGATTCACAAATGTTTTCATAATAGCACATTCAAGCACTCTGATTCAAATTAAATCATCACCTGATCGACAGTCTACGCATTTTAATAAAATTTAAATTCATTAAACAAATGAAAATTGTTCGCCACTGATGTGTGACTAGAAGGTTAAACTAAACGTAAATGAATCAAGCCATGTCACTTAGGATGCAGAGTGTCACCTAGTACATTAATATACTCCATTTCATGGTGTCACCATAAGCCTGCCACTTATTTCCATCAAGATAATGAATACGGCTGATTTTATGGGACTCACAGGCCTACGCACCACTCGAGATAGACATTTTATCACTTGTCCTGACCGTCACAATACCACTATAAAGTTAAGCACTCTCATTAATCTTTTAAAAGCTTTTGTGTAAAAACAAGCTTTTATCTTTCCAAGTGCTGAAATTAATTTGTTTTATGTGGTGGATTATGCTATAAGCGAAACAGAAGCTAGTAAAATAGATACTGAGGAAAGTCTACAGTTCGTCTATCGCAGTACGTGAAAAAGTTAACAAAAATGTGTAGGTATGGTGCCTACATAAAAACAAAGGTGCTTATAAAGGGTTCCAAATTATACGATCATGACAACTTTTTTGCTGAATCATAATATTTTTACATTAGGTTCTTTGCAAGATATACGTTATTGTAAATCAATTCAGAACCATAAGAGCTATAGCTACCACTGTTCCGTCATTAAGACCATTATCCACTGTTTTTGTTTTAACTGAATTGGCCTTAACGACTTCATAATCATAAAAACACATCAATAATAATAACGAACTCGTAGGTACTCACGATTTTTTATAATGTAATCACGTGTAAGATTAATTATACGTAAGTATTCATACAATACAAAGAATAAGTGTTGGTCTGGGAACCATAGATGCTTGCCATACATCACATCTAAATTATACTTAGCTTAACGATTCAGTTTTTGCACGATGTGAATATATCGAGGTAATTGGAAGATACGATTCTGGTTATCTATTTGATGATAATAGTTCAACGAAGAGAAACACGTGGATAATAAATAAATTAACAGGGAAATTGTTGTTACAAGTAATTACAAACGAGTCTTTACAACTTCATAATAATGTAATAACTCAAACACAGATAGGATAAAACAATCCAGGGGATAGTACTAGAATCGGAAATCTAACGTTTGATAGCAAACCATAACTTCAACCTATAATAGTTTTAACAGCTGAATGCCGTATGCGTTGTAAGCGGATAGAAAGAATAGAATAGCGAAAGAATTAGCGAATAAAGTAGATTCGTGGATATTAATCAAAAGCATTAGATGGCAGTTACATATTCGTGCTCTCTAGGAATGCGCCACTAGGTGACACACGACTTTGGTAGCAGTATAAATAAATTCACAAAAAAGTTAAGACATTTAATAATATATTTACTCATGAAACATGGAATAATATATAACCGTCACAGTCTTGACGGTCTTACAAAATGAAATACCATCTACTTTTTATACTGTCGATTTGCTTCCTCATTTCAGTCTCTAAGTTATTTTTGTATGTTGACTGTGGCAACAATTTAATTATTCATTATTGTTTTTATAAAATTATTTACATGTGTTATTAATTAAATAATTTAATAAAAAAATCATATCGTCATTTATGCCAAGAGATGTTATTTACATATTATAGTTATTTTAAATATTTGTATGATCTGCAAGTAGTTGTTCCGGGTCTGAGTGTTAGTGTATGTGAGTTTCTATGTTTGTAAACGCACCCACAATACAGGAAGAAATTCTTAGTGTGGGGCAACGTTTTTTAAAAACAAACAAAACAACAAACAATGAGGAAACCATTATCAGAGCTAGTTACGGTTACTATTATTGGTAATTACCAATGTAGGTATATATGACCGAAAACCTATTTACAATGGAAAATATATGACTAAGTTACACATTAGCACTAACAATGAATTTTCTTATGTGCATGTAAACATTTTGGTGCTTTGTAAAGTTTGTAATATGTCAGCGGATATTTAAAGATTGTAGACATTGGTTCATAAAAGTGTTTGCTATCTTTTAACGCAAAGCAAATTATGACACAGTTGCATTTACATAGGTTATTAAAGACCACCTTGAAAACATATTATTACATCGTCATTTGGATGCGTCCCCATTACCGCAGACACTTCAGACAGAGCGTAAAATAATTTCTTTCAACACTGTAATGATTTTAATTATATGAGGCACACACACACAGTGCAACTATTTCGAAAACAATGCCATATTTACTTGACGCCTGCACTGCAACTGTACCTCATATGTGTAATTCTAATTGTGATTTTTCAACTTCACGTCACCAATGAAAGTAAAACTGATTTCCACGAGAGAAAGCCATGTAAAGAGATCCTTATACATTTTTATAACTAATAATAACATTAAAATACGAAACTAACATCAGATGGGCGTTAACTATATCGATATCGCTGAACTAAGAGTTAATATAAGTAATCCTATAATATTGAATCAAGTTGTGACATATATAATGCGTAAGTGAACGCCAGTTATAGCTGCTTATGATAAAATAATTATCGTCTAATTGATTAATGATGCGGCTAAATGTACCGATTACGGTGGTCTTACCGATCAACTACCTATTTAAAAGCCTTTAAATATACATATAATATCCAATGCAATTTCTCGATTTTCACAATCTATTAACAATTTACAAGAAGTCTATTAAGGTAAACCGCAGGACACGAAAATCGTGTGGCTTAGATTTTATTAAAAGCTACATTAACTAGAATTAACATATTTTTATGTTTAAGGCGTGGGTTGATCTTAGGTATTTCTAAGAACTGGGTATCACCTTGAATGTAGACTTTTGTGTCTGAATCGAAAGCTAACAATGACACAACCGTATACATACTTAGAGCATGTGTTAAAAATATACTCCCAGAAACATTATCTCCGTTATGGTTAAAATCTTAAAGAATTGGTAATGACGCGCCGATAATTTTGTTCATTGTCTTTATTTCTAGAAGATCTGTGTCTATGTTAATTTTTTTCCAATGCTAGCGTACTGGCCAGTTTTTTTTATAATGTTTTAAAACGTTAACCCTTTAAATTAAAGAGTTTTGGCCGTCGTGAGTATATGAAGTCGTGTGGGCGCCCACTTTGCGAACGGATGACATCAAGCGATATGAAGGTCGCCTGGATTGGATTATCCAGACGAGAAAACATGTTTCTTTGGAGAAGATTTAACTCTCAGTTAATTAAATCATCGTGCGTCATTGGATATAACAAAATGATCTTTGAATGCACATTAAAATGTCGCAATAGAGTACAGAATTGTACTCTATTTCAGTTTTCGGTGCCAGCTCCTGATTTTTCTTTTCTGATTGCCAGACAGCAATTTATTCATCGCAATATAACATTCACCTTAATGTTTTTAAAATTGTCTCTGACTGTTACATTGTTCAAGACATAACAAAAGATACCTACTGATATGATAATAGAAAATATTAAACTACATGTTGTGAATATCATTTAAGATCTTGGATCAATAGTTGGAGTTTTTCGATCCGTTAAAAGTAAACTACAGGGTTATCTGAGTTCAATGTCTGAAACACAGTCAGCATCGTCTGTAAAACATTATCGGTCGCCAAGGGATTCCAAGAAACTTTCGGGAGCAATGAATTAACGAATCGTTTGTTGCCAAATATTTGAACACCTTTCTTCGAGCGTAGAGGCCGCTTCCCTGTCTTTGCTTAACCACTACGAATTATGTCGCTCTAAAACAAACTTACTTTTGCAATTCTTCGCTCCATGCTGATTCCGATGAGTTTATCGGCTTTCCAGTCAATAGCATTGACACTTGACTTACACATCTTTTTAATCCTGACATTCTAAAAAGTATGGAATTCCCTTTTGGTTTTATTATATTAATACTGAACAAACTCTTCGACCTTCAAAAATTACTCTGAAACACTTCTTGTTTACTCACAAATAGAACTATCGTTATTGAACTCAAACGCGAGACCAGCACCTGGACTGTTATATTAACCTTAAATTATTATCACACACAGTCGAATACTTTCTTTGGAACAGTTAATCTTCGATTTATTTCACTGAATTAAACAATTATCTCCACTCTATCTTTCAGCAGAACGTTGATGAGGGATTCACTAAACACTTCTTTGATATCAAACAACAAAACCACGATTTTCCGCAACATCGTTAACGACGTCATTTCGAAACAATAACAAAAAGAAGGAAAAAATTAAAATGGCGACGTAAGGAAAACTGCGTGTCTTACGTGCAAGGAACTTTTCACTCGCACCGGTTGCGATGAGAATTGGTCCAATACTGAAACGCACGGATGTTTAATGAAACAGATGCGAAGATGTTCACAAACAAACACTATACAGGCGTCCCGTGCCAACGTTGCCAGTGGCGCCGTGGCGCGTCGCGACGTCGCCTTGCCTATTTTTTTTATCAAAAAATCTGCTCGGTTCCATCTGCACGCGTACTTCATGGATCACGTTTTCTGTAGGGTGCTTATTAAGATTTACGAATGATCTCCAGATAAATATTTGGACTCCGCGTTTCCAGTGAACGGAATTAAAGTCTGCTTTTGAGAATTTATTTACTATGGACGTTGATTGAAGACTTTTTGACTTCGAAGGCAATAATTTTGTTGATCGTCAAACTTGAGGAAGATTTAATGCTTTATGATGAATCATTGTTTGGTAAACGTTAAAAGTTTTTTTCGTTACTGACTAGCGAATGTGTAGTATTTTCTCGTGCGTATTTTCATTACAGTAATGTGATAATGGGAATGTTTATAGAGCCGTCAACTGCTGCAATAACATTAAATCAGAAAAGTTTACGCGCTTGGTCTACATTTACAAACAGTTAATGCATTTAGTGTTAGAAAATAGCCGTAAGCTATCTTGTTTGTTACACGTCTATTCACAAATTATACTCAAACATATTGGATATATAAAAACAAGTTTAAGACATTTTCGATTTTTCAGAGTCCCGTTAACGTGCAAAGCTACTCCTGACATGGCTATTATGATGAACTTATACGAAGCTGGAAGGCGTCAATTACAACGTTAAAGTAGCACCCATGGCCGCACACCATAGAAAGGGATCACTGACGCGATATGGTGACGTCACATATACTGCGACGGTGGTCTGCGAATAGATTATCACCTACTGGGCGTTAAGGGGCGACGAAGGGATTATGTCATTAGCAGCATGCATATGTGTGGTTATTACGTCATTAACGTCATTCCGTATGATTCGTCGTCCTCATCGCATTGGCTATTAGAAATTTGTCTACTAAACCCATTAATGAACCCATTCTACCAAATTGTGCGGATGTACTTACTGGCTGATGTCAACTCTTTACGTCACAGTCGTCGTCATATGGTATTCACGATGCATGGATCTAAATCCGTAGATTACAAAAACGTCTGGAACAGCCAGACGAAATACAACAGAATATTTGAATTTTAAATTTTTCGTGTGAGTAACATCTGTTGTATTGTAACAGCTGCATATTTTTGGAGGAATATTACAAACTTTTTCTTCCTGTGGGGCTTTATTTTCAACGTTTATTTACTTAGGATGAATATCTTCTTCTGGGTAATTCTTGATAATGACATGGTTAGAAAGGGGGTGTACTGAGATGACGGAGAGAAGAGATGCTGTACAGTCCCCAAATAATTAGGACAAAGAAGAATGATGAGCAGAGTCATTCTTCACCAATCCGTATGCAAAGTTGGTGATAATGGCATATTTTATGACAATTTTTTGTATTGGAATTTTAGGACGCCCATCTTTAGCAGTGGCGTCTACTATTGTCAAAATATTGATTCTTGATTTGATATTAGAGACGTGCCTATCCTAAAGCACGTGAGAAAAACACGTGCTACGGTTGATATGAAGAACCACGTTCCGTGGAATCGAGACAAGGCACTGCGTTACTAATTTTGTCGCGGCTCTCATACAAAAATTGTACGGAATCTGTGACACATGTCTTAAAGCGGTAGATAATAGTCACTTTGTTCGTAATAACACCTACTTATCTGCTAGTGGGTTAATACATTGTTTCGTAGCCAAGTCCCTTCGATAACAGGACAAACGATTAAAACGTGACCTGTTGTTAGCCTTCGTCGATTTAATATTGACATTTATCGCATAGCATTATCCTTAGGAATTTTAATGACGCCATTCGACAAACTGATTTGTTGTGACCTTCCAGGATACAAAAGAAAAGACCCTATCGTACAACATATAAATTGTTTTGGTTCTTTATAGTTTTATTTGTATGTAAAGCGTTGAGAATTGGGATGGTTCAAATAGCCTGTCATCATCAAAATGGGCCAACAGATTTGTCCTTTCCAGGATCTGTCGAAAGGTAATTGGTCATTGATTGAAAGGCCGGTGAAAACAGATTGTTTTTAATAAGAGACATAAAGGAACTGCCACGTCATCACCTGACAATGCAAATAAGACGAAGAAATCGATGAGATGATAGAAGAAAATAATGCCGCAGAATAGAAAACTTAGAATGTTCTTCACTGTTATCTACGAATGAATATCTTCCTTTGTTTACTCCAATATAAGAAAGTTTGTTCCGCATTTTCGCAATAAAACCTTTTACGTACCTACTTGACTAGCTTTTATCAGCGAACTTGAGAACTGTTTAATATCGTCACTGGGTCATAAAACAAATGTTTATTTATGTTCGTATCACTTAAGGCCAACACTTCACCTTCTGGTGGGTTAGTTATTAACAATCAGGGCGGAAAATGGTTACTAATTACAGGTGACGTTTTAATACAATTAGGTTTGTCACGGCAAAAAGTGAGCATTTACAGTATATCTAATATCTGTAATCGAATAATAATCTATATTTGAATCTGTGTCTCTAATATTCAATAATCTGTAAAAAACAGTGACTTTTTGAGTCACTGTGTATTTACAGATTACAATATTATACTGTTCCTATATAAAGCTAAAGCCGTAGTTCTACCGGCTTTATAATATACTAGCTTCTGCCTTAAAAAATACTAGATTGTCATTGTTGGCAATACCGAAGGAAAGAGAGCACGAGGCCGGTCGCCAACACAATGGTCCGACCAATTAAAAGAAGCTACGTTTTCAAGCAAATTTGGCGATGGCAACTTTGGACCGGTGTCGATGGAGGCAAATTGTCCGCGTAAACTGACCGCGAACCTCAGTAATGAGGGAGCGATTGAAGAAGAAGCTTCTGCCCGCGACCACGGCCGCGTGATATTTCAGCCCCCGTTTTACTTCGTTTTCGCTTAGCGTTCTTTCTACCTTTTTTTCTTTTTGCTCGGCTCCTAAGGGTCGCAGTGTGATGTTAAATAGCCTAGAAACTCAACAATTGGTCTATCGAGTGCAAAAAGATTTTTTCAAACCCGGCTCCGTTCGAGAGACTAGCGTGTTCAAACAAACTCTTCAACTTTATTATATTGCATGTAACTATTTTAAAATGTTAATACTATTTATTAGTTGGCAAGCATACCTAAGGGACCAATATATCAAAATATTATTTATAAAAGACTTGAAAACGTATGAGATTACGTATTGGTAGATATTACTTCTGATTTATTTCAATCGGCATCATTAATAGTCTGTTACTATCTACGATTCTACATACAATGTACATTTCAAACGTACCAATGTTTAGAAACTATTCACATGGCGGAAGTGAGTAAACTGTGTGACCCTTCAGCTGGCAGTCGGCCTACAATACCATAGGTACTAACAAATGCCAAAGGACCCATCACTCATCGCATAGTTAGTAGTAAATTAGTGCATCTTCCATGAAACGAGGCCGAGAATAAACCATCGGCCATCTTACCAACGCCATTTCTACTATTTATTTTTGTTAGCCGATGAATAATTACTAGTTGTTTCAAGAAGCAAGCCAAGACAGACAGAGATGGCTTTTATATTGGCAAGATATCTAAGTGAACAATATTTAGATTATTGCGAAATATTATCCATTAAATGAACATATTTATATTTATCCTGGTGCTGTTCCATTTTGCGGTGGCCACGACATAAATTGCATGTTACATTATACAGTATAACTAACAGCTGTGGAGAATTTTAATGTATTTGTGACAAGCGGAACTGGCAGTTATTACAGAGTGTAATCGATGTTTGAATCATGTCCAAGGGAGCAATATTCAACCTTACTGTAGCTTTGAAGTTCGTTACCCGAAGCAGACGGTCACCTCTTGGGCACTTATATGTTTATGTAGGTACATAAAAACAGGTGTCGTTCCGGTTTATAGTAGGTATAAATTTAGCTGCAGTCACACTGAAATTGTTATGGCCTTAGTATCCGTCAGTTCACACGTTATTTTCACTGATGCCAAATTTTGAAGGATAGCGTGCGAATGTTTACGTTTATTTGTCTTTTAGTTCATTGTAAAGCAAGGTGAAAGGAAACACACTGTTCGGTTTAAAACTAGATATGTGTTTATAACAGTACTGTGCGTGCGTTTATTATAACTTGACCCGTGACGCAATTGGTAGTACTGAATTTTGCAGTCTTAGTTTCAGTACTAATAGAGTTCAAAATGGCGACAGACAGAACAGTACTACCAATCACATGTCTGCAAAATTCAGTTCTACCAATCGCGTCACGGGTCAAGTTGTAATGAACGCACTGTAGTGAGGTTTTTTTTTTGATTCAATATAAAGTTGAATATAATCGTAGCAGAGGACGATAACATTTTAAATAACCTACACTACTTAATTGAATTTTGTTCATATAAAGATAAAGCTTGCTTTTTACTTTTCTGCATTTAATTCACAGTAAAGATAGTACGTAGGTGTTTTCTGTTTACTTGACTAGTGAAGTACATGAACTTATGCCTCCTTGATATATTTAGCTGACGCAAACAAAGTTGTCTAAGAAGTTTGTTTACGACAACAAATTAATTATTCCGCGTACTGGAGCGTATTTAACTAGAATGCCGCTGTCGGCTCGCATCAGCGAATTAGAACAGTCACTTGGATTCGCTTATTATAACTACGTCATCCAAAACTGTGCCAAAACCATCATGATCAAAGTTCACAACGTTTTCCGTGATAATACCGTTGAAGTCATTAGGTACGTTTTATAACCAGTTTCACGGTTTATTTCTTACGTAGAGAACAGCGTCTGTTGGGCAAATACGTCGTGACTAATGACGTCACTGTATAGTACAACGAACACCCACATTGAAATTGTATCGACATTTTAAAATGTTGAACAGCCTTTGCTGTAATAGTACCTATGTATTACTAGTGATCTGGATGAGTAATACGCCTCGCAACGTATTCATTAAGATAAAATAGAGAAAAGTTATTTCAGTTTCTTTGAAGTAATCTTTAATACATTCATCAATTTGTATTTTATTGCAACTAGATTAGCGAAATAAAATTATGAGAATATGAGTTTGTATCAGATTCTGAAAACCAAGGTACTACTGGGTACTATGATCTAATCTTTAATGTAAGTATATGCCAAAGATATTTCCTTGCATATCAAAATGTAAGTGTATAAAAAGTAAGAAACACAATACTTCGAATAGATACTATCTCTAAAACTGCAGAATATTTTTGTCAGCTGTTAAGTAAAAACAGGAGTTTTATTTTTACTGCACGTTGTATTTTCCGCTTTCCATTTCAAACTAGTTGTTTATGCATTTGTCAGTGCTATGCGACATCATACTGATCCACGGCAAAATGTGAAAAAATCATTTTCTTTTTTCACACTTTCCAGATTTATCAGGCCTAGGAAAATTCCAGTCGCCACGCAATCGAATGTATATCTACCAGTAATGCTAGCCACTGATCTGACATTAGTGACTATTTGAAATTCGTTCTCAATGAAATAGAGCCGGGAACCGTTGCCAAGTCAGCCCGTCTGGTGACACGTCAGTCGGAAATAGCTGTTCTAAACTCACTAACGTTTTACGTAGGCCAAATGACTAGAGATTGTGAAGATTCTGCTACTCCCTGATAGATGGCATTGTTACCAATATCTTTGAGCAAACGTGACCGATTTTTTCTGGAACTCGAATAACTCCCGCGCACGTTTTTTCTTCATTGCCAGTAATCTAAGCAATGTCAATGTAAAGTACGTTGAGTATTGCCCATGACCACGTGGTTACTAACGTATCATGTTCAAAGTTCACAAATCTCGCCTCAGTAAGGATTGGTTGTTAGGCCATCGCGACCATCGCCCACATATGCCTAATACAATAACTCATTTCCCGAGTTGACTCACAGAATGGACCAGATGATTACTAGATGATAAACGACATATTTTCTATAAATATGTGAGCTATGTTATTGAGCCAAAGTGAAGTCTTTAACAATGATACTGCACCATAATTTTAAAGTTGGTACAATATGTTTGTCATACAATGCAAGGATGACAGCTAGATGATCGTTGGGTAGGAAACATTAATTTCCGACAATAGGCACTGATGGTATTTTTTGCAACCGAAATTGTCGTACCTATTTCAAGGTATTTAACTCAAACAGAGTAGGTACTTAGGTAGGTCCTAAGTAGAAAAGATAATTATCAATCAAGATAATAAAGATCGGAACGAAATTGGATGTTTTACATAATATTTCTGTGCTTCGTCTTTATTAACTTTGTTAATTGATGCATAATTTAGGTTGCTATCAAATTTAACAGGAACACTGCCAGTTTTATTTTAAAGACGGTCTTGTTCCTCTTACTGAGAACCTTTTCCAGGTAAGTCTATATTTAGAAAAAGCCGCATGGAGTCAAAATTCATTGAATCCAAAAGGTCAACGTCTCGAGTCTCGTTGTAACCGCGATATGACTCATTCTTGTTCTGATAACTATTATAATATCTATATAAATACATGTTCTAAAAAACTTAAGGTAACCTGTAATTTATCTGGTTGTCTATACATAAGATTGATTAATAACGAACTTTTGTTTTTGTGCCAGGTGTTTTAAGCTATGTGTTTTAATTTTAAATAATGAGCAATTTATTTCCAATTTATGCGGTTTAAATTTTAACTAATAGGGGCTTGATTTAAAATAATTACTTGCAATTTATCATGTTTTTGTTACTTTTTCTTCACATTTTATTCTATTTTCATCGTGTAGATATCTGCCATTGGTAATGATTTTCTTTTGTGGATATACCTACCTACCAGATATATCTACAGAAACTTGAAAGGTGGAATATCAATTAAGTAGTTTAATTATTTTGAACAAATCGTCAATGGTGTGAATTGACAGCAACCTTGTCAACTTCATTAAGGTATCGGTTACCGTTCATGTTCTTCTAGGTATTTGCTCTAGGTATGTCCCTGTTAACACGGAACGAATTTACCGGCACGGCATGACGCACCGGTTACACAATATAATTATTACTAAACAGTTATTTCCAGTATAAACACGTCATCTCCCTCTTTTTTATTATCCTTTAAATCTTAATTATGAATATAATTATGTAATTGTTATGAAATGGCTCCTGCCTAACAGCCTTCTCGGTTTAACAATCCATTGTTTGCCTTCATTGATCCTTAACATGAGTGACTACTGAAGAACCTACTGAATCTTTTGTAATAAATATATTCTGAAAGTTTATCATCAATCATCATAACTACATAAAATCAGGATTACAGACATGGAATCCTGATTTTATGTAGTTATTAATTTTTGAACATTGGAAAATTAAAGGCAGGCCCAAAAATATTTAGCTTGGCTGTTGAAAAGAGCAATATACAATAGTATCGTAATTATGTAAATATATACACCTAGTAGGTACTTATTTACATCGACTATTACCTACCCAAGATTTATAATATTCAAAGGCGCCATCATATTCATTTCTCTAGTAAAGATTCATCGATCCTGTAGTTACTAGTATATACTAAGATTCATGTACCAAAACTGATCTACGATTACACAGCACGATTTATAGATATAAAAAACGTGAATACAATGTACAATATTTTAAGATGTTATTTTAAAAACTGCTTCTATTTTTGTAATGCCTATTTCTAGAAAGGTTCCTTCTATGATCGTGTATCACACCGGTAACCTCTCGTACCCACGGGTGATTTTTTAATAGCGGCCTACTGCATTTTCAACGCACTGCTTAGCGCTGAGAGTTGAAAATCCAAAAATGTATTTTTTTGCGGACTGAGATGGATTCTGTTGGATTCTCAATGCTTGGCTCAAAACCGAGAGTTGAAAATCCAGTGCGCGATAGTAAATCGTCGCGGGACAACATCGCCCGTGGGTACGAGGGCTAACAACGACACGACTAATTAGTCAACAGTTAGTTAGCAGATAAAGAATGAGTCATTTAAATGAATAAGGACTAACGACGTTTATGACAAAAAATACGGTTATTCAGAAAAAAAAGGTTATAAATACGGTGTGAAGTAATTTGGGAAAATTTATAATTTTCTGGTGATTAGTGATGTGATGACTAATGATGTTAATTTATAGAAAGTCCTCTTTGTGGCTTAATAATAAATAAATAAAAATCTTTATTGCAGAACACATAGTCTATAAAAAAAAGGTAAAAAAAATATCACATAAAAATTTAAAATAACGAAATACACAGAGGTTTACTACCTTAGATTACCCAAGATTTTTCAAAGACGGACAGTGATGCTGTGACTGATAACTAGCAAACCATATTTGCCGAACTAATCGACAAAACATATATAAAATGATACTGTTATGTCAAAAAATACCTTTGTTTCATGGTTTATCAGAAGAACAAGCCATGAAACAAAGAAGCTTTACAAGACATATTCCAAGATATTCTTTCAGAAAAATAACATATTTTTCCAAACTCCACATTCTTACATTGGTTATCTATTTTTCTTTGTTTTTCATCTAAACATTTAAAGACTAAGTAAACAATCATTACTTTTAAACTTTTCTGAAGTTAAGAGGGACTGCTTGTTGAAAAACATTTTAATAAATGTCTGAACCCACTCGTCTCTGAAAATAACCAACGAATGTCGGAATATACAGTTTGTATATTCCGAAAGCAAGACCGAACCTACCTGGAGAAACACTATGTAAGATGATATATACTAAATGAAAAAGAACTCATGGACTATCTCTAGATAAAGGCCATATTAAAGAAAATAATCAATGAAAAGCAGATACGAGTACTTACTGACAACTATAAAAAACAAATGAAAAATCTTTAAAGCTGTAGAAAGCAATGAAAACGGCATTTAATAAAAACCAATTCAACATGAAATAAATAATTGATTGTAATATTTTACTGCTTGTGAAAGTAGCGTTGATGATGTAGGTACTCGAACGTGATCATATATAATGTGTTCAGTACTGAGTACCTACATACAAATAATCATTGAGAAAGCGGTCTTTTCATAAAGAATACAAATTGTGGGCATAAATAGCATAAAACAAAATTGCTATGAAAGTATTTCCATTGTAATCTATCATGTCAAAATAATAAAAAACCGGCCAAGTGCGTTTCGAACTACGCACAATGAAGGGTTCCGTAGTTGGGATAAATTTATCCCAAGAACAAACTTAACGTTATAGTTAAAGACATGTTCTCCCGTACATTCTAACTGCAAATGTAAAGGGTGTAAGCACAATATTGAGAGATTTACCATGTTATTTTAAGACCATAGACTTTTATGTTTTCCTGTAATCTATGAGTAAACAATGATTCTCAGTTTTTTTTTTTAAATTTTTGGCTCATTAGTTTTGGAGATAAGGGCAATGGTAAATTTTCATAAATTTTCTTAAATATCTTTAAAAGTATTTATTTGAAAAAATATTTTTATAAAAAATTGAGATCCTCACAACAAGCCCTTTCATCTGATATGTTACACGGTACAGTTTGCAAAACTTTTTATTTTTATGTTCTTGTTTGATCCCTTCAAAATTCATTTAATTCATTTACGTTACACATCCGTGTTTGGGTCACAGGAATACATATGTGTACCAAATTTCAACTTATCGGTCCATTAGATTTGGAGCAAATTGGCCGTGACAGACGGACAAACAGACAGCCAGCTAGCCAGCCAAACAGACAGACAGACAAACACACGAGTGATCCTATAAGAGTTCCGTTCTTTCCTTTTAAGATAAGGAACCCTAAAAATGGCGGATATATGAATAATTTTGCAGACTAAAATATTCAAAGCCAATAAATCGAAACCTAGACTGCAAGAAACCTAACTTAAATTCGACAGTTGGTCGTTCCAGCCTTTACCTAGCATACATATTGGGGCATTAGCCTCTTTTTAGTATTCGTATAATCCTTCAATAACATATTCTGACACGTGTCCTACTTATAAGTTACGGTTCAAGTTTAACCAATTCCTTTAAAGTACTATAATGTCTTAAGAAATGGAAGGGAAAACCAAGAGTTGTATCGGATTTCTTATCATCTTGCGCTAGATGTAGAAGTAATGAGGCAAAAGGGGTTACCGGGCTCTTAACCTGTACTAATAGCTATCTTTAGACTCGATTCCAACTCTTAAAATACTTTTTTCTAAATATGCATACTCTACCCATATCTTCTCCGAGTGGCGCCTACGCAAGCCTCGGTAACACCGTTTGAGATTCCGGTCCCATTTAACAAAAGAATGGCGCATTGTATGCCT
Source organism: Agrochola lota (assembly GCA_947364205.1). Classification (NCBI taxonomy): domain Eukaryota; kingdom Metazoa; phylum Arthropoda; class Insecta; order Lepidoptera; family Noctuidae; genus Agrochola; species Agrochola lota. The sequence goes on along the minus strand of OX376223.1, from coordinate 8,702,590 downwards.
GCAAGTATTATTGAATATCTTTGATTATTCATCGGAAAACTTCAGACTCTTTAGCCACCCATACGGAAAATATTTGCCAGAAATACCAGCGTCACCTAGTTTCATATCATATCTATGTTTTATATGTAGTTCCTCTGAAACAGATCTGCTTCATTAGTCACTACGTACCCATTGAAATCATTCTCTGTATTTATTCAGTCTTCTGTTTTATAACGAATCATGACCATATTAAATCAATTAGGATGACGTCATTCTAGTATCACGAACGTTTGATTTTAATCCTTCCACGCAAGTTAGGTTCCAATGGTTTTTACGTCATGGCAATTATTTTGGGTTATTGAGCTCAAGTCTAAAGGAATTACTCAAAACTACCTACGCGAACCTACGTCAAGTTCTCTTAGTTCTCATATCTTTACTTTAAACAAATTCGTAACCAATCCTGTTTGTTGTTTTAAGGTAACCAAATCCTAACGGAGTGAATTTGACGTAGAGCTAATTTTCAGTAACTTTTCATCGATTTAGCGTTTAGTGTAATTTTTCCGATAGACCTTTCGCAGACATTCATTTAAGTTGATTTAATTATTCACAATTGTTTTTTTTATTTTTATTGTATTTCGTTTGCAGAATTTGAAAAAATTACCATTAATATTTTGTCCTTAAGTATTTTCCGTATCCAGTGACTATTGTGGGTGTTAAAATTTATTCAAACAGGTAAAACAATTACAAATAATTATTATAGGTAGGTACTATGTACACAAATATTAATTATTAATATGACCGTTTCAAAGAAACCCTTGTTATATTGATAGACGCGTCGTTGATGTCAGATAATAAGGAAAAGATACCGGTAGACAAGTGAAGCTCAAGTGTCCTGTAAATGCTTTGATTTGAAGATCGATGGTTTATAAATGCTAATCTAATGAGGAAAACTGTTCAGGTTTCCTCTACAAGTAGACTTTTTGCCAAAGAGTTATTTCTAGCATGAGTAATGCTTTATGAAAATCTTATTGGCACTGATTTTCTCTACCTGTTGTTTGCAATTGACAATGATGGTTTTCTGAAATGACGTTCACTAGGTGGCAGCACTGTGACGTCAAGGCACCTGTCAAAAGTGTCAAAGGGTCTTTAATTTCTTTAGTCGTGACAGAATGATGAACGAATGAATGAAACGAATGATGAACGTCATCATATTTTATAATCATTGTCGAAATGGAAAACCTCTTTAAAGTGGCGCCAACTGGTGCCGTGAATTTTCATGAAAACCGTCATCGAGCAAGAAATTAATTTTACCTGTATTCTGTTTTACAAATTCGTTCTGCCTAAACATGTCACTAGTGTCGCACGATGTTACCAGCTAAAGATACGGTTTCCTAGGAAAGCGGGTCCGTCATATTAAAACGGCCATCATAAAAATCTGTCATTTTCACCAGTTTTTGAAAGAAGGTGTCAATAAACGCTCCGTATTTGGACAGCCGTTATTGAGTGACTGTTGTCCGCTTTCTTAGGTAATAGTATTGTACCGCTTTCACTGAGTTGCTGTTTGAAATCTTCTTCAAACTTTTTGCATAATATGTTAGCCGTCTCCTTTTCCCGGAAAACTAGCGCTACTATTTACTCTGTATGTGATGGCCATTTGAAAATAAGTTTGAGGAAAAACGAACACAATTTTGGCAGTATTGTTGTTGCTGGGTGCCTTTCAAAAAAAAAATAAGTAGGTACTACTAATGTGGTTTTGATGACAATTGCAATAGACAATAGCAATGATGATGATGATGGTTAATCCCATAGGCTCGCCCCTTATTACATGGGACTCAAACATAACTGGCGAAATGGTGTACTATAAGCTCAGACTAAATAAAAAACCAACACAGAGCCCATTCAACAGTGAAGTGAAGCCGGTTCCGTAAACACGTGTGCACTTTGTGTGGTGTAGTTTGATTGTAGTGTCATTGTAAAAGGTTGTAAATGTGAGCACAAAGCGGCGGTGAAGTTTTGGCATGCTTCACTGAATATTATAATAAAACCAAGACAGAGCGTTGCGAACAATAGTTCGCAACGCTCTGTCTTGGTTTTTTATTTGGTCTGAGACTATAGGTAGATGGACCTCTGCCCAACTTTCCGGGGAATAGGTACAGGCGTAATGTTATGTATGTAAGTGTGTATTATATAATAATTATCGTTTTCTTCTAAGCTAGTACATACATAACATCATAACACCACGCCTGTAATCCCCGAAGAGCTAGACAGAGGTGTACCAATAGTACATCCACATTTCGCCAGTTATGTTTAAGTAAGGGCCTATTTAAATGAGCCGGGCACAAATACATTCTCCGGGGTACTACTGAGAAATACAATGATGACCTACATATATGAACTCACTCCAACTCGAACGCCATTGCCATTTACTACGACCCTCCTTTTTTTTTTAGGGTGGGAAATTATCAAATAACTTCTCCCGCTCTGGGCGGTGCTCAGGGTGTGTCAGACTCTTACTGACTAAAACCCACCCGTGTTCCTTCAGTGTTGCCTGTACGTTTGCAGGGGCCACGGTATCCCATTTCGGACTTTCCCGCGACATAGTCCTTTCCATTTGCTACGATCCTTACATCGTACTTTTGCTTCTTTTCCATTATTATTAGTAACGAAAATATTATAAGTATTTATTCCTTCCTTCCTTTATTTCTGTTTATTAAAATTCTGCATTAGTTTTAGGGATCAAATCGATACGAATCGCGAGCTTAGTCGCAACGGCCAACTAGCCGACCGTGTTCGGCGTGTGCGCCGAAGTGGGGGATTCGTATCGGTTTCTATAGTTTAATCTCGGAACGACCACTGATCGTGGTTGGGCCGTCTAGTGCGGTAATAGTACATTGACGACTTTTCCCACTAGTATCATGATCCGCCATACAAAACATTGTTACATTACTTCTTCTAACTGACTTGGTGTTATCTTAAACACATTCTAAAGAAAATAAAACAAGAAGTCCTAAAGTGAATTGTTCCAAGAAAAGCATAATAAGACACGTAGTTCACATTATTCTATTTAACTTAGGTACCTACTTTGCAGCCATTCAGTTACAAAGTCCTTCATTTAATACTGAATTTTCCCAGAAATACTGCATAACAGAGTCTACATGTATTTGTATACAACAAAGATACTAAGAGGTTCTTGTAACCTTGTTTATACAGGTGACACCGCATGGTACGTCAGTGTTTCGTAATTATGGCGTGGCGTCATCAGCTGTTTTTAGTGCGTTTGCCAGGATATTTCGACATTTAACCCAAGAAAAACAGTGTGAGCGAAAGTATTGCTAAGTTCAGCAGTGTGAATTCCGGTCAGCTGTTTGGGTATAATTTATGTAAAGTTTTAACTGAAGAATTCTCAATTTTCAAAAATAGACGCCGTAAAATTTCCATCAGTTTTTTTTGCCCTACTTCGTTTGAAGTTTAAACCGTTTAAAATATTTCGGCATAAAGTTGTTGAAAGTCAACATCCTTAGCGTTCTATTTCCAATGTTCAATTCGAACTACATACAAGTTAAACAGAGCAAATAGTTCATGCTGTAAAACGTGCATAGTAATCCGTATCCAGGTCGGGTCTGCCGGTGATAAGGCATGCCAGGAAGCGAGCCGAATGTTGAAGTGCAAATATTGGCTCCAACACACACACAGTCATTGTAACAGTAGACCAACACACAAGTGTGAACACTCCGATGGAAGTGAATGGCCTCACGAAGTTCTTAGAACAATCGTGCTGTGAATCCAACTTTTATTTTTTCAAATTATTTTACAAAATATTCTGGATCAAAGCTTTCTATGCAAATGCTATAATTCTGAAGTGTGCTAATAAAATGCGAATAGACACACGCTGTTACAATTTATGTTGGTCGGACCTATATATCATTATCAACGAGAGTTAACTGCCATAATCTAGACGAAATTACTTTATTTAAATAGACCAATGCGTAGTTCATAACTTTGGACGTAAATTACATGTTTCTGAGAGCAACTGTTTTCAAAAATAGGTAAGTATTTATAACGGGCTCAATGTCAGAAAACTCATTCTTTTAGTTTGGGGGCATTGATCTACTCTTCATGACCAACTATCACTTGATAAACACAGTTACGTAATTGTGCCTGATAATGTAACTGTATCAGCTCGACACTTCTATCTTTTATCATATTTTGAATGTAGGTCATTCACATATACAGAATACATTAAATAATCCTAATGCAAATAAATTAAAAGATCTAAGTATCTTCTGCAAAAAACTTTCAACTTTTTCCAATGTATTCATCATCTAAATTCCAAATTATATGGTCCTCTGAAAGGCAATTCCAATAGATGAGATCGAAGTACATTCGTTTTTTGGTGACTCTAGGGGCAGTGGCCTAAAAGTCGATTAAATGTTAGCAAAAAACGAACAACGCACCGTTTTTAACTGTTACCTACATCAAATCCATTATGGTTATTTGCGCTCGAAGGTTTTGTTGCTACGGAAATGTACTATCCTAGGAATCACGATTTGTCTACAGTAGCTACTAGCGTGACATCGAGCATCATCAGAACATTGCCAACACGCGTAGTATGACCACCGTAGAAACAGGTTTTGTCGACGGAAGAATAGACAAAATGACGGATAAACAATGACATTCTGTCATTTTGTCTATTCTTTCGTCGACAAAACCCGTTTGTTCATGCTACGCGTGCAAATGGGGAATGAGGCTGTAATTAAACAAAGCAGTCATTATGTGAAGCCAATACGGGCTGAAAATGATAATTATGAGACAACGCGATGTTTGAACATTGATAGATAACCATTGCTAATGTTAATTCACATTATAGTTATAAATGAATCAACTATTTCAGTCACTAACACCATATTCGATTACCTGACAAACATAAACAAGTGAGCATCACCAACGAACACTAAAATGTGAACATATTTTTCCATAACAAATCAAAGAGATTTTATTGTTGCTAGTTTGAACATTGCGCATAATTTATCAATTCAGAGTGGGTGGTCGAAGATCAATAAAAATAATAACAAATAACTACACTTCGCGGTCATAAATCTTAGGTATCTACTTAATACACCCATTCCGAAATGGACCTCACGTAATTCGTATGTTAATAGGTGATATACGCTTGTTTCCGACGGTGACAACCCTAAATTAATTGAAAAGTCATTTGTATTCAAAACTCGTAACAAGGGGATAAAAATAAGAGGACACGGATTGCGCTAAGCGGATGGCCCTGAATCGCTACTTCCATCCAATCGTTCAGTCTGTTCATTGTGTTCTGCAAGGAGCATTGTTTTAGGCTGGCTGTCTACCTCGGGCGCCTTGTTTCCTGCAATTCGTATTTAAATAAGGACGTCCGTTTCCTTTGCAATTTTGCATACGAGAAAGTTATCGGTAAAAATCTTTTTTATTAGGAACTGATGAACATTTATAGACGGAAGACCCATTCTTGACTTTTATGGCGTTTCATTAACGACTTGCAAATAAATAACTATCGAATTACACAGTGTTCTGAGCCTCATGATATTGATCACGTGTGCTGTAGATTTATTGATGGCTTGTTGATAAATTGACGGGTTGTTACGAGCAATGAATAAAGTGCCTAGATCATATTTGAAAAATTACTACTTCAATGGCTCTCTCAATTTCATCCACCTCAAAAAAAATAATTGAATTACAGGATATCTTTACCTGTTGCACTAATTAGACCCTGACATTGTCTCAGCTAATCAATTTTCTTGAAAGACAGCGGAAGAATAGGTCAAGTTGCATCTCTAGGACCAATCAGTGCGAAGCCTCACGTATTTCAGACCATGAAGGTTGCAATTATGTGGAAAGATTTAACTTGATGGTAATTATGACGATGAGGAGGTAAGGGGGGAGTCAGACGTAGCCTTGTGGTCATGAGGCGCCGTTTGTTCTTGACCTACCATGTATTTTCTAATGAAAATTCCTCCATGGAGTCCTATGGCACGTGACAATATACGTATTGTACACTGCAGCCTCAAGGGCACTTGGTAGGGGTCATTCGTGCATCGTTTCAGAATGACAATTTATACTGAAAGGGACTACGATGATAACATTTTTATTTTATAAAAGCTGATAGAGAGTTCTCGAAAGTTATGCTGTTTACGTAGATGTATGTTTCCAGTTGATTTGCCATCCTTTCAATTTTAATGTTTTCTGTTATTGAGAAAACGTTGACATAGATGAAAAATATCTTGCGTCATCGAAAACATTGTGCATTCAGCATTGGGTTATATTATGTATTTCCCCTTTTTTATAAGAGTCAGCCGTATCAAATTGTGTGAACCTATTTGTTTTGCGATATTTCTTTGCAATCGTCAAATCGTCGCGCATGACGTTAACTTGAAACAAAATACATAAATCAAGATCTAGACCCGTTCCTCTAACAAAACCATTAATCAATGGAACCTTGGGTAGTTGGATATAAATCCGCTTTAGCATAAAGATTGATCTGTAATAAAATCAATATGAAACGATGACTTACCTAAGAAGAAGGTTGAGAGAGCTGTCATTCCTGGTCGTAGGTACGTCCTTGACACTGGAAGGTTCGCTCCGAACTCCTCGCAATGAGTTCCTCAGCTGCCTCGGGATCGAGCTGAGAAGGCCGCTGCTATTTCTTCGCTGATTAAGGCTCTTGGAACGTTTCAACTTGTTTCCCTCCAGATCCTCCTCGACTTGAGGGTTCGCAGACACCTCCTCGCCGCTTCGACAGATGGTTGTACATGACACATTAGTCTTTATTATCGTAGGAACAGCAGTGTTCACCTCTCCCAACAGTTTCTCCCAGGGCGACGCGGTGAGGTCCTCCTCCGAGATCGTCTCGAAACTCCTCGGGCCGACCGACGACGAGGTCTTGTCAGACATATTGAGCACTAAACAGGTAAGGGGAAGGCAACGGAACGGTAGCACAACAGACACCTACACTCCTATAGGGCACTTCGTCACTTTGGGTTTTTAGTTTCTTGACAGCACTTCACTCTTATCATAATATCCATTTGTAAATCATAATGTTTGGGGTAGAAATGTTGACACTGGAACAAAAAGAAAAGAAATAGTTAATGCAATGGAATTACATGCAGATTAAAAAAAATTGCTCATGTGCACATTAGATACGAAACACATGTGAAGAACGTAAAAGTGAAACAATGCAGGTTGATCCACTCAAAAGTGAGAAACTAAAAATACTTTCATAAAACTGTCTACCAACTTTTACTTTTACTGAAATTCTTATATATATGGAATTATATGCAATAAACAGAATTATGACGGACATTAAAACGCTTTCGAGTAGGTAAATGACTGCAACTGATTTGCAGAAATGCTACTAAAACAACAGAAGATGCCTTTCTAAATGATGCTCTTTAGCAATATTGTGTTATTGTTTGAAGAGAAAGGTGCTGTTCCTAGTTAGCCAGAGAAATGTAAACAAGCGGAGCTAGTCTGTCAGTAATTAAAAGGTACACAGACTTTTAGGTGGACTAACTGTCAATTAAGTCGACAACATTTGAAACTGAAATGCTAATTGGCTTTTAGAAATGTTCACATAAGTTGTTGTAATCTGTGTTCGAGAGTATTTTTTATGCATGTAAGTTTTTTTACGATAGCAAATTATGAGTGTAAGAGACGACGAGAAAGTTCACCCATAATTGTATGGGTATCTGCCTCTATTTCGCAATCAACTGTACCATAAGAGTGCGCAGCAATTTGATTTCGCGTGCCGAGGCTCGGTTCAATCAAACGATTTCTATAGGATGATTGCAAATTCATTATAATAGACGTAAATTATAGATAATGTGTTCCGGATTGTTCCTATTTGGACTCTGTCGTGTCTGTTGGTATTGAATGAGACAAACAATATTGTTAGCAGTGCAGACTTTTTGTCACCAGAGAACTTTAGTATTTTTTTGCGATGTTGACATTCAAAAGTCAATCACATATTTATACTGAATGGTAAATATGGTCTGACAAAAGTAAATCTGCAGTTCTAGCAAATATCGCAAATTTTTCATGGTCTGCGGCCAAAAAATATAAAGGTACCTACACCCAATAGCGTTATGATTTCCTCTCGGCAACAAGCTCAAGATAATATGTGGACTGTGATGTGAAGCACACGAGCTGCAATTCTGCCGCTCGTATATTTGTGTAGATCTTCTTTTTTATATTATATTTAGAGTATAGACTGAAGCAATGTAGATAAAAATTAAGTTTGTAGGTGTGTTCTCTATTTATAAAATTGATAATTTTGGTTTTGAATACTATGACTAGGTTTATCACCAGAATATGGTTTTATAATATTGTAAAATCTATATTAACTGGACAACCAAACAAATTAATATAATATAATAAAAAGCAATTATATTGTTTGATTAAGTAGTTCTATAGTAAGTATCGCGGCTATTAAACGAAAGAGAAGGAACAATTTGTCTTCTCAAAAATTCCTTGTTAAAAGACAATGCATTAAAAGTAATAAGATGTTCAATGTTCAGTAAATGTGAGTAATAGGTTGACGATGAATTTGTCTCATTTTAAATAAAGAGATTTCGAGAATGGTTATTTCGAGCTATAAGAGGAACAAATTCATTTTGTATGCAGAATTACATTAACATGAATTATTTCAAGAAACAATATGGCGGTACCGGCGATTTAATGTGAATTTATGTATAACGGAAAAAAAATACGTTGGCAACTATAGTAGTTGTACAACTCACGGTATTATGTTTAGACGTTATGTAACGTCTAGGACAATAATTTATGGGGTCTTTAAAATAAACTGGGAACATTTGACACGTGCGACAAAAATTTCTAGAGCAGAACGGTGGTGGTTGAAACCAATGAAATATGTTCGTTTCGCGTATCACCGGATGATAATTCAAATTTAGAGAAACCCTACACTGGTGGGCTGTGGCTCGTTCCACCCAACGACATAGCGGCTGATCGTATTTTAAACCGAAGCGACTGCCAAGTGTCCCGCGGTGCACGAATGTGGGTCAATGCTCCAGTCAGACGCTGAATCATGGACTGATACCACTGGCCTGATATTACTGATGTACATTCTGACATATAACGTCCAAATATTGGCCAAAATACAAGCCAGCTCTTTGATCTTCCAAAGATTTCCTCGAAACTGCCTGAATAATGTTCTTCCGGACTAAAACTTTTATATTGAAATGTGGTTCACGTGAACTCTTATTTTTCGGAATGAAGTCACTAATACAAAGCATTAAACGCTGGTTAAACATAAAAAATTTCATGAAATAATGTACTACCTGGCGTCAAAATTTGATTGCAAAACGAGTTCCGACGAAGTTTCCAGGTTTGATGTTTCGCAATAAACTATGCAAATAGGATCATAATTTATATACCCACCCGAGGTAAACCTTAACAACTAAATAACTACGAGTAATCGGTGCAAAAACTTGACACTTAATAAAGCCTTTATCACATGACAAGAGTGATAAATGGCGCCGGTGGGAACTTGAAACAATGCTTAGACATTATCTTGGTTATTATTTATTATCAGATCCTGCCCTACACGACCGGTTCGAAGGAACATTTAGGGCAAGAATTTAAGCCTTCGTGTTACTTCTATAAAGTACATGTTCAATTACACACTACGTTTTATGGGTAAACGCTAAAAACTTGTTTATTGAAACATGGATCAATAAGGCCTGCTTTTATGAGCAATTAATTGACGGGTTATTCATTTTATTTTGTCAAGACATTCACTTTTTTATGTGTATAAAATAATTATATCTTAAGTACACAATCTTTGGATCATGACTTCGTAGAATTTGTAAGCGACTCGAATAAGAAAATAATTGAAATCACAAATCTCCGATAATTGATTTCACTGTAGAATTCATTAAGCAGTTAATTTCAAAATTGTTAATAACATAACTGTGATTGAATAAACTCTTATGTTCAAGAAACGTTGGAAACATTTCTTGAACAATTACAATTTACATTTTGAACGGTAACGTGAATAAATTTGCCAATATCTTGGTTCATCAACTCTTCATCCCATGTCATAAGACCAATGATTTGTTACCACCCACGTTATTTTACTAAAGCTTATCACTCATGGACTAGAATCCAGTCTCATAGAATATAACCTAACTATAAAACATGATAATGAAATCTACGCCGAAGACATAAGGAAGTAAAGAAAAAGTTATGAATCAGTCAATCCTTGTATTAGTATTCAATGTTTAACTATTCTGTACACTTACGTGCTATATTTTCTATTAAGCATTATAATATGGACGTCACGTGCAGCTATTAATGTTCTCGGAACGCATTATGTAAACTGATATATGAAAATTGGAAGTTAGTCTACAAATAGTCTACCCAGACGAAGACCAACACTTATTAGCTTAAGTAATTGTAATGATATTCGTTAATGACCACGTCTAGTCATTGACTGACAATTAAGTATTTTACGCAACGACTTAGTTGTTTTCCACTCTGTGTTCTCCTGTCATGTTAACTCTGGTTAACTCTTAATTTCGGCGAGAGAATTAGACAATGCATTGCATTTCGAATTTAGAATGATACCCAATGAACTAACCGTTTCAAATCTCAAAGCTCAAATCCTCGTTTCTTTTTGTATTTGAACGTTTATTCCGACTTACTGTATTTCGATACTTACGTACTGTTAGACCCTTATTAAAAAAACTGGCTCTATGGTTTAAACTCCATCCAAAGAAAAGCCTTATTTTGTAATAAGGCCAAAAGGCAAGGAACTCCACGACACTACACACATCACGAGTCTTAGTAAATAAGTCTTTGTTCACCTCTGTTCAGGTAATCATGAGGCATACCTAAGGATGCAATTAATGCTGCCATTACTGCACTATTTACATAGCTATCTGCATAGAGATCCAGATTACTCAGTACAATAGTATTATGAACACGAGGAGTGCTAATCAGCAGTATCGTCACGCCTCATTATAAACAGTTGTCATAAATACTATGAGTTTTTCAAATTCATTAATAAGTAGTTAGGAAAGACAACTACCAAATCCAAACATTATTTTTATTTAACCAATTTTTAATACATAGTTGAGTACTCCAATAGATAATAATGATTTTCTTTCTTTTTGGTAGAAACATTATATTAATCTCTCAAATACATTGCAAACTATAGTTTTGTATAATTTAGAAACATTTTTACAATTTTCGTAAATGTGAATACCTACTCGTATGTTGACTTGCAAGAGCGTGGCAGTTGAGAGTATGACATATGGTGGCGAGTGTGTTGGATCATTCGGTTCCCTACAAAATGGTTAAGCTGGATGGTACTGATCCACGCGTCATGTTCGTGAACGGGCGCCGTCAGTTGAGACTGGTCATCTTTTATCTGCCAGGGCTTATTTCTAATCTTATATTTTGAATTGTTTTGATTATTTTTTGTACATTGTTCTCACATATAGAAGCAACAAGAATAATGTACTCAGGATTTTGTAATATCAATTTAAAAGAGTATCCTTGGAGTTTCTTGCCCGTTCTTGTCCATAAAGATCTACGTTGTAGAATGGGTAACTTGCTTCAACTGTCTTACTAACTGACCGACTATTTGACATTTCAAAAGTGCCTGTAAATGGTTTAATTTAAATAAATGCTTTGAGTTTGAGTTTGAAATAGAGGTGTTATTGTTTTGTTTTTATTGTTTACAATCCATAAGACGAATTTCGAAGAAATAATTATGTCATTAACGCCCACTGGCCTTCATAGAAGAAAACAATAGAAAAACCTATTCAAGAGACGTTCTCGCTGTTTTAATTAATGTAAAAGTAACCGAATCAAAGAAATTCTCGAAACATGAATAACTAGGTATTATGTAGGTATTTGCAGAAGATCTGACTGTGCGTTTGCACTGGTGAAACATTCACAACAAAACATGTTGAAATCTCTATTTTCTACCAATGTTCCATACAATGTTTGACATGATATAGAGATTTCAACATGTTTTGTTGTGAATGTTTCGCCAGTGCTAACGCATAGTTATACATACTCATATATAAGATCTTCTGCAAATACCTACTTGATTCGTTGAACTAGAAGCACTGGGGAAGGTAGTAAACCAAAATACGCTTGAAGATCATTACAAAATTAAACGTGATCTTTGTAATAAAAATATCCGGGTGTAATGTTACAATCTTTCATCAGCGACATAATATTTAATCATAGTTTCAATTCTGTCTGTCCAAATTAGCCACTCTCAAAGTTAGCATCGTCCAATTTGTCCAGTCATGTGTTTTTAACGAGATGTTTTGTGACGCTAGCGACAAGTTCAGTCACATGTTTATTTGGATCAAAAAAACTGTACACTTTCACATATTTAGTAGTACGAAACAAATTAGCAACTGCCACTCACTAAGTCACTATACGTGGATAACCTAATTTGCCAATTCAGTCCACTCGGGTGAGTCACTTCACAATAAAAAAAATAAAAAGTCGCCATTCATGTAAATAATGGATTCCATTTCATACATTTGTGTGATGTTTGGAATACGGTCAAAGCAACACAGAAATCAAAGGAGCTTTAAAGAGAATGTGTAACGAATAGCGGTGGTCACAACGTGATGCTATTTCAGTATTTTCGGAGTTTCGATCAATAACAAACAAAGCATTTTTTATTCGCGAATAAAAGTTTTATGGCTAACATTTGACACAAAAATTAAACCACGATTTATAACTTTTGAATCGATTCTGAAATATCTTTGTTATCTATTTTAACGAGGAAGCTGTTATGAATATACGAAGAATACTAGAACGCTAGACTAGGAAACTTGTAGAAATAAACGCAAAATTATTTAACTGAAAGGAAATGCACAGAACTATTAAACGAACACCTCTCATATTAGTAGAGACTATATATTTTATGACTCATAAAATAGTTTATGTGCTGATAAAATATCATTATGTAGACAGCCGATATTTACGACAAAGCGTTAAAAATCACTGCAATAACCGTTACGTCGTCATCAGTTATTTTTAGTTTAATTCCATTATTTCAGTTAATTCACGAGTACTCGCGACGAAGCAGAGTTTTCTAGAAAGTTGGCTAATCGTTAAAAACATAAATAATATTTATGGATGTCCTGCGAATTAATATCATGTTAGACACTAATTTGCTCTGGCACAGAATTTAATGATACACAACACAAAATACGTTCAATGACGCTTGTCATCTATTTATCAGTCACCGTAATATAAGATCATTCAACTATTATTATTATTATTTCAGTAAAAGAGAAAGTTGGCAGAAAAGCCGGAAGTTATACTTAGAAACTGACGAATTTCGTTTGCGACCTCAAAGGAAAAATTTGTTAATTTCTGCCAGTTCTTGGGACATGATTTCTGGCCATCACAGTATCCAGTCCATGAACACGGAAGCCAACGAACTTTATTATATTATTAGTGCAATTTCACTCTCTCCTTTCTGTTCTCGCTGTTCTCAAGAATAAGGTTATTTCCGCGGATTCGTGAATTCGTTCCACGAACACATATGTCTACGACCGTTGGCCCAAGAATTAACTGGTTCACGATAAAGTGGCAAATACTCATTCATAATTGAATAATTGATTCACTAATCACTAATACAATTAGCGCATTTAAAACGGTTATTTTGTATATCAAACCACATGACACATTGGAATCTAATACAAGAGTAGATCTACTTTATTTACTAACTGTTAATTACCCACAAAGTAGACACTTATCACTAGTTATGTAACTTAATAGTTTAAAATTAATAACCTCTTAATAAATTCGATTTGGATATTATACGTCAACATTCCCAACTTTGGAATTCACATTGATATTGTAAATGCAATTAAGAAATTAAATGCTTATAATTAAATAGATTGCAGCGATTGTGTTCTTCCAGCCATGGGAAACATTATTGACCGTTTTAATACATTTAATGCAGACTTGCATGATTATGAGAATTTTACAACCTAGAACTTACTGGCATTGCTTCAATTGTTGCTAAGGTGTCACTTGCCGATGATAGAGACCTTACAAATCATAATAGTGGGTATTTCCTACAAGTATTCGGATTACTTGCATCATTGTTCACGTATCGTTTGACTGCCAACAGGTTTCAGATAAGGGATTCCAACCTTTAGTAAGATTATTGTTGCTAGACGTGTCTTGTTCTCATATCATTGCTTGCCAAGCACGCTTTTATGTAACGACATCTTTGTTCAATTAAATATTTGTTTTTTTTATTTGATTTTTGTTTTTATCTGCTCCGTGCTTTTTAGTCTGTGCTAAATAAATGTATTTTCTTTCTTTCTTGTATGTATTTATGGGCTCTCTGTTTGTAAACTTAAAATTGAAAATCGATTGTAGCATTATAAATCACATTCTTACTCGTATAATTATCCATACTTTCTAGCGATTATCTAAGTGTTTAACAGTTAGGTACTTATTGTTTACGTAACTTTATTCGAGCACATGAAAAACGGAGTAACACAGTAAACATTTTACCATTTTCACGGTCTGATGGCTCTATTTACAATTTCAATATGTCTAGTCAGTTTACGAACAAAGTGAAATTCGAAATGTTTGAAACTAACAAAGTTATTGCTCGTAATAAATATTGAAAAGGTGAAACTGAAAAGGAGTTGAGGTAGTGTGTGGGAAGTGGGTCTATACAAGATTAAATGGACATGGAGAAATCGAATTTATTGAGCGTTGAAATGAACGAAATCAATAAATGTTGATCGAAAAACCAGCAAATTCCTACAGTAATAAATTATTATCTCAATCATCCGGTTCGCCTATGTCTGCTGTAATCAATATCATTTAGAGCAGTCATCATTTATAAACGAGTTAATCTCTGACGCATGTAAACATACAAAATGAACCCAAAGATATTGTTATCAGAGTCAATTTGAACGTGATTGATTCCTCCGAACTCTGTAGTATAACTGTGTATGAATGGTCGAATGAAATAGACGTAAGGTCAAATGTTCGAGTGCTTGTAAATTGCCAAGAATATCTAGTTAATTGTACATACCAACAATAGCAATAGACATTAATTGAAACGCCCGTTGTGATTGAGCGGTTGTATCTACTGCATGGCAGAGAAACAGGCAAGTGCAGAAAGTAAATTGCGTGAAAAGAGTATAGGCGTGTAGTAGTAGATAGGGATATGCTGCCTAGCCTTTTCTCAACTGTGTTGGCGTCGGCTTCCAGTCTAACTGGATGCAGCTGAATACCGTATTATACATGGAGCGACTGCCTATCTGACCTCCACAACCCAGTAATTGGGTAATACGATATCCCTTGTTAAGACTGGTTGTCAGGTTTTCGGGCTTCTGACGACCCGTAACGACTGTCAAAGATCCACGAATGACAGCCGGGACCAACGGCTTAACGTGCTTTCCGAGGCACGGAGGAGTCTCGGTATGTTAAGATGGTCACCCATCCACAGTCCAACCCTGGCAAGAGTAGCTTAACCTGATGGATCGAACCGTGCGGCTGTTATTACATAGCCACGAGTTCCTGCAGCAGCAGCGTTCGTAATGTCACTGCATTCGCTCAGCAAAATTACAATTAGGCTAAAATTGTGCCTATTGTATGATGAAGGCAAAGGTCAAATAATATATGACAACAGTCTGTGCTTTGATCATAACCCTACGACAGGTAATATACTTAACTAATACATAAGATCGAATGGAATCTGACTGAAACGTACAGAAATTGTTAATAGCTTGGCGTGGACACACATCGATGGATCGTAGCAAAACTTTTTCTTACCATTTTGTTATATATTCTGTAATCACTAAATAATTATTAATTATTGTGGCATCCTCTACTTTTTTAATAGAATAGGCTGTAAGAAAATTTAAACATGAGTGTCCTTCGGAAAACCAACCAATGTCAGAGGAGAATTTTTACTTATCAATGTTGATAAGTAGTAGAATAATAATAGTGTGAATTCAGTTTGGTTTTGTTATTAAATTATTATATGATCCATAACGAATGTTGACCTATGACACTGAACGTGGTTTCTGCAAGAGTTATTTTCGGCAGATTATCTTTTAGAATGAATTCTTGCTTTTATATTGCCTGCCATTATTTTACTTTTTATATTTGAGCACTATTAAGGCTCATGGCATTTTATTAGGGCAAGTGAATGCCCATGTCCGTGGGAACATTGTAGGCTGATTTTGCTAAGGCTTATGCTTCATCTGCTGGCAAAACAGTGTCTTTATCTGCGATAGAAGGAGATGCGAAATAGTTGGATGCATGCTTAATTAGCTGCCTGAGAAACGTCATTGTCACATTATTATACTTGTGGTGAGTGAAATAGTAAAAAGGAGGACTACGAAATTTTCAGATAAAATGTAATTCCAACCGACTCCCACGCATTGGCTCAGTTTAAAACTCGCTTAGGGTTAGTAACAGCTCTACCATTGTGATGCTCTTCTGTGCATCGTTTTATTTCGTTTTTAATAATGATTAAAACATCATTATCTTTCAACATAGTTCTTTGAATTTTAGGCTTTTGCACGCAGTCTCTAGCGAATATCTTAATAGTTCGACCAGACAGGTTTTTTCCAGACTAGTATTATTTTTATTTTAGAATTGCGTCAGTCGATCGACGGACTCTTTCGGCGTCACACTTAATCAATACATTAATTAAATATAAACTCTAGGTAGGTTTATGAATATATATATTCAACTGTTTTACACGTACCGTATATTATTAGGTACAGTTCAAAATTCATGGTAAACGATGATGGCAGTTGTTTATTAGGTATCGTGAGCAAAATTATTTAATATTTTCCATTCCTACTGTTTTCGAAAATGGGGATATTATTAATATTTACCATGGCAACAAGTATGGCGTGTCGAAGCAAATTTTTCCTTAAAAGTCATGCTAAAGCGATAGGTACGTTCCATCCTTGCGGTTCCCTATCTATAGTCATTCTGATGAAGTAGGTATATTATGTAAAAAAATCAAGTTATTATAACATAACAATAATTCTGAGACTCCTTCGCGTCTCGGGTAGTACGATAAGCTGTTGTTCGCCCCGGCTGTCATTCATCTTTGACAGTCGTTACGGGTCGTCAAAAGCCCGAAAGTCTGACAACCAGTCTTATCAAGGGGTATCGTAGTCAAATACAGGGTTGTGGAGTTCGGATAACCAGTCGCTCCATGTAAAATACTAGTCTTCAGTTGCATCCGGTTAGACTGGAAGCCGACCCCAACATAGTTGGGAAAAGGCTAAAAGATTAAATAAGAATAGATTGACAACTATTCTTATTTAATCAATCTGAGCCTGATGGCGATTGGCGAGCCTGAAGGTGATTGGCGTGATGACTCACGCCAATATATTGGGCTTTAAACATTTTTATTCTTCCGTTTTAAACATTTTCGTTCTTAGGGTTTAGACATTTTCATTCTTGCGTTTAAACATTTTCATTCTTGTGTTTAAACATTTTCATTCTAAGGTTTTAGATTTAAACATTTTCACTCTGGGGTTGTCAACATTTTCATACTTACGTTTTAAACATTCTTCGATTCATTTTTCATTTCGATTCAATTCTTATATTTTGGAGTTACGAATTTTCTTATTATTTCTATTTAACAGAAAACTTTCACATTTTGAAAACATGACGTTCTAATACGTAGGCAGGTACCAAAGTAGCTACATAGCTACCATGTCGTCTGTTAATTAAACGTCTATAGTTTTAATAACCCTAGCAAGACGTACCATGTCCATATGTGCCACGTGTGAGCCAGCCAGTCTGAAATTAATCATCGCCTAGGTATTAATTGCTACTTTGACAACCTTGAACGACCATGATATTCATTGATGCGATTTCATACCTGCAGTGCCTAACATACCTTTTTAAATTACAATTACTGAACACCTATTAATCACGATACATACGTACAAAATTAAACTGAGGTATAAAAACCACTCATCCTTTGAAAATTTGTAAAGCAATTTGGGCGTTTTGATTTGAACAGCTCGGTACCTAAAACTGCATTTTACGTCCATAGTTTGTACAATTTTTTATCAATTTAAAAGAGTATATTCCCAGCATATTACAGCGACTACCGATGAGTGTCGAAATAATGATAATCATGGCTATTATTATAGCTTCCTACTCCAACCGAAACGTGGGCGGCACAGTTTCAAATAAAGTTAATTTGCGGTTCAGGGGCATGGCCATAGCCATTGCTTTTATATTTAAATTACTGTTATGTCAACGTAAAACAGTGGCATTATGTCACAAGTGATTAGCTGGCCATTACTGTACGGGATGAGATACCGAAGTATGCAAAGCGTGATACGAATTATTACGAGTTACGACACAATTAAACTTGTCGGAATACTATTTAAAAGAATTTCAACCTTATTGCTATGGTGCTAGTGGCTGAAATTACGTAATGAAACAGTTATCCTTTTTTTAAATAGTGGCGACAAAGAGTCGTAATGTTGCAATCGTAGCTAATTGTGGGACAATTGGAAGTAGTGAAACTTTACCTACTTCTCCGTCAAACTTAAGTCTCGACGCGATTCTAGTAGAACAATTTCCATGAAGTGTTCACAGAATTTTTTCTACTAGAGTCGCGACACGCCTGTCTGTAGGAGTCTTTATGTTGATTCATACATTCATAGCTCCAGCATCACATGATACTGTTGTCTGAAGATTTATAGACGAGTTTGGACATGGTTGAATAAATTTAAAAGGAATTATTCTGAATGTCATGTAACTAATGTGGCAATTGAACTCGGTACCGAATGTTGAGTTTGACAATGGAAACTAAATAACATTACGTCGTTAAGTACTTACTTATTTCTGAAATGCAATAGGTACTGCTCTATATGTAACCCAGTTTGGTTTGTAAATGGTACAATCAACTCGAATTTCACAAATTTCTCAGCTCTAATACTCGTAGTATTAAATGCATACCTCTTCTCTCTCTTAATACCTAAGTCAGGGTGTTATTTCGACCAAGAATTACTTAGGTATGAATGGATGAATGAATGAAATGCACCGATCCCAGCGTGGTTTAACCAGACTCGATAAATCGAATGAACCCCAAGATTTGCACTAGCCCATGAAGCCTTATGTTGCATGGGGCTACAGAGGCCATTGCATATCAAGGAGTAGACCAGGGGGCGCGGTAATGGTAAGGAAGACGTGCCCTTAGGATAAGTAAGGATTTGCGAGCCGTATCGGATATGCACCCTAGAGTAGGCATCTACCAAGAATTATTTACTTTATATTGTTATTGTTTGCTTGATAAAAAATAAAGGAAAAACTCGTTGATTTTCCGAAGTCTACGTTTGAGTTCCACTTGATTTAATGTGTTTGCTGTTTCGGACTGTTTACAGGCACTAAGTATTTTATTAGCATTGCACATTTGAGTTTGCTTTTTCAAATATGCTTAAAAAACAATAAAAAAGAACAAACTCTAGTCCAAATGACTTTACCTGTTGTTTTTCTTATAATCATTTTGCTTACGTAGTGCGAATTCTACGAAAATTAAGATTGATAGTTTGCAATCAACTAAGGTTGTTTTGGATAAAAAACTCGTGAATTAAGAGCTATATAGTAATGAAAACAGATATCCCAGTATCTATAGGTCGATGAGTAAGTGCTACGTGTAGTACATAATGTAAGCACCACTGTATATACGTACAATGGATTACAATTACAGTTACAGTCCGTTTCGATCTAGGCATCCAAATGACGTGTCTCGCTAATATAATTTGTGAAAGACCCGAAAGCCGGTTGTAAAGGTTTAACGAGACACGATTTCTGGCGTTCCTTAGAACTATTCTTCTCTTTCTCTTAACGGTGGGAGGGTGACCAGTCTGGGACGAGCCCTACAGAACTGTGCGGAAAGGAGAGCACAGTTCAGGCCGTCTTGAAACCGGTCAGTTTCATACTAACGAATATGTGTTTTACGAATTTGATCCTTATTACTACTAGAATTTGTGCAACTGACAGGTGTCAGAGCGCATTCTCTCGACGGCTGGACTGTAGTAATTTGGAAGTGCGAATCCGCTACATGAACTTAAATTCCACGCATAGCATTTCCTGATTCGGTAATATTGACGTATTTCGATGCAGGAGACAACAATTGCAATAACGCTGCAAAGGTCTTTTGAACATGCGAGGGGACTACCAAGTATCTATCTTGTATCCAAAACCTTGGATACCATTTCCATCTTTAGCGTACAGAAAATAATGTCGATGTTCCCATAGAATATATTTTAAGGCCATAAAAATAAACGGCCCATTGTATATAGCGAATGGGTACATAGACGAATACAACATACAACTGTCCACTCTGCGAATTTCGATACAATGATTCGATGATTCATACATAATATAAAAAACCGGTATCTTAAATACTTTTTTCTGAGTGATTCTCATCTCGAAAAATGTCTTTGACATTCGGGTAATTTATTTTTTACATTAAGTCGTGATGCAATATATTCGACGGTTGGTAGTTTATAAGTGAATGCCATGACGTTATAGGTGGGTCATTTACTTCGAACAGTGATTTGTAATATCTCCATATGTTTTTTTGATTGTGTGTCATTCTTTTATTTGAATATTTAGGAAGGTCTACCTACGTAAATTCTTATCAACACGTATTTAATAAAGCTCCCAGCCTCCCATTGTATGTGATTACGTGTTGAGTATGGTTTCCTTTTAAAATTTACGGGTACCCTTTCGTAAACGAAGATTTCTTTATTGAAGAAATTATTTCTATTATTAGAAAAACATGACCCCTTCCATAAACCAAAGTATTGTCCGAGGTTCTAGGATAACTATACCTACATACTAACTTATTTTTCTATAATATGTGTTACGGACACAACACATACCCTAAACTTATATGAACTTATATGAACACACAAAACTTTAGCTTCAGTAGGTAAATAGTATAGTAATAGTACGGTATGGTGTAGTAGTATGGTATCTATCTTTTATTTAGGATATGTATTTATCTGTGGATCAGTTCTAGTATATTGTATACTTATTATTTGTGCCAACGACAGCCCCATTTTATGTCCAGGCAAATCACTGACCATTCCAAGGTTGCCTGGAAGAGATCGCGGAAAGCGATAAGGCCGCCCATTGTATATTTTATAGCGTTTAATTATTATTTTTTTGCTATATATTTTTGTGGTATACAATAAAGTATATATAAATAAATAAACAAATAGGTACCAGGCAGCTGTTCTACATTTTCTTTAATTTTTATCCCCACACGAAATCACCAGAGAGTAACTGTATAATTTTCATATTTCAGTTATTTCAACTAAAATGTTAACGGGTTATTTTTATCAATTACAATATGACATCAAAATAGGCCACGAGATACGACCTTATGCTATCTTCCATAACAATCTAGAAAACATGCCTGCGTAACTACCCAGTAGGTATCTAGGTTTATCAAAGGCTTATCATAGTACAATATAGGTCAATCAACAGGATGCTACGATTATATACAGATGCACTAAGTTACTGTTTATGCTAGACGAACAATAGAGAGAACTAAGAAATGAGCTAAAAAATCAGCTGTCATTTCACCTGACGCTAGGGATTGGCACAGCTCATTTCACCTATGTTTTCACGGTGAGAATCTGAGAATAAGTACATCGGCTATTCACACACATAAAGTTCGTTTTTTAATCCCAGATACTAATTTGAGAGGTGCAAATGTCAAACTCCAAATAAAAAAACAAACATAATTTGAAATGTCAAATTAAGATCTGGGATTAAAAACGAACTTAAGTAGGTGATTTCAAAACACCTTATCTTTTAGTTAAGCATGGTGATGTTATCAAAGCACGGTAAGTAAAAAAACCTACGGTTTCATTAGTAATTAAAATGTTAATAGTTTGAACAAACGAGAATGACTTCTGTGGGGAATGCAAAGCTATGCATAGGTTGCAAACGTTAAACATAACAAAACAGAATCAGCTGATAATGGGAACTTAAATTTTCTGTCTCGTGAAAATCTATGAATAATCTCTATGATTCATAGTGCAGGAAACATAAAATTGTAAGAAAACGTAACTACGTTACGTAGGTACATACACGTATTAAAACTAAAGTTCACTTTTGTAAAGAATGAATCATTTTCTGATTCTAAAAGTGTATATAAACTCATAATAGACTGAAGAGATTCGCTTCGAAAAAGATAAAATACTGTTTTCCTTCTCAATGCAATGTTGTAGTTACAGTTTATCAGTAAGCGTTCCAATAACGTTCAATGCCGTCATTTTCATTGAATAAATTAATAACAACGCGAAGCAAGTTTGAGGTTATAGTTAACGTGTTCATTTCACTTGTATAAATAGTAAGCACTTGAATACCACCAAGACCTCGTAATTCCCATGATGTGTATACTTAAGAATTTTCAAGGTTTTTGAATCAAAACTTATAATTTTTCGTGAAAAATTTCACGCCGTTACGTCGACAAAGATGTGTCATTTTCAGGAACCACCAACTCAATTAATACATTTAGGTATCCTAAATAGTGTTGTGTCTAATGTGATATTCAAACATATTGATGAGTAGGTAGCTTATTTGTTTTTGACTGGCAACAACAGTCCGTACAGTATTGTACATAAAACACAAATGTTTCAGAGACCTCGTCACAAGCCTTGAACAATTGACAATTACACACATAATAAAAATAAATTATAAAACGTTTAAACACTCACCTTCATATATGGACCTATCATAAAGAATTTTTTGGTTTATTGTTTCGCGAAAAACGTTTCACGAAACCGGAAATGTCAAATTAAAAAGTTTTGACCCAGTAGAGTTTTTAAAACTAAAAGTTTCACAGCAAAAAAATATCACAGGATTTTTGTACGCGATAACACAGACACTGTAAGCATGTGGTTCGTAAAGTCACAGATTACACGTGATCCAGGTAATAATTAAAGCAAGAACTAGAAATCTATTTCTTTTTAGGCATTATTTCAAAAGCTACCAACGACTGGTGAGGAACTTTGAATTCAGAACGTGCGCTTTTCAATTTGCGGCGGGAAAACTGTTCGCTTGCGCGCGGCGCGAATGTCTACCGTGTGTTGTCTGAGCGGAGACTGGCTGAATGCCGCTAAACCCACTATACTTGTATATTCGCGGACGTTAAAAAATAAATACGACGAGGTGCGATGATGGAAGACTCGTGCGTGGCCCGTTTCATAGGAATTATCTAACTGACGTTTCCAATACACGCTTCGGGCAAATTCAAATGGCGCCAAACGATTCCTTTCACGCTTTTCGATTCTTAAAAGCGGGGCAAAAAATTCTGGTCGAGTCCGTCCACCGCACCCAGCAGGTATGTTGGAATTTAGATAAGTCTGTATACTTAGGAATTCTAACAAGCTGTGGCGCCATTGTTTAGAAATCAAAGCATTATTTTCTCGAAGCATTATTTACGAACCTAGTTACCATAGAAAAAGCAGAATAACTTCACTATCACGGCCCCGCTTCTGTTCAATTTACACAAAAAAACAGACACTTCAAGAATATCTGCTTCTGGTTTTGAATCCAGACAATAATATTTAGATTTAGGACATATCAAAGGGGAAGTAATGTTTGCCAGCGTCAATATTTTCATCTCTATAGACGCTATTGGTAGTTCCTGTGTATTTTAGAACCAAAGTAGCTCGATAAAACTAACCAAATAACTCAGCAAAAAATATAAGTAGAAAATAACTAAAAGGGCTCTCCCATAAGAAGTCACGACATTTCCAACACACTCATAATTCTTAAAAGAGTTTGACACTGACTAAGGTTCTTCGTGAGTTGTTAAGGCGACGATAACCGACTTTTAATGATTTTATACTGAAGATCACGTCTAAACGAGAAGTGTTAATGATTAGAAAAAAATATATGTTTGATTAGAGCATTTTTTTTAATAAGTCTCATATATTCTTATATTATAAGAATATTTGAGATTATGTTTATATTACATTATGAAATTAATTTTTAAAGTTATGTCTAACACGGATATAAAACACAGAATCACGCAAAATCTATCAAGCGTATTTTTCTGAAACCTTCACCATTTTAAAGATAATTTAATTATTGATCTTTTAGGATACATGTATAATAAATTAATAATGCGTCTAATTTGGGACAGCATTCCTGGATGGGCGAGTACTATTACTGGCTGGACGTACGACGCGTACGCAAGCTAACCACTCAAGGTCACTGGCATATATCTGCGTCTTAACAACAGTGTCAAGCATACATACAAATGCACGTTTTAATGAGGATTTCGATCGAATTCAAACCAATAACTATCAGTCCTCCTTCGGTAAAATAATGTGAGAACGAGAAACTGTTCTGCGAAACTTAACTTACGAGTACTTAGTGTTAAGTATTCTATGACCACTACCTACTTAGTACAACCTTGTGGTAGCTAATTACTTCTCGCGATGAACAATAAAATGGCTAACTTTAGCTGACATTCATTATTTTACTGCCTTTAGATATAAGTCTAAAAATAAATAGGTTGATTCCATTGCGTTTGAAAGAGGCTTATTACTTTGAATTACTATTAGCTTTCATAGGCGTTCTGTTTAAGCAATTTGTTTAAAGTTGGTTTTTTAATTCCAGAGACTAATTTGACATTACAAGTGATTGTTGTTTGTTTTTTCAATTTGTTGTTTGACATTTGCACCTGTCAAATTAGTCTCTGGGATAAAAAAACGAACTATAGGTCTTAGAGTAATAACTAATATTACTCTGAACCATAGGTAGATATCAAAAACAGGATCAAGCTAGAGAGTTGATCTCTTAACAAGAGTCCAAAAGATAAAAGAGGTTTTCCTAGTTTGCACATTTTGAAATTCAAAAGCTAATTTCTTCCAAACAACAGTAAAAATGATGAGATATTGCGCAAATACATATTGCTTTAAGTATTGTTTTTACTTTGAGAAGCTTTGAAGTTTTTTTTAAGTATTTTTAATTTTTCGCGTTTTAGTGCAGTACCTAAACAATTAAAAAAACAAAAACTGAACAATGCGCAGGTGTCTTTAATTTCTAGAGGTGATCCCTCCTTTCTTTGAAATACTCCATTAGTCATGGGTAAATAAACAAAATCTCAAAGTTATTGGTGCACATGCAAAAAATAATAATTTATTAAATAATGCAGATAACCAAGTCCATAACTACTTCTATATCTGGGCTTCTGATAGAGTCCGCAAATAGTCGGATTGTTCCGATTTTTTTTGGTATGTATACCTTTGGATATGAATGTAAACATGTTTCTTTTTATTGGGGACTAGCACAAAAACTACCAGTACTAGTGACGGTGACCAGGCTTTATAAATCTCAGAACTCGAGCATATTCTTTAGTCGCCACAGGAAACGAAACATAACAAAACTAACATATGACATCAAATTAAAACTGTAGGTACTAATGTATCTTGGAAACAAATGACTTTTCTATTGTTCTCAATATTATGGCACCTCTAAGTTCTATAATTTACTGCATTATGAAAACAAAACAACAATAATAAGTAATTTCTGTGCACAATGAAATCATTTTTAGGGTTCTGTGGTCAACAAGAAACACTTATAGTTTCGCCATGTCCGTCTGTCTGTCTGTCCGCGGCTTAGCTCTGAGACTACTACTACGAGAGTACTAGAAAACTGTAATTTGGAATGTGTATACATATTAAGACGACAATAACCGACTTTTAATGATTTTATACTGAACATCAAGTCTAAACGAGTAGTGTTATTGATTTGGAAAAATATATGTTACATTAGAGCATTTAAGAATATTTAAGATTATGTTTATATTTCATAGTGAAATTAATTTGTAAAGTTATTTTATTTTATTAAGCTAGTACTCAAGGGCACTGGCATATATCAAGTGGTAAAATAAAATCATTCTTTAATTATTTTAGCGTACCTGCTCTATACGTAAACTGGGGATGTTTTTTTTTCTCGTTTAGGCCATGGTGTGGAAAAGGAAATTCGTTTCGTTGGAAAGGTCGTTCAAAAATATTGTGAGTTTATGAAAACCATTTTGGATATGTCGTGGCCAGATCTTAAAATTGATCATTTCATAAAATGTACATCGACCAGTGGTCACATCATGATGTGGCTTACCCAGATCATTGAATACTCAATGTTAACGATATGAACAGTTAAACGCACGAATACTTCATGATGTGGCCAAACATAGAGGTAGAGGCGAAGATGTCGCTTTATTTTTGTTGTGCATCATGGTGGCGGCATACAACAAATCAAACAAAGTAGGGTGACCACGCAAAAAAAGTCGATGGACTTTTATTGGGTTCCCAAATATGATAGGTATTATGGAAAGCGTGAAATGGAACACGGCACTGAAATTTGGTTTAAAATAAATAAAAAATTACGCCGCTTATGTGGCACTTATCTAACCTAACCCATTTGGTTGGGCCAAAAGGGTTAGGTTCGGTTAGAACTGTGACCACCCACGCGCAGGCCGAGCGAGCGGTGCTGCGGCAGCGGCCGGCGAGCGCTACTTCCAAGTTGGTCGCAGTTCGCACACCATGGATACCCTACATTAATGATATGGCCAAACGTCGACCGACATTTCATTAAACTTTGACGTTTAAACGATATGACCAATGTTAGCTGGCCATTTCATGAAATGTTCAATTCTAAGATCTGGCAATGACAGATACATGGATCCTGTTGCGAAATATTAAGCTTTAAGTGCAATTTTTTGTTAGAGTCAATGGTCTCCGCCACTGCCAGCTTAATGGTTGGTTCTGGATATGTCGAAAAAATCGAGGGGGTATTATTGAGATGATCAAAAAACTCTATTATACCAACTGAGGTTTGAGTTCTAGAAAAGTCAGAAATCGAAAAAAACTTTTCCCAGACTCGGTAGGAAAAAAACTCAATTTTCCTTTTTTATGACGGACGGAAGAGCCGAAAATAAACAAAAATATTAAACATCGAATGAATACGCGTTATATTCCTTTGAGAACAAGCATTAAGTCCGCCTTTATGCAGTATTTTTTTACTTGTGCATAAAGTTTTAATAAATAAATAATAAATAAAACAAGATAGTTTGTTGATTGTGATTTCCGACTTTATGAGAAAAAAATTACCGCAAATAATTTTGGACTTTCAGTCTTGTATGGGACAAGTTAAAAAAGACAAGAAATCTCAAAAAAACCTTTGTATGGAAAAAGGTTTTTCAAAAGCAACAAACTATTTAAAGGATATTCTGATACATTAAGAAATGAGACTCCAACCTACTTTTCACGATGACTTATGATTTAAGGCTTGTGCAGACCAGCGCGACTTGTCGCGCGACGCGATACGACCAATACAATTTCTAAGAAAACTTCACAGTATAACAATAACCGGTGTCGCGTCGCGCGACAAGTCGCGCTGGTCTGCACAAGCCTTTAGACTGGCATAAAAAAAATGGAATTTCAAATTTCGAACAAATACGCCTTGTAATTTTATTTGACGTCTAGGGTTAAGTCTTCAGTGCATTACATGTAATGCATGGACAGTGAAAGTGTTAAGTTTGTTCTTGGAATAAATTCATCCCATCTACGGAATCCTTCATTGTGCGTGGTCCGACACGCACTAGGCCGGTTATTTTTTATAGTAGGTCTACTTTTTGTGAAAGATTTTGTCTGGCGAAGTATTAAGTACCACCATAGGTACAAATTCCTGTCGTCACTCAGCATTGCTTTGCTCCGGTTTGATATTGCCAGCCTACCAGGGAACTGATAATGAGACAGGAAACTGAGACATTCAGCTCAATCTCTCTCTCCCACTCTAATCACCTGCAATACCTCTGGAATTGCAGATCCACCCAATAGCATTATTAAAAAAACATATTAAAGTGAACATACAAAACGAATACAAACTTTAACAGTCATTAGACCTATTTATAATAAATTGCACAGAGGTCTTAATTATATCTTAAATATAGGACGTTGATGACGTGTTATAATTATGACCTGAGATTATTAACCGCTAAAATAGCTGGGTTTATCGTTATTATTGTGTTTAACATTATTCAATTATTTAACCTTCATATCAGAATCACGCTATTCTGGGAGTAAACTATATCATGGTCTCGTGGATGGCTACTGCCACATGCATGAGTAAAGAAACGGATACTGCTCTATATTGTATAGTACCTATTTGAGTTTTGCGGCACAATAAAGGTTTTTGAGAAGAGAATTATTGAATTCTACTCTACATAATTATAACAAAATGCAAGAATGGATTTATAGGTTTTTGAAATGCTGCACATCAATTCCATCAAGATTTTCCCACAAAATTTGAAACCCACCCTTTAGATTAATCAAAAGTTGACCCTATAGGCTCCTTGCCCTTCCTATAGAAACCTTTATTTCAGGTAAAAACATTGATTGAAATAACTTTTTCGTGGGTACATTTCAAAAAATAATTGTGGGAGTACTTAAAAAACAAAAGTCCATTTTTTCCGCGTAAATCATCCAAGATCGAATAAAAAAAACTGTTGCTACAAAATCAAACAACGTGTAAAGAACCGCGTGTTTTTGCTGACGCTACCATTGATTGCTGGACGAGGACAAATAAACACAGAAACCTGTGTTTGTTTCAAAGTTCAAACAAACTTCGAACTCAGCGCTTTGTTTGATACTAGCAATATTAATTGCTTAGTGTTTCTCCATAAATCCATGAATGCATTTCTATAATTAGGATCTTTACCTTACCAAACTACATGTGATTCCTTCCAAAAATAGGTGCATATTGTTTGATCAACAGTAAACCGAGTTATATTTACTACTCTAGTGACGGGAGCATTTGGAAAATGCCAGTTTAGTAGCAAAACAATGTCGGAGAATTTAAACATCTTGAAGAAAGGTCGATATTTTTGGGGATCATAAAGAAACATTTAGACAGCCAGTTTATCCAGAACTAACGTTTCTTTGCACACTTTAGAAGCTTACTGAAGTTTTTGATTATCCGTACAATGTACAAGGTAGGCACTTAAGTACGTACCAGGGATTTTACGGAAGTCGTTTTACCGGAGCCGGAGTCGGATGTTTTAAATTTGATTAATCGGAATCGGAACCAGAGTCGGAACCGGAACCGGAGTCGGAGGCGGAAGTAGAAAAAAGATGTGTTAAGGGAAGGTTTAATGAAACAATAGAAATAAAATTCAGTCTCTTTAATCAGTCATAATATCATAATATACCTAAGTACTTAATAACTACCTAGGGAGGTGATCATTCAACATGCCGCAATTGAATAAACTTAATTCAAATCAAATCCAGTGACTTTAAAAGTTTGTACTTTCAACCTTCGGCATAACTCTGATTCAAAATTATCGGAACCGATGTCGGAGTCGGAGGTGTAAAATTAATCGGAGCCTATTGCCATCAACCGGGCACGAATCCAGACTCCGGGAAATTTCTAATGGCAAAACCCAATAACACTTTTACCTGACCTGGGAATCGAACCAAGGACCTCATGCTCAGCATTCGCGCTTGCAACCACTAGACTAACGAGGCAGGTACCAAATTACAATTATTTCGAGGTACAGCCGTCACTACGATTTACGAAATGGCAACTAAGTAGGTACCTACCTATTCCAATTTTCGTGAGACAGTGTTTATTCATGATAGCGAAAGAACTAGGGCAGAAGGTAGGTATTTCTAAAGTTATTGAAACAATATGGAGAAACAGCACTGTAATGTTTAATAAACAGGTATTGTTTTATTTCGGTGCATTCTAGAAAAACTCATTATTATTTTTAATCTGGAAGACTGAAATTCAGAACGCAAACTAAGGCGCGGGACATACACAACTGGCGAGGGGTGCGGGTGTGGCGACGCGATGGTGTGGCGCGGGAGTTGCGCCGTCCGTTTCATATTTAACGGAACGACGCGGACGTGGTGCGGAACATACACAAGAGGCGTGGTGAGATGACGGTGCGGCGCGGCGTTATGTGTATGTTCCGCGGCAACGGGCAACGGCCGAGGCCACGGGCCCGGGCGGCGCGGGCAACGCCAGCGCCACACCGTCATCGTTACCACGCTCGCGCCACTCGGCAATTATGTATGTCGCGCTTAAGTACTCTTTTCTAACTAGATATTGAAACACTATTAAGGAACAAAGATTGTAGACAAATAAATTCTAGTCGAAGAATACCAACCTTCATTTTTTTGAGTCTGACTGAACGTATGCCTAAGTTTTTACTAAACTACAACTAACTACGGGGAATACTGAAAGAAAACAGTGAATATCATGGATAGCCGTTCAACCCAATAATTAGGTATATTTACGTTCACCAAAACTGATTGTGATGAAAATATAATTTTATAAACACACATCTGAGTGCGCCCCCTTTAATAATAAACAAACAGGATGACCAGTTTCTCCTGACACATCATTGCGGCGCTGATTGCCAAGACAGGTCAACACTGTGTTAGCCCTCGTACCAACGGGCGATTTTTTAACGTGGCGTTTTTATCGTGCACTGGATTTTCAATGCACTGGCTCTGAGAGTTGAAAATCCAAAAGTTTGTTTTTTTGACGCGCTGGGATTGGGATGCACTCTGCGGGGTATTATGGATGATGACAAAAGAAAATTGTCTGTCCGGTAGGTTATTAAAAGATATTGGATACATATTTTTTAGGGTTTCGTAGTAAACAAGGAACCTATAGTTTCGTCATGTCTGTCTGTCTGTCTGTCCGCGGCTTAGCTCAGAGACGGTTAGTACTAGAAAGCTGTAATTTGGCATATATATACATATTAATCATGCCGACAAAGTGGTAAAATAAAATCAAGAAACATTTTTTTTTTAGGGTACCTCCCTACACGTAAAGTGGGGATGTTTTTTTTTTTCCTCGTCTACCCCATATTGTGGGGTATCGTTAGAAAGGTCGTTCAAAAATATTGTGAGTTTTAAAAATTATTTTTGGATTCAGGGATCCGTTTGCGAAATATTAGGCTTTTCACTGGATTTTTTTGTTAGAGTCAGGTGTACCTCCCCCTTGTACCTAAATGGTTGTACTTGGACTTGTGAAAAAATTCACAGCAGTAGTATATATAACGAAATTAAAAGGAAAACTATCACAGCTAAGTAGGCTGTACAGGTTAACGAGTAATAATCAACCAACTTAAATTTGCGGTTTGAAAAACATGATCTCCTATACATTCCGTATGGAAGAAAATGTTTTTCAACTACAATGTTAAGTTTGTTCTTGGGATAAACTCATCCCAACTACGGAACCCTTCATTGTGCGTGGTCCGATACGCTCTTGTTCTTTTT
Organism: Agrochola lota; assembly: GCA_947364205.1. NCBI lineage: Eukaryota > Metazoa > Arthropoda > Insecta > Lepidoptera > Noctuidae > Agrochola > Agrochola lota. Next base: position 8,671,229 of record OX376223.1, on the reverse strand, counting down.
TACGATAACAAAAGATTACGGCGATACATTGAGTTAAAATGTGCCATGACGTCACAAGTATGTAGATTGACCCCCACTCCCCAACTTTAATACGTTGTATCTAAATGATTTATTATTAATATGATAAACCAAAAAATACGTGTCTAATATTTTTTTATTTTATGACTGACGGACTAAATAGAATTTATTTTTATTTACCTAGTCATCAGCCCTATTGCGTTTAGGTAGCTAGACTTTATTTCAGTTCAACAACATTCATTGTGTTATTTACGTTGTTCAGAAGCCAAATTTTTCGAACATATGAAGCAATGGATGACCAAAAGTCTTCAGATGATTCAGATTGTGATTGAAAGTGAGTAAGCAATTAGGGTGCTTTTTGATTCTCAATGCTCAGCTCAACACCGAGATTTGAAAATCCAGCGCGCCATAAAAAATCGTCGGGTTAAGTTCATTTGAATTTAGTTCCATATTCTGCCACAATATCTGTCAAGATAAACTGGACGTGTTTTACTAAATGACCTCCTGAGTCTTAAATCTGCGCAATTTCGAACAAAATGATTCAAAGTGATGAAGTTATTTTTATCATCAGCCCATTGTTTTGATTCGAATTATTGTTGTTCTGTATGTGGTCATAAAAACATCATAACATTGTATTTCCTAGTGGAATTTTCTGTACGGAAGGCTACAGCCACCATGTTGTTTTATTTTAAATAATCAACATGTGTTTCCTTCACTACTTTATCTCTCATGTTAGGTATCCTATTGTCTGTACTCGTAGGTACCTATTATGATAAATAATCAATCACCTCTAACAAACAATCGTTCGATAGGCATTTGTTTCTGCTGTCTTTCGACCTAGATGCTAAAATGTTCTGTTGTTGTTTCTGTTGTTAAATGATTTGGTCTAACTTCAAGAATATTGATAGTTTTAAAATTTCCTTAATGGGCAGCAGATGCTTATTTAATTCCCCGATGCACCTGGCAAGCAGCCCAACCATAACACCCATAGTTTACACAAAGATCTCAACATTCTTGTTTCCGACTGTTTGGTGTTGCAGTCAGGGGCGTAGCTACCGCCGTATCTGCCGTATCAATTATACGGGGCCCCCGACGTGCGTAAGCAAAAATTAATAAAAACATATATAGTGGCAGAAACTTTAGAAAAACTAAAGTCTAAATGATTTAATAAATCAGTTCGCCGAAAAAAAGGCAAAGAGAGTGTATATGAAAGAATTGTTTGTAAAAATTTTGGAAAGAGTGATAGATGAGTGAATTATGATGAATAAATATTTCTTTTAATTTAATGCAAACATTTTTTTTCTTTTGTGAGAAAACTGTACCCTTCATTAGGGCCCCCAAACATATTTTTATACGGGGCCCCGCCAAGGCACGCTACGCAACTGGTTGCAGTAGTCATAAAATATAATTATGTCTAAACCTCTTTTTTTTTTGCTGTGTTCCTCAGGAAATGGAATGCATACGTTCGGTCTGGGAAGAACGGAGTGTAGGTAATGTTGGACCCCACGGTACCCCCACCTAGCCTGAGGGCGACCTACCTTACGTTGTCTCCACTCAAGAACACGTCTACCCCAACGGTCGTCGGTTCTACGGCTAATGTGGCCGGCCCATCGCCACTTCAGCTTGCTTGTTCTATGAGCTATTTCGACTACTTTGGTTCTCTGCCGTATCTCCGAAGGATAAAATCCGGAATGAATATTCCGGATTCTATTCTTCAGAGATATTCAAAGCATAACACGTTCTATAGCTGCACCCTGAGTGTCCATGTTTCGGCTCCGTAATTAATAACAGGCAGGACGCACTGATTGAAGACTTTAGTCTTTAGGCTCTACGGGATACGTGACGAGAAGACTCGACGGAGCTTCCCAAACGCTGCCCAGTCTACCTGAATTCTTCTGTAGGCCTCCCTCTCAAAGTTGTTCTTACCAAACTGCAGAGTTTGGCCGAGGTAAACGTATTCTCGAACAACCTCGAGAGCACAATCGGTTTCGGAATTGGTTCAGATAAGTCGTTTTGCAGAAATAAAACATCAACAGCATTTTTGATATTTCGGGTTGGAGGGGTACGGTTGCTGGAATACCTAACATAGAGGCAGGAGTGATAGTTTAGCTTTGAACAGTCAATCGCACATCAGTGGTAACAATTTGACACTGACAGCGCTTGTAAATCGTAGCAGTAAGATCGTTATTCGAAGCGCAGATTAGCACTGATGTGCGGTTGACCGTACCTAAGTATCTGGCATTTAATACGTATCTGCGATGACTCTGGGTATTACAGAAGTTCATTATGTGCCGGTGATCAGTGATCACTTAGCGGTGGAACAAAAATAAACCAACACTGCAAATATTTTAATAAATTGGTTTTTCTGGCTATACGTATGTTGTTGCAAAACTAGCGGTACAAATAATCTTCAAAAAGGTACTTTCCCGTACCGGGAATCGAACCCGAGCCTCCTGGGTGAAAGCCAGGTATCCTAGCCACTAGACCATACGGGATGTGAGTGTTGAGCTGAAATACTGGTATAAAACCAAATTTCATTAAGTATTAAAAATTAATATTATATATTATTAAAATAAATTTTGATTAAATATTTATTTTAGTTATGGTATTTCTATTTAAATGTTTAAAAATGATTTTTTAAATTGTGAATGTAAAGCGCATTAAACTTAAATTTCTGACATCTGTAAAAAATATCAAGTACTAACCTACCAGACAATCGAGGCGCTTCGTTAATAGTAACACTACTGCCCACGAGAGGGCAGTACTAGCAACTCAATACTTTACCGATAGGTGGCAGCACTACAAGTAAAAAAGACCGAGGATCAAATCTAAGTAAGTACATTTACTACTTCCTTATACTACTAACTCAATAATAAAACGTTTGAAACGACTAAAGCTAATTCGACTAACATCTAAATAATTTCTCATTTTTAAATCCTCTCCTAGGATCTAAAAATGTGAAATAATTTACCAAACAGCAGCCAAAATTATGATTCTCACTTCTCAGAACCCTTGTTCTATTCAAATATATTTTATTTATTTATTATCTGGTCATGCAAGAGGCAAGACCCTTTTAGCTAGTAAAGTCTCCAACGACGAACCGAAGCCAGAACAAGAAATTTAAGAAAATAAATTATAAATAGATAAGGCAATAATTTCCATCAATACTAATCCATACTTATATTATAAATACGAAAGTAACCCTGGCTGTCTGTCTGTTACCTATACACGCCTAAACGGCTGTACGGATTATAATTTTAAGCACGGATAACTATATTTATCCGGGTACCGCGGGCCAAACTTAGTTTAGATATTTATTTCTGCATAGAATAAATAAATAACAATGATCTTCACTTAGCTATTCATTAGTCAACTCTTGCGCCGCTTGTATCCACTCAAGTGGCCACGATTACTTAGTCACAGAGATGTCAGAAGCTCTTTGAATTTAGAATATCGCACATTTGTCATCGGCTTAGTCGTTATTGATGACCGCTATTAAGCATTCCGCGTAGGTATAACCTAGATGTGAAGACACAATGTTTACTGTCATTTGCTATAAAACTTGACTTCTATAATTAGGTACCTGCCTAAGTTACCCACTGTATTCCAATGCAATCCTTCTAGGTTCTTACTTCTCGGCATAGGCTCATGCTATGGTCAGGAGAGAAGCCAGAAAGAAAACAGGTCAACCCTATCTTTCGTAAGTTTTCAATTTCCAGTCCGTTTTCAAACACTATCACGGCCCACCTTATGGTATAAATGGTTACCAACGCTTATCCACAATACAAGAGACGACGCATGCGCTGAGCATCTTAGAGGCTAAAGCCGATCTTCTACCGCCAGCTAAACTTTGTTAGTTTGCATAGTTAAGCCAGTTTTTCATACAATGTGCGTCCACCGCAAACTATGCCAGCTAAGCTAACATGTATGAAAAAGTGGATCAACTATGCAAACTAACTTAGTTTAGCTGGCGGAAGACGATCGGCTTTAGGCTTGTGTGCTTGTAATAACACCGCTACGGCCGTCACCGTAACCCCGACCTGTCGGTCGATTCTGTAAAAATATTAACGTCAAGCTTAGGTGAAGTGAGCGTGAAGTGAGCTGTCACTGCCACAGAATCGACCGGCAGGATGCTAGGGATTAACACTATTGACAGCTCACTTCACGCTCACTTCACCTAAGTTTCACGGTGATATTTTTACAGAATCGAACGGCTGGTCCTCAACTGGGACATGGCAAAGCTGCTAGGTGGTATAACAAAGTACGTACTACGGAACTTTAACCAAGGTCCAAAACGGTTCTTATTAAAATAAATCCATATTTATGCATATCAGTAAAGGAGCTCATGGCTAAGTAATAACAGCCGCACGGGTTGATCCATCAGATTAAACTACGCTTGCCGGGGCTGGTCCGTGGATGGGTTGCATACCGAGACTGGCTCCGTGTCTCGGAAAGCACATTAAGCCGTTTATCCCGGCTTTCATCATTCGTGGATCTTTAACAGTCATTACGGGTCGGCAGAAGCCCGAAAGTCTGTCAACCATGCAGTCTTACCAAGGGGTATCAAATTACCTAGTCACTGGGTTGTGGAGGTCAGCTAGGCAGTCGCTCCATGTAAAATGTATTCAGCTGCATCCGGTTAGACTGGAAGCCGACCCCAACATAGTTGGAAAAAAGCTAGGCAGATGTGAGATGATGCATATCAATGAGACGTTGCAATATTCCTCATGTTTTTGCTCAACTTTAAGTTCAAAGTTACGTAGCACTTACCTACCTATGCGTCTCTAATCATGATTCATACATTGGCACGTCCTCTATGCTTAGACTCTGATCACAGTTAGTATATCCCACATACATTATCATTATCATACAATGCTTTTAGACTATCTGTTAAAATAGTCATCAGAATAATAAACGATCATAAATCTTTCCATTCTATATTGTTATATCTGTTCGCATCAAGAAAAGTACATATTTGTTGTTTTTTTAAGAACTAGCCTAGGTATCGATTTATTCAACGATGTCGCTAAATTCCTTTCCACCACTGGTGAGGTTTCACCAACGAAGATAAATATTTGAAATATATTTGTGAAGAAAATACAGTCCTCAAAAACTTTTAAACGTCTTTTCATTCTTACTAATCGTCCTAATGCAATATGGCGTCTTAACTTCTAATCCCTTCCTTGATCCTTACTTCCTTTCGCTTCTTTTCACTGTCGCTCTCCCTACCACACACACTACACCTTCTCTTTCTTACTTGAGGATGCGTCCCGATTCCCACAAATATAAATCCTATTGTACCTACCGAGAATTCAATATGCTTCCACAACAGTAAAATGTATAGTCTAGTCTGAAGTCTAAAGGGCTTATATTTTATTATTATTTACTCGTTGTAGCATCATCATGTTTTACGTTTCACAATAGTCATAAATATGTACCTAGAGTATGACTGTACTACATAATATACTGGAAAGTAATACGAGGGTTCACTCAAATGACTCAATCATAGCCTCTGAAAAGTCCTTATAATTTATTGTAATATAATACGAGTATATTGTGAATATTGTTAGTTACAATGACTCAGGAAGCGCCCTCTTTCCTGCTTGACTCATTTAACAAACCAGTGAATATAACCGTTAGAACTTTGCCCTTAGGTACATGTCACGAAATGGTTCCGTCAATCCATCATTCAAAAGACAATTAAGTTCTTATCTTTTTGAGTTTACCTAATGATTCGACTACGTATGTTGAAAAGCTCACGTGTTTCCTGAAAAACGATTAGATATAGATCACAAATTAAATAAATAAATAACTCCAAAATAACAAAAAACCCCTCTTCTTATTATAATGTAACTTGACAATAATATGAAATTGAATATGTCGAAGGATAATCGAAAAACCAAAAGGTACTGAAGTAACAAAAGAAAATGTGTGTAGGGATAATAACATGAAGATATTCCAAATGCAATGTATCCTATACTATTAAACGAGCAATATTTGTGTATATATTTGTAATCACGTTCTCGAAAACGGCTCTAACGATTTCAATTAAAGTTGCAATATAGGGGTTTACGGCGGCGAAAAATCGATCTAGCTAGATCTCATATCTGGGAAAATCGTTTTCTACGTATTCTCACCCGAGCAGAGTCGGTCGCCTAAAGTTTAGAACAAGATGGCTACCTTAGAATAATGACATGGCAGCATGGAATTAGTATGTACTATACATGGAATTAGTATGTACTATCCTATACTATTAAATGAGCCTTCTCTATTTTCACCCGAGCAGAGCTCGGTCGCCCAGGGGTAAGGTTAGGCTACTTAAACAAGGTTTCGAAAGTTACATTATTCTTTTTATTTTAGACAGCCAGACAGATGGATGGACCGACGTTGATAAGGGTTCTTTGTTTAACTACAGAACCCTGAAAACAATTCGGTTACCGCCCAAGGGATTTAAATTAGAGCATTCGATATCTACTCGTTCAAACAAATCTCACCATTCGTATTCCCCTACCAGCCAGTACGCTTTGTATTGGATGAAATACAATTAAAAAGTAATAATAGCTTTACAAGTGTGGAGCACGTATTGTGTCGAAAAAGGGGAGACACGTAATCCTCGGGACACGAAATGTGCGTGTCCGTAACAATGTTCGACCCGGAAACTTGTTACTAACGAGTGCGACCCTTCGGTATTGATGTTTTGATTAATTTCCAAATAATACTGAAAATATATTTCTAAATTATTATGATTTATTATTGTACTAGCTGTTGCCCGCGACTTCGTCAGCGATCCGGGATGAAAAGTAGCCTATGTCCTTCTCCATGGTCTACCCATGTGCCAAATTTCATCCAAATCCGTTCAGCCGTTTTGCGTGAAAGCGTAACAAACAAACTCACTTTCACATTTATAATATTAGTTAGGATTATGAAGTGGTAAAATTGTATGTTTATATGTTTGTGGTAATGTATGAAAGTACCTACTCATAAAAACACAAAATAATATTCACTACCATATTGCCGAGTGCCATTAGATATGGTTTAAGTTAAAATATGCTCTAATATAACTTTGCGGGCTGAAACTATAATTCTGATATTATAATTTGTCCATGTCTGTTTACGGAGAGGTTATAAAACTGCATACATAACATAAACTCATACTTTAATAATCTCTGTCAAATATTGACACCGTATGATAACTGAGCTCATCTAGGAAAGACAGAACATAGGAAGAACCATGGTATAATAATATACTTCGCCAGTTATAGCATTCCGAGATACAGCGGTCACGTGGGTGACACAAGTCTACGTCATCACATCTGTGTTACCAGAAGTTTGTAATAATAACTCCCGAACCACCTTATTACCTGTGTGAATCCGATAAAACAATGAGGTTTTAATTAACAATTACGTTGGTTTATGTTTAAATTGAATTGTTTCGTTTGATTAGCCAAACGAAACGACAATTTAAATGCTTTGTGCATATTTTTTAACAACTAGTGGCAACTGGTTAGTGAAGTAAGCATGTGTCACTCCCTAAATGCCAGACCTTGTTTTATTAGACCATGGGAAGAACTAGCCATAGTCGTGGAGGAACGAAACAATTAGGGTCTTAGTTAGCCAGCAGCACAGATAGTGGTTACAAACACAGGCTTTAATTGGTAAACAGAAAGAAATGTACTAAACACAGGCTTTAATTGGTAAACAAAAACAAACACTTCAGTAGTCTTTTAGCATCTGTAAGTAATTATGTTTTGCTCTCTTTCTTGATTTAATTATTCAAGAACTTCCCGCGTAACCCAAAGCGTAGCACTGTCTGCTACGCCGACGCCCTTAACTTGCATCCGTAGAGATTAGTAGGTCAGTAGGATTGGCAATATTAGCATTAGGTATCTACAACAATAATCGATTAATAGTTAATTACTTTTAAATATTTTAATAAGACGCGTAGACTCTCGGTCCAACGAGTAGCATGTCGTGCTACGGTCGCTGCCACCTATTACTTGCATACGTAGATAGAGGAACTTCGAACTAACTCGAACATATTACCATTAGCAGATAAGCAGCTATGTTACAGCATCATTTTATAAAAAAGCTCTGCCCGTAAGTATCGTATAGTAGTTAGATAGACCTGGAAATCTTTATACGAAGATAAGAACAAGGAACAATATACCATGAAAGGCTTCCAATGGTAACTTAAACAATTACATTTAAATATCAAAATAACTATAACGCGTAGTTTCCCGTTTGGGTAGCAATATCTGCTACGCTATCGCCCGTAACTTGTGTCCGTAGCACGGTCTACGAATCTCCAAAAGGTAACCAATATCAAACACTACCAATGACAAGCAAATAAACATTTATTGAAATACAGAGACAGTCATAAAAAAATAGTTATTATGCTCCACTAAATAATAAGGTCAGCCCCCTGTAAATCCCTTGTGGTTTGAACAGTTAACTCTATTATCTATCTGCCTCTATTTGAGTGACATTAATAAATGAATCGAATTTCTTGTTGCCTACATTTGATCATAAGATTTGAGGTATTTTCTGGTTGAGAGATTTAAAAACTGGAATCAGCTTAGCTTAGCATGGGGAAGGCCACAGCTAAGTTAACGGGACGGTATCTACCATAGGGATACGATATTCGCATCCTGACTACACAGAGAAGTGAATATCAACTACAACGTTAATGGTTCTTTAATAATAATTATTATTATTTTATTTCGGAAAAAAATCAGTTAACATTAAACATTATATCTATGTTAGAAAACATGTAGGTTTGCCAAATAAGGGATGATCGGGCGATCAAATTTTCCCTCAATGACATTCAGGAGACTGGTCGAGCTGCCCCGGACCCTCTGCAGCAGCGACGCGGCACGCTCACGTCTAATCGCTGCGAAGCCATCAGTGTGCACATCAGCAAATATTCCCGACGCACACAAAGGGTTTATTATTAAAATCGTAAACAGCAATTGTAGTTACAAAATCTTAATTTAATTATAATTCTATATACTGAAATTCCAAAACAGTAATATTGAAAAAAAGGAAATGAACAGGATTCTGTTCGTTAGTGAAAATGATAATAAATGAGATAGTACCAAGGTACATACATAACGAAGTAGGTAGGTACATGTATCTCATTAATTTAATAAGTACTGAGCACTTACTGTCTTATCTTAACACTTTCTCGTATCCATTGCAGTGTTAATTTACGTACGTAGTGTTATCGAAAAAATACTAATTACCTACTTGGTAGCTAATCAGCATGACATGTTTTTAATCTCATTGTTTTAATTTGATAATAATTTCGTCGCCTTCTTTATCAAATACCGTACCTACCTAAGTACATTTCAATGTTCGCAACATTGAATCTTAATCCAGTCTACCTTATTTACATTGTCAATTTCACTTTGTATTAGCAAACCAATCAATTAAGGTATTATTAGAGTCAAACGCAAGGCCTAACTTCGGTAATCAACATGATCGTTAAGTTATATACTATTATTTCCGTTACAAAATCGATTTCATATTTTACAAGTGTAACGAACTCTGCTTACACACACTGGTACCTATGTACAAGTCTGACTGAATCGATTATCTGAACAGTTAACAACACATCTAACAGACGGCGGACCCTCCGTCTAGCCGGGGGCGAGATTTGTGACCTTGGCGCACCCCTTCCAAACCACATCTACATTTATATCGCGACGACACCGCTGTAAGCTAACAAAAATAAATCGTGTGTTTATGTTTGCGTCCACCGTCTTAATAAACTTTGTTTGAAGATAAGTCGCTTAGGGTCTCATTGGTATGTTAGGGTGACGTCCGCGGTGTGGTCACGCGCGAGGCTCAGCTCTGCACAGAAGTGTCGGCGGCAGAGTGGGTCCGCCGTCAGTCTCTCCGGCCGCGTTGCCCGCGCCACACGTACCGCCCGCGCACCCACCGACGATGTTAGCGCTGCTGCTTTTCGCCGCCGTCGCCACCGCGGCCGCGCAAAACGATACCTACCCGCGACCACCCTCGCCAAAACGCGAACAGTTTCGAGTCATATACGAATGGAACGCTATAGATTTCGAATGGAAATCCCCGGAAGACCGCGAGGCCTCCCTCAATACAAGCCGATACATCCCCCAAAACGTTCTAATCTCTGGCATAAACTTCTACCAAGACGATTTATTCCTGACGATGCCGAGGATGCTGGACGGCGTGCCGGCCACGCTGGCGACCATCCCGGTGGTGCCGACGGACACGGCCCCCAAGCTACGCCCGTTTCCTAGCTGGAGTCAAAATGCTGTTGGTGATTGCAACGCTTTGCAATTTGTTCAAAACATAGAAATTGATAAAAATGGTATTATGTGGATCCTGGACAACGGCCGTGTTGGCACTCTCACCCAGAACCCGGACCCCAAGTGCCCTCCGTCGCTCGTGCTCATCGACCTCAAAAGCGGCAAAAATGAAATGGAACGCATTCCGTTCCCATCGGACTCAGTGAACCCTAGCACTACTTATTTGAATGATCTTGTTGTGGACAATCGGGATGGTGATTACGCGTACATAACGGACAATAGTGCTGTCGATCCAGGCATTATAGTTTTCCGCCGCCGTGACAAAAAATCGTGGAAAATGCGAGACACTCAATCAATGTCTTCAGTCGTCGACGCCACATTTTTCCGCATCAATGGCACCACGGTCAGCCTTCCTGTTAACATTGATGGTATCGCCCTCGGACCTCAGTACCGAAACGAAGAAGGCAAAGTTGACAGAAAAGTGTACTACTGCCCGTTATCCAGTTATCACCTGTACGCCTTAAACGCATCAGTGCTCCAAAACGAATCGCTGGCCCAGGAAGGTAATGGTGCGCTGCGTCCCTACGTCGTCGATCTCGGGAACAAAGCCTCGCAGACAGACGGCATGAAGATGGATTCAACTGGGGTTCTTTACTACGGTTTAATCGGAAATTCGACAATTGCGGAATGGAATACCACCGTCGACTTCCGCGTTGGCCAACGGACCATCGCTCGCGATCCCAACTACATTCAGTGGGTAGATCGATTTACATTCGATAGCAAGGGAAACGTGTACGTGGTCATAAACAGGCTGTACAACTTCGTGAAAAATCAGGTGTCCCTGAGTGAAGTTAACTACAGGATTTTGAAGTCGCATACTGGTTCGAAGAGTTACGTGTTCAGCGAGGACCTGGTGGAGCCGACGGTGGCGTCGCAGAGTGCGGCGGCGGCGCCCGCGCTCGCCTACTCGCTGGCGCTGCTGGCGCTGGCGCACCTGCTCGCCTAGTCCCCGCGACGGTTCGGTCGCGGTCCGCAGTCGACCGTGACCTCCAATACTAGTGCTTGTCATTTTGCGACGCTCGGACTGATGCGTAACATTACCAAAAATATTTAAAGTTACCTTGACCTCGTGGTCCAACCAGTGATATGCGCATGTAAAAATGCTTTGTATAATAATAATATTCTAGAATAGTTTATACATAGGTATAGAATACCATAGAACGATCAACAGTGACCTTTCTAGGAGGGGTCGTGCCGAAGACGAGTCATGTCGGTTCGAAACGAAAGGTCGGGGACGAGTTGCCAAACGCCGTGGCTCGGCTCAACAATAAACATTCCAACTATTTCCATAAGGTGCATCTCAGCACAATATTTATTTATAACTTTGTACTACATAGGAGTATACATACAAGACATATCTCAATATCTCTGAGATTAGCACGTGTAGTGTTCGGTAGATCTAGTTAAGATCTTTTTAAGGTAATCTGTGTAATATACATTATTGTAACTAATCTGTACGAATGTTTGTGGCGTGGACGCGGCTGTGTGTGACTATGAATAAACGTGTTTATCATATTATGTTGTTTGTACTTTTTATTTGCATGCGAATACTGATCGTGCTCAAAGCGTTAAACTGCTAACTTTATGTCACTGAGGAATCTTGTTAATGTTGGCAAGGCCGCCTTGAAAACAAGGAGTCTCACAAATATAGTAGGAGTATTAAAATAAATTACACTGTAAGTGTATTATTGCATATTAAATCAAATAAAGTGAATGACATTCTTGCATTTAAGTAGTCAGTTAATCAGCTAATCAACTTTGACCACTTGTTGCTCAACATTCGCGATTTGCTACAGATTGCCGAAGACATTCGCATAAGTGTTTTAGAAGCCAAAAACAGTTGTTAACAGTTACTTTTATTAAGGTAGCTAAAGATTCAACAATCTGTTACAGAGAATAATTGCCAAACATTGCAGAAAAAAATACAAAATGAACAACAATCACGCAATGTCTCTACATTGCGAGGCTATTTATTCCATTATCTAGTTGAGTAAAGTAAAAAAGTGTGTTGTAACTATCCTACTGCAGTTGCGAACACACATTTTTAAATTCAGTATTTAAAACTATTTAAACTAGAGGTTAAATGCAGTAACGAGGCGTCTGTGGAAACAGCTGTAATTTTCCACAAAAAAACAGAGAGGAGGAACTCCGTTCAGATCCAAAACCTCGGCAGACAGGCGCGACGCTACACCGGTAGGACAATTTCCGTGAAGTTTTCATAGAAATTGTTGCACAAGAGACGTGTCGCGATGTCGCGCTTGCCTATGCGAGCCTTTATTTAAAGGCACGAAATAATATCGTAAATGCTGGTATCTGAGGCTGGTGTCATCAGATAAACTCTCAATAGCATTTGATTCGACTAAGTTCTTCCTTACATAAAAATATCAGATAATATATGTAATACGTACTGGGCGTAAGCTACCAACGTATAACGTCGTAACTTTACAAGTCACAATAGACTATAAAACGATACAATAAAGGGACACATTGTTAAGAGATCGATTCTCAAGGTATTTACTTTGCATACAAAGCTCGGAGCATATAGAGCACCTGCTGAAGACTCCTCTAATTTATTGCCTGAACGTGTTAAGTTTACAAAATAAAGTTTTTTATTGCGCCTTATAAACATTGTTTACCTCTTACTTACTTACTGTTAACAACAATGTTTGGTATACTTTCGTGCCAATATGTCATACATTTTAATAGGTGTCAAAAGTTTCCTGTTCTTTTTCTAATTAGGTATGTTCGCTTGAAAAATAACACCTTAGCCAAGTCGGTAGGTAGAGATACTTTGAAACTGCACGCCCTTCGACTGCTTGTTGCATACACTTTTAAATGTTTGTGTTACTTTTGTGGAGGGGCATGCACTTTTAAAGTTAACAATCTCAATTCAATTTAAAGGAAACAATCTTCCAATTACTACAAACAAACAATAAAGTGTCGTAGCAAATTAAGTACTAAAGGTATGACGTTTCTGGTAAATCCATGAATTCAGTCCAACCTTCTAAAAATATACCTCAATGGCCTCTAACAATAAAACACACGGCCATATTTTTCCATCTCCACAACAACATATTCGTATATTATACTAATATGTACGATATTTAAACATCATGAGCAATGATTATGATCAATAAATACTCGAGGTGTGACTTCGCAAGCCGGGCCCCAAGATCAATGGAAAAGTTTACTGTTCGCCACAAACGTTGGACATAAAATATGACCATTATCGGAAATTTATGTACCTTTAATTATGGACATACCTGCGTATATGCCTAAGTATCGAAGTCCATCGCAGATGAGCGTTACAAACCATTAAGTATCTAAACACTTGAAGTTACTTTGCCATATTGTCATAATGGAATAATGTGATAACTTAGTTATGGATTTTATTTATGTATCACGAGTAGCTATTTATTTATTTATAAGCACAGAGTAAAATACAAATACATAGATTTGTAATGTTGTTCAATTTGTCGTTACAATACGAGTAATCACGATGTAAATAATTCATAACTTATCAAGAGATTATATTTTATTTATTTCTGTTTTTGCAGTATTTTTATTTATTTAATGAGCCCTAGCTAAAGATTCATGAAAAATTAAAGATTCTATAAAAAAAAAAAGTTTCTATGCAATTTTATAGAACATGTTCGTAAAGATAGATTGAACGGCTACACAATACTTTTAAGAGTCATTCATGAAACAAACAAACATTCAACATTGTGTTATCTGTTATTAAACGTTCGACAATAACAAATGGATGATGCATTCATGTTGCAGTGCATAACAGAAAATAAATCTATTTAGATAAACGTTGACAATGCCAAATTCGATTCAACTCCTTTCAAAAAAATACCCAAGTAATTATTAATTTAAGACAATAACAAGAAAATCAAATTTTAACCATAATTAAAAAGTCTTGAGGTATTCAGGAATTTATAAAATTCGTGCCAACCAGTAGCTACTTACAAACTAAAACCTTAAATTCAGAACATGCCATTCTACTAAGTAAAATTCACATTCAAGATATTATACCACTAGCTTCTGTCAGCGACTTTGCGTGAGTTCTTTATAAATTATAGCCTACGCTACTCAGTGATAAACTGATAATATAACATTCTAGTGGTGAAACATTTTTTTGAGAAAAACTACGGACTTTTTGAGGTTATTCATTACAAACAAAACAATAAATCTTTAAGTATAATATTAGTGTAGAACACATTGATGTCCGAACTAGACCTTTGGCCTGAAAGTCGTGAATAACATTACTAATAATAACTAAACATTATTTAACAAAAGATAGTCACAATAATTCAATCTTAATTCTAGACTGATAACCAGTGATCGGAGTAGGTAGATTGAACTGGGGTCATTGATCCGAAACGTATATATTACTATGGACATTCCTCCGGAATTGGTGGATTATTAAAAAAAAACCGGAACTTATGTAGGAATTGTATTCTGCCAGAGTGGAAGGAGTCATTTGATGATTTGCCATCCTCAAAAAAAAGGTAGGAATTGTAATAAAATGAGCAATTTTATTCTTTATTATTCTTCCTATTTTTTTTTTTCAACAGATAAATAATGAATTAATTTAGTTTTGATACCTTCCTTTAAATTTTGAATTGAATCCGGAAATACCGGAATTACTACCCCGAAAAAATGGCTTATCCATGTTATTCTTTCTGTGTGCATTTATGATACAAGTACTAAAAATCAATCTACCTACTCCGATCACTGCTGATAACGTAAGACTATGATGCGACCTCTAGTGCACGAAAAGGTCAACTTAATACGGCCTAAATTTTCATTTTAGGTATGCAAAATTATCTCATTGGCTCGCATAACATAAGTACGTGCGTTTTATTTTCCATATTCATTAAGGTCGGATCATAAAACTACGCATTTAAGCATCATTTATGCGATGTGGTTTTCCTAGTGCCACATTGTGTATAAGAAAACGTATAGATTTATCAAAGATTCATCACGATTTCTAAATAGCTCCTTTGTCTTTGGTAATGACATTCTTAACTTTATAATCTATGACAATGTTCTTTTCCAAGTTCCTAATTCAATTGTGGAATGTGAAAGAACACTGCGTCAACCTTTGTGACAAGTCTGAACACTTTCTAAAGCAGTGTATTATGCAAATAATAATAAAAGCTATGAAGTGTTGTGCTGTGCGTGCATGTGGGCTGTCACCGTGTTATTGAACGATGACTATCGATAATTACCGTCAGCCTTGCACTGAGATCGACGTGACGTGGTGTCAACTGTTTAAACTAGTTTCGATTCGATCCGGAACCGAGACTGGCTGATTTTCACCAAACATTTTTTGTACACTTTGCTTAGAGGATTAATATAGAAAGTACTCGTCTGCTATCAATGAAAGTTCGATAAGTAATTCGAAGAACTGTTTCTAGATCGATTTAATAATTAATTCTTTCTTTTAATTACTACCCAACTACAAATAGTGGGGTAATGATTTCACCGAACTCGATTGCATGTCCACATGAGTTGAATAGTCTATGGCATGAGCGATTGAAATGTCGATGATAATTCGAAATCGATAGTTAGTCGTTTATTCCGCATAAAGAACTACTAGTAAAGTATATTTTTAGAACAAGCGTTATATTTAAAATTAATCGTCGATTTTCAAAGTATAAAAACTGTTTCTGTTTCACACACACAGTAGTGTCCTATAGTGCCCACAGTCCACAGTAGTGTCCTATTAGGTACTTAAAACGATTTTCTATGTTTGATATCAATTACCATAGCAATATTTATCTTCAATAGGCACTGGCCGCCATTCGTATAGTTACCACGATCTTAATTAATCAGATTTAATATCTGATAGAGCTCTCCCGACTTCCTACAAAAAATACATGTAATCGGAAAAACTACGCACTTAAAGTACCGTCAACTGCCCTACCTTCGCCTGGCGTCCTGTGTTCAAAAGATGTATCTTTTTCATTTTACATGTATGGCAATCGAAACTCTCGATGAAAACTCAAGTTTCGATTGCCATACAAGTAAAATGAAACAGATATTACAGCTTTTTTATTAAAGGCTCCAGGACGCGAGGCGAAGTTAGGGCAGTTGACGGTAGCTTCCATTATCACGCTAATGTATGGCAACGAAATTATGTTTATAAATTTTAGTAAGTAGTAGCCTAATTATCATCGAATCAACGAGTTCATTGAATAGCAGGTACATAATTGTCGTGTTGACAAGCTCTCGAGGTAATGAGGCACAATGCCATACAAATTGTGGTTACATAACATATAATTCATCATGTCCTCTATAACCATATTAGCTCAGAGATGCGCTGTCCATCGTAATTGAAAAACTTTAAACACTTAATGTGATCATTCACGTGACGTTCTACATAATGTACGTTTTATATGCTAATTTTGGAATAGAGTTTTTACGAGTTAAAGGAGACACATCGGCAAGCAGGTTCGTTATGAAAAATATAAAATAACTAGTGAGGTTTCACTAAGGGGTGTGTGTGTGATTCAAGGTGCTTTATAGAAGGTAACTGGTTTCCAACTAATCACTTCTTCTCACCTGACTACGGCGAAGCAAAAAGGAGGGTTAAGATTTTGACCGGTATGTATGTTCATCTGTTATCTCATAACTTCTAAACTACTGATCATAATTTGACTAATGAGGTATCGTTGGAAGCGTCTTGATCGTTCGCTTGCCGTATGTGACGTTACATTTAAATTCAATATGGCTAAAGGACATAAAATCAAGAACTAAAAAACAAATGCCATGTTTGATATTAAATGAAAGGGCTTGACGAGCACATTACAGATATGTATAAATAATAAATAATAATATATGTATAATAATAATATATGTATTAATATGTTAAAATTATTTAAAACAAGCATAAGTGAAACTGTGCTACGTACGGCGCCGGCGCGGCATTAAATTTAAAACGTATTATACAATTAAACCTGAACAAACAAAAAAATTAAAGCGGCTCTGCAAATACTTTATCACGAAATTATAACCCCAATATAATATAATAAAAAATATATTCAAAAACCCGAATACTGAAAAATCATATATATCTTAAAAGTATGAAACAAGAAAGATTTCAGACAGAAATTAAGACAAAGGTACAAAAATAGTCAAGGTAAAGCCGTGGTTGCAAGCCTTTACATCTTCAAAATTATAATGGCAACTTTTAAACTTATTCAATAAAACAGTATCAGTGACTGGGGTAACAAGAACAGGGCTCAAGAGCGGTTCCCACAGATTACAGACAGCTTGTACATATACCTATATGATTGAATGACAAAAACATCAACCAATTAAACATGGAATAGGTCGATAAGTAGTTGGTTTTCTATGGGATCTTTAATATAATTAATAACTATTATCTGGAATCTTGAGCATTGGTAACGGCCGTGACTTACAAGTCGGCAGGTCATAGGTTACTTTTATCTCTACTGCTCTCAAAAACGGTAAAGGAGGAAACCGGCATGTTCTAGAAAAAAATCGAAGACATATGGTATCTACCAACCCGCACTGGGCCCGCTGGTCCTCTCACCCAGAGGAGGCCTCCCTGCTGTGGGAACATTATGGGCTGATTATGTATGTATGTATCTGAAATCATCTGTTTCAATTTATATATTGCATGACTATCTCCGTTTCCTAGTAGGAAAAAACAACATAAAATATTTTAATGCAAGAACAGTACCTACCAACCTACTATGGCTCTGCGAGTAGTATATGGTAGGTTAGAACTTCTGCCCTGAATGCACTTCCTGGTCGGCTAGGCCACGGCTGCATAAAACAGAAGAGCCAAGGTGTTTTCCTGTTGTTTACTCGAAACTTCTTCCTAGAACTTTTAATACGAATATTTTACTTCCTATACTTTTAAAAATGCTGTTTTTGACTTTTATTACCTGTACGTTCTGCGCCAGGTTTATCAGCATATCCTTTTAAAAAAAATGATAAATATCTGAATTAATTCTTTTTTATCAACTTAACTCAAATATTTTAGAAATCACCATAGATCATTACTATTAAAATATGATCAAACAAATTATAATGGACAAGGAGAACAAGTTATAAATGTAGTCACATGTCACATAGAATATGAGTAATGGCATCTTGGTTTTTTTTTTGTCGCTAAATCTTACTATATCTTCCTAGCCTTTTCCCAAGTATGTTGGGGTCGGCTTACAGTCTAACCAGATGCAGCCTAATACCAGTATTTTACATGGAGCGACTGCCTATCTGACCTCCACACCCCAGTTACTGGGTAATACGATACCCCTTGGTAAGACTGGTTGTCACTTTCGGGGTTCTGACGATCTCTAACGACTGTCAAAGATCCACGAATGACAGCCGGGACTAAGGAGTACCGAGGAGTCTCGGTATGTAAAGATGGTCACCCATCCACGGACCAACCCCGGCAAGCGTAGCCCCGTGCGGCTGTTATTACTTAGCCACGAGCTCCTGCTAAATCTGAGTGCCTACTTGGAAAATTTAAAAGATTCATGATAAACTTAAATAGATAATGTTAAGTGAAATTATCATGGATTTATATTTGTTTTCCAATACAATTAATAATACATTATACGATATTATTAATAATGTAATCACAAGCGAAATCTGTAATTATGACAAAGTATGTGAAATGAAATGAAATCAAATGAAATTAAATGAAATTGTTTATTCTGTAAATAGGATATCGGAATCATAAGAAAAAAAATAAGCTAGATGAGGTCGGTGTTTCCTATCTGACTACTCTGAGAAGAAAGGCCGAAACAAACTCACGAGGTCGCAGTCTCTTTTAAAGTCCAGACATAATCTTGGTCAAGCCATGTGAGGACCATGTAGATTAGTGTCTGAAATGGTCTTTGTATTTAGTTGGTAAGCCTTTATAAATAAATGTAAAGCGTACCTACCTGGGTGTTGTTATTTGTCATAGATATAAAAAGCAAAGGTGACGCCATAGAGGAATTAGGTATTCAATCCCATAGCATCTGCAGCAATCTGATCGGTTCCGTGTAGTGTTCTATTAAAATATTGTATTCATTATTATTATCACTATCGGTTCAGAAAAAACAGGCTGCTGATTTTTGGACACAACCCGTCAACCTTCAAGGCATTGTTTCACAGGAGTGTTCTTCATTTATGCTCGTTACATGATAAGCCCTACCCATCGCTTTCTACCAGGCGAGATAGACGTCAAGAGTGGGCCCATTTATATATCTTATATGTATATATAAAAGGAGAAACAGACTGACTGACTGACATATCAACGCACAGCCGAAACTAGTAGGCCAAGCAACGTCAAATTTTACACACAGTTTCCTTTTATAATGCAGAGGAGCATAAAAATTCCACCTAAGGGGGCGAAAAGGGGGGATTTCATTTGTATGAAAAATCTTATTCCTTGACTTAATAAACTTTAAACTTGGCACAAAAAGTACTAGGCTTGCATGAATTCAACATAGTATTTCAATCATTAGACATTGTGGACAATTTCTGAATTCATTATTAATATTCTAGTTCGCTAGTTAGCCACATTTCATATTTCCATACAGTATTGTTACCTAATTAATCAAAACAGCGAAATGTTTGACATCTATTTGTGACGTTGCCAACTTTCAGAATAAACGCTCTTAACTTATTTATATTATCATGACCATCTTTACAGCCCAGAATCACCCACTGCAGGGTATAAGCCTCCCCTTTCTTCCGCCATACCCCCGGTTCCGTGCGTCCCTCATCCAGGTGTTTCCCACGACTTTGACGATATACAGGGTCAAATTAAATTAGCTAGCGTAACTCTAGCAGACGTGATGGGAATCGATATGTAAACAAGATAAAACAAAAAAAAAACCGGCCAGGTGCGTGTCGGACCATGTACAATGAAGGGTTCAAGTTGAAATGAATTTATCCCAAGAACAAACTTAACATTGTAGTTGAAAAACATGTTTTTCCATACATCGATATACGTCACGGTCTATTCTCCAACTGCAAATGTGTAAAGAACAAAAAAAAATTGTGTGATAAAACTACAAATTAACGATTTTCGGACGTTTTCCTTTACAATTTCATGATTCTAGGTGAATGGGACTACTACCTGTAGGTGATTTAGTTGCGTGTATCAAAATATGGCGCTTCAATGGCCGTAGTAGTTTAGTCAGTTTTTTTTTTGTTTTACTTATATTTCTAGTAACTACACTACACTACCTTCATAAACTCCGTTTTATTTTTCTTAAAAGCCGTTTTTTTTTTTGTTTGTTTTGTTATGCTAATAGATCATATCCATACGCAGCACATCTGCGGAGTATCGCGCCCAACCCAACGCGCTTTTGAACGGCCCTGATGTGGTTTCTTGATCTAACCATGGCCACCATTCGCAAAGGTTTACTCCAGTGGTCATCTCCGCCTCAAGCCAAATTCTTTCTATGCATTCACTAAATTCAAATAAGTCGGGAGTCACCAACTATTCCAATTCAAGGGATGAAACTCTACGTAGGTATTCGGTACGTGTAGGAATGTGAATTGAATGAACAGGCCTAACGTTTTGCACGGTTGAAAAATTTGGCTGAAGGATTACTCAAGACGATAGGCAGCTACTAATAATAGTAGGTACTCCTGATAATAATAAGCCTTTTTTTTTGATTGGGTAATTATCAAATAACTTCTTCCACTCTGGGCGGAGCGGCGGGCGTGTCAGACCCTTTCTGACTAAAACCCACCCGTGTCCCTACAGTTACCTGTGTGTTGCCAGGGACCACGGTAACCCGTTCGGACTTTCCCGCGACCCTGGCAGGCATCGGCCCTAGCGGACCCCGTCGGTTGTGCTGACATCTCTTTGAGGCGCGCGTGGAACACAACGCGCCTTCAACCCGGGCCGGGTCCTTATCGGACGGTGACCTACCCATTTTGCTTACCATCCGCAAGCCTGCGCCTGCGGTGGCCGGAAATCGGACTGGGATTCCCGACGCTCAGGGCGTCTCCTGAGGCAACTAGGGGCGTGAGGGTGGGAAATTTGCCTATCCCTCACGCGTTCCGCATCCTCCTTCGCGAGCATTACGAGGTGACGGCTTCCCATGCCCTCTCGCTCCGTACCATGGCCTGGACCAGGGCCGGACGCGAGAGATCACTACCGCCGATCGCCTCCCCGAGGACACAGCGGTGCCCCACTCAAGCCGGGCAGACAACGCGGGAGGTTACCATTTTTGAACTAGCTATGCTCGCTCTTGTATTCTGCATTCTCAATATTTTTTTGTATATGGATTGACCGTATATTCAAATCACAACTGTCATTGTTTGACGGTTGTATGCAATGCCCATGGAATTAGTAAGTACTGTAATTGGAAATGCCTTCATGGGAATCAGAGAATATAGCTTGGGCTTTACAGCTTTATTTCGGTGATAATAGCTGATAAACAGTGATTAAGTATTTATGATTATGGGGATGGAAAAACAACGATCATAGTCGCAGTTTGTAGTTGTTAGATAAACTTTTTTACAACTTGTATCGGCTTCAAATTGACCACCACCACTAAGTCGTTATGTATGATGTAGGTGGAATGTAAGTAATTAGTATGGATCATGCGCATTATGCGCATCGCATACCTACGTATATTTGCACTATGTTTCGTCAGTGGCCGCAATAACTGCATAGCCTCTTTAACAATCAGCCTGGTCAATATGCACGTCTGATGACAGCCATTCACGGACCACTTTAAATTCATCATAGGTATATAATTAAACTTCATTATTTTTGCAAAGCTAACTATAAAAGTTGATCCCATCATCTTGAGCAGACATTGATAGTTCTTACAAGTAGCAGAGCTCGGGATGATATAGATTTCGGGTAATATTTTCCTATTGACACCCTCAGACCAAATAAAAAGCGAAAGCTGCGAACAATACTGTGAAGCATGTCAAAAACTACACCGCCGCTCTGTGCATACACGCACACATTTACAATGACACTACAATCAAACTACACCACGTAAAGTGCACACATGTTTACGAAACCGGCTTCACTTCACTGTTGACAGCGCTTTGTCCTGGTTTTTTATTTGGTCTGAGCTGACACAATCGTATTTCTGCCGTAAAACTGAATTATAGTATTTCAGTTTAAAGAATAATGGATTTTAGGTGATCTGTGGAATTTGATCACCTTCAAACTGGAAAAAACAATCACGGTTTTGAAGGATTTTGACATATTCCTAATTCATTGCTTCATATGTTCGAAAAAATTGTCTGCTCAACAACGATAATAACGCAATGAATGTTGTTGAACTGTCGAAATGTAGACGACCATAGAAACCCATGTTCTTAGGGTTCCGTTTTCAAACTAGCTGTTAACGAAACTTTTATGCAGGGTCCAAGAATATGGCAGTGCGTTAAACGCATAAACAAAGTTTTTTAAATGATCATGACGTCAGCTATACAATTATATCGATGATATTATGAGGTTCTTACGGATGTATCATCTCTGTTCGTATGTACCTGTGAGTGGGCTATTGAGTGCAATAGTTTTTCCCAGCATTTATATTTACTCTTCAAGTGTTTATTGAATTCTGAATTTGTATTGTTCATAAAAGAACTGTACTTTATCCGTACCTGGAACAGAACTTAGGCAAGTGTAATGAGCACTCAATCTGCCTAGCCTTTTTCCAACTATGTCGGGGTCGGCTTCCAGTCTACCGGATGCAGTTGAATACCAGTATTTTACATGGAGCGACTGCTGAACTGATCTCCACAACCCAGTAACTGAATAATAATACGATACCCTTTGCTAAGACTGGCTGACAGACTTTCGGGCATTTGACGACCCGTAACGACTGTCAAAGATCCACGAATGACAGCTGGGACCAACGGCTTAACGTGTTTTCCGGGGCATGGAGGAGTCTCGGTACGTAAAGATGGTCACCCATCCACAGACCAACCCCGGCAAACGTAGCTTAACCTGATGGATCGACCGATGCGGCTGTTATTACTTAGCCACAAGCTCCTCTCCGTAACCGCTCCTCTCTGCGGTAAGTGTAATGTGCAAGCCTTTTTAAATAATAAATCGTAAAAGTAATTGAATCCCAACGACCCCGGAACATAGAAGGTTAAATTGCACTGACATGAAACGCAAAGGAATTATTTAGAAACAAGATTCAGCAATTATCTTGTTTTTCTGACTTTTTTGTTTGTAATCATATTGCATAATCAGCAGTCTGCAATACCTAACTTATAATCTAATAATAATTTAAATAATTGAATGCAACCTTTTTACCTATAAAACATCTGCACTGACCCGGACAAAGTTATCTTAGTGATTAATTAAATGTAAACTTTTTAGTTGTTTACCTAATTTAAATGCAACGTTAACTGGCCATGCGTGGTTAAAATAATGAGGTAAAGCCATGTAATTGTACTTTTAATTGTTTTACTTTTTTTTGTTAAATGTCATTTGTATTGTTTTTTCATCGAAATCAGCCAGTGTTGTTTATTTATTTATCATACACTTAAATAAAAACTTCTTGGTCCTTAGCTGGGTATAACTTAGGATTGTTTGGCTGTAC
Source organism: Agrochola lota (assembly GCA_947364205.1). Lineage (NCBI taxonomy): Eukaryota > Metazoa > Arthropoda > Insecta > Lepidoptera > Noctuidae > Agrochola > Agrochola lota. The sequence continues at coordinate 8,647,297 of OX376223.1, read as the reverse complement.
CAAAGTGAAAATTCTAATTCGAAAGTTAATTAAATTCTAAAATTGTGTGTAGGTCAAAGCTTGATTAATATATTACGTACTTTGGTTTGCAATAAGGGCTGCCGTTCGCAATTCGAATAATAAATAAATCAAGGATCGAGCCGATTTAAATTGCTTTCGTTTAATCACAGACCTTTGTCTCTAACATCTCGAAAACCCAGTAGTAGATAGGGAAATACCGATTACAACTCGTTTTTCTTTTGGATTAAATATCCAGTTTTCTTACTACACGAGTTTACCACGTAAATGATACTTACGAACGGATACATAATAACCGGCAGTTGATTGCACAAGTTAGTTTTACGTATCTACCAAGTAACTCCAATGCATTATTAATTTTTCGTCTATAACAACTTGGATGTTCTACGGGCCATTAATTAATAAGTAATGGCTGGTATCACTAGTTCCGCAAATTAAAGTACTACAGGAACACGTAGTGTTAACAATTATTGAAAATTAAATGGATAAGTGGCTGTACTTATATTTGGCACATCGAAACTTCGAGCGTTATCACCAGTGATCGGAGTAGGTAGATTGATTTTTAGTACTTGTATCATAAATGCACACAGAAAGAATAACATGGATAAGCCATTTTTCCGGAAAGTAATTCCGGTATTTCCGGATTCAATTAAATATTGTTAATGTTGGTAGTGATATTATTACTACTCAATTCAAAATTTAAAGGAAGGTATCAAAACTAAATTAATTCATTATTTATCTGTTGAATAATAAAAACAATCGAATTCCGATCGAAGCTTTAATATTTATTTTTTATTTTTTTAAGATGCGCACTCTACGAACCGAAGTAAACGAGTGAACTACCTGGCATGTCGTCGGCGGGCGTACGCATTGTTCTGATAACCGGTTATTGTACCACCCATGATCCTTTGTTCTGATTGGTCGTTGGGTTTTGTCAAATCGTGACAAAAAAAAAAAATAGGAAGAATAATAAAGAATAAAATTGCTCATTTTATTACAATTCCTACCTTTTTTTTGAGGATGGCAAATCATCAAATGACTCCTCCTTCCACTCTGGCAGAATACAATTCCTACATAAGTTCCGGTTTTTTTTTAATAATCCACCAATTCCGGAGGAATGTCCATAGTAATATATACGTTTCGGATCAATGACCCCAGTTCAATCTACCTACTCCGATCACTGGTTATCACACTGACGATTTGCCAGCGTGTTTCCAGCGAGGCGATTTGTGAACGTGCTCTCCGCGGGTGCGAAGCGAACTACCCGCGGCTACGCGACGTATGCGGCACATAATACACACTCGTTTGTCTCACTCTAACTTGTACACTCACGTCAATCGCTCTCGTTACGCTATGCAGCGAACACGCAGCGAGCGCGTTGAACAATCGCCTTAATTATAAATCGCTCGCAAATTACCAGTGTGATAACGCCCTTAGTGGATTGAGTATGTACGGTACCTAATTATGTAGCCTGTGTTGTGATGTAGGTACCTATTAGGTTTCGAATACTGCTTCTTTTCTATTGTAATGTACCATTGTTTCTTTTTATATCTACGTCTTCATGTTTGTATTCTGATTTAGAGTCATACTGTTTTGTGTTAGTGTTATTTTTATATTGTTCTTGAATATTTTTGGGGTTGGCAAAGCTAAGCCTCAGACCAAATAAAAAAATCAAGACATAGCGCTGTCAACAGTGACGTGAGCCCGGTTTCGTAAATATGTGTGCACTTAGTGAGGTGTAGTTTGATTGTAAATGGTTGTAAATTTGTGCATGTGAACGTATATGCACAGAGCGGAGGTGTAGTTTTGGCACGCTTCACTGTATTGTTCGCTACGCTATGTCTTGATTTTTTATTTGGTCTGAGAGCTAAGCAGATTTTTTGGATCTTTTACAATTAAAGCGTGCAGATAGGCGCGACGCGACTTTAACAAAACAATTTCTAAGAAAACTTCACGATAGAACAATTAACGGTGTCGCGTTGTGGCGTCGCGTCGCGCCCGTCTGCACGAGGCTTAATTCTGTCACGAACCCTGACTTTCATAAGTTGTTTTCTTTATTTTAGTATTTATCAACCCCCATAGAAACCCAGTGTAGTAAGGCTCAATTTATAACCCTGTATCCTTATCAAACTATCGCTTAGTCAAGGAACATGAAGCCTTAACAAACAGGAGCTTCACTAGCGTGCTTCTTACCCATCAATGTACCAAATTAAGATATTACCACGTCATAGATAAGCTGAACACAATTAGTAACACACTGCGCTGGTCTAATACTGTGGCGGGCAAAATTAAATACAGAGAAATGCCTTTAGATAGACAAGAATAAATTACTAAGAAACGGCAAAACGAAAGTAAACAAAGCACGAAATGAGTAAAGTTTTTGTGGGGGAAAATAGAATAGTAGGTCAGGTGGAATAAATAATGAATATTTAGACCTTTGGTGGTACCAAGTGTGTAATAAAATGTAAAACCTCTTGTGTAGGTTCATATTATATGGAAACTGTTTACGACGTAGCACGAAGTATGCCTATTAAATACTGTTAGCTGTCAAATGTTTACTAAAATATGAGCATTTGTTTATTTTACCGTCTTCTGTTTTATCTTGTATCAAAACAAAATGCAAAAGTACCTACCTACACTTAGTAAACAGCATCTCAAAAAACCCATGTTGTTTTTTAAGGAAAATTGGTTTCGATCTGATAACTAATATAATATTACGCACACTAATATGTAATAATAACACACTAAATAATAATATTTCAAAGAGAATTTCTTAAAATTTTTGTTTGTAACGAATAAACTCAAAAACTACTGGACCGATTTAAACAATTCTTTCACCAGTAGAATTATATATTATCACTGAGTAACAGCATCATCATCATTTCAGTCAAAAAACGTGTACTGCTGGACATAGACCTCCCCAAGCACCGCCACTTCGACAGGTTCTGTGCTTCCCGCATCCAGCGGTTTCCTGCGGCCTGCACGAGATCATCGGTCCATCTTGTCGGAGGCCTTCCAACGCTACGTCTTCCAGTACGCGGTCGAACCTTTCGGCCCCATCGGCCATCTGTTCTACGAGCAATGTGTCCTGCCCATTGCCACTTAAGTTTGGCAATTCTTCGGGCTATATCGGTTACCTTGGTTCTCCTGCTGGTGTCTTCATTTCTGATTCGATCATATAGGGAAACTCCAAGCATAACCCTGACCTTTGCCCTTTGGTTGACTTTTAGCCTTCTGATAAGGCCTATTGTGAGCAACAGCTAGCTGTGTGTGTAACATAGGCTATATAATTTATAAGTAAAATTATGAATGCATCTGTTTCATAATCATTATTTGTTATTTGCCACACGATCTTTCTTCTTTATATACTTTTCTTTTGTTGTTATCGCGGTTATAGAAATACACAATCTGTCAACTGTCAACTTATTACGGTTCATGAGATACAGCCCGCTGACAGACAGACGGACGACCGGACGGACAGCGGAGGCTTAGTGAAAGGGTTCCGTTTGGCACCTTTCTGGTACGGAACCCTAGAAAGTCTACGTAGTACCTACCATTTGAATTTGCACAACGCGGATTCAATTAAATCCGTCGATCGATAAAAAATAAGTAGAGTTTTTATGCTCAGCAAAACGTTTCCTAAACAAAGAATATCTTTTAAGTATTTTGTTTAACTTTTTGCTGGCTTTAAACATTGAGTAAAATAAAAGCGGTAGGTACATATGCAAAAATATAGTGCTTTGAATTTTCGGTGTTTTCCTATGTAAGTTGGTAAGTACTGTGGAAGTTTTAACCTGGATAGCTTTCTCATCCAACGTCCATGAAAATTTTATATGGATATCGACGCAAAAACTGATACCATGGATTCAGTACCTACACGATTCTGACCGCAGGGGCGTTGAAATTTTTCGTCGGATATTTGAAAAAAAAAACTGCTGTTTCATAGAAAAGTGCAATACCTACGCGGTAAAAATGTATGGAACAGCTTTTTTGTTTTTTAATAATCGACGAAAAATTTCAACGCCCCTGCGTTCAGAATCGTGTAGGTACTGAATCCATGGTATCAGTTTTTGCGCCGATGTCCCAAATGTGCCAGTCTTTCTTTTTTTTTTTTTTGTTGAGTGTGGGAAATTATCAAATAACTTCTCCCGCTGTGGCTGGAGCGGGAGAGCGTGTCAGACTTTTACTGACTAAAGGGTCGTGCAAACCAGCGCGACGCGACGGCGCGACGCGACGGCGCGACGCGACTCAAACAATGCAATTTCTAAGAAAACTGTACGGTATAACAATAGTCGTCGCGCTGGTCTGCACAAGCCTTAAAACCCACCCGTGTTCCTTCCGTTGCCTGTGTGCCCGGGTCGCAATATCCCTTTCGGACAAACTCGCAACCCTGGCAGGCATTGGCCCTTACGGACCCCGTCAGTTAGCGCTGACATCTCTTTTAGGCGCGCGTGGAACACAACGTGCCGTCGACCCGGGCCTGGTCCTTATCGGACGGCGAGCTACCCATTGCTCACTGTCCGCAAGCCCGCGCCTACGGTGGCCGGAAGTCGGCTCGCGACTCCCGACGCCCAGGGCGTCTCCTGCGGCGACTAGGGGCGCGAGAGCGCGAATCTTGCCTCTCCCTCGCGCGCTCCGCCTCCTCCTTCGCGAGCATTACTGCTTCGCAGAAGGAAGTGACGGCCTCCCATGCAATCTCGCCTGAACCAGGGCCGGACGGGAGAGATCGCCGCCGCCGATCGCCTCCGTGAGGACACGGCGGTGCTCAGCCCAAGACGGCAGCCAGTTTGTTAATGGTAATTTGGAAATTAACATTATTACATATTTAGAATAGAAAAAAAAGATTGGAGAGTCAGCTCGGATGACCGCACCCGTCTTGCTGTATGAAAAATTAAGTATTAAAAAAATTATTATCCTATCTTAACAAATACTTTTTTTACGCCCATCCGAAGGAGGCTCTTCTGGTTTCCTACATTACCTAATTCGACGGTCAAGTATCAATGTATAATAACTATTATAACATGATTTTACAGGAGGCGAAAAAGCTTCTCATTTCTATAGTTTTTACCATTTATGAAAAATGATAGTTGATAAATGATTTTATTTCTGTAAGTAGGTTTGTACAAACACTTTTACACGTCAATCATTTTTTTTTTAACTAGATGAGGTTGAAAAAACTAAAAATTCGTTTTATACTAAAATAGTACCTAGGTAACGCTTGTGATGGTGATAATGATTTTAATCAAATATTTCTAGTTAAGGATATAAAATTTAGATAAAAGTTATTGTTTCAAATTTAACTGAGATCCAGCTATGTATCGCGTAGATAAAAGGTATTGCATTTAAATTTTGCTGCACGTTGTTGGCAATACCGAATAGCTACACTTAAAAACGTTTAGTTATTCGGTATTGCCAGCAAAAATCGAGCAAAATGACTTATTAGGTATTCCTACTAGTTAATTGATTCAGGCGTGACTTTGCGGAAATCCATTATAGAATACTATAGACGACGTATATTTAGTAACTTAATCCGCTTAACTGTTCTTAAAGAGTTACAAAAACCCTGTAAGAAATCGACACGTGTTTTACCCCTCAACGAGGCATCCTTAGGATGACGATTGACTTGTTGCAAACCCGGACCCGACGTGTGAACACGTCAAGCGTCGAGAGCAGAGTGAACATTCACTGAGCTCTGGTCTCGACGCTTGACGTGTATTTTATTTCTACAAGCAATTATCTTATAAATTTAAACAATTCAAGACCATGGCATTGCGAATACGAGCTCTTTCATATTTTTTACGAATATGCAATAAAGTGAAAACCGCCAAAATGTTAGTTATTAGTAATTGATACTTCACCGTCGCTAAAACCTAAAGAATTTACGAGTATAGTAATGTATGGAACGTCGTTTATAAGTCCTCGTACATACAGGTAAAACGCAGTAGATAAACTAAAACAAACATCGTTTAATCGAATTTATGTGCCGTGTCAATTAGAAGGCTTTAGCTAAGCGATTGTCCAAGCATTTGATCGCACCATTAGTCAGGTGACGTCCCAGTAAGCGTGAAGGTTGAATGGATTTAAGGTACAGACTTGACTGGTTCACAGTTGAAAAAGATTAGCATTGGGTACATAGAACATCATTATTTGGCCGGCCACATAGACACGGAATTTCGTTTTCCATTCGACATTCGAAATTTCGTTCGGGTTTCCGAAATGTAATTCCGTATGTATGTGGCCGGAATTGCGATAGATCTTTACTGCGTTCTCGATGTAGTTTCCAAACATGTTAACAAATATATGTGTTTTCGGAAACATAACTTTACAACCCACCTGCATAAATACAACATTTTCTAAAATTATATTAATGAACACAAACTTAAACATGATATTCGTTCGTCATTCGTGGAAATAACATCAGTTGTATGTAAACAAGGATTCAAATAGACTTCGTTGTTACATCTGTGGAAAAACAAAAAAAGGTAAGCAAACTATAGTCAAATATAGGTTGCAGTCGTGACCTACACATTTACCCAAAGGTTGTTTGGTAAAAATCGACCACAGCGATAAGACTGCCCGGCATTAGGTAGGTACTGCAATTGTTTTGTCTACATTCAAGTTATGCGTAGTAAAAAAAATGTATTATACCATACCAAAGGTTAGGATCAGTACACACCGACACGTGCCGCGACGCGACGATGCTTGAAGAGGCCAGTGGTTTCGCGCTGCGCAGCGTGGCGCCGCGAGACGCAGCGCGACGTCGCGAGGCGCATCGTGAAGTCGCTGGCAGCCTCACGCGCCACGCCTCGCTGCTGTGTGATACGTCGCGCTACGCCGCGAAGTATTTTCCAATTATCTCGATTAAATGTATATCTTTTTGAGTAGTAAATAAAGTTATATTTTGTATCACTATCTTAGAAAATGCGCGCAGCGTCGCGTCACGTCTCGGTGTGAACTGACCCTTAGGATTCTCTTTAAAAAACGAGTTTCGCTACTACGCTGCATTTTTGCATAAAACGCATTTTCCATACGTAAGATCGAACCGGTATAAATCATGAGTCTTAAGGCGATGATAACTGACTTTTAATGATTTTATACTGAAGATCGCGTCTAAACGGGTCGTGTCGATTTGGAAAAAATATATGTTTAATTAGAGCATTTTCTTAATAACTTAATATATGAATATGTTAGATTATGTTTATATTACATGGTGAAATTAATTTGTAAAGTTATGTCTAACGCGCATAAAAAACTGAGAATCACACAAAATCTATCAAGCGTACCTTCACCATTTTAAAGATAATTTAATTATTGATCTTCTAGTATACGTGTTTTATTAAAATACCTTTTTTCATGTATTATAAATTAATAATGCATCTAATTTGGGACAGCACTCCTTGATGTGCGAGTCCTACTGGCTGGACAAACGACACGTTGCGTGGGCTCAGTACAGAACACGCAAGCTAACCCCTCGAGGGCACTGGTGTATATCTGCGTCTTAATATAAAGCCCCCGATGACGATGTCGCGTTTGTTTTTGTTAACAAAATCAATGAGCGAACCAACGAGTAGCTCATGAATTATGTAAGATTTCCTTGAACGCGAACGTGCAATAACAATGTTTAATGTTTACTAATATTCATCTGAAACTGTTATTAGTGTTTTATAGTAAACTGAGAATATCTGAACGGGTTCTTTGTATTGGACTGGAATGTTTTAACGGTTTGCTTTGGCTAAGGAATAGAAGGAGAGTTTTGAGTTTGCATGGGTTATTGTAGGTAGGTAACAATACTGGTATTCAGCTGGATCCGGTTAGACTGGAGGCTGACCCCAACATAGTTGGGAATAGGCAAGTAGATGATGATTGTACGTAGATAACAAGAAACTGTTCTTCAAAGCTGTGCGTGTTTAGTCTGATGACGTAAAGAAGAATTTACTATTTAGATGTGTGTGCAATAACGCTTACAAAATAGTACAGAATCACATTTTTCTCATAAACTGTGGTAGCAGGAAAGTTAGGTCGTTTTGCTAAAACTGCAAAATTGGAGCACTACTACGACATTTGAGTTTTGAATTTTAATGTGGAAATGCTAAAGTGCTAGCAATAAAGAAAAATAACATTCACGTCGTCACTGGGGAAAGAAAATTATTCCTATTATGTAGGTACTTACCACTAAGTTTTAGTGCACCTGCACCCCGCCGACTGCTTTTATGACTTTATAACCTCCTAACAGATAAAATTAATTCTAAATCTATCTACAATTATCTATAGTAATTTCATAGAAACGTAAACCCAAACAGTCGAAGCAAACAAAGACAGTTTTTTTTTTATTCTGCACAAAAAACACACATATGTATTACAAAAAAAAAAACATCAAATAATCTCATACAAAGTAGCCAAAAGCCTCGTATTCACAAATAAAAGTTTTAACTGTCACTACCCTATAACAATAATAATCATTGAAAAAGAAAAAAAAAAGGAAGAAAATCACTGTCCATTCCAAGGTTGCCTGGAATAGATCGCAGTAAGCGATAAGGCCGCCCATTGTATATTTTGTAGTGTATTACTTTTTCTTTTTGTAAAATAATAATAATAATAATTGTATGCAATAAAGTTAAGAAAAAAGTACACTAATTTTACTGCATGGGTCATTCTAAGTTAAGAGGTAAAACGCGGTTGTATGTCTATAATCTGGTGTACAATAAAGTATATATAAATAAATAAATGTAAAAAATCATTGATTGTTGGTTATTTATTAGTTACGTGAGTCTCTATTTATTTTTAATAACGTCGATAAATTTAAAGTTCAAACACCTCGGCTACTTACATACATTATATTTAATAGGCTAATTCCGATCAATGTCTGTAATAAAATTAATTAATAATACGTTGTGATCGACGTTAATTACCACTGATCCGACATTATCTCAATTTATTATGATTTATATTCGACAAGACAGTTTCTCTCACTTTTTATTAGTTCTTGTCGAGTTGCCGCCATTTTATACATCCTATGCTTAGCCTGATAAAATTGCACTTGGTGAGAAGAAGCCAAAGCGTACAATTTAAATAAAATATGTAGACGTCTCGACTGTTTTAAAAAAAACGTAATCTTGGTGATTGCAACCGAATGACGACTTCGGAAACAATACCCATAGGTAATTTGTCAAGAACTTACTTAGTGTACAGTATTCACCATGGTTGTATATTACGTATTGTAGTAGGTATGATGATAGCGTAAAAAATCTTAAATAAAATGTTAAGTTTTCGAGCCCCGAAAATCCTCTCATCTCAGGCTATTGACGTCAGGTGACAATAAAACAGTACCGACGACAACGACGCACGTTCTTTGTCAAAAATCCTGTTTGTATGCTTTACTTTTATGAGACATACCTACTGATATATTACCATTATTACCACCACACAGAAAATAAACAATTTACATTTAAATATGAGACAAAATGTTTGTTCGAAATTTTATCAGAGTATTAGTGTTTTTTTTTTTTTTTTTTTCAAATAACTGTACCTGTCCCTGGACTTTCCCACGACCCCGGCAGGAGTGATTTGGGTTAGCGTTATTTCGGCCTGGAGTTAAGGCCCTGCAGACGGGCGCGGCGCGACTCAGATGAAACAATTTCTATGAAAACTACAAGGAAGTTTTTTTACCGGAGTCACGTCGCGCCTGTCAGCGGGAGCCTTTATTCGGGATAGCGTTCGTGATTTGCGCTTTTCTGGATATGTAAAATAAGAGTCTCATTTTTCCTCTGCGCATCAATATTGAGTGAGATGGATATCTAATACATAATCGATTGCTTGGACATGTCATAAAGTATTTAGAGAAATCTCCAGAAGCAACAGATTTTCTGCGCAGAAACCTAAGTGTCTCCAATGTTAATTATATGACTTCAAGCATTTATGTTAGTTTAAATAAGCATAATAATCATAATATATTGTGTAGGTAATTACAAGATGCCTAGAACTCGTAGTACCCATATTTTTGTAAGCAGTTACATGATATCAGCATCCTGTTAGTGGCGGCTACGGCGTAGCAAGCGGGAAAATGATTGTGTTCATCATGTCATGTTTTTTTCTAGCTAAACATGCTCTTTGCAGTATAGGGAAAAAGAAAATAAGAATTTACTTTGTCTTTCAAATAAGAATAATATGAAGTATTTTTTTATTCTGTGAAGAGATTTTTTGCTAAGTAATAATTGGGCAAATGAAATTATGCGGAAAATTGTTTGGGAAGTGATAATTTGGCAATTTCTTTTCGATGAAACAAGGAAGACCCATAAAGTACGCCTATGCAAAATAGATTACAATATTATCTGTATTAGTAACGAGGTAGGTACCCTAGGGGGAGATCGATCTCTGAATTGAGATTCTGGTTTCTCACATTTCGGGGGGGCTTTGAACCCCCAAAACCGTCCCTGCCTACGACCCTGGCCTAGCTAGGTACCACCATCTAAGTCTGTCGCCATAGCAACAATGTTAACGGCATTGTTGTGTTTCGGCAGTTAAAGGTAAGATAGCCAGTTCCTCTGTGGTGAGGACTACGGGTGAAGCTGGCCCCCACCTTCGGCCTGATCCTGATGCAGGCCAAGAGCTACGCCTGTTGTGGAAAAACAAACATAGATGGTGATGACGAGCCAAAAAATGACGTGGTTACGCATACCCAAAATATTTTAACAATTAGAGCATTCATGTATTTTGTTTATTTATGTTAATAGTCGCTGTAGCTTTAGATCTGTAAGGCATTGTATTGACTCGGCTGACCTAAGCGTTGTTTATTCAACAAACAATGAGCAACTCATTTTACTTTCATTGTTCTATTTGGACTACGCTCGTTTATGTATCGTGAAAATCATTCTTCAGTTTTTAGTGTGGAGGCTAACTGTACAAAGACAGTCTGCTAATAAAGAAATAGAATTTATTTCTACCGAATAGTTGACAGGGAAAGGACAGTGCTTACTGGCCCTGTCCTTTCCCTATCAAATATCCGGGCAGGCCCAAGTACACACGGGCGTATTTTTATTCGCGTATTGGATTTTTGACTCTCTGCTTAGCGCCGATATCCTATTTGTTGATTTATTTGAAACAGAAACGCTAACAGCAGTGGCGGACTTGCAGTCTTGGCCGCCCTAGGCCCCAGGCAATGTAGTAAGTATCAGCCACCCCTTTCCCAGCACCCATCTTAAAGACTACATCATTTCAATCTCAATCTGGGACACAAGCCTCCTCTCGGTGAGAGAGCATGGGCAGTAATCCACCACGCGGGCCGAGTGCGTGTTGGTAGATGTGACATGTCTTCGAATTTTTGGTTCTAGGACATGCCGGTTTCCTCACGATGTTTTCCTTCACCGTTTTGAAAGCAGTGGTGATGAAATAATTTACACAAAGTAAGGCGCCTGTCGAACCTACGACCAACAACAACTCGTAAGTCGCGGCCGTTACCACTGGGCCACCACTGCTCTACACAATGATTTTTTTCCTACATTGTGGCGGCATCTACAATCGCCACATGCGACCTAAGCATCAAACACCTGACGTCACACAAATCCTGCATGGCGCAATTAGAGTTTACCGCGCGATGGACATATAGACAATCTCCCAACTCCAACCTCTGAGCAGTTGCCCGCCAGACACCACACCCGTCTGGTCGGAGGATCCTCCCTTTTCTATAGAGGGTGAGTGAACTTTACACCCTGTTCCTCATGCCCCTAAAACATAATGAATTTACTTTATTGCAAACTTTTATGGAAATCGATTCAGAAATGTATTTAACTATGAGTCGGGTTGACGCCGCGAACCTCTATGACGTGTTTTAATTAGTTACTTCGACACATTTTTAAATGGTTTTAAGTTATTATTGCTATACGATGCGGTGCAGTGCGGCCAGCCATAATGTGCGCGAACGTTTAGAATATATTATAGTACCTACTTTGAGTTATTTCTTGTTGTCATCACTGAATTCTTTGTCACGATTGGCCGCCCCTAATATCAGGCCGCCCTAGGCCCGGGCCTACTCGGCATTATGGCAAATCCCCCACTGGCTTACAGTGAAAATAATGATTTAATGTTACTATGGTTAATCGTTACAGAATCAGCTCTCGGCGTAATTCAGATCGTGGTGGAGAAACAGGGCGATGTTTTTACGAAACAAGATTTTTTTAATTTCCTGGAAGCAAACCTGCCAATGAATGAAGTCTTTTCGTTTCAGATGCTTGTAAAGTATTTTTTAAGTACTGCCCCGTAGGTACTTTAGCTTTTAAGGTGGTATTTCCATCTTATTGCCGGATGTCACACAATAGTAATCGTTATGTAGTTGTACCCGTGAAATTGTTAATCTCCGACTTGCTTAGTCAGACAAGTCCTTAATTAGTTTTAACTTTTTTTGTGCAAACATTTCGTCTCGGCTAAGAGGGTCATTGTTTATTCAAGAGCCTTCATCCGTCATTAGCATTACTCATCAGTCTTAAGTGGAAATTGATTAAAAAACCTCTGGTTATTGTAATTAAAGTTTAATTAGGTATAAGTATGATAACTTAAGTGGCAATGGGCAGGGCACTTTGCTCGCACAACAGATTGCTGATGGGGCAGAAGTGTTCTGGAGTGGCGACCGCGTACCGGAAGACGTAGCGTTGGAAGGCCGATGACCATGTGAAGGCCGCAAGAAGCCGCAGGATGCGAAGCACATAACCACCTTTTAAAACCCTTCATTTCGATACCCCACTCGATAGGTTTGGGAGATTTTTTTGGCGCCAAAAATCCATTTTATTTTTAATAATTTTAATACACCCATTTTTGTGTGTACCCAATAGGTTACCTACCTACGTATACAGTAAGACACAACTTAGATGTAGCATAAATTTGAAAATTTTCTTTCATTCATTTCAATTTTACGAATGTATTTAGATGTATGACTTTACAAGTTATTGCGTTTTCGTAAAGATCATTTTCACCTAAAGCAGTAGTAAAGATTGGTGATTTTAAAGGCGCACTCAGTTCGGATTTTGATCGGTTTTACGAATTTTGCCGATGCTACATCTAAGTTGTGTCGTACTGTGCCTACTTAGGTACAATAAATCGGCCTAGGTACGAGACCCTATCAATAGCTAATCCTAAATATAAAATAATAAAAGTGAGTTTGTTTGTTACGCTTTCACGCTAAAACGGCTGAATGAATTTGAATGAAATTTGGCACATAGGTAGACTTTGACCTGGAGAAGGACATAAACTACTTTTATTATATTTTATATATTATTATATATTCTGGATCGCAGACGAATTCGCGGGCAAGAGCTAGTTAATAATAATTACGTAATTGAAAAAAAGTATACGGTGGCTATGGCGGCTATAATGATGGCTATTGTAATAATTATAGTAAGTTTATACAGGGTTATTTTAAATTGGCTAGCTAAACTCCGAAGACACGATAAAATAAAAAGATTTGATGGTTTTTTTTGGGTGCTCAACGACCGCTGTTATTGTTGTTACTTGAAGTCCTGAGTCCATGAGTTGTGAAAAACTGTTTTCTTATGTCTTATCGTGTATAGACGTTTGTGAAGTTTTCACAAAAAAAATACAGATTTTTCTAACTGATATTTCAAGTGATGACAAAAATTCACCAAATAATATGATTTTTTGTTTTATCATGTTTATATTTCGATACCCATCGCGTCTGACGAGTTTAGCTAGCCAATTTAAATTAACCTTGTATAGTAGTTTGATTTAATACTCAACAGGTGAACCAGACTGCATTGTTCCACATCAAGCGCTCCTTTTTTTTTTTTTTTTTTTTTGGATGGGAAATCATCAAATGACTTCTCCCGCTCTGGGCAGAGCGAGAGGGTGTGTCAGACTTTTACTGACTAAAACCCACCCGTGTTCCTTCCGTTGCCTGTGTGCCGGGGCCGCGATATCCCTTTCAGACAAACCCGCAACCCCAGCAGGCATTGGTCTTTCGACCCCGTCGGTTGATGCTGACATCTCTTTGAGGCGCGCGTGGAACACAACGCGCCGTCGACACGGGCCTGGTCCTGATCGGACGGCGAGCTGCCCATTGCTCACCGTCCGCAGGCCCGCGCCTACGGTGGCCGGAAGTCGGCTCTTGACTCCCGACGCCCGGGACGTCTCCTGCGGCGACTAGGGCCGCGAGGGCGTGCAGCTGGCATCTCCCTCGCGCGCCCCGCCTCCTCCTTCGCGAGCATAACTGCTTCGCAGAAGGAGGTGACGGCCTCCCATGCACTCTCGCGCCGAACCATGGCCTGAACTAGGGCCGGACGCGAGAGATCGCCGCCGCCGATCGCCTCCGTGAGGACACGGCGGTGCTCCGCCCAAGCCGGGCAGACCTCCACCGTTCATCAAGCGCTCCTTATTACCTTGACGCGACGCCATCATAATAATTTGTATAAAAACCTGTTTGAACCGATACTATTGTTATTTCAATGTCATATAATTGTTATATTTTTTGTACCAACTGATAAATATAATTAATGCCCATGCCATCTGTAAGGCAACCTTGATGTTTTTTTTATAAGTGACTAAAATTACACGCTTCAATTGTTTTAATTATCTATCTATTAATGTTGTATTGTATAGCTTGTCCAGTCTGAAATGACGCGCCCCATTACCGCATTTTACGTACACGCCGCGGCGCGCGCGCCGGCGCCGTGTACGTAAAATGACAGATTGGACAAGCTATACCCCTCTGTGCCTCAAAAGGCACGTTAAACCGTTGATTCCGGCTGTCATTTGTAGATCTTTGACAGGCGTTACGGGTATTAGAAAGCCCAAAAGTCCGATTTCCTGTCTTGCCATGGTGTATCGTATTACCCAGTAACTGGGTTGTGGCGGTCCGTTAGACAGTCGCTCCCTGTAAAATACTTGTATTTAGCTGCATCCGGTTGGACTGGAAGCCGACCACAAGAAAGTTGGGAAAAGACTAAGCAGATTGATTCTTGTTACAACATTAATCATCATGATCTGCAACCATATCAACCTAACCTAACCGGATAATATTGTAACAAGAATAATTTTCAAATATTTGATTAGTAGGTACTTCATCTTTTTCTTCGATTTAGTTTAATAGTTCAAAATGGAATTTCCCAGAAAAGACCTGGAGTTACCGACATAGTATGCAGAGTAAGCAAGCTGAAGTTGCAGCGGGCTGGCCATGTCTATCGAAGGACCGATGCTCGGTGGAGTAAACGAGTCCTGAGACCGCGTATCGGCGCTAGCGTAGTGTGGGACGCACCTCAGCTAGATATACCGACCATGTTACAAGTGTGGCTGGGACAGACTGGATGCGGAAGTCGATGAACGGGGTGTTGTGTCTGGAAGAGGCCTATTTTCAGCAGAGGAGTGCGATAGACTGAGTTGATTAATTGACTATACCAAATAAAATGTTTCCATAGAAACCGATTTATTTGTATTAATGAAAAACACATGTGCATGTGCCGACGGGGTTTTGAATCGTCATGCAAAAAAAATTATTTGAACAAGTAGATATATTTTATTGTTTCATATACAATTTAAATAACAAGACAACATAACAATTCAAATGTTATCGAACTATTAAAACAATACAGACTTATCGTAATGAAAAAGAACATAAAATATTATTACTGAATAGTTACATAAACTATAATATGTATAAAAATAATAATGATTATTCTGTGTATTAAGATAATAATATCATAACATTATACTATTATAGTGCTATTGTACTAATAAGTGAAAATAAATACTAAGTATTCGTAATGGTCCAGTTATCAGTGACGTCACACAGCATGGCGTCTTTCTCATGTAAACCAACACGAAAGTGAAACGTTGATATGTTACGCCGATCACGTTACACTTCACTTGTTATTAGTGGAATCTTCGGACGAGTGAAAATGTTTACTGCGGTCAATAAAAAATTGACAGCGATGAATCAAGTGAGGATTAGAAAGACAATAGTCATTAGCATCTCATGTAAACGACCTCGTTTCTTGTCAACTTAACTTGGTGTCGCGGAAAACGGCTTGGGGCATTCTCTGATTGAATGGCTCATTTTCATTATTATTATCATTAGTCGATATACAGCATGCGGGGACTCCCCGCAGGCTTAACTAATGAAGGTCAGAAAGGCTTGTGGAGACCAGCGCGATGCGACTCGGACAATGTAATAGGAATGATGCCTAGATTAAGAAAAAAACTAATTAGTCGGTCGACCGTACCACCCCTATCGACCAATGAAGATGAGCCTTAATGAAGTAAAAAGGCTGGTTTCACAGCTGTCCAGGAGACCCGTACGGGCTCCCAGACCGGAGACAAACGTGAGGCGCTAGAACATCGTTTCACAGCGACGCGGATTGGTCCGTACGCGACCCGCTCCGGGTAGAGCCCGTACAACGTATCGTACTACTCCCTCGTTTCAGAGCACTGCGCTACCCGTACGAGTCTCCCGCGTACGGACGGCCATTACGGGTCTCCCGGACAGCTGTGAACCCAGCCAAAGCTATGGAACATTTTCGTTTATGCCTTTAGTATATTATAGTGTTCAAGATTCATTTGATGACAGATTGATCATTTGCTCTACTTGGTAATCGAACCCATTGACCGCCACAGACTCTCAAACCGAACTTGGAACTACACATACGCTATAGGACTGAACATTTCTGAACAGTGTACCCGTCGCCTAACAATTTAAACACATATCTTCCATATTATAACAGTTGGTGCAGCTATTTAAAAATTTAAAATTCTATTATGTAACGACAATGGAAACAGTACAAATGAAATTCTTTAACAAACCGAGTCTGCAATTGACATTTAATTTTCTGTTTTGTATTTAAAAAGGCCTCTACGCTATGTCACTTGAAATGTGTTTTCAGGCGAGACGAAATTACATAAGATATCAGATACGAAAATATTGCTATTGCCAAATGTGTGGTCATTGAACCACAGACAACTACTTTGAAACTGTTATTGTGTTACCAAACTTAATATCAGTTTAATGTGGTACGGTTTTATCGAACTTTCACCTTTTTGTTTTAGACCTTTTTAACCAATTTTATGGTGTCGGTATGCATACAGTTGGCCAATATTGGCGATTTTCGATGTTTTTTGTAGTGACCTTCATTTTCACAAAATCTTTTGTTGGAATGCGGTATACCTACTAAAAATAAAAATAAACAAATTAAAAAAAAGTCTCCTATCGTTTATTTCACCTTAAAGTGAAATTAAAATGTTATCCTGTTGTAACTGCTCGTATCACGCTTGCTACGACCAGGCACATTTCGTAGCTCGTAGCAAGCGTGCTATATTCGTAGATGTAACATACGATATTTTTCGGGATATCTTACATTGATAAAAGAATTCAATTATATTCAAATATTTTATTTTAAACCCTGCTTTTATGTGAACCTACTACGGACGGTTACAGATCTGTCATGAAAAACAATTATTTTGAGTAAAACGACATTCGCGTTGGCAGAAGACTGAATTTAATCAACAAAGGCATGAAGACCGAAAATAAACCCTTTAATCCTTCCAACATTTTGACATTTTCTGCCCTTTTACTCCAAATGCTGTTAATATGTAATAAGACGTTATGTAGAAAACAAGAAGCCACGCGCAAACACTGTAACTAAACCATTAAACGTAATTTGTGGCAAGCATCCGCATGTAAACAGAGTAAAGTATTGAAGAAGGTAAGTCGGGACTAGGTAACTAAATGGAATAGACGAAATTACTCGGAATGTGTGGGATGAGTAAGATATTTATTACTGTTTGTTTACACGTGGCTTGGCATAAAATAAGTATTATTTTGTTATATGTAGTTTGTCTAATTATATTGTACTAGCTTTTACCCGCGGCTTCGCCCGCGTGGATGTCGAAAAATATCCCACGGGTACGTACTTACGGATTACATACCTAATAGCCGAGGAAAAGTCATTGAGTCTTACCGCTGCGCCCGCGTTGTCGTCAACCATAATTATTTTTTACGCGTTATTTTGAATCTGTGATATCTTTTCAATAAAGTATTCATTTTAATGATATGATGTCAAGGCATATTTCAATCAAAATTAAATGTCCAATTAAATTAACATATTTTATTGGATAAGGATAAATATAATACTGGTCAAAATAGCTTCGGAAATAACAATGAAATTTTTATCTAATTCTGAAAGATAATAATGGTTACTGTGGGTCATCCTTAGAAGGTAGACATATACCATCCGGGATTTTTTTGTTAAACTTATTAAGATGAACCATTCTTTGTAACATAATTTTTATGTATCTCTTACGGTTTACGCGGCGCACGCCAGTAAAGCTCCCAGTCAGCATGATTTTTTCCGACATCTTCAACAATAATTGTCATATTTCGGCCAACTTACACAAAACCTTAATGAATTATATACTAAAACCTTCCACATGAACTATTCCGTCCATTGGTGAAAACCGTTTGAAAATCTGTTTGGTATTTTTTGAGTAGTTTATCGCGTTCAGACAGACAGACGCGGCGGGGGACTTTGTTTTATAATGTGCTAGGATTTTTTTGTATGGGTTTTGTAATTGTTTTTATTTGTGCGATGTCATGTATTATTTTAAAAGTTTATACTTACATACATAAATATAACGCCTGTGTCCTCTATAGTGGGCAGAGTGGGAGGTGTATAGCTTATTTACATTTCACCAGGAAATAGGCGATCAGCCAAATTATAATAAAGAGGCACAAATCCAAACATCATACTGCTACGCATGAGGTCCTGGGTTCGATTCCCGGGTTGGGCAAAGTGTTATTGGGTTCTTCAAAGTCAAAGTCAAATCATTTATTTCAAATAGGCCCTTGCAAGGCACTTTTGAACGTCAAAAATTACAAAAAAATTTAATTGATTCTAGTCGCCCCTTCCAAAAGGTAGTTTTCGTATGGAGAGGAATGGGCAATCATGGGAATCTTCTATCTGGAATTTCTCAGTATCAGCCTGGAGTCTGGAGTTGTGCCCTGGCTCGCCCACTGTAATATAGCGATATGTGGGTGTCCCTGTTTAGGTTCATCTCTGCCCAACACTTCGGAGAATCAAGGCGTGTTTAATCCAGATATTAGGCTTCTACACTAACGCCATTTCAGAAAAGACAAACAATCACTTCGCCTCTTGAATCTTCTTTTTTAAACATGATGTGTTTAAAAAGAGGATTCTTTTCATCGACCACTTTTTATCTTTGCATTTCTTATGACTTTTAATATTAAATATATTCGCCGTTATATCAGCAATGTTTAGTTCCTTAGTTTACAAATTCAAAACAGTAGACAATGATTCTCAAAACACTGTCCTTTCTTCTCTTGTTGATGATAGATCGATAGTTGCCACGCTCGATTATTTTGGAATCGTTGACTCTCTCAGATGAAGAAAGAAA
This sequence comes from Agrochola lota, assembly GCA_947364205.1. Classification (NCBI taxonomy): domain Eukaryota; kingdom Metazoa; phylum Arthropoda; class Insecta; order Lepidoptera; family Noctuidae; genus Agrochola; species Agrochola lota. Next base: position 8,627,875 of record OX376223.1, on the reverse strand, counting down.
TATTATCATTTAAATTATTTTTTGCTTTCTTTTTATATGTATAGGGCTCACCAGCGACTAACAATACATATAGTATTGATAGACGTATCTAATACCGTATTATACCCAGTGGCAGATTTGCCCTAAGGCCCGGTAGGCCCCGGCCTAGGGTGGCCAGATATTATTAGGGGCGGCCGATTCTGAGAAAAAATTCACTGATGATAACAAGAAATAACTCAAAGTACCTATATATTCTCAACGTTCGCGCACATTATGGCGCACTGCACCGCATCGTATAACAATAATAACTTAAAACCATAAAAAAATATGTCCGAATTATAGAATTTCGCGGCGCCAACCCGACTCATAGTTAACTACATTTCTGAATCGGTTTCAATAAAAGTTGGCAATAAAGTAAATTCATTATGTAGTCTATATGATTTGTGCTGAGAAAGGGGTGGCTGATACTTATATACTACATAGCCTGGGGCCTTTTTTTTTTTTTTTTGAGGGTGGGAAATCATCAAATGACTTCTCCCGCTCTGGGCAGAGCGAGAGGGTGTGTCAGACTTTTACTGACTAAAACCCACCCGTGTTCCTTCCGTTGCCTGTGTGCCGGGGCCGCGTTATCAATTTCGGACAAACCCGCAACCCCAGCAGGCATTGGTCTTTCGACCCCGTCGGTTGGTGCTGACATCTCTTTGAGGCGCGCGTGGAACACAACACGCCGTCGACACGGGCCTGGTCCTTATCGGACGGCGAGCTGCCCATTGCTCACCGTCCGCAAGCCCGCGCCTACGGTGGCCGGAAGTCGGCTCTGGACTCCCGACGCCCGGGGCGTCTCCTGCGGCGACTAGGGCCGCGAGGGCGTGCAGCTTGCATCTCCCTCGCGCGCTCCGCCTCCTCCTTCGCGAGCATAACTGCTTCGCAGAAGGAGGTGACGGCCTCCCATGCACTCTCGCTCCGAACCATGGCCTGAACCAGGGCCGGACGCGAGAGATCGCCGCCGCCGATCGCCTCCGTGAGGACACGGCGGTGCTCCGCCCATAGCCTGGGGCCTAAGGCGGCCAACACTGAAAATCCACCACTGATTATACCACCAGACAGATGCCAGATAGCCAGATATATGTAATACTGTAGGAGCTCGTGGCTAAGTAATCCGCAGTAAGTAGGCCGCACGGGTCGTGCTTGCCTGCTTAGGGTTGGTCCATGGATGGGCGACCATCTTTAAATATCGAGACTCCTCCGTGCCTCGGAAAGCATGTTAAGCGGTTGGTCCTGGCTGTCATTCATGGAGCTTAGACAGTTGTTATACGAGTTGTCAGAAGCCCGAAAGCCGGACAGCCAGTCTTACCAAGGGGTATCGTATTACCCAGTAACTGGGTTGTAGAGGTCAGATAGGCAGTCGCTTCATGTAAAATACTGGTATTCAGCTGCATCCGGTTAGACTGGAAGTTGACCTTAACATAATTGACAAAAGGCTAGGCAGATAATGACTGTATATACTTAATATAAAGATGATTTTTTTTTACTTTGTATGTAGAGGGTCATCTTCAGAACTGCTGATGCGATTTCGAAAATTCACTAATGGTAATCTACAGTATTGCCGAGTGTTATTTGTATAGAGTGCCGCTAGCGGCACTTTATCCCTGTCGGATAAAGTGCCGCTATTTGCGGCATAATAGTGGCACTGCTTTGGTCCGGCTAAAGCGCCGTACCTAAGCATTGCGTTGTTACTGTCACTTGTTATTTTGTTTGATTGTTGAGGTTAGTTCGCTGACCTTTGTATTGATTGATCGTATTTGTTTTTGATTATATATTTAAAGATGAGTTTATTTTTGAGGTAGAGGCTAATGGCTGAGAGGTAGGTTAGGTTAGAACTGAGACCACACAACGAAGCAAAGCTAGGGTCCGTTTAAGCACAAGGGAATGTAATTGTTCTATTTTATTTTTGGGAATGTGGTGTTTTACAGCGAACTAACGTCAACAATCAAACAAGTGACAGTGACTCAGTGGCAGTGACAATGACAATGCAATGCTTACGGTATTTTAGCCGGGCCGCGGCAGCGCCATTTTATGCCGCTAGCGGCACCTTATCCGATAGATATAGAGTGCTGCTGGCAGCACTGTATATACTGCCAATATTTTAAAGAAAAAAAAAAAAAACACGCTGTCGAAGTCGCGGGCCGAAGCTAGTAGATCATAAAACTGGTACCTATTACAAGAAGGCTTGTTATTACCACGCTGGCTCATAAAAAGTTGGTGATTTCAGTCTTAAAAGTCCAGATTAATAACGCTGTTTTTCTTCACCGTCTGTCAATGATGCCCTAAATTAAATAAAAAGAGGTTCCAAACCTGCAACCCTTGTTCGAGAAGCGGATCCCTTAACAAATTCAGTGCCGGGAGCCCTCCTGGAGGGTTCACCTAGTCGCATATGGGATGCCGGGAGCCATCGCGCAGGGCTCATTTTAAATGTAGTTAATGTGTGTTAATGTATTTGTAATCGTGTATTTTTCTTTTGTTTGTTAATTCTTGGATTTAAAAACCAACGTATATAGTAATAAATCTGCATATACATTAGTATATGCAGATTTATTACTATATACGTTGGTTGGAAGTATATAGCTACCTTAAAAATACACGATTACAAATATTCACTAAAAATTTAAAAGTTTGGAAACTACGTATAGCGACAAGACCCCTAACTAACTTACTAACTTTAGCGCAAACGTAATGCCGGCAACCCTCCCGGGGGGTTCACTTTCAATATGTATGGCGGCGTGGCGTATGAGTTCTATGAAAAGTGGGTTGAGTCAAAAGTGTTAACCTCCGGGCTACGACTATATACTAGAAAAATCCACCTAGTTCAAAATAATCCAAGTACTAGTTTCAAAGGAAGTATATAGGTACCTTAAATTGCATAAAAAAAGAGGATAGCAGTGATTCCGTCAGTTCCATTTCACGGTTTCGCAGTGAGCATATAATAACAGACATTATATCATAGGTGGGTAAAAATAAAGTGTTTCGAGGTAAACGGCGTGGTATTGCGTGACCGTCTTCGCCGCGAAGTACGAGTAAATACGCTATAATTCACCCGCTGCGGCTCTGCTAGTACCTGCCTTGTATAGTCAGCAAAAGTATTTGAGGTTTTTCTTAGCGAACTCGGCATTATAAACTGTGAAAATAAAATCAGTTGTATATTTTAACAAGATTTCAAGCCTAATGCCGGCGACATTCTTCGAGTGTTAACTTTAGCGCAAACGTAATGCCGGTGGTCCTGGAATCAATTTGCAATATATATGGCGGCATGGCGTATGAGCTCTATGAAAAATGGGTAGACTCGAAAGTGTTAAAGTGACCTTGATATTATTCTAATTAAATTTATTAGCAAGCATTACTCTACCTAAGGTACAATTGTAGTCAATTATCCTTAACTTAATAAGTATTATGTTTTCAAGTTTTAAATTTCGTTATGATGTTTTGTTTACACGACAAATTTTGAATCTTCGCGCTCCTCATTCTGCTACTCACGTTGCCCGGTTTGGCCGCCATGTTTATTCACCGAAATATCTCTGGTAGTCTACAACCTAACAAAGTCATTGAGGGATTTGCGAAAAGTAATCCGTTACCAAATTAAAATATTGTGTGCTTTATTAGTGTTTACGTTGCTAAAACCTACGTTCAACGGGGTCAAGGCCCCCCCAAACGACAATCCAGGATCCGTCACTGCTTTCGCTCGCATCCTGAGAGTACCTACTCTATTCAGATGAGACCTTGGTATTTTATATCATTGGATTGTTAATTACATTATGGTCATAGTTGAATTATTTATTATCCATTGTAGTAGGTACCTATAGGAAAATTAACTAGACGATTTTCTAGTAATAAGTATTTAAAATTAGATTCAATAAATGCCACTGTTTCTTTTATTTCCTGATTAGAAATCATTGCGTGCAGCCCATGCTAATGAACAAAAACTATTCTAAGGAAAACTATGTAAAAAGCAATTAATCGATCAATTTACAGAAGAGAAAGAAAAATGCATTTATTAGTGGCATTACAAAAAATACTCCTTAAAACTACAACAAAAACAGAAAAATATATATTATAATGTCAAAAGGTTCAGCATAATGTCAGATGACAACACAAAGATGAAAATGAAAAGAAAAGAAAAGATGAGATGAGATGAAAAGAGATTGTTAGAATACGAAATTCCCAGGTATTTTTTGTTAAAAACATTGTTTTTGCAGATCGTACAAGCAGTGAGTCCACTTTTACTTTACTTTTATAGCGCATGACAAACAAAGATCTTTATATTGAAACAGGCATGTTGGTATATGACCCTTTACCACCACATATTATGTCCACATTCATACAGAAACCGTTTCCAATTAGAAATATCAAGGTGAAGCTAATTAAACATGCTGCAGTGCTACCTATGGTTAACTCATATGCATGGTAAATAAAGTGGTGCTTTCTATATCAGCTACACGATTTGAAGACCAACAATCTAGGTATGTCACGATAGGTCTTTATTTCCGTTCTTTTTATCTTTATGATGCAGTTCAATGAACTCTGTAAGGTTTGAAGCAGGTGCTGAATCAATGGTTTTCTAAAGAATATTCTGAGTTAGACAAAGTACTTATTGTCAGTTACATGGGGTTACCCCATTTACTATTATTCAAATACACACTCACTCTCACACACTCATACACACACGCTCACGCACTCACTCGGCTCAGCACATCTACACTCGTCATTCTAATTTGTTTTATTTAATTTTAACTGTAAGATTTTATCTTTTGTGTTTTGATACTGTAATCCCCAAAAGAATAAAACATGATTTTTGTGATACTCAAAATGGGAGTCGAAACTGTCTCTCGTAAATACAGATTACTCAGTGATCTAGCTAGAAGAGCAGCAATACACCCAACAATTCATTGTACCTACACCATGTTATTAATAATGCATACTTTGTAAGTCCCTTATGTGCTACAAAACCTTTATGTTCCTAAATAAATTATTATTATACTATAATGATGCAGTTCAATGAACTCGGTAAGGTTTGAAGTAGGTGCTGAATCAAAGGTTTTCCAAAGAATATTCTGAGTCAGCATACAATTAATTACATAGCAATTCCAAGGAAAAGCACAAAGGGGCACTATTTCTTCGCAATTTCAGGGGTATTCTTTTTATTACACCCAATCTTGCCTTTAAAGTGGTCACTAAATTGTATAGTAGCACGCTTGGTCACCGCACGCTATAACTTCGCCATAGTATGAGGGAAAATCAATATTGCTCAGTTCTTGAAAACATTCTAAGTTGTTACACAAATAGTACTGATGTGTACTGCCCTACATAAACATGTCGCGAAGTGGGAAAAAAACAACTTTGCTTCTACAGAACACATTTATGACATGTTTTCTATGAATAAAAGTAAATGTTTATACATTTTCTACCTTTTTAATAGTAGGTAGACAACAGCACGTGAAAAAGAAGGCTTGGAAAATACAGAAAAAGCATTCCTACAGTTTATCTGCCTATACAATTAAAGGGATGATACACTTGTTATTTGCTTGAGGTACTTGTGAGTCACTGAGTCACTGTGCTACAGAAGATTTACAATGTGAAATGTCTCTGTCATGAATCATCGTCAACATACCTACAAAGTCTCAGGGCATAGATCCCAGTGCAGACATAATAGCCACAATCAGTAACTTATCATTTTATTTTTCTCATTATTTATGTATGCGTTGAAGCAGTATTCGCAATTATGTGAAAAAATATAGTGTTAGTGGCAACCATTTAAAATTTTAAATGTTCCTAACTGTGTCGTAATCATCACATTGTTTGATATTATTATAAACTATTATGTAAGGACGTTAGATAGAGGAAGTTTAATTAACTTTTACGTGTGCATATTACTCAATTATAATTACTGGCCGAGTAACACTTTCGCAGTTGCGTATTTTAGAAATAAATGAAATAAACTATTCTGCTGTTTTAACTTTAATTAATTAATCCGCCTTCGCAGGAACACTCGGATTTTATGTCTCGTTTTCAACATCTTACACAACCCGTCTTATCCTTCCTACCTGCGTGAGCGTTTTTCTTACGCTTGCCCTAGCGATGTAGATGCGTAGATTACACCTTAGATCCCTCCTTAAATCTCATCCTCATACAACAAGCTACTATTCTTATTCCTTCACTGTCCATGCAGTAAGATTGTAGAACTCACTTCCGCCTAACATTCGTGATTTAAAAACTGTTTCACAATTCAAATATCAAGTAAAAAACCATTACCTTTCTTCTCTACTGTGAGTATTTATATACCTACCTATAATATGTATGTTTATATATTTAAGCTTTATGTATCTTTATTTAAGTACGTATATGTTAATTTATTACGTTTTGCGTGTAGGTAGATATTTTGATATTTTTTAATATAAGACTTCGAATTCACATTTTTCTCTTTTTGTTCTCACACATTATTGTCTACATTTCTTTCTCATATCTCCTTTCGCAGGTCTGCTGGAAGAAATATCTTAAGAAATAAGCAGTACCTTTGTACTCAAATTATAATTATGTCGTATCACTATGTAATATTTATATGTACTGTGAGTACATAAAATATAAAATAAATAAATAAATAATTCTATATCTCTAAATTATAATTCGATAAAGACTTGCTGTGACGACTTTCAACGTCTATTCAAGATATATAAGATAAGCTATTGTGTTCCTTATGTATAGCTTAACATAAGGAGCACAATAGCTTATCACAACAATACAGTCAATGAGTAAACACATAGGTAAGTAGATAAATCACCTACTACTCATTTTCTATTGACAGGTACACGTGCACCTAATAAAAGTGTAAATTAACTCTATATTATACTTGAAGTACCTATACATACTGTAATTATGTCTCATCTCATTAGGTACCAACAAGATAATACGAAACTCGGGAAATCCATAATTTTCTGTATACATTATGATGATCTAAGAAATATTGTACTGTGACTACATTAGCAAGTACGTGGCGACAGATCGTGTCTTAGTCCATTATGCACAATACTGAGTCGTCATTCAGTCGTGTCTGCGTACTAAACTGTCTGCTAACCACTTAACATTGGGAATCGACAACCGTGAAGCGTGAAACCTCGAAATCGAAACCATGACAACCGTTTATTACACTAATATAACTGGAGAAAAAATGTGACCTCATCGCTGGCGAAAACATTGATACTATTGATAGTGTACAGACAACAAAACAGTTTGATGTGCAAGAAAAACAGAAAGATGTTTCTGTTTTTCTTGCACATCTAACTGTTTTGTTATAGAAATATTCATCGTCAACGCAGCCAACATGGCAGTTTCATTCTTCGGACGGGAAGGGAAAGGTTTGTAACAATAGGTGCCAATACCTATTGCGCTACACATATGTCAAAATTAATAGGAATAACTTTTTAATAGTATTTATACAGAACTAGCTTTTGCCCGCGGCTTCGCCCGCGTGGATGTCGGAAAATATCCCACGGGTACGTACTATTACCGGGATTAGTTAGATCATACCTAATATCCGAGGAAAAGTCGTTGATTCCTACCGCTGCGCCCGCGTTGTCGGCAACCATAATTATATTGTCACGCGTAATTTTGAATCTGTGATATCTTTTAAAGTATTAATTTTAATGATATGATGTCAAGGCATATTTTAATCTAAATTAAATGCCCAATTTAAATAACCTATTTTATTAGATAAGGATAAATAAAATATCGGTCAAAATAACAATGAAATTTTTATCAAATTCTGAAAGATAAAAATGGTTACTGTAGGTCATCCTTAGAAGATAGACATATGCTATCGCGGACTTTATTTTTGTAAAACATAAATTTGATGTATCTCTTACGGCTTACGCGGCGCACGCCAGTAAAGCTCCCAGTCGGCATGATTTTTTCCAAAATAATATTTAAACATATTTCAGCCTATTTACATAAAACCTTAATGTATTATACACAAAAACCTTCCTCTTGAATCACTCTATCTATTTAAAAAAACCGCATCAAAATCCGTTACGAAGTTTTAAAGATCTTAGCATACATAGGGACAGACAGCGCGACTTTGTTTTATACTACGGAAAGAAGAAGTGCGCAACGTCGCAAATAGCTGTCAAATATTTCGCTGTTTCGATTAATTTGGTGATATTACTGTATGGAAATAAGAAATATGGCTAACTAGTGAACTAACATATTGATTATGAAATGCAATAATTAATATCGTAACATAATATATATAGTTTTGGATGTAAAAAAATGATTACACCTAAAACGGTTTAGTACAACATCAAATTCAGTGTTATAATTGCAATTCATTATTAATATTCTAGTTCACTAGTTAGCCATATTTCTTATTTCCATACAGTAATATTGCCAAGTTAATCAAAACAGGTAAATATTTGACAGCTATTTGTAAACATTGAGCTCTGCACACAATCGAACAGCCCGTTAAAAACTTGACTTTTCAGGAGATACAAATCTTTAAAAAAAGACTTTTCGGTTAAAGCCTGGACATGTTACTTATTGCTTTTGTTGACTGTATAAGTAAATGATTGTTGTTGAGGCTATTCTTATCATGAATACAAACTATTTAGTAACGTGATCAACACGAGGCAATGAACAGATAACCTATAAGCAATCAAGAACAGCACCCTCACTTTTAATCACAATCCGAAAGTTTTGAAGGATATTACTAATCCATTGCTTCATAGACTTGAAGAATTCGTCTGCATAACAACGTAAATAGCGCAATGAACGTTGCTGAACTGTCAATATGAAACCCATTACGATCAATCGTCATTTTATGTGTGGTACGCAATGACCCCGCTGAATGAATGCGTTTCATATCACTTGGTCACAGGAATATTAACGATTTGATATTATGACTAAAACAATAAAACATCATAACTTTAAAATTGTAAACTTTCCCAAGAAAAGGTATAAAGTAAGTAGAACAACCAATCTCAGAAATAGCACAATATTTCCTACTGCAAAAAACACAACACGATTATTTTTGTTCACAATCAAAAGAAATATCGTTTTTTTTTATGTGCATCTAAATTTTTTGGAATCCCATTCAATCAAGCATGGAAACCAACATATTAACATAAAATATTTATGTAATCGTAAGACGTCTTCATAATTAAAATTCACATGGTGTCACATTCGGATGATATTAGCCATGGATATGAGTCAATATAGTTGTATGTAAATAATGCCATGGATCATTATGAACACAGTTGTTCCGATACCAGTCCAGACGTTTCGAAGTGTAGCCGATTTCTACGTAGATATTGATTGATATTGATTTTGATAAAGAGTACAGATTTTCGAAATAAGGTGCTTACTAGTATTTTTATTTTTGAAGTCTCAGTTTAATGTGTTGCTGTTATTGTGTAAATTTGTATTGTAAATTATTACAATACAAATTTACACAATAACAGCAAAGAAGTCTCTACCTGAACTTTACTCAAAATTAGGTAATGTATGACTGAAGTAGAAGTCTCACCCGTTATTTGCCTGATTTAATACTTCTTATCTTCGTAAAATCCTAATCTTTCAGAAGTTGATCTCTAACGATGATGATATTCATCATTTCAGCCAAAAGACGTCCACTGCTGGATATAAGACCCCAAGCACCGCCACTTCGAGGGGTTCTGTGCTTCCCGCATCCAGCGGATTCCTGCGGCCTTCCCAAGATCATCGGTCCACCTTGTGGGAGGCCTTCCAACGTTACGTCTTCCAGCAGTACGCGGTCGCCACTCCAAAACGTTTCGGCCCCATCAGCCATCTGTTCTGCGAGCAATGTGCCCTGCCCATTGCCACTTAAGCATGGCAATTCTTCGGGCTATGTTGGTTACCCTGGTTCTCCTCATTTCTGATTCGATCACGTAGGAAAACTCTAAGCATAGTCTCCATTGCCCTTTGAGTGACTTTGACCCTTCTAATAATGCCGATTGTGAGCGATCACGTTTCAGTGCCTTAAGTGATGTTATTAAAATAAAAAAAGGTATTTTGTAACTAGTTATATAGTAGGCGACCTAATCAATGTGCATACCTACATATCATCGTTGTTATCGGGAGTAATCGACAAGGTATATACAGCGGTGTAACGGCGTGCACTTGATAATGACAAAATGGAAATCCCAGATTGAAACAACACGCAAAAGAATGAATAAATATGTATATGCGCTTCATGAATTAAAACAGATTTCAAATATCAATACCTTGTTAACGGCATATCATGGTTTAGTTGCTCCTGTCCTGAGGTATGGTGTAATTTTCTGGGAAAATTCGACTGACATTGATTTAATTTTTAAAGCACAATAGCAGTGCATAAGGGCTATGTTTGGGCTTCAAATAGTTGAAACCTGTAAACCGTTTTTCCAGGAGTACAAAATTTTAACTCTCCCAAGCCTATACGTATGAGGTCTCAATGTTTGTTAGGGTCAATCATAACTTATTTGCATTGGCCTCAGAAGTCAATAATAGGCAACAACGTGACGCATTTCGCCTCCATGTGCGCCGAACCTATACCACTTTAATGCACAAAAGTGTGTTTCGCATGGCTCCTGTAATTTACAATAAATTACCTAAAGAAATAAGGGCAATGAATACTGCCCTGTTTAAGAAAAATATAAAGACCCTTTTAGTTAATAAATGTTACTATAATTTGAATGACTACCTAAACGACAATTTTTCCAAACTCAAGACCCCACAGTCACATCAAGTAAAACAACAATAATTATGCATGTATCTTAAATAACTGATCTAATAATGTATTGTAATAATTATAGGAATGACATTGAAATAATTTATTAATAAATAAGTCATTAATCTGTATTAATACTCGTATATCTTTAAGAAAGATATTCCATTAATTTAATATCTAAAATATTTTATGTAATTTTAAATTCATGTTTCAATGTCAATCTTGACTTTGATAGACTTGTTTACATTTGTATACATTTTGCATGCCTTACGGTAGAATCACTTGAAACATGTACATCTTATAACAGTGTTTTCTGCAAAAATAAATAATTTGATTTGATTTGATGACGTAGTAACTAACCGGGATGCTAACCTTATCAAGGTTATCAACACATTACTGTTTTGATATACTTTACGTCAGGTCAGCAGAGAAGTCACACTTTCACTGTTCGCAGACACGAAGAATAGCTAAACGATCGCCATGGAACATTATAATTTATGTGATATCGCCAGGGAAAAGGATTTCTTGAAATGATCTGAATGCGATTGTAAAACAATACAAAAATCTTTTAGAGATCAAATCAAAATTACAACAATCTTCTCCTTCTCCACTCTCTTAAATCTGCTATTTTTATTGATAAGTTTCTTTCAGTTATCAGTAGTAAAAAAAAATACTGTTAGAGACAATGGTGAGATGTAATTAATTAATGCTGATTCGTAAACTTTAATAATTATAACTTGACGACGTTTAGGTAAATTGGAAGCGTTATCAATTTTCTTAGTTTTGTCCTTCACTAAACACTTTTAAAAGTTTCTAATAACAAACAAGATAACAAAACTGTCGAAAGTGCCGTTTATACAAAAAAAACGTTAATAGAATCACAACAACTGTTTTGAAACATATTTTAATTTCAAATGCAATCATTTTTATCACGTGCTCGTAACTATGATATTATCTTTATGATTACTCAATCATAAATATAATAATTATCATAGTAGGTTAAAGTATTTTAGTGGGATAATACTTAAAAAAATGCAATCTTCATGTACAAGTTATATATTAAGGTAACATGAATTTAACTTCATCTGACGAGTAATGACGATTCATGATATCATGATATATATTCAATTCAAACCATTTCGATAGCCAGGAATATGTGAAAAAAGGCTTCATTAGCACACCTCTATATATTCTGGGCTTATCGCAACACCCGGTTCTGCGCCTTTCTCATCCAGTCTGTTCCAGCCGCCTCTTAAAATCGTTGGTCCAAATGTTGCTGATTCAAGGTGTCTCCTAAGGATTTGTCTGGTCCAAAGGCAATTGGACCTTCGACAGACATTACTGGCTATCATTTTTCTATTTTTAGGTATTGTTTGACTATTTATGTACCTACCTGCCGCGTGTTCGCCTTTTTGAAAAGCGGACAGACAGTACGTATTCAAGTAATTATAATGAACGCAATAATGGTATTCTTAACAATAAGTTGCAGCGGCTTTATCCAAACAAACGTGTATTGATATTATTGAGTCGCTATTGACATACATTGCATTCTGAGTGGGGTAACAATGCTACGTTCCATCTGCGAACCGAATTAATTTTACGCTACAATTCAATCAAGAACATACTGGATGTATTGAAGGATAATAGAGCTTGATGTCTGTAGAGAATAGAGAACAATTTATACTTATTACCAACAGAATTATATAGGTACAACTTAAACCCATAGCTAGGTACAAACTAATCAGTAAAGTCTTTTTACCAAGTTGCAAAGTTTCCTGAAATTAATTTAGTATTTCAGCATAAAACTATGTAGCTGTGCTGTCGGCTATAAATAACCTTCTCCTTTTACACTTCCCAAGGGTGTTGTAAAAACAACTAACGGTTTATACTACTATAAACCGTTAGTTGTTTTATTGTTTGTTGTTTGGTAGGTACCTACGTACCTACCTACATTCACTAGAATTAATGCTACATCCTGCTGGGCGCCTATAACAGTTGGTTACAATTTTAGCAGCGTTTTTCGGGCTCCCTAAATATAAGGTAGGCTAGTATCCTGAGAGTAGTCTTGACACCATTTTACATATGTAATGAGAAACTACCTACATGATTTGCTTCTGAATATCTACGTTTAAAACAACCGGTTCAAATGTCAAGTGTGTCCAATTCACAATTAGGTTTTGCAACCATTTCAAAATGTGTGAAGAAAATCCCGCGTGAGAATATAAGTTTTCCAAATATTTTTAATAACTTCTGAAAACGGCAGATTTGTTGTTGAATACGTATTTGTTGCAATATATCTACCATTAAGCTACTTGAAATATCCAAAAATTCTTATGTTTTTACATTTAATCATAGTGAATGCATTCAAATCGATTATATGAACAACAGCAAAGTCTGATCTAAAATGATGAGTGATGAATGATACAAAATTTAAACAAATACATAAACTGTTTGCTAAGGATTAAAAATAAGTACTATTATTATTTGTTGATTACTTATCCTGTTCTCTGCCTTGGATTTTTTTATCTTTCCAATACAACAACGGCACAGCGACAAGACAGTTGATAATAAAATTAGTCGCTAAGAATCTCTCAACTTCATTATGTAAGACAAACAACTGTGCCATCGGATGTCTCTCGGAAACCTTACAAAACATGCGTACCCCAGTGATGAATGGCTAAACCGGTTCATGAGACATGTCAGCAGAGTGCTAACAGCTCACCATTTATGCACCTTGTGAAGATATTTGCTATCTTGGCAGACCTTGACACACTAACATCGTGATGATAGAAGTTCCTATATGGAGCGGGGATTACGGTGGAATGGTATTTATTAGATAAATATTTAATTTCTATATTGAATACCCGGCTTAATTGATTGTTTGATTTATAAATTAGAAAACCTATCTGCATAAGGTCGCGTCTTAACCGAAAACGATTGTCGCGCGAGTACGCGATGTTTGCGCTTGTTTATGAATATGGCATACTCGCGCGATCACTCAAGTCATATACGTACGTAATCGCGTATTCGCACAACAGTCGCTTTCGGTTAGGACGCAGGGTTAGGATCGTAGCATTTCGCCGGTTCCTCGTACGTAGCCATGGCTACGACGGACCGACGTTTCCCATAGGGGAATTAGGAGTAATTTTATTGTAGGTATGTATATTATTTTTATTTTGATATTTTCATCAGTTTTTGAGCAGAATTCTTTAGCTTTTTGCAGGATTCATCTTCTTGCTTTGAAATAAAACCGATATTTACAGAATGAATATTCTTATAACAGGATTTCGGAATCACTTTTACTCGTCATATAAAAAATAAGCTAATTAGATGGAGTCGACATTTCCTATCTCACTAGGATTACCCCTGAGAAGAAATGGCAAAAAAAACTATGGGGTCAATGTCTCTTTTAAAGTCAAGACATAATCTTGGTCAGACCATGGGAGGACCATGTAAGTTTGTGTCAGAAATGATGTTTTGAGAAATGAAACACACAGATTTAAGTGAACCCGTCCAGTCAGCGTAAACATTAATCAGTAATCGTGTAAGTAGCTTAAGGAGCTCAATGACTCGATGAATTACAATACCAAAAAAATAACATTTGGATAGGCTGCATAAATTACTCAAACTGCCAGACTAATTAAAGTAATAAGTGTAATACCTACTTTACAAAGTAAATATTTTTTGAGAACAATGTTTGAGGGATAGAAGTATAAATCTGCCTAGCCTATTCCCAACTATGTTGGGGTCGGCTTCCAGTTACATGGAGCGACTGCCTATCTGACCTCCAAAACCCAGTAACTGGGTAATAGGATCCCCCTTGGTAAGACTGATTTTCAGACTTTCGGGCTTCTGAAGACCCGTAACGACTGCCAAAGATCCACGAATGACAGCAGGGACCAACGGCTTAACGTGCTTTCCGAGGCTCGGGGGAATCTCGATATATAAAGATGGTCACCCATCCATGGACCACACGGCAAGCGTAAATTAACCTGATGAATCGACCCGTGCGGCTTATTACTTCTAAAAATTTGTCAAATAATCAAATCTCATCACGTGCCAAGCAGGGCAAAATTTTGGTAAGTAACAAGAATAATGTACCCAGGATTTTGTAATCGTTTCTTGCCCGTTCTTCTCCACAGAGATCTATGTTTTGGAATGGGCAACTAGCTTCAACTTGCGAACTAACTGACCGACTATTTCAAAAGTGCCTGCAAATGGTTTAAGTGAAATGAGTTCTAGGTTTTTTTTGTACGTAATGGCAGTAGCTTTTAATTTACTGCCACCCATTATGATCTCATATTTTCGATAACACGACAGGCCACTGACTCATTGACTAATAGCAACAATAATTATTGCAATAAAACGCTTCTATCAAAATAAGTGCATCATAATAACATTATTTTGATAGCGCCTACAACTTTGACTCACAACAATATACCTAAGTTCTGTACAACAATTAGAACGGAAAATAAACAATAAACTGTACCTACTTTATCTAAAGGTGATGATGAAATTGTAACATATGTTGTAACATATGTTGAAACGAACATGCCGTCAAAAAATCTGCAATGCCCGGAGCCTGGATTTGTGCCCGATTGCTGGCAATAGGCTTGCCCCCTATTACATGGGACTTAGGGCCATTTTAGACTATCATAGCAATATGATCAGAGATGTATGAGTCATTTTTATATGAAGAACCTATGACGGTATAATAACTATATATGATTCATATTGTCTATGACCATAGTTCAGGGATCCTATTTGACAGCAAGCGTACAAATATGACCATACCCGTCGAACCTCAAAACTTGCTAAATCAAACACGGCTAAATCATTATCCGTTAAGCGTAGGTTTTAGCAACGTAAACACAAAAAAAACACAATATTTTAATTTGCTTAACACATAGGTAACGGATTACTTTTCGCATATCCCTCAAAGACTTTGTTAGGTTGTACACTACCAGAGATATCTCGGTGAATAAACATGGCGGCCAAACCCGGCAGCGTGAGTAGCAGAATGAGTGGCGTGCGGATTCAAAATTCGTCTTTTAAACAAAACATCATAAAGAAATTTAAAACTTGAAAACATAATTCTTATTATTTTAAGGATAACTGATGACAATTGTAACTGAGGTAGAGTAATGCTTGCTAATAAGTTTAATTAGAATAATTTCAAGTTCACTTTAACACTTTCGAGTCCACCCATTTTTCATAGAGCTCATACGCCATGCCATACATATTGCAAGTTGACTCCACGAACCACCGGCATTACGTTTGCGCTAAAATTAACCCTCTAGGATTGTCACCGGCATTAGGTTTGAAATCTTGTTAAAATATGCAACTGCTTTCATTTTCACAGTTTATAATGCTGAATTAGCAAAGAAAAACCTACATTTAAAATGAGCCCTCCGCGAGGGCTCCCAGCATCCCATATGCGACATGAGTGGACGCTCGAGGAGGGCTCCCGGCACTGAGCGTGCTAAGTATGACGTTTATATGATTCATCATCATCATTATCATTCCAGCCGAAAGACGTCCACTGCTAGACATAGGCCTCCCCTAAATGGGGGGTTTGCCATAATCGCCACGCTTGGCAGGCGGGTTGGCGATCGCAGTATGGTGTTAAAATACATAGAGAACGCTGCTACCCATTATCTAGTAAGTACTAACTTACTAAGGTACTATTCTTTACGTCCGGCACCACACGGAACTTACCCTTACATGATTATAAGTGTAATAATGTAAAAATGAAGAACAGCATCATTTAACTATGGTCATAGAATTTGACAGATATGAAATCATATTTGTATGATAAATATATGATAGTGTAATTGGGGCCTTAAACATAACTGGCGAAATGTGGATACACCTCTGCCTAACCCATCACGAAAGACACGCGAGATATTATGTTATGTTTGATGTTCGTTTCAACGTATGTTACATTTCACGTTACGTTTCACAAATGTACATTACAGACGTTTCCACCATAATACATTATCGACATTACTTACTAACTAGTGTATTCGATTTCTTATTTTTTTTTCATTAGTTACTAGCTCACAAAGATCAGCGGTGTATTGCTCCATAGTTGACGCTGATAGCGTTAATAGCTCTATTGTTCTGAAATAAGTCGTAAACCGTCGACTCTTACGCATCCATTCGGCTAAGATTGAGCATAAATAATCGTGAATTATGATTACTACCATGTAATAAAATTGGCGATATTATTTCTACAATTGCTAGTAAAAATACGCCCCCTATAAAAATAAATTCATTGCTCTATTTTATTTAAATCATGCAATTTTTGTCAGCATTATAAAATAATAAAAACCGGCCAAGTGAGTGTCGGACCACGCACAATGAAGGGTTCCGTAGTTGGGATGAATTTATCCCAAGAACAAACTAAACATTGTGGTTGAAAAACATGTTCTCCCAAACGGAATGTATGGGAGATCATGTTTTTCAAACCGCAAATTTAAGTTGGTCGATTATTACTCGTTAACCTGTAGAGCCTACTTAGCTCTGATAGTTTTCCTTTTAATTTCGTTATATATACTACTGCTGTGAATTTTTTCACAAGTCCAAGTACAACCAATTAGCTAGAAGGGGGGGGGACACTTGACTCTAACAAAAAAACCTCAGTTAAAAGCTTAATATTTCGCAAACGGTTCCCTGAATCCAAAAATGGGTTTGACAATATTTTTAAAAGACCTTTCTAACGATACCCCACAACATAGGGTAGATGAGGAAAAAAAAACATCCCCACTTTACGTGTAGGGGAGGTACCCTAAAAAAATATTTTTCTTGATTTTATTTTACCACTTTGTCGGAATGATTAATATGTATACTTAAGCCAAATTACAGCTTTCTAGTACTAACCGTCTCTAATGTAAGCAGCGGACAGACAGACAGACATACGGGCAGACAGACAGACAGACGGACATGGCAAAACTATAATGGTTCCGTGTTTACTATGGAACCCTAAAAAGTAGATATTGTTTAAATAAATGTAACATTTATTTACCTAGCAGGTCACGTAGGAGTGTTGGATTATAATAATAGACTCCCGTGGAGTGTGGAGACCTAGTTTCGATGCCCAGTTCGGTCAACCACGGAACCTTCTAATTTACTTATTTCAGTGCTACCTTTTTGAGTTGATTTATTTAAACTTTATGTATAACACTTATGTACCCGGCGGACTTAACAAGGCAAGGCGTTATCTACCAGTGGAAGAACGTAAATTCGTAAGTGGTTCGGTAACATTTCTGTTTTTATAAACGTGACAGGGAGCATGGAAAGTGAGGCGGAAAATTGCCATGATCTGCAGAGAAAGCTTGAAGACATAAGTGTTGACAATTTACAGTGCAATCGATGTTTTTTGTTGTTTTTGCTTTGCGTGGAATTACATGTTATTAACAATAGCTACAAATGTACCGTGTTTTGAACAGTTAGGGAAATTAATTGTAAAGCTAAGTGCTCGACGTATTGTGATTTGAAATCATTTGAACATACATTGTATATTAAGTTGGTAGTCAATTTCCTTAACAATTAATTTCACTGACTTTACCTAAATAATGATTTGAACTAAATGTTAATAATTGAAATCCTCATACATATTAGGTAAAGTCCCTTCTGAAGATCAGGTCTAAGTCCTTTAAGCTTCGTGCAGACTAGAGCGACGCGACACCGGTTACAGTTATACCATGAAGTTTTCTTAGAAATTGTGTTGTTCGAGCCGCGTCGCGCCGTCGCGTCGCGCTGGTCTGCACGAGCCTTTAGAATAACCAAGTTTAAAAGGGACTTTACCAACACAATCTAGTACATTATACTAACCGCAACATGTAAAAGCCTTTAGAGTCCCACAGGGCGATGGGTCACCTTAGGTAGGTACCTACCTACTCGACTTTTAATGCTATATTTAGTTGCTACTCAGGACCCGTCAGCAGTGTTGTTGACTTGTTGTGGCTAACCACAACAGCTAACTATAAAGGCAAACGCAGATTGGAGCGGGCCACGCCACAACGCAATGCATTGCAAACATCCTTCTTCATCACTTTTGTACATTTTGTATGAACCAACGCATATTACAGCACTTTTTTGTATGAAAATGCGTTGCGCTGCGGCCCGTTGCGGCTGTAATGTGCGCTTGGCTTTATCAGACAGACAACAAGAGTACTATGTAACAATTTTTGAAAATTCAACCCCTAAAGGGGTTACTAAGGGAAGAAAAGGACAATGCCAATGCCAATGAAGGTTGCCTGGAAGAGATCGCAGTAAGCGGTAAGGCTGCCAATTGTATATTTTGTAGTGTATTACTTTTTCTTTATGTAATTATAATCTGGTGTACAATAAAGTATATATAAATAAATAAATAAATGCCTGAAATTGGCGTCTTTTTTTTTTCTTGGGTTGTTTTAAATGATACTAAGTCGAGCGAATTACCGATGGTGATACAGAGCAGATGGGCAAGCCGAAGATACGAACGTTATGGAAAATTACTCGAGATGATCGTGAGTCCGTACTTACACCGGTAACATATGGAATGGGTGGGTTCCATCTTCCATTCCATACGTTATCAGTGCTAGTACGGACTTCTTCCCCTAGAGCCCCGCCGACTCTCAAGAGAGCCCCGAACAATAAGGTTTTTAACTCATTAGGTGGGTTGAGATAGACAGAGTAGTCTACTGACTCAGTTAAGGCTCCCAGAGACAGGTGCTACGCGACGACGCGATTCTGGTAGAATAATTTCTATGAAAAAATCACGGAAATTGTTCTACCGGTTTCACGGCGCGCCTGTCTGCCCGTGCTGTGGCAGTGTAAAGGCTGAGCCTTTACACGGCTGCCCTCACAGCCTTTATCTAGTTATTGAGGTAAACTTCCTAAAAATCTATAACTTATTATTTACCTAAAAATAAAACACCACTAGGGTGTTTTATTTTTAGGTAAATACGAGTATTAAGTTCCTTAGGTATTCATTTAGGGGTTTATTTATAAACTTTGTTAAGGTTAAGTGCCGTTCAAGCGTCAAAAATGTGTGGTTAAACAGTCGCTAATGATTACTTAACTTTAAGCAACTTTTATAAATAAACCCCATTATGTTATTTGAGATTTATGTTGACCTAACTGCACAGACCTAGCTAGTGCTTGGTTTTATGAATTAACTAGAACTTATAAGTAAAAGAAAAGTGCGAGCTCATATGTAAGACCTTGATACCTATAATAGGTACGTACATGAACAACGATTTTCTTATTCACTTATACTTCTAATCATTTATTTTCCCCAAGTAGAAGTTGCTAGTGGATGGTACCTAACTAATGCTTCTCGAGTTTATAGTATAACTAATGACCCGCCCCTTACGTACATCTTGACAGTACAGCGAGATTTCATTATATTATATTTTAGTTTCATATTAATGTAATTACACACATAACCCTTCCGGAATAAATTCTCTTAATGATGATGAAAACCGCATCAAAATCCGTTGCGTAGTTTAGAAGAACGACGCGGACACACAGATAGACACGAAAAGCGAATTTAATTTAAAATATGTATAGATACTGATAGGTTTCTTGCATTATTGTAACAATATAGCTAAAAGTATAAAACAAATCAAATTAATTTATTTGCGAGAATGTAGGTTTACAATGTATGGCCCCTTTACATTCTATCATTTACCACATAATGTTTCAATATGCCATACACATACCTATCTGTCATCGCATAGGCGCAGTGGCGGCTTTCTGTCCTAGGTATTGGTTGTGGTTTGCGGTCACATTTCCGGTCCTGTCTTGAACAATAAATTTAAATCAAAATATTATTCATAATTGTAATTATTGTTATGTACTCGTGGTGACAATTATAACCTTAACGCACACTATAATAGGTAATATGCGTTCGCAATTTATTTGCCAAATATGTAAATAAACACGAGTTTTAGGAAAAACAACTATAATGCCTACTACATAAAGTTAGTTTGCGCTGCAACAACAGTACTTCAGTGTAAAATCAACTTTATTTAGACTAATATAAAGTTGATGTTTGTTTAATTGGAAACATGGTTATAATAATATACCTTAGAGTAGTTTAGTCATTAAGGCTTCCGCTGACCGGCGCGACGCGACGGTTGCGATGCGATTTTGGTAGGACAATTTCCATGAAGTTTTAATAGAAATTGTTCTATTAGAGTCGCGTCACGCCTGTCTAAATGGGGCCTTAAGTCTAGATCGCCCCAATCAGCGTGCTTTATGCGGTTAACCGATCTTGATTTTTATATCTGTTGTCGCTTTTATCAAACACTCCTTTATTTTCACGCTCATTCGATTACGTAATTTTAACATCATAGGTATTACTTAGAACCAATTAACAATCGATCAATACGAACGACCACACCTGCAAATCTAGTATAAGTTTAATCACAATCAAATCATAATCGTCCTCATTAATGTTTGAACACCAATATCAATCGTCAAACGTGACTAGCCTAATTAATGTGCTCGCCAGTGTTATTTTGGCGACAAACGAATTACAAAGCAATTGTTACGTGAGTGATTGAAATCGCACAATTGACTCAAGCAGACCTCATTTGGAATTTTGGAGCTGTCGATACTATAATACCAATGTTATGTACATATGTAGTATGTATCCCCCTATGTTTATGGGTATGAAATAAAAGGGTAACACTGCTTTGTTCGATTTGTTCGTTTATGCTACGGTTACATTGTCGCAATAAAGCGAACTACACTTCGCGCGCTCTTTGTTGTTTATCGAGACGTCGAGCGGTGTGCGAGGGGACAGCGCGCGAAGTGTATTTCGCTTTATCGCGACAATGTAGCCCTAGCATAATGAGCTGTGAAATGCTGCTGACTGAAATTCCACTCCAGAATATTTAATTAAATAGGTACTGATTGGTAATTCAGCAGCGAATTTATAGACAAAGCTGAGATGCTGCTCAAAAATTCAGAACTATTGTGACTAAAGAACCAGGTTTCTCAAACTGATGTCAACGGCCATTAGGCATATTGTAGGTACCATCTGATGATTGAAACTGCTGTGCGGGTACCTTGGAGAATGTTGTGAGTGCTGTAGGGAAAAAAAGAAACTACGCTCGCTTATTTACTCATCTCCTCGTTATCGTAGCTGAATTTTGTAAAACCTATACCCGAGTCGCTTTAGCGTGGCAAAAGCAGTCATTGGACCCACCTACATTTTCTAGCATTATTTATTTCAAACACTGAAATAAAGTTCGTTAACGTCCTGAATCAACATCTATATCGATCTTCAACATATTGCAATAACGAAAAACCATACATAGTTTATTGTTTGGTTTCCTACGGGGAGATATTAGGGAAAGGGCAATGACCGCTAATGCCATGCTAAAGCGACTCGGGTACCTATAGTGAAGTTTGTCCGCAATCTGCAACGTGAGTTGCTGTCTGAAAACTGACTGAATAATACGTGAGGAAATGTGCAGTACAGTCAATTACACCTCAGTGGTAATTGAAATTGACAGCGCCTTTATATTGTAGCAGTAAGGACTATTTTCATAATGCAAGTGTTACTACTGATCTGTGGTTGACGGTACCTACCTACCCTTACTGTTATGCTCAATCTGCCTAGCCTTTTCCCAACTTTATTGAGGTCAGCTTCCAGTCTAACCGGATTCAGCTGAATACCAGTATTTTACATGGAGCGACTGCCTATCTGGCTTCCACAGCCCAGTAACTGGGTAATACGATACCTGAATGATGAAGATCCAAAAACTTGTGTAAGTAGACAAGAAGTTACCCATCAATTAAAATAACTTTAATTAAACTAACAACCAAACAAGTGTAAAGAAAGACAGGTTCCCTTAACTTATTCCATAGCCTTCACTTTTAAAACACGAAACCACATCATCGATCATCTGCGCCTAGCACTTATCTAATCTCGAATCGATCTTTGAGACTTGTCCCTATTATACCTACGCAATTAAAGGGGGGACCAACACGCAACGTATGCAAATCACCTAAATATACATAGCTTAACATCACGCCTGCACTCTTAGCATAACCACAATAGAAACGGGTTTTGTCGACGGAAGAATAGACAAAATTACAGAAAAACAATCACAATCTGTCATTTTGTCTATTCTTCCGTGGACAAAACCCGTTTCTATGGTTGTTAAGCTACGCATGCTGTAATTCCCGAAGGGTTAGGCAGAGCATACCCACATTTCGCCATTTGGACAATAATACGAAATAGTACATAACTGGCTAATATACTATTTCGTAATATTTATCACTGATAAGACGATTGCATGTGTAAAATAGTACAATAGGTCTCGATAGCGTCAGTGGGTGCATAATATCATAATTTCAGCATTAGTTTGCGCAACGCACGTTTCACCAGCGGAAAAGGAAGGCGGACGCGTCACGGTCGGTCGAATAAAACAAGTGTTCAGGAAAGTACATGTAACTAGTTCTTTGACTATTGCAATTCGCGTGGAAGAACGATATGCATTTATCGTAATCGTGTACAGCTATGACGACTCTTCATTGAATTATGTTCATGTCGGGAGCTGCAATGAACACATAGGTATTGTCTTTATAGTAAACTTGTTTTTACAACGATGTTTTCCTTGTCCGCCATCAAGGTAATCAATCAACATTGATACAATCTTAATGGTTGAGCAGACAATCATGTCTTCACCACCCAATTACCCACTAACTGACGAGGTTATTTGAATAGAATATTTTTACCAAAATAAAAAACCAAGTAGTAAATAAACATATTTTATGTATATCCATTTTCTTACAAAATTATTTACAACACCATTATTATGCACATATCCGCTGTCATATAAAACATTACATTGATAAATTAACGTTTCTAAAGCGAATTTACAGCGCACTATAAGTAGGTACACTAACTACTATAGTAAGCTTAACTAGTTGCAGATCAATTCTAGGCACCATTCCATAAACAATAATTACAAAAACAGAATTTTTACCTTCCCTAATATCATTACTACATAATTGCGATCTATGACATTTAAATTATTAATAATTAAAAAATAAAAATTATTTCTCCAAAACCAATAATTTTTACATAAATAGTAAATATTTGAAGTAAAACAGCCATACTCATTAGTGTTGCTTGTTAAAAAATAAATAATAATAACGCCTGTTCAACATTGCATATTTAAAGCTTTCGTAACATTCATCTGAACTGATTAAACAAGACGTTGTACTGACCGATTGTTCGAATATAAAAAGAAGTATGGCCGTTTTACCGTTTAAAATTAGAATGACGAATTATACGAACGTACATTCATACATAGATGGTAAGAGATCTCTTTAAATAATCCTCACAAGATCTTTTAAAATCCATTGACTTGTGTAACATAAATAAATCGAGATAAAAATATGGATAAATTGAAATTAATAGGATTAAATGAAATATTGAAATAGAATATTATTTGAAATTATTTACAGAACATACAAGATTTTAATGATAAGAAAAACATAAGAATATAAAATCAAATGAAAACTAATACATTTCCTCACATTCTTTTGAGATTTAGATTTAAGAAAAGGAATGTAAACTAAAATTTTGTTGCCCAAATTATAATAATTATACTAATGGCAACATAACATCCAACTTCTGAAATACTATAACTAATGACATGTTGATGATATTAGGCCACGGAAAAGGCTATAGCTAGTCCACTCTGAAATGACGCGCCTCACTACCCCATTACTATCCTATACTAAAATGAGGAATATTTCTATATATTATATATATATTTGTATTCACGTTCTCGAAAACGGCTCTAACGATTTCGATGAAAGTTGCAATTGCGGTTTACGGGGGTGAAAAATCGATCTAGCTAGATCTCTATTTTCACCCGAGCAGAGCTCTGTCGCCCAGGTACTGTGTGCGTAAAATTCAGTAGTGAGACGAGTCATTTCAGTGTGGACAAGCTTTACTTTTCTAATGAGTTAGTTACCAACTGTTTATATCTATGTTTATGGGCGGAAATGATGAAGAGTTTTGTTGATGACAAGCATAACCAGTATTTCATTTATTGACTAAAACATAAATAAAACCGATTCGCTTTGTAGATCCATGCCGAGATTTAATTCTCTCTTCCCATTAATTAGTTGTTCAAAAATTGGTTGTTATGCCTTCCTTATCTCCGGTCATCAAGCCATATTCACATTCTCATTAGAAGTAATACCGATGGCCATCATACACTAAGTTAGGCTAATTAAACTATTTATACATGTATTACTTTACATTTTCTTCACATATGTTACATTACGATATTATCCAAAGTAATACTTTTTATGTAATACAATTCCGCCATGGTTTTATTAGGCTAAATATCATTTACCGATCTCATAAAATAAACTTATTGTCTGTTTGAGAAGCGACGCTGACAAAATAACCTGCCTTACATTAAAACAATGCCAAAAACTTCTAAATATCCCTTTAGCAATCTATTACAATTTTGGCAGTACTCGCTCATAATAACAATCGTAACTAATCTCACAACAGGAACTCGAATGTATTTTCACCGAGTTGCAGTTCATTTTATTCACAACATCATTGTTCATTTTTTTGAGACAACATTCATTTCATTTTAATCACGTCCTTATTAATTTCATTGCATTTGCATCGATGTGCGAATTTATTTACGTATGTGCGGACGTGTAACGGACTTCTCCACAAAAATATCATTTTTAAGCCTAGATTGGTAATTTGAAAGTAAAATTAATACGCACGCAACTACAAGTTCCATTTTTGAATAGGCGATGTTTAAAAAGCACAATTTTCAGTCTTTCCTTCGTTTATTTACATGGACCAGCAGCCATGAAATGATGCGTTATTATTGTGTTTCGATATGTACAACACAATACATTCCTTGCGTCGTTATCATGGCTAAATATCACATATTCATTGGAGTTATGACTAATTGCTATTGTCAAGTCATTTGGTGACTTTTGACGGACGTTACCTCGGGGTTAAGCTCAATTATGATTTTGACACAAAATAACACGATAAATAAAACTTATTTCGCCGTCCATGTTGATATAGACTTTATATCAGACGCTTTACATATCACTCGTTATGCATATTTCGCTCTATAACTCTTTAGGTACACTGTAATTATAAAATTCTATTACATATATTCTCTACAATAAATTATGATTAATGTCAATATTAAGAGTTAAAGAAATACGACTTCGTTAATAACAGGCTATACCCCTATAACAAACATTACATATTTATGTTTAATTATATTATTGGGCAGAAGTTGTATAAACCACATTTTTTCATTAAGGCTCGTTTACTGAGGTGGTTTTATATCGTTAAAATTGCACTTATTGTTGATAGTTACTTGTGTAATCTGTGTTTTATCATAATTGTTTTGCGAACACTGTTCTTCAGAGAGATCTTGGATCAGTCTGGCACATCACATTACCAATTGACAAACAAATAAGAGATTGTTGTGTTCAAGAGGTATGTACACTCGGAAGTTGCACTGGCACATAACTCGCGGTCGTGAGTCGTTTGTGGTGTGGTGGACTAGTGAGCGGAGTGCACGTTGTGTTGTGCCTTCTTCTTGCGTTGTGCTAACATGTCGTAGAACGGGTTGTGACTGATTGAGCGGCGGAGGCACTCGATCCATTCGTCTCGCTCCTCCACTGTAGCTGCCGACATTCTGAAAAGACAAGCACAATTACGTTAAACAAGTTATTTTATAGGAGGCCTATTGTTGTAGCAACAACGATATTCTATTTATGACATGGACATCAGAGCAATGGTGGCCCAGTGGTAACAGTCCCGACTTACGAGTTGCTGGTCGTGGGTTCGAACCAAGGCAGGTGTGCTATACTTTGTGTAAATAATTTCATCACCACTGCTCTCAAAATGATGATGGAAAACATCGTGAGAAACCCGTGTCCCCACGTCCTAGAACCAAAAATTCTAAGGCACGTGACAGGTACCAACCCGCACTGGGCCCGCGTGATGGATTACGGCCTACTCCCTCTCACCGAGAGGAAGCTTATGCCAGCAGTGGGAACATTATAATGGTTGATTGTGATGACATACACCCCGAAGTATACCAGTCTCCCCAAAACATATAAACATTTGAATTGTCCCAGACATTGGTGCTTTAAAGACCGACATTAAGTTTTTATCACACATTCCTCACATCCATTGACCTAAATACCTCAGGATTGTAGGTAATGTTCAGCTAGAAACCCTCATTAAGCTTTAGTGTCA
Organism: Agrochola lota; assembly: GCA_947364205.1. Classification (NCBI taxonomy): domain Eukaryota; kingdom Metazoa; phylum Arthropoda; class Insecta; order Lepidoptera; family Noctuidae; genus Agrochola; species Agrochola lota. The sequence goes on along the minus strand of OX376223.1, from coordinate 8,600,852 downwards.
TTAACCCGGCTTGCCTTGCGAAGATGATGAACAACATTATCTTGTTTTCAGAAGCTGAAGTGCATTGCCTGTCGTTCAATGACAAGTTAAAAGTGGATTGTAATTTTACACCTCTCTCTCAAACCGAGGACCGCGAACTATAGGTATTTTATTTGCTGGGCTTTAAGGCTTGTGCAGACCAGCGCGACTTGTCGCGCAACGCGACACCGGTTTGTTCAATTGATATACTGTGAAGTTTTCTTAGAAATGGTATTGTTCGTGTCGCGTCGCGCGACAAGTCGCGCTATCTGCACAAGCCTTTTTGTGACACAATTGTGGATTTGTGGAATATGACGGTTAATTAAATGTAATTTACCTGTAAACTGTGTGTTTTCCTTCAACGACTTTCCCCTCGGAGTCAGTCTTGCACGCCTTTATGAGATCAGCGCCACCACTCGCGTATAACTCCAAACAATGAGGTCGTTGTCTATCACTTGCTGGCCTCACCTGGAAACAAACACATTGGACATTTTAGTTGGTCTGTGACAAAACATCAGAAAATCACCAGATATCTAATTGCTTAACACATTTTCGTTTTTGTTTCATTTTGACAGTTCAACAACATTCATTGCGTTATTTACGTTGTTGAGCAGATTATTTTTTCGAACATATGAAGCAATGGATTAGCAATCTGTTTCAAAACGATTCAGATTGTGATTGATCGTGTATTATTTAATTAGGGTACTGTTCTAACAAAATATTAACCTAGTTTATCACGCCTGTATCGTTAAAATAGCGGTGTACTGTACTTTAAAAGTTCCCTAAAATTTAAATAGCCAATAGTGTCTTCAGTCTGTATTTTTTTTTTCTTTTGCATATTGGCCCCTTATAGGTATTTTAGTAATATTCATGTAATTATTTATTATTTAATCGTGCTTTTTATGATGTGCTCCGTCTTTTTTGTGCATCAAATAAACGATGTATCCATCCAAATTAACCCACGTCCCTACGGGACCATTCCAAAACTTGTAAGTATATGTTATACCGAATTGCCTGCATGCTGGTCTTTTCGGAACTAAGGTTCAACTTCAATTCAGCCGTTTGTATTGAATGCCTGCTGTCTGACCTCCCAGCATACAAGTTATTATGGATTTGAATAAACATAGCCTCACTGCATGAATTAGCTATTCACTTTCTGCTGGCGTCTGTAAATACACCTAATACACAGCAACTATAGACGTGCGTGACGAAATATTGTCCTTATCAACAACGATTGGAAAATATTGCTGATCAGAGTACCTCCAATCTCCATTCAATACAGTTATCGACTCATGCCTTATACAAATACTGCACCCTCTTGACATACTTATTGCCAGTTACTGAAAGGCTTTTCACTTAAATCCTAATCCTAACTAATATATAATATTATAAATGCGAAAGTGAGCTTGTTTCTTTGTTACACTTTCACGCTAAAACGGCTGAACGGATTTGGATAAAATTTGGCAGATGAGCACACCAGGGGGCCTACGGGCGCTTCGTTCTCCGTCTCACTTACGGACATACCGTAAGTTAGACAGAGAGCGAAGCGCCCGTAACGACGGCCGAACGAACAGATTTCGCTTAGGGAGTAGGCTGGGGGCCTACTCGCTAAGCGAAATCCGTTCGTTCGGACCTGGGTTAGGACATAGGATACTTTTTCTCTATTCCCACGGAATCGAGACTTATGCGGGTAAAACCGCGAGGCGCAGCTATTCTGTTATAAAATCGCAGGTCAAGAGATTTCATTGCTTGTTATGTACCCATTCCTCGGAAAAATGATTTCAGTAAAAGGATTATTTTATACTAACAATGCCCATTCATATTCCAAGATCTTTTACGCAATTATTGTCATTGGCTATTATATATTGGTAACTAAGCTATAATTTGCTAGATTTTTCCTGCTAGGCTGCAGCTAACTTGAGATTTAACTGTAGATACCTAATCAAGTCTATTCAGATTAGGCTTTGAGGAACCAAAGGTAAGCTGCTTGTTATTAAAACATTGAGAGGAGGCTGGCCTTCTTCGTCGAATGAATACATAGTTAATATAATAGGTCTGTTTAAAGCATTAACCATAATATTTTTCTACTTTAGATAACATAACAGTTCTTTGAGAACTAGATCGGGTATCGTTAAGCAGTCAATAGAACTTGTTTATCTTGTTTACTTGATAAAGAAACATCTATTTATTCAGTTGCGATCATTCTTACTTCTACCAGTTTTAAAATATGATCGTCGTCTTATACACCTTCATAAATTGACTAAGCATTTATAACGACTTAAGTAAATAAATATGTGCCTTTTCCTCATCGGTGGGGAGAGACGGACATAAATAAAAAAAAACATTTAACTCATAAGACCGAATGAATCATTTAGATTTTAAAAAGTCGCTATTCGTGCCGTGCGTTCTTTTTGTAAACTACACAACTATAATACATTAATAACAGTGACATCGATGAGCAACCTGCTACCATGGATTCCGTACATGATTCTGGAACCCTGCGTTTTTTTTTTCTTGCGGTCCTGAATTTTGTAGTACTTACTATCAAAGAATTTCATATCTAAGCAGTTTGAAAACAAAATCCCGTGAACTGGATGACCATATCTGTTGTACACAATGATCACAGATGTCTGACCCTTTTTTGACCACTAGGAATAGAACTAAAGAAACAAAGATGAGAAAGTTTTTAATTTTAATGTTTTTATACTCATAAAAAAATCTGATGCTACGATGCTATTGGTTGACGAGATTTATATAGCGGCCGAGCGCTGCAAGTACAAATAGTCCTTACGGTGTACAGATATGAAATTCTTCGATAGTATTTCTATGGTAACAGTTTGTGAGTCGATCTTCCTCTCACTCTTTATATAAAGATATCTATCTCGATGTTTTGACAAGTCGTAAAAACCCAGGGCCAGGCTTACGCTTATAACTTTACGTCGCCAAAATAAATAATTTCGTATACTTACAGAAATATTCTCTAATGGAATGATGCCCCTGGGTTCTTTGTCCGTCGTGTATTCGAAGTAGTACAGGCAGTTGTCGTTGAGTATAAACCACCGTCTCTTCCACGACTTGTATCTGTAAGTTACAAAAAACGAGTGTTAGTGGACAGGTAGACAGATGCTTTCAAATAGACAAAAAAACAAAACACGTTAGTTTTGAATAGATCCACTCTATTGAACACCGAAACTATTAGGTTTTTTTTTTTTCAGTTTTGTATAGATTCTGGTGTATTGTTACGTTGAATCGGTTTTGCTGGGTTCAATTTTAGTGGCCATAATATCGAATAGAGTTTTTGAGTATTAAACTAATACTGAACTAATGTGTCATGTAACGAAGTTCAAAGGTATGAAATCATACCTATGTGATGTCATCGCATAATGCTTGTTTACGACTAACACGAGGATGCCAAAAATAAGGAAAAATAACACGCATTGAGCCGGAACTTATGCAAAAAACGGGGGCCACGTTTTTGTCATAAAATCTACCTTCTCGTTAGAACTCGATACTTAAGAGTTCACTGGACACTTGGCTTTGACATCCAGCGATGTCAGTAAGTATCGTAGTTGCAGATCATTATTTCTAACCAACTCACATGGAGGGAAGAATTCACATAATTACTTGTCTACTTAAATTATCTCCTAATTATTCATGTAGATAGGTATATTATTAGCGTGATCCTCACGCCCATGTGACTTCACGTTACTTGCGTGTTTTTAATGATGGGTAATAATGAGCACGTGGTAATTATAATACATATTACCATCTCACGTTTTAACGAGCTACATAACCATAGCAACACGCTACGCAAAATACTACGCATATTCTAATGTAAATTAATTTTATAATCATTAAAGTACTTATAGGTAAGGATTTATCAAAAACAAAAGGTAGGTAAATGGAATTTCCCACTTAAACGTCAGTGACCAGCAGTCACTTAAGAGTTGATACTCGAAATTATATTATTTCCTTCTGTATACGCAACGTTACATAATTTATAATGAAAACGTAAGCACTTGAAATCATTAATCTCAATGACATTTGTTAGGAAAAAGAAAGTGTAACGTGAGATCACACATCTTCGCGCTGTTTTTTTCCGTTTCCAAGCGAACAAAGCTCCAAAAGTTTTGAACGCGAGGTGAGTTAAACCAGGCCAACTGGCAAATCTGAAGTGAGTGTGAAGGGTTAAAGATCGCAGTCGTGCCAAATCTGACAGGTTACCGACTTTAGACGGGGTTATAAGCATTTATGTTTGCATTAAATGTTTTTTACAGTAATTTATAACGTTCGAAAAGGGAAGTAAAATAGGATTGCTTACCTTCCTCCCTGTTTCCACAGCCATCCTTCTTTGTCCGGGTTGAAGAAGGTATGCATGAGATCGTTGCCGTCGTCCTCCGGTATTTTGAATGGCTCCGTTTTTATCGACTCGTACAGCGACTGAAAAACCATTAAAAAGAAACTCAATAAAATATATTACCCAGTTAACACTGTAAACATCACTTACAATGTGTGAACCAAAATAAGTTCGTCTATTTAGGAGATAATATACACATAAATAAACAAATTAAAACTCCCATTTAGAGGCGCACATTAAAATACTTTTACCGTTCGTTGATGGACATAAAACCACCAGTTTAAACAAAAACTCACATTCAACTGTGACATTAAGATACTGATATTTATCGCGTAGTTACTTCACAGATAACGCCGCTAATGATTTCAGATTGTTTACAATGTTATTTACGTCAACTCGGGTTATTACCATACAGATTGTGATTTATCGTGATTATTTGAAAACTAATTATTATGAATTATTTATAGACACGAGCAAAACAACTCGCCCTTGACCTGTGCTGGTAAAAAATATAAGGAAACATAGTTGTAATGTGAATTTAATACGTTTCAAATACAATGTTAGCACTGCGGAACGTATTACTGCAGTATGTCAACTTTCGAACGATGTCGACTTAGTGCTGGCATCAATACAAGTAAACATTCCTATCTATTGCATTATTTATTTTTTACTTATCGATATTGATGTTTGCAAAGAAAAGGAAATTAAAAACTATGCGACGGCGGCGTGAGTTCAATTAGGCAACTGTTTTTATGACATTGCAATCAGGAAATGGCATTTCGCAGTGGTTTTTCGCGAAACACATTGTTGGTAGATACCTGCATGAATATGTAGATACTAACTAACTATACGAATCATAAATACGCATTAAAATAATCCCCGATTACACATTGTTTAGCATTGAAACGAAGTCAGAAACTCATTTACGAAAATTACTTCCATTTATTATTTATGTATGTAATACATACATACATAAATAATAAATGGAAGTAATTTTATATGATAGTATGGTAACAGACGGTATAGTAACAGTTATGGATTTAAACAAAACTAATTATATTATGTTATGAACGGCTACTAAGAACATAAGGATAGAGCCATAATCTCTATGACTAATAAATAAATTTATTTTATTTCATATTATTGGCGTTGTGTATAATTTTGTGACAAACAATGGTTTTGCGCAGCTGTAATTTTAACCGTAACAAAGCATATAATAAATAATATTTTACGAGGCGTAGGTAGTTACGTATGCCTACATAGATTAAAATAGTTAGGCAGTTACTTTTATAGAAGAGCCCACAGAAAAAATAGTTCGTATACCAATTAGCACTTAGAAAAAAAAACTGTAAAATAAAATGTATGGCGGTAACCTCGCATGCTGGTCATATTAACTAAAGGCACGCAGAGGTGACCTAAATGTTTCCTATACCTAACACGAAGCGCTAATTGTACTACAATGACGTCAGTAAAGGTAATATAGGCGGAGGAGCTAGAGCCACTCCGTCTAGGACGGAAAGGATTAAATTCCATGCCATACAAATCCGGAACGAGATGAACGTATTTATAGAACGATCTGGTGAAAATATAACAATCTATATTATAGCAACACTTTGTTTGTAACCATACTGTTGCAGCACTGTCCATTTTGTTGTAGTTATTGTTACACGAGAATCTCCCAGCACTCTCATTCAATCAAAATATATTAGTAAACATTAGATGACAATCAGTTGTGTGAACTGCCAGTTACAAAGGTGAGAGGAAGAGGCAAGGTTTAATAAACATGGTCGTACTCACCAAAAGTAACTCCTGAGGTAGATCTCCTCCGTTGTTGATCCCCCGGTTCATCGCCACAAACTGTTCCGGCAAAGGCTTGTCTTTTACGCTGGGGTTGTGAAGTGAAGTGTTCAACATTATTATCGCAAAACTTAGTACGTAACATGTGTCCGCGTTGGTGAAGATGTCCGGGTTTAGTTGGCAATATCTCTGAGCGAAACACTCCATCATACGATCGATCTTCTGCGCCTCGCCCGGTAGACGGAAACTCCACAAGAATTGTCTGTAATAGATAACACAAACACTTAAGTATCGGTCCATTACTCCCCGACTAAGCTACATACATAGCTCTTATGCGAAGCCTCGTTTTTAAACTTTCTATAAATAATAAGGACACAGTCGTCATTTTTCTGCAAGCCAGAAGAGAGTGTGAATGACCTTAGTGCAAAATGGTATGTCTGCCAAGTGAAACATTTCCGAATGCCAAGTGAAGACGAGTCTGCAGATGCCTGAATGGTTTATTTGTTTCATTCGACAAAAAGTAACTAATATGTTTGCAGCTTGTTTAAATGTATTCAAATAAGATAGACGGAAATCAAACATAGAACCAGAAAGTAGGTACTCTAGTTGAATGTAAATAATTAATTAAAACATTGAGGGCATAGTGGTTTTAGGAAGTCCCCGATGTTTAGGTTTTTTTTTTTTCATTCACTTCTTAGAAGTTGGAACAAGTAAACAAAGTCGAAACATAAACATATTTTTTTAATAATTACTAAAATACTCAACGATCTTATTTATTTATTTATTTATTTTATTATTTATGTACACACAGTAAAATACATACAGATACGGTAATACGGTAATTATTTTTAATTAAGATCGTTGAGTATTTAAGTCATTATCAAAAAAATATGTTTTTGTTTCGACTTTGTTTACTTGTTTGAAATGTAAAAATATTTCTTAATTAAACACATCTGTTTTCCCAGAAAATAACACGGTAATCTTTTTGTTTGCATACAAATTGCGAGGAAACAAGCGCCACAAATGAATTACTTACTGTAAGTAAATATTAAAAAGAGATTAGATTACAACTTCCTGTTTCAGGTTTAGGTGGTAATTGTTATGTTTCAGTATTACATTTATGTCACACGTTGTATCTACTTTTATTGCAGTTACTAGAACTCGATTTCGCCGAACCATGCGTGCGTGCGTGCGTGCGCGTGTGCGCGTGTGTGTGTGTGTGTGTGTGTGTGTGTGTGTGTGTGTGTGTGTGTGTGTGTGTGTGTGTGTGTGTGTGTAATGTGTGTAATGGAGTGGCTATTTGATCCAATTTCCAAGCAAAGGCTTCGCTTGTCAGCCAGGTTACGGGCGTAAACCTAGTTTATATTTCACCAAAGCCTGTATTAAAATAATTTTCTGATCAAAGAACACACTAATGTGTTACCGGCTACTTTAGCTAATATGCAGACTTTCTTCAACTCACCTGAGTGCCTGAACTAGTATGAGGTCCGTAAAGTCGTGTAATTCAACGAATGCTTTGAGCACCGCCTCATTAAATTCTGAACGTTCGCCGAGGTAGTCGCCTATCGCCGTCTTACTTAGACCTTCGCCTTTGTGAAGAAATTGCGCTACATCTTCGGGCGTCCTCTGCAGTAGACCGTTCTCGTACAGGTATTCGATACCTAAAAATAAATTGGTACATGTTAGCATAGTGAACAAAGTAATATATTAGTAAAATAGTGAGAACTTTATTCGCCCCCCAGGCATTGTCACTTGGCACAGATGCACAAAGAGAAAATTAAAGCACATACTTTTACAAACTTCAAATTCAGATCATGTGCGTGACTTGGACAAAGAAAAGTCTCAAACTACTAGGAATGCACAAATCGATCTTTATTTGCCAACAAGGCTTTCTACCTAACCCTACCGATAAATACATAATATAAATCGCCATTGAGTGGGCGTCCATGTATCAGATAAATTACAGAAGCGTACCTAAAATTGGGTTTTTAAACGATATCAATCGTAGGTTCATAATTTTCCTTCCTCAATTTATATTCTCGTCATTCATACCGAAACATCCTTGTGCGGTGGAATATAAATTATCTACTTATTAATTGGAATACAATTTCGAATGTTCCATCTTGAAGGTGAAGTCTATTGAAAACACAGACTAGTGGTTCACGGCGGCGATATGCAAACTGTCGTGAAAGCGAGCGGTGACCGCGCCTGCACCCATTTAGAGCTGCAATCGTAGGAGCAATGGAATGCAACTTCCATTCAAACAATACCCGCTATACGAACGCTAAATGCCGACTTTTCAATACCAAGCTAAACATTTGTAACAGCAAGTTTAAATGACTGCATAAACCCTGATAGATACTTAAGAAATTGCAAAGAAATATAAGCTGCAAGAGGGAAACGTATCTTAGAGTAATACTGAAACATTATGCCTACATAGACAAAACCAAAGTAGGATGCAAGAGACCCAAGACCGGAAAGAATAGCATGCAATAGAGGAGACCTACACGCAACTTTGGGTGGATGCGGGTTAAAGAGAGAGAGTGATAAAACAATACCAGATCCTATTTAATATTTCGTTCACAAATTACTATCTCCATTTAAACCAAACCAATGCTCTATACAATTTTAATGCTTGCGTCACGATGGTTCTGCGTACAAAATCCTAATGGTCTGCGTCTTAAATGACGTCATCCGCCCCCACACTGAGCCAGGAGCTTCAATGGGGGGTAATAAGCGTGGGTTGCGAATTTCAGGCTCCGCTTGTGAGTAAATGCCAAAAGTTACACACAAAAACAAAGTATTTTGCGGCTAGCCAAGGAAACCCTATCTATAACAAAGATTAATCAACCAGTGTGATGTTAGGAGTATTACGAAGATTTTTCTCCATCGAAATTTTTTATATCCTATACGGTAGTCGGTTTAACAGACGATAAATATGAGCAATTTATCTTCCGTATCGTGTATGTCGGGAGAGTGTGCACTTTGGTTGTTTTATAAATCTCGGTGTCGACTGGGGCTTCCATCTTGCGGCATGCAAAATTGCAGATAGCAGCATGACGGATCGTTGGTGCTAAGTGAGCGAGAACCGGAGCAACCGTGTGACGCTCGCAACAATAACAAGCTTGTTAGCGATAGCGCACTGGCGTCGGGGAAAATACGAAACCGATCGATATTTTGATTCAGAAACCTTTGAATGTAATTTGGAAATAGCTGAGATGGCGTTTTTGTGTGGGAATATATTGTGACAATTCAAATAACAAATCAAGGATCACAAAATATTGAAGAATTTAACAGACATTTTCCGAATGAAGGCCAAAATGAAAAGTTAGATCACGTAAGACCTGTTTCACGACTCGCTGAATTTTTCAAGCTTTATTATTTGGACTAGTAATTTCCCAACGACTGACTTTATCGGTTGAATTTTACATAATTCATCAATTGTTTCAGATTTCAGTCGTAGAACTTGTTATGGAAACTGCAATAATGACACGGTTTATGCGTAACCGAGTAAACTAACGATTATGCTGATAAACAACATGATTAATGATAATAGATGCATGACAGTCTTCTGTAGTCTAAAGTCCATTTTCTTTGTATGCTAACGAAACGAACTTAACAGGAAAAGTATATACGAGAAAGAAACGCTGGACAGTTTATTCGTCGAGAACAATGAAAGCACGTTGAATTATTTCCCGAGGGAAAGAAGCCATTGGAGTCACGTATTTTACGTAATTTGAATTATAAATGCATATATTTATTATATGCGATGAATAGGGCTAGAGTTATGCAATTACTGGGGACAATCATGTCTGATGTCTCGTCCATAACAGTTGTTGCTTCACAGTCAAATAAATATTTAATAGCGTCAGGTATTTTCAGTCCATGTTTATTGATTGCCGTTGTTGCTTTCTTTTTCTATCGTATTTCTAATGAAGCAATTTATATTTCAGGTGATTTCAATCATGAAAAATTATGGAGATGCACCAACTTTTTGCAACAATCTAGAAACAGCACAATTTAGGTCAAAAGTTAAGGCCCGAACTACCGATACCGACGGATTCCCAATCAATGCACAGGTATTCTACCAGATTTAAACAGATCACAGATTGGACGTGAACCCAATCAACATGTCGAATTGGGTTATAATCTGAAAGGCTTATATCACTTTATAAATTATATTGACCCTACTTTCCCGTCTTTACAGTTTCAAGAATGTTACTTAACGGTGCAACATTGACTAATATAACAACGAATTCTACGAACGGTAGTTACTGATTCTTGGAGTTGGAAGCAGATATTGAGAAATATTACTTAGTAAATCCATCCAGCTGCAAATAATGCTGAGTTACTGTTCATGCAGAGAGATTTTGCACATTCCGCGTTCAGTCATCATTATATAGTTATTTTGTTATTTACTTATGTCTCTTGATGATCTTTAGTTCCATTTGCCTGGTTTACTGCTATTACTTCTCCATCTAATCACGTAGGTTGTGTGGAAGCACTATTATAAAGCTATTAAGTTTTTCTATAAATAGTGACCATATTTATGATTCTGAAAGAGCGAGATTACCCTTTACCGTAACGTCGCCGCCATAATCCAGCATGGCTAATCCTGATGCGAAGCCAGCTTACCGCGCAGAAATAATGTTACCGCGTAAAGCCGGTCACAAAATGCTTTGAATTATAAACAAACGGTAGTGCACATGTTCTGGATCATTTTAATTTTACTTAAACAAAATATTAAATTGTTATTTGCTAACTGTAATTTGACTGATACACAATATCATTCATGAAAAACTCGATAAAGTTTGATTGACCCCTTTCCTACAGTTCTTTTGTTATTTGGAAAAAGGATAATAGCTCTCACATAAAGTTGTGTCCCAATTCACAAGATGACGTCATTAGGAACTTGTGCAACCAGGTGTTGTGTACAACTACATCCCATTACGCCTGCTCTTGAGAATAGGAGTACTCGAGCGTCTGCCGAGCTTGGAGCATGTATTCAGAAGACCTCGTGCCTTACATCTAACCTCTCGTGAAGCTAGTTGTTACTGTCAACATGACCTAATTAGTTCCGGAACACTGGCTGAAGTATCTTACAAGCGAGACACGTAAAAAGATTAACGCATTAACTAATAATACGAAAAGTCAGCTAGAGAACCCGTATTATTAAAAAATGCTGAGGTACTTAAACGCCAAGCCAGTACATGTTCTTGTAAAAACTCTTCATTTCCCTCTAATGCGGGCAGATGATTTATTACCATATCGAAAGCGTTCTTGATCGCGGTAATTTGTTCCGTTACTTGCAGAAAACTAATCTATATCAAGTCCACCTACCAGAGTTAATTACAGGATGGCGACTACTGTTGCCGATTACATCTAAAGTTGTAGCAAATCTAAGTGATCGAGTTTACTAGACATCATCACGTGAGCGCAATGAGGCATAACATGAACATACATTAAGTTGAAAGAGCTGAACTCTTCAGTCACATACTCCTCGAAATCTCGAAATCTTTTAGTGACTTATTAGAAGATATTCTCACAGATAAAAACGAAGAAAATTGGAAAGCAATAGACTATGAAAGAAACATATTAAGTTTAAAAAAAAATCTTGTTTGTATATCGATTAGCTGAACAAACATTCACCCTGCCAAGATTAACAAGCGGATCAAGGTTTCGACGCCATTTTGCTATGTGGTATCAAAAACATAGCTTGGAAAGATTTTTTGAAGAATATATTTTTAAAATATGAGGTATCGGAAGATTCGATTAATTCCGATCAAAAAGTACCTAGTGGAAGATATCAAAGTGACGCAGCTATTTTAGTTTACTAGAACGTGCTATAATGGGTTTTTCAAGGACAATAAGCGCACGAGATAGCTGGTAACTAATGAAAGACGTGTGTAAAATAACATTTACAACTTTTTAGTTATTACTAGTTTACTAATTTAAAATAACTGTGTGATCACAACAAAATTAGAAGAGGGTTCAGTCAGCAAAGAAAATTAAAATACTTTTGTTATATTATGAACCGCAGGACATTTATCTAATTTAAGATAGTAATCTATAAAACTCGGGAGTTTTCCGTTAGACAGGTGTTAAAGTGCAGGAATAGAACAATTTGCAGAATATGTCGTCCGACCGGGCCGTGGGAACGCCGCACCTGCCGCATCGAATAGCATTGTACCAAGAATTCCACCTCTTTTTACCGCCATTATTTTAATGATAAGAACCACATTAAAAGTCCCGTAATTGCTTCATGTTTTAATTCCAGCATATATGTATATTCCGAAATCCCTAATACAACGCAGAAACCCAATCCCATAACATGAAGCAAAGAAAAATTATCTGCATTGGGGATTGTGAAACCTTGAAGGCAAGCCAAAAATCATAATGCATTGTCTACCATATAAAAATGCCTAACCAACACATACAATAAAAGTGTCTGGACCGTTAAGTGTTTCGAGTTAAAGAAGTCTAGAACTATATCTGAGTCTTTTACTGTTCTCTTATTTACATTGAAAACTTCTTTTACCATAGTATTTCTGTGTCCTTTACCAGACCTCATGTATTTCACTACTTATTTATAGATAACGATAAGCAGATAAGCACAGAAATAACTTCAGCAACAGAAAAGTTAAAATGTTTTTAATAAAACCGCGGCGCCATCGCCACAGGAATTTGTAGTCAGATTGTATGGAATTCTTCAGCGAGCCAGTAATTTAATTCCACGAGCTCTTAAATACGTATTCCTATAATATATATCCTATACATATAAATGAGAAAACACGTCCCAACCCAATGTGACCGATTTATAATAAAGAAAGGCCAGTATCGTTCATACGAAAACCTACTTCGATACTTTCTCTATTCCAGTAATTGAAACGAACGGCTATGCTGCTAGTTTTTGTGAGACACGGAGCAGGTATTACGGGCTACGGCCCTTAATCAAACGAGCATGTCGGACTCTCTCTAGAACGTATGTATTTGATTTTTTGCTTACCTTTCTTGGGGTCCATGTTGAATTTCTTTCTCCCTATACTCATCTGCTTGGCTTTACTGTTTTGCTTACACTCCTCCTGCCCATCCAGAGCCTCCAGCTCCGCGACCACTTCACCGAGCTCATCTTTGAGTTGCTGTAACAAAGAAAATTAAGGTTAATTGAGGTATACCTACACAAACATACATCATTTAGATTTTTTCCTATCTCTATCTCTATTTTTGCCTTTCTCTGGTTCGAGACTGAGCTGACGAACTAAAAGAACGACCTAGTTCGCTAAGGAGCTGTGAACTAAACTGAGCGCTCCAGGTCGCGAACTACATATTATTTGCAAGACTACTCTATACTCTACTAAAGTTTGAGTATGTAGTTACGGACGACCTAGGTAGTTCTTCAAATATTGGTTTATATTTGAGAATACCTATTTTAAATAAATAATGTATGTATTAACATAATGTTTTTATTCAAGATCCTTCCAATTAAAATAAATACAGAATACTCATTCGCAATTTTTTTGAATACGGGTTGAGGTCAGGCCGCAGATCTAACTGAGGCTTTCAATTCCATCGGCATTCCTATTGCAGATCATATATTAAATAAACACTTTGGTGTCAGTGGCGAGCGTGAGTGGCAACCGGCGACCACAAGGCGAACCGCAAGACGCAGCGCATTCTACGTTGCAGCCGCAAGCGCAGCGTGGTGTTAGATTCAGAATACGAGCCCGGTCGTATTCTGAATCAGAGATATTCGCAGATACGAGGCCTTCTGACGTTATTTGCATATTACATGCGTCACTATCCTTACTCCTTTTATTTTACTGTACAATATCGATTCGAGAGTCAAGGTATTTTCCTTGAAATATTTTTTTACATCCAGTCAAGTGTTACGTTTGCTTTGTCTCACGAAGTCTTTTGGCGACATAATATTTCATAAACTATTAGGGCATCATAGCTGTTGTTGATTACCATTTAAAATTATCAAAACCACTGCTATCATTTACCCTTCCTTCAACCTAATATGAAGTAAACCTCAAATAGTAAGGTACTCCGAAATTGATGTTTAATCATAAGACGTAGATGACAAGATGAAAGTTCCGGCAAATTTTGCCTACAAACTATTTAGGCAAATCACTTCAAGTAATATCATGTCATACAAAAAGTGTTCTCTAGCCTGTTGAGAAGGTAACACGAATGAAGTCGTGCAGCTCACTATGAGAATTAATTACAAAATGCAAAGGAATAATAACCAGCTACTTATTACCTACACGAGCCAGACCAAACGCAAGCCCAGTTGAAAATCACAAAGACAAACGAACTGGGAACAATGACCGAAAGTAGGTAGCTAGTTTCGTTAGTTCTTCGCGTTTGCATGGTTATTTTGCTGTACAACCCTGTACCTTTCGGGGAAACTGCTTTGTTGTAAGCATGCAATTTGGATGTATAGTGCTTGATATTTTGTTTTCATTGACCTTGAATTATGCCGTCTGCATGCACTTTCCGTTCTATGTATAGAATGTTCATGACAATCGTCAATATTTCTTTGTTTGATCAAGTATTGACATTAGCAATAATCGAGTCAGTTAATTTCAAATCAAGATCTTACTGCCGCGTCTATGATTGACAGTACAGCTGTTTGCATCCGTATTATTACGATTTCTGTTATGATTCCAACCTATTGTATTAACTGTGACTGCATTGTTCGTCTCAGACGCAAAATGACCACTTCGCAAAATGTCCCTTTCGTAAAATCTTCAATTCTCAGAATGTCTTTTTCGCAACTTGACCACTTCACAAAATGTGCCTTTTTTCCAATGCACATTCAATCCTTCATACCAGTACAACCTCGGTAAAGTGCGACTCGGATTCGCGCACAGAGGGTTACATTATAATCTTTTATTCACATAGGTAGGTAGGTAGGGTACATTTATACATACAAATAAAAATAAAGGACAGAAATTGAATCTTTTGCGGCGATTGATTTACACGCCATCACGGTTTTTAAGTAAAAAAAAGAAAAAAATATATACAAAAAAATATATATTATGTATTGGTAACACATAAAACAATTATGATGAGGGTCATTATTGTTTTAAGTGTTACTAATACATAAACTCATAATTTGCCTAGTTTTATTTTGAAAACTTGTGTTTTGAGATAAATACTTAAGGCGCGATAATCACGAAAATGAACATCACTTAATACTTATCACTTTTTTTTTTGTTGCTGACTTCCTTGGAAAAAAAAATGAATATCGCAAACGATTCAAATTCTGTTTTTTTTAGTTTTACGAAAGGGACATTTTGAGAAGTGGTCATTTAGCGACTGATTCCATTGTGCTAGCATTATAAACAGCTAGGCAGCCGCATAGAGCAGAATTCCTAATCCTGTAAAACTATAGTCGTGATCGAGTTTTATGAAAATTTTATAGGAAACGGAAATTACATTTTCATAATCTCAAGGGCTGTTGATAGTTGACAGTTTTCGTCATTTTACTAGGGATGACTAATCAGATAGCCCGATATCTGAAAGCAACAACAGAGGACTTATCAATTGGCAGGCATAGCCCGCAGTCTCCAAAAGGACCAGTGAATACCCTGTAATAGAAGCTCAAACAAGCACACAAAGGCCGTTCGTCGCCACGGTCTGGCAACGCTAACATTATTTGCGGTTCGCTACCTATTCCCCCAGGAGAAATGATACCGGCCTTCCTTGTCTAGACGATGAAATAAGCTCATAGGGAGCTACATTTCAAGTAAGTAATAAACTTTAAGTACAAACGTATGGTTATTGGTTAAAAGCCCGTGTGCTCGCCAAACACTTTAGACATCATTAATCTACTAATGGGTTACAGGCTAATCATCGAATATTATACTATGAAATTATCTGATAATTGGCTGTAGTGCTTGATGCGCCTACCATAATAACACTGAGAGCTCTTCACTATCAAAATAGTGATGTGCTGCTGCCGTAATTATTATTTTAAGCTAATTAATTAGCTTAAAATGTGTCTTATAATGAGTACCTGGTCAGTCACGCAAAACAAAACCTCATGTATGTTAAAATAAACATGGCTACGAGGTCAAAGTTCGGATAATAGAACAGAGTTTAGAGCGTATTGAACCTCGCAATGGAGGAATGAAGTAAACAATAACCTGCTGACGACGTTTATAGAATTGCAATTTACATTAGCTTTACAAGTCGACAAGCATTCCTAAACTAACAACCAGAATAAATTAGTATTGTAGCCGCAAACAAAGGGCACCTGCTCCTAACAAGGTTATTTTCAGGCAAGCTCAGTTAGATGTTACCCTTAGTTGTAACATTTATAACAGAATGCAGAATCCTTCTAAGGGTAAAATAATGAGATTGACAATAATTTGATTCTCATTTATAGTGTTTCCAAGTGTAGGCCCGCACTCTGGCTTAATGCCGTCTAGACGGGTTTTTGCCCTGCAAATGTAGCAGGTGACTGAATTCCTATAAGTAGGAAAAAGCCGGATGCACTAAAGCCGCTTTTTGTACGAAAGGCTTTAAGAGTTAGAGTGAACTTCTATGACGACTATTGTCGAACGTTCACGATGAAGGTGAATATTTTTTTGGGGACAGATTTTATTTATTCAATAGTCTGAACATAAAAGATTATTATTTATCAAAAATAACGAATCTTCCTTCCGGTGGCTGCGTTAAATGAAAGGTCTGCGTTGATAAATCACAAACAAGTGACGACCTAACTAAACAATGACAAAACACGTATCGTGTCATGATTCATCCCAATTTATGCGACACAATAATAATTGAAAATTGGAGATTCTGAGTAACTACTGCTGTTGCCCAAAGGAAGTGACAGATACTGATAGCCTGATGTTTTATTAAATAATTATTTTGAGATCAACATTTCCAATTGTCGGTAAATACTGTGTGGTGAACTGGTGAATCAGTGATGCACCCAGCATTGCAGTAAAATATTGATGATTAAATGATTCATCATTCAAAAAAGCAAACGTTTGTATACATTCTTATGAAATTCAGCATATTTTAGTGAGAATAACCGCATTTACTACTAATCAATCTCGCAACACTACCTCTTATACACTTTCGCCAAGATATTTACAAATGAACCTTTCACCCGATATAATATCATCAAAAGTGAATGCTATGAATTCGCTACGGGTTACATTGGCACATCAACACCTGTTCATTTCAGATTGCCAATTTTATTTTAATCGTTAATTTTACATTCATTATTCGTTTAGTAAGTATCTATTATATAGGTGTTTGTACTTTATTGGATGGTTTCCTGTTCTATACGGTAACGTTTTTAGATAATCGTGCAAATTGAAAAGACCTATGTAGTATCCCCAGCGTCGCAAAGTCTAATTACAGTCAGGCATTCGATCAAAGGCATTATCTCGTTCAGACTTATTGAACGGATATCGGTCTAATTCAATAGGACACACGATGTGTTGCAAGGTTTCTATAAGAAGATGTGAAGCTCTAAATTGTATGCCTAAGTCCACATGACATCGTGATCACAAAGATTTGTTACAGCGTCGGCTCATTTGGATGCAATGTGAGCTGAGCCCGTAATGGATGGCGATTAAGTCTCGCGCCGTATAAATAGCTAGGGACACGAATACCCTGGTGTTGCAGCAATTGTGAAGATATAGCAACAACACGTGGTTTGACTTTAAATACGCACGTCATAAAATGACGCTTTGTGAAGGCAAATCCTTATGTGTGTATACCATAGGTATTATTTCTATGTCTATGGTGCATACGTTTCATTGTAATGGATATGACTCAAAACTAAAATGATTCACTATTGTTTTGACGGCAATTAAAAATTAAGTATGGGTAAATTCGACGTGCCTTTTAAAAGTTAAGCGCTGTGGTTTTCTGTCTTGAACGGAAGCTGTTCTAGGTGGTAAATAAATGCTGTTAGTTAACTGTACGGCCTATCTGTACTCTCTACAGTTATTGTATGATGTTACTTAACATTGTTAGCTATAATTTATTTATAATAATTTGAACATTCTATTTCATGTTCAAAGGTTATATAAACTTATTTAGTCACAGTTACATGAAGAGATAAATATAACCATTTTTGTAATAACAGTCAGAGTGAGCCATATCCGTTATTATAAACAATTGAACTCTACGAAAGTGTGACCCCGGTCCGCGGTATTATATAACATTTATTTAGTAACAGATTAACTTTCTACGATTTTTAAATATCGAATAATGTTACGATCTACAGACGACATCACGCTACGATTCCACAAGAGGCGTATCGAATGATTTGCCTTTAAAATTCGATTTCATTAACCATTCGTTAAATAGTTCAAATGAAACAAATTCATCTGAAGTGGTCTTGAATAACGAATATTTAATTCGTCAATTGGGCGACGTAGCATGATTGAAACACAATTTAAAAACTGTGATCAATGGTAGTCGATGAAAAGGGCCCACATCGATCGGGGTTCCGACATTGATAAATCAAACCTGTATAGCTTTTGAATTTATTGACATTTGACCCAAAGATTGAGCAATAAAAAAGCCAATAACATTTTCTCAATGAGGGGAATATTTCGAGCCGGGTTGTTACGCGTTGTTCATCAATATGACGTGAGTTGCCACATGTGACTAATTACTCAATGTTTAAAATACATCTCGACAAATGAGAAGCACATATGGGACTAGTTCCTCGTGTTACACACTATTTATAGTTAATTAGTAAAAACAAATCAATGAACTTTAAGTAACATTTATGAAATTAAGCACCGCCCCTAAAGGCTTGTGCAGACCAGCGCGACTCAAACAATGCAATTTCTAAGAAAACTGTACGGTATAACAATAACCGGCGTCGCGTCGCGCGACAAGTCGCGCTGATCTGCACAAGCCTTAAAGTAGCAACTTTTAATGAATCACGTAAAAGATGTAGAAATGTAGAATGCCATTGTAAATCGATGGTAGCATGTATAATTTTCACTAGGTTGCCGAGCACATTATCAAGACGACTCCGGGCTTGGCAATTCAAGAATTACGTGAGGAAATCGGGGGCATTACTAAACCAAACATATTCCCCGTGACTTAAAACAGTTGCCATGTAAAATTATTTTAAGTAATTAATATTTACAACATAAAATAGCGTCAGGAATAAGGAAAAACAAGTGTACCACGGGAGCTGCGTATTAGTCACATAAATCACTACTTCGCAAACGGTTCCAATTGTATTATTTGTGCAATCATCTTGATGAAATCTACTGAGAGTGGACTATAAATCTAAATCAAGTAACCATGCAGCGAGCAATCATGTAATTCAAACTGCAAAGGTCTATTTGCAATTTCATCAATTGCATATATGCCTTTTATATAGGCGTTGTTATTTAATTAGGGACTTTTGTAGCATTGTGTTTATTCTTAGCTACATGGCAGAGGTGTTCGGATCCTTCATGTGACATTGGCGGCACGTAACGAAAGCGAGCACGCGAATCCTTAGAGACTTTCCCCTATTAATTCACTTTCCCGACGCTGCGCTGTTTGACTCCAATTTTGTAGAGAGATCGATTCGGTGTTGTTATCTTTTGATTGCCAATATTCTAGACACGTATTTCTTCTTAGTTTCGAAGTCTTGTTTACGATGTCATTTATAGGAAAGGTTTACGAATAGGTACAACCGTAAAAAATATGAAAATGGTTGTTCAGAGAAGTGATTAATTAAACATTTGCGCCAAAGTTGAAGTTGATATCGCATGGCATTTGAAAAAGAAAGGCTTCCGACAGAATGTTGGTAATTACCCACACAAGTGTTGTTTAAAAGGTAAAGTTCATCATAACTCCGTAAGCCGTATTAGGTTGGTTGACTGTGGGTTGGGTTACGCAGGCAGTCCGTGCCACGTGACTCACGTGAACAAACAGTTCCCTCGACAAGTGAACCGTTGGGGCGGATGCATATTTACAAACTTTGCTTCCGCGTCCCCACTAAAATATTATCTTTACGTAACGACAAAAATAAACCTAAGTAAGGTGTGGTCGGAACACCACATTATTGACTACAAATTGTAGTTAAAAGGTTCTAAAATATTGAAAGCTTTTTAAGAGACATTTAATTTATAAATAAACTAAGAGTCCAGTGACTCAGAACATAACCAAAAATACCTTGAAGATGGACAAAAATACATACAGAAGATACAATAATTCTGAGAAGTCTTTGACAGACAAACTCTGTGTCAGTATATTTTGAAAAGATACGTTTACACTTGGTTTAAACAGACTGTCTACAAACGTACTAAGTAAAGAAACTAAATAGGTTCAGGTCAGAGAGAAGTAAACCACACGACTAGACACGGCGTTTTAAATATAGAGCCGTCAGTTTAAAATGTACAGTTAACGTTTCTAACAATAGCTTTCAGGTCAATACTTAGCCCTTAACGACACGGTCCATCGGCTAATGGCGTGGCTAATGTATGCCGAGCTATAAATATATAGCATATATTATTAGGGCGCAGGCGTTTTCATATAATTTATTAGCTATGCAGCGTTAGCAACGATTAATAAAATTTTGATAATATGCTAACGAGAATAGATTAGTATTCGTAGAGATATCAGAACTCACAATTTATAGAAATGATTGAACACGATTAGGATTGAGTTTATTACCAAAGGTTCGCTAATGGGATTTTAATGTATCAATCATAATGTAGTCATATTTAGCTACTACGCCGCATTAGATTGGACCGGTTTGAGATGCACGCGCGCCGAGGTGAATCGCCTCAGAACGTAATGTGAACAGTTCCTGGCAGTGTTCCCAACCGCAGCAACAAATTATACTATTGTCATTGCACGCAAACGTACTGCCATAACGACCTTCACACCCATACCAACCGGAGAACTAGAGTTCCGTTAATATCATACCGATGCTAAATTAATTCAATTCACGCTCAGCTCAGGGTTACATCTACGAAGACATTGGGTAAACAAATAATTAGCCAAGACTATTGGCAGCAAAATAGCTTCATCAACAAATCAAGTGATGAACATTAGGTCAAGGAATATTATAAAGTTCAATTGGAAGCAGCATCGTTGAAACCAGCTACAAACTGAGCCCTTGCTGTGATTGTGAAAATAATTTAATCAGTCCAAATTTTTCCCACATTGAAGAATTAATTTATTTCGATTTTCTATCCTTTCTAAAGCTTTGGTGAAACATAAAAACCACTCATTATTATTGGAGAGATCAAGGGTCTACGAATTTAAATATAGATTTTTAAAACACGAAGGCTTTGCCTTGATCTTCAAAGTGGAATTTCTGGGCAATTGAACTCGCAATTACATCCCGAACAGTCGTTTTCATTAAGCACTTCAGAAGCTTCATCATCGATGGAAAATTATTCTTTTACTTTATGTTTGCATCCCAAAGGCAACCGGGAAGGGTTCCAACTAGGTGTATTTTTGGTACTTTTAGTGGCTGGCCCAGTGATATTTACCATCCAGAATTGTCAGCCAGCTGAACTATTATTGGAGTTACCATTTTTGAATGAACTGTGACCTTTCGCGACTTTGCGTTCCTTGAACCGCAATAAGATACAACATTCATGTGACGCTGGATGCATTGAATATGATGAATGAATGAATGAGTGAAATGCTCCGACCCCAGCGTGGATTAACCAGGTCTCGATAAATAGAATGAACCCCAAGTCTGCACTAGCCCCTTGGAGCGTCAAGCTTCATGGGGCTACAGAGGCCATTGCATGTCAAGGAGTAGACCGGGGGGCGCGGTTATGGTAGGGAAGACGTGCCCTAAGGATAAGGAAGTATTTGCGAGCCGTACCGGATATGCATCCTAGAGTAGGCAATGGAATACTGGAGAGACGAGTGATCTATGGATGGACATTTTTTAACGACGGCGCATCTCCTCTTTGCTATTTCCAATGTTTTTGTCTGAGGTTCTGGCTGCTATCAGGTTTGTTGTAAATCTCGCTAGCAGTCTTCTTAAACTTATCTCGGTCTTCAGCCCTGTCCATCCAAAGAATGATTTCCTTGTAGTAAGTCATGTTTTAGGTTGCTATTTTATGCGTAAATAGGTCGACCGGCTTTCTTGGATTTAGTCTTGTACTGTGCAGCATGCATTGAATATGATGTCAAAATAATATCCAAAATATCGTCTCACATATCTAATATTTAGATATCGTATATCGTCACCAAGTGTCCTTACTTATAAATATTTATTATCAAGGCATAAAATAAAATGAATGTATAAATTACATTCATTTTATTACAAATCTTTCGAAAACTGGGCCAAGAACAGTATTGAAACATGCTGAACGCAGCCGCTACGGCGAAAGGAGGATGAACTTAAACATCTCTAAAATACTTTCAAGGATACAGTGGCTAACAATGGGCGATATAAAGTAATCTATGGAAACGATTAATTGCTAGTTTCCACATAACCTCAACAATGTATCGCGAAATTAGTACATTATTTTTCTATACATTATTAAGTATCGACGCTAAACAACCCGGTAGACTAGAACTGGCGTTGTGAAAGTAATTAATTACTACCAACTTATCATTGACACGAAATCTAAGTGCGATTTCTATAGTTTTTCATGTCCAACGTTTTAATTATTGGTTATTGCAGAAGTGATTTAGCATTACCTCATACGTATCAGTTCAAAATAACTATAGCATGTATTTTAAGATTCCTAGTATGGCTGAGTTAGCCGGTATTTTATAACCAGTTTCGAATACTTTATTATGATATTATTCATGCAGACAGTGCATTTGCGCGAACCGCTCCAGTTAACGCAGACTTTGCTAATTTTTTCACGTATATTGCGCAATCGTGTAACACAATGTATGTTATGTTAATTACATATCTTCGATTTTGTTATACTTCAATCTCGTCACAGTTCAGTTCATCCATATATTTGTGAGTGATATCTCCAAATCGATACTAATCAAAGTACTTGTCGTTACTAAACTTTGATACTTGATATACACAACGAATATACAAAAATCTTATTCATCTTATTCATTCAAATGCATACACTAAATTAATATCATTATTATACAGGACTTTTGTACTCTCTTGAAATAGTAGCGAAACTTAATCAAGAGAACTTGGTTGCGAGAGGACCATACGATTTTACGCGAGATTCTGTCCGTAATAACTTTTGCAATCTCTTCCGCCACGTAGAAACTTTGCTTACAGACAAACTTGACTCTTTCTTGTGACTTAATTAAATCAAGAATAAGTAGTTCCTTAAAATTTACCTTATTTCGATAGCCTAACTTTACCTCGCTCGTTTGGTGATAATGATGAGGAAACCTTCAGACACCCAGTAACTTTAGGGCGGCTTTCTTTCTTTCGTTAACTCCGAAAATCCTAGAACTATGCATTGTATCTTTCAGTTTTCATGAAACAGTGCAGGAAAAAACTCCAATCGTCTGTAATAAAACGCGACACATACTTAAAGAACCAACGTCGTTGTATCTAGCTATATTGACTGGGATATAAATAGAACGATCACAAAAGATCTGCGTTTTTATTTTAAGTGATGGAATCCGTTTACGTTCACTTGCCATCGAAGGAAATATGGCTATCTTAGGAAATCTTTAACAGTAGAAGTTTCATCTACATCTTTATTAATTCCTAGAATATAATTCCCGTTTATTTAGCGCCTGATGTGGTAATGACATAAGAATGTTCTAACGTAAAATGACATCAGTTGAATGCGGCTAGGCTACGTGGAACGCGACCTTCAGGTGTGGCCGGTGAAGTGAATAACAACATGTCACAGACTTTGTATAAGTGATTGTTACATTAGTTTAATGCAATGAGACGGTATGCCTTCGTCGGGTACCATGACAGTTCATTCGATTACCATGGAGACAACGGCGAGTCATTACTCGGTGTTCATGATTAGAATTGGTTGTGTTAGGAAATGGAACGAAACTAAATCAATCTGCCTAGCCTTTTTCTCAACTATGTTGGGGTCAGCTTCTAGTCTAACCAAATGAAGCTGAATACCAGTATTTTACATGGAGCGATTCCCTATCAGACCTCCACAACCCAGTAACTGAGTAACACGATACCCCTTGGCAAGAGTGGTTGTCAGACTTTTGGGCCTCTCTTTGCCCGACTAACGACTGTCAAAGATTTACGATGAATGGTATTATGTAATACTCGTAGGTATTGCTTGAAATATGTATTAGGTCAGAGATGACTATAATTTTATTGGGAATTTGTCACGTTTAGAACCAAACTAAACAATTCGCCGTGAATTGTGACATGTACGCTATTCAATGAAGGTACCTAGTTTGAGGTAATATGAAAGCTTGAGCTGTGAAGTTTACCCATTATGTAAACATGACCTATTGGATAAAACTTCTGATTTTTGATAGTGTACCATCTTTCCTCTCGCTTTCCTGCAATCTGTGCGAGTGTTTTCGTGAAAAGGGACGGAAGTGTGTAACAGGAAGCCGAAGAAGCGCGCGCTATTTGATTTGAACAATGAGCGCGCGCGGTACTAGATTTGGCCGTCAGGTGGTACCAACCCATTTTCCGAGAGGTTGTCAACAGGGTGATGATAATGATGGTGATGAAGATGACAACGGCGATGGCGATGGCAATGAATATGACGATAACGATGACTATGAAGATGGCGATGACGATGACAATGGCGATGACGATGGTTTATATTATATGTATACGTCAGCCAAGATCTCAGATGTTACACATCATAATTATTATGCGACTAGTGTAAGGCTCGCTCGTTTTTATTTTTTAGAATTCAGGTTTTTTATTAATTAATGCTAATGTAGTCAAAAATATGGCTGCAATTAGGTTAGGCACCAAAGACTATGTTTAACACGAAGTTACGGTAAAACGTGAAAAGAATTGAACCGGATTAAAAATCCCCGAACCACAGCCGCGATTAATAACCCATGATGCAGGAATTTTAATAAAGATTTCATATGCGGTTTGTACACAACTTAGTTGTTATAACCCAGCGAGCGTGTTTCCTGCGAGTTAAAATAAGTACTGTAAAAATAAAAAGTGATTCACCAGTTTCCACGCACAAACGAAAGGGTACTTTGGCCTTTGCCTTTACTACTGAACTTTAAATAACCCTTCTTACCAGAAGGGTTATTTAAAGTTTATAGATCATAATAGTAAAAACTCTATCAATACGATCACTCTTCTAAAAACATTTTAGATTTAGGTTCTAAATTCATACACAGGTAGGTATTTACATGCCTGTAAGTGAACCTGTCCAGAATGTGTAAATTAAATTTAGTATACTGCGCAAAATAAACTCTTATTCATTATTTATTTATTCTTTTCTGCCCACATCTTGTTGCTAATTATCTTCTAAAACACAACGCGTTGAAGCGAACAAACTTCGCACAAGTTCTGTTAGAAGTTCTCATTTTAGAAAATATTATTTTCCATCTATGTAACATGTATTGTGTTGTCTACGCAAGTGACTCGGCGAGCAGTACTGGGCAACTATAGAACTTTATTACACTTTATTTGCTTGCGACTGGCATTCATTCTTTCCAAGAAAGGTGGCGGGTACCATGGGCGAACGCCGGCTGATTGTAGATGTAAAAAAAGATTTTTGATCTGAATGCCAACTATGTATCTACAAAAACATTGATTGTATTGTAATTTATTCTATTTCTAACCTTGTGAATAGTTCTTTCTACAAGACACTTCTACCGACGCTGCACATTCGTTATTTTATTACCTAGCAGTTTGCACTTTGCAGTGATTTGATCGGTGAGTCGATGACGTATTGACGACCTACACGACCTCCAGTGGCCACCACCGCATTCTTGACCCACACAGTCACTCGCAGTCGCAGATATTGAGCGTCACATTTGGAAAGTTACCTCGGCAAAATTCCGTCAATTTCAAGTTCAGTTCGTTTAAAGTTCGTCTTTCTTACCCCATCACCTTGAAGCGTGACGTCAAAGAATGCTTACCTGAAAAAGAAAAAAAAATCGTTAATATTGAGTGACGCAAAAAAACATCGGTGGGATTTACCAACATCGATTAGTCATAAAAACCCGCTATCATATCAGACGGATGTTTTTAGAGTTACGGGAACCCGTTATTTAGATAACATTGGGTAGCATAAAAGTTTTGCATTTCCTGCTTTTTTACTTATCAGCGTATTGTGTTCATGTTATAACAGTCATTCAAAACTCTGGAATGTAAATGTAACAAAAATCAGCTGCAACTGATAACAATTACAAAAACATGCGATGTAAGAGCAGCACATTGGGGTGCTCTCGGCCCGGGTTACAAAAAGACGAAGCTGAAGCACAATGGGTTCATATATCCGGCCTGCGGTCACGGAGCGAGTGCCACTGCCGAACAACTTCCAAAGATTTTCGTTTCGCACAGGCTCCAACGATCCGCGCGTAAATTAAGGCAGACTGTAAATCTGGCCAACTGCCAAAAAGGGAAGAACGCAGAGACATTAGGGATTTAACTACTTGGCCAGCGAAACCTCTTGATGTCCGTTTTTCAATAAATACTTTGTCCAGTTCAATTATTGTTTTATGATTACGGCGACTTTCAAATGCACATGCAAGCAATTTAACTTTAATCTCTTAATGTATTGTATATCAGAAAATAATGCAGTAATTAACTGAATGCCATCAATACAACAGTGGCATATTATTTAACACATGTGATTTAAATATAACTGGACATGAATCAACTGTTGTAAATGTAATGATTAATGTGTAGGTAAAACGCGTTGCTTGGAATTCTCAACGACTAATGCTAACACAAATAAAAGAAGACACAAATTAATTTCAATTAAACGAACATGCGCGAGTTCCTACAAATAAAACGACTGCTATGTCCGTCGCCATTATACTTTGATAGAACGAGGGTCAAACAGAGTATGAGCAAAAAATATTCGCAGAGGGATCTAATGAGCCAGTTAGTATGGGAGCGGTGGACCGTGGGCCATGCAAGCCGGGCCGACGGCCAACGCCCCCACAAAATTTATCGCCGCCGTTGACATCGATCTACGATGGGATTTGTAACGCTAATCAAAGATACCCCCTCAAAACTCCGACAACAATGACGCCAGCTCACGAATATCAATTATTTTATAGAGACGCATAGAATTTTAAAACGCTATGTCAATGTAAGAAATTTAAATTATACATTTCTACCTGCCGCACGGGTCGATCAGTCAGGTTAAGCCATGCATTTGGGTTGCTCTGTGGATGGGTAACCATCCTTACATACCGAAACTCCTCCGTGTCACGTTAAGTCGTTGGTCCCGGCTGTCATTCGTGGTCGGGTCGTCAGAAGCCCGAAAGTCTGACAACCAGTCTTACCAAGGGGTATCGTATTACCCAGTTACTGGATTGTGGAGATCAGATAGCCAGTCGCTCCATGCAAAATACTGGTATTCAGTTACATCCGGTTATACTGGAAGTCGACCCCAATGAAGTTGGAAAAAGGCTAGTCAAATTGTATTTTTTTACCTTCATTTTTAATGTCCCACGGACGTAGGTTAGCAGTAGTACATAGTAATTTATATACATGCAGTTTCCCTTTTGACCTGTACAACGATTAAAGTCGTCATGTAGAGTTCACATTCACATGGTATCTTAATCTTTATACAACACCCGTTTGAATTGAATGGATAATTAATTTGTTATGTAACAAAAACAAACACTGAAACATGTCTGAAACTTAATCGGAATTTCTAATCTTACACTAGCTTACGCAACTGGCCACTATGCAGGATTTCACATCCTTTACATATTGGTGATTAACGAGTGATTTATGAAAACACGATTTCTTTTATTTATATTATACTGAACCAGTAATTAAATACTCATTTGATAGATTCATAAATATAGCATTCAAAATTTTTCTTCTAACTGCTATCGAAAATTATTATCGTTATTGCATGAAAATTTAAAAATGGATTCTTTTGAGTTCTCTTATATAACTGGAATCCATTAATTAATGTAATCATTGTCTGCGAAGCTAACTGTTCTAGTTTCATGATGCTTTGAGTTTCAACACGTCCATTATAAGAATACAATTGTGCTCACACCAAGCTAACTCGCATACATTTTACATTACTCTGATGACAGCATGCACTCGCGAACTTGGGTTGTGTTGAACGTCTCCCAGTTCAATAATCTCATAACATCAAACACATATCATAATCTTCGTCTAGATTTTATTTTTTAAAACGTTCGTCGGCAATAAGGAATGAGGAAAACAATTTGGAATACCTATCATGGAGGTCCATCTTCATTAAATTTTATAATATTGCATTCAGGAAATAAAACAGACAATACAGCAGTATATTTAAAAACAAAAATACGAATATGAGAAGAGGGTGAACAGATAACTTTGTTTAGTTCCTTCGGTCGTTCCTTTTCTTTCAAGAGAGAGATAAATATGATAAAGAAGCCATATGGCGGGGCACATGTTGAATAACTATAACCATCGACATTTTTACGCTGGCCATGACCGTGAGTGTTGAAACTTTCGAGAGCTTAACGTCCTGATTTAATTGGTTTATCTTTATAGTTTACTACTATATAATTAACCAGCTTAATTTTATGTGAATACGTTAAAATCCAAAGATAGAGATACAGGTGGAAATTAATTATTTTGAAATAAAACATGGTAAATTAAAGAGTTCAGGATTATTATTATTATGTAGATAGACTTAACAATTTAATCTAGGGGATCTGTTGAACACATTTATGGCGCAAAAATTCCCAGCACATCCGCATAAATCAACTCCCACGCATTCCGAGCAAAACTGGTAAAAGCCAGAAGCGCCATCAATTACACAAACAATATAGCTTAAATTTGAAGTGCAGTATTTCAAGAGCAAGGAAAAGACAAGGTCAAAGTAACAAAATAGAACATAGACATGAAACATGTGGCACACACGACACAGCTTAGCGTAACTGTTACAATTTACAATACAGACATTCCGCTAAATTTACGACTACGTTCTTTTGACAAAACTATTTATAACTGCGTAGTTTGGAAATAATAGGAAAATATGTGTAATAATCATGAAACTCATGAGCATGACAGATAATACGTATAGAGAAAAATTGGCTACACAAAAATGTTCAGATTTCATGTTGGGTTATGTATGTGTTACGACAAATGAAGGACGGTCAAGGACTTGGCACTCAAGAATTTTCAGCAAAAAATTAAGCCAACAAAATGGCGAAGATATAAAAAATGGTCCCTAAACAAAAATATATCTGACAGGCAGTATTTTTCAGAATAAGGGCGATTACGTGTTTAGCGGGGCTTTAACGCCACATTATAGCACCCCTTGGGAACATTACAAGTGTTACCCGCCCCTAAAAAGACGACATTTCGAGTGGCTTGCTTTCGTTTCGCATCAGTGACAGCTTACGAAATAATATTTCAAATGTTATTCTGTAACCACTTAACCACTGAAAGACCTTAATAAACAGTTGATGGTTTCGTAGAATTATCAACGTTGACTTTTACAAAAACTATTATAATGATGAACCATCCTTATACAGTAAGTAATATAGTCAACTGAGGGAAAAGGTTCATTAAGAAGGGTGCTCGACTACTCATAAAGAGGTCAACCGTCAATCGTTAATAATTACACATTACTACGGTACTAACAAGTAGTCGAGTACATAGATATCATCTTTGAACAGTTTCGAGCTCTGCCAACAAAACGCAACGTTCCGTTGTTATGATAAACGTAAAAATATCTAGAACTGCGCAGCTTCTTACAACCTGCTTATTAAAAAACACAATATTCGACGTATATTTAGTAACCTAATCCACTTAACTGTTCTAAAAGAGTCATAAAGAACCCTGTAAGAAATCGACACGTGTTTCCCCTCTCAACGAGGCATCCTCATGCTGACGATTGACTTGTTGCGAACCCGTACACGACGTGTTGCCACGTTAAGCGCTGACCGCAGTGTCAGTCGATTTCTTACAGGGTTCTTTATGACTCTTTTAGAACAGTAAAGCGGATTATGTTACTAAATATAAGTCGTCTATTGTATTTTATAATGGATTTCCGCAAGGCCACACCTGAGTCAATTAACTTACGTACTTATTGTCAATTTGGCTTCCAATGTTCCAATAAAAGTAGTACGTTTACAAAAAATAAAAGTCAATTTCTCTTATAAGGCGGAGGCACTGGTGGTTTGTGACAGGAAAGTAATTTGCCGATATTACCAGCAGCACACCCCAGCCGCCAGATACGACATAAAAACGCATTAGAAACATGTATGTCTGTATACTCGTCTCGTATATAAGATGTTAATAAAGGTAAATCAAGTCGTTTTATACCCAATTTAATCCTATATACGGACTAAAGTATTACAGATTTACGATGGAATTAACCACTGCACCGCAGTGTTTGTATAACAAACAACTGATTTGTGGTTACTCTATTTCTAAGATAGATTTTATGGCAAGCCTGTGAACGAGTGTCTGGTTCTTAATGGTTGTGTTTGTGTAAAGAAAGTATTCTCGGGAACGTTAATTGTAGGAAAAAGTTGATCCGACCTCTAGTGTACCTAGCACAACACACGTGAAATGTGTAAAAGAATTTAGAGATTCTTCCAGATGCTCAAAATAAATAAATAGTACCTATAACAAACACATCAATAGCTTAGCCTAATTAGTTGCGGATATCAAATATTTATTGTTTGTCCATAAAAATAAATCTTTTTGAAGATAGATCTAATAAAAACTAATTTATTTGAAGGCTACTGAAATATGGTTTACTTTAAAATGAATCAAACATACAATCACAATATTAATTTTAAGAATGTTGGTGTTATTATATCACACGTGGCTTTAATTTTACCCATACCAGTTCAGAGAACTGTTGATATTAGTAATTTAGCTATTAATTAAACGACCATGGGGGTATAGACACTTCTCGCGGGGGTCTAATAAAATGTATGGCGACGCCAGAAATACATTGTTAGTTTTATTACATACCACCCCTACGATTAATATCAATATGGACATGGATTTAGAAGGAACATTAATCCGACTGTTAATACATGTTCCCAAAGTTAGCACAAACATGTTTACGTAATTCTTTGCCGTCATGACTGTATTTATTGGTGTTTCCCGGAACAAGATGATAGCACTTAAGGCCATCAGGCATTAGCTTACTAGACCAGTTCCTTTAATGTTTACTGTAATGGTTACAAGAGAAATCACTTAGAGCACTAAGTTTCTTTTAAAGTTACAATGACGAAGATTACTGTTGAACACTGGGCATGGAGAAAACGACCTCAATATGATGAGTCAGTTAGCAAAAGGTCCAAAAAGTCTTTAACATCTTCAATATTTGTGTTGACCGTGTGTCTGTCCTGGAATTGCTAAATTAAAAATTCATTCTGACCGTTTCTCCTCAGCTCTATAATCTAATCTCATTTTTACTAGCTCCTATATTATTTTAATTTTTCAGAAACGGTAATGGTTATTAATAATTAGCTACTCTATTTCTAAAGGTCATCGAATTTTTTTTTTTTTTTAAATCTTATTTTGATTCTTTAGTACCGTTTCTGGTTTTATTTTTTTTGTTTTTTATAAATATTTCTACAAAAACAGCACACACAAATATTATTGCGGTTGTGAGTATGTCATGCTCACTCAAATGTCTCGCTGGTGGTGGTGTGTGTGTTGGATCGTTAAGTTCCCTTCAAAATGGTTGAGCTAAATGGTGCTGATGCATGCGTCATGTTCGTGAACGGGCGCCGTCAGTGGGGACTGGTCATCTCTTAGCTGCTTATTTGAATTTATTTTAATTTTTGAATTGTTTTTGATTTTATTTTTATTACTGACGCTTTTAACGTGCACGTCTTTTTACATTGTTCTCACATGTATAATTACAAAATCGATGATGTAACCAATATTTTGTAAAAATGTTCTGATTGAAAAGAGTGTGTGGCGTGGCGTGGAGTTTCTTGCCCGTTCTTCTCCATAGGAACCTACTACGCGTTGGAATAGGCAACTAGCTTCATATTTCTGACTGACCGACCCCTTGACAATTCAAAAGTACCTGTAATTGGTTTATTTGAAATAAATGCTTTGAGTTTGAGTTTATTGTACTGATTATCGCTGTTTAAAAATAAAGCGAATTTGTAGTAACGTGTGTTGTTTGTTTTACGAATCTTACTAGGTATTTTAAAATACGTAAAAATTTCGTTATCAGATTTCATATCGTTGTTAGAACTATGATAATTGCCATGTTTTTACGGCCACAGCAGTGTGTGTTAAATAAATTGTGCTATTTGATTAGCTTAATAAAGTAAATTGGACAAGTGGATTAAATTACGGTAATGAAGCAGATTTCCGGAACATTTGCATACCAACTATGTAAAACATACTCTACTATGTATATGTTCATGACAAAAAAAGGTAAATGCTAAGTTTTGTAGGTACCCAAACTACAGGTAAAATATTATGAATCATCCGAACAACCACTGCAACAGCAAAATATTTGTATTATTAATTGCAAATGTGGGTAGCTTAGCTCTATAACAAATAACTGACGTCAAAACTATAAATCTAATAGAGCAGACACTGAAGTTTGTTTTCGATTCAAAACAAGACGACCAAGTTGTTGCCAACAAACTGTCTGGCGGATGGTACAATGTTTTTGCACTCTTTTTCATGGAGCGTCAACAAAGGATTTTAAAAAAATCCAAATACAATAACATTTAAAATATCTTTCTTTTCAAATCATCGAAAGAGTATCCCTGTCCCCTTGATGATTAGCAATGCAAGCAAAACTGGTCTGGCGAGTCAGTGACCGCGTGCGTGAAGTTCGCGGGCCCCTGACCCCCGCCACCCCCGGCAAGGTCAAAGCACCCCTCCGTCCCATCTTGTACGGGATTCCAGGAACGCTATCCCATTCAAAGGATTACCGGTCAATATTTAGCTCACGTTGATACTCTAGATGGGTGGTGTTCCATTTACAAATTAAGGTCAATAACACCAAATCTGATTGTAAACAACGTTAGCGAGGTAACATTTATTTTTTTATTTATAGATAATCAACGATTTTGGTACGTACTTTGTAATTACGCTAATCACAACTTACCTAATTGATTAGACATGACGTCAATTAGTAATGACGTGTAACACAGTACTTGTTTTATTAAATATTCAATGTACTTATTATTTAATATTTAATCAGTCAGGCTCATTGTCATATGCCTATTAAGAACGAATGAAGTTGTTAATAGACGAGAATATGACTCAATGATTATTTAGAGCAAGGAATTGGATCGCGAGAAAATTGACAAACTTGTGTGAATGTGTGAGGCATGACGGCGATGTCACGCAAGGTAACTAATAAACATCATTATCGCTTCATGACGCAAGGACTGAAAAGGTCATCTTAATTCCACGCAAACACGCCAATCGGACATACTAGGAAGTACAAATTGGCAAAACGTTATTTGCATAACATTTTCAAGAAGTTAGAAAATTGTGTTTGACCTTAACAATGTAGCAAAACTATGTTTGGAATCACTAGGAATTTGGCCGACGACATTCGAAGGAAACTAGGGAGACAAAGCTTTACATTGCACGAGACACATTTGATTTCGCTGAGATTTCCTTTGTCAACATATTCACGATGTAAATGTATTTTTTTATTTCCCTAGGTAGGTAAACAGTAGCCTTGGACTCCTGGTGTTGAGTGACTAGTATTAATGAATGTCCTGACCGAATTTAAGGGTCTACGGTCAGCCCGACAGTAATGGTTGACAATGACGAAGTCTTTTTACCGCAGTGGTGGACCCAAGATTTGACAAACGACCTTGTCGATAGTTATAAATAGAAAGGACGGCAAAAAAAAACGATCTTTGGTAACCAGAATGATGGAAAATATGGTTCGTTTCGAAATAGCTAAAATATAGCATAAAACTACGATGAAATTGGAAAAACTGTCGGACATTTGACTTCCAATTTAAGTATTAATGTAGTCATATCCCTGAATGTGGTTATCCTGGCTGGGGTAAAACCGTTATGTTGTTTACCTATGTTAAATATTTAATCAATACCTACTTTCGAAATACTTTACATTAATTAAGTAATCGTCATGTCTTTTCTAAGGCGAGGAACCAGTTAAAACTATAAAGCTTCACAGGACATAGCTCTAACTTCAAATATCAAACACTATAGAGACCAGAGTCCTTCTGATTTATTTTATTCCTAGAATACTTATAAGTACACAATAACTATAATGTTCACTAGGCGTTATAAAAAGCAAAGTTCGTATTCTAAACCAGCTCGATGCAGTGCGGACAGTATGATATAGAAAGAAATACTGTGTGTCATGCATGGCCGGATTTTTATAAAGTTTTTTATTCGAACGAGTCACGGCAGCTGAATACGTCACTATACAATTGTAACGTAATATAATTTGTTCCAAATTGAAATACCGTGTGAAATGTAACAATCGGCAACAGAGCCAGCGAAAATGCAATATAATATGTACATCTGACGTAATTTTATAGAAGCACTTGACTTCGTTTACTGCGAAGCTACAAGTTATAATGACAGAGTCTGCAATTCACGAGTATTCTAAAAACAGGGTAATTGAATAAATTAGAAGAAAGAATTGATTATTGTGCTATTACAAGAGGAATTTCGATAGAGCATAAAACAGTATTATAAACCAATAAAATGTACCATTCGACTGCAATATAAAAACTCTATATCTAAAACCACTAGAAAAACATGAAAGCATCAAGCTTGCTCCGATGGAACAACTTGTTCTACTTTCTACAACACAGTACCAGCTTTTCAGCTCTAGATACATTTGTATTCAAAAGATCCCCTATTTAACAGATGGATGATTTATACTGTGAGTCAACCTAAGTGACCGTTGAGGAAATACCATCATGCAAAGCTCAAGGCAGTAGAGCAGCAAAAACAAACCGTTGCTTGAACAAAAGACACATTTGCATTAAGTGACGACGCGAATGAATGTCAATAATGGCCGATCACGATGTAAATATCGATGAATTCGCTGAATAATAGTAGGTTAGAGATACAATGTAGACAGTATGTAAAAATACTTGAACTCGAAGATACCGACATAGCCAGAAAAAATCCAACTTGTAGTACATTTTTGTGCTCGGCTTGAATACAGCTGCACCCCAATTGCTATTCACTATCCAAAGGTATCAATCACAATTCGAATATTTTGAAGAAATATTTTGAATTTTGTCCAAATGAAAATTGGCATTGTAAGTGTGTTATGCAATCACCCCGCTGGTTCAAAGCCATTGCAGGAAACTACAGAAAACGTAAAAATGTAATCTCTTTGGATTTGCAGTTGAAGTATCGCAGTTATAAAGGAATCCTGACATTGAATCAATCTGTCTAAACTGACCCAAGTCAAAAATTGTATTTAAATAACATTTGTAACAAGAGAAAATTGCCCGGTAACTTTTTCAATTTAGACCACAAAGGGAAGTTAAAAGCTAATTTACACAGGCGTGGAGCGGTCAGGTCGTAAAACGTAGTAGAAACGAGGGGTATTCGATACAGGCGCCATATGTCCATTGTTCTCAGGCTACACATGCGAACTAGTAGGTCGTACAAACATTGATAGGCAAACACTGGAATAGTTTGCTTAGTGATGTCACATTGATAAACGTGCTACAGGACCGACGGTTATTTGATATTAGATTTTCAAATACGTATAACAGATTTTGTGTGCCTACAGACGTGTGCAGACCACGTTTGATCGATTATCATCGCAAATGCTTTGCGATGTTCTTCAAAAACGCAGCACGATTAAATTCCTGTCACGTGATTATTGAGTAACAAAATTCGTGATTGTATTAAAAAATTACGGAATGTGCTGCTGCCAAAAAAGTTTTTCATTTTATACAAAAGAATTCGGTTAATTTAGTGTTGCCTTACAATCGCTTTCAAAAATCAATTGCTTTAATGTTAGAAAATTGCGTCTGGGGAATGTGATTGCGATTGCGTTATGCAAATAGGGTGCGGACGCAATGCCACATTGATCGCCATAACGTTCATTGTAGGTTTGAATTTAAAGTGTTATTTCTATACATTGCAATTTCATGTGGTCACTGGGGGTCACACAGATGTGCCAGATGCCTTACAAGATTCATTTTATATGAATTTGTTAAGAGCGTTTATTCAAAAAGTTGGCAACGTCGCAAATAGCTGCCAAATATTTACCGGTTTTGATTAATTTGGCAATATTACTGTATTGAAATAAGAAATATGGCTAACTAGTGAACTAGAATATTAATAATGAATTGCAATTATAATAACACAGAATTTTGTTGTAATCGTTTTAGACGTTGTAAAAACGGGATTTGGAAAAAAATCCAAATACTTCGTTTACATCTAAAACTAAGTATTCAGTGTTGCGATATTAATTATTGCATTTCAGAATCAATATTTAAGTTCACTAGTTGGCCATATTTCTTATTTCCATACAGTAATATCGTTTAAGTAATCAAAACAGTGAAACATTTGACAGCTATTTGAGACGTTGCCCACTTTCTGTAAAAAGCTCATAAGTATATAAAGATGTACGTTTTTAATAAATAGAAATCCCAAAATTCTCATAAAATTAGACTCATTTTCAATCCGTCAAATAAACTTTTATTTATTGAATATAGAGATTTAAATGGTTATTTGAAAATGATGTGATAACTGTGTGTGTGATTAACCAATAAAATGTATACAAAAAAACGTGTTCAGTGTGGCTATTTACTGTGTCCATAGAATCTAACTCCCTGGTAAACACGCAATTCAAACAATAGCTGTGCTCTACTTTAAACATTCTGAACTGTTTTCTAGGTAAATAAAAGAGAAAATGTAGCGCTTAAACGAAAGAAATTGACGAATCTAGAAAAAATGTGTTCGGGTCAAAATTTACTACCAAAACCACGACACCGGTAAAATAATTTCCGTGAAGTTTTCACAGAAATTGTTACACCAGAGTCGCGTTTAGGGTACACGGTTTCTCGAGGTACCGTATTTCATTTCTCGGGTGTCGAGAATTCTCGAACTCGATTTTCCGGGACCACCCGCGAAACCGAGAAATTTTCATTTATGTTTAATTTTGTTGTTTATAAATAAAAACGTTGTTAATACCCACATAATGTTTATTTAGATTGAACAATAATCAACAAAATCTCTTCTCAATATCAACAAATTACAGTAATTTTCATAGAATATAATCAAAATCAACTTCTTTATAAATTTTAACTACTTTCTTCTCTTTGATAAACTGATTAAATACAAAAATATGAAATAAAAAGGAACTCAACTCTATTATTATTACTATGTGAATAATCACAGCACTATTTTTGACAACTGTGTTAGTGCTAGTAATCACTTAAAATTTCGAATTAATTTAAAGTTTTGGCGCTGACACTTTAAAACTGGACGATCGGGTAGATGTTTCTGATGTTTCAGTATTTCTGGAATCTTCGGATTTTACATCAATTTTGTGCACACGAGCTAAATGCATAACCACAATGCGTACACTGTCCAGTCCTAACAAGTAGTTTGTCAGTAGTATCAACAAACGACTCCGTCGGGGGCGGCATCCTTAGACAAATGATTTCTTGAGTTCTCGACTTTTCTGAATCAAACTTTCTCGAAATCGAGAACTACGGATTTCCCGGGAATTCCCGGGACGAGAATTCCCGGAAATTACCCCTAGTCGTGTTGCGCCCGTCTGCGAGTACCTTAATTACGTTGTAATGTCTGCACCTGCACCTACGGGCCTAGACAAAGTGATATTCTATCAGCGATAGCAATGCTGGAAAAGACAAAATTGTTGTATGTTGTACTAACTTAAGCTGACCAAAAGCTTATGTCAACCTGTTGTAGTTGTAGAAATACGAAACGCTTTAAAACGATTGCAAGTTGTACAGGTCTTCTGCACCCTAAATGCGTTACACACTCGTCTTCATTTTGACAGTACAACCTTTGCTTCAATCATTCGTTTAAAAAAATCTGTAGTTCGACAAATAGTTCAACACAATGTTAATGGTTTAACAGCGATTGTGATTACAATGTTACGTTCGTGTTGTGTCATTGTTCGTGTTCATTGTCGCTTATTAGAGAAACGAATACGTACAAAAACAAACAAACACAAATAAATAATATTTTCAATTTTAAATTAAATGGTAATTTTTGGCTGAAATAAAAAAAGAACTACCCGAAATGTATGGTTTTATGTGGCAGTGTTACAGGTACCCCTCTAAATTATTATACAAGGACAATGTTTTGGAATCTGCAGTAGGATGCCAACAAGGTGAT
Organism: Agrochola lota; assembly: GCA_947364205.1. Classification (NCBI taxonomy): domain Eukaryota; kingdom Metazoa; phylum Arthropoda; class Insecta; order Lepidoptera; family Noctuidae; genus Agrochola; species Agrochola lota. The sequence continues at coordinate 8,562,306 of OX376223.1, read as the reverse complement.
CCTCTCGGGCCAGTCATTTTCAGCTTGACTATTTATCCAATTATCGAGAAACTAAATTCAAAATTGAACGTATGGTATTTAGATGATGGAACACTAGGAGGTGATGTAGACACCGTTTTGAACGACTTACAACTCCTCAAACAACAATTTAAATCCATTGGCTTGGACCTTAACCCATCAAAATGCGAAATTTACCTTTCTGACACTACCGACAGACAATTGACCCCTGAGAAATTTAATGCAATAGACCCACAAATCAAAATTCAAAAAAAAAGTTCACTTCAGCTCCTAGGTTCCCCAATTTTAGAATACAGCTTTTCTCCCTTCATCGACGAAAAAATCAAAAATTTCAACGACATTTCGGACAGACTCTCTAATATTAACTTACATTCGGTTTTCACCCTGATCAGATACTGCTGTTTTGGTCCAAATTTTATATATTTTCTACGCTCTTCCCCTTTATGGAAGCAGCCACACCTCTTGGACAAAATTGACCAAATTATTTGCAGCACCCTAACACCCATTTTAAATGTGGCCTTGGACGACCTGGCGTGGCTGCAAGCCACACTACCCATCCGTTTCGGTGGCCTCGGCGTCCGCAAAATTACAAGTATTAGCTTACCCGCGTTCCTGTCTTCTGTCCACAGCACTGAAAAATTGATCGGGAAAATTTTAGCCCCCTGTCTGGTCGAATCTGAAGTGCCGTGCTTGACCGATGCGAAGAATGCCTGGAAAGCGGGTTGCCCGAATACAGATCGGCCCGTGAACCTATCCTCCCAGAGGCAGTGGGATGAGCCGCTCTGCAGGTTGGTACGGAACAATCTTATTAATACGTCCACCAATACTGCTGAGCGTGCCCGTCTGCTAGCTGTGGGTGAGTGGGAGTCGGGCCTTTGGCTTCAAGGCGCTACCGTCACCCAACATAGGCACTATGCTGGGTGACACCACTTTCCGGCTCGCTACCTGTCTGCGTCGGGGCGCTCCTTGTGTGGCCCCGCATCGCTCCCATGCGGTGACGAGAAGCAGTCGACTGTCTCGAACACCATGGTCTATCCTGTAGTAAGAGCGCAGGCCGGAGAGCACGGCACGCCAGCATTAATGACATCATCCGTCCCAACGGATCCCAACGGAACCCAACGGCTTGGCACGCGACGATGGGAAGAGACCAGACGGAATGACCATAATGCCTTGGAAGGTAGGTAGGCCTTTGGTGTGGGATGCAACGTGTGTCGACACCCTTGCGCCATCCCGTCTTCCTAGCACGGTGGGCTGTGCTGGGGCTGCTGCTGCAGGTGCGGAAAACCTCAAACGGCGCAAATACTCCAATCTTATTGGGACTTATATGTTTGAGCCGTTTGGGGTTGAAGCACTAGGGCCATGGGGTCCGAGTGCCCACTTAGTCTTTCAAGACATCTCAAAGCGGTTGGTCGACTCTTCATGTTGCTATTCTTCGCTGCTGGCTGACCTATTCTTCGGCCAGAGAATCAGCATTGCCATACAACGTGGCAATGCTGCCAGCCTTTTGGGCACTTTTCCTGTTGACAGCGATGCGGACGAATTTTTTTATGCCCTATGATTGTACCACCCCTTTCTTATATACTTGTACATATTATTATTATTTTAAGTCTGTTAGTTTTTAAATTGTTTGTAATGTAATGTAAATATTGAGAAATTAATAGAAATACATTAATAAAAATTAATTTTAAAAAAAATATCTGTCTGTACTGAACGTCGTTTAACTATGAGGGCAACGCCAAGAACATTACTGGTTATTTGTATTCAGAGTATTACATTAAGTTCAAACTGAATGATGAATCACACTATTGTTTTGTTTGGGGAAACGTATTCTCTGTACACATTATAGTCATTCATAGATAAGTAGCAATGAATCATGCGGAATTTGACAAAATATTTTCATGCCGCTTGGTAGAAATGTTTATCGTTATCGAACGATACCACTCGTGAAAACACATGTGCTATCGATAAAACTAAAAACAACTTCGTTTTTTGCGCATAAAATAATACAATTAATGGATCTACAAATAGTAATAAAACGTTACCAAAATAAACGTAAATAACACTATATATGGCGATATTTCTCCATAATGAGGAATAAATATTGTTTAGTCATCATTTCACACGCAGACGCAAAGAGCGTGATCGATCCAGCGCATTTGGATACCAGCCAAATGCGGTCTCCAGCGCAGTGTGTCATCAATCACTCATCAAGATATGATGACTTTTAACGTAAATACGATCGAAGATAAGATACAGACCAGTCTAGTGACGGTTGTAAGATCCCAGGCGGAGCGGGTCTTGCCCCGTGGCTGCGAGCCATCCTTCCGCCTGCCCAGCGAACCGTAACCAGAGGGCACGGCAGGTTCCTCACGCTTACGTCGCCCGCCACCGCGTCTTAAAGATGAGAACCAATTGGAGACAGATCCTCGGCGCTCCGGTTCGGCCGCTGCCGGCCCGGCCTTGATGAACATTACTTCACAAGTGCCAACGCACCACGCACATTACACTCTCACTCCACGGATCTTGACCACACGAACACCAATATTAAGAAGCTAGCAGGCACAGGATACCTATTAAGCCCACAACACATTTTAAAATAAATTGCGGCGTTTTAAATAAGCAAACAAAGTGGAAAAGTGGATGACTGCGCGTCGCCGGACGTATGTATTGGTACCAACATTCAAGTACTTGCCAAAAAAGAAGTGAAGCTACACAAAAAAGAAGTATGTTTGCGAAGTGCACAGTAAGCGGCAACGATGACACACCTGATCATAGTCGTCGTCGTAGGTGCGGGTTGCGCGGGCGCATCGCACCAGCAGTGGCCACCACAGCGCGCCGCACAGCAGGCGAACATGAAAACACATCGCGCGCCATACACCTCTCTCTAAGGAACGCACTAAACTGAAGATAGTCGCGGGCGCCACCGGTCTTTGGCACCGTGACAATTACATATACCTACTTATATAGATGTCACTTCGCTTTATCTTTCTGCACGTCTGTGACAAGGCCGACGTCACAAACAATTTATATGTCTAAAGCAAAAACAGATTTCAATATAATAAGGTCATTACGCCTTTCAAAGTTTAAGTCTAACTACCCACAACTTTTAGTGGAAATTTCAAATTTGGATACATCGAAACAATCTAGGTACTGTGATAATCTTACGTTGTTGTTACCTAATTTTTTTATATTTTCAACAGTTCTATAATAACTCTCGTTAGTCCGTAGCCCAGAATGAAAAATCGTTTATATCTTTATCCAGAAGCAAAAGGATGGCGAATATCATAGCAATATTATGGACACAGACGGAACTGTTATCGAAGCCTGCAGCCACGCTGCGGAAGTGGTAAAGGAAATATGATAAATCCATCCGAGCATTGTCCAGTTTGAATAAATAAATATCGCGCCTCGCCTCAAAGCTTTCATTCGGATGCTTACTGTTTTGAGATTGAGAATAAAGTATTTTTTGAAGCCCATCTGTATCAATTTGGAGTTTGTACAGTAAACTCATTAGCATGACCACGCATTACACAGAATAGTTAACAGAAGGGTCTTCTCTGAATGACATAAAGTTATCAATAGGTAAATTCCATATACACTAGATTATACACAGATAGTTCAACATAACATTGCATCGCAATGACGCGAAGTGGATTAATCTATGGACCTGTGTTCTTTATCGAAACAAATAGACACTGCCATAATGTGCTAGATACAACCAGAAAATATTGGACATGTTGATGTTGTTGAAATGACCGTCGGTCACAAAACTGTTCAAATCAAAATGGAGTAAGGATACGTCTAATCTGACGCACATTTTACTCCTGTACCTTATTGGAATTTTAACAATTCGAGCAAGTTCATAAACTGTATTGCCAATATAAAGTTTTTACATCGGTAATTTGATAAACACGATCTATAAGATCATGTTTATTTACTATGTGGAAATAAATATTAATGAAGGTTAACTAGCTTAAGGAATTTAACAGTAAACAACGGCGGTGACGCTATGGCAAATATTTAATATGTCAGACTGAATACTTCGTGTTTTGCTACTGATACAACAATCGCTAGAATACCGTATAAAAAGACCGTCCTAAAAACACAATGGCATTTATCAAGGAATATAATAACAAAACTCCCGGTATCCGACGACGTAGTCATAGCAATCTCCACTTATCCGCCTTATCACTATCAAACTTACGGGTGATATCACTATTCAAACTCGAGGTTATGAATAAAAACGCTTACAATTCACCAATGTTTTAAATAGAACTAGTATTTTAACCACAACACTAAGAGACAAAAGTGATAGTGACAATATATAAATAATAAACCGACGGAGGGCGACACGTCACGCCCGCGTCGCGGCCCGCCTCGCACTGCCTTACTACCAGGCTGTGTAGTAAGCCCAACCCAAGCATTGACGGCTTACGTCAGACCAGTCCGCATCGGTATTGAATGAAATGGCTAGGGAATGGATGGGGCGCTCTGACATGTGCGCAAAAAAGACCGAAAACATTTTACGCTACAACAGAACTAACATATTAACTGTTAATGATTGATTCCTACAACAATAAGTTGTTCCTTTTGTAAACATTTTTTACCGTAGGGCGCACATAGCGTTTTCAAATTTGACCGTATTGCAGAGTCAAAACCAAAACACAAAAACCAGTTATAGTAAATTGAATTAATAATTATACCTACCTATTCATGATGACCACAACCAACAGATATGTAGGTACTCAGATTTTTTTAAACTGCTTTCAATGACTTGATTAAATCTTAATAATTATGATGCTGCAGAAAAATCTTTTTTTTTTTCTAATAATTTTCCAGTACCTACTACTTACGTTTATTTTGAAGACGAAAGAGTGCAGCAGATTGGGAGTGATCACTTAAAATGCCACAATTTGGTGTTTATAAAGAAAAGAAAAGGACGATAAATAGGATGATAATTTTATTATAGACTAGCTTTACCCGGCCCGATTTCGCACGGGTAGCACTAAACCCTACCGAATACTAAAAAGAATATATAAAATTAACATTTATATTTCATATTCTTGAGTTAAACAACTTACAATAAATAACTAAAATGGATACAGATAATATTACCCAACGCAGGACCAAGACTATCGCCAAATATTTCATTTATGTCTACGCAGTCGGACTGTCTGTCAAAATCTCTTCCCGATCTATCAACCGGTGACATTTGCAGTGACGAAACCGAGAGATGAAGGAAGAAATTGAAAGATTACTACTCGAACTGCAAACTGCACATGCTGAAATTGACTCATTAACCTTAGAAAATAGTGCCCTAAAAAAGAGGGCAACAGAGCAAGACAGTGTTATTGTAAAATTAAAATCATTATGTACTGATTCGGTAGGAAGCTCGAACAAAAGTACAACAAAAACCAATCTGAAACGCTTACGCAAAACATTGAATAAAAAATACTTAAATGTGAGTTGTACAGACTTAGGTTTAACACTTGACGAGGACGTCACAACAGATGGGGTTATTACGAAAATATCAAGTTTGAGCACACCATTGACTAAAAATAAAGTAATAAAAGAAAACAAAGTGATTCAATCAACATACCACAAGTAATCAAAAAGTTGAATAAGATATGCATTCTGAGTACGAACAATACATACAAAGTACTGCCAATTGCGGAATCAACATTTTCTGAAGCGTTCAGGTTATGCCACTATATCAAGCCTGGGGAAGGGACTGCACAGCTTTTAGATGGAATACAGTCAAAGTTAAATGGTTTTACCATGAATGACTATTGCATAATCTTCTTAGGTGAAGCAGACTTTAAATCCACCAATAATTATTTTGACATGATCCTGAACATAAGAGAAACATTGCAAGATGTAAAACATACAAATATCATTATCTGCCTGCCGACATTCATCTACGCGAACTATGCAAATTTATATAATTGGAGAATAGAGACTTTTAATAATTTATTATATCTTGACATATCTACGCATGGACACGCACTTCTCATACATAGTAACTTAAATTTAAAATATGATTACAGTATGTTTTATAAATCAGGTGGATTTAATAACTTTGGACTTCATAGAATCTTCAAAGATTGTATGCATTTAATTACTGATTTACAAAGCTATAACATGCAATCTAACGGAGAAGACTTATGCAACGGTGACAACAGAGAGATCAACACATTTTTTCGTACAAGCCATGTTAAAGAACTGAGCTTCAATAAATTCAAATCATTTATTAAACAGAAACTATGTCAAAAAGGTTTCTATAAAGTTAAAGATTACTTAGACGACCAAAAGGCTTGGGAATAATTAAGCTGCTCCAATGTACCCCCCCCCCCCCAAAGCAACAAAAGTGTTTTAAAATCAACGACTAGATGACACTATATGAGTTCATATAATTGGTTAGTTCATTTTATTTGACTGTATAAGTCAATGTATTTTTTTTTTACTTTTATTACATAATCTACTCATTACAGTTTTTTTTTTTTTTAATGAGTTGTAATGTTTTACGTTGCATAATGTAAATTGTTTTGCGTAACTGCTATTGTATAGAATCAAGTTTTCTAACTGAACAGACAGCTGTGCTGCTGGGGAGTTTGTTGCGCCACTTCTTCTTCCCAGCTAAGCACTAGGAAGTGGTGAAGGGTGGGCGTTTTTGGGGGACTGTCTTATGTAATTTTGATGTTTGAAAAGTGCTGATTCTCAGCCTATTTTGAATAAATGACTTTTGAATTTGAATTTGAGAATAAAGAGTTGATGGTGAATTATATACCTATATCGCTCATCCCTATAATTTCCAAAATATTTGAAAAATATATCCATAAACAACTCAACTCATATTTAGAACACAACAAGATCCTCTGCAATGAACAAAAAGGTTTCAGAGAAAAAAAAACTATTAACATGGCAATTTATGACTTTTTACACACAGTGATGATGAATATGGATCAAAATAAACCGGTGTGCAGTATATTCTGTGACATGACTCAGGCGTTTGACTATGTTCAACACAATATTTTACTTGGTAAACTCGAAGCATATGGCATTAGAGGTAATATATTAAAACTATTTGAGTCATATCTTCAGCACAGAAAGCAAATAACGGAAATCAGTAGGATAAACATAAAAACAAAACGAGAAGAGTCACATCGGTCGCAAGAACGAGAAGTTATGTATGGTCCCACAGGGGAGTGTTGTGGGACCTTCCCTGTTTACATTATATATTAATGACTTGCCTAAGTCCACGAAACAACCTATGAGCCTCTTTGCCGATGACAGTGTAATGACAATTGTGTGTAAAAATCGTGCCTCATACAAATCTGACATTAATAACTCGCTAATTGCAATTATAGAATGGTTAAATAATAACAATTTAAAAATAAATTTAAATAAGACTAAAATCATGCACTTCAGGCAACGCTCCTTGACATTAATTAAAAATCTAGACATAAACTATAATAATAATAACATTGATGAAGTTGATACAACAAAATTTTTAGGACTTACTATTGACAATAAATACAATTGGAAGGCACATATAGAGACTATCAGCAAGAAAATAAGTACCTCAGCATATGTTCTATACAAACTGACAGCAGTAATTAGTGTAGATGCTTTGCTCACCGCATACTACGGCCTGGTGGAGTTCATTTTAAGATACGGTGTTATCTTTTGGGGTAACTCGACTGACCGGGAACTCATATTCAAAACTCAAAAGCGTTGCATTAGGTCGATGTTCAACCTTAAAACCATTCAGAGTTGCAAGCCTCATTTTCTAAAATACAAAATCTTGAAATTACTTTCACTTTATATATTAGAAAATGCAATGTTCTTGAGATCAAACCCTCATCTCTTTTCTCGCATGGCAGATCGATTTCCTCGTAATAGACGTGACAATAGCCAAATATGCCAACAATAATTTACGTATAGAACGGCACTTATGCGGAAAAGTGTCTTTTGCATGGCTCCAAAAATCTATAATAAACTACCAAAAAGCTGGAAGCAATTAAGTGACGCAGCTTTCAAGAAAAAAGTTATGAATTTTCTAGCAGATAGAGCTTATTATAATTTAGATGAGTTTTTTGATGAGAGTTTTTCATCATGTTTTACTAATTTATTATTTTAATGATCTATTTTATCATGACATTTTTAAATAATTTGACTCGGTTTGACATACTTTATTTTATTAATATTTGCATGCCAATGTTTACAGCAAACGTGATGATCTGTTTTTATCTCTACTTTTAACATCTCTTGCATGCTGACAATTTGTGTTGTATGTATTGAACTCATGTTTGAGCAAATAAATGGTCATCATATCTATCAGCCAATTGTTGCTGGTGGAGTCAAACAAAAGTTACAACATATTTTTGGGTATTGGTTTGTCCATCAGCAATCATTTGTTTTTGCGTTTGTATAAAAAACGTCTACAAGTGGCGACACTTACATTAATGATCGGCTCACCTTGCTGAATTTTCACTTTTCCTATTTTTTTTTTTTTGTTCTACCGAAAACTATTCACCGACGTCTTGTTTTTGCTATATGCATTATTTGACATATTTATAAATCATCGAAGAATCATGTGGTATTATTTTACCAAACTATATTTTACCGATTTACTAAATAACTTTTTGCTGTTGGCCAAAGTCTCTTTTGAACTTTATTCATTTGCCAAATGATTTATTTGCCATATTTTCACCACACCGAAACAACATTTTACGGAATATTATTTGGTCACAAATATTAGCCGGTTACTTGGTAGCATTTTCAATAATAAATTAAAATAGTGTCATAAAAAGTCAATAAGTTGTGCTACAAAATTTTGTGACAGAAACGAATCGCTGCAAAACCGACTTCACGCAGTCTTATCTGCCTTACCCCTAGAGTGTAATTTAAGCCCTCGTAGGCGCGGAGAGGTGGGGCGGCCCGCGAGCTGAGGAGCAGGTGGTTTGAAGGCCCGCTCACCACCGCAGCTTCGGCTTGCTGACCGGCTTCGCCGCCCAGCCTCAGCCGCGGCGGTGAGCGTTAAAACTATCTGCGACGATAAGCTCGCGTGGGGCCGCCCAAACCCCGCAGCGCCGGAGCCGTGACAGTAACAATGCTTACTGCATGTCGCATGCCTCCTTGCATGCTGCATGCTTGAAGCAAGCATCCCTCCTTCAGCCATCCATACCTCGCGGTATAATGTATGTTCGGAAACATAATACTTTGAACAAATGTTATTCCGGATAAGTGTAACTTCGGTAGAAAGTTTTTCCACCAAATGAAACGTCGGAGTTACGAAAAAAATGCAATTGATAATAGGTCAACTGATACAGTGGCAGATGTGACTTCAATGAAGTAAAAAAAACGAAATGATAATAGTTGAAAAGTTTAAGGTGAAATGTAATTCGATCAATTTTTTTTTCGAACTTATGATAGGTAACCCTGAACAACACCACTGATGCCGCAATAAACATGGCCACCTACTGGGCCCAAAGTATAAGCAACCAAGATGTACCGTTGAAACAAAAAGAAGAAAATGATCTATTAGAGAACCCTTCTTCCCAGAGACAGTGGGATGAGCCGCTCTGCAGGTTGGTACGGAATAACCTCATTAATACGTCCACCAACACTGCTGAGCGTGCCCGCCTATTGGCTGTGGGAGAATGGGAATCGGTCCTCTGGCTTCAGGCACTACCTTCACCCAACATAGGCACTATGCTGGGTGACACCACTTTCCGGCTCGCTACAAGTTTGCGATTGGGCGCTCCTTGCGGGGCTCCGCATCGTTGTCAGTGCGGTGAAGCAGTCGACCGTATCGGACACCATGGCCTTTCCTGCAGCAAGAGTGCTGGTCGTTTGGCACGGCACGCAAGCATTAATGACATCATCCGTCGGGCTCTTGTCACCGCCGGGGTGCCAGCTGTTTTAGAACCCAATGGCTTGACCATAATGCCTTGGAAGTTGGGTAGGCCTTTGGTGTGGGATGCAACCTGCGTCGACACCCTCGCGCCATCCCATCTTCCTAGCACGACGGACTGTGCTGGGGCGGCTGCTGCAGGTGCGGAAAACCTCAAACGGCGCAAATATAACAACCTCATTGGTAGCTATATTTTTGAGCCGTTTGGGGTTGAAACACTAGGGCCAAGGGGTCCGAGTGCTCATAGAGTATTTCAGGACATCGCCAAGCGGTTGGTCGACTCTTCACGTGACCAGAGGGCTGGCCAATTTTTAGGTCAAAGAATCAGCATTGCCATCCAACGTGGCAATGCTGCTAGCTTTTTGGGCACTTTTCCAATTGACAGCGATGAGGATGAATTTTTTGATGCCCAATGAGCTTAATTTCATTTTTATTTTTTATTTCCTCTGTACATAATTTATATATTTTAGTGTTAGATGTATATTATATTTAAGATTGTATACTATCCTACTTATATAATATTGTATACGTATTATCTATTTTAAATGAAACAGTATTTCAAACAAAAAAAAACAAAAAGAAAAAAAATATTAATGGTTGACTTTATATAAATTTTCTTGCAGAAACAAAAATATACCCAGTTCTGTATAAAGTTGACAAGTTTATCCCTCAAAAAATGTATGGTTGCATTATCATTCATAACTTCATATAGCTCGAGGGCACTGAGCAAGTCTGTAAGCACTGCATATCAAATTTGCAATTATTTATGTATTTAGTATACCTATATCTCTTATCATCTAGTTCATAGTAGACAGCAAGAAAGATGATTACATTCAACTACACATCAGATAAGATTTATGATCTGATAATGGGCAGACTGATTTAAATCTGTGTCCCAAAGCATTTACAAAAAAATAATGGTTGATATTGTACATACAGCTGTTAAAATCTTGGTCAGAGGGTTGTCTTAGGGGTGACTATAATGTTTTCAACACTGGGGTTACATAAATTGAAAAGACAACAAATAACCGCTTTAAATAAGCTAGAAGAAGACAGTAAGAACTAACTTCAATAAATATTTGTAGTTCAGAACACTGAGTCATACATAACAAATCAAGTTTATGACAAAAACAACAAGAAATTGTAGCAAATGTTTTCATAGGCACAGGATGTATTAGAATCCTACACATATCTCTAAAATTATGACTTACACACTGATAAGGATCTTAAGTAATGTCTGAGTGTTGCTTGCTCATAGTTGAGTTGATAAAAATATCAAATTGTCAGTGAGTGAAGCCAAGCAATTCAATGTTTCACTCACCTGAATTTCCAACAGCAATTCTGTTTTTCGACGCCTTATATCTATCAATGTCTTTTGCTGCTCAGGTGTCAACTCTGAAAATAACGGTACAGTAACCATATATAATAAATCTAACCAGCAGTAATAAAAACCTAGCCATTGAGGTCATGTTATAATTGGAAAACAACTTGTTCTACGTCTACAATAGAAAAGGGTATTAATTACCGGTATGAGTGAATGGATCACCATGATTACTCGCAGCATTGTTTCCTCCAAGGGACAAGTTTTCAAATTCACTTATCATGTCTCAAAATATTTAGAAAACAGTAAACAAAAGTTTACATCGTTGTGAACTGAGTAGCCGCCATATTTATTTACTACACTGCAGCGCCACAGCCAGGTCGGGTAATCTTCAAGTAAAATATCCTAACCTTATGTCTATGGTATCGTCTATGGTTCACATATCTCATTTGACAGTTCCCTCCCCTCCCGCCTTCCGTACTTCTGCCTGAATGACGCTATGTTTGTTGATCTGTCACAAACTTTTGAATTTGAAGTTTGTTTTTCAAAGTTGATCCTTGATCGTGTGAAATTCTACGTTGATTTATTTCCGTAACTTATCCTCTCGATTTCTGCAGCTGTAATATTATCGTGCAACATGCAAACATGCAAGTGCTGTGTTATGATTTGTGCTAGTAGACGAAAGGACGACAGTTTTCATTATGTTTCCTAAAAGTGAGATAGGACTCAAAAAATGGTTACACTGTGAAAGACTGCGAAGCTTGAGCTTCCAAAAACTTCGCAAACAGTTTGTATGTCGAAATCATTTCGAAAAGAAGTTTCAACAACGCGCGATATAATTCGTCTGCCCCGACGGCGACGGCTATCCAACGTTGTGTACTGCTCGCGAGATATCCAGTGGTCTCCCTCAAACTGATGCATTAATAACCAACAACTCTGGTACGTACCTATTTGAATATTATGACTTAGTCAATTTATATTTCATTTATGATCTGTACATGTTTTACTACTGCACTACATGCTAACTTGTACAGTTTATTAGTGTAGACACTTTATTCTCAACAAGAAGCATGCCCTCAGCTTAAGCAGTAATATTTAATGATTTTAAGTATTTAAAACATTCAGAGACAGTGGACGAGACACAATTTATGTTTGATTATTATTACATCTATAGATGTTCACACTCATTTGTCTGTCATACCGATGAGCCTTATATTAAGGAAATAGGTCACGTAATCATGTTGTCAGTATCTTGGTGGCAGCACTAATTGTGCAGGGTGCAACGGACTGTAATTTAAATATTATTGTTCTTGCAAGCTCCTTCAATGTTTAGTTTTTAATAATGATAATTAATATGAGTATAAATTTACATTTCAGAATGGGAAGCAGATGTAATTTCTTCATTACAGACTTTGCCGTCTACATCTGGATGTGGACATAAAGTCATTAAAGGACCATACCAATAGTAGGTAAGAAATACAAATTGTTTAAATATTAGTTATGGGAAGTAAGTACCCATTCATAACTATTTTTGCTACAACTGAAAATCATTTATATTCTGTCAGCTAAGATTAGCAACCTTACATAAATGAACATTTAGTGAATTTTAAGTTATATTTATATTCATTTGTAAGATTGTAGATTTTCGGTTGTTTGTAAATAAATAGTAATAGTATACTAAATTACCTAAATGGTCAGAGTATATAGGGGAAACCATTTGATATGGTAATCAATAAAATTATTTATTTTTCAGAAGTTGTTCATTGTACTCCATCTACAAAGAGAAGACGGCGTATCATACATACGAAAAATAAGCTGTCGCCGCATTGTTCTAGGCTTTACAAGGAATACACTAAGTCAAGAAGGCAGCTAATATCAATTTACGAGCAAAAAAGGCATTAAAATTTTTAACAGAAAAGACTTTTGTAAAGCTCACTGAAAAATTAAATCCAATGGCAAAAGCTTTTTTGAGGATGCAAATTAAACAGTTTTCTAAAAAGCCAGGGGTCGGCGATTCTCGGATGAAAAAAAATTGATAGCAATGGCAATAATGAAAACTATTTATTTAAAAATATTTATTTTGCCATCCAAATACACACTTAACAAAATTATTTCTGAATTAAATATAGAATCAGGTATCAATCCTCAAATATTTGAAGCTGTGAAAAAATAGGTAAGATTTTTTACATTAAAACAACTTTCTCTTGCGGATTCTGAGTTACTTTGTTCCCCTGAGTCTTTGAGCTATCGAACTGTGTCGAAGCGAAAGCATTCAAAGCTCAGCAAGGCATGGAAGACGAAATGTCCATTCACGTGCAAGAAGAAGCAAACAAATACTTTGAAAATCATTCTGAACAGAGTCCTATTATAAAAAGTATTAAAAATCATAGTGTTTGACTTCATAAATTGTGAATTGCATAAGGATGCTGTTTCTGAATGCTTTCTCGCATTTAATTTAAGATTAGCAGTATTTAATTGGTTTAATGTTAAACAGAAAAATGTAAATGTAATGTAATGTTAAAATATTAAAAGGCACAGATGTCTTCCGACTGAAAAGTAAACCTTTGTTGTCTCATGTGTAATTAAAACCATTGAATAAATATAAAACAAAATTAAAAAATAAAAAGAAATGAAAGTAAGTAATAAGAAAAGTTTTATTTTACCCACCATTCCCTTTCTAACTTATTCGTAGAACATATTGCAATAATTGCAAAAACATTGCAATTATTGCAATATGTTAAAAGTGAAATTAAAATTACCAATTCGTAGCAAGAAAAACCGTTTAGGATGACGCCTTACCACGCCTTTGCCTACAATTCCGCGCCGGAAGCAACACTACATTAAAAAAAAAAAGCTGTCATCCATGATATGTGAACCTTAGCCGAGTCGATTTTTACTCTATGAGAGTGCCCTGTCTGAAGCTAACTAGTCTGTGGCCACAGCGATTTTATTGCATAAACCTACGCCACGCCAATCTTTCAAACTGACAGAATATCTTGATGATTGTCTTGTCAATCTGTTTTTCGTCCTCGATTGGACCATAGTGATAAAAATAGTCTCTGTCTTTGACTACGCACGCAGAAGAATATTTAGTTGGCCCATAGAGAGAGATATTTACTCTACGCATCATACAACGTTCTTGACTACGTTCTACGATGTAAAAAAAAAGAATCGTCACCGGCGTCCTCACCTCTGGTAACAGTTATTTTTTATCCAAAACAAGATATCATCATCCACCAAGCCTTTTCGGAACTGAGATTAGAGTCGGCAGGTCGCTTTCTAGTCTAAAGCCTCGGTCACACGCAGTGAATACTTGTTGCAGAGTACTTTGTAATACACTGAAATAGAGATCAATCTTCTTCCGTGGAATAGGGTCATTTGCGTTCGTACAGAAACTAGCGCCATCTGATATTCACAGTTAGAACTACACCTTTGGATAGGACGACACCGGTATACTATAGGTGTGTATAGTTAAGGTTGTAGTATGGCCTATGGGTATAGATTCTGTAGTATTTTAGTGTTCATTTCAAGGATTGAGAAATTGAATACAATTTAGTAATCACCTTTTTTTACTATGTACCAAAGTAACTAACTAGAAGAATCCTGCTTATTTGACCCAAGCCAGTTGCTGGGTAATACGTTACCCCTTGGTAAGACTGGTTGCCGGACCAACGGCTATGTGATTTACGCAACGCTGAGGAGCCACGGCTCTAGGCTCTCGGCCACCCATCACATCACAAGTGTAACGGATGGTCACCCTTCCAAGAACCGAGTGCAACTGCGGCAAGGTAACCTTGATCGATAGATCCATGCGGCTGTTACCTGGCCAAAAAAAGGAAATCTCGATGTGCAGGGCCGTCTTAACCATATTTGGCGCCGGGGTCGCTGGGTACAACGCAAGTCGTAATGCGAATGTGCCGAAAGCTGCAGAAGGCGTATTTTTTGTAAACAATATTAGTACCTATATTTTCATAGGTATAATAAAATAAGCTAAGTAATTTTTTTAAATTGTGATTACGCATGGCATACCATGTGTAATGACATGGTACGTATATCTGCCTACACATAGTGTAGGTAGATATAAGGCGGTCGACTTGCGCCCCCTAAAACCCTGCGCCAGGGTGCCACGCACCACTTGCGGGTAAAGACGGCCCTGTCGATGTGCTCAATATTCCCGGGCCTTAATATTTTTATAACTTGACGGAACATGTCATGTCACAAGGAAAAATAGTTTAACACGAACTTGCGTCCCGTATCGAGGGCGCTTAGGGTGCCCAGAAGGCACAGCTTGGACGGCAGCGCTTGATGTAATTCATTACAAAAAAAATCATACAATTTTATTGAGCGCCCAAAACGAAGCATACAAAACGCGCGCCTCGGGCGCCTGTTATAACAAATGTATTATCTATGGTTATAACTCTGACACTCTGACGGAGTCTGACGGATCCCCTCCGTGACAAATAAACAGTGCTACAAGGATCTTTGGGCGCTTCAATGACATTGACGTTTAAACGGAGTTGTCGTTTAATGTTTAGAAATAGTGGTAGTTATCCGGTCATCGGACATACTACATACTTACTGCGACTGCCACCCCCTCTTTATCTATTATTTTTCAGCTGCCAAGAATATCACTACTATATATTTTTGTTTTTTTTTCGAGGCGCGGGGCTTTAGCGCTTTCTGTAAATGGACCCGTTTGAGCTAAGAACAGACTTATAACTGCTTGAAACACATGCTGTTGTCAATAGCGACGGGCTGCTTGATTTCATTGGTTAAAATTTTACTTTTAAGCCAGGTCAGATATACTAACCAATAAATACACATAGACTATGAGCTATGAGCTCGAAGGCTGTTACAAATGGGTTCTTTGCTTTAATCACAATAGTCAGCTGCGCTTGGAGTTGCGTTGTTGCGTATTTTACGAAAACGAAGAACACGCCCCCCATCCATTGCTGTATTTCAATCTGTTAATTATTACAAATAATTGTAGAACTAACAATCTGGAGACATCTTTCATAAAGTTTCTTTTTAATTTACATTAAAAAAATTGTGTTAGTGTTTGAATACCTACAATAGAATGCTTTTATTTTAATTTTGTAGCGTCTGAAGTAGACATAATTTGCCTAGCCGGTGTATTTCACAAGCCAAATAATGAATGACAATGGTTGTATACACCTTAATAATTTTAAGGCTGCAAAGGGTACAAACCCGTATAAAATCGTGCATGCATTTTTTGTGTCATGCACGTCTTACGAAGCAAGGAGATACAAGGTAAGTTTTCACGTAACATAGCTACAGCGAAGTACTTTGTGCGTTTATGACCTTTTTACGCGACGCAAATAGTTGTACATTGATTTTTATCACATCGCTTGGCGTTAGTTAGGGATTACGGTAGTATTTTCTTTGGTGGATTTGTCTCTCTGGCCGATTTCAATTCGTGATCAGCTGATTAGTGATCTTTGACCTCATAACAGCTGTTTGGTATCATTGTATTGTCGCCATCGCGTGATACAATCATGCTATGATTTGTATATGTTTCCAGTCAATCAATATCAATCAAATACTTAGAATTGATTAAAATGCTTTACATTTATCCTTGTGTATGTAATAGATTCTATCTCCGATTATTTATGAACACAAAGGATATCACATTGAGACCATCTTGTAATGTAAACATCTATTTATAAAGACCTCAACTCTACTTACTATAAAAGTAACCAACTGAACAATAAGAATTTAATTTGCTATCATTGTGATAACAAACTTTGACTGGACAGTCTAACAGCCTTGTTCATTATTAAACTGCTGCAGAAAATGCAAGATAACTGTACCTGTTACACTTTAAACTCAATAGTTGACTACTTTCTAAAAACATGTAATTTATTTTGTTACCTGCCTGACTACGGGAAAGCCAAAAGGAGTGTTATTTATTTTAACTTTAAAATTATAAATCATATTGTTTATGGATTCAAGGATATAGGGAGATAGATCAGGTATGATTTCAATGGTATTTGGGTATCACTGTATTTTATGTACTGATTATGAAAAATATAATAAATTGCTTCTTTTCTGGAACCAATCAAATTACTCTGCAGAGTAGTACTAGTAGCAATAGCACATTCATTTGATGAAGGTTGAATATTCTGGGAAATTTAATAAAAAAACTGATTCTTTAATAACTATCCTAACATTATAAAGTGGGAGAGTGAATTTTGTTAGTTTGTGTATAATTATGTATAGAGGGTGATCTCCGGAATCACAGCTCCTATTTGAAAAATCCTTTCAGCATTTGAAAGGTACATTATTCCAGATGGACATAGGCTATGTATTATGTAAAAAAAAGAATTATGTATACAAAAAGAAGTACTTTATAATACTAATGAAATAGTACCTTGAATTCATGCAAGCCTAGTACTTTTTGTTAGGTTACTGCTCAGAACTTGTGCACAATGTGTCATGAACAGAGAATACAGGCTTAATAAATAAATTGCACCCTTGCAAATCTGACACGGGTGGCTAGTTGTTAAATAAAATTTTAGATTTTTATTACATGTCGTCTATTCAGGGACTATATGGCAAAAGAAAGGGCATGTTATTCAATGAAAGTTATAAATATGCACATTTTAATACAAATCCCGCCTACAATCTCAAACAGTTTATTTGCCAATCTTAATGACTTCAAGTTAACCTCAATATATTGACCTCCATCAAACGGTGGAGTGTTTGTAATAATAATATTTAAGTTTTCAAAACACTGTATTTTAGGTGAAAACACCCACAACAATGCCTACGTATATTTCAGGCAACATCATGCCTGTGCTTCACCTGTGGTCTGCCCGGCCCTCGCATGCACTCATGCCTGCATTGCATCTATTTTGCGTGCTATGCGGGCCACATTCAAGACCATTCAAAGACCAAAAAGCACTTCCTGTATGTGGACCTTAGTTATGGGAACATCTATTGTGCTCAGTGCCAAGATTACATATATGATCGAGAACTTACTGAGATTGGTGTGACTCACAGACTCAAAGAAGCCAAGTACGTATTCTTATCATTTTAAAGTGTATTGTTTATAAGGTTTATTATAATATTGGGAAAAACATTATTTATTATATTTATAACTCAATATGTTTATGTTATTCAGGCTTATTCACACTTGAAACAAATGTTTAGATAAAGATATAAAACGCATCCCAAACAATTCTGAAATCATGATAACCCTTTTTTGAGGATGCTTGACTTATTGTATTTGCTACCCCTCTACCAGATCGCTTGGCATCAGCGTGCCATTCATGCCATGGCTGCCGAATAGTAACGAAGCCATGGCGCTGCGGCGCCTGCGCAAGAGACGTCTTATCAGTCCTCACACCACTATCGGACTTCGAGGACTGCAGAATCTGGGCTCCACTTGCTTCATGAACTGCATTGTGCAGGTCAGTACAACTGCACTAAAATTATCATTACAGTGTGGAGTAATAAAATAGCCTCCGTGAGTAGCGATATTGAAATGTAGGTTTCGGCGCAATACTGTATATTCGTTTGCTGACTGCCTAAATAAGACTACAGACATGGCATGGCATGACATATAGGTGCAGGGTTCTATGCCATAGTACCTATGGAGAGAGATATGACTCGGCGGCGATTGGTGACTGTAAATCTTAATCTCAATTTGAAAAAATAAAGCATTTTAAAGGCTGGCAGTTTGGGATATGTTCAGTAATAGTTTTAAACATCGAGAATATAGAGATCCATTTATGTATATTCAGCATCAACTAATGTTGAAAGACGCCAATTATCGGATAACGAGCGATGTTGTTAGCTACACTACAAGTGTTAACTCACGTTCGCACTGACGTAAAAATATCGCGGCGGGATTTTATCGCGCAATGGATTTTCAACTTTCGGTGTGAAGCCGAGCGTTGAGAATCCAACGCGCTGGAACGATAGTGCGTTAAAAAATACTCTGTTGGATTATCAACTCTCGGCGCTAAGCAGAGCGTTCAAAACCCAGTGCACGAAAAAAAATCGCCGCGA
The DNA here is from genome assembly GCA_947364205.1 of Agrochola lota. Lineage (NCBI taxonomy): Eukaryota > Metazoa > Arthropoda > Insecta > Lepidoptera > Noctuidae > Agrochola > Agrochola lota. The sequence goes on along the minus strand of OX376223.1, from coordinate 8,543,017 downwards.
TATTTTTACATGCGTGCGAATGTGGGCTTACAACATACAATCGTCTTGCCCCTTAAGATTTCCTCTTCTAGAAGCTTGATCGGAAACAACGCATTATCAATTTATATTGCATGCACATTGTAGAGTTCTCAGTACACATACAGAGCAAAATACATCTCGGATTTTCCTTATTGTGTTTTTTTATTGATCTTCTTGGTTGAATGAGTATCTGATGGGCTCTGTATAATCTTTATGAAGGTTTAACGTCTTCTTTGACACATTCAATTAGCAGTATATGGATATAAAGGCAGAGAAGCGGGAATCGCCGATTGAGTTGTTTGTTTGCTTCTAATTAACGTTATAATTCGACTCAAGAATGTAGGTACCAGGTACCTAAGAAAAAGGTAGGGGTAACAGTTGGACGGTCCTCAGAGTCCTATTATGAACAGTCACGGACCAGTCAGTAAAGCGTGGTTTTGCGTCGTAAATATATAAGAGACAATGCCTCAATTACCTTTATAACAATGACACAGGAAAATGTAGTATTTTGTGCGTTTGCCGCATATAAATAGATTGATAACACCCAATTAAAAATATACGCAATAATCTCCGTAACATATTCCTACTCTTAATAAAAATCTTTGATAGTTTAACTGAACATTTGCTGATACTCATAGTTCAAAAGCTGTCAATAGTTAGTGAAGGGCCTGTGAAAGAATCTAATATAGCTCTTGTGCTTCAACATACTCACCGCAAGGCCATCTGACACACTTGTGCCCTACTCCTAGTACACGTCTATACGAAGCCTATTGTACCTACCTATATCATAACCGTAACGATGGTGTAATCATTGCATGCAATTCCGAATACGAACTACGCCGTATTCTAGAGACGATGCTCTTCTGAGCGATGGGTAAGAATATATATGGGACTTAAAAAAAGGAAAATGATTTTTCAGACATTGATCCACACTCCGCTACTGCGCGACTATTTCCTGGGAGAGAAGCACAAATGCAAAGCACAAGGGTCGGGAAAATGCCTCGTTTGTGAGGTTTCGAAACTCTTTCAGGTAAGTTTGGGTGAAATAAATTAATAGTACGCGTGCGGGTTTCGTGGAAGTGAGGATTACGTTACGCTGTTTTGAAGCCACCCCTTTCTGTGAACTTTCTGCGTTTAATACAGCTGCGTATCCAAGAGGTGCATTTATTTATAGCCACACCCACCGGGAAATCAATAAAAACCTTTATTTTGAATCATACTTTTCTTTTTATGCGATAATACATTTTTGTTTATTTATTAATTTTTTATCTCTAGGAGTTCTACTCCGGTGCAAAGACACCTCTAACCCTGCATCGCCTCTTGCATCTGATATGGACGCATGCGCGTCATCTAGCCGGCTATGAACAGCAGGATGCTCATGAATTTTTCATAGCAACCCTTGACGTGCTGCATAGGTAGGTGTATAGCATAATAATTGCTGTCATTTTAAGATACTAGCGTGTTCCTGCTTTCTTTCTTGGATGAATTTATGTTACATCTTTGTTTTTTTATTTCCAGACACTGCATGAACGGTGTGGACGAAAATGGCGAGAAAAAGGAAAACGGTCGCTGCAATTGTATCATCGACCAAATATTTACTGGCGGTCTTCAGAGCGACGTGGTGTGCACTTCATGCCACGGAGTGTCCACCACCATCGACCCGTTCTGGGACATCAGCCTCGACGTGGCCGGGCCGGGCTCGCTCGCGGCCTGCCTCGAACGCTTCACACGCGCTGAACATCTTGGATCCGCCGCTAAGATCAAGTGTTCAAACTGCCGAGCTTACCGCGAGTCCACCAAACAGCTGACTCTGGAAACGTTGCCCATAGTGGCCAGTTTCCATCTAAAGCGTTTCGAACACTCTTCTCAAATCGATAGGAAGATCAACGCCTTCGTTTCGTTCCCTGCTGAGATAGACATGACTCCATTCATGTCGTCCCACCGCCGGGCGGTGGACGTCGGTGCTGACAACAACAACGCTTCCGAGGGCGTGTGCGAAGATAACCGCTACTCGCTGTTCGCTGTCGTGAACCACGTGGGTTCGCTGGACGCCGGCCACTACACCGCCTATGTGCGCCAGATGAAGGGCAGCTGGTTCAAGTGTGATGACCACATGATCACTCGCGCTTCGCTGCGTGAGGTTTTGGATAGCGAAGGGTAAGTTGATAAAATAACAAATGTCAAGCCAACCAACCAACCAACCAATAACCAATTATAAGATACAGATGCAAAGTACAAGCAATAGAATTTTAAAAAAAACGAGCGAGGCTTGCAGTAGTCGCATATGATGTGTAACATTTGACATCTTACTTTGGTAATAAGCAACATTAACATTATATCCTGAAAAAAGTGTTTCAGGTATTATTTGAAATGATTTTTCGTAACGAAGAATTATTCTTTTTAATGAAATTTGTGTTTTACTTAATTAACACTAGGAGAAAAGCATTTTTTTATTGAAGACGGTTATTTTTGTTCAATTTGGGGAAGAGCGGAGACAATAGACTAATGATAACTACAATATAAGACATATACTTGTGATTTCAAAGTATTTAAAACTGTTGTGTTTGTGTTGTGTTGTGGGTGAAAATTACAAAATCGTTTTTAGTGTAAACATTCTCGTTTAATTATAAACCAAGTTTAAGTATGTATTTGAACCAATAGGAAATATTATTATACAGATTATGAAACAGTTACAGTTATCAGTTTTATTTGGGGTTCATAGTCAAATAGCGAGAAATCGGCGTTTAAACGCAAGTGGTTCGAAAAGGGGCGGGGTCTTATCATGGTCGTTTCTGACGGCCAACTCTAGCACCGCGCGCGCTCATTGGTCAAATCAAATAGCGCGCGCTTCCGCGGCTTCGTGTTACACACTTTCGTCCCTTTTCACGAAATCTCTCCCACAGATTGCAGAAGAGGAAAGATTTGCATGAAAACGAGGGGAAAGATGTTACACATTTGAAAATTTTAGACTGGATTTACGAACAGTGTAAGAATGATTCATCTCGCGTGCTACATAAAGCGTTTTACGTGGCGTGTCCATCACTAACATTTTTCCTTATTACGATTTTTTATAACCATTCCGTTATATTTCCCAGATGTAAGTAAAATCTCTTTTCTTTTTCAGGTATTTGCTCTTCTACCACAAGACTGTTCTGGAGTATGACTGCGACGCTTCTTAAGGCGATTCAAGTAAACCCTTTTTTCAAAATATTCAGTCATTACTTTGTATATGATGCAAATGCATCACGTCTCTTAAGGCGAAGACTGACTTGCAACGCTTGTTTGTAATGTATGATTCGAAGCGAGCTTGGTTACAAAACGGCGATACACAAGCAGCGGCGAACGCTCGCTTCGAGCACATGGCTCAAGCGCGCTCCATTTATTGTTACAAAATGGTGATACACTAAACGTGGCGAACGCTCGCTTCGAGTTCTGGACTTGGAAAGGTTGTGTGTACTTTATTAATGATGTAATTTAAGTAGTTATTGTTACTGGAAGAAGAAGAAAAAAAACAAAATGATATTACCGTACGTATCGGTATTTACTAATCTATACTTCTATTCTATAATAATAGTTATTATTAATAATTATTATTATTACTATTATGAAGAGGTAAAATTTGTTTGCTTGTTTATTTGTATGTAGGGGGTAATATCTGGAACTACCAGTCGGATTTGAAAAACTTTGCATTTGATAGCCCAATTCTTGAGGAAGGTTATAGGTTATTTAACATCACGCTACGATCCTTAGGAGTCGAGCAAAAAGAAAAAAGTCTGAAGGAACCCTAAGCGAAAACGAAGTAAAAGCGCGGGCTGGTGATGCGATGCGATGCGACGGGGTGGGACAAGGGATCAAGAAATTTCACGCGGACGTAGTCGCGGGCAGAAGCTAGTCGTATAGTTTGTTCGTAAACATGCTCGCATCGAACGGCTCGGCTCGCTGCACTGACTACTAAAACGCGTTTCAAAGGCATTCACGAAAATGCCGACAGATTATTAGAGTACCCGGCGCTCGCATCGAGCGGCTCGGCTCGCTGCACTGACTACTGTAACGCGTTACAAAAACTCGATACATTTAACACGCACGTTGCAAGTCGGCCTCCACCTTAACATTTTCCTATATGTATGTATTATGTATACAAAAAGGATAAGGTTTTGTTTTGAAACAAAATAAAATATAAGTCATCTCCCCTCGTGATATTAGTGTAGATGTTTGAAAGATGTCTCAATGATCATCATGTTCGATGTTTTCCTCGGAATCATTCACGAATTTGTTAGTTTTAAGCTTTAATGTAATATTAACACACTGTCAATAGTAATGTACGCAAAATTGTTGAAAACATTATTACCTATCACTATACTTACTTACATAAAACTTTTGCAAGACTTCTCGATTTTGATGAGGTTGATGTGTGCTTTATTGAGCTACAACAGGTTATTTATTAAATACCTTTGCTCGGCAAGTTTGACTTTACTTTTGGACTCTTCATATTGAATGTTAACTTCGATCTACAAATTTTTAATAAGATGTGTTATTGATTGTATTAGGTGTTAGTATTTATCTAGAATGTTCTAAGTACTACAATACAAACGAGAAATCATTTAGGCGCTTATCCATCTAAACTTACATAATTATTATTCTTTAAAAACTACTTTTATCAATTGTGTAAGGAAAATATTACTATGACTATGATCTATAAACGCTGTTTGCGTATCATTCCTAGTAAAAGATAATTATGTTTTTGTGAGTGTATGAACTCATTTAAAATATTACTCGGATGGTGTACGGAACAAACATTTCAATCTACCTCGCTGTTTATCTCCTATTTGCATTTCAATTGAGCCTGTTTAGAAATGTTTGGAAATAGAAGTTTTGATGTGTTTATGCTCCATGTATTTTATGTAAGGCTAAATATGCATGAGCGTATCCTATTCGAGAGATATGAACTTATGAAGGCAGTAATAATACCACCGAACCATCGCCCCCACGGGTAATATAAACATACAATTTTGAAGACGTGTTGTACCCAATATTATAGCACGTAAAATTACATTGAATGTTATTATTTATAAAACTTTATGTTAACAATTTTCAACACATGCAACATGTGTGCGGAGTGTTTTATTTTTCGCTCATGTGTTTTCGTAGGTGGAATAAAGTAGTTCGTAACCTATGACTGGACTGACATTAGCTTAATGTGATATTTAATATTTATGACTTGTAGTAAATGTAGTTAGTTGTATGGATTTACATTTCTGAAAGTAGGTACTTATAATTTTGTTTGTTTTAATCTATTGCTTGGGAGTACTAGCAAATGACGAAAAACCTTCATAACGTGTCTCAACATTGTAGTAACACTCTCAAAATTCCCTAAAACAGCAACACCTGACAAAATTACGTCAAAAGCAATAATTATAGTACTTACAAAAATTTTGGTTATTTTATCAAAGTTTGATATTTTTTATTTCAGAAAGTGTTTCTTCTGAAACCTCGTGAGATTGTTCAAACTGTGCACAAAAAAAAAATTAAGAGTATACTATGAATCCCGTATATAAAAGACGAGCCTCCCGCTTTATATCCCATAGTCCCATAGGACCGTATCCAGTAAAGGGTTTTAATTAAGATAAGGAATGAACCCTAAGTTTTTTCATCATTTGCTAGTATCACGAAACAGTTTTATTTGCATTTAATATTAATTTAGGATATGGATCCGAGCCTAAATAAGTATCTGAAATATTAGTCCATAATTATTATGGTAACGATATTGTGATAGACACAATGTCACTGTTATATGATTTTTACTTGTAATTCAATTGAATATGTGTTTCATACCACTCGATCAAAAATATACTTAGGTTTAGGCGTCATTTATAAAAATACAATTTCAATTAAATCAGAATTATGAAACTTGTTTATATATACTATTAATATGATGGATGTGTGATTGCGAAATTCTGAACATACCAATTATATTTTGTCTTTCGTCTTAAATGTCTAATTATTTAAAATAAATAACTTAATTATTGAAAATTGATATGTTTTTCATAGTCGATGTAACTGTAATCGAACTAAATGTATGAACAAATAAATCGATCGATCTTGATGTAATTAATCAGTTTCTAAACACTTTTGATATCGGATAATATAAATAATTGGTGTCTAATGCATATTAGAGCAAAAAATGCTCCTAATGTATGTTCAAGTAATTATCTTTACTGTAACATCTATAAGGCGTCGTACACTTAATGTATGAACTACCTATCTCTATTATCTGTAAAATAAATAAAAAATAAATGCAAGAAAGTTATGTATTTGCTTTTCTAGATTATTTGTCCGTTTCCCAACCGATTTTCAGGACTATCTATATAAATAAAACTCAGATCTTTTTTTTTTAAGATTATAAATTACTAGCTTTTGCCCGCGTGGAGGTCGGAAATTATCCCACGGAAACGTACTACCGGATAAAAAGTATCCTACCCCTATGTGCTAATCCAGGTTATGATTGAAATACTAGCATGAATTCATGCAAGCCTAGTACTTTTTGTTAGATTACTGCTCAGAAATTGTGCACAACGTGTCGTGTACAGAATACCGTATTGCATACAATACGGTATTCTGTACACGACACGTTGTGCAACGTACTACCGAGATACTAAAGTATCCTATGTCCGAACCCAGGTCATGGTCTATCCATGTGCCAAATTCATTTAAATCCGTTCAGCCGTTTTAGCGTAACAAATAAACAACTTCTGCATTTATATTATTACAAATTTTGGACCCCCGTTACACCACTTTAGGGTTTGAATTTAAAAAAATGGTTCTTAGCGGATGCCTACATCATAATATTATCTATCTGTGTGCCAAATTTCAGCCCAATTCGTTCAGTAGTTTGAGCTATGTGTTGTAAGATCAGTCGGACACGGTTTCCTTTTTTTTATATACAGGTACCACGTACCGCGATTCTTGATAGTTTTCGAGTTATTTTTTTTTTTAATTTCTTGAAAATTTTAAGGGAACCGCTTTAAAAAAATCTTTGCACGGCTTTTTCAAAATTCTTTTTCATGCAATTTTCATTGTTATGGAATATTCTTTTAAACATAGAATAATCATCCTCCTATCATTAAAACAAGAAAAAAAAAACGATCGAAAAAGTGGAATTAACATATTTTTTTTAATACTACCTGTTTCCTAAATCATTTAAAAAACCTAGGCGGAATGTACTGTTTGGACAATATCACAAAAAAGTTGACTCGATTCGACTCTGTATCACTCGAACGTAAATTCCTCCTATTCGATCAACATTTTGTACCTTGAGTTAATGATAGGAAGATTAATATTTTATGACTGAAATAATATTTCATAACAATGAAAATTGCAAAAAGGTGAAAAAGCCATATGCATCTGGATTGAGGGCCCATTTTTTGAACCCTTGTGAAACGATATAAGACTTATAGGGAAACTGTTTAAAAATAGTAAAAACTTCAAGCTAAAGGTTCTTAAACGTGAATTAAAACTGTTATGATTAAATAACTTGGGCCCTCACTCCAGACGCGTGCATAAAGTGGCATAGCTTAAATCTCAGTTAGTACTATCTCTGGGTTAATAATTTTTATTTAAGGATTTCTTAAATATTTTAAGAAATTCCCAAATCTGTAGAATATGGCATTACAGATTTATGGCCGTTTATAGGGGCTTCACTTCATTATATTTGGACATTCTTAAATTCACTATTTGGACCAGCCTGTATATAGATAACGTTTACTCGTATGATACAGAACTTTACTGTTCTCACCTTCTATAATTATAATAAAAATTAAATGCTGTTCGTTGGTCGTTGGCGCATCACTTGAGAATGGCTGGACCAATTTGTTCTAAAACAACCAACATAGCCCGAATAATTGCCAAACTAAAATGGCAATGGGCAGAGTACATTACTCGCAGAACAGATGGCCGATGGGGCCGAAGAATTCTGGAGTGGCAAACGCGTACTGGAAGACTTAGCGTAGGAAAAGGGGGAACAATTGATGACCTTGTGAAGACCGCTGAAATTCGCTAAATGCGATGCGATTAAGCATAGAACGGTCGAAGTGGCGATGCTTGGGGGTGGCCTATGTCCAGCACTAGGAAGTGTTTCGGCTGAAATTAGTATGCAGAAACTTTATCCCAAATATAAAACGGATATTTTTTAGGTGTTACATCACATGTTACAGTGAACCGCACGTCCATCATAACAATTTGACATTTACAGCGCCTTAATAAATAGACTTCTAGCAATGTTGGGTCCACTCACGGAGTATAGAAAGAGGTATACTCCGTGGGTCCAAAACATCAATACACTTCGTAAGAACCAATAAAATAACGATAAAATTGGTTCAAATAAAATTTCAAGATTTCATAACAGCATTTATTACATAAAAATATCACAAATTCAACAAAAAAAATTTGCTTCTAGCGACGACAATACATTTTTCCAATAAATAAGTACCTATAACAACGAATACATCACCGATCATAAACTAGAAAGCATAAGTCACTATGTAACTACACAAATAATATAAACGATACTTTATGATAAAATTATGAAAGCTCCTAGCATCAATCTATTCGAGCTACAAATGATTTCGCTGCCTATAAAATATTGTATCAACTTTCAGACAAAACTACACTATCACATACATCAGACTAAACATTTCCGATCCCTCATTCGAGATTTCTATCCTTTTTTATTCATAATTATTTTTTCCACAAACGCCACATATATTTATATCCTATATGAATAGACACTACATCAAACTACAATGTGATATACTGTTAGTGGTGAAAAGTATACTTTCGATATTTATGTGATGATTTAGAATGGAGAGAGAGATTACTAAAATGAGTAAAACTATTGTCACGAGACTCTAAAAACGTGAGTTCAACAACTAATAACTATGATGACGTAACTGTCGTATTTGTTAAATGATGACTAGGTTAATAAGCTTACGATAATGTTAGTATGAGTTAGTAAGTATCAGAGTAACACTAAAACCATTTTGCTTCAATTATCACCTTAGATTTTATAAAATGTTCATCTTTGTTGTTTTTATAACATCCCATTCAATATTAGCTTACTTTGCTGGCTTTTTTGGTGCGATCAATATCTTCTGACAACTTTTACATTACCACAGATTAATACAGATGGTTTACTCCGCAAAATAATTTAAATAAAAAGCGACTCTTGCTGCGACACAATAAAGTGCAATTCAGTTCGCACAGCGCTTATTACCTACAGTTATTTATATCCATGAGAGTCAAAATGGCGGGTATACCGTAAGTAATCGAATCAACCCATTTACCAAAAAAAATACCTATTCACCTAGTAGTTGCCTTATCGCAGAACTCTTAAGAGGGTTTATCCTTAAAGTTGGCAACGTCGCAAATAACTGTCAAATATATACCTGTTTTTATTCGTATAGCAATATTACTGAATATGAATAAGAAATGTGGCTAACTAGCGAACTAGAATATTAATAATGAATTGCAATTATAACATTTAATTTGATGTTGTACCCATTCTAGGTGTAAAAAACTAATTTGGAAAGTTTCCAAATAGTTTTTTTTACATCTAAAACTAAATATTCGGTGTTACGATATTAATTATTGCATTTCATAATCAATATACTAGTTCGCTAGTAAGCCACATTTTTTTTATTTTCACACAGTAATATTGCCAAATTTATCAAAACTGTGAAAAATTTGACATCTATTTGCGACGTTGCCAACCTTCAGAATAAACGCTCTTAATATATCTTCTGACTACGTTACGCTCACTGAATTGGCCCGACAAGACAGCCCGCCGCTTAGGTACTTGTACCTTCATACCTAAAAGGCGGAGTGCACCTTCTGTACTATTCTGTGACATTACATGATTGTTTTTGAATGCGTGGTGATTAAATAGTTGATGAGTAATATAGTGAATGGGTATATTATACAAAACAATATGATTTTCCATGTAGTTCATTTGTTCTTCATAGAGGGCGCAGCGGGCGCCTCGTCAAGTAGGTTCTCTAGCTGTTTGACGTCAGTGACGGGCAGCGAGCAGGCGTAGCGACGGCACACGTATGCGGTGGGCACGTCGCCCACAGACCGGATGCGGCTCAGCACTGGAAGCAATACACAATTCATTATTCTCCTTTATCCCAATTTATTTGGTGTCAGCGCAACATTTCTTTCCCTTCCCTATTATACTTATACTTCTCTATTACCCGTCATCTCGATAGTCACCCCCTTTCTAGCTATATCATCTTCCACACAGTCCATCCAACGTTTCTGTGGTCTTTCCCTTCTCTTATAGCCATCCACATTCATACTCAAAACTTTCCTCTCGACATTTTTCTCATCCCCCTGTGCATCACATGAACATACCATGTAACGGGGAAAAGAAAAAAACAATGTGTTAAACAATACAGTTAAACCATAAAATCATTTTAAAAGTAGTATACGGCCTGGGGGCCGATTCTACTAATTTACAAAACTATACGCTCTCTACCGTCTCATCAATGGTTCGTCTTCGTTCAGCTATCGTCTGTCCCCCCTAAACCTATTCTACTATTTATACGACAACACTGAAACCGAAACGTAACCCAATCACAACGGGAATGAATGGTAATCAAGGAGTGCTGCCTAGTTCAATTAGTAAGTTTATAATGTTACCATAACAAAAAAAATTGTTAAATAAGAAATTAAGTTTTTACGAATAATAAGCTCATTATAACTTATTTTGCGTTCTATTTACCACAGCAAAAGTACATTTTTATTTCCATACATTTTAATTAATATAAATCGGCAGATTTTGTTTCTAAAATTAAAGAAAACAGCGGGGCGGTTCAAATCGCGTAAATCGAAACGGATTTTAAATGTCGGAGTCCTCAGACAGATTTATTGTAATATAAACTAAACTAGCTTCTGCCCACGACTTCGTCCGCGAACCTTCCTTAGAATTGGGCTAAAATGCAAATTAAAAAAAAAATATTTTACCTATGTCAAATATTAGTAATAGACAAACAACGGAAATGCAGCTAGTTGCTGTTGCATGCTATTGAAACAAAGATGAATAATTTTAAGATCAGTAATTATGGTGTGTGATGTTATAAGTATTTATTGATTTTCCTATAATATTAGTTCTATTTAACATCAAACATAATAGGAATCGGTGCGTAGGGTACGTATGACGACAATAGCAAAAATTAAAGTAAATATTTACGTTGACACACGTAGCTCACAAAAAGATCACACTAAGATGAAAACAATTCAACTTTTATAATGTTTACTGACCATTCCTTATGATGGGAACTGCCATGGTCGTAGCCCAAGAATGTATGTGAGGGTTCAACTCGACTCAAGTACAGTTTCAAGATTATTTACCAGTAGGTAATCCTGGCTGTGATCACAGCTGATTTCGAGTACCTACATTGAAAGTTTTATCACTGACAACTTATTCACGAATGCATTAGTAATCTTATGGGCAAATTCAACCAGATTCATATGCTTAAACCATAATTTTCATGAGAATAAACGAAAGTAATCTCGTATCAATCCGGAAAAAGTAGCTTTGTACCAACTTATGTTGAACCGCTAATTTCGACAAATGAACCGAGAATGTTCAGTCCCGTTTCGATTCAAGCGTGTGTCAAAATATTAGTAGAATACGAGTTAACGTTTCTTAAAGTATCGTTCATGTTCGATTCGATTAGCAGAATGACTTTTAAGAACGTTTCGGTCGATCATTGGCGTCAACTACATCGTTACCGCAGTGGGATCGTTGTTCATTAGTAGAATAAGAAAACGCTTTAAAGCCTTGATTAAGCTGAGGTTCAATTGCAATTTCAGAACAATTATGGCTGTAGACCACACGATAGAAGTGAAAACATTCGACTGGAGTCGAGTATACACGATTCAGCGCGGAGTATACGCGATTTAGCGTCACCAACCGATTGAAGCCGAATATAACCGATTCAGCTTCACCGACCCGAGGTCCCGAGCGTAACGGTTTAGTTTCGTTGACTGTTTAGAAAGAGCGCAAAGTGCGCCTATAGAAAACTTCACTTTAAAAGTTAAAAAAAAGTTGGAACTTCGACCTTCAATATCTCCGTAACCAGAAGGTTCCATGGTCCAGTAAAAAGAATGTCACAATGACGGGGAGTATCAGTGACTCTTGGCTTCATTATGCGTCTTTTTAAACCCGTTATAAAACTAAGATGTTAACAAGCAAGCCGGGGTTACTCATGAGATAGACTCACGTATGTCGGACATACCGGCGGGCGACTCGGCGGCGGGGTCGGCCACGGCCAGCACGCGGCCCGGCAGCAGGCGCGAGCGCACCACGCGCACCAGCTCCAGCGTGCGCGGGTCCGAGCGCCCGCCCGCTATCAGCACCTGGGGGACGAGAATGGGATATTTGACTACTGTCAAAAATATACATGAATTATATGTCGCTTCCAATTTCTGAATTTTAACTGAAGACCAAATGTATGTACCTGTGTTTAACAAATAAATAATCATTCATTCATTCATTCATTCATCATTCATTCCAACTAACTCAAACTATTGCATTCATGTGTATATTTAGGTGTTACATTTATGTAAGTAAGTTCCAACATGAAACCAGGTTAGGGCACGGCAATATAATATATGTAGGTATACAGGGTGGATTTTTGAGATGGGGCAGTAAGGACAGCTACCTTAAACGTTGTAGCTACAGGAAAACGGTCTTAAGAGACTGTCCTTAACTATTTGAAAGATTTTGATCTGCAATCACAGATTTTGAAAAAAATGTGCTGTCACCAAGAAAATGGACAGTTTTCACAAAAACTTTGTTTGTTCCCAATCGATCCTGTTTCTTATAAGGATCAAAAAACTCTACTGGACCAACTGAGGTTTGAGTTCTAGAAAAGTCAGAAATCGCAAAAAAACTCTTCCCATATATTTCGTAGGAAATTTGACTCCAACTAACTATCTACAATGATAGACTGGCCGAATGTTAACTAAAACAAATTGAACTTCAAATTTCGAACGAATAGAGACCAAAATTTAGGACCTTTCATGCTTTTGAAAAAAACTTTTAACATTTATTTTTTTGCAATTTCTGTCTTTTGTAGAGGGCAGTCTTTTTTAACGTTTTCCAAACAAAATGAAAATCAAGCTTCTAAGTCAACGCAATAAAAAATACGGGCATTTATACGTTATAATTATTTTGATACTCTCAAATAAATCATAACCTACAAGGTACTTCGTGTTAACCTAGAATGATGAAATTTGGCAAGAAGCAAGGTCTCATAACACAAGTAAAGGGAAACGTCCGAAAATTGGTAATTTGTAGTTTAACCACACAAAAAATAAATCGTTTACAAAGTTACACTTGCAGAGAATTGACATGTATAGGAGAACATGTTTTTCAACTACAATGTTACAAGTTTGTTTTTGCGATAAATTCATCCCAACTACGGAACCCTTCATTGTGCGTGGTCCAACACGCTCTTGGCTGGTTTTTTTCTCAGAACGTCGGACATCACAAGCAACAAACTATCTTGTTCTAAAGTAAATACAATTATAACACGTATTCGTTCTAAATTTAAATTTTTTGTTTCTGTTTGGCTAGTCTGTCTATCATAAAAAAAGTATTGGAGTTTCTTTCTTACGAAATGTATGGGAAAAGTTTTTTGCGATTTCTGACTTTTGTAGTACTCAAACCCCAGTTGGTCCAATAGAGTTTTTTGATCCTCATAAGAAACAGGATCGATTGGCATCAAAAAAAGTTTTTGTGAAAACTGCCCATTTTCTTGCTGACTGTACAATTTTTTTTAAATTTTTGAATGCAGATCAAAATGTCTCAAAAAGTTAAGGACAGTCTCCTAAGACTGTTTTCTTCTAGCGATAACGGTTAAGGTAGCTGCCCTTACTGCCCCATCTCAAAAATCCAACCTGTATAATAAATCGGACAAAACAAGCACTCAGTGCAAGTTTGTTAAACAAATATAATAATTATTACTATACGTTGTTTGTAAAAACACGACGAGTAGTTTAGAAAAATTAATAACATCGGTGGAAAAATGGAGAAGTTACACGCTTTTGAAATTAGTTTTCTATCCTTGTTCCGCAAAACGACCCTTGTGCTGAATGGCACTAAGTTACTATGGCGTTCCTGTGTTGTGACGTCAGATCGGAGCAGTGCTGTCTCTGTCTTACTTTAAAACACATAAAACTTCTCCAGTTTTTTAATTATTTAAACAATATTTTTTTACTGTGGCTTATTTTTTTCTAGGTTGCTAAAAATGATATTTGAAAAATCCAGTTAAATACTTTATTGCGATAGTGGTAAATGGTTTGAGTTTATCATTGTTCTAGAAGTTATCATATACACCGTATTCACGGCTGCGGAATGCTGCTATCAGACTTTGGCGGTGAGACACCCGTTGTGCCTCAGAGAGCACGTAACTTAGCCGTCGGCTTCGGCTCTATGTCTGATCTCTGTTGTGTCATGTCAGATTGCCGTTTCATTGGACTATGAGAGTGTGGGTAGTAAATAAACATATAATTTCTGCTACAGCCATTCTCTCGACCCGATAAATAGGAAAATTGTGCACAACATGTTAAACAAACCTGAGTAGGAGAATCATTATAGAACATGAGAGCGGACATCATCTCGGGGAGTGAAGTGGGGGCATCGATGAGTCTCTTGGAGAAGGCCTTCAGCAGTTTCATGGCCATTTCTCTCTCGTTGTCGCCGCCCTCGGGCGCTGCGCCTTTGTCTGCGTATGCCGCGAGGCGCTGTAGGTTGTGGCAAGCTACGCTGTTGCCGGAAGGCTCGGCGCCATCTTGATCTGAAATAAAAATGTGCCATAAAATATTAGTGTACAATTTCTAAACTACAGCAGCTTTAAAAGAAATCTTTGCTGAAATTATAAAAGGTTGTTTTTTCTTCCAGATAACCTTCGGTTGAATAGAACAAGGTTGAAGTAGTCGTTACAAATGTTCACACGTATTAATTAAACGATGTTTTTCCACACACTTTTATTAATCCTTGTCAATATATCTATGAAAACATCATGAACGTAAGAAAAAATGTACATCTTTTTAGTAAAAGAGGTGATAGACATAATTATAGTACAAGAAATAGGGACCTATTAGTTCAACCAGGTTTCAGACTGGCTAAAGTGGACTCATCTTTCATGGGATACTGTTTAAAATGTTACAACAAAATTCCTCCCCACATACTTCAACTGAATGAGACGAAATTCAAATCTTGTATTAAACGCACACTATGCAGGCAGGCATATTATAAGTTGGGGGATTACATCGCTGATAAAAATGCTTGGCTCAATGCTGGTCCTGCTCCACAACCAGAACTATTTGATTAACATTTGAAAAAACTGTTGGAGCTGCCGAAGAGTTTAAGACCAATTTTGCATTGTATAAAGTCAATTTCCTTTGTATTATATAATTTCAGAGCACATGTGTGAGTATTATGTACTAATGAGCTAACATTTACCGGGTAATATGTCTTTTATTGACTTGAATGTGCCCTGGCGGCTGTGAGTATGTCATGCTCACTCAAATGTCTCGCTGATGGTGGCGCGTGTGTTCGTGTGTACAAAATGGTTGAGCTGAATGGTGCTAATCCATGCGTCGTGTTCATGAACGGGCGCCGTCAGTTGGGACTGGTCAACTCTTAGCTGCCTTGGCTGATTTAAATTTTTGAATTGTTTTTAATTTTTTATTACGGACGCTTCTAACGTGCACGTCTTTCTACATTGTTCTCACATGTTTAATATCAAACATGAATGATGTAACCAATATTTTGTAACAATTTATTTAAAAGAGTGTCCGTGGAGTTTCTTGCCCGTTCTTCTCCATAGGTACCTACTACGCTTTGGAATGGGCAACTAGCTTCATATTTCTGACTGACCGATTCCTTGACAATTCAAAAGTGCCTGTAAATGGTCTAATTGAAATAAATGCTTTGAGTTTGAGTTTAATGTTTTGTTGAAATATAATGTTTATGTATTGTTTTATTTATTTATACGGTTTATAATATATTCATAACATCTTTAGGTATAAAAAGGCATGAAGGCGTTTTGCTGAGATTTACATAATCGTGCGCCTTTGGCTAGTATAATATCTGTGGCGCACTTTCTCGCACTAGTCCGGGAATACAAAATAAAAAGCAAGCGTGTTAAATACACTGCATTGAGAATGCAAAGGCGATGCAATAAGATCCACTTTTCGAGCAAGTGTGTTGATATTTTTTTTGTCTTATTTGTACCTGAAAATAACAAACCAGAAATTCCCAATATTTTTTCCGTTATAAAACCTTACCTTCTTTAAGTCGAAGCACCACACTGGTATCATCCATGGAACAGGTGTAATAACCACCGTTGACGGTGTCCCAGAACAGTTCGTCCTGTTTCTGCTGCAGGTCGCGCGCCCACTTCAGCCAGCGGTAGTCCAGAGACGCCTCGTATAAGTCCAGCAAACCTTTGATCAAGAACGCGTAGTCGTCTAGGAAGCCCTTAATTGGTTCGGCACTGTAAATAGTTAATAAATACTGATTTATTCGAATTTTATGCTACGAATTAATATTATTAAAAAGTGTCAACATACGTTTGGGCGATGGATCCATCTTCAGCTCTATAGCAAGAATGTAATAATATCTTGGCTGATTCATCATACAAATGTTTTTGTATGAAGTCTGCTGTTTTGATCGCGTCCTCAACGAATTGCTTCTCTCCCAGCCCTTGGCCAGCTTGTGCCAAGCCAGCTATCATCAAGCCATTCCAAGAGCAAAGCATTTTAGTGTCCAAATGCGGACGAGGTCGCTTCTGGCGCACATCATACAATATCTCAACACATTCGGATATAACTTGATTGAATTGCTCCAAAGACAGTTCGTATTTTTGAGCTGTGTCCTGCTTACTACCGTAAATAATCAATACGTTTTGATTGGTAAGTTCTCCGTGAGGGTCACTTTCGGGAGAAATATTTCCATCCTCTTCAACACTGAAGTAGTCGCAGAAAACGTCCAAATACGACGCGGAATTAATTTTCTTATCTTTCAGTAGAGTTTTAAGTTCCTTGTATTCCCAAGTGCAAAACGCTCCTTCTTTCTTATGAGCAGCTCCGGACTCTGGGTATGAGTCGGCATCTTCAGCACTGTAAAATCCGCCAGATTCGTGTCTCAGATCTCTGTTCACATATTTTATGATATCTCGAACAACTTCGGCATAAAACTCATCTTTTGTCGCCAGGAAAGCGTCCGTATAAGCAACGGTCAACTGTGCCTGATCATAAAGCATCTTTTCGAAATGAGGCACATGCCATTCACTATCGACTGAGTATCGTGCAAAACCGCTAGATATGTGATCGTGAATACCACCTTTAGCGATTTTGGTCAACGTGTACAGACACATATCCAAACATTTTTTACCTTCTACATTGTTTTTGTCACGAGCATAATAATGGAAAAGAAAATTAAAAATGGAAGCCTGTGGAAATTTCGGTGCTGCTCCAAATCCACCAAATTCTGGTTCATAATTAGTCATATATCTGCGAATACATTTTTCCCAGGTTGCTTCTCCAGGAACAGAAGTAGAACTGTCTGAGTCTACCAAGGATATTTTTTGCAGTGCTTCCATGATATTGAGACTTGCTTCCAAGAACTGTTCATGATTAGCTTTCCATTTGTTGGCTAGCGAAAGTAGAATTGTTTTGAACCCTGGCCTTCCCCAGCGGTCCTCAGGAGGGAAGTATGTTCCGCCAGTAACAGGGCGTAAGTCTGGCGTAAGAAAGACTGACATCGGCCATCCGCCACCGCCACTCGTCGCCAGTATGAATAACATGTAAACACGATCAATATCAGGTCTTTCTTCGCGATCCACTTTGATGTTGATGTAGTGTTCATTCATTATTTTCGCTACATCCTCACTTTCAAACGATTCTTTCTCCATGACATGGCACCAATGGCATGTGGAATATCCAACTGATAGGAATATAAGTTTGTTTTCCTTCTTAGCCTTGTCAATGGCTTCTTGACACCATGGGTACCATTGCACAGGGTTGTGAGCATGCTGAAGTAAATAAGGAGATTTCTCAGAGATTAAACGATTGGTATGCTTTGGTTGTTCTGTTGGTGGAGTATCAGCATTCGGAGTTGCCATTATAATCTTATTGTCACTAAAACTCCTTGTGAGTTGTGGGACCGTTATATTATTTGGTCCAAATGATGATAGTCTGCAAGAATGATAGGAAAATAAATATGAATAACATTTTTTTTTTACTTCTTTTGTAAAGGGTTTGAAGGTAAGGCAACATATCTTTGTTATTTTACCCCTAGTACGCTTATAACCACCACATAGCTGAAGTATTGTGGTTTTTCTTCATAAAAATGATGTTTTTGTCTAGGTTTAGATGTCCACGAAAGTGGTTCCTTGCCGCTGCTAGTTTTTAAATGCGGAGAGTGACTTGTAACGTTTTTTTGTAATGTATCGAGTTTTTGTAACGTGTTACAGTGGTGTCAGTGCAGCGAGCCGAGACTGTTGGCTGTTTCGTAAATTCCTTTGAAACGGAAATATGAGAAACGAAATTTTCATTCTCCACCGCGTCTTGTGTATCGTCGTTTTGTAACCAAGCTCACCTCGAATGATACGTTACTTATACATTACAAGTCAGTCTCCGCCTTTAGGTTCCATAAAAGGATGCATAGAAACATTTTGAGAATTCTGATATTTGCTGCAATATTTAGATTTTTTTATTTTATTTAACTACATTATCTCACAGTGATAACCAAAGGCCTCAAAAATGTTACAATTTGATTAACAAGGAATTCAAGGAACTTGCTCATGGGCACCGGCGCCGTCGGTAGCGGGGTGCACGTGGGTGCACTTGCACCTCCTTGGCTTCAAAATAAAATATATGTGTTAAATCATTGTATAAAACGCACACTATGCTGCCAAGCATATTATAAGTTGGGGGATTACATCGTTGACAAAAATGCTTGGGTCAACAGTGGTCCAGCTCCACAAGGGCGCATAAACTAATTGATTGGCATTCGAAAATATTATTGGAGCTGCTGAAGATTGTAAGACTATCTTTAGATTGTATAAATTCAATCTCATAGTATTATACGAGTATAATTGCATAGCATATGTGTGACAGAAAATGGTAGCTTTAAAGTAGGTACATAGTGCATGTACCTACTTTAAAGCTACCATTTTCTGGGTACGTCTTTCATTGACGTAAATGTGTCCTGGCGGGGGAGTATGTCATGCTCACTCAAATGTATCGCTGGCGGTGGCGAGTATGTATGTGATCATTAAGTGCCCTACAAAATGGTTGAACTGAATGGTGCTGATCCATGCGTCATGTTCGTGAACGGGCGCCGTCAGTGGGGACTGGTCATCTCTTGGCTGCCACGGCTTATTTAAATTTATTTTAATTTTTGAATTGTTTTTGTTTTTATATTTTTATTATGGGCATTTTAACGTGCACGTCTTTCTACATTGTTCTCGCCTGTATAATTACAACATGAATGATGTTACCAATAGTTTGTAACAATATTCTGATTTAAAAGAGTGTCAGTGAAGTTTCTTGCCCGTTCTTGTCAATAGGAACCTACTACGTGTTGGAATGGGCAACTAGCTTCATCTTTCTGACTGACCAACCCTTTGACAAGTCAAAAGTACCTGTCATTGGTTTATTTAAAATAAATGCTTTGAGTTTGATTCATAACTAAAGAAATATTTGAAAACTCTTAACACAATAATAGAGAACTTAACCTATTCGAGGTGAGATCCATAATTTTTCTGCAATCTCTCATCTCTCTCAACCCCCCCGTAATGTGAGAAACCAGAATCTCAATCCAGTGATCGACCCCCCATAGGGATACCTCCATACTCTAATACAGATAATTATTGTAATCTATATTTCGCATCTAGGCATACGTTACAATCTACAAAACCAGTAAGAGTACACTTAAATACTGTATTTTTGCGCAACAACTGCAACTTCAGTTCGTTAAGTAAGCTTATTTGGTAACCAGTTACCAAATAAGCTTACTGTCAGACTCAGACCAAATAAAAAACCAAGACCGAGTGCTGTCAACAGTGAACTGAAGCTGGTTTCGTAAACATGTGTGCACTTTGTGTGGTGTAGTTTGATTGTAGTGTCATTGTAAAAGGTAGTAAATGTGTGCATGTGAGCGTGTATGCACAGAGCGGCGGTGAATTTATGGTGCTTCAGTGCCAAAAAGTGCTCTGTCTTGGTTTTTTATTTGGTCTGAGCTTAAAGGTAATTGAATCTTAGTAATTTACTCATCATTCACCAATTACATAGGATTGTAAACAGACACCTACGTAATCCATGGGCAACATTGTATTATCCAAATACCTATTAGCAAAGAAATTCACAAATCTTAATTAATGCATTATGACAAGCAACAATGGTTCCCTTCTCTTCCAATCGTCGTAAACATGACATGTAAACAAAAACAAGGTCACCTTACAGTAGTTATTACATTTTCGGATGAAATGTAAAGGATTCAACCGGGCAGAGTAGAAGCTCTAATGGAAAAGTAATAACATAATCATAAATTAAACATCAAAAAATTGTATACCTTCTTGGCAAGCTCAAATCCCTGGGACTGCACACCGGGATAGCAACGAGCGGTTCCTTCGTAGTATTTTGATTCAAATTGAGACTTTTCAGCCTATTATCACCCGTCGAGAGACGCCGCAACAACAGAGCAGCACGCCCAGTAGGCATAATAATATAACGTATCACGTAAAATCGCTTTTTGAACACGGAATTTCGCTTTATTTTTGTTTTTCTTACATAATTTTCACTGCGTTATCCACGACGCGACCAAATATTTTGACGGTTTAGACAGAGTTGCCAACAAAAAAGAAATAAAAAAATAAACGTCCTAATAAAGTGATTAAAAAAGTATTTATGCAACTTTGCTAAAGTTGTTATGAAAATTATTTGATGCATGTAAAACAACAATTTATCAAAAACCTAAAACGATGAGTAATATTTTTATCATTCAATCTCAAAGCGCCTTCGTTGACCCATGTTAATCAAATGATTGCACTAGTGTTAGTTGCTCATTAAAAACGTGCAGGCGCAAATCCTTTTTGAAAAGCAAATTAGGAATAGGTACCTATGTCCTTATAACAGATTTCAATCAAACTACCATTAGGTATATTTTATAGATACGGCTGATCAGGGTAACTACAAAATCGAAAATTATTTACTAGAATAGAAAACGACGTTACACTTTATATGTATAAAGTGTAACGTCGTTTTCTATTCTACACTCATTCCGAATTTTGTTGTGCAGATTGGTTATGCTAACTGTGCGTTTGCACTGACGAAACATTCGCAACAAAACCAAAACATGTTAAAAAGCTCCCGTCCCTGTCAAACATTGTATGAAACATTGACAGAAAATAGAGATTTCAACATGTTTTGTTGTGAATTTTTCGACAGTGCAAACGCACAGTAAGAGCCTGATTGGTGACCTATACTGTATTTTCTACATTATTGTCTTTGTGATAATATAAATCAAACCAGCTCCTAGGTGGAAATTGCCTACACGCATACAAGGTCCTTACGAAACTTGCATATTACTTTATGCAAGTTTCGTAAGGACCTGCTAAACTAAAATTTTTTTTAGCTCGAGGTTCTATTGCACCCATTATATTATTACCAGCTTTTGCCCGCGACTTCGTCCGCGTAAAAGTCGAAAATGGTTCTAATAGGATTTTTTATTGGTTTTTTACGTTATTAATTTTGTTATAAGTTAACATATAAATTATTATGTTAAAATGTTTGAATACTTATAAAATATAACAATCTTTATTATAGTGTAGGGATTTAAAGGTTGAATAAACATGAAAATAAAATAAAATTTTGTTATATTTTATGAACACGAAGCTCGGCCTTTGATCTGGTGAAAGTTACACGGGGGTATTACCTTTTTACAACGAAATCGAAATACTACACCGACCGC
Source organism: Agrochola lota (assembly GCA_947364205.1). Classification (NCBI taxonomy): domain Eukaryota; kingdom Metazoa; phylum Arthropoda; class Insecta; order Lepidoptera; family Noctuidae; genus Agrochola; species Agrochola lota. Next base: position 8,520,954 of record OX376223.1, on the reverse strand, counting down.
AGTATTTCTTAGTAATCAATATTTTTTATTTTTCCTCCGGGTGCTAAAATCACCAGGGTACTCCGTGCGCTTACTCTAGAGCATTCCACATACAACTGGCCGTGGGAGAAGCAGCTTTTCCTGAAGTCTACTCCCGCTACCTTAAGAGTTTGACCTTGAGCTTTGTCTATGGTCATTGCGAAGCAGACTTTGACGGGAAACTTCTCTCTCTTGAGTTTTAAGGGGTAATTTATTGATGTTAGGGGAATCCTAGGAATAAATACAGACCTCTGTAAAGCTTAGAAACCTTCAAATGCGGTACTAATATAGTACGGTGAATTCAACCTTTTTTGAATAAAATCGGATTGAGTTTTCAAACATGTGTCAAAATAAAATGTAATTTAAATTAAAAGCATTAAGTATGGAGTATTCATATCAAGCAGGGACTGAATTAAGGTACCTTTAAATTTCGGTATGACGTCATACCGTTGAATAAGGGCTACCTAAATATTTCGATACCGTTATTTTTTTCAGTACTTACCGGAATTTTGAGGTTGGAAATGCATACCGGTATATTTCGATAGAAGTCCTAAAATACATAAATTCGACCCACCCGCGCACCCACGCCGCGTCGTCTTGTTTTTCGGTACCGAAATCGTGTAAAGGTTTAAATAACGGTTTAAAAAGGTATCGGCATAGTTCAACCTTTATTTTAAACCGGTACCGGTATATTTTTGAGGTATCTTAACCTTTAACCGTAACCGCTTTCAATCCCTGATATCAACTTCGAAGCAAATCAAAATAACTTTCTAACCCTATTTAATCCTGTTAGGGGATTTATTTCAATAAAATACGAAACACATCTTCCATCAATTCTGTTAAAGAATGTTTATGCAAGATTTGAAGTAGAGACCAAGGAATCACGCTGTCCCATACAAACTTTGTCCCCCTTTTTCACCCCCTTAGGGGTAGAATTCCGGAAAATCCTTTCTTATCGGATGCCTACGTCTTACAAAGAACACACCCTCCAAGTTTCAGGTCTCTGCGATCAGCGGTTTAGGCTGTGCGTCGATCCGTCAGTCAGTCATTCAGGACAAAGCATTTTATATGTATAGATTAAGTAGGTATATTAATATATATGTTTATATCTTATCTAATGCAAAATTAATCATAAGGATAGCTGGAAGGTAGGCAGTATCTGAACTTCTTAAATGAAACACTCTCTCGTCTGATCCTAAGGTACCAAAACCGCTCACACTTGCGGTACAACGCAGCATTTGAAAGGGCCCAAGCATACATATTTCATGGCAAGCACCCTCTTGTGATTCTAAGCAGCACGCATGCGCTGAAATCTGGACGCCATTCTCACTTTCACTGGCATACGAAGTGTTTTGACATATAACTAAATGTCCACCGCGTTTGGAAGTCTAATGTGTTCTTGACACGAAACATAATAATAACTGATATTTTGGAAATGGAGCCACGTGTAAAGTACCCCTTATGATAGTGGTGTGAACGACTAGGAAAGATAAAGGTAAGTGAACGATTTTGGTTATGTTGATTAGGGGAAAACAAACGATGTCTCGATTTTTTTATGTATCAATTTGATTAAAAGTGTTGTCACAGAAAGCTTGCTTTTTGTTAGATAATCATTATGGTCAGCATGAGATAAAACGTTGAATTGCTGCACATAAACACAGGGGAAATTAAGTTAAAGCTAAATAAATTTAAATAAAGTCATTACGTGTGTGTGGGTAAACACAACTACATACTAAGGTATTGTTAACATTTTAATGTTCGATAATACTTTTTGAATAGATTAATCAATAAAATTCTATACGTCTATAGAATGAATAAGTACAAGAAATTCTTAACAAAACACGTGTTCGGCAAATAAGCCTAGTGTTAAGCAGGGTATGAAATTGCGGCTCGTTGTCATGGCAACGTCAAGAGGGTTGAAGCCCTCTGGCCCGCAGCGTTCCGCTCACGTTTCCCTCCCTCAGCTGATTGGCTATCTCGGTGCTCAGAAAATTTGATTTTGTGTCGTAAATTGCACCAGACGTATTAAGCTTGCACTTTATAGACAGTGTGCATTTTTATATCGCCAAGTAATATAAACATTACTCTTCCGATAAGAAGAGTAGTAAGTAAGTAAGTAGTTAAACTTTATTAAAAAAATATTTAAAAAACCCAAATAATTATCATGGGTAAATTCAGCAATCATTGATACAGTTTAATAAACCAGGCTTTCACGTTCATGCAATCTTATTGCTTATTGTTTGAAGCTGCGAATTCTACCTGACTCTACGTAATCTGATAATATACAGGGTTTCAGGGACATCGACGCGAAAACTGATAGATACCATGGATTCAGTAGGTACATGATTCTGAACCCCCATGGCCTGAAATTTTTCGTCGGTTATTAAAAAAAAAATCTGCTGTTTTATAGAAAAGTGCAGTACCTACGCGGTCAAAATGCATGGAGCAGCAGATTTTTATTAAAATAACCGATGAAAAATTTCAACGCAGGGGGTTCAGAATGATGTATTGAATCCATGGTATCAGTTTTCGCGTCGATGTCCCTGATACCCTGTATACTTATTTTTTTTTTTGCTGACTCTTCCAGTCTGTCACTTCTGCCATCGTACCTACCTAAACGACACCACTTCAACAGATGTGGAATGCCAATGAATGAAGATTTAAGCTTCGAATTTGCTAGGAACATTTTTAGTTGTAGGGACCTATTATGATATATTCATCTTGGTAGCGCCATCTGCGAACTGCTGTTCCATTTCAGTCAAGCACCTCTGCTGGTTTCTCTTCGTGTAACAGGCAGGAAACCGTTATCAACTAAATGAATTAAGTACTAAGTTTTAATAACACTGCCAGTAAAACAAGAGGGAACTTAGGTTTTATTACTAAGGGACGGATGAAGTCGTGAAAAATCATAAAAGCTTTTCGAAATCACAAATCCCAAGGTTAAAACATAACGATAGGCTATTGTTTTTAAAGAGGTCAAGTACGATTTGTTTAGATGAATAAAAGTTAGGGTGAGGGTCGACATGAAATGCTTACCTACCTCAAATCCATATCTACCTAGAATAATAACCTTGGTAGGCGTATATACTTACCTAAATACTAATATTACACACCAACTACGTTCAGTTTAGAATTTTATTAATAACTTAATCAATTTAAACGATCATTAAAATGTTCACCAACCAATAATAACCATACGAATAAATAGTGATTTTATTATCAAGAATCTTATGTAGGTATTCTTTTGTTTCAGGTGCATCGGTCAAGGCGAAAGATATCAAACAACGTGCCTTATAATCTTCCAAGCATAGAATCTAGTTACTTGTTGTTATTCACTTATTTCCTTCCATAAAAATCCAAAGTCCAAAATTAAAAGCGTCCAGCACATAAAGTTTCGGTCCCAATATCTGTCCAAAGAAGTTTTTTACGAATATACAATTTGTAGTTTGACTGACGAAACAGTTCACTATGAAGTTTAGTATGGTATCGAGGGAGTTGTAATAGAGGGCAAGTGCAGTAGGGTGGATGGTGTTGCAAGTAGCATGTCTGTGTGGGTGGGCAGCGGCGCAGGCGGCGACGTGCGCGCGCCGCCCGCCGCCACTATCCTCTCGACTAACACCTCCATGGAGTCCGGGATCGAGGCCGGGGTGCTGCCCACCGTTACGGGATCGCTTGCCTCAGCCCGGGATTCCCTTGGCTCCATATCTCGGGCAGCAGAACCCCTCTACGACACGGATCACACGGACCTCGGCTCGGAGTTGGACGAGGCGGAAATACGGCGGGAGTTGATGCATGATGTAAGTTTAGGAACTCTAAAAGTACAAATACTTTAAAACAATAGCAGTTTACGTCATCAGAGGAATATTTTTTAAATTAAGTTACAGTTAGATTAAAGGTTAATGCACGGTTAATACATGTGTGAGACCTCATTGTTTTGAATGAAACTAATGGTATTGATATAATGTTTTAATTAAACAGAGGTTAACACTCATTTGGGTTCAGAACAGCCTTAAAACATCTTCTAATTAATTTTGCATTTCACTCATAATTTTTTTTAAATTAACGTCTTGTGTTTTTTTTGCAGAAATGGCGCCTCTTATTTGATAGAGTGAGTATCCAAGCTTTTTGTTAGGCCATAAATGTCTAATTTAATTGCTGTATTTTCAAAACAAGGAAGTAAATACCTGAAACAACCGCATGGTATTGACGAGACGTGTTGGGGTTGAACCGTAATATATTATTAAGTTGACAGCGCGACAAGGTTGATGCCACGTGCGATATCTTTGTAACTTATTTTGCTACCTGTTGTGTTGGTAAACAAAAAGCTTATTTTATTATCTTTAAATTATGTTAAATTCTACTTGAAGAGGTGCTGATTTATAATTAATAAAGGTTTCACGAACTTATAGAAATATTACCAGGTACCATTTAAATCTATGAGTTTATACCTTACCTACATCTGAAGAGAGATGTCTTGTTGATTCAGCAACGCTGGGCCTAAATAAGCTGGAAACATGAAAATTGGATAGAAGGTATCTTTGCATCCACTAATATAGAAATTCTACCCCTAGGGGGATACAAGTTTGTATGAAAATCCGTTATCTTTTGAATAAAAATCAATTGTAAATTGGTATTTAAACATGAAACACGTGTTTCAATTTTTTTAACCTTAAGAGGGTAATTTAAGAGAGGAAAGGTTGTATGGAAAAGTCCGAAATCCACGCGGATGAACTTGCTGGCAATGTGCTAGTTTAAACATAAATTACTGAGTTCACCAATATTACAATTATTCACAATGTAGTATATTGAAAAGTTAATAGATTCTTATTATTTATGAACGGTAGAGCTTGTAAAAACTGCTACTGTTAACTCTATGAATATGAAATGACAATAATTATTATAAAAGCTCGTAAAAGTGGCGACTCTGCCACATAAAGGTATGAGTTAAAGCCCGAATATTTCATCAAAACTGCCGTTTAGGATACGGAAACAAATTTCAAAGAATACTCTTTGTTTTTGACTGATTAAAATGTACAGAAGCGGGATATAAAATGTTTTATAAGTAGATAAAGAAGGCGGTGGCGCGCGGATCAAACGGTGAGTCGTCACGTACGACACATTGAGATGTGCGATACTTGAGATAGGGGCGCTTCTTATTTTTTGTGCCACTGTTTTGGGAAACACATGAAAATATAACTGAAGGCGCATGTGTGAAGTGCGGCTGACGTGTTATGACGTTTGGGGTGCCACTGTGAAATCATAATCAAGGACTCCGCTACGTGACCGTATCGGGACGGGATTAAATTAATGAGCGCATCCACTGCTTTTACAAAGTCACACCTCTACCTTTACCTGTTCGTTTCATCTTTAGGTACCTATATTTCCTTGTTGTTTTTATTCAGTTTCTGTTATTTAAATGCAACGTAAATAATATACGTAGAACCTAGACAAGCTAAAGCCTCCTTTATCATAATGCGGCCTGAAACAGCTTTTGCCTCAATCAAATTCTAGATTTTTTATGTGCATTCTTTAATGTTAGATTGACTTTTTTTGTTGCAGTTCGATCCGGAAGGTTTTGGTGAGATCCCATGGCCAGATTTCTTACAAACTCTTCAAAATCCAGATTTTATAGCACAGGTTCCGCCCCATAAGCGTGAGGTAAGTTTCTTCATCATCACACTTGAAACTCTCTCAAAGAGTCTTAATAAGTAATCGCATTTCTTCCTGAAGCTTCGATACTATCTGCTAATTAAAATCTCCTTTCAGAAAAGTATATATCAGCTTAACTTTACAGGGACGTTTCCTGGCTAACATTTTGAGACAGGCTGCTTTTCGTTCCAGATACTCCTGGACAAAGCACAGAGTGCAACGAGCAACGCTATTACATTTCAGGAGTTCGTCAATGTGGTAAGTGTTTTTCTACCTCTAGAATAAATACTTCTGTTTATAATTCAAACAGCTTGTGATCCTGCAGTGATCTACTCATCTACAGAACCTTTGATCCCAATTAAGCCAATAAAATCATTCGTTTTATACAAGTGTGTAATAAATATAGGGATATATGTATGCGTCAGTCGGGCACGGCGTCCTTTACCTCCGCAGTGGGTTAGGTTATGTCCCACAACGCGCTCGCCGCCGCCTCCCACAATACAAGACAACTAAATTAAGATGCAACGCCGATTACGCTCAGCTCGCGCCCGTTCCAAACCTATACGAGTCACTAAAACCAAATTTGACACCAAAGAAGTTCCACCGTACAAAGGTAAAAGGAAACTCAACGTAAACCAAAATGTTAAGAGACACAAAACCCTCATACCGAATGGACCCACATCCTTATCGAGTCCTTACTGTCGCGTCTCGAAAGTCGATAAGGTCCGGCACGATTTATTAGGTGGACATTTATTTTTGTATGGTTAAATATATTATCTTAAATGCGTATTAACACTGAGCACCGTCGTTTATTATTTTATTTATTTTGATTAGATCTTAGCGCTTTGGGAAGTTTGAAGATAAATAATTGTTTCAATTAATATACATATTGTTAAACGGTTGTTACAAGAGTTTATACCTATACATATAATTCCTACTAATATTATAAACGCAAAACGTTTGTGAGGATGGATGGAGTCGGATGGATGGATGGATGTTTGTTACTCTTTCAGACACAAACTACTGAACGGATTTGGATGAAATTTAGCACACAGATAGTTTATAACCTGGATTAACACATAGGACACACTTTTTATCCCGATATTCCCATGGGATCGAGACTTATGCGGGTGAAACCGCGGGGCACTGCTAGTCATAGTAGTAGTGCTAATAAATTGGACACAGTTTATTTCTAGCCAATTCATTGCACCCTTAAGTGTAAGTCAATTTTTTGTTTACATCTTCTAGATAAATTCCACCGTTGATCTTTTTGTTCTAGACAATCTTTCAAGGTCTTCCTTCCATCTCTAAATATAAGTACTTTTGAATCATCGTGCTCGAATTACGAAGAATCTCCGAGATAAGCATTAATTAAAAGGAACGCCCGACGATTTTGTTTATGAGCTGTTTAAAATAATTAGGTAGATGATCTGATTAACCCTCATTTATCAAATTAATACTCGAATATGCCAAGAGCGAGTATTACCTCAATTAATTTAATCGGCAGAGGTATGCGATCTTTTTAACAATATTTGCATAAAGGAATCTTAAGAAGCACTTTATCTGCCCTAATGTCGATCGTAAATTATATTCCCAGACCTCTTTTATTAAGTTATTTAAAAGGGGTTCAGACGGAATCAAAGGTTGTTGGAATTGAAAGATTTAGGGAACGTTCAGATTAAAATAATGACTGTAAAAAAACAGGTGTGACAAGTTTGCAACTTAGTAGTCAAAAATGTTTGTACAATAGGTGGGTAATTAAGATGGATTTAAGCTAGAGTTTGCAAACGAGGAGTTTTAATGCAATATGTGGGATAGGATAGGGATAATAAGGCAGGGATAAGCTTATAACCCCTTTATCTCTGCCCAAATATTCGATCAAGATAGGGTTATCTTGATCGAATATTTTATAGCCTTAGAACTACTAGGTTTTTCAGGATTAGAACTTTCCAACCACACATGCAGAATAGGGCTGAACTGATACGAGTGTATAGTAGGCAACGTTCGCCATAGCGTTGTAGATACAGTATAGCAAGTAACACTAATAAGAACTGTCGATAACCTGTGGTAAAAAACCGCAAAAGCTCAGTTGTTTCGTTTACAGACGGTCCATAAGCGTAAGACAAGCTTTTCCACCGTATGTGAGAAAATGGATGTCCTTTTGTTTCCCTTTATAAACATTCATTTGTGGTGTTGTTATGTATTTACTTGTCTATCTATAAATTGTAATAATTTGCCCTCTCTCTCATTCCATTACTGGTATTGTTATGACAGTTTATGCCTAGCAGAGCGAGAAAACATACGACAGGTAGATTCATAGCTGGCACAGTTGGCGCTGCCGCTTTTTATATTCATTTCATCGAAAAATGTTTTACTTACAATAATGTGGAGGATCGTAAATCAAAATTAAATTCGACGTATAAACAGACAACGAGGGACAGTGTAGGGTCGTGGGCGTGCATGATGCAGCATTCATATGCTAATCCGAGCGAACCACATTCGAACGGGGTGGGCCAAATTGTTATTTATATTGTCACCTCGCGCTTTTTTGTTCGAACCTACCAAAATGAAGTCAGCCAGTAATTTAGGCCGAGAGGGCCTAAATTACTGGCTGACTTCATTGCGGCCAGATACCGTACTCGGTGATATATTGTATCATACGAAAACATCATCTTGTATTGATTTCAAAGTTTACTTACCTAAATTCAAACTTGAAGAAACATACAAGAATCTTAGAAGTTCTCGCTTCACTAGCCTACTTTAAAGAAGTTGCCATACTTAGAATGCATTTCAGGTATCTTCACGGTCACTATTCCTTCCGGCTGGCGGCTCATTTCTCACCAGTCTGCAAGTATGTCATCAACTCCTATGGTGGCCGGATGTCTAGCAGATGAAAGGAAGTTATTCTGGGATTAAAAACTCTGAATGGACCGACGGTCCAAATAACTTTCGTTCATAACACAAAAGCGAAATATTTATGCCTTTTACAACTTTTTTCTGACTTTCTGTATGTAGCGTGTAAGTTTTTGCTTGACAATGACGACGATCCAATTTTGATCTTTTTCCTTTTGTATCTATTTTGGCTCTATTTAGGTCTGAGTCAAAGTTGAAAATAACTAGTTATAAAAGCATGAGGTAAAGTATGTAAGCTTACTTCACAGAAGATTGGCATCAACGGTTTAATTACAATCACAACATATTCAAATTCAGTTCAAAATGTTAGATGGTACCATTTTTCTTAAGACCAAGACACCAATGTAGAAGTCTACCAATAAGTATATTCAGCAAAAACGTTGAGCTTTTTCATCATTGTCTGTAAGAACTCCTGAAAGTGCCTATTTCTAGCCAAAACCTATTTAATATACCAAGTAGAACATTAAAAGAAAGTGCCGTCCACGATACAAACGAGGCACAATAGATCGATTGGAACATTTTTAAAAGCTTGTTACCTACTCCTTTGTTATGAAAATGTTTTCACGTTGGCGAACGCGAATGATTGATGTAACAGTGGTGACTGGAACTGAAGCTTTTAGGGAAATCGTACTCCCTCCCTACAGCAATTTCCTGACAGGAAATTAGTTCACTCCATTATGTTGATTTAACACCAAAAAGTATTAAAGATTAATCGCTAACACAAACTTTATTTTCCTTAAAATCTTGATCATTCTAATATTATCGATGTTGTGATAAGCATAATGTTCATTTCCATCGCTAGTCCTAGGATGGCAGCAGTCAAGAATTACCTGTCTTGACTCTTGCGTCACAAAAAACTTTTGTGAGTCGCCGCTGACCCTTAATCAATTTATGGGGCGCTAACTGGAACATGGAAAATGTATTAAAGCTCACTGTGGGAACGAGCCATACGGCAAACATAGTTCCGAAACACTCATAACGTTTCATTTTAACTTTTAACATTCTTTTGTCACTCCTAATACCGTGAAATTATAAATGTGTGGCAAAAGTTTGGAAAAAGCTACTTTACCTGATGAATTACTCGTACAGCTTTGCTAGTTCTTAGATAAAATGCCTATAACTTAAACAATACATTTGTGAAAAAACACTACCAACAACTAATCAGAACTTCATGGTGCGTTTCAAATCCACATTGGGAACAAAAACAATTACTTAATAAAACACACCTCAATCAAAATTAATTGCTTTACGCATTAATCTCTTTATCTTCCCTTACCTACAAAACAACGTGTCCGTTCTCCAAGGTAATGGAAGCAATCATTCCAGATAAGATCCCTCTAATGTGAGAAAAGGTAGACGTTCCGTTCGGATCGTTAATTTAATTTGAAATAATCAAAGTTATATCCATCATTTATCACTTTCGACAAATTTATTTTTAAATGCCCACTTTGACGTCCTTCTTATCTGTGACTGGCCAGTGGGGTGGGAGCAAAAAGACAAAAAGCACTGTTATAAATAGGCGTAGGCGTGCCGCTGTCGGCGAGGCGTCAAGCCTTCATTAATCCGAGGTGGTGCAGCGCGACCTGCTGGTCAGCTCGGTAAGGCACCGCTTTATAGTGTATTTATGGCCTATGGGCACCGCATCACGAGACCCTCGCCCGACGCCCACCGCACACATCCTCATTTCACCAAATTGACGAAGGGGTAACAATAACAAAACCCATGCATCACCTGCAAAAATATTTGCTCATTTTTCCTCGGTCATTAAGTATAAATACGATAAAAAATAAATTAAATTAGACGTGTCAAAGAAAAAACTTGTGAGTACCTAATTCGTTAGCGGGTCCTGTCACGGGCACATTCCATCGTCGAGTAAGTTTTCGTGTTCGGTCTGACTGTCCGTCCGTAACTCACACGGTATCGGTGCCATCTAAATTGAGATTTTATTGACGATTACTGTTCTAGCGACGATATCGTTGCGATCTTGGCGCCCGCGCCCGCCGGACCGCGCCGCCTGCCGGCCGCCACACTTTGATCCCACCCTTGATGTAATGCTTTTCGAACCCTTCATTTATAATGTGGATGTGTGACTTTATACTGTCCACTCCTAAACTTAAGTAAACATACAGAAATGAAGGTGAGAGCAAGGTGACGTCACTGCTAATTTTGCAGTTATTGTACATTTGATCGGAAAAAGCTTTTTTGGGAATATAAACAGTATCAACAAGAAAGCAAACATCCATTCAACGCTGGCATTTTTATTGCTCCTTGGTAATTAATGTCTTACTTACTGAAATGAAAATTCTTGCTCGTTCCAATCGCAGTTGAGCTGACCATTGAGAAACATTTAACGACTACTGTTTGACATCGATCAGCACATTAATTTCTATATAACCTATTGTTTCGCAAACGCACAATGAAAGGTATTCTAGTGATTCCGACTCGTCCATTCAAGTAATCAGGTTTGTTTTGATTTAGTCTACCAAATGCATTGAATTTACTCGTCCATCTCATCACTAACCTGCCTTGTTGGCCGTATTTGTTATTTTTCTCTCGAGTTGATTGTAAGAACGTTTCGTTTAATTGGTTTGCCATTTAATTTCCATTCATCAACCTGATTACCAACTACTCTAAATAAACTTTTATTCTAAAAGTGTACAAATATTTTCATCCCTCTGAGGGCTAATGTCCCCGGGAGGCACAAATGATGATGGCGCACGGAGGTCACCGTAGTGAATCGCCCGTGGGGGTTGATGGATCGTGTAATCGTTACAGTATTTTTTTAGAGACCACACCGAAGCAAATTTACAGTAATTTCACGCGCGGCAAGTTCACACGCACCTGTGCCTGTTGATAGGTTTGTTTACGTAGATAACTAATAAAAAGGGATGAATTAAACATCTAAATTTAACGCTTCGAACCGATGAAATAGAACCATTTCAAAACATTTTCAACTCAAGATATTTATTGGCAGGGATCTTTTGTGCCGGCTTACAAATTATTTAACAATGGGTTCGATAAGGTTACATAACAACACTGGTGATGATATCATAAGTCCATAAAGACATGCTATTTAGAATATAAAATATTGTATATGTACGGATGCGGTCATAGCCGGAAAAGCCAAAATGATTTATGTACAGTAGATAAAAATATTATGTTCCATATTTATATGTCCATTTTTCAGATCAAAATGTTCAGTGTCTGGCATCTGCCCTGATGCGGATTTTTTTTTTTCCAGCTCTTCATTAATTGCGTTCTGGATCAGGCTCATTAAAATCTTAAAGCAGAATTTATAGCAACTTGCCTTGGTGGTAACCAAAATTATTTGGAAAAGATATATCTACCTAATGTTGCTTGGTTGCAACACTTGCAACCTTATTATTAGAAAGAAGTGTTGCTACTTTAAAATTCTTAGCTCAACCTTCAAGCGACGCTTCCTTGCATAAATTGCTGCACACAATAATTTAACGGTTACCACCTAATGATCTTCTTATTTCTTTCCGTATACCGAAAACTTCTATTTGTAATGTAATAAGGCTTTCATGTTTCTATTCAAGTGTTTCGCCAAATTTTTTACCCACGTACCTATTCAATTTAATTTGTTTGTTTTTTAATCGATCATTTTGAATTGTGTCCGTTATTATATGAAGTGGTTCTCTGTCACCTTATGACCCCATATTATGTTTATTGTTCATGTTTTCTACTGTTATGTCCAGTTCTTGCTAATACCAATTTAATTTGGTAACCTGAAAAGAAATATGAATACTTAGTTTTCACAGTGTATACCAATACAATTAAAATGTTCAAATGCAGAGTCATGGAATGAGAGATGACAGTATATTTTCGACTTAAACTGCATTACAAAGCAACGGTATGTAAAGCCTACGTAGATCTTTAATCCATTTATGTCAATCTAAATGAATAAGTCATTAAAACACGGATATGTTCATCAGATCACAAATAGATGAATGTAAGTTGACAATGACATTCATATTCGCGTCGGTGAATGAACTGTTGCGAATATGTGGAGGTGTTGATCGTAAAGATTCCAAAACGGGCCCCTTCATGATGATGGCATGGCACGGTGACATCAGCACGGTAACAACAAACACTGCTCCAAATAGGAGCCAGCCATCCTGCCTCGCTGCGAACAACTGACATTTAAAATAAGAAATTGTAATCGAAAAAGGATAATAAAACAATTGGACAGTTACCCGAGAACAAGGCGCGTTGTCCATGGAATGCCGCTCTCTATATTTAGCGAGCTCGTTTGCGTTGTGTCGAAATGAATAATATTATATGAGAGAACAGAAGTTGAGCGGCGCGTATAAATTAGCAGATAATCGACCGACATCACCTGTCGATGCCCACGCGCACGCGACTCGGTGCGATCGCGACGCGCGCGCTCCGATACTTGATTTACTGCGCTATCTCCGCTATGATACCACGCCACGTGTCTACTACAAACATCCACGCTCCACTAAATAAACTTCCTGATTATCTGCGTAACGAAGTTTTCAAGGACCGCTCGTTTAGGTGCCACTTTCTAATCAGTATTTACAAACCTGTATCCTGTACGTTGTCGGCGCTGCAGGCGCATTCAATGTTGTCCATGAAATGGTTCACGCGCCCGATGAAGAGATAAGGCGAGGGCGATGCCAGACGCCTCCCGGACTAAATATTTACAGTGCGACTGTGAGGAAACATAAATACTGGTCGTCCGACGGAATATGTTAGTGCTGTTAATTGGATTCGTCATGTGGCCCCGGGCGATTGTACGCAGACAGTCGCCGATCATCGCCGTGGACAATCACTGTATTGTTCGCGACATCAGTTGTAAACAAACCAAAACAAATAAGAATTAATAATGAATTTCAAGGTGTACACAAACACGTATAAATGCAAAAACAGAACAAATGAAAATATTGTTTGATAAAAAGAAAATAGGAAAGCATGGCATCATTACACAAGAACGCATGCATTAATATGAGTGGGAACGCACCTGAACGCGAATTATCATTCAAAGCTATGCACATACAAATATAGGGTAAACGCCCCTAATGCTGGCGTTACCATGTGTTTGACGTCCAGATAATAACACAGGTGGCGGCTTTAGTACTAATTACCTGCCGTTCTCAGGGAGCTGCGATTAAAAGGAGCAGCGGAATCGAACCTCGACCTACAAGAAATGTCCGATGAGATGTTGTTACTGCATAGGATATAATGAGGAACGTGAACGATGAAAGGTAGTTATTTGTCACCGGTCGTTTGGAAACATTTCCTACTTGAATTATTTATAATATATCCTTTCTTAGTAAGCACGGAGGAAGGTTGTACTAAGTATGCGATAAAAATAAAGTGCAGATGCAAACACCATGTGAAGCGCAAACAACTTTGTTTACATAGAAATTAATTTCGTCGTTATTAAACACTAAAGTGGCAATTTATTTTTATTTATCAAAGTTTTAGATTATTGTTTTGAAATATATGTATTTAAATGGTGTAATTTCACGGTGGGTGAGCGAGTGCAATTAGTCACTGCGGCGACGTGTGAGTAGAGAGAGCTGATAAGGATCACATGAGTCGAGAGCCACCACTCCGTCACACCTCTTGCTTCTTACCTCAGTTCTCACGAGATTTTTCAAGTCGGATTAACAGCAAAACTGAATTAAATATGTTTTCTTATTGTACTCTTAGTTCACATAGTAAAAAATATCGTCCAGTTTGCCGTTAGCCGATTGTATATCACTACACATATTTAATTAGTTTAAGATTAATTACAATAACTGACGATGCATTATTCCCAAGTTCAGCCAGAGATACTTTTAAAACAACTTAGGTAAGGTTTACTTGCCCAAATTTGGACTGCGATACGCTGATTGATTGATGCTCCAATTAAATACATACTAGACAAAATAAACTGAATAACGCTAGGAAGCGACTTTTTTGCTGTTCACCGACCAATCTTATTTTTTTGGTAAGCTGTCTACTGTTTTTCACAAAAAAATCGTTATCCTTAATTAAATGGGTACTAATGATGTAGTGTTTATTTGTCTAGGCGAAGTGAACAGTCACAGTCTTGTAGACTGGCAGTAGTGCGCCGTGCGTGTTTGACTAGAACATTAGCGACGCGGGTCAGCCCCCGCCCGCGCGGCTTTCTCACGCCCACGGACCAAACCAACTTGCCTTTCTTCTTTATTGCTTACTATTAGCCTTTGTTCTAAGACTAAAATATTGTGGATCTTTTTAATAAAATTGCGTTAAGTATAATTTCAATATAAGTTTTTTTATAGTTATCTTTCAAATTATTGTTTCAGGCAGGTAGATCTACAGAATCAGATGATGATTCAATTTTGAATTTCAAATATATTTATATAGCGGTGTATAACACAATAAAACCCCACCAAGAAAGGTGGAATGTTTTATAAAATAAACTTTTATTTCACACCTAAACGGAACTAAGCTGAGTGCGTGCGATCCTTGCCACACAAGTCGTTTCTTTCCCGTGTTACCGAGAAAATGACAGAAATAAGCCACACGGCGTAGGCGGCGGTACGGACACTATAATCAATTGTTACAGTCCGCTAATGTGCTGTTTACCTTACATTAGCAGCTAAAGGAATAGAATCCTTTGTGACACATTTGTAAAAGAATATTCTAATAGTATTTTGGAAAAGACTCCTTGTTGAATACCGCGCAAGGTCCGTTGGCACTCTAATCCTTTAATACCTGAAGGATTATGACGATTATTTTACTTTAGAGGAAGATATTCCGGAACTTAATTTTGTATAAATATGTGTGGCTTACGTTTATTGTGTTTTTTTTTACACATCTTGCAAAAATAACTTCAACAAAACACAAAACGCGATTTGCTTACATGAAATACCTACAACTGACATACGTCTTATATAGGCTGATAAAACGAATACTCCCAAAAACAGACGTTTGATTGGCGTCTCCGTTACATCTTTTGCAATCCAACGAACCAAATGTATTCACGTTAATTACACACATATCTTTAGTTGATAACGTGACATCACGTCTCGTGGTCGTCTCGTCGGCGCGTGGGCAGACAATAGGTTATGTGGACGTGGGCGGGCGCGGCCAAAACGCGATCCTACGCGGTCGCGCCACTCCGCACCGCCCTGACCCCGCCGACCCCGCCGACCCATTCAAACTTTACGTAGGTACTTCATATTTTTATTGATTAATTAGAATCAGACATAGCAAACAATGAAGACTAGAAGTGCAGCCAGAAGTGTTCATGAAACGAAAGAAAATAATTGTTAGATTTCAGTAATATTTATTCTAACAAATTCACCACCTCTCGTAGAAATGACTGGTATTAGCTTTTGGGCAGTTACATACTCGTAATTTAAAGCCTTTAATTTTCAAGGCTAAACTTTATTTTATTTCCAAGCTTACCTATTTGAGCCATAAACGCAATCTTATTGACTGTTGCTATACAACTTCTTGCAAGAATTTCTCATGTCATGCTATTTGTTTCGGCCTACATGTAGAATAAAGAGAAAATGTAAACGTCAAATATTTTATGAGAACATAATTTTCCAGTAATATAAACATATAGGAGCGGTAATTCTAAATGTGTCATGTTATTATCAAATCACAGTGTGGTATGCGCACACGCAGTTGGAAGCGGCGGCCGCCCCCCGGGGGTCGGGAGCTTTGTCGGCGCCCCCGCGGCTCTGCGCTCCTACTTAAGTGAAAAATTACACCAAACTCACTAACTAACAACACCATTTTAAACCATACACCATCCACATAAAACACACTTTTCTTTTCAATCACTTATGATTGTTTCGAACCAGACACCTTTAATGCGGTTGTTTTGTCACATACACCAAAAGCACCACATATCTCACAAATGAAACACAATTTTCATGCTATTATTATCTCTATTGTTGAGGTAATACTGTTGAAATTAGCTTGGGGGGCTGTTATATCAGGAATACATTTGGCAGGTTGTACACGGGCTCGGCAAAGTGGTACATCTTAATAAAATCTGGTCGAACGTCCTGTGGCGTCCTCGGTGGCCCATACATGATATATCATGATGACATAAGTAAATATAGAACTACCACTCGTTATGGAAACTCATTTATTGATGTTTCTGTTTTTATGTTCTTATACATCAGAATTTATTAATAACCAAATAATGTATCGTTAGATTGCATTTATAACCAGATTAATGTATGTATGCATTATAAATAACTCATAAATATCAATTACCATTTAAATTTACCTTGCAAGTTTGGATTTTCATGCGGAAATACACAAGGATATCCGGTAGCTAAAAGCCTGCGCTACAGCACGTAGCGGGAAAACCACGACTGCACGTTGTACCTAGTTGCGTTCCCAATTGAGTTCACAAACCTTAGATATTCGGTTTCTTGGGAAAATATCTACGAGATCGACGTATAATAAATTCGTGTATCAAGCTAATCGGTGTGTCGACACAATTCCGATAAAGTCGTCAACGTTACGAAATCGATTCGTCACCGGTCAACCGATGTGATCTACCGGCGCGTCGTGACGGCAGGTGGAGACCGATGTAACGCTTCGAATCGGTAGCGATCAACAATTCTATCGATTATTTACAAATAATCCGATACCGAATTATCGAACGCTATCCGTAGTTCGGTCACGTCTTCCGACAAAAAATCGATTGTAAAAGTCGTGCGGAAAGGTGTGATCGATTACGTACACAGATACATAACACAATTACGGTAATAACTCAAAAATGTCCTGTTAATTTATTTTAATATTCCCTGTACGGATTGGAGATATAAGAGGTTAAACAACTTATTCATGGTGCATCAGCATGCAATGCAAAAGCTCTCGCCGGGCTGATAAATCACAAAATCAGAGGCAGGTAGCTACTCTAGAGAGGAGCCAAAGCGCTTATCGATATAGTTGTTAAAGCAGACTTGTTAGATATCATAGAAGCTGGAATAGAATCTAAAGAAGTTTTTGAATAATGCTGCTGGATAACAAAAAGCTTTATGTTGACAAAGATACTTATTAACAATCAATACAAATTATAACAAACTTGATTAACTTTTGAACATGAAAAAATATTAAGTCCGCCACATCTCACAAACGCTTTGTAGATAGATGCTTAGATTGTATTGGAGTTCATTTTATAAATAATAGCAAAAATATATCGATAAACAGTCGTGCCGCCACCTCCGCTAAGCTCCATTTATAATTTATAATAAGTTAATTTTTGACAAGGCCCGTAAACCGATTATTACTAACAAGGTGGTCCATGCCGACGCTTGCGTCTCTTTCTTTCTCACGTTTCATATAAATTGTCTCCTTTTGTAAAACGTGATGATGCACAGTAAACACACAGCAAGATCTCAGAGATTGCCACCTTCCACCCATTTCTATAATAAAGGTGTCTCTGAGCCCTCACATTTATTTAATATTCTTTACGTTTTGATCCGCCGCGCTTTAACAATGTTTTGTACAAAACAATTGTGTTTCTTTCAAAAGGTTCTTATAAGACGGAATGTTGACAATTCCAAACATGTTTACGGTAATTTTGGCAATATTTATGGCCGAAATCTTGACAGAAAATTTTATTAAGAATTGCCATATATCCTGCTTTTACGACTGGCTAAAAGCTGTTATGTCTCACAACGATTTTTTAAATTTTCATATATCAAATGCACTTAGGCTTTCACTGGGAGTTAATATCAAGTGCGGTATGTTGCGTTGATTGCCATTTATATTTTGAGCAGAGTATCACTAGTGCTATTCCTGTCTTGTCCCGGGATAGCGGTTCTCGGAATGCAGCGGAAGTCCCGGGCGGATCCCGCGAGCCGCCTCCTTATTAATGGCCTGTTTAGACGAGCTCCTTTGTTACTCGCTCACGTCCTGCCACTTCAATACACTACGTACTAATGGATGCACTAAAACATGTACAGTATCACATACCGAGTTTGTTTCATCTAACAAAACTACGTTTCGTGTTCAAAAAGAAAGCTACAACGTCCAATGCAAGGCTGTCGCAGCAAAGAACAATAGATCGAAGGTGCACTTTGGCATATTTGTTCTCAGTTTCGACTAGTTTAAATTGACGTATCCTGTTGTCAGATTTCCTGGCGTTAATCCTGTGGATCGGGTGTTTAAATTAGTTACGAGCGGTTTGACTCTTTCTTTTGATGTTTGATTGGGTATCTTCGGAAGGGATATTTTTAGGACTGTTTGTAATGTATCGTTGCTTAGGTGTGTTGTTTAATTTTTAGTTACAAATGGAGGGATAGCCGGTGATGTGTTCTAAAAAATTATTATGGCATGAATCATAGCGTGCCGCGGCGTGAGTCAAATCCGCGTGTTGTCCGGCGACATTCGCAAGGTCGTGCTATTGCCCCTCGCGCTGCGCTGCCTACATCCTGTCTCGTATCATTAGTAAACAGACCTATTAGTTCACCATCACTTATGAAAAACATAATAGTTAATTTTGTACCTAAGTAAAGTTGCCAAATATGCCACAGTCAACTTTATGCTATGTTTAGCAAATTGCTATCTACTAGCTTTTTTGGATTTTTATCTTCATAGGCATCTCACATTATCTACAGAAAACCTAAATCAGACCGATCCCATAAAAAACATCCTCAATACGCTTTGCAACAACCATAAAATTTTATACGATATCATTAGAAGCGTTAAGCCAAACTAGGTGCTACGTTCTACAATACGCGGCGCCCGCGCAGCTCCGTGGTCGGCGCCGGCAATCACAGACGCGATCAATGACTGCCCATTCACGTCATCCCACGTGCTTCTATGTTGGGGGCCGGTTAAATAGCTGAATCAATTATCAATAATAACATTTTTTAGAGACAATTACAATGCTTACGAGTGAGCCTTACTTATTTTCTAGTCGCTGCGATCAGTGCGCAATGAAAGTTGATTGTATGTTTTGGTAGATACGCTTTAATAAATAATGCATAGTACCACGTAACGTAACCGAGTACTTGTTTAGCAGCAAGCGTCCTGTGCTGAACAGGTACTCGTCTACATTATTGCTTCACTTCTTGATTTATTTAAAATAGGTACGCCAACAGTATATACATTGTACTTACATTAATGAATAAAGAAAGATTATAGATAAAATATTAAAAGTTAACAGGTTTAGGGTCTTATGTGTAGACCAATTACAGGTGTACTCGTGTATTATATCAATCGAAGAAAGGTTTATCAGCATTCTTAGCCACATTCAGCTTCATATCTAAATTGTATTTTTTTATACTGAGTAATTTTCCTCGTTTGGCAATAAAGGTCCAGACGTCAGATGCGAAACGCGCCTTATCATGAATGATGATGGATGCTCGTGTGTTCGCGAATGAATGCATACCTAATCATACACTCTAATAGATGAGGGCTGGGGGAAACGCTTAGTGTAATATGGAAAACGCTACATCGCAGCGGTATTCCGGTTTTCCCATTATCTAATCTAATATTATAAAGAGAAAATATTAGATTTGTTGTATGTTAGTTTGTTTGTAACGAATAAACTCAAAATCTACTGGACCGATTTAAAAAATTCTTTCACTAGTAGAATCCTACGTATATTATCACTGAATAACATCCTAACTAATGCTAACGATATAATTATAAATGCGAAAGTGAGTTTGTTTGTTACGATTTCACGCTAAAACTACTGAACAGATTTGAATGAAATTTGGCACATAGGTAGACCATAACCTAGGTTAGGACATTAGATACGTTTTATCCCGATATTCTCACGGGATCGAGACTTATGCGGCTGAAAAATCCCGGGGCGTAGCTAGTAGGTAAATATTAGAAGCTTATAAGTAATTTTGGAGTTAAACTGTCTAATGCATTCGTTCATTACTAGATCCACATTAAACTATTATGGAACCAAAAAGTAGTTTTACCACACAAGGAAGTAAACTAATTTCCTCACGATATTTAAACATAACATGGTTCAGGAACAAACAAAACAAATAATAAATTTCATTTATTTTCGATGCGTCGCTTACCGCAACGGACTAGAGTAGATGATTGCTCAATTACCAGGACCTCCTTAGTCGAAACACTAACAGCAATCTCGGATTGACTACACTTTCGACTTTACGACATTAAAAATAAACGCTTTTTTGTTTCGCTCCATTAGTAATCTCGGTCGGCTTTACACAAAAGGTGGCTTGGAGTCCGCGCCTTGTCATTAGAGCACAATCAAACATTATGTTTAGGAATCGCCGACAGCTTAACCTGAGTTTTTCATCCATTTCATAATTTGTTATTTGGGATTATAGGGAGCGTGCCGCAGAAGACAAAGTAAACATTACCACCGTTACGTCTCGTCGTCGGAGAGACGAGCGGCGAGCGGCCTATCAACAAACAATGTGGAGTGATAATTGAACGTCATCAACGTTTTTGTGTTTTATATTGTGCGGTAGGTGGTGCGTAATGTGAATATGATTTAGTGCGACGACAAGAGGTGCCCCGGTATCATCCATATGCAATATTTTGAGATAGAGCGAGGTAGAACCTGCTACCAAACCATTAACAACTGGGCGGGCGGCTTGTTCTTGCAAGTCGTTGTAATGACTTCAGCGATCTACAATTATGAGCCATTTCTCACATTAACGTAAATAACATAATCAAAAGCAATTTAGATTTTAATCCATCTATGAAAACATTTATGCAAATTCATTTATTTTCATTCATGCTATAACAATGGGTAGATGAGAATTCAGTTTACAGTTAACTTTGGGTTACTGACTCTACAAGTGTTAAGGTAATGTCTTTATCATAATTGTCTTCCCAATTGTATTTATAATTTAGGTAATTCGTTATTGTGTAGAAATATTTATGCAATAAGGTGTAGCGGAAAACGGTAGGTTTTTCGAATTGCAATATTCCTGACCACGAGCAAATCCAAATTCAAACAAACAATGATTCCTCACTAAACTAGCAAGGATGTCTCAATACCGCCACGCCTGATCAGCACTGGCCAGATAGAAATAATCGCACTTTAACCACAGTAGTAACAGCAGAATCTGCATAACGATTGCGTAGCATGCGTGTTTCAGTGCTGCGCGGTTTTACGGTACACTACGGTAAATGTTAATGGGCCTTATTAGTTCCGCCACATGCCGAGCGAGCGGTCGACTTCTTCCACGCAGCGGTCATGCTTGGTGACACCCCATCACTGTTTGTTTCCAGTTTTTTAATCTTGTTAAATTCGCACTGGTCTATGTTCCGTTTTGTAGGAACTGTAAAAATGTACGTAGATTTTACGGTTCCTACAAAGATACTATTAGGGTTAGGTGCCTTGAGTTTAGTTGCAGATCGTGCACATATACTAAATTATCTATATTCTGCGTCGCATTTCATGATAAATTTGCATTAAATTTATGCAAACTAGATTAGACAAATAATATTATTCGTCTAATCTTGCACTCATTATTCTAATAGAACCATTATTGTAAGCATGAGCGTCTATTCAAGTTCCCTAGGACAGCGGACATGTCTCTATTCTATATTATGTCATGCAATAAAACTATTTTTCAAGATTTTACAGCAAGTTATTGTATATATTCAATTATACATATGGGTTTAAGTTTTGACATCAATCATATTCATAAGTGAACAATATAAATAATCTGACATTAACCTGGCAATAATTCGTAATAAAGAACGAAATACGAACGGTAAAGTAAACTTCTATTGTTAAAAATCTTTTACGGTCAAGTGAATTTCATGCAGTTAACCCTTTCGAATCGTTAGCAATGGATCACGAAAATACACAATTACACAATTATATTCATTGCCAATATTAAATGGCAAGATTGCTATACTTACCAAGTGATGTGTTCAACGTGAAGGGACTTAAGGTGCAGAAACACAATACAGAACTCAAGAATGCACCCAAGAACACTCGGCATTTTATTATTATCTTGTATTTGATGCAAGCAATAAAAAGTGCCCTGCGCTTCTACACAAACTGTAAACAGCGCAAATAATGTCGACATCATGTAAAGTGGAGGTCGTTGAGTGTAACCCAATTGGTCGAGTGACGCAGCTGATGCGTTCTGACAGTTATTGCTTCCCAAATTGCGAATTTGTAAATATTAGTAAATCACAAGAATAGCGAAACACAAAGATGGACCCGGATCTAGGCCCTCTTACCTGCGGCTTCCGAAATCCGCGAACAAAAAACGCAAAATTGATTCAGTGGGACTGCACAAAAAGCTATACATTGTGTCCCCTGTATTTAGCGATGCCGATCCGACTCGACAAATAAGGTTATATCGTTTGGAAAAAATATGGATTATTGGTTTGAGATCGTCCTATTGCTACCAGTTGGAGGAATACACATTATTTGTATAGGTTCGCTAACAATGCAAGAACTGGATCAATACGGTGGATGCATTTTAATTGACTATCGACCTGATTATCGATGTTCGTGGAATGTGGGTCAGTGTTAGATGGGATCTAGTAAGCAGGCGAGAATTGGAGGCAGGATGCAGGTAATGAGAGTACTGAGTAGCGGCGGTATTGAGCTCGCAATTGAGATGACGAATCCTAAGCAGTAACACTTGGAATGATATCACAATACATTATGAAACTCGTAATATGTTCTTCGTAAGCGTTTATCGACCGGTGCTCAAATTGATTTACATGCAAATGCCACCAGTAATTTCTGACGCCTTCTGACTACCCGGGAGTATCGATTCTTGCATATCCTATTGAGATCTTCCTTCTAGATCCTTTTTTAAATGACATCACTCAGACCTCGCTTTTCCCAGCTATGGTGGGGTCGGCTTCCAGTCTAACCAGATGCAGCTGAATACCAGTATTTTACATGGAGTGACTCTATCTGACCTCAACAACCCAGTAACTGGGTAATACGATACCTCTTGGTAAGACTGGTTGTCAAACTTTCGAGCTTCTGATGACCCGTAACGACTGTCAAAGATCTACGAATGACAGCCGGGACCAACGGCTTAACGTGCTTTCCGAGGCACGGAGGAGTCTCGGTAAGTAAAGACCCATCCACGGACCAACCCCGGCAAGCATAGCTTAACCTGTTGGATCAACCCATGCGGCTGTTATTACTTAGCCACGAGTTCCTCGCCTTGCTAGATAATAATTATCATCATCAAATCACTCGTACGACGTTCACAGCTGTAAAAACGGGTCCTCCATGCAAATATGTAATATCAAAATTTAACTCAGATCAAACTAAAACAAAAACTCTTCAATGAACAGTACTTGACAAATTGTAAAGAATGCCATCTACATCCAGCTAAATAAGTGAACTCAAAGTTTGTGAGTATACAGGAAGCGAATCATGATGCTCATCAATGTTAATACTTGCACAGTTAAGACAAAAAGAAACCGTCGGCGCGTGCGCGTGCGACAATGAGGAAATGCTTCGGATGTCCCGACTGACGACATGCGATATACACCACTGCACTTGGTACTTATAGCTACTGAACGGGGATTAAACCACTAGGTATGTGCACATTGCTAAAGAAATGCTTTAGTGCTTTAGAACTAACTGGCGTATACATTTTGCAGGGATTTAGAAACTAGATTGTGTTTCTTTGAGTTATATATTTAAACAATTAAAGGTGGCCGAATATAAAAAGTTTCTGTACAAAGATGAACCTTAATTTAAATTATATGTCTGTCAAAGAGTTGACAGAATTGTTGAAAATTCTTTGCTTAAAAATTCTGGAATGCAAGATTTATTAAAAGCGATGCAAAAACGATCGCATTCCGTTATTGTTATCTTAAACTGCAAATGACGCTAGACATACGAGTACATCTTATATAGAATAAGTAGCGTGTAAAAGCATAAACAAATCCTACAGTTTTAAGAGAAAATGCGAACGACATTACTGTGCTAAGTATATCTCTACCAAGCTCAACATTTTGCAGACAGAAATATTTGGGCTCTACAGAAGACTTAAATACCAGAACAAATTCTGTGAAGTTGTCTCCGCTGTATTTTAGTACATAGTTAAATTCTGTCTGGCATATTAAACTGGCCTGAATTAAAATGAGACGAAAATTTGCTAGACAAACTAAAGTTTTGTTAAACCTAGTAGCAGGAATAATCTGTTAACTCTGAATACGCATTGAAATAACATTACCTACGGGTGAATTTCAAAAGAAGATTGAACACAATTTTTCAAAATTAGCGATCACTAATTTGCCAAAGAAGCTCTTGCTCAGGTGCGAAATCGATACCTCCGATCATCACATGATTCGACCCCGGCTATCGAATTATATCGAGTAATTGTGGTGTTTATGTCGGCAGCGTCACGTCGGCGCCACAAAACATTCACATTATAAAACATAGAGCTGTCAATATTATTTACCAACTTTTATGACCATTCGATTTTGTATGGGAACGTTAATGTTAGATCGTTCTTCGTAATGCCTTTATTGGTGTCCGGCCTTGTATTTGACGTCAGTGAGAAAGTGGCTACGTTATGGAGAATTGTGTCCGTGACGTATACCGTGAAGTATCATTACCGGTCAGCTTGTGTATTATAATTTTTTAAATACATACCAAGAATTTCTCTGACGACAGTTAATTCAATGTCACAGGTAAGTATGCAGGTCGTTCGAAAAAACCCAGTCTAAAATAAATATCCAGTCCATAACATGATAGATACACGTCAGGCAATTGTAAAAAGGAAACTGTGTTAACATCTGACCTTCTACCTCATCTGTGGCATTATTGAAAGCAGCCGAGATCGGGCGCCGTGTGTTTATTGGATAATGAGGCAATCCCGCGGCGTCCCGCCTCGATCAATTGAATGATTGGCCGCAGTAGTCATAGCTACGTCGTCCGACACACGCTGTCGCTTGCCGTCTTCTACTACCATGGAAACTCATTTTGCATGCGGAAAACGTCGCACATTTTCCAAGAATAATTTTAATTATTTTAATAATTTGAATTTGTAATCGTATAGTATAGGACCTTCTCATGTTGGATGTTGTGGAATTGTACTCCTGATATTTAAATATTTTAATAGGAAACTCTTTACCTATTCCAATTTATTTCAAAATCTTCAGTTAGAGCGAGAATCATTCAATATTTATTTCAGTACCTTAGTAACGCTTTCGACGACCTTAGCTACAGCAAGTAATTACTGTAATCAATCACTGATAAAAGTAGGTAATCACGGTCTACATACATTGATTTACAATACGTAAACACAAACTAATTACATAAGAATATATGTTTTCTATTATCACGTAGAAAAATTCTTAGAACATCATCATTCCGGTCGATGTCTCTCAAGAATTTTACAATTCAATGTAACTGTTCCAATTAACTTACTTATGTAGAATATTTATTGGTAAACAGTTAGCTTCTTAATTAGGGAAACCTAGCGAATCCGCTGTGCCGCAAAAAACGAATACAATTTGCTGGGGCATACCGCAAATTCAGTTGGTAACCGTAAAACAGCAAACTGACGAGTTTCCCATCAAATTACGTCGGTAACGAGTGGGGGCCGCTTTTCCGCATTTTTTTTAAACAAGTACAGTGATTTTCAGAGTCGGCCACGGTGACGGGCCCACGTGAACTAGCCCAATTAGCTCGGTTGTTAATGAATGGATTAGTGAGCGTGGATTAGATGCCGCGCGCTCGTTACTGCTGAGAATCACCGCGGGTGTCGCATTATGTAGAAAGGTACTGTAAACTCAAGTGAATTGCGATTGTTATGCACCTGAATTAACCAAAGTGATTGTTGATGTCTTAATTATTGTTGTTTGGGAGCAATTCTTACCATTATTGAAGTTTAAATGAACTATTAGTACATCTTAGAGTTCCGAACTCGCATTTTGAAATCAAAACTTTATCAAACACCAACATGAAAATCCGATGTAGCAATTTCTGCATTGCATTGAACATATTGATTTTCTGTCAATTAAATAAACATACATTTTTTTTTTTTTTTTTGAGGACGGGAAATCATCAAATGACTTCTCCCGCTCTGGGCAGAGCGAGAGGATGTGTCAGACTTTTACTGACTAAACCCCACCCGTGTTCCTTCCGTTGCCTGTGTGCCGGGGCCGCGATATCCCTTTCGGACAAACCCGCAACCCCAGCAGGCATTGGTCTTTCGACCCCGTCGGAAATAAACATACCTAAATAATTATGCATTCCAATTAAATCATTCGCAACTGCCATCGGAACTGAATAATAGTGACAGATTCTTAGGATTCAGGTTCTTCATAATCTGTCACTATTCTATATTTAGAGGTCAATATCATCGGCAGGTCTCTACAATGCAGGTTATTGTCTTGTCCAAAGTTTTGTTTGCCCCGTCGCGTCGACTGGGTAATTCCCAATCGACACAACTATAACGGACTGCACAGTTGATCGATCTGAACTAGATTCACGGCACCTATGTCCGATCGTGCGTAACTAACAATTAGGGCAAATGCAATCAAACATTCACATCGTTCTGAAATAATGAAGGAATGTGTTGTAGTTTTTGTTTAACTGTGAACTGTGATTAGGCTGAGAACTCGCCGAACAAACTTGTAATTTAGGTAGCCTAATTTTCAATTTTCGCACAAGACTTTTAAAACAATGAAGGTACTAGACAATATGTTGACTTATCGATACCTCTTTCACGATCCGCGATCAAAGTTTCTCATCACTAAAGTTCGGCGATCATCTCAAAGGTTACGTTAGTTCTCATAGAGATCAAACACAAAATATTGACCCTGCCCGGCTCACGGCTCTCCAACTTTTCCCATAAACTTTGTAAAGCAGTCGTCGACACGTCGTCTTTGCCCGTATTTGTTGGGAGCGGCAAACTGCCTGCGCAAACAACTAGTGGTCAAATCCCTTAAGTAGGCAGCGGGTCAATATTTTTGTTAATAATTTAGTGTGCAGTGATTCCCACGGGCCGTGGTAACGTAAGAGAGGGCTCGCTTACAGATCACACCCTCTCCAGCTAGGATGATGTTTGAACAGTGTTCGGTGACCTGTACGACATCATCTACTCAATTTCATTGGACTCATATTTAAATATTAAACCCTTCGTATCACTTTCTCTAATGTCCATCACCGTTCATATTACCAAAGGTATGATGATTCCTATCATAATCTTTCTATTTATATATATCTATCTTTTATGTATCTATAGAAATAAAAATGAAATGCTGTGTGTTGAGAACGGTTAGACCGATTTGGCTATTTTTTGTTATTATAGTCCGAATTAGGTCTTTAATGAAAAAAAAAATATTGAAAAGCTTCCCGGAAATTGTTCAAATTCAGGAAAATCTGAAACGTTCTTTTTTGTATGGATTTTTTGTATAAATGATAAAAAAAATTGACAGGACAACGTCTGTCTAGTCAGCTAGTTTCAAATAAAAACTGTTATTAAAGCAGAAGACTGTTTATTAACTTTTTCATCTCATCGGAGTATTCATTAAATGGAAGCAAGAAGTTGGTCAATGAACAAATTAACAATACGCGGCTGAAACAAAAGATAATTAATACGTGATGCAATAAAACCGTTTGCTTATGCGCGGGAAACAAAGGAGAGCCGAAGAACTGCAAATCGGATAAGCAGAGACGTCCAACTTTCATAGAGTTGCAATAACATAGTGTCTATTATTAATTAAGACATGCTTGGATGAGACTATCAATGTATGCCTTTTCACATGCAATAAAAATGAATTTAGTGAAAAGTTGAGGCACCTTGAAAAGGTTGGTATTCCCAGGGCTTAGTCATTCCCGATTTACGTGATTCACCTTAAGTTCAAAATGATAGATATTTATGGAAGTTTTTGTGCGAATCATTAAGTAGCAATTGTTTGAGTGACTCAATAAAGCCACTGTGTTGGTTCTTCATTCAATGAGCAAAAACGCGATCAGTAGAAGACTTGTCTGTGGAAGTTTAGTCCTGAAACTACAACAGTTCTATCCATCGTTGCGAGTAAATTTCGACTACCTTGACATTATCATAATGCTCTTACATAGGCGTTAAGTTTTTTAACACTTTAAAAAGGGAAAGGTGAATCAAAATGTCCGTAAAATATCAAAATTAAGCGATTTACAATGGTCGCTATTTATAATAGCCGGTAAGAACCTTCGCGTTCTCAAGCTCTGCCTACAGATAATGAAAGGGAAAAATAGTTCAGTAGAAATGGGAGGTCGGTGTGAAGTAGCAAGGTACAGAGCACGTGGTGCAAATTGCAAATACCACACCCTTCATACCTTTCCGACTAACTACAGTAAATTTTCCCACACTTCGTTATGCAACGAGCATACCTCAGCCCATTAGATCATTTTATTTTATAATCAAACGTGAGTAATTGCTATATTATTCTGCTCCCCACGCGACAATGTAAATTGTAAATGATCCAACTGGTTAGATTTCAGCGTCAAAGTAAGTTTTAATGGAATAAGTAACGAGACCAAAACTGCCTAACTTACATAAATACATATTTAACAAGTACATAGGTAATAAATATTACAATAATGCTTTTGCTTGTTAAGTGGACTCTTCTTTATGTTAAGGATAATGTATAGGTTTCTGGAGCTTTTTATGTTTTATATGACAATTTAGCGAAGTGTCAGAACACAGAACTTATGACATAAAATATTGGCAACCAAACATGTTTTGCTAGCTTTGCACAAATAGTAACGGATGAGATGGACTTTTTGAAAGAATACGTATTTTTTAAAGAATACGTATTTTCAGGACGACTAGTACTATCAGTGCCAGTGTACAGTATTTTCAGTATTGTTTCCAACCGAGTTGTTGTCAGATAAACTATTTAATGATTTTAGGAGAACATCGTAAAGTTAAATCACATGAAATAGGTCAAGATGGCAGGTATTTACCCAAACTAAACCTAAAATATGGATTCAATTTAGAGTTAAGATTTCGCATGATTAGGATTGCGTGTCGAAATTGCAAACAAAAAATTTGTAATCGTGTTAAGTGCAATGCTGAACGTTGATGTAAGATTTCCAGCACAATTTGATGCAAGGCTACTATTGTGTGAACAGCGAGTGCGAAATGTGGAGCACTAACTAATATGAGAACAGCAAACATTTGCAGGCTTCCCACAAACCGTTCTTATTGAAAAAATAATTACCACTTAGTGGACGGACAGTTCGGTGTAATTCTACAGTCTACAGCTAATACGTTGAACAAATACGTTTACGTTTTTCACAAATTGCTCGGCGCCTGTTTTGAGTCCGTGAAAAAACTAACAGAATCACATCAGCAGCCCGTAGACACCCACTGCTGAGCATAGGTTCATCAGTTCATACAATGAACGGACATGGAAGAATTGAATGAAAACCTACAACAATGCGATGTAACTCTCATGATTTCCGTAGATGACATATATTATGTACACAAGGTTGACATTACGGATGCACTCTCTGAACGGTCGCCGGGTCTTGACAAAGGGCGCGACGCACCAAAACAATAACAATGTCGACAGCGGCGCGTGCGCTGACTCGCTGAGTGCGCAAGTGTTACAAATTGTTTCACACTACCGAAGTGCCGATAACAACAGAGATAACTAACTGTAGGCCTCTTGATTTGATTGTTTCTATAATAGCTGTAATATTATTGCAATCTTTGAAGACTGTGTAGCTTGTGTTACATTAACTTAGTAAGTTACTGACATTTTAAATAGATAACATGTCTGATCGAACGAAATCTGTTAATTGAACCTCAAGATTCACAATCATTTGGAACACGACAGCAAACATGTACTTAAGTATACTAGGCATTATTCATTTGTTGTAATATTTGAGACAAGATTTCATCTGGAAGTATTGACTAATGGCTGCCTACACAGCTGAAAGCTGACAAAATGTAAACTATTCAAAATGAGTTTATTTTGGACATTACTGACATCGGTGAAGGAAAAACATCGTGAGGAAAACGGGACAAGTAGTAAATCTAAGTCTGAAATCACCAACCCGTCTTGATCAAGCGTGGTGGTCAATGCTCGTGCCTTCTCTGTGTTAGAAGAGGCCTTTGCCCTGCAGAGGGACAATAATGAGCTGGTAATTTCGAAGAGTAACAGGAGCTCCCACATTTTGACACGTTTACGGTTTGTAACTGAACAGACAGCTGTGCTGCTGGGGAGTTTGTTGCGCCACTTCTTCTTCCCAGCTAAAGCACTAGAAAGTAGTGAAGGGTGGGCGTTTTTGGGGGACTGTCTTATGTAATTTTGATGTTCGAAAAGTGCTGATTCTCAGCCTAGTTTGAATAAATGACTTTTGAATTTTGATGTTGAATTTTGTAAGAAGTAGTAAGTACAAACTTATTTTACAAATAATAGATAGGTACTACATCAATACGCAACATGCATTTTAATTAATTAGAAACATCATTGGAATTTCCTTTGAAAGTGATTCACTAGCGTAGATCAAGTTCCGTCATAATTCGATTTTTAGAGAGAATTAATGAATCACGACTTGGTCGGTGAGCGGGTGAATGGAAACGCGCTGCACACCGGAAGGCAAGGCGAACGGACATGAATGACGTCGTCGATGCGCCGCGAGTAGGAGCAGTATGCCGCAAGCCGCAATGCACCTGTGCCATAGAATAGGCTGCAGACACGCTACCCATGTTATGTAAAAAGATTGGAAAATTTATCTATTTGTGTAATACGTAGCAAATATTGTTATTCGTTATTGAAGTGCCCTTACAAACGCAGGCACTTTTGAATCGTCAAAGCGTCGATCAGTTAGTTAGAAAGTTGAAGCTAGTTGCCCGTTCCAAAACGTAGATCTCTGTGGAGATGATTACAGGATTTCAGGTTTCTTATTTGTCTAAACCACGCACGGACGAAAATTCGCACTGATTTGGATGAAAATTATTGCTATCATCTTTAATTCCACATGCTTTAACAACAATCATAAAGTTAAGTAAAAAAACAGAACCTCCTACGACGCACAAATTAAACTTAATTAAATATTCACGCAAGTTGACACAACGTTAGAACAATGAATTGACATTTCCGTAATAAATAGACGTGTCTATAAATCTCAAGGTTTGCTCTATGGCATCAATATCGTTGCGTTGGTCGAATTAAAAAGGCAACCGGTCGTCTTGTACGTGAGGTAACTACGAATGCGCGGGTAGCCGCAGAATGAATTCATTCATTCATACTTCAGCAGGTACAATGACATCGGGCCTTAGATCTTTTTTGTGGACTTTATTAGCTAAGTGCTGGTAATTACGATTAAGGTAACAAGTGGGTGATGTAGTATAACTGTTTTGATAACAGTTCCGCATAGAATTATGACGTTGAAAATTTATCGTCTAAGCTCATTTTTCCTTTGAGAAAGTTTTTGTTAGGCCTTAAATATTTTCATGTAGGTGAGTAACTTAGGTGTGCCTTGCTGCAAATTTTTCCTTAGGAATTCCTTTAGTTATTTTATAAAAAAGTATCATTTTCATGTTCTTTTCAACGCCTGTTTACTTTTCACAAGCTCATATAAAAGAACAATAAGCGCAGTAAACGAGACGTAACGGGTGTCCCGGTATTTAGTGTTTACAATGGATACAGAACGTGAGAATTTTGCTCTAAACCAACATTATCCCGGACTTCGGAGGTGTCCTACGTGTCAGTACAAAGAAGGCACACGACAGACCAAATTTTACATTTTATTGAGTAGGCGGCCTTACACAAAAGGTGTCATAAACAATGAATATCTATTGGCTGGTGTAAGACATTAAGCCGTAGAACTTACATAGAGTCACGTAATTATTTTTTGGTGAAATAAAGCAATTGTTAGCTCGGTGCAACCCGTGGGAAAGGTTTTTTTGGGATTTGACTTCCCTGTGATACTTCCTGTTTAAAGAAAAGAATGTAAACCTTTGAAACAAGCTCTTTTTGAGGCAGTTAAATGACATTACTGTAACAAAAATGAAAAATCCACGACTCGAGCTTACAAACACTAAATTGTAATTTTCATTACCATACATTAGAACAACTGTTAAATAATGATAGTCTCACACAAGTAAGATAGTATTATAGAACATATTGTATTTGCTAAACAAGCTATAATTTCGCGCAAAGATTAACATAGCGCCCAATCTTTGCAGTTGCGGTATAGTATGCACTTCACAGTCGGTGCAATACGACACAAGTAATAAGTTGTGCCATCGATGTCCGATAGGTACCTAATCGATTGAAAAAAACTAGTAATACTTAGCAGTTGCTCTACTGATGAAGTGACGAGTAATTTAACGCTCTCGGCTCTGTTCTAAAAACTGCAGTCGCAAACACGCACACATAAAAAGTAGTACCGTGTTTGATGAATTCTGCCGATGGAACTTCGAATTTGTGTCATACTGCAGCTCGGTACTTACTGTATGATCGATGGTGGGCCGACATCCGGCGGACACACGCGAACTTCCGCCCCTCTATTGTCCTCCACCCTCGTTATTAAATACTTTTTACCTCGCAATGAGCCCTCTAAGTGCGTCCCGTGCACTATGTGCTTCCCGGCATAGCAATGAGCTGCGTCATGCACCATACGTGCTATATTCAATTATTTATTCTTAATTATAGTTTTCCATTCTGTTTATCGTTATTCACATTTTCCTGTACATAAGGTTAATTAATAAATATTACACAGGTAACTTAAAAAGGTGGGCCAGCCTAGATAATCTAGTATACTGCAGCGAGCTTTAGCTAAGCTACGCCGCGCGCCGTTAGCCACCAGTGCAATGTAAACTTAAATTCATAAACCACTACAAATATTTTAATTTCAATTGCCATTTTAAAATCAGTACCCAATACGTTTAAGTATACCAATTTAATGCTTCTTCGACATGAAAAGGGAAGCCCTATAAATGCTAATTGGTCTTTAACAACTGCTTAAACGGCCGTAAAAAAGTTTTTTTAATCGTTTGCGTAAGCGATCAAGCAAAATGATTGTGTCCTCAAACATTATGCGAGTCTGTATTTTAACTTATCTATACGGATATGTTTGTTGTAATTTTATGTAGAGCATTGTTGAAACGGCCTTTTAAAGTAATTACATGTTCACTGTAATAGCTATTTTATGTTGTTTCGTAATTATTATAATTTGTTTACTATTGTATACAATTCCAATTAGTAGGTAATCCTGATAATCGCTCTAGTTCTCATTACTAACACATGACACACTGAAAGATTTAAAGTTGATATTCATCAGAATTTCTGTTTTCTTACGAATTTTCCTATAGATACTTATATCTAAATACGATATGAAACATTGAAGGTAAAATCAATATCTATTACGGGTACAGGTTCGTCTATCTACAGTGACATACAGCGTCAACCATGTGACATTTGCATGGCACTGAAAAAAAGAGAACTTTTTGGACTAGTTTGTACACGTCACCCCTCAGACCAGACTGCTCAGGGGTGGTGCCGATGCCGCGTCGGTATAGCGGCAGGTGCGCGTACGCACGTGTGCCGCAGCTTTGACGCCACACACCTAGGATTAACTCAGATGATTTCTTTTACCAACCACCAAGACATGAATTCGGAAAATGATATTAATTCTAAAATATAACAAATCTAAATCAAATCTTTCAGTAGAAAAGATTCTAGAATAAAAGTAATGTTCCGGACAGTAGTGAAATATTGGTAGTATTATGGGAAAAAGGAAGCCAATTTTCATAATCAACAGCAATGTAAAAGTCACTAAATTGGTAGCTATATTTTTGAGCCGTTTTGGGTTGAGACACTAGCGCCGTGAGGTCCGAGTGCTAATCGAGTATTTCGGGACATCGCCAAGCGTTTGGTCCACTTTTCACGTGACCAGAGGGCTTGCCAATTTTTAGGTCAAAGTCAAAGTAAACTTTTGGGCACTTTTCCCACTGACAGCGATGCGGACGAAATTTTTTATGCCTAATGAGCTCTTCCTTTATTTTATTTTTGAAGTTTTGTACTGTATACTTCTACATAATTTATGTATTTTAGTGGTAGATGTATATTATATTTAAGATTTGTCGTAAATAAAGTAAATTCAAAGACTGAAAAAAGCCACTAAATTAAAACAACATAAATTATGAATGACCCGTCTCATGAAATAAGCTCGACTGTGTTAAATATTTTGTTCATTTTGTTTCTGAAAAAGGGCACGTTAATGCACCGAGTTAACAGATTTCATGCCCTTATTAGTTTCAAAATGAAGGAATGCAGTTTTTACCTTTCCATCGCTGGTGCATAACTAATCAATTTATAGTCAGGTAACTACAAAATAGAGCATTCCTGTCAAGTGAACTAATGAAGAACCGAAAGACGAAAATAAAACTGCTCATTGGACCTCAATAAAAAAAATGAAAGTAAAAAAAACAAAACATTAACTGCACGGTGTACTATACATTATTGAGTCCACCTGTTCGAGATCATTCTGTACATTATACTATTTAACGCTTCGATAACAATGTTGAAAATTTAATAGTAGTAGTCCGGCCATTACTGGGATGATGAGGCACCTACACAATTCAAATTAACGCGCGTGCCCACTCTAAGTATCGTTGTTGAACTTAAGTTTCGTTCACATGGACACGCTTGTATTGCTAAGAATACTTATATGTAGCTTTGATGTATTTTAATATCGTACTTATATACTTAATATAATATATAATCCTAACTATCCTAACTAATATTATAAAAGTGAAAGGTTTGTATGTTTGGATGTTTGTTACTTAATCTCGCAAAAACGAATGAACGGATTTGGATGAAATTTGGCACACAGATAGTTTATAACTTGGATTACCACATAGGATACTTTTTATCCCGGTAGTACGTTCCCCTGGGATAATTTCCGACCTCCATGCGGGTGAAAGCTAGTATTTTATAAAGTTAGGAAACCTCTTATTAAAATCATATCGGAGTTCATCAATATGCTAAAACATAATTATAAAAAAAAAAAAATCCTAACTTAGACTCAGCTGGAGAAGCCGGAGAAGGCCGAATAGATCCAAGCTTGTAGACGCCAAGATGATAAAAAAAAATATAAGAATGGCAATTTTTCATTGACTGAAAATAAGTCGTAACTTCAAACGACGTTACAAAAAGTGTTGATACCTGGGTATAGCAGAACCTCTATGATCAAAGCTCTTCAAGTGTAAACAAGTCTTAAAGTCACGGTGGAGGCACAACTAGTTCGCTACTAGACAATGGCGGCAAGTCACCGTGGCCCGCGCACCGTGGAACAAGTAGCTTGTCGCCACAATGTCACTCGACACTGCTGCTCAAACCTGTCCGCCATAAAACTACTTGGAGCAGTCAGCAGGTACCATGCCTTGAAGTATTAGTTACAGTGTGTACCTACATTTTGTACATAATTCGTATCTTCGGGTTATTCGCCTACCTACTTCTTCTAATATTATAATCTGTCATACAACTCTACCATTATATTAGAAATATTTATTGTCTTCTGTATGGACAGCTTACATAAGATATTTCTCTGCTTTATTCATTAGAACTACATATGTTTGGCTTATTTCGAGTTCATTATGTGCCCTACACACAGTTGTTGTTGTTACCTTTATCACATCAACAACAATGAAAAACATTGGATTACCACTCCCCTAATTGTGGTGAATGAGTGTATACACACGCCGTATGGCAACAGCAAAGGCACGTCAATCCATGTCCACCCCTAAGGACGCTTAACTTAAAGAACGCGCAAGTACAATCGGCCGGAAACGGAAGGCGCGCGTTTCGCGATCTCTCGGCGAAATTCGGGCGGCAGCTGCGCGTGCGCCGCCGCCATACCAGCTGCTATCTAATAGGTCATTTCCGCTTTGTTTACTGTACTGTGCAGACGTCCAGTTCAATGAGGTTAGAATAATTACTCTATAAAATAAGACTAGATTCTATGCTTATTGTGGCTACTAGCTATAAATAAGGGGTCGAGGACTTTCAAAGCCTTGCCTAGACTTGCTCTAGACGGCGTGGAATTTTATAGAAAGAAAGACGTTTGTCTAACGACAGGCTTTTTGTGCTTACATTACTTATACAACTACGCCCTCTTAAACGGGCTCATACTGAATTCATTTGCATGGTGTTTTTACATACTGTTTCAGTTATATTTAGATTATGAATTTATGAAATAAAAAATGCAAGTCCTCTTCCTTATTTTTAGTTAGGCTGTAGGGGAGATGCCGAGAGCCACCGTCAATTTATCACCTGGATTAGAAAAAATGATCTCAGGGGACAGTTGATTGCATAAGGGAGTAGAAAGACAAGTGAAAAAAAACTGTTTTTAATATCAGGACACATAAGGAAGACGTGACGCGTGCTTAAAAATAAATATTGATAAAAAATGTTCATGGTTGTTGCATTAATTTCTTCTAGATTTTTTTTAAGTCTAAACGGAAGCATATACAGATGTCCCTTCGTAATGCTTTTTTTTTCTTTTCTAAAATAGAAGCGTAAGGAGCGTGAACTTTTTTGGTCGATGACAAATATCTCTTGTAGCCGTCGGGCGTCATTAAACCCGCGTGTTCGCGACAAAAGGAAATTTAATAAAGCCCCACGATTTATGAACTCCACTGCCGACTGCAGGAAGTATCACTAACGCAAGCTAGACATTAAGTGGTTTCCTCCAAGTGGACTTTGCGGCGATTTTTAATTGACACTTAACCTGATTTCAGCTCTTTGTCAGCATAGCAGAGAAGTTTTCATTGCGTATTTGTACTAAAAAAGTTTATTAATTTTATAGCCAGTAAAACTCCACCATAAAAGAAGAATGGATGATGGTTTTTACTGGTTTCCTATTCAAAACTGTCTTGACAGAACCCATTCTCAAGTAAAGGGAAGCCACAAGTAGCCCCATCGAAAGGTTTTTTTGCTGAATCACTTGAAGTTAACCCCTCGGCTGCGAAGTGCATATGTCAGTAAAAAGTAATTCGATTACCTTCAGAGCGCCTTTCCATCTGTCGGGCCCCTCCGTCGCGGGGGCCGCAAAAAGCCACGCGCCCAAATACCTTCTTCCGCCAACCTGCTTCCGCTGCTCAAACATTGCTATCGCTGTTAATTGTTGATATCAGCTTTCTTAAATGCATCTGTTCGTCGTTGGTCTTTGCATTATTCTTCGCAAATATTAAGGCCCTACACATTCTCATCCTGGCATATTATATGATTGCATGAAATTTGTTACTATCGCATCGCCCCAAATAGGAACTACTTTTTCAACAACTTCTACTAAACAGTTTTGAATGAGTCTTTTATGTCTGTGATACCTGTATACCATACAGACATCGAGGCGATCCCTGAGTAAACCTTTCTTCTTCAAAAAAAGCCGCATAAAAACCACACTTTATTTACGGATGTAACATATCGATAACAGCGTTTTTGAGTGAAAACATCCGAAAAAGCGGGTAATGTGTACATCTGGTAGGCAAGCGTTGAAATATCTTATCGTCAAGATACGCCGCGTTCTACCCGTTAGGCAGAACGGTCCGTAAGTAGAAGGAACGGGCCGCAGCTAACTGCACCGATATGTTGATGTTATTTTTATCTAAACACGCACATCGTAACTCTTAAGTATGTTTATATCGTAGTAAACATGAATGAAAGTGTATCATGTGAGCTTTATTGACTTTTTTATCGCATCATATTTTGGTTATTGTTTATGTTTACGGTTCCTTGAGTAAATTATGTCATGTCATCGTCTATATTAATTAGGGTAAAGAATATCTCTCTCATTCGAATACTTACTTAGTAACATGAATATATTATTATCATGAAAGGGATTTGTTTCCTTACAGTAGACTGTTATCATCTTTCATTATTCATAATTGTGAATTTCATAATTATTATAATATTAATACGTGAAGCAGAAACTTTGTACCCCTTTTCACGAAAATTACGCAAATGGAGGAGTATGAAATTTTGCACAGTTAAAGTTTATATAGAGAAGGAGTGCAGAAAGCTAATATTTTTATATATGTAATATACGTATACATTAGAAATAAATTAGATCAATTAAAAAAACATTACATACACTACCATGCGTTTGAAACAACTACAAACAACTAACTTGAAACAAGATGGTTACCTTAGAATCATGACATGGCAGCATGGAATTAGTATGTACTATACAACTTAAAATTTACATGAATTATGGTCGAATTTCGACCTCTGGGCGAGCACTAGTACGGTTTATTGCATAAATACTTATCACACAATAACGACTGACCCATATCCTTTTGTTACAGGTATGTACGCATCTCCAATTCCACCGGCAAGTATTAACACATTAATTACAAGAATCCCCGTGTAATCTTATTACATCGTTTGTAACAAACTAGTGTAAAACGAGATTACTCTCCTTAACAGCCATGACCTATTGTGCTCCTTTGTAATCCTATTGTCCCAACACGCGTTAGCGCCTGGCGAAACCACCTTATCTCCAACTTATCTTGTTCACGGTAGCAGGAATAACAGATTAAGTAATCTATTCACTTATTCAGTTACTTCGTTATCAGCTGTTGCATCGACTCGGTCCTTTAATTTGTAAGGGATGGTATCAATTTGCGATAGAAAAACATTATCGAGTTTATAAAAGCGTTTTTATCTAAAATGTAATGGTTTATACGGGGGACTATCTCTTTGTTTATCCCTGGGGTGTTGTGAAGTCGCCCTTTAAGGTTAATAGGCCCTAAAGGTTCTATTGAATGGGCAGCCTAATCTTGTATAGTGATAACAACGATAGCTCCGCAACGGAAGGAGCCCTGTGATCTTTATTTGTTGGTAGTGTGACCATCGAGTGAGTTTTCTTTCGATGTGTCCTGCAGTGGAACAAAATTTATGATCTATCTATATATCCATTATCACTCAATCACATGTTAGTATTTTTACTTACTAAATACTTAGAAATTACCGTCCCAATATTGCTACAAAATCGGCTCCATAATCTATAAAATCAAAATGGAACAAGTAACATGTTTCGAAAAGTTTAATACTGCTCCAAAAGCTGCAAAAGCTTTTCATAAAGTAACTTCAATCCTTGGCGCCGATGTATACCAATATTATAAAACCAAAATGTGTTCTGTATCGATCATATTATTCATATTAACGGTGGCGGCTGACAAAGCCAATCCATCAGTATTTGGGCCAAATCTCTAACATCTGTTGGGCAAGGTGTCTCTACTTGTAAAGTTACCATTCAATTATATTTAACACACGTGTGCCCGAATATCAACTTAACGCCACCATTTTTTCTTTAGTTTATGTCCAAAATAGGTTTTCACTAACTTAGAATTAAATCATTCTTAGTGGATACTTGTTTATACAATCTATAAAGTTATCAATGAAGAGATATCGGGTCGATGAAGCAACCTTAGATATTAGTCAAGAAAGCACGATTTCAGTTAAACCATGAAATTGTTTTCAAGTATCCAATTTATGTATTTTGTCTTCGATGATTTTTGAGCTCTTCGAAATGTTTAGGTAACCGTATTACTTTGAAAGAATTTTCATTTCCGTTTTTTGTCTTATATCTAAAAATATTTTATTTCACTAATATCGTCTTGAGTTGACGTAGCGGCCACCCCGTAAGGGGTGTGCTATGAATCGGGGGCATTAGCCGGCTGCTAATGTATTTTTTCTGAGACATGTGCTACTACACTGCTAATTTACCAATAGGAAAGGTGTTCGGGCACCCACGGGTTGCACAGATTTAACATGTGTCGATGTTCGAACAAACATTTGTAACCAACTTTTGCAAAATAATGAATGTCAAACTCCGGATCTTGGTAGAGATTTCAAATAAAGTGTGATAGTTTTGTTATTTGAATTCTAAAAAGATATTTATAGGTCCTTCACACTATGCCGGCGGCATGGATTTTGCCGCGCGGCACGTACCGCCGGCTTTTGCTCCTTTGTGCGGCAAATCCGGGCGCGCCGCGGCTTGCCCGGCGGCAGTGACACACTATGCCGGCGGCACAGCCGCCGGCATAGTGTGTAGTGTGTAGGTGCTGTAAGGGTATCTCAGCTGTGGTACTGGCGCGACATAAAAATACACGTACGGGAAGTGTAAAATCGTAAAGAAAATGCTTAAAAAATTACGTTTGTAAAATAATATAAAATAAACATGCCAGTTTGTTAACCGAAACATCGATTTTGTTAATGTTCATAACTAAACAATTACCACTACGCTGCGTCTGCGCTACGCCAACGCTTCTGCTACGCGGCCTCTACGCTCTGTTACTACGCCGCGCCGGGCGCTACGTCAAGGTAACTGCTACGCGGCCTCTATGATGCTGCTACGGTGCGCCTACACGACTTCAACGGCTACGGTGGACGTGTAAACGCACTTCACGTTCTGATATGAAAGTTCTGATGCTGATGATTGATCACAATATCTAAATACTTTAATACAACAAACAATTTTCTAGGTAACAGCAGAAGAAACAATCAAATAATTTTATTACTAGCTTTTAACGTGCCCCATGGCGTCGATATCGTAAAGTTCACTAAGTCGCACCACACTTATGGTGAAACCCCATGACGCAGCGGTCATAAATACTCACTACCCCGAGAATAGGGTTCCGGACTAAATAACGTACCTGCCGGAAGGGGAGTTCGCAAGGTTTATTAGGAAAAACAATTCGCGAATTGAATTCGTTTACAGGGGCGGAGAATCTTTCGCCATACATTGAAGCTATCGTATGTGGCAATTATTTTTATTACCGGCATTAGAGTAAATACTTGGCACGCGTTAACATTACTTCGATTGTGGCTGTACCCCGCCTTTTGTGGAATAAATGTGGAGTAAATGTGGCATATAGTTTTTTATCGTCCTTGAGTGAGTAGACTGATTCGGTTACGCTATGGGAAATGAACTGTATCGTTTTATGAATTGGTTTTAATATTCCTGCAATATCTTGCATTGTCATTACAAGATTACGCATCGTTAGTTAATATTTGTAAAACATATAGAACTATCATGATTTCTCCAAATTGGTACTTAATGTCTAATAGCTTTGAAAGATACGAAAATTGTATTTATATGAATTACATTTGTACATCCCTATTATCGCATTCTTAATAACTCAGCAATAATTAATACATGACCCACCGGCCTGATTACCTTCAAAGTTTTACGAAAATTAACACTAATTAAACAATTCCACAAAACTCCACTACGCAACAGTAGAGTCGTAGAACCGCAGTAGCCACTGAGCTGTCTAATTATCACAATTGAGTAGATAATCTCTCTAAAAGCTCTCGTCATTCCGCTAATAAAGACACAATTGTACTGAATATGTATTTAAGTAGTAAAGCGGAAATGTTATTCTGATTCGAATAATTGCTGCGTTACTTCAGGTGATTACACGGTACACGTAATCGAGCCAAAATCGCCCCAAATTTTAGTAGCACAATAGTTCGGACACAATCGTACAATGTAATGGCATTTAATTGGTCATGTCGCATTCATAGCGGACATTTTGCTTCGAATACGTAATAGGGAGTTGAAACCCTTATTTTTCAGCCCACTTTTGGAGTCTCTATTGAATTATATTTAGGATGAATCATCCAATTTTATATAGTTGCTCTGAAACTAGGTTACATCTT
The DNA here is from genome assembly GCA_947364205.1 of Agrochola lota. NCBI lineage: Eukaryota > Metazoa > Arthropoda > Insecta > Lepidoptera > Noctuidae > Agrochola > Agrochola lota. Next base: position 8,478,765 of record OX376223.1, on the reverse strand, counting down.
TATAACAATCCTATTTTCGGAGGTTCAAAAAGGAGAACAAGTTAGGTCGTTAAAAAATAGTGATGCTGCCTCTTCAAGGTGTCCGGGACAAGTTTCGGAACTCGTATCATTATTCACTAGCAAAAAATAGCGTTTATAGCATAGTAAAGTAAGTTGATAATTTTGGGACAAAAAACAGAACGGCGCCGCCGAGCCTGACATGTCTCAACAACATAGATCATTCGCGCGTCCTAGATAGAAAGTAGATAAAGTATATTTATGAGATAATATTGCCTATCACTCTGCTCTAACAACACATTACTACGCACGTTTGACATAACCTATTTTCGTGATTTTTTCTCCCAAATTGCAAGTTTGCGGAGCGATCCATTTCCCTGAAATATAGTCATGCTATTGTTCTTAACCCTTATTTGCTGTCTAGCGTAACAGCGTAAGCGTCTCGATTACTTCCCTACTATGTTTTATGCATGAGATGAGAACAAATGGTAAATATATTCAGGCCGTGGTCAGAAGCCAAGTTTTTGTTTATTAACAAAAATAAAGGCTAGCTGTAGCAATCAAACATGAATTACTCAGACGGAGTGGCGCCGGCGCCGCGCTGGATAGAATGCTAGGCATCATCACTATGTAAATGTTATCTTGTTATGATATTTTTTGTCGCATGTGTGTGGTGCGATGATCGTTGATACAAATTCGACGATATTTAATCTCTTGGTGTTCCTAGTGTAGTTAGTTCGTGAAAAATATCATAATAGTAATTTTTTAAGAATTTTCTTCTCCAGTTTTTTCTGAATTTCTGAATCGAGATCAATTAAAATGTTGTTCTAACTATATAAATAAAAAAAAATAAGCAAAAGAACTTTGAATTCAAATTTTGATCAATCATTTCCAATTCAACAAAACCAGAAGACTTACTTATCCGGAACTGGGTAAAAGAAAAACTAACTCAAGCACATCGAAGTTCCGAGTAAGTTTGGAGTGCCGTCTAGCCACATGAAGCCCATCAAAGGCGGAAGACGTTAGTCGCGACGGCGGCGGCGGTGGCGACTACCCCATAGCTTTTTACCCTCCCGAATTTATTGCAATCCGATACAAGCGTACTCTGTCTAGCGAGGGGGAGCGAATCGTGTACTTTTCAACAACTTTTTAGAGTTCCGTACCCGAAGGGTGCCAAACGGAAACCTATTACTAAGTCCGTCCACCTATTACTGTCTGTCTGTCTGGCTGTATCTCATGAACCGTAATAGGTAGACAGTTGAAATTTTCACAGATTAGGTATGTATTTCTCTTCTTTTCTAACAAAAAATAATAAAAATTAAACAAAGTAAAAAATTTGAGAATATAATAACAAAATTTTTGTTTAAAAAATCTTAGCCTCGCATGTGGGGTGTCATTGTCTAGAATATATGTTTTTTTTTTAACTTCAAATATAAAGAAATAGGGGGCCGAAAAAGTTCGCAGTCATATACCATTTTTCTAAGAGTTCTATCGCAACAACTAAACAAATTAGGAATTTGAAACTTCTGTATATCATGCCATATACTGTATAATAATATACTAAGAAACTATAAGGGTTCCTTGTTTACTACGGAACCCTAAAAACGTCGATTCATAAGGTATTTTTTATTAAATATGGGCGATTTTCAGCAACTGCAAAAGAAAAAAATTGTAATTCAAAGTACCTATCATTATGAAATACAAATTTATCTCTGCAATTTATTAAATTTAAGATGAAATATCATAATATTCTTCATTTAGTAGTTTCATTTATTTTCTAAATATTGTACGGTAGTACGGACCCCTTCGTGTACGAGACTGACTCACACATGGCCGGTTTTTCTACTATGTCGATCCCTGATTTTTCTTCCTTCAGTCAGTTTTCGTTAAATGGGCTATGATATCGTATTTTTGCTTTATTTACGGTTATCGTTCGTGACTAAGTAGAATTATTACTATTAATCAATAGGGGTTGTATTTTATAGGTTGCTGTCAAGAGCAGATTGCTGACCTCATTCCATGAAAAGTTTGTGAAAAAATGATATGAAGTACTTATTTAGAACAATATTTCGGCTTACACACTTTACCTAATTAGTGTTCCGTACCTCAAAGGAAAAAACGAACCACTCATAGGATCACTCGTGTGTCTGGCTGGCTGTCTGGCTGGCTGCCTGTCTGTCTGTCCGTCTGTCACAGCCAAATTGCGCCGAATCTACTGGACCAATTTAATTGAAATTTGGTACACAAACACTGTGACCCAAACACGGACGGACGGTTGAGGTGCAAATAAGCTTTTTTTTTTGAAGTTTTGCAAACTGTACCTTGTGAGTTTGTGACACATCGAATGAAAGGGTGGTATTGCGAGACTCTCATGTTTTTTTTCATAATTTTACAACAAATATTTTTAAAGATATTTAAGAAAATTTACCATCCCCCCAGCCTCATCTCCGAAACTACTAAGCCTAATTTTTTTTAAATACAGAGAATGGCTCTTTATTCATAGTTTACAGGAAAACCTATAAGAAGTCTATGGTCTCAAAATAACATGGTAAATCTCTCAATAATATGCGAACAAACTTACATTTGCTGTTGGAATGTATGGGAGAACATGTTTTTCAACTACAATGTTAAGTTTGTTCTTGGGATAAATCCATCCCAACTACCTTTCATTGTGCGTAGTCCGACACGCACTTGGCTGGTTTTTTAGGTACTAAATCTAAAATTATAAATTAAAAATCATTCAATAATTTAGACATAAATCATTTCAAAATATGACATTTTTACAAGTTAATCTTTCACGTCACAATATTATTAAAAATTAAACCTAAAAGGGTAAAATGTTTTAACAAAATAAACTGTTTCAAAATTCAAAATTCAAAAGTAATTTATTCAAACTAGGCTGAGAATCAGCACTTTTCGAACGTCAATTACATAAGACAGTCCCCCAAAACGCCCACCCTTCACCACTTCCTAGTGCATTCGCTGGGAAGAAGAAGTGGCGCAACAAACTATCCAGCAGCACAGCTGTCTGTTCAGTTAGAAGAACAACAAAAAAAAGATTCTATATATATTCAAAATAATTTACATTACGCAACACAAAACATTATTTAAATTATTAGCCATATGTTAGCTAGCACACGCCAATATAATGAAATAAATAATAATATAATATACTGTTTGAAAGTCACATGAAACCTAATGGAAATTTCCATAATTAATGGCGTCATGACCTGAAATAAGGTCTTGCATGTTGAAACGACTCTTTATTCGTCGTATTTTCCATCGACGAAATATAATGTACAGGGGAAAATGAGAAAAACGCGTGTCGGTGCGGTCAGTGCCTCGTGTCGGCCGCCCTGCCTTTACCTACCCAATGTGCCGATAAAACATAAGTTATAATATGGTTGTTGTTTTTATTTTATTGAAACAATAATGAGGTTAATTAAAACACGAACATTCGTCTGACTTTTGATCGTAAATGTGATACACCCTTAATAGTAACTGTGGTAAATCATTATTTTATTATTTTGAAACGAGATCGCAAGTAACTTTCAATAAAGCTAAGTCAAGCAGTTTTCAAATTTAATATCCCTCAATAAATAAATGTTAGAACACATTATAGTAATTACAGAATATCACTATTATAAGCAACATAGGTTTCCAAAGATTTTTATCACTTTTCAATTTTCACATTCCTATTATAATAAGCCTATAAAAATAATACAGTGTAATTGAAGTAATTTGGAAATAATCTCAATGGGTTCTGTTGTTACGACTACTTAATTGCTATGGTGGTCACATAAATATTGCGGATAAGCGATAGAAGGGAAGTCGACTTGATTAGCTATGCGGGCTTCTTAAATTACCACATAAACATAAAACACGTAATGAGTCTAACGAAACAAATGAATGTCGAACTTATTTAAATTACCGAGCAATCTGTTCGAAGAGCATTAGCTTTGTCATCGTGGTAGGTCTAGGAGAAATAATTGATAATCAATTGTTTCAGTTAGGTTAGATTAGGTGTTAAGAGGGTTTATCCTAAAAGTTGGCAACGTCGCAAATAACTGTCAAATATTTACCTGTTTTGATTCATAAAGTAATATTACTGTGTGGAAATAAAAAAATTGGCTAACTACCGAACTAGAATATTAATAATGAATTGCAATTTTAACATTGAATTTGATGTTGTACCTATTTTAGGTGTACAAAACGCATTTGGAAAGTTTCCAAATAGTTTTTTTACATCTAAAACTAAACATTCGGTGTTACGATATTAATTATTGCATTTCATAATCAATATTCTAGTTCACTAGTTAGCCACATTTTTTATTTCCACACAGTAATATTGCGAAATTAATCAAAACAGTGAAATATTTGACATCTATTTGCGACGTTGCCCACCTTCAGAATAAACGCTCTTAAGAGGGCCCTTCCCGGTCCGTCTTTCGTCAACGCGAGCATGGTCGAAAAGCTTGTTGTTTCATCGAGCGCAAGTGAGAATTGCTAACAAACAAGCGAGAACGCGATAACATTGTACGAAAAATAGTGTGTAAAAAATTGTATCAGGAAATACGTGTTTTTGAGTAAACCTTACAAGTTTTTGAAAAAAATGTTTGATATTTAGAATATCCATTACATGTGCAAGGTTTCTTTACTTTTACCAATTATGAGTATATCGGTCAAAGTTCGGGTAAAATTTGTGCAAAAGAGCAGATTTTTGGAGGCTTATACTGAATTTGATTCTATTTTTTTTTTTTTTTGCTTTCATATAAACCTAGATATAGTGCACAAGAAACATATTAGTTTAAAAATTTCAAAGAAAGATGTGTAACAACGCCATGAGCGTTTGTATGAAAAGTATGACGGGTTGGCCGCTCTTAAGGCTTGTTTCTTCGGATAGGCACTTCTAAACATAAATATTACAAATTAAATGCGCTTTTCGTGTCTGTCTGTATGACTGCGTTCTTCTTCTAAACTACGCAACGCATTTAGAGAAATTTTTAGGAAAGTTTTTTGTAATATATTAAACTTACATATGATAAAGAAATCTTGATGTGTTCTCAAGTTTTAAAAAACATGCGCAGCAGGGGCGACTCGCTAGTACTTCTATATAAATAAAAAGTGGAGCATAAATTTTTCGGCTACATAAGTAAACCCGAAACGATCAGGAGATGGTGGAACAGAACATTCGTTTTTACGACTTTTCCTGACTGGCGTTGTAACTTTTCCCGGCCTATACGCGACGTCTATTTTCCTCAAAGGAAGTGGTCGTGTGCTTACTAATGAGCGCATAATGAAAATATAATGAGCACCCTTTCTTCGTCTGAGACGTGGCGAGTTTCTTGCGGCGGCTTTATGTGGAGCAAATGTCCTTTTCACTCTGCAACCTTTGGGAAAGTTTACTTTTAGTTAATGTATAGCGTATGTCCGGCTACCTACTTAATGTACTCTTTTGCATGTCTCTAGTCTTGAAAAGATTGTATAATCTACACAGGAAATGAGCCTTTTTGATTTCTATCACTACATAAGAAAGGAAAAGTTAAAATCGGCTAAACTATAATCACTATAAATTAAAGTACTTTTCGTGTCTATCTGTGTGACCGCGCTATTCTTCTAAACTACTCAACGGATTTTGATGCGATTTTCACCATCATTTAGATAATTAAGTCTGGAAGGTTTTTGTGTATACTATTAAACGAACAATATTTGTATACATATAATCACGTTCACGTTCCTTATATCGTCACGTTAATCATTTGTAATCACGATCTTGAAAACGGCTCTAACGATTTCGTTGAAAGTCGTAATCTAAGGGTTTATGGGGGCGAAAAATCGATCGTGCTAGGTCTCATATCTGGGAAAATTCGTTTTCTCCGTATTTTCACCCGAGCAGAGCTCGGTCGTCCAAAGTTTAGAACAAGAATAATGACACCTTAGAATAATGACATGGCAGCATGGAATTAGTATGTACTTTAATGGCAGCATGGAATTATTATAAACTTTCCTATGCTATTAAATGAGCATTCTCTATTTTCACCCGATCAGAGCTTGGGCGCCCAGGTACTTACTATTAAAGTTACATATAATAAAGAAATCTCGATGTTTCGTCAAGTCGTACAAACCATGCGGAACAGGGGCGAGTCGCTAGTATTACTCATAAATTGCTCACTTACATAAAAGATACGGAAATCGTCATGTTTTCAGCATTTTGTAAACTGTTTGGTAACTAAAACGTAAACTTTCTTCGATTATGCGCTATTATTGTCAATTCGTTCTTATCTGACAGAGAAAGCTTCCGATAAAAGAAAACGTGGGAGTCTGCTACAGAAAGTTTTATACAAAACGACAACATTACAATACTGTGATTCAATTATATGCCACGTTTCTAGTGCCATATTGTTTTTTGACGTCATTAGTTCTGCACAATTGAACATGGATTGAAAGAAACGAGTATCGCCACATTGTTCATATAATTTCTATTTTTGTTTATTTTACTTTGATTTCGTATTACACACCTTATAAGAACGAAAGTTAATAATACTCTACTTTTATCCGATCGTTCACGGCCGACTTTTTACCAGTCTTCGGTATTTCGGGTACCGTTGACATTTAACAATGTCGTAAATCCGGTACATTCATAATTATTTATGTAAAGTAAAAAACATCAGTATGTTCGATGTGTTGCGCGCACTGAATGTGTATGGGCATTATGTCCACCTGCGCCTGCGCGGACCGGACGGACGCGTGCGACCACTAACGTCACAGAACCAACCACATCTTTGCGACTTATCGATGAATTATTTACGATGCCATCTCGTTATTTTATCAATTATGTCAGCGCGATAAACACTCGGAGTTTGTGAAAACATTGGTTACATCGTTAGTTTAAGTTCAGCTAGTTTCCGCTTTTAACAGATAAATCATAGTTTTTCTTTTATTAAAGCATCAGATTATCTCGTACGAGATGGACGTGTAGGGTATTTTTTAAGTGAAATAACAATAACCGGTTATGGAAAAAAAAATTGTTTCATAATTCAATATTCATAAAAACGGGCAGGAATCCTGTCATAAAGGAAGCATGCCAACACGAGCATCTTGTATGAACGGTCACATTAATAAGTGGGATGCGACAAGAAGCAGTCCACACCACCTCGCCTCCGGTGTCCTCTCGATGCTGGCCAGTTTTTATCGGCGCATACCTGCAGAGTTCGCGAGCGCCTCATGCGTATGAGAGATGAACACCCACACAACATACTTTAAAAAAAAATAGAACAGTTTCATTGAGTTTATTTCCACAGAGTATGAAAACTAATTAGAAAACTCGTTTCAGTGTACTTGTACTTGTACTGTACTTAATTGCATATTTGAGTGGCTCTGTCTTGGAAATCGGTGGGCTTATTTAATTAAAGTAGGTACCTACTTATTATTTTACCTCAGCGTTACTGTGGAGACAACACGTACGAACTAGTTAATATGTTTGGACCTACCTATTTTATTTTAACTCTAGTAATATCCCTCATGTAAGATCGCCAGACTTTCAACAATTTCCTTCCTTTCTTTTTATTTCCTTATATATCAATTTCCTTATCCGGTTTCCTTTATTTCCTTATTTAATTTTGGATAATTCTGTCTATAAGTTTGACTAGGGAGTGTGTTGGTAATTACATAGCTCTGCAACTCCACACATTACGACTGTTCGTGTAGATAGCTGCAGCCGTTACGCTTTCTAAACATTATTTTGTTACTGTTACGCTTTATTGTTTTAATTTTAATGATCATAATGAAATTACTACGCTTTTTAATTACGTAATGCATGTGGGTTTGAACAGTTAACGTTTATTAGATCTCTTAAACGAATACAACTACTTGAAAGCATCAAAGTAAGTACTTAGTCCCACAACTTTTACCATTTAACAGAATTACTAAAATGTTAGTGATATGATCTTTGAGTAAAAACGAAAATTACCACCAACGCATTGCCTTAGAGAGATTTTGGCGAAAAAAGAAAGCTTGTTTGCAAACTTTGCCTGGTGGCTTGCTACCTGAATTAATATTTTATTATGCCTAAAGAACACAAATCAAACAGAGTCAACTTTCTAGTCTTTGTTTGGAAAAGAAGACTAAACTTATATTTTTTAAAGAATGGGTTTTATCATTTTTTCATTTTATTCTTAAAATAAAACAAGGAAATGTTAGCTCTTGTGATAATTACAACATTTATGTACCAAGGAAGTGTTCCTCCAGATCGGACAAGCGTTGGAACGAAACGTAGTGTCAAACGGATCCGTGGGAGCATTTTAGTGAGTGCGTGTGAACTAAGCGCGACAATAGGCCGCGTACACACATGATGCACTGAGAAGCTCTGATTTAGAGGAGACATTACGTCGAACAATGCGGGATCGGTGTGGCGCAATCTTACGATAATTACGTGCCATTGCGTAGGACGCATGGGAACTGCGACCTCCAGCCAATGCGCGGCCGAACTAAACGGAGCCTTCCTTGTACTTGAACTTACAATAAGAACCATTCAGATATTTATAACACCAATTTACTAATACATCGTGAAACAAAGACATGTAATATATCGCGTATAAGTTTTAATACTTGTCTACGTGGGTTTGAAATCGCCTTCTTTATGGTAAGTTGCCATTCGAGAAAAATAATGACTGCCCAAAATCAGTTTTAGGTTAATGTTAAATGAAATCCTTATATCTTTTTATAGAATCATATACATAGGAATTAGGAGATGATACCTAAATTGTCAGCCGGCATCAATATTGAGACTTGAAAAACCTTTTCGGCACAAGTTACCAGTTTGAAAAAACCTTTTTAAATTGTTCTTAACCACAATGCGATTTTCGGACGCCCCACATATACCTAAAGAATCGAAAAAATGTTAATAAATATTTCAACGTTCAACTCTTCACAAAAGATTTCTCATAATTATCTCAAGACTAATAAAAGTTGCAATGATACAAATGTAATCTGAGGCTATTGTAACACCCACGATACTTACCTTGTATACCTACGTGTTTCTGCTTTCCTGATACATATCTCTACGGCTCGTTCCATCATAGCTGTCTGAAAGTTAGTCATTGTGACGTAACAGCGAATGAAACCTCCTTATCGTTTGGTTAAGAACGTTTCTCAATCAAGATGCAGCACAGCAGCATGCAGCATGCGGCACTCGGCAGGCATGCTCGGCACTTCCTGAAATAAAGTCATTCAGTGTCGTACCCTTGAGGAGCTTTCCATTTTAAGTGGGACGAGACTTTTGAACAACATGCAGCGTAATTAATTTATGTTGACACAAGAAAATTGATATTATGAAACGAAACACATATTCGGAGAAATGTAACAAGCTTTTACACTAGGCTTGTTTTAATTTTCAAAATAAGAGTATTTTATTTTATTGGATTCGATAGATGTGAAAAGTAAAGGTAGATATGATATATAATTCGATCATTAGAGATACCTAGAGATACATTTTATTCGTGGGTGCAGCAATGAAAATGCCCACTTAGTTTTCATCAAATTGCAACTGAACCGGTCCAACCCCCAATGTCTCGAGTTAAATACCTGCCCGCCTATGGCTCAGACTAGCCTAATAGCGTTTTGCTATACGCGTTATGTCATCAATCAAGGTGCAATGGCCATTGGCCAGTGGTCCCGCCCTGTGCTAATTTGACACGCTTGTGCCGCATCGTGGCGTGACACACGCCAACTTTCAACTGCCCGCAATATTACAGTAAAATGGATTACGTATGAAAATGAATCCGCCTCAAAATGTCTCAGACACGAACTGTCGGTACCGTACCGTCGCGGCGTCGTGTGCGATGATAAAGCTATTTAATATATTTCAGCAATAAAAGATGGCTACGTGCAGATAGAGCTTTGAAGTAATTAATTTGTTATTTCAGTTGAAACAGAATGATTTATTTTGGTTGATAAATGCAGATGTGCAAGGGAAACCTTTCGCCGTATAAGGTGTGACTCATGAAAAAAGGTGTGACACACTCATGACTACTCACACCATGGTGCTTTTTAAACGAGACTGAAAACCAGAATCATACCTTCTTCTGGACACATTTCAATATGAATTGTATTGACATTAATAAGTACAAAAATATATACTTTACTTACTACGGATAAAAAAATATCTTATTTTTACTAGGTACCTTTAATTCAATTACTGGAATTAAGCGCGACCAGCGAATCGTTTATAATTATTCGCGCGTGGCCTACAGTGGCGCGAGGCGCAATAAAATCGCGACCCAAACAAACAATCGAATGAATAACAAACAACATCTCACATTTAAACGCAATAACAACGTTTTAGAGCTGAACGTATCGAATGTTTATGGTAAAGACAACATTAGGCGGAAAGACGCCGAAAATAAAACTTAAGACGCTTCTTTATTCACATAATGCGCGAATTCCGACTTTAATCTAATTCATTTCGTTATGAATGATACACATTTGTTTCACTTGTCTAACTTCACAAGGTTTTATTCTAAAACACGGATCAAGTTAAACCAGCAGCTTGTTTCAACCTCAAGTCTATCATTACTCGTGGACGTCCTAATGTTCCCAAGTGCGAGATTAGTTGAGCGTCGCGACGCTGACGACGCCTGCAAAGAGAACATCGCGACAAGATCGTCGGGCGACGCGGATGTCGACAGATTTAGACGCACCCAACCCGTCGTAAAGGATTTGTGAAAAGGGTTACCATGTATGTATCTTTAGCGTGTTAAAAAGCACCGATATAGCAACAAAAAAATGGCATGGAATAGAAAGAGTATTTTTCAGGAATTCAGCTGACTATTAATTGTAGCGTCAAATGTCTGATCCAAAAAAAGGAAACGATTATAGACGATCTTTTGTCTATCTTATGTTAAGAACGTTCTAACAATTTTGTCAGAGACGAAATTGTTTCCACAACTTGTACATATAATTGCTCTAAAATCCGAGAATAATTCGCGATAATATCGTCTAAGCAATTTAAATCGAACCGAAGCATTCAGTAGCAGAATGTCTAACATATCAGAAACAATAAACGGTATCCCTGGTGGAGTCTACGCAAGTGGGAGCGTGCCCCTCGTTTTGCGAATTGTTTGAACTAATTCTGGCCTACGTCTCACGTCTACGTAATAGGTGCATAAATTTCCACCTTAAGGGGTAACAGGGCGGATGTGTTCGAGAACATACGCAAGCTAGCTTCCTATTTAACTGTGTAATTTATTTATTCTGCTCTAGATTCAATTTAAATAAACTTCTATTAGCTTCTGGGCTGTGTCCCACTTGTTCTCAACATTAGTACCTATGCGTCATGAGCTTTCCGGTCATTAGAGAGGATAGATATCTCGTGCTGTATTATTCCTTTCTTCAAACAAAATTGCTAACGGTTTCATCAGCGGCTGTTCTTATCTCCAATTTTACATCAGATGCAAAAATTACAAAGACGCCAATATAAAAGCAGTACTTACTAAGCAGCTGAAACGTTAGGCCTTGAAGACGCGCGTGCGCTAGCGGGCCGGCCTCCTGACCTATTCCGCGGCCTCGCAGATGCCTCCAAGCAGGTGCTAACTAAATAATTACAGAATTATTTCTACCGGCCATTCCTTGTCAGTAGTAAACCGAGCTGTTCGTGGTCTGGAATGTGCGATCCAGCGCTTACTATCACTTAAATTAGCTGTAAGCTTGAAATAAGTAATGTCGTTTAAGAATGTGCTGTAACGGAATATTCAGAAATAATGAGCTTTGCAGTGACAATTTATATATACATATATATTTTTTTTTTTTTAAACCTTGCCCCACACTAAGAATTTCTTCCTGTATCGTGGGTGCGTTTACAAACATAGAAACTCACATACACTAACACCCAGACCCGGAAAAACTACTTGCAGACCATACAAATATTTGTTCCGTGCGAGGATCGAACCCGCGACACGTTGCGCAGCAGTCGATCGCTCTGCCACTGCGCCAACCGTGTCGTCTATTTCGAATCATTACTTCTTGAAAAAACGGTGAAACCCAGAGGAGTGAGTGAAAAAGTGATCTAAGCCATAAAAACAACAGAACCTCAACATAAGTTCAGTCTTTCTACTGAATCATTCTTGAAAAGTACTGCAACTAGCTCTATCAAGCTGTTTAAAAAATCCCTTGGTCTTTGTTGCAACATAACTACGTAGACAGCAAGGCGATGATTGTTGAAATACTTTTGATGTTCTTATCATTATCTATATTGGAACTAGTTACAAAAAGATATCGAAACACAACAGTGACACTTGTCGATATACAAACACAAACAGTGAGTGACGCGCGACTTCACTTGAAAATTTCAATAGATAAGTCGCGTGTCTGACCGAAGAAGGCTACAGTCTACAATATACTTAGCTTAACTTTGCAAACATTAATATGCGTCTGCTGCAACGTATATCCTCCCTAATGTTCATCTACATAAGGCTGAAGATTTTTTTGAAATCAGTAACTTATAACATGGTAAGGTAGTGTGGCTCAAACAAGAGGTGTTTGCAAGAGATAGCAGCTATCGCCTGGGAACGTCAAACAGGCGAGGCGGGCCTGTCCCGCGTGCCACTGCCTCCCGACACTTGCACAACAGACTCACTGTACCGAGGAAATACCTGCTAAGGCGATTTCGTAGTGGATTCATGCGAATTGAGAATCGATTAAATATTATAAAGATCGCGGTTCATATCGATTTTAAAAGAAAAATTTTTCGTTTTCCTGATATTGGTTTTTAGAGCCCTTAAAAAACTGTCTGGTCAGGCTTATGTGAAGCTGTGCGGTAGTATTTAATTATTATTCTTCTGTGAAAGACTGATATTACTGTTTCCTAAAGCATCAATCGAGTCGAACACAACGCAACTGTTCTAAATTGCTATTTTCGAATCCAAAAGGACATTTAAACTTGCTTTTCTCAGGAAAACTCATTAAATACCCTAAGCACTGCTTATTCTATTTATATGTGTGTCAGCCAAACAAACTGAGCGCTATATTCATTTACAGACAAATTGGATTTACTAGGGCATGCCTGAAAATCACCGCACCAGAACTCTACCGTGCGAATCTCTACATGCGATTATATCTTTGTTCTATCCAAAAGGGAACACTGTCGGCGTTTATGTGTTGCATAAATAGCTCGAAATTTACGAGCCGGAACGAACAGTAGTACTTGTGTTTGCTACGGCCCGAGAACTTTACATACTCAATTTTTATGTCCTGTCTCTATTTATAATAATATAGATGGAAAGGGAGGGAGTATATTTTGAGTAACGATTTAATGTGTCCGAAGCACCAGTTGTAGAATTATTAATTTGACGAGTGTCGGAACTACGGCCATCGGTATTCAAGGAGCGACGTCCGGCCGTGCGTCCGTCGCGCGTCGGCGCCATCTATCTGTGACGTAAGCTTTACTATGCCGACCATTTCTATATTTGCGATCTCCATTCATGACGGGCAGGTCCTTTGATTATACACGGCGAATTATGAATAGAATTATGGCTGGACTGGTGATGCGTAACTAGCTTACACACAATAAAGTTTGGGAAAGGTCTTTGAAAAAACAGTTGAAACTGTTCGTTAATTCTTGTTATCAATGGTTACGGATTGGTTTACGACAAATAACCTAGTTCTCAATGCCAAGAAAACGAAATGTGTAAAGTTCGCCCTACCAAATGTTAGAAATCTAGGACCCAACATCGTCTTAGATAAAGAGGTGCTTGAGTCTGTAAACTCGGCAGTTTTTCTGGGCATAACAGTAGATGCCAAACTTCAGTGGGGCCCGCATATATCGAGCCTAGCGGGAAGGCTCAGTTCGGCCGCCTACGCCGTCAGGAAAGTAAGACAATACACTGACGTCGATACAGCTCGGTTAGTCTATTTTAGTTATTTTCATAGCGTTATGTCCTACGGTCTTCTGCTGTGGGGCAAAGCTGCTGATATTCAAAATATATTTGTCCTTCAAAAACGAGCTGTTCGAGCTATTTACCAGCTAGATGCCAGAGTTTCTCTGAGAGATTTTTTCAAAGATATTGGTATCCTCACGGTGGCGTCCCAATTCATCTTCGCCAACATCTTATATATTAGGCAAAATATACACTTATACACTAAAAACAGTGATTTTCACAATGTTAACACTAGAAATAAGGACAAACTACGAGCTCCCTTTCACCGGCTTCATAAGGTTCATAACTCATTTGTTGGGCTTGGTATAACCTTTTATAACAAGCTACCCTCTTCTTTGCTAGATTTGCCTTTTGATGCGTTTAAAACGAAAGTAAAATCCAAGCTTTGTTCAAAGGCATACTATTCTATAAACGACTACTTAAATGATAAGAATAGTTGGTCGCTGTGATTAACTCAAGACAATGTTTATGTTCTTTCTCCAGATTACCTACTGACAAGTTATATGAGTTTATATAATTGTATTTTTTTTTTTTTTTTATTTGACTTTATAAGTCAAGCTATTTTTAATTTTATTTCAATTTATTGTTGACATAATCTACTCATTACAATGTTTTTTCTAATGAGTTGTATTGCAATATGTGGTTAGCTAGTGACCTCGACAATTGATCATATTAGTTATTGTTATTAGTAATTAACTGTTTGTTTTATTTATTTTATCTCGATGGTCCTAGCTTATCATTTATAACTTCCAGTTACAACTATATGTAAGCGGGCACGCCATTTATGCCTGGAGGCTTTTATTTAGATAAGTTCTGTTTACGTTTAGTTTTTATTTCTGCCTGAGTATAGTTCTCGATGATGTTGTGTGGTATATTGGCGTGTGCTAGCTAACATATGGCTAATAATTTAAATTATGTTTTGTGTTGCGTAATCTAAATTATCTAAATTATTTTGAATACTATTATATAGAATCTTATTTTTTTTGTTCTTCTAACTGAACAGACAGCTGTGCTGCTGGGGAGTTTGTTGCGCCACTTCTTCTTCCCAGCTAATGCACTAGGAAGTGGTGAAGGGTGGGCGTTTTGGGGGACTGTCTTATGTAATTTTGACGTTCGAAAAGTGCTGATTCTCAGCCTAGTTTGAATAAATGACTTTTGAATTTTGAATTTTGAATTTTATCGATGCAATTTAGGGCAAAATTATGCTGATTGGACCAGAATTTATGAAATGAAATTGTTAATTCTGTAAATAGGATATCGGAATCATTTTTACACGTCATATTAAAAAAAAATTAAAAATAAACTAGATGAGTTCGGGGTTTCCTATCTGACTGTTCTGGGAAGAAAAGCCGAAACAAACTCAGATATCGCAGTCTCTTTTAAAGACCAGACATAATCTTGGTCAGGCCATATGAGGGCATTATGATAGGCATAATGACTTTAGCAATTGAATAAGACTTCTAACATGATTTATAATAATTAACCAAACCCTCCAGCAACAGCAATCCTACTTACACCAACTTTAATTGCAGTAATTATGAAACATAGATCCTGCGTCCACTATATTCTGACACACGGCTTACTGTCTAGTAGGTAGGTTCAAGCTCGTTTATAAACTAAAGTGTTTGTTGATTGAAGAAGAATCCGAGTAGATAATCAGGAGTGATCAGTCGGCGGGCGGAGGTTCGAGCGAGGAATGTAACAATCGAGCACAGGTGCAAGGGTACACCTGCCGCCGATCGTACCTCCGCCGCACGCCTGCGCCTGCGCCGGCCACGGTGACAATTCGCGACTACACTAGATATCGATACATGATACAG
This sequence comes from Agrochola lota, assembly GCA_947364205.1. Lineage (NCBI taxonomy): Eukaryota > Metazoa > Arthropoda > Insecta > Lepidoptera > Noctuidae > Agrochola > Agrochola lota. The sequence continues at coordinate 8,463,017 of OX376223.1, read as the reverse complement.
TGCACTGGAAACGATGCTATCAACGTAATTATATGTAAACTTACATTATTGAGCTTAATTGATGTCCAAGCTGATGGAAGGGTTTGTTCATTAATTTTTCATTTGAATTTTTACGTGAATCTTTTCATTTTTGTATTCATGTCTTGGGTAAAAAAAGCACATTTTTTCCAGACTTACGAAATATGAAAGCTGAGTAGGTATTCATGATGACATCAGGCTACCACGCCCACGGAGTCATCCTTACACATCGCAATAACTACTAAAATATTTGTATATCAAAAACAACATTTGAATAAAAAATAAATAAAACTGACAGAAGTTAAAATATTCAAGTTTAGTAGTCTAATGAGAAGATAATCGTTCAGTCTGAATCGATTAAAGAGTTCCATCCAATAAAATGTATGGTACGATATTATATTTTGATAGATACAAAAAAAAAACCGTTTTTATGCCTGGGGTACCTACAGCAGAAAAGCAAAACTGTATAGAACACTTTTCAATTTCATCTCTAGAGAACAAAGGCTTATATTACATGGCTATAGCAGTTCCAAACGCTGAAACACATAACTTTATCGCTAATCCACACTACATAATATAATACATATAACATAACATCACGCCTGCATTTACGGGTTAGGCAGAGGTGTAGTGTGGAACGTAACTTACACTTTTCGCCAGTTAACGTTCCAAACTAAACCGATTTCAGTTATGGGTACCTACCTATACATTGTTATACCTATACAGGTTTGTATAATGTGTCACCAACAGGAGCCCCGTTATTCCGGGAGAGGAGACGATCCCATTCATACGCGGTTCGCGAAGGGACACCCGTCCTGCCGTCACTAATACAGGCAGACGCTATAAATAAACTTCATTTTATTCCTCTTGCTCGTATTCGCAGACAAAAGATATCATAAATAGATTTTGAGCATTTAATTGAGTAGGTACCTAAAGTTTATTTTACAAAATAAACTATAGGAAAATCTATTTAATTAAATCGTCACCGACAAATTGATTTGTTCAATTAATTGATTCATACAAACTTGATTTTATTATGTATACAAATATGTATTATCTGTCTCTACTATAGACACCATCTTGTATCTAACTCTTTCGAAAGTAACTAACCATTCTTTAGACTTTCTTAAATCTTTATAAAGATATGGTCAAGGCATTTTAGTGCGATTTATAGACAAAATTTTCCTATTTATAATATCTATTATGTCAACAAATAATGATTAATCGAAGACACAATATTCAATTACACATTTTGAAGATTCTTGAACATCAAATGAGACGTGACGAACTAAGCTTTGGTTTTAGCGAGCTTTCCAAATCCTAAGCAGAAAGGTCATTGGCACGCACAAATAAAACACCAATCATATATAAACAATACACAGATTGTGTTAAAGATTACGGATATGATGGCCCGTTACGGCGGGGGCGAGCAAACTCGACCGACCCATATACGACGTCGAGTGTTGACCGAGCGTCGCGCGGTCACCTAGGCTAGGCTAGACAATCCTACTGCGAATATCATTTGATTTTGCGTGTCTATCTAAGTTGGTTTTGGGGCCGTCTAATCAAGTAATAAATGTGTATGTCTTTGTGTTACGTGGGATTTTTAATGGTAAGATTAAGCGGCCATAGTGAACGAACACGGTTGAAACCAATTGCTGTTTGTTTAATGTTCGACTAGTCATGCATTTGGCAAAAAATTGTGAAAATGTATTTATAATTTATCACAAATAACATTTTCAAGTACCGTAATTTAATAAACGAACAGTATAATTTTTATTCGAATAAATTGGAATTAACTATGCATGAGATTAAAAAAGATAAACACTGAAACAAAAAATAGTTTCATGCTCAATTGGTTTATTCATGGCACACTTTTTCTAAGCGGTTGTTTAATTAACAACGTCAGGAACACTGTTATTTCCTTAGATTTATAGGAAATCTAACATTTTATGCTCAAGTTTAACGCGGTTTGGTTATAGAGCGAATAATTAACGTGTGCATCGGGATACGTAAAATACTTAATTAAGTTAGAAGGTGGAAGATACCTTATCCTACTATTATAATATTATATAATATAATATACTCCTATTAAAATTAAATGTGAAAGTTTGTATGTTTGGTTGTTTGTTACTCAATCACGCAAAAACGGCTGAACAGATTTTTATGTTTAGCACACGGGTAGAACATGTCCTAGGTTAGGATATAGAACATACTTTTATCTCAGTAGTACGTTCCCGTGGTATAATTTCCGACCTCCACGTGGATGAAGCCGCGGGCAAATGCTAATAATAGTTTCAATTGCAAGGATCACTTTTAATTCGAAAGAATTCTTAAAAAAAAATATGACGCTGCTGACTTTTTTGTATTGCTAAATGTTTACCCACAATACCGATCGAATCTTTTATTTTATAATATGAAGCTGATATCTTGTAGACAATAAACGTGCCGCTCATGCCTTTATCCTCGTTTAAGAGTTATAAATAAGGTCTGGTATTTTAACTTACCGATTTGAGATGCGAAAAGATTGAAATTGAAAAAATGGAGAGTCGACAGTTAGAATTCAATTGTGTGGATTTTCAAGGAGGAGCCAGTTTAGTGGTAATTATTAAATCACACCAATCTATGATTAAGCCCTAGGCTACACATTTAGGCTTGTGCAGACCAGCGCGACTTGTCGCGCGACGTGACACGAACAATACAATTTCTAAGAAAACTTCACAGTATAACAATAACCGGTGTCGCGACAAGTCGCGCTGGTCTGCACAAGCCTTTTATGTCCACAAAAGAGAATAAACTAAAGTCCTGAAACTAAGTTCAAAATCGACTATCGAATAGGTTTTAGAATTTCTTACAACCGGTTCGTCTTTTCTTGCGCTTAAAGATTAGTAAGTATATTTCGGTTATCTCAGGTCTTGCGTGTCTTGCTTTAAATAAAGCTCAATAAAAGGAAAAATCAAGCATTAATAAAGGAATTACTCAAAATTGCTTCGCGACGATGGGTATCATGTTTGAACATCGCACGGTAATGTATCGAGCGATAGATTTCACTTGGAATTCTTCATAATACCTACCCTTGAACACAAATATTTAATAAAATAATTTTAATTAAATGTTTATATAGACTGAAAAATAAGTAGGGTAGGTGTGTCAATCAAAAAACGACTTTCAATCAGCGGTCGAAGGTCAATAATACGGTTCCCTTCCAAACTTACCAATTATTACAACCATAATCTACATATTTTCGCACACATTTTGAGCGCTGCTTCTACTGTAAAACTATTACCCTCCACCACTGCCTATATACAATTAAGGCCTGTTACATTCCCCGTAGTGACGTGAAACAGTCGCGCGCGTCGCTTGTCGGCGTTCTACCAGCTCGGGTATAATCGTCTGGCATTGTGCTTCCGAGTCGGAAACCGCAAGCATTCTCACGAACAGGTTAAGGCGCGTCTACACGAACCACGCTATTACTTCCACCTGTGGTTTGTTGCTACACTTTGCAGCCAATGGCTTGTGCTTAAGTGTAATATGCATACCTTATGATGCTGAAATGTTTATGAAATGCTGCCGCTTTTAATATCCAAGTATACGTTTTTTAATGTTGTGATAGACTGATGATTATGTAAGTTAGTAAATGACAAAGATCTTGATTACTTAAGTACATCTACTTAATGTCAAAGTTACTGATCGATGCAAGCTAGATACAAACGCAGTATCTACGAGTATGTTTTCGATCAATTATAATTTTAACTCATATTCTATTGTCCTTACCTTTGAACCTCCTCTTCGTATCGTCATTATAACAAAAGCTTTTATGGATTCATAATAATAACCCGTCGCTATCTAAACAAATCTTTGATCGTAAATTCGTAACCCATCCCACAGCGCCGGCGCCGGCGCCGCCAGTGTGAGAATTGGACTCATTGACACGTCAGCCGTGACCGTCTTGACACCCGCTGGACACCGCGCAAAAAACATTTCACGGGAATCACCAAATCGATTCTCATCGAAGCCAATGACAATTCTTATCGATCAATACTTGGCTTTTAATCGATTTCGAATCATATCGATTCGATGTTAAATTGGATATGCAATGTAGGTACAAAAAGTTTTGAATGCGTAATATCCGGCGGTAAAGTTGAAGATGAGGCTGGTGAGCGGTCGCAAGTGTAGATAATGGGCTCGGACGGGCGCGGCCGTGGCGCCTGCGTCGGCGGCGGCGGCGCGGCTTCGCCTTCTTCGTTTCGGTAGTGTTTTAACAGCAGTTAAGTTAGGGTTAAGGTGATTAAAACCGCCCGAGCGCGTGCCCCCGGGCCACTCGCCGCCCGCACATATATCACATTCCAATATAAATTAGTTTTGGACGGACGCTGGTTTATGTGCCGAAATAAGCTCTCCGGGTAACCCAGATAATTAGCCGGTGCTTAACGTAACAGCTCTCGACATAAAAATATTAATAAATTAATAGAAACAGGTGCTGAACATGATTAGGCAATAGTTGTGTGTGCACTTGGCACCTTCTACGTACGCAATATGTGATTGTTAGGGTTGAGATCAGAAAAACACGTTGAGATCCCATTGTAAACAAGCTACAATAATGCATTGTGGCATTACAATAGGACACTAAACGACTGTCATTTTGCGGGTTAATTCATAATTGTCTTGTACGGTTGATTCTGATTGAAAAGAGTGTCCGTGGAGTTTCTTGCCCGTTCTTCTCCATAGGAACCTACTACGCGTTGGAATGGGCAACTAGCTTCATATTTCTGACTGACCGACCCCTTGACAATTCAAAAGTACCTGTAATTGGTTTATTTGAAATAAATGCTTTGAGTTTGAGTTTGAGATAGTATGAGTATGACTGATGAGTAAAGACAACACCACAAGCATTGCATACCTACCTATATCCTACCACCTATTCTAGGACGATAAATATCTAAATAATGCATTGAAAACATGTGTTTTTTTGCATTCATTAAAAATCTGATTCAGAAATGGAAATTGTTAGATCATTCATTGCTGATTTGATACAAATTATATTTTCCCTTTGATCTGAAATGTATAATGAGCATTCTTTAACGTACGGCAAACAAAAGTAGGCCTCTGCAAGTGTCGAGTAAAAATACGCTGGTAATAATCGCACGCGGGTACCATTCATTTAGTCGCGTTTACGATTCGTAATTGGGGAGTGCATTCAAGTGGCCGCGGCTTGCGGTCGGCGGGCGGCGCTTGTCTGACGCTCGCCGCACGCGATGCCCTAGTGTTTTAGTCTGCAAAGGTACACTGCTGAAACTGAGCGCAATTTCTGAGTTTCGCCCGCGGCCGTCGCCAAATTACAACACACGCCGCCAGCGTAATTGCGAGCGGCCAAGTCTGTCCGACGGACGCGTGTGGGAACACCGACCGATTTATTAAGATTTAATCGCGCCCAATTAAAATACGCACCACATTATTACCGAATACAAAAAGCTTATGCAAATTCTGCGAGTCGGCGTTCGGCGGCGCCACGCAACCCGCCCGCTACGAACCCTCGCTACGAACGTAGCGCGTAGACGATGGAAAACGTTACATTTACGAAGAAACATTTTTTGTGTTTGGTATGCTTTTAAGCTCGCAGCTTCACATTTTTAGTAAAATACGACCACAATAAATTATTTTGTTACATTTTCTTTTATTATTAAATATACCCGAAATATATTTTACTCTTGGAACACAAAAATGTTAGGTATTTAAACTGGACTTCATACAAATCAAAGCGAGTGTAAAATACGTCCAGAGAATGGTTGTAGGTACTCACATTTAGTACATATAAGGGTTTTAAAAGTATATGTAGGAGAGGCAGATCGCGACGATAACGTCTTCCCACGACACAGCGCGGGACCTCCCTGGCGCGCATACATTACCACACCACGCATTGTCGTCGATGCGCCCGCGCCTCACGCCGGCCACACGCATGCGCCAGCCTGAACCATTCACTCGATATATTCACCTGTACTCTCACTAACAATCAACCCAATTTGCCTTTTTATTTCGCATACCATCTTGTATCACACATCGCTAAAAGCTTTCCCAAATCAGATATCAAGCCACATTTGTTTTCACTCGGGAAAGCCTGAACACTCTCTGCAAACAATATATAGTAAGAATTAGTAATGTCAATTAATGCGATTTCGCATAAATTTCATTAGCATGTGAATTCATGAGTCGTAGCATGCTAATTGCTATTGCTATGCGAATTGCTAATAATGAAGTATGTGAATTTTGTTAATATGCGAATTAAATTATTATTACAATCTCGCATTCATTCAATATACAACCCTAAGTACGCGCAAGTCAAAGAAAATAAGATAACAATTGCTTAAGCCATTCTTCGCAAGTTCGCAGCACTGCTGCGCGAACGAGGTCACGGTTACGTGAAACCGATAGATTTAGTATTCCCGACTTCCCGTGGGTACGACGGAGAGCGCACGCTACCGCTGCGTGAGTCGACGCTCTGACGTATGATAGTATAAAAAAGTACGACGCGGTAAATTCACTTAGCACTTCACAGAATTTCGCAACTACTTTTCATTTGCTAAATGCTAAATGAGCATTCGCATGCTAACAATGAATGCGAATGCTAATTAATCCATCACTAGTAAGAATTATAGTACAAGTAACATTTTAACAGACACAATTTTACTCTGTCTGATTCTTCAGTAGCCTCTTACCTTCTGATGGTGCCTACGCAATGCATGCTTCTAAAAGATCCTTTATCCCCCGAAGCAGATCATCCAACAGAGCCGGTGACCCACTGAGAGCATCCCGATCCCTGCTCCAGAATCGGCATTAGCATGTTAATGAAGGGGCGTGGTCCAGCGCGCGCGGCGGTTCCACACAAATCACGTCGTGTGTCTCCCACGCGACCCGCTTGGTGTGCCCCGGTCCTCGCGACCGTGATATATGCGCTTTTTAATAACCAATTACATTGTCCACTAAACCTTTTTATTTCGACTGTTATGTTTCTATTGAATTGTTCAGACGTATTGTTGTGCAAGTAAAATTAGTATTTCTTTGATGACTGTCTGTATTTGACGAAGGTCCTGATATGATGTACTGATTAAAATATCAGTAAGACATTCCTCTCGAGTAGGTAAATCGTCTTTATACCCACACAGTCATATCACAATGACAATCTTCCGCATGGGAAAATCAACAATCATAAATTCCATAAAACTAGAACACCTACTCTAAATTACATTCCAAAGGCTTTGTTGATACATTAGAATGAAGAGCAGATCTGTAGGTAACAGGAATTAACATAGTAACGAAGGGGCGGGCCGGCCGGTAACTCACGCCCCGCACAAAATAAATAATTTGACTCGAGGAATGTGGCCCGACAATGGTCCGAGGATACCTCCGCCGTGATGTTTGATTGTACATACACACATACGCACGTACACGCCTTTATGTTTCAAATAGCTATGTATATGATTCAAGATTAAGGAGGCTCTATGTTCGTAAATGTCCTAAAAGTGTCTAAATATGTATGTATGTAGTTAACGGCAGATCGGCAAAATCTGCCTTGATTGATTATGTTAGGTAGACAGACTAAGATGGCCCAACAACCCGAAACGTGTCCTCGACTCCGTTACGCGGGGAAATAAATACTACCTACCTAATTCCTATGGTAATTTTAGACGGATCCCAAAATCTTGATCTGACATACTAGTCTCCTAAATTCACATAGAGGCACGACGAGTTATGGGAGTCAAACAAATTAAAACCTACACAAAATCAGTCACCTCTATTATCTAAAGTTTTTGCCGACCGACCTAATCCTTATAAAGATTAAAGTCAAGATCCTCGGACGTCCTCTGAACCTCTAACATTTTTATATTATCCTCTAATTTACACGTGCCGGCCAATTAAGTATCGCAATAAAAAGCATTATATCGGAATTTGCTTAACATTTATAACAAGAATTTTAAGTGGGTCAGAAATAATACGTAAGCTTGATTTAAATCGAGTTTGTTTGAGTTTTAAGGAGCTTATGATGCATTTATCATTGTTACAATGCACACTGCAGTGTTTTAGCGTAAGTAATTAAACAGCAAACATTAAAGTTTATCGTTTCGATGACCGATCTTCAAATGCTCTTCAAATTCAAATTATTTATCCGTTCATTATCTATATAACATGTAAAAAACCCTGTCCGATTTATGTGGAAATTTTAAGGAAAAAGGAAATAAATATGCCCTAGTTTTTTTCCAATGGAGAGTTTGCATTGGGTGCGGGCGGCCTTCGTTTAGCGCTTGTGACCCCTGTTGAAAATTTGCTATTTTTTAATAGATCTGGGGTAATTTTGTTACAAAAAATTCGAATTTTAATTAGCAATAACTTTTTATTTTCAATAATAATAAAATAAAATAAAACTTTTTGGTAATGTTATTGCAATACCTATATGCTCCTTGGATCGAACAGGGTTTTGTTACATATTGTATAGCATTTGCAGAGTATTCGTTTTTTTTTCTTAACAGCGTGTTTAAAAATAAATAATGGCAATAACCGTAAAATAATGACAAGCAATATAAGTGAAAAAAATATTGTTGCACTAAGTGCATACGCGGACTTACTCACACTACGCCAAAACCTTGCCAAGTTACGTGCCGGTGACTGTACCTACCTAAGCAGTAAAGAATGTAGGTAATGATATACTTACCTTAGTAAGTCTAGAAAACAGCCCGGGATTTACGACTGTATATTTAATTGTACGTAATCTGAAAACTTGAAATCTAAAGTAATTCCACATTGAAGGGATTGAATGAAATAAAAAGCAGATATATTTGTGTGTTGTATTTATTGGAACGTCTCGGTACCGCCGTACCATCGGGGTCGTGCGTGCAGTGGGTGGCATCGACATTTGTCACCGGCTTCAAGAACCTACGATACCACTGAGCGTAGTCTGTGATTTCAGAGCTCACTTAGACTGTTATGTCATCAAGTGTCAATAAATCTGCCTAGCCTACTATGTTGGGGTCGGCTCCCAGTCCAACCGGATTCAGCTGAACACCAGTATTTTACATGGAGCGCTTACCTATCTGACCTCCACAACCCAGTCACTAAGTAACATGATGCCCCTTGGTAAGACTGGTTGTCAGACTTTTTGGCTTCCAACTATGAAAGAAAAATAAGGTAGATGGTTTCTGGATTCTTACTTTGTGCCGACTTATAAGAGTTTGAGCTTAATTACGAATACTACTCTGAATTTCCATGACCTATTAAGAATATTAGACGACGGAAAACAATAAAATGGATCCTCTTCTAGAAATACGGATTATGAACATAGTCGTAAATACATCGAAGTGGAAGAGATTGCCGAAAGCGATAAACCCGCCCATTGTAAACATAAAAAAATGGAATTTCATGCTTTTTACTGCCTGATAGTTCCTTCATAAAACCTGAAGCATAGTTTCGCACTTTATAGCCAATGCCAAATGACATCTATTTCGTATCGTCGAGAAGTATATAATTACAGGGAATAAAACAAAACATTTTTCGATAGGAAACAAACAACAAATAAATCGTGACATCCATGATTTCGTAGATCTACGGCGCAAGGTAGAACTCGCGGTAGCCACTATCGCGGCAAGCATCGAGCACTATGCAAATGCAGTTTTTGCCAGCTACCAATTGAAGAGCACAGTCGAAGGTGCATCTCCCAGAGCTGGGTGGCCGTACGTTCACTACAAGAACTCAAGGGAATAATATGAAATTGCCAAGTAACTGTTTGTAGAATGTTTCATTGTGACTGTCTACTGGACACGGAAAATATTCGCTTTTATCTTGCTTACAAAGTTTCTGTGCTAGCTGGCAAACCAGAAACATGACAGATTTTTAGGTCAATTAATTATTTGCCGCTGTAAATAATTGTTTAGCACACAGTCTAGTTTAGAAGAAACCTAGAACAGCGCGACAAATCAATTGTAACCATTATTACCACTACGTTAATAGGTAATGTTTATGGGAATCCCCGCTAATCGTTATATTCCATAATTGAGTAAGACTATAAAATTATCTTGATAGCCATCTTCAAAGGCTAAAATACTAGGAAATTTTCCTCTGTGGCCCGTGATAGATTTAATTTTTTGTTCCTACCGGCTATATTTAGGTTCATTTTCCACGTGCAGCTGGAAATCATAAGACATAATGTGGTGAAGTGTGGAATGAAGTGACTGCCAACTGACCTTTTCAATCAATTTTTGTATCCGTACAATACCTACAGATTCTATACAGGGTGGCAAGGACATCGAAGCGAAAACTGTTACCATGGGTTCAGTACATGAATCTGAACCCCCCAGCGCTGAAATTTTGCGAGGTTATTTAAAAAAAAATCTGCTTTTCCATACATCTTGACCGCGTAGGCGTAGGTATAGCAGTTTTCTATGAAAAAGCATATTTGAAAAAAAAATACCGACGAAAAATTTCAACGCAGGGGTTCGGAATCATGTACTGTCCATGGTAACAGTTTTCGCGTCGATGTCCCTACCACCTTGTATCCATGCTACCAGACTTTCAGGCTTCTGACAGCCCGTAACGACTGTGTCCGTATTCTCCTGCCGATACTTAATTGTAATTTATAAGTGCCTTGTTACGAATGCGATACAATGAATTATACAGAATGTCACCTCCCCGCCCGTACACAATCGTTGTACTAATAAATGTCACTAATTGTATAGAGGCAGAACAGACAACTCCACCGAACAACAACTAGTTTACATATTATAATATTCAAAATTGCTCTCAACGACTGAGTCATCCTTCGTCGAGATTTTATATTCAATTTTGTTTAAGATCTCGTTCCGTTGTGCAGACAGACGACACATTATTGTTTAGATAATAAAAATATGATAAGATAAAAAAGCAATATAATTCAGGGGTTATTTTTAGGCCCCGTGATAGTATTCAACAGTTGAATAGTAGGTATACTTTTGTAATAAGCTAATGGAACGTGCATGCCCAGAAAGTTAATGAGATAAAATTTGGAGAAAACATAAGTCCAAATATTAATCTTAAGAAGTCTTCGTCCAATATTAAGGTTATGGCTTGATGGATCAGTCTGATGGTTTGGTCCTTGGTTTAGCGTTGAATGAAAAAAATCATTTATCAAATCCAGTACAAATAAACACTAAAAAGGGTTGCAGCTTTTACCGTAGCAGCACTGCACCTTAAATACAATATTTTTTGCGTGCCGCGGCTCGGTGCGACACGACAATAAATTAGATGCGTTGAAATGTTTGTGTTGTGGCTCCGCGGCCGCTGTCGGCGACACCGCACGCGCATACATTAGCGCACAATACCGCGGGGGGCGCCCATTGTGTCCTCACACTTATACGACCCCAGACCCCGCCACCCCCGCTCGCCGCAGCACGCCCCTAATGAACGATTCAACACCAGACCTGTAATTACAAGATAAAAATCTGTTTTTATACCCCAAATAAATACTTCGTAGCTTCGCAATCTAAAGTACTTTCAGTCACAGATTTTGACCACGCATCATGATCGTCTACTGGCCAAAAGCCTTGCTATATGCACAATCCAGATGAGTGGAATTTTGAACACAGTGAACTTCTCCAAACGTCGTGATTTTCTACAAAGCCGCTATTAGTATTCTCAAAACTGTTAGAGACTTTAGGAAATAAGCTTAAAATCCACAAAGCCATTTCTTTTACCCCTACATGCTATTCAATAACATATTGTAGGGGTTTTAGAGTTGCACACACTAATTTCGGGTCTCCGCGGGTTCCGTGCCGACTAATGACCGGATAATTGTACGGCAGGTGCGCAAGCGCCCGCCGAGGGCTGCACGCCAAGCGCACACGCCAAGCGCCAAACGCCTCCCGAAGCCTTTCAAACTTTTTCGACGATCCGACGATAAAATTGTAAGAATAACAGTCGGCATTAAAGTGGATCCTAATCAAACAGATTTGAATAAATTAATGGTCTGCTTCCGTTCTGAACGTCATGCGTTCTTATTTCTTAATTTATGGCGCTTGTCACGTTATTAAGCAGATAATTAGTAGTTATAAACATAAATCAATGTTACACGAAATTAATTTTTGTTGAAGAGTGTCACAGTTTCATATTACGCAGTTTCTTTAACATTTTTATTATATGGTTATAGATTTTTATTTTATTAATATCTACTTTCTTCGGTATATAAAAAAGGAACACTTGTAAGTATTGAACTTCATAAAGATCATCAGTTTTTTTGACAATATACCTGGGCGCCGGGAGGGGGCTGCAAGGGGGTGCACTTGCACCTCCCTGGCTTCAAAATAAAATATAGGTGTAAAAACATTCAGAACTAAATAAATATTTCAAAATGCCTAACACAATAATAGAGAACTTAACCTATTCGAGGGGAGATCCTTAAATATTAGAGCTAGCTTCGCTCGCTCTTGCATTCTGCCTGCAATCTCTGAATTCTAAAGCTTCTGTGGATCGACAAAGTACCCCGAACTCCTATTTCCGAAAATCAAATCGGCACTAGGTAGGGTGCTGACATTATCGAGCTTGTTTCGCTCACTCATGCATCCTACTCTATCTTAATTCTTAAGCTTCTTTTTATAAGTCGACACGGTTAGTACTCTTTCTGTATGAATGGACAAAATAAAACCTATCCCATTCGAGGCGAGATGCAAAAATCTCTTATTTTTCAAGCTTTTCTGCATAAGTCGACAAAGTTACTCTTTGTATGAATGGACAAACGATAACCTTACAAATCCGAGGTAAACCTCAAAAATTATCGAGCTCGTTTCGTGGAGCTGAAGATGCCCCCTGAAAATTAACCTGCCGGCGCCCATGGCAATACACACACACAACAGCCAACAGCTGTTAGCGAAATCGACGAGCCTAATTTTTTATTATTTTTTGCTGTTTCGTGTTTTGATTTAGCATATACATATTATCCATAACCTGTACATTGCATTAAAATAAATAAAAATCATGAAAGTTGTAGTGCACCAGCAATCATTTTCAGTCAGTTTATCTCTATTTAGGTACATAACTCCATATAGTTATGTACCTAAATAAAAAGTTTTGAAATAGTCGCTATTCAATAAATTATGAAAATATCCTATTTTGGCAATTTTCTTGTTTTTCATGGAGAACGTAACAACAATCAGCGAATAATTTTTGTTGACAAAGAAGTTTCATTAACTCTATTCAAAGATTGTGATGTCAACAGAATTTTCCTGTGAGGATTTCACGAGAAAAACATTTCTATTTTCTTTATTGGATAATCAAAAACTGATCCAATAAAGAAATAAAAATAATACCGATAAAATAGTGAATTATTTCAATACTTAAATGCTAACTGTATCAGCCAACGGCTGTTACGGCGAAAGAAATTGGTTTTTTTTCTGGACCACCTGGTACGCCACCCGCGCCAGAGACTAACACAAAAACTCAAAGAAAAAACGTCATAATATTTGAATATTATTACAAAAAACAATTAAGGGTGCCGCACGTCACCTGTCGCGGGCACGAGATACGCATTTGCATAGAGAAACCAATTTCTAAGGCTACGACTTGGGGTCGTGACTAGCGATTTATTTTTGAAAAATAACTCTGTCCTTTACCTATGTTTTGGATCAGCACAATTGAAAGATATTTGAAGCACGTAACTGTTTAATTTCATAAGTAAAACGTCTATGTTTCCGCGCGGCTACGCGATGCTACGCGCGGCTACGCTATGCTACGCGCGGCTTCGCGGCCGCGACGTAGCGTAGTGCCTAAGTTACAAATATTATAGAGCCTATGCCAGTTTGTATTAAAAAGTAGTCAAAAAATATTATTATAAACACTATTTCGCATGCCATTTTAAAATTATAAAAACATATTTTCTTATTTAAAACACGTATAATGTACAAGTACGCTAATTAAAAGTGCCGTGCTTTCCTATAATTTAGTTACATGCGAGATCTATAATTATGACAAAGATTGTGGGAATGCTGTGTATGTATTTAATTGGTAGCCTTAATGTAAATAAATAAATAAATCTTTATTGTTTAAAAATTCTTCGTAGGTGCTTGACTACAAAGTTTAACGTTGAACTACTCACAATTATATTTTATTAAATTATAAAATCACGCTTATGAAAATAATAAATAAAACGCATTTTTTTATGTTTAATATGCTCTCAGCCTAAAACCAATTTGACGACACATTTTTAAACAATATTCCTTATAAAAGACCTTTTGTTGTACCCGAGACACACTTTGCGATACTATCTAACGTATATCTAACAAAATAAAAAGCTCCTTTGTTACATCACTTTCCATTTTATTTATACACAAGTTGTTTTGCCGTTTTAGAAAGAAACAGATGTCTATTGAAAACTGACGCCGACTGCAAATTAATGCACATTGAATTTAGAGAATCAAAAATAAAAAATATATGAATTGGCATCCGACCAAATTTTTCAATTTTAGAGATTGATATGTAGCTGTAATACAAAAAATATGTTTAAAGTAGCTAAGTAAATATTAGCATATGTAAATAAAGGTGAAAAATGTGAAGAAAGAATCAGATTTTCTATAGATAAGAATTATTATAAAGATAAAGCCACACATAAACAAAAAAACACAATCCCTGAACCGACTAAACTGCATGACACACACATCGCATTCGATGTCTTTTGGAAATCATCGAAACGAGAAAAAACAAAAACAAATTCCGAATCTCTTTCGGTAACAATCGTGTTTATGAATAGTGAGACACATTTCATTGTCTATTGAAAGCAGCCAATCATCGGGTTGTCACTGGTCACGGTCGCGTCGTCTATTGTGACCGGGAACAATCTCGTGTTATGGATGCCCCGCTGCTGACTAACCTAGACTAACTAGATTAATATAATATGCTGATTAGATATTTAAGATCACGTAGTTAGGTACCTACCATCAAAGAAGTTCATATAAACAAAATCCCGTGAACACGATAACCACATCTGTTAGCGGCCCGGTTCTATAGCTGCCGAACGCTGCAAGCAAGAATAGTCCTTACGAACCACCGTAAGGACTATTCTTGCTTGCTGCGTTATGAACTTATTTGATGGTACATCTACTTTTTCTATAATATGACCAACACCGTAATCGCGAAAAAATAATCACCCGTCCTATACAAAACTTTAATACCTACTCGACCCAATTGTATGGGACGGCTGATATTTTTTTCGTAATGATGATGTTGGAGAAAGTTGTTCAGTTTGTACCACACCCTTAAAATATGATCTCTAGATCTCTATCTATACATGTTATCAATTTAATTTAATGCTTGCACTGACTGGACTGGTCCACTCAAATCTGTGTTGTTCTTTCCTCAAAATACCATTTCAGACACTAAGCTACACGGTGCACATATGGCCTGGCCAAGATTATGTCTGGACTTTAAAAGAGGCTGCGATCTAGCTCTGAGTTTGTTTCAGCCTTTCTTCTAATGTGTGTATTTTTTTCAGTATGACGTGTAAAAGTGATTCCGATAACCTATTTACAGAATAAATAATTTCATTTAATTTCAAATTAAAGTCAGTTTTCGTGTCTATTTGTGTGACCGCGTTGTTGTTCTAAACTACACAACGGATTTTGATGCAGTTTTCACTATTATCTAGAGGATTCATTCCGGAAGGTTTGTGTGTGTAATATATAATAATACATTTATATTAAACTGACATATAATAAAGAAATCTCGATGTTGTATCAAATTGCAAAAACCGTACGAAGCAGGGATAGGACGCTATTGTCTTTGATAAACGAATTCTAACTCCGTGTATTCTTATTTTTTTTGTATTTACCTCACATTATAATAATTATTTTTGGTTCCTCGTCATTAAACATTGAACCTTATAGACACTGTCCACTGTGTAACCCCCCCCCCCTCCCCTTTGTTGCATAACTTTCATAAAAAATACTTTTCTTAAGCTGCACTGTAACTGCCGCGCGCGCCGCAAATTCCGCGGTTTGCCGCTGAAAATGATGGTCTTTATTTCAGAAAATCGTTTATGCCACTAACGGATTTAATCAAAAATGTGCGCTAAAATTAGTCTGGTAAAGCCTTAAATTGATTGTTCAGTATTTGAATGGAAGTGCTATTAAGCGATATTTACGGATAAGCAGGTGCGGCGGCCGCTTTGAAATCTCATAAGACCGCTGATCTGCGCATTGATACAAATTGCCTCGTTAAACATACTTGCCCATCGACTACCGACTATAGACACTCCAAAGCGCAAAAATTGAGCACTTCTGCACTTCTTTACCCTATTTGGTTAAGTTAGTGGCATACTATACTGTCTGCTAGACTGTACTTAGGTGAAAGTGTAGGTACAACAAATGCCATGGATGTCTTTCCATTGTACAGCCCCGGATCTAGGGGGGGGGGGGGAGCAAACCGGATCCGTGTCCCGGGTGCCAACTTCAGGGGTCGACAAATTCAAGCGTAGTAAAAAATACAAGCGCACCACCCAGCACAACAACTTTGTAATAAATGAGACGCGCAGCACATATATAATCTTTCTATTTCTTTCTTTCTCACAACAGTTTTGGCGCCCCTGTTGGATTGGCGCATTATTGATCGATAAAATTTGATTAATATGTTGCTGCTAATTTTTTCATTTCGAAATAAAAATAATTTCGCTGGCAAACTTAGCGCATCCCCCATAAAGGATTGGTGGGGGGCGGCAGACGGCAGTTTTTGCCCCGCCTCAAAAAAAACTAGATCTGGGGCTGCTATTGTATTACACACAATTTTTTTATACTAGCAATTCATAATTATTTTCAGACTTTTATGTTAATACGCTTTGATCAGCTCTGCCTTTAAAATTCCTTTGTACGTGTAAGGCATTCTAATAAATTTTAAGATGTCATACTTTAGATAGACGTATGAGGGACTTAAGCTTCAAAGTAACTAAAAATAACCAAAATACAAAAGTCTCTACGTCCAACTGTCCAATGATTCACATTAATTAACTAATGTATTGTATTTCTATTGGCATTTTGGAATGTTTCCAAAATACGGACACAGAAAGTAAAGTTGCATAGGCTTGGGTTTCCTCAAAATTGCTTGCATTTTGCAATAATTTTTTGACAGCCGTCATTTTGAAACCCAAGCTTTAATAAAATAACATACATACTGAACATCTGAAAGTTAAAATAATTTATGAAATCCAGCGCTGAAATACGACAAACGTTTGTTATTTTAAAGTTGACACTGCGTTGCTCGGAGCGACCGCACGCAAACTTCGATAAACTGCCCTTTAGCTAATGATTTTGACGACAATGGTGCCGATTCTCTTGTCACAAATGGCTCTAAATTAGACTAAAAATCACTTGTTTATTCCTGTCAAACGACGATTTCCCAGTCTGAAATAGACTTAAGTGACACAACTTAACTATATTTTAGTTTGACAGCACTAAGATAGTACTGAGTTTTTAATTTAGTGAAAATGGCAATTTTGCTATTCTGAATTTGACGTTTTTCATAAAAAAAATTGATTGTAAAAATTTAACCAGACTAAGTGCGGATTTCACAACTGATATTGAACGCATTCAACACATCTGAACGTGTTCAAGAGCTGTCAGTGTACAATATTCCATAAATTTTTGACACTGACAGCTCCTGAACGCGGTTTAGAAATGTTGATCGCGTTCAGTTTCATTGGTGAAATCCGCACTAAACCTGAAAATTTTTAATCTCAATTAAAAAGGTGTGGGATAAAATACGTTGTCATGAACTAAAATTCACACCAACATCTCGCCTTCACGTGCAAAAACAGTACTGTATTAATTTTTTCATTTGCTTATATCTCGAAAATGGTGCATCCTATATGGTCCTATCGTCGGTGTACAAGAGAATCGGCACCAATGACGACCATACCGGGGACAGACGACCTACCCTGGGGCAGTTCACTAAATGGAGTTATATTTATCTTCTTGCTTATAATTTAAGTCACCGCTAAAGGAAAGTTAGTCTTCTCCGGAAAAATATCTTAGATATCAATTACTTCATCATCATTAAGTTTTAGTACTTAAACTTTAAAAGGTAGAGCCGAAACAACGGTAGGTACAATAACAATTCCGAATAAATGCTCATTTCCGTTGATGGTAGCGTTGCATGCAGTCCTAGTTAATTTTTTACCATAAAGAACTAATTTAACTACCCAAATGAAGGTAATGTGGAATTATGAAAATTGCAAAAAAACCGGGCAAGTGTGTGTCGGCCTCGCACACGAACAGTTCCGTATCGTATTAAGATCGAGAAAAAACGCCGAAAAAAACACGTTTCTTGTATGCCTTCCCCACCTTGGACCCCCTTAATTATTAACTTTATTTAATTGTTATTATTTGTTGTTATAGCGGCAATAGAAATACACAATCTGTGAAAATTTCGACTGTCTATCTAATACGATTCATGAGATATAGCCCGCTGACAGACAGACGGACAGACGGACGGACAGCGGAGGCTTCCGTGCGGGTTCTGTTTGGTACCCTTCGGGTACGGATCCATAAAAATCAGCGTGAGCGCGTGCATTGTCCGCTCGGTAGCGCGCCGCCCGAGGCGCTCGTGCCATTCGCGTTCCAATTTCGAATGTAAATTTGGTTTTTGGAAAACAGAACGATGGCGTTATGACCACTCAGGTACTCATATCATATCGTGGTAGGGTTTTGACCGGTTGCGTGTCGAGAACGTTGCACTTTGATGGTAGCCCCCTCCCAGGCATGTTGTTCAAACTTCCCTTCTAGCAGCACCTAAAGCGCTTATCCTCTCTCCTACTTATTTAAAATTTTGCTGTGCCCGTTAGGTCGATAATTATTTCTAATTATTAATACTTTCTACCTATATGGGTGTAAAGATTAATTGAAAGAAA
Source organism: Agrochola lota (assembly GCA_947364205.1). NCBI lineage: Eukaryota > Metazoa > Arthropoda > Insecta > Lepidoptera > Noctuidae > Agrochola > Agrochola lota. Next base: position 8,444,095 of record OX376223.1, on the reverse strand, counting down.
AATGCATAAATTCCGATGGCTAAATTAGGAATAAGTAGGTATGCGATGCTTAATGTAAAAAAATGCCTTCCTGGACAAACATAGCTTTAGAAATAAATAAATTGTAATTTTATAAAGTACATAAAGGTAAGTAGAATGAAATGATTAAATCAATACCGCAAGCGAAGGACTTAGATTAGGGATCAAGCGCCTACAGTGACGCTTAAAATTCATAAATGTTGATTTGCCCCAAATTCGCGGAATTAAATACTTCGATCAATTACATTAATAAAGCGAAGCATAAAGCCGAAACGCCCACATTTTTCAAGTGTCCGCATTGTCAGTAAAGTAGGCTAATTCCATCAGGCTAACGCCCTGTAGAAGTCCTAAATGGAAATATATACTGCCGCTATAAAATATTTGAGCTCAACTAGGTCAGGTCACGCACATACTCAACCCCTATTAACTATTTAACTCACGAATCATTTGTAATAAGAAAATTTTCGTATTGTGAATATTATAGTCATATGAACTCTCGCGTTAATACATGACTAACCTAAAGTAAAAATAAAACACAATTTCCTTGAAATAAACAAAATCTAAACTAGTTACCACACGAATAGCAATGAAAAAAAAAACTACAGCTGATATATGGAACACATGCGAGTCACCTAGCGCGAGCCGAAACCCAGCTGTTCAAGAACACAGCACACATTTTTCAGCGATGTTTACAAGGTCGGTCACTCACACGCGCTTATACTATAATCATAGACAACATGCACTTTTGACTCACGACGATGCGCGCTGGACGTGTGTAACACCGTGTAATATTAATGAATCACCTACGTAAGTGAATCACGGCATTGGCGCCGCCGAAACACATCTATGTCAGTCTTACTACCTCGGAATTAGTCAATTGTTACACTAATGATATAAAAGCAGATTATGATTCAATGAGTCGAAACAGTGATTTCGTAAACTGCTCTGATTTCGGTTCTAGGAAATGCAATTAAATTACGGTGAGGAACAGAATAACGGGCCTTAGATACAGAATCGCTGAATCAGAACCAAAAATACAATTAACTGAATCACTTTACCTACTGCAGATTATGTGCTAAACAATTCAGTAGTTATAATAATAAACAATGTGGCAGACTTTGATGAAGATCATTAAATTGTATCGTTGAGAGAACCTAATGAAAGATAAAATAAGAATGTTTTTTGTATGTAGTCTACATTGTGAATAGATCTGACTATAAAATATAGTTGACATATTCAGGAACATTAAAATAAATTTTAATGTTTTTTGTCCTTGATAGAAAATCAAATATTATCATCGATGCTGATGGCTTGGCGATCGATGGCGAATAGAGAATACCTAAGTACTTTGTTTATTGTTGTGAGGAGTTCTGTCCGAATTCATTATTCGCCCCAATTTTATTTTTAAACAGCTCCAGCGTTCAAGCTATGTATTGCATGAGTACCTACATTACGTTTTGGGATGACTTTAATAATTGACTGCGCCAGATTGAATGAACGAAATTACGGATCGTTTACTTTCAAGTCCTTTGTAATTGGTAACCGCTTCAACATCCACATTACGTGCGCATACGCAGTGTATCGATCATGGATCGCTGTGGAAGGCCCAATTTGTCTGTGCTACTAAATCATGGAACAAACGCGCCGCCCGATCTAAATCGATTTGTCCAAATTATGAGACGGCGGTAATATGAACGATGGTGGCTATTCCCCTGATATCCTGTTTAAATATTGGCCGTTTGTAAAACACCTGCGCTTTCGCTAACCGCATCCAGTTGGACTGAAGTTAAACAGTTCAATTCAAACACAGATGTTCAACATCGTCCTAGTTCACAACATTATCAAGGAAAATGTTATTGCAACTGAATTTGTAAATATTAAGAAAGACAGGCATTAGAAAACATTGCATATTGGAAAAAACGTTGCACAATATTAAGAAATAGGTAGGCTTCTTACAGACCGTTGCCTCATATTTTTAATCTCTGTGCATTAAACTTACGCACAAAACTTTCGTCGTGTACATTACTAACCAAACATACAGAAAAGGAACATTTCAAATAGGTAACGAAAATCTGTTGCATCAGTTACATCACACGTTGAAATTTATTTTTCTTTTGGCATGCAAGTGTGAAAATTCAAAATTGGAATCAGAAGTTATGACATGTTTATTTTTTAATCTGCCAATTACGCAAAGGTGCTTTTTCACTGGCTAGAGATAGGGACTGGTTTCACTATGCGAGGGATAAAACATCGTAGGTAGCAGCCGGGATGACTGGCTGTTTTGAATGGAATTAACAAATTTTTGATAACACAACAGCCGCTGTCATGGCTGGCTCACCATATGCCAGGGTCATTAAGTAATATAACGAGGAACCTTCTTGAAAACATTAAACTTGGGGGACCCTTAATGCGAACTTGATGTACGTTTTATGACACTCGGTACTCGGTACCTACCTGCACCTTCCCTTCGTTTCTTACTAATTAGGTAATATAATTAACTATCATCCATTTTTTTGTACATTAGGTAAATCTTTACTAATATTATAAAGTGGTAAAATTTGTTTGTATGTAGGGGCCTCAGACCAAATAAGAAACCAACACAGAGCGCTGCGAACAATACAGTGAAGCATGCACACGCACACATTTACAACCTTTTACAATCAAACTACACCACACAAAGTGCACACATGTTTACGAAACCGGCTTCACTATATTGTTCGCAGCGCTCTGTCTTAGTTTTTTATTTGGTCTGAGGCAGGGGGTAATCTCCGGAACTACTTTGGATTTGATTTTTTTTTTGGTATTAGATAGCCCAATTCTTGAGGAAGGTTATAGGCTATGTAACATCACGCTAGGGACCCTTTGAAGCCGAGCAAGAAGAAAACAGTCAGAAAGAACACTAAGCGAAAACGAAGTAATAGCGCGGGCGGGCGATTGGTGTGATCATGTGACGCGGTGGGTCCGGAGCCGAAATTTTACGCGGACGACGTCGCGGGCAGAAGCTAGTGCTTTATAAATGTACTGTATAACTTTTTATTTAATAGACCAGTAGATCATTTTCCTCCTTTAACCTTTGCTGGCGATTAGGACATAAAATTAAGAGCTTGTTTACCGTTTTAGTACATTACGAATATAAGTGATTATTACAGGATGGTTTTTTTTGTAAACTAGGTACTTACTAATTAGTATTTTACATGGGTAATTGTGAGTTTTGTATGATACAAATCCTCTATCATACAAACACAGATCAGTTTCTAAGTAAATAAAATATAATATATTAGCTTATTAGTATCTAAGCAAAAAAATGATCAAAGGTGCCGCTCAACGCCAAATGGTCCACTATAATGACCCTCGGTTTCTCGTGTCGGCGGCAACTTGCGAATAAAATATTGAGCAAATTAGCAGACCCCTGATCCCTCTGCCGATGACGTAGTGACGACTGACGTCCACCTGTCATTGTTGTACGTATCGACAACAGTCCGTGTGTTGACGTATCGGGACCGTAAAGTTTCAGTGGAACCCAATGAGCGTAAAATGTCATTATGCCGGGACTACGAGAGAACCATCTGCTTAGTTTTTTATTTTTTATAGGTTAAGGTGCCGATATGTTTAGGCCTGCAGTTGTGAATGTTGTGACGTGTTGCGATTTTTTTCCGTTTAATAGTTTATTTATTTATTTAAGTAATTAAGTCATATGGCCAGAGACTATTTTATCATCTTCAGTAAAAAAAGAAAAGTTTAGTAAAATACCTAACTGGGACCTAATCTCAATTTTTAAATCGTTTATCATTCATCATCTAGGTATGCAGTTAGGTAATGCACTTATTAAAACATCCATAACATTATTCATAATTAATTCATCTACTTAGGACTTTGCTAGGTAAACTAATTAATTAAGCAGTATTTTTAGCTGACTGCACCAGAAGGAGGGTAATATTTTTGTGTTAAATATCCATTTTAGCTAGTAGTAAACCTTAAAACTGCCCGAGTAAAAAAAAAAAAACATTCAACTTAGTAACAGTTTTGTAAAGAAATATTTACCAAAGCAATACAATTAGTCAATGCAAAAGGTGCACATCTGTAAAAGATTAACTAGTAAAGATGCATAAAATAATAAAATCTAGTAGATTAAGGCATAGTAAGAGTAAATAATTGTTATCACTTCTGGCATTTGGTCAGCAGGTGTCCAGGGGTACCTATATATGCCTACTTAAAAAACAAAAGGAGATCCTGTTTGTTTTTATATGAAGTAGGTTAAGCTACCCCTGCACATTATTATTGTATTTTTTTTTTTTTTTTAGGTAAGTAGGTGCTCATTAGAAATTTCTAATTTTCTAAGGTACACTTAGGAATTCTACGAGCATGTGTAGGTATAACGTGATCACGTCACCTTTTAAAACCCTAGGCTTAAAAGTTCGACCTAAAGAGTTTTTATTAAAAGTAAGTAGGTAGATATTTACTTCTGAATTTAGTGGACGGGTAATCCCATCCAGCAGGTTAGCCTCCTACTTGGCTGTTATTCTCCTTTAGTTATGGCAAAACATAAAGATATCGTATCTAACCTAAACAATTGGACGAATACGGCGGTTAATAAGTTTGACGCCTAACTTATGTTTAGTCAGGTGTTTTTATTTAGAGGTGATGTTACAGGGGTTTGGCTACAGTACCTACGGCCTATTAGTAGGTATAATTAGTATGGACAGCTAGGTCCTTCTTAACCTACCAAATATTTACAGAAAAGATAGCAAACCTACCTACTCTTACTTAACCGGAAGGAACAATGCAAAAATGATGTAGGTACCTATTTAGACAGTTAAAAAATATCTCTATTCGGCTCGGAAATGGAACCACCCCTTTAGAAATACAACAATGCAGTACATACCTAGCCACCACTCAGCCAACCCAAACCGCAAAAAAAAAACACCCGTGCATTTCGAAACCGGACGAAAACGAAACGCAACTACGGAACGAAACGTCAGTCTGTAGGTTGCGCTGTTGAGAGTAGTTCGTGTCGCTCTGCGCTCTCAGCACAGCTGATTCCGCACGCGTCTTCATAAACGTATACGAAAACTTAGCAAAATAAACAATTATCTACCTCACGCATACAAACTCTGTGACTTTTAGTGTCGTGAACGCATTTTTAATTTATTTTGAGAAGAAAATAATAGTTTTGAAGTGGGAATACACACTTCAGGAAAATGATGGGTAAGTCCTCTAGAGTAGTTATTATTATCGAATATGAATGTACTTTAATAAATTATATTATATAACATATTTAATAAAGTAATAGATATAAAATACTACTTACTTACAAAATAAATTATTAAACCGGTGAAAATTAGCTTTATAGGTTATGTTTACATTAATCGATAACGTTAGGTATATGTATAATTTAATTATTATGATGTTCTTTGAAAATTATCATCTCTCTACATCGTAAGCTACATTAATGAACATTGAATTCACTCTCATTTCTTTAAATTATTTTGTTTATTTTAGTACAATGTTTGCTAGATGACGAATGACAACATACGTCGACTAACAAACCTTGATATTTCTAACTTCAAAACACTTTTTATTAAAATGAAAATTGTAAAACTAATTTTTATTATATATCGAAAATATTAATTGTTTATTCGTTTATACTTAGGCTGCACATAATTAACACTCACAATAGTGAGTGTTTGTGTTAGTTTATGTCATGTGTAAGTAAAACATGTTCTGTAATCTACCTGCAGCTTGCTTTAGTATAATTCATTCTAAGTAAAAAATTGCGTACTTAATCTAGCGTACAAAGAAAATTAAAAGCGTTTTTTTTACTAATGTTTTTTACTGTTATAAGTTATAAGGTTCTGTAAATAATATATAATATGTAGAAAAACCGCCATTATTTTGATATTATACAAATAAATTTGGCAGTAGACACCGTAGGTAGTAGTCTACCTACGCACAGTGGGCGCGACGTGAGCTATAAAACAGTTTCGATTAACTACATAGTTTTTAATTAGTACTATATTACTTGTTTGTTAAAATAATTGATAAAAGACATACTCAGCTAGTTCAGTGCAACGTTATTAAAAATTAAACAGTTATAATGCTTTTTGGACCTGAAAAATGATGTGGAAAACTTCCCCAAGTTCACAAAATGTATAAGTTGGACACTATCGGGTAGGTATTTAGGTTTAAAATGGCTGTATGATACCTATTTAAGTTCTATAGTTAGCATTTAATTTTACAACCAAAATTAACCTATTCCAGAATCGTGATCAGAAATTACATTTCTCCGTTACAATTCATTCGGAATAATCAGTGTCGCACGATTTCCGGATAAATAGAAAAGCTACAAAAGAAATTGAATTGATATCCGTGAATGTTAGAAAATTGTTACTCAAAAGTTATAAAGTATTAATTTTAAAATCATATTAATGTTTACAGTTAATATGAGGCGAAAATTTTACTTTTGAACTTATTTTATTTTCTCAACTTTAATGGATTCATTGGCATAGAAATAAAACATAATAATAAATAACACCATTTCAATAGAAGTTCAGTTCGTTTTAACTTGATAGGTCCTTCTAAGTTATGAAGTCATTCATTTGAAATATTATAACTATGTAGTTATAGGAATGAACAGTGGTCAAAAAAGAAAAACAGATTACCTAAATGTAAGTTTCAACTTAATATTGTTTCACTTTAGTAAATGTATTTGCTTTGATCACAATCGCTTACAATTCGATCTACATAAATAAAATTCAATATTATACAAGTATGTAGGTACGGGACCGCCGGACAACAGGGTCTATCTAATAAAATGAGAAGCAAGAAATCACTTCACATAAATAATTGCAGTTTCCGAGATTTAACGAAATAAGCGTTAGGTAGGAGGTTACCTCTATAAAATAACATATTTTCATCCTGATAACATGAACATACATCTTAATGTATGAACTTCTTAAACATTGAAACACGTTGTTATACATTTGTACATCATAGACTCTTCTGAGTCACTGTCAGATTGATTTCATCATTTTAATTTACATAGTTGAATTACCAGATTTGCATTATGTGATAGATTAGAATGATTACGTAATTTTCTCTGCAGTGTTTATCTTTGCAACCTAATCCCTTGTTTTTATTGAACTTTCGAACATTTCAGGTTCAGGTGACATATTGTCACTACCTGTTCTGATATCACACCGAAATCCAAGACAAAAATAAGATGTAGCTTAATAATAGTCAATAAGTACCAAAGAGTAGGTTAGCAGTGACGTGTATGAACATGTTGCGACCAGGATAAGTGAGTGCGTCGCACCGTGTGTTCAAGGGCGCAAACCGATACAAAACATTAAAACACATAAGTATTGTTATTACCTTACAGTACTTCTTAAACAGTTATATTATAAGTAGTTACTTACAACATATTAATGTAAATAGCGTTAATGAGATTTTATAAATCGATCAATTTATTCAAACCACACCAAAAGTTTTAAGTACTGTGGCCGCCGCCGGAAGTTCCGACAGGAAATCGCGGGTACGCGCACCGGGCCGGGCATGGTGCCAGTCACCGCTAGAACCAATTTACGTTACCCTGTCTATCACATACCAATCATATGTAAGCACACGTGTGGGTCAGGTCAGAACAAGTTACTTAAAAGCTTGTCTTCCTTTAATTAATCTTTTTTAGTCTTTCTTTGGAGTCGAATTCCGCAATGTGAATTTATTACCCTTCCCACTTGCAAAACGAATAGCGTACTTTCACGGCTTTGTAATAATGGAAAGAGACTACAAGAGATTAGAACATAATGGTGCGGAGGTGGGTGCGTGGGAACGCTCCCAGAGTTCACGTGCCCGGCACATCGCTCTACCATACCAAATCTTACATGAATATGCTAGATTTAGATAAAAATCCCCCATCGAATAGCGCGGATTCAATTAAAAAAGAAATTATTTGAAACGAAAGTACAATGAAGAAAACATCGATGTGTCAAGATCTTTATCTTCTCGAGAATTTGATTTTGAATGTATTTAAATCTCACTGTCTATTTGATGCCTACATTACCTACTCTTGAAAGGCGATCTGTATTAATAGTTAAGTTATTTTCAGTTTGAATATGAAGTGTGGGAATGTAATTTGATAACTTCTTTTGGTACAATACAAGTAAGACACATACTTACATACCATCTTACAGAAACCTTAGTGCACCAGACTATAGTCACCTTTTTCCTTTAAATGATTAATTAAGGATGATATTAAATTAAATAATTAAATTAATTCCCATTGATAAAACGTACCCAGAACTGCATGGAAACTTAATGCCTTTAATTGCAATATGAGAAGGATACAATTGTTAGTGATTTTTTTAATTGTAACACAAATGATAAATATTTATAAAGCGATATATGAATAATACGAGTGAATGAACTACACAAGAAAATCAATTATACTTCCATTCATAAAGCCGTAATAATTCTATGCAGCGTAGGTGTCTATAAGTCACCGTCTAATAAATCTGCAACTCTAGGCGTTTGCTCCTTATGAATGAGCAATAAGTTAAAGCTAGTTGACTGCGAACGAATTAAACTTTTTTTTTTCAATTTTTTTACTGATCGGAAATATTCGGTTGAACTAAGCAATCAGAATATTATACAGTTTTCTCCAAAACTAACATGAAAAAAACAATAATACCGAAATAATATTCAGTAACCTGCACTTTTCTGGACTCATATGTGAGGACATACGAAGTAATTTTTGTTTTCATGACAATATTATCTAATATAATTAGTCGTGTATATGGTAATTTGGGTTATTGAAATGACTGTTGTGTCGCGTAGGCTCGTGCGCTCGTTTGACTGGCAACGGCAATAGGTGCCTAGTTAGTGGTTCCGGATACGGATCGGACGTGTCGGATGTCGGCGTGAGTCACGCGGCGCCCACGCCGCCGCGCCGCTCCGCCACCGCCAGTGCGCCCACTGGCGCCCAGATTGCCGCCAAACTACAAAATTACTATGTTGTAGTTTAAAAAGTACTTACAGTAAACGATAGTAATAATTAAATAAATATGTTGTAGTTATCTATCTACACTTGAATAAACCTACGATGGAGGATCAAGATTAGTTAGTCCGACATTAATTATTTGTCAAACTATTTTGACTGACATTACTTAGGCCCTACAGGCCGTTTACTGTACCTTTTCCCTTGCCGTCATGTTGGCACCATTGCTTGTCAAGCTTAGTTTCAATAAAAATAGAGTTCAAAATGGTGACTGACATAACAAAACTACCAATCGCGCCATGGGTCAAGTTATTAAAATGAACGCAAATAAAGGTATGCCATCGATTTTATGAATAAATTCAAATTCAAGTTATTTATATTTATTTCATTAGGTTTTTTTTCTTGTCTTACAAAATCTAATCTATTTTTATTAAAAGTGAAGTTCCCAAACAAATTAAAATTTTGCTTACTTGACCAAAAACGACCTTTATTGGCCTTATTGCCCATAATTAATTATCTAAGAAGGTAGATAGATTTCTTACGCTTGGTGTTCTTCTCAGCAGCTAAGCTGGCTTACCTACTCGAACCCATTTTATGGATACTATTAAATCGGCATGACGAGTTTACAACCGTAACGCTATCATGACAATGACTGCGGACAATCTTACACGCACAGTCTTCTAAATTAACATGGTCGCTGTTGCCGAGACAGATTTAGCTGTGTCTGCGACGCGTCTAGGCTATTTGTATTTGGGTTTTGGCATTGGACATTTCGCAGTCTCGTGGGAAACTGAGTTGAACGACTGCGGAGACAATGCGGCTGTCTGGTATCGCGACCAGTCGTTCACCGGACCACCGCCCACCCGTGCGGCATGGCGGCAGCGTCGAGCGTCGAGTGCCGCGGCTGCACCTCACGTTCCGCATTACATCTTCAGCCATCTTCTATTAAAACACCAAACTTGATTTATTCACATCGCTTTACATTCAAAGCACGTCCTACCTATATAGGAAGCTTAACGTGGGAAGGTGGAAGGTATGCAACGAGAGGATAGATAGACCGAATTCCTGTAGCTTTCACTAGTATACAATCGGCATAATGTTACACTATAGCCCTTTAAGTAGAACTGACTGTACCTATGCTACCAAATAGTTTAAACTCGCCCATTGCGGGTGGTGGTAGTGGTGACTCAGACTTAGGTCCCATCGAAGAAGTTCATATCTAACCACCGTAAGGACTATTCTTGCTTGCAGGTCTCGGCGGCTATAGAACTGGGCCGGTAACCGATGTGGTCATCGTGTTCACGGAATTTTGTTTTGAAACTGGTTAGATATGAACTTCTTTGATGCTACTTATCAAAATCTAAAACAAACTTGTCAGAGATCTTGCAAAATATTAATCATTTCAATGATTCAGACACGATAAGTTTTTTCATCTATGATTAAAAACACTGCACCATTGATAAGAACCGAAGTAAGTTGTAGGTGAGATGCAAGTGCAATAGCTACACATTGCAAGCATGCTACACGAATAAATTAAAAAATTTAAAAACCCCCGGCACAAACATTTCTCTTTCCTACTCTATCACCAGACCCTGTTCACCACCTATCTATAACCTATGTTCTTCTGTTCATTGAAGTAACAGAATACCAAATTCCAAATTGATCAGACCTGCGGAAGATGCTCACATCCATACATCAACTAGAAAAGAGCTGATAATCTTCAAACGGCTGAAACAATTTTCTTGAATTATATCTAAGAGTGTTCTTACACTCTCGATCAAGTCGCCTTTCAAACAAAAGCACAATCGGTTGAGCCGTTTGGGAGCTACGATCACGCAGACAGACACACAGATACACACGTTAAACTTATAACACCCCTCTTTTTCCGTCAGAGGTTAAAAACAAAGTAACTGATCCAAGCCATCTAAGCAATTAGGTAATAAAAACTTTTTACAAAAAAAAAAAACAACAGACTTCCAAAAAAAAACACTACAAAGTGAAAAATAACTTTAATTTCGGAAGTCTTAACTTTTGAATTTTCGTTGTTTGCCACCGACTTCCGAAATTAAAGTTATTTTTCACTTTGTAGTGTTTCTTTTTGAAGTCAGTTGCTTTTTTTCTTTTTTAAGTTTTTTTTTTTTCCAGTTTTTAATTGTAGTACCTACCCCCACACAAATTCGAAAACCACTACCTGCTATGTAAAACTGTGACAGGAAGTTATCATCGTCCTAAACTTAGTGGGAAAAATACGTATTATTGAAGCTTACTCAAAAACTATTCAAGTAAAGTTAATAAAATTTATATAGGATTTTCAAAATCGGTACACAATTGACGGAAAAATCGGCGGACATAGATAAAAAAAAAACATACATACGCGCCGAAAATTATAACCACCTCCTTTTTGGAAGTTGGTTAAGAAGAGAGAACATATCTATAAAGCTAGGTCATCAACTCAAAATCACTACCCGTCCATTCTCTTAGTACCTACCGAAAACAGTGACCAGAAAAAACTTCATACTCATATACTGCCTTGCTTCATACTAAATTCCTCTTATTTCTTTCTTTTCTTAGCAGTAGTTAGGCAAGCTTTGAAACTAAGTGTAAGTTAGTTCAAACATTGAAATGTATAAAAAGCACGTGTGTCAAGGGCGGGTGTTTGGGGGGGTTGGCAGCGGGGTCGATAAGCGCTGGCCGCATGCCAGCCGCCAGAGCCGCGACACGTAAATACACCCTCGCCTCTCTAAAGTGGAAGTTCTCACCGTTTATTTTATTGAACGTCACATTTATAATTTCTTCCATTTGCCATTTCCTCGGTCTTAAAGTTTTATTGGAGTTTTAATGATCACAGAATAACAGTAAACTTGTAGTAATGTGCCGATACCTCGGAGTAGGGATAAAAAGAATGATTTCCTAGAACTATTTTGAACGAATCAACCAATTGGCCCCTCTTTCAAGTTAACCATCACAAGCCGGTCTCAGTCTAATCCGACTTGTGTCCTGCTGCTGTCTAGGAAGGAGCTGCCGTGAAGGGCTACGCCACAGTCACGTAGAGAATTTTAACTTTTATCATTTGGAGTTCTATCCCGTACACCGGATTGCATGCTTGCAATCAAAGGAATTTGACTAGAATTAGGTAAAATTAAGGTTAAGAACGGTAAACGTATCTTTTACAGCAGCAGTTCACTTAAAAACGATCCGCCACATTGTTGGAACTACACTTTAATTAATAAGAAGCATGAATAAATCTACATCATAACTATCTGGGCTGGTGCAACATTAGTGCCAACTTATTTTTAGCGACACATACATAAAAAAGACTTCTACACATTCCGCATATTGATCCACTTTCATACACAGTAAATCTGGTGCAGTGTACATTTGGCCTTAACAAAATTACCACGTCAGGGAATTAACTGACTGTGACTGTACAAGGGAAACACGCGTTATGTTTTATTGTCTTTCCGGGAACGGATTAAATTAAACGAAAAACAATGGATTGATACATAGACGGAATTTCGAGCAAGACTTAAGGTACAATTCCGTAACCGACTGCAGGCAGCAGCAGCAGCAGTGTCAGCGACGTGTCGCCGCGACACTACTGGTTTTTATAATTTCTATGAAATACCTTCCATAGCTAGCGATACGTCGATTTCATAAAAATACATAGAAACCAGTAGTATCCGGCGACATGTCGCCTGCTGCTATTGCCTGCAGTCGGCTACTAATTGTACCTTTAGGTACCAGACGTTTATTCATATTCTGAATCATAGAAATATAACATATCTATGTTCTGAATGAAGCAAGTTGCACACAATCGAGCTATGAGAAAGATGTCTTTTTATGAAGTCTTTAACAGCAGATTGAACAAATGTTTTACGGCAGATACCTATTTGTAATGAAAATACCACTTACCTACTCTCACAAATATTTTAATGAAGAGTGTGTTTGTTCCAGATGAGCGGCAAGCGCACACGCAGCTATAGATGCGCAGTACACCAACGCGACCGTGAGGTCAGCTCCGAGAACGACTTCCATCTACTCCTCGAGGATCCCACGTTATTCGCCAGGTAAACATACCAGCCATTAGCGCTCCGCTGTATTTATGTAATACCAATTACCGCACGATGATAGAACAGGAAAATACTCCCGTGTAATGTTCCCAACACAACAAACACCAAACACCATTCATTACATAAAGCGTAGAGACATATTTACTACCCTTTATTAACCGAGTGTAACCGTTTCAAAACAATTTTCAAATAAATCGAGTATGCCGTGACTCGTCTGTCATCTTCCAGAAAACATAAATCCTATATCGATGTACAACTTGTAAATTTCCAGTAAAATGTAACTTCATGTTATCTAAATCAAAATTTCAGTTAAACTAAATTATGTAGTGTAATATTTTCTTTATTTCCTCCACTGAAATAATAGTTGGTGTATCGATTGCCGCCGCTAAAAATATTTTTATGTTCACTTGTCGTGTCACGTTGACATGTGGTGTGCTTTCATACAATAAAACCGTTAATAAATTGCTTTTATATAGATCGAGAATATAGTGAAAGCGAATTGATTGATTGCTTCCAGTCCAATACGGTTTTGAAATAGGAATGTACAGTTCATTTCATCATTGAAAAATACAGGTAAACTGTTCAGTATCAAACAATATGAATCTATATGGAATCTATCGACTTTGTCTTCGACTGCTTTGGAATCCTCTGAATAGAAATGCTGTACGATATGCAGATTGTTCTTTTACTCCTCTATTGAACATGGATTTAAACGGCGTATAAACTTAATATCAGAAGTAAGGTACATCAATATTCTTGCTCAAAACCTACATATCCTTGAAAGCTAAATCACTGAAACATTTACATTATGTAGAGGATCATCTCTACTCTATCTTATCTAAGTCATCAATTGTATGTATTTCCTCTATAACGTAGTGTATTTTTCCCAGGATGGTGCACTTAGTAGCGATGGAGATGCTCCCGGAGGAGCGGGATCGCAAGTACTACCAAGAGAGGTATACTTGCTGCCCCCCGCCCTTCTTCATCATCTGTGTCACGCTACTAGAGGTAAATACTCATGTTCTGCTCAAATGATAATAAGTAGAGTTGCTTGCCGAATAAGTTCATCGTATGTATCCGCAACGGGTATTACGATAGTGAAAAATATCGATTTTATGCAACTGTTAGCTATGGACATAAATCTTTCGTATAACCACGGTACCGAAGGTGGGCAAAGTCGTCACTTTCTATGTGCCTAGTTCCGCTTCAATCCCCGCTCCAGTTACTTCGGTTAATTAAAAATTATAATAGCGGATTTCACATCCGTGCAAACAAGCGGTTTACGTGAATCATAACAATCGGTCGGCGGTGCTCACACTGCTCACGGCTCGTCACACGTTGATTCACCGCAGCTCGCAAGGCGCAAGCGCACGCTCGAAAGCGATGCTCCGCTATAGCACACGCAGCTTTCGCGCTAACGGTTTTCCCCTCTATGAATAACGTTATAAAACGTCACAATTTACGTAAATTACAATTACACTTAATTATTTATTTATCCTTATTTTGATTTATCGGTAATTCATTAACCTACATAATATTAAATTAATGTACAATAAATAGTTCTAACTGTGCACCTAACTGGAATCGATTTTGCGGTATTACTGCAGGTATTGTGAATTTTACATCTGCTGCTTCCATTTTTCAGTTTGAATGAATGGAACCCTGTTTTTTGGTTGAACTCCAAGTACTAAACATTATTCATCAAAATTAGTTGCACATTATTTAGTGAGCCGTTCAGTATACTCGTATTTAGAAAACATTCCGCGATACTAAATAATTCCTAATGTTGGGTACTAAATACCGAAGTAGGTAAATCTTTAAATGACAGTACATGAAGCATTCGGAGACTATAACGGCCTAATAAATAAAACTCAATACACTCTCTATCAGACGTCAATTCAAAGAGTGAAGCGAATTAAACACTGGTGTGCTGGCTATACAAGGCCCTCGTGGCTTTCACGGCCTACATTTCTTACCCTCTGGGCCCTGGATGCGTATAATAAGCTGTTTCACTCGAAGTATGGGCCTGTAATGTTACCACTGCTGGGACGTAGGCTGCAAAGCGTAACTTTATCTACCACGCGGGTCCAGTGTGGGTTGGATGTCACAATATCTTCGAGTTTTCAAAATCAAGAGTAATTTATTCAAATCTGATTTTTTTAACGTCAAAATTACATAATAAAGTCCCTTAAAACGCCCACCCTAATGCTTTAGCTGGGAAGAAGTGGCGTAACAAACTCCCCGGCAGCAAAGCTGTCTGTTATGTTAGTTTTGGTTCTAAGACATGCTGATTTCCTCACGATATTTTCCTTGAGAGATATTTTACACGTACTTTACCATCTTGTTGTTTGTTCACAGTTGGGCGTGTTCGCATGGTACGCGTGGGGTTCGGGCGGTGTGGCGGCGGCTGCAGGGCCGGTCCCGGTGGATTCACCGCTCGTGTACCGTTCCGACCGGCGCCGCGAACTGTGGCGGTTCCTCACCTACAGCGTCGTGCACGCCGGTTGGCTGCACCTTGCTTTTAATCTGCTAGTCCAACTCGCGGTAAGTTATGTTTGACTTCACATTGACATTCATAAAAAAGCTTCAACTGCTTGAAAATCTTAGTTCGTGATCCTCAAGGTCCGATCCAGCTTCTTTTTGAAGATATAAGAGGAATCTTTGGTCATGTACAGTTGACTTACAGCTAGACGTTTGCAGTTAATATAAATCTTATACAAGATATTGTCTGTACGAAAATACACCCACCTTGAGCTTATCATTAACGATTGTCGCGACGCGACGGTCGCCAAGACTCGTAAACATCTATTAACTCAGCAATAAATTCTAAATCGTTATTCTTTCTAATTCCAGGTGGGTCTACCGTTAGAGATGGTGCACGGAGCGGTTCGGTGCGCGGCGGTGTATCTGGCCGGCGTGTTGGGCGGCTCCCTTGCAGCGTCGGTTTTAGACCCGGATGTGTGCCTGGCCGGCGCCTCGGGCGGTGTGTACGCGCTATTAGCCGCTCACCTCGCGAACGCTCTGCTGAACTTCCATACCATGCGCTATGGAGCCGTGCGACTGGTTGCCGCGCTTGCAGTCGCGTCCTGTGATGTGGGCTTCGCTGTACACGCTAGGTATACAAAGGTAAATATAGTTTATATAAATCAGTACAAGGTAGTAGAACTATGGGTTCTTTATAAAAATTGGTGCGTTTTTTAGAATGACAATAGCAATTATTACTGCCCTCTATCTCTTTGTCGGAATCCGAAAAATAAACTATGTGTCGTATCGATATCGAATCAGAATGTTAAAGGACTCTATTTCTGTTTTCATTCTAGAATCTGTAAACGCATGTGGGTTCAATGACCGCTATGACCATCAAAAGATGCACCAACTATATGATGCGTGTCTACCGTTAGCCAAACATAGGTATTGAAGTCGAACTGTGTTGTGAAGTAATGTTTCCGTGTACGCAGGAAGCGCCGCCAGTGTCGTACGCGGCGCACGTGGCGGGCGCGCTGGCCGGCCTGACCATCGGCCTGCTGGTGCTGAAGCACGCGCAGCAGCGCCTGTGGGAGCGCCTGCTGTGGTGGGCGGCGCTGGGCGCGTACGCCGCCTGCACGCTGTTCGCGGTGCTGTACAACGTGTTCAGCGCGCCCGTGGACGAGCTGCACTACATGCCGCCCGACCCGCCGCCCGACGCCGGCTTCTGACGTCACACGCGGCCTCGCACCACCCTCAGACCTTAGGCTTTCGACACACGACCGTCATACTCTAACGTCCGTTTCGACGTCGAAGCCTACGTTCGCGGACAGTGCGCACCACTCACAACACGCCTAGTCAATTTACCTTAGTGTGATTTGCTATAAGTAGTATTATGATACGAGGAGGTCCCGATACCTGAATGTCAGTATATACGTTTCGTATTGTGCCTATCGAGTCATTTCTTATGTTCATTGAGATTATTTTGTCCATTTTCGTAGTTCGTTTTTTACAATGACCTCCTCACGATACTTAATTGTTAAGTAGTCTTAATTATATTGAATAGGTGAACTATTTTTGTACCTACTATCAGCGTCCGTAGTGTATAGATTGAAGGCGTTACCGCGACACAACAGTTTAATGTTCCCGTGTGGACTGACCGACTTTACTAAATGAAGTGTCACGTAATTTATTCACAATAACAATAATCGCTTCTATAAAACCGCGCTACATTTAGTAAAGGCCTCAGCGTAGTTATGCCAGCACACCAAAGATTAGGATAAACGGCATCCAGCTCGAGTAGTGGAAGGTTCCTTACTCTCTCCTTGTCTCAAATTTAATTGAATATGATTACATATAGATTTTTAATTAAATTGCTCACTGTTAAACAAATACTATAAGTATGCCTCAGTAACTGATTCAAATGTGAATAATTATTGTTATTTAAGTATCTGTGTAAATTGCTCAATGCAATGATTATTTTAATCAGAAATGATTATATGCTCAAAAGTGAGTTTTTTTTTATTTTATTGGATCAATTATTTGCTGATATATTATTATAACAAATAATATTGTTTATTGTGATTTCGTCCATTTCCATTCGTCGCTCGCATTCGTCCTGTTTCCTAAGTATGATCCAACGACTAACAAGTTGTCTTGCTACTCACTAGTAGGTAAATAGTTTTATTATTAATAATGTGCCTGATTCCTATTATTGTAAATTTGATCGTATACTTTAATTCTAATCAAATGTCAGGAAACGACTGAGTTTTGTATTAATTATTGCAGAATATTTTCTCGTTTAATTTATTTTAAAATTATTTTAAGTGTGAATCGGAATAATTATGATTATGTGATTATATAAATGAAAATAAGAGTGAATATAATTGAGAATTATTAAAAAAAAAAACTTATTTGGTTTTATTTTACTGCCATAGCCTTGCTTATAAATAACAATAAAACAAAATATGATTTAAAAATACTTCATTATACCTTTCAGCAAATTGTAACATGTTATAAACATAACAAATCATTTCAACCATAAATTATCAACATTAACTACATTAAAAACTAACCATGCTTTGGTACCCTATTTCTTCAATATAAAAGTATCAACGGCGCATCTACTTTCAAGTCCTAGTATTAGCTTATAAATAATACTGATGGAAATGGTTAAAACATTAACAGCTGCTTATTTCCACGTGCGGAACAGAAAATAATTATAACAATATTTAAGTAATAAAAATAAATTCGTCTTGGGTACTCTCCACTAAGTAACCAGCATTATTCTATATTTATTGTAATTTCGTAGAACGACCAGTTTAAAATATTAAAATCATTTAGTAACTAAGGACCTTAGTCACGACTCAATACTTGAAGAGTTTCTCAATAAGCCTTATTATTATCACAAAACGTCAAGAAGCATTTAATTTTTTCAACAATCTTATAAAGATAGTGCCACCCACGAAAACGCGCCCCACACCGCCCCGCACTGTATGTACTAAAGTACAGTTTACAGTACAGTAATTGCGGAGTGGAGCCTGTGGAGTGCGCCTTCGTGGATGGCACTATCTGTAGTTGTGATGAAGACGTGTTTTTAAAACCCGAATAAGTACCCTGCACTGAGAATAGATTTCTTGCCGTGATACATTATTAAATTATGAATATTTTATTTGTATTCGTACATATATTCGCAGGCCTGACCACCAACATTATTTAAAAGTACGTTCTAAACAGACCGACCGTTGCTCGTACCCATAATGGCGTCTCCCTGTTCTGCAGTTCTCTACTACACTCCGTAGCAAATTTGTGCAACTGTTGCGATTCTTCATGTAATTTGCGCTAGAAACAAGAATTAATAAAATTAAATATTCTTAGTTTTATTTGAATCTGTATAGAGACTACAAAAAAAATCATTTGAAAAAAAAAAACTTCTACTGTGTCGAGCTTGTCCATTCTAAAATGACGCGTCACACTACCGCATTTAACGCACACGGTAATGCGGTATTGGGGCGCGTCATTTCAGAGTGGACCAGAAGTAATTAGTCAGTTTATTTTTTTTCCAAGTTATCTCTCAACACCCACTTGGACAAATTCAATAAACTTATAAAATAAAGTCAGTTTACAAACCAATATGCTATAATGGCACTGAGGAGCTCCGAGCACGAGATTGTCGACTCAAGTGGGGTAAAACTACTAGAAATTATAAATGTAACTCTTACCTGCAATTCAGGCGAAACAGTGAAAATAGCTGCCTGCGCTTCAAGATCACGTCGCACGGATCGTTCGCCTAAGTTGGCCGAGCCTACTATAGTGGCCCAAGGCACTGCACAACCAGGTGGGTAGTACCTGCAAATAATTCTTTCATTAGAATCATCTATACTTATTAGTTTTTTTTATTCTTTTTTTAAGGTATTCTATTTGGTCCCACTGTGGGCAAAGGTCTCATCCGTACTTTTCCGATTCTCTTTGTGTCAGCCAGCATTTCTTAGGTCTACCTCAGTGACGTCATCTGTCTTCAAGGACCCACTGTATGACGATCCTGCATTAGATTGAGCTTTGCATAATAATAATAAATTAAAAATAATATTTACCATAGTCCCTTGGCATGGAATGTCCACCCAGGGCGCTCATACTCCAACATTTCCACTCTGTTCATTTGTCCGTAATCCAGAACTCTTTGCCAGAACCTGCAATAATATAACATTAATTTCATTAATGAAAATTCAGGTCAAGAAGATTCAAAACACATATATACAAATTGGACACAAGTTCGCGCTTTTATAGCGCTTTCAAGGCACTATAAAAGCACCTTCTAGTGTCCACACTTCCCCACCAATTGGTGCAATAAAAAACAAGAATAGGAATATTTTAATGGCAGTGATAGCCTAGTGGTATGACCGTCAGACTGCCAAGTCATAGGTCTCAAGATCCAACCGAAGGCACGCACCTCTGACTTTTCGGATTCATGTGCGTATTGTTTAATTATCACTTGCTTAAAAAACGGTGAAGGAAAATATCGTGAGGAAACCGGCATGCCTGCCTGAGGGTTTTTTCTCGACGGCATGTGAAGCCAAGTCAAAGGCCCATGGGCGGCTTTAATACTCTGACACCAGGTTAGTCACTAACCACATGAAAAAAAATGTGTTAGTTACTCACTTTCTTGCTATTAATGAGTAGGCATGTGGAATCCCACCAGCGGGACCTGAGGCACCCAAAAATCCATTTGCCTGAAAAGTATAAAAGATAGTAAAGCTTCTTAAAACTTAGAAAAAAGTTAATATGTACATGTTTAATAAATTCAGCTCTCCAATTCAACGCTGAACAAAAGCCTCTGCCAAGTTGAGCCATAAAACAGTTAGACTTAGTGTATACTTATTTTATTCAGGAGAGGTGAACAAGTTAAAGAAAACCGACTAACACAAAGGGTTCCATACAAAATTGAACACTACATATTTTAACAGCAAAAAACGCCTTGTATGCGAACCCCCTTTAATTTATATATTTTTTTTTTTGTTACAGGAACTGTATAAGTACACAATCTGTTAAAATTTCAACTGTCTACCTATTACAGTTCATGAGATACATCCTGCTGACAGACAGACAGCGGAGGCTTAGTACAGGCCTCTTGGCACCCTTCGGGTATGGAATCCTAAAAAGGTTATACTCACATTTGGGTGTGCCATCAGTAAGCTAATATTTGCCTTGCAGTCGTTCAATAAAGTCTTAGCATACTCATCGGTAAGGTTGAAGTACCCAGTAGCCAGATGAATTCTGGAACCTTCTGGAACTGAGGCTAGAACCTTCTTGGTTACCTGTTCATCTTGAGTAATGCCATACTCTCCCATTTGAATGAGAGGGAATATCCATGTGTCTTTAGTTGTTGCTGTAATTAGATATATTCAGGATTATTGTTTATGAGGTTATATGGTATTATATTCTGAACAAAGAGTGAGTTAAAATGTTAATAAAAGTTTTGTAACATGTCTAACAAAATAACTTTTAAAAATGTTATTTGTGTTTGTGTCTAACTTCACTTATATGCAATATTTGTGGTCACCCTAATAGTTACAGACTTGAATGGATCTTATACACCTCACAGTATGACCAATATAATTTATTCATGTTAAAAATAAAATAAAACATACCATCAGAATCCTGTAAAGAGATCATTTTCGACATCTGTTGCCCCTGCCATCTTACCATGAAGTCATTGACCTTCTTCCTCATATCTTGGATGAACAACTCCTTTGAAGCATACTTTCTTTCCTCTATTCCATTCTTTGAACAATGCTTACTGAAGCTGCTTACTTCATCTAAAATGCAAATGTTAAGGATTGTTGGGTGTCTCAAAGACTCTCAAAGTATTTTACGAATCAATAAATATTATAACATAAATATCATCATCTGCATTTTTCCAACTATGCTGGGGTCGGCTTCGGACTTATGGACTTTCGGGCTTCTGACTACCCGTAATGACTGTCAAAGATCTACTAATGACAGTCGGGACCTGGATAAATATACTCCACATAAATAGTGTAGTGTAAACAGTAATGTCTCAAATAAAAAAAAACACTAATAACTTACAGTCATCATACCTATGAGTTCACTATAAAAATTCGCCAGGTCTGCATCCACAATCTCAATATAGCGATCCTGCCTTTTTCGGAAGTAGTCATTGGAATAATTGGCACCACTCAGTAACACCGAGTCATCTGCTATGTAAAGCTTCATATGCTGTAGTCCTATGAGCTCGTTATAACGAGACGGTAAGACTTTCGACCAAGAACCATGTAATCTGGGTGTCTGATACAAACTGACTGAGCACTGGTTAGGGACATTGTTCACAAAGTCTCGTAACTGAGTCACTGAGTTTACCTGACCCCGCGTACCGCGCTGATAATCTAAAAGAACTTTGAAATTCAAGCATTTCTTGTCTTCCAAGTTCTGTTTTGTAATATCTAAAAGCTTCTTTTCCATGGCTCCAGTTCCTAAGTATAGGCTCGCGACAGATATTCTCCTGTTAGCGTTCTGAAATCTCTCGCAGAGGGTATCGTAAAACTTTTTAGGATCATTTATAACATTAACTTTACAGGCATTCACAGGAAAACATGGTGCGACACTGTATAACCAGTTGAAACAATTAAACTCTAATGGCTTGAACCTTATTGGCATATTACCGTTAAACAACATATTTAGTTTTACTTTTTATTTAGTATAAAATTGCTCTCACGTAGAATAATACTAAAAGAAATGTCTAAAATAAAATTAAATGAAATCTCCCATTCGCAATAACGACTAATGTCAATGTCATTTACTTTGCCTGCATTCCGAGTTACGCTGTAATCGATTTGAGCTTGCTAACGGCCGTACGGCGTGATAACGCCGACCATGCCTTTTACTAATATCACCGTGAGCGCTGTCAAAGATGACAGTTGTGCTGTTTTGTTTTGAGTCGCATCATAACTTTAGACAAACGTGGCATCTTCGAAATTGTGCTTCTGGCTACCGTGGCCACCTAAACAACAAAGAAGAAGAAATGTGTAGTATAAACACAAAGAAATATGATATGCAAGTTTTGACGTTGAGCGAGCACCGTGAGAACGTTCACGGACGTTCCGAATTGATGACAGCCCTCAGCTGTCATAATCGTGATATCTAACTCGGAACGTCAAATATTGATGTCAGCGCTGTGAGTGATTACGTTCTTATTCGGAAAGCGGCCTAGACAAACGTGGCATCTTCGAAATTGTGCTTTTGGCTACCGTGGCCACCTAACCAACGAAAAAGAAGAAATATGTAGTTTAAACACAAAGAAATATGATATGCAAGTTTTGACGTTGAGAGAGCACCGTGAGAGCGTTCACGAGCGTTCCGAATTGTTGACAGCCCTCAGCTGTCATAATCGTGATATCTAACTCGGAACGGCAATTATTCTGCCCACCATACACTAAAGTGCAGTAACAGCAAAATCACGATTTCGAGTAAAACGCATTTAAAGTTAAGAATTGATTTTAAAAAATCAACAGAATGTATAAGCAAAAAAATTTGAATGCAGAAAGGTTGTAAAGGCATAGGTTCACACGTTAA
Organism: Agrochola lota; assembly: GCA_947364205.1. Lineage (NCBI taxonomy): Eukaryota > Metazoa > Arthropoda > Insecta > Lepidoptera > Noctuidae > Agrochola > Agrochola lota. The sequence continues at coordinate 8,420,962 of OX376223.1, read as the reverse complement.
AGCAATAAAAAAAAATATATCTTAATAACTGAATTTATTATGGCCATTTATTCTTTTTGGTGCCTATTACTGCATAGCCTTTTTTGTAAAAAATACCATTTTAAACTTAGTAAAATGCAGCAAAAAGCCCTATTACTGCGTTTGGATCAGTTATTTTGTCAAGAAACCCAACTAACATGCAGTAAGGTCAAAAAAATACTGCATTTTAGTTAGTTTTTTAAGAAAAAAGTGTTCAATTTACTAGTGCAGTAAGAAAAATAGCTAGTTCACATTTTAAAGACCGTTTATTTCTTATTATTTAATCAGAATAATTCAACTCACTTATGTAAAATTTACATATCAAAAATAAAAAAAAACATCTAATTAATAAAGGACCCTGCGCAGAATGCACAACCTCCTTTGACAGTTTTCTCTTAATATTAACATATATAACATAATGTATCTTTATGTTTAACAATAAAATATAGATAGTAAATGTAGGTGAGTATTATAAAGGTGGACATAAACTTGAGATCAACATTACAGTAAAACAATCATCACACACAAAGCATTACAAGCCTTGGTAAGTCTTAGGTAGGTACATAATTAGTTTCTAAAAGTAATTTTTAACAGTATAACGCGCTTTAAAATAACATTGGTTTAGTTTAGCTTTTGAAGCCTCTTATTATTCTTACTACTAGACATAATCTTGAGATCAACATTAAAGTAAAACAATCATCACACACAAAGCATTACAAGCCTTGGTTATTAGGTAGGTACATAATTAGTTTCTAAAAGTAATTTTTAACAGTATATTAACGCGCTTTAAAAATAACATTGGTTTAGTTTAGCTTTTGAAGCCTCTTATTATTCTTACTACTAGATTTAAAATAATAAAAATGTATGTATCATACAATTATCAAAACAGATCAGAAAAATATTTACTTAGTTCTTTTGTTGTACTTATTAATAATCAGTCTTAAGTTAACTTTAAGGCACATTGTTTCTTAGAATTTGAAGATAAAAAATACAGACTATTAAAAATAAATTCAAAACACATTAACAGTTTAAGATTATTCATCAATATCAAAATTAAATTCTTCTGGTTCTTGTGACGTAGAACCAACAGAAAGATTTTTCCAGAAGATTAATCTATTTGGTGGAATAAGCGGCCCTAATACGTTTAAGATGTTTCGCTTCCTTTCCCTATCAATGCCTTTAGGAACAGTTTTTACAGTAAAATTAGGCAAGTTCTTTGATTTGAGACAATATAGTTCTTTGAATTCTATATCATCAAAGTTCTTTTTGTAAAAGAAACTATGACTTCCCCTTTTTACCATAAGATGTACAATATCTTTGATGTATACCCGGTTTCCATCTATATCTTTGTTTTTTTTATGTGAAATATGAGATTTAAAATTAACAAAATCTATTATTTCCATACTTTTGACTTCTACCTTCCCCGATTTCAATGATGTTTCAACAGCTTCTAAAAAGTCTTGATAATCGTACAGCTTACCTTTAATTTACTATAATTTGTTAAACTTGATCCCAATTAAAATGCAGTATTTAAAACATTAACTGCACTTTAGCTAGGAATAATCATATCTGTGTCATTATGCTATCCAAACTAATCTGCAGTAATGCTGTATTTTACTGCGTGTTAGTCAGTTTATAATGATAAAAGAATGTTAAGTATTCACAACTAAAATGCGACAAGCTTTGATTTTACTGCATTTTAGTTGGGAGTTCGTGACAATAAATTGTATTTTCTTAATTTGCAGTAAAAATAGCTTGTATGGCGGTAAATTTTACTGCGTATTAATTTTTTTTTTAATTTTTTTCCAGAAATATAAAACTATCTAAAGAACTGTAAAATTATATTGCTTACTGCATTTTAGTTATGAAACCTTAAAATTTAATCTGCAGTATAATTTATACTGTATTTTAGTTGGGAAATCACGCCAAATTGTTAATTTTTTTCGTTTGCAGTAAGTGAAAACTGTTAAATAAAAACCATTCTAATAGTCTTAGAAATAAGTAAGTTAATTCAATAGAAAGCTTAAGAAACCCGCTTTCAGAATCACTAATAAAACGAAAAATCACAAAAGGGCTGTTACTGCTCTTTAGTCTCTGGTGGGCAGTATTGATGTCAGCGCTGTGAGCGATTACGTTCTTATTCGGAAAGCGGCCAGTGTCACTGTGTCATTATCGAAACAAACTTTTTCTAAATTAGTTTACAGCCCTTTGAGTCCGGACCGAACAGACTGGCCCAAGGAACCGAGCGATTAGTCCAAAGAGTAAAGTAACTATATAGAGAGATTAGTCGCAGCTACCAATCGCCGCTGCTAGTCGGTCGTACGCAGCCACCGTGAGATCTTCATTTTGTAGAACATTTGATCACTTTTTTTTACATAGAAATTAGTAAAAGGTACCTTACTGTCGCTCGAGTTTACACTTACCTATCCGTGTTGCCTGTCGCCTATAGCCCTACCTATGTATGAACATTGATAAGGCAGAGCAGAAAAATGATTACAAACGAATTGAATAACACACAGCAGTTTATTTTGTATTGTTCATTATGTTAGTCAAAGCATTCAATCTCAACAACGAAACCGAATACATGACTACAGGAGTTTACAAGATGAAAGTAAGGAGTGATTACGAAGTAGTCATCGTGTCAACAGGACAAGTAATAGAACTGGGTTATGGAAGAAGAGATATCCACCCTCTCCCTGAAGAAGTAGTGTGCAACTCCCCGCTGATGGTATCTTCCCAGAATATAAAAAAGACCATAAAACATGCATTCGCCTACCTGTACAGGAACTCTCAAACAGTCATCGAGAAGATACTTGAAAATGACTTCAAATGGAAAAACTCCTACTTGAATAAGTTCATCAAGGAACAAGGAAGATCAGTATCCAAACTTAGTAGAGTTTTATTGGGCAATCTGGTTGGACAGAGAGTGAAAAGTACACCTTTGATCTGTTTTATGTACTTATTCGCACATAGAGATCCCATGTCAGCTGAAATGTCACCTTTGAAGTTTGTGATACCAGGAGGATACGAAGTAGATTTTGAGGCCAAATCAGGAATATGGACTTATGAACCTAGGACAATGAATTACAGGCTTTTCGGGATGAAGGTGAAGGAGGAAGTAAATCTCATAACTCGTGGTGTCATGGCAACAGGTATATTGTCAAGCTACAGACTCATATCACCGCCTACAGAGGGTCTGAAGATAACAACTGCGAGGGCACTAGAGAGGAACATCGATGAAATACCTGAGGGAACATCCCATAATGTCTATTTGAACGGGCTCTTGTATACTGCCACTAAAGATTCTTCCGTAGGCTATCACGGGGATTCCACTATCTCCAGACAATTGGGTGAGATCATGAAAAGTAGATTACGCTGGCCCTATTAACATTCGGGTATCGAAAGGTCGAGGTAATAGGTCCTATAAAGGCTATATAGCATTGTTTATATGCATGGTCACCAGAGCAGTACACTTAGAGGCGGTCAGTGAATTAAGTACTAGAGGTTTCCTGACAGCTTTCAAAAGATTCGTGGCAAGACGTGGTCGATGCAGTGACTTACATAGCGACAATGGGACAAACTTTGTGGGAGCGTCACGCGAGTTACTCTACTTATTTAACGATGAGAAGTCCAACCTCAATCCGGAACTAGCAGAGTACCTCGCTAATAATGGCACAGATTGGCACTTTATCCCGCCCCACGCACCTAATTTTGGTGGCCTATGGGAGGCAGGAATAAAATCGACCAAGTACCACCTTAAAAGGGTTATTGGGAATTCTACACTGACGTACGAAGAGATGGCAACAGTGCTGGCTCAAATTGAGGCTTGCCTCAACTCCAGGCCTTTATCGTATGTCGAGGATCAAGATAAGTGTGTCATTTTAACGCCAGGGCATTTCTTGATCGGAGAACCACCCGTTTTAGCACCAGATTCAAATTACGAAAGGTCCAATGTGAGTACCTTAAAACGCTGGCAACTTCATCAGAGGATGATGCAGGATTTTTGGCGTCGTTGGTCGCAGGATTATTTAAACCAATTCCTGCAACGCCATAAATGGGCCAATAAAAATCCAGAACCATCAGTTGGGGAGGTCGTTTTAAGGAGTCGTTTTTCCATAGGTCGCTGGTTCAAATCCGGCTCGAAGGACCATGTATTTTATACTTCACTAAGAAGGGTCCAATTACGGCGAGGAATAAATAATATAGCACTATATCGGTATAATAGCGTATATTATATCCCAAGAACACAATAGGTTCACAATAGGTTCACACTAGAGATGTGTCCCTCACTCATGAGGTGCCTCGTTTGAGGTACTCGTGATCGCAAATTGAAAGAGTTACTCGAATTTCAACATTGAACCAACTCACTCGCTCACGCGTCCTCACTTAAAAATTGACATTGACCTTATTGACGCGAGTACTCGCGAGTGAGTATTGAGTGAGCTTAGTGATTGAATGAACCGACTTTCATAATTGTACAGAATTTATAGAATGACTTCGGCTCGTGAGGTGAATACATCGACGTACGACTCCTCGCCTCAAATGAGGGGTACCTCTTGAGGACCTCGCGAGGTAAAATGAAGTACTCCCTCAACCTCATATAAAAATGATGAGTTACCCATCACTAGTTCACACAAAAAAATAAAATTCTGATCTCTTACACTTTTCGCGGTAACGAAACCATAGCGCGATCTAATTCGACGCCAACGCCATCTATCGAGCGCGGTGACAACTCTTGACAAAAATTAATATTAGATCACGCTATGATTTCGTTCCAAACCCCAACAATGTAAATCTGTTTATTATGTTATAATAATGTTATTATCAAAAAAATATTGTCAAAAATACCGTCCTCCAAATTATGTGATAACTCTTTTCAAGTTTTCTTACAGTCTTCATATGTAAATGTATAATTATAGCTATCTCATTTTAACAGGTCTTTGGCTGATATTCCTCTTGAAGAATTTCGCCAGGCTCGATGCCGTAAAATATTTGACCTTCTTTGACGTAAGCCCAGGACATTCTTTTCGAGCTGAAGTGAACGCCAACGTCACCATCTTTTGATAACGTTATCGCTCCCGCAGTATTCCTCAGCCGAGAAGTCATTCCTATACAAAAATAGGGAATTAGAGTCGGACTCTCATATTCAGTTCCGTATCATAAAATAGCGAATGGACAAAAAAATAATTTGCATGGGAAGTCCGCACAGGCTCGAAGGACCAGAAATAGTCAAAGCATTCAATCTCAACAACGAAACCGAATACATGACTACAGGAGTTTACAAGATGAAAGTAAGGAGTGATTACGAAGTAGTCATAGTATCAACAGATCCTATTGTCATTAATATTCAGCATGGAAGAAGAACAAGTAAAAGTTGACAAGAGAAAAGAGATCTTGATGAAGGCAGTATCATCCATATTGAGGCTGAACAAAGAGGGTGCAGCAATAATAAATAAAAGAAAACTTCACCATGTTAAGTTGATAGAGAGATCCTCTAAATGTACAAAAGACCCCAACCCTCTTGCAACGGCAATGTGTCTTTTGAACAAGAAGTACCCAATAGTAGTGGACGAAAGAAAAGCATTGCGGTACCAAATGCCCAGACAATTCTTCCCCCAAGAGTCAAGTGGGATAAGAAAAGACAGCCACAGGCATGGGAAAATCCTTGCCAAACTAGAGTCAATCGATTGGTGGATTGAACACAGTCCAGTACCATCAGAAGGAGCAGTGAAAGTGATCGACCTTCTGCTGAGGCAACAAGAACAGGAGGTGGCTGCGTATTACTCAATAAATTGGGGACGGGCCAAGATCAAGTGGGGTCCTCCAATAATTCAGAGGCAAATAGTGAGAACCAAACAACCCATTGTAGATCTCCCACCCAACCTAAGAACCGCCATACTCAAAGAGGTCCTTTTTCCAGACATAACACTACCGGACGCAAGAGTGGGAACTCAGGAAGTAGAAAGTGTTAGGGAGATATTTGACATAAGTATGGAAGACAAAATAGGATTAGTCAGGCAAATCAGAGTACTCTTGAATGCGATGGACCCTAGAGAAAGATATCTGCCTGTGTTACCCAACTCTAGTAACAAACTAATTCCTATAAAACATGCCATGTTACACAACAACTTTGTCATGAGCAACATAGAGATCATTGACATGGATATAAATACTTCCTGGGAACCGATGATCGAAAATTTTGTGAGGTGTCTTTATGTTGAAGCAAAACTGTCCAACATTAGCCGCTCCGATCTAAAGGATATATGCTACAATACTACCATCATGAGAAAAAGGGTGGTGGACTTCCTTGACTTGATTGGTAACAAGAACTCTTTGGAGTATATATGGCTGAAGGCGCTATTTGAAAGAGGGTCAACACTTGAATGCAGAAAGGATGGGCTGACTACATGTCCTATGCCATCAGATTGTAGAGAATCTATCATAGGAAATGCAAAGGGGAGTGATATGAGAGTTCTGAAAGGGACACAGATGGTCAGTTTCAAATATGGTGACATAAAGGGAAAATTCACCCATAACGGACCATGGCTGATGGAATTGTCCTGCAACTTCACCACGAGCAGAGAGTTCCTGTCAATGTTGATGGGAGTAGGGGGTTACATCAAATATAGGTACACAGACACGACTTCAACCAACCAGAATAGGAATATGATGCAGATAAGGTCATTTGTGAATAAAGAGCCGCACAGGATGTTAGGAATGACACTACGAGAATACTCCGACATACCAAAAATGAAGAACGGGGAAATAGTCAAAGCATTCAATCTCAACAACGAAACCGAATACATGACTACAGGAGTTTACAAGATGAAAGTAAGGAGTGATTACGAAGTAGTCATCGTGTCAACAGGACAAGTAATAGAACTGGGTTATGGAAGAAGAGATATCCACCCTCTCCCTGAAGAAGTAGTGTGCAACTCCCCGCTGATGGTATCTTCCCAGAATATAAAAAAGACCATAAAACATGCATTCGCCTACCTGTACAGGAACTCTCAAACAGTCATCGAGAAGATACTTGAAAATGACTTCAAATGGAAAAACTCCTACTTGAATAAGTTCATCAAGGAACAAGGAAGATCAGTATCCAAACTTAGTAGAGTTTTATTGGGCAATCTGGTTGGACAGAGAGTGAAAAGTACACCTTTGATCTGTTTTATGTACTTATTCGCACATAGAGATCCCATGTCAGCTGAAATGTCACCTATGAAGTTTGTGATACCAGGAGGATACGAAGTAGATTTTGAGGCCAAATCAGGAATATGGACTTATGAACCTACGACAATGAATTACAGGCTTTTCGGGATGAAGGTGAAGGAGGAAGTAAATCTCATAACTCGTGGTGTCATGGCAACAGGTATATTGTCAAGCTACAGACTCATATCACCGCCTACAGAGGGTCTGAAGATAACAACTGCGAGGGCACTAGAGAGGAACATCGATGAAATACCTGAGGGAACATCCCATAATGTCTATTTGAACGGGCTCTTGTATACTGCCACTAAAGATTCTTCCGTAGGCTATCACGGGGATTCCACTATCTCCAGACAATTGGGTGAGATCATGAAAAGTAGATTACGCTGGCCCTATTAACATTCGGGTATCGAAAGGTCGAGGTAATAGGTCCTATAAAGGCTATATAGCATTGTTTATATGCATGGTCACCAGAGCAGTACACTTAGAGGCGGTCAGTGAATTAAGTACTAGAGGTTTCCTGACAGCTTTCAAAAGATTCGTGGCAAGACGTGGTCGATGCAGTGACTTACATAGCGACAATGGGACAAACTTTGTGGGAGCGTCACGCGAGTTACTCTACTTATTTAACGATGAGAAGTCCAACCTCAATCCGGAACTAGCAGAGTACCTCGCTAATAATGGCACAGATTGGCACTTTATCCCGCCCCACGCACCTAATTTTGGTGGCCTATGGGAGGCAGGAATAAAATCGACCAAGTACCACCTTAAAAGGGTTATTGGGAATTCTACACTGACGTACGAAGAGATGGCAACAGTGCTGGCTCAAATTGAGGCTTGCCTCAACTCCAGGCCTTTATCGTATGTCGAGGATCAAGATAAGTGTGTCATTTTAACGCCAGGGCATTTCTTGATCGGAGAACCACCCGTTTTAGCACCAGATTCAAATTACGAAAGGTCCAATGTGAGTACCTTAAAACGCTGGCAACTTCATCAGAGGATGATGCAGGATTTTTGGCGTCGTTGGTCGCAGGATTATTTAAACCAATTCCTGCAACGCCATAAATGGGCCAATAAAAATCCAGAACCATCAGTTGGGGAGGTCGTTTTAAGGAGTCGTTTTTCCATAGGTCGCTGGTTCAAATCCGGCTCGAAGGACCATGTATTTTATACTTCACTAAGAAGGGTCCAATTACGGCGAGGAATAAATAATATAGCACTATATCGGTATAATAGCGTATATTATATCCCAAGAACACAATAGGTTCACAATAGGTTCACACTAGAGATGTGTCCCTCACTCATGAGGTGCCTCGTTTGAGGTACTCGTGATCGCAAATTGAAAGAGTTACTCGAATTTCAACATTGAACCAACTCACTCGCTCACGCGTCCTCACTTAAAAATTGACATTGACCTTATTGACGCGAGTACTCGCGAGTGAGTATTGAGTGAGCTTAGTGATTGAATGAACCGACTTTCATAATTGTACAGAATTTATAGAATGACTTCGGCTCGTGAGGTGAATACATCGACGTACGACTCCTCGCCTCAAATGAGGGGTACCTCTTGAGGACCTCGCGAGGTAAAATGAAGTACTCCCTCAACCTCATATAAAAATGATGAGTTACCCATCACTAGTTCACACAAAAAAATAAAATTCTGATCTCTTACACTTTTCGCGGTAACGAAACCATAGCGCGATCTAATTCGACGCCAACGCCATCTATCGAGCGCGGTGACAACTCTTGACAAAAATTAATATTAGATCACGCTATGATTTCGTTCCAAACCCCAACAATGTAAATCTGTTTATTATGTTATAATAATGTTATTATCAAAAAAATATTGTCAAAAATACCGTCCTCCAAATTATGTGATAACTCTTTTCAAGTTTTCTTACAGTCTTCATATGTAAATGTATAATTATAGCTATCTCATTTTAACAGGTCTTTGGCTGATATTCCTCTTGAAGAATTTCGCCAGGCTCGATGCCGTAAAATATTTGACCTTCTTTGACGTAAGCCCAGGACATTATTTTCGAGCTGAAGTGAACGCCAACGTCACCATCTTTTGATAACGTTATCGCTCCCGCAGTATTCCTCAGCCGAGAAGTCATTCCTATACAAAAATAGGGAATTAGAGTCGGACTCTCATATTCAGTTCCGTATCATAAAATAGCGAATGGACAAAAAAATAATTTGCATGGGAAGTCCGCACAGGCTCGAAGGACCAGAAATAGTCAAAGCATTCAATCTCAACAACGAAACCGAATACATGACTACAGGAGTTTACAAGATGAAAGTAAGGAGTGATTACGAAGTAGTCATAGTATCAACAGATCCTATTGTCATTAATATTCAGCATGGAAGAAGAACAAGTAAAAGTTGACAAGAGAAAAGAGATCTTGATGAAGGCAGTATCATCCATATTGAGGCTGAACAAAGAGGGTGCAGCAATAATAAATAAAAGAAAACTTCACCATGTTAAGTTGATAGAGAGATCCTCTAAATGTACAAAAGACCCCAACCCTCTTGCAACGGCAATGTGTCTTTTGAACAAGAAGTACCCAATAGTAGTGGACGAAAGAAAAGCATTGCGGTACCAAATGCCCAGACAATTCTTCCCCCAAGAGTCAAGTGGGATAAGAAAAGACAGCCACAGGCATGGGAAAATCCTTGCCAAACTAGAGTCAATCGATTGGTGGATTGAACACAGTCCAGTACCATCAGAAGGAGCAGTGAAAGTGATCGACCTTCTGCTGAGGCAACAAGAACAGGAGGTGGCTGCGTATTACTCAATAAATTGGGGACGGGCCAAGATCAAGTGGGGTCCTCCAATAATTCAGAGGCAAATAGTGAGAACCAAACAACCCATTGTAGATCTCCCACCCAACCTAAGAACCGCCATACTCAAAGAGGTCCTTTTTCCAGACATAACACTACCGGACGCAAGAGTGGGAACTCAGGAAGTAGAAAGTGTTAGGGAGATATTTGACATAAGTATGGAAGACAAAATAGGATTAGTCAGGCAAATCAGAGTACTCTTGAATGCGATGGACCCTAGAGAAAGATATCTGCCTGTGTTACCCAACTCTAGTAACAAACTAATTCCTATAAAACATGCCATGTTACACAACAACTTTGTCATGAGCAACATAGAGATCATTGACATGGATATAAATACTTCCTGGGAACCGATGATCGAAAATTTTGTGAGGTGTCTTTATGTTGAAGCAAAACTGTCCAACATTAGCCGCTCCGATCTAAAGGATATATGCTACAATACTACCATCATGAGAAAAAGGGTGGTGGACTTCCTTGACTTGATTGGTAACAAGAACTCTTTGGAGTATATATGGCTGAAGGCGCTATTTGAAAGAGGGTCAACACTTGAATGCAGAAAGGATGGGCTGACTACATGTCCTATGCCATCAGATTGTAGAGAATCTATCATAGGAAATGCAAAGGGGAGTGATATGAGAGTTCTGAAAGGGACACAGATGGTCAGTTTCAAATATGGTGACATAAAGGGAAAATTCACCCATAACGGACCATGGCTGATGGAATTGTCCTGCAACTTCACCACGAGCAGAGAGTTCCTGTCAATGTTGATGGGAGTAGGGGGTTACATCAAATATAGGTACACAGACACGACTTCAACCAACCAGAATAGGAATATGATGCAGATAAGGTCATTTGTGAATAAAGAGCCGCACAGGATGTTAGGAATGACACTACGAGAATACTCCGACATACCAAAAATGAAGAACGGGGAAATAGTCAAAGCATTCAATCTCAACAACGAAACCGAATACATGACTACAGGAGTTTACAAGATGAAAGTAAGGAGTGATTACGAAGTAGTCATCGTGTCAACAGGACAAGTAATAGAACTGGGTTATGGAAGAAGAGATATCCACCCTCTCCCTGAAGAAGTAGTGTGCAACTCCCCGCTGATGGTATCTTCCCAGAATATAAAAAAGACCATAAAACATGCATTCGCCTACCTGTACAGGAACTCTCAAACAGTCATCGAGAAGATACTTGAAAATGACTTCAAATGGAAAAACTCCTACTTGAATAAGTTCATCAAGGAACAAGGAAGATCAGTATCCAAACTTAGTAGAGTTTTATTGGGCAATCTGGTTGGACAGAGAGTGAAAAGTACACCTTTGATCTGTTTTATGTACTTATTCGCACATAGAGATCCCATGTCAGCTGAAATGTCACCTATGAAGTTTGTGATACCAGGAGGATACGAAGTAGATTTTGAGGCCAAATCAGGAATATGGACTTATGAACCTACGACAATGAATTACAGGCTTTTCGGGATGAAGGTGAAGGAGGAAGTAAATCTCATAACTCGTGGTGTCATGGCAACAGGTATATTGTCAAGCTACAGACTCATATCACCGCCTACAGAGGGTCTGAAGATAACAACTGCGAGGGCACTAGAGAGGAACATCGATGAAATACCTGAGGGAACATCCCATAATGTCTATTTGAACGGGCTCTTGTATACTGCCACTAAAGATTCTTCCGTAGGCTATCACGGGGATTCCACTATCTCCAGACAATTGGGTGAGATCATGAAAAGTAGATTACGCTGGCCCTATTAACATTCGGGTATCGAAAGGTCGAGGTAATAGGTCCTATAAAGGCTATATAGCATTGTTTATATGCATGGTCACCAGAGCAGTACACTTAGAGGCGGTCAGTGAATTAAGTACTAGAGGTTTCCTGACAGCTTTCAAAAGATTCGTGGCAAGACGTGGTCGATGCAGTGACTTACATAGCGACAATGGGACAAACTTTGTGGGAGCGTCACGCGAGTTACTCTACTTATTTAACGATGAGAAGTCCAACCTCAATCCGGAACTAGCAGAGTACCTCGCTAATAATGGCACAGATTGGCACTTTATCCCGCCCCACGCACCTAATTTTGGTGGCCTATGGGAGGCAGGAATAAAATCGACCAAGTACCACCTTAAAAGGGTTATTGGGAATTCTACACTGACGTACGAAGAGATGGCAACAGTGCTGGCTCAAATTGAGGCTTGCCTCAACTCCAGGCCTTTATCGTATGTCGAGGATCAAGATAAGTGTGTCATTTTAACGCCAGGGCATTTCTTGATCGGAGAACCACCCGTTTTAGCACCAGATTCAAATTACGAAAGGTCCAATGTGAGTACCTTAAAACGCTGGCAACTTCATCAGAGGATGATGCAGGATTTTTGGCGTCGTTGGTCGCAGGATTATTTAAACCAATTCCTGCAACGCCATAAATGGGCCAATAAAAATCCAGAACCATCAGTTGGGGAGGTCGTTTTAAGGAGTCGTTTTTCCATAGGTCGCTGGTTCAAATCCGGCTCGAAGGACCATGTATTTTATACTTCACTAAGAAGGGTCCAATTACGGCGAGGAATAAATAATATAGCACTATATCGGTATAATAGCGTATATTATATCCCAAGAACACAATAGGTTCACAATAGGTTCACACTAGAGATGTGTCCCTCACTCATGAGGTGCCTCGTTTGAGGTACTCGTGATCGCAAATTGAAAGAGTTACTCGAATTTCAACATTGAACCAACTCACTCGCTCACGCGTCCTCACTTAAAAATTGACATTGACCTTATTGACGCGAGTACTCGCGAGTGAGTATTGAGTGAGCTTAGTGATTGAATGAACCGACTTTCATAATTGTACAGAATTTATAGAATGACTTCGGCTCGTGAGGTGAATACATCGACGTACGACTCCTCGCCTCAAATGAGGGGTACCTCTTGAGGACCTCGCGAGGTAAAATGAAGTACTCCCTCAACCTCATATAAAAATGATGAGTTACCCATCACTAGTTCACACAAAAAAATAAAATTCTGATCTCTTACACTTTTCGCGGTAACGAAACCATAGCGCGATCTAATTCGACGCCAACGCCATCTATCGAGCGCGGTGACAACTCTTGACAAAAATTAATATTAGATCACGCTATGATTTCGTTCCAAACCCCAACAATGTAAATCTGTTTATTATGTTATAATAATGTTATTATCAAAAAAATATTGTCAAAAATACCGTCCTCCAAATTATGTGATAACTCTTTTCAAGTTTTCTTACAGTCTTCATATGTAAATGTATAATTATAGCTATCTCATTTTAACAGGTCTTTGGCTGATATTCCTCTTGAAGAATTTCGCCAGGCTCGATGCCGTAAAATATTTGACCTTCTTTGACGTAAGCCCAGGACATTCTTTTCGAGCTGAAGTGAACGCCAACGTCACCATCTTTTGATAACGTTATCGCTCCCGCAGTATTCCTCAGCCGAGAAGTCATTCCTATACAAAAATAGGGAATTAGAGTCGGACTCTCATATTCAGTTCCGTATCATAAAATAGCGAATGGACAAAAAAATAATTTGCATGGGAAGTCCGCACAGGCTCGAAGGACCAGAAATAGTCAAAGCATTCAATCTCAACAACGAAACCGAATACATGACTACAGGAGTTTACAAGATGAAAGTAAGGAGTGATTACGAAGTAGTCATAGTATCAACAGATCCTATTGTCATTAATATTCAGCATGGAAGAAGAACAAGTAAAAGTTGACAAGAGAAAAGAGATCTTGATGAAGGCAGTATCATCCATATTGAGGCTGAACAAAGAGGGTGCAGCAATAATAAATAAAAGAAAACTTCACCATGTTAAGTTGATAGAGAGATCCTCTAAATGTACAAAAGACCCCAACCCTCTTGCAACGGCAATGTGTCTTTTGAACAAGAAGTACCCAATAGTAGTGGACGAAAGAAAAGCATTGCGGTACCAAATGCCCAGACAATTCTTCCCCCAAGAGTCAAGTGGGATAAGAAAAGACAGCCACAGGCATGGGAAAATCCTTGCCAAACTAGAGTCAATCGATTGGTGGATTGAACACAGTCCAGTACCATCAGAAGGAGCAGTGAAAGTGATCGACCTTCTGCTGAGGCAACAAGAACAGGAGGTGGCTGCGTATTACTCAATAAATTGGGGACGGGCCAAGATCAAGTGGAATAATTCAGAGGCAAATAGTGAGAACCAAACAACCCATTGTAGATCTCCCACCCAACCTAAGAACCGCCATACTCAAAGAGGTCCTTTTTCCAGACATAACACTACCGGACGCAAGAGTGGGAACTCAGGAAGTAGAAAGTGTTAGGGAGATATTTGACATAAGTATGGAAGACAAAATAGGATTAGTCAGGCAAATCAGAGTACTCTTGAATGCGATGGACCCTAGAGAAAGATATCTGCCTGTGTTACCCAACTCTAGTAACAAACTAATTCCTATAAAACATGCCATGTTACACAACAACTTTGTCATGAGCAACATAGAGATCATTGACATGGATATAAATACTTCCTGGGAACCGATGATCGAAAATTTTGTGAGGTGTCTTTATGTTGAAGCAAAACTGTCCAACATTAGCCGCTCCGATCTAAAGGATATATGCTACAATACTACCATCATGAGAAAAAGGGTGGTGGACTTCCTTGACTTGATTGGTAACAAGAACTCTTTGGAGTATATATGGCTGAAGGCGCTATTTGAAAGAGGGTCAACACTTGAATGCAGAAAGGATGGGCTGACTACATGTCCTATGCCATCAGATTGTAGAGAATCTATCATAGGAAATGCAAAGGGGAGTGATATGAGAGTTCTGAAAGGGACACAGATGGTCAGTTTCAAATATGGTGACATAAAGGGAAAATTCACCCATAACGGACCATGGCTGATGGAATTGTCCTGCAACTTCACCACGAGCAGAGAGTTCCTGTCAATGTTGATGGGAGTAGGGGGTTACATCAAATATAGGTACACAGACACGACTTCAACCAACCAGAATAGGAATATGATGCAGATAAGGTCATTTGTGAATAAAGAGCCGCACAGGATGTTAGGAATGACACTACGAGAATACTCCGACATACCAAAAATGAAGAACGGGGAAATAGTCAAAGCATTCAATCTCAACAACGAAACCGAATACATGACTACAGGAGTTTACAAGATGAAAGTAAGGAGTGATTACGAAGTAGTCATCGTGTCAACAGGACAAGTAATAGAACTGGGTTATGGAAGAAGAGATATCCACCCTCTCCCTGAAGAAGTAGTGTGCAACTCCCCGCTGATGGTATCTTCCCAGAATATAAAAAAGACCATAAAACATGCATTCGCCTACCTGTACAGGAACTCTCAAACAGTCATCGAGAAGATACTTGAAAATGACTTCAAATGGAAAAACTCCTACTTGAATAAGTTCATCAAGGAACAAGGAAGATCAGTATCCAAACTTAGTAGAGTTTTATTGGGCAATCTGGTTGGACAGAGAGTGAAAAGTACACCTTTGATCTGTTTTATGTACTTATTCGCACATAGAGATCCCATGTCAGCTGAAATGTCACCTATGAAGTTTGTGATACCAGGAGGATACGAAGTAGATTTTGAGGCCAAATCAGGAATATGGACTTATGAACCTAGGACAATGAATTACAGGCTTTTCGGGATGAAGGTGAAGGAGGAAGTAAATCTCATAACTCGTGGTGTCATGGCAACAGGTATATTGTCAAGCTACAGACTCATATCACCGCCTACAGAGGGTCTGAAGATAACAACTGCGAGGGCACTAGAGAGGAACATCGATGAAATACCTGAGGGAACATCCCATAATGTCTATTTGAACGGGCTCTTGTATACTGCCACTAAAGATTCTTCCGTAGGCTATCACGGGGATTCCACTATCTCCAGACAATTGGGTGAGATCATGAAAAGTAGATTACGCTGGCCCTATTAACATTCGGGTATCGAAAGGTCGAGGTAATAGGTCCTATAAAGGCTATATAGCATTGTTTATATGCATGGTCACCAGAGCAGTACACTTAGAGGCGGTCAGTGAATTAAGTACTAGAGGTTTCCTGACAGCTTTCAAAAGATTCGTGGCAAGACGTGGTCGATGCAGTGACTTACATAGCGACAATGGGACAAACTTTGTGGGAGCGTCACGCGAGTTACTCTACTTATTTAACGATGAGAAGTCCAACCTCAATCCGGAACTAGCAGAGTACCTCG
This sequence comes from Agrochola lota, assembly GCA_947364205.1. Taxonomy (NCBI): domain Eukaryota; kingdom Metazoa; phylum Arthropoda; class Insecta; order Lepidoptera; family Noctuidae; genus Agrochola; species Agrochola lota. The sequence continues at coordinate 8,404,629 of OX376223.1, read as the reverse complement.
CTAATAATGGCACAGATTGGCACTTTATCCCGCCCCACGCACCTAATTTTGGTGGCCTATGGGAGGCAGGAATAAAATCGACCAAGTACCACCTTAAAAGGGTTATTGGGAATTCTACACTGACGTACGAAGAGATGGCAACAGTGCTGGCTCAAATTGAGGCTTGCCTCAACTCCAGGCCTTTATCGTATGTCGAGGATCAAGATAAGTGTGTCATTTTAACGCCAGGGCATTTCTTGATCGGAGAACCACCCGTTTTAGCACCAGATTCAAATTACGAAAGGTCCAATGTGAGTACCTTAAAACGCTGGCAACTTCATCAGAGGATGATGCAGGATTTTTGGCGTCGTTGGTCGCAGGATTATTTAAACCAATTCCTGCAACGCCATAAATGGGCCAATAAAAATCCAGAACCATCAGTTGGGGAGGTCGTTTTAAGGAGTCGTTTTTCCATAGGTCGCTGGTTCAAATCCGGCTCGAAGGACCATGTATTTTATACTTCACTAAGAAGGGTCCAATTACGGCGAGGAATAAATAATATAGCACTATATCGGTATAATAGCGTATATTATATCCCAAGAACACAATAGGTTCACAATAGGTTCACACTAGAGATGTGTCCCTCACTCATGAGGTGCCTCGTTTGAGGTACTCGTGATCGCAAATTGAAAGAGTTACTCGAATTTCAACATTGAACCAACTCACTCGCTCACGCGTCCTCACTTAAAAATTGACATTGACCTTATTGACGCGAGTACTCGCGAGTGAGTATTGAGTGAGCTTAGTGATTGAATGAACCGACTTTCATAATTGTACAGAATTTATAGAATGACTTCGGCTCGTGAGGTGAATACATCGACGTACGACTCCTCGCCTCAAATGAGGGGTACCTCTTGAGGACCTCGCGAGGTAAAATGAAGTACTCCCTCAACCTCATATAAAAATGATGAGTTACCCATCACTAGTTCACACAAAAAAATAAAATTCTGATCTCTTACACTTTTCGCGGTAACGAAACCATAGCGCGATCTAATTCGACGCCAACGCCATCTATCGAGCGCGGTGACAACTCTTGACAAAAATTAATATTAGATCACGCTATGATTTCGTTCCAAACCCCAACAATGTAAATCTGTTTATTATGTTATAATAATGTTATTATCAAAAAAATATTGTCAAAAATACCGTCCTCCAAATTATGTGATAACTCTTTTCAAGTTTTCTTACAGTCTTCATATGTAAATGTATAATTATAGCTATCTCATTTTAACAGGTCTTTGGCTGATATTCCTCTTGAAGAATTTCGCCAGGCTCGATGCCGTAAAATATTTGACCTTCTTTGACGTAAGCCCAGGACATTCTTTTCGAGCTGAAGTGAACGCCAACGTCACCATCTTTTGATAACGTTATCGCTCCCGCAGTATTCCTCAGCCGAGAAGTCATTCCTATACAAAAATAGGGAATTAGAGTCGGACTCTCATATTCAGTTCCGTATCATAAAATAGCGAATGGACAAAAAAATAATTTGCATGGGAAGTCCGCACAGGCTCGAAGGACCAGAAATAGTCAAAGCATTCAATCTCAACAACGAAACCGAATACATGACTACAGGAGTTTACAAGATGAAAGTAAGGAGTGATTACGAAGTAGTCATAGTATCAACAGATCCTATTGTCATTAATATTCAGCATGGAAGAAGAACAAGTAAAAGTTGACAAGAGAAAAGAGATCTTGATGAAGGCAGTATCATCCATATTGAGGCTGAACAAAGAGGGTGCAGCAATAATAAATAAAAGAAAACTTCACCATGTTAAGTTGATAGAGAGATCCTCTAAATGTACAAAAGACCCCAACCCTCTTGCAACGGCAATGTGTCTTTTGAACAAGAAGTACCCAATAGTAGTGGACGAAAGAAAAGCATTGCGGTACCAAATGCCCAGACAATTCTTCCCCCAAGAGTCAAGTGGGATAAGAAAAGACAGCCACAGGCATGGGAAAATCCTTGCCAAACTAGAGTCAATCGATTGGTGGATTGAACACAGTCCAGTACCATCAGAAGGAGCAGTGAAAGTGATCGACCTTCTGCTGAGGCAACAAGAACAGGAGGTGGCTGCGTATTACTCAATAAATTGGGGACGGGCCAAGATCAAGTGGGGTCCTCCAATAATTCAGAGGCAAATAGTGAGAACCAAACAACCCATTGTAGATCTCCCACCCAACCTAAGAACCGCCATACTCAAAGAGGTCCTTTTTCCAGACATAACACTACCGGACGCAAGAGTGGGAACTCAGGAAGTAGAAAGTGTTAGGGAGATATTTGACATAAGTATGGAAGACAAAATAGGATTAGTCAGGCAAATCAGAGTACTCTTGAATGCGATGGACCCTAGAGAAAGATATCTGCCTGTGTTACCCAACTCTAGTAACAAACTAATTCCTATAAAACATGCCATGTTACACAACAACTTTGTCATGAGCAACATAGAGATCATTGACATGGATATAAATACTTCCTGGGAACCGATGATCGAAAATTTTGTGAGGTGTCTTTATGTTGAAGCAAAACTGTCCAACATTAGCCGCTCCGATCTAAAGGATATATGCTACAATACTACCATCATGAGAAAAAGGGTGGTGGACTTCCTTGACTTGATTGGTAACAAGAACTCTTTGGAGTATATATGGCTGAAGGCGCTATTTGAAAGAGGGTCAACACTTGAATGCAGAAAGGATGGGCTGACTACATGTCCTATGCCATCAGATTGTAGAGAATCTATCATAGGAAATGCAAAGGGGAGTGATATGAGAGTTCTGAAAGGGACACAGATGGTCAGTTTCAAATATGGTGACATAAAGGGAAAATTCACCCATAACGGACCATGGCTGATGGAATTGTCCTGCAACTTCACCACGAGCAGAGAGTTCCTGTCAATGTTGATGGGAGTAGGGGGTTACATCAAATATAGGTACACAGACACGACTTCAACCAACCAGAATAGGAATATGATGCAGATAAGGTCATTTGTGAATAAAGAGCCGCACAGGATGTTAGGAATGACACTACGAGAATACTCCGACATACCAAAAATGAAGAACGGGGAAATAGTCAAAGCATTCAATCTCAACAACGAAACCGAATACATGACTACAGGAGTTTACAAGATGAAAGTAAGGAGTGATTACGAAGTAGTCATCGTGTCAACAGGACAAGTAATAGAACTGGGTTATGGAAGAAGAGATATCCACCCTCTCCCTGAAGAAGTAGTGTGCAACTCCCCGCTGATGGTATCTTCCCAGAATATAAAAAAGACCATAAAACATGCATTCGCCTACCTGTACAGGAACTCTCAAACAGTCATCGAGAAGATACTTGAAAATGACTTCAAATGGAAAAACTCCTACTTGAATAAGTTCATCAAGGAACAAGGAAGATCAGTATCCAAACTTAGTAGAGTTTTATTGGGCAATCTGGTTGGACAGAGAGTGAAAAGTACACCTTTGATCTGTTTTATGTACTTATTCGCACATAGAGATCCCATGTCAGCTGAAATGTCACCTATGAAGTTTGTGATACCAGGAGGATACGAAGTAGATTTTGAGGCCAAATCAGGAATATGGACTTATGAACCTAGGACAATGAATTACAGGCTTTTCGGGATGAAGGTGAAGGAGGAAGTAAATCTCATAACTCGTGGTGTCATGGCAACAGGTATATTGTCAAGCTACAGACTCATATCACCGCCTACAGAGGGTCTGAAGATAACAACTGCGAGGGCACTAGAGAGGAACATCGATGAAATACCTGAGGGAACATCCCATAATGTCTATTTGAACGGGCTCTTGTATACTGCCACTAAAGATTCTTCCGTAGGCTATCACGGGGATTCCACTATCTCCAGACAATTGGGTGAGATCATGAAAAGTAGATTACGCTGGCCCTATTAACATTCGGGTATCGAAAGGTCGAGGTAATAGGTCCTATAAAGGCTATATAGCATTGTTTATATGCATGGTCACCAGAGCAGTACACTTAGAGGCGGTCAGTGAATTAAGTACTAGAGGTTTCCTGACAGCTTTCAAAAGATTCGTGGCAAGACGTGGTCGATGCAGTGACTTACATAGCGACAATGGGACAAACTTTGTGGGAGCGTCACGCGAGTTACTCTACTTATTTAACGATGAGAAGTCCAACCTCAATCCGGAACTAGCAGAGTACCTCGCTAATAATGGCACAGATTGGCACTTTATCCCGCCCCACGCACCTAATTTTGGTGGCCTATGGGAGGCAGGAATAAAATCGACCAAGTACCACCTTAAAAGGGTTATTGGGAATTCTACACTGACGTACGAAGAGATGGCAACAGTGCTGGCTCAAATTGAGGCTTGCCTCAACTCCAGGCCTTTATCGTATGTCGAGGATCAAGATAAGTGTGTCATTTTAACGCCAGGGCATTTCTTGATCGGAGAACCACCCGTTTTAGCACCAGATTCAAATTACGAAAGGTCCAATGTGAGTACCTTAAAACGCTGGCAACTTCATCAGAGGATGATGCAGGATTTTTGGCGTCGTTGGTCGCAGGATTATTTAAACCAATTCCTGCAACGCCATAAATGGGCCAATAAAAATCCAGAACCATCAGTTGGGGAGGTCGTTTTAAGGAGTCGTTTTTCCATAGGTCGCTGGTTCAAATCCGGCTCGAAGGACCATGTATTTTATACTTCACTAAGAAGGGTCCAATTACGGCGAGGAATAAATAATATAGCACTATATCGGTATAATAGCGTATATTATATCCCAAGAACACAATAGGTTCACAATAGGTTCACACTAGAGATGTGTCCCTCACTCATGAGGTGCCTCGTTTGAGGTACTCGTGATCGCAAATTGAAAGAGTTACTCGAATTTCAACATTGAACCAACTCACTCGCTCACGCGTCCTCACTTAAAAATTGACATTGACCTTATTGACGCGAGTACTCGCGAGTGAGTATTGAGTGAGCTTAGTGATTGAATGAACCGACTTTCATAATTGTACAGAATTTATAGAATGACTTCGGCTCGTGAGGTGAATACATCGACGTACGACTCCTCGCCTCAAATGAGGGGTACCTCTTGAGGACCTCGCGAGGTAAAATGAAGTACTCCCTCAACCTCATATAAAAATGATGAGTTACCCATCACTAGTTCACACAAAAAAATAAAATTCTGATCTCTTACACTTTTCGCGGTAACGAAACCATAGCGCGATCTAATTCGACGCCAACGCCATCTATCGAGCGCGGTGACAACTCTTGACAAAAATTAATATTAGATCACGCTATGATTTCGTTCCAAACCCCAACAATGTAAATCTGTTTATTATGTTATAATAATGTTATTATCAAAAAAATATTGTCAAAAATACCGTCCTCCAAATTATGTGATAACTCTTTTCAAGTTTTCTTACAGTCTTCATATGTAAATGTATAATTATAGCTATCTCATTTTAACAGGTCTTTGGCTGATATTCCTCTTGAAGAATTTCGCCAGGCTCGATGCCGTAAAATATTTGACCTTCTTTGACGTAAGCCCAGGACATTCTTTTCGAGCTGAAGTGAACGCCAACGTCACCATCTTTTGATAACGTTATCGCTCCCGCAGTATTCCTCAGCCGAGAAGTCATTCCTATACAAAAATAGGGAATTAGAGTCGGACTCTCATATTCAGTTCCGTATCATAAAATAGCGAATGGACAAAAAAATAATTTGCATGGGAAGTCCGCACAGGCTCGAAGGACCAGAAATAGTCAAAGCATTCAATCTCAACAACGAAACCGAATACATGACTACAGGAGTTTACAAGATGAAAGTAAGGAGTGATTACGAAGTAGTCATAGTATCAACAGATCCTATTGTCATTAATATTCAGCATGGAAGAAGAACAAGTAAAAGTTGACAAGAGAAAAGAGATCTTGATGAAGGCAGTATCATCCATATTGAGGCTGAACAAAGAGGGTGCAGCAATAATAAATAAAAGAAAACTTCACCATGTTAAGTTGATAGAGAGATCCTCTAAATGTACAAAAGACCCCAACCCTCTTGCAACGGCAATGTGTCTTTTGAACAAGAAGTACCCAATAGTAGTGGACGAAAGAAAAGCATTGCGGTACCAAATGCCCAGACAATTCTTCCCCCAAGAGTCAAGTGGGATAAGAAAAGACAGCCACAGGCATGGGAAAATCCTTGCCAAACTAGAGTCAATCGATTGGTGGATTGAACACAGTCCAGTACCATCAGAAGGAGCAGTGAAAGTGATCGACCTTCTGCTGAGGCAACAAGAACAGGAGGTGGCTGCGTATTACTCAATAAATTGGGGACGGGCCAAGATCAAGTGGAATAATTCAGAGGCAAATAGTGAGAACCAAACAACCCATTGTAGATCTCCCACCCAACCTAAGAACCGCCATACTCAAAGAGGTCCTTTTTCCAGACATAACACTACCGGACGCAAGAGTGGGAACTCAGGAAGTAGAAAGTGTTAGGGAGATATTTGACATAAGTATGGAAGACAAAATAGGATTAGTCAGGCAAATCAGAGTACTCTTGAATGCGATGGACCCTAGAGAAAGATATCTGCCTGTGTTACCCAACTCTAGTAACAAACTAATTCCTATAAAACATGCCATGTTACACAACAACTTTGTCATGAGCAACATAGAGATCATTGACATGGATATAAATACTTCCTGGGAACCGATGATCGAAAATTTTGTGAGGTGTCTTTATGTTGAAGCAAAACTGTCCAACATTAGCCGCTCCGATCTAAAGGATATATGCTACAATACTACCATCATGAGAAAAAGGGTGGTGGACTTCCTTGACTTGATTGGTAACAAGAACTCTTTGGAGTATATATGGCTGAAGGCGCTATTTGAAAGAGGGTCAACACTTGAATGCAGAAAGGATGGGCTGACTACATGTCCTATGCCATCAGATTGTAGAGAATCTATCATAGGAAATGCAAAGGGGAGTGATATGAGAGTTCTGAAAGGGACACAGATGGTCAGTTTCAAATATGGTGACATAAAGGGAAAATTCACCCATAACGGACCATGGCTGATGGAATTGTCCTGCAACTTCACCACGAGCAGAGAGTTCCTGTCAATGTTGATGGGAGTAGGGGGTTACATCAAATATAGGTACACAGACACGACTTCAACCAACCAGAATAGGAATATGATGCAGATAAGGTCATTTGTGAATAAAGAGCCGCACAGGATGTTAGGAATGACACTACGAGAATACTCCGACATACCAAAAATGAAGAACGGGGAAATAGTCAAAGCATTCAATCTCAACAACGAAACCGAATACATGACTACAGGAGTTTACAAGATGAAAGTAAGGAGTGATTACGAAGTAGTCATCGTGTCAACAGGACAAGTAATAGAACTGGGTTATGGAAGAAGAGATATCCACCCTCTCCCTGAAGAAGTAGTGTGCAACTCCCCGCTGATGGTATCTTCCCAGAATATAAAAAAGACCATAAAACATGCATTCGCCTACCTGTACAGGAACTCTCAAACAGTCATCGAGAAGATACTTGAAAATGACTTCAAATGGAAAAACTCCTACTTGAATAAGTTCATCAAGGAACAAGGAAGATCAGTATCCAAACTTAGTAGAGTTTTATTGGGCAATCTGGTTGGACAGAGAGTGAAAAGTACACCTTTGATCTGTTTTATGTACTTATTCGCACATAGAGATCCCATGTCAGCTGAAATGTCACCTATGAAGTTTGTGATACCAGGAGGATACGAAGTAGATTTTGAGGCCAAATCAGGAATATGGACTTATGAACCTAGGACAATGAATTACAGGCTTTTCGGGATGAAGGTGAAGGAGGAAGTAAATCTCATAACTCGTGGTGTCATGGCAACAGGTATATTGTCAAGCTACAGACTCATATCACCGCCTACAGAGGGTCTGAAGATAACAACTGCGAGGGCACTAGAGAGGAACATCGATGAAATACCTGAGGGAACATCCCATAATGTCTATTTGAACGGGCTCTTGTATACTGCCACTAAAGATTCTTCCGTAGGCTATCACGGGGATTCCACTATCTCCAGACAATTGGGTGAGATCATGAAAAGTAGATTACGCTGGCCCTATTAACATTCGGGTATCGAAAGGTCGAGGTAATAGGTCCTATAAAGGCTATATAGCATTGTTTATATGCATGGTCACCAGAGCAGTACACTTAGAGGCGGTCAGTGAATTAAGTACTAGAGGTTTCCTGACAGCTTTCAAAAGATTCGTGGCAAGACGTGGTCGATGCAGTGACTTACATAGCGACAATGGGACAAACTTTGTGGGAGCGTCACGCGAGTTACTCTACTTATTTAACGATGAGAAGTCCAACCTCAATCCGGAACTAGCAGAGTACCTCGCTAATAATGGCACAGATTGGCACTTTATCCCGCCCCACGCACCTAATTTTGGTGGCCTATGGGAGGCAGGAATAAAATCGACCAAGTACCACCTTAAAAGGGTTATTGGGAATTCTACACTGACGTACGAAGAGATGGCAACAGTGCTGGCTCAAATTGAGGCTTGCCTCAACTCCAGGCCTTTATCGTATGTCGAGGATCAAGATAAGTGTGTCATTTTAACGCCAGGGCATTTCTTGATCGGAGAACCACCCGTTTTAGCACCAGATTCAAATTACGAAAGGTCCAATGTGAGTACCTTAAAACGCTGGCAACTTCATCAGAGGATGATGCAGGATTTTTGGCGTCGTTGGTCGCAGGATTATTTAAACCAATTCCTGCAACGCCATAAATGGGCCAATAAAAATCCAGAACCATCAGTTGGGGAGGTCGTTTTAAGGAGTCGTTTTTCCATAGGTCGCTGGTTCAAATCCGGCTCGAAGGACCATGTATTTTATACTTCACTAAGAAGGGTCCAATTACGGCGAGGAATAAATAATATAGCACTATATCGGTATAATAGCGTATATTATATCCCAAGAACACAATAGGTTCACAATAGGTTCACACTAGAGATGTGTCCCTCACTCATGAGGTGCCTCGTTTGAGGTACTCGTGATCGCAAATTGAAAGAGTTACTCGAATTTCAACATTGAACCAACTCACTCGCTCACGCGTCCTCACTTAAAAATTGACATTGACCTTATTGACGCGAGTACTCGCGAGTGAGTATTGAGTGAGCTTAGTGATTGAATGAACCGACTTTCATAATTGTACAGAATTTATAGAATGACTTCGGCTCGTGAGGTGAATACATCGACGTACGACTCCTCGCCTCAAATGAGGGGTACCTCTTGAGGACCTCGCGAGGTAAAATGAAGTACTCCCTCAACCTCATATAAAAATGATGAGTTACCCATCACTAGTTCACACAAAAAAATAAAATTCTGATCTCTTACACTTTTCGCGGTAACGAAACCATAGCGCGATCTAATTCGACGCCAACGCCATCTATCGAGCGCGGTGACAACTCTTGACAAAAATTAATATTAGATCACGCTATGATTTCGTTCCAAACCCCAACAATGTAAATCTGTTTATTATGTTATAATAATGTTATTATCAAAAAAATATTGTCAAAAATACCGTCCTCCAAATTATGTGATAACTCTTTTCAAGTTTTCTTACAGTCTTCATATGTAAATGTATAATTATAGCTATCTCATTTTAACAGGTCTTTGGCTGATATTCCTCTTGAAGAATTTCGCCAGGCTCGATGCCGTAAAATATTTGACCTTCTTTGACGTAAGCCCAGGACATTCTTTTCGAGCTGAAGTGAACGCCAACGTCACCATCTTTTGATAACGTTATCGCTCCCGCAGTATTCCTCAGCCGAGAAGTCATTCCTATACAAAAATAGGGAATTAGAGTCGGACTCTCATATTCAGTTCCGTATCATAAAATAGCGAATGGACAAAAAAATAATTTGCATGGGAAGTCCGCACAGGCTCGAAGGACCAGAAATAGTCAAAGCATTCAATCTCAACAACGAAACCGAATACATGACTACAGGAGTTTACAAGATGAAAGTAAGGAGTGATTACGAAGTAGTCATAGTATCAACAGATCCTATTGTCATTAATATTCAGCATGGAAGAAGAACAAGTAAAAGTTGACAAGAGAAAAGAGATCTTGATGAAGGCAGTATCATCCATATTGAGGCTGAACAAAGAGGGTGCAGCAATAATAAATAAAAGAAAACTTCACCATGTTAAGTTGATAGAGAGATCCTCTAAATGTACAAAAGACCCCAACCCTCTTGCAACGGCAATGTGTCTTTTGAACAAGAAGTACCCAATAGTAGTGGACGAAAGAAAAGCATTGCGGTACCAAATGCCCAGACAATTCTTCCCCCAAGAGTCAAGTGGGATAAGAAAAGACAGCCACAGGCATGGGAAAATCCTTGCCAAACTAGAGTCAATCGATTGGTGGATTGAACACAGTCCAGTACCATCAGAAGGAGCAGTGAAAGTGATCGACCTTCTGCTGAGGCAACAAGAACAGGAGGTGGCTGCGTATTACTCAATAAATTGGGGACGGGCCAAGATCAAGTGGAATAATTCAGAGGCAAATAGTGAGAACCAAACAACCCATTGTAGATCTCCCACCCAACCTAAGAACCGCCATACTCAAAGAGGTCCTTTTTCCAGACATAACACTACCGGACGCAAGAGTGGGAACTCAGGAAGTAGAAAGTGTTAGGGAGATATTTGACATAAGTATGGAAGACAAAATAGGATTAGTCAGGCAAATCAGAGTACTCTTGAATGCGATGGACCCTAGAGAAAGATATCTGCCTGTGTTACCCAACTCTAGTAACAAACTAATTCCTATAAAACATGCCATGTTACACAACAACTTTGTCATGAGCAACATAGAGATCATTGACATGGATATAAATACTTCCTGGGAACCGATGATCGAAAATTTTGTGAGGTGTCTTTATGTTGAAGCAAAACTGTCCAACATTAGCCGCTCCGATCTAAAGGATATATGCTACAATACTACCATCATGAGAAAAAGGGTGGTGGACTTCCTTGACTTGATTGGTAACAAGAACTCTTTGGAGTATATATGGCTGAAGGCGCTATTTGAAAGAGGGTCAACACTTGAATGCAGAAAGGATGGGCTGACTACATGTCCTATGCCATCAGATTGTAGAGAATCTATCATAGGAAATGCAAAGGGGAGTGATATGAGAGTTCTGAAAGGGACACAGATGGTCAGTTTCAAATATGGTGACATAAAGGGAAAATTCACCCATAACGGACCATGGCTGATGGAATTGTCCTGCAACTTCACCACGAGCAGAGAGTTCCTGTCAATGTTGATGGGAGTAGGGGGTTACATCAAATATAGGTACACAGACACGACTTCAACCAACCAGAATAGGAATATGATGCAGATAAGGTCATTTGTGAATAAAGAGCCGCACAGGATGTTAGGAATGACACTACGAGAATACTCCGACATACCAAAAATGAAGAACGGGGAAATAGTCAAAGCATTCAATCTCAACAACGAAACCGAATACATGACTACAGGAGTTTACAAGATGAAAGTAAGGAGTGATTACGAAGTAGTCATCGTGTCAACAGGACAAGTAATAGAACTGGGTTATGGAAGAAGAGATATCCACCCTCTCCCTGAAGAAGTAGTGTGCAACTCCCCGCTGATGGTATCTTCCCAGAATATAAAAAAGACCATAAAACATGCATTCGCCTACCTGTACAGGAACTCTCAAACAGTCATCGAGAAGATACTTGAAAATGACTTCAAATGGAAAAACTCCTACTTGAATAAGTTCATCAAGGAACAAGGAAGATCAGTATCCAAACTTAGTAGAGTTTTATTGGGCAATCTGGTTGGACAGAGAGTGAAAAGTACACCTTTGATCTGTTTTATGTACTTATTCGCACATAGAGATCCCATGTCAGCTGAAATGTCACCTATGAAGTTTGTGATACCAGGAGGATACGAAGTAGATTTTGAGGCCAAATCAGGAATATGGACTTATGAACCTAGGACAATGAATTACAGGCTTTTCGGGATGAAGGTGAAGGAGGAAGTAAATCTCATAACTCGTGGTGTCATGGCAACAGGTATATTGTCAAGCTACAGACTCATATCACCGCCTACAGAGGGTCTGAAGATAACAACTGCGAGGGCACTAGAGAGGAACATCGATGAAATACCTGAGGGAACATCCCATAATGTCTATTTGAACGGGCTCTTGTATACTGCCACTAAAGATTCTTCCGTAGGCTATCACGGGGATTCCACTATCTCCAGACAATTGGGTGAGATCATGAAAAGTAGATTACGCTGGCCCTATTAACATTCGGGTATCGAAAGGTCGAGGTAATAGGTCCTATAAAGGCTATATAGCATTGTTTATATGCATGGTCACCAGAGCAGTACACTTAGAGGCGGTCAGTGAATTAAGTACTAGAGGTTTCCTGACAGCTTTCAAAAGATTCGTGGCAAGACGTGGTCGATGCAGTGACTTACATAGCGACAATGGGACAAACTTTGTGGGAGCGTCACGCGAGTTACTCTACTTATTTAACGATGAGAAGTCCAACCTCAATCCGGAACTAGCAGAGTACCTCGCTAATAATGGCACAGATTGGCACTTTATCCCGCCCCACGCACCTAATTTTGGTGGCCTATGGGAGGCAGGAATAAAATCGACCAAGTACCACCTTAAAAGGGTTATTGGGAATTCTACACTGACGTACGAAGAGATGGCAACAGTGCTGGCTCAAATTGAGGCTTGCCTCAACTCCAGGCCTTTATCGTATGTCGAGGATCAAGATAAGTGTGTCATTTTAACGCCAGGGCATTTCTTGATCGGAGAACCACCCGTTTTAGCACCAGATTCAAATTACGAAAGGTCCAATGTGAGTACCTTAAAACGCTGGCAACTTCATCAGAGGATGATGCAGGATTTTTGGCGTCGTTGGTCGCAGGATTATTTAAACCAATTCCTGCAACGCCATAAATGGGCCAATAAAAATCCAGAACCATCAGTTGGGGAGGTCGTTTTAAGGAGTCGTTTTTCCATAGGTCGCTGGTTCAAATCCGGCTCGAAGGACCATGTATTTTATACTTCACTAAGAAGGGTCCAATTACGGCGAGGAATAAATAATATAGCACTATATCGGTATAATAGCGTATATTATATCCCAAGAACACAATAGGTTCACAATAGGTTCACACTAGAGATGTGTCCCTCACTCATGAGGTGCCTCGTTTGAGGTACTCGTGATCGCAAATTGAAAGAGTTACTCGAATTTCAACATTGAACCAACTCACTCGCTCACGCGTCCTCACTTAAAAATTGACATTGACCTTATTGACGCGAGTACTCGCGAGTGAGTATTGAGTGAGCTTAGTGATTGAATGAACCGACTTTCATAATTGTACAGAATTTATAGAATGACTTCGGCTCGTGAGGTGAATACATCGACGTACGACTCCTCGCCTCAAATGAGGGGTACCTCTTGAGGACCTCGCGAGGTAAAATGAAGTACTCCCTCAACCTCATATAAAAATGATGAGTTACCCATCACTAGTTCACACAAAAAAATAAAATTCTGATCTCTTACACTTTTCGCGGTAACGAAACCATAGCGCGATCTAATTCGACGCCAACGCCATCTATCGAGCGCGGTGACAACTCTTGACAAAAATTAATATTAGATCACGCTATGATTTCGTTCCAAACCCCAACAATGTAAATCTGTTTATTATGTTATAATAATGTTATTATCAAAAAAATATTGTCAAAAATACCGTCCTCCAAATTATGTGATAACTCTTTTCAAGTTTTCTTACAGTCTTCATATGTAAATGTATAATTATAGCTATCTCATTTTAACAGGTCTTTGGCTGATATTCCTCTTGAAGAATTTCGCCAGGCTCGATGCCGTAAAATATTTGACCTTCTTTGACGTAAGCCCAGGACATTCTTTTCGAGCTGAAGTGAACGCCAACGTCACCATCTTTTGATAACGTTATCGCTCCCGCAGTATTCCTCAGCCGAGAAGTCATTCCTATACAAAAATAGGGAATTAGAGTCGGACTCTCATATTCAGTTCCGTATCATAAAATAGCGAATGGACAAAAAAATAATTTGCATGGGAAGTCCGCACAGGCTCGAAGGACCAGAAATAGTCAAAGCATTCAATCTCAACAACGAAACCGAATACATGACTACAGGAGTTTACAAGATGAAAGTAAGGAGTGATTACGAAGTAGTCATAGTATCAACAGATCCTATTGTCATTAATATTCAGCATGGAAGAAGAACAAGTAAAAGTTGACAAGAGAAAAGAGATCTTGATGAAGGCAGTATCATCCATATTGAGGCTGAACAAAGAGGGTGCAGCAATAATAAATAAAAGAAAACTTCACCATGTTAAGTTGATAGAGAGATCCTCTAAATGTACAAAAGACCCCAACCCTCTTGCAACGGCAATGTGTCTTTTGAACAAGAAGTACCCAATAGTAGTGGACGAAAGAAAAGCATTGCGGTACCAAATGCCCAGACAATTCTTCCCCCAAGAGTCAAGTGGGATAAGAAAAGACAGCCACAGGCATGGGAAAACCCTTGCCAAACTAGAGTCAATCGATTGGTGGATTGAACACAGTCCAGTACCATCAGAAGGAGCAGTGAAAGTGATCGACCTTCTGCTGAGGCAACAAGAACAGGAGGTGGCTGCGTATTACTCAATAAATTGGGGACGGGCCAAGATCAAGTGGGGTCCTCCAATAATTCAGAGGCAAATAGTGAGAACCAAACAACCCATTGTAGATCTCCCACCCAACCTAAGAACCGCCATACTCAAAGAGGTCCTTTTTCCAGACATAACACTACCGGACGCAAGAGTGGGAACTCAGGAAGTAGAAAGTGTTAGGGAGATATTTGACATAAGTATGGAAGACAAAATAGGATTAGTCAGGCAAATCAGAGTACTCTTGAATGCGATGGACCCTAGAGAAAGATATCTGCCTGTGTTACCCAACTCTAGTAACAAACTAATTCCTATAAAACATGCCATGTTACACAACAACTTTGTCATGAGCAACATAGAGATCATTGACATGGATATAAATACTTCCTGGGAACCGATGATCGAAAATTTTGTGAGGTGTCTTTATGTTGAAGCAAAACTGTCCAACATTAGCCGCTCCGATCTAAAGGATATATGCTACAATACTACCATCATGAGAAAAAGGGTGGTGGACTTCCTTGACTTGATTGGTAACAAGAACTCTTTGGAGTATATATGGCTGAAGGCGCTATTTGAAAGAGGGTCAACACTTGAATGCAGAAAGGATGGGCTGACTACATGTCCTATGCCATCAGATTGTAGAGAATCTATCATAGGAAATGCAAAGGGGAGTGATATGAGAGTTCTGAAAGGGACACAGATGGTCAGTTTCAAATATGGTGACATAAAGGGAAAATTCACCCATAACGGACCATGGCTGATGGAATTGTCCTGCAACTTCACCACGAGCAGAGAGTTCCTGTCAATGTTGATGGGAGTAGGGGGTTACATCAAATATAGGTACACAGACACGACTTCAACCAACCAGAATAGGAATATGATGCAGATAAGGTCATTTGTGAATAAAGAGCCGCACAGGATGTTAGGAATGACACTACGAGAATACTCCGACATACCAAAAATGAAGAACGGGGAAATAGTCAAAGCATTCAATCTCAACAACGAAACCGAATACATGACTACAGGAGTTTACAAGATGAAAGTAAGGAGTGATTACGAAGTAGTCATCGTGTCAACAGGACAAGTAATAGAACTGGGTTATGGAAGAAGAGATATCCACCCTCTCCCTGAAGAAGTAGTGTGCAACTCCCCGCTGATGGTATCTTCCCAGAATATAAAAAAGACCATAAAACATGCATTCGCCTACCTGTACAGGAACTCTCAAACAGTCATCGAGAAGATACTTGAAAATGACTTCAAATGGAAAAACTCCTACTTGAATAAGTTCATCAAGGAACAAGGAAGATCAGTATCCAAACTTAGTAGAGTTTTATTGGGCAATCTGGTTGGACAGAGAGTGAAAAGTACACCTTTGATCTGTTTTATGTACTTATTCGCACATAGAGATCCCATGTCAGCTGAAATGTCACCTATGAAGTTTGTGATACCAGGAGGATACGAAGTAGATTTTGAGGCCAAATCAGGAATATGGACTTATGAACCTAGGACAATGAATTACAGGCTTTTCGGGATGAAGGTGAAGGAGGAAGTAAATCTCATAACTCGTGGTGTCATGGCAACAGGTATATTGTCAAGCTACAGACTCATATCACCGCCTACAGAGGGTCTGAAGATAACAACTGCGAGGGCACTAGAGAGGAACATCGATGAAATACCTGAGGGAACATCCCATAATGTCTATTTGAACGGGCTCTTGTATACTGCCACTAAAGATTCTTCCGTAGGCTATCACGGGGATTCCACTATCTCCAGACAATTGGGTGAGATCATGAAAAGTAGATTACGCTGGCCCTATTAACATTCGGGTATCGAAAGGTCGAGGTAATAGGTCCTATAAAGGCTATATAGCATTGTTTATATGCATGGTCACCAGAGCAGTACACTTAGAGGCGGTCAGTGAATTAAGTACTAGAGGTTTCCTGACAGCTTTCAAAAGATTCGTGGCAAGACGTGGTCGATGCAGTGACTTACATAGCGACAATGGGACAAACTTTGTGGGAGCGTCACGCGAGTTACTCTACTTATTTAACGATGAGAAGTCCAACCTCAATCCGGAACTAGCAGAGTACCTCGCTAATAATGGCACAGATTGGCACTTTATCCCGCCCCACGCACCTAATTTTGGTGGCCTATGGGAGGCAGGAATAAAATCGACCAAGTACCACCTTAAAAGGGTTATTGGGAATTCTACACTGACGTACGAAGAGATGGCAACAGTGCTGGCTCAAATTGAGGCTTGCCTCAACTCCAGGCCTTTATCGTATGTCGAGGATCAAGATAAGTGTGTCATTTTAACGCCAGGGCATTTCTTGATCGGAGAACCACCCGTTTTAGCACCAGATTCAAATTACGAAAGGTCCAATGTGAGTACCTTAAAACGCTGGCAACTTCATCAGAGGATGATGCAGGATTTTTGGCGTCGTTGGTCGCAGGATTATTTAAACCAATTCCTGCAACGCCATAAATGGGCCAATAAAAATCCAGAACCATCAGTTGGGGAGGTCGTTTTAAGGAGTCGTTTTTCCATAGGTCGCTGGTTCAAATCCGGCTCGAAGGACCATGTATTTTATACTTCACTAAGAAGGGTCCAATTACGGCGAGGAATAAATAATATAGCACTATATCGGTATAATAGCGTATATTATATCCCAAGAACACAATAGGTTCACAATAGGTTCACACTAGAGATGTGTCCCTCACTCATGAGGTGCCTCGTTTGAGGTACTCGTGATCGCAAATTGAAAGAGTTACTCGAATTTCAACATTGAACCAACTCACTCGCTCACGCGTCCTCACTTAAAAATTGACATTGACCTTATTGACGCGAGTACTCGCGAGTGAGTATTGAGTGAGCTTAGTGATTGAATGAACCGACTTTCATAATT
Source organism: Agrochola lota (assembly GCA_947364205.1). Taxonomy (NCBI): domain Eukaryota; kingdom Metazoa; phylum Arthropoda; class Insecta; order Lepidoptera; family Noctuidae; genus Agrochola; species Agrochola lota. The sequence continues at coordinate 8,386,953 of OX376223.1, read as the reverse complement.
GTACAGAATTTATAGAATGACTTCGGCTCGTGAGGTGAATACATCGACGTACGACTCCTCGCCTCAAATGAGGGGTACCTCTTGAGGACCTCGCGAGGTAAAATGAAGTACTCCCTCAACCTCATATAAAAATGATGAGTTACCCATCACTAGTTCACACAAAAAAATAAAATTCTGATTTCTTACACTTTTCGCGGTAACGAAACCATAGCGCGATCTAATTCGACGCCAACGCCATCTATCGAGCGCGGTGACAACTCTTGACAAAAATTAATATTAGATCACGCTATGATTTCGTTCCAAACCCCAACAATGTAAATCTGTTTATTATGTTATAATAATGTTATTATCAAAAAAATATTGTCAAAAATACCGTCCTCCAAATTATGTGATAACTCTTTTCAAGTTTTCTTACAGTCTTCATATGTAAATGTATAATTATAGCTATCTCATTTTAACAGGTCTTTGGCTGATATTCCTCTTGAAGAATTTCGCCAGGCTCGATGCCGTAAAATATTTGACCTTCTTTGACGTAAGCCCAGGACATTCTTTTCGAGCTGAAGTGAACGCCAACGTCACCATCTTTTGATAACGTTATCGCTCCCGCAGTATTCCTCAGCCGAGAAGTCATTCCTATACAAAAATAGGGAATTAGAGTCGGACTCTCATATTCAGTTCCGTATCATAAAATAGCGAATGGACAAAAAAATAATTTGCATGGGAAGTCCGCACATGTTCTAACATTTTCTTTAGGACAACATCTCGTTTCCGATAACGTGTGTTAAGTGCAAACAAGGCTTTCTCTTATGCCTTGTTTGGTTGTTTGTACTAAGTAGCAGTAAGAACAACCTACCTTTTACTGCAATTGTTGTAGCTGTGTTTGCATCTGTGCCACACTCCATAAGCTTTACAATACTGTGAGCCAAACAATACTTCAGAATAGACTCTCCATGACCTGCAATAGGATGCAATTTAATCATTAAATTTTCTTCTGCAATTTACTTATTTGGTATAATAAAATTTGACCACTGACGTGCATACCTGTAGTGGAGACACCGCCAATAAGATCGTCGGCGTAAGTTCCGCTACCAATTTGTGGCGTATCCCCGATCCTGCCAACTGCTTTTCCACTCATGCCACCTGTACTTGTGGCGGCTGCTACGTGACCTTGAGAATCTATGGCTACAGCACCAACTGTCCCCACTCCACCCTTGAAATTATTTTGGGACATAGGCATTTATGAACGTTTTACGTATTCATTATACTAATTTAATAACTGTGGTTACCTCATCTTTAGGTCCTATTTCTGTTCTCCCAAAATCTCCATGTTTTAAGAAGTTTTCCAATGCTTTCTTTGCATTTTCACTTATCAATGATTCTGGCGGAATTGGTTTAAATCCCTGCAAATATAAAAATGATCGGTAAGTATCAAAAAGTTACGTTAGTCATTCAGATACGTGAACTTTTTTTACCTTTTCTAAAGCAAATATTTTCGCGCCCTCTCCGCCTAAAAGCGAATGTGGTGAGTCCGTAAGAACTTTATGAGCAATGCTGATAGGGTGAAGAAACTCCTTGACCAGTGTAACTCCACCAACATTCAGGTCCTGCCCACGCATGATGCTTGCTTCCATTTCGACTTCTCCTCGCAGAGTTAAAACTGATCCATAACCTGAACAGTGTTAATAGCAAATCATTAAAATGCCCCCATTCGTGGGTTTTGAATTGAAATTCTAACCAGAAAATAAGAGTTCGACTTCGAAGAAATGGACTGTGACTAGGAAGTGTTGACGCGAAAAGAAGAAGAAGATGAGTGAGTAGGCAGTGGGGTGGGCACGAGTTAGATGTGCATACATCCGCTAAATAATAGGTAAAAAATATGACAATAAAACATTAGAAAAAAAATACCAGCATTGAAGTTTTCATCTTTCTCCATAGATACAACAGCAGCTTCGACCGCATCCAAGGCGCTACCTCCATTCTTCAGGACCTCATATCCTGCTGTTACTGATGTCTTCATGCCGTCTAACTTGCCTTTCACCCGGCTTTGGGGAATATCGCCAGCTCCTCCGTGCACAATTATAATCGGTTTCATTTTCGGAACTCGATTTTCCGACTTCTCATCAATGCAACCTGCGCCTATTGTGTACGCTTGATAAACTCTGAATACACAATGTAGGACAGTTTAGTCACGCGACATTATCTATTCAACGTTCGTTATCAATTTTAGTATTATTTACATTAGATGCTACTTCCATTGTTCGTTCGTATCAATGTACCTTGTTATTCTTGTAGGTATGTTTAGGTATACAAGTTAGCAAGTTATGATACATTTATTGAACAAGATATAGGGTAATAAAATTTACTTCAATCTGATAATTTTAGTATATGTTATCATATCACTGTTATGGCTAATTGATGATGTTATTTTTTTACACTACATAGCTTATGTCCACAATAAGTGATTTTAGCAAAAGGTGGTAAAATTACATCTTTTCTTCTGTTTTTTCTGACTTTCTGGAGGCGTGCTTACAACCAGAAAAGCAAAAAAAAAAGTCGTTTTCAGATTTTCACATCGATTCTGTTCCTGTACAGCCAGCAATAGAAGTTCCTAGGTTTTATTCGTTTTTTCCAAAGTTTCAGTAGAGATAATGAATTAAAACTTGCTAATTGTTAGTGGTCTGTAAAACTGATATGTACTTTGTGAACTAAATTAGATTCTACTTAAATTAATCAAGTAGGTATTCGTATGAATCATCCAAATTTCAAATGATCAGTGCTCCAAAAGTTTGATCTTGAGAGCTACATTATTTCACGAATAAATGCATCTTTAAATTATTTACCCACATCAAATATATCACGTTCAAATAAATATTTTTGAAAATGCCGCGTTTTGTAATCATTTTGCCTCCGCGAATGACAATAAATATTCTTGTTTAGTTCACAGATTTAATGCCTGTTTGTCTGGACAGCCTTAGACTTTCTTAAGTTATTAAAATATTGAATTCAGGATTAAAATGAATAGTAAAAGCACAAAGTTATGATATATGAAGCCACAAACCTTGTTGATAATTATGTTCACATGTTGTTGACACAGATTAATGAGATTAGTGTTGTTGACCACAAGCACAGACTAAGTAGTACTACCACAAGCTAACTAGTCTGTGTTGACCACAGAGCATGTTACTTTAAGAGGCGGAACTTAAGAACATTTCAGTTTGAGCGAGTTTGTTACCAGTGTTGCCAGTACCTGCGTCGACTTTCGGACGATTCGCTACCTGAAATGGGACGATTTTTGGACAAAAAGGACGGCTGGAGAAATATTAATTTGTTACGATTGAATGAGAAAAAAGTATACCTACCTTAAAAGGCGTGAGTACTGTTATATGTTTAGGGCAAACAAATAAAAAGTGAAAAAAAAAATGTGCAATTGACACGTGTGGTAGAAGTGAAACCTAAAAAAAAATCACCACGGTTGTTGTGGTGCCTTTTCTCAAGCTTTGTACTACGCATGCGCGCACAAACACATATTAACAAACGTACAACGCTGAGGCCCAAGCAAACTCCCACTATGCCCTGGTAAACACGAGTGCAGGGGGTACGAAGCAGAGCACAAAGAGAGCCACGAATATAAGAAACACTGTATAATGCTTCCTATATTATTTTCTCCCACGTTAAGGGGCATGTGATAAGGTAACCCACGAAATTCAAATTTTATTAAGTTTTTTGCATTTTGCAGGTCAGTGTCAGGTTTTATGTTGATTAAAATATGATTCGCGACCGTAACAAATATGGTTTTACATAATAATAATCATTACAATTTGGAATACAACTCCATTAGTAAGCACAATGGTCAAATGTCATGATTTCATGAAATTGTCATTCAATGGAATTTTATGAACTTAGAGAGTTGTATTAATCATTTTTATGATTAAAATTCTGTAAATATATATTTCATACGGCCGCGAATCATATTTAAATCAACTTACAACATGATACTGACGTGCAAATTGCAAAAAAACGTAACAAAAATTGGATTTCGCGGGCCACCGTGATGCTTTCGCCTTAAATCTTATGAATTTATGTGTCCGTCTCTTTTTACTGTCGCTTTTTCGTGTCATCGACTTTCAAATCACAACGATGCTAAAAAAGTTTTCACTTATAAAAATTAAGATGATGTTCATTATTTTAATTTTGTTTTAGCATGTCTTTGGTCGGCTCAAACTTCACGACATCCTTGATTCCTGAACTCGTTGCCATCAAGGATACTAAGTAATGAATTCAGCTGAATAATCGAATGATTGTGGTTGTTTGTTTGCGTGGAAGGTACAGGCAAGCGATACGAGATCAGTGCGCGTGAAAAAAGGATGGCTGGCGATATTCGCCAGCAGTGGTCTGAAATGGCACCATGCGCGTGAAAAAAGGATGGCTGACGATATTCGTCAGCAGTGGTCTGAAATGGCACTAGTAACTTTACTCTTTGAATGGCACTCACACGCCGCGCGTTTCGCTTTTACTTACAAGTTTTACGCATTTTTGGAATAAATAAGTAAATTAATGTAATTGACTATTTGAAAAGGGACGGAAAAGGGACTGAATATATGAACGGACATCGATGGGACGTCTAAACGGAAAAAAATCGTCCCTTTTGGGACGTTCTGGCATCACTGTTTGTGACCTTCTTTAGCCAACCACATAAAAAAAAACATAGCTACCAACAAGAAAATTCTTACAAACTTGACAATAGGGATGATGCCTGGGTAAAAAAAAAACAATTCTAATTAGTCCGTCAGTCAGATAATAAAAAAATATTAGACACGTATTTTTTGCTTTTTCATATTAATAAAAAATTACTTAGATAAAACGCATTTTAAGTTGGGGAGTGGGGGTCGATAAGTCACTAGTACGTATAAAATCTACATATCGTGACGTCATGGCACATTTTGCCTCAATGTATCGCCGTAATCTTTAGATTACGTAAAAAAAGAAAAAATACGTGTCCAATATTTTTTTATAATCTCAAAGACGGGCTAAAAAAAATTTTAGTCATCATCCCTATTAAGTCCTTGAAGGTAAGAACTGTCACAGATAGGGATGCACAACGTATAGAATTCAATAAAGTTATCGATATCGATGAATGCATTCTATGCAGATAATAGTGAGGTTACAAATGTATTTATCATGAAAAATCGGTAAAATAAAACACATTATGATTTGAGTATTTATTAATTTAAATGAGCATGCAACATTGGTATCAGACCAAAATGGCTTAATTTTTTTATTTATTTGCACCAACGTCACAATTTCTTTTAGCACACCAGACTCAAATTTTTCCAAGAGCAATCTCTTGGAAAAATTTGAGTACTAGCACTACGTCTTAGTGATGCCAGGCTGCATTTAGATTTTTGTAATTGTTCCATTAACTGATTTTCCCTTGGTGTTCAATCTGTAAAGATAATTAAATTTAAGCAGAATTTTCGATGAGACGTATAAACATTTTTCTGCATATAAAACAGGGATCTTTTCTATTTGAAATGAGCAATAGAGGACAAATTAACTCAATCAATTTTGAGAATTTCTTTCTCTGTCTGTCTATTTGTTTGTAACATCATCACATGAGAAAAGCTTAATGGATTATAATGAAACTACATACTTCACTTATGGAGACGATTCCCCTTTTTGTTGAAGTCCTTTTTTCCAAAGTTGTTAGCACTTATGTTTCGCTGCTCATGCAGTTTTTCTATTGGTAGATGCACTCTTCTTAATTACCAACTGCTTTTATCCAATCTCGACAGCTGGAAGATACAAAATATAAAAAGTTACTTATATTATAACTAACTACGTTTGACTGTGAATTTATTGAGGTGCCTCGTTTGAGGTACTCGTGATCGCAAATTGAAAGAGTTACTCGAATTTCAACATTGAACCAACTCACTCGTTCACGCGTCCTCACTTAAAAATTGACATTGACATTATTGACGCGAGTACTCGCGAGTGAGTATTGAGTGAGCTTAGTGAGTGAATGAACCGACTTTCATATTTGTACAGAATATACAGAATGAGTTCGGCTCGTGAGGTGAATACATCGACGTACGACTCCTCGCCTCAAATGAGGGGTACCTCTTGAGGACCTCGCGAGGTAAAATGAGGTACTCCCTCAACCTCATATAAAAATGATGAGTTACCCATCACTAGTTAGCACTTCGTAATGTAATGTTGGTCAGCATGTCATTTTGACGTGTGTTTCTGAATGTTGGCTAAAGACGGTCACAAATTCCATACAAAAATATTTTGTTCGGAGTTTCACAGCACAGCACTGTTGTTGACCTTAACAGGTTGAATCACAGAACATGTACTCGTATACGGTTGAATTAAACAAACAAAAGGAATGAAATGAATGAATTTGATTTGATTCATCCGAAACTGTGCAGAGATCCGAAACCTTTCAGAATATTTACGGTACATCAGTAAATTTATCTAGAATACTCATAATGCAATACTTCCAAGCTCCAGTTGGCTGAAAGGACATAGTTCCCTGCCATATTTATTTTTTAGTACGTGAAAAAAATAAAATCATTTCATTCAACGAAATAAAAATGGTGGTTGAAAGTTTATGTGAAAATCGTATGAAATCATTTTAAAAATTATTTAATCCAGATGATTATTCCATAGTATTAAAAAATGTCCACTCCCGTGTCTAATCGTAAATACGGTGCCCAAAAAATACGTTTAACTAGTGAGTGCCCTGTTATCCAACCATTTCCGCTAATTGGTGTGAATATTTTGCTTCGATTATGTTTAACATTCTTTGTAATTAACTCACTTATTTATTTTGTTTTTAGTTCTATGTGCAAGAAATTTGGTCAGGAGGGACCTTTTTCGTAAGTACTATTTCACTTTGTATGAATAATAAGATTAATTCAAAATTGAGCAGAGTGTATCTTCAAGGTGAGATTCATACGACCTGCGTTGAATTTATACGAAAACAATAAGTCTGAAGGAACTGCGTCGCATTTTCAGCTAATTACAACTATGTTTGGACTCGTAAATACGCTGCCTTAACACATTCATGATCATTACTAAATTATTCTAGGTTTGCCAGACCCCTTTGCAAAAATCTCTGTAGATGGCAGTGGACAAGTGTATTCTACTAATACTGTGAAAGCAACCCTCGATCCCAAGTGGAATACACACTACGATCTGTATCTAACCAAAGGAGACGGCATTACAATTAGGTAAGTTTGATAGTTACTATACATAATTTATATGTGTTGATGAGTCCTCAAGCAATTAAGAGCTTCGTGTTGTCCTTAATTAGGTATGAAATGTTTTTGTATTTAGTTTCTTGCTCAGAATTGAATGACACAAATTCCTTGATTAAGTATTATATTGGTTGGCAGAGTTGTTTATGTCTATGAAATAATATTATGTAAAATGTATCACAAAGTCTAACAACAGTCTTAAGACTAGATTATAATATTTGATTAAAATTGTTATTCTTAGTGTCTGACTGTATCTGTGCAATGTTCAAATAATATACGTGTAGTAAGTTGACCTATATACTGCTTCATTCCTTATCTCAAATGATTCTTATCAATGATATTTGACATTGCACATCAGTTCATACTAAAGTGAAAGTACCACTAAGAATGCCACAGTGAATCTCAATTTACACGAATGCAGGAACTGATGACAAGTGTAATTATTATTTTCATGCTAAAGTTGTACTTTCACCACTTCAGCATCATTAATGTACAATTGAGGAAGTAAGCTGACCATAAGATAGTAAACAGTTATTATACCTCACTAATTGACTATAATTCATTAAAAACTGTACAATTTACAAATGTGCTGCTTTAGGATTAAAATGTTGCTGAAGATAAAAAATGTGTTACATCACAAACAGAAACGAAGTTCCTACTTAGTTTAAATTGAAGAAAAGAAAGAAAATATTTATTGAATTGTTTGGGGTTGTGTGTTGATATTTTTGAGCATAAAGTAAACATCCTTGGTTTTCTTGATTGCTATACCTAGATTTGAATTTGAAAAACCTTGCTTGTATGTGTTTGTTTGGATATTCATCAAAGGATTAGAACCCACTCCAACACCGTTAGGACTATTGTTAACTAGCATCTGCCCAGACTTTGTCTGGCTTTACTGGGATAAAAGTATCCTGTGTTAATCCTGGTTAAAAACTATGTGTGTGCCAAATTAATATAATTCAAATTCATTCAGCTGTTTTTGCGAGATTGAGTAATTAACATCCAACCAATATACAAACATTCACATTTATAATATTCGTAGGATAACCTGGTCTATGCTGGTCATCACTCAGACTAAAAGGATTTCAATATATTTCATCGTACATGACCACAATCATCACACATGCCTAGAATGTAGTATCAAGTATGTGGAAAATGCATGGGAATAAACAATATTGAAAGTTAAACCATTTCCTTTTAAAAATTTAATAAGAGATGTGTTTGTCTCTTCAAAGTCATTTTAAGGAGGCGCCCAAAGGTCCACTAGCGCCACTCCTTTAAAAAAATATTATCTCATGACTGAGAAGGAATTATGAATAAGGGCTAGTAAGGACCCTCGCTAAGTGCGTCTAGAATTTTCTAATACCTTTTATAATGTTTCATATTGATTGAGACACCAAGCAACAAAATTCGATCTAAAGAAGAAGAAGAAAATAGGATCTAGAGGAATGTGGCCGCTTCGGCCACATTCCTCTAGATCCTATTTTTTTGCATCGTGTCTCTGATATTTTTTTTTTAAAGAGTGGCGCTATTGGACCATTGGGCGCCCTCTTAAAACAGGGTAATATTATTAATAAAGGAATACAATCCTTTATGCAAATGGAAGAAATGAGAATGAGATCAAATCATCTGTTGTTAGCAATGGCTTATTTTGAAGTAATAGTAAATTATTCGATTTACAGTGTATGGAATCAACGCAAAGTCCACAAGAGACAAAATTCAGGATTCCTTGGTTGTATAAGAATTCAGCCGTCTACTGTACACAAATTGAAGGACACGGGATGTAAGTTCAAATGTTCTTTGTTCATTGTGTCAGATCACTTCTGTGTTCATAAAACTAATGAATGTGTGATCTTGAGTATCATGTTCCATCCAAATATGGCCCAGAATGTGTAGTTCGATAGTGTGTCTCATATTCAGTTTGAAAGTGTTGGTTACTCAGAAAACATTTTGTTTATCAAGCTGTGGTTATTTATGTACAGAACAATAGAAATCAAATATTTTGTTCCTCAATGTAAACAAGCTATAAAAGTTTTTATTGTTAAGTAAATTAGTTTTGTCCACTTCACGTAATTTTCAGCTTCCTGTACTGCCGAAAGAGATTGTGAATCAAATTGCGGAATTTAATGTTACCTCTCGGTTCCTTTTCCATGACCTTTAACTTACAATTTTTTTTAATGAAGAAGTTTTTTATTGACATATTTTTTCGACTCATAAAATCTATTAACATTTTATCGTCGCTTTTATTAGTACTTTAAAATGTTCAAAAACTGAATGTTGATTATTTTTGTCGATTACACTAAAAATGATGATATTTCATACAGACCAATGCCTGGAGCTATGCGAGGAGGGTTCAGGCGAGACATTCGGCGTTCGGGGACAAGTGATCGTGTCACTAGTGTCCCGAGACGCGGCACGCGGCGAGCCAGCGACCGCGGCCGGCGAGGGCTCACCCTTGGCAGTGGTGGGCCCGGCCGGCGATGTGCGGACGCCCCGTGACCCACGTGACCCTCCGCCCGCACAAAATGGGACGAGGAATCCACTGCCACAACACTGGGAGGAGAGGTTCACAGCTAGTGGAAGGTCAATATTGTTTTATATGTGTTTGTGACTGGAGAAGGGTTGTTTCTTGATGTTATTGTGATGTAAAAATGCTTAGGTTTTACGGGACTCATCACCACACACGAAGGGGTAGTTTACACGTGGGCAGGAAAACATTTTTTTAAATTCATATTTTGTTTTGTGCCTCACCCCGACCTAGCATGTGATTTGAATGCTGAGATTGAATACATGGAACATTTTTACAAAATGTTCTAAGATTTACGAGATCATCGTTCGCGTATTTCTATAGCAGTAGCCCAGATACTGAAGTGAAGTAGGTAATTAAACTCAAGAAACACAACATTGACCATTGTAGAGCTTACTACGTCAACCACGCGTCCCGCCGCACTCAGTGGGGGCGGCCCACGTGGCCGGGCTCGCCCGCGTCGCCGGCGGGCTCGTCCCCGCCGCCGTCGCCGACGCCGGCCACGACCCCCTCCACCCCCGCCTCCCCGGCGTCGCCCTCATCGCCCTCGTCGCCCTCGTCACCAGTATCACCATCCTCCGACACAGACGTCAATCATGCCACTTCCATATCTTTGAGGTTTGTATTCATTTTGTGTTCTTTATTTTAATTTTTAGAATTTTCATGTTAAGGGGGATGTACCAGGGTAGCCAGTGAAATTCAAATATTCTTGCGTTTTTTTTGTATTGATGATTTGAATGATTATAACAACGTCTGTATTCCCCGAAGGGTTAGGCAGAAGCATACCTGTAGTACATTTCAACAGTTATGTTTAAGTCCTATGTAATTGGGAGGGGGTGAGCCTATTGCTATCAACCGGGTACAACTCCAAATGAATAATCATTCATATTTAATTAACATAATTCAGTGAAAGCATTTGTTACAGACGCGAATTATATGTTGATGAATGTACAACTGTTCTTCTTTTCATGTGGTTAGAGACTAACCTGCTGTCAGAGCAGGCGCGGTCGCAGCCTAAGATTTTGGGGGGGGGGGGTCACCATGGGTGCCGAGGAATATTGGAGAAATATTTAATTGTTACTCTAAAAACTTTTTGACTATCTAATGATCAGTGATCGGAGTAGGTAGATTGAACTGGGGTCATTGATCCGAAACGTATATATTACTATGGACATTCCTCCGGAATTGGTGGATTATTTAAAAAAAACCGGAACTTATGTAGGAATTGTATTCTGCCAGAGTGGAAGGAGTCATTTGATGATTTGCCATCCTCAAAAAAAAGGTAGGAATTGTAATAAAATGAGCAATTTTATTCTTTATTATTCTTCCTATTTTTTTTTTTTGTCACGATTTGACAAAACCCAACGACTACCACTAATAATAATACCACTAGTAATAATATCACTACCAACATTAACAATATTTAATTGAATCCGGAAATACCGGAAGTACTTTCCGGAAAAATGGCTTATCCATGTTATTCTTTCTGTGTGCATTTATGATACAAGTACTAAAAATCAATCTACCTACTCCGATCACTGCTAATGATGCATACTTTTTAAATAAATATTTTTTTAACTTTCTGATCTTTTCTCACAGTTGGTCGCAGTAACTAAGCTAGGGTACTTTACGATGCTGCCAAATTGGTCACCCTGGCTTTTTGATAAATAATAAATATTAGGACAGTAGATTATATAGGGTGAGAAGAGCGAGCGAAGCTAACTCGATAATTTTAATACCCCGTCTCGGATAGGTTTGGATTTGATATACATTTTCAAACAGAACTAAGAGTTACATTGTCGACTTATGCAGGAAAGGCCAAGCAAATATGAAAATATAGAATGTAAGAGCGAGCGAAGCAAGCTCTAAAATTTTGCACACTCGGATACGTTCGATTTTCTTTTGATCATTGTAAAACCACAAAAAATTACTCGCATTGTCGACTTATGAAGAAAAGCTCAAGAATCAAGAGAAGCGAGCGAAGCGGGCTTTAAAATTAAATCACCCCGCCTTGAATAGGTTCTGTTTTCTTAGGATTTGATTGACATTTTTAAACAGAACTAAGAGTTACATTGTCGACTTATGCACCAAAGGCCAAGCAACTATAAAAATGTAGAATACAAGAGCGAGCGAAGCGAGCTTAAAAATTTTGCACTTTCGGGTACGTTACATTTTCTTTTGATCATTCGAAAAGAACTAAGAATTACTTGCTTTGTCAACTTATGAAGAAAAGCTCAAGAGTCAAGACAAGCGAGCCTCAAAATTTTTGCACCCCACCTTCAATAGGTTCGAGAAGAAAAGCTTAAATTCGTTTTACAGCAGTTTAGGTTTTCAAAGCTGGCCCTAACCCGAGTGTAGTGATACCCAAATTCCCGAGTTTGCTTAACAGGTATTTTTTATATTTTTAGGGTTTCATACCTCAAAAGGAAAAAACGGGACTCTTATAGGATCACTTTGTTGTCTGTCTGTCAAGACCCTTTTTCTTAGGAACGCGTGGACGGATCAAGCCGAAATTCATATTAAATACCCAAGTCTACTGTCCCTTGGAGCTGTGACTACTTCTAAGCCAACGCATTCAAAAGATACAGCCGTTTATGCTGCAAATTTTCGACACTCGCAAGGGAATCAAAACCTAGGGTACTTCCCGTGAACTCAGAATCTTGAAATTTGGTACGAAGCAACGTCTTATAGCACCGATAAAGGAAAAATTGCGAAAAGCATACATTTTTAGTTACATCATATAATAAAAATATTTTTAGTACGTAACCCTCGGTGCGCAAGTCCGACTCGCACTTGGCCGGTTTTTTTTGTATAGAATGCCCGTCTCGGTCACTGCGGCTCAAGTAACTAAAGTTTTTAGTTAGTAAGACACGTAAATCATTCAAGTTGTCGATTGCTTCAATGATTTTGGGGGGGGTAATGACCCCCAGCACCCTCCCCCCTCGGACCGCGCCTGTGTCAGAGTTTTAAAGCCGCCCATGGGCCTCTGACTTGGCGTCACATGCCATCGAGAAATATCTCACAGGCATGCCGGTTTCCTCACGATGTTTTCCTTCACCGTTTTTGAAGCAAGTGATAATTATACAATACGCTCATGAATCCGAAAAGTCAGAGGTGCGTGTCTTGGGCTCGAACTCGAGACCTATGACTTTGCAGTCTGACGGTCACACCACTGTTCAATGCTCATTAAACAACCTAATAGCGACCCGTCAAATGCAAAATAATAAAAATAAAAAATTGTTGTCTACCCTGGCGCTTTCGCCTAAAGTTTTCTAGATGTTTGTGTAAACTATTCTGTTATGGTGGAAGTTCACGTAAATGAGCGTTGTAAGAGACAAGCAGTCGAGGCTTCGTCACGCAGATATGAGAGAGGAATTCGGTAAAAGGATAGTGGATATAATGTCCCCACCATGAATAAAGACCTGAAATTGTATTCGGAAAGCTCTTTTCCAGACTGACCTTATTCAATGTCAGTTGGTCTCTAAGCAAAAAAGTTACAACTCAAATAAAAACCTATTTAGTTAACACAACAATGTCATTGCGGTACGGTCCAAGGCCAGTCTTATTGTTATTTTCATTGATTCATGGTAAATAGAGTCTGTGTTCGTTCACTGATCAAGTGGACAAGAAGTTAACTATGTTTCCAGCATCATTTGCAGTTTTAATTGCTCAACTGTATTTTTTTTTAGAAAACTCTTAGATAGGAAACTCCTTTTTCTTTTTCTCTGTTTTTATTAAACTTAGTTTGTCCGAAACCGCTCATTCGTCAGTGCAGGCCGCTCATTCGTCAACGCTCGCGGCGTCCCACCCTCCGCCTCGCCGCGCATTCCTAAGGCGGTTTCGGTCAAACTATAATAACAAATACACGTTTTCACTTATAATACAAATAAATAAAAAAATTCTGCACATTAGCTAAATTACACTATAGATCCATCAGTTGTTGCTTAAGAAATGTGAGCAAAAAAATTAAGTAAAAAAGTATTTTTTAATAAAAAATGTATTTGTTTGTTGTAGACCAGAGCCGCAGCCGCAGACGGCGGTGCGGTCGCGCATCCCGACGGCGACAACTCCGCCCGCGGGTTCGGCCGCCGGCAACCCGTCTGCGGGAATCACGCCCTCCACGCCTATTGCTGCCACTGACCTACCGCCCGGCTACGGTAAGAAAGAAGTCTTATGATTACAGAAGTATATTTGTCTTGTGAATGATTTACCGCAGTGCACCATTATAGTCTGTTCCAAAAGTATCTGATAAAAATGTAAACGAAAAGATCAGTAAACGTACCCGTGGCTCCCAATTTGTATTGCAGAAACTTGAGTGAATAATTATTTGAATACTTAATCCCGAAATTCTAATTTTAAATCACCCGATGTTTTGCATGTGACAATTGAGGTTAATTTTATAACCTCAATTAACGTCGATGATTTTTTTAATTACAATTTAACAATGTTATTCAAACAATAATTTTTGGTAAAGGTGGTGAGATATAAAGTTGAAACCTTCTAAATACACTGAACGTTTTTAGAACTGGTCACTTTAAACGATATAATAAAAAAAAATGTTCAAATTTTGAAAATGGAACTCTTTGCCAATATTATTGTGTATGTCATTTGTTTACGATTTGGCGGCAAATTGAAAATTGTCTGTGTCACATCAGCATGAATTTAACGCGAGAAAATTTTCGTACTATGATTTTTTATGACTTTCGATGTCATTTGAGTCAACAAGAAAATTATGATAGACTTCGAATTGGCCTTTCACGATGAAGCTCCACTCGTGCCACTGTTTACGACTGGTTTAATGAGTTTAAACGTGGTCGCACTAATCTCACCGATGATTTGCGTGAGGGACGGCCTTCTACGGCGACGACTGAAGAAAACATCAGGTTTGTGCGGCGTATGATAGAGACTGACAAAAGAGTGACTTATCAGCAGATTCGGACAAGCTTAGGCATCGGTATGAGTCAAGTGCACAAAATCCTCCATGAACATTTAGCGGTCAGGAAGCTTTGTGCCCGGTGGATACCCCATAATTTGACAGAGGCCCAAAAACTCCGTCGTGTTGATTGGTGTCGTGAAATGGTTCAAAGATGTAACGGAGGTGACTCAAATGCTGTGTTCGACATACTTACGGGTGACGAAAGCTGGATTTATTGTTATGATCCTGACACTAAGAGACAGTCTGCAGTCTGGGTGTTTCCTTCCGAGGAGTTGCCAACTAAAGTGAAGCGAGGTCGAAGCGTGGGAAAAAAGATGGTGGCCTCGTTCTTCGGAAGGACAGGTCATTACGCAACAATTGTTTTAGAGGATCGAAAAACAGTTACTGCAGAGTAGTGTACTACTCTGCAGTAACTAACAAATGTTTGCCACTTGTCTTGGAAAAAGTTCGGGAGAAACGACTCGCAGTAGGATCCTCCTTCACCACGACAACGCCTTGTCGCACACCACCAAGCAAACAATCGACTACTTGGCGACGTCAGACGTGGAATTACTGGGTCACCCGCCCTAAAGCCCCGACTTGCCCGACCTTGAATTTTTTATTTATTTCCGAAAATAAAAGAAAAACTTCGAGGAAAACGTTTTTTGGACGCCGAGGAAGCAGTGGATGCGTTTCAAAATGCCGTCGAAGAGACCCCTAAGGACGAGTAGGCAAAGTGCTTTTCTCAGTGGTTCCATGAGATGCAGCGATGTATTGATGTAAATGTTCACTATTTTGAAAAGATATAATAAAACTAATAACTTCATCCTCGTACAGATGAATGTGTTACTAATTTACGTAATTACCTTTTGTGAGTGATTGTGTAAGAATTTAACCTGAACAGGGTCTGTTTACCTATTTATCAGATACTTTTGGAACATACCATACATTAGGGGGCGTTCTAATGACACTACCACACAGTATAGTAAACCCGTTATTATTTTAGTATACTCCTAGCGCGGTCATATACAAACAAACCACATTGTTTAATGTGAGATATTACTTCACTATGACAGCATTAAAAACATGTATAGTACTCTTGTCTTTGTTAGTCATTCGTTATAGGTACTAACCGTGAAAATTATGACCATTTTTTTCATGTTGTAGGCCAGGATGACGATTGCTGGTTTAAACTTTCACAACAAAAGAGGTTGTTTCAGTCTATCTTGTTAGTATTACCCTTTTATACAAAATACTAGCTGCTGCCCGCGGCTCGACCCTAATTCTTTTTCTAAAATAAATGTAGTCTACGTTACTCCGTATAGCATTAGCTATCGGCCAGTGAAAGTCCCGTCAAAATCGGTTCAGCCGTTTCGGAAAATAGCCAGAAAATACAAACAGTAAAAAAAAAGTTTTTTTGTTGTTAAAGTACTGTTTATACTTTCATATGCATTTAGGGAAAAGCTGTTATTTTGACATTTCAAATATAAACTTCTTTATTTGCATAGATAGATATGTGGAAGATAATGGAGGAGACCTTTGCCCAGCAATGGGACAGTGAATAATAATAAAAAACTGGGAAATGTCACAGGTTTTGATTGGTCAAAAACTTGATCATTATTGAATGCTATACATGATTTAATGAAGGACGTATTATGTAGTAAAGAACTCATTATACTCGTAACATTAATTTGTATTCAGTACATACCGCGATGACCTAACAATGTTATAGTATAACGACACATTGTTACCGCCTCATTAGTCTAGTTGTCGCAAGTGCGGCTGCCAAGTACGAGGCCTTGAGTTTGGTTCCCACAATTGGATTTTTTTATCATTGAATAATTGATGAATAGATTCTCGGGAGGCCAGGAGGTAATCTACCCAGTTTAAGGCGATTGAAGCATGGTCGCGACCTTTGTCGAAATCAAATTATAGAAATGTGACAATATCTGTGATGATTATTATAATTTTTAAATCTGCGTACAGTCAGCTAGCTAGCTAGCTATACAGGTCCAGGCCAAGTTTGGGGGTTAGGATAAGATTCTTGGCAATACATTTGTGTGCTATATAATTACGACCTACTTGTTTGTAACATGTATTTTGTCAATTTTTTATTTTATTATTTAGCTCTTTTCCAAAGGACCTTTCAGAAACGGCCAAAAAAAAATAAAAAAAAGCGGAAAAAAGCTACTAGTAGCGATCATCATGACTGTGATATTTCAGTCATGATGACGGGTGGGCGTTTTGGGGGACTGTCTTATGTAATTTTGACGTTCGAAAAGTGCTGATTCTCAGCCTAGTTTGAATTAATGACATTTGAATAGCTTGGAATTTTCACAAGTGTTTCTTACATAACGAAAGTGAGCACACTAAGGAAGGATTTTTCAAAATTCTTCCCATAAAGACGTTAAATGGGGGGGTTAATATCTTTGTGCGGAAGTTCGTCATTTTTGCCGATGGGAACTTCCATTGGGCATATGGCTTATTTAATTTTTATCAAAGAACATATATAACATTTCCGTTTCTACATTCCAGAGATGCGCACCACGGCCCAAGGCCAGGTATACTTCTACAACTCCGGCACCGGCGCGTCCACGTGGCACGACCCGCGCGTGCCGCAGCACCTGCGGCACTGCGCCGCCGCCGCCGGGCCCCTGCCGCCCGGCTGGGAGATGAGGCACGCGCCCTCGGGCCGACCATACTTCGTGGACCATAATAATAGGACCACGCAGTTCACTGACCCCAGGCTGGCGCTGTCGGCTAGACTTGTGAGTGTTCTTGAATTCCTTTTGTTTTAAAACCGTCACTGTGCCGTCACAGCCGCCCGGCTGGGAGATGAGGCACGCGCCCTCGGGCCGACCATACTTCGTGGACCATAATAATAGGACCACGCAGTTCACTGACCCCAGGCTGGCGCTGTCGGCTAGACTTGTGAGTGTTCTTGAATTCCTTTTGTTTTAAAACCGTCACTGTGCCGTCACTGCCGCCCGGCTGGGAGATGAGGCACGCGCCCTCGGGCCGACCATACTTCGTGGACCATAATAATAGGACCACGCAGTTCACTGACCCCAGGCTGGCGCTGTCGGCTAGACTTGTGAGTGTTCTTGAATTCCTTTTGTTTTAAAACCGTCACTGTGCCGTCACAGCCGCCCGGCTGGGAGATGAGGCACGCGCCCTCGGGCCGACCATACTTCGTGGACCATAATAATAGGACCACGCAGTTCACTGACCCCAGGCTGGCGCTGTCGGCTAGACTTGTGAGTGTTCTTGAATTCCTTTTGTTTTAAAACCGTCACTGTGCCGTCACAGCCGCCCGGCTGGGAGATGAGGCACGCGCCCTCGGGCCGACCATACTTCGTGGACCATAATAATAGGACCACGCAGTTCACTGACCCCAGGCTGGCGCTGTCGGCTAGACTTGTGAGTGTTCTTGAATTCCTTTTGTTTTAAAACCGTCACTGTGCCGTCACAGCCGCCCGGCTGGGAGATGAGGCACGCGCCCTCGGGCCGACCATACTTCGTGGACCATAATAATAGGACCACGCAGTTCACTGACCCCAGGCTGGCGCTGTCGGCTAGACTTGTGAGTGTTCTTGAATTCCTTTTGTTTTAAAACCGTCACTGTGCCGTCACAGCCGCCCGGCTGAGAGATGAGGCACGCGCCCTCGGGCCGACCATACTTCGTGGACCATAATAATAGGACCACGCAGTTCACTGACCCCAGGCTGGCGCTGTCGGCTAGACTTGTGAGTGTTCTTGAATTCCTTTTGTTTTAAAACCGTCACTGTGCCGTCACAGCCGCCCGGCTGGGAGATGAGGCACGCGCCCTCGGGCCGACCATACTTCGTGGACCATAATAATAGGACCACGCAGTTCACTGACCCCAGGCTGGCGCTGTCGGCTAGACTTGTGAGTGTTCTTGAATTCCTTTTGTTTTAAAACCGTCACTGTGCCGTCACAGCCGCCCGGCTGGGAGATGAGGCACGCGCCCTCGGGCCGACCATACTTCGTGGACCATAATAATAGGACCACGCAGTTCACTGACCCCAGGCTGGCGCTGTCGGCTAGACTTGTGAGTGTTCTTGAATTCCTTTTGTTTTAAAACCGTCACTGTGCCGTCACAGCCGCCCGGCTGGGAGATGAGGCACGCGCCCTCGGGCCGACCATACTTCGTGGACCATAATAATAGGACCACGCAGTTCACTGACCCTAGGCTGGCGCTGTCGGCTAGACTTGTGAGTGTTCTTGAATTCCTTTTGTTTTAAAACCGTCACTGTGCCGTCACAGCCGCCCGGCTGGGAGATGAGGCACGCGCCCTCGGGCCGACCATACTTCGTGGACCATAATAATAGGACCACGCAGTTCACTGACCCCAGGCTGGCGCTGTCGGCTAGACTTGTGAGTGTTCTTGAATTCCTTTTGTTTTAAAACCGTCACTGTGCCGTCACTGCCGCCCGGCTGGGAGATGAGGCACGCGCCCTCGGGCCGACCATACTTCGTGGACCATAATAATAGGACCACGCAGTTCACTGACCCCAGGCTGGCGCTGTCGGCTAGACTTGTGAGTGTTCTTGAATTCCTTTTGTTTTAAAACCGTCACTGTGCCGTCACAGCCGCCCGGCTGGGAGATGAGGCACGCGCCCTCGGGCTGACCATACTTCGTAGACCATAATAATAGGACCACGCAGTTCACTGACCCCAGGCTGGCGCTGTCGGCTAGACTTGTGAGTGTTCTTGAATTCCTTTTGTTTTAAAACCGTCACTGTGCCGTCACAGCCGCCCGGCTGGGAGATGAGGCACGCGCCCTCGGGCCGACCATACTTCGTGGACCATAATAATAGGACCACGCAGTTCACTGACCCCAGGCTGGCGCTATCGGCTAGACTTGTTTTTTACTTCGACACGCTTGTGACAAAGTGCCACCGCCCTGTTGGGCAACCCACGGTACGAACACACTTTGTAAGACCACTGTAACAAGACTACTATTACTGCAGCTGACTAACTCTTGGCCATTGATGTAAATCAAGGGCCTCTCAATCCCTCACCATACTTACGTCGCGCGAAAAGTGTCACTTCTGAAATGAGCGAATTCGCTCATTTCGAACATCATTTCCTCATTCGTCATAGTTCGTGACACATCGGAGTAACTTTCTCGTTTTTAATACACAGAGCTGTAAGATGCCTTGTTGTGCCTTCAGGAAATGTACCAACAACTCCAAAAATACAAACAAAGCTAAAGGTATTACTTTTCATGCGTAACAATTTTTTTTTCAAATTTATTACGATTTCAAAAATAAATATTATGACGGATGATGACATATAACAAAAATTTCGTTCCCTTGACAACGAACGATAGGGTAGTGTAGCGTTGACAAAAAAAGTTTAAAAGAATTTAAGAAGTATGAAGGTTACCTTATAATTTTAAAATATTTTTAAAGCCGGATTTTTTTAAAGTATTTTTTTTTTAGATTAACTTTTCTTTGCAACTATGTTTTCGAATACAAATTTATAGGTACATAAACAATTTAATAAAACGTTAAATTTAATAAAGTTATGGCAACAATATCAACCCCCACATGGTAGCATTCACTCAAACATGTTTTCAATAAATTAGCCCGAGTCTCGGCTGATAGTCCGTTACCTAAAAATATGCCACTGGGATTTTCCAGCTTTTGTTCATGCATACTAATATTAATAGATACGCCTGAGTCGCTATTTCGCACGATTTTGCCGAGCCAGCACCGAAATCTACGACGCCTGCAGTCTTCTTTCCAGTCCACGTAGTTTGGTGGCGAAGAGCCATCTCGTCAGCAATTAACGTGCAGAATATTCGCTGATCACAATTTTTTATTTTTTTTCCAAAAACTAGCGCTTGCTCATTAAAGCCAAGATCACCCAAACTGTTATCGTACCATTTTCCTATGTCGCGAGGGTGTGGCAAAGATCCATTAAATATTTTTCTTGATTTTTTTAATCAGCCTGTTAATAAACTCTACCGCTTCTGCTTTTAAATTAAATTCAATTAAAATATCATTGATAAAGACTATAAAACAAACATTTTATTATTTCAAAACAACCTCGTTTTGAAATTAAGTACCCTTTTTAAAACGAGTATGCTGGCGGTACAGCGACAATTCTCTACATCATTGTGTGACAGATGACAACTTAAGCACAAATGCGGTCATCTTTTGATGCAGTAAGGCGTATCCTTCGGTATAAATCGATGCTCTTGGCTAGTTTTCCGGGATTTACTAGTTTTGTTGGGCTTCTTTGTTATAAGTAGCCATCTGCCGTATCCCTTACAATAAAATAAATAAGTGATTTCACAAAACTAACATGAGATTCAACAGCAGATTTACAATATACGTAGTCGGGCCATAAGTTCTGTCACATAGGTAAAATTTCGAATTTAGAATGCAAGCCGAGGAAAATATTATGGGCATTCGAAATTTGAATATTTAAAGAAAATAAAAACAAAGGGTTTCTGGAATTTTGTTCATTTTCTAAAATGGAGTGGACGCGCAAAGAAGACAGAGTCGCAGTAATTGCATTGCATCGTTGCGGTCACGCGCCAACTGAGATTTTCAAACTGCTGAAAAATTTGAAAATTCCACTGAGATTTATTTATCGTACTATCAAACGATTCAGGGAAGATTCAAGATTAGAAGATAAACAAAGGAGCGGTCGACCTCGTACTGTTCGGACTCCAGCGGTCATCAAAGCAATGAAGGCGTGAATCCAACGAAAT
Organism: Agrochola lota; assembly: GCA_947364205.1. NCBI lineage: Eukaryota > Metazoa > Arthropoda > Insecta > Lepidoptera > Noctuidae > Agrochola > Agrochola lota. The sequence continues at coordinate 8,365,504 of OX376223.1, read as the reverse complement.
CCTGTCCGCAAGCAAAAAATGTTGGCTCTGCAGATGGGACTAAGCAGAATTACTGTTAAAAGGGTGTTAAATGAAGACCTAGGTCTGCGTACTTATAGAAAAAAAACAGCACATCTTCTTAACACACGGCTGAAGAAAATCAGACTCGAAAGAAGCCGGGTTTTGTTAAGGCGGTACGCGGGAAAAAAATACCGCGATATACTTTTTTCGGACGAAAAAAATTTTTATGTTGAGGAGAGTTTCAATAAACAAAATGATAAAGTGTATGCACACTCTAGTGAAGAAGCGAACAAACGTGTGACACGTGTTCAGCGTGGTCATCACCCTTCGGCATTCATGGTTTGGCTTGGGGTGTCCTATTTAGGTCCAACGGAGGTCTTTTTTTGTGACAAAGGAGTGAAAACTAGTGCCCTCGTATATCAAAACACAGTCCTAACAAACATTGTGGAACTTCTTTCACAAACAATGTTCGAAAACAGGCACTAGGTATTCCAGCAAGATTCTGCGCCGGCTCATAAGGCGAAAAGTACCCAAAACTGGCTCACGACCCGTGGAATCGACTTTATCAGGCATGAGGATTGGCCCTCATCCAGTCCAGACTTAATCCCTTGGATTACAAAATATGGCAGCACTTAGAGGAGAAGGTTGCGCTAAACCCCATCGCAACTTGGAGTCACTTAAAGCATCCTTGATTAAAGCAGTCGCCGATATTGACATGAATGTTGTGCGTGCTTCGATTGATGACTGACCTTGCAGATTGAAGGCATCGAAGCAAGAGGAGGACATTTCGAATAATTTTAATGTGGTTTAAATCTGTATTTTATACCCTTTTATTTGATATATAAATGGTTGTAGTGCGTAACTCATTGTGTCATTTATTTAACTTTCCATATGTGACAAAACTTATGACCAGACTACGTAGTTATGCTTCCAGAATCCGTGGATTAATTAGTATTAGTTCTTTCTCCAGATTACCTACTGACAAGTTATATGAGTTTATATAATTGTTTTATTCTATTTTTTTATTTGACTTTTTAAGTCCAGCTATTTTAATTTTATTTTATTTATTGTTGACATAATCTACTCATTACAATGTTTTATTTAATGAGTTGTATTGCAATATGTGGTTAGCTAGTGAGCTCGACAATTGATCATATTATTTATTGTTATTAGTAATTAACTGTTTGTTTTATTTATTTTATCTCGATGGTCCTAGTTTATCATTTATAACTTCCAGTTACAACTATATGTAAGCGGGCACGCCCTTTATGCCTGGAGGCTTTTATTTAGATATTAAGTTCTGTTTACGTTTAGTTTTTATTTCTGCCTGAGTATAGTTCTCGATGATTTTGTGTGGTATATTGGCGTGTGCTAGCTAACATATGGGTAATAATTTAAATTATGTTTTGTGTTGCGTAATGTAAATTATTTTGAATACTATTATATAGAATCTTTTGTTCTTCTAACTGAACAGACAGCTGTGCTGCTAGGGAGTTTGTTGCGCCACTTCTTCTTCCCAGCGAATGCACTAGGAAGTGGTGAAGGGTGGGCGTTTTGGGGGACTGTCTTATGTAATTTTGACGTCCGAAAAGTGCTGATTCTCAGCCTAGTTTGAATAAATGACTTTTGAATTTTGAGTAAACTCATATACATCATGATAACCGTTACCAAACTGCCTAAGATCCTCACCTCATCACAATCGCATTTCCAGCCTCAACCCGACCCGGCAGTACCACCGTCACAGCCGGCAGTAGCACCGCCCGCGCCGGCCGCGGAGCCGCTCGACTCAGACGCACTGCCCAAATACAAGCGAGACTTGGCGGCCAAGGCAAGGGTGCTGAGGGCCGAGCTGCAAGCATTGCAGCCCCAGACTGGACATTGTAGGATAGAGGTGGGTCATTATATCGAAGAAATAAAAGTAATAAAATAGTTTATTCTGCAGAAATACAACGTAGGTACTTTCCAAATTTATACAAAGTAATAAGCCGAAATCCCAGTTTTCGAAATAAAAATATTAATTAAAAAGTTATAAAATACTGGGAAGTTTCCAATTTTCTCACTGCAGAATAATGTTATACTCAAACAAACTGATCACGGACAAGTGCTTGTCATTAGATGTCATATTGTGACTTTTTCTTTTTATCTGATGGCAGGCATGCCAATGTTAGTAGTAACCGCCGTCTATGGAAATCTTCATTACCAGCACGCGTAGCATAATAACCATAGAAGCTGGTTTTGTCAACGGAAGAATAGACAAAATCACAGATAAACAATCATATTCTAAACGTAATTTTGTCTATTCTTCCGTCGATTGTGGTAATGGTAGGCTTAATAACTTCCCAAAACGTTCGTTTCACTTACTAACAACAAACAAATGGAACAACAACAAATGAAACTTTGCAGGTATCCCGTAACGAAATACTAGAGGAATCGTACCGGCTCGTAATGAAGTTACGAGGCAAGGAGCTGCGAAAACGTTTGCTGGTGAAGTTCCGCGGCGAGGAGGGGCTGGACTACGGCGGCGTGGCGCGCGAGTGGCTCCATCTGTTGGGGAGGGAACTGTTCAACCCGCACTACGGACTGTTCCAGTACGCGAACGCAGGCGACGATCGATACTCGCTGCAGATTAATGCTGATTCTGGGGTAAGGACCGTGGTACTTTAATAGCCTTTTGAAAAGTTGGAAGAGATTTGTTTCCTTAATCACTTTAGGTAATTGATTATAGAATTGTGCTCCCTTATATACGACAGTCGTTCTACCGTAGTTTGTTCTCGTTGCTGTTAGAATTAAATATATGATTAGTCTGCATATTCATGCACTTTTGAACTTGCATTCTTTTTGTAAATGTTATACAGCAGACATCTTCCAGCTATTACCTCCATTATCTGCTTACTAAAAATTATGCAAAAAATATCTATTTACTTTCACGCCTTGGGAGCGTCATAGTTCCCAATTATTTGATTTCATTCAATTTTCTTTGCACAGGTGAACCCAGAACATCTTTCATACTTCCACTTCGCGGGCCGCATTCTCGGCGTGGCGTTGTTCCACGGACACCAGCTCGACGCGGCATTCACCGCGCCGTTCTACAAGCAGTTGCTCGGCAGACCGATCACACTCCGCGATATTCGCGACGTGGATCCTGAACTACATCGTTCGCTGTCCTGGATGCTGTAAGTATAGTGGACATTTGTTTTATTTTACCATAAAAGACACTATGATATCGACATTAGTTTAGTTTTCTATCAGTGAAAACAATTTTGTAATCGGATCACTTCTTCCAGATATTACGTTCTAGAAACATTCGAAAACTAATATATTTCGTTATGATTCCAGGGAAAACAGCATCGCTGGCGTGATCGACACGACTTTCTCAGTGGAATGCTCGTCGTTCGGCGCAGTCCGCAGCGTGGAGCTGCGGCCGGGCGGCACCAACGAGCCCGTGTCGGACGCCAACAAGCGCGACTACGTGCGCCTGTACGTGGCGCACCGCTTCACGCGCGGCGCCGAGCGCCAGTGGCTGGCGCTGCAGCGCGGCCTGGCCGACCTCATCCCGCCCCAGCTGCTGCGGCCGCTGTCGCCGCGCGACCTGCAGCCGCTGCTGGCCGGCCGCGCCGACCTGGACCCGGCCGACTGGCGCCGCCACACGCGCCTCAAGCACGTGGCGCCCGACGCGCCCATCGTGAGCTGGTTCTGGGAGATCGTCGAACACTTCGATGCGGAGATGCGCGCTAGGCTGTTACAGTTCGTCACGGGATCCCGGCGCGTTCCTCTGGCGGGCTTCCGCGCCCTGCAGGGCTCGACCGGCGCGGCGGCTCCGCGGCTCTTCACGCTGCACCTCGTAGCGGATGCGTCTCCCGACTCGCTCCCGAAAGCCCACACTTGTTTCAATCGTCTCGACTTACCGCCTTACCCGAATAAGGAGAAACTCCACGATAAACTCAAACAGGCGGTGCTCGAAACGGCTGGCTTTGCCGTCGAATGATACCGATATTATTAATACGTGGGTCTTGCTTACTATATGATATAAACAAGGCTATTTAAGAATTTAATTCAAAATGTGTTCATTTAAAATCTGTGTCGCCTTTCAGAATTTTATGTATTTCGGAGGATTGTGATTTTACGGTGTAAATATTACTGCAAATTGTGAATACTAAAGAAACTAGTCTGGATTGTATTGAAATAAAGACAGTTATAATGAGACTGAGGAATTTTCTGGATGAGATGTCATGACAAAATTGTTTTGCCAGGGAGTTACATTGAAGACTTGAGTGCTTTTTCACGATAACATTATGATATGAAACCAGGCCAGATATAGAACTCATTTATTTTAAAGCACTAACATACTTAGTTTAGGCCTTTTTCTTTGTCTTTTGCTGCTAAAAAAGTTTGTTTATCTACAAATCAACTATTACAAGAATGAGTGGACCCTCTTGACCCAAGAATTTATGCACATTTAATCGCTGTATGGCTAGCTATAATAACGCTCAAATCTATGTTGTTTATTTACTTTTCTTAATTTAGTCTTAACTCCATCAGAATGTATTATCTATTTATTTACACCAATATTTCCAGTGAAGCAAACATTTATTGGGCTTCCGTATTTTTTCAAGTTAAATAATTTAAATAAAGCAATAGCAATGTTACAACAGTAGTTTTCGTATCTAAGTCGAATTATAAATATAACTGCATAATAACATAAGTTCTATTTTGCATGTACAAAATAGATGATAATGAATTAGGTATTTGAAATATTTTTGTAGAATATATTTGTATATAATTTTAATAAATCAGTACAAATGAAAAATTATGCTGACATTATACACGTGTACTTTAGCATTGTAATAACTTTGATTTTCGAAATTATGTGAAGGCGAATGCTCATGCTTTGGTGCCTTATTATGTTATTATATAAACATAAGTATTGTATTTTCGATTTCAAAACGTAAGTGAATGATTTTATTATTTATGACTGAATATTCCGTTTTATTCGACTTCTAACATGTAACTTCCGATTTATATGAAATGTGTATGATAATAATCTTGTATTTTAAGGATAATAACTCGAAAACGACATTATTTTTAATCAAGTTTGTATTATCTATGTTTTGGCAAACATTTACTTTTGCTTATAATTTCGATCAAATATGATATTCCGAGTGGGAGTCACGTCTCATCTATTGAAGTTTTTTGCTGAAAATAGACACACTCAATTCCATAATGATAATATTTTTAAATATTGAGTATGCAGTTACTAATCTGGATAACTGACGTGACTGTTGCTAAGCCTAGAATTATAATATAGTGTTTATAAGAAGGATCAGTGCCTTTACCTGTTAAAATAAATGACTCTAATTATAAAGCAGCGACTGTCTAGTGATATAAAACTATTTATTAGTGATAATGAATATTTAAAATTATAACTATTACATTATTTTTGCAAAATATTTCGATTTTCATTTCTTGTAGCTATAGAGACATATTCGAACACACACCTGACTGCGATAAATAAATAACAATAATGGGTAACATCCTGTCTCATAGTCCATTGCTGAAAAAACCACTGAACTCGATTTTGGCCACTTCATTCATTCACTACTACTACTACGTACTACAGCAGACTCGGCAGTTCAGCACTTTAGCAGTATACAGTTTACGGGTCGTTCAGACTAGCGCGACGCGACTCGAACAATACAATTTCTAAGAAAACTACGCTATAACAATAACCGGTGTCGCGTCGCGCTAGTCAGTACGAAGCTTTACAATATTATTAGAGTTAGGATACATAAATCTTCAAAAAAAGGTATTCTTTAACTCACAAAAATCAAACATCTTTGCACTCTCTGCTGTCCGCATTTTCATTTTCGCCGCCGTAGGTCAGAGAATGAATGAATGATTGAACGAAATTAAGCAGGTCACAGAATATAAATATTTCTATGCTGTTAGTAAGATAGATGAGAATAAAAGTTTTAAAATCCTGAAATAATGCATTTATTTCCTATCTTTATGTTAAAATAATTTAAATGATGATAATGTGAAAGTAGTTTACTAATTAATATTGGTCAATGCTATAGGAAGCATGTGTTGACCTCGGAGTTTCAATGACATTATCGACTTTACACTGCAAGCCGCGCGCGGCCCGTGGCACTAGTAGTAACAACACTAATCCACATAAATAAATCGTTGCTCACGCATGCACCACGCTACTGTAGTCTGTTGTGTTTACTTGCTTGCTCTGCGTGTAATCCTGTGAAGTGCTTTTAAAGTTATAATAGCGAAGTCTTTGTTTGGGTTGTGACTCGATTTCTTTCAAAATGCCTACGAGTGCGGTGTATCAGCCTACCACAGTGACCTATGAACAACAACCCACGGATCAGCGTTGGAACTGTCCCATGAGCTACTTCTCTCGGCGTATGGCTTCTAGCTGGAATCGGGCAGTATGCATGCGTGTTGGATTATGTTTAGCGGGCAGCATGTTATTTATTATCGGTGAGAAAACATTTGCGTACCTATGAATAAAAAGAACTGTTTTGCTGTAGGCTTGTTAATGAAACGCAATCTGAATCATAAGATTGCATAAAACTGCAACACCTGAAGCGTGTTTCATAACTTAATGTACGAGACAGTGTTTTGTTTTCATTACCAAACGCATTTCATGATTACTTATTTTATCACTCATTGTTGTAGTGGTAATTTCTAATAACGTTGTGAATTGCGAACATTCCGTTGCTGACTATGAAATGAAATGTTTCATTCTATATTTTTATAAAAATTTCATATATTCAAATAATAAGAACTAAAACCTACATTTTCACAAGTCTAATGGGAATCCAATTAAAAGGATTCTTATAAATAACAACGGTAAATTAAATAATAAGCCAGATTTACTTTTAAATCTTTTGCCAAAATAGTTTCTTTGCTTTTATAAAATTATAAACAAAAATATTTTCAGCTCTAAATTGCCTTTTCGTTCTAAATTCATTTGTTTTAATTGATTATATAGCTGATATCACCTAATAATCCTGACATCCATTAATTCTATTAACAAGAATATCATGTACCTATTCGATTTAAAAAACCATTTAGTACATTAGATCAATTATATCATTTCTTGTCTAAAATTGTTTTCAGGAAAATCAATGATGTATTTTGAAGTTAATCTGTCCTTTTTATCTGATAACATTCTTATGTATTGATCCTTATCTCTTACTGCCTCATGGTTATTATGTGAATCGGAAAGCTTTTATCATGTTCCTGTATAAGTAATATTCCCGTTTGTTGTCTTATCAGGACGGGATCCCTTGGCAAACAAGCACAACCTTAGGAACAGATAACATTATGTACATATCAATATATCCCAACATGATTTACTAATCCTAACTTAGCTATCAAACAATAAATTCTCAGGTTTAAATAAAAAAATGCTGCTGATAATACATTGACTGAATATTGTAACTGTGACTAATTGTTATTATTTTCATCACCTTCAATAAAGATTGATCTTCCAATGTGTTGCAAACCATGCTACAGGCTATCAACATAGTGACTCAACCTCTGTCTGTATCTTCTTACCTAAAGTTCAGTTTTTCTGTTGCTTTCAATTTTGTCAAGGATATGACTCATGTCCTTTGAATTATTGTTAAATATAATTCGTTTTTTAATCCCAGAGACTAATATTTTGACAGGTGCAAATATCAATCTCCAAATTGAAAAAAACAAACTACAATTACTTGAAATGTCAAATTAGTCTGGGATTACAAATGATAAAATCAATGAAATTCATTCAATTTTAGAAGGTATTTATTTAGATATTTAATAGCTAGAGCCTATATTAACATACAACATGTTTTTGATGTAGTCAAGCAAGGTACTAGTCCTAAGAATCAGTAATATTTTTTTGTACCAATTCTTTAGAATAATTCCTTGTATGTATGTAGGTACCTACAAAATTATTAAATAATCCTTGGCTAGGCATGAATCAATCTGGCACATGCATGTCACAAGGTATTCTGGTGTTGCAATCATTACTAGCTACCATTCATTCAGTCAGACCTTTTGCCATACCACACCACCTACCTAATTATACCTTTTTTGTAATTCATAGCACATTACTATGTAAAACAGCAGTAACGTCGTCACCTACCACTGCAAGTGGAAATCGTCCTTAACTTAGAATAGGATTTCTTATAAATAATTACGAATTAAGATGGATGGACTGTGTGAAAGATGATATCGCTAGAAAGGGGTTGACTACTAGCGTTGCCAGGTGTCCCGATTTCCGCGGGACGTCCCGATTTTCAAGGGTCTGGGGACGCGTCCCGATTTGCACATGATCGGGACACTAAATGTACCGATAAATCAATAAATTTATTAAATACCATAATTAATAGCAAAAATAAATAAATTACACATCACTATGTCGAGTGTGATAAAGCAGTGCAAAACAAAGACTTGACGCCGCTCCAAAAATGGCACAATATTATTATGGACAATCAAGACTTTGCTAATCTTCAAAAGCCTTCTTTTAAGGCTTCAATACCGGTATAAAACGTGGCAACGGAAAGGGTATTTTCCCAGGATATGAGGCGAAACGAGAAAGCGAAGTTTGGTCTGAGAGGCGAAACCGTTTGACACTCGAGCATGTCAAAGCAGAAATTCAAATTAATACCAACTTTAACATGACTTCCAGTGAATTTTATAACTACGTTATGAAAAACAAGGCAATCCTACAGGCAGCAAAATGTAACGAAAAAAATATTTTAATAAAAAAATAATTAATTACATAAACTTATAAACAGCGTCAATAATTATTACCTAAACTACGATTTTATTGTAATATTTTGTAATTTCTACTAGTCCAGCAAGTCTGACTATTATTATAAAATTAAATTCAGAATTACTAGTAATATTAATTGCGAAACGCAAAAAGTTAAACCTTAATTTAAAAAACCTTGTTTTTTTATTGTCCCGATCTACAACCCTAAATCCCGATTTGTTTTACCTTTTGCCCCGATTTAAAACAAATCGGACCTGGCAATACTTGACTACCGAGATGACGACTAATAGAGAAGTATGGAAGAAAGGGACATATTGCGCCGACTGCAAATAAATTAGGGATAAGGACAGTAAAATAATAAATAATTACGAATTTACGACGATCGTTTCTTGGATCGCCCGCGTCGTTACTCGCACATCATAATTCACTGAAATGAACGATGGCCTTCTCATTCTCACTTGTAGTAAATTATTAACGTTCATAATCAAACCTACTTCCGCTAGTACGTACCTACCTGCTTAGTTATTTATTCGAGAGTCGTAACTATTCCTTATGTACTCACGTACACAATTATTATGTATTGTCACGACCACTATTACTACAACAGCTTATAATTCCTCACTACTATTGTCAATGACGGACAATTTCCGTATAATATAACAGTACTTCATAAAAGGCGCAAAGAAGCCATAGGTGGACTGTATACGCACTAGTCACATGATAAGTATTCTTGGGTCGCACCTTGATCTGGCGAGTTACAATTAACGGCTAGCTTATAATAATATTGGTTTGGCGCGAACCGCCCATGTGTTCCTCTTTCGTTTCGGTCGACCTGTCCCGGTGTGTGTAATACGGGCAACGACAACATCATCCACCTGTAGCCTGATTACGTCATTCTGCCAAAACTGGTTTCCGCAAACACCGCGGTAACCAGGCGGTAGTCGCCCCGCGCTATGCCATGGCTCGCCAAATCATAAGTATATGACCTTCATCATCTTGAGCCTGGATATCTTTCTATTGTAACTTCGTAGTTCATATATTTTTGTGTCGGGAAAAGAGTTCCAGGAAGAAGTTGGGGTGGCCGTTGCCTAAAAGCGGGACAGTATGAGCTAGAGAAAAAACACATTGCACACTCCCAAAGCATAGTTTTTTCTAAAATTTTTGTCAAATTATGAGCATCGAATTTATTGGGAGCAGTCAAGAACTTAATACTCCCAAGCATTCCCAGAACTTGTCCTCATAAACAGGCCTCGACCAGGACAAGTCCAGATAAACTGGCAACAGAAACCTGTTGGACCAAGTAAAACGTGTCTCTACACAGGGATCATTAATGTTTTGTGGTTCAGTCTTACTTTACATATATGTTTCTGCTTCATCGATGTCATTATTAATTTATACAATCACTTTTTTATCATCAGGTTACACAATAAATGTTATTAATAATGATGAAATAGTTAAGCATTCTATTTTAATTACATTTGAATTGAGCTACATATTTAATTAAAACGACAGTAATATATTATGTAGTTACTTAATGAATGGTCTAGCTAGTTAGGTACTAACTAGCGAGCACTTAGGATGCTTAAAAACCTGGCTTGTCAGAACTGTTCACAGTTTAAAATATGATTAAACGTCGTGTGAGGGAAGGTTTTTATCATTCTGGTGGCGCACGCACGGTAGCACGAGTAGCATCGATAAGCTGGAGTCGATTGCGTATCGTACACAATGAGCGGTGGTAGTCGTAAAAGGCATCGGGTGTCCGGTGTGCGCGGCGCTTGCGCCGGTCGCCGGTGACGGTGAGTCATCCGGTGGCTGCGTGCGCCATGATCTGATCACGACGAACCATAGAAAGCGAAAATGTAGACAGCACTTTGAATTATTTATTTTGCCTGCTTTCCGAGCAATTACATTTTGTTTGATAGCATTTTTTATGACAAGGTACGGTTTTGTCGAAGTGATTCGTATTTCGTGAGCGTGACTTTGCGAGGCAAAGTGTTGGTTGTTAGAAGATTAAATTAATATTACTTATAAGAATTCTACCTCTGTGCTAGGACTTGCCTATATAGGATAACTTATAATAGCACTTTTTTTTTTACTAGTAAATTCTATGACATCTATCCGTATCTAAAATACTCATATGTTTGTTTACGAGAACGCCCATCGTTCCTCAAATTCTACACGTTACTATTAAAGCGCGTACAAATTACATGTCTAGTAGAATCCGAAGGCTGTGTTGTTTAATGGAACAGGCATTGCGAGTGAAGGTCGACAAACTCCACCGAGGCTCGACTGCCATGACGTTTCCGTAATAGGTGCTTTATTCACTTCCACTTTAGTTCTTGGACACGCCACACACAAGCCATGTATGACAATATATCAATTTATATAAAAATCAAAGTCCTTATCTAAATCTATCGTAGTTTTTGACTTGACTCATCATCAGGCAATACTTAATAAAAATGTGCTACACTCACGATTTGCTACTTAAGAGCTATCAAAATTCCTTTCCACCATTATAATATTGTGGGGCGTATGAAAGTTGAGATTGCGTAAAGTAATTCAACAAAAAAGGTTTAATAGTGGTATTGACGAATCGTGAAAGGTTCAGCCAACGAGTGCAGCACATCGTGTGGAACGAAGGAAAGTCATTACTCTCCTCGCCCGTGGGCGAAACACGGACCCCGCTGTCGTAATATTATGTCGACATTGAAGATCTTCTAACAATAAAACTTTTTAATAGCCACGTTTTATGCTTCAGTGCTAATAAATAGGTAATGGCTAGGAAGTATTTTGAAACGCAGAAATCATATCGTTTGATAGGTCCATAGCTCAATACTTGTTTTAGTAATCTTTATAAACTTAACTATAACAGCAGTGGCACTAATACCTAAAAAACTTACAATTAAAGTAGAGTAGAGTCCTCTCGAAACCATTTCGAATGCGTATCTTAGGTATTGGAATCTCTTTTGAGGATTGAGCATGAACGTTTCGCGACAAAAACTGGATCGTGTCAGTGGGTACACAATGCAAATGGAATATGAAATTGTTTCTAAGTAGCTATAGATTACCGCGCGGGTGTTTATTGTTCTAGTTCCATAGCGGGTGAAAGCCGCCGAGTTCTAATGAATCACTAATGTGTTAGCTGCCCACTGCCTTAACCTACCTACTCCTTCCGCTGCTGTGGCCCATTTTCGCAACACTCCGGGCGTAGTAGAACGTCGATCGAAACCGGTTGTCTGCCGAATGCTTCGATTCGTGTCGGACTATTTCCTATTGAATAAGTGCATGGTTACGTCATAGCTATGTTTCATGTTGTTGCATCTTCAAATCCTTAAGTTACGTCCTTTATTTAGAAGTCTGCGTTGATGGCTTGATGTTAAGCAATAAGAACCTTCGATTCCTTTATTTATAATTCCTCTAACATTGAGTCCATTTGCTACCGTCCACCTGTTTAGCTTCGTAGGATGTCGACCCACGCTGCGCTGTAACAAATCTCGTAACTTAGAATAAATACTAAATGCTAAACAGACAACACTGGTCTCTACATGGAAGTTTTCGTATCTACACTATGCATAATTTAATCTATATTTATATTTCTAACTTGGGTAACAATTACTAATTTATTAAATATGATACCATCTCGCGTGTTTTAAACGTCATCAAGCACCTTTGGTCAAGTTATTACGAGTTTAAAGAGTCGAGAGAGAGTAAGAGTAACAAGGACATAATTCAACAAGCTTTCAATATATACTTTATATTCTACCACATCCTTTGATGGTCCTCATTATCACCCTCTTGAATCACTCTTCCTCATGATTTGACAATTTATTTGAAATCGCCGCAACCGGCAATGAGTCTTCCGCCATACGTTTCTTTCTCTATGCGTTTCAGTATTTATTTACCCTCTTTTAAGCCAGGGATGTCATGACAAAAAAAAATCTTATATCTTTGATGATTACTAGATTTCGCCCGCGGCTTCGACCACGTGGAGGTCGGAAATTATCCCACGGGGACATACTACCGGGATAAAAAGTACCCTATGTGCTAATCCAGGTTATAAACTATCTGTGTGCCGAAATTCATCAGAATCCGTTCAGCCGTTTTTATGTGATTGAGTAACAAACATATAAACTTTCACATTCTTTATATTAGCAGGATAACTTAAGGTACATCTTAATAAGGGAAGTTTCTTATATAAAAAAATATTCAACTAACTAAAGTAAGTAATGTTTTCATTAAAATGTGTGAATCAGGCAACTGCATGGTTATAAATAAAGTTCGTAAATTTTAAATCAGATCTGCATTCATAGATTACTTATAAATATGCAGTTGACTGTTGACTCACACCCACAAGAATACATATCACTTTATCATAAGTGGTATTTAACGATATGAAAACAAGTAACTTACGGAAACACAAGTTGCTCTCGTACTATAATATTAATTCGCCCTCAATTTGGTTTTGTCCATTGATTCAAGCAACCTTTGGTCCAGGTACAAGGTAACGTTTTGCAGTAAAAGCAAATGTCGTTGACCCTTAAGTGTGCCGAAGTATAAACAAAGAAATCCTTCGAGACGCTAAATAAATACCGAGACAGTACGAGTATCTTCTCTCGCGCTAGAATTTTTGGAATATGGAGCAAAATAATCTACATTGGTGTACCGCTGTACACCGATTCTAATTAGCATTATTACAGGAACTGCATTATTAACAAAGGAAATGAAACCTAATTAATTTGGTCCATTTCCCTTATGGATAAATGACCTGTTGCTGGGCATTCATTTCCCCTATGATATATTTTTTTCAACGCACATTTTTTTTTTTTTCATTGCGCTGGGTTATAGCAATAGAGTTAGTGCAAAGGTGGATGGTGTATCCATACGCTTCATACTCCATACTCGTAAATCATGCCATCTTTTACGTAAGTGGTACTGCGAAGAAACTGTATAGTCTAAACCGGCGCAGATCGGTTTTCGTTCAATAGAAAACGTAATCGGTTCTGCTAATTATATTACCTTGACTTGTCACAATCTAATCATCCTATAGTCTAATTCAGTTTACCTAGTGTCAGAACATTACATATTCAACTTTATGATACTTTTCTATTCTTAGTACTTAACTACTTTTTGTGTGCATTAAGGCTTGTGCAGACCAGCGCGACTTGTCGCGCGACGCGACAGGAACAATACAATTTCTAAGAAAACTTCACAGTATAACAATAACCGGTGTCGCGTCGCGCGACAAGTCGCGCTGGTCTGCACAAGCCTTTACTACTAACATTTGCATCTATCCCTTACAAACAATATATTTCATTCGACTCGTGCTTCGTCGTTTCGCGCTTGCAGGGGGAAATTCTAGAAATTGGGGAAATCCAAAAAATGCTTGACTCATTGGGAAAGACGATTCAGTGTAGGCTTTCATGCCCTAAAAGTTGCTTATTTTGTGTTAGGAAAACCGTCTCAGTTAGGATAATCATTTCAAGTATAATGTTTAGGAGTGGGCAGTTTAGCGTAGGCTGCTGGATTTTAGTTTGGAAGCGAAAATATACCAAACAGCTACAAAATATTACCAGACTTTTCATTATAGTAAGGATTTTCATTTAAGTACCAAAACGGTCAAGTTTTCAACTAGCCTCTCGTCAGGTCTATGATTAACTCGATGCAAGTAAATGGTCCACGTCCGGCAAACAGTAAGTTGTCAAGGTGAATCGGTTCTTTAAGCGATGCTTTAATATCATTATACTTTTAACATAGCTGAATTATACTAATTTTGCTGGCCTTATGTTTAAAACATTATCGTTTGAGTAACGTAACTTAGCCACCTGTTTTTATAAGAGTGTACAATCTTTTATGGCCTCGTGGGCACCTACATAGCAATAAGTAAGATAGATGCTCAACAGATAGTATTTATAATATTATGGTGTTTTATCTGTTTTCATCAGCCTTTACCAATATCTTTTTGCAGTTAACGAGAAAGCAACAAATACTAAAGTAAAGAATTCTCATCTCGTCCAGAAGTCTTAAATTTCATTTTGTTTTCATTTACTACCCATTTCAGATGTATTAAATATTACAGATGCACACTGGCAATTTTGTGCTAGACTGTACATTATTGCAAAGCCTGGTATTATAACTATGTACTATAGGTTTCTCGTTTTGCGCAAGTTCCAGGTGCGGTTGCAGCCACGAGATGTGGTCGTATCATTCGTACGTTGATGTTCATATTTGTGTCAGTTTCGTCTATACGCAGACATGCGTGTTATACTTATTTATGTTGCATTGAATGTGAGTTGAACTTGTAGTGTTAATAAAATTTGTGGACGTGAGCTTCACGGATCATTGTTTGCAGAACTGTTTTATCAGTGATCCTGATCAGCATCAGCTGCAAAACTTTTTCCTTCCGTGATATTATAAAGGATGTTTTGTTTTAAATATAGTTTGAATTCATTATAATAATATGTATTATCTTCCTATCTCATTTTTATAAACAAGTATAATACGTAATCATATTTCTAACTACTGTAGGTATCTTTTTCAAAGTAACAAGACTGTAATATAATAATACCCAAAAAAAATAAAAAAAATACCCAGAATACAATACACTTCGAAAGAAAAATCAAACTACTATCTAACACGGATAAAATAAAGGGATGACCTTATCTGTCTCAGCAGCCTGTCAGTAATGCGATTGTAATCAGCATAGACTAGGTATGCTGTGATTCATACCATGTACAGACATAGAGATATCATAAGTACGTTGACCTAATGATTTGATCGATACTAGTAATATCAGAAAACTGGTTACAAAAGTATGGTGCAGATGTGTCAATACATTGCTCGCGTCAATTTCGGTTGCGAATAACTGACAGATGGAGCGGTTATACATGAGATGAGATAATGTTTTACATGAGATGAGATAATGTTTTACATGAGATGAGATAATGTTTATTTGAAATACATGAGATGAGATAATGTTTATTTGAACATTTCATAGTTATTTGGATTTATTCTGGATGTAATTCATGTCATACTCTCGGACGCCTGTAACTTGATGTAGCCCTTTCGATAACAATGCCATTATTATCATTTTGGTTGTACAAGAGTTCAAAATTAGATGGTAATGTTGCTGTGTTACAGTCAACACATCAGTCGTAACAATTTGATATTGGCAGCGACTTTATGTCGTAGCAGGGTGAGTTCCGTAGAGCGAGTGTTAGCCTCCGTTTCCACGGGCGCAAAAATATCGCGGCGGGGTTTTATTGCGCACTGAATTTTTTACCTAGAGTAAAAAATTCAGTGCTTGTTGAGCCGAGCATTGAGAATCCAACAAAGTGCATCTCAGCTTGTCAAAAAACATACTGTTGATTTTAAACTCTCGGCGGCGTTAAGTAGTGCGTTGAAAACCCAATGCGCGAAGATAAAGAGAAGAAAGAGAAATAATGGCATACCTGGGCTTACCCCTGATGTGCGGTTGACTGTACCTATTACATTATTATGTAGATAGATAGAAATGCAGTAGTGTATCTACTGATAGCACGTAGCTTAACGTCATAAAGCATACCCACGACAAAGGGAGAAAGAACATCCGGAGTGGTCATTCTTGCATTGATGTTATAATTATGGCATGGCAATAGTAGGTATTGCATTTAATATATATGTGTCGCAGGCAAATTGTATGACATTTTGACATTTAGGCATTTTGCAAAACCGCCAGTGTTTGTAAACGGACGGCGCCGTTTCCAAAATAGCGAATTATACAATCTGCAATTATACATTTATGCAATACTATTTTACCATCTCCTATTAATAATGTACTTACTTGTTTTGCCTTTTGCCCCGACGGCAGTTTGTGTGTCAGAGTTTTGGCAACGATTGTTTGAAACTTTTTTTTTTCCAGACTGTTGGTAATCGCGACCTCTAGTCACGCAAGTTTAACTAATAAAATTACGAGGCTCTTTTTCTACTACCTAAAGTACAAATATATTAAAACGTAGATGTGCGAAGAAGTAAACATCGATTTTAAAATTCATGAACTTCTATTGATTTAACATGCCAAGAGCGTATTTTTATTTTGTTCAAATATGTAGAATATTTCCTGTTAATAAACTAAATGCTTGCAATAATGAAAGCGAGCACGGCCTACTGTGACATGGCGATCCACACATTTTATATGAATAAACTCAAACTGGGATACAATATGTGACTCGAGCCTTGTCACAAGGCCGTGCTCGCTAGGCTGGGAATCGTAAACTCACTCGTCAAATATAACTGTGGTTTTGTTTGTGGTTTGTCTGCAGCTAATTATAAATTACCTACATATTGAGCATGAAATGTTGCTACAGGTGATATAAATTTAACGTTTAACTCTGGTTATTCTTGGCTCAGGTTTCATTCTATATAGTTAATAATGGCCATGTGGCCCAAGTCCAGAAGAGGAGAACCACATTTCTTATTTTCACGAATTTCTACATTTTTAGGTATCGTAATAATAATAATTATATTAAAATTATATTAATAAATAATAATTCCTCTCATTATATTTATCTTAATAAAACATCATAATATTTTGTTATCAGGGACGGTGCTGATTATCGTGGGAGGCGTGAAATTCTCCAATGCAGCTGAACCGGACCCCCACAGTTTCGAAAATGGCGTCGGCGAACTGGTTGCAGGCAGCGTCTTAATATGCTTAGGAATGGTAGCCGGCCGTAAGTATATTACTATGATCCTTTATTTTAGTACCATCTTATTCTAAACAGCCGCACGGTAAGTGTTTCGCGTCCAGAAATCTTATTCGTTAGTTGGTTAAAGTAATGGGGTTTATGAGCTGTCTAAGCGCTGAGCCTGAAACTTGATTATTCAACAGGTTTGGAATAAGGATGCATGCACCTGTTTGTGATTTTAAGACTTTGCTAATATCAAACTAACTGCTAAGAAAATCTTAAAATTTTCTTAATATTCTAAGAAAAGTATTAAATAACGACCTCTTAGTCATTATACTCATTACAAATGCATTTCAAAGAATTTCTTTTGTGTCTGATAGTTTGCCTTGGTCATTATTACATAACAGTGTTTCTTTGGCATGACTTCATCCAGAGTCGTTTCAGTTCCTATTCCTGTAAAAGAACTTATCAAGAAATATCATTGGCGGATTTGCCTTCGATAAAAATTGCATGGGAAACTCGTCTGAAATGGAATGGACAGCCGTCAAAAAGCGATTCCGAAAAACTGTAAAAAAGTTCTTCGGAATTATTTTTTGCTCAGCTTCGTAGAATTTATTCTACAAGTGAGCCGTACATTATTTTCTGCCCAGTCACATAATCTAACAACTGGCCAAGCCTCTACTGACCGTTACGTAACAATAGATAAGGTGCATTTAAAGAAGGCCCACACGATTATATCGAATTGGGTAACTCACCTACAGCAAGGGGTTTATAAATTTATTTTTATATCTAAGCATTTTCATTGATCATGCCTAAACTCTGACGAGGGCCAGTTTTTGCTGATCCGTCGATTTTTTCTTTCACAATGATCACTTGCGCTATGCTAACAACTACTTGTTTATTGAGGAATTTGTGAAAGGCATTACTGGAATAAACATCGTACTTCTCCATTTTGCAAAAAAACTATACATATGTTTTCAGTTATTTTATGAAACTACAGATCAATAAAAATAGTCATCATTGGTGTATGTCGTTAAGTCACAATGTCCCATCTGTTAAAGAAATAAAACAAATCCAAACAACTATTGATTTGGAATTTAAATTTGAAGATGTTTTCGTAGTTTAAAATTCTGAAAAACACGTGAGCTTGTTCGTCAGCACTGACAATGATTCTCAACCTCACGTGTAAAGCAACCTATATGACATAATTAGAGATTCTGCCTTTTGGCTGTAACCTTTGCTTAGAAAATGAGGTGTACTGACGACACATTCGTTAATGAACATACTTGAATAATGAATTAATTTTAAAAACTCGTTTTATTTGGCCAGACTCTAGGCTGATGTCATAGTAAAAACGGTTGATGCAAAACGCAATCCCCAAATCTTATACATTATTCAGAGATAAACTGAGTTGCAATGCTTCTACCATAAGCGGATTTTAGCATAAATGCTAAAGTTTCCACTGATACTCTGAACATATAGGGCCTTTGTATAGCTAATATTAGATACATTCCGCCATCATGTGACAATTATGGGCGTAGCGGATACTCAAGGTAACTGGCTGTGTAGCGGCACCATGATTTCAATTGAATAACTTTGTGTTCGAAATATAAGTACTATACGTTTACTAGTAAACTTCACACATCACATCACTTTTAAGATTAACAGCTTTTTCAGCGCTTTTGGACAAAAAAAGTAAAATTACGTTTAATTCTCAGTATTAGGTATTTCGTCGTACTCATCGAGATGGGGCAACGGCAAGGAAGCCCCAGCGAGTGGAGCTGCGGCCCTCACAGCTCTGAACCCTTCGACGGATCCCCTGGTGGCTGCGCAATACGCGCCAGTGCGCGACGCCCCGCCCGCGCCTGATGACGAGATGCGCAATCTCATGGACAACAAGGACTGGTGAGGCATATTGCAACTTTTATTATTTCACATTTGCGGTTCACACTGTCACTAAGTTGCATTACATATAATCAGGGTTGGTGACTGGTACTACTTGCTGCAACACCAGCAGTAACTTTACTGGGTCTGCCCGCAGATTCTAATCTGTCTAGTTGAATAGTTATCCCACCAATATTAGCCATCATCTCTCTGATAGGAACTTTCCACGTGTAATGTGCTTGATGAATATCTCAGGACTTTTTAATTTCACACCTTGTATCTAATGCTGACATCAAAATCCTGTACAAATATCGTCCAAATGAATGTCGGTGGCGTTACGTTGGATGTTTTGGCAACACATCTTCACATTCTATTAATTAGTAGAGGATAGCTCGGCGGCGCTGAACTCCGTGCTGATCACCGCGTTTCGCGTGACTCTCATCCAAAACTTATTTTTAGTTGTAATGGTGCTTGTTACCTACTTCACTCGAGAATGCACGAATGCCAATCTAAATAAAACTTGGTTCATCATAATATGAATCATCTCTTTAATTGACAGCTGAGCAACACAAATTTTAAATGAACAATACATTTTGCAACTCTTTTAAGAAGTACTTGCATCTAAAGGAGAATCAACACAGAGCATTGAGTCATCCCTTAACGGTAGTTAGCCGACTTGTTAGGGTCGTGATGCTAATGCAACAATAATGGGTACGAGTTTATTGTTATAACATAACACGGCCACCGGTTTTCTTTTGTCAGTGTAACTGTGTATTGCGTAGTATCTAAAATGCAATTATATATTTTGATATCGTGACTCATCATTTCGAGAATCGCATATTGTTCTAAATCCCGGCTATTGAATAAATACGACCAACTATTTTGTTTTGGTTAAATTTTAATAGCATCCTAGAATTTAACCGGAAGTGCTTAAAAAAAACTGTTATCCCTATCACTGGTTTTCTTGCTGCCAGTGTCAGTTTTATTCCTTAAAGATACTAATTTGCAGCCAAACATAATAAGATGTTTACTAAAATTATATGAGCACCTCGCATGTCTATTGTTACCGATCCCTGTTGTGTCGCGTTGCGGTGCGATGTTAAAGTTCGCGCCATTGTCTTCATTTGTTTAGCTCACGATCCTAGGCGGTAACGACACTGTGATCACACCGACTTTATTTGTACTACACTATAGCCGACTCGTGCGTGACCAAACGATTTGTTAAACTTGTACGCTTCACCGTTACTAAACATGACAATATTTTGTTCTTTCAGCCTGAGCAGTGCGGAGGAAAGCGATAAGATGCTGGATGGCAGGCCGTCCGTCGCGTAAATACGTTCATTTTATGATATAACGAGATTATTATTACGAGCTTAGGCTAGTCCTAATGTCCCCCTATTATGTAAGGAACGGTGTTAGAGATACGTTACGAATACGTGGCTAAGCATAAGTAACATAGAATTTATTTTTATGATATTTCATCGCAATGTATAGGCTTTTAATCGTGACGACACGACAGTAATGTATCTTCAACGCCGCTCCATCTCGTCAACTCTCGTGTCCATAATCCTTATTTTAAGGTTGCATTTTGGTACAAAGTAACGAAGTACTTTACAATAAAACACTTTAGCGAATAATATCTGTTATTCGCAAATAATGTGTGCTTGTTTGTGTGATATCTATCTGATTTATTTATGGTGCACTGTAATTCACGTTACAAGCATTTTGATATTTTAAATTTGTCTTTATTATACCTCCGCAATTGTATTAAATTTAGTTTTGTCTATTTTGAAATTTGAATAACTTCAAAAGGCTAAACCTTATCATCACTATGATAACTTTTACTTGTAATGTTAATAACAGATAAATGGGCATGACAGAATTAGTAACACTACAAATACGACCCCAAACCCTGACCTATGTCTGAGAAGAATAGAACTTGGGTCACGTAGGTACATTACAAGCAAATGTTTCTAATAATTACATACAATGTATGTAAATATGTATTTTTATTTATGAGATCACTAATAGTTAAGAGATGTTTAAGAAGTATTCTTTAAAGTGTTCTGATTTAATATAATCTCAATTATAATCACATGCATTTAAATGTATACTACACGTCATTATATCGTCAAATGCCGATAAATTATGATATAAGTGTTTAACACTATTTTGCAATATTATATGAAGCTTAGATGAAGTACTTATTTTCAATTTTTTATGAATAATTAGTAAAAGACAAGAGGCCAAATTATTGTCCAGATTTATGAAAGTAAGTGTAATGTGAATATGTATTTTACATTTTAAGATACGGAATATTACAAAGAAAGACATTAATTTAACATTCCCAAGTATTAACATTAAAATAATTACCAAAAGGAATCTAAAAAATCTCTAAATTAGTACCTATAGTATATTTCAGAATAATAATGACACGTAGTCCGATTTGTAGATCTTATAGTGTAGATACTTGTAGAATTTATTTTTACGACTTGGATATTTAAATTGCAAGACCATTGATTTGCACATGTTATGGTCCAATATGGAGCTCAACCAATTCTTATTTTTGATAAACTGAACATTTGTCGCTTAACTTCAATACATTTTTCGAAAAGTGACGGTATGCTTTCTATTTCTGGATATTTTCTATGAATTCGTGATCTTTTCTTCTCTTGAGAAATTGAGCGTATCAAAGCTAGCAGTCTGGTCTTACGGACTTCTTTAAGTACCTATAATTTTCCGATAATACCATTGAACGTAAAAGTCGAATCCGATTTCAGTATTTCAATTAGTACATTTTATTCTGAGCGTAAATTTTCTTAATTTCTAATTTTAGCTTAATGGATGATAATTTGATGAGACAATTTTTTTCGTATGTTGTCCCTATAATTATTATGTAGGTATTAAGTAATGATTTGAGCGTGAAAATCTGTTCTCAGTATGAGAAACTTCGATGATTTTATCTTGTAAATGTCTGAACATTTTAAATTGGCAGCTTTTGAATTGTGTTAAATGATTTAAGTATATGAAGTAAATCAAAATAGTCTAATTGAAAAAAAAAACATAAACCCTGTTTTACCCTGTGTCCCAACCGAAAGCGATCGTCGCGCGAATAAAGGCTTGTGCAGACCAGCGCGACTTGTCGCGCGACGCGACGCCGGTTATTGTTATACTGTGAAGTTTTCTTAGAAATTGTATTGTTCGTGTCGCGTCGCGCGACAAGTCGCGCTGGTCTGCACAAGCCTTAAGGGATTCCGCGAATTCTTAAGCTGGGAACAAATTATCGGACGCGTCCGTAAGCCGCGACTGACAGTCGCGACCAACAGACGTCCGAACGCTCAAGTCCGCGACTTACGACCGATAGTTTGCATAGTGTAGTGCTAAATGTACTATCCAGATACAAATAAGCCGTGACTCTCAGCCGCGGCTTACGGACGCGTCCGATAATTTGTTCCCAGCTTTACCTGAAAAAATAAGTACATAACGCGATTTGATTGATCGGGCGAGTCGTACGTTATATTCATATAAAAGGGCGCGACCATCGCTTGAGGTTAGGACGCGGCCTAAGAATTTGTAGAAAAATAAGAGCAATAAAGTTTCTGAATTCTTAGGAATTCGGAAACTTTGAAAGTCACAAATTCCACAATTGGTCAAAATACATTAAAAGACGTTTTAGTAATAAGCAAACTCAAACAATAATAATGCAGGTTTGGAATTATGCTAGGTATTTGTAAGTAGTAATACGTGATATGCGGACGCGGGCCCTGGCAGTAAAACGGGCTTGCTTGCGCTAATTATTCTGGAGGGTTCGAACGCCACAAGGAGGGAAATAACCTTGTATATTTGAGGTACTTTCCTCTATGTGTGCTCGTTTTTCCTCCCCCTATATTTAAAGTTGTTGAAACAGATTCCGTACCACCACAAGATTAATAAATTGCCACATAATTTATCGAATAAAATCGCCTACAATTATTGTCATCTACTTTTCATCACACATAGGGTATTATTGTTTAGTCCATTTTATTTTATTTGACCGTCCTTAGAAGTAAGTGTGTGGGCCATGTGGTAGTTATAAGATTGTCCTAGAATGCATTGTCGGACGGGACGGAATGCATAGCATTTAAATAATGTGTTTAATTCTAAAATACAATATGATATTAATTTATTTTGAGCTCTCTTAAAAGGTATATGATTGAATCCGATCTTCAACTTGCAATATTCTACATCACTGTTTTGTTGCTACAAAATATAAGTAAGTATCGACACAGATGAAACAGAGGGTTCACTCTGCAAAATCATTTAAATAAAAATATACTCTTGCTACAACACAATAAACTGCAATTCAGGTCGTACAGCGCTAATTACCTACAGTTATATTCAGCTAGAAGTTGCCTCTCTTTCTATCGCGTAACTCTTATATCGTCTGACTACGTTAGGCTGCCTGTCCATTGAAGCGGAGCGAGGCAGCGGAGAGGAGAATGGCAGCGGAGTTGCGGACAGTGTCTGTCCATTGATGCGGAGCGAGGTAGCGGAGCGGAGTTACGGACTGTGCGGAGCTAGACCGAGTTCACGTATTTTTCCGCATCGCCTCTCCGCTTCCCCTCTCAGCTTCTTCGCTCCGTTTCCCCGCTCCGCTTCCCGGTTTTGTTGAACCGGAGCGGAGGTTTTATGCAATTCCATTGGTTAATATTGGCATACCGCTACTCCGCTCCGCTCCAGTGGACAGACAGCCTTACACTCACTGAATTGGCCCGACAAGTCGAGCCGGCCGCGTATTCGTAAAGTGCAGAGTGAACCAACTGTATTCATATCGATTGATGCAAGTCTATGAAGGAACCTAGTATTAAGTACTTGTTAAGTTTTCACTATCGGTTTCATGTTTATTTTGATACCTACATGTATTTTTGAATTTCGATAGTGAAAAACTCCCCCAATATAAATTTTTGTTTGCAATTATTTACATTAATGTTTTACAGATTCTCTACCTAGATATTTTAGTAATTTGATGTATCTATTTCGTTACTTATTTTTTTGCGTATCAGGAATTTAGATAAAACGTATCTATTTTGTTTATTTCGATGTGAATATTATTTCTTGTACTCACTGAGTATCGTAAGGTTTTATTTATGAAGGAATTCGATTGTACATGTTACGCAAGCGTAATAAGCGATCATAATCACACAAACAGAAAAAAGTTTTGATGAAATATTTACAGAAAACATTCATAGAATTTTTGATTTTATTTGTTTCCTTGACATTGCTTGCGTAGCTATGTTAATTTGCAGGTACTTTTCGTACATTACTGTTTTATATTTTAAATGATGTACTTACTTATCAATGTCAAATGTTTGGATGAATACTGAATAAAGATATACTTAAAAATTGTTGTCTTATTTAAATATGATTGTGGTGAATTTGATTCATTTTTAACCTACTTATCTTATAGCTGATATCTAGACTTGTATTAAGGCTCCCGCAGACTGGTGCGACGGTAAACCGAGTGAATAATTTCCGCGAAGTTTTCATAGAAATTGTTCCACCAGTCGCATCGCGCCGGTCTGCGGGAACTTGTACTGTTTTCGAAACGTAAATGCATATCGACCCTCCTAGGTTCGTTACATCACGTTCATATTTCGCTGCTTCAAGTAGCATAGAATTCAAAAGTTTGTATTGTATGGTAAGGAATAAGTGGAAAGGGTGCTTACTCTTGGTTGGCTCTTCATCATCAAATTTTATCCAAAATTGCGCTGACAGAACCTTCGGTTTCCAAAGAGATCAGCAAAACGTAGCCAGGAAACAGACGCTATGAAGTCTAACTTCGGGCCTTTAAATAATTAAAACAATAACAAGCAAAATAGTATATCGATTCACATTTTATTGTAAAAATAACAAGATCATGGTATTATTTCTATATACTAAAGTAATCAAAATTATAATTAAATACAAATGTTTATATAAACTTAAACCTAGTCAGTCTCTGTTAGTTCGACGCCACCAAGGAACTCCGGTCACATCTTCTTCTGCACATATATTTACTGTGGGTCTGTAACAAAAATAAAATAAAATTGTATGCTAGGAATATTTAGTGACGGTATTCAATTATTTAGATATCGTGCTTAGCAAAAATGTGGCAAACCTAAGGGCTATGTCATGCATCAGAGAGACCGTTAGATATACTTAAAATCTTAATGAAACATAAAAAGTTTTTAGATTTGTTGGTTTTGGTTTACGCAAATGAATAATGCTCCTTGATGGTGTTAACGAATTACCTACCTATAACGTCGGACTTCCAAGAATTAATCAATATTAGTTCAAAACTAATAATTACTCGCGCCGTGTTTTTCGTTGAAACTAAACACAAATCGAACGCGTATTTACTCGTACACGTAAGTAAATAGTTATTTAATTATGTAAATAATTGCAGAAGTTAACATTTATGTCAACAGTGATTATACAAACCATGTCATGGTTTAATGAAGAGGTATTTGAACCACAGCTTAGGGAAGCTTGCTCACGACTTTTTTAGGATGGCAGAACTAGATTTCTTTATATATCTATCCTCTATGACTACGGGCTGTTAACAGTTTCAGTTCTTTTAAAAATTGTTGATCAAAAAGGCAAATATTTAATATATTAACTCATGAAATTAAAATTCTGTAAAATGATATTATTGTTAAATTACTTACCTATATATTTGACTATGAGGTAATGTGGACGTCAATAATGGGCAAGCTTGGGCAGGCGGCTCCTGAAACAAAATATAAACTTATAATGAGGAGGGGAAGCTCAAAGAAAAGAAGGATGTATTGTGTGAGGGATCCTATGAAAGAGAAAGGAGTGAATGATAGCGTGGTGGTTGACAGAGCAGAATGGAACGAGAAAACGTGTAGCGCTGACCCCAAGTATGTTACTTAGGACAAGGGCAGGAAGATGGGGTACACAACAATAAACCTGCTAAATGAAACGAAATTGTTTATTCTGTAAATAGGATATTGGAATCACTTAAATGGTCATATAAAAAATTGCTAGATCGGTTCGGCGTTTCCTATCTGATTACTCTGAGAAGAAAGGCCGAAACAAATTCAG
The DNA here is from genome assembly GCA_947364205.1 of Agrochola lota. Taxonomy (NCBI): domain Eukaryota; kingdom Metazoa; phylum Arthropoda; class Insecta; order Lepidoptera; family Noctuidae; genus Agrochola; species Agrochola lota. The sequence goes on along the minus strand of OX376223.1, from coordinate 8,339,095 downwards.
AGCAGTCTATGTTCTATGTTCTATGTTATGGAGTTTGGTTTCCGCACTTAATCCTTCAGTGGACCATTGTGCGTGGGCCATAGCGGCCGTTGGTGGTTATTCCAACCAGCCCACCTCCCTCCAGAAGTTGATTAAGTCTCCTGGTCTGTTCAGAACATCTGTGTAAGATCTGGGTGTCCCGAGGGTCTCTGTTCTAATCTGGGTGACGCCCGTGCATTCAAAAAGCACGTGCGCGACGGTTTCCTCAGCCTCCATGCACGCCCTGCACAGAGGACTGTCCGTTATGCCCATTGTGTGGAAGTGTCTGTTCAGCGAGCAGTGGCCCGTGATGGTCCCCGTCACCAGGCGCAGGCCATTCCTATCCAGGCGTAGTAAACGCCGGGTTAGCCCGGTATCCAAAGATGGCATGGCTTCCTTGGACTGCCTGCAGCCCGGTGTTGAGGTCCACCAGTGCTCCGCTTGAGTGTGGGTGAACTCCTGTAGCCACCTTCGTATCTGGGTGAAGGGGATGGGTACGATAGGCTCGGGTCCACAGACTGCGGTGCTGGATCCTCGTCTAGCAAGTTCGTCAGCTGCGTCGTTACCCAGCGATCCGCTGTGTCCTTTTATCCATTGCAGTGTCACCGTGTTGCGGCTAGATACCGTTATTTGTTCTAGTGCATTGTGACATTCTAGTGTTAGCTTTGTGGTAATATGTTTTTTCCGTAAGGATTGAAGAACCGAGGCGCTGTCGGAGAGTATGCGTATGTGTGTGTCCGTAACTCTCCTGGCTCTTAGGGCGTGGACCGCTTGTATAATACCTACACATTCAGAGCAGTCTCTTTTAAAGTCCAGACATAATCTTGGTCAGGCCATATGAGGACCATGTAGATTAGTGTCTGAAATGGTCTTTTGAGGAAACAACCACACAGATTTGAGTAGACCTGTCCAGTCAGTGCAAGTATTTGTCAGTAATCGTGGAGCTCAACTCGACGAACAATACCAAAGAAACGACATTTTGCTGTTCATGATAAAAAAAAAATCTCAGGTCGTGTCTTAACCGAAAGCGATTGTTGCGCGACTAGCGATCGTCGCGCTCTTACGCGTGTACAATCAAGTCGTGTGTGTACGTTAGAAATTATGACGTACACACGCCAATTATGACTCATAATTCATATAAACGACCGCGTCGATCGCTTATTCGCGCGTCGGTTGCTTTCGGTTAAGTCACGGGGTAAGGGCTACCGAGTTATTAAAACTGAAAATAATTTCGGTTTTACAAAATTGACGTTCATTATTTAATAAATATAAAATAAAAGAAGTCATTTTTTTGGAGAAGTGCATCTTGTCATTGCTCCTAGCACGTCGATGGCAAAAATAATACGAACAATATATACATTTTAAATCTTGCCACAACTATTACCTGAATTGATTGCATTGGTATATGCATATTGGCACGCAGTTTCCTCTGTCTAATCTCGCGACGGACGCAGCACTGGACTCCAAGCAAAACACCGCACACGCAAGAAGATAAGCATCCTGTGTAATAAGTAAAAATAAATAAGTATTGTGCTAGACTAGACAAATAGATGAAAGTTATTGTATGAAAACCTGGAATCTCTATCATTCATGATTAACCTGCCCTTATCCCAGTGTATTTGTGGTCGGCGCAACATGTCCCTTTCTTCACACTTCTCTATTACTCGTCATATCGGTACCCCCCCTTTCTATCCATATCATCTTCCACACCTGTGTGTTCCACACAGTCCATCCATCGTTTCTTGGGTCTTCCCCTACTCTTATAGCCATCAACATTCGAATACTCAAAACTTTCCTCACATTTAACTCATTCCTCCGCTTCACATGCCCATACCATGACAACTGATTTCCGCACAACTTTTCGGTCACCGGTTTACTTTCAGACTTCCTCTACTGTACTCATTTCTTATTCTATCCATTCGCGTAACACCACACATCCCTCTGAACATTCTCATCTCAGGTGCATGCAATAGGGTTAGCTAAAAATTTTTTTTTAGTCCGTCTGAGATTATAAAAAAATATTGGACACGTATTTTTTCTTTTTTTACGTAATCAAAAGATTACGGCGATACATTGAGGTAAAATGTGCCATGACGTCACGAGTATGTAGAATTTATAAGTACAAGTGACGTAGCCACCCCCACTCCCCAACTTAAAATGCGTTTTATCTAAGTAATTTTTTATTAATATGATAAAGCAAAAAATACTTGTCTAATTTTTTTTTTATTATTTAACTGATGGACTAATATTATTTTTTTTTTTACCCAGGCATCATGCCTATTGCCTTTAATTCATTCCTTTTGTGACCCAACATTCTGATCCATATAAGACAGCAGGTCTAACTATTGTTTTATATATCTTTCCCTTAAGTTTAAGGGGAATGCGGGAGTCGCAGATTGTTCCCGTGACCTGCTGCCATTTCATCCATCCAGTGTTAATTCTGTGCTTAACCGCCCTTTGTACTTTTGCCATCGCTTTGCACGCTTTGAAAGTCTGAGTAGACTGGGAGAAGCGTGCCATCAAGTGCTATGGCTCCAGAACTGAAGACCGCCGAAATCGCAGAACATATATTCAGTTTTGGTTCTGCTGATTTTCTAGCAAACACTCTCCAGCTTCTGTTGCCATTGGAATCTCTATGAGACAAACAAAACTTGCTCTATTGCAGTTGTCATTAGAATGCTGTAACTATTTAAAAAAAACTCGAAGGGTTCCCATACCACCATACATTAGAACACAATTTTTTTTTTTATACTTAAAAATATATACACGTTACTTGTATGGACACCTCCTTCTTTATTTTATTATTTGTTCTTACAATTATATGGCCATAGAAATACACAATCTGTGAAAATTTCAACTGTGTACCTATTACGGTTCATGAGATACAGCATGCTGACAGACAGACGGACAGACTGGGGCTGGGAGGCTTAGTAATAGGGTTACGTTTGGCAAAACCCTAAAATTGCTCCTTACTTTGGGAAAATATACTGAGATTCAGTACAATGAACATTGTACAGAAAGTGAAAATATACAGTTTGTTTAAAGATATTCATAACTTACCTATATATACTAATACACCAAGATCTCCATTACGATTTGTTCGCCTCAATACAATCCCAGCAATGCATAGTGATATTCCGGTCAATATACCTACTACAAAAATAACCTGAAAGATAAGACACAGCTATAAAATAAGTTTTAAAATGTACATAATTTTTATGCTAATTGCATGACAAATAATGTGTGTACTTATCTAACTTTATATGAGTTACTTGTGCAGATTATTGAGCGAATGCATTAAATTAACTCAGAATGAGTCAATATAATTTAATATAATATACCATATACTCTCAATTCTTGGGAGTTTACGATTTCGATGTTTGTGTTTACAACAGGACAACAGCATTCTTCTTGTAGCATGCTGCTACAGACTGCTGCAGTCATTAGAACAAGTGCTCTACCTGAGACTTCTAGGTTTTGAGAATGCAGCAGTGTTTGTTTATTGATTTATGTGATAGGGACATTGATGATAAATAAACAAGATACATTTATCCCAATTTGATTTCTTACCTGTAAAATATAATAGCAAACATATTCAAATCCTGGGCAGTGCCCGCCACAGGCACCTATTATAGGTACCTCAGGGCTGATGGAGGGTACAGGTGGCACAGGGGAGCGGCTCAGAGCCTGCGTATGAGGCTCCACATCACACAATGGCAGAGAGAAGGCAGATGCACACTGTGGAAATGAATATGCTTCTGTTGGTGGGCGATGTATAGGAATTTTCTCAACTTTCTTGTAATTACGCCAAGTTCCTCCTCCATAGGGAGACTGATACACTGGTGAGGGTGGCCCGTAATCTCTCACAGTCCCATTGTAGTAATGAGGCATCTGTAATGTAAGGTTTACATTGAACAAACTTGTTTAAAAACTAATACAAAACCAGGCCTCTTTCAATATATTTGTAAGAAAGAGATCAGTTATTTTAGAACTCAAAAATTATCAGGCATGGACATACATGGTACGCATTGTCGGATGTAGAGCTGTCGGTTCCTGCAACTTGATAAACTGGAGTGTTAATATCTTCCGCCCACGGGTACTTCGCCCTTTGTTGCGCAGCCGATGCAAATTGCTGTTCACTCCTAGGCACAACCGTCGTTTGGTAAGGGTGAACTGTCCGGGGCGATAGTTGTTGCTTAAACATTCTTCTTTGCAACGTTACCTAAAAATATTTATATTTAATACACAAAATAAACAGAAACAATAATGCAACGTGTGATACAATGGAATATTTTCCTATTGTAGTCCAGATACTAACTTACCTCATTATGTGATAAAAGATTATTCTTTTTTTATTTATGGTGGATTTCGCTAATCCTTATCACTTTTAACATACATATTACTCGTAAATTAAGTCAAGTTCACTTTTTTCCACCACAGTGTTTACTTTTACCACTCATTGAACAGCAGAATAGCCGCCATGTTTTTGTGTTTCGAATCGAACGAACATAATCGTATTTTCGATTTCGTTCGTTCGTTTCGGTCGACTTTGTTCAAATTTTCGTTTCATCATCGTTTTTTTTCCGATGGGTGCTAGTAAAAAGCGGATGAATCTAAACCTTAGATTACTTACAGTATATAACACAGTTATATACTCTAAGTTAGAGTAATAACTAAAGCATCTAAAATTTAACACAAATATATTACAATACTCTTTAATTTTCATTATCTTGATTTTTTTTAGTTCAATTTTGATAAATTCATTCAATTGTTCGTTGTCAACTATAAATCTCATTTCTCTTCTCATTCATTCCGTTTGGAACCTTGAGTATTTTTATTATTCTGTGGTTTGGTATTGGTAGGAATTGGTAGCCATCTGTGGAAGCTAGCGATGGGTCGTTGAAGGTTTTTCCGTTAAAGAAACGTCAACGTTGATTTACGTTCGTCAACTAGTTGATCGACTAGTTAAATTCGTCAACGAGTTAACGTGCACTAAACACTTTAAACCGTTAATTCATTTAACGGTTTTTATTCAACGCCGCGACGTTCAACGAGTTGAACTAGTCTCTGAGCTACATCTACTGACCTGATATAATGCTAATTTTGAAACATTTTGATTAAATTATGAAACATTTCATTGTCAGACCAGTATGAACCGGTTTCTTTCAGGCGGCACCAGCGGCGTGCGCCAGTCCACCAACATCGTCATACTTTTTCAAAAATCCACTTTTTCATGCGTTGTTGAAGAGTTCAAATTCTATGACATGACCGTCGCTCGCAATGTATGATGTAATTTTCAACGGAAGGTTTTTTAATTTGCTCAGTTCGTTGCGTTTGCGTTCTCGAATTTAGTTGAATAATAAATGAGTTAAATTAATAAACGTAGTTGACAAATTCAACTAGTTGATTCATAAACAGTTAACGTTAATACGTTGACAGGGGAAAACGGTTGATTCAACTAGTTCGTTGATTCAACGCCCATCACTAGTGGAAGCAGTGGAAGCAATATCAAAGCAAAAGTCCGCAAAAGTCAGTCAGACAGAATTAGAGATGGGTCGTCGACGTATTTTGCGTTAACGAAACTAGACCGTCCAATTTCGTTCATCGACTGACTAGTCGATGAACGAAATTGGACGGTTACTAGTTAATCGACTGATTAACTAGTTGAATTCGTCGACTAGTTTACGCGTCAACTTGGATAAACTTTGCGACGAAGTCTACGGCGACGATTTCTGGTAGACTAGTCTCCCGCGTTCTGCATATACCTATTAATTTGAACTTCCCCAGGTACTTTTCCAGGCTTAGGACTGGCTGAATACTGAATCACACTGAACATCAAAAAATCTAAACAAGATGAACAAGTACATACAAACCGTTTTGTCTCGCATCGTTCGACCAGTCCATCGCCTTTCTCTTTTGCACAGGCAAAACTACCATAAAGGCATCCTTTTCTTCACTAAACAATAACTTTATTCGACCCGTACAAATATCAACTCCCTTGTTCTAGATTAAGAGTTCAAATTTGTTTGCTTGATTATTTTATTTCAACAAATGAATGAATTTGTATTACCCGACTACGTCCTCGCGACGTCGGTCGTCGCGTTACAAGGTTCAGTTTAGGCGTCTACGGATTCAACTAGTTCATCGATTATCGGTAAACCGTCGATTCGTTCACAGTACGTCGACGGTCGAATTAACTAGTTCGTTGATTCAACGCTCATCACTAGACAGAATGATTTATTTGAAGTCTGTGAAGTCAAAATAAAATAATGCACTAAATTTGTTAAACTTGAAGATACTTAATTCTTTATTTTTATTGAGAACAATGCACAGAAAATATACGTTCCAGGATAAAAGGTAACGAGTAACGGCCAACTTTTATTTTGATACCTAGTTGTCTTGAACAAAAAGGGGCAAACAATGGGAACATGTGATTCATATACCTTTTAACAATATAAATAATGGTCGTAACCTTAAACGTGAACGGTGCAATGAGCGCCAATGATGCCGGTGAGAAGTCGGTTCCGGCCGCTAACTGTTACTGCAGAGATTACATTCGCGGTTGTTGCACACGAGAAAACTGTCGCTTCATTCATGTGATACCTCCAAAATCTTGTCTAAAGGAACTGTTTCGATTTTGCCATGATTTTCAAAACAAAGGCTGTTATAGACCAAACTGCAAATTCATACACAGCACAGTAGAAGACGAAGATAATTTCTATGCCACAGGCATGTTTCCACGTAATACGCGGAACACACCAGTATGCCAAGCCTATGCACTCAATGCCTGTTCTAATCAAGACTGTCAATATATTCACCCACCTGATGTAAGTGGTAATGAGATTGTTTCAGTACTTAATAATATGCCACCACCACCACCACATTACAATCGCCCACCACCACCAATTAGAGATGATGATTCCCCTCCAGAAGCAAAACTGAGAAGATTTGCATTTGAAGAAAATGGTTTAGATAAACAGGTTTTACAAACATCCAATTTATGCTCAAGTTGTGAAGTTTTGGATCATAAAATAAAATTACTTCATGATAATATAAGCGTATTACTCAAAAAAGTTGGTGATTTGACTGAAAAGAATGTTCAGTTAACTTCTATGAATGAATTTTTACTAGAACAGACAGCTGCAATGAGAACTGGCCAGCCCTGTGTGATAACTTCAAGACATGGCACCTCAGCACCTGTATCTATGGCAACTGTTAGTGTCACGCCGGTAGTGAGCCTTGCTGGTGCTCTCCCAGCATTAGTTCCTGCAACAGCCACACCAAATTTGGCTTTGGCTCCCGCTGCTTCTCGTGCTCAACTATTAACACCTGCTCCACAAATACTAACAGTAAGCACAACTCAACAGCTTATGGGTAACTCAGGTGCCCTCATAGTCACCAGTGCTGGTGCCCAACAATTGATGCAAGTGAGTGACTCTGGTACACTGATGGGTGGAGGACAAACTGTTGTAGCAGTTCCAGCACAGCTAACCTTAGCACAGCCTGCACAGCAGCTTATGAGCAATGCATCTCAAACGGCTGTCCAACAACTTGTCCAGCAATCATCATTACAACCACAACTAGCATCTCAACATCAAGCAAACCAGTATGCAGCACAGCAATCAGTTCAACATTTAGCTGCTCAGCAATCTGCCCAGCATCTTGCGCAACAATCAGCTCAACATTTAGCTGCTCAGCAGTCTGCCCAACATTTGGCAGCCCAACAATCGGCACAGCACTTGGCAGCCCAACAGTCTGCACAACATATGGCTGCTCAACAGTCAGCACAACATTTAGCTGCTCAGCAATCTGCACAGCACTTAGCCGTTCAGCAGTCAGCACAACATTTGGCGGCGCAGCAATCTGTGCAACACTTGGCTGCACAACAATCAGCTCAACGCTTGGCTGCACAGCAATCTGCACAGCACTTAGTAGCTCAACAGTCTGCCCAGCATTTGGCGGCTGCAGCCCAACAGTCGGCGCAACAACTGGCCGCTGCTGCACAACAGTCTGCTCAACAGATGGTAGCACAACAGTCAGCACAGCAACTAGCTGCCCAGCAGTCAGCACAGCAGCAGCTTGTCCCGTCGGCTCAACAGCTTGTACATCAAACATCCACCCAGCAAATTACAATTTCCAGCACTAGTCAACCAATGGCATTGAATAACTCTCAGGCTCAGCCAATTGCATTCCCAATGATATCCCAAAGTATACTTCCACATTGAAAATACCCACTTGGATAAAACTGATTATCAATTATTTCTAGCTATTAATCATGATAGGAATGCAGTATTTTTAAGCATATAGCAATAATAATGTGCAAAGTGTGGATTGCATACAATATGGAACATTTTTAAGATCCGTTTGAAACACAAACATACTGATCAAGAATTGATTGTGCTTGTAAACCATAAAGTGAGCAGTATTTTTATGATATTATTGTAGTTGTAATTTGTGCTATCAGAACCTAAAATTAGGTAAATTGCAAAGACCAGTGCACTCCTAACTATTTAAGCTAAGATTTATCTATTTAATTTGTCCACTTTAGCTTTAATGTGTCCCTTTTTTTGTAGGTAATACATAGTATTAAAATCAGGCCTCACATTTCCATTGTGTGTGAGGATGGATCTATTATGATACCAATTTTTTTCTGTGGTGTGTTTTCATGTATACGATATATTACAATCTTTTTAAATTATTTTCATATTCAATTTGATTTATTTAAATACAGACTGAATTTTTCAAATGGGAGTGAGTGGCCAAATCTCTAACAATAAGAAATTGCGTAAAATACTCAAACGAGTTATGGGACTGAATTTGATAAAAACTAAAACGGCATCAGACTTTTTTTTTTCATGCCCTGGAATCGAACCCATTGATGTTGCATATAAGGATCAAATTCTGTTGATTCTTCAAAAGCCAATGATGCAATTTAAATGTTTATCCAAATCGGCTCTATGACTCACTTGAGTATTTTTCGCTATTTCATTTAGTCCCGGATTTGGCCAACCACGCCTACTTGAAAAATTCGCTTTTATACTGAGTGACTACATTTATTGGTAAAATAATCAGTGCCTACTAAGTACTAGGTACTGCTTGGCTATTGTGGGCTGTACGAAGTAAGGTACCTATGTAATTTATTTTTATTATTAAAATAAAAGTTTGAAATATATTATGTTAAATTTTATTTTTCGCCCAAAGAAGTACAACTTTTTTAATGATTACTTTGATTACTCAAACCTTTTTTACACATAAGTACTTTAATAATCATTGATTTCTTGAGACTTTCTGAAGTGGCATTCATTTTTCTTATATTTCAGAATTTTGCCGCGAACACCAAGTATGAAATCCCCGGTTGTATCAAAAGCTATTGCTGTTACATTTTCAGGAGCATTGTCGACTAATTTTAGATTCCCCGTATCATTTTCATGGAAATACATCAAGTCGTCACTAGCTATAAATACGTTATCATTGTGGACAGCGATCTGTGCCATGCCGTCGTAGCTGACGTTGCCAATACAAATTGGCGATGAAAGGGAAGATTTCAATACAAATATTTTTTCATCTTTTAAGTAATAGAAGTTGTTTTTGTCATCAATAGTCAATTCGTTCAATGCATCAAGACTATTGAAACGTATTTTCTTCATTTCCCCATCTAGCAAATACAATTCTTCAACACCGTCATTGCTCTCTGTAATATATTTATTGCTGTCCTTGTCTACAAATATCATGTCCAGCTTAAAAGTACTGCTCGAGACAGGGGTGGCGTCGTGACTCTCGTAATTGTACTTAAAGATGCCCTTTCCTGTGCCGAAGTAAACTTTCTTCTCGTTTTTATCGACGGCAATAGAGTAACTGATGTCTTCTGGTAAACCTATGACAAAAAATAATATAAGCATGATTTCGGTCACTTACACCCTTTTTGTGTATGATGAAGGGATAAACGCGGTAATTTAGTTATGACTATGTGCCTAATGCTCTCCCTTGTGGACGAAAAAGTAAAGCCCCACGATGGGAACATTCCGATTTTTTTGCTAGGTCTTTTACGGGTAACCTAAAAAGATCAGAATTTGGCCTAATAGGCTCGCCTCCTATTATCTGGGATCTTTACAATAACTGGAAAAATGTGCACTATGCACCTCTGCCTTCCCCTTCGGGTACAAGCGTGATGTTTGAATATATTTGCCGCTTGTGTAATCTGTGTGGGTCGTCTCCTCATGCAGCTACTACTGAAGTAACAGCTGAGTGAACAGCTTAATTTATTGTGGGATCATTCCCTTTCGATTTATTTTAAATATTAGTACAATGAAACATTATTTTTTGGATTTGTAAAAATACCTCAAGTACCTAGTACTCGGTTTTAGGCTAGTTACGAAAAATATCTCACCTGAAATTTTCTCAGGAACTGCAGTTTTGAATTTTATAACGTTAGCGTTAAAGTAGTATCCATTTTCGTTACGTCCAGATTCCACGTAGAATAAGTTGCCATAAACGTCATAGTGAGCATCAGTGGGGTACGCATCGCCCACATGATACGTATCCGTCACATTGTAGTTGTTGTTGTTGATATTTAATTCTGATTGACATCCATCTTTAGGTAGGTCAAACGCGACACACAGTACTAAGCACGACAGAACTGCTAACACAACGTTAAAATGACACATTTTGTAAAAAAAAAACATTAAATATGGGAGCTTTTGTAACAAGTCCGTTTCTTCTCTTTGCTAATCCGTATGTAACAGGGTTACAAGGCGGCGCCCATTACAAAAAAAAAACCAATCCCTAATCAGTTTTATTATATTGTTGCCCTTAAGATACCAACGGTAATTGCAGATAGAAAAGGCATAATAGTACAAATAAATTATCATTATTAATATAATAAAGAATTATTTATTTTATAAAAAGAAGATACATAAATTATTAACAATGTTATAATCTTAATTATCTACATTCTGCAATGTTATATACTTTCTAATAATAACTCGTCTTTTACTCAAAGTATATATTCATAAATTATTATAAATACGTAGGTATAAATAAAATAAAATTTATTCTACATAAAATTAATACTTTAAAGTACCGATAGGGTATTTTCTTATATAAATTAAGTTCATCACTCTGAAGGACAGGCTATGGCCCCATTCACACATTAAAAATATTGTACCAATCATCACCGCATGGCCTGATAGTAAGTAAAATGTGTTCATTTAGACATCTTACCAGAATTCTTTTTTTGATATAGGTACTGCACAAGTAGTTCACTAAAAGCCTCTAAATATTTTCTACTACAAAGCAACCAAGTCGAATGAGCTTAGGTCACTGACAAACGGTAGTCTGATATAAAACTAGATATCGTTCACTATAACTTGTCCCTTGCCGTCATGCTTGTCAAGCCATTTCGAACTCTATTAGTATTGAAACTAAGCTTGACAAGCAATAGTGCCAACATGAAGGCAAGGGACAAGTTATAGTGAACGATCAGTAGGGGCTCGAAATTGGAAGCCATCATTGTTGCAGTGCGGACATGAGATGGGGCTATACAGGACGAATAGTGCCACCAAGAAGGCATGCGACTTTTTGTTCTAAACGACGTGTGCTTGGGTCCATACTGATTCTAAGACACAATAAAGAGTAGAGAGCTCTATTTCCAATATTAGTTAATGAGATCAACACAGCTATTCACAACCATTCGATTCGGTTCCATGCAGAATCCAACATCAATCAATGCTATCGAAGGAGTCGACATTTTTCCGTTTTTTATAATCATAAAAATCATCAATTCCACTAAGTTCATATTACCCTATTGAATGAGGCCAATTCTAACATAAGGAGTTGTATTGCTGATTCTAATGATTATAATTATGTAAAGCCATATTTGTTACGGTCGCGAATCATATTTTAATCAACATATAACCTGACACTGACCTGAAAAAAGCAAAACACGTTAAAAATAATAATTTCGCGGGCAACCTTAGCGCATCCCAAATTAAATCAAATGGACGACCTTCCGATAGCTATTTGTTGTCGGGGGAAGGCAAATCAGGTAACCGAAAATGTTTCATTTTCGACACGGCAGCCAATCGAATGTTTGTGGATAGCTTTGCAGGTGCAGCTATTTCCTCTCACTCTCTTAAAATACTGTTCACTATACTAAATGCCAACACCTGTGGTAATCGCGGCCATTATGCGATAGAACCTATGCACACGATGAGTTGCAGCGCCGCCGCACCGCACAGATTTCGCCGCATTGGCGGGCACACGGGCGCCGGCGCCGTAGCGGGCGTCGCGCCGCAAAGAAACAAAACAGCGTGTACCATTCTACCGCACAAACAACTGAGCGGTGCCGCTCTGGCGTTCCAACGTGTACACCCATCCCCGCCTCGTCTAGCGGTCTGCAAGTCCGGTGTACGTGCAGAGCGACGACGGAACGCACCGTGAGCCATACCATGGATATTTTTATGTAAAATGCCGCAGCGACGCCGCCGCAACGCAACGTGTGCACAGGCTCTAAAACTTGCGAATAGGACGGTGAATATTTAGTAGGTATCTACGGATTTATAAAAGCTATACCGAGTCTCGTGTCACAAATGTTGGCGTATACTTGAAGTCAGATCATATAAAATATTCAGTCAAGTTACATACACAAAATTACGCCGTAATATAAGTTGCCAGAGCCGATATTTTTGGGGTTTTGTTTTGACTGTAGATTGGACAACTAATCTAAAGAATATGTAAGTAAGTACCTATATATTAATAATTGTGTTCACAGTTATTCGTGTTGTCATTAACATTGTTCTCATTATTTAGTCCTATCTCTTGACATTGTAAGTACGACGGCAGACGACCTTGTCTTTCACCTTTAATCTTGTGAATTTTCCATCTGTGACCTTGTAAAATTTTCCTGAAATAGAAGACACATGATAAATATTATACACGAACATCCAATAATTCATTCCATTTTGGCTTACAAGAAATACTTACTTAGTATTAAACTTCTTATGGCAGATATCACACTCCACAGTGCCTTGCCTTAAATGTATATCTTTTACATGCCTTTTCATGTCATGCTGGTATGAGAAAGCTTTGTCACAATAAGTACACTGGAAAATATAAAAAAGACATGATTTGTCTATGATAAACAAATAAGGACGTCTGAAGACAGCGGACTTTTGACCGACTCAACAGTTATATTAAAAAATACTAGAATGTATTTGAGACTGCACACGCATTAACTCAATTCATATATCGCCTATCTATACACTACAAGCACTTGTGTGCTCACACAGTAATCTTTTGATCGGCTGTTGACTTTATAGTTGGGTAAAACAATGTGAACTCTATAGCTATGTGCATGCGGTTTCTAATTGAGTGGCATAAAACAGGTTTTAGGCTCTATCTCCTATACATTGTAACAGCGAAAAACAATTTTCACGCCTCCCCCTTCAAACCTAGGCGAAATATTTTTTGATATCCAGTTAGCTCATGACCTAGAGGTACATATTCATATTCTTTATGGGCATAAAGAACACGAATAAGCAGTACCTTTGTACTCAAATTATAATTATGTCGTATCTGTATGTATTTTACTGTGTGTACATAAATAATAAAATAAATAAATGAATTAAAAATCTCGACAAATTAAAAAGTTATGCAACAACGCGAAATTTCGCGGGTATTCTGGTTCATTACATTGGACATCTATGATGTCCAACTTTACGGTACAGTTGAAGTCAACAGTGGCCTAAAACTCGGGCGCACACCTAACTATCCTTATTGTTAGCCTGATACTACATCTTCTATAATAACTACTAGTAAACCAGAAAATGTATGGTAATCTTCGTGTTTCCGAATTAGCACGAACGGCGCGCCACAGAGTAACACCCCACAGACATTGCTTCTAACTTTTGTACTGCGGCGCTTTGTAGTAGTGGACCTATCATTGCGCTTTTGTTTCTTCTCTGTCGGGTTACGTACTACGGTTGCAGTTCGTCATTTGTCATTCAAAAGTTTTGAAACTTTTTCTTTCTAAATTGCATAGAGTTGTTAAACTATAATTTTGTAATCGTAATAATACAAAATAGCTTGCAAGTACGTTCATGTTTTTTCAACCAAGTGACAGGTCTATATTAGATTTCATCACCGCGCGATCGGATTTCCAAAGATAGACGATGATTCCCGAAACGCATAATTTTGCTTGCAGGTCAATAAACAGGCAAGGTTTGGAAAGAGAGAAAATTGGGCTACCTTAAATGGTCTCGTAGTGCTATGCACATGTCGCATATGCTTAGCAAGATTACTGGATGTAGTGGTTGCCTTAGGACATTGTGTGCATTTAAATGGTTTATCAACCAAGTGAGATCTCTTGTGCACCTTCAGAAGATCCATTGTTCGGCCTTGGTACGGACAAACGTCGCATTTGAAAGGAAACACATTCTCGTGGATGGCCCTGTAAGGAAAAAACATATATAAATTATAATAAAAATAATACTGGTGACTGCCTCGTTGGTGTACTGGTCGCCAACGCTACTGCTGAGGATGAGGCCCTGGATTTGATTCCCAGGTCGGGCTCAGAAAGTTTTATTGGGTTTTTTCCATCTGGAATTTCTCAGTAGCAGCCCGGAGTCTAGATTTGTGCCCGGTTGATGGCAATAAGGATGATAACTAAACATTTTTTTTTAGTCCGTCTTTGATATTATAAAAAAATATTGGACACGTATTTTTTCTTTTTTTACATAATCTAAAGATTACGGCGATACATTGAGGTAAAATGTGCCATGACGTCACGAGTATGTAGATTTTATACGTACTAGTGACGTATCGACCCCCACTCCCCAACTTAAAATGCGTTTTATCTAAGTATTTTTTTATTAATATGATAAAACAAAAAATACGTGTATAATATTTTTTTATTATCTGACTGACGGACTAATTAGATTTTTTTTTTTTTTACCCAGGCACCATCCCTATTGGCTCTCCCCCTATTACATGGGACTCAAACGTAACTGACGAATTGTGGGTGTAGGTACTATAGGGACACTTCTGCCTAACCCTTCGGGAATACAGGCGTCATGTTATGTTATGTAATACAGGGGAAGTGCTTAAGGATTAAAACTAAGATTGAATTGAGGATTGTAAGAGATAAACAATATGGAGGGCGGCCTTTGCTCAGTTGTGGTACAACAAAGGGGAATTGAAAATGATAATAACTAAGACACGGTCCTAATAAGTTAATACCACATGCTTTAATTTTTGGAACTTTACGATGCAAATTCGGCGCGGAGTTTAAGGACATTACATCCCTTAAGTCACCCAGGACCCTCACAGCCGACACCTAGGAAATTCGCGCAGCGAGTATCAACAAAATACTAAATTAATCTTATTTCCTAGAAAATAAGTTCCATTTTCAATAGAGATGTTGACAAGATTTTTTTTTTCCGTCAGGTACCTATGTTATTAAAAAAGATTGGACACCTATTTTTTAGGTAATCAAAAGATTACGGCAATACATTGAGTAGGCAATCCGTTAAAATGTTGCATGACGTCATTCCCCGGTAGATTTTATACTAACTTGTGACGTAGCGAGCCTCCAGTCCCCAATTTTAATGCGTTTTATCTAGACCATTTTTTATTAATATGATAAAGCAAAAAATATGTGTCTAATATTTTTTTTATTATCTGACTGACGGACTAAGTAGATTTTTGTTTTTTTTCCCAGTCAACCTCCCTATTGCATTACGTAAAGTGCGAGTCTCGCCTGATCGTAGCTCGGCTATTGATTTTCAATGCTTAGTGAGAAGCAATGTTCTCAGTTTAAAAACTTACACAAAGGAAATAACAATAAATTACACCCCACACGCATACACAGACACACAACCCCCACATTATTTGCATAACGTGGGACTTAAACATAACTGGCGTTATGTGTGGCGATTGCAGGCGTAATGTTACGTGTAGTAAATATTATACCTACCTATGAACAAGAAGACTAGCATTAGAATATGCAGTCTTTCCACAGATATCACAAAGGAACTTCCTCTTGGTTACTTCCCCTGTTGGTTTTGGCGCGTCTGTTGATTGGGCGTTGCACTTGATTACATGCCTGCTGTAGGTGGCCTGCCAAAAATATAATTTAATGGTAAGGTTCCTCATTTTTCGGGTAACGTGTCCAAATAAAAAAAACGGAACTCTTATAGGATCACTCGTGTGTCTGTCTGTCTGTCACAACTAATTTGCTCCGAATCTAATGGACCAATTAAGTTGAAATTTGGTACACATATGAATTTCTGTGACCCAAACACGGACGTGTAACGTAAATAAATGAATTTTGAATATGGGTGTTACTTTTGAGAGGCAAATAAGAAAAAGAAAGAAAAAAAATTGCAATCTGTACCTACCGTGTGATAATTATATCAAATGAAAGGGCTTACTGTGTGGTCTCATTTTTTTTAAATAGTAATAAAATATATAGTTTTAGTTATTTAAGAAAATTTATGAAAATTTACCATGACCTAGTGTAGGGTAGTGATACCACTACCTTTTCTCCGAAACACCTGAGCCTTAAATTTTGAAATAAATAAAAACATATTCTATACTTGTTTGTTATATAGTGTTAATATTTTTGGTGTCAATAAAATAAATTATATTATATTATTATACTTATAGATTACAGGAAACTCTATAAGTCCATGGTTTTAAAATAATATGCCAACTCACTCAATATTGTGCGCACAAACTAACATTTACAGTTGGAATGTTGTTCTTGGGATAAATTCATCCCAACTACGGAACCCTTCATTGTGCGTGGTCCGACACGCACCTGGCCATTTTAAGTGGTGGGGCATCAATCCATTTCTATTTAACATAACTTAGTAACAATTACAAGTTTTTTTTTTATGCTAGGTTTAAGTTACAAGATAAAATGTGTCAAGTCTTAGGTACTTATTTGTATTTAGTTTACTAAGTTAGCTGTTACCCGCGACTTCGTCCACATTTTTTTTAATACAAATATTCAGAATGAAAGTAGCCTTTGGACTTCTCAAGGTTCCGGGCTAAGTATCTGCCAAATTTCATAACGTTTGGTTTAGTGGTTTAGGTGTGAAAACGTACCAGATAGACAGACTTTCCCATTTAAAATATTATATGTATGTCGGAAAATATCCTATGCCTGTGTCATGTCCTGTCCTAGTGAGTAGGGCGGCGTTGCGCCGCCGCGCCGTCAACCATAATTATTTTGTTATGCGTAATTTTGAATCTGTAATATCTTTTAAAGTATTTATTTAAATGATATGATGTCAGGCATATTTTAACCTAAATTAAATGTACAATTTAAATACCCTGTTTCATTGGATAAGGGTTAATGTAATAACGATCAAAATGGTTTCGGAAATAACAATGAAATTTTATCAAATTCTGAAACATAAAAATAGTTACTGTGGGCTATCACGGAAATTTTTGTTGAACTTTTTAAGATGTGCAATCCTGTACAACATTACTTTTATGTATCTCTTACGGTTTTCGCGGCACACGCCAGTAAAGCTCCCAGTCAGCAAGATTTTTCCGACGTCTTCAACTATCATCATCATATTTCAGCCAAATTAAACAAAACCTACCTTCCTCATGAATCACGTCGTCCATTGGTGAAAACCATTTGAAAATCCGTTTGGTAGTTGGTGAGTTTATTGCGTTCAGACACACAGACAGGGCGGGGGGACTTTGTTTTATAATATGTAAGGATAAAGATAGGTATAGATTGAAATAATCGATACCTGAGAAAATTGAGACACAAACCATAACATGGAATTCTTCACCACAATTTGAGCACCCCCAAAGAGAGAGAAGTTCAGAGTTATCCATGGTGAATTCTGGTGAAGGAATGTTGTAAGAGTCTTCACTATCTGCTTTGGCATCATCGTCAACATCATGGCCCTCTTCATAATTTTGACAGTCTTGAGTAAATTCTATGCAAGAAATAAAATTTATAAAAAATAAATAAAGATGTGTTTTAAATTGTAGTAAGTAGTTGATAAGTTAATAAACATGCAGAAACAATGAACCTTATTTATAAATGTTGCTTAGAGTTAAGAGAAGTTTAAATGGCAGAAAATGTTCATTAAAAATTACTGCATTTGAACATTACTTTGGCAGAGCCATCTTTTATTTTGTGTTTTTTTTTCTCTAACTGTACTGTCCCACTGCTGGTCAAAGTCCCCTATTACTTTCCACACTTCCCTATGTGTTGCCTAACTTGTATTGCAGTGTTTTAATTTGGGCTATGGATAGATGCTGGTATAAAGAGTTACATTATAATAAATTGTATTGACAATTTGAAAATTTATGAAAAACTCTCAGATTTCTGACAGTATAGGTATTTTATGATACAATTTTTACGAGCATAGGTAAGGAACCAAAAGCCAAAAATTTAAGAATCTCATGGCATTTTTGTGTAGTAATAAATAATGATGAATTGGCTGTACTAGCGCTTGTGTGCAGCGCTTTATTAAAATAAAGTCATACAAGAATATCTCATTTCATACCTTTCTTAATAGATATTTCAATGAGTAGTTTGTTCGTCCTCTGACACATTTCTCTGAACATTATACATCCATTTAAAAGATCCAGGCAGCTTTGACACATATGTTTTGATAAATTGTCTGCATTATTTAACTGAAAACAGAAAAGATGCTTAAGAGCGTCTTATACAGAAAGTGGATAGTGTCACAAATAGCTGTCAAGTATTTTGCTGTTTTGATTCATTTGGCGATATATAACTGTATTGAAATAAGGCTAACTAGTGACCTAAAAAAACTATTAGGAAACTTTCCAAATGCTTTTTTCATACCTAAAACGGTTACAACATCAAATTCAGTGTTATAAATGCAATTCATTACTAAATTAATATTCTAGTTCACTAGTTAGCCATATTTCTTATTTCCATACAGTAATATTGCCAAATTAATCAAAACAAGTAAATATTTGGCAGCTATTTAATTTTCCAAATAGAAATTCATGTGGATGTAATTAAGTAGGTAGGTACTTTTTAACTGCATTTTTACATTCTCTTTACACATTATTACAAAAAGTTTATACTTTTTCAGTCAAAATTAAAAATAGTCAGGTAGTATTGAAAAACTTACAGTTATGCCTGAAAAGTTCTTAATGTCTTCAGGGATATTGGGTTGTACAAAATTGTTGAATATTGGTATGTCTCCTGGTTCGTCATTGCATATTCTGCACATACATAGGCTTGTTATTTTCTTAATTTTAGGACTGGAAATTAAATAAAACCCAAGTTTAAATAATTAAAGCTAGGATGTAAGGCAGCGGACTCCTTTGCATGAAATTGTTCATTTCAATCATGTTGAATATTATCCTAGGTTGTACTTGGCATAACAAAAACAAACGGTTATTTAACATTATATTGTCTGCTAGGAAAGTATACGTACGTTTTCTTGATCTTGCTCTTCTTCTTCTTTTTACTCTTTTGGAGAGCATTAGCAAACAACATTGACTTGAGTAATAAAAGAGAAGTCATAATTTGATGGTTTTGTTTATGCCGATTATTAAGAACAAAACAATAAACAGTCAAGAGAGAGAACAGGAATGATAAATTATTTAAAATTGCATGGATGGTATGTTTATATAAATAGAAATAGCACAAAGTTTCATACACTACTAATGATCTTACACCTTTAATAATTGTATAAAGCCATCCTGCTTTAAACTTAAAAATCTAACATTTTCTCAAGAAAACTGGAAAACCCGGACTGACTGAACTACCTGCATGTCAATGTCATTTCTTTTCTTGACAATGACATAACCAGAGACTAAAAATAATCTAAAGCCAGTGCTGCACGATTGGAACCACAGACTAGTTAGCTTATCGGAACCAAGCTACAAAGGCACAAACGAGTGCATGTAATGCTTGCCATAATATTCCTATGAATTTCATTGTGCTCAGAAATCAATACTCGATTGGAACGGCGCACGGTAGGCTGATATGAAACCGTAGAGGACTTAGGAATCAAAAAAAAATATTCGTCTATTTAAAAAAAACAAATACGCAAATGAAATCTACTAAGCATCACAATATAATATTGTTCTATGACTTAACATTTTACCCATTATTTTAAATGCTATGAATATTTAAAGATTTTTTTGTATGAAGAAAAACATAAATTCATGATTATCTCGTAATTCTCAAATTTTCTCCAAAAATGGATTGAAGATTTGAATAGGTCAAATTATTATCCTATTTTTGCATATAATCTGGTACTGCGATATTGTGCGATATTAGAGATATTTTTTGGAAACTGTTTGGAAAAAAAAAGTTTTGCCTTGTGACATATCCAATGAAAGTGCTTACTGTAAAGGTGTCAATTTTTTATTTTTTTTATAATTCTAACAAAAATTGTTTTATAGTTATTTAAGAAAATAGATGAAAATTTACTATTTTTAAAAAAAAAATAATCTTATCCCCGAAACGACAGAGCATACAATTTTGAAAAAAAAAATACAGAAAGTAGTTCTATTCTTATAGATTATAGGAAAACCTATAAGAAGTCCATGGTTTTAAAACAACATGGCAAATCTCTCAAAATTGTGCGTACAAACTTACATTTCCAGTTGGAATGTATGGAAGACCATGTTTTTCAACTACAATGTTAAATTTGTTTATGGGACGAATCATCCCAAATACGGAACCCTTCATTGTGTGTGGTCCAATACGCACTAGGCCGGTTTTTTTTTGTAGGCCTAATCCACTAAAGCAAATGCCTTTATTGTTATATACTCTAAGCTTTATCTCGATCTGCTTTTAATTGCGAAACATGTGCATATGATAATTAGTTTGAAGACATAGTTGTTACAATATGTTCTGAACGTGTATTTTTTTATTAGGACCTATTCAGTAAAAGGTTGGCACATCGAACACGGTAAGTCAGATAGTTTTGACTTAATGACATTGTATAAAAAGCTATTATCTTTAATATTATCAACTTCTTTCAATTTCACAAACAAATCAATGTTGTTTACCAAATAACGAAACATTTTTACAAAATCCTCGTTAATCTTACGTTCACAAAAATCGAATAGTAATAGTAGTCAATAAAGGGGTAGTCAGTCCGTATGTAATGGTGGGTAACAACGAACTGAGGTCATCATTTGACGTTGCCTACCCTCTCGGTTTCCACCTACCTGCAAATTTACTGCCCTCTGATTGGCGCACGTCACTAAAGACTCACAAATGACTGCGCGTCTACTGATGAGAAAACCGGTTTGGCCGTATTTTAAACAAACAAATGACGCCACGGAAGTGGTGTGGAATATCGTTGCACGTAGTTGCAACTAAGTCTAATTTGACTATATTTTGCAATACAATTCTAATACGTGCATCAAAATATTTTATATTTTCATACAATATTGAAACTACCTATAACTTTGAAAATAATGGGTTTATGACAAAATTCTAATTACAAAAAAGTATTGTATTAGTATGTAGATTTCAAAAATGTATACACGAATCCTTAAGTCCGTACTTCGCGATTTCAGTCCACTGTGCGGCGCGGCGCCGCCGTCGCTTCGGATCGGTCACCAGTGCTTGCCGGCCCACCACAAGCTAAAACAAATCCCTATCGACACGTTTGAATTTCTGATGGTTTTTCGAGATTTGCATAGAATAGGCTAAAGCCTAACTGTGCGTTTGCACTGGCTAAACATCACTACAAAACGTGTTGAAATTTTTGTCAAACATTGTATGGAACATTGACAGCAAGTAAAGAATTCAAAATGTTTTGCAAACGCAGAGTAACTGCAGCCTAAAGCCTGTTCCACACCATACAATTCGTCTAACAATTTGATGTACTCGAATAAATTGTCAATAAAACAGTCTCATGATGTGGAGTGCAAATGGCGATAAATCTAAATTAAAAGTTAACGGGTCAATTCAATTAACCGATTTCTGGGTTGAGTCCACTTATATTACAATTGAGAAGAAGAATTCAAATTAACAATCGACTTTCAATCAAATTCTATGGTGTTGACACCATTTCATTCACTCAATTAATGAGCGGCCGCTATATAATATAATCCAAATTGACAGATAGTCAGTTTGTCTGTCAAAGTGTCAAGAGAAATGATTATTGGTAAATAATATGAAAAATATACAATTTAAATAAGAAATCGTGTGATAATAAATTACTACATAATGGCAGTCTATTTAACGAAAAAGATGCTGTCGAAGATGAATAAATTGAAATATCCATGTAGCTCGCCTGCTGAAAATGAGGCAAGCATTCGTGATGATCCTTGGCCTAGCCTAATAATGGAGAGCAAGTAAGTATCTCTACTTTTATGATTAGCCTCTGCCTTTGGTTCAATGTCCCACAGCATTGCTCCTTCTTTCCTGTGTCTTTAATTATTTGGATATACATACAGTAAACCTAACTTATTCTGTTTAAAACCTGATTTTATTGTTTTGATTACAGTAAGAAAATGCTGCATTTGTCTAAAGAGATGATATGCAGGGTGTGTGCCAGGAGTGCCTGTAATCCTCTGAGCGATCAAATAGATGGCTATAATATTATGAGTGCCATTCGGAGTATTTCTAATATTACTGTGAGTTTTACAGTTATTTATTTATTTATTTATATATACTTTATTGTACACCAGATTATAATTACATAAAGAAAAAGTAATACACTACAAAATATACAATTGGCGGCCTTATCGCTACAGTTTTGTTATTTCTACTGCTGTGCTGACTGTTTCTGTTATAAACAGTACTGATAAGATTTTGATGTGGTATATTTCTCAGCATTTGACATATAAGTAGCCTTTTACTAGAACTTATTTAATCCAATTGTTCTTCAGTCACAAAAGAAAGTTAATAAAATTTTGCATTTTCAGTATATTTGTAAACAATTGCACACACTAGTGTTTACAAACATTGCAATATTTTTACCTGAAGCCAAAAATGTTATACATACCTATTCTTTATAGATTCCTACAAGCTGACAAGTTTGTAGCAATATATATATATCCTAAACATAACAACATCGCACCTTGTTCCCCGAAAGGGGTGGGCAGTGGTCTAGATCTGGTTAGGTCTGGATTTGTGCCAGTTTGATGGCAATAGGCTCACCATGTCTTACATGGGTCTTAAACATAACTGGTAAAATGTGGGTGTACTATAGGTACATCTCTGCCTGCTAGATATAATAATTTATTTAAATGTTTATTTATTTAATAAAATCATTTTGGTCCTTTACAGATGGAAGTTGATGATTCTCTTCCCAAATTCATCTGCACTGATTGTTTGGTAAATCTCAAAGTAGCAATAAATTTTAAAAGAACTTGTGAGGCCTCTGATAAGAAATTCAAGAAAATACTGAATCCAACAGGTAACCCTTTAACTTTACTATTCATGCTTTTAGCGATTATAGTTGCTTTCCATCTAAAGATTTAGATCTTTCTTTACACCATAAGATTCAGTTAATAATCTAGTAGCAGAGTTTTAATTGAGTAAATATAATACTTCATTTAAGTTATGTATCAAGGCTCTGTTGCTTTTGGTTGTAACCATATATTGAGTTATCAATATGTGACAAAAAATACCTGTTTCTTTCCAGGCAATCCAATCACACCATCATATCCATATTCCAAGCATGATTTCCATCTGATACTGCATCAAATCAAACAGAAAAGAATGAAGAATGAAGAAAAGGTAGCTAAGGAACAAATGAGGAGAGAAAGACTGCAACAAAAGAAATCACCTAAAGTGAAACAGTTCAAATGTTCACCTTGTGATTTGACATTCCCAAATAAGGTTTGTATTTTTATAATAATAATAATAATTTCGACCTCGAAATTCGACCATAATTCATTTAAATGTCATGATTCTAAGGTAGCCATCTTGTGTCATACGCATGGTAGTGTGTGTAATGTTTTTTTTATTAATTAAATTTATTTCTAATGTATATTATATAGAAATATTAGCTTTCTGCACTCCTTCTCCATATAAACTTTGACTGCGCCAAATTTCATACTCCTCCGTCCGCGTAATTTTCGTAAAAAGGGTACAAAGTTTTTGTTTCACATATTAATATGATAATAATAACTGTACCCCAGCCACTCCATGTGGAATATACATACATACTTAAACTCATGCCTTTTTCCCAGGGAGTAGGCAGAAACTACAGAATGCCACCTACTACAATTCTTACATAGTTCTTTTGCTTAGATTACGGCCATACATGCATGCCGGTTGCGAATGTGCAATAAAATTATAAGTCAACTAGCTTTCGTCCGCGGCTTCGACCACGTGGAGGTCGGAAATTATCCCACGGGAACGTACTACCGAGATAAAAAGTATCCTGTGTTAATCCAGGTTATAAACTATCTGTGTGCCAAATTTCATTCCAATCTGTTCAGCCGTTTTTGCGTGATTGAGTAACAAACATTCAAACACACAAATATACAAACTTTCACATTTATAATATTAGTAGGATACTAATACCTCGGCTATTTGATTTGACCGATGAGCGCGCGCGGTGTTAGAGTTGGCCGTCAGAAACGTCCTTGACGACGTAAAAAAGCATAAGCATAAGCATAAGCATATGTCTCATATTTTAGTTATCATAAGTCTTGTTATCGTATTGTCTCCGCTCTCCCCAAATTAACAAAAAATAACAAATTGCAGAATTTTAATTAATCTATAATATTGTTTAGGAAAAGCTGATGGCCCACCGGCGCGAGCGCCAATGCATGCGTCGCGCGTGCGATATCTGTGGCCAACTAGTGTTGAGTATCGCACAGCACATGCGTCACATACACAAACAGAGTGTGCCCCATCAGTGCCCCACTTGTGGCAAAGAGTTCCCCATCATTGCTAGACTAAAGAACCATATGTAAGTATCCTTAAAGTATGGCTTAATGAACAATAAAATTGCACAAAAGCGGACTTAATGCCTGAGCATGTTCTATGTTATGGGGTTTGGTTTCCGCACTTAGTCCTTCAGTAGACCATTGTGCATGAGCCGTAGCGTCCGTTGGTGGTTATTCCAACCAGCCCACATCCCTCCAGAAGTTAGTTAATTAGGTTTGTCCAGAACATCTGTGAAAGATCTGGGTGATCCGAGGGTTTCTGTTCTAATCTGGGTGACGCCTGTGCATTCAAAAAGCACGTGCGTGACGGTTTCCTCAACCTCCATGGAAAGAGGACTGTCCGTTATGCCTATTGTGTGGAAGTGTTTCTTTAGCGAGCAGTGTCCCGTGATGGTCCCCGTCGCCAGGCGCAGCCTTGAGCATTTCCTGCCAGTTACCTTGTAAAAGTTGAAATTGCTATTTGAGTCATATTTGTTGAATGCATTAAGACAGATGGTTCAGGGTTGTCATACAGTGTGTGCCTAAAGAGTGGTATCTTCGTGGCTGGCTTAAGAAATAGTGGCGTCATGACTTGCATATGTTGATGACAAATTGGCCAGAAAAGTCAACACTAAGAGAGAAGTGTGGAAGACTGAGGGCGACCTTTGTTTAACGAAGGAACAGTAGATCTTGAAAAGTAACTAGTCAGAACATCAGAATAATTTGATAAATACAATTGGAAGTTTTTAACCAACGTAAACATTTACTCTTATACAGGCTGGTTCACACAAACACGTTCAACTTCTTCTGCGACCTGTGCCCCTACAAGTGCAAACACAAGTACTACTTGGTCATGCACATGCGGACTCATACCGGTGAGAAGCCGTACAAGTGTGCGCAGTGTCCCGCCACCTTCGTCAACCCGTCCAACCTTAACAAACATAAGCTCACGCATCAGGATAAGGCGTTCAAAGTAAGTGTTACCATGTCTGTCATATTCATATAAACGAGCGCGACGTCGCGTACTCGCGTTACTGTCGCTTTCGGTGAGGACGCAGCATTATACTGTTTATTTCCCGACTTCCTATCGTAATGATTCAATAAATTCGAAACTATTCGAGAAATCCCTCAATACACATCATTAAATCCGTAAAATTAGAATACGCTACATGGCATTGTACTGCATAATAATAATAACCCCTGCCATTTTTCCGTGTACATATACACCATTGATCAGGCAGGGGCCATAGTCCTTCCATAGTTCCAGGTCACCAGTCAACTTTAGCCACCCAAACCCATAGCCCAACTTATTTTGTTTCCATGTTCTGCAATAGTCCTGCACCAACCGGGGGTTGTCCTTGGGTGCACTTTTGTAGTGCATACAGGGATTATCGTCGGTTGGTGCCTCAATACATAAAAATGTCTAAGGGGCTTCTGCGAGTTGCCTTCGGCCCCTCGTACGGCTTCCAAAGGTCCGGGACCCGAGATATGTCAAAGACATAAAAAAAAAAAATAATAATAGTTTATTGTCACAAAGAAACATACATTAGTTTACACTGATTAACAAGATGCTAACTACGCGGCATAAGTCTGTATACAGATATTGTGAGCCCTGCCTCTTAAACTAGGATTACCTGTATCTTAAGAGACAGTGTTCAGCTCTGAGGTTACTTAAAAATAGGGATTATACAACTGCGGACTGTGCCAACCTATTGTTAGTGTTAACAGTTAGATATTTAACTTGTAACTTTAAAGATATTATATTCTAAGACAAAGGATTTTTTTTATAAATAAAAATTAAATACCTATGTAATATGAATGTATGTGGGGATGTATTTATGATGTATGTGTGGTGCGTTTTTGTATGAGAGTAGTGAGTGTGAGGTGTTTGTTATACGTGAAGAAAAGTGCAAAATAATGCAATATTAGGCCATGTATTTGAGTAGTGATTCAGTTTGTGCATAGTCCTGATGTAGTAAGCCATTTCATAACTTTAGATTTGCATGTTCTTTAAGTATAATGCTGGGCCTGGGACTGGGATCACATGGCAATATTCTGCTTATGATACGATTAAAATCGAATTCTGTTCAAACCGTGTGTACCTCAACTGCTGCAAAAGACTTGCAGTACAATGCCGTGTGAACGTTACATTCTGTTACACAATATTAGTAGTTTATCATTCAAAATTTTAGTGCCCGATTAATTTAATTGATATCCTCGTACAAGCTTACAAAGTACGTACTAGGTACGTGATTCCTCAGAAAACGATCGATGAAAGGTTGTAAAGAAAAAAGATTATGGGTGAACCTGCAAGTCATTCGGTTTATCTGTCCAGAAGCCAGCAGCACGTCGCATCAAATAACATTCAACAATAATTTGTCCATAGTGTGTCCTGTGCGAGAAAGCGTTCCGCACAAACACGGCTCTGCGGGAGCACCACGAGGCCACTCACATGAACATCAAACATACGTGTAACTACTGCGGACGTGACTTCTGTTACAAGTGAGTACCCACATGTACATATTGTACACTCAACAAAAGATATTGGTAGGCAGGCAGATTACTACAACTCTTTCTTAACCTGAGTTACCTAATTTTGAATTGAATATTTGAGGGATGATCCACGTATTTTTAAGAACGTTTGCATTCTTATGGCATTATCTCAGTCTCGAATCTCTTAAAAATTGCTCTAATTTCATTACATTTTTGACGAGTTTTTGACATTACTTATCGCTGTGATAAGATTGGGACTGGATTTTTAACGTTTTTAATTACGCGAATTTGCTTTCTGAAATCCGGTACTTACGGCCAAATAAGTACCTCGCAGAAGTCAGCGAAAACTTGTAGATAGCGCCAACTAAACACTAACTTCCTTACTAATAACCGTATTATATCAGGTGAATAGTTACACACTGATTTCTCTCTTTCAGTTGTCAGTAATTTGACTTTCGAAAGAAGAAGACAAAGCATTGTGTAACTATACAGACGTTATACAACGTTTATTAGTAAGGAGGTTAAGATACAATCCTGCGGGGTAATTGTGCAACACACTAAGGCTTCATGTACATGGCGCCGGAGCCGCACCGGGCCCCGGCGGTTACCCTATTTTTTCGCTGAAGAAAATCGCCAGTTTGTAGAGTTTACCCCATCCATTTCGCTGAAGAAGATCGTCTATTTGTAGAGTTCATCCTATCCCTTTCGCTGAAGAAGATCGCCTATTTGTAGAGTTTACCCTATCCTGTTCGCTGAAGAAGATAAGATAAGATAAGACAAAATTAATTTAAACATTGTTACAATTATTACCTTAAAATGAGTACTTAATAATTCTATCTGTAACTGTTGGTGACATTCATTATGTTAAAGCGGTCCCCAAGCTAGGCGGTGCCTGTATCTTGGAGACCTGAGTTGTGATACTTAATTCTATTTTTTACTAGTGTATAGCTATAGGAATAGGTAATTAATTGCAAACAATTATAAAAAATCTACTCGGCCAGAAAGAAGTTGAATGTGCGCTTTAAAATATAGGTTTTCATCAATAAGAAGCCCTAAGTAACGAATTGAAGACGTCCGGTTAATATATAAGCAATCTTCCCGTGAGGATTTCAAATGATTCTGACAAGTCAATCTGCCTAGCCTTTTCCCAACTATGTTGGGGTCGGCTTTCAGTATAACCGGATGCAGCTGAATACCAGTATCTTACATGGAGTAACTGCCTATCTGACCTCCAGAACCCAGTAAGTGGGTAATACGATACTCCTTGGTAAGACTGGTTGTCAGACTTTGAGGCTTCTGACGACCCTTAACGACTGTTAAAGATCCACGAATGACAGCCGGGACCAATGGCTTAACATTTTTTCCAAAGCATCTTTACATATCGAAACATCTCAGAGTCTCGATATGTAAAGATGGTCACCCGTCCACGGATTAACCCCAGCAAGCGTACCTTAACCTGATGGATCGACCCGTGGGACCGTTATTACTTAGCCACGAGCTCCTCTCAGATGATTCTGACAAATGTGGAAGTTTAATGTTAGGTTACGAGGAGGGTTTGATGAATGTGTTTTGTAAAATGTCATTAGTTTGGTTTTCTTTAATTTGAGAGTAAGTAGGTAGTGGTTGAGTGTTTGCGTTACTGCTGCTAAACCTTCTTCTACGAGACTGTAGACCTCTTCCGAGTTGCGGGCATTAATCGTGATGACCGTGTCGTCTGCGTAGGAAATTAGTTCCGCATTAGAGAGACTGAGGTTCAATATGTCGTTCTATATATTAAAAATAGTGTTGGGCCTAGTAAGCTGCCCTGCGGAACTCCAAAATTGATAGGTAGTTGACAACTTGAGGGTTCGCCTGATTTCACGAATTGTCGGCGGTTTTCCCTTTATCCCTACTGCATCTAGTTTTTTAAGAAGAAGATCTGATGAAATTGTGTCGAAGGCTTTAGCTAAGTCTAAGAAGACGGCCAAGCATCGTTCGCCTTTTTCTATATTTGCTGATATTGAGTTAGTAAGCAGTGAAGCTGCATGTTCGGGTGATTTGCCTTTTCTAAAATTGTCTCTCGGAAATTAGATTATATTTTTCAAGAAAATTTACCAGTCGGGTGTTTACTACCTTTTCCAGGATTTTTGATAAGATATTGAGAAGTGCTACTGGTCTGTAATTTTCAGGTTTATCTTTGGCACCGAAGATCGCCTTTTTGTAGAGTTTACCCCATTAATTGCTCTGAAGAACCATATCTTGTCACCTCGTTCGGTCTTTCCTCCATAAGACATGACGCACGAAAGAACAATGAATTTTGCCCGAGAAGTGTTTATTTTCTGCCTACATACCAATTTTTTTACATGACTACCAAAATGTACAGTCGTTTTCACAGGGGACTACTAGAAACTTAATTTTATGAGCAGAGAGGACTTTATCTTAGGTGGACCTGCGGGTCACACGTTCACTGCTCAACATTGTTTTACTTGAAATGCTTTATTTATTTTTTCCGTATGGGGCACAAAATGCTAAACATTTCTGATGAAATGCAGATTGGTGTTCGTATATTATGTGGGCAGTGTTTACTTCGGGTAATCACCCGACCTCCTGAATCACCTGGATTTGTCGGTAATGTCGGAAAGCTAAGGTAACTCACGGGAAAAGATGTTGCTTGAAATAAAGCTTGTGCTATCTGGTTTCTTACTAGTTAATATGAAGAGAACAACATTCGTATCTACGTAGGCAGGTACCTAATTAAGTATGCAAAATTAAAATGCCATATGGATCGTTTTGTAAATACGGCTATAAAAAATTAAATCGGCGTTCGTTAGTTAAATAAAATTACGAAACTTATAACATCCCTCTTTATACGTCGGGGGTTAAAAAAAACTTCATATATTTGGAATAATTGATTAAAATAAACACAAAATGACAGAACGTTTCACGTTTATTTCTTGCTAATGCGTTAAAAGGACATTCGGATTGGTATTAATTCCATTTAGTCTAATGCATTTAGGTACTTTGCCAACCTTAAAATCACGTTCTTCCATCAGACTGCTCTATGGTCTTGTCTAAATTGAAGACGTGCATTAGAGTAACATCATTAGTCGCTTTGTGCTTGTGCTTTGGTACTTAAACATCAACAAAGTCCTAAGTCTTTATAGCTTTTGGTCAACTGTTTATTACGAGATTATTATAAAAAAGTCTTTTGAACTTTGGTAGAGCCTAATTCTAGCTATAATAATATTTAAAATGCGAAAGTGAGTTTGTTTGTTTGTTACGCTTTCACGCTAAAACGGCTAAAAAGATTTGGCACATGGGTAGACCATGACCTGGGTTAGGACATACGATACTTTTTATCCCAATATTCTCACGGGATCGAGACTTATGCGGGTGAAACCGCGGGGACGCAGCTAGTTATAAATAGTTTCTGTTTTTGACATGAAGTATCAACAACTCACTCTGTATATCGCACAAAAAGAAAACGGTCCATTCGTAAAGTAATGGAATATTATTCTCCCTAGTAGTCCCTAGGTAAGAATGTTGGCATAAACGTTTATTTATATTTCAAAACACCGAACAGAAAATGTGATAAGAGACTGCTATGAATACGACTTAATAAATGAGATCACGCGAGGCAGTCGCAGTATAAATTATTAGTGCGGGGTTTCCTATGCTCCTGATAATATAATCTCTTCGTTCTTTATTCACTTTTCACTTCTCTCGTGTCGCCATGAAACTATACGAGATAATAAAAGATTATTAACTTAGTAAGTCGGCAAGATCAGTAGTTTAAAGGACAAAGGAAGGTGTTTTTATTTGAGGAAGCAGCTAATCGGCATTTTAAAGCTTTAATCCAGTGGGATTTCTTCTATATTTGTAGGATAAATCCATTCCAACCCCAAGGAGAAGAACTATTCTTACCTCACGTCAAACAGAGTGATTATAGAACATTTAAAAACTAAATCCTATCTCCAGGTCAGATCTACGAAAGCACGAAATACGGAATCACAATCGTATGAAACGTGACTACATCGGTGGCGAACCTACGTACAAGCAAGTGGAGAGACTTCAGAAACTGCAGGAGAACGAGGAGATGGACAAGTGGCGCGCGCAGGAGATGACCATCACGCAGGTGCCCGTGGCGCAGAACACCTATATCGACCAGCCGAAGGAGTTTATAACTAACCATACGCTGTACTTCCCTGATGTCGGCATGATACAGCAGCAGCAGATTGGTGAGTCAATCATTGCATCCTTTGATTCTTCTTCTTTGCATGTAGATGGCAAAATATCAAGAAGCACACAATTCACTGCTTATAATACAAAATCCTTTGATTGTGAATCTTAGAATGTATGTTGAGGAACTCTTTGAATTTTTCGTTTATTGTTTGCGAAATTGATTTTAATGGTAAGGTTCTATGCGGGGTAAATGTTCAAAAACAGTTTAGTTAGATGCAAAAAGCGGTGGTAAAATTAATTGTTCATTCAAAGTTATTTTCATACGCTACATTCTCTTGCCAATAATGACAACCTAAATGGGCGAAAACATACCCAAAATCAATATCAAAGAGATCACTCATATACTAATATACATTACTTGGAATTTTAGGTAATATAAACCGCTATACATTGTGGGCCTTACGCAAAAGCTCGGTGGACCGCACCGAAAAGCTCACCGACCCGCAGTTCGGGTGTCGCTTGTAGAATATCATTACATTAATAGGGTTCTGAGCGACTGACAGATATCGATTAACTATAATTAGTTGCGATCCATTTATATTCATTAATAACGTGTTCTAGTTCTGTTTTATGAATGAGAGTTTATTTTTACTAGCTAGAGAATATTCTAGTCTTGTAGTCACTAGGCGAATTCGGACTTTCTTTATTTATTTATTTGCTAACATAATAAAAGTCTGGTTAGTAGGCATGCATTAAAATTTCATGACACAGTATTAAGACGAGAGTATTTATACTCTTGGAAACATTATCTCACGATGTAAGAACGAATTCCTTTAGCGAAAGTATGGCAACACGCTACATTTCAAGTAGCTAGACAACATAGTCGGCAACTTCATCTCATTCAGTACTTCTATAGTCACATGTACCTAATAGGAACAAAACACGATTCCACCGAATTGATTTTCTTTGATTTAAAGAAAATCAATGTATTTGTGGAACGTCGTTTAACAAACCCATGCAGGTTACGAATAATGATTTACTCAATGTGAGAATATACTTCACTGTGTGAAGTTGGCAAGTGTGTCAAGGTCAAGTGGGTCAAGTATAGCGATAGGGCGCTAATTTTGTTGTTTTTGTCGCCGTGCCCGTTTCCAAATATAGGCAATGCTGTTTTCTCGTTAAAATTTATTCAATTCTGCGCACATTAAGGATGACCATTGAATTATATACTTATATGTTAACAAACTAAAATAAACCATGTTCAGCATACATGACTAAAATATTTACCAAAGAGTTCAGTTGATTTTCTTTTAACCGGAGTCGTGCATTGGTCGTTTTGAAATTAAATTTTAATCTCGTATTACAAAAGCGCGGGTTCAATGTTATCTGGTCCAGACCACTCGATTATTTCATAAAGTGCCGACAGGATCCCCTTTGCTATTCATAATTATTCGGCCACTTCATAATTGGAAAACTTGTTTCAACGAACACAATTTTTGCTCGCCATGAAATTTATGTGAAAATGTTTCAACCTTTTGTCTTTGTTTCAGTTCAACAACAGACTGTGGAGTTGACATTGTAAGTAAATTTAAATTCCACTGGATTGTTAAGATAATCGAGAGTATAAAATATATTTGTTATTCTGATATAAATTGTTCATTTCAGACCCGAACTGGCATTGAAGAAAGACGAGGTGAAACTGTATGAAACCCAGCAAACAATCGGATATTTTTAAGATCAAGTGCATTTATATCCTTTATACATCGTAAACACAAAAAAAAAAAGTTATTTAATATTTACGCTTACAACATCGAAGTGTCCTATCATTTATCTAAGAAATTATTTTAATCATGTTTATAATATTGTAACATCTAACAATAATTAAGTAATAAACAGACATAATTAGTTATAACACTTTTTATTTCTCTTTACATTTCCAGCACGTTCAATTCTCGAAATTTCTATCTTATAAAGTCACTTAAATGGGTTTGAAACTAGGCTTAGCCGATTTATATTCGTTAATGCTTGTACTGAACGGCAACTGTCGATTAAACCTCCACTAATCGCTGTCAGTAACTTTAGCGGCGACTATTTATCTTGGCCTAAATATTCCGTAGCGTAGCTCGTAGCTCTCCCGCTACGCCTACACTCAATTGGCGTAGCAGAGTAGAATGTTTGCTACGCCATATTCAACCAGTCAATATTATAAGCCCGTACTTTATAAACAGTAAGTAATAAATTCCAATCATATTTTCCTCGCAAAAATAACCTGTGGAAAGTTTGGTAAAAATGAGGGTGTAAGATAGACCCTGAAATTTGTTATAGACGCGCGATTGAACCATTCAAAGCCATGTTTATGAGGTAACTTGGTTTAATAAAGCCACCGGCCCTGCGTAAAGGGCGGACTTGTATTGAAAGTGGTTTACCATTTATTAATTACGTAATGCTCACCGTCCTTGTAATGACGGTTCCTCGAATATGACGTCATTTCAAGCCTATGTTAATTGCAGGATCCATTTACAAGTTAATGAATTCGTGACCGGAGTGCTAATTAGTTTCATCATGTCTGAAAGTCTGGCATATTAATCCCTTTAACTTACAATATGAGATTTATGGTATGGCATCACGAATTATTCAAATTCGCGGATATAATTTTATGAAGCAATGTTTGCTCGTGTTTGGAATTAAATACTTTAGTGAATGATGTGCGTGAGGGGCCCGTGGCTTAATAATAACAGCCGCAAGGTTCACAAGCCCACTGGTTCTGTAAGGCAGTCGAGTTAATAATTTAACGCAAGAACTATTTTTATTGCCGCAGTATAATGCTCCTCGTAATTGCTTTAACACCCTCAGGTTTTGTCACTTGCACAATAAGACGACAAGGTTATTTGTCTTTGTGTCAGTTAGATATTTTCAACCTTTTAATTATTGTCAAAAGTGGTACAGAAATTACGAGGTCGACTATAGGGACAACGCTACATTAAGCTGAACCCTCCTTTAGTTTTTCTTCGAGAGAGTATTTCTGCCATTACGTAAATGCATTCTGTTTCTCTGTCAGTTTGCATAATAAATGGTATTTTTCTTTGTCAGTGATTTAAGTTCCCTTGTGACCCACGATTCTGTCAGGTCCGTTATTTTTTTGTCGGTCGCTGGCAATATTTCTTTGCGGAGTTTTAAAAACGATATCATATAATTAAACCCGATCATATCGCATGGGGAACTTCTCTGGGGAGTATATAATTTACGTCCTTTTGCAGAGTCGAAAAATGTTAGATATATTAACTCAAAGACCGATAAACAAATAAGCAGATACTTTAGCCACTTATGTAACTACCTACCTACTATTATTTCGCTGAGATTTACATTAAACCCTACCTTACCTAACACGAGATACGGCTCTTCACAACCCAACCGCAGATGAACACAACTGTTAAATGGGAAAACGGGCAAGATATTCGTTGGTTCATCCACTTTATTTTAGGACTAGGTAGGTACAACTTAGTCATAAACAAGATTCAGATGAGTGGTGGATGGCGGTAGTACTGCTCCTCCACATAGAGCAAACAAGTTGCATAATAAAATGTTCACATACAGTCTACATTCCCTTGGTGAGCCGTAACTTACTGAGACCGTAACTGGATGCCTATTAGTCTATTAAGGTTACTTTATGAGACGAATAATGACTACCGTCTACATCTATTGCGTAAAAATGGAAATTTATAGGTACCTAATCTCATGTCTAGTCTAGATAAAGTGGGCAATTACCTACTATGCAAATAAGCGTTCATTTCAATTTGTTTTTGCTGAAATTTTATTCGGGTCGTCTTTCACTATCGTTATTAAATAAATCAAGTAAATTGAGTAGGTAAATGTATATTTTTCAGTTGTGTTTTTATCATAAAACAAGATAAACACACTTGGTGTGAAAAAAAATACAGTAATTTATCGTTTTTTTTTCTTTTAGATCTGCCTCTTATCATGTACCCTTAGAAACAGATTTAGGCAATCCCTGCTCGCCAGCTCCACCCGTGGAAAGCTTAAACTTATAATTACTATCTATGAGTTATACGAGGCATGATGAAAAAATCTGTTCCTTGGTTTTGATTAATAACATTGTACTAAGTATCTACGTGTCCCTTTGTTGTGTATGAAAATATTTTGACACGACCTCACACCATAACGTACGTGCGGTATGTCTTGGTTGCCTACATTTTTCTTTCTGCCTATACATAGTTTTTTCATTGGACCTCTTTCCGTACAAAGGTATCACAAAAGCCTTATGGCTAGAAGTGTAGGACCTTCTGGGTATAATCAGGTACAGGGTTTCTGCTCACTACGGGATTTTTATATCCCTAACCTTCATTCAATTTAACTTAATGACGGACAAAGGTTCTGTCCAAGGACGAACGTCGTCAATTTCCTCCTTTACCCTGAATTATCCGGCGTTGCCAATGGATGAATGAGTTTTAGACACACAGTCACGAGCATAAATACAATACTATTGTGTGTTCCTAGCACCACCGATGCCGCTTTCAACACTGAAATAATAATCCGAGTTGGTACCTATGACGTAAGATCAGCTGTAGAGTAAAACACGTGTTCAGAATTTACACCGTGATTTCATTTTCAACTTAGTAAAGTTAATCCCCGTATTCATTGAGAAACTAAAGTTGCTCTTTGCAAAACATTGTTTCAACAACATGTTTTTGTTTTGCAGGAATTTTATGTAATCATGAATGAAACAGGAATCGGGAAACAAAGTTGTGTAACATTGTTTTCAGAAACATTTGATGTTACTCAACTTTGTTTCACAATAATAATAATAATAAATGATATTCATTTAATTCAGATAACTTAATCCATACAGTTCGATAAAAATTAAAATACAATTCAAATTACCCTCTTAACAAAGGATCTCCATAACGGAGAAGAGGTCCTATCCGCTCAGAATTCCGTTGGAGCTGCCACGCATTCTGCAGATCAGGGATACAGTTTTCTTGCGGATGACGGCATGAAAGCCAGCAGTGCGATACAGCACAAACATCCCCGATGCACTACATAAGCGAGGCAGCCCCAACATCATTCTGAAGATGTTATTATAATACAATGAATTCGGGAATTCAACAACGTATCAGATAATGAACAAATAACATTCACAAACTAAACTAAACTTCTTTGTAGCTAAGTTGAAGCATAATAAGCTCGCAGCCAAGAACGTTAAAAGATTCCGACTCGAGGAAAGATCTCATTATTATGAATCGTTTCGGGTTTCAGTACTTGTCTGGTTGAATATTCTCTTTTATGAATAATTTACTTTTCGCTTTCTCGACAGGGACTATACTTTTAAGAAGAGTTAAATTAGTTCGTTATGTCTTAATTCTAATAAGCTTCATTAAAATAATTTTATTGTTCTAACTATTGAATTGAAACAATAATGAAAACGTGTTTGGTGTTATTCGAAAGGTTTTTAACTTTCTTAGAACAAATCAAAATGTCATGGTAGGGTTGGTAATGTACACGGCTTTTGTACGTGATATACCTTTTTTTTTTTTTTTTTTTTCAGGATGGGAAATCATCAAATGACTTCTCCCGCTCTGGGCAGAGCGAGAGGGTGTGTCAGACTTTTACTGACTAAAACCCACCCGTGTTCCTTCCGTTGCCTGTGTGCCGGGGCCGCGTTATCCCTTTCGGACAAACCCGCAACTCCAGCAGGGTACGTGATATACCTGTGTTTATTCTAAACATTTTTACAATATGAAAACCTTCAGGTATTAGTTTTCCAATCCAGGTAGGATTGGAAAACTAATACCTGAAGGTTTCCTACGTAGGTATGTAAGTAGGCCTATTATTTATTATTATCGTGCTTCACTAAGTTTTACAGCATAACAAACAGTCGAATATTCGCAGATCACTACATTTAATTGATTATCTGGGGAAAGTGTATCAATAAATTGCGATATATTCACTGGTTAGGAAAAACCCTTGCTGCTCAATGAAAATAAAACCCTGTGTTTATTATACGTAGAGCGAATAAAAAATTGGGTGTGAATATACTGGATTACGTATCTAGGGCAGCTAGAGTTATTTTTATGGTGGGTAACATATTGGCTATTTGCAGGCGGAGCAGCAGAGAGGGTACCTACCTAATAATGGGATTACCTAGTCAACGGAGCGGCGAGCCCCGGGGATATAAGGCGGCTCCGATACCTTGTTTGTAGTGCTCCGTAGAATAATATTAATCAGTGAGATATCTACTCGATACAGGCACCTTGAAACTTTGGTTCGCCATTTTTTTCTCAGACGTCAGGCTAGGAAAGATCTTAATCAGCAATAATAATAATAATAAATATCTTAATTTCCAAAAAAAAAATACACATATTTGTACTTTAGTTTAAAATTTTACAAATTGTGGTAGAGGACATTTATACTAAACATTTGGATGGTTCAGAAATCTGTACACAATAGATTAAACTCTGTCTCTTAAACTAGGATATCCTGTATTTTAAGAGACAGTGAATGAGAGACAGGCAATGTGGCCTGAAATAAATTACGGCTTTAGGCAAATAATAAATATTCAAGTTACAGATGAAATGAGAAAATTAATTTGATTTCCATTTCTATTCAAAATAAAAATTAACTGTAGAGTGTGTATGTCAATAATACCGTTCATGGGCAACTCATGTAATCCAGGCTTAAAGGATAAAGCACACAAAAAAAGAAATGACCGGCGGATACATCGTACCAAACAATTATGTGACCGATTACGTCACATAATTGGCTCTTCAGTCAAGGGAGGACGAATACATCAACTAGGTACTTATCTTAAGTTATGCTGTAGTGGTTACTGAAATAAGAAAAACATATATGTATTAGGTGCCTGTAGCTAAAGGGATTATGGTGGGCGAATTAGAACGGTGCCTTTCATTTGTTTGGTTTGACTGCGCTTAGGAAAACACCTCTATTTTTCTAAGGCCCATTTTCATTAATAAAGCATTTTTATTTGTACGTTCTTTCTAAATACAAACCGAGTCATTACGTCGATTTCCTTGAGTCAGAGCCGCATTTATTAAGTCTTAAAGCTCAATAAATCAATTCGAGCTTCTTGCGAGCTATAAAAATTTCCGACACCGGTAATATTATAATTCGCCTTTTTTTTCCGCCGGAGATTTGTTCATCCTGACAAGAACAAAAAAGTTTGAAGGTAAATGTATCTACCAAAAAAATATGTCCCTTTTATATAGTGTGCGTATGGTGGCGTCAAAGCGGAAGCTACATGGAGGTCTACATATGTCGGCAAAACGACCTTTCCCGGAGCTCTGAACTCAAGTGATAAAGTGGTTCTGTTACTGCACCCGCAAGCGTAACTAAATAGGCACTCGTATGTAAAACAGGATTTGTTAGGACCCACAGTGTGTGTGGTGGATTCATAATATAAAGGACTTCGCCGTGTTTTAGTTTTCGTATTTGTTGGTAGGTACTTAGGTAACAAGCGCGTGTTCAATGTTCCAGTTAAGTACTAATGTTTATTCATTTAATTATATAAATTGCGACGAAAGACTGGATCATTTTTACTTGCTTAGATAGCTTATTGTGTGCTCGTACATAATTCAGTGTGTAGATATAGGTAGGTACTACAAGCATTATTTTCCTCAAAAGTAGATAGGGTATTGTATGCGTTGATAACTTGAAATCAATTAAATAATTTGCAGCTAATCTTAGAACCCATGAATCATAAAGCTAAAAGGCTCATACAAACTAGCGTGGTTCAAAAGGATGTGAGTACCTACTTAGGAAGATACCTTCTTCTTTGGGATTTCATTACTTCCATTTTCCAACTTTTTAACCCGTATTAATTTTACTTCCAAAGTATGCTCAAGGATAAAAGCAGTTCCGACCTTCAGCTGCGTCACAAATGCAGGCCTTATCGTCTGAAGTTTTTTATCGGCCACTTGAGGTGACACGGGCTTGAGGAACCTTTGCATCGCCCCTCGTGACGAGAATAGTAAGCGGTGTTGTTGCGGGTCATTCTTAACTACAAATGAACTGAATCACGTCGAATTTGTGTACTCTTATGTTCTACGTACTTACGTGCAAGGAATAGAGCGCCGCTCAAAGGAACTTAATCAAGTTTCTAAACTGCAGTGTATATTTGCAATTTACTCTCGTTAGCTGTCTTAAATAAGAATCATTTCTCAGTGGGTAAACGAGGCGGAAAATACTGTTGAATCACATTTACGACAGCATATCTTATTGCTGTCGGGTACTTAACGCCCCAGGCATTTTGAATAAATTAACATTCAATGAGCTTTAGGTAATGGAAGCAAAATGTCAGTCGTTGTTACTAAATTATTCCAAATAAAATGAAAAGGTTCTTTGCTGTATCAAAACGTATTTAAGAAACAGAAGAAAAACATGTCAGGCTATTCTTTCTGTATTAAAATTTATGGTATCGGCTTTGTCACTCAGCCAATAGGATCGCCAGTACTCACATCGGTATCCGTAGCTATAATAACCATTTCCGGTGTTGGAACTTTTATATTGCCCATGACCTCGCAAGAAAGCGTCCCACAATTGATTTATTGGGTTTCAAACCCAATAAATCAATTGTGTTCTGTTCTGTGGCTTTGTCGTTATCTTGCGGTTTCCGATATTACCCAATCCTTTTGTTTTTATTTATCTCCATTAAAGCTTCGGCTATGTTGATTCTTCCTATTGCTATGCTAATCATACACCTTACATTCTTTTGCACTTTTTATATCAATCCTTTGTAAAATGTTCACGAAACGTTAATTTTGAACCCACAATATTCATTGCAAATCGTAAATCCGAAATACCTCATCATCATCAACAGTCTGCAGCAGGCCACTGCTGGACATATGGTCTCCAATCACACGCCATACATCTCGATTGTCGGCAACTCTCATCAAGCTGCTACCAGCCACCCTGGGAAGATCGTCGCTCGACCTAATCTGAACCATTCATGAACTCGTCTACCGCAACGATGATTGGGAATGACGACTACGGCTCATAATGTTGTGGGTACTATGTAGACGAGATAATCTCGCAAAATCTAATTTAGATTGTTTTTATTTTACAAAAGCTGCACGCAAAATACGCGGACAAGTTTATTAAATACGTCGACCTTGGTTCGTTACGACACGGCATGAATTTAATTTTTGTCGAATGATTGTGTGGCCTGCATTCTTTCAGAGTTTCAGAATTAGCCGTGTTGTGCTTGTGCTTCCATCATTAAATAAACTTGTTGTTTATTTAATTGCACTCATAACCTTATTATGGAATCATTGAGTGTATTGTTTCAGATATCAAGCTTCTTTAGAACTGTTTGTTGTAGTACCTACCTACCTGAAAAAAATCCTAGCAGTTTATTATTTTTCTTTGTTCTTTTTATGTTTTAGTTTAATTTATCTTCAATACCTAATTACTGCAAAAAAGAAAATACTCACATTAAGTACTTACTTTATGGACCATTTCTTTTGTAACTGCGGTAAACCAACAATGGCATATAAAAACGTGACATTTTTTACAGGTAAAAATCTCCTCTGAAAGTAAAATCAAACAGAAAAACCGGCCAAGTGCGTGTCGGACCACGCACAATGAAGGGTTCCGTAGTTGGGATGAATTTATCCCAAGAACAAACTTAACATTGTAGTTGAAAAACATGTTCTCCCATACGGAATGTATGGGAGATCATGTTTTTCAAACCGCAAATTGAAGTTGGTCGATTATTACTCGTTAACCTGTAAAGCCTTCTTAGGTCTGATAGTTTTCCTTTTAATTTCGTTATATATACTACTGCTGTGAATTTTTTGACAAGTCCAAGTACAACTATTTAGGTAGAAGAGGGGGCACTTGACTCTAACAAAAAAAATCAGTTAAAAGCTTAATATTTCGCAAACGGATCCCTGAATCCAAAAATGGTTTGGACAAACTCCTAATATTTTTGAAAGACCTTACTAACGATACCCCACAACATGGGGTAGATGAGGAGAAAAAAGCTATCCCCACTTTACGTGTAGGGGAGGTACCCTAAAAAAAATTTTTTTTCTTGATTTTATTTTACCACTTTGTCGGCATGATGAATATGTATACATATACCAAATTACAGCTTTCTAGTACTAACCGTCTCTGAGCTAAGCCGCGGACAGACAGACAGACAGACAGACGGACAGATAGACAGACAGACGGACATGGCGAAACTATAAGGGTTCCTTGTTTACTACGGAACCCTAAAAATGGATCTGAGCCTCGAACAGCGAGACACTGTGGTCTGGTGTTGTTCTCACATGTTTGGGGAAACACGATAACAACATCATGTAAAACAATAATGGGATTAGCTCAGAGTTCGACGACAGTGTACACAATACACTCATATACAACGTAATACATTCATTCTTGTGTTTCTTATGAACATTTAGTTGATATTTATTATGATTGTCGACGATGTACTTAGCAGGCGTATTTCATGTTTTTCTTTCCCCTTTTATGGACGTGTTAATTTAATTTATGTTTTGCCGGCTCTGGGTGTAAGTACCTAAAACGAGTTTTATATACGTGAAACGCGAATAAATTAGATTCGGTAAACGTTTGTTGCACTCGGAGATCAGGATTAGGGATACTTAATTGTGTTTACAGCCAGACGTTTTCAAACGGTTTTAGAATAATTTACCTAAACTCTCAGTTTTACTACAAAGTTAACGTTTAGCTGGAATTAAAATTATAACATATTTAATTAAACTTTTACCGTCGGAGTTTCTTTTATGTTTTTATATACTAAAGCAAAATATCTTCATTAGCGACGTCGCGTCGGTACTGCATGCAGTACTCTTATTAACGTATCACTACTCTTCATAAATTTTCAGAAAACTGCCATAAAATGAGGAAATTGTGTATCTCGAGATGCAGTTTTAAAATAAATATTACAGTCCCATGAATATTCGGAATTTCTTATTGGGACACATAAGGATTTTATATGTCGTCATGACATGTAAGTATTGCCTTCACTTGGCCATAAAAGTGTAACTCCTGAAATCTCGCATTTCGGCGATATACGTCAATAACGCTATATTTACGACTCGATGTCTACGACACGTTAAAGTATCGATATTACTGATAGATAACGATCATCTTACAAGTAATTGGCGGATACTTACTAATCTCACTTGATAATCTCAGTCTTGGTCGACAAGAATGTTGGTTGGCTTCGGATTAGTCTGACTGTTACTTCAGTATTGCAGCCTCAAGCAGCTACCAAGCCACATGGCATGATTTGGATTGGGTTTCAAAGTTATGCTACTATGAGCTAGTTTCGAGCATTCAGGATATATTTCGGCAAACCGGGTAGGTGTCTATTTTTCGTGCAGTAATAGATGTGGCGTTTTATTTATCAGAAACAATAAGATACTGTATTCTCACCAAGCCGATCGTCAGCACGGTGATAATGGAAACAAGTCCCATAAAGGCGATTTCTGTATCCTCTTTGGTGTTGTTCAGTAACTTGAGTGGTTCGCTCGTTTCATTAATTTCAGCTACAAAATAAACCCAGAATAATACGAAACAGCTGGTCTCGCCCACTTTTAGTCAACTTGTAGATTTATACTGCCTTTTCATTCCCCAAGGAAGACAAATTAGTGTAACTTTCTGATTGTATTAGTTTGCGTCACTTTTAGTGCGATTTACTTGAAGGCTTTGCGATCACTATCTAGTACCTAAAGGCTCTTAATGTGCAGAGGCATTTTTTCCTGTTATAAATAGGCAGTTTGTTGGTAAATCCGTAGGTATACGATTGCGTCCAGATTTCGGCGCTATCTCCCGTCGTTATTTACCCCTTGAGTGTTGTCTCGAATGGCCCCTGTGGGAATTCAGGGTGTTCCAAATGACAGTACTCTTCGTTGTAGGTAATGTTTTCGCCATAAAGTTCCCACTTGCAGATAAATTTGCTGATTGTATGTGTGTAAATGTTCTCATCTCTTACATTTTATATGAGGTGCTTTATTAAAGTAAAACTACACTCGGAATGAAATTAATTATTTATACAGGAACATTTCTATGAATGTTATATAAAGAGTATTTGTCTTATGTAAATGGTAATGCGCTTGCGGATATCTACTTATGGAGTCGGTAAAGCTTAACGACGACGAGGTTAACCTATATTTGAGTAATGGTTTATTAATGTAATGGTTGGTATCAATAATTCAGTATTTCACAAGTACATGTAGATGTATCCAATAGCTACAAGTAGCTGCTGTAGCTGTAAGCTGCTATTGTTCACGATTCACGAATTACAGCCTACTCTGTTGACACATGAACAATATTGACAGGTTACATTTCAATAGGATATAGATACTGTGAGGTACGATATACCTATGGAAAAATTTGTAAATCATAGACGTATCTATGATTTACTAATTCTCAGTAAAAATTTACAGTCTCAGGAAATTA
Source organism: Agrochola lota (assembly GCA_947364205.1). Lineage (NCBI taxonomy): Eukaryota > Metazoa > Arthropoda > Insecta > Lepidoptera > Noctuidae > Agrochola > Agrochola lota. The sequence goes on along the minus strand of OX376223.1, from coordinate 8,295,106 downwards.
CAATGCGTTCAATTTGTTTTTCCAATAATTCGAAAAGGTGTTAATAAATGACTGAGATGAAATATCTTTAGTCTCTATACAGTTTATATCTTAGATATCAAAGACAAAGGTGTGAAACAGTTTCGTACATCAGAGCTCAGCCGTATGGAATACAACTTGGCAGCTGTATTTGACAACAAAGTTTAGAACATAAGTAGACATTGGAATATAAAGCAATGAGTCTCAAAAGTAATTAAAAAGAAATACTTAATTCACGAAAACCAATTTGTCATGTTCTCTAAGTAGATAGGTAGGTACACATAGCGAAGGTGATTTCGTTTTCGCAGAAGAAAGTTTATTAAGTACTTTATAAATAAAGAAAATGACTCGAGTGTTTTCACTCCCGCTTCTGCGTTCCCCAAGTACCTTTTGTGTTCGTACCTCTTGTTTACCTCTGATCTGTACTGATTCAAAGCAATTTGCTTTATATAAAATGTTGGCTTATAATGTATTAATTTTTAAGAAAAAATATCGCTCGTGAAATTAGCGTTACTTGGTACATGTTTCGTAAAACTCTTCTGTGGTGTTTATAACACTTGGTAACACATTATTTATCTGGTAGTGACGTTTTAGTTAAAAATATTGTTTTAAGCCTGTTTTAGAAGGTTTGCTCAATCATATTGTATCTAGTAAGGCACTCTAATCACCAGCAAATTCTCTTTTATGACTATTAAAAAATGTATAAGTACATACAGATTCTGTGTTTTATGTTATAGGATTTGGTTTCCGCACTTAGTTCGTCAGGTGAACCATTGTGCGTGGGCCATAGCGGCCGTTTGTTGGTTATTCCAACCAGCCCACATCAATATGGCAACGCGCTACATTTCAAGTAGCTAGACAACGTATATAGTCGACAACTTCGTTTCATTCAGAATTTCTATACATACAGTGAAAACGTGTTATTTATTTAATAGTCGCACACTCACATGTACCTAATAACAGCAAAAAACGGTTCAACCAAATTGATTTTCTTTAGCACAGTCAGCCTATAATGCTCCCACTGTTGAGACACAGGCCTCCTCTCTTCGAGAGGTAATGGGCTATAACCTACCACGCGGGCCCAGTGCGGGTTGGTAGATGTCAAATGTCTTCAAATTTTTAGTTCTAGGACTACTAGGTTTCCTCACGATGTTTTTCTCACCATTTTGAGAGCCGTGGTGGTGAAATTATTTACAAAAGGTACTAAACTACTAACTAGGCTAGGCTAGGGCTAGAAAATCAATGTATAACGGTGAAGGAAAACATCGTGAGCAAACCAGCATGCCTGAGAGATTTTTCTCGACGGCATGTGAAGTTAAGTCAGAGGCCCATGGGTGGCTTTAAAACTCTGACACCAGGTTAGTCACTAACCACACGAAAAGATGATTACCAATAATGATGTACCTACTCAATGTGAGAATATATTATATGAAGTTGGCAAGTGTGTCAAGGTGGACAGTATAGCGATAGGGCGCTAATTTCGTTGTTTTTGTCGCCACTCTTGAACACTGGCGTGATACGTGCCCGTTTCCAAATATAGGCAATGGTGTTTTCTCGTTAACATTTATTCAATTCTGCGCACATTAAGGATGACTATTGAATTATTTACTTATATGTTAACACACTAAAATAAACCATGTTCAGTATAAATGACTAAAATATTTACCAAAGAGTTCAGTTGATTTTCTTTTAAACGGAGTCGTGCGTTGTTCGTTTTGAAATTAAATTTTAATCTCGTATTACAAAAGCGTGAGTTCAATGTTATCTGGTCCAGACCACTCGATTATTTCATAAAGTGCCGACAGCATTCCCTTTGCCATTCATAATTATTCGGCCACTTCATAATTGTAAAACTTGTTTCAACGCACACAATTTTTGCGCGCCATGAAATTTATGTGAAAATTTTTCAATCTTTTGTCTTTGTTTCAGGTCAACAACAGACTGTGGATTTGAAAGAATTGTAAGTTAATTTAAAATGCATTGAATTCTTAAGATCATCGAGAGTATAAAATATATTTGTTATTCTGATATAAATTAGCACGTTAAGCCGTTGGTCACGGCTGTCATTCGTGGATTTTTGACAGTCGTTACGAGTCGTCAGAAGCCCGAAAGTCTGACACCAGTCTTACCAAGGGGTATCGTATTACCCAGTTACTGGGTTGTGGAGGTCAGATAGGCAGTCGCTCCATGTAAAATACTGGTATTCAGCTGCATCCGGTTAGACTGGAAGCCGACCCCAACATAGTTGGGAAAAGGCAAGGCAGATTGATTCTGATATAAATTGTTCATTTCAGACCCGAACTGGCATTGAAGAAAGACGAGGTGAAACTGTATGAAACCCAGCAAACAATCGGATATTTTTAAGATCAAGTGCATTTTTTTTCTTTATATATCGGGAAACACAAACAAAATGTTATTTAATATTAACGCTTACAACATCGAAGTGTCCTATCATTTATCTGAGAAATTATTTTAATCATGTTTATAATATTGTAACAACTAACAATAATTAAGTAATAAACAGGCATAATTAGTTAAAACACTTTTTATTTCTCTTTACATTTCCAGCACTTTCAATTCTGTAAATTTCGTTCTTATAAAGTCACTTAAATGGGTTTGAAACTAGGCTTAGCCGATTTATATTCGTTAATGCTTGTACTGAACGGCAACTGTCGATTAAACCTCCACTAATCGCTGTCAGTAACTTTAGCGGCGACTATTTATCTTGGCCTAAATATTCCGTAGTCGTAGCTCGTAGCTCTTCCGCTACGCCTACACTCAATTGGCGTAGCAGCGTAGAACGTTTGCTACGCCATATTCAACCAGTCAATATTATAAGAGAACAGACCGTCCAGTAGCCAGCGCAACCAGACGTGTGCCAAACTCTCGTAAAAAAGTAGTTTATCAAATACAAATAACGACCACCCTAGTTTGGACCTTAAAACTGAGAAGTGACAGTGCCAATTATAGTGCTAATTATTGTGCAAAAAAGGACTGCAGGTACGCATAGTTCCTACGGTAACGACGCGGTGCGTGGTCAACAAGCGGCGCTCTTCACCCCCGCGGGTAAAAGAGACAAACCACATTTTTGATCCCGCTCGCACTCTCCGACACCGGTGCCGCTGCAGTAACGAAAGCAAGTAACATTCAATTATAGCATCTTTTTACTTACTCATAACAATGAATGTGGTACGATCGCCTAGCGAAAAAACGAACACGCCGACGGCGGTAGCTGCATCTACATCGTCGTCGTACCCGGATTTACGTAAATTAGACCAGAATGACGATTTACAATCTATTACTTTACGCAAAAGAAAAAGGCCTGAGCTTGACCATGAATTCAAAGAGGAGATAACCAAAATACATACAGAAATAAATACCATGAATACTCAATTCACGGATTTAATAATCAATTTTCGTAAGGATATCTTTGATTCCTTAGAAAAATTTGCAAAAACTCAGTCAGACAATATGGCACAAATACGACAAGACTTGAGTGATCTTAAAACGGACTTATCGAGCATTAATCAGCGTGCGGATAAGTTGACAACTGAGCAACAAGTATTAAAGTCTGATTTATCACAGTTAGCATGTAAAAGTGACATAACCGAACAAAAGCTACAACAAATCGAATCCCAAATGTCTTCCCTAAAAGCAGAACCGACATCCATGCTCAAACAAGAAGAACTACTTCACGAAATGCGCGAAAGACACGACCGACAAAAAAATATAATTATAGCTGGAGTTTTGGAACTAGACTCAAACAAGGCAGATCAAGAATATCTCGAAAAGCAACAAATACAAACAATATTTAAATCTCTTTACGGCGACAATAATTGCCCTAACATCACCAAATGCCTGCGCCTCGGAAAATACAATGCCGATAAAAATAGGCTCATCAAAATAAGCCTGGAATCCTGCGAAATAGCTCAACACATACTACGTAATAAGGACAAGCTCACTAAGTCAAATATAAAAATATTCTCAGACCAAACACCCAACCAACAAAAATACCTGAACGACTTAAGGGCAGAGCTACAGCGTCGTCAAGAAAAGGGAGAAACCAATATAATCATAAAATATATTAAAGGCCTACCTAAAATCGTGAACACCATACCTCCAAAAAACTAATATCCACTGCAACCTCAACAATAACCTGTCCAAACCCAAACATAGCAACATATCAAGCAATAGACAATTACTCTCAACTTAACACCGACGCGCAAGCCCTTAAATTCTTGTATATCAACATACGAAGCCTATCAAATCAAGGGAAAATGGATGAACTTCAATGCATCTTGAAAAGCACACCACACGTACTTCACCTGATTTTATTAAGTGAAACATGGATTAAATCTGACTCCGAAGGTTCATCACTACACATACCAAACTATACTCATCATTACAATTACCGCACTGATCGGCGTGGCGGAGGTGTATCAATTTTCGTCCACAATGACCTTGAACACAAAGATATTCAACAAAACTACATTGATGGCAACAATTATCTTTGGATTTTCCTTGAAAAATATGCGCTGAACGTCGGCATTATATACAAACCTCCAGATACGAATTGCAAAAACTTTATAGAGTACTATTCTTCACAACTCCGACAGAAACGACGATGCATTGTTTTCGGCGACTTCAACCTCGACTTATTAAAACCGGACAAGACTACGATAACCTACACAAATATGATCAAAGAGACTGGATACAAAATACTAAACAAAACAAACAAAAAATATTCAACCCGAACTACCAGTACCACCAAGACAATATTAGACCATGTCTGCTCAAACCTCTCCAAAGACAACTTTCACATGGCTGTCATTGAATCATCCTTATCTGATCACAACCATATATACCTGGAACTGAAGAAATATCAACGACCACCCAAAAAAATACATCACTACACAGCCATTGACTACACAAATCTATACAAAGATGTCTCTAATGCCAACTACATAACAACAAACAACGACTACCATGCTCTAGAGAGCTTTATACAGGATAAAGTAAAATCAAACACAAAAAAGAAATCAAAAATCCTAAACCTACCCAGAGACGATTGGATCAACAGGAAAATTACGAGGGAAATTGACAAACGAAATATACTATGGAGGAAATCTAAAAATGATCAAAACAATGACGACTTCAGAACAGATTTTATAACAAAGAGAAACGAAGTGCAACACTTTATGAAGAAAGAAAAACGACAATATTTTTTTAACAAATTCTCTAAATGCAAATCAAATCCAAAGAAGATGTGGTCCTTAATCAACTATCTATCTAATAACAATCCGGTCACCGCCTGCAACATACCTAAGCTAAACGTAAACAACAAAACCATTAGCGACCCTATCGAGGTATGCGAAACTTTTAACAACTTTTTTGCGTCCGTAGGAAAGCTCCTAGCCAGTCAAATACCACACAAATTCCACAATAACCTAACATACACCACAATTAATAATGACCCTAATACAATTAACCAATTAGATACCTTAACGCCTTGTACTAGCACTGAAATCATAAAAATTATTGATAATTTGGACCCCAGTTGTAGCTCAGGAATTGATGGCATCACCACCAAAACTATTAAATGCATAAAAAACCTAATAGCGGCCAACCTAACAAATTGTATCAATGACTGTTTTAAGAATGGTACATTCCCAAATACTCTCAAAATTGCGAAAGTCAACCCTATATACAAATCCGGCACAAAGACAGATCCCGGAAATTATCGACCCATATCGGTATTACCGGTACTATCAAAAATTTTTGAACGTTTAATTTACACTAGACTAGAAAAATACTTAAACGACATTAATTATATTTATGATCGGCAGTTCGGTTTCCGACCCAAATCAAACACTTTATGCGCCACAATTGATTTAGTCACCACCATTAAAACAAATATTGACAAAAAAAACATTGCACTCGGTATTTTTATTGACTTAAAAAAGGCGTTTGACACGGTATCCCATAAAATCCTATTATTAAAACTAAAAAGCATTGGCATCACCGGAGAAATGTACAATATCCTCTCCTCATACCTTGACAATAGAAAACAAATTGTTAAAATAGGAAACACGATGAGTAAACCATCTCTCATAGAATTCGGTGTTCCCCAGGGATCTTTGCTATCCCCCCTTTTATTCGCTATTTACATAAATAATATTAAAGACTTAGGCTTAACTGGACAACTAACTTTGTACGCCGATGATACTTGCCTTTTCTATTTCGGCAACAACATAAACAACATTGTAGCTGACGCGCAAAAAGATTTGGACATATTATACAACTGGTTTAGCTCTAATTTACTCACCATAAACGCATCAAAAACATCGTACATAATATTCTCAGCTAAAAATAAAAAAAATCCTGACCACCCAGCCTTACACATAAACAACACTAAAATCATCAAAAGTAACTGTGAAAAATATCTCGGACTCAGGTTAGACAACAAACTCACTTTTCAAGAACACATTCATTACATAAAAACAAAAATAACATCGCTAATGGGATCAATGCGCGGGTACATTAATAACATTCCAAAAAAAATCCGCTACAATATTTACAACTCATTAGTTCGCGCACACATAAATTACCTTATCGAAATCTGGGGATGCGCCACCAAATCGACTATTAAAGATCTACAAATAGCACAAAATAAAATAATTAAACTTTTATTCAACTACGATTATCACACACCTACATCCGAACTATATAAACATACCAAACTAATGAGCATTCATCAACTTTACACATTCAATTCCTGCATTCTCATTAGAAAAATTCTTAACAAAACCATACACACACAATTATCCTTTAACATAAAAACATCCAAATACAGCCAAAGAAACCCCAACCAAATACAGTCGCGCCCCCCGCGGACGCAATATGGCAGGAGAAATATAAAATACGAAGGTGTACTACTTTATAATAATTTACCGGCAGATATAAGGAGCACATCCTCTCAAAACATATTTAAAGCTAAACTCAAGCAGTACGTCACTAACAACACAAAACTATTAAGCTAGTCTTGCACACAAAATGCGACATCGTACCTACCTGCTTAATAAAAAAAAAAAAAACAACAAAACTACTGGACTACACTTACCTTAGTTATGTATTTATTCGCTAAGTGAACAATGTATGTTCTTTTGAATAAATAAAGAATCTTTAAACCCAAAATACTGGTATTCAGCTGCATCCGGTTAGACTGGAAGCCGACCCCAACATAGTTGGGAAAAGGCAAGGCAGATTGATTCTGATATAAATTGTTCATTTCAGACCCGAACTGGCATTGAAGAAAGACGAGGTGAAACTGTATGAAACCCAGCAAACAATCGGATATTTTTAAGATCAAGTGCATTTTTTTTCTTTATATATCGGGAAACACAAACAAAATGTTATTTAATATTAACGCTTACAACATCGAAGTGTCCTATCATTTATCTGAGAAATTATTTTAATCATGTTTATAATATTGTAACAACTAACAATAATTAAGTAATAAACAGGCATAATTAGTTAAAACACTTTTTATTTCTCTTTACATTTCCAGCACTTTCAATTCTGTAAATTTCGTTCTTATAAAGTCACTTAAATGGGTTTGAAACTAGGCTTAGCCGATTTATATTCGTTAATGCTTGTACTGAACGGCAACTGTCGATTAAACCTCCACTAATCGCTGTCAGTAACTTTAGCGGCGACTATTTATCTTGGCCTAAATATTCCGTAGTCGTAGCTCGTAGCTCTTCCGCTACGCCTACACTCAATTGGCGTAGCAGCGTAGAACGTTTGCTACGCCATATTCAACCAGTCAATATTATATTATAAGCGCGTACTTTATAAACAGTAAGTAATACATTCCAATCATATTTTCCTCGCAAAAATAACCTGTGGAAAGTTTGGTAAAAATGAGGGTGTAAGATAGACCCTGAAATTTGTTATAGACGCGCGATTGAACCATTCAAAGCCATGTTTATGAGGTAACTTGGTTTAATAAAGCCACCGGCTCTGCGTAAAGGGCGGACTTGTATTGAAAGTGGTTTACCATTTATTAATTACGTAATAATCACCGTCCTTGTAATGACGGTTCCTCGAATATGACGTCATTACAAGCCTATGTTAATTGCAGGCTCCATTTACAAGTTAATGAATTCGTGACCGGAGAGCTAATTAGTTTCATCATGTCTGAAAGTCTGGCATATTAATCCCTTTAACTTACAATATGAGATTTATGGTATGGCATCACGAATTATTCAAATTCGCGGATATAATTTTATGAATCAATGTTTACTCGTGTTTGGAATTAAATACTTTAGTGAATGATGTGCGTGAGGGGCCCGTGGCTTAATAATAACAGCCGCAAGGGTCGATTGAAGGTTAAGCTACTAATCAGCTGCATCCGGTTAGACTGGAAGCCGCCTCCAACAAAGTTGGGAAAAGGCTAGGCAGATTCAGTGAATGATGTGCATACGAGAGAATCCAAAGTCAGGATTGTGATCGTTTTGAGTAAACATAGTAAAGTAACAACAGAGTTCATTTGTTTTTAAGCATAATAGCTGCTATAACACCGCGTAAAGCCTTTACTCAAATGAGGCATTTGCATTACCGTTAACACTAACCGCACTAATACTCTTCCCTTCCCTTCCCTTCCCTTATTTTTAAAATCAAACGTCAGTTAGTTAACTTTGAACAAATTAACGATGCACTCTCTAAAGTTGTGCATTGGTTTAATGTAAATAATCTTATTCTGAACGAAAACAAGACTAATCTCATAAAATTTTCAACGCCAAATGTCAGGCAGCTAACTACCAATGTTCAAGTTAATGGAATAGAGCTGGACCCTGTTGAGTCGACAGTTTTTCTTGGAATCACTATTGATAGTAAATTACAATGGGGCCCACACATAGAAAAATTGTCAGGAAAGCTTAGTTCGGCCGCCTATGCTGTTAAAAAAATTAGACAGATAACTGACGTAGATACAGCCAGAATTGTTTATTTTAGTTATTTTCATAGTCTTATGTCATATGGGATTCTTCTCTGGGGAACCTGTGCGGACATTAATACTATCTTTGTTCTACAGAAAAGGGCTGTTCGAGCCATTTACAACCTAGGTCCGAGAGATTCCCTTCGAGGAAAATTTAAAGAAGTAAATATTCTGACTCTAGCCTCACAATATATTTTTGAAAACCTAATGTATGTACACAAAAATATATCAAATTTTAAGAAAATGTCTGATATTCATAGTTTAAATACCAGGAATAAACACAACCTTGCTGTACATCGCACTCGTCTCCACAGAGTAGGCAACTCGTTCATGGGTCAATGTATACGCTTTTACAACAAACTTCCCATTGACATTCGAAACTTACCCATTAAACGATTTAAAATTTGTATTAAAACCAAACTTTGTAAAAAAGGGTACTATAAAATTTCAGATTATTTAGAAGATAAAAAAGCTTGGGATTGAGCTGCTCGCTCTGCTAAACCTTGTGATAAAACCATAAAACTTGACATTAGAATTATTTAGTAAAATCATTAAAATATACCAGTTTTATTTAAACATTAAAACAAAATGACATGATTACTTTGTAAAGTATAATATTATTTTAATTACCTATTGTGAATGTGAGGACTATGTGGATATTTTTATAATTTAATTTTTTTTTTCTCATTACTCCGTTTTTACCCTCTCTCAGTTAGTTTTAATGATGGTCTGGCAGTTTGAGTAGTTTATGCGGCCTACCCAAATGTCCTTTCTTTGGTATTGTTCGTCGAGTTGAGCTCCTTTTGTTCTGAGTTGAGCTTACTTAGATTACTGACAAATGCTTGCACTGACTGGACAGGTCCACTCAAATCTGTGTGGTTCTTTTCTCAAAAGACCATTTCAGACATGAATCTACATGGTCCTCATATGGCTTGACCAAGATTATGTCTGGACTTTAAAAGAGACTGTGACCTCTGAGTTTGTTTCGGCCTTTCTTCTCAGAGTAGTCGGATAGGAAACGCCGAACTCATCTAGCAAAATTTAATATATTTTTAATATGACGTGTAAAAGTGATTCCTATATCCTATTTACAGAATAAACAATTTCATTTCATTTCATTTCATTTCACTCGTGCGAACAGCCACGAAATTCGATACCACGCTCGACATAGGTACCAAATTGTTAGAGCAAAGTGGTGCAGAGCTAGCTAATAGTCAACTACCGTTTCAGCTTGATACTTCATGATATCAATTAGGTACTCGTGTTTAGAGAGCGATCAATTTAAACCAGCCGCCACATAGATGGACGACACAGAAACCCTGTCTGACTTGTTAGGTACTTAAATTGGTTACTTGGACTTAGGATTGCCATCGTGGTGAATGGATTAACCAATCAGCGTGGGAACTCGCTGATTGCCCAGGGTGCGCCGGACGCACCTCAATTGGCTACTTAGTACCCACTGGTTCTGTAAGGCAGTCGAGTTAATAATTTAACGCAAGAGATAATTTTATTGCCGCAGTATAATGCTCCTCGTAATTGCTTTAACACCCTCAGGTTTTGTCACTTGCACAATAAGACGACAAGGTTATTTGTCTTTGTGTCAGTAAGATAGTAGATGATTTCAACCATAAGTAAGAAGAACAATTAATTGAAGATTATTCTCGAAAGTGATACAGAAATTACGAGGTCGACTCATTCACTTTTCTCCAAGAGAGTATTTCTGCCATTACGTAAATGCATTCTGTTCCTCTGTCAGTTTGCATAATAAATGGTATTTTTCTTTGTCAGTGATTTAAGTTCCCTTGTGACCCACGATTCTGTCAGGTCCGTTATTTTTTTGTCGGTCGCTGGCAATATTTCTTTGCGGAGTTTAAAAAATTATATCATATAGTTAAATCCGATCATATCGCATGGGGAACTTCTCTGGGGAGTATATAATTTACGTCCTTTTGCAGAGTCGAAAAATGTTAGATATATTAACTCAAAGACCGATAAACAAATAAGCAGATACTTTAGCCACTTATGTAACTAACTACCTACCTACTATAATTTCGCTGAGATTTACATTAAACCCTACCTTACCTAACACGAGATACGGCTCTTCGCAACCCAACCGCAGATGAACACAACTGTTAAATGGGAAAACGGGCAAGATATTCGTTGGTTCATCCACTTTATTTTAGGACTAGGTAGGTACAACTTAGTCATAAACAAGATTCAGATGAGTGGTGGATGGCGGTAGTACTGCTCCTCCACATAGAGCAAACAAGTTGCATAATAAAATGTTCACATACTGTCTACATTCCCTTGGTGAGCCGTAACTTACTGAGACCGTAACTGGATGCCTATTAGTCTATTAAGGTTACTTTATGAGACGACTAATGAATACCGTCTACATCTATTGCGTAAAAATGGAAATTTATAGGTACCTAATCTCATGTCTAGTCTAGATAAAGTGGGCAATTACCTACTATGCAAATAAGCGTTCATTTCAATTTGTTTTTGCTAAAATATTATTCGGGTCGTCTTTCATTTTCATTTTTAAATTAATCAAATAAATTGAGTAGGTAAATGTATATTTTTCAGTTGTGTTTTTATCATAAAACAACATGATAAGACTGACTCAAATACAGTAATGTATTGTTTTTTTTTGTTTTAGACTTGGCTTTCATCATGTACACTTAGAAACAGATTTAGGCAATCCCTGCTTTCCAGCGCCACCCGTCGAAAGCGTAATGTTATATCTACTATCTATGAGTAGGTAATACGAGGCATGATGGGAATAAACCTGTTCTAGAGATTTTGTTTTGATTAATAACATTGTACTAAGGTATCTACGTGTCCCTTTGTTGTGTATGAAAATATTTTGACACGACCTCACACCATAACGTACGTGCGGTATGTCTTGGTTGCTTACTTTTTTCTTTCTGCCTATACATATTTTTGTCATTGGACCTCTTTCCGTAAAAAAGTATCACAGAAGCCGTATGGGTAGAAGTGTAGGACCTTCTGGGTATAATAAAAGGGTTTCTGCTCACTACGGGATTTTAATATCCCTTACCTTCATTTAATTTAACTTAATGACGGAGATACGTGCGGCTGCCCAAGGTGGAACGTCGTCAATTTCCTCCTTAAACCTGAATTATCCGGCGTTGCCAATGAATGAATGAGTTTTAGACACACAGTCACGAGCATAAATACTATAATATTGTGTCTTTCACCACACAATCCTCACCTTTGAAAACTTCATGAAAAACAATTTTGAAAACGCCAAAAAATAGTCATAAATAGTCACCAAGGTTAAAAAAAATAGTCGCATTATGATTCCGAAGATACAGCTATAATTTGGTGAGGATTGTGGGGTGAACATCTCCACACAATCCTCACCTCAGTGCAAGCAAACGGCTGGGAGTAGCGACTTGGTTTCAATTCCAAAAAATATTCAAGAAATAGTAATAACGCTATGCCAAATCTCGAAAAATTTCATTAACGGATTCCAGAGATATAAAGGGGTCTTGGTGAGGATTACGTGGTGAGCTTTTCTTGCCACAATTCTCACCTGATTACCGCGGAACGCCTAGGTTTTTGAATTTGAATTTGGTGTCAAAAAATAGTCAGTAAATAGTCGTCTCCAAACATGATAATTTCGACCTGGATTACTATGTAGAAGTATGTTAAACTTCTACGTAAACTTCTACATATATTTTGTTTTGGTACAGTCGCGAACAGTAAAATTGTAATAGTACATTATGATACGAGTGTGCTGTATTGGTCATTACCCAAAAGGCGGCATTGGCGCGCGAGCCATAGGCGAGCGCGATAATTTAGCCGAGTGGGTAATGATCAATGCGCACGCGTGTCATACGACGTTTTTCAACAAACTTGCGAGGAAAAAAACAGACTTGTTGTAAGAACTTTTGCTGGAATAACGTAACTATCGAGACGATAATTTAGATTTATAAAGTTCAACTAACCTTTGTTGCTAGGTACTGTCAGTTGGATCTTCTTTTAAAAACTGTTGTACGTCGGTTGGTGACAATACTTTAGATTTTCGTTATTTTTATAACAACAAAACAAAAACGATAACAAATATTTACGGAAAATGGCGCGCTGGTTTGATACGAGTGGCATTATGATACGAGTCTACCATGAAGTATCTAGGATTGGTGCTCGACAGCCGGTGGGACTTCGGGCCCCACTTCCGACGGCTGGCGCCCAAGTTGCTGGGCGCTGCTGGGGCGCTGTCAACGCTGCTTCCCAATCTGGGGGGCCCGAGCGCCGCTTGTAGGCGGCTCTACGTGGGGATCGTGCGATCGATGGCCCTGTACGGGGCCCCGATCTGGGCGGCTGACTTGACGGCCGGTAGCATTGCGGTTCTGCGCAAGCCGCAGAGGGCTATGGCCGTCAGAGTCATCAGAGGGTATCGCACGATCTCCTACGAGGCGGCTTGTGCACTGGCCGGATCCCCGCCCTGGGACCTGGAGGCGAAAGTACTCGCGTCATCATATCGGTGGCGCGAGGAAGCGAGGGCGCGGGGCGAGCTTCGCGAGGTCCTGGTGGCGGAATGGCGGGACAGGCTTTCACGACCTACCGCCGGCCTCGACATCATCGAGGCGGTCCGGCCGGTGCTCGAGCGCTGGCTCGGGAGGAGGCACGGCTCCCTGTCGTTTCGGGTGACGCAGGTGCTCTCGGGGCATGGTTGCTTCGGGAAGTACCTGTGTCGTATAAACAGGGAGCCGGACGCCCGGTGTCACCACTGCGTCGACTGCCGGGAGGACACGGCGCGGCATACGCTGGCAGAGTGTGCCGCTTGGGAGGAGCCACGCCGTGCCCTCATCTCAGAAGTAGGCAGTGACTTGTCGCTGCCGGCCCAAGTGAATGCGATGGTCGGCAGCGGCGAGTCCTGGGACGCGGTGGTTTCTTACTGTGAGACAGTCGTCTCGCAGAAGGAGGCTGCGGAAAGGGAGAGGGAGATCTCGTCCACTCACCCGGCCCGCAGCAGGCGCACCGGGCGTCGGCGGAGGGCGGATAACGCCCTCTTCCAGCCCCCCTAAATGGGTCCAGGGGCGACGGACTCGGGGATGTCTGTCGCCCACCACATATCAGGACCCGAGGTGGCGGCACGTAGTGTTCCACGCGCGCCCCTCTTAGAAGTCGCGGCGGGAGTCAAACACCTCACTCCCCCCCCCTGACCCGAGGAGGCCCGCGGTGGCGGGCCGGCACCAGCCGGGGGTTGCGGAAGATTTCAAGTTCCCGCGACCCCCGGCGTAGGTGTGAGTTGGAAAACCGGGGTGGTTTTTAGTCTGTAAGAGTCAGACAGACCCCTCCGCCCGCCCCAGGGCGGAGGACATCCATGAGGATTTTCCACCCCGGAACAAAAAAAAAATAAAAAAAAATAATTGGTTGGTTGATGGGTGGTTGGTTGGTGGTCAGGTTAGTGGGTAGGTTGGTGGATAAGTTGGTTGGCGGATAGGTTTGTGGATAGGTGGTGGATAGGTTGATTGGTGGATAGGTTGGTTGGTGGATAGGTTGGTTGGTGGATAAGTGGGTTGGTGGGTAGGTTGGTTGGTGGATAGGTTAGTTGGTGGATAGGTTGGTTGCTGCATAGGTTGGTTGATGGGTAGGTTGGTTGGTGGATAGGTTGGTTGGTGGATAGGTTGGTTAGTGGATAGGTTGATTGTTGGATAGGTTGGTTGGTGGATAGGTTGGTTGGTGGATAGGTTGGTTGGTGGATAAGTGGGTGTGTGGGTAGGTTGGTTGGTGGATAGGTTGGTTGGTGGATAGGTTGGTTGCTGCATAGGTTGGTTGATGGGTATGTTGGTTGGTGGGTAGGTTGGTGGTAGGTAGGTTGGTGGATAGTTTGGTTGGTGGATAGGTTGGTTAGTGGATAGGTTGGATGGTGGATAGGTTGGTTAGTGGATAGGTTGGTTGGTGGATAGGTTGGTTGATGGGTAGGTTAGTTGGTGGGTAGGTTTGTGGATAGGTGGTGGATAGGTTGGTTGGTGGGTAGGTTGGTTGGTGGGTAGGTTGGTTAGTGGGTAGGTTGGTTGGTGGATAGGTTGGTTGGTGGATAAGTTGGTTGCTACATAGGTTGGTTGATGGGTAGGTTGGTTGATGGGTAGGTTGGTTAGTGGGTAGGTTGGTTGGTGGATAGGTTGGTTGGTGGATAGGTTGGTTGCTGCATAGGTTGGTTGGTGGGTAGGTTTGTGGATAGGTGGTGGATAGGTTGGTTGGTGGATAGGTTGATTGGTAGATAAGTGGGTTGGTGGGTAGGATGGTTGGTGAATAGGTTGGTTGGTGGATAGGTTGGTTGCTGCATAGGTTGGTTGATGGGTAGGTTTGTGTATAGGTGGTGGATAGGTTGGTTGGTGGGTAGTTTGGTTGGTGGGTAGGTTGGTGGGTGGGCAGGTTGGTGGATAGGTTGATTGGTGGATAGGTTGGTTGCTGCATAGGTTGGTTGATGGGTAGGTTGGTTGGTGGGTAGTTTGGTTGGTGGATAGGTTGGTTGGTGGATAAGTGGGTTGGTGGGTAGTTTGGTTGGTGGGTGGGCAGGTTGGTGGATAGGTTGATTGGTGGATAGGTTGGTTGCTGCATAGGTTGGTTGATGGGTAGGTTGGTTGGTGGGTAGTTTGGTTGGTGGATAGGTTGGTTGGTGGATAGGTTGGTTGGTGGATAAGTGGGTTGGTGGGTAGGTTGGTTGGTGGATAGGTTGGTTGGTGCATAGGTTGGTTGATGGGTAGTTTGGTTGGTGGGTTGGTTGGTGCATATGTTGGTTGATGGGTAGGTTGGTTGGTGGGTAGTTTGGTTGGTGGATAGGTTGGTTGGTGGATAGGTTGGTTGATGGGTAGTTTGGTTGGTGGGTTGGTTGGTGGATAGGTTGGTTGGTGGATAGGTTGGTTGCTGCATAGGTTGGTTGGTGGGTAGGTTTGTGGATAGGTGGTGGATAGGTTGGTTGGTGGGTAGGTTGGTTGGTGGATAGGTTGGTTGGTGGATAGGTTGATTGGTGGATAAGTGGGTTGGTGGGTAGGATGGTTGGTGAATAGGTTGGTTGGTGGATAGGTTGGTTGCTGCATAGGTTGGTTGATGGGTAGGTTGGTTGGTGGGTAGGTTTGTGTATAGGTGGTGGATAGGTTGGTTGGTGGGTAGGTTGGTTGGTGGGTAGGTTGGTGGGTGGGCAGGTTGGTGGATAGGTTGATTGGTGGATAGGTTGGTTGCTGCATAGGTTGGTTGATGGGTAGGTTGGTTGGTGGGTAGTTTGGTTGGTGGATAGGTTGGTTGGTGGATAGGTTGGTTGGTGGATAAGTGGGTTGGTGGGTAGGTTGATTGATGGGTAGGTTGGTTGGTGGGTAGGTTGGTTGGTGGGTAGGTTGATTGGTGGGTAGGTTGGTTGGTGGGTAGGTTGGTTGGTGGGTAGGTTGGTTGGTGGGTAGGTTGGTTGATGGGTAGGTTGGTGGGTGGGTAGGTTGGTGGATAGGTTGGTTGGTGGATAGGTTGGCGGATTTGTTGGTTGGTGGGTAGGTTGATGGATAGGTTGGTTGGTGGGTAGGTTGGTGGTAGGTTGGTTGGTGGGTAGGTTGGTGGATAGGTTGGTTGGTGGGTAGGTTGGTTGTCGGGTAGGTTGATTGGTGGGTAGGTTGGTTGGTGGGTAGGTTGGTGGGTGGGTAGGTTTTAGGATAGGTTGGGTGGTGGGTACCCACCCACCAACCAACCTACGTACCCACCTACCTACCCACCAACCAATCTACCACCAACCCACCCATCAAGTTTAATAAATACCTACCTAGCTGTATATTATATATAAGTAGATAGTCTTAGTCATACTGCAATCAAAGTAATCTGAAATAAAGACATTTAATTGGTCTCATAAAGCCAACCGGAAAAATTGGAGGAATATTATGTACAGCTAGGTAGGTATTTATTAAACTTCGACAGAAAAAATTATACGTAAGTAACTACAATATTTTATTACTGTTTTAAATGAATATACAACACTACATTAGAATAGATTTACAATTTTACTGTTCGCGACTGTACCAAAACAAAATGTATGTAGAAGTTTATGTGGAAGTTTATCATACTACTACATAGTAATCCAGGTCGAAATTATCATGGTTGGAGATGACTATTTATTGACAATTTTTTGACACCAAATTCAAATTCAAAAACCTAGGCGTTCCGCGGTAATCAGGTGAGGATTGTGGCGAGAAAGGCTCACCACGTAATCGTCACCCAGACCCCTTTATATCTCTGGAATCCATTAATGACTACTTTCGAGATTTGGCATAGCGTTATTATTATTTCTTGACTATTTTTTGGAATTGTAACCAAGTCGGTACTCCCTGCCGTTTGCTTGCACTGAAGTGAGGATTGTGTGGAGACGTTCACCCCAGAATTCTCACCAACTTATAGCTGTATCTTCGGAATCATAATGCGACAATTTTTTTAACCTTGGTGACTATTTATGACTATTTCTTGAATATTTTTTGGCGTTTTCCAAATTGATTTTCATGAAGTTTTCAAAGGTGAGGATTGTGTGGTGAAGGATACATAATATTGTGCGTTCCTAGCACCACCGTTGCCGATTTGCAGCACTGAAAGAATAATCCGATTTAGTACCTATGACGTAAGATCCGATGTTCAAGAGTAAAACAGGTGTTTAGTATTTACACCGTGATTTCATTTTCAACTTAAGAAAGTTAATCCCC
Source organism: Agrochola lota (assembly GCA_947364205.1). Classification (NCBI taxonomy): domain Eukaryota; kingdom Metazoa; phylum Arthropoda; class Insecta; order Lepidoptera; family Noctuidae; genus Agrochola; species Agrochola lota. The sequence continues at coordinate 8,277,385 of OX376223.1, read as the reverse complement.
GTATTAATTGGGAAACTAAAGTTGGTCTTTGCAAAACATTGTTTCAACAACATGTTTTTGTTTTGCAGGAATCTTATGTAATCATGAAACAGGAATCAGGAAACAAAGTTGTGTAACATTGTTTTCAAAAACATTTGATGTTGCCCAACTTTGTTTCACAATGAATACAGGAATTAAACAACGTATCAGGTAAAGAACGAATAACATTCACAAACGTCTTTGTAGCTGAATTAGCACTTTCAACTCCACCAACTTTTCATAGAACTCATACGCCATGCCGCCATACATATTGGAAGTGAACCCTCCGGGAGGGTTCCCGCGGCATGGCGTATGACGTATGAGGTTGCCAGCATTACGTTTGCGCTAAAGTTAACCATCGCGGGCGGTATACGGCATTAGGTTTAAAACAGGATAAAACGAAGTAAAATGTGTTTTCACTATATGTGTGTCGCTATATGTATTTTTCAAAGTTTTTGTGAATATTTGTAATAGTGAACAAAAAAAAAATGCTTGGATTTTCAAAACCAACGCAACTAATAAATCTTGTTAAAATATACATTCCGGAGGGCTCCCGGCATCCCATATGCGACTTGGTGAACCCTCTAGGAGGGCTCCCGGCACTGAACGTGTACAACGTATCAGGTAAAGAACACATCATTCAGAAACATCTTTGTAGCTAAGTTAAAGCAGAATAAGCTCGCAGCCAAGCACGTTAAGAGATTCCGACTTGAGAGAAGATCTCATTATTATGAATCGTTTCGGGTTTCAGTGCTTGTCTGGTTGAATATTCTCTTTTATGACTAATTTACTTTTCGTTTCCTTGACAGGGACTATGTTTTTATGAAGAGTTAAGTTAGTTTGTTATGTCTTAATTCTAATAAGCTTCATTACAATAATTTTATTGTTCTATCTATTGAATTGAGGCAATAATGAAAACGTCTTTGGCATTATTCGAAAGGTTTTTAACTTTCTTAGGACAAATCACAATGTCATGGTAGATTAAGTAATGTACACGGCTTTTGTACGTGATATAACTGTGTTCATTTTAAAGATTTTCACAAGATAAAAAACCTTTAGGTTCCTTTGGTTTCCAATCCAGGTACCTACGTAGGTATGTAAGTAGCACACGCAATTTTTAAAACATAAACATATGGTTATTATTTATTATTTTCGTGCTCCACTGAGTTTTGCATAAAAAACCGTCATATATTTGCGGATCACTAAATTTAATTGATTAACCAATTTATTGAAACACTCCTCTGTTTCAATAAATTGCGATATATTCACTGGTTAGGAAAAACCCTTGCTGCTCAATAAAAATAAAACCCTGTGTTTATTATACGTAGAGCGAATAAAAAATAGGGTGTGAATACACTGGATTACGTATCTAGGGCAGCTAGAGTTATTTTTATGGTGGGTAACATATCGGCTATTTGCAGGCGGAGCAGCAGAGAGGGTACCTACCTAATAATGGGATTACCTAGTCAACGGAGCGGCGAGCCCCGGGGATATAAGGCGGCTCCGATACCTTGTTTGTAGTGCTCGCAGTATAATATTAATCAGTGAGATATCTACTCGATACAGCACCTTGAGACTTTGGTTCGCCATTTTTTCTCAGACGTCAGGCTAGGAAAGGTCGTAATCAGCCATGTGGCTTGCAATAAATTACGGCTTTAGGTAAATAATAAATATTCAAGTTACAGATGAAATGAGAAAATTAATTATATTTCCATTTCTATTCAAAATAAAAATGAACTGTAGAGTGTGTATGTCAATAATACCGTTCATGGGCAACTCATGCAATCCAGGCTTAAAGGATAAAGCACACAAAAAAAGAAATGACCGGCGGATATATCGTACCAAACAATTATGTGACCGATTACGTCACATAAGGGCTCTTCAGTTAAGGGAGGACGTATAGATCTACGGTTTTTTTAACCGACTAGGTACTTATCTTAAGTTATGCTGTAGTGGTTACTGAAATAAGAAGAAATGGAATGTATTAGGTGCCTGTAGCTAAAGGGATTATGGTGGGCGAATTAGAACGGTGCCTTTCATTTGTTTGGTTTGACTGCGCTTAGGAAAACACCTCTATTTTTCTAAGGCCCATTTTCATTAATAAAGCATTTTTATTTGTACATTCTTTTTAAATACAAACCGTTTTCCTTGAGTCAGAGCCGCATTTATTAAGTCTTAAAGCTCAATAAATCAATTCGAGCTTCTTGCGAGCTATAAAAAATTCCTACACCGGTAATATTATAATTCGCCTTTTTTTTCCGCCGGAGATTTGTTCATCCTGACAAGAACAAAAAAGTTTGAAGGTAAATGTATCTACCAAAAAAATATGTCCCTTTTTATACAGTGTGCGTATAGTGGCGTTAAAGCGGAAGATACATGGAGGTCTACATATGTCGGCAAAACGACCTTTCCCGGAGCTCTGAACTCAAGTGATAAAGTGGTTCGGTTATTGCACCCGCAAGCGTAACTAAATAGGCACTCGTATGTAAAACAGGATTTGTTAGGACCCACAGTGTGTGTGGATTCATAATATAAATGTTTTAGTTTTCGTATTTGTCGGTAGGTACTTAGGTAACAAGCGCGTGTTCAATGTTCCAGTTAAGTACTAATGTTTATTCATTTAATTATATAAATTGCGACGAAAGAGTGGATCATTTTTACTTGCTTAGGTAGCTTATTGTGTGCTCGTACATAATTGAGTGTGTAGATATAGGTAGGTACTACAAGCATTATTTTCCTCAAAAGTAGATAGGGTATTGTATGCGTTGATAACTTGAAATCAATTAAATAATTTGCAGCTAATCTTAGAACCCATGAATCGCAAAGCTAAAAGGCTCATACAAACTAGCGTGGTTCAAAAGGATGTGAGTACCTACTTAGGAAGATACCTACTTCTTTGGGATTTAATTACTTCCATTTTCCAACTTTTCAACCCGTATTAATTTTACTTCTAAAGTATGCTCAAGGATAAAAGCAGTTCCGTCCTTCAGCTGCGTCGCAAATGCAGGCCTCATTGTCTGAAGCTTTTTATCGGCCACTTGAGGTGATACGGGCTTGAGGATCCTTTGCATCGCCCCTTGTGACGAGAATACTAAGCGGTGTTGTTGCGGGTCTTAGCGTCTTAGTTACAAATGAACTGAATCACGTTGAATTTGTGTGCTCTAATGTTCTACGTGCTTGCGTGCAAGCAATAGAACGCCGATCAAAGGAACTTAATCAAGTTTCTAGACTGCAGTATATATTTGCAATTTATTCTCGTTAGCTGTCTTAGATAGGAATAATTTCTCAGTGAGTAAACGAGGCAGAAAATACTGTTGAATCACATTTACGACAAGATATCTTATTGCTGTCGGGTACTTAACGCCCCAGGCATTTTGAATAAAACATTCAATAAGCTTTAGTTAATGGAAGCAAAATGTCAGTCGTTCTTACTAAATTATTCCAAATAAAATGAAAAGGTTCTTTGCTGTATCAAAACGTATTTAAGAAACAGAAGAAAAACATGTCAGGCTATTCTTTCTGTATTAAAATTTATGGTATCGGCTTTGTCACTCAGCCAATAGGATCTTCAGTACTCACATCGGTATCCGTAGCTATAATAACCATTTCCGGTGTCAGAACTTTTTACATTGCCCATAACCTCGCAAGAAAGCTTCCCAGAATTGATTTATTGGATTTTAAGGTTTTGTGGTTGTCTGGCGGCTTCCGATATTATCTAATCCTTTTGTTTTTATTTATCTCCAATAAAGCAATTGCTATGCTAATCATACACCTAACATTCTTTTGCATTTTTATATCAATCCTTTGTAAAATGTTAACGAACCGTTCATTTTGTATCATCATCATCAGTCTGCAGCAGGCCACTGCTGGACATAGGCCTCTCCAATCACACGCCATACATCTCGATTGTCGGCAATTCTCATCCAGCTGCTACCAGCCACCCTGCGAAATTCGTCGCTCGACCTAATCTTAACCATTCATGAACTCGTCTACCGCAACGATGATCGGGAATACCGACTACGGCTCTTAATGTTGTGGGTACTATGTAGACGAGATAATCTCGCAAAATCTAATTTAGAGTATTTTTACTTTACAAAAGCTGTACGCAAAATACGCGGGGAAGCTTATTAAATACGTCGACCTTGGTTCGTTACGACACGCCATGAATTTATTATTTGACGAATGTTTGCGTGGCCTGCATTTTTTCAGAGTTTCAAAGTGAGCCGTGTTGTGCTTGTTATTGCATCATTCGACAAACATAGCTGTTTTCATTTGTTTATTTAGTTCTGCAATCATTTACCTACTTACCCTTATTATGGAATCATTGAGTGTATTGTTTCAGATATTAAGTTTTCTTCGAACTGTTTGTTGTAGTGTACCTACCTACCTGAAGAAAATCCTATCAGTTTATTATTTTACTTGGTTCTTTTTCATGTTTCAGTCTAATTTGTCTTCAATACCTAACTACTGCAAAAAACAAAATAGGTAAAATGTTTACACTGGTTCATGTGTTGTAAAACAACACCATTACCTACAGTTTCCTAAATAAACACAAAAGCGAGTTTCTCGAAGCGAAATTACTCACATTACTTACTTTATGGACCATTTCTTTTGTAACTGCGGTAAACCAACAATGGCATATAAAAACGTGACATTTTTTACAGGTAAAAATGCCCTCTCAAAGGAAAATCAAACAGAAAAAATGGATGTGAGACTCGAACAGCGAGACACTGTGGACCTATTTTTTTACACACTGTACCAATACATTTCTGTTTTTCATTTCTCGATACTAGCTGACATGAAACATGTAAGTTGTAATGCATCATCGTATTTTAGGCATTTGTTCTCACTTGTTTGGGGAAACACGATAACAACATCATGTAATACCATTACGGGATTAGCTCGGAGTTCGGCGACACTGTACATAATACACTCATATACAACGCACATGTTTAACGTACCAATACATTTATTCTTGTGTTTCTTATGAACATTTAGTTGAGATTTATTATGACTGTCGACGATGTACTTAGCCGGCGCATTCCATTTTTTGCTTTACCCTTTTATGGATGTTTTAATTTCATTTATGTTTAGCCGCCTCTGGGTGTACCTAAAACGAGTTTTACTTACGCGAAATGTTTTAAAACGCGAACAAATTAGATTTGGTCAAAGTTTGTTGCACTCGGAGTTCAGGATTAGGGATGCTTAATTGTGCTTACAGCCAGACGTTTTCAAACGTTCTTAGAATAATTTACCTAAACTCGCAGTTTTACTAAAAAGTTCAAGTTTTCCTGGAATAAAAAATTATAACATATTTAATTAAACTTTTGCCATTGGAGTTTCATTTATGTTTTTATAAACTGAAGCAAAATATCTGCATTAGCGAAGTCAAGTCTTCATAAATGTTCAGAAAACTGCAATAACGTGAGGAAATTGCATATCTCGAGATGCAGTCATTAAAATATTCATTTGTCGTCATGACACGTATTGCCTTCACTTGGCCATAAAATAACTGCTGAAATCTCGCATCTCGGCGATATACGTCAGTAACGCAGTATACAATGTCGCCCATGGGCATGTGACCGCCCGTATTTTTTTGAATATTCATGACAAATTATCGATAATAAACTTAAAAAGGGGGGTCTATCTTCAATTGTTTCTTTTTTCATTTTTTCTTATTTTTTTTTTTCAGTATCCCGCTATAATTTTATGTATAATTAACATAATTTCACTTATGTTTTTTAAAATAAATACTGTTTTTTCGGAAAAAAAAATCTTCACCTCCGTTTTTTTTTATAGTCGTTAAATTTTTAGTTAATCCGATAAAATAACTCGTAAGCTATTAGAAATAATAAACAGAATACAAATCGAGCCAATAACATAGAAGATATGGCAAACGCTACTAAAAACATAAAAAATTGAATAACATGAAAAATATTAAAGATAGACCCCCCCTTTTAAAGTTAATTTTCTATAATTTTTCATGAATATTCAGAAAAATACGGGCGGTCACATGCCCATGGGCGACATTGTATTTACGACTTGATGTCTACGACACGTTAAAGTATCGATGTTACTGATAGATAACGATCATCTTACAAGTAATTGGCGAATACTTGCTATGGGTTTAAATAATAATCTCAGTCTTGGTCGACAAGATTGTCGGTTGGCTTCGAATACGTCTGACCGTAACTTCGGTATTAAAGCCTTAAGCAGCGACCTAGCCACATGCCGAGATTTGGATTGGGTTTCAACGTTATGCTACTATGAGCTAGTTTTGAGCATGCATCATATATATTGGCAAAACTGTAGGTGTCTATTTTTCACGAAGTAATAAATGTGGCGTTTTATTTACCAGTAACAAGATACTGCATTCCCACCAACTCGATCGTCAGGACGGTGACAAAGAAAACATGTCCCATAAATGCAATTTCCGTGTCATTTTTGGTGTTGTTCAGTAACTTGCAGTGGTTCGCTCGTTTCATTTATTTCAGCAACAAAATAAACCCAGAATAATACGAAACAGCTGGTCTCGCCAACTTTTATTCAACCTGTAGATTTATACTGCCTTTTCATTCCCCAAGAAAGACAATTTAGTGTAACGTTCTGTTTTCTTGATTGTATTAGTTTGCGTCACTTTTAATGCAATTTACTTGAAGGCTTTGCCATTACCATCTTGTACCTAAAGGCTTTTAATGTGCAGAGGGAGTTTTTCCTGTTATAAATGGGCAGTTTGTTGGTAAATCCGTAGGGATATGATTGCGTCCAGATTTCGGCGCTATCTCCCGCCGTTATTTAGAATTTAGGGCGTTCCAAATGACAGTACTTTTCTTTGTTGGTAATGTTTTCGCCATAAAGTTCCCACTAGCAGATAAATTTGCTGATTGTATGTGTGTAAATGTTCTCATCTCTTACATTTTATATGAGGGGCTTTATTAAAGTAAAACTACACTCGGAATGAAATTACTTATTTATACAGGAACATTTGTATGAATGTTATATAAAGAGTATTCGTCTTATGTAAATGGTAATGTGCTTGCCGATATCTACTTATGGAGTCGGTAAAGCTTAACGAGGATGAGGTTACCCTATATTTGAGTAATGGTTTATTACTGTAATGGTTGGTATCAATTATTCAGTATTTCACATGTACATGTAGATGTATCCAATAGCTACAGGTAGCTGCTGTAGCTGTAAGCTGCTATTGTTCACGGTTCATGAATTACAGCCTGTTACTCTGTTGACATATGAACAATATTGACAGGTTACATGTCAATAGGATATAGATACTGTGAGGTACGATATACCTGATATATATTAGAATTTGTTAATCCTTTACCAATTCTCAGTAAAAGTTACAGTCTCAGTCTATCAGTTGCCCTTTGCACTTGGTAATTATGGTTGACGGCAACGCGGGCGCAGCTGTAGGACTGAGTCAATACGTACAAGCCAAGTACAAAGGGCAACTGATAGAAATCCGACGACTGACGAAACACGAAGTTTGCCAAGGGACATTAAGAAAATAGTTGTACTGTAGATAGGTAGGTACACATAGCGAAGGTAATATTGTTTTCGCAGAAGGAAGTTTTTAAGTACTTTATAAATAACGAAATTGAGTCGAGTGTTTTCACTTCCGCTTCTGCGTTCCCCAAGTACCTCTTGTTTACCTATCTGTACTGATTCAAAGCAATTTGCTTTATATAAAGTTTTGGCTTATAATATATTTTTTTCCCTTAGATACAGAATGGTGGTGCAAAACAAAATATCGCTCGTGAAATTAACGTTACTTGGTACATGTTTCGTAAAACTATTCTGTGATGTTTATAACATTTTTTTTTTGAGGTTGGCAAATTGTCAAATAACTTCTCCCGCTCTGGGCGGATTGGATCCAATCACAAAAGATTGAGCTGGTTGATCAAAAGCTGATAAGGGAAAAAGTTTTAATAACTTTTTATTGTTCTAAGAAAATGAGTTTTCTCACAATAAAGTATTTATTGATATACATATAATGTGTAATCAGTAGGTAAACTCGTATACCCTTCAAATAAATAAAAAACGCCCAATACAAACAAATAGGATTGTTCCGAAAAACATGGCCGGAAACCGGCCATGTTTTCACCGTCCGCAAGCCCGCACCTACAGTGGCCGGAAGTCGTCTCGCGACTCCCGACGCGCGAATCTTGCCTCTCCCTCGCGCGCTCCGCCTCCTCCTTCGTGAGCATTACTGTTTCGCAGAAGGAAGTGACGGCCTCCCATGCACTCTCGCTCCGAACCATGGCCTGAATCAGGGCTGGACGCGAGAGATCGCCGCCGCCGATCGCTTCCATGAGGACACGGCGGTGCTCCGCCCAAGCCGGGCAGACCTCCACCGTATATTCCACCGTGTCCTCCGGGCGATCCACACAATGGTGACACCCGTGAAAAATGGGAAACAACCTTGTCCGGTGAGGACCTGCGTCAGGCAGAAGGTGAGGACGCCGTGGCGCCTCTTTAGCCACTTCTCAAAGAGGGGACTTATCGCCACAATTGTGGCGTGCCCAGCGCTGGGTTGCGACAATCGAACTCTCCATGCCGCCATGAGATCCCGCCGGAGCTCTATCCGCTGTGCCATGATTTCTCGCGGCAGCGGAGTTACGCCCTGACGTTTCGCCTCCTCGCGCAACTCCCACATGTGCGTAGGACTTTTGCCTCCAGATCCCATGGCGGTAGTCCAGCAAGAAGGCTCGCCGCCTCACGGGAGACCGTGCGGTATCCTCGGACCAGCCTAATGGCCATGACCCTTTGGGATGCGTTCAATCGCTGGGCCGGTCGCAGCTTTAATGAACTCGCCCACACCGGTGCCCCGTAAAGGGCCATGCACGGCACGAGCCCCGAGTAGAGCCTCCGGCAGGAGGCGTTTGGACCCCCTAGGTTGGGCAGAAGCCGCTTCAAAGCAGCCCCAGCCCTCTCCAGTTTGGGAGCCAAACGTCGGAAGTGCTCCACGAAGTTCCACCGGCTGTCGAGGATGAGTACAAGGTACAAGTTATTTGGCAATTTTTACTATACCGTAAACCATGGTTAAGGTATAGTAAAAATTGCCAAATAACTGCGAACAACTTGGAAGTAGCGCTCACCAGCCGCTGCCGCGGCACCGCTCGCTTCACTCGCTCAGCTCGTGCGCGGTTGGTCACGGTTCTAACCTAACCTAACCCATTTCGTAGGGATGCCGCCTTAGCATCTTGCATTTCACGCAGCAGCAGCGGCGGCCGGCGAGAGCTACTTCCAAGTTGATCGGTTTCCATAATATCATATTTGGAAACCCAATAAAAGACTATCGACTTTTTTTGCGTGGCCACCCTACTTTGTTTGATTTGTTGTATGCCGCCGCCATGATGCACAACAAAAACAAAGCGACATCAATGCATCTATCGGAGGATAATCGAACTATTTTACGATATGATGACTAATGTTTGGCCACATCATGTGGTAGTCGTTCGTTGAACTGTTCATATGGTCGAACATTGAGTATTCAATGATCTGACCAGACCACATCATGATGTGATTAGGGGTCGATGTTTAGGGGTTGATGCCGAACAAACAATAAAATGCTAAACAAATCATGTTAGAAAGTCCAAATTGTAAGATTGTAACTTTTTATCCATCACTTTAACTTAAATGAATTTCTTTTGTTGAAACTTTTTAGAATGGATTATAAAAAAAATCGATTTTGTTCAAAGAAGCTGTAACAAGAAATTTTTTCTATTTTTCGGGTATCCGTGATATCCGGAAAAATAGGTATAGGTACTTATAACTTGTATTTTTACCCAGTGATTTTACCACAATGTTTTCCTCTGACATGATAAAATGCCAATTTTTTTATTTAATCATCAATTTAAAACAAGAAAAGTTCTTAAAAATTTTAATTACAAAATATGCTTTGATTAAGGTCCGGATCAGTAAGCCCACTGATTTTCCGAAATGTGTTCCTTTGGCCAAATAATAATTTTAAACTGTAGACTGCATTAAAACTAAAAAAATTGTTGCAAACCCGAGTGAACACTTGAGCGTTCCGATCACGACCGCCTTTTCTGCTTGTTTCACCTCTCGAGAACTGCTTCACAGATGTTGAGCATTCTGAAACTAGGCTAGAACTTTATTAATTGGATGTTCGACTAATGAGGCTGACACATTTGAGTATAAATGTTTTGTTGAGGAATACAGCTCGTCGCCTTGTGTCCTTTTTATTTGCAAATCTGGATCATTTATTGGCTGAAAGCAAGTTGTTTCCAACTTTAGTAAAATATATTAATACTAGCGCTAAACTTTGTCGATCGAACTCTGCTAAAAGCACAGTTCGATCGACAAACTTTATTCCGAGAACGGGTTCAAAATTATCCTACAAAGTTGTTAGGTAATGGCCCATTATATTTTCATGCTAAAACCTCGGTACCTAAACAACTATAAACTTTCCATTTTCACTAACGGGACGGAGAAGATACTAACTATTGCCATGTCTCGTAAGCTGATACACCACACGTTTACCATTTTAAGTAGTTCAGTTCATATGCAATGCAAATTGCTTTATCTGCAGTCCCACAACGACAAATTAGTCCTGAGGAATTGTCACAGAATAACTTAAAGGCCGCTTCTTGCTACCCTGTAGAACTGACTTGAGGCTAACTAAACTTTATAAATAACAAACTAACTTTTTTTGGAATCGATATTTAACAACACAAAGACAACAATTCAACTACGCATCTATGTAGTTTTCAATAAAAAAGCCTCTATTTTTCGTAGCGTTAGTAGGATCACCTTTGAGATCGGAAGATTTATGATACACGAGTATTTACGGCTTCTTTACTCTGCATTTATGTCACGTCGGAGTGAACTAGCTCGTAGCTCCGTCCTTACTTCGTTACTTAGAGTAAGGTTTGGATACAACATCAAGCCTTAACACAAATCAATGTTAGTGCCTTCATTCACTAACTTCAATCACTGTTCGTCGTTTTAACTAATCATGTTAGAAGTTATCAATTTTTTTTTAATGGTAAATTATTTTAATTCCTCTGACCTTTCTGTTATCTAATGTGGTTGTATATATTATGCCCTTACCTTACTTGTCTTCTTTCTAAAAATATAGCCAACAATAAGTGGATGTGGGTGATACTACGAATTTAGGTAGTATCTAATAAGTAATTTATAGGAGCTGAGAAGAAATTTTCTCTTTATTATTTTAGGATGAAGAATATTTTATAATATTTTGTTGAGGAAGTATATAATAATATACCGTCCAAAATGGGTCGAAACGTCTGAAGCTATGATATGAATATCCACCCGCTATACATAACATAGTACATTTCTACGTTCTGCCTTGGGAATTAAAGAAAAATAATAAAATCTACTGTTTATTTTCCCGCAGCTTGGTGAAGAGATGAAATAGGGTAAATATTCTACTTGTTTGCACTCAAACGCGCCGTGCAAACAAACTGCTGACATCAGCATACAGGATGTTTGTTTTAGCGGGAATAAAATGTTTGAAGTCTGCACTTGGAACAGTCGCTTCATTATTAAACCTTGCATAGTGTAAACACATTCTGTGCATGCACGTAATGCGCGTCGACAAAAGGAAAAGAAATGAAAACAATAACAGAAAAGCTCAAACGGCATTAAAGAGAACTTGCCTTCTATCCAATGAGTGTCTGTCTGTAAATTAATCAAATTAGATGCTGTTCAAAGGAGAAAACGCAAAAGGAACTAAGTAAAACGACTCGAGGTAGTTAATTAATTTACTTTGCGGTAGGACTTGATGCAGAAACTCAACAACAAACAGATTGGAGTATACTCACGGTGCCGCGCAGATCAAGATTGCCAAGTGGGACCGGCCGGCCTTATTTCCATTCAATTGTTTGTGTCGGGTTTCGGCAAGGGTTTACTGTGCGCGCGGAACTAGTTGGCCGCGCCTTAGGTGGCGACAGGGGTGAGGGGGCGGGTTGCCTACTGCTCGCAACGCACATGAGATTAGACAGTGATGACTAATCTCGAGATATCGTGAACAATAATTGTTCAATTATTGAAAACAATAAATAAAAAACAATTGAACTTTTAGAAGTTTATATTGTACCAATCTAATTATATTGTAATTAATAGTAAAATAAACCAAAAACAAATTAAGTATATGAAATTATTCTGACATATCCTCTGAATCACTTGATTCTGAACTCTCTGAACTTGATTCAGAATCATCTTGTAAGTTTATTTCGTCCATCATAATATCAAATCTCATATCATGATTTCAGTATTCTTGTTCGTTTTTTTGTACGTGGTTATCACATTTTTGCCATTGTTCGGCAGAGAATTCGGAGAATAGCTTTGTTAGTATTGTAATTTTCTCGTCCAAAGTAGCATTAATGTGATCTCTGGCCAGTCAATTTTTTATATTTGCCCACACAAGCTCGATCGGGTTGAGGTCTGGATGATATGGAGGTAGTCTTAAAACAGTATGACCTGCAGCTTTCAGAAGTTCATCAACAGTGTATATTTTTTCTGAGTGGGTCGTATTAATTTGACGACACGGTTGGCGCAGTGGCTGAGCGATCGGCTGCTGCGCAACGTGTCGCGGGTTCGATCCCCGCACGGAGCAAATATTTGTATGATCTGCAAGTAGTTGTTCCGGGTCTGGGTGTTAATGTATGTGAGTTTCTATGTTTGTAAACGCACCCACGATATAGGAAGAAATTCTTAGTGTGGGGCAACGTTTAAAAAAAAAAAAAAACAACCTCAAGAGTTCGGCTTTGATCATCGTGGGAGAAAATGGCACGTTATGATTTTGCAACCTGTTCTGCATATTAATTTTCAAACTGGACATAGTCGGTTTCTTCTCAACTTGCACACAATGATAGGCAGCATTATCCATAACTATGACTGAGTTAGGTGGAATTTAGGTATTAATTTTCGATGAACCCAGTTATAAAATTTGTAGAGTTCATGTCTCCATGATATTCCCCCGTTTTTGAATCTGATTTAAAAATTAGCAAACCATCGTCAATTAACCCGTTCCGGGTACCAGCGTCAACTATTGTTAAACGCCTTCCTTTGCCTATAGCTGTATAAATTCCAGGCTCCGACGAAGATTGCCTACATTTTTGGACATTGTGACTTTGGTTAACGTAAGTTTCGTCCAAAAAGAATATATTTCGTTTGTCTTCTCTGAATTTTCTTATGGCCCTCAAATATTTCACTCGCCATTCAACAATGTTTGGTCTCTCTATCAAAAGGGATCTCTTCGATTTACATTTTTTAAACGAATATCCCTGTTTGTGCAAAAGTTCTCCTAAAAAAAGTTAATCCGCTATCTAAAATATTATCCTCTTTTAACACAGCATTAAGTTTTCGTAGACTTGGATTTTTTTTCTCTACCGTATAAAACTGATTTATTTTTCTTCTTATCACTCCTAAATCAAAATCATCAACTTGTATTTTCTTTTTTATTTCTTTTGTTCTCCGCGGAGAACTAAATTTTGCTTCCCCTGTATTTTGCAAGGAAGTTTTACTTTCAGCAATCACTCTCCTTACACTTCGTTCTGATATCCCTGTTGCTTCTGCTACTAATTTATGTATATTCGCATCAGTTTTATATTCTAAACTATTGACATAGCTTTCCGTTTTTTAAAAAACGTATGCACTTTAAATATTATTTCCTTAGATTGTCTTTTTATCGGCGGACTCATCTCGCTATTGCAATCTTATGTGCGTTTTGTCTAAACTAGCCGGAAATTTCAACGCGTGTTGCCGTCAAGAAGTACGGCGCCGCACTGAGTAATGACAGCAAGCGCCCCCGCCTCTCCGTCCCACCGCTCACATACCTAAGGCGCGGCCTACTAGTTCCGCGCGCACTATAGCTTCTGTCAAACTCAATTTGACTTCACGAGTTTGTTCGCCGCCTGTTTATCGTCACTGGGTTTTTCGCCGTTTCTCGCGAGGATAGCGAAGTTGCTCGTAATTGAATTACTTTATTCGACGCGCGTATAATCAGTAACACAAGTTAGTTCTTAGTAATAGTTAATTGGAGGACGTCTAAGTGGGTTCATACATAATATGTATGTAGTTAGATAACTTATGTAGGTATGCGTTTGGAATTTGGATCGTTACATTATCACAAAGCTTTGTTGAATTGGCTACCAATGTTATGGGTGTACAATAAGGATAACGCCTGGGTAAAAAAAAAAAAATCTAATTAGTCCGTCAGTCAGATAATAAAAAAATATTAGACATGTATTTTTTGCTTTATCATATTAATAAAAAAATTCTTAGATAAAACGCATTTTAAGTTGGGGAGTGGGGGTCGCTACGTCATTAGTACGTATAAAATCTACATACTCGTGACGTCATGGCACATTTTACCTCAATTTATCGCCGTAATCTTGATATTACGTAAAAAAAGAAAAAATACGTGTCCAATACTTTTTTATAATCTCAAAGACGGACAAAAAAAAAAACTTTTTTTGTTGTCATCCCTGTTATGTGACGTAAAATGCTGCGCACAAACAATAATATTATTACGTAGCATGCGGCGTTTTGTTGCTTTTGGCATAGCCCATGTATTGATGATAATATACAGGTTATTGGTTATATGTCGGTGATCCATTAAAAGGATGTAGGGGTCATTTATCAAATAACCCCTTTTGACCCCTATGCAAATTTTCAAAATTTTCGAGTCATTTGATTTTTTTTTAATTCATTTTATAATATAAAATGCCAAAACACTCGAAAATGGTTGACATTGACATAGGGGTCATGAGAGGTCACTTGGATATAAATGACCTCCATGAATGATGGTTGCCGACATATAACTAATAACCCTGAATGTGTGGGTGTATTTATTTAACCAAACATATGTCTGTTGTATGTTATACTTATATTGATACAACACCATTATCAACGGATATTATTTTGTACATTTGGTAGGTTGTACGTATTTATGTCTGTAACTCAATAGTGACACAAGAATATTAAATGTCAGCAAGTTACATTTCACAACTGCTGTATGGAGTTCCCTTGAGAGTCAGAACGATTGGGAGTGGAAACTATGCAAACAGTTTGTCAATATTTCCAAAAAATTCAAATTTCTATCGTGAGACAATAAACGAATATTAATTCTGAAAAAAATCTACGATTGCATGTGTAGAGCGGAATAAAAATGTGTGTGGAAAAAAACACGAGCTTTTTCAGCGAATTAAAAGAATTTCGAGCTGTTTTCTACCTTCGCTTTGTTACACATGTTTCCCTATACATATCTATTAGCTGAGCAAGTCAGCCCTGAGAGGCGTCACTACATAGCGGACTAGTAATTAGACCACGTCAAAGGGGCACAAATTCGCCGTGAGCTGGGATATTGGCTGACGTGAAACGCTATTCATCGGTAATCATAATTCCTTTTCAGGTAGGTATGCTCTTTGAGCGAAATCTTTAATAGGAGGAATAGCTTAAATTCTGAACAATGTGCAGTATTTCTGCCTGATAGGACTGTTACAAATTCCGTAAATGGAAATCTGATATTTCGTTATGCCATTGAATACAAATCTTGTGTTCATTTATACCTATGTTAGCTTATTACATTGGGTACCTACGAATAAAATTAGACTGGGCCCATCATTGACTCAACCCTGACATTTGGTAAATATATATATATATATATATATTTTTTCATCAGACCCATACGTGTGGGGTATTTATGGATAGGTCTTCAAAAATGATATTGAGGTTTCTAATATATAATTTTTTTCTAAACTGAATAGTTTGCGCGAGAGACACTTCCAAAGTGGTAAAGTGTGACCCTGTAACTTCTAAAATAAGAGAATGATAAAACAAAAAAAAAAAAAAAAGAACATACCAATGTAAACTTCCACCGAAAATTAGTTTGAACGAGATCTAGTAAGCAGTTTTTTTTAATACGTCATAAATCGTAAACCGCAATTTACCTTTCATTCAATCAACACGAATCAAATACGAAATTATATCCAAAAGTTCTATTTAGGTCACAATACTGTTGCCAAGTCTCCTTTCCTTCCCATGCTTTGAAACTCAGTCACCAACTATTCGCGCACCTTTCACGTGAAGTTACCATGTTACTCAGTCATAGTACAGTTTACGGTCGCAAGAGCTTCAGCTTTAGTTTTGTATGAACTGCGGATTGATGTGAACACGACTGGAGCTGGCAGAATATTAAACTCCATTACTCATACGAGTCCTGGCAACCTTAATTTAACGGAGCTTTTACTTGGGAAATTAATAATTTTGACAGTTACTATTAAGAAATGTAAAGATTTATATGACTAAAACCGTCAAACGATTGCCTATTAGAAGCCGTTTGCATTATATTTATCGTCGTTTTGCGTGCATTTTTCTTTCGAACAATCGCTGGTTCATACGATATAGACGCAATGTAAAATTATTGACAAATTATGCCTTGGTTAGGGCTGAACCCAACATATATGGTGGCTAACTTAGTAATACAAAACTTTAAATTAAGATTTTTTTTTAATACAGACATAAATTACCGGTTTTTTTTTTTTCCATAATTATATTATTCAGGCTTGGCAATTTTATATAATAAATGACATCTGCCAAATCTTCACCTTTTTTATTCATAAAAATGCGATGGCTTTTCATTGTGTTTTTCATCAAAAGTTCGCATACTTTGTTAGGTGCCTTTTCCACTAACAAAGTAACAAATATTCTGCTTCTCATGTTCAAGATTAACTACGATACGTCCTTTTAGATATCCCTCCAGAAAAGTCAGTATGTGTCACGAAGTACTCAATTATCAAAATGGTATTCGTTACCTGTAATTATTTGTTACGCCACATCACGTCGGGGTTACCAATTTAGAGGCATGAGGAACAAGGGTGTAAAGTTCACTCATCCTCTATAGAAAATGAGAGAGAGGATGAGTGAACTTTACCAACCAGACGGGTGTCGTGTCTGGCTGATAACTGCCCAACGATTAATGTCGGAGAAGTTATATGCATATATGCTGATCTCGCGGTAAACTCTGTTTGCGCGATGTGTCGTGTGACGTCCGGATTTTGTGTGACGTCAGGTCTTTTTAATGCGTAGTTTGCATGTGGCGTTGTAGATGCCGCCACAGAGTAATTGGGTCGTCTTTCAATCCGTTCTAGAACTTCAGAATACAATTACTGCAGGAATTGCGGTAGTCAGGATATTATTGTCTGCGCCTTACGAATTTGTCGCATTTGAACTAAATAATAGATAATTATCTACAACTGCAAAACTGCAAAATCAGAATGATGGCTAAAAAAACTTGTATACATCCGAGCTGTCTACCCTGTATTGTATTGTATTGGAAACATATTCGACAGTATCAATCAAATATTCTATCTTTTTTTCTAAATCTAACACTTGATTGACGTTTCGCCAGAGTCCACTTTGCGGATATTTATATTTGGCTTGGTTCCTACTTCGGTGACATGAAGTTATTAGTTCTATGAAGCAACTTACATACATGTGTAAAGAAAAGCCCAATTTAATTCATACATTTTTGTATCCTTTCTCTATTAACAACACAGCACAATAGGTACTAATTTATCCAGCACATTATTGGTAAGTGTAATCATATTTTGCTACAGTAATATCTCGGTAACTAGTCAAGTCAAATTATTTATTTCATATATATAGGCACATACAAGGCACTTTTGAACGTCAAGTGATTCTAGTCGCTCTTCCTAAGAGATAGTTTCATATAGAGAAGAATGGGCAAGAAACACGCATTTAAAAAAATGTTTTACAATATTTTGTATAAATTAATTATATAAAAGCATATGTGAAGACGACCGCTATCTCAGAAGTAGCTATATGAACGAGGGTGGGGTCGCAGCATAACGACTCACTTAATGTACTGTATGTTAATACGAGTATGACGTTGTGAAAGTGGCGTGATGAATTCTACGAAACACATGCATATTCAACAAGATAACACTAAAACAAATATCTTTATCCAACAAGAATTAAGGTAACTAAGTGAATATGCAGATGTTTACCTACACATTTAATTGTATTGCGTACTTTGTATACTGAATTTCCATGCTTAGCGGATTCTCGGAAAAGCGTCGTTTCACTCACACTTGAGGATATAATGTAAATGTACATTCTTCATGAGATAATGTTAACTTGCGTGTGCTTTCTTTTCCAATTCGTGGAGTGGTTTTACTTGTATAAAGTTACCCATGAAAGTATTTATTTTTGCTGGAGTACGCCTTTACTTTTAAGTCCGTACTCAATCTGATCTAAACTATGTATTCTTTATTTATTGAGTTTTCAAAGTGTATTTGAATTTGTATATTCTAATATTCCAAATGTATTCTTAAAATATAAACTTAAACTTTACGAAACTTACATTAAGAGCGTTTACGCCATCCGTGCGCTGTTTTGCTCAAAATCAGTACTTTTCGACCCAGTTAATATCCATCAAACATTATTTTAAAACCAAAATATTTACTAATAATTTAAAAAAAAAACCTTTCTCGTAACAGTAACCTCTACTCGCGCACTTCGACCAAAATAACTGACCGCGCAGCAAAGATTTTCGTAACAGATACGACGAGGGGTGCGTGCTCCAAACTTGTAGAAGGACTTCATATTAAGAGCTTATATTCACGCTCAATAGAAAATTATTTATGATAAAACGCAAGTACTTGAGACGGGAAATTTATTTTCGCTTGCAGGAACTCACAGTCGCACAAGTAACAATTGTCACACTATAAGTGCAGGATAGAGACGGGGGCATGTCTTAAGCCATAGTCCGTGCTAAGTAATGTTTATAGATCTCGGCCTCAGTACCGTGTGTGAAAATACCAAACGGTAACAGCTATCCGTCTTGCGACAGACAGCTGCTTGAAATATTGCTCAGTGGGCAGCTTTCCAGAAATTTCTACAAGTCGTTGTCAGGAAGAGGCGTTGTCAAACTATTTTGTTTGTGCTTTAAATAGCTCTGAATCGTGCGGAACTCGACCCGACGCACTTGATACCTTTTACTTTAAAATTGTAATCAGTCTTGTCGAATCTTCGAAAGGAAGACGTGAGACTTATTATTTATTGATCCGACAGTCGAAGAATTTTAATATATTAATTATGGTGTTATAAGAAGTTTTTTATTACTTTGCAACTAAAGTTAATCAAATATTGGGTACCTAGTTATAATATATCCCACCAAACCTGTTACCTCACACAATTGAGCCGAGGATAATCGTTGTTTATATGTAAACGGTAGGTATATCACTGCTACACCTACCTATCAGGTAAGCCGATCCTTCAATTATACCTAATTAATTTCTACCCTCGTCAATAATGTGAGATTTATTAATGAAGTTCACGCAGCAGAACAGGTAATAAAGTCGTACTGATAAATCGACGGTTCGACATCTAAAATGAACAACAAATTGATACTCCGAGTCTCCGACTTCGTAACACGACACTTATTCGCAAAGTTCTTAAAATAGAAAATATATTGGCTGGCACGTTATGAAACTTATGTAGTTTCAAACTAAACATCGATAAATTGTATCTATTATTTGATTTTAGAAATAATAAGTACCTAATGTCTAAATATATTGAAGCAAGCTGGACTTATTGCTAAAAAGTAAAACAAACCTTTTTGTAAGAAAAAAAGAAATTTTTATTCCACCAAAAACTTTGCAAATAAAAACAAAACAGCGGCTGCTGGATTTCGGCAATGACTTGATTTTTTTATCCCGGCGTTGTGTTACAAACGCTTTGTTCAACCCTTGTCACTGCGACAGTGACTTGACAACGTAACACCTACGGAGCGGAACTGAGAGACCGTTTTGTTTGTTTGCCATCGCAAGAAATAGATCGAGCCCAAGATATAATAGGTACTCATTGTTAAACTGGAAAGTACCTAATAATACCTACCGTGGGAACTCCAAAAAGACCTTGAAATAAATTACTTCATTCATGCTCCACGGACTTTCAGCAAACTTTCTTACATAGGAAAGTTTTTGATTGCTTTCTTACTTAATGAACTCAATCCTGTTGACGTCATTCTCTCGGACCAAAATGTAGGGCAATCGTTGTTGAAAGGGTTGCACATTGTTTTCAATTCCCGTTTCCTGTAAGTACTGAATGACTTGCTGAAGTGGAAGAAATACTTAGTAACCCGACAAACTGCATTGTTTATTTAAGAAATTCGTACGGTTCCTCATATAAAGTTCATTTGATACAATGTCCTTGTCTTTCCAGCTAAAAGCTTCGCCAATCTCAGCCTATAATTTACGATCACAGTATTACATAATCAACCGAAACAGCTATCAGTAATAACATTCCGCCATTCTACGAGCCGTACTTAGAATTGTGAACGCAATGACCGAACTGTGCTTTGGATTAATTCCGTTGTTCGAATGTTCCCAAACATCAGGAAATGTGTTCTAACGAGACAATAAATTGAACAATACATTGAGCTGGCTAATAATGAAAATGTTCGTATTCGGACGTGGCTTACAATCTTTAGTCATAAAAGCGTCGTTTTAGGGTTCCGTAGTAAACAAGGAACCCTTATAGTTTCGCCATGTCCGTCTGTCTGTCCGCGGTTTAGCTCAGAGACGGTTAATACTAGAAAGCTGTAATTTAGCATATGTATACATATTAATTATGCCGAGACAAAGTGGTAAAATAAAATCAAGAAAAATTTTTTTTTAGGGTACGTCCCCTACACGTAAAGTGGGGATGTTTTTTTTTCCTCATCTACCCCATGTTGTGGGGTATCGTTAGAAAGCTCTTTCAAAAATATTGTGAGTTTGTCAAAACCATTTGGATTCAGGGATTCGTTTGCGAAATATTAAGCTTTAACAATTTTTTTTTGTTAGAGTCATGTGCCCCCCTTCTAGTTGTACTTGGACTTGTGAAAAAATTCATAGCAGTAGGATATATAACGAAATTAAAAGGAAAACTATGAGACCTAAGTAGGCTGTACAGGTTAACGAGAAATAATCAACTAACTTAAATTTGCGGTTTGAAAAACATGATCTCCCATACATTTCGTGACAACATGTTTTTTAACTACAATGTTAAGTTTTTTTTTTCATTTTATCGTTTGTGTCTCGCTCAAGAGCGGATTCGAATTGAATGTTTTCGTACTTACTTGTATTTTGTCGAACAGTACAATCAGGGGACAAACGTGAATTTAAATCATGGAATTTGCAAAGTAGTATTTTTCTACCACGGTGCAATAAAATACGGCTTACCACGGGGTATAGTGTTACCCAGTGTAAACTGGGTTGTGGAGGTCTGATAGGCAGCCGATTCATGTAAAATACTGGTATTCGGCTGTATCCAGTAAGACTGGAAGCCGACTTCAACATATTTGGGAAAAGGCTAGGCAGATTGCTAGCCTTGCAATTGGGGACAGTGATGGCCCATTAGTATTAGCTCGACTGTAGGTCGTAGGTTAGAACTCAGACAGGCGCTTTACTTTGTGTAAGTTATTTCAAAACCTCTCAAAAAGGTGAAGGAATCTATCGCGGGGAAACCAGCACCCAGAACCAAAATTCTGAAGACATGCGACATCTACCAATTCGTACTGGGCTTGCGTGGTGCATTATGAGCCACTCCCTCTCACCGAGTGGAGGCCTGTGTCCCAGCACAGCAGTGGGAACATTTTAGGCTTATTATGATAGGCAGATTGATAGAGGGTGCAATAAAATACCTATTCCTAGAATCGAGTACGGTTTCGTTCCCTGTTCATATAAATTCTTTTACTTTTCTAACGTTCGCAGTTCACAGCTTTGAAGGTTTGAATTTAAAAGTTTTCGCCAGCTATAACTTTGAAGATTTCTTTGAAGTGATTTTACATCGTATTTTCAAATAAATGTATTCAGAACTAAAACGAAATATATGAAATGAAATTGTTAATTCTGTAAATAGGAATCAGTTTTGCAAGTCATATAAAACAAAAATAAGATAGTGTTGCCTATCTGACTGAAGAAGAAATGGCGAATCAAACTCAGTCTGCTCGGTCGGTGCTTTGACCCCTTTTTTTTTGTGGATGGGAAATCATCAAATGACTTCTCCCGCTCTGGGCAGAGCGAGAAGGTGTGTCAGACTTTTACTGACTAAAACCCACCCGTGTTCCTTCCGTTGCCTGTGTGCCGGGGCCGCGATATCCCTTTCGGACAAACCCGCAACCCCAGCAGGCATTGGTCTTTCGACCCCGTCAGTTGGTGCTGACATCTCTTTGAGGCGCGCGTGAAACACAACGCGCCGTCGACCGGGCCTGGTCCTTATCGGACGGCGAGCTGCCCATTGCTTACCGTCCGCAAGCCCGCGCCTACGGTGGCCGGAAGTCGGCTCTCGACTCTCGACGCCCGGGGCGTCTCCTGCGGCGACTAGGGCCGCGAGAGCGTGCAGCTTGCATCTTCCTCGCGCGCTCTGCCTCCTCCTTCGCGAACATGTGCTTTGACCCCTGAGTTTGTTTGTTTGACACTTTAACAACAGACCAATTAGGTAGCACCGTAGCGTCTTCCTGTTTGTCCTACAACAGTGGCGGCGCTATCTAATTGGTCCGTTGTTAAGTTTAACAGTGGAGCCAACATTACGGCGAAGGAATTATTTGATCAAACGCACTATAATCTACATGGGTCCTCATATGATAACAAGATTTTAAAATATGAGGTATGAATAAATAATGCTATATGCACATAATGTAAAAACTGCACAAAGGAGGATTTAATACCTTAGGCATGTTCAATATGTTTATTTTATCTCTTCATTTTATTCTTAATTTATTTGTATGTTCACATGATCCAGTCTTTTTGATGGGCTTAGCTTGAACACAAGTCGACGATAAATCAAACACACAGAGCCCTCCATACTAATCGCGCCATACAATTTAAAAGTTTTTGGCATAAAAGGCGAAGAACATAAAAAAGTTGAGAAAAGACCAAGACGATTTTACAGTGTTAATGCTATCAGAAATATTTGTTACCTCGAGCCAGCTAAGCCTGAATAATTAAAGTAATATTAAGGGAATGGAACTTCGAGGAAACATTTGAAAAGTAAATGTTCATTTCAATCCATCTCTTACTTGTCTCGTGTTTGCAGGTTTTCATCTACTCACAATGTCGCTGTCCACTATTGTCCTCTTGGGCGGAAATCTGTATACAGAAGTCCCCATAATGGTATGATTGACAGGAACGATATGAAAACAAAATAATACACGAATAGCTGTAAAAGCATCTTTTGACACGTGGCCTTAATAGGAACTAAAGCCGCCATCTTGTTTTTCAATACATTTCACAAAACATTTGCACTAAATGTTTATCAACAGCGCCACCCTAATAACGTCATGCAACGTCGGCACCGCAAGGCCTTGGGTTGCAGCTGCTTAACCCTCGCTGCCACCCACCCCACCAAAAGACGCCCAGCGTCGGCGACTTTGTTCGCCGCCGCCACCGGGCACCGCACCCAGATCGCGCCTAGCCCGGAGGCATCGACGCGAACTTCACCCGTACGGCCGTCTTCGGCCGGACATCCCCCGGTACGGGCGATGGCCGCCACGACCTCAGCCGGAGTCGTCGAATCGTCCAGCCCGTCGACGCGCTGTTCCGCGGTCTTCATCGGCCTGGACACCCGAACGTCCTTCGGATTCAACGCCAAAAGATCCTTGTAGCAGTGTACAACATTGATGGTTGCTTGACAACACAGAATGAAACAAACTTGAATATAGGTAATATGCGTAAATTATGATATTGAACTTATTTCATTCAGGCTGTTTTTTTTATTTAGTGACTCGAAGTCACTAAATAAAAAAACCACATTCAAATCGGTTCACCCGTTTACGAGTTACGGTGCTATAGACAGACACACACACATAGCTGTCATCCTTATAACACCCCTCTTTTTGCGTCGGGGTTAAAAAATTATATGAATTCGAGGCTTCTTATCCTCCGCCATTTTTTTAAGCCGTCTCAGCTGTCTTCTGATCCGACCGAATTTTCCTCGCCTTTTTGCTTTTGTATGCTACATACATATTATACGAGTACCACAGAACAGAAAACTGTTCTGTGTGTTATACACATATTTATACAATACATTTTTTATACTTATATTTTTGACTACCCAGTTGGTCTGGCTTGCGACTTTGCCCGAGTCGGGAATCGAACCCAGGTTCGATTTCTGAGTCGGGCAAATCGTTATGAGGTTTTTCCATTAGGAATTTCTTAGTAACAGCCTGGAGTTTCTAAGTTGGCGGTGTGATACCCCCGTGCCTCGGAAAGCACGTTAAGCCGTTGGCCCTGCGCCTGATCTCTCTGCAGTCGTGTCGGATTGCCGTCCCATCGGACTATGAGAGTGACGGAAGAGAGAGTGCACCTGTTTCTGGGCACAAACTTGTGCTCCATAATATATCCCGCGCCGAAGGCTGGTCTCCCCTGAGATTGGTCGCCATGGCCGAAATTCGGTCTGAAGGACTATAGTATGGTACATATTATTATTTATGTACATCACTTTCTATTTGTAGCTCCAAATTATTCGTCGGGTTTTCCGACGACAGAACCTTTTATATTGCGCCGAACATTTTGTCCCCTCGTTTACATGAGAACGGATGATTTAAGCATCAAATTGTATGCTTTCATGTAAATCTACCAAATATCAGAACGTTAGTTGTATTGGTTATCCCTTGGGCCGTCTTGACATAAGCATACTTGAGTATGAATATCAAGACAATGTTAAAACATCGAATTAAAATAATCTTCAGAAAAGAGTGTTTTGCAATTCAAACTCAAAATATTTTATTTCACATAAACCTGCATGGGCACTTACGAAACGTCAGCAGAAGCTATCTGCACGGTTCCAATTGGTCGTTTCCTATGGAGAAGAGCCGGCTAGGAACTCCGCGGTTACTCTTTTAAAAATAATTGGCTTTTCCAATATTTTCAAATAACAGTGTTAACAGGTATGGGTGGACAGTGTAGGTGTTTCAACAAGTATCATGTAGTTAATAAAATAGAAAATGGTGAACAAATCTCCTGTCCACTAAGCTTACAGAGTTCTCACATTCACAGAATAGAAAAGAATGTATATAAAAGATAAATTAATAAATAAAAATGAAAACCAATTTTAATCGAAATGACATGATTGCTAATTACAACTGTAACAAATTTCAATAATAATCATGTCCACAAAAGCCACTAATAAAGAGCTGAAATTAAATTGTAGGTGGGTGTTATTCACGAAAATTGTACATTTGCTTCCCTCTCCACGTCCAGCTCGATTATTTTTTATTTGCAATATCATTATTAGCTCAATTTTATTCACCCTAATTCTAAAAGTACCTATAATTACAATTTATAATACTCAGTAAGTAAGCGAAAGCAGGATATTCTAATATTTCAAATTTTAAAACTGTGTTCACAGAAATTTCATAGAGAAAACCATGTCCATTTTTACTCAAAGCAACATTAAATTATTTTTTTTTACAAAAATCGAATTGTGATGATATAAAACTTAGTATTTTTTTAGTATGTTTATAACCATTAAAATAGATTATTCTTTAAAATAAATAAAACAAACAGTAATGAATACATCATTTACATATTTAAATGGAAGTCCAATATTCTACTCATCTCTGTTCTTCATCTCGGTTACAGTGTTTTACAAAATTATTTCCAACTTTGAAATAAAATTATCTACTGGAAACATCACACAACAAACACTGTAAACTGATGGCGTGTCTGTGGATTCAGCCATTTTGTTCTTTCACTCAGTGCGATAAATATTGTGCGTAACGTTATAATTCGATATTTATTTGTGATATTTGTTTTCGTCGTCTATCTGAAGTCGGTAAGTACTTTCCAGGTTTTATATTATTATGAGAAAAGAATCGTAGTTGCAGAAGTGAAATTGGTAGCAGGAATTTGTTAAAACTAATTGAAGACGGCTTTACAAAGTATTTTGCAGGTTAGACATGTGCTAAATGTTCATATATGATATTTCTCCGTTACATTTTTTTTGTTACGTAACAAATATGAAAAAGTAAAGCTGCGTATAAAAGGTGTTTTAAAATTAACTCTAAGAAATCGAAGTCAAAGTCGAACTCAAAGTCAAGTCAAAGTAAGATTACAAAATAACACGACAATGTCATTTAAGTCCTTTTATGTTAGAAGGATGTAATGTTCCTACTGTTGACAATGTTGATGTCACCATAAAGTCCTAAGCTGGGATATTAATTATTATTATGTGATTCCTCAAAATTACTTTTCTAAAATAATCGTATTTAATAAAGCAATATTACAAGTCAATCAAAATAATAGCTTTTTATCTATTTTATTATTTATGTACACCCAGTAAAATATATAGAGATACGACATAATTATAATTTGAGTACAAAGGTACTGCTTATTTCTTGAGAAATTTCTTCCAACAGACCTGCGAAAGGAGAAATGAGAAAGAAATGTAGACAATAGTGTCTGAGAACAAAAAGAGAAAAATATAAATTTGCGAAGTCTTAAACTAAAAAATATCAAAATATTATTATAAATTAACATATACTTAAATAAATACATAAAGCTTAAATATAGAAACACATATATTATAGGTATATATACTCACAGAAGAGAGGAAAGGTAATGCTCTTTTACTCGATATTTAAATTGTGAAACAGTTTTATTTACCTTCTGGATAAAATGAATGGCCTAACCCATTAAATAAAACTAAGTAATATTTATTTTTATACTAGTCTACAATTCCTATCTGTTATCTTTTCTGTTACATTAAATTTATTTTCATATCCGTTTCATATCAGTTACGTACAATTATTATGAATAACACCCGGGTATATAATGTCAAATAATAGGACGATTATGTCAAGGACGAATGTAAAAAATTAATATGGTTATTTGGGAGCAGTTAATAGACTTACATAATTAGCCGATAATGAGGTACCATTAATTTCCCAAAACATTACAATACACTAGACAAAAGACGCGATCACATAATTCTATTAAAACATAAATCTATTTCTTTATTTGAAATCCAGTAATTCTAATAAAATCCACCCCCGAAAGCCCCAGATGTTGAAAAAGTTAAGTACGCCTAATAGGGATGACGACTAAATATTTTTTTTTAAGTCCGTCTTTGAGATTATAAAAAAATATTGGACACGTATTTTTTCTTTTTTTACGTAATCTAAAGATTACGGCGATACATTGAGGTAAAATGTGCCATGACGTCACGAGTATGTAGATTTTATACGTACTAGTGACGTATCGAACCCCACTCCCCAACTTAAAATGCGTTTTATCTAAGTAATTTTTTATTAATATGATAAAGCAAAAATTACGTGTCTAATATTTTTTTATTATCTGACTGACGGACTAATTAGTTTTTTTTTTTTTTTACCTAGGCATCATCCCTATTCTTCATCATCGTTTCAGTCGAAAGACGTCCATAGCTGAACATAGGCCTCCTCACCACTTCGACCTGTTCTGTGCCTTCCGCATCCAGCGGATTCCTGTGGTCTTCGCCAGGTCATCGGTT
Organism: Agrochola lota; assembly: GCA_947364205.1. Classification (NCBI taxonomy): domain Eukaryota; kingdom Metazoa; phylum Arthropoda; class Insecta; order Lepidoptera; family Noctuidae; genus Agrochola; species Agrochola lota. The sequence continues at coordinate 8,249,824 of OX376223.1, read as the reverse complement.
CACCTTGTGGCCCTTCCGGCAACGCTACGGCATCCGGTACGCGGCGCCACAATACACCTAATTATTTTAACAAAGTTCTACGACCATTTTCTTTCTATAACCTTACAAAAGTAACGAAGAAAGACATTTGAAATTAAAAACATAATTCAAGTAACCAGTTGGGAGCGCGCCAGCGTTCAAACTAATTAGTTTGTGCAACATTTATTACAAAACGCAACTACCGCGAAACAATGATGAACGGAAAAATGTGCTCGGAAAGTGAAGTTGGGCAACATAGATATGAGGCTGCGTTCACGAACAAATATTTTTTGAATTGCAATAGGAATGATAATAGCAATGAGAGATTAAAAAGAACTTCCGTGGAATTTGTACAATCCGCAGAACGGTTTAATAAACATTTTCATTTTACGTTCATATAATAGTTTTGACTATGTAGAACGTAGACGACATAATACACAATATCTGAAATAAAATATTTGAATTTGAATAATTGTTTGTTTATTGCTATGTTCGTGTACATGTTTTACTCAGTAAGTAGGTGATATGTTTTTGAATCTCGTACTTATTACTTACATAAATTTAAAAGAAATTACGTGTTTTTTAACGCCCGCATAACTGTTAACATATTTTTCGCGTTAGGTTTTAAATAAAGTAAAAAAATACTTTAGCAATGACAATGCGTTAGAAACAACGTTAACCCATTATGGGAACGTGTAGCCCCAGTCTATTTAACTAATTAATATCAATTAGCTTTAATGGCATTTGATGCAATCCCTCTCACGATAAAACAGCCCACCTCCGCTTATTCCGTGAAACAAAAACACCTCGAGGCAGGAACAAACAGAAAGATGTATGCCCGCAGCTATTATTATTTTATGCTACAAGCGTAGCGGCGTAGCAGCGTAACCCACACTCTACGTAGCTCGTAGCTTAACGGTGGGTTATAATGGTGGAGGCTACCGCTCGCCATTTATGGTTCTACGACCTCTCGCATTAACCTAAACATTACAATATCTAGAACAGCTGATCGCTGCCAAAAACAATACAGCGGTTATTGACAATACGTCTTGCATTAAATATGGTACCTAGTTAACCGACGCTCATTCTGGAAATGGTCTCTGTAACAGCATAGCTACATAATATGTCTGAAGGCAATTGGTACTTTGTTTGCCTGGATAGTAAAATAATTATTTCATTGGTTTTAATAGATGAGAACAAACAATACTTTTCAATATAAAGTAATGAATTATTAATGAGTGAGTCGGGACGTCACTGATCGCTGTCGTTCGCTATATTTATATGAACCACAGACGAGGAAACAGTTAAATGGGGAGATAGAACAGAGCGATCGGATAATCATACAATATGAATAATAAAGCAGCTGACAGTATCAATTACATAAAATATGCCAAGTGTGAGTGTGAGTATTGAAACATTTTTGATAAAAAAAAAGATTTTTTGTAGAAATATGCCCATATTAAGAAAGTTAAGAGCATGAAACTACAGCTACCAAGCACTAAAAAGACTTGTGCCTTGTTTTATTTTTACCTTCGTGTAACACAGTCAAGCAAGCTTTACGCTCTTATGTAGTACCTCAATAAAAAAAAAAAAAAGTAAACTCAATCAAAAGTTTCGAAAACGTTTTAATTAAAACACACCCTCTACGGAACGTAAAACCGAGCACGGGTTTAGTAGTTTTATTTTATTACTAGTGAATAATTCACAAACATAGTTTTGATAAAACGCCCGCAGCAAATTCTCCAAATATGGAAACGTAAGGCTTGCAGTTCGAAATCAAAGTAAATAGAAAAGAGTTCCATTTTCTACTGCGTCCTAAAAATCACGGTATTTGTTACATACCGGAGCAAATTGCGGTGGAGTTAGCCGAGCTCGCCGCGAATCCGTTTGCCCTCTTCCCACTTCATGAAAATTTTATCAGACAATCCGTTGAGACACTCTACGACTGGCCTCGGTAAAGATACTTGGATTACTAACTCTTTATTACCTGTTTAACTGGAGTTGCTCCTAGATAAACTCTCAGTTCTTGAAAATTCTGAATCAGAAGTCAATTATTTTTCTCGTTTTACTCGTATTCTGCGCAGTCGAACAGATTTTTATTGTAGTGTACCAACTTCTGTAAATCTCGAGATTACAATTTTATAGTGAAACATAAAGTTAACAAAAAGTAAAAAGAAAATGTTTATAAAAGTCTCCACAGCATACACTGTTTAACGTCGCCATAAAATCAAAATACCGAATTGAAAAAAAGGTTAACATTATTTACGTGAAGACAATAAGGAATTTGTTGACGTCATAGTTCAGTAGTAGGAGGTCCGCAGCGAAGATATATTAGAATATTTTGCCGTCTTGAAACGAAACGTGCGGTCATAGTCAAATGCAAATCGAAAATATCGCTGAGTGGGGCACGTTACCGGCGTCAATAGCTCTTCAGGTAGACCGGGTCACGCTAAGTGTATTAAAGCTATCAATATTTTCAACATACTAATGTTGTTTCCGATGAAACAGAATAGAATATTGAAATATTCATAAAAATATTTTGTTGAGCTATCTATTTGGGATAAGCATATTTTTTTGGATTGACAGGCATGTTATGATTCAGACAGCCGATTCAGATTGCCAGGTTTTGTTGGTTGATTTTTTGTAGGCTTAGACTCCATTTCTACGTAAAACACATCTTTAATCAATTCCTTATGTTCACAGATATAAATCCTACTTATTCCTAGGACTGCTATAACTATTCCAATATTTACTGAACTAGTTTTCACTCGGAATGCATTAAAATAAGATGAATTACTTTATTGGGATTTTGCAGTGTTATTTTTGTACGGTAAATTCTTATGCAGTTCATATCTAGAAAACGGGGCTGAAAAAAAGGCTTTTCAAAAAACTACTTCAATATATCGTATTGTCGTAGTTTTTTGAAAAGCCTTTTTTATACTCATAACTTTTAGTCAAATATCTAAATCAAATAACATTATTATTATTTAGTACCGAGTCGGAGCAATCTCACGAAAGAGCACTCTTAGCAAATATTAAACAAATTTAAAAGATTCAGTACACATATCCTCTTTGATTTTATAGCCAGGATCATTCAGGATAGTTCGTCGCCCTGTGTGAGAATACGACACTGGTATGTATATAGGAAGGTAGCTCGTATGTGTACCTTGAACATTGTCTCGAAACGTTGTCCGTCGCCAGCGGAATTCTATTTGCTCGCGGTCGACCGCTCCGGCTCCATCGGGACTGGAATGACAACTATGTATTAAGTTAGCTCTAGGGGCTACCATTGTCTTTGGACTGTCGCATACCTTCTTTAACACAGTTTTAAAGTTATTTTACAACAGAATACCAAGGAGCTTGCGCGAATATTTGAACTAGTAGTCGGATAATTTAAAAACCGTAGCTCCGTAAGAATGAAATTGACAGGAATACATTGAAATCAACATGTTGTGGTTTTCAAGATTTATTGTTTGGCGATGCTCCAAATAGTAGAGCTTATAAATGGTTGAAAGATTTGAATTTAATAGTGTTATTGATATCTTAAGCATAGTGATAAACTAATGCCGACCGAAGCAAACCTATCCAATGTAGGTCACAAAAAAGTAATGAATATTAAATTACTTTACATAGCACAGCGAAGCAAAATTGCTAACATTCCACATTGTATTGTTTACATTCACGCGACCCACGCCTCAGCACAATATATCACAATGGACAGCGACCTTACGAACATAAACAAGCAGACCGGCCAATTTGAAACTCGAGGAGAGTGTATGAAACTTGTAAAAGAGAATCGTTTACGAATTTAGGTCACATTCGTCATGTCATGAAGAAACAACTTACGGTTCTGAATGGAAACACTTGAAACAACGAAATAGTACGTAGGGGTTACCTTAATATTTCTGTTATTCATGAGGTCTTATAACAGTGAACATTAAGTTATTCTTGGTTAAACAAATTGCTTAAATGTTGCTTATCTGGGTAGTAAAAGTTATTCCCAATACGCAAATAAAGGTTTGAGTTGTGCATCCCGCAATAAATAAAGAGCAAACCGCTGTCTGATAAATTATTGTTTTATGTTTGTGGTTTGGAACGCCGCCAATTGATTAACTTGAATAATAAATCAATCTCCCACCAATTTTACAGATACCTATTTGAGTTTCTGAAGCTGAAAATACTTAGCTGGTGGTAGCCATTACGGTGGTAAACCACGAAGAGTCTACTTAGGGAGAAGCGATAAGTCTCGCTGTTTTTGGAGTGGACTGCAACCGATTTGGTCTCATGCGATGAGTCCAGTTTTCAGCTTGTAACTGGACATCATTTCGTACAAACCAATTAAGCTTTTCTCATCTAGGTTTATGAGAATGGAATGAAAATTTGCAATTTCGGAAATAATGAATAACTTAAAATGATTTCAAAACTCGTGGAACTGGTGTGACAGGAGATTTCTAGGCGCCTGGCAGTAAGCCAACTAGTGCTAAATGAGATTAATTACAAAATTTTAATGAATCAACCTCTCCGGCTGATTAATGAAGGCACAGGCTTTTTATTCTACGACCTTTTATTTACTCACAACCTGTCGTCATCCCACGCGTCTATCGTGTGTGGCCCTTGACGAGGGTGAATACAAAAAAATTCACTGTACACTACACAGCATTCAGTTGCCTATGACCGTGTCTAGTATCTGTACGTGGGACTTTTGATGCGGTTGGTACTAAAGCTCAATTTTCGCACCCTCCCCCAGTTTCCGGATGTCAGTCATTGTGATAAATAAGCACTCATACTCAGTCACAAGTTTAAGTATTTTAGTTCACCCGTTTTTGTGGATACACGTTATTAAACCACACGGCAAAGTTGAAAAGGAATGGGTTCTGTAACATCCGTTAATAAACATGAAAGTTTAAGGGAAAAGTTCTAATTAACCGTCGCATTAATAAGGCTTCAGTTTTGCTCACCTTGGAAGAGTGTACCGTGCAGGTAAACAGGCCAGTACTCAAGAACAATTAATCTATCTGTCTGGAGTTCAGTCTGGCTAGATTAATCTGTCTCAGGTACAAAGCAATTAACAGCTGTACCTAAAATTTAAAGGGATTTCATTTTCGTCTTAATTAACGTAATACAAAGGACTCAAGATGTTAGTTCAATAAATGCTAGCCTTGACTTTTAGCTATTGTTTAGCTTTTATTGCTGTTTCAGCGTAAGTTTCAGTTCCATTTTTTAGATTTCGCGCGTCGTTTCACGAAGTGTGAAAGCTTATAATATGCAGTAATTACAGGTACGTGTAATCAGTTTTGCTTGGAAATTGTAGTTATAACCAAATGGCGTGATTTAGCATATTTACGAGAGACAGGTGACGGGGCTTTGTCTTTGTGTGATGCGGACGGTTTGTAGGCCTTTGTTCATTGTCGTTTGAGGATCACAGTCTGTATACCTCAGAAATCTTATCTAATCAGTAGGGGTTCGTCCCAGTAGTACAAGTAGGTTGACCCTCCATGACATGGTCTTCTCTGAATTTAATCAGAATGTTAGTACCCAGGTACAGAATAGCATTATGAAAATTTGTTGACCTATTCAAAAGCCTGTAAAGAGAAAGCTCATGGGAGCTCCGTGAATAATTTGTATTATTAAAATTAATGACGTTTATGGGTATAGTTAGTTAGCACATTCACGAAATAAGTACTTTTTACAACCAAGCATGAAATATTCTATTTAAAAACTTAATGTAATACTGAAATGTTTCTATAGTTATGTTTCTAGATTTTTTTCCATAGGATGCTTACTGACTACTGAGACGTTTTGATATAATCTTATTATTCAAGATTTAGTTTTAATTCCAGTCTTCCACTTGTATTCTGAACGGAAAAGTTAATTCCTCTTATTCATTAAAAAGTGAAATGATATGAGATATGTAGGTAGATTTAATGGGCACAGCTACAAAATTCACAAAATAATTTCCACAATTTAATTCACGTCCATTTTTTTCCAAAACCTTTTTATTACAATTGTGCTGTCACATCACCAGTTCCATTTATTAAAATTCGTTTTACGTCCTCGTCGGTAATAACAATATTTATATGCAGAGAAGTGGAAGTTCCCTTGTTTTCATTCTTTGATAACATTGGTAGAGAAATGTACGACTGTATATAACACACTTTTTGTGCAATCGATACTTTGTGTTGTTCTATGGATGTCGTGATAGTCTAGCTACGGGTAAACATGAGTTGCGGGACCTTTCCAACTTGATAAGTAGGTATACTTTCAAAGCTATTCTTAGCAGATAAAGCAGTGAAAACACATCGTCAGGAAATCTGGACGTACCTTCTTAGTATAAGAAAAAGCTTTTACCCAGCGGTGGGGAAGTTACGGGCGAGTTACGTAGCTCTATGGGAACTTCTTTTTAGCGTGTGGATGGCAAACATAACACATAAAATTCAGTAACACAAATACCGTTTGCTAACGCAGCCATTAGGGATCTATGGCCATAGCTAGCCGATCCTTACTTTTGTGATGGCATGGCACCAGTCCATAGTACTACGGGGCCATTTCATTTGGTGTCTGACAAAGCTCAGTTTTCTAGAAATTTAGGAAATCCGTCATTGCTCCGCATATTTCCACTTTGACTCTGCGATAATAAATTAATAAATAATATTAGGCAGATCCATTTCATCATTCCAATTTTAATTCTTTCAGTATTATGGTAAAGTTATAATACCTTCATCCGGCAGTTCGGTAGCTCTAGCTCCTTTTCAGTTTTCAATAGTATAATAAGGTTTTTCTGGAGCATCTTTGGCTAATGACTCCCTAGCTCAAATAATTTATTATTATAAAATAATTAAAAACCTCCTTAAATTTATTTCCATGGAAGAGCGGATAGGGAAATCAAAGCAGAAAACAAATAAATGGTTCAACTTTATTTCTTTTGTCGTATTTCATTGAGTTCTAAGAGTCAGGAAAAGTTAAGAATATAATTTGCATTTATAATGGACGTTTCAAACTCAAAGCATTTATTTCAAATAAACCAATTACAGGCACTTTTGATTTGTCAAGGGGTCGGTCAGTCAGAAATATGAAGCTAGTTGCCCATTCTAACGCGTAGTAGGTTCCTATGGAGAAGAACGGGCAAGAAACTCCACGGACACTCTTTTAAATCAGAATATAGTCACAAAATGTTGGTTACATCATTCATGTTGTAATTATACATGTGAGAACAATGTAGAGAGACGTGCAAGTTAAAAGCATCCGTAATAAAGCAAAAACAATTCAAAAATTAAAATAAATTCAAAATAAGCCTTGGTAGCTAAGAGATGACCAGTCCCCACTGACGGCGCCCGTTCACGAACATGACGCATAGATCAGCACCATTTAGCTCAACCATTTTGAAGGGAAGTCAATGATCCAACACACACGCCACCACCAGCGAGACATTTTAGTGAGCATGACATACTCTCAGCCGCAAGGGCACATTCAAGTCAATGAAAGACGAACCCAGTAAATGGTAGCTTTAAAGTAGGTACATAGTGCTCACACATGTGCTATGCAATTATATAATACTATGAGATTGAATTTATACAATCTAAACATAATCTTATAATCTAGTCTTATAATCTTCAGCAGCCCCAACAATATTTTCGAATGCCAATCAATTAGTTTTACGCGCCCTTGTGGAGCTGGACCAGCGTTGAGCCAAGCATTTTTGTCAACGATGTTACTTATGATATGCTTGGCAGCATAGTGTGCGTTTTATACAAGATTTAAAATTCGTTTCATTCAGTTGGAGTATGTGGGGATGTATTTTATTTTAACATTTTAAACAATACCCCTGAAGGTTGAGTCTACTGTAGCCAGTCTGAAACCCGGTTGAACTAATTGGTCCCTATTTCTAGTGCTGTAATTGTGTCTATCACCTCTTTTGCTGAAAATACTTTGATTTTTCCTAACGTACATGATGTTTTCATAGATATATTGACAAGTTACCGTCATGATGTTAATACTCGTATCTTTAAACAGTTCCCTTAGGGAATCGCGTCTGCGGAGACCATGCAGAATAAAAATAGACTCGATATCTGCAGCCCGTCCCCATGTAGAATACCAAAATAAATAGACTAGCCTCGCGGTATCTACGTCAGTAAATTGACGATTTTTTCTCACAGCAGTATGCTGCTGAACTTAGGCGTCCAGCAAGAGATGTTAAATGTGAACCCCATTGAGCCTTGAGTCGAGCGTAATCCCGAAGAAAACGGTTTTATCGACGAATTCTAATTTCTCCCTATTCAATACTATGTCACAATCACTACTTTTAACATTCGGTAAAGCAAATCTTATGCATTTAGTTTTTTTCCCATTTGATACTAAATTATTAGCAGTGTACCAATTTTGGACTTGTAGTAGGGAGTTATTTATGTCGTCAAGATTTAATGCTCGTCTATTTATAATTAGAGAAGTATCGTCAGCAAATAACACCTTTTGTGGTTGGTTTTGTAATAAATGGGGTAGATCATTAATATGTACTAAAAAGAGGAGTGGACCCAATATCGAGCCTTGTGGAACACCCATTTTTACTTTTAAGCCGAGTGAATTGATTCCATTAATTTGTACTAATACTAATAATTTGTTTACCTTTTATAGTTATGGAAATTGTTTTGTGTATTCTCTTAATCAACTCTGGAAGTTTGAAATATGGTACGAGTATCTGCTCGCTAACGATCCGCAATCATACTCCGGCGCTGTTCTGTACTCCATTCACAATGCAGCTGCTACAAAGATTTAAATCGTAGATGTGCCCTCACCGTACTACGTCGCCCGAAAAAGTGTCCACACTGCGAAGAGTGACCTCGCACAATAATAATGGCGTTTCCTTGACAATTAAGTCTATTCTATTCTATTTTTCCTTATGGCAATGGTGCCGATGTCGACAGTTAAGTCAAGTGTCTGCGATATTGTGTGTCAGAGGTGTCAAAACTAAACAGAAACGCGACCATCTTTTAACGCGGCAGGGTGAATCTACGATTGAAATCTTTGAGCTGCTACAACTGAACTAAGCTTAAAACCTCCATTATATTGCATAAAACAATACTGAATAGAATATTAATTTTATGTCTGCATGAGAATCAGATTTTCAATTTCGTTTGCTTCAAATGCAATTAGATTAAATTATTTTATGAAAGTTTAATGTTAACTGGTACAGACACTATCAGTAATAATGACATTACTTATGTGAAGTTTTGTCATTTTTATAATGACTTCAAACGAATAAAACTTGCAGATAGTAGAGGATCCGACCTAGGAACGACCTTCACCCATCGATTTAATGTTAAAAAATATATCACGAGTGGGTTGCACAACAATTCCAAAATTACTTTTCAGGATAAACACCAATGGAAAGAGCTTTTCAAGCAGAACCTTTGCTACTAACTCGATTTTTGCCAATTGTTAGTCAATTCGGAGGTAATAACCTAACCAATGTATAGTGCTTTTTAAGAGAAACATTTGTTTCTAAAACGAATTAATCGTTAAGCGAATGTTTTTTTTTTAATGAGTTGTATGTTTTACGTTGCATAATGTAAATTGTTTTGCGTAACTGCTATTGTATAGAATCAAGTTTTCTAACTGAACAGACAGCTGTGCTGCTGGGGCTGTGCTCAGCTAAGCACTAGGAAGTGGTGAAGGGTGGGCATTTTTGGGGGACTGTCTTATGTAATTTTGACGTTTGAAAAGTGCTGATTCTCAGCCTATTTTGAATAAATGACTTTTGAATTTTGAATTTTGACAGCATTTTTTTAATGAACAACATTTTTGATTTTCGTTTAATCATAGTCTGGCCAGGAATTATTTTGCTAACCCACTCGCGATATATTTTTTTAAATAATAATTTCTATCCATAAAACAGATGAATGAAGGTCGTGTCTATGTGCGATCTCAGGCTAAGAGGATAGACATCCAGTTTTAGAGTAAATCAAACATGTATGATTTAAAATACGTAGTTTCTTTTTTTATGTATGGCATCCACATAATATATAATTATGTAGAAATCTCCGTTTCAAACTCATATAACACAAACGAGTCTGCATATAATGCATGTTTTATCCTGAAGCTTGTCAACAAGCCACAGTAGCATCCGTAGCGAGCGGCGGAAGCTACGCCGCTACGAGCTACCGCTACGCCGTAACAACGCGCTACGTATATTTGATTAAGTGAATAGGAATTAGCGCTTGTGAACTCGGTCTGAGGATTAGTCTGGAAATCAGGCAACTTCTAGTAAATTATCCTCATCCGATCGAGTCTACTTATGTGTTCACTTTCAGAAATCAAAAATTTTCATGCAATCTTTCTAAATGGGAAATTTTACCACACATGGGGTGCGGGTATGCGTAGAGGGTGACTAAAAGTCATAACTTATCGCTGATGCAGATTTTTTTTTATGAAATTGGGGTAGGTTATTTTGGTACAAAAAACGTGAATAAAAAACTTATTGGTAATGTTATTGCAGTTACCTAAAGTTGTGTTAGGTATTATATTTAAAACTTGTTTTCGTGCAAAAAGTAAATAAAAATTCCGGTACAAAAAAAACAATGATCACAATGAGGGGGAGTACAAGTGTCTCTCGGCTTCGTTAGGCCCGGACTCCACCAAAGCGGAGATGTGCGGAGAGGTCCGAGAGGGAGACGAGAAGATGTTTTTCAGCTAGGGTGCATCCACCGAAGCTGTGCGGTGATGCGTACTGGCTAGACTGGAGCGGAGATGTGTGCTGGATAAAGCGGAACTGAGCTGCGTGCGGCGAGCGTTGGATGTTAACGAAATTACAGCGCCGTTCACTGCACGCCGCTCACATCTCTTCTCGACACCACTGCGCGCCGTCGCCTGCTTGCGAGGCACAGCTCACGTCTCCGCTTTGTACCGCCGCCATACAAATATACATAATTACAGATACATCTTCGCTCAGTGGTGTCCACTGAAGCTGGTTGGAGACGAGATGTGTGAATAACGAAATTCTATTGGTTGTTCAAATCACATCTCCTCTCCTTCTTCTCGTCTCCGCTTTGGTGCAGTTCGGGTCTTAAGCATATTTTTATACCCGTTATGTACTGTCATAATATACACTAACTACTACTATTTTAACTATACGATGAACCTTGTAACGGACGCCGAGCATGTGTAACCTATTCGTGAACAAGACAAAGTTGTGTGCCGGTGTGATGATGAACGATCTTCATATGTAAAAAGTGGTTAGTCAGAATATGGAAACCGAGACCCTATCTGTGCACCGTAGCACAAGTAGCGGCGGGGGCTCGGTGGACTTTTCACCATTTCGAGTGAGTTTTTAGTTTCTAATTAGATTTAAGAGGTTTTAATTGTGTTCTAATTAGTTTCTACTTAGTAAAATTAGTATAAGGAATCTTATGTGAATCTTATAAGACCAACAACGTAGCATTTCTCGTGATTTTAATGTAAGAAGAAAAATGTTAGTATATTTACGTAGATTTGAAATGAGGTTTTTTGTATGTAAGGATATCCTCAGGATCTTAGTGTCAAATAAGAGGACTAGGCTCAAAACTACCTGCTGCGTTCCAATTCTGTAAATCGGTCCACGGGTTTTAAAGATAATAACAGATTTGTATAGTGAAAATGTTCAAAAGAGATATTTTAAGCATTAATGTTCTAGAAACTTTTTAGTACATAAAGATACATTGAATATTGTTATGTGTTATGACAGGAGGATATAAGAGCTATGTTTTGTATAAGTTTGAGGGTAATCCGACTTAGGGAACTATTAAAAACAGAGCTCCAAAGAGCTGGACCATAGCGAAAATTGTAATTAGAATGGTCTCAAAAAACAGAGGCCTCGTTAAGGTAACGTAGGCTTAAGCAATTTTGTATAAAAGGTGGGCCATTGGGCCATAGGGACACAGTCGGTTCCCAGCTCTCGAGAAGAAAACAACTTCGAAATAAATAAGAAGAATAGAAGAAATCTTTTATTAAAATATACAGTCCACTTCAGTCTGGTCCATCGAGCGGCGGATATCAAGAACGAAGAAACCCGCCACAGGATCCTGGTCCACCAAGCTGCGAGGAAGAATCAACAAAGAACCCGCAGCAAGAGCGAAAAACGGAACCGTCAGTCAAGCCGACGTCACCGAACCGACGTCACCAAGCCGGCGTCACCGAACCGACGTCACCAAGCCGGACGTCACATACCGGACGTCACAAACCGGACGTCACAAACCGGACGTCACCGAACGGACGTAACAAACCGGACGTCACATACCGGACGTCACAAACCTGACGTCACAAACCGGACGTCACCGAACGGACGTCACGAACCGGACGTCACCGAACGGACGTCACAAACCGGACGTCACAAACCTGACGTCACAAACCGGACGTCACCGAACGGACGTCACCAAACCGAAGAGTTGCCGACTGAAGCCGTGCCGGAACGTGCCGACCCGAACAGGAGAGGATCGACCGAGCCGAGCCGGAAAGCCGCTGACCCGAAGCCGACCCGAAGAGTTGCCGACTGAAGCCGTGCCGGACCGTGCCGACCCGAACAGGAGAGGCTCGACCGAGCCGAGCCGGAAAGCCGCTGACCCGAACTGAAGAGTTGCCGACTGAAGCCGTGCCGGAACGTGCCGACCCGAACAGGAGAGGATCGACCGAGCCGAGCCGGAAAGCCGCTGACCCGAAGCCGACCCGAAGAGTTGCGGACTGAAGCCGTGCCGGACCGTGCCGACCCGAACAGGAGAGGATCGACCGAGCCGAGCCGGAAAGCCGCTGACCCGAAGCCGACCCGAAGAGTTGCCGACTGAAGCCGTGCCGGAACGTGCCGACCCGAACAGGAGAGGATCGACCGAGCCGAGCCGGAAAGCCGCTGACCCGAAGCCGACCCGAAGAGTTGCCGACTGAAGCCGTGCCGGACCGTGCCGACCCGAACAGGAGAGGATCGACCGAGCCGAGCCGGAAAGCCGCTGACCCGAACTGAAGAGTTGCCGACTGAAGCCGTGCCGGAACGTGCCGACCCGAACAGGAGAGGATCGACCGAGCCGAGCCGGAAAGCCGCTGACCCGAAGCCGACCCGAAGAGTTGCCGACTGAAGCCGTGCCGGACCGTGCCGACCCGAACAGGAGAGGATCGACCGAGCCGAGCCGGAAAGCCGCTGACCCGAAGCCAAACCGAAGAGTTGCCGACTGAAGCCGTGCCGGAACGTGCCGACCCGAACGAAGAGGATCGACCGAGCCGAGCCGAAAAGCCGCTGACCTGAAGCCGAAGAGTTGCCGACTGAAGCCGTGCCGGAACGTGCCGACCCGAACAGGAGAGGATCGACCGAGCCGAGCCGGAAAGCCGCTGACCCGAAGAGTTACCGACTGCAGCCGTGCCGGAACGTGCCGACCCGAACAGGAGAGGATCGACTGAGCCGAGCCGGAAAGCCGCTGACCCGAACTGAAGAGTTGCCGACTGAAGCCGTGCCGGATCGTGCCGACCCGAACAGGAGAGGATCGACCGAGCCGAGCCGGAAAGCCGCTGACCCAAAGCCGAACCGAAGAGTTGCCGACCCGAACCGAACGTGCCGACCCGAACCGAACGTGCCGACTCGAACCAAACCGAAAACTGAAAAAATCGGGATCATTCAAGATCCGAAGACACCTGAAAAACCAGAAGATTCCTGAAGAAAAGTCTCAAAAGACTTAGAAGATGGTGGTCACAAGGAGCCAAGGGGACGCAGCGGAGATAGAAGAACAGCGACGCATCCAGTTGCAGCAAGAGGCGCGACGCAGGGAAACGGAGCTGATAGAGCGAGAACGTCTAAGAAGAGTCTCACTGGACCCGCCGGCGTCACCTTTCTCCAAACCAGCAGACACCAGCACAGCAGGACCTTCCGGGATTCAAGGAACAACAGCTGCGGTTCAACGAAGACTGGGATCACCAAGCAGATCGGTTAGGTCACAACGATCGACGACAAGTGTAACCACGCGGCTACGGATAGCGGAACTGGAAGCAGCAGAGAAACTGGCTACCATAAGAAGAAGGGAGTTGGAGCTGGAAGCGGACCTAGTCAAGAAGCGATTAGCCGTGGAGGTATCAGCTATCAACGACGATGAGAGCGTGCACGAAGAAGGACCCAGCCCTCCCCGTGAAGAGCCACATCAGAAGGTGGACGAGTGGCTGAGAACAAACCCCCTCAGCACACGGGGGGAGGAGGCACGGGGTGAAGAAGGAACCCGCGAAGAACAGAAGCAGCTGCGATTCGAGGTTCAACGTGCAAGATCACCGACTCCGACAAGGAACAGAAGCAGCATCGAGCACCTGGCAGCCACATTAGAGAAGATGGCAAGGCCCAGGCCTCGACACATGGACCTGCCGACCTTCTCCGGAGCAGCCAACGAGTGGTTGCCGTTCAAGGCAGCAGTACAAGATACGACCAGCATGTACCAGATATCAGCAGCAGAGAACATCCAGCGACTGAGGAGCTGTCTCAAGGGAGAAGCAAGAGACGCCGTGGCCGCCCTCCTGCATACGGCCACCGATCCAGATATCGTAATGAAGACCCTCGAGCAGTGCTTCGGGAGACCGGAAGTGATCATCGACAAGGCGCTGGAAGACCTCAAGAAGCTGCCGAAACCGGGTACATCAGCTGCCGAACTGAACAGCTTCGCGATCAAGCTGCAGAACATCATCTGCGTGCTGAAGACGATCGACCGAAGAGGATACCTATTCAACCCCCTGATGACAAGAGAAGTGTTGGAAAAGCTGAGCCCGCATCTCCGATCCCGATGGTGCGACTACGCCTACGATCATGAAGGAACAGCGGACCCGGAGATTGTCGTCATGTCTCGTTTCCTGATACGCGAAGCGGACAGAGCGTTGCGGTACACATACGCTCCAGCTACATGCGCTGCAAGCCAGAAAAAGGAAACTCGGCCAACTATAATGTTGAAAAGGAAAGCCAGAGCGTGTTCAACACTACTGCAGGAGCGGAAGAACAAAAGGATAAGTGTCCTAAATGTGAACAAGCTCACATCCTGACGCAGTGTCCCAAGTACAAGGCACTGGCAATAGAAGAACGCTGGAGGTTCTTAAAAGAAAAGGGGATATGCTTCAAGTGCGCCCAGAAGCAACACAGGCGCATGAGCTGCAAAGCCAAATCATGCGGTGTGGACCAGTGCAACCGACCACATCATGCGACCCTCCATCAAGCGAAGAGAGAAGACCCGAGGCCAGCAGAACCACCAAAGGAAGAAGCGGTCATGTCAGTGGCACCACGCCTAGCTGCCGGACCAAGAGCAGTCCTGCTGAAGATGTGCCCTATCGTCGTATCCGGACCACGGGGGGAGGCAAGGACATACGCCCTCCTGGATGAAGGAGCTACCATTACCCTCGTCGACAAGGACCTGGCAGAGAGCATCGGAGCAGAGGGACCGTCACAACCACTTCATCTGAACGGGGTCAACATGTCGCAGCAAGAGATGGAGAGTCAGCTGGTGAACATACGGATCAGAGGCCTGAAGAATGACAACAGCTACAAGGTCAGAGCGAGGACAATGAAGAATCTTCGGCTGCACCAGCAGTCTATTCCGGACACGCTGTTGGACTGCGAGCACCTACGGGACCTGACATCAGAAGAGGTGTGCTACGAGAAGGCGCGCCCCGGGCTTCTAGTGGGAACAGACCACTGGGAGTGCATCGTGTCCCGCGAGCTCCGAGTCGGCGGCCCTGATCAACCAGCTGCATCAAAAACACAGCTAGGATGGGTGGTGCACGGAACCGCGCCACGCAACGCCATCTATCAAGAAGGAAACGTGCTGCATGTCTACGAGTCCGACCGAGCGACGGGAACATGCAGCCAGGAACTTCATGACTTAGTCGAAGGCCACTTCAAGATCGACTCACTCGGCATACAGGGGAAGCCGAGAATCAAGGAGGCGGATCTACGGGCCATCGAGATAGTCGGAACGACCACAAAGAAGACTGACACCGGGTACGAAGTGGGACTGCCATGGCGACGGGACGACGTCACCATGCCGCCGAGCTACGGGCAAGCATTTCGTCGGCTGAAGAAGATTGAGCAGAAGATGGACGCAGATGCAGAGTTCGCAGTCGAGTACTCCAAGCAGATCACCAACCTGCTGGACAAGGGGTACGCGACGCTGTGCGACGGATCCGAAGAGAAGAGCGCCATCTGCTGGTATCTGCCACACTTTGCCGTGCAGAACCCAAATAAACCCGACAAGCACAGGCTGGTGTTCGACGCGGCAGCAAAGAGCAACGGCGTGTGTCTGAATGACGAACTGCTGGAAGGACCCGACCTACTACTGTCGCTGCCAGGAATCCTCTTCCGATTCCGAGAAAAGACGGTAGCGATCACAGCGGACGTGCAGGAGATGTTCCTGAGGATCAAGATAAGGCCGGAAGATCAACCAGCGCAGCAGTTCCTGTGGAGAGGCAACGAACGAGAAGAGCCTCCGAAGAAATACAAGATGACCAGCATGATCTTCGGCGCCGCAAGTTCCCCCTACATGGCCCACCATGTTCGGAATTACAACGCGGATGTGTACGGGCAGGGGTGCCCACGCGCGCTGGAAGCAATCAAGAGGAGCCATTACATGAATGACCTGGTGGCCAGCTACGAAAATGCCGAGGAAGCTTGGAAGGCGGTCGAGGAGACGAGAGCGGTACACGCACATGCTGGATTCACGCTACGAGGATGGAGCTCCAGCGACAAGACGGAGTTACGCGACGTGCCTCCGGAACTACACGCCAACAGAGAACGCGTGACGAACGACCTACGGCAGCGGTACTGGGTTATACACTTACGACCCACGGTACGCGCCGTAGAGAAGAACTGCGCCTTTTGTCGAAGATGCCGAGCGACGCCGCAGCCACCAGCTACAGGAGACCTGCCACACGCCCGCCTCGACCCGTTCCACCGCCCGTTTACCAATTGCGGGGTGGACTACTTCGGGCCAATGATGGTCAAGGTGGGGCGCCGCCGAGAGAAGAGGTGGGGCGCACTTTTCACGTGCCTCACTTCCCGCGCCGTGCACATCGAGCTCATCACATCGCTCTCCATCGACTCAGCAATCATGGCACTGAGGCGTATGGCTGCGCGCAGAGGCTGGCCAAGACTGATGTACTCCGACAACGCGACTAACTTCCGGGGGGCGGATCAAGAGCTTCGCAACGCCTACACCGAGTGGATGCCTGCCCTGCAAGACGAGGGGCTGCTGCATCGAATGGAGTGGCGCTTCATACCTCCGGGCGCGCCCAACCAAGGCGGCGCGTGGGAGCGAATGGTTCGCTCCGTGAAGACAGCTCTCGACGTCACTCTCCGAGAGAAGGCACCTGCGGAAGAAGTACTGAGAACTCTATTAACAGAAGCCGAGTTCTCCATCAACGCAAGACCGCTGACCCACGTCAGCGTGAACCCCAGCGATCCTGAAGCCCTGACCCCCAACCACTTCCTGTTGGGGTCATCAGATGGGCTGCCAACGACGGGGCCTTGTGACGAGGCCGACAGAAGAACCTGGCGAGCTAGTCAAGCGCTCGCTGACCACTTCTGGCGACGCTGGCTACGCGAGTACCTTCCCACTCTGGTACCTCGCGGCGAGCCACAGAACGACGTGCGACCGATGCAAGCTGGCGACGTGGTCCTCGTGGTCGACAACACGCTGCCCAGGAACACCTGGCCGATGGGAGTCGTCGAGCGCACACACTGCGGACCAGACGGCGGCATCAGGGTCGTCGAGATGTGAACCAGAACCGGGACCTTCCGGCGCCCCGTGAGCAAGCTCGTCGTCGTGATGAAGATTGAAGAGGCTACGCGAGCTGCGCCGGGGGGAGAAATGTAACGGACGCCGAGCATGTGTAACCTATTCGTGAACAAGACAAAGTTGTGTGCCGGTGTGATGATGAACGATCTTCATATGTAAAAAGTGGTTAGTCAGAATATGGAAACCGAGACCCTATCTGTGCACCGTAGCACAAGTAGCGGCGGGGGCTCGGTGGACTTTTCACCATTTCGAGTGAGTTTTTAGTTTCTAATTAGATTTAAGAGGTTTTAATTGTGTTCTAATTAGTTTCTACTTAGTAAAATTAGTATAAGGAATCTTATGTGAATCTTATAAGACCAACAACGTAGCATTTCTCGTGATTTTAATGTAAGAAGAAAAATGTTAGTATATTTACGTAGATTTGAAATGAGGTTTTTTGTATGTAAGGATATCCTCAGGATCTTAGTGTCAAATAAGAGGACTAGGCTCAAAACTACCTGCTGCGTTCCAATTCTGTAAATCGGTCCACGGGTTTTAAAGATAATAACAGATTTGTATAGTGAAAATGTTCAAAAGAGATATTTTAAGCATTAATGTTCTAGAAACTTTTTAGTACATAAAGATACATTGAATATTGTTATGTGTTATGACAGGAGGATATAAGAGCTATGTTTTGTATAAGTTTGAGGGTAATCCGACTTAGGGAACTATTAAAAACAGAGCTCCAAAGAGCTGGACCATAGCGAAAATTGTAATTAGAATGGTCTCAAAAAACAGAGGCCTCGTTAAGGTAACGTAGGCTTAAGCAATTTTGTATAAAAGGCGGGCCATTGGGCCATAGGGACACAGTCGGTTCCCAGCTCTCGAGAAGAAAACAACTTCGAAATAAATAAGAAGAATAGAAGAAATCTTTTATTAAAATATACAGTCCACTTCAAACCTAATGACATTACCTTTGCTCACAGTCTGTAGTTAAATCTAAGGACGCATTCATGAATAATGAATGAAAGCTATCAACGTATGTGAGGCTTGTCGTTACTATTCATACATGTTGAAACGTCATGCGTCGATTTTCGAATAAAGACAACATTTCAAAAGTCTTCGAAATTCAAATATAGACGAAACGAAAATCTGACTTCTTCTCTCTATCACGCCTTAGTGTTATATTCGAGAACCACTTCCAAACAAATTATAAATTAAAGTCACTTTTGAGGAACTACCGGACTATCCTGAATAAAACTTGGCTCTCCTTGATCGGAAAAAGCTAGTCAAAATTATATTTCGTCCGCCGCTATTTCAGGTAAACGCCGACATTTCACATCGATTTGCTTTCACAGATTTGCGTTTGTACAATTTAAATAAAAAGTGGATAAAATACACATTTTTTAAGTAATACTGAGATCACCTGTGGAGCCGCGTGGCAGTTATTGGCATTTCGCCAAAAACGAGGGCACGGCTGTCTCCCGCAACAAACAATTATCAACCTGACCTGGTAGTCATTTCCTCGAAGTTATTAAAACATGAACATATGAACTTAAAAATATTTTATATTAATATGTCGATTATTAATATGTTTTGCGACGCAACATTTACATATGCCTTAGTACCTTTGGTTAGAAATACTTGGTAATGAAGTGATGATTAAAAAGTACGTACATAGGTACATAATTATACAGAACACTTGTGTAAGGTCTGCCGCAATATTTTGTTTAAACAAAACATGTTGTACGTATTTCGCATTTAAAACGACGCAACATCTTTTTTTTTTGTTTTTCCCAGCTCTGCAGAACCATATTGTTTTTCATCCTATCTGTTTATTTTTGTTTGCATTCGTGTTATAGTTATTAAGTAGTTAACAACTTTGAATGTGTAAACTACTATCGTAATTTTTTTTCTGTTTCCACTATTGTTCGAATCTTAGCTTGTTTTAAATAAAAATATCGTCATAGCCAGAAGATGGTTTTGCGACCAAAAGAGATAAAGAAATACACGAAAATTCATTCAACACATTTTCTTTTCATTTCAATTACGTAGGCGGGCTCATTAAGAAATGAAAAGACGTCAAAGTCCCGAGTGACAATTGCTAGTTATTGGAGGAGCGTCACGTTCAGAAGGGCCTTTGCTTCAGATACGTCATTCATTCACTGGCTCATGAACTCCAACCCGACACAAGGAACAGCTTTACGTGTATGTGTGCTTTTCTAAATAGACGCTTAGTGTTCATCTCAAAATGGAGACTAAAGTATATTTCATAGTTTGGAATTAAAATATCATGAAGTAACTTTAATGTACTTGTACCTTAAAGTACACAATATCTTATTGAGCAAACAAGTGGCTAATTAAACTGATACTTCAATAGATGTTGTTAAGATAAAATATTGTTCAACAGTAGTTTTAATGTCGGAGCCATTAAGACTTCAGTCATAGCTGCTGTAAATATTGCTAACAATAAATGATTACTTGCTGAGATTCATATTACAATAACTTCAGATGCTGCAGCTGGATGATCTTAAAATAAAACAAATCAGACCTTGAATAAAACATTCGGTTTCTTAGTGACATTTTTTACTTCACGCCAAAAAAAAACACGTAAATAGTACGCTTAGATAAAAATCTAATAAAAGTAAAGTGTCTGGCCATTACAAGATTCCGTGTTGTTGTATCCGCGTTCCAAAGAATCGTATTTTGTTATAAATAAAATTAAGATTGTTCGTGCTGCAATCTAACTGTAAAAGCGATTAATAAAAAGAGGGTGCCGATAGAATTCGTCCTTCAAATATTTCTCTAACCTTCTTTGTAATAAGGGCCTCTTCTTTCAATCGTATAATGCCGAAATTAAAAGCTCAGATGATTCGAAGCACTCACTGGAATTCTCCGCCCTACTTACCTACCTACTGAGCGTTTAAATCTTGCACGAGTTTTAGCTGTGTTTTTTATAGCATACTAGTGACTCGCCCCTGTTTCGCTCGATTTTTTCGACTTGACAAAACATCGAGATTTCTTTATTATATGCAATTAAAATGCTTATGTATTACCCGAAACGATCGAACTGATATGGAGGGACTTTTTAAATAAATTGGACAAAAGGAAACTGGGACAACGTTTAAAAAATTCTGTCTACTGAAAAAAAACATCGTTTTTAATCATTGTTGGACTCATCGTCGTAGTCGTGAGGGATAGGGGCGTAACAAGTATCGCGCGTTTGCTGGGTGACTACGAAACTTTGTTTTCGTTTTTGGAATTATAGGTGACATTTAAAATGTCTGAAAACACGTTTTTTGACATTTTTGAAAAAGCGGTCAAGCAACATGCGACGCGCAAAATGTTTGTAAACAATGTTTTTCGCGCAATGGTTTACGGGGGCGAAAAATCGATCGAGCTAGGTCTCATATCTAGGAAAATTCGTTTTCTCCGTATTTTCACCCGAGCAGAGCTCGTTCGCCCAAAGTTAAGAACAAGATGGCTACCTTAGAATAATGAGATGGCAGCATGGAATTAGTAAGTACCTACTATCATGGCAGCATGGAATTAATATGTACTTACTATACATGGAATTAATATGAACTACCTTCTATTTCAAAAATGGTTCAAGATATAAAAAAATGTCTTTACAAAAATTGTAGAGAATTTAAGCCTCTACAATATTTATGATAAATACAAATAGCATAAAACCCATAGGAAACAAGATATTTGGAATAAATGTGTAAAAAATCTATTTTTTTATCTTTGACCTTGGAATATAGGTAGTCGCGGACACCCTACGATAAATAGGTTTTGAGAAAAGTTTTAGGGTGCCAAAATAAAGGTTTATACAAGTTTATAGTTAACTATCTCTCATTTCGAGGTGAAACCCCTAATATTCCTGGACTACTAAATAAGTAACGTTTTTAGATTTCAGTCAGTAATTTCGTTAGTTCGACTCTTGGCTACTGTGGCGGCGACGTAGCGGCTGACCACGGAAAATAGAATAGAACCGCCACTCCCCGCGTGCGGGGGAAATAAGCCACGCCCATCAAGCTTCCATTTATTTTCAAGTTAGGGCCTTAACTGCGCCTTTTTCGTACTGTTCATACTCCTTCGTCCGCGTAATTTTCGTAAAAAGGGGTACAAAAATATTGCTTCACGTATTATGTTAAAGATGATTATTGATTAGGACTCACTTTTTTTCTAACTATCCTAACTAATATTATAAATGCAAAACTGAGTTTTTTTGTTTGTTTGATTGTTACACTTTTACGCTAAAGGGTGCATGGATAGACATTGACCTGGAGAAGGACAAAGGCTACTTTTCATCCTGGAACGCAGTTTTTCTGTCGTTTTCCTTTGATGTCGTCTGAATGGAAAGCACTAAATAAATATGCAACTTTGCGGCCTCCTCGGGGTCATATATTTACCATTTCAAGCAGAACAGTTCAAATGCAATGCAAATGCCTTATTCGCAGTCCCAGAACAACAACTGTGGAATTCTTGAGAACAAACTAGAAGAGTCAATGTCTGTCTTGTCTAATGAACTTAGGTGCTAACTAAGCAATATAATAAGCTCCAATTTCGGTAGGAATTTATCTGAGTCCATAATGTACTTGTATCATATCAAGTACATCAAGATCAACCAAAAATTCGAAGACGTGTGACATCTACCAAACCGCACTGGGCTCACGTGGTGGATTACGTCCCACTCCCTCTCACTGAGAGGAGTACTGTGTCCCAGTAGTGGGAAAATGATAACCTGATTAATAAGCTACACAATGTACATATTCAGCTAATACATAGAATAATAATTATATTATCTAAATACTGGTAAAACAAAATAAATATTCTTGTTATTTTGCGCTACTTGGGGCCAAGAATAAACAGAGAATGCTTGATGTTTATTTTCCCGCAGTTTGGTAAAGTGGTGAAATAAGGAAACTGTTCCACTCGTCCGCACTGTATTTCGTATCAAGTGCTGTCATCAGCGCTGTCATTTTCAGACCAATTCGCTTAATGCCGAGCGTGAGTAAACTTAAGAAAGTTACTCAGTAATGGAATGAATATTATTTCTTTGATGTCGAATCGCAGGCAGATCAATAATGATCCAGTTTCAGTAGGTATTTACACGACAACGTTTAGGATTCCTTGTTACTCGGAACTTGGCAATTTCAGTTTCACAACTCAGTGTTGCATAGTTGTGTATAATTTAGTTGTTTAGGTACTCTGTTTTGTAATTTGAAGAGGAGTACAAACATGGATTAAAATATAATATTAAATATATGATGATCTGTATCACAATATAAATGAGCATTATAAATGAGTCGTGAATTACTTTTTTATCAAATATAGCAGTTGCACAAACAAGACTACCCTAATTTCTTATTTCCATTAAATGGTTTGTATCAGGTTTCAGCAAGGTTTTACTAGGTTCTGCCAAACTCAATTTGACTTCACGAGTTTGTTCGGCGCCTGTTTATCGTCGCTGGGTTTTTCCCCATTAGGATAAAGAAGTTGCTCATAATTGAATTACTTTATTCAACGCGCGTAATCCTGTAGCTGAAGTTAAATTCTAATAATTAATTGAAGATCGTTTTTATGAACATATACAAGACGGTGCAAGCAGTGACGTCATAAAAAAATAGATTTTTCATGTCCATGAAAATACCACGTATATGTATGTTCCGCAATTTTTTGTAGCTTTCGTGTTTGTTTCTTTTTGAGTTTTATTCCGTTATAGAAAAAAAAAAGAATTAATACTTAACTGGCTACTATTCGCTGTAACCAGCCTTCGAAGGTGGATAAGCTAAAATTCCTTTTAAAGTTTAAAATATTATTTTGCCTACTTTTTAGTAAATTAAATTAGAAATTCAAGCTGTTTTATTGTGCAGCTTACATATACAAGATTTTCTGACTCCCTAAATACAGAATTACCGTGCAAGTTTACAAGCAAGAATTCTAGTTCAAGGGAATGTTTATTCAGATTGGATCATCAAGTAGATTCCCCACTAAACAAACTTGGGCCTACCATTTGTATATAAAAAACGCCTATCTGCTTTAATTAATTAATATTCTTGATTAATACCTATAATTTTTATAAATCCAATTTTTTGTTATGTGAACATAGCCTAAAAGCGTTTAGTTAAATTTTTACATCTTTGTAATTGAATACAGGCCATATAGGGACTTTTAAAGAGTAAAGACGATTCTGCGCATTAACTTGATTCATCCGTCAAGTCAAATTTTTATAGCAAAGTTTTATGATTTTGATCCGTTTATATTTGATTATGACAAATTTAGTTGATAGAATCTGTTTCATCAATAATAGCTGACAGAAAATGTTTCACTCCAGAAAATTTATGATTCATGAAGCAGCAAGAACAATAGTAAAGCAAATATGCGGCCGCAGCGTCCACCAAGCACCCGCAGTTATACGAGTGGGTGACGCGCTGCCGTGCTGTGAGTTGTACGAGGATTTCCCCAACAATGTAATACAAATGCATAATTTAGTGTGTGGAAGGAATGTTGTCCTATTCAGCGTGCTTGGTGCTTTTTGTCCTAGCTGCTCGAAAACCCACCTCCCGGGGTACGTGAAGGCTGCTGATACCATGAAGAATAACGGTGTTGATGAGATCATATGCGTTTCGGTGAATGACGCCTACGTCATGGGTGCTTGGGCGGAACAGCACAATACAAAAACAAAGATCCGCATGCTTGCAGACCCCACCGGTCGCTTCATCTACTTGTTAGGCCTCGGCATGAACCTCATGCTACTTGGCGGTTTCCGAGCGAAGCGCTTCTCCATGGTGATTGTCGACAACATAGTGAAGGAGATAAACGTAGAACCAAATGGCACCGGGCTATCATGTTCCCTTGCAAACAAGCTCTGTTACAAGACGTATTTGAAAAGTAAAAGCGAGGTATCCTAACAAAAATCTCGTTTTTTTTTTGCTGACATTCACCCGTTATCTTCACCGGTACAATGGCTCTGACTGAATTATTTTGATGCCACATCAAAATCATTCAGTCAGAGCCATTGTGGCGAGCTACTTCAGCTATGTTTCAACCGCTTTGGTAAAAGCGTAGCTAGATTTTCGATGGACCCACAAGATGCAGCTTTGAGGAGCACTAAATCATAATTTATCGATAATTTTTCAACTTTTGGAATAGAATGCCCGACTTTGACTAGCTGTATCTTCGCAACCAATAGGCCTAGAGTGCTTGGGTTGGGCAAATTTAGCTTGCTTCACAAAAATATGGAACAAAGATACGTAAAAACGCGTTCTTAAGGTATATTTTTCATTTAAACTGAAACAAATGCCAGAATTTCGCAATTTTTCGAGCACCTTGGGAGTAGCACAAGCTTTAGGGCTGCAAACTTGCGTATAAACTACTCTCAAGGGACCTAACAAAAAATAAAAAATCGTAGTTACATACACGTTTGCGACTTGCTTTTTTTTGTGTCAATGTTGACTGGTCTGTCTTTCTTATTATACTTGAACTTAACTACGACAGTAAGTAAATTTAGCAAAATTGAATAGCGATGATTTCGCAAATTTACGATTGAAACTTTGAGATCAGCCCCATTTCATATTAGCATCTAGAAGATCACGGACATGTGTTCGTAATACCTAATAATTTCAATCAATACTTCAGGATAAAATCGTTTTTGAAGTTTAATATCATATAATAATCCTCCTCATCGATTTTGGTCACGGTGGCCAATCTCAACGGAGATTAGCCAGGTACGCTGGAGATATTGCAGCGCAAGTGTGTGCGCAAACGCAGGTGCACTCTCTGTTCCTTTACTCCCATAGTTGAATGGGACGGTAATCCAACACGACCGGGAGATATCAGGCGCAGAACCAACAGCTTAACATGCTTTCCGAGGCACGGGGCTATCACACCACCAACTTCCAAACTCTGGGCTGTTACTGAGAAATTCGTAATGGAAAAATCCTTGCGCCCACGAGACCAACAGGTTACAACTTTGTTTATGCTCGTGACTGTATCCACAGAAGCAGTGACCGCCCAGTGCTCACGTAAAATGTTCTCAAAGCATAATTAAATCAGAAAGAAATAAAAATGTTTATTCGGCACAGTACCATATACAAGGAATACTTTTGAACAAATTTAAAACTAATAATATTAAAAATCAAAACTTATCTACACGGATAGAGTGCTATTTATGAGTATTTACAACATATTATACTCATTTTAGAAGAGTTCTTGGGTGCAGTCGTTGAATATGCAAACAGCATAAAACGTACCATGGACTGATGTAGCGACAACCACAAGAAGCAAGTCGAGCCGACCAGAAGAAGCAATGGAGCACTAAAAATTACGACCTAACTTAGAAGAATACTTTTTGAGCTGTAGATTCCTATAAAATAAGCTAAGTTGCAATTTATACAAAGTATTTTACTGCAATTGCCGTGAAATTCGTCAACAAAATGTTGATTTCAATGGCGCTATAATTTTAAATTAATTATTATATTTAAAAATAAAGAGTAAGGTTTCAATTCATAATTATTATCCCTTTAAAATTATGGCACTGTATGATGCCATACGATAGCTCATTAGTCATGCATAACGAGCTCATAATACAGTGAATGATTAACATTTTACTCCCAATACCTTTTCATGAAAATACAAACTGAAAAAATACGTATACTGAGAGATTGTTGCATGATATTGTTGCTTATTTTGAAACTAGACAGCTTTCCAGTTCCCAGTGATTCCTACAGTTGGTGGTAGTAGGTGTCAGGAAGAAGAATCGTAAACTATTCTGTTAGTTTTATATAAAGCTGTGAACTGACACGGATGGACCCCGATCCGACTGGTACTGATACCTTTTACTTTAAAATTTAAATCACTCTTCCATCTTAAATCTTGACTGTCATTTATTATTTAGCTATTCGACAGTCGCAGGTGATTCCTTCGATGATTCAAGTTGGCAGCTGGTAAAATATGGTGATAATCACCAACGCAATTATCCACATGTTTATTATAAACTTTGATTGATTTTAGACTGATTTTGCAGTCGGGTTTTAGATTTTTTAATTATTTATTTTATTTTAGACTTTTTACGGTCCCGGCACACTTTATGAACAAAAGATGGTCCATTTTTAAAACCAATTTATTATTCCTAATAAATTTCCTTTATTTTGATATCCTACTCAATGGGTTTGGTACTTTTTTTTTTATTAACGTAATACTATTTCACGCCAAAAATCCGCTAATTTGTTGTTTTTTCCAAACACCTATTTAAGGACTTGGGGTTTTTAAAAGATTATAACGATACCTTAACTGTGGAAATCCAACCAACCGTTTGGAACATACAATATATGTGCGAAAAATATAACCCTTCCTTGGCAGTCGGGTAAAACATACTGATGTTATATTTCCAAGGCTTGTTTTTGTTGGTAAATATGATTTGAACGACAAAATTTCGTTCGAAGGTTGTGTATAAAGCGAGATAAGGCTTTCACATTTGTTTCTTAAAGTTGTTACGCCGAGGACGCACACAATCCAAGATGAAAACATTAAACATTTTAGTAATACCCAAACTTAATCTACTTTTCTGCGGCAAAATACATTATGTACTGAATTGATTTCGAAAGGTGGTACAGTCAGCCCCAAAAAGATGTATACACGAACAAGGAACTATTTCATTGTCTACAACTATTGTTTCATAACATTGTATACACCGTACAGGTATAAATATAATATACACTATATTTTACCAAAAGAATGTAAAGAAATTGTCCCAAAATATCTATACACCCTATGACCAAAACAAGATAATCTACATTAGTCTCACAAATATGTATACAGTAATCATTAAATTCAAAAGTTCAACCTCGAGAGGTGTTAGAAAAAAGTATTTAATTGAAAATGCGATGTTATAAAATTGGGCATTTACTCTAACGCGTCAGACTGACATATTATTATTGTCATAACAACGATCATATCTTCAGGTTCACACACCGGAAGCGTTTGCGTGTAATGTAGCAGTTCAGATTCGAGAATTTCATTAGTGTATGCGTCCGGGCGAGCATTACAGTGCGTACCTGTAATGATGTAATTCGTAACATTGCAGCAGTGAGTGCGGAAAACTGAGCATTATAACTGAATCAATGTTACACGTACGAATACTCACAGTTCGAGCGGTTACAAAAGCGAATGTTCCTTAGTCATTGCGTCAAGCTGGCGGAGGATTGTAACGCAATGCTCAACATCAAATCATGTAATGTTTATTACACACGAATACCCGGGGAGTGAACCGCTTAAGCAACATTATTTATGAACATAAATACATGATTTACCTATTTGTATTTCAAATCAAAAACAAATGACACATCAGTGACGTCATGCATGAAATGAAAAGGACAAAATAAAATTATTGTTCTTCTATTAAACGAAGCTAAAGACTTGTCATTCGATATAAGTCGTATGACGTTGTCAGTCTGGTTTACGTTGTTCTGGGCCTATCGCTGTGAACATTGTTTTGTTCATAGGGTGTATAGATAGGTTTGGTAAAATAAATTGTACAAGTACTATGTTTTGTACCATACGATGGATACAATGTTGTGGAAAAAAGGTTGTTGACAATAAAATGGTTCCTTGTCCATGTATACATCTTTTTGGGGCTGACTGTACATAACGACATTGTTTTTTGTTTCAAAGAGGGGTTTAAAGATATGTATAAGTAGGTACAGGTATTCAGGTAAAGTAGACTTCAACTATTGTTTATCTCCTAAAGATAATTGCGCTGTCGACCTTCGTCAATAATGTGAGATTCATAAATGAAGTTCATGCAACAGAACAGGTACAGTCGTGTTGATAAATCGACGGTTCAACAACTAAAGTGAACAACAAATTGGTACTGCGAGTCTCCGACGTCGAAACACGAGAGAGAGAAAGAGAGAGAACGAGATTCCTTAAATTCGTACACGTAAGTAATTGACTCACAATTTTCTTTAGAACTTCCGGAATTCTTCAGATGGCTGTTATGATTTATAAAAATAGAATATCATTTATGATGTCAACTAGGTTTCCATAATAAACAGATACACTACTAGTCAGCGTTAGTATTCCATACGGTCAGTTATAGATTTCATATTATCTGTGTTGTGCTTAAGAACCCACAACGCAGGTCAGCAGATTTTCCATAACAGACACCAAATTAGTAGCAATTAACAGTGGGGCTTTAAAATATTAACATTTGTTTTAAATAGCTATCAATTTTTGTTATAAAACCAAGCCTTAAAAAAACAAAACATCAACTGCTGGATTTCGGCAATGACTTGACTTTTAGTATGCCGGCGTCGTGTTACAAAAGCTTTGCCCAACCCTTGTCACTGGGACAGTGACTTGACAACTTAACACCTACGGAGCGGCACGGGGAGACAGTTTGTTTGTTTTGCCATCGCAAGAAATTGATCGAGCCCAAGATGTAATATCCATTGGTTATTTGGAAACTTGTGCGTGTAATACGTACCGTGGGAAGTTCAACACTAGACTTTGAAATTAATTATTTAAGTAGTTCCCGCCTCACGTACTTTATTCTTGAGAAAAGTTTTGATTCCTTGCCAAGTGAAAACTTACTGAGTTTTAGATAAAACTCTAACTGTTTGAGGTAAAAAATCACTTTATTTCGTCGTTTAAACAAATAACCCGACTACGGCAAAGCCAAAAGAAAGGGTTATGATTTTAGCAGTCTATGTATATATATTTGTATTTACGTGTGTTCCATTGAAGTGCCTAAACTACTGATGAATGAGGTATCAATAGATTCGTAATAGTCCGGGTGACATAAACTATATAAATTCTCTCTAAATTGAATAAGGTTGACTTTATACATAAATTTCAACTGTCAAAAAAATAAATTGTGATAATCATGACATGTTTGGTATCAAAAGAAAGGTCTTGACGAGCACATTACAAATATGTTTATATCGTCAAAGTAAATAAAAAAGATGTTTCAATGATTAATAAATTCAAATTCAAATAATTTATTTTCTCTTCACAAAAATTGACATGATAAATTATTTAAAACAAACTTAAAATAAAAACAAGTAAAAGTAAGACTGCACTACGTACGGCGCGAGATGATACCATCAAATCTTAATAAATATTAACCATTTGTTATTCCGCTCTTAAGAAGAAAAGCAAGTAGTACAATGAAAGATTTATATTTTGGATTACTTCGAGGCTTGTTAAATGGTGTTGACGTCGAAATAAATCGCGCTATGGTTTCGTTTATCGCACTATGCACTGCTATTGGAATTTAAAATAGGTTAATTACTGACTAACCTCCTTACTAATAAACGTTGTATAGCGTCTGTATAGTTACACAATGCTTTGTCTTCTTCTTTCGAAAGTCAAATTACTGACGACTGAAAGAGAGAAACCGGTGTGTAACTATTCACCTGATATAATACGTTTATTAGTATGGAAGTAAGTTCCATACTAATAAACGTGTATTACTCTTATTTACATTGTCGTAACGTTTATAAAGCGTTAAAACAGAAAAGTATAAAATACTTGAATTTTATACTTTTACAGTTTTTAAACATAATTTAAAATTTTGACAACAATAAATGCCGGCTAACCCATTCGCCGATCAGAATTACGTTACGTTATTTTAACGTTTAACTCTTCAAGGTCAGATATGCATTTCTGGGATGCAATTTATCGATCCAATTCTATTTAAGGTATTTAGCATTTAGCCTTTTCAGTCACCAACCGTTATTAACTACTTTGCGCAATCAACCTACAAAGCCATATTTATTCAATTCCGCCATTCTACGAGCCACACTATGAATTGTAAAAGCAATAACCGAACTTGCTTTGATTACTTTCGGTGTTAAAATGTTTCCAAGCAGCAGGAACCGTACTAACGAGACAATCAATTCAACAATACGGACCAACCAGTAATGAAAATGTTCGTGTGTTATTGACCGAGCGAGCATAGCGAGCGAAGCGTTTCTGCATCAAGTCCGGCATTTACTTTCGTGAGTCAGTTTGTACGTACTCCTCTACGGTCGTATTTTACAACCTTGAAACTTGCCATACAAGTTTTACTTATTGATATTTTTTGTCGTCGGGGATTTTTGATTGGAGGCACTTCCTCCAAAATGGGGCAAAAAGGGGGCTCGGGACCTTTTGGAAGGGGCGACTAGAATCAATTATATTTTTTTTAAATTGACGTTCATAAGTTCCTTTTATGTACCTAATTGAAATAAATTGTTTGACTTTGACTTTGACAGAGGGCAGTTGCCCGCCAGACACACCACCTGTCTGGTCGGAGGATCCTCCCTTTTCTAAAGAGGATCAGTGAACTTTACACCCTCTAAATTCTCAAATGGTCTCTGGGTACGATACTGTTTTCTGAAAATTGTGTTTTCGGTATCTAAAATCTATTGTTCAACTACATTCTGCAAAACACACAGATCGCTATGTAACAGATTGATATTTTTTTTTTTACATTTTGGGATATAAATGGGATCAGGTCAGACGTGACGCGGAAAATTTCTGAGATTACAATTTTTTAAATAAAAATAACCAAATCTATCGATTCTATATGGTTTTGTTCGTAAATATAATATTTATTTAGTTGAGATTCAGATCCATTAGTTGTTAGTACAGGTCTTAACCTAATGTTAGTAAAAACCACACTCTATATACAAAATTGAAACGACTGACACCTACGTGTGCAGCCGTATCCAGTGAGCCAGCATGGGGCTGTCCCGCCTATCACACAATATCCGACATGATAATGCAAACATTTTGGTCATGGGCTCTCGTACCAATAGAATTAATTTGAATTTGGAATTCTAAATCAAAGCAGTGCGGGCAGTGCGGTTTCATTTCGGTGCAGAGCATACCGCACTGCTGCTTACCGACCAATGAGGAAACGGCCTAAGAGTCTAGTAATAAACTTGTAGAAAGGAAGGAATAAAAATATGAAAGGCAATAAATGTTTATGGAAGCGACGAGACAGCTATTTATATAAAAAAGGTTTAACGGGGAGCTCTGTAAATAAACATTTGCTCGTTGTCACATTTGACCCTTCAACAGTCAGCTGTCAAACGCATTAAACAAAAAGTCTGATCGTGACCTTGACGTGGCCCCCGCCCCTTTTGGGAGTTAAAAACCCGATTTCTCGCTATTTTACTATGAAACCTATATAAAACAATAACTGTTTCGTAATCTGTACAATATTTCCTACTGGTTCTTATAAGACTTATAAGAATTTGCTTTACAATAAAACGAGCATGTTTACACTACAAAAAAGTTTTGTTATTTTCACCCATTTTTTTCATTCAAGAACATAAATACCAAAATTCTGCATATTTTTTAGGGTTCCGTAGTAAACAAGGAACCCTTATAGTTTCGCTATGTCCATCAGTCTGTCTGTCCGCGGCTTAGCTCAGAGACAGTTAGTAGATACTAGAAAACTGTAATTTAGCATATGTATACATATTCATTATGCCGACAAAGTGGTAAAATAAAATCAAGAAAATATTTTTTTTTTAGGGTGCCTGCCCTGCACGTAAAGTGGGGATGTTTTTTTTTTTCCTCATCTATCCCATGTTGTGGGGTATCGTTACGAAGGTCTTTCAAAAATATTATTAATAAAAATATTAGGAGTTTGTCAAAACCATTTTTGGATTCAGGGATCCGTTTGCGAAATATTAAGCTTTTAACTGAATTTTTTTGTTACAGTCAAGTGTCGCCCCCCCTTCTAGCTAAATGGTTGTACTTGGACTTGTGAAAAAAATCACAGCAGTAGTATACATAACGAAATTAAAAGGATGAGAGCTAAGTAGGCTGTACAGGTTACCGAGTACGTAATAATCAACCAAATTAAATTTGCGGTTTGAAAAACATAATCTACCATACATTCCGTATGGGAGAACATGTTTTTCAACTACAATGTTAAGTTTGTTCTCAGGATAAATTCATCCCAACTACGGAAACCTTCATTGTGCGTGGTCCGACACGCACTTGGCCGGTTTTTTACATTATAAAATCATTCTTTTACGAAGATTATTAACCTACCAATAAGAAAGAACAATATTATAACTTAAAACCATTTAAAAACATGTCCAAATAACGAATTGAAACGCATTATAGAATTTCGCGGCGCCAACCCGACTCACTCAACGCTCTGTAATTATTGTAAACATGTCAAAGTTGTTTATGTTGAGCGATAAGTTGCAAGTTTGTGGGATTATCTAAGTGTTACAAACGCTTAAATGTTCAAATAGATTAAATATTACCACTTGACATCACAAACAAAAACCACTTTACCACGATGGTACCGACTCACAATTTTTTTTTATAAACAAAGAAACTCTTTGTTTCATAATTATTCATAATTTTTTATAAAAACCAAAAAAAATTACCTCTTTATTAAAAGCAGTTCTACATATTTTTCTGATTCATTTGAGAAATAAAAATGTAAATTCGCAACAGTGGCGAATTTCCGCTATTTTTTTTGCAACATCGGAAGTAACTTCCGAGGGCCATGCATTCGTTTTGATGCTTAAAATGTTGATAGTGTGGCATGTTTTATTGTTAGCTCTGTCTTTCGTGCTCACAATACCACAAGTACCATAGAGATAGGGCGCTTAGTTTCATAGATAATCACCAAAACCTTTTCCTATCACCTTAAATATAGTAGGAAAAATCTTCTCCGTACTCGGCACAAGTCGTACCCAATTCATGTTTCGCTACTTCTTTTTTGACATGCATCTGAGAAGAATATATATGCGAAAAATATAAAAGATTACAAAAGTGCCCCCGTATCTGATGGCATTTTCGAACTCGAAAAACTAAACTTATTTTGGCTATTACCATTGCATATAATGTTCTTAAACACGATAAAATGTACCTACTGTTACACAGTTTATTTATAGCAACATCATTTTCTACCTCCACCTAGAACAGAAAAACATTTCTCCAACAGAATAATTAGCGGTTTTCAATATGCTCGTAACGGTTTAACGGAGTTCTAAGAAACCAAAGTCTCTCGAGCGCTCGCTAAAAGGGTTCCTTTTATTCAGGCCATAAGGGTCTTCTGTAGAAAGGGTTGCCTACCTACTTGTCACGAAATAGAAACGTACAGAATGTCGACTTCACAAAAACAACAACATTGGACGTACGGACGTCAAGTTGGTCGTAGCTAAGTCTGTTCATTTTTGCTTTTAAAAATAAAACAAGTAGTCCATTTCCAGTGTTTATTGGTTTAAAGTGCTACACGTACAGTCATAAACAAAATAGTCTGTTATATGGAAACAGTGGTTTAAAGAGGCAAGAAAAGTGCAAAATAATAAACTTAAAAACTAAAGTGCAAAAAAGTACCTACTACTACAAAAAGTGAATTTTACAATCGTTTATTTACAAATACTGAAAAAGCCGAGTATCGGAGTGCATCCGGTGTGTGTGTTGTGTTGAAAGTAGTCCAGCGTTATATGGTGTTGTCACCCCACTATACTTCCCATACTTTTACCCACCATAAACACAATTTGTTGGTGCAGCGCCATCTATTGACGCTCCGGGGTATCAAATCAACAAGATCGACCGCTAATAGCTGCGCAGTTAATTACTAAGCAGCAACATGCCCGCAGCGAAGTGTGGTGGTTGCGCAAAATTTATATCACCACTAGAGGCCGCTAGGTGTTCCACTTGCAACGCTCTTTTTCATCGAGCTTGCGCTTTTTTACCACCGTCGGGTTTTGTTAATCCCACCTGGGTCTGCCCTAATTGCAAAAATACATCGGCTAAGGGCAAGGCGGCTGCTGCACCGGCGGAGGTATGTGCGACGGAAGAGTCTATGGATACCAGCGGATTGAGCTGCAGCACACTGGGTGATAATCAAGATATTGCCCCGGGTTTGTCTAACATCCTACGTGGTTTTAAAGAGGAGTTGCGAGCTGAGCTGTGCAAAATGTTTAAGGAAGAGTTGCGGGCAGAATTGCAGGCGATGCAGAAACAATTCAAATCCGAATTTCAGAGTCTTCGTACAGATCTGGCTCAGCTCCAGGTGGACAGAGACCATATGAGAGGGACAATTGAGCAGTACGGTAAGCGAATGGATGACATGGATAGCAGAATGGATAGTCTGGAGCAAGGAATGACTGTCACGAATGGTTCGGGAGCGACCGAGGAAATTGCACAATTGAAGCGAGAATTAAATGACCGGGACCAACAACTATTATCCAACGATTTGGAAATCTCAAATTTGCCGGAATTGATCTCACAAAACCTCACGCATACGGTGAAGCTAATAGCTACAAAGTTAGGCGTAAAAATTGAAGATCGTGACATCGTTAGCGTGGACCGCATGGGCGGCAGGCAAGTTAATGCTGCGAACGCTGCGGGCCCAGTGGAGACCCGCCCGCGTACCGTGGTCGTGCGCCTCGTGCGCCGCGACCTGCGTGACGAGCTTATGCGCGCTGCGCGTGTGCGACGCGGGGCGAACACCGCGGATCTCGAAATGTCCGGTCCATCAACTAGGTACTATTTAAATGAACGCCTAACTAAAGCGAACCGCCTGTTATTTCGGCGGGCACGGGAGGCGGGCCAACTTCTCGGTTGGCAATTTGTGTGGACGAAGCATGGCCGTATTCTTGCACGACGTAAGCCCGGTGACAAGGCAAAGCTCATCCGCAATGAGACGGATCTACTGGAAGTCTTTGGACCAAACGGTGAAAAGCTCCCTCAGAACTAGCTATGTTAATATTAAGTTTAGGCTTGTTCTTAAGTTGTTAAGTCAGTTATTTTTTGTTTTAAAAGGTTATGTTTTCGGCACTGCACGTCTTGGCTGCGGGTGGAGCAGGTGTGCATTTGTTGTGGTTATAGCGTACGGATATCATCATCAGTATAAGATTAATAATTCATTTTCATTATCAACTCACTATTGTATTACGTCTCTTTCGTCATTATTCCCGTTTTTTGCCATATTAATTATTTATGCTTACTATTATTATTATTATTTTATTATTTATAGCTCAACCCTAGTTTTGAATGTTTCTATCTTTATTTCATGCACAAATGCCGCGCAATAAACATATTAAATTTGGTCTTCTGAACGCAGGCTCATTATCAACAAATCATGATGAGTTTATCATTGCTATGTACAATCACTCCGTCGATGTCATGGCAATTAATGAGACGTGGCTGAGGGAGGGGGAAGAGGGCCGGGCGCCAGTGGTACCTGGATATCAACTGCGTCATAGACCACGCCCAGAGACAATCCGTGGGGGGCGCGGGGGAGGGGTCGCGTTTTATATTAAAACCGGAACCAGCGTTCGAACTAGAGCTCACCCCCATCACCCGCAGGTGGAGCAAATGTGGCTGAATATAACAGCTAAGAATAAAAAATTGCTTATAGGAACTGCATACCGGCCCCCTTGGTTAGATTTAGATATCTACCTAGATGCGATCACGGACAGTATCTGTGCATTGGCTCCGTACGACAATATTATTTTGTTGGGTGATCTCAATGTTAATATGCTTGACATAAATAATTCTAAGACAAAAAAGCTCACGGAATTCCTAAACTACTGCAACATGGATCAAATTGTTCTCATGCCAACGCATTTCGTAGGAGACAGTGCTACTCTGATCGATGTGATATGTACGGATGCACGGTATCGGGACGTTGTTGTGGACCATATTGCGGAACTGAGTCATCACTCGTTCGTATCATGTGAAATAGTTTTTAAGAAAGAGAAACCGTTGCGTAAAAAGGTGACATATCGCCCGTTTCGAGACATATCGGCTGATGATTTCCGGAGAGATCTGGAAGCAATCCCGTGGGACTCAATCTGCGACCTACATGATGTAAATGACATGGTGAATTCCTTCAATTCACATGTAATTAGGCTTTTCGATGCCCACGCACCTATAAAAACTAGAACTTTAAAAACTCAACCAACGCCTTGGATAACAGATATTATTAAATTAATGTTTAAGTTGAGAAACAATGCCCGTTATCGATATCGTCAAACTAAACTGGAAGCACACAAACACTACTACATAGACCTTAAGCACCAAGCAATAGTTGGTTTATTAAATGAAAAAAAAGCGTTTTTTACGAAGTATATAAATGACAACATCTGCGACTCAAAATCACTATGGCACAATATAAAAAGGCATGTGCTTCCAGTCTGTAAGGACGACGATGTGCTTCTAGAGCAATTTAACGACCCAGACGGGATCAATTCAGCCTTCCTAGATGTGCCGGGCGACCCTACTGCGAACACTTGCCAACAGACCTTCTTTGAATCAAATCGGTACGGGACCGCAAGTTTCACAATGACGCCAACAGACCCGAAAACAGTTTTAAATATTTTAAAAAACATATCAACAAATGCGCAAGGGATTGATGGTATATCGATGGAAATGTTAAGTCTCACACTCCCGCAAACACTGACTGCAATAACGGAGATAGTGAATAGATCCATTACATCTAATATATTTCCTGACTTGTGGCGTAATGCAATTGTGCGGCCAATTCCAAAAAATAATAACCCGCAAAGCTACAAAGATCTTCGTCCCATAAGCATACTGCCATGCTTGTCCAAGGTGTTGGAAAGAGTGGTGTATCTGCAAGTTTCCGATTTTCTCGAAGTGAATGCTATGTTGCCTGAACTGCAGTCGGGTTTCAGAAAGGGTCGCGGAACCACAACTGCCTTGGCAGACGTGTTGGGTAATATCCTTGAAGCCCGGGACCGTGGGGAGGGATCTATTCTGGTGCTGCTCGACTATTCGCGGGCCTTCGATTCAATTAATCTTTCTTTATTGTTGTCCAAACTGGCGTATTACGGATTTGATAACCAGACAACAGGTTGGTTTGAAAGTTACCTAACGGGCAGAACGCAGCGAGTGGAGATGCGCATGAAAGACGGTTCCACGGTATCTTCCACCCCACAATTAATAACAAGGGGCGTTCCTCAGGGATCGCTGCTCGGCCCGCTTCTCTATATACTGTACAGTGCCGACATAACTACGTGCATTAAGAACTGCAAATATCATGTGTACGCGGATGATACCCAGTTGTATGTCTCGTTTACCGCCAATAACACAGCATCCGCTGTACGTACCCTAAATGAGGAACTTGATAGAATTGCTTCGTGGTCTATTGGAAACTCACTAGTACTAAACCCTCAAAAAACTAAGTTTATGGTAATGGGGAGCAGAAACCAAATTAAATCAATTCTATCAACGAAACCAGATGTTAAAATCATGGGGGAAAGTATACAAAGAGTAGAAGTCGCACGTAACCTGGGTCTCATCACCGATCCAGAACTTCGTTTTGAAGAGCACATTAATGGCGTAGTAAAAAACTGTTTTTATAGATTAAAGGTTCTGTACAGGGTGAGGGACTTCCTTAGTATTGTAGTGAGGAAGAGATTGGTGGATAGCCTAGTACTATCTAAACTTAATTATTGTGACACTGTATACGGGCCGTGTCTCCTTTCCCGTACAGAACGTCTAATACAGCGTGTACAGAACGCGTGCGCTCGTTATTGCTTTGGCATACCCCGGAGGCATCATATCACACCGTATTTAAATGAACACAGTATATTAAAAATGGTTGCACGACGGAAACTACATTTGGCCGTTTTAATGTTCGGTGTCATAAAAACACACAAACCGTTAAAAAAATTAGCTGGAGGCACGAGCACTACAGCTACTCTGCTCGTTCCACGTCCAACCCGATTTCGATGCCTCGACATAGGACCACAGCCTTCAGAGGATGTTTCAAGTACGCCGCTTCTCGCTGCTGGAATGATTTGCCACCTCCCATAAGATCCCTGAAAACAAAACAAAATTTTAAGTTACATCTGAAAAAACACCTATTAGAAAAACAAAACTATGAACAACAAATATTTTATAAATAAACACTCACGTAAGGTTTATCATCTATGGTCAAGGTGTATCATCGTCCCAGCGGCTCGAGGCGGCGATATCGAGTCGTCTCGGTCGGTAGTGGTCTTAGTCGTATCGCGTCGGATGCGTCTTGTCATCCTCCCTCATGCCGATAACGATGTATATGAACTTATACGTAGGTATTAGGTAGTAGTATACACTAAACACGTCACGTTTGATCAAGCGTCGACTAAGACGCAAGCGCAAGCCAGTTACCTACTGTTTGTATGTCGTTTGGCGGTAGTAACACATTGTGGGTACATAGTCACGCATGACGCGCCAAGTATCTTAACGGACTCGTGCGCCGCCGCTGTCTGGCCGCGCTCCGCCACCGCCGCGCCGCGACGGCGCATGAGCCTAGCCGCGCACCCAGCTATGACTCACAGTACGTCATCGCGTTCATAGACGCGATCGGGAAATGCAAATTGCAAACTGTACTCGTACTTTATTACTGTGAGCGCGAAGGTGATGGTGGGAGCGAGACGAAACACTGTATTGATAGTGGTGTTTTAGGTGGGTACAGTGGTGATGCCTGCGGATAATTGATATATGTTATTTAGTAATTTTATTCATACTGTTGGTTGTTGCATAATATTCTATGTACTATTTGTTTTATTTTATATTTATGTATTAATCTGAATTTTAAACCTGACTTGGTTTCCGTACGTTTTTTTTTCGGGTGACCACTGAAAATCAGCGCTGTGCTGTGGGTCTAGCATAGCACAGCATCATGCTGAGTGGAAGCCTTCTTGTCACAGTCATGACGTGCCAGCAGCTGCCTACTATTTCTGTTTTGTACTCGTTATTGTATACGTATTGTTATTGTTTTGTTACCTACTCGAGTTTTTATTATTTTTTTATGCACGTGTTTCTGTGACGAATAAAATTATTTTTCTTTCTTTCTTTCTTTCTTTCTTTCAAAAAGAAAACCGGTAAACGCACACATCAACGGGAACCGCTCACTCTTCCGTTTTTTTTTTGTTCGAATTTCATTTTACTGAAAACTATTGAACGTCGTCTTTTTTGCTACGAGTATAAGCATTATTAGACATATTTTTAGATCATCGAAGTATCATGGTATTATTTTACCGAACTATATTTCGCCGATTTACAAAATAACTTTTTGATTTTGGCCGAAGCCTCTTTTGAATTTATTTCATTTGCCAAATGATTTATTTGCCATATTTTCACCACACTGAAACAACATTTTACGGGATATGATTGGTCACAAATATATAGCTGGTTACTTGGTAGCATTTTCAATATCAAATTAAAATAGTGCTTTATAAAGTCAATATGTTATACTTTAAAATTTAGTGACAGAAACGAATCGCTGTAAAACCGACTCCACGTAGTCTTGTCTGCCCTACCCCTAGAGTGTAATTTAAGCCCGCGTAGGCGCGGAGGGGTGGAGCGGCCCGCGAGCTAAGAAGCAGGTGGTTTGAAGGCCCGCCGCCGCGGCTGCGGTGGTGAGCGTTAAAACCATCTGCGACGATAAGATCGCGTGGAGCCGTCCGAACCCCGCAGCGCCGCCGCAGGAGCCGTGACAGAAACAATGCTTGCTGCATGTTGCATGCCTGGGTCCTGCGTGGATGTTGCATGCTTGTTTGCACGCTGCATGCTTGCTTGCATGCAGGATGTCCGCTTGCATACTGCATGCCTGCTTGCACGCTGCCTTCCTGTTTGCATGTTGTATGCCTGCTTGCATGCTGCATGCTTGAAGCAAGCATCCTTCCTTCACCCATCCGTATCTCGTGGTATAATAAATGTTCGGAAACATAATATTTCGAAAAAAAAAACTATTTCGGCTAAGTTTAACTTCGGTAAAAAGTTTTTCGACCAAATGAAACGTCGGAGTAACGAAAAAAATTGAATTGATTAGGTCAACTGATACAGTGGCAGACGTGACTTCGATGAAGGAAAAAAAACGAAACGATAATAGTTGAAAAGTTTTAGGTGAAATGAAATTCGGTCAAATATTTTTCGAACTTATGATAGGTAACCCACATCAACGCGTACGTTTGGAGATTAAAGTTATGGCAGTCGCGAGTGTGCTTGCACTCGCTGAACCTAGTCGCATATCTTTGTCAATCTGCCAACTCTTTATCCAACTATGTTGGGGTCGGTTTCCAGCCTAACCGGATGCAGCTTAATACTAGTATTTTACATGGAATTACTGATTATCTGACCTCCACAACCCAGTTACTGGGTAACACGATGCCTCTTGGTAAGACTGGTTTTCAGACTTTCGGTCTTCTGACTAGGACACGCGACACGCCTAACGACTGTCAAAGATCTACTTATGACAGTCAGGACCAATGCGGCTGTTATTAATTAGCCATAAGCTCTTGTGTATGCGAGTGTGTGCGAACGTTTTCGCTCGTTGTAAGAAGCAGAGCTTCTGTACCTTCATTTTGTGTACTCGTCAATGTGTGTTCTCTCCCCGCGCAGTGAGTGTGCAAGTAGTGGGGGGGTTGACCGCGGCCCTTGTCTCACCCGAGACACGAGACACGTGTCGCCCCATCGACACTAACCGGATGAAGGACAAATTAAATATTAAACAGAATAGAAAGATTGGGTGCTGAGAAATATTTTATTACCAGGTGAAATAAAATATAAAGGTCAAGTTACCTCTTTTCTGCAAATTGAATGAGATTTCTCCGTATTTTTTTATGATTTCTTTTAGTTTACCTTTCTAACGTTTGTAGTTTATCGCCTTCATTGCATATATGACGTAATCATAATCATCGTAACAGCCTCAGATTATAAAACAGAAGGAACAGCACTGGCACTGACACTGGCAGATTATTCTCAGAATAATCTGCCAGTTCCCCCGATAACTTCATTTACCCTTAAAAAATTCAAACACAAAATATTATTTTATGAACTCAATCCCGACCATTGGATGTGTCTCACCACAAGCTGGCATTCGATTAGACGTGACACGGCTCTACCACTACTTTCCACACAGTTACAAAGCTTTAAAGAATTTCTTGTACCTAATGGACTGGAAAAAGCACGAACTCTCTTATTTATAAAGTACCGCCTTTGAGTATAAATGTATCTTATGGACACTTAGTTACGACTGAATTTGGAGTAGGCACCTACCTATTTAGGAAAATATTAGTTATCGATTTGAGCCTTAAGTTTACTTCTGTCCTTTTGTACTAATTCAGAAACTAGGACTCAGCAGTAAATTCCTCTTATTATTAGATTGGGTAGTCGCGAAATAATTATTCATTAATAATTTCAGAACCCGTTTTCGACTTCAACATTGAAATAGTTTATCTTGTTGTTCATTTACCACTAAATGTTGTAAACTGTTAAGGTTTTGATTATTACTCCGAAATTACTATCCTCTTATAAGATGCGTGACTACCACATCACACATGTCTGTTATATTATCGCTATTGATTTACTATTATGCCTTCATTTATATTCTGGAATACATCATGCGCTGTTTCTCGAATCAGAGTTATTGAATAACATGTGTAGGTAAGGATTATCAAAATACATGTTTACGTGAATTCAATCGAATACGCAATGGGGATCCACGCGCAAAGCTCAACGCAGATGTCACCAGCGGCGGGATGGCCGCTGTCAAATCATTTTCGCTTTGTTTACATCAATGATTTTTGTGTTGAAACCCATCCAGCATCGTTATTGCTAACATGTATTGTTCCTGGAAGCGTAAATAATTGAAAGACGAACTAAACAAACGAGAAGCAAGGATTACTGGAAAGAAATCAGATTTGATTGAGAAGTAGACTTTTATCTAATTTATCTAATAAAATATTTTTTATCAGTGCTAGGCTCTAGAGTTGGATATTTTTTTAGTTGTAACGTGTTAATGCTCACTTGACTCATGGGAGGAAAATTTACAAAAATTGAGACAACATTACTTTAATTATAAATGGTATCCTTTATTTTTTTAGGTTACCTATGACCGAAATTTTAATTTCGACAATCCAAGCCCTCAAGCTTCTGAAAGACAAGCACTTGACGTTCTTGCTGTAGAACTTTATCAAGACGTTAATAGCTCCACCAGAACTCCACCACATTTTCGAAGTTTACCAATCAACATAGTCAAAGTTACTTTTAGTTGTACTCTTTTAGTTTCCCATTTTTTTTTATCGTAGTATCTTTA
This sequence comes from Agrochola lota, assembly GCA_947364205.1. NCBI lineage: Eukaryota > Metazoa > Arthropoda > Insecta > Lepidoptera > Noctuidae > Agrochola > Agrochola lota. The sequence goes on along the minus strand of OX376223.1, from coordinate 8,206,978 downwards.
GGAAATTAATGAACACCGGGGTTAGTAGTTTAGTACATCCTGGTACAGCACACTTAAGCATATTACGAGAAAATTTAAATTTACTGTATGATAGGTTACAAAATGTATGGAATTGACAGCTTTCAATGGCCATGTCGACGATGCGCCACCTATCATGATAAAATGGCAGTACAGATCCTCATTACCACAGAACAGAAAAAATTACCCTTGTATGTAATAGGTACTACTTCTCTTTTTTTTTCAATGAGTAGGTAGATCACGAATATTAAGCAGGAAGAAGCTTTATGTTATTAGTATAATATAATATCTAGTCTTAAGAAAGGCTCTTTTTACCATTTCGCACACAATAATGGTGAGAATAATAAGGTGAGACAAGTTCAAAATGTCAGCAGTTTTCAGAACTTAGTCGTGTTGTTTATTCTGGCGTCAGGCCAACTCCAGGATTAAACCTTCACTTTAACTTTTCTAAGAACTTTGCAATGTGCAATGGCAATAGTCAAAACAAGTTTTGTTTTTCGTGTTCGAAAATGTCATCAGAAACAATGGCACTTTTGTATCATTTGAATTTATCGCATATTATTTTCAGATGCTTGTCGCAACTTGTCGCGAAACATGAATTACGAGTTGTGCCGAGTGCGGACAAGATTTTTGAAACTATACAGGCCTTTTCGTGTACTATATTTGAGGAAACAGGAAAAGGTATCCGTGTAAAATTCTCATATAAAATGTGACAACGAGCAAATGTTTATTTACAGAGCCTCGTTAGACCTTTTCATATAAATAGCTGTCTCGTCGCTTCCATAAACATTTTATTGCCTTTCATATTTTTATTACTATCTACACGTTTATTACTACGCTCTTACGCTGCCGCTGTTCTAAAAATAAATGAAAAACTCTTACCATTTCACTACCTCATCTAGAGATACGGTAGTGTGAGAGCCAAGTTCAGAATATAAAACGAGTGAAGAAAGAGATCATATTTGTATTACACAAATATCCACTCAAACCCAAGCCAAGATTCTGGAACTATGAAAAAAAAATATAATACGTATTTTTCTATACGTAGCTTGATTATACTATTTCGAAGTCAGATCATTCATCATCCTCCTTCTGCGAAGCAGTTATGTTCGCGAAGGAGGAGGCGGAGCGCGCGAGGGAGATGCAAGCTGCACGCCCTCGCGGCCCTAGTCGCCGCAGGAGACGCCCCGGGCGTCGGGATTCGAGAGCCGACTTCCGACCACCGTAGGCGCGGGCTTGCGGACGGTGAGCAATGGGCAGCTCGCCGTCCAATAAGGACCAGGCCCGTGTCGACGGCGCGTTGTGTTCCACGCGCGCCTCAAAGAGATGTCAGCACCTACCGACGGGGTCGAAAGACCAATGCCTGCCTGCTGGGGTTGCGGGTTTGTCCGAAAGGGATATCGCGGCCCCGGCACACAGGCAACGGAAGGAACACGGGTGGGTTTTAGTCAGTAAAAGTCTGACACACCCTCTCGCTCTGCCCAGAGCGGGAGAAGTCATTTGATGATTTCCCACGCTGAAAAAAAAAAGAAGATCATTCATCATCATTTCCCAGCAGAACATAACAAATGTGAGTTCTATTCGTATGCAGCTGTATTCTAGAGGTCCTATTCAATATGCAACTGTGATTTCACGATCAGGGAACAGTTTAAGTAGTACAATTTTATTCTAGTTGCGAGTACGAAAACATAAAACCGGAGTCGCTTCCGAGACATAAATGCTGAAATGGACGATGAAACAAACGACACTTTTATTTGTAGAGATCGGATATTACCGACCAATCACTAGTTAAATAAAACACGAACATTTTAATTACAGGTTGGTCCGTAGTGTTGAATGTATTGTCTCGTTAGTACGTTTTCTGCTGTTTGGGAAAATTCGAACAGCGGACGTAATCAAAGCACAGTTCGGTCATTGCTTTCACAATTCATAGCATGGCTCGTAGAATTGCGGAATGTTCATAAATATGACTTTGTCGGTTGGTTGTGCTATGTAGTTAATAACAGTTGGTGACTGAAAAGGCTAAATGACAAATTCTAAATGCGTTAAATAGAATTGGATCGATAAATCGTATCCTAGAAATGTATATCTGACCTATCACTTGAAGTGTTAAATGTTAAAATAACGTAACGTAATTCTGATCGGCGAATGGGTTAGCCGGCATTTATTGTTGTCAAAATTATCCTAATTATTAATATCATAAATGCGAAAGTGAGTTTGTTTGTTTGTTACTCTTTCACGCCAAAACTGCTAAACGGTTTTAGATGAACTTCGGCACATGGGTAGACCATGACTGGGTTAAAACATAAGATTTTTTTATCCCGATATTTCCACGGGATCGAGACTTATGCGGGTGAAACCGCGGGGCCCAACTGGTATTATATATAATAAATAATATCAGCTTTTTTATTTCGGCATTACGATTGAAAGAAGAGCACTTTATAACAAGGAAGGTTTGAGAAATATTTAAAGGACGAATTCTATCGGCATCCTCTTTTTATTAATCGCTTTTACAGTCAGATTGAAGCACGTACAATTTTTATTTTATTTATAACGAAATACGAGTCTTTGGAACGCCTTTATCTTGTAATGGGCAGACACTTTACTTTTATTTGATTTTTATCTAAGCGTACTATTTACGTGTTTTTTTGGGCGTGAAGTAAAATATCACTAAGAAACCGAATGTTTTATTCAAGGTCTGATTCATTTTATTTTAGGATCATCCAGCTACAACATTTGAAGTTATTGTAGTATGAATCTCAGCAAGTAATAATTCATTGTTAGCAATATTTACAGCAGTTAAGACTGAAGTTTTAATGGCTCCGACATTAAAACTCCTTTGAACACTATTTAATCTTAAAAGCATCTTTTTGTAGTAAAGGAACGTCATCTGGGTTGACAGCTGTCAACCCAGGTGACGTTCCTTTACTACACTTTTGAAGTATCAGTTTAATGAGCCACTTGTTTGCTCAATACATTATTGTGTACAACCACATTAATCAAATCAAATCAAATTATTTTATTTACAAATCATACAATTCACACACATATTAAACTTCACTATAAATTTCTCCATGATATTTTAATTCCAAACTATGAAATACTTTTTATTTTGAGATGAACATCTAAAGCATCTATTCAGAAAAAGGTCGCCTATATGTAAAGTTGTTCCTTACGTCAGGTCGGAGTTCATGAGTCAGTGAATGAATGACGTATCTGAAGCAAAGGCCTTTCTGAACATGACGCTCCTACTCCAATAGCTAACAATTCACTCGGGACGTCTTTTCATTTCTTAATGAGCCTTCCTACGTAACTGAAATGAAAAGACAATGTGTTGAATGCGTTGTCGTGTATTTCTTTTTCTCTTTTGGTCGCAAATCCATCTTCTGGCTATGACGATATTTTTATTTAAAACAAGCTAAGATTTAAACAATTGTGGGACCAACAAAAGTTTACCGATAGTAGTTTACGCATTCCAAGTTGTTAACTACTCAATAACTATAACACGAATGCTATACAGATAATGCTATTAGGATGGAAAACGATATAGTTCTGACGATCTGTGAAAAACAAAAAAAAGTTTGTGCGTCATTTTAGGTGCGAAATACTTAAAACATGTTTTGTTTTAGCGAAAGATAGCAGCAGACCTTACAAATGTGTTGTGTATAATTATGTATGTAGTTTTTAATCATCACTTTATTACCATGTATTTGTAACCATAGGCATATGTAAATGTTGCGTCGAAAAACATTAATAATCGACATATTCATATTAATATGAAGTATTTTTAAGTGGAAATGACTTCCAGGTCGGGTTGATAATTGTTTGTTGCGGGATCGATTTTGGCGAAATGCCAATAACTGTCACACGGCTCCACAGGTGATCCCAGTATTGCATTAAAATGTGTACTTTTTAACAAAATCCTACGTAATCCACAATTTTATTTAAATTGTATAAACACAAATCCGTGAAAGCAATTCGATGTGAAATGTCGGCGTTTACCTGAAATGGTGGCGAGCGAAATATAATTTTGAGAAGCTTTTTCCGATCAACGAAAGTCAAGTTTTATTTTGTGTAGTCCGGTAGTTCCGCAAAAGTGACTTTAATTTTTAATATGTATGGAAGTGTTTCTCGAATAACACTAACAACCAGTGACCGAGTAGTCAGATTTTCATTTCGTCTATATTTGACTTTCGAAGACTTTTGAAATGTGTCTTTATTCAAAAATCGACGCGTGACGTTTCAACATGTATGAATAGTAACGACAAGCCTCACATACGTTGATAGCTTTCATTCATTATTCATGAATGCGTCCTTAGATTGAACTACAGACTGTGAGCAAAAATAATGTTATTAGGTTCATCGTAAAGTTTAAATAGCAGCAGTTAGTGTATAATGACAGTACATAACGGGTATAAAAATATGCTTAAGTCCCGGACTCCGCCAAAGCGGAGACGAGACGAAGGAGAGGAGATGTGATTTGAACAACCAATAGGATTTCGTTATTCACACATATCGTCTCCACTCAGCTTCAGGGGATACTACTGAGCGGAGATGTATCATATTTGTATGACGGCGGCACAAAGTGGACATGTGAGCTGTGCCTCGCAAGCAGGCGACGGCGTGCAGTGGAGACGAGAAGAGATGTGACCGGCGTGTAGTGGGCGGCGCTGTAATTTCGTTAACATCCAACGCTCGCCGCACGTAGCTCAGTTTCACTTTAGCCTGCACACATCTCCGCTCCAGTCCAGCCAGTACGCATCATCGCACAGCTTCTGTGGATACAACCTAGCTGAAAAACATCTTTTCGTCTCCGCCTCGGACATCTACGCAATGGTCACCCGCACCCCATGTATTGTGAGGTAAAATTTCCCATTTAGAAAGATTGCATGATCACTTTCGTTTTTTTTTTTTGAAAGTGAGCGCTTGAATAGTTACTGAGACCGATACTTAACAACACCCTCACGAATCGGATGAGGTATTTTTTAAAATATTTGTATAATAATTTACTAGTAGTTTAGTTTGCCTTTAATAGCCAAATAGCCTGTTTCCAGAAGATAACGTGTTATAGATTAATCCTCAGACAGAATTCACAAGCGCGAATTCCTATTCACCTATTCAAATATACGTAGCTAGTTGTTACGGTGTAGCGGTAGCTCGTAGCGGCGTAGCTTCCGCCGCTCGCTACGGATGCTACTGTGGCTTGTTGACAAGCTTCAGGATAAAACATGCATTATATGCAGACTCGTAATAGTGTGATACGAGTTTGAAAAGGAAAAGATTTTTTTTTTTTTATGAGTGGCATTCTACTCATTTAATTTATTTTTGTTTATGTTTATGTTTATTTTTGATCGACTTCGAAAGTTATCTGTTCAAATGAGGCTTAGGTACGAAATAGACGCATTTATATTTTAATAAATAATATATAAGGTTTTCGAGGTCGGTTGTTACAAGTTTGTCTCACCCTTTCCGAAGTGTTGTGTAAATCACATTAATTATAATAGTTTAATCTTTTGTTTTCTTAAGTTTGCTTGTACCTAATTAAGTTTTTACTATATTATTTTGTGGGTAACGGTGCTGGTTGCGTTATTACCTAAATGTTTTATAATCTATGTAGTATTAAGCATTATTACGCAATTGTTTGTAGTCCCAAAGAAAAAAAAATGCCAAATGTCGAGTGAGTAGCAAAGATTCACCTTGAAAAGCTCTTTACATTGGTATATCTTGGAATGTTTATAATAAGTCAGTTTTGAATTTTTGCCAACCCACTCGCGATATATATTTTTTTACATCTGAAATTTCATTTAAATTACTTTTCATCAATTCAAACAGATGGGTGAAGGTCGTTCCTAGGTCGGACCCTCTACTATCTGAAAGTTTTATTCGAATGAAATCATTATAAAAATTACAAAATTTCGCATAAGTAATGTCATTATTACTGATAGCGTCTGGACCGCTATCCAGACACTATCCGTAATAATGACATTACTTTCAAGTAATGTCATTACTATTGACAGTGTGGTGGTTGGAATGATGATGTTAACTAAATATTTTAATAGTTTTACGTCAATATTGGAAGAAATAACAGTAATATTAATGTCAACCCCTGATACCTTCTTTATTTCACATGAAAAGAAATAGTTCACTTTCTATTATTAGATCTATTAGTCATACCGATATAATCGCAAAAACAATTAAAACTAATTGCATTTGAAGCAAACGAAATTGAAACTCCTATTCTCATTCAGACATAAAATTAATATTCTATTCAGTATTGTTTAATGCAGAATAATGGGGGTTTTAAGCTTAGTTCAGTTGTAGCAGCTGCGTTGTGAATGGAGTACAGAACAGCGCCGGAGTATGATTGCGGATCGTTAGAGATACCATATTTCAAACTTCCAGAGTTGTTTAACAGAATACACAAAATAATTTCCATGACTATAAACGTTAAAGTCCATTATAAATGCAAATCATATTGTATAATTTTCCTGACTCTTAACAACTAACTCAATGAAATACGACAAAAGAAATAAATTAAATATTTGGTGAGCTGAACAATCGTGAAAGAATAATGTGATTCTTTCAGACTCTGAATATTAAATATTATCTCATAAAATATTTCTGAGAATAAAAGATTACTTTGTATCGTAACATTGACCTACGAACATTCGCGAAAACCTTGGAATATGTCATGTGTATCCATGTTATAGAAAACAAGGAAAATACTCCTAGAAAAAGAATAACATACAGGGTGCGTCATTGAAAGGGTGAACCCTTTTCTGATCCATTGTTACTGCTCGTGAGGACGGGCGGTTATTTATAATACATATTACGAATTCATGTGATGTGGAAAATATATCAAGTAAGAGGAAAGTAATCACAGCCCATTCTGCCATACGTGCACATCGAGACAGCGACGTCACCACATTATGGTAATGTTATAATAGCTTCATCCGGCAGTTCCGTGGCTCTAGCTCCTTTTCAGTTTTCAATAGTATAATAAGGTTTTCCTTGAGCATCGACTCCCTAGCTCAAATAATTTATCATTGTAAAATGATAAAAAGCCTCCTTATATTTACTCCCATGTAAGAGCGCATAGGGAAATCAAAGCGGAAAACAAATAAATGGTTCGATGCTGCTCGGAACATAACTCATAGAAATAAAATTGGAATTATGATATGGATCTACCATATATTCTCGCAGAATCGAATTGGAAATATGCGGAGCAAAGACGGGGTTCTTTAATTTCTAGAAAACCGAGCTTTGTCAGACAGCAAATTAAATGGTCCTGTAGTACTGTTGACTGGTGTCATTACAAAAGTAAGGATCGGCTAGCTGTGGCCATAGATCCCTAACGGCTGCGTCAACAGACGGTATTCGCGTTACTGAATTTTGGGCTAAACAATTTTTTTTGTGTTATTTTTGCCATGCACACGCTAAAAAGAAGTTCCCATAGAGCTACCCCACCGCTCTGGTATAAGTAGGGTGACCCTCCATGACATGGTCTTCTCTGAATTTAATCAGAATGTTAGGACCCAGGTACTAGCAGACTAGTATTATGAAATAATTTTGACCTATTCAAAAGCCTGTAAAGAGAAAGCTCATGGGAGCTCCGTGAATAATTTGTAACACTCAAGTCTAGGCAATGTATTAAATATTAAAATTTACAACGTTTATAGGTATAGTTAGTTAGCACATTTACGATAAAGTACTTTTTAGAACCAAGCATGAATGTATTCTATTTAAAAACGAAATGTTTCTATACTTAGGTTTCTAGATTTTTTTTCTGTAGGATGCTTACTACTGAAACAATTTGATATAAGATCTTATTATTCAAATATTGAAGAGGAACGAAAGTAAATTTATATGTACCATGTTTAGGTACCTTCATACATTCGTTCTTTTGTTTAGGTACTAGATCAGTACAGCTACTGATACTTTCGTCATACAAATTCTAAGTTCAACATAATTTAACTCAATCGCTGAAAATTATAATGCGATTTCGTTTAAATAAAATATTACCTCCGCTTTGTATTCTGAACGGGAAAAATAATTCCTCTTAATCATTAACACGTGAAATGATATGAGATATGTAGGTGGATTCATGATATGATATAATGAGCACAGCTATAAAATTCACAAAACAATTTTCACAATTTAATTCACGTCCATTTTTTATCCATTTTAACCTTTTTATTAAAATTGTGCTGTCACATCAACAGTTCCATTTTATTAAAATTCGTTTTACGTCCTCCTCGGTAATAACGATATTTATATGCAGAGAAGTGGAAGTACCCTTGTTTTCATTCTTTGATAACATTGGTAGAGAAATTTACAACTGTATATAACACCCTTTTTGTGCAATTGATACTTTGTGTTGTTCTATATGTTCTACACGAGTTGCGGGGTGTTTCCAAATTGATAAGTAGGTACTTTCAAAGCTATTCTTAGCAGAGACAGCGTAGAAAAAACATCGTCAGGAAAACTGGACGTAGGTACCTTCTTATTTATTTATATTATTTATTTATAAATATAAATAAATAAATAAGAAGGTACCTACCTAGTAGTACCTTACCTACCTTACCTAGTAGTAGTAGTAGTAGTACCTTCTTAGTATAAGAAGAAGCTTTTAACCAGCGGTGGGAGGAACCCCTACTGATTAGATAAGATTTTTGAGGTATACAGACTGTGGTCCTCAAGCGACAATGAATAAAGGCATACAAACCGTCCGCGTCCGCGTCGCACAAAGACAAAGCCCCGTCACCTGTCTCTCATAAATATGCTAAATACCGCCATTGGCAGTTATAACTACAATTTCCAAGCAAAAGTAAGCTAAACTGAGCACACGTATCTGAAATTACTGCATATTATAATCCTTCATACTTCATGAAATGACGCGGGAAATCTTAAAAAATGGAACTGTATCTTACGCTGAAACAGCAATTTAGGTCCCTAGGTATTTCACGTTTCACGCTAAAAGTCAAGGCAAGCATTTATTAAACTAACACCTTGAGTCCTTTGTATTACGTTAATTAAGACGCAAATTAAATCCTTTTAAAGTTTAGGTACAGCTGTTAATAGATTTGTACCTGAGACAGATTAATCTAGCCAGACTGAACTCCAGTCAGATAGATTAATTGTTCTTGAGTACTGACCTGTTTACATACATGGTGCACTCTTCCAAGGTGAGCAAAACTGAAGCCTTATTAATGTTACGGTTAATTAGAACTTTCCCTTAAACTTTCATGTTTATAACCGGATGTTACAGAACCTATTTCTTTTCAACTTTGCCGTGTGGTTTAATAACGTGTATCCACAAAAAAAGGGTGAACTAAAATACTTAAACTTATGACTGCATGAGTGCTTATTTCTCACAATGAGTGACATCCGGAAACTCAGTGAGGGTGCGGACATTGAGTTTTAGTACAAACCGCAACAAAAGTCCCACGTACAGAGACAAGACACGGCCCTAGGCAACTGAATGCTATGTAGTGTACACTGAATTGTTTTGTATTCACCCTCGTCAAGGGCCACACACAATAGACGCGTGGGATGACGACAGGTTGTGAATAAATAAAAGGTCGTAGAACACCAAGCCTGTGCCTTCATTAATCAGTCGGAGAGGTTGATTCATTAAAATGTTGTAGTTAATCTCATTTAGCACTAGTTGGCTTACCGCCAGGCGCCTAGAAGTCTGCTGTCACACCAGTTCCACGAGTTTTGAAATCATTTTAAGTTATTCATTATTTCCGAAATTGCAAATTTTTATTCCGTTCTCATAAACCTAGACGAGAAAAGCTTAATTGGTTTGTTCGAAATGACGTCCAGTTACAAGCTGAAAACTCGACTCATCGCATGAGACCAAATTGGTTGCGGTTCACTCCAAAAAGCGTGATACCTATCGCTTGTACCTTCGTGCTTTACTAGCGTAATGGCTACCACCAGCTAAGTATTGTTAGCTTCATAAACTCAAATATCAGTAAAATTGGTGGGAGATTGATTTCATATTCAAGTTCATCAGTTGGCGGCGGTGGCGTTCGAAACCACAAACATAAAACAATAATTTATCAGACTGCGGTTTGCTCCTTATTTATTGCGGGATGCACAATTCAAACTTTTATTTGTGTATTGGGAATAACGTTTACTACCCAAATAAGCAACATTTAAGCAATTCATTTATGCCAGACTAACTTAATGTTCATTGTTATAAGACCTCATGAATAAAAGAAACAAGTGTTTTCATTCAGAACCGTAAGTTGTTCTTTCATCAGACGAATGTGAACTAAATTCGTAAACGATTCTCTTTCACAAGTTTCAAACACTCTCCTTGAGTTTCAAATTGGCTGGTCTGCTTGTTTATTTTATGTAACGGTCGCAGTTTGATATATTGTGCTGAGGCGTGGGTCGCGAGGAAACAGCATAATGTGTAATGTTAGCAATTTTGCTTCGCTGTGCTATGTAAAGTAATTTAATATTCAATTAATGAAATGCATACTAAAGTTTAATACTTTTTTGTTACCTACGAGTACATTGGATAGGTTTGCTTCGATCAGCATTAGTTTATCACTATGTTTAAGATATCAATAACAATAATTTCAAATTTTTCAACGATTTATTAGCTCTACTATTTGGAGCACCGCCAAACGATAAATCTTGTACCAAAACCACAAAACATGTTGATTTCAATGTATGCCTGTCAATGTCATTGTTACGGAGCTGCGGTTTGAAAATTATCCGACTACCAGTTCAAATATTCGTGCAAGCTCCTTGGTATTCTGTTGTAAAATAACTTTAAAACTGTGTAAAAGAAGGTATGCGACAATCCAAAGACAATGGTAGCCCCTAGAGCTAACTTAATACATAGTTGTCGTTCCAGTACCGATGGAGCCGGAGCGCTCGACCGCGAGCAAATAGAATTCCGCTGGCGACGGACAACGCTTCGAGACAATGTTCAAGGTACACATACGAGCTACCTTCCTATATACATACCAGTGTCGTATTCTCACACAGGGCGACGAACTATCCTGAATGATCCTGGCTATAAAATCAAAGAGAATATGTGTACTGAATCTATTAAGTTTGTTTAATATTTGCTAAGAGTGCTCTTTCGTGAGATTGCACCGACTCGGTACTAAATAATAATAATGTTATTTGATTTAGATATTTGACTAAAAGTTACGAGTCCGTATTCAGAAAAATATGAAATCAGGATAGTATAATGTCTACTTAAATGAACTGGCAAAATCCCAATAAAGTAAATCATCTTATTTTAATGCATTCCGAGTGAAAACTAGTTCAGTAAATATTGGTATAAGAAGAAGTTCTAGGAATTAGTAGAATTTATTTCTGTGAATTGATCTAGGAATTGATTAAAGATGAGTTTTATGTAAAAATAGTAATTGTAATTTGTGTAAAGCCAACAAAAAATCAAACAACAAAACCTGGCAATGCTTTCAATCAAGCCTGAATCATAACATACCTGTCAATCCAAAAAAATATGCTACTTTCAAATAGATAGCTGAGCAATATATTTTAATGAACATTTCAATATTCTATTCTGTTTACTCATGTAACAACAACAAGCTATCAATATTTTCAACATACCGATGTTGAAAATATTGATAGCTTTAATACACTTAGCGTGACCCGGTCTACCTGAAGAGCTATGGACGCCGGTAACATGTACCACTCAGCGAAATTTTCGATTTGCATTTGACTATGACCGCACGTTTCGGTTCACGTCGGCAAAATATTCCAATATATCTTCGCTGCGGACCTCCTACTACTGAACTATGACGTCAACAAATTCCATATTGTCTTCACGTAAATAATGTAGACCTTTTTTTTCAATTCAGTATTTTGATTTTATGGAGACGTTAAACATTTTATGCTGTGGAGACTTTTCGAAACACTTTCTTTTTACGTTTCGTTAACTTTATGTTTCACTATAAAATAGTAATCTCGAGATTAACAGAATTTGGTGCACTACCATAAAAATCTGTTGACTGCGCAAGAAAACGAGTACAACAAGAAATAATAGACTTCTGATTCCGAATTTTCAAGAACTGAAACTCTGAATCTTGGAGCAACTCCTGTAAAAGAGGTAATAAAGAGTTAGTAATCCAAGTATTACTACCAGGGTCAGTCGTAGAGTGTCTCAACGGATCGTCTAATAACATTTCCATGAAGTGAAGAGGGCAAACGGATTCGCGGCGAGCTCAGCTAGAACTCCACCGCAATTTGCTCCGGTATGTAACAAATACCGAGATTTTTAGGACGCAGTAGAAAATGGAAACCTTTTATATTTTCTTTGATTTCGAACTGCAAGCCGTAAGTTTCCATATTCGGAGAATTTGCTGCGGGCGTTTTATCAAAACTATGTTTGTGAATTATTCACTAGTAATAAAATAAAACTACTAAATCCGTGCTCGGTTTTACGTTCCGTAGAGGGTGTGTTTTAATTAAAACGTTTTTGAAACTTTTGATTGAGTTTACTTTTTATTTGTTATTGAGGTACTACATAAGAGCGTAAAGCTTGCTTGACTGTGTTACACGAAGGTAAAAATAAAACAAGGCACAAGTCACTTTATTGCTTGGTAGCTGTAGTTTCATGCTCTTAACTTTCTTAATATGGGCATCTTTCTGCAAAAAAACTTTTTTTTTATCAATAATGTTTCAATACTCACACTCACACTTGGCATATTTTATGTAATTGATACTGTCAGCTGCTTTATTATTCATATTGTATGATTATCCGATCGCTCTGTTCTATCTCCCCATTTAACTGTTTCCTCGTCTGTGGTTCATATAAATATAGCGAACGACAGCGATCAGTGACGTCCCGACTCACTCATTAATAATTCATAACTTTATATTGAAAAGTATTGTTTGTTCTCATCTGTTATTAAAACCAATGAAATAATTATTTTACTATTCAGGCAAACATAAGTACCTACTGCCTTCATGCATATTATGTAGCTATACCTACTGTTACAGAGACCATTTCCAGAATGAGCGTCGGTTAACTAGTTACCATATTTAATGTAAGACGTATTGTCAATGACCGCTGTATTGTTTTTGGCAGCGATCAGCTGTTCTAGATATTGTATTGTTTAGGTTAATGTGAGAGGTCGTAGAACCATAAATGGCGAGCGGTAGCCTCCACCATTATAACCCACCGTTAAGCTACGAGCTACGTGGAGTGTGGGTTACGCTGTTACGCCGCTACTCTTGTAGCATAAAATAATAATAGCTGCGGGCAAAAATAATTCGGTTTGTTCCTGCCTCGAGGTGTTTTTGTTTCACGGAATGAGCGGAGGTGGGCTGTTTTATCATGAGAGAGATTGAATCAAATATAACTAAGGCTAATTTATATTAATTAGCTAAATAGACTGGGGCTACACGTTCCCTTAATGAGTTAACGTTGTTTCTAACGCACTGACATTGTTAAAGTATTTTTTTATTTTATTAAAAACTAAACGCAAAAAATATGTTGATGGTTATGCGGGCGTTAAAAAAACACGTAATTCCTCTTAAATCCATGTAATACAGTACGAGATTCAAAAACATATCACATACTTACAGAGTAAAACATGTACACGAACATAGCAATAAACAAACTATAGGGATGTTGACACCCTGCTGGGGTTGCGGGTTTGTCCGAAAGGGATATCGCGGCCCTGGCACACAGGCAACGGAAGGAACACGGTATTTAGTGACTTCGACACACTAAATAAAAAAAACAGACTGAATGAAATAAGTTGAATATCATAAGTTACGCATATTACCTATATTCAACTTTGTTTCATTCTGTGCTTGATGACGAGATGCGGGTGGTTGTCAAGCAACAAGTACAAGGATCTTTTGGCGCTCGAATGACGTTGACAGGGTGGCGCTGTTGGTAAACATTTAGTGCAAATGTATTGAAAAATAAGTTGGCGGCGTTAGTACTTACCTATTCTGGCCACGTGTTAAAAGATCCTTTTACAGATATTTATTATTTAATTTTCATAACGTTCCTATTAATCAAACCCTTGTGAGACTTCAGTATACAGATTTACGACACAGAAGACAATGGTGGACAGCGATATTTTGAGTCTATAACAAAAGTACGTGATGTATTTCAATTAACATTTATTTTTCAAAAGATTTTCCTCAAAGCTCCGTACCCTTGATATTGCTTTAATTATTCAGGTGTACCTGGCTCGAGGTAACAAATATTTCTGATGGCATTAATAATGTAAAATCGTCTTGGTCATTTCTCAACTTTTTTGTGTTTTTCGCGTTTTATGCCAAAATCTTTTAAATTGTATGGCGCGATCAGTGGGGAGGGATCTGTGTGTTTGATTTATCGTCGACTTGTGTTCAAGCTAAGCTCATCAATAGAACTGGATCAGGTGAACACACAAATAATACAAGAATGAAATGGGCAGAGATAATATAAACATGCTTAGGGTATTAAATCCGCCTTTGTACAGTTTTTACATTATGTTCATGAAGCATTAAATAATCATAAGTATTTCATATTTTAAAATCTTGTTCAGATCATGTGAGGAGCATGTAGATTAGTGTCAAAAGAACAAACTCAGTGGTCAAAGTCTCTTTTAAAATTCAGACATAATGATGTCTGAACTTTAAAAGAGACTAAGTTTGTTTCGTTATTTCTTCTCGGGGGATAGGACATTCCGACACCATCTAGCCAATTTTTATTAAATACTAGCTTTCACTCGCGGCTTCGCCCGTGTGGATGTCGGAAATTATCCCACGGGAATGTACTACCGGGATGAAATCTATGTAGGTCTTATATATTAATCCAGATTATAAGCCAAATGTCATACAAATCCGTTCAGCTGTTATTGCGTAATTGAATAACAAATATCCAAACACACAAACACATTCACATTTATAATACTCGTATTATACATTTATTTTTCATTTCACATTTATAATATTTTAAAGTAGGATGACTTGTGAAACTGATTCCTATTAACAGAATAAACAATTTCATTTCATATATCTACATATTTCTTTTTAAATACATTTACTTGTGCATACATTTATTGTTCACTCAGACAAAGCGCACCTTTACAATTCGTCGAACATACGATGTAAAATCGCTTCAAAGAAATCTTCAAAGGTATAGCTGGCGAAAACTTTAAATTCAAACCTTCGAAGCCGTGAACTGCGAACGTTAGAAAAGTAAAAGAATTTATAAGTACTCGCCTCGAGGAATAAGTATTTTATTGGACCCTCAATCAGTCTGTCTACCATAATAAGCCTAAAATGTTCCGACTGCTGTGCTGGATCACGCGAGCCCAATGCGGGTTGGTAGATGTCACATGTCTTCGAAATTTTGGTTCTAGGACATGCTAGTTTCCTCACGATGTTTTCCTTGACCTTTTTGAGAGCAGTGGTGATTTACACAAAGTAAAGCGCATGTCTGGATTCGAACCTACGACCTACTCGTAAGTCGCGGCCGATACCAATGGGTCATGACTGCTCTCAATTGCAATGCTAGCAATCTGCCCAGCCTTTTCCCAAATATGTTGGGGTTGGCTTCCACTCTTACTGGATGCAGCTGAATACCAGTATTTTACATGGATCTATTGCCTATCAGACCTCCACAACCCAGTTACTAGGTAACACGATACCCCGTGGTAACCCGCATTTTATTGCACCGTGTTACAAATATACTACTTTGCAAATTCCATGATTTAAATTCACGACGTTTGTCAATCTGCTCAACCATCAAGTTCCCCGATTGTACTGTTCGACAAAATACAAGTAAGTACAAAAACATTAAACTCGAATCCAGTCTCGAGCGAGACAAAAACGTTGAAATGAAAAAGAAAATAAACGATGCTTTTATGACTAGATATTGTAAGTCACGTCCGAATACGAACATTTTCATTATTAGCCAGCTCAATGTATTGTTCAATTTATTGTCTCGTTAGAACACATTTCCTGATGTTTGGGAACATTCGAACAACGGAATTAATCAAAGACAAAGACAAAGACAAAGATCGTATTCGTCGGATATGGTACGTACAAGTTGGTTAGGTATAATATGTTCAAGACACATCCGCCGCTAAAAGCGGCATACGAATATTTACATTTACATGGTCATAAAAACCTAACTTATTACTACATAAACTCTATTAACAATACGAAAAACTAAGACTATAGATATAAAGATACATTTATACTCTATTAAAATAAAACACAACAGCAACAATATTTGTAGGTATTATAAAACTAAATAAATATATAATTTATTACCCTTATATTCAAAAAATTCTTTCAGTGTATAAAAAATATTTTGGAGAAGCCATGTTTTTAGATTTCTTTTGTAGTAATTAAATGGTAGTTCTCTTATTACTTTTGGAATATGGTTGTAAATTTTTATGGACATAAGGTAGCTGTTTCTGTAGTGCAGAGCGCTGTTACAAAATTGGTTTTTTAGCTTAGTGGGGTCCCTTTTTGTAAATCTATTGTTTTCGGTTACTGTGGAGAAGAAGTGTGAATTTTTCCTAACAAATATGGCTATTTCTAAAATATAAATAGAAGCTAGCGTTAAAACCTTCAACTTTTGAAAAATTGGTCTACAACTCTCATATGGAGGCGCCCCAGTTATTGCAATCCAAAGCACAGTTCGGTCATTGCGTTCACAATTCTAAGTACGGCTCGTAGAATGGCGGAATGTTATTACTGATAGCTGTTTCAGTTGATTATGTAATATTGCGTTCGTAAATAATAGACTGGAATTGGTGAAGTTTTTAGCAGGAAAGACAGGACATATTAAATGAACTTTATGTGTGGAACCGTACGAATTTCTTAAATAAACAATGGAATTTGTCGGGTTGCTAATTAGGTATTTCTTCTACTTCAGCAAGCCATTCATACTTACAGGAAACAGGAATTGAAAACAATGTGCAATCCTTTAACAATGATTGCCCTACATTTTGGTCCGAGAGAATAACATCAAGAGGAGTGAGTTCATTAGGTAAGAAAGCAATCAAAAACTTTCTTAAGTAAGAAAGTTTGCTAAAATTCCGTGGAGCATGAATTAAGTAATTTATTTTAAGATCTAAGAACATATTTATTTTCAATTAATGCAGGACTATATACAAATATTATTAAATCATATTAATAACTATTTACACTAGGTACTAAATATAATAACTAACTATACAAATAGATACAAAAAAAAAGGACACTTAGGCGTCGAAGTATTCGTCCGCATCGCTGTCATCCGGAAACGTACCCAGAAGACTGGCAGTATTGCCTCGTTGAATGGCAATGCTAATTCTTTGGCCAAAGAACGAGCCAGTCCTCTGGTCACGTGAAGTGTCGACCAGTCGGCGAGAAATTTCCTTAAAAAGAAGACGCGCACTCGGACCCCACGACCCGAGCGTTTCGACCCCAAACGGCTCAAAACTGTAGTTACCCGCAAGGTTACAGTATTTGCGCCGCTTGAGGGTCTCAGCAGCCGCTGCAGCGGCGCCAGCACAGCCCGCCGTGCTAGGAACATGAGATGGTGCAAGGGTGTCGATACATGTCGCGTCCCACACCAGAGGCCTATCCACCTTCCAAGGCAACAACGTCATGCCGTCTGGTCTCTTCCCATCGTCACGTACCAAGCCGTTTGGTTCTAATGCCGCTGGTACGCCGGCGGTGACAAGGGCTCGACGAATAATATCGTTGATGCTGGCGTGCCGTGCAATGCGACCTGCGCCCCTGTAACAGGACAACCCATGGTGCTCGAGACTGTCAACAGTTTCACCGCAGAGACACCGATGTGGAGCAACACAAGGTGCGCCCAAGCGGAGACACGTAGCGAGCCGAAACGATGAGTCATCCATCATGGTGCCTATGGTGGATGACGGGAGCGCCTGAAGCCACAAGCCTGACTCCTACTCTCCCACAGCTAGCAGACGGGCACGCTCAACAGTATTAGGTGACGTGTTTAGGAATTCCGTATAATACTGCAGAGCGGCACGTCCCACCGTCTCTGGGATGACGGGTTGTCAGGCAAATCCGTATTGGGACAAGCCATTTTCCAAGCGTTCCACGCATCGGTCAAACACGGTACCTCAAAATCTACTAGTGTGGAAGATAAAATATTCCTGGTTAATTTATCGGTACTGTGGACCGAGGAGAGGAAGGCCGGTAAACTTATACTTGAAATTTTGCGGACACCAAGACCACCCAGGCGAATGGGAAGTGTGGCTTGCTGCCACGCTCGGTCGTCCAGGGCCACATTTAAGATTGAGGTTAAAGTATTTCTAATAATTTGGTCCACTTTTTCTAAAAGTTGTGGATGCTTCCACAGATGGGAGGAACGAAGGCCATACGTGTATTTTGGTCCAAAGCAACAGTAACGAATGAGTGCGAAGGTCGAATGAATATAAATTTGGAAAAGTCTTTCCGAGACATCGTTGAAATTTTGTATTTTCTGCTCAATAAACGTTGGAAAGGATTCGTAAAACATTGTGGATCCCAGGAGGTGCAGAGAGTTTCTTTCTGTAATTTTGATGTTTGGTGCGATAGTATAAAATTTTGCTATGGTAGTCTGTCTGTCAGTGGTTTGGGGAAGATAAATTTCGCATTTTGATAGGTTAAGGTCTAGGCCAATGGAACTGAATTTTTCTTTTAAAAATGTTAAATCTTTTAAGACTGTGTCTACATCACCTCCTAGGGTTCCGTCATCCAAATACCATACGTTGAATTCCGAATTTAGTTGTCGAATAATTGGATTTATTGCCAAAATAAAAATGACTGGCCCAAGGGGGTCACCCTGTTGACATCCGACGACTGATTCCAGAAGGTTGTCTTTATAGAGTAAGTCTTTTAAGATCTTATTTTGGAGTTCCCACGGTAGGTATTATTAGGTGCTTTCCAGTTTAACAATGAGTACCTATTATATCTCCGGCTCGATCTATTTCTTGCGATGGCAAAATAAACAAAACTGTCTCTCCGTTCTGCTCCGTAGGTGTTACGTTGTCAAGTCACTGTGGCACTGACAAGGGTTGGGCAAAGCTTTTGTAACACAACGCCGGGATATAAAAGTCAAGTCATTGCCGAAATCCAGCTGCCACTGGTTTGCATTTATAGAGGTTGCGAAATAATTTTTTTGTTTTTTTACTGAACGGTTTATTTTACTTTTTAACAATAGTCCAGCTTGCTTCAAATATATCTAGGTACGAGTATTAGGTACTTATTATTTCTAAAATCAAATAATAGATACAATTCATCAATGTTTAATTTGAAACTAAATAAGTTTCATAACGTGCCCGCCAATATATTTTTTATGTTAAGAACTTACGCGAAAAATACCCGAAGATAATAGGTAATTGTGAGTCAATTAGATACATGAGTACAAACAAGTCTTGTGTTTCGACGTCGGAGACTCGGAGTACCAATTTGTTGTTCATTTTAGATGTCGAACCGTTGATTTATCAGCACGACTGTACTACCTGTTCTGCTGCATGAACGTCATTAATAAATCTCACATATTGACGAGGGTTGACAGCGTAACAAGTACTGACTTTTTTACTGGAAGAATCTAAAGGGACCTATCGTGGCTAATCTTGAATGTGAGAAGCAAAATATTTGTGTCTTTGTTAGTGGAATAGGTACCTAGAAAAGTATGCGAACATTTTATGAAAAACACTATAAAAAGCGACCGCATTAAAAAAAAAAATTGGTGGTCTGGCAGATGTTATTGATCATTATAAAATTGCCAAGCCCGACAAACTTTTGAAAGTCCAACAATCGAATGCTGCACATTTTTTTAATTTAGAATGTTATAGCTATCTTGGGAAAATCCGGACAGTATTTGAAATAACTGGTCGCGTATTAGCAAGGCGCGGTTGTTGATTTGTGTTTTATATAATTATGGAAAAATATTCGGTAATTTATGTTTGTAATAAATATTATCTTAATTTTTTAAAGATTTATACTACCGAGTTAGCCACCCTATATGTTGGGATCAGCTCTAACCAAGGTATAATTTGTCAATAATTTTACATTGAGTCTATGTCGTTTGAACCAGTTTTGATATTTTTCGTGAGAGAAATGCACGCGAAACGATGATAAATATAATGCAAACGGCTTCGAATAGGCAATCGTTTGACAGATTTAGTCATAACAATCTTTACATTTCTTAATAAAAGTAGTAAATAGAAACTGTCAAAGTTATTAATTTCCCAAGTGAATACTCCGTTAAGTGAAGGTTCCCAGGACTAGTATGAGTAATGGAGTTTAATGTGCTGCCAGCTACACTCGTGTTCACATCAATCCTACAAAAAAGTGAACAATTTATATTTTACAAGTTCATATAAAACTAAAGCTGAAGCTTTTGTTTAAAGTGACCGTAAACTGTATTATGACTGAGTAACAAGGTAACTTTGTATGAAAGGTGCGCGAATAGTTGGTTAGAGTTAAGTTGGTAGAGTTTCAAAAGATTTGGGAAAGGGAGGACTGGCAACAGTATAGTAACCTAAATAGAACTTTTGGATATAATTTCGTATTTGATTCGTGTAGTTCGACAAGAGCTATCTGTCACTTAGGACAAAGTTTGGTTGGCAATAACCAAACATACATAATATACATGATACTTTAATTATAGTGTACCTACCTATATTTAACGTCTAATTAAAATGTTAATTAGATTTAAAAAAAACAACTCATTTAACGATACTAAAGACTGAAGTCGTTGACGCCGGAAAACAGGAGCCATAAAGCCGGTACACAGGAGTCATTTCACTATGTCTTATCACAATAAAATGACTGCCGTTTTCCAGCTTTATCAGTTTTTTCGAATGTAACCAAACATTTACCTACTACGTCATAGAAGGATACACGGTCTTCCGTCTTTTCGCTGAGAGTTATCCTCGTATAAAGTACTCACACTCATATAATTCAAGGAAACGTGACGAAATGTTTATTTCCTCTTTACGAGGCGCCACTTTAAATAAAATAGACGAATCATTTGCCGCGCTGAGAGCCAATGAAAATATATTTAACAAATGTCATGGTTGAGTCAATGATGGGCCCAGTCTAATTTGATTCGTTCCGAACCAAATTTAGTAAACTCGGGGAATATTTTGAGATTATTGTCATTATGTCCTAAAATTTAACGTTCATTTTACCATATTAACAGTTAACAACTACTCCTGAGAAATTTACTTATGACGACAAACTTAGGTATATTTCTAGTTTGTCAAATACTTTCCATGCTCTTGTTTCTCAAAATATTTTATAAAGCATCGTTTGGACTACTTAAACATAAAACTATCCTAAACTAGTTTGCTGCGATCTAATCTGTGGCGAGAACCCTATTCGAATTTAATAAATTTAATTTAAATAAACTGAGTTTTCGCAAATAGCCCCGCACAAGCTAACAGACAAAAAAAAACATAGTTTCCTACGTGTTTCCTACCGACCGTAGACATATCAAAGCGACAATCGAGACTTTAGGAGCAAGTTTATCTGAATACCCGGAAGATTAGCTGTCCTCTCGTAAACTTGAAATCTTACTTACATAAATTAAAATAAGTAAACCTACTAGATTACTGAAATAAAGTAAAGTGAAGCGTGAACCTACCACTATGTGGAGGCGATCGGTGGCGGTGATCTCACGCGCCCGGCCCTGGTCCAGGCCATGGTACGGAGCGAGAGGACATCGGAGGCTGTCACCTCCATCTACAAAGCCGTAATGCTCACGAAGGAGGAGGCGGAACAACGCGTGAGGGAGAGACAAATTTCGCGCCCTCATGCCCCTAGCCGCCGCAGGAGACGCCGTGGGTGTCGGGAATCGCACCGATTCCCGGCCACCGTGCACCGTATGTGCGGGCTTGCGGACGGTGAGCAATGGGTAGCTCGCCGTCCGATAAGGACCAAGCACGGGTCGAGGGCGCGTTGTGTTCCACGCGCGCCTCAAAGAGATGTCAGCACAACTGACGGTCCCCTAGGACCGATGCCTGCCGGGGTTGAGGGAAAGTCTGAAAGGGACACCGTAGCCCTTGGCAATGAAAAGGCAACTGAAGGAATACGAGTGGGTTTTAGTCAGTAAGAGTCTGACACGCCCTCCCGCTCCGTCCAGAGCGGGAGAAGTTATTTGATAATTTCCCACCCAAACAAAAAAGAAACAACCTTCCACTATACAAATTTGTGCACCCACTGCGTCCGAATCCTGAAATGAATGAAAAAAGAAATTGAAAAAAAGTTAACTGAACAGTTCTTGTTCAGTTAAGTTTTTTTCAATAACTATTAATCAGGTTAACTGTCCAGGCTCCAGAGTGGGAATGATCCATAAGTCCAGTTATGTTTTTATTAAAAGTCGGTATATTTGTGGTTAAAATGTATACATAAGTGTTGTAAAATATTTATGCTCTACAGTTTTTTTTTTTCAACTCGGACTACATATAAGTCTGCGGACTTGTAGCACTTCTAGGGCGGTAGAAATCCTCCCGTGAGTCCACCAACCCTTTTTTTAAATTTTGTTGACGGTGGGAAATTGTCAAATAACTTCACCCGCTCTGGGCGGAGCGAGAGGGCGCGTCAGAAACTGACTTAAACCCACCCGTGTTCCTTCCGTTGCCTGTGTGCCGGGGCCAAGATATCCCTTTCGGAGTCCACCGACCCTAAGTGTTAAACGGTAAAAAAACGAAAAAAAAGGAAAGTATACTATAAGTACGAAAGTGTACTAAAGTATGCGACGACACGGTTGGCGCAGTGGCTGAGCGATCGACTGCTGCGCAACGTGTCGCGGGTTCGATCCCCGCACGGAACAAATATTTGTATGATCTGCTAGTAGTTGTTCCGGTTCTGGGTGTTAGTGTATGTGAGTTTCTATGTTTTTAAACGCACCCACGATACAAGAAGAAATTCTTAGAGTGGGGCAAAGTTTAAAAAAAAAAAGTATACTTTCCTTTTTATTTAATTCTTTACCAAACGGTAACAAAAAGATTTGGTTCATCACAACAACGTCAACATGCCAGCACAACATTTTCTTCAAATGCTGAATAAGAAAGATGGTAAACTACAAAGACGAAGGTGTACAGGTTGCTACGAACGACATAGATTGACAGGCGAGACAGCACAGGTGGCCAATAAGGCCAAAAGAGTTTCGCAAATATGCAATATTTGCACAAATCTTATTGTTTGCAATGTTTCAAAAAGTTCATGTATAATTTTTGTTTTTTATAATAAATGTTCTATTCATTTTCCGTATTTTTGTTACTAAGTTACCCATTGCTTAGCAAATTCTAAGTAATGAAACAATAAAACCTTGAAGAAATTGTAGCTATCCAATTGTTGCCACTTTTTTATTTCATATCATAAATATTTAAAAAAGAACGAGTAATTCCCTGTGTCCCATCAGTTTTTATAATCCTTATGATGTGTCCGGCCAAGTCCGCATTAAATATTATTATAAGACTTTCTTCTTACGTCCACAGTGTCAAATGGCTTAGCAATTGTCTGTGGACTGGTATGGAATTCTCTCTACAGACCGTATGTGGTCTGTGGATAGTTAACCTGTTAAAAACTCACGTTCTAAAAGAAAATAGAAATTTTGAAGCATAATGAACTAGCGAGCAAATAAATATTAATTTTCAAGTAAGTTCGATGTGAAACTCAACAAAGTAAGTGCAACCGCATCATTAGGTTGCTAAAACAAAGTAGCAGTAACACGATGAGTAAAGTAGGTACTCACGTAGTGACAGTGCGCTTACGGCACTAGAGCAGCCCGTTTCATATCAGCTGACGTGCAACGTGCTCCGGTTAAAAAGTAACGCAAAGGAAACCATAAAAAATGTGACTGTCTTCCGTATTTTTCCGAAAATGTCTTCCGATTTTGTTGAAAATTTAAATAATTATAAACTTTTCAAAGAACGTACCTAATTTATAAGCTGACATAGGTACGAGTATAAATGAACACAGGATTTGTATTCAATGACGTACCGGAATTTCAGGTTTCCATTAACGGAATTTGTAACAGTCCTGTCAGGCAGAAATACTGCACATTGTTCAGAATTTAAGCTTTTCCTCCTATTGAGCATTTCGCTCAAACAGCATACATACCTGAAAAGGAATTATGATTACCGATGAATAGCGTTTCACGTCAGCCAATATCCCAGCTCACGGCGAATTTGTGCCCCTTTGACGTGGTCTAATTACTAGTCCGCTATGTAGTGACGCCTCTCAGGGCCGACTTGCTCAGCTAATAGATGTGTAAAGGTAAACATGTGTAACAAAGCGAAGGTAGAAAACAGCTCTAAATTACTTTTACGTTCGCTGAAAAAGCTCGTGATTTTATTCCGCACACATTTTTATTCCCACTCACACACATGCACTCATAGTTTTTTTTTAAGAATTTAGATTTTCATGTCCCTTCACGATAGCAGGTTTGAAAATTCTAGAAATGTTGACAACTGTTTGCATAGTTTCCACTCGCCATTGTTCTGACTCTCAAGGGAACTCCATACAGCATTTGTGAAATTTAACTTGCTGACATTTATATTCTTGTGTCACTATTGAGTTGCACACAGAAATACGTACAACCTACCGAATGTAAAAAATAATATCCCTTGAGCACAAGAGGCGTATGTTTGGTTAAATAAATACACCCATACATATTATATTATCATCAATACATGGGCTACGCCAAAAGCTACAAATCGCCGCGTGCTCCGTTATATTATTGTTTGTGCGCAGCATGTTACGTCACATAATTGTGCACCCATAACATTGGCAGCCAAGTCAGCAACACAGCTTTGCGATAATTTAACGATCCGAATTCCAAATCCATACCCACATAAGTTATCTAACTACATACATATTATGTATGAACCCATTTCGACGTCCTCCAATTAACTATTACTAAGAAGTAACTTGTGTTACGGATTATACGCGCGACGAATAAAGTAATTCAATTACGAGCAACTTCGCTATCCTCGCGAGAAACGGCGAAAAACCCAGCGACGATAAACAGGCGGCGAACAAACTCGTGAAGTCAAATTGAGTTTGACAGAAGCTAGTAAAGCCTTGCCGAAACTCGACAAAAACAATTGAATGGAAATAAGGCTGGCGTCCCACTTGGCAATCTTGATCTGCGCGGCACCGTGAGTATACTCCAATCTGTTTGTTGTTGAGTTTCTGCATCCAGTCCGACCGCAAAGTAAATTAATTAACTACCTCGAGTCGTTTTACTTAGCTCCTTTTGCGGTTTTTCCTTTGAACAGCATCTAATTTGATTAATTTACAAACAGACAGTGATTGGATAGAAAGCAAATAGTCTCTTTAATGCCTCTCGAGCTTTTCCGTTATTGTTTTCATTTCTTTTCCTTTTGTCGACGCGCATTACGTGCATTCACAGAATGTGTTTCCACTATGCAAGGTTTAATAATGAAGCGACTGTTCCAAGTGCAGACTTCAAACATTTTATTCCCGCTAAAACAAACATCCTGTATGCTGATGTCAGCAGTTTGTTTGCACGGCGCGTATGAGTGCAAACAAGTAGAATATTTACCCTATTTCATCTCTTCACCAAGCTGCGGGAAAATAAACAGTAGATTTTATTATTTTTCTTCAATTCCCAAGGCAGAACGTAGAAATGTACTATGTTATGTATAGCGGGTGGATATTCATATCATAGCTTCAGACGTTTCGACCCATTTTGGACGGTATATTATTATATACTTCCTCAACAAAATGTTACAAATTATTATAGGTACATCCTAAAATAATAAAGAGAGAAAATTGATTCACACCGATAAATGACTTAGATATTAGATAAATTGGTAGTAACACCCACACAAACACCCACTTATTGCTGGCTCTATTAAGAAAGAAGATAGAGAGTTTAAAACAGACAACAGAAAGGTTTGCGGAATTAAAACAATTTACCATAAAAAAAAGATAACACGATACTTAAGTTAAAACGATAAAGAGTGATTGAAGTTAGTGAATGAAGGCACTAACATTGATTTGTGTTAAGGCTTGATGTTGTATCCCATCCTTACTGCAAGCAACGAAGTAAGGACCAAGCTGCGAGCTAGTTCACTCGACGTGACATAAATACAGAGTAAAGAAGCCGTAAATACTCGTGTATCATAAATCTTCCGATCTCGAAAGCTGATCCTACTAACGCTAAGAAAAAAAAAGGGCTTTTTTATTGAAAACTACATTGATGCGTAGATGAATTATTTTCTTTGTGTTGTTAAATATCGATTCCAAAATAAGTTTGTTATTTATAAAGTTTAGTCTCAAGTCACTTCTACGGGGTAGCAAGAAGCGGCCTTTAAGTTATTCTGTGACAATTCCTAAGGATTAATTTGTCGTTGTGCGACTGCAGATAAAGCAATTTGCATTGCATATGAACTGAACTACTTAAAATGGTAAACGTGTGGTGTATCCGCTTACGAGACATGGCAATAGTTAGTATCTTCTCCGTCCCGTTAGTAAAAATGGAAAGTTTATAGTTGTTTAGGTACCGAGGTTTTAGCATGAAAATATAATGGGCCATTACCTAACAACTTTGTCAGATCATTTTGAACCCGGTATAGGAATAATAAAAGCAGAGTTCGATCGACAAACTTTAGCACTAGTATTTTACTAAAATTCGAAACAACTGGCTTTCATCCAATAAATGATCCAGATTTGAAAATAAAAATGACGCAAGGCGACGAGCTGTATTTCTCGACAAAACATTTATACTTAAATGTGTCAGCCTCATTAGTCGAACATCCAATTAATAAAGTTCTAGCCTAGTTTCAGAATGCTCAACATCTGTGAAGCAGTTCTCGAGAGGTGAAACGAGCAGAAAAGGCGGTCGTGATCGGAACGCTCAAGTGTTCACTCGGGTTTTCAACAATTCTTCAGTTTTAATGTGGTTTACAGTTTAAAAAAAATATTTTGCCAAAGGAACACATTTCGGTAAATCAGTGGGCTTACTGATCGGGAACTTAATCAAAGTATATTTTTTAACTTTTATTTTTACGAAAATTTCTTGTTATATGTTGGTGATTAAATAAAAAAATTGCCATTTTATCATGTCAAAGGAAAAATTTGTGAAAAATCACTGAATAAAATACAATGTATAAATATACATATTTTTTTAGGATATGCTACCCGGCAAATAAATCTAAATATATTTTTAACATTTATTGTTACGAACTGCTCTGCCTATGGCATGAGCCTCCGATCGTCCCCAATAACATTTTTATGACCTATGCATATAGGTAACACGGGAAAGCTACTTGGTGTGCCGAAGTAAGTCAAGTTCTGTCTGCTAAAACCTACCTATTTACGGCCGACTACTGAACAAGTAGCTAATAAACAGTTTAAACATCTTAAAATCCTACAAATTTGAAAGATTAGTATATTATTTTATAGATTAACTGAAAAATTAATTGTAAGTAGAAATAATTTCTTGTTACAGCTTCTTTGAATAGAGTCGAAAACTTTATAATCCATTCTACAAAGTTTACAACAAAAGAAATTCATTTAAGTTAAAGTGATGGATACTTTAATACGTACGTAAATACTTCGACGCCTAAGTGTCCTTTTGTTTTTTGTATCTATTCGTGTAGTTAGTTATTGTATTTCGTACCTAGTGTTAATAGTTTGTAAATAATGAATAAATTTTAATTATAATTTGAGTACAAAGGTACTGCTTATTTCTCAAGTGATGGATAAAAAGTTATAATACTTGCAATTTGGACTTTCTAACATGACTAGTTTTGCATTTTATTGTTTGTTCGGCCAAGATTTGAAACTTTTTACCGTATCAATATAATATGTAGATACGCTCGAATCTAGTTATTCTTTGTATAAAATACCGACAAAGTTTGTTCACTTTATATTCAAATCAAGGTTTATCTATGTAGGTAGTTAAATAGGCAGGTAGGTATTTACTTGAGCACGCAATCAAACGTAACGTGAAGTTTAGTTTATCTTATTAGGAAGCTATTAGTGTTCTAATACTACCTACATATATATAGATATGTCACCTACTTGTAAGTAACATATTGTTAAAGTGGATCCGTTACAGAATAGTCAGCATGTGACGTCACCGCTTCTATGAGATACCTTTGTGTGCGGTGTGCGGCACGTGAGTTATGTTGTACCGCGAACAAACAACGCTTATGTTGGTCTAGTTTCAATAGACAGCAGGTACCCCTTTATATTATGCACCTAGTTTAAAATTTCACAGCAGGTTCCCTACCTAATTATCATTTTCCCGCTGGGGTTCTAAGAGGCAATTATAGAGGTGCTATATTATCCTGGTATAATCACCTTGTGCTGAGAAAAGTACCTACCAAATAGTTTCAGGGAAAATGACGCAAGTTTATTATTTGTAACAGTCAATGAGACAGGCCATGTGTTTCGGAACATTCCTATTTGTTTGTATCGGGCGTTATGTTATACGTATTTATTTGAGGGGTATACTAGATTACCTAATGATTACACACTATATTATTATGTAAATACATACAATAAATACTCTATTGTGAGAAAACTAATTTTCTTAGAACAATAAAAAGCTGTTAAAACTTTTCTCTTTATCAGCTTTCGATCAACAAGCTCAAGATCTTTTGTGAATGGATCCAGATCCTTATTTAAACTTCAACAAACTAAATGTTTCTCATGGAATTAGTAAGTAGATACTTATAGCTACTTGATGTTACTACGAATCTTAGTTCTCGGAAATACGTAACATTTGGACGACTATTTAGTTAGTTTAGACTGTAAGGAAGCGCAACCTTTTGGTATTTATTACCGTCTTTGTTTGTTGCTCTCGGCTGTGTATCTAAATGGTGTATCTCTGGAATTAATTCGTGAATCTTACGAAATCCTAAGTTCAGAAAACGTTGTAACACTTACAAATGGAAAGGTAAAATGTACATTTACATACCTAGGAACGTATGTAAATATACGTTTTAAGTCAAGTTACGCAAAACATATTCCCTTCTGTTTGCTAAGAAAATGCAAAACTTGTCGATTGAAAATTGAAATGTAAGTAGTTACTTACATTTCAAATTTCAATCGACAAGTTTCTTCTAAAGAATTTATTTGACGTTTTTTTCCCTTGGTAGTTTTGTACCAGAGAGAATAGTGCCCCAGAACAAAGCATGTCTCAAGATATTATGTATTTTATGTGAACACACTAATATAAATGAAATGTTTCCTGAATTTCAAATTTTTCTTATCCTTTTGATGATTTGCTTTTAGGTCTTCAGCTCCACACGTAGAACGTAGGCATAATTTTAATAATACAAAACTCTTTGACTCTCGTCTGTCGACTTGCCTTTTCATTACGTTTCGTGCAATGAATGTCTAATGCTTGTGGAAATGAAAGAGTTGTCTTCACATCTACATCACTTCACAAGTGTATATTAAATAGGAAGTAGGGGATAATTACCACTCATGAATGTGTGATTTTCTGATTCAATTGAATATTATTTGGGTTTGTAATTACACGCATGGAAGGGACGCTTGATGGCTAATTTTCAGTTTCTGATGTGGCAAATGTTATGTACAAGATCTAGCCTCCGCTGTCATTTTCCACCAGAGCTGCTCTGTGTGAAGTTAGGCAAATGAAGTAATCCCATTGGTAGGTATCGCACACATCCCTCTCTACGCATACTCACACATCCCTGGTGGAAATGAGTCCTTAGTATATTTTTTATTTATAGCTATGGATTAGATAGGTAGGTAGGTACACAATTATCCGAAAAAACAACACAGAGATTACAAGCCTCGAATGACGTGACATGAATGATACGATTTAAAAAGACATGTGAATATCGGCAGCGAGAGCTGAATTTTCCTCCAGCATAGCAACCACATTTTTCACACTTTTTATACCAGTTTGGAAATAAAATCGATTGAAGTGTAGGTACACTGTATAACCTCCCTTTGTGAGACCGGTACGCGGTAGGTAGTTCGTTAACATATTGCAAATCGGTGTTGGTGAGTCACAGAAAATTTAGATAACATCATTTATTTTTTTCTCGGATCACATAACGACTTTATCTCCATCGCCCCTGTGTGTAGGAGTTTCCTCTTATAAATTTCATGTCAATTCGTTATTCGATGGTGAATTGATGTCTTTTATTTTTATGTCGACAGGAATTTGTGATAGCATTTTCAGTAGATTGGAGTAATCTCATTTTATGAAATAATAGGTGCGTGAATACTTTCATTTCAAAACGTTTCGTACCCTATATATTATAATAGAAGAGATATTATGTAATATGCTTTAATAGGTACTATAGGGCAAAAATAATATTTTTTTGGTGAAAATTTCAATGTAGGTTACTTATTTATTTTTAGTAGTAATACAAGAGAGACAACAGTCTTAAAACAACATGTTTAACCTAAATGTTGCTACCTTATATTCAATTAAGGTTTTTCTAGGTAATATATTAAGCCAAAGAAAAGTTTTAGAAACATATACCAAGTACCGTTAATTTAACGAGCGGTTTTTTCCTGTATCTAAGGAAAAAAAAAACCGGCCAAGTGCGTGTCGGACCACGCACAATGAAGGGTTCCGTAGTTGGGATGAATTTATCGCAAGAACAAACTTAACATTCTACTTGAATAACATGTTTCAACATACATTCCAACTTTGTTTCAAACAAGGGCATTTATGAAATGTCAGAAGCTAGGTGCACGGTTCCAATTGGTCGTTTTCTATGGAGAAGAGCCGGCAAGAAATTCCACGGTTACTCTTTTAAAAGTAAATGGTTTATACAATGTTTTTAAATTACAGTGTTAAAAGGTATGAGAGGATTGTGTAGGCCTATCGACAAGTACCAGGAACTTAGCAAAATATAAAATGGTCCACAGATCTAAAGTCTGTTAAGCCTACAACGTTCTCACATTCACAAAATCCAAAAGAAAAGAATAAAAAAGATAAATAAAATAATAAAAATAAAGACCAATTTAAACCAAATGCCATGACGGCCACTACAGCTGTAACAAATCTAATTTAATAAAAATTATAGAATATTGTAGGTATATACGTAATGTCAAATAATGAAAAGGTTATGCCAAGGAAGTATGTAAAAAAAAGGTAAAGTAAAATTATCATCGTAATTTGGGAGCAGTTAATAGACATTTACATAGTTATGCCGTTAATGAGGTACCAAGGAAACCACATGTGCAGAAGGAATTATTGTCAAACTTCCCTGTCTTCAACGTAATCTTATAATATGCTTTCTTGATAAGGACACGTTTGATGTGGTCAAAATGCACATCCATTTCCATCGCTAAGTTCTGTAACCGACTGAGGCAACTTGTTATAAACGCGAATACTTTTTATAAGAAATGAGTTACTAGTTTTAGTTAATCTAATCACAATTTAATGTTTACTACGTGAGTTTATATTATGCAAATCACTTCTCATTTTCAAAACTCCTAAGTTTTAGCGAACATAGAAAATACTTTCTTCAATATTAAGAGAAGGCTAAGTTAGTATATCAATTTCTTTGAATTTATTTGTATGGGACTCACGAGGACCCATTTTATAAATTGCGGCGAATTGCCTTTCTTTTGTAAAATAAAATTGAATCTACGTCAGCTGCCGATCCCCACAAGACATAATACTGTGGAAATAAGCAAAGTATACTAACCTAGCTGTGGCTACATCAGTCAACTGCCTTATTTGTCTTACTGCATATGCAGCTGAACTTAATGTAGATAAGTTCAGCTGCATATGCATTATGTGCTGCATATGTGGGCGCCACATTAGAGCACTTTCAGGTAGCTGAAAGAGCTTTAATGTGGGCGCACTCTCATCATCTCGAATCCTAAAGTATTTCCTAGAAATACAGTTTCCGTAATGGAATCTAGTTTCTTGCCATCGAGTTTTAAATTTAGACTTACTTAAGGTACATTTGGTAATAAGAACTTAAGAGATTTAGTTTTGTTCGCATTAAGTAAAAGATTAACTGCAAATGTAAGTTACACGTTCGTGTTTGGGTCATAAAAATACATAAGAGTACCAAATTTCAACTAAATTGGTCCATTAGATTCGGAGAAAATTGGCTGTGACAGACGGACAGATAGACACACGAGTGATCCTATAAGGGTTCCGTTTTTTCCTTATGTGGTACGGAACCCTAATAAATAATTTATAAGCCAGAATTTAATATAAGGCAAATTCCTTTGAATCAGTACAGATCAAAGGCGAACAAAATACATTTAGCGGTAGTGAAAATACTCTATGACTTCAGTCAATTTTGTTCTTTATAAAGTAGGTACGTTAATAAACTTTGTTCTGCATAAAAAAATCACGCTATGGTACATACATACCCATCTACTTAGAGAACATGTCAAACTGCTTTTTTCGTGAATTATTTCTTTTTAATTACTCTTTGAGACTCTTCGTTGCTTTATATTCCAATGTTTACTTATATTCTAGACTTTGGTGTTAAATATAGCTGCCGAATTGTGTTCGATACAACTGAACTTTGACGTATGAAACTGTTTCACACCCCTGTCTTTGATATCGAAGATATCAAACTGTATAGAGACTAAAGATATTTCATCTCAGTCCGATTAACCGCTTTTTGATTTACTGGAAAAACAAATTGAACGAATTGTAGTCTCCGGAGACTATAACTGAGAATATAAATCATCTATGATTTACAAATTCTTACAGGTTCATCAGGTATATCGTACCTCACAGTATCTATATCCTATTGACACGTAATCTGTCAATATTGTTCATGTGTCAACAGAGTAACAGGCTGTAATTCATGAACCGTGAACAATATCAGCTTACAGCTACAGCAGCTACCTGTAGCTATTGAATACAATCATCTCACATGTCCATGTGGAATACTGAATTATTGATACCAACCATTACAGTAATAAACTATTACTCAAATATATGTTAACGTCGTCCTCGTTAAGCTTTACCGACTCCATAAGTAGATGTCCGCAAGCGCATTACCATTTACATAAGACAAATACTCTTTATATAACATTCATACAAATGTTCCTGTATAAATAAGCAATTTCATTCCGAGTATAAAATGTAAGAGATGAGAACATTTACACACATACAATCCGCAATTTATCTACAAGTGGGAACTTTATGGCGAAAAAATTACCTACAAAGAAAAGAACTCTCATTTGGAACGCCCTGGATACCCACAGGGGCTATTCGAGACAACACTCAAGGGGTAAATAACGGCGGGAAATAGCGCCGAAATCTGGACGCAATCGTAGCCCTACGGATTTACCAACAAATTGCCTATTTATAACAGGAAAAAATCCCTCTACACATTAAGAGCCTTTCGGTACAAGATGGTGATGGCGAAGCCTTATAGTAAATCGCACTAAAAGTGACGCAAACTAATACAATCAAGAAAACAGAACGATACACTAAATTGTCTTACTTGGGGAATGAAAAGGCAGTATAAATCTACAAGTTGACTAAAAGTGGGCGAGACCAGCTGTTTCGTATTATTCTGGGTTTATTTTGTAGCTGAAATAAATGAAACTAGCGAACCACTGCAAGTTACTGAACAACACCAAAGAGGACACAGAAAAAGCCTATATGGGATTTGTTTTCTTTATCGCCGTGCTAACGATCGCCGCGGTGAGAATGTAGTATCTTGTTTATTGATAAATAAAACGCCATATCTATTACTTCACGAAAAATAGAGACCTACCTGATTTGCCGAAATATATGCTGCATGCTCAAGACTAGCTCATAGTAGCATAACTTTGAAACCCAATCCAAATCTCGCCATGTGGCTTGGTAACTGCTTGCGGCTTTAATACCGAAGTTGCGGTCAGACTAATCCGAAGTTAACCAATATTCTTTTCGACCAAGACCGATTAAACCCTATAGTATGTATCCGCCAATTACTTGTTAGATGACTATTATACTAATAGTAACATCGATACTTTAACGTATCGTAGACATCAAATTCCATAAACACATAATAATGTTTTGAATACGCAAATTAAGGTTAATATGTAGTGGCTAAGTAATAACATCTGCACGGTTCGATCCATCAGGGTAAGCTACGCTTGCCGGGGTTGGTCTGTCGATGGGTGACCATTATTACATACCGAGACTCCTCCGTGTCTCGGAAAGCACGTTAAGCCGTTGGTCCCGGCTATCATTCGTGGATCTTTGACAGTCGTTACGGGTCGTCAGAAACCCGAAAGTTTAACAACCAGTCTTACCAAGGGGTATCGTTTTACCCAGTTACTGGGTTGTGGAGATCAGATAGGCAGTCGCTCCATGTAAAATACGGTATTCAGCTGCATCCGGTTAGACTGGAAGCCAACCCCAACATAGTTGGGAAAAGGCTAAGCAGATTGATGTACTCGTAGTACATCAATAATAATGAAAAATAATATGATGATAATATTTCATCATATATAACATGATGAAATATTATGTTAATTTATCATATTTTATTTATTTACACAGAAGGCATGAAGTCTCTTTGATGAGATTTAAAAAAGCGCAGTCTGCTCGGGTAAAAATAGAGAATGCTCATTCGTTCGTGCATTCTGAAAGTGGGCATCGTAGCAAATAGATGTCAAATATTTCACTGTTTTGATTCATTTGGCAATATTTCTGTAAAGAAATATGAAATGTGGCTATCTAGTGAACTAAAATATTGATTATGAAATATAATTACAAATATCGTTACACCGAATTAATATTTAGTTTAAGATGTAAAAAAAGTATTTGGAAACTTTCCAAATGCGTTTTTTACAGCTAATAATGTTACAATATCAAATTCAGTGTCATAATTACAATTCATTATTAATATTCTAGTTCACTAGTTAGTGATATTCCATTCTATTTCCATACAGTAATATTGCCAAATTGATTTGACTTGACCAAAACACGTAAATACTTCACAGCTATTCGCGAGGTTGCCAAGTTTTAGAAAAATAATATAGGATAGCTCATACTAATTCCATGGTGCCATTGTAGTACTTACTAATTCGATACTGTCATGATTGTAGGTACCTACTAATTCCGTACTGCCATGCCATTACTCCGACTATTAAATAGTTATCTGTGGCGCACATTACCCGGGTGCTTTTTACTTTATATTACCGCACTCGTACGTGCGGTAATATAAAGTAAAAAGCACCCGTATTTTATACACTGCATTATGAACCTAAAAGCGGTTCAATAAGAGCCACTTTACGAGCATATGTTTTGAAAAATACGCTATAATTTTGTATTCCAGCTAAACGTTAACTTTGTAATAAAGCAGAGAGTTTAGGTAAATTATACCAGAAACGTTTGAAAACGTCTGGCTGTAAACACAATTAAGCATTCCTAATCCTGATCTCCGAGTGCAATAAACTTTTATCAAATCTAATTTGTTCACGTTTCACGTAAATAAAACTCGTTTTAGGTACACCCAGAGCCGGCAAAACATAAATTAAATTAACACGTCCATAAAAGGGTAAATAAAGCAAAACATGAAATACGCCTGCTATCTACATCGTCGACAATCATAATAAATATTTTTTTTAAATCATGAAACCCAAGAATTTATGTATTGCTACGTGCTACGTTAACATGTGCGTTGTATATAAGTGTATGTACACTGTCGCCGAACTCTGAGCTAATCCCGGAATGGTGTT
The DNA here is from genome assembly GCA_947364205.1 of Agrochola lota. Taxonomy (NCBI): domain Eukaryota; kingdom Metazoa; phylum Arthropoda; class Insecta; order Lepidoptera; family Noctuidae; genus Agrochola; species Agrochola lota. The sequence continues at coordinate 8,171,314 of OX376223.1, read as the reverse complement.
ACATGATGTTGTTATCGTGTTTCCCCAAACAAGTGAGAACAAATGCCTAAAACACGATGATGCATTACAACTTACATGTTTCATGTCAGCTAGCTAGTAGCGAAATATGAAAACAGAAATGTATTGGTACAGAGTGTAAAAAATAGGTCCACATTGTGTCGGTGTTTAAGTCTGACATTTAGTTATTTATTTATATCTCCCTTACAACTATCATTACAGGTGTATACCTAATGCGATAGCGCGGTCTTAAAATTAACTACATCCATTTTTGTGTTTGAATTTCCTCTCAGAGTGGATTTTAACCAGTCAAAAATGTAACATTTTTATATGCCAATGTTGGTTTACCGCAGTTACAAAAGAAATGGTCCATAAAGTAAGTAATGTGAGTAATTTCGCTTTGAGAAAGTCGCTTTGTTCAGGAAACTGTAGGTAATGGTCTGCAATGGTGTTGTTTTACAACACATGAACCAGTGTAAACATTTTACCAAATTTACGATAAAATAAACATAAAAAAGAACAAAACAAAATAAGAAACTGCTAGGATTTTCTTCAGGTATTATAACAAACAGTTCTAAAAAGCTTGATATCTGAAACAATACACTCAATGATTCCATATTAAGGGTAAATGAGTGCAGAATTAAATAAACAATGAAAACAGTTAAGTTTATCGAATAATACAAACACAAACACAACACGTCTCACTCTGAAACTCTGAAAGAATGCAGCAGGCTACGCATTCATTCGGAAAAAAATAAATTCATGACGTATCGTAACGAACCAAGGTCGACGTATTTAATAAACTTCCCCGCGTATTTTGCGTACAGCTTTTGTAAAATAAAAACAGTTTAAATTAGATTTTGCGAAATTATCTGATATTTGTCTACACAGTAGGTACCCATAACATTTTGCCCCTTGTCGGTATTCCCGATCATCGTTGCGGTAGACGTGTTCTTGAATAGAGGCCAGGAATCGGCGAACGTAAGGTAGGATGCCCTCAGGCTAGGTGGAGCGACAATCTTCGCAGGGTGGCTGGTAGCAGCTGGATGAGAGTTGCCGAGAATCGAGATGTATGGCGTATGATTGGAGAGGCCTATGTCCAGCAGTTTCCTGCTGCAGACTGATGATGATGATGATGATGAGGTATTTCGGATTTACGATTTGTAATGACTATTGTGGGCTCAAAATTAACTTTTCGTAGACATTTTATGAAGGAATGAATTAAGAAGCGCAAAAGAATGGTAGGTATATGATCAGTAAAGCAATAGCAGGAATCAACATAGCCGAAGCTTCAATGTAAATAAAGAAAACCAAAAGGATTGGATAATATCGGAAGCCGCAAGCCAACGACAAAACCTTAAAAACCCAATAAATCAATTCTAAGAAGCTTTCTTGCGACGCTATGGGCAATATAAAAAGTTCTGACACCGGAAATGGTTATTATAGCTACGGATACCGATGTAGGTACTGGCGATCCTATTGACTGAGTGATAAAGCCAATACCTACCATAAATTTTATTACAGAAAAAATTGCCTGACATGTTTTTCTTCTGTTTATTAAATAAGTTATGAACTTATGATACAGAAAAGAACCTCTTCATTTTGTTTGGAATAATTTAGTAAGAACGACTGACTTTTACTTCCATTGCCCAAAGTAAGGTCCTTATTGAATGAAAATGTATTCAAAATCCCTGGGGCGTTAAGTACCCGGCAGCAATAAGATATCTTGTCGTAAATGTGATTCAACAGGATTTTCCGCCTCGTGTACCCACTGAGAAATTATTCCTATCTAAGACAGCTAACGAGAGTAAATTGCAAATATATACTGCAGTCTAGAAACTTGATTAAGTTCCTTTGATTGGCGCTCTATTGCTTGCACGTAAGTACGTAGAATATAAGAGCACACAAATTCGACGTGATTCAGTTAATTTGTAGTTAAGACGCTAAGACCCGCAACAACACATTGTTGTCTAGTGATAATATTGATAAACAACGAAGTTATTAACGACTGAAATCCAGACGCAGAAAACTTAAAAGAAGACAGTTTAAAATTTATCGTCTGAAGTGATAATAATTATGCTGGTGAACAAAACTACTCAAAGTCAAGCAGTGAAGCCAAAACAGTGAGTTACAACAAAAACTTTTAACAAAAAACATACAAAAAAACAAATTATTTTCAATTCACCACCCATGTTCGAATAAGAAGTAACGGAATCATACGCTTACTAACATAAGACCAATTTCAAAAATGTTATTAATGATCGGATGGCGTAGTGGTTACTGCGGTTGGAGTATAACTACTAGAAGGCGCGAGTTCGGAACTCAGATGCAAACATATCTTTTTCCATTTTATCATGTTAATGATATTCAAATTCTATAAAAAATGAGCTTCTTTGACAACATTACGTTCAGAAAAACAAAGACACGTTCTTTAGAAATGTCCGAATAAAATAGCCTTAATAGTTCGTAGTTAGATGGCAGCACTAGTAGCTTACCATGCTTAATATATCAAGTGACGATTACACTTCACAGCTTACTTCGGCACACGAAGAGATAAAGAACTTAAACATAGAAAATACTCAGCTTCAAAAATCTGTAAATGAATTAACAAGTAAAAATAATGTACTAAAAAAGGCTACAAAAAAATTAACGAGTGAAGTGGGTACTCCTAATAAAAGCTGACTTACGTATACTCCGCGGTCAAATTCTCAAACAAAGTGACAAAAGGAGTCAAGGAAGACACAACTATTTTCGAAAAAACAAGACACGATTGATGCTTCAACGGTAGAAATAGGTACTACAACAAGACAGAAGGAAGAAAGTGATGACCATTCTTCGATTCCCATAAAAGCAAAACTGTGCATTGTTAGTGCGAATAAAAATAACAAAGTTTTGTCCGCAGCTCAAGAGATATTTAAAATCTTTCAAGTATGTCATTACGTCACGCCGAATTGTGGTACACTTCGACTTGTTAATGACTTACATAAAAAACTAATTGATTATTCTATGAATAACTATTGCGTTGTTTTAATTGGAGAAGAAGACTTTTTACAAACTGAAAATTATGTTAATATCATTATAAAACTAAGGGAGACATTGATGACAGTACGAATATAATCTTATGTGCTCCTTTGGTGGACTTTTAAATTAAGTAATTACTCGACAATGTTTAATTGGCGTATAGAGACGTTCAATAATTTATTACATTTAGACTTACAAACATATAACTACGCAACTGCATTTGATTCTAATTTAAATTTGTTTTATGACTTTACAATGTTCTCTAAACTCAATAGAAAAATTAATGACGGCGTAACATCTTTCAAAATTTATTGCTAACCGTAGCAGAGATATCATCGACCCAATGTGAATCATCTGCAGATGAAACACTTTGTGAACATGAATTTTTTTTTCGTGTATAAAAATATTAATATTCTACATCAAAATATAAATGGTCTTTTGAACAAATCTTATATGTTTACTGTCGCACTTAATGAACTATTTAATTCAGGAAAAATAATTGATGTGCTGTGTTTGTCGGAGCACAATATGATATTATCTGATGTTAACTTGTTACATATTCCTAATTTTACACTTGCTACACATTTCACTGTGAAATCCCGACATGGTGGTACCTGCATAATGATACGAAATGCAATTAAGTATAGAAATTTGGAGTCAGTGGGGAAGTACTGTGTTTCTAATATAATTGAATGTTGCGCAATAGAACTCACTGACCACAACATCGTTGTGTTAAGTGTCTATAGGAACCCACTTAACGTAAAAAGTAAACTTGAGATATTTTTCAATAACCTAAATATTCTCTTAAAGTCTTTTTCGTTACACGCTAACAAAAAACTTATTCTAAGCGGTGATTTCAACATTGATCTTTTAAAAAAGACTACTTGTTCAGAGCAACTCAAATATCTTATAGCGGGGTACAATCTCACATTTGAAATTAAAGTCCCAACAAGGTTAAGCAGCGGGACTTGCATAGATAACATAATTCACAATGTACGAGGATCAAAAGGAGAAGTCTTAGAGCTGGCGGTATCCGATCATACGGCACAACTCTTACGGTGTCCAGTTAGATGAACATGCATATTAAATTACTGGTTCTCAACTAAACGAGATTACTCAAAAGAAAATATTCAGAAATTCATTGATAACATCAAAGCTATCACTTTTGCTGACGTATACGATAAAACGGATCCCGCTAAGGCATTCAAACTATTCTATGACCTTTTTAGGTTACTTTATGATTTATGCTTTCCAAATATAAAAATACGGATATCCACCAAAGAAAAAGCAAAATGGATTAGTCGTGGCATTAAGATTTGTAGTAAGAGAAAAAGAGAATTGCTGTGGAAACACCGGTCATTACCAAATAAGCAAAATAAAACAAACTTTAAAAAGCTTTCAAATCGGCTGAAGAATGTTATAAATCTCACACAGAGCCTATAATAATCGTTTCATACAATCAGCTCAAAATCTATGTAAAGCAACATGGAAAGTAATAAACAAAAATAAGAATAAACATAATTTGCCAGACGAAACCATAATAAAAATCAATTCAAATGACAAAATCTTAACTGATCCTCTTGAAATAGAACAAGCTTTTAATGATTACTTTGTGGATCAAGTGAAACCAGTTACTAATTTAGACATTAATCAAAATAAACATAAAATGAGCAGTAGAGCAGTAGATGTTTATGACGCCTACAATACCACAAGAAATTCACCAAATTATTATGTCGCTAAAGAATACGTCTAGCACTGGGTATGACGATATAAGTACAACCATTGTTAAACGGGTATTTATTTATTTATAAATACTTTATTGTACACCACAAAAATACATAACAAAAAAATACTAATCAAACACTACAAAATATACAATGGGCGGCCTTATCGCTTTCCGCGATCTCTTCCAGGTAACCTTATTTGTGGATACCTTCGGGTATCCACAATAATAGCTCGTGTGTTGAGTCATCTTATCAATATGTGCATATGCCATGGTTACTTTCCAAAAGAATTGAAAATAACGATTATTAAACCTCTCTTCAAGAAAGACAACAGAGAAGATATTTCCTGCTACAGACCTATAGCGTTAGTCCCGATTTATTCAAAAATATTCGAGAAAGCAATATATTATAAACTTACTTCATACTTTGAGAAAAATTGCCTATTCGTAGATAACCAGAAAGATTTTAGGAAAAAGAGATCTATTGACATGGCCATCTACGATTTCTTACATATGGTTAGCGGCAGAGTGGATAAGAGACTACCAACTCTGGCGCTTTATATGGACATGTCAAAAGCTTTTGATCGCGTAGACCATAAAATACTGATCAGTAAACTTAACGCATACGGAGTAAGGGGAATATATCAAATTTAATAGAATCTTATCTTTGTGATAGGCAACAAATAACGAAAATCAGTAGACTTTCAAAAAAATACGAAATAACATATAAATCTAGCCAGAGAACGGTAAATTATGGAGTACTACAAGGTAGTGTACTCGGGCCGCCCCTATTTATTGTTTATATTAACGACTTTCTGACAGCATCATCATATCCTATGACAATATTTGCAGATGACAGCACTTTACTTTTCAATAGTGACGAAGTAAGCACATTAGAGGCTGAGATGAATTCTACCTTACTATCAGTTGTGAATTGGCTGCAAAATAATAATTTGGTTATAAATCTTGATAAAACAGTATTAATGAAATTTCAACAAAGAGTAAATTACAATCTGGACTTAAATATTAAATACAAGGACAAAATTATTAATGAAACAAATATGACTAAATTTCTTGGACTAAACATAGAAAACACTCTAAAATGGAATTCACATATTGACAAAATATGCAGTAAGCTAAACCAACATTTCTATGCTTTGCACATGTTAAGTAAAACGGCCAATCGAGCAACAGTCTTAACGGCGTATCATGGTCTAGTAGCCTCAACATTGAGATATGGAATTATATTTTAGGGCAATGCCACGGGTAAGGATACGGTTTTTCAGTGCCAAAAAAGTTGCATAAGAGCTATATATAATTTGAAGGTAAATGACAGCTGCAAGCCGTTTTTTAAAAATACGAAATTATTAACCATGCCGTCGTTGTACATCTACGAAACGTCTATGTTCGTCAAGAATAATTTACATAAATTTGCCCGCGTAACTAGTCAGCGCCGTTGTGATCGGTTACAAACAGTCGGATCTAGTACTGCACTATACAGAAAGAGTATTTTTGTAATGGCTCCAAAGGTCTATAATCAGTTACCAAAATGTATAAGGAGTGAAGATAATGTCCGCAAATTCAAAAGTAAATTGTATTTATTTCTAATAGATAAGATGTATTACTCTATCGAACATTTTTTTAATGATAAAATGTGACACCCTTTAATATAATTTACCATTGACATGCATGTAAAAATAAATTATAATTGATTTAAATGATTTATTAATAATAATACATATAATTGACATTATTTATAACATGATGAAATTTGACATTACAAGCACTTTACCATTGACATGCATGTAAAAATAAAATTATAACTGATTAATTGACATTATTTACTCGATCATTCGTGACTTTGTATTGTATAGATTCAGACTTATTACTAAAAACCTAATATATTTGTACACCAATTTCATTGGTAGGGCATAGAGCTCGACTAAAATGTATACATAAGACCTTTATTGTAATACCTGTGTTCACGAATAAAGATTGATTGATTGATTGATTGATTGAACACCGCTTAGTATTCTCGTCACAAGGGGCGATGCAAAGGGTCCTCGAGCCCGTATAATCTTAAGTGGCCGATAAAAAGCTTCGAACGATAAGGCCTGCATTTGCGATGCAGCTGAAGGATTGAACTGCTTTTATCCTTGAACAGACTTTGAAAGTGAAATTAATCCGGGTTAAAAAGATGGAAAATAGAAGTAATGAAATCCCAAAGAAGTAGGTATCTTCCTAAGTAGGTACTCGCATCCTTTTGAAAACAACCACGCTAGTTTGTATGAGCCTTTTAGCTTTACGATTCAGGGGTTCTAAGATTAGATGCAAATTATTTAATTGATTTCATGTTATCAAAGCATAATTTACCCTACCTACTTATGAGGAAATTAATGCCTATAATAACTACTTTTGTTTACTTTGTTAAATAACTGGTGAATATGATCTCTGCTCGCTAATAAAATAAAATAAATAATAAATAAATAGTGTTTTATTTCAGGCAAAATACCCATATACAAAAATAAATAAATAAGTAAGTAGGTAGTAAAAACATTAAAAATTATCAATAAAAATTATCATTAAAAATTATCATTAAAAATTATCATTAAAATAAAAATAAAAATAAAATATCATTAAAAATTGTCATTATCATTATTATACATTGTCTTTCGTCATTTTTTATTCTCGTTTAGGTGAACAGAAATCCAGTGCACAAATATGGGACTCGTTAGGTTGCACGAGACAACCCTCAAAATGCTGTTACTGGAGCGTCTCAAACTTTGCCAAAAAGACGCGACTCTCGACCTCATGATGGCGTAAAAGTCCGGGACCCTCGCTTCGGCAAACATGCTCGAGGCACTGCAATACCTTGGCAGTTTCATAAGGGTTCGGTACGCATCATTGTACTGAACCCGTAATGAACCGTACATCTTTTTTGTGAAGTTGCACCAGAGTTGGCAAGTGTACATTGACAAGCAATAAGCCCTAAACAGAGTGTTCTTTACGTCCTTGGTGCACTTCACAAATTTGCGCGCGAGCATGTTACTCCTCACTGAGAGGGCCCTACGCTCTCTTTCTATGTCGCAGTCATCGTGAAGTTTGTCCGTCAAAATATGTCCTAAATATTTGAACTGCTTTACGACCTTTATGGTTGCACCATTCAAATACAGACTGGGTATGTTCCCCGGACCAGCTCCAGACCTGAATACCATGGATTCGGTTTTGAGTACATTATATTTCAGTCCGTGAGCATCAGCATAATGCTCACAGACAGACAAAAGTTTCCTCAAGCCTTTGATCGAGGGACTCAAAAGAACCATGTCATCAGCATAGCTCAAGCTATTCACGCAGACATTGCCTAGGTGACAGCCAACTTTGGTTCTTCTGAGTTCCGCAATCAGATCATTGATATAGAGGTTAAAGAGGTCCGGAGAAGTCAACCCTCCCTGGCGCACACCACAGTCTAACCTGTAACCACTAGATAGCGTGTCACCCCATTTCACTTGATTGGTTTGGCCTCCGTACCAGCCCGCAACAGATCTACAATTCGGTGGGGTACTTGTGACTTTTTTAGCTTGTCCCAGAGGATTTCATAATTCACCAGGTCAAAAGCTTTGCTCAGGTCTAAGAAGCAAGCATGCACTGAGGTTCTCTGGTGGGTGTAGTAGGCAATCGTACTCTTAAGGCTAATAATCGCAGAGTCTGTTGAGAGTCCAGGTCGGAAACCAAACTGCGCATCGTCAATTTTTAAATTCTTTTGCAGTTCAGGCTGTATGAGACGCTCCAGCACCTTGCCTATAACCGTACCGAGTGAAATTGGTCGGTAGTTACTAGATGCACTCAAATCGCCTGTTCTATTTTTGACGACTGTAACTACCACAGTTCTCATTAAAAGTTCCGGCAGGTAGGCGTGTTTGACACATAAGTTCAAAAAAGCACATAAATGTGAAAACAAATTGCCGCTTCCCCAAACAAGGTGCTCCACACTAAGACCATCGTGTCCTGGTGACTTACCGCGCTTCATACTCCTCACTGCTGAGATTACATCTTCCAGCGTAAATGGTGGCAGTGGAGTCACTGCCACCATTTACGCTGGAAGATGTAATCTCAGTGACTGAGTAGTCACGATGGTATCATTGTTGAGCTCGCAATCCGCATGCAGGGGGTCAACTTTAAACTTACTGGCAAATAAATCAGCTATTTTACATGTTTCTTGCAATCCATCAACAGAGACCGGAAGGCTCTGTTTAAAATTAAACTTTTTAGTCGCGTTCCAAAACTTAACAAAATTTTTTTCTTTTCTATGTAAGGCCAAAATATTCATTTTTATACTATCCTCATTTTTCTGACACCACTTGATTTTATTTTTAAACACCGAACGACTACTACGCATATTTTCAAAAATCAAACCTTGTAAAGGTCTACCGGCCTCCACCCAAACCTTGAAATGGTACCTAGCAGTTTGATGATAGTCCCTCACGTGGTAGTTCCATCCAATCACTTTTTTGCATCGCCTCTGTTCATCTAAACGAGAACTCAGTACAGCAGCAGTCTGCAATGTATCAACAATATAAGTATAATACGAATTTATTGACTCACAATATTTGACACAATGTTCGCAATTTATATTGTCTTCACAATCACACTTAAAGATATTAAAATCGTCACTTAATTTATCAGAACAATGTTTTTGGTATGTATTAATTTGTTCTTTGGTGCGCGTGCCCCATTTGATTCTATTCTGGTGGTTACTGGAATCGGCGACGGTTGTCTCAACAGTCATGCAAGTTATATCGCAAACAATACGCAAGGGATAGTGATCAGACCACATGACGTCATATATGACGTCAGCCGCTATCATAGTATCCCATGCAGCCTTTGTTGAGATGCAGTGATCCAGCCACCGCCGACATCCGTGTGACTCACTCATAAATGTAAACGTTTCTGAATTTAGTCCAAGCAAATTAAAATCGACACATTCCCACTCCATATCCGTACAAAACTTTATCAACTCAAGGCCAAACTTAGCGGAGGGATGCGCATTAAAATCACCCAACACATAAACACATTGTGCATCGCCTTCTTCTATAATTGCGTTTATCGCACCCAAACAATCTATGAACTTAGTCAGATTATCGGCGTTATCAACCGGCATATATACATTAATAATGATTACACATCCTATACCAGTCGATATTCGCACAGCCGCTAGGCGGTCGCTACTACAACTAATAGGTGAGACATACGGAAACTTAGTTTTGTTCCACATAATGGCTAAGCCCCCATACGGCCTACCCCTTAATACCCCTGCTGAAGTATCGACAGACGACTTGGCTACACACCCAAAATCCTCATTAATTTCATTTACAAAATTTAAGTCGTGGGGTAGCAACCAAGTCTCCTGCAGTAAAACAATGTCATTACTTATTGTGAGTTCACGTACACCTTGCTTTGATCGCTTAAGCGATTTACAATTGTAGGACAGTATTGATATAGTAGATAACTTACAATCCATAGTTAATTATTTAGATTCTTTATTCCTCTCGCCATATACTCACGGAATCGCCTAAACCTGACGCCCACAGGCCAAAACTCGACATTTAAAAATGTTTCAAGCCTACTTCTATTTATTGTAATTTTAAAAGAAACAAATTCCGTCTCGTGTTTCTGTGTCAGTAGTTCCACTTTAACACAATTTTCACCCATGTCACTGACATATGTCTGAATGTCATCCATAGTAGTTGCTTTGTTCAATCGAGACACGTAAACTGTCGAGGTCAATTGAGCAACCTGCAGTTTAGTCGAGCCTTGACCAATGCCACTCATGTTGGAAAACTTCTTCCGCTTCTTTCTCTCTACTAACGTAAATTTAATTTCATCGTCAGTCTTAGATTTATCGGCATTATTTGTTTGCACTGTGTTAGTTAATATGTCTCTGTATAGCGGGGTATGCGATAAGTCAGCTGTTGTTTGTGGATCAGGTGACCTTGAACTCAAGCTCATTATCGGTACAGGCGTATTAGTAGGTGTGAGCGAACGCGAGGATGCGCCTTTAACTTGCTTCCTTGATTCCATGGATGGTGCGAGCGAGCGCGAGGATGTGCCCTTCACTTGCCCGCATCCTTTCTCCGTAATACAGCTAGCTGCTTCTACCCGCACTTGCTCACATTTATGTTCTTTAAGTTCAATCACCATATGTTTTAATTGATCTATTTCAGATTTTAGGATCTCCATATCCGAGGATGCCGTTGTGTCCTTAGTCACAACACCCCTATTGGCTTTGATAGAAGCCACTTCAGTTTTCAATATAGCCATTTCTTTTAAAAACGCAGTCACATCTACATAGTCAAATGTTACAGGTGGCAACTTATTTAGATTTCTCGCTACGAATACTGGAAGGTTGTCAGGTTCAAATTCTTTAATGATCTTAATAATATCTTGCAAGCTTCTTTGTTCAGAACCATCTTTACGTCGCATAAGCTTTTTTGTCGGTGCTAACAACTTATACACGATAGATCTGGCCGTTTCCACTTCCTCATTAGAATAAGTACTGAGGAAAATCTGCAGTATTCCAGTCTCAGGTAAAGTGTCTATCTTATGGCTCACAAACGCCAAGAGTTCGTTAACCACCACTTTACACTGCTTACAACGATGTTCACACTCACTTGACTTGTCAATATTAGAACCGCCCGGTAAGTCACTATTTGGCGAACGTATCATCGGCATTGTGCGATTGAGCGACGCACGCCGCGGCTAGCATGCGACTGACAATGACAATGGAGTGATAATAATGCTTTGCAATCATACTCCGTCGCTATACTGAGCTCTAAACACAAAGCTGACACAACTTAACAAATGGCTAAAAACCTTAATATCAAAGTTATGAATTAAACAAAGTACTGTTTAATTTTGCTAATCGAAAAATGGATAAGAACCTTTGACTTTTAGTTTATTAACTCAGTAATGCCCGTTTTTTTTATTTTTTTTTACTTTTACTTTTTTTTTCGATTAAATATTTGTCTTGGGGGTACATAAATGATAAAAAGAAAAAAATATTTTAGAAATAAATTAAAAGTATGAAAGAAAATAAGTGTCCATATGGACACGCTAAGCATTTACAATATCAAAAAATACAACTAATTGGTGAAAATCTAATCAGCATAAAATACAATTTTAGACAGTAAAGAAATCATTATGGTAATACAATACCTACTACTTTATATCGTATGATGCAATGCATGAATAGAAACATAGGAACTTTACGCGTCTTCATGCATTCTGTGCTACAACAAAAGATTTGGGGTTGCAGTAAGGATCCACGAATCTTTTGTTTTTCTTTCTATCGTTTGAATATAGTGATCCATTCTGTCAAATCGATATGTGTTGGTCAGTGAAGAGGTGGAAACACTGGGTCTGGTGGCCCAGTAGAACAGTGGTGGCCCAGTAGAGCAGTGGTAGCCGAGTAGAGCAGTGGTAGCCGAATAGAGCAGTGGTAGCCGAGTAGAGCAGTGGTGGCCCAGTGGTAACGGCCGTGACTTACGAGTCGTAGGTCGTAGGTTCGAACCCTGACAGGCGCTTTACTTTGTATAAATTATTTCATAACCACTCAAAAACGGTGACGGAAAACATCGAATTCGAAGACATGTGACATCTACCCACTCGCACTGGGCCCGCGTGGTGAATTACCACTCCCTCTCACAGAAAGGAGGCCTGTGTCCCAGCAATGGGTACATTATAGGCTAATTATGCTATGAACACGTGCATCTAGCATCCAAGTCATCAATGACCAATACCATTTTTACCCTTTATATTTATTCTATACATATTTATATTTTCATCCATTCTGTCTACCCCTCCCATACATTTATTCTAAACGCCAAAAAAAATGTGGTCATAGCACTGAATATTTGATCTTTTCGGGAGAACCGCTTCATGTTGGAAAAATATCCAAAACATAACAAAAATATCGAACACTTCATTTAGCGTCCAGCTGCCTCCTAACTGGTCGATATCAAAGATAGATTAGATATAAATATAAAGCTATGACAAGTGCTTAGCGTGTCCATATGGACACATCAAGTTGAGAGCGATAAAACCTAACCATACAAATATTTCATTTGTTGTTTCAGTCTATACAAACAAGGGTCAATAGTAAGTAAATAGTTTACAATGCAAAAAACCATTACATACTGTATAAATACGGTACAAATATACTCACTCTCTTCTCGAATATTTTTTTTGTGAATTTATAACTTGTGAAAAATTCTATGTAAATTTCAAAGTTTCGCGCCACCAGTGACATACAATGACAGGTGGCACTGTATAGAGCCGAATGACATCAAGGTTTTTTTTTTAAACATAGATTAAGTTGCTAAAATGAGTTACCTGTTTCACTACTAATTACGTGTGCATTTGGACACACTAGGCATTACTGGATGGATCAATTCAATGTAATAAAAGTTTTACTTATATTATTAATTACTCTTCTGTGATGGTCCTACACAACTCAATTAAATATTGCTGTAATTTTATCAAACAAGCTGAAACTAAGCTTTGTACGCGTCACGGACACGTTGGTCGAGCCCGTTGACCAACTTTCCCGCGACCCTGGCAGGCATCGGCCCTAGCGGACTCCGTCAGATGTGCTGACATGGCTTTAAGACACCTATATCGTTATCAACAAATAAGTCCAGAAATAAACATAAACAACATAATGGGCTTTGTCCAGTCTACTCTAGACGTCTGGAACCGAAATCCTTCAAACTTCCATTGTCAACTCCTTTTAACAACATTTTTTATTTCGATAACAGAAAGTGTTGTGTTTTTAGGAAATAATATCTAAGACAATCACAAAACATCCACCACATATGGCAGGTATATTATGCTTAGTATCCTTATCGCATAGGTACAACTACCGGTGATGATAACGTGTGAATGCCAGTAAAAAAAAACATTTTTTTGTTATGATACCTCGCTTTTACTTTTCAAATACGTCTTTCAACAGAGCACGTCTGCAAGGGAACAACATAGTTCGGTGCCATTTGTTTCTACGTTTATCTCCCTCACTATGTTGTCGACAATCACCATGGAGAAGCGCTTCGCTCGGAAACCGCCAAGTGGCATGAGGTTCATACCGAGGCCTAACGAATAGATGAAGCGACCGGTGGGGTCTGCAAGCATTCAGATCTTTGTTTTTGTATTGTCCAGTTCCGCCCAAGCACCCATGACGTAAGTGTCATTGACCGAAACGCACATGATCTCATCAACACCGTTTTTCTTCTTGGTATCAGCAGTCTTCACGTACCCCGGGAGGTGGGTTTTCGAGCAGCTAGGAGAAAAAGCACCAAGCACGTTGAATAGGACACATTCCTTCCACACACAAAATTATGCATTTGTATTACATTGTTGGGGAAATCCTCGTACAACTCACAACGCGGCAGCGCGTCACCCACTCCTATAACTGCGGGTGCTTGGTGGATGCTGCGGCCGCTTATTTGCTTTACAAAAAATTATAATTTTTGAAGCAGCAAGAATCTCACTCTCACCTCTCACTTCTCACTTCTCAGTTCTTGCTGCTTCACGAATTATAATTTTTTTGGAGAGAAAAATTTTCTGTCAGCTATTATTGTTGAAACAGATTTTATAAATATAATTTGTTATAATCAAATAAAAATCATAAAACTTTGCTATAAAAACTTGACAGATGAATCACGTCAATGCGCTGAATCGTCTTTATACCGACGACAATCTAAGAAGCCCTATTTAACGTTTCTCATTATACATGCCGCGATAGCTTTGTATAGTAAGAAATCGAAATATCAAATTCATTATCCTAATGAATCACTATGTTATACATACACTATAACAATGAGTATCATTCGTAAGCACCAAGTTTCACTTTATATTGAAAAAACGCACTCAAAAACACGAATTATTCGTTGATTCATATTCCGACAGAACGTTATTACAATGTCATGTCTTATGCACATATTTCATCATATAGATAACAATATTTTTTATCTGTCTGTTTCAGTGTACTAATAATATCCGTCAACAAGTTTCGCATTAATCTCAATTACTTATTGGTATTTAATTTTAGCTTCTATCAATTTTTATTTTTTATTTTGTTTCCCACCGCACGTTTTCTCCACACATTGACATTGGCAGAATTGTCGACATCGGCACCATTGCCATAAGGAAAAATAGAATAGTCTTTGGGTTCGTTGCTGTAGTGTTGTGACCGTTTTGTCGTTTTTTGACCGAATAAAATCGATATACTGAAAAATCTATAGGTACTTTTTCAAACATTACATTATGAAAAGAGAAAAACGTATAATTACTCTATTATGAAATGTTAAAACATATAAAAACAAAATCGATCGAAAGAAAATTATAACGGAAGACTTTAGAAGAGATGTACATTCTGACAATATGATGGAAAATGAATTTATTATAATGGTAACCGACGAACACAGTTCAACTGATGATATATAATTTTTCTGGATCATCCGAAGTGACGAAAGTGAATATTTTTTTTACAAAAGTGAATTTATTTATTTACACGTCGTGATCATGATGATGACGTGTTATAAAAAGATATGCCTCGAGAATCAGCTTTAAGCAATGTAGGTAAATGATCGATTTTAAACTCTGAGTATGATAAATCAATATGTCTCAAGAATCGGTTATTAAAGCAACCGATATTTTTTTCCCGTCACTACACTAAATATTTTGATAGGTGTCAAATCGGGCTTCTTAGATTGTCGCACGTATAGTCTTTAAATGTGGCCTGTATTCAAATTCAAAAATAAATGCTTTTAGGCTATGTTTACATGACAATAAATTGGATTTATAAAAATTATAGGTATTAATCAACATTAATTAGCTATACTATATTTGTTTATAAGTAACGCCCAAGTTTGTTTAGTAGGGAATCTACTTTTCAACAGTAGGTGTATAACCCGTTTATGTATTTAAAAAAACATTTGATGTTCCAATCGAAATAAACATTCCCTTGAACTAGAATTCTTGCTTGAAAACTTGGAAGGTAATTCTGTATTTTGGGAGTCAGAAAAGCTCATGTTTATGTAAGCTGCACAGTAAAACAGCTTGAATTTGTCGAAGTAATTTAAAATTATTTCTTTACATTTAATTTATTAAAAAGTAGGTAAAATCATAATTTTAATTCTAAAATAATCGTATCCACCTTCGAAGGCTGATTAAAGTGAATAATAGCCAGTTAAGCACTAACTCTTTCTTTTTTAGTAGGTACTAGCAACATCAGCAGAAAAATCAAAAAAAAAACAGTCGGCGAAAAAACTCGTTAAGTCAAATTGAGTTTGGCCGAACCTAGTAAAGCTTTGCCAAAGCCCTATACAAATCTTTGAATGGAAATAAGAAATTCGGGTAATCTTGTTTGTGGAACTGTTATATCTGCTCATTTACATTGTGATACAGATATTATATCATCATATATTAATCCATGTTTGTACTCCTCTTCAAATTACAAAACGGAGTACCTGAACTATTAAATTGTACACAACTAAGCAACACTGAATTGTGAAACAGAAATTGCCAAGTTCCAAGTAAGAAGGAAGCGTAAACGATGTCGTGTAAATGCCTACTGAAACTGGATCATTATTGATCTGCCTGCAATTCGCCATCAAGGAAATAATATTCATTCCATTTCTGATTAACTTTCTTGAGTCTACTCACGCTCACCCACTACTAATATCTTAAAACAAATAGAGCGTAAATGACAAATGACAACCGAATTTTCTTGTTAACCGTTTTTATAACTAGTGTCAGACCTTTAGTAGGCCTCATTAGTGAAGCACCTAACTGATACTCTTTAGCTTCGTTCCAGAATGTTCAACATTTATGAGGCAGTTCTCGAGAGGTGAACGCTTTGCTCTCAAGTGATCTCTTCACTCCAAGGATTTTTTTTAATGATATGTCAGAATTCTTATAAAAAACCCTTTTGATAAAAAGAGCTATTCTGGGAACTCATTTCTTTCGTAAAAATCTAGAGGATAAATCAAAGAAAATTGTCTTTGTTCTTGTAAACTTTAGTTCGCTGATTCTGTTGCGAGAAATACGTTTTTAAAGGTTCGCCAGGAAACTACTTGAGACCGGAATCACATCATGGTCATCTTAATGCTTTATTAAAGAATTTATCCCCTATATTATACATGCGAAAGTGTTTGTTAATCTTTCACGCAGTAACAAACCAACGTGATTTTTTTGCATAGAGGTAATAGTTTAGTCAGAGAGTGACGTCTATTAAAGGCATAATTCCTCTGGAATAGACCACGGAACCGAAGCCGCGGGTAAGAGCTAGTCTGTTATATTTAGGCAGGATACAAAAACTTCACTAGAAGAAGAAAATCCATTTATCTCCATAAATCCATATCAACGTGGTTATTTTCACATCGACCGGTCCTGAGCTTCTCGCATCAAGCGGATACCTGCGGCCTTAATAAGGCCATCGGTCCACTCTGACATCAGTGATGTTTGGGAGAAGGCCTATGTCCAGAAGTGGACCTCTTGCAGCTGAAATGATGATGGTGATTTTCACATACATAGTTAATACCTCAGATTACTGGAGATTGGGGTTCAAAATGCTGGGGTAAGTATGTTGTTCCGGCACGAATAGCTTGGTTTTACATTTACTAAAAACAGATATTTTTTAATAACTTTGGTACCTATCTATGAAATGAGTTTCCAGTCTGTGCGTAATTCAATACTGTGCCAATCACGTGCGAAGCCTCACAAATGCACCTCATCTTCAGACGCTAATGTTATTCTTATTCATAGCGCGTCTGCAAACAGCTTAACAACGTATGCACATTGCACTCGTTTTTAAAATGAAATTGCGTAGGAAATATGTAATACCACGTCTAACACTAGTTGGATATCCTTATACATATTATAAAACAAAGTCCTCCGCTGGGTATGTCTGTCTGTCTGTACGCGATAAACTCAAAAACTACCGAACGGATTTTCAAATGGTTTTCACCAATGGACGGAGTGACTCATGAGAAAGGTTTATAATTCATTACGGTTTTTTTGTAAATAGGCTCAAATATGACGATTATTGTTGAAGGTGTCGAGAGAAATCATGCCGACTTCGAGCTTTACTAGCGTGCGCCGCGTAAACCATAAGAGATACATAAAATTCATGTTCTACAGGATTATACATCTTAAAAAGTTCATCAAAAAGTCCTCAATAGCATATGTTTAGCTTCTAAGGATGCCCAGTAACCACTTTTATATTTTAGAATTTGATTTAAAAAAAAAAGTTATTTCTGAAGCTATTTTTACCAATATTGTATTAATCCTTATTCAATAAAGTATGTTATTGAAATTGGACATTTAATTTAAATTAAAATATGCCGTGACATCATATCATTTAAATGAATACTTTAAAAGATATCACAGATTCTAAATTACGCGTCACTAAATTGGTTGATGGCGGTGGTCGTAGCGCTAGGAGTCATTTACCTTTTCCTCGACTATTAGGTATGTAATCCCTGTAGTTAGTTCATGGGATATTTTCCGACATCCACGCGGGCGAAGCCGTCGGCAAAAGCTAGTTGGATATATTAATTAACATATGCGTATAATATGGTCGGCTTTCAATGTCATCAGAGACGCTCAATATTTATAATATAGGTACCTATTATAATTACTAACTTTGCTATATGAAGGTACGTAGATACAGTTAATTTAAAGTAGGTAGGTACTAGTTTTAATCATTTATTGCCCAAAGCAAATTCACAAAATATCCAGGCTTCGCGAGTATAATCTACTATTCCAAAATTATAATCTGTCATTACCGCCGCCATACATCACATTACGAAGCTTGTTCGCATACTGTAGCTATGTTCACGTATTGTGTGAGTAGGTCCATTATAGGGAATAGTTGGCCTGTTTGTTGTGATCGCGTGTATGAGATAACTTTGTGTGTCGCTCGTGATTTATGCGGTAGTACCAAGATGAGCAAGCAAACTTGGTACTATAGCATAAATATAATGGATTTAATATGTTTATAGGTCTCATGAATATAAAATATACCTAATATGGAGATAGACGGAGTTTGAAGGACAGATGATCAAGAGGTTTTATCGGTTTGAATATTACATAATACCTACATATTATCGCGTGATCTCTGAATCAAAAGCTCCTCGTTCATGTTAGAGGCATCTTCATTATGAAGTCAAATCATGTAGGTCTCATATTGTAGCCACCAACCCGTTCCACTTTGATAAACATTTTTCGAAGAGAATCGATTTCTTATAACGAGTCTCAACCAACTTAGCTTGTTAAATAAAAGTATTATGTGATATATCAGTGGCGAAGCTTAACATTTTGTAGGAGGGAAAGCCAAGGAAGAAATTGTTCAGTTTTATAAATAGTCATACAATTACGTCAAAATTATTTAATTTACGCAGAAATAAAAATCATTCCTTTACTTTACTGAAATTAACACCAACCAATAAACAAATATTTTATTAAAATATCTAAACGCAGAACCTGGGACGGTAGCTATTGACTTACCATACTCACCAGAATATGGTATTTCTATTTCTATAATTATGCTAAATAGCAGGATTTTGGTGACAGTGGTTTGATCGTTTAAATTATTAAGACTTTTACTACCTCTTTTTTTAGAGGGGTATTGCAGGACAAGACGTTCATTATTATTGACTAGCTGTCGCCCGCAGCTTCGCCCGCGTGTAGGACGGAAATTTTCTCACGGGAACGTACTACCGGCATAAAAGTATCCTGTGTTAATCCTGGTTATAAACTACGAGTACATGTGTGTCTAATTTCATCCAAATCCGTTTAGCCATTTTTGCGTGATTGAGTAACAAACATACAAACTTTCACATTTATAATATTAGTAGGATTAAGTAGGACTATATTATTTATTTATTTATTTTATTATTTATGTACACACAGTAAAATACATAGAGATACGACATAATTATAATTTGAGTACAAAGGTATTATATTATTAAGCAGATTGATATAGTATACATATATTATAATTATTAATTATAGTAGGAAGTAAGATAACTTAGTTTTGTTCCATCAAATCTAAAACATTTTGAAGAACTCCTGTCCCTTGAAACCCAAGAGTTAATATTCTAAAGCTTTGGAGCCACTGCCTATTTGTATTTGCAACATGTTTTGTATGAATAAATATGATGTATTAGCTTATTTTTGATGGCAGTTAAAAGAATCCACTACGTTTTTTTGAGAATTTTGCTTGCATGGCAACATTAAAATCTATTAATGTCAGCTTCAAATCAGAAATGTCTTATTTGTCAGTCATATTTCGATGTTACTATACTCTGTTTTGTCTTGAAGTGTCGTTTTAAATAGTTGTGGATTAGTTTGTTTACCTACCAGTTTTATTTGTTTTATGAAGTATAGAATACGAGGTTTGTATGTAGGTAATCCAGGTGAGCAGAGATCGTCGAGTCTAATGCAATGCCATAGGTTACAGTTCATGCTAGTATGTGTGATGACCATCGTATGTCAATGCCGACGACAAGCGTGACCACCGCGTCGGCCACTCAGTTATTCGAAAAAGTTCTTCTAAGATAAGAATGTATAATAAAAATGCTCTATTCAATTATTCAAATGTTTTAATAAGCCGGCCAATATAGTAAGATATCATGATGGGATGCGCAGCCTCCCCAGCCTGAATACTTTCACAGATCTGAAATTCTACATTCGCCTTTGAAACTTGCAGATATTAGGAAGATAAAGGCAAAGACATATTAAATACCTATTACGTAAATGACATCACGACTGACAGTTGTCCCATTAAGCCCACTGACAAGTATTGTCAGTGATAAAGCCACGTATTCAATGGATACTTTTCCCTCCAGTGGCCATTATTGGAACTATTCATTTCCGCCATCTTTGAATGACATATACTGTTTACTCGTTGGTTTACTACATTGTAACTCTTTGGTTCAGAGATCAGATGGTTCAGATTATAAGGAGGCCTTTTTTTTTGTTGGCAATTTATCAAATAACTTCTCCCGCTCCAGGCGGACCGGGACGGCGTGACAGGACTCTTACTGACTAAAATCCACCCGTGTTCCTTGAGTTGCCTTTTCGTTGCCAGGGGCAACGGTATCCCTTTTGGACTTCCCCGCGACCCCGGCAGGCATTATATGGGGTTTTGCCATTCTTTAAATTATTATTGGCATATATCGAATCGACTGAAATTAATTGAATAGGTAAAAATAAAATAAAATGCGTGTTATTCCTCTATCTCGATCTTGCTGACAAATGTTTCTGTTTGTCTGTCTCAACCATAATCCTATAGATAGCGAGCTACTGTCGTCCTTAACAAGCCGTGTCACATGACTCAGGTGGCCGTAAGTGACGTCATGACGGGGTCGCTATTGTATGATTTTTTTTATCGCAATTCTGACGTCGTGGCGCCGGCTTATTTAGAACAATTTGTGTTGTTATTGGAATTCAAAGCTAAGAATAGGCGTATTTATTGTTTGAATATTATAGTATTTTAAATACCTGTAGTAAATCTGTAGCGGCATCTACATCGCTACATGCGAACTACGCATCAAAGACCTGACGTCACACAACATCCTGACGTCACACAAATCCTGCATCGCGCAATTAGAGTTTACCGCGCGATAAACATATATACAAGCTTCCCGACTTCAACCTCTGGGCAGTTGCCCGCCAGACATCACACCCGTCTGGTCGGAGGATCCTCCCTTTTCTATGGGGGATGAGTGAACTTTACACCCTGTTCCTTAAACCCCTAAATATCTATATTATTTGGCTATCGTAAACACGACTGAATGTTTTATTTTTCAATGTTGGTAGGTGAAGTTGCTCTTCCGATCGTCCGAAGGGAAGCCGATAGGAATGGGGTTGTTAGCGCGCTACGCCTCTGATGAATGATCTGTATTTCTCATTCAAACTAAAGTCAGCAAACATTCTTCTACGTTAATATCATGAACTACAGCTCAGACTTCGGACTTCGGATACTGAATGTTTGCTTAGCTCAGACTATTTCGCAGCGCGGGACTGGTATTTATTACAACTTATCTTTGTTTGTTTCTCTCAGCTCTGTATCTAAATAGTGGATCTCTACGTAATAATTCGTAAATGTTGCGAATTTATAAGAATATTGTTAAGTTCCAAGCAGCATCGGTCCATAGGTTTGCTTTACTCAAAAACGCGAAATAAAAAATAAAAAAACATTTTTTATTTCAAAACTCTTCACTGGCAACTTTTTTCCAGTTGCTAAGAAGAGAATCTCCACCGACAAAAAGTTATAAGTTCGTTATTCATTTATAGTCCGTACCTTCGGTCGTCGGGCGGATTGTGCTTCCGGGACAAAGCGACGCAAGTGGTTGTGTAAGTTTTCTATATGAAAACAAAACATTAAAGTAAAATTCCGTAAATTGTATTTACTCTTGAATCTAAATAACAAGAATTGTGGAGTCTTCTTTCTTCGGATCATTAAAACTTACAACATGATAATCGATTGATAAAATATATCTTGAGCAGTGGTGGCCCAGTGGCAACGGCCGCGACTTACGAGTTGTAGGCCGTAGGTTCGACCCCAGATTGGTGCTTTACTTTGTGTAAATGATTTCATCACCACTGCTCCCAAAACGGTGAACGAAAACATCGTGAGGAAACCGGCAAGTCCTGGAACAAAAAATTCGAAGACATGTGACATCAACCAACCCGCACTGGGTCCGCGTGGTGTATTCTCTATCAAGGGTTTCCTATAAACTAACTAACTAACAAACTTTAGTTTAAGTAAGTGTATCTTACCTATACTTTCACTGCTGGATTTAAGCTTGAAAGTTTTGCAAATAAATATTTCTGATGCAAACTGAGGCTGTTTAATGTTAATGATTTTCCGCGAAAATATTTTCCCATGAGAGTATTCCATCAGTGAATATATTCGGTTCGTTAGTTGGGTATACTAACGAACCGAATATATTCACTGATATGGTATCAAATTAAAAGTATAGATATTTTCTTCATTCATAGTATTTTATCAGACTATGTTTTTTTGGGTCCCTATAAAGAACTCGTATAACAGCTATATCATATCGTTTTGAATTTTCCCTGGAAGTTATTTTAAATTCAGAGTAGAAAGCATTATGCTGGCAGATAGCAGAATCCTTTTCACCGCGTAGTTAGCTAATCTATGTTAATTTTATTCTACGTTTTAAATGTTAATAGTCAACTCTGCATGTTTCGTACAGCATGACTCTCGTGGAATAGCACAATTTTTCAGCCAAAATAAAGTTCACCAATTACCATACTATGTAATTGCTGAACTTTATTTTGGATGATTTTACAGTAGCGTTCATAAGTCCTTTACCAATGTCACAAGGCAATAGCTTCAGTTTGACTTACGACCTTCTACTATAAGTTGTTACAATACTATAGACACGCACACACACTCGCTTTGTCTGCAACTCATAGTAGTACATGATTTCTACAACAAAATATATGGTATGCTAGCTCAGTGGTTAACGTGCTTTGGTAAGTGTGTGTGATTATGGCGAGCCGAGGGTTCGAATCTCACCTGTGGTTTGTTTGTATATTTTTTTAATAATTACTGTTTATAGTTAATTGTTTATTTTTAATATTGACTAGTAGTAGTTCGATAATCATTCGTTTTTGTTTCATTCATGTTTTTCACAAAAATAATAAAGTTTAGTAGGTAGACTACAAAAAACGAAGTAAATTATTTCGATTTCTGTGAGCTGTTCGTTACGAGTATTCACCTTTTTTTTTTTTTTTGAGTGTGGGAAATCATTAAATGACTTCTCCCGCTCTGGGCGGAGAGGGAGGGTGTGTCAGACTTTTACTGACTAAAACCCACCCGGGTTCCTTCCGTTGCCCGTGTGCCGGGGCCGCGATATCCCTTTCGGATAAACCCGCAATGCCAGCAGACGAGTATTCACCTAATAGAACGTTATTGGTTCGTGGTTATTGTTGGTAATCTATTAGCGGTGTTCTGGTTATTATTTTCAAAATGCAGTCAAATATAAATATTGAAGCGAGATGAAATATTTTTGCGCTGCGTAAAAGTGGATATAATTTACACAAATATCTAATGAAACCGTATTAAGTGTGAGCGTTATCATTTAAATATTTCATATTTGACTAAACATAAACCTAAATCAAAGATATTGTTAATCCTTTTACTCAAAAGATGCCTTATTAAATAAAAAAGTTTAATTCGATTAGTTAATGATAAATAATTATGACTTATGTGTAATAAATACAATGTTATGATAAATGATAAATGATTTTATTTCTGTAAGTGGGTTTAGACAAAACACTTTTACACGTCAATCATATTTTTTTAAACTAGATGAGGTCGGCGTTTCCTATCTGACTACTCCGAGAAGAAAGGCCGAAACAAACCCAGAGGTCACAGTCTCTTTTAAAGTCCAGACATAATCTTGGTCAGACCATGTGAAGATCATGTAGATTGGTGTTTGAGATGGTCTTTTGAGGAATGAACCACAGAGATTGAGCGGACCTGTCCAGTCAGTGCACGCATTTGTCAGTGACCGTGCAGCTCAACTCAGAACTTAAGGAGTTCAACGACTCGACGAACAATTCAATTCAATTCTTTGTTCTAGAGAAATACTGTGAGTCTTATTATCGAGGAGCAGCGAAGTCACATAATGAATATGAAATAAATGGTTTCATACCAACAAGACATTTTTCTGAATGATCAAACACTTTTATTTTGTTATCACATATCACGCATTTTTTATTCTCAAACCTTTATTGCAATAACAACATTAATAAAAAAGGCAGCAATTTTCTTAAAGAAACGCGCTACTCTATACGAGATTTTTTACTTTTTTCAAATAATAATATATAGCCCTCTTTCTCTATCCTATCTTGCTGCGCCCAACAGGGACCACAATGATCTAAAATTATGTATATTTTTATCATGTACCTACCACCTATGTTAACATTGTGGAACGCAAATAAATATATTGAGTATTGAGCATTGAGATCAGAACCTAAGTCAGATCCATCACAGTCCGATGCCTGACGAAAACTGCTATCAGCACATATAATTTTCGTTTGAATTTTACCAATGCGATAAACCGGCCCAGGTCACGCGTATGATGAGTGTGTGTTACCATTTCTAACAAAAGAGACGGAAATATATTTTTGTTTCGTATAGTGCGAGGCGACACGACAGTGTGTGAAGTGCAAAACTGCGATCTCTGTGGTGTGTGTACCGTGTTGTTTGCACATACAGATAAACCGTACCGCGCACAGCAATAAGACTCATAACATGCCAATGCAGTTTTGAACGTTTTCTGCACCTAGACTGTGTCAGGATTATATATTTTTATGTATACAGCGATGTCCATAGAACACGCTTACTATTTTGTTAAATAAAATAAAACATTTCGTATAGTCACTAAAACCTAATCTAACATCTTTTTCTCGACTAACTCATATTCAGCTCTTTTATGTGTGTATAAAGCTGGCAGTTAATAAGTATTCCTTGACTATCCAAAACTACCTGTAATTGGCTTAATATAATAAATTAAAATAAATAAGTATTAAATGTAAGTGATAAATGCTTTGAGTCTGAGTATTCTATTAAATCAGGATCAGATTAACCGTCCTTATGCGCGTATACTGTCGTTCTCTATGGCCAAACAGTTAACTCTTAAGCGGTTATTAAAATAAGAAGCTGACATGATGTATGTGACTTATGAGTTCGACAAACAACTTCAACTGAAAGCTATTTAAGTACCTTCATTCACCTATATAGAATGTTGCAAACGCCACAGACGTCGAGTACGAAGCGTCACTTGACTCACTTGATATAAAATGTAAGAGTAGTCTGAAGTAGCAAGTCGTTAGCGCGACAGTGACGTGATCTTAAATCAACTTTGTACGAACATGCAATTTGTTGAATCTAGTGCAAGTTTGTTGGCGAGAAGCCAACTCCGCAAACAAACAGTTGCTTACGAACTACCCCAAATAAAACTCGCCTCTCGTTCATCGCATGGTGCTTCTCAAAATTATATTTCGTAGTATTTACATGTATCCAATTTCCATATAAGAGTGATTTTGGTAAACTGTATAACCGACATCAGTATTCTGTTTAGAAATAAACCAAATTGTATTGTAATACTGTGATCACCTGTGGAGTCACGTCACATTATTGGCAGTGTGCCAGCACGTGAGACGGGGGGGGGGGAATAACTCTCAACACAATCAATTACCTAGCTACCTGAACTGGAAGTGATTTTGCAGGAAACTATTAATTTTACTCTTGCGTATTAAAACCTAATTGACTATTAGCATGAGCGTACGAAAATTATGTCAGCATTTAATTTCGTTTATGCTATAATATTAAACGAGCAATATTTGTAAATATTTATGTAATCACGTTCTCGAAAACAGCTCTAACGATTTCGATGAAAGTTGCAATATGGGGGTTTATGGGGACGAAAAATCGATCTAGCTAGGTTTCATATCTGGGAAAATTCGTTTTTACTCCGTATTTTAACTCGAGCAGAGCTCGATCGCCCAAAGTTTAGAATAAGATGGCTATCTTAGAATAATGACATGGCAGTATGGAATTAGTAAGTACTTACTATCATGGCAGCATGGAATTACTAAATACCTACTATCATGGCAGCATGGAATTAGTATGAACTGTACATGGAAATAATATGAACTATCCTATACTATTAAATGAGCATTCGCTATTTTCACCCGAGCAGAGCTCATTCGACCAAGTACTGGAAATTAACACATATTTGGGCTTATTTACGTACGGGATAAACTGTATGCAATCAACTGAGTTGAAAGCAAACTAGCTTTTGCCAGTCGGGTAGTAAAATAGATTTTATTTGGTATTATTTATTTTATTATAACTACATTTCATAACGATCAAGTCTAGTCTGTGAAGTTAGTGTCATTTGAACCCTCTTTTTGTAATAAAAGACAAATGGAAAGAAAATAACAAGGCTCTCAAGATATCATTTTACTCCGAGACGAAAAGTTAGTAGAGTATCAGAAAAAACATTAATTTATCCAGAATTTTTTTTTGCGTGTTGAAAAGTCAGACAATCTATATGTATAAATGATCGAGTGAAGGGTGTTAATAAAACTGGCAAACAGTTCCATTAAATGTTATAATCAAGAACAACGGAAAGCACTTACAGGTGTTATGCATTTAACGCATATTAAACTGCTGCAATATCTCACTACAACCGTAGCTATTTATGATAAATGTATCTTTACAAGGCACTTTTGCAGAGACCGTATGTATTTTTTTAAATTCCGTTTGTTTATTCAGGTATAACTTTACAAATTAATTTCACTATGTAATATAAACATAATCTAAAATATTCCTATATGATGTTATTAAGAAAATGCTTTAATTTAACATATATTTTTTCCAAATCATTAACACTACTCGTTTAGGCGTGATCTTCAGTATAAAATCATTAAAATTCGGTTATCGTCGCCTTAATGCATGTTTTATCATGAAGCATGTCAACAAGCCACAGTAGCGTAGCATCCGTAGCGAGCGGCAGAAGCTACGCCGCTACGAGTAACCGCTACGCCGTAGCAACTAGCTTCGTGTATTTGAGCAGGCAGATAGGAATTCACGCTTGTGAACTCAGTCTGAGGATTAGTTTATAACACATTATCGGCTGGAAATCAGGCTATATAGCTAAAGTCAAACGTGAATAATAGAAAATTATTGTATAAAGTCTACGAAGGAAAACTTTTTATAAAATAATATTAAGCAGACTGCTGAATGTATCGGTTGGCTGAGATTTATAACTTTGGCGAAGTTTCACCACACATAAGTTTGTATGTAACAAATAAACTTATATTAGATCGGCTGGACGGCGACATAACGTTTATAAATTAATGAAATTACTTTAAATAATTGATCAAGTTTTTTCCAAGTTCAAATTAAATTAGCGAGCAAAACTCCGCAGACGTTATGGGTATCGAGTTCTAAACACGAGAAAATAATATAAAAAGCTTTTGTGTTCCATTTGTTGGCATCAAAGAACGCTGGTCTTGTAGTTACTTGAAGCGTGTGTTGTTTTTTTTTTTATTTTTGTTTTATAGGGGTTAGTTACCCATCACGTTTTCGTAGTTTCGCTAATTCAATTTGATATTATATGCTGTCAGATTACACAATACAACAAAACAAGCTATTTTAACTTTATGGCGAACCTGAAATAATCTTAATCGCAGTCTATAGTTAAATCCAAGGACGCATTTATGAATAATGAATGAAAGCTTTCACCGTATGTGAGGCTTGTCGTTACTATTCATACATGTTGAACTGTCACGCGTCAATTCTGGAATAAAGACTTGACATTTCAAAAGTCTTCCAATGTCAAGTAGACGAAATCAAATCATAACTTCATCCTTACATATATTATAAAGACGCAACTTCTCCCTGTGTCTGGCCGATAGTGTTAGCCCACAGTCGCACGGACGTAAAAACATCGCGGCGGGATTTTATCGCGCACTGGATTTTCAACTCTCGATATTGATCCGAGCGTTGAGAATCCAATGGGCTTGTACGCACTCTCGTAACAGTGCGTTGAAAAACACACTGTTGGATTTTCAACTGTCGGCGCTAAGCAAAGCGTGGAAAAACCAGTGCTCGAAATAAAATCGCCGGTGCGAACCTAGGCAAGGACAACTTCCATAAATGTACTAAATTAAAGTCGCATTTCGGGTCTGTCTGTGTGACCGCGTTGTTCTTCAAAAATACGCTAACGGTTTTTGATCCTTTTTATACCATAATTTAGTGAATATATTCATTTATTATAAATCAATATTATATTATTATTTGTTTGTTTTAATTTTTCATTTGTTATTTTTATAATTCATAAATATTTAACTTGCATATAATAATAAAGAAATCTCGATGTTTTGTCAAGTCGAAAAAACCGAGCGATGCAGGGGCGAGTCACTAGTATGCTATAAAAAACATAGCTAAAGCTCGTGCAAGATTTAAACGCTCAGTAGGTGTAAGTAGGGCGGAGAATTCCAGTGAGTGCTTCGAATCATCTCAGCTTTTAATTTTGACATTATACGATTGAAAGAAGAGGCCCTTATTACAAAGAAGGTTTGAGAAATATTTGAAGGATGAATTCTATCGGCACCCTCTTTTTATTAATCGCTTTTATAGACAGATAGAAGCACGCACAATCTTTATTTTATTTATAACGAAATACGAGCCTTTGGAACGCCTTTTCTTGTAATGGACAGACACTTTTACTTTTATTAGATTTTTATTTAAGCGTACTATTTACGTGTTTTTTTGTCCGTGATGTAAAATATCACTAAGAAATCGAATGTTTTCTTCAAAGTCTGATTATTTTTTTTTAAAGATCCAGCTACAACATCTGAAGTCATTTGTAATATTAATCGCACAAAATAATCATTAATTGTTAGCGATATTTACAAGAGTTAAAACTAAAGTTTTTATGAATCCGATATTACAACTCCTGTTGAACCCTATTTTATCTTAACAGCATCTATTGAGGTACCAGTCTAATGAACTACTTGTTTGCTCAATAAGATATTGTGTACCACAACATCAAACTTCACGGTAAATTACTTCATGATATTTTAATTACAAACTATGAAAATACTCTTTAGGCTTAATTTTGAGATGATTTTTTTTTTATCCGTCCCACAGAGCGGAGGCCAGTGTCCTAGCAGTGGGAATATACTAATGCTATACAATCCTGAAGGGGTTTTGATTTCAACTGTCCGCTCACCAGATAGGCTCAAAATATCCTTACGGTCCTTAAATTTAAGCTGGTAACTAAAATGAAAGACCCACCTTAAGCATCTAACATAACATCCCACCACCAATAAGGGTACTGAGCACTATCCACACGTTCAGAACACGTTTACGGCAGTATCTGATAGATTCGCAACAGAAACTAGATATGGTCGCCCTGAATGTTTCACTTATATGAAATACAATACAATACTTAGCTTAAAACATAATTCCTCTTACGTCAAAACAATATATTTGGTATGGTGGTTGCGCACGCTCGGTGATTTTCCGTCCTTTGCTGCCTGAAAAGTCAAACAAATACAGTTCAGCACAAGAAAATTATGGTAATAAATGAATGATGCTTACCTTCTTTTATTAACAGTGTACCTACTTCATCTATTGATATATGTACTTCACTTTCTTATTATCTTTCTTCACTATTTTATTATTATTTATAACTATTCATATGTTTTATTCCACACAGTATTTTTTTTTTTTTTGCATGTCTTAAAACTAAATAGCAGTCGGTGTATCTGTCCGCCGCGGTTGGCGGCCTGTTGCGCTTTGTGAGTGCACGAATCAATCTAGTCTAGCTAATCGTTAAGAACAGGTTTTGCGTGGCCAGTTCCTATTGTTTTCATATATATATTTTTTATTTTTGTAATTTAGATTTGATTACTAGTTTATTTATTTATTTAGAAGTATATAAATTATGTATTAGGTATGTTGAAACTGTTTTGTACTCGCCGTCACTTGTCCCTACTTATAGGTTCATTAGAAAACCAGCGTCAGACAGCATCTGCCTGGCATTAATGCTGAAATGAACCTTTTTGGCGCAGCCGTGAGGCACACACTATTATTATTAAAATATTATTTTCACTTTTTTTTAAATTTTGTATTTAGTGTTTCACAAACTGTGTCCAAATAAACATTATTCTTTCTTTCTTTCTTTCTTTCATCTATTCAGAAAAAGGTCCCCTATACCTAAAGCTGTTCCTTGCGTAGGGTCGGAGATCATGAGCCAGTGAATGAATGACGTATCTGAAGCATTCGCCTTGCTGAACATGACGCTCCTACTCCAATAGCTAGCAAGTCACTCGGGACTTTGACGTCTTTTCATTTCTTACGTAATTGAAATGAAAAGAAAATGTGTTGAATGTGTTGTCATGTATTTATTTTTATCTTTTGCTCGCAAATCCAAATCTTCTGGTTAAGACGATATATTTATTTAAAACAGGCTAAGATTCGAACAATAGTGAAAACAGCAGTAGGAGCCAAAATTTTACGATAATAGTTTTCACATTCAAAGTTGTTAACTATTTAATAACTATCACGAATGCTAGAAAAAAATCATGCTATTAGGATGGAAAACTATATGGTTCTGAAGATCTGGGGAAAAAAAACCTTGTGCGTCATTTTAAGTTCGAAATACTCAAAACATGTTTTGTTTTAGCCAAAGATAGCAGCAGACCTTACACATGTGTTATGTATAATTACGTATGTAGTTTTTAATCATCACTTAATTACCATGTGTTTGTAAACATAGGCATTAAGGCATATACGGGGTGGACGCCATCGATGCGAATTCAGAATCATGTACCGAATCAATGGTATCAGTTTTCGCGTCGATTTCCCTGCCACCCTGTATAAATGTTGCCTCTAAAAGCATATAAATAATCGTCATATTCCTATTTACAGAAGTAGTTTTAAGTTCATATGTTCATGTAAATTTAATAATTTCGAAGATATAATCTCCAGGTCGGGTTGATAATTGTTTGTCGTGGGAGGCAGCCGCGCCCTCGTTTCTGGCGAAATGCAAATAACTGTCACGCGGCGCCACAGGTGATCTCAGTATTGCATTAAAAGTGTGCATTTATAAACAAAATCCTACGTAATCCACTTTTTTTTAAATTGTATAAACAATTTGAACGCAATATAATGTTGGTAGCTTTCCGAACAAAGAGAGCCAAGTTTTATCTAGGGTAGTCCGGTAGTTCTTAAGTAAAGGTTTAATCCTGAAGATGGCCTAACGCCAAGAAAAACTACGCCACTAAGTTCTGAAAACTGATGACGCATTTTAAACTTGTCTCACCTTATTTTTCTCACCTTTATTGTTATCTTCTTAATATCCGAAATGGTGAAAAGAACCTTTCTAAAGACTGGAATACTGACAGAACTGGATATTATAGTAATTACATAAAGCTTCTTCCTACTTTTTATTCGTGATTTACCTTCTCGTTGAGAATACAAAGAGAAGCAGTACCTACTACATACAAGGGCAATTGCGTATTCGATTGAATTCACGTAAACATGTATTTTGATAATCCTTGCCTACACATGTTATTCAATAACTCTGATTCGAGAAACAGCGCATGATGTATTCCAGAATATAAATGAAGGCATAATAGTAAATCAATAGCGATAATATAACAGACATGTCGTCAGTGAAGTTCAACAGTACGTACGTCAAAAATGACTACTTTAAAGGAGAGTGAAACAACTGTATGAAATGAATGTAACTTACGCTTAAGGCCTTATTTTGTTCAATTATTAACACAAATGAACTCTGTGGTGATTTGAATCCGTGAAAATCCGAATAATCTTTTCCATTGAAGGAATTAATTATCAAATGACATTTAAATCTCAAAACACTCATAAAATGACTTACGCACTGTTAGAACTTCACTGAGGATGTGTGATGTGGTAGTTACGCATGTTATACGAGGATAGTAATTTCGGAGTAATAATCAAAACCTGAATAGTTTACAACATTTAGTCGTAAATGAACAAGATAAACTATTTCAATATTGAAGTCTAAAACTGGTTCTGAAATTGTTAATGAATAATTATTTTGCGACTACCCAAATTAATAACAAGAGGAATTTACTGCTGAGTCCTAGTTTCTAAATAGGTACAAAAGGACAGAAGTAAACCTACTACGGCTCAAACCGTTAAATAATATTTTCCTAAATAGGTAGGTAAAGCAGGTAGGTAACTAAGTGGTTATAAGAGACATTTATACTCAATGGCTGTACTTAATAAAGAGTTCGTGCTTTTCCAGTCCATTAGGTACAAGAAATTATTTAAAGCTTTGTAACTGTGTGGAGAGTAGTGGTGGAGCCGAGTCACGTAATCAAATGCCGGCTTGAGGCGAGGCACATCCATCGGTCGGGATCGGACCATATAATTGATTCTTGCGGGTATAATATGTAAAGCGTCCAAATTGAGTACACGAAATAATTTTCTGTTGAATTTTTGGAAACACAGTTGATAAAAAGGATTACGAAGTTATAGAAAAACTGGCTGATTATTCGCAGAATACTTTAGAAGGTTAAGCTACAATTGCTATGGTTGGTTCGTGGATGGATGACCATCCATTACATATAGGGACCCCCTCTGTGCCCCAGAAAGCACGTTAATCCGTTGACTGTCATTCGTAGATCTTTGACAGTCGTTAGGCGTGGCGCATGTCGTAGTCAGAAGCCCGAAAGTCTGACAACCAGTCTTACCAAGAGGTATCATGTTACCCAGTGACTAGGTTGTGGAGGTCAGATAATCAGTCATTCCATGTAAAATACTGGTATTCAGCTGCATCCGATTAGGCTGGAAGCCGAGCCGAACAAAGTTGGGAAAAGGGTAGGCAGATTGACACAGATATACATTCAACGATTGCACTCACTACCAAAATAGGCATACATTTTACCTACCAAAATAGGCATACATTTTACCTACCAAAATAGGCATACATTTTACACGCTCTTTAGAAGCTTATCCTATGTCCTTTTTTTACTATGTGCTTAAGCTGTTCTAGAAATAAATGAAAAACTTTTATGATTTCACTAGGTCATCTAGAGAGACGATGCTGTAAAGCCAAATTCAGAATATAAATCGAGTGAAGAAAGAGGGCAATATTGTATTTCATAGATCTCAAACCAAAGCCAAAATTCCCCGAAATATAGTTTACCTAAAATTTTAATAGTATTTTTACAATGCATTTGCTCGAAAAGAGCGTTTTCCAAGCAGTCAATTTGTGCGAAAAGTGTCACTTTTTTCACTAGTGCTTTTTACTTTTCTGTTTTTTTTAATATTTGAGGCCGTCGTCAGCCCGTCTCGTCTCAGATATTTTATTAGTTGAGAATGTTTTTTCACAAATTTGTATTTACAAATCAGATGATGATGATGACGATGGTCAAAATAAAAAAGTCGAAGTCGAAGTCGAAGTCGAAGTCGTTGTCGAAGTCGAAGTCAAAGTCATGAATTTTGTTTTTATCATTTATATACGTCGTCGTATGTTAGATGTTACACATCACAGGCGACTGCCGTAAGGCTCGCTCGTTTTTTTTTTTTATTTCCTCGCCCAATGCATAGTAAAACGTTGTATGATACACGTGCGTAAGATGATTTCCGCACTTATAGCATAAATAACTATTGTATACGTAGCTGGATGACACTATTTCGAAGACAATAATTATGATGTGGGTAAACTCGGCAGTAGATTTCCCAGCAGAGCATAACAAATGTGAGTTCTATTCGTATGCAGCTGTGTTCTAGAGTTCCTATTCAATATGCAACTGTGATTTCACGATCCGGGAACAGTTTAAGTAGTACACTTTTATTCTAGCTGCGAGTACGAAAACATAAAACCAGAGCCGTTTTCTAGACATAAACATTGAAATGGACAATGAACGGCACTTTTATGTATAGAGATTGGATATCACCGTCCCATCACTAGTTAAATAAAACACGAACATTTTCATTACTGGTTCAGTACTGGTCCGTATTGTTGAATTTATGGTCTCGTTAGTACGCTTCCTGCTGTTTGGGAACATTCGAACAGCGGACGTAATCAAAGCACACTATTGCTTTCACAATTCATAGTGTGGGTCGTAGAATGGCGGAATGTTCATACGTAAATATGGCTTTGTCGGTTGATTGTGGAATGAAGTTAATAACGGTTGGTGACTAAAAAAGCTTTTAATTCTGAATGCCTTGAATAGAATTGGGTCGATAAATTGTATCCCATAAATGCATCTTTGCTGTCCAAATCGAAAACGATAAATTAAAGTTCTGATTCTGATTGGCTCGGCGGATGGATTAGTCAGTAGTTATTAATGTTATCAAAGTTATCGTGAATGACAAAATAAAGTGATTTTTCACCTCTAGGAAATCCATTTAGAATATACTAAGATAGTTTTATCAAAAACTGTCAGTAAATTTTTATTCGGCAAGGAATCAAAACTTTTCGCAAGAATAAAGTTTACGGAAAGTACGTGACGCGGGAACTACTTAAATAATTAATTTCAAAGTATAATGTTGAATTTCCCACAGTACGTATTACAGGCACAAGTTCCCAAATAAACAAGGGTTTTACGGCTCGATCAATTTCTTGCGATGGCAACACAAACAAACTGTCCTCCCGTTCCGCTGCGTAGGTGTTACGTTGTCAAGTCACTGTCACAGTGGCAAGGGTTGAACAAAGCTTTTATAACACGACGCCGGAATATAAAAGTCAAGTCGTTGCCGAAATCCAGCAGCCGCTGTTTTGTTTTTATAAATGTTGGTTTTACGTAACAAAAAACTGAGAGTTAGTAAAACAAAAGTTAATATTTTAAAGCCCAACTTTTTTGGTAAAACTTTTGGTTTTGGTTTGTAATTGCTACTAATTTGGTGTCTGTTATGCAAAATCTGCTGAACTGTGTTGTGGGTTGAGCACAACACAGATAATTTGAAATCTAAAACTGACCGTACGGAATATTAACGCTGACTACTAGCTGCGTGTACCTTCATAAACAATTATTTCTGTTTATTATGAAAACCAAATTGAAATCATAAATTATATTCTATTTTTATAAATCATAACAGCCGTCTGAAGAATTCCGCAAATCCTAAAGAAAATTACGTGTACGAATTTAAGGAGTCTCGTGTTTTGACGTCAGAGACTCGCAGTACCAATTTGTTGTTCACAGATAGCCGAGTCCGCTACACAAATTTTCGTAACAAAAAATGTTATTAAAACATTTTAGTTAAACATGTTAAGCCGGGTCAACTGCGCCATGTTTCGCGTTTTATAAACATTAAACAAGAATTTTAAAAAATCAGTCAATCTACTGATGTAGATACTGCGAGGCTAGTCTATTTCAGTTAGGTACTTTCATAGTATCATGTCTTACAAAATTTTACTATGGGGACGGGCTGCAGATATCGAGTCTATTTTTATTCTGCAGAAAAGAGCCATCAGAGCAATATATGGCCTCCGCAGACGCGATTCTCTAAGGAACTGTATAAAGATATTAACATCATGACGGTACCTTGTCAATATATCTATGAAAACATCATGTACGTCAGGAAAAATCTAAGTCTGTTCAGCAAAAGAGGTGATAGACACAATTATAGGACTAGAAATAGGGACCAATTAATTCAACCGGGTTTCAGACTGGCTAAAGTAGACTCATCCTTCATGGGGTACTGTTTGAAATGTTACAATAAAATACCTCCCCACATACTCCAACTGAATGAAATGAAATTTAAATCTTGTATAAAACGCACACTATGCTGCCAAGCATATTATAAGTTGGGGGATTACATCGATGACAAAAATGCTTGGGTCAACGCTGGTCCAGCTCCACAAGGGCGCATAAACTAATTGGCATTGGCATTCAAAAATATTGTTGGAGCTGCTGAAGATTGTAAAACTATCTTTAGATTATATTAATTCAATCTCTTAGTATTATAAAATTGCATAGCACATGTGTGAGCACTATGTATCTACTTTACAGCTACCATTTACTGGGTACGTCTTTAATTGACTTTAATGTACCCTAGCGGCTGAGAATATGTCATGCTCACTCAAATGTCTCGCTGGTGGTGGCGTGTGTGTTGGATCATTAGGTTCCCTTCAAAATGGTTGAGCTAAATGGTGCTGATCCATGCGTCATGTTCGTGAACGGGTGTCGTCAGCGCGCACGTGCACGTCTTTCTATATTGTTCTCACATGTATAATTACAACATGAATGATGTAACCAATATTTTGTTAAAATATTCAGATTTAAAAGAGTGTCCGTGGAGTTTCTTGCCCGTTCTTCTCCATAGGATAGCTACCTACTACGCGTTAGAATGGGCAACTAAATTCATATTTCTGACTGACCGACCCCTTGACAATTCAAAAGTACCTGTAATTGGTTTATTTGAAATAATTGCTTTGAGTTTGAGTTTGCCTATGAGAGCAAAGGAACAGAGAGGGCACCCGTATATATGCGTAGGCACACCCTTGTGCTGCAATATCTCCTGCGTACCTGGCTAATCTCCATTGAGATTGGCTACCGTGACCGAAATCGATGGGGAGGATTATTTTATTATTATTAAACTTCAAAAGCTATTTTGTCCTGAAGTATTGATTGAAATTATAAGGTATTACGAACACATGTCATGAAATGAATGATCTTCTAACCGTGTCGATGCTATAATGAAAGTTTCAATCGTAAATTCACGAAAACATCGCTATTGATTTTTTCTAAGTTTACT
This sequence comes from Agrochola lota, assembly GCA_947364205.1. Classification (NCBI taxonomy): domain Eukaryota; kingdom Metazoa; phylum Arthropoda; class Insecta; order Lepidoptera; family Noctuidae; genus Agrochola; species Agrochola lota. The sequence goes on along the minus strand of OX376223.1, from coordinate 8,134,205 downwards.
TACTGTCGTAGTTAAGTTCAAATATAAGAATGTTTAAATAAGAAAGACCAGATAAACTTCACAAACGCGCATGTAACTACAGTTTTTTTATGTTGTTAGGTCCCCTGATAGTAGTTTATACCCAATTTTACAACCCTGAAAAGCTTGTGCTACTCCCATGGTGGTCGAAAAACTGCGAAATTCTGGCACTTGTTTCAGTTTAAATGAAAAAATAAATCTTACGGACGCGTCTTTAGGTACGTTAGTTCACACGGTGGAGCATACGGTGGAGGTCTGCCCGGCTTGGGCGGGGCACCGCCGTGTCCTCACGGAGGCGATCGGCGGCAGTGATCTCTCGCGTCCGGCCCTGGTCCAGGCCATGGTACAGAGCGAGAGGACGTGGGAAGCCGTCACCTCCTTCTGCAAAGCAGTAATGCTCGCGAAGGAGGAGACGGAGCGCGTGAGGGAGAAAAAAATGTCGCGCCCTCACGCCCCTAGGCGCCGCAGGAGACGCCCCGGGCGTCGGAAGTCGCGAGCCGACTTCCGGCCACCGTAGGCGCGGGCTTGCGGACGGTGAGCAATGGGTAGCTCGCCGTCCGATAAGGACCAGGCCCGGGTCGACGGCGCGTTCTGTTCCACCCGTGCCTCAAAGAAATGTCAGCACAACGGAAAGGGTCCGCTAGGACCGATGCCTGCCGGGGTCGCGGGAAAGTCCGAAAGGGATACCGTGGCCCCTGGCAACGTATAGGCAACAGAAGGAACACGGGTGGGTTTTAGTCAGTAAGAGTCTGACACGCCCTCCCGCTCCGCCCAGAGCGGGAGAAGTTATTTGGTAAATTCCCACCTTCAAAAAAAAAAAAAAAAAGGTACGTTAGTTCCATATTTTTTGTGAAGCAAGCTAAATTTGTTCAACCTAAGCACTCTAATCTGCTTTCGCAATTCATTTTCCAAACATGTAAACAAACACGAGTTAAGGAAAAACAACTGTAAAGCCTAGACATAAGGTTGGTACCTTTGTACTCAAATTATAATTATGTCGTATCTCTATGTATTTTACTGTGTGTACATAAATATTAAAATAAATAAATAAATAAAATAAGGTTTCGTTTGCACAATAACTTCATATTTTTTATCACTTTTTCAACGGTACTAGTCGGTCTAAAATCAACTTTATTAACACTTTCATAAAGTTGATGTTTATCTAAGTGGAAAATTCGTGTTTGTTTACATGTTTAGCAAATAAATTGCGAACGCAGATTAGTTGCAAAAGTTAAAAAATTATCGATAATTTATGATTTAGTTCTACTCAAAGCTGCAGCTTATGGGTAGGTATCCATCGAAAATCTAGCTACGTTTTTACCACAGTGGTTTAATTATAGCTGAAGTATCTCGCCACAATGGCTCTGACTGAATTATTTCTATGCCACTATCACCAAAATGCCCATCTTTGACTAGCTGTATCTTCGCAACCAATAGGCCTAGATTGCTTGGACTGGGCTCCGATTATAGCAAAAAACAATGGGAAAATTTGTATGGACCCCGTCCCCAGCAGTGTAGCACACTATGGGCCATGTGTGAAAAAATAGATGTTATTCTGAGTAACAATTTTATTTACTGAAAGAAAGTATGAAAGAATATGATTATTATCATGTTCTTATACACGGGTTGTATACGTATGGTTCAGTATAGTAATAATCAGTATGGTTGTAGAAATATATGCTTCTAAAAATTATATTTTTAGAATTGACACCATTCGCAGCGCTCACGTCGGAAGCGTTTTTTGGGCACGAGTCAAACGGGCTCGCGTACTCTTCGACGTCCTCCATAGTTGATAATTCGAACATCGTAAGGGAACCTGGATTTATATAAGTCTGAAATCACCAACCCGTCTTCAGCAAGCGTGGTGATCAATGCTCGTGCCTTCTCTGTATGAGAAGAGGCCTTTGCCCTGCAGTGGGAGAATAACAGGCTGGTATTATTATTATTATTTTAACGCTCTTTCATTTGATATATGAGAAGAGGTGTTACAAGAGTGGGGACGCTTTTTCCCAATGTTCTTTAGATTGAAAACAAAGATACCTAAAAACGCGTTCTTGAGGGATATTAAAAAAACAAGTGCCAGAATTTCGTAGTTTTTCGAGCACCATGGAAGTAGCAGAAGGTTTTCAGGGTTCCAAACTTGGGTATAAACTACTCTCAGGGGACCTAACAACATATAATAAAATCCTAGTTACATGTATAAACTACTCTCAGGGGACCTAACAACATATAATAAAATCCTAGTTACATGCGCGTAATCTGTAATCCTAGTTACATAGCGACGTTTGAAGTTGTTATTCACTGGGATAACAGGTTAAAAAAAAAGGTTGTATTAACAAAAAAATAAGTCCAGAAATAAACATATACAACGTGATGGGCCATTTCCAGTCTCTGGAATGCTCATAGCAATCACTTTGTAAAGCGTACCGAAATCCCACAAACTTACATTGTCAATTCCATTCCTATTTCGATAACAGAAAATGTTGGACGACATCTTAGGAAATAATATCTAAGACAATCACAAAACATCCACCACATATGGCAGGTATATGATTCCTATGGCGGCATCTATTCTGCTTAGCATTCTTATCGTATCGTAAAATTCATGGAATTCGTGAAAACCCAATTTTTATGTTTTTTTGCAAATTTCCCAAAATTCGTCACTAAACATCACTTTACTCTTAATTCTCAAATTGAATTGCCTTCGTTGCTATTCCGTTGGGTACTTGATGCTGTTGCAAAACTTTTGATGTAACGAAAGTTACTAAAACATTCTTAAAAAACCGGCCAAGTGCGTGTCGGACCACGCACAATGCAGGGTTTGGTCCCATAGTGAAAAGTAAAAAGAATAACATGTTCTAACGGAATATAACTTATTTTTTTGTTTGACCGGCATTTTGATAATTCAGCCCAAAATGAATGATCTTCTTTACAAAAAAAAACGTAAAATTTGGGTTTTCTCGAATCCCATGAATTTTCGCCTAGGCTTTATGGGGTGCATAATTGTTGCAAACGGGTCACACTATCACGTCCTGGAAGGAATACGTCAAATTACAAGTCAGCCTGTATAATTGTTGTACAATTATCACTTTATTAACAAAGGCTGTTGACAATAAAATGGTTCCTTGTTCATGTATACATCTTTTTGGGGCTGACCGTGTACATACATAGTTTATAGAATATGAATTAATTAAAATAGATAAGTGTTTTATAAACAAAAACCAGCCAAGTGCGTGTCGGATCACGCACAATGAAGGGTTCCGTAATTGGAATAAATTTATCCCAACAACAAACTTAACATTGTAGTTGAAAAACATGTTCTCCGATACTGAATGTATGGGAGATCATGTTTTTCAAACCGCAAATTTAAGTTGGTCGATCATTACTCGTTAACCTGTAAAGCCTACTTAGCTCTGATAGTTTTTCTTTTAATTTCGTTATATATACTACTGCTGTGATTTTTTTCACAAGTCTAAGTACAACCATTTAGGTAGAAGGGGGGGGGGACACATGACTCTAACAAAAAATTTCAGTTAAAAGCTTAATATTTCGCAAACGGATTCCTGAATCTAAAAATGGTTTTCACAAACTCACAATATTTTTGAAAGACCTTTCTAACGATACCCCACAAGATGGGGTAGACGAGAAAAAAAAAAAACATCCCCACTTTACGTGGGGTACCCTAAACAAAATGTTTTTCCTGATTTTATTTTATCACTTTTTCGGCATGATTAATATGTATATATATATGCCAAATTACAGCTTTCTAGGACTAACCGTCTCTGAGCTAAGCCGCGGGTAGACAGACGGACAGACTGACAGACAGACAGACGGACATGTCGAAACTATAAGGGTTCGTTTTTTACTGCAGAACCCTAACAAGATGGAAATAAGATTACCTATTTCTGTCTTCAAAAAAATGTACTTTTTTATTTTACACTTTTTAGTTAGGATTTTTTTTACCATTTCTCATTCCAAATTACATTTTTTTTTATAATCGCCTTTTAAAACCACTCGATAGGTTTGGCAGTTTTTTTTGCGAACATACATTTTGGCGCCAAATATACGCTATTTAGATTTTTTTTTAATATCCAGTGCCACACAAACCCCATCATTTTGATACCCCATTCGATAGGTTTGGGAGTTTTTAATTTTAACATTGAAAATGTTTTTTCAGTCGCTTCAGGCGCTGGAAATGGGGGCCGCATTTCCAGCGAAAGTGTTTATCTGCGATTATGTTAAAAAGAAAAAAAATTGCGTAACCCTTCGGAATTTTAGTAAGTATTGGAGGTGACACGTTTTCTTTGTCTTGTGCCATGTTTCTCTGTAATCTCGGTTTTGAGAATATACGAGTATATATATTAATATACGAGAATATATATTTACACTTTAAAGTCTGAAAGTAATTCAGGGACGAGAAAAGGCAGAAGTATTGCCACTCTTCCACGCCTTTTCTGGGTAGTTCTGCTAGTGATACTGTTTCTTCTTTTGCTGGTAAAGGGAAAAAAGCGCTGCTGTCGAAGGTTGAGGCGCTTATCCAACTGCAACGGAGGGGTTTAAATATGCTAAAGATGGAAATGTAGAGCAAGCTTTGCCAATATTAGAAAGATATCTGATTGCTTTGTATGACAAGTAGCTTAAGTGGTGGTTGGCTTTTGTGATTTAAATAGTTATTGGAATGCATGTCGTGTAACATTTGTTTTATTTTAGATCGTGCACGTGCACTGATATCATCCATTACATATTTACACAAAAGGACAGTCAGCTGGAGAATTTACCACCACCCAAAGACGCCCTGCGGAACCATATTTTGCGAGCGATTCATCAGGGAGGACATATAACATGGGGTCAACTTTTAGAACGAGTACCTACAATGCCGGCCATGTCCTGCTGATTGGGGTTGGGCCAAAAATAATGGCATATGGGAGCCTGTGTGGAACACCGCACCGCCAGCAGCCGTTGCTTGCATGGAACTCTTGTTACTACTCATATTTTTATAAAATTGTTGTGCCCGACAGGGTCCATGTGAACTTTATTATTATTATTAAGACCTTGTAAACACATGTGATATGCAATAAAGATTTGAATTTTTTTGAATTTGAATTTGAATTTATACGATGTAGATGCAAACATAAATGCGCAGGAATGTGCAATTGTTTGAAAATAGATATAAGGTGTACCGAACTGTGTGGCTGCAGCGGAATCAATAAATATTGTTATTTTTATTATTACAATTATTTGCTAAAAGTATACTATTATTTTTACTTAAAAATACGCTCTCTTGAAGTAAAATTATGGGAATACCGATTTGAATGTTTAAAATAAGCTGGAATTGTGGTTATCTCAGTGACTATTTAAAATATTTGTTTTAATATTATGAATTATCTCTTGATATTTCTTTAAGAATATAATATCTAGATATCGAAGCACCTATAATAATCAGTGGCATTATTAAACAGTAGGTGCCAAATCCTGTCTAAGATACGCACTTCTCCTATCGCAGCGCCGCCGCGCAACGCAAATGTTTTTTTTTGACCTATTTATAAGTTAATCTATTAAGAAAGTTTATGGTTAGATTATGGTTTATTTTAGATAAACAGGGTTATATACGACAATTTTTTTATAAAGCTTAATCTCGTGGTTTAATTGTAGGCATAGATTTTCTATGAATTTTTATTTCTTATTTTTCAATTTTTGCGACGATGTCCTTTTTTTTCTATGAATAGGTGAAAATGTTGTTGCAGAAATGAATTTCTCGTCCTTGAATTATACGAAAATTATACCAAACACGACCTATTTGCTAAACTTTTGCAGATGCCGACGTAAGAGTGCAGCGCGGTAGATGGATCCCCCCTCCCCTCCCCAGCAGGGTGGTGCCACGTGGGTACAGGGCTAAATTCTGAAGGTTACGATGAAATCAATACGAAAATTATAAAAGCATGCAATATTGAGCTAAGTGAAATTATAGCACATTTAATTAATTTATCTTTTTCACTTGGTACTTTTCCTGAAGCATTAAAAGTATCCATTGTTAAACCAATTTTTAAAAAAGGAGAAAAATTTGATGTTAATAACTATCGCCCAATAACATTAATACCTATTTTGTCGAAGATATTTGAAAAATGCATGTACAAACGATTGATCGAATTTTGTAATAAATTTAACATAATTAAGAAAGAAGAGTTCGGGTTCCAAAAAAACAAATCCACAACACTAGCTATCTTCACTCTTATAAAAAATATACTAACGAATATTAATCAAAACCGATTTACTACAGGTTTGTTCTTCGATTTATCTAAGGCCTTTGACCTAGTTTCTCATGACCTATTATTACAAAAACTGGAGGCAATTGGAATTAGAGGCATAGTGCTTCAGTGGATATCGATATACCTAAATAACAGACGACAGCGAGTTACCATTACAAAAGTGGATAGAAATAACGACATGATACCACACTCATCCGAATTCAAGTACAACAGATATGGTGTCCCACAAGGAAGTGTGTTAGGCCCAATTTTATTCCTTTTGTACATAAATTCTATAATTAATATAACCAACCATAAATGTATATTATTTGCTGATGACATTTCTATTATTGTAACAACTGATAAGAAAAATAACACGATTGACGATCATGAGACTGATATTAATAGCACTATTGAAAGTCTAATTGAATATCTAAATAGAAATAATTTATCAATCCATCTTAAAAATCAGTTTATATGCAATTTAATAAATCAAATAATCCTAAATACAATATTAAAATGAATATACATAAAATTGATGAAGTACCGCAAACGAAATTTCTAGGCGTAAATTTAGATCAAGACATAAACTAGAAAGCTCATATTGATACCGTCTCAAAACGAATAAATAAGTTCGTATATGCACTTAAAAAAGTCAGAAATACAACTAACGTTATAACGGCAATAACTTCCTACCATGCATACGTTTAATCGGTGCTCCGCTATGGCTTGATAATGTGGGGTAATAGCACAGATCATAATAGGGCATTTATCGCACAAAAAAAATGCATCAGAGCAATATACGGGCTTAGACCTGATGAGTCCTGTAGTTATTTAAAAAGTTTGGCTTGTTGCCGTTAACATCTCTTTACATATACGAGACATGTATGTTTGTGCGGAAGCACATGGAATTATTTAGCACTGCAAATGATTTGTATCCTCGTAACCGACGAGACCCCCACAAGCTCGTACTGGATATCCTTCCAAGACTTGCTAAATACAACAAAAGTTGTATATCTATGTGTGTACGTATATATAATAAGATACCAAATAATCTTAAGATATTAAATATAAGATTATTCAAAAATAAATTGCATGTTGTTGGTAGTCATAATTTTTATAGTGTCAAAGACTTCTTTGAAAATAAGTGCTAACAATAGTTGTGAAAATTTGTACGCTTATACTGTTAAGCAAAAACATGTATGATCTTATTTTTTTTTTTTTTTGTATTTTGCCATATTTTTATACCATGTTTTTAAGCAAATAAAATTATTCTATTCTATTCTAAATAAGCTCAGGTGACCACCAGGTATGCATGTACTAAGCGGCTTCCTTTGATGAAGATTTGCAAGGTTGACGACACTAAATACCCGGATATAATTAGTCATTAGAATATTAAATACCAATCGAAAATACGGAAAAACCTAAGACGGTATTGAGAATATTTTAATATTTTGTGTTTCTGTTCCACAAAAAGTTTCGAAACATTATGTAGTTACTCGTATTATTTCTATTTTATACCTAAGTGTTATCAATTTCATGAAAAATCTAATTGAAGATAGGCAACTTCGGTTACTTAAGGTACCGGTTACCGACTCTTAACAAAATTTCCTATTGCGATAACAAAAAGTATTGGACCACATTTTAGCAAATAATATCTAAGACAATCACAAAACATCCACCACACAAGGCAGTTATATGATTGCTATGGCGGCGTTTATTATACTTAGCATCCTTATCGCATAGGATTAGTAAAGGGTAACATACTCAATCTACCGGTGAGGGAAATGGGGTGACTACTAGCAAAAAAAACGTTTTTTTTAATTAGGATATTTCGCTTTTATTTTTCACACATACCTTTGTAACAGAGCGCGCCTGCAAGGGAACAATTTAGTCCGACGCCATCTGGTTCTACCTGTAACCCCCTCACAATGCCGTCGACCACTACCATGGAGAAGCGCTTCGCACGGAACCCGCCTAATGGAATGAGGTTCATGCCGAGGCCTAACGAGTAGATGAAGCTACCGGTGGGGTCTGCAAGCATGCGGATCTTTGATTTTGTATTTTGCTGTTCCGCCCAAGCACCCATGACGTAGGCGTCATTGACCGAAATGCATATGATCTCATGAATTCCGTTTTTCTTAATGTCATTAGCAGCCTTCACGTACCCCGGCAGGTGGGTTTTCGAGCAGCCAGGAGAAAAAGCACCAGACACGCCGAATATGACAACATTCTTTCCACACACAAAATTAGGCATTTGTATTACATTGGTGGGGAAATCCTCGTACAGCTCACAACACGGCAGCGCGTCACCCAGTCGTATGACTGCGGGTGCTTGGTGGACGCTGCGGCCGCATATTTTCTGTACTAGTGTTCTTGCACCTTCACGAATTATAAATTTTCGGGAGGGAAACATTTTCTGTCAGCTATTTATTGTAAATCAAATATGAATAAAAATCATAAAAAAATGTTAAAAAATGACTTGACAGATGAATCATGTTATTGCCAAAGAGTAGAATATTAATGCTTGTATTATTCGTATATATGATTAATGCGCAGAATCGTTTTAGTCTTTAAAAGTGGCCTGTATTCAATTGTAAAGATGTATTTATCTCATATACAACGTGTCCCAAAATTCAACGATAAGCGGGCACCAGACGGTGGACCTGCTCATCACTACCCGAGAAAAGATTATGAAAAAATAATATAATTTTTTTGGAAATTTCAAAAAGTACTTAAAATTTTCAAAGTTTTTACTTTGAGTCCATTTTCATTTAGTCATCGTGGTGTAAAAAAAAGTATGGACACTACTACGGCAAATTTACAGGCATTCTGGGATTTTTAAGGATTGTGGTGGATAGCAGTCCTACTTAGGTGACCGATATAAAAAAAAAACAGAAATATTAGAAAAATTGTGGTAGTTAAAAATATCATTAGGAGTGTCAATTTCCGAAGGATTTCAATTCAATGTATTTTCTGTAATTTCTAAAAACAATTTTTTTTTTGTTTTTTCTCTGGTAGTGATGAGCAGGTCCACCGTCTGGTGCTCGCTTATCGTTGAATTCTGGGACTCGTTGTATATAACACTGGAAAAGCCTTTAGAAATCCTTTCCAATCGATTCTAACGCACTTCGTAAATCGTTATAAAGGCACGCGGAGCTCCATGAAAATGCCTAGCTGTGCTGTTAAATTCTGTAAAAAGCGTTCAAATACGTCAAACTTACATAAAGAACTGAATAACCTTAAGGTAATAATTTTTTATAATATTTAGTTTTTTTTATTGATATTCAAAATCCTAACCTCATAATAATTTCGATTTTTTATTCAATTCAACCATGATTCAACATAAAACATGGTATGAATCGAGTATTTTCCTCACATTGCTTCTGTGACATCACCCAGTACATCTCGTTTTTATTTTCATAAAGATCAAAATACTTTTCTTGTGCATTACAAAAATATACATACGACAAATCAGCAATATTTACATGCTCTTGACGCGCGATTTTGTCCTTTGGTAAAAATGATAGCGAGAATGTAGGGTTGAGGTTATGTTTGCAACCAAAATTGGCATGTCGATAATTTCTTAATAAGAATTACTTAGTAATTATTTTTGTTTAGTTTTGGTTTAATTTTGTGTTCAATATTTTATAATTAAGTTAATTGAAATGGTTTCTTGTCAATGTTTTCTAACTTGTCCTGCTTTATTATTGAGATTATTACAAATGTCGTTACTTTTATTTAATTGAAGTTATTTTTTCTTCTTGTTAAAATTAAATTTTTCTTTTGCAACAGCTGTTTTATTTCATGGATGCATGCAAAATTCCGAATGAATATCGATATGGATAAAAAAATAAATATGGTACGGACTTCTCTTTCCGGGCGAGCGGCTTTTGTTTTTTTTTTTTTAAAGCAGCTACCGCATCCCTCGCCAAAAGTGACTGACTTTTTGTTCGGAATATTGCGCATAAAGCTTCTCCAATGTCATATACTCTAAGATTTATCTAACCGCTTTTAAGCTATGTTCACATGATAAAAAAATGGATTCATAAAAAATATTTAGAATAGGTATTAACAGCGTTTATTCTGAAAGTGGGAAACGTCGCAAATAGGTGTTAAATATGTCGCTGTTGTGAATTATATGGCAATATTACTGTATGAAAATAAGAAATGTGGCTACCAAGCGAACTCGAATATTAATAATGAATAGGGATGGTACCTGGGTAAAAAAAAAAAACTAATTAGTCTGTCAGCCAGATAATAAAAAAATACTTAGATAAAACGCATTTTAGGTTGGGGAGTGGGGGTTGCTACGCCACTAGTAAGTATAAAATCTACATACTTGTGACGTCATGGCACATTTTAAGTCAATGTACCGCTGTAGTCTTTAGATTACGTAAAAAAAGGAAAAATACATGTCCAATATTTCTTTATAACCTTTTAAGGGGCAGAAGCTCCTGGCTGGGTGAATGAAAAAAAACACTTATATGTGTTTAAAAAAATATTAATTATAAGTTTATTTTTATTTTTATATGTTATCGACACATTCGACACTGCCCTTCAGGGTGTATGGAACTGAGTAAAGCATGGTACAATGCACAATGGAACTTGGCATTTTGTACACTGTATTTTGGATGTTTTGTTAAGGTTTTTGCTGCTGCATGCTCTGCACCTTCTGTATTTGGGTAGCTCCATTGGCATGTGAGACCCCACATCATTCAACATCAGTTCATCAGGTATTCCATGAATGGCCTTCTGTCTACTTGTTGGCCCTTTTGGTTTTTTTGTGACAAAGTTGGGCGATTGTGCCACAGTCCTATTCCTGGAGCTGAAGTTGTCTATCAGGTCAGTCTGCGAGAGCACCTTCAGACTTCTCTAATGGTAATAAGCAAATATGAAATTATACTACCTAATATTTTGTGGGTAGACACATTTTTTTTTCCATGTTGACCAGTAGAGAATGCCTCAAGGCATAAATAAGTCCGCCTTTTATACGCTTTTTATTGTGCAATAAAGAATTAATAAACAAATACAATTTTAATTTAAAAAATTCAATAAATTACAGCCCAGCCCTGGGCGGGCAGTGTTGAATATATCGACGTTATAATTTTTCGTTGAATGTGTATGTAAAAACGTAATAATTTCTGAAATAGTGACTTAGCTGTAATGTTTATAATATTTAGACAAATCATAAAAGAAAACACACATACTCATACTCATATATTTGCTATATTTACTCATTTTTCGGGAAGATGTTTTTAGGTAAAATTTGAACGTCAGAAAACCGCCAATTAATGACATGAAATGTCATCAGCTGTTATACAGCGTTTACGTTAGCCATACTTTTTTTTTGTGTTTCGTTTTTGCTATGAGCTGTCCGAATCGAATACCGACTATCGCAGTACCGGATTCCTAGCAGTTTAAAACTAATCGATAAAAAGTATTGTTTCGAATATATTGACTGAGCCCCCATAGGGTCTCAATGAACAAAAAATCAACAAAAAAGAAAAATTTTGTCGTCATCCCTATTTCAATTTTATTATTGGATTTGATGTTGTAACCGTTTTTGGTGTAAAAAAGGCATTTTGAAAGTTTCCAAATACTTTTTTAACATTTAAAACGAAATATTCGGTGTTACGATTATAATTATTGCATTTCATAATCAATATTTTAGTTCACTTGTAAGCCACATTTCATATTTCCATACAGTGATATTGCCAAATTAATCAAAACAGATAAATATTTGACAGCTATTTGTGACGTTGCCAACTTTTAGGATAAACGTTCTGAATCAAGAATAGGTATTTATTAATTATTATTAAAGTAGATAGGCGTTCTTTATAAACAAATATGGTAAAGTAGGTGTATAACCCGTTTGTTTATATATTTAAAACAACATTTGATGATCGAATATCATCCAATCGAAATAAACAATCCCTTGAACTTAAATTTCCAGGGTTCTAAATGAACATCAAATGAAACGACATTGAACATCCATTTATGGGAGTTGGACCAAGTGTTGCCCAGAATGAACACACATACTATCATACTTCCGATTTCACAATAATGTATCAAACTCAAATTCAAACTCAAAGCATTTATTTCAAATAAACCAATTACAGGTACTTTTGAATTGTCAAGGGGTCGGTCAGTCAGAAATATGAAGCTAGTTGCCTGTTCCAACGCGTAGTAGGTTCCTATGGAGAAGAACGGGAAAGAAACTCCACGGACACTCTTTTAAATCAGAATATTTTTACAAAATATTGGTTACATCATCCATGTTGTAATTATACATGTGGGAACAATGTAAAAAAAACGTGCACGTTAAAAGCGTCAGAAATAAAAATAAAATCAAAACAAATTCAAAAATTCAAATAAATTCAAATAAGCCGTGGCAGCTAAGAGATGACCAGTCGTCCCCACTGACGGCGCCCGTTCACGAACATGACGCATGCATCAGCACCATTTAGCTCAACCATTTTGAAGGGAACTTAATGATCCAACACACACGCCACCACCAGCGAGACATTTGAGTGAGCATGACATACTCTCAACCGCCAGGGCACACTCAAGTCAATGAAAGACGTACCCAGTAAATGGTAACTGTAAAGTAGGGACATAGTGCTCACACATGTGCTATGCAATTATATAATACTAAGAGATTGAATTTATACAATCTAAAGATAGTTTTACAATCTTCAGCAGCTGCAACAATATTTTAAATGCTAATCAATTAGTTTATGCGCCCTTGTGGAGCTGGACCAGCGTTGAGCCAAGCATTTTTGTCGTCGATGTAATCCCCCAACTTATAATATGCTTGGCAGCATAGTGTGCGTTTTATACAAGATTTAAATTTCGTTTCATTCAATTGGAGTATGTGGGGAGGTATTTTATTGTAACATTTCAAACAGTAGCCCATGAAGGATGAGTGTACTTTAGCCAGTCTGAAACCCGGTTGAATCAATTGGTCCCTATTTCTAGTCCTATAATTGTGTCTATCACCTCTTTTACTGAAAAGACTTAGATTTTTCCTTATCGTATTTAGAGTAAGTTGCTGTTGTATAATCCTGGCTACAAGGTTGTGCCGGAACAGCCAGAAATAATGTGTCGGATTGATCCCCCAGACGGTGACATGCCTGACAGATTTCAACCATGCCGTCCAATTCACAATATATTACGTCATATATATTCGTCCATAATCGCAAAGACAAAATCTTCGGTTTCCCCGAAGAGATCACCGAATCGCAACCAGGATACGGACGCTAAGAGGTCAACATCGGGCCCATGTAGGACCCATTATTCATAAATTGTGACATTAAACATTGATTTACAACATTAAACATTGATTTGTGACATTATTCATTTATTTATGAATTGTGAGTCCTGTCTATGTTTTTTTATACAATGTGTATTAGTCACGCGTACTTACGTCCTAATCAGTCGCTCCATGTAAAATACTGGTATTCAGCTGCATCCGGTTAGACTGGAAGCCGACCCCAACATAGTTGGGAAAAGGGTAGGCAGAGAGAGAGAGACTTACGTCCTAATCTGAAGAAGACTATCGTGAAAAATATAGCCTACGTCACTCGGGTTGATATAAGGATTCTCACGATACCCCATACATTCAAATCTATTCAGGTATTCAAAAGTTATGGTGGAACAAAGAAACTCAAATAGATACATACATGAACCCTGAAAACATTACACTCATTTTTGGTAGGGCAGTCGTGTAATTATAAGTACCTGGTCGACCGAGCTCGGGTGAAAATTTAGAATGCTCATTTAATAGTATAGGTTAGTTCATACTAATTCCATGTATAGTACATACTAATTCCATGCTGCCATGATAGTAGGTAGTTACTAATTCCATGCTGCCATGATAGTAGGTTCTTACTAATTACATGCTGCCACGATAGTACTTACTTACTAATTCCATGCTGCCATGTCATTATTCTAAGGTAGGTTTGGGTGTCCGACCTCTGCTCGGGTGAAAATACGGAGAAAACGACCTTCCCCAAATATGAGACCTAGCTAGATTGATTTTTGGCCCCCGTATTACCCGAAACCCCTATATTGCAACTTTCATCTAAACCGTTACAGCCGATTTCGAGAACGTGATTACAAACACCTATATATACGTATATACCTTTGTATAGATTAAGGGGATCCACTTTTAAATACCTAGGTCACTTTCTTTCCGACGACCACACGCCGTCCGGTGCAATATGTTTGCCCGTAGATTTGCTCGGTGTACAGACCTAATAAAAATCACTATTTTCAAGGCTTACTTCCAGAGTCTGTACACGAACAACCCATAGATTTCTCGTGTTCAATTACACCAAAATATCGCTGGATGTCCTGCGCGTCCAGTACAACAATGGTTTCAGGATGTTGTTGGGACTTCCTCGCTATTGCAGCGCGTCGGAAATATTTGCGCAAGCCCGTGCCGACGGGTTGCACGTGATTGTTTGCAAGAAAACAGCTTCAATTTCTAATATTTATTGGAACAAAAGAGATTCACAAATTTTTAGTGTTCGTTGACAGCTACATTAGCTTAAAAAGACCGGTCAACTACGCGTCGGACCACGCACAATTGAAGGGTTCCGTAATTGGGATGAATTTTATAGGTTTTCCTGTAATCTATGTGTAAAGAACCATTCTCTGTATTTTTTTCAAAATGTGCTAGGCTCAGTAGTTTCGGAGATAAGGGGGGGAATGATAAATTTTCATTTATCTTCTTAAGAAATAATATTCATTCCATTTCCAACAAGTTGTAGTTTCTTTTCGCTAGGTCTATCCAACGAACAGCACTTAATTTTCTTCATTTGTAGAAAGACATATAAGATAAGAGGCAATTACTGTAGGAATTAATGTAAAGCCTCATCTACAGCATGTTTATGTTAGAACTTACTTTATAACAACGACTGTTTTCTTTTAGTCTTTCCTTCATCTATTTAATGATGATGAAGCCATCTAGCTGATAACAGTGACAATAACATCATTCTCTTACTTCCATAGTCATGGTGGTTAAGAGACGAAAGGCGATCCTACTAATAACCTAAAAATAACGGACATACCTTAATACCTATAATATCAAATTGCTACTTTGAGTTTCCTCTCCGAACAACTATACCCGACTTAGGTAACTATCTATATTACTAACTATATTAGAACCTGACTTTGGCAACAGTGCTTACAAATTTCTACTAATAGATTAACGATTATGTTATGTTGGAAAACTATTTTTTATGTGCTATTATTTTCTTATGTGCTATTATTTTCTTATGTGCTATTATTTTCTTATGTGCTATTATTTTCTTATGTGCTATTATTTTCTTATGTGCTATTATTTTCTTATATGCTATTATTTTCTTATGTGCTATTATTTTCTTATGTGCTATTATTTTCTTATATGCTATTATTTTCTTATATGCCATTATTTTCTTATATGCTATTATTTTCTTATGTGCTATTATTTTCTTATGTGCTATTATTTTCTTATGTGCTATTATTTTCTTATATGCCATTATTTTCTTATATGCTATTATTTTCTTATGTGCTATTATTTTCTTATGTGCTATTATTTTCTTATGTGCTATTATTTTCTTATATGCTATTATTTTCTTATGTGCTATTATTTTCTTATCTGCTATTATTTTCTTATATGCTATTATTTTCTTATGTGCTATTATTTTCTTATCTGCTATTATTTTCTTATGTGTATTTCATATTATACAGTGTCAAATTAAATAAGTTGACGAATCTTCACAGACGTGTTGGGTATCGATATGTAATGTCGATAAAACAAAAAAAAATACTTTAACTATACTCATAACTTTAAGCTAGGTACTTCCAGGGGCCGTTGACCCCGTAAACAATAGGGATGTTGACAATTTTTTTTTGGGTCCTTCAGGTAGATTGTAAAATAATATTGGACACGTATTTTTTCTTTTTTACCTAATCAAAAGATAACGGCAATACATTGAGTTAAAATGTGGCATGACGTCAATCCCCAGTAGATTTTATAATGTCATGTGACGTAGCGAGCCCCCACTCCCCAACTTTAAGTTTATTAATATGATTGATTGATATTTTTTTATTATCTGACTGACGGAATAAGTAGTATTTTTTTTTCCCAGTCAACATCCCTATTGTAGATATCGATACCCATCGCGTGCGCGAAGTTTCGTCAGCTTATTTAATTTGACCTTGTAGAACGTCTTGAAAATGATTATGTACGTTTTATTTTTACAAATGCTTTGCTTTCTGAGTAACTTTCTTGAGTTTGTTTCACTCACGCCCTGGTCTGAAAATTACAGCGCTGATGACAGCACTTGATACGAAATACAGTGCGGATGAATGGAACATTTTCCTTATTTCACCACTTTGCCAAACTGCGGGAAAACAAACGTCAGGCATTCTCTATTTATTCTTGGTCACCGAGTAGCGCAAAATAATACGAATATTTATTTTGTTTTAGATAGTCTAGTATTTAGATAATTTTTATTATCCTGTTTATTAGCTGAATATGTAAATTGTGTACGAAATTGGAGCTTATTTTATTGCTTAGTTAGCACCTAAGTTCATTAAACGAGACAGACATTGGCTCTTCTAGTTTATTCTCAAGAATTCCACAGTTGTTGTTCTGGGACTGCGAATAAGGCCATTTGCATTACACTTGAACTGCTCTGCTTCAAATGGTAAATATGTGTTGTATGAACCTGAAGACGCCGCATCATTGAATATTTATTAAGTGCTTGCCATCCAGACAAAATAAAAGGAAAATGACAGAAAATCCTCTATATTTAATTAATATAATCCTACTAATATTATAAACGTGAAAGTTTGTGAGAATGGATGGATGTTTGTTACTATTTTTCGCAAAAACTACAGAACGGATTTGGATAAAATTTGGCACATGTTTATTTATTTATATATACATTCATGTACACCAGAAAATACATAGTAAATCATAAATTTAACACTACAAAACATACAATGGGCGGCTTTATCGCTTTCTGCGATCTCTTCCAGACAACCTTGGCAGATAACCTTTCATATAGTATAATAACCTGATGGTTTATAAGGATGTTTTTATCCCATTAGTACTTTCCCGTGGGTGAACAACCGACATCCATGCCCGCGAAGCCGAGTACGAGCTAGTATCTAATAAAAAATTGAGCGTAAATAAAATCACAGAACTGATAAATGATTTTCTTGTTGATCGTTTTTGGGGTTCCGTAGCCAACAAGGAACCCTTATAGTTTCGCCATGTTCTAAATAGTGTCAGTGTGTGGTGCTCGACTAATAGGCTAGCACCACACACTATTTAGAAAAATGACCCAATTGGTAAGTCTTTAGCCTAGTTTCAGAACGTTCAACATGAAGCAGTTCTCAAGAAGTGAAGCGAGTAAAAGGCGGTCGCGAACGGAAAGCTTTGCTCTCAAGTGATCACTTCACTTACCAAAGATTTTAATGATATGTCTGAATCATCTTAAAATATTCATGAGACAAAAAGAGCTATTGTTGGAATACATTTCTTATGTAAAAATACAAAGAACAAATGAAAGAAAATTGTCTTTGTTCTTTAGTTCGCTGCTTCTGTGGCGTGAAATAAGTTTTTTAAAGTTTCGCCAGGAAACTACTTGAGACCGGGATAACATCATGGTCATCTTAATACCTTATTAAAGAATCTATCCCCGTCGTGATTGTGTTGCATAGTTTAGCCAGAGACTGACCTCTATTAAAGGCACAAATATAGAGGGATACACCACGGATCGAGGCCGAGGGTAAGAGTTACTCTGTTATATTTATTCAAGATACAAAAACCACTTATCTCCATTAATCCATGTCAACGTGGTCATTTTCACATCGACCGGTCCTGTGCTTCTCGCATCCAGTGGGTTGCCACTGCCTTCACAAGATCAGCGGTCCACCTTGTGGCCATGCTTGGGAAGCAGCGGACGCTTTGCAGCTGAAATGATGATGATGATGATATTCACTTAAGTAATACCTTAGATTTGGGGAGACTAGGGTTTAAAGTTCCGGGGGTAAGTTGACCTGGTACGAAAAGCTTGGTTTTACAAACAGAAATTAATTAAACTTAGGTACCTATCCATGAAATGAGTTTTCAGTCTATGCGTCATTCAATACTGTGCCACTGCCGACGTGCCTAGCTTCACAAATGCATCTCATTTTCAACTCTAGACGCTAATGTCATTCGTACTCATAGCACGTCTGCAACAGTATAATGACGTATGCTCATTGCACTCGTTATGCGTAGCAAGTATGTAATAGCACTTCTAACTCTTGCCCTAGTTGTATCTTGGATATTAATATAGTTTTACTTTGTGTAAATAATTTCATCACCACTGCTCTCAAAACGGTGAAAGAAAACATCATGAGGAAACCGGCATGTCCTAGAACCAAAAAATTGTAAACATGTGACGTCTACCAACCCGCACTGGGCCCGCGTGGTGGATTACAGCCCAGTCCCACGAAGGGAGGAGGCCTGTGTTCTAGCTGTGGGGACATTATAAGCTGATTATTAGAATATACCTAATACAAATTTTGCTGTAAGAAGCTAGGTAGGTACGTAATTACAGATAGTTAATTAACTCAGGCGTGACTTTGCGGAAATCCATTATAAAACAATAGACGTCGTATATTTAGTAACTTAATCCAATTAATTATTCTTAAAGAGTCATAAAGAACCCTGAAAAAAATCGACACCTGTTTCACCTCTCAACGAGACATCCTCGAGATGACGATTGACTTGTTGCGAACCCGGACCCGACGTGTGGACACGTCCAGCGTCGAGAACAGAGCGTTAAGTTAAGCGGATTAGGTTACTAAATATACGTCGGCTATTGTATTTTTTTTTACGTAGTTACAGTTAATTGTAGGTAGGTACTACTATAATTAGTTATTGCCTACAACTAATTCACGAATTATTCAGGCACGCGAGTAGAATATAGGTACCTATAATAACCTACTATTTCAAAGTTATAACCTGCCATTACCGCCGCAATGTATCATATTACGAAGCTTAATTAATGCTCTAATACATAACGTAGCTATGTTATTGTGTAAGTAGGTCCGGTACAGGGAATAGTTGGCCCGTTAGTTGTGACGTCATCGCGTCTCTGAACTAACTTTGTGTGCGGTATGTGAGTTATGCTGTACTACGAAGATGAGGGACAAACAACGGGTTTGTCGGTTTAATGTCAAAGGGAAGCTGGATTTAATATGTTAATAGGTCTCATAGAAGTAGACGGAGTTTGAAGGACAGACGATCAAGAGGTTTTAATGGATTGAAAATTACATCAATCAATCTGCCTAGCCTTTTCCCAACTATGTTGGTCCAAACGGATGAAGCTGAATACCATAATTTTACATGGTGGGACTGCCTATCTGAACCCCACAACCCAGTAACTGATGGGTAATACGATACCCCTTGCTAAGACTGGGTTGTCAGACTTTCGGGTTTCTGACGACCCGTAACGACTGTCAAAGTTCCACGAATGACAGCCGGGAACAACGGTTTATCGTGATTTCCGAGGCACGTAGGAGTCTCGGTATGTAAAGATGGCCACCCATCCACAGACCAATCCCGGCAAGAATAGTTTAACCTGATGGATCGACCCGTGCGGCTATTATTACTTAGCCACGAGCTCCTCCTAGGGTTTGAATATTACATAATACCTACATAATATTGCGTCTGAATAAAAAGTCGAACCGTGTAGGTCACATATTGTGGCTACCAACCCGTTCCACTTTGTTAAACTTTGTTCGAAGAGAATCGATTTCTTATAATGGGTCTCGACCAACTTAGCTGTTTAGGTAAAAGTAATAATATATGTATTATGATCTATATTTCTCATACAAACTAAAGTCAGCAAACAGTGCTCCTACGTTAATATAGCTACAGCTCGGACCAACCAAACATTCCAGAATTAGCTTAGCTCAGACTAAGTATTTGGCAGCGCGCTTCTAGTGTTATATTACAACTTATCTTTGTTTGTTTTTCTCGGTTCTATATCTAAATGGTGGATCTGTACGTATTAATTCGTAAATGTTGCAATTATAATAATATTGTTAAGTTCCAAGCAAAATCGAGTTTATTTGCACTGTTAGCAAGTTTGCTTTACTCATAAACGCGAAATAATAATAAACATCTTTTATTACAACACTCTTCACTGGCAACTGTTTCCTGTTGCTAAGTAGAGAATCTTCGTCGACAATAAAGTTATAAATTCGTTACAGTCCCAATGGTTTGAATTTTTTCTGAGCTATTCATTTATTGTCCGTCCAATGAAGGAAAATTCCGTAAATATTTAAGTACTCTTGAATCTAAATAACAAGAATTGTGGAGTCTTCTTTCTTCGAGATCATTAAAACTTACAACATGATAATCGATTGATAGAAATTCATGTCTTGGAAATAATACGTATACTTACTTGTCTTCTTGTCATTTATTACATATTTTAATTGAATGAGAAAGGACCACTCTGGATAAAATATTCGCTAGCATTCTGCGCATATGAACAAGAAACATAATCCACATTCAAAGATGTTAAGGAAAAGAAGAAAGATTAGATTAGATTTGTTCTTGGCAATAGGTAATTAGGCGCTAGGCAAAAAAAGTATTTAATTCAAACTAGGCTGAGAATCAGCACTTTTCGAACGTCAAAATTATTTAGGGGTATGAGGAACAGGGTGTAAAGTTCACTCATCCACCATAGAAAAGGGAGGATCCTCCGACCAGACGTCGTGACAGACCTCGTATCTGGCGGGCAACTGCCCAGAGGTTCAAGTTGGGAGATTGTATATATGTCCATCGCGCGGTAAACTCTAATTGCGCGATGCAGGATTTTGTGTGACGTCAGGATGTTGTGTGACTTCGGGTCTTTGATGCGTAGTTCGCATGTAGCGATTGTAGATGCCGCCACAATTGCATAAGGCAGTCCCCCACAAACGCCCGCCCTTCACCACCTCCTAGTGCTTTAGCTGGGAAGAAGAAGTGGCGCAACAAACTCCCCAGCAGCACAGCTGTCTATTCACGTTGAATAAAAATGATTATATACAATAGTATGCAAAATAAATTTAATTACACAACACAAAACATAATTTAAAATTATTTGCCATAATGTCAGCTAGCACACGCCAATTTACCAACAATAAAAACTAAAAAACGTAAACAGAACTTAATACCCGAATAAAAGCTTCCAGACATAAAGGGCGTGCTCGCTTACATACAGCTATATAGCTATACAGCGTGGCAGGGACATTGCCGCGAAAACTGTTACCTACCATGGATTCAGTAAGTGTAATAACCGACGAAAAATGTCAACGCAGGGGGGTTCAGAATCATGTAAGGAATCCATGGTAACAGTTTTCGCGTCGATGTCCCTGCCACCCTGTATATAGCTGTAACTGGAAGTTATAAATGATAAACTAGGACCATCAAGGGAAAATAATGAAACTGTTAATTACTAATAACAATAACAAAACCATGATCAGTAAGACGACCAGTAGCAGCACCCGTTCACGAGCATAACGCAAAGATAACTAAGGGAAGGAATCAACCCGCCCCCACAACGCTACCGCAAGCAGTGACATCTAAGGGAGCATGACGAACTTGCTGCCGGTTACTAGCCAAGAATAATTTAGATACATTTTCGAGGTCGCTAGCTAACCACATATTGCAATACAACTCATAAAAAAACATTGTAATGAGTACATTAAGTCAATAAATAATAAAGGAATATTAAATTAAAATAAATTGACTTATACAGTCAAATAAAATAAACAATTATACGTATATAAATCATATAACCTGTGTTATCCCAAACATCCAAGACAACGAAACAGCACATTTCGGAGTCGAAGCGCGTGCTTGTTTGATTCATAAAAACCGGCCGAATGCGAGTGAGACTCGCACACGAAGGGTTCCGTACCATCGTAAAATATTTAGCAAAAAAACCGGAAAAATACACGTTTCTTGTACGAGGACCCCCCTTTAATTTTTAACTTCATTTTATTTTGGGAACCCTAAAAATATGTGACTTGGCCGGTTTTTTAGTTCTGATAAATGAAAATACTAAACGAAGAATATTTTTTATCTTAAATTAAAAAAATCGCAAAGAATAATTTGTATTTCATAACGATACTATGAATTACAAAGTAACTTTTGGCAGTTGTAGAATATCGCCCATATTTAAATAGTTTTTAATATTGACTTTATACAGTATAATTATCGTACATGATATACAGAAGTTTCCTAATTTGTTCAGTTGTTGCGATAGAGGTGGTACAAAAATGGTCTAAAACTTTAGACCATTATTTTTCATTAATAAAGGAAAAAATAAAAATAAAAATTGTACTTACTCGTCGAGTTCGAGACTATGATACCCCACATCCCAGGGTAAGTTTTTTTTTCAAAATTTAAAATTTATTGTATGGGAACCCCCTTTAATTTTTAACTTTATTTAATTTTTATTATTTGTTGTTATAGTGGCCATAGAAATAAACAATTTGTGAAAATTTCAACTGTTTAGTTACGGTTCATTAGATACAGCCCACTGACAGACAGACGGACGGACAGCGGAGGCTTAGTAATAGGGTTCCGCTAGGCATCCTTCGGGTACGGAACCCTAAAAATTATGTTAGGTACAATCTTACTGTATCTGAGAGCGCTCAGGATTTTCACCTACACAAATCGTTATTGGCTTACAGATAAAATTCATTGAACTATACATAGATTGAATAAATATACCTTCGTTTGTAAGACGGTAGTTACTTAGTTCAATAAAATATTGCAAATTACTTTGGGTCGGGAAAATATTTATGTAGAGAATATTTTTCCGTAGTCGAGTTCTTCTCTATTAAGGGTTTCCTATAAACGAAAACAAACTGAGATACGAAACCAATCCGGTAATTGATTAAAAAGTAATCGAAATTTTAAACTGACCGACGTTATACGATATTAAACTTTACACTGCTGGATTTAAGGTAAAAATTTAATAAATAAATATTTTTGATGCAAACTGGGCTGTTTAATGTTAATGATTTTTCGCGGAGATATTTTCTCATGAGAGCATTCAATCATATTCGGTTCGTTGGTACAGGGGATAAGATATCAAATTAAAACTCGATATTTTAACCATTAGTAGTATTTTAACAGACTGTGTTTTTTTGCATCCCTATAAAATATAACAGCTATATCGCATGGATACTTGTTCCAAGAGTTAAAAAAATGTAATAATGTTTTTCATTTAATCTGAAAATTATTTTAATTTCAGATTAGAACTCATGCTGGCAGATAGCAGAATCCTTTTCACCGCGTAGTTAGCTAATCTATGTTAATTTTATTCTACGTTTAAAATGTTAATACCTAATAGTCAACTTAGCCTGGTTCGTACAGAGTGGCTCTGTTGTGAGCACGATTTTTCAGTCAAAAATGTTACACTTTAGGAATTATATAGTACCGAGACTATGTCAGAATTATATTTTTTTCAGTAAAAAAAGTATAAAGCAATGCCCATAAAACACACTAGCTAAATTGTTAAATAAAAAAATACATTTCGTTTAGTCACTAAAACCTAATCTAACATGTTTTTCTGGATAAACTCACATCCAACTGTTTTATGTATTTAAGCCCCGTGCAGAGTGGCGCGACGCGACACCGGTCATTATTATACCGCTATACCGTGAAGTTCTTCTTAGAAATTGTATTGTTCGAATCGTGTCGCGCCGTCGCGTCGCGCTGGTCTGCATGAGCCTTTATAATACCGGCCGTTAATAAACATATTTAATTAAATCAGAGATTTGATTCTAAGGCTTTTTCTTTTTTAGGCTGCCCTTTAATATGATCTAACAAGTAAGAGCTTAGAGCACACGATGCGTTGCGGCGACGGCGCGGCGCCGGACCGGTGTCGCTGCGGCGTTTTGTATATATTTTAATATCCATGTTATGGCACACGATGCGTTCCGGCGTCGCACCGCACGTACACCGCACTTGCAGCCCGTGAGACGAGAAAATAGATGAAATTAGACGAATTTAGACGAAATTAGATGAAAATAAATGAAATTGGATTGGAGTTATATAAATTACGATAAATTTGTTATCAAGGAACTATACCTACTTGACAAGCCGTAGTGTGCCAGTGTACGTGTTGCAATGCCGGAGCGGCACCGCTCATTTGTTTGTGTGACCGCCAGTGCGACAAAATGTTTGCGGCGTAACAACGCTACCGGGTACGGTGCCGAAACGCCCGTGTGCCCGCCAATGCCGCAACGTAACGTGTGCACAGGCTCTAACTCTTAAGCAGTTATACACTGACATGATGTGTACACACACACATGACATGACATGATGTGTGTAATTTGTGAGTTCGACAAACAACTTCAACTGAAAGCTATTTAAGTACCTTCATTCACCTATATAGAATGTTGCAAACGCCACAGACGTCGAGTACGAAGCGTCACTTGACTCACTTGATATAAAATGTAAGAGTAGTCTGAAGTAGCAAGTCGTTAGCGCGACAGTGACGTGATCTTAAATCAACTTTGTACGGCGCCGGCGACACGGAGCATGCAATTGGTTAAATCTACCGAAAGTTTGTTGGCGACAAGCCCACTCCGCAAACGAACAGTTGCTTACGAACTACCCCAAATAAACTGGGCACTCGTTGATCGCATGGTGCTTCTCAAAATTGTATTTCGTTCACCTCAATTTAAGGTAGACGCAAATGTTTAATATCGGCTTTCTAGTTACATGTATCCAAATTCAAAATAAAAGTGATTTTGATATACTGTATAACCGACATCAGTATTCTGTTTAGAAATAAACCCTTGTATTTAAATATTGTGATCACCTGTGGAGTTACATCACTATACTGGCAGTTTGCCAGCAGGTGACCCCGCGGGGCGCTACTACCTCCCGCAACAATCAATTACCTAGTTACCTGACCTAGAAATAATTTTGCAGGAAACTATTAATTTTACACTTGCGTATTAAATCCTAATTGGCTATTAGCATGAGCGTACGAAAATTATGTCAGCATTAAATTTGGTTTATGGAAATCAACACATATTTGGGCTTATTTACATACTTGATAAACTGTGTGCAATCAACTGAGTTGAGAGGAAACTGGCTTTTGCCAGTCGGGTAGTAAAATAGATTTTTATTTGGATATTTTATCATACCTACATTTCGTAACGATCAAGTCTAGTCTGTGAAGTTAGTGTCATTTGAACCCTCTTTTTGTAATAAAAGACAAATGGAAAGAAAATAACAAGGCTCTCAAGATATCATTTTACTCCGAGACGAAAAGTTAGTAGAGTATCAGAAAAAACATTTATTTTTTCCAGAAATTTTATCTGCGTGTTGATAAGCCAGACAATCTATATAAATGATCGAGTGAAGGGTGTTGATAAAACTGGCAAGCAGTTCCATTAAATGTTATTATCAAGAACAACGGAAAGCACTTACAGGTGTTATGCATTTAACGCATATTAAACTGCTGCAATATCTCACTACAACCGTAGCTATTTATGATAAATGTATCTTTACAAGGCACTTTTGCAGAGACCGTATGTATTTTTTTAAATTCCGTTTGTTTATTCAGGTACAAAAATACGTAACATACCAGCCAACTTCAGGAACATGAAGTAATTATTATGTTACAATGAATTCCACACTGGCGCGACATGTTCGAGTTTTCAGCAAAGGATGAAATAAAATACGCGTACACCATGGGCATTCGGCTCAATTTAAAGGTCCGCACCCCAAGCCTAAGTTAAAGTTACATCGTACTAAACCTACATTCATAAAGTAATTAAAGCACTGAGCCCAGAGCGACAATCAGTAACTATAGCAGTACGAGTTGTATGTTCACAAAGGCCTTTGCTTCAGATAGGTATATTCACTCTCGTGAACTCCGGAGCAAAGAACAGCTTTACGTGTAACGAACGTTTCGTGAATAGAGGCTTACTGTTCATTTTTCAGTGTCGTCTGAAGTGCCCTTGCTTCCGAATAAAAATGTCAAGACGTAATTTATGAGGGAGTTTAATGGGTATTTCACACAATATGTCATGTTAGACTACAGAGCACATTACGCCTAGTGGAGGGTTAGATGCACATCTAACACTTCCTTACACACAAATGCTTCATCAAAGTTATATTTCAAGGCTCGTTAACAGCGTGTATCTGAAGGGCGCAAATAGATGTCAAATATTTCACTGTTCTGATTAATTTAGGAATATTACTGTGTGGAATTAAAAAATGTGGCTAACTAACGAACTAGAATATTGATTATGAAATGCAATAATTAATATCGTAACACCGAATATTTAGTTTTAGATGTAAAAAAACTATTTGGAAACTTTACAAATGCGTTTTTTACACCTAAAATGGGTACAACATCAAATTCAATGTTATAATTGCAATTCATTATTAATATTCTAGTTCGCTAGTTAGCCACATTTCATAAATTTATTCAGTAATATTGCTATAAGAATCAAAACAGGTAAATATTTGACAGTTATTTGCGACGTTGCCAACTTTTAGGATGAACCCTCTTAAATAATGTTCTACACGAGTTTTTTATGCGAAAGCCATAAAAAAGCCTAACTGCTCAATTTGTTGAAACACAGTCTAATCTCCTCGAGATTAACGATTGTATGTTCGTAAATAACAAACTCGCAATATTCCTTATGAGATAATTTTTAGTAATTTTAATCAATATTATGTAGTATTGAATAATATTATTCGGGCTTATAAGAAAAAAAAAAGTAATGATTCCGTCTTTCGGTCATTAATAATTGAAAACAGATTACTTTCTTATGTCAAGTACATAAGAAATTAATCTGTTCTCAGATCTGTGTAAAGAGTACACCAACTAAAACGTTGTACTAGGTATAACTCGTAGAGAAAAAACATTGTGTGTTCTCCAATTACGAGAAAGAACTTAGAAAGAGGAGAAAATCCAATTTCTGAATTCTTAGAAAAGATCTTGTTCTAAAGAGGTTCTCATTGAACCGTCGTTGTCATATTTCTAAATTAAAGGCTGAGGTGATTTGCGCAGTCACCGGAACTGGTTGCTCCATTTACTTCAGATTTCCATCACCCGCGATTTACGGTTAATTTTTCGAACATGTGATGTGCTCTCTCATCGTTATCATAATTTTCTTTACGACCCATTTCGTTCCGTCTACATACCTTATCGAGGACGATTTTAAAATACTTATGTACGTGTTTTATAGGAGTATTGATGGCTCACGTTTATGATTCATAGCGACAAGTCTCTTCCTCATAGCGATAAGTCTTTTCCTTATGGTGAGGATTCAATGATTTATGCGTAGATTTAACGACATACAGTCAGCAAAGATATGTCTAAAATTAAAATCGTTAATAACATTCGGTTATATGTTAAATGACGTATTAAAATTGAAAATTGCGCAGCAGAGTGCTGAAACATGTCCATTAAATTTCTCTTACCAAAATATGTATTAAAGAAAGTTTTAAGTCAATTTTATTCTTTAAAAAGCTATGCGAAAATGCGAAATAAACTTAATCTGACACTTCTTGTCAATGGTGTCTAAAACTTGTTAATCTAATATAACTTTGCGTCGCTAAACATTAAAACCCACCACGAAAGTTTACACTCTTAGCCTAGAAAGTTATGTAGTGACCGTGTGATAACAAGTGCTGAGAACATTTTGAAAGTTACGCTAACATTATTAGAGAGCTTACATAAACCTAGTTAGTAAAGTTAACGTTCTTATATTCTAAGTTTTCCTTCAGCCAAATAAGCTCCTTTCTAGCGCGTAATAAATTAAACCCCAAATCGGGTTCACAAGCGGGGGAGATTACCTTTCCGCCTGCTCAAATATACGTAGCTAGTTGCTACGGCGTAGCGGTTATTCGTAGCAGCGTAGCTTCCGCCGCTAGCCGCGGAAGTGACTGTGTGGTGCGTTAACATGCATCGTGATAAAACATCCATTACGTACATACTCTTGTGTGTAATGTGAATCTGAAATGGAACAGATTTCTATCTAGCAGGTTTTTTTATGCCTAGGTCTGCATGCATTCAGTGAATAATCATTTACGTATGCATTAAAAGACCCAGTTAAGAACAGAATACTTTCTGAGAAACTAAAGCTCCAGTAATTATTTTAATCTTCTGTAACAATGGAAACTGATATTTTTATCTTCGTTTAACTTTAAATCAAGTCAAGTGAAACCCGAGGAATTTAGAAAGGACAAAAGACAAAAATTATGAGGTTTTGAAACCAAAAGTTTAGGAAAACTGGGAGTTTACGCGTGCAAAGTTTCAATTCAGCTGGTTTGATAAAATTACAGCAATGTTTTATAGAGTTGTGTACGACCATCACAGAAGAGTCTTTATTAATATAAGTAAAACTTTTATTAAATTCTGTTGATCCATTAATAAGTTGAAAGTCTAATATTTAAAAAAAATACAAAGGTTAAAGGTTTTCTGTAAAAGAACGCTTTTAGCGATAAGACCGCCCATTATGTCACCCTATGTAAAATTTCTAAATTTATTTCTGTAATTTGTATGGGTTGCATAATAAAGAATATTCTATCTATCTATCTAGTACTTACTTTGTTTACGTCATAGTTTTCTTATGAAGTTTTTGAGGTATTTGTTGAGTTTGCTTTGTGTTTAGAGCTCAGTAAAGTGACGGAGTATGAACAAGAGCATTAGCGAGCAGAGATCGTATTCACGAGTTGTTTAATCTGTTTACCCTAAATACAATAGTAGTCCATAACAATAAACTTTTATTATAAAGGAGAAGTCTCATCTCCCATAGAAAATTACCCCACGTCTGACAGCAGAGAGAAGTATAAAAATAAATCGCTAAAGTGAATAAAAAAAAACTACATACTTTTGTGGTTTTAATCATACATACTTAACATCACGCCTGTAATCCCCTAAGGGTAAGGCAGGGGTTCCCTCTATTTGGCAGAATTTTGATACTCCCAAAATTTATTTGGCATAACACCCTTGGCAGAATCTTCTTTAAACGAATATTTTAAAGGCATAAAAAATATTTAAACGAATTATTGTTTGGCTTAATGTTTATATGTCCGACTTTACAATGGCATACCTTTAAGATGGCAGAATTTTAGGCCTTTAAGATGGCAGAAAAAACCCCATATGTTCACAATTACCTCCTACTATAACAAAAGTAAAAATGATTTGATTAACGCTTGATCAGGAAGATCTAGCAATAACCATTATCGTCGTATGTCCGTGGCGAAAAAAAAAAAGTGTTCAATTAATTTTATTATTATGGTAAGAAATACAAGATTATTCAAACTATGAATTTTCTGTAATGTGATAGATTAGTCTTTCAATTATTATGGATATGAAATGTATGCCAGAAGATGATTCTAACTGTAAACTTTCTGAGATATGATAGTTCTGCCTTTTAAAGACTATCGATATGAAATGTATGCCAAGAGACGACTCTATCTGTGGACTTTCTGCGATATGATGGTTCTACTTTTTAATAATTAAGGATATGAAATTTATGCTAAAAGATGATTCTGACTTGCAAAATTATAAGTTTTGAATGAATGATAAATGAGTGTATGCCAAACTATTTTCTGCGAAATGAAGTTTATGCTATCCGCTGTTATGCAAAATAATATTATGACATTAAAAGTTCTGCTATAAAGGCTGGACCCTAAGGCAGAGGTGTTCCTATAGTACACCCACATTTCGCCAGTTTTGTTTAAGTCCCATGTAATAGGAGGCGAGCCATCAACCGGGCACAAATCCAGACTCCGGACTGCTACTGAGAAATTCCTGATGGAAAAACCCATATAACACTTTTTCCGACCTGGGAATCGAACCCAGGACCTCATGCTCAGCAGTAACGCTTGGACCCACTAGACGAACGAGGCAGTCGTTCTAAAACTAAAATCTCCAAATTTGACTAAATTATACACATACTACACCTTTTTTTTTTTTTTGAGGTTGGGAAATCATCAAATGACTTTTTCCCGCTCTGGGCAGAGCGAGAGGCTGTGTCAGACTTTTACTGACTAAAACCCACCCGTGTTCCTTCCGTTGCCTGTGTGCCGGGGCCGCGATATCCCTTTCGGACAAACACGCAACCCCAGCAGGCATTGGTCTTTCGACCCCGTCAGTTGGTGCTGACATCTCTTTGAGGCGCGCGTGGAACACAACGCGCCGTCGACCCGGGCCTGGTCCTTACCGGACGGCGAGCTACCCATTGCTCACCGTCCGCAAGCCCGCGCCTACGGTGGCCGGAAGTCGGCTCTCGACTCCCGACGCCCGGGGCGTCTACTGCGGCGACTAGGGCCGCGAGGGCGTGCAGCTTGCATCTCCCTCGCGCGCTTCGCCTCCTCCTTCGCGAACATAACTGCTTCGCAGAAGGAGGTGACGGCCTCCCATGCACTCTCGCTCCGAACCATGGCCTGAACCAGGGCCGGACGCGAGAGATCGCCGCCGCCGATCGCCTCCGTGAGGACACGGCGGTGCTCCGCCCAAGCCGGGCAGACCACCACCGTATGCTCCACCGTGTCCTCCGGGCGATCCACACAGTGGTGAACATATACTACCCCTGAATTAATATTCAGAGCAATTTTTTTCCGTATGTTTTTATTTCTTTTTGCTGGCAGTCGTGGGGTATTTTTGAGCCTTCTTCTTTAAATTATATGCTCTTAACTCTGTGCCTCATTTACAAAAGCTGATGCAACAAAGCAGACAGCGGCAATACCTACGGAAGATTAGTTAAATGGGTTGACACGAATTGAAAATATTTTTGATAATTTACATTATGAATTAGCATTAAACAGGCACACCAGCAACAGGAACATACCTTATCATATAAAATAAACAGTCGGTCGATTCTGTAAAAATATTTACGTGAAGCTTGGTAAGGTGAAGTGAGCGTGAAGTGAGCTGTCACTGCCACAGAATCGACCGGCAGGATGCTAGGGATTAACACTATTGACAGCTCACTTCACCTAAGTTTTACGGTGATATTTTTACAAAATCGAACAGCAGCTGCATATAAAATAAAATCGTAATGTTCATTTTGTATCTCATGAATATTGTTAACTTATGAAATTAACTTACTTCTATATATTAACCTAAGAAAATCCGCAAATCCTCTGGCTAAGCACGTTATATATAGCAAAGACATACACAAATACATACAGACTGCGTAGGTAATTGAAAAGGCGAACCCTTTTCTGATTCATTGGTATCAATCGTGAGGAAAGTAGGTTATTTATAATACGTACTAATTCCTAGTACGTATTATATTCAAGCGACGCGGAATATACGTATATAAATAAAGTAAGAGGGAAGTGTAATCACAGCCCCTCCTCCTATGTGTGCACACCGGTGTTACGACCGCGAGTGAAGAGCTTAACAACAGAATATATAGTCACCACATTATGATAATAGTAATGAGTAGCTTCGGTCGGGAGCTCTAGCTTATGTTAAATGCATACAACCGCCGCCAGAGGTCGCTATGAACGAGTCGAGGATAGGAAAACGAAAATGTGAATACAAATACATTGTTCAATGTGCCTCGGAACATTAAACAAAGAAATAGAATTGAAATGAGGAAATGGATCAGCTTTATAGCCTCGATGAAGTGAAGTGGAAAGAATAAAAGCAAATACATAGGTCATCTCATATTTTAAAGCTTATTTGTTGGAATTTCTACTTCTTTTACATAAATATCGGCAACACTAATAGGTAGATGTAAAACTATGTTTTAATAATAACTTGTTCAAGCTCTAGATTAATAATTATCATACAAATAAAATATAGGAATAAAGGACGAAGATAAACTCATAAAATCTCAGTTCAATAAAAAAAAGGTTTGTTTCGTGAAAATTCTTCGCAGAATCTACTTAAGTTTTATGTTTTGTAGACGACGTGCAACCTTTTCAACATCTACATTATGAAGATTTTTTAGATTTGTTTAGTATATTTATTAAAGCTTGTATGGCAAGTAGCAGCTTACATAGACGATGAAAGAGAGAAAGTTGAGTTGAGATGAGGGAGTTGGAAAATCGCACCAAGAATCGATTCCTAAAAACTTAGATATTGATCTACTGAATCAACACTTCTCATCTTCTACCCACTACGATGGGACCAGGAAGGCAGCTACAATAAACTATCTTTCGAACCTTCCAACTCCGGACCAGCCCCGTTTATTTTTAGTAAATTCTCTGATTGTGATGTTAAAAAGAGCGTAGTTTCAATCACATCTAACGCAGTTGGTAGTGAATGTGTAAGTCGGAAAATGATACTCCCTGTCCTCGACGAAATCCTTCCCATCCTATGCTATATGCTAAATTACTCTATATCCTGCGCCTGCGCAATTATGATCACATTTCTGAATTTCGTACAAAGCTCAAGTGGCTTCCCATACGTCTTCGC
Organism: Agrochola lota; assembly: GCA_947364205.1. Taxonomy (NCBI): domain Eukaryota; kingdom Metazoa; phylum Arthropoda; class Insecta; order Lepidoptera; family Noctuidae; genus Agrochola; species Agrochola lota. The sequence goes on along the minus strand of OX376223.1, from coordinate 8,101,483 downwards.
CGGAATTCTCATATCTTATTTCAGCTCTACAGTATTCTGTTTAATCCTACAACCCCCTCTTATCTTAAAGAACGTTTCCAGTTCCTTCATGAAACACATAATAGAAATCTGAGGTCATCGGAAAACTTGAGACTAAAGATGCCGATGCATTCCACCAGCTTTTATGACAAATCTTTTACAGTTCAAGTAGTACGGTTATGGAATGCCTTGCCCGTGTCGATAAGGCGTGAACCTTTGTCCACTTTTAAAATTCTGGTAAAAAAGCACTTCCTCTTTCCTTAAACATCATCATAACCCTTATTCCTTATTATTGTTTCAGGTTTATTATTTTATATATATCTATGTATGTATATGTATATATTTATGTGGTTAAGTTTATGCTTTATGTATTTATTGTGTATGTAAATGGTACACCACTGACTACCTGCAGTATTGTCTCTCCTTCTCCCTTTAATCCATCCAAAGGTTGTCTGTAAAATATCGCTTTTAGCGATAAGACCGCCCATTGTGTCACCCTATGTAAAATTTCTAAATTTATTTCTGTAATTTGTATGGTGTGCATATTAAAGAATATTCTATCTTTTATCCATCTAAAGAGATTACTACAAAGTCTGTTCAATGAGTTGATGCCTATTGCCCCATCAATGGTTTCTGCCATAAATCCCTCATACACAATAGATTTAACAGGTGATGATGATTCAAAGTCATTTAATTCAGTGAGGGTAGTCACCAGTAAGAACAAACTTAAAAAATACATCAAAATTAATAAATATATTACTAAAACACAAAAGATGGTTAAAAGACAAAAGTTCTTTATTAAAAATGTTAAACTTAATAGAGAAAGGCTAAATTTACTTAAACAATTAGATATGTATTCTTTTAATTTGGAACAAAGTACTAGGAGGTACAACATTGACACAGAGTACTTGCAATATGAACTTGATCACTTACAGGAGAAACTTAGTTCAATGACTAACAAATATAATACCTCTGAACATCTAATGAGGGAATATGTGTTGGCAATGAATGAGCTGGTCAACTCACAAACAAACAACTGTGAGCAGTGTCAAACACTATCTAATGTACTTACACCAGAACATTCATTGACAACATGCAATACCACCTTACCGCAGCCCTGTGTTAATTTGACATTTCCTGCTATTATTAGTTCCAATAAACAATGTAAACAAATTGTAAAAAATGATATAGTATTATTTTGCGATGAGATTGGTAAGGACTTAGGCCACTTGTTGTCAGATGAATATCCGGGACACTCCATAATAAATTACTGTATGCCTGGTTGTTCTTTATTTGATATTATGAAAGAAATTATTAAATGTAACTTTAAACAGAACACTTTATTATTAATTTTTATGGGTAACAGGGGAAATGTGAACAAAGGAGAACTGCTCCAATACTATAGTACATTGTGTAATCTTAATTTAAGAAAAATTGTGTTGTTTACATTCCCATATAGTAACAGTTTGCCACAGGAAGAAAATAACTTAAGATTTTCAATAAATATGACTTTGCATAACTTGACATTTAATAATAATTTATTTCATTTAGTTGATACCAACAATTATGTTGCTAATAATTTGTATTTGACAAGAGATAGACATAATATTGTTATGTACTATCTTTCTAACTATTTCAAAAGACAGATAGCTGTGTCGCTATCATATTTTTTTTCTATTTCAGCCAAAAACTTGGCTAAACAACTTGCTTCTTTTGAGCAATGCAAAGACATTCTGAATAATTCTGCCAATAATTTGGCATCAACTAATGATATTGAATATCATTTAAATTAGAAATTAAGACAATAGAGGAAACCTCTTGCTTAATAAATGAAGAAAATTTAAATACTGGTTTAATATCACACCTATCAAATTGCAGTAACCTAAATAAATGTAATAATAATAGCCTCAAAATAGTTCATCAAAATATACAGGGTGTTATAGGTAAGGAATTAGAATTGGAGCTGTTCATGAACTGTAGTTATATTGATATCCTATGTGTAACTGAACATTGGTTAAAAGTCCACCAGTTCATGTTCAGCTTTAACAACCACCAGGTTGCCAGCTCATTCAGCAGAGTTAATATGATACGTGGTGGCTCTCTAATAATTGTTCGTAACAATACGAAATTTAAAGAACGTAAGGATATTGTGAGCCTCTCTGTTGAGCGAGTCATTGAAATAGCTTGCATTGAGCTTGAGCAGTTCATTGTAATAAGTGTGTATAGGCCCCCATGTGCTTCATATGATATGTTTGAGAAATATATGGAAGAAGTATTATTAAAGACTTGTAACAGTAATAAAACAGTTGTTGTCTGTGGAGATTTCAACATTAACATACTGGAAAAATCTGCTATAGTAAATAAATTTATAACTTTATTTAAGTCATATAATTTGTACAATACATTCTTTGAGCCGACTAGAATAACTGCCACTAGTGCTACCTGTATTGATAATATTTTTACAAACTTAAGACCTTCTAGCCATTTAATTATAAATGAGTTGGACTCTGATCACTGTGGCCAGTTAGTCACTTTCCCTCAGAAAACAGTCAGAGCTCAAAGAAAACTTGTGAGTTTTGTTCCTGTAAATAAAAGTCGCTTAGGACAATTTAAAAATAGTTTAATGGAAAAACTACCGGGTTTGCCTTATCACAACAACCCGGATCGAGCTTATACTTCACTATTTAACCTCATCAATTGTGAGTTTAAGAAGGTTTTCACCTCAAAAACATTGCCTGTTTGTGACCGCGTTATATTTAGTGATTGGGCAACACCAGGTATTTACAAAAGTAGGGAAAGGTTATTTGAGTTGTATCATGAAAAAACATATAACCATGATGAAACTTTTAAAGAATTTGTTAAGAAATATTCTAAAACTTTTAAAAGAGCCTGTTCCTCAGCAAAAGCCTTACACATTAAAAATAAAATAATATCTTCTGGAAATAAAATAAAAACAACCTGGAATATTATTAATTCAGAAACGGGAAGAACGACGGTACGGAATCGTGACTTCCATCTAAAAATCAATGATGTAGATATTGAAGCAGACGTGGAGGTGGCAACTGAGTTTGAATTTTTTTTCACTAATATTCCCATTTTAACAACCAAAACTCTGTCATCGTCGTCCTCCACTTCTGCTTACTCAATACTAAAAGAATGTGTACCAGAATCTGACAAACTTTTTGAATTTTCAATTGCTTCTGCTAAAGACATTATAGAATCTTTTAAAAATCTTGATGTAAAAAAAACTGCTGACCTTTGGGGATTATCAGTACATACCATATCTTCAATAATTGATGTTATTGCACCCTTTTTAGCAATTATTTTTAACTCTTGTGTTGCGTCTGGTGTATTTCCTGATCAGATGAAACTTAGTAAAGTTATTCCACTGTTCAAGTCTGGCAGCACAACTGATCCTACGAATTTTCGGCCTATTTCGATATTACCTACATTAAGCAAAATTTTTGAGAAATTAATTTTGAAACAAATGTTAGAACATTTCAATGCACATAATTTATTACATCTAAAACAGTTTGGTTTTACAAAGGGTCGTTCAACTACAGATGCGGGCGTGGAATTACTGAAGAGCATATTCGAGGCCTGGGAGGAGTCGCAGGATGCTCTTGGCATTTTCTGCGACTTGTCCAAGGCCTTCGATTGCGTACATCATGATACACTCATCAAGAAACTGTACCACTATGGTATGAGGAACAAAGCTCTCGACCTTCTGACTTCTTATCTGAACAACAGAATTCAGAGGGTCGATGTTAATGGCAAGAGATCTGCAGGATCTGCAGTCACCATGGGCGTTCCGCAGGGTTCAATTCTAGGTCCTTTCTTATTTTTAATTTATATAAATGACTTACCTTACCACATAAGGGATAATCACAAGATCGTATTATTCGCAGATGACACTTCCCTTATTTTTAAAATCAAACGTCAGTTAGTTAACTTTGAACAAATTAACGATGCACTCTCTAAAGTTGTGCATTGGTTTAATGTAAATAATCTTCTTCTGAACGAAAACAAGACTAAACTCATAAAATTTTCAACGCCAAATGTCAGGCAGCTAACTACCAATGTTCAAGTTAACGGAATAGAACTGGACCCTGTTGAGTCGACAGTTTTTCTTGGAATCACTATTGATAGTAAATTACAATGGGGCCCACACATAGAAAAATTATCAGGAAAGCTTAGTTCGGCCGCCTATGCTGTTAAAAAAATTAGACAGATAACTGACGTAGATACAGCCAGAATTGTTTATTTTAGTTATTTTCATAGTCTTATGTCATATGGGATTCTTCTCTGGGGAACCTGTGCGGACATTAATACTATCTTTGTTCTACAGAAAAGGGCTGTTCGAGCCATTTACAACCTAGGTCCGAGAGATTCCCTTCGAGGAAAATTCAAAGAAGTAAATATTCTAACTCTAGCCTCACAATATATTTTTGAAAACCTAATGTATGTACACAAAAATATATCAAATTTTAAGAAAATGTCTGATATTCATAGTTTAAATACCAGGAATAAACACAACCTTGCTGTACATCGCACTCGTCTCCACAGAGTAGGCAACTCGTTCATGGGTCAATGTATACGCTTTTACAACAAACTTCCCATTGACATTCGAAACTTACCCATTAAACGATTTAAAATTTGTATTAAAACCAAACTTTGTAAAAAAGGGTACTATAAAATTTCAGATTATTTAGAAGATAAAAAAGCTTGGGATTGAGCTGCTCGCTCTGCTAAACCTTGTGATAAAACCATAAAACTTGACATTAGAATTATTTAGTAAAATCATTAAAATATACCAGTTTTATTTAAACATTAAAACAAAATGACATGATTACTTTGTAAAGTATAATATTATTTTAATTACCTATTGTGAATGTGAGGACTATGTGGATATTTTTTTTAATTTAATTTTTTTTTTCTCATTACTCCTTTTTTATCCTCTCTCAGTTAGTTTTAATGATGGTCTGGCAGTTTGAGTAGTTTATGCGGCCTACCCAAATGTCCTTTCTTTGGTATTGTTCGTCGAGTTGAGCTCCTTTTGTTCTGAGTTGAGCTCCACGATTACTGACAAATGCTTGCACTGACTGGACAGGTCCACTCAAATCTGTGTGGTTCTTTTCTCAAAAGACCATTTCAGACATGAATCTACATGGTCCTCATATGGCTTGACCAAGATTATGTCTGGACTTTAAAAGAGACTGTGACCTCTGAGTTTGTTTCGGCCTTTCTTCTCAGAGTAGTCGGATAGGAAACGCCGAACTCATCTAGCAAAATTTAATATATTTTTAATATGACGTGTAAAAGTGATTCCTATATCCTATTTACAGAATAAACAATTTCATTTCATTTCATTTCATTTCATTTCATTTCATTTCATTTCATTTCATTTCACTTTGAACTAAGAATAACTCGCTACGATCAACAACTTGTAACAACTGGCTTAACTTATTAAGATAATTAAATGTTTAGCTTAACATGACTTCTAAAGCCTTCTTCATTAAAATTGAGCATAGATGAGATGTACGATACATAATTAATTAATTACCTACCTATATGTTTTGTTATATAACGCTAGACTTGAGTCGGTGATTTATTATAATATAAGGAGTTCCCACGGGCAATATATTTTTGCGCTCATGAATAAGTCAACCAGAAAATGTAATTTTTATATAACATTATTACAATAGAAAGAAAGTTTACATTATTCTGTATGTAGGAACAAATATTTACGTACCTACTGTTTTATTTTGCCAAAGTAAGTATTTGTTGACTGTAGTAATGGTGATATTGTTTCGAAATACATGACGTTAACTATACGTGCATTAACCAAGAATTTACAAGTACAAGCAAACAATGCCAACTATCTTTGTCTCCTTGATATTCACCAACAAAACAGAACCGTCATCCAAAGCGATTTAACTTGCCTGTCCCCAGGTGCCTCTCGCTGTGGTATTGACGCTCGGAGCCACTTTCAACACTTTGCTGACAATAGCCATATTGGTTGAGGTGTCAAGTATGCAAAATATATAAGTATAAGGTACCTAAGCTTGGGCGTGGTTTGGTGACTAAGGATTGAAATAACTTTGTTGTTGTATAAAGGCGGGCGCAAATTACGGCCGCAGCGCAACTCATTTCAATACAAAAAGTAAGTTACGGTTCACCTTTAGTGTGCGATAGTTCAAACAAAATGTACGAAAGTGAAGCAGGAGGATTTTGCAATGCGGCGTGGTCCGTGCAAATGTGTCTCCTACCTTTATTGCATTCGTCATAGCAGCAAGCCATGTAAACATGAAGGGTACCTACTGAATACTGATGTAATTTTAGTTGGCCTTAGAAAAAGTATTTATTTTATTTTATTATTTATATATACTTTATTGTACACCACAAAAATACATAACAAAAAAATAATAATCAAACACTACAAAATATACAATGGGCGGCCTAAGTACCTCTCAACACTTTTGTTTTCCGAAAACTGTCTGATCAAAGTAGTTGGTTCTGTGTCACACAATATATCTGCGATATTGCTCTGGAAATTTCTAATAATTGGAAACAAAATATTCTTATAATTTTTTTAAATAACAATTCATTGCTCTGTGCAGTTGTGGTGTAATGATGGCTGGTCGAGAAATTAAATTTCGTGGCTATAACCAACATTATGCAGTATTCAATTCCGTGCATGATTATAAGGTGGAAGCTGGACGTTGATATACGTCAGTTATATGCTCCATTATTAGATGCAGTGGCCGTGGAACGTTAGGTTAGAGTTGAGATGTCACTCAATATTACTTACGATGTTAGAGATGAGATGTCACCCCAGCTGGGTTTCTATAAGTAACTTGTCATTACTAACACTTTACATTTACCGATAGTCTAGATTAGCTGTATAGTACAAATCAGGATCAGCGGCCCCAATATACAAACTCATGTATATAACTGTAGATAACCATCGATCTAACTTGCAAAATCACCTGCAGGTTACAATAAAACCAAAAATAATAGCATAATAAGCTTCAGACGCAGGAAATCGACAAAATGGAACTCCGAGGCTTATGCTGAAACATCAATTCACGCTACAAGTCATAGCCAACATTGATTGAACTAACACCCGCCTTTAATCCTTTATATTAAGTTAATTAAGACGGATATTCAAATCACTTTCAGCAGTTTACAACCGAGAACATAGTGGGTTAATTGCTTCGCATCTAAATATGAATTAATCTAGCCAGACCCAACTTCAGTTAGGTAGATAAATTGTCTCGAGACACAAGCCTGTTTACCTGAACAAATGTTCTTTTCTAAATAAACAAAACTTTAAGGCATCGTAATATCAAACTGCGAATTTTCCTGTTTTTTTATACACTGTTTTAAAACGTAGCAACGATACCCAAGTATTTAAATCATTTAAATGTAACTTTCTCTCTGCTTGTGAAAAATAATGTGCGATACTGAAAAATGTTGAGCTTTAAACACTTAACTTTGACTAAAATACTTCAAAACATTTTCGCTGCAGTTGTAGGCGTCGAAGACGCAGGGGTTTGTAGGAAACAAAAAATGGTTAAACGAATATTCTTTAAAAAAGTGAGTACTCGCATACACATGGAATCTGACCGGTAATATTGTGTTACTAGAACCGAGAATGTAGTGAGTAGTTGCAGTTACAGAATAATGTGTCGGACTCACCCTCGTCAACAACTACGGAATAGGCGCGTGGGATTGCGACAGGTTTAGAATTAATAAATTGTTGAAGTATACCAAAGCTGTCGTCTCCATTAATCAGCCCGAAATGATGATTCAATTGTATCTATTCGATTCAATTCTTTATTGCATATCGTGAGGTACAGCAATTTAATACAATATGATGCATAATTTAAAATCTTTAAACTAAATAGGAATTATTTTTATATTGTTTTTAGTTTTATCCAGGAATTCTGCCTACTTCAGACTAAGACTACTTTCATTTTCCCGAAAAACATAATTTGCTTTTAGTAAATTATATATATATATATGTATATATAAGTTACTTAAAGCAAATTCTGTTTTTCTACCACAGTAGGTACAGTTAATTAACTAACTAGATTTAAGAACTACACCACCTGTAAAAACTTTAAAGGATTAAAATTCAAATTCCACAATTTGCGGCTTCCAAAACCACAAAGATAAAACAGTTATGTAAGGCTTTGTTACCCTCGTTATTTATCGCGGGATTTACAAATCGTATCAGATTTAGGTACGGAAAGGTAACCTCGGGTTAGGTACGTAGTGAATAGCAGAGAATACCTAGATACATACTATCACTTACTTTGAATAAGTTGCAACTACACATTATTACCGATCAACAAATAAGATTTTCGTTAGCAAACTCACAGTTTTGAGTGTTTCCTTACTATATATATAACAATTCTCGAACGATTCCCTATCATGACTTTCATACTCTCCATATGTTCTTAATATTGGCTAATCTGATTGTTTAAGTTAGCACATAACGCTCACAGCTCATTGTGATAATATTGTGCTGACGCGGGGGTCGTTTTGGACGCAATATAATACGTGAGAGTAATATTCGAAATTTTGCTTCGCTCCGCTACGTAAAATTTATTCAATTAATGGAATTTAATTAATATTCTGATTTATAAAGCCCAAAGATTAGATTAACTCAGCTGTTTCCTAGCCTAACTGATTATACCAGCAAATCTTTCATCGATTGAATCTTATAAGCTCTACGATTTGGAGCGCAGCCAGGCTATAAATCTTTAGACAAAATAACATTATTATTAGGGCTCTTCGATATTCTTTATAAAATATATTATTCAATCTTGAGCTTTTGTAGGCCTTAAAGATTTGAATAAGGACACAAAATAAAACTTCTACTTAAAGGCTTAAATGATCAGTCTTTTACAATGTTAATTATTAAATTGGGTTTTATGTAACTAAGGTACCTGTATTTTGTTGTAAAATCGTATTTTAAAAGAGGTTCAACCCACGCGTTTATGATTAAGACCGGCAGCTCTATGAGGTAACATGCTACGTGGATGTCGATCCATTTGAACTGGAACCAAGACTGCAAACCGGTCACGCGCCAGAACGACTTGAGGTAACCTTAGCAGCAATACCTTAGCAATAAAACTTTTTGAGAGACTCGTACACAATGAAATTTATCCAATTTTGCACAGTGTTATCATCCCAGAGCAACATGGGTTTGTTAAGCGACGTTCGACTGTTTCAAATTTATTAATTTTTTCCAATTATCTTTTTGAAAACATGGACAGGCGTTTGCAAGTTGACGCAGTTTATACAGATTTCCAAAAAGCTTTTGACAGGGTCGACCATGAAATCCTATTGAATAAGATTGCGTTTAATGGTATACGGGGTAATTTGCTTCGTTGGTTCTCATCCTATATTAAAAATAGAACACAAAAGGTTGTCGTTAATGGTCATCAGTCTGATGCAGTGCATATAACCTCGGGTATTCCACAAGGTTCAATCTTGGGACCACTATTGTTTATTCTATACATTAATGACATAGACAAATGTTTTAAAAATACTAAGTTTCTTGTATACGCTGATGATCTAAAAGCTTATAGGTCTATACAGACTGTAGAGGATTGTCGACTTTTTCAACAAGATCTGGACAGTCTCACTGACTACTGTCTAAACAATAAACTACACCTTAGTCTCTCCAAGTGCAATTGTATCAATTTTACAAAGAATAAAATAGTTATTAACTTTAAATACTCATTGCATGACACAACACTCAGTAATGTATCTACTGTGAGAGATCTTGGTGTGTTATTTGATGATAAGTTGTCCCTAAACCTGCATGTAGATAAAATTGTTAATAAAGCATTTAAGATGTATGGTTTCGTTATGAGATCGTCCACTGAGTTCAAGCGGATCTCCACATACCTTTACCTATATAAGACCCTTATACGATCACAATTAGAATATGCCGTCCCTATCTGGAACCCGTTTTACCAGAAATACATAGACGAGATTGAAAAAGTCCAGCGTAAGTTTCTACGAGCCATGCATTACAGATGCCACAAAACTTATTTGTCGTACTCACAATTACTTGATAAATATAAGCAGGTTAACCTAGAATCTAGACGTAAGTATCTAGAGGCTTCTGTACTGTATGGTATTGTTCGTGGTGATTTTGATTGTATCGATCTCACGAGCAAACTATGTTATGTAGTTCCACGCACTGTTCAAATGCGTAGTATCCGTGCAGGTACCCTATTCGCTGTCAATACCTGTCGAACTAATTCTGGTTTGCGCTGCCCTATCCGTCGAATGGTTGAGTCTTATAATTGTAATTTTGTTAATATTGATATTTTTGTATGCTCAAAATCCAAATTTAAATGTAATGTTATGAAAATTATTATTAGCCAATAATGTTATTAGGAATGTAAGCTAATCTTTATTCTATTATTTATTTGATTTTAGGTTTAATTGTTATTCTGTTGCCAAGCAATCAATGAGAATCTCTATTTTGCATGATGTAATTTATTTTTATGACTGTGATGTAATTAATTATTAATGTGATGTAATTATTTATTTATTATTAATGTGATATAATTATTAATGTGATATAATTATTAATGTGATATAATTATTAATGTGATATAATTATTAATGTGATGTAATTAATTATTATTTATTAATGTGATGTAATTATTTATTACCTATCTAGTGGCACTCATTATCATATTTTCTTTTGTTAATATGCGGATAATGTAGTGGGCTGCAATATTGTTAATATTTTGTGTTATCATTTCTCTGTTCTAACACATATTGTAGCTGTTTATTGTCCCTAAATAAATAAAATAAAATAAAATACCGTGTAAATAAGGCTCAGCATGAACAAATGTTATTTTCAATTGAACATTAAGTACAAAGTATAAAGAAGCCGTTATTGTACAGCTATCGATAAAATAAAATGTCCCCAAATTGTAACAGCACCATGTGACCTAATTTCGAAGCAAATAAGTATCGGCAAAAGAAAAGTGTTTGTGTAGCACGAACCTTTCTTTTCTGTAACGTTGGTATATTCATTAATACGGGAAACAGTTGACAAAAACGATATATTACGAAAATAGACACTCAGCGTCACCCGGTCGTCCTAAAGACTTATCGATATTGCCTGCATGGCGCTCCATCCGTTGATATGATCAATTTGCGTAACTATGACCATTTGAATGCTCACGTCGACAAAATATTCCAATAAAACTCCGCTTCGGTCCTAACTCTTCTTTTTATTGAACCCTCTGGCGACAAATAGTTGTACGTCCTGGTTGTCCCAACGTAAACAACGTCTGGCATTCCTTTATTACAGTATTTTTTTATTGCGACGAAGCAGTATTAACATAATTACTTTATAGAAGAAACTTTCGTTTTTTCTTACAGTTTTTATGTTATATTTAATTTATAGCTACGATGTTCATCCCCAGATTAACAGTTATTGTTAGGTACAAGACCGTAAAAAGCCTTTTATAGAACCGGGTGTCGGTGAAACGGCTAGCAAGGAATGTAATCGTCTTTTGATTGTAGTTTTCTGGAGTTTAAAACTTCACCTCAGACAGTTATCAGTTAAGCATGTAATAAAGAGTTGGTATCCAAGTATCTTCGTCGCTGGGGTCAGTCGTAGAGTGTCTCAACGGATCGTCTGATAAAATGTTCATGAAGTGAAGAGGGCAAACAGATTCACGACGAGCTCGGCTAGGAATCCACCGCAATTTATTCCGCTATACTATTATCTAACAGATAAGAGATTTTAGGGATCCGCAGTAGAGAGGACCCGGTTAATTTGCTTCAGTTGATCTATGCATTCATGTGAAAACCCGTATTGCCGCTTTCACCGAATTGGCTGCGGATAAAAATGTACCTATGATTGTATGTTCATTTATTTGCGTCCGGTTCTAAAAATAATAAAAACAAACAGGTGCTCGGTTTTCCATCGATTCCGGATGTGTATTCAAAACTTGTACGTGTTGTTAGTTTTAATTGATCGACGTAGGTTGCTCTGTTAGTGAAATACGAGCAGTTTGCGCCTTTTTTGCACTATATAACGCAATATTTATTTGAGTATTTGAACCGCTTTGAACACTGCTTCCTGTTAAAATGATAAGAAAATACCTACTATAAGAATGTGACACCTTTTTTCATGATAAATACTTGTGTGGAGTCCTTAACGAAAGTGCAACACTCATACTTGACCCGTTTTACGTAATTGGTACTGCTTAATTATTCATGTTGTGTGATTATCCGATCGTACCGTTCTACCTCCCCACTTAACTTTTACCTCGTCTGTAGTTAAAATATAAGGAAAATCGGCGATCAGCGTCGTCCCGCTCCACTCATTAATAATTCATTACTGTATATTGAAAAGATTTGGACTAATACTCTTTGCTTTCATCTAAAATTAAAACCAATTAAATAATAAATTAAGTATCCAGGAAATTAGATCAACAGTTTCCGAAACGTATTGTCAACAACCGCAGTATAATCGTTTTATTATGTTGGCAGCGATCAGCTGTTCCACATGTTGTGATGTTCACGTTATGGGTGCGAGAGGTCGTCGCACCAAAAGTGACGATTGCCTCCACATCACAGTTTACCCGTCCTTGAGCTACGAGCTGCGAGCACGGCTGGGAATGTAGGCTACGCGGCTACGCGACTACGCTGCTACGCCGCTACGCCGCTACGTTCCGAATAAAGCGCACTACTACCGTAAAAGAATAATGGCTACGGATATATATCATTCGGTTTGTATCTACCTCGAGGTGTTTTTGTTTCACAGAATGAGCGAGCGGGTAGGCAATTTCATCGCGTAAGGGCTTGAATAAAATGTGGTTTGGGCTAATGGATATAAATTAATTAAATGGTTAGACTGGAAGCCGACCCCAACATAGTTGGGAAAAGTTCAGGCAGATTAATTGGTAATTGGGATATACTATGAGCTGATTAATTATCTTTGTTTTATGCTGATATTTAATTTTGTGTTGAGCACTCTGTTAACAATAAAATATGTATGAAACAAAATGATAATTGTAAACTAATTTGTTTATATTCACTGAATCAAAAGAGTATGGAAAAATGATACTGGCTGTATGTGACTGAATACATAAATTAAAGGCAACAATATGGCAAAATAACTTAAACATGACCATGCATGAAATTACCAAAACAATTATTAAAACGTGCTGCAGGTTGTCCAAATTCGACGAGAGCTCCGGCACTCTCATTTCTGTCGCACTTCAAAACTTTTGTTTTTGAACGCTGAATAATATCTACGTTTCCCAACTTTGCTTTCTGAACACATTTTTCTGTCTCTCATTGTTTCGCAATTAGGAGATGTGGAACACACGCAGTTGGACGCTGGATCGCTTCCAACTACCTGATAAATGTTTTTAATTTCAAAAGTCGTTCTTAAAATCAATCTCAATTCATTTTACTCCGTTGTTATCTTAGCTCCTAAGACTTCGCTCAATAAACTTTTTACTTAGTCTAAGTAATTATGTTGAAGTGTCTCCTTCATTCGAAGGCTTGCGGCCTACTTGTAAGGTCTGTTGTAATTAAAGTTATTGTTCTTCATTCATAATTGTAGTGGTTTATTGTGTGTATTCATGCGATGTATTCACAATTGGTCCTTGCAGTCTTATTTATAGGTAAAATCTAGTTAGAAAAATATTTGTTACTTCTGTTCTTATTTCGAAAGGAATCTAATCTAATCTCTTCAAAGGTGTGCTAAAAAATAAAAGTACTTAGATTGTTCTTAAGATATAAAAGCTCACGATGCTGACACAAGCGATGTCTTACTAAATCCATGAATGCTCCTGTGTTTGCATGTACTATGGGTTGGAGTCTCAAGGGAAAGCCAATAACGACTAACCGCGTAGTACTTCGAAGAGCCTACAGTTTGATGCTAAAATTATCCGCTTTATGTAAACGAGGGGACAAAAGGTTTGGCAGAATTGAAAAGGCTCTTTCATTCGACAATCTAACGTATAATTTCCAAGTTAGACATCCAAAATAATATTTGACTTGTATTACGAGCTTATAAGGCAAGAGAAGTGTGGGTAAATCTTGATTCACCTTTTCTACGGCTGACAGACATCTGTAGGTACTAGAAAAAAAAAAAAATAAGGTGGTATATGGAAGAGAAAAGTAATAAGATGTTAGGAGGTCAACATGCTCAGATGTAAACAGTGATTACCTATAGCGGCACAATCACTATTCAATCTACATTGTAATCAATTCACCCTGCCACAGCGCGGTGGTTACGGCGCGGTACAGGTGACACCCCTTATAATCGTCCTTGGTATGTACGTAACTAGGTTCGGTAGGCCACGTGTGATCGACTGCACTATAGGGGAGGGTCTTAACAGCTATGATGAGATTGGATATGATCTGATGTGTTCGAACGTCCGTGGTAGTGGTGAAAAAGTGCATTTAATTGATTTTCAAGGAAATTTACGTTTAAGCGCACTTTTTCGAGATGGAGTTCAATGAACTATGAACTCTTTTTAGTACATAAAGCATCATTTGTATGAAATAAAATAATACGGGTTAATTTAGAGTTCACAAAAGAGTACTTACACAAAAGGTATTATGAATAGCGATTAATTTCAGTGTTCTAACCTAACAGAAATGGAATGAAATACAGCGACGTAATAATAAAAGCTTATGTATTAGTTGAATATATCTAGCTAAGATTGCATTTTAATGTATATATCAATACATGGGTAAGTGGCGATGAGAATAGAATACATATTTGTTTGGTATATAAATCACGTCAGAACAAACAACTGCTGAAATCTTAATCAAACTTTAATGCCACTTGTAATAAACGGACAGACAAATGCCGTAGCCTAGTTCTCGTTAGCAACCTTGAAAATAAATGCCAATACTGAACAGTCTTCAAGAAACATTTGTAAAAAAAATTGAAATCAGACATTAAAGTAAACAATCAATTTGCCTAGCATTTTCCCAACTATGTTGCGGTCGGCTACAAGTATTTTATATGGAGCGACTACCTATCTGACCTCCACAACCCAGTTACTGGGTAACACAATACCCCTTGTTAAGACCGGTTGTCAGACTTTCGGGCTTCTGACGACCCGTAACGACTGTCAAAGATCCACAAATGACAGCCGGGCCCAACGGCTTAACGTGCTTTCCGAGGCAGGGAGGAGTCTCGGTATGTGAAGATGGTCACCCATCCACGGACCAACCCCGGTAAGCGTAGCTTAACCTGATAGATCGACCCGTGCGGCTGTTATTATTTAGCCACGAGCTCCTTTCTTATCATATATTAAAGTAAACAAGAAACAAATAAAAGTTGAATGATAAACACTTTCACAGATGGCCATAAATTGGAATAGCCCAACGCTCCCAAATAGAAAAACAGTTTCCTATGTACGTATACAATGTTATTTTACTTAGTCATGTTCTCCCTACATCAGTTCGCACCCAGTCGAACCTTTGATATCTGTTTTCACACCTGGCTGGATTTTATTTCTGTATTGCGAATAGGTTCGAATAGTAAACATGTTTTCATGTATTAAACATGGAAAGTTTCGGTATGGAGCCATAAGAATGAGTCAATGTTTAATTTAGGATTATTTAGTTAGACTCAAGTATTTTAATTGAGTTTGAAACTTTTGAGAGAGCTAATAAATTAAATTATGAAACAGTTTGATATTTCTGCTGTAGCCCTTAAAGGCAGCTTAGATAATAGTTTCGCAAGGTTTTTCCATATTGATATGGTGTATCATCTTATTCGTCCATATTGATAGGTTAATTTAGATATTTTTGACTCCATTGAAATAATTGTAAAGGTGATCCAATACAATTAATAATCCATGTTACCTACAATTTTGATACCATAGGTGAGGTGTCAATGTATTTTTGAAACGAAATACCTAAGTCAGTTTCTTACCAGATTTCCAGATAATAAAATGTAAGCAATTACATACTTTTAGTGTAGTCTTAGTTGTTTTTCTGTTAGACGTCCACCCATCCATTGATTTCCTGAAAGAACCTTAAAATATTCCACAAGGAAAACATAAATGCATGCACAAAAACCACTCAATAGTTCATATAACATTCCTTTTAAAAACGTGTCAGGGCGCCGCTTAATGTTGAAGTTATAAGGGTGAAAACACGGGAATACATGAAAGCGTGCGTTGCACGGGCGGGGCGCCCGGGTCGCGTCGGCCAGTACTCCAGTAGTGTCCCGGACGGCGCCCCGACCACACCACTCCGCCATCCCCGGCCAACACCGCGATCTAACTTCGTCGACAACAATCGTAGCACAATGGAAACAAACGGGATCGTTGCGTTTGATGGCGCTCGATCGACAATGTGAAGTGATCGGATTGCGTTGTAGCTGTGCCGTGCGCTTGGAGTACGCGATTCTTTTCGCAAGTGTTTTTATCATGTAGATGGCTGGATTAATAATTGATTTTAATGGTATGGGTTGTTCTATAATTGGTATTTTTAATTATAATTTAAAGTTTTCTATGATCTCATATGAAAACAACCAGTCGCGCGTGAGTACTAAATCGGGATCGGTCTTCAAAAACCTTAGTACCTAGCCAGCTTGGATGAAAATAAATTATGATAAGATAACCTATTTTCAAATATGGAAACTTAAAACACAAGTGGAACTATTCGTAGTTTCAGAGATGTTAATATTTTTACAACTGTCCCGGATCCAAACAGCATTGTAAATTACTAAATTTCAGTCGTTACAAAATGAGTGCACTTATTTCACGGGTCGTTCTATTAGAGACTAGTTGACCCGACAGACGTTGTCCTGTCAAAATTTCAATTCCGATTTTTAGGCCGTTCTTTTGGGTTATTCCAATTTTTTTTCCTGAACCACCCCTTTGTTGAGGCGAACAAAACAAAAAAAAATATTATTAAAATCGGTCAAGCTATTTTCGAGTTTTTACGAGACTAAGGCACGGCAATTGATTTGTATATAGATAGATGCAACTACAAATAGCATAAGAAATACATGACTACGTCAAACACCTACCATAATATGGTCCATGTGACGTGACATAAACGTGACAAAAAGAAGCCAGCTAGGCTGGTAACGGTGCTGCCTACCCACGTTATCATATATTATAGTATCATTACTTATTCAGCAGCCATTATAACGTCTAGCTAGAGCAACTCATCATAACTCCAAGACGAAATGCCTGAAAAGCTTCCGACCGTGAAATGGTTATTATGGTTATTATAATTATGTTATTTCTTTTTACGACCAAGTCTTGGGAATTTTGAACGAAGCACGTTTAAAATTCTATCATAATTATACACTTTCAAGAAAAGAAAAATTTGGTCCTTTGTTGACTTAACCGTTAATTATTCAGGACTCTAACAGAATCTTTTATTTCTAGTTTTGCTTTCATCTTCATTTTTATTCGTTTACAAGAGATATAATAAAAAAAATGGCGAATTTAACTTTTGTTAACGCCATGTTTTACATACTCTCGGAACATTATTCGCCCATAGATCTTTGAAAGGCTAACAGAAGGCCACAAGTTCATCTTACAGAGGTCCTGTTCATAACTGTAGATATCATTATCAATATTGCCTACTTTAATTGATTTATTATTTCTTATCTTGTTCCACCCTTCGACTAAAAAAGCAAGCTCCAAAAATAAGTCACTCCTTACATTCTTATTCAGACAAAGTACATGTTAGTTATACACATTTATTCAAACCAGTACGAATACTTAACAGCTGACTGACTTTCCTAAACATAACTAAGAAAACATATAAAAAAATTGTAACGTAGACTGTAGATATTTTTTTTTAAATTAATTGCTATGAGGTGTGGGAACGAGCTGATGCCGAAAATATAGTTTTTAGAATTCTTGTCCGTTGATCTGTTTGTCTGGATTTATGTTCCGAATTGGCGCAAAAACCGATTTGTATGAAATTTTGCACACAGATATTTTAAAACCTGGATTAACACAGGGTACTTTTAATCCCGGTACGTTCAGTACGTTCCTCTTCCCGATATTTATTATACGACATCCACGCGGGCGAAGCCGCGGGCAAAAGCTAGTTGGTAATCATTTTTTATAATACGCCACCTAGTTGTTCTCATTTACAAAAAGATTAAATTGCTTCATCTCCTTTTTCTTAAAAAGCATGAGAACAGAACATATAGTTTGAGTAAAAAAGCTTGGCGAAGAAAGTATATACTTTAATTTACGGAACAAATGAAACATTTGTTACTTTCTTACGTTGGTTCCACTTCGTAACGAACCGTTATTAGCTTTTTGCAATTAGGACAGACCGTTTAGTTTCTTAATGAACCGTCACATGCATTGTCTTTAGTATACCTCACGTAGATTCTTTTTCATCATGATTGCAAGTGTCAGTCTTGATATTGAACCAAATATATAAATTATCATGTGTAATAGCGAAGAAAGTAAAAAAAATCGCTGTTAGAAAAATGGAGATCTTGTGAGTCACAAGATATTCATCGGTATGTCAATCTCTTATTTCAAGTCCCTCGGGCCAATACGAAAGTAAATGACATGGAAATATTCTTAACGACCCGTCCTATTGAAATTTTATTTTTGCTCTTATTGATTTTGTCTGACTGACTGTAATCACATCTGAACTCACATTAATATTTTATTGCGTAGTCTAAGACTAAACATACAACATTCTGTTCATCTTGTAAACGTGGTAACTGATAAAAATGCTTTCAAAAGACAGTTATTAGCCTTGAAATCCGACATGCCAAAATTAAAAGTTCTAGTATATATTAATATTTTATTTATTAACATTTCACGATTGATTACCGATACGTTTATGTACAAAATAATCAACCATGATTAGTACTTTTAGACCACCAGATCGAGCAACGTTATATACCTATAATATGTAAAACCTATGTGTATCAGACAGGAAAATTAATAGCTTATAGGATATTAGCCTATTGGATTTGGAATCCAAATCCATTAAGTAATTATATCGAGCTAGAAGAATGTGCCAGTAAATTTAATTAAGTAACCGTCTTGTTTGTTTACTGAGCTGGCTATTACATTTTACGGATACAAGAGAACAATAGAAAATAAAATGAGAGAACAATAACAGTACACACACAATCGGTCGACTTTTAAAAGTGTTAAAGTATTAAGAACGTCATCTGCTACGCTCCTCCAAATATTAATATATCATTAGTTAGATATTGTTTCACCATTAGGTTTATCACGTTACGAATAAAATATGTGAAGCGTGAACACATCAGGCATGATGCGAAGGACTAACGTATTTTAAATTTAGACGGGGTTTGTTAATGTCAAATGACATAACAATAGCTCTCCGTTAGCTTGAGGCACAAACTGTGGCCCTTAAAACTTATCGGATCAATGAGAAGCAGAAACTCGACAAAACCACTGCCTCATTTATTGATAATGCTTGTCCAGGATTTGGAGCCCTCGTAACAAAATTGATAATTTTATTATGTTTTCTCAAGTTGAACAAGTCTCGTGATATTAAGATAATGTATTAGTTCTCTAATGACGGATAATCCCTCTAAATTACTTGAATTTTTTCTCTAAACTGTTGTAGATACCAGAGGGCAATTCCCGTATTTTTAAGAACGTTTGCATTCAACACTTTTGACTATTTGTTGGCATTGATTGTCGAAATTGCGACTAGATTTTGAACGTTTTTAATTACGGGTAGGCCATTGACACTGTCACTTTTATATTTCATCAAAATTTACGCAAAATGATTCGGTAAACAGCCTATCACAGTCCACTGCTGGACATAGACACAGACTCAGCATACGCCACAACACCCTATCCTCCACCTTCCGCATACTGTTTGCCCAGCCACCTTTTTAAGGTCGTCAGCAACCGTAGCGTATCGACAAGCGTAGTGTGGGACGCTCCCAGCTAGATGGTAGCTTGGGCGTCCCACACTACGCTTGCTGATACACTGGATCCACTCCAGAACACTGCTCCACCGGCCATCGGTCCTTCGACAAACATGGCCAGCCCACTGCCACTTCAGCTTGCTTACTCTGCAAGCTATGTCGGTAACTCCGGTTCTTTTTCGATAATTTCATTTTTGATAAAATTTTATCTTTAAAAGATGCTCCGAGAATAGCCCGCTCCATAGAGCACTGAGCGACCTTGAATTTCTGAACCAGCTCTATCTACTGTCAGTGTCCACATTCCGGCTCTGTATGCAACACTGGTTGAAGACCGAAGTCTCATTAGTTTTCCCAAAAATTACTAAGATTTTTAATATTTTGCTCAATAATTAAGATTAAAAAAACTGAAGTGCTAAGCGACGAGTGAAACAATATAATCTAAATAATTACGTTAATATTTAACGTACTCGTAATTATTTAGATTACATTGTCTCAAAGACACCAAATATGAAATTACTCAGAATGTTATTAAATTATTTGCATACCTACAGCTTTAGCATAACAGGATTACCACTGAATCAAGATTTAGATAGATAAGGTAGGTAGGTAAGTACCATTCCCGTGTTGCTAACTAGAACAGATGTTACGCAAAGAAATATATTGTTGTGTTTTCATTTCGTTAGCCGTCACTCTTCCAGCAGGACTTATGAAACGTTACATAGAAGATATATGAAACGTTACATAACTATCATCTCATTTCTCTCAGGCTGTCTTCAGGAAACATCCAATAAACGGGTAGTTTTATCATTCGAAGTTTGAACATAAAAATATACTTTTTATTACGATTGTTACCAAATTAGTAATACGAGTACATTATTAAAATTATAGCAGTGATAGCCTACTGGTGTGACCGTCGGACTGCCAAGTCATATGTCTCGAGTTCGAACCCAAGGCGCACCTCTGACTTTTCGAATTCATGTGCGTATTGTATAATTATCACTTGCTTCAAAAACGGTGAAGTAAAACATCGTGAGAAAATATTCCTGAGAGAAAATTTTCGACGGCATGTGAAGCCAAGTCAGAGGCCCATGGGTGGCTTTAAAACTGACACCAGGTTAGTCACTAACCACACGAAAGAAGAAAAAGAAGTAATAATAAATTTAATAATAATCTTTTAAAACAAGATCATCGTCTTGCCATAGGCAAATACATTTATTTAATTGAAACAACGTTGCTTGAGAAAAAGGCTGGAATCAGATCTTCGTGTTTTTCGTTATGTACCAAGTAAGATTTACAAATTGCCTTAGCAGTAAAACTTAAAGATTAAAAATATAGAACGTAATTTTCGACGTATCTTAAGCCGATTTTATTTCTCGTGTAGATCCTTTTTGTTCTGTAAAATATTAGCATTTATTTAATCAAACACAAGCAGATATTCTGTACAATACGTTATATATTTACTTTGGTATCTTCAAATGAAATACTAAACCTTAAATTGAATAGGATGAACGTACTCATGCACGCTCTTCACCCTGGGGAGTGTTCTACATCATAGAAATGTGCTTTTTCTAAACAAAGGAACACCTTTTTTTATTTTATATTCTTGTCTAACCTAACCTTTTCAATTTCGTAAAACTCTTCGATTTAAGATTTTAAGTAGGTCTTCTTCTTATTTTTGTATCGCCGGTACACTACTTATGTTACTTATACTTCCCGTGCACAAAGGACACGTTATAATTAATTATATAACTTACCAAATTCGTTGGACATATTAGATTTATCCAAGCTGTAAAGGTCAGCTACTCAGTTTTTAATTAATCCGTACAGTAAACAGCACGTAATTTAATCAACGCATTGTTCAGGACTTGTTAATGAGATGATTGAACGAACAGCTATTGGTTATATATCTCACACCTACATTTGATTCACCCCAGCGTGTTACAAACTGCACCATGTAAGTGATCATAGCACCACGTGATATCAAAGAAATGACGCACTCCAATGGTAAACTATTTCAATCATCGAATATCTAGGTTTTGCGCATACAATGTTTTCTTTCCATGCAAGAAAGAAATGGTTTTTCACTAATTTACCAATAATTTATTTCCTTCCTCCTCCCCTCATTTTCATCAAATGTATAATTCGTCGGTATTTTCGTCTCCTGAAATAGGCGTCGAATCTCTACTACAGAGTTTTATCGCGCACAATTAAAAAATTCGGTACCGTACGCATCAAAAAACTTCCCAATACGAAAACTTCGGTAATAGACGTCTGCCCTAACTGGAAATTGAAGCACCTTTGCACCACAAAGCTATGGTTTTCTGAGGGGAAATAAAATAATGATTTTATTTTTCATTGACTGGGCTGAAAAGCTTAATTTACACTTTTCGATGTTACCAAATTCTACAAACTGTCTTATTTCAGAGTGAATACGGTTGCCCATTGGGTTGGCGTGTTCATACTAAAGGTCAGGTTTTCTCACGATATATTTCTTGACTGTAACCCAGTGGTTTCTTAGTTAAGACAGTAAACAAGATCATATCAGGCACTTGCTTGAATTTGAAGCCAAAACTAAATGCTTTCGAAGCAACCCAACTTAAGAGCAACCTCGGAGTCGGTACAACATCTACACATTCTGCACCCCTCTACGGTTTCAATTCTGTACATTGCTTCTCCAGTTTGTTATCACAAGTGGCATGTTACTATTGCCTAAGCATATGTAAATTAAATCAAATCAATTGACTATGTTTTGTAGACCCAGGATCCTTTACATTGCAAATCAACACCAAAACTTCATCTGTCTTGATCTCAATTATAGCTGTCTTCTCAAGATTGTCATTATGATAGGACTTAATTAAGTACTTATATGAGCATGATTTGTAAAACAAGGTTTATAAATAACAAATTTTATACAAAATGTTCATCATGTAAGTCTAAATTCAATTTCATTTTTCATTCAATGAAATTATTCTTGAAAGTCTTCCCCGCTATGAAATTTTGTGATATTAATTACATTTGAAAGCATTTCAAAGTCAAGCTTTGATAGTGAGCTTAAAAATAAGCGACTCAAAGTTTTTAACTTCGTTTTTTACGATCCATTACAGAAGTCAATCATAGAGACGGTGGGTAGCAAACTAATGGATTGTAAAATGAAACCCGAAACTTTGTGTAGGATTCTATCTTCGCAGAAAGAGCCCATTAAGAAAAATTTTACGTTTGTATCTAAATATTGTATTATTGACTTTACGTTCAACGTTTAGGTGTTGGCTGATTGTTTAATTTATACTTGAAAGCATTTATTTACGCGGTAACAATTAAGTATTGAATTTTATAAGCAATGTTTTAGAAGCTTCGATAAACTTTAATCTAACGCTGAAATTATACGATTTATTGAGGTTGGTTAATGATTTAGAATCCAAAATGAATCGAGTAAAGGAAATCAGGTAGGTAGACCCTTTTGTGGTAGTGAATAGCCCTTATTAACAATAGCGAAATACCCGGGCGTGGTGGGTAGTAGTGAGACCAACCAACCATTAATTCAACGTCACGTACTTACGTACCTACTGACTGAAGCGACCTTCAAGAGAGCTCGGGTTACCGATACAAACGTATAGGCACGCATGCGTCTCACTACGCAAAATATTTGACGATTTTTATCATTGAAAATTATAATCTCTTTCTTTATAATGGCACGTCCCAAAGTTTCTACTAATTGAGCGCTTAAAATCATTAGACAGCATCCAAATATTCTTTAACATTTTCTGGATTCAGTCCGAGGCTTATTATGCTGATTTGCGTATACTGTCAGTATTATGCTCTACAGCTGCGACTTTGTCGACCACTCAAAATAAAGGTCGTAAAGGTAGTAATAAAACGAAGTAATATAGTTATTTATGCTATAAGTGCGGAAGGTAGGTGATTTCCGACGAGTGGCATTTTTACTCAAGAGCGAGCGAAGCGAGTGAGTGTATAAGTCGACACGAGTCGAAAATCATCTTACGCACGTGTATCATACAACGTTTTACTATGCATTGTGCGAGGAAATCCAAAAAAAAAACGAGCGAGCCTTACGGCAGTCGCCTATGATGTGTAACATCTAACATACGACGCCGTATACAAATGAGAAAAACCAAAATTCATGACTGACTTCTGGCTTTGCTTTTTACTTCGACTTCGACTTTGACTTCGACTTCGACTTCGACTTCGACTTCGACTTCGACTTCGACTTTAGACTTTGACTTTGACTTTGACTTTGACTTCGACTTCGACTTCGACTTCGACTTCTACCTCAACTTCGACTTTGACTTTGACTTTGACTTCAACTTTTTGATTTCGACCATCGTCATAATCATCGCCATCGTCATCATCATCATCTGATTTGTAAATACTAATTTATGAAAAACTTTTCTCAAATAATAAAATCTCTGAGACGAGACGGGCTGACGACGACCTCAAAAATTAAAAAGAAACAGAAAAGTAGAAAGCACTAGTGAAAAAAAGTAACACTTTCCGCACAAATTGACTGCTTGGAAAACGCTCTTTTCGAGCAAATGCATTGTAAAATATTTTTTGACATATCTCCAATGTATTGTCTCGATTTGGATTCTGTTTATTATTTCTAAAAGCTTATGAGTTAGGCTTGAATAACATGAAAAATATCAAAGATAGACCCCCCTTTTAAAGGTAATTTTCGATAACTTTTCATGAATATTCAGAAAGATACTGTCGGTTACATATCCATGGGCGGCATTGTATAAAACCTAAGTAGTTTTTTTACGGAAAAGACTTATTATTGCGGAAACAATACCCCATTTTATTTTCCAAATAGAAAACCATTTCAGTAAAAAGCTGCAGCACAGTGAACAGATACGCGATGCTGTCTTTTACGATCTACTGGACCGCAATTTTAATCTAAGATAAACGTTCCAAGTTCGATAGTTTTGGCAAATGCAATTTGATGTAGCTTCTCAAGACTTGTAACGCTGCCAAGCGTCCAAGTTCATTTGAGTTTATTATTCAGACAAAGAGATCGACTATCACTTACATATTGGGGTTTATTTATAAACGTTGCTTAAAGTTAAGTAATTATGAGCGACTATTTAACCATAAACTTTTGTTGTTAAAACGTCTGTTAACTTTAAACAATGGTTATAAAGAAAGGGGTTAAAAGTTTAATACACAATAAAAATGGATTTCATGTTTGGGTTTAATTACAAGAGCTTAATTTACCAATCACAAAAGTAGAGCTTTGAGCATTTAATACCCTTAATGGGCTTTTAGTGTTTCGATTATGGACTTTTCAACTAAATTGATAAGTCGCACCTGTGCCAATTAATTTGTCGCCAATTCCGATAATCGATTCACTGGCAATTTGAATAACAGTATGTTCTCGAAAGCGAAATCCAATAGAAATAGTCATACTACAGATTAAAACATAACTGATTTGCACGTTAAATCGCGCAGTATTCTAACTTAATATGTATATAATATTAATATTATAAATGAGAAAGTAACTAAGTTTGTTTGTTTGTTACGCTTTCACGCTAAAACGGCTGAACGGATTTGGATAAAATTTGGCGCATGGGTAGACCATGACCTAAGTTAGGACATAAAATACTTTTTATCCCGATATTCTCATGAGATCGATACTTATGCGGGTGAAACTGCGGGGCGCAGCTAGTATTGCTCTAACTTTAATTACTGTACAAATGAGTGATGAAATTCTAATAAATTGTATGTTTGTATTTCACTAGCTTGTGCCCGCGACTTTGTCCTCGTGTTTTAACATAAAATATAACCATGGCACTCGCCAATAGCGTAGACTTCTATCAGTAAAATATTTTTAAATGGGATCCGTAGTTCCGAGGATTAACCCCTACATACAAACTCACAAATTTTACCTCTTTATAATATTATTACTAGCTGTGCCCCGCGGTTTCACCCGCAAAAGTCTCGATCCCGTGGGAATATCGGGATAAAAAGTATTCTATGTCCTAACCCAGGCCATGGCCTACCCATGACCCAGATTTTATCCAAATCCGTTCAGCCGTTTTAGCGTGAAACTTAACAAACAAACATCAAATCTTTTCTCTTTATAATACTTGTTTAGAGTAGCATAGACAACAAATATTCCCTGCTTTCATGACACATAGGAATGAATAAAGACAATATTTGCCACATCTTTAGATCCAGAGAGCCCGGATATTCGCTTCTTTTGCAACTATCACAGTTTTAGCCTTTTTCCTGTTCAATAACTCTGCCATTATTTTCTTTTCGTAACTTTTACTTGGTTCTTAGTTTTATTCAAAAATTTTTGCTCGATTTTGGAATCCTAAACTAAGTTTAGGGAAATTAATCCTTTATATAGTAAAGGACGTTTAGCAGATAAGGACCCTTTTTTAATTAAAATAACATTTAAAAATATACCATAATTACTGAGTCACTACTTGGTTGATTTATTTAAACATTAATCACGTAAAGCTTTTAGCAACAGAACGATAAAATAAAACTTCCATATTGTTGCTAAAAACTGTTGGCAAGGTACAGCCGAAAACCCAAGTTTTGTATTTATTTATTAGAATCGGAATACGCTAAACATAAAGCACTCCTACTTGGCAACACTTTAGGTCCTATTTCACTTATCACTGACTGACCCAAAATCTCCTAGAAGTGGACTTAATTAAGACATGGAACATGACACTAATTTAAATTGACCAATTAATTGTTACTTAGCGACAGCGGGATGGACACGTCATCTGTATTATATATATACCAAGGGATGTTTTAATAATGCTTTGTTGGTAAACGTCAAAACAAAGATATTTTGTACAAAATCGGGTATAGTGATTTTACCTTTTTACACTCAGAATTCAGCGCGTAACACTCTCACACAATTTGGTAATTTATTCGTAACCATGATTCAAATCATGGACCGAAAAAACTATAGATTGAGAGAGACTGTGTGTAAGATGATATAGTTAGAAATGGGGTGACTACCGAGATGACGATAAATAGAGAAGTGTGGAAGAAAAAGACATTTTCAAGTTACGCCGAACTTAAATAAATTAGGGATAAGGCTAGGGATAAGCATTATGATGATGATTCTGATAAAAGCATTTCTCACGCATTTGGCAGTAATTAATACTTATCTTTTATCTATACAAATAAAATGCTTTGTCCTGAATGACTGACTGACGGATCAACGCACAGCCTAAACCGCTGATCGTAGAGACCTGAAACTTGGAGGGTGTGTTTTTTGTATGACATAGGCATCCGATAAGAAATAATTTTCCAAAATTCTACACCTAAGGGGGTGAAAAAGGAGGGCAAAGTTTGTATGGGGAAGACGTGATTCCTTAAAAATGGCACAAAAAGTACTAGGCTTGCATGAATTCAAGATAGTATTTCAATCATTAGACGTTGTGCACAATTTCTGATTGTAACCTAACAAAAAGTACTAGGCTTGCATGAATTCACGATAGTATTCCATCATTATGTTATGATACTAATAGGATTTGGATGAGGCAGACAGATATTTTATAACCTGAATTAACACATAGGATACTTTTTATCCCGGTAATACGTTCTCTGGGGATACTTTCCGGCATCCACGCGAGCGAAGCCGCGGGCAAAAGCTAGTTCAATATATAAAAACACACAAAACCGCACCCAGTGGAGGAAAATAATGGAAGAATAAGAATATAAATATCTCTATCTATACATATTATATTTAAATTAAAGTCACTTTTCGTGCCTGTCTGTGTGACCGCGTTGTT
This sequence comes from Agrochola lota, assembly GCA_947364205.1. Taxonomy (NCBI): domain Eukaryota; kingdom Metazoa; phylum Arthropoda; class Insecta; order Lepidoptera; family Noctuidae; genus Agrochola; species Agrochola lota. Next base: position 8,073,757 of record OX376223.1, on the reverse strand, counting down.
CTCCTACACTTTTTTTTGGGTGGGAAATTATCAAATAATTGCTTCCGCTCTGGGCGGAGCGGGAGGGCGTGTCAGACCCTTACTGACTAAAACCCACGCGTGTTCCTTCAGTGTTGCCTGTATGTTGCCAGGGGCCACGGTATCCCTTTCGGACTTCCCGCGATGTTCTTCTACACTACGCAACGGATTTAGATACGGTTTTTACCACCATTTAGAGAACATATTCGGGAAGGTCTATGTGTATAATACACTAGCTTCCGCCAGCGGCTTCGCCCGCGAGACGTCTTTACACATTATAGCCTAGGTTACTCAGTGAGAATATAGCATTCAACTGGAAAAAGAATTTTTTAAATCGGTTCAGTAGTTTCGAGTTTATTCATTACAAATAAACAAACCAAAATACAAAAAATCAAATCTTTTCTCTATATAATATTTGTTTAGAATAATATTAAATTAACTTATAATAAAGCAATCTCGAAGTTTTGTCAAGCTAGTTAGTTAAATAAATAACCTTAGATATAATATGGTGCGGGAATCCTCCGAGATGTATCCATCTGCCAACACGCACTCGCCAACTCGCTTCATTTAATATTTACGAATACAAAAACCCATAAAGGTACCCAATAGCCAAATCGGTATTATACTCACAGACATAAAAACGACCCCACGGAACGCCACGTAGTTCAATTCATAGATACTAGGGAATTCTGTTTTTTTCACAACCGTGATGTATCCATCTTTTCATACTTACATGACTAGATTTCCCATCGTTGGCAAGAATATTATAAAAACTGGTTGTATATACGTACCTAATTTAATCCTTTTGAAGGATTTTTTTCCAATGCCATTAATGAAATGAAATGGAATGAAATCTTTTTATTGCCAGATATAAAATCCACATTCCTAACGTAACCTTAATGTAGGTACCTATTTGTCGAGTGATTATGGATGACGCGATAATGTATTTTTCATGTTATGAATCTCAGCGATTTTAGGTCAGGCCCATATTGATGCTGTACTCTCGGATAAACTTAATATTGGATATATTTTGCTGGAAAATATTAATAAAAGTATTGACATAAACGTGTGAGCTGCGTGAATGCCGCTGAATAAAGTTGAACTTTACAGAGATGAGTATTGAACGAAATTATAAATTTCACTTCTTTGTCGTAAGTTGTGAAAGTCAAATGTATGTTTTGTCTGACTTGGTAGCAATAGCCAGTTAATTCACATATCAAATTCGGGTTGGGTTTAGAAACGTGCCGCCTCTCTAGAAAAAAATTAAAGGTTATTTGGGGGTTCTAGAGGGTCTCCTGGGTTTCATTTTTTTAAATATACAGTATTATTTTTAGGTAAGATTAAAAAAATCTACTTATTTACGGATACAAAAGCGAGCCTAGTGAGCTTGAGACCTGGGGCACCCCGGCTCTGACAGGTTGGCGGGGAAGGCAATGGCGGGGTTTACTAGTTGCCCCCCTCTCCCCTCCCCTACCCCCTATCGGGGTGGCACGTTTCTTAACTTTAACCTCAAATTCTTCTACAATGTGCACATTAATTTACTTTTTTCAATCATATGAATAAATAATAGTTAGCATAAATCTTTACTGAAATAGGTAAAATAATAACTGACTATACTTGTAACCCTAGCTGTGCGGTTTAAACGGATGTCGATATCATGCACACTCATTGTTTTTGACGCACAAAATTTAACTTTTATTGAATTTGGCAGTTGCATTGGCTTGTGTTTGTTACTATAGGTAGGAAGATAAAAATTCTATTAAATATCAAATTGTTTTTTCTATGCAAAAAGTAATTCCAAAAATTATTAGCATCAGAGTTCGTAAACTCCCGTACCGATGTACGTGCGTTTATTAGTGAACAACCAACCACAATAAATGTTTAATTAAACGCTTGTCCAAATCAACGACGCTGCTCTCATTACGGGAATACTATCCATGTGTAGCTTTTTAACTATTGGAAAACAAATTAAATGGGAGATAAACGCCGAATTAATGACGCCAACTGGTAATGAAAACTGAAATATTTGCATTTTGTTGTCAGCGAAAATCACGGCATTACGTGGCATACTAGCATATACACAGTTATAAATGTGCTTTGAAACAAAAAATTGCTTCACGTACAGTAAAGCTGAAAAGAGTGCGACGGAGTGTAAAAAGCCTTTTATGTTTTTATTAGTGACAGACGTGTGGGATGCGCCGGCACGATATTCACGTGAGGCACAAAAGTTTGAACCGACCCTTTTTGTTTTATTAGGGTTCGATGGCGAACAGGCGACAACAAGTTTCACATGCAGCCCACCAAAGCATTACGTGTAGCTGTAGGTACTTTATCGTATGAAAACTTTGGATCGGAAAATCGAACTTATGCATCACTAGTTCATTTTACAGTATTCCCAAAGTGTTTATTATACTATTAAATCAAACTCTAAGAAAGTGCAACGGACTTGTGTAAAGAAGAAGTTCTGAAATATTTATCACGTTGCTTATTACCTAGTCTTATACTAGATTGTCATTAATGATTAAGAAGCTGGTTATAAAAAAAAAAACATAAGTATAAGAAATTACAGTATTCCCGAATTGTTCATATTTTATGAGCCGATGCTATAAGTATTTCGAATTATTCCGTCAAAATTTTATTTTATAACGGAACACGTACAAACAATATAAGTATATTTCCGTATTCCATGTACCCTCCACACAGATGCTAACGTGACATCTTGCACGTGACATGACGTATTAAACGACATCTTACTCCGTTTAATATGACGCCCCATGACTCAAGAGCTCGGAACATAATCGAGAAAGCCGAGAGATACACGAATAACAAATGGCGCTGGAGGACAAGGTAATTAACTAAGTATCAAATATGAACGAAATGTATTGTAGGATTTGTAGGTACAATTTCCGTATCTTCAAAAAGGAAAACTGAATAGCACCCACTCAGGTAAAGATTGACGATGGCGATGTATTGAATAAAATTGTATTGTATTGTTTTATACACAAGTTTGTGTTATACATACGTATGCGGCGGTACACAGGAAGCAATCTGCCGATATTTTTCAAGACTGTTTGCGACTAAAGCGCCTGCTACACGGTCGGCAACCGCGTCCCGACAGAGGTGACCTTTGTGATTTACAACCATGTAGATGATGGTTTACGACCAAATTTCGTTTGGCCTTCCAACGACCTTGGTTTAAAGAGCTGCGCCAGCGACTAACGCCGAATAGAGGAGGTTGAGTTGGCGGCCGACCATGTAGACGGCGGTTGCCAACCGCGAGTCACTCGCATTCAATCGTCGCGTGAGGCACACGTGTTACGAGCGTAAGTTTTACAAGTTGACCTATGTATTAAAAAGTGAAAAATGGCGGAAGAAAAATAAATTGTTACTGTGTTGATCGAGTTATACAGAGACCTACCCTGTCTGTGGAATCTCAGCCGCGAACAGTACAAAGACAACAATCAAAAGCGACCTGAGAAGTTTTTGTTTCTAAATGGAAAACAATTGATCCAAACACGAATGAGGCATCAAATCGCCATGACGTCTTTAGTCCTCAAATATCACGACAGAATGGCATGTTGGAGACCATATCGGGGACGCAGCTGGCGACCGTGTAGCAGGCGCTTAAAGGAATCAGTATCAAAATCCGTAACTTCAATACACGAGGCATGAGTTCGACGTCTGTGGACAACAAAGACCGGAACAATGTTTGAACTGAACGACGATTGTCTGTTTTTATTCTTTGTGAGTTACGAATCAAACCGTTTTGTACGAATATATACGAGTGCTTTAAAGTAGGAAATAATTACATGGCAAATTGTTTCATTAAAGTGTTGAAGGTCTCATAATTGTTATGTGATATCCCTGCTTCGTACGGTTTTTTTACGACTTAATAAGATATGTTTTCTTAGATTATGATTCTTAGAGATGATGGTTTTAGGTTTCTTTATAATACGGAATAAATCCTCAAAACTATGGCGAAAACCGCATCAAAATTCGTTGCGTAGTTTAGAAGAATGACGCGGTCACACAGACAGACACGAAAATAAGTTTTTATTTATAATATGTAGCATTGTAGATATAGATGGAAAAGGGCCTTATTATACCTGGTCGACTCAAGAGTGACCGACTTTTTGTTGATTGCGAGCAACGGAAGCAATTATACGAAGCCGTCGAGAGACGAGACGCACTCATTAATAATACATGTACTTACAGCTCCAAGAAACTTGAAATACTGTAACTAGTTAAATAACCCGGCTCGGTCTCTAGATTAAACTCTTAAAGAATAAAATATACATAAATATGCAATCATTATGATAATTATCTTCTAAGATCGTACCCCATTTGATTGCCATATAATCTCTTCACCATCCTCGGTTGACTGGTAGAGAATGCCTAAGGCATTAAGTTCGCCTTTGTACCTTTTTGAGTGTGAAAAGTTTAAATTAATATATATCGTTAGATAGATCATATTGTAGATTTATAGCAGCCTATTTTGATATAAAAACGTCGCCATTTTCCACTTTCATTGGTGGTTTTGGCACGGACTTTTGCTTTTCTAACTCGGCAACAAAAACAATTGAGTATCGACTATCTATCAATCACCCCGTTGTTAGTGTCACGCAAAGAGGTTTTCGTAATAAAATATTTTCTTTTTGTCAGCAGTAGAGTATTTTTGAGCCTATATATTTTTGATATTGAGTTTATTACAAGTTATAATAACTTTCTAGTCGAATCAACACTTACTAACGGCGAGACTCGTCTGAAGATAATTTGATGTCTGCTCCCAATTCACCAAAGTCATTTATTTAACAACATGAGCAGGATCGTGTGGAATAGCCAAATACACAATGATAAGAAGATAGTAGAAGAGAAGATTTATATAATCGTACATATTCATGGAGCTCTCAAAGAGGTCATCCTTCCGAAACGGACAATACCTACATTGGTTCAGCAGTCTTTTCATTTGTCATAAATCACATCATGGCAATTGCATGGAAAGACAGAGATATTACAGTCCGAAAAAAACCTCAATGTAAAATTATCAGTTCATAGGGCTGCACTGTTTGTCGCTTCTTGTGAATTTCTTATATTTAGCAGTATCTAGTTTAATTTAACTGAAAGCAGCCTTTTGAAAATGCTACTTAGTCTGGTGATAAAGTAATGTTAAAATCACCGTGTTATGTAACGCCGCACCGCGTCGTGGGCGTACGTGTAATAATACATTGTTATACAAGGGATGAAAGGGACCTATTTAGGCACGAGAGACGCTTGGTGTGGCACACGAGCGTAGTGAGGGCGCCAGTAGTTCGAGTGCCTAAATAGGTCTTTCGCCCGAGGTAAACACTCTGTTTTTCGTTCCGAATATGAGAACAGTAAATAAAATCCAAAGTTTTTAAACAAATCCATATCTGAATCTGATGAACTTATTTGATACAAATTTCTGTTTATGTAAATAATTATAAAATTAGTACTCGACAAAATAACTGAATATCGAATTGCCGCTTTCCCGCCTATTTGTTTCTTTTCTGTGCATTCTTTTCATTCCGTTCATCAAATGATAAATGATAAAAAATACTGGCTGGTGCCAGTATTTTTGATCATTTATGATGGTAAATATTTAGCTCAAATCTGTGTCAATTAAATAATAATTTAGTGAAAAGTAAATTATAAGTATAAAGTCATGTCACAAAATTGTTGTTAATATTTTTTAATTACAATTTTACGCCGCGATTTAACAGAGTGGCTGTATTATAAAAAGTTGTAAGATGGCTTGCATAGTTTAAAATTTTTGACAGCAGGGAAAATCGTTTCCCCGAGGCGAAAAGTACTGTTTTCATGCCTCTGATCGACTAGAAACTTCAAGCGTACTTTCCAAGTAAGAGAAATGAAAATAATTTCGCTGCAGCAAAGTTACCTTTGGGACACCAAAGTTGTCAACACAAACTTTAGATACTGGCAAAAAAATTGTTTCGCAGTAAAAGCTCCAATTTTATAAAACTCATTTATAAACCAAGCCGAAAGTTTTATGAGCCAAGGGAAATGGTAACGTGTTATCGTAGCATTTTTGGTACAAAAACATACAATTTCTTGTTTGTAACATTTGTATAGCTCAGTTAGCGTGAAGCGAAATGCTTACGCCCTCAATTTCCTTGATTGACGACATTAATCTTGGCAGCAGGTAATGCCATGATAAACATTAGGTGGGCAAGCGTTAGCACTTTGACGTTAATTGTGATTTACTGGTAGAGTATTTATTTTAATATTAACATTTTGTTCCTTTTTATCTCGCTAAACGGTTAAAAATGATAAAATACCCAATGAGTTGCGACAAACGATTCGATAGATAATATTTAATTAATTTCATAAGATAAGATATCGACGTTTATTTTATAACTGTAGGTTGAAATATTTGAAAACTAATAACCTAGGTTAACGGTACCTCACGAGTGGGGAACCCCACAATGCACGTGCCGAGTTCTAGACTCCCGTCCTATGTATCAGTCTTTCCAGGCGTTCGAAATCATTGACCTTAATTTATTTGAGGCATTCAATAAATGATTTTACTTCTGTAAGTAGGTTTGTGAAATCACTTTTACACGTAAATTATATTTAAAAAATTAGATGAGGTCGGCGTTTCCTATCCGACTACTTTGACAGGAAATGCCGAAACAAACATAATCTTGGTCAGATCATATGAAGACCATGTAGACTAGTGTCTAAAAACAGACACAGATTAGAGTGGACCTGTCACGCATATATAATCATGCAGCTCAACTCAGAACTTAAGGAGCTCAACGATTCGACGAACAATACTAAAGAAAGGACATTTTGGTAGGCCGATGAACTAACTACTATCCAATTTCGATATTAATGAATGAAAATCGCGAACAACCAGCTCAGTAACTATGCTTCCGATCACTAAACAGTAACAACACAGCGGTATAACAAAGTGAGATCTACATACCGCCGGAATACTCGTATTATTATTATAAACGCTATTACCACATTCTAAGCTTGCATGCTGAAACTATTCCGATGGGGTAGGGCTGCCTGATCAACAATTAAACAAAGCCAGAGACATTTTGTTAACAGAATATGAATTTGAATTAAATATGCCATTTTTAAATCATATATATACAACAGTACCTCTGTAAAAAATCTAAATAGGGTTAGACACAGTTTTCCAAAGAATTTTCATATATGGACCCCGAAAATTCTGTGAGACAGAATACTCAGAGAGGATTTGTTAAAATGAAAACAACCCGTCAAAACCAAGTGTCTGGCAACCTTATCCGCTACTAAGTGACGACGAAGTGCTATTACATGGTGCATTATTAAGTTCCGCGATGGTTTCTTGTGATTTTCAGTTATGCTTTTAAAATGTTCCCTTTACTAAGTTCCTTGCATTTTACAGGTGCTGCAACGAGTTATAGAGGAGGGACAATATCTACATCAATGTAAATAAGGAGCTCATTTTCTTTTCGAGTTCTAGGAGCGAGCAGACAAAATGGCGATCATGATCCGTAAGCCCACTTTCATTACTTAAGTGGAATATAATTATTACGCAAACTATGCCACGTCGAGAATACCCCAACACTTTCGGTCCAGTCCCGGACACTAAATAGTAATTGATAACTTTACTGTGGCTGCGTTTCGGCCGAATGATAATGATAGTAGATGACGTCTGTAATCCCCGAAGAGTTAAACAAAGCCGTACCTATAGTAAACCCACATTTCGCTAGTTATGTTTAAGTCCCATGTATTAGATGGCGAGCCTATTGACATCAACTGGGCACAATTACAGACTCCGGGCTGCTACTGAGAAATTCCTGATGGAAAAACCCAAATTAATTAATCGTATCCTGGTCCACATGCTCATCAGTAACGCATGCGAACACTAAAACAACGAAGAATCAAGAAAGTATTCTATAATAAAACTGTTGTTTACGTAGGTCACGCGGTCCGCACCAGCGCCTTAGTGCTGGTGGTGGCGGGCAGCGCCACGGCCAGGGTCGCCGGCAAGATGGGTGGCTACTCCAACAAGAAGGGAGGCAAGTATTGTTGTAACACACAAACCTAGGCCCACTTGCACCACAAATCACCAAATGCATTTAAGTCTAAACGTATTTAAATCATCATTCTGTCTTTGTCATCTTCAAACGGTTGATAGAAATAGAACGATGGTTTAAATTCGTTAATAAATAAATGCATTGGTGGTGTGGGTACTTATTTTACTGTTTACTTAAAGTCCGCACCTTAAGTAAACAGTAAAAAATACAACAAAAACTTAATCTAATTTTTTATTTTATTGTTTTAGCTTGCACCAACTTTTCTCGACTTCAAACAGTCCAAAGTAAAAAAAATAACTCAATATTACTAATTAATTACTCCGTTATTTTTGTTCACTACATAATGTTTGCTTATTACTCGTACTTATTAATAAATGTTTCGTTTCGTTCTAGCTTTCGCCCGCGTGTAGGTCAGAAATTGTCCCACGGGAATGTACTACCGAGATAAAAGAAAGTATAGTATGTGTTAATCCAGGCTATAAACTATTTGTGTGCCAAATTTAATCTAAATCCGATCGGCCGTTTTTGCGTGATTGGGTAACAAACATCCAAACATACAAACTTTCATATTTATAATAATAATAAGTAGGATTTATTATATATATATACAAATATCAATCCTTCTATTTATATATATATAAAGAAGGATTGATATTTTTAATCTTGGTTGACGTAATCGTCTACCAAACGAACCGCGACAATCATATAATTTTTTTAAACGGTCAAATAAAATTAATTGGTGATCCCTGCTGTAGGTACTCAAAGTCAAAGCATTTATTTCAAATAAACCAATTACAGGCACTTTTGAAATGTCAAGGGGTCGATCAATCAGAAAGATGAAGCTAGTTGCCCATTCCAAAGCGTAGTAGGTTCCTATGGAGAACGGGCAAGAAACTCCACGGACACTCTTTTAAATCAAAATATGGTTACAGAATATTGTTTACACCATTCATGTGAAGCGTCCGTAATAAATAAAAAAAGCAATTCGTAATTAAATTATTAACATTGTGGATTACATGCACATCACTAGAATTATTTTCTTGTTAGCCCCTTAAACTAAAATAAAGTTACCTAAAAATAGTAGTTCAGTACCTACCCAAAACGTGTGGGATGTAAACTCACGATGTCTGGCTCGTGAGGCCTACATTACAATAAATACATACATACATACATACATATATCAACATATATCATGCACTACTGTAACTACTTACTGTTATATACACATAGTTAATATATTATTGGTGCAGACGCTTTCATCACTTCAATCTTATTTTGAACAAACGTCCTTGCTTTCTCGATATTAATATTCACCATCGAGTCTGATTTCAATTGCGATTGAATTTCTACGAACAATTCACAATGTTATCGCTGTGACTGTGGTACGATTCGCCGATAGATATCAAGCATGACTGGTTTATTGACACGTCTGCTCCATTGTATTTACCACGCTGGAAGTCTATGCCGAAACAATGCCCATTGGATTAGAAAACTGGTTCGGAATATCTTTCATATTGATTTTTAGGTACTCTGGTCAAAGAACAATTAAATTAAAAAATATTTTGGTTTAAAATATTAATATCTCGTACCAGTAATGAAAATTTCATAAAAGCGATAGAACAATATTGTGATTAATTCTATTTATTATTAAGTCTGAATAAATTATGTACCCGTAATGGGTACATAATCTATTCAGACCTAAAAAACAAAAAAAAATCTTTGTGCACAAACTTCACTGTTGTGCAGCTTTACCATCTTGCCCAATTAGGCGAATTCTGGCGCTGGTAAATTAATACAGAAATATTTTTTACTTAAAAAATTAAATATAGATCAAGCTATTGGCATCTATGTATAACTTTTGTAAGATGAGAATAAATAAAGTTCGGTGCCGCACCGAATATTCGCAAGTTCTTTGTAAATTGCTGATATAAATCCAACACACTTACTATTATTTCTGTCTACTATTATCTCTGAAAACTTGATGAAAAACATTCTTAAATAATGTTAAACTTAAAATAACCTACGCGAGTCAAGTGTACGCGAATATTCGGCTCGGTATTTTTAAGTATTCGTCTAAACGCTTTCAACCGTGTGACGAAGGGTCGATAAATACTACAATTGCGAATGTTTAGTACAACTTCTACAAATAGGACTTCAGTCAATAATGTGATTTTGCGAAAAGGTACACTCCTCGGCCTAGCTCTTCTTGTTCTTTATTAGTTTACTATCTAGAGTTTCACTATTTTAAATCTCATCTCTATTTTTCTTTTTATGCCAACGCCAGAGTTAAAACAAGCATATAACAAGCGTGTATTTTTATTCCATGTTTTACTATTTGTTTTGAGTCTCATGCAAAGAAAATATGTCTGGGCAGGGCAGTAGGTTTTAGTACGTATCAATTTAATTTAAACAAAGTAACTTCAAGTCATATTCGATAACATAAGGCTGGAAAATCTCAAAATGCAATGCTTAGTAACTCCAAACATCTTGTTTTGCATTCGGCGTCACAAAGGTAGCAAGACAAGCCTCGTCTTCAAGGATTCAAGATACCTATTATCTATATATTTTCAAAGATTTAGACTAGATACATTAATTATTTTTCGGAGGAGCTCGTGGCAAAGTAATAACAGCCGCACGGGTTGATTCATCATGTTTAGCTACGCTTTCCGGGGTTGGTCTGTGGATGGGTGACTATCTTTACATACTGAGACTCCTCCGTGCCTCGGAAAGCACGTTAAGCCGTTGATCCCGGCTGTCATTCGTGGATCTTTGACAGTCGTTACGGGTCGTCAGAAGCCCAAAAGTCTGACCACCAGTCTTACCAAGGGGTATCGTATTACCCATTTACTGGGTTGTGGCCATCAGATAGGCAGTCGCTCCAAGTAAAATACTGGTATTCAGCTGCATCCTGTTAGACTGGAAGCCGACCCCGTCCGATGGCGCCATCACCCCATGAACTCCTTTTGTTCAAGAATTCCCATCAAAAAAGCTTATACATCATTATCCCCATAACAATGCAGGTAAGATAGGATACTAGATAGACTAGATAGGATTATCTAGCTATCTAGCGTTGCAGGTACTGTTCAATTTTGGTTTTTTATTTCTTCCTATTTTTTTTATAATTTTAATGTATCCACAAAATAATAACAGAAAAATAATGTCACACACACAGTCTAAATACCTATTCAATACTAATTGTATAAAATAATTTCTTTAACTTGCTAAATTATTAATCTTTTCTGTAAATATAATTATTTAAATCACGTAAATTTAATCGCACCGATTTGCAAAAAATATTATATATATATACATATATAAAAGACATATCATTTCTCATCATCAATCAGTCCATAGATCAGTGATCTATGGACTGATTTATGAATTAACGAGAGTGATGACACTTTTGATAGGCAAAAGATGGGATGGCGATGTGTGTGCGACCAAAATAAAACAACTTATGTGCCAAAACGAATGCCGTCTTTTATAAATAAAAGTATGAATAAAACTAAAATTGCTTTTCAAAAACCTTGATACGATTACTCTTATTGCTTTAAAGAAAACTCCGTTGAATAACACATAAGCCTTACGCCTTGATACCCAAAAAAACATAAAAATAGAGGAAAGTTTGCAATTTATTTGTATCGAGAAAATTTCATGGTATCGTGTATTCCTTTTTCAGGATACTAGGCCATAATATAGTCAAAAAATGTATACCAAAATATTGAATGCCTATTCTATATATTTAATACGGTACACGATAAAGAAAAAGTTTTTTTTTTTTTTCAATATATCGCCTTAACATAAGCATTTTTCGGAAAAAAATATTCTTAATACCTAATTGTAACGGAACTAAGAAACGACAAACTTTATATTCATTCAGTAAATATAAGCGTATCTATCATGTTAGTTAATTCTCCTTATGTGAAATCAATATGTTATTATCGAAGTCGATTTTTCCTCAATTCTGTCTAATCTCCAATTAAGAATTATAGGACGAGGCGATATCGGTAACAACATCATGTTTTTGCAGGAGGATAACTACAAACTAGCGTTATAATAATCCGCAATAACACTATCACAAAATACTCGAGTTTCAACGTAGTAACGCAATTTATATGTTATAGAGGAGCCAATTTTCTCGGATATCTCGCGCTGTGTACTTAGGTTGGGATGACCACAAACAATATAGAGTGGCAGGGACAACAGAACAAGCAAATAGGCTCTTAAGAACAAATATTTGAACTGCGGAGTCTTCCTCTATTGTAATTTAGATGGATTTATCTTTGGTTCCTGGCAGGCTAGCAAGCCATGTCGAACGAAACGTGATTACATCATATCGTTTGGAATGAGAGCAGTTTGTAAAACGTGTTCCGCTGAATATCAAAACGTTTTCCGCAGATATCGAGGTAACCTTTTGACTGACAGTGCATATAACTTAGGAAGGAAATATTTTTACTCACTTCCATCAGAGCCTGATTTTTCAGTGGCACCTGCTTCTACTTTTCGTTTCTATATTCTACAAATCTACTTCAGTAAATCTATCTACTACAGTACTTATACATACCCAAAGGTTACAATTTATATTATTATACGTAATATGGCCCACATAATACATGTTATTAACTACGTATATCCATTATTCATTACAATCAGTAATTTATGAAATGAAATGGAGTCACTACATCGTCCACATTTTGACACGGTTTATACTCGTAATTATAACTAAATGCGATAATTTGCAATGCAGCCGGTATAATTCTGAGGGCACAGTAGTTATTTTGACGCATAGTATGTTTACGAACATATTGACACACTTGATCAGTGTAATTCCCGTATTTTTTCAAACGTTCCCATTCAAATCTCAGTCTCTATCTGTCAAAAATACCTCTAAAATCAGAAGTATTTTATTCCTCTGGTTTTAGAGGTATTTTTACACAGAGTTTTGATTTTTTTTGGACATATTGACGCTGCGAGGAGATCGCGATTATAGATTTTGAATGTTTTTAATGACGAGAATTGGCCCCCTGAAGTCTAACATGCAGCTTAGAACATAAATGTTTAGTCTGTACTAATGAAAACTTAGATTAGTTAGCTAAACTTAAAATTAGTTGTGTACAAGTGTATGACTCCCGCACAAGTTACATGAGTTAGGAGAACTTATATAGATTAATTACTTCTTAATGTGTCACAACATACACGCAAATGTGAACCTCAAATTAATCATGCTAAGTACCAATATAGATAAATGTGTTGGACTGATGAAAACGATGTATTAAAGGCGAGTTTAAAATAGTAGGATGTGAAGCGTTGTTTAGGCGCAAATGTACAGAAAATACCATTACTAGCTAAGCCTCCTGGGCTAACAATAGAAGACTGGTAGGTGACTAGTGTTAAGCCTACTGTTACTATGCAAACTAAGCCTATTAAAAACGAGATCGACACGAGAGCCTAGTTCAAATTGAATTCCAAATCCTAATCCTTACTAATATTATGAATGAGAAAGTGAGTTTGTTTGTTTGTTAAGCTTTCACGTCATAACTAATCAACCGATCATTTAATACACGTTGTCAGGGGTACAGAAAAGGACATAGGGTACTTTGCAACCAGTTTTTTTTTTTCGTTTATATGTTTATTTATTTATAACTATTATTATCTTTCAGAATTTGATAACTATTTCATTGTTATTTCCGAAGCTATTTTGACCGGTATATTCACCCTGTTCCAAAAAAATATGTTTATTTATTTATTTATTTAACAGTTTATGTACACACATTATAAATAGACAAGAAGAAAGGAACAGAAAAAACGTACAAAGGTGATGCTTATTTCTAAAGAAATCTCTTCCAGCATACCTGCGATAGGAAAGTAGTTAAAGAGATGTAGACAACGTGTGTAAGATTAGAAGAGAAAATAATATACATAAAATAAAAACACTTAATTATTCGCTAATTTAACTATAAACATACAATAAGAGAATAAACTTACATACATACTTCTAAAATAAATAACCCTAAAATATATATACTTAATTATAATGTAGTATAAAATAATAAATGCAAAAAAATGCAACTATGACGAAGTGGACAGATAGTGTTCTTTCACTCTTCTTTTAAAAACTGCAACAGTTTGGCAGTCCCTAATGTCAGGCGGAAGTGAATTCCACAACCGAACCGCGTGCACGCTGAAGGAGTAGGAGTAGAACTCGGTTGAGTGGGGAGGGGATTTAAGGAGATTTCTAAGATGCGACCTGCAAGGTGCATCAGAAGGACGGGCGTAGGAAAAGCGTTCCCGCAGATAGGATGGCGTTTTCGGGTTGTGAAGGATGTTAAATAGCAGACACAATATCCGAGAGTTCCTACGAAGTCGAATAGGGAGCCACTTGAGTATCTTGCGAAAGTTAGAAATGTGGTCATACTTATGTTATTTAAATTGGGAATTTAATTTAGATTAAAGTATGCCTTGACATCACATAATTTAAATGAATTGTTTAAAAGATATCACAGATTCAAAATTACACGTAATAAAATAATGATGGTGGTAACGCGGCCGCAGCGGTAGGAGTCAATGACCTTTTCCTCGGCTGTTAGGTATGTAACCCCGGTAGTACGTTCCCGTGGAATATTTTGCGACATCCACGCGGGCGAAGCCGCGGGCAAAAGCTAGTGATTCATAAAATCAACACAAATGCGAGCGAAGCCGCGGGCAAAAGCTAGTATGGTAAATAAGCGGCTGTTAATAATGTGAAAACACCGTCATTAATCCTTACTTTAAACGACTGCGATCACATTTTAATTGAAAATTATTTATTGCCTGCAGGAAAATCGACAAGCGGCATCAACGAGGAGATAATCTGGATTAGCATAAGTATGGCGATCGCTATCGCGGTTCTCATAGCCATCGCGCTGTGTTACATACTGAAGGAGAAATGTATGAAACGCAAAGCTTACAGGGAGCAGTCATGACGATATCAGGAGGAGTTCGCGAAGCATGCGCTTGCGGACTCCCTCACAGACTTGAACTTTGATCTACCCGCCTACACACTGTACCCGCAGTACTCGCCCGACGGCAAAGAATACTTCTACAACTTCCATCGCTTCTCTTACATAAGAAAAAGCTTCAAATTACCCCCAAAAGACTACCCAATAAAGACTAAAGAAGACATCTATATCAATGCGTGATAATGTGACTGTCGAGTGCATATGAAAGTGTTTATTGTGTATTTTTAATCTACTGTACTATATAGATTATTGTGAATGTAAATGTATGTTTAGAAAATATGTTAACATCGAATGATAGTGAATCATGACTCTTTTATGATATTATGACATGAGGGAATGTAATTAAGTTTCCGTTTAACATATTTTATAAGACAGTATATATATATGTCTAAAAATATATGTAGATAATACACTCACGGACACCTGAATCAAGTCACCCAGCATATTTTTGTTTAAAGGTCATTTTTAAATCTGTTTTTTATTTATTGGTAATACAAAGAAAAAAAAAATCGTTTTGAAGCCAGTGTCTCACTATTAATTTAGTTTGTCATCGTTCGAAATTTGAAACCGGAATACAAAAAAGACAGTTTAAATTTAAATAAGTTGTGTTTTAGGATTTCTCAGAAGCAAAATTAGCGTTGAATTTTGGAAGAAAACAATGATTTACATAGAGAAAACGTTTATTTAGTAACTTGTGTTACCTCCAAGAGCATTTACGACGCCCTCATGCGATTCGGCATGGAATTAATTAATGCCACTATGACGTGCTATGAAATGTTTCAGCTACTGCAAAGTTTCTGGAGTTGGTTGGTTAGCTCGAACATAGGCTGGTGGTAAAGATAAACCGATCTAGTCATACTGTAGTGACCCGGTTTTGTGGTCCTCCTGGACGGCGCACGAAGCTGCCAGTGTCCTTTAATTCTTTGAACGGATTCGTTTTACTGACCTAGCCCAGACTGAGGCTACCTCAGGTGCAGTATCCATAATTTGAACATCAGGATGGATAATTTTTTTTTTTTTTTTTCCGATTCTCCTTTTATGCAAAACAAAACAAATAACGAAATAACTGTTGACTTCTAGATGCTCGAGACAAAAGCTTGTTGCTTCGTTAACACCGACCAAAATCCGTTTTTTTTTTCATTTTCTTGTATCAAATTTGGCAGAACGATGAATGGTGATACCGAAATGATGGCCATCATTTCAAATTTGGAACAACGATGAATCGTTATTCCAAATTTGATACAAGAAAATTAAAGAAAAAAAACGCTATGCTTTAAAACTGCATAACAAGTTTTCCTCTGACTTATCATTATTTTAATGTTTTACGCCTATAAACATAAAAACGGTGGCTCGTTTTAGGAGTCCGGGAGTGTATTATTTAAGAATTCAAACAGAAAATACCTACGATCTTTGCAAATAAATATAATTATCTATTCTACTTCATTTGATTAAAGCAGTTTACTCAAATAAACGCTATATTTTATAACAGTGCTGGAATAAAACTCTGTGAAATATAATTTAACCCCTTTATTACTAAACGCGGAAGTTAAGTTACATCCAGTATCATCACCAGATTAACCATAAATTTTTCGACGTTTAAATTTAGCATAACTGTACTCTGCGTTTATTAAAAAGGGGGTAGATGTTTTAAATCGAAGTAAGTTATATACCAAATCAAACTTAAATAAAATGTTCTCCTCTCTATTTGATCCATGTTTTATTACGGAAAGTCATACTAGTTGTAGAATAATGAAGAAACCATAAATAAGGTTCGTCGACAAAGATAAAATACTGATTCGAGGCACAAAGTTAATTTGCAAAAAATACTTTTATTTAGAGTTATATCGTAGAGATAATAAGTAAATACCTTTACCGTTGGTATCAGTATCGAAGGAAAATTGTTTGGATCGTAGCAGCCCGTAGCGTGCTACGTCGTAGCCCGTAGCGCACTACGCCGAAGCCCATAGCTACAGAGCTACGATTAACGCTAGGGTGGAAGACCCTTTTATAATCAGCACTTACAAAGATTAACCACTGTGAATCACAATACACTATTTTGAAGCTGTACAAGCTCGTGTGTAAATAAAACTACGAATTGCTTAGTTGTCTTTTGACGTTTCAAGAAAGAACTGTGTTTCTTGTTCATTTTCTTTTTATCATCTAGATATACTGATACTTAAAAATGCATTTATAAAAATATAAGTAATAGTTGATAAAATTGGATGTTCTGATCAATACAGGAATTTTATAATGAAAATAAATTGTATTTGTACCTAATTAGTTTTAAATAGGCATAAAATAAATGTTAGGTCGTACTAAATGTGCCACATTAAGTAAAATCTAAATGTTAATGTATAAAATGATGTGA
This sequence comes from Agrochola lota, assembly GCA_947364205.1. Taxonomy (NCBI): domain Eukaryota; kingdom Metazoa; phylum Arthropoda; class Insecta; order Lepidoptera; family Noctuidae; genus Agrochola; species Agrochola lota. The sequence continues at coordinate 8,056,301 of OX376223.1, read as the reverse complement.
TTTACTGTGAAATATTAATAAAGCAATGTAAAATATAGATAAGGAATTTAAGGTACCCTACAAAGAAATGTCTAAAGTGAGGTTAATCTGAGTTCAATTTGATTACGACAAAATACATCAATTGCACTGTGTGCTCGGGATGTAGACGATTCCTTTGTTGAATTCATTTTAAAACTTGTAAAAAATTTACCAGATAGACAATGGTATTGCAAACAGCAATGTAAGATAACTCCCTGTTTTAACTGTTAATAAGCAATATGACATGTATTTCAGTGATTCTATATATCTGAAGCTTTATTCATTGTTTCAATATTTTTAGTTGACCAAACGCAACTTTTGTCCGATAATTCCCTTGTTTTTTAGAAAATTATAAAATAAATCGTATGTAAATATCTGTGATCGTTTATTTCTTTATTAGCTAAGGCGTAACTTACCTCGTATTAGTTAATAGCAAAGGCATGTTTTGATCTGACTGACAGAAGTTTGCAGTTACCACGGTACATCTGACGATTGTTTTGTAATGACCACTCTAGGCTGTTGACAGCCTAGAAGAAGTCAATCAAGAAGTCCTACATTCTGGATTGGTAATTGTTGTTATGATTCGCCATCATTGTTTCTAGCACAACCAAAGTAAGATGGATCGACAGGACACTACTGCCCATAAAGCACGGAGATACGCGGCAGCGTTGTCAACAATTTCCGTACAAACCAAGCGTGTCACCGTATACTCAAAGTACGACACAAATGAGAGAAAATAATGAATAATGTCTTTGAATGGCGAAAACGACATTACTTGCGCGCTCAAGGCACTACATTGCTCCGTGCTAGACAACAATTTTACAAAAACCGGTTGGGTTCCGTTTGGCACCGTTCGGTTACAAAGGGTGCTAAACGGAACCCGGAACCTTGGAACCGAAACCCTAAACAAGGTTTGTGCAATAAGAATGACCTCCTTGTTTTACAAACACCAGCAGATGACAATGAGTATCTGACATTCGCTGACAACATTTATTTTACCGTAACAAGATATGTCAGTGTCTTGCAAGTGTCTTGTCAGCATTAGGCTTGCCAGTGTATAATTTTAAGAGATTTTTAAAGTAATAAGTTTATTGGGTTTTGTGTTATGTGAAATGGCATTAAAATTAATATCCATTATTATATTCAAGAAGACGTACAAGGTGGTTAGTGACTAACCTGGTGTCAGAGTTTTAAAGCCGCCCATGGGCCTCTGACTTATGCCGTCGAGAAGTATCTCTCAGGCATTCCGGTTCCCTCACGATGTTTCCTTCATCGTTTTAAGCAAGTGATAATTTTACAATACGCACATGAATCCGTAAAGTCAGAAGTGCGTGCCTTAATTTCGAACTCGAGACCTATACATTGGCAGTCTGACGGTCACAACACTAGGCTATCACTGCTATATGTAAAGTAATGGTGAACCGATGTCATTACCGAAAAGATAATTAAATGAAAATCTCACACAATATTATTGTATAGTGTAAACTGAGAGTGTAAATACAATAAAATAATAGTAATTTCAGGTGGTCATATGTTCGAAGAGGCTCTACGGCACGCAGCGGCTAAGCCTTGGTGTAGCGTTAATCATCACTCTAGCTGCTGCTACTTACATCCTCACAAAAGATGATAAGTCACTGAGCTTGATCGAAGCTCAAGTGTAAGTTCGGTTTTCGTGCAGTTCGACATTTCAGGAAACATTCTATTTATTATATAATCACTAGCTGCCCGCCCCGGCTTCGCACGGGTAGCACTATGTACTTATCTACGGCGCACCTACCTACCTACCCTACCTACTTAACCTACCCACTTAACCTACCCACCCTACCCTACCCACTTACCTACCTACCCTACTACCTACGCTACAAACCTACCATACAAACCTACCCTAAAAACCTACCATACAAACCTACCCTACAAACCTACCCTACAAACCTACCCTACAAACCTACCCTACAAACCTACCCTAAAAACCTACCCTACAAACCTCCCCTTCAAACCTACCCTACCTACTTAACCTACCTACCCTACCCTACCCACTTACCTACCTACCTACCTACCTACCTACCCTACCTACCTACCTACCTACCTACCCTACCCTACCTACCCTACCTACCTACCTACCTACCTACCCTACCTACCTACCCTACCTACCTACATACCTACGTATCTACATACCTACATACCTACCGACATACCCTACCTACACCTACCTACCTTAGGGGTATGAAAAATAGATAGTAGCCGATTCTCAGACCTACTGAATATGCATATAAAATTCCGTAAAAATCGGTCAAGCCGTTTCGGAGGAGTATGGTAACTAACATTGTGACACGAGAATTTTATAAGATAAATTATTCCACCTGTCCTTATCTCAATTTATTTGTGGTCGGTCAAACATGTCTTGTTCTTCCATACTTCTCTATTACCCGTCATCTCGGTAGACAGCCACTTTCTAGCCATATCATCTTTCACACAGTCCATCCATCGTTTCTGTGGTCTTCCCCTAATAAAGCTTTGTGACAGAAGGAAAGTGGTATTTGATTTTGATACAAGTGTAAATGACCGATGGGACTGCCATTACAGACTCATTGAAGACCGCCTAAAGGAATATTATTTGGAAGAGAAAGGCCAGGGATGTGAAATACCAAAAGTTGATCCGTTTTCCGCAGAAGCTATGACGTTTAACGAGGATTTGCCGAAAATAACTTGCAAAGGCTCTGATTGGGTTATTTGTAATGTGAGTAATCAGGAACTATACAGGGTGGCAGGGACATCGACGCGAAAAATGACACCATGGATTCAGTACATGATTCTGAACCCCCGTCCGTTGAAATTTTTCTTAGGTTATTTTTTTTTAAATCTGCTGCTTCATAGAAAAGTACATCACACCCCTGCCACACACCACCTACGCGGTCAAAATGTATGGAACAGCTGATTTGTTTTGTATAAAACCTGTCTAAAGGCTGACTTATTCGACTTATTTCTTATTATGTCTTCAAGCAGAAAGATTTCAAACATTTTCTGAATACCAAGAAATCTATGAAAAAGTGGCAAAAGCAAAATATTTTATTTCAAATGGGCACTTATGAAACGTTGTAAGCTTCACTACAAATTAAAATAATTTTAGCTTCTCAACTAGGCTTTGGAAATGAAATAAAAGTTTTTCCCACCATCGCCGGGTTATTCTGACACGGCTCTGTGGTACTTATACTCAATTTGAAACAAGATTAGACATTTAACTAAACGTTTTTTTACAGTCCGTTCAACCGATTTTGAGTACTATTGCGTTGGTGGTATGATAAATGGCAGCTGTAGTAAACAGTTGGTATTGTAACCACTTTTGCTTTTAATGCCATCCTTATTATGCCTACGGTATAGAAGTCAGAATCGGTTGAACGGACTGTAAAAATGGGTTGTTTAAATGTCTAATCTTATTTCAAATGGAGTATAGTAATACATTTTGCTATTCTTTGCTCTGGCCGTCTGTCCGTTAATGAGCTTGTACACACATCTATAAACTCACGCCTTCTTCCCATGGGGCTAGGCAGAATGTATAGAACCCCACCTGCTACGATCCTACATACTCCTTTTCCAATAAACTTGTAATTTTTTAAATAATTTAAATTGCAGAAATCTGAATGCTATGTCACGGAGGAAGTATTAAGAAACATGGCTGATATTAGTTGTACTTATAGAGACATTGTGTATGTGGATGATCAACTATACTTCCTGTCCGACTATATCAAACTGAGTGGAGGCGCAAAATACACACTCAATAGAAGCGACCATGTCAAAATAGCTTGTACTGGTAGAGATTTGAATAGGTTAGTCTTTATTTATATTATTATGGTCACTTAGACAAAATTAACTGGATCTTGAACTAACTGAAGCTTCGTATCCCAACTAAAATTGCCAAATTTGTAGAGCTCATTTATGTTTTATGATATAATTATATTTTATCAAAATTTAATCAAATGTAACCATCCAATAGACGTGACAACAACAATCAATATGGTTAGATGACGTTCTTCTGTGCCCGGAAACAAGCAATTTTGACAAATTACTCAAAATCGCCATTTACTCTGTTTTACTTATTATATACCTCTAGCTTGCCAGGCTTAGATTTACGGATTTTTTTAAAGGATTTTTAATCTGGTTTTCAGCCGCAAACTGGTGAGTATTACACATCCATCTAATACAACTGACATAAACCTTTACAGTTACAGTATACTACATTCTCGATGGTCAGGCCTCAAGGCAGGCTTCCGGCCAGTAGAGACCACACCGGTTCCCCCAGATCGTAAGAATTCCTATAATGTCTTATTCTTAGCTTTTGACTCCGCATCCCACAATGGATTTATCAGGAAGATGCCGAAAACTTACAAATTCTTGGCTGATAGAGCGGTCATCTTGAACGGGTAAGAAGCTACCAACAGGTTCATTTCACATTTTATTTATTCGTAGGATTTTTGTGTACTTCTAAGTATGATTTCAGTCACAATATCGTCGGTGATGGTACTCCTGCCGCTCTGTATGCATTACTTACAGGCATGTCTGAACATGAACATCCAGATGCAAGAAAAAAGATTACAAACAAAATATATGTTGATCATGAATTATTTATGTTCCACCAGTTAAAGAAATACGGGTGAGTTTGATCCGATTTGCCATCTACCACGCGAACAAGAGTGACGGGTACCGTTAGTTCAAAATGAATATAATTAATTAATGATTAATGTTACCTTCTTGTCCAGATATCGAACAGCATACTTTGAAGACTCGCCGTCGGAAGGAACCTTCCAACATAGGTTCAATGGATTCCGTCGGCAACCTACAGACCACTACCTTCGAGCCTTTTTACTGGAAAACAACTATAAACGTCTCAGTTTCATCTATCATAATAAATACTGCGTAGGAGCCACTCCCCAATATCAGCTGTTTCTGAATCTCACCAATGAGGTACTTAAATACACTTTATAATATACAGTACACGTAACTGGAATAACTCAAATACCATTTATCGTATAAACTTTCATATATGAAGGTTTTTGTATATTTCCTGTCAAAATATAAAGATTTTGATAGATTCATAGCCATTCATTATCAGCGATAATAACCTCTTAACATTATGAAAAGTTTTGGCAGTAATTTATAAAATAAACGAGGCCTTTTGTCGGTGCCTACGTAGGTACTCAAGATTTCTTGCTTTAAGTACCTTTTCTTTTTTCACACTGCCCAGGCACTCATCTTTAGATATCCGTTGGGTTACGCTTGCGGTAGGGATGTCTCGTTTCTTATCATAATCATCGCCAAATAACAATTCATTTTACTATCAAGGGCTTGCGGATTCTTCCACGACTCTGCTACTATTTATAGTGTATATGTATTTTTCTTGTAACAGTTCTTACAGTTCGACGGCAAGAAGTTCTGCTTCACGTTCATAGCAGATATCTGTCATGACAACTTCAACCAGATCAGCACAGCAGACGAAGCAGTTGTCTGGCTCTTGAACACTTTAGATGCAAGGCGGGTGTTTGAAGATTCACTAGTTATAGTTATGGGAGACCACGGAACTCGGTACCGAACAATTTTATTATAACTTGTACATAGAACTTTTTATTTATTTCAGCCAACATTTCATTTTGCAAGTTCTAGAGCAATGCCCCAACAGGACTGAGCTCTTGATCAACCGTTACGCAATACCAACACATTTAGTCCAGGCACTTTAAATTTAAGCGGTGACATTTTTTTTTTACTGTTTGCAAGGAAGATGGACCGAAATGTATGGGACGCGTCCCCAGTGACACATAATAACCAGACATTTGTCGTTAAAAAGCCCTTTTCATAACTGTCACTTATTGCTCATCTTCACGCTGTTCACCAGCGACGTTCCCAAGTGTAAAAAGGCTCAGTTGGCTTTATTCGCCGACACAGCCATTTACTACACTGGTCGCTGTCAGGATTCTATCGCTCGTACTCACCAAACGTCCGCAAACGTCGTAAGCGTTTCGTTTCATTTTATGTTTTGTAAATTTTGACGTTCAAAAGGGGCTTACAAGGGCCTATTTGAAATAAATGATTTGACTTTGAGTTTGTTCCGGAAATGGAGAATGGAGGTTAACCCCGTGGTTAAAAAGATTCAGGTGGTAGCGAAAACATATTACTGTTATATTTTAATTGACAGATATCAGGTGGGCTAATGCAATATCATATTATTATTGCACTGCTTTAACTGGGCGATGGGCAGTTGGAACCTGTGCACGTGTAACATCTATAATATGGAACATCGGTTTCGGAAGGCATGAACGTTTCAGTCCTACAGCAGCGTGTTTAAATGATGTTATTTGTAATCCTACAATACGATTAATAAACGATGTTTTACTGTAATAAAAGTTTTTTTAATTCAGTGACACAGGTTTTTCTTTCAGCTGTTACTTTTCTCCTAAAATTATTTGAGACTGACCCGCGCCATAGTAGCAAATGAGTCATGAAAAGAGCTTTGCAGCAGCGACCATACGTTCGGTCACTATTGGTCAGTTGGGGGATTTTGTTAGTCGTTTTACTTAACTTTTTTTTGTTTTTTCAGCTACTTACTGGAATAATCAGTCCCTTGTGGTAATTCGACGGTCCATCGGTTGACAGCCGTTCATATGTTAAATATTTCAGGTTTGCCAAAATACGTGCCACATATCAAGGAAAGCTGGAAGAACGTCTGCCTTTAATGGCTATTTTTTTACCAGAAAAACTGAAACAACTCAGGCCTAACGCTTTAGCGGGGCTAAATCAAAATATAGATGTTCTGACTACACCCTTTGATGTACATGCCACGATACTAGACGTGTTAGACTTGAAGGATAAAAGCAATAAGTACAAAGTCCTCGGTTCAGATCTACCAAGAGCCATGAGTTTATTAGAACCGGTAAATTATCTGTATTACCTTTAGTTCGTTGTTCCTTGTTGGGCATATGAACGTTTTTGCGGAGATCCGCTTGTCATACATATATAGTTATTTATATGATATACTATCTGACCCGGCGAACTTTGTTCCGCAATCAATCTAATATAAAAAACCCTACCCTACCTACCTACCCTACCTACCCTACCTACCCTACCTACCCTACCTACCCTACCTACCCTACCTACCCTACCTACCCTACCTACCCTACCTACCCTACCTACCCTACCTACCCTACCTACCCTACCTACCCTACCTACCCTACCTACCCTACCTACCCTACCTACCCTACCTACCCTACCTACCCTACCTACCCTACCTACCCTACCTACCCTACCTACCCTACCTACCCTACCTACCCTACCTACCCTACCTACCCTACCTACCCTACCTACCCTACCTACCCTACCTACCCTACCTACCCTACCTACCCTACCTACCCTACCTACCCTACCTACCCTACCTACCCTACCTACCCTACCTACCCTACCTACCCTACCTACCCTACCTACCCTACCTACCCTACCTACCCTACCTACCCTACCTACCCTACCTACCCTACCTACCCTACCTACCCTACCTACCCTACCTACCCTACCTACCCCACCTATATATTTGAAAATTGTCATCCAAATCCAGTCATCAGTTTTTAATTTCCCATACAATTTTCCATCCCCCTTTTCACCCCTTTGGAGGGTGGTTTCCGGGATAAAAAGTATCTTATGTTAGATTCCTGGTTCTAAGCTACCTCTCCACCAATTTTCAGCTAAATCGGTTCAGCCGTTCTTGAGTTATAAATAGTGTAACTAACTCGACTTTCTTTTATATACATACTCGTATATAGAGATATCTAGTTTGTAACAAATGAATCCGTTTAAAGGCTCCCGCAGACGCGACGACGCGACGTGACACCGATAGAACAATTTCCGAGAAGTGTTCGTAGAAATTATTCCACCAGAGTCGCGCCACGCCTATTTGCGAAACCTTAACTGCTCCGATAAGCCGCCAAAAATATGTACAAGCGTACAGCTTACTGCTCACTCCACCCGTCAAGCCCGTTTAACTAAAGAATGTGGTGCGCGGATGAAGTTAAGGTTAGCTCACCAGGGGAATTTGTCCCGTGGAGAATATTTAATAATGCTTAAGTATCCTTTGCTTCTTCAGATACCTAAAAGGCGAATATGTGCTGAGGCTGGCATCGTTCAACATTGGTGCGCTTGCACTAAATGGTTCAATGTATCTCAGCGCGCACCCATGTACAACAGAGTGGTTAATGTACTGGCCTGGTATATTAACAACATCAGTGAAGAACAACGGTAGGTTTCTATTTATAAACCACTAGCTTTTGTCTGTGGCTTTGCTCCGCCCGCAGATTATTCCGGAAAAAAATATATTTCACTTCCCGAACCAAAACAATCATCATCATCATTAAGGCTGAAAGACGTCCACTGCTGGACGTAGGCCTCCTTCAAGCACCGCCACTTGGACCAGTTCTGTAATTCCCGCATCCAGCGGATTCCTGCGGCGTTCACAAGGTCATCAATCCACCTTGTGGAAGGCCTTCCAACACTGCGTCTTCCGGTACGCGGTCGATACTGCAGAACCTTTCAGCCCCATCGGCCATCTGTTCGGCGAGCAATGTAACCTGCCCATTGCCGCTTAAGTTTGGCAATTCTTCGGGCTATGTCGGTACCCTTGGTTCTCCTGCGGATCTCTTGATTTCTGATTCGATCCCGTAGGGAAACTTCAAGCATACCCGTCTCCATTGCCCTTTAGGTGACTTTCAGCCTTCTAATAACGCCCATTGTGTGACCAAAACAATGCCGATATGAAATTTGTCGATCATTTGCTACGTGAAAGAAGGACGGAAAGTGTCGCATTTATTATAGGTACTATTGCTCGTATGCTTTTCTAAATGTAAGTAAATAATAAAATTTTAATTAACATAAAGTTTGATAATTTGACAGATCAAAATGCGCAGAAAGACGACTTATATCCATACAATCGGTGTTACAACGTAATCTAAATAATCAGCTTTTGACATATGGTTACAAAAAAGAAGAAGACGCATATCTTGGAAACTCTAGACTCGTAGCACCAAGAGCATTTAAAGAATATTATCAGGCTAAGGTAATTATTTAAAAGCAAATGCAAGTAAGAAGACCCTAGCCTAGCTGTGGGGCAGTGGTGGAGCTATAGGCTTACATTTGTTGCGGCAAGGCATACTAACTTCAGCTTCCGCCTGACGCAGGTCCTCACCGGTCACGGTTGTTTCGGGAGGTTCCTGTTCCGCTTAAGGCGGGAGGAAACGCCTGGGTGTTACCACTGTGTGGATCGCCCGGAGGACACGGTGGAGCATACGGTGGAGGTTTGCCCGGCTTGGGCGGAGCACCGCCGTGTCCTCACGGAGGTGATTGGCGGCGGCGATCTCTCGCGTCCGGCCCTGGTTCAGGCCATGGTTCGGAGCGAGAGTGCATGGGAGGCCGTCACTTCCTTCTGCGAAGCAATAATGCTCGCGAAGGAGGAGGCGGAACGCGTGAGGGAAAGGCAAGATTCGCGCCCTCGCGCCCCTAGTTGCTGCAGGAGACGCCCCGGGCGTCGGGAGTCACGAGCCGACTTCCGGCCACTGTAGGCGCGGGCTTGCGGACGGTGAGCAATGGGTAGCTCGCCGTCCGATAAGGACCAGGCCCGGGTCGAGGCCGCGTTGTGTTCCACGCGCGCCTCAAAGAGATGTCAGCACCAACTGACGGGGTCCGTAAGGGCCAATGCCTGCCAGGGTTGCGAGTTTTCCGAAAGGGATATCGCGGCCCCGGCAAACAGGCAACCGAAGGAACACGGGTGGGTTTTAGTCAGTAAAAGTCAGACACGCCCTCCCGCTCCGGCCAGAGCGGAAGAAGTTATTTGATAATTTCCACCAAAAAAAGAAAAAAAAAGGCATACTAACTTAGACAGTAAGTATATTTTAGTGGACTTCGAAAAATCTCTCTCCCCGACTTATCCTCGCTCTAGATGGCGAACGTTTTCGTAGTCGTCGCGGTCTTCAACGGCCATGGCAAGCTCTAAACCACCTCCGCAACCAACACTTTATAGTTATCTATCGGTATTTACGCAAGCGCTACTGCTGAGCATGAGGTCACTGGGTTCAAATCCTGGGTGTGGCAAAGTGTGATTGGGTTTTTTCATCTGGAATTTCTCAGCAAATAGCCCGGAGTCTGGGTTTCAGCCCGATTGATGGCAATAGGCTCGCCCTCTGTTGGGACTTAAATATAACTGGCGAAATGTGGGTGTACTATAGGGACACCTCTGCCTTACCCTTAGGGGGAAACAGGGGTGATGTTATGTTATTATGACTCTTTTAGTGATCGTGTCATGCTTGATAACATATTAGTTAGACTAAGGTGCTGATTAAGTAGGGAATGTAGAGATACACTGCCTAGAGATGATATAAAAGTCACATATTTCAGATAATATTAAATCCTGGTCGAGGCATATTCGAAGGAACAGTGACATATAACACTCGAAATGATTCTTTCAAAATCACTCAAAAAGATATTTCTAGAATTAGCAAGTAAGTGCATTTACTCTTATCTAGACTTTCTTCAATTATGTTAATGTAGTAACTTTGCTAGGTATTACCACAAAATAAAAAAAATAATGAAATGATGGAGACAGAGGGAACGCGGCTTTGGTTTAATATAATCTGTTTAAACAATATTATGTTGCTCCATACGGCACTGAGGTTGCCGTTGTTCAAATTATTTAGGCACAATATATAAACACTGGACGAATCTTACATGGTCATAAATAAAGAACGAATCGTTACTAGGTAGTTACCATTCGTTCGTTTTTATTTATTGGTAAAATTATGACCAGATATGAGCCATTAATTGAGCTGTTGCCTGTTGGGATTGTTCTGCAACCAAGAATGACCGTACCATTGTCGTGCTTTGTGCATTCATAGTAGATAATCATCATCATCATAATCTGTCTTATAAGTCTTTTTTCAACTTTGTTAGGGTCAGCTTCCAGTCTAACCGAATGCAGCTGGATAACAGTATTTTACATGAAGCGATTGCCTGTCTGACCTCCACAACCTAGTTCAGTCAGAGATATTTATACGATTGTGTTCTTATATTTTAGATACGGAATCGAGTCGGACTGTATCAGCGCAACACATCCACATCTAAATCCATTCTGCTATTGCAAGCACCATCTTCCTACGAGTAGAGAAATCCAGTCAAATTGATGTTTAACAACTGGCTTGTGAATTATTAACGAATGAATAAAGTTTTAAAGCTTTATGTTCCTGGCATTTTAAAATAGTAGGACGTAGATGTGTCACCGTATTGAACTTCGTTAGTTTATGATATATCGGTATTATTTCCGTTAGATTATAAACTGTCGAAAAATTGTGAACTGCAACAAACTATTTACAATTTAACGCATTCTTTTTCGATAGTTTATAATCTATCCATGGGAAACCGACAAATTGTGAATTGGTGTCAAACTAGCTTGCGACGTAACGCACCTTGCGCCAATACTAAATAGCCTGACTAGCTGCGAGCAACTGGGAAGTAGGGCTCGCCGGCCACTACCGTGGCACCGCTCGCTTAGCTCGCTCGGCTCGCGCAGTTTGTCACAGTTCTAACCTAACCTAACCCAGTTTACATTTTTTCGACAGTTTATAATCTAACGGAAATAATACCGATACATTATAAACTAACGGTTCTCACAATCGTACAGGGACAGATATAAATCAAATGTTTATTGCTGCACACAGTACACATAAATAGATTGCAAGATGTGGAGTGAATGCGCAGTTCACGAAGTACACCAATTAAGGCATGCAAGATTATAAATAGATATTTCATAAATTACAATGAATAATAATATTCCAACTTTCCAAGCAAGAAAGGTAATCGTAATCCATAACCACCATTTACTACAAAAAAAATAAACCACCTTTACAAGATGTCGAAATTAACATAAAAATCGAATATATCAGTCAATACTTTCGTACACAAACCGCTTCCGTTGAAACGTGCTCGGAATTTTTCGAGGGAAGGGAAATCTTTTTTCGAGCTCGTAGAAACCTGCTGGTCACGAACGTTTACCGACCGGCCTTCAGTGCCTGAAACAGAAACGTAACTCGATCTTTTACCTACAATTATTAAATTATTAGGTTCAATAGATATTTTCATGGCAAGAATTTCGTAGTCATATAGTGTGCCAATCGTAAAACTTCAAGTCACTTTTCGTATCTAGTCTGTATGACCGCGTTGTTCTTCTGAACTGCAGTTTTCACCATCATTTAGAGAATTAATTATGGTAGGTGTATGTCTATAATTCATTAATATTAAACTTACATATAATAAAGAAATCCGTATGCTTTGTCAAGTCGTAAAAACCGTACGAAGCAAGAACGGCTCGTGAGTAGATGAATACACGATAAAAGAATAAAAATGTCTAGATTAAGTATTTTCACATATCAAAACCTAAAGTGCACACTAACATATTATTTATGTTACAAAATAGTTAACATCCACGCATGACTTTCCCTGCTATCTTCAATATTTTGTTCCAAGTAAAACGTAACGTACTTTCGAAAGTTATTTCTTACAAGTTGGCGTCGCAGGCACAGCCTTTTTTTTTTTTTGATTTTGGGAAATTATCAAATAACTTCTCCCGGTCTGGGTGGAGTGGGAGGGCGTGTCAGACTTTTACTGACTAAAACCCACCCGTGTTCCTTCCGTTGCCTGTGTGCCGGGGCCGCGATATCCCTTTCGGACAAACCCGCAACCCCAGCAGGCATTGGTCCTTACGGACCCCGTTAGTTGGTGCTGACATCTCTTTGAGACGCGCGTGGAACACGACGCGCCTTCGACCCGGGCCTGGTCCTTATCGGACGGCTAGCTACCCATTGCTCACCGTCCGCAAGCCCGCGCCTACGGTGGCCGGAAGTCGGCTCGCGACTCCCGACGCCCGGGCGTCGCCTGCGGCGATTAGGGGCGCGAGGGCGCGCATCTTGCCTGTCCCTCACGCGCTCCGCCTCCTCCTTCGGGAGCATTACTGCTTTGCTGACGGAAGTGATGGCCTCCCATGCACTCTCGCTCCGAACCATGGCCTGAACCAGGCCCGGACGCGAGAGATCGCCGCTGCCAATCGCCTCCGTGAGGACACGGCGGTGCTCCGCCCAAGGCACAATTAGCCTGTGACGACGACCACAGAAAGCGAGCTAGAATTCTATTTCTTAGACTTCTAACACAGTGAACCAATTCGCTAGAATCAAGCTAAGTAAAAATAACTGCTAGGTAAGGTAGAAATTATGTTACGCGTTAAAACGAAAAAAAAAAATTGAACGGAAAGAACAAAGAGTAATAAAAGTCAAGCACTACTGAACAAAGTCTAGGGAACAAGCCAACTAAATCACTTAAATAAGGCTAACTCTTTAGGAGAACTATGTAAAACTACATACTACGAGTATGTAAAACTAAATAATTTCAATAAAAAACATCTGTTTCTGATTCAGAAGTACGGGCCACAATTTTTTTTAAATGTTGGTTGAACCTGCATTAAATAATTGTTTAAATTTTTTTAATTCTAACCTAAGTGCAAAAGAATTTTAAAATAAGGACGAAAAGCTTCATTTGGTCGCAGCGTATGGCGTTTTGAGAGAGATTACCTACTGTCCATATTCGGTATTTTTCCTGTGAACATCATTTTCGCTGCTTTCTTGTAACTTTTGTGACTCTGAAGAACGTCACGTCGTCATTTAATGTGGGAAGAGATGTTTAGGTCTGTGGGTATGCTGAAAGGAACAGCAGTCAACGTGAAACTGCCGACGCTGGCAACACGTAGTCAAGCGTAATTTGCAGATTATGTTCTTGATACGGGGCTACGGGAGATGTTGCTGAACATCACCGAGGAAGTTACAGGGTCACTAGTCAGAGACAACCGCGACCGCTTTCTACAAAATGATACGAGGAGGCGGCCTCAAATTACGGCTCACTAACAGGTAGGAAGACACCAGTCTCAGCACCAAGTGGTCATCAGTGACCAAACCGCCAGGAGAAGATTGCAAAAAGTTAATCTTCACGCTCGCAGACCGCTTGAAGTTCCAATTCGAACTCTTCGACGCGGACATCGATGGCGTCGATTATTGTGGGCTAACGCTCATTGGCACTGACACTGACACTCAGTGAGCTCGTGTTCCTTTTTCTAATAAGTCGCGCTTTGGATTTCATCCCGATTAAGAAGAGTGCTTGTTTGGCGAGTTCCTGGATGCCAGAGTTGACTCCAGAATCCTCAGGAAGTTCATCCATACTAGGGCGGAACGATTATGGTGTGGGCTGGAATTCGCCTGGGTGGAAGAACGGACTTCGTTTTGATACGAGGCAATTTAAATGCGGAACAATAGATTGGCCTGCTCAATCCACTGATCTGAATCCCATAGAGCATGCGTGGGATTTGCTCAGGAGAAGAGCATTCAGTGACCTTACCCAAAATTTTAACATAGAAGGAGAGCTTTCTGCACATTTTTTCAGAGTATGGAGCGATATTCCATAGGTGACAATAGACAACAACTCAGCGTGCCACGCCGATGTAGAATCGTCGCTAATGCCTTGGTAGGTCCAATAGATTATTAAAAAGTTGCTAGGAATGTATTATTTAAATTTAATGTTATGTGGGCGTTAGTTTTATTTAATCTACGAATAAGTGAATTGTACGTCATTGTTACCATTTTAGACTTACATAATACAGTTATATTTTTTCATCAACAAAAAAATTACAATCTGTATTAATTTACGAAGCGTAAATTAATACAATGAAATACTTTGCATAAAAAGTGTTAAAATTTAAAGTAATTTCTATGAATACCCTTGTTCCCTAGACTTTATTGAGTATAGTGTAGTTATAGCGTTACGAAGGTTACTTTGGCGCGTGGCCTAAATCGGAACTAACGCCGCCATCTTGTTTTTTAATACATTTCAAGTGACATTTCCCAAAACATTATACACGAATGTTTACCAACAGCGTCCCCCTGTCAACGTCATTCGAGGGCCAACTCGTAGGTCCTGTAGGCCGCACGTCAGTAATAACAACATCAGTATAAGCTGAAAAGCTTATTTTATTGAAATTCCGTACTACGCTTGGCCAGCTCAAAATCAAAGTGTTACCACTGATGTGCGGCCTACAGTACCTGCGAGTAATTCGCCCTCGTCCTTCAACAAACAGTTCGCACGGCTAAATGTCGGGCGCAAACGCGAGAGCACCTTGTTATCGCGTTTACTCCCGACATTTCACCTGATTGCTTTACAAAGAGATCAATTTCTTTAATACACCCTTTATTCATTGTGTAATATAGGTATACTTAGTTGTAGGAATACGCACAGAATGATCATCCGTCAAGACGCTATCTTGCCGAAGTAAATCTTCATTCATCAACAGAATTTATTAGCTACTACGGCCGTTTGTTTCTGATAGAATTGTTACTAAGAGAGATAACCGGAATAAGCAAACAGTTCCAGCTATCAGATATAAATAAAACTAACAACTTAAGTTCGAGTTTGAGTTGAGGTCAATCAGTAGGTCAAAATTCTTTTGACATATTTTCAGTTCTTAACACCGTAACGACGAAGGAGGAGCTCGTGGATAAGTAATAACAGCCGCACGGGTCGATCCATCAGGTTAAGCTTCGCTTGCCGGGGTTGGTCCGTGGATGGGTGACCATGTTTACATACTGAGACTCCTCCGTGACTCGGAAATCCCGTTAAGCCGTTGGTCCGGGCTGTCATTCGTGGATCTTTGACAGTCGTTACGGGTCGTCAGAAGCCTGAAAGTCTGACAACCAGTCTTACCAACGGGTGTTGCCCAGCCAGCCAGCCCAGTTACCCAGTAACTGGGTTGTGGAGGTCAGATAGGCAGTCGCTCCATGTAAAATACTGGTACTCAGCTGCATCCGGTTAGACTGGAAGCCGACCCCAACATAGCTGGGAAAAGGCTTGGCAGATTGACCACCGTAACGACTAAGTTAGTATTTGTGAAGAAACTACGTACCGAACTACGAGTACATTTCAATTAAATCTTGTTATTGAACAGACTCAAGAGTCACCAACCCGCCCTGAGCCCGCGTGGTGAATTCCGGCCCACTCCCGCCCACAAGTGACCAAACAGTAGGAACATAATAGGTTGATTATGCTTGAACAGGAAAACGTAATTAACATTTAACCGCATTAAACCAAAGGACAAAGTGACAAAGAGCAACAGGAGATTGAAATGGTCAAGCTATTCAAATTGAAAATCGAGTTAGATAATCATTTCGAGCCCGAAGGGACTGCCACGTCCCCAAAATCCATTACACAGAAACAAAAAGGGTTTCAAAACACTACTAAACAGTACATACACGCACACTTATAAATACTATAAACTACGTCTTGTTTGTGTAGAATAAACAATTTTTCTTTTACATTTTAACAAAATCTTTCAGACTTCATAATATACTCATAACAATTTTGAAAATAACACTCGTGTGAGTACTCTCATTCACTTTAAAAAAGGTCTTCTCATTCATTAAGAATCAGGGAATTCAAATTATACGACCACCTACTGGAATCACTAATTGACCAGCGAAGTATTTACGAAGAAAATCGAATAATTAATCTATAAATCAATCAAAAAATCTATAATAATTTTTGTTTATATTATTTAATTGAAACAAAAAATATGTTTAGTAATTTTTAAGTAAATGAAATGTCACATATAGGTACCTAAGTTGAGACAGGTGCTTCTAGTGGGATGGCAATTTTTTTATGTCAGGTTTTATTGCTGGCTGTTGTAATTACCAAGTGAAACAAATTCCGAACCCGTCTTGATCAAGCGTGGTGATCAATGCTCGTACCTTTTCTTTATGAGAAGAAGCCATTGTCCAGCAGTGGGACAATAATAGGCTTGCATTATAGAGCAGTGATGGCCCAGTGGTAACGGCTGCGACTTACGAGTTGTAGGTCGTAGGTTCGAACCTAGACAGGCGATTTACTTTGTGTAAATTATTTCATCACCACTGCTCTCAAAACGGTGAAGGAAAACATTGTGAGGTAACAGGCATGTCCTAGACCCAAAAATTCGAAGACATTGTGACATCTACCAACTCCGACTAGGCCCGCGTGGTAGATTACGGCCCACTCCCACTCATAGAGAGGAAGCCTGTGTCCCAGAAGTGTGAACGTTATAGACTTACGTAATTACGTATTATAATTTTAATTACACAATCATATTGGTAAAAAAAAATATGTTTCACAAAGAATTGGTTACCGTTGCAGCAAAGCTTACAATCTCGCAGGAAGCATGAATACTCTCTGAGTGAGAGCCAATTCATTATTATCTTGCACAATACAGACTCCTGTTTGAAAGGCGGACTATTCAACTTGGGAATTGTATTGTCGTTGGCTCAACAAAACACCAGTATGAACATGGGCGGAATAACATAGAATTACTTATACATATTACACCTTTCGATTTAAAAAACTAACATCGGTTTGAAACACTAACAATTTTAACAAATACATCATAGAAATATAAATATATCTATGAAATACATATACAGGGGTTATATAAGGATGTAGGAGGGGTCATTTACAACCAAATGACCCCTTTTGACTTCTATGCACAACAATAGGGATCATTTCTAAAAAAATTTTTTAGTCCATCGTTGACATTATAAAAAAATATTGGACACGTATTTTATCTTTTTCTACGTAATCTAAAGATTCCGGCGATACATTGAGGTAAAATGTGCCATGACGTCTTTTTTTTTTTTTTTTTAATAGGGCATTTCGTAGCTGACCTCTGAGGTCATGACTACTTAACCGGTCAATCCTGTGGCTGCCTTAAGATTCTACACTTAAAGCCTCCAGCCAGGGGCAAAACTATGCTGATTAAAACTAGGCGAACGCTCGCTAAGGGCACCCCCTGTGGTGTACGAACCTCGGCTTAGGGCGTTCGCTGGGGGGAGGACAGCAAGAGGGACAGGCTGCATCAAAAGTAAATCATTCGTCTGTTTCGCACGGTTTTTATGACTTGACAAAACATCGAGATTTCTTTATTTTATAACGCGACTTTAATTTATAATATGTACAGATGCCCTGAATTTTTCAACACTTTTGAAAATATAGTGTCTGGGTACTTCGTCACAAAATAGCGAGCAGTTTCTTTTCACTGAATAAATTTTCACTGGTGTACTCGTATCAATCGGTTCTTGGCTCGGACGCAAGCCACTCAAATTATACGATCAATCAATAATTGTAGTAGGTACAGTCGGCGAGAAAAGTCGATTAAAACTTCTTTAAACTATTTTTTTAAAGTTTTTACCCTTTTTTTAAACTTAATTATCGAGCTTAACATTTAATTAAAATCGGAACAGAAGTAAAATTAAACGAATTCTAACTCGTAACTATTACATGAAATGCTAAAAATGCAATGAATTGAATCCATTTTTATCAATTTAGATTTTAGATGGTCTGCAAAAATAGTGTGTTAATCGACTTTTGTCGGTGACCATACCTATCATTACATTGGTCGTTCATTGACACTCCATATCTCATGGCAGGTCCTGTCCAGTGATGAAAATTAAGATAATGCGATCAATATAATGTTACCGACGTTGTAACTTCGTTAAGACAGATGAAAAATCGCACGACAAAATAATCCTTTTTGCTAACTATAAGTTCGATACAATATAAACCCGAAAAATACATGAAACTTCTGTTGAATGAGGAAGAAAATTAATTTTTCCTCAACAATAATGTTTGTCCCCGTTCCCTTTATATAACAATGATAAAATTCCTAAAGTAACAGCTTAGTGAGCGAAATTATTTCGATTTTTCTGAAAATTTAAATTTCTAGAAGTAAATTCCGAGTTACCAAGGCTTTTCCTACTTTGGAAGGAGATTTTAGAGCGTCGGCGGTGCTCATTTGATGAAAAACAGGCCAAGTGCATGTCGGACCACGCACAATAAAGGGTTCCGTAGTTGGGACGAATTTATCCCAAGAACAAACTTAACATTGTAGT
The DNA here is from genome assembly GCA_947364205.1 of Agrochola lota. Lineage (NCBI taxonomy): Eukaryota > Metazoa > Arthropoda > Insecta > Lepidoptera > Noctuidae > Agrochola > Agrochola lota. The sequence goes on along the minus strand of OX376223.1, from coordinate 8,037,261 downwards.
TGAATAACATGTTCTCCCATACGGAATATATGGTATGGGGGAACATGTTTTTCAAACTACAAATATAAGTTGGTCGATTATTAGTCGTTAACCTGTAAAGCCTACTTAGGTGTGATAGTTTTCCTTTTAACTTCGTTATTTATACTACTGTGAATTTTTTCATTAGTCCAAGTACAACCATTTAGCTGGCAGGGGACACTATACTCCAACAAAACTTAACACTTTAAAACTTCATATTTCGCAAACGGATCCCTAAATTGAAAAATGGCGTTCACAGACCGATCATATTTTTGAACGACCTTTCCAACGACCCCCCACACCATAAGAAAGACGAGAAAAATAAACATCCCTACTTTATGTGCAGGGGAGGTACCCTATAAAAGTTTGTCGGCGTGATTAATATGTAAACCCATGCCAAATTACAGCTTTCTAGTAGTAGTATCTGAGCTAAGCCACGAACAGACAGACAGACAGACCGACGGACATAGCGAAACTATAAGGGTTCCTTGTTTACTACGGAACCCTAAAAATGCAGATATTCTAACGTACTAGGCGCTTTTTTGGTGGGTAATTTGTTCCAACGCGAGTTATATTTCATTTTTATAACACATGTAGTGTACGTTAAATTAAATGTAACTCGGGTTGGAACAAATCGCCTTGTTGTTGCATTGCATATACAATTTGTACAGAATATTCATTTCAACATACATATGTTACACCTACGTGTCACACCCACAATTAGCTGCCCAGCTTGTTGAAGCGAACGTTCAATAACAACAACCAATTTTTACCTACATAACCGAGGGTGTTTGCAGGAAAGTTAAATTCTGTCGGAAAATTAAATTAATTTGAACAAAAAAGGGAAACTATGGTTTCAAATTTTCTTGGCAGGTACGAAAATAAACAACAGCTTGGTAGAGCATGGAAGCCTGCCTCTGTCCTATTATTCGAAACTCAAACTTTACAACCTAAGTACTGGTTTCGGCTCGGGTGTTAAGGTGAAAGTCTCTCATCGAACACCCTCAAAATAAATGAGGAAGTAAACATAGATACCCACAGTCCGTCGATCACCCTCCCTATCAAATCTTAGACGTTATCAGAGTTACCATGGAAGTTACTGCATATTTGACTTTGGGAATGCATTGGTAATGTGATCGTTAAAGCTAGAATGATTTAATGAATTTACGGCCTCAGGCCGCATCCAAATAGAAAGCGATCGTCGCGCAAATACGCGATCATCGCGTTCATATGTCATTTTGTGGTCGCGCCGACAGACGGCGCCTGCCGGTTTTCCGATGAACGCGACTATCGCGTATTCGCGCCACGTAACCGTTAACCACTTACAGGCGCCGTTGAACCTTCTAATTCCATAACCGCACCTGCTCGTCAAAATAAACGTTTACGGACGGAGGAGCGATATGATAACTAACTGTTACGCCAGACTGCGAAGCAAATTGCCGCAATAATCTCGAACGAAGCATGTAATTACACAGCTTCTTTGCTATGTAAAGAAGAACAGAAAGTTGTAGCAGTTTATGTGTGCAGCGGTCACATTGAGCGCAATTAGCACTGACAGTTTCATCTCGAGAGATAGATAGATATAAATTGTGATTCATGAAGTCGCGTGTTAAAACATTATGAGTTACATTATTCTCAATTATAAATCACTGTAGGTAAATACTTGTTTTACCGCAAAAGCACAAACTATATACAAACAACATACGTGGCCGCTTGATGGCTTCGTGAACGAAAACAATTTATAACCGAAATATTTTTTTAAATTGGTTGCAAAAACATATCAAAGGGAAAACTTTAGGTAGAGCGCATATTACACGAGGATTTAATAAAAATGTTAAAATATTCTATCATCGAAACATCGATATCACTCGCAATCACCCCCAACAGGCTACTTTATGTTATCAAATATTAATTGAAACTATAGAAGTTTCCAGTTTTGATCAAAATGTATTTTTTCATGGGTATTTGCATTTCTAATTAAATCAAACGGAAGTTTCCTTGGTCTGAACGTTCCGAGTAAAGGCTCATGTAGACAGGCGCGACGCGACAGCGCGAGCGCGATGCGACTCTGGTGGAACGATTTCTATGAAAACTTCTCGGAAATTGTTCTATCGGTGTTGCCGTTGTCGCGTCGCGCCTGGTTTCGGGAGCCTTAAAACGCATTCCAAGAACACCTCGCACAAATACAGCATTTCGAGAAGTTCCAGATAATAGGTACTTCTTATTTATTTTTATTTAACAAAGCGCAATATACAGGTAGGTACCTATTTTGTCACACTCAAAAGGCTCAAATATATTCTCGTACACATAGCTACACATCAAGCCATACATTTCCAATATAAGCTGACCTCGCATTGTACGAAAATCCTATGCACTACGAGATCAGCATAAACTTGAAATGTAAAGTTTGATGTGTAGCCGTGTGTACAAGTCTGCTCCATTCGCACCAAAATACAATACGAGGCGATACGTTTGGAGTCCTTTAACGTACCTTTGGTAAACAAAGTATTGAGCACGGTTACAGCAACCTTTTCAATTCATTATTTTGCTTTGGAATAAACTTTTTATTGTGACAGAAAGTTAGCAGTCCAAATTATACCCCGTATACGTATTATCTTATCCAAAATGACGCGCAACCTACTACGATCTAAAAAAAGAAATCACCACTATCTAATAAAGAAAAGCCAGCCGATTCACTTACAAATAAATTAACCTCGTGCGAATCTCCTCAAGAAAAAATTATATCATTCAAAAGTGTCGATTCGCCCGTTTCGTGCGAATCAGCAATAAGCCAACAAAACACTGAATCAAATAACTCTTTCCCACAAAAAAGCTCATAAAACCTGTATAAAACGTAAGACTTTTCCGTCCGTGCGTCATATTGTACTGAAGTCGAACAGGAAGTCAATGTTAGCAAACACTAACTCACCTCGGAAGTGGGTCAACTAGAGATAGGGACGTAGCTCGTTCCTAGGTAAGTATGGAGCACAATACACTCATACCTGTGAATGCAGGCATGCAGGTCCAGGCTGAACAGTCTAGTAGGTAGTGTAGTGTCTTCGTCTAAATAAAGGACCGGAAAAGCTTTTGTTTATTTTGTACTAGGTTTTGTACCTTATATCTCAATTCTTTACTTATTTATTTAAGAAACTTTACGTACCTTTTGCTTGCAAGCTTATAATACACTACACGTTGAAACAAATTCGCCTCGTTGTTGTTTTACATTTCATGTTGCATTGCATATGTTCGATTCAACGTATGTTACATTTCATGAAACGTTTCACTGGTGATATGTGAAACGTTTCATGTGTGTTGTTAGCTTTAATTGTTGTCCACAATTAAAGCTAAACGCTTTGTTTTAACCTTCTGGGGGTTTCAATATTACAAAATGAAGGGAATTATGAGGAATCACAATACCTAATATTATGCTAAACAGTACCCTAATTACTTAAATCACAATCAATCAGAGTCTGAATCGTTTTGAAACAGATTGCTAATCCATTGCTTCATAAGTTCGAAAGAAAAATTTGCTCAACAACGTAAATAACGCAATGAATGTTGTGGAACTGTCAAAATGAAACAGATTAGTCGTAATCGATTACGTTAATGTGTTGCGGAATTAGATAGCAGGTTTTATTCTCTCTAACATGTGATCAACGACACAGATTGTGGCGGAAAGGTAACTGATAGGGCTCATAATTCACTCATAAATTATGATCAATTCCATAGGCATTGGTTGAATGGAAAAGTAAGGAGGCTCATATTGTTTTCTAGTAATGTCATACAAGAAGGATTGACACAGGTAATTATTATTAAATGTTAAAGTACACAATGAGACTCGTAAACGAATTACACAGAGCTTAAATTATGAACTAGGTAATAAGGCTCATATTTGTTTGCACTTAAAAATCCCTAAAAAGGTGGATTTACTGTATCAGTATTAGAATATGAGAACACGTGCACAATTTTCTTGCAGTTTCGCCAAGATGGAATAAATTACCGTATTCGACCATACTTTAATCAAATTACTAACGCTTATTTTCTCATCCTGTGATGAGAAAATAAGCATCCCAGATGTGATTTTAGTTCTTACCCATGTAAAGCTAGTAACTTCTACCTGATAAATACAGCCCATGTTTCTAGAATATTATTTTTCACAGCGATGCACCGTCGCGGCGTCGATTCCTCCAGTTGCTTTCCCTACGGACTTAGTTAACGGATAATAAAAATGCTTCTGAAATCATTTTATTGGAAAACTGCAAACTTCGCAAAATTAAATTCTTTTAGGATACCAAAAGAGAAAAAAGAAGGACAAAATTATTTGCTGATTGCGAACTAACTTTTTAAACGACAAAAAAAATAGAGGTTCTCAATTTGCCTGAATGTTCTTTTTTTATTTTTGAACCGGCGGCGTGTTTAGCGATAGGTGCATTGTTTAATCTCTTAAGTTGGACAATTCAACTAAAGAAAAAGTTTCTATACCTACTTGCTATCAAATTCATATTCGTAAATGATTAAGACTAATCTGTTTCATTTTGACAGTTCCACAACATACACAACCTACAACTCCACCCATTTTCATAGAACTCATACGTCATGCCGCCATACATATTGGAAGTGAACCCTCCGGGAGAGTTGCCGGCATTACGTTTGCACTAAAGTTAACCATCGCGGACGGTCAACGGTATTAGATTTAACACCGTGTTATAAAACCCCGTAAAACGAAGTAAAATTGTGAATTCAGTGGGTCTTGTGGCTATGCGTAGTTTCGAACCTTTCAAAATATTAGTGAATATTTGAAACCGTGACCAAAAAAAAAAATGCTTATCTTTTAAAACCAACGCATATATTAATCAATCTCGTTAAAATATACATCAGATTTTATTTTCACGGTTTATAATGCTGTGTTCGCTAAGAAAAAGTTACATTTCAAATGAGCCCTCCGCGAGGGCTCCCGGCATCCCATATGCGAGTAGATGAACCCTCCAGGAGGGCTCCTGGCACTGAACGTGTTAATTGCGTTACTTACGTTGTTGAACAGATTTTTTTTCGAACTTTGAAGCAATGGATTAGCAAACTGTTTCAAAATGATTCATATTGTGATTGATCGTGTAGTACGCAATTAAGGTGCTGGTCTACCTACGTCTGGAACCGTTCCTTTTATGTAGATAATACAACAAGAATACCTATTATTTTTCCATAAACTTCTCGAGTTACGATGACTTAAAAGAAGGTAGAGCAGTAACAGTAAAAGTAAAATTACGTCACATGAAACCTTCATGAAACGGGATCCCCTCATTACAGATAAAGAACTACGCAATTTGAGTAATGAAAGAAGGTACATATATACGAGTATATATGAATGTAGGAAAAGCTACCTTCAATCACCTTCCACATTAACAGAAATGGTGATCCGAACGGAAATTGAGTCGATTCAATTTCCGTTGAAATCTGTAAAGGGTTTTGTGTAAAAGTTTGCATTAAGTATCTAAATGTATACGTAAATATTTTTGTTACAAACAAGTCAGTAAGTAAGTACTTGTAGATACTGTTTAATCTAGAGCTCTTCAGTATTTCAGATTATCGCCTACAGGTAGTGGCCGAAGTGCTCTTCTATATCGAGTTCTCGATAAAGTTAAGTTCCATTGAACAGGGGATTATATCTTTGTTGAAGTGTACTCGTCTAGTCAACTGACAAGGGATCGTCTATTAATGACGTGAGGCTTGAAAAGGGGAGGGGGCTCGGAAAATATCTGGAAATATCACAAGGGGGACCCCGGGTTGTAGTGAGCGCGTCATTTCTATACTGAAAAGCAGCGCACGACCTAGACTCGCCGTTGATTGACATGATTATACCTTTATTTAAAAATATACTTTGTACCAAAAAATACACGTGATTACGGGGGGGGGGGGGGGGGGTTAGTCTAAAACCTCACCAGGGGCGAGGGGGGTTATTTTTTTTTTTAAACCTGACGTGATTAATGGACGAGCCCCAAGTGCGAGGAAATAGACACTTTTATCTTAGAAGGGCCACAGCAGACTAGCTACTTCTAGCATCGGTAATCGGCGAATTAGCCACTTTTTTGAAACAATCATAAATATAGAAACGGTCGTTATGCACGGAGTTTATTATCGATAAATATTTGTCGTAGATAGCAAAAGTTAAGCGATAATTTTCTCTCAATTTATTATTGTAGTATTAGGCTGCCTGTCCACTGGAGTGGAGAGGAGAGGTGTGTAGCGGAGAGGAGAGGAGCGGAGCGGCGGTGTGCCAATATTAACCAATGGTTTTATGCAATCATAAAACCAAAACCTCCGCTCCGCTTCAGTGACCAGGGATTTGCGAACTAGTTTAAAAATTCATACAAAACAGGGAAGCGAAGCGGGGAAGCGGAGCGGAGAAGCGGAGAGGGGAAGCGGAGCGGGGAAACGGAGCGGAGAAGTGGAGCGGGGAACCGGAGCGGGTAATTATTACTCGTCGCGTGAACTCCGTCTAGCTCCGCACAGTCCGCAACGCCGCTCCGCTACCTCGCTCCGCACAGACCGTAACTCCGCTCCGCTACGTCGCTCCGCATTAATGGACAGACACTGTCCGCAACTCCGCTCCATTCCACTGCCACGCTCCTCTCCACTGCCTCGCTCCGCTTCAATGAACAGGCAGCCTTAAGCTCTAAATAAAACACCAAAACATAGTGCTGCTAACAATAAAGTGCACACATGTTTACATATCCGGCCTCACGTCACTGTTGACAGCGCTCTGTCTTGGTTTTTTATTTGGTCTGAGGACACACCGTGACGCTCGCTAGAGGCGGTGGCACGTGGGCAGATTCGAGTGAGGGGAAGTGACTGAGGACAACGAACGGATGCAGACCGCCACTTCTCATATGCGAAACTGTCGGTTTGCCTGAACATAAAAAATAGTGCGTAGACGTTATTAGTACGAGTACTGTACCTCCTGTGTTAATTATTATGAAAGTGGCATACTAACTGATTTGCTGTATCCTCGTGTTTTATTGTAAACCTGCACTAGAAGTGAACAAAGTGTATAATTTTTGCGATTGGCACATTTGCATCTGGATCACTGTAATGATCCGAATCATTGATATGTTTCATTTGGATCATTTGAATCATCGACTCAAAGGATATAAAAATGGATAACGACAACGAAAAACTGTGAGAGTATGAGTGATACACATCTCATTTGGTATCTCTTTCTGACCTAAATAGATTGTAATGTGTCACCCGCAGTCCGCGTCAGCGTCAGCGTCTTTCTCTCTCGCTCACTGCTGCTTCGTCGCCTCGCAAGCGACGGTCGCGCGGAAAGAGCACAGAAGCAAAGTAATGATTCAGATTCAAATGATGCGTTTGAAACGTTGTTACTAAACCAATCTTTTGGAACACTTCAATGATCCGGATCAGTGAGTCGGTTCCGTAAAGAGTTACACACGCCTAACCTGCACTATGGATTCCATACCACCGATCGATATGATATCGGCGCTATTGCTCAGCCATAGCCGAGGCTGACGCCATCATATTTAAGGCTTGTGCAGACCAGCGCGACATGAAAACTGTACGGTATAACAATAACCGGCGTCGCGTCGCGCGACAAATCGCGTTGGTCTGCACAAACCTTTATTGTTTGACGAGCCGTGTGCCGATGGGATTTCTCGTCGGCAAAAATGCCGAGCTCCCATACAAACTTTCATAACCTTATTAACCCCTTTTGGGGGTGAATTTTCAAACTTTCTTAGTGCTTACTTTTGCTATACATATATGGAACTCTTCTGCAAAATTTCACGCTTCTAGACCCAACGGTTTAGGCTGTACGTTGTCTGTCAGTGAACGAATGAATGAATTTAAGAATTTTATTAAGTGAATAGATATAACCAGTACCACATTACATACCACCTCGCCTGTTTCCCCCGAAGGGTTAGGCAGAGTTGAACCTATAGTAGGTACGTGCAACCACTTTTCGCCAATTATAATTAGGTCCCATGTAAAAGGGGGTGATCCTTAAGCCTATACCAGTACTATTATAACCACTTATTATATTTAAGTACCTGGGCGACCGAGCTCTGCTCGCGTGAAAATAGAGGAATTTTCCCAGTTACGAGACCTAGCTAGATCGTTTTTCGCCCCCGTAAACCCCTATATTGCAACTTTCATCGAAATCGTTAGAGCCGTTTTCGAGAACGTGATTACATATTATGTATATATATATATATACAAACATTGCTCGTTTATGTGTATATGATAGGATATACACATATTTCAAAAGATTTAAGGTCTCGAATAGGTAATAATAAATAGATAAGATATAATATAAACCAACTGTTTTCCTTTAAAAGGCTGGCGAACTTTCTGACGTAATCAACAGTACCTTCCTACCCTTATCACCCCTTTTTTTTTTCTTCAGGATGGGAAATCATCAAGAGAATCTTCGAGAGGGTGTGTCAGACTTTTACTGACTAAAATCCACCCGTGTTCCTTCCGTTGCCTGTGTGCCGGGGCCGCGTTATCCCTTTCGGACAAACCCGCAACCCCAGCAGGCATTGGTCTTTCGACCCCGTCGGTTGTCTTTCGACCCCGTCGGTTGTGTCGGTTGTTGTGGCTTATCACCCCTATAGCCACATAAGTATCAAATGACTCCATTAGGATTAACGGTTTCACACTACGTTAGTGGTATATTTATATTTTATGCTTAACCTGACCAGTCTTGAACATTTTTCGTGAACACCCCAGTCCATTATATCGTTCGGGGATCATACTAACCATTACTAAGGTTTTTTTTTTAAGTTTGTCTATAGGTAAGCTGTCTATAAAAAGTGCGCACACCGTAGGGTGTGCACTTTTTATATAAATGTCAAACAACTCTCAAATAATGACAGTTGCGATTTGAATATACAGACAATTTAAGTTGGTAGTCAATTTTCTTATCAATTAATTTCCCTGACTACAAAGCCCGAAAATATTTTCAAGTAAATCAATATAACAAAGAGTGATAGAACTGATTGGATTGAAGACATATGCGTCAATATATTTGCTGCTAATGGAAACAGCAGACAGAGACGTCTCGGTGCCATCATAGGGACAGTGATAAATTGCAGGCGTATCTTCGGCAAGTGAATGTGGGCACGCAATCCGTCTTCGTCTTTTTCTACTTGATATAAACAGAGACGTGGGGCCTTGAGTAAATTTGGTTTTTATATGCGGTCGTGTGAGGCACGCCGGCGCCAGATATATCAAGATCGTCTGTCTATGTATATATTTACTTCTACGTAATCCGTCTGTTTTAGATCGATAACTAATGCATCAATCATAATAAGATTTAGCTAGCTTTTTTAACAAAGCTCTACCGAAAATTCTTTTAAATAAAACACTTTTCGATCAAATGTATTGTTTTGACGCTTTATTTTAACAAACGGTGACTCTTTTATATGCCCCTCGCTCAGGGCTCCTATTTCATCATACAATCCAATGGCCTTGTGATGCTTCTGACAAAGATCATTTCAAGGAACATGCAGATAACACCTGCCTTCAATTAGCAAAATAAAGTGCGTTTCATAAAATAGTTCCTTTGCTGTAATGTTGGCTCCAAAGTTAAACTTTAAAAATGGAGTTAGAGAACTTTAGGTAGCGTCGTAGCGTATTCGTGTTCTTCCTACAACAGTGGACCCAACATTACGGCATAGGAACTATTTGATAAAACGCACTGTACTGTCAATACGAACATAAAACTTCGAATTCTGGGTTCTCTGTTTATTTTGTCTTTATAATAACACAACGTCCTTTGCAAAGCACGATAAAATATCAACACTTCATTTTACCTTTTCGCAATCCATTCAATACTTTCGTAAATTCTAAATTGTGTTTATATACAATTTGTAATAGGTAAGTATAGGTACTTACCGTACTTTAAAATACCAAGAACATCGATATATTTACCATTTTGTACTAACTGAACACGTACCAGAAACAGTATTAAATAACAACATTCAAATCATAAAGAAACGTTAACTTACAGGTATTGCTTTATAACTGAAGACAATTTGGTGAACACCAATGTTTTTACATCCTTAGCAAATAAATAATCAACGTGATTAAAATTTGGATACGGCACTTTATAAAACTCCACTACATTTAGCAGTCTCTTGCGCAGAACCTCTGTATCATCGAGTGACACGAGCCAGTCGTTATCACTATAAAATATTGCGATTGGTGTAGTTATTTTCTCCACTGGATACTCCGGGGGTATCTTAGAACCATACATTTCAAGATTTTTCGTTTCTCCATGATCAAACCTTCGAAATTTACCCGATATTATACCCTGCGAATAATGTTCGAATTGTTTGGTAGACGCACCAGACGGCTGGTGAGAGAAAATAACAGGCAACTGTGTAATATTCAACTGAGCAGCATCAAACCCACAAAACATAAACATAATATTACCACAAATTATTTCTGCGAGCTCTTCTCTACCGCATATGGTTGGGCCAAAATGTTTCACTAAATCATTACTAGGCAAGAATTCGTAGATACCCATTTCTTTTACAAGTGCAAACAACAGTTCTGGATGGAAAAGCGTTATGATCTTCATAAAATTGAAAAAAGGACTTTTCATATTAGGTATTGCAGTGGGAGCTGACAGCGCTACCATGAGAGATATTTTATCGTTGTACTCCGGTACTTCAGAACACATGACAAAGAAAGCTGTACTGCCCTGGGAGTGGCCCACGTAAATTAACTGTGTCTGATTCCTCGTATGTAACACATAGTCTATCATTGCCGGCAGGTCGTAGCGCCCGATCTCATCCCAGCTGAAGTCCCAAAATTTGAACGTAGAGGGCATTAAGGTTTCATGTGTCCTCGAATGTTTGTTGCCCCGAGCGTTTCCCATCCACACGTCATATCCTTCATTAGCGAGTAAATAGGCGATTCCACTCTTCGTACCCGCAGTCACAAAGTCGTCGGCGCAGCCTAGCAGCCCATGCATTACAAATACTATAGGCCCGTCACTAGGGATTCTCACCAAGGTAACAATATACCCATCTTCCGTTTTAACTTTGTGTTCCTCGACAGGATATCCATATTTGTATATTAACTGAGAAACATTTAAATATACGTCTTCATTATTAAGACCAGCTTTATACTGTTGTAAATCACCTTGGATCCTCGTACTGGCGAACTGGTTAGAATTCTCCGTGAATTTGAGATAATTGTGAAATTCCTGAACGTCCAATAATTCACGATGCCGCATTTCATAGCTAAGTGTACAGCATTTTAAGAAAATAACACTTAATGTAGCACATATTATAACTATTTTGATCATCTTGGTCACTACACTCACTACCTACTTCAATTTCGTGACAAAATGGAATACTACTGTTAAAAAATCAGGACGCTATTTATATAGCTCCATATCTACTAGATATCATAACAGGACCATACCAAAATGATAGCTCAGTGGGTGTAGTCTGTGGTCAGACGGCAAGTAAATCATTCGTGATCGCGTAATCAAAATGCTAATTCGGAATATAATGAACCAGATGAGGACATTTATGGAGACAAATGATAACTGTAGTATACTCGTATTGAATAATCTACGACGAATAATTCCGGACGATACCGATTAAATCTACCATAAATATATATTTTTGTTTAGAACTTACAGTTTCTATTGTCACTTCTATTTGAATGTCTGTGTTAACTGTAAACGAGAATTAATGGTTAACCTTTATTTTTTTAAATTTTTGGAGTTCTTTAGCCGAATTAAAAGAATTTGAATTTAACAATATTAAAATCTGCCTATAACCCTACCTTTTTATTATATTTATTTTATTACCAAATATTGACACTGGCAGAGGTATGCTTAAATAGTGACAGTCAGTACATTTAGCCTCAAAAAGATGTATACATTGACAATAGTTAATATAATTGTCTACAACAGTGTTTTCGAAACTATAGGCCGCGACCTTTGAGTGGGTCGAGAGCGAATATTGGCTGGAAAAACTGATTTTCAGCTATGATTAATATTAAAACTAAATACCGAAATAAATTGGAAAGATCAAACTCACTGCGATTATAAGTAACTAAAATTGAATTTGATGCTAAAGCTATTATGACAAAACAAATACACCTTCTCATTGAAATAGCACTCCTTGTATTTAATTAAGTATCAAAATTTTCGGTTGTAACTAAATGTTTTTTCTTATTTAAAGTCCTTTTCATATTGTTAGTTATGCCCCTTGTTTCTGTATGACAGCCAAGAGTTGAGTCCCAAATTTTGAAGTTTTTGTCGAAGGATCGCGGTCCAGTCAACTTTGGGAACCACTGGTAATAATAATAAATAACCAATCTTTGTTCCATAATATTATATCAATGCGTAGCCACAAAAAATACTACACATTGGATACTTTGAATTTAGTTTATTGTAGCTACACATCGATACACTATTATAGAACAATCAAATGAAATCTTTTTACTGCTGTCTAAGTCTAGTAAGACTCTAGTATCCTTACTGCTGCGTAAACAGTAGCATTTACTCACTGAACAATAAAGAGCAAATGGCGTAATATGTCGAAGTGTTGTTACGACTTGCCGCTGGCTTTTACTTTATAGGCGGGCCCCATAAATAGCCGGCTTTTATCTCGCATACAACATAAAGCTGCTTCTTGCTCTCCACAATACTCTCGTCGTAAATGTGAATAAAACTTACGTATGTCCTACACTAGGGTCTCGCCCTTGCTTTGCACGTTTGTTACGACTTGACAAAACATTGAAAAATTCTTTATAATATCTTCATTAAATTATACTCATAAACCTTTCAGAATAAATTCCTAAGACAGACACGAAAAACTACTTTTATTTATAATACGTTTAAATATTCATTCTTAATATTCTAGTTCGCTAGTTAGACACATTTCTTATTTCCATACAGTAATATTGCCAAATTAATCAAAACAGGTACATTTTTGACAGCTATTTGCGACGTTGCCAACTTTTAGGATAAACGCTCTTAATACTACTTGAAACGGTTTTGACTTTCATCGCTTCTGTATTCCCGAAAGCCCACCTCTGCCATATTTCGCGGTCTATAAGTTTTATATCGGTTTTTTAAGGAGCGAGTTTTTTGATCGTATAGTTAGTAACTAACTTGGTGTCAGAGTTTTTATGCCGCCCATGGGTCTCTGACTTGGCTTCACATGCCGTCGAGAAGATCTCTCAGGCATGCCGGTTTCTTCACGATGTGCTCCTTCACTATTTTTGAAGTGATAAATACAATACGCACATAAATCTGAAAAGTCAGAGGTTTCCGACGGTCACTACGGTAATTGCGTAAAAAATATAAAATGGCCACGTTCATTGCGTTATTTACGTTGTTGGGCAGATGAAATTTTCAAACCTATGAAGCAATGGATGTCAAAATAAAAGGCATTGCGATCGATTGCCAGTTATTGGTGTTTTAGATTACACTGACGGACTACATTAATTAGCCATACAATTGTGTTTAGAATAGAATAGGTCTTTATTTGCTTAGAATGTAGGTACATAAAAATAAGTTGTTAAATTGTATAACAGGATCCGTGTACATTTGCCTTAATATAGCATGCAAATGTAATACAAAGTAAAGATACTACAAACATTTTCATCTAAGAAGTCCTGCACAGAATAGGTTTAATTACAGAGGTTTTGAAAACAATACAGAAGAGTGTTTTTTTTTCTTAACATTTATTTATCTATTATACAGATAAGTTGCTAAGTACTTTGAAAAAATAACACTGCGCCTTCATTAGCAAACGATTAAAAGAACTTATCACTTGATCGATTTAAACACCATAAAATGTTTCTCGAACAAAATAGTAGGTAGGTATTTTTAATTTACTACCTCGTTGGTCGTAAACGCTACTGCTGAGCATAAGGTCCTCGGTGCGATTCTCAGATCGGACAAAGTGTTATTGGGTTTTTCCAAAAGAAATTCCTCAGTAGCAGCCCGGAGTCTAGAATTGTACCGGGTTGATGGCAATAGACTCGCCCCCTTACATGGGACTCAAACAAAACAGGCTAAATATGGGAGTAATATATGTACTCTGCCTTACGCTTTGTTGAAAACGGGCGTGATGTTACGTTAGTAGGTATTTGTTTAAAGAAAATACACCAAAGCGTGTGTATGTAGTTAGGTAGTTACACGTACAACTGAGACGCTATACTAGAGTTAAATAAAAACTATACGAAATGGACGTACAAGTCGGTAAAAGTCTAGTCCAGTACAGTACGACACAACTTAGATGTAGCATCGACAATATCTACGCATTAAGGCTTGTGCAGACCAGCGCGACGTGTCGCGCGACGCGACACGTACAATACAATTTCTAAGAAAACTTCACAGTTTAACAATACCCGGTGTCGCGTCGCGCGACAAGTCGCGCTGGTCTGCACAAGCCTTTAATGGTTATATGACTTTACAAGTTATTGCGTTTGCGTAAAGATCATTTTCGCCTAAAGCAGTAGTAAAGATTGGTGATTTTGAGGGCGCACTCAGTTCGGATGTGATCGGTTTTACGAATTTTGTCGATGCTACATATAAGTTGTGTCGTACTGTTCTTGTCTAAGATTGCCTTTTTCTTTGTTTTCAAACTCCATTAGCAAAGAAGTTCGAGCACTGTTAAACGGTTGTGCAACTAACCATTTATCACTTGAAAACGTAATATGAAACAGTTTGACAACACTCGTCTTCTTTCGTAGACTTCACATGAAGTTTGCGAAACTGGTATGAAGTATTTATTTATTGAGACTCGAAGCGACGGGTTCAATATTCTACATCGTTGGACTTGGAAGAATTTTCAAGAAAATTGCAACATCTTGCAGTAAAAAACGAGCGTCATATCCGAAGTTTTACTTTTTCCGGTGTACTTTTGCCTTGGGTTCTGGTTGATTTGATTGTCAGTGCAAAGTTAACTTGTTCGCTGGAAGATATCTAGGTATTAATAGAACTCTGCCGCTATATTCGTAGCTTGACACAGATTTGTGCGAAGATTATACCTATCACTATGTTGAATGGATACCATACTGTGCCCGACCATATTGCGTATTCATTAATTATGAATATGTATTGGATACTATATCTATTTTAGTTTTAATGGATTTCCGAGGTGATTATTTATAACATTTTTTCGAGACATTGGATAGAGCGGTTAGAATTATGTTTTCAGCTGTTGTGGAAACTGCTATAATAATTAATAATATTTAGCTTTAATAGAAATTTCGAGTCTTTTAAGGTAGAAACACTCTCGTCGTAAAGGGGGTTACCTAATTGTATATACTGAAACAGGCTGCCCCAAAAAACGAGCGATAGGTACAATTAGTATAACCTATAGACTATATGAGTAGTCTAAAAACTAAGTAAATATTATTTGCGAAAGGAGTATTCCACATTATATTACAAAGAGGTAAAAGTTTGTTTATTTGTTTGTTAGTTTGTATGTAGGGGGTAATCTCTGGAACTATCAGTCCATTTGAAAAATTAATTTTGCATTGTGTAGCCCAATTCTCGAGGAAAGTTATAGGGTTTCACGTCATCACGCTACGACCCAGTAGCCGAGCATAAAGAGAAAAAGTCAGAAATAACGTTAAGCGAAAACGAATAAACGAACGAAGTAATAGCACGAGCGGGCGATGGGTTGCGACGCGGTGGGTCGGGGCCCGAAACTTTACGCGGGCGAAGTCGCGGGCAAAAGATTATTTTATTTTAATTATAAAATCGTTCGAATTTACGTTACGTTTACTCCGCGTGTTGGCCCACTGTAATCTGTATTGTAGGGACTACCATTTCGGAAGATAAAATAATTACTAATTAGAACCGACCATTGATCTTCTTCTCTGTTAGACCTGGGGGTATTAAGTGTCATAGAGTGAGCACTCAGCTTAATTGAGCGGTATCAATTGAGTGGCGCGTTAAATAAAACGTTACACGGATTGCTACTCACTTATAACCTCTTACAGAATCTTCTGTTGAGTATACATTGGTAAGTACCAATCAAGGCTCGTGCAGAACAGCGCGACGCGACGGGCGGCGCAACGCGACTCGAACAATACAATTTCTAAGAAACAATAACCAGTGGCGCGTCGCGCTAGTCTGCAGGAAGCTTAATACCTAGATAGGTAGATGGAAATGTAGATGTAGGTATAATCACAAGGCAGTTATTAAAAGAAATCAATCTGACTTATGACCGTGGTTGTGACAACAGGCCAATCGTGTAGGTAATGACGTGTTTTATTTTTGTGACCCTATGAGATAAAAATCCAGAAATTACTGCAACCCGTTTGTTATTCAACGATAACTTTCAAACTTGTAAAATAACTAATAATATGAATACCAGCTTTTTGCCCGTTGAAGGTTAAAGGCTATTTCTCTAGAGAAAAGGAATCATTAATCACCACGCTTGCATCAATAAAAGATGGCTTCCTTCTACGGAAAATATCTAGTATCAAAATCAACAGTTTGCAGTTTCCATGCAGGTAATTAATGGCTTTTTACACAATGGCCCTTGATTAATAGCAGCTCGGTTCGCTCTCAAGGGAATAGGGATCCATCAACTGTCAACAGTAATCTATCACGTAACTTTGAAGTATATCCACCATCGGTCATTTTGTTTAAGATGAGTTTACGGGATGTTAGTCATTTTTATCCTCAAGAAAAATCTAAAAGACGTGTTTTTTCTTTAAAAGAAAAAGTTAAGTAATGATTAACGTCTACATAACCGTACATTTTATGTCGTTTAAACGTCTCAATCTGTCATTAACACGTTCGACGCCACCCACTTTTCATAGAGCTCATACGCCATGTCGTCATACATATTGGAAGTGAACCCTCCGGTAGGCTTTCTATCACTCTTTCTCTCTCTCTTACTCTCTCTCTTTCTCTCCATCTTTCTTTCTTTCTGGTCGAATACGTATATTCACAAATTAACTTATGCTTTTTATAATCCATTCAGTATCAAATTTTCATAAAAATCATTCCCCCATCCTGTCAGTCATTCCCTCATTCCATAGTTTTTTAAGTCATTTTCTACATGTTATACACAAAAATATGGAAAATATTGTATTTCTGCAAAATAAATAGATATATATATATATACGTATTTATGAAATGGAAAATTAAATTTCGAAGTTTGATGAGAAATACCCATTTGCTAACAACAATAATCACACAGTTGTTCAGCGATATCTTGTCATTGAAAGGTATAACAATGTTTTGAGTACCTTCCCACTTCATTTGTAGTGCAGCAGACGAACGTAAATATTTATAGATATGACATAATTTGTTAGTCTAGCATATTTGCACACGTAAACAGAGTAAACGACGTAATCCCTCGACGTAATAATTTTAATGTATCAGTTTCCGAATCTCCACCATCTGACCTACTTTTCGGTGAATCTACTTTGAAGTCAAAAGCGAGTAAACTTTCCGCATAGATAGGTAAATGTGTTCCACCTTCGGCTCATCTTCGCTTACCTTCGCGAAATGAGACCAAACTAACCTCGTTTTCTTATAGCAAACTTCGAAACGGGTTCGATTTTAAAGATTCTCCACCTTCTTACTTCAAGTTTCTTTAACACTTTGTTTGTTCTACGTAGGTAATTTATTCTTCATTTTATCCATTGTTCATCTTATTATGTTTAAGCAAGTGGATTATAATCGTAACCAAACATTTTATAAGGCACCAGAAGGGATCTTTAAGTGTAAAGAAGTGTAATCAATTGTTAAGAGTTACAATTTTTTCTAATTACCTACTCAGGTGAGTTTCAACCGCTCGATAGTAGTTATACTTACAGATTAGCATTTGTCTAGATAAATGAGGTTTCAACAATAACATAACATCACGCCTGTTTCATTCCCCTTAGGTTTAGTCAGAGGTGTACCTAACGATAGTAGATACACCCACATTTCAAAAGTTATGTAGGTAAGGGTGAGCCTATTGCCAACAACCGGGCTCAAATCCTGAGCCTGCTGCTGAGAAATTCCTAATTGCAAAACCCAATAATATTTTCCCGACCTGGGAATCGAACCCAGGACTTCATGCTCAGCAGTAGCGTTTACGGCCAACGATCAACGAGACAGTTACCACAAAACGCAATTAAATCGGTTTATATTCGTTTCGGAGCTACGATACCCAAAACAAACAAAACACGTATCCAAATGGGAGGACCCTTCGCCCAATAGCCCATATTTAGGTGAGTATGAAGAAATTATCCATGTTTACCTCGTTCATTTTATCATTTGGATCCTTGAAAGGGTTTTTAACGCTTGGCTCCCATTGAATAATTAATTCCTTTACACATCACAACCTTGCCATTAAAATAAATTAAACTGTTACGCGCTAAATGTAGGGTCCGTACCTACCCTACTTCCTTTAAATTCGTGGGTACCTACAGTATAGATGTAAATAAATATATACCATGCATATCTAGTAAGATTAATACAAAACACAATTTACTTGTTCAAAAAAGTATTAGTAAAAACATGCTTTAAAATTATTATTTTCGCATTTGACTGGCAGTCTATAGCGATGCTCCTGCAATCTGCTGACCCCGCCTTATCACAGCCAAGGTCGAGTTGCTTAAAACCGGTTTAAAGCTAAGTTGGGTAACACGCCTGGCTCAGCCTGCACCCTAATTGCATAACACACGATTAATCACAATGTGTTTCATTTTGACAGTTCAACAACATTCATTGCGTTATTTACGTTGTTGACCAGACAAATTTGTCGAACATATATGCAATGGATTAGCAATATCCTTCAAAATGATTTAGATTATGATTGCGTGTGTTACGAGGGTACTGGTTGTATTGTCTGAATAACGCATTGTCAAAGTGTAAATTATGGGTACTAGGTACCCAATCCTAACTAATCTATCCTATCTATCCTACTCGTAAATGCGAAAGTGAGTTTGATTGTTACGCTTTCACGCTAAAACGCCTGAACGGATTTGGATAAAATTTGGCACATGGGTAGACCATGACCTGGATTGGGATATAGGGTACTGTTTATCCCGATATTTCCACGGGATCGAGACTTATGCGGGTAAAACCGCGGGGTGCAGCTAGTATTAC
Source organism: Agrochola lota (assembly GCA_947364205.1). Lineage (NCBI taxonomy): Eukaryota > Metazoa > Arthropoda > Insecta > Lepidoptera > Noctuidae > Agrochola > Agrochola lota. The sequence continues at coordinate 8,018,132 of OX376223.1, read as the reverse complement.
ATATTCATCAGGTTGAATTCAATTTTAATTATTATCAGAAATGTCCAACAATTTTTTTTATTTTATATATATGGATATTGTTTTTATTTAATTTTAGCCTTACCTCTTCTTGGTGATAATGGACGCTCTTACGTCGGATATCCAGGAAGAGGCTCCCTGGTGTATGCTGTTTGCCGATGACATTGTGCTGGTTGCCGAGAGTGGCTTAGAGGTCCAGAGCAGATTGAAGGTGTGGTGGGAAAGACTGGAGACCGTTGGCATTAGACTAAGTCGAACCAAAACGGAATACTTGTTTTGCGATTTTGGCGGTTCTTCCAGTCCTGTGTCCATATCTCTCGCCGGAACGACCTTACCGATCTGCTCCGAATTTCGGTACCTCAGGTCGCTTGTCCAAGGGGATGGGGGAGTAGACCGAGACGTAACACGCCGGATCAACTCAGGATGGATAGAAACAACTTGTGACTCACGGATGCCCCTCAAGTTAAAGGGGAAAATCTATAAGTCCGTGATAAGGCCTGTCGTACTGTATGGATCGGAATGTTGGGCCGTGAAGAAGACGGATGAAAAAAGATTGCATGTAGTGGAGATGAGAATGTTGAGATGGATGTGTGGAGTGACGAAACTGGATAAAGTAAGAAATGAGTATATAAGGGGAAGTTTAAAAGTTGCGCCAGTGACAGAAAAGTTGAAAGGAAATCGTTTGGCCTGGTATGGGCATGTGATGATGAGAGGAAACGCATGTGACTAACAGAGTGATGAATATAAATGTTGATGGATGGAGCGGGAGAGGAAGGCCTAAAAAAATCGATGGAGTGTGTGAGGAATGATATGAAAGAGAAGGAAGTGAGTGATAGCATGACAGTTGATAGGGGAGAATGGAAAAAGAAAACGTGTTGCACCGACCCCAAGTAACATGGGACAAGGGCAGGAAAATGATGATGATGATGATGATGTTTTTATTTAATTTTATTAGATACACATACGACATATATGTATTGAGCAATAATTAAAGTACTACTTATTTCTTAAGAAAAAACTTCCAGCAGACCTGCGAAGGGAGAAATGAAAAAGAAATAGAGACAATAGTGTGACAACAATAGTTATTTATGCTATAAGTGCGGAAGGTAGGTGATTTCCGACGAGTGTATAAGTCGACACGAGTCGGAAATCATCTTACGCACGTGTATCATACAACGTTTTACTATGCATTGTGCGAGGAAAAAAAAAAACGGGCGAGCCTTACGGTAGTCGCCTATGATGATACATCTATTATATGACGACGTATATAAATGATAAAAACTACATTTATGACTTTGAGTTTCGAGTTCGACTTCGACTTCGACGTCGATTTCGACTTCAACTTCGACTCCGACTTTGACTTTTTGATTTGACCATCGTCATAATCATCGCCATTGCCATCGCCATCGTCATCGCCATCGTCATCTCCATCGCCATCGCCGTCGTTATCGTTATCATCATCGTCTGATTTGTAAAACTTTTCTCAAATAATAAAATCTCTGAGAGAGGCTGACAACGGCTTCAAAAAGTAAAAAAAAACAGAAAAGTAAAAAGCACTAGTGAAAAAAAGTGACACTTTCCGCACAAATTGACTGCTTGGAAAACACTCTTTTCGGAAAAAATAAATAAGACATGTGCTGTTTGACTAAACGAAAACCCAAAGAAAATGTAAGGTACCAAAATTATTAAAATGATGAACATTTGTACAGTTGTCACATGTTTTCAGCAGCTGTTGTGCGTTATCTGTGTAAAACAAAATATTTGTGGTTGAAACCATTTGAGATTTATAAACTCTAAGGTTGGTCAAAATAAGTTTCCTAACTCTTGTTCCCCCTTTTTATGTACCTATGTTTGTCTCATCAGCAGTCACAGCACGACCCGATAATGGAAATTTCTCTCACTGTTTTTCCTTAAATTTAATTAGACAGAAATATTTCCCGTTTGCAATTTTCCTCATTAGCTTACAAAAGAACTCATGTTTATGAATTGCGACAGTCAATTGCACTTAGCGTTTTTAATTACATGAACAATTATATTGTGACACGGTATTTCATTAAAGCTAACACAGTAATGATGTATTTTACTTGTTGTGATTTGTTATGCTCAGTTCCAGAGATGCAAAACCTTAATGTAAACACCCATAATACGAGTATGCTCTCTTAATCACTAAAGAGAGAGGAAAGTTTATTTAACCCGATTTCCAGCATAAACCGTGATAGAACTGAAGGCCAATTCCTGTTATTAAAAACGTTCAGAATCTAGTTGCAATCTCATCTCCATAATCCATGCGTCAGGTTCGTGAACGGGCGCCGTCGTCAGTAGAGACATGGTCATATTTAGCTGCAACCGCTTATTTTTAATACATTTTTTAATCGTTTTTTTTTATCTTATTACGGATGCTTTTATCATTCTGGATCGTTCTCACATGCAACAATTTCAACATGAATGATGTAACCATTATTTTGTAACTATATTTTGATTTAAAAGAGTTTCCGTGGAGTTTCTTGCCCGTTCTTCGCCATAGGTACCTACTACGCTTTGGAATGGTCTTCGTCTTTCTGACGGACCGACCTCTTGACAATTCAATATAAATAAATGCTTTGAGTTTGAGTTTTAGTTCTCAGCGACCATCAAAGTCAAAAACTTGTCAAAAATATAGAATAATATATAAAGTCATAGATATTTCTAAATAATACATATATGACAATTGCAAAGACATTTTAATAAACATAAGCTATTAAACAGTAAGCAATTCGGTTTTACAAGGGGTCGCTCGCTTCCGACGCTAGTGTTCTTGTTGTTGAGCTTCTTTCACATATTTTTGACACCTGGGAGAAGTCACATGATGCCCTAGGTATTTTTTGTGACTTATCCAAGGCTTTCGATTGTGTTTCTCATGATACATTGGTCAGGAAATTGCATCACTATGGTGTTAGAAACGCTGCCTTGGATCTTCTTATTTCTTATTTGGATAATAGGATCCAAAGAGTGGACGTTAATGGCAAGCGATCCCCGGGTTCTATTGTCACTATGGGAGTTCCGCAGGGCTCAATTCTTGGCCCTTTTTTATTTCTCGTATATATTAATGACCTACCTTGCCTTATAAAGAACAATCATGAAATAGTGTCAAGCCACGAACAAGTATTTTAGACTATATGATACTATATGAGCTCATATAATTTGTTTGGATAATTTTATTTGACTGTAAGTCAATTTATTTTAATTTTGTTTTTATTTATTGTTGACATAATCTACTCATTAAAATGTTTTTATTTTATGAGTTGTATTGCAATTTGTGGTAATGTAAATTATTTTAGCATAAGTACTATTATATAGAATCAAGTTTTTCCAACTGAACAGACAGCTATGCTGCTGGGGAGTTTGTTACGCCAGTGGCGTTCTTCTTCCCAGCTTAAGCACTAGGAAGTGGGCGTTTTTCGGGGACTGTCTTATGTAATTTTGACGTTCGAAAAGTGCTGATTCTCAGCCTAGTTTGAATAAATGACTTTTGATTTTGATTTTATGGGTAAACCAGAGGCATTTTTGACGGATTGAGGCTGAGATGAACGTTCTTAAAAATACGGGGATTGTCCCTGATCAATTTATTATGGATAAATTAGTTATTAATTACAAGGTATAGCTTTTTACACAGCCTCTCACATTAATAATGTAGAATTTAAACAGCCGCAAAAGCAGTGAATACTTAGCATATTCAGATTTAAGTTACCTAGTAGGTACTATTTGCCGGGGTGTGCTACCTAAAGGTTTGCTAACTCTACTTTAATAGTTGTTTTTAATCGTTATAGTATTTTATTTCCATTATTATTATTGTATTACCATTTCAGTTTTTTAAAGAATTCCTTATCATGAAAACACTCAATTTTGTTTTTTTTATTTTGATTAACTTTTTATACTGCACGTATTGCATTTCCAATGAAATAGTGCTACGCGATTTAGGAATCAATCCTGCAGCAATTCTTAAGGACTTTGCAGCAGTCATAGATATGTTAAGTGGTCCAAAACCAGCTTACAATGAAGATGTTGATCTAAATATAACCCAGTTGATAGTAAAATATGGTAACCCTGTGGAAGAACATTATGTGAACACGGATGATGGTTACATTCTTACGATGTTCAGGATGAAGAGTAATGGTCCAGCAGTTCTGCTGATGCATGGGTTGCTAATGAGTGCTGATGATTGGGTGACCGCTGGACCAGACGGCAGCTTGGCATATCTGCTAACATCTGCAGGTTACGATGTCTGGATGGGCAACGCTCGAGGAAATAAACACTCGAAGGAACACGTGAGCATGTTACCAGACACACAAAAATTCTGGAATTTCAGTTGGGATGAAATAGGCCGCTTTGACTTGCCTGCTATGATCGACTATGTGCTTAAAACTACTAGTAAAAAAAAAATAGCGTATATTGGACATTCACAAGGTACAACAGCTTTCTTTGTAATGTGCTCAGAGAAACCGGATTATAATGAAAAAATTACGACAATGATCGCACTCGCGCTTCTAGCTTGGACGTCGCATATCAAGAGTCCATTAGCCAGGATGGTCGCTCCGTTTAATTATTACGACATGGCACTTATCAAAATGTTTCAAATCTATGAAATCTTGCCAAAGCCTGTAAAGCATCTTTATTCAAAAACTCCTCTGTGTGAAATAGGTAACGGTATAGTGTGCACCACAATTTTATTCTGTTTCTGTGGATTCGACTATGAACAATTCAATAAGGAGAATTTACCCGTGATTTTTGGGCACATGCCTTCTGGCGCTTCCATTAATCAATTCACACATTATTTACAAAACATGATGTCACGATCATTTAGAAGATACGATTACGGTGAAGACAAGAATCTAGAAGTTTATGGATCCCGTAAGCCTCCGAAATATGCAGTGGAGAACATTACAGCGTCTGTTGCTCTCTTCTTTAGTGGCAACGATTGGTTATCTGATGTAGAAGACGTTAAAAGGTTAAAAGACAAGTTACCGAACGTTATAGATTATTATAATGTGCCTTTCAAGAAGTTTAATCACATCGACTATTTATGGGCGAAGGATTCTAAACGACTTGTGTACGGTAGAATTTTAGAATTGCTCAAATTCGAACCTAGAGACTTGAAAACACTCTAAGAAACGTGCTTATTAGTAAAAACATATTTCTTTAGAATCAGGAGCGTCGCCAAGGGGGGGGCAAAGGGGACAGCTGCCCCCCCAAGACAAAAAAATTGTCAAGTACAAGGCATTTTAATGTAAAGAAACTACATATCTATAAAGCCACTTTTGTTTATTTGGACAACTCTTATTTGTTTTTTTAATGTTCCACATATCTCCTAAACGGCGTCTAATTCGGAGTTCGGGTACGTAATTCGTATCTATGAGTTGGTGGTAGGCCCAGTCATAATACATATTTGGTTTCAGCTCTACAGTTCTGAATAGTTGTGGGTTTTCCAATCCATACATTGAAAACGGAAATTATTATTTTTCTCGGTTCCTATCCGGACTACCGAGCTGAAACTGATTTGTCAAAAATCTAATGCGCCGTAGAGGTAAGACTCGCACTACAAGTGCAAACCTTCAAGTGTCCTTGACTCTTGACTGTACCTACAAATCATCATCTTTTCTCATCCTCCCTATACCAACTTGCCCCCCCCCCCGATTAGTGCAGATGGGACACTCCACAAAACCATTTAAATAAAAAGCGACTCTTGTTATGACACAATAAAGTACAATTCAGCCGTTCGATTCTGTAAAAATATCACCGTGAAACTTAGGTGAAGTGAGCTGTCAATAGTGTTAATCCCTAGCATCCTGCCGGTCGATTCTGTGGCAGTGACAGCTCACTTCACGCTCACTTCACGCTCACTTCACCTAATCTTCACGTTAATATTTTTACAGAATCGACCGACTGGTCGCACAGCGCTAATTACCGACAGTTATAATCACTTAGAAGTTGCCTCTCTTTCTACCGCGTAACTCTTATAAACTTCTGACTGACTACGTTACGCCTCTGAATTCGACAAGTCGAGCCCGCCGCGTATTTACTTGTAGCTTCATACCTAAAATTCGGAGTGTCCCATGTGTATTCATCTTTGGTATGGTGAAGCTTCTGCAGAGATATGAGATAGGTAACAACTATTCAATGCTCTGCGGGTGAAGCGCTTTCTAAAGCTTAATGTTTTTTTTTTTAATTATAACAGCAGTGCTATTCTGTAAAAATGTTTCATGATAGTTAAATATAATTTCTCAATTAAAACCTGTTACAAAGCCTTACTTCTTAAGTAAAGGGAACAATATTGTGTCCCTTCCCTAAAATACTGTGTAAACAATTGGTTTTTATTTTTAAGTTCCTACAGAAATAAAACAATATCCGTTGGTGGAAGGGTCTCAACCCAATTTCTTATTTTATTACTCAATACTCAATACTCAATACTCAATATCTTTATTGCTTTAGCCATAATGTGTACTTAGGTGGTAACTGTATAATTTTGATCATTATGGACCCTGTAGGGCACAGCAAAAGGGTAGGAGGATTACCCATCCCTTCGCAAAGTACCTACCTACTAGCATGAGAACAACGCAGCTGTATCCATTGGTATTCTGTCCACCCCACACTGATAGGAACGGAGAGGTCGTTACACTACATTGCCTAAATGACACTTCCGGAACTACTGAACTTCACACGGCAAAGAAATTACAAAAACGTTATTTACGAGCGTTTATTCTGAAAGTGCGCAACGTTGCAAATAAATGTCAAATATTTCGCTATTTTTATTAATTCGGCAATATAGTATGGAAATAAGAAATGTACGGTATTCATTATTAATATTATAGTTCAGTAGTTATTAGCCACATTTCTTATTTCCATTCAGTAATATTCAAAACAGGTAAATATTTGACAGTTATTTGCGACGTTGCCAACTTTTAGGATAAACGCTCTCTTAAGAGCGTTTGTCCTAAAAGTTGGCAACGTTAGTATGGAAATAAGAAATGTACGGTATTCATTATTAATATTCTAGTTCGCTAGTTAGCCACATTTTTTATTTCCACACAGTAATATTGCCAAATTAATCAAATCAGTGAAATATTTGACATCTATTTGCGACATTGCCCACCTTCAGAATAAACGCTCTTAATGTCGTAAACGGGTCGTTTCGAGAAAATGCTATATGTACATACAAAAAAATTTGCTAATGGAAGAAAAAGCTCTGCTGTTCTCTGAACCGTGTCTTTCGACTCTCGAATACAGTCAGCTGCGATCAAAACTACTCGTATAATAGCTTCTAACTAAACAACGCCGGGCAACAAAACTCATTATCCACTTGAACAGCAAACAGTTAACGAGTTTAGCTCCCTCTCCCTTGATAATGGTTCTCTGAAACGTTTCAGATATTTCACGACTTCACGAGCCACGTGAAGATGTCAATCACGTTAGCACCCGCCCCCGTGTGACACTCAGCGGAACAGACAATACGAATTTAACGACATCCCATTTAACAACATGTTCGAGCTCTTTTTAACGCTTCACTCTCAGCACGTCAATTTACCTATCACTTGAATTAGGGCAGGAGGCTATGAGCACAGTACAAATAAGTAACAGTAGTATATCTTTATAGAAAACGGCCAAAATGACGTGCTTCGAAATATCAGTGTATAACGCAACAGTATCGAGTGCGCGGCAGTTACGCACGGATACGGAAGGTTTAGCTACCGAGAGGCCGTAGGTAATTATTTAAAGGTCTCTGCCGAGATATAATACTGTTACTTTATTATACTGTGCTATGATTTAGTTAGGTACAGTCAGAGACAAATTCAGTTTTTTAGATCTAAATAATTGAGCTAAATATTAAAATAAAATCTGGACAGAAGAAAATGAAACGAATATTTTTAGGTATTATTATGAAATGCTGAAATACGAGGTGATGTGTTTAAGTAGAAGTGTTAATAGACGGGTATTCTCGCTGACCGTCCGACTGCTTATGTTTTTATAAGACTATTGTTCCACAGCTGGACAAAGGCCTCCCTACTCCAGAGCTACCAAGGACTACTTTTTGTTAAAGGACTCTAGCTCATCCTTCCATCTCCGTCTGGGTATCTCGCAATGTCATTTGACGTGAAGTTGTTTTGTTTTGTTAGAGTCGCGTCGCGCTGTCGGATTACGCCAGTCTGCACGAGCCTTTAAGCGGAAACTGCATTTTAATATACAATTATTAATCACAATGCTAATAAAATCCACTACTTCTTGATCGACTTCGATCAACCATGATTGCTCACTGTGTAAAGAATTCTCATACAAAGAAGAAACGACGAAAAAAACATATGGTTCATCCCAGTTTCAACCACGTAACGTGTGCAACCCACTACGATCTTCAGGATATGATAAGGTACCCAGGGGTTTAACATAACTTATGTTTAGGCAGAGGTGTAGGTACCTAATAATTAGTACACCAACATTTCGCCAGTTATGTTTAAGTCCCATGTAATAAGGGGGCGAGCCTATTGCCATCAACCGGGCACAAATTCCCGAGCTGCTACTGAGAAATTTCTGATGGAAAAAGCCCAATGACACTTTGGCTCACCAGCCCGCTTAAAAACGAGTTTTCTACTGATTTTGTCGACGGAAGACTAGACAAAATGACAGATTGTGATTGTTTATCTGTCATTTTCTCTATTCTTCCGGCTTTTTCCATCAGAAATTTCTCAGTAGCAGCTCGGGAATTTGTGCCCGGTTGTTGGCAATTTCTATGGCTGTCATGCTACGCGTGCTGGGAGTCGAACCCAGGACCTCTCAACAGACCGCTCAACAGTAGCGCTTGCGACCACTAGCCACTAGACCAACGAGGCGTCACCTAGGGGTTTAATGACTGGGTAATCTGGAATATTCAAATTAGTTAATTTACCTGACCTTTGTCAACGAACCCAACTCAATCACGCCATATCTTTAACGTTCCGTTTTCAAACGATAGATTCAGTTATGGCCGGCTTCCAAACAGCCTTCTACTTGTAATTAATTGCCGTCAACCGTCAAGTTATGCAAATTAATTAAATTTACAAACAATAACGGTGGTTCTGTGTGTGACAGCCACAGTGTCGTGTCACACAGAGTCACAGTATTGCATTTATGCCAATACTGCCAACGTTTGTAGTGGCGAACTGTCCCGCTGTCTCCGCCCGCTGTCGATGTTTGGTAAACTTTTCCTACAAAGTACAACAACCAGTTGGTACAATAGCGGACTAATAAAACAACAGTAGGTATTCTAGGTATCGTACGGGTAGCTATCATATTCATAACACATAATGTGCCTACCTACCTAAAAACAAGCGAACTAATGATAATGCTTTTGTTAATATTTTTTGGGGTCAACGGCCGGAGTTTACAAAATCAGTTTTTTTTTTGTTTTGTTCTAAGCGTCGTGCAGATCAGCGCGACACGAATCTAATTAAACAATTTCTAAGAAAACTCACGGTAGAACAATTATTGGTGTCTACCATCACTTCTGCGGAGTTTCGCTAGCTATTTTATAATGGTGGTCAGGTATTAAAAACACGTAGGAACCTAATTGTACGCAACTAAACTAAGGCCAAGCCCCGGAATAAGGAGCTGCCGGATTTTTCAATTAATGATATTTTCTTAATTTACATAGGCTCAAAATCACAATAATCTATTCACATGTTTAGAAGTTGTGTCGAAGTTGCAGCTTTGTCTGTTCAGCAAATCTCACATAGTAGGTACTCACAGAGATTTTCTTAATATTTATCTAGGTACCTACCTACCTACTAATAAAATCTGATGAATAAGAACCGACAGAGGCATATGTATCGAAATAACAAGCAATTTCCTTCGGTAGATTCTCATTTCGGAGGCCATCGGAAAACTCCGGACCCAAGGTGAAGAAAAAGCAATAAGTACCAGAAATATCGCAATTTCAACGTTTAATTTCACAGAAATGTAGGTACGGTAACCCTTGTACGAGTTCGACTCGCACACGAGTTTTGTTTTTTTTAATTTAAACAGGCTTTTCCCGCAATGCAAATTTTGGTAAGACAATAGATTTTTACTGTGGATACCTTTCTTCGTTACTGACTGATTGTGACTATTATTTAAACATTTTAAACTAATGATTTATAAATACAGACTTGTTTAATGAGATCTTTTGTAAGCAATAGTCACGAATAAACATTTACATAATTAAACCAAACATAATTAACTACATTCACTTTGTTTTTCAATTTCAAAGTAAGCAAAGGCAGTATAACGTACGCAGATGCCCGAGCAAGTTCATTCATGCACGAAACTGTGAACGTATCCATCTGTCAGTGTCAGTCCTAACGAAACGTCAAGTTAAAACTGTAGAGTTCATAATGGGTTATCACTATTGATAAAAGTTAACTCATGTTTGCGCAAATAAAAACATATTATTTAATGTATTCGAAGGAATAGTTAGTTTTTCAATACATTATTATGTCCAAGATACTAGTAAAAACGTGTTTTCTTTCATTACCAAAAAATTTTAGCAGACTTTCATCATACCGTTTTATGAATCCAGTGCAAGCGTTTTACGGAAAAATCCACCCTGAGGTACTTAATTGTTATCAATTTGTTTTGTTGTGTACTGCCAGTTTATTGCACGGTCCATGCTTTAAAAACTTAGTAAACGTTTGATAGGTTAAGTGTAGGTTGTGTCCAGGTTATTTTTCATATAATTATTTGTGTAAAACATTACATTCCGTAAGTACATAACTTCCGTTTGTTTATCTTTAAACTGTCGAATAGTTTTATTAAATTACGTAGTTTAGTTTTTAATAACTAGAAGAACGTAGAAACGCGCGCGTTTAATACCTAGGTGCAATAGCTCTCATGGAAATAAGTAGGGGCAACCAACTCTTGTTTTTTATTGCATAATCTAGTTATCAGTTTGAGGTCAGCGTTTCTCGTTTATAATATAAACGAGACAATGTAACGTTTGATTAAGTTCAGTGTGTATTCTTGTTTTGTAAGGATACAGTGTCTTACCCACCATATCTGTTAACAATAGAATTCGAATTTTAAATTAACGTATAGAACTTAGAGTATTAAAGGTTTAAAAAAATCAGTTTTGTTTAAAGGCTGTGATAATATTTCAGACTTCCTATTTAAATAGACAAGTACATAGCAGTCCAACCATGAGTAGCTCAATTCTGAATGGAAACCTGTGGGACACGGACCCTGAGCTGTTTGCCATCATTAAACATGAGAAAGAACGTCAGAGAGCTGGACTGGAGATGATTGCTTCCGAGAACTTCACTTCACTGCCAGTGTTGCAGTGCCTGAGCACATGTCTGCACAATAAATATTCTGAGGGCATGCCCAACCAAAGGTAAAGTTTTTTTAATATTCTACACCCGGGAAAACACTTAAACATGTCTTTCGTGCGACAACTTAATTGAAATAAATAAGAATTAATTTTTACCCATTAAAAAAAAAAAACATATTAAGAAAATATGATTTTATTACAGGTATTATGGAGGCAATGAGTTTATTGATGAAATTGAACTCCTAGCACAAAAGAGGTCTCTTGAGGCTTATAGGGTGAGTGCAGAGGAATGGGGAGTCAATGTGCAGCCCTACTCAGGTACTACTTGCTTTTAGAATAAACAATTTTTCACATGAAACTGAATTTAATTAGAAAATAGACTCAACACAAACTAAAATTCAAACTATAACAACTTAACATAAAAATAATTTAAATTTAATAATTTATTTGTATTTTCATTGTAGTTTTTTTAAATCTTGATTTTTAATTTATAACTAACCGTTAGTTACTTAATCTTTACTGCACTTCAAGACACAAACACAATCCATTTAACTTATTAATATTTTTTTATATAAATAGACCTAATGAGAAAACAATAGTCACTAGATCTATCATGGATCTGGCCAATAGATCTTCTGAGATTGATCCAAAATTTCCATCCAATTATGTAGTTTTCAGCCAGCTATTACATAGGTACTCGAAATGAACAATATAATATTTTCAAGTATTTTAATTGCTGATATTTAGAACTGTGTTGAACAACAGTACCCTAATTGCGTAATACACAATCAATCAGAATCTGAATCGTTTTGAAACAGATAGCTAATCCATTGCTTCATAAGTTCGAAAAAAAAAACTATCAACAACGCAAATAATGCAATGAATTTTGTTGAGCTGTCGAAATTAAAAAGATTATTCGTAATCGGTTACGAAAATGTTTTATGTAATTAGATAACAGGTTGGCTTATCAACGTTTTATGTTGGAGTACTTATTAAGTACCTACTTTGTTTTTATATTTTAATTAAATTAAATAATTTTAATTTAATTAAATAATTTTAATTTAATTTAATTAACTAATTTTAATTAGGTACTTGAGTTAGTATTATGAGGGAATTCTCCTTTATAAATACTACCATTTTATAGGTAAGCAACTAAAACCATTTGGTGGCCATATTCACCAGTTCTTCTCTTACACCATTACCTACACTACCTTCAGTGGCAGTTCGTGACTACTCAAAGACCATAATTTTTTGCAGTTTCCTGCTACCCTATTCAATCCACCATTTAGAATGCTTGTACTAAAATATTTACATCATCATCATCATCTGCCTAGCCTTTTCCCAACTATTTTGGGGTCAGCTTCCAGTCTAATCAGATGCAGCTGAATACCAGTATTTTACATTGAGCGGCTGCCTATCTGACCTCCAAAGCCCAGTTACTGGGTAACATATTTACATAAAATAATATTATTTTTCCAGGATCACCAGCTAATTTCGCAGTATACACGGGTGTAGTAGAACCTCATGGCAGAATCATGGGATTAGACCTGCCTGATGGTGGTCATCTTACCCACGGCTTCTTCACTGCCACCAAGAAGATTTCTGCCACTTCAATCTTCTTTGAAAGCATGCCGTACAAGGTATTGTGAATGATTTTTAATTTCCTCTGTCTAATTTCTCTTTTAAAGGTGAATTTATTTCGTATTACTTATATCAAAGTCGCCGTTCAACTGTAAGTAATCAATGGTCACGCAAATATTAAACAAATCGTAACATTACTTAATTAGCCGTTTGTATGGTAGATTAAGAATCATAACATACTTTAATCACAACACAACTGCCACAATCAGAAAACTTTTAAAAGACAAAGTAGGTAACGCATACTCGGTATAGCGTAGTTGCTAACCAAACATTATTGATACATGATACTCAATAAATTTTCAAGGAATTGACACGCCGAGTATAATTGCTCAACAACTAGGGTTACCATCGCTCCGGATTTGTCCGGACATGTCCTCATGGCCGCCGTCCGAACTATCTCCAGCCTTCTCATTTGTCCGGACTATTAGATAAAGGAATTAAAAAAAAAATATATATACAAAAAGTAAAAAATCTAGACTTTTTGCAAATGTCAGGGTTTTTGTCACGACACAACAGTACATATTTCTTTGCAACAGTACTTTCAGTTTCTATGGCGTCATCCTATAAGTAGGTAATCGAATCCACTCTTGTTATTTTATTGTTGAACTATTTGCACTGATAAGCAAATTTACCTAATAAGCAACAGTCGACGGTCACACCCGCAATCTTGACGTAATCTGAACAAACATTTTCTCTCGCTCATGACGAAGTTACTTTGACCCATGAACTCCAACCAGTTCAATTGATGTTTGCGTTCTGTAGATAAAAATAACATAATGATGTGACCCTGAGATGCGAGAAAACAGATAAATGTATATTCAGAACAAGGCAAGCAAATTTTTAAGTCCATAATTTATACCTACTCTTATTTTAGTTATAATTTAAGGGCCTGACTATACTCCAAATCTACAAGCTATATCAATAAATTAAGAAACACGCCACAAAATAAAACACTAGTTAACAATTTTATAAGATTATAATTTTCGTTCTTAGGTGGACCCTAAGACAGGTCTGATTGACTACGACAAGTTGGCCGAGACAGCGAAGATCTTCAAGCCTCGTTTGATCATCGCTGGCATCAGCTGCTACTCACGCTGTCTGGACTACAAGCGCTTCCGTCAGATCGCTGACGAGAATGGCGCGTATTTGATGGCTGATATGGCCCATGTTTCTGGTCTTGTTGCTGCAGGTATGATAATTTCATTATGAGTTTCTTAATTTACAACTGGGTAACACACCATAACCACTGTAATAATTGTCTTACTACAAGTCTTCTTTTGACAGAAAGGACAGGCAATAATAGCCCTGCTTGTTTAGTGTGGGTTAGCGATTTCAGACCATTATAATTAATACCACACAACAGTTAATTTTGTCTAAAATTAACATAGTAAATACATTACAAAACAACTATTTTGCATTCTGTTATATACAATCTAATGAATCGGATGGTATTATTCTAATGTATGAAGAACTTATCTGCATACCTACATTGATATTTTATCATATTGTTATTTGCTTCGTTTGATCCCGCAACCTTAACATGTACTCCATTATTATTTAAAAAAATTAAAACAAAATAAATTTTCAGGTGTAATTCCCAGCCCATTTGAATACTGTGATATTGTGACGACAACTACCCACAAGACTCTGCGTGGGCCGCGCGCCGGCGTGATTTTCTTCCGCAAAGGAGTTCGGTCTGTGAAGGCCAATGGCCAACAGGTCATGTACGACATCGAGAGCAAGATCAACCAGGCCGTGTTCCCTGGATTGCAGGGCGGCCCGCATAACCATGCTATTGCTGCCATCGCCACCGCTATGAAGCAAGCTACGACCCCCGAATTTGCTGAATATCAGAAACAGGTAAGAAATGAAAGTTACGCATACATAATCAATAGCCTAGCAGTCAAAGTCAACTGATAGCCAAAAGCCTCTCCATTCGCTCGGAATATACACGTCGATCCACTTCATCCAGCTGATAGCAGCCACTCTGCGAAAATCTTCACTCCACCCAGACCAAGTGCGCCCTGCCATAAGTCTCTTGTTTCAGTATCCACTCAAGAACACGTCTAATCATCTGCCTAGACTGTACCCCAACTATGTTGGGTTGGTTACCAATCTAACCAAATGCAGCTGAATACCAGTTATTATACATAGAACAACTACCTCTCTGGCCTGCACAGGCCCAGTTACTGGGTAACACGATACCCCATGGTAACACTGGTTGTCAGACTTTCTACCATACATAATTATCTAATTCTACTATGATTGTTAGTTTAAAGACAAAACTTTTTCATTTTGTGAGCTGCGATATTCACCCTTATTCTTTGACACAGGTGGTGAAGAACGCCCAACGTCTGTGCAAAGGTCTGATGTCCCGTGGTTACACCATCGCAACCGGCGGTACCGAAGTGCACCTGATTCTGGTAGACATGCGCAGTGCCGGCCTCACTGGAGCCCCGGCTGAACGTATCCTGGAGCTATGCAGTGTTGCTTGCAACAAGAACACCGTGCCTGGAGACAAAAGTGCGCTACATCCTAGCGGCATCAGGCTTGGTAAGTTATACCTAATTTCTACCTTTAAAACTGCAACTTGGACTTGATCTCTCATAAATGCCTGAGGGTTACCTCTACCTCTGAGTTTGTTTCGTTGTTTCTTCTCAGAGTAGTCGAATAGGATACACCTACTTCCAAAAACCGAAATCATTTATTATTGACCTATTTGAAAAACAAATTATCTTAGTTGAATTTGAAAAATACCCTCCTTTATTTAATCAGAATCTGGTTTCAACACTATTTTTATATCCAGGTACCCCCGCGCTAACCACAAGGGGCATGAAGGAAACCGACATTGACAGGGTAGTGGATTACATCGACAAAGCTCTGAAACTTGGCCAAGAGATCACCAAGGTGTCCGGTCCCAAGGTTGCTGACTTCAACAAAACTATTGAAGGAAGTGCAGACTTCCAGGCTAAAATTAAGAACCTCAAGGAAGAAATTGAAAACTACAGCAGGACATTCCCCCTGCCTGGTTTTGAAACCTACTGATTATAGAACTATTTAACTACAATTTGTATTGCATTTTTGCATTTAATATATTGCTTTTTTACTTTTTGTTTTGTTAACTTTAAGTGCCTTATTCGAATATTAGCATAAAATAGCAATTAAGAATATCCTATTATCTTTAAATAAAATGTTGACGTAAAATAACTTGTTTTGTATTATTCACCTCTTCAACCTAGCTTGGCTTTTTGCCAAGGGGAGGCAAAGTAGGGGCAGCTGCATACCCCCTAGAGATCTAAAAAAATGTTGTCAAATACAAGGCATTTTAATATAAAGAAACTACATATCTTTATAGCCAATTTTGTTTATTTGGACGACTTTTATTTGGTTTGATAAAGTTCCATATCTCCTAAACGGGGTCTAATCCAGAGTACAGGGACAATTCGTATCTATACGTATGTGTTGGTGGTAGGCACAGTCATAATACTTATTAGGTTTCAGCTGTACAGTTCTGAATAGTTTTGAGAAAAACGACCTGAAAGGTCCGTTTCCAATCCATACATTGAAAATGGAAATTATTATTTTTCTCCATTTTTCTCAGTTCCTACCGGGACTACCGAGCTGAAACTGATTTGTCAAAAATCCAATATCCACTAGCGTCGATTTTGGCCCCATTGTGCGCCGTAGAAGTAAGACTTGACTCTTGTGACTGTACCTACAAATCATACTTTTCCCATCCTTATCAACTTCCCCCCCCCCCCCCCTGGGCCATCGGCTGGCGACGCCCTTGCTTTTTGGCATAGTAATTATAATTATTATCTCGCTCTAAACAATGGTCAGGTTTTCGAGACGAAGTTTCATGGTCAAAACCACAACTACGCGGAACAGATAGAGAGTGGCCAAAGCAGTCAAGAACTCAATATCTAAGAAAACAACAGCACATTGAAGTTTTTGCATGCATCTATCGACAGACATGAGGAACGTAAAATTTTGCACCATGTACGGGAGCACTAAGAGACGGTTTTTGGAAATTCAACCTTTAAGGGAGATTTAGTTTGTATGTAAAATCTTATTCGTTGAGTTAGTAGTTTAGTACTACTTGAAACTTGCCACGAATACTTGCAGTAATGAATACCTAAAGCGTGTAATTTTTAGTTTTTCAAAACTACCCTTCAAAAGAGGGGGTGTTAAAGGATGTATGGAAGAATGAAAAAAAAACGATTTGATACTTTTGTATTTTTATGTTTGTTGTTAAGAGTAGGTATAGGCATGTTAACATTTCAGACTTTACATGTTGCCAGCCGGAGATTTTTTAAATTTGCCGCTATTTCCTTGAGTTTGACCAGCGAATCGTGGCCGTGCTGCCCACTCTATCGATTGACCTGCACAGATAATCACACACCAAAGCTGTTATGGAGGATCCGCAGTGGTAGCCCGCGAAATTCAAATTATACTACGTTTTTTGCAATTTTCAGGTCAATGTCTGGTTGTATCTTGATCGAAACATGATTCGCGAACACGAATAAGTATTTACAGAATTATTACACTAACACACACATCAAAAGTGTCTATGGGTCAAGGTATTTAGTTTTTGTTTAATTGAAATTAAATAAATTGTTTTCGTATCTGTAGATCGACGAAGTACTCTACATTAATACAGACAAAGGGCTGAAGCAAAGGGTCCTATTAAATATTAAAAATAAATTATGTAATTATGGACTATTGATAGCAATGTCATCTGCAGTGAGCAATAATTGGCAGTTTTTATCCCCATTCGTTCGAGAATATTAAGCCTCGTACAAACTAGCGCGACACGACAGCGCGACGCCCACAACAACACTCTGTAGGAAACCATACCAATTTACTTTCTTAATCAGCGTTTCAGTGACATCATTCGCCGTAAATTGCGGACGTGAGCGGTCACCGCTTTTCTAGTCTTTTATTTTCTAGGAAACCTTAGCTTTACAAAACAATTTCTAAGAATACTTCACGGTAGAACAATTACTGGTGTTGCGTCGCACTAGTCTGCGCGAGGCTTTAGGAAAAAACTAAAAAAACCAGTTACCAAACTCAGAAAAACCAGAGGTTAAAAAAAAAACAATCATTCGTTCATTTGAGTGAAGTCGTTAGTCGCCAATCGCCATTCATTCTTTAATTCGTGAAAATTGGGTTGTTTTTGTGTCGCTATCGCAATTATACGTAATTAAGAAAACAATTAAAAGGTGAAAATAGAATCATATCACCGTTTACATTAAAGATAGAACGGAAGAATTAATTAAACTCATTTGAAAACCTGAACAAGCGGCGACCTTGTCTACAAGAACGTATGTTATTTTGCTTGGCAGATTGAAGAAAAGGGAGATCATTTCTTGTTTTGATAAACAGATTATTGCTTGTTGTTCGAATGGCCTTAAGTATTTTATGAAAGTTTATCTTGATGGATCACCGCAGGGAGTAAATTCAGCGGTATTATGTATAAACTTGCGTGTGGAATAGACCACCTGGAGATCAGGCGAGTTACTCCGAGCTCACCATGACTATGTATCCATCGTCTGGAATGGTAGCGACACCACAGCAAGGGACTAGTCAAGTCACACAAAATGGAAGTACCACATTACCTCGATCACATCATCAAAGAACAGGTATAATATTATAACTTGTAGAGTAGAGTAAGTGTGAACTGTCACGTCCATACATAAAAAAATGTAAATTACTGGTTCCAATTATTGGTATTTTGAACCAAAGCTAACTTACAAGTGTGTTATTTTTAAAAATATATAAAGGCTTATGTCCAGCAGTGGACGTCTTTCGGCTGAAATGATAATGTTGATGATGAAGGAGAATTCATATTTGTTTCGCATACATTTATCACAATGACAAACAGCTTAGGTGCAAGTACAGTCTATTAAGAAATTATAATACATTGGAATGGACTAAAACAAAACAGAATGGGTCAAGCTCCAAATAGTCATCATTTATTTATAGTGTTACCCAGTCTTGTCATGTTAATTTACACTGCTATTCTTAACACATACATAATTAATGGATCAATAGTAATATGCCATCTTTTTTTCATAGTGATATATATCTTCCGACCCTAAGTGTCAGTATCAAAGTACCACCAAAGGAGCCCTAAACAATTTCTGTATACATATCATAGACAACCCTTGATTTAGAATGGAAATTTGCTGGTAACCTAATATAACTAAAATTTTGTTGAGTATTGCTAGGCTTCAACGAGAAACATGATATTGTTTTAATTTAATAATTTCTATTTCACATTTTAGGACGACCGCCAGCAGCACCTAAATCTTATGACTACTTATTAAAAGTATTACTGGTTGGTGACTCAGATGTTGGTAAACAGGAGATACTTCAAGACTTGGAGGATGGATCCGCTGACTCACCATTTTGCAGTGGTAGTGGTAAGCTAATATTATTATCTATTCAATATTTATAAGCAAAGTCACAATTGTTTTGATGCTAATCTGGTAATGAAGTCATATGGCCTCATTGAATAATGTTATTATGGCTCTGTGCCATGACTAAAGCTTAAGAAGAAGCAGGGCTGCGCCGCCCATATGTGCAAAGTGTGCAACGCACACAGGCGCCAAGGCACTAGGGATGCTGGAGGCGGTTCTGAGACTTAATTTTTAGCCTATTTCATTCATGAATCATCAGTATGGATAAGTGAGTACAAATTTAATCTCCAAGACAATATTTACATCTCCTGCTGGGGTTGCGGGTTATTCCGAAAGGGATATCACGGCCCCGGCACACGGGCAACGGAAGGAACACGGGTGGGTTTTAGTCAGTAAAAGTCTGAAACGCCCTCTCGCTCCGCCCAGAGCGGGAGAAGTCATTTGATGATCCCCCATCCTCAAAAAAAAAAAAAAAAAGACAATATTTACATCTGTGGTTGTGGAATGTTTAGGTCTAAGGTTTTAGTTTTCATTAATTATGAGCTCTGCGTTAAAATCAAAAGAACTGCTATGATGCTTAGGCTGCAGTCTGTCTGCTATGATAGCTTTTTTTGCATTATAATAATGTAGTAGCTTCAGGAATCCGCCGGATGCGGGAAGCACAGAATCGCTTTAAATGGCAGTGCTGGGGGAGGCCTATGTTCAGCAGTGGATGTCTTGTGGCTGAAATGATGATGATGATGACTAGCTTCAGCCCGCCACATCGTCCGCAGGTTTAATAACGACACCCAGAGCAAAAAAACAGAGAGAACTTTCTCTCTCTTTCACTTTGTCTCTCTCTCTTTCTCTCTCTCTTTCTCTCTCTCTTTCTCTCTTTCTTTGCGAATACCTACCATTTTTTTTCTATTTACGATATTATTGTTTAAGTATTTAAAACGTCATTAAATTAAAAAAAAATGCGGTGAAGCACGACGACCAAAAGAAAGATACTCTTAATTGGTTTCGCGCACAGGCGCAGCCGAGGGTCGGCGCGGCCCTGAGAAGAAGTTCATAATAAATAGAACCTGATAAATCAAATGCAAGAACTATACAGACAGAGACATGTTCTTGAAGAATTTTGTTTGTGCCACTTCTCTTTCCCAGCTAAAGGATCTAATGCACTATGCGGGTACAACCACAACTTGTTGCACAACCAATTGTAATCTTGACTGCAGAAACTCCGACTAAGAAGAGAGTTTGGCTGGACACTCAACCGGCTGCTGCCTAACTTTCTTTAAGATTGCAGCCAGGCATGCACCAAGCTGTGGCCCGCACAGTGTGTGAGATCCCTAAAATGGGGTGTCTTTTGTAATGTTTGACATTCAAAAGTGCTGATTCTCTCTATTTTCATTTTTGGTGCCTGGCAATGTTCTGTATTAAAAATATGCTAGAACTTCTTGTGTGAACCAATATTGTAGGTATTATGTAAAGTAATTATCCCCAATAAATATTTGTACATAATTATGTAGAAAAAACATCATGTCAAAATATTTTTTCAAAACAATCACTGCTGTTAGGATAATCTAGTTATTTTCCTTTTTGGTAATAATTAAACCCATAAAAGTTGTAAATACAATTAGCATATGTGTTAGTTCAGGAAATGTTCTATCAGTTTGCCATTTGTATTTTATCCTTTTATTATTGTTATTATCAGCAGTTTGTGTCCCACTGCAGGGCAAAGGTCTCCCTTCCCTCCTTCCACATATCTTCTGCTTTTTTTTGCCTTTTATTTGTTTTTATTTAATTGGACCACTTTTACAGAGTGTCACATTCTTAGGACAAGCAGTAACAATATAAATTTACTCTATTTGCATAAACTTCTACTATTTAATGGATAATGGGAAATTTTCATAATTGTTATTTGGAAAAGTAAGGTCATCCAATCATTTACATGCCTTGATGATATTTTTATTGAAAAACAATTATTATCAATTATAAGTAGCATATTATTTTAATTGCCGAATTCTTATCTAAAGAGAAACCTGTCGATGTTAATTGGCTTAGTAACATTGTATAAAAATACATTGTTATTGTTACCAAATTTTTTATAAAGTAGATATTTTGAATCTACAGGGTAATTATAGATTTTTTATGCCCAATGAGCTCTTCCCTTTATTTTGTTTTTTTTTCCTTTACATACTTGTACATAATATTACATAATAGTTAGTTGTATATACAGGGGTTTATTTATAAACGTTGCCTGAAGTTAATTAACTTTCAAATATCAAAAATGTATGGTTAAACAGTCGCTAATCATTACTTAACTTTAAGCAATGTTTTTAAACAAACCCCAATTAGTTCTGGCTTCTAAGATATAGCAACATCAACCTAGTTTAGAAGTCAGGGTTTTTCACTCTGGAGCACTAACTTAAGCCATTTTTAGATCAAAATAATGTAAATGCATTTATGGAGAAATAAAATGAAAGATTGATTATAATATTATTTATAGTTTACTTAATGTAAAATCAAATATTATTGAAGTAATTTTAGATAGGGTGATAGGCTGTAATGATTAGGGTAGTCTACACAAAATATCATGTCATCTTTTTTTTTTACCATAGAGTCATGGTAATTCTTTATTATTGATATGTTCTTTTATGTTAATTTATGTTGTATTAAATTAATATAGAAGCTTAGAAATAGCAACTGGAAGCGCTAATTGTACATTATTTACCTAAAGATATTATACTGTAAGCTTTCTGAAGTATAAACAAATAAATATAGAAATACTTTAATGTAGCAGGATTAGCCAAATAGAATTGCATTAGACATTGTTTGCTGTATACAGGGTGGCAGGGACATCAACGCGAAAACTGATACCATGGATTCAGTACATGATTCAGAACCCCTTCTAAGTTGAAAACTGTCATTGGTTGAAAAAAAAAACTGCGTTTTGACCACATAGGTCAAAACTCAGCACTTTTGTAACAGTTTTCTCGTCGATGTCCCTGCCACCCTGTATACATTTAGTAAGCGACTAACATAACACAACAATGTATCTTTCTATGCCAAAACAGTTTTCTTATTCAGAATGTTATTACATTATTATGTTGTAACAGTAAATATTATTGTGTGATGGGAAGTCAAAGAAGGATATCAAAAATATTTTATTCGAAAAATAAACAATGACAGAGCATGGCAACATAAAATGTTTTTTCAGGCAGAGTTTATAGAAATGAAAACAAACCATTCAATGAATTACCCTTTTATCTTTCCATGCTATTTATAACATGGAATTGAGGAAGACAGCTTAGGCGGTTTGAATTTGAACATAATAAACCATCATCGTCCTGGGGCTGCAGTCTCGACATAGATGGGACGCCATTTGGACTTTGCGACCGAATTCGGTCGAAAAGTGATCGCTATCTAGGTCGAGACTGCAGCCCTAGGGCAGGAGTCCATCTCCTAATTTATTTGTGGTGGGCACAGCATATCTTTTTCTTCCGTACAATTCTATTTTCTATGACCCATTTTAACCCATTCAGTTTTCCTCCTTTCTTGCTTAGGTCATCTTCAGCAAAATCCATCAATTTTTTCGCCTTAGCTTTCTACAAGTCGAAAACTTTTCTTGCGATTGATTCCTCATTCCTTTGCCCTATGGCCATACCAGAACAGGGATTCCCAACCGGTGGAGCGCTCACCCCTCGGGGGGCATAGAGTGACCAAAGGAGGGGGGGGAGGCGGCTTATAAAATTGTATGTTCCCAAAACCCAAAAATTTCATAATACTTACTTAGGTGTATTAAAATGAGGTTCAGCTTTTCTGCATAATATAAGTTTTCTATTTATGTATGAATGAACTAAAGAAAACCGAGGCTATCCAAAGCGGCTTGCTACAACTATCGAGCTCGCTTCGTTCGCTCTTCCGTTTAACTATCTTGATTCTTCAACTTTTTTACATAAGTTGAAAAAATAACTTCTATTTCTGTTTGAATGATCAAATGAAAATCATGAGAGTCAAAATGGCGGGTGTACCATAGCGAATTAAATTATACCAATTACCAAACAAATGTACCTAAAACATACTATTTTGTAGAATAGAATAGAATATTCTTTATTATGTACACCATAAAAACCTACCTACCTCTAACAACCGTACACCGTACCGAACCTAGCTCTAAAAAATCTGTACCTCCTTCAGAACGAAATTATTTCGAAATTAAGGTACACCCCGAAACCCCGAACCTTCGAAATATTGACATCAAGATGGCGGGTGTTCTATAATATTTTATTATTTAACCATTACTCATAAAATGTAATTACACTAAAAAATTGTACCTAAAAAGTACCTCAAGTAAATAGAAACTCACAATTGATCAGTGGGATAATTTCTGAGAAATAAAACAACCGTGTCTTGTGTATAAAAAAACACGATAATTATCATGATATATTGGGTGCAAACATTTTCGACCTGACTTTCGCTCGCTTTACATTATTATGCTTTTCTGCTTATGTCGACAAAGTAACTCAGGGGTTGGGAACCCCTGCCACATAACACATAATAATACTATTAATAACAAACGCATCTTTTTCCTTGAGGGCACAAAATAAGTAAATTCTGTTCTTCTTCAACAGTTTATCAATATGTTTTTCTTTTTCAGCTTACAAAACGACAACAATTCTGTTGGATGGCAAGAGAGTGAAGCTGCAACTATGGGACACGTCGGGGCAAGGCCGCTTCTGTACCATAATACGATCATACTCCCGGGGGGCGCAGGGCATACTGCTTGTTTATGACATTACCAACAAATGGTCCTTTGACAGCATTGACAGGTGGCTCGAGGAAGTTGAAAAGGTGTGTATATATATATATATATATATATTTAGTTTCAATAACTAGAAATAAATCAATCTGGAGCTATCAGTTATTGTTTGAATGACTTTATGTCAGCTTTTATATTAAAAAGATAATCTATCTCATATAATTTGAATAGCTAGAATGATTATTGTAATTGTATTCTAATAAAAAAGGCCTTGTTACCAAAGGATCCTGATGGGCTTTAGAAACTAAAATCTGGCAAAAAAAACGTTACTCAGCAAATATAGAAAATAATAAAATTGTGTTGTTTTTTCAGCATGCACCAGGTGTCCCGAAGGTCCTAGTAGGCAATCGTCTTCATCTCGCCTTCAAGCGCCAAGTGCAGGAACGCGATGCAGAAACCTATGCCGCTAAGAACCACATGGCGTTCTTCGAAGTGAGCCCCCTGTGTGACTTCAACATCAGGGAGAGCTTCTGCGAACTGTCGCGAATGGCGCTGCATCGGAACGGCATGGAGAGACTATGGAGGAGCAATAAAGGTAAGGGTTACTCAACTTGTTCACTGCAGGATATAGGCCTCTTTTTCTTATTCTCGAGCGCAAGGCATGTGAATTATTAATGTCATTGATTTAAATTGCAGAGATTGAATCGCACTAGTGAAATACAATGAATAATCATAATAGTACCCGGTAATCGGAACGCGATTATTGTTTGATGTTACTACTCGGAGGACGCTTTTATAGAATAATAAACCGTATGCCCATCGGGATTTCCCAACGGCAAAAATGACCCACGATTCATCCCCTATTTAAACCCTTTAGGGGATGAATTTTCAATAATCCTTCCTTAGTATTCACCTTCGCTATATAAGAAACTCTTGTGCAAAATTTCATGTTTCTACCCAGCTGTTTAGGTTATGCGTTTTCCATCAGTGAATTAATTTAATTTTTTTTATTATGAAGAATGTCTCTTTGCCTGCAGTACTCAGCCTCCAAGAGCTGTGTTGTCGTGCGATAGTGGCGCGCACGTCTGTGTACGGCCTAGAGCGGCTGCCGCTGCCGACGGCGCTGAAGTCCCACCTCAAGTCGTACGCGATCTCCGCCGCGCCCAGCCGACACCGCGCGCGCGCACATAAACACTCCCACCACACGCGACTCAACTGCACCGGACGCAACTCATGCAACATCGCTTGAGGACGAGACACAACCAGCTACTTGTAACATATTACTATTTAAATGTGGCTGACCCTTCATCACTATTGGCATCAAAACATTGTTGTTAAACCTCAAAATCTACGCGTAATTCCAGCCCGGCAATAACATTTTAGCATAACGTTTTAGTCTGGATTTCACCAATGAAATTGAACGCTTCCATCGCATCTAAACGCGTTCAAGAGCTGTCAGTGTACAATATTCCATAACAGTTTTGACACTGACAGCTCTTGAACGCGTTTTAGAAATGCTGATCGTGTTCAGTTTCATTGGTGACATCAGCCCTTAGTCCCTAATCTTAAATATTTCTTGTAATGTAAAGATTGTATAATCCTCTAATTATTATTTCTCGATATTTCAAAGTCACATCCTGCCAATGTTCGCATGACAAGTTTAGGGTCAACACAGATGTTAGGAATCGGCGCCACATTTATGATAATCAGTTTCTGACTGCCAATGGTAATCGTTAAGGATATTATAGAGATGATTTAGAACATAGTTGTCCTAATTATTGTCGCGAAGTTTGACTACATTTAATTGAAACTTTGAACAATATATTGTCCAAACACTGAGTAATCCTAACACAATATACAGGCTGTAACTGACAACGGATTTGTGACTAGTTTATAGAGACTAGGCTAAGATATTGTTACTTAACAGAATATAATGTGAATATTGTGTTATTTAATTGTAATATGTGAATATTTTGACGCGGCATCTAGCCCTATGTATGTCCATCGTGTGTAATACCTACATTAACTATGTATCGACTAACATTATTAGTGCCTAGTGATATAATAGGACTATTGTTATACTGTGGTGATATAATTAAATAAGAAATAATACAACATGAGTGCCATCAACAAACATTTGGCACATCATAATTCACAAATATCTTGAATACACTAACCTACTTGTTAGTCTTGTGTGGTCATCTACTATTTAAAGACATGCTATTATATCCATTTTAAGTGACATCGGTACAGTTTCTTAAAAGTATGTTACATAAGTACAGTTTTTCTATTTCGATGTATGTAATAAATATCAGTCTTGGATAATATAACTTTCGAATTGTACAAGTATCTTATTGTCCATTATTTGTAAGGTATTATACTTCATAAGGTCTCATAATGTGTAAATATTTTGGCTATATTTGTATCAAGAGTTCACAGCATACCAAATGTTCATTCTAAATTATAATGTCGTAAAAATATTGGCTATTTTCAGATATACATATTATATTATTTACTGTAACTTATTGTTTATGATGTTAGTCAGCGGAACTGCTACATTTCTTTTATGATACTTACCAATATTTTCATTATTAGATGGTTGTGTATTTTTTAGCTTGTAAAATACATAGTTTACTTTGCATTTAATATTTCTGTTTCAGTCACGTCCCTACAACATGCTAACAACGAAAACACAGTGTTTCAATAAATACTTGTTTTGTCCAGTCCGTCCTTAGAAATAAATCAAACCTAATGGATAATTCAGTGTCAGAGCTAACGTTGCTTGATTTACTACAATCCGTTTGATCTTTGTAGTTTAATGTTTATTATTGACAACACCACTGCATGCTGTATAACTATTACGCTACGTTAAATTTTGTTTTATTTGTTAAGTTTTTTTTTAAGAAGCATGTTTAAAGAAATCATCAAAAATAATCGAAGCTGTATCTATAGTATCAAATGTAACCTGAACTATAAAATAACAAAATTACTCATTTAAACGAATAATAATGAAGTGACGTGATTATACTTTTGTACATACATATTTGTTTCTATATCGAGTTACTGTATGATTTGTCTACTTGTGATAGCTATAGTGGATAATATAACAATCCAAATAAACTAATACCGACTAAAAGTTTGGTTTAGGTTGATTACAGTCATAATTTTATTATTGCTATTATTCATTACGTAAGTCTTGAAATAAAACTAATTTATAATAATCACTTTGTCTTCTTTACAATCCCATTCTATCCTGTCCCTTGTTTTTATAACCCACGACAAATTCATGCGCAATACGAACAAGTTGCAAAAAATAAATCAATAGAAAACAACATGCGCGTCGCGGTCGCTTTATAGTTTCTGACTTGGGCTTTGTCCAAACAATGTTTGTAATTCTTACTGGCAATGGTTTGGTGGTGAAATAATACAAATGTTTGATAGAACTAAGCAATGTAATCTTTCACACAAGATGATGATTCGCCTAAACAATTTTTTGTACGTTTTCAATTTACGACAAGGCACAATTCTTATTGCCGTCCATCAAATCGTGAGTATAACAATGTTTCAATGCTTTGTAGAAGGACAGTGGTATGAAATTCATGGAAAATATGGATGTAATGTTTTCTATTTCACAGGCACTATCATCTTTTATATTAATAATATTGCTAGTCGGTATATCCCATGTCGGAGAAATGCTGTCAATGTTGCACAACGACATGGAAGATGATGCCGACAGGCGCGGGCTATACGAAGTGGCCTACGGAGATCACCTCAGCTATCACAACGGAGAAGTTATAAGCACTAACAATCAACGCAGATTCGCTAAAGCACAACATCTGGCATCAGGTTAATTCGTTGTTACCTAAACATAATTTTTTTGTTCATCATTTAAGGCTTTCCTATCCTGCTCTACTGTGCCTAGTATAACAGCTAGATATTACAATCACCTACGTACCCCTAAGAGAAAGTGGTTATCGCAGAAATAAATTTTGTAGGTATTCTTTTTTCTGGGCGCATCAGAGCTGAGACAACTGGGGGCCTAAAACGGCCACTTTAGCAATTCTGCTAAAACCGATTCATTTCCTGAATTCCCAGCAATTCCTCTCATTTTCGTGACACATTAGCTGAATAATATCTCAATTCAATTCATAACTGAATCATATTTGGTGTAAATATTGCCTTATTGGAGGAAATGAATTGCTTTTAGCAGAATTGCTAAAGTGGCCGTTTTAGGCCCCCTGGACTTATGTTTTCCCGTCGACCACTTGCGTCTCCTGTATCCAGACAGACATAATCCAAAAGGCGCCCTCTTTCCATTGTTGCTTTTGCGTTTTTGTTGCAGGAACAGTGTGTGTTAACTGAAACTACAGGGCTGACTGTTTTGTCGACTCTGTAGCCTATTAGTCAAAAGTTAAGTTAAGTTTGAGCTAAAGGAGGCTCCGATCGTCCGTTCATACATTTTTTGTTAAGTTATACGCTAAGCATAGACACTCTTTGTTTTTAAACGAATCATTTTATCACTTTTCTACAATGAAATGTGATTGCGTTCGATACTACCTAATGCTTAGTAATGAGAGCCTATTAGTCAAACGTAGTTAAGTTTGAACTTGTGACTAAATATTTCTGTTGAAATTTTCAGTGACAGTAATATTTCTGTATACCAGCACGATGTTAACAACTATTTACTTGATGTGCTGCATCTCGCTGCTGCACGGCGCTGTCAAGTACAAGCGGGAGTATGTGCTGCCTTGGATCCTGGCTGCGTGCATTGGAGTAGTGCTACTCATTGTTGCCATCGTGGTTGGCGATGGGTATCCATGTGTTGTCAACCTTTTTGGAGGACATAATCTTTATCGTAAGTACCTGTGATCTGTTATAATTACTAACAGATAGTGCCATCAACGAAGACGCGCCCCTCTCCGCGATTAATGTACTGTAAGCTGTGCTTTGGTACGGAGCGGAGCGGAGAGCTGCGCGTCTTCGTGGATGGCACTGTCTATAGTAGGCACGAACCTACCGACTTAAAAACCCAAAATATTGACTGTACGTACATAGGAACTGTCTGATATGGATCAGACAGTTCCCATTTACGTACAGTCAATATTTTGGGTTTTTAAGTCAGCAACGAAAGTGTCCCACACTTGGCTAACATCATTCCCTCTGGGATTTACTCTGCCCCTGCTCATTACAATATCTAGCCATGTGTCCATGTCTTGCACAAGTGCCCACCGACATTAGAAATAATGTACCTACACGGACATCGATATCCTCCATACCAGGCGGAAAATTTTGAGGAAAATAAGTACTTATTACCTATTGCATTTTTTTTTTTTTTTGTTCATTTCAGATTTCGGTTGTGCGCTATTCGTACTAACGTTCATCTACGCCATATGCGCTGTGAGCAGTTTTGCCTTGGAGACCGGCAGCGGCCGGTGTGCTCGCACCGTCCGCGCCGCCAGCGACGAGAGGGGCGAGAGACTCTTGCTACTCGACCATGCTGCTCATTCCAGCCTGCTGTCTGCCGCACAACTCAACAAATTAAACAGTGGAACTCGATCACAGTTCGTCTAGAAGCCTTCGCAACATAATATCCATAAGGCTGCTACATACCTTAGCTAATAGTTATGCACCACGCTAATCGCAAAATTAGATTTAAAAAACGTCACTTTATTTTGTAAGTAAGATCTGTTAATTTGATAATGGCTGTTTACATTCTACATGATAGGGTAGTTTACAATGTTTCTGCATTAAGTTTTTTAAAGTTTATTGCGTTTGTATTTGCTGTCCTATGTCTGTAGGTATACGTGCTTATTTAATTGTATTAGTCGAAAGTTCGAAACTATGGACGTTATTAATTGATCTCTTTTGTCATTTTGAATGTCACGATGTGTTCGTGTACAAATAAAATGTATGTTGGCTTAATAAATTATTATACGAAACACCAGCTGTGTTACAACTGTTAAAAAAATAAAGCTTACTGGCGATATTTACAGTTAATCATGTGAATATATTTCCTTATATTTTATTATCAGAGAAGAAGCTGTATTAAAGGCTTTAGAGACTTATGTGATCACATAAAGATCCGTTTACGTCCGAAATTTGTCATGCATTAAGTATCAAAATCCTTAAGATACTTACTGTTTAAATACTCTGTACTAATATTATGTACTCATTGTGATATTATTTTATAAAAATGGCATAATATTTATATTCATAGATTAAAATTGTTGGTACAAAAAATAATCAGAGATTATATAATTCAAAAACAAATGATAATTATGTTGAGTTTAATCAATTGACAATATTTACATTAATCAATTTTAACATTGTTCTTGAAACCATGTGAATTTTAATGAATAGTAGAAATCTAGCAGCTGTATCTTAAGCATTACTGTATTAAAATGCTTCAGAAAATATGCAAATTTAAAAAGAATAAACAAACCATTAATCTTTTAATAAAACTTTGTTTTTTAATCCATAATAAACCATATAATATTAACATACATTAACCATAGTTTCTAATGAACCATTTAGTCTTAATCTTGAATAAAAATAAAACAATATTGTTATCTAAATGACAATAATTAATCTATATTATGAGTTGATAAGATTTACACTTGACACTTAAAATAGTAACAGTTTGACATGACTATCTGTGGAAGACTTTTCTTTGCAACAACAATCTATGGCACTATTTACTTACATATTAAAAGTATTTTGACTACTAATACATGGCAGTAAAAACTGCCCTAACAAATTTATTCAACAATATGTACCTACTTGGTTATAATATAGTACCTGCCAATTGATCATTCTTGAACAAGGCAGGAATAAGTATTATGCAGTTCCTTGAGTGTCTTTACAGAAGATGTTAACTTGTTACTCTCCCCACCTTCCATTTCGTAATGGTCTCTGTATACCTTTAAAGCCTCTAGCTAGTATAAACTTTTCTGAAGACTCTGACCTGCTTGCTAGTGGCTTCAAGATCTTAATATGATTGTAGAATTTTTCTAAATCCATCATCAATATGGGCACTTCCTTTCCATCCCACACTTTGAACAACAGGCTACCATCAACTTTGGTGACTAGAGCAGAAAATCTTATGGCCATGTAACAAAGGCCTATTATTTTGTCCTTGTCTAGATCTTTCACTCCAGTGGCACTGGGAGCCATATCAGATAGCACTAAGTCTACTTTGGTGCCATCAAGAGCTGCAAATACTTTATCGTGAGCATCTATAGTGGAGAAGTCCATGTTGCTCATAATTGATGCGCCCTGTTGAAAAGAAACATTTTTCCATACATAATCAACCTTTAATATTCCCACTGCTGGGACACAAGCCTCCGCTCTTCGAGAGGGAGTAGGCTATAACCCAGTGCGGGTTGGTAAATGTCCCTTATCTTTAGTTCTAGGACATGTCGCACGGTGGGCTGAAAATGAAGCTTTATAGTCACTTATTTTTGCACTTTTTTTCCAAGAAATAGATCACAATTTTTTTCACAAAAAAAAATTGTGTGTAAAAAAAGGTCATAACATTGCAGTTAGTAATTTTAAAATGACGTGCTTAATAATAATAAAAAATGTCGTTAAAAATGTCAATGTTCCCAGGGGTTCCCAGAATCAGGCTTTAGTGATAATAAAGCTTATATGATGCATTCTATGATACGGAAAGTTATATTTTAAAAAAGCTTGTAAAAAAGGCCATAGCATTGCAGTTAGTAATTTTAAAATAACGTGCTTAATAATAATAAAAAATTACGTAAAAAATGTCAATGTTCCCAGGGGTTCCCAGAATCAGGCTTTAGTGATAATAAAGTTTATATGATGCATTCTATGATACGGAAAGTTACATTTTAAGAAAGCTAAAGAATAAGGAATAAAATTTAAAAAACGGTTCAGCTCCATACAAAAATTATTAAATTGCAGATAACTTGTTAAATAATAGCTTTATCAAAAAAAGTTCAACTACGTAAAATATTGCTATTAAGTAAAGGAATAAGCTGGCATCGTTCTTTTTTCAAAATTAGGTACTTGATTTTTGAGCAACGCTATTTCTATGAAGCTTCATTTTCAGCCCACCGTGTGCCGGTTTCCTCACTATTTTCCTTTACCGTTTTGTGAGCAGTGGCGATGAAATTATTTACACAAAGTTAAGGGCCTGCCTTCAAACACACAACCTACAACTCGTAAGTCAGGGCCAATACCACTGAGCCACGACTGCTCAATATTAAATATATAATATGACTATATTCTAAAACTTTCTGACATAAAGATGTCTAATGATTCTAAATATAAATTTATTAAAAAAATTATATTTAGCATAAAGACATCTTCATAATGTTATTTTAGCTCCCAAATAACCCTAGTGGAAATACTTAATTGTTGGCAACATAAAATAATGATAAAATAATTTGGCGACGAAAAGCAATATCAATAAGTACCTCTATAGGAAATATCTGTAGTTTATCAATGGCAAGAACTTTCCCTCTTGGTTTAGTTGGGTCGGCACCATCAGCATTTGTTTTTTGAACTGCAACTTGTGTCCATGACCCTGGCGATGCACCAAGGTCAATAACTGTTAGTCCTGGAGTCAGAATGTTTGTTTTATCGTTCATTTCTAAAAGTTTGAAAGCACTGCGACATCTATAAATCAATAAAATCAATAAGTTTTTTGAATGAAACTAAACATTATTAATAAGTACTAGCGTTTATAATAGTCACCTGTAATTATATATCTTTGCCTTTTCAACATAAGGATCAGCCTTTTGGCGACTCAACCATTGTTGCGAACTTTTAAATCTTTTGAGACAGTTTACGAGAAAACACATCTTTGTATAGGTTAAGGGCTTCGGCACGAATGACCGCGACAGCACCATTGTTTTAATTTATAATATAGGTTTCGTAACCGCAAATAGAGATAACCTATTTATAAACTTGTCATTTCACGTTAATTGTGTATGCAATGAATTGAAAACAATTATGACGAAC
Organism: Agrochola lota; assembly: GCA_947364205.1. Classification (NCBI taxonomy): domain Eukaryota; kingdom Metazoa; phylum Arthropoda; class Insecta; order Lepidoptera; family Noctuidae; genus Agrochola; species Agrochola lota. Next base: position 7,985,017 of record OX376223.1, on the reverse strand, counting down.
ATGAATGAAGAAAAGAAACAGACAAACAGAAGAACTGAGCTGACAGTCAGCGTCAGATCGGCCAGGAGGCAAGCAGTGACATTTTTTGACTAAGTCAAAATCGGAATTTCAAGACGAACGAAACACGATTTGATGAATTGATTTCCGAACGGATTTATTTAAGGCACAAAACTACAATTGATTTAAGGTGATTTTTCTGTTTTCTGTTGGTCCCCCGGTCCCTGTCCCAAGTCCCGGGAAGTACTTTTTAATAAACAAAGCTAGTAACAGCAAGACAGTGCAATGCAACATGTATAACACGTCACCCAGCCGCACAACGCTTCCACAAGCGTGAGCCGACGACATTTAAATAATACAGTAAATAAACTTTGTAAAAGTAACGATTTCTCAGAACATCGATTCTATGCTGTCAAAAAACCGCTTAAAACAATCACAACAGTACGGCATCAAACCTGTGATCGAACCCCAAGATATGACATTGTAATAACGTCCTGATATTATTAACGTCGGTCGGAATATTAATCAACAAGTAATTCGTGTTTTTGAGTGCATTTTTCCAATATAAAGTGAAACTTGGTGCTTACGAATGATACTCATTGTTTTATGTTATACACATATATAACATAGTAACTACTTAGGATTATGAATTAGATTTTTCGATTTCTTACGCAGACGTTCCTATAAAGTTATCGTGGCAGCTATCAAATCAGGCTTCTTTTAATGTCGCGAGATTAACCGACAACAATCTAAGAAGCCCGATTTGACGTTTCTCATTATACATGCCGCGATAACTTTGTATGAACGTCTACGTAAGAAATCGAAATATCAAATTCATTAGCCTAATGAGTCACTATGTTATCCATACACTATAACAATCAGTATCATTCGTAAGCACCAAGTTTCACTTTATATTGAAAAAACGCAGTCAAACACGAATTAATCGTTGATTCATATTCCGACAGAACGTTATTACAATGTCATGTCTTTGGGTTCGTTGCTGTATTGTTGTGACCGTTTTAAGTCGTTTTTTGACCGAATTAAATCTATTTACTGAAAAATGGATAGGTACTTTACAAACATTACATTAAGAAAAGAGATAAAGTATAATTACTGTATTATTAAATGTTTAAACATATAAAAACAAAATCGATCGAAAGAAAATTATAACGGAAGACTTTAGAAGAGATGTACATTTTGACAATATGATGGAAAATGAATTTATTATTATGGTAACCGACGAAGACAGTTCAACTGATGATATATAATTTTTCTGGATCATCCGAAGTGACGAAAGTGAATATTTTTTTTTACAAAACTGAATTTATTTATTTACACGTGTGATCATGATGATGACGTGTAATAAAAAGATATGCCTCGAGAATCAGTTTTAAGCAATGTAGGTAAGTTGTGGATTACAAACTCTAAGTATGATAAATCGATGTCTTAAGAAAGAAAAGAGATCGGTTATTAAAGCAACCGATTTTTTTTTCCCGTCACTCACAAAATATTTTGATAGGTGTCAAATCAGGCTTCTTAGGCCGCTTTCCGAATTAGAATTACACTAATTGGCGTTCCGAGTTAGATAGCACGATAATGACAGCTGAGGGCTGTCAACAATTCGGAAGGTTTAAACTACATATTTCTTCTTCTTCGTTGGTTAGATGGACACGGTAGCCAGAAGCACTATTTTGAAAATGCCACGTTTGTCTAAAGTTATGATGCGACTCAAAACAAAACAGCACAATTGTCATCTTTGACAGCGCTCAAGCTGGCAGCTAGTAAAAGGCATGGTCGGCGTTATCGCAAGATGGCGTATGTCATGACGTCATCCATGACGATTCACAATACATCGCTATCGCGCTCAGACTTATTCGGTACGGGCGTTAGCACGCTCAAATCGATTACAGCGTAATTCGGAATGCAGCCTTAGATTGTCGCACGTATAGTATGTAACTGACAGATGTCAAGAATGTATTCGTTCGACGGACGGACTGTAGATATTTTTTATCTGTTTGTTTCAGTGTACTAATAATATCCGTCAACAAGTTTCGCATTAATCTCAATTACTTATTGGTATTTAATTTTAGCTTCTATCAATTTTTTTTTTTTTGTTTCCCACCGCACGTTTTCTCCACACATTGACATTGGCAGAATTGTCGACATCGGCACCAATAGTAGTGACTGTACTTTGAAGTTTAATGTCATTGTCAATCATTCAATCTTTAGGCGGGATTGTTTATTTATTTTTGCAGTGATATAGTTTATTTGGTTTTTTTTTTTCTTCGTGGGTAGTGGTGAAGGATACAAGTGCTTTTGTTTGTGTTACGAATTTTCTCGATTTTTGGTAATTTTACAAGTGTGAACTTCAATCGAGACTATTCTTTGTGTTTGTAGTTTAGCCTAAGGTTTGTTTTAACTATAATTTTATATTTTTTTTAAAGATTTTATCCAATATCCATAATGGATAACAAAAAACCCCCTGATCCACCTGATCCCTTTGAATACACTCCGGTGTTAACGGTTTCTCTCCCCAATGACAATGTGCTAGAAAATGCAATGGACTCCGAACCGACAAGTAGAAAAAGATTAGCTACTTCTCCCCCGACTACTATAATAAACCCTCCTAAGTTAATCAAAAAAGAATTTGGAAGGCAATCTTACACGCTAAGGGATAACCCACCCTATATTGTTCACGTTTCTTTGAAGGATGGCCAAACCCCAGGTACTGTACTGCACCCGGTTAAATTTGGAATGTTTTTAACTAAAAATAACTACAGCAACATTCTCCTAGGTAGTGTAAAACGCCTTGGAAGGAACCGGGTGTCAGTCGAGTTCAAGTCACACCAGGATGCAAATAGCTTCTTGTTAAGTAAAACATTAGTACAAAATAATTTTGTGGCTTCGATTCCTCAGTTTAATATAACTCGTTTGGGTCTAGTTAGAGACGTACCAAATGAATGGACAGAAGATGAGGTCATTGAGAATATCAAGGTTCCTGTTGGATGCGGCCCCGTTATAAAGGCAAGGAGAATGAACCGAAAGGTGACCTCTCTGGGTGTTACTGAGTGGAAACCCACTCAAACTGTAGTTCTCACTTTCGATGGGCAAATCTTGCCTAAGCGGGTTTATTGTTTTTATTCTGCTCTTTCGGTTGAGACATATATGTACCCGACTATTCAATGTTTTAACTGTTGTCGTTTCGGTCACACACGTACAGTATGTCGCTCGCAACCCCGCTGTTTCAAATGTGGTCAAGACCACCCAGGTGATGGATGCCAAGTTCCTACTGACTGTGCCATTTGCGTATCCTGTTCTGGCAATCATTACGCTAATGATAAGGTTTGTCCGGAATTGGGTCGGCAGAAGGGCATAAAAGCTCTCATGGCCGAGAAATCTGTCTCATATGCGGAAGCAAGTCAAATTTTTCCTCCAGTCTCACGATCATATGCCGAAGTGTCGAGAATTTCACCTAAATTCAAACCAACAACCACTTCGCCTCAATCCAGTCCAGCTCCCCAAACACCAAAATCATACCGTAAAACGGTCTTTCTCAAACCTAAATCCCATGCCCCTCTTTCACCTAGCTATGATAGGCAGGCTCATCAAGCCCTTACTCAGGATTACTCCTTCTCTCCTTCCCAAAACGGTTGTGCCTTCCCTAGAGAAGGTGCAAGTACTCCTGATAAGCCCGAACACATACTAAATATTATAGCCAATATGCTGATAACGGTATTAGCCAACCCTGCACAATCTTTACCTGACCACGTTGCCAATAAACTGTCTTCAATAGTCCAATACATAAATAATGTTCCATCCCCTGACATTCCTGCAATGGAACGTGAGGAGTATTTCTCCCAGGAAACCTGACCTACTCTTTTTAATTAATAAATTTAAACCATCAGTCTGCGGCATCGCTGAGACATGGCTTCGTTCTGAAAGCAATTTCAGGATCCCGTGTTTCAGTGGTGTTCGCCATGATAGATCAGATGGATATGGAGGATGTGCTTTGTTCATCAATAACAAAGTTTCATTCTCCCAGATCCCTCTACCCTCCGTTGGCGACAACATAAATGTTGTTGCCGTTAAGGTTGAGGGTATAAATCTTTTTTCTTTTTATATTGCACACCCACATTTTGAAGATCTTGTTTTAATTAAAAATTTACTAAGTAATGTAAACGGCCCATTACTTGTTATGGGAGATTTTAATTGTCATCACTACCGGTGGGGATCGGATTCTTGCGATAGTGTTGGTGTAGGTTTAGTGGATATGTTGGATGATCTTGACCTGTGTATTATTAATAATGGCAGTGCTACACGTAGGTCCGGACTAGGGCAATGTAATAGTTGTGTCGATCTGACATTTTGCTCATCCAGCATGGCTAGCCTTTTTATTTGGAATCGTTTGAATATGACCTATGGGAGTGATCACTATCCCATCACAGTCGAAATTCCCTCTAAATCTCTCCCTGATAAAACTTCCCCTCCCTTACTAAAGTACCAACTTAACTCTGTGGATTGGGATCTTTATTCGAAAATTTTAGACCTACGTATCTCCTCCCTCCCATCCATCAATGCTGAGAATGCTCAAGAATGTTTTACGTGTTTTTCCAACACCATATCTGCAACAGCTGATGATTGCTTCCCTCCTAAAAAATCACCAACAGGAAAAATCCCTTCCCCGCCTTGGTGGGATAGGGAATGCAGTACCATGATCAGGGCCAGGAATGAGGCGGAAGAGACTTTTAACCTTGAAATGAACCTGGATAACCTTCTCGCCTTCAATAAAATATTGGCTAAGTCCAGGAAACTAAATAGAAAAAAGAAGAGAGCAGGCTGGGTATCGTTTTGTAATTCCCTAAGTCCATCCACCCCAGCGTCGGTGGTGTGGCAGAGAGTGAAAAGTTTTAGAAACAGTTTAAAACCGTCTCCCACGAACATCTTATCTGAAGATTTGGGGTACCAGTTTTTCACTAAAGTCGCCCCAGTCTATGTTCCTGGTGTAGACGAAATAAACTTTGCAGGCTCTGTAACTTCAAATGATCCTCTTGATAAACCATTTTTCCTTGACGAACTTAAAACGGTTCTTAATTATGTTAAGGATTCTGCACCTGGCGTGGATGGATTCCCTTACTCTTTCATTGCAAAAGCAGGTGTAAAATGCCACCAATATTACCTGGACTTGGTCAATTTTTGTTTCATCTCTGGGTATATTCCTCCAGCCTGGAAGGTTCAAGTGGTTATTCCTCTATTAAAACCCGGCAAGGATCCTAGTGATCATTGTTCTTATCGACCAATTGCTTTATCGTCTATTCTTATTAAACTTCTTGAACATCTAATTAAAAACCGTCTAGAATGGTTAGTTGAACATAGAAAACTGCTCCCAACGACTCAATTCGGCTTTAGGAAAAGTCTGGGTACAACTGATAGTGTGGGTATCCTCACGTCAGAGATCCGACTGGCCCTTAGTAGGGATGAGTCTGTGGTAGCCGTTTTTCTAGATATATCAGCTGCTTATGATTCTGTCCTCCTCCCCGTTCTCAGGCAAAAGCTGCATGAGCTGAGAATACCGGCTAGGATTATTCAGATCATCTGCTCCATTCTTTCAAGCCGCACTCTTCAGCTGAGGATTCCAGGGGAAAACTCTGAACAGAGGGTGACCTGGCGAGGCTTACCTCAGGGATCCGTAATTAGTCCCATACTATATAATATCTACACTTCAGATCTCCCTTCATGCTTAAATTATAATTGTAAAATCCTTCAATATGCTGACGATATTGCATTATTGGTCTCTGGCAGTTCCATAGAGGATGCCGCTCTATCTTTGAATGTCTCTTTATCTTCATTAAACCAATGGCTACTCCATCACGGGTTGTCTTTGAGTGCTCCTAAGAGTACAGCAGTTATTTTTACTCGCAGACGTCTTATCCCCCTGGTACATATTAACATAGATGGTCAAACTATTCCGATCAAGGAAAAGGCCAGGTTTCTGGGAGTTACCCTGGATTCCAAAATGTCGGGTGTCGATCACATCAATAATGTTATTAAAAAGTGTGAACGCTCGGTCTCAGTCCTAAAGGCTTTATCTGGAGTCTGGTGGGGAGCCCACCCATACACTCTAAAATTAGTGTACAATGCTCTGGTCAGAAGTGTGATGGACTATTGTTGCTTCTTACTTGAGCCCTGTAATAAAGAGGCGCTTCGTAAACTAGACGCCATTCAAGCCAAATGCCTTAGGATTGTTGTAGGAGCAATGAAATCGTCACCTATTAATGCCCTCCAGGTAGAATGTGCAGAACCTCCCCTTAACCTTCGAAGACAATACTTAGCAGATCGCTTCCTATCAAAAGTTTTCGCCCTTTCTTCCCATCCCTTACTTCCCATTTTAGAAAAAATCCACCTATCTTTAGAAGTATCACCTTATTGGAAACATAAGTCGTTTCCCCCGCTGATGAATAGGTACAGGGAACTTAAAAGCCTCTCTTCACCTGTTTGTCAGTATCCCACTCTACCAGTATTTTCTTCCGCATACGAGGTGGTCCACTTTAGGCCGAAAGTCGTTTTGGAACTTGGTATTTCAAAGAGCTCCGAGGACGTAAAGGGTGACTTTGATCGAGTCATTGAGAAGTACTGGAGGGGTTGGAATTTATTCTTCACAGATGCGTCTAAATTAACCCCAACAGGATGCACAGGAATTGCAACATACTTCCAGAATTCCAGAATTGCCCTTCTCTTTCAGTGCCCTCCAGAAGTTTCGGTTTTTACAGGGGAATGTATTGGAATTTTAGAAGCAATTAATTACATTAAAACCCATAACATTAAAAATTCGGTCATTCTTTCAGATTCTCGCAGTAGCATTCAGGCATTAAGTCAAAATCAATTAAAATCAAAAATTCATAGTAAAATAATTATAGACATAAAAAATTTGCTCTTCACTTGCTCTAACAACGGTTTGAACATTGAAATAGCTTGGGTTCCCAGTCACTCGGGAATAGGTGGCAACGAGTGCGCCGACTCGCTGGCAAAATTTGCAACATCCAACCCTGTTGACCAAAAACATTATGTCGTTCATAGTTACGACTTACGGACTGACACCAAACTTAAAATGCATAACTCGTGGTCAGCAGGGTGGCAGATAAGTTCAAAGATGAAGGGGGCGTACTACGCCAGTATCCAACCCGACATCCAACGGAAACCTTGGTTTTTTAAATGCACAAAATTATCTAAAAAAACTGTTTCATCCTTGTGTAGGCTGAGACTCGGTCACTGCTGCAGTCCAGTATTTCTTCATAAGATTCGTGTTCGTGACAGTTCCTTGTGCGAATGCGGACTTGATGAGGGTACTCTGGACCATATCTTTTTTTCATGTCCTTCAAATTCTCAATCTTTTGATTTGTACCATAAGCTTCCCAGAATTAAAATCACCCTTCCTACTAACTTCCATTCCCTCTTGACTAACTTTTCCCCTAAACTGATCCAAGTCCTAGCAAAATTTTTAAATGAAAATGATATAAAAATGTAGTCTGGTGTGTAATTTAAAATAATTATAACTTTGTAAATGTCTGTGTCGTTTTGTAGTAGAGTAATGATTAACAAAAAAATAAAAAATAAACTATTTAATAACAACTAACAAAACTTGTCTCGTCCTTTCAGCTAATAACACTAACTACTAACAACTACCTCACGAAACTAAGTCACGAAGTGCAAAGTTCGACGGCTAATCTTGCTGTGTTGCCGTCTCTACATGACACTGGCAGAATAGTCGACATCGGCTCAGTTGCCAAAAGGAAAAAAAAAAAAAAAAATAGTTTATTTGGAATTAAAATAAGGCAATGGACTTTTGTTCATTTGAGCCTACAGAATAAAGATTACCGCTAAAATTAATATAAAAACAAAGATGATAAGCTAGTAATATGATTTGTTTATTCCGTACTAGACATAACCTTAAACGGATTTTCTTTATTAAAACCTATGTTAGATCATTGAGTCATTGTAACATTGAAACTATGAAGTATTTAAACGTAGCCGAAAAGAATGACGCTGCTAAAAATATTGCACAGCACTTATCTCGAGGCACATCACGAAGAGTAAGTTCCTTCCTTCCTTGTTGTTGTTTCCTAGTTTTTCAGAGTGATTGAGGTAGGTCAGCATGGAAAACTATAAGAGGTAGAGGTGTATATCTTTATTCTGAAATCGAAGACTTGGGCCCATAGAACATTTATCGGCCTCTAATACTTTCATACGTATCCATACTGAGATACTAAGCTTAAATGGTTTGTTCCCTGTCCGAATTATTGTGTGTTTAACATTATATTTATGGTTTTCAGCGTGAAGGACTATCACAATATAACAAAATCTATGAATTTGAAGGAGAGGTAATGGGACAAAAATGTCAGATGGTAATGACTTCAGTATCTGGACATCTATTAGCTCTTGAATTTGTTGGTGCATATAAAAACTGGCAGTCTTGCAACCCGCTAGCACTGTTTGATGCACCTGTCTTCAAGTACTGTCCTGAGAATTATGAAAAAATTAAGGTAAGGTGTCTGAAATGTTTTATAGATTAGTTTCATAAAGCAGCTATCACAGGGAGCTCTCTAGCTCTATCCTGTAAAAAGTCAACTTGGAAAGTAATATTAAATTCCCTCTGGAAAATAAGCATGATTGGTCTGATCAACTACATCTACTTTATCAAATCAGAAATGTCTGAAGATTCTCCTTGAACCATCCTTGTTTGTGGTCAGCAAAAATACAAAAATATTATGAAACTGCAGCACAAGATAAAACATTAATAAAATTATACAGGAAGTACTGTGTCAAGTGAATAAGGTAATAACAAGCTTTTTGTTTTTGTTTTAAACAATTCCAATTTAAAAAAAAAAAAACAAAATTTGGCTTCTACAATTTTGCAGAAAACTTTAGAAAGAGAAATAAGGGGTTGTGCTGGTTTGATCATCTGGACGGATTGTGATAGAGAAGGAGAGAATATTGGTTTTGAAATCATTAATGTTTGCACTGCAGTGAAGAGCAACCTCAGAATATTTAGAGCCAAGTTCTCAGAGATCACTGGAGTGTCTGTGTCGAGAGCTTTACAAAACTTAGAACAACCAAACAAGAATATCAGTGATGCTGTTGATGTGAGACAAGAGCTGGATTTAAGGATAGGTAATAAATTCATTATGTATCTACCCAAAAGTGATGGAAAAATAAAGCTTCTTGTAAAAAGGTTGTTGATGCTTACAGGTGCAGCATTTACAAGATTCCAAACATTACGTCTGCAAAAAGTTTTTCCAAGGAAACTAGCAGAAAGTTTAGTTAGCTATGGTTCCTGCCAGTTTCCAACACTAGGCTTTGTTGTTGAGAGGTATAGAGCTGTGGAGAATTTTGTATCTGAACCGTTTTGGAAGATAAGAGGTCTGTTTTCTCAACTGAATGAAATTTTATGTAATTTTAAAACAACTGAACTGATACAGAACTGTTCTAATGTCTTGCATTATTTATTTGGTTTCAGTTAACCATACAATGAACAATCTAAGTGTAGATTTCATATGGGAAAGAATCCGACTGTTTGACCGAAATGCCTGTCAACTTTTCCATGACATTTGTCTTGAGAACCCACAGGCTAAGGTTTGCGAAGTAAAGACCAAACCAAAGTCCAAGTGGAGACCTCTGCCCCTGGACACAGTGGTGAGTAATGAGAAATGATCATAGACTATTGTGATGAATTAGTTCAGGGTATTGCCAAAATTCTACCGCATCCACAATCCCAGTTAACAATATTAAATCCAATGCAACATTTGCAAAGCCTTGCTTGATAATAACTTCATCTGTGAACAGTATTTTACTTGTCCAGGAACTTGAAAAACTAGCTTCAAGAAACTTAAAAATCAACGCAAAAGAAACAATGCGATTGGCAGAAAAATTGTACACCCAAGGTTTTATCAGTTACCCACGTACTGAGACAAACGAGTTTCCTAAAGAGATGAACTTAGCCCAACTGGTGGGTCATCAGACTGGTGACCCTAACTGGGGGTCATTTGCACAGAACATCCTTGATACCGGGGGCCCAACGCCGCGGCAAGGAAATAAGAGCGATAAAGCCCATCCACCTATACACCCGACGAAATATTCAAACAGTAAGATTTTGTTATTTTTGAACTCAAAATTGAATACTAAAATGATTTGCTCGTTTGTTTTGCTTTCGGTAGCACTGCAAAATGCTGCGAATAATATAATTGCATATTGTATCACTGATAAAACAATTAAGTAATTGAAAATGCTGCCTTGACTATCTGTAACTACGAACTGTTATGTTTACTAAAGGCATATTAATAAATAAATATCTTTATATTTACACAGGTTTATCAGGTAATGAACAGCGACTATACGAATTCATAGTGCGTTCTTTTCTCGCGTGTTGTTCGAAGGACGCTCAGGGCCAAGAAACCACGGTGGCTATAGAAATAGCCAACGAAAAGTTCAATGCAAGTGGCCTGATGATCACAGCGAGAAATTATTTGGACGTATACCCTTATGATAAGTGGTCGTCAAAGGAAATTCATGTTTATGAAGTAAGAGTTAAAGTTGAATTTTGCATAGCACAGGTTTAATAAGAAATAATTATGATTTATAATGATAAATTTGTTTTAGAATGGGCAAACCTTTAATCCAACGAGTATTGATATGTTAGATGGTAACACCTCACCTCCGAATCTATTAACAGAAGCTGATCTCATTGCTCTTATGGAGAAACATGGAATTGGTAAGATTTCTTCTCTGGCAACCATTTACGCCGTTCAGAATACCACTATCACATAGTATTGTTACGTAATTCAATAAACAATATTTAAATTGTTACACTAATCTGCATCGTTACATGACCTGACCAAGACAATGTTTGGACTTTAAAATAGACCGTGACTTCCGAGTTTGTTTCAGTGTTTCTTCTCAGAGTAGGTACTTAGTCAGATACGAAACATCGCCCTCAGACAGTAAAAAAAGAATTGACTTGAAAATGTGTTTGTAAGACCTACTTATAGAAATAAATATATTTTATCATCATTTACGTATTCGGCCCAGTCTATTACAAAAGGTAGGTATTCTGTGAAAATAGGTCCAAAGATTTTATTGATCCTAGCTCAAAAGAGCCTAAAGCCTAGGCTTAGAGATGGATGTCTAATTGGCTACAAGGAGACATTACAAGGAAGGATTTTTGTCCGTAGCTCGGAACTAACAGTCACGCAGCATGACAATTCATTTTTTCCCAGGAACGGACGCGACACACGCCGAACACATAGAAACTATAAAAAACAGGTCGTACGTAGCTCTGGCTGACGCTATACACTTCGTGCCCGGTTTACTGGGTATGGGGCTGGTGGAAGGGTATGATGCTATGGGCCTCACGATATCCAAGCCGCATCTGCGCGCGCAGCTTGAGGCAGACCTAAAAGCTATTAGCGAGGGTCGTAAGCAGCCGCAAGTTGTGTTAGCTGAGCAGGTAACGAGACTTGAATAAAATTTAGAAACCTGAAATCGCATGTCATTTGAAAACAGTAGGCTTTCAGAAGGCCGTCATAAGACCTTGTGAAGGCCGCCATAAGACCTTGTGAAGGCCGCAGGAATCCACTGGATGCGAGAAGCACAGAACCGTTGCATGTGGCAACGCTTGAGGAGGAAGGCCTATATCCAGCAGTGGACGTCTTTCGGCTGAAATGATGATGAGGTTTTCAGAAACTGAGCGAGGTTAACTATCACATTTGAGTTACAACTGTTTTTAAGCCTCTCTACTAAAACTGATGTAACAAAAAGGCTAAGTTTAATAAAACCTATGTAGATAGACAGAGTTAACAGAAAACTCCAGGTAGTCACAGAAGAGCGTTCTATCTAGTCTGAAACTACACAATTTATTGTAATATTTGGTAACCAATTCAGATTTTTACGCGCTGGGTATTTTTTCCATACTATTGTGCTCATTCTTCTTTGTAATAAAAATCGAACCTGGAGAACTCAAGAAAAATCACTATTTACTCATTAAAGACGAATTTTAAGCATTTATTTTATTGTAGGTAGCAAAGTACAAGGAAGTTTATCAGACAGTGGCTTTGGAAGCGAATAAAATTGACGCAGCACTCGCGGAAAGGTTCAGTGAACAACCTAATGAGTATATCCCTTCAGCTGAGGCACTACCCGTCAACATGCCTGCAGGTAACTTAAAACTAACTGCACAATTTATTAAACTCAAGCAAATTTGAACTTAATAAACACGTGAACAAGGTTAATTTTAGAACACCAAAAGGTGTTTAAAACTATAAAATCGAAATCAATAAGCTTAAGCATAATATAGGCGAGTGCGATATTGAATATTGGACTCTCCAAGGGATGTTGAACGCGTATTATCACGGTGACGGTGGGTGAAGACTTCAACTTTTAATTATGGGTTTTGTGGAGTCAAGCAGATGTCAAAGCTAGTCATTCAAATGGCCGATGATTCGGACGCATGTGCACTGATAATAAAACTATTATAATCTTTATTTACTATATTAACAACCTAATGATTTAAAATTACTACAATTTATTTATGAAATGTTTCAGCTCTAAAATGTCCAAAATGTGGGTCAGACATGGTTGTAAGACAGAAAAAGAACAATGCAGATGATTTATATATCAGTTGTATGTCATATCCTAACTGTAAGAATGCAGTGTGGTTGCCGACTCTAGTCAAAACGATACAAGTGTTAACTGACTCTTGTCCTATTGTAAGTATCTTTAAATTATTCGCAGTAGTAATTACTCAAAAGCTTAAAGACCTATTGTTGATTTTTCGATTATGAAACATTTTTTATTAATTTGTACCATGTTCTCTATGCAGTGCGGGCCAAACTATAAAATGTTGAAATTCCAATGGAAAAACAACCAACTAAGTCACATATATCCTGCCCCACACACTGGATGTATCGGTGGTTGCGACACAACATTCTTAGAAATGCTAAGAATAAACCCTGCAAGTGTGAGACTGGGCACCGACACCAGAACTCAAGTAACAAATAATACAAGACAACCAAATGTGAATACTAATTGGATACAGCAAAATAATAGGTCAAATAGTAATAGTAACAGTCCCATCAGTACAATTCCTGTCGCACCAGCACGACAAACGCAAATAAATACTGCCAATACAAACACAGCACCGCCAAGGCAATTTGGACCTCCACAACCAGCGAGTAGAGTTCAAAATACAAATACAAATACAATGAACAATCAGCCGAGGATGCCCGTTCCAGGGAGTAGTGACAATGGCGATAATAATGTGCTCTGTGGTTGTAATAAAGCGGCGATTCTATTAACTGTGCGGAAACAAACTGCGAACCATGGTAAGTTTTTGTAACATTATTGTTATGGTCAAAGTAGCAGAACACTTGGCTTGACCTTTCGCGCTAGCATACACACCAAATGTATACTATAAATGCGGAAGTAACTCTGTGTGTCTGTTACCTTTTCACGCCTTATCTGCTGAACCGATTTCAATGAATTTTGGCACACAGGTAGACCATGGCCTGGGCTAGGGATAGGATAGCGAAAGCTAGTATTAAATAAAAACAACTGTTGCATTTCAGGAAAACAATTCTACAAATGTCAAGCAGGCAGAGAAAATGGCGGTTGCGACTTTTTCCTTTGGGCGCCCGAGAATGATAGTAACATAGTGCAAAACCCTTACGATACTCCGCCAACCAGCACTAATTCTTGGGACAGTAATGAACAATCCAGTAATGCTTCTACGACGAGGGGTTGGGGCGCAGCGCCCAGTCACTCGCGCGACAGTGGTAATAGCAACGATGATGTTATGTGTGACTGCGGAATGCCTTGTAAAAAGTAAGTAAAAAACAAATTCGAGACGTGTCGTGGGACACTCGGTTGGATCGTAGTTCCTTTCGCTGTATAATAAGTATTAATACAGAGCCAACCAGTATGATATTTTAGCAGCTAAAAACTTATACTAGATGGCTCTGTACTAAAAAACATTTGACACTTGAAACTTGAGACCTTGAAACAGACTTTTTCAGGCATAACGGTTTTTCGATACGTGACGACTTCTACCAGTCAACTCCTACTGCAAGCCGTGTTAAAGAACTTCGTACCAAAAATATTGCAAAAATAAAAAAAACACGGCCGCGTCTGAAAACTTTATAACAATCTCAATTTCAAGTATACAGTTCGTGGTAGTTATTTTAGTTCAAACTCAAATTTGACGCCAACAACTGCATCAGACTGCTTGAAAAGTGAGCTTGTTTTGCGGACGATTCGAGCATCAGAATATCTTGTTATTATGTCGTTATACGTTCTATCGTCGACAACTCCTAATTTGCGACTTCTGTTACAGAATAACGGTGCAAAAGGAAGGTCCTAATAAAGGTCGTCCTTTCTACTGCTGCGTGAAGGATATGGGTTCAAGATGTAACTTCTTCCAATGGGCTGACAGCGGATCTACCACAGGTAATCTATACATATTATAAATTAAAGTCGCTTTTCGTGTTTGTCTGTATGTCCGTGTTGTTTTTCTAAACTACGCAACAGATTTTGATGAGGTTTTCTCCATTGTTTAGAGAATCTATTCCGGAACGTTGTGTATAATACGTTAATATTAAAGTTACATAAAACAAAGAAATCTCAACGTTTTGTCAAGTCGTAAAAACCGTGCCAAGCAGGAGCGGGTCGCTATTAATAAATAAATAATAATAATATTTCTTTATTTCAAATAAAAAGTGACAACATTGTTACAGACATTAATTACATTTACAACTTACAGAAGAAGTGGTACTAGTCTTAACCATAGGTCCCCTGGCTCCCAAACTAGGTTTATACCTGTGACTTGGGAGTCGGTGTTCCTCCATTGTAAAAGTCGTTACGAATGTCGTTGGTTATTAAAAAATGAGGTGAAACGACGAAACGAAAGTAGGAAAACAAAAGGCACTTTTTTATTGAGACGAAGTACAAAAACAACAATCATGAAATGAGTGGGAAGGTGTGTTGTGAGAGACACACACGCACACCATGTGTGAATATGTGTGTATTTGAGAAGTGTGTGTTTGTGTGTTTGAGGGGTGTCAAGTCTATGTATGGAGATGAGATGTTTGTGTTGTGTTGGACTATTGAGTAGGAGAGAATAGAAGGTATTCTATATCGTCGTAGTTTTTTCCCATCCAGTCCCAGTTTTAATAGGTATATTTATTCCACAATTTTCGATATTGCACCTACCACTGTTTGTCTCTGCATCACTCAAAAGTTGACTGGTAGAAAAGGCCTCTGTACATTTTGTGTGCTTAAAGTGTTAAATAAATAAACCACGCTTTCCTGAGATTTTACATTTGTGTAAATTAAGTTTTTGTATCGCGAGCAGTTTATTGATCCCGTTATATAGTTTTCGACTAAGATAAGAGAACCGGTGTTCGGCAAAGGTGATACCACCTTTGCCGAACACCGGTTCTCTTATCTAATATAAGTCTTACAGGTGAAAAAAAAAAATCTAGTTGCGATGTTTTCTCAGTATACACTGAAGCACAAACAGTTTCCTTACTGAAAGCACTTCGCACTCTATGTAAAGCTCTTCTGTCCCCTTTGACGACACGGTTGGCGCAGTGGCTGAGCGATCGACTTCTGCGCAACGTGTCGCGGGTTCGATACCCGCACGGAACAAATATTTGTATGATCTGCAAGTAGTTGTTCCGGATCTGGGTGTTACTGTATATGAGTTTCTATGTTTGTAAACGCACCCACGATACAGGAAATTCGTAGTGCAGGACAAAGTTTAAAAAAAAAAAAGATCCCCATCTGTCTGTCCTGCAATACGTTACTTTGAGAACTGCCCTTTGTGCTCTCTCTAATTTAAGGAAGTAGGTCTTACGGGCTCCACCCCATGGAGGCAGGCAGTACGCAAGAAGTGACTGACACAATGACATGTAGATCAACCTGAGAGTATTTGTGTCAGCTGAAAAGCGAAGTTTCTTAAAAATGTAAATAAGTTACCGCATTCTTGCTACCAAGTTGTCTACGTAATTGTACCAGTTTAAATGCCTGTCTATCAGCACACCCAAGTATCATATTAGGAGTTATTGCTAGAGCAGGTCACGTGCATGAGAATTATTGAGTGCTCTGAGCGGTATGACCTTTAATAACAAGGGGTATGTTGAGCTGAGATTTTTTGCTTATAGAAAAGGTTACTATTAGTTAGTTTTTTTCTATAATTAATGTAAGAAGATGTTTCGCGAGCCAATTCATTACCGGGTCTAATGCTGTTCAGTTTATCTCTAGTCCGTGCCATGTATAAGTGCTGTGTCATCAGCGTAGGTAAATACATAGCAATTAGTGAGGGCTAGAGAACACAGGTCATTAATATAGATGAAGAAGAGCGTTGGAACCAGAATGCTTCCTTGTGGGACACCGTAATCAATGCTTACCTTATCACTCACCACTTCGCCAATCTTTACATGTTGGTATCAGTTTTTGAGGTAACTTGTATAAATTTCCAGTGCTATACCGCGTACACCCATGCGCTCCAGTTTCGATAAAAGTATTGGGATAGGGACAGTCTCAAAGGCTTTAGATATATCCAAAAATATTCCCAGACACTTTTGGCCAACCATCCATATGTCTAGTGAATAATAATGTTGTTAATAGTAATGCCTGAACACATGACATAACATCACGCGTGTATCCTCACGGGGTAGATCGAGGTCTGTACACATATTCCGCCAGTTATTTTTACCACTTCAGATTATTTTTTGTTTTGTAGATTGGGGTAGCAGCAGCAGTAGTAGCAGCAACCGCGGCAGAGGGCGCGGGCGGGGCGCGGGGCGCGGAGGCGGGCTGGGCCGCGGGGGCGCCGGCCGAGGCTCAGGCGGGGCCAGGCTGTGCAGCCTGTGCCGACAGCCCGGACACACAAGGGGACGATGCCCTAATGCGGAGTAGACTACCTCAAGTCAATAATCCGACGTGAATAACAGTTTCAGTGACTACGAATACCAAAAAGAATTTCGGCATCAGTATAGTGATGATTACAAAGCGTTTATACGCCTGGTTTTGTAATTCTATCATTGGTTACTACTGTTGCAATTAATTTTGTTACTTGCCTGGTTGGTCTCGAAATGTAAATAAAATTTGAACAGAGGGTAGATATAAATCCCAGTCATCTGTGATGTTAAACAAAGCGCTATCCTATATTCAATGTGTAAATAAGGCGGCAGGAACTGCTGATGTTCTTCATACTTAATATGTTTGTATATTGCGATGAGATTTTTTATATTTTGTAAGATGTTTAAAGTTTTTACTATGTAAGTAAAGATATTTTAATACATCTATTTGTTTTTTCTATTGAATTTAGTTACTCTTTTTACCCCACTGCCAAGGAAGGGTTATGTTTTTAACGACTGTTGATCAAGGAACAGTTCTTCAACAGAGATACATAGTACGTGAGGTGTGCTAACCCTGTAATCCAAAGAGTAGATTAAGTATGTAATCTTATCACCCGGAATCCGTAGCGAGTAGTCAGAATAGTAGTCAGAACTCAATATCACGCCTGTATTTCGTGAAGGGTCGGCAGAGGTGTAATATTACACCGACAAGATTAAATTAAATCAAATCAAACACGAATTTTCTTTAAATAAATCATTTTATTTACACAACAGTGGAGACCTTTGCCCAGAAGTAGGAAATTTAAGGCTAATACAAAAAATACACTACATTTATTCATATCTTAAAATCTAACACTTCATGACCATTTCTTTTTACTGCCCTTCTGTTTCAAATTACCTAAACTCTGTGCTCTCTGCAACTCTTGTTGTTCTGCCTCTACTGTTTTATCAGTCATCATGTCCAATAATATTTCGAACTTCAATCTTAGCATATTGTTCTCTTCTTCTAGTCTTTCTAGCTCGTTTTTGAGACGAATGTTCTCTTTGTGAGCAGCGCCAGCTTTGCCAGAAGCTGGGAAAATTAAAATAGTTTGCTAATTGTGCTGGCTGATAATGATGAATCATTAATTACAGGATAATTATATTGAAAGGATATTGTTATTGTACAGAACATAATGATAACCCTCATTTGTTACGCTATACCAGGACATGACCAGGACCTGTAGAATCCTCAAAGCGTAGGAAATCTCCTTTGATATTCTTTCACAACCAAAAAATTAAAAGGCAAACTCATAATCGATTATAGGTACTTACTCTTCAATAATCTTTGAAAAGTTAATGTTAACTGCTGTACGAGGGGTGTTCAATAAATAGTGAGAATGAGTAAGACGGAATTATCTTTTATTATATGTTATTTTATTTTTCGACGTAGTCACCTTTCAGGTGATTTACATCAATGCTTTCAGGTTTATACACTTTGTATATCTTTTCTCTAATCCTAAAATTCCCTTTCTAAAAAAATCTTCTTCCTGATCCCTTAAAAAATCATTTACGGCGGCGACTACTCCGTCATCATCTTCGAATTTCTGGCCCCTGAGATGTTCCTTTAAGCGCAGAAATAGATAGAAATCACTAGGAGCAAGGTCCGGTGAATATTTATTTATTTAAACTTTTCACACTCAAAAAAGTACAAAGGCGGACTTAATGCCTTAGGCATTCTCTACCAGTCAACCAAGGGTGGTGAAGAGATTAGATGGCAGGTGCTCTATATGAGAGGAACAAGGATAAATTTAAAAAAAAGTATTCTAATTCATTATAACTAAAATAGGTACAACAGTACAAACTACATACACATACATACATATTTACTATAATATATACCCATATTATATATATATACATATATACGAATTCAAGGGAGAGAGGTGTTGAGATGACTCTACTCTATTTATTTTGAAAATAACTCCGCAATTTCCGCTTTAATGCATACCGACTGGTGGTCGTCCTGATATGCATAGCGCATTCCAAAGAAGAATGGACTGAATATGAAAGGAAGAATGAACAAAGTCAGAAGTATGAGAAGGACAGAGTAGGAGAAGATTGTTAGAAGAACGCAGATTCTTAGTGTGTGAAGAACATAGATATTGGAAGTGAGACACAAGATATGAAGGAGGAGTGGGAGAGTTGAGAAGGGAGAAAAGCGTGGTCAAAGCGCGCAAACTTCTCCTTTGACGAATGGACATCCATTTGAG
Organism: Agrochola lota; assembly: GCA_947364205.1. Lineage (NCBI taxonomy): Eukaryota > Metazoa > Arthropoda > Insecta > Lepidoptera > Noctuidae > Agrochola > Agrochola lota. The sequence goes on along the minus strand of OX376223.1, from coordinate 7,965,864 downwards.
CTCAGACCTATAGCTAGACACATGGTCATATTTTCTAAGGTTGAAAATGAACCGGATACAGTTGTTGAGCAGTCTGTCGAGCTTATCCAGCGAAATCGCATTCAAGTCAAAGTAGCACACGTCACCATAGTCGACGATAGGGAAAATCAAAGTCAGCACAAGCATAGTCTTCGTCTTAGCAGGCAAAAAGTTTCTCAGACGATACAGCGACCGCAGAGTACCGTTGACCCTTTGACTAACATTAGATACTTGGCGTTGCCAGCTAAGTGTCGAGTCAATATGCAAACCGAGATCTTTCACCGTAGGGCTAATAGGTATGACGGTATTATTAAAAATTAGAGGAGGAAGAGAGCTAAGTGCCACCCTACCCATCATGCGCGAGCTTCCAATTATAATGGCCTGACACTTTGAGGGGTTTACTGACACCCCAAAACTATCAGACCACTTCTTGATAGCATCTAAATCTCGGTTTACATCTGCTATAGCGTCCGACAAACTCTCTACCCGCTCAGCTGTATATAATTGAAGATCATCGGCATAAAGATGATACGAACACCGAAGGCAGTGAGTTATAAAATTAATGAAGATGGAGAATAATAATGGAGAAAGAATACCGCCTTGTGGAACACCAGCATCCAGGTCGCGCCAACTCGATGAGCTCTCATCAACGCGAACCGACTGCTGACGTCCACGAAGATAAGACGAGAACCATTTCAGAGCCTCGGACGAAACCATAAGATGAGAAAGGATAGAAAGGAGAATATCGTGGCTGACGGCGTTAAAGGCGTTGGAGAAATCAATTAATACCAAAACGGTAACCTTGGTATCCTCCATCGCTTCTCTAACATCCCCAGTCACTTTAAGGAGAGCGGAGGCTGTACTGTGCCCAGGCCTGAATCCAGACTGAAAAGAGCTAACAAGGTTGTTCCGGTGAACAAACCCCGTAAACTGCTTGTGTACGCAGGCCTCAAGCACTTTAGACAGGAACGGGAGAATGGAAATGGGACGAAAGTGACTAGGTAGGGAGGGATTTGAAATTTTAGGGAGTGGGCGTACATAGGCCATACGCCACGGGGATGGGAATTGTCCGGAATCAAGCGAAAAGTTGATGATATGGGTAATTGGAGCGAGAAGGCTATCCAGGATCCAAACGACCATACTACGACTGATGCCGTCATAGCCCACAGCCTTGGATTTTATGGACAGTGATCTTTTTAATTTCGTCCAAGGTGACCGGAGAGAAGCGAAATGGTTCTATGATGGGACTAGCTAGGCCAGTAATGTAGTCGACCGTCTGGGACAACATTTGGGAATCCAAATGACAAGTGGTTGTGAAGTGACGGTTGATATCATCAAGGCCAATTGTATTAGGAAAATTCACATGACGTGGTCTGCCAATACCAAGAGTACCAAGGAACTTCCAGATATCAGCAGGTGAAGAAGAAGATATATTCTCGAGAATATGGCGGCGTTTAGCGTTGCGTATCATCTGATTACACCGATTTCTAGCAGCTTTGAAAAAGTTCCGATTTTCTTCACTACGATCCTTTTTAAATTTACGAAAGGCCCGATCTCTGCGCCTCATCGCCTCATCGCAAATATGGTGGATGTTCCATCAAATCGAAGCCAGCTTCTTGAATGGCAGCCATCGCAACTCTGGACTTGTGCGCAGGGGTGTTATCTTGGTGAAACAAAACAACTTTAGCGAGTTTGCCACGCCGTTTCTTGCGTATTTCCTCACGCAACTTTGTTACTAGTCCTGCGTACATAGTCCCCGTAATAGTGTCTCCATGAATGAGATATTCGATCATTACCACCCCTTGGCTGTCCCAGAAAAGAGAGCCCATGATCTTTCCGGCGGATGGAATCGCCTTAAATTTCTTTGGAGTTGGAGATGACGGTCGCTTCCAAGTCATGGACTGTTGTTTCGTTTCCGGGTCATAATGGTGAAGCCATGTTTCGTCCATAGTTATGAATCGAGCCAAAAATCGGTCAGGATCTTGTTGTAACAAATCCAAACAGCTTTGTGAAATTCTCAGTCGAGTTTATTTCTGCGCGTCAGAAAGCATTCTGGGCACCCAGCGCGCTGACACTTTTTTCATACCCAAATGGTCGTTTATAATATTATGGACACTTCCTATCGAAATCTTTACTTCTTCAGATATAAAACGAACAGTAACACGACGATCCACCAAGACAATATTTTCAAATTTTTTAATCATTTGTTCAGTCACTGCCGATATGCGGCGTCCCGTTCGTGGGTCGTCGTTAGTGGAAGTTCTTCCTCGCTTGAACTCAGCACACCAACGCGCAACCGTAGAATATGGAGGAGCATGAACCCCTAATGTTGCTTTCAAGTCTTGATTTACCTGTTCCGTAGTAAAAAAATTCAAGCAGAGATATTTTATTACCGCGCGAACTTCAATTTTATCCATTTTTAAGAACACGTTCCGAAACGACGCAAACAATAGACTTCTACTTTTAAAAAACAAAAGAGAATTAATTGCTTTTTTTATTATCATCTTAACTAATGTCTGGGCTATGCCTTCCAGTATTTATTTATTTTCTTTCCAAGGAGAATGTATCGCATTCTCACTATTTATTGAACACCCCTCGTATGTTGACGACTAATAGAGTAAGGAAGGAAAAGACGTGTTGCGCCCCCAAATAAATGGGGATAGGGACAGGAGAGTGATAAGCTGTATGTATATTTACCTGGAATCCATTGTCCATCTTCAAAAGATATTTCGAAGTCCCCCAATTTCAACTTCAATGGGCTCACGTCGAGAGATAATTCTTTCGACGCATAATCGCTACCAAGCTCATTTTTCAGCACCGTAGTATCTTGTTTTCGCACCGGAATAGTTTTTGGTGAGAATTTATTACTAAATAGAGGCATTTTTCCGCAATCACTATAACATAATATTATTATGTCATCGTGCCATAACAACAAACAGTTGCTTAGCAACGCATACACAAACAAAACGAAGGAGTCATGGTATAATACTATACTTCGGAGTGTTTCCATGATGTCAAAATAAAATGCCTTGCTTTATCTGCCTCAGAAGGAGGGTAATGTTTTCAGAGTGTATGTTTTTGGAGTATAAATTATTTTAAACCATCGTATGAACATTCAAATGCGCCAGTAACTACTTAGATGGTAAAATAAAAGCCATTTTATTTCCTTATCTCTATATTTTTTTTTTTTTTGCAAAAAGGTCAACGCCCTTTTTTTGTTGTTACTAACATCAATGAATGAGCTCAAACTTGTGCAACAAGTAAAGTTATCTCTTCTGCATGAACTACTTAGAGCTAGTGTAATCTAATAATCTACTGCCTGCGAGGGTCTAGGTTTATGTTTGTGGTTATCAAAGAGATTAATTTAAATGTCTTTGGTGGTTATTCATACAAGAAACCTTAAACATTTGACATTATAATTACGGCAAACTATGCTTCCGCGTAGGCCATGAATTAGGTATTCATGGCCTACGCGAAAGCATAGTTTTTCTTTTAGAAACTTTACGTTATTATAACTAACTACCTGCGCCCCGCGGTTTCACCCGCATATGTCTCGATCCCGTGGGAATGTCGGGATAAAAAGTCACTCAGCCCTAACTCAGCTCATGGTCTACCGAAGTGCCAAATTTCATCCAAACCCGTTCAGCAGTTTTAGTGTGAAAGCGTAACAAATAAACAAAATCACTTTCGCATTTATAATAATTTAGGATGTTAATCCTCCTGCTGGGGTTGCGGGTTTGTCCGAAAGGGATATCGCGGCCCCGGTACACGTGCAACGGAAGGAACACGGGTGGGTTTTAGTCAGTAAAAGTCTGACACGCCCTCTCGCTCTGCCCAGAGCGGGAGAAGTCATTTGATGATTTCCCATGCTCAAAAAAAAAGCATGTTAATCCTATAAGAAGCCAAGTGGGGGTAGCACGGAAAGGAAACGATTGAAATAAGTTGAAAGATTTAATTCTGTTTATCAATTTTGATGATCCTGGTCACGTATGGGCACTATCTTTATGATACGCAGTGAAATACAATGACTTTTAAATAGTCATAAAATAATGTAATAATTAATACGTGTGTCGGTACTCGATAGATAGTGATACACTTATTAGTTTGATCCTTACAAGACTGCCATAACTTAAATTTTAATCAGTGGCAAAAGCCATAATGACTCTTCAGTTATTAACACCAAAAAATCAATGTATTAATACTGTTAATTCGAGAAAAAATTAAACATTACAAAAATACACAAAGTTAAATAAATAATACAGAACAATTGTATAATAGTAATAAATAGTGGAATTTCTTAATAAATTATTTTAAAAAATTATTGCTTGTTCTTATTGTACATGCAGTGTAAAAGCTGCATTATTATGTTTTCAGTCTAATTAACATCACAGCTGGAATGATTAGAATTATGGAGCCGATGGTGTATGTGATCATCGCGCCTGAACACCAGTATACTGTAACAAAACAAGTATTTGTTAATATCGAAGACCAATTTGGCCTAGATACGTGGTAACGGCCCCGACTCAAGAATCGATTGTCGTGCGATGGAAGCGAAGCAGTCGCGCACCTTACTTTGTTTTTGTAAATAAGTTCGTTCAAAAACAGTCTATAAAAACATCGCAAGAGAATTACATAGAATCAAAATCGAAGACATGATTGGTGACATCTACCAATCCTCCAAACTGCACAAATGTGCGTGGTGGTGGATTTGGCTCTTGCCGCGCCGTGACAAAAGTAAGCCCTCGTATCCGCGGGCGATTTTTTAACGTGCACTGCATTTTCAACACGCACTGGTTGAAAATCCAACAGTATAATTTTTTTGACGCGTTAGGATGCACTCAATGGTCAACACCGAGAGTTGAAAATCGAGTGCGCGATAAAAAATCGCACGTGCGTACCTGGGCTAACTCTGATAGAGCATGAAAAACATTATGCATGATTAAAGCGCAGGCCACACTGCAGCACTGAGAATGAGAACGAAGCGAAAAGAAGCTAAGTTCGTTTAGCTTTCTTCCGCGTCCGCGTCTTTTCATACTTCGGTTCACACCGCATACTAAGCGAAAAGAAAATTTAAGTATGAAAAGATGCGGAGGAAAGCTAAACGAACTTAGTTTCATTTCGCTTGGTTCCCAGTGTGGCCTGCACTTAAACAACGGGAAACTATTGTAGTAAACACATACAGCGCCATGAGTATTGGGCTATTGACAACTTACAATCATATCAAAGATAAGGATATATTGTGAATGAAATAACGAGGTCAAGTGCTTCCGCGGTATGCCTTACGAATACCGAACGATACCCAAGATCTTGACTTACTTAGAAAAAGATAACATGGAATCCAAGAAATATATTATTAGATGAGGTAGAAAAGTTCAGAGTTTTCCAGAACTGGCCTTAGAGGGGTCAGACCAAGAATGAAGCGGTCCATTGAACTAGTCAAGGTAGTAGGGAAAATTAGGATGTTTTCCGATCTTAAAGAATGGCCATGTTGACCCTCACTCAGTATGGCATGGAAGAGAGACCTTCAATTTGGAACTTATGAAGTTTAGTGAAAGACAATTTCAATGCCCCTGCATTACAGGTTAATGTACAAAAAAAATAGTTACCTGATGATGCGAGTAGCGGTCCTGCGGCTCGTGCGAGTGCCCCGAGCGAGCGAAGCGTGCCCAGCACTGCGCCGCGCGCTTCGCTCGGCGCCTTGCCCGCCGCCATTGAAGTCATGCAAGACACCGCGAACGCCGTTGCTGTGACAAATCAAAATAAATAATTAGAGGCAAAAAGTAAAAAAATGAAAACAATGGTCAAGGATGGCTAGAAATGTAAGCTTTGAGAACAAGAAGGACCGTTTTTAAAGTTTGGTGCAAATGTTTTTTTTTTTTTTTTCAAGCGCAATATTTAAACATCTTTCGTTAATTTACAGTACTTGCAGTGAAAATTTTGCCGATGACTCGATGCATCGCCTAGAAGGCGTAGTCAGTTATATCTAAGATTGCCATCTCTAAAATTGGGAACCAGGACACGACGCGTGAAAACCCCGGATTTTAGAGCCCAGAACCCGGACATGTCAACAGGTTTGTTTTAACCTCATTGTAATATAAAACTGTTGAAAATGTCATATCTTCAATCTAATCACCTTTTTATTTATTTTCAGACCTTAAAATTAAATTTTGTCATCTTTTATCATCATTTTAAATGTACCCAACAAAACAGAATTTTATTACCTACAGTTATGAATGATGAATGAATGAATGAATGAATGAATGAATGAATTATTTATTCGGTATAATTATTTAGTCGGTTGATCGTGGCGTGCGGGCACAGTGCGTGTGTCGCGGGCGGCCCAAGACTTTAAATTTTTAAACCCGGACTACAAATGAAGCACCGCCCCGGACGGACCCCGGATGCCCTCTAAACTAGGACAAATCCGGGGAAACCCGGACGGATGGCAACCCTAGCTATATCAAAACAAAGAATTTAGTTCTTAAGTATAATACAAGGCACTTACATAATGCGAATAGAACGAGTCCCACCCAGAGCCAGTAAATAGGCGCAAACAAAGGCGGATGCGGTAACGCGGCGAAGGCGACGCTCAAGAAAGAAGCCGGGGTTAATGCTAGCGCTCCGCGTGCAGCAACCTCTGCGCCGCGAGCACCTAGCCTACGAGCCGCGCCGCCTTGCAGCACCGCCATTATCAGCCCTAGAAATTGGGTACATTGGAGAAATAATGTCCTGTTATTATGTGTTCACCTAATCTGTCGTCAATCTATCAAACTGATCAAAAACCAAAACTGAACTCGAAACTGATCTATCAATCAGTCAATCTGTGTGAATTTTATTGATTAATGTATGAAATTAAGTAGATGAAATAATGTTATATCAGACTAGGTGAGGTATCACAATGAAATTGGGAAAGTTACATAAGAGTATTTACTTCTTCTCTAATCAATTTCTTTCGAGTTTCGCAAATCGATTAATCATACTCATTGGAAACATTTCGCACTCATGCAGCACAAATTATTGTCATCAAAAAATCACTAATTACGAATATTAAAACGTTTATTATTAAAACAAAGATAACTTACCCATAACTAAGAACATTTTGCCCTGTTGCATAGCTGTGTACTGGAAGGTGTGATGCGTTAAGAATGTAAGAGTAAACTCGAGACCCGAGTATGTAAATAAATATAGAAAATAGATCAGTCCCAGCTTCGACAGTACTTCACTCTGATGGTGTGAAAGATTTTTAACAGCAGTGAACCTTAGTAGATGCCAAGGGGAGACGAAATCCACGGATTTAGACAGACTGAACGATAAAGGTGCTCTTTTATCCTGAAAAATACGTTGTGTTAAAGCAGAAGGAACATATAATAATTTAACAACCGAAACGTTAAGCAAAGGTAATACTTACTTTAGACAATGTCTCCGGAATAAAAAAAAATACTAAGAGTATATTAGCAAGAGAAAGAGACAGCGCATATAAGGCAGGGCGTTCGCCCCAGGCTCCAGAGGAATTGTCACTATTCAAAGCAAACCATGCTCCTGTGACTGGACCAACAATGAATCCGATAGAGAACGCCAAACCTACCAGTGCCTGAAAATAATTTATACAGTTGACACCATTCTAAAAGTTAACAATACGTACTACCTAATTAGGTACACCATAAGGGTTAATTAACTTATTGATTAATAAATTAAAAGAGAAGGGAAATAATCTTTTTTAATTGAGAGTTTTGTGATTAAAGCTAATAAGAATTAGCACGAAATGGAGCATTCTCGCCTATTCGCGCGCCTTGCGCATCGAAGCGAAATTGACGCTTACTTTCCCCCCTCTTCCGGCACAATGGAAATTGACCCTCAAGGGTAAAAAAAGTTAATTGGAACGCCTTTTTATCGTGCCGCATATACTCTGGGCAAGATTCACAGATCGCACTTTGACTTTACTAAGTAAAGCAAAGTGAACAATGTTAATTTTCGTCTAAGCGAATATGAGTAGGTAAGCGTTTAATTCAATTATGAACATTAATAGCATACAAATAATGTACACATTCGTATGTGACGCTTAATAGAGCAAAGTCAAAATGTGGTTTGTGATAAGAAACGAAACGAAGAATACTCAATTTCTAAATCCATTATTTCGATGATAATAAATGATGAGTGTCCGTGTCAGTCCACTGACAAAACAAAGGAGGCATAGGTACTTAGATGAACATTTACGTAACTTTCATGTTTACCGTAGGTTGATTAGCCGTCTCCTGCTACTTACCGCGTTGCGGGCCATGTTTTGACAAGTGTTCACTTGAATAAACAATTACATTGCCTACATTCAAGGTGTGTACAATTTGTTAAAAAACAGCAAATTAGACGTTTTTAAATTAAAAATATGATATCCTTACCATTCCTCTAGCCCTGGTCTTCTCATTGGAAGCGTCGGTGACTACAGCCATACTTAGGCTCACATTGGCCTTGCTCAATCCGCCAATAAACCGGGCCAGAACAAAAACGCTGAATGTACTGGCGCAACTCCAAAGTGCATGGGATATTGTTATTCCTACCTGGAAGAAAAAAACAGCATTCGTTATATATATGACAGTATGGCGCCATGGACATGGTGATATTTCCCGAATGGGGCAGAAGTGTATAGAACAATCCTCTTTCAGAAACTCTTGCTTGCCATTTCAGAACTTTTTCGAACGCAACCAATCTATGCTTCTATACTAATATTATAAAAAGTATTTGTTTGTATGTAGGAGGGTAATCTCCGAAACTACCAGTCGGCTATTAAAATTTATTTTTGTATTGGATAGCATAATTCTTGAGGAAGGATAAAGCGCGCGCGCGGGCAGAAACTGGTAATCAACAAATTGATGTTGTCAATACCTATTATTGACAATGGTGCCGATTCTCTTGTACACCGAACTAAACTAACTAAACTAATAGGTACTAAAATTATTTACTTTAGGGTAAGAGACTCTTAGAGCTGTTCTGCAAATAAAATTCTCTAAACTAAAAAATAATTTTGACACAACTAAAATAGAATTTGACAATAGTTTCCACGTGGTACACACGGCTACACATCAAGCTATACATTTCCAGTATAACCTGATCTCGCATTGTATAGGATTTCCGTACAATGTGAGGTCAGCTTATACTGGACATGTATAGCTTAATGTGTAGCCGTGTGTACCCGTGATTTGCCTCACCCGTGTTTTTTTTTTAGAGCCGGAGGCGCGCAGGGGGTGCCGCCTCGGCGTGTTTTATATGGAATCTTTCACTTTTTGTATGGAATACATGAAAAAATATTACCTACATGTTCAGGTTTAGGGGTTCATGTGTTTGATAAAGGGGGTCGAAATTTTCATTATTTTTGCGATAGGACGCACCATTTTCGAGATATAAGCAAAAGAAAAAATAAATACAGTACTGTTTTTGCACGTGAAGTCGAGATGTTGGTGTGAATTTTAGTTGATGACAACTTATTTTATACCACACCTTTTTAATCGCGATTAAAAAATTTCAGAATTAGTCAGGTTTGGTATTTTACAATCAAAATTTTAGGTCAAAAATTTCAAATTCAGAATAGCAAAATTACCATCTTCACTAAACTAAAAACTCAGTACTATCTTAGTGCTGTCAAACTAAAATATAGTTAAATTGTGTCACTTTAGTCTATTTCAGAATGGGAAATCTTCGTTTGACAGGATTCAACTTAATTTTAGTGATTTTTAGTCTAGTTTAGCGGCATTTGTGGCAAGAGAATCGGCACCATTATCGATCGATTATAGGTTGCGTGATGTTTTTTATTTCTTGGGCTATTCGGAACCATCGATCTATGTTCCGGTTTGTATTAGGTAAGTACTTTACTGATTATAGTTAATTATGGTATTAATTAAGTCATTGAAACTATTTTAGAGAATTGTATGCAGTATTGTATTTCAAACTAGTTTTATTACAACATGAATATAGATAAAAATATTTAATATAATTTATCTAACTGTATGTTTCAGGGGCATAGCCAATAGGGATTATGCCTGGGTAAAAAAAACGAAATTCTAATTTGTCCGTCAGACAGATGATAAAAAAATATTAGACACGTATTTTTTGCTTTATCATATTAATAAAAAATTACTTAGATAAAACGCATTTTAAGTTGGGGAGTGGGGGTCGCTTCGTCACCAGTACGTATAAAATCTACATACTCGTAACGTCATGGCACATTTTACCTCAATGTATCGTCTTAATCTTTAGATTACGTAAAAAAAGAAAAAATATGTGTCCAATCTTTTTTTATAATCTCAAAGACGGACTAAAAAAAAATTTTTAGTCGTCATCCCTATTGGGAACATAAAAACACCAACTACAAAATAACACAATAAGGACTACATTATCAAATTATTGAATCATTATGAAGTAATAAACTAGCAGGTACTTAAGTAATAATAGATATGAGTAAGTCAGTTGGAAGTAATAAAACACTATGTTTTTTTGCTATTTTATTTATGTGTACTGTTTTCTGTTAATTCGGTATTCTGTATTGTGGACACATCATACATCCTTTCGGTCATTTCGATGAGTCTTAAGTTTTTCCGAATGAAGCCTACCACAAGAATAAGATGAGGGGGGTATTCCCGTTTATAGTCACGATATTAATTATGCATATACATGTTACGAATTCATTTGCTACTCCAAGTGCTTCGTAATTGTATTGATTACATGATGAACAGCACATAATAATTGAGGATATTACATGTTGCATCTTTCCTATGAGGAAGTAGATTTTCTATAGCCTTGGTATAATAACTCCCAGACTTAGGCAAATAACAAATTTTGCTATACTTTAAGAAACTTTAGCAAAATGTATTAATAATGCAAATTGTTTTTATTACTACTTATGTTTTCTATCATTTTATTTGTGAAATATTATGGTACAGTAGGCTGTGGTAACAAAACCAGCATAAGCTGAGCTCTTATTCTAGTGAAACTCCGCACTACACTAGGTCAGCTCAAGGCCAGTGTCCGCCATCCAATCATCTGTATCTATTTTTCAAATAGTTCTAATATAAAGATTCTTATAAATGTTTTTTTTTTTTCAAATATTTATTTATTTTGAATTTGTTTTTTTAATCAAAAATCTGTCTGTACCTATTTACATTATCAGTGATATGTTGAATTCCAATAGATTATTATCACAATCCAATACTGACATCTGACAGCATATCTTGTTGAGAACTAGACTATATAAACTAACATAATTACATTACTACAAGGTTAAATAGTTCATAAAGCATTCTTTAAATCAAAATTAAAAAAAAAACAACTTACTTTTTCCCTATAAGAGGACTTTATCTTTGTTTAATAGTTGTCTAATTTAATTTATTGATTCTGTGATTGTTACTTCAGTAATTGTAATTGTTATTTCAACAACATCAGGTTGTTGAAGTAAAAATAAATTAAGACATAAACTAAAAAAATAAAAGTTTTTGTAGCATATCATTCGAATAGGATCTACTAATTAAAACAAACTCACCAAACAAATTAAAAGCATAGGCTTTCTTCCATATGCATCTGAGAGGCTTCCCACTATTGGACTTGTCAGAAATTGTAGGAAGCTATACATCGATCCAAGTGCTCCTCCGAATAAAACAGACGCGAATTGGTCAGGAGCTCCTGTGAATTTCTGGAAACCCTGCACTGCTCTTAATAAAGAAGCATACAAACTGTTCCCTTTGCCTTCTTCTCTGTTATAATAATCCAGCAGCGATGGCAAAAGAGGTAGTATCATCGTAAAAGCCAACAAGTCCAAAAGTAATGACACGAATACCAGTGCGATAGTTTTCGTATTTCCTTTCGTATTTTTAATCTCCACAGTGTTGATGTCATTTTTAATCAGGTCGTCTTTATCCACTCCATTTCCAATCCTTTTTCTGACTTCTCCATTCCCTTGTTGGTAGTTCTAAAACACATTTAATTTTTGTAAGTAAAATTTTACTGAACCCACAGAATACAATCGACGATAAGAATTGTTTTATAAATGAAACCCGTATCTACCATTTTTCATAAAATACAAAATACACCACTGGTAAAAACTTTAATCGAAAAGCAACAAGCCATCTAGCTAAAATAACAATTTCGAACTGCAGCAAAGATAAAAATTCTCACAAACTTTCACTTTTCTGAACAAGTTGTTGACATATACATTATAGTGATGTGAATCGGTTTCACAAAAACCTTTAAAAACAGTTTTCAACAAAACCGATAACCACCGGTTCTCATTGAAAAACCGATTACAATCACAAAACAAGTAAGTACCTATCCGAGTCTTTGACATGTATTAGAGGTTTGCACCGGAGAATCACCGATTATTTTCCGGTGAACGTATTCGGTAAAAACACCGAATAATAACCCATTGATCACTGGTTTTATTAGAGTAGCATTTTTTTAATAAAGTTGATTTAAATATAAGGAAGGTTTAATGATCAACATTGTTCTTTATTTTATATTAATTAATTATTATTTTATTATTATTATTATTATTATTTTTTATTTGCTTCTTTTGTATAAGACATAATATTTCGGACATTAAATCCAAGCGTGCCTGTCCATGTATATGATTCATTTCACTTGCTACTAATTTCCCAAATAACTCATTGCAATGTGTATGATTATTCCCCATAATTACGGTTTGAGTTCCTATTTCACTTTTAATTACAGTTGCTGTTTTTTTTAAGTATTTGCATTACACCAAGTCTCTGGTTCATTATCTGAAAACGACTCCATCGTTTGTGCATATTGTTCAAACAGATCTAAAACAAATTGACATAGCGTCCTTTACATTCCCCAAAAATGCTGTGGACCAAATTTGTTTCATAAATCAGAACTACAAGTACGATTTGTTAGAAACAGGCAAAGTATAAAATTTAAATTTCCTGGTTATTTGTTATCTGTTTGATGACCACTTTCTTTTTGTGATTGTTATTGTCCCTAATAATTTTAAGAAAAGTCGGTAAAAATGAATACTAAGCCATAATTAAATACTGGTATTGTTTTTAGGAAAACCATAAAAAACCTTTAAAAAACCGGTTTTAATAAATAACTAATCGGTAACAACCGGAGTTAAAAATTGTAATCGGTTCACATCACTAAAACATTATACTCCGACCAAGTAAAGCATTAATTCTATTACAGTGCAACTTGTACGTCGATCAACTACTTTCGAAATTAGTCGTTTAATTTTGACATAATCATCAATAGGACATGATGCGGGATGACAGTTGACACCACAGAACTTTTATACTCTACGAGGTTGAAATCTCATACGTAGTGGTAGAGTCTCAGAGGGTAGAGTAGATAAGTTCTGTGGTAGACCCGCTTGTGCTCAATATATTTTATTAATTTTAGATATGTTCGGATATTATACGTTTATTTTATTAATTCCTATATGTTGTTTTTATGTAAAGTTCATTGCATAAGGCGATGTTGGGCATTGACGTTGACCGTTGGTTAGGTCTTAGTAGGTATGGGTCGTTACGTGATTTTCGCGAAACGTAACGTACCTAGTTACTTCGAAGGCGTCACCTGTTTTGAAAACAGGTGATTTTATTATTAGGCCGCTTTCCGAATAAGAACGTAATCGCTCACAGCGCTGACATCAATATTTGACGTTCCGAGTTAGATATCACGATTATGACAGCTGAGGGCTGTCATCAATTCGGAACGCCCGTGAACGTTCTCACGGTGCTCGCTCAACGTCAAAACTTGCATAACATATTTCTTTGTGTTTATACTACACATTTCTTCTCTTCGTTGGTTAGGTGGCCACGGTAGCCAGAAGCACAATTTCGAAGATGCCACGTTTGTCTAAAGATATGATGCGACTCAAAACAAAACAGCACAACTGTCATCTTTGACAGCGCTCACGGTGATATTAGTAAAAGGCATGGTCGGCGTTATTGCAAGATGGCGCATGTCATGACGATTTACAATACATCGTTATCGCGCTAAGGCTTATTCGGAACGGCCGTTCAAATCGATTACAGCCTAACTCGGAATGCGGGGTTAGTGGTGATTCAGTATTACAGTTTTTTGCGAAACGAAAATATAAATGGTTACTTATGTAATACGTTACATATTTATAGCTTTAAGTTTTTGTAGCTACATAAGTAGTTACATTATTAACGTAAAACTAATACAAATGAACTGCATCGAATAATGTATTATAATAATGAAAGTTATGCAGGCGTATTTAGAAGTTCATTTGATTGTTTGTGTATATACAATGATTTGAAATATTTACAATTCGATGTTTTTTTTGCACGTTTTAGTTTTTTCTCTATTTACACTTTTTCAATAGTCTAGTTGGCGTGCGTGCGGGTGCATGTTCGGATTTAGTCGTGTCACCACATGGGACTTCGGAAACTCTAGGCTCGCTTTGCCGGTTGGTCAATACCAGTAGGCTAGTAACCTGTCACTTATTACGCGGGAAAGAAACAACATGCGCTCTCAACGTATTTTTGTTTCGTTTCTCTCTTTTCATTCGATCACTGCATTGCTATGAACTAGTTACAAAAATCACGTGTTTCTGTGTAACTCGAAACTAGTTATTCGGTTACATGCCCCGTAGCCAGTTATTGTAACGAGTGACGTGAAATAACGCCCATACCTAGGTCATAGCTTAAAAGTAAGTCAACCTGTGGTGTCAACGACGAGCCGAAAGACCAGTGTTCAAACTGAAAAATGTAATATTTTTAAAATCCGACGCCATTTTGCGAAGACGTATTTTTGCATCGGCTTCAGTAAACTGTGAAGTTTATTATTTGGCTCTAAAAGTAACGAATAAACAGAATAATATGGGTGAAGACAAAGGTACGTAAACTATTTGATTTATTTCCCTTATAATATTTAGTTTAATGATCCAAAATTAACTGTATTACCTTGCTTGCAGACCGCCGACGCAGGTCTCGTTCGAGGGAGAGGCGGCGTTCTAGGTCTCGTTCGAGGGAACGTCGTGAGAAGCCTGCGAGGAGAAGCAGATCTAGGTCACAGAGCAAAAGATCCCGCAGACGTAAGCCTTCTCTGTACTGGGATGTCCCGCCACCGGGATTTGAGCATATCACTCCGCTACAATATAAAGCCATGCAAGCTGCTGGACAAATACCAGCCAATATCGTCGCAGATACACCACAGGCAGCTGTACCAGTCGTAGGATCCACGATAACTCGTCAAGCGCGAAGATTGTATGTGGGGAATATACCGTTCGGCGTCACGGAAGAGGAAACCATGGAGTTCTTCAATCAACAGATGCATCTCTCGGGCTTGGCACAAGCTGCAGGAAATCCCGTGTTGGCTTGCCAAATTAATTTGGACAAAAACTTTGCATTCCTTGAATTTAGATCTATAGATGAGACTACACAAGCTATGGCTTTTGATGGTATCAACTTCAAAGGGCAAAGCTTGAAGATTCGACGGCCGCACGACTATCAACCCATGCCTGGCACTGAAAATCCAGCTATTAATGTGCCTGGTGAGTTATAATTTAGTTCTGATAACATTTTCCTTATCCTTTTTACCTTATAAACATGTGGATGTTATGAATTTAAATACTTATGCTTTTGGGTATTTTTATAACCCTTAATGTCCATGCATGAATGATAAAAAAAATGTTTAATTATTCTTCAATTTGTTTGTGTTTACAATAATTATGTTTATTTGCTTTCAGCTGGTGTGATTAGCACTGTAGTTCCAGATTCCCCACACAAAATATTTATTGGCGGTTTGCCCAATTATCTAAATGAGGACCAAGTAAGTTGCTGCTATCTGATAATTAGTGTAAGAGTATGTCTGTGACACATTGATTGGTTACAAATGTAAATAGTATTACTGAACAATATTCATACTTGCCATTTCTAAGTCTTATATCAAATCAATGTTTCATAGTATTTTGTGATACATTTAATCCTCATGAAAAGACTTACTGGATTTAGTAAAATCAACTAAGGCTGATATTTATAAATGTTCTAAGTAAATGTACCATGTCAATCTGTTCAAAGTGCCTGTATTTTATGCAGCTTGTATGTGCTTTTTATATTTTATGTTTATCAGCCTTATGGTGTAAATTATATTCAACGATGGAAGTCTCAAATGTCTTATATATGGGAAATATCATTTATATGTCCCTTATGACATTTGAAATTTCCACCATTGATATTTTTACACTTTAAGCATTGAAATTAATCACGTAAGTACACCATGAATTCATGAGTGTACAATTTTCCAAAGAAGGTATAAAATATATTCATCTGCTCATACTGATTATACAAAATTATGTTTTGCAGGTCTATACTGCGACTGCCTCTTGTATTCTTACACACAGATTCTTAGGATTTCTATTATCAAGTGAACTAGATCAACACAACCCTCCTTTCCTTTATAATTCTTTTGAACCCAAATTATTTTTAGCACTGGTCTTTAAACATGAAGCATATATTATTGATATTTTCGATATCACTTTGGTGTAACGAAAAAAAAAATACAAACATATGTAAGTCATTCATAGCAATAATAATGAACAAGCTACCCATTTATATTGCACACATGACTGTAGATGTTCCCATTAGGAGATAGTATTAGGTGCCGCAGCCATTTCAGGGCGAGATTCAACAGTTGACAGGGCTACGGTGGAGCCAGCAGTGAGCCGCGTTATGTTTTGGTCAGTTTCAGGTATTTTCACAGGTACCCTAGCGGGATGAGCGTGCGCTTCACGCTCGATATATTCTGAAACAACTCACTGATATAGTTTGCTTTCTGCCCCTCCCTAGCTTAGATTTGGCACATTCGCGGCCCGCGTGTCACTGTTGTCTCTCATTCTCACCTATACGTCTTGTACTTGAATGAGACGTCGGCACTTCAAGGCAAGTCTCCTCCATTCACATCTGATTCTAACATGCGGCTAGACACAGGTCAGATAACATTCATTTAATATTTGCTGCCTTTTGCCTAGCAAATGTAACGGGAACACTAAAAAATTGTGTGTAATGAATGTACAACTGCATAATAGACCAATCATGTACCTAAATATTTATTCAGTGTAATTCAAACCTTATAGAAACAACTCACTTTCTGATTGAATAATGTGTGAAACAGGTAAAAGAATTGCTGATGTCATTTGGACAACTACGAGCTTTCAATTTGGTGAAGGATTCATCAACTGGACTGAGCAAAGGCTATGCCTTTGCTGAATATGTTGATATTTCAATGACTGATCAGGTAAATATGCATATTGAAATTATATTCATAACTGATGAGTATAACTTATCACCTATGATAACTGTTTAATTTTTTAAATAGGCAATAGCCGGTCTTAATGGAATGCAACTGGGTGACAAGAAACTCATTGTTCAACGAGCCAGTATTGGAGCTAAGAATTCAACTTTAGGTACAGTATGCTTACCAACTCGTGACATGCTAACATTTACAGGTGAAGATTGTTACTGATGTTTTAAAATGTTATGTAGCAATGACCGGAGCGGCGCCGGTGCAGCTTCAAGTGGCGGGCCTGACGCTGGCGGGAGCTGGGCCGCCTACAGAAGTGCTGTGTCTCCTCAACATGGTCACTCCCGACGAACTGCGCGACGAAGAGGAGTATGAGGACATCCTCGAAGATATCAAGTTAGTGTTCTGTTTCTATATTTAAATTCGATACACATGGTTTAAAATTTACTTGTCCTTCCTTCTTTCAAACTAAAAAGTTAGGATATACGAGGGGATGAGTAAGACGGAATTATCTTTTATTATATGTTATTTTATTTTTCGACGTAGTCACCTTTCAGGTTTATACACTTTGTATATCTTTTCTCTAATCCTAAAATTCCCTTTCTAAAAAAATCTTCCTGATCCCGTAAAAAATCATTTACGGCGGCGACTACTCCGTCATCATCTTCGAATTTCTGGCCCCTGAGATGTTCCTTTAAGCGCGGAAATAGATAGAAATCACTAGGAGCAAGGTCCGGTGAATATGGAGGATGTTCCATCAATTCGAAGCCAGCTTCTTGAATGGCAGCCATCGCAACTCTGGACTTGTGCGCAGGGGCGTTATCTTGGTGAAACAAAACAACTTTAGCGAGTTTGCCACGCCGTTTCTTGCGTATTTCGTCACTCAACTTTGTTACTTGTCCTGCGTACATAGTCCCCGTAATAGTGGCTCCATGATTAAGATATTCGATCATTACCATCCCTTGGCTGTCCCAGAAAAAAGAGCCCATGATCTTTCCGGCGGATGGAATCGCCTTAAATTTCTTTGGAGTTGGGGATGACGGTCGCTTCCAAGTCATGGACTGTTGTTTCGTTTCCGGGTCATAATGGTGAAGCCATGTTTCGTCCATAGTTATGAATCGAGCCAAAAATCGGTCAGGATCTTGTTGTAACAAATCCAAACAGCTTTGTGAAATCCTCAGTCGAGATTGTTTCTGCGCGTCAGAAAGCATTCTGGGCACCCAGCGCGCTGACACTTTTTTCATACCCAAATGGTCGTTTATAATATTATGGACACTTCCTATCGAAATCTTTACTTCTTCAGCTATAAAACGAACAGTAACACGATGATCCGCCAAGACAATATTTTCAACTTTTTTAATCATTTGTTCAGTCACTGCCGATATGGGGCGTCCCGTTCGTGGGTCGTCGTTAGTGGAAGTTCTTCCTCGCTTGAACTCACCACACCGACGCGCAACCGTAGAATATGGAGGAGCATGAACCCCTAATGTTGCTCTCAAGTCTTGATTTACTTGCTCCGTAGTAAATTTTTTCAAGCAGAGATATTTTATTACCGCGCGAACTTCAATTTTATCAATTTTTAAGAACACGTTCCGAAACGACGCAAACAATAGACTTCTACTTTTAAAAAACAAATGAGAATTAATTGCTTTTTTTATTATCATCTTAACTGATGTCTGGGCTATGCCTGCCAGTATTTATTTTTTTTCTTTCCAAGGAGAATGTATCGCATTCTCACTATTTATTGAACACCCCTCGTATATTGTTTATTGGTAGTTGTCTTTAACTAATGCTTTATGTTTTATTTTTACAGAGAGGAATGCAACAAATATGGCTGTGTACGCAGTATAGAAATCCCAAGACCTATAGAGGGAGTTGAAGTACCTGGATGTGGAAAAGTATGTTTGTTTAAAACATGTTAAAATGTTATTTCAACAAATTTAGTACATAATATTAATTCTGTTTATCTTTGTCTACAGGTGTTTGTCGAGTTTAACAGTATTGCTGATTGCCAAAAGGCCCAGCAAACACTCACTGGACGCAAGTTCAGCAATCGTGTGGTTGTTACTTCTTACTTCGACCCTGACAAATATCATCGCAGAGAATTCTAAGTTTTAAATTTATCTCGTCACAAGTAATTCCCTTTGTCTAATACAATCTCAAAAATGCAAAAAATGACATGTTCATATATCCATTCAACTCGATTGTATAATTAAAAGATAAAAATAAATTATAATAATATCTATAACGATTTTTATTTTTAAAACATCCACACAAAAAAATAAACAAGTTGTTATTCGTACAAATGCATAAAGTAATAAAAATACAATTAAATTAGGTGGTATCGTTTTCGTCTAACGTTACTGGATACAGAATGGCTCTTTATAAACAGTAAATCATAAAAACTAACTCGTTCGATCGAAAAACTGAATGATCGCATGACTGTGCAATGAGCTTTATCTTATTATAAAGTTAAGTTACGATTATCTTACGAATAAACTTAAATCATAAGCAGCTCAAACATCTTGCTGCATAGCTGGTTGGTATGTGTTCAATGAGCCGGTCTCTGAAGAAAGTACAAGCTTCCTCATGACGACATACAGAATGCCACCTACAAGCAGCATGCCGATGCCAGCCATCAAACTAATCGCCCATGCAGGAACAGCGTTACCACCTGAAATTGAGAAAATAAAATCAATTATAAAGAATTTTTCGTAGGCGTACAAGGAGAATGGGCGTTTCTGCCCTGAAGCTCAAAAGCGTTAAGATATATATATACCAATAGAAAGATCTCATCAAGGAGAATATTTCTTATTGTGACGACGTCTCTTGATTGTTAGTACGTAAGGAGCTACAGAGCTCTAATGTGAGTAATAAAATATTATTGAAATTCTGGTATTTCGTCAATTAACTTTTATTAATTCAGTTTCTTGCAAACATCATCTTTCAAGCCTATAAACGAACATTTTAAAATTGGCCTCCTAGATGCTGTTTTAGGAACTGGTTTTATGAGTCTGTCGGTCGGACAGAATGTTAAGCCTGCCGCATCCCCCCAATAGCGTTAAGAGCAAATGTTCTCCTTAAAATGCTTTTATTGGTGTATATCTTATTTCGATCAACAATTCCTTAACTTCGATGCCCAAAATATTGGTTACACCATTAATGTTGAAATTATACATGTCAGAACAATGTAGAAAGACGTGCACGTTAAAAGCGTCCGTAATAAAAAAATAAAAACAAAAAACCCATTCCAAAAATTTAAATAAGCCATGGCAGCTAAGAGATGACCCGGCCCCCTAAGACCCTGCGCCAAAGACGCAAAGACGGCCCTGTGTATATATATATGTTATGGCTATTGGGCGCCAAGCATTCCATAACTTTGGTGCCCAAGTGGTGGTTACCTATTCAGGTCATTAACTCCGAACTGACTAACAATTGGCTAAAGCCGTGTTAGTAGGAAAGGTTCCTCTTGAGAAGCTCTTTCGATTGGTATATATCTTATTTTTATTGGGCTTCAGGGCAGAAACCCATATTAACATACGTTCCCATTCTCCTTTGCGGTAACATTTTGACATCGATAACGCCGTAGCGGTAAAGGCAGTGTGTGGAGTAGCAGACCACTTTTTACCCGACTGCGGCAGCGGAGACCAAAAGGAGGGTAATATTTTTGGTTAGTATATGTTACTACTGACGTGCAGTTGACAGTACGTCAACGAAGGCTAGAAAACAGACAAATGTGAGTCGCTGTTTGCCCACATAGCTGTACATAGCGTGCTGAATACGAGAAATCTAAATTATTTTTGACTTTCTCATGTACCGTGGGGGCGTTAACAAATACAAACAGCTGGAACAACAGCTATCTTATAGCCATTCAAATATGTATTTGTTCCGGCCGGTATCGAACCCGTGACAACACGCCATAAGCAATCGCTCAACCACTGCGCCAGTCATTCAATCATATTATTCCAAATTCCTATGCAGCCTTCGTGCATTATTGATCGAAGTATGCAACCGAGATGATACACCCTGTAGGCCCCTGATGTGAAGCCTCACTTTGTAGATATTATATTGATTAGTAATGCATAAAAATCGAACTTACGATAATAAGTACGTGTCATAACACGCCTTCCTCGGAGAATTTTGCGCCTAGCTTCGGTTTCTTGAGTCAGTGTACTCAAAATAACTGAAAGAAGAAAAAAAATTAAACATAAAACAGACAATGTATCATTAGAAGATTCTAGTTTCTAGTACCTAGTTGATAAGCACCTGTCTGCTGACTACCTTGGCAGGGATCGCATCACATTAATGATTAGTAAGTAGGTAATGGATCTAAGCATTAATTAAGTACCTACTGCTAAAAGAAATTCCCGAAATGAACATTTCGTACTCAACAGGCTAGGGTTAGGTCTATTAGTCAAGATCAGGCTTAGAGTTTAATCAAACATTGTTTTTATTTTATACCTTTCTACTTTCACTTCACCTAAAGTAGATAACAGCATAATAAAATAAAAAAAAGTTCTTTTTGTAATGTCAAAATAAAAGCTTTTTACTAAATGCATAGGAAATACACAATTTTTTAAATTGTTGTCTGTCCGTCGTTTTGTTCCGGGTAATCTCCAAAACGACTGGACCTATTTTGACGGGACTTTCACTGGAAGATAGCTAATGTTATAAGGACTAACTTAGGCAACTTTTGTTTTAGAAAAAAAATTTGGGTTCCGCGCAAAAAAATAATAATAATAAGTATCTGTATCTATACAAATTAATAAAATGGAAGTGTCTGTTTGTCTAGGGTTCTAGGGTCGTCTGTCTGTCTGTTCCAGCTTATTTCCGAAAACTTGCCACTTTTTCAAAACGTTCACTGCTAGCTATACTAACAGCTGGTATTACAATATAAGCGATCCATAAGAGAACGGCGGAAATCCGGTATGAATAAGTCGTCACATTTTCTCAATAACCAGAACACTTTCCATATGCCTCCAATCCATTGATTGTAAAACCTTAACAACAACGGCCTCTATTCCTTATGGTACCAGAGGATGAAGCAATATGTACATAATAATATTGTTCTCAATACCTATACCTACCTACATGTGTTTAGTAAGGTAGGTACCCAGGTATAATTAACTATGCGCAAGCGAAACACATCTTCAGAACTGGGTTTGGTATACAGCGACGGCTCACATATCCTACTAGTACCTACTTACCGTACAGCACAGAAATCCCTAGCTAGATACGTAGGATACCTGAGTAAATTTTGGTCATGGTTATCGCAATTGAAACAATCCGTTTAGATAAACGATATAACAAAGAAAACCAAGTGTTGTTTACAAAATAACTCACAGATCATCTATTACAGAAATTAATTGCACTCACCCAAAATAACAGCAAAGTAGAACCACAAAGACCTCTTTTGCGCCATTTTGAACACTGTATTTTGTAATTAGGACACTAGTTATTAGCGAATTAGACAACACTTCGCAATAAAGCGAAACTGATGACACACTAAAACATAGGAGCATATAGGTGTGTTCCTCGGCGCGAGGCCCTTATCAGGTTTAGATAAGATAGCGCAATTCTGATTAGTAATGCGTACACACAGCAATCTTGTACCTACTGACAAACAGGTCCGAATACTAAAACTGTGAGTCAATATTTCTAGCTAAGGTCTGCTCCGTCACTTTTCTTAAGTAGGATTCTAGATATAGCGGCCAGAAACTTTAACATACTCGCAGATTTTTTTTTACTTAATCAATTGATTGATTGATTAAGTAAGTAAGTATCCTCGGTCGAGCTATTTCTCAGTAGCAGCCTGGATTTGTATAGGTACCTACACCTTTCCCCTAATCCCACGGGAAATACAGGCGTCATGCGTAGTTTTATACAGGTTTGTTAACTGTTTCTGATTCATAAAGAGCGGTGCACCCTGGGCGGTCAGCGGGGCTTCAACGAAACGACTTTGCACTATAAGACGAAGATAAATTATAATAAATGGCAGTAAAACCAACGAGTTGACTAACAACTATTTTATTGAACAATAACTAAATTTAGTTACAAACATATGCCAAACTTTAATTCTACCTGTCACTAAAACCTATTCACTTTTCGGAGAAAATATTCTTCATATCAATGTCTGACAGAATTTTAGCAGTTACTGAATCTGGGCTTTGTGCGGTAACTTTGGCCTTGGCTGCTTCCAGTTGCCGATCACTGCCAACTATTGCAGCCGACTTTTCAATGAGTTCCTCTTCTGGGACCCTCTCGGATTTCAGTTTCTCATATTGTTGAATAAGCCTCTTGGTTTGAGTTTCTGTTTGACTGATCATACTTATTGCTCCTAAGCCGTGGCCATTTGAGTGAAATTTCCTGTAAGTTAATAGAAATATCTTATTTAAATCTTAAAATATATATTTTATATACTTACTTATTAAATATTTTATATTTAAAATATATATTTTAATATTATGTAGGTTTTATTCATATTGGCAATCGTAAAAGTTAGCGCATATTGGGGCGGGGCGCGCCGCAACGCAACGCATTGCATAAATTCTCCTTCACCACTTTCGTACATTTTCTATGAACCGGCGCACATTACAGCCGGATTTTTTTTTAATGGTTGAGATTTTATCAAATACTTTCTTCGGAGGGCGTGTCAGACTCTTACTGACTAAAACCCACCCGTGTTCCTTCAGTGTTGCCTGTACGTTGCCAGGGGCCACGGTATCCCTTTCGGACATTAAAATGCGTTGCCCTGTGGTCCGTTTCGGCTGTAATGTGCGATTGGCTTTGTAAAACACTAGCTGCGCCCCGCGGTTTCAACCCCGCAAGTCTCGATCCCGTGGGAATATCGGGATAAAAAGTATTTTATATCCCAATCCAGGTCATGGTTTACCCAGGTGCCAAATTTCATCCAAATCCGTTTAGCCGTTTTAGCGTGAAAGCGTAACAAACAAACTGACTTTCGCATTAAATTTTATAACATTAGTTAGGATTTACTTACGCTCTGACAGTATCTTCGGGATAAAGAATTTGTCTGATAGGTTTGATTTCAGGTTTAGGTTTGGCAAATTTAGGTTCTGCAAGAGGTGGGAAAGCTCTATACACGTCAAACCACAGGGGCCTGTCATCAGCTCTCAGTGCTCCTTTTGTAAGTAGTCCCTCCACTCTGTAAAGGCAGATATTAATAAACATAACTTTAAGGTGCTGGTGGTGTTACTTTAAATGCCTTATCAGGTGGCTATGTTCTGTTAACTCTCCAATATACGTGTATGCTAGTGCCAGGGGTGATTTCACGTCAATATTTACTTAATTTACGGGTGGATTATTCATAACTTTCGAGCACCCTCTAGCCATTCCGCGTGTAGGATAATTTGCTTGTGGTGAAGGGAGGTGGCCGGCCATATTCTTAGTTTCAACAGGAGGTGCACATGCTGAGGCTATAAGGATATGAATAGTTATAATATACTTTAAGAACGAGACTTTAGGGAGCTTGCTACAAAATCGAAGCCAGTTCAATACCCAAGCAGTTGTTTTGCTAGATCCAGATTGGAAATATATTCAGGTTAGTTAATAAAAAATGCATAGTAACATTAAATAATTTAGAATAGTTTTATTGAATTAAAATAGTAATCAAATTAAAAGCAAAAACAGTTAAATTAAAAATCATTTTGCATAGCATGAAAAATTGTTCTGCGCAAGTTTTCCCAACCACTTTTCTTGGTCTCTGAAATTAATTTCTGTTGAAGTGTTTTAATGTCATCTTCCAACTCTTCTGCTAATTTGTCAGTTTCGGTTTTATGGTCTGATTCCATTTGTTCACATCTAAAAGTAGAAGGGAAATATTAATTGCAATCACAGAGAAAACCAAACTTCTTGTTACTCTTCTAATTAGACATATGCGAAAAATGAAATACCTATAAACAGAGACTGAGCAAGCACAGCAATGTCTTAGCCAAGAATCTCTTAAACAGACAAGCGGATGTAATACGCCTAAAGAGATGGCAAATCTTGAACTTGGACCCGAGACAGTGAAAATTTAAAGTTCATTTAGTACTGAACCCTATAATGTGAATGTTCAATGGAACATCACAAAAACAATCTCACACGAAGACCACATCTGATTATGGCTAGAAAGCCAATGGCAGATAAGAGGAGAAAAAAATAAAAAAATTGTACCCAATATGAGTTTTAGCTGCTGCAATATCAGATTGCCCAACCAACCTATATTTTGGTAAGAACTTGAAGTTTGATATTAATTCCACATAAAAACAAAAATGAATTACTGTTTTTTAAAGGAAGCATGAATATCTTTAAGTGCTTTCAGTTTTTGTTTATGAGCTGTGGTTGTCTGCTGCATGCACTTTACAACTGCTGCAGTTAAATGTTCCAACTTTTTCTCATTATCTTTCATTGCATTACAATCTGCTTCCAATTGTAACATGACTTCTGATAGATTTTCAAGCAGGGTGTCACTTTTTTCTTTTCTGAAAATGATTAGGTATGTAGAATAATACATTAGTTACCTGTAGGTATTGTTTAGTTGTATGTATGAATATTGAGTTACTATTTTATAGTAATCAATAAGGTAATCAAATAGGAATTGTAAGTTTACAAACCTTGTTTCTAGTTGATGGCTCATAACATCCAATATCTTTTGGCGTGATTCTTTACAAGCTTCTACATTGACCTCCAATTTCTTTTTCTTAGAGTTTGTTTGATATTGCCCTATCAATTTGGCAATGCTCTCCTCTTCGGTCACATCATTTCTTTGACGTTTTAGATTTTTTTTATTGTTAGGAGAATCTTTAAGAAACTGTGATTCATTTAATAATTCGTTTATATCTACTGATAAATGTTTAGCTTTTCCTCCTTTTTTAGAAGTCATTGTTTTTTACTTGCAGAAAAGTTGATTGAGAAAAACTACGATTATGAATGCACTAGAAATCAACTGGATTTCTCGGTTTCCCGCCAAATTATGCCAGTATGCCTCTGGTTTGCCCTTTGCCGCGTGAAGATTTGTATTCCATTTCCAAATTCAAATAAAAATTCAAAGATATTTTAAAATATTTTAAAAAGCAAAGGGAATTATGTTCTTACCGTGTGTAAATAGTTCCAATTCTTTCCAAGCGACTACTTGCCATTTTGGTTTATATTGATGGAATCTATTGTATGATTTAATCGTTATTGGAATTATCTGCTGTCGAAGCTAGAAATTAGATTGGGATTAGGTTATGTAGGTTACGTTTTTGTTTTTCTCTGAAATTGTTTTTTTTTTATCATTACTTGACATTGACAGCTACGGAACGAAAGTTAAGTAGTCTGTGCTAGCCTAGCGATGTGCGAGTCGAGTTATTTGACTCGAGTAACTCGAGTCAAATCGTAAACGAGTCAACTCGGGTTCAGTTTTTACCAACTCGGTCGATCGAACGGTCGTGATCTACGGCTTGATCGCGGAGGCAAGTCGCGACGCCGCTGCCGAGCCGTCGCGAACTCACGACTCGCGAGTCAGCTCGCTGACTCGGTCACGTCGCGGTCGTCGCGTCGCATACCACGAACGAGTTACGTCCCGAGTAGATAGCGATACCGCGGCCCGGTGCGGTGGCCCGCGCAACCCACCACGGTCCCACGCGCTCGCCCGCCGTGATGATGCACAGATGCATTGCATGTTTATTTTACCGATATTTATTTAATTATAATATTTAATTCATAACCGATGTTTATTTTGATTTAATATTTAAAATTTTGTTGTTTTATATTAGTCGGCGACCTGACCTTGCCTTGTTACTTAGTGACCTGTTGTGTTTTGTTTGTATATTATGGCACCAATAACCCTTGCCAATGTCGAGCTGAGTGGATAACTCGAGTCGACTCACACATATATACTGCGTGCATGCTTGCGCCTACGATCTACGCTCGTAGCGAGTTGACTCGAGTCAGTTGCGATATCAACTCGAGTAACTCGAGTTCAAAAAAATCCGATTTTCACATCGCTAGCTGTGCGAAAGTTTGACAAGATTGTGACAACGTTGTAACGATCTTGCCTGTTTTGGGTATGGGCCATAGACATTAAATATATTTTCTATCTCAATGGTATGGGCACAGGTGTTTTGTAGCCCGCGAAATTCAAATTATCTCACGTTTTTTGCAATTTGCAGGTCAAGGTCAGTGTCACTAGTCGACTAAAACAGATATTGTCTTCACAGAATTACAATCATTAGAATCATTAATACATCTCTCTAAGTTAGATTTGTTCCTTATGTTTTTTCCCTACGAGATTAGTTCTTATGGAACACGTGAAATGATTTCATGTAAAATGTGTAAATGATTTTCATGTAGTTTTCACACCTGTGAAAACTACATGAAAATCCGTTTAGTAGTTCTGGAGATGTGCGCGAACAAACAAACAGACAGATAGACCCAGAAAAGAATTTAAAAAAATCGCTGGTTTATGTTTTATTATACTCTTCTTTAGTTACCCCCTTTCTATTTTTATTACTTTTCTTCATTGTACAGACACACCGGATTGTACTGTTTTATTATATTTATAGATAAATAATAGACATAGATATTCTATGTTTATTAGGAAATGGAAAAAAAACAACAAATTATATAATTATAAATCATTTATTTTCTAAATTAAGTCCCAAAACAACACAACTCATTCAAGGCATTCTTTTCTCAACTTAAATATATTTCATTGCTTATCATACACTTAAATCTATTTACAAGTTTAGAACCTCAATATATTCTCGGAAAAATCACTTTTATAATATACTCCCATACAAGCGTTAATATTGCACTTGCTGCCTTACTCAACCTCACGAGTTCTTATACTTTGAGCTTTTTGAGGTTTACCAGCAGTAATATTATGCATCGTTACTGTAGTCATTTATTTTGAAGGTGGCATGGTGATGTGAGTAAGACCAAAGTCCGTGAGAGCCTTATACAATTACAAAAAAATACTGACTATATACTTTGAGTGAGATTCCACGGCCGGCTATGATTGTGACCGGTGTTTTCTGAAGCACCGCTTGTCTGCTTGTCTCGTCAGAATGTCTGAGACGAAGTTTCTATGAGTAAATACTCGAAGTATATCCTCGCGAGCTTCTTGTATGCCCTCGCATACGATTTTACTCCTTTGTATATTGCCCTGAAATGAAACATACCGTACAATCAAATAGTCATTTCACAGGATAGCTACCTGTAAATCCAAAGTAAGTCACGAGGGGTGAGGATGATTTCAATTTAACTATCTATCTATTCTAGTGGAAGCAATTTTTACGCACCGGGGTTTTAGTCAGTAAAATGTATTAATCGTTATAGCCATTTTTGCACATACCTTGAGTAGCTCGAGTATCGTGTGTGAATGTGGCTGCAGAGCGGATAGCGCGCGCCCTGAGGCCGTCTCTAGTGCTCGCAGGAGCCCCGCTAACTGCTCCCCGACGTCAGATTCTAAAGACATCTAGACAAAACAACAAAATAAATATTTATAATAAAACGTCAGAGTGGAGAAAGTACTCGCTGAGATTGTTCGACCTTTGCCCAGCAGTGGGACACTACAAAATGAAGCAAAATAAAAAAAATCAAATGATCGTCGTCACTGAATGCGAAGCTTATGTGCTGTGGTTGTTGACCTTTGCACCCAAGTTAACAATATTTTTTAAAGAACCTAATAATGGATGTGTTGTTACCAAGTCGTCCATTTGCGCAGTAAGGTGATGCACCTTCCAGCCTTCGGCGCTAGTAAGCACATGTTTCTGACTGGCGATGGCGACGATGTCACGCGTCCGCGGCTCGCGCCGTCGTACGTCGGAAGGACGTGTGAAGTGCAACGCCGTACTGCGCCAGCCGCACACGTAACTCGAACTTAAAAGTGGACCTGTGTACAATTAGAGTTATTTTTCCGTCAGTTTATTTACACGACTCCGGTTTTTTGAATTGTGACGATTGATGATTACACAATTTCAATGAATTCAAATGACTATAGCTTGTTTGTTGCTAAAATATTTTGCTATATAATACATAATTACGACAGTTGTAGTCGCAGTATTCGAGTCACTGAACTTTGAGTAACCAAAGAGTAACCATTTTAAAAACCAGAGACGTGTTTAGCAAAAATTTAATGTGTGTATGGTGAGATAGAATGATGAAACGATAATTTACGACTGTATGTATAATTTTTTAACGTTGCTCCACACAAAAATCTTTTATATTGCATGTGCGTTAATGCTAGGGCTACATTATCGCATTATCGCGAACTAAACTTCGCGCGCTCTCTCTCGCACATCGGTCGACGTGTCGCTGAGCAACAGAGAGCGCGCGACGTATAGTTCGCAATAACACGGCAATGTAGCCCCAGCATTACAGACAAAAACTGTCGAGATACACAAACGTCAAAACCTGGAACTACTATCTAAACGACATGAAAATGTTTGTCTTGTTTGGGAATCGAACCCACGATTCAAATCGTAGAAGTCGCGAGCACAGCGACGACGCCAACTTTATCGCGTCTTTAAAGTAATATTACGCCATTGGTTCTGTATCTTGATTGTAGGTTCAATTTTCTTCCAGGTAAATTTCTTCTACTCTATCTTGCTCGGTGAATTTGAAACCCCATTCTGGATTCCAGCATTTTCTAATTGAAAAAATATCTAACCCTTAACGCTCGCAGGGACGACCTTCCGTATCCTTTTCTTCCACTTTGGTTTATCTTCGTCATCTGCATCGAAAACGTTGATTTTCAAAACTCATTGTTGAATAAAACGCACAGTAAAGTGCCACATATCCATATAAGGAGATTAGATTATAAATATAGTAATTTAAATCGAGAGCTTAGCTTTAAGAATCGTTGCAAATCACGAGCACGCTTTGACTTTTACGCCATTGACATAAAGTGCAATAATTGATACGCGTGAAATGCTAGAACTATGCTAGCATGCTCTTGACAAAGTTACTGAGACATATCGAGAGATACTCACGTTTCGGAGGGTTGAATGCGACAGGAGGCGGTGTGGCTGGTGGCTCTTCTCCTTGATAGTCGCACTGTCTCACTTCGTTGGTTAATCTATAAGTAGCAGAAATAGGTATCATAGGTTGCATCACATAATTTTTATTATAACAATTGACAATTTGCTTCCTATTTGACCATTAACTGGAAACAAATTTGTTAGCAAAAATTGGCATGATATCAATTTTAGGACAACAACTCAAGTCTACCATCGGTCCGATTGGTCAGCCTGATTGATGCATAGTAAATCCCCAGTTACACGATGCAAGTAAAGTATCTTGCCTGTGGCATACAATTTAAACGGAAGCAACAAATAACTGTCATCGTCTGAATATTATTGTTGCTTCAACTTATGATACGCCACAGGCACACATATAATATCAGGCATAATGGGCATTACCTGCAAACTTGCTAAACCAAAATGGCAATGGGTTGGTTGCTGATGGGAACGAAAAGTAAGAGTAGATGAATTCATATTATTATAAATGTGAAAGTTTGTCTGTTACCTTTTCACGCATAAACCACTGAACCGATCGTTATGAAATTTTTAAAAATGATAATTTTTTAACAACAAGTAGTGCTACATACATCTGCTTCCGCGGCTTCTTGCGCGGGCTGAGGTCGGGCTCGTGGCGCTCCAGGCGCGGCGGGTCGGGCTCGTGCTCGGGCTCGTCGTCGGGCGCCGGCGACGACGACGCGCTCATGGTGGTGGAGCCGCCCGACGCGCCGCCCACGGGCACGTCCTCCCAGCCCGCGCGCCCGTAGCCTGCCTTGCTTGGGGACCTGCGAGAATTTAATACTAAATTATAAGAAATAAAAAGTACCGTAGAAGGACTGTCGCATATGAGGGAGCAAAACTCTATAATTAGTTTTCTAAAGTGATTAAGAAATCAAAATCACTTTCAACTTTTAAAAGACTATCGCAAAAAAAAATGCACCATGTTTTGAAAATGTTTAAATTGTAAGCTTTTACCAACTGTTAGTTTCTGACAATATAACGCGTGTGCTACCACTAGATCAACGAGGCCCCCTGTTACATAGCTGGCCAAATGCCTTTCGGGGATTAGCGTACATACATGGGAAATAAAAGTTTGCCAAACGTGTCATTGTATTTATTGCTTGCAATATTGTATGAAGTTTATTTGTCCCGGTGACGGCTGAATTGTCGGTGAACAAGAAATGACGAACTGTGTAAGCAGTAAAAAATATGAATCAGTTAAATTGAAATGGATTTTAAATCTTACCCATCAAGATCTCTTTTCCTGAGTATGGATGGTCTAGGCAAGACCGGCTGAGCTTGGACGGAAGACAGACACGCGGTAGAGTGCACGCGGGTTTCTGGCGCTGAAGATACAGCACTCACCACCGTTACTACAAATAATATCGGAAAAATCAATTTATCAACCTGTCAGATTACTATCGGAAAACGACTACAGGTGGCGATAAACTATCAATGTACCTTGAGCGTGCGGCAGCAGGTAGGGCGCGCGCGACGCGACCGGCGCGGGCGGCGCGACGGGCGCGACTGGCGCGGGCGAGCCGCGCGGCACCTCGTAGTACAGCTGCGCCGGCGCACTGTTGCCCACCACCCCGCGGACACCCACACTTGCAACACCGACCACCTGACGAATTAAAGTTCGACGTACACTCTCTTTCTCTCAAATTATTCCACGATAAATTAGAAGTAATCCATCCACACTTATACCACGTTTGTTACCTTAGCGGGTTGGTAGTTTCTCTGCAGTAGTGGTAACGGCCTGGGCGCGGCCGCAACCGGGGTGGGTGTGAGTGCGCGTGGTGGTGCGCTTCGCCCTGCACCTGATATTACACCACTTGCTGCAAATGACAATAATTTTAAATGCATATTGATTGCAAAACCTGAGTCATTTAAATAATATTGTTATTATAGACATACATTAGCATAATAAGCCTATAATGTCACCACTACTGGGACACAGGCCTCCTCTCTTCGAGAGGGATTGGGCCGTAATCTACCATGCAGGCCCAGTGCGGATTGGTACTTAGCCATGCATTAACATAGTATAAATCGTATATTTAGAGGGTTTTTCATTAAATGCAACTTTTTGTAACTGTTGTGCTAATTCTCAGTCATTTAAATAGACGATTTTTGATATGGGTACTTACATGTGAGTACTGATGTAGTAGGCAGGGTAACGACAGTGGAGTGCGTCGGTTGTGACGGTTGCACGAGCGACGACGTCGGTGCGGGCGCGCGCGCTCCTCGCTGGCCATACACCAGTGTGCTGCGGGGGCCGCGCGTAGCACTCGACCACGCACCACCTGGTGTTAAGATATTATTGTAGACAGAAAATTTCTTAACAGCTTGCTTCTCTGCATCAGTAACAAACTTTAAAAAACACAGTTATACTGAGCATGTTGAGGGTTCAAAAGTTACAACAAAATTGTGGAAATCTTGTTGCGTTTGATGAGTGTTCAACGCGTCCAAAATGCAGCATAATGAGCACCTCAGGCGCTTGATATAACTAGATCATAACAAGCTACAAGCTATCTTGTCTGTGTATTTTTTTGTCTCTTTTTGGTTACAATCTGTCACTATGTTTTAGAACATTTTGTCATTTTTATGACATGTTAGATGTCTTTCTTGGCATGCATTTTCTGTGTATGAAAGAAAATTTCTTATAGCAGTTGTGTCCAACCACAACCACATGAAGTGGTTGTTTAACTATTCACTAAACAAACGTTTTATGTACCTCATGGAAATAAATAAAAGAATTTTGCACCTGAAGCTGCAGAGTTAGATGCAGGGGTGACAGGTCGGACGGCGAGCGAGGCTCCGGCGGCGAGGCCACGCGGTACGTGGCTCACGTGGCTCGTCACTCCAACACCCACACCTTTACTAACTAGTACCCCACTTGTACTGCTCACATTCACACTTGACAGCACAGCTGAGAAGAATTGATATTTGACACTTTAATTTTACTAGTTCATAGGAGAAACATAGATAATAAATTAGATTCTGCATTTGTTTCCTATTTTTTTAAGAATACCATAAGAAAATTGTTACAGAAAAACATCAAAGAATTCTTAAAAGAATAAATGCTTAATTCTTACCTGGCCTGTTATTTTGGTGAGGCAATGGAGGCAGCACCCTCACAGTAGGTGGTAATGTGCGTACAGATGGATTAACCACCAAGTTACCAGCACCACTCACAAGCTGCCCTCCAACATTCAAGACTTGTGTACCACTCACAGAAGAAGTCACATTTGCCTGAACATTTGTTGACCCTGCATTATTTGAACTGGACACTTGTGCAGACAACTGTGTTCCTTGACTTATGATCTGTGTACCAGGGCTTATAATAGGGCCAGGTGAGATCAACTGTGACTGGGACATTATCTGTGAGTTCTGACCAATAAGCTGTGACCCTTGGCTGACAATCTGAGCTCCTTGCAAGATTGGTGATCCACTTATTATCATCTGAGGCTGAAAGTTTTGAAACATGTCTTTTATTATAATAATTATGGTTATCTAAACAGAAGTCAATTCCATGGAATAAAATGGTAGTGTGCGTCATGTAAAAAGAACGCTGGCCATTTACCTGCTCAATGATTTATCGATTCCAGCCAATTACATAGTACAAAATAGCTAATAAAGCTATTATGATTCGACAATAAAACAATTACACTTATATTATAAAACCAATAGCCTAGTACTTTAGGATGCGACTATATCTGTGTGCAGACACATCCCTTGCACTGTCGTCGCTCAGCGTTCTTTTTACGTGACGCGCACTATAAATATGGGGCTGCATAGCATAAGACATCTGGCCAAGTTAGAACGCTAGAACCATCAACAGAAATATAATTTCAGTGTTAACTATATGCAATGCTATTAGAATTATATTATGATCGCTTTTTGTAGTTAAAAGAAGCAAATATTAAAATTCGTTGAAACGCATACCTGTGAAGCAACATTTGACGAAATAATTTGTGCAAGCCCTGGACGCATCAAGCCAGTTGCGGGGCTAGCGTGGGCTATAATTTGACTTGAACCTGTTGTTTTAGCTTGTCCCGGGATCAAATGAGCCATTTTCATCTCTGAATTAGTAACGCTTTTAACTATAGTAATTTTTTGGGGCGCTAAATCTATTGGATGCATTTTACTACTGAGTGATCTATCATTATCCAAATTACTGCTCATTGTGACACTAGCCTACATCAAATGGACATTTTAATATAATAATACAATTGCTTACGAAATTTTCCGAACACTTATCACTAATGCAGTATGTGCAGTGCACGAAAAACTTGTAAAATACCAATAAATATTCGATAATAAATGACACAAACAACAGCGGACGAAACGAAACCACAAGCTTTATTTTTTTCTGAAAGTCAAACGCAAATTCAAAACCATAGACGAAAATAGAAAGATCTTAAGGCTCATGCAGACTAGCGCGACGTGACACTGGTTAGGCTATCACCACACTTTTCAAGTGTGGCCACTCAATTTATTGCTATAAATAACGGAATAATTACAATTGCTCGGGCCACAACAACGGGAAACACCCTTGAGTATCGCGATGAATCGATGATGACCGTTCACCGTAAGTGTAGCCACAACTTATCGCGATAATTTGACAACGGTATTCATATTATCGTTTGACGTTGGGCGATAACTCCGGTGGCGGTATTTTTTGGCAGATCAAAGAGATTTAACGCGACAATTATTGCGTTGAAGTGGCTACACTTACGTTTGTCATTGTGCACCGAGAGCGCGACGGGATCGCACTTGTTTATTTCTCGGAGGCGATCAGCTGATTATGGAGTGGACTAATGAGAAAGTCATTGAGCTTCTCGAAGTTCTGCAAACAGAGCCATGTTTGTGAGATCTGAAACAGAAAAGTTATAAAAATGTAGCTATCTTCCGTAGCTAAACATCGCAAAGTAACTGTTATTTAGTACTAGTAGTAGTTTTTTTTTTGTAAAAAAAGTTTTAATTTCACGCATTTTAGTAGGTCAGTTTATCATTTATCTAAGTTACAATAGCATAATGTCAACTATTTATCACCTTTTACAATATATTGCTTTTCCCGATGCAGGGACGTTCATTGTTGAGGAGTTCTTCTGGTACTTCACTATCAGCTCCACTTCTCCATATGCATTGTGACGAGCATGAATTGCTTGGCAACCATATTAATATACTCGAATCGCAACCAATCGCAATCCGAATTGATAACCTCCTCCTTTTGGAAGTCGGTTAAAAACACAATGTGGCAGCGTCAACCTCCATCTTAAAATTCAAAGAAGGAACATTACCCCAGAGACATATAAAATATTTCTATCTCAATGCATTACCCCCATTTTTATCGCCCATCGACGTTGACCGTTCAAGTGTGGCCACTCAATAGAACGCTATAAATAACGGAATAATTTCCGTGATGTTTATGGTGATGATGGGCATTGACATTGACTGTTGATGTGGCCCTAGCAAAATGTGAACGTCGTTGTCAAATTCTCGCGATTAGTTGTGGCTACACCTGTGGTTAAGGTTCATCATCGCGATAATCAACGGCGTTTCCTGTTGGTATGGCCACAGCATTAGAATTGATATAATCGCGTTGCACCGTCGCGTCGCGCCTGTCTATACACAGCTTTATAGTAATTAAAGGAACGTGTACACAAGCGGATAAACA
Organism: Agrochola lota; assembly: GCA_947364205.1. Classification (NCBI taxonomy): domain Eukaryota; kingdom Metazoa; phylum Arthropoda; class Insecta; order Lepidoptera; family Noctuidae; genus Agrochola; species Agrochola lota. The sequence continues at coordinate 7,929,897 of OX376223.1, read as the reverse complement.
ACACAAAAATGACACATTATAATGCTGTATAGGTGGCGCCAGACACAGCAACAATATTTGAACTCTTAGAGTATATAACACTGGAGAAGTCATAGGCATAGGCACAATATTCCGAACAAAAAATTCTGTCACTTTTAGCTGGGGACGCGGTAGCGGATAGAGAAGTCCGTACCATTAATTTTTATTTTATCGATATCGATATTCATTCGGAATTTTCCTTGAATCCATGAAATAAAACAGCTGTTGTTCCATAAAATTATTACATTTTAATAAGAAGAGAAAATAACTACAATTAAATAAAAATAACTTAATTTGTGATTAGTAAGTAATTTCAATAATAAATCAGGTCAAGTTAAAAAAAAATATATATATATATAACCACTTCAATGGACATAAAAAATAAAACATTGAACAATAAAAAAAATGAACAAAAATAATAACTAAGAAATTATCGACATGTCAATTTTGGTTTCAAACATGACGTCAACCCTTTTTTTGGGTGGGAAATTATCAAATAACTTCGCCCGCTGTAACCGGAGCGGGAGGGTGTGTCAGAATTTTACTGACTAAAACCGACCCGTGTTCCTTCCGTTGCCTGTGTGCCGGGGCCGCGATATCCCTTTCGGACAAACTCGCAAATGACCTCAACCCTACGGTAGTCTCGTTAACATTTTTACTAAAGGACATAATCGCATGTCAAGTGCGTGTAAGTTTTGCTGATTTGACGTATATTTTCGTAATACAAAAGAAAAGTATTTTGATCTTTATGAACATAAAAACGAGATGTAGCGAGTTTAGGTGACGTCACAGAAGCAATGTGAGGAAAATACTCGATTCATGCTACGTTTTATATTGAATCATGGTTGAATCGAATGAAAAATCGGAATGTATTATGAGGTTAGGATTTTTAATTTCAATAAAAACATGACTAAATATTATAAAAAAATGTCAACATTTATTTATTTATTTATTTACACAACACTTCTACAACATATGGAAGGTTCTTCAAATCTTCAGTTCTTTAGGTGAATTCGTTCGTTCAGTATTTGAACGCTTTTTCACAAGATTTAACAGCACAGCTAGGCATTTTCACGGAGCTCCGCGCGCCTTTAAAACGATTTACGAAGTGCGTTAGAATAGATTTGAAAGTAGTTTTTATGAACGTACTAGAACATTTGTTCTTATACTTGTGCCGACAAGTGCTAGTAGGTTTTGATTTGAGTCACAAGCAGCGTTTTTTGTTGATGTTATTTAAGGCCCATAGCACTATGATTTTTTGACCTTCTTCCCAAATCCCAATTCCGCATATGTACACGCTTCTTAACCTAACCCATGTATCGACTCCAACCTTCGCCGCTCGCCGCCGTCAAAAAAATCGAACAAGAAACAAAAAGTTGTTTGTTTTGTTTATGGTACGCCATGGCGGATCGAGTTGGTGACGGTGATTTTTTGGACGAAAATATACAGAAATTTAACAATGAAAGGCGGAGCAGTAAACAGTGGCTTAAGCTTAATGTTGGTGGAACATATTTCCTGACAACAAAAACAACCTTATCTAAAGATCCTAATTCATTTTTGTATCGATTGGTTCAAGAGGACAGCGACTTGATTTCAGACAGGGTTTGTAGAATTTCTTTTTGTATGTAAATGAGTTTTACTTTATTTGTCACATCAAATATGTATGTCTGCTTCCAGGACGAAACAGGCGCTTATTTAATAGACAGAGATCCCACGTATTTTTCACCAATCCTCAATTATCTTCGTCACGGTAAACTGGTTATTAACAATGACATCGCCGAAGAGGGTGTGTTGGAAGAAGCCGAGTTTTATAATATAACTGAACTTATAAGATTAGTTAAGGAAAGAATATGTTTAAGAGAAAGGAGGCCCTTGAAAGATTCTAAGAAGCATGTGTACAGAGTGCTACAGTTTCATGAAGAAGAGTTGACACAAATGGTGTCCACCATGTCAGATGGCTGGAAATTTGAACAGCTGATAAACATTGGTTCCCAATATAACTATGGAAATGAAGAACATGCAGAGTTCCTTTGTGTTGTAAGCAGAGAATGTGGCAGTTCCCTTAACAGCAATGACATAGAACCTACAGACCGTGCCAAGGTGCTTCAACAAAAAGGCTCACGTATGTGAGCTCCTCATATAATGATTTAATATTCTTTGAGACTGTCAGCTCTGTGTGAGAAATGTGTACATATTTGTAGAGTGTAAACAGTCTGTATAACTTCTTTTTCTTTCTATATTTTTATGTAAAAATTGTCTAGAGTCCCACAATAACATTTGTATTAAGTCAATTGAGTGGTAACTGTATCTTTGGTCTTCTACTTCAGTAAATTATAAATATTAGACAAATACTCAATTTGAAATGAAGTGTGAAAAATTTTAATAGATTTTAGAAAATGTTAAGTTACAAATGGGTGCACCAAAATAAATGAAAGTTACAAAAATTATTGTAAATAATGGTTGTTGTAAATTCCCATAGGTTTGCCAAAGGCAATATATTCTATGACATTTTAATATTGTATACATTTTGGTGCAGTCAGATGTATATTCCTAAAAAAACATTATTTTGACTGGATCCTGAGAGATCATAATTAGCTAATGCTATTATTTCTCTTCTGTCTTATGTTGGTGGATACTGATTATTGTATGTGTATGGTTTAACATTGAGTTTTTGTTAAAAGCTTGTATGATCCTCTTATATTTCCTTACCCACAGCCTAACAAACTAACTGCTGCACTCAGGTACGCACTTAAAAAGAATCAATACTTAACTTCAATATACTAGTAATTTAATGGAATGCTGCCTGTCAAAAATATGACAAATTGAATACATTTCAATTTTGTTAACTCAAGCTTAGGGTTACTATTTTGAAAATTTCTGACAAAAACCTATGCCTACCTAAAAGGACATATGCAATAAGTCTGACCATTTAACTTTTAAATCTGTTTTTCAGTATTATCTTTTTTAATTTTCCCAAAGAAATGCCCCATAGTCGAAAAATCCGGAACAGTCTATGAAACAGGACATGTCCAGACAAATCCGGATGGATTGTAATCATAAATGTGCTATGATATTATGCTGGTCAAAGTTAATGATTATTAAATGACGTATCTGAGTTCATCAGTTATACTCTGTTTCTGAAAGGCTTTTAGCACAAAATTTGCAAACAGACTCTCTTATGTTGACGGCTGCAATTGGCTGACTGAATAATGCAGCCAATGAAAACACTTGAATATTAGTCTGTAGGTTAGTATACATTTGAGCTCTTATAACGGAACACAAAGCTGCTCTAATGTGTCAACTTTAGACGAACTAAACATTGAGCATGATACTATGTTTTGTTACAATTTAGTTTTACAAACTTAGGCCCAGGTTATTATAGAACCTCACTTAGTCAAGCATTAATTAAAACTAGTTTCAACCAATTAAAAGGCTTTAAGCGAGTTTTAAGTAATGCTTAAGTTTTTAGTGAGGTTCTGTTATACGGGCCTGAAAGCGAATTTTGTGTGAAAAGTAAACGCTGACACAATATTTTGTCGTGCGGTCAGTGCTCTGCTTTACATGACCCCTCTTACAAACAAAGAAAAGGGGAAGAGGGGTCGGGTTATACAGGCCATACCGTTGATCACTTGCAATTGTATTTTCTGTGATCCACAAGAATTTTACAAGCGTGTCTTTGAAACTATGAGCATTTAAGGGTTAAATAGAAATGCCCTTTGTGTACGCACCTTTTAGTTAATTTTTGTGTTAATTAGCCTTTCAGAAATTGGGTGTATAAAGACCACATTTTGTTTATAATAAATGACGTTTTCCTTTGGATCAGTAATCAATTCCAGATATTATGCTCATTTACCAAATGTAATATTAGAAACTTACAATTCCAAAGCAGTTGTTTTATTTTATTTTCAAAAATACTCAAGTTGTTGTAGTAGATAAATAAAGATGTATGTTGGTGATACCTTTATTTTACTGAATACAATTGACTGAAAACGTAATATTGATTTGACACGCCTTCACTTATAATTATTATTAGTATCTAAGTTAATTTCATAACTACACAATATATAAATCTATAACACGTCGTTTTAAAAAAATAAACATTAGCACTATTTAAGAACATTAAATTATACAGCTTATTATAAAATATTGCATTTAACTGCATTAAATACAAGTTAACAAGAGAATCAATGTTATTAGAAACTCTTTTGTATAGATAACAGTGTTATTATCAAAATACAGAAATCTTCACACGCTTTGTAAGGCAATGGGGGTTTTCTAGTCGTCTAATATCATGAAATTATAATCTAAATTCAAATTGGTTGAAACAATTGTAAACTAGCACCAATCTGCCATATAAGTAAAGTCATGGAACAACTTGTGATCTGTGGCAGAGAGCGGCCGTGGTTCTTTGGGTGGCGTCAGCACTGCTGCCTCCGAGGTAAATTCACTGTCAAAGTTGCTAACGTCTTCTAAATTATTTATTGTTGGCACAAATGGTGGTTTCACCTTACGCAAGAGTAATTGCTCCCAATTAACATTTCGGAAGAAAGCCTGTTTCTTCACATCTTCGGCGTCTCTCTCAGACGATCCTAACCGTCTTTCAGGATTCTTTCTAAGCAACCGACGCATGAGCGCGATGGCTTCTAAGGACAGAGTTCTAGGGTAACGAACTTCGTCGTTAACAATAGAGTCAAAAACTTCACCCTCATCTTCTCCAGGGAAAGGCGATTCGCCAACTAACATTTCAAATATTAAGACGCCGAGACCCCACCAGTCTACAGCCCGAGTATACGAAGTTTCAGTTAAAACTTCAGGGGCAAGAAATTCAGGAGTGCCGCAAAATGTACCAGTACGGTCTCCCCATCCCATACCTTCTTTGCAGAGACCAAAATCGGCTATTTTAACATACCCCTCAGTGTCTAAAAGTAAGTTATCTAACTTTAAATCTCTATATATAATGTTATTTTCATGTAAATACTGTAGGCCTAATACTACACAAGCTGCATAAAAGACTGCTCTAGGTTCAGTGAACACATCAGCATGAATGTGCATCATCAGATCACCACCTGCTGCATATTCCATCACAAAACACACATGTTGTTCAGTCTGGAAACATGCAAACAGGTTTACCAAAAACGGATGTCTGATTGCATTAGCTACCTCAAAAATTCTCTTTTCAGATAGCAGTGAGTCTACTTCATCTCTTGCTATTATATCACCTTTCTTTAAAGCTTTTATTGCGAAATATTCATTAGTGGGTCTGTATTGAGCAAGAATTACTTTGCCAAAGTGTCCTCTACCAAGAACACTTAATAATCTGAAACTTTCCATAGACATTTCACCAGATTGTCTTCTGGTATCCAGTTCTTTGCCTAAAGTATCAATAACTGATGATGAACGAGAAGATGATATTCTCATGTTACTGGTAATCTCAACTATTTGATCTTCATTACTTGGGAATTCTAGAACCAATTTAGGTGATGGTGAAGGTGGATACTCTACTAATGGTGTATCACATGATGGGGTTTGCGGCTCTTTTGTGACATAGTTATCCCTTGTATAAGAGTCTTCTAAGAATGCAAATGCTTCCTGTAATTCTTTCTCCATTCTCAAAGTAGAAACATTAGGAGGTGGTTGAAGAGGCAATGTTGGTTGAGGAGGGGGTGTGTTCGGCAATTGAGGCATAAGAGGTGTGGAAGGTAAACCTAAAGGTCTTATACCAGCCATACCACCCAATGTTACATTTGGATTTTCAATTTCTCTGTTATCAAAGGAAGCAGACTCAAAGCTATGTTGCTGGGACTGATTCATATGAGCAGTTTGAATGTTTTGGATGGAGGGAGAAGAGCGTTTAAGAAGTCTGCCTAGCACAACAGCTGGAATGTGCATTTCACCATAAGATGGCCTAGGTATATTCTTGCCTTGTTGTTTGATAATTTTTCTTTGACGCTGTAGCTTAGGTTTCCTTGATATGATGGGATTTAAGAACTTTATCTCTGCAAATAGAAGGCCTTGTGGTTCAAGTTCCAATGCCATACCATGTCGTATATCATCAATGAATTCTTCCAATCTTAAAACTTTAACAGCACACAATCCTCGCCAATCCTTCCAATGAATGCCAATTTCAAGTTCTCTTGATTTGTCTAGCTTGATGGTGAATCTGAAAATTTTAAAATATGTTTAAAGTATGAGAAAAACATGCACTTAAAATAAAAAAAACAAGAGAATAAAAGACATCTTGTGTTATTTTCTGGTTTTACATTCAACTAATTCTTAAAATTAACAAAAGTAGTAATTATTAGAATGTTATTTGAGATGCAGTTTATGAAGATTCTAAAACTCAAAAAAAGTTTAATGTTCTATATTTTTTAAACCAATAGCATGGTCTATTTACATAGTCATTTTTGTCTAGTGATGAAATAGTACAGCACTATTTATATAGTAGAACATCTAGTCACACTACAAATATGTGTAAGGCATGTAGATAAGATTATGAGTAATAGCAAGGAATTATAAAGATTATAATTCAAGGAAGTCAGATACAAAAAGATAAATTCAATTAATATTTTATTTTCTTATATAATGTAGGAATTTATCTTACGAGTAGTACAATCATACTTTAATAATTATGAAGTACCTATAATCAGAGATAATAATTGACCCCTTAAAAACTTACTGTTTAAAACCCTAAGTTTATACTGCACTATTTGATATTTAAAAAAAAATCTTTTTGTTAATATACATGCTATTTTTTCATTGAATGGAAAAAAATTGCAGTTATTTAGCCAACAAAATTGCAGAGTTCAAATTTAACCAACACACCTTTGATCCCATGCTTGTTGTGAACACGGCCTCCAACTGGTCTGTGCAACATTATGGTTGTCCAGTTTTAAAACCGCCATTATTTCATTGCTTGTGTCTTCCTTAATGCTGTATGTGTACTTCATAGAATTACGTATTGTAACGCCCTTAACAAAGGACTTCAAGTCTGAAGGGCTAGCCGTAGGATCACGACGACTTCTACCAGGAACATCTTCTAGTAGATCCTGACAGCCCATCAATCTTACTTCTAATGTTCCAGTCACTTGAACACAAGGACTGATCAAAGGAGCTGGAGATAGAAACTGAGCCCTCGACCCACTACCACCAGTTAAACTTACGTATCCAGGGCTAGATCCTGTACTACGTAATTCATGTCCTAATTCTATAAATGCAGGGCTCTCAGAAGGAAGCTCCTGTCTACGCATATCTAAAGATCTGCGCAACAAATCTAACTTCTGTGATGATTCCAAAAGGCTTGTCTGAGCTTCTTGTAAAGCTTTCTTGTCAGTTACTTTCTTGTCACTTTGCAAAAGTCTTATGGCATTTTTAGAGCCTTCCACCACAGCTGCCTCAATTCTTAAACGGTTTCTCAGTTCAGCAATTCTTTCATCTAATAATGCAGCTATGCCACTCTCAGAAGTTTTTCCATCACCATTAGCTCCTGCATTATCACCTTTTTGTTGTTTGGTCAGCTTTGAAATACGTAACTTTAAATACTCAATCTTGTCTTTAGAATCTGCTAACATTTGGTGAGCTTCAGCAAGTAACTTTTTGTCTCTGGATTGATTGCTGCTAGTGATACTTTGTATCATATTTTCAGCCCCTTGTTTGACTTTAAGCTCAATGTTCAACTGTTTTTCAAGTGATGCCAGTTTTCGGTCTGTTGTTGCTTCACCAAGTTGCCTCTGTTGCTGGGCTGCTTCAGAAGCCAGAATAATCTCTTCATCATAAGAGAGGTCTTCAGGTGAAGTAGGAGTGGACTGACCACGAGACAAAAGAAGTTGCGACTCCAGTTCTTGGAGATCTGATTTGAGTTCATTGAGCTTTATGTTGGCTTTTTTCACAATATTAGCGACATCGGAGAGTGATCTTCGGTCAGTGGCCACCTCCCTTAATTTCTCGGCTCCTTCTTTTATTTTAAGTTCTTTACGTATTTCTCTACGTATGACATCCTTGAGCTCCTCCAACTTAGACGGCAATGCTATTTCTGGAATACACTCAGTTTTAATTCCATACTTGACACCGAGTTCGTGGAGAACTGGGTGTCGAACGTAATCACTGTGGTAATAACCTGGCTCTGCCATAATTGAGGATGCACAGTCTAACGTCAGTTAACCATAATTATGTGGGAAAATATCACTACTATTGCTTGAGGATCACAAAACGTATATCGAACTGTAACTTTTCTCAGCGAGAATAACGCTTGATATTTTAAACGAAATCATGATAAATAAATGACTTGATCGTTTTAATTAAATTAATCACAAAACAAAACAATCTTTACAAGTGAATCGGTCAACGAAACCAACGAAACGATGAAACCCTACCATTATTCCATAGACAAATGATGATTTTTAAATGAAAATTTAAATACCATAAATAAACTATCTTGGCTTTTGGCATAATTGGCCTTTTGTCCATAAATAGACTATTTGGTCGGGCTCATACATTATGGAAATTCCTTTCGGAATTCCGTTGCGAAATATAGCATATCCCTACAAAATCATGGACCTATCACATACAGTAGTTGTGTAGTTCTCCGTTCGAAATTTCCATACATTCGAAATTTTGTTCGGAATTATTCCGTGTGTATGTGGCCAACCAAAGGAGTGGTCACACAACAGGACCAGTTATCAATCAAGTCTGTTTTCATCTTTTCTTACGTAAACAAAGGTATTTCGTTATTTTTACCCGAATAATGTAACTATTTGCGGTAGTAATGATATTGATAATACCGCAAATTGTTATTACCGCAAATATTATTTAGAACAAATTTTAATTTTATTCTTATTTAGATGATGTGGAGATTATTAAGCTCTGATGACTCTTTTCAGGAGAATAAAAATAGACTCGATGTCTGCCTCAACTGCAGCCCGCCCACAAAGTAACATACCGTAAGACATGATACTATGAAAGTAACTAAATAAGACAGCGTCGCAGTATCTAGACCAGTAAATTAACGGATTATTTAAATAGTGGTGGTTGATTTATTATTAATGGAGCAGATCATAACAAATGTTGTTGGTAATAAATACTAAAAAGCGGAAAGGACCCAAAATTGAGCCTTGTGGAACCTCCACTTCTACTGTTAAACCCCGAGAATCGAAACGACTTTTTTGAACGTGTTGTTGTCTATAATAGGGATGATGCCTGGGTAAAAAAAAAAAAATCTAATTAGTCCGTCAGTCAGGTAATAAAAAAATATCAGACACGTATTTTTTGCTTTATCATATTAATAAAAAAATACTTAGATAAAACGCATTTAAGGTCGGGGAGTGGGGGTCCCCACTTCACTAGTATGTATGATATGTATAAAATCTACATACTCGTGACGTCATGGCACATTTTACCTCAATGTATCACCGTAATCTTTAGATTACGTAAAAAAAGAAAAAATACGTGTCCAATAATTATGTTTATTCTCAAAGACAGACTTAAAAAAAAAATTGTCATCATCCCTATTCAATTATGATTTTACTAAGTTTAGTGCTAATTTACCTAGTCCGTAATGCTGAAGTTTCAGGAGTAATGTTTAATGATTTACGCAATCAAAAGCCTTAGATGGGATGCAGAAGATACCTATGAATGGCATCTTGGGCTTTTTCCCACGCGCTAAAATATGTTAAGTCACGTACAACGTCCTTTGGTGAACACATACTGTCTATCGTGAAGTAGGTATTTTATTCGTTTTAAAATGATTGAGCATTTAATTTACCATTACCTTTTCAACACCTTGCTGAAAACCGGCAACACAAATACGGGCAAAGGTCGACTAGCAGTCTCGGCGGGGCCTAGGCGTAATAGGCCGGGGAAATTAGATTTGAACCCTGCACTAAATCCTAACAGCGATTTTTTTCCTGAATCGTGTTTTTGAACTTAGCTCTTCAAATAATATAAAAAAAATTAAACATTTTCCAGGACCGCATCAAGGTAAAAAAAACAAAAACGCATTTTTGTGAATAAAAATTGAGGCAAAATAGTTAACAGGAAAATTTTGGTTATATTATGTAAAAAAATCGTAAAACTAATATATTATTTCAGAATTAAACGTATTCGTCCACGGAAATTTCCATAAAAATAAAATTAAGAATTTTTTTAATTGTACTTCAAGCAGAAATATTAACAACAGTTTTTTGCATTAAATTACTTAATTCAATATTTTGATACGCTATTCAACAAAATTAAACATGTACAATATGTGTTTGTAGCGCAAGATATTAATAAAAAAAATTGCAATAGCGGTTTAGGCAAAAATGTAACAGAGTTAAATTTAGTTTAAGTTTTATTTATACGCTCTATCCGACCTAATTACAAGAAAATTAAACACATAAAGCAAAATGTTATATACATACCTATTTAAAAAAAAAATGCTTTAATTTGTTTAATTTTTTTGTAATTAAGTGAGATAGAGCTTATAAATATAAGTTAAACTAAATTTAACTCTGTTGCATTTTTGCCTGAACCGCTATTGCAAAAAAACTTTTATTAATATCTTGCGCTAATACAATATGTTTAATTTTGTTGAATAGTGCATTTAAATATTTAACCGCTCAGGGACGGCGCGCCCGTCAATTGGCTTAATTCAGTAATTTAATGCAAAAAAACTGCTGTTAATAATTTTGCTTGAAGTACAATTTAAAAACAAACGTAATTTTATTTTTATGGAAATTTCCGTGGGCCAAAATGTTAAATTTATTGATCTACTTGTGATACCTAATCTCTTCGACAAACACTCCATACAAATATATCTGTTAATATTTTTTTCTACCACGTAAAATTGAAATTAGATGTTTTCTTAAAAAAAACGTACACGCGGGGGTGAACTTTTCGCGGTATACCGTTTAATCCCTTGACCATAAGCCTACACATTAAATGAAAAAATCGCTGTTTTAAATTAATGCAAAGTTAGCCTAAAATTTGGCGTAACTTCCCCGAGCTATAAGAGGGACTGAAGGGCGGGCGGGTACTACAGTAGTAGACGCTCTCCCGTCCCTTTCTGCTGATTTTACAGCGTAACCCCGCGTTTATACCAATATATGTATACGTACATATAGTATACACGGGCACTCACAGGATTTTAGAGGGATGCATCTTCAGCTATAAAAAGCAAGCTCAAAAGTTTTTCAGTACACCTCGGATATGTTAGGTTAGGTTTTCGTTTGTCCATTCATACAAGGAGTATTTTTGTCGACTTATGCAAAACTGCTTATCAACGAAGAGTATGCAGAATGCAAGAGCGTGCGTAGCGAGCTTGAAAATTTATGCACCGCGCCTCGGATAGTTTAGGTTTTTTTGTCCATTCATTAGTACCTAACTGTATTTCATTCGATTCGGGAAGATTCATTGATCCACCCACAAATTAAATATTATGGCTAAGTAAGGCGCTATAGTCTCCATGGGAATAAAAACTGAAAGCTCGTGATAGATAGCAGCACGGCTTTGAGTTTGAAAATATAAACGTTTTATAATGCATAAGTCTCGATCCCTTGGGAATATCGGGATAAAAAAAAGCCTCAGCCTTCTCCAGCTCATAGTCTACCCATGTGCCAAATTTCATCCAAATCCGTTCCGCCGTTTTATCGTGAAAGTATAACAAACAAATTGACTTTCGCATTTACAATATATTATATATTTTGAAATATAATATATAATAAATCAATCTGCCTAGCCTTTTCCCAACCTTTTCCAGCCTATGTTGGGTTCGGCTTCCAGTCTAACCAGATGCAGCTGAATACCAGTATTTTACATGGAGCTCATGTGTGAGCACTATGTCCCTACTTTACAGTTACCATTTACTGGGTACGTCTTTCATTGACTTGAGTGTGCCCTGGCGGTTGAGAGTATGACATGCTCACTCAAATGTCTCGCTGGTGGTGGAGTGTATGTTGGAATCATTAAGTTCCCTTCAAAATGGTTGAGCTAAATGGTGCTGATGCATGCGTCATGTTCGTGAACGGGCGCCGTCAGTGGGGACTGGTCATCTCTTAGCTGCCACGGCTTATTTTAATTTTTGAATTGTTTTTGATTTTATTTTTATTACTGACGCTTTTAACGTGCACGTCTTTTTACATTGTTCTCACATGTATAATTACAACATGGATGATGTAACCAATATTTTGTAAAAATATTCTGATTTAAAAGAGTGTCCGTGGAGTTTCTTGCCCGATCTTCTCCATAGGAACCTACTACGCGTTGGAATGGGCAACTAGCTTCATATTTCTGACTGACCGATCCCTTGACAATTCAAAAGTACCTGTAATTGGTTTATTTGAAATAAATGCTTTGAGTTTGAGTTTGGAGCGACTGCTTATCTGACTTCCACAACCCGGTAACTGGGTAGTGGGTAAATACCCATTGGTAAGACTATGGTTGTCAGTCAGGGCCGCGCCGACCGTCGGCAGCGCCTGTGCGTGAAACCAATGAATAGCCTCTTTTTTTTGGTCGTCTTGCTTCACAGCATTTTTTTTTTCATTTATTGACGTTTTAAATACGTAAATAATATTATCGTAAATAGAAAAAAAATTGGTTTGCTTGCGCTTATTCGCAAAGAGAGAGAGAGAGAGAGAGAGAGAAAGAGAGAATGAGAAAGAGAGAGTAAGAGAGGGTGAGAAAGAGAGAATAAGAGAAAATGAGAGAGAGAGAGAAAAAGAGAGAGAGTGACAAAAGAGCGAGAGAGAGAGTGAGAAAAGAGAGCGAGAGAGAGAGAAAAAAGAGAGCGGGAGAAAGAGAGAGAGAGTTTGAGAGTGAGATTTTTTGCTATGGGTGTCGTTATTAAACCCGCGGACGAAGTGGCGGGCTGAAGCTAGTCATCGTCATCATCATTTCAGCCACAAGACGTCCACTGCTGAACATAGGCCTCCCCCAAGCACCGCCACTTCGAGCGATTCTGTGCTTCCTGCATCCGGCGGTTTCCTGAAGCTACTACATTATTATAATGCAAAAAAAAAGCTATCATACTTGACAGACCGCATCCATCTTAGCGGTTCTTTTGTTTTTAACGCAGAGCTCATAACTAATGAAAACTTAAACCCGAGACCTAAACATTCCATGAACCACAGACGTAAATATTGTCTTGTTGATTTGTACTCACTTATCGATACTCGACTATGATGATCAGTGATCGGAGTAGGTAGATTGAACTGGGGTCATTGATCCGAAACGTATATATTACTATGGACATTCCTCCGGAATTGGTGGATTATTAAAAAAAAACCGGAACTTATGTAGGAATTGTATTCTGCCAGAGTGGAAGGAGTCATTTGATGATTTGCCATCCTCAAAAAAAAGGTAGGAATTGTAATAAAATGAGCAATTTTATTCTTTATTATTCTTCCTATTTTTTTTTTTGTCACGATTTGACAAAACCCAACGACCAATCAGAACAAAGGATCATGGGTGGTACAGTAGTAATAATATCACTACCAACATTAACAATATTTAATTGAATCCGGAAATACCGGAATTACTTTCCGGAAAAATGGCTTATCCATGTTATTCTTTCTGTGTGCATTTATGATACAAGTACTAAAAATCAATCTACCTACTCCGATCACTGATGATGATTCATGAATGAAATAGGGTAAAAATTAAGTCTCAGAACAGCCTCCGGCGCTCCTAGTGCTCTGGCGCCTGTGTGCGTTGAACAATTCGCACATATGGGCGGTGCAGCCCTGCGTGTCAGACTTTCAGGTCTCTGAAGACCCTTAACGACTGTCAAAGATCCGCGAATGACAACCGGGGTCAACGGTATAACGTGCTTTCCGAGGCACGGAGGAGTTTCGGTATGTAAAGATGGTCACCCATCCCCGGACCACCCCGGAAAGCGTAGCGGAACCTGTTGGATCGACCTGTGCAGCTGTTATAACTTAGCCACGAGCTCCTCTTAATATATATGATATATAACAGTTAGGATAGGTTGTATGGTAAGCTTTTATTACTGATATCCGATTGAATTTAACTTAAAGTAGGTATACTATGCTTTCAAGTTAAATTTCATCGGGCGGGCTGAACAGAGAATGAGGGCGAGGAATTTAAGGTTTCAGTAGTTTTAAGTGGGATACTATTAGTGGGCGCGATTAGTCACTAACCACAGGAAAAGAACAAGTGGGATACTGGTTAAGAAATTTATAATTTATTGAGCACCTTCTGTGCTATCGCATAATTCGCTTATGAGACCAAATGACGTCTCCGGTGTGTAATCTTATCAGAATTAAGCTTTTTGTTCCTGTTATTTGTTCCACCATAAGTTCATGCAAGGGGACCTACATGGTAAAAAGATTGATGTTTGGAGTGAAGATTGCACCAAATGTTTGGCAAAGATATATGGACTAAATCCTACAGGTAATGGAAGGTACAGCATATTTTTTGATGACATCGCCGTACAAGGAAAAACATATAGGTAGGCATACAATTATTACAAAGAATTAGAATAATATTTCAGAAATTACAAAAATGTGGGTTACCCTTATAAGAAGAAATGTAAATTTTTCTAAAAATCTTTTATTTACCTGGGACATACAATAAATAAAAAAGGATTACATCCTACAGATGATAAAATAAGGGACATATAGAAAAGTCCAGCGTCTTTCCATTCTATACAAGGCCAGAACGCAAGGATGTGAAACTAATCGCGTATAGATTGGAAATCACTTTTTTATTAAGGTCTTCCAATCTATACAGAGTAGTACGCAACTAATTGCGTATACTTCGTAGTGAACTAATTAACTACCTTATTCAAAATATACAGTGCCAGTACGCATACGTACTAATCGTGTATATATTGCGTCAAATTGTAAACTGGTATCCAACTTGTTTTGTGACGTAATGCACCTTGAGCTAAATAGCCTGCCTCGCTGCGATTAACTTGGAAGTAGCGCTCGCCGGCCGCTACCGCGGCACCGCTCGCTTCGCTCGCTCGGCTCGCGCGCGGTTGATACAGTTCTAACCTAACCTAACCCATTTCATATTCCGTTATCTGTTCCATTTCACCCAGTTCACATTTTTTTATTTGTAACTATTTATGTTTAAAACTCATGTCAAGCGTAAGTGATGTAGTACCTATAGTTTGGAATCAGGACGCGCGCGTCCACGCTACAAACTAATCACATTGTAATCACAGATTAAAAAATAGCATTACAATGTATACGCGAGCAGTTTCCTATAGTTGCGTTCTGGCCTTGTATAGATTGGAAATACGCAACAATCCATGTCCAACAGATGTGTCATTTCCTCGCACTTTTCTTGGGATGATTAATTATTATCAACAATTCCTACCAAACCTGGCATTAAAGCTTAATCCACTCTACAAGCTATTACAGAAAGACACCAAATTCATATGGTCAAAAGAATATCAGAACGTTTTTCAAAAGTTAAAAGACGAAATCTGTGGAGAGAAAGTACTTACACATTTTCATGAAAACTTACCTGTTACATTAGCTACAGATGCATCTCCTACCGGATTCGGAGCCGTGTAATCACACTTGTCACACACGCCAGACAAGACGGACAGACCATTAGCATTTGCTTCAAGATCCGTAACAAAAACTGAAAAAGAATACAGCCAACTAGATAAAGATGTTTTTTGCAATTTGCAGGTCAGTATCATGTTGTATGTTGATCTAAATATGATTTGCGACCGTCAAATGTTTATTCATAGAATTATTATCATAAAAATGATCAATACAACTCTCTAAGTTTATACAATCGCATTGAATAACTATTTCATGAAATCCTGACATTTGACGATTGTGCTTACTTATGGAGTTTTATTGCTGATTGTAATGATTATAATTATGTGAAGCCATATTTGTTACGGTCGCAAATCATATTTTAATCAACATAAAACCTCACAGTGACCTGCACAATGCAAAAACTAAAGAAAATTTGAATTTCGCGGGCTACCTTAGCGCATGCCCCTTATATCAAATAGCTGAAATACCAATAATATTACAAGAAATTAAAGAAGCCACTAGTAAAGACACAGAACTACAGAAATTATACATAGACATCCAATCAGGCAAAGAAGATTCTAAAAGACTTTATGAATTTTCCTTACAAGACAACTGTATATTTTATGGCCTATGAATAGTCATACACAACAGTTTCATTACGTAATAGTTTTCCAAACCGGCTATAATTTTTGTCTGCTGTTTTAACCTGGTTGCTAATGTATAAGGCCCTTTGTATAAAGCACAGTTTCTTTACGGTACGGCGCGGCGTAGAAATCACGCCGCGAAATAATATTGTGTGTCAACAAGCGTCATAAACTGATTTGAAACATCAAACATGATTCGCGTCAACAAGATCCGTGATAAAGCGAAGGCGAGTCGATACTTTGACGGATAACAGAGTTTTCAACATGTTTTATGTGAATGTTTTGCTAATGCAAACGCACTGTAAAACATTCGAGTAATTTATTTGTAATCAGTGGGATGCCCCGTTGTACTATATAGTATTTACTAATTCCATTGGTGCACCTCGATGTGTACTGTCAGTGTCACGAGATGCCAAATGGATATTTTTTATCTGTTTGCGAGTTCCGAAAACCAACCAAGCCGTAACTTTCACTTCCTTTTTACAAAAATCTACAAGTAAAAAAGTTTTCAATTAACACAAAACAGTTCATTTATTAAAAAAATACTTTATTTGAGCATATTATTGTAAAACGTATAAGTTTTAATTCATAGAATTTGCTGGAAAAACGACGGACTGTCAAAAGGCGCCAGTTGTTGAAGAGAACAACCTATCACCTGTCATACTTACGAAAGCTTGGTCATCCGTTTTAATGGAAAAATAATGCCCGTTAAAGTTGATATAACTCCACCACCTCCAGCAAATTCCAAACAGCCTGGAGTAACAAAGTCTCTGCTCTATAACGGTTCTAAATTTCAAGGGCACCAAAAAAGCAAAGGTAACTCTTATGAGGTCGAAGTGGTTTTACAGGTTAGTAACAAAAACAAAGTACGCATTATTGAGAAAATTAGAAATTCACGCACAATTCTAAATGTATGTATTCAATTTCACTGCTTAAATACATTTAACTATTAATTGAGACATACATCGACATGTCAAAAGTATTGTTCAACGAAGAAATTACTTGTTAGAGTTGTATAATGAAACAACTATGATAAGCAATTTATTTATACGTTATATTTACAGCATGTAGATGAGGAAAATTCATACCTTTGTGGGTATTTAAAAATAAAAGGTTTAACTGAGGAGTTTCCCACTTTAACAACGTTTTTCGATGGAGAAATCATATCTGCCAAATACCCCTTTCTCACGAGAAAGTGGGATGCTGATGAGGATGTGGATAGGAAACATTGGGTGAGTGTTATTTACTATGTTTTACAATTGTCTATTGTTTGTAAGCACTAATACCACAGCTAATACTTACAAATATTTTATTATTTTCAGAGCAAATTTGATTTGTTTGTACCTTACTTAAAAACATTCAATTCGGATTCGTTTGACTATGACTCTCTTGAAAAGGCTGACTATGTGTTTATGAGGTGGAAAGAACACTTTTTAGTGCCAGATCATACAATAAAGGACATAAATGGTGCTTCTTTTGCTGGTTTTTACTATATATGCTTCCATAAGTCTGCGGCCACAATAGAAGGCTATTATTATCATCGGAGTTCTGAATGGTGAGTACTGTTTTATTTAATTCAATGGTAACAATTTCGGAATGTTATTCTATAAAATTATAATTCATTCCTATTTGAAATGTATTGCTAAAACCCCCTATAAGTAGTGTGAACTAAACATTACTAAACAAAGTCCACTGATAAGTATACTTACTAAGGATATTTTGGAGTCAAGGAACTGTGTTATTTATCGAAGTATGGCTGTTATCACTCCTTCAGGTTAAGTTGTTATTGTTGCTGTCGGGAACCTATAATATTTTTATCTAGTAATTAGTAGTGCTTGGTTTAAAGTGTATGCAGCATTGAATTATTTAACGTATTTAGCATCTAATATACTTTTTAAACTGGAGTGGTTTTATCATAACAAGCTTTTGGAAATAAATAGGACTTGCAGCAATGCTAATCACTTATCCACAAGATTGGGGTTAAAGATCATAGTAGTTCAGAGTGATTACTAGTATCATAGCTTCAACACGCCAAGGAACTAACTATTTACTGTCCTGATTTAACTTTGTTAACACACTATTCAGTTAGGATGTAAGCCCCTTGTGTGCCCCTAATTTATCTAATTAGATATACTTTGGTTTCTAGAAACTCCAGTTGGCTTATTGCCATTGCTTATTCATAGCTTAGAATAGAAATTAATAATTTTGTACATACTTTTACTTTGTGCATTTTGGTGATTTTGATTAAATAATAACTAGTGAATTTTGTGTTGATTTTCAGGTATCAATCTTTGACCTTAAGCCATGTACCGGAACACAGCATCCAAATTTATGAGTTTAGATGAAATCAACATGTGAAAACTTAAAAATTTGGATTGGTATTTTTGTGTCCGCTAGTACTTACTTGTTCATTAAGTGTTAACTTCAGTCAGTATCCAAAATGTGTAAAGATTGCCAATGTTGTGTTTCTCCAGTAATTTAAGATAAAGATGTCAGGGCTAATAATAGACATTCATTGAGAACAAAGTAATTGAGAAATGTAATTTTACAAAATGATTCATGAACAACATTGTGTCATATTCTGTTTTTGCACATACTTCAGTGTCAAGGAGCTCCAAATGTTGTGTAGTATAATAGGAATGATGCTTTATTAATTATCAATGAATAAATATAATTATTTTATAGATTTAGAGAAAGAAAATGAGTTGCTGACGTCTTTATGTTGTCATCTCCTGTTCACACCATTTTTGTAGTAGTGATTCAGAAACTTAAAAACCATTAAAGAATAATCATATTTATACAGGGTGGCAGGGACATCGACGCAAACCTGTTACCAAGGATTCAGTAAGTACATGATTCTGGACCCCAATGCATTGAAATTTTTCATCAGTTATTTAAAAAATTGTTCTCATTGTTTCCCATAAAAGTGGAATGCCTACGTTGTCAAAATGTATGGAACAGATTTTTTTTAAGACAACCTATAGCAAATTTCAGCTCAGGTGTTCCAGAATCATTTACTGAATCCAATCCATGGTAACAGGTTTGCGTCGATGTCCCCGCCACCCTGTATAATGTGTTAAGTTTCTTAATAATACTATGTATTATTATTGTGATATTTTGTACAAATGACTTGCATGTAAGTTGTTTCTATTATTTGATCATCATTTTTGTTATGAATATTGTGTACAATAATAGTCAGTTAAAGTTACCTACTTCATGTAGATTGAAGTATGTGCAAGTACAGGGAATCTCGTTATACTGAACAAGTTAATATATCATTCGGCACCTACTAGTAGTACTAGTAGGAACTATTATCAATGTTATTGATAAAATTGAATATTTTTTTTCAATAAAACATCTTACAGTAAAATTTGGTTTTATTATTTTCAATTCAAAAATAAAAATGCACTTATCAATTTGATTTCCGTTTTAATGTAACACATTTACTATTTACAATAAAATACTGGCATTGATAAATTTATAGTTTTATATTTCATCAAATATCATCCAGTGAATAAGCATTTAATTTTAAATATAACGTTTTAACTTGACATTTTGATGATATATATTCTATTGACTAAAATCTTACAATATTTGTACAATAGTCCTGAAATATTATTTTTATTTAAAAATTGATATTTATCTTAGAATTTATGCATTTTAAATAAGCATTTCGCGTAGTACAAAAACAAGCTTTTTGAAGAAAACCAATATAATAATTCGATAATACTTGAAAATTTAGGTACATTAACTTCTTTGAGTTAAAGTATAATTCATAATTAGGAATTCAGGCCGTTTTTGTACTTTTAATTATATGCTTCATACATGGTTAGTTTCAGTGCTAAAAATAAAATATCGTAACCATCTACTTTTTTAATACACTGGTTTTTAGATAATGAAATAAGTGTTAAGTAATTGTAGTCAAAAGTTTATCTTAAAAGATTCGGTTTAAGGACTCAAAATTAAATAATCGTTGTTTTCGAATACTCATCTGTAAGAAGATATACGAATCAGACGCAATCTTTTAAAATTACGTAAAACGTGATAAATAGGGTTGCAGTGGTAAATCGGTACGAAACTTAAAGGCTAACGTTGAATTAGTATACTTAGCATTGTTAAATTATAAAGAAAGATTTGGAGTCCTTGTTTGTCTTGCCAGAAACTATTATTAATTCTACGTTATATCTCTATCAAAGTTGTCCCAATTCTCCCCTTCACCCCTATTCGCCCGTTTTACCCAGTACTTTTTGTTAACATTTGTTTAAAAACGGCAGTAAATATAAAAACAGCCTGATAAACCTCTGGCTTGCTAGCAGGTACTTAGAAATAGTAAGTGTCAGGCTCAAAGTAAAAAAATCCTCGTGTGAAAATAACTAACTACAAGCGATAAATCCGTAAAGGAATAAAATAGACAAAATTAACATGAAAGCCATTCCTACCAAAGTTTTGCTGGGTATTAATAACTCATACAGGACGGAGTTTTGTGAAAACCACGAAATGAAGCCAATAGAGCCGTGAGCTCCATTTCGGAGAAATGTAAAATAATATTTATACCCCTTTGTAATTTTGGAATAATAATAATAATCTATGAAGTGAGAAACAGACTTTAACACCATTTTGATTATAAGTCGTTTAAGAATATAGGGGCTAGTTAGTTTATTAGAAAAAAAAGGAATCCCAAATAATCAGGCGCTCAAACAAAAAAAAACCAACACTTGATAAACGAATTTGCTAAAAGGGATGCAAAAACCGTTGAGTAACACTTCATGCAAAACTCATTTTGGCACTTTTTATTGCGTTGTGGTTGCATATCTACCTGCCATATTATTCACATTGAGCCCAACACATTTATTTCTCGACAATTTTCTTCTCTAAACATTATTTGATTATAAAAAATACATTTATTTCATCTACCTTCTAGATAGTTTCAAATACATAGTAAATTATTATGTGACAAAAAAACTAAATACTTAAACTAAGCTTTGGTGGGATCGTTAATGTGTAATAATGTAATAGTTCGGTAATGCAGGTATTACGCCCTTAGAAAGCACAGAAATGTGAATGTATTTCGAAATGCGAGTACTCTCGAATCATGGCTTTCACTTAGCAATGTCGCAAGTTACACAGTTATCCTGCAGATTCGAGAAAATAAAACTTATACATATTAATAATTGATTATACATACTCCTAATGTGGCAAGTATACACGTGGCCAAGTTTAAAATATAAAAATTTACATAATGCTTTTGCGGAAGTACATGTTTTGGTGGGTTTCAAGTGTCCGATTTTGCATTTAGATTGTTTGGAACTAATAATACGAACAAATACCTACTAGCTATATCTACACACATCATAAACACAAAACATCGAATTAGGTTACAACATAAATATCAACTGCAACGAATACTTGGTTTCTTGAAAAAATGGTGGCAAGCCCGTGCCATTTCTTTTTGCTCTTACTTAAATTAATAATAATTTTTTGCGATACTTATTACAAAACATCAAACACCTAAAGACAAATACATTCACAACGAAAAAATTATATAAAAATATACATCGAATAAATATAAATCGAAAATTATCATCAATAGAACAATTTACATTAACATAATATAAAACAACGATAATACTATGTGAACAATTTATCAGTAGCAAAATACTATGTGAACAATTTATCAGTAGCAAAATAAAACACTTAAATTAGAAGATATTTACAGAACTTAAAATTTCTAACAAAAAATAATAACTTAATTATGACTGTAATATTTGGCTTTGAAATAAATAGGCTAATATATTGAAAGCTATGGATAGAAATGACTTAAAATGAAATAAGGCTCATTATATGTTATCTAGATATCGATATTGTTACTGTTCTCCTTGATTAGTAGGACTAACATATTTGATTAACTTAGGTTAAAAATAAGGAAGGTAGGTACCTAATGAAAGTGTATTCTGATGTTTAGTCTACAATATAGTTCTTAATCATTTTTCCCATAGCTTCCATTATACGTCGTCGGGTAACATCGAATTGTCTAACATAGCAGAAAGCAAGCTATCTTTTTGACGTCCCTTCACTACTGAACCAATGTCTTAGCCCAAGGAGGCTGTAGAGGTCCTGGTTATTAGCGTGAGGTCGCATCGGGTCGGCGTGGTGTTGGACTGCTCGGTGGATGTATCCCTTCAGTTGTTCCGGGTATGCTGGAGGTACGCCCGCGTATCCTGCATGCGGGTAGGAGTGTAGCCGGAAGTTGTGGGGATAAGAATGATGATGACGCCGAGGATTCTCGTGTGTGTTATATACACCTCCTATTTGATTACGACCAGGCCAGTAGTCCTGTAAATGCCGGAACGGGTAGTCTGGTGGAGGCGTCTGAGAATGTTGACTCTGCCAGGGATATCTGTAGTACACCTCGTACTTTGGATAAGCATTATGCATAACGGTTTTGTCATTGTAAGCCAAGCCAAGTGGTGTATTAACTGGTTCGGATTCCATTTTTTGTTCTTTTGGCTTGTTGCGACGGTACTGAATTTTAGTGCGTGTACCCAAAACGCTGTCCTCATTCATCCCATTATTCTTTTGTTCTTTGGTAAAATTGTCATCAGTAGTAACGTCGGCATATCGACTGATTAATTTAATGGCTTCTCCTATGTCGGAGTAGTCGCTTTCTGGGTTAAGTTTACTTTGATCTCCATCTTTTTTTAACATTTCAGCAGTTGAAGTAAAAGTATTTTCAGTTTCTGAAGTGGAAATAATAGACGAATTCTGTTGGGCGACATTAACAGAGGTTGCAATATTTTCAATTTCTGTTAAGCTGCTAGGTTCAGAATCTTCTGCACTAACCGTTAGGTGTTCTGTATTATAAAGAATGGGGTCAACATTAACGTGTCCATAAACTAATTCTTTTTGTCCTTCGTCGGTGACATTACTTGTTGATTCAATTTCAGTTACGTTACCAATTGGACTATCGCGTTTGGGTTTGTCGGGATAGTTGTTTGTGTTTGTCAGAATATTCTGGTTCACCATGTATGAACTATCAAGTACAGTGTTGTTGGGATTAAGTGTATTTTGAAGTTTTAATAGTTCTAGTTCAGCTTCTATGCTGGCGTCGCCATCCGGTTTATCTTTCTTGTCAACTTTCACGTCGTTTGCTTGCAGCTCTTGAGCCTGGAATAATAAAATCGTTATTTAATAGTTTTCTAAATGGTCTAATAAAACAAGGTCTGGTATTCCGGGAGTGACACATGCTTACGTCACTATCCAGTTGCCACTTTATAGCAACAAAACACGAATTAAGGAAAGATTTTCAGTCACCATTCTGTTACAAAATATGAGCAAAGCATTTAAATTGTCGTTTCGTTTGTATAATCAAACGAAACAATTCAATTTAAACATACACCAATGTAATAGTTAATTAAAACCTCATTGTTTTATCGGATTCGCACAGGTAATCAAGGTGGTTGGGGAGTTATTATTACAAACTTCTGGTAACACAGATGTGATGACGTAGACTTGTGTCACCCACGTGGCCACTGTGTCTCGGAATGCTATATCTGGCGAAGTATATTATTATACCATGGTTTTCTAATAAAACATAATCCCTTCAGATAATCTTTTATGAAAGTTCGGTATCTTTGTGACATTTCCGTAAGTATTTGAATTTCTTACCTGTGAAGACGGCTCTTGGCCCTGAAGTGGCGCTGCTTGAGGATCATAGCCAATTGGTATATTAAGTTGCAGCGGTCCTGGTTCAGAATCGCCGTAGTCGTACAATACGTCTCCACCGGGAGCCGAAGTCACGAAAAATGCATTTAGATGTTCCAGCAGGATACGTTCGTGTTCGTCTTTGTTTACTGTGACCACCTGGAAATATAACGAAATTTATTGAACTCAAGGCATTTAGTTAGGTTGTTTGTATCACATTACGAAAAAATCTCGAATTAAATAACTTCATTGTAGTTGAACTGTCTTTGAAGTACCAACCTGAACGCAGCCATTTCGATCGAGTCTCTGTCCCTCAGGGCAATTTAGGGGCGTTATGAACAGGGACTTAGTGGTTATCCTTCGCGGTGGTGCATTCTGGTTACCGCTTTCGGGGCTCTGGAGCCAGGACTTCCACGCGAGCTCAGCAGCCTTCCGGTCGAGGGTGCGGGGTGGCGCGCGGGTGGTCGCCACGGGCGCTGGCGCCGGTCCCTCCACCGGGCCCTCCGCCCCAGTCTCCGCGTTCACTAGTGCACACGACACCAGCAGTAACGTCGTCCACGTGTACCACATCGCAAACACCTGTAGAATAAGAAAATATTACTTAGCTTTTATGTTTGGCTTATGGCTCACACCGATTTCATAAAAGATTAAATAGTTGCAAACGTACAGGAGTTCTACCACCCGGATTTATGCAGTGACATTTCTGCAGTTCGATTAAACTGTTAGACTTGAATTTAGTTATTATTCTACAAACGAGCAGGTCAGTTCATATACATGAATCTGGCTTAGGGTTTCTGAAAGCCGGCCGGCATCGTCAGTTTATGGCAGTCCATTGACATGTCTACCACAAAAAAGGTAGGTATAGCCAGTAGTACCATGCCGTACAAGCGGGTTGGTGACCGCAGAGTCAGTCCTCTCGCACCAGTGACGTAGTTACTAATCAGTATTGTATTCTGAATTCTGATAGTAAGTTGAAAATGGTGCACGAATGGTGGTAGATTCATTACACGAAGATTAACTACAGTTTCCCTAACCAATTTCAAGCGTTGCAGTTTTACACTATGGTCACTATGTGGATCACGTCTAGCATTACTTCGAAACAATATATACGTACTGTGTTATCTAAGTACGTCGTTTTAATTTATTCACTATCAAGAGTTGCCATTGGAACAGCTGCTCACGGTCAGCAAATGCAGGCAACGATTTCTATATCGAAGGAGCTAAGAGATTGCTCATGGAATCAGATTCGATGTGATGTCAACTGGATCAAGGTACGACCTCATCCATTAGTTCAATAGCTCGAGCACGAATCGACTGTATTCATTGGATATTTGCATAATACGTTTCTGCGTTTATCTGGATCATGCTATTATAGGTATGTATTCCGACTTGAGGAGATATAAAATGCCTCTTAAGTTATAATTTTCCTTCGTATTTATCTTAAACGTTAAATATATATTATGGCCCGGGTACCTATAATATTTATTGCTGGTCTAGTTTCATTACGATTAACTATCATAAACTGAAACTAGGTTATAGATGCTTGGGTAAGTACAAGGGAGTTAGAGACCCAGATTTCAAGAAATTACGACTTATTGTGTTTGGAAGTAAAATTTTTAAGAAATCTGTTGGTGTCAATAATTAACAACAATCCATCAACCTTAATTAGTCTTGGACCCGAGTAGATTCGTGTATGTGGTCCAAATAACTTCTGCGAGCGACCTTGAGGCCCTTTATCATTGGGAAAGTGAAAGTGTGTTAATCATAGACTGTTATGTGGGGGCACTTACGATGCCTTCACTTTTAAGTCGCATTAAATTACGATAGACACGTCCCTTCCTATGTTGAAGTTAAGTGCATATTCCGAATTGATAAATAAATTAAGTAAGTGTTTATAATGGATGCTCATGAGTTGTGATGACTTAGTTACTAACCAAACGCAAAATTCTGTGGGAGATAATATCGAAACAATGTTGATTGCGACATTGGAGTAAAGTGTCTCATGTCCGGTATCAAGTAGGCCAGTCCCCTTCCTCATATGTACCTATCGGAGATTAAGACATTCTGGTGATGTCAGCCGATCATCGTCATTTGATAATTTGTGGTTACCTATGTTAACATTTTACCACGTCACTAATAGGTAACGACGGGAAGGTCATGAGCATAGAAATATAATATCTATGGTCATGAGCGTCAGGTGAACGTTTCGTATGATAGTAGAAAAGTACGGAATCAAGTTTTAACTGTATTGGCTAAACTTAACATTGAGACTGGTGCAATACCGATCATTTGCATCTCACACCTAAGTGATAGTAATGCGTCTACGTGTTTTACGTAAGTGTATGAGAAAGCGAAAGAAATTACATGTTAGATACAAAGCCACACAGAATGTTGGGTATGTTTTTTGCACGAACAAATTGAGTTAGGATTTCTAAACAAACATTTCCGAGGTGGCAACGTCAAATGTTTTGCAGCTAATTTCTTAGAACATCTATGATCTATCTATGTTTTTTTATCATCAATAACCGATTATATTCTAATCAGTACGTACGTACGTACTTACTAAGTGTTTGAGTGAAGTAGATTTGGCTGTCTTGGATTTAAAACAAACCTATTTTTATAAAACCTTTTCTTCGACGAGGTATAAGAAAGGTTACCGTTTCTGAAAATATTCCCATATAGGTAAATCAACAGCTGTAATCATGAAAATTACAAATTGTTAACACTTAGATAAGATATCAATACAAACATATTGATCCAGTGTCTAATGTACATAGGAATGACACGTTTTATAAACACGATGAGTTATTTACAAACAGATTTCATGATGTTTAACGTTCTAATATGTAGGTAGCCTAAGTAGGGACATTTTTCTTCAGAAGCGTCCTGATATCGAACTAAGTAGGATAAAATATCACAATAATAAACAAGTAGATGCTTATAAACTTGAACTTACGTAAAGGTTATGTGAGATAAATGGCCAAGGTTTTTAGCTCCTTTCACAAAAACATAAATATTGAGGTGTGATGTAGTTGGAAAAGTAAGAATTCATGCAGGTGCATACACCTAGGTACTATGGCACTTGGCTTTCAGGCTTAAATTAAATTGGCTAGCTAAACTCAGCAGACGCGAAGGGTTTGATATTTAAATACCTACGATAAAATAAAAACATTTGATGTATGTTTGGGAGGTCAACGACCGCTGTGAGTGTTGTTACTTGAAGTATGAGTTGAGAAAAACTGTTTTTTGATGGTTTATCGTGTTTAGATATCGATACTTACCCATCATGTCTGTGAAGTTTACACTAAAAGAAAGATTTATTAACTGATATTTGAGATGACCCCACAAAAAATCACCTTTTTTATGTTACTATGTTATATCGATACCCAGCGCGTCTGCGGAGTTTTGCTAGTCAATTTTATTTAAGCCTGTATAGTTATATAGCTATTATTATGATGAATCAGTCGTGTTTAGAATAGTACCTAAATGTTGGTAAGAACGTAGACTACCTACGTTCTTCCACCTATTGTGAAAATTGATTTGTTGATTAACTATTGTGTTCGTTATAGAGCTCTTGATTAGTCTCATTGTGTTTGTGGGATGGGAACTTGAAAAGTATCACCCTCTTTGTTTGAATACACATACTGTTCGATATAAGATCGTTAAAGAAACAGGCAGGTACAGTAGCGGATCCAGAGGGATCTAAGGGGCTCAAGCTCCCTCCCCCCAAAAGCATCTGAGTTGTTCTGTGACAATTAAAGTGAACCTGATATTATTATAATTAAACTTTTTAGCAAGCATTACACTACGTAAGGTACAATTATTGTCATCATCATCATCCTTAACTTAATAAGCATTAAGTTTTTTTTACGTAACGAATTTTGAATCCGCGCACTACCTACTCATTCTGCTGCTCACGTTGCCCGGTTTGGCCGCCATGTATATTCACCGAGATATCTCTGGTAGTCTATAACCTAACGAAGTCATTCAGGAGTTTGCGAACAGTAATCCGAGAAGGCTTGCTATGCGTTATGCAAAATAAAATGTTGTGTGCTTTTTTAGTGTTTACTTTGCTAAAACGTACCCTCAGCGGTGTCAAACCCCTCCCAAACGACAATCCTGGATCCGCCACTGGGCAGGTACCTAAGTATCTACTTGCAGATCTACGTTTAGCCATGGATGTCTCTAAGCTAACCATTGCAGCATTGTGATGTCGTTCCCAAGTCAACGGAAACAGACGCGTTCTTTGATGCTATAACTTGTTTGCAATATATTATGCGCAGTTTAATTACTTACTCGTTTCTTTTTGTAAGAATAACACGTGCGGTGAAGAAGACAAGTCTTGTTGGCAAGATAACTTCAAAGCTCATTATTTCAGTAGGTATGTACAATAATAAACGCGTAATTAGAATTACATTTTTTTTTGTTCCCTACCAAAGGTTAGGCGTGTAATATCTAATGCTATATCGCCCTCTGCTCGCTCGCTATAACTAGTCAGTGGAAAACAGATTTTTTACCTATTTCTTTTTGCTACAAATGCTTCATTCATATGTAAAACATATTATTATATAACACTTGTATGTAAATAACTTTTTTTGTTTATTGTCGGCGACAATGTTGTACAGACAGTGTTAGTTCCCTTGACCCCGGTTGAGTGAAACGCGCTTATGGTGGATCTGCTGTACACTCGAGTAAATAATTTAGTGCGCAAAACAAGGGCAATGGCTGTTGACCCCGTCGCGATCTATTGGCGGCATCTGGCAATGATCTCGCATCAGGCGCCGCACGCGCACGCGGAAGCTTCTCGCGGGAATTGACCGTGTTTCAATGGTGCTTGATTGAAGCATACTTTATACTGCATTCTCTAGTGTGAAAAGGATTAGAAAGCGGGATTAAACTCGTTGAATGCTACTTGGGATTTTCTCCCGACAAATCTTCGGCGCGACTAAAGAATGCAGTGTGCTGGGATTATGAAGTTATGTGCGTCTCTGACTGCGTCTGACCTAATGAGAACATTCTGTTTACATAAAACAGATACACGTCGGGTATTCCGTTTGGATGTATTATTATCTGCACGGACCAAATCCTCGAATGTTGAACCCTACCTTGACATGCATGCGAGAGCGAGACAAGGCAGTTGCGGAACAGAGGTGCGTCGGCGCAGGGTTGCACACAAATAGCTTTCCAGTCAGAACTCGAGTCGAGTGCTTCTGACAAACATTTGTGCGTGTATGGATGAATTAATTTTTTATTAAGATTTCCAAAATAGAATTGTAATTAATGTTCCAAGTTATCAATGAATCGTATTCAATCTAACTGCATTTGCGTTCAAACGTTTTGAGAGTTGAAAGGGGAAGTGGCTCTGCTCTGTCGCGGTTGGTGCACCACCCTCCAAATAAAAGGCAGGTGTTACTTATATCGAATTTGTAAGGCTGAGTAGGTTGGTAACGAACAAAGTTGAGATTTAAAACCGAGATAACTATGTTCCTACCTACTAAATAATAAAACAAACATTGTTACTTGGATTTTAAAGAAACAGCTGTGTTATCTACACCTGCTCTTTGACAGGTTTTAGGTTACAACTTACAAAAATAAGAAATAGGTGTGATCGGTAGATGACGGAAATAGATAAAGTCATAGGTACGTAGAAGTTCTTAAAATAATTCCTTGCTTATTTGACTCATTTGTCGATATTATGTTTTTTGTACCTTCTTAACTAGACCGCCGTTTATAGAAACCTTCCTATGATTATTCTAGTCATAACTTCTGACTAGACAAGATCCACTGCGATATTCGTGACAATGTGACCACGTGTGGCTTGATATTATCCATAATGAGCATTGTTTAATAATGGCCATACGTCGCCGAGAAAGTGTGTCCGCTAACTGGTCAGACACGATGTCGGCCAAATTTGCATATTAGGTAACTGATTGATATTCTTCGCGAACAGGATATAGGGATAATGATTTCTGACATTTACCGCGAATTTTATACCTCGGTACAAACCGAGGATAATGTAATGACCATGAAAGTGGAAAAAACTCGTATTGAAAAATATAAAACGTATTTATTGTATAAAGCTATTGAAATTGAAACAGAGCCTATTCATTCATAATTGTATTTATTGGATACCAGTTAATTAACGGCCGGTTAGGTTGAAAGGCAGCAATTAAGAGCTGGTTATTAAATTTTCCTATGCCACAAAATCGTGTCAAACTAAAAACAGGCTTTGACGTTGAATACAAGCGTAGGGAGGAGATTTCTTGCTGTAGCTTTAGGTTAAACATTTTATAGTTATCGTTATAGGAAGGTCCTCAAGCAACGCCACTACTCAGTAGGTTAAACTTAAAGTGTTAACTGAATGTAATGAATATCTGCATTATCTGTTAAACACAAATTACAGTCATTGACTATATTGTTACTTCTTGCTTCTCGTTATTCGTCATCGTTGTTAGAAGTAACTTTGTTGCCACAGTCGTCTATAGTTTGTATAAGGTAAATTCGGTCATTTTTCGGATATTGAAAATGTTGAATCTGTTTTTGTTTGCGGAAAGGTAATTGAGCACCTTCACGGAACATTGGTCAGTGTAATGATTATACACCACTGTTATTCAAGTGCTAAACACAGCCACTGACATAGAGACATAAATTGTCTGTAATAGTTACTTGTAAGCTTGCAACAGTGCGCTAGAACAAAGACACAAAGCATCCCAAATGGCTCATACATTTTCTTCTTTATTGTGCAAATATTTTCCTTTTGATACAATGTTGCACGGTTATTTCGACGGATCCAGGTCTGCGTTTTTCATTACGCCATTCCGTTTTATAATGCCTCTTTTGTTGAACCAAGGAAGCTTTTGACACTACTATCTCACCGTTATAATCGTTGAGTTAAACTGTCACCAGTCACGACTAAATAGCTAACTAATACTAATGAGCGTGAGTTTCCTACGGCTCTTAATGACCATGTCAACAATGACAGAAATATTTAGATAAGTATAGAGACGCTTGTTCGGCAGGGCAGGCGCATCAGGTGGAACATGGGAATGGTCTTTTTAACTGTCAAGTAGGTAGAAAGGTAGGTATAAGATTTCTTAACCAATATTACGGGATTTGTTGTTTTTAAAAGCAACATTGTTCTCAATGTCAATGTAACAACAATTAGTTAATTCCACGCAGCGTTTAAAATAAGGAAAGTAAATTGGTCAAAGTAGTCCATGCACATTGAGTCAGGTCAAGTGCATTTACGTAGGTACTAGGTAGTTATATAATCAACAAAATTTAACACGAGAACGAGAACTCTGTGCCAAAACCTACATCTGATGTTAAATAATGATGGTAGAAAGTCAATTGATTTTACCTATCACATCGTTGGCTGTTTATGGTTATTTCAGAGTGTCTACTAGTAGATACCGACCTGCTGGTACTCTTCTTAGTGTAATTGTGTCAATTACTACAAAGTTAGCTAATTTCGTGTTCCTTCAAATATTAGAGTTACCTATCCTGTTATCTATAATTTTGTACAGCTCTAATTAATACATTGCTTCTGTTGCCAACACCCGACTTATCAGTCTCTTTATCTTAGTTTTTCTGATCTGTATCATACAGCTTCTAACCTTGCTAGCTAATCTTTCTACCACGGGTGAACAATTTTTGTTTAGATCGTGCTGGCATGGAAATAAGATTGAAAAAAAAATATGTTGTTTGCGTTTAAATATGATTTCTAGGTCTAGGACCCTCAAGAAGTATATACATCAGAATTCAGAATTAACTTAGTCCTGCCGTCTTGCTTGGTGCCATGTTCAATCCTTGAAAATATTGAGTGACACGATCAAACCATGACGAGCCACGACACTAACAACTAGTTGCAGAAACGAACTTTAACTTTTAAAGCTGTCATTAAATACTAATCTTCCATTAACTTGTTGCAGAAAGCAACATTAGACTCGATTTTAATGATCCTTTGATGAAATTAATGAAATCATTCGCGTTTATGATCAATTACGTAATGGGGCATTAATGTTTGTCTTTGTGCAACTGGATATAAATGCAATAAATATTGCGTATTTATCTACGCATCTCTATACGCAACTAATAGCCGTATTAGATTTGTTTGAACGTTTCGGCACACAACAATGTAGCCCGCCAACAATATCCATTCATCTCGATCCTTTTTTTGTAATTAAATGTGTACGGTCACGCTCAATCGTTTGGCCTATAAAGTCGCTTGTAATAATAAATTGAGGTTCGGTTTTGCAGCTGCAAGTTTTGTCACTCTCATAGGCAAGTGTGTCGGTAGTTGAGAGCGACCTACTGAGTGCGTGGCTAGCATGTGCCGCGACATTTCACTATCATTCCCACATCTCGGCTACATTTTGGGTATTGCTGCAAGTTCAACGTATCTATTAGACGTGACCGTACATTGGTGTTGTTTTTTTATTGTTTTGAATATAGTAGTGTTTGGATTTGTTGCCAGGCAAAGTTTCTGTCACGAAGATTTTATCAGGGAAAGTGTGTCGTATCTGTTTATTTGTTTACGTCGATCAAGTTTTTAGGTTTATCACTATCGCAATGAGCTGCATCATAGATGCCTTGCTAATTGACTTTTACAACTTGTTGTTTGTAGATAAGCCATACTTGTAAGATAATTGCCAGGTTTTCCTCTGATTCCCAGTTCAGCACTAGATTTATGTTTACACGTCCCTATAAACATATATCTTTTTAATTTTAATTGCTAGCAAGTCACGTGAACAATGCGCCATGTGATACAAAGCCATAAAATACTGTAAATGACACATTTTACTGGATATAATTGTGAAACGTCTGTTGTTTGAAACGTTATATTACCACTAGAATAGAACGTCCATTTAATTACCTATTATATCATCTTAGGGTTAGCTATAGCTATAGGTGTCTACAATGAGTTGGACATACTAATTATAAACGCTTTTAGTTGTATCTACACGTCCTACACCTTGTGCGTGCTTTTTGTTTTTTTTTCTAAGATTTGTAAGGGTCATACATACCTATAATTATTGATGATGAGATGTTTTTGTTAAATTATGTGTTGTGTCGCTTCACCTCTTTGTTTATCTGTTCCTACATTCCGTATTAAGGAGCATATGTATCTCCTCAATGTCCAAAAACAATTAAGTGCACCTAAACGACGCTGCGTAGTACGCGACGGCCTCAGGCGCACAGCCGGCGACGTTTATTTATAAAAACGTTTCATTCATCTCCCTTTAATTTTGAACTCTCAGTTTAGAGTCGATACGTTATGAACGGCAGTTCACAATTTTTTACTACATTTTGTCGTATTTTGCATTTCTAAAGGCTACGCTCTCGTTCTCTTTTTCCACCAGCACATAATAGTTTGGTTTCAGACATGTTACTTGCATTGATCCCTACAAAATGGTTGCATCCAACAATTTTAAGCAATTCTCGATTTGAAATCAATACCTACGTTGAAAGTTCTTAAAAGATCGAAAACATTAATGATCTTATTTATAAAATAAAGCTTGTAACGGCGCACTTGTAAAGCTTAAAACTTTTACAACTTTCTCTGTCGGACTCCAGGATTTAAAGGGCGTTCAACAAGTTTCATTAATAAAGTCGCTTCTACTTGCCGCTCTAATTTTTCTTCCGCCTCCATTATCTGCTATATTAGTGCTGAGATCAGCTTTTTATACTAGTTCGCGTCGGTGTAGGGCAGCATAGCTTTAGCGACATAGCGTTCTAATTAGTGGTACTGAATTTCTTAAACGGTCGGATGGACGTTGTTAACGAGCGTGTACGAAACGAAATCGCATTCAGCGTACCGAGACGGATGCGTTCGGAATATAATCTTTGTATTTTTGGAAGGGAAACGGTCTGCTTTGACGGAAGCCGGCGGCGGCGACAGATTTCGCCCGTGAATAACAAATAATATATCACGCTCGGATTCATGGCCGTCGGTGATGCCGCGCCCTGCACAATGAGTAGGCAGACAGTCGGGCCCGTAAAGGTTACCCGAATGCGTTGCCATAAGACTCGTTTTAATAATATCATCTTGATATGTGGTTTTGGTCCGGCTAGTTATGTATATTTAAAGCGCCTTTAGTGTTTTTGTTCTTTATTTAAGATCATATCCACAAATCACACGGGAGCAAGTCGATCCATAAATATTTTGTCGTATTAAAATATGATGAGGTACAGTCAACAGCAACAATTGATGAATGATTGAAGGGGTCTTTTGAAATGAATTATCAAGTAAGAAAATTTTAATCTATTAAACTATTGAAACCGATAAATGGAATTTCTCAATGATCGCCTTAATCCTAGACTATAAAACCGGCCAAGTGCGAGTTGGACTCGCACACGAAGGGTTCCGTACCACCGTACAATATTTAGCAAATATGACGTATTAAAAAAAAACTACTTACTAGATCTCGTTCACACTAATTTTCGGTGGAAGTTTACATGGTAATGTACATCATATATTTTTTTTAGTTTTATCGTTCTCTTATTTTAGAAGTTACAGGGAGACACACACACATTTTACCACATTGGAAGTGTCTCTCGCGCAAACTATTCAGTTTAGAAAAAAATGATATTAGAAACCTCAATATATTTTTTGAAGACCTATCCATAGATACCCCACACGTATGGGTTTGATGTTTTTTTTTTTTGAGTTTCATTTCTAAGTACACCCCCAAAATTTATTGCTTTTTTTCCATTTTTGTGTGAAAATCTTAATGCGGTTCACAGAATACATCTACTTACCAAGTTTCAACAGTATAGTTCTTATAGTTTCGGAAAAAAGTGTCTGTGACCTACGGACGGACAGACAGACAGACATGATGAATCTATAAGGGCTCCGTTTTTGCCATTTGGCTACGGAACCCTAAAAAGCAGAATTGAAATCGAGGGATGCCCCCTTTGACCGGTCTGCAGGTAGATAAAGGTAAGTGTATCGACGTGACATTTATCTTTTGTGGTAGTAACGTTGTAGAGGTGGTCCACAGGAGAGAGGAAGCTTACCTTGAGGAGAGACGCGCGTCGTCGTGCGCCGGTCACATTATAACGGGCGCTCCAACCCGACACCCGCAGCCCTGCAATGAGAAAACTGGTAAAGTGATGGCCTCCACTATTATTATATATTTGGGAGAATTTGCTAATCTAGCTTATATATTAAGAGAGTTATA
This sequence comes from Agrochola lota, assembly GCA_947364205.1. Lineage (NCBI taxonomy): Eukaryota > Metazoa > Arthropoda > Insecta > Lepidoptera > Noctuidae > Agrochola > Agrochola lota. The sequence continues at coordinate 7,894,860 of OX376223.1, read as the reverse complement.
TTACCAAAGAGGAGCTGGGACTAAGTAATAGCGGCCGCACGGGTCGATCCATCAGGTTAACTACGCTTGCCGGGTTTGGTCCGTGGATGGGTGACCATCTTTACATGCCGAGACTCCTACGTGCCTCGGAAAGCACGTTAAGTCGTTGGTTCCGGCTGTCATTCCTGGATCTTTGACAGTCGATACGGGTCATCAGAAGCCCGAAAGTCTGACAACCAGTGTTACCAAGGGGTATCGTATTACCCAGTAACTGGGTTGTGGAGGTTAGACAGGCAGTCGCTCCATGTAAAATACTGGTATTTAGCTGCATCCGGTTAGACTGGAAGCCGACCCCACTATAGTCGAGAAAAAGCTAGGTAGATTGATTGCCAAGGTAATACACAGTCATATTTATAATTATCATAAGATATCGATACAACAGTAACATGAGTCTGCAAAAATAGTCAGTATTTAGGACAGGAAGCATGCCTTTTGACGTAAAAACCAGCATATTTTAATTCCCTAACAAAGTGCATTAGAGAGGAGGCCTACATTCAGCAGTAGGCCGAACAAGGTTTCCAAGGCAATGATGATGATGATGATAAATGCTTGAGAAAAAGTGGATCCCTTCTTACATCTCACGCCCAAAATCTACATCAATTATTTTTATTATGCAAAAGACCAGTGATAGCCTAGTGGTGTGACCGTCGGATTGCCAAGTGTCTCGAGTTCGATCCAAGGCGCGGTCCTTGGGTTCGAAAGCTCTGACTTTTTGGATACATGTGCGTATTGTATACTTATCACTTGCTTCAAAAACGGTAAAGGAAAACATCATGAGGAAATCTGCCTGAGATATATTTTTCGACGGCATGTGAAGCCAAGTCAGAGGCCCATGGGCGGCGTTAAAACTCTGACACCAGTTTAGTCAGTAACCAGACGGAAACAAGAAGAAGATGATGCAAAATCTTTATATGTGTTGTTCACGTGAGAAACTTTTCAGAGTAGGTTTTTGCTAAACTGGGAGATGATAAATTTCGCTGCTGCCTCTACGAGTACATTGGGAGTGGCCTGATACATACAGTCTAACTAAATTAAGGATGTTACGATAAAAGCTCTACTAAATGTATAATAAATTCAATGATACAGTTCAGTCTAGAGCATTGCAATAATAATTTAATTAATAATGTTGTTTCGGTTTTCACTGACATTCAGTTGCTAAAGATCAAAGAGTACGATCTGAGTGTTTGGATATTATAGTGGTGATGCCGTTAATAAAACATTTACATTATCATTCATCAGTGATCTTAACACCTCGACGTCAATTTTAAACCATCAGACTCACTTTATTTCGATGAAACATGAAAGCTTTCATAGTTATATTAAATACAGTGCAAAAATAAATTTAAGACTCACAGACCCAACGGGAATTACTCAGCTATTTGATGGCCAGAAAATATTCCGTATTGAAGATGGGATTTGTTTTTATTGTATGGGTAACAGTAATTTGGCATTTAGAATTATTCGGGTTACAGTACCTCTATCTTTTACTGCGTTACTATTGATTCATTGGAAGTCCGGAACGTGGTCGGTTACTATTGATAAATAACTGACAGCTTTGTTGGCCCTCTTGCATTTAAATGGGGCGATGGACGTAATTCATATGTTTATGGGGGAGCAGTTCCCATTTCGTCTCAGAGACATGGATCGTCTGGGAAGCTTTCTAGCAATATCTGTGATGTACGCTGAGCGCAGAATGTTGCCGCGCAACAATGTCGGTGCGCCGGCGCCGCCGCGCCGCCGTCACGCCGCCGCCCCGCCCGGCACACAAACTGCATGAAAGTGGACCGGCCGAGCCCACGTCCAGTACTTCTTAAGTAGGTATAGCCCAAACTAGTCCCTTTATGAGTTTTTATGAAATATGGTTCTATTCGATGTGATCATTGCCATGAATCAAAGAGGTTGGGTTACTTAGCCGTATCAAGTATCAAAGTTTCTAACAAGTATTAGGCTAATAGCATGGCGACAGACAAGCGACCTATTCAAAACCACTGAAATTATAGTTGTTTTAGCTGTTACTGTGTTTTCCCGTTGGTATAAATGGGATATTTAATTGTATGAATATGCGCGATACCTACCTACGCTTAGCCATAGAAACACGTTGATATGGATTACACAAAAGAATATCCCATACAAAGAGATTAGCCGTCAGTTAGTAGACAAAGAGAATGTCAATATTGGTTTGTATGGACGGTAAACAGTGGACGTCTCGGGCGACCGACTCCCGAGAATCCGACCATGATCCGTTCTATATGTACTCATTTATTATGGTCTCTCAATTGTTTCAGGAACAAAGACTGTCTTTCTTTAAGCTTTTCTTAAACGAGATCTTCAGATATAATGTTAGAACATAATATAGGAATAGAATCAGATGTGCAAGAGCATGTAGATTGGACCATTCTAAACCTTTGTTGGATAAAAGCGTTGACCGAACAATGAGCATACAACGATTGATTCGCAACATTCGTTTAGAATAAAATTAAGTGAATAATTTAAAGTGTTAAGTAATAACACTAATAACAGTAGGTACAATCATTCTCAGGCATGAGTCGTGAAAGCAAAACATCGATGCCGTTTGTTTCTAAACATTGTGTGCAAATTTCAATCGATAAAAGCAAATACGCGAACTCTGGTCGGGCCAGGCGTTTATGCGGTTTGTAGGATCATTGTTACTGTCGCACCTGCACGTTTAGCATGACCACAGTAAAAACGGGTTTTGTCGACGGAAGAATAGACAAAATGACAGATAAACAATCACAATCTGTCACTTTGTCTATTCTTCCGTTGACAAAACCCGTAGACAACCCGTTTCTATGGCTGTCATGATACGCGTGCTGGAGCATTTCTTTAGTGTTTGTGACGACATATACGAATTCAAGCATTAAATCCATCAACGTACCCTAGATACCCTGTTCGTGACTCGATTCATAACTAATATATTGAATTTAATTACCTACTATGAACACAAAGCTTATGCAGAGCTACAGAATTACACTTGCTTAGATACGATTCCAAATACAGAACAAGAAGGGAATGAGCTACATATAAAGTAAGATTATGCTAATAAATATCTGCACAATTACTCACGTTTGTTTACAGTGGAATACATTTTGTATCACGTTCCGTTGTAAGTAATCAAAGCACGTACCATTGGAAGAAAACATCCACAAAGTTAATATTTCGGTGAAACTAAACGCACTCACTCTGCACGAGATAATTTTTGTAAAATAGATGGGACTGTAGAAAACTAGTGTATGTCTTCTTGATGTTAAACAGTAACACAGGTTATTTGCAATAACAATTTGTTATGTCCACATTCAGTAAACAGTTCCTTCCGTTAGGCAAACACTTGTAGACACTAGTGTTTACCCTGTTTATCATTGAGAATATAAATATTGTTCTTATTTTCGCTTCTAATTCTAATATTGTACTAACAGACTAATGTGTCCGCACACGTCACACGAAGAGGAGCAGTATGGGTGGCTGTTGGATACAAAAATTGTAATTGTCAGAAAATAATTAATTAAATGATAAGCATTTATGAGAGCAAGAGGTTGTACGATAACGCCGTTTATTGAATAAATCAAGAAAAATGTGTAGCAGTAAAACTGAACCAGTATTGTATTGAAATGAATGCAGCAATGTATGCTAATGATGCGCACTGGGGAAGCAATTAAAGCAAGAAGCAGTCGATAAGATCGGTTTTACGTTCTAGAGTTGTGTCCTCAACATAATAGACGATATTTAACCGTGTTTTCGATAAAATAACTCCAAAACGTCGGCGTCGGGGAGACGTAGGTGCCTGCGTTCTGACGTACCTTTATCACTTGACCCAAACATTTGTGACTGATGTGTGTGTTTGCCGTTTTGTTATCATCGTGGAATCCTTACTCAATGTTTTCGTTTTCGATTACAAAATATGGACCACTTAATACATGGTTTAAAGTTTTTTGTTGTTTGTAACATTTTCTGCTTAAGTAGCTATCACTTATGATCTAGTACCTAGATATTGGACCATAAAAATATTTCATAATATTTTATTTTGCTCTTGGAATCGCTGAGAGGGGTGTAAACGTTTTATGGAGTAAGATAAGTCGTATAAAATCCATGTACAATTTTTTACAATGTTCTTTTTATAGCCAGGTACCTAAGGTTTATGATAAAGAAACAAAACAAATTGTGACTATATATAAGTACACTCCCGGACTTCTAAATAGACCCGCCGTGCATTTTTATGTTGAAATGCATCAAAATAATGATAAGTCAGAGAAAAAAATTTTATGCAGGGTTGAAGTTGATTGATATACTGGTCATCATTTCGGTACCTATCACCATTTCCAGATTTGAATTCACGAATTTGAAAAAGAAAATAAAATCGGAGTTTGGTCGGTCATAAAGAAGTAATAAGCTTTGATTAGAGCATCTATAAATCAATAGTTATTATGTTATTTGCTTTGTTTTACATAAAGAGAGCATCGAAATTGTTTTTCCTTATTTTTAATCCAGTCTGACGTTTGAATTTTCGATACTACACCTAAAGTAACCGCGTAAGCTGTGGAACTTCTTCAGTCTGGGCTTAGTCACCAAAACGTAAGTGCACAACTTCATGTAACCCATTTCGCCGTTCAAACTGGAGACTGACGGCTTCGTGCGCTTCTAGGAGGATCACGAAATGGGTCACTACAGCACGATTAGATCGATTTATCTTAACCAGCAGCCTGCGTAATCGTCACCTGACCTCGCAGTACAGGTCCAAGAACAGCTTCGAGACTTTCATGGACTGACTGTTTGCGCTCGCTCGAACTCTTAGAAGGAGACTCGAAGAACGTGGTCTGAAACCTCATAAGCGAATGATCCTAACAGTTTGGGACCATTGCCTGGCTTACAGAATGACGAGCTCACAGAATGTCGCGCCTACAGTTTGCACGCGAACATTTGCATTGGACTCAACGTCAATGGAGCCCGGTTCTTTTTACGGATGAAAACAAGATTATGCTGTATGGCAATGATGAACGTAAGAAAGTCTACCGCAGACGGAGAACGTTTTCAGCAATGTTGCATTGAGGGAAGGTGAGTTATGGCGGTGGGTCCTTGAGGTTATGTCGGGACGACGGTTCCCACCACTAAATTGCGACAGATACGTTCATCAATGCCTAGCGGCTCATGTGATGCCATATGCCCAGCCCATGTGGGCCAGTATTTAATTTTTATGCATGATGATGCAAGGGCACACACTGCATGAATTGTTCGAGAATAAATGCATGACGTTAGTATCGCAGTAATAGAATGGTTAGCAAGAAGCCCTGATATGAATCCAATTGAGCACATGAGATGAGCTAAAGAGGCGTGTTCGAACTAACCAACCAGCTCCAGAAACTTTGCAGGAGCTGAAAACTGCCATCTTGGATGCATGGGAGAACCTTCAACAGTAGTATTAATTAATTCCATGCTGAACCACAGGAAGGCTGTCGTCAATGCGTTTGGAGGGTACATAAGTTACAAAATAAACGTTTTCCCTATATAAACCATAGTTTTCTTCAAAAATTCCACTCATTTTGCCCTTGAGTAACGCGAAAAGACGACATATTGCAATTAAACTGTTGACAAACGGAAATGATGGTGAGTGACTGGCTTCAAAACATAATTATTAATTATTTTCTTTTTAATATAAACTATTATTCTAAAAAGATCCTTTAAAAGGGATCATTAAGGCTCGTACAGACCAGCGCGACTTGTCGCGCGACGCGACACCGGTTATTGTTATACTGTGAAGTTTTCTTAGAAATTGTATTGTTCGTGTCGCGTCGCGCGACAAGTCGCGCTGGTCTGCACAAGCTTTGAAACAAAAATAAGCAGGGTGGCTCGATTCAGGTGTCCGGGAGTGTATATGGAGCAAGAGATAATATTGGTCTAGACAATATGTTTTGAAGTTGCGGGTGCAATGTTTTTCAGGGTAACAAAATTGTACGATATTATCCGGCAGCTTTGTAAAGCAACAGTTTGTTTGTACGACACGGTGTTCAATTGATTGTTTGTTTTAATTGTCTCTTGTAGCTCGGGAGGTACCGTTCTACACAATCATAGTAACTTGTCTGTCTTGTCTTGTCTTTTATTGTATTTTATTTTTTATTTATGTTTAGTGTGTTTTTAGTTTAATTTGTGATTTCCTGTGCGAGTCTCAATAAGTACATTTTCTTTCTTTCTTTCTATATTTATGTGTACGTAGATTAGCTTTAAAGCTCATAAAGTAAGCTTAGTGGATGGTTGCATTAAAGTCGAATCCTTTATTAGAAAATGAGAAATATAACCTTTGCTGTTCTTTCTCTGAATTGTCTATAATATAGTCCATGTGACGATGTAAATGGGTTCTAAGTGATTTCAGCAGACGCGCAAAAACCTTACAACTTGTGTCAACTTTTTGGGAGCATCTTTTCACCGCTCGACCGTGTACTGTACAGAATTAGGCTAATTCTCACGGCACTCGATACTGATATACGTAGAAGACGGTCGTATATATGAATCAAACATTGTATATCTACATTCCAAACAGATACGTAAAGTGCTGCATGATTATTTAAAACGCGACGTTGTATCGAACAGTGTTTACTTTGCAAAGCGCGGTCCTAGGCTAGAACTAAAACTAGTCAGTTAACTATTCATGAAAGTTGCTCCTGGCCGAGACAAGAATGCCAGCTGGCGCCACCTCGCCCCGCTAAGGACTTGCTACAAATACTAACTATATAAAATCTCGTCTAGCATTACACCGTATCAGTACTTTTCGAATAAATGAAGTTCTGACTTTGTTTTTGTTTTAAAAGAGCCATGACTTGTGTTTGTGATAGCTTTAGAAACTAAAAATTATCAAAAAGAAGCTGGCAGCTCGTGATATACGGTTTAACGTACACTTAGAGCAGTAAAAATAGACCGCTTAAGGTGTTATGACTGCATATAGGTACACACGAAACGTGCTAAGTATCACGCACTTTATAACCCCCGTCACGTCACCTATCACGTTGATGCAATAAAGATGGAAGCATTTTTCGTCGGCATTTTATGATTCTAGCGTGACTATGATAAAATAGTTATTATTAACTATCACTGCCAAGGTAAGGATGCTCGAGGGGTAGCTCCGGCAGCTAATAATAGAGCAACAATAGATGACGTCGATATTTACCGATCATAGACCCGATAAACCGTATTTAATTTTCAAGGAAACGCTGCATTATGATGTTATTTAAAAATTACGATCAACGGAAATAACGCTAATAAAAGGAAAATTTCAATAAAAAAGGAAAATTTAGTTTTTCCTATTTTATTGAAATTTTCTATTTTTTTTAAAGCATCCCAGAGGCTATTTTGCGCAATACAATATGCTCAGACGCAATTTTATGATAATATTAAGTGGTTAAATCAAAAAAGTAATTATTATAGAAATTAGAAGAAAAAGTAAGTAGGTCCATTACAGTAAGTTTTCACTTCGGTGAATAACGTCGGTGTGATTTTAATGAACTTGTAAGCATTCATTGTTATGCAAACTACGAATTGTAAAAATACCTAACTGTTCGTTTCACGGTTGTCTATATCTTAATGATTGGATGTGATAAAAATCTACGCTGTTCAACACACAAAATTACTTATAAGTTGTATGATTCATGTTTCGCTAGACAATGTATGAGGAACCTACTTATGAAAATCATGACATTTGTGAACCTCATTAGGATATGCAATTTGAATAAGTCATTTGTCATTTATAGATATTTGCGATTCTTGCCATTAGTCATGATACGTTAGTAAAAGCGTACCTATCTATTTCGTCTGTCATCACTTTCATGAATCGTAAAATCTGTTAATTTATGAAAAGGGGTAGGAGGTACCTCACTAAAGAATCTTTGATTAGCTGACTCGTTTAATACATCATCGTTAGGTTAAAACTGTTGCTGTGGGTACCTACAATACGGTCGATATAATTTGGCTGGTCTGAACATAGGCTCTGCGAGCTTTCGCGCATGTTTGCTCAGTCACTCCCACCTCATGTCACCATTTGGTTCCTTAAAAATGATATTGCGCAGCCTTCTGCGCGAAGTTCGGAACAGCCAAGTTATATCGGCCGTATTGTACTTAAAAATCGAATTTTAGCGTACTTAGCTGAAACACGGTATAAAAGGTCCCAAAAAAAATTATAACAGTGACATTTATTCATATTAAAGTTGTAGGTACCGAATTAACAAGTTTATTTTTGGTACCTAATCATCTCTTCAAAACTGAATAGTATGGAGGACAAATTTACAGAGTTATATACTCGTAGGTACAGAATATAATATTATAATACCCGTTGACACCTTTGCGGCATGCGTTAATTATGTCAAGTAAAATTAGATAGTCTACACCTACTGAAATACTGAACATTTCACCGAGAGTCCCAACGTAGGGATTTATTATGCTTATGGGAATATATTGTTATAAAATTACTTGTTTGTGGACTGCTGTGTGATTTATGTTCGTATCTAGCGCGTTCCACTCACACATACAATCATGGATATAATGTATCATAAATAGTTTTATCCTAACTGATATTATAAATGCGACAGTGAGTTTGTTTGTTTTTTACGGTTTCACGCTAAATGGATAGAATGGATTTGAATGAAATTTCACATGCGTAGACCATGATCTGGGTTAGGCATAGTATATTTTTTATCCCGATATTCTCTCGGGATCGAGATTTATGCGGGAAACCACGGGGCGCAGCTAGTTTTCTAATATTTGTTTTTTATGTTCTATACTAGCTCCTGACCGGGACTTCGTCTGCGTGAAATTTCTTTTTTTAACATAAAATGTATCTTAAGACACTAGGTAATACTGTATCTTTCTATTAGTGAAACAATGTTCGCAATCGGATAAGTAGTTCCGAATATTACTCCCTACATACAAACTCTAAAATGTTACCTCTTTATAATATTACTAGCTCCTGCCCGCGACTTCGTCCGCGAGCCTATAACCTTCCTCAAGAATTGGACTATCCAATGAAAAATAATATTTCAAATCCGACTGGCAGTTCCGGAGATTACTCCCTACATACAAACTAACATACAAACAAACAAATTTTACCTCTTTATAATATGAATGAATGAATTACTATAGCTTCCGCCAGCAGCTTCGCCCGTGTGATATTACTCAGTGATAAAGATAATATAAAATACTACGGACTAGTGTTTTTTTTTTTAATCGCTCCAGTTGTTTGTGAGTTTATTAATTACAAACAAAAATACAAATGTTTTCTCTTTATATTATGAGTGTAGATAAGTACCTATAGATTAGTTTCTCATCAGACTCTCAGTCACGTCAAATAGTCTAGTCACTCAATGCAGGCTGCAGCCATATGGGGCGGAGATATTACCGCACTCCGATACAATGGTGCTCACTTTTACTTGTCCCTGTTGCCAGTTGCCACACAATGCTAATGTTATGTCACAATTTAATATTACAATCGCTGATGATGTCGTTCGTCACATTGTCAATCGGTTCTTGAAAAAAAAACATAATGACCAATATGCTATGAGTTATCAAACTGTCTGTTTCTATTCTATGAGATAGGTAATGAAATTCCTATCTATTTTGCAATATATACTATATAAAGTCAAAATTAGATAATTAAATAGTTGTAATTCATTTGCCACCAAAAAAAAAATGTGAACAAAAAATCAATCCTACACACAATTGTACCATAAAAAAAACATTAAGACGCATTCACAATTGTATTATTTACACAGTAGCAGTTTTCACTTTCGTCTGCAATGATAAATGAGGCGATTAACAATTCCGCCCGCGGGCAGGACGGCACGTCGCCGTCGATCGCCGCGCCGGCGCAGCTTCCGCATTAGCATCGCCGTCCTCGCGGGACAATGCTGTGTGCACGAGCCTTTACTTTCTATTCTTTCTGTAAACATAATGACTGCACTGCGACACTAATTAATGTTTGGTGCTTATTTTAATTTTAAATATTTTATGCCATTACCTACCGCGAGTGGGAGACCACTTTCACTTAATTTTGTCATCGCATGATCTAATGATAATGATATGCAAATTATTTAGGTATAATCTGTACAAAGAGGATAAATAAACGGCAAGTTAAGGAAGTGTCATGGTGGTTTTAAAATAATCATTGATATACGTGCTTAGTGTAGTAGGTGCTGTATCTATTTCGATCATTATGTGCTTATTAAGTATTCTGCAGTTGAACAGTGCTTCCTTCCTGGCTCTGTTCCGGGCACTTCGTCGTATCTTCAGAGTGGTAACTATCTTAGAACTTTTGTGTGTCTCGAACGTTATATGATTTACTAATTTGAGTTATTTTTATGTCTTCGAACAATATTTAGCCGATAAATTCTAGAAATATTGATAAATTTGTTCGTTTTATCCAAGTCCTATCGACCTACTTGTGAAAGCTCCAACGGTGTATATATTCTTGCAAAAGAAAGGTTTCCATTAAATATGGTGCAACACGTAGTTAGTCGCAAATAGGCAGTTTCTGCGTCAGTTATGCGTTACTTAGTAAAAGCTTTTCCAAAAGTTCAAGATTCATATTTTAAAATAAGTAACTGCATGACGGTGTCATGAAATATTATATACTTCTGATTTTGATATTAGAGACAACAATGTGAAGTTGAGTTGACGAAGAAAAAAAAACTCTACATATACTGATTTGAATCGTGAATTAGAATGGAATATTTTATCAAATAGTTATGCGTACATCATTGCTATGAGTACAATAACATGATAAGACAAATTACGTCGATTGAAATTTCTAGGAAGTACTTAACAGCTAATTTAGACAAATAAACAGCTGTATCATAAATAATAGAAGATAGTTATTTATTTGCTACACACGTGGTGGCAATTTTATCAAAATTTCAACAAAAAATATTGAAAAATAAAAACGTGCTGTCAAGTCGAGTTTTTGCGTACCTAAATGGTAAGTGGTTACTCTATCAACTCCCTGTAGGTGCAATTACGTTTCACCTACCAGACGCCTGCATTAATTGGGTACCTCTTTCGCAAATACTCCCCCCTACCTTCGTAAAGGGGGGTATTCAATCAGACGCCCGCACCTACCTATTTGACATTACATCTATTCAACACATTTAACATCTTGCTGGGACATGGGAAAGCGCGCGGGATATTATTTTGGTTTATTCAAATTCAAACGTCATTTATTCAAATTAGGCTGAGAATCAGCACTTTTAGAACGTCAAAATTACATAATACAGTCCCCCAAAATCCTTTACCACTTCGTAGTGCTTTAGCTGGTAAGAAGAAGTGGCGTAACAAACTCCCCAACAGCACAGCTGTCTGCTCAGTTAGAAAAATAATCTATACAATAGTATGCAAAATAATTTACATTACGCAACACTAAATATAATTTAAATTATAAATTATTAGCCATATGTCAGCTAGCACACGCCAATATACCAACCAAAGACATCGAGAACTATACTCAATCAGAAATAAAAAATAAAAACTAAGCGACTAACTAACTTCATATTTAAATAAAAGCCTCCAGGCATAAAGGGCGATATATAGCTGTAACTGGAAGTTACAAATGATAAACTAGGACGAACGAGGTAAAATAAATAAACAGTTAATTACTAATAACAATAACAAAACCATGATCCAAGACGACCAGTCACGAGATATCACGATTGTAGAGACATGTTTACCGATTAGTTTACGCTTACGCACTTAGCCATCTCGATCCAGCGCGAGATGACAAAATTTGTCGCGCGATGCATGTTTGCCTGCATACCGAAAATCCTGGTTCACAACACAACTCCACTGGAAACTAGAAACTGGGCAAGTGAGATTGCTGTTATGCAGGCACTCTTAATGAAACCACTCATAGTTAGTGTTGTGTGTGTCATTCATTAGTGACTGAGTTTGTTTAAACTTTAAAAGCAAGTTGTCATTAGGAGAAATTGTTTCTCGGAACGACAGGTAGCGATGATGACTGATTGATAACCTACTACATAAAAGTAAGTAGTACGTACTACACTGCATTCAGATAAGCAAGTGTATGACGAGAATTTATTATAATAGGTTTGGAGATAACAAAACATGTTTGATGTTTCAATAAATCTGTCATGTTGTTTTGTTTTGCATGTAATTTAATTAGCATAATTGAAATCAAAATATAATGATGTCAACTTCCTGATTAGCAGTTGGTGTTCTTTCTAGATTATAATTGTGTTGTGTTGGTGTGTGATTGGAGGCACTTTGCATTTTCTTTAAAACTGCAAAGTTTTCACACATTATTGAACCCATAGACCGCTTGGTTTTATATCAATTGCTGTGCCCCCAGCGCCCAGCTCATAAATCGATTAATGAATTTCACGACGATTAGGGTCGTGCAATGCAATAAAAAATAAAAAAAACGAACATAATGTTATCAGTCGTACAAATATGACGGAGGCGGCACAAGCACGAAAACATTTTCACTGTGTCCGTGGTGTTTCTGCTTGTAACACAGTCCCTCAGTGGGTACCGTTTGTAAGTCAAATTGGGGAACTATTGGAAGAAGATGTCAAATTGGAACACGTAGGAAAGATACTGATCATTAGGTACCTTTAGTTGAATTGAATTGAGACACTTCTTCCATTTTCTCGTTAGTGAGCAGACGATGGACAATTTGGAATCGTGTGGAAATCCCGGCATTTTGTCCGTGTGTTAGATTTCCATAGGATTCCAAATTGTCGGCGGACAAATTTTCCATCGTCTGCTCCGCGCCTACTTGTCGTGCTCTGGCGCACAGATTGTCCATCGTTTGTTCAACTCAGTAACACATTTTTATTCGTCTTCCTTTCTTTTTATCATTTTTAAACCTAACGTAAAAGGTTACTTTTTTGTAGCGTAACCTGGGATTTGTCATGTTCAGCCACTACAATACGGTGAATTGATTGATATCCTGTCATCAACCGGGGGACTGTGCTTGACAGTTCACTAGTAATACTTATTCCTAAAGAATGACAGACGTCACAGACACATGGCCAGCATACTAATATTAAGTGTCAAGTTTTTATTATCAGGTCGGTGCAAAAACTGCGAAGGGCCTATTGGCAGCGAGATTACGAGCATTAAGGTCACACAGTAGCCAAACTACATTCATTAATATTGCATTAGATCGATAAGGCAGCCGGTTTTTTGACCGCGCACGTCAAAATTTTACGTCGTTATGTGTTGTTGCATTAAAGAGTGTTTGTTTTCTAATTATCGTGTCGTGTTTATAGAAAAAATTGTTTGAATAATAGTTTATTTCGAAAACTTCAGTACACGTTACATCAATGACGTCTCCACCCCTAAACAAGGACACCATAGAAAAGTAGACGGAAATTTTAATTCAGAGAACTTTGTGCATATCAACTCCGAACGACCCCGACGACTTGATGATTAACCGAATGAGTAAATTACACGAAAAAAATCAATGCTAAGTACGTTTATTGATTTACGCAAAAAGAAGGAAAAAACGCACCTTATAGGTCACAAAAAAAAACCCGAAACATTACAATTAAACAAAACGTACAAATTAGTCACTTAAATATTTAGGGCGTCGGTAATTATCGAACTGGTAGGGTAACGACTATCTAACTACAGCTGTGAGGTCACCATAGATTAAGTGGTCAGTAATGATTACTTGCTGACCATAGAGCAGGTACCTAAGACATAGACTAAACGAAATAGGACGAATAGTTAAGATAGCGCCAGGCGTCAGAAAAAGATACAGTAATGGTTGTAGATAAATTCAAAATTAGTTGTGGGAAGGTATAATAATACAGACTTATAAAGATGTCAAGGCTCGTAGAATGTCAGATATTAACGAACTTTATGATGATGAGTCCTACCTATAACTACAGGCGGGGTTTTTTTTGTATGTCTGATAGGTTTCGTAATTTCACAGAGTTTAACTCACCGTGTAAAATGTGTGGTGATAATTTATTTATTTATTGAGCAAGGCACACCAACGATATATTTACAAGAATAAACAATAGGTAATCACAAATCTTCAATACTGTGTGAATACATCACTTAAGGCATGCACAACATTCTTATTAAAGGATGAACAACTATTAAATTAAATATAAAATTTTGTAATCATTACAATATTTATAAAATTTAATACATAATATAATTAGATTTGATTAGAAAATAATACATTTCCAATATTACATTTTCAGATTGTATGAGAGCAATACAACCATACTAAATCACAAAAGTATTCGGTAACAAAACATAAGGTAACAAAACTAATTAAATGGAATAAAATAAAGATTTAGTATCTAAATGAAATAATAAATAAATAAAGCTACTTTAAGACTCATTCGAGTGTTTTAACATTCGAGAATTTGGCTAAAGATTATATCAACAAGATGTTAGAACAAACATTTTATTAGACGGAGAGACGCCTCGAAGACTCAACAATTTTCCTAACAGAAAATAAAACTGTTTGATATAATAAATTCATGAGTTCATGACATCACTATATTAAACTGTAGCTGCTCTTTATATTATTAGCTGTTTGACGCACTTATCGCGAAAGTTGGTATTTTTGGCAAGAATCCACGTTAATGAGACCGTCGTTACTATGTCCCATAACAGAGAAAATAAGCGTTTTGTTTCGCAATTTGAACTTGATAATGTTATAATTAAATTAATCGACATTACTTCCTAGGACGGCTTCGTAGTGGTCGCAAGCACGAGTGCTGAGTATTGGGCCTAGGGATCAATTTCCAGGTCGTTTGTACCTAGCAGCCTTTTTTTTTTGGGTGGGAAATTATCAAGTAACTTCTCCCGCTCTGGGCGGAACGGGAGGGCTTGTCAGACTCTTACTGACTAAAACCCATCCGTGTTCCTTCAGTTGCCTGTAGATTGCCAGGGGCCACGGTATCCCTTTCGGACTTTCCCGCGACCCCGGCAAGCATCGGTCCTAGCGGACCCCGTCAGTTGTGTTGACATCTCATTGAGGCGCGCGTGGAACACAACGCGCCGTCGACCCGGGCCTGGTCGTTATCGGACGGCGAGCTACCCATTGCTCACCGTCCGCAAGCCCGCATCTACGATGGTGGCCAGGAATCGGCCTGCGATTCCTGAAGCCCAGGGTGTTTCCTGCGGCGGCTAGGGGCGTGAGGGCGCGACATTTACCTCTCCCTCACGAGCTCCGTCTCCTCTTTCGCTAGCGTTACTGCTTCGCAGAAGCAAGAAAGAAGCGAGAGGGCGTTGGAAGCCCTCACCTTCTTTTGCGAAGCAGCGTTACTGCTTCGCAGCAGGAGGTGAGGGCTTCTCGCTTCTTACCATGGCCTGGACCGGACGCGAGAGATCACTGCCACCGATCGCCTCCACAAGGACAGGCAGACCTCCACCGTATGCTCCACCGTGTCCTCCGGGTGATCCACACAGTGGTGACAACCGGGCGTTTCCTCCCGCCTTATGCGGAACAGGAACCTCCCGAAACAACCGTGTCCGGTGAGGACCTGCGACAGGTGGAAGGTGAGGACGCTATGGCGCCTCTCTAGCCACTCCTCAAAGAGGGGACCTATCGCCGCAATTGTGGCGTGCCCAGTACCTAGCAGCCTGGCGTCTGGATTTGTGCTCGGTAGGCTTACTTCATGGGACCTCAACAAACTATGGGTGACCTCAGCGGAATATGGATGTGCTATAGGGTTAAATTAAATTAGCTAGCGAAATTCGCCGGAGTCTCGCTAGCTAATTTGACCCTTTTTTTTTTTTTTTTTTTTTTGGGTGGGAAATCATCAAATGACTTCTCCCGCTCTGGGCAGAGCGAGAGGGTGTGTCGGACTTTTACTGACTAAAACCCACCCGTGTTCCTTCCGTTGCCTGTGTGCCGGGGCCGCGTTATCCCTTTCGGACAAACCCGCAACCCCAGCAGGCATTGGTCTTTCGACCCCGTCGGTTGGTGCTGACATCTCTTTGAGGCGCGCGTGGAACACAACGCGCCGTCGACACGGGCCTGGTCCTTATCGGACGGCGAGCTGCCCATTGCTCACCGTCCGCAAGCCCGCGCCTACGGTGGCCGGAAGTCGGCTCTGGACTCCCGACGCCCGGGGCGTCTCCTGCGGTGACTAGGGCCGCGCGGGCGTGCAGCTTGCATCTCCCTCGCGCGCTCCGCCTCCTCCTTCGCGAGCATAACTGCTTCGCAGAAGGAGGTGACGGCCTCCCATGCACTCTCGCTCCGAACCATGGCCTGAACCAGGGCCGGACGCGAGAGATCGCCGCCGCCGATCGCCTCCGTGAGGACACGGCGGTGCTCCGCCCAAGCCGGGCAGACCTCCACCGTATGCTCCACCGTGTCCTCCGGGCGATCCACACAGTGGTGACACCCGGGCGTTTCCTCCCGCCTTACGCGGAACAGGAACCTCCCGAAACAACCGTGTCCGGTGAGGACCTGCGTCAGGCGGAAGGTGAGGACGCCATGGCGCCTCTCAAGCCACTCCTCAAAGAGGGGACTTATCGCCGCAATTGTGGCGTGCCCAAGCTAATTTGACCCTGAGATAACGAAACCACACACGTCTGCCGAGACGTGAGTGGTTTCGATATTTAAAAAGACAATAAAATAAAAAGATTTGATGATTTTTATGGTTCTGTACCTCAAAACGAAAAACGGAACCCTTATAGGATCACTTCGTTGTCCGTCTGTCAGTTTGTCAAGACCCTTTTTCTCAGGAACGCGGAGGAATCAAGTTGAAATTAATATCAAATACGTAGGTCTATGGTCCCGTGGAGCTCAAAAAAAATGAAGCTTTTAAGTCAACGCAATAAAAAATACGGTCATTTATATGACATATTTTGATACTCGCAAATAAATCAAAACCTTCGCTACTTCCTGTTGACCTAGAATCATGAAATTTGTCAGGAAGCATCGTCTCACAGCGCATGTAAAGAAAAAGTCCGAAAATAGATAATTTGTAGTTTTATCACACAATTATTTTTTTTTTGCGAATTTTCCGTGACGTATATCGATGTATTGGAGAACATGTTTTTCAATTACAATGTTAATTTGTTTTTGGGATACATTCATCCCATCTACAAAACCCTTCATTTTGCGAGGTCCGAAACGCATTTAGCCAGTTTTTCTATTGGTGTTGTTACTGGATGTATGAGTTAAGAAATTCTGTTTTCTTTTATTTATCGTGTTTTGATATCGATACCAATTTGTGAAGTTTGCACAAAAATAATAGAGTTTTTAAACTAATATTAGCTAGCGTTTCGCTAGCTAATTCAAACTTGTATGACCCTGTATATGTACCTATAATCGTTCAGGGAATACGCTTGTATTCTTGATGTGTTTATGCATTTACGATTTTGTGTTATGTTATTTACTTTCTTTTTTATATACTATGGAGTGCGATTTAATGTGCGGTGTGATACGGACACATAACACTGATGACATCATGTTGTGATCATCAAGGCGCTTACTACGCGTATTGATTAGGGCATTATCCTCCACCCATTTTCCATAGAACTCATACGCCATGCCGCCATACATATTGGAAGTGAACCCTCCGGGAGGGTTGCCGGCATTACGTTTGTGCTAAAGTTAACCATCGCGGACGGTCTACGGCATAAGGTTTAAACCGTGTTATAAAACACTGTAAAACGAAGTAAAATTGTGTTTTCAGGGGGTCTAGTCGGTTTATGTAGTTTCCAACCTTTTAAATTTTTAATGAATATTTAAAACCGTGAACAAAAAATTATAATAAAAATGCTTGTATTTTAAAACCAACGCATATATACTAATAAATATTGTAAAAATAAACATCAGATTTTATTTTCATGGTTTATAATGCTGTAGTCGCTAAGAAAAACCTACATTTAAAACTAGCCCTCCGCGAGGGCTCCCGGCGTCCCATGTGGGACTAGGTGAACCGTCCAGAAGGGCTTCCGGCACCGAACCCGTTAAGTAATGCTAAAGTAGAGTATGTATGACAAGTTCTCAACTTCAAATTGCCAATTCAGAAACGAGGTGTTAAGAGGTGCGAAGCGATTCTGATAGAACAATTTCCATGAAGTTTGCGTAGAAATTGTTCTACCAAAGTCACGTCGCGCAGTCGCATCGCGCCTGTCTACAGTGTTTACACTTTTGTAAAACAAACCAATAAAACTAAGATTCGCGTAGTAATCGATTCTAAGGAATCCTGCACTTACATATAAACACTCGCTACCGGCTCGTTTACTGTAATACATGCATTTTGTACGCAAACACTGTGTCTGCAGTACCGGTAGTGTACAGCCTCCCAGTGCAAATACGGCTAACTAACTAGGCACCTTAAACCAGGTACATCTAAGTAAGTATTTTAATGTTTACACACAATTATAAAAGGTACATTGAACAGCCCAGGGTTAGCATCTATCTGTATAGATATCTTATTACCTACTTCTGTTATGTAATTGCGGTCGAAAATAGGTTATATTAAGTTACTTCCACTTACTTGTGGGGCATCAAACCAAAATGGAATGTCTGAACTTCTTAATTGCAAGCTTAATTAGTAGGATTTTTGATGCTCACCCTCCGGTAAGTCTAACTTTAAGTATTTTTTAATTAAGTAGACTTGATCGAACACAAGGCACGCACGTCTGATTTTTCGGATTCGTGTGCGTATTGTACTCGTATAATTATCACTTGCTTCAAAAACGTTGAACGAAAACATCGTGAGGAAACCACGACGGGTGCCTGAGAGATATTTCTCGACGGCTTATGAAGCCAAGTCAGAGGCCCTTGGGCGGCGTAAAAACTCTGACACCAGGTTATAGTCACTAACCACAAGAAAAAGAAAGTAAGAAGGAGATTTGCATCCCCCCTTTTGCATGCACCCATTCCGGTGTTTCCACAAACTATTAGTATATGAAATATTTCATGTTGCTCATAGTTGCGAGAGCGTTAAGGAATTTACCAGTTTCCTATGTCATTGTCTGTTCAACGAAGTACGAAGAGAATCAGCTATATCTACGGACACTTGCAGTAGAAACTGTCTTTCTAGTGTTTGAATACAATTTACATTAATATTATTGTGGTACCTAGTTGGGTACTTTACCGGAACAGCGTTATTATGAAAATTCGCTCAAGCACACCATTCGGCAAAAGGGAAAGCACGGAATCAAATAGGCATCGATTCCATTGTTTGCTGGAACTTTTACCTCGCGAAACACGTTTGCACTATTGTCGGGTCGCTCCTTGGCATTCGGAACAATGGTGGCGATTGTTTGAACTCGCCTTTTGGTGGACAATTAGTAAGAAGCCGATCACGAGATAATGTCACACACAACGATGTTCACGTCAATAGCTGGTCAATACCACAGGCCCACTCAAAAGGTATTCCTCGTATCCTATACTACTAAATGAGTAATATTTTTATGTATATTTGTAAGCACGTTCTCGAAAACAGCTTTAACGATTAATATGAAAGTTGCAATATAGGGGTTTATGGCGGTGAAAAATCGATCTAGCTAGGTCTCTATTTTCACAGCCCCGGGAATGTGATACAATGCTGGTTTACCTGGAAGATATCTTAATCTATTTTGAGGTCCCGAGGAGAGCTCGGCCGACCAGGTACTTCATCATAAAACGCTTATTTCACTTGCCGTTTCTAAGAGATAATTGTGCCTGAATTTATACACGGATGATTTCTATAATCTGCACACAGTTTTTCGCCTTGACCTATACAGACTAGCCAATCTCGGCAACTTATAATATTCGCTGCTAAAATGGTCGGAAAAAAAAGAGTGATTTAACGAATTATACAGCAGCTATTAAGTTTGACTTTAGCGTTATTTTGTTTTGTCAGATCCAGTTGGCGCGAAACAGATTTGTGTGTCGTGTCCTCTCGGCATTAAACAATTAAACATCAATTACAATTTTGACTGTAATATTGATATCTATGTACATCTAAGTTGACCACATTTTTTGGAAAAATTTATTAGTTTATCTGAATACCAGTTCCTCTTAAAAAAAAAAACATCTTAAAACTAAATTTTAGGGTCCGAGTAGCTTGTTTCATAGCCACAGCTTGAGACGTGCAAAGTGGGTGTACCTGCATGATTGTAAGATGACAACAGACATGTCTTTATATTGACGAAGGTCCAATGTGGGCTTAGACACTAAACCAATATCAAATTGGTTCGAGCTACAGTTTCAAGCCAAACAATCCGTTGTCCTCCAAATAACTTTCTCTTGTCAACTGGTCAATTTAGTTAGTGATTGATATAGTTTTACTTTGGTTGAGCATCAAGATAAAATTAGCCTTGCTTGAAGAAACAAATAGAATGAAAATCTTTAGTTTCACTTTTATAAGATTAAATACAGGATTGTTCTTTGAAGCGCACTTTTAGAATTGGTTTTTAAAACCAGAATTGTATACAACATTATTGTCACCAATTCAGAAATATGTGTCACGGTTATTGTCAATAAAACTGTTTGTTATTGTTCAATAGTTCAATTGCTAAATGTCTCACTTATTTGCTATTGTTTTGAATGCTTGCTAACTATGGTTTTAGGACCCAAAAGATAATTTAACGTTATAGAGACAATAATGTTATCAAGACAGACAATAATGAAGAATAGTGTGCCTACATTTAATTAGTCACCTTGTAATCTTGATGAGGTACAATTTGCCTGCTTTTCTATGCTCGTTACAGCCATGATTGGAAGACTAATAAGCAGTTGCGATATCATTCGCTCCAGGTTTCCTTGTAC
The DNA here is from genome assembly GCA_947364205.1 of Agrochola lota. Classification (NCBI taxonomy): domain Eukaryota; kingdom Metazoa; phylum Arthropoda; class Insecta; order Lepidoptera; family Noctuidae; genus Agrochola; species Agrochola lota. Next base: position 7,874,072 of record OX376223.1, on the reverse strand, counting down.
GGTTAACTTCGCGTTTATTGAAAGGTTACGAAGAATACCAGAGTCTGATCTTAGTGCGCACTGCGCTATATCCGTGTAAGTTAGTTCACTGTGCAACTACTATAAAGTACAAAGGACTTTCAAGGTAAAAGACACGCTGGTCATATACGTTTTTATCGATAATTGACAAACCAGAGTGTAAAAAACTGAGTGTATGGCTGTGGTCACTTGTGATATACAATATTATGTAGTATTTGATGTGACGTAACAGGACGTGGAATATGTTTCAATACTATCACATGACAATCGCATTTACTGTAATAAAACAAGTAAAAGGTCCATTTACCTTTCTGTAAAAGCCACGGTTTTAAATGAATTAAGTTCGTTCAGAATGTTTTATTTTTACTGTGAGATCGGGTATACGTAATGTAAACAATTTTGGACGGTTTCTCCTACTGAATACTATCCGGTGGTTTGTGGGATACAACGGTTGATCAAGTTTAATTAAGTAAATTGTTGAACAATTTGATTAATCATTAATAAATGCTGTATCAGATGTTAAAATTACATTAAGTTATTCTATCAGTTTAAATAACTGGGCCAGCTATCGGTCAGACGGATTCCCAAAAACATGAATATTATGAATTTATGTCAACTAATGGAGCCACAATGTACGTTCGTCTGTAAACGAGAATGAAATGTGATGCCATTGTTGGCACAGCCGATATAACGGCGACCGGATATTTGCAATTCAATTGCAAATTGAACTATCGTGTAATTTCAATACGAAAGTTCCGACGTATTCAATGGTCCATTTCATAATTTATGATGAACTTTTCACGTTCGAATCTACCCGGTACCCGTCCATACTTGATTGAATTTGGAATGTTTGTTGAACAACAAATCAATTTTCCCGCATGAAAGGGAATTTGAAATATTCGATTTAGATAGCCAACAGTATGCGGTGCAACAAAGGTTTGTAAATATATGGCTTTGCTGATAGTGACAATACGTTTGTACTTTCATGACGAGCAACTGTTTTTGCGTTTGGCGGAGCAATTACAGTGTATTCACCTCACCTTAGATGCTTTCCTGTCTCGTTGGTTGCCCCGTCGCCCATTAACCGAAGGGAAGGATCTCGGAGGATGGGGGAGAACTGAGAAATGTCCCCCTAGGGAGGAAACGTCCGTGTACTCACAAGTTATCTGTTGCATATGGTTTTATTCTAAACATTCTGTCAAAATGTCTTATCTTCCCGAATAGAAGTTTGAAGGAAAAGTATGAGTATCGACTAGTTCCTGATCTTTCGTCATAATATTGTGTTGATAGCTGATAAAATAATGAAGCTGAAAAGTCTCCTTCCTATTTTAAAAGTTCTTAACTTCCAGACTAATATGAATATCTATTGATTTAAATATTGCATCGTTAACTAAACCAAGCTGTTGTTCCTCCATTTCCTGTATTACCAATAATTTAACCTTAGCATTTACTCTAAAGAGGTTTATGTAGAGGATTTTATTTGTATGTGGGTAGAGCACCTGCGGCCCGACCCTTCTTTAAACAGGTAGAAACTTACACGTATTTATGTATGTGTGTTTATGTCTAGGAGGGTGAAACTGCAGTCACGGTCTCGAAATAATTAAAGCAAACTTTCTTGGTATCAGAATCTTTATCTACCTACCTATGCTCAAACTAATCAAATAGATCATAGTACACGATAGCTTCATCAGTTGTTATTACGTCAAATCATATTTTGTGTGCCACTACTTCAGTATTTAAGGCGACGATAACCGACTTTTAATGATTTTATACTGAAGATCACGTCTAAACGAGTAGTAATAATGTTTTTTTTTATTTATTTTTTTATTCAAAATCAAAGGGCTTTGTCGCACATACGATTATGCCGCCCCTGGTTGGCTTAACAAAATCATGCTAATTCTAAAGCTAATTTGTAAAGTACTCTAGCTGTATTAGACAATGGCACAGCTAGAGCACGTTGTTAATGATTTGAAAAAAATATATGTTAAATTAGAGCATTTTCTTAATAACTTAATATAGGAATATTTTAGATTATGTTTATATTACATAGTGAAATTAATTTGTAAACTTTTGTCTACGCGGATAAAAAACGGAGAATTACGCAAAATTGTCAAGCGTATTTTTTTTAAACTTTCATCATTTTAAAGATAACTTAATTATTGATCTTTTAGTATACGTGTTTTATTAAAATACCTTTTGTTTTATGTATAATAAATTAATAATGCGTCTAATTTGGTACAACTCTCCTTGATAGGCGAGTCCTATTACTGACAGGACGTACGACGCGTCGCGTTAGCTCAGTACAAAACACCAAGCTAACCACTCAATGTCACGGGCATATATCTGCGTCTTAAGAGGACTGGCGGCCCAGCAGTGGTAACTGTAACTAACGAGATATAAGGTCGTGGGTTCGAATCCATGCAGACGCTTTACTTTGTGTAAATAATTTCATCACCAGTGCTCTAAAACGGTGAAGGAAAACATCGCGAGGAATCCGGCATGCCCTAGAACCAAAAATTCAAAGACAAGTGATATCTATCTACGCGGACTGGGCCCGCGTGATAAATTACTGCCCACTCTCTCTCGAAGAGAGGAGTCCTGTGTCCCAGCAGTGGGAACATTATTGGCTGACTATTATGATTATCAAAGTTTTAAGGTAGATATTGTGATATTAGTGATGACATCTATGATGTTATTACGTTTTTTTGTTTCAATTATTATTACCCTGGAATAGTGAAGGTTTGTTTGTGGTCGGATTGTTAAGTTGAATTCTAATACTGCCGTTACCGAGAATTTGTCAATTTCCTTGGCCAATTCCGAAAATAGCGGTTTGGTTGCCAAAAAACCTAATTAATCTAAATAAATTCAAGTCTAAGCTTAAACAATCATAACTAATATTATAAATGCGAAAGTGAATTTGTTTGTTTCTTTGTAACACTTTCACGCTCAAACGGCTGAACGGATTTGGATGAAATTTGGTACATAGGTAGACCATGACCTGGGTTAGGTTATGGAATACTTTTCATCTTGGATCGCAGATGAAATCGCGGGAAACAGCTAGTAATGTATATTTTAGTAATGGTGTGTATGCATCCAATCGTACTCGTAGGTATTAATGGAGCTTACACGGTGGAGCATACGGTTGAGGTCTGCCCGGCTTGGGCGGAGCACCGCCGTTACCTCACGGAGGCGATCGGCGGCAGTGATCTCTTGCGTCCGGCCCTAGTTTAGGCCATGGTCCGGAGCGAGAGTGCATGGGAGGCCGTCACTTCCTTCTGCAAAGCAGTAATGCTCGCGAAAGAGGAGGCGGAGCGCGCGAGGGAAAGGCAAGATTCGCGCCCTCGCGCCCCTAGTCGCCGCAGGAGACGCCCCGGGCGTCGGGAGTCGCGAGCCGACTTCCGACCACCGTAGGCGCGGGTTTGCGGACGGTGAGCAATGGGTAGCTCGCCGTCCGATTAGGACCAGGCTCGGGTCGACGGCGCGTTTAGTTCCACGCGCGCCTCAAAGAGATGTAAGCACCAACTGACGGGGTCTCTGTTTATTCTCTTTCGCTCTTTTAGTTCCAGCTGAACACATATAAACAAACATATTCAATCAATCTGCCTAGCCTTTTCCCAACGATGTTGGAGTCTGCTTCCAGTTTAACCGGATGCAGCTGAATACCAGTATTTTACATGGAGCGACTGTCTATCTGACCTCCACAACCCAGTTACTGGATAATACGATACCCCTTGGTAAGACTGGTTGTCAGACTTTCGGGCTTCTCACTGTCTGTAACGACTGTCAAAGATCCACAAATGACAGCCGGGATCAATGGCTAAAACTGCTTCCCGAAGCACGGAGGAGTCTCGGTATGTAAAGATGGTCACCCATCCATGGACCAACCCCGGCAAGCGTAGCTTAAACCTGATGAATCGACCTGTGCAGTTGTTATTACTTAGCCACGATAAACAAACATATTATAATAGGTATTTAGGTATATATTTTGAACTCACATGAAATTGGAAATGAAGCGGTTCCGTGTGTGAAATTGAATTGGTTACGTTTAAAATTACCTTTAATTGCTGTACTACATAAGACCTACTTAAGGAGGTGACAAACCATAGAGTAGATAGCTATACAAAGGGAATTTTTCACAAACGGCTGAAAGAATTTATAAAATATTGAATGTTTTATGTCGATTGATTCATTTAAAAGCATTATTAGCTATAACAATTATAAAATTATTTGAAAATAATGTAGTTCGTATCCAAAGGATTCAACTTTGATTTAAATCTATATTACTTATATAGAGTCGGGTGTACCTAAGTGTTGTAACATCCAATGGCCGACGAGTTCATTGAGCACACATATATTAATAACTTCAATTGCTTGTCATAAATTTCGCCGTACCAGCTTTATGTTTTTCCTTTATTCTGAGATCAGTAGTTGCAACTTGCAGCCATGAACTACTCTTTGTAGCGATCTAAAGGTGCTGATAAACTTGAGCATTCACTTGTAACAGAACATCGAGCATTCGCCGTTTTAAAATTTGTCGAACTGAACAACGAACAGAGCCAAGCATAGATCCAAACATCGCTACGAACATTTTCACAATCATTCTAGCGAACGTTCTAGTCAATGCTCGTCAGAAAAACAGGGGCGCGGGAGGCATAGTGGGACGGCGGCGGAACAATGACAGAATAGTTCGGTTCGGCAAAAAGCTCGAAGCAAATTTACTGTCCTTTAAAATGCTCGCTAAAACGCTCGCTAGGATGCTCGCTAAAACGCTCCCGTTTTAATTTTCTGTTATGTAAATGCTCATTACAAGTGAATGCTCAAGTTTATCAGCACCTTTACAGACCAACTGTAAATATATTTCATTAGACTTATCTCGGGATCGTTTTATTGCTCCAGGAATGTCAACTTCCGCGTTTGTTGGTGTTGCTATCATTTGCTGGTCAGTTAAAAGGATAGGTTACACCATAGTCAAGGTGCCAAGTGTCTCTGTTTGTAAGACATCTATCTCATACGTGTTCAGCTGTTCTACAACATATGCAGGCACGTATGTTCGTTTATCCTTATCGGAAACCAACAAACTCTTGAAGCCACGTGCGGCTAAATCGATTAACTGGGTTGCCACTTCAAACAAAAGCATTTAAAAGCAAGCAAGTGAAACGTTTCCGATATGCTTCGTTTTAACTTAACCTTTTAATCAACCTGGAGCTTTGTCTCAGATGTTTGAGTTTTTGAGTTTTGAACTGTGATTTTCATGATAAAAATGGTAGTTTGAGCTTTTTGTTTAATGAACAATATTTTCGTGTGTGTTTGCAATGTTTCTAGAAAGTCTCGTGACAAATACGCACTAGCGACCTATGTTCTGTATGTAGGCCTCTGCAATAAGTCAGACGCAGCTAGTGGCAGTCTCGCCGGTGTCGCGAACAGGTTCCCGGCTGAAGCAGCATCAGCAACTTGTTAACATCACCGCTATACATACCCACCTATCGAAACATTCTTACTTTCTATAAAAGGAAATCGAAATTATCTCACTACTACTTGGGACATTCCATTTCTCTCTTGGTAGTTTTGATAATTGAACTTCGCTCATTCGTTTTTACTTTTATCGAGCAGTTAAATAAATACTATCATCAACATTCTCACATAGTTATATCAACCAGTTCCTCTTACAAATGGTACACGTAATAGAACTTAACCGTCACTCACATTTGTGTTGCATTTCGATATCAAGAATATTTTTCCGTTGCTTCGCCCCTTCCATCATATTGAGTGCCATATCCGATTGTATTAGGTACACACTCAATTGGGCGCTCTTACTCACTGGCGCGACTCAATCACTGGATCATTACCAGCTGCTCCATTTACAGGGTTATTGTTTCGAGCCTGACCCGATGTACTCGAACATCCCATTTTATCGAGTTGGCTTATATCAGGTCCGGGGTCACAGACGCGAAATTCGATTTCCTGTTTCTATTAGTGTCGTATGGACAACATCTCGGAACCGGCACTTTAATCCTTACCCGCCACACAAACAGCAAGGAAACTGGACATGAATTGTTATTGTAAATGTGTATACTTTCACCACAAACACACCCAAACCCTTAAATCCCATGGCATTGTTTACGAACCGCCGGAATACTAAAAGGTTCGACGACCTCACGTAAAATGAATTGCTACTTCGTGTAAGCACTTGAGAAAAGTAAGAAACGGTGACCAGCAATTAATTTGATGCAAAGAAATGGAATAAAAATGTCTCAATGGACAAAACACGCGGTTAATTGGCGTGTTGCGCTGAGCACATTCTAGTTTGCCATAGAAGGAGGCAGATCTCCGCCTGGAGCGGTATAAATAGCGAAGCGGACGGGGCCACAGACGTAAAGTGGACACCAGTTTTAGAAGTGATCGCGTCTATTTCGAACAAGTGTAAATAAATCTAGCGAGTCACTTTCGTACACAGTTGTCACTTTCATTGCCCGCGCCCGCCTCGCCTCGTCCTGCCGCCGCCTATCCGCGTGGCCGCCTCCTCTATGAATATATTCAGCCGAATTATACCTAGCGTAGAATGTGTTAAATATGTATTGCACACCGACACTCCTCCACTGGCATATGATACCTATGACTAAATCGTAAAACGTTTGCTTCACAATTTGCATAAGTCATGCGTGATTTAAAAAAACTATGGCTCCGCAAACATCAAGACGGTGTTTAGTCATGATAAAAAGGCAATTAAAATAATGAATAAGCTCGATTGGTGGGTGGTAAATTCTTGATCACGATGTTATGATTCGTTAGCGATACACGATAGAAACGATTTTGATTTATTGAGGAAGAAGTCTTCTTATGTAACTATGAAAACAGTCGTCCTTTCAGAGGATAAAGGACATCATTCTGTTTAATGTTGATAACCTCAGTTAATGTTAATTGGATGTCAGAGTTTCCACGTGGTAGGTAGTCAATTTATTCGACGTTCATCAGAAATTAATCATGATTGCGGCATCATAGATGAATTAAATGAACTGACGTTGTTTTGATAGGAGTAGCCTGCACTGCGATTAAAATTTGCACGATTTTTTTTCGTAATTCTGTAACATATGGTATCTTATGTATCTACACACATTGGTGATTTAAAATTCACGCTCGTTGCTATGCAGCCGTACACTGAATATAAACCGTGCGAATAAAAATCGCGCTAATAAAATTCGAAGTGCGGGCTAAGCCTTAATGATGGATTTACTTAAAGGTACAAAGTTATGGTAATATTTTTTTTTGCCAATATCTGTCTCAAACTTTACCTGGCGACAGACAACACAGGACCTGTCTCAGTCATTAATCGTAGAGGATTTGCTGTTGTTATGTTACATAAAAATAAACAATTTAAAGAGAATTAATTTTCATAGACAAGAAAACTACCTACCTAGTACTTAAATTACGATGAAAACCATGCACCATCATCACAAAACCAGAATTTTGAATTGGCTATGTCTGTAAGTTATGTCTATATGTGGAACACCCGACACAATGGGTGAATAATTTTTTTATAACACAATAAACGTGATATGTATTTACCACCTAGAATATATTTTTCATAATATAGGTATGTATCATGGGAAAGAGGTGTGATTTTATGGCCAACGGGGCCATATATTTAATGTCAAAACATATTTAAAATAAAAATACATATTTTGTGCCTACTGCCTATTGGTCTACGAAGTTGTACATGCATGCGTAAGTACTAGGCATTACTAGGCAAGCACGTGTTGTGGACAGGTCAAATTTCACTTGCGTTGGTCCATTCCTCGGGCGTCAACCTAATCTGTTCCCACGGTGTTGCATTCTTTGCACAACAATTAACAAATAAACTGCTCCACTTCGTGCTTAATGTTACTAAGCGGCCATTATGCTCAAAATTCAAAGGCGCGAGATGATTAATTTGAATTCGGGTGGAGAATAATAATTAGAGTAAATTGCGTGAATTTAGGATAAGAATACTTTCCTATTTGTTTATAATACTTAAACTGCATGCATTTGATTTCACAATTGAAATGAATAACATTGAAATGTGATCACATGCTTGCAACAGAAAGACAAAGTGAAGAGCGATGATATAAGACATGGTTTATGCAAGCAAGGCAATGGCGCGCCGCGCGCCGGGACTCTGGCGCACGTCGCTGCGCCGAACCAAAACAAATGGAGGCGACACCGTTACACCACTTCGCGGAATTAAATAAAGTAAAAAATGACAGTAACCAACGGTAATCTTTGTTCGTGTAAGGTCGAAACCCCGTCTTCACGGTAAAGCACCTCCGACTCGCAATCTAAGAGCGCAGCGATAATTTGTCGGCAATTAAAATCAAGCTGAGGAGAGCTGATGTCGTTGTCCGATGATAAACACGGTCCGCAGCATCCGCAACTATCTGCCAAGTAAACTGAGCGAACATATGTGCGCAAAACTCACCGAGTAATATTGCGTGTTTAAAAAGGGCAATAAATAATGCCAAGTCGCCCGGTTGTCACCTTTAGTGCACCCAGATGGCACAGTTCCCAGTGAAAACAGTTTTGGAATCTATAAACGAATTTAAAAACCCAACATGAGACAAACGTCGCCGTCTACTTACGGAAGCCACTTATAAACCTTTCTATGAAGTGGAGGATAGTCACACTAAAGTGCATCGTATGTTGTTGTAATACTATCGTCGTGTTCCACATTTGAATTGGAACACGCCGAGGCCGGTCCCAAAGGACTGGTATCGGTATCGTATAGAAGATCACGGCAAAAAATTGATACGCGGAAGCCATCTCGCTTCTACAAAACATCAGAAAAAGACAAGTTTCACTTCCAGGAATGCCTGGTGCACGTTAATGATTAATGGAAACAACAAAGCTGGAGAAAAAATAAGCAGTAATGTAGCTATTGTGTGTCCATGAGGTGAAGACGGAAGACTGCTGGCGTGGGAGTGAGCGCGGGAGCCGACCTGCACGGCGCGGGAAAATGTCGCTCTGTGTGCGCGTTCACATCGACGACAATCTGCACAAAAACAATCAAGTTGTGCGCGATCTTAGCGATGAAGATAATTAAAACACGCGTAGGTAGGCTCACATGATCCCAGCTGCCCGTTAAGTATGAAAACCTATTTAATTACTATGTTAAAAGCTTTGCTACAGGCGCTGTTTATTACCATTCGATACTATTAGCCAGTGAATTAATTAAAGGAAGTATGCTTTCATGTGAATCGGAGCAATCGCAGCGTGCGACGGCTTTTACGCAGTTTTGATGCTGTCTCAGTTTACGACTCGTTTCCAAACGTTATTGGGAGGTGGGAGGATCATTAAACCTGAGTTGATGCACATGCTTGTTCTGAGGTGGAACCTATTTCAGAATAAGTAACATTTAATCAGAAAAGAGTAGCCATCAACGGGCACTCTGATATTAAACCGTAAATTAACGATAATTAATTCGCACCCAATGAAAAATTTTAACGTATTAATTTTGTGTAACATACCTACATAACACATGCTTGTTATCACCGAAGGGTTAGGCAGCAATCAATCCGTCATCGGATGCAGCTGAGTACCAGTATTTTACATGGAGCGGCTGCCTATCTGACCTCCACAACCCAGTAACTGGGTAATACGATATCCGTTAGGAAGACTGGTTGTCACATTTTCGGGCCTCTGGTGACCCGTAACGACTTTTAAAGATCCACGAATGACACCCGGTACCAACGTGCTTTCCGAGGCACGGAAGAGTATCGGTATGTAAAGATGGTCACCCATCCCCGGATCAACCCCGGCAAGCGTAACTTAACCTGATGGATCCACCCGTGCGGCTGTTATTACTTAGCCACGAGCTCCTCCAAGGACTCCAAGTGTTAGGCAGAAGTGTACCTACCTTTAGTACACTAGTACCAAAGAGAAGAGGCTATATAGTCATTGACTAGTACACTTCCCCCGACGCTATTGTTACTTGTTTTAAAATGGGTTTCCAGAACTAGAAAGGTGGAATTAATAAAACCTTTTATTGATGTCGAAAACGTCACCAATAATTGCTTAAGGCCTTAAAAGGAAATTCAATTCTACTTCACCCAAGTTAATTGCAATGGAAGCCGAAGAGCATTGCTGACAAAGCCGACGGCAAAGCACACATTTATTATAGTAAAAATATGTAGATTTATAGATATCTCACGTTTTTTAAAATCCGAATTTCGCCTGTACAATAGTTCAAAGTTTGTGCGTAACCAGTTTATCTATTAAAAGTCTGTTGTGTGTGAAAATGAGTTTCCTTTCATAATTATTAATATTAATTAACTTTTTTGCCTTGATCCTTTAAGGTCAATAGCTCCATCTATTTGTGTGGTTTCTTTTACCTATTTCTATAACACATTTTCTTATCATTCCTTCCAAGTTACAATTCTGCTTTATATACTACATATAATGTATTTGTGTACATTTCTCGTTATTTTCAAAGTGTAAACCTTTAACTGGAAGAGTGGTCACTGCGGCCAGTGAACAATGTTCATATTCTCATTTATCTGGTAAGTTTCTGTAACTTAATCTGCGATTATGCGCCGGCGGCACGCACGTTAGTTTACATTACGGGTCACTGTGGACGCTATTGTGTCCGCTGAGAATCGTACTAAACACTCGGACATGCGCATAAACACGAGCTCAAATCCAGAATATTGGACTACTTTTTCTTAATTCTCGAAAAAACGTAGAGCAGTTTTGTTTCTGTTAAGGAGATGTGACTTCCTAAATTAGGAGTGGTGACTGATCATCATTATAATTATTAATTCTCCTGGTCTTATCTAATTTATTTGGAGTCAGCTCAGCATGTTTTTTCTACAAGACACGTTTCTCAGACCAAATAAAAAATGAAGACAGCGCTGCGAACAATACAGTGAAGCATGCCAAAACTACACCGTCGCTCTGTGAATACACGCTCACACGCACACATTTACAACCTTATACAATGACACTACAATGAAACTACACCACACAAAGTGCACACAGGTTTACGAAAACGGCTTCATTTCACACTGTTGTCACTGTTGACACTGTTGTCTTTGTTTTTTATTTGGTCTGGGACATCTCTATTCATAATTCTGGTTATTGATGATTGAATAAATGATTAACTTGATAATAAGTTCGATTATTCGAGTATATAGTTTAACAATGTTATCGACTCAATTTATGCATTTCTCACAGACATCGAGACCATTTACTTATGAAAATACATATATGTTATTTTTCTCATGAGACAAAACAGGCAGTAACATTATCATTGTGAGAATTTTAGTGCCATGTATTCCAACATGGCACCAAAATTCTTACAATTCAGTTCAGTTCCTCTTATCTTAAATTGTCTTGTCTTGTGACCTAGCATACCAATGTTACACAATTTAAGCTGTCACACAAGCTGTCCGGTTGTTGTGCTAAGCTGTGACAAACTGTGCAGTGCATGTCAGAGCCACATGATTAGGCGCTGTTTACACGATACAGCAAAAACAGGTCAACATGACTGCAGGAACTTGGTATTCCGATGGAATTTAAGCGATGCGTTAATTAGGATTTATATTCGAAATGAAAATAGAATTTGTTACTTTGTATATGTGGTGACTGTCGTATAGGCTAGCTTTAAATGGTTAGGGGATGAGTAGTCTGATTTAGATTTGTGGAATGCAATCGCACCGTTCATGCGTGGCAAGAATGAAGAAAGCCTCTGATGGAAAGGATATTTCCACAGAAGAATATATAGTTGGTATGTTACTTTAATATTAGCATGAAGAGACTCAATTAATTAAGTACATATAAAATAACTAAAATGAAGTTTTAAGACCCGATCTCAATAGGAAGCCACTGCACTTCAGAAGCAGTTATATCCATAAATAATCTTCAAAAGCGGAATTAGAAATAACGTGTAAACGTGGTTTATAGTTGTTTTACTAAATACGATCAAAAGGAACGAATGTTGAAGCTTGCACGGAGCGAATCGAAATGTTACAATGTGCCCATGTCATGTGCAGGTTGAAGTTTTTGCAAATAAATAATTTAACACAATTTCCTTTACATTTGTCATGGTAACCGATAAAATAAGTACACATAAGAAGGGCCAAAGTTTGTAAACTAAGAGTACTAACACAACGGAAGATAAGACGTATCATAATATTTACATTGGTTTTGATCCATTGCGGACAGTAATAACTTGGAATATGACAATAATATGGACTTGAATAGGGGTAGAATGTAACGTTTTTCGTCCTTTGTAGCATGTTAAAAAAGTCAAAGCCTCTGTGTTTCCATCCGTTAATGTGCTTTTAACTGAAGAAGATTTTTGTTTTAATTCGTTACTTTTGATCGCTTCGTTGAAAATAATGTAAGTACTCAAACATAAGTCAGGACTATCGGCGCAATCATTGAAGTTTCCATATAATTATATAAATTATGTAATCGAAGGATACTCATTAAGAAGGTCAGTATATTTAGTTATTTTTTATTTTTGTACTGTTACGGGGTTCTTATCACGAGCGATAGTGATTTCAGTCAACTGATCAAGTATTAATCAATGTATTCTTCTATTCAATTCATCTAGTTCAGTTTGAGTCCACCGTCACAGTTGTTGAAGGTATTCTATGCAAAAAACCACTTCCTCATCGAGTTCTTTGCTGACTTGTCATACTGATGTTAGACTCCAGGCATGTGACATTCACAAGTATTTTAAAATAAAAAATATTATCAAAGCTGCGATGTGTTGTCAAAATATTGGCAGCGGTGAATTGCGAATTTAGATATTGTTAGATTTTTGTTTTGTAGCGTTGCTTGCAAAAGACTTCAACGCACGCTTTTACCTATAGTTCAAAAATTCTAAGCTTGAAGAAGTGTTTAGTTTTAATAATCACAAGTTTATAATGAAATAAAGATTGTATAGTAAGAATACAATTTGTTAAAGTTCATTAAGCAATATAATGCAATAATTAATTAACACGTAGCATTCATTAAGTAGGTACCCACTAACAGGTGATTGCTTATTGATCAATAATACTGATACACTCCAATGTACCAGTTTCTCAGTAAACATCCATAATATTGCTATTAGCTTTGCATGCGGATATTGACTTAATCGGCTAATCGCATAACGTAAAACGTAACTCTTTGTATCACAGTATTCGTGTGTAATAAATTAAGTAATTAGGCAAGTGATGAATCAATTAATTACAATTACTTTTTAATGGCGGTACACAAGGATGTTCAAAGCTTTCCTTGTCAATTATGGAAAGCTTTTAAAGCCCAAAGGTAAAATAATGAAATAGAATGTGATCGAAGACCGGCCAGGCGACCTTAGTAGGTACAGTAATCTGCGTTCATGGCGCGATCTCTTGGTGCATAAATCAGCTGTACGAGGCTCCTACGTAAATAAATTAAAACACAAACACGTACTCACCGTAAACAGACGGCCGTATTGAAAATAAACCGATCACCTCCAATGTGGTCACAAAAACAAACATAAACAACACAAAACCAAAACTGTCAGTTTTCAAAGTATCGGGGGTACATAAAACTTGAGGAACAGCACTTGATTCACTTTGCGTCGAACGAGTAAAGTTTCGCTGTGCGAGCGCGCGCGGTGCGTGCGATGTGCTCGGAGGGCTCGAGTCGAATGGTGCTGGCGCGCTAAGCCGCTCGCCGCTGTCGTCGCCACCGCGTGCTTCTCGTGCGCCCGCTTCCGTGCACCACTCAGTATGCGTTCGTGCCAATATGCATTATAATCGCTGATCTGTCCACATCCTGCGGATCCTGCACTCAACAATAAAGCACGAGGACGATACTGTCACTTTTATTTTATCGGCTGGAGGGATTTTAGACCCAGAATGTAAATCAACGGTAGCTTATTGAAAAAGCTCTTTTTGTTTGGGTGAAGTCAGTCTGTTATACCTATGTGTTTACGTTGTGTTGGTATATATAGAAATTATTGGTTGTGATTTTGTTCTTACATGACTATGTGTTAAATGAAGCACCTAGCAAGGTAGATTTTTAAAATAGTTTTTTTACATTTATAATTTAACCAAGAGAGTGGAATATATTGCAGGATTTCTTTGACCTGTCGATCGATGCCATAATATAAATTATACAGGACAGAAACAAACAGATAAGTGATAAAAGAAACTTGGATAGGTTGGTTAGATACCTACCTATTACAAATATTATCCTAACAAACCACATTACGCTACAGCGGAAATCAGACTTAAAACATCTGATAAGCTAGGCAAGTCACCGGATGGCGGAAACTGTAAAAAAGAGAAGTAGGTATTTTTGCATTGTGTTATAGTCTGAGATGCTCATAAGTACTCGCTAGACTTAAAAAAAAAAAAAAAAAAGGGGCAAACATTAATAACTTTCGCTGTTTCATAGAAAATTGCAATACCAACCAATCAAAATATTACGAAGGTTTTTTTTCATAATTTTAATAACAGTATCCTATCAAAAGTTGTGCTGAAAACTATTAATATTTTACACAATATTTTTTTGACTTCATGCGAAATACATAAGTTTGCGTTATATTAAAAACAATCGCATGTAAGTAGGTTATGCACTGAACTATCCTAAATTGTTTATTGGTAGATGGGACTTCCTCAATTGCTAAATTGGCCTGTCGCCCGTATAAATATGATCTTAGCTGGTGATTCACACTTACTGCCATTACATTCACTGAAGGATCTAAAACAACACGAAATGTAAAATAAATTTGAATTACCTACAACAAAACAACAGTTTATCGCAATAGGCGCATAATTATAAGTTAATAAACAATAATAAATCATTATACAACCAATTATTTACAGTAGGTATTAATTATTTATGGGTTTAGGAAATACAAAACTATATATATCTATCTGTCTAGCCTTTTCCCAACTATGTTGGGGTCAGTCTCCAGTCTAACCGGGTGCAGCTGAATATTAATATTCTACTTGGGGCGATCTGAGCCTATCTGAGCTCCACGACTCACTTACTGGGTAATAGTAAGATAGCCCTTGGTAAGACTGGTTGTTAGACTTTTGGGCTTCTGACCATCCAAAACTATAGTATTCAATTTTCCCTTAAAATATCCAAAGTTAAACATGTTATTATAGTTGAATAAAATAGTAATCATACTCAAACTCAAAGCATTTATTTAAATTTAACCATTTATAGGCACTTTTTAACTGTCAAGGAGATGGTTAGTCAGAAATATGAAGCCCATTCCAAAACGTAGTAGGTATGTATGGCGAAGAACGGGCAAGAAACTCCATAACCCCATTTGTAGTTTATTTTTTAATAAATGCAGTATATAATTAATATACAATAAAAAGAGGAAAGGATCCAATATCGAGCCTTGTGGAACACCCATTTTTACTTTTAAACGGAACGAATTGACACTATTTGAACTTGCTGTTTGTTTTCTATCATTCCATTAAGATTTTGCTAAACTGAGCGTAAGTTTTCCAAGTCCGTAATGCTCAAGTTTCAAGAGCGTGATCGACGCAATCAAATGCCTTGGAGAGGTGAAAAACGATTCCTATGGCGTCTTGGGCTTCTTTGAACGCGTTAAGTTTTAATAAGGTTACACCGGCGTCGGTCGTTTAACGTCCTTTGGTGGAACCATACCGTTGATCGTGAAGGATTTTATTCCTGTTAAAATGATTAAGCATTTAATTTGATTAAGCATTACATTTTCAAACACCTTACTGAAAACCGGCATGGATACGGGGCTATAATTATTAGTATCTTTCCTGTCCCCGGATTTGAAATGTGGAGCCGTGGAACGTTAATGTATTTTATTAAATCCGGGAAGATTCACACACAAATTAAATATTAAGGCTAAGTAAGGCGCTATAGTCTATATTATGGAGGTACAGACTTTAATGGACATTCCACAAAGATCTTCGGTCAATTTGATCTTGATTTGCTTAAAAGCTTTTATTACTGTTAGGCGTTAATATGATTATAGTTAAGTCTTAAAAGTTCTAGAATCAGTAGCAATATACTTATTAAAAGTGTCCGAAAATATAAGGCTTAAAGCCATACAGCTAAAAAAGTATTTCCCTACTTTTCCTGAGTCCTTTAGCTGCACAGTCACAAAATAAAAACTAAGGGCTGATAGTTTGTTGCTGGTTGTTTGTAGTGTTCTTCTCAAAATAAATATTGAACTCGGTTTGGACTAACAAAATATTAACACAATTTAATAAAAAAAATACCAAATTCATTTTCTGGTTTTATCCAGAATCCGATGGCCTGTCAAAGCTGTCGACTGCGTTGAAGATGGCGATGCTTAACGCAGTCAACAGCTTTGTTGCATCGATAAAATATGGAGTCTGGTTTGTGCCCAGTGAATAGAAATAGGCTTGCCACATATTACCTGTAAGGACTTAATACTGGCTTGGGTGGGAGTAAGGCACTTTGCCTACATCTCTACCTATTTATTTACTTTGTGGAATACAGTGTGATGTTATGTAAATGCACAACTTCCAATATTCTAGTTATCGTAAGTTCTGTACAGTACAATCGATTCGTATTAAAACTTTTAATGGTCTGTTTCGCACCGGATGCAATTCTTACGTTTGCATTTTGTACTGCATGTGCATTTATGGCAGCTTACAAACTTTTAAGTACTTATGTGATTGTAGAACTATGAGTTGAACAAGACAAGATGAGCTATACGAATGGTTAGTGAAGTTCTGTTCTTGCCTTCTCGGGAATACGGGGAAAGTTGTAATTCCCATGGTGTACTTAATAAGTGTTTTGACAAGGAGAAATTTCGGAGTTGATGGCCAACCTTCAGTCATTGGAGAGGCACCGAATAAAGAAGAGGAATACGCGTTTCAAATGGTTGCTTATTTTTTTTTTTTTTGGGTTTGGTATTGGAACCAACAAACAACATTGGCGCCAACGGGACCAGCTATTGCTAAGCTTACGTCGTCTTTTTTTCTCTCTGTCACATGGCTATTTTTTTTCAATCGTAATAGGTACCAATAACATGCTAAAATGTTACAGGTAGACTTTCATAATTTTGGTGGTACCTAAACCAAGAAACCCTAAGGACGCGTTCATACTAACCATATAGGCTGCCGACCGACTGTGCGACAATATAAAAAACAAAAGACAATCAGTTGGCAGCTGAAGTTGTTTTTCATACATTTGAAACTTGACGCTCACAGTCGCGGCCGACTATACGTTTTGGTGCCGGCTGGCCTCAGTTGCCGAGTGCGACTCGCTCTTCTCTGCTTTTCATTCACTTTTTCTTTTACGTTCAAGGGCTTTTCAACACTTTTACCGTTATATATATTCGTCATAAGCCACTCTAAGCACGTGTTTCTTACCGTCTAGTAGTTTAGCACGTGGCGCCAAGCGTCGGAGCCGCAAGTGCACATGGTGATGTGCGCGTGCTAGTTTTAGGGTCCTGGGATATTTCGTGTCTCGAAGTCCCGGGACTTTTTGAAAATTTAGTTGTCTCGGGTTCCGAAACTTTCGGGTCAAGACTCGAGACAAGATTGTTCAAATTGTATTGTAATAATTTTATTTTCAAAAGGATCTAATAAACTTTATTAGCTTCCCGCACTCTGTCATTGAAAGCGCCATCAATTTACTTAACTTTTTTCTCCACATCCAAAAACTGCCAAAGAATGTCTCAAATTGTGTTTCAAACTTGATGCAGGTTTACTCTCAACGGACCGAAACATCTTCAATGATGATTACTGAGTATGATTCCTTTATTGTAAGTCTGTTTAATACATAGAAGATTTTATTACCAAACAAATGAATCTGTAATTATGAACAATTACTAGATTCAACTAGATAATGGTTTTATGATTTATAAGATTGTTTCATAACTACACGATTTTACTCCCAAAAAAACTTAAACTAACTTAACAGAACATCACGACTTGTTTCCCCGAAGGGTTGGGCAGAGGTGTACCTATAGTACAAACTGCCATTGTAAGAATTAAACATACGAATTGTATACACTATAATTAACATTATTAATGTTAGGATTTGATTGGTTCAAATAGTTGACTCGACAGACGTTGTCCTGTCTAAAGTTCAATAGTTCATACAAAAAAACACATATAATAAAGAAAGGCAGTTTCAGTGAAAATTTTTCGGGAACCTTTCCAATTTTTGTTTCCATATAAATCTAATTCGAACTATTATGACCGTTTTACAACAAAAAAATGTCCGATCCGTGAGGGCGTTGTTAAGTATCGTACGGAGATTCTAGTTATGCGGTAATTTTCAGGAAAAAAGAAAAATAAAATCTCGACTTTTTTTTCATTGGGGAATTTTAGCGGGTTGATTACATGGAGTGTTGGCCGTCGTTTAGCCGGTTTACAAGTCAAAACTTATGACCCCTGTTGAAAATTTGTTAATTTTGTATGGATTTGGGGTAATTTTGGTTATAAAAATGTAAATTTTAATGGCAATAACGTTTTTATTTTCAATAAAAATACGATTTTTTATTACTTTTTGGTAATGAATGAATAATTGTTGAGTTTTACTAAAATTGCTTTTTTATTGATACACCTGGCCCAAAATTTCTCAAGCCCTAGCGCGTACACATATAGTGCGTATAGATGTTATTTACCTAAATCAACCCATTATTTGATCATTGTTGTGTGGGCTTCTGACATAGATGGTTACGATTAATGTTATGATTTACCAAAAATGAAAACATATGCGTAGAAATGATAGATGATGGTTAGGTAGTATTGACAGACTGAATATATAAAAAAAAAAATATATATAATAATGTAAACAAACATATCTAAGCTTAGAAAATAAAAAATGTTTATCCAAATACATTAGCAGTAGCATAGTTTCGGTCTGCACAGAGCTGCTGAGTAATAACACACAATTAATGAGTATCAATCACATCTTAGCTCAATTCTTCAGCTTCAGACAAAGAATGAACACTTTACAAATCGTCGTCGATTGATGACTAAGAGATGAAACGTTCATACAACGGTAGACTTGGAAGAGACTCATGTAAACAGTGCTGTGAAAACTCTAACCGTCGATACTTTATAATGATCTGCGAGATCATGAAAATAAATAAATATTTTTCTTTTTTCTTCGCGGTGGCTACAAAAGTGCTACGTTGAGTCTTGGTCATCAACAAGAATCAGAGTTTCATAAGAACAGTTCATGTTTCATGTCACCGCGTATCGGCAAGTGAAGTGTGGGACAACCCCCAGGTCCGATGACCTTAAAAAGATGGGTGGGACAGACTGGATGCGGAAGGTGGAGGACAGGATGTTGTGACGCAGTCCGGTTAGGCGTATGTCCAGCAGTGGACTGCGGTAGGCTGAGTTGCTTGGTTGATTGATTGAAGTGTCATGTCATGTGTCAAATTGAAAACAGATTCAAGAATTCCTATAAACGGAAGCAGAAGCGGCAGTTGAATCCGAGGATTGTGTTGGAACCGCTTGATTGGTAATTCAAGTAGGTTCGTTCCGTAGAGAATGGCATACTTCCTTATGTCCAGTTTGAAACGGAGCATCTTGGATAGTAATCAATCGAAAAGCCTAGATCTGGGCCTTATGAAAATTGTATCCAGAAATTGTAGATGACACACGAGTACCTTTTTAAGTGCGGCAAAGGTCGGTAGAAAACTGGTTCATGGTTGGTTAATATAATTTCAATTATAAACCTCAATAATTGGAAAACTATAATTATCCAATGATAACCTCGTTGGTCTAGTCGCAAGCCCTACTGCTGAGTATGAGGTCCGGTGCTCGATTCCCTGGACGGGCAAATTGTTATTGGGCTTTTTTATCTGGAATTTGTAGCCCGGAGTGTGGCTTTGTGCCCGGTTCATGGCAATAGGCTCACCCCCTATTAAATGGGACTACTATTGGGGTTACTTAGGTACACCTCTGCCCAACCGTTTTGGGAAACAAGGCGTCATGTTATGTTATAATTATTCATTCTGTAAATAATGGATAATAAAGCTATGTTAATGTTAACATAGCTTATGTCCCAGTGGCAAAGTTATTTATTTTTGTATTTGTTTGTGTAAAAGTACATAAATGATAGCTGGGTAAATATTAATTAAATAAACATTCCGTTTATTTGCTAAAATGTAGATGAAATAATAATTTGTATCAACAAGGTTGTAAACTAACATGTTTTTCCATAGGTTATTAATTATTGGCCTAAATTAAAATAATATGTAGGTACATAGTGCAGTAGCTAACTACAAACGAATAACTTAATACCATTCAAAAATAATTCGACTGTAATAACCACGAGGTGGACACCTATTTCCAACGATCTACCTAAATGTTAGAACCAAGCATAGGTACCTACTGCAAAAACCACTTTAATTATTTACAAACTATTAACACTAGGTACGAAATACAATAACTAACTACACGAATAGATACAAAAAACAAAAGGACACTTAGGCGTCGAAGTATTCGTCCGCATCGCTGTCATCCGGAAACGTGCCCAGAAGACTGGCAGCATTGCCACGTTGAATGGCAATGCTAATTCTTTGGCCAAAGAACAAGCCAGCCCACTTTAATTTGGTTATAACAAAGTGTGTTGAAGGAAATTTTTCGGTGTCTGACTAACCTGGCAGTAGGTACCGGAATCTACAGGGTCAATTTAAGATAGCTAGCGAAACTCCACAGACGTGATGGGTATCGATATTTAAACATGATAAAACAAAAAATTATTAAATTTGAAGATTTTTTTTGTGGCGTCATCGACCGCAGTTAGTTTAATCACTTGTTGACCGAGCAAGCGAAGCGAGCGAAGCGTCTCTGCATCAAGTCGGGCAAAATTTGCTTTCGTGTGTCAGTTTGAACGTACTCCTCTACAGGTCGTATTTTACAACCGATCTGGATGCAAATTGGCAAACAGGTTTTAGGAACTTTTTGTTTTTTTTTTGTCGTCGGGGTTTTTTGATTAGATTGGGGGGTACTTCCTTCAAAATGGGGCAAAAAGGGGGCTACTGGATATCTCCGCCTTATGAGATCCGAATTCGATGGTTTTTCTTTTATTTGAAAGGTTGCAACACTAAGTAATTCTCAAAAAAAAAAAGATGAAGATCTGATGACGATCTTCGGCATGATGAGCAGAATAGCTCCTCAAAATGCATTAAATTGATCACTATTATTTTGGAACCGATACAGTTTCGCCATGTCCATCTGCTTGTTTGTCTGTCTATCCGCGGCTTAGCTCAGAGAATCTTAGTACTAGAAAGCTGAAATTAGCCTGGGCCTATACATATTAATAACGCCGACAAAGAGAATTTATTAATTTATTAATCAAACCGTTTTCCTAGGAATCACGCTAGACGAGAAATTACAATGGGGACCTCATATAACAATTCTTGCGGGGCGGCTAAGCTCGGCCGCTTATGCTGTTAGAAAGATACGACAGTTAACAGATGTAGAAACCGCGCGTCTGGTCTATTTTAGCTACTTCCACAGTATTATGTCGTATGGCATTTTACTGTGGGGTCGGGCTGCTGACATTGAATCCATCTTTATTTTACAAAAGAGAGCTGTCAGAGCCATTTATAATCTACATCGTCGCGAATCTCTCAGGGAACTATTTAAAAAGATTAATATTATGACGGTACCTTGCCAATTCATTTATGAAAATATTATGTATGTAAGAAAAAATCTACATATCTTTAATAAAATAAGCGATAGACATAATTTTAATACTAGAAATAAAGATAAAATAGATCAACCATTTTTCAGATTATCTAAAGTACGTACATCTTTTATGGGGTACTGTGTTAAATGTTACAATAAAATACCTTGTGATATATTACAATTAAATGAAAGAAAATTTAAAACTCATATTAAAAGTACACTCTGTAAACAAGCATATTACAAATTAGAGGATTATATCCAAGATAAGAATGCTTGGAAACATGCTGGTCCTGCTCCATAGGACAATTTAGAGTCTAGACAAAATCAAACTGGTTGCTTATTAAATTATGTATTTGTTATTTTTTATAACACTGATTTTACATTCTGTGATTTCTTGAACTCACACACTGACTTATTAGTATTACTTGTTAAAATGTTAGGAATATCGTATAATTTTACAATGTTTGTAAATATGTGAGCACCATGTATCTGTCACATATTTAATTTATCTGTAATTGCTTTATTTTTCATTCTTTTTTACCTATCGCGGTATAGTAATCTTATTCTACATGCATCGTCTTCACATATAATTATATGATTAATGTATGCAAAATATTGTGAAAACATTTTAAAAGAGTAACGGTGGAGTTTCTTGCCCATTCTTCTCCATACGAAAACTACCTTTTGGAAGGGGCGACTAGAATCAATTCTATTTTTTGTAAACTTGACGTTCATAAGTGCCTTTTAAGTGCCTAATTGAAATAAATTGTTTGACTTTGAAAGTGGTAAAATAAAATCATGATAAATATATTTTTTTAGGTTACCTCCCCTCCCTACGCGTAAAGTGGGGATGATTTTTTTTTCTCGTCTTTACCATGTTGTGGGGTGTCGTATGGGTGTGTGAAAATTATTTTTACATTCAGAGATCTCGGCAGACATGACATTACAGTTAGTTTTCCATTTAAGGTGTTATAATCATCTAAATAAATGCGAAAGTGAGTTTGTTTGTTAGTTACGCTTTCACGGTAAAACGGCTGAATGGATTTGGATGAAATTTGGCACATGGGTAGACCAGAACCTGGATTAGGACATAGGATAGTTTTTGTCCCGATATTCCCATGGGATCGAGACTTACGCGGGTGAAACTACGGGCCGCAGCTAGTAATACATAAATAACAAAAAGGCAAACACTGTTTAACCTAATCACGGTTCTGTGGATAACATATAACGTTAAAGTGACCACACACCTACCCAATCGATTATTACACATAGTTACGAACGGAACGTTAACGTGTATTTCAGTAATGAATGAGTGTTATCGCGAAACAGCTTACAGGTTCATTAACAAATCATTTTCACATTTCTTTACGAGTGTTTGGTTTAACTGTAATAACACCGGAATTCTCGTCGCTAATAAATTATTAGTACGCTAAGTACATACACGAGTTAAACCTTACAGTTGTCGTGTGGCCAATGTTTGTTAAACACAAAACTTTTAACCCTTTCACTGCCGAGTTACTGGAAATTAAGGGTGAATATAAATTGACTTAGGTACTTATTTACTGTATTTAGAATCCTAAAACGCTGTATATTAAAAAAAATTATTCATGTACATAAAATATTCAATTTTTACGCTTTTTTTTGTAAATGGTTTTCATTGATATCAGACAACCTTAGCTTCACTTTTTAGTTCATTTTCATGAAACTAATCAAGAAGGTAAAAATAAGTTGGGTTGAGATTGCATGAAGTATCTAGATGAGAACAGAGAACAGACGGAAAAGATTGGCAAACAGAACAGAACTCTACCCAGCATAGGTCAAAATGAGCTGCTCGATAAATTAAACAAGCGATGGCATGAAGCATCTGAATAAGGACAGCGAACAGACAGAGAACATTGGCAAATAGAATAGAAGGCTTATCTTACCTACCCAGCATAGGCCAAAATGAGCTGCTGGATAATTTAAACAAGCGATGGTGTGAAGCATCTGAATAAGGACAGCGAACAGACAGAGAACATTAGCAAACAGAATAGAAGGCTTATCTTACCTACCGAGCATAGGCCAAAATGAGCTGCTTTATAAATTACGCAAGCGGTGGTGTGAAGCATCTGGATAAGAACAGCGAACAGACAGAGAACATTGGCAAACAGTAAGAAGGCTTATCTTACCAGCATAGGCCAAAATGATCAGCTTTATAAATAAAGCAAGCAATAGCGTGACCCGTGAATTATCTGCATAAGAACAGCGAACATAGGTACATACAACATTGGCAAACAGAATAGCAGGCTTATCTTACCTACCCAGCATCGGCCAAAATGAGCTGCTCGATAAATGAAGCATGAAAATGCATTACGAAGAAGTTTAATATACATTCATAGTTACATACATAAACTCACGCCTACTTCTCACGGGGGTAGGCAGAAACTACAGAACGCCACCGGCTACGATCCTTACATACTCCTTTTGCCTGGTTTAAGGGGTTTTACTGTTATTAAATCATCATCGGCTTTTGAAGGGTTAATCAACGTGATGCAAGCGTGACTAAAGCGCGTGCTAGCATCTTATTCTTTACGACTGTGTTTTCTTTCAAAATGCTATAAAATGTTTATGATTTCATATCCCCCTATTTCGGTTCGAGCAAAATGTTTGATCTTGAAACGTAAACACACTCAAAGTCATTAGCGATACGTCATAATAAAGGGTTGTTGTGACGAATCTGTAATGGTCGGTGAGTACTAAAACATTGTAATGTATCTTTGTAGTTTCAAGAATTTAAATTAAGATAATAACTATATACGAGTGCACCTATTATGTCTGTCGCATCAAGCAACCATCTAAGTTCTGTAATGGGTTTTAAAAAGCATGATAGTTTAAAAGTTATTCTGCTAAAATCTATTGCCTAATTGACTTTATAATTACGTACCTGCATACCTGCTGCGGGGCGAGCACGGCCTTGTGACATGGCTCGAGTCACACATTTTATCACAGTTTAGTCATATAAAATGTGTGACTCGAGCCATGTCACAGTATAGGCCGTGCTCGCCCCGCTGGTCTATTCAGAAAAAATCTCACCGTGACAACTTAGGTGAAGTGAGACTGTAGTGCTATTTTAGGGTGCTTATAGGATAACTTCGTTGTCCGTCTGTCTTTCTGTAACTCAGTCAAGACCCTTTTTCTCAGGAACACGTGGAGCTATCAAATTGAAATTAATATCAAATACGTGGATCTATAGTCCCTTGAAGCTCTAAAACATTCAAGCTTCTAAGCCAACGGAATAAAAAAATACGGCAATTTATGCGACATATATGATAAAAAAATTAAAAGGGTACAGGATACTTCTCGTTGACCTAGAATCATGTCATTTAAAAATTCATTCCTACTACGGAACCCTTCATTGTGCGTGGTTCGATACACACTTGGCCGGTTTTTAGGGTTCCGTAGTAAACAAAGAACCCTTATAGTTTCGCCATGTACATCTGTCTGTCTGTCTGTATGTCTGTCTGTCCGCGGCTTAGCTCAGAGACTTTTAGTACTAGAAAGCTGTAATTTGGCTTGGGTATACGACGTATTATCACGCCGACAAAGTGGTAAAATAAAAACAAGAAAAATGTTTTTGACTTTGGAAAGGTCGTTCAAAAATATTGTGGGTGGTGAAAGCCATTTTTCAATTTAGGGATCCGTTTGCGAAATATTAAGCCTTAAAGTGTTAATTTTTGTTAGAGTATTGTGTGTCCCGAACACAATACTCTAAAAAACAATATTTAAAACTTATTAAAGCAGCACTTAACTTAGCACTTTAGACTGCCAGCTAAATGGTTGTACATGGATTTATGAAAAAATTCACAGCAGTAGTTTAAATAACGAAGTTAAAAGGAAAACTATCACAGCTAAGTAGGCTTTACAGGTTAACGAGTAATAATCGACCAATTTAAATTTGTTTTTCAACTATAATGTTAAGTTTGTTCTTGAGATAAATTCATCCCAACTACGGAACGGCGTGGTCCGAAATGCACTTGGCCGGTTTTTATTTGTTTTGGTTTTTAAAATCCTCATGGATGTCCTTCGCCCTGAGCGGGGGCGGAAGGGTATGTCAGACTCTTACTGACTAAAAAACAACTCCGGTGTTCCCGTCCCACGGTTGGATCGGGGATCATGGGAAATTAACTGGAAGTGCCTAATCTAACTTAAGTTTCCACGGTGAGAGTTTTACAGAATAGATCGGCTGAATTTTATTTAAACATGCTTGTTGTACTCTACGGTGATAAGGGTAAAAAAAAAATAACAACACAGGAGGCATATAGATTTTAGTCTAGATTCCAGATACCAAATTCCAGTAGAAAACTAAATTCTACGTTATGAATGGCATGATTTTGATTTAAAATAAATATACCTAAGGTTTCCTGAATAGAAATTCTTTACAAAAACAAATAAACCTACAAGAGTATTATTTACGTAAAATCTAATAAGAATACGACTTTCTATTGAAATGTCGTAGTCAACGTCTTGAGCAGGCACGGCACGGCCGCGGCCACACGGCGCGAGGCACGGTTGTATCGTAAGTCCCGCCGCCGGTACAGGTGGCCTGAGCACGTGACAGCCGGGCCTCGTGACCACTTCAGATGCACTTCAAGATGTCCTCAAAGGCAAGAAACTGACCTCTTTAAGTGTTCTGTTCCTATATCATCAAGTAGGTACCCTAAGGGCCTGTGGGCGACTAAGTAATCATTATTTATATCTGATACTTCTGATGGAATGGAAAAAAGCTGCGTAGCCGATTTTCGTTCGACAAAGCAGTAGGTAACAAATACAAAGGAATAAGTGCCTATTGATTTTAAGTTTGCTAGGCAGTGTTAATATGATTCTAAGGGCTGATTTTACCAAATTCAGTTCTTTTATTCGCGGCATAAAATTGACATCTGACAGTTTTTATATGGAGAAAATGTCAAAAATTCAAAATTTTTTCGGAAGGGAAGGATTAATCCTTAAACTGGTATTAACTTTTGAAGGCAAGTTTAGGTAGTCCTAAGGTGGTCTAACAAATATTTTATTTATAACACAAAACATATCCTAAACTTGACATAAAATTATCACGTAGCCACTTTTAATTTGTTTACAAAACCTAACGCGTAATTAATAATGACCAAGTACCGCTGAGATAAATCTGTTTAATAAAAGATTAGGGCTCCTGTGATAATCGTATTACACTTGTTTAATATGAGAGGGTAATAAATCAACAAGACATAAACTGGGTCACGGCCCATGAGATCTAAGCTCACCTGTTGCTACAGTTTGGCTACGTACTGTATACGTAATAGGAAGCTCAGCGGACGCCGGACTAAAGTTTGGTCCCACAGATTGTATCTAAGTTTCGCATGATTAATCGTTTATTACGCTGGTAACACGTTGATCGGTGTTAAATGAAAATTAAACGTTAATTGAGATGAAATGAATTTAACATTATCAAGTGTCTGTCAGTCTGTCCGTCTGTCCGTCCGTCCGGCTGTTGCACACTGTTGTTTATTTATTATTAGTTCTGACAAACTTCTCCGCCTCTAAAAACGGAACCCCTCCTGTTCGTGGTTTGACGCGGTTTGGTTTATTTTACGGTTAAATGATCTCAGGCAGTTGGTAGACTGTAACCAACAAACCACATCACGACTCGCTGACGTGTCCGTACCCATTCATAGGTGACGATGATGACGCACCTCCCACGAGGTCCTTAGCATTGCAGCGTCATCGAGTTACTACACTAGGGTTGATAAGAAATGCATATATGGGGCAATAGGTAGAAATGTCCCGTTAGGTTTTTACTAATATTTACAAGTGACGTATTTTTACCAACTTTTTGTTATTCCTATTGGTTATTGTTTTTTTTTACTGACAAAGTGTTTAATACGGTATTTGCTTTGACAGAGCACAGCATAAAATATGAAGTACTACGGTTTCATTCTTAGTTGGCCATAAGCACAGCCTAGAGGCAGCGTAGAGATCGCGTTGAAGCTTCGTAGACGCTGCGAAGCAATTGTGTACAAGCCTCGTAGATGCGTTACTACGTAGAGCCCGCGTTGACGCCTCGTAGACGCTGCTTAGCACCTGCGTAGAATATGTGCCGTGTGTGACTTTTTGAGTGCGTTGGGCAGCGTAAGCAGAAGCAGTAGATTCGTCCAAAGTGGAAAGAAGTCTCACAAAACTTTTGGAAATATATCAAAGTCGTCGTCTTATAGTCAGAATGTTTAAAATTTCATAATATTTTAAAATGTATGTGTCACTTATTATCGTGTCTTTGGTAGAAACCTTTAAATTAAGGTCAAGGAGAAAGTGGACGTGACGTAGAATTGGGAAACGCCCTCATTTTTATTTTATGTTTTAAATTCTGATATTAAATGGGTAGGTTTAATATCTTCTTCTTTTCGTATGGTTAGTAACTAACCTGGTGTCAGAGTTTTAAAGCCGCCCGGGCCTCTGACTTGGCTTCACATGCCGTCAAGAAATATCTCTCAGGCACGCCGGTTTCCTCACGATGTTTTCCTTCACCGTTTTTGGAGCAAGTGATAATGGTATATTATGATTTATTCTAACAATTAATAAAGTTAAAGGTTTGCAAACTAATACAATGAATTTGAACGACATTGTATCAGAGATTTTCATTACCTATTCCCGAGCTTAAAGTTTACAAACTGTCATACACACTTTACATCATTATACTGTCTGTCTACTGTTTAGCTAGAATCCTCCTTTAACATAATGTGTCTCATATACTCCTGTCTGTTTTCGTGAAATTTGAAGGTGATATATTTGTAATCACGTTCTCGAAAACGGCTCTAACGATTTCGATGAAAATTGCAATAACATAATAGCTAGGTCTCATATCTGGGAAAATTCGTTTTCTCTATTTTCTCCAGAGCAGAGCTCGGTCGACCAGTTACTAAACTTTAAAACTATCAACTTCTTATTGCGAAAACGTTTCCTCTGTCTCCGATGAGTCAGAATCTATAGCGATACATATTAATAGCCTATTATAAATTAGTTTTACTGGGAGAAGCTTATAAATGTCACGAACGTCTTACTAACTGAGAGTCCGAGACGAGAAATTTCTAAGAAATCACGACAGCTGATACTTGTGGAAATAAATTCAAGTTAAACCTAAGTTAAGCCTTGTGAAGATGGTATTCAATTAGACATGACAGGATGATAGACTCAAGATAGAGACGCAAAACCAATGTCAATATACCATGAGACCATGGAGTTTCTTGCCATGTTTTCTCCATAGGAAACTTCGCTTTGTAAAAGCTTCAACTTTCTGAGTAACTGATCGGCTCTGATAAATCAATAGTATCTGCTTATTTGACCTGTTTATTTGAATTAAATGCTTTGGGAATGAGTCGAATATAAACCTACTAGAAAGTGAAAAAGAGGAACTACACAATTTCAATATCACTGGTATCGACAGTTTACATAATCACTTAGCATCCAGAAAAAATATAAACACGATGTTTGATGGTACTTCTCACCCGAGCACACTTTAACGGATTATTATACATTATTCTAATGTCAGACAGTGGCCAGTTCTATTGTAATGTTTATTTTCTCCACCAATAAGTTCTCCGAAGCTGACTCACCGGTGGTGTGTTGCAGGCATTTCTTTTCCATAATATTTGGTTGGGGCCCCTATTAAAGCGATGGGTACAAAATATCATTGAAATATACTTTTCAGTAAGCCAGAATTGCAAATAAATGCCTCGTTGGTCTAGTTGTTGCAAGCGCTACTGCTGAGGTCGGGCAAAATGCTATTGAATTTTTCTATCTGAAATGTCTAAGCAGCAGTCCGGAGTCTAGATTTGTGCCTAGTTGACGGCAATAGGGTCGCCCCGAGGAGCGCCCAATGTACAACAAAATACGACAGTCATTAAGAGCTATTAACAGACAAGTGCTACGAGTATTATAATATAAATGACTTTTTGATAGATACCTTTTAACGTGCTTGAACTTTATAATATTATTTCTATAGTATTAATTATTCTCATAAAATGTTATAATGAATGTTAGTGAACCAGTCTTTAGTCTTTGGTTCACTGAATTAATTATTTGTATGTTATATAAAAAAATTGTTCGTGTCGTCAGGCAAAACACGTACGGACTTTTTACCTATATTTAAGATCTTGCAAGCTCGAATCATATGTAAACACATGTTTGATAAATAAAATTATCTTTTATCTTTATCTTTTACCCTATTACTTGGGATTTAAACATAGCTGGCGAAATGTGGATGTACGTCAGTCTTCTCTGCCCAATCCTTGGGGCAACAAGGTGTGCTGCTAAGAAGTATACCTACAGGATTCTCTACCACTTGACCAAGGGTGGTGATAGCAATAACTATCTTCCTGTTTTGGTATGTTTGCTCTCCATGGATTATGTGAATTGTGTGATGTTTCACCTCATGCATGTTTAGCCAGACTAAACCATTCGACACCGCATTTAAAGGAATTTCGAAGGCTAGAAGGTGAGTCTGATAGGTATTAGGTGCCGTCAACATTACATTTCAGAAAATTCGTCCCAGGAAAAGCCTCCAGTTTACTTTATTTTCCTACTGCAGCTACCGTGGAAACTGGGAGCAGTCAGATTGTGAGATTATGAATAGCCCAGTTGAACTCTAGACACAGAATGTCCGCCGACAATAAACAAGTAACATCTCCGCAGTTCTTCAGGCTTAATCTCACCTGGCATTTCGCTACTAATGATATTAAGCTGAACAAAAAAGACTTTACTCAGTGACTCACGACCGTAGTAACCGCAAATCGACGCATAAAACTCGTTTTTATCAAAAACAGATAGCTATTTATTCAAAGTGCGAATCCTGACTCATGATCTGAGCTCGTGATTCGAGAGAATCGTCTTCAATATGCGTGAAATGCTCATTGTTCTCTTCTGTAGGCATTTTTTAGAAAGTTTACGAAAATAATTAGAAAATGAGAGCGAATTATTAAAGTTACGTAATGTTTCTATGATTCTTTTATTATTACGACTGTCTCGTGGGCCCTACGTAATAGAGACAACAGTGACGCTGTTGCGTACGACATTAAGACGTAGTATTAAAATTTCTTTGTAAAGGAGCTCGTCCGTACTACAATCGTACCTAGCGTTGCTATGTTCCGGTTCGAAGGGTATGGGTATCGGCTTAATTACATGAAAATGACTCTTTCAGCTTTGTCTACAACTACACAACGCAACTGTGAACCCTGTGTATGTCCATAGGTGTCAGTGGCTAATAGTACAGTGGGTTCCAGAGAAATCTTACCCCCTAGCAATGTAAAAAAACAATGCAAGGGGGTGAGGTTTCTCTGGAGCCAGTGGGCTCCAGAGAACCATTATTAGATGCAGGCAGCCTGATGACAGATTTTCTACGTCATGTTGGTCTTGTGAAAAGCATATAAACTCAGAATTTTCCAGAAAACCTGTACATTTTATTGTCCAAGTAAGGCTAATTAATTCCCAGTCTCTGAAAGCCTCATTAGGATTTACTGATCATTATCAAGAAATCTGCTGTCATATCGCATGATAACGGTTTTTACTGGTAGAACAAAATTAAAAAGAAACAAGTCATGTATTCACTTTCAGAAATAGGAGTGCAATTTTTTAACGAATGCTGAGTGAGCAAAAAACATTGTGTTATAACCTTTGTTGATCCTTTGTATGTTTTTATTAAAAAACATGATTTATATGGTAAAATAATCGAGTTTTATATAACAGGAGTGCTCTAGTGACCTAAATAAGCTATTGAGGTCGGCAGAGCATCGGTAATATACTGCAATTACTGGAATATTTTGACTTAACAACGGTTCCTTTAATGCATCGAATGTAAGCAACACAGCAGCAGTTAGGCTAAATGGCTGTCACGCAGAGCACTTGATTAAAGAGGCTAAATTATGAAGTTGGCATTACTCTTTGGGTTGGTATAGCAATGCATTATTCCGATCTCGTTGTCTCGCTCAATACTGCTGCAATAGTACCTACAAGTTTTCAAGCTTTTACATTTACATAAAGTAACAAACTGTCTGAAGGAGATGGCGTGACGAGTTTGACTCCTGCCTAAAGGATTAGGCTCTAATTATAAAATAAACAGAAAAATGTAAAGACACACAGGAGGCCTTTGCCCTGCCACAACAGGCTTATAACAATAACAATTATTGGTGTCTGACTGCATTTTTGAAAAGGGGTCTATGTGGTTTGCAAATAGAGCTTTTTGCTAAAGAGCGACATTAACATAATGAGAAAAAAAAAACATCGACCGAAAACCAGAGAGCAAACTAATATCTCTAATCCATTTCAGATCAAGGTTAACCTCCCAAAGTTTTTAAGTGACTCTGGTACCTCATGGTCAAGGTGATACATATCTTGATTGCCAATAGTTACAAAAGCTCAGATGATTAATGCGGGTCTGAAACGCATGCGTCAGCCATGTTGACTCACTTAAAGAAGCTGCGATCTAAACAGGTTACTGGCTGTATGTTCGCTACTTCCGGCGAAGGCATCTCCACTAAACTGAGGCTCCATAGGATTGCAGGGTTGCCAGGTGATTTAACACGGATATGATATTTGCTTAGGAAAATATCGTCTGATTCAGTTTAGGGCCTGTTTGCTGATAAGTCTACTTGTCTGGTAGTCATTTGAATTCTGATACAGTTTTTAATTTTTTTTGTCGGTTTAAGAAAATGGGTTTTCTATTTATAACTACTTAATCGCAGTTGCGATTGTCTCAATATCCTAGATTATCCGCTTTATTTATTTGTTGGTAATTTGAAGAGTAGTCAAGTGTTATAATGTAATGTAACACAGCCGGTTCACTGGCTTTCTATGCATAATCAACTGTGCAGCAAATTGAGCTGAGAATTGTATAATTGTACGCGAATGCTATCAAGCAGCCCTGTATTACTGAATTATCTTACGACGCCTCCATGATATCGCGTTTTCAATGCATAAAGTAAACCCTATCTGTCGCGATAAATGGTATTTTTTTTCCCACTAAGAGTCATGATCAGGCCGAAGGTAGAAGCGAGCTTCACCCGGAATCCTCAACCCCAGAGGAACTGGCTTTATCCTCTCCTCTGCCGAAACACAACAAAGTTGTTAACATTGATGTTATGGCGACAGACTTAGATAAGATGGTGGTAGCTAGCCAGACAGGACTCAGAACAAAGCCCTACCAACCAAACCGAGCAGAAAATTGTACCCCGATTGGGAATCGAACCCGGGACCTCTGGGTCTGGGACAGGTGGTCTAACCACTAGACCCAGAGGTAGTTCATAAGTTAATACAAAAATAACCTAAACCTTTTCTATAGAGTAAATTTGGTTTGATATTCATTTAACATGTAAAAAAGTGTGTGAATTCCTATACCAATAGATTACATTACTGCTGGAGGATTTTAGATTTAAAAATGTTTTTTACTTCGGTACCTTTCTATAATATCCCTTGGTAAGCATAAGCAAGCTTTTAATACCAACTAAAGGAAAAATAATTTATTATAAAAATAAAACTTCCCATCACATCAAAATTCATTTTGAACCAAATTGCGATATCAATTCCAAATGTTGGTCCGTTCTTGTATAATGTTGACCAAAGAGAATTCCACACTACATTCCAGAGTAGTGGAAGTGTTTGGATCCATCATTTCCGTTCATACAGGTATAGAATGCATAATCTACGTGCATCTGGCGCCACGACCTTACATATTTGGACCAACATTCCAATACATTGGCTGATGATCCGACGGTTATATCAGTTCCTGTGGTCGTAGACATCGGGGCCAATGTTACAAATTGTTTGACCAGGTACTAGGTAGGTAAGGAATTATGACGTCATCAGTAGCCGGTAATACTCTGCTAATAGTCTGAACTTGACTGAAGGCACGTAACTATATCATGCAGAATAATTATGCAGTTTTCCTTTTAAGTCACGTATTTTTTTGCCATTATCTATGGTTTGTTTTTCTTTAAGCGGCTGCTGCTTGTTTTTACTTCATCACCATAGCACCTTAGAACTTTCCTGCTTATAAGCTAACGGTGGAAAGTTCTACTATTAGTTAGTAGTTCTATTATTTTTACTTATTCACTTGTTTTACTTTTAAATATTTTTTTGTATATATTTTGTTTTTCACGTTATTCTTTCTTTTTTTTTCTAAATTAAGCCATCTTGTTCTACCTGTTTCAAGTGTCTACGTAAAGTATTTCGAAGTCCGTTTTTAATAACTAAGGCTTAGAACATTATTTTGTTCATACAATCTTCTTTTAAAAGGTTTTTAATGCTCCGTAATGGTATGTGGCAAACATGTCAAAGGGATTATCATGTTTATTGGTGAAACTTAAATCGCGGAGATAATGGACGTCACATGCCAAGATAATAGACAGTAGAAAGTGCCCTTGAAGTCTTTTATCGACACACGCAAAC
The DNA here is from genome assembly GCA_947364205.1 of Agrochola lota. Classification (NCBI taxonomy): domain Eukaryota; kingdom Metazoa; phylum Arthropoda; class Insecta; order Lepidoptera; family Noctuidae; genus Agrochola; species Agrochola lota. Next base: position 7,839,975 of record OX376223.1, on the reverse strand, counting down.
ACTTTAACTCTCCTACGGAATATTTGTTAATGGATGCCACAAATTTTAATATTCCTCATTTGTCAGATTTTTTCGCTCATTTAATATGGTGGTTTACAACATGTAGTAGCATAATTAGCTGCTTCCGACGTTAGCGTGCGGCTGCTCCGAACCATTTCGAACATGAAATGGCCATATTCCGGTGTTGATTTATACAGGAAACGAGGTGTTTCATGTGATCAATGGATTCTGCATTATGCAAATCAAGCGGACGAATTGACGGGAGCTGTGAATGCTGTGATCGAACTTCCGTCGATTAGCGTTTGTTAATTTGATGGATTTATCCAATTATACACCAATTTTAGGTTGAACTTATATGTTTCACGTAACATATTCGATCTATTTAGGTTTTTGTTTATATTTTAATCGGCATGGTTATCAAGTTAATGGTTTTTTGGTAGTTTAAATTGGGTAAATTATCTTTATTATACAGTTTTTTAAAGGCGGATACTGTTTGCACGGAAAGGACCGGATGTGGATGTGATTTACTTTTATAAGCATAGGTATTATTACGTAAAACTTATTTTTAAATATATGCAAATATGTAAGGCGCAGACAGGTAAAGAAAACAAAATCTCCTTGAATGGTAAACTTGTTTGGCGTTAAGCTTGATTAAACGGGCTTGTGCATTAGGCAGTAGGAAGTAGTGTTAGATGTAAGTAATCGTCAGGATCTGGGTCGCGAGAGATGGCGCGTGTAAGCGCGGGAGTGGAGACGCCTTCCTGGCGCCCGCGCATGCTACATCATACTGTTACGTAGGTACGTAGGTAGGCACTACGCGATGCTGGAAAACAAGTCAATGTTTGTTTTAAAAAAAAAAGATTATATTATGATGTTTTTTGCATTAATTGGTGAATATTCATAGACATGATGTGGATGGATCGACATCTAAAAGCAATAAAAAACATAATTTTAATCATGTAAACAGTTGATTAGATATTGTTACCATCGCGAGTAGAACCTGGATGAGGCTGGCACAGGAGTGTTGGGATTGCCACATGAAAAGAGAGGCGTATGTTCTGGGCCGAGTCCATTTAGGTTGCCATTGACACGCTTAGACAAAGATCATGAAAAGCTGTGAAATAGGAAGCTAAAATACAAATACCAATCTTCATTAAGAAATAATCGAATTGTGTATTATTAAGATATTCGTAAATTCATAAGGACTACAAAACGAAAACGTTGAATCTTCGAAAACAGGAGAAGATTGATTTACTGCTAACCGCCATAAAGTTATTATTTACATCTGGATATGTGTAATTTATCTTCTTTAATTTATAAATAATGGTTCCAGCTCACCATGACGAACGATGACTTATTCGAACATTATGTCTGTGTAATATTCTATTAACGGTACTTCAGCGTCAGATATAATAACTTATACCAATTTATGGGACTGGTGTCTATTTGCATAGATGCGTCGTGTGTGATTTGGTGTGCATAGATCTAATTGACCAGATAGGGGGAATTGTTGCCGAGGATAATTACGGGGCAGGAATTAAATCCGTATCGCGTGATGATATCTGAATACGTATTTATTGATGAGGGAAATTCACGTGGAATGGAAATTGTTTGCTATTTTGGACAGTGTTGAGTGGGAATGTTTGGTTGTTCTACAACGCGAAATGAGGATTATTATCTTTTAAATGACAATAATTACTTAGGTGAAAAAAAAAAGAAAAATAATGTATTTGGGACCCCCACAGAAAATACAAAAAGTAAATAAAACTGGCCAGGTGCGAGTCGGATTCGCAACCTAAGGGTTCCACCGTGGGTACATTACTTAGCAAATAAATGAAGAATATTATAATTTTTCATCTTAATGAAAATTGCAAAGATAAATTTGAATTTCATAATAATACTATTTTTGCAGTTGCAGGCGTTTCTAGTATTTTTTATAGATTATATATAGTACGTATATATTATGGTGCAGAATATATAAAAGTTTCTAATTCCTAACTTGTTTAGTTGTTGAGATAGGGCTCGTACAAAAATGGTCTAAAACTGAGAACTTTTACGGCCCCTGATTTCATCATTTTAGCAGACAAAAATCAAATAAAAATTGTTTCCTACTCGATGAGATCTAAACAAAGAGACCCCACATGCCAGGGTAAGAATATTTTTTTTTCAAATTCAAAAGTTGATTGTATGGAATCCCTTATATCCCTTGGTTTTATGGGATCCCTTTAATTTTTAATTTGATTATATTTGTATTATTTGTTGTTATAGTGGCAATAGAAATGCATAATCTCTGAAATTTTCAACTGTCTACCAATTCCGGTTCATGAGATACAGCCCGTTAACAGACATACGGTCAGCGGAGGCTTAATAATAGGGTTCCGCTTGGCACACTTCGGGTATGGAACCCTAAAAAAGGAACACACACCTGTGCGAGACCAAAAAGGCTCCTATGTCAGCAGAATACTGCGATAGAAGATGATAGATGCTGGACAGTTGATTATCGTTCTAACATACAAATAAATAAAGAAAGAAAGATATTTAAGTATGCACATTGCACGAATGTATAGCCTTCAATTTAAATTACAAATATATCTTAGCACCGACCTTTCTAAAAAACGATAATTTGACCTTTTTTAAGTTTGTTCAGTCATTGTTTAATATTGGCTCCACATACGTGCGCCGCCTGCATGAAAGTTAGTTTGAACGGTTTTCGTAAATTGGGTGTGAAAACTGAATGACTTTCCCGTGGGCCAGAAAGTTTTAAGCCGGAACGTTAATAACTCAAATACTATTGTGGTGAAGATCCCACATGTGTCACACTTGATCTCAAATATGGTTACTATAAAACTAGATAGATTTTTTGACAGATTTACAAACGGTGATGACAGAATAGTTTTGAGGCTTCTTCGTTTGTTTTGCTTAATTTCATAAGAGTAAGAATAAAATAAATATGTACCGAAGGCAGCTACTTATGGTTCAAGAATAAATATAGTGGGTGAACTATCGCTACACCTTTGCCTAACCCTTCGGAGATTACAGTACAGACGTGATAAGAAAACAATCATGGGCATTTACATAAAAAGAACGAGAAGTTCTTTTTCTGGGTTGGCCGGTGAAAACTTTAGATAGATGGCGCTAGTATAGCTAGTATATAGTGGGTGAACTATCGCTACACCTTTGCCTAACCCTTCGGAGATTACAGTACAGACGTGATAAGAAAACAATCATGGGCATTTGCATAAAAAGAACGAGAAGTTCTTTTTCTGGGTTGGCCGGTGAAAACTTTAGATAGATGGCGCTACTATAGCTTTCACCTGTTAAGTTTATGTTGTATTTTGGCTTCCCTTGTTCACTGCGTTATTGAACCAACATTAACAACATTGTTTTTATTTTTTTGGTTGAATATGAGGCTTTTGGCTACTTTTTCATATGTGCATTTTATGTCTTTTTGTCTTTATATGTGCGTTTTGTTTGTGCAGAATAAAGTTCTTTTTTTTCTTTTCTTTCTTTATTTATAATTTTAAAAGAAATGTTGTGAAAAAACATGTATTTGGCATGGCGGATAAGTGAGTTAAAAGCTGAATTGGAGACACGAGGTGCATCTTTACAAGAAAGAAAAGCAGACCTTGTCAAATTAAATCATATCAAATGTCAAATCAAATGTTAAATCAAATGTTAAATCAATGTCAAATCAATGTTAAATCAAATTTTCCTTAGAATATTCTTCTATTTTGGTTAAACCTATGCTAGCGCTATTTGACAGCTGCCAACCCCATTAGTCTGTCAAATGTCAGGAAAACAAAGTGTGGACGTAACAAACGCGAAATATACTAATAGTGTATGCTCATAATTTAGAATCCAATCAACGTAATAGAAGCGTTTAAAAAACCATTTATCACACTTACCTACAATCATAGATACAAATCGAAAAATCATTTAATCTAATAAATTGCTGACGGGGTCTCTATCGTAGAAAGTTTTACAATCATTGCCTCGGGGGCCATATTTCGGAATTATTCCGAGTGTTTCTGTGTACTCATTAGTGAAATTGGTCAGTACGTTCATCGGAGTTCAATCGGATCCGAGAGGTGTTGACGTGGCACGGTTTGACGAAGTGGTTCTACTCATTAGGTACCTACTAGGTATATCGGCAGCCACTCAAATTGACGTCAAGTGTTATTAATTTCTTTAGTAGCTAAAACAAATATTTTATCGTATTATTTAATAACTTGCTTCCGCCAGCTGCTTCGCCCGCGTGATATCTTTTATTCAGTGATAATATAGCATTCAACTAGTGAAAGATTTTTTTAAATCGGTCCAGTCGTTTTGAGTTTATTCATTACAAACAAACAAACACAAAAAATCAAATATTTTCTCTTTATAATATTAGTTTAGATAGTTTCGATATTTTGATTACGGAAAATTAGCTTTGCGATGAAACTCTGGGAATACCTATGAATTGAGAATATAGTTTCGGTAAATAAAAAATCTTATTGTGATCGATGAAAGCATTCTTAATTACAGACCTACGCCCCCTTGCAGTGGCCATATAACCACTTTTTGATTTAATTAGAGGCTATTCACACGGGGCGCATTTACGGTACCGAGATCACGGTCAATCCTTATTATTGAAATTAATCAAAAATGCACAACGGTCGACCTTCGACGGGCAACAAATGTGTGGCGTGTGATGAGGCAATGCGCATCAAATCGCCGGCATTCCGGATCGTTCGCGCACCGTTACGGTACCCGGACACTGAGCTTGCGCAACGGAACGCATTCGCTTGCCGGTTATGTAACGTCTGTTGCATTGGCTGTCCACACTACGCGACGGGGAATTTGGAAGGTCACGGAAAGGAAATTATTTTAAAATCCGGGTCGTAACGATAATTTTTGATAATTTAGGCTAACTACAGTCGTGGCGTGTTTAAAAGACGAGGTTTAAAATAAATAAGATTTGCTTTAGAAATTGCTGCGGATGTCCTCAATGAATTTTGCTATGTTGAGTGTTTGGAAGACTGTTTAATAGTGCTTCAAATATTTATCATGATTTTTTTTGTGATTCGAGTTAATAGAGCTAGCTTTGATGAATAAATAACAAAAACAATAAAATTGCCAAGCATTACAAAAAATCACGGCTTCTAAAACGTAAAATAATTATAATAAGTATGTTTTAAATCTTGGCCCAGCTTTTGCTGTTACCAACGAAAACCATTTCAGAATTTGAACAAAGTAAAGGTGTTACAATTATTTTGCTATATACTTGCTAAATAAATACATAGAACTTTCATTATGAAATCACTACCTTTGTATTTTTTTTCCGTTACACTAACTATAAAATATTGTAATTACAGTCTAACGAATAACAGGAGCTTAATTTGCTCCTGTAATGTGTGTAAAGTGCTTGATGATTTAAAACAAAGAAATTTAACATACGCAATACTGGCTGGTAAGAGTAATAGTGGTGTGTGTATCGAGCATGTGCGTGCAGAAGAGAAGCGCACGCGCCTCGCGCGGCCTTGACAATGTCGTCGCCGGCGCCGCGACCGCAGCAACAACGTGCACCTTTCATTTTGTTACAAATAAACCACCAATTAAGGCTACGCATGCGTAAAAGTACTTAATTTGTTTTTGTAATTACCATAGAGACCAAGAATTGGCTTGTTAAAATATGACTTGAACTAGACGGGGAATCCCGCAAAACAATACCAGATGCCCTTTTGTTAGTGAAAGCGGAAATTATGCCCTTTATTATTACTACCTGTAGAGCACATAAATGAAAACGTAAAAAACATAAATATTTATTTTCTATACGAAAAGATAATAAACATTGCTGTGGTACATTTTCAGCAAACTACGATCGATTAGCTTCTGGATCTCTGTGAAATTGTTCGGCAAATTTATTGGACGGATTAAATTATTTTCATAGACACTGCATATCATACAATAATATATCATGATGATATACCTACTTATGCTAAAATATGGCATTCGAAATTAATATTCTACTTGGTGAACATTAAATGTGGGCGTGGTTTGCATTTCATCTGTTTATCGAACTTGATTGGCTGTACAAAATGAAATTGGCTACTCTTAATTACAAAATTTCGATACGAAGTGTCAATTATACTCGTATGTGTGGTGCTCACTGTGAACGGTATTTAAGGCGCTGCTAATGTGATTTATTAATCAGTTCAACTTCTTATTCAAAAGTCATAAAACATCAAAGATTGCATAACTGCATAGGTTCTTCATGGAAACTGGATGGAATTAATCTTCATTTTAATTCTTGATTAATGTTCCCAGTCGTTTTTGACGACACCTGTCTCTTTTATTTTGGAAGAGGTGGTCAGAGAAGCGCAAAATGATGGCCAAGTGCGAGTTGGACTCGCTCACTTATTTAGCAAAAAACAACCGAAAATACACTTTTCTTGTATGAGGACCCCCTTTAATTTTAAACATTATTTTATTTTTATTATCTGTTGTTATCAATACCGCCAATAGAAATACACAATCTGTGAAAATTTCAACTGTCTACCTATTACGGTTCATGAGATACAGCCCGCTGACAGACAAACGGACGGACAGCGGAGGCTTAGTAATAGAGTCCCGTTTGGCACCCTTCGGGTACGAAACCCTAATACCTATATACCTACATCAGGTAAATTAATAATGGAACTGAGAGATGGTCATGTCCATACAATTGCAATACAGCTGGGCCGTGTCCACATCCACATAGGATTTGCACTATGCCCAAAGAAAAACTATAAAAGTGTCTAGCTATGTCGGTGACCGTTAAAACAGTTAGTTTGACGTAAGCTGTCAAACTAACTCTCTTAACGGTCACCGAAATCTCCGCGACGTCTACGCGGTGGCTAATATAATGTCTATACCCTTTCTGCGTAGCGTCTATTATACGCGACCTCTACGTAGTGACTGAGCTACTCCGACTAACGCATACGCTGGAAAAATACTCAGTGCAAAGACGCTTATATGTAGCTATGATGTATGATTTGTAATTTTCGTACCTTGTTATATCATTTTCGTGTCAACTCGTCGCCGGCGCCAATACAGTTTGTGGTGTCAAGGCGATCCCGCTCATGATCAAACGGTTGTCATCATTCATTGTTCTGTTGTTATACATTTTGATTGTCAATTGTTATGAAAATGTAAGTGGTCGAACTTCAGCTGTGTAGGTTCTTCCTTGCCATTATTTGCTAAGAAAGAAGAAATGCTGTGGTAATTATTCTAATTATACTGTAAAGACGAATCATTATTATTGATTGAATTTTAAAATAATTTTCTGGGCCTTAATAGCCATGCTTGCAAGATACGATATTTCTGTTCTGTGAGTGCTATGTTTTCATGAATAATTCATCATATTATTATTTACAAAGATTGTCTGAGTAAGTCTTGGAAATGACGGTTCTTTATATTTTAACATCACTGCACTTATTTGTTTTCGCAGACTGATCGATAGTAATAGACATAATTTTAATACTAGAAATAAAGATAAAAAGGATCAACAAATTTTTCAGATTATCTGAAGTACATACATCTTTTATGGGGTACTGTGTTAAATGTAACAACAAAATACCTTGTGATATTGCAATTAAATGAAAGAAAATTTAAAACTCATATTAAAATTAAATTTTGTAAACAAGCATAATACAGCATATAGAGAATTATATCCATAAGAATGTTTGGAAACATGCGGGTTCTGCTCCATAGGATAATCTAGAATCTAGACAAAATCAAACTGGTTGCAAATGTAATTGTATAATTTATACATTTTTTATTATATGACATTGATTTTACTACTACTACTTTTACAATGCTTGTAAATATGTGAGCACCATGTATCTATTACGTAATTTAAAAATTATTCTTATTTTTAATTAATTTATCTGTCGTTGCTTCATTTTTAATTCTTTTTACTTATTGTGGTATAGTAATTTTATTCTAGGTGCATCGCCTTCACAATTATATAACTAATGTACCTATACAAAAGGTTGAAAAACATTAAAAAAAAAGAGTTTCTTGCCCATTCTTCTTGATCCGAAAAGAAACTTTTGAAAGGGGCGACTAGAATCAATATTTTTTTTTTGTTAATTTTGACGTTCAAACGTGCCTGACAAGAGCCTATTTGAAATAAATCATTTGACTTTGACTTTCATGTTGATTCAGTTTGTGTTTTGTGTGTACCTGTGTTTAACAAATAAATAATCATTCATTTATTCATTCATTCATTCGTAATAATTTACTTCATAAATTGCGACAAGCTTGTGGAAAATAATATACAATCTGAATCACTGTTGTTCTTGTAGGCATAATAACATGTCAAAATATTAAAGTACGTGTCGGATTAGTGAGCGCTGGATTACCGAGCGCCTACTGTACCTAAATTACTTAATGAATCCATTCAATGAGAAAACGACAAAAAACGGAATTGACGTCAAAACGACCCAAAAGTCTTCCCAAATCCCAGACGACCAAATAATCGTTTTACTAAGGGCTGATTTCACCAATGAAAATGAACGTAATCAGCATTTCTAAAACGCGTTCAAGAGCTGTCAGTGTCAAAATAGTTATGGAATATTGTACACTGACAGCTCTAGAAAGCGTTTAGATGTGCAAAACGCGTTCAATTTCATTGTTGAAATCCGCACTAAGTTTGTTACATAGTATAGAACACTTAAGAATAGTCTATGACTAACTAATCCGTAAAACATCACAGAACTATATAGACTTGTACCTACTACAATTTTCAGTGAATCTTAAGATGTTTAATCATTTGTCTAATTAAACTAACATTGGTAATGATAATGGTGTTAGCTTCACATATCCCAAGTCTCGGCGGTTGACTCATGCACCTTCATCAACTTCCAAAACTTATTAAAATGCTTAATTAACGTCCAAACCACGTCTAAATCCAATAACTTATATGTCAATATGTTTAAAATATAAACTGAGATTAAAATCGATCGTACTTCTCTGTCAATATGGAGAGGTAAATATTGTATTGTTAACAAGTGCATTATATATAGGTATGTATGAGTACAAACTGAGTTCAAACAAACAAAACCAAAGAAACAGTTTATATACATCAAATGAAATAAGAACTGTACATAAAAAACCGAGTCTGGATATGTTTCAATAAATTTTACATGTGTTTATATGCTTTAATTCGTTACGCCTGATTGTTTTATTGGAGATACGCCAAAAAGCCCGGTACTATACTACTCCACTATAATATCCATTTGTTAGTACTCCTGGTACATGTGTACGTAAGATTACGTATGGAAAGTTTGTAGTATTTCAATATTGTTTAGTTCAAACTTCAGGGATTCACAACCTTTGTTTTACCAGGTCGCGCATCTACTACGATTCCATGACCGCACTGCGTTGCAACATTGATTCCCACTTCCCCATCACACTTGATGATCCCTCATTTCTTCTTCCCAGGAATTGGTGAAGGACGGGCGTTTTGGGGGACTGTCTTATGTAATTTTGACGTTCGTTCGAATAATGCTGATTCTTAGTCTAGTTTAAATAAATGTTTTTGATTTTGTTTTCTTTTTATGCATCATCAAACCAAATAATTTATTTGCTTATAATGTAGGTATACAGATAACATGTAATTTTTATAAATGATAGCGATACATTTAACCTCACGGCGTACAAAATTTTCAAACAATACAAACACTTTTCCAATTTAGTACTTATTTTGTAAAAAATAAAACAGTGGGTAAGTGAATTTACGCATAAATGAATCTAACACATTAAGTATATAGAATATAAACAATCAAACATATTATTAGAATAACATAAACAAGTTCCTAAGTTACCATTGAAAGCACGAGCTTTAAACTTGAACTAAGTTTTGTGGTTTTCAGTGAGTGCTACCGCGCCATCGTATAGCTTTATCCAGTCGCGGTTTTTGACAAGCTATAGCCGTATTAATATCTGCCTTTCAAGCTGCACAGAAAATTATATGAGTTGAGACCAATGACCATGTAGGTTGAGCAACAATGGTTTCGTTCAACTGTATACCTTTCGGAAGAGAGATAATGAAAATGATAGTATGTAAACACATGAAAAATAAACTGTATGGGTCGGTTTTACCACGCAATTCCTTTAACTCATTAGTTCTGGAATATTGCGATCTTGAAATCCGATACGTAAATGTTATTCTCGCACTTGGAAACCTAACTTCTGTGTCGTTAATTAAAAACTATAGTGTGAAAATTCAATTTATTTACTTCTCCAGGAAATTAAACTGATTATAGACGACGATAAGTGTTATAGTTTCGTTTACGTTAACTATAAAAACACTCGTTGGAAGAAATCTTTTTTAGAACGGTTTTCTAGAATTTATAAAAAGAAAATGGAAAGAGGAGAGTACTACAAAGCGCAGTTTTTCCTGAAACTGAACAGGACAATATTGGTCTAAAATTCTGTTATGCAAGAAGAATTTGAGGGAATAAGAGAGACGGGTAAAATCACAAAAAAATGTGGTCCTTACTTGATCAAAAGTCCAAAGGCAAAATAACGCACCACAGAACAGATAAAACCTCTTTTATCTGTTCTGTGTACCGGACCTTTGTAAGTCCTGAGTGCTAGAGGTTTATTTTTTCAGAAATACGCCGCATATAGCCCGTGGCCTTTTCTGCTTCAGAAATTGCATGACACTGGACAAAGTAACCGCGTTATTGCGTTGCATTTTCAGTCACGGATACAATCATGAACTCATGACATACCTAGGTATAAGATGTCAATAACTTTTTAATAATGACAACTAGAAAATATTACTATTCTATATCTTACTATATTCATTATTTATTCATTTAATACTTCAAGCACAGAAATGTACACAGGCGGACTTAATGCCATAGGCATTTCTATCAGTCAACCTTTGGGTGATACAGAGACAAACAGTGGTAGGTGCAATTACGAAAAATTGAGGAATAAAAAATATATTTAAGTAATTATAAAGATACACATATATCTATTACAAACTATATAATATATATGCCTAATTATATATAAATAAAAGCACAAATAAATATACATAAATACACGAATATACTAAAACAAATAAGACGAATAATGGGAAAACATTAACGTTGTGATGATACTGACAGCTTCTTAAGAATGTGCTCGCGAACTTTAACTTTAAAGGATAATATCGGTTGGTTGCCATCCTGATTTCCTGGGGGAACGCATTCCACAAAGAGATAGACTGAATGAAGAAGGAAGAGTGAATGAAGTCTGTGCGGTGAGTGGGACATAGTAATATAATATAATATTATTTTATTTTATAAATATGAAAGTTTGTATGTACGGACTTGGATAAAATTTGACACACAGATAGTTTATAACATATAGGTTACGGATTTTTATCACGGAATTATCTTCCCGTGGGATAATTCCCGACGTCAACGCGGGCGAAGTCGCGGGGATAAGCTACGTAACTTATGCTTAGGTTTCAGCCTCAGAGAAGGAAACCACTAGCATAAATCACGATAACGCTTGTTTGAATGATCATTGCGTGTTCCGGCTTTTTCATACTATTAGTCCAGGTTTCGTCATGAGGTTTTTCTTCACTAGTCATGCCCAAGTTGTCATTGGGAGGCGCATAACCGTACATACATACCTATGACACATTCTATATCATTGGCATTATATGAGGTTATACCTCCTGTGCACCATCGCGTATCGTATAGCATATTCGAATGTGATTGTATGATTGTAGTACTGTATGAATCACGTTTAACGTAACGTTTTAAAGATAAAGATAACGTCTTGTTTAGAGACAAGTGTTAGCGATGATACTGAGCAGTTCTAATGCCGACAGACAGACAGCTTCGAGAATAGCAACATTCACAAGTTTATCTAAATATTGATTAGTTCCCGGAGCAGCAAGTAAGGCAATTGATTAAATGGATATATTTATCTATTTGCTTGAACACGTTAAAATACATAATTATAAGCCTTGGTAAGTGAAAAGTGAGTAAAGATAAAATCGGATTAGGCGCAATGCAAAAACATCAAACTGGTTCATATAAAAGATAGATTTACATTGTTTTCAAAATTCGCAAGTATATATCAAGTACAGTGTGAATATATTTCGCATAGTAATTACCGCTCAAGTAGGACGAAGTGTGCTTCGATGGATGGGAGAGACGGTAAGGCCAAGTGACTCGGCTGGAAACATGGCTAACTTTGTGGCATTAAATGTGTCATCGCAATATTTCAGTGGGGCGCTCATAATGACTTGATGTATGGTTTCGAGACATCAATTTGGGTCGGCGGTAGTGTGATGTGCGCCCGCGCACTGGGCCGAAGGTCGTCGCTCGCTCCCACTGGACAGCGTGTCGGCTACGCGAAATGTTTGCAAGCCATCTTGACTAGTGGTAGTAATAGGTATGTAATGTACACAGTAAAATTTGTAATTTAATTTCAGATTAGAGCGATATGTAATGTAATGGATGTATCACAGTCATCTCGAATCCGTAGGCAATTCTGCTGGATATTATGATCACATAATATGATGATGATAGAGGTATATGAGAAAATAAAAAAAAAAACTTTCTTCATCCTTACCTCCTTTGTTACCAAATGATGCTGAATATAAAGTTCTTAAAAATATGGATTCCCTGGAAACTGCTTTCCTAACTTCACAGCACGATTGGACCACTTTTGTGTCTCTCACAGGACACTGCACATACATACATATAGTCACTAAAAGTTTTTTTTTAACTCAAATTAGTTCCTAACTAAAGACATACACATTCTTAGGGTTCCGTAGTAAACAAGGGACCCTTATAGTTTCGCCATGACCGTCTGTACGTCTGTCTGCCTGTCTGTCCACGGCTTAGCTCATAGACTATTTGTACTAGAAAGCTGTAATTTGGTATGGGTATACATATTAATGTATAATTTATTTTTATGGTTCCTCCCCCTACACGTAAAGTGGGGATGTATTTTTTTTCTCATCTATCCCATGGTGTGGGGTGTCGGTTGAAAAGGTCGTTCAAAAATATTGAGAGTTTGTGAAAACCATTTTTGGATTCAAGGATCCGTTTGCGAAAATATTAAACTTTAAAGTGCAAATTTTTGTTAGATTCAAGTGTGTCCCTCCCCCTTTTTTTTTTTTTTTTTTTTTTTTTGAGGGTGGGAAATCATCAAATGACTTCTCCCGCTCTGGGCAGAGCGAGAGGGTGTGTCAGACTTTTACTGACTAAAACCCACCCGTGTTCCTTCTGTTGCCTGTGTGCCGGGGCCGCGTTATCCCTTTCGGACAAACCCGCAACCCCAGCAGGCATTGGTCTTTCGACCCCGTCGGTTGGTGCTGACATCTCTTTGAGGCGCGCGTGGAACACAACGCGCCGTCGACACGGGCCTGGTCCTTATCGGACGGCGAGCTGCCCATTGCTCACCGTCCGCAAGCCCGCGCCTACGGTGGCCGGAAGTCGGCTCTGGACTCCCGACGCCCGGGGCGTCTCCTGCGGCGACTAGGGCCGCGAGGGCGTGCAGCTTGCATCTCCCTCGCGCGCTCCGCCTCCTCCTTCGCGAGCATAACTGCTTCGCAGAAGGAGGTGACGGCCTCCCATGCACTCTCGCTCCGAACCATGGCCTGAACCAGGGCCGGACGCGAGAGATCGCCGCCGCCGATCGCCTCCGTGAGGACACGGCGGTGCTCCGCCCAGGCTGGGCAGACCTCCACCGTATGCTCCACCGTGTCCTCCGGGCGATCCACACAGTGGTGACACCCGGGCGTTTCCTCCCGCCTTACGCGGAACAGGAACCTCCCGAAACAACCGTGTCCGGTGAGGACCTGCGTCAGGCGGAAGGTGAGGACGCCATGGCGCCTCTCAAGCCACTCCTCAAAGAGGGGACTTATCGCCGCAATTGTGGCGTGCCCAGCGCTGGGTTGCGACAATCGTACACTCCATGCCGCCATGAGATCCCGGCGGAGCTCTGTCCGCTGTGCCGTGATTTCTCGCGGCAGCGGAGTTACATCCCGACGTTTCGCCTCCTCGCGCAACTCCCACATGTGCGCGAGGACTTTCGCCTCCAGATCCCATGGCGGTAGTCCGGCAAGGAGGCTCGCCGCCTCACGGGAGACCGTGCGGTATCCCCGGACCAGCCTGATGGCCATGACCCTTTGGGACGCGTTCAACCGCCGGGCCGGTCGCAGCCTCAATGAACGCGCCCACACCGGTGCCCCGTAAAGGGCCATGGACTGCACGACCCCCGCGTAAAGCCTCTGGCAGGAGGCGTTTGGACCCCCCAGGTTGGGCAGGAGCCGCTTCAAAGCAGCCCCAGCCCTATCCAGTTTGGGAGCCAAATGTCGGAAGTGCTCCACGAAGTTCCACCGGCTGTCGAGGACGAGTCCCAGGTACTTCATCGTCGACTCGACACCGATGTGAACCCCGTAATCTGGGAACCCGACAGTGGCGCGTTCCGAGGACCATAGAAACACATGGCCTCGGACTTGTGCAAGGCCACCTCGAGTCCCAGTTGCCGGATCCTTTCGACGATTGTCGCAACCCAACGTGTCGCTAATTCGGCCGCCGCCTCATGCGACCTCCCCTGCACCAGGACCAGCGTGTCGTCAGCGTAGCAAACCACGCTGACGCCGCTAGGGAGGTCGGCGCGCAGCACCCAGTCGTAGCCGATGTCCCACAGATGCGGCCCCAGGACCGATCCCTGTGGGACACCGCACGACATCTCTCGCCGGTTCCACTCACCGTGGTGACCGGGGTAGATGACGGCCCTGTCCGTCAAATAGGCCTCGACCACTCGACAGAGGTAGGTCGGCATCCGGTGATACCGGAGTGCCTCCCTAATGCAACTCCAGGGCAGGGTATTGAAGGCATTGGCGATGTCAAGAGACACCGCCAAGACTACCCCACCCCGGGCAACAGCATCCCCCGTCGTGAGAGCTCGAACGCGCATGATGGCATCCACCGTAGAGCGCCCCTTGCGGAAACCATACTGGCTCTCCGCCAAATCCGGCCCCACTCGCACCAGCTGCCCGACAAGGCGGTCTGCAATTACTCTTTCAAAGAGCTTGCCCACCTCATCGAGCAGCACGATGGGCCGGTAAGCGGACGGAGAGTCCGCCGGGCGCCCCGGCTTCTTGATGAGGACCAGTTTCCCCGTCTTCCAACGAAGTGGGAACTGGCCCCTCTCCAAGCATGCGCTTAGGAGCCCCCGAAGTCGAGGCCCGAGAGCCTCTAAGGCCAGAACCCAGGCTTTTCCAGGTAAGCCGTCGGGTCCTGGGGCGGTATTTTTGGCACTCAGCCTACGTACCGCCACTCTCAAATCTACCTCGGTCACCTCCGGAGATTCGTCGTCGTCGTCAATGGTGTGGTCCGCATCGGGCACCGCAGGAGGCGGAGCCATGGGCGGGGGAGTATGTTCCCCTCGCGAAGGGAACAGAGCGCTCACCACGTCCTCCACGAGCTGGGGCCGGAGACTCTGCGTCAGCGGGGGAGCCCATGGGCGGAGTTGATCTCTCACCCATTTGTATGGGCGTCCCCACGGATCTCTGTTCAGAGTCTCCAGCGACTCCTCGCGGGCCACTCCTCTGGCCCGCTCGATCTCCGCTCGGAGGGCGGTCTTCGCCGCTCTGTACTCGTCGTACAGCTCCGCCTCAATGGCTTCCGTATCCGGAGGGCGGATACGGAGCCTGCGGTGCCTGGCGTACAGGTGGCGCGCTGCAACGCACGCCGCGCGTAAAGCGGTCAGCTCACGCGACCACCAGTACACCTGGCGCTGAGCACGTCCGGGCTGGACCCGGGGCATTGCCACGTCACAAATTTCGGACATGGCCTCCCGGAACCACTCCGCCTCGTCGTTTATGTTGGCAGGCCTGTCCGGTGATGTCACCCAGGCCTGCACGATCGAGGCTTCCAGGAGGAGCTCCCGGTCCAGCTGCTTCAGCGCCCACCGCGGACCACTCGGGGTCTGTCTGACCGGCGTGCCCGAGGTCTGGGCGGAGACGTCAAACCGGATGTACCGGTGATCGGAATAGGTCTCCACCCCCTCCATGACGCGCCAGTCAATGACACGCGGCGACAGAGCGGGGCTGGCGAACGAAATGTCCACCACTGACTCGCCCCGCATCCGCACGCACGTGGGGACAGAACCCCGGTTTAGGACGACCAGGCCCGACTCCAGAGCCCAGTCCTCCACCATCCTGCCCCGTGTGTCCGTTAACCGGGAACCCCAAGCCACGTTCTTGGCATTGAAGTCCCCGAGGACGATCACGGGGAGGGGATGGTACCCGACGACGACGACTCTCAACTCCCCAAGGGAGTTGTGGAACTCGGCGAGAGTTCGGTTCGGGGAGAAGTACGCTCCTACCACGACAATCTCCCCGAACCGTGCTGCCACGCAACCCGGTCCCCTCTTGACGGCCTCGAGGGACGGGGTACCGGCGGCGGCCGACGAAATTATGGTCACTGAGCCGCTCAGGTCCTCCACCCAGTCATCCCTGGGCGGGACAAAGTACGGCTCAGCGACCACGGCGATGTTAATCGACCACTGCGCCATGCTCTGGAGCAACAGATCCTGAGCAGCGGCGCAGTGGTTGATGTTCGCCTGGAGGAGGCGTAATGGGGCCATTAATGACAATCCATTTTAGCCTCCTCCCGGGCCCCCTGTGATGGCCCTGCCGCGGTGCTAGCGGCGACAACAACGCCTTTAGAGGCGGCAACGGCAGCGGCAATGGCGGTCGGGCCGCTAGCCGCACCGGGGATCTCCAGCATCCGAGCCCCCGTCGCAGTGACCTTCATACGGAAGCCATCGGCGACGCCGATCTCCTCCAGGTTCACTGCCGCCCACGCCTTAGCGAGCACCTGACGGTAGGTCACGCCCTTCTTTTCCGCTTCCGGCTGTAGTGTGATCACTACAGCTGCGGACTTCGGGGCGCGGAGCCTAGCCGCGGCGCTACGCTTCTTGCGCTGTTGCCGCCTCTCCTTTCTATGGGCCGCCCTTTTAGCCTTACCCGCCTCCCTTTTCTCCCCGGCTACTTGCCATTCGGCATCGGCCAGAGAGGAATTAGGAGGTGGGGGCGGGGGCGACCGTCCTGCCGCCATGGCCTTCTGCGCAGCTGCCTGCGCAGCCGTCCCGCCCTTTTTGGGCTTGGACGGCGCCGCTTTCGCCGGAGGTGCCGCTTTCGCCGAAGGCGCCGCTTTCGCTGGAGGCGTTGGCTTGGCCACGGACTTGGCCGCTGGCTTGGCCGCAGACTTGGCCGTGGACTGGGCCGCAAGCTTGGCCGCGGGCGCGGCCGAAGCAGCCACAGTGGCTGCAAAAGTGGCCGGCCTGCTCGCCGCTAGCGGAGGGCGCAGGACAATGCCCTCCAGTACGGAGAACCGGCTGCTGAAGGCAGCCAGCTCCTTCCGCACCAGGGCCAAAATCCGGTCCTCCGCCGGCAAGGGCAAGCCCTGCCCTTGCACCGCTCCACGCTGTAATACAACGTGGGGGACACGTAGTCCAGCCAGGTTTGCTCGGAGCTCCTCGTTCTCCTTTCGGAGAAGCTCCATAGCGGCCGTCAAGCGGCCGACCTCCGCCCGCATCTCGGACAGTGCGTCTGACGGAGGCCCGACCTGAAGGGCCCTCGCTGCCGCCATAATGGATGCCGCGGCCGCGGGCATGGCCTTGTCCTTTGAGGACTGCAGCTTCTTCAAGGCCACACTCCTGATCGCGGCTGCTACGACCTCCGCAAACCTGGCTGTTCGCTCCGAATCGGAGCCCCCAGCGGCAACCTTGGCGGCCTCGTCGGTCGCCACTCCCCCACCGGCACGGCTCGCAGTGGCACCAGCCTGTGCCTTCGTGCCCTTTCGAGGGATGGTGACCCCCTCCGGCTCCTCGCTTGAGGCCCCGGACGAGACCTCAGAGTCGCTCTCCCCGCCGATTCCTGGAGGGGTATCGGGCCGCTTGATGCGACCCCGATTGCCACGCCCTGGTTTCGAGGTCACCGACACGCGACCTCGGCCTCTCCTTACCGTCGGCACCTTAGCGACCGGCAGGCATTCCTCGCCCGAGGATTGTCCCGCCGATCCTGCGCGGTCCGACTTCTCGTCACGCGACTTCTCCTCGCGCGAGCGTTTCCCCCAGAAACGCCCGCGTCCCGTGTCCTGGTCGGACCTAGTTTGGTCCCCGGAGGGACAGGAGTCTCCTAGACCCTGGTTGCCGTCACCGGCAAGCGGTTCCTCCGCCAATAAAATTGGCACGACTTCAATACTTGGGTTTAATTTTAAAAAGTTTTCCATTTTTGATCCCACGAGTAAAAAATATATCCAACCAACCAACCAAAAAATTGTGGTTCGCACTAGTGACTAATTAAGCTACCCATTAGTCAAGCTATCAACCTCCCTCACGGTGCGCCGCCGCTTGGAGGTTTGGGGTGATTTTTTTATAGAGGTTTTCTACCTCGCGGCCCGGGCGGTTAAGCCAAGACCCTCGACCCCCGTCAAATGCCAGAGACATGACCTTGACACTCTTCGGGGCTACGAGACCAACGGTGGCAAGAGAAAAGACTTCCTCCTGCCTGCCCGACGGCAGGGTTAGTGCACGCCGAGCCCGCTCCCACCAGAACGCTGCTCAACGTGTGCTCTTAACGAGCACACGTTAGAGCGTTCACTCCTCCGACAGGATATTGGCATACGGGCAACGAGACCCCTTAGGCACGCAGTACCTAATGGGGAGACATTGCCCGCACCCCAGGGTGCACCGTCCCGGAGACTGGCCTTCCCCCCGGACGCATCCGTAAGGGAACTCCAGCCCCCAGGCACACGGGGAGGTTTCCTGTCCTAGCACCCCGTGTCCCTCCCCCTGCCAGCTAAATGGTTAGTTTTGGATATGTGAAAAAAATCACGGCAGATTATATATAACGAAATGAAAAGGAGTATCACAGCTAAGTAGGCGTTACAAGTTAACGAGTAATAATCGACCAACTTACATTTGCGGTTGCAAAAACATGTTCTCCCATACATTCCCTATGGGGGAACATGTTTTTCAACTACAAAGTTAAGTTTGTTCTTGCGATAAATTCATCTGAACTACGGAACCCTTCATTGTGGGTGGTCCGACACGCACTTGGACGGTTTTCTTAAAAGTTTAAATCCCACTAATAATTGACTTTTGAGTATGTTGTGTCTATCTCGTAAGCGATGCGAATCCATTGTCATATTGACAAGGCTGGCTTGGTAGATGAATGAAACGACACTAAATATAAACATTGATGTTTATTATTAATCTCAGGTTATTATTCTTAATTGTTACAAGTAGACGCTAGTGAAAACAGTGCGTTACTATGGAATGTTGGTATTTTAATACAATTTATGGTCGGTATTTAAAAAAATCATTAGGCGTTCCCTTTGAACGTTTTTAGTTTTTGTAACATAGATGGTTTTGATGTCTAACATCTTTCTTCTCGCTTCCCTGCAATCTGTGAGAGTGATTTCGTGAAAAGGAACGGAAATGTGTAACAGGAAGCCGGGGAAGCGCGCGCAATTTTTTAATTTGACCAATGAGCGCGCGCGGTGCTAGAGTTGGCCGTCAGAAACGACCTTGACGAGGCCCTGCCCCTTTAGTGTAAGCAACATTAAAGGGGCAGGGCTTCGCCATTACCTTAATGTTGCTAGAGATGTCAGGTATTACACTTCATATGCGACTAACTACTGTAAGACTCGCTCGTTTTTTTTTAACCACTTTTTTAGATTTTTATATAAACTTATGGAAATCCCATAACACGATCTCACACCGTGAAAACTTAGGTGAAGTGAGCTTAAAATGAGCTTTCATTCCACTGTTCCACCCGATCACTGACACTTGACACTGACAGTTCACTTTATCTAAGTTTTTACGGGTGTATACGGCGAGATTTTTTAACGGAATTGTATCCGATCCGCTCGCAAATCCTTCCTTATCCTAAGTCACGTCTTCCTTACCATTACCGCGCCACCCGATCTAGTCCTTGATATGCAATGGTCTTTGTAGTCCCATGAAACATGAGGCTTTATGGGCTAGTGCCAATCTTGGGGTTCATTCGATTTATCAAGTCTGGTTAAACCACGCTGGGATCGGTGCATTTCAATCCTTCTTCATTCATTCATTCATTGACCGGCTGGTACCCTTAAGTTTTCCAGGCTTGGCCGTCGCCTGTTACTTGACCACATTAGGAAAACGTCAATAAAACATTTTCAATTAAATATATAGTTACAGTAACTAGGCCGTCGGTTTGCGGTACTTTTATGTACATACTTCTTATAGCCTATTAGATAAGTACCTAATCCTGAGGTTGATAGCCGCAGACGCCATAATAGCATTGTTTGTACCACCTTTAAGTAATTGAAATGAAAGAAAAAGTTATTTTGTCAAGTTAAATTGTGCTCAAAGCTGCAATGATTGAAGAGCTGTAAGGGCTATTTTCCTTCAATTGCAGTTGACGACACTTACAGAAAGTCTCGTAGATGTACACTATAATAATTGATTGACTGCCTCGTTGGTTTAGTGGATGC
Source organism: Agrochola lota (assembly GCA_947364205.1). Classification (NCBI taxonomy): domain Eukaryota; kingdom Metazoa; phylum Arthropoda; class Insecta; order Lepidoptera; family Noctuidae; genus Agrochola; species Agrochola lota. Next base: position 7,819,438 of record OX376223.1, on the reverse strand, counting down.
AAGCGCTACTGCTGAGCATGAGGTCCTGGGTTCGATCCCCAGGTCGGGCAAAGTGTTATTGGGTTTTTCAATCTGGAATTTCCTAGTAGCAGCCCGGAGTCTGGATTTGCCGCCCGGTTGATGGCAATAGGCTCGCCCTCTATTATATGTGTCTTAAACATAACTGGCGAAATGTGGGTGTACTATAGGTACACCTCTGCCTAACCCTTTGGGGATTACAGGCGTCATGTTATGTTATTAGTTATTTATGCAACTGTCGTATAATAAGGGGTATTAAAAACACGAATGTGGGTAATAGTATCACATGAGTGCTTTAATACCTAATTATGTACAGTTCATGATATGAACCCTCTTTAAAAGGTTCTGAAACCATAGGGTGTTGTACAGTGTTGTAAAAACTCTATGTAAAGTTTAATTGCTGAGTATCTAATACAAGCAAACTATGTATAGGTAATAATAGACAAAGGAGTTGCATAATGAAATTCAGTTCAACATTATAACACTTGTTTGGATGATATTATGATTTAGGGGCATGAGGAACAGGGTGTAAAGTTCACTCATCCCCCATAGAAAAGGGAGGATCCTCCGACCAGACGGGTGTGATGTCTGGCGGGCAACTGCCCTGAGGTTGAAGTCGGGAAGCTTGTATATATGTTTATCGCGCAGTAAACTCTAATTGCACGATGCAGGATTTGTGTGACGTCAGGATGTTGTGTGAAGTCAGGTCTTTGATGCGTAGTTTGCATGTAGCGATGTAGATGCCGTTACAATGACACTGGTTGTTTTAATGTTGGCGATAAGCTAACTGTTTCAGAAACTTTTATAGAGAGGATTGCATGAGTGCAGATAAAATAATTGATAAAACTATTCTGAATGGATTTAAAAATCTACTTCTAAAATTCTCGTGCAGCAAATCGCTCAAAATGTTCTAATAACCAATGTATATTTTCAGGCGGTAAAATTAAATACTTGGGTATTTTTCTGTCTGGTTGTTACTGTTTTCAACCACTTCTAGTATTATTTCTTCCTCGCACATTTTTTGCGTAGAATGCCTAACAAACATTACCAAGTTATTATATGCTATTAAGCAGGTCCATCATTGCTTAGGTATGTTATTTTCTGTAAGTAGGAGAAAACTTCAGCTTTCCACGTTACACAATCTATGTCTGACTGCTACCTAATCCAGGTCTGTCAGCTTAAGACTTAGGTTTCACTGTTTCCACACCGCATCCGGTATCCGAACACTGTCGGATGTGGTCAGGATACATCTGAAGGTATGACATATCGAATACGTCTTGAATGGTGAGTATTATTTGGTTTGGCCAGAAATCATTTTGAGGTTATTGCGTAGTACCTACCCATCTGAAAATGCTGACCGGTGTTGTAATAATAACTTCATTAAGTATAGTTTACGTAATTATAACGTAAACAAGACTTAATGAAGTTCAGTTCCTATATGACGAAGCGACAGAGCAGGCGAATGATAATTGCAATGCTTGTAAGAGGCTGCTAAGTCATAAGTACTAACATAAGATAACACCAACATTGTACACTTAGTTCGCAATAAACGTTTTTGACTTGTTTATATTCTATTATCAGTGGTCGGTAATCCGCACTTGTGAAAAACGCGTCGTTTCTATAACGTCGGTAACTGAACGTCGTCGGTAAGTTATAGGAGCCGAGCATAAGCTTACGCTACTAAGGGCCGATTTTTCATTAGTTTAATAACTTTTATCTGAAGAATAAATAGGTATGACAGTTTGAAATAAAATTATTATGGTCTGTAGAAATAAAAGGTATTTTTATTTAATTTTTATTGAGTATAGTTAATTGACTCAGGCGTGACTTTGCGGAAATCCATTATAAAATACAATAGACGACGTATATTTAGTAACCTACCTACATATTTATTTATTTTATTTTATGGTCTGTACAAAACCTGTCGAACCCGATATTTATTCCTCAGATAAAAAGATCTCTGATATCTCTGATATCTGACTGTTGAAAAATCTGCCTTAAATAAACAACGTGAGAAGGCATTTGATTTTCCCAAACAAGATATTAGTGAAATAATCATCACGTGCGTCAGACAACGTCAAAAGCGTTTGCCCGCCGCTAAAACTTCCACACGCGATGTTCGATTAGGAATTTTATTTTATTACCTAGTTGTTCAGCTTTGGCAAAGTGCCTGGTGAATAAATTCGCATCAACAAACATGTACTGTAAGCCTCAGTAAGTTAAGCTCTGGCGTTGTATTGGGTTTGTATTCGTCGTAAGTGAATCATGAAGATGGCATGGCTACGAAAATACGGAACATCCTTACCTACGTCTTTAAATCCATTCAAAAGTTGTCTCTAAAATATCGTTTTTAGTGATAAGACCTGATTGATGATCGGTTTTTGGTGATTGTGTCACCCTAGATGTAAATTTTCTACATTTATATCTGTAATTCATATCGTGTATATAATAAAGAATATTTAATTATATTCTATTCTACGTCGGATACTTGTCGATTTCCTTTTGGCACTTTGAGTAGGCTTAAGGCACATGGCAGGCGGAAATAGGAAATTGAATTCAAATGTACAGAATTGTAGATATTGTTGAGATTTGCAGTTGTTGCCTTCATGATTTGTTTAGATGTAGGTACCATGCGCAATTGTGTATTACTATTTACTGTTTATAAAAGAGTCTGAACTATGAGAATTCCCGATTATGTCGGGATATGACAGAAACTAAACAGCCTCGTTTCAAAAACAGAAGAACCAGGCTACAGTTACTAATGAACATGGCGAATGGCGAATTTTTTTCGGGCTTTTAGGCGCTTAGCAGATGATAGACAATTTGTGGGACAAAATGCCGGGATTTCCATACGATTTGATGACAAATGTATGGACATTTGTTATCGAATCTTTTGCTAACATAATAGATCAAACATTAAGCATTACCGGCGCAATGTAGGTGACGGGTTTTTTTTTGAGTTTGGGACATTATCAAATAACTTCTCCCGCTCTGGACAGAGCGGGAGGGCGTGTCAGACTTTTACTGACTAAAACCCACCCGTGTTTCTTCCGTTGCCTGTGTGCCGGGGCCGTGATATCCCTTTCGGACAACTCGCAACCCGGCAGGCATTGGCCCTAAAGGACCCCGCCAAGGTGATGGGTACACCACCTCCACCTAACCCTTCGGTAAAACTACGCGTGATGGTACGTATGATAGATCAAAACCTACCAAGTCTTGATCTTTTCCAAAATAAAATCTGTTCATCGGCGTTTTCGACTTTCCAATGAGGTGAAATGAATGGTAATGGGAAGTTTTTTCTTTTAGAATGGCTTCTCGCAGGTCAACCTAGGAGGTGGTCGGCTGCTTAATTAGATTTTCCTGTGGGTGCCTTAATAAATTAAGACTTATGTATGAGTAGTCGTAACGAAACCACAGCGCGATCTAACTCGATCCCAACGCCATCTATCGAGCTAAGATACAGCTCTTACATGGACGGAGATGTAGGAATGTTTTTTTTTTTTGGTGTTAAATAATGTTAATACCTTAATATTTCTTTAAAAAATATGTTTGTCAAAATATGATAAGTAATGGAGTGTAGCTGTTGTTCCTGATATTGTTCGTACTAACTTTCAGCCCCACTTAAAATGTATATCTATTATACTTAAAAGCGCAAGGGTGTTATACTGCCGGAGGTTATATTAAATGTACTACTCGTTTTGTTCTACAATTGAAAAATGTCAAAAACCCTTTTAAACCTTTATTTTGTCTAAATCCAAGCTTTCTTCTGTACGTCATACAAATTCGTCAAATCTTTGGAAATTGACCAGTCGAATCGAAACAGCTGTATCCATTTTTTTATTACTATGCAGGTGTAGGTACTAAGAGAATAAGATATGCTATAGAACATAACTAACAATACCGACGTAGGACGTAGCTATACTTTACCTACACTATTCTCTAGACATAGATAATATTATGTGACGAGAGATAGTCGAGTATTGTCGAGGAACACCTCGATATCGACATACATGTGACAGCCACTGTTCTAAATAGTTTTGATGGAGGTACCAAGTTTCTATTAATAAGGGCGAAGATGTCATCATATTGTCATTTATTTCTCTTAATTTTAGGCTTATTATCGAGCAGTGATAGCCTAGTGGTGTAACCGTCAGACTGCCGAGTCATAGGTCTCGAGTTCGAACACAAGGTACGCACCTATGACTTTTCGGATTCATGTGCGTATTGTATAATTATCATTTGCTTCAAAAACGGTGAAGAAAAATATCGTGAGGAAACGCGGAAATGCCTGAGAGATATTTCTCGTCGGCATGTGAAGCCAAGTCAGAGGCCCGTGGGCAGCTTTAAATCTCTGACACCAAGTTAGTCACTAACCACACGAAAGGAAGAAGAAGGCTTATTATATTATGACTTTGCTTTCATTTTGGCACTTGGCTTTCCATACCGTTCCACCATAGTGCGGATAATGTCAAAATTTGAAAAAAAAAGAAGGTTTGCAACAGCTGTTTATCAGGCAGCACCTGGTCCTGGTGAAAATATTCGTGCTGGGATGTGCGGGATATTTCTACTAGTAGGTAAACAGGATTTTATAGTTGCAGTTCAAAGGGAATTTACTTTAGTACCGTCTGGTCTGCTAGTTCCGCCGTCCCACTGCTTTTCCTTCCTTAGCAAAGGTAAATGAAATTAAGATTTGAAATCTTGACAAAACCTATAATCATGTTGTCCCACATATGAAATAAATCTGCCTAGCCTTTTCCCAACTATGTTGGGGTCGGCTTCCAGTCTAACCGGATGCAGCTGAATACCAGTATTTTACATGGAGCGACTGCCAATCCGACCTCCACAATCCAGTTACTTGGTAACACGTTACCCCTTTGGTAAGACTGGTTGTCAGACTTTTGGGCTTCTGACTTACTGTAACGCCTGTCAAACATCTATGAATGACAGCCGGGACCAACGGCTTAATGTACTTTCCGCACGGAGGAGTATCTATTTAGAATGTAAACATATCAGTCACATATTTTTATTAACAGGACAAATATAGATGCTGTATGAAACACAGGGGTCGTGTTACGACCGCCGATGACGCTCGTATGACATTACACCTCTGCTTAACCTTTCACTGCTCATCAACCTGCGTGACGTAATTTTGTTAATTGATTGCCAGAGGGGCTCGTGGCTAATTAATAACAGCCGCACAGGTCGGATAAACTTGCCATGGATGGGTGACCATCTATTACATATCGAGACCCCTCCGCTGCTGTCATTTATAGATCTTTGACAGTCGTTACGGGTAATCAGAAGCCCGAAAGTCTGACAACCGGTTTTCTATGGGGTATCGTATTACCAGTTACTGGGTTGTGAAGGTCAGATAGGCAGTCGCTCCATGTAAAATACTGGTATTCAGCTGCATCCGATTGGACTGGAAGCTGACCCCAACATAGTTAGGAAAAGGCTAGGCAAATGATGATGTTTAAATATTGCCAAACTTCCTTCGTGAAACACACGGCATATAATATCACGCCTAAACATATCTATACAGATTCACATTCCATTACACGATAAGGATAAACGCCTATAAACAAACAGATACAAATATTCTGCGAATGTTAAATTATACAAGATCTAAATCGTTGGCATGAGCGGCGCATTAATATTGCGTTTTGAATTCAACTCTCGATATGTGAGTTAGACAAATACATTTGTAAAGGCAAACGATCCTTTGTGTACGCCTTCACTATTGAGATGTTAGGCTTCATTTGTTGTCCTTCGCTCAGCTCGGTAGATGAACAGTGAAAAGAAAAACATGCAAACCACTTTTCTTTATCACTAGCACACGTTACTGCGTAGTGCCTGGTACACACGGCTACACATCAAGCTATAAAAATCCAGTTTATGCGGATCTCCCATTGTATAGGATTTCCGTACAATGCGAGGTCAGCTTATACTGGAAAAGTATAGCTTGATGTGTAGCCGTGTGTACCACTAAAATTAAGAGCGTTTATTCTGAAAGTGGGCAACGTCGCAAATAGACGTCAAACATTTCGCTGTTTTGATTAATTTGGCAATATTACTGTATGGAAATAAGAAATGTGGCTAACTAACGACCTAGAATATTGATTAAAGTGCCAGCAGCAATACCTCGCAGCGTTCGATGCCAACCCGTTACACTTTTGACATGATAATTACTTTGAGAGGTCAACGCGGGAATCTGTCATGTGAAATCCACAAAGCAATATAAAATTAATCCATTGCTCGGGGCTCGGGTTAATGTCGTGAAGTCTAGTAGTACTGTGTGCATCAGACGTTGGTGGTTTTACATCGGTCGGATAAAAGGAAGACGATTAATTTTTCCATTTCAGTCTGCTTCGCTTAGCTTTCAGTGTTACCGCGACTATCTGTATTGTTACGTCAATGGTATAAATGTATACAGATTTAAGTACATACATTCGGATGAGCGAAAGGCCTTTGTCTGATATTGAGATGTTATATTTAATAAATATTAATCTGTGTATTTTTTCTTGGTAGTAGGTACCTACTTAGGTAATTTTCAAATTAGACGACTCGAAAATAACGAAAGATTTAATTTAAATTACAATCATAAAAACAGAAATAATATAATATTTTTTGGTGCTTGGCTCCATGTTTTTTGAAAATACAAAAAATATACGGCTACAAAACGTCTCTTAAATTGAGTTATTTCGGCAGTAAAGCCTCGGAGTATTTGTTTTTCTGAAGTGTTGTTTCGTGTTTTTAGGATAGTAAAGGTTATTATTCTGATTTAGTTTACATCGTCACCTTGTAAAGTTGGGGGCGTGGTGGACCATCTCGGCACTTGGTGCGCAAAATATTTTGCACAGCGCGTCGTGCAATTCATAGGAGCTAGCGGGTTTTGTTTTATGTTACGAAGAATAATGTTGTCCAAATATCATTTTGTTCCAGTGTGGAGTTTATTCTTATTTACAATATTATTTTTTGTGTAGAAACTTATTCGGAAAGGAAATGCTTCTTCGATATTGAAAATGCGATTATCGCTTGATTCATGGGGTAAATAAGGAAAACAATCAGTATATATATGTTTACTTACCTACTAGTTACGGTTTTAACGTTATCCTAATATGGTTACACATTTTCATTATTCCAGATTAATAATCTAGGATTAAGATAAAAAGTTATTTTTATCTAATTACTCCTATTTATTTAAATCCTGTGAAGTTATCCGGTTCCGCATAGGAATGAAAGTGGTGTGGAGTGATAAAAACAATTTTCCACCTGAAATATCCCTGCGTAGTAACACGAGATACCAAACATAAAAAAACAAAATAGATAATCTCTTCGTGATGATATCTTCTTCTTCATAGAGCTGACGTCCCGAACCTGAATTTTTTGTAAGTTATACTTCTACACAATATATGAATAATTCAATATCTGATAACTAAATTATGATAATCATAATATTGTTATCTAGCTTTCGCCCGTGGCTTCGCCCGCGTGGAGGTCTGAAATTATCCCACGGGAACGTACTACTGGGATAAAAAGTATCCTATGTGTTAATCCAGGTTATTAACTATCTGTGTGTCTAATTTTATCCAAATGTGTTCAGCCGTTTGTGCGTGATTGAGTAACAAACATCCGAACGTTCATCCAAAGTTTGTATGTTTGTGTAAACATACAAACTTTCACATTTATAATATTAGTAGGATTCTCTTAAAAGGTGAGAATCCTATTCGTGACTTCCTCAAATTCCCAGAATAGGCACTTTCCCCATAGAGTCGTGTATAGGGTCTTACGTTAACTATTACAGGGAAACCCCATCTAGGGCGAATATAATGTGTATCGTTAGCAATGTCAAAGACCCCAATATTCTATAGATTTTCTGACATTTACTCAATATTATGTGGCCATTTATATTTGTTTGGAAAAATATTTGGCTGTGGGTAATCAACTATCTTTTTATAGGTTCCCATAAAACGAATGTATCGCAATCAGATTAAATTGATGTAATAATGGAAATGAAAATATACTTGAAAAATTGTCATGCTTTCATTATGTATATATATATAATTATTTTGTCTTTGAATAATAATTTATTAATTATTTTCTATTAGTTTAAAACTAAAATTATGGAAGGAGTCTTATTTTGTAGGTAGAAAAACAGTAGATGATTTTAATGATCAAATAAAATGTTGCTTCTTTAATATTTTTCAAGCTGGAGCTCGGGAAATTAGTCAGGATTGTGTTCCTTGTATCCAACCAACATCAGGAAGAGGTTGAAACCATTTTATTTCGTTACAATAACAATAATAGGTATGATACCTACTTCTTCTTTTCGAGTGGTGACTAACCTGGTGTTAGAGTTTTGAATGGGCGTCTGACTTGGCTTCACATGCCGTGGAGAAATATCTCTCAGGCATGCCGGTTTCCTGACGATGTTTTCTTCAACGTTTTTGAAACCTACTTAGAGTTTTAATATCGTCTTCCGCAAACAAAGCTGGAAAATTACGGTTTCAGGAATTGCTTATAATCTCATTTCCGTATCCAGAGTGTGGATAATATTAGGTAATGGCTGCCATTGTCGAAAATTATGTACTTACTTATGATACGTATACGAGTATATAAATGTAGGTATTGTTACTGTTTGCTATTCCTGGTATATGTGTCGTCTTGAATAAAGGATGAATAAATACTGTGTTAGTGGTTCATTGACTTCTGTTGTTCAGGTTGCCTTGTGTATATACTCGTAGATTCGTGTGCCTTCGAATGAACGGGACTTAGATGCAGTTGTCCTCCAATTTCCAGGTTCTAATTTTCCTAGAACATAACTTTACATAATATAGTTCCTCACATGGATTTTCTTCTCAAAACCTATACAAATTCAAAAATCTTTCAGAAAACCAAGGGAGAATTTCAGTAGTAATGTGAAAAAACTTGGTTCAGATTTCAATTTCAAAATGCTATGCCATACACCACCAATAAACATGACAAGTTCCATAGATCATACATAGCATAGCTGACCTCTCGTAATTTGCGCCCGGCCCGCCTAAACAACAATACGAGCAAGGTGAAGCAACCTGCGGAAAGGGCAAACTACGCAGATATAAAACGTGAACATCCCTGCAATCCGTATTCCGACTCCGGCGCCGGTTCAGACAATATCGACACGAACCATCTCACTCACTATGACGAAACTGGTAAGGAATTGGCTTTTGTTGTGAGCTTTTCGTTTGGCATGACCTTAAATGGTATTTTGCGGCTTCACCTTTAAGGAGTAATGATAAGAAGAATCCTTTTGGAGTTTATCAGATGACGGGCATGCTAAAATTTGTCTAAACATGAGTGTACTGCTAGCAATAACGTGACTTAATATTTTTTTTGGATTTTGCGTTTTGATTGCAAAGATGGTTTGGAAGAAAAAAAATGCTTTGATGTTGCGCCTCTTCTGCACTTGAAAAAAAAAAGGATGTCCACATGTAATTTATAGTTCATATTTTGCCTTTTTTCCTATCATAGTTTAAAGGTATTATTAATCGTATGAGTTTTGTTGTAGCTTCGAAAGAAAATGATCCGTAAATCGTCTTGTTCTATATCAAAAGCTTTGATATTCCAATTTTAGCCATGACGAATTAGGGTGATAAATCAAATTGCTATTACTTATACCTTCAGCAAACTTCACACAAGATATTAATATCTATGTTTCCTAGTGTCATCTCGAATTGGGGCCACTTGGCACTAGGACATTAATTTATTGTTCTATTTAGCCCTAATTTAACAATTGCTTCCTTGGCTGTAACCTAACTACAAATCAGAGATTTTTTCAAATTCTTTTATCAACTTACTTACTTGTTTTGTTTAGCCCTGAATTTGAATACAATTTTGACTGGCATAATTCCATTATGTCTGTTTTAATGTCCGATACCATTATCTTTAACGGAAAACAAACAGCTTTCACATAAATTATTGCGACTGCTTTGATTTTGATTCATATACATAATAGAGCCCATGGCTGAACGCTGGCCTCCAGAATACAGGTCCTACACAGGTAGTTTGGGGGTTAGGATCAGATTCTTGGCAATACATTTGTGTGCTATATTATTAGGACCTACTTGTTTGTAACATGTATTTTAAGTGTGAAATAAATGTTCTTGAATTTATCTATGCCGCACGATAAAAATATTGATATTCAAAGATTATTCCTCCCTGGACTGTAAATGTGGTGCTGTTCCACAAACTATTCCTGCGTCTGAAAGCGCCAAAGCCGTAGCCAAATTCTGTACCGACTCGATTTTCAGATTGACATCACACGCTAAGATGAAGAAGATTATTCGACTGTGGATTGAAGTCAATTCCAATTTGTGCAGTGATAAATTGCTATTTAGTTGTACTAATTACAATGCATAATGTTTCAGTTGTTCGTGTGCGTAGCAGTCTTTGGGTGCGTAGGCGCAGCTCGGCTAGATCATCTAGTGCCTTCGGGCTATGCCGGCGGCCGCGCAGGATACGATGCCACGCCCTACCACTACGAAAATGTTAACAACGGCGATGGGAACTATCGCTTCAGGTAATGTCAAGTTTGAATTTATTGTTAAAGGTCTTACCTATTTACATTTATTTGTGTTTGAAAACCAAATATTCTTTCGCACAAACAGTATCACCTGTAGATATGAATACAGTCTTTATACGCGCCATGTTCGTGAACGGGCGCCGTCAGTTGTGACTGGTCATCTCTTGTCTGCCATGGCTTATTTTTAATCTTATATTTTGAATCGTTTTTATTATTTATTTTTACCATTGTTCTCACATATAGAAGCAACAAGAATAATGTAACCAGGATTTTGTAATATCTATATTTAAAAGAGTGTCTTGCCCGTTCTTCTCCATACAGATCTACGTTTTGGAATGGGCAACTAGCTTCAACTTTTTGACTAACTGACCGACTCTTTGACAATTCAAAACTGCCTGAAAATGGTTTAATTGAAATCAATGCTTTGAGTTTGAGTTTGTGAAAATATTATGTGCGAAACGAGTATTTAAAATTTGAAAATCTGTTGAATTTGCGTTGTTTACTCCACGTGTTCGTGCTAGTCCAATAAGTCTACAGTAGTTTTGATTTGATTTCAAATTTTAACTATGATAGATGGAATTGGTAGAACTACATTTAACTTAGAGTGTAGTCTTAAATAATTATTGATTGCTGACGCCTACATAGCTTATAACGCTTTCGACTCCACCCACTTTTCATAGAACTCATACGCCATGCCGTCATCTTTTGGAAGTGAGCCCTCCGGGAGGGTTGGCATTAAGTTTAGAACCGTGTTATAAAACACTGTATAACGAAGGAAAATTGTGTTTCAAGGGGTCTTGTCGCTATACGTAGTATCTCACGTATTTTTTTTATTCAAACATATTTATGTTTTGAATTGCATTACATATAGCGTAGTTACGAATTCCTTATACACACTTATAACAAGTACCTAATGCGCCGATTCTGTCTACAACCTGACTGCGATGCTTCTCGATAATTGCAGATATAGATAGTATTCTTAGGTATCGTGGGAAACTCTTAACTTAGTCATTATAATTCAAGTGCAATGCAAGTGACTGATGTTTTTGCGAGAAGCGCCTATAATGTCAACTTATAGTATAAAACATCGATAGTATGGAAACGTCAATTTAGTTATAAATCCAAGTCAATATGAATAATATTGCAACCCCTGGTTTAATGATATTTGGTTCAATGGCTAAGCAATTGGTTTTCGGTTCTACGGGTCGCGTGTTCGGTTTCCGTAATATTAATATCGTTGATGTAACTATGCTAGGCATAAGTGAACATTACACTAAAATTAATCGAGTTTAGGGTTCTAACGCCAACAACTTACCTACCACGCTAAAAACCTACCAAAAACCATTCCAGATGAAATTGTAAACCACCATACTCAATTCCCAATCATTCTTATTCCAGTTACGACACTCCCGAAGGCACATCAGCCCACGAGAGCGGTTCCCCGCGGGCCCAAGGCCCCGAAGGCCCCGCAGTGACTGCCGAAGGAGGTTTCTCATTCCGCACACCTGACGGCCAGCAGGTCTCGCTCACCTACACTGCCGACGAGAACGGCTTTCACCCCACCGGCTCGCACATCCCCACGCCGCCACCCATCCCAGAAGCCATCCTCCGCTCCATTGAGTTCAACAGGCAGCATCCTTCATCGTGAGTTTTCTTATAGTAATGATTATCAGGAAATTGCTTTAGTAAATAAACTGACTACCTCGTTGGGGTAGTGGTCGCAAACGCTATGCTGAGCATGAGCTCTTGGGTTCGATTCTAGGGTCGGGTAAATTGTAACTCAGGATTTTCTCAGTAGCAGCTCGAGACTGGACAATAAGCCCCATTACGTGCGATTAAACATAGCTCGCGAGATGTGGCTGGACTATAGCACCTCTGTTATAGTTTACCCACATTCGCTGCAAACGCATAATGTTCAATGCAGAATAGTTAACTAGCATAGCATTGTCTGTAGCTAGCATATACATATTGAAGAAAAATTTCTCGATTTCGAATGCTTCAAGAATCCCTCAGTTTGATCTCTTTTGGATTGAAAAGAGTGTTTTAATCCAATGTTTCCTCATCCCATGAAATAACAAGCGCTTTTTCAGGCACTATCTGTAATAACAACACGAAGTTTTATAAAGACAAGATGTTAACAAGTTTTATTTAATTTTCAGTGATGGCGGCTCCTACAATGGCGGCGGCGGACGCAACTACTACTGAAAATGTTTGTGAAAAACCCGTACCATATAAGAATAATGACGTGTTCTTATCTTGTACCTCAAACCGTGGACTGTGATATCGAAATATTGTACAATTATAACAATGTTGCTATTTATTAAATGGTGTATTTTACGTATGTTAATTTAATATACCTACCCGATGTATTTTTTTAATAAAGAAAGTGATGCTCTGATATTTTACGATAATTATTTATTTTGTTTAAAAATTCTGCTTATTGTGAAACATAATATAAGTTTTCACGTTGATGTCACGATTTTCCGGCAGAGGATATAATAATATTTACTTCATATGAATGTTTGTCTTTATGCGAAAATAATGCAGTCCGTGTGGATGTTATTTATTTAAAACTTTAATCATTTGTATGTTTAAAGTAACGTAACGGCGGACATTTGACATTTTATACCAGTCAACCTTTGGGTGATGCCATAGATACGAGTATTTGTTATGTATATTTCTGTGAGTGATGCAGATACAAACAGTGGTAGGTACAATATCGAAAACTATGAAATAAATATTTGTTTAAATATAAGGATATATTTATACTATTAAAAACGATTTATATAATATATATATATATAAATATAAGCAGTGATTGAATTATACAAAAGATGTATAGGTGTGGGATGCAACGTGTGTCGACACCCTTGCCCCATCCCATCTTCCTAGTACGGCGGGCTGTGCTGGGGCGGCTACTGCAGGTGCGGAAAACCTCAAACAGAGCAAATTCACTTTATGGGGTTTGGGGTTGACACACATTTTTTTAGTTTCCATGGGGTCCGAGTGCCCACTTAGTTTTTCAAGACATCGCCAAGCTGTTGGTCGACTCTTCACGAGACCAGAGAGCTGGCCTAAAGAATTAGCATTGCTATACAACGTGGCAATGCTGCCAGCCTTTTGGCTACTTTTCCTGTTGACAGCGATGCGGACGAATTGTTTGATGCCCTATGATTGTTTCCCCCCTTTCTTATTAACTCGTACTTGTACATTTATTATTATTGTTTTAAGTCTCTTAGTTTTTGAATCATGTGTGTGTAAAAAGCTAAAACAATCACAAAATATCTACAATATTTCTGAGATACCTACTTCTATGCGTCTAGGAAGGGGGGCCCTCAAATATAGATATTGTGCTCTCATACTTACAAAGACGGACCACCACCACGGGTGCTTCAGTTATTAGTGTTTCATTTTAAACAGAAGGCCCTGACTCCTGTGATACAGTTTTTTTTACTAATACAGGATACAGGTGATCTTTTCCACTAAAGTTAAGTACTGTATTGTATTGCATAGTTTCTGCTTATCAATAACTGGTGGAAAATAATCTGTAACACTGTATTTGGAACAATAAATTATTAAATTATTAGTATGCGTATGCCAGACACGTGATTATGGACATCAACACCGGAAAAATGCATTACATTTGTTGCTGTTAATACATTATTGTGAGCCGTTCAACATACAGTCATAAACAAAATGAATTATTCAATGTTAACGGACGAATTTCATTGTGATATTATACGGTATTGTTGTCATTGTATTTCATAACAAAACGAAGTAATACAATCATACAGATAATTTCACTTATATTTCTATTTTAGGGATTCCTACGCTAGGCAGAGGGTATGAGGAATCATGATCAGTACCTGGTCGAACCAGCTCTGCTCGGGTGTAAATAGATGAACATAAACCCCTTTCATCGCAATCGTTAGAGCCGTTTTCGAGAAAGTGATTATATACAAATATTGCTCATTTAATAGTACCCATAGGATAGGATAATAGAACGGCCTGTAACTGCTACTTTATTTACCAATAATTTGCATAAGCATAATAAACCTATAATGTTCCCACTGTTGTGACACTGGCCTCCTTTCTTCGAGAGGGAGTGGGTTGTAATCAACCACGCGGGTCCAGTGCGGGTTGGTAGATGTAACAATATATCTTCGAATTTTTGGTTCTAAGACATGCCGGTTTCCTCACGATGTGTTCCTTCACCGTTTTGAGAGCAGTGGTGATGAAATTATTTACATAAAGTAAAGGGCCTGCCTGGGTTTGAACCCACGACTTACAGCTGGTAAGTCGGGGCCGTTACCACTGTGCCACGACTGCTCTTATTTCTCTCCTATTACCTGCATTAATTAAAGAAAATTAGACAAAATTCATACACTCATCTCAAAGAACTCCAGAGCTCCTACAGAAGCCATTTTTGATTCAGTGAAGGAAATAATTACCACGCTTGCTTAGAGAGGGTTGAGAATTGTATAAAGCCTCTTTGCCTCACTTTGTCTTTCTATAATGTTAGTCAGTGATGTTTAAGATTGACACGAGCATCAAAAAACAGCAACTCATAGTAACTAAAATAAGTACGATAAGTAAGTAGGTATTCTGCCAGACGTTCGACACAAGCAGCCTGTGGGCAAACTTTATACAAAACAACTAAAATGCCTTGCGCGTCCAGTACAATAATGTGTTCAGGACTCTGTTTCGGCTTCCTCGATATTGCAGTTTAGTGACGCCAGCGTAGATGACTTTTACGCAATTATGCGTAAAAAAGTGGGATCGGTGGTGCGACGAGTACGGGGGTGCCCCAATAGCGTCCTAAGGATGATTTGCGAGAGAAACGATACTGTTCTGCTCAGTAGGTTCACTGAACGAAGTACGTTCTTTTTACTTTTTAGTTACTAACATTAGTTGTAAGCAAAATTCTTGTTACTAACAACCTTGCCTTGCCTATGGACATTTTTGTCTGAAGTAAATGTTTTTTATTTATTTTTATTTATAGTGATACTAGCTATATCTGAACTCACAAGCTCAACCTTGAGAAGCGAGCCGCTTAGACCCAGTATTCATATCTACTGGAGCGGAGATGGGTCGAGAGTCTGGACAGAAGTGTCTAGCAATTAACAGAATTTAATCAGTTAATAGTTACCCATTTCTTCTCCGCTAAGTTTCAGTGGACATGGTGCGAGCGAAGAGATGTTTAATGAAATGAGAAGAGATGTTTGTTAGGCGTTATTAAAACAGAGATGTGATCACTAGTGAGCTGTGTGTCGCAAACTGGCAGCGCTGCTGAGTCGAGAACTGTGGGCCTAGCATGAACGCGCGGAATTAACTTACCGTAAATTAGAACGATTTTAAAATTGAAAATAATCATTCGCACATAACATTTACTTACTTTTAAGATCTAAACTGACGAGTAATATAGAAAAGCCACGCAAGATAGCTTCTTGAAGTAAAAAACAACATTCAAGTGTATTTATTAGCTCATAAAAAACACATATAAAGCAGTTTTCAAGATGTTTTTACTTCATGTAGCTAACTTGTGTAGTTTAGGAGATATTTAGATTTTTTGGCACTTTGCAAGTGGCTTTTTTATATTGTTCGTCGGAGTAATTCATATCTATGGATAATACTATTTGTAGTTGTCGCAATTTAAACCAAAATGCTATAGGATAGTTGTATTTTCGATTCAAATATAGTTCTAAAGTACGTTACGTTTACATCACACGTTCGTGCTAAGGCCTCTGGAGGAGCGCACATCTCCGCACGGTGTGCAGCATCGGAAGTTACTCCCTAGCTGTTAAACTTCTTAACTTTCATATTCACAAAAGTTGGTCTATATTAAAATTCAATTACATTTACGAGTACCATTTCGAATAATTTAATACAATATTTAGGAATTTATATACCAAAGAAATACATAGAATTTCATTGAATTATTCATTTATGTTCCCGATATATTCTTTCGTATGGCCAAGATAATTCAGACTGAGAAAATATTTACAGTAAAATGTTTATTGTAAATATTTTCCCAGTCTGAATTATTTTGTCGGTAAATACCTACTGAGGATGATTTAACGTAATTCTAATCTATTAAATGAGCAATATTTGTATATACATGTATATATATATTAATGTTCTCGAAAACCACTCTAACGATTTCGATGAAAGTTGCAATAAGGGGTTACGACGGGGGCGAAAAATCGATCTGGCTAGGTCTCATGTAAATGCGTTTTCTCCGTATTTTCACCCGATCAGAGCTCGGTCGCTTAAAGTTTAGAACAAGATGGCTACCTTAGAATAATGCATGGCAGCATGGAATTACTAACTAGGTACCTAAAAGTTAGTATAAAATGAGCATTCTCTATTTTCACCAGAGCAGAGCTCGGTTGGCCAGGTTAAAATATAGAACTTCATTGTTTTAAGCTGTTATATGTATTTGGATGCTTTCCAAAAAGTCTGAACGGATGCCTAACCACTGCAAAGCTTATTTTTCAGATGGAGTATCTACGAAGATAGAGACGAAAACCTATCATTTTAGCCACTGTACCTGACAGTAAAAGTGTGAAAAACAGGAAAAAAACAATCCTATTAGACACAAATATATCTATGTGACCACGAGTCCGCACCCAAATTATCTCATATGAACATCGAAATCATTCAGCATTTTCCGTCTTTCTGATTACTTTCTACGTGGCTTACAGATGTTTTTACATAGAAACAAATACAGGAGATGCAAGTATGCTCTCTTGCCTAATATTTTGTACAGGGGTAGACAGGGTGGACGATGGAAGATATAATATGGGATTGAGGTAATTTCGTAAATTACTACATTCAATAAAATCTAAACACCTCTCACCTTCCGGCTATCGTGAATAAAACTTACTCTTCTACGTCATGTTCTTGGAATTTTGTTTATCCTTTTACGTGTTACGATCTACAGAAATGTTTGAAAACAGTAAATACTATCTTGAAAACACTTATCTCTCACTAATCTCTAGATCGTAACCTCGTTAAAACGTCCATAGAAATACGCAATGTTCCCAAAAGAAATCATGAGACAAAGATAATGCTGTCCGAGACTATGATCCACTTGTCTAAACACTTAGAAGCTGACATGCTGATAACCAGTATTCGTGATATAACCAGAAAACCGTCTAAAAAGGAAGCCATGACATCAAATATATCAGTTGAGTTTTCAAATACACTCGAAAAAACTAAGTTCCTTACTGCCGTCAAAAATTATAACAAAGCGAATACCAGTAATAAAGTAAACTCCACCCATCTTAACTTCAACGCCGGACAAAAAATACCTATCTACATTGCCGAGCAGCTAACCTCACTATCTAAACGGCTGTTTTACTTAACTAGAATTTACGCCAAGTCACATCAATACACCTATTGCTGGACATCGAACGGACGTGTGTTTCTCAAGAAGGATTCGGATAGCCAATCCATAGTGGTTAAAAATGAAGAACAACTGAAGCAGCTGCCCTTAACCAACAATGCATGACTACGTAACTATAAGATCATTTACTATTATTATTGTTCAGTCTCTCTATTTTTAAATTCCGTTTTTGTACCTTTGTTTTTTAAATTACATATTACTATCGCATGTTTAACTTATATACAAATATTTAACACACGAACACACCATTACATCATCTTCACAAGTCATTCACAATACTTTACACACCTTAAATTCACACAATCACTAAATCATTTCTATAATTGGTTCAATCAACCACTCATTGGCCATACATGGTATTTATTTACTTGCTTGGCTTACCGAAATAATATACAGAATTATATTTTAACGCAGTCAACAATTAAACTTATCACTTGATGGAATACTAATTACTCTCAATGTCACCACAGTTTTGCCCGTATTTAACACATCTCAATGGCTGGTGACATTAACCAAGTAATTGACAATATCGACCAGCTCTCTGTGTCAACCACTCATACATGTATACCCGAAGATACTCATTCGATTCTATTGCATCCGCACAAATACATAAAAATTTTGTCACAAAATATTCGATCTATTACTCGTAACTTTTTAAGTCTTCAAACGCTCTTACACCGCATTTCTTTTGACTCCGATTTGATCGTATTGACCGAATGCTGGCTACCTTGTGCTAGTAACTATAATATTCCAATCATGCAAAACTATAATATATTTAAGACTTCTAAACATAAAAACCAAAGTGATGGTGTTGTGGTATATCTCAAGTCAAACTTGTTAGCTACCTGTGAAGAACCAGACTTCGACCTGTCAGCCTCTGGTCTTCTTATAAAGATTGGTTCTGAGGTAGCAATTTTATGCATATATCGCTCACCATCGGCTGACAGTATACGCAGTTTTATAGCCGCCCTCAATAATATTCTCTCTCTGCTACACGCATTCAAATCTGTAATAATAACTGGTGATTTAAACTTAGATATAAAATCAAACACATCTGACTTGCGTTCTCACGAATACTTGGACTGTCTTGCTTTTCATGGTTATCTTCCAGCCCATGTTCTTCCAACCAGAGGTGAAAATTGTCTTGATCATACGATACTAAGAACAAAGTGTCCCACACATACATTCGTCTATAGTTCCACAATTACCGATCATTTCTCCACTTTGTTATGCATCCAAATCAAAGACTTGCCAATAGCAGCTTGCTCTACAAGTACGAAGATTGACTATGAGGGGCTTGATGAAAGTATAAGGCAATTAGATCTTAAGCCTCTTTACGACGAAAGAGACGCTAATATTGTTACTGATAAATTCATAAAACTTATTAGTTGTGCCATTTCGGATAATACGAGTATCAAAAAAGTTCCTTCTAAAAAAAGGATTTTAAAACCGTGGATTACACCTGGCTTATTGCGGTGTATTAGGAATAGGGATGCGCTTCATAAAAAAGTAAAAAAATCTCCAGAGAACGAAATAATTAAAATTACTTATACGAGATACAGAAATTTTTGTATTAGGATCCTAAAAAAAGCAAAAAGACTGTATGATACTCAAGAATTAGCTAAGGCAGGTAATAACCCAAAATCCTTATGGGATACCATCAAACGAGTAACCAATACGACAAGAACTAAAACCACAGCTACACAATTACTTTCATTGTCACCCTCACCTACACAATCATGTAATCACGTTAATTCATATTTTGTTAATATCGGCGAAAAACTTGCTAATGACATTATAAAAGATACAGGCAATCAAGCTTTGGCTCCGCCACAAGATATACACAATACCTCATCGGCTTCTTCTTTTGTTCTTGACCGTACAGATCCCGAGGAAATTATTACTGTCATTCAATCGTTACGGTCTAATGCTGCTTCTGGTTGGGATGGCATTTCGCCTTACTTTCTAAAAAAATACGCAAACACCCTGGCACCTATCCTAAGCCATATTTTTAATCTGTGTTTCGATACTGGTATCTTTCCTACATGCCTTAAAAGGGCTATAATTCACCCAGTTTTTAAGGGAGGAGACGGGAGGGAGGGGGGCCCAGTAATTATCGCCCAATAGCAGTTCTGAGTGCCATCTCAAAGGTACTCGAACGTCTCATCAATAAAAGACTAGTTAATTACCTTGAACATTATCACCTAATATCTTCGCAGCAATTTGGCTTTCGTAAAGGTAAATCCACCACAGACGCAGTTCATGATTTGCTTAACAATATAGTACATAACATAGACAAAAATAAAAGGGTGCTAACTATGTTTATAGATCTTGCGAAAGCCTTTGACACCGTTCCAATTTCTATGCTCTTACTAAAACTGGAAAGGATTGGTGTCAGGGGCTTGCAATTGGATCTCTTCAGAAACTATCTTTCAGATCGCGCTCAAATGGTTAATATAGATACCCACAAAAGCGAAGAGCTTCCCATCTATTACGGAGTACCCCAAGGAAGCATCTTGGGTCCGACGCTTTTTCTAGTCTTTATAAACGACCTATGTAACCTTAACATTAAAAATGCTAAGATAGTAACTTTTGCAGATGATACTGCTATAACCTTTGTTGCTGATACCTGGTCAGAACTTGAGTGCCTTGCACAGTCTGGTTTCAACAAAATCCTAAAATGGCTCTACTCTCACTCACTAACACTCAACACCTTCAAAACTAATTTAATTACCTATTCAATTAGTCCCGCCAGCCAGCCAATATTTCCTGTATCTATTAAAGCCCACAAATACAGGTGTCTACAAGGAAATGCCTCTTGCCTCTGCCCAACCCTAAATGTAGTCGATCATATCAAATACTTAGGAGTATATATAGACAAAAACCTTAATTTTAAAACTCAAATTATCCAACTTACCAGTAGAGTCCGCAAGTTAATTTATATATTTAAAACCCTCCGGAGTATCGCGAATCCTAATATTATACGTGTAGTCTATTTTTCCCTGTGCTTATCTATTGTTACTTATTGTATCACATGCTGGGGTGGTGCTGGGAAAACTATACTAAAACCACTCGAGATCGCTCACAGAGCGGTACTGAAAGTGGCTACTTCAAGACCTTTCATGTTCCCTACTCATCTATTGTATAGTAGTTGTAATGTTCTTAACGTTCGACAACACTTCTTCCTGCAAACAGTTCTTTTAGAGCACCGTAAAACCCCTTATAAAATAATAACAAAGCGTAGGAAAGACATAGTTTGT
This sequence comes from Agrochola lota, assembly GCA_947364205.1. Taxonomy (NCBI): domain Eukaryota; kingdom Metazoa; phylum Arthropoda; class Insecta; order Lepidoptera; family Noctuidae; genus Agrochola; species Agrochola lota. The sequence continues at coordinate 7,798,191 of OX376223.1, read as the reverse complement.
ACTATTCCACAAGTACGCACATCATTTGCGAGTAGATTTTGTAACTACCTAGGTCCGACTCTTTATAATAAATTTAACAAAATATGCTTGATCTACGGATTATCTAACTTTAAGTGTAAAAAGATTCTACGTTCATTTCTTCAGAATAAAAGCTATGATGAAACAGAAAATTATCTCAGTAAGTGACAGATCAAATATTACCTCACACGACTTCAATGAAAACAAACACACACTCTCTTTCACTCTATCACACACACAGGCATATACACACCACCAACACAATACAATCACTCACACACGAACACTCACACACACACGCACATATTCAATTATTTAAACTATGTTGTAGTATTATAAAATAAAAAATACATAATTGTACTAGTTTATTGTATCTTTTTGTAAGGGATAGGGACTGCTATTCCTTAATACAGGTTATTCTATAACCTAGCTAGGAAAGCAGAACTTCACCCACCAGATTGTGTTTGACATGGTACAAACTTATATGTATAACTAACTATGTAAACTTCATGTACTACAATCTCCCTTTTTATGAAATAAATTTATTATTATTATTATTATTATTACTTATTAAAATCATTTACGTAGAGTGGAAATAGGTAACCAAGTCGTTCTCTCGTTTCTGAGGCTTATATTTTGGATTGCTAATCTGACGGTAAGTAATAAATAGGTTAAGCTAAGTTAGGCTGCTAGCACGAAGCAACGTCATCAGTGTGAAAGATATCACACCTCTCATCAACCTGCTTGCACTTGTAACAATGATCGCGTCGGCACAGCAGGAGGTAGCTTCATTGAAATGCCAAATACCAGTGTGAGATATTCTTTATATCGAATACGCGATGGTTGATGTCGTGCAAGGTTTTTCGAGGGTAACATCAATATATAAACACTGTAATTCTATGCAGATATCATTCAGTCAATAGCATTCTACTGAACAGCATCTCTAAAAAAATTATTGATCAATCATAATGGCTGGCCTAAAGGTAAGTGCAAAACGTAAATCAAGTTGTTTTGTTTCGCAATCCTAATTGCAATATGAAAGTTTTTTTCACAATATGTACCTAGATACTTTGGGTAAAGCAACTATTTTACATACCAGTAATTGGGACCGTGTTCCAGGAATATAGCATAGCACCCTTAAATAAAAGTTCTCATTGAAATAAGCGTGAGTTTTTGAAGTGTGCATCAACACCAGCCACAAAACAAAAGGATTCTTTAAAAAAAATGCATAGTTTGGCTAATATAATTATGAAAACCTGTCTTTCTACGGTTCTTCTTTCATCCTCAGATCGTTTCAACCCTTGCCCTACTATCAGCGGTGACAGCAGGACATTTGGGCCACTTTCGACCCTCCACAGGGTACAGTGCGTTCGGCACAAACGCATACAGTTCTGCGAGGGCTTCGGCGTCGGCGTCAGCCTACACGAGTAGCTACGGCGCACATATACCTATATTAAGTTATGAAAACGTGAACAATGGTGATGGAAATTACAGATACAGGTGAGGGAAAAGCAATAGTAAATAAAGCCATAAGTGTTTGGATACAGCATAGATGAAATATAGTCTTAAATGTCATAGGTACCTAAATATAAGTTTCACAACAGTTAGGTAATCGACAATAAGTGACCAAACGTTAATTATTCAAAGCATTAAAGCGATTAATTATTCTTAATTATTAGTGGTCGCAAGCACTACTGCTGAGCATGAGGTCCTGGGTTAGATTCCCGGGTCCGGCAATTTGTTATTGGGATTTTCCATCTGGAATTTGTCAGTAGTAGCCTGGAGTCTGGATTTGTTCTCGGTTGATTGCAATAGGCTCGCCCCCTATTACATAGGACTTAAACATAACTGGCGAAATGTGCGTGTACTATATATAGGTACACTTCTGCATAACCCCATCGGGGAATACAGGCGTGATGTTATGTATGTGTATGTAATTATTCTTATATTATTAATCCGTAGCTACGAAACTGGCAACGGCATATCAGCGCACGAGAGCGGGGCCGCGCGTGCCGCCGGCCGTGAAGGACCCGCGGTGACAGCCGAGGGAGGGTTCTCGTACCGCGCCCCCGACGGCCAGCAGGTCTCGCTCACCTACACCGCCGACGAGAACGGCTTCCACCCCACCGGCTCGCACATCCCCACGCCACCACCCATCCCAGAAGCCATCCTCCGCTCCATTGAGTTCAACAGGCAGCATCCTTCATCGTGAGTTGCATTTTTTTATTTGTTGTTTTTTTTTGTTCGTGTGTTGTTTAATATATTTCATGCATTCCAGTTTGTGAACTTATGTGGTAGGTTTACACAGACATCGCCAGTTACATCACCAGCAATGATTTTTACAGTTTTTGGTCGAAAGTGTCGTCGCCCTTTACTTACGAGAAAATAAGAAATGATCCCTTGGCGATTTTTCCTCCAAAAATGTTCTATGACAAGCTTCACTAAAAAGTATTCAGGTCAAAGTTGGTGACTTCAGTAACCCTTTTTTTCTGCCCACTATTACAACCACTACCACTATTACACTAAAGTTCATTTTGTTAAATGTTTTCAAATGACCTTTTATCCAAGCATCATACACATCTGTTGCAATGGCGTTGGTGTTGAGGTCTCGTTACCGCCTGAGGGTCTGCTTACCCCGTAAGGCATGTATGGGCGCTTTGAACAGTCCAATTACAACAACGTGCTCATACCATACTATAACAGTCGTGCTGTAAATTGGTTTCACTATTTTCATCCTTTCACTCTCAGATATTGTGGTGTTAGATTTATAAAGTCAGGGGAGGGGCTCGTGGCTAAATAATAACAGCCGCACGGGTTGAAGGTTAAGCTACTCTTGCCGCGGTCGGTTCGTGGATGGGTGATCATCCATTACATATCGAGACCTGTCCTCGTGCCTCGGAAAACACGTTAAGCACGGCACGTTGGTCCCGGCTGTCAGTTGGAGATGTTTGACAGTCGTTATTGGTAGTCAAGCCCAAAAGTCTGACAACCAGTCTTACCAAGTGCTATCGTGTTACCCAGTTACTGGGTTGTGTAGGTCAGATAGGCAGTAGCTCCATGTAAAATACTGGTATTTAGCTCCCTGCATCCGGTTAGACTGGAAGCCGACCCCAACACAGTTGGGAAAAGGCTAAGCAGATTGATTAAGATTTATAAAGTCAGTGAAATTAATTGTTAACCAAATTGACTACCAACCTAAACTGCCCAAAATATACATTTTAGAATACAATTTTAAATCACAACTGTCATTTTGACAGTTGTAACACGGTAAATTGACGTAGGTTGTCAATTAACTTAACAATATTGATTTCCCTGACTTTTAAGTGCATATGGCTCCACCACTGAGAACCTGATTACTACAACGGATACTGGCGCTTGTAAAATCTTGTGGAACTTACAACGTTATGGTTTCAGTTATACGTTGTAGTTTTCATATTAGAGTGCCCACGTTCCCAAAAACATACTTGTATTACTATGCATTTTCTCATTTATTTTGTTCTTTTTTTTCAGCGGTGATGGTTCTTACAACGGTCACTTCAACAATGGATACAACTACTAAGTGGCAAATAATGACTAAGTCACATCGACACATCAACGACTGACCGCGTATGTCTACGGAAGGAACTGTGAACTATTGCTTGCATTATTATTATTTTCATGAGCATCACTTTTTGTTAAATATTTTTATTTGTTTGTTTATGTTGTAAATAAAGATTTAACTATAAACAAAAGTTTTCTTTCTCATTATGTGACTATTATGTGATTATTTTCAAATCGTTTTTTGATGTGTAAGTAAAGTCTTTCCTCCCGCTTCCCTGTGATCGGTGGGAGTGATTTCGTGAAATGGGACGGAAGTGTATAACAGGAAGCTGGGGAAGCGTGCGCTATTTGATTTGACCAATGAGCGCTCGCGGTGCTAAAGTTGGCCCACAGAAACGACCTTGACGAAGCCCCGCCCCTTTAATGTTGCTTATTACCAAGGTGACATGTCAGATGTTACACATCATAAGCGACTACTGTAAGGCTCGCTAGTTTTTTTTAACAAAAGATATAAATATCTGTCACGAATGTATTTCATAAAGGGGTAGGCAAAGGTTACCCAATTTAGCCAGTTATTGCCATACTTTGTTAATATTAAAATCACCAGCTATCTAATTACGTTCTTAATTTCCCATACGATTCCTTTAAATTTTCATATATTTTTTTTTCTTTAATCAGTAACGATTCACGTCGAATATAATCGAGCATGAAACGTAAGTAATTGATGTACAAATATTATTAATAGAATTCATGCAAATCAATTTAAAGTAGAAAATATTATTTAGATAAAATAGTACGACAGTTATTTTCAGGAACTTACTTCCTGAAGTATGCAAACGCTTATAGTGCCTTTTTTTTCTACATACAATGCTTTCGACCATGTCAGGGACCACCGGAACAGCATATAAAAATAAAATCATGTGTTGTATAAAAGCTGCTACAAATCATAAAATATTGGTCGCCCGAGTAAGAACTACACTGGAGTAAAATTCACTCAAAGAATATCGAAATTAAAATTTTATAGGCACATACATATTATATATACAAAGTGACTGCCTAGCGTAGGGTCCTTCCTGGTTCGATCTCCAGCGGGATAGGTAATTGAGTAACGCACTTACAATGGTAATGCCTTTCATTTTGACAGTTCAACAACATTCATTGCGTTATTTACGTTATTGAACAGACGAATTTTTCAAACTTATGAAGGAATTTACTAGCAATTCCCTTCAAAATCTTTCAGATAGAGACTGACAGTGTGTACCTTGTCCACTCTGAAATTATGCGTGTGCATAAATCGGTAAAATCGTCGTCGGAAAAAGTGTTATTGGGATTTTCCTTCAGGATTTTTATAGCAGCTTGGAGTCAGGATTAGTGACAATATTCTTGTTCTCTGATATATGGAACGCAATACATTTGGAAAAATGTAAATTTACTAGTCTGACACACTGCTACCCACCTCGTCGTCGAATGCAGGTGGGATGTCGGGGTGTTTTGTAAAGCTTCGGAGAAGTAAGCCAGTGGCAGTCAAACAATGCGCAAAAAATTATAAGTTGGTAAGTAGGTAGGTATGTAGAGTACGTTCGTTAAAATTAACCTTTTAATTTAGCTTTGTTCAAAGGCATACTATTCTATCAACGATTACTTACAACAGTTTACTTATAACAGTGATAGCCTAGTGGTGTGACCGTCCGACTGCCAAGTCATAGGTCTCGAGTTCGAACCCAAGGCACGCACCTCTGACTTTTCGGGTTTATGTGCGTATTGTATAATTATCACTTGCTTCAAAAACGGTGAAGGAAAACATCGTGAGTAATGCCTGAGAGATATTTCTTGACGGCATGTGAAGCCAAGTCAGAGGCCCATGGGCGGCTTTCAAACTCTGACACCAGGTTAGTTACTAACCACACGAAAAGAAGACGAACGACTATTTAAATGATAAGAATAATTGGTCGCTGTGATTAACTCAAGACAATGTTTTTGTTCTTTCTCCAGATTACCTACTGACAAGTTATATAGAGTTTATATAATTGTTTTTTTTATTTGACTTTATAAGTCAAGCTATTTTAATTTTATTTTAATTTATTGTGTACATAATCTACTCATTACAATGTTTTTTTAATGAGTTGTATTGCAATATGTGGTTAGCTAGTGAGCTCGACAATTGATCATATTATTTATTGTTATTAGTAATTAACTGTTTGTTTATTTATTTTACCTCGATGGTCCTAGCTTATCATTTATAACTTTCAGTTACAACTATATGTAAGCGGGCACACCCTTATGCCTGGAGGCTTTTATTTAGATATTAAGTTCTGTTTACGTTTAGTATTTATTTCTGCCTGAGTATAGTTCTCGATGATTTTGTTTGGTATATTGGCGGGTGCTAGCTAACATATGGATAATAATTTAAATTATGTTTTGTGTTACGTAATGTAAATTATTTTGAATACTATTATATGGAATCTTTTTTTTCTTCTAACTGAACAGACAGCTGTGCTGCTGGGGAGTTAGTTGCGCCACTTCTTCCCAGCTAACGCCTAGTGCGTTAGCTGGGAAGAAGAAGTGGTGAAGGGTGGGCGTTTGTGGGGGACTGTCTTATGTAATTTTGACGTTCGAAAAGTGCTGATTCTCAGCCTAGTTTGAATAAATGACTTTTGAATTTGAATTTGAATTTAACCAACGATACACTTTTTTCTGTAGTGTGTATTTTTTACTTGGAAATTTTGTCGTAGTGAACCGTAACCGTGTTTTTTCTGTAAAATTTATTTTATTATTTTCATAACTTTTAACTTATTCTATTCCACCAGCTCTGGACAGGCAGTAACTATCTGACATATAATGAACCCAGAACTTATCTGGAGGAGGAGAGGTGAAACTGGCTAAACATATAATTTGGCACTTATTTGTAATATTTAATGGAAAATATACAAAAAATAATATTGTAGTGTGTATCGTTTGTTGTTGTAATTGATAAGTAGAAGTAGCTGTATTTTCCGTAAATTGACAAAAAAAAAATTCAGTATCAATGTATTGCTGGTATTTTGCCTTACAAATGTGAAAATACTATTGGTCGCATCACGATTTATCTATTTTTTGAAACAGTAGCATTTTCTGATACTACCCCCTGTTATTTGGTCCTCTGTGGTATGGTTGTGGTCGTCATTACATGGTGCTTGAGAGAGATTCAACATCTGCTTAGCCTTTTCCGAACTACACAATTATATGTTGGAGACAACTCGGAGCGACTGACTGAAACGAAAGAGAGATTAAGGCACCTGTTCCACCGCCGACGAGGAAGCGACTAGCTATCGACTATTTTCTCGCTTAAGAAACATACAATAGATGTAAGGTTCCTTGTCAGTAAAATATATATTAATAGTTGATCGCTAACTGTTCACACTAGAGAGAACTCTCTCTCCACTAGTTAAAGAAAACACTAGCTTGAGCAATGCTTGCTTAGCGGGCTGAACACTCGCTGTGAGATTATAGCTTGGTACATACGCATACCAGCGAGTACACAGCTGTTAAACCATTCGTTTCACATCTGCCCAAAAACTGTAAGTACTATTACTTACCTACACATAAATATATCATCACACTTCTAATCCCCGAAGGTTAAGGCAGAGGTGCACCTATAAATAGTACGTCCATATTTCGCCAGTTATGTTTCGCGAGCCTTTTGCATAAACCGGGCACAAATCCAGATTCCGGGCTGCCACTGAGAAATCCCTGATGAAAAAACCCAATAACACTTTGCCCGACCTGGGAATCGAACCTCGAGCCTCATGCTCAGCAGTAGCGCTTGCGACCACTAGACCAACGAGGCAGCCGAGACTAATACTTGTCTATATGAAATTGTAATACATTTACGAGTATTTTCAATAACTGTGTACAATATCAGGAATGTTGTTGGTATTTATATTACAAAGAAATACACAGGCTTATTTATTTATTTTCCTGATATATTCTGTACGGCCAAGATATTTTGTCAAAGTCTGAATTAATTTGTCGGTAAAGGCTGAAGTTGATTTAATATAATTTAATTGTTGTAAGTTGTATTTGTTTTCATTCCAATAAGTCTGAATGGATGTCCACCCTTATTTTTAGATGAAGTACGTAGATAGAGATGAAATCTTTCACTTTAGCCACGGGTTCCTCAAAATAATTATCATTTATGAACATGTATTAAAACACTTAAATTACTCAACATTTTTCATCAGAAAACTCACAGTTGTTTTATGATAAAAAAGAGACGCATGTATTGCACTCACGACTAACATTTCATACAAGGGGTGGACGACAGAGGACCAGCAGTGGATGGGATACAGGTAATTTTATAAACTACAGTTATTGAAATCTGAAAAATAATATGGGTATCTCTGTCTCCTGCCACAATATACATACAAATATTTGTTTGAAATAAAGTAAAGACATATTCAACAGTAATAGTGAAATTAGTTCAGACAACAGTAATACCTACCAAGAAACTTAGAAAAAACGTATTAAAATCATTTACGCAGCGTGGAAATAGGTAAGTAAGTGGTGTTCTCTCGTTTCGGAGGCCTATTATATTTTGGATTGCTAAGCTGAAGGTTAGCAATTGGGTGTATCTGACTTAGGTCGCTTGTGCAAAGCAACGTCACCAATGTGAAAGATATCACATTTCTCATCAACCTGCAAACGAAAACAAAAATACGTGCAAACGTATTTGTAACAATGATCGCGTCGGCACAGCAGGAGGTAACTTCATCGAAATGTCAAATACCAGTGTCAAATATTCTTTACACTGAAGTTGCCCTGACTGATATCGTGCAAGGTTTTTCGAGGGTAACATCAATATAAAAACACTGTAAGTCTATGCAGATATCATTCAGCGAATAGCATTCTACTGAACAGCATCTCTAAAAAAATAAAAATAAAATATCAATCATAATGGCTGGCCTAAAGGTAAGTGCAAAGGTAAATCAAGTCGTTTTATTTCGCAATACCAATTGCAATATCAAAGTTTTTTTTGTGCTCAATATGCTTTCATTCACAATACTCAGATGCTTTGATAAAGAAACAATTTGTACGGGTAATTGAGACCATGTTTCAGGGATGCAACATAGTATCCCCCAAATAAAAGTCTTTGAAAACAACGTGTGCTTTTGAAGTTCGCAGGCGCATTAGCAGCAAACACAAAAATAATCGATACCTTAAAAAAATACACTGTTTGGCAATTAATACGGAATAAACTCAGTATAGCCTGTCTTTCTACGATTCTTTTGTTCATCCTCAGATTGTTTCAACCCTCGCCCTACTATCTGCGGTGTCAGCGGAAAATTTGGGCCACTTTCAACCCTCCACCGGGTACAACGCGTTCGGTGCTAACGCATACAGCTCTGCGAGGGGTTCGGCGTCGGCGTCAGCCTACACCAGCAGCTACGGCGCACATATACCAATCCTAAGTTATGAAAATGTGAACAACGGGGATGGAAATTATAGATACAGGTGAGGAAAATGGAAAAGCGTGGAAATGCAAAAGTTCGATTCCAACTGAGTATAAAATGCAGTCATGATTAAGTTTCACAACTCTAATGCAGTCAACCATTAAGAATTTAAGTATTCTTTTATCATTATATTATCCATAGCTTCGAGACTGGCAACGGTATATCAGCGCACGAGAGCGGGGCCCCGCGTGCCGCCGGCCCTGAAGGGCCCGCGGTGACCGCCGAGGGAGGGTTCTCGTACCGCGCCCCCGACGGTCAGCAGGTCTCGCTCACCTACACCGCCGACGAGAACGGCTTCCACCCCACCGGCTCGCACATCCCCACGCCACCACCCATCCCAGAAGCCATTCTCCGCTCCATCCAACTGAACAGGCAAAACCCATCATCGTAAGTTTTCAACATCTTATGTGTCACAGGCATGTTTTGAGAGTTTTAACATATCACTGGATCATGTCGTGTTTATAGCAATGCTATTTATAGCTAAGAACTTTATTTCCCGCTAAATAAGAACTTGGCACTTGGCAGATTTACCTATTATTTTCTTAACACGCTAATTTATCCAAAAATCCATGTGTGGGACACCATTTTGAACCTGATTGCTACGATGACCTGGAGGTTGAAAAATCTGCCACCATTTTTGTTTCACTATTTTCAGCCATTTACTCTCAGAAATTGTGGAGTTAGATTTATGAAATACAATATACTTAACATTTTGAGAAACTGTCACCGTTGTGGTTTCAGCGGCATGTTCTCATTTTGTTCAATATTTTCAGCGGTGATGGTTCTTACAACGGCCACTTCAACAATGGATACAACTACTAAGTGGCAAATGATGACTAAATGACATGGACTAACACATCAACGACCAACGGCGGCTAGCACTACGGAAGGAACTGAACTATTGCTTGCATTATTATTATTTTAATGAGCATCACTATTTGTTAAATATTTTTATTTGTTTGTATATGTACTTACGTTGTAAATAAAGATTTAGGTATAAATAAAAGTTTTCTTTTTCATTATATGACTATCGAAGTTTACAAATCTTCTATAGCCAAACTATACGTACTATACAGATCGCGCCTGTATGTCCCAAAGGCAGAGGTGTAGAGCATCAAACCCGCCTTAAAACGCCCGTTAATGTATTCATTTCCTTAAAATCATTCTGTGTATTGGGTTATTTCAAGTAACAGCTGGTAATATTTTGGTTCTATACGATAACACCAGTTATTTTCAAGGACTTTGGTACTGAAAGCAGCCGCTTAAGCTTGTAGTAGCTTTATTTTTCGCGATAAGTAGAGGAGTGCCTGGAGGGTTAAAAACATGAAAACCTCTAAAAATGTCTGTTAACAGTGAATGACATTTAAAAATTCAAACTGGAATGTTTAGTTAAATATATATATATATATAAAAGTATACATATCTATAGAAAAATTGCAATCTTGATTTGAAAAAAAATGAAAAGATTTTTGGAACAATTCAAGTAATATTCAAATAGTGTACACATACGAGCATAGGCTGTAGAATATTTTTATATATCAACATTAAGTTAACCTATCTACGAGTATTTATATGGAGAAAGTTATCCAGAAAAAGAAGTTAATTAAGGAAAATTAAATAAAGAAGAAAATTATTAATACAATATTTGTTCATTTAAACAATTTACATCGTTTTCTTTATCAAATATTTTCTTCGACTTCATTTATTTGAATGATAGGTGGAGTATTAAAAAAATATTTTTAGCTAGCGTCCGCAATTATTAAAGTAGAGAATTGGAAATGGTATCAAAAAAAGCGTTACTGAAAAGCCTACAATACAGCATTTGTTTTGTTTGGTAAATGTTTATATTTTTTTTAAATTATAAACAACGCCATTTTTTACCGTTTCTTTTGGTACTTTTTTCAAAGAAACTTCTCAAAAACGAAAGGAGATATCGAAAAAATTAAAATAAAGATCCTGGATAATGTAAGGGCTTCAAAATGATACCATTCTGGTTTTGATAGTATTATAATTAAGAGTAGGGTATTGTAATTAGGGGTCCCTTTCGGAGACACCTGTCTGGTAATTGTATTTTTTTTTTATAAAAAAAAAATACAATAGAAATACAAAAAATGTATTTAATGTGTAATCATTTTACAAATTTTTTTCCAGTATTGTGGCCCTTTTAGTAACGCATCTTTTGGTATAATTTTCTATCTTAACTTAATAATTGAGAAAGCTAGCCCCCCGGTCGCACTTTTCTTAACAGTTACCCTACTGAAGCGATCGAAAAAGCATTGTAAATGCCAAAAACCAAAAGCACAATTTTTTTTTTACAAACTTTGCAATTTATAGTATAAAAAACAATATCCCACCTCGATTTTAAAAATTCATTGACTGTAATAAATATCCGAGGTATAAACCCCCAGGCACACCCCAGGCTAACGATTCCCACGTCCATTTTTGTTTTCAACACCTAAAATCAATTTCAAAATGGACTGAACTGACCCTTAATAAATACAATCGGTTTATATATGCTACCGTTTCTCAGGTCACGTCCTAATCAAAAGCGATCGACGCGCGAATGTGATCGCGTATTCGCTCGATGTCAAAATGTGTGTCCTAATATAAGCGATCGCAGAGGATGGATGGTAGCATCGCGTATTCGCTTCAAAGTCACATTTCCATTCATGTCAGAAACGTGCAGATAAACGCTACAATTTCAAGAAGTTTACAACAGCAATTTTACAAAAAAGAGTATTTACTTTTGTTTCCCGCAACCTCTGTACTTCTGCTTCCCCTCTCCCCGCGATGTGATAACGCGATTGGTATCAGTATGTTTGATCGAGCGTTCGTACGAGCTAAGTTCGCGTGAATGTACCACTCGAATGTTATTTAGGACACCATTTCGATTTTTTGTTCGGTAGGTACGTTAGTTCGTGAGAATGATGTTTGCGCGAACTTGGTCGCGTAGTAGATTTCCATTAGAACGCAGGGTCACGGTTTATACATTTCGTGAAACATTTTCTGTTATTTGGACCTCCTGTTGTAAAGTTATGGCCGTCATAAAGAGAGATTCATTCATTCATTTGCCCAGCCTTTTCCCATGTTGAGGTCTGCTTCCAGTCTTACCAGATGCACCTGAATACCAGTATTTTACACGGAGCGACTGCTGCGATTGCAAAATATTTAGCCCTATGATGATGTCTTGAGCCGAAAGATACGATGAGTATCTATGTACTATGTCCATAATTTTACCAAAATATTAAAAGTATAGTGGCGCTGTCTCCACTTTGTTGGCAACGTAAAAACGTATAATAGATACTTTCTGAAAAACAGAAAAAAAAAAACATTCAACTGCATATTGTGCAGAAGTCATAATTTTTTTTTATACGAACACAAAGTAAAGTTAAGTTATATGACATCCTCCCGAAAACATGTTGCTGAAGACTGAAACAATTTGCGCAGCTTTTTATTTGATTACCAAGAATACGAGGCTTTTAGGTAACGTGGGGCCGACAGGATCAATATGCCATGGCATGGTATGCTGTAGCCTGAAAACCGTGAAACGCTACCAATTAAACAAAATTATGGAGATAAGTTATGAAAATTATTAAAATGGTGCTGATTTTCGAACTGCTTAGGAAAATCATAACTCGCCGAAATGTGGGAATCTGTGTCTCCTCTCGACAAAAACGTTTTCTTCTGTTTAATTTACTGAAATTCATTTCCAATCCGATTGTGATTTTTTTTCTCCCGTTTCACTGGAGGCTTTTGTTTTGAAAACCGTTATAGCAGTAGATGTTTTTAATTCAAATTTTATATAAAAAATCCTTTAGCTACTTAGAGGGACAATTGAAAAAAAAAACTTTTGTTCATTCTTAAAACTTTATTTTAAAGCCCATAAAAACAAGTAACAGTTAATACTGGAATAAATAGAGATACTTATAAAACAATACGTTTCTGTAAGTGCTGGTTCGTTCCGTAGTCAGCCGCTGTCAGTCGTCGATGTCATTAGTAGTTGTATCCTTGGTTGTAGCGACCGTGGTTGTATGAACCTTCGCCGCTGAAAATATTTACAAAAGATTAGAAATCTGTACAAATGTGCAAGAAGTTTAGATTAGTCCTTAGAACCTATTTATAACCAAATAGCATGAATGAGGAGTAAAAAGGGGTAGACAGTCGAAGACAGAGCTACATTTCGCTAGTTATATTTAGGTCTCAACCTAAATATATCACTTCCCGTTCATAGTCTTGGTGGTTCGCAACAGAAAAGTATATTTAAAAAGAAATATAAATGATGGAAATGAAATCTGATATGCCCTTGAGATTACGCTAAAAACTGTATCACAAGTAGTTACAAAATATTAGGAAAAACTCACGATGAAGGATGTTGCCTGTTGAACTCAATGGAGCGGAGGATGGCTTCTGGGATGGGTGGTGGCGTGGGAATGTGCGAGCCGGTGGGGTGGAAGCCGTTCTCGTCGGCGGTGTAGGTGAGCGAGACCTGCTGGCCGTCGGGGGCACGGTACGAGAACCCTCCTTCGGCGGTCACTGCGAGACCCTCAGGGCCGGCGGCACGCGGGGCCCCGCTCTCGTGCGCTGATATGCCGTTGCCAGTTTCGTAGCTGTGGATAACAGAGGATGAGTTGAATGACAGGGATATTACAGTGACAGTTCACTTTAGTTCTTCTTTTATGTAATGTGGACAGGTTAACTATAACCATTGGAAGTCTTTGTAAATTAAACTGAAACCGTTACTTATGAATAAAAGTAAAAATGGTTTTTTATACTGTGATAGTGTGCTGGTGACAAAACTGTGGTCCATAATACTGTTTTTTTCCTTACTTGTATCTGTAGGTCCCATCACCGTTGTTCACATTCTCGTATCGCAGGATAGGGATATGTGCTCCTCCGAAACCACCGGTGTAAGCCGACGCCGAACCGAATGCCGCACCACCGCTGTATGCGTTTGCGCCGAACGAGTTGTACCCCGTGGAGGGTTGGTAGTGACCCAGGTGACCCGCTGACACCGCGGAGAGCAGGGCCAGGGTTGACACGATCTGATGAACAAATAACATGTTTAAAGAGCATTGATACAGGTAGCTTTAATTAAATTAAATTTTGATTTTTCTTTACCAGTAAACCGTTATTTAGAGATATCGTAATTCAGTGTATTGTGGAAAGCTTGGAATAAAACTTAAAAAACAATTGCCAAGGGAGATCATGTAGGTTACTATTTTTTTAACAAATTCGCAAAGTAATTAATCTACTTACCTTTAATCCAGCCATTTCTTTGATTCAATTATTTTTCGTTGAGTTGCTATTCCGTAGGATGCTATTGTCTGAATGATATCTGCATAGCCTAACAGTGTTTTTATATTGATGTTACCCTTCCAAGAACCTTGCACGATATCAGTCAGGGCGTATTCAGTTTTGTGAAGAGTTTGATACATTCGGCATTCCATTGAGGCCACCCCCCGCCGTTGCGATGATTGTACCAATACCAAATTCAGACAATGATTTTATTTGACGTTTATGTCAGTCTCAAGGATGTTTCGATTACACATGTAATTTAGAACTCTGTGCCGAGAGAACAAGGTCAGAGTTCGATAGGCTAGACAGTTAGACGCTGCGTATCTGACCTGTAATAAATGTTAGGAGGGATGTTTGACTATTTTTTGAGTAGGTATAAATACAGACGTCTTGATTAAGAACATCGGAGTCTGTTTTGAATACGGTTATAGAAGACCTCGATATTAAAATATTGGCTTAGTTCAATAAAAAATAAAAGCAAAGTTATTATTTAAAACTTGATATATGTAATTTGCTGACCCAATATCGAGCGAAATTTTTTAACGCGCCGAACTCAGGTTTGACCCACACAAAAAACAAATGTGTTTGCATTGCCTGCAAAATTTTGTTCAAGTTGTTTGGGCTTGCAGAAAACAGAAAGGACGGTACAGGAGAAATTGATAAAAAATAAACCCACTTATGCACTCTGAGTGATCAGTTTATTTATAACTCATATAACTAGATGTCTGTCGACGATACTGCTACTTAGTGTTAAGTATCTACATCTGACATTACTTAAGACGCTGATATATGCCAGTGACCTTGAGTGGTTAGCTTGCGTGTTCTGTAGCTCGCGCAACGCGTCGTATGTCGAGCCAGTAATAGGACTCGCCCATCAAGGAGCGCTGTCCCAAATTAGACGCATTATTAATGTATTATACATGAAACAAAAAGTTTTTTAATAAAACACGTATACTAAAAACTCAATACTAAACTTATTTTTAAAATGGTGAAGGTTTCAGAAAAATACGCTTGATACATTTTGCGTAATTCTCAGTTTTTAATTCACGTTGGACATAACTTTTAGTTATTAAGAATATGCTCTAATTTAACTTTTTTTTTTTTCAAATCACTAACGCTACTCGTTTAGATGTAGTCTTCAGTATAAGTTCATTAAAAATCTGTTATCGTCTCCTTAATGGCTTTAGCCGGTTTATACTCTCCCTAGGGCACAAAAAACTGATCATCTCATGTCAGCAGCGATCTAACAAGCCGCAGCCTGCATTTGCAATAGGCTTTACTTAATCACAAACATCAAACGACTATGCAGCAAACTAATCTAAGATCCTCCGTCTAAATTGCAACTAAACGTACGTCTAAAGTGTATCTTACAAAATAACAGACTACTGAAGATTAGCTCACAGATACTGTATAATCAGATTACATAATTAGCCGCAATCAACAATGCCTGATGCTCTCGTGGGCGCCATATTCCGCCGGATCGCGCATTTCACAAGATAAAAACATTTTAATGTGTAGTTTACGGGCATGAACGTTCTGGACCATTTAGGAAATGTTTCTACTAGCAGCGTGGAATTTGCAAAATATTCATGTATTCGGAGATCTATTCAATTACTTAATTGACTCGTACATGGACGGACGCATCTCCGTGAAGAAGTAATTTATGAAAACAAATTGAATGAGTAATTAAAACGATGTTTATTGTGTGTTGGAGTAAATACGAGTATTTTAAACTTGCATACCTATTGATGGAACCACAAAATAATAGCGATAATCATTAAGTTAAGCACGTTCACCAATTCGTCTGCAAAAAGAGATGAATTACTATCTCTTTTTGCAAACGAATTGGTGAACGCGCTTTCTTGTTATGTCCAGACAAGAGGACACTTATTATGCCTTTTCTCTTGACGTCATCTGCTTAGTCGCATTTTATTTTGTCCACTGAAAAGATAGGGTATAAAACTAACGTCCACGTCATCTTTTGGAAACCTGATACTATTGAAATACAATAATGCTTCTGAAGCTCAAAAGTTCAGTAAAAACTTTTGTTTGTTTAGCCCTATTTAAGGGGTTTTAACTAAATCCTTTTCGCTACAATTAAAATAACAAACTTTTCTAAGCTTCGATAAGTTTAAAGTACGAATTTTATTTTATAGAAGGTCGTTATTTTAGTGTCAATGACTTTCCTAAAAGGTTTAATATTACCCCTCTTCACCGGTAATGTTACATGTATTATAAGTAACACAATTTACTAGTGATCACCTCGTTGATCTAGTTGCTGATGGTGAAGTCCTACGTTCGTTGTCCAGGTGGGGTTAAGTGGTATTGGGTTTTTAATACGAAATTGATAACACCCGGAGTCTGGATATGTGCCCGGTTACGGGCAATAGGCATAATGTTGTGTTATGTTCATTTACTATAGTGACGTCAGTTTACACTAGTTATAAATAATAATAAAATTAAATGCTTATTTCAATTAACATACCTGAGTGCTTTTCTTTACAATGTTTGAAATCACGTTTTAATCAAAGAATTGCTTGCATTAGGTGACTCCGCAATAACCACGTGGCATTTTCCAACAATATACTGATGATAAAGTGAAATAAATTAAATAATTAGGTAATTATAGCTTGAAGATTTGTTTTAACCTTTCATCAGTCATTGCGTAGGGTCTCCGACCATTGGCAACAGTTCGCAAATAGCCAATACACTTTTTGACAGTAAGTTAAACTAAAACATAGAGAGCAAACAAAAACGATTGTTCTGAATACTACGTCTAGTAAATACGTTTGTTCATACATAGATGTCGTTATTTCTATGATAATTCTGTTGCTTGCTTTAAACATTTGGACACACTTTTAAAAAGGAGCTTGAGTTATATGTTGGGCACCTGTAGGCCTAACATGACACACGCGACAATTACTCACTCTCGCGCGAATAATTGTCGTCTATTTCTGTCACTTTTCTCGTTTTCTGACAGCGCTGCCATACAAAATAGTCGACTCGTTCTGTCAAACTTGATCTTTTTTCGACAAACCCTAACATGACACCTTATTTATCTCGATTTTTGACAATTCAACACCCGATCATCTGCGATTTTTCTGTCATTTTGTCGTATTTACTCGTCCTCGATTTTGACGACGAGAAGAGTAGACAAAATAAAGATACAAAAAAAACTCCTAAATAGCATGGCAATTTCACAATTGTACTTATTTTAGTATTTTTTTTTTTACAATATATTAATAATGAAAATACTAAGTTTTAAACTACTATTTATATTCGAACTACATGTTTTATATGGAATTTTTCGCTTTTAGTATGGAAAAAGAAAAAAAAAACCTACTTGTTGCGTTTTATGGGTTTAAGGGCTTTATAAAGGGGGACGATTTTTTCATTATTTTTGCGATAGGACACACCATTTTCGAGATATAAGCAAAATAAAAGAAAAAAAAAGATACAGTACTGTCTTTCACCTTCGAAGTGTTGGTGTGAATTTTGGTTCATGAGAACTCATTGAAATCCACACCTTTTTAATCACGATTAAAAATAGTCGGATTTAGATAAACGATCAAAATTTTAGGTGAAAAACGTCAAATTCAGAATAGCACAATTTCCATTTTCACAAAATTAATAACTCAGTGCCATATTAGTGGGAAATCGTCGTTTGACAGGAATAAACAAAATTTTGGTGATTTTTAGTCTAGTTTAGAGGCATTTGTGACAAGAGAATCGGCACCATTGAATGAATGAAACGGAATCTCAAGCCGATGTTGCTATCATAAAAATGATTTATTTTAATAATTTGCAACATCGGTTTCTCGTCGCGAGATATAGAAGTGTGTGAGATATAGAGTGGTTAGGGGTTAGAATGACGTCAGAATCGTAGACAAATTTCGACAAAACGAGATAAAGAGCGTTCTCGCGCTTGTCATGTTAGCTATACTGGAAGCTGTTGCTGCACCCCTGTATATATTCTAAATTGAAGTTCGTGGGTTGTTCTCAACGCCACTTTTTGCTATCTACTGCAGGACATAAGCTTCTTGAAAAATGCGGCTGATTTATTCTGCCATTGTTATATAGATACAGGGTGGCAGGGACATCGACGCGAAAACTGATACCATGGATTCAGTACATGATTCTGAACACCCCTGTATTGAAATTTTCGCAGGTTATTAAAAAAAATCTGCTGTTTCATAGAAAGGTGCAATACCTACGTGGTCAAAATGTATGGAACAGCTGATTTTGTTTTAAATAACCGAGGAAAAATTTCTGTGCAGGGGTGTTCAGAATCATGTACTGCATCCATGGTATCAGTTTTGCGTCGATGTCCCTGCCACCCTGTATATAGTAATTATGTTTGGTCACGGCTATACTATAGCCATAATCTGATCAATAATCGGAGGATATCATATCAAAATATTGAATTTGTTTATTATATTAGTAATCCAAAAAGCAAGTGTTTGTTCATGGTTATTCTAGAAACTAAGCATTAAAGTTGAGGTTTCAAAATATAAGAGCAGCGGTAGTGAACGTGGGTTCGAACCCAGACGGGCGCATTACTTTGTTTAATTTATTTACTCAATGTTGCTTTCAAAACGGTGAAGGAAAACACCGTGAGGAAACTGGCATGTCCTAGAACTAAAAATTTGAAGACATGTGACATCTACCAACCCGCACTGGGCCCGCGTGGTGGATTACGACCCACAGAGAGGAGGCCTGTGCCCCAACAGTGGGAATGTTTAGGCAGATTATGCTTTGATTATGTTTCGATATCTACGATGCTCGCTGTATTATACCAATAATTTCCATACACTAGTACTAGCAATTACATCCCAATGCATTTTCCAAATTGCCTGCTAATCCCGAAATATCATTAGTCGTAATTGGCTAGTAAACCAGCATGTATCTGACAATTCGCAATAGTTTGAAAGCTACGAGTATAACATGGTCAGTTTAGGAGTTTAATTAAATTTATTATCTTAGCTTCCAACCTGCCACCATTAAGTGTGGCATTTATGATATAAGTGAGGTGAAATATAACTGCACTAAACTTGTACATTGGGTTGAAAGCGAAACATTTATAGCTCTGAACCTGCAGTGAGTGGCCTCATGTTCAACTTAGGTATTTGATTATGGGGTGCTAGGACAGGAAACCTCCCCGTGTGCCTGGGGGCTGGAGTTCCCTTACGGATGCGTCCGGGGGGAAGGCCAGTCTCCGGGACGGTGCACCCTGGGGTGCGGGCAATGTCTCCCCATTAGGTACTGCGTGCCTAAGGGGTCTCGTTGCCCGTATGCCAATATCCTGTCGGAGGAGTGAACGCTCTAACGTGTGCTCGTTAAGAGCACACGTTGAGCAGCGTTCTGGTGGGAGCGGGCTCGGCGTGCACTAACCCTGCCGTCGGGCAGGCAGGAGGAAGTCTTTTCTCTTGCCACCGTTGGTCTCGTAGCCCCGAAGAGTGTCAAGGTCATGTCTCTGGCATTTGACGGGGGTCGAGGGTCTTGGCTTAACCGCCCGGGCCGCGAGGTAGAAAACCTCTATAAAAAATCACCCCAAACCTCCAAGCGGCGGCGCACCGTGAGGGAGGTTGATAGCTTGACTAATGGGTAGCTTAATTAGTCACTAGTGCGAACCACTATTTTTTTGGTTGGTTGGTTGGATATATATTTTTACTCGTGGGATTAAATATGGAAAATTCATTTAAAAAAAACCCAAACACAGATGACGTGCCAATATTATTGGCGGAGGAACCGCTTGCCGGCAACGGCAACAAGAGTCGAGGAGACTCCTGTCCCTCCGGGGATCGGGCTGGGTCCGAGCAGGACATGGGCAGGTTCTGGGGCAAACGCTCGCGCGGCTATAAGTCGGACCGCGCGGGATCGGCGGGTCATTCCTCGAGCGAGGAAAGCCTGCCGGTCGCTAAAGTGCCGACTGTGAGGAGAGGCCGAGGTAACGCGGTGACCTCGAAACTGGGGCGTGGCAATCGGGGTCGCATCAAGCGGCCCGATACCCCCCCAGGAATCGGCGGGGAGAGTGACCCTGAGGTCTCGTCCAGGGCCTCAACCGAGGAGTCGGTAGGGGTCACCGTCCCAAATAAGGGCACGACGGCACGGGCTGGCGCCGCTGCGAACCGTGTCAAGGGAGGGGTGGTGCCCGACGAGGCCGCCAAAGTCGCCGCTGGGGGCTCCAATTCGGAGCGAGCGGCCAGGTTTGCGGAGGTCGTAGCGGCCGCGATAAGGACTGTGGCCTTAAAAAAGCTGCAGTCCTCGAAAGAGAAGGCCATACTTGCGGCCACGGCCTCCATTGTGGCGGCAGCGGAGGCCTTTCGCCATCTCGGGCCTCCGTCGGATGGTATGTCGGAAATGCGGGCGGAGGTCGCCCGCTTGACAGCCGCCACGGAGCTTCTCCAAAAGGAGAATGAGGAGCTCCGAGCAGACCTGGCCGCGCTCCGTGGAGCCGGCGCCCGCGTCGTTCTACAGCGCGGAGCGGTGCAAGGGCAGGGCCCGCCCTTGCCGGCGGAGGACCGGGTTTTGGCCCTGGTGCGGAAGGAGCTGGCTGCTTTCAACAGCCGGTTCTCCGTACTGGAGGCCGTGGTCCTGCGCCCTCCATTAGCGGCGAGCCAGCCGGCCTCGGGCCAGCGGAAGGCGGCATCTTATGCCACCACCGCAGCTGCCGTGGCCAAACCGGGTCCGTCAGGGCAGACCAGGGGTGGGGCTGCTACACAGGCAGCGAGGGCCCCGGCCAAGGCGGTGGGGGCCCCGGCCTCGGCCCTGGCAGCGGGAGCTCCGACCCAGGTGGCGAAACGGCCGCCTCTGCCTCCTAAATCTCCCCAGGCTGACGCCGAGTGGCAAATAGCCGGGGAGAAGAAGAAGGCGGGCAAGGCCAAAAGGGCGGCCAAAAAGAAGGCGAGGGACTCCGCGCCCCGAAGTCCGCAGCTGTAGTGATAACACTACAGCCGGAAGCGGAGAAGAAGGGCGTGTCCTACCGCGACTTGCTCTCCAAGATTGGGGCGGCGGTGGACCTTAACGAGATAGGTGCCGCTCAGGGCATCCGGGTAAGGGTCACCGCGACTGGGGCCCGGATGCTGGAGCTCCCCGGAGCGGCCAGTGGCCCGGCCGCTGACGCCCTAGCTGAAAAGCTTAGGGCGTCCTTAAATGCGGACGAGGCCCGAGTGTCCAGGCCCACGAAGTGCGTAGAAATGCGCATCTCGGGCCTGGACGACTCAGTGGCGGAGGAACAGGTGGTGGCCGCTGTCGTCAGGACTGGGGGGTGCTCTGCCGAGCAGGTTAGGGCAGGCACCATCCGTCCTGGCTTCACGGGGATGCGAGCCGTAACGGTGAGCTGCCCCGTGTCGGCGGCCAGGAAAATCGCCGGGGAGGGCCAAAGGTTATTGGTGGGCTGGGTATCCGCGCAGGTCAAACTGCTCGAACCCAAACCTCTGAGGTGCTTCCGCTGCCATGTGGGCAACCACGTGGGAGCTAAATGCACCTCGGAGGTGGACCGCAGCGATCACTGCTATCGCTGTGGTCAGCCCGGTCACAAGGCCGGCTCTTGCGAAGCCACGCCGCACTGCGCCGTATGTGCGGCGGCTGGCAAGCCGGCCGAGCACCGGATTGGGAGCAAGGCCTGCGTCCAACCCGCCAAAGGCAAAGCCAGGGGCAAGCCCTCTGCCACCGCTGTCACCGCCACGGCCGCCGCTACCGCTACTACTGCCACCGCCGCTGCCGCTTCCACCGTCGTCGCCACCACCGCCGTTGATGCCGTGGCAGGGCCCTCACGCGGGGATCGGGGGGGGGGCTAAAATGGACTGCCAATAGGTCCATTACGCCTCCTCCAGGCGAACATCAACCACTGCGCCGCAGCTCAGGATCTGTTGCTCCAGAGCATGGCGCAGTGGTCGATTAACATCGCCGTGGTCGCTGAGCCGTACTTTGTCCCGCCCAGGGATGACTGGGTGGAGGACCTGAGCGGCTCAGTGACCATAATTTCGTCGGCCGCCGCCGGTACCCCGTCCCTCGAGGCCGTCAAGAGGGGACCGGGTTGCGTGGCAGCACGGTTCGGGGAGATTGTCGTGGTAGGAGCGTACTTCTCCCCGAACCGAACTCTCGCCGAGTTCCACAACTCCCTTGGGGAGTTGAGAGTCGTCGTCGTCGGGTACCATCCCCTCCCCGTGATCGTCCTCGGGGACTTCAATGCCAAGAACGTGGCTTGGGGTTCCCGGTTAACGGACACACGGGGCAGGATGGTGGAGGACTGGGCTCTGGAGTCGGGCCTGGTCGTCCTAAACCGGGGTTCTGTCCCCACGTGCGTGCGGATGCGGGGCGAGTCAGTGGTGGACATTTCGTTCGCCAGCCCCGCTCTGTCGCCGCGTGTCATTGACTGGCGCGTCATGTAGGGGGTGGAGATCTATTCCGATCACCGGTACATCCGGTTTGACGTCTCCGCCCAGACCTCGGGCACGCCGGTCAGACAGACCCCGAGTGGTCCGCGGTGGGCGCTGAAGCAGCTGGACCGGGAGCTCCTCCTGGAAGCCTCGATCGTGCAGGCCTGGGTGTCATCACCGGACAGGCCTGCCGACATAAACGACGAGGCGGAGTGGTTCCGGGAGGCCATGTCCGAAATCTGTGACGTGGCAATGCCCCGGGTCCAGCCCGGACGTGCTCAGCGCCAGGTGTACTGGTGGTCGCGTGAGCTGACGGCTTTACGCGCGGCGTGCGTTGCTGCGCGCCACCTGTACGCCAGGCACCGCAGGCTCCGTATCCGCCCGCCGGATACGGAAGCCATTGAGGCGGAGCTGTACGCAGGATACAGAGCGGCGAAGACCGCCCTCCAAGCGGGGATCGAGCGGGCCAGAGGACTGGCCCGCGAGGAGTCGCTGGAGACTCTGAACAGAGATCCGTGGGGACGCCCATACAAATGGGTGAGAGATAAACTCCGCCCATGGGCTCCCCCGCTGACGCAGAGTCTCCGGCCCCAGCTCGTGGAGGACGTGGTGAGCGCTCTGTTCCACTCGCGAGGGGAACATACTCCCCCGCCCATGGCTCCGCCTCCTGCGGTGCCCGATGCGGACCACACCAGGGACGACGACGACGATACTCCGGAGGTGACCGAGGTAGATCTGAGAGTGGCGGTACGTAGGCTGAGTGCCAAAAATACCGCCCCAGGACCCGACGGCTTACCTGGAAAAGCCTGGGTTCTGGCCTTAGAGGCTCTCGGGCCTCGACTTCGGGGGCTCCTAAGCGCATGCTTGGAGAGGGGCCAGTTCCCACTTCGTTGGAAGACGGGGAAACTGGTCCTCATCAAGAAGCCGGGGCGCCCGGCGGACTCTCCGTCCGCTTACCGGCCCATCGTGCTGCTCGATGAGGTGGGCAAGCTCTTTGAAAGAGTAATTGCAGACCGCCTTGTCGGGCAGCTGGTTCGAGTGGGGCCGGATTTGACGGAGAGCCAGTATGGTTTCCGCAAGGGGCGCTCTACGGTGGATGCCATCATGCGCGTTCGAGCCCTCACGACGGGGGATGCTGTTGCCCGGGGTGGGGTAGTCTTGGCGGTGTCTCTTGACATCGCCAATGCCTTCAATACCCTGCCTTGGAGTTGCATTAGGGAGGCACTCCGGTATCACCGGATGCCGACCTACCTCTGTCGAGTGGTCGAGGCCTATTTGACGGACAGGGCCGTCATCTACCCCGGTCACCACGGAGAGTGGAACCGGCGAGAGATGTCGTGCGGTGTCCCACAGGGATCGGTCCTGGGACCGCATCTGTGGGACATCGGCTACGACTGGGTGCTGCGCGCCGACCTCCCTAGCGGCGTCAGCGTGGTTTGCTACGCTGACGACACGCTGGTCCTGGTGCAGGGGAGGTCGCATGAGGCGGCGGCCGAACTAGCGACACGTTGGGTTGCGACAATCGTCGAAAGGATCCGGCAACTGGGACTCGAGGTGGCCTTGCACAAGTCCGAGGCCATGTGTTTCTATGGTCCTCGGAACGCGCCACTGTCGGGTTCCCAGATTACGGTGGGAGGGGTTCACATCGGTGTCGAGTCGACGATGAAGTACCTGGGACTCGTCCTCGACAGCCGGTGGAACTTCGTGGAGCACTTCCGACGTTTGGCTCCCAAACTGGATAGGGCTGGGGCTGCTTTGAAGCGGCTCCTGCCCAACCTGGGGGGTCCAAACGCCTCCTGCCGGAGGCTTTACGCGGGGGTCGTGCGGTCCATGGCCCTTTACGGGGCACCGGTGTGGGCGCGTTCATTGAGGCTGCGACCGGCCCGGCGGTTGAACGCGTCCCAAAGGGTCATGGCCATCAGGCTGGTCCGGGGATACCGCACGGTCTCCCGTGAGGCGGCGAGCCTCCTTGCCGGACTACCGCCATGGGATCTGGAGGCGAAAGTCCTCGCGCACATGTGGGAGTTGCGCGAGGAGGCGAAACGCCGGGGAGTAACTCCGCTGCCGCGAGAAATCACGGCACAGCGGACAGAGCTCCGGCGGGATCTCATGGCGGCA
Source organism: Agrochola lota (assembly GCA_947364205.1). NCBI lineage: Eukaryota > Metazoa > Arthropoda > Insecta > Lepidoptera > Noctuidae > Agrochola > Agrochola lota. The sequence goes on along the minus strand of OX376223.1, from coordinate 7,773,350 downwards.
TGGAGTGTGCGATTGTCGCAACCCAGCGCTGGGCACGCCACAATTGCGGCGATAAGTCCCCTCTTTGAGGAGTGGCTTGAGAGGCGCCATGGCGTCCTCACCTTCCGCCTGACGCAGGTCCTCACCGGACACGGTTGTTTCGGGAGGTTCCTGTTCCGCGTAGGGCGGGAGGAAACGCCCGGGTGTCACCACTGTGTGGATCGCCCGGAGGACACGGTGGAGCATACGGTGGAGGTCTGCCCGGCTTGGGCGGAGCACCGCCGTGTCCTCACGGAGGCGATCGGCGGCGGCGATCTCTCGCGTCCGGCCCTGGTTCAGGCCATGGTTCGGAGCGAGAGTGCATGGGAGGCCGTCACCTCCTTCTGCGAAGCAGTTATGCTCGCGAAGGAGGAGGCGGAGCGCGCGAGGGAGATGCAAGCTGCACGCCCTCGCGGCCCTAGTCGCCGCAGGAGAGGCCCCGGGCGTCGGGAGTCCAGAGCCGACTTCCGGCCACCGTAGGCGCGGGCTTGCGGACGGTGAGCAATGGGCAGCTCGCCGTCCGATAAGGACCAGGCCCGTGTCGACGGCGCGTTGTGTTCCACGCGCGCCTCAAAGAGATGTCAGCACCAACCGACGGGGTCGAAAGACCAATGCCTGCTGGGGTTGCGGGTTTGTCCGAAAGGGATAACGCGGCCCCGGCACACAGGCAACGGAAGGAACACGGGTGGGTTTTAGTCAGTAAAAGTCTGACACACCCTCTCGCTCTGCCCAGAGCGGGAGTAGTCATTTGATGATTTCCCAACCTCAAAAAAAAAAAAAAAAAAAAAAAAAAAAAAGGTATTTGATTATGCAAACGAACTTTAATCTAATTACGTATTACGTTCTAATACGTTAATAACATGGCACATATTTCAATGTTATATTGAGTACTTGGGCGACCGAGCTCTGCTCTGGTGAAAATAGACAATGCTAGTATAAAATAGTTCATACTAATTCGTTCATATTAAAACTTACTTTCGTCGAAATCACTGTTTTCGAGAACGTGATTATAAAAAAAATAAACCGGTGTCTTTGGTTTTGTATTTTCGTTATTTGCCACCGACTTCCGAAATTTAAGTTATTTTTCACTATGTAGTGTTTTTTTTTGTAAAAAAGTTTTTATTTTTCGCTTTTTAGTAGGTCAGTTTGTAATTTATCTAAGTTACAATAGCCTAATGTTGACTACTCATCTCCTTTTACAAAATATTGCTTTGCCCGAAGCAGGGACGTTAATCGTTGAGGAGTTCTCTTGGTACTTCATCATCTCCACTTGTCCATATACATTGTGACGAGCATAAATAGCTTGGTATTCATATTAATGTAATTGAATCGCATCCCGTGAAATACTTATTATTGAGTAGTTCCGGTGGCCATCTGTGGTCTTCATCATCAGTTCCACTTCACCAAATGGTGCTTTCCGAGAGCAACTGCAAGTGTTATTATAAAAAATACCCAAATCGCTATAGGTGTGTATAATATTTGAAGAGTTCCCTCGATTTCTCCAGGATCTCATCATCAGATCCTGACCTAATGACAATGGGACCATCTCGAAGGTATACCCTTTCAAAGAAAAAAAGAATTTTGCAAATCCGTTTATAAATGACGGAGTTATGCCCGAACATACATAAAAAAAAAAAAAAATATTAACAATCGAATTGATAACCTCCTCCTTTTGGAAGTCGGTAAAAAAATATATATAATTTCGTTTGATACTCGTAGTATAGGATTTAGCAGGATTATGTTCATGCGGTAAACTCCAGTCTTTCCTAGGGGTATTGTGTTTCCCAGTAACTGGGTTTGTGAAGGTCAGATAGGCAGTCGCTCCATGTAGAATACTGGTATTCAGCTGCATCCGGTTAGACTGGAAGCCGACTCCAATATAGTTGGGAAAAAGCTTGGCAGGTTGATTGATGTTCATGCGGTAAATTGCAATGGCGTGACTTGATCGTTAATTTTTGACTTGTTGATGGTGCTCTAGCGATATTTTTGACTTGGTGATGGTGCTCTACCGATATTTTTTTAATGTGTAACCTCTTTCCTCTCGCTTGCCTACAATCCAAAGAATATACTACTCTGCAATCTGTGGGCGTGATTTCGTAAAAAGGGACGGAAGTGTGCAGCAGGAAGCCGGGGAAGCGCGCGCTATTTGATTTGACCAATTATTTTCCGAGAGGTTGTAAACAGGATGATGATGACGGTGACGCTGATGTTGATGGTGATGGTGATGATGATGATGAATATTATTCATATCACATATACGTCAGCCAAGATTTCAGATGTTACACATTATATGAGACTACAGTAAAGGCCCGAACCTTTAAAAAAAAATTGTGATAATATGAACCCTTGTATTGTAATAAATCATGAATGAATCACCACTTTTTGGAGTGTCCTAAGTGCCCGTTCACTTGCACCTTAGAAGACCTAAAGAACGCCACTGATTGTCAATCAACAGGGCAGGGACAGGGGGTCAGGGCTACCTACTGGGGTCAAACAATGTAAATATAAAGTACCATGGACATGAAAAGAAAGAGATATCCATTTTATAATAATTTACTACCAGTAATACGTACATACGGCTTCATATCAAGCTATACATTTCTAGTATAAGATGATCTCGCATTGTATAGGATTTTATCTACATAGAATAGAATACTCTTTATTATGTATACAATAAAAAATACAGATATAAATGTGGACATTTTACATAGGGTGACATAATGGGCGGTCTTATCGCTAAAAGCGATCTTTTACAGACAACCTTTGGATGGATTAAAGTAAGAAGCAGAGACAATACTGCCGGTAGTGGTACATACCTATAAGCAAGAAAGTACTTACTGTAACGTATAGTTTCAGCGCTATTCATCAAAATGTCTATTGGTTGCATGATATCTACTTGCTGAGTGAAGGGTGAGTTCGTCACAATACTCCATGGGGGTAGGATTTGAACCCTTGACCTTTGACAACTTCCCCAGCTGCTGCGGTACCTACTATTGCGACCTGTTATATTTATGTGGAAATTTTCAGGAAAAAAGAAAAGAAAAAATTGGCACATTTTTTTTTCAATGGGGAATTTTACCGTGTTATTGCAATGGGCGCAGGCGGCCGTCGTTAAGCGGGTCTACAATTTTTTGGGGATTTCATTTTGGTACAAACTTTTATTTTATTTGTTTTTGGTAATGTTATTTCAGTACCTATTTACCCCTTTTCGGATCGGTTAGGGTTTTTTTTACATATTGTATACATACTTCTGGAATATTATTTTTAATTGAGGTTTTTTTTTTCAGTATGTAGAAAACCGTATTACAATCCAAAAACAACGCGGTCACTCAGCGGGACACGAAAAGAGACTTTGTTTTATACTAATTATAGATGTAAGAAATCAGTAAAATAATGAAAAAATAAAAAGAAAAACCAAGGAGCGAAAAGTGAAAAACTTAGAAAAACTAAAACATATTCACATAAACATACGTTTATTCATACACCATGCCTATTTACATTGAAAGACTACAATTATTTACTAAATAAATAAACAGTGCGAGATTCGTCGTGGTATCACAGTCCTCCCCAGTTCAAGCGGTCATTTTCGTCGGATCGATGCCTCATTAGCTAAAATTGCTTTGAAATCGCAAGCGAACGCACTACATGATTGCGGTCAGCTGGACTACCCTTCTAAAGGCGACCTTTAACATTCCTTGTGCTTGTTTTCACCTGTTCCTTTGAGTATGTTCAATAGCAACCGTGGTTTTATACTGGTGCACCTTCATTTATTTGCCATCGTTCGTGACCTTTGAATAGCCTTTGAATAGCAATAGTATTGGTATTCTCATCACACAATTCCACACACGCGATCCAGGTTATACCCAGCAGCAGCTTGAAATTGGTTTCCAATACAACGAAACGCTGTAAAATATTCAGCCATATTCCGTCCAGAACCTAATACAAATCCATTTCAGTCCATCAATTCCAGTTTGTTGCCATTACGCTTCTACCGTTCCACAGCACTGTTTCTCTAAACTACTGTTTACGGTAAGTCCCTGTGTGTTTGCTTGCGAGTTCTAAGCGATTAACTAAGTGAGTATAGAGTGAGATCAGTAGTGGTAGCCGTTTCCATTGCCGCCGCTGCCTGAACCGGATCCACCGGAGCCGGAACTGCCGCCGCCGCCATTGTAGGACCCCTCGCTGAAATAGAAGAAAAATACAATTAGTCTGTACGGTTGTATAATCCACGTGCATTTTTATTCGCACCTAAGTAAATCTGCCTAGCCTTTTCCCAACTATGTTGGGGTCGGCTGCCAGTCTAACCAGATGTAGCTGAATACCAGTATTGGATTCAGCTACATCTGGAGCGACTGCCTACCCAACCCTCTGCAACCCTGTAACTGGCTAATGCCAGTTACAGGGTTGCGGAGGTCAGATAGGCAGTCGCATAGGCAGTATCGTATTAACGATACCCCTTGGTAAGACTGGTTGTCAGACTTTCGGGCTTCTGACGACCCGTAACTGCTTATCGTCCTTTCCGAGGCACAGAGGAGTCTCGGTATGTAAAGATGGTCACCCATCCACCGACCAACCCCGGCAAGCGTAGCTTAACCTGATTGATCGATCCGTGCGGCTGTTATTACTTAACCACGAGCTCCTCCGCACCTAAGTAGTGGTATGGAAATATTTTGCCTCTAGAGTATCAATTTCAAAGGAAAACTCATAAACTTTGTGAAGCAACAATGACGTAAAATGCAGATACTAGTATGATCTTGAAAATGTTCTCTCTAGTCTTTTGAATCTTCCTGTTTAAGTAAGATAATCTTAAATAGGTAGGTATTCCTTTGATGATAGCACGCAGATTTAAAATGTTCACTATAAAATCACATCTGCTGGCAATACTTGTTTGGAAACGCCCTTTGTATACATACGTTTTGCTTGCCGTGAGAAACTACGGGTTATTCGCCGTGTATACGCACCGGCTTCAGTGTTGTATGGAAGCTTGTAGACGGATACGTTTTTTCTACGGCGCGGTTTATACGCCGTACCGAGAAGAAACCGTGCCGTAATACACAAAGAGCCAAGTGACTGTATTTAGGTGTAATAAGTTAGGCAATTGTTTATTTTTTTCAATGTCAGTCTCAGTACACTCAGTTCTCCGATTCGTACCATTTTATTTCACTTTTAAGACGCAACTTTCGAGTTCAGTGAAGTTTTTTAGTCCTTGACGAAGTTTAAGAAGTCTGAAGCTCACCTCTGTAACTGTTACAGTCGCTCTTATTAGATAACTTAGTCTTTAAGAATAAATAAATAAATAAATGTATTTTCTTTCTTTCTTTCTAAGAATATTTTCCTTGTTAGAGTGTCCTCTTATTAAAAGGCGACACAGAAATTGTGTTTTTTTTTTGAGTTCTTTGTCGAGAAATATGTATTTAATTAATTATTTTGCTGATCAAAATAAGTTGCAGCAATATACATAAAAATAAATAGTTTAATACTCTTTAGCACAAAGCTTACACGTGGAACCATAATACTCATAACAGCTTTCACTGTACAAGCCATTAAAGTAACAAAACAAGATTAACTTGCTACTTACGATCCGGGGTTACGCTTGTTGAACTCAATGGAGCGGAGGATTTCTTCGGGGATGGGAGGGGGTGTGGGAAGGTGGGGACCAACGGGGTGGAAGCCGTTCTCGTCGGCGGTGTAGGTGAGCGAGATCTGCTGGCCGTCGGGGGTCTTGAACGAGAAGCCACCTTCAGCAGTCACGGCGGGACCTTCGGGACCCTGCGCACTAGGGGAGCCGCTCTCATGCGCTGATATGCCGTTGCCGGTTTCGTAACTGAAAAGAGAAGGTAAAAAGAGTTAGGTTCACGTTGGTTGTTACATCTATGATTGTCGTTAATTTGTCGTTGGATTTACTATTATTTTTAATGTCAGAGTGGTACTTAGAATAGTGCCTTGAGGCGTTTCTACGATTCTTTATGTTATCGGCCGGATAAATGGTTTAACTTTCTCCACAAAGATTTATGTGAAGTTAAATCCTTCTTATAACGAATTGAACTAACACGTTTTAAAAACAGTATTCAAAATCGAATAAAATCTCACTCAAAATGGTAAGTTCCATCGCCATTGTTGACATTCTCGAACTTGGTGATGGGTATTTGATTGCCGCCACCGCTTCCGCCGCCAAAAGATCCGCCGGATCCGCCTGATCCTCCAAATCCGCCGCCACCTCCCGCTCCGCCGCCACCGGCGCCAAATCCGCCGCCTGCACCACCACCGCCGCCACTACCGGCGCCTCCGCCAAACCCGCCACCAGGCCGCGGGGGAAGGTACTGAGGCTCTAGACGACCACATGATCCGATCGCTATCAGCGCCATGGAGAAGATCAACTGTAAATAAAATAATGTTTTAAATTCGTTATCAATTTGAAGAAAATCGTAGTGCAACTTTTAAGAGCGTAGAATTTATCAAGCAAATTTCTTCGAAGGCAATGTAAAGTAAGAATTAAGTTAGAAAGCTTTCTACAAAAAAGTAAAGGTTGGAATAAAACTAATAAAACGAATGGAAATAAGTTTGAGCAAAAATTCAGGACCGTTTCAGGTAATCCACAACAAAACCTTTATTTGTAATGTTTGGCTTCACGGAAAAAAGGAATTATTCAGGATTGAATCCGTTGTTGAATATATCCCGGATTTAAACATCGTTGTTTTTTAAAAAAGGATCACTACAAGCAGGAGCACCGTATCTTCATGGACTTACCAGTGAAGTAGTCATGTCTGCTGTTTCTAATTATTTTGTACGAGTGAACAGGCGCTCTTTGCTGTTCAGCTGTTTGCTGAATACTGTTAGCGAGGATGTGCCTCGTTTTATATTGCTCCGGTTTGCCCTTTCTCGGTTGCTTCACCTTGTGCGTGCTCCGCCGATATCGCGAGTGCATCCGCGCCTCGTTGCCCCACGCCTCAATCTCACAAACATTTAGCTAACCTGGAATTCCCTTTACGGATGTTTTCCTTTACAAAAGCCAAAGCCTTTCAATTTCCCTAGAGTTGGTTCCCATACATCGAATCGTTCCTCCACGTGTACATATGAGTCATTATAATGTGCTAACTCGTTGCGGCACCCACTACTTCTCACTTGCGAAAGCTTACAATTTCATGATTAAGTTGCGTTAGCTATTTCCATTAAGATTTTCTTAATGGTGCATACTGGACTAATACGAATATGATGTGTTACTGTCTTAATAAGTTGAAGTTTGATCGACTGTATGCTAATATGGGAAAATATTTACTTCACCTTTTGTGACAAACATCAGACCGGAGACGCTTGTAAAGAATTCAAACAGGTGCTTGATATACACAGTAGTCTAACATTTATATGTTTTAAGTTGTATATCGGTGTGCTTAGATCTAGTTTCTAGTTAAACTTGACTGCGATGCAAACAAACATCTGTTACATTCCTTTGGATGAACTTAACTTTTGCAATAAGAACTGCAATACAAACGCAAAGTTAACGCCTTATCTGAACTCTATAAAACTTGGATAATGAATCCAGAAGCTTTTTAGTTTCAACTTCATTATGATAGGTATATTTATTCTTTTCTTTCGTGTCTATTATTTACTTACATTATAATTCTTAACATGCTTAAATTAAATATAGGTTCCTAAATACTTTTAAATATTATGTTTCATACATACATGGTACATAGTTATTTAACACTTTCGACTGCACCCACTTTTCATAGAACTCATACGCCATGCCGTTCACTTTGCACATATTGGAAGTGAACCCTCCGGGAGGGTTGCCAGCATTACGTTTGCGTTAAAGTTAACCATCGCGGACGGTCAACTGCATTTGGTTTAAAACCGTGTAAAACACTGTAAAACGAAGTAAAATTGTGTTTTCAGGGGGTCTTGTCACTATACGTAGTTTTCAACCTTTTCATTTTTTTTTGTGAATATTAGTAACCGTCAATAAAAGAAAATAAAAAATATTGGATTTTAAAACCAACGCATATACTAATAAATCTTGTTAGAATTCACATCAGGGGCTCCCGGCATCCCATATGCAACTAGGTGAACACTCCAGGAGGGCTCTCGGCACTGAACGTGTTAAGTTAATTTCAATCAGTGATAGATAACTGCTGCCTAGGACCCGTATTATCATCACTTAATAAATTTTTCAGGAGAGCTCAGCACGTGAAAGGTCTCAAAAGACTAAGGCACTTGGTATAAAATGACTGACGAGATAGAATTTTATGTCTCATAGGACCAAAATGACCAAAGCCAAAATATTATAAACTATTTTCACCAAAGTGACCATAACCAAAAAAGGTTGGCCCTATAATTTTCATAGTTTTAATCTCAATCTAAAACCTCACCGGGCTCTTAGCCTAGCGAACATTACCGCCATACCTTGATTCCCATTTCCCAATAAATGAAAGTAGGTGTACCAATTCATTGTTGGTTTTGCCGATGGGAACTTTCAATTTCAAACTAGTGGGTGGTAAAACGTTGGTTTTGTGTAAATGTCACATAGCATTGAAGTTCGAGTCCGTGACCGTAGTGCGCCTGCGCTCCTCTCGCGTCAACGACTATTACTTGAAAATGATCTTGTTCCGATCCTGCGGCGGAGTCGGTAGCTTCTTGCGAAATAATAGTCTTTTTAGTATAGAACGGAAAATAATGGACAATATTAAGTATTTTTATTTGTGCTTTTGTAGTTTCGTTAGGTGCGTTTTATTATGTAATAATAATAATATAATTATGATCGGGTAGATACAGGTTTTTAGCGTGGGTATTTCTTTTTGCGCGAAAAATAACCTAATTAATTTACAAATTAATGTTAAAAATATGGCCTTTAATATTTTTTTGGTATTAAGAAATCACTACCTGCCTACCAACGTGGAAAAATGGCTTGAAAACTGTATCACAGAAAGTTCCACTGTAGAACATTACAGGGCTGGTTGAAGACCACAAATGACAAAATCAGGACAATGATGTTGCACAAATACACAGAGATGTATCTATAAATTTTAACAGATATCATCAATTTTAATTGAAAACGTGTAAAACCCAAGTACCTATACGTTATTATAGATATTAAACGCTGTGCCGTCCAGATTTTAATTGGTAATTAGTTACAAGCTCGTAAGGGGACGGCTATTGTAAACGAAGCTAAGCATGATGGATGACGATGAGACTTTTAGCTTATTAATTAACGTGACATATACGAACGACCTATAAAACATCTAGTTGACTCCACTTGCATAAGGTAAACAGAACATTCTTAAAGTTCATACGTTTACTACAGCACGGCTATGATTTGAAGCGGATTAAATTGGAAGAGTCGAAACACCCACTCTGTTCGAGAGCGTTTCACTTTCAGTGTGAAATAGTTTTAAATTTTATCTACATACTGAAAAGACCAGGTATCACTTGAAAAGCTTGAAAGGTCTCGAGGCCGCCCGTGGTTACGCGAACAGCCGCGCGCCACGCGCATCTTGTCGGTGGTTCTGCCTGCGGCTACCAGCGGCGACGCGAGGCCGCTCACGGCACCGCGGGCGGCCGCGCGTAATGTAGGAACTAAACTAGTCAAGAGGAGACTAGGCGCGTGGGATCTGGAGGTCGCGCGAGTACGCCAGCGGCCAAAAGCGGCGACGCTGGCAGCTGCTGTCGGCCGCTGGTAGCCGCTGCCGGCCGCTGCCATTCCGGTGTGACTCGGCCCTTATGGTACCTACCGACGCACGCAGCTATTAGGCGCAATAAACTTAGGTAATTATTTCGTTTTTTTGTATCAAAAAGCCAGAAAAATATTGAAATGTTTGTCCTAAACCCCCAGGTGATTCACCTATTCCATCACCTGTAAATGGCCGCCTCTAATATCTTCGAGATAATAAGATCGGCCTCGATCACAGCTAGCATTTGACATGATCTGTATTATAAGAATATTACCAAGATTACCTACGGTCGACTGTCACTATCACAAACTGGAAAAACCTGCTGGAGCAAAGAGGAAACCTTTTTAAACACGAAAATTCATACCAAAATATAATTGCGGCAAAGACAAATATGAAAAATAAAGGCTATTCCTTAATTTTATTAAGACAGCATGTTTAGAGACTGTTCAGACTAATGGCGAAAATACACATGCCTGTAAAATGAAGCAGTTGCTTGCATGCCAGTTACACTGTGCAAGTAAGGGCGATGCCTCATTAGTGCTTTGCGTCGCGTCGTCGCAACGGATCTACGCATTGTATGCGTTGTGACGACGCATGACATCGCAGCGTAAGAGGACGACACACGCACCTCAGTAAGTCTCCACAATGGATTTGAACAAACGTTTGCCCCTCTAGCAGTGGAACACTGTCCGTCGTCGCACCGCTTCGCTTCGTCTCTCGTCCGCCGATCCGTTGAAACGTCGCGTCGAGTGCGACGACGCAACGCTTTAATGTGTCATGTCATTTAAAATATATGAAACGACGCCTCGTTGACGCTGCGACGACGCAACGCAACGCAACGAACTAATGAGGTAGAGCTCTATATGTCAAACTGTGTACACACGGCTACACATCAAGCTATACATTTCCAGTATAAGCTGAACTCGCATTGTACCGAAATCCTATACAATACGAAATCAGCATTTAACAGGAAATTATAGGTTAATGTATCCACAGTGTGACATTTACTTCCACAGTGTAACTTGCCTGTTACTGTTCAAGCTACTGCTCCATTTTACAGGCATGTGAATTTTCGCCTTAAGTTTTGGTGGCCACATGTCACATTTTCCTGAGAAAAACTGATGTGGGTAAATGATGTAACTTACCTACGCGTGCATGCGCATGCGTGTAAGAGTAAGTACCTACGTACAAAATCTGTGAATGTGGGTAAAAATAATAAGGAGTATTCGGGGTCAAATTAAATTAGTTAGCGAAACTCCGGAAACTTGATGGTACCGATATCTAAACATGATAAAACTTAATTAGGTACTCTAATTACTTGTTTTTTTTTTCGTTTAGCTGCTGAATTATTATATATTCCCAGAAGAAAAATAACTGAAACAACAAACTAAAATGATAATAATCAATCGATTAAAGGTCTTAAATATGTCTTTAAGATAAAATCTTCATTGAAACCTATAAAACATAAAATATTAGGTTCATCATTATATCTTATCGCACTTCAATATATCATGGCAAAGAGTCTGAAATACCTGCGGTGAGCGGGTTGAGGCATCGCCCGCGGCTGCTGAGTATTTGTGCACTTTAAATGTAATGCCTGATGAGAAATATCAATCGATAAATCCAAGTATATGAGTGCTAAATGTCTAAATAATAATCAATAAGATTAAGTACCTAAAACCAACAAAAAAGGTACATTTTGATGTTCATTACATGTAGATAGTGCCTGGAGGCAGAGTAATAGTATCTGTCTTCCTTTTCGTTGAATAACAGCAGTAGGTATTATAATTTCCGCCATGAGTGCGGTATTATCCCTTGCATCATTAATTTAAAAACAAATAAACCAGTCCAGACATAGATGACAGCCAAGATTCAATAACCGCAGATCATAATAAAAATAAAAACAAAGAGACAAGACAATCGGGTAACCAGAAACTTGCGCCGCGCGCCGCTCGGCTCGATCAGCGGCGCTCCGAGAATGCAATCAACGCTGCAGACTACACTCCAATTGGATTTCAAATAATAATTTCTTCTAGACATGAACTAGTAAAATCTAGATTTAACCCGAAGTGGTCAGTAAAAACTGCAATTTTGTGAGAATAACATAGTGTTAGCAGACGATGTAAAGACTTCTTAGGACGTTAAACGTTATGATTATGATTCGACGTCTGTGGCTGGGAACGTTATTGTAATTTCGTAACATCGTACCTCCGCAGCTTCCTATAAGGGCGAAGTCACAATGAACCTTTGATTGGCAAAAACATAGCTGCTTGCAGACAATGGGAGTTCTGACTTCCATTAACACATAATCGCTTGCTTCTGATTAACATATATCAAATGATTTTTAATTACTTAGGAGAACGCGAAAAGCGTGATTTTAGAATCAATATTAATTAATGCGCATGTACTTAATATTATAGGCCATAAAAAAAAAAAACCTATAAAAAGACTAACAGAGATGTTGTGTAATGGACCTAAATACGTCGACGATATGGGTTGTGTCGCCCTTCAATATAATAGCTTCACCTTTTCAAGTTCTTTTTAATAAATTGGTTATCGAACACAGACAAAGTGGGTGACAAAGTACGATGTCCATTGTCAACAAACTACGATCAAGTGTAAAACGTTGCAGGTTCGCAAGTAGGTAGCAGGTACGTTCACTGCAGCAAATCGATAAATGTTATAGCTTTTAGATTCTATGAGTTAAGAGCATTTATCTTAAAAGTTGGCAAAGTCGCCAAAAGCTGTCAAAAATTTACCTGTTTTGATTATATTAGCAATATTACTGTATGGAATAACTAGCGAACTAGAATATAAATAATGAATTGCAATTATAACATTGAATTTGATGTTGTACCTGTTTTAGGTGTAAAAAAGGCATTTAGTTACCAAATACTTGTTTACATCTTAAACTAAATATTTTGTGTAACGATATTAATTATTGCATTTCATAATCAATATTCTAGTTCGCTAGTTAGCCACATTTCTTTTTTCCATCCAATAATATTGCCAAATTGATAAAAACAGTGAAATATTAATCTATTTGCGACGTTGCCCAATTTCAGAATAAACGTTCTTATCCTATTATCTATATTTTTGAACCCCTTTCCAATAATGTGAGAAACTTCACCGCGGGTTGTCTCGACTTTATGATGTTTAAAGAATCCAAGAACTCCTATCTACCTACTACTTACTACTGGGAAATTAAAATATTCATGTAGCTTTTACATTCGACCTAAGTTTTATGAATAAAAAAACAAAAGAAAACTAATCTATTCGGAAGAAATTGATTTTATTCAACGCTTGGCGGTGCTCATAAAAGCCACAATTTGATTGTTTCGAAATGCTTCCACACTGGGGTACGTCGAAAAGGGTCGGCAACACGCAGATTTCTTTAGAGAAGTAATTTTATGTGTGTGACCTCTTGGGGTTTCGTCCCAGAATAGTTCAAGCCAATTCGGTCATCCTATCCCATTCAGAGTTGTAAGCTCAAAGGTATTTCAGACTCCGTACGCAAATAAAACAAAGCTTTATTGTTTATTCTATCTTGGGAACCTAACAAAAAAGAGAATAATTTCCTTTTTAATGTTAAGCTAACGCTCGCAGAGTGAAGTGTGATATCTGAATGTCTTTTCTATGCAAATCGTATTAACTTTCCGGTCTCTGGTGGGCTTTTTGAACTTCAACCTAATCTGCCAGCCAAATGAAAAATTAAAAATGTAATACCTCATTTCATGGAAGACCTTAACACAAAAATGAAAATAATAAACAACGAAGTATCTAATGGCTGTAAACTTGTTCATTTGTCCCTAAACGTAATTTAACTTTTCGCAGCCTGAGACCAAATAAAAAACCAAGACAGAGCGCTGTCAACAGTGACATGAGGCCGGTTTCGTAAACATGTGTGCACTTAGTGAGGTGTAGTTTGATTATAAATGGTTGTGCATGTGTGCGTGTAAGAGTGTATGCACAGAGCGGAGGTGTAGTCTTGGCATGCTTCACTATCATTATTTATTGTTCGCAGCGTTATGTCTTGGTTTTTTTTATTAGGTCTGAGTCCGCAGCTACGTAACCTACGAAATGGAATCACAAAATACGAGTATACCTAATAGTACATAGTTCTTTCTTGAAATACGATAGTTGAGGCTAGAACAGAACCAATTTTTTGTTTTTTTTTCTCAAATATTGGTGCATTATTTGTTGCTTTTAAAATTTTACTCGCCAAACCAGTTTGATGGCAAGATTTGACAGACTTTGGTTAAGTTCAATGTATTCCTAAAGTGCAAGATTGGTAAGATGTTGAAGTTATGAATAAGAAGTTCATAACGATCTTTGGTACAGCGTAGACTGCTGTAAATATGGGCATTCTATAATTCGTTAACCTGAATGTTACCCGATATCTTTGAACCTAATGATGATAACTATTAATAAGTAATTAAATGTAATGTTTTACCCGAGTCCAAATGCATGACGAAAGTCGTAAATGTGAACAATGCCATCTGTATGATGAATATTGTTAGATCATTACAGAACAAGAAGCATAAACCTGAATGTTTTCCTTTCCCTGGTCATACTGGTCAACGTTTAGACGGATTCTCAATAAAAGTTGCTGTTGTGTTTTGTAATCACCGAGTAGCTATAGAACACTATAATGCAACAGTTTCTCATCAATGTTATGTGCGCAATGTGAAGACTTGAAGCGGTTTTTTTTTGGAAAAATCTATGATTCTGTCTGGGCAGAACGGAGGGTTAAGTTGAACTCCTACCAAATAAAGCCCCCACGGTGATTCTCCTGCTACACTGATTCGGGACAGGTGGAGTCGGATATCTATAAGTCGGTAGACACCGCACCAACTACGCGCCCTATACTAACATTTTCAGTGTCCTAAAGCTAGGCAAAGATCTTACTCGTATTCTCTAATAACATAATTATACTGTACAAGTGCAAGATATTATTATTTTACGACAATAATAATTACTTTATGATGAACACATGCCGTCTTATTCCAAAACACGGTCTAAATTTGGTACTGGGATTAGTACTAGCTTTAGTACCATGACTAAATAAAACGTTATTATAAAATGAAGTTTATCACTAGTTCCAGAACTATTTATGGTACTAAAGTTAGTCCGCCGAGTCCCCTAGTTTATCTTTGGTACTAATTTATTTGACGTTTGCGTTGATTATTATTGTTTGTCAATTTATATAAAAATCGTTAAAAAATTATATTATTATGATTGACTTGATGGATTTGGAAGATTTGGTTATGCTGGAAACGTCTCGGAGATTTTACAGACATCAACATCGTGTAAATCCTTTTGAATTGAGTGACGAATATTTTAGAATAAGTATTGGTTCACAAAAAGGTTTTGGAAAAAAAATTGTGGATGTTTTACGTGAGGATTTATCCCACGACCCTCGAGGATGCCCATTGAATCCTGAAATGCAAGTGGTTTGCGCAATACGCAACTGGGCTCGCCATTAAGTATGTAAGTACATAGCCTTGGTCAATGCTAACCTAACATTAGACAAAATCCAAATAATATACTAATATTATTGTTTTATTTTTAGGTTCAAGACGATACAGCTGATTTACATGGTGTGTCTCAGCCAGTGGTCAGCAAAACATGTAAAAAGGTAGCAGATGTCTTGAAGATTTATAAAAATGCCTATTACTCTAAATAAACAGGAGGAAAGCATTAGGAAGTTCCCCAGTATTGCTAATTTTCCTACAGTAATTGGACCAATAGAATGAACTCATATAAGAGTAAAGAAAGTAAATGCTGATGGGAGTCAGTTATATATTAATAGAAATGGTTTTTCTTCATTAAATGCTATATAAACTATATATGAAATTTGTTTTTTTGTCTGTACCGTACCTCTGTTTCGTAACAGCGTGTAGCGTCGCGATCCAAGAACGGTAGTTTGAACGCCCGTTCGGTACGGTACGGGTGGTACGGCGTCCTCACCGTACCGTACCGACCCGCGCCCGATTCGCACCCGCCTTGTGTATGTATTGAGCTTTACAGTTAGGTATATTAAGAACAATGGATACAAATAAGTGCATTTATTTATTTATATGTAAAGGACGTAACATAAACATGCGTTTAAAATTACGCGCGCCGCCGCCGTATGTAACTCGCTGCACTTCACCCTACAGGTTGTTTAGCAAGCTCACGAGCGCCCAGCGCCCGTCGCCGAATCTCTGGATGTTTTTTAATAGATATTTCAAGTTCGATTAGTGGAATTGATAATATTCAGGAATTATTATTAATAAAATATGTCCTTTCGAGTCGTTTATCCCAAGAGAAACGTCACTCATGTTTATTCAGTCAACTTGACAGCTTTTTGCCAACTAACGTTTCGTTCACAAAAGAAACCTCAACAGAGATGTTACAAAAAAAATGACAACTTGAATAAAAAAAGCGCATCAAAAGTAAAAGTTTTGCTTGTTCAATATATTGTAACCTAAACGAAGAACAATTTAGGACATATTTTGGCATTAATAAATAATTATTTAACCATTTCAAGTGTTATTACAATATCAACATTGTAATAATAATAGAGAAACAGAACGTTGCTTCAAATAAAGCCTGCGTGAACGAATGAAAGAATGCCATTTTTGTTTCTAGTTAGTTAGTACCAAAGAAGGTTCATGGTTCAAATAATATCGACTTATTTGAACCATGAACCTTCTTTGGTACTAACTGCGTAAAAATCCTAGACCTTTTAGCCTTGGTTTAAACCATTACTTATGCAGTTTTTTGTAATAAGACGGTTGAAGTTTACTATTACAGCCAATTAATTAGTAATGCATATTAAGCCTAATTATACATGCTCACTTATGTTTATTTATGGTTCATTCTGCACTTAAGTAGAAGTTATAATGGTTAAGTTATTTACTATTCTGCTCAAGTTGTATAAATTAAATGATGGATGTTACCGCACTCATTAAGTTGCAGCTTCACGATACGTTTATGTTGTAAACCCTGTGCTGTGTTAATTGGACTTATGTGTCTATATTAGCACAGTTACCAAGTGATTGCTCTATAGATAATAATAAATTGTTTCAGGCTTATATTTGTGGAACATAAAAAGTGCTATATGCTGAAATACTTTCATATTTGTAATACTAATCCGTGGACGTAAGACTTAGGCATACTCATTAAGCGTAGTCCCACGCACCGAAACAAGGGACCGTAAAAAATCACGTTTTAGCGTTGTAGACTTGTAGTCCTATAAAGGTACGAGTCAGTAGGTACTTGAACGTGTGGGCGACGAAACAGACGCTTACCGAAAAACAAAGCCCCTGTTTATGCAGTGACGTACATAAATAATTTTAAATATTTATATGTTTTATTCCTAGTTTAGTACCTTTGTTTGAGTTATTTTGTAAGTCAGGACCTGTATGCCTACAGGCAACTTTTGGAAAATCAAGAACTTCATAAATCCAATTACAAATGGTTTTACTAGTAGATATACAAACGTTTTACTAGCAGATATACAATGCTGCCTATGTGCATGTGACCGCCCGTATTTTTCTGAATATTCATGAAGAATGATCGAAAATTAACTTTCAAAGTCTATCTTTAATTTTCTTATTTTATTTTCAATATCCCTCTATGATTATATGGACTTACACTTGTGTTTTTTAAATAAATACTGTTTTTTTTTGGAAAAAAATATCTTCACCTCTGGTTTTTTTCCATTGTCGACAAATTTTAACAAACATTTTTAGTTATTCAGATAATATAACTCACAAGCTTTTAGAAATAATAAACAGAATCCAAATCGAGCCACCATCGGAGATATGGAAAAAGCTACTCTTCAAAAAAAAAACATGGAACATATAGACCCCCTTTTAAGGTTATTTTTCATGAATGAATATTCAGAAAAATACGAAATCTCAACTTCGATGACGCAATTTTCTAAATAAAACAACATCAAATAACAATCAATTTTATAAACATTTGTGTATTGTGAGCATTGCTTTTTTTTTTTGGTTACCAACTTTTATTGTTTTACAAATACCGAGGGACGATTGCTTCTTTGTTTGCACCGTTATTACGTTAATGAAAATGGAATAAAAGCAATTCTTACCACAAAGACTCCTTGAACTTTCGACAGTCACGGAATGGGATGTATCTGTTCAAATTAGTATTTAATACCAACGAAATGCCTTTCAATACTTCGATATTTTATATTATGGATGACGATGTTGCTGGTTTGTGGCTATATAATAATAGCAGAACGGAACGATCTTCAAGGTTAAGCAACGGTTGCAGAGGTCGGTCCGTGGATTGGTGATATATCGAGACCCCTCCGTGCCTTGGAAAGCACGTAAAGCCGTTGGTCCCGGCTGTCATTCTTAGATCTTTGACAGTCGTTACGGGTAGTCAGAAGCCCACAAAAGTCTGACAACCAGTCTTACCAAGGGGTATCGTGATACCCAGTAACTGGGTTGTGGGGGTCAGTTACGCAGTCGCTCCGTGTAAAATACTGGTATTCAGCTGCACCCGATTAGACTGGAAGCCGACCCCAATATAGTCTAGGCTAAGGGGAAAAGGCTAGGCAAGTATTGAAACGCTTCTTAGTGGCCAAATCAATACGACTGAGCGTATTTTCAAAATTCTTTTATTAATTGAAATGTATTATCTATAAGATTAAATAAATAAAAAGAAAAAAAAAAAATATTTTCGTGGTTATATAGGGGTGTACCCAAATTGGCACAATGGCCTCATATGGGTGAAAATAAACGAAACACGATTTTTCAATACACAGGGTTTTCTTGCACTTCTTGCAACTCCAACGGCCTCTGATATGGCACACAGCACATCGCACTGGTTTTGGAAGCTTTTCAGGGACGTGATCAATCTCATCAATCTGTAAAATAACATTATTGGATGGTGAGCAGAACATGTGACAGTTTTAGGTAGTGTCTAGTGACACTTCGGCAGAATAGTAATTGGTCTATTGATTCTTCTGTAGCAATTACGAGCAATCGCAATGCATTTGACATATTCATCAAACATGTAAGTAAATAAGAGCCACTACAATTTTTTGATCCAATTTGTTTCTGGACATAGATTTTGACACCACTGCCACGCCAATATCCTCATGTAAAGACCAATTCATATTATATTCACGAGGTAGTTTGTGATAGCCCGACAGTATGAGTACCCCCAATAAAGTTTTCAGCTCCGTAGCAGTGACAATGAAGTTGTGCCGATTATTTTAAGAAGTTTACAAGTTGCTAAATTCAGCAATCATTGTAAAAACTTCTTCAAAAACCTGCTCTAATATTGAAACGGTTATCAAATCTTTTAGTTCCTGCTTGACGCGATTTTCGACACCTAACATATCATCAGTTTCTCTGAAGATGGTCGAGTAATTTGGTGAACACTTCCGCTAAAGCGGGAGACTGGATGACTGTTGGTGCGCAGATACAGGTGGCTGCTTTGGTTGGGCCGATCTAAAGAGAGGTGGTGACCTATTACCAGCCGAAGGTTCATCATTACTGATATCCTCGGATTCCGAAAGAGTACCCTCGTTGCGAACAAATTCCTCGATACACCTGAGACATCATTTAGTAGGGTGTGACTAAGTGACACATCATTATCCACTTGGCTCTGGTGGAATGATGGCTAAATCTTACTCCAGTTGTCGTCACTATTCTCTGCTATTGTGCTGATAGCTTCGTCTGAGCCCCTGAAGTCATTAGTGCTACTAAAATATTGCTTGCAATTCAAATTGATTCTGTAAATAGTTTTTAATTTTAGTAGACTTGTAGCCGTTGTTCCCAAATTGGCACACCAATATTTATATCATTATATTTTTATATACATGTAAAATAACTGCAATAAAATAACTTTGAATGTTAGTTTAGGGACTTATTTTATGAAAATATAAACAATATTCACGATATTCATAATCTGTAATAAATAATAATAACAAACGTACGCTTACCTGGACTGCCCTCCGGAAAACGAAATTCAGTGAATTCAAAAATAAAGTTTTTTGAACATATTAGTATAATCCGATGTTATTATTTAATGAACATACCCTCAACTTCACAACAAAGTAACACAATATTAGCTATTGTCAATACTTTATTTTTCTACCCTCATTTATTAAGTGTTCCCAAATTGGTACAGTGGTCAAGAATGGGTACGAAGCGTTTCAATACTTCGATGTTTTGTATTATGGATGACGATGTTGTTGCGGCTTTTTATGTTGGCATGTTGCCAAGTTTTAATAGCATGCCGTCTTGTTAAGCGTAAGAGTGAGGCCTCACTGGTGCGTTGCGTTGCATCGTCTACAATCGTCGTTTTACAAATATTTTTTAGTGATATGCCACATTATGCGTTGCGTCGTCGCACGCGACGTTTCAACGGTTCGACGAACGAGAGATGAAGCGGGGGAGGGTTATGTGCTGCGCTGTCGGAGCTCCGGTGCGACGACGGACAGTGTTCCACTATTAAAGGGACAGACAAATCCGTTGCGACGTCGTGCGTCGTTCGTCGCTATGTTCCGTGTTTTTACCTTTCGTTGCGATGTTGTGCGTCGTCACAATGTAGGTATGGCATACAATGCATTGATCCGTTGCGTCGACGCAACGCAACGCACTAATGAGGCCTCACTCTAACTCCGCATCAGTATGCTACTGCGAGTTGATTAATTTATTATCTTAAACGAAGTTTCTCGCATCGATGACGTAGTTCGGCCTTAGTAGACTCAGATTGATATGATAAAAGCTCAATTGGATGGTTACTCCGCCAGTTCACCAGAGTTTAATCGGTTGGCAAAGTGAACTGCGTACTTATTGCGTAACACATATAAAATCACACTAGATCGCATTTTCTTTCGTTTTGACAGTTCAGCCACGTCAATTGCGTTAAGCAGAAGAATTTATTAAACCTATGAAGCAATTGTGATTGTGATTGTTTATCTGTCATTTTGTCTATTCTTCCGTCGACAAAACCCAGTTTCTATTGTGGTCATGCTAAGCGTGCTGGGAGTGTGAAGATATGAGTCGTGACAATCTCATGTTCACTAAAACATTAATGGAGTTTCACCATGCTACCATAGGTCATCCGATGAAATCAGTGCTTGTTTTTATCTACACCAGCAACAAAACTTTTATTATAGAAGTATCAAGACTCCTTTGTAAATAAATTAATAAATGGTAAAATGTCACTCACAGATGTCACAGTTGCTGAGCTGTCAAGTTTGGGTGTCATGTAATTTAAACAATCGTGTTATTGATAATAAAGAAAATTTTCCTAATCGTTTACATTTTCATATAAAATTATATTACAATGTTAATACCGACGTGTTTAATAAAACTATGTGAGTTGGTAAGTAATTCTAGAACAATGTATCATCTGATTTAAAATAGCCAAAATGTTGGGTCATTTTTGTTCTTTATTTCTAAAAGTTTACTACAATGTTATGCTTATTAAATAAGGAACTTGCTGAGATAATAATTCATTAATGGGTACTACTTGCACCAAAACCTCACTGGATTTTTGTACACAAAACGCATCGTACTACACGTTTCCCTAATAAAGGGGTTGCCATTTACAATATAATTAGAAACAGAGAGTTCAAGTAGGCATTAGCATATTCATAGTGTCATCAAAGGAAGGCTTTGGCCAGCTGCTTCGTGAAGTTTATAAACACAGGCCCGGGGGCATCCGTACTAAAATTTCATTTTGGTTTCAATGCCTTGATCACACGCACCGAGTAGGTAAATGGGTGAGACAGTGCTCTTGGCCGAGTGTTCGGCATGTGAAAACACATCATCGAGTGCTAGGCCAAGCACTAGGCTCGGCGGAGTTATAGGGCGAGAAGGGGCGAGACGGCACTCGGACCCTGTACTATTTACTAGACCCAGTGTCCACCTCGCGCTTCCCCGCACTGTCTCGCTTGCCCACTCGGCAGGTATAAACATGCACTCGGTGCGTATTTACTGGCCACCCAGCCTGTCCCAACGGAGGCTTTGAGTGTAGTAGCTTAAGGCAGCCACAGGAAAGCCCGGTGGTCAACAACGAGAAGCCCTTCCTAAAAAAAAGAAGATACTTGCCATTCGGCACACTCACTTCGTCGGTCGTACTGGTCGCAGCACGCTACCGTTTCCAGCGACTTTGAAACGACTGACTTGGTGCCGAGTAAAAAAATGCGTGTAATCACCAACTCGTCCACCCAACTCTCTCGGCCTTGTATCCTTTTGCTGTCTCGCCCATTTACTCGGTACGTGTGATCAAGGCATTAGGTAAGGTAACAGTAACGTGTAGGCAATGTTTGCCACTTGTTTGTATTTCCCGAAGAGGTAGACTTGTGTTTAATTATACACTCACATTTCGCTTGTTACGTTTTGAACACACGTTTCTACTTCTTTTTCTTTTCGTGTATTGTATTTTTGTTATATTGTTTGAGCCTTGGTGCTTGTTGAAAGGCCTACACAGTCCTTCCATACCTATTAACACTGTTATTTTGGAAATATTGTAAAAGCCAAATTATTTTTAAAAGAGTAACTGTGGTTTCTTGCCAGCTCTTCACCATAGAAAACGACCAATTGGAACCGTGCACCTAGCTTCTGATGTTTCATAAATGCCCATGTAGGTTTATGTGAAATAAAATATTTTGATTTTGAGACCAGTAGGTGGCCACGTTGATTGCGGCATCAGTGACATTCTTTAGCGGCGAACCGACTGCAATTGATTGACAAATCCAGACTCCGGGCTAGTACTGGAAAGACAAAATACTTAGATAAGTCTTAGAACAACAAGGTTTTATCAAATAACTAGCTGCGCCCCGCAGTTTCACCCGCATAGGTCTCGATCCCGTGGGTATATCGGGATAAAAAGTATTCTTTGTCCTTTTCCAGGTCATGGTGTACTCATGTGCCAAATTTCATCCAAATTCGTTCAGCCGTTTTAGCGTGAAAGCGTAACAAACAAACTCACTTTCGCATTTATAATAGTTGTTAGGATAAAGGCCTATATAACGCACGAAATTACGCCTCTTTCAAGATGCGAGCCACACTGATTGGCTCCTTTTCTTCCGCAGGAATAATAGGCGCGAAGGCGGTCGTCACTGAGTGATTTAAATATAAATTTCTAGTACTCTAAGTACCTTGCGATATGCATATTTTTTCAACTAATCATTTAAGAATCTTAATCTTTGACTTCTTGAAGTGTTGATAATGAATTTAGTAATAATTTATTAAGCCGTGGTTGATGTCGTTGATGCCTGTTCCTTGTGATCTTACGCTTTTGGTATAGAATGGAATAGTTAGGTTGCCTTTCCACCAAAGATGAGCTAGAATGCGATATATATGCGGATAGCGAGGGATGTGTGTGCAACTAACCAATAACATCGCCTCACTGTCATAGTTTGAGCTAAGTTAGCGTTGTTATTGGTTAGTTTCACACGAATCTCTCGCTACGCATCATCGCTGATCTCTGGTGGAAACGCAAGCCTTAAGACCCTTACCTACACCCGCTGAAGTGTACAGGCCGGTATAGTAATGTTTTAAATATTCCTCCTTTCCAGATGTTAACAGCGGCATGTCTAATACTACACCACTACAGTTACGACCTTACCGACGTGCCCACACTTATGCTATGCTCAGGCACATACGTCGGCTATGTGGTGGTCCTCTCAGGGGAGATCGTCGGTGAGAATTTATTCACTGCCTTATTCAGTACCCCCTACATTGTACAACACATGTCGACATGTCCTAGGTACTTATGATTGTAGACTGAACATACATCGCATATCTTAGATATTCGATTCGTACTGTAGCTTTCATGTATTGAAATGATGGTGTTCAATACACCTAACACCCAATTGTAGCTGCATTAGTAGGATCGATAATATTTGTTCATGTTTCATATGAAAATTCTTGCACTGAAAAAGTTCAAAAGTTAATTAATTTCATGGTCAATGAGATATTTCTTACATATGTAGTAATGCTATATCGTTCCGTTTTTACTGTAGTCTATGAACATACAGTATTCAATGCAGAAGTGCCGCATTTATACTGGATTAAAATGTTCAACCTCTAACTTTTAATAATTCGTCCTTCGCGAGGCGAATACTAAATAAATAATGAGAAAACATTGCAATGCAACTTTCTTTCAAAGGAAGAAACGTAGGCAGATATGCCTGTATGTATCTTGCTTTATTAATGTTTATAAAATGTTCACTAAAATTACTTGCATGCACTTCCGTCAGAAACATCAAACGCTTTGAACTCAACGCTGCATTAATTAAATTCATAACCAGTTTGCTGAAGCTAAGGAAAGAAGTTTCGTTTGTTTATTCATGTCGCTCTGCTTAACGCTCCGCAGTTAATATATCTCAGTCTTAGCAACTTGAACATTCTAGGAGAGATGTTATTCGCGCCGCTGGATCTCGTCCAAGATATGTACTTTGGTATCCTCGGGGTCGGCTTGTTCTCTGTGAGTGGCGGCCTCGTGCTTGCAGCCAGGATCAAAACGTCGCAGTACCCGAGAACTGGTGACTGCAACGCAGCATTCCTTGGGTCTGCCCTGGCTATCCTTAACGCAGTTTTCATGCTTTTTGACCTGAGCCTGGCTTACTTGGACTCTGAGGAGTACGATGAAGAAGCCAGCGTGTAACGAGGTGAATATCTCGAATGATTGCTTGTAGAATACATTCAGTATAAGTGCGGCTATCACGATATCATGTTTGGACGTAGGAGGTACATTAGCGAATTAGCTGAACTTTATCTATATTTGTTGAGTATGTTTCAGTCACTTCCCCCACTGGCTTTTAACGAGATTATCGATTTATTTTGTACATCTATTTACCCTCTACTCTGTAGGTGTATTAATCCAAACATATATCACGTAGGTATAAATATATTTTTTCTAATTTCTAACGCTTTCATGCTGTATTCACTTCAAGAGCGTTTATTCCGAAATTGGGCAACGTTGAAATATAAATATGTCAAATATTTTGATTAATTTGGCATAATAAGTGTATATATGACTAACTAGCGAATTAGAATATTGAGTATGATATGCAATAATTATCGTAACACCGAATATTTAGTTTTACATGTAAAAAAAGTATTTGGACAAAGTATTTGTACCGGGTACAACATCAAATTCAATGTTATAATTGCAATTCATTATTAATATTCTAGTTCACTTTTCTTATGTCCATATAGTAATATTGCCAAATTAATCAAAACCGGTACATTTTTGACAGCTATTTGCTACGTTGCCGACATTTAGGATGAACTGTCTTAAAAGGATAGGTACCTAAATTCTTGGTTGGACTCATCAGTAAGTGTAAATAAATAATTTTCTTAAACATTGTAAGTTACAACCCGATTTCACCAATGAAACTGAACGCGATCAGCATTTCTAAAACGCGTTCAAGAGCTGTCAGTGTCAAAATTGTTACTGAATATTGTACACTGATAGCTCTTGAACGCGTTTAGATGTACTGAACGCGTTCAATTTCATTGGTGAAATCCGCACTTAGTTGCTTAATCACGTAGCTGGAGGGGCGTTCGTGGCTACGGGTGCTATTCGTTTTTTCCATTTGAGGTCTCGTATGCTCCAAAGGCCGCTTTGGACCTTCTACAGACATGGTGGGCCTCTTCAGCTCGCTAACACTGCAGGGTATATCGCTTACTTCGGAAGTAATACGTACCTATGTTGAACTGTCACTAGGCGAGGCGGTATCAGCGGCGGCGGACGCCTACGTGGACGCGTGGTGGTCATCTAGCGGCAGCGTTCTGTTCGCAATGTGCGGCGGTCTCACTCTACACAGCTGGCGCGGCTTGCCTGACCACGAGCGCAAGACCATCGCTCAAGCCGCCGCGATATGCGCCCTTGCGAACGCCTCGCTGCTCCTCATAGATGCGATCATCGCGCTATGCTCGGCGCACAGAGATGAAGGCAGCATTCGGACCAAGTGCCCTAAGAATGCTCCGTTATAAATTGTTAATAAAGTTATGTTTAAGGGTGATGTATGTCTTATTGTGTGAATTTTACATGATACGGATAAAACTTTCATAAAGGTATATGGGAACAAACTGTGTATTATGTAACATTGGGAATATTTTATTGTGGCTATTTATAACTACACGTGACTGGGCGTACTGACGCACTTTGTTGACTTGTAAACAAGGCCTACCTCCGCCTCCCTCCTGCCACTATCTAGTAATGGACATTGTATGGGGAACGCCATTGATTGACATAATGTTATTTGGGATATTTCTGTTTTATTACATTTTTATTAACCTACTCAACGGGTAAAATCTTAAGTTTAGTCATTTTAAAAGGATTAGCCATACTTCTATCCTATTGATTTCGGACTGTCCATTTGTATAATTTTATGTTCATAACCAGTAATCCCCAGGACTTTAAGCATGATTTAGAATTCCATAAGAAAAAGCATTAACGGCGATGTTTATTTATTTAACAATTTAAGCACACAAATGCGGAAACACATACAGAGGCGGACTTAATAAACTTTGGGTGATGCAGAGACAAACGGTGGTAGGTGCAATATAGAAGATTATGGAATAAATATTTATTTAAATATAAGGATTTAAGTACCTATTAAAACTTTACCTAAATATAAATAAATATAAGAACAAATTAATACACATAAATACACGATCGATGTTGTGGTTTAGTTTCAAGTAAAGGTGCTTCCATACTGAAGTTACTTTTTGTGGAGGAACGTTTGCCGTGTTAGTAGGCAACAACGGATAACAAAAAAGTTATTTAGTAAACTTATTAAAAGTTATAGAAAGTTACTTAAGTCATCAATTTATCACGTTGCAAAATATTGCTATCCATAAAGTACCTTCGCGAAGGTACTTTATGGATAGCAATTCGGTGGATGCATCATAAGAAAAAAACCTTCGCTCAGTTTTATTGGTTGCTTTAGCAAAGAGACCTCTAACGGATATACGAGGAACTAATACGAACGCCAGCTTGTGGTTCGCGCAGCGTACAACGATCCGCTGTAGTTCATACAGTAATCAAGAGATAGAGCTGTAAATGTAAGGTACCTAGTAGTTAACTGGATAACAAAGAATAATGGATGGGCTTTTTAGAGGTTAAATTAAAGGTAACTAACCTTTGTAGGAAGCTTTTGAAGCGTGATAGCAGAAATGTCAGGCAGGATTTTCTGTTTCAGCGAGCAATCTCAAAAATAATGAAGTCCGTAGGTTAGTTATATAGGTATTAAATTGTTAAAATTCCTCCAATCCGAATCCGGATACCTACCTCCCACACGGCGTCTTAATCAATTATTCAAACAACACATTCCAATAGTTCCGTCATCTAAGTCCTTAGCAAGTTAGACTTAATTAAAAGAGTACTGCGAAGCGTTGAAACAAAAATAGAGATGTTAAGTCGGACCCACGATTATTAGTAGAACAAATAACTCATTCTGTTGGTATCAGTCATGCCTATACAGACAAACACAAGGGCGTAATATTTAGAATCTTTAGAACGTTTCGTTAAATGAAGTAAGTTTTGCTCTTAATTAGCCGAATCAGAAAAGATTTTCGATGCATTGATACGTTTGTGGGTCTATTGTGCCTAAATGATATGAAACCTAGGGATATAGGAGGGATTGGTACATATTGGCTCAGGATCGAGTTGAGTGGAAAAAGGAAAGGGAGGCCTTTGTCCTGCAGTGGGACAATACGGGCTAATTATTATTATTACGTACAAGTCAATACTTCTCTGTACGAGAAGAAGCCTTTGCCTTGCAGTGGCACAGTTACAGGCAGGTATTAATATTTAAGGGTACGCTAGTCGGTCATTCTTCCATACAAACGTAGTTTGGTGATTACTCGTCTGTTGACGGTGTACGTTCAAAACTAAAAATTATATCAATATATCTTGTCATTATAATTATAGTTCTTTATGGAAGCAGAATTGAACAAAAATATTGGTTTGGAAGTTACGAGCGTCGAAACTTCCATATTCCAACACTAATTTTAACTCGTCTTTGGGCTAGATAATTTATTCAAAGTTCAAATAATTTTATTTTGAGTGCCATGCAGTTGATACAGTATTTTTTACATAATATCTACGAGTATACACTCAAAGGTCTGTTCATGAAATTTTACGCGCTCGTTTTCGTTATAATTCATCGTCTATTTGAATAAATAAATTAATAAATATATAAATAAAAACTAGATACATAAATTCTAAATAAATAAATAATTAGAGTAATTATACATATTAGTCACGCCCAATAACGAATTCGACCCGTCGAGTATGCACCCAAGTACAAGTTTAAGTACAAGTTTTTACCAAAAATGGGCTATATTGGGATAACTTGGAAATCATTCATAAGACTTTCTTTAGGAAAGGTTTCGTATAAAAACAGTTCGGTTTTTTTTTGGTGTGCCCCGAAATAACACAATGGCAGGTGGTTTTACACCTGCTCGCAGGTAGAAATAAAAAAAGATCGAGCTCGGCTTAACTTGCTTATTGACGAATACCTATTTGTTTCATTTTGGCTACAGCTATCTCCACCATCTGCCTAGCCTTTTCCCAACTATGTTGGCGTCGGATGCAAGTGTATATCAGTATTTTACATGAAGCGATTGCCTATCTGACCTCCACAACCCAGTTACTGGGTAATACGATACCCCATGGTTAGTCTGGTTGTCAGACTGACGACCCCTAACGACTGTCAAAGATCCACGAATGACAGCAGGGATCAACGGCTTAACGAGCTTTCCAAGGCACGGATATAAAGATGGTCACCCATCCACGGACCCACCGCGGCAAGCTTAGCTTAACCTGATCGATTGACCCGTGCGGCTGTAATTACTTATCCACAAGCGGCTGTTATCTTGGCTAGAGTTATCACACCCGCAAATATAAAACGCTCTTAGTACACACGGCTACACATCAAGCTATACATTTCCAATATAAGCTGACCTCGTATTGTACGGAAATCCTATACAATGCGAGATCAGCATTAACTGGAAATGTATAGCTTGACTTAGCCTACAATTTGATTAATTTAGACATACATAATATACATAAACTTACGTCTTCAGCCCGTGGGGGTTGGTAGAAACTATAGAACAGCTGCTACGATCCTTCCATATTCCTCCTCCTCCTACTCATTCATTTAATTAGTTTTTTTTTTTTTTTTTTGTCCATCACGGGTTTAGACTCAATAGAAGTACTGCAACTGCGTTGGAGAAATTCACAGACGAAGTCAATAATCGTCTTGATGAAAGGCAGATGGTTATGGTTATATTTATAGACTTCAAAAAAGCATTTGATACATTAGACCACGACGGCTTGTTGCAGGCTATGAATGAATGTGGCATAAGGGGCCCCATAAACGCATGGTTTAGCAAGTACCTAGAGAACAGGTCACTCAGAGTCTGTGTCAGTGGAACAGAAAGTATACGGGGCGACATTAAATTCGGAGTTCCGACCGGTTCAGTATATGGCCCATTGGGATACATAATGCACGTCAACAGCATGTCTAATATATTAAAAAAATGTAAGGCATTTATGTATGCCGATGATACTTGCCTGGTTTATAGTCATAATAGTATCGATCTCATTCAGCAAGCTATGCAAAACGATTTTGACAATGTGGTTCAGTGGGCACATGATAATGGCATTATAATAAATATAAGTAAAACTAAGTGCATGCTTATTCACTCGCCGTATCATAAAAATAGTTTATTAGTACAGGTAAAAGGTCATTCGTACGAATGTCTGCATGGCAACAAGCAATTTTGTCAGTGTTTATGTTTAGAAACAGTTTCCTCTTATAAATACCTAGGACTAGTAATAGATAATACATTCACATGGAATCTACATGTTAATAACGTTTGTAACAAGCTGCGCTCCATTTTGGGTAAATTGAAAAATCTTAAATATGTTGTCAGCAGGAAGGTACTGTATACCTTGTATTACGCACTGGCTGACTCAACTATTGGTTATGGCTTGGGTGGATATAGTCTTACATTCCCCACACACTTAAATTAAAATCAATCAAATCAAAAATTAATATCTTGCAGATAAGGTTACTAAAACTACTTATAGATAAAAAAACTAAGAAAACGTTAAATCAAAATTATGAAAAGCTGTTCAAAATTTGTAAAGTTCTCCCGATCCATCTTAAAAGTAAGTTGAATATCTTGACTGAACAATTTAAAAATCAATACCACAAAGTGGAACGTAAGCATATCTACCCAACTCGTTTATCTAGGAAGAAGACACTTGTTGTCCCAAAAGTAAAAAACTACTTTGGTAAGCGCACACGAAGGTACTTAGTACCAACATTAGTGAATGAGCTACCCCCAAAGCTGATATCGCATGTCAAGTCTAAGGATCAACTTAAAAGAGTTCTACAAAAACATTACCTATCATTGTGTCCATAGCTATATCTGTAACAAACATCGCGTTTGCAACTTTTTGTACAATGTGAGATTTCCTATCTCGACTGTAGGTATGTTATATTATAGTTTACTTAGCATAATTAAGTTTTAGCACATAAATATTTCAAAATTCAAAATTTGTAATTCATTGTTAGACGAGAACGACTGCCGACAAACTGTTATACAGTTTGGCAGACTTTATGTATGGTATTGTTAATACAGATTCCGAATAAAAAAAAAAAAACAATTATTCAGTTATGACGATTCGTTTTAATGCAGACGGAATTATGATAGGCACACAATGATCTCATTTTATTAATCACAATTATTTGTCAATACAGTCTACGCCTACAGAACAATTATTGTAGTTGAATCATGAGTGAAACTCAGTCAAACAAAATGAGCAAAATGATCGGAAATGTATTTGTCTTATAATTTACAAGTAAATAGTATCTAGGTCTAGCGCCTGCTCGAAGTACAAATTACATACAATTATTATTTTATTTTTAATCAACTCTTGGTAAGTATCTCATTAACTCTTAAGAATAGTTTCGGTGAGATGAAAATGTTAACACTTAACACTTTCGACTCCGCCCATTTTTCATAGAGCTCATACGCCATGCCGCCATATTGCAAGTTGTCACCGGCATTACGTCTGCGCTAAAGTTAACTCTCGAGGAGTGTTACTAGCATTATATTTGAAATCTTGTAAAAACATACAAAATATTTTATTTTTACAGTTTATAATGCCGAATTCGCTAAGAAAAACCTACATTCAAAATGAGCCCTCCCGCTCCCGGCATCCCATATGCTACTTGAGTGAATCTACCAGTAGGGCTCCCGGCACTGAACGTGTGTGGCAGTGGACAGAGCACATTTCTCGCAGAACAGATGACCGATGGGGCCTAAAGGTTTTGGAGTGGCGACCGCGTATCGCAAGACGTAGCGTTGGAAGGGCCCCTACAAGGTGGACAGCTGATCTTGTGAAGGCCGCAGTAATCCGCTGGATGCGAGAAGCACAGAGCCGGTCGAAGTGGTAGTGCTTGGGGGAGGTCCTGCAGTGGACGTCTTTCGGCTGAAATGATGATGATGATGATGATGATGACGTCATGGTACGAACACAGAATAGTGGTAAGAACTTAATTCAATGATTTTATTCAGAAGTTTCATTAAGACCCGACATTAATTTGACAATGATTAATTTAATTCCTGTTGGCTGGTAAATAAACAAACAACACGTTTACTACCAGTGCTAATGTGACCATTTGCTTTGATGACTAATACTCGTAATACTAGTCACTCGCATTGTTGAAACGTTTTAACTACTATCAGCAACGTAATATTTATAAATAGTTACTACGTGAGTTTAAAATTTTGTACTACGTTAATTTATTAAAGTTTAGAAACGTGCCGCTGCGATAGGGGTGAGGAGAGGGGGGGTAGTAGTTCCCCCCCACACCCCTCCCCGCTAGGGATACATAGTTATTGGTTTTTTGTAAACGATTTTTTAATATGACATTAATCTCATAGAAAATTTTGATAAGTGAAATGTAGAGGGACGTGGAAGGAAGGAGAGAGGAAGAGGGCAAATAATTCCCCCACCCACCAGTTCATTTTCAAGGTCAATGTCAATTGTCTCGAAGGTTAAGGTCAAATATTTTTTTTTTTTTAATGGTACACATTGTATACGATTTCCGTACAATGCGAGGTCCGCTTATACTGGAAATTTATAGCTTGATGTGTAGCCATGTGTACCCAAATATAATTTCTTTGAAGTAAGACGTAGTCGACGCTCGCTCTTGCATCGCTCTTATTGCCTTTTTACTAAGTCGAGATGTGTCGGGAGTTGAGGAGGTTCGGAGTGGATGGCGGGCTCTTTGTCCCAGCCGGGGTGACCCAAGTTTCAAGCTTGCTTGGCTCGCTCTTCTTGAAGCGTTGTAAATAAAGACATCTATACGCAACAACGTGAAGCTTCTCACGGGTGGTCCATAAAGTACTGTAGTGGCGCCAATATTTATGTTCCTAACCTAAAATATTTAAACAAAAAATAAAAATAAATTGCCTCTACGGCAAAAAGCATAAAAGTTGTGGAAGGTTTTGGACACCCTCTAGAACCTCCCAATAGCCTCACATTATTTCTAGCGAGGCGGCACGTTTCTAAACACAACCCGTATTTTATACGTAGGTACTTTGTATGCATGGTCATATAATCTAAAATAGTAAGCCTACGACATTAATGACATCATATTCTACGAAAACGTTTCCTATACAAAAAAAAACAGATTTCATCGTTTTACGTGTACCGTATTATTTTTGATAATTTATGTATGAGATAAACATACATTCTAAAAATAATAATGATCTCTACTACGATCGTAAACTACTATAAGATTTCCTCAATAAACCTGTAAATTGTGTTTGTTTCATCTCAATTCATTCCTAATTTGAAATTAGTTGCAATACTCATTCCTAATTTGAAATTAGTTGCTAATGAAACGATATTACCAAAATCAGGGCTTTCTATAGAAAAGTTGAAGACTGCACTAGTTGCTACCTTTCTTTTAAGAAAAATAACGATTCTAACTCACCAAAATAAAATAGGATACCTAGTAAAATAGATCTAGTGTGGTCTCTGTAACACACAGGTACTACATCC
Source organism: Agrochola lota (assembly GCA_947364205.1). Lineage (NCBI taxonomy): Eukaryota > Metazoa > Arthropoda > Insecta > Lepidoptera > Noctuidae > Agrochola > Agrochola lota. The sequence continues at coordinate 7,740,585 of OX376223.1, read as the reverse complement.
ATAAGCAGAAGAAAACTTCCTAAAGTCTATCCGAATCCTTGTTTCAAACTCATGTTACACTTAAAAACGAATATAAACTTAATGCTAGTGTAAATTAAATTGATTTCAGAATAACTAGTACATACTATTGAAATTGTCATAAAAATGTTTGAAATTGTAGCGAAAACTGAAGTTTATGTGTGGGTATTTATTGGGTTTTGAGAACCAATGAAAGGCACAGTTATAATTTTTCAGAATTATTTATTATGTTTATTTGGCAGGAGAGGTGTGTGTGCGCTCTCGTTCGGTCCAGACGGAACTCTAGCGTATTAACTATAATAAAGTTATGCACAGTGTAAATACGTATGAAAGAGAAGCACTCTCAAACTACTTAAATTTTGTTGTATTCCAACAGTATGAAAATTGTATTTCCTAAAATACATTTGTTTACATGTTCAGAAACTAAAACACGCACGCAGTATATAGATGCAAGTTCATGCAATCGATCGATCTTAAAATGTAACAGTTTATTTAGCGAACTTCCAATGTCATATTAAATTGACGCCTTCCACCTCTAATAACAGACCACCAAGTCCATAACCATCAATATCTCTGGAAACGTCGTCAGCTTGCGTTTTGCAGTTTAAGAATCGATATTCAAGAAAACTTTATAAGTGAAGCTAAAGTACTACTTTGTCTGGCTTATAGCCATGCTTCATCAAACGCGATGGGCATTAAAAAATTTGCATTAACAAAACTTTCCTACAAAATTTTTCTTGGGATAGGATATTGTTAGAAATCTAACTCCAAATTAAGGACAAACAAGAAACCCATAAGTAAAGCTAATTGACTTGGAGACAAAGTATTTCCGACGATTTATTTTTTCGGTCAAGTTTCTCATATTTATTAAAGACACAACAACAATGTTGACAAAAAATTGCATGCGATATCGATTCATGAGCGAATGATGTCATCTTAAGGGAATTAAGGTATAATTCCTTAGTCGACTGCAGGCAGCAGCAGCAAGCGACGTATCGCCGCGACACTCTGGTTTCTATCTGTACCCTAATTGCGTAATGCACAATCAATCAAAATCTGAATTGTTTTAAAACAGATTGCCAATCCATTGCAACATAAGTACGAAAAAAAAATCTGCTCAACAACGTAAATAATGCAATGAATGTTGTTGAACTGCCAACATGAAACAGATTAGTCGTAATCGTTTACAAAATATGTTACGTAAGATTAGATCTATGAAATCGAATCGAATTTCTATGAAGTCGCTCGCTGCTGCTGCCTGCAGTCGGCTACGGAATTGTCCCTTTAGGAGTAAAACTACGATTGTAATGTAGCCATAAAATAAATTATTATGATCCTGGTCCGCAATCCTAACTAATATTATAAATGCGAAAGTGAGTTTGTTTGTTTTTTTATTTGTGACGCTTTCACGATAAAACGGCTGAACGGATTGGGATAAAATTTGGCACATGGGTAGACCATGACCTGGGTAAGGAAATATGTTATTTTTATCCTGATATTCCTACGGGATCGAGACTTATGTGGGCGAAATCGCGGGGCGCAGCTAGTAACTAATAAAAGTCTTTTGAAGGAAGAAGCTATTTATCTAAATTAAGAAGATACAAAGTTTTTATATTTCCAAACTTGATGGTTCAAATTAAGTGGGATGCTAATTTATGATTAACAAATAGTCATGTATGTAACTACTTACTGTAGGTACAATGATTACCAATGTAACATATAACTTCTAAACTTAAATACGTTTCAAGTTTTAGCAATTTTACATTGCTAGATGTAATAATCTATTAATGGTAAAAAATATTGTTCACAAAAAATAGGTGTACCCCAAGGTTAAATACTTGGTCACGTACCTTCTTGATTAGGCCATGTGGTAGGTAAGATTTTTATTGGTTTGTTTATTATGTCCTTCGTTGATAAACTCGATGGCCACACCAGTATGAGGTATGAGCTCATCGCTTCAATGCTCGGCGACTTAACGGCGCAGTCTCCGTGGCGACTTCACACCGCACGCCCGTGTTCAGTGTAAACATAACCTATAAACATCGTAGTAATTTGAATTTCGAAGTGAATCACGATGTCGATCAGTAGATTATCTATTGTCAAGTTTTTGGAGCTGGTAATTATTTTTATTTAATTAAATTTAATAATATTGCTACTATAACAGCATTTTAGTTGAACGGGTAGCACCCGCACATTGTAAGAATTACGTGGAATAGTGAATAGCGATATTTAGACGTAAGTTTATTTGATATTTACGGTGTAAGCCAAAAAGTGAATGGTTTTAGATAAAATAACCACATTTTTAAATACGGGTACCGACATTGATGAATTTACAAAAACGATTACCTACAGATGTAGGTACCTACATCCTACTTTACTATATTTAAAAACGCTCATCAAAAGACTACATACCTCCTAACAAAATTAAAGATCCAAGTAAAGTTCTAAAAATAAATAAAACGTTTTATGTCGTGAACGAACGCTAACAAAAACAGTAGCCCAACGCTATCAAGATACAAGGGGCGTTGACTCCTTTCACTTTCATCGGCCATACAAATGAAAGGGATGGCGAAGGGGCTGTGGGATGCATACGAGTATAACGGTTACAATTGAGACTGAATTGGAAAGGATTGCATTCAATTGTGGATAATTTAATATGGCGGAACTTACTGGAAAAATATTGTTTAAAAGCAAGCAAGTTTATTGAACTATCGGGTAATGATGTTAAAACTAAACCAGCGCTTAATCTTGACCTGGCCTAAACTTTCAACAAGTCGTAATAGATTTTAATAAGTACATACAAATCTAGGTAAAATATACTAATAATAAAGCTGAAAGGTATTCTTTTTTTGCGTGTTTGATGCCTCTAATCTCGGAAACAAACCACCAGACGGATTTGAAAAATTCTTTTTCATTTGATAGTCCAATTCTTGAGGAAGGCTATAGGCTATTTAACATCACGCTACGACCCTTTTTTTTTGGGGAGGGAAATCATCAAATGACTTCTCCCGCTCTGGGCAGTGCGAGAGGTTGTGTCTGACTTTTACTGACTAAAACCCACCCGTGTTCCTTCCGTTGCCTGTGTGCCGGGGCCGCGATATACCTTTCGGACAAACCCGCAACCCCAGCACAAGGAGCCGAGCAAAAAAAAACTCAGAAAAGACGCTAAGCGAAAACAAAAAAGCGCGGGCGAGCCATGCGATGGGGTGGGTCGGGGGGACAAGAAATTTCACACCGACGAAGTCGCGGCCAGAAGCTAGTTTTTATAAGAAAAGCATCCAAATATTTTTAACGTTTTCCCCACTTGTCTTGTAAGTTTTTATTCGTCATTCTCTTCATGACCCGAAATTGAGTAATTTGAGTCAGCAGTGTAAAAATTACTTATCACAGGATTACATCAGTGTCCATCAGCTATTCTTAGCAGCCTGACCTAAGCGTCTGCTCGCGTATCAACACTTTTGTTGACCACTCTCTGACAAAGCGTTAGTAAATTGATTCACACTTATGCTCCTACGTGAGGCGTGTCTTCTTCGTAATCATCGTCTTGCGAATTCGGTTTTCCTTATCATATGATATGAATTCTGAAATGACTTTGAACTAGTTTTAAGTATTGCTTGAGTCATGATCATGAGTGAGATTCTAGCTCATCAAATCTTCGACGAATTTTTTATTCTGTATTCGGAAACATATCTCCGGATATCGTAACCACGACGGCCGTGGCAGTCAGTCAGTAGTTGTAGTAGGCAGTAAGTACCAAGTAGGTATAAATACACGATAAAATTCGAACTAAAAATAAATATGAAATCATTAAATCATCCGACATGAGTAATGTAACTACTAAATTGTTTAACGATTGCCTTAGGGAAAATTAACACTTTAATTTTAAAAGAAGTTACTTATTGGCTTAGAACATTTTTCATACTGGTAAACAGTATTAGCATAAACATACTTGCTTTTTATATACACGTTTCCAAACATTGTCAAGATTCCTTCATATAAACAGAACACTAAACGTTTGTCAGCTTTCCAGTGTGTTCAGAATAACGTACACAAGCAACTGACGCCCACGGATCATCGTAAATGGGTCATGGTCTAATAGAAGTTGATTAAACTACATGGTTGAACCCACCTGGATTTGAAGTTTACCTTATCGATACCTTAATGCTTTCCGCTATCAACGACAATGAATTGTAATTTTTGTGTTTACTTTTGTATGAGGATTTCTTTAGCTTAAAACGTTTTGGCTAAACCCAAATATACTAATATACCTTGATCGGTAAATCTTGTTTAGCATCTTTCACAACGGTTGTGTCCGAAACGTAATGATGCTCAAAGAGCCTAAAAATTACTGAATGTTTATGTAAACATTGAACTTTTGGATACTTAGGTACTCATGATCTCAGAAATACGATAACCTTCACAAGCATACAGGAAGCATATTTTATTTACATTTCCGGTAGTCCATTAGCATTCTTACTGCTAAAATGACCGTGCCTCTCATTGTTTTACTGCCATATGACGGTGATGCTACTAATGATTGAAGAGTTGTATGTGCGAAAATACAACATTTAGTATTTGTTACTCATAATATAGACGCCTCATCCATAATGGGGCTGACAGGCGACGAAGTGGATGACGTCATGTATTCACCCTTCTCTATTGATTGTCAAAATAAAGGCAAAGTGAACATATATATAATGTTTAGTTACCGCGGTAGTTTCACAAATAATGTTTTTACATAATAATGGTGTTGTTATGATTATATGCCATTAAGCAACTATGGCCTCATTAAATAAAATACGTGTTTACTTTTAATCGCATATTTTAAAACATATCGTTTATTTTATTTCAACATTGTTAACATAACGAGTAAGTGATCAGTAGTAGATAATCAGTATTAAATAAATGGAAATGAATGTCACGAAATTCACATCATATTTAATTTGAACACTAATATGTTGCATATAATATTAGAGAGAATGCGTTTTTAGATAATATGGCTGGTGTGTTTGATAATATTATTTATTATGATATTGTTGAGACTGTTCACTTGAAATAATTAAACAAGGGAAAGCAAAATCGTTTTCTAATAGGGTACGACCAGTCCCCAGCCATTTATGGCCGTCCACTCTGTACAGCATACCCATACAACCATGGTCGCTTTTCGAAGTGAAATTGCTTCCAAAAGTGTTGACTGACTTCATGCAGCTACCAGCAACAAGTGCAGAATAACTTGCTCTGTTTATACCCATGTCTCGTAAAATATATGAAAAATATTTGTCTTCGACCACCTGTGGCTTGGCACTTGATTTGTTTGCATTCAGTTTGGTTGTATTAACAACTGAGTTTATTTTAAATTCGGATATTACAAATTCCTAATTAGTTAAGTCTGAGTTTGGTTGGTTTATAGAGGTGAACGAAAAATTTTATGTTTGTATCGTATTTCCGATAGATTAGGTATCTGTACAAAAATCAAGATAAAACATCACTATTATGGTTTTAATGTTACCGGAATCATGACTGTATTCGTTTTTCAATAAATTGGAGCAATTGTCACTATCCGTGTAAATCGTTGGGGTCACATCATCACATGTTTGTTGAGGACGTACCGTCACATGATGCAGATGAATTATGACTGGGAGATAAACCGGATTACGTGACAAAGTAGGGCATACAAATTGCCGGGGAATTTCAGTGTCTTCAAACAATCTATTTGTTAAACGAGCACTTTGCTGAAGTCAAGTCTTCATTTCGCGGAAGTTCTGATAAAGGCGCAACAAATAATATTGACTTTAATTTTATCAATGACAATATAATATCAACAGTAGCTATTACATTGTTCACTTGCATTCTGTATAAGCACATCCAAAAACTTTTGCAATTTAAAAACCATCAAATCACTTCCTAAAATGACTTCATAAAAAGTAAATCATGTAGTACTTAGTCATTACTAACTTCGGCTTCCGCTAATGTACACAAAGTGAACATAATAGACTGAATCAATGAACGATGACTATTATCGTACCAATGTGAGTGGTATAAAGATTCATATAAAACTATAGGTACAATTACTTTGTTTAGCACCTCGAGGAAATTCAAAGAAGTAGAACATCAAGATTAAGGGAAAGATTGCATTTAATGAACTGATGTTATATTTGACTTATCAATAAAAACAAACCAACGTGACCTATTTATTGTTGGATTAATACTTACTCATTGATAGAAAAAAGTTTGGAGCTACTGTGCTTTCTAGTAGTAAGATCAATTTGTTTAACATATAACGGGTCATGCAAAGTAATGCATGTTTATAAGATAATAAGTTATATGTAAGTTGATGTGAACAAATCAGAATCCATATATAACTATCTGCCTCCAATAAATAAACAGCATGAACAATAGAACTATTATTGTTTCTTTGTCTTTGTTTATGTGGTTAGCTACCGTATACTTACGAGCCACAGTTTCACTCGTCTATGTAATGCAATTTATTCACGGCACGCATAATGTACTTGAATGAAAGAAAACATTTGCTTTCACTATCGAAACTAATGTTTAATGCTTCAATGTGCATGAACATTGATAAAACATTATTAGAAATTTTATTGCAAACTTACTCAACCCTTATTGATCTAAAAGCAACAATTACGTAGTTGCTAGCTGCTGGTCTGTTGGGAGCAGTTAATAAACTGTTAAGTCTGGCTAAGCAGCAGAACTCATATACTTTGCCCTGTTGCCCGGAATGGCCTATTCGATATAGGTAAAATTGCTAACAAGAAGGGACACACTCAACAGCACGCTCTGCCTTGGACTTGCTAGTGACTAAAAATAATTTACTAACTTCTTTTGAAGCTACACTAAGCTAATGAATTATTAAAGGGAATGGTACAAATATACAAGCACTAACAGCCAGAGGAGCTCGTGGCTAAGTAATAACACAGTATAAATATGGACAGTACCGAAACTACGTAGTAAACGTTCGAAACGGCATACCGTTTAGAATGGAATCTGACCCCAACTTAGTTGGGAAAAGGCTAGGTAGATTGATTGGTACAAATATACAAGTACTCGGTATTTACAGGCACGTCGCTGGGTAGGTCCTTAATGTAGTTCAATACGGTCGCCTACCTTTAACACTTAGTCGTTGCCATTAACCTCATTTTGTATAACAGTTAACGATCGTTTAATCAGTATGTGCGAGTTTAGCTAATCACAGCATAGCAATAATCTATGTTAAGCAGTTTTTAATATATTAAATAATGGGGATCAATAAATAAGACTAGTCAATAGTGGAGATTGAACATGAAGAAATGTATCGAGACACAAAATGAAACTGTCTAAGTTGCGCCAGTAATATTTTTAATTTAGTACTTTACCGCGATTTTTCTTCTTAGTGTATCGATAACAAAAAGTTCAAGAACTGGGATTGTCCAAACTGAATTTGTAATAATCAAACGACCTCAGAAGTACATAAATTGGCAAAAAGCCTTCAATTCAATGAGAGTAATTTTGCGAAAATACTGAATGAGTCAAGGCGACACGCCGTAACCTCAACCTTCTATTAATGTGTTTCGTGTTTACAAAACAGATTTTTTATTTCGGTAGTATAGAGGTTATTAGCCAAGCCAGCTGATACATGGTTCCTATACTCCATTTGAAAAAAGATTAGAAATTTAAATAAACCTTTTTTACAGTCAACCGATTTTGATTTCTATACCGTAGGCATTAAAAGCAATGGGCACGCCACAATTGTGGCGATAAGTCCCCTCTTTGAGGAGTGGCTAGAGTGGCGCCACGGCGTCCTAACCTTCCGCCTGACGCAGGTCCTCACCGGACACGGCTGTTTCGGGAGGTTCCTGTTCCGTATAAGGCGGGAGGAAACGCCCGAGTGTCACCACTCAGGCCGGCCATGCTGTCAGGCCATGGTTCGGAGCGAGAGTGCATGGGAGGCCGTCACCTCCTTCTGCGAAGCAGTTATGCTCGCGAAGGAGGAGGCGGAGCGCGCGAGGGAGATGCAAGCTGCACGCTCTCGCGTACCTAGTCGCCGCAGGAGACGCTTCGGGCGTCGGGAGTCACGAGCCGACTTCCGGCCATCGTAGGCGCGGGCTTGCGGACGGTGAGCAATGGGTAGCTCGCCGTCCGATACGGACCAGGCCCGGATCGACGGCGCGTTGTGTTCCACGCGCGATGTCAGCACCAACTGACGGGGTCCGTAAGGACCAATGCCTGCTGGGGTTGCGGGTTTGTCCGAAAGGGATATCGCGGCCCCAGCACACGGGCAACGGAAGGAACACGGGTGGGTTTTAGTCAGTAAAAGTCTGACACGCCCCCTCGCTCCACCCAGAGCGGGAGAAGTCATTTGATGATTTCCCATCCTCAAACAAAAAAAAAAAGCGGTTACAATACCAACTGTTTACTGCAGCTGCCTTTTGTGTTAGTGATGGGTAACTCATCATTTTTATATGAGGTTGAGGGAGTACCTCATTTTACCTCGCGAGGTCCTCAAGAGGTACCCCTCATTTGAGGCGAGGAGTCGTACGTCGATGTATTCACCTCACGAGCCGAACTCATTCTATAAATTCTGTACAATTATGAAAGTCGGTTCATTCACTCACTAAGCTCACTCAATACTCACTCGCGAGTACTCGCGTCAATAATGTCAATGTCAATTTTTAAGTGAGGATGCGTGAACGAGTGAGTTGGTTCAATGTTGAAATTCGAGTAACTCTTTCAATTTGCGATCACGAGTACCTCAAACGAGGCACCTCATGAATGAGGGACACATCTCTATTTTGTGTTGTCATGCCATCAACGTCACCGAACATCCAAGTCAAAATCGGTTGAACGGACTGTAAAAAGGTTTAGTTAAATGTCTAATCTTATTTCAAATGGAGTATAAATCATTTTAACGATAGAATGCCGTTTTTCCTAGTGTGATGTTCTGATTAGTGACAAAAAGGAGCACTGCTGATTATAAAGCATCTTAATGTGATCTTTTACTTCCTTTCTATATAGGAGTTATATAACCGACTATACAGGGTTACTGGTAACTCGACGTATTCCTTGCAGGACTTAATAGAAGGGTTGAAACGCAAAAAATAAAGCTACCAAATGTTCTGAAGAAATTCAGTAGTTTTTGTTGAAAAATCCCAGATTCAACCATTCGTAGCCTATTTAAAAATAATGTACGGCGCGAATGTATTGTTTTTTTTTTTAAAGGCAGGTATGGCATGGTTGTTGCCATAGCAGATCTTTGTTAATCATTAAAAGTTCAAAATAGGTACCCAAGAGTGACCACCCAGTGAGACTTGAGAAACCTATTCTAAAAGAGAATAGGTTTCCTAATTCTCACTCAGCACTGCGTGATCAATGACTTTTATAATACATGAGTAGGTACAGCATAACATTTCTAATTCGTTGCATGGTTTGGCCTCATATAACCTTAAGGGCCACAAATATGCGTGTCCATTGTTAAGGCTCATGTGACATTGAAATTGTTCGACGGAAATGGTTGAGATGACCTGTTTCTGTGTAATTTTTTTTCTCATCAAGTTGTAACGATGATATCCCGTAGGTAATCAGTAAGAAATACTAGTGTCATACTAGCATTTCTGGAAAATTATAACAAATCATTAATTCCAAGAAAGCAATTCCATAAATCGAAGATATTGATTAAATATGGTATATGTTGAAGGCGTACTCAATGATAATTTATTGACTTTTGGATAAGATAATATTTAATCAAATATCGCCTTTTGGGAGTGGCCTATGTTCAAATATGGACCCATACTGTTGAATTTTTTTATAATTTTGTTAATTAGGTATCTTTTTTTATATTCAATAGCGCAGTACAAATCATGAGGAAACGTTGAAATAATTCGATGGTTACGCAAGTTTGTAGGTAGTTAACCAATTTGATAATAACGTGAGATATTAGGCCGGAGAAATTAGGTTTGAACCCTGCACTAAATCCTAAAAGTGATTTTTTTCTTGAATCGTGTTTTTGAAGCTTAGCTTAGCTCTTAAAATAATATTTAAAAAAATTAACATTTTCCAAGGCCGCATCAAGGTAAAAAAACAAAAACGCGGGCAAAATAGGTAACAGGATTTTTTTTGTTACATTATGAAAAAAATTGGTAAAACTAATTTATGATTTCAGAATTAAACGATTATTTTAAATTGTACTAGAAGCAAAAATGCTAACAGCGGTTTTTTTGCATTAAATGACCTAATTAAATATGTTAATGTGGTATCCAACAAAATTAAACATATTGTATTAGCGCAAGATATTAATGAAAGTATTTTTGCAATAGCGGTTCAGGCAAAAATGTAACACCGTTAAATTTAGTTTAACTTTTAATTATTAATTACAAAAGAAACATAATATATGTTTATCAAAATTTCCGTGGACGAAAATGTCAATTTTTTTACCTACTTGTAATACCTACTTTCTTCGACAAACATGTCTGATAATATTTTTCTCTACCTCATAAAATTGAAATTAGACGTTTTATTAAAAAAAAAAAACTGAACTTTTCACGGTATACATTTATACACTCCCTTGTCCATACCCTACACGTTTAATAAAAAATATCGCTGTTTTAAATTAATGCAAAGTTGGCCTAAAATTCGCCGTATATTCCCCGGGCTATATATCCAAGTTATGAAAATATGTAGTCATATAGACTGATAAAAGGTTTTAAAGGTTATTAGTAAGTCACGCCTTGCACTACAATTTCACATTATTACTATTTAAAAGTTGTTTAGCTTCATAATAAAATGAGTCAAAGAAATGACAGAACAACTAATGTGCTCATGTTTAAACTTATAAATGAACTAATTCAATTAAATCTCTAATGAATTTAATTACGGACGTCATTTGTTCATTCTTGTTGTTAACAATAAAATCAATAGAGGATTAAAATAATGGATTACAATATTGAATGTAGGTACGTCCTATTGTACGAAAATTGATGATTGTAATAAAATTAATGAGTGCTATACAAATGAATGACACATGCGAATACGTTTCTTGTTCGTGAGCTGAATACCCGATGCTGCTGAATATTTTGTTAAATTTGCGCATCATTCTTCTTTTTTCCTACGTACAATAAATTTGCCTATAAAGACATAAAAAAGTAGTTTTGAGAAATATCAATCCTGATGGATGGCAAAATTCGAAGGAAAATAAAAAAAATACTTGTCGGATAATGTCGCAGTAACAAAAATTTATAAGTAACTTTTAAAACATAACTATTAACAATGCGCAAAACACACACATTTCATTGAAAGTGCAGTCGACCTTATTTTAATGTTCATCCTCAAAGACAAGGCCTCAAGGTGTCGAGCAGTTGGCCTCGGCTTTATTGCGTGTTCAGTATGACATCATCGCTCCAGAACCGGTTGCGCTATCTGTGGTTCGTCACCACACGCTAGAGGAATCGCGTGCTATGACGTCAGGTTTTTGTAATACCGCGCCGTTTTGGAATCGTGAGGTGTGACGATTACTAATGAATGGAGATGATATTAGTTGGGGACGCAAAAAATTATACTGTACTTAGTTTTAAGCTTTTATTGAGTTTAAGAATATAAGTTGGAAATTAGGTATCATAGATTCGGTTTCTCTACCACCACGTCATCTACATAAACAATTTTCTCTATTTCAGGCGCTGACATGCTCATGCGTGGCCCTCCACTACCACAGCTACAATTCCGAGCCCGAAACTGGTATGCTGGTGACAGGCACTTTCGTCGGCTACCTCATCATCTTCGCTGGAGCCGCTGCTGGTAAATATCTTCATTTGATGAAAACCCTTGCTTTGATCTTGACCTTGAAGTGTTACTCAACGGCAACCAAAGTACGTCTGCGAAATTAATAATTAAGTCAGATTAATAAAATATGGACAAAAAAAACAACAATATCAACTCAAATCAGAGGTTTATTTGTTATCTAGTTTTATTCTCAGAAGCATCTGTCTCTTAGTAAAGTTGGGGAAGCTCTGGAACAGTGAACTGTAATAGTTCAAGTTCATTGGTATTTGATTTTGAGCCGATAACTTTACTCGTGTTCTTAAGATATTAGCTGCAGTAGTGTGTGTATTAACATTCATTCTTATATTTATGCATGACGGATGCTTACTGTCATCTCATTATACAAAATGCTAACCATTTAGAATATTTCATACATACGTATAAGAAATGGTTTAAATAGTTATCATATAATTAAAAACATTAACAGGCACCGTAGGCTCAATTAGAACACCTGTCGCTACTTATTTGTGCAGTATACGTTCTACGTAGCTTTATAAACAACTTAATAATGCAAAATAGCGTGCTCTAATCGATATTGACGTCATGTTCCAGGTTACATCATGCAGACACCCTCGCACAAACGGATTGACATTTTCTACTCGCTGGTTGGTGTAGCCTTGTTCGTCGCCAGCGGTGCTTTGATTATTGACAAGTAAGCATACGAATATTATAAATTAGAATTTATTATTGTAATAATAGTTTGGGAGCACCTTATTGAGGGGCTTGGGGCTAAGTAATAACAGCCGCACGGGTTGATCGATCAGGTTAAGGTACGCTTGCCGCGATTGGTCCGTGGATGGGTGACCATCTTTACATACCAAGATCATTTCATGTCATTTGTAGATATTTGACAGTCGTTACGGATAGTTAGAAGCCCAAAAGTCTGACAACCGGTCTTACCAACGGCTATCACGTTAACTAGTAAGTAGGTTGTAGAGGTCAGATAGGCAGTCGCTCCATGTAAAATGCTGGTATTTAGCTGCATCCGGTTAGACTCGAAGCTGACCCCAAAATTGTTGAGGCTAGACAGATGATTAGTTTGGGAGCACCTGATTATCTAAAAAGCCTTGAAAATACCAGCCGGTAATTAGGTGACAGTTTGATATGACTTGAAACTGATGGACTGCTTCCGACCTGTAGCTGGGGCTTTTATAACTCACCCCTTATAAAAGTATCTAAAAATTAAAGCGAGATAAATGTTTTTCTTTGTAATTTAGGACGAAAATGAAAAAGTGTTCGGGTTTTAAGTGAATAATTAAAACGTCAAGACTATGTTTCCACTTACTTATCCATACCAATCTATCTTTCAGATGGCAACACGCTGGTAAGAGTGACTTCAGGGACAAGAACTTGGCGAAGGCTTCCCTGGCCATCATCAACGGCGCCGTTCTGCTCGTAGATGCAGTACTTACGCAGCGCGGAGGCTAAAACACTTACTACTTTTAATATTAGGTGTGGCCACACGAAGCAGTGCCTAAATCTCAACTTTGTGTATTATTTTTGAATCATATTAAATACGATGAGATATTATTCGATATTATGGTCAAGATATTTTGTTTTATACACGCACAATTTAAAAGTGTGAATGCATAATAATATGAACTCTCTGAAGGGAATTTTCACCTAAATGATTTTAGAGGACAATACATGGACATTAAATAGTATAGGTAAACATGCCGTAATGCCTTTCCTCGATCTGATGCATCCATAGTGTTTGTAACACATTCGTCCGTGGCCATGCCAGTTATATTTTTAGTGGTGTTATGCCATGGTTCAATATTGAAGCAGTTTCTACTGAACAAACTTGAAAAATGCATTTTGAAACTTCCTTCATAGATCAATATTGAACCATAACTGATTAATTAAGTAAATTATTTTTAGGATTTAATATTACATTATTTGTGTCTCGATAGAATTGTAATATTTTAAGTACATAATATTAAAACTATTTGAATAAAATCATTATTACACTTAAATCGTCTTTGTAAACTTTTGAAATTGAGGGCTGTTCCAAATTTGACCAATTTGGGAGAAGTCTTTGACTTGATCTGGCTTATTTGATGGTGAAAAGAAAAGTGAATTGATAGTGTCTTTCAAGCTTGATGCTATATAATATGAATTCCTTCTGCACTTTTTGATACTATCTACTTTATAGAAATCGAGATCTTTGAGTATGGTTTCGAATCATTAACCGCTATGGGCGAATGAACTAGTCTGCTTGCAAATCTGATTGTTTATGTGAACATATTTACCCATCGTTGTTGTAACTCTGATATAGTTTAGCTGATAAAACTTTTTATTTACCTTATATTTAAGTATATACGTGAAGCTGATATACTGCCTAAGTTAAATCATGTATCATCTCACTTAATGATGAAAATTGAAAATACAAAACATAAAACAACATACAAAACATTTTATGTAGACGATCGCAAGTAGAATGAAACAAACTTGACTAATAATATTTTTTGAACTGTCTAATAAATTTTAAATATTACACGTACTCTTACATTTGCATTTTTATACGATATTATACGTAATATACACACTGTAAAGTTTTTGTTTCTACAATAAATCACTATAAACAACATTGGACTTTGACTTCCGGACATCTTTCTTGAGTTTAGGCTTTTCAGTGCATAAGGAAAGGTTTATAAAACAGGTAAAGCAGATGAACTTCATAAGCAAAGTGTAAAGTCACGGGAAATTAATTGTTGCGCAAATTGACTACCGATACCAACTTAAATTAAGTGTAAATTCAAATTACAACTGTCATTCATTAACAGTTGTATGAACTGACGTAGGGTATTAATTTGCTTAACAATTTTATTTCAGACAGGCACATAAATTAATTTCCCCGAATGTACATTCGATAAAATTATACCCAATGATCACCGTTATGGCGTCGTGTCGCCGTTGTGGGCCTGTTTGCTTACAAATAATAACTATAAAAATTGTTTGATTTACTTTGTATGTAATGGATTATACCAATGACACTAATAAAAACGTAAATAAAACTAAAGTAACAATATATAGCTTTAATTTATGTAATAGCTATGATGGTAACAATATAAATTATACACTTTTTCGTCATGATATGAGACACGCTATAAAAGTCGTTTCTAACATTCCAGGAAGGAAGTTTAGTTGCTAACTTGCTGTTGTCTGTGCAGTAGCAGTCCTAGCGTGTATTAAAACTTAGCTGTGAATAATGTTACGCATTTTAACAATCTTAACTCTCCTGTTGTTAATGTTCGATGATTGTTTTGCAACAACAAAGCTCATAAAAACAGCAGTGAATATCTCAAGCACCTTTTACAATCACCACTTTACAACCACGGTTATTTGGAAACTTAATGACTCCGAATATGTGAATGAATATTTGAAGAGCTTCCCTGGTTCTGTCGTCCTCAGTCCCTGGTCTACTTATAATGATACGAAAATACGTGATATTAATGAAACAGTTGGATTTAAACAAACAATTTACTTTGCAAATAGCTTACATGATTATGAGATTATCATGAAGCTTATAAATGAAGTGATAAGATTCCCAATTCGTTTCATCCTTGTATTGGAAAACGCAGTCAAGACGACTGCTGAGCTATCTGCCTTTATTGAAGTGACTTCGAAGAATGATCAAGCCGACTTAATCCTAATAAGTGCCTATGATACCGGTGAAGTAACTCTGTCGACGTTCTTTCCATACAGTGATGGATGTTGCTGGAATTATACACCGATCTTTTTAAAGTATGGCGATGATATGTTTCCTAAAAAATTTAGCAACTTCTACCAGTGTCCGATCAGAACGGCTTTGTTGGAATATTTTCCGTTCGTTACGGTACAAATGGAAAACGGTACAATTTCTTCGGTTGGTGGTTACGATGGCAAAGTACTTATGATTATACTGAATAAATTAAACGCCTCTTTAGAAGTTACCTCTGCTTATAATAATAGTGTATTTGGATCATATGTAAATGGGACAGCGACGGGCTCCATTGGTGATCTGGCTACTGAAAAAGCTGATATACTTATTCCGGCTGACATCCTTACAGAGAAACGCTATACCGTCACTTTGCCATCTCATACCTATCACACAGTAGATATCCGATGGGTTGGACGTAAGCGAAGAGAAGTTTCTGATTGGCTCAAATTCATTGTTCCAGATAAAACAAACTTTACTTATTTACACGGACTGGTATATATTTCATTTCTCATTTCAGCTATGTTAGTAAGAAAATGTAAACCGCATATGACGAATGCAACAAACCGTATACTCTATCAATCATTCATCATATTATTGGGTCAGTCAGCTAAATTCGTAACTAAGTCATGGCTGCTCAATTTTCTCTTTGTTCTTTGGATTTGGTTTTGTTTCTTTTTCCGGATCGATTATCAAGCAGACCTAGTCGATGCCTTGCAGACATTAAACTTGGAGCCACCTTTTCAATCTATTGAAGACGCAGTAACAAAAGTGGATGGTTATGGTGGAGTTGAAGTAGTCGTTGAATATTATAAAGATACTCCCTTGGAACGTAATTACAAAGTTATACCAATGAACGAATTAAGAAAATATATTCGACGCATCTTTGACGGGGAAAATTTTCTTCTTGCTACAGATGTCGCATTAGTTAAGTCTCTGGATCCGTTTATTCAAATTTTAGAGAAACGTATTAGTGCAACTGCTGCTAGTTTCTACATGCGTCCAGGATGGCCGGCTGCAAAAGACGTAGACGATGTCATTTTCAGTTTAGTTGAAGCTGGATTTATTGAAAATCTCTTAAACGATGATAATAACCAAAGATGGATTTTAAATAGAAAAAGTGATAATGATGCATTCAATCCGGTGGGTTTAAGTATGTCAAAGATAAGCACTTTATTTTACGCTCTGGCCCTTATGTGGGTCATTTGTTTTATTGTATTACTTATAGAAATAAAACATCACAAAAATAAGTTGAATTAATCGTGTCTGGAATAAACAAAATATATAACTAACCTAACCTAACCTAACATAGGAAATGCACGTGTGAATTACACTGTCTTCGGTATTGTTGCACTTTGGAACCAATAAACTATTTCATTGAACATCTAAGTGGTGTTATTATTTGACCGGATGTTAATGATTACCGAAATAACTTCGTACTAGATTGTGTTCCCGTTTGAGGGACATGGACAATTAGTGTGATGTGTTAGCCAGCGCGGTGATCTGATTGCATCTGGTTAATTATTCCACGTTACAGAAAATAGAGAGAGAGAATTATCACATAACGATGTTCGTGTTAATAATGCTATTTTAAGATGGTGGGACAGTGTTGCAACTGACATATTTCCTGAATATTGGAAATGTATTCATCTGTTGGGAGTTAAGATTACTTCAGTTGGAACATTTGAACTGTTCTGTTCTATTATGTTTTGTGTTATTCGAAATCGAACTTTCCCTTTGTATCTATCACCGTATAATTATGAACTTAGTTTATAATCTATCGGTATTATTTCCGTTACATTATGAACGGTTGAAAGATTGTGAACTAACTATTTATAATTTAACGCATTATTGTTCGATAGTTTGTAATCTATCTATGGGAAACTGACAAATTGTGAACGAGTATCAAACGTTCTGGCGACGTAACGCACATTGCGCTAATACTAAATAGCCGAACTAGCTGCGAACAACTTGGAAGTAGCGCTCGCCGGTCGCTACCACGGCACCGCTCAAACTCAAACTCAAAGCATTTATTTCAAATAAACCAATTACAGGCACTTTTGAATTGTCAAGGAGTCGGTCAGTCAGAAATATGAAGCTAGTTGCCCATTCCAACGCGTAGTAGGTTCCTATGGAGAAGAACGGGCAAGAAACTCCACGGACACTCTTTTAAATCAGAATATTGTTACAAAATATTGGTTACATCATGCATGTTGTAATTATACATGTGAGAACAATGTAGAGAGACGTGCACGTTAAAAGCGTCCGTAATAAAGCAAAAACAATTCAAAAATTAAAATAAATTCAAATAAGCCTTGGCAGCTAAGAGATGACCAGTCCTTACTGACGGCGCCCGTTCACGAACATGATGCATGGATCAGCACCATTTAACTCAACCATTTTGAAGGGAACTTAACGATCCAACACACACGCCACCACCAGCGAGACATTTGAGTGAGCATGACATACTTTCAGCCGCAAGGGCACATTCAAGTCAATGAAAGACGTACCCAGTAAATGGTAGCTTTAAAGTAGGTACATAGTGCTCACACATGTGCTATGCAATTATATAATACTAAAAGACTGAATTTATACAATCTAAATCTTTAGTTTGTATAAATTCAGTCATTCAGAAAATATTGTTGGAGCTGCTGAAGATTGTAAGACTATCTAGTCTTACAATCTTCAGCAGCTCCAACAATATTTTCGAATGCCAATCAATTAGTTTATGCGCCCTTGTGGAGCTGGACCAGCGTTGAGCCAAGCTTTTTCGTCAACGATGTAATCCCCCAACTTATAATATGCTTGGCAGCATAGTGTGCGTTTTATACAAGATTTAAATTTCGTTTCATTCAGTCGGAATATGTGGGGAGGTATTTTATTGTAACATTTTAAACAGTACCCCATGAAGGATGAGTCTACTTTAGCCAGACTGAAACCCGATTGAACTAATTGGTCCCTATTTCTAGTGCTATAATTATGTCTATTACCTCTTTTACACCGCTCGCTTCCCTAGCTCAGCTCGCCCGCGGTTGGACACAGTTCTAACCTAACTTAACCCAATTTACCCAGTTCACGGTTCTCATGATCCGTTGGCATATTTAAACAAATACATTCGTCATAAATTTTATTAATTTTTTGTCTTGAGCATCAAATCATCTGTGTCCTTGCAACTCACATACAAATAATAGTAACGTATCACATACTATTGTGTTTGTATGGCCCTGTTTTGGACCATTCTCAAATATTCAGACGCCGCCACAGCCGGCGAGCGGGCCTCCAGCAAATGAACCTGATTCTATTTCGGCTATATTCTGACAACTATATAATTAATTCATAATAAGTACTTTATTCGAGCCCTCAGCCCTGCTTTTATAGATAGGGTAATGAATAAAGTGGACGTTTCTTGGATGATTAATATTCAAGTAATAGGAGAAACATAGTCTTTCAACTTTTATTATAATGTAGATTGAGAACTTAAACATTCTTCAAGAAGTCCTTTCCAAAAACAAGAAGTTTTTCATATCCCTGCCCAAGCGTCGGTTGGTGACTGTGCGGAAGAATGATGAATTTGCTTCTTGTTCCTGGTCCTAAAGTTAGAACTATGGCAGCAACACTGGCACTAGCGTACTTTTCCAATAGTTGCCCCGTTGAAAATTATTGCCGTGCTGTGGGTCAACGTAGCACAGCATAATGCTGAGTAGAAGCCTTCTTGTCACAGTCATGACGTGACAGCAGCTGCCGACTATTTCTGTTTTGTTCTCGTGATTATATTGAAATCCATTGTGTTTTATTTGACTGTTCTACTCGAATTAATTATCTTTTTTTATGCACGTGTTTCTGTGAAAAATAAACTTATTTTTCTTTCTTTCTTTTAATAGTACTGCTATTAAAAGAAAGAAAGAAAGAAAATAAGTATTCTAATTATTTATTTTATTATTTATACACACACATTAAAATAGATACATATACGACGTAATCATAATTATGAGTACAAAGGTACTAGGTAATAAATAGGTGGTAGGTAGTTATTGCTTTTTTTCTTAGCAAAATATTAAAACACATAATTATCCTCGCTTTTTAAATGACATTTATTAAGTTCCTTCCTATTCCAACATAACAAACATTAAAAGCATTCAATATTCACAACTCAATAGCTAAAAGCTCTCCGGCCAAAATAGGCTCGGCCATTCCGAATAAATTTTACTGCATTTAGGAAACAGTATTAGTACTAAAGTATTAATACTTCTAGCATAAGGAAGCCAGGCGTATACCCTAAAATAATTATCGAAATTATATCAGAAACCGAGGTGGAAATTGGCAAACAGTGCGGGCAAGTACCGAATCCATTTGCCAATGAAATGCAAACATAGGTAGCCCACATTTGATCAAACCAATCCGAACTTGCCCTCAGTACCGTGCATAATTTAATTGCATCATGAATATCTTCGGCTGAGAACTACTGCCTTCTGCAAGTACTTGTGAATTTGGATTGAATATAATATTTCTAAGTACGCGGTGGAACCGAGAATGTTATTGTTGGACATCCACCATGTTTCCATGCACATTTTTCTCTTCAGTAACGAAGTGATGGAAAGCAAGGTGTTCGCTGCAAAATTTAAGTTCGTATGTTCTTTTTCGAAG
Organism: Agrochola lota; assembly: GCA_947364205.1. NCBI lineage: Eukaryota > Metazoa > Arthropoda > Insecta > Lepidoptera > Noctuidae > Agrochola > Agrochola lota. Next base: position 7,720,415 of record OX376223.1, on the reverse strand, counting down.
TAGATATGACGCCAACGCCACACATCGTTTCTGGCATATTAATATCCAAATTGTTTACCAAATATAAAGTTAGCCGTTTCATTATGAAACATTACCAACCCTTCTAATGAGTTTGGTATCAACCTGTAGAGTAGAGCCACTCTCTGCAGAACTAATTGGTCTGAAATATATATTAAACGCTTCCACAACCTCTCAACTCCCAGTCTTATGAAAACGAAATATTATCATATTTTATTTTCAACTTAAGGTAATATGAATGAAAACAGCGAAGAAAGTGACATCATCGAATGTATCTGAAAACATAAAGTAAGAATGTACCTACTTAGATCGTGATAGCCAACGTTGCTATATTATGAGATATTGTTGGAGCTGGGATAAATAATGCAATAAACATTAACCAATTTGGTATATTCGTCTCCAACTGTTTATCTCTCATTTTTTTTTATATTCGTGATTCTGGTCCACCTCGCCTGTATTAGCTCGCACATTTCATTTTATTTTTATTTGGTGCATTTTAATATTTATCCCAGCTCCAACAATATCTCATAATATAGCAACGTTGGCTATCACGATCTAAGTAGGTACATTCTTACTTTATGTTTTCAGACACATTCGATGATGTCACTTTCTTCGCTGTTTTCATTCATATTACCATTCTTATTTAAGTGTGACTGCAAAGCAGAAAATATCAAGTTTACATTTTGACCAAGAAAATCTATGTAAATGTATATCCATATTGTTACCGATTTATATGCGACGGCATATATTATCTCCATCTCGAGAATTCTGTATCTATGTATTTATTTGGTTATAGATACGATGTTCTGGATATACATAATTTGTCCATATATTTGATATTTTTATTCAAACGCGTCAACTTTTGAGGAGTAGAATATATTTTGAAAAATGTCTTGAACATAAAATGCTTTTGTGCGTACTTTCAATATTCCTTGCGGAATCGCTGGTGTCTTGCGTGGATAGTAAATAATTGTTTTAGTGAATAGTCAAGAAATGTAAACATTTGATCTTTATAAATGCCATGTTAGCATGCAATCGTATCATATAAAAGCAGAAGCTTGCCAAACTTTATAAAGCCTACCAAAAAAGCTTTACTCTTTCAGTCCAACTAATTAAAATGGACATTGACGACGATAATCCTAGAGCTTACCTTAATCCGAGCCCATTTGTCATTAATATTTTCAACATAAAACGCTAGTTTGACAAATACGTGCTCTAATTTGGAATATGCTCAAAGAATAATGCATGCGCCCGTTTGGTCCGACACTCATCCGTTTGCTGGCTATCTGCAACGGGCCCGATAACCATAAATTGCCGGCCGGCGCTACCGGACCGGGAAAACTTTTGTCTACAACCGATTTTTGTGTCCAATGATACATCATTATCTTTATAGCTCATAATTTTTTATGAATAATGGTATCGAACAAAACGAATTTTTAAACGTGGCACGTGTTTTTGCTTAACTTCTCAGGGCGGCTGCCAGTATGTAGTATTACGGAATGACTACCTAATATTGTAAATTGAAACATATGTTCATTGGTTAAGGTGTACATTTGGAAAAGTTCGGATCTTAGATAGTGAAGAGTAAGTAAGCTAAAGAGCAAATCAAAATAAATGATGCCCATCATGTAGCATTTATACGACTTCTGAATTCGAACTACAGAAACACTAATAGCCATATACCTACACACAATTTGAGGTTTCCAATAACAATGCCCATAATATCGATCAGGGGTCTACATTTCCATGTAAATGAATTTTGAAACCGTGCGTGTTATCACTGGTACATATCTTTAATAACCATAAATCAACAAATCGAAGCGGCCAATTATTATTTATGGCATAGAAAAAAGCCAATGGCATTTCGGTTCCGATTGTGGAGCAATCTAGGCCTACCTAAACGCAGCTGACAGATATTTTAGAGGAATGTATTCGTGCTTTCATTGGATACCTACGTATTACGGCAGGCTTTTAGTTTTAAGGTCTTAAGTCGTGCATTAGCGAAAGCCGCGTCATAACCGTATGCGACCATCGCGTTCGTTTTGTTCAGCGTACCTAAGCGCGTATCCGCGCCGGCAGAATGCGCTTTTTGGTTTTCCGAACAAATTACTATCATAAGAACGCGATCGTGTATTCGTGCGACCGATCCCTTTGGTTAGAACGCGGCTAAGAAATGATTGCGTGCCGGGTCCAAAAACCAGTTCAGACCGGAATAGTTTGCCGTTCGTTGTTAGAAAATCGGTGTCCTGATTTTTACTGTGACGTTTTGACCGTTTTTGTGGTTGATTTAATTCTGGCTTAAAAATACGGTACGGCATCTGAATTTCCGTTGCATAGTTTGCAACTTAATTTCAGTAGTGGCTGACCTATGCCCTTTATATATCATCTGCTGGCCATCTTGCATATCACCTTTTCTTTTACCTTGCGTTGGTCACAACACAGTAAAACCTTTCAATCATAACTCAAATATTTAAAAGCCATAAACAGTTGAGCTTTACTGCCATTTTCCATTCAATAAAACGGGAATGCAATAAAACGGTTTAGTTGTAAAATCTTAAGTCATTTATTAAATAAGGAAGTCAGTCAATGGGTCCTTTTGTTCCTATTTCCTAGCACGGAAAAGGAACTTTATCTGAGAAATTGCTTCAAGCACAATCTGAACAATTTTCCATTTTCTTTTACAGTTCAATATCTAAAGATTTTTCAGACGTGCCAAACGGAGTTGTACAATAGGACCATACATCGGACTGGACTATCAGCACGCCCACCATAGAAGCGGGTTTTGTCGACGGAAGAATAGACAAAATTACAGATTCACAATCACAATTTGTCATTTTGTGTATTCTTCCGTCGACAAAATCCGTTTCTACGGTGGTCATTTTACGCGTGCAGGAGGGATACAGTGACGACGGCAATAGGCCTCCACATTATTTTTCTACTGCTATTTATTGTTGCGGATTCCCTTTACTTGATAAGCGTAACTTAACCAAGTAAGAACACGATATGGGTATCGCCTGAGGGCCCGCATGACTTTATCGAGCCGAGTTGAAACGTTTATATAGTTCAAAATCTAGTGAACGAAATACATAATTTAATGTAAGTAGAAAAAAGAATATGAAGTCGCTTACCATTAAATAATATAACTCCAGCTATGCTACGCTATGCTACGCTATGCTACGCTATGCTACGCTATGCTACGCTATGCTACGCTATGCTACGCTATGCTACGCTATGCTACGCTATGCTACGCTATGCTACGCTATGCTACGCTATGCTACGCTATGCTCTTGAATCACATCCTTTTTTAATTGTTTTACTTCGAGAATCCATTACCTGTACAATATTTTCCCAAAGTGTGCGAGTTGTTTGCAACAAAAACCGTGTGTCGAACCATGCACAATGAAGGGTTCTGTAGTTGGGGTGAGTTTATGCCAAGAACAAACTTAACATAGTAGTTGAAAAACATGTTCTCCCAAACATTTCAACTATAAATGTATGTTTATACGCACAATATTAAGAGATTTACCATGTTATTTTAAGACCATACACTTGTTAGAGGTTTTCCTGAAATCTACGAGTAAAGAACCAACCTCCTTATTTTTTTCAAAATTTTAGGCTCAGTAGTTCGGAGATAAGGGCTGGTTTTTCATCTATTTTCTTAAACATCTTTAAAATTATTTTTAAAAAAATGGAGATCTTCACAACAAGCCCTTTCATTTGATATGTCTTTATATTATAAAGACATATCAAATGAAATAAACTTTTTTTTAATTTCCCATTTTCCCCTGAAAAGTAACCCATATTCAAATTTCACTTATTTACGTTACACGTCCATGTTTGGACCACAGAAATTCATATGTGAACCAAATGTCAACTAAATTGGTCCTTTAGATTCGGAGCAAATCGGCTGTGACAGACAGACAGCCACACGAGTGATCCTATAAGGGTTCCGTTTGTTGCTTTTGAGGTACCGAACCCTAATATGAACAACATCAGATACTTAGTGCTTCCGATTCTCTGAAAATGTTTACTATAAACTTTACTTCTCCCTGTTGTGTTAATACGAGTATTTATACCTAATACCGATAGACGCGTTTTACGCGCGATCCTCAAGCTTTGGCCTCAACAATCAATCTGCCTAGCCTTTTCCCAACTATGTTGGGGTCGGCTTCCAGTCTAACTGGATGCAGCTGAATACCAGTATTATACATGGGGCGGCTGCCTATCTGACCTCCATAACCCAGGAACTGGGTAATGCGATACTCCTTGGTAAGACTGGTGTCAGACTTTCGAGCATCTGACGACTGTCAAAGATCCACGAATGGCAGCCGGGAACAACGGCTTAACATGCTTTCCGAGGCACGGAGGAGTCTCGGTATGTTATGATGGTCACCCATCTATAGTAGCTAAAGCTGATGGATCGACCCGTGCGGCTGTTATTACTTAGCCACGAGCACGTCTTTGTCCTCAACAATACCAAACAATGACAGCCTTCATTAAAAAATAACAAATCCTCTTTATCCCGAGCCGATGACAAACTGCTGTACTTGTCATTTCCAGCTCATGGCTCATTTGTAATAGCTAGGAACACAACGCCAACAATAGGTCCTCGTAGTGCCCGGTGACGTCAATGCACACGATGTTGTTGTTGTCCAAGTGAATTGTTGTGCCGGCGACTCCTGTGCGGGCATTCGCGATAAATCGTGGAGAAACAATAGCGCAGTAGGTGCCTCTCGAAGCATCGGACACGCATAAATCAGTCGATTTAGTAACGTGGGCCGTGTTGTATGGACAAGCCTCACAGCTGTAATAAAAGCGATGTTGTTGCGTGTGATAATACCTATCTGTTGTTGTATAAATCTGTCTTTGTTAGTTTGGTGGAATTAATTGAAGTTTTATTCAAAAGGCATTCTTACACCATCTGTGATAAAGTTCCTGAACTTTTGATCTACAGAATAATTAGTTGTCCTCACCTTAGATTTTAACATCATTAACACTTTCGACTCCACCCGTTTTCATAAAGCTCATACGCCATGCCACCATACATATTGCAAGTTGACTCCAGGAGCCCCACCGGCATTACGTTTGCGCTAAAGTTAACCCTCGAGGAATGTCACCTGCAATAGGATTGAAATCTTGTTAAAAAATACAACTGGTTTTAGTTTCACAGTTTATAATGCCGAATTCGCTAAGAAAAACATACATTTAAAATAAGCCCTCTGCGAGGGCTCCCGGCATGCCATATGCGACTTGAGGGAACCCTCCAGGAGGGTTCCCGGCACTGAACGTATTAAAGGTAATAATGCCGAGTCCGACCGAAAGCGACTGTCGCGCGAGTACGCGATCGTCACACTCGTTTATACGAATATGACAAACTTTTTTTTTTTTTTTGAGCATGTGAAATAATCAAATGACTTCTCCCGCTCTGGGCGGAGCGTGAGGGCGTGTCAGACTTTTACTGACTAAAACCCACCCGTGTTCGTTCCGTTGCCTGTGTACCGGGGCCGCGATATCCCTTTCGGACAAACCCGCAACCCCAGCAGGAATATGACATACTTGCTCGCACCATCGCGAATGTAGGTACGTTAGTATTCAAGGCACCGCAGTTATCGGCACACGGTGACTTCGCAGTCCGTCAGTCGGTCAGTCAGTCACTAGAGGTAAGACGACTGTAGTTACGTAAAAAAATTAAAACAAACACTGCTTTATCTTCCAGCTCTTATTATTAGTAATATATTATATAAATATTTAGTCGGCGCATCATTTATAATGTTTCTATATAGCTTGAGTAGCTAATTTTTTACTAAATCCATCGATCGTTTCTCTGATCTTCCTCTACATCTACATTCATGCTCAAAACTTTTTTTTTCAAAACATTAGTGACTTCCTAGACCTCCCCACAAGAAAGCTTTCCGCGAAATAATCCGGTCCCGTTAAGATATTAGTTACTATTTCTAACTTCTAATATTCTACGTGTGATATGAACTAACAACATCAGATGCGAGCTTTCTCCTCAGTTAAACAGTTCGACAGGTTACAGACTAGTAACACAGAGTAACTACCGGGTATCGCCCACAGTGCATGTTGCAGATAGCCGGAACATACTGCAAACAACTGAACTTTGTGCGGGTAGTTCAATGTTATTGTGAATTAAATGTTCAATGTTAATCAAACTAGTGCACAGGTTGTTGGTTGCAAGACTTTACGTTGTACATCATGTCAACACTGTTTGTTTTTGCAAAGCAATAGAATGTTGAGTTCTTACATCGAGTGGTGAAGGGTGGGCGTTTTGGGGGACTGTCTTATATAATTTTGACATTCGAATAGTGCTGATTGTCAGCCCAGTTTGAATAAATGACTTTTGACTTTGACTTGAACTAGTATCTACAGAAATTCATATCATTTTAACTACATAATTATTTGACCTATAATTATCATATTGGTCTGATGATGACCAGCCTCTATAAGTGTTCTGTGAACAGCCCAATATTCAATTATGAATGGAAGCTCCAAAGGCTATATTGTTTTAAAATTAAAACAGGATTTTAACCTCACATTTCTTCAAAGCATATCACAAAATGCGATTCAATTATTTGCAGCTGCGTCTACGCTTATTTTAATTAACAAAAAATAAACGTCCAGAGTTCTAGCCATTAACTTCTTAACAGAGATGTCGGGATTGAAAGCAACGGAACAATTCAAAATTAATTATATGAAATGTTCAACAATGCCTTCAACACAATTTTAATTCAATGTTCTCGAGTAATTTGAAAGCTCATTATGTAGATGAATATTAATTATTAAAAATACCTCGGTTCATTGTAGAGCGGTCGAGGTCTTAACTATTAGAAGTCAAGGGAAATTTCAAATTGTAGGCAAAGTGTCGAAAACTGTCGTCGAATTTCACGATAATTCCCCCGTTGATGGCGCCTTTCAATTATGAAAATATTCCTTTAATAAAGCTGTTTTGCGTAAAGAAATTTGTCGAGACGATAATGTTTGTTCTTAATTAGAAAATCAGATTTATTTCTAGCAGAAAGGGTTTATTACAATAAGCCGACAAAGAAAAGCAGTAATTAAAACTTCCTCGTTCTTACAAAGATTTAGCTAAGTATTTGTTCAGTATCTAGATAATATAATTATGCATTTCCGGTATATATATTATAAAGCCGATAATTTGATGAAAGCTGTAATATTGTGCAAGAAATAATTCACGGTCTTTAGGAATTGTTAAGACTCGTAATTTAAACGAATAAAACAATTGTCACAGGACCATAAGCATCATTGTTCCTTTCAATTAACCATTTATTCAATTTAAATTTAAATTTTCAATCAAATTAATTTTCAATTAAATCTCGAGACAATAATTTAATTTTTAGTATCATTCCTTTTTCATTTTCTGTTTATTGATTTTTGAATTTATAGATAAGTACCTACGCATGATAAAAACTTAATCGCTTAGGTATACTGAACTGGTGTAATTGTTACGAAATAAAGAAAACTGTAAACTCTAATGGAAGTATAAGACTATTAATCATTTTATGAAGATCTACATAGGTGGATCTGAGTTTTTAAAAGTCTGAAAAATCAATTTAAAATGCGGTTTTAGTTTGGTCCAAACGTGCCACATATTCGCAATGTCGATACGTTTTATTTACGATGTCAATATTTTAAATCCGATAAAAACTGATTTTTAGATTGCTGTGCATTTTGACAGATTTATGTTGCATTTCTGTTACAACTATAAAGTAATGTAAGTTAGTAAGTTATGCCAATGTTTATTTTTTTTCTAACAAAAATCAAATCTATGATGACCATTCGCATGTAGTTCATCCCTATCTATTACTACCTCTATCTATTGCTTTCAGTTTCGGCTGTCGCTGAAAACCAGCGCTGGGGCTCTGTCTCGCATAGGGTCGCAGCTTTATGCTGAGCGATGGCCGTTTTGCGTGGATGTGACGCATGTTTTCCCCCAAACTGTTTATTTTCGTGTTTTGTTCTTACCTTGCGTCATGTGTACCGCAAATAAACGTATTTTCTTTCTTTTTTCTTTCTTTTCATATCTTAATTAATTTTTGAACATCTAATTAATAATTAAGTACCTATGCTTCTTCTGGTACTATAAATAATACACAACTATTTGGGAGACCCAAATTCAGCACAGGATCTATAACGAGCTGATATTAATTTTGTGTTTGGACCATAATTTAATATTCAAAAACAAAAGAGACACAAAACTCATCACGGATTACGATACAATGATGAAGAGATCCACATTTAAAGATACTCGACGTAGATATTTAATAAACAACAAACTGCCATAAAGTCGTAAAACGTTGTATCAAATATCCGTACTATTCATATTCCAGTTTTTATGGGGGACGGACGTATCTGTGTTTCCAGTTTTATGTGATCTTTATGAGAAGGCGACGGGCACGCTGACCCGACATTTTCTTTTATATTTTACATGTTTATAATTTGGTTTTGTTTTGTCGATCTGAGGTTTGGAAGCTCCGTTTCTTTTGTGACTATGTATGAGAATAGTTTTGCTTGTTGATTCTTTCCTCACCCTTTAGATTCTTTTAAGAAGATTTTTTTTTAGAATAACCAATTGGGTATATCCATTGTAATATATTCAGTTGTAGGTACATTTATTTTAAATTAAACACAAAAATTTGAATCATGTAACCATTTAATTTATAAACAATCAACAGAAACATACATTCAAGCATCACATTTTGATATACAACACATTTTTACATAAATTTTTAGGTACGTCTTTGGCAAGTCGACTCCTTGAACCCCGGTATATGTAACAGTCACACCCCATATTAAACACTAATTTACACTAAAACCACGATTAAAATAAATATAGGTCTCATCTTAACTGCCAGTATTATCGCAACTATCGGATTCAAATTAACTAATAGACTACTTAATAAAGGTAAAAGCAACTCGGTAAGTAAAAGCTACATACATACGTAGGATTTCATATTCGCCACTGAAAATAGTTAGTACGTAGTTATATTTTATAGCTAAATGAAATGATAACCATTCAGTGTTATGAAACATGAGATCAGCTACGAGAATTATGTTAGTAAGAAACGTATAATTGTACAAATAGAAAAGCATGTACGATTGCATTGATTTATAGCCTCAAATAAAAAACTTAACAAAATAGAATCAGACGATGTCTGTGTTTATCACACGGAGCTTATTTATGATATGTCTCTTCTTGAGCCTTCAGCTATGGTAACAGAATTCACAACAAAAAGTAAAAGTGTAGCAGATGATAATACAACTAAACTTACAAATAAACTGCATTTTACTAATATTATGTACATACAGTAACATTGCACACCCTTCTACATAAGTCTCGCCTGAGCTCAGAAATATTCATAATTATTATTATCCAAAATATACAGAAAGGACAAATAAAATATAATATCTACGTACACAAATTCTTCAATACTGTAATTTTTTTTAAAACAAAACCATTCACCGCATGTGGTAAGTAAAATGAATTTACAATTCCTCTATATATTTGGCATACAATGGCTTATCAAAATCCAGTGGAATGGTTCTAAAATATATTCTGTATATCTCAAAAGTTCATTTGGACAATCTTTGGCACTAAAATCTTACGTCTAATACAAGTCTTGTAGACAGAACCAAAGACAAGGATGATAACGATACGTTTTGCATTGATTACAACTTTTCTTATATCTAAGTTTGTCTTAAGTCACGGATTATGAGAGAGTTCGACTAGCAAGTCATTTTCACTGATTGCACTATCCCTTTAGTAGTCCGTACAATCATATATCACATAGACACTTCAACTCGTGAGACCGTTTCTATGAGTCCCGTAGCATTTAATAGGTAGTGTGAGCGGTCATACGAAATCGTTCACCTCATTCTGTAGCGGCGTGTCGATCTTGTCGACACACTTTCTGATGGCGTCCAGGATGATGACGATGCGCCGGTCGAGAGCGGCGAGGTGCGGCTCCCAAAGTACCGGGTCCACCGGGTCTCTCTTCAATGAATCACGGAGGACTTTTGATAGTGACACACCGTTGTGGTATCTGCGCAAATCAAAAATAATATCCTTGAGGGTTGGATGATTGAAAATTTTGAAAGTAACTAGTGTGTAGTAATATTAAAGGATAAGTCAAAACCAAAAATATATTAAAGTACTGACATAGATATTTTCACCTTAGTAATTGTGTTTTGTAACTTACTTCAATAAAGCAGTGAGGGTGGTATGCCTCACGACGCAGCACTGCAGCAAAGGCGCCAAAATGCTCAGTTCATCGTGGAACGCCTTGCCGAACGCACGCCCTTGATCCAGATGCAGCGTAAACGTCTCGTTCCCGAACATTCTGTATTAACAACACTCGTTAAAACAATCTTAATTTGGCTATGTCCTTACAAAACTTGAAATTCTGCGTTACAATGACTATGCATATCTTAACTATAAATAATTGTTTTACTTCCAGTATGAACGGAATTTAACTCCAATGATTTAAGGAAACGGCCTTCTTGTCCGATTTTCCGGTTAGGCCCGTAATAATGCAGATTTATATGCAATGTAAAACGCCGCATAACCAATAAGATTGAGAGATCAGGTGTCTGCCTTTCAGTTACAAATACCATAGCCAACTGTTGTAACCTTGGACATTGCAAACATATTCCGTTTCTTTCAAAACTGAATTACCATGAAAGTCGTTTGGAAGATTTGTTTCCACACGATGAATGAACGAGGTTTAATTTTAGAACTAGATTTCTTTTAAAAATGCCTACGATCCATGAGAATCACCACTTTTAATGTTATACATAAAGTGTCATGTAGAAACAATAAAGATATGAGTAATGATGAAGTATACGAACTTGAAGGTTTCATAGTGATGTCTGTCCATGTTTCCGGAGAGGAAGTCGAAGATGGACATGTCCATCAGGTCGAGCAGCCGTCGACCGGAGTCATATGGAGGAGTTGTGCGAATCTAGAAGAAAACAAGAATATGAATATAGGGGCAGGATATTCTCAAAAAATACGTTATCAATCAAAATCATAATAGGATAAGGTTCTGTATTTGATACAGATTTACCTTTGTGCGGAATAGAACCATAAATAAACTTCGGTTAAAATGTGTGCTCTTATTTGAAGCAAACATATTTCTGATTGCAACAGAAATAGTTGATTTCTGTTTTATGCTCGTGATTTCATATGTACTTTATTTTGTTGTATTCTGATTACTCTTGTCTTTCTATATGCACGTGTTTTTTTGACAAATTAACCTATTTTTCTTTCTTTCATATAAAGTGGCAAACGTTGATGTCAGTTCTTATAAACAAAAGTGGTGACCAGAAGGAGAGGCATAAACCCTCAAATACGATTCTACTTAACAAATTGAATGTATGAGGGAGTGTTCCGTTTATTTGATGGTGGAAGTTGATATCGTCCATTTCAGATTTTATCACTATAATCTATCTAAAAGTTCTGACACGTACGAATAAGATAAAAGTGTAATTTAGATATTAATCTGCAAAGTAATATTCTGTCAATAAAATTCTGTAAAACTTACTGTATCGCAATAATCTGATTGAAGTTCCCACTGCGCTTTTCTTCTCTTATGGTAGGACCTTCTCCATGGATGCCGCCAGACCTGAAGATAATGCACAATCGATTACTGCGTCAGTCCAATATATGAGCTTGTTCGTATGGGTTTCGTTATTTCATCTCCGCCCCCCTTCAGTTATAACATTATTGCAAAAACTATCGAATTTAATGAAGACAATTAGGGTGCCATGAAAGAGTCTCCACAGATGACGGTATTATCGTCTAACGCACCCTGGGCAGACAGGCTGACTACTAACCTGCTAACTGGCTGAACTTTGTGACCTTCTACAGTGAAAAAGAAGACAATCACCCTTTTCACATACTTACATACCCTGGCGTTATTGACAAATAATAAATTGCAGTAAACAGCAGTAATAGTAGTACCTAATCAAGACATTAAAAGACAAGCTGTCAGGACCTCGCACGTTGAAATACCTTATGTCTAATGAAGTGAAGTTATATACGTATACTTATCAAGGCTACCTACTCATTATAATATGTCCGCTTGATACATGTCACCGTTCTCAGTGCTTGTTATTATTAAATTCCTTATAAAGCTTAAGCAGAGATTAGACCGAAATGCCACAGAACTATTATTTTAAATTATAATTATTATTTGGCCATAAACCCTTCCTTTATGTGCTCTGGGCGAACCCCCGAGCGTATCATCCTACTAAAGTGTAGAATTTACTCGAGATTACGTTGTACCCAAAATAGAAAAAGAGTACAAAAATACTTTTCCTTTTTTACAATTTCTGTGTGTTCATAAATTTACTAATATTATATTCCAAATTGCTGATGAATAAATATTAATAATTCTTATGAAATCTCTAGTTTGAACTATCGATGCTGATGTTTCTCTGATAGAATAGGGATGGGACAAAAAATTTTTTTTTAGTCCGTCTTTGAGATTATAAAAAAATATTGGACACGTATTTTTTTTTTACGTAATCTAAAGATTGAGGTAAACACATTGAGGTAAAAAACGCACAAACGAAACATTGAGGTAAAATGTGCCATGACGAGTATGTAGATTTTATATATACTAGTGACGTAGCGACCCCCACTCCCCAACTCAAAATGCGTTTTATCTAAGTAATTTTTTATTAATATGATAAAGCAAAAAATACGTGTCTAATATTTTTTTATTATCTGACTGACGAACTAATTAGTTTTTTTTTTTTTTACCTAGGCATCATCCCTATTTCAAAGAACCTCGCATATCCAATTCAGTGAAAAGACTGTTAATGAGAAACCGCACACGTCAATCGTTTACATTGAATTATGTACACAGTTCGTAATTTTACCTAAAGTAAACACAGATTTGATCGCCCGTATAAAGTGCACGCGGTTGTAGCAAGGAGCTGTGCATGTGTGATGCATTATATCGCCGACGCCGATGTAACAATGTACGTACCTACGTGATAATTTGTTACTAACAACCACGCTCAATTTGATAATCTCTACATAACATGTACCTACCTGGATAATCGTGTCGCAAGAAATTAATCGAAAACCATAAAAAACGATGGACACGATATTACTGAATAACATTACGATGCAAAGAGAACCTTCTAATTAGTTTCTTATAACTGCAAAATGCAATTTTCAAATTAAAATACTAACCTTTCGTTCAGCGATATCGGAGGAGGGCAAGAACGCGGCAAAGCTCCCTTCAAGCATATCAGGGTTGCCACAAATCGCGTGACCAGTGTCGCAGTAGTACGAACACTTTCCGTGGAAACAGAAATTATTCGCCGGCGAAACGAAGAATGTCTTGAGGATGTCACCTTCAGTCACATCGTAGATCTCTGTCGTCATGTTGAGCACTCTGCCCACGACCGGCATCGCGCGACGGAAACCGAGTATCCTGGATAACACATGATTCAGATTAGCGTCACCTCTATTCGTTACGATGCATTGTGGCGAGCAAATAGGGATGTTAGTTTCTGATAGAAAATTGGGTCAGCTCTTGAAATGGTAAAACAGTAAAACGCTGCTTTTGAAATCTCTCTCCATTTTAAGATATTTCTATTACCTGATTGTAAGTTTTTTTAACATACAATTGCGTAAATATCTAACCCCACGCTTAATATGTTGAATTCCACAAGAATGACGCTTGCGGATGACTCAATCAAAGCGCTGTATGTTGATTCCTATTTTAATAATGTATGACAAGTACGACCCACCTGTCCAGGTGAAACGCCGCTATTTCAGCATAGTGCCGCTCGTAATCAGAAAAATAAAAATGATTCGGTAACGTCTGCACATCTCTAGCAAATCTGTGAACAAAAGCATCCGGTAAATTAAAATTCAGTTGTAAAAATATCAAAGGAGGGAGATGTTATTTGTATTACAAAACAGCCGATTTATCTTTAATGTTATGCTCGTGTCGAGATATTATAGAGCACGGTATAAGAGGATTTAAATAGATAAAGCACGAAGCTGGCCCGGCTCCCTACTTTACAGGCCATTGATGACTATCTGCATTAATCAATTTGCAGCATAAGCTAGATACGAATAACCAGACTAACGACTTTGAAGAGTTTTTTATCTTCCTAATATGATAAATTATTATAGCGCGATCATGAAAGCCATTGTTCTAAAAATGGGTTAAATTACTCTTTCACGCCAAAATCCGCCATATTTTTTTTCAAACACCTATCTAAGGATACTTGGGTTTTTAAGATGAATATAATGATACTTTAAATGTCGAAACTAAAGAAATTTACAAGATACGCGCGAAAAACATAAATCTTCCTTGGCAGTCGGTAAAAAGGCTAAGATAAAAATATAGGTAAAACTTATTTTATTTTTAAATTAACTTCATGACCCGAAAAGTAATATTGAAATCGATCTTAATTCTTAAAACACCAACGCGAAATTTTAACATAATATCACCAAAAATTCTTGGCAGGTACTTATTCATGACGTAAATTGAAACCGAGTAATATAAATCCATTAAAGAGAAATATCAAATATCGACTCCCGGAGATAAGGGACCCCTGTCCTTTAAAATAAATTTATAACGTCGAAAAATGTTAAATTACGTACTTAAAATGGAAAAATTACTCATTCGCAGTAACAAATGGAGGTATAATTTCTTTTAGTGTGTAATGAGTCGAATGTGGGTGCTTAATCAATTTCTCGGAAACAAAACGATTAAAGTGGCTCTTAAATCGTGAATCTGGTTAGATAGGAGCAATCCCGGGAATATACTGCACCGAGTGTCTTCCGATTTATTGTCCTCAGTGCGACTCGTAAGTGAGATAGCACAATTTAAAAAGGCTACTAACAAATGGTTTAGATTCTGTGTCCTCTTTACCTTTTCGACATTAAATAGCTTCTACTAATTTTGAATACTTTTTACTCCAGCTAGTGGATCTAGGATCCCGATACAATATATCACTTGTACAGAAGTGGCAGTCAAGGTGATAAAACTAATAGATACTCGTATAGGGAAGGGTTACCACCGAATGTCGCGTAATTTATCGCACCCTTGTGAATCGTGAAAGATCCACGAGGGCCTCTTGATATGTCGCCGGGGTAACCCCTCGAGTCTATAATTTTCTTAGGAAGGTTATCCACTCCGCTAGAAAAGTTAACTGTCTGCCTATGTTCAAGTATTTCAAGGCGAGAATAATTTATATTGTTTTGTTTTTTTAACTCCTCTGAAATCTAATGTTGGTTTCAAGAACGATGTAATAACAGATGTAAAACTATGTGCATACATAACTTGCTTACGAAGATACGCCTTACTTTTGATGCCTTCAGCATTTTTATCTTTATTTTATATGGAATCCATATTTTAAAAATAAAAGCGAAGTGCTAAGACGTCTGATACTCGATATACAGGCCTGTCGGGAGTTTCGTGAAATTCCCGCGAGTAAATTTTTGGGAATGCTCTTTGTATTCTTTGTCACGTCAAAAATTGTATCAGATAGCATTTCAGAATATTGAATATGCAATGCGGTGCCTATGTAGTTGGGTTTTATACATAAACTCTTTGAAATATTATCAAAGAGGTTGCAAAGTTGTCTTTCCATAAGTTCACTGCAACAGTTAGGTCTAAAAGCTTTCGTAAATATATAAGCAAGTACGAGGTACTGAATAGAAAACACAATCAAGTTTAACAATGGTACGCAAGTAACAGAACTTGGTGAACTCACTACTTCAATAGCACTTGTAGTTGAGAACAGTGTGGGCAAGCCGCTAAGCCGATCGCACGAAAGAACGTTCTCGAAGTTTTGTGAATAGAACGAGCACACCCAACAAGGTGACAGGAAAGTTGTGGCAACTCCTTCAGGAGCGTGCGCGGACACTTCAACTACTCCTAACCCAACTTGTTTACCAAACAAAATAAAACTTACGTATCTGTGAAAGACATGACAGATGATGGACGGACGGACACTCAAGGCAAAACCATAAATTATGGACGCTCGATATCGGACTTACCTCATCGGCTTGAAGAGGGATTGGACGCCATTAGGGTAGTCAATGATAAGTTTCAACTGCGTGCCTCCCTCTTTTTGCTCTGTCAAAAAACAATTTATTGTTAGATTGTAACTGCGTAGTAGGTACCAAGTAACCAGTACATAGCCAAATTTGAATTCAGCCTTCAAACTAGCAATTTAGATGACATTAGAATGTCGCCTATCGCAGTTATCGAGAGCTGCTGTCACTAAAAATAAATGTTGTAGTATATACTATAAAGTCGGATCAACAATGAAATCCATTTAAGTGGTTTAAATATTTAAGTCCAATTCGAAGTAAAGGGCGAGATTGTTGTGGCACTATCGTCCGACGGACCGCTAACCCCGCAACTGATTGCAGACCCACCCTCATTTAATATACATACCTACCTGCTTTAGCTTTTATATATTATGCTAATATCATCTTTGTTATTTTTCATACTGTTTCAAGATTGAGATTTGTTTCTAAACTCTTTTGTGTAAAAACATTTTTTTATTAATTCGTTGAAAATATTATGTCGCGCATGTAAAACTATCATCAAAATATTATAAAAAATATGTCTTGATATTATATGTTTAACATATTATATTTTTTTAAATTAGTCTTAAACAACCGCATGTAATACGTTAAAACTGTAGGCATCGAATGTCCAGTCGTAGAGTGAGGGTAGCGTAGAGGTTGTCTGTCTAAATCGTAATTGCTTTTCTAAGTCCGATCAGCGGTGCACTGAATATTTGATGGCGATACATACTTAAATTGAGATCAGGGCCTACTCAATAGTTCAATCGATTTCAGTTATGTCGAATGTTGAATAATGTAAATAAGTTGAATAATTACGAACTTAATTTCAGATACGAAATTGGCTGTGCCCTCAAAACCAGTAAGCTTGAAATCTAGTACAATCTATTTTCTTATCTCTATCTTGTTTTGATTATTTTAATCTAAGACGTTTATATAATTAGTTTGAAAGGTAAACTTACCTACATGTAGGATGGTGGAAGTGGCCATATCTTTGAGAAGGTCTTCCACTAGCGGTTCCGCATCCTCATACAATTCGTGTTGAGCTATCTTCAGTTGGAACCTTTCCAAATTAGAAGCGTTTATGCTGCAATAGAAATTGATTGGTATTATTATACGACATTAATTTCCATTAATTGTCTATTATGCGGCTTTCTGCCTTTTGTTTGAGTTTAAATTGGAGAATAAACGACTGATCCAAATGCAATCATTATAGTAGTCGCATATGTATGGTCAACAACAATCTAATAATTGGAGCTACTAGTAATATCGATTAGATATTACACTGACCTAATTGAATTCGTAAATATTGTTAAATTGAACACAAACATGAGAGACAAAAGCGTTGCGTAGTACGTCATCGATGAAGATACTTGAAATTTTTCGCACACGCCCGTAAACCTGGTCGTTAACGTCAAGATTTACATGGAAGATTTTCCGACGGCGGCGCGGCGCGGCGGCGGCGTGTTGGTTTTGGCTGCGTGGAACACATAAGTGGACGTGATTTGCCTACTAGCGGGAGGTGTGAGACTCCGGGCGACACGACGCAGCACGGAACTGAATACTAAGGAGCGTACGTGTAACGTTTTCGATTTGTGGCATGCTCCGATAACCTGCATTTAGAAATCAAGCCGGCAGCTATTCTAAAATTTATTGACTCTCTTTCGGTGTGAATTGTGCCGGCGTCGAGAGGGAATTCAAAAAACTCGAATGTTCCGGTTCGCGACAAGTGGACGCTACGAACACGAAGCCCTATTTACTTCCACATTTTATCTGAGCTTATTATGCGCACGACGGCCGAAAATATAAAGAATTCATAACAAAAGAAAACGTTCTCGTGTTAAACAATGAATGTTCATCTCCTCTCATATTTACGTAGATGATCCCAATTTTGAAAAATTATGCCAAATTTTCCATGTATCAACGCAACCCTTTCTCATGATACATGAATTCGGTCATAACAGGTCCCGTCATATCACGAGCGGCGTTTTAAGGAAGCCATCATGCATTCATTCCATTTAGTTTTATTGTCAAAGACCCGCGCCTATCTCGACGGGACACCGTAACTGGATTTTAAATAAGATTCCTTGTAGGTCTTGTGAAATTTGCCTCGCAAGATAAAGAAAGGTCGCTTGTCTGTTTCGTATTATAGAATCATTCTGTGCTGGAAGTATGATATGATCCCTTTTTATAGTCTTGTATCAAACGGAATCCTGTTGATAGTGTACCTAAACGCGAACGGAATGTGATATTCTTTTCATTGCTTTCACGATGCCCTATGAGATTTGGCCTAATATTTGCTTTCGTGAAATTACCTGAAGCAGCGGACGACGGGCGCGACCTACCTGTTTGATTTTGATGCATACTTCAGTGCTCAGCGGGCGCATTCGTGGTGGATGAAAAGCTGTCGCCTCTAGAACGTGCAGTGACGTGTTACATATAACATTACAATGCCGCGCTGGGGCACCACATTCGGAACCACAGCC
The DNA here is from genome assembly GCA_947364205.1 of Agrochola lota. Lineage (NCBI taxonomy): Eukaryota > Metazoa > Arthropoda > Insecta > Lepidoptera > Noctuidae > Agrochola > Agrochola lota. Next base: position 7,701,803 of record OX376223.1, on the reverse strand, counting down.
GCGAGGAAATATGTAAACAGTTGTTCCAGCAATGTTCGAGTTATCAAAGTTTAATTGCGGTAATAACGAAGTAACTAACAATTTAATTTGGCGACTCGCGGCGTGCTACATAAATCGTACTTGTGGATGTCAGCTGTCGACAACTTTAGAGAATTTTCCTTGTAATGTCCTTTTCGCGTCGTTTTTCGCAGAACGTTTTAATTAATATTTCTTAACCGACTGAATATTCCTTTTATTTTGGTATTTACTTTCTGCGCAATTTTCTAAACGATTAAAATATTATGTTGATTGCTTTTTTCCGAGAAAACTTTGAGACAATATACAACAGACATGCTCAGAATAATAAATTCGTTTTGCAAGGGTTAGCCTGACTTTCCATGGTTAATTTATGGACATTGTAACACAAACGTGCTATTCAGCATGGTGTTTGTAGGTAGCATCTGAGCAATAGGTACTCGTTTTTGAAAGGATAATGACCTGTCACAACCTACATATTTTTACATAAATATTAAGGCCGAAGTCTGACTCAGCACGCCGTAAATACATCTTTCCATTTAATATTAAATTAAAATCGACCAAACCCTTACCTAGGTTCTAAGTCCTCCATCTCTGCAATGGTGGGATTTTCTGGCCTCAGAACGTTAAGATCCCGATGTGGGGGGATGACTACCGTGTGTTCTTCGGCTTTGCCCTGCAGCTGCGCGAATATTATCCTCTGCAGGTCTTCGTACCGGTCCGTGGGGGGGGCGGGGGTCCGGGGCTCGGTGTCCACCCCCCCGCCGCTCGTCTCGCTCGGAGCTGACTGCTCGTATTCTCGAGACCCGTTGCTGCCATTGCTGGTGGAAGGAACGGTTATTTATTTACATTGCAATTACATTATACCAACGGTTATTTAATTACATGATGCAAAACAAATAGTCACACGATAATATTTGGTCAACTCGGAGTTAAGTTCGGTAATATGTGAAAACACATGTTCAGCTTGAATAAATTTTATTCAGAGTTTGTTAACTAAATATCGCCTTGTTATGATACTACTCCAATTAAAATTTAAAAAAAAATCTTAAGGCCACGTTCTCAAGATTCTCGAATGTTGAGTCCACGTCCGCGCGAATTTATCATTCGCGGTTTGAATTATTAAGATACTACGCTGAATGTGTCGGACATTCCTTTCACATAAACCCACGCGTAAATGGCTTCATGTAGACAATCTCTTCCAGTTGCTCACTTTAAGTTCTACATCAGCGTGGGAATTAGTTGGAGGAAAAAGTGATTCAGCAACTCGTGTTACCACAAATGCGAGGTCACAGTCCAGCAATTTACTGGAAGGTGCATAATATGTACCGCTTAGTATAAGTGCTGTTGGTCCCCGCTTCATGTACGTAGCGTGAAAGCTTAGTCTTTCCTGTTTATTTTAACCGCAAATTAAATAATGTGGGTCACAAATAAATAAATGATAACAGGCGAAGTAAATGTTATGAGAAAGTCATGACTAAACCTGTAGGAAACATTTAGTCTGCAACCGCCCATCCGTTGCTGATCAAAGGCTTTCTAGTTCATATCTATGATCTCCTTTAGGAGTTCCTTGAAATGAACTAGCTGATAATCTATCAGATGACAAAATAAGTAAAGTATTATTCGTAGGAACTCTACAGTAAAGCCATAAGAATAATTACTCAGACAAAGCTTACTTACAAAGTCCTTAGAATAAAAAGGACCAAAAATATCTCCACATTTGTTAAGACCAACCGAAATACAACAAACATTTTTCAAGTGATTCCAGCTTTATTACCAAGTACTTAGTTATTATTTGGACTTTGGGCTTTTAATGAAATACAATTAAATTGAAACTTATACAAAAACGAGTGTTCTTTGAAATAATGTTTTGTATTCTGGTAACGGCTTATTGTTAGAATTATCAATTATATTCGTAAATGTTAATAATTGAAAGGTATTAATAATTTAAGCTTGTCTATTAAACAATATAATGACTGCTATCGTAACTGTTCGTTGATTGAACGAATTCTACGAATCATTTCTGAGGGGATTCGTCTTATTACTGTGAGGTAAGAGTTCAAATACCTACATGGTTTTTATAGATGGTATAGTTTTCTGAAGTACAGGTTTTATCAAATACATCTTTGAGTTTTGGAGATATGTTACATCGACTAATTGGCACTGCGCCAGAGTGCGGTTTAATAAAAACAAAACCTTTAAATCTCACATAACCTAATCAGAGAAACTGGTCGAGCTATTCAGGTTTTTCTATGTTCATTCCATAATGTTAATAGATCTTACAATGGCTAAGTTACGGTACAATTAGGAGCCTTTAGGGTACACATTTTTTTTTTTCGTAATAATAATATCAGGAAATAATGAATAATTTAAAAAAAAAAAAAAAAATAATTGAGTAAACTATAACTTTGTTCGTAACCCTATGTTACTGCACTCGTTTACCCACTTCCTACTTTTAGTCAAAACATAGTAAAGGCTTGGTGCACACTATTTTGACTGGCGACAGTGGGCAATTCGTCACGTTTTGAATGACCTACTAGCGTCGCGGGCACATCGAACGCCATATATTCCTCACTGGTTGGCATACCACGCGGGCATTGACAGGCTGACAGCAGCTGAAGCGAGATTATATTTTTATATACCTACCTAAGTCATCTTTACACTAACTGGTAATAAATCCTGGACACAAAGCCTTTCTTCAAAAGAAAAAAATAGCCATTTGAATTGGACCTCCTAAGTTTTTCTTGAACATGCCAACAACTGCAAACGGTCTGACAACTTTGTTTTATTAGGTAATTCGCCAGCAAATGATAACATTATTCAGAAATCATCAAATTGAGATGATCAACATCGATCATCAATTTACCGTCCGTAGCACTTCCGCGTAGCGCTACGAGAAACGGGCCACCCCGTAGACCGCTACGATTTTTACAAACACAACTACGAATTATTTATTATTCTATCGTAGTTGTATTTCTTTAAGGATTCAGATCACTTACATTATTTGCACAAAAATCTAGACCCAACAAATGCATATCCGTTCACTCAATGTAACGGTAATTGGAGGCTCTACGGTGCTACACTGGTTAGATATGAAAATGATAAACAAGAATTGACAACTTTGTATGAAAACAGGCCTTTAGGCCATAATTATCCTATAATTAACTTGCTTTAGTTACATATTTATTTATTTAAGTTTGCGTTATTATATTCAACCCAATTCTACTAAGTAACTGGTATCGTAAGTGCTCGCTTACAGATTGCCTTCTAAACAAAGTAAATACCGAAACTTGTTGAAAATAATCACACACTCCAATATTTAGGTTATTGTTAAGTGTATTGTTTCGGTCTATTGAAAGTATCGAGGTTCGAGTCCGGTCTGAATCACTCAATAACTTTAACTTGAAGTGTTTGCGATAGCGTGGGCAATTGTTTACAGATGTAATCATTACGAACTCGGTTTTCGACAACTGAGTCGAAATTGTAATCAATAAACGAGTACCTAGTGTGTACCTAAATAGCGATTTTTTCGATTTCGATTTGGTCTCTAATTGACTATGGATTTGATTTGGTGGGTACAACTTAAAACCTGATCGCCTTCAGAAAAGCCAAGAGTTACCTACGTTCTGTTATGTAGTCAAAGAATTAACATTTAATGTGCGTTAAAATGCCACCTACCAGCTGGCTGGCGTTTTGGATTATGGCCTTTTTTTTTTTTTTTTTTTTTTTTTTTTTTTTTTTTTTTTTTTTGAGGGTGGGAAATCATCAAATGACTACTCCCGCTCTGGGCAGAGCGAGAGGGTGTGTCAGACTTTTACTGACTAAAACCCACCCGTGTTCCTTCCGTTGCCTGTGTGCCGGGGCCGCGTTATCCCTTTCGGACAAACCCGCAACCCCAGCAGGCATTGGTCTTTCGACCCCGTCGGTTGGTGCTGACATCTCTTTGAGGCGCGCGTGGAACACAACGCGCCGTCGACACGGGCCTGGTCCTTATCGGACGGCGAGCTGCCCATTGCTCACCGTCCGCAAGCCCGCGCCTACGGTGGCCGGAAGTCGGCTCTGGACTCCCGACGCCCGGGGCGTCTCCTGCGGCGACTAGGGCCGCGAGGGCGTGCAGCTTGCCTCTCCCTCGCGCGCTCCGCCTCCTCCTTCGCGAGCATAACTGCTTCGCAGAAGGAGGTGACGGCCTCCCATGCACTCTCGCTCCGAACCATGGCCTGAACCAGGGCCGGACGCGAGAGATCGCCGCCGCCGATCGCCTCCGTGAGGACACGGCGGTGCTCCGCCCAAGCCGGGCAGACCTCCACCGTATGCTCCACCGTGTCCTCCGGGCGATCCACACAGTGGTGACACCCGGGCGTTTCCTCCCGCCCTACGCGGAACAGGAACCTCCCGAAACAACCGTGTCCGGTGAGGACCTGCGTCAGGCGGAAGGTGAGGACGCCATGGCTTGGATTATGGCCTAGTGCTCTCTCAGAGAGGAGGTCTGTGTCCCAACAGTGGGAAATTTGTAGGCTGATTTTACATGTGGTTTAAAAAAAAGGTTTAAAATGCAAAAGTTGTAATGTGTTATTTTTTAATCTATCTATCTATATATATATAAAAATCAATTGCCGTGCATTAGTCTCGCAAAAACTCGAAAATGGCTCGACCGATTTGAATAATTATTTTTTTGTTTTGTTCGCCTCGATACTGGTTGGTTTAGGAAAAAAAAATTACTGTCATAGAAGAAAATATACAGCGTATTATTATACTGTTTTCGCATATTAACTATTACAATTTAGTAGAAAACCAGATAGATATTAATGTTGGACAAAACTGATTCACACAAGCACGAGTCAGAAAACCGCAGAGCATAAATATTACGTATTTTTCATTGCCATAGAGTTTTTAAATGTAAACCACAAACATCTTAAAAATGTGGTCATTTTATAGCGCTTTATTTAATTTTATTATAAGTACATACAATGAAAAAACGCCCCACGCTTTTTGAATTAATCATTGGATATAAAAGAACTGACAACTGTACTAATAACTACCAATAACATAGGGTATCTATCATCCTGCCAGGGTTGCGAGTCTGTCCGAAAGGGATATCGCGGCCCCGGGACACAGGCAACGGAAGGAACACGGGTGGGTTTTAGTCAGTAAGTCTGACACACCCTCCCGCTCTGCCCAAAGCGGGAGAAGTTTTTGGATAATTTAGCACCATCAAAAAAAAGGGTATCTCATCCGATAGATACCCTTTTTCTTTTTTAATTAACCGAAAATGGTTGACCACCGTAAAAAAAGGGTATCTCTCAACCGATAGGTACCCCTTTTTTTAAATTAACCGAACATGACCATTTTCGGTTAATTTGACATTTAATATTTTAAAATGAATGAAATAAAAATATAAAATTTCAAATTACTCGAAAATGATTAACATTTACGTAGGAGTTTTATGGGGTCATTTGGTTGTAAACGACCTTTCCTATACATCTCCTTATTGGCTCGATTTAGATTCTGTTTATTATTTCTAAAAGATCATGAGCAGTGATCGGAGTAGGTAGATTGATTTTTAGTACTTGTATCATAAATGCACACAGAAAGAATAACATGGATAAGCCATTTTTCCGGAAAGTAATTCCGGTATTTCCGGATTCAATTAAATATTGTTAATGTTGGTAGTGATATTATTACTACTCAATTCAAAATTTAAAGGAAGGTATCAAAACTAAATTAATTCATTATTTATCTGTTGAATAATAAAAACAATCGAATTCCGATCGAAGCTTTAATATTTATTTTTTATTTTTAGCCTAGGATAGCTAGATAGCTAGATCTTTTATAGATAGATATAAATTGTTGCACTTAAATTTAAATATTTTCCTACATAAGTTCCGGTTTTTTTTTAATAATCCACCAATTCCGGAGGGATGTCCATAGTAATATATACGTTTCGGATCAATGACCCCAGTTCAATCTACCTACTCCGATCACTGATCATGAGTAACATCAACGGATTAACTAAGACTTTTTATTAAAATTTGTCGACTATGAAAAAAAAAACGGAGTTGAAGACATTTTTTCACTCTACAATGAAGTTAACTCTTGGGGAGGATAAAATGCATAGGTACTTAAAGCGTAATCCTACCTAGTAACTTATTGTTCTATGAATACCTAAGCTTTAGTAGTTCACTATATTAATAACCCCAGTCATTCAAGTGATAGCTTGGTAGCCTGTAAAAACGAGTCCTGCAGTAGACAATGGTTTGTCTACTAGCTATGTGCATCTCGCAAAGCTCGCGCCGACTCGAGATAAGTATATACACGGAAAAACAAGTCGTCGAATGCATAACCTCTTCCGGTAAAGGCGGTAAAAATAAAGAATATAGGATCATATTGTCGCGGTCAGTATAAGTGTACTGGTACTTTAAGAAGCTGATTAAAAAAATATCACCCCTCTCTCCCTTCAAAGGCTATAACTACACTAAACCTAAACATTTACTAGTTGCTTATAACAAATCGTATTTATTCATATTACTCATGTATTTCCACGAAAACATTAGAGATAATATCACAACTATCTAACATAAATATCTGTTTATTAGTGCGATGTGATAATAATGAGATCGATAATTTATTTTGGATCGTCGCCAGCAAATGTTCTTGCGGATAGTTTCGTGTCTAATAATTAATATTTATGATGCTTTAATCTTTTACATTTGTTTTTCTAGATTCACTAAAACGTGGAGATGAAGAGAATTACGATTGTAGAGGAAGTCCGCTACATGTCTCAAAACTAACAATTATTTTAGAAAAAAAGGCCGATCTTGATCACGCCACCAAGCTTAATGCACTAGTTCATTGTCCAAGTCATCAAACAAAGGCATTGGCAACGTTTTCCTTTCTTAACACACACACACACACACACATACATACACTACATACACAAACACTCACACAAATATTATTGCAAATGTATTTATTTATTTAGAGGTTTACTAACTTCCACGGTAGGTGATACTTTGCATATACGCCTTGGGAAGACAGCTTCGCTTCCACCTTGCTGTCTGACAGCTATTTTTTGCAGCATAAACTCATATACCTTAGTAGTTCGTCACGATACGAAAGAAGAAGAACGGGTGACTGCTACGGTGCCTTAACTACTTAATAATATTTAAGCAAAGTTATAAATATCACACACATAATAGGTACCTACAAATAAAGTAATTTCATAAACTAAAAATAGCAACATATCTACTTGAGCAACTCAAATTGTTGTTTGTGCTTTAATAAGACAATATAATGGTGATATTTGCTATTGTATGACTTTTTTGCAAGCAGAAGCCTACACACATTGTTTCGAACTGTCTGTATGCGAAATAGCTAACTAACGTAATGTGCCGACGTTGGTATTTAACACAATAGGTTAAAAATACCTGGCATTTTACTATAATATTTTTACTGATTGAAGGAAAAGGTCGATGTTATTGATTCAAAAAGCATGTGGAAGAGCATATGGGTTTAATCAACTCAGCTTATTGCAGTCCAATGCTGGACATAGGCCTCTCCCAGGGTGCACCACAACACTCGATCCTCTGCCTTCAGCATCCTGTCTGTCCAAGCCACTTTTATAAGGCGCTGATAACCGAATTTTAATGATTTTATACTGAAAATCACGTCTAAACGAGTAGTATTAATGAATTGGAAAAAAAAATATGTTTAATTAGAGCATTTTTTTAATAACTTGATATAGGAATATTTAAAATTATGTTTACATTACCGAGTGAAATTAATTTGTAAAGTTATATCTAATGCGGATAAAAAACTGAGAATCACGCAAAATCTAACAAGCGTTTTGTTCTGAAACCTGCACCATTTTAAAAGTAATTTAATTATTGATCTTTTAGTATACGTGTTTTATTAAAATAACTTTTGTATTATGTATATATAAATTAATAATGCGTATTTGGGACAGCGCTCCTTGATGAGAGAGTCCTATTACTGGCTGGACGTACGACACGTTGCGTGAGCTCAGTACAGAACACGCAAGCTAACCACTCAAGGTCACTGGCATATATGTCTTAAGGTCGTCGGTCCATCTAGCTGGTGGGCGTCCCACACTGCGCTTGCCGATACTCGAATATGGGTTAATAATAAAATGTATGTAAGACAATTATTGCCAAAGTTTTTGTTTCACATCTCAGCTGCTAAAAGTACTAATAAAAAATAAACAAGCTGTCCATGTAATATTATTTATTTTTTCACACTTGTCCAGATATTATGACATATGCAATGAACTTGCCTTGAAGGTTATATAGTGTTTGTGTCACTGATTTCTATAATTTGAATATGACTGAAAATTATTTCACAATAGCATATAGGTTGAATAGAACTATCTAAAAGGCAAATTGTTGCTCTGCTCTTGTTCGAATTAATTCCAAATGATAACACAAGACATAGAAATGTCTCCCTATTTTAAAATTTGAAAAAAATACATAAGATTCACGTAAAGCCATTAGTAAATCTAAATCATTGCAATGTAACTCTTATCTCGGTAAGGCGAGGTATACATAAGAATGATTGCCCAGAGTCTTATCAAACTCACAGCAATCATTCTAATTTATACTTTATTACAATAATATAAGAGTTACATTGTAATGATTTACTAATGATTTTACGTCATTCAAAGATCGTGAATCTCTTACTTTACTTATATCCAGCTTAATGTTAAAAATAATGCATTTTCTGTGTTAACTTTCTTGAACTTAGGTCTTCCAAATGGTGCAAATGGATACGAAAACCTTGGCAAAATGCTATCATAAGGCAAAAGCGACGAAGTGGACCCTAATCCTCAACCAACGCTCTTTGTTCTAGAAACCACAAGAGTTTTGTGGTTACCCTAGTTATAAGTACCTTTCTACCTACTATGAATAAAATAATATTTCTAAGGTATTGGTGTCTCATTGGATCTGGAGCAATTATCCTTTAGAGAATAAACTAGGTTCCTAACTATTGTAAACATGTAAAACGGCTATTAAACTACACTTTATTAACTGTTATTTAAGTAGCTTTTAGTAACTATAAAACTGATTTACATCCGTAAGACGTCCTCGTAACATAAGGTTCAGTTGAAAACCGGCGTCAGGCGTCAGGCATTTGGCGCAGCCGAGAGATACATAATACTGTTTTAAGATTTCTCTGTGTTTATTTTTGTTCTTGTGTGAATATTGTGTGCCTAAACCTGGGTTCGATTCCCAGGGAAGAGCATGAAGTCCGGGTTCGAGTCCCAGGGCGGGCAAAGTGTTATTGGGTTTTTCCATCAGGAGTAGCTCCGCGTCTGGATTTGTGCCCAGTTGATGGCAAGAGGCATTACATGGGACTTAAACATGACTGGCGAAACGCGATTATGTTATGTTAGTTATGTAGTAACTACTAACTGACTCGACAGAAGTTGTCCTGTCCAGATTTCAATAATTTATACAAAAAGGACGTTTTTCGGACAGTTTTTCCCGAATTTCCAATTTTTCTTGAAGAACCTGATTAATAAATAGCCTAATCGTTCTCAAGTGATGCGCTTACCAACGAACAGCATTTCATTTGTATTACCTACATAGATAGATTATTACTATAGGTAACATTTTCGGTGAACTGAGTGAACTGAGACTGTCAGTCAGAACTGGCTGCTACCGATCTAGTTGACAGGCTCATTCGTTAACCAAACAACATCATGTCATGCTATAAATCTCATTTCGGTAAGAGAAGACATAAACGCACAGGCATCTGCCTCGGCCAGTTTCCATACTGGAAAAATACCTTTTTATTTTGAACCTACGAACGATTCGGCTGTTAAAGCATCTACAGACAGGCGCAACGCGACGATGCTACGCAATTCTGGTAGAAAAATTTCCATGAAGTTTTCTTAGAAATTGTTCTAATAGAGTCGAGTCGCTCCTGTCTGCGGGAGCCTTCACTAAAGCCTGATTTACTCGTTGCAACGTAATTGCCAGTGGTATACCATGAGTACGCAACGATAAAAGTTGCACCTTCTAAACACTCGCTTCAATTTAATTGTACGCCCCAGGTAAGAGACTCGCATCGCGTAAAGCATCTGTCCCATCGCTGGCGATTAGCTACGTTTGTTATTTGTTTGTCTGAGTTCTCGGCGGTGGTGTGAACAGTCGACGATGATCTATTAACATTTGTATCTCTTTTACTGACACGAGAGCTATACAATCATTTGTACGTTTTTTAAGCGAGAAAATAGTCAATAGCTATAGTAGCTTCCTCGTCGGCGGTGGAATAGCTGGCGCCTAAATGAAGCTTAATACTATCCTAACTTTATCCAACTAATATTATAAATGTGAAGATTTGTATGTTTTTTACTCAATCACGTAAAAACGGCTGAACGGATTTAGATGAAATTTGGCACTCAGATAGCTTATAACCTGGATTAACACATAGAATACTTGTTATCCCGGTAGTACATTCCCGTGGGTCAGTTTCCGACCGCCACGCGGGCGGAGGCGCGGGCGAAAGCTAGTATTATACTATAAATGTGAAACTGTATTTGTTTGTTACCCTTTCACGCTAAAACGACTGAACGGATTTGAATGAAATTTGGCACATGGGTAGACCATAACCTGGTGAAGGACATAGGATACCTTTTATCTCGGTATTCCCACGGAATCGAGTCTTATGTAGGTGAAACCGCGGGGCGCAGCTAGTACGATAATAAAGTCATGTTAACCTGCGTAAGGTTAACATGACTTTATTATCTGGTTTATTATGGTTTAGATAGATACTACGAAAACATCAATATACATAGTCATAGAGTAGAGCTTTTACATCACTTCCACGTAGTAAGTAATATGTAGGTAGTTATTTCGGTCATAATTAATCATTAATACCATCAGTAGTATAGGCTATTAATTACTAATTAAGTACTACCAGGTACTATTAAGATTTCTGAAAAGTAAATAATTATATAACTACTGCTGAGCATGAGGGGTTTGATTCCCAGTTCGGGCAAAGGCTTATTGGGATTTTCCATCTGGAATTTCTGAGTAGTAGCCCGGAGTCTGGATTTGTGCCCGGTTGATGGCAATAGGCTCGCCCCCTATTACATGGGACTTAAACATAACTGGCGAAATGTTAGTGTACTATTGGGACACCTCTGCCTAGCCCTTCGGGTGATACAGGCGTGATGTTATGTATGTATGTAAATAATTATAGGTATCATCCATATCTTTATGAATTTTTCCTTAAGTGTGGTGACAAAATACTTACAAATAAATAATACTTTAATCACCTACCTAGATAATTATGTTAATCGCATTTAAGTTAGGTATCTTATTTATACTTAATGTGGATTTAATTCAGTGGCAGGTATATTAGACAGGATTAAAATGTATAAGAAAACAAAATGATAAGATCCCTAATAATACTTAGGTATGTATTATTGATAGTCTAACGACCAGCTCATGTTTATTACAACTTTGGCGAGAATAATAAAAATTGTTATTAATTGATAGAAATAAAATTATAGATGATTGGAGCCTGAGCCATAAATGTGATAGCTATTAATTGCAATTGTGGGACTAGTTGTACAAAAAAAAAAACAAATGAATAATTTTTAGGGTTCAGTAGCCAAATGGCAAAAGCGGCACCTATTTAATTTCGTCATGTCCGTCTGTCCGTCCGTCTGTCTGTTCGTCAGTCCGAATGAATCAGCCATTTGGCACCAATGATAATTTAAGCAAAAATAGGTAGATAGGTTATACATACTCCGCAAGTGGCACGTCAAAACTTGGTTAATTAGCCTAGTTACGTATCGTCTTGACTCTTTTTTACTCCCGATAATTACAACATCCTACTTCTACGTGTTAGTATGACATTGTGCCGTTATTCCCAAAAGCAAAGCATTTATTTCAATTAAACCATTTGCAGGCACTTTTGAATTGTCAAGGAATCGGTCAGTCAGAAATATGACGCTAGTTGCCCATTCCAAAGCGTAGTAGGTACCTATGGAGAAGACCGGGCAAAAAACTCCACGGACACACTTTTAAATTAAATAAATTGTTATAAAATATTTGTTACATCATTCATGTTGAAATTATACATGTGAGAACAATGTAGAAAGACGTGCACGTTAGAAGCGTCCTTAATAAAAATATAAAACAAAGAACAATTCAAAAATTGAATTCAGCCATGTCAGCTAAGAGTTGACCAGTCCCTACTGACGGCGCCCGTTCACGAACATGACGCATGGATCAGCACCATTCAGCTCAACCATTTTGAAGGGAGCTTAATGATCCAACACACGCGCCACCATCAGCGAGACATCTGAGTGAGAATGACATAAGTTCACAGCCGCCAGGGCACATTCAAGTCAATAAAAGACGTATTAACCAGTAAATGGTAGCTCTTTAGTACATAGTACTCACACCTGTGCTCTGCAATTATATAATACAAAGAAGATTGATTTTATACAATACAAAGATGGTCTTAAAATCTTCAGCAGCTCAAACAGTATTTTCAAATGTTAATGAATCAATCAATTCGTTGTGGTTGTGGAGCAACCAGAATTGAGCTATGCATTTTTATCAGTGATGTAATTCCCCAAATTATAATTAATATGCCTGCCTGCATAGTGTGCGTTTTATACAAGACTTGAATTTCGTCTCATTCAGTATGTAGGGAGTAATTTTATTGTAACATTTTAAACAGTACCCCATGAAAGATGAGTCCATTTTAGCCAGTCTGAAACCTAGTTGAAGTAATAGGTACCTATTTCTTGTACTATAATTATGTCTATCAGCTCTTTTACTAAAAAGATGTAAGTTTTTTCTTACGTACATGATGTTCTCATAGATATATTGACAAGGTACTGTCATGATGTTAATATCCTTAAACCCCCCCCCCCCCCCCACAGTAAAATACCGTAAGACATGATATTATGAAAGTAACCAAAATAGACCAGCCTCGCGGTATCTACATCAGTAAATTGACGGATTTTTCTGAGAGCATATGCTGCTGAACTTAGCCGTCCCGCAAAAGATGTTAAATGAGGACTCCATTGTAGCCTGGAGTCGAGCGTGATCCCTAGGAAAACAGTTTTATCGATGAATTCTAGTTTCTCTTGATTGAAGACCGAATGTTGGGTAGGTGACCTATCTACTTCTTTTTACTTATAATACCATTGACTGGTGAAAATTGGAAAGAAAGCACCGTTAAACAATGGTGCAGTGAAATTACGAAATAAATTAACTACGGAACTCTTCACTGTGCTTGGTCCGACACGCACTTGGCAGATTTTTAATATCCGACTCCGCTATCCGAAATAAAAATGAAATAAGCATTCTAATTCATGGAAGGTACAGTAATATGCAGCCTTTGACGTATCTGCATTGCTGATTGCTGTATACCTACCATTGTTCAAATGAAAAGCGATGAGTACCTGAATCATATTTCATTTGTTTAAGCCTCCTATTTGCGCAGCCGAAGCTGACAAATTGATTAGTGCATAATTGTTTCTGTAACAAAAGCTGCCAACTTTTAATAATAGTCGCTTCTTGGCTGATACTTGGAACAATAAAACTGCATTAATACGAAGATAAATGTTTACCTGATTATAATTTCTATAGACCCTTCGGCTGACGTAGAAAACATTCTGAAACAGTGTTAGTATTGTGCAAGCGTTGCTTTCAATTTCAGCAAGCTTTGTGATTTTTTGCTAGATTTGTTTACTACGTACTGCGATCTAATTACCTAAGTATAAAAAAAAAATTGAAGTTTGTACGAGTAGTTCAATTTATCTTTTGTTATTTGTACTTTCAGTTTTGTTTGGGGATTAGTTAAACTAAAAATATCTACTTACAACACGTGTCTTAGATTTGACCGATATACTTATCTAGAACCACTAGACATGATAAGGTCTGAAGTAGGAGAGTTGCTACTTTAACTACTATTTACCTACAAATAGTATGAAAACTAATTGACATTGTTTATCATTCCAACAACTAAACATATAGATTTGGGATGGACACCTTTAAGTTTAATGACCCTGGAAAAATTAAAATGCTAATATTGTATATCAATAAGCTACATTTATAGTAGTTGAATTGATGTCTTAATTCAACACATACCGTAGTAGGTATGTTATGCCACTCCTATGGGGCTATACAATGTAATATACTCGTATTTTCAATATCTAAATATGTTTTAAGAAACTTCGTCATTCGGTTAATTTCATAATTTTGGAATTGTCATGTATGTGATTCGTAAGTTTTTACACCTAATTTACTACGGAAGAGCACTGATTTCCAAGATACAGTTTTTCACCTAGTGTAAAATTCAGGAGTTCATGTAATTTTAGCTTCTCACTTACATTATTTGTATCCTAGGTATAATTCAAGAAGTAATCGTGAGGAAACTTGGTGGTCAAAAACCAAAGCCGCACACACAGAAAGCGACGTAATTTACGCTTTTTCCTTCCTTGTATGAGAAGAGGCTTTTATTATGCAGTGAGAAAATTATTGTCATCTCATTGCCATTATTAGAGTCACATATTAATTATTTAGTAAGCTACACTATTGCTGTGACATGTCCTTCAACCTTCAATGCACTCTTAAGGCGAAGATAACCAACTTTTAATGATTTTATACTGAAGATCACGTCTAACCGAGTAGCGTTAATGATTTGGAAAAAATATATGTTAAATTAAAGCATTTTCTTAATAACTTAATTTATTAATATTTTATATTATGTTTATATTACATAGTAAAATTAATTTGTAAAATTGTGTCTAACGCAGATAAAAAACTGAGAATCACGCAAAATCTATCAAGCATATTTTACTGAAATTTTCAACATTTTTAAGAAAATTTAAGTATTGATCTTTTAGTATACGTGTTTCATTAAAATACCTTTTGTTTTATGTATAATAAATTAATAATGCGTATCATTTGGGACAGCGTCCTGGATGGGCGAGTCCTATTACTCGCTGGACATACGACGCGTTGTGTGAGCTCAGTACAAAATACGCAAGCTAACAACTCAAGGTAGCTGGCATATATCTGCGTCTTAAGGATCGTATGGAATCAATTTTATTATATTTCAAGCCAATACATACTACGACGACAAAAGATTATGCCACGAATTATTAAAAGTAACTCTCATACAAAATATACAATTTTATTGCAGTGGACAACACCTATGTTCAAATTATAGTTTTATTCTCCTTTAGCGGGAAAACCGAAAATAGTTAGCAAGCGTCATATAAGGTTGACTGAACAACGAAACAGGTTAAACCACATCCCAGAGTATTTTAAGCCGTAAATATTGCTGATCACTGTATCTATACGATGTTTATAGATGCACTAGGATTTTTTTTTCCTGTATCGATTCTCAAATATATTAACCAAAAAATTATTATCTGGAGGCCATAAAAATATTCGATTTCTGAAATTAAAACCTTTATACGTAGCTAAGCAGTAGCAATCGCATGCGCATCGCGCGTCATCAAAATTTATTCAGTGTCTATCTCTGTTTGCTATTTAGTCAAAGATAGCAGTGTTATTAGTTTAGCAGTGTCGTTGTCCTACAAAATCGAACTACCGCGTGCGTGCTAGGCCTACGAACTATAGCAAAGTAGACCACTACAATGCTGGTAGCACATATCAAAAGCCAGTAAGTGCGTGAGACTAAATTTTCAAAGAGAGCGCAAAAACAGCTATCCAAGATTTAAAAAAAAACTGTTTTTTTATTTTATTATGTACACACAGTAAAATAGATACAGATATGACATAATCATAATTATGAGGACAAAGGTACTGCTTATTTCTTAAGAAATTTCATCCAGTAGACCTTCTGTCAATGTTAATATTAGGTATAAGATTAAAGTTTAATTCAAGAGCATGGATGGTAACAATTTGACAGTGACAGCGCAGTAGCAGTAACTTTGGGCGATCCATAAAAAAACCTAATAGTTCCGAACACATGAAAAGTTTTGAAATGGTCAAAATGATTTATTATAGTTTTTATTGATTTTTAGATAGTATGTGGTGCACTAACTAGTTTTGGCGCTATTAAAATCTCCGTTATTGCTACGATTTTAGCGCAGTTGCTTAGGTATACAATTTTATGAGACTATTATATGTTTAAGTTTTTGTAAGAAGATGGATGAAAGATAATTATTTTTATTTTTATTTTTTTCTCTTGATTGCAGTTTGTATAATAAACAATATTGTTATTTCGTTTGTTAATTTTGTTTTTTTATTTTACATAATATTATTAAGTACCTACGTAGGCATGTGTGTCATTTTTTAGTTTGTATATTATTCTGTAATGTTGAGCATGAAATCTTTTATTAATAATTTTTTTTCTTATCGGGTTTTGATATCGGGCAGGCTATGGCCTTATCGACCTAGTAAGGTCGCGGGGTCCCGTTTGATGCGAATAGCCTAGACTAGAATCTTTCGTTATACAAAAATGCGGAGTTTTTTTCAGTTGAGGACGTTTTGGAGTTTTTATTACCGTTGATATGATAATGATAGTTTAATAATCAGAGTTTGATAACATTATGTGTTAAAAATAACTTCACGCCGGTGTTAACTAAAAGCATAGGCAGAGGTGTATGTGTATAGTACCTACAATTTCACTTTGTCAGATAAATGTTTTATTCCAGTGTAAATTAAAGTAATGGAAGGAATATATATCAAATAGGTAGTTAGGTACACTAGGTACATCGTGTTAAGTAAGCATTTTTTGATAACGATATCGATTATAGAGATAAGGCGCATGATAACGATAGTGCCCAAATTCTAATGTTATCTTCGCATCTAGAATGTGTTGATAACGTATATTATGTACACAAGCTCTAGTTGTTTGTATTAAGATAATTGTACGAAAAATTATGTTATTGAACTCGTTTGATGGAGATAATGTAACAGATTTTTTGTATTATAATATAACTAGCGATTCGCCACTGCTTCGCACGCTTTTTACGACAAGACAAAAAAACATCGAGATTTCTGTACTTTTGTATTGAGTTTAAATTAATGTATTATACACATAAACCTTTCGGAATGAATTCTCTAAATTATGGTGGATACTGCAGACGGATCCGTTGCGTAGTTTAAAAGCTCCACGCTGATATACAGACAGACACGAAAAGCGACATAATTTTATAATAATAGGGATGGTGACTGGGGAAAAAAAACTATTTAGTCCGTCATTTTGTTATTTTTTTTTTTTAGATAAAACGCATTAAAGTTGAGGAGTGGGGGCTTGCTACGTCACAAGTCAGTATTAAATGTACCGGGGAGTGACGTCATGCCACGTTTTAACCTAAAGTATTGCCGTAATCCTTTGATTAGGTAAAAAAAGAAAAAATACGTGTCCAATATTTTTTAATAATCGATATGACGGTCAATTAAAAAAATAAAAATAAAAATTGTTTAACTTCTTTTCACAAATTTTAATGTAACAAAAAGCGATAAAACTTCAAAACCAATATTTGAAATTGAATATTTGCTCAGTAATCATTATCTATTCAATCGATTCGTATTTCTGTGACGTATCAAATGTAAATTCCCGATAACGAGAGCACACAGACGTATACAAATACTTAATTGTAGACGAAGTTATTATTAGTAAAGGTCACCCAAGTTCGCTATTATCACGGACGCCTGTATTCCTCGAATGGTTGGGTAGAGGTGTACCTTCAGTACACCCACATTAGTCACACGCCAATTTAGTTTAACCCCCATGTAATAGGGGGCGAGCCTATTCCCACCAACCGGGCACTAATCCAGACTCCGAGCTGCTACTGAGACATTCCAGATGGAAAAAAAAACACAAAAAAAATGCAATAACACTTTCCCCGACCACATAACAACATACAAAAAAAAATACATACCACAAGTGTAGGATTATGGCAATTAATACATAAAAGCTCGCAAAACAAATTAAACGATCACAATTGGCCACGCGTTACGGTCTATTGCTAATATCAGAAAAACCAAACGTGCCTACTGCCTACGTTATCTTTTCCAATTTATTTTTTTAATTTGTATATAATTACATTAGACGCATATCCTACTATCTACTACCATATCTTACTATCACATTCTACTATTCTTTCCCCAACTTGTGCTATTTTGTGCATCGTTAGAACCAGTAATTATCATTATGATCTTAATTATATTGTCTAAAAGTAGGATTGGATAGTAGAATTATGATACTTAGTAGGATAGCCTACTATCATATCTTATTATCCCATCCTACTATCTGTCCTCCAATTTGAGCCATAGTGTGCATCATTCCAACCTGTGAGTATAATTATGCTCTAAATAATATTGTTTAACAGTAGGATATGATAGTAGGATAGCCTACTATCATATTCTACTATCATCCTACTATTCTTCCTCCAACTTGAGTCATTGTGTCCAATATACGTGTCAGTGATTATTCTTATGCTCTAAATAATATTGTTTCTTCTCATTTGCATACACATAACAAATTCGAGGATATAATAGAGTTCAATTGTTTTTAAATTATTGTCACCTCGTTTGAGTTCAACATATTAAGACAGATTGTTCGTGAATAAAAGTAGTTTATAACAAATAACAATTAAAAAAGAAAGAAAAGATTTCTAACTATAGCAAAAAGGGAGATACAATTATTTTAACTTACAGTAAAAGCACTTACAGATTGCCAATAAAATTAAGATGATTAATATTTTATTATTTACTGTTATTTTATTATCTGTTCGTGTTGAATGATAACGGATACTTCCTGATCGTTAGTGAGAGTAAAATAATTATTGTACCTACCTATAAACACTTACCTACTGATGTCATAATTTTCTTAGAAATTATCATCCGAAAGAAAACTAGAAATAACTAACAAATTGTGACTAATTTGTAGCTGTGTATATGTACATACTTAAGTTTTTTTTTCTGAAGGTTTACCCACATTACCTAAACTAACTAATATTTTTATATCACTACACAAAATCAAAATATCTTCAACCACAATTAATAATGATAATAGTTTTAATTGTATTGTTTTGCGGTCAGAACTTGCGCTGGTGTAGTGGTTATTCGCGAAGCTGGAGTGTGGCAGGTAAGCAAGTTCTATTTACAGAACAGACTGAAGTTCGTAGAACCTCGCCGATACCGTTCCCTTAAAAATCAAGGTGCCTACCTATGCGATCGGTGGTCATCACATACTGCTTTTCTTCTTTTACTACTTATACTGAGCAAACTTTGAAAAGTTGCAACTTCTCACGCTTTATCACACTCAGAAATAGCTAAATATATAAAATACATTTTTTTTAATTAAAAGAAGATTGGTCTTGAAATAGGTTCTGATGATGTTCACAACATAATACAATAGGTATACATATATGGTCACTGAATATCATCCAATAATATCGATTTCTTTTGCATCGATAACGCTGACTCGCACAATATAATCTTTAATTATTATAAATCATTTTAATATCATGTGTCAACGGGTTTCATTACGCGCGCAATATTGGTCTAGATTCATGGATATTTTTAAATAACTTGTATTGTGGTAGGTACAGTCCGAAGCAGACTGTCTTATCTATGAAGACGCTGACAAACCAGTAAACACTACGATAACATAAGATAACAATACGCATAAATTACAAACAGAATGCTCTTAAATTTACCGCAGAACATAAATAACTGTTAAATCCAGAAGTTAAAGTTAACTGGACATAGAATATCTCGGTGGTGAAGGCTACAGCTTGTATACTACTTACTAGCTACAATAAAAATTAAATCATGTTTTAATCACAGCACACGGTTAACATTTTTGTGTGCCTAACGATCAAGAAAGTATTCTGGAATCATTAAAAACTCGTTTATAAAGAAATTATTTTAATATGTATCGCGTTCAAGTCATCTTCCGACGCAATCAAAGGGTCACTGTTGTATTTGATAAGATAAATTTTGATTGAGAAGTCTGTCTGGAAACTACCTACCTGTCACAATTTATATCTGAAGAATAAGATATGAATGTTTACTTTGCGCTTAAAATAAATAATATAAAACGATGTTTTCATACATAAAATCAAGTAATCGAGAAGTAGTTATAAAGTGAACACTGTACATACCGGTTCGTAGATTTCGGAATGCAAAAAAATCTTCCATTCAGATGTTGTCACACACAAAAGCAACACAATTCTGACATGCCACTAAACCACAACACCAACCTTTTTTGTAGGAACCGCTTCCGAAACTCAATGTAGGCTGACCGGCCTTTATCTTCTGTGTCTGCTATGGCGACACGACCGTGTAGGGGTACTCTGTGGCCGGAGATGCCGTAGTCCATTTGTAGGTCTACGACGAGCATGAGGGTGAAGAGTACGAGAAAGGCGCTGACGGCGAGCGCCAGTCGCTCCTTTAGCTTCATGTTGAGCATAATGCGCGCGGTCTTGCTGCGCGGCGC
The DNA here is from genome assembly GCA_947364205.1 of Agrochola lota. Lineage (NCBI taxonomy): Eukaryota > Metazoa > Arthropoda > Insecta > Lepidoptera > Noctuidae > Agrochola > Agrochola lota. The sequence continues at coordinate 7,681,319 of OX376223.1, read as the reverse complement.
GATGGGACTGTGCGCATGTTCCTCGGGCGTCGGCGACCGCTTACAGTCGCGCGCGCCGCGCCGCCTGCGCCGCCACCGCGCGCGCGCCCACCCGCTTACGCTGCAAACAATAACAACACGTTAGGGGCGTGCACGTGGGTGAAGAAAATAGGGAAAATACATTAAAAAAATATTCAATTGCTTGCTTAGAATTTCATTATTTTGTTATGTGGGTCGATCACCTCCGTTCACGGGAAGGATAATATTCTCGGTAAAAGAAAATAAGAGTTGGCTCTACTTGGAAAAGCTTATCTACTCTGGAGGTTGTTTGTGCAGAGAATTATAGTATGTTTACAACTACATTTAGGTGACCTGATAAAACGTTAGGTAGGTTCATAGATAGCCTACAAGTGTGACCTACATCGGAAACCATCTCTCGTAACGAGATAAAGAATAAAATGTCAACGTCATGACTATTTTCTTTTTATTATTTTTCTAATGCCTTCAAATGTTGTCGCCATTATTCTTATATTGAAGATTAGGCGATATCCGAAACAGAACACTTGTACAAAATATATTCTAATCAGTTTTCACGCTCATCACCGCTCAGCACCACTTTTCACAACCTGGCGTTGCCCTTCGCCTGAAGTAGCGATGATCAAGCCATTCGTGCGTATCCCGAAAAATAACCGTTTGTAAATGTACATTTTTCTAGAACAAGCGTTTGTAAAAATATTTATTCGACCTTTACCAGACTCTCGTATAGTAGGTCGCACGTTAGTGGTAACAAAGCCAGTATAAGCTGGCCTCGTATTTTATTGAAACTACGTACTACGCTAGGCCAGCGCAAGGTCAAAGTAACCACTGTCGACTGTACATACGTTTTCAATACGTAATTTCTAAAGCCAATACTTGCGCATAAAAGAAAAGCCTTTTAGTAATACATGTCTAAATAATAGAGGATTGCTCAATACATGTCGGCAGATAGGCTATGATTGCAAAACTTGCGTGTTTGCGGCGTCATGTGGAACGCATGCAAAATAGAACATTTTAGAAACATGACGCCTCTGCGCAAGGAACAAAGTTCAATGCCTGCGTGTTTTGTAGTTTACTCGAGTTATGTTTAAGGTTAAAAGTTCAATATATACTTAATATTATATTACGTCAGACAGACTGACATGGTTTGATGACGAGCTCATGGCTAAGTAATAACAGCCGCACAGGTCGATCCGTCAGGTTAATAAGCTACGCTTACAGGGGTTGGTCCGTGGATGGATGACCATCTTTACAATACCGAGACTCCTCCGTGCCTCTGAAAGCACGTTAAGCCGTTGCGTTGGTCCCGGCAGTCATTCGTAGATCTTTGACAATCGTTACGGGTCGTCAGAAGCCCGAAAGTCTTACAACCAGTCTTACCAAGGGGTATCGTATTACCCAGTTACTGGGGTTGTGGAGGTCAGTTAGGCAGTCGCCCCATGTAAAATACTGGTATGCAGCTGTATCCGGTTAGACTGGAAGCCTACCCCAATTTTTTTTGGCGAATTGATTGAGACTGAGATGATTTTGATAAAACAAATTAAAAACGTGAATAACTATGGTAAAGAAACATACTTTTTCGAGATTTATTTCCTGTCAAAAGCAAAAAATAAAAACTAAACTTTATCTTTTTTATCTAAAATTTTAAAATTTTTTTTTCTAATTTTTTATCGACAGTACATTTTAAACGTAGGTGTTTAAATATTACATGGCAAGCATAAATCACAATTCTGACTCGCTGATGAAATCATCACCGAATAGTTGTAAAACGTGATTGATGCATTATTAATTAATGAAAAATGATTGATCGATATGATCGATTTTTATATGCATTTGTTGCATTCCTTATGTTTGTTATACTTTAATTGACCCATAATGGTTATTTAGGGGACCTTTATCGACTTCAAAAGATTTTGCTGATATATATTTTTTTGGTAGTTTAAGCACAGGACGTTTGCTGTAGCAAAATTTTTCCAGTATCACATTTTATAACATAGTAACATATAGGTACGAGAAAATGAGAAAGAATTATAAACATTTTTTTTTTCTCTGTCTCTGTCAAACCTTTATGTTTGTCAGCAATATTATTTTATAAATTAGCACAGTTTTCATAATAGTGCTATAATTACCGATTTGCCGGGGCTTGCTAATCATCAATAACCATTAAAATGAAAATGTATGCATCACTACATTTACGCTGATTTACGCATACCTGATAAATTATTATTCAGAAAGTGTTGATCCGAATAAATCTGTAACAAAATTTCTAAACTGATCGTAGATCAAAGGAAAATCATTATAAAATAATGCGTTTCTATACGCGCAAGGCGTTGAACTGCGAGAAAACGTTACTAGTGTCTAAGAGACAGACTGACGGGTAACCTCTTAATCACGTACATGAAAGTTATGGATTTATGTCAAAATAATCCACATGAATACCTGTATCTATTGCAGGGAGATTGTCGGACTTTTAACAACTAAAACCATGTAGTGGATGGTGGATGGTGGCCATTATTTCATTAAGGCCACCCTGGGATCTCCGGTATAGACGTCGCGCATCAGTGGCATTTCTGCAGGCGCTACTACAGGTAATCATTGCCAAGAGTTTCATAGGTAATTTTTGCTCCATTTTCTCCATAAGGTTGGATTACTTTAGATATTACTGCATCAAAACCAAGTTCAAAATGCATTCCCTTTTCTCAACAGTAAAGTGAGAGTATTGCCTTCGTAAATCAAACGGTCATACTAACAAATATAAACCGCTTAACATAAGCATTGCGTATGTACTACACAATTGCGAGAAAGTTGGTCGGTATTCCAAGAAAGTCCAGCTCACGTCTGACTAACATATTGAATCTGTGAGAGTTTAAGATCAAGAGGAGTTTATCTATTATGCGCCTGTGTTGAATACTTGAGCACTGGACAAAGGACACTGCTGTCGTGGTAGGAAAAAAAAAATACCCTGATTTTCGATGTGGGGTGTTTGGTGTTTCAGAGACAACATATTCTAAGAGTAAATTAACACAGCTTACAATACATTTATTCTGTAAGATACTAATGATGGTCTTATAGCTGAAACAAATATGTAGATTACCTTTGCATAGACAGGAAGAAAGATGAAATAAATAAACTATTTCGTAATAAAAAACATGGTGTCACACTTGAACCCTATTTTGTACGACTTCGATTCTACTGAACTGTGACTCGAAAGAAGGAAAAATTAGTTCAGTAATGAGTCTTCAGACATTTATTTTTACCTGGTAAAACAATTTAATAGTTCTTAATTATTTGTCAATTACTAATAAGTTCCCGTTACGGGTGACTAATGAGCCATTAGATCTAAAATTGTGGTTAGCGGTCATGTATGGCACAGTTTTCAATTTTTGACTTGTTCCTATTGACTTATATATTACCAGCTTGTTTGCCTTTGCCTTTACTTCTACATTATTCTCATCTCTTCTTTCTTAAATATCACTTCATCTATATTTTTTCTCTTTTTCTCATCGTAGATAGACCTTAGATAGATATTAGTACAGTAATAGAAAATACTAAAATAGTTTCTTCTTCTATTCTTCTATCTTGTAAATCAAATCAATCTAATGTAGAAGTAGTCGGTTTTTCCGTTACAGTTGAAATCACATTCGTCGGAGTAAGCAACACTGATAACAGAATAATCATAATATTATTTTTTAATTCGTATTCTTGTCAGCTAGCCCAATTTGATAACAATTAAATATTACTTTTATCAATTAAAAAATCAAGTTTCATAATACCTTATATCCTGTGATAAGAGCTGTTAATAACACCTTGGTCTTTCCAAGGTTATTATTAACAGGTCTGAATAAATTAATTAATGTTTCCTGCTACGCATTTAAAAATAGAGTATTAACCATCCGTTGCTAATCTCGTCATTTAGTTTCTTCAATTTCGGGAATTGTAAAAGTTTGTGAGGATGAATAAGTACACGGTGTACTCCCGACATCGACACGCAAAATGTTTGCCATAAATTAAGCACATGATTGTAGACCAACTAGCGTTGAAATTTTTCGTAGGTTATTAAAAATAAATCCACTGATCACAAGAGTACTGATCACAAACTACATGGTCAAAATGTGTAGAACAGCATTTTTTTTAATAACCTACGTATAATTTGAAATTGATAACTGAACTCGACAGCTCGTGGATTCGATTTCCAGAATGAGTAATGTTAGATAATTCGATATAAAGTTCAAGTGCAGTACGTTCATCACTTATTCAAATTCTTACATCGAGACAAAGTGACGCTCAAGTTATAATATTTTTGGATGGAAACACGCGACATCAGTCAATGTGTGATTATTATATCAGTGTCATATCATACACGTGTTGAATTACACCCGACGGTCGTGTTCAAGCTTGTAAAGAGAAGCGGTCGAAAGACAAAGTATTGAATTTACTACGATTTTACTGACCCGGAGTAACATTATCAGAATATTATGTTTTCCATAGAAATAAGAGCGTAAATGCATCATAGATACTACAAAGACGCCGAGTAGATGCCTCGTAGCTCCGCGTAGACTATTCGTAGCCCCACGTAGACGCCTCGTAGCGCCGCGTAGACGATGTGCAGACTCTGAATAGAACCCACGCATACGCCCTTGCCACGTAGGTAATCGATTGCAGCTTGTCAGATAAATACTCAAAGACATGCAGCTATATTATACGTCAGTTTAAAATTACTTGTTGTTTACATTGTACATTGTAACAGTTAGTGCCGTTATGCGTTTACTGATGACCCGTAATGACCTTGTTACACGAGTCGCGCTGGTGACACTCATTAACTTTGCTTGTTTAAACAGAACATTTTTGAGAACCACTTAAGTACATAATATTTGTGTGCATTTATAATTACTTGTTTGTAGAATAGATATTTATTTTTGTTTTAGATATTTGTAAAGTAATTAACTAATGTTTTCGAACTTTTACAAAGTGTTTATTTTTCTTTGCGGAGCATCAATCTGAATTATCAAACTTTTGAAAGATTATTTTTCTGTGTCATTTAATTTAAAAAAGTATCATGTTATTCAATCTACGCCGTAAAAGGCACTTGCCTTTTAGAAATAAAATAAGAAGCCACTAACTATGAACATATTTGACCGGAGATTATTGCCTTGTTGTTATTTTAGTCAATCAATTAAATTAATCATAAAATCTAACGTGTGATTTGATCACGGATTTGATGAATTAACTTTTAGTATTCTATATCCTTTATTCGTGATAACATCGCACTGGTAACACCAATCTTTTTTATAAAGTTATCATAAATCTACCTACATAATTAGGTAATTATATCCGGTGACGGCGATTACTGATGATTGTTGACAAAATCTGTCCTTTTAAAGAACTTCAAAAATCGTTGACCATCGATATTATTTATCAGATATTCGATATAAAATCCGACTAGATTTATCATCATATCAACTTGATAAACATTATATATCTTTGAATGTGATAATCACGATTATTCATTAAGCAATACCGAATGTTACCTGGTAATTTATAATTATATATTTTGTTTTTAAAAGCCAGTAGTTGATTAATTTTAATTAATATTATAAGGATGATTATCTATTTTTTGTCGCCGAAAGTAAGGAAAGAAAGAAAGATCTACCTACTATTTTTAAGATGGATATCACATAATAGCCATCCCAAGTTGATAAAAAGTCTATCTAACTGCCTAGCCTTTTCCCAACTGTTAGGGTCGGCTTCCACCGGATGCATCTGAATACCAGTATTTTACATGGAGCGACTGCCTATCTGACCTCCACAACCCAGTAACTGGGTAATACGATACCCCTCGGTAAAACTGGTTGTCAGACTTTCGGGCTTCTGACTACCCGTAACGACTGTCAAAGATCCAGGAATGACAGCCGGGACCAACGGCTTAACGTGCTTTCCGAAGCACGGAGGAATCTCGATATGTAAAGATCACCCATCCACGAACCACCCCCGGCAAGCGTAGCTTAATCTGATGGATCTACCCGTGCGGCTGTTATAACGTAGCCACGAGCTTCATGCTCAAAGTTGATTAAAAATACCTAAATAATAAATTGGCTACGTTCATAATATATGACAAAAAATATGATAAAAAGCTTGTGCGTACTAAATAAATGTCTAGTTTACATTATAGACCATAAAATGCAAACTCATCACGACTACTAATTCCATATAGAATGCATAAAGAACTATTTTATAGCATACATTTCAAGCTGAATGTCCCTCAATATTCTTTTTATACTGTTGCTGAAATGTAAAAATAAAACCTATGTTTCAGGACAATTTTAAAGTTCGTCGATCTGCACCAGATGCGGAGATATTTAGAAATACTGTATGGTGTGTATTTTTAACAAAACTCGATAAAGGTGTTCGTATTGGAGTTACGAGTATGTACGTGGACGAAACAATCAACAGTAACTTTGGTACCGTCACCTGCCAAATTCTTTTCGAAAATATAGCTTTTATCCGCGGCTTCGTCCGTGTGGAGGTTGGAAATTATCCCACGGGAACGTACGAAACCTATTTTTATTACTTTTTTGGGTTCCATATCCTAAGTGTGCCAAACGGAACCCTAAGCATCCACTGCCCGTCTATCCGTCTGTATGTCTGTCAGCGGGCTGCATCTCATGAACCGTAATCGATAGAGAGTTGACATTTTTACAGATTGTGCATTTCTAGTGCCGCTATAACAAAAAATAATACATACTAGTAACTTGTTTTGTTTGCTGAGTATATTGTACGATGATAAGGAAGCCTTCGTGTGCGAGTCCGACTCGCACTTGGCCGGTTTTTTCTTTCTTTTTTACCAATGGCTATAAAAAGTATACTATGTCCTAACCCAGGTCATGGTCCATCCGTGTGCCTTTCATCGAAACCAGAGACAGAGTTACTTTCACATTAAAAAATATGAAGTATAGTAGTAGTATGGATATTGCAAGAAGCTTGAAAGTCCACATTATTTTAACTTTGGATTGTAGAAGATAAATATCAGTCAGTTAATTGATTCAGGCGTGACTTTGCGTAAATCGATTATAAAATACAATAGACGAGTATATTTAGTAACCTAATCCGCTTAACTGTACTTAAAGAGTCATAAAGAACCCTGTAAGAAATCGACACGTGTTTCACCTCTCAACGAGGCATCCTCACGATGGCGATTGACTTGTTGCGAACCCGGACTCGATGTGTGAACACGTCAAGCGTCGAGAGCAGAGTATACTCGAGTATGCTCGTTTCATTTTTTCATTTCATTTCATTTCAGAGCTCTATTTAGTCCTCAATGTAAAATATTTAAATTCAGCCGCAGGTACTGGTTGGAAAAACCGGATGGATATACCGGAACGCACCTGGCCGAATATTCTACAAAAATTCCTATCCATCTATCTTCTGTAATTGCACGGTGAAACTTAAAACTGTATTTTTACTGCGCATACAGTAGTGTGATCTATAAAGACTTTTCCAGAATTTAATAACTGTTTCGCTGAGGTAAATCGTGAATAAATAATTACTCCTGGATAAATACACAAGCCTTTAGCTTACTACTTAGCTTTTGAAACTGTATGTAAATAATAATATTTAGCAGATTTAACGTAAATACAAACAGGGATATGTGTGTAAAGATACAAATTTACTCTTCTGCGATTACATAGTGCACGATTATGTTCTTCTGGAAGGATTGGTAGGTACTTTAGTAAATTCTTTTTACCTTTTAATACAACTCTTGAACGTGATTTTTTATCACTTGGAAGTTTTTTCCGTGGCAATTACTCAGATGTAATTGCCGCGACACCTAAAAAAAAAAACTTTCGGTACTAGTAGGCTGCACGTCTCTGGTAACAAAACCAGTAGGTACGTATACGTAGGTATACGCTGAGCTGTTATTCTATTGAAAGTACATACAACACTAGATCGCAACCAACTAGACTCCATTGGTTTAGGTAATTAAATAAAGGTAAACAAATTACAATTAGTGTTTTTTTAGACGACACTTTCTTGTTTCGAATACTTTTACTACTATTATTTTAGATTTTTACGATAGTTTCCTCTTTTATTAATGTATGTTTTAACTTTTCATTTATTCTTAAGCAACTCTTCGTAGATGTAACTGCTTGAGCACATTTTTTTTGTTAGATTTTTTGTAATAATATAATATTTTGTAACCTGTCTATTGTAAAGAGCCCAAACTCTAAACGTCATCGAATTATAACGTTGCTAAATTGAAGAGTAGAACTGTGATGTAGCATGACAACTGAAGTGACAGGTATTACGTTTAGTCAGTTACTCGACAGCTGTGTCGTCACGTTTTTTTTTTTTTTGTTAACATTTATTTTACTACCTAAACAGTAGACAGTTTTATCACCGACAAAGTGCGCCCGACTGTACTTTTATACATTACTCTATAAAGGTTCCAACTGATTGATTAAATTACATTCGTATCGTGCTCTATTTATTTGTATAAAATACAATGGCAACATAATGTTCATAGCATTCTCACGTTATATCCAAGGTTTGTACCAAAATCGTCTTGTAACAAGGCCCTTAGGCTTAGAACAAATAATCACGGCCAATTTATTCTCGCTTGAAATATAACACATTCGATTTGATTCGACGCTCGTGCAACCATTTTTATCGTCGATTAGAAGAACCTGTGGCGAATCTCGCATCAAACGATTAGATTTGAAATAATTAATTTCTAATTGAAAATGTCGTTTTACAAGAAGGAAATTAATAGAGGTTGTACGAGTATGTAATGGGTTTTTTTTTTCCTGAAGTTCTTTTTTTTCTCTTCTAGTTTTAGCCGCAACGCATTGTGTTTTTTTTTTAGTTTCTATAAGTGCGCATATTGTAAATAATCTCAGGGAAAACTCTACTATATAGGCACTTATATACCTAATAGACTGCCATGCATTTAATTAAATCGTAAGAAGGAAAGGCCTCTTTTCATCAAGAAAAAATGAGCATGAGCACCTATATTTTGGGAATCGTTTATTTCAGGAGTTCATTTGATGGTTGCCTACACCGACAGGTGAGTGTATTCACTTAAAGTCATCACATTGGTACTATCAAACCCCTGCTCTGGGGTTTTTCCATGATATCGACTGTGCAAATACAGTTCCTGCATAGTCGATGCATTATGTGCTAACAACACAACAGACATCGTTTCATTACAATCGAAACTCAATGCTGTAACAAAACCTAGATATTTCGAATCATGAGTCTGCAGATAATGTAATGATCGATCTATTCTTAAAAGCGAAAGAGGTCACCCGGTAATCTACCTATCAGACCCCTACGTTTCTTTCAAAATGTTTTTATCTTCATCGACTCTAAATCGTGTTATTGCAAAAATCTTGAAAACATATTTTTTTCGCTTTACTTTAGTCTTTTAAGTAAGGCCGAGATCTATAAACGTTACTTAGCTCGTAATTTGATTTAGACATGTTCCTGTCTCTATTTTGCACTTGTAATTTTAGCAGTTTAGTGTTATAGCAGTGATAGCCTAATGATGTGACCGTCGCATCTGGCTGCCAAGTCATAGGTCTCGTGTTCGAACCCTAGGCACGCACCTCTGACTTTTCTTATCAATGTGCGTATTGTATAATTATCATTTTCTTCCAAAACGATGCAGGAAAATACATGTCTCAGAGATATTTCCCGACGCCATGTGAAGCAAAGATAGAGGCTCAACGTCAAGAAAAAGAAAGACTTCTAGTTTAATAGTTCTGCGACAGTGACATGAATAACGTTTAGTTAAACTGCGGTTTAAGTAACGTTTATAGATTTCGGCTTCGGAGTATCTATATGGTGACTTTTTAAGACGAAATGTTTCTCTTTCTTTTCTACAAATCTCAGATGATTCTGACCACTAAGTCTCTGTTTCTGGATAACTCTAACAAAAACCAGAACAATGAATTCTCATAAAGATTTCCTGATACCTAGTTTTCTGCACTGTTGCCATTTTCTACGCAGAATTATGATTCTTTCCTAAAGCAGTGTAAGTACCTACATTAAGATAATCATTCTTTTGTCCATATCCCAATTAGGTTGGCTCGGCACAGCAAATCTTCTTCCATATTTCTATATCAGTCGTCATCTCAGTAATCCCCGCCCCCCTTTTCTCGGCATATCATCTGCCACACAGTCCATCCATCATTTCTTCCCCTACTCTTATAGCTGAGTGTGGATACACTCAAAAACTTGCTTCATATCACGACATCCTACATTAACAATGCTGTAGGAAATAAGTACTAAGTCCAGAATTAACAGGATATTCTTTGTATTTATTTTTATTATTCATTAATTTATGAGGCTATGGTCTCCTATAAACGCCGTCGGCCGTTTACAGCGTCACGCCGTACGACGCGTCACGATGCTTACTATAGAAATGTACTGTTGTGGCCTTCTTTACACGATCGACGTCGGCGTCTTATTGCGTTCAGACGTCGACGTCGATCGGAACGTTGACGCTGACGTCGGACGGCGCATATAGCATAAAATAGGAGACAAGCCTTGCAACTGTCCACTATTTATATTATGTGCCTACAAGTTATCTAACAGATTACTAAATTAAAAATAAACCCATGAAAAAACAAAAATAAATCCCCTGAACTCCTTTGTCCCACACAATAATGGTGACTTAACTAAAAACTAGTGCGTAGCTAATTAAAAAACAAGTTGAATTGTACGTCAAGTTGAGCACCTCACTCGAGACTTGCAGCGTACAAAAAGGCTCCAATTATCCAAGTTGTGTATGGAGGTGTACGCTGACTTCATTTACATAAGTTCACAACTTCAACTTAATTAACGTATTGACATTAAAGTGAACATTACACTTGGTAAGCAGATTATGTGTGGAGTTGATCGTTAAATGATTTTTTAATACGATAAGGTATGTTGTCAAATTATCAACCATTAACATTTAGTAGTCGATAACCGTTAATTGTGTCAAACTTAAGTTTTGTGTAATAAATACCTACTGTTTTATCCATTTTTACGAACATTTTGCTGCACTATGAATTTGAGCTGGACGTAGTGTAGAACGAGTTCAATGGAATAAGAGACCAGCATATACTGGTTTTGTAATTTCCGAAGAAGGTAATAGTGTAAAAAGTCACTAAACTGTAAAATTACGTATAGATTAATAAAAAACTCATAAACCAAAATTTATTATCCGCAGTTCATTGCACATATAAGAAACAAAAGACTATTTTACACCTCGTCGATGAGAGCTCTATAAAAATCTTCGCAGCACTGAATTTGCAAATCACTATGCGCTTGAGACACTTAGGCATTGCACACATTGCAAGATTTTATTAAATCGGAAATGATTGGATTTATAAACAAAATTACGCCATAAATTATTTAAAACATATTATTTGTCGACCGTCTATCTGATGAACGTCATTAAAGATAACGCGTTAATTGATCGTTCGATCAAAAAAAAATCCTCATTCATGAAATGGACGACAAAATTACCCTGTTGCACAGCCGTTAACGCTGGCGAGACCGAGGGCCTTTCTGCTAAATTCACTCTTAAAACCTGTACTAATTTGGTACTAAACCTGGGTATCGACATTAATGACACAGACAGACGGACTCTATGAAGCTTCAGACAAATGCACAGTAGGCAGGTATGTGGCAAAGAAACTGCATCTGTTATAATCAGTGATCGGAGTAGGTAGATTGATTTTTAGTACTTGTATCATAAATGCACACAGAAAGAATAACATGGATAAGCCATTTTTCCGGAAAGTAATTCCGGTATTTCCGGATTCAATTAAATATTGTTAATGTTGGTAGTGATACTATTACTAGTGGTATTATTATTAGTGGTAGTCGTTGGGTTTTGTCAAATCGTGACAAAAAAAAAAAATAGGAAGAATAATAAAGAATAAAATTGCTCATTTTATTACAATTCCTACCTTTTTTTTGAGGATGGCAAATCATCAAATGACTCCTTCCACTCTGGCAGAATACAATTCCTACATAAGTTCCGGTTTTTTTTTAATAATCCACCAATTCCGGAGGAATGTCCATAGTAATATATACGTTTCGGATCAATGACCCCAGTTCAATCTACCTACTCCGATCACTGGTTATAATTGACTATAAAACATATCCCTATCTTATTGAGATTCTTCTTTCATAGTTACAGGTGCTTACTCTTAACTAGATCACAGACGTGACGCCACACAATAATAAAATCACAATCGCAAAATCTGAAGTCTGCACTTCTCCTTAGCTAATGCAAAAGCCCATGGGAAGCGATTTGCACAACCACGATGTGAGTGATTACGAGATGGTCGGTGGTAGACCGTCACTATTACGCGGATGGGTGGCCGCACACCCGTGCATTATGGTCCGCCATTGTCCTCGATAACTCGGTTACAAATGTTACAACAGACGAGTAAATTAGTCGCAAATTGTGTGGGATTATAATGTTGTATTAGAAGGGTCGTCCATTAGCTCTTTACGTAAACATTTGTAAACATGTTTTTGTGTAGGCTCTCTTCTTAAATTTTCAGTGGGCCCATAAATAATTGTTCCCATTCCCATACTATTTATTTATCTTTAATTCAAACACACAGTCAGTAGTACACAGTCAGTTGTTAGTAGTGGGATCACACAAAAAATTTAAATTAAATATAATAAAATGGTGTTAGTAATTTGTTAGTAAACAAAATAAGTTACAAAGTAATAACTAAAGTCTATTTCCTATTCCTGTTCAGATGCACACCTGCCCAGTAAATGGACTGTCAATTTTGCACGGTAACTTTTTGAGGACAGTGTTGGTGCTACCACGAACCCTGCTCGTCATCGATGCAGTTTGTTCAAGCATTAAGTGCTTTGGCATCAGCAACCTTCGCAAACGCCGCACTGCGATTTAATTTGCCGCCGTCTGACGCAGAGTTGAATTCCGAACGAAAACTTTTCACGTCGAGCGCCTTGGCGCCATCTTTAACTTCACTTTGCCGGCGACGATCTTTTGTAACAGAACTACCTATTGCACAATGATTATTATTTTGTAGTAATTACTTTTCAAATACAAGAAATTCAAATTGCCAAGCACGTATCTTTATTGGAGAGACCCGCAGCTTGCCCTATTACAAGAAGTACCAACACAGTTCTTTTCCTGATTACTACAAAGAAATCATCGACAGATGCATCCGCAAACAGTACGGACGCACTGCAGTATCGGTGTTTACTATAAAACCAAATGTTTACCTACTGCGTAATAATTAAACTGGCATTATTGGTTTATAAATAATTATCTAATATAGCAGAACTAAATTCTACTATTACATTTTCGCGATAAGTGAAAATAAAGTTAAAAATTTGAATCCTTATTCACATTTGTCTATGTAAGTACAAAGTAAATAATCGCATTATTAAAGGGGTTCAAACCCAATCTAATAATTAAAACCTTACGACACACAATATAAAGAGAAGCAAATAACATTACGCCTACTCATAATTAAAACAAAACACAAAGAACTCGTACATCTATCTAACAAGATATCAAATGTTTACAAGGATATGTAGATAATAAACAGGGTAATATAAAATAAAAGAAAAACAGAAATTCTCGTGAAATACTGAACAATGTGGAGGTAGGAGCGTGGATATGAACATAAAATATAAGTATTTGGAACACGCAATGATCACCTTAGGCATTCGCGGGATAAACAATAGCAAGCTACCTACGCTTGATAACATCGGCATCGTGATCGCAGTTTCCATTAGTCAACGGTTGCGTTTTAGAGATCCGTGGCCGTTTTATAGCCGTTTTAGCTGAAATTTTAAGAATATCCAATGGGTATTTTAGGAATGTAATTGTGAAGTGTTTTCAATGCTTTGATTTTAATGAATCTGCGTTGGTGTTGACGTCTTGCTAACCTTCCCTGAGCAGGATTCACTATTTATTTTTTGCTTGAATCCCGAAAAATAATAGGAATTAGGGTAGCATTCATTTATCAACAAATTTTCCGCTAATGCTTGATAAGTGTGACCCTAAAATACCTAGTTGTATAACTTACTTTCTTAACCCCTACTCCTCCTAATACTATTCCTTTGCATCGTAACTTAATTCCAAAGTAACAAAAATAAAATATTTTTAACCCTATAAGTAATCGTTGTCGCCAATATTGTTGCTACCTACTGCATAATGTTTACGTGGTCCTAAAGACGTGGCGTGCAATGTCCGTGATTCCGCACGACAATGTAATAGTTACCATTACTGACCGACACTGTCATAATAATGACGATAACTATTAGTTTTGTTCCGGTTATTATGATATAAATGGTATGGTTTTCACGTGACTTTGGCGAAGCCTACGAGATTTTATTTTCGATAGATGAAGTCACAATATAAAGTGGTTTTTTGGATATACATATAATCAATAGTCTCAATTTTTGAAATATAGCTGCTTTTGCACGGATTCTTCTTTTTCGTGTGGTTAGTGACTAACCTGGTGTCAGAGTTTTAAAGCCGCCCATGGGCCTCTGACACGGCACGGATTCTTATCACAAAAGTGTAAAAATCCCAAAAGGGTTAAGCAGAGGTATACCTCTAGTAATACCCACATTTCGTCAGTTATATTTAAGTCCCATGTAATAGATAAGAACATTGTTTATAATAAAACTTTAAAATCACATGGCGAGTAAATTACTTTACGAATACAATAATCCTTTACGCGACGCATAATTACGATGCTATTAATATTAAATTCATTTAAAACTGACATTTACATGCCAAATAAATTGATATTTACCCATTTAAGTAAATATTCTATTAAAAAAAACTACAACTCATAAAGTAATTGACATTTACGAGCACAATTTGCTAATGTAATAAATGATCTTCAGTGTAATTGAATATAAATTGATGTCCCTAATCGTAGGACAATTATTCAATTGTGGTTTGATTGCCGTACGTGTACAAACGGATATAATAATCGGTACAAACATAAGCGATTTTTCACAGATATGCACTTTGATTGGATTCCTGTAATCGTGAAATTGATTGTATCTTGAAGGGCAAGTTTCCTTTTCTATCTGATAAGAAATTAAAATCAGAAGCTCATGATTTTATTGTTTTTGATGATTTCAAGGTTTTTGTGTAATTTGTAAGGTTGGGAATCGTTAGTTGTCTAACGATTCCCATCATAATAATAAATAATAGTCATTCAAATCAAATCAATCAATTTCATTCTCATTCTGATTCTGATTTTGCTATAAATACTCATAACCTCTTGAAATTCTGAGGACAACCTCAGAATTTCATTCAAGAGGTTATGAGTATTTATAGCAAAATCAGAATCTATGTAGGTATATCCTTACATATTATAAAACAAAGTCCCGCCCCATGACATGCCTGTCGCCTGTGTGTCTGTCTGTCTGAACGCGATAAACTCAAAAACTACCGAACGGATTTTCAAACAATTTTCACCAATGGACGGAGTCACTCATGCGGAAGGTTTTTGTGTGTAATTCATTAAGGTTTTGTGTAGATTGGCTGAAATATGCTGATTATTGTCGAAGATGTCGGAAAAAATCATGCCAAATGGGAGCTTTACGCCCGTGTGCCGCGTAAGCAGTAAAAGATACATCAAATTTATGTTCTACAGAATTATAACCCTTAAAAAGTTCAACAAGAACATTTGCGGTAGCATATGTCTGTCTTATAAGAATGACCTACAGTAACCATTTTTACCTTTAAGAATTTCATAAAAATTACCTTATTATTTCCGAAGCTATTTTGACCGGTATTATATTTATCCTTATCCAATAAAATATGTTATTTAAATTAGGCATTTAGTTTAGATTAAAATAAGCGATGACATCATATCATTGAAATTAATTCTTTAAAATAAAAATAAAATAAAAGATATCACAGATTCAAAATTACGCGTAACAAAATAATTATGTTTGCCGACAACGCGGGCGCAAGCGATAAGAGTCACTGGCCTTTTTCCTCGGCTATTAGGTATGTAATCCCGGTAGTACATTCCCGTCGGATATTTTCCGACATCCACGCGGGCGAACCGGCGGGCAGATGCTAGTGTTTTAGATAAACCAATTAAGAGAGGTCTACGCTTAACTATGCAAAGTCTATGCATGACAGGGCTTGAAACCGGTTAATATTGTTCATAAAAATATAAAATATAAACCGTTCATCGATTAACCGGTTAATTACATAACGGTTTTTAATAAACCTAAATAATGTTGGTTACCGGTTATAACAGAATATAAAATTTTAAAACTCGTTCTAACCTGAATAAACTGGTTATACTCAGACGCACGCCCATCGCCACAGTATGTCACGTTAATTTGCGTATTCGTTGGCGTAGAGCGAGAGCTTTGTTATTGTAGGTATAAAAGAGATGGCGTAGTAGGTAAAACTAGTCTTTACCGTCGAAACTCAAATTAACCGGTTAATTTCGCTCAACAGAATCGGAACTTGATAAAAAAACGGTTTCTCCCATTAACCGGTTATATTAACCGCAACCTAAACCGCAATTGTTTCTGGTTTGAGGTCAATGACCAAAACTGGTTTCGAAAGTTAACCGGTTTCCGAACTGTGGTATGAATTGGCATGTAATTTCAGCTATCGCATCATCATCATTCATCATTCATTGGGGTCGGTACAAAATGTCTGTTTCTTCCATACTTCTCCATTGTTAGTAATCTCGGTACCTACTCACCGGGATTTCTTGCCATTCACACAGTCCATCAATTTATAATTCATGAAAACTATCATCCCATGCTAGTTTTTATCCAGATATGGTGGGTTCTCCATTTGACCAAGTCTAGCTTTAAAACAGTTTTTGACAACCTGCACGATTTATTATTTTAAAGATAAAGTCCAAACTTGTGTATTTGACTCGAACTTCCTTGAAAGAAAATTAACGTAAAAATGACCAGTTACACGTTAGTGAGCAAGCACAATACACATTTCTATTAACATTAGCAACACGACCACATAGTGTTATGTACATGTATGTACTTATCAACGGTAAACAATAACAGGGAAAAGCCTCGGTGAGAAATGGGACAGTTTTTCATGGCATACATGTCACAATTATAGGCACGGAAATGTTTGTGGAAACTACTATATGGATTATGTGCTAACTTAATAAACTTAAGCAGGCAAATTAAAACTATGATCAGCAATTCACATACTGCTCTATAATTCTTAAGCCACCCAAAAATGTATCAAAGTTCACGTATTTTTTAAGATAGATAGATAGAAAGATACTCTTTACTGTAGGTTGTATACATATATATACATACATACAAATAAATAAAATAGAAGAGTCTGTTTGTAATGTCAAAATAACAGCTTTTTACATATGAAAATGTATACGGTACTAAGATAAAACAATTTTATTATATTTTTCTTTTTGTTTGTCTGTTTGTTCCGGCTAATTTCCAAAACGGCTGGTCCGATTTTGACGAGGTTTTCACTGGCAGATAGCTGAAGTTATAATGAGTAACTAAGGGTACACCAACTTTATTTTAGAAAAATAATTCGGTTCCACACGGGCGAAGCCACTGGCAGCAGATAGTAACAAATAAAAACAAAAACCATCGAAGAATCTCGGATCCTTCTCGCTTCACACACTTCACGCTTCCGCGCACTTTTAGCTTTTATAAACCAGTCAAAGATTACAGAAGTCTTTGGGAGCTACATATAATTATGGAAAACACACAGTATCACGCCTTTATTCGAGAAGAGCGGTGGCCGCCACATAACGGCCGCAGTGACGGCTGTCATGACTATGATGGCTGCAGGGTTTGACTTTACGGTGTCAAAAACGCTTACTAGGAAACCACACTGACTTACGTTCATTTAATAACGCTTCAGTGACGTCACTCACCGGTTAATTGCAGACGCTATGTGGCGGCCACCGCTCTTCTAGGAAACCGTAGGTTAAGCAGAGGTGTTTAACCACATTTCGCCAATTATATCAAAGTTCCATGTTCGACATAATAACATTGTTATTTGATATTGTAAAAGCCAAATATTTTTAAAAGAGTAACCTTGGAGTTTCTTGCCGGCTCTTCTCCATAGGAAACGATCAATTGGAACCGTGCACCTAGCTTCTGATTTTTCATAAGTGCCAATGCGGGTTTATGTGAAATAAAATATTTTGATTTTAATTTTGATCCTGTAATGGGGAATGGGCATGGCGAACATACGTCACTCGGCAATGACGTTGTATACATACAACGTCATTGCCGAGTGTCATCGTCCACATTACTCGGAACCTCCACTTGTTACAACAAGTGGAGGTTCCGAGTAATGTGGACGATCCACTGATTGATCGCGCTCTTGAATTCGAAGGCCATCGGTAGTCCATAATTACTCACAATTAGAAGAACGATCAATTGGAGTAATTTAGCAATTACCAGACAATCATTTATCTATGCCTAGGTAGGTCAAGAACAGTTAAGAAAAAAATATGTTAATCACCTTCAGATAGATTAGAAAATTAGTTGCATCGTATTATTTTTCCGATTACGTGACATGCGCCCCTGGGGCAGAAATTTCTTTGAAAATTGCTTAAAATTATCGATCCTTACGGAGCGACGCTAGAAGGAGCCTTGGCAGACCAATGACGACCTACAGAAGTTCTCGGGGAAACCCTGAATGAGACTCGCACAGACCAGGGAAGCATGGCACAAAAGGGAGGAGGCCCACACTCAGCTGTGGGAGGAACAAAGATGCCAATGAAGATGATGATGGTCGCTCCTTGACCGTACCTACTCCACGAAACCTATATCTTTATTCAGCTCACCGTAACAGCTGTCTCCATTCAAGTTTTTCTTCATTTTCCCACATCAGTTTATAATAGTGTAATAAAAATCATCGCGTGCTAAGGAGACATCTATATAAAAGTTTTTTGTGTGATACAATCAACACTAATAATAAGTATTGAATTAGATTATGTAACGAGAGCATACGACATACCAACCTGAGTTCACATGAAACAGGATGTGAATTCAAAGAACTCTTCATGTCTGGAAAATTGGATAGGTATTCTACCTTCCTACCTTGTACCTACTGGTAATGAGATTACATTATGATGAGCACTGAGAGATCCTATTGATTATTGACCTACCAGTAGTCAAGATCGGTGGTGTTGAGAGCCAGTAAGCAACACGTTCGGGACACGGGTATGGCATTTTCAGAACAGTTTTTGTATGCTCGGTAGATAAGAGGTTGGTTTTAGTCACTTATCCGGCACGTTAGTGTCGTTGTCCTAGTTATCTTTATTTTTTGGTATTGTAATAAATATACAGGTTTATTTTCAGCTAGTCTGTCCATCACAAAAAAGGTAAATTGGAGTTTTTTTGCTACCTTAAGTATGGAAAAAGTTTTATGAGACTTTTGACTTTTCTAGTACTCAAACCTCAATTAGTACAATACAGTTTTTTGATTCTTATAAAAAACAGGATCGATTGGCATTCAAAAAAGTTTTTATGAAAACTGCCTATTTTCTTGCTGACTGTATTTTTTTTTTTTTTTTTCTCAAAAAGTTAAGGACAGTCTCACTTCTACTCTCTAGCTACAACGGTTAAGGTAGCTGTCATTACTGCCCATTCTCAAAAATTCACCCTGTAAATATTGTTTTTAATTTTCAGGCCAACTACATTTCCACGGAGAAATTCTTTTTTTTTTGACATTTACTTTATAGATAATCTGTCGATCGGCGATAGCACCTATATCACCCATGCACAATCCACTCTATATTCAACAAAACTGAAAATATAAATCGGTGCAAACAATGTTTACTTTTAAATCACATTGGGAAAACGGCATTACTACCGGCTACTGAATAAAGTAACCCAGTTTCCCCGATCGTCTATAATTACCCTGCCTATGAATAAATAAAGGCTCACTCTAGGATTCCCAATACATTGAGTGTTATTACGGACATAAATCACACACACACGTAGATATGGCACAAACATAGAAAGCCCAATTTTGTCTACGTCCAACTGGTCCGTCGTTTCATCATAGATACTCCTGTCTTTATCCCAATTTGTTTGAAGTCAGCGCAGCTTTGCTTATCTGTATGTATGATCGAAAACAGTTGGATGGGTGACCGGCGGTATCGATTGTAATGCGAAAATCTGACAGTTCGGCCTGTCGGAATACAACCTCAATTTGATTGTCTATGCGACTTGTCTAGTAGTAAAATTAAAGCTAATTAAAACTAATATAATTATAGCTATAAAAAGTAAACAAAGTTATTTAATATTAATTACCCTATCATAACCATGTCCGTGTAGTAGACAACAATCGTCAGTCTATAAAACCATGCTTATTAGCGTGTCGATGGCAATGTACTCGTAGATAGAGTCGACCCAGAATTTGGCTACGAGTTTGGCCACCTCAGTTCCTGCAACGTGCAAACAAGAGGACATGCTGCACACGACATTAAGTGGCCCATTGTTTGTGGAACCATAAAGCCATTGATCAAATTAATCATAGTGACAACTACTTCTCATTCCTCAATTAAGATATAAAAAGATTCATAACAATCCAATTACAGTCGCATTTCTGACAGCATCATCCAGGTAAATTGATTAACAATATGCACTGTGCAGCAAATAAAGCAATTTGCTGCAAACCTGTATTACGGACATCAGCTGTCGGTAGTTAGCATTCCTTCGCTTACGCTACAGTGACACAATGTAGGACCAAGAGAAGGCCTACTGCGGAAAATATACATTTCCGTGACCGTAATAAGGAAATATTTGACCAATTGTAACAGAATCGTGATTCTAAGAAGACGGATAGGAGACTGCGGCAGCGCAAGTTCTCGACATACCTAGTGCTTTTGTGGTTACAAAAGTTCTCTGCCAGAGGACTTTCTGCCAATGACAAAACGGTCCAACGTACATATAAATTATCTACCACTTATTTAATATTCTGGTGGGTCATTCTGGCTCAAGCAGTATAAGGGCACAATAATGAGTTTATAAATCCTTCCCTCCTCTAATTAGCCTTTACAATTACGAGTAAAATAGGGACGATGACAAAACAATTTTTTTTTGTCCGTCCTTTAGTTTATAAAAAAATATTGGACACGTATTTTTTACGTAATCAAAAGATTACGGCGATACATTGAGTTAAAATGTGCCATGACGTCACGAGTATGTAGATTCTATACTTACTTGTGACGTAGCCCCTACTCTCCAACTTTAATGCGTTATATTTAAGTATTTTTTTATTAATATGATATAGCAAAAAATACGTCTCTAATATTTTTTTATTATCTGAATGACGGACTAAATAGAATTTGTATTTTTTTTACCCAGGCATCCTCCCTATTATGCACACTTTAGATCAGGGCAGGCTTCCCCTGCACTGACGATTAACCTAACGTTCATTTATCAAAAAAATGGCCCAGCCTACGTTTAGCATTAAATGTATTAAGTGATTGGAAGTCCAATTGGGCCTAAGAATAAGTGACCTTCTGCATTAGTCTACGCCATGTTACCGCTAACTAAATGACAAATTGTTTCCTGCGCGAGAACAACGGTCCGTGGTTTTTAGCTCCCTCATAGTTGATTGTGATTGGTTGAACACGATTGTTGATGTACAGTTGAAAGCGACGTAATAAGCCAAGTTAATGATTATTTGATGAAAACATGGACTTTGATATGATTAGCTTGTGTATTTGCATCTTTTATTGCTGTATTTTCTAGTCGGAGACTTCGGCGAAATGTAAACGTTATCGGTTTTGTTCACGATCACGTTTCTCGAGGTCAACTGTCGAATAGGACACTGCACTGTATTTAATTTAATTTATGCAGTTAACTAGACCGAATTTATGTCAGAGTAGTTAAGGTTCCGCAGACAGGCGTGACGCGATTCTTGTGAGACAATTTCTACGAAAACATCACGAATATTGTTCTACCAGTGTCGCTCCACGCCTGCCACCCTTTAATCAAAATAATTATACTAACAAGAATGTTAAAGCAACGCCTACCTGTAGAGTTAATTGTCAACTACCGACATACTAATGTATCTGTCAGACTGGCTCGTTGAAGATAAAGTCAAGAAAAAAATATCTCTTAATTCTAACGTCGTTGTTACCACAAACAGAAACATGCTGAAATGTCAATAAAAATATTTTGTAATCAAGTATTTTCGTGGGTGCGAATACCGGTACAAACAAGATGCGAGATAAAACAAATAATTGATCAACAGTAAAAGGTGGCTTGAGGTCGTCAGACTTGATTTGTAAATAAATGCAGGTGTTCAGCAATCTATTCTAAACCGCTCCCTGTTATAAGATGAATTCAGTTTGCAAAATATTCGAACAACTTCATCAAATACTAAGTATAGTTGCAGGGTATAAAGCTCGTACAAAAAGCAGCGTAGCAGCAATCGGCGCACTTCTACGAAAATATCCCTAAGCATAAAAATGGGAGCTCGTAGCGCGTAGCACCGTAGCACCTGCCCACGCGCATCGAAGAGGGGTAGGTATTTATAATGATGTATGGATGAATATTATTAACTTTTTTGATATTTTGAAGGGAATGTTATCATCACCTAACGGTAATAATATAAATTTTGATAAGGATTTCCAAAAATATCGAAATAATAATACGCTTAATCGATTGTAATTACCCAGTAGCAAATTTTGAAGGGAATGTTATCATCACCTAACGGTAATAATATAAATTTTGATAAGGATTTCCAAAAATATCGAAATAATAATACGCTTAATCGATTGTAATTACCCAGTAGCAAATTACCGACTTATCTTTAGTGGCCTTATCTTTTGAGGGATTCCAATAAAGATTTAAATCGTTTTGTTTCGATAAATTCGCCTCGTCACGTTGTGATTTCGGAGCGGTAGATACAGTCGTTGAATACGTGTCGATTTTCGCCACCGAAAAATATACGATTATTGCATTAATTGCAATTTTACAAACCGAAAAGCCGATACCTTTTCTCAACCACGATTCCTAAACCCCTTTCTTATAAATAAATCTACTTTGACGAATAGAAAAGTTAGGGAAATCAATTCCCAAATGGACTTGTCCTTATCGGCGTATATTCTTGCAATGGCTATATCATGTGTGTGGTATCAGTTAGATCAACAATTATTTTCGATGACTGTACCAATCTCAAGATCAAGCAATCACAGTATCTCAAATCTCTAGACATGATTGCTAACTTACCTACTGATCAGTCTGGATAAGACTTCTTCAAACCTAGGATTAGATTACCTCTACCCCAGTTATGTTTAAATAAGCACTTACTTAGGTAGGTACGCACAGATACAACTTGAAGCTGAAAAACAGCAGCTACGTGTACAACGTCTTCAAGCAGAAGCAGACACATCAGAAGATGAAGAAGAAGAAGAAATAGAAGATGACCTGGCCTCAGTCCGCATCAGCACCTGGTTTAACGTTTTATGATTTCTTTCATCCGCAAATAATTATAAAGGCGATTCCATTGAATAATGCTGGGTATTTCCGATGCAATAAAAACCTAATCAAATCTCAGTAATAAAGACACGTAATAATAAGTATATTCCTCTGTCTGGAGCCTGTTCCCGATACCGGTGGGCTACTAGTTTTTATATTTTTAAATGTTTTAATATTTTTTTATGTTTTAATATTTTTTTATGTTTTAATATTTAAAAATGTAATTTATAAGTATTTAAATGAAATAAAGGACAGTAATTATCTATAATACGAATAATAAATCTGATGAGTTTTTGTTTGTTTGTTTGAACGCGCTAATCTCTGGAACTATCAGTCGGATTTGAATAATATTTTTTTCATTTGATAGCCCAATTCTTGAGGAAGAGCTGTAGGCTATTTAACATCTCGCTTGCACCCTAAGGAACCGAGCAAAAATACATAACGGCAGAAAAGAACGCTTAGCGAAAACGAAGTAATAGCGCGGGCAGGCGATGCAATACGACGGGTTGCATCGGAGGGGCAAGAAATGTAACGCGAAGTCGCGGGCAGAAGCTAGTAGTAATTATACAACGTAACATTTTAGTCGTCTTACAAATACAGCGCCTTTATGTATCCGATGACTACTAAACATTTTTTTTTTTTTTTTTCTCCTAGAGGTATTTTATGTCGGGTACATTGAGTGGCCCTTTGTGAGGCGACTAAAATGTCGCCGACTATTTTTTTTTTTTAATGAATGTTTAGTAGTTATTGAAAACATGAACTGGGCTGCTTTTGTAATTTGTTCAATGCAATAAATCCGTCTAGAGAAAGAAGTTATCAAAAACTATAATTGAATTTCCGTAATTATATATCAACGAGTACATAATTAAATGTGTCAGTCTTGCGCTATTTTCTTGCGCTATTAATTATTATGATTTTATCAAATAGCTTGTTAAACTATACATCATCAGGAGTAATTCAAAACTAAGTATCAACTATTCCTTCGACGACTTAATCGTTCGTCAAATTGGTCAAATTAACCCTATTCTACAAAATATAGTGATAATGACAAAATTGCTGTTTAACCAGTTAATAAGTTGGTTTTTGTTGTTTTAAAACAGTTAGAACGTTAGAATTTCGTTTTTATGTTTAGTGTTTATCAGTGGAAACTTGTAAATGAAATTCAATTTTGTATTCATAAGAACACTGTAAGATAGTTAATTGACTGTTGTTGTAAAAACATTTTAAAAGAGTAACGATGGAGTTTCTTGCCCATTCTTCTCCATACGAAAACTACCTTTTGGAAGGGGCGACTAGAATCAATTCTATTTTTTTGTAAAATTGACGTTCATAAGTGCCTTTTATGTGCCTAATTGAAATAAATTGTTTGACTTTGACTTTGACTCAGGCGTGACTTTGTGGAAATTCATTATAAAATACAATAGACGACGTATATTTAGTAACCTAATCCGCTTAACTGTTCTAAAAGAGTCACAATGAACCCTGTAAGAAATCGACACGTGTTTCACCTCTCAACGAGGCATCCTCAGGATGACGATTGACTTTTTGCGAGCCCGGACCCAACGTGTTGCTACGCCGAACGCAGTGATACTGCGTCCAGCGCTTGGCGAATATGCGTCGTCTATTGTATTTTTTTTTACACTGTGTAAGTTAGCTGTAAGTTTCTCGAATATAATAAAATAAAATAAATAATAATACCAGCCTATTATTGTCCCTCTGCAGAGCAAAGGGCTCGTCTCATACAGAGAAAGCACGGGCATTGATCACCACGCTTACTCATGAGGGGGAGGGGGGGATTTCAGACTCATGTTAATAAATTACAGTATTGATCTCTTCAAATAACTTACCTAATGTAATGTAGTGCAATATTCATACCTTATCAAAATCAATACCAACGCGTTTTTGTAATCACTAGTTATTTAATAATAATTAACAGGTACAACTTGTGGTGAATGTGACTTTATTACGAGCATTGACATTAGATATTACCATATATTTGTGCATCAAGGCGAACCGGATGCAATAATACCAGTCTTAGCAAGATTCAAAATGACTAACTACTATAAATAACATATTCCAATGATTCATTTTGTTTAACCGAAAGCTATGTTATTACAACACAGTTTACTTCAGATTTATAAAACAAATATATTATTCGATGTCACACTCTACGATTATGTTAATAACTGACATTTCAGCGGCAATTCATATGCAAAAGAGATATTTGTAAATATGCACATCGATCGTAATTATGTAAGATATGATCGGGTGAATAGTTTTCTAATATTAGATTAAGGATATCAGCAATGGTAATTAATGCTGAAATCTGGTGGCTTGCAGATCCACAAGTCAAGGGAATAAAGTGTATTAATTCCCAAACAATTGAAAAACTTGTACCTACAAGTATAAATAAAAATAAAACAACCCCGACATAAATATTTCTCCATTTCTCTTTCCTACTTCATCACTAGACCCTGTTCACCGTCTATCTAAAACCTATTCTTTGAGACCATTTCAATTCCAAAACCAAACACGTTACCTGTGCTGTAAGTTGGTAAGGGAGTTGGGTATCCTGCAAATTCCAGGTTATGCTGCAGCATCAGTTCAATACTACTATGTTCTTCTAACATCATTGATGTAACAGAATAGCAAATTTTAAATCGATCAGACCTGTGGAAGATGCTCACATCCATTCATCAACTATAAAAGAGCTAATCATTTTCAAACGGCTGAACCAATTTTCTTGAATCATAGCTAGGAACACTCTTCATCAACTCACCTTTCAAACAAAAACCCAATCGGTTCAGCCGTTTGGGAGCTACAATGGTGCAGACAGACACACATATTCACAGATACACACGTTAAACTTATAACACCCCTCTTTTTCCGTCGGAGGTTATCAAATATTTGATGGCAGAAAAGATTCAACTAAAATCATAAAAGTAATTACAAAATAATGTGTCATAGCGCTAACAACAACTTATATCAATGTTAATCACATAAATTGTAAAGTGAAAAATCAGAAAACCAAATCAAACAAGAAGGCGCATAACACTTTGATTAAAGCAAGTTACATCAACTAATCACGATTTTAAGTGCAAGATCCGGCACAAGTGCTTACCAAATGCACTTGCTTCATTCCTAATACACTATGCACAATTTTTTTATTAATCACTACCAGTAATCAAATTGTTAACCAGCTATAAATGTCAATAGACTTTGCACAATTTCGCCGATCGTTTGATATGTCAACTAAACGGACTGGGACTGACAGCGATTGAGAAAACCTATGTAATAGAGGGTGTTCCACAGGTGGCATAATCAATAAATATCTACTGTAGTAGTACAAAAGGTTTTCAATTTGTAATAAAAGCTATACGAGGTAGGCATAATTTAATTGAATACACTTAAGGCGACGATAGCCGACTCTTAATGATTTTATACTGAAGATCACGTCTAAACGAGTAGTGTTAATGATTTGGAAAAAATATATGTTAAATTAGAACATTTTCTTAATAACTTAATATAGGAATATTTTAGATTTTATATTACATAGTGTAATTGATTTCTAAAGTTATGTCTAACGCGGATAAAAAATTGAGAATTACGCAAAATCTATCAAGCGTATTTTTCTGAAACCTTCACCATTTTAAAGATAATTTAATTATTGATCTTTTATAATAAATTAATAATGCGTCAAATCGGGGACCGCGCTCCTTAATGGGTGAGTCCTATTACTGGCTGGACGTACGATACGTTGCGTGAGGTCAGTACAGAACGCGCAAGCTAACCACTCAAGGTCACTGTCTGCGTCTTAATAAATTTGTAAATAGAACTCCGTTACTATTAGTGACAATAAATCAAATTCTGATTCAAATGCCTGAACTGATCTTATAAATATATATAATAGATGGGATTACACATATGTGTCTCCAGACTTCAAATTGAAACCAGACATAAAGATATAAGGCAAACGTGAGCATTGGATATGTCTCCAAGAAAACGATGCAATTTACTGCTAATAAAGTTGGCTTAGCTTTAAAAAACAGTAGCACTTCAGTGCTTCGCAATGAAACCCGAAGCAGGTTAGCATCTGAATAGCCGAGCAGAGAGCGTTTCCTTGTCGCTCCTCGCATGAGATAGCGACGTGCGAAATTAAAACCTCTCACCGTTTAGTCTAAGAAAAAGTATTTAAATGAAATGTATTGAGAAACTCGCTGGCGGAAATGAGGTTCTTTCAGCGCCACCTCATTCCCACTTTTTGAGTGACTGTTTTAAAAGTCCAAGCGCACTTTTTTAAGATTTTCTTTACGTGTTTTTCTTTTATACCGGGTTTGTGTTTGACTTTTAAGTTGACTTCAAACAACTAATATAATGAATGGATTGCAAATCGTACTATTTATTGGACGTCGATGATCGACGCAAATTGCGGTTCTTATCCATAACTGGAATTTATGTTTAAAGTAATTAATTACTTTTACTTGTATGAATTCGAGAAAAAATACTTCGATATTTACAAAACGTTTTTTAAGACGGACGTTTGTTGATTAACACAAGGAAGCTATATTTCGTCTGTTCATGAAGGAAAATCCTTTAGTACGACCATGGTAGCAATAATTACGTATGTCTCTATCGCAGTGTAAAGTTATTTAAGTACCATCCATTAATTCTTAACAAAAACATAACTACCGTAATCAATTCATAATGGGTTCATCCTGACGCGTACCTATTTGTGTCGATTTGAGCGTAACTAAACTAGAACAAGATCAAAGGGGCAATATGAATGGATGACATTGGCTGGACGATTACACAATGGTGTACAGTTGTACACTGAACGCGAGCATTCAGTTGCTGTGACAAAAGTGATTGTTAAATCAAAGCCGAATTTGTTAGCGGAGAACAAACCTTCGTATTATTTTGACATCTCTCTTATTGACGATGTCAAGTTTCGTAATATACGAAACAATGTTTATGCTAATTCTATTCATAGTTTTACGAAGATGTGTTTACTCACAGACCTTAGGAAACTTTATTGTTCTATGGAAATCCATTTCGTACCTTCGTCCTACACGTTTACACTGTTTTAAATGTTTCTCTTGATTATCATCGCTCAATTGGGTACATCCGTTTACTTATTAGTTAAACTTAAGTATAGGGTTCGCTTTGCATTGATTGGAACAGTGCCTATTTGCCAAATGACTGGCGTTAGGGCCGTCCTTATCATATGGGACCCTCTCCGAACCTTGTGTTTTGCGATTAGTGGTAACACACTAAACGTCTACTTAGATGTCTTGTATCGCCAAGTTCCTATCGTCAGGCTAACGGATCGTTTCCTAACGTCAGTATTTGGTCAATCTTAACTGATGTTCCTATAAGTAAGCTAATTCTTGGATATCATCTGTGATATCCACAAGATCTCCTATCGATGTGCATATTTCATTAATTATTTATACACCAGTAGCTTCTAATTTTTACTTTAACCAATGTATTTACTTCGCTTCACTAATAACAGAGCGGTCGCATAGGTTCATAGGTCTCGAGTTCGAACCCAAGGCACGCCTCTCACCTCTGACTTTTCGGATTCATGTGCGTATTGTATACTTATCACTTGCTTCAAAAACGGTGAAGAAAACCATCGTGAGGAAACCGGCGTGCCTAAGAGATATATTTCTCGACCGCATGTGAAGCCAAGTCAGAGGTTCATGGGCGGCTTTAAAACTCTGAAACCAGGTTAGTCGCTAACCACACGAAAAGAAGAAGAAGAGCGGTCGCAGTTCGCCACATAATCTCTCTCCTTCTAATTGTGCATTCATTTACAGGGCCACCTTAACCACAATAACAACGGGTGATATATATGATAAAAAAAATCTAACCATCGTAAGATTTTCTTACATATCATAAAATAACGGCTGTATTCCTCAAAGACAGTGGTGTATTTTACACTCTCATTTAAATTGAAGTCCAATGTATTTGGGGGCTATGAGATTTTTTTTAAATAGGCTTCGAATTTTCAGCTCCAGTTCCAGTCGACGATGCCCTTTGGCGATTAACAGCAAGTCCACGTGTAGGCAGATTATAATTTGTCTAACTAACCACATCCAATAGTCCAGCGAGCTAATTAAACCTCTTAACGATGATTTGCTCCTAATGAATTAAGTCGTGAGTGCCAACAACGAGCCGTGTTAAATTTAACACGACCAAAGGTAATTTGATTATGTTTTTTTTCGATTGGGGACTTTTCATGTCGAGCTGTATTAGTTTCGGGGTATGAATTGAGATTAATCAGGGAGAATTAAGGTAAGGTGTGTGGTAAAATAATAAGCGAAGAGTTTGTGTAAGAATCTAATGAGCTACGTCAATTACGTGATGCAATTATTCTTTAGTTCATGACTATATTTTTGATGTTTCAACTAAATGCTAAATCAAAGCGCTGAACACAATTTAAAACATCATTATGTTCCTGTCATCCTTAAACAATTGACAGAATGTTTTAAATACAAAATTTACCAAATTGTCTCATTGTGTATCTGTGGAGAACGTGGTTGATTTCACATTTGTATCATTTCTGTATCCTATCTTTTTGTAATTCTTAATGTGTAATTGTTTGTTTTCCCGAATAAAAAATAGAATAACGTTTAATACAAGCGTACCCAGTAACGTAGTAGTATATTCAGGGATTTTTTGTGCAAGCGGGTCTTAGACTACAATTTGTTAGGCCTTAGACTGCAATTTCTTGTTATAATATGTTTACTAGCCTATGAAATCAAAGAGGACATTGACCAGGACAGGCCCTAATAGAGCGCAATTTGTAATACTCAAATGGTGACCACCATTTGAGTATTTCAAATTGCGCTTGACTTTTACCACTAGCCAGTAAACAGGTAGTAAATAAGTACTTACATAGTACACGCTACAAATGGAAATGTCATTTATCAGCATTTGTGTAACATCATCATCTACATAGTCTTCCCAACTACATAATGTTAAGGTCGACTTCCTGTCTTTCCAGATACAGCTTAATACCAGTATTTTACATGGAGCCACTGCCTATCTGACCGCCTCAACCCAGTGACTAGTTAACACGATGCCCCGTGGTAAGACTGGTTGTCAGACTTTAGGGCTTCTGACTACCCGTAACGACTGTCAAAGTACTACGAATGACATGTGGGACTAATCTTCTTAACGTGCTTTCCGAGGCACAGAGGAATGTCTATAGGTAATGGATGGTCACCCATCGACTAATCAACCGCGACCAGCGTAGCGTGCGGCTGTTTTTATTTAGTCACGAGCCCCATTCGTGTAACATTGTAGCATTTTAAAACAAACACGGCGGTGTGTGTCGGTTAGGACATCTATTTTTAAACGCAAATAGTACTTATTGTGTGTGGAGTTAGGTTTAAAATTAGCAGCAGTGTATAATTAGCCGGACAGTATTTATGCTCGTAGTTAAATTTAGTTTCAAAATATTATGTTGTAACTTGTAAGTCAAACATACTGAATGTTGTGTCTTTATTTCTTTATAAAGTAAACAAATTCATAATTATGTACCGGAAGTCAAGTTTGTTTAATTAAATGCAAAATGTTAACCAATGCTAGTCGGAAATTATTATTTTATCTACTCATTAAACAATTAATGCATGTTTCAATTCCATTCCGAAGCTACAGGGTTATTGGTTATATGTCGGCAATGTAGAGGTCATTTGCAACCAAATGACCCCTCATGACCCCTAATGCCAATGTCAACCATTTTGGAGTAATTTGACATTTTATATCTTAAAAAGAAATTAATTAAACAAAAAAATTACAAATTACTCGAAAATTGTGAAAGGAGTTAAAAGGGGTCATTTGGTTGAAAATGATCTGTCCTACATCCCCTTAATGGATTGGCGACACATAGCCAATAACCCTGTAAATCTAGGTTCCTAATCTCTATTCCTACGTCTCATGTCCTTGGTCTAAAACAAAGATGGACTGGCATCATTTCGTGCGTTGCATCGCAATTAAATTCAGATGTTTGCAGTCCACAAGTAAGTCAGACGGTTAATAAGCCGACTAGTCACCAGCGGGCGTGCGACGCATTCAAATGTACACTAGTTTCACGGATGCGCACATGTGAGACGATCTTTATCAATGTCACGGCAAAGAATTTTGGTTGAATGGCCCAAAATATAAACTTGACCTGGGAATACAGACGATGGTATTGTCACAATTCGTCTGGTAGAATCCTAACTAATATCATTGTTTGTTTGTTTGTTACGCTACGTTTCACGCTAAAACGGCTGAACGGATTTAGATGAAATTCGGCACATGGGTAGATTATGACCTGGAGATGGACATAGCATACTTTTTATCCTGATATTCCCACGGGATTGAGACTTATGCTAGTGAAACCGCGGGGCGTAACTAGTAAATAAATAAATCAGCCTGTGTTTTCCCGCTGCAGGGCGAAGGACTTTCCTTTTTCCACACAATTCTGCGCCAACATGGACTAATCCCGCCTAAAGGGATCAAGCTCGTCCCGCCATCTACGCCTTGGTCTGTCGCGATGCTGTTGGACGTTTTCAGGGACCCATGAAAATGTCTTCTCGTAGAATACACTCGAAAAATATTTAGTATGCTAGTTACCATATCGATCATAGAAGAAAAAAAAATTACTTATCAGTTGCCAATCATGCCTTACGAATTGTTAAGGGTAGTAAAATGAAATCCGACATACCATAGCGCAGTCAAACAAGACTAATTTAATTTAAAGTACCTATTAGCGGCATGGACGCAACTCCGGGAATTAAAAAGGAAGGAGTATAGCATGAAATCACTAATAGGGATATGTGGAGTCGCCCACGTTACTTGGAAGTCGGCTACTCAATTTACTAACAAAGCTAGAATCGGTTTCATTTAACCTTTAAAAAAGTCATTATTTTTATTTAAAGGTCTCATTCATTTAAACTTGCAATTACATATTTTTTGCAACCGCAGTAAACAAAAACATAGATCTGATTATTTTTGCGACAAAAACTGTTTTAACCCCCGACCCCAACGCAAAAAGAGGGGTGTTATAAGTTTGATCGCTATGTGTGTGTGTGTGTTCAGCCGTTTGAAGATTATCAGCTCTTTTCCAGTTAAATGAATGGATGTGAGCGTCTTCCACAGGTCGAATCGATTTGAAATTTGATATTCTGTTACTTCAACGATATTAGAAGAACATAGTAAACTTGCACTGATGCTGCAGCATCACCTGGAATTTGCAGGCTACCCAACTCCCATCGTGTTTAGGCTCATTAAAATGGTCTCATGATGAACAGGGTGTGGTGATGGAGTAGGAAATAGAAATGAGGAAATGTTTTTGTCGTGGGCTTTTTAAATTTTTAATATAATTTCACCAGTGTTTAATTTTATTTAAGTATTGATTAATAAAATCATGTGCCTACAATAGTTGGTACATAAGTTGGACTCAATGTCACAAGGCAGGCTTTTCCTCAGGGTTAATGACCTGCAGATACCAAAAATGTGTACCTATGGCCATATCCTTCATATTTATACAGATGTAACAATATTGTTACAGTTTTATAGAAACGAAAAATTCCGAGCACAGAATTATTGTCAGAAATACGAGTACCTACCTAATATGAGACAAAATAGTAGGTAATCAATTTAATTTCACCACTTTTGAACTTACTAATTCCACCACCTTACCTTACTAATCCTTGTTAGGATCGTACCAGGTGGCGTTTTGTAGTGTCTGCCTTCCACCATGGGGAGAAGGCGAGAGTTTATGTAAGTATGTAATAACCACATCATTATGTTATTGCCGTTTTAATTGCAAGGTAGTGTTTTTATTCTATACTAAAATAATGTGCTTAGTAAGGAGTGTTGTTGTGTGCGAAGCTCGTGGCTAGGTAATAATAGCCGCACGGTCGGTTGGTCCGTGGATGGATAACCATCTCTACATACCGAGACTCCTCCATGCCTCGAAAAGCACGTTAAGCCGTTGGTCCCGGCTGTCATTCGTGGATCTTTGACAGTCGTTACGGGTCGTCAGAAGCCCGAAAGTCCGACAACCAGTCTTACCAAGGGGTACGTGTTACCCAGTAACTGGGTTGTGGAGATCAGATAGGCAGTCGCTCCGTGTAAAATACTGGTATTCAGCTGCATCTGGTTAGGTATCGCCTTATTGCGTAACACACGATCAATCATAATCTGAATCATTTTGAAGGATATTAATTGCTAATCCATTGCTTCATATGTTCGAAAAATTTGTCTGCTCAGCGACATAAATAACGCAAAGAATGTTGTTGAACTGTCAAAATGAAACAGATTGTCATTGATCGTGTGTTACGCAATTAGGATGCCAGTTTCTGAATTGAGGATTTGAAGTCAAGAACTTGTCAAACGGTGATTCCTTTAATGTACTCCGGGAATTTTAAAGTTTCTTTCGTTTTTAAAATCAACCGGGTATTAAACAAGTTCCACAAGAAATCTGTGGGAAATAGGCCGCAGGAGGAAAGAAAAGACGAGTGCACTGTTTGACGGTCCGATTTATTCTAATGTAGAAAATAATTGAATGACCGACATTAACGAATGATCGAATGAGTGAAAGATCGATTGTAATAATCGAGTAATTATTTTTATCTGTTAACACTGGGATGTTTTGTTATATTCCAACAAAATATATGTTAGTACTGACCTATGTTCATCTTTACACGTACGAACTGTTACTTTCAAGAACATAGCGAAAGTATTAGCTATTAGGTCATACGTGTTCGGCCGCTCGTCCGTTGTTTACCATCCTCGGCGGAAAAGTTGGGACATTCTGAACTAAGAATCGCCATTAGCAGAATCGGATTAATTAGCTACAGCAACAGAAGTTCTGGGGTTATGGCCAAGGTTTTCTTCACCTATGTATTTTTTATTTTCTCCCACGCAAAACGGCCGTGACTTTAACATTGGTAAGCTCATCTCTCAATGGTCCAGAAAGTTTGAAATTTGATTGATTTCTGTTGATTTAATTATTAGAATAACAGAATAGAATACTCTTTAATAAGTACACCATACAAATAACAGATTAATGAATGTAGATGTTTTACATAGGGTGACATAATGGGCGGTCTAATCGCTAAAAGCGATCTTAATAATAATTACTTAGTTAAAGGAAAAATAATTAGAATTGTAAATACGTAATGACATTTTAATGACAAAATTGTGGTCTGAATTCCATACGATGGAAACTTTGCTTGGAGCAGTGGTGCCCCAGTGTTAACGGCCGCGACTTACGAGAGTTGGACGTGGGTTCGAACCCAAGCAGGCACTTTACTTTGTGTTAATTATTTCATCACCGCTGCTCTAAAAACGATGACGAAGGACATCGTGAGGTAACCGACATATCCTAGAACTAAAAATTCTAACATATGTGACATCTACTAACCCGCACATGGTGGATTACGGCCCACTCCCACCAACAAAAAGAGAAGGTCTGTGTCCCAGCAGTCTGATTATGCTATGGAAACTTTTAAACAAGTCTTATTTTTTTCAA
Organism: Agrochola lota; assembly: GCA_947364205.1. Lineage (NCBI taxonomy): Eukaryota > Metazoa > Arthropoda > Insecta > Lepidoptera > Noctuidae > Agrochola > Agrochola lota. The sequence continues at coordinate 7,646,284 of OX376223.1, read as the reverse complement.
ACAACTGCCTACACCCTTTTTGCGTTTGTCATCAAAACAGTGGAATACCAAAAATGTGGCTTATTCTATCTATACGAATGTTTCAAAAACATTGCTACAAGAATCGTGCTCCGACAATCTATAGAAGTGTTAGCTACGGTTTTATAAAGCAATGCATTCATTACTATACACTATTGACTATCTACGTACAACATCGAGACTGGACAGAACGGCTGTTCTCTTAAATCTTTTTATTAAGAAACACGTCCGGAACGAATTCTTTGAATTTTTAACTAGTAAACGTTGAAAGAGATCTTGTTTCTTCCAAACACTAGGTTTTTTTTGCACGAATTGTATGTGTGTGCATAAATAGAAAATAATAGACAGAAAAAATATATTATTCGCTACTAAAATGCGTGTCTTGCCAATTTTGTGACTGTAGATACACCAATTTTGCATCCACCGTGCCTGATTGTTGCGAAATAATAAGTTGAAAATAAGCTATATAAAGCTGTTATGTGCTCTATGTCCAAAACTTTTTAGCCAAATTCAAAAAGGAGGAGATTCTGAGTTTGTCTGTGAATATATATATATTTAATATTCATAATACATTACAACATTACCGTTTGCAGAATATCCTTCCTCATAAAAATAGTGATAAAGAAACGCTCGTAAGAGTCATCACTATTAACTGAACAGAAACCAATGGAAGCTCCATTCGTCGATACCTATCATAAAATTTTATGTAGTAAGGTTGCATTTGCGTTGAATCAGGTCACCACTGACCAGAACCATTATAGGCTGCAGTTTTGTTTTTTCTTTGTCGCCATGATTTACTTCTGTTGCTTTCCCTATAATGCTTACCTTTCCCTACGGTCAGACTTGAAAAAGTTTCTATTCACAGGTACTATAGCCATAGTGAATGCGCGCATGCTCTGTGGGTTTAGTCACACAGTAAGACTTGACACACCTCCACCAGCCCCAGGGTGGATTTCCGCAGGAGAAAAATAAGAAATTCTAATTGTGTACTCAATGCCTGTACCCTAATTGCGTAATACACGATCAATCAGAATCTGAATCGTTTTGAAACAGATTGCTAATCCATTGCTTCATAAGTTTGAAAAAAAATCTGCTCAACAACGTAAATGACGCAAAGAATGTTGTTGAACTGTCAAAATGAAACAGATTAGTTGTCATCGTTTACGAAAATGTGATGCGTAATTAGATAGCTGATCACGAGTAAGATAACTAATAACATAAATAAGTTGTGTTAGATAGCTGATCACGACTTTGGAAACAAATCTAAGATTGGTCGATGGAAATAAGAAAAGCAAATCAAATGACTTGGCATGAGATACGTCAATAGTTCCAATAGGAAACTCAACCTATGATCCTTTAAGTTCTTTCTTGTAATTTGTTATAGTGTTTAATAAAGTGGTTTCTATTCTATCTATCTATCTCTAGTATATATATATATAATAATACCAGCCTGTTACTGTCCCACTGCAGGGCAAAGGCCTCTTCTCATACAGAGAAGGCACGAGCATTGATCACCACGCTTGCTCAAGACGTGTTGGTGATTTCAGACTTATATTAACTATATAAGTCCAGGTTTCCTCACGATGTTTTCCTTCACCGATGTCAGTAGTGTCCAAGATAAACTCAGAAAGTACATATGAATTGAAAAAGTCACAGTGGTACTTGCCCGGATTTGAACCCACAACCTCGTGCATGAGAGGCGAGGCCTTAACCACTGGGCCATCACGACTTCTCTAGTATATAAATGAATAATATAAGACAAAGTCGCTTTTCGTGTCTGTCTGTGTGACGACGTTGTTCTACTTAACTATACAACGGATTTTGAAGCGGTTTTCACCAACATTCATTACGTTATACACATGTCGTGGCCAGATCTTAGAATTGATCATTTCATGAAATGAACAACGACCGCTGGTCACATCACGATGTGGCCTGGCCAGATCATTGAATACTCAACGTTTGTCAATATGACTAGTTAAAAGCACGACTACTTCATGATGTGGCCAAACATTAGTGATCATATCATAAAATAGTTACATTATCCACCGGTAGAGGCGTTGATGTCTCTTTGTTTTTGTTGCGCATCATGGCGGCGGCATACAACAAATCAAACAAAGCAGGGTGACCACGCAAAAAAAGTCGATGGACTTTTATTATGTTTCCAAATATGATATTATGGAAAGCGATTAACTTGGAAGCAGCGCTCGCCGGCCGCTGCCGCGGCGTGAAATGCAACATATCACTTAAAATTCGTTTAAAAAAATAAACAATTAACGCCGCTCTTGTGGCACCTCGACCAAAAAAAACCCAACTCAGTTAGGTTAGAGGTGTGACCAACCGCGCGCGGGCCGAGCGAGCGAAGCGAGCGGTGCCGCGGCAGTTGCCGGCGAGCGCTACTTCCAAGTTGGTCGCAGTTACTTGGCTATTTTTACTACACCTTAATTAAACCATGGATACCCTACATTAATTATATGGCCAAACGTCGACTGACTTATCATTAAACGTTGACGTTAAACGATATGGCCAATTTTAGCTGGCCATTTCATGAAATGGTCAATTCTAAGATCTGGCCACGACACACGTATACATTCGCAATAAATTTCCGAAAGGTTTAAACGTGTAAAACATAACATAACATCACGCCTGTAATCGTAAACGTGTATAATATACTAAACTTAAATATACTATAGACATCTCGAATAATCTCGATATTCTATCAAGTCGTAAAAACCGTGCGAAGCAGGGTTGGGTCGCTAGTTACTTTATAAAAAGGACTTAAGAGGCCTGTGAGGTTATGGATGGCTTTGATCAAAACGATCATGGCGAAGTGGCCGTGTTTGTGCATTCATTATACAGATGTCGGAATAATGATGATGACGGGACTGCGCTATCGTTAGTCGAATCAACAAATGACGTTGTACCTACCTACCTAACTTCTACTTCATGTATCATTTTTCTATGGACACGTAGAATTAAACTGTGTAATCGGTTCCTGTAAATACTACTTAGCGGACATGTGGGTAGTTATAGAAAAACTGAAAAAACGAACAGCAAGTTTACTCTTAAAAAGATACAACACTATGAACTTGTTTTGTAACATTAATCTCCGTTATTATTAAATAATAACAGAGATTAATGTTACAAATATTAAAAAAAATATCAATCTCTCAGGAGCTCGTGGCTAAGTACTAACTGCTGCACGGGTCGATCCATCAGGTTAAGCTATGCTTGCCGGGGTTTGTCTGTGGATGGGTGACCATCTTTACATACTGAGACTCCTCCTTGCCTAGGAAAGCACGTTAAGCCGTTGGTCCCGGCTGTCATTCATGTATCTTTGACAGTCGTTACGGGTCGTCAGAAGCCAGAATTTTACCAAGGCGTATCGTATTACCCAGTAACTGGGTCGTGGAGGTCGCTCCATGTAAAATACTGGTATTCAGCTGAATCCGGTTAGACTGGAAGCCGACCCCAATAAAGTTGGGAAAAGGCTAGGCAGATTGATTATTTTATCAACCTGTAACAGAGTAAATATGACACTTATCATAACATAACTACACGCCGGTATTCCCCGAACGCTAATGCAGAGGTCGAGGTGTATCTATAGTTCACCCACATTTCGCCAGTAAATATGACACCTACACAGTAAAAGGTACTTCACTGTTTCATATCAACTATAAATACCGGGAATCAGGTAATTGATCCAGCATCAACTGCAATAGTCTACTGTTACCGCGCCTACGAGTAATTTAATACGTACTCCTATGCGTTATTCTCGTCACACTTCGAACTATCTAGGCAGTTTCTTTTATTTTTTTCAGTTTGAGAATTATGTTCTTCTGGACTCTAAGAGTATTCTCTCTCAGTCTCTCTTTCTCTGAACATTATAACATAACACCTCGCCTATATTCCTCGAGGAGATAGGCAGAGGTGTACTTTTAGAATACCCGCATTTCGCCAGTTATGTTGCTTTTGTTTGTTACTTGTGTTTTGAACTTTATTCAACCTACTAATTCTGGTTTATAATGTTTCACCAAAACACCATTGACAAATTTTTAGTTTACAACCAACAACGTTTCGTAAACTATTTATTTTACAAGCAACTTATTCCGCAAATATTTTATTTAATAAACACTCGTTTTACAAACACTTATTCAGCAAATGCTTCTCTTTACAAATCTTTCGCATGATATTTAATCATTTATACATTTTTCATTAAATATTTTGATTAATTTGGAAAAATCCATTTATACTAAATATAATTTTATAATACATTTTTTAAACCAGTCACAAAGAGATCATGGTTGAAATTTCCATTTGGGTCTGAAGTTCTTTAAACCTACAAATAAATATTTGTACTATATATTCTAGTCGTTTTTGGCACTCGCCGGCCGCTGCCGCGGCACCGCTCGCTTCGCTCGCTGGGTACTTGCGTAGGGGTCACAGATTCAACCTAACCTATTTTGCGATTAAAAATATTTAACCTAATCATATTTAACCTAATAATATTTAAACCATTTAAAATAAAAGTTTGGTTCCGAGTAGCCTACAATTTTTTTAGCACAAGTCGTTTCAGGCAATTTTTATTTTTTTATTGTTTATATATTAAAAATTACCCTTTTGCTTATTTAATGAGTTTCATTTTTAGGAAATTGTGTAATGCAATATGTTAAACGTTTTTATTCCAAACGTTTTTTTATGAGATAACATGAATAAAAAATGAATAGTTTGTCAAATAATACGTTATTAAAAAAAAGTTTGTCGGATAATAATTTTGTTTATTGAATTATTTTGCAAAGTTGTTGTTGTAAAATGATGAAATAACAAATCATATTTTTGTCAATCGTTACTTTTCAAATGAAAATTTGTAAATTAAGTTTTGGTGAAATGACTGGACACCACTAATTCTATATTCTTCGCGACCTTGACTACAAAGAATTGTGAATAACAGTAAACTGCCTATGAAGAATTTTGCACTATCACCACGGTTGATGACTCGGCTTAGCAGTTTGACAGGTATCTTTAACACTTTTGACTCCAGCCATTTTTCATAGAGCTCATACGCTTCCGCCATACATATTGCAAGTTGACTCCAGGAGGGTCAACGGCATTATGTTTGCGCTATAATTAACCCTTTTTTTTTTTTTTTAGGATGGGAAATCATCAAATGACTTCTCCCGCTCTGGGCAGAGCGAGAGGGTGTGTCAGACTTTTACTGACTAAAACCCACCCGTGTTCCTTCCGTTGCCTGTGTGCCGGGGCCGCGTTATCCCTTTCGGACAAACCCGCAACCCCAGCAGGCATTGGTCTTTCGACCCCGTCGGTTGGTGCTGACATCTCTTTGAGGCGCGCGTGGAACACAACGCGCCGTCGACACGGGCCTGGTCCTTATCGGACGGCGAGCTGCCCAGTGCTCACCGTCCGCAAGCCCGCGCCTACGGTGGGCTATAATTAACCCTGGAGGAATGTCACCGGCATTAGGTTTAAAATCATGTTAAAATATACAACTGATTTTATTTTCACAATTTATAATGCCAAGTTCGCTAAGAAAAACCTACATTTCAAATGAGCCCTCCGCGGGAGCTTCCGGAATACCAAATGCGACTTGAGTGAACCCTCCAGGAGGGCTCCCGGCACGATGGCAGAAAGGATCTTGGGAATAATTTTAACAAAATTGCAGTCTTTTACGGCATCATCTTGGCGTAACCAGACAGAAGCCATTTTAGAGTACAGCTTTGATGTTAATTTAAAACTGTATCTCGTAGCGCTATATATATATATACCTATCAAAATAGCTGCTTATGAACACTTGCGAATATTTAAAAGTCAACTAACATTTAAGTGGAGTTCTAGTTATGAAATTGCAAAAAACTAGAAACCCGAGTGAGGTCTAGATAGAAACGAGTTTCTCAACTCTTTGTTACTTCGTAAAACCCACGCCCACTCTGACTATAGTCTGTGTGCATCTAAATAAAAAATCTATCTAATAAAAATCTTAAAATTAACTCACTGATAGACAACGCACAGCTTAATCCGCTGGGTGGCACAAGAGTTACTTTTATAAAGAGAATGAACACTATTTTTGAAAATTCATTCCTTAAAGGGGCTAAATAGAGGATGAAACGAGAAATCCCATTGGGCACACAGCTTGTAATAAAAAAACTCCTAAACTGAATTTGATGGCCGACCACCTTGGAAGAGAGATCGTGGATCCGCTGTGTGAGGGTAGCGCAGTACGGTCGTATGCTTGGAGAGGCCTATCAATTACCAGTGCGAAAACTTATTTTTAAATATCTTTTCATCATACTGAGAAAGGAGCCTTAGGGCCTCGTATGGGATTTTCTGTATTTTTTATATACTTTGTTTTTATTTCTTTTATATGTCTACGATTGTGTCATTATATCTAGTTTGTGATCTTCCTGTACAAGTACCAATAAATACTTTTTCTTTATTTCCAGCAGTGGATGTCTTGCAAAATAAAGTTATCAGTTGTTGATTTTTATCAGGGGATAATATTTTATCTATTAAAACATTGGGTGCCAACGTTCGCGTTGTTTGACCAAGTCATAAATACAGGGTTAGGTGTCGCAATGCTAACCGCGACCACTACTGGGAGGTACAAGACATCTGACCTCTTCCTTACTTCACGTTTCATAAACTTGTCTCCATGTATTATTTATAGGCAGTACTAAGTAATACTAACTGATCTGCCGAGGTAAGATAGAGATTGGTAAACATCGTAATTGCTTCATCATTTCATACTTAATAGCCAACCAGTTTGAGATTTGCATTAATAGCTGTCTTGTGCGACAGATATCACTGTCTCACTGAGAAACCTATTGCATTCCATATAGGTAGGCATACATAATAGGCATATGACAAACAAATCCGAATTTTCCTTAGATCAGAAGCGTACAAAAACCAAGTGGAGTAACAAATATTCGAAATAAAGGTATAACATACATAATAATACATAATTCTTTGAATTATCACTGAATCCTGAAAACTTCAAATACATTATTAAAGTCAGATGTAATCCAATTCCTTGGCACGGCCCATAGGGAGCCATGTCATGCGCGCCTGTAATTTGCGAGGAGCCAGAACTGCAGTAATGTTATGCATAAGACGTTCTCGCTCCGCAGTAACATCCCTAGCACCTAGTCAACACATTCAAATCTGTTGTATTACAAAATAACTTTGAATGACGACCGTTAATGAGCTACAAGACTACAAGACATAACACCCTCCCTTTCACTCTCTCCACAAACATGAAGAAATGAAAGAGATAGTTATACAAGCGATGGCTCGCGGTATGGCGTGAAGCCAAGACGTTTTATCGTAGAGCTCTTGACCTAGAGTTACATTTAAACAGTAAAAATATTCACGTGTTGACGGAATAGTTGAACTACAAACAAACGCTACAGGAAATTGACAAAACAGATGTTTTTTTGACGCGAAAATAGAATGAATGAGGAGGCGGGGAATAGGTATTTATCACTGACTAGCTGTTCAATAAAGTTAATCTCTACATAACAATTTGTGTTTTAAATGATTCAGCTGTTTATTTTTTTAGAAATTTATCTTTTTGTGACGTTGTGCATCAAATTGATTTCAGCCAAATAACAAGTACTACCGAGATCTTTTTGTTTAATTACATATAATCAAATTTAGGACTCTTTTAAGATCTTCAACATCATTGTTCAAAGCTTCCCTTAGTTCTATGAGTTTGTGTTAGTAGGTAAATTAGAAACTGCTAAATCAGACGTTACGCATAAAATTTTCTTCATTAGGCGTGTATATTAAAACTATGGAAAACAGAAATATTACAAAGCCGTCTGAAAATGCACTTCTTCAAACGAGGCTACATCCAGCGATACACAATTCATAAACACACTGGATTGCCAAATTTACGACTTAGCATAAAAACTGCTCACAAATGATAAAATAGCACTCTTTAAAATAATTCCCATTCAAAACAAAACTACAGGGTCAAATTAAATTATTATCGATATACATAATAACAATAATCAAAAACATTACAAAATAAAAAAAAAATTGATGTTTTTTTTTGTGGTCAAATACCGCTGTTAGTGTTGTTACTTGAAGTATGGTATGAGTTCATAAAAACTGTTTTCTTTTGTTTTATTGTATTTAGATATCGATAGTTCAATACCAAAAAATCATTTTTTTTTTCGTTTATTAAACATTTCGTTTAAACGAAAAAAAAAAAAAATTTTAACTGATATTTCAAGTGACTACTTTAATTGCGGTCGATGACTCCACAAAAAAACATCTAATTCATTTTTTTTTGTTGTATCATCCCATAATTTAATTTGACCCTATATATTAATATAGTACCTATTTCATCTTAAATATGCAAAGAATGTCCCAAAATGTAAATAAAAGACATTTTTGTCATGACTAAATTCCATTCTCAATTCCGTAGCTAAATACTCGTATACTGGAACTTTTTTCACAATGTGAGTCACCTTGTAGGTATTTACGCATTATGATAATAGTAATTTGTTTAATAATTGTTTTATTTACGCTTCACGGTCAACAGTAGCTTGCATAACCGTTGCAAATTGTTAAGAATGTCTAGAATAGAATAACAGTCATGATTTCGTAGATATTCGTGCTCTTTTGTTTAATTTAGTTTTTTTGTGCTAATTCCATGCCTATCTAAATTTAATATAGTCTTGGGATAGTGCGTCAATTGCCTTAGTGCGTCAACTACCTATCTTCTTTTAGTAACAACAATAAATTTAAAATTTTATAAACCCCCAACCCAAACATTTCCTCATTTCTCTCTCTATGTTAGTAAGGGAGTTGGGTATCCTGCAAATTCCAGGTGATGCTGCAGCATCCGTTCAAGGTTACTATATTATTCAAATATCATTGAAGTAACAGAATACCAATTTTTTAATCGATCAGACCTGTGGAAGATGCTCACATCCATTCATCAACTAGAAAAAAGCTGATATTCTTCAAACGGCTAAACCGATTCTCTTGGGTCATAGCTAAGAACAATCTCGATCAAGTCACCTTTCAAAACAAAAAGACAATCGGTTCAGCGGTTGGGAACTACGATGGCGTAGACAGACACGGAGATACACACATTAAACTTATAACACCCCTCTTTTTCCGCCTGGGGTTAAAAAATAGACTAAAGATATTAAGTAAAGTTCGGGTCATCAGAAACGTAGTTAGAACTACTCGGGTTTAAAGAAATATTGTTATCCTATAATTTTTTTTCGCTACATGAATTTATTAAATCAGTTTTTTGTTTTGGTTCAATGGTGGTAAAAAAACCGGCCAAGTGCATGTCGGACCACGCACAATGAAGGGTTGCGTAGTTGGAATGAATTTATCCCAAGAACAAACTTAACATTGTAGTTGAAAAACATGTTCTCCCATACGAAATGTATGGGAGATCATGTTTTTCAAACCGCAAATTTAAGTTGGTTGATTATTTCTCGTTAACCTGTACAGCCTACTTAGCTCTCATAGTTTTCCTTTTAATTTCGTTATATATACTACTGCTGTGAATTTTTTCACAAGTCCAAGTACAACCATTTAGCTAGAAGGGGGGGGGGGGACACTTGACTCTAACAAAAAAATTCAGTTAAAAGCTTAATATTTCGCAAACGGATCGCTGAATCCAAAAATGGTTTCGATAAACTCACAATATTTTAGAAATACCTTTCTAACGATACCCCACAACATGGGGTAGATGAGGAAAAAAAAAACATCCCCACTTTACGTGTACGGGAGGTACCCAATAAACATTTTTTTTTTCTTGATTTTACTTTACCACTTTATCGGCATGATTAATATGTATACATATGCCAAATTACAGCTTTCTAGTACTAACCGTCTCTGAGCTAAGCCGCGGACAGACAGACGGACATGGCGAAACTATAAGGGTTCCTTGTTTACTACGGAACCCTAAAAAGCGGCCATGTGCGAGTCGGGTTCTTAATTGTAATTGTTTGTTTTCCCGAATAAAAAATAAAATAACGTTTAATACAAGCGTACCCAGTAACGTAGTAGTATATTCAGGGATTTTTTGTGCAAGCGGGTCTTAGACTACAATTTGTTAGGCCTTAGACTGCAATTTCTTGTTATAATATGTTTACTAGCCTATGAAATCAAAGAGGACATTGACCAGGACAGACCCTAATAGAGCGCAATTTGTAATACTCAAATGGTGACCACCATTTGAGTATTTCAAATTGCGCTTGACTTTTACCACTAGCCAGTAAATAGGTAGTAAATAAGTACTTACATAGTACACGCTACAAATGGAAATGTCATTTATCAGCATTTGTGTAACATCATCATCTACATAGTCTTCCCAACTACATAATGTTAAGGTCGACTTCCTGTCTTTCCAGATACAGCTTAATACCAGTATTTTACATGGAGCCACTGCCTATCTGACCGCCTCAACCCAGTGACTAGTTAACACGATGCCCCGTGGTAAGACTGGTTGTCAGACTTTAGGGCTTTTGACTACCCGTACCGACTGTCAAAGTACTACGAATGACATGTGGGACTAATCTTCTTAACGTGCTTTCCGAGGCACAGAGGAATGTCTATAGGTAATGGATCCATCGACTAATCAACCGCGACCAGCGTAGCGTGCGGCTGTTTTTATTTAGTCACGAGCCCCATACATGTAACATTGTAGCATTTTAAAACAAACACGGCGGTGTGTGTCGGTTAGGACATCTATTTTTAAACGCAAATAGTACTTATTGTGTGTGGAGTTAGGTTTAAAATTAGCAGCAGTGTATAATTAGCCGGACAGTATTAATTTATGCTCGTAGTTAAATTTAGTTTCAAAATATTATGTTGTAACTTGTAAGTCAAACATACTGAATGTTGTGTCTTTATTTCTTTATAAAGTAAACAAATTCATAATTATGTACCGGAAGTCAAGTTTGTTTAATTAAATGCAAAATGTTAACCAATGCTAGTCGGAAATTATTATTTTATCTACTCATTAAACAATTAATGCATGTTTCAATTCCATTCCGAAGCTACAGGGTTATTGGTTATATGTCGGCAATGTAGAGGTCATTTGCAACCAAATGACCCCTCATGACCCCTAATGCCAATGTCAACCATTTTGGAGTAATTTGACATTTTATATCTTATAAAGAAATTAATTAAACAAAAAAATTACAAATTACTCGAAAATTGTGAAAGGAGTTAAAAGGGGTCATTTGGTTGAAAATGATCTCTCCTACATCCCCTTAATGGATTGGCGACACATAGCCAATAACCCTGTAAATCTAGGTTCCTAATCTCTATTCCTACGTCTCATGTCCTTGGTCTAAAACAAAGATGGACTGGCATCATTTCGTGCGTTGCATCGCAATTAAATTCAGATGTTTGCAGTCCACAAGTATGTCAGACGGTTAATAAGCCGACTAGTCACCAGCGGGCGTGCGACGCATTCAAATGTACACTAGTTTCACGGATGCGCACATGTGAGACGATCTTTATCAATGTCACGGCAAAGAATTTTGGTTGAATGGCCCAAAATATAAACTTGACCTGGGAATACAGACGATGGTATTGTCACAATTCGTCTGGTAGAATCCTAACTAATATCATTTTTTGTTTGTTTGTTTGGTACGCTACGTTTCACGCTAAAACGGCTGAACGGATTTAGATGAAATTCGGCACATGGGTAGACTATGACCTGGAAATAGACATAGCATACTTTTTATCCTGATATTCCCACGGGATTGAGACTTATGCGAGTGAAACCGCGGGGCGTAACTAGTAAATAAATAAATCAGCCTGTGTTTTCCCGCTGCAGGGCGAAGGACTTTCCTTTTTCCACACAATTCTGCGCCAACATGGACTAATCCCGCCTAAAGGGATCAAGCTCGTCCCGCCATCTACGCCTTGGTCTGTCGCGATGCTGTTGGACGTTTTCAGGGACCCATGAAAATGTCTTCTCGTAGAATACACTCGAAAAATATTTAGTATGCTAGTTACCATATCGATCATAGAAGAAAAAAAAATTACTTATCAGTTGCCAATCATGCCTTACGAATTGTTATGGGCAGTAAAATGAAATCCGACATACCATAGCGCAGTCAAACAAGACTAATTTAATTTAAAGTACCTATTAGCGGCATGGACGCAACTCCGGGAATTAAAAAGGAAGGAGTACAGCATGAAATCACTAATAGGGATATGTGGAGTCGCCCACGTTACTTGGAAGTCGGCTACTCAATTTACCAACAAAGCTAGAATCGGTTTCATTTAACCTTTAAAAAAGTCATTATTTTTATTTAAAGGTCTCATTCATTTAAACTTGCAAATACATATTTTTTGCAACCGCAGTAAAAAAAAAACATAGATCTGATTATTTTTGCGACAAAAACTGTTTTAACCCCCGACCCCAACGCAAAAAGAGGGGTGTTATAAGTTTGACCGCTATGTGTGTGTGTGTGTTCAGCCGTTTGAAGATTATCAGCTCTTTTCCAGTTAAATGAATGGATGTGAGCGTCTTCCACAGGTCGAATCGATTTGAAATTTGATATTCTGTTACTTCAACGATATTAGAAGAACATAGTAAACTTGCACTGATGCTGCAGCATCACCTGGAATTTGCAGGCTACCCAACTCCCATCGTGTTTAGGCTCATTAAAATGGTCTCATGATGAACAGGGTGTGGTGATGGAGTAGGAAATAGAAATGAGGAAATGTTTTTGTCGTGGGCTTTTTAAATTTTTAATATAATTTCACCAGTGTTTAATTTTATTTAAGTATTGATTAATAAAATCATGTGCCTACAATAGTTGGTACATAAGTTGGACTCAATGTCACAAGGCAGGCTATTCCTCAGGGTTAATGACCTGCAGATACCAAAAATGTGTACCTATGGCCATATCCTTCATATTTATACAGATGTAACAATATTGTTACAGTTTTATAGAAACGAAAAATTCCGAGCACAGAATTATTGTCAGAAATACGAGTACCTACCTAATATGAGACAAAATAGTAGGTAATCAATTTAATTTAACCGCTTTTGAACTTACTAATTCCACCACCTTACCTTACTAATCCTTGTTAGGATCGTACCAGGTGGCGTTTTGTAGTGTCTGCCTTCCACCATGGGGAGAAGGCGAGAGCTTATGTATGTATGTAATAACCACATCATTATGTTATTGCCGTTTTAATTGCAAGGTAGTGTTTTTATTCTATACTAAAATAATGTGCTTAGTAAGGAGTGTTGTTGTGTGCGAAGCTCGTGGCTAGGTAATAATAGCCGCACGGTCGGTTGGTCCGTGGATGGATAACCATCTCTACATACCGAGACTCCTCCATGCCTCGAAAAGCACGTTAAGCCGTTGGTCCCGGCTGTCATTCGTGGATCTTTGACAGTCGTTACGGGTCGTCAGAAGCCCGAAAGTCGGACAACCAGTCTTACCAAGGGGTACGTGTTACCCAGTAACTGGGTTGTGGAGATCAGATAGGCAGTTGCTCCGTGTAAAATACTGGTATTCAGCTGCATCTGGTTAGGTATCACCTTATTGCGTAACACACGATCAATCATAATCTGAATCATTTTGAAGGATATTAATTGCTAATCCATTGCTTCATATGTTCGAAAAATTTGTCTGCTCAGCGACATAAATAACGCAAAGAATGTTGTTGAACTGTCAAAATGAAACAGATTGTCATTGATCGTGTGTTACGCAATTAGGATGCCAGTTTCTGAATTGAGGATTTGAAGTCAAGAACTTGTCAAACGGTGATTCCTTTAATGTACTCCGGGAATTTTAAAGTTTCTTTCGTTTTTAAAATCAACCGGGTATTAAACAAGTTCCACAAGAAATCTGTGGGAAATAGACCGCAGGAGGAAAGAAAAGACGAGTGCACTGTTTGACGGTCCGATTTATTCTAATGTAGAAAATAATTGAATGACCGACATTAACGAATGATCGAATGAGTGAAAGATCGATTGTAATAATCGAGTAATTATTTTTATCTGTTAACACTGGGATGTTTTGTTATATTCCAACAAAATATATGTTAGTACTGACCTATGTTCATCTTTACACGTACGAACTGTTACTTTCAAGAACATAGCGAAAGTATTAGCTATTAGGTCATACGTGTTCGGCCGCTCGTCCGTTGTTTACCATCCTCGGCGGAAAAGTTGGGACATTCTGAACTAAGAATCGCCATTAGCAGAATCGGATTAATTAGCTACAGCAACAGAAGTTCTGGGGTTATGGCCAAGGTTTTCTTCACCTATGTATTTTTTATTTTCTCCCACGCAAAACGGCCGTGACTTTAACATTGGTAAGCTCATCTCTCAATGGTCCAGAAAGTTTGAAATTTGATTGATTTCTGTTGATTTAATTATTAGAATAACAGAATAGAATACTCTTTAATAAGTACACCATACAAATAACAGATTAATGAATGTAGATGTTTTACATAGGGTGACATAATGGGCGGTCTAATCGCTAAAAGCGATCTTAATAATAATTACTTAGTTAAAGGAAAAATAATTAGAATTGTAAATACGTAATGACATTTTAATGACAAAATTGTGGTCTGAATTCCATACGATGGAAACTTTGCTTGGAGCAGTGGTGCCCCAGTGTTAACGGCCGCGACTTACGAGAGTTGGACGTGGGTTCGAACCCAAGCAGGCACTTTACTTTGTGTTAATTATTTCATCACCGCTGCTCTAAAAACGATGACGAAGGACATCGTGAGGTAACCGACATATCCTAGAACTAAAAATTCTAACATATGTGACATCTACTAACCCGCACATGGTGGATTACGGCCCACTCCCACCAACAAAAAGAGAAGGTCTGTGTCCCAGCAGTCTGATTATGCTATGGAAACTTTTAAACAAGTCTTATTTTTTTCAAACAACTGCCTACACCCTTTTTGCGTTTGTCATCAAAACAGTGGAATACCAAAAATGTGGCTTATTCTATCTATACGAATGTTTCAAAAACATTGCTACAAGAATCGTGCTCCGACAATCTATAGAAGTGTTAGCTACGGTTTTATAAAGCAATGCATTCATTACTATACACTATTGACTATCTACGTACAACATCGAGACTGGACAGAACGGCTGTTCTCTTAAATCTTTTTATTAAGAAACACGTCCGGAACGAATTCTTTGAATTTTTAACTAGTAAACGTTGAAAGAGATCTTGTTTCTTCCAAACACTAGGTTTTTTTTGCACGAATTGTATGTGTGTGCATAAATAGAAAATAATAGACAGAAAAAATATATTATTCGCTACTAAAATGCGTGTCTTGCCAATTTTGTGACTGTAGATACACCAATTTTGCATCCACCGTGCCTGATTGTTGCGAAATAATAAGTTGAAAATAAGCTATATAAAGCTGTTATGCGCTCTATGTCCAAAACTTTTTAACCAAATTCAAAAAGGAGGAGATTCTGAGTTTGTCTGTGTATATATATATATTTAATATTCATATTACATTACAACATTAACGTTTGCAGAATATCCTTCCTCATAAAAATTGTGATAAAGAAACGCTCGTAAGAGTCATCACTATTAACTGAACAGAAACCAATGGAAGCTCCATTCGTCGATACCTATCATAAAATTTTATGTAGTAAGGTTGCATTTACGTTGAATCAAGTCACCACTGACCAGAACCATTATAGGCTGCAGTTTTGTTTTTTCTTTGTCGCCATGATTTACTTCTGTTGCTTTCCCTATAATGCTTACCTTTCCCTACGGTCAGACTTGAAAAAGTTTCTATTCACAGGCACTATAGTCATAGTGAATGCGCGCATGCTCTGTGGGTTTAGTCAGTAAGAGTTGACACACCTCCACCAGCCCCAGGGTGGATTTCCGCAGGAGAAAAATAAGAAATTCTAATTGTGTACTCAATGCCTGTACCCTAATTGCATAATACACGATCAATCCGAATCTGAGTCGTTTTGAAACAGATTGCTAATCAAAAAAAATCTGCTCAACAACGTAAATAACGCAAAGAATGTTGCTGAACTGTCAAAATGAAACAGATTAGTCGTCATCGTTTACGAAAATGTGTTACGTAATTAGATAGCTGATCACGAGTAAGATAACTAATAACATAAATAAGTTGTGTTAGATAGCTGATCACGACTTTGGAAACAAATCTAAGATTGGTCGATGGAAATAAGAAAAGCAAATCAAATGACTTGGCATGAGATACGTCAATAGTTCCAATAGGAAACTCAACCTATGATCCTTTAAGTTCTTTCTTGTAATTTGTTATAGTGTTTAATAAAGTGGTTTCTATTCTATCTATCTATCTCTAGTATATATATATAATAATACCAGCCTGTTACGGTCCCACTGCAGGGCAAAGGCCTCTTCTCATACAGAGAAGGCACGAGCATTGATCACCACGCTTGCTCAAGACGTGTTGGTGATTTCAGACTTATATTAACTATATAAGTCCAGGTTTCCTCACGATGTTTTCCTTCACCGATGTCAGTAGTGTCCAAGATAAACTCAGAAAGTACATATGAATTGAAAAAGTCACAGTGGTACTTGCCCGGATTTGAACCCACAACCTCGTGCATGAGAGGCGAGGCCTTAACCACTGGGCCATCACGACTTCTCTAGTATATAAATGAATAATATAAGACAAAGTCGCTTTTCGTGTCTGTCTGTGTGACGAAGTTGTTCTTCTTAACTATACAACGGATCCTGAAGCGGTTTTCACCAACATTCATTACATTATACACATGTCGTGGCCAGATCTTAGAATTGATCATTTCATGAAATGAACAACGATCGCTGGTCACATCACGATGTGGCCTGGCCAGATCATTGAATACTCAACGTTTGTCAATATGACTAGTTAAACGCACGACTACTTCATGATGTAGCCAAACATTAGTGATCATATCATAAAATAGTTACATTATCCACCGGTAGAGGCGTTGATGTCGCTTTGTTTTTGTTGTGCATCATGGCGGCGGCGGCATACAACAAATCAAAAAAAGCAGGGTGACCACGCAAAAAAAGTCGATGGACTTTTATTATGTTTCCAAATATGATATTATGGAAAGCGATTAACTTGGAAGCAGCGCTCGCCGGCCGCTGCCGCGGCATGAAATGCGACATATCACTTAAAATTCGTTTAAAAAAATAAACAATTAACGTCGCTCTTGTGGCACCTCGACCAAAAAAAAACCCAACTCGGTTAGGTTAGAGCTGTGACCAACCGCGCGCGGGACGAGCGAGCGAAGCGAGCAGTGTCGCGGCAGTGGCCGGCGAGCGCTACTTCCAAGTTGGTCGCAGTTACTTGGCTATTATTTTTTATTTTTTTACTACACCTTAATTAAACCATGGATACCCTACATTAATTATATGGCCAAACGTTGACTGACTTATCATTAAACGTTGACGTTAAACGATATGGCCAATTGAAGCTGGCCATTTCATGAAATGGTCAATTCTAAGATCTGGCCACGACACACATATACATTCGCAATAAATTTCCGAAAGGTTTAAACATGTAAAACATAACATAACATCACGCCTGTAATCGTAAACGTGTATAATATACTAAACTTAAATATACTATAGACATCTCGAATAATCTCGATATTCTATCAAGTCGTAAAAACCGTGCGAAGCAGGGTTGGGTCGCTAGTTACTTTATAAAAAGGACTTAAGAGGCCTGTGAGGTTATGGATGGCTTTGATCAAAACGATCATGGCGAAGTGGCCGTGTTTGTGCATTCATTATACAGATGTAGGAATAATGATGATGACGGGACTGCGCTATCGTTAGTCGAATCAACAAATGACGTTGTACCTACCTACCTAACTTCTACTTCATGTATCATTTTTCTATGGACACGTAGAATTAAACTGTGTAATCGGTTCCTGTAAATACTACTTAGCTGACATGTGGGTAGTTATAGAAAAACTGAAAGAACGAACAGCAAGTTTACTCTTAAAAAGATACAACACTATGAACGTGTTTTGTAACATTAATCTCTGATATTATTAAATAATAACAGATTGTTGTACAAATATATAAAAAATATCAATCTCTCAGGAGCTCGTGGCTAAGTACTAACCTGCTGCACGGGTCGATCCGTCAGGTTAAGCTATGCTTGCCGGGGTTTGTCTGTGGATGGGTGACCATCTTTACATACTGAGACTCCTCCGTGCCTAGGAAAGCACGTTAAGCCGTTGGTCCCGGCTGTCATTCATGGATCTGTGTCAGTCGTTACGGGTCGTCAGAAGCCAGAAAGTCTGACAACCAGTTTTACCAAGGCGTATCGTATTACCCAGTTACTGGGTTATGGAGGTCAGATACGCAGTCGCTCCATGTAAAATACTGGTACTCAGCTGAATCCGGTTAGACTGGAAGCCGACCGCAATACAGTTGGGAAAAGGCTAGGTAGATTGATTATTTTATCAACCTGTAACAGAGTAAATATGACACTTATCATAACATAACTACACGCCGGTATTCCCCGAACGCTAATGCAGAGGTCGAGGTGTATCTATAGTTCACCCACATTTCGCCAGTAAATATGACACCTACACAGTAAAAGGTACTTCACTGTTTCATATCAACTATAAATACCGGGAATCAGGTAATTGATCCAGCATCAACTGCAATAGTCTACTGTTACCGCGCCTACGAGTAATTTAATACGTACTCCTATGCGTTATTCTCGTCACACTTCGAACTATCTAGGCAGTTTCTTTTATTTTCTTCAGTTTGAGAATTATGTTCTTCTGGACTCTAAGAGTATTCTCTCTCAGTCTCTCTTTCTCTGAACATTATAACATAACACCTCGCCTATATTCCTCGAGGAGATAGGCAGAGGTGTACTTTTAGAATACCCGCATTTCGCCAGTTATGTTGCTTTTGTTTGTTACTTGTGTTTTGAACTTTATTCAACCTACTAATTCTGGTTTATAATGTTTCACCAAAACACCATTGACAAATTTTTAGTTTACAACCAACAACGTTTCGTAAACTATTTATTTTACAAACAACTTATTCCGCAAATATTTTATTTAATAAACACTCGTTTTACAAACACTTATTCAGCAAATGCTTCTCTTTACAAATATTTCGCATGATATTTAATCATTTATACATTTTTCATTAAATATTTTGATTAATTTGGAAAAATCCATTTATACTAAATATAATTTTATAATACATTTTTTAAACCAGTCACAAAGAGATCATGGTTGAAATTTCCATTTGGGTCTGAAGTTCTTTAAACCTACAAATAAATATTTGTACTATATATTCTAGTCGTTTTTGGCACTCGCCGGCCGCTGCCGCGGCACCGCTCGCTTCGCTCGCTGGGTACTTGCGTAGGGGTCACAGATTCAACCTAACCTATTTTGCGATTAAAAATATTTAACCTAATAATATTTAAACCATTTAAAATAAAAGTTTGGTTCCGAGTAGCCTACAATTTTTTTTCTGTTAGCACAAGTCGTTTCAGGCAATTTTTATTTTTTTATTGTTTATATATTAAAAATTACCCTTTTGCTTATTTAATGAGTTTCATTTTTAGGAAATTGTGTAATGCAATATGTTAAACGTTTTTATTCCAAACGTTTTTTTATGAGATAACATGAATAAAAAATGAATAGTTTGTCAAATAATACGTTATTAAAAAAAAGTTTGTCGGATAATGATTTTGTTTATTGAATTATTTTGCAAAGTTGTTGTTGTAAAATGATGAAATAACAAATCATATTTTTGTCAATCGTTACTTTTCAAATGAAAATTTGTAAATTAAGTTTTGGTAAAATGACTGGACACCACTAATTCTATATTCATCGCGACCTTGACTACAAAGAATTGTGAATAACAGTAAACTGCCTATGAAGAATTTTGCACTATCACCACGGTTGATGACTAGGCTTAGCAGTTTGACAGGTATCTTTAACACTTTTGACTCCACCCATTTTTCATAGAGCTCATACGCTTCCGCCATACATATTGCAAGTTGACTCCAGGAGGGTCAACGGCATTATGTTTGCGCTATAATTAACCCTGGAGGAATGTCACCGGCATTAGGTTTAAAATCATGTTAAAATATACAACTGATTTTATTTTCACAATTTATAATGCCAAGTTCGCTAAGAAAAACCTACATTTCAAATGAGCCCTCCGCGGGAGCTTCCGGCATCCCAAATGCGACTTAGTGAACCCTCCAGGAGGGCTCCCGACACGATGGCAGAAAGGATCTTGGCAATAATTTTAACAAAATTGCAGTCTTTTACGGCATCATCTTGGCGTAACCAGACAGAAGCCATTTTAGAGTACAGCTTTGATGTTAATTTAAAACTGTATCTCGTTGAGTTATATATATATACCTATAAAAATAGCTGCTTATGAACACTTGCGAATATTTAAAAGTCAACTAACATTTAAGTGGAGTTCTAGTTATGAAATTGCAAAAAACTAGAAACCCAAGTGAGGTCTAGATAGAAACGAGTTTCTCAACTCTTTGTTACTTCGTAAAACCCACGCCCACTCTGACTATAGTCTGTGTGCATCTAAATAAAAAATCTATCTAATAAAAATCTTAAAATTAACTCACTGATAGACAACGCACAGCTTAATCCGCTAGTGGCACAAGAGTTACTTTTATAAAGAGAATGAACACTATTTTTGAAAATTCATTCCTTAAAGGGGCTAAATAGAGGATGAAACGAGAAATCCCATTGGGCACACAGCTTGTAATAAAAAAACTCCTAAACTGAATTTGATGGCCGACCACCTTGGAAGAGAGATCGTGGATCCGCTGTGTGAGGGTAGCGCAGTACGGTCGTATGCTTGGAGAGGCCTATCAATTACCAGTGCGAAAATTTATTTTTAAATATCTTTTCATCATACTGAGAAAAGAGCCTTAGGGCCTCGTATGGGATTTTCTGTATTTTTTGATTGTGTCATTATATCTAGTTTGTGATCTTCCTGTACAAGTACCAATAAATACTTTTTCTTTATTTCCAGCAGTGGATGTCTTGCAAAATAAAGTTATCAGTTGTAGATTTTTATCAGGGGACAATATTTTATCTATTAAAACATTGGGTGCCAACGTTCGCGTTGTTCGAATAAGTCATAAATACAGGGTTAGATGTCGTAATGCTAACCGCGACCACTACTGGGAGGTACAAGACATCTGACCTCTTCCTTACTTCACGTTTCATAAACTTGTCTCCATGTATTATTTATAGGCAGTACTAAGTAATACTAACTGATCTGCCGAGGTAAGATAGAGATTGGTAAACATCGTAATTGCTTCATCATTTCATACTTAATAGCCAACCAGTTTGAGATTTGCATTAATAGCTGTCTTGTGCGACAGATATCACTGTCTCACTGAGAAACCTATTGCATTCCATATAGGTAGGCATACATAATAGGCATATGACCAACCGAATATGAAAATCCGAATTTTCCTTAGATTAGAAGCGTACAAAAACCAAATGGAGTAACAAATATTCGAAATAAAGGTATAATAATACATAATTCCTTGAATTATCACTGAATCCTGAAAACTTCAAATACATTATTAAAGTCAGATGTAATCCAATTCCTTGGCACGGCCCATAGGGAGCCATGTCAGGCGCGCCTGTAGTTTGCGAGGAGCCAGAACTGCAGTAATGTTATGCATAAGACGTTCTCGCTCCGCAGTAACATCCCTAGCACCTAGTCAACACATTCAAATCTGTTGTATTACAAAATAACTTTGAATGACGACCGTTAATGAGCTACAAGACTACAAGACATAACACCCTCCCTTTCACTCTCTCCACAAACATGAAGAAATGAAAGAGATAGTTATACAAGCGATGGCTCGCGGTATGGCGTGAAGCCAAGACATTTTATCGTAGAGCTCTTGACCTAGAGTTACATTTATAAACAGTAAAAATATTCACGTGTTGACGGAATAGTTGAACTACAAACAAACGCTACAGGAAATTGACAAAAACAGATGTTTTTTTGACGCGAAAATAGAATGAATGAGGAGGCGGGGAATAGGTGTTTATCACTGACTAGCTGTTCAATAAAGTTAATCTCTACATAACAATTTGTGTTTTAAATGATTCAGCTGTTTATTTTTTTAGAAGTTTTACTTTTTGTGACGTTGTGCATCAAATTGATTTCAGCCAAATAACAAGTACTACCGAGATCTTTTTGTTTAATTAGATATAATCAAATTTAGGACTCTTTTAAGATTTCAACATCACTGTTCAAAGCTTCCCTTAGTTCTATGAGTTTGTGTTAGTAGGTAAATTAGAAACTGCTAAATCAGACGTTACGCATAAAATTTTCTTCATTAGGCGTGGATATTAAAACTATGGAAAACAGAAATATTACAAAGCCGTCTGAAAATGCACTTCTTCAAACGAGGCTACATCCAGCGATACACAATTCATAAACATACTGGATTGCCAAATTTACGACTTAGCATAAAAACTGCTCACAAATGATAAAATAGCACTCTTTATAATAATTCCCATTCAAAACAAAACTACAGGATCAAATTAAATTATTATCGATATACATAATAAAAATAATCAAAAACATTACAAAAAAAAAAAAAGATGTTTTTTTGAGGTCACATACCGCTGTTAGTGTTGTTACTTGAAGTATGGTATGAGTTCATAAAAACTGTTTTCTTTTGTTTTATTGTATTTAGATATCGATAGTTCAATACCCATCGCGTTTGTGAAATAAACGAAAAAAAAAAGATTTTTTAAACTGATATTTCAAGTGACTACTTTAATTGCGGTCGATGACTCCACAAAAAAAACATCTAATTCATTTTTTTTTTTGTTGTATCAAGCCATAATTTAATTTGACCCTATATATTAATATAGTACCTATTTCGTCTTAAATATGCAAAGAATGTCCCAAAATGTAAATAAAAGACATTTTTGTCATGACTAAATTCCGTTCTCAATTCCGTAGCTAAATACTCGTATACTGGAACTTTTTCCACAATGTGAGTCACCTTGTAGGTATTTACGCATTATGATAATAGTAATTTGTTTAATAATTGTTTTATTTACGCTTCACGGTCAACAGTAGCTTGCATAACCGTTGCAAATTGTTAAGAATGTCTAGAATAGAATAACATTCATGATTTCGTAGATATTCGTGCTCTTTTGTTTAATTTCGTTTTTTTGTGCTAATTCCAAGCCTATCTAAATTTAATATAGTCTTGGGATAGTGCGTCAACTGCCTTAGTGCGTCAACTACCTATCTTCTTTTAGTAACAACAATACATTTAAAATTTTATAAACCCCCAACCCAAACATTTCCTCATTTCTCTCTCTATGTTAGTAAGGGAGTTGGGTATCCTGCAAATTCCAGGTGATGCTGCAGCATTCGTTCAAGGTTACTATATTATTCAAATATCATTGAAGTAACAGAATACCAATTTTCAAATCGATCAGACCTGTGGAAGATGCTCACATCCATTCATCAACTAGAAAAAAGCTGATATTATTCAAACGGCTAAACCGATTTTCTTGAGTCATAGCTAAGAACAATCTCGATCAAGTCACCTTTCAAAACAAAAAGACAACCGGTTCAGCGGTTGGGAACTACGATGGCGTAGACAGACACGGAGATACACACATTAAACTTATAACACCCCTCTTTTTCCGCCTGGGGTTAAAAAATAGACTAAAGACATTAAGTAAAGTTCGGGTCATCAGAAACGTAGTTAGAACTACTCGGGTTTAAAGAAATATTGTTATCCTATAATTTTTTTTCGCTACATGAATTTATTAAATCAGTTTTTTGTTTTGGCTCAATGGTGGTAAAAAAAACCGGCCAAGTGCATGTCGGACCACGCACAATGAAGGGTTGCGTAGTTGGAATGAATTTATCCCAAGAACAAACTTAACATTGTAGTTGAAAAACATGTTCTCCCATACGAAATGTATGGGAGATCATGTTTTTCAAACCGCAAATTTAAGTTGGTTGATTATTTCTCGTTAACCTGTACAGCCTACTTAGCTCTCATAGTTTTCCTTTTAATTTCGTTATATATACTACTGCTGTGAATTTTTTCACAAGTCCAAGTACAACCATTTAGCTAGAAGGGGGGCACTTGACTCTAACAAAGAAATTCAGTTAAAAGCTTAATATTTCGCAAACGGATCGCTGAATCCAAAAATGGTTTTGATAAACTCACAATATTTTAGAAATACCTTTCTAACGATACCCCACAACATGGGGTAGATGAGGAAAAAAAAAACATCCCCACTTTACGTGTACGGGAGGTACCCAATAAACATTTTTTTTTCTTGATTTTACTTTACCACTTTGTCGGCATGATTAATATGTATACATATGCCAAATTACAGCTTTCTAGTACTAACCATCTCTGAGCTAAGCCGCGGACAGACAGACGGACATGGCGAAACTATAAGGGTTCCTTGTTTACTACGGAACCCTAAAAAGCGGCCATGTGCGAGTCGGGTTCGAAACGAAGAGTTTCTTACTAACGTACAATATTTAACTATACATTGTAATTTAATTTTAATTTTATTATTTGTTGCTATAGAGGTCATAGTACCGTAGTAGTCTGTGAAACGTTCATGTGTCTACCCATTACGGTTTGAAAAGATACAGCCCTGTGACAGACGGATGGACACCGGAGCCTTAGTAATAGTGTCCAGTTGGCACTTTTTGAGTAAAGCATTATGAGGATTTAAACAATTGCTACCATAATTTTCAACAATCAAATGATACACTCGACTTGATACTAATACGATCGTCATTTTTTTTCCCGCATCACCCACGCACCGTAACAGAATCACAAACGACATTTAACGCTCATATAACATCACAAATTATTATGTACGCCTATCAAACCACGAGAACAAAGACAATACAACTGTCTCAACAAATTACAACCTCGGTAGACACCGTGATCGTAACGTAACTGACAATGGAATGAACATTGGCACGCAACGCTACAGGTGTCATCTAACTGATAATTCCCGAAGACGTTTAGATATGTGCGATATTATTTGCTATTGAACATGATAATTTGTATTGTCGAGACGAATTATTTCTGTATATTATATATTCTATATATTATAATATAATACTTAGAATATATACGTATAATATACAGAAATAATTCGTCTGTTGCCCCTTCTATTCACAAGTAGAAGGTCAAACCAAATAATAGGCACACTCTTGGCGTATTTTTGCGCCTATGCTCGTGAAGGCCATAAGGAGGAGCT
This sequence comes from Agrochola lota, assembly GCA_947364205.1. Classification (NCBI taxonomy): domain Eukaryota; kingdom Metazoa; phylum Arthropoda; class Insecta; order Lepidoptera; family Noctuidae; genus Agrochola; species Agrochola lota. The sequence goes on along the minus strand of OX376223.1, from coordinate 7,620,972 downwards.
CGTGGCTAAGTAATAACTGAAGCACGGATCGATCCTTCAGGTTAAGCTACGCTTGCCGGGGTTGGTCTGTGGATGTGTGACCATGTTTACATACTCCTCCGTACCTCGGAAAGCACGTTAAGCCGTTGGTCCCGGCTTTCATTCGTGGATCTTTGACAGTCGTTACGGGTCGTCATACCAAGAGGTATCGAATTACCCAGTTACTGGGTTGTGGAGGTCAGATAGGCAGTTGCTCCATGTAAAATACTGGTATTCAGCTGCATCCGGTTAGACTGGAAGTCGACCCCAATATAGTTGGGAAAAGGTTAGGCAGATTGACTGACTCGTGAAGGCCATAAAATGCCACCTGTACTCGTGGAGATCGTATAGGGCCGCCAAGGGGACATCCCATTGGCGGCCTTTTACGGCCTCTCAAACTGGACATATGTTTAGCTTGAGAGGCCGTAATAGGCCGCCAATGGGGTTTCCCTTTGGTGGCCTTCTACTGTCTCTACGAGTACAGTATAGCTAGATACATGTCCAGCTTGAGAAAATATGGGTGCTCGTGAGATTACAGGCTCATGAGACATTTCAGTTTTGCGTCTTGGAATTCTGGGATGGCAGCGCATCCACAATCCTCGTACATATTACAATGCGCATACGCCGCGGCAGCGCAGTAAATACTAACATTCTAATCATATATTATGCCACTTATGGTCCCCCTAGGCTCACCATATTATCGGAGGCCGCCTGCTAACCGAAGGTAAAGCAGGTGTTATTCAAAATTAATATCCATTAATCTCAATTTAATATTTTAAGATATTGGTAAAGGTGATCAAAGATATTACATTACATGAATATAAACTGGGCAGGCACTTATATAGTAGTAAGAATTTATATTTCAAGATTATTGGTAACCAATGTTGTTAGCAAATAATATATTATGTGAAATGTTTTAAGCCTAGCTCTAACTAACTGAGAAGTTCTGAATCTAACCTTAGGCGCGTATCTTATGCGCGAGGGAGATGCAAGATGCGCGCCCTCGCGCCCCTAGTCGCCGCAGGACACGCCCCGGGCGTCGGGAGTCGCGAGGCGACTTCCGGCCACCGTAGGCGCGAGCTTGCGGACGGTGAGCAATGGGTAGCTCGCCGTCCGATAAGGACCAGGCCCGGGTCGACGGCGCGTTGTGTTCCACGCGCGCCTCAAAGAGATGTCAGCACCAACTGACGGGGTCCGTAAGGACCAATGCCTGCTGGGGTTGCGGCTTTGTCCGAAAGGGATATCGCGGCCCCGGCAAACGGGCAACGGAAGGAACACGGGTGGGTTTTAGTCAGTAAAAGTCTGATACGCCCTCTCGCTCCGCCCAGAGCGGGAGAAGTCATTTGATGATTTCCCATCCCCAAAAAAAAAGGGAAAAAAGAGGCACGTGTCTTATGTTTTATTATTTTTATGATATCTATGAAACTCAGTTATTTGTCCAATTGGACAGCAAGTTGAAAGCGAGCTCTAAAATGCGCGAGAACTATTAATATGGAGGCCTATTATGGAGGGTGAGTTTCCTGCCTGAAACTGTTGGCATAGCTGCCATAGTGATCCCTGAATCCCTGTAAGTATAACTACTAACACAGATCATGTTGATTGATGATTTTTCAGAACTACAAATAATTTTCATTATTATTTGAATAAAACCGAGGCTGGTTTTATTCTAGAGCCAAAAATAATATGATATCGATATTGCTTATATACGGATAGTGATGTGGAGAAACGCTACTAAATATAAACACGAGATCAGACTTATTTATCATCTTGTTCGTGATTAAGCGGTAAATAAAGGCTGGGATACACTGAATGCAGCGCGTTTGTAGCGCACCAAATCTCTATAGACTTAAATTATGACTTTGTGTAGGCGCCTGTACAAAAACGCAAAGCATTATTTTTAATAGCCACACCAAATAATATATAATGTCATGGCATGTCAATAACATGTAATTGACATGCGACAAATTATAATACTCGATATTAAAAACAAAGCACACACAGCTAAAAAACAAACGGCCAGACCGTTTGTTTTTTAGCTGTGTGTGCTTTGTTTGCAGCAGAGAGCTGAGCTGCAGCATATTGAGACCCACCATTGAACTGAAAATACTAAGGGCCAGTTACTCAAACGAAAATTATCGCAAAATTAAGGTGACAAATTATCAAGCGAGCGTAAATTGCTGTGATTGGATGAATGATTTACAACAGCCAATCGCAGCAGTAAACGCGTGCTTGACAATTTGTCACATTAATATTATGCGTTAATTTTCGCCCGAGGAACCGGCCCTGGGCACAGTAGGTACGCGCTTCTGCCCTCGCTGTGCTATAAACGTTGCATTCGGTGTGACCGAGCCTAATCTTCTTCAAATATGACTGTCCCTTTGAATTCGACCGCACGTTTTGTGGGTGTATAATTTGGCAGAATACTCCGAGGCACGTTGTTCTGACGTCAGATCAAGATTATCGATCAATAACGTGTGAATTATAACTCGAGTAATAATTGTATGTTCATGTCCCCTAGCATTTTTTTTTTAAGTATTAAATAAATAGTAGGTAATTCGTAATTCTTGTGAATAATGTAGAACGAAATCCAACTACAGTAATAATCAATAAAAAAAAAAAAAATTGTGATGAATGACGCTATAATCGTTAGCACGATTACAATTAAATAGTATTTAGGTGTTTTTCTATATATATAATAGCACACAAAAACTTGAACAAAATAAAATGAAAATGAAGTCATGCAGTAAGTAATAAAACACGAGCAGACCGTGCCGTGATATCAGTTCGTACGGTCCACGGAAAATAAATAATACGGTAATATAATTTTGATTAGTTCCGATAAAATACTAGTCTATAGGTTTACGAGAAAAGTCAGTAACCGTACGGATTTATACGTATATCTTTACAATGCATTTGCTCGAAAAGAGCGTTTTCCAAGCAGTCAATTTGTGCGGAAAGTGTCACTTTTTTTCACTAGTGCTTTTTACTTTTCTGTTTTTTTTTAATTTTTGAGGCCGTCGTCAGCCCGTCTCGTCTCAGAGATTTTATTATTTCAGAATGATGATGATGACGATGGCGATGACGATGGCGATGATTATGACAATGGTCAAAATCAAAAAGTCGAAGTCAAAGCCAAAGTCAAAGTCGAAGTCGAAGTCGAAGTCTAAGTCTAAGTCAAAGTCAAAGTCAAAGTCAAAGTCAAAGTCGAAGTTGAAGTCGAAGTCGAAGTCGAAGTCGAAGTCGAAGTCGAAGTCGAAGTCAAAGTCAAAGTCGAAGTCGAATTCGAAGTCGAAGTCAAATCAAAGAAGTCGAAGTCGAAGTAAAAGTCGAAGTCGAAGTCGAAGTAGAAGTCGAATTCGAAGTCATTTATTTTTATCATTAATATACGTCGTGGTATGTTAGATGTTACACATCGCAGGCGACTGCCGTAAGGCTCGCTAGTTTTTTTTTTTTCCTCGCACAATGCATAGTAAAACGTTGTAAGATACACGTGCGTAAGATGATTTCCGAAGAGTGGCAATTTTATTCACGAGCGAGCGAAGCGAGCGAGTGTATAAGTCGACACGAGTCCTCACGAGACATCACCTACCTTCCGCACTTATAGCATAAATAACTATTTTCACACTTTTCATTCTGGATGGTAATGTCACCATTTCAGCACGTCATTTCAGTGGCGCAGTTTTGACACAGCGGAGAAGAAGCGCGCCACTGCTGAACATATTATAGAAAAAAAAAGACTGATGCATCGTAATACTGCCAGGGAAACCTATGCATCATAACCATCAGGCTTTTCAAATGGATTGAACGCAGTATGCTGGAAAACAGGGCAATGCCGAGTTTTGACAGGGCGGTCTGTCTATTGATCTATTTCTAGCCCAAACCGACAGTCAGTTTATGAAACATTCCGTTATACAAACATTCCAGTTTGCCATTGAATACAAACACTTATCAAGTATGTTGTACACACGTACATAATACAATTAGTTTCGCCAAAAGAATAAATAAGGCTGTAGTTAAACGGCGCGAAAACATTTAACCTCTAGTACATTCATACAAACATTCATGTCAAATGTGAAATCCATTTACTATGCAACAATACTTCTTTATTCGAACAATCAAATTCGTTGTAGTCACCAATTAAGTAGAATCAAATTTGCAATATGAGCGCGGCCTACGAACTTGTGGACGCGGAATCCGCGCAGCGAACGCGCGGTTTGCGCTAGAAATCCGAGTCAAATAAACGCGCCCTAATAATTCACGCTTATAAGCGAAGAGAATTCAAAACAAATCAAAATCTGATGAAAAGCAATATCACAAATAATATCGATTTGATTTATTTATTAAAGCAGTTGTAATAATGTTCACACGTGCACTGCTCTGGCGCATCTAAGGAAGCGGAAAATGCGAGCGTTACATCCTCGTTTTGTACGTTCATTGTTACGTCAGTATGCGCCTCATTGAATTAACTTAGGTAATATTATACTTACTTCAGTATGTAAAAATGCTCGTAAATTGTTAGTAAATGCAATCTAGGTAACTACTTAAATTGACTGTTATAAATTTTTCTAACTTGTGATATGTAAAAAATTACTGAAGTACCTACCTATATCTACTCAGTAATGATACGGGCTGCCCGTGTAAAAAATAATAAGTAGATCTAAATAATACATTATTTCCAGTGTTGTATGTAACATGAAAACGATTAAATACAAATAATAACATGTAAATAATGTTAAGGTGAGTTTATAAATATTTTAAAGGTCGGTTTCTATTTAATTTATAATTAGCCTTTCACCTGAACTTGAAATCAAATAACTCAAGTTCAAAACAAATGATGACGGTTTAAAAAATAATAAGCATTTTTACAGTCCGAACATATTTCTGAAAGACACGCGACTCAATAAAATTGTCAAATTAAAAATAATAATATTTATAATGCTCATGCAATTTCTAATAAAGTGTTTTGTCATGTTATATGTGTCGCTTAACGAGACAGAAAGTGAAAACGAAGGAATGATAGGCAGTCTAGAAAATGTAGCCGATAATATACTATATACCTACGCGAATAAAAGTGTTTTATTATAAACGGAATAGGTATATTGTTTCATTAGATTGTGAAACATGCGATAAGTTTTACTTCACAAACATTAGCTATGTATTTCAAAAGACCAAATACATATAGTTCAGACAGCACTTATATACAAGTCAATGTCGAAAGATGTCTAAATATCTTCCAAACAATAAAATTAACATGAGGGCAATGCGAAATCACGACATTATGCAGATTCAATATCTGTGTGTTTGCGGCTCACAGTTTATCAATATGACAGAATGCATCTTGTTTAGAGTGCAATATCATAAATATTGAGTATTCATTTGGAGTTATAGTGACTATTCATAATGCTGCAATCATAAAATAAAATGTTATTAAGCAACGTGAATACGAAACATTAACTTTATTTGAATAAACTTTTGAATTAATGTGTGATCGTGTTAGCATAAAACTCAATAGTATCAGCCATTGATGAGCTGTCAAAATGTCAAAGTCGTCATATGTTTTTGCGCGAACGTGCGAAAAGTTTATTCACTTGAGTAGCAGGACTAAAGCAAATCAATATAATATTTGACTCGCGTAGTAGTTATTGAGTTATCTTCAAGGATCGATACAAGATTTATCATCCAAATGTCTACAATTTATATTTAGGTAGATACGAGAACACCCTATATCCCGGAGGTCACGCTCCCTGGTCACAAAAATACTGTAATTTTTACATAATACAATTAAAATTAAAATCATAACAACGTTATGCTGTCAAGCATTCCATAAAAACATTGTTTCCACAGCATTTAGCGTTGAATCCGTTATTTGCTTTCAAAGCATCAAAGATGGCCGCTGCACATTGTGACAGTTCCATAACCCGTCCATTTGATGATACAGCCATGGAAAGTCGTAGTTTCATAGCGCACTCATACGTATAATTGTTGACTTTCCATAATGCGTGGGCAATTTGTGGGCACCAATTTTATGTCGATGGCCCGAGATGTATTACCGGCTGTTTCACAATTACATCCTATCTGCCGTTATTAAGTCGCTACATTTGAATGATTCTGTATTGCCATTTGTTCTGCTTTACTGTCATTTATTCTTGTTTTACTATTCATCAGTTTTGTATGACATTTTGTTGTTGCAGAAGTTCTAGAAATGTCAAATTTTGAAATATTCCTTCGTCGTTAGTAACACTAATTGGCTCTCATAGATCTCTCGTATGATGTAACAGGCATTTGCTTGTTACGTTATTTCAGATTTCCTTTATTTTGAATACATATTCGGTATTCCTATTAACCAATATTGGTAACTTTTATCCTATGCGAACGTACGTGTTTTGTGGATAGAACTCCTACGTTCATTCCTGTCTGACGCAAACTGAAGATCACATGCCATGTTCCCGTAGGTCTCTTTGACATTTCCAGCTGTCAGTTTTTTACTTCTGGGAACAAAATTATGACTAAAATAAAAAATACGTCTTTAAGGACCATTAAATAAATATGTATCCACGTCGTTTATTAAAATAGTTTGATCATTTGTATAATTAGTTAGCAAACTATTAAATATCCCTCAGCAAATAGTTCGCATGTCAAAATATACAGATACATTACCTATGTGTTTTTGCTACTAAAGTTATTTTAGCATAATTTATTGGCATCACGTGGCTTCAGTTTCAGAAAGACGTAACAGCTTACGTCTTTCTGAAACTTCGTAACGGCTAAAATAACATCGGTAATGAGCTTATTGAAGACTAAAATAATATACGTAAGTACCTATGAGATGTCTCACGTCGCTTTACGGGCCTCGCAGACAGGCGCCACGCGATGGCGCGACTACGCGACACTGGTGGAACAATTTTTTATTAAAACTTCACGGAAGTAGTTCTACCGGTGTCGTGTCACGCCTGTCTGCGGGAGCCTTTAGAACACGCATGTCTTTATGAGTGTTCGGTTTTTGGCCACATGTGGAATAAATGATATATTTCAGGAATCCCCGATTAGATTAGGACCAGAGCTCTTGATGAGCTTTTAATTATGAGCTGAGTTTTAAACCGAACCGAACCGAGAGGCTTAGAAAAAGTCCAAAAAAAATATCGAAACGTTCCGAATTTGACACAACTCTCATTCGGAATATGTACTTGTCGTATTGTATTCGGAATATGTACTTGTTGTAAATAGACAGCATTTGATTAAGAATCAACGGAGGTACTTAATAAATATGTACCTAGAATCTGTCACCAATTTGCTCAAAATTGACCTCTAAAACTTGAAGACGATCTAGTGAACGACTGTGACAGTTCACAACGAGGCCGAGACTCCTCCCTTGTGGAACAATCACCGCGGTCTCTCACGGCATGACCCTAACTGTATCACTTACGATCAATTTATTGCTATCGAACTTACTTTGTGAGATGAAGACGATCTTTGACATGGTAGCATTCTGTACTAGGGTAAAAGAAAACATTATTTTGTAAACTACATTATAGTATATTTATAATTTACGATTACATTTATTGTTTGTTATTGTCTCAAGTTGAATGGCGATGGATTTTATTTTATTAACTCCTAGTGTTTAGTTCTTATGGCAATTCTTTGAATATAGTCAAATTGTTATCGTAGATGTAAATTATTAACATTTACTTACATTCTAATAAAGTACCTGGGCGACCAAGTTCTGGTCTGGTGAAAATAGAGAATGCTCATTTAATACGAGTAGTATAGGATAGTTCATAAACTGTTCATACTGGCCATGCTACCATGATAGTGCATACTAATTCCATGCTGCTATGTCATTATTCTAAGGTAGCCATCTTGTTCTTAACTTTGGGCGACCGAGCTTTGCTCGGGTAAAATATGGAGAAAATGAATTTTCTCAAATATGAGACCTAGCTAGATCGATTTTTCGCCCCCGTAAATCTCTATATTGCAACTTTCATCTATCAATAAATATATATATACAAATATCGCTCATATAATAGTATAGGATTAGTATCTATACAACAAAACGCAGAAGAAATTTTTCGGTTATTAAACAGATCGAAAAATATCTAAGTACCAACATTTTGGTAAGTGACATCACTGTCAACATAATTTGTTCTGTTCTTGGATGTTAAAAACTTTCAGAAGAAGTCAGTTGTATCTGAGAAAAGAAAATACTCTACTAATATATATCTGAGAAAAGAAAATACTCAGAACTTTGACTTCAGTCAACTTACTCACCTACAGCAAAAATGTACAGCTGAGCCCAAATTCCTGGAAAGAAAGGAAACATCATATTAATAAAACATACACCTATTTGAATTTTCACAATAAGTTCCGCCTTTCACAAAAAGAGCGAGCCTATCACCATTTTCCGGATATAATCTCAACCACGAAATTGGGACTAAATATTTTCTAAAAGGAAAATCCTGTCTCCCTTTGTTCAACTAGGGATGCGAATCCAGGACCTCACATTTCGCAAGGAAACTTGCTTTAGATGACGTCACAACACGAGATGTCTGACAAAGAACTTTGGCTACAACACTCTCGTACAACACTCGTATTTGTAACGTTATATTTGTAACCTATTAACTAAACTCATATATTCCAACAACTCTATTTTACTGTCGAAGTTCACACCTGTTGAAATTTAACACGACAAATGTGCCATAAATTCAAAGAAAACAATGCATTAATAGCAACAGGTGAACTCAATAAATATAATAACAGTTCTAGGTGAATGCAATTTACGGTGAAAGATCAGGTGACACACAGTCTTGTATACATATTCTACTTAAAAATGTGTGTAGTGCTCTAAATATAGCATACTAATTTAGACTGCAAGGGTGGAAGGCGAGCCCTTACTGTACATAATTTAGAGCAGAAACTCACAATGCCTGTTTATATATCCAGTCTAAAATAAAAGACAAACTCATTGGACAATCTTTAGTGTAATATAAAGTATTGAGTCACATTCTCTATTTGAAAGACACCACGATTGTATAAATGTACGTTGACGGCACAACACATTAAAAACGAAACACCTAATAGCTTCAGCAAATATTGAAGGCCAGCACTAAAACTGACTATACATTTCAGTGAAATGTCAATAAGTCGGGCCATCAACCGCCATTACGGAGAGGCTCGGGAACCGAATCGGTCATTAGTGGGAAAAACATTTCAAAATCAAACAGCAACTTGTTCCACTGACAGTGCTGGAAACTTCCTCCTAATTGCTACACTCCTTTGAGATACTTAAGTGCTCCACGAAATAAAATATGCAAGGAAATGTAAACACTAACAAAATATACAGACCATTTCGATCTAAATGGACCGCTAGCATAACTATAATCTCTATATAAATAAATTTTAATTGGGACTGAACATTTTCGAAATTTATAAAAATATATATGTATATAAATATTCCAACTGTTGGGACACAGGCCTCCTCTCTGTGAGAAAGAGTGGGCAATAATCCACCACGCGGGCCCAGTGTGGGTTGGCGGATGTCACATGTCTTCTATTTTATTGTCCTAGGACTTGCCGGTTTCCTCACGATGTTTTGGCTGTGTTAGTGCCTGCCTGGGTTTAAACCTACGAACTACAAATCGTTAGTCGCGGCCGTTACCACTAGGCCACCACTGCTTTCCGCTAATTAGTCAGAGGTTATTGAAAAAACAAAAGCAATAAGTGCAGTGTTTTGTTTTTGCTATCTGTTAACATGATCTCTTTATTGCGGAACAGAATACTTTTTAATTAAAATGTAATTGAAAGACTATGTTTACACTGCAGTAATTAGCAGTAATTTATCCATAATTAATTACAAGGTGTACCTTTTTTAAAGTATTTCACATTTTTTAACAGACCTCGTTCGGAATACCATGAATTGAAAAGAGAATTTAGATCGAATTCCAATGCAAACTGACCTTTGTTAACTTTAAGTTCAATTATGCATTATTCCCTTGAATGTTATGTCAAGGTACTTAAATGAAAATCGGTAGTATTTAAACGCAACCAAAAAAATATATTTTTTATCCAAAAATAATCCGAATTCCAATCAAAATTACTGATTGCACAGCAAAATACTCAAATCAAAATATATCTAAATAAGCAACAATATATATTCTATATATTCTAGTCGTCGTAGGAGCTCGTGGCTAAGTAATAACAGCCGCACGGGTCGATCCATCAGATTAAGCTACGCTTGCTGTGGTTGGTCCGTGGATGGGTGACCATCTTTACATAACGAGACTCCTCCGCGCCTCGGAGAGCACGTTAAGCCGTTGGTCCCGGCTGTCATTAGTGGATCTTTGACAGTCGTTACGGGTCGTCAGAAGCCCGAAAGTCTGACAACCAGCCAAGGGGTATTGTGTTACCCGGTAAATGGGTAGTGGAGGTCAGATATTCAGTCGCTACATGTAAAATACTGGTACTCAGCTGCATCCGATTAGACTGGAAGCCGACTCCAACATAGTTAGGAAAAGGCTTGGTAGATTGATTGATATTCTAGTCGTGGTAGGGGGTCACAGTTCGAACCTAACCTGACCTTTTTTGTGAGTAAAAATATTTAACCTAATCTAACTAGTTCGGTTCCGGGTACTTAGTACTTGAGTTTTGAGATGCTTATTAGGATATATGTTACACGGATAGTTGTTTTGCTATGAGTGTGTTTGTATTGTGTATGTACGCTCTGGTTAATTTCCTGTGCAGTCAGTATTTATGATATGATTGTCGTATTTTTGTACCTGATGTAGTATTGGTGTATATTTTCAAATAATCTGCCTGTACTAGTTTTGTTAAACAATTAGTTTATTTGGAGTGAAATTATTTATTTGATGTAAAAAAGTATATAAGTAATGGAAATAAATTGATAGGTGATTATTTATTTGATGTGCAATTAATAATATCCCAATAATAAAAAAGTATTTCAGAATAATTAAACCGACTTCAAAAAGGTCACTTTTACAAAACAATTAAAGATACTAAAAAAATAAATAGATGAGGAGTAAGAAGTTAAACCCACAAATAAGCAATGTATTAGATTCCGATCGGTGATGGATTTCTAGATATCAAGAAAAAAAACCTATAAAGTAACCAAGTCAAAGACCGTTCAGAACTTAATTTTGGTTCTAGCTATATGTACATATATTTAACAGATGACATTAGTGACAGCAGCTACCTCACTACTTGTGAGATTGAGACAATATTTACATATCTATTAAATAGATTCACTACACTACCTAATCTCGATTTAAGAAGGTATAAGTACCAATTTACTCATACTTGCTAGCCACATTGCAACAATGAAGTAAGCTCTAAAGACAAATAAGTGCTGCAATAATAAGTAACTAACTATCTAAACAGAACTAAAATTGCAATCTAGTACAAATATATCGTATGGGCTTAGTGTTAAGTAATGTAATATTACCGGTTTTGTGCCCGACTGGCCGGCTAGCCTGCAAGGTCGGAGACGGGTTATGTCGCTACGTCACAAAAACTTCGTAATAATATAGAAATTATGCATAAATTAACATATGATATACAGGGTGTTTGGCAGAACGTTGAACATACGAAAATGGTGGATAGGTGGGGTCATCTGCTACTTACTCAGCCCTAATTTATTTGGCCCTGGCCCACGGGATATTTTTTTTATTTTTTTTTGTCTTTCTTCTTGTTTCACCACTTTCTTAACTTTAAAGTGTAATTTTTATTAAAAATGGGTAAAACAGGCAATATTTAGTATTTTTTTTAAATCTTTTATGTTGACAGATTCTTATAAAATTATTGCTTTATTCAGATGTTAGCTAGAAAAAAAGTTATGAGTCCTCAAACTTACAGAAAGATGTAAAAAATACTTAAATCTTAATTTCAACTTGCATTTAAAAAAAAACAAAAAATGATTGAGGAGTTCCAATTCTAGCAAAACATCCCTAGTGTGTGAGCTTTCTAATGGTATGTAATTTGCTTTTATAAAAAAAAAACTTTAAGAGTTATGTCATAATTTTTTCAAGTAGGACATTTTTGACGAAACTCTACCTTTACGGAAAGTGAAATGTTTTACGAAATTTAATACTGCAAAGTTGGTGAAAATTAAATGATCGATTGAAATTATACTAAATATTGCCTGTTTTACCCATTTTTAATAAAAATTACACTTTAAAGTTAAGAAAGTGGTGTAAGAAGAAGAAAGACAAAAAATTTTTTTTAAAAATATCCCGTGGGCCAGGGCCAAAAAAATTTGGGCTGAGTAAGTAGCAGATGACCCCACCTATCCACCATTTTCGTATGTTCAACGTTCTGCCAAACACCCTGTATATTCGCGGATTAACTGTGTCTTTAAAAATTAAGACTGGTTTTAAGAAAAAAATATAACAAAGCATTACAGACATATTTACCTACAAATGTTTCTTAGAATTTTCAAGTTACGTTACGACTCTGAGGACCTAGCCAGGCTATTGTTTATTCTAGATTTAGAAGTATTTGACTTATGAGTACAGTATTTGTATCTACAGCGAACGGTATTCGCGTTGCTGAATTTTGGGGCATACTAATTTAAAAAACTAAGATCATATATTTTCTCGTGTTATTTTTGCCATCGAAACGCTAAGAAGAAGATCTACAACATGTTCAACTCCCTTCAAAACTAGTGTAATTTGATAAAACATACAAATATTAACTTAAAGATAAGTTGATTCTTAGAAAGGTTATTCCTGATTCACTTCATAACATTGTCATGTTATAATTATTTGAACACATAATGCAAAGTAATGTGACATTTTGACACAATAATCTGTCAGTTGACAAACACTGCAATGTAACTATTTCATATAAATAAGCATCTAACATACAGTCATTTTCATATCGTAACGAAATCTCGATAAAAATCTTTACGATAAGGAGTTCCACGAATATTTGAACCTGAAATACTAACCTAAATAACAACACTAAACAAAACTGGAAGAACTTCATCACTACACACACAGACACACAATCACATTAGCACATGGGTTATTGTACAGATTATAATCACTTGAAAGATCAAGGTCGGTTTGCAACTGCAGTTGCGGCGGGAAAATTCAGTGTTTGAATCTTCGAAACCACGCGAGCGACCAGGCGAATTTAAAAAAATCAAAAAAGGGCGGTGAAAACCGATCCGCGACTGCGCGTGAGTGGAGTGTTTTGAGCGAATCCGTGAGCAGAGAAAGATCGTGCGCCCACGCATAGCGCGCGTCTATTACGAGATGCCGATTGTCGCCGGCCCTGGGGCAAGGTTGCCTGGAAAACCGGCTGTCAAATCTAATGTTTCTAGTAAATCCCAATCTGTCACTTTCGATCTGACGTACATAGTTCTGTAATTCATGACGTTATTGATTTTACAAGCTTGTTCTAAAATCCAATAGTTTATTGCTTTATGAATTTACAGTTTAGTTTACATTTTACCTATTTGTTTATAACAAGCATTTCATCATCATTCCAGTCGAAAGACGTCCACTGATGGACATAGGCCTCCCCCAAATGGGGGGCTTGCCATAATCACCACGCTTGGCAGGCGGGTTGGCGATCGCATTATGATGTTAAAATAAATTTTTGAATGATATATATTATTCAAAAATGATAGAAGTCCAGAGATAAATTGAAAAACTTTCAATTCTCATAGATTTCTGAAGGCAAAAAGAGACCGAATTAATAAGTGTTGATTGGCGTCACCTTTTGACTTTATGTCCTTTACTCTAGTTTGATGATCGCCCTAATTGCTTTTCGCTGTACAAAACGGATACATTCAATAATATAGGGGTGGAGTGGCTTACGGTGAATCGCTAATTGCTATGATTGCCTGGTGACGCAATTTAATGTGGCGTAATACTACTAAAATCTATCGTTGCATTATCGTCTAAAAAGTCATGGTAATTATAGTCAATAAGATATAATTAAGTATGCATAAAAATATTTATTGATTTGTAAAGACTAACACCGGTAATCTAAGTTCGTTTGAAGGAACTTCCTCGACTCACACTCGACTCAGGACGCCATGACAACAACGTCCTCCGAATTTAATTCTTGATGTGCATTAGGATAAGTATTTTTATTGGATGCCGTGTTTGATACGACTCTGTTTATTAAGGTGTTTGTTACTGTTTGTATGTATACAAAATATTGTAAAACATTGAAAAAGAGTAACGGTGGAGTTTCTTGCCCATTCTTCTCCATACGAAAACTACCTTTTGAAAGGGGCGACTAGAATTAATTTGATTTCGTAAATATTGACATTCAAGAGTGTCTTATATGTGCCTAATTGAAATAAATTATTTGACTTTGACTTTAGTGGCTCGTCGATTCCCGTACAAAAACGATCTTCGACCAAATATTATCTACTACTTACGTACTATTTATTGGTGTTGATGTTTTTGCAAGACAGATTTATGTAATTATTTAAAAGCACCACGATAATGAAGAAATTCTTATGTGAAACCAAGGCACTTACAATATGTTTTACAACATAAAAACAAACACACTTGACCTTCGAGCAAAATTATAAATTTCCCAAAATAATGAGTGTGCGTGATAAACACCTGAAAACCATATAGCATCAAATTACCACTTGCGTATTCCAATAAATTGAATGAAAATAAAACTATGATTATTCATTTATTTAAATTATGTTTACGTATATTTAAAAGTTATAATTACTTAGGTTACTATAAACGGATACGTAATACAATAACTTAGATATTTTATTTATACTAATACACGAGTAGAACAATAGCTTGTTATACTTAATCACTTAGTTATTTACTCAAATAAACACGGTAATGTCACACCTTTTACCACAATTGTACTAAACCAGGCTGTGCAAACAATTTCATTTAAATACGTCGCGGGTTGTGTTTCAAAATAATTTATAATATTCCCATTTAATACATTTATTAATTACAGATAACCTAACCTCAAGTTTTAGTAGATTAGTAAATCCATACTTATTTAATAAAGCTGAAGTTTTTTTTTGTTTGAACGTGCTTATCTCTAGAACTACCAGTCCGATTTGAAAAAATATTTTTGCTTTGTTAACCCAATTGTTGAGGAAAGTTATAGGCAATATCACGCTGCGACACTTAGGAGCTGAGCAAAAATAAAAAAGGCAGAAAGTACGCTAAGCGAAAACGAAGTCAAAAAGGAGTTTTATAAAAATGTGGCTGTTATTTTAGTAGATAAATTGTGGTGTCTAATGTCTTACGACTTCATCACTTCGAAGTCGCGGTCTTCTGACCGTTCTGTGTTGGCTTTATAGCCATTGACTAAAATAACTACAGCCGATCTTCTTCCATAATAGTTTGTTGTTTTTACGTAAATATTGCAGTGCCTCGAGCAGTCATACAAGTAACTATATAAAAATCGGTTCAAAAGCGTTGAGTTCGCATATATAAAATTATTAAACGTTATTGCTGAACGGCAATAGAAATTTTGCAAGTGTACATCATAAAGTTGGATCGTAAACGAACTATTTCTGATTAGGTTGTACGCTATTCACTCGCTTCAGAAAACTAAAAAAATGTAAACGCATTCCCTCAAGGTTCCTTTGAAGGCTCAGATTCATTCCGCATTTTTCAACAAAAAATAGACTGTTAAAATCGGATGCTTTTTAACCTTACCTTCTAATCAAGATAATGTTAATTCAAGGAAACTCTTCGCATTTCAATTAAATAGGAAACCATTTCGTAATAATTCCCACGTTGGTAATTAATATAGGTAAGGTGTCGAGTGGACGTGTCATACAGAGGTTTTCTGAGAAAACTTTACAACTACTTTATCTAGCAAAGTTATTTGAATGCAGTATAAATTAAACATCGTATTAAGCCTTATTTCGCTAAGGGTTAGGCAGAGGTGTACCCATATAAATATAAATAATAGAAATTTTCTAGTTTGCCTTCGATTTTTACAAGAAACCACTGAACAACACGGTATTCTTAAATGTTATCACGATCGCGTTCGAAAGAGCACTAGTTAGGGGAGACGGCCATTTGCCTGAGGCATGAGCATCGTGATCATGACGCGCGGACACAGACACGCCCCCATGCGTCTTCACCCTTCTTTCTTATATCTATGGTGACTATACAAAGTACGCACACATTTCGCCAGTTAAGTTTAGGTCCCATGTAACAGAGGCTAGCCTATTGCTATCAACGGGGCACATCCGTCTATTACTGGGAAATTTCAGATGGAAAAACCCAATAACACTTTGCCCGACCCGGGAATCGAACCCACGATCTCATGCTCAGTAGTAGCGCTTGCGACCGCTAGACCAACGGGGCCGTATAAATTTGATTTTAATTTATTTTATTTGTCACTATTTCATCTTATTTGTTTTAGTTTAATTGTATTTTTAGGGGCATGAGGAACAGGGTGTAAAGTTCACTCATCCACCATAGAAAAGGGAGGATCCTCCGACCAGACGGGTGTCGTGTCTGCGGGCAACTGCCCAGAGGTTGAAGTTGGGAGATTGTATATATCTCCATCGCGCGGTACACTCTAATTGCGCGATGCAGGACTTGTGTGACGTCAGGATGTTGTGTGACGTCAGGTCTTTGATGTGTAGTTCGCATGTGGCGATTGTAGATGCCGCCACATATTTGATCATATTTGGTTTTATTTGATTATTATTTCTTTCTATTTCTTATTATTATAATATAATTCATCATCATTCATTCATTTATCTTATTTTTTTATTATTATTTATAAATTATTTTATTATATTTCAATCAAATTGAAAGTCTCTTCAGACTGAAACGTCTAGGCAAAACCAACCTTGATTTCTAATCTACACAGTTTTAGCACTAATGATGTACAGGCAACATGGAATCTAGATCTTGTCTGCATTCACTTTCGTGATGTGCGTCCCATATTCATTTCATTTGTATTCTTAACATATGCATATGGCACGCCTACTTTCCCGAAGGGATTCGGCAGAGGTGTAAAGCTCAACAACATTTCGCGTGTTATTTTTATGAGCCATGTATTATGGTGGCAAACCTTTTCCTCATATAATGTTCCCACTGCTGGGACTCAGGCCTCCTCTCTATGAGTAGGGAGTAGGCCATAATCCACCACGCGGACGCAGTACGGTTTGGTGGATGGTTTTTTGGATCTTGGACATGCCGGTTTCCTCAAGATGTTTTCCATCACCGTTTTGAGAGCAGTGGTGATGAAATATTTTACACAAAGTAAAGCGGCTGTCTGGGTTTGAACCTACGACTCGTAAGTCGCGGTCGTTACCAGTAGGCCACCACTGCACAACCTAATGCTATATTGGTCTTTATACCTAGTAAGTAGTAGATAAAGCTTGTCACTATGCAGAAAGGTGGCAATATAATGTCATCTCGTATGCAGTTATTCATTCACCATTCATTATTTAGTCATAATAAAACTAAGTAACACTCTATGATTAAAAACTGCATGGTGCGTAATACCAAGCACGTGCATGTTTATTGCCATGTGGATATGTAAGATTTATTTTATCGCCTACAGCCAAAACGATAAAACTTAAAGCAATCAGTTTGATCTGCGCTTCACTGTAGACATTCAATAAACTAGCAGAGCTAATCATTATGATATCGTCTGTATTTGCATGAACATAATAGATCGACGTAAGTTTATAGCCTATAGTAAGTAATTTCTCTCACTAGCCTGCATTCCATTTATTAGACACTAACAACCTTTGCTTTGCACGGTTTTTACGACTTAACAAAATATCGAGATTTTCGTATTATATCTAGCTGCGCCATGCAGTTTCACCCGCATTAGTCTCGATCCTGTAGGAATATTGGGATAAAAAGTATCCTATGTCCTAATCCTGGTCATGGTCTACGCATATGCAATTTCATCGAAATCCGTGCAGCCGTTTTAGCGTGAAAGCGTAACAAACAAACTCACTTTCGCATTTATAATATTTGTTAGGATTTTGATATTAATGTTTTATCCACATAAACCTTCCGGAATAAATTATCTAAATGGTAGTGAAAACCGCATCAAAATCCGTAGCGTAGTTTAAAAGAACAACGCGGTCACACAGACAGACACGAAAACCGAGTTTAATTTAATATGTAAAGAAGATTCTCTTTGTTCCAAATACTAACGGTCACGTGGTGCTGTTATAGGTAAAAACATAACCTTCTGTGCAGTAGGGTAAATAACCCACATTTATTCAAAGTCATTTGAGAATCAAAACATTTTAAAGGTCGAAACCCTCTCAACACTCATCGCCTCTGGAAAAAAAGCGGTTTCAATGTTTGAGCTTAATTTCCCTTCATCAATAAATATTTAGACTAGAGTTTGAAAATTGACCCTTGTTAGGTATGTTAAATGTTAAATTAAATGTTAAATATAATAATAAATAATCATCTTTGTTTTTCTCTCTTCAAGAAAAACAAAGATGATTATTTATTATTAAGGGGACGGGAACTAAACGCAAGTTTTATAATGCTTACTAAAAGTATATCATCCACTGCAGTAAACACAATCAGAAAAATATATGATATTCTTCAGGATATATGCTAGTAAGATAGTGTATTGAAAACATAATATAACTAATTTGATATGACAGAAAAAAATCACGAAGATACCTGTAAAAAAATATTTTAACAATTAATAACCAAATTAATATACATGCAATCATTCAGATTTTTTGTCAGATTATTCTATAAGCAACATATTAACGTAATTGTGTTGTAATGTTTTAGTCCAATCAATAGATTTTTGTTAATCGATAATTTCTTTATATTTTGCAATAAATTCCCAGCGTTGTGTCATCGTGCTTCTCTTTTGTTTTCTATGCCGTCCGACAGTGTCCGCGCCTTAGCTGTTGTCAGCCTCTTAACTAAGAGCAACCAATGCTGCGGGCAGTCGTCATATAATATGTTGTTTGTATTTTACTTTTAAACCGATGGGTTTTGTGTACTCTAGTTCCGAAATCCCCATTGATGGGGATTTGTGGACAATGAAGTTCACAAATCCCCGTCGACGGGGATTGTCAATGGGGATTAGTGGAATAACCTGTCAGATAGACGGTGATGATAAAGATAGTTCCATACATTCAGTACACAAGTATCACTCAGATATTTCCAAAGTAGATGTTGCCAAACATAAACATATTAGAATTTCAACACAAATCATAGAACAGAATTTAAAGATTGTTAGTCAACAAGTGAACAAGTTTAACGGAACGATATGCGACACACACAAAGTTGTTTTCACTTTCAATTCTTCAGGGAACTGGTATTGTAAGAGCTACATATTGTAATGGCTTTGTGAACTAATATTATACACAGGCAGATGTTAGTGATGTAACAGTTCACGAATCCACAACATTATTGGGACGAGTCGCGAAAGTTGTTCGCCCGGTTCGCGCCGGTGAATACCACTGGTTAAGGATGTCTCTTGTTGTCACTCTATGAGCTTTTGAATTTAATCATTACTTGTGTCTTGAAATGATGCTGTTGAGTAGCAAGAGCTATTTTTATCGTTAAAAAACAATAGTTTTATCCAAGATAAAAAACTGTCTGCGTATACGCATGGGAAAATTTCAGAATTACATCAGATATTTTGAAATATATTCTTTATTTTTGAAGCACATCTTTAAGCTACTTTTACAAGTTTTAATTTTAGGGAATTAAAAAAAAAATCTAGACCTTCTTTGGTATTATCAACTAACAACTTGCAATTAATAAACAATTGACGTAATTCGTCTCCTATTAATACAATCAACAGTTGCATCTGTTGTACCAACTTAAAAAATAGTAAACTGTGTGTGTCCAATCAATTAAAATCCATTTCATGGCTTTTACTTCCAGCTCGCTATCACCAAGTCATTTTGCCTAATACCTACCTACCTATCGTGAAGTTTATTATTTTGTTTGGACACCAATTCATCGATTATAATTGTTCAAAGAGCACGTCACTAACGTTCGGATGACATTATTGTCGATTGGTCGATTGTCGATTGGTATCGACTCTAAAACGATCGACGTTATATGGAAAAACCGGCCAAGTGCGAGTCGGACCACGCACAATGAAGGGTTCCGTATTTGGGATGAATCTATCCCAAGAACAAGCTTAACATTGTAGTTGAAGTACATGTTTTTGCAATTGCAAATTGCAAATTGAAGGTCGATTATTACTCGTTAACTTGTAGAGCATACTTCGCTGTAATAGTTTTCCTTTTATTTTCGTTATGTATACTAATATCGTGAATCGCCACTTTACCTATAGGGGAGGTACAAATAAAAAAAGAGGTAAACTAAGAGTCTCTGAGCTAAGCCGTGGACAGGCAGACAGGCGGACGGACATGGCGAAACTATAAGGTTCCTTGTTGACTGCGGAACCCTAAAACTGTGCTTCATAAGAGCTTCGTTCCTCTTCTTCACGTGTGGTTAGTGACTAACCTGGTTTCAGAGTTTTAAAGCCGCCCATGGGCCTCTGACTTTGCTTCACATGCCATCGAGAAATATCGCTCAGGTATGCCAGTTTCCTCACGATGTTTTCCTTCACCGTTTTTGAAGCAAGTGATAATTATACAATACGCACATGAATCCAAAAAGTCAGAGGTGCGTGCCTTGGGTTCGAACTCGAGACCTATAACTTGGCTTGGCTTGATCTATTTTAGTATCATAATCATTGGCAGCCTTGTTCCACCCACTGCTGAGTCCAGGCCTTCTCCTTTTTATGCCATGCTTCCCTGGTCTATGCGAGTGTCATCATCATTTATACATATTATAAATTAAAGTCGCTTTTCGTGTCTGTCTGTGTGACCGCGTTGTTCTTCTAAACTCAACGGCTTTTAGTAGAAAGTTTATGGACAAGAATTTTTCGGTTATTCATAAATCTTAGATAAGATAATATTTATTTGCTTACATACAAGAAAATACATACATGCAAGATGTTAAGAATATTATTAGGTACAGGCATGTTTGCCACATGAAGTGACGTGCAAATGTCAAGAAATATTATTAATTAAGTAGTTATAGAGCAAAACAACAAAAATCAAACAGAACTTTAAAACAAAAATAAGTTAATAAGACAGTTATACAATAATCATGTCAACAATAAAAAATTATACAAAGATCCAAAAATTAACAAACAGAAAAAAAATCAATCTAATAGCTACTATGTCAATACAAATCTTTTCTCTAGGAACTCGTTAATCTTCAAATTATCTTTCAAAAACAATAGAATACCTACTTGGAATGCAATTTTTATTTTTAGCTGGGAGATGGTGTCTAGTATTCCATAATATAAATGTTATGGAACGTCAATACTGTTGAACACAACGGTTCGATCTGTACCTCGTAACAAGGAGCTAGGGTTATTTTCGTGCTTTTCATTACGTATTTTGACAAACAGAAAGCAAGCCATGACTTCAAAAAGAAACAATATTTCTTCAAGAGATGCTGTCATCCCTACCGTATGACGCATCTGAGACGATCGAGTTGACTGGCCACTGTGTCATCGGAGCAAGGCGAGCCGACCGCGCTTAATCGCTAATTACTTACTATAATTCAGTTTTCATAGCAGTCTAGCTCATTTTTTTTTGTACAGAAACGATTGAATTACCTGTAACTAACAAGTTCTTCTTAGACTTCCATAGGATTCGAAAAAATCGTGAGCTCGGGTCTTCGTATAGTGATATCAAACCTATCCGTATCTTCACAACAAAGATTTTTTCTTAAAAACGCGACTACACTCGGCCTTGATTTGGAAGCCAATATACAGACCACCATCGCTATTTTTATTCAAATGTATCTACGGTCATAAAATGTATATAAATACAGTAGTACAGTACGACACAACTTAGACGTACCATCGGCAAAATTCGTAAAACCGTTCACCATCCGAACTGAGGGCGCCTTCAAAATCACCAATCTTTATTACTGCTTTAGGTGAGAATAGTCTTTACGCAAACGCAATAACTTGTAAAGTCAAATTTTCAAATGTATGCTACATCTAAGTTGTGTCGTACTGTACTAAATTGTTTATCATTAAATGTTTGCGTTAAGACTGACTTTTATATTCTGGTTATGCTCATTTAAACTTCTCAGTTTTCCTTTGAACTTTTATGAATGTATACAATTTTCACCTTTCCGCTGGAATAAACAAGTTTACAGTTACTTGGTCAACAAAAATATCAAAAAGGTTTTATTCAAAACAAAAAATTATTACATAAAAGAAAACAGAATATCCATATTAGTACAATCTCATGAAAAACTAAGAATGGCTGTTAAAAAGATGATGAAATACTTATTTATTTATTTTAACACAAAACGGCCAAGGCCAATTACGTTAGTTAAAGACAAAGACACAAACACATTATTAAAGTACAGTAAACAAAAGTATACAACTACTCGACAGTCATACGCTCATCTCACAATACTCCAGACATACTGACAAGATCTTCTTCCATTCATCCGCGAACACATCACAGGCAGCGTCCAAGACAGCATTGAGCGCAGAGAGAGTGCGAGGGATAGGAGACTGAGCTCGAGCGACGGTTGACTCCGAGGCACGGCGAACAAGCTGTGCCTCCTGCTACCGTTACAGTTTATCGGAGCAAAAATATGGGACAGTTCGTCATGCAGTTCAGGAGTATCTGTTTTTTCGTGAAGGATCTTACACATATTTAAGTTAAGATAGTGTCTTTGATCCAACTATGTTAGATGTTGACTTCAATATACAAGAATATATTGTATACAAGTATATCACTAAGCTGACGACTCTCTCAAAGTGGACAAACGATGCGCCCTAGTTCCAGTAATTTATGCACTAAAAACAATCAAATATGGACCCAGTGGATTATTACTAGCGAGGCGTCTCATACATCTACACGTGTACACAGCCATATAGTCAGAACACTTGCATTATGCATTTTTCACTGCATGCGATACCATTGATCAATAATTTTACTTCAACTTTTAACTTCAGCGCAAGGTTTTAATTAAATTAACAGGTTTTCACGGATATCCGTATGTACCCGTACCGAGTGTTGCAAACTTTCCTTTTTTCTACTTACACCATATTAAATATGTATAGACTATATACTTTAGTTTTTTTTAAGAGAATGTTCTATTGAAATTCTTCTTATACTAAAAGGCTTTTATATACACAGTGATGCACTACCATGGCATGATAAGAATGTATGGAATGGGACATCTCTATAGAGGTGACCAACCTGAGTGTATTCTCATATTTCTTAGAACAATGACCGCTACTAACAATGACCGGTCAAGAGGTAATTGCCATAATCAGCACACTTGACGACGGATTGGTCGTCACAGTTAGTTGTTATTAACAGACAGGATACTTGCTATTCGGCCGTGCTCTTGACTTAGGTAATTCCTTCGTTATTTTTATCATCATCTGTCCAGCCTTTTCCCAACTATGTTGGGGTGGGCTTTCAATCTAAGCGGATGCAGCTGAATACCAGTATTTTACATGGAGCGACTGCCTATCTGACCTTCACAACCCAGGTAAAGTTCTCGTCGAGTAAAAAGAGCGCTCACGTGAACTTGTGCAGTAAGCGCCCAGCGTTCTTTTTATGTGTGAGAATGGTTGTCTGATTTCTGGGCTACTGGCTACCCGTGACGACTGTCAAATATAAATAAGAATAGTAGCCACGAGCCCCTCTTCTGCGTTATTTTTAACGAGATCCTATTTACTATCTTACAGTAATTCTCATTGCTGGGAACCACTGTGGGCTTGCAGATTAACACACCCAAGGCCGGCCTTGGTAATTCTAGCTCTACATATGTATAAAAGGATGGTTGCCCGTCGGCATGGAAACCCATCCTTACCACATGTAGAGTTTGAGCCACCGTCGTTGCGGGTAGACCGTACTCAGGTACGGACTTGGAATATCAGTCTTGTCACTGGAAATTCTATGGCAGTTCTCATCCATCATCATCAACGTAGCATTCAATTCAATGCTAAACATGGGGCTTTATACAGTGGACCGACGACCTAGTGATGCTGGTTACGGAAATTTGGAATTTGGATCTGGGTAGGCACTGGCTATTATTATGACTACTTAAAAAAAAGTCATCTCAGAGTAATCGGATAGAAAACATCGACCTCATTTACAAACACACATAAACTCACGCCGGCCTCTCATAGGCAACAGGGTACATAGGGTCATAGGGTACAGGGGTACGTATCCCCACCCAAACGGCACCAAAAGCACTGCCGAGCGATCCCAAAAACAGCATAGTGCAATACTAGATATGGGGAACACTTCTTACCTATGACCCCACAATCCCCATGTGCCCCTCCCAGAAATTCCAGAAAATGGGTAGGCAAAAACTACATTTAGTATTAAAATATTATTATTTTGACATGTAAAAGTGTTTGTTAAAATCAATTTACAGAAGTAAATATCATTAACTATGTTAATCATACTGATTCTATAGCTGGAAGCCGACCCCAACATAGCTGAGAAAAGGCTAGGCAGATTGATTGATTGATATATCAGAAACAGTTTTTATGCAATAGTAAATCATAATACATTAAAGTATCAGCTGATAAGATCAAGAATTAGGAAACGATCTATTTCTTTATGGTCATTGATGCTGTTAAGTTAGTTACACAATTTCTTAGCTGAAACGCAATTATCCCCATTGCCGTTCAAGAACTGAATGCTTTCTTAATAGTTTGCATTTCGTGTAACTATATTGTTCTGTTTGGTAAACAGACTTTCATGGAATGAATTGCTGTTCTTTGGTAATTTCGTTCATTACAAAATATTTTTCAAGGTTTTCGAGCTATGGGTGATCAATGATCCACATAAGCTTCCATGTTATGCTGAAGTATTAGGGAGACCACGCATGTAATCCCCTAAGGGTAAGACAGAGGAGTACCTTTAGTACACCCACATTTCGCCAGCTATGTTTAAGGGGCATGCGCTAAGGTAGCCCGCGAAATTCAAATTTTCTTTCGTTTTTTACATTTTGCAGGTCAGTGTGAGGTTTTATGTTGATTAAAATATGATTTGCGACCGTAACAAATATGGCTTTACATAATTATAATCATTACAATCATCAATACAACTCCATAAGTAAGCACAATCATCAAATGTCATGATTTCATGAAATAGTCATTCAATGTGATATATGAACTTAGAGAGTTGTATTGATCATTTTTATGATTATAATTCTATAAATAAACATTTGATACGGCCGCAAATCATATTTAGATCAACATACAACATCATACTGAACTGCAAATTGCAAAAACGTAAGAAAATTTGAATTTCGCGGGTTACCTTGACGCTTTCGCGTTAAGTCCCATGTAATAGTGGGCGAGCCTATTGCCATCAATCGGGCACAAATCTAGACACCGGGCTGCTACTAAGAAATTCCAGATAGAAAAATACCATAACTCATTACCCGACCTTCGAATCGAACGCAAGACCTCATGCTCAGCAGTAGCGCTTGCGACTACAAGACCAAAGAGGCAGTCATACACAATTTTTTAACAAGGTAAATTGTTTGTGCTGCTGTTGGGGTGATAATGATAAATAGTGATACCTAATTATAGTAACAAATTCCCAGAGATTTTGGCAAATTAACAAAAAGCCAATGAACTCACAATCGTAATTAACATTATAAGATTCACAATATTCCTCGCCAATCACCGGTCAACCAGACCAGCCAGTTATTACGTAGCCTAACTAATCAATCGTAACAATTTATAATATTACACCATTAACCTTTTGCTGACGCTACTTGCTCGATGCACCTTTCAGAAAGTCGTGAGGTTAAAACATGAACTTCTGGGCCTTAAGTAACAGAGTATAATAGAAATACTTACGAGTGTAAGTTAATGTTTTGCCATCGAGTTTACAACGGCTTGGCACTGAAAGCAATGGTCTTTTATTTTTAAATTTTTTGCTGTCTCATAATCGTGTTCTTGACCTTTCAAATTGTCGTTGTCTCTACTTGTATCATTAGCCATCTGTCCCTGTTCACTATTACTGCTTATTACCCCAGTGATAATAATGCGAACCATTCAAAATGAAACTAATAGTAATTTATTTATTTCGGTTCTAGACTCAAACATCTGTGGAGCACTGTGGCCCTGACTCTTGTAGGAGTTCCTGTATCACAACACCCAGACCTCAGAATATGTTAAGAGCGTTTATTCTGAAGGTGGGCAACATCGCAAATAGATGTCAAATATTTCGCTGTTTTGATTAATTTGGCAATATTACTGTACGGAAATATGTAATGTGGCTAACTAGCGAACTAGAATATTAATAATGAATTGCAATTATAACACTGAAATTGATGTTGTGGAAAGTTTCCAAATATTTTTTTACATCTAAAACTAATTATTCGGTGTGACGATATTAATATCGTAACACTATTGCATTTCATAATCAATATTTTAATTCACTAGTTAGCCACAGTTCATATTTCCATACAGTGTTATTGCCAAATTAATCAAAACAGGTAGGTAAATATTTGACGG
The DNA here is from genome assembly GCA_947364205.1 of Agrochola lota. Lineage (NCBI taxonomy): Eukaryota > Metazoa > Arthropoda > Insecta > Lepidoptera > Noctuidae > Agrochola > Agrochola lota. The sequence continues at coordinate 7,594,425 of OX376223.1, read as the reverse complement.
CTATTTGCGACGTTGCCCACTTTTAGGATAAGCCCTCTCAAAGAACCGATAAACAATAAAGAAATAAATTACAGTTATGAAATGCATTGATAGGCAGATTTACATTACCAGAGAATAAAAATATCTGTGAAGCACTAATTATGCGAGTAGCTCAAAATAACTCAATAAGATTCAAGAGCGTAATGCTATGCATGTTAAAATAATTGTTTCTCAGTCCGTAAGTAATTGAAAATAATAATAATACCAGCCTGTTACTGTCCCACTGCAGGGCAAAGGCCTCTTCTCATATAGTGAAGGCACGAGCATTGATCACCACGCTTGCTCAAGACGGGTTGGTGATTTTAGACTTATATTAACTATAAGTCCGGGTTTCCTCAGGATGTTTTTCCTTCACCGATTTCAGTAATGTCCAAGATAAACTCAGAAAGTACATATGAATTGAAAAAGTCACATTGGTACTTGCCCGGATTTGAACCCACAACCTCGTACATGAGACGCAAACATGAGAACAAAATCAGCTGAAAATTCACTAGATATGACCTTCAGGCAATAAACTTATTTCCTATTTACGTAACACTTTCTTACACAAATAACCTACACAAATATTTGACCGAAAATCATGACACAGAGTAAGAAACACATGTGACAAATAATTCTACAACTGATACTAATTTCTCAGTCGAAAGCGTATATTTTTAGCGTATGGCAGTAATGTACATTGAAATGCACGAAGTTTACAAACTTTTAAACAGCACAGAGAACGCCGTGACATTTTTAAAAGTGCCTTACCAATTGAAATTGTATCTAATTTTGATGGAAATAAGAGTTTAAACGCTTCAATAGCTACGTAAAGTTCGAAAGGTCGTAGACGTTGTGAGGAAAGATCACTTATGTAACAGCTAATATACTTATGCCTTTTGAAATGTGAGAGACGACAATTGTAGGCTCGTTTAAATAAACATCAATATTTGATTTATTGAAGTTGTTATGTTAAATGAGTAAAGGCTCCGTAGACAAGCTCGACACGACACCGGTGGTACAAAAAAAATCCGTCGCGCCGTGTCGTCACGTCAAAAGTCAAAAGTCAAAAACGTTTATTGCGAACTAAGTGTACAATGTTGGTGTTATCTTATGTTAGTACTTATGACTTAGCAGCCTTTTACAAGCATTGCAATTATCATTCGCCTGCCCTTATCATCCTTAAGAGCCTGAGCGTCGAGCCTGTCTGCGCGAGAGCCTTTAATAACCTGTTTAAGAAGTGACTAATTTACTGCAATTAATTATATATGGTGACTGGTAATAAGTGACCGATACTTAAACTCGTGACTTTACTCATCATTATGAACAACTTTTACTATGGGACCAAAACTAAATCACGAAAAAAATAATTTGGTGCTACCTACATTTTGACGAGTTAAGCGAACATAAATGTAGGGAGCAGATTTTTTTTTCGATTTTAATATTAGATTATGTTTACTTTGTGTAACTACAATTGTAATATATTGACACATCATAAATATTAAGACTGATGCCCGTTTTCACCGACACTTAAGTGACACTTAATTGACTCCCTAAATAAAAGTGCACTATTGGATTTTCAACTCTCAGCGCTGAGCCTAGCGTGGAAAAGCCAACAGTGCACTTTTATTTAGGGATTCATTTAAGTGTCACTTAGTGAAGGTGAAAAGGAGCATTAGTCACATGTTTCCTTATTTAGAAATGACAGGACGAGCTATGATCATGTCGTGGAAAAAAAGAAACCCAATCAGCCTGCCAGTACGGGCTGTCTAATAGGTACCATAATGGCCAATAGAATATTATTTTTCAATATAAACACATTACCCCCCTCAATGGACTCTCAAACAAGATTCCACATTCATTGGCCATTGTCATTAAGGCTGGCATCAATCATGACCCATGGCAATCGAGAGCGACCCAATAAACACTGCTAACTTGCACTCGAGTTAAAATCTCATTATCGTACAAAGGTAACGTACGTACGGTTTCATTTAAGGTCAATATCGTTTGACCCTGAACTGGAGAATTGTACTGCTTGATTTTTATTGTGTTTACTTTTACTGATGTTTTTATTATCACTTAAGGCGACGATAACCGACTTTCAATAAATTTTATACTGAAGATCACGTCAAAAGGAGTAGTGATCTGATATAAATATATGTTAAATTAGAGCATTTTCTTAATAACTTAATATAGGAATATTATAGATTATGTTTATATTACACAGTAAAATTAAATTGTAAGGTTATGTCTAACGTAGATAAAAAACTGAAAATGAAGCAAAATCTATCAAGCGTATTTTTATGAAACCTTCACCATTTTAAAGATAATTTAATTATTGAAAAATGAAATAATGAAATATTTTTATTTAAACAAAATGCTTCTTAAACAATTATTTGTGTTTGGAGCCTCCTTTTAGGCAAACAATGCCTGTGTTAGGAGACTCCGCTCCTCCATATCTTAGTTATAAAAATGTTACATATTTATATTACATTATGGCAATTAGTTATTTCTTATTCTAACATCTTGAGTATGTATCACGTGAATCGTGGTGTGCTTTAGTTTGGCGTGGCGTGTGTGTTCGATGTAGTGCGGTTAGATGTGATGTGTGGTGTGGTGTGTAGTGCGGTGTGGTGTGGTGTGGTGTGGTGTGGTGTAGTGTGGTGTAGTGTGGTATGGTGTAGTATGGTGTGGTGTGGTGTGGTGTAGTGTGATGTAGTGTAGTGTAGTGTGGTGTAGTGTGGTATGGTGTAGTGTGATGTGGTGTAGTGTGGTGTGCTGTAGTGTGGTGTGCTGTAGCGTGGTATAGTGTGGTGTGGTGTGGCGTGGTGTAGTGTGGTGTGGTGTGGCGTGGTGTGGTGTAGCGTGGCGTGGTGTAGTGTTGGTGTGGCGAGGTGTAGAGTAGTCTAGTACTCGTATATGGAGAACAGTAAGGTTTGTATATTTTATGGTGTGTGATTATGTTACTCATGATAAACCAGAAGAGCTTCCGTATCCTCATAACTAAGAGACTTTGTCCAGTTTGTTATAACTTTTTTACAGTCGTGATTGTTTTTATTGTGTATATATATGTTTTTATTAATCCTGTTGTATATTTGAGCTGAGAGATGGTGAAATTGTCTGCTACTAAATTTGGTTTTACATGGGGGAACTACTGCAATGATATCTTTTCTCCTTTTGTGTTTCTTATTCATATGATAAGGGAGGGTTTTATGTTTTTTTAGAACCGTTTGAGTTATATACAGCTTACTAACTGAGAGTAAATTACTGATTTCGTATAGGTTTTTAGTAGAGTGTCTTTTAGTTTTAAAATACATAATCTTTATAAGTGCTCGTTGTGCACGTTCCACGTCCAAAAATCTAGTTTTAGCTGCGCCACCCCAAATGGGGATACAATATAGAAGGACGGATTGTGCTAGAGCAAAATAGATTTCATTAAGGAGATTTCTAGGTCGCTTATCACTCCTAAACATTTTAGTCGGAGCCACGTATCTTAATGTTTTGAAGATCCAGGTAAGCTTTCTGACCCTCGCAATCACCTGCTCAAGGTGAGGATACCAAGACAGAAACTGGTCAACCATCACGCCCAAGTATTTCGTTTTAGAGACTATTTAGATATGAACAATTACAGCTTATCCTGTTTATATCTCCGCATGTGTGTACCCTCAAATTGAGGTCATCATTGGGCTGTGTCCGGTTACTAACACTAAAACATACGTAGTTAGTCTTGGTGGTGTTCAATGTTAGTAAATGGTTTTTCAGCCATTCAGCTACGTGGGCAATCCCTACCTCTGCACTCAGTGTAACATCTTGCCAAGAATCACCAGCAAATACAATAGCAGTATCATCGGCGTATGCAAATACCCTGGCGTTTGTTAATTCAATATTACACAGATCATTGATGTATATTAAAAACAGGGTAGAACCCAAAACACTACCCTGTGGTACGCCGTATGTTACCTCTGCATTGTCGCTAGTGTATTTTCCTATTTTAACTTTTTGCTTTCTGTTAGAGAGATAATCTCTGAGCAGGCTGAGTGCAGTTCCGGCTTTTTGCAATTTGTTCACTAGGATAGCGACAGAGACGGTGTCAAAAGCCTTTTTGAGGTCTAGGAAAATGGAGAGGCACTTTATTCCCTTGTCAAGATGCCCAGTTATATGAAAAGTCAATGAAGTTACAGCATCTTCGGTACTTACAGCCTGTCTGAAGCCAAATTGTGAAGGAGATAGTCTAAGTATCGATCTTTTAGTATACGTGTTTTATTAATATACCTTTTTTATATGTATAATAAATTAATAATGCGTCTAATTTGGGACAACGCTCCTTGATGGGCGAGTCCTATTACTGGCTGGACGTACGACGCGTTGCGTGAGCTCAGTACAATGCAATGCAAGCTAACCACTCAAGGTCAGTGGCATATATCGGCGTCTTAAGCATCGCCAGATTAAGTGAGTGACTGACCCGGATGTTAAAGAATAAGTTTATCTGATATATCGCTGACTTACGAAGAAAAATATCTTCAGATTATCTGGACTTATAGTAGTCAGAATTGATAAACCCACTGACCACACGTGGTGATTAAGGTCTTTCCTTATTTTTTTGAGAGGAGGCCTTTGCCCAGCAGAAGGACAGTCAAAACCCGGATAGAGTATTATAGTGAGGCCAATTTGGAAAAAAATCTTGTAATTTTAAATTTCTACTCTAATAGTCAAATTGGAGGCTGATGTGGATGTCAATTAAAGAGTCATTTAATTGAGACCGGTAAGTGTGAACCTTATACCTACTGCGACGATTTCTGGAGGATCGAAAATAAACTCTGAATTTAAATACAGTAAATATATCTGTCCTGATAAAGTAATCACCATCGTTTTGACACTATAAAGAAGTTTTCTGCTTACGTAAGAACATAAAATATCATCGGTCAAAAATCTGTCATTACAATAAGAATAACAACAAGATATCTGCTTTGTTTGTCTAAATAACTAGCAGATTTTTTTATGATAGGTGCTAAGCTCTGTCCAACAAAACACGCTTGTGTCCTCCCCACCTGTTGAATGCATAAATCTTTATTCATATTACAAGTGATTAATATTACAATATCTGCATCAACTGAGCAAACAAGATATAAAAATGACGTGTTCTTGTTTGTTTAGCCATTTTACATTATAGACCACTGTATTTTTTTTTTTTGGTAGTCACTTTTTTATTCTTTAGTCTTACCACTGTACTGAATATAAGTTAAAAACCTTGTCCGATCCGTGTGGGTGTTGTTAGGTATCGTACTGGGAGTCTATATACGAGTAAGTGAAAAATTTAAGGGAAAAAAAAAAACGCCACATTTTTTTTCAATGGGGAATTTTACCGGGTTTATATTCGGCCCGGGCGGCCGTCGTTTAGCGAGTTTCAAAAAGTCATAACTTATGACCCGTGTCGAAAATTTGCATTTTTTATTAATGGATTTGGGGTAATTGTGGTACTAAGAATGTGATCTTTAAATAGTAATAAGTTTTTTATTTTCAATAATAATAAAAATAAAAATAAACTTTTTGGTAATGTTATTGAAAGAGAAAATAAATAAAATACATTTATTTAGCACATACTAAGAGGCACACAACACAACATATTGTACTACAGTACAACACAGTACAAAACAAAATATTGTACTATTGCAGTACCTATGTGCCCCTTTCAGATCGGACAGGGTTTTTTTTTACATAATATTGTATAATAAAAATGAAATGATGTTCGTTGGTAAGCGCATCACTTTAGAACGGCTGGACCGATTTGTTTTAAAATGTTCGTAATAGTCCGAATCAGATCTTACGGAAAGAAAAAGTTGTAAAGTTACCGGTAAAATTGGAAAATTCGGAAAACTGAAAGAGCATTTTCTATGGGAATTTTGTATGAATGATTGAAATTCGGACAGGACAACGTCTGTCGGGTCAGCTGGTTAATAATAAATAGCTTAGTAAACGACGCTGCAATAAAAAAACTCAATTATTAATACCATGTAGGTAAAGACCTCAGGCTTTTGCTGTAAAATTCTGCCAGAAGGTCGGTATTTTTATTTAAATAAATAATTAATCTATCGAATAAGTCGATCGTTTATTTCGGTTTCAATCTGAATGAATGTCAGTTTATGAATGTTTAACGTGTTTGATTGGTTTGCCTCTATTTAAAACGAAATTAATTTGTCATACATTGCAAAACACGGTACTAACAAGACTGATTTCGTTAGATATCTAACACTGTTATAATAATTTAATAATGTCTCGGTGTTGCAAGAAGACAAGAAATAAGTACTATATAAATACAGCAATCATGCTGCAAACAATATGAACTATCACGTTTATGTAATCATCTATATACTGACCCGCTATTTATAGATGTCAGTAAGTCGTTCATGATCTTTTAATTCACCTACATATTTCTCTAGTACATACACACCTGTATTTGACGCTACAAAGAATGTTGAACAAACATTTTTCAATTAATGTTACGTGTACTATTAACATTTTTCGCTTCCTTGCGCTGGATGATAAGAAAGTGAAACGGTTGGTATTTCTTTCCGATACAATCTCAGATGGACAATAACATGCATATTTCCGTAGACTTGGTATCTTGGGGGATCGTATTACCCAGTTACTGGGTTGTGGAGGTCAGATAGGCAGTCGTTGCATGTAAAATAAAGGTATTCAGCTACATCCAGTTAGACTGGAAGCCTAACCCAACATAGTTGGGAAAAGGCTAGGGATGATGATGGTGTTCGTAGACTTGGAATAGAAAGAGAAGACCTCTATCACAAAAACTGACACACTGATGAATACAGTCAGATTCATTGATAGCATCGTGCAGTGGACAACTCATTTCCAATTTGTCAGGTGTGAAAATTAGACATTAGTTGTTCCACAGGTAGCCACTGTACCTGGCAAGAAGCAAAGAGGATAATTATGACCCGCACTGGGCCCGCGTGGTTTTTTTACGGCCCACTCCCTCTCACCGAGAGGAGGCCTGTCTCGCAGCAGTGGGAACATTGAAAGCTGATAATGCTATGGAAACATGACATGCCCCTGCAAATGCATTCAAAGTAGCCTGGCTACCAAAGATGTTCTACATTTAAATCAAATCCATATACCTAAAGGCCTTGACTTTTAATATTGTGATTTTGAAACTGACTGTAACCACAACGTCCATAGATCATTGCTCTTGAGAGTGTGTACCTAATGTGGGTATAGAAGTGTGACAAAGAAGAGTTATAAATATAATGTGTATATACAATGTTTGCTCATAATCTAACAAAGTATGCGGTTTTCTTGAGTTAATTAAACATTTATTTTTACGGACAACGTTAATTTCCGTGTAGAATGTCACAAATTATAGGCTGTCGAACATATCTTGAGCGATCGTGATGGCGCTGTTTGCAACGGAAACTGTCAAAGAAACGTCAAATGGTAGTGGAACACATTTAAATAATTCGTTCCGAATGTCGCCACCGGTCAAGTTATTCTGGTCGATGTTTTCATGGTGGAATCGGCTGAACTCCGAAACCTTGTTGCTATTTTCGCAGTTTGTTATATTGACGCAAAGCCGACATGAGTGACGCCATTCGTAGGGAGTCAATAAGTCAATGTAAACGTAAGCACTGAATGGACCGTGTGTTGAAAAACATACGGGTAATTGATGACCGCAAATTATTATTAGGTAGATTTTCCTCTGTGGCTATGAAAAGGTAAGCACGGCAGCTATAACATTTTGCTTTCGTACAAAAATCTTGAAAAAAAAATTGTTAATCAATGAAAATATAATTCTGAGTTTGCTAGTAAGTTTAGTTTTTTACTATAAGGCTTCTTGATGGCTATTGAGGGTCATCGCAGATGACATATTAATTGCACCACAAGATGTTTAACCATAATTAAGAACACAAATCATTGGTATTCAAACACACACGCACACATGCACACACACACACGTAAAACCAGTACCCCCTATTTTTTGCTTAACTTTGTTTGATTCCAACTTTATTGTTATTTGTTTTTGTTATCATTTTATTTTAATGTTAACATTTTGTGCTCGATTTTTAAGCTAATTTTGTTTTAATCCACATTTATTCTAATTTTGTTTTGATTTTATGAGAGTATTTTAATTCTAATTTAATTTTACTTACTCTAATTTGAAGTAAAATAATTTTATCTTGCTTAATTGTAAACTAAATGGAACAAGTCACTGGCTCCTAAAATACAGGTATCCTAACGTAGTTCTGGAGTCAGGGTCTCAATTTTTTTTTTGTAAAATGTATGGCAATAAAGAATTTATTTATGATTATTTATTAACCATGTTAAATTTTTCCTTACTTGCTAGTGTTCTAGCCAATTACCTACGTTGTGGCTATTAGATAAAATACCCACCTCATAATCATAACTTGACTCACAGTCGTAAGTCATACTCATAGTCATAACCTATAATTTTACACCAAACACGTTCTTGACCGGTTCTTATGCAAAAAAATACACTGTGTTACTGAACATCGCCTCATTATGCAGAGCGACGCGTGCGCAGCTTACAACATGCAAATAAAACGAATAACTTACGCAGCCCATCTATTCATTTGCAAATTACTCTATTCATAAGCATTCAATTTCCTTTGGAGCGTACCTAACCCTACTCAATAAAAGAACAAAAGTTACTGGGTGCAGAAAAATATATTCAAGTACCAACCACCTATTTTTGTTAACTTGTAAACCTAAGTGTTTCTGTAATTTTAAATTTACAATGAAATGACGACACGGTTGGCGCAGTGGCTGAGCGATCGACTGCTGCGTAACGTGTCGTGGGTTCGATCCCCGCACGGAACAAATATTTGTATGATCTGCAAGTAGTTGTTCCGGGTCTGGGTGTTAGTGTATGTGAATTTCTATGTTTGTAAACGCACCCACGATACAAGAAGAAATTCTTAGTGTGGGGCAACGTTTTAAAAAAAAAAAAAAAAAAAAAAAAAAAAAAAAAAAAAAAAAATGTATTCCATGCATTAATATACCTTTGCTGAGTGTAAGATAAGCGAGGAGCTCGTGGCTAAGTAACAACAGCCGCACTGGTCGATCCATCAGGTTAAGCTACGCTTGCCGGGGTTGGTCAGTGGATGGGACCATCTTTACATACCGAGAATCCTCCGTGCCTCGGAAAGCACGTTAAGCCGTTGGTCCCGACTGTCATTCGTGGATCTTTGACAGTCGTTAGGAGTCGTCAGAAGCCCGAAAGTCTGACACCAGTCTTACCAAGGGGTATCGTATTACCCAGTTACTGGGTTGTGGAGGTCAGATAGGCAGTCGCTCCATGTAAAATACTGGTATTCAGCTGCATCCGGTTAGACTGGAAGCCGACCCCAACATAGTTGGGAAAAGGCTAGGCAGATTGATTGCTGAGTGTAAGATAAAATAAAATACATTTTTAACTAAATGGTTTTCGATATTTATTTTACATTTTTACGTTGCATGTGCCTATGTTAAATGTAGAATGCTGTATTATTTCTGATATTTTACGAGTATTGATTTCTAAAACGATTCTGAGTTTGTTTTTAATTCAAGGTGTAGAATGTCTACATTAGATGTTTCCTCTTATTTTTAACAAATATAACGGACTGAATCTCAGTATCTAGTAACTGATAAGGATAGTTTCTTAGAAAGATTAGTCTTTTTTATCCTGTCTAGAATGTTTTTGTTCAGCAAAAAATTAAACCTATTTTTCCCTAACAACCCTACCTATAACCGCGTCGAGCGTGTGTACTGATGCAAGAGTCAATGACTTTTACGCCATTATGCGTAAGAAAACAGCTTCTCTATTACGCCGGATTCGGGGGAGGGCTAACAGAATCCTAAGGACGATCTCAGATTGGCCAGAGTCTGCAGTGCTGGGTCGGTTTATCTAGCTTCACGTAACGAGATGACAAGTCTATGATTATTGACATGAGTCATTTTATTATTTGTATTTTATGAATATATACGTATATAGCTGCGCCCCGCAGTTTCACCCGCATAAGTCTCGACCCCGTGAGAATGTCGAGATAAAAAGTATCCTATGTCCTAACCTAGGTCATGGTCTACTCATGTGCTAAATTTCATCCAAATCCGTTTAGCCGTTTTAGCATGAAACCGTAACAAACAAACAAACCTTGGTTGACTGGTAGAGAATGCCTAAGGCATTAAGTCCGCCTTTGTACTTTTTTGAGTGTGAAAAGTTTAAATAAATAAATAAATAAAGAAAGCATTTATAATATTAGTTAGGACGACTAATATACAAGTTTTAAGATCTTTGTAACTAACAATTAATGGACAAATTAGTCTGAATTTAATGAGTTTAATTTAATACGTAGGTACTTCTACTAAATTTACCTTAATATCATGGTTTGTGTCAGAATCTCCTGTTTAGTACCCGCTTTTCAAGCGGATAATGCATGGTCTTAAAAGCTAAATGATATCGTATATAATACGTTTATCTACGTACCCAATAGAATGCAACAAGTCCATGCAGACGGAGCACCGAAGGAACTTAGACCAGATTACTATAGACAATTCACTTTACCAATAAAATAAACAACACAATGTCTTCACACAAAACAGAAATCACCGGAAGCACAAACAAAACACCACACATCAATCTTTAAAACTAGTTAGTATTCAGCGAAAATGATAGGTGAACAATCGAGAGAACATTAAGAGTGTCTCGATGAATCAATTGTATCGAAATGACCCCGTGCCTGGACTCACAAATAATAGTCATTGAAGGGAGACGCAACAGAAATGAACAGTAATATAGTTTGGAAAGACCAACGCGCTTATTGCGACAGTGCAAACTACGATTGCGTACTTAGAAGTAGAACTGACAAAGATTGCCCCCGTAGAGTGCGATAGGGACAGCTGCAGCTCAGACCGATTATAACAAAAAAAAAATTACGAGATCGACGTTTAGTATTACCCTTTTTTATCCTCGAAAACTGAGCCGATTCAATTAATTTTTACATTCTTCTTTTCGTGTGGTTAGTGACTAACCTGGTGACAGAGTTTTAAAGCCGCCCATAGGCCTCTGACTTGGCTTCACATGCCGTCGAGAAATATCTCTCTGGCATGCCGGTTTCCTCAAGATGTTTTCCTTCACCGTTTCTGAAGCAACTGATAATTATACAATAAGCACATTAATCCGAAAAGTCAGAGGTGCGTGTCTTGGGTGCGAACTCGAGACATATGACTTGGCAGTCTGCCGGCCACACCACAAGGCTATCACTACTTCCATCATTCATTCATTAACATTTTAAGAAAGAGTATAGTCTAGGTTCCTCTAATTTTCTTTTATGTTAAAAACTTTTCGAATTTGTCTGGTAGTCCTCTAATAACGGCGGTAAAAATGGGGCATTTTTGTAATTTTTGGAGGGTCATATTTTCTTTACCAATAAGTTGCTGAAAAAAAGGAAATAACAGGCCTTGATTTTAAGAAAAAAAAGATTACTCTAGAGGCATTATTCAGGAAGAAAAAAGGGGAATACACTTGTATGGAGAATCAGAAGCAAATTTCAATGTTAGTAGGTCTTTTAGGGCCTGTCTAGTGTCTATTGTATTTTTTTAAATTAATATATTTTTGCCTTCTAATCTTGCTTATTGTTAGCGTCAGACTTTGGTTTTATTGAACCAAAGGAGAGCTTTTTTATGCTATTTTATTTGAGGAATTTAATACACTGTTGACTCTGTCTGTAAAATTTCCTCCTTAGACTGCCTTACAAACATAACTTGATTTATTATGGCATTTAACAGGCACACTTACAACACAAGCGAGACTAGATGTACTATCTTCTCCCTGTATACTGGCGTCAGTAATTTGTAGTTTCCCAGAACTGCTTATAAATGCTTTCCGTTGTGATTTAGCAGTGAGAATTCAACTTCTATCCAATAAACGATCACTTTGATTACGGTGAACCACGTGAAGTATGCGCATGTAAAGTAGCAGTGTTGTGCGAGGTCTATTTAGAATTTTAATTTACTTAGATGCTTAGATTATTCTTCAGCTAAGTCAACAACGCCACGATAGTAGATATCAAGATCTTAACATGGATATCTGTAGACAAAGTTAAAAGTTTTGGCCGGATACCTATTATGAAGGAATTCTTCTTTTCGTTTGCTTATTGACTAACCTGCTATCTAATTACGCAACACATTTTCGATTTGCAATTGAGTCAAATTTGTTTCGTTTGACAAGAATTTCTTTCAAAAGTTGTAAATTGAAAGCAATTCTAGTCAAACGAAACAAATTTGACTCAATTGCAAATCGAAAATGTGTTGCGTAATTAGGTAGCAGGTGTCAGAGTTTTAAAGCCGCCCATGGGCCTCTGAGTTGGCTTCACATGCCGTCGAGAAATATCTCTCACGCATACCGGTTTCTTCACGATGTTTTGCACCGTTTTTTAAGCAAGTGATAATTATAAAATACGCACATGAATCCGAAAAGTCAGAGATAAGGGTAGGTCAGGAGGAGGAAGGAATAATATTCGTGAACAAACTCTGAAAGAAAAGCATAAAACAACAAAAACTGCGTGTCTCAATATCTACGCAACACATAAACGTCAGAAAGATTTATTTGACAACAATAAAAATGTATGCCATATAAGTACGAATTACTACACGGTATACCACGACAAGTATCGTAGATTTTTCCGTTACTATCGTGACGTAACACCCACGGTTAAATCTTTTTACATTGTTCTCGAGTCGAGACGAAGACAAAAACGTGGCCAATAAAAAGTTTCGCATCTTATTTCGCGATCACTATCGTGTTTCGACATGGTCGTGAGAAAATTAATTTACTTAGTTTACCTACGCACTTATGCAGCTAATTTTATTGTTTGTGTTGCAAACAATTCCGTGGACGACGTAAACAGGGACGCGAGTTGTCCAGACAAATTGCTCTTTCACCGGAGATAGTTCGCATCTGTAAGAGCTATAAAATGTTTGTCCGTTTACTTGAGTTGGCTCTTCAGCTTAGGTATTGATATTACTTGTTGGTATTGGCATGCATTGTTGTCTGTTATTCATGTTTACTTTGTTAGTTTCTAATAATGTGAAACCGCCTTGACGAAATATTTTCGATTTACCATAACAATTCCATCTAACTGGAGGCATCCCACGCTAGACTTCCCAATTCGTGGTTTCCACCAAGGGACTCAAGGACTCGGCGACTACTGGACCGCTATTTGTCAGCCATGCAGAGCGGAGTTTCGCTAGCTAATTTATTTTGACCCTGTATAGTCCAAAAGGTGGCCAGGAGAGACCGAATGCGGAAGGCGGACAACGCTGTTTTGTCGCAACATAATCTCACAATATATCTCTCTATACAAAAAATAATGAAAGAATTTGCATAAACTTGCGATAAGTTTGGTGAAAATATGTGTCATTGTAAATACTGGCAAAATTGAAATAATTCAAATGTCATTTATTCAAAGTAGGCTGAGAATCAGCACTTTTCGAACGTCAAAATTACATATGACAGTCCCCCAAAAACGCCCACCCTTCACCACTTCCTAGTGCTTTAGTTGGGAAGAAGTAGTGGCGCAACAAATTCCCCCGTAGCACAGCTGTCTGTTCAGTTAGTGAATTAGTCATTATGTTTTAGCTCAACACTATTACGGTGAAACTTGAAGTGACGTTGTTCAAGCCCTCGATTTAAATATTGAGATAATTCAACTCCCTATAGCTTCGCTGTACAAAATCATCAAATTAAAATTGTTTTATTAACAGGCAGGAAACAATTGAAGAAACTGTATATCACTCTACGATCTAAAACAATCCAACGTGGTCTTCGATTCTACCAACATTACAGACAGTAATATGATTAATGATGTGTGAAGACAGACAATTTACACGCACTTCTCTGATTCAAATAAATCCTATATTGAAGGTATCGCGGAAGTGAGGGATTAATTATTTTGGATTTTGTAAGAATCAATTTCGAAAATCACAGAACCACCTGTTTGTTTGTTACGCTTTCACGCTAAAACGGCTGAACGCATTGGGATTAAATTTGGCACATGGGTAGACCGTGACCTGGGTTAGGACAAAGTATACTTTTTATCCCAATATTCCCACGGGATTGAGACTTATTCGGGTGAAACCGCGGGACGCAGCTAGTTCCATAATATTTTGAATGATTGTATCCCAAAATAGCAAATATTTTTGCTAAGTGACTAAATTAGTGTTATTTTTAGAATTTGAGTAAAACAATAATACAATAATATAGCTTGGACCCTGCTCCCGACACCGGCGGAAGACAATTTTTTATATTTGTAAATGTTTTTTATACGGTTTTTTAAGAAATATTTAAAAATGTATTTTATAACGTTCGAAATGATAATAAACGAAACAATAATAATAACTTATTACCAAAGACAATTTAATATACTATATCGGATACGTAGGTATAACTTTATTTCTGTTTTATTTAAATCACTTTTGTTACGATGGCACAAATCATAATTTAAATGTGCATTGTTTTTTTTACTATTTCGAAGTATGTATTTTTTCTGCCATATGTATTGTTTCATAGGAAATTTACCTATTCCTTGTAACAGAACAGAATCTATCTTTATTTATACTTAGAAAACTTTTATATGCTTGTTATTGTTTCATCATTATTATTGAGAGGTTTCCTGAAAAACTCTGTAGTCTATAGTCCTGAAGAAAAATAAATGTTTACGTTATTATCCGTTTCTAATAATAATATTTTTATTTTCATAGCTTGGGGCTTGCATGGTTGGAACAGGTTGTATTACCTATTTCAAAATTATTTATATAACAGGCAGAACGTTTAAATAATGATGTACTGCTTACTACAATGGCTTTACACCACCGCTTAAAGAATGCAATTCCCAAAACATCTCTAGGCTGTATTTCCCTGATAGTCTTTCGGAACTATAAGTTATGAGTCATATCCTCATTCAAACTGTAATTGAATAGGCTTTCATCATCATCATCAGTCTTTGCCCAACTCTGTTGGGGTCAGCTTCCAGTCTAACCGGATGCAGCTGAATACCAGTATTTCACATGGAGCGACTGCATCAACCCATTTACTGGGTAATACGATATTCCTTGGTCAAACTGGTTGTCAGACTTTCGGGCTTCTGACGACTCGTAACGACTGTCAAAGATCTACGAATGACAGCCGGGCCCAATGGCTTAACGTGCTTTCCGAGGCACGAAGGGGACTTGGTATATAAAGATGGTCACCCATCCACGAACCAACCGAGGCAAGCGTACTGAATAGTACGCGTACTTAACCTGATCGATCGACCCGTGCGGCGTTCATTACTCAGCCGCAAGCCCTTCTACTGAATAGGCTTACAATCAACTACAATACGATGATTCTGATATACACATTGGATAGACATAAATATTTTTAATATCTTCGTTCATAAGCTTAGAATAATGACAAGTATAATATGAACGCTAACTATTGTGATGAATACATCCCAGCCTATTACATACCTACAATGTCAATGTCACTGACTTTGACTCATTGTCATGCTGTGATACGCAATGATGGTTTTGCGTACATTGTAGGCACACACAGCTAAATCGTTGATTATATACAGGCAAGATATGGACTTTTGTGAACTATAGCAAAGCAAGCAATGAGCAGAGTTTTCATGGGCGTATAGCAGGCATTTCTTACGGCTACTTAGAAGCCCAACAAAATCTGACAACCAGTCTTACCAAGGCGTATCGTGTTACCCAGTAACTGGGCTGTGGAGATCAGATAGGCAGTTGCTCCATGTAAAATACTAGTAATACAGGCTTATATTAAATGCCGGGGTTGCGAGTTTGTCCGAAAGGGATATCGCGGCCCCAGCACACAGGCAACGGAAGGAACACGGGTGAGTTTTAGTCAGTAAAAGTCAGAGCGGCAGAAGTTATTTGATGACTTCCCAAATTCAAAAAAAAAATTTTTTTTTTCGATGTATTTTGCTGCCTGTGTAAATGGAATGTGTATCTTTGATTGACTGTACCCTATGTCCAGTGTGAAGGACAGATTTTTGGCTTTTCAACAGTTCTGAACTCTATATCCTACACTTTATACCTACTCAATACAGGCAGACACACTATTACTTAACCTATAGTTATTTCAATATCAATTGTTCTGCAGTTTACGTTAATTTACATCGCTACTGTTATCGATTATATCATTAAATGTTTACGCACTAATGCAAATGTGTTATGGTAATAATTCAATATTTTATCATAAGTATATTTCTTGTAAAGTTATGGAGATTCATACTCGTAGACTGTATTTATGTTTGTCTTTTGACATGAATGGAAATTTTGGAAACTTTCATGGTCTTGGTTCCAGTATGTGGTTGATTCATTACTTTCATATTTCGTAGAACTAGCGCTACTCACTTCAAAATGCAGATTACTTAGAAGGCAAACGCCTGTAAATTTTGCATTCGCTCGTGTTTACATAAATTGCTTAATCCGGTTTTTATCTGACTTCTAATTTACCCTTTCCCACACGTTACTAGTAAGCATTGCTGGCAGACAATCCATTTGAAACGCCCGTAGTCTTAAAAAACTATACCTAAACCTTTTTAAACGAGACTGTAACCGATTCATTAACTAACTCTTTGCTTGTTAGGTGATTTGTAACGGACATCGTAATGGGATTTTGTTTCTAGAAACAGTTTATTGAGCAAAAGAAACGACCGTGTAACTAGACTTGATTGGAAAAGATTAAAAAAGTATGAGTGAGTAGAATTTGCTAATATACGCAAATTGGCTTCGGTAAACGTTTTTACCTACAAGTCGCTTTGTTGGGTAGGTAAGTTTCTTAAAGGTTGCCGACGTGTGTATCGTCTTCAGAATAAGAGGAATTTGTTGAGTTTTAAACCCCATTTATAGCGGATAAATAATTTTATGTGCTGCGTTGTCGAGTATACTGACATGGTATGTAGGTATTGCAGAACTTTAAAGTGGCGTGCAAGGTTTGTGGAGATTGGTAGGCAGAGCCATCCAAGCAAAATTTCTACAGTATCTAGTCGCCCAGTTCCAATACTTGTTAAATACATACAAGGTATGATATACCTAACCTGCCTTCGTTTTGGGGAAAATGCTATGAATAGTGTTTTGTTCAGCTAAATATGGATGCATATTGAACTAAATCCACAATGTCACGTACATAAACGACTTTTAAACAGCCGACACGCATAATGTTACGCGATTAAGTAAATGGAGGTCACGCTCTTTGAAGTCCATAACATCACACCTGACATCATAAAGATTCGACAAACATGTTGTCAAATACTTGCAAATGATAAAAAACTGAATGGCTCTTGTTCAAAACGGACAAATTCTGCACATTTGACGTACATTGATAGTTTACATATTATGTTGATTGACGTCTGTCATACGAATGCAACAATGAATGACGATTGATTTGACTTTATATTAGTACACGCGGCTACACATCAAGCTATACTTTTCCAGTTTATGCTGATCTCGTATTGTATAGGATTTCCGTACAATGCAAGGTCACAGCTTATACAGGAAATGAACAGCCGTGTGTACTAGGAATCCAGAAATTCACGGAAGTTTGATGAGAAGTTGATAAAATATATTAGGTACGCACGTCAATGGTAACACTTTGATCTTGAAGAGGCCAGCTTATATTGGTTTTGTTACCCCTGAAATGTTGAATACTGTACCTCAATCTGCCTAGCCTATTCCAAATTGTCTTGGGATCGTCTTGCAGTCTAAACGGATGCAGTTGAACACCAAACTCTTACATGGAGCAACTGCCTATCTGACCTCCACAACCCATGGACTCTGAAACGGGGTAATACGGTACCCCTTGGTAAGACTGGTTGTCAGACTTTCGGGCTTCTGACGACCCGTGACGACTGTCAAAGATTCACAAATGACAGCCGGGACCAACGGCTTAACATGCTTTCAGAGGCACGGAGGAGTCTCGGTAAGTAAAGTTGGTCACTCATCCACGGAACAACCGCGGCAAGCGTTGCTTAACCTGATGGATCGACCCGTGCGGCTGTTATTACTTAGCCACGAGCTCCTCCTACTGTACCTGTATATTACTAACGTCACTCATATTTTATTAGTGTCTATTTCCTATATTTATAAAACTTCCTTATGATGTAATCCGTTGATATAAAAAGACATTATGTAAATCCAGTAATTTTCGATATTGACATCTTATCTGATTCCGATAAAATTTCAGCTGGTGTCTTTTTCTTTTCTCAGTGAGATTTTCTCCCACGAAATTAAGGCTAGCCTTTGATTGTTCTCTATAAAAACCTTAAATACATTCACCGGCAGAAAACGAACTGCCTTAGACAATGGGTCCAGAACTGTGGTCAGCAAACTCATTAGTCAATAGAGCCAAAAATCAATACTATAACAACTAAGATTTCTGATGAGAGCCAATCATTTCTGTGCAGGTATCCAAACTGTCTCAATACACTTTTCTTAATCCTTAAAACTCCCATCCTCTTTCCCTCCTAAAATTAACTTGCTAATAAGTAAGATGCCTTCATAATCATCATCATATCGGCTGATAACACCATAATGAAGGCATCTTACATATTAGCAAGCTAACCTTCGAAAACTTTGATAGGTACAGGTAAATGATTAATTTTCGATGTCTTGTAAATTTTTGGTGAAAATACTTCGGAAATAAATCTTTGAAACATAATTTTGTATAAAACTTGATATCTTGTTTATTAATGATGACCGAAACCCGGACCCCCGTGCGTATCTATGTTTGCTGTCATCGACATTTGTACAGAGCGGCACTGTATAGGCCAAAAAGCCGCATGTGGCTCGCGAGCCGCGGTTTGCTGACCACTGGTCAGAAGTATGAAATTATGCACGTTCGTTATATAATTAAGGTGTGTGAGAACTAAGGAAATATATTTTTTAATTCATCCCCTAATGGGATTGGGGGTGAATTTTTGTATGGAAGTTCTTCATTTTCCATCGGGCATACGGCTTGCGTTATAAAAACTGAACATAACTGCCTATACATTAGTAGCCGGTGGGAATTTCTTGGTAACAAAACATTCATAAACCATGAATCTAATAACCATTTCATCTGATATAAGATCCACTTAATCCTAAAATCAAAGTATCGTGTTATACTGCGGAAGAGGCCGTTACACACAAGGCGTTAACGTAATCGGCGCACGCGATGTTACTCGCACAGTGTAAAAACATCAGTTCAATGAATTGACATAAAGACGAGCAAGTATCTAAACATGATTGAAACCGTAACTATTGGAAATACCGTTGATAACTTGTTATTAGAACGTTATTAGTCTATGCTTAGGAACTACTGGACAGACATAGACTAAAAAATTACTAGTTTTTTTTTGTGAGTGTTTCAATTTACCGCTTTAAATGTTGTTTTAGATAAAAAAAACACTTGCGTAGTAACCTTTTAATTCCTGAAATGCAATTTTTGTAATTTTAGATCGTAAAGTGAATGTATAAATTAACTTATAACAGTTATTGATAGACGCTACTGCTACTTATACAAGTTACGATAAAGAAACACTGGTTATCCGTTGTTTGGTTGTTGTAAATCAAAACGAATACGCAATAATTTTGCATTTCATTTCACAACCATCCAATCCTTTGCAGTGCCAAGTCAGTGTCCAAGCAATCACGCGTGACGACCATTGTATAAGGGCTTAAAAATTATTAAGAAATAGAATAGCGACGAAATAATAAATCAAACAACGTAACGTTTCAATGGTAGCTTTTGAAGTCGAAACGTGCCACGTACGATTGATAGGCTTAGAACACGATCTCTTTTCAAAACATTCGGTTCATTAAGCGCTGATTTTACTAATGAAACTTAACGCCATCAACACATTTATACTGTGTTCAAGAGCTGTCAGTGTCAATATAACAATCATGTCACTTCAGTGACATCATTGTTAGGGAGTATTAACACTGACAGCTCTAGCGTTAGCTGTCGCTCTTGTTCGCGGTTAATCGCGTTCAGTTTAATTGCTGAAATTTGCCTTAAGGCATAATCGATCTGCCTAGCCTTTTCCCAACTATGTTGGGATCGGCTTCCAGTCTAACCGGATGCAGCTGAATACCACAATTTTACATGGAGCAACTGCCTATCTGAACTCCAATTCAGTAACTGGGTAATACGATACCCCTTGGTGAGACTGGTTGTCAGACTTACGGGCTTCTGACGACCTGTAATAACTGTCAAAGATCAACAAATGACAGCCAGGACCAACAGCTTTATTGCTTTCCGAGGCACGGAGGAATCTGGGTATGTAAAGATGGTCACCCATTCACGGACCAACCCCGGCACGCGTAACTTAACCTGATGGAACGATCCGGGCGGCCATTAATATAACTAATAATTAAGTGCATTACTAGACAGACAAAGCCGTGGGCAAAAGATTGTTTATAACCAGTCAGTTGACCGTGACCACAAAATTCGTGCCGAATCTGACCCAATGTAACTTTCTTTTTGTCAATTTACGCTACTATTGTATAATAGAGAAATACTTAAGTTATTGCCGATATTATTTTGTTAAATAATAGGCACTTTATTGTGAATTTATTTTTAGATAGGCCGATTTTAAGGTTGCTGGAGACTCGAGACACTAAGCAGATTTGCAGTAAGCGAGGGAGTTAGTGAATGAGAGGACATAAGAGTCTATCATTAACAGGCGTTATCATTTCAGACGTCGCCGTCCACTTATGGACAGTAGGTGTCCCTCAAGGACTGCCTCTATGACCAGTCCTGGGCTTCACCAACCAAGTCGTCGGTCCATTATATAATTAATACTGCCAAATACCTAAAATACGACACTAATTAATATAGAAGTATATTTACATGTTAATATACAAGTATATTTACAAGTATATTTACAAGTATATTTACAAGTATATTTACAAGTATATTTACAAGTATATTTACAAGTATATTTACAAGTATTAATATTTATATTAATATTTATATTAATATTAATATACAAGTATATTTACTTGTTTTATTTGTGTCATATTCTAAATCCACCTTAATATTTCTCAAGTAGTTTAGCGAATGGCGTCTATGTAAATCTTAGTATTTAACATAAACAATTTTAGATAAGGAAATAGCCCTTAACCTGTTCATTTGTAATTTTATAATGGTTTGGCAATCGCTGTGCAATTTGCGGCAACCTACGGAGACTTGGCAGGCGGTATCTGACTACTTTTCGCTATTTACTAAGTACTTACACAATCGTAAGTATAATTTTGTTGTTGATATACGTGACTTCTTAGGCTGTGAATGGCAGTTTGCAGTGTCTGTTGAAACAGTGCTTTCCCAAATATAAACGAAGGATGAAGAAGAAACAAGGCAAATATTAGGTATACTCGCACTATATGAATGGATAAAATGGCTGGACTAGGTGATATTAAATGCGGACAATGTTTCCGATAATGCATATTATGTATATCAATGATGGAAACAGGTTATGGGGAACCGGAAAACAAAGAACGTTGCGTCCATCAGTACCTATGTGGAATCACCTGACACGATACAAAATGAACAGTTTGATCTATCCCAAGTAGGCAACAAATAAAAGTGGAAACTATAAAACAAAAGAAGAAAAATGCCAATAAAACAAACAATCCACACACACATTGCAGGTCATAACTTTGCAATTTCCGGCTGGGTACTAGACTTTTTAGATAAACATATGCACTCACGCGCACTTAAAGAAAACGCGTAACGAACGGGTGTGACAAAACCCTTGTAGTTCGCACATTTACGTTCATTGTTAGTTCAAACACCTGCAGCCGGCAGACTAATTGTGTAAGTACCATCGTAATCGCTTTCGTCTGACTTTTCAAATAATTTCAAGTGTTCAACAACTTGCCTACAATACAAGTTTTGGTGTCGACGTGAGAGTGACACCGTTTGCTAAATTTGAATAGAAATAAACTATAAATAGAAGACTTATTCGTGTACTGCTTAATATAGGCAGTCATATATCACACATGTATGGATTTGGCAACTTGTTGCATAAGAATGTTAACTTGAAACATTGCTGAGTCACTTCCCATAGACTCTTTTAAAAGATTAGATACAAGAAGAGACAACAGATCATTTGCTAACAATTACAACATATTAAGAAATCCAACTAAGTTTCTAAAAGGCAGTTGTATCTCTTAAGACTCGCAGCACTATTACAAATCAAACGGTCCTCTTGATAACGATGACCTTACCATTGAGCCTGGCCGCAGTACCAGTAACACCTGAAAAAGGCAAGTAATAACTCCGGAAACTCAACCGACCCTATGAAAAAATTGCATTAACGAAATAGTTACCTAACCTACTTACATTAAACCAACCGAAACACATAAACGAACCAAATATACAATCCATATTCAAACAAATAGTGCAGAATAAGCCAGATGGAGCGCTAATTAAAATCAATCATGCAGTAACAAAAACAAGAAATTGTTATTTATCGGTAGGTATATAACCATGTATTTTAATATCAATTTATTATTGAGTGAAACACGACATAGCAACAATGAGTAGCAGTTATGAAATAACATTAGAGTCGTCTTAGCAGACAGTGGCCTACATAACAGCCACTTTGCACTTAAAATACCTGCTTCTAAGAAATGATAACTAATCGTGTGACCTACCAATGGTATTGGTATTTGGAACAATAAACATGACAAGAGTTGAGTTGAATGGAGTTCAGCTGCGAATCCTATACTAGGAATCACAAAGTCTTCTAATCTATTGAAGATAGGTACGAGTACACATGTCCTAAATGTTTTGACTACGGCCAGTAAGTTATAGGAACCAATACGCCGTTTACATAGTTCGTCGCATGATTGAAATGAGATGCCATTAAACATTGATGACGCTAATATCGTTGCCAATCAATGAGTAATAGGAACTGTTGACTCAAATCTGGAATATGATCTCCGTCCAACATTTCATTACCAAGAGCTTACCTATTACAAAAATTGATATGATCTTTAGATATCAATTTGAGATATTTTTGGTATAATTAATATTTAATGATTAATAAAAAAACAAAGGTATTCTACTTCTTAAGATTGTAAGAAACCGCAGTTTTGCAGAACAGTAGAGAGATAAAATCAGATACTGGAAAAATATGTTCCAAGCCTTGTTTAACATTGAGAAAAAATTGAACGTTACGTCAAGTACACCCACATCCGGCAGTCGACGCCAGCGATCAAGTGCAATTAAGGCCTACCATGGCCTCAAGCGTAGAATAATGTCAAGTATAACAAACATAATAGGAAAATAAATAAATCCTTAATGCCTTGTTTAAACAAGTGTAGCAAATGTGCCAATTTAGCCTAATTATAAAATTGTCGTAATGTGCGAGTAAACTGGATATTAGAGCTCATTTCTCTTCTTCGATGAAGCAGGTCATCCGATACTAAGTGGGCAACTACGAAGGAGGTCTAATTGCACCAGAGACACCACAATTTTCTCGTCGGAAATGGAACATGAAAAAAATAGTCAGTTTGATATGCAACCCCATTATTACAGCTTTGTCATTATGCAGAAGCAAAGTTAATGATACATACAGAGTGATCAGGGTTTCATTTGTTTTGTCACGTTGGATGAGCTTGTGTGTATAATTAACAAACAATCAGCAAAGCTTTTTTTTTGAAAGATTTTATTTCGAACTAGCTGCTGGCCGCGGCTTCACCCGCATGGGCCTCAACCTAAAGTAGCTAACTTAGTCTAACATCAGCTAACTGCCAGTGAAAGTCCCGTCAAAATCTGTCCAGCCGTTTCGGAGATTAGCCGGACAAACAGTTTAAAAAATAATATATAAATACCGTAATTGTATATTTTCATATTCATTTAGTAAAATACTGTTATGTTGGAATTACAAACAGACACTTTGATTTTATTTATTTATATGTATAGATAGATTATGAAAAAAAAAACAAGCTAAGAAAAAAAACAAAAAAAACAAAAAATTGATAAAATACAAGCTAAGTTAACAAATGTTTGCGATTTTCGATTTTCGTTGCAGAACTACGATCCATTGACCGTACTGCAGTTCAATAGTGGAAACTCTCATTAAATATCGAATTCAAATGTACGCCACATCTGAATTTTCAGTTATCGCTCGCTGATGTAATTTGAAATTACTTACAAGTTTGTTTCATGCTTACAAATGCGATCAATCATAAGATAACGGTTTCATACTTATTATGAGTATTTTTATGTACCACTATTTACAGTTGAAACCGTGCGGGGAAATGGAACCAAGTAACAATTTAAGAAAATAACGGGTCGCTTTGATGGTACAGAATACAATCTGCCTAGTCTTTTCTCAACTATGTTGGGTCGGCTTTCAGTCCAACCGGATGCAGCTGACCACTAATATTTTACATGGAGCGACTACCCATATGATCTCCACAACCCAGTATTTGGGTTCAGCCGGGACCAACGGCATAAGACGCACATAAATGCCGGTGACCTTGAGTGGTTAGCTTGCGTGTTCTGTACTGAGCTCGGGTAACGCGTCGTACGTCCAGCCAGTAATAGCACTCGTCCAGGAGCGCTGTCCCAAATTATACGCATTATTATTTTATTATACATAAAACAAAAGACATTTTAATAAAACACGTATACTAAAAGATCAATAATTTAATTATCTTTAAAATGGTGAAGGTTTCAGAAAAATACGCTTGAAAGATTTTGCGTGATTCTCAGTTTTTTATCCGCGTTAGATATAACTTTACAAATTTATTTCACTATGTAATATTAAAAAAAAAACAAAATATTCATACAATATGTTAGTAATAAATGCTCTAATTTAACATATATTTTTTCCATATCTTTAACACTACTCGTTTAGACGTAATCTTTAATATAAAATCATTAATAGTCGATTATCGAGACACTGATGGTACAGAATGTGAGAGCAATGAAAGAAATTCACAATAATTAGAACAATCAAAATGTATCGAACGATCGCGAAATTGCTAGTAATGCAATAATTTGTAAACAGCAAGCCATGTTTATAAGAGCACCAGGGTGCCATTGTAACCAGCATATATGCTTTTGATTACGCAATGGCATTACTGAAACAAACCGAGCTAGCTTATAAACTAAAATCAATTATTATTACGGTAATATACGTTGGAATAGTCGGCCGATGTAATTGCAATCTTTTTAATAATATTTTTTTTTTACGTTTGAGAATATCGGGTTTTTTAAATTTAAAAACCCGCATTCGGCCTGCGTGGTAGATTACAGCCCAATCCATCTCGAAGAGAGGAGGCCTGTGTCCCAGCAGTGGGAAGATTATTGGCTGATTATGCTTGATAATTTTATTTACTTGTACATCTCGTCATATTCATTCATCGTACTCATTTGTTTATACAGGGTGTTAGGCAGACGGTTGAACATATGAAAACGGTGGATCCGTGGGGCCGTAGAATATTTGACGCAGATTATTGCTAGAAAATTAAATTACGAGCCCTTAAACTACAAAAAAAATAAAAATAAATAGCGAAGGCCCCATTATGAACTGCGTTAAAAAAAACTATAAGTGATAGAGCAGTTCTAATTCTATGAAAATATCTTTGGTTCATGCCCGTTTTAACGGTATGCAATATGCACATTTTTTTTTAAATCAGCTAGAATAATTCGTAAATTTTAACTGCCTGGGCCTTTTTTCACGGAACTCTATATTTGCGACAAGTGAAATTAATTACTTCCACATAACATATTTTTTACATGTTAGATTCTACAATTATACTAGATGGAAATTAAAATAAATGTTACCAGTTTTGTAATTTTTTTATGAAATTATTGACGTTTGAAGTTTGAGCAACGACGAATTTCGAATATTTTTAAAAAGTCATTTAAAAAAATTCGTGTGGCCTGGGTCTTATTTTTGGGCATAAACACGTAGCACATGGCTCCACGGAACCGCCATTTTCGTACGTTCAACCGTCTGCCTAACACCCTGTATACTTATGCCGCATTCCTTCGATAAAGTTACCACAATTCAATTATATTATATTTTGTCGAATCTAGGATTTATTATTATAAAAATGGAATTTGTTTAGTTACAATTTCTAATATTACGCTCCATTATGTCACATAATGTTATTGTGTGTGATTAAACTGTATACTCGTATTTCCGTTTTTCTCATGGTTTTATTGAAATAAATACTTTGAGTTTCAGTTTGAGAAATATGTTTTATGATGCTCTAACTAGTCAAAAATCATGGCTACGGTAATTGCAGGTCAGAAGTCAATCCCCTAGCCTTTTCCCAACTATGTTGGGTCAGCCTCCAGTCTAACCAGATGCAGCTGAATACCAGTATTTTACATGGAGCGACTGCCTATCTGACCTCCACAACCCAGTAACTAGGTAATACGATACCTTTTGGTAGAACTGGTTGTCAGACTTTCAGGCTTCTGACGACTCGTAACGACTGTCAAAGATCGACGAATGACAGCCGGGACCAACGGCTTCACGTGTTTTCCGAGGCACGGTGGACTCTCGGTATGTAAAGATGGTCACCCAACCACGGACCAACCCCAGCAAGCGTAGCTTAACTTGATAGATCGACCCGTGCGGCTGTTATTACATAACCACGAGGTCCTCAATTGCAGGTCAGAAGTAACAAATAAAATGCAGCACAGTATTGTCCTTACTTACCGCTTCACAGACAGTCTTTTCCACATAATTGTATTTTAGACTTTTTTCTAAAGTCCCATAAAATGTAATTTGTGCCTATACAACTGTGCAAGTACTTTAGCATATTGCCATACATATGTCAGTCTATGAGATTGCTTATGATGGTATCAACAGTTGAATGGAGCATTTTGCAGTCACAATGCATCCTAAGTATGTTATCTGATTTTTCAGTAACTTTACCTTTTTTATTCCGGTCATTTAGTCCATCTAGCCAAGATCCGCAAACACCATAGTCTATATATACATATTATTACACGTAACATAACATCACGCCGGTACTCCCCGAAGGGTTAGGCAGAGGTGCTCCTATAGTACACCCAAATTTCGCCAGTTTTGTTTAAGTCCCATGTAACATGGGGCGAGCCTATTGCCATCAACCGGGCAAAAATCCTGACTCCGGGCTGCTGCTCTTTACCCGATCTGGGAATCGAACCCAGGACCTCATGCTCTGCAGTAGCGCTTGAGACCACTAGACCAACGAGGCACTCTGTCAATACTCAATATCTTTATTGTTTTACCATAATATGTACATAAGTGGTAACTTTGTAGCGTGTCAGGGACATCGACGCGAAAACTGTTACCATGGATTCAGTACATGATTCTGAACGTCCCTGCGCTGAAACATTTCCTAGGTTATTAGAAAAAAAATCTGCTGTTTCACAGAGAAGTGCAATACCTACGCGGTCAAAATGTATGGAACATCTGTTTTTTTTTTTTTATAACCGACGAATAATTTCAACTTGGGGGGGTTCAGAATCACGTACTGACACCCTGTATAATTTAGATCAGTATGGACCCTGTAGGGTACAGCAAAAGAGTAAAAGAGAGGAAGCCCTGTTTTAAGAGATTATTAAGTTGTTATTGTGGAAACAAATTTTAACTTACATATAATCATAATCAGGAGATCGCGAATAAGATACTAACGTTTCGCTATCGAAAACGTTTCGATAGAACGTTCGTTTCGTTTCGTTATGTATATTATTAATACATAATATTTATGTAATATTTTATCTGCAAAATGTACTTCAATATTTTAGATAATATTTATACATATACCTGTAGATATGTAAGTATTATAATTCTGTTTATTCATCTACCTTTATAAATTGATTTTATTCGAATAATTATTCACTTAATTATTATTTTTGTTATATTACTTATTTATTAATAATTACCGTATCATTAATAAAAAAAAATCCTATTGTGCATGTTTTTCATTTAAATATTCATAAAAAGGAGTAGCATTTGTTTATCAGTATTTTTTTAAGTTTCCTTTCAAATCTATTTCTTTTCTACCGTACCGTCATTTTGCATCGACGCTTATCTCGACACCCAGTTTAGTAACTGAGTGTCGAGACAAGCGACATCCACAATGCACAGGTATAATATCACTTTGTTCAGCTGTTCCAACCGGTAACCGACCTTCTACTAACACAATTATATGTTTAATTCTTATAATTCATTATTGGATTATTGGGAATACGTAGATGGAGACTACTGCCCGGTAAAGATTATTGTTTTTATCTGTAGTTGCATCTCCATGCAACCAGTCTTACCAAGGGGTATCGTGTTACCCAGAATCGGGTTTTGGTACAGAAATCATTTGTAACAACCAAGTTCTGTAAAACCGAATTCAAGAATAGCTTAAACTAGGTACCGTACCGAAAATAATTATTTTACAAGTTGTGAATGGAGCCCTGTAGAGAGAAGAATATGGATTCCTGTCAAATAAATCGTCGAATATCATAGTGCACCGATCATTTCTGAACATAAGCTATTTCCTGATCCTGTAATCTTGTAGGACAATACAATTTTTTAGTTTTTGCCCTCCCAAACTGCTGACTCTACATTATTTATTACGATCATTTTAGATCTCCCGCGGAGTTCAGTACAAAATATATGACGTTGAAATAGCCCGATATTGGAACGAAAATTGGTTACTGGACAAACCAATAGGGACGATGCCTGGGTAAAAAAAAAAAAAACTAATTAGTCCGTCAGTCAGATAATAAAAAAATATTAGACACGTATTTTTTGCTTTAACATATTAATAAAAAATTACTTAGATAAAACGCATTTTAAGTTGGGGAGTGGGGGGCGCTTCGTCACAAGTAAGTATAAAATCTACATACTCGTGAGGTCATGGCACATTTTAACACAATGTATCGCCGTAATCTTTTGATTACGCAAGAAAAGAAAAAATAAGTGTCCAATATTTTTTAATAATCTACATGACGGACAAAAAAAACTTATTTTAGTCATCATCCCTATTGCCGAAAATATCGATGAACATACATTAAAAAAAACCAGAACCTGAATTTGCTGTAAAAACATAGTAACGAATAAAAAACTGTCCATTTAATAGTTTTGAAAAAAATTAATTGCTACGAGGTGTGGGAACGATTGCGATGCCGAAAATATAATTTTAAGAATTTTTGTCCGATTGTTCGAATGAATGTTCCGGATTGGCGCAAAAACTACAGAATGGATTTTGTTATTTTGCACAAATATTCCTTAAACGCCGGACATCGAATAGGCTATAAGTATCATTGTTATATTATCATAACTGGTTTAACAACAGGGGCGGACCACCACCTCAATCAAGCACCGACCACCTCAAGCAGTATTATTTTAATCTTACTTCAGTGGAGGAAAGAGATGGAGCTATACGTCCTGTGGAGCTTAATCTCTTTCCCACACTAAAGTCATATTAAGGCTTGTGCAGACCAGCGCGACTTGTCGCGCGACACCGGTTATTGTTATAATGTGAAGTTTTCTTAGAAATTGTATTGTTCGTGTCGCGTCGCGCGACAAGTCGCGCTGGTCTGCACAAGCCTTTAAAATAAGGTGGTAGGCCCCCTGAACGCTTCTAGCAGATTTTTCTTAGCAATCAATTTGCAATTGTGACGTTTTCCGTGATCGCTTTCCGTGACCCTTCATAAAATATCGGACAATGTAAGTTCTAATTGTACTTGTATGTATGCAAATCTATGCATACATATTATTAATATCTGTCCTGACAAGTGGACATTGCATATAGACATAATAAAACCAGTGTCTACATGGGTATTGAGTGTGGACCGGTTATTTTGCGTTATATTATTTTGCAATTTGAATCGCTGGCTGTTATTAGTTTATCCACACGCAAGGTTTCTACGAATTTGTATACAAATTGCCTTACATTGAAAGCTGTTTTTGTAATGTTATAAAAAGTATTTAATTAAACAAAAAACGTCCTAATCGTACATACGAAGCTTGATAGTTATAGTTAGGTACTTATTTTGCGATAGAAAAGTATGTCGTAATGATGAGGTATCGAAAATATAGGAATTGAAATCGCCTTAATTTGTTACAGTTCACGTTAAATCTTTATGAGCATCTAAAGGTGGACGCACTACTCATCCGAGCCGAACACGTCGAACGAACCGAACGAAATTAATTTTAGAATTCTTTATATGAAATTCTATGAAACCTCGCACACCTGCCCGCGTCGAGAAGACCATTCCTAGCGTTCTCGTTGACTTGGATTCGTTCGACGCGTTCGGCTGGGATAAGTGTGCGTTCACCTTAAATTTCGGTTTAAAATATCGCCGTAGACTATTGTGCAATCGACGGTTCAGCTTTTTAGTACATAGGTACCTAGATGGTAACGGTGCAACATACCATCTTAAGTTTAAAGATGCTAGTAGAGAATGTAGAACGCTAAAACTTGCCGGTTGCGACAGTTTAGTGCACGCCTGCCTAAACGTCATCTCCGATTGAATACAAGACCTCTTACAAATTTATGCCTTGCTATTATTTTTGTGCTTTGATTTTACGTGTCACGGATTGATTGTGATCGTGACGTAGGTGATCAGTAAATAATCGTCATCATTCATTTTCTTTTGGAACCTTAGTAGTGTACCTAAGTGTTTTCTTTAAACTGCATTTTTATACTCGTATGATTTAAATACTGTTTCACAATTCAAATATCGGGTCAAAGAGCATTACCTTTCCTCTCTACTGTGAGTATTTATATAGCTATAATATGTATGTTTATATATTTAAGCTTTATGTATTTATTTTAGTATAATTATGTTAATTTATTACGTTATACGGGTAGGTATTTTAACATTATTTTTAGTATAAGAGTTCGCAAACTCATATTTTTCTCTTTTTGTTCTCACACGCTATTGTCTACATTTCTTTCTCATTTCTCCTTTCGCAGGTCTGCTGGAAGAAATTTCTTAAGAAATAAGCAGTACCTTTGTACTCAAATTATAATTATGTCGTATCTCTATGTATTGTACTATGTGAACATAAATAATAAAATGAATAAATAAAAATATTTTATTACTACGTCGAAAAGCACGAAATAGCAATTCAATAAGTAAAAAAGCTCCTTCATAGGTTTAGGTAGTTAAAAATAGGTAAACTAAAAAAAACCACGTGACGAGACAGCTGTCAAGTAACCGACTAAACGTAATACCTGTCACTTTATTGTCATGCTGCGTCACAGTTGTACTCTTCCATTTAGCCACGTTATAAATCGTTGACGTTTAGAGTTTGGGCTCTTAATAATAGACAGATTACAAAATATTATATTATTATTATTATAAATCTTATTAAAAAATTGTGCTCAAGCAGTTACATCTACGAAGAGTAGTTTAAGAATAAATGATAAAGTTTAACATACCTACATTAATAAACGAGGAAAATATTGTAAAAATCTAAAACAAATTTAATTTATTTAGTTATTCGTATTTTCAAACAAGAAACTGTCATCTATAAAAACCCGTTTTACGATTTGTTTACCTTTATTTAAGTACCTAAACCTATGGAATATAAGTATTTATATATTCATTATTATTTATTTATTTATAACCTACCTACTGCATTATAAATTTAAAATATATCGTTTTTATATAAAGGATATTTTCCTCTACAAAAAACACGTTAAGGAAACAGTAGAAAAGTAGTAGATAAAGCAACATTTAGGTACCATCGCGGACATTGGTGGTTGACCACTTTTCGACTTTATTGCCCAATAAGGTCAAAAACATATTCCGAAATGAGTTTCTCCTACAAACATTTATTTTGTTATTATTTGTAGAAACAGCTGATATAACAAGACTGATCAGTTGATACTGTCAATAGAACGCAAATTGTGTGATTACAAGGTGATTACCTACAAGTGATTGATTGATTCCTGGTAGGTCAGTTTTACCGGTTTTTCCATGCCACAGGTCTTATTTTCCTTTTTGTTTTACTCATTGGTTTAGGTATTTTAATTGCATTTGACATTTTATTCTATTGTGTTGCAGTACTTATTGTGAAATTTTATTTTATGGGCGTTGCCTGAATTAAATTAATTATTTGAATAAAATTTTATTTATTTTGTTCTCTCTGTGTAGTTCTTTTTTTAATACCGTTCCCTTTTGGTGGTACCCTTTGGGGTACCAACTATAACTAAGGCTGTATCTTTTGAACCGTAATAGGTAGACACTTGAAATCTTCACAGAGTGTGTACCTACTAGTGGCGAAAGCACTATATAACACGATTCCTACCGGCTTCCCTTCGGAGGTTCGCAATTTCATATCAGCAACTCAACAAAAATGGCACAGCCAATAGTGTCTCCTATTGCCAAAGAATACAGTTAC
The DNA here is from genome assembly GCA_947364205.1 of Agrochola lota. Classification (NCBI taxonomy): domain Eukaryota; kingdom Metazoa; phylum Arthropoda; class Insecta; order Lepidoptera; family Noctuidae; genus Agrochola; species Agrochola lota. The sequence continues at coordinate 7,561,981 of OX376223.1, read as the reverse complement.
ACTGCGAGTATTTAATTCACCATAACATTCAAATAACAAAAACGCCTATTTTATGCTTTAAATTACAACAACAAAAAAAAAATTACTAAAATAACCCGGCGCCAAAACGTCATAATCGGGAGCTAAAAATTCATACGTTAATAAATATTTTTGAATTTAAAACCGGCTTCGTTTCGGCTTGTCCTTTACAAAAATTCACACCTCACCGCTGGTGTGTACTATTATGGCCGTTATAACAACAAACAATAAAAATATATAGTGTTAAATATTGCACGGTAGTACGGTCCCCTTCGTGTGCGAGTCAGACTCCGCACTTGGCCGTTTTTTTTTGTTTTTTTATAATATATGTGGACATTTGCGCGGGAATCATTACATCAGCAGGAAAATCTGTTTAATAAAATTATAGCAATTAATTTTAATTGTGCAGTATTTCATATTTGATAAGGCTTTATCAATTAATTATACCTATACATAACTAACTACTTAGGGATCATATTAATGTGTTACTTATTTATTGAGTTTGGTCTTATTGAAACAAGTTTAAAAGATTTAAATTAAATTCTGATATTTAAAACCTAGGTTATTTTAACAAAGCCTGGTTTAAAATAGTGTTTCATCGATAAGTAGATAATATGCCTGACCAGTAGGCCTAACATGACACCCGCGACAATTACTCACTCTTGCGTGAGTAATTGTCGTCTATTTCTGTCACTTTTATCGTTTTCTGACAGCGCTGCCATACAAAATAGTCGACTCGTTCTGCCAAACTTGATGTTTTGTCGACAAAATGACACCTTAGTTATCTCGATTTTTGACAATTCAACACGAGATAATCTGCGATTTTTCTGTCATTTTGTCGTATTTACTCGTCCTCGATTTTGACGACGAGAAGAGTAGACAAAATAATGATACAAAAATAACTCCCAAATAGCATGGCAGTTTCGCAATTGTACTTTTAGTCATATTTTTTTTACAATTTATTAATAATGAAAATACTTAGTTTTAAAGTACTATTTATATTGGAACGACATGTTTTATATGGAATTTTCTTTATGTATGGAAAAAAAAATTACCTATTAAATTATTATAAATTATATTATTAGAGGGGGTCGAAATATTCATTATTTTTGCGATAGGACACACCATTTTCGAGATATAAGCAAAAGAAAAGAAAAAAAAAAGATACAGTACTGTTTTTGCACCGTCGAAGTGTTGATGTGAATTTTGGTTCAAGACAACTCGTTTTAATTCACACCTTTTTAATCGTGATTAAAAATAGTCAGATTTAGATAAACAATCAAAATTTTAGGTGAAAAACGTCAAATTCAGAATAGAAAAATTTCCATTTTCACAAAATTAATAACTCAGTGCCATATTAGTGGGAAAACGTCGTTTGGCAGGAATAAATAAAATTTTGGTGATTTTTAGTCTAATATAGAGGCATTTGTGACAAGAGAATCCGCACCATTGAATGAATGAAACGGAATCTCAAGCCAATATCATAAAAATGATTTGTTTTTAATAATTTGCAACATCGGTTTCTCGTCGTGAGATATAGAAGTGTCAAAGTGCCTTTTTCGAGTTTACTCGTCGATTACGGTCATGTTAGGGATTAGAATGACGTCAGAATCGTAGACAAATTTCGACAAAACGAGAAAAAGAGCGTTCTCCCGCTTGTCATATTAGCTTATACTGCACGATTCTGTAATTAATTATTTACTATAATTTGTGTGAATGCGACCCGCGGCCATTGACCTAATCCAAAGCACACATGAACAAAGTATTTTTCAGCAAAACTAGTAGGTATTTACTATTATAGGATTTTATAACACTAATAAAATTCTGAGTCTATTGAAAAATGATATTGAATAAAATCATATTGCATTAAAAATTGTTTTATTTTAAATTAAAATAGAATTGCCCAGTAGTTCGACACAACATACGCCAACAAAAAAAAAAGAATTACAAAGTAGCTACGACTCTATAATTATTTCTATTGCCACTATCGATACAATACCAAGATAAACAATGCATTGTTTTATTGCATGTGTATTTATTTAACAGATAAACATTACCTACTAATGTTCTTTTGCATGTCATGTCGATGCAAATAATATCAGTTGATTTATGTTACCGGAATAATATATAATATTTTTTATTTATTATTCATGCATTTTTTACTTTAGAACTAACACCAAGATACTACGTAAATAAATAAGTACCTACCTATATTTCTTGAATAATTTTATTTTGTGGTTAGAAGCCACAGTAGCTTCCTTGACTTTACGCCTGAGTTGATTGCGAACCTAATTTCAAAGAAATTCAGCTGTCCGATTAGAATCATCAACACTTTCCGTGAAACGCGTGTTACTGTGTATCAATATGACTACTTTTTTCTGAACAATACATATTTTTACAGTGTACATACCTGCAATGGATGACCGGCCGGCAACGCACACTGACGTTTCCTAATCAAAACAAATGACAGCTGAGTGAATAATCGGATAAAACCGAGAGATAACAGTTATATAAATGTAAAGTTCCTTTATATACTTGAATACAACACTTCCGCGATATAGTCTCCAATAATAAACAAGACACGATTTTTTTAAAGTTTTTCTAAGTTAGCGTAAACGTTTACGCGGCGCGCGAGAGGAAAGGCGCGCGGTCCGTATAGCTTCGCTGTTATTACTGAGTAAAAACGTATTTTGCCTCGTTCCGACGTTACCACTACGTTGAACGTAGACGTATTCACACAGATCTATCGAGGGGCTATCACGATATCCTTGCTCCAGGATTTCCTACGTAAAGTCCTAGTGTACAAGGTCGAAAACCGGGAATGTAATGCAAGCGCCCACGGAAGTCCTAAATCCGTTCCTATTGGTGACAAAATAGTAAATAAAAGGTACATAAGTGAATGCTGTGAGCTTGATAGAAAAATGACCCTTATAATCTTGGTGTTGTTTTTTATTTGCTTTGATTTCGAGGCTGGCGAACTAAATTGCTTGTATAATTACTGTCTCTTAACAAATTTGATATTACATAACTCGTTTTAGTATAGTGTTCTCGTAAAAAATGGCATAACTTAATAACAGAACACTAATAAATGTTTTATCTTTTTCTTTTACGTTGATTACAGTATTTAAATGACTACAATAGGTAATAATTAGTAGGTATTTAGTACCTAGTTAACCTAATTTTATGACGTTTAATAAAAGCTTAATAAATTAAGTAATTAAATAATATAGTTAGGTAGCATTATTAATTCACTTATTAGCATTAATAAAGTAGGTAACTGTTTGCCTAATATTCAATATTTCAAAACAAAAATTTGAAGTTAGTTTTATTACTCGCATGACCTAAGCCAGATGGACTAGGTCTATTTAAATTCTTGTTTTCAATTGATGTTATTTCCACTTAAAAAACATGAACTTTATGTTAGTGTAAATAAAGTGGATTTAAAACTGACTACTGTTGATAAAGTCATAAAAAAATATGAAGATGTAGCGCAAACTGAACGTTATGTGCAGGCATCACAGTTGTTTTTCCTAAAACTCGTGTTTGTTTACATTTTTGGCAAATAAGTTGCGAACGCAGTATTAGCTAAGATGTGCTGACCTGAAGACCGGATGCGGAAGGCGCATGTTGTGATACAAGTGGGGAGAACCCTATGTCCAGCAGAGGATGACGATATGCCTAACTATAATAGGTTCAACTGATACATTGATTAGCTACCTCTTCTGCTCTTATGCCATTGTATTAATAGGATAAGTATAAGGTATTTGAATGCCAAATGCCAATGCGAATGAATGAAATGGTCTAGTGTTCGCAAGCAATCGAACCCACGACCTTAGGGTCGTGGGCTCGATTCCCAGGTCGGGCAAAGTGTTATTGGGTTTTTCCATCAAGAATTTCTCAATAGCAGCTTGGAGGCTGTATTTGTGCTTGGTTGATGGCAATAGGCTCGACACCTATTACATGGGACTTAAACATAATTGACAAAACGAGGTTGCAATCAGGATACCTCTGTCTTACCGTTCAAGGAAAAAAGGCGTTATGATATGATTTTAGAACTAGTGAAGGGTCGTGCAGACCGACGCGACGCGACGGCGCGACGCGACACGAACAATACAATTTCTAAGAAAACTTCACGGTATAACAATAACCAGTGTCGCGTCGAGCTAGTCTGCACGAAGCTTTATTGGTAGGTAACTATTACCTAATATTATTTAAATCTATCAATCAGTGGATTCCAGCAGGAAACGACTACGCGGCAGGCGCAGAAAGAGATGGCGGGGTGAGCTGGACTCCTTCTAAATACTTTCGACTCCACCCATTTTCATGGAGCTCATACGCCATGCCACCATATATATTGCAAGTTGACTCCAGGGCTACCGGCATTATGTTTGCGCTAAATTTAACCCTCGAAGAGTGTCACCAGCATTAGGATCGAAATCTTGTTAAAATATACAACTGATTTTATTTTCACCGTTTATAATGCCAAATTCGTTAAGAAAAACGTATTTAAAATAAGCCCTCCGCGAGCGCACCCGGCATCCGACTTGAGTGAATCCTCCAGGAGGGTTCCCGGCACTGAACCGACCGGGGAATGAAGGATGGCAGGCCTTTGCCCTGCAGTGCGACAACACAGGCTTATAATGATGAACTTTACAGGGTTATTGGTAAAACACCAACAACCTTTTAAGGGGTCATTGTATTCCTCATTATGAACCACTTTTACTATGGGACCAAACCTAAAATCATGAAAGAAAAAATGATTGCTGTTCCCTACATTTTGACGAGTTATGCGAACATAAATATAGGGAACAACTGATTTTTTATTCGTGATTTCAGGTTTGGTCCCATAGTAATAGTTGTTCATAATGACGAGTACAATGACCCCTTAAAAGGTTGTTGGTGTTTTACCAATAACCCTGTATATTCTGTGATTTGGTATGATTTAAAAAAAAGATCTTACCTCTACAATGACAACTTACCTGCTTACATAAGTAATATTATAATATTATAAATTATGATTTATGGTTACTCGTCAGGATGTGGAATGTGTATGAATAAAAAAATAAAACAATACAAATGTATGGAAATTCCTTTGAAAATTCCACACGCAATAAATGTGTATAAATAGATAGGTTCCTGAAACATGGTTTGAAATATTACAGTCTGATCACTGGTCCGCCTACCATATGTAATGATAACCTACAGGATGAGGTTAATACCGCGTGGGTTTCGTCGTGCATTTCTATCAAGGGAATTATGTCAAGGGGATGGTACACATATTAGATTTATAACATAACATAATAGCTAGAATTTAACTTCATCAGCATATTTATCATTTGATATTCTACTTCCAAATTGGAGTTCACATCACGAGGAAAGGGTATTCGTAGTAGAGTAGACGTAGTAGTCCACCTTTTATTGTTCTTAGGGTGGACGCAAACGCAAAGATCAAAGACGTACATTCGAGATCAAAAATGTTGGTTAGGGTCTTAGAGACAAATTCTTAGTTAATGCCCACGCAGACAGACGCAACGCGACAGCGGTAGAACAATTTCCGTGAAGTTTTCATAGAATTGTTGCGCGGACAAAAAAAAAACTTACTGTGAAAATGTAAACGGTTCCAAAGATTTTTTGTTGTAATTATCATGATAGGGCTTCTAACAAGGAACTGTTTTCATTTCCAAAGTTGTTTTTTTTTTGTAATTATCGTGATAGGGCTCCTAACCTCCCTCCTTTCCTCAAAAGACCATTTCAGACACTAATCTACATGGTCCTCACATGGATTGACCAACATTATGTCTGGACTTTAAAAGAGACTGCGACCTCTGAGTTTGTTTCGGCCTTTCTTCTCAGAGTAGTCAGATAGGAAACACCGACCTCATCTAGCTTATTTTTAATATTTTTTATATGACGTGTAAAAGTGATTCCGATATCCTATTTACAGAATAAACAATTTCATTTCATTAACAAGGACCTTGACACGAGAATTGTCGTGTCATCTGTGATCCTTAACCTAACCTTTTTTGTTTTTTTTTCCAGTTTGGAAAATCCACATGGATGTCCTCCGCCTGGGGCGGGCGAAGGGCTCTGTCAGACTCCTACTGACTAAAAACCACCCCGGTGTTCCCTTCCCACACTTGGACCGGAGATCATGAGACCTTGTGCGCCTTCCATGAACCTGACCAACGACCTTGACACGAGCGTTGTCGTGTCAGCTGCGATCCTGTTAGGATAATTAATGTCAAAATAAATGGACACCAGCAACATAAGTGGTATCTTCTTGATGATCGTCAGTTCGTACTTACACCGTTGGTATTTCAAGCGAGATGATTATAAAAGTTATCCCCCCTCCTGCCCCTCAAACCTCTGAACCTTCACTGTAATTGTTTTTTAAATGACGACACGGTTGGCGCAGTGGCTGAGCGATCGACTGCTGCGTAACGTGTCGCGGGTTCGATCCCCGCACGGAACAAATATTTGTATGATCTGCAAGTAGTTGTTCCGGGTCTGGGTGTTAGTGTATGTGAGTTTCTATGTTTGTAAACGCACCCACGATACAGGAAGAAATTCTTAGAGTGGGACAACGTTTTTAAAAAAAAAAAAAAAAAAAGACTCATGGTCATCAGTTGTCGATTACCGGTCGATATGGTCTCTAATTAAATACAGTTATAAGTGAAGGCACTTACATTACTCACCCTATAAAAACATGATAAGTAGATACACGTGATTTCATTGCTCATTATATTTGATACATAACATTTTTGCATGTCGTTGGTCGTCAAACAAACAAGCAGCCCATACAGGTGGTATTCGCCGCCTTCAATGTTACCTGTAATAGCTGGTAGGTAATTATGTAAAGCTAACTATAAAGTCTAAGGCAATATACCAGAGAGGTAGAGCCTTATCATCACATAAATAACTTTCTTTTCAAGTTACGTTTGATTTGTGTTATTTTCTTTCGAATCATAGAATTCTTATATCTATCTTTCGAAGGCTACAAATTACACAAAAATTGAAAAATTCTTCTTTTACTTGAACCGGTAGAAATTATTTCAATCTTCACTTCTTCTTCGTTTGGTGACAGCCTGAAAGTGCAGATTAGGTTGTTCTAATCGATGAAGACTTGACTATAGAAATACAATTAATTAGGTACCTATCTTATGTTCCTGACTTTGTCGAAAGTCGATAGATCTAGAAAGGTTTAAGAGCCGGATAAAAAACTTGCGCACTTTTCCTTTAGAGTCAAGTTTACTTGTCGCAGGATCTGATTATAAGATCGCAGAATCTGATATAAGTAACAGTCATAACTGTTTCTTTTCTATAAGCGTGTAGTCTCACCAACTCGCAAACCAATGCCACTTTCTACAAATAGCAACGCTTATAAAAAAGGAACTAAATGTATGGGACCATAAAAAACCGAGTTAGAGTTTCTTGCACGGATTCCTCTAGCTAGCAGAAATTGTGAACCAGTCCCAAGGCTTATCTCGATGTATCTTCAATATAAGTAAACAAAATCATTAAGACCCTACAAAAGTCAGTAAAGAAATATTGTAGTAGGTAAATAAGGTATTGTTATGAAAAGTAGCATAGATCACCAAACAGAAGCACTTTCGTGTATTACCGAAGCGAAATGAAGTGAAAAACAGGAGGCTACGTAATCCGTGGCTACGCGGCCGCGTTCTATAGTCCTCTATAAAATCGCCGCGCGAATATGCGATCGTCGTGCTCATATGTCACCTTTTGTTCGGTGAACATGAACGGGAGTCGCGTCGACAGAGAGCGCTCTGCGGTTTTCCATACAGTGACATTATCTCTTTTCTAAATCTTGTAAATAGAACGCGAGGTACTAGCTCTTATTTGTAGTTCTCCAATTAATTGAACACTGCACCACGCGTCCCTGTGATGCTAAATCGTGGTTCTTCCAGCCTCCTACAGCAGTCGTAGGTATGGGAGTGCAGATCTAGCATCAGTACCTACATGTTCTTGGTCCATCTACGCTATAATAGGTAAAAACCTAGCGTAGTAAATATTTATGTACCTCATAAATATTTACTTATTTACGAGATCATCTCGTGACTGTGATTAATGTTTTCGTTAGATACAATACCCGATGGGATTTCCCACCGGGAAAAGTGACAAAACTCCATACAAACTGCGATCCCCGATTTTACCCCTTCAGGGGATAAATTTTCTAAAATCCTTCCTTAGTTCGTTTCATTCACCTTCGTTTTATAAGGAAGTAACTGCACCCCGCGGTTTCACCCGTATAAGTCTCGATCCCGTGAGAATATCGGGACAAAAAGTATCCTATGTCCTAATTCAGGCCATGTGCCAAATTTCATCCAAATCTGTTCAGCCGTTTTAGCGTGAAAGCGTAACAAACAAACTCACTTTCGCATTGATAATATTAGTTAGGACTAGCTGCAGCCCGCGGTTTCGCCCGCATAAGACTCGATCCCGTGGGAATATCGGGATATAGGGTATCCTATGTCCTTCTCCAGGTCATGGTCTACCCATGTGGCAAATTTCATCTAAATCCGCTCCACCGTTTTGAAAGCGTAACAAACAAACAAACTCACTTTCGCATTTATAATATTAGTTAGGATATTAGATAGTTGTGCAATATTTCATGCTTCGAGACCCAGCGGTTTAGGCTATGCGTTGTCTTTCAGTGACTTTAAAAGTACGGTAGGTACAAGAATCTCACTAGATGTCACATTGTTCTATACATTATGTGGGTTCCTCCCGGAAAAGTAGGAAATTGTTTTCACATCAACGGAGGTCGGAGCGCCGCTACCATGTACCTAGTCGTCTACTTACCTATACCTACCTATGTTAGAGTTTCTTGAGCTTTCACACACGTACTAACTTGATGGTTACCCACTAACAAATTATAAAGGAAGTAAAAAATATAAACAGGCGTCGTCGCTGCGCACGCGACCCACTTTCCAAACACAGTGAATTGTCTTTTTTGCGGTTTCCGGAGTCTCTATCCAGAAATACATGCATCTCATTGCAGATTTAACCGGCTCTGTGGTCTAGCGGTTAGACCACCTGTGTCAGACCCAGAGGTCCCGGGTTCGATTCCCAAAATTGGGAGATTAATACGATAACGCTTTAATAACATTCGTTTCGTTCGTGCACGTTTCCTGCTATGAAAAACCAGCACTGCCGAGCAATCTTCCGCCACCTTACCGGGTAGTATACGTGGCTTCGCAGCAGGATGAAAAAATCGTCTGAATGGACTGCATATCCATCAAGACATTGCTTCAATGATGAACGCTGAAGAAGTAGCTACTATATCTTCAGGAGTAATGAGGTAACTACTATGGTACAAAGTGGTACGGTCAGTTCGTAGTCGGGTAGGGCCCAGAGGTCTACTAAGCCAACTATGCACTGCAGTCGGCGATAGGATTTGAGGATAACATATATAATACTAAACAGAAAGCGCGGTCCGAGGGACCTCGCGCGTCCAAACTTTATGCAATTTTCATCAAGTCATGAAAAATATTTAGCCAATACAAGAAAAACTAACCAAACCAATCCGAGGATTCCGAAGTGTAGTGCTAAAATTAATGAGCTCGCTTCACTCGCTCTTGCAGCCTAATTCATAAACTTTACTGCGTAGGTCGACAAAGTAACTTTTATTTCTGTATGTATGTATGGTCAAAAGATAATATATCCAATCTGATTCGGGGTGCTAAAATTCTATAGGTCATTAAAAAGAATGAATCTCAAAAACAGCATTGTGCAATACTACGAGTACATAATAATATGGGGTCACTTTTTACCTGTCTGGCACATGTGCCCCTCCCAAAAATAAATACTGGATCCGCGCTTGTACTCCTGCCTTATCAGCTTGCGGTGGTCATTTCTGCTACTACCATAATATTTTTATCACGGAAATAAGGGTTCGATCTAAACAATAAATTGTTACTCACGTTAGTAAAAGGTTAAGCAAAAGGTACAGCAAATTTTATATGAATAGGTATGTATGTAGAAGGTATGGGGGTACTTTTGGGGCTTATGGTGGCTAATAAGATGGTGGATGGTGGTTAATAACAGCCGCACGGGTCGATTGAAGGTAAAGCTACGCTTGCCGAGCTCCTGACTGACTGACTGACCCATCAACGCCTAGACCAAACCCTTGAACCTAGAAAGCTGAAATTTTCAGCATTTAGACAAGGTATAAGGAAGGATTTTATTTCAATGGATAATGTAGACAAGGAATAGTGGATAATGTAAACAAGGGATAAGGAAGGATTTTTCGAAATTCAACCCCTAAGGGAGTAAAGTACTGGATGAAATCTTATTCCTTGAGTTAATAAACTTGAAACTTGGCATGAATGAATACACATCTAAATACATTACAAAGTTTGTATTTTTTTTGTATTTCTAAACTACTCCCTAAATGGGGATTGGGGGGTGTCAAACTTTGTATAAGTACTTAGAAGAATTTTACGCGCGGTCCGATTAACTCGAAACTCAGTACTATTTATGCATAAAACCGAAATAAAGAATAACGTGTATCAGGGTTTAAAAAAATCTACCCTTGGCGGGGCAAGTTAAGGGGGATTGTACTGGGAAAATGGGTAGGTATAAATAATGTTTAAATAAAATAATTGAAACGTACCAAACAATTGTTTCATAATAAAAACAAGCCCAATCGAAGTGAAAGGTTATTCCTTTGATTTATAAACTTGAAAATCATGAATTTTCAAAAACTAGGTTTAAAAGGAGTTGGGGTTTTAAAAAAAAACACGCGGACGATGTCGCAGGCAAAGTGGTAGTCTTACATGTATACCGAACCCCTGTGTGTCTCGCAAACCACATTGGTCCCGGCTGTCATTTGTAGGTCTCTGACAGTCACCGAAGGTCTGACAACCAATGTTACCAAGAGGTATAGGCAGCCGCTCTATGTAAAATACTGGTATTCTGCTGCTTTCGGTTAGACTGGAAGTGTGTACTTTCGCAGAACTTTTATTTCATGCTTTTCTTGTTACATGTTCCTCATTACTCCACATCATATTATGTCCATAGCAGAACGATCAGCTTTTCAAAACGAACTCAGCAATTCTGCACAGACAGCATAGCCTCATTTTAAAATAAATTGTGAACGTAGACTTTCTATTGAACGCTTCCATGCCGTTTCGTAACTGTAGGTTGTCAGAACTGTGCATGTATTTTTGTTATAGCGCCATCTATCGTGTAATATTTGAAAATGAATCAGAAACTCATCTAATTTTACTTCATAATCCACTTTTCCGTTTTTTAACGCGTTGTGATTATATTTGTGCAGTAATACTGGATACAAAAAAATTAAACTAAGTTAATTTATTTAAATTTCAAATTATTTTGCGAAGTCGTTAATTACTACATGGTTACGTTGGTACCACTGTGACCGTGACAAAACTTTCGTTCGTTCTTTGATGTGCAAGAAGAAATGTGTGTTTTATTGAAAAGTTTTATTTCAATTTGATGAAAAGTATATTTATCCCTATTTACTAGTGATTAGACTACTTCAATTTTCTACTCTTTGATGAGATAAATGTTTTGAACAATCATATCTTGGTTTTGACACTATAGAAGAAAATGTTTTTGTGTGCTAAGTTTCATAATGGCGGCCCGTCGCGTCCCCCGCGCCTCCATTTCGATGACAGTCAAATTATGACAATGCCGATACGTAAAGTTTAGAAAATGTTGTGTATTTGTAAATAATTCAGTGAAAGTTTATAATAGACGGTTACAAAAGGACTAAATATGAATCAGGATCACCATAATATGAATACGGGTGGTGGCCAGCCTCCGGGAAATTCTGAGGTGCGAATGGTTTGTTAGTTGTAGTTTTTTGCGATTTTTTTTTCTAGATGGTCTAGGTATTAATTTTACTTGATTGCAGTCACAGGGCCAAAGAATTCAGGCCAGCCAGCAGCAGCAGCAGAATAACTTGCCTGCCACGACATCTGCTACTGATTTGCGAGTGAACTCAGCCGCAGTGAACGTTGCTTTGTCTAGTGTCGCAAAATATTGGGTGTTTACAAATTTATTCCCCGGTCCGATACCGCAAGTGTCTGTGTACGGATTGCCTGCCGGTGCCAGGATTGAAAATGGGAAGCCTGTCCAGGTAAGTTCAGTGTCATTAACAAAAAATAATGTATGACTAAATATTACAAAAACTGCAAATAGTTTAATCATTTGCTAAAGGTCAGAATGTCATCATGGGATCAGTGCATAAAAACACACTACGAAAATAGTTGTAATCATCTCATTGTTAAGCTGAACATATCAGGCTGCCAAACCTAATTTATGTAAATTGTCTTGTTGACTTAGTTAAATCACAGTTTATTTTGGCCTCCACAAGTCCTATGTAAGCTGTAATAATAGCCACAATTGCTGGTATTGGTATGATAACAGTGTGATTTCAAAAACAGGTAATCAATTGTGCATAAAATATGTTAAATTGTAGAAGTTTTATATACTCATTGTTTAAAAAAAAACCATGCAATTTGCATACACAAGAGAGTTATTTCCCTGCAAATTTGAAATGCCATAATTAAAAGACTTGACACTTGTGCATATTTCTGTAAATTGTTTTCTAAGAAAAAAATAATTGCAGGAATGCTAATAAATAAGTTATATATATTCCACTAAGCTAGATAGGGCTTATTCCACTTTGGTAAATTTAGTAATTTAAGTGGATAATTTACTGAATTCAGACAAGTTCAATCATATTCAGCAAGTAAGCCTGCTTGTGTTACATCAGTCTAAGGCCCATATTACAGAACCTCACTCAAAACTCAAGCATTACTTAAAACTCGTTTAAAGCCTTATGATTGGTTGAAACTAGTTTTAAGTAATGCTTGAGTCATGCGGGCCTAAGTCTCGCTGTAATCTGTTGACAGATTATATAACTAATTCAGTGTAAAGTGTACACAAGCTGTTCAAATGTCCCGTCACTTCCTTCTTAGTGGTATTGCCCCTTAGCCAGCCTTACTAAAACAAAAGTGATTTCAGGATCTCGGTCAAGCTCATGCCAGTATACTGAATGGAGATCCAAATATTATACTCGGGCATCATGCGGGTCAGTCCCAAGTTACAGTATCTGCTCCCGGTGGTCAGCAGATACCCGTCTCACAGATCATCGCTACACAGTCTGGACAAACTCATGGTAAGTCTTCATTAAGTACAGATATTTGTTTTAATTATTCATTAATAAAACTAGGAAGTATAAATTGTCATGTCTATTTGAATGACCTTCAATAAATCCAAAGTGTGTCAATATTTGATAACTCTTTTATTGTTATCTAAACAGATTGATTTGTGTGGTTGTGTCTCCAATTAAAAATGCTATTTATAACTTATACCTACCTTTGTTCAATTATCTTTAAATTTATTGCTGGTTTGGTCTGCTTGACACTAGAATTTTATCTTTTAAATTGCATAGACTTACATGATTTTCTGCACAAATTGATATGTATAAAATATCCGCTGTATAAAATTTCCTCTGTGCCAGTGCTGAGTATTTAAAAAAAAATATTATTATCAATCTGTATGACTCATCTTAACTCTTTTTAGTTTTGGCTTATCCAATCAATTAGCTTTTCTATTAATTAATTTGTATTATTAATTAATTAGTGTATCCTTTCCTTTTTATGATTTAATGATAATTCATTGTCAAATTAAACAAGTTCCTGCCACATGAAAAGCATCAACCTGTTTCAGCTAACTCCAGGCAGTAACTTGTCTTAAAAGGACAGTTTTTTATGGCTTGTTTGTTCACAAAACTGAAATTAATAGAGTAACATTTGTTCCAGAAGCACTTGTGGCCCATAGTCAGCAGCAAGCCGAACTGGTGGCGGCCCAGGGCTCTGGCAACAACGCCCAGGTGTCAGTTAATGCCGGCCAGGCCACTCATCAGCAGGTACCCAATAATCGGGTCGAGTTTGTACAACACCATAACATTGATATGGTAAATCACGTGGTAATACACTCCCTTTACTAGCGGGAATGCTAACCGTACATTGCTGTTGTGTAGTACATAGATTATTTCTTTATGTTTGTAGTTTTAATGAGGATATTAGTTAGTATATGGCTGCAATAATTTAAAGTAGCATTGTGAAAATCTTGTCACAGAGAAGTTTGATGTAAACAAAATAACCTAAAAGTGATATTAATTTGTAGCCTCAGATATGCATGATTTAGTACAAAGGTCAACATATTGGCATAACTTGATTAGAAGAACAAAGAAGCCTTTGTGAAGTTTCTAGTAAAATATTAATTATTTACCATTCATCAGTCTTTATTTCAACATCAGATCTTTTTTACTCCTTGTATATTAGTGTCGATTTAACTCGTTGTATGGTAAAGATATTATGTTCAGTTAATGTAAAAATGCATGTACTTCTTTCATTTTCCCAATAGCGTTAATTGTGATGTGCATGATAACTAAAAATAAGTCTGCAGTCAGTAGGTCTTCATTGTAGTATCATTTTATTTACTGTATCACTAAAAATTTTAATGATACACCAAAATAAGTTATCTGAAAAAAAACTAATGATATTATTTAGAGTTCATTGGAAGTATTTAGGTGCATGTGTCGGAAGATATTAAAACCGGAATCTAATATTACGCTTGTTCTATAGGGCCACCATTCTCAACAACACCTAATGCAACAGCAACTGATGGCGCAAGCGCGGCCAGATCACAACAACCAACAGGTTTGTTCAACTTACGTACTAATGAGTTTGGCTATTCTCCCTCAATCCGCTTCCATGTATTATATGCACATAAAACTAAATAATCGTGTACTTTACGCTGCTTTAAATTATCATCATGCAGCAAGTCAGTGAGGTAAGATCAACCAAGATTTCCTTCACACACATTTAGGCTTATATATCACTAGGACACCATGTTAAATGTATACAGCTCTAGGGAGGGTTGCGCAACCAAGTGGGCGATAGGTGTGGACCTATCACCACTTGATTGCGCAACCCTCCCTAGAGCTGTATACGTTTATTTTCTAGATAGTGCAGTGCTAGTTGTACCGCCATGATTACTTGGTGTAATATTGGCTTTGTGCACTTTGCATAACTATCTATCTGCTATCACTATTTAATGCTTCTTTACATTATCATTTAACTGGACATATAATTAATTTAGCTTACCTGTTTTCACAACACCTCGTCATTTACTCAATAACTGACTGAATTTAGATTTGAATTTATGCAGCACTGCGAACACCCCTTACTAAACTTCTGATTAGGCAACCAATCAAAACTGCCAGCTTCAATCTTTCAATTGTTTCGTGATGTTTTCTAGACGCTCCATTTTCGGATTAATTGTATCGTTTAAGTCGCTAATTCGACACAAAACATGGTTAAGGGCCTTTAGAGTGACTTAATTTGGCTTTATTTGGGCTTCCCATTTATTTTAACTCCAGAAATCGAAAATTAAATACCTACTTCCTGGATCAATATTCACTTTTCTTTTCGCCGATTCCCGAGTGTACGCAGTAAATAAGAAAACTCATTGTAATAAAGAGGAAAATAAATGAGTATGGTCTATTCCAAAAGTATCTGATGAGAGTGTAAACAAATGACCAAAAAACGTACCTGTGAATGCCAATTTGTAGTACCACTTACAGATTGAGTGCTTTGATTTGATTACGTAAACCCGCAAAATCAATTTAAATCACCTTAAAGATGTTTCCGACTTCAAAAAAAGGAGGAGGTTCTCAGTTCGTCGGAATCTTTTTTTATGTATTTTACTGGATTACTCTAAGACAGCTGGATCAACACCGTTTTTTTTTTTTTTGTTTGAGTTGTGTACTTTCAGTGGTCCCATATACATTTTTAATAACTTTGCTTAGGTAGTTTTTGAGTTATCTTCAATAATACATATTTTTCCCACTTAGTCTATGTGGATGATGTTATAACTTCCTGTCACTGTTATTTACATAGCAGCTAGTGGTATTCAAATTTGTGTGGGATAGGTACCACAAGTAAAAAGAGAAAAACCTTTTTACAAAAAAAGAAAACCTATTATTTAGTTGAATAAAATTTTTAATTTGCCAAATCAGGTTAATTTTATTCGCCTCAATTTTCGTCGAAGATTTTTCATTGTCATTCAAGTAATAATTGTTGGAAAACCTGGTCAGATATAATGCTGAAACCTTCTAAATACAGATGCATAAATGTTAGTAACTCCCTTTAGCGAAAGATTGCGTAGGAATGTACCCTGAACAAGGTTTGTTTACAGTTTCATGAGATACATTTGCTTTAGACTATAGTTTAACCGTCTACTGAAAAATCAGATCTACTTTCAACAATAAAAATATTTCTAACAGATCCAACTGACGGTAAGCGAAGACGGCATAGTAACGGTGGTGGAACCGGCTGGCACAAAGATGGTCGATAAGGAGGAACTCCACGAGGCCATCAAGATGCCCAACGACCACACGCTCACCGTACACCAGCTGCAGCAAATAGTGGGACAACAGGTATACCTGCTGTAATGTTGTTTGTTCTCATTGAACCTTGGTGTTGTCAATAATTCTTGTATGTTTAACCCTTTGTGTGTATGGAATTTCTAAAGGCATAACCTGAGAAGATAAAGGGTTTTCAAACCCCCCACAATATGTCGTGGCTCTTACCTTACACCTCGTACCTATCATCTTGATAATGTAGTTTCCATTATGAACTTTGATGGCACAATTAATCTTTCGCAACAAACTTGTACTGTAGAAAAACAGCAATTCGACTAGCTGTGAGTTTACCATCCAAACCTGCCAAATGCTGCTTGTAAGCTTGAAACTATCAGCAATCTTTGGAGTCAGAATCTATCTTGACGGCGGTAGAAAAAGTATAAGCCCAAACCTAAACTTACCTTGTCCTATTAGGTCATAGACAGCGTAGTACGCATAGAGCAAGCGACCGGTGAGCCGGCCAACATCCTAGTGACCCACAATCCTGATGGTACGACCTCCATCGAAGCCAGTGCCGCCGACCCTCTCATTGTCAAGGACGAGAAAAGTGCTAACAAAATGGAGACCGCTCAGTTCGCAATACCTGCTGAGATAAAAGATATAAAGGGAATTGATTTGAAGGTAAGTCTTTTAGTTTTCACTGAGAGGAGGCGAGAAGTTCAAGAATACGCCAATCAGAACATTTGAAATCCACACGATTTTTCTCTGTCTTATAATCTGATTGGTCTATTCCTGCACTTCTCGTATCATCTGCAGCTCAGTAGAAACAGCCTAAACGCTTGAAACATACAACTGCTGTTTATATTAATTCATCAAAACAGTTTTCTCTTCATACATTCGGCAATCTTTACAACTGCGGATTCGTGAAGTCGTGATACACGTCGTTCAAGAAAGAAAGTTCATGTAGAATGTTTATGAACCACTGCAGTGTTATCATACAACTCTTCCTGGAGTCTTTCTAGATCAGATTTATAACCATCATCAACCTATAGCTGCTGAAAATCAAACTCCATTTATCTCGGAAATCTGATAGCCAAATGCAAAAATTACCGTAATTTCATGTCATATTTCTATTAAAACAGAGTGTAGGAGCCATGGGCATGGAAGGTGCAGTAGTGAAGATTTCAGCCGGCGCGTCAGAACATGACCTCCACGCGATGTATAAAGTCAATGTAGAAGATCTATCACAACTGCTTGCTTACCATGAAGTCTTCGGAAAACTTAATTCAGAAGGCCAGCAGCAGCAGGCAAAGGTAAGTTTTTTTCAAAAAGTCAACTGTCTATCGATCTTTTTTACTTTACCGTTTATTATACAGGGCGTGCGCCATTCTAATATAAACCTTCCGTCAATGTTCATAAAAGTCACCTAACGCGCGCTAATGTTTTGCAACAGCTCTACCGTTATCTACTTTATTGATTTGTTAGTGAATTTGTGTCTAATATAATCGTTTTATAACAATACTGTATACCTTGATTTCTCTTATTGCTACAAAGGTTTAAAATAGTTCCTGCGTATATTTGACGAATTCACTTATCTAGAGCAAAATTTTCCACGTTTTTCGACCCAATTACGATTATGCTTCTTTTAGGTTATAAGCGAGGTGGAAGTAGAAGTGGAAGCCGGCACCAGCGCGGCTATGGCTGAAGCAGAATCCTCGCCCGGCCACCACTCATGTGATATCTGCGGGAAAATATTCCAGTTCCGATACCAACTTATTGTTCATAGGTATTGAAAATATACTATAATCAATTTTATTTTCCTAATTCAGCGTTTTTATATGTTTTATCTTAAATATTTTGTGTGCAGGCGTTATCACGGCGAAAGTAAACCATTCACGTGTCAAGTTTGTGGTTCCGCATTTGCAAATCCTGTTGAATTGTCAAGGCATGGAAAATGCCATCTTGGTAAGAAATCCCAACCTTCCTTTCCTAACTCAACCATTTTATTCAATGGTTTTGCTGTAACCTAGCTTTTATTTGTTTAATCCAGCCGGAGACCCGAACGAAAGACACGCCAAGAGAATGGCACAAGATAAGCCATACGCTTGCACAACTTGCCACAAAACGTTCTCCCGTAAAGAACATTTGGACAATCACGTTCGAAGCCATACTGGAGAAACTCCGTACAGGTACTTAAAGATAACACTCTTGCAGACCTAATAATAATAATCGCTAAGAAATAACAAGATCGCTTTTAGCGATAAGACCGCCCATTGTGTCACCCTATGTTAAACGTCTCTTTTTTATGGTGTACATAATACAGAGTATTCATTTCTATAATACCAGCCTATTATTGCCCCACTGCCGGGCAAAGGTACAGCAAACGCCTCTCTTGCTTACCTATTAAAAAGTATTGACATCATGCGAGACCATAGTCGCAGCCCTTTAGCAAGTCTCTGCTCAAATTAGGTCGTCTGAATGGACAGGTGTTAAACACACTAATGATAGTCGTCTTTATTGTGATAATTGGCGCTGTTATTTTACGTATGCATGCAGTCAACTCGAAACAGGATCAATTACTCAATTCTATTCTAAATACTTTAATTTATTCGGCGTCCTTATTCGATGCACACAAAATTACTGATATTTCAAAACTTGTTATGCTGGGCCTACATTGTCGTGTTATCGCGATGTATTCTTCGCGCGCTCTCTGTTGCTCAGCGAGACAGCGAGAGAGAGCTCGCGAAGTTTAGTTCGCGATAACGCTACAAGCATTACGATTGCATCTATCAATTAAGACGATATAATAAACCTAATCTATTGTATACAGATGTGAATTCTGCGCGAAGACTTTTACGCGCAAAGAGCACATGGTTAACCACGTACGAAAACATACGGGCGAAACACCGCACCGATGTGATATTTGCAAGAAGAGTTTCACCAGAAAAGAGCACTTCATGAACCATGTTATGTGGCACACAGGTACGTTAAACTCCTAAAAACTTACTTCGATAAACAGTTCTATCGATTTGCAAACTGATATGGAATTCCGTAAAAGTTCTATTGACATATTAAATGCTGATAACAGTTTGCACGTGTTTTTTTTCACGTCCATATACGATTAGTCGACAAGCTAGGCGTTTTACCGTTCAATGGGCGTATGGGTTTAACCACGAGTTATTTATTAACGCATTTTATGTTAGTCAGATGATAGATATAGCTATTGTTTAAATATTGCCTGTTTTTTATTAAATCAGACTATTATTTATGACACTAATAGTATTATATTATTTGTCTATCGCTTTACTTTTTGGCTAAAATATTAATTAAAATTTACTTTTTCGACTATTTTGTATTGGCAATATTATGGGGATGTGAAATGTTCAGAAGATTAAAACCATAAACTTCCGAACGTAAATCAAAAGAGCATTACTTTTAAGAGGGGTGCACGTTCGTACTTTCATTGGTTACCGGAGGCAAGGCGGGGCGAACCACGGTTCTCTTGATTTTTATTCATAATGGCCCATTTGCACACTGTTTTCGAATGCAATCATTCAAGCCGACCAACCCTGTTTAATAGATGCATTGTTAGAACAAAGAACCTTTGTTATAAAAATGGTAAAATTTATTAACATCATTTCAAAGGTCCCCACCCAGTATCTCGGTCCGTAACCAGACCTTAACCGTATCGGCACTTGCAAAAAAATATAGTTTGTATGGATTACTATGCGTTGGCGGAAGACCAAGCACGGTAATGACTTGCCGCTCCGGAGACATGACGTAGCCAGGTGGTACTGTCAGTCAGCGACCCGCGCACGTCGTCTGCTTAGTGCGGAGGTAGGAACGGTTACCTAACGGCGCGGCGTACAAACGCTTCTGAACCCATAAACTCTGACGCCAACTTCTGCAACTTCTGTGACGGCTACATTACGGTCCGGTTACGGACCGTGATTATGGGTGGAGAACCTAAAACAAAATGTTTTCATAATGTTTGTAGTAATTTCGGAATTTTTAGTTTGTAACATGATTTGTTTTCTTTGTACGGAATACCCAAGCCTGCACCAGAACCATGGGCTGATCCAGGGGTGCAGAAAGTAGAATAATGATTGAATGATTCAACTATCTATCCAACACTTGATGTTTAACTGTGTAACTAATTAAATCTTGACTAATACAATCTCCCTTAAATTCCACCAAACTAAGCTTGTTACTAACACTAAATCGGGAGATAATTTTTTACTTTCAAACTAAAGAGACAAACTAAATGTTTCGAGCAATATAGTTGCATCATTGAATGATAACATTTTATTTTCTGCTCCACCCAAATAGGTGAAACGCCGCACCATTGTACAATATGCGGCAAGAAGTATACTAGGAAGGAGCATTTAGTGAACCATATGCGATCTCACACGAACGATACTCCGTTCCGATGCGAACTGTGCGGCAAGTCGTTCACGAGAAAGGAACACTTCACCAATCACATACTGTGGCATACGGGTTAGTATAGTTTTGATTATGCAGCCAGTGAAACAGGTACTGCTCCAAAATAAGTAGTTTGCTGTGTTGTTGACTACGACCCTGTGGACTGCTCCTGGTGCTAGGCTTGGAATTTCCAGATGTTCAATTTACCTTGATGTTTCTTATCCATTTTTGTATCTGACTAACTGAAGTAATAAATTCTAAGTTGTGTTTTTTTTTGTAACTCGGCTTATGTGTGTAATTAATTACTATTTAAGAACTATAAAATATAATGAGTGACTGTAGACGCTCTTATATGTCTCGCGTATTTGACACGCAACACACAGTATGCTGTCGGCAACAAACTTCATATAAGTAACGTTACTCTTACGCGTGACATAACGTTGTTGAAGACATTTCAAATTGACTAAATAATATTCATGTTGAACTAACCATGCACTCAATATCCAACAATATTCGTACACCATTACAGGAGAAACCCCTCACCGCTGCGACTTCTGTTCCAAAACATTCACACGTAAGGAGCATCTCCTCAACCACGTTCGTCAGCACACGGGCGAATCGCCTCACCGGTGCAACTTCTGCAGCAAGTCATTCACACGGCGAGAACACCTTGTCAACCACGTACGACAACATACCGGGGAAACGCCCTTCCAGTGCGGATACTGTCCTAAAGCGTTCACAAGGAAGGATCACCTCGGTAATAAGGCTTTTTGTTACGACTTGTATGATTTTTACTCCCTTTTCAATGTGAAACTTAATACAGTAAGACACTATCTCTACTGAGGACTATTTCGACCCTCAGAAGCCCATTTACAATGCTGCCATAGATCAGAAAACACTTTGGTTATGCACAAAACGTTTTCATACATCAAATTGAGGAAATATAAATTAATTATGTTCCAATTTTTATTGCTTGGTGGTTATAGTTTGGTAAGCTCGTTAGGCTACCTCACTTCAAAGCTAAAGTAACTTGTTCTACAATGTTTCAGTGAACCACGTCCGTCAGCATACAGGCGAATCCCCGCACAAGTGCTCGTACTGCACAAAATCCTTCACTCGCAAGGAACACCTGACGAATCATGTGCGACAACACACGGGCGAGTCTCCTCACCGATGTACTTACTGCGCGAAGTCCTTCACGAGGAAGGAACACCTCACCAACCACGTTAGGTATGTTATGTGTGCAGTATGGGACGTGTACTTTGTGACTAGAGTATTGTTCATTCAACCAATTTTAAATGAGATGGTTGAAAGAATTTCGTAAAAACGAATGCCATGTAAAGAGCGCGAGCTCGCGTACGTAATTGAAACCTGATGTCAATCATTCAAAAAAATCCCACGACATGCGCCCGTGATTTGCAAAGATTATAATAATTGTAGTATTAGAATTTTTGTAATGATATCTTTAATGATATCTCATGCTTTTATTGTAATGTGTGTCTGTACCTATATACTCTTGGCGCAAAGTACTATTGGTGTTTTTTATTATTCGTATCATAATGCCAATTTCGGTGTTTCGTTTTAACTAAATATTATTTCGTAGTTTATTAACATACAATGCTGTGCTACAATCTACTGCCAATGTTGCCACAGTAAGCAGTACTATAGACCGTCTGTTGTAGATTGATTACCCCCCACCTGCCTTAGACGCATGTCTTTATAACTTAGTCGCATGAAAATAGTATAAATCTTCTTTCTTATAATAATAAAAAGGTAAGGTCTTTGAGATTTATATTTCTATAAATCAAACCACTATCAACGAACCTTACAAAAATCAGTATCTCGAAACTAGAGTAATCTCAGACGGCATTTGTGTGAGGTTTCCCTTACATTATGTAGCACAGCATTGTGCATTCCGATTTGGGTTGTACAGGAGTATGTTGTTCTATCCGTTCCCTTCCTCTTGCGGTAGCGACGGCGGTAGTACTAATTGGCATGTTGTTACTAATTATGGAATCGGAATGTACTCTGTTGCGCAGACAGCACACGGGAGAAACGCCACACAAGTGTACGTACTGCCCGCGGGCCTTCGCGCGCAAGGAGCATCTCAACAACCACATCCGACAACACACCGGCGTCACGCCGCACGCCTGCTCCTACTGCAGCAAGAGTTTCACAAGGAAGGAACATCTCGTCAACCATGTTCGGTATGTAAACAGATACTAATTTTTTTCGTAAAGCTAGGATGGCAACAATGCGGATTCAACACCAGTTTTCAACCCACGACACGTTCATCGCGACGTTGTTTAGAAAAATTATGAACAGTTCCATCATATAAAAACACACTGCGTGCGTCGCAATGTGTCTTTAGAGCTCAGAACGCTTGAACGAAGTCTGTCTGCAATAGCCCTTCTGGATTGCGTTTTATACCTTTCATTCACGGCTGGCTATAAAACATTTTATGCCGTGCCGATACGATTACCGCAACAAGAGACAATAACTTGAGTCTAACATTAAAGTTTATTTTAACTTATGATAAAATTAAAATAATTATAATAAATATTGCAATTTTCACAATCAGAATTTAAAAAATAAACAGCTTCCGGGGATTAATTCCACACGTTGTTTACAGGCAACACACGGGCGAGACTCCGTTCAAGTGTACGTACTGTTCAAAGTCGTTCTCTCGTAAGGAGCACCTCACGAACCACGTGAACCTTCACACAGGAGAAACGCCCCACAAATGTCCCTTCTGCACAAAAACATTTTCCAGAAAGGAACACTTGACCAACCACGTCAGGTATGTATTTAATATTGAACTTTAGTTTACTGTTTTATGGATTTACTTGGCAGATTGTACATCACTTTAGTATGATATTACTGCAGTGACTAAACTGCCAAGTTGTCAACAGCACACCACTTCTTGTAGAATCCCTTAGTTGCTTTATTCGTCACGCACAGCATTGAATGTGTTAGATAATGATTGTTGTGAATGTAGAAAACTTAGAAATAATAATAATTGTATCAACTTTATTATATCAATGGTTTCTTTTCTGATAATCATTAGGATTCACACGGGCGAGTCTCCGCACCGTTGCGACTTCTGCCAGAAGACGTTTACTCGTAAGGAGCACTTGACAAATCATCTGAAGCAACATACCGGCGATACCGCACACGTCTGCAAGGTGTGCTCGAAGCACTTCACCAGGAAAGAACATCTTGTCACACACATGAGGTAAGTAACCAATCTTCTTTACCACTCTTTCAACCTCGCTCCAACCTGTATCTTTTCAGAAAATAAGCAAGCAAATAAGTTTATTAATAAATAAATGTGCCGGGGAAATAAGACCTAACTTTGAATAGGTAGCTTTTGTGGATGTTCTATCCTATTTGTGTTGACAAAATCTACTCATCACAATGTTTTTTCTAATGAGTTGTATTGCAATATGTGGTTAGCTAGTGACCTCGACAATTGATCATATTAGTTATTGTTATTAGTAATCAACTGTTTGTTTTATTTATTTTATCTCGATGGTCCTAGTTTATCATTTATAACTTCCAGTTACAACTATATGTAAGCGGGCACGCCCTTTATGCCTGGAGGCTTTTTATTTAGATATTTAGTTTTTTATTTCGGCCTGAGTATATTCTCGATAATTTTGTTTGGTATATTGGCGTGAGAGAATTGAGCTATCCAATCCAATATTTTTTACAAACAAACACAAATTTTACCTCTTTATAATATTAGTATAGTTATAGATGGAAATTATAGCCGATAGTCATACCAAAAGTAACTGCATCTTGGCCTACCTAGGGGTTGTAACAACATAGCCCCAACTTTTATTATAATTATCAAGAATATGTTACTTACCGCCATTTTTATAACCTTGCCAGGTCACACAGTTGTGGCGAGCGTCCATTCAGTTGCGGCGAGTGCGGCAAATCTTTCCCGTTGAAAGGCAATCTACTATTCCATGAACGATCACATGCCAAGAACAATGCTAATGCCGCCAATAAGCCGTACCGATGTGAAGTCTGCTCCAAGGAATTCCTCTGTAAAGGTATGTGTTGATCACTTTAATATTGTGATGTTCAAAATACGGCAAGTTTCTTAATAATCTTGGGCTAAAATGAATTTTACTTTCAGGCCATTTGGTGTCTCATCGGCGCACACACGCGGAATGGGTAGAAGGTGCCGCGACTGGCGAAGCACCCGCTGAAACAGAAGACTGTACTGATAATAAGTGTATCAAAGTTGAGCCAGAACGAACTGAAAGAAAACATGAAGTCAGGTCTGTATAACGTTTTGTATAGAGCAGACAGTATCCCTTGTGGACCAAACAGTTACGGAAAATACTTTTCTAAGTTTAGTACCAATCACCAACTAACCATCACGCACCAACCAAACCAACCAACCATTAACCATTTGTAATATAATTTATTGTATAACAGGACGACAGTCGAAACGAGACCAGCTGAGACCAATGTCGCACAAAGTCAACCAAACACAGCTACTGTGATGATAACCAATAATCAAGTAAGTGTTGCACCTTTTTTTTTTTTTCTTCTGTATTAATAAGAACTGACGTTCTTAGTTATTGATTACAATCTAGCCTAATAGACTAATAAGTAATTTGACTCTAACTTAATATTTTACGACATAGATTATGTTATAACTAAGAATAATGTCAATTTGCACTTTTACACAAGGTCAATTTCGATGCACTTTCTTAGGGTCTGATAATTTATAAAAGACTTTGTTCATGTGTCACATGTATAGCACAGCATTGTTACTATTTATTATTAATTCGCTATTTACACACTACACTAACTCAAACGGTTTAGTTCTGTTTAGCCTACGTACTATGTCTGTGTTGTCTAGCAGCTGAGTTGCCTCAATATTCACATGTCGATGGAGTCTGTGTTCGTGGGCTTCAGCAAATTTTTGAATGATGGTGGTGACAAATTCTATTTTAAGATCACGGTGGAGGTCGTCATATCTAATGTACCATGGCTCATTTACAGCATTCCAGAGTACTTTGTTTTGGAATTGTTGAATTATTTTGACGTTGCTTTGTTTAGTACAGCCCCACAGTTGGATGCCATACGTCCAAATTGGCATAAGAATATGCTTGTATAATATAATTTTGTTATGTATTGATAGGCAGGATTTCCTTCCGAGTAACCAATACATACTTTTATAACGTATTTCGAGTTCCTCTGTCTTTTCTGTCTGAGTCTTTTCTTTTTGACGTGAGATTTCCAACGCAGTTTGGCGTCAAGAGTTATGCCAAGGTAATTTGGCTGTGGTATTTATATAGATTGGGGTGTAATCACAGTGTTTATTAGTGAAGTCAATATGAATTGATTTTGATTCATTCAGTTTGATCTTCCACTTTTGTTTCCAGTCATAAACTTTGTTCACAGCTAGTTGAACTTTTTCGACTGCTTCTTTGTAGCTTGATCCGGTAGCCATAATAGCAGTGTCATCTGCAAAGGTCGCAATGGTGTTGTTTTCCAGCTCTGGGGTATTGCATGTGTATAGTAAGTACAGGATTGGGCCTAACACACTTCCTTGTGGTACCCCACCTTTTATAGTTTTTAGCTCGGAATATGCATCCTCTTGCCTTATTCTAAACATTCTGTTACTTATATATGATTCTAGAATGTCTGCAAATTCTGGAGGTAGTATGCGTCTGAGTTTAAATACCAGACCCTCATGCCAAACTTTATCAAAAGCTTGCGCGACATCAAGGAATACGGTGGCGCAGACTTGCTTGTTTTCGAGTGTTTTTTCAATAATGTTAGTTATTCTGTGTACCTGGTCTATTGTAGAGTGTTGGTCCCTGAAGCCAAATTGATGGTTTGGTTTTAGGTCTTTTTCTTCTATTATTGGCTTCTTTAACCGTCTTAATAACAGTTTTTCAAATAGTTTCGATAATACGGGCAACAGGGAAATGGGTCTATATGATGATGCTTCATGGGGTGGTTTCCCAGGCTTCGCGATCATAATGACTTCAGCAACCTTACATGAATCAGTTACATGTTTTAGCATAAATGCAGCATTGATAAGTCTGGTCAGCTTTACTATGGCTTTGCGCGGGAGGTGTTTTAAAATTTCTCCTGTTATGAGGTCGTAACCCGGGGATTTCTTTTAGCAAATGTTGATCTTCTTTAGGAGTCACAAGTCGAATGTTTTGACTTTGTGCTCTCATTGGGTTGAAAAGTGTCTTCTAAGTATTGGGCAAACGTAAACGCTTTTTGTTCATTGCTTATAGCCCATTTTCCGTCGCTGTTTGTGATGGGCGGTATTTGCATTATCGGCCTTTTTAGTTTGCTTGTCGCTATCCAAAGAGAGAACTCCGTTGATTGGTCGTTGGTTAACTGCACAAGGTTAGCATTCAGACATTCATCCTCAAATTGTAGAATTTTCCTCTTTAGTCGTTTAGTTGGTTATTTAATAATGTTTTATCCCACGGGCATCTTGTTTGTTGCCACCGCTTGCTTTGCTTTCTTTTCTCAGATAGTAAATTCACAATTTCCTTGGGATAGATATGTCCCTTATATTTACGTTTTAACTGTGCGTATTGTGCCACGCACATTGTTGGATATTAACAACATATTTGTTTACTTCTGAGTCCAGTTGATTCTGATTTTGTAACGGAGATTTTAAGTCGGTAATATTATTCAGATCAAGGGCAAAACTGTCCCAATCTGTAGAATTATTAACCAGGGTTAAAAGGCTTTCTCTTAGTAGGATTTTTTGACTAAGTTTTAAGATAATCGGGGAGTGGTCCGAATTCATGTTATAACCGTCCTCCAAATTAACGTAATTGGTGGATATATTTTTGCATATGAAAAAGTCTATAAGATCCGGTATTTTCTGGTGGTCAGTTGGCCAGTATGTTGGTTTGCCTATGCTCATAACTTCACAATGTGAATTTTTAACTGCATTTAAGAGCTGCCTTTCCTTTGTTGTAGTAAGTCTTGAGCCCCCGTGCGTATGCTTGGCATTGAAATCGCCGCCTAGGATGAATCTCTGGCCTAGAAGTTCAAAGAATTGTAAATATCGCTCTTTTCTTATCATGTGCCTTGGAGGACAGTATATGGCTGCTATCGAAATGTGACAAAATTTGGTTTTAACAGATACTGCCACGGCTTGAATGTCTGGTTCTTCAAATATACTTTGTTCGTAATTATTGATATTTTCTTTGATTATAACCGCGCTACCTCCTCTGGCGGAGTTATCAGAGTGGAGCGAATTATATACCTTGTATCCTCTAAATTTGAGGAAAGAATGGTTTGTGAAGTGCGTTTCGGAGATCAAACACACGTCTATATTTTCTATGTCTAAGACTGCCTGTAACTCATTCTTATGTTTGCACCTGAATAACAACATTATCAATTAGTCTGCAGCATTTACATAAAATTTAAACAAGTTAGAAGCTAATCAAGTACATGTTGACATATTTTGTGTAACTAAAAAATAATATGACATTGTGTAATTTGCAGCAAGTGCGCGCGGCGACCGTGAGCGCCGTGGGTGCGGTGGGCGCAGTGGGCGCGGCGGGCGCGTTGGGCGCGGCGGGCGCGGTGGGCGCGCTGGGCACGGTGGGCGCCGTGGGCGCGGGCGGCGCGGCGCCCACATTCGCGCCGCACCACGCCGGCGCCAACATCGCGCACCACCCCGTGACCGTCAACTACTAGCATACGGCCCTCTCTCTGCCCACGCTCGAGGAAGCCACGCAGCAATGTCTCTGACACAGTTAACCCCCTCCAGCCCTTGTTAGCCAGAGATATAAAGGACAGTGAGAGCCCAAAGACTAAATGAACTGACAGTGATTACTGGACTTAAGTTGTTGACGACTTTATGAACCATTATGTGGAATCCAAAGTAAATTGGTTTGATTTTTCCGTAACTTTGTAGGTATTCTGGTGCATAATCATTATCCATTTTAAAATTCATAGTGATAGAAGAGTCTTTCAGATACAAGAGTTTAGACTTGACTATATTTATATTTAATGTCCATCGCAAATATCAAGATATATGTAAATGACTTATATATATTTTTGTAAATAAAACTAGAGCCATGTAAATCTAATGTTATGTTTATTCATACTTCACAGTTACTAATTAAATACAGCCATGTTTAACTATTTAAACATAGCTTGAAGTAATTTTGAATATCACTTGTTATTTCAATCAATGTAGTTAAACATTAGCATAAACTTATTTTATTTTTTATTAAATTATCGTGATTACTCATAGGCAGTTCTTTTTTTCAGTCAGTACTGTTTTATCACAACTAATACACATCTTAATTATTTTTAGTCTGTTAGTTTTAAATGGTTACCAGAATCATGTTTTTCAATAAAAACTGCACATAACCAATTTTTGCTTTGTGTAAATTATGCATTATAATATGTATTTCTCTTCGTGGATTTAAAAATTACTATTAACTTACAAGTTATAAAAAAATAGTGACATTCCTTTTTGATTCAATATGTGCAAATCATGTGTGGTTAAGAAAATACTTTCAAAGTAACTTAATATTTGATTTTTTAAATTTTATTGTGGCACCCGTTTTTCGAGCGGTTGGTATGAAATCTCATTTTATGTATCAATATATTTATAAACCATTATAAAATGAGTTACTCGATTTACGAAACAGGGACCAGAGATCAAGGCGAGATTATAAATTAAAATAAATGCTAACCCTCTTGCAGCTTCCCAAGAATTTATATACCTTTTGGTTATTATGAACCAATAAAAACTTATTTTTACGCGCAATCATGTTCAATGGGATATGCCGAATTTTAAAATATTACTTGTGTCCAGCTTAGATAAATAATATTCTTTGCCATGTATGTACAGTACAAGTGTGATAAATCTGTTTAAACTTTTTTTTATGAGAATGTGTATAGAGGTAATACGGTGATTGTATCGCTTAGCTTAGTGAAACTACGAGCACGCGAAGTGGTGTTATAATCACTTCCGTGGTTATTGTAAACACGCCGCTTGTAATAAAATATTATATATAGCCTGTATTTACGTGTACATAGATAGTTCTAATTATATAGTTGTATTCTGTAGAAAAGTTAAGACTACTAAAATATCATTTATATTAATATTTGGCTGGATTGATAACTGTTATCTTATGGAAAGCTGGGAATATACGATTCAGAATCGTGGTGTAGAAAGATTTTCTTTATAAGGTGCGATGACTCATTGAGATAATTTATATCACAGCCAAAGGGTAACTTATCTTCAATGGTGCCACGTTAATTTATATTTTATAGGAAATCTAAATCCTTAGACACAATAGTATGTACTAAAATCTAAATTATGTTCAATAATTTGATATGAATGAGATTAAAAAATGAAACTAACTTTTGTTTTCTTTTCCCACTCTGTTCACGCGGCAATCTTTTAAGTTTGTATTTCTAGAAAAAACAAAGTTATCACTGCGGTTGAGATTCAATTATGTGTTTACACGTAAATATTTTGGTCAATATTTTAAAACTAGTGGCACAGCTTTCCTAGCTGACTGATAGCTGAGAAGAAATGCCGAAACAAACTCACCTGTAACTGATGAAGTAAATGGCGGCAGGTCACGGCAACAATCAACGACATACTCCTTAAACTTAGGGGGAAGATATATAAAACAACTAGCGACCGGCTCCTGCTTCGCAAGGTTAATTAACAATTAAAATTAATTAAATTAAAATTAATAATATAATAATATAAATTTTTATTATTATTTAATTTAAATTTAATTTAGGTAATTTGACAAAACGTCGAGACTTCTTAGTTTTACGTTACTTTAATATCTTCTTCTTTTCCTGTGTGTGAGAGTTTAAAAGCCGCCCATGGGCCTCTGACTTGGCTTCACATGCCGTCGAGAAATATCTCTCAGGCATGCCGGTTTCCACACCATGTTTTCCTTCACCATTTTTAAAGCAAGTGATACAATACGCACATGATTCCGAAAAGTCAGACGCGAGTGCCTTGGGATCGAACTAGAGTCCTATGACTTGGCAATCCGAGGGTCACACACCACTAGGCTATCACTGCTCTCTAACTTTAATATTAACGTACTAAACACTTATACCTTCCGGAATAAATTCTCTAAACGATAGTGAAAACATCATCAAAATCTGTTTCGTGGTTTAGAAGAAAAACGCGGACATACAGACAAACACGAAATGCTACTTTAATTTATAATATGTACCTATAGATAGTTAGACCTGCTGTCTTGTATGGATCAGAATGTTGGGCTCCAAAAGGGATGAGTGAAAGGCAATTGCACGCAGCTGAGATGAGGATGCTAAGAGAGATGTGTTTGTGTGGTATTTGACAGGATGTGTTTGATATGAAATGAGTAGGTAAGTACATAAATGAGGAAGTCTGAAAGTGGCACCGGTGACTGAAAAGTTGAGTGGGAATCGGTTGTCATTATAGGTAATGCGGAGGAATGTGGAAAATGTCGTGAGGAAAGTTTTGATTTTGAATGTTTTTTAGCTTTATGAGTAGGGGAAGACCATAAATGTAAGAAAGAAGTGGGGAAGACCAAAGAAACGACGGATGGGCTGTGTGAAAGATGATATGGTTAGAAAGGGGGTGACCGCCGAGATGACGGGTAATAGAGAAGTATGGAAGAGAAAGACATGTTGGGCCGACCACTAATAAATTGGGATAAGGACATGAGAATGATGATAGTGCAAATAGTCTTATACTTAAATTACTGTTATATGACTGTGTGTAACATCCAGACGGGCGGACATAACGTAGGGTCTCTACAAGTTATCGAGTAAAGTCGATTAACTAATAAAATGTCCCTACTTGGATAAGTAAAAGTTCCATAGTCAAATATGTCGAGCCAATGATTTAAAACTAGGTGTATTATAACTGCACATTTGGGAGTGGCGCGAGGACGCGAAACGCCGGGGCGTAACTCCGCTGCCGCGAGAAATCACGGCACAGCGGACAGAACTCCGGCTCTCATGGCGCCATGGTGAGTGCGATTGTCGCAAACCAGTGCTGGGCACCCCAAAATTGCGGCGATAAGTCCCCTCTTTGAGGAGTTGCTAGAGAGGCGCCACGGCGTCCTCACCTTCCGCCTGACGCAGGTCCTCACCGGACACGGTTGTTTCGGGAGGTTCCTGTTCCGCATAAGGCGGGAGGAAACGCCCGGGTGTCACCACTGTGTGGATCGCCCGGAGGACATGGTGGAGCATACGGTGGAGGTCTGCCCGGCTTGGGCGGGGCACCGCCGTGTCCTCATGGAGGCGATCGGCGGCAGTGATCTCTCGCGTTCCGGCCTTGTACAACCATAGCCTGGACGCTATGGTACGGAGCGAGAGGGCGTGGGAAAGCCGTCACCTCCTTCTGCGTAGAAGGAGGCGGAGCGCGTGAGGGAGGCAAATTTCACGCCCTCATGCCCATAGCCGCCGCATGAGACGCCATGAGCGTCGGTAATCGCAGGCCGATTCCCGGCCACCGTAGGCGCGTGCTTACGGACGGTGAGCAATGGGTAGCTCGCCGTCCGATAAGGACCAGGCCCGGGTCGACGGCGCGTTGTGTTCCACGCGCGCCACAAAGAAATGTCAGCACAACTGACGGGGTCCGCTAGGACCGATGCCTGAGTCGCGGGAAAGTCCGAAAGGGATACCGTGGCCCTTGGCAATGTACAGGCAACTGAAGGAACACGGGTGGGTTTTAGTCAGTTAGAGTCTGACGCGCCCTCCCGCTCCGTCCAGAGCGGGAGAAGTTATTTGATAATCCCACCCAAAAAAGGTGCATGTTATTTAGGTCCATGTTTAGGTTCCCTCATTTAAATATTTTTTGAGACAGGATATCTTCCAATACAACGGCAAAAAATAACTTGGTTTTCAGTTTCTTTGAGAAATACTATGGAAGTACAAACTTACTTTTGCTGTCGATAAAATCAATATTGTGCATGTGTTAATGTTCATCCCGACGATGGAACCCTTCAATGTTAGTCCGAAAAGAATTAATTGACCGGTTGTTACATATACTTATACTGGGGCTACACTGTCGCATTATCGCGAACTATAGGTACTACGCGCGCTCTGTTGTTCAGCGAGACGTCGAGCGGTGTGTGAGAGCTCACGTAATTTAGTTCGCTTTATCGTGCCAATGTAGTAGTTATTTTAGTTCGCGATAAGGCGACAATGTAGTCCCAGCAATGCCCAGCCTTATAATTATCAACATCAATCTACCATCATGGACAGGACGATTGTAGTGAAAATGAGGATGAACTTTCTGAGATTTATTGCCATTACATCCCTGCATATAGTAATGCTGAGACTACATTGTCGCGATAACGCGAAGTATACTTCGCAGAGCAAGAAGAAGCATAGAGCGCGCGAAGTTCGCGCGCACTCTGTTGCTCAACGAGACGTCGAGCCGTGTACGAGAGAGTTTAGTTCGCCTCGTCGCGACAATGTGGCTCCAGCATTAAGGGTTCCACTCCACCTCTAGAGCCCTGACCGCCAGTAGCTTATGTTTAACTGTTTTAATAATCAAAATAGAAAAGATAACAAAATGATAGTGCCAGTAGAGGAAAACTCACATTATGCTGGTCAGCTCCTATATACTTTGTGAGGGAACAAAAACAAACAGGTATAATTAAAAAAGATGTAGATAAGGAAAGCAATAATAAAATAATTAGATCTTCAATAAAAAATAAGCATTAGGATACATGTCCAAGTATTTATTTTTGTTAAAGTTCACCTATGTTTCCTTACATTATTTAGTATATTTGTATTTACAATAACAAAGTAAATGAAAAATCTATTAAAACTGGACTGATTCAAAAATATATTATACTTTAAAGCTTATATACATTCTGCACAAGTTAAGCCATTGCAGCAACTTTCGTTGGAACTTTTTTGGCTCTTTGAGGCTTTTCTGGTTCTCTTTCTTCTGTGACCTCTGGCAGCCTGTCTGCTGGCACATCCGGCAGCTGGTCACTCACATCTAGGATAGCCTCCAGTTCAGCTTCGACAGCATCATCATCCTCTTCAGTTAGTTGTCCAGAAATCAAGTCGTCTATTTCTCTCTGTTTGTCTATACCTTCTCTAGTTTCATCCAAAATCTTTTCTATTTCATCAATATTTAAGATATCATTCACCTTTTTCAGAGCTTCATTTCCAGTCCTCAAACCATCAAGCACCTGGAATCAAATATAATAAGTTGATAAATCTAAGTAACAAAAAGCTTTTTGTACTTGCCATAGCCAGTTTTTTATTGATGTTTAATGTTATCCACTACGTAGGTAACTGTTTTGCTACCTCGTAGCCATACAGTTCCTTGTTGAATTGATCTAAAAAAATCTTAACTTTCCATACTGGCACACTTAACTGCTTAATCAAAAAAGCGACTTATTTACGTACCTGGACTTCGACTTGTGCAAACTCCAGATCATGAGTAAGCTGTTCTAATTTTTCCAATTGGGTATCTGTGTTTTGTAGAAGTTTCTCTTGATATTTTTTCTTTTTCAAAAGTAGTTTCGCTCTATCACGTTTCCCTTCGTCTAAAAGTTTCTTAGCTAATTGTCTGTCTCTCTCGAGATTAAGTTCTATTTTCTTTTGGTATTGCTTTAACTTGTCTCTCTGTTGTTTCAACTGAAGAACAGCCTTATCTTGTTCTGTCACTCTGCTTACAGGTTTTTTATGTTTACCGAACAACGAACCCATCTTTAAGATGCTATACTATGCATGTGTAGAATGTATTGTTTAGTACTAACTATCTACACAAAGGTAACTTACATTTAACTATTGTTTTGTTGATTTTTTTCACCAATTAACCGATTAATTACACCAGACAATTAAACTGACACGACACTGACAGCTGACAGACAAGTGATGAAGTGACATTTACAGAGCATGTAACTTGTGACAATTAATAATATTATTTGTACATCATTCTTAAATATAATATACATCTAACACTAAAATATATAAATTATGTACAAGTATATAGAGGAAATAAAAACTAAAAATAAAATTAAGGTAGAGCTCATTGGGCATCAAAAAATTCATCCTCGTCGCTGTCAGTTGGAAAAGTGCCCAAAAGGCTGGCAGCATTGCCACGTTGGATGGCAATGCTGATTCTTTGACCTAAAAATTGGCCAGCCCTCTGGTCACGTGAAGAGTCGACCAACCGCTTGGCGATGTCCCGAAATAGTCGATGAGCACTCGGACCCCACGGCCCTAGTGTTTCAACCCCAAACGGCTCAAAAATATAGCTACCAATAAGGTTGTTATATTTGCGCCGTTTGAGGTTTTCCGCACCTGCAGCAGCCGCCCCAGCACAGCCCGCCGTGCTAGGAAGATGGGATGGCGCGAGGGTGTCGACGCAGGTTGCATCCCACACCAAAGGCCTACCCAACTTCCAAGGCATTATGGTCATTCCGTCTGGCCTCTTCCCATCGTCGCGTGCCAAGCCATTGGGTTCTAAAACAGCTGGCACCCCGGCGGTGACAAGAGCCCGACGGATGATGTCATTAATGCTTGCGTGCCGTGCCAAACGACCAGCGCTCTTGCTGCAGGAAAGGCCATGGTGTCCGATACGGTCGACTGCTTCACCGCACTGACAACGATGCGGAGCCCCGCAAGGAGCGCCCAATCGCAAACTTGTAGCGAGCCGGAAAGTGGTGTCACCCAGCATAGTGCCTATGTTGGGTGAAGGTAGTGCCTGAAGCCAGAGGCCCGATTCCCATTCTCCCACAGCCAATAGGCGGGCACGCTCAGCAGTGTTGGTGGACGTATTAATGAGGTTATTCCGTACCAACCTGCAGAGCGGCTCATCCCACTGTCTCTGGGAAGAAGGGTTCTCGGGCTGCTCCGTGTCCGGACAAGCCACTTTCCAGGCGTTCATCGCATCAGTAAAACACGGCACTTCAGAGTCAACCTGCGAAGCAGTTAAGATTCTTGTGGTTAACTTTTCGGTGCTGTGGACCGAGGACAGGAACGCCGGTAAGCTTACACTAGAAATTTTACGGACGCCGAGCCCACCAAAGCGAATGGGTAGCGTGGCTTGCAGCCACGCGCGGTCGTCCAATGCCACATTTATGATTGATGTTAGAGTGCTTCGAATGATTTGGTCGATTTTGTCTAAAAGGTGTGGCTTCTTCCATAAAGGGGAAGAGCGGAGAGAATACATAAAATTTGGACCGAAACAGCAGTATCTGATAAGGGTGAATGCCGAGTGTAAGTTGATTTTAGAAAGTCTATCCGAGATGTCGTTGAAATGTTTAATTTTTTCATCAATGAAAGGTGAAAAACTGTCTTCTAAAATTGGGGAACCTAGGAGGTGCAGTGAACTTTTTTCCAAAACTTTGATATCTGGGGCTATTAAATTGAATTTCTGTATAGTCGATTGTCTGTCGGTATTGTCACAAGGGTAAATTTCGCATTTTGAGTAGTTGAGGTCAAGGCCGATTAATTGAAACTGCTGCTTTAGGAATCGGAGATCTTTTAGAACAGTATCTACGTCGCCTCCTAGGGTCCCATCATCTAAATACCATACATTAAATTTTGAATTTAGTTGTTGTATTATGGGGTGAATAGCTAAACTGAAAATGACTGGTCCGAGGGGATCACCTTGTTGGCATCCGACTGCAGATTCCAAAACGTTGTCTCTGTAAAGTAATTTTGAAGGGTGCCTATAGCACTGCCACAAAAAGCCATAAATTTCTGGTAACTCCTTTTTTATTTCGGCCAACAGAATGTCCCTGTTAACGGAGTTAAAGGCGTTCTTGACGTCAACCTTGAGGATGACCTCACCTTTACCGGAGTTTAAAAAACTGGAAAGGGCATGTACGGCAGCCTCGCAGCCCCCTTTGGATCCAAAGCCAAGCTGTAGGGGCTGGAACTTGTTTTTTTAAAGTTTCACTGTATAATTTGCAGCATATTTTGGCTGCCGTACGCCTGTAGGTACACCCAATGGCAATGGGACGGATGCCACCATCCTTCTTGCGCAGGGCACATAAATTTGCCCCGTACAAGACATCGACGACGGCATTATTCACACCGCCGTTGAGCATCAGGTTAATTAGGGCCGCTAGCTCCTTCAAAAGTGACTCACCAGCTTCCCCGGCGCCTGAACTCAACAAGTCTTTTAAATGCTGAGGAGTCAGGCCGTCGAGGCCACCGGCGGAGCCACTTCGGAAGGAGCTCACGGCAGCAATTAGCTGGGGGGCAGTAACAGTGACAGGTGTTGAATCCGGATCAGGAGGGAGGGGGGGGTCAGGGAAGGTGAGACCATCGGCAGGCGCTGGATGTTTACTCTTCAGGGCTGAAATAGTGTCTGGAGAGTAAGGAGCCACCACATCGCTACTGAACAGTAGCCTGGCCGCTCCCCTGATATCACCTTCACTTAGTTTGGATTCTACATGTGAACATAAGCCTCTTCGTGAAGGGTTATTGGAAACAGCTAATTTTGGATCTGAAATAAGAGTCGAATTGATGCAATTATCTTTAATTTGGCTCGTTAAGGTTTTTTTGGTCGCCAAATTTTTTTGCACATGCAGAATCCTATAAGGGAATGTGAGTAATTGCTCCCAGGCACTTTGTGAGTTCTCCTGGGTCGCAAGACGGAGACATCGCGCCAAACTCAGTGCAACGGACCGTCTCGCGCCCCGGGGTACTCTCTTTAAAACTGGGGTAGAATTTTTGAATTTAGCCAATGTTTTCCACAAAGTTTGATCTGGAGGTGTTGATGTTGGGGATGTGGCTGGGGGGTACAAAGTTACACTATGAGATTTGTGGATCTTGCCATAGTGTATCCTCAGCCCCCGTTCGCCTTTAAAAAAGCGTGCCTGTGAGCAATGGGGACATCTCACCAGCTGGACATCAAGCGATGTGGCAGGTTGACTGGCACAGTTTCCGGCGTCGCTACGGCCGGCATAGATCATATAAAACAAAGCACTTAAACTTACCTAAAAAATAAATAAAAGTAAACTATATACAGACGCACTCTAGAGACGAAACCACGAATGATAAATAAACCAAAAATATTTTTTTCACTATATGCTAAATGTCACGTATTCACTGTCATATTTCGTTGACGGCAGCGGCGCAATCGCGCTCGCGGCCGGGGCACTGCGCATGCAGGGCGCCGCCGTCTCAACCGTTGCCAAGGTTGCTGGCGTCGCGTGTTCTTCGTTCTTGCCCCTTCCAGTGCCTTCTTTCCAGTTTCTTTCTCGCTTAGTCGAAGAAAATAGCTTGTGTTCCACAGAGTACTTTTTTTGTGTTCTATGGCGTCTGGCGATATTCACGTTACGTGTTTCATTTTGAGATGTTTTTCAAATCTGTTTTGTATACAGAACAGTAACTTTTCAGACGTTCTTCTTTTCTCAAAGCTTAAAAAAACTCAGGATCAAGCATATATTTAATTATTTTATTAAATTAAAATATATTTGTTGTGTTTGATTTTTGACAGATTTTTTTTTCCAAACACTTCCAATATAATTACCATGAATACAAATAATACTTGTGACATTCACATCACATCCACAGAACATTAGTCTACGAATTCACATCTGTTATTCCTTATAGTTCATACTAATTCCATAAAATACATTAATGACAAAGAAAACTAATGATACGACAAACTCGAGGTCCGTCAAGATTCTTAATATTATTGGAAAAAAAGTTGGGAATGGCAGAAAATCACTAACATGTATGAGAAAACCGAGAAAAAAGTGTGACCGGTAAATAATATCATGACCAGTAGCGGCTTATTCACGAGCATAGCATTTGAAATGCACAAAAATGAAGAAACAGTGTAACTGTGCGTTTGCACTGGCGAAACATCACAACAAAACATGTTGAAAACTCTAGTTCCAATAAAACATTATATGGAACATTAACAGAAAATAGAGATTTCAACATTTTTTGTTGTGAATGTTTCGCCAGTGCAAACACATAGTAACATACAGAACACTATTACTCCTAGCGGACAAATATTTTCCAAAAAAAAGCCTTCTTCAAGATAAATGTTTAATTACAAAAAACCATAAACCACTGATCAGAATTGCATGGGAAAATTTTATGAATAATCAAATTAATATTGCAGATTATCGTGTCATGGTTGTAAATGAAGAAGCAGTTACAAACCTTGAAACATTAATTTCTACTAAGGTCAGAGCAATTTTTGTGTTTCTCGCCCTTATTACATGGGTCTGGTGAAATATGAGAGTAGGTACAATAAATACTTTCCTGTCTACTCCCTGGACAAATACGATTGATGGTAAGGCCCAGTCGTAGGTCGTATGGCATTTAACCCAGCGCAAATTTCAACAAGTAGGTACATAAACAATTTGTAAATGATCAGTATAAAAATAAAAATACTTATTTAATAATTTCCTTACTTACTTAAAAAAAAATACATAATAAAAATAATAAATCTACTAACTAAAAATATTCTTACTTATCAAATATATGTAAATTACTCCTAACAATATTTTTACAACATAATTTTAATATTACTTTTACAACAATCCCAAACCCAAAAGCCAAAGCCAAAGTCATAATTTACTAAACAAAACACAGGATACTCATGGATAGTCTGCATGAGCCTTACAGCCCTAGGTCGGCCACATACGGTATAACGATTCGGATAAAATTCATACAAAAGGCTGGCCACTATTAGACGGAATTCCGTATCGGAATTTTGAATCATAGAAAATTTCGAGCAAAGAACTACTTGTACGTGTGTGATAGATCACACATGGATTTTGGATTTTGTATGGATTTGCTGCCGATTCGTTATTCTGTTTCGGACGTCACGTATTAGGCCGGGGAAATTAGGTTTGAACCCTGCACTAAATCCTAACAGCGATTTTTTTCCTGATTCGTGTTTTCGAACTTAGCTCTTCAAATAATATAAAAAAATTAAACATTTTCAAGGACCACATCAAGGTAAAAAAAACAAAAACGCATTTTTGTGAATAAAAATTGAGGCAAAATAGTTAACAGGAAAATTTTGGTTATATTATATAAAAAATTCGTAAAACTCATAAATTATTTAAGAATTAAACATTTACGTCTACGGAAATTTCCATAAAAATAAAATCAGGAATTTTTTAAATTGTACTTCAAGCAAAAATATTAACAGCAGAAAATTAAACACGTTAAAGCATTATGTTATATACCTATAAAAAAAAATGCTTTAATTTGTTTAATTTTCTTGT
This sequence comes from Agrochola lota, assembly GCA_947364205.1. NCBI lineage: Eukaryota > Metazoa > Arthropoda > Insecta > Lepidoptera > Noctuidae > Agrochola > Agrochola lota. The sequence goes on along the minus strand of OX376223.1, from coordinate 7,521,895 downwards.
AATTAAGTGAGATAGAGCCTATAAATAAAAATTAAACTAAATTTAACTCTGTTAAATTTTTGCCTGAGCCGGTATTGCAAAAAACCTTTTATAATTTAATATCTTGCGCTAGTACAATATGTTTAATTTTGTTGAATATCGTATTAAAATATTGAATTAAGTAATTTTAATACAAAAAAACCGCTGTTAATATTTTTGTTTGAAGTACAATTTAAAAACAAACGTTATTTTATTTTTATGGAAATTTCCGTGGACGAAAATGTTACATTTTTGACCTACTTGTGATACCTAATCTCTTCGACAAACACTCCATACAAACATATCTGTTAATATTTTTTTCTAGCACGTAAAATTGAAATTAGATGTTTTCTTATAAAAAACTTACACGCGGGGTTGAACTTTTCTACACGTCAAATGAAAAAAATCGTTGTTTTAAATTAATGCAAAGTTAGCCTAAAATTTGGCGTAACTTCCCCGGGCTATATGTTGGCCCGCCGGCGCCGCACAGTGGGCTGGGATTACAAGGTTGGGTCTTAAGAGATCAAATGTATTTTTTTGGTATCTAGGCATAAATTTAAAACGTTTTTATTCTTTGACTTTTTTTAATTTAACGAGTACTTTCGGAGATATAGCCATATCAAATTTGTATGAAGAGTCATGTTATTTTAGTTAAGCAATTTATTCCAATTAAATTGAAATTGAAAATAATGTATACTAAACGGCCTGAAAACCTCAATACCTACTTAGTTCTTTAAAAAAAAAACAATGTTCGACATTTTCCACCACCATAGGTAGGTATGACGTAATTTGTTTTGAGACTTATTTCCGGGAATCAAGGGATAAGAGTGCGCGAGCGCAACAACAAGTTATGACGTGTCGTAACGTGATTGGTGCAACGATAGGGTATCTACGGAATGTTCGGTTGCATTCAAACGTACTTCAGTGTTCTATTACCCACCATAATAGACGCACTACCCCCACACATTCATTACTTACTTATTTGTTATTTTGTATTTGTGAAAATGTTTGAAAATTTAGTGACAAACCTTGATCTTTTCGTTATTTTAAAAAACAGTGGCAGTATTAAAAATAATGACAGTTTGTGTAGTGAGATAAGGTCTAAATTTTTAGTCGAATTAAGTGATGATCACGAAAAGACCTTAAAGTTGTTTTGTGCAAAATTTTTGTTATAATTTAAATAGAAGATGGAAAAACGCTTATCGTAAAGAATAAAAAAAGAAATTCAGAACTAAAAATAGTGAATGGTTACAAGAAAACATAATATGGCCAGACTTTATTAAGTGTTTAATAGGCAGTAATGAAGATCAACCAGCACCGAGTACATCAACTCAGTATGTATCACCATCAAAAGTTTCTGTCGGTGTCTCCACCGAACAAAGCCCAAGAAAACCTTTTTGTGAATTAGCGCCTAAACAGAAAAAAAGACGTGTAGAAAACTTTCATTTATCTTCGGACGAAATAAAATATGCATATTTTGAGCAGTTGAAAGCGGATGGGAATGAGGAGGTTGCTAAAATACTAGAACATTTACTAAAGAATCCCCAAGATGTAAAAGAAGTTAAAAAGTGCATATCTGTTAAAGAAACAAAACCTGTGCTTTCTCCGGATGAGGCTTTAGAATTATTTTTATCACTTAAGCTGACCAAGTGGCAATACAATACTTTAAGAAAAAGTGTTAACGAAAAAGACAGTAATATATTTCCATCTTATTATCAAGTGCAACATGCGAAACAGAAATGCTATCCACCAAAAGATGCTATTACAGTGACAGAAACCTCAGCTAAAATAAAGTTACAAGCTCTATTGGATAATATAACGACAACAAGAATAATGACGTCACTCGTCATAGATAGTGGTTGTAAAGAAGTTACACTAATCAGTAAGTGGGGATTTGACGGTGCTTCTAATCAAGCCAATTACAAACAAAAAATGCAAGCAGACGATGAACAAGAAAGTCAACTTGACGATTCAAGCATATTTATGGGTAGTTTAGTGCCAATAAAATTAGTGTGCGCCGAACAAGTTATCTGGCAAAACGATTCACCAAATTCATCTTACTGGTGTCGTCCAATCTTTTTCGAATTTGTGAAAGAAAATAAAATAACGATATTGCGGGAAAAAAGTGCTATTGAGGAAGAGATTGTAAATTTAGTGAAAACAGAAGTTGGAGAAATAAACATTTCACACTCTTTATTAATGACTATGATAGACGGAAAAGCAACATCAATTTTATGTGATACTTCATCTCAGAGATGCGACATTTGTAAAGCCACTCCAACAGAGATGAATAATTTGCCCTTAATTGCATCAAAACCGACTGATCCAGATCTCTGTAAATACGGATTGTCATCATTGCATACCTGGATACGAATGATGGAATGCATTCTGCATATAGCCTACAGATTAACGATACAGACATGGACAGTAAAGGGAGACAACAAGTGCATCATGGAAAGAAGAAAGAAAGACATACAAGACGCTTTTAAAAATAGAATGGGACTTCTGATTGATGTTGTTAAACAAGGGCACGGCTCCACAAATGACGGAAATACTGCTAGAAGATTTTTTGCAAATCCAAACATGACTGCTGAGATAACTGGTGTTAGTGAAGAATTAATAAGGCGATTTGCAATCATTTTAGAGGCAATTTCATCAGGTTACCACATTGACACAGCGAAATTTCACGAATATGCTCAAGTGACCATGCAACTGTATTTGGAATTATATAGCTGGTATTATATGCCTTCAAGTGTTCATAAAGTTCTTATGCATGGTGCAGCTATTATTGAAAGTTTTGGTCTAATACCAATTGGACAGCTATCTGAAGAAGCTGCTGAAGCTAGAAATAAAGACTTTCGTAGGTACCGCCAACACCATTCCAGGAAATGCAGTAGAAAAACTACAAATGAAGACATTTTAAATAATTTATTGACCAGCTCTGATCCACTCATCTCAGCGAAACGTCACAAACTTCGCAGAAAACATAAAACTTTGTCAGTAGAAGCACAAAGTTTATTAGTAATTGAACAAGCGGAAACATTTGATGATGACGAATACGAAAATTTTGCATTCGTTAATGTGGATACCCTTGACAGTGATTAAATTAAAACAGTGCAGTGGCCAGTAGTGATTGTGATTTTTACTTATTTATTTATTTATTTTATTAGTCCTTAGTGGATTAGGCCTAAAGGGGAGACCACTACATAAAAAAAACGCGCCTAGTTCTTAACCTCTATGGTGGTGTGGAATAGAGAACAAAATTTGAAATTGCGACCAAATCGCAGAAAATCGCAACCCGAGAATAGGCGCTAAAATAGGACAAATATACGTACTATGCATACGTAGAGTCAATTCTTTGAGAAAATTTGAGAATTTAGAGATTTTTACATTTTTTTCTTTTGCTTCATACAAAAATTACTTTGGATATTTATAACTCCGAAAATACTAAGTTATCTGAACGACCCTTATAGAAATAATTACTTATAATCGATAGATAAATCCTACACAATATTTAAAATTTCAGAAAAAGAAACTTTTTTTTTTTAAATGCTAAGTCCTTTATCGGCCCGTTTCAGCCCACTGTGCGCCGGCGCCGTCGGCCTTTATAATAACCAAAAACCTCAACCTCCTAAATCCATAGTTAAAAACAAATTATTACTCAATGGCTTAGGTCATAGCAGGACGTGTTCTCTTTATAATCTGTGATAGCAGGTCATAGCATAGACAACACGGCTTAGGTTGAAGGGCAAAATTGTTTTGTCTTTACGCTATCTATTGAGTAATTAATTAAAATAAAATTGCAATAAGGGTGTATTATGTTTAATCAATAGAACACGTTAGATTCCAATTTAGTTTATTAGACATTTAGATTGCCACAATGGCGGTGCTAGCGGCGGCTCAGCTGCTCGATGAGTTGATGGGCAGACATCGCAACACGAATCCAAATGAAAAAATCAAAAAGCCGAACTGGGAGGATCCAGAGGTAATTATTTTTCATTTTTGGTTATTATTACTTTATTAACGGTTAAGGTGATGTAGTTTACCAAACTACATCGACCGATAGCATTTTGACTGTCTGTAAAATAAATATGAGAACACGCACGATACGGGATATTTGATCAATTCCGCTTTATTCTTATAATAGTTTTAGGTTACTACGTTTTAAGCAGTTTCAAAATAATATTTCAGCCCATGAAACCTTATTTTAATCTGATTAGTTTTCGATAAGAACTCTACGCTTGTATTTTCGATAAGAACTTTAGGCTAGTATTTTCGATAGGGTTAGGCAGAGTTGTAACAGACCCACATTTCGCTAGTTATGTTTATGTTATGAGTCTATTGGCACTAATACAGAGGCTGAGCAGACTCCATGCTGCTACTAAGATGTTCCTGATGAAAAAAACCCAATAATAATACCAACATAGGAACTATACACAGAACCTCATGCTCTACTGTAATAATTTGCTATCACTATACTGATGATTCAGTCAAAAGTATTACCCACTTGATTGCAAATAACTAAATAGTACTATGTAATAAGGCTAGTATTAAAATGCTTAAACATGCTATCACCATACATTGCTTCTTTTCATTCATTGTTGTATTTTTATAAAAATTAGAATCAAAATCACGAAACGCTCCCTACCTTACCTGTGGATCTACGACAACCCACTGACCGTTTGTGTATAATCAAAACCAACCAGAAAACATTTTCTTGTTAAAATCATTGCAGATGCTTGCGAGGGACAAGCATCTGCAATGGTTTTGACAATAACTAATAATAATTAGTATATAGTATAGTTTGTACGTATTTTTCTGTTCCTTTCTTGCCTATTTATATGTGTGTACATAAACTGTTAAATAAATAAATAAATAATTTAATAACTTTTCATTGAACATTGAAGGTCCCATGCCTTACTCCTCAAAGATTGTACTCTTGTGGAAAAACAATTATGTAACAGGTTCAAATGATGTGAAAGCAAAACAAACATTTCTTTCCATCCCGAAAGTCAAAATGGATGCAAATATTATGTGCATTTTATTTTGTTACATACATACATAACATCAAGCCTCTGTTCCCCTAAGGGTTACGCAGAGGTGTCCCTATAGCACACCCACATTTCCCTTTTTTGTTACAGTACTGTAAATATTACATGGTGAAGTTCTGTCCGCACGATTTGTTCGTGAACACTAGAGCTGATTTGGGTGCCTGCCCGAAGGTGCATGATGATGAAGTTAAAGAGCTCTTTGAGAAAGCCGAGTCCTCATACAAGAAGGCACAATATGTGGAAGAATTTTTACGGTTCTGTCGCCACATGATCAATGATGTTGAACGTGAGTACAAACAGAGTTATGGTATCTTCCATAAAACATGGATGGCAGCATCTCTTAACATCTATAAGTTATGCTGCTAATGGTATTTTACATTTTTCAGGAAAAATCCAAAAAGGTAAACAAAGATTGGAGTTGATGAACTCAAAGCCTGATGGACCACCCATGACTCAAGCTCAGACTGAGAAGAACCAGGAGCAGGTACATTATTCTTTCTTGAAAAATTTATAAACAGTATTTTTTCAGATTCTCTCATTTTTGTCACCTATTAATTGACATTGTTTTTTTTACCAGGTACAATTGTTATCAGAAAAGATAACAGCTTTAGTCCAAGAGGCAGAGGAAGCTGGGACTCGTGGAGACGTGGAGCAAGCACAAGGTCTTATGAAGCTCTGTGATAGGCTGAAGGAAGAGAAAGAACAACTACTGAAACAACAAGAGAACAGGTGATCCGTCACTAGATAATGTTGTAAATGTTATTAGAGATACATTGGTGCAACATGAATAAACACATTGGTGGCATCCGTTGCATAGCAACGCAAGAAGTGATAAGCTTGTCTACCGTCTGAGGGGGCAGCTACTATGTTTTTATAAGACACCGATTTCTTGATAGGCAGTAAGATTAATTTGCAAAATGTACATTTATTCGGTGATTAGTGACAGTGTGCAAACTTAATCTTTATTATTGTTTGTGGATTTTCAATCTATCTGCCTAGCCTTTTCCCAATTATTTTGGGGTTGGCGTCGGTATTTAGAACTTAATGTTACAATATTGGCATTATTTGTAGCCATTGGTCTATGACTGCTGAACTTGCGGCCGCTCAAGAGAAGCAGATGGAAGTGTGTCCTGTTTGTGGCGCGTTTTTGATCGTTGGTGACGCACAACAGCGCATCGACGACCATCTGTCTGGAAAACAACATGTCGGGTGAGATAAAAGAACAATATTTTAGAATGATTCATTACGGAAAAATCAATAACTGATTTTATACTAAGGTACTGGTTGAAATATCATCATCTCTTAAGCTAACCATAAGAATAAAAAGTTTTCTTCTAAATCTTTATTCATTACCTCTACAGCTACTTCAAACTGCGGCAAGCCTACGAAGAGATGAACGAGGCTCGCGAAAAGGAGCAGCAAGAGAAAGAGAGGAAACGGCGGGAAGAGAGAGAAAAAGAACGCAGCGCCCGCAGCGGCGGCCTCGGCTCTGATCGTCGCGACAGGGAGCGAATGGAGCGCGACCGAGAGCGAGACAGGGATAGGAGTGACCGAGGCGAGAGGGGTGAACGCGGTGAACGTCCCGAGCGCGGCGATCGTGAGCGTGAGCGAGAGAACAGCGAACATAAGAAGGAAAGGGAGAAGGAAAAGGAACCAAAGGAAAAGGAGAGGGAAAGGGACAGGGATAGGGAACGTGAGAAAGAGAGGGAACCACGGGATCGGCACCAGTGAGTAGTTGTCGCACATATGAGTTATTTATTTATTTTTAAATAAGCTGTGTGCCTGACTGGATTTCCAATCTGTAAATGCTCAGAACCCTTAGGGGATGCGTTTCCAAAATACGCTGGAAAAATAAGTTTTACTTATAAACTGATGTCTAAGTACCAAATTCTAACTTCAAAATTTACGAACTTCAGTACTAACTGTCATCCCCCTGTAGGGGATGAATTCCAAAATCCTCAGTGCTCACTTTTGTTATATGCATTTCATTTTATTAATAGCCTTTTTAACCGACTTCTAAAAGGAGGAGGAATTCAACTGTTTTTTTTTTTTTTTATGTATGTTCAGGCTTAACTCCGTCATGTATACACGGATTTGCAAAATTCTTTTTTTTGTTTGAAAGGGTATACTTCCGAGATAGTCCCATTGTTATTAGGTCTGGATCTGATGATGAGATCCTGGAGAAATCGAGGGAACTCTTCAAATATTATGGCCACACCTATAGCGACTTGGGTATTTTTTATAATAACACGTGCAGTTGCTCTCGGAAAGCACCATTTGGTGAAGTGGAACTGATGATGAAGACCGCAGATGGCCACCGGAATTACTCAATAATAAGTATTTCACGAGTTGCGATTCCATTACATTAATATGAATACCAAGCAATTTATGCTTGTCACAATGTATATGGACAAGTGGAGCTGATGGTGAAGTACCAGGAGAGCTCGTCAACGATTAATGTCAGAGTTATAGTTGTATATTAAAAAAGTTTAATCTCAGTTCCGAGTCGCTGTGTGCCCTTTGGCAAACGCCTCCAACCCCTTCCAATTCTACCTGTTCCTTACTTGTCTAGTCCATGTCTTTCCGAAGTCTTCACGAAGTTCGTTATAATGTATGGGGAACTGGAACTCTTGTTTAGAATTTCTTGCTTCTAGATCCGGCTGTTTAGGCTGTGCATTGTCTGTCAGTGAATTTAAGGTTTTTATTAAGTAGATTAATGGTACATAATAATGTCATGGTTGTAGTTCCATAAACATAAGTGTTAATTATAAACACTTCGAGAAGTTTCGTAATGGAAAATAACAACGATTATTTCAGCGCCAGTCGCGAGAAGACCGGGCGCCACGAGGACCGAGATCGCGAGCGGGAGCGGGACCGCGACAAGGATCGGGAGCGCGACCGCAAGCACCGCAAGGAGAGGAGTTAGTTTTTTTGTTTTAATTATTAGCTTATTTATTTATTGAAACTTTATGCATAAGTAATAAACTACTATATAAAAATACTGTACAAAGGCGGACTTGCCTGAGGTATTTTCTACCAGTCAACCTAAGGCGCAGGACATACACAAGTGATGAGAGGCGTGGGCGTGGCGCGGACGTTGCGCAATCCGTTTCATATTTCATACAAAATGTATAGGAATGATTTGGCGCGGAACATACACACAACGCCCGCGCCACGCCTCTTGTGTATGATCCGCGCCACGGCTAAAGCAGCTGTCTACAAGTTATGTAATGGTAGAATGTTGCGTCTTTTGAGTCTGCTGACACAATCTAGTATTATGAGTTGAGCGGCCAATTGGTTGGGGTTTCTCAAGTGTGGACTTTATTTTTGCAAACTCATGTTCAACTAACTTGTAACTAAGTTCATACTTAGTAGAAGTTAGTAGCACACTACCATTCGCTGCTGTTGTAGCCCTAACATTTGTATCACGGCCTTTATGTGTCTGATGTTGCATACTTTTTTTTTTTATAAATAATATTTAAATTACAATTTTGTTGCAGGATCGCCCCACGAGCGGCCTCGGCGACGTTCACGCGACCGCCACTAGCTAATGACTGAGGTATCACAAATGCGCCTGAAACCGGTAAGTATACAACACTACGTCTTACCTCCTACCAATGCGAAGCGTCCAGGTACCGCATCTATGACACATACTACCCCATACCCATTCACCACAATTTGTTTGACAACCTTTACCCACACTGACACTACTCAATCCTCTCCCCAAAGATGAGACAATTACAAGTAATAAAGTGAACACTGTTGTTTTACAGCTTATGTGTAGCATACCAAAATATTACTTCGGTATATGGCAAACATATGGGGAGTAATGACACCCATTGCACTCTCGATTCGATAGTTGTCGTCACACCGACGGACTTGGCAGGTATTTGATTGGTATTTTGCATAGTTGCCGAGAGCCATCAATGGGAGAAGACTTATTTGTTGATCGCCGTACATTTCTCTCTCACATCTAATGTGTTGGTTGGGTGTTAGAGTACGAAGGCGATCTTCTAATAAGGTCCATTCAGACGAGCTGTTCGCCTCGACGTCGTTTTGAGGTATTTCATCATGTTATGTTTCGACGTCGTCATTTGTCGCCAGTCGACTCGTGCCGATCGCATTTGCCAGGTATTTGTTAGGCTATTGCGTTCTTCTGTTAAAGGCTTTTGAAGGGGAGGTGTTTATGTCATTAGTTTTGAAATGTTTTAATTGATATTGTGTCTGTGATACTATTAATAGGTGATTAGAATCAATTTAAAAGTAAAGTTTTAAACTACATAATGTCGTTGCATAGCAATCAAATAAATACAATGCCATGTGACGAAGATTTACGGAGCTTACGCATAGGTGCTCTTTATATCACATTATGGATGCTGTTATCACATCATCTACTGTGTATTTCCAGGTACCCGAATAATGTAACGAGTGGCATCAAGTTTTTAGTCTTTGTTGAAAGTGTAAGGTCTAATTTAAGCCATTTTTATACTATGAGATTGAATGAAGTAGGAAACTTTATGTCACACTACGAATTAACCTAAACCCCAACATCCAAAGTGAAATGAAATGTCAATGATTATTATCAATTTTCTTTTGAAAATAATTTGGTATATTTTTTTTGACAGTTTTTGTAAATAAAAATGAATTTACTCATTGACAAGTCAGTTCTAAATTGTCCCGCTGCTAAGTACCTGTTACTAGCTTGCTCCATGGACTTTTCAGTTGGAAAGCCATAGACGAAGACCTGCGGATCGTGCTGCTACCACCACTATCAAAGAGGTACTTTTGAAATTAAGCACCCGTACAGAAGAGGCGAGGCGCGACGGCGTTCCAGAAAACTCTACAGTCGACCATCGGTTTCGAGGTGACATAGAATAGTCACACGTATTATTAAGAATTTCATTGTTAGTACCAACTATTGGTTAATAAAATGCATGTAGCCCAAAGTCCCGCGTTACGAATGGACTTGTTATATTTTACGATTAGATATTAAATATTTGTAACAGTGTAGTCACCACTGATATTCGATCTTTAGGAAGGTCACAGTTTTTTTTCTGTAAACCAGTTTCCTCTGAGGAGTCATTCAGGTATTTATCAAACAATTTTTTATCTTCTTCGTAATAATGTTAACATGATTTTTATTGTGTATGTTTGGGATTGAGCTAGCGTATGTCTTCAAGGAATAAACCATTAATTTTATCTTTGAGTTTTATTTAATCAACTGAATATACCTATCTGAAACAGCTTTTATGAATAATTTATACCTACAAGATATACCAGGACATGTCGGCAACATCCGTTAAAATACAGGGAATATCATCAAAATATTGGTAGTGCAAAAATATGCAAAGAAACTACGAGCCAATAAATATGAGTAGCGTCGTTATTAAGTGGGTCATACTGAATAGAAAGTTTCGCCGAAGTTTAGTGAAATGAATACAAAAAGATTGCTGTACGGCGTCGCCGTTGTCTGAAGACGTAACTAAGGACTACTACGAGGACAGTCTTGTGGAGCAACCCGAATTTTATATTACCCTACTGAATACTTGAATATATTTAGGATCACACTGCAAATAAATTTAGAAAACCACGCACAGTCAAACGCAGTGAGTACAACTGCCCGAACCAAGGGGCCAGGGGTCCTAGGCTCGACGCTCAGTCGTGCTCGACCATCCACTCAACGAGGCAGGTAATCGTAAATACATATTCGTAAGTAATATTTATACTCTACTATTATAGGATTCATTACAGTGATGGATTTGCAATTCCAAACAAATAAAACGGAAATATACGTTAAAAACTTCCTTTTAGGTTTCACTGCAGTCGGGTGAAAACTTGAGAAAGGTAAAGTTACATCGAGGCCAGTTCAGAAAGAGTCGTCATCTGCCTACCCTATTCCCAACTATGTTGGGATCGGCTTCCAGGCTAACCGGATGCAGCTGAATATCTGTATTTTACTTGGAGCGACTGCCTATTTGACCACACAACCCAGTTACGGGATAACACGACCCGATACTGGTTGTCAGACTTTCGGGCTTCTGACTACCCGTAAAGCTGGGAACAAATTATCGGACGTGTCCGGAAGCCGCGGCTGACAGTCGCGACCATCGGACGTCCGAACGCTCAGGGGCACGTCCGCGACTTACGACCCATAGTTTGCACACTGTAGTGCTAAATGTACTATCCAGATACAAATAAGCCGCGACTCAGCCGCGGCTTATGGACGCATCCGATAATAACATTTGTTCCCAGCTTGACGATTGTCGATGATTTGACCAACGCGACGGTGGCACACGGAGGGGTCTCGTTATCTATGTAATGGGTAATCCACATCCACGAACCGTCTGCGGCAAGCGTAGCTTATAGAGTATCAGAGTACATGCATGAAAATGGGGAGGCCTTTGTAGCAGTGGTAATCAATAAAAGGCTGCCTATCTAACATATAAAAAATGCGCAGCTGACTGCGTTTTGAGAAGTCACCGTAATCGGAAATGGTTTTGAATCAGTACCTAGTCTACGACAGTACATTCAAGGGAGATACGATCTATGTGTGGATGTTCACGTTATGGAATGCTTTTCTGCAGTTTCTTTTTCTTTTGCAATACCATCTCTAGTTTCTACACCACTCATAAGCTTCGTGCAGACTAGCGCGACGCGACACAGGTTATTGTTCTACCGCCATGAAGTTTTCTTAGAAATTGTATTGTTCGAGTCGCGTCGCGATGGTCTGTACGAGCCTACACTGATACACTCTGTGTTCTATGGCCATCCAGCTATTGGCTGATTTTTTTCGCACTTGATACGTTTATTTTTACAGTAGCAATACAAATGGTAGTCAGGTCAAATGTCAAGTTATCGTTACCGTTACTGTCAGTGTCAGTGTCAGTTGTCATAATACTTTTATCAAAACAGAAAGGGAAGAGTAAACAAATTCGTTAAAATAATGTAAATAATTGTTTTCAGGTAGAGGTATTAAATTTTTCACTATGGCTGATGCTGAGGAAGTTGTCGACCCTGCATTGAAAGAACAGGAAGCCAGAGCGACACTTCGGGAATTATTTCTCAAAGCAGTTGGGGAACTAAGTGGTAAAATATTATATGCAATTAGAACAACCGTAACTGGCAAACCTATAACGATTATTTAAGGATAGATTCTTTGTTTTTGTCATAACTCAGTACCTACCTGGTATTGAAAAAAATAATTTTGAATGAATTACCTACATATTAAATACATTTAACCTCAAAAATATAAATCTCAACTAATGCCACTGACCGTTTTTCCTAGGTAAGCCCTGCACTATCGTGACGTATGAGAAGACAACTTTAAATGCAATATTTCAAGCATGGCATCCAAATGGCTCTGAGATTATTTTCAGAGATCTTGAGACACCTGCTCGCTTCCAGATTTCCACAGCACTACTTCGGACTCCTGATGTAATAGCTGTTGAGTTTGACCAGCCTGTTGAGTTACCATGATTTATTTAATTAAAATAAGTTAAGTTAAAATTTAATATGAGAGTGATACTTATTTTAATTTATTTAACCCTTTTCTTGCATTTACTGTCATGTTATCGTTTTTGTTTTGTACTGGTAACAATTGATTGAGATGCTGGGAGGAGTGAGGCAGGGGTGGGAATGAACAGGATAATAAAATAAAATAAACTGTTACATTGTTATCACCTAGTAAGGTGTTTTAGTTTCGAATTGTTGCTGTAATTGATGCATGCTATAGGTACAGTAGGGTGGATCATAAGATTTATTTTTATTTTAGAATTTACAGATAGCTTTAAAGTTGCTTCTTGTTATCAGGTTTGAATTTTTGAAACATAATATGACAACAAATAAATTAAAAGGAAGTATTGCCACAAGTGTGTTCCGTTCTGGCCTGGCCTTGATGCCAAACAAGGTCATGGTTATGGCAGTAGACTGTACGGATATGTACCTTTTGATACTAGAAAGAGAAATACTAGTACCACATTATTTCATGACTTAAACACCATTTTCAGTGGCTGGGCTAAAGTGTATCCGTCGCTGAAATCTACAACTTTAATGGATGATTCATGTCTGAGATATACTTATGTAGATAGAAAAACAAGATATTTTTCAGTAAAAAAGTAGGGTACTTGCAGTTTACTGGTTAACAAGATGTGAGGAAACTAAAATACACCAAGAAAATATAAAATTATAATTGATTCTTGAATTTTAGTTAATTAGTTGTCGCCCCAATATTTATGAGTTTTATGTTGGTTATTTTGGATTTTACATTAAAGATTGTTTGAGCTAGCGCGTACTGCTGTGCGGTGGAATGCTGTGCGTTATTTCTGCCGTACGGTATAATAAACTTAGTCATGGGATCGCGCACTGGTGGTAAAAAAAATGCTCGATGAGTATCTGCCTGTAGTTATTGTTGCATAAAAAAGGAGTCCCCCAAACGGTTTTGGGTGCATTCCTTGATGGCCTTAAGGTCTGATAAGGCCTTTATTTCTTCTTTTAGTTCTTTTTCTTATTATTATTTACGTATTAGGATTTACGGCCGTATCCAAAAAACAGATTTGGATATTACTGCTTGGTCAGAGTCTCGGCACGGTTTTGACACTGCCGTGCGCGGTACATCATATATTTCTCTCAATGCGGTACAAAAATACGTGCGGTGTCGCACCGCAATTTTGCAGTGGGAGGCCCACTCTGAGAAAACTGAATGGTTTTTTTTCATCGCAATGCACACACTTCTATGACATTCTTTACTTCACAGAGCATGAGGTAAAAAAACGCACGGCAGTGCGCGCTAGGCCGAAGGGTAAGCCAATAGGTCTACTTAATGTTAAGGACTTAAGTTTCTGTTCCTATCAGAGTTGTAACGGAGCTTCAATTCCGACTCCGAAATGTCGGAACTTTCGATTAATTTTGCACTTTTGACTCCGACTCCGATCATTTTGGATCGGAGTTTATACAGAAGATCGAAACGCAGCGATGCACGTAATTAGAGTTCTTGACAAACAAGTTTTAACTTGCCACCCGGGTAATTTTTTAAACGCTCGCGGCCTCGCTCTCTTATTCTCAGTACATATATTGGTTTGTCGGGATCCTGCCGTTACACCGAAAAGATTTTGCCAAAATTTCACTACCCAAACAAATTTTAGCAACCTTTTTTTATACCAATGCAATGTTTGGAATGATTTTAGTACGCACATTTTCATTTAGTGAAAATTTTGTTTGACAGAATATTAATCAAGGATAATGTCATTTAGCGATTTGGTATAAAGGAGCGTTTATTCTAAAGGTGGGCAACGTCCATTGATGATTTACATCAATGGCAACGTCGCAAATAGATGTCAAATATTTCACTGTTTTGATTAATTTAGCAATATTACTTATTGGGTGGAAAAAAAAGTGGCTAACTAGCGAACTAGAATATTGATTATGAAATGCAATAATAATTAGTATCGTAACACCGAATGTTCAGTTTTAGATGTAAAAAAACTATTTGGAAACTTTCCAAATGCGTTTTTTACACCTAAAATGGGTACAACATCAAATTCAATGTTATAATTGCAATTCATTACGTATTAATATTCTAGTTCGCTAGTTAGCCACATTTCTTATTTCTATTCAGTAATATTGCTTTAAGAATCAAAACAGGTGAATATTTGACAGTTATTTGCGACGATGCCAACTTTTAGGATAAACCCTCTTAATCAAATGATTTATTACAGCAAACAATCTTTAGACAATAAACGTTTGGTCAGTTAGTTATGGAACCAGTTAGAGTAGGTTAATTATTTAAAAAAAATGGTTAGGTTAGGTTAGGTCAAAACTGTGAACTCCTGCGCACGAGCCGAGCGAGCGTAGCGAGCGGTGCCGCGGTAGCGGCCGGCGAATGCCAGAAAAGACTAGATAAAAAGAAAAAAAAAAAAAAAAACAGGTTACCCGAAACTGAACTAGTTAGACGAGATTAATTATTTAAAAAAATGCAACTAACTAAAAAAAAAATACTACCAGAATAGTTAATATTAATATTATTATTAATACCTGTTTAGAATTTGTCCCAAGTGGAAAAAAACACAAAGTATGTAAAATGAGTTATTCCAACTGAAATATTTGACTACATAAAAATTGGTAAAAGTAGGTACTACTTGGTAAACAAGTTATTGTTTAAACGTTCACTTGCAAAATATTAGGTTTGCGCTACAATTATTTGTGAAGAGATTTTTTGCTAAGTAATAATTTGGCAAATGAAATTATGCGGAAAATTGTTTGGGAAGTGATAATTTCGCAATTTCTTTTCGATGAAACAAGGGAGATCCAATATAACACACATCTTTCTTCTACCTCCGCCTCTGAATCTGGCTCCGGTTCCGACTCCGATCAATCAAATTAGTTTAAAAACTCCGGCTCAGGTTCCGGTAAAACAACCTCCGTAAAATCTCTAATTCCTACCACATAATTAACAAAAAAAAAAAAAAAACAAAGCGGCCTGACTATTTTTGGGTAATACATCAGGTATCTGTGGGGATGCTTCAGGTAATCCTGTGATATATTACGCAAAGCCTAAGCCGACAATCTAATTGAACTTTATCCATTCAATTGAAACAAAAGAAAATAAAGAAAGAAAAAATATTTATTCTGCACAAACAAAACTCACATGACTGGTGGTCGGCGAGATTCGGAAAATCAAGCAAATTGTTACATTGTGAATGTACAGAATTGGGTATAAATGTATGCTGTGTTCGAAGATAGATAGGGACCGGGACTAATCATTAGATCCTTTTTGTTTAGACCGATACACTTAGGTACC
This sequence comes from Agrochola lota, assembly GCA_947364205.1. Classification (NCBI taxonomy): domain Eukaryota; kingdom Metazoa; phylum Arthropoda; class Insecta; order Lepidoptera; family Noctuidae; genus Agrochola; species Agrochola lota. The sequence goes on along the minus strand of OX376223.1, from coordinate 7,506,031 downwards.
TACGAGTACCTTTAACGCCATTTGTAACGAGTACCTATTGGTGTTGATGAATGACATAACATAACATGACGCCTGTTTTCCCCGAGGAGTTCAGCAGAACTGTACCTATAGTACACATTTCGCCAGTTATGTTTAAGTCCCATCCATGTAACAGAAGGTGAACCTATTGCCATCAACCGGGCACAAATCCAGACTCCGGGATGCTACTGAGAAATTCCAGATGGAAAATACCAATAACACTGCCCGACCCGGAAATCGAATCACTAGAGTCTAGACAGTTGATACATTATTAGGCTTTTTACTAGGTATAATGATAGATATAAGAAAGAAGGAGATATGCCCGGTAGTTGAAAATGTATCGAAACCCAATGTCTCCAATTTGTCCCTCCTACCGAGCCGACCGAGCCTACAACTACACATGCGATCAGTAAACCCAATAAACACGAGGTCCCGCTAACACTTGCAATTTACAAATCAGAACGTACTACACAATCAATTATAAACCTTATCCCATCAAATACAGCGTGCATTTACCATGCAACGTACAACTCACTCACACGAAAACATCGATCGCTATCGTTGTGCTGTGCAAAAGCCATTTATTTTATATATGGAAGTTCCTGAAAAAATTATAAATAAAAAACGATATACATACTCGTATAATAAGATGATATAAATAAACAATACGTAGCTAAAAAAAAACAACATAATGAGAAAATTTAAATGAGAATAAAACAAGATTTCACATCGGTCTTCTAAGCAGGCTATAACTGTTAACAAATAGAAGAATAAACTTTAACAGTAATATAAATTCATACGACAATCGACAATGTTGTCGATTCTCTTGTACACCGAACTAAAATAACTAAATTATCACTAAAATTCCTTACTTTTGGCTATGAGAATATTATCTCTATTCTGCAAATAAAATTCTCTGAACTAAAAAATAATTTTGACACAACTAAAATAGAATTTGACAATCGCGAATCCACGTGGTACCCGTGGTTTGCCCTAACCCGTGATTTTTTTTAGAGCCCGAGGCGCGCAGGCTGTGTCGCCTCGACGTGTTTTATATGGAATTTTTCATTTTTTGTAAGGAAAACATGAAAAAATATTACCTGTATGTTCAGGTTTAGGGGTGTAATGGTTATATGAAGGGGGTCGAAATTTTCATTATTTTTGCGATAGGAGGCACCATTTTCGAGATATAAGCAAAAGAAAAAATAAATACAGTACTGTTTTTATTTTATTTTATTTTATTTTATTTATTTAGGGACAATAAACAGCTACAATATGTGTTAGAACAGAGAAATGATAACACAAAATATTAACAATATTGCAGCCCACTACATTATCCGCATATTAACAAAAGAAAATATGATAATGAGTGCCACTAGATAGGTAATAAATAATTACATCACATTAATAAATAATAATTAATTACATCACATTAATAATTATATCACATTAATAATTATATCACATTAATAATTATATCACATTAATAATTATATCACATTAATAATAAATAAATAATTACATCACATTAATAATTAATTACATCACAGTCATAAAAATAAATTACATCATGCAAAATAGAGATTCTCATTGATTGCTTGGCAACAGAATAACAATTAAACCTAAAATCAAATAAATAATAGAATAAAGATTAGCTTACATTCCTAATAACATTATTGGCTAATAATAATTTTCATAACATTACATTTAAATTTGGATTTTGAGCATACAAAAATATCAATATTAACAAAATTACAATTATAAGACTCAACCATTCGACGGATAGGGCAGCGCAAACCAGAATTAGTTCGACAGGTATTGACAGCGAATAGGGTACCTGCACGGATACTACGCATTTGAACAGTGCGTGGAACTACATAACATAGTTTGCTCGTGAGATCGATACAATCAAAATCACCACGAACAATACCATACAGTACAGAAGCCTCTAGATACTTACGTCTAGATTCTAGGTTAACCTGCTTATATTTATCAAGTAATTGTGAGTACGACAAATAAGTTTTGTGTTGTGAGTTTTTGCACGTGATGTCGAGATGTTGGCGTGAATTTAGTTCATGACAACTTATTTTATCCCACACCTTTTTAATCGCGAGTAAAAATTGTTAGGTTTGGTCTGGTTTGATACTTTACAATCAAAATTTTAGGTGAAAAATTTCAAATTCAGAATAGCAAAATTGCCATTTTCACTAAACTAAAAACTCAGTACTATCTTAGTGCTGTTAAACTAAAATATAGTTAAGTTGTGTCACTTTAGTCTATTTCAGAATGGGAAATCGTCGTTTGACAGGATTAAACTAAATTTTAGTCATTTTTAGTTAGTCGTCTAGTTTAGACGCATTTGTGACAAGAGAATCGGCACCATTGTTGTCGATACCCTACGTTAGTGGATCTGCACAACCACATCACTAACTCGTCGCAAGACACAGCGGACGTACCACACTATGCAACCGCATAAAGAACGTATCGTTTCGTGATTTTTACATTGCTTGCCCAGTTACTTAGCGACATACTTTGGTAGTGGTAAAGAAGCAATGTATTTACTACAATAATAGTACAGTCGCTGTGATATATGAAAACAAAAATAACGTAGTAAAGGCAAGAAATATTTTACGATTTGTTGTTTTTCATGATTTTCAACACAAATATAGTAAAATACTTGTGCTGATTTATGAAAAGTGGTTCTATGATTTATAAAGTTTCTAGTTTGTCGATTTTTACAAGAAACCACTGCACAACACGGTATTCTTAAATTTTATCACGAACGCGTTCGAAAGCGCACTAGTTAGCGGAGACGGCCATTTGCCTGAGGCATGAGCATTGTGATCAGGACGCACGGACACAGACACGCCCCCATGCCACTTCTCCTGTTATTTATATTTCTATGGGTATAATTCATCAACACCTGATGCCTGCTGGCTTCAATATAGGAACCTACAGTCACTTGTAACTTATCAGGTAGGTCTCTGGAGACGAATGTAGACCGTTGGTACCTAGTTTTTCTGTGGTTGTATGGGAAACCTGAATGAAACCCGACGTCTTTGTAAAGATGAAGGCGGAGTAATCTTAAACTTTTGCCTACTAAAATCTCCTCCGTGGCCTTTAGGTCATGCAGACGGATGTAGAGGAACACGGGGTCTTAGCCGCTCCAATTCTGGGAACGCATCTGTGGTATTTCTTGTGCCGGTACGGCGCTTAGGTGCCTCTAGAATCCTATAAGCGGGAGTCGAAATCGCCCACTCTAAATTTTTTCACTTTTTTAAGCGTTGCGTTGCTTTGTTGAGGTTATTCCGATATCTAACGGTAACTAAGAGAAATCTCGGTCGACTAGCGATACGGTGAGTACCTAGGTATCTACGTACCGAATTTTGGACAAGTTACATACCTAAACTCCGGCCGCCGAGAGAATCCTTCCTGACACCTATCAGTTGGACACTATTATGAAGAATAAGTATAAATTCATAAAACATGTTTTCTTTTGTACTCAACTGACAGGTGTCAGGAACACATTGTTTCGGCGGCCGGAATATAATTAAACTGACTGCCCGGTGATCTAGTGGTCGCAAGTGGGACTGCTGAGCCTGAGGTCTTGTGTTCGGTATCGGTTCCCAATTCGGGGAAAATGTTATTGGTTTCACCTCTACCTAACCCCTACGTTATATTAGTTCATATTCATATTCATATTCATTTATTGCATTTCATGTTGTTTACAGGTTGTTACATTATGATAGTTCCAAACAATGAACCCTGCTAGGGCACAGCAAGAAGTAGTTAAGTACATAATGAAAACTCAGAGGACAACAGTTTCATTACCACGTTTATCCAACTATTTTACGAACCGCTATAGCTTAAGAACAAAGATAAATCAATTTATAAAGCCTTTCTTACTGCTAAAAGGTGAACTTAAGCAGAATTCAATTTACAATGCACAACTTACCCAGTTTGCGAATGATTTACAAAGGCAGCGTCGAAAAGCCGCTGCATACGCTCTACGTAGGTAGGTATAAGGTACTGTGTGAAAGCCCGGTACAGACCTGTTGCTGAATCGATTCGCTGAGGTCGCTTTGTGGCGCACACTCAAGCGAAGGCTTTTCATGTGCCCCGGCCTTTATTTTGATGCTCCTGTACTCAATGATGGCGATTAGGGATTATTTTGTGTAAAAATACATTTAAATAGGGATGTTTCTTTCCTTACCAATATTGGATGTTTTCACGATGAAAAAGGTTTTCTTTAAATATTTTGTAGGATAGGTTTACTTGTGATGACCTAGGTACACAATAAAACCTACAATGATCTCTTTTGTCCGACTTGCTCGTTTTTGGTTATTTGTTTAGGTCTCGTGACCTATTGTTGTCTACTCATCCACTCATACGGTGTTAGGCATAGCGAAGTACCTCCCTACTTACTTATTAAAATACCTATTATTAGACATGATGATGCTAACTAACTCGAGGATTAATAACGAAACTTTTTCCATAAGTATTATTTAAAAAAAGAACTATTACTCTATAACATTTCTAGTCGATCGAGGTTAGTCGAAGCACGCAGCAAATTCAACGTAGGTAGGTGGGTAATTCTATTAAAAAGGCTTGAAGCGGGAAAAATCGATAGGCATAGCTTGGATTATGGTAATGCATGCAGCCCAGTCAAGCTTAGTCGATCACGTTTGCCTTTTACTTTATGCTTCATAGCGTTTCGTCCAAGTATCTATTCTTGGTTATTTATTTTACTACCTTTGCCTTTTTCTTTTTTTCTTTTAGGGCCTTAGTTAGGGTAGTTGACAACATTATCTGAAAGGCCGTTTAGGTCGTAAGAGATACCCTTACCTACTGCAATTTAAATCTGCGTCTTCGTGTAGCTGGCATGACAGTAGCTAGGTATTTCAAATTTTGTTAGTCATAAACTTCGCCTCTCACAGGCACTGTGTCGTCGGCGGTGGTAGCTCAGAGGTCACTTTTAAATGAAATATACTCGACACGACATTTTCTCTAGCTAAAAGTATTTGAGTACGAACACTTAGATAATGTAGTAGCTTAGTGTAATGTTCGGAGGCCCATGGGTGGCTATAAAACTCTGCCACCAGGTTAGTCACTAACCACACGAAAAGAAAAAGAAGAGTGTAATGTTGAGATTTGAGACTATGTTGCCTATCATCATCAAGCTTCATATTTATTTGGAATCAGCTTACAAATTATTCAGGGGTTGAGAAGAATAAGTAGGTAACTCTATAAAGACTCATAGGCGTTGGCACATATTGAGTGACGTGACTTCTAGTTCTACCTATGCCATTAAGTACCTAGGTAGGTAGGAATACTTAGATATATGTAATTTATGTATCTCTGTGAATGCAGATTCAATCATCTTAAAGTGAGAACTAGATTCCCTGTCTCTTTGACGAACTATTATCCGCCTCAAAATGTCCCTATTTAAAAACTAGGTTTTCATTTTTATTGATTTTAACAACAGCCCTCCATTGTGCGCTTTTACGAGTATATTGTCTAACATGATGGTATTATGGTTGACACCACAATAACCCAAGAAGTAAAATGTATGGAAATAAGTACTTACACGGTAATAACGTTGTTTTGGACGGAAAAAAAGACTTCATAAAATATTTCCATACATTTTACTTCCCTGTGTTATCGTGAAGCCATGGACGACGAACGTTAGTAAAATATTGTCACGTTAGAAATTATATAAAACCGTCCATTAGGCTGGACATAAGTAGTTAGGTAGGTAGGTATTTTTAATTAATTTGTCAAAACATATTTTTCTTCTTCTGTAGCTTGTTGTTTCGTGATTATAATAAAATTAAGACGTAATTAATTTGAGATGTTCTTTCATTTTGACGAGAATTTCGGAGATGTATTTTCTAAATACAAAATGAAGATGGTGGAATGATGTTTAATTCAACCAATTAAACTGCGGATCGTGCAAAATTCAGACAAAGGTCGCTTGGATTAAATGCTATACCTATAGGTACCTTCATTGATTACCTACCTAATAGATAGGTATACATATAATAGTACCAAATAATCACTTTCCTAAGGTGTTTCCTATTAAACGAGCAATAATTGTATATACGTATATATATATATTTGTACTCACGTTCTCAAAAACGGCTCTAACGATTTCGATTAAAGTTGCTACGGGTTTATGGGGGTGAAAAATCGATCTAGCTAGGTCTCATTTCTGAGAAAATTCGTTTTCTCAGTATTTTCACCCGAGTGGAGCTCGGTCGCCCAAACTTTAGAACAACCTTAGACTACTTATTTGACATTTGACAATAATTGACAGACATGGCAGCATGGAATTAGTAAGTAACTACTATCATGGCGTCTGCGTCAGGATGACTGGACCAAGGGAGATTTTGAAAGTTTGAGCAATACCAAGTTTTAGTATCTATTTGGTACTATTTGGTACCAGACATCAAATAATTGGTACCTCGCTAAAGAGGGAAAACTATTACGAGGCAAGTGACCAGCCATTCTGACTTCAGTATGGCTTGACCAAGCCGGTTTCACCTAGTTGTAGGCGTTATAAGTAGTTCATCTTTTTGTTAATATTTAGTACCTCATTGGTACCTCAACATATGTTTTTCTTAGATTTTTTTGATACCCAAAAAAAAGTTACACCTAGAAGAAATTTTGCATGTAATCTGGAACACGTTGATTTCACCTAGTTGTAGGCGTTATAAGTAGTTCATCTTTTCGTTAATATTTAGTACCTCATTAGTACCTCAACATATGTTTTTCTTAGATTTTTTTGATAAGCCAAAAAAAATGTTACACCTAGAAGAAATTTTGCATGTAATCTGGAACACGTTGATTTCACCTAGTTGTAGGCGTTAAAATTAGTTTATCTTTTCATTAATATTTATTACCTTGTTGGTAATAAATATTAATGAAAAGATAAGTTACGTTACACCTACAAGAATTTTTGCATATATAATAATGTTTATTTTTATAAAATTTATTAATGTTTATAACAATTAAACATAAATTTAAAATCTTAAAATAAAAAAAATTACACTGTTATTTATATGCATAAAAATACTAATGTATCAATCAATGAATAAATAAACGTAATATTTATGTGTGCTATGATTTATTTTCGTATTTCTTTTATTTTAAGTTTAAAAAAATAAAATATTAATGAAAAGATAAACTAATTATAACGCCTACAACTAGGTGAAATCAACGTGCTCCAGATTACATGCAAAATTTCTTCCAGGTGTAACTTTTTTTGGCTCATCTAAAAAATCTAAGAAAAACATACGTTGAGTTACCAATATGGTACTAAATATTAACGAAAAGATGAACTACTTATGACGCCTACAACTAGGTGAAACCGGCTTTGTCCAGCCATTCTGAAGTCAGAATGGCTGGCCACTTTCCTCGTAATAGTTTTCCCTCTTTAGCGAGGTACCAATTATTTGATGTCTGGTACCAAATAGTACCAAATAGGTACTAAAACTTGGTTTTGCTAAAACTTCCAAAATCTCCCTTGGTCCAGTCATGCTGACGCAGACTATCATGGCAGCATGGAATTAGAAACTACCTACTATCACGGCAGCATAGAATTAGTATGTAGGTACTATATACGTACATAGAATAAGTATGAACTATCGTATACTTTTAAATAAGCATTTTCTTTTTTCACCAGAGCAGAGCTCGGTCGCCCAGGTACTTAAATTGATTCATGGAAAATGAAAATGAGCCTGTTTCCATTAAGTCAGACAGTCTAAGTCCACAGTGAACTTAGAGCTTCTAAGTTACTAACTTACATTCGGCACGTTTAGCACCGTGTAGTTACCTACCTCCTAACTCCTGATGAAATCAGCGCCAGATCTACCTACCGTCCGGCCTCAATTTCTCTAAGGTCACCCAATCCAGCTTACGTAGGAGGTAAGTAATAGAGCCATATTACCGCCGGACTTTTCAACTGGCATTCAACCAACGAAATAGCCCGACTGCGCGATAAACAAGACGGAATGGCACGTAGGCACACTAACTAGTCTGAATGCGTTCATTCTGAGACGACAAGAGTAATTACTTACAAAACTTCTTAACTAGATTAACAACTTTACTTTGAGGACCCGTATTCGGGACGTTTCGGAGATGTTTCAGACCAGTTTTTGGGGGATAAGGGTGTGTTTACATGTTAGGAGCGGTTATAGCGGGGCGTGTTGCGTTGGAAAGAGTGTGCATGGCGTTGGCCACTACCTGCACATACACAGACCGTTTAACAGTGTTCATTCTACGTCTTCTTCTTCTTAAATTGTCCAGACTTTTCATCTATTACATAGGTAGGTACTAATTCCATGCTTTTCATTCAGACAATGACGTTTTTAGCATGGGTATACACTGCAGCAAAACACACTGCTTTTCATAGCTTGTACAACATACACCGTTTGATTAATAGGTTGATATCTTCAGAGCATTTTTCACTTACACCCGCTTCTCGCTCCGCCCTGTAAACATAGTCTAACTAAGTTAGGACCACGTAACGTGATATGGCTCGAAGCGCTCCACAGCTGGCCAGCTACCAGTTACACTCAGATGTTATGTAAATTTTGTGATTGTGCCCAAATTACGGACCGCATAGTTTTCAAGGATTCCTTATTTCAATTGTCTTCAGGGCTCTGATAGTTTGAGTGGTAGGTACCTACTCTTTACTCATTAAGTTTGAATTTCCCTAAACTTACTAAATAATACTGTACTGGTACTTTTGTTATTACAATCATGTTAAATACCCATTGTTTCCTTAATATTTATTAGATACCATTTTCGGGTCCGTTTCCTTTAGCACTTTATGAAATTAAATTCCCAAAAAGAAATGGCCCAACAGAGCTTAACGTGACCACAAAATATATAATTCCAACTAAATATGAACAGAATAACCTACTTATCCTTCAAAAGCCGGTCATGTTGGGAATACGTATCGGTCGGGAAACTATACCGACTTTACAAGTATACATCACAGTGGCAATATAACATTTCACATCGAAGTCCGATCGCAAATGTGGTGTTGAATTTGCGAGAGTGTACGTGCCACAGCCCGCACGTTTCGGGGTTAACGACAAATTCTCGGCTTAATAGAGCTCTATGATCGTGATAGGCCACTCGCAGCCATCAAATATGATTCTAAACGATAGTAACTGCTAACATTTTGATGAGCATGCGAAGCGAATGTTGGTGTCAGTACTTTCATCTCCGATGTTGTTTAAATAAACTTTTGACCCTCGTCGAGTAACGCTTTGGGCTAGGCTTCGGGGAATAGCGCAGGGTGGATAAAAATACTGAAAAGCTCCTTGTAAATACTCACAATTGTTTTTAGTTAAACAAAATGCAGCGTTTAATTAAGAAACGAACAACAAAGTACGAACGAGAATCTAAGTAACTACCTCAACAGTAAATAAGAGTCATAAATTAGCAGTTAAATGAAGTTAGTATAAAAGCTTCTAAAGCCTTCCAACATTGACGTGAAAATCCAGGTTATCGTGACACTCATCTTAATGATAGGACAGCCATTGCTCGCAAATTATAATTTTATTCATAGTCTTGCAGCGCACTCGTTAAACGCCATGACGGTGAATAAAGATTCAGAATAAGTAGATAAACAGCCACCTTGGACCTTTTATTCTTGAGTTCCGGTATGAAGTAATTATGTAAGTAAGGTCATACGTAAGTTCGTGGAAACTTAAATAATTGTACTTGGATATAATTTGCTTTTGCTATGTTTGCGTAGTTTTTGGTGCGTACTAGAAATATATATTAAGTATAGCTCCATCTGAGGTTTCTCGAAGATTGCTATGGAAAATATATCGTAATATGTCTTGCTATAATATATATTATAGCTACGTCTGTGGTGGACTTTATACATGCTGTTTAGGTATAAAAGGCCTTTATGTGCATAAGTCCCTATAGCAAACGAACGAAATAAAAAGTAACGCAGTGGAATTGGGATCGTCTCTAACGACTGCCATTATAAAGATAAGTAAGACGAGATTATGGGCGACGCCGTGGCAACCCATTTAATGTGCCTCTAATTACACCGGCCCGCTGTAAAAGTTGGCAATATCCAAATAGACTTTTGAAATAAAGTAAAATATAAATTCTAAATTGTCTCATCATTTATCAGCATTTTTTGCAGATCAAGCTCGCATGTTAAAAGATCCTGCAAAATAAATATTTTTATTTAGCAAACTACATAAAATGCTCTTTTCAATTTTTTTTTGATGTTGCAAGAAAAATAGCCAGGGTTACCCCTTTATATTATACGTTTTAGGATCTTATAAGTTACTGAAAATGTTCTTTTAAATTTACTATAAAACATTTTAAACATTATTTATTTATAAACGCTTATTAACTAAATACATACACAGCAGTAACCCACAGTCTTTGACATAATTATAGATGTCACGTGTATCTTAATTATAGGAAAGCACGGCACTATAATTACCACAAATTAGTCGCCTAGTGATTATGTCTAACGCTGAAAAACGTTCCCTCAACCCAAGACAGCATTAGAATGACGATTTATTGAATTGCCATGTTAAAAACTGTGTGCTGGCAACTGACTGGCTAGCAACTCGACGCTCGACCACAAGTCGAGCAAGAGATATCTCGACTTCGTTACTGGGACCAGCAAGCGATCACGTACATCTAGTGCTTTGTACGTAATTTAATTGAAATCCGATCATTGTATGTTGAAATTCAATTGAATGTGCAATATTGGAAGAAAATTGCTCGACAAAAATGTATGCTGCTCGTTGTATTTTTAACAGATTTTTCTTGTCTATGAAACTAATGTTGAGTTAAAGAAACTAGATAGATAGCCAGACATTATATCTGGTCTTTATTATTTACACTATATAAATTACAGTAGTATACTACTATGTGCCTTAAGATAGTATATACTTAATGTCTGTTAAGTAAAGCAGTCATAAACCAAAGATGGCACCTTAAACCCTATGAGGACTCTACACAACTCAAAACAAAAATAACCGCACAAAGTATGGAGTAAGTACCCTTCCGAAAATGCAGTACTCGAGTGTAGCGCTCCTTATCATTCTCTCCTTCCAAAAACGTAACTAGTCCACAAAGCAGGCTAAGTAAGCGAAACTAAGCTAAAAGCTTTCCACACTGCCATTTTAACTAAAAATGTTTTACAGAATATATTAAAGACGTACCTTCAGTTTGGTCACGTAGGAAGAATAAGTTTTGGAGTAGAAAGCCTTTCCTTTAGCATTCAATGTAACAGGTACCTACTCGATAACCTTTAGCGTCTGAATGTAACAGGTAGGTTCCAGGTATACAGAAGTACGTAGGATACCTACCTACGTACGGGAGTACACGGCTGACCATTCCACGTAATGAGAGCGCGGAGAAATGACTCGCTCAATGGCAACAGAGCCCGCTCGCTGAAATGACTACAATAAACGGAATTGCATAACCGTCCACGGCAAACTACACGTGCTGACCTAAAAACAGGCCGGAGATAGGCTTACTTTTAGTTCCTATAGATTTTGTTATTTGCACAGGCTTATTATAATGCCTATAGTAATTTACCTATGTATATATCAGTTTAAAGGCTTGTGCAGACCAGCGCGGCTTGCGACGTGACACCGGTTATTGTTATACTGTGAAGTTTTCTTAGAAATTGTATTGTTCGTGTCGCGTCGCGCGACAAGTCGCGCTGGTCTGCACAAGCCTTAATATGTCCGTACCATTTGGTACAGATCACAGAGACTGGTACCTACTCTCGTCAAGTAGACAAGTGATCTCAGAAATTACTTTATACGCACAGATCCTTCTGATTTCCCCATAGTCGCGTTTAATTACACCCACGGGAGCTGATGGCGCTTTTCTCCATCCGAGGTCACATCGCACGAAAAATTACATAGAAAATTAATTTCTTCAAGCCATTGTATGTTTTATTATTTAGTAAGATGCCATTAAGTTAGAGTCACCTCTGTCTCACTCAAGCTCGAAGGCGATACTGGCGGAAAAATTTATCGTCTGTCCTAAGGCTGCACTAAAATAAAGCCGTAAAATCCTGGCAGCTTTGCTGTGGAAAATGTCACCATTTTACGGTTAAAATATTATATTACTTTGTTGATGGTGAAACGAAATTGACTTGGAGACTGGCGACGAAATGCTGTTATACTTCCTACTTCCTTAGTGGCATTTAGTAATTAGGAATAATCTAGTTTTTATTTATATAGTCTTTATGAGAAAACAGTTCAACGTAAGTGCGGACGTACTTAAATAATGAAGTACTAATAATATGTTGAATTTTAAAACCACTTAGATATTATTTGTCTTTTATTTAAAAACTCTAACCAACCATAATGGCTTAACTTCAAAATCCACTGCATTTTCAAAGGATCAAAGTAACATAAAGTGCTCATCAGCAATTGTAACAAAACTTTTCATTCTAAGCCAAATAAAACTGCACGTTCTCTGGAAGAAGTCGAGAGCAATACAGACTAAGAGCGCCCAACAAGGTAAGGAACGTAACTTCTACTAAGCATTTAATCGCGAGCATTAACTAAATGCACCACAGTAACTTGTTTCTTAATTCATTAAAGTCGGAACACTCTTTAGACTGGAACGGCAAGTTTCTTCAGACAACTCCATAACAACATTTGGACGGATAATTTCTACAATTCTTCTGGAACTGTGTCGTCTTATTATTACCTCAAGAGAGTCCTAGAGTTCTAGCACCTACTGGTCATGCTAGGGTACTTAGGACTACGAAATAACCAACTAATAAAGATGAATAACAACATTTGGACGGATATTTCTACAATTCTACTAAAACTTTGTCGTTTTATTATTACCTCGAGCGAGTCCTATAGTTCTAACACCTAGTGGTCATGCGGGGGCACTTAGGTCTACGGAATAACCAACTGATAAAGACGATAGTAGTAATTACCTATGTTGCCCGTTCCTGTTAACAACACTCATGAACAGAACCGATTACATAGGCTCATTCTAAGCTCAATTCCTCTACAAATGAGGTACTTAGGGTCCTATATACACAAGACGAAAAGATCGAATCAGTAATGGTAGATATTTACTTCCAGACCACCTTTACCCATATTTGATTCTCAGCAATAGAATGGCCCTTATTTGCTTTACGATCTTTATCTCGGCGAAAAATACTCTTGGTTGGGATTTACAGAATTAAATACTGCTATGGTCTTCGGAAATTTCGCTAACAGAAAAAGTCTTTTGTGTTTGAAAAAGGGTAAAATCAGATGCGAATCGTTGGTATATTGGCGTGTGCTAGCTGACATATGGCTAATATTTTAAATTATGTTTTGTATTGCCTAATGTAATTTATTTTGAATTTAGTTTTTTTTTTCTAACTGCTGCTGGGGAGTTTGTTGCGCTACTGTTTCTTCCCAGCTAACGCATTAAGAAGTGGTGAAGGGTGGGCGTTTTGTAGGACTGTCTTATGTGAAACTAGGCTGAAAATCAGCACTTTTCGAACGTCAACAACGTTCTCAGCCTAGTTTGAATAAATGAATTCGAATTTGGAGTTTTTGAATTTTGCCACGGCATCACATAAAAACAACTAAGTTTTACTTCAATGGAAAAAGGCTAAACGAAATCCAAACTCATACTCAAAATCGTATTCTTCTGCTCTTTCCCCATTTAAAGGGAACACACGTGTTAGTTTAATCTGACATTCACATTTCTAGCCCATTTCTGTACTCGGTCCCTTAGACTTTATTAAGTACGTTAGTAAAGTCCCAGTGGCGCCCGGAGCGGTCGGCTGCCCATAGTAATATCCCGGTTGTACTCCTAGGTAGGTATATATTATAGCTACGTCCACACCTTTCTGATACATGCTGTAGGTGTATACTTTGGAAGTGGATGTATGTGCCACGTGCGGGTCATTAGATGGGTCCCGAATTAGGCCCGTTCACACATTTCTGAAAGGTCGTATGGCCCGTTTTTAAAACAATTTATTTTTATATGAAACTCTCTTTGTCCCATTGGAGGTTTAATTTTCGAAACATTATCTGCTCCTTTTTCCCCTTTTGTTACAAACCAACGATCGTCTCTGATGTAAATACAAATGGTAACTTTTTATTCAGCTATGTCAGAACTAAAAGGAAAAGTTTGAGATACAAAAAGGAACAAGCATTCGGAATGTTGATAGAAATTCACAAACTTTTTGTTTTCTTGTAAATTGTGTTATTCCATTTTTCTTTGTCAACGTTTTTGAGGATTTGTAGTTAGATTTTGATTATTGCGTTAATTGGATCTGAATTACTCGTACAGTGACAACTTAAAAACGACTGCAGGGTTTCAGTCTCCGGTGGAGGTCTGCCCGGAGGCGATCGGCGGCGGCGATCCCTCGCGTCCGGCCCTGGTTCAGGCCATGGTTCGGAGCGAGAGTGCATGGGAGGCCTTCACCTCCTTCTGCGAAGCAGTTATGTTCGCGAAGGAGGAGGCGGAGCGCGCGAGGGAGATGCAAGCTACACGCCCTCGCGGCCCTAGTCGCCGCAGGAGACGCCCCGGGCGTCGGGAGTCGAGAGCCGACTTCCGGCCACCGTAGGCGCGGGCTTGCGGACGGTGAGCAATGGGCCCAGCTCGCCGTCCGATAAGGACCAGGCCCGTGTCGACGGCGCGTTGTGTTCCACGCGCGCCTCAAAGAGATGTCAGCACCAACCGACGGGGTCGAAAGACCAATGCCTGCTGAGGTTGCGGGTTTGTCCGAAAGGGATAACGCGGCCCCAGCACACAGGCAACGGAAGGAACACGGGTGGGTTTTAGTCAGTAAAAGTCTGACACACCCTCTCGCTCTGCCCAGAGCGGGAGAAGTCATTTGATGATTTCCCATCCCCAAAAAAAAAAAAAAAAGTGTTTCAGTCTCCAATATGTAAGTTGGTACCTACAACGCAATGCCTAAAATATATTTAGTATATTTAATATTCCTGTTCTCGAGATTGAATTAACGTAACTAGTACTATGTTCCTAACTAGAGTAGAAGGCAGTACTTGCTTCATTAGGTATCTATACATATAAAAAAACAAAGTTGCTTTACGCGTTTGCCTGTATGTCCGCGATGTTCATCTAAAATACGCAACGGATTTTGATCAGATTTTCAACACAATTTAGAGAATGTATTACGGAAGGTTTATTGTATTATTAATATTAAACTTATAGATAATTAAGAAATCCCGATGTTTTGTCAAGACGTAAATCTTTGCGAAGCAGGGACGGGGCGCTAGTTGCAAATTAGGCGAAACTTTACGGTAATCCGTACTTAGGACCAAAATAGTAGTCTGCGTTATGCCTAACTATTTATAAAAAGTTAGTTATCTGATTGTAATTCGTATGAAAATACACGTTAGCATGATACGCCGCGACGGCGGCGCACTGTGGAACGAAAAAAGGGTCTCGAAGACATTTAAGGCGTGGACTGACTACGATTTTGAACGTTACAGCTGCACTCACACAACTTCATCTGCGCGCTATACGGTAGCCCGATGACTAAAGTATGACCGCAATATCTATTTTCACAATTACAGAGCATTAAATAAGGTTGAAAATCGAATAAATATTTGGGTTGACGATGTGAGTAAGCTGCGAATGGGCATTTATTTTACGGGTTTTATTTAGATTATTCAGCATATTCACATTAAATTAAATAATTGTCCAGTTAAAGTTATAAAATAATGTTTATTCTATTGAACTCTTAACAAAAAAAATGTTGTTATCGCTGAAAATACGGAGATGTTCGACGCCAAAGTTTATTTTTGTAAAATACAAACTATTTTCTACTATTCTATTCTGTTAAAAATTTTCTTTAAACCCTTCTCTGTCCACTGATATGCGTCGTATATTTTCATTGCGTTACGTCATACTCGACTATCCAAGAAACCAGTATTTTGTGAATATTGAGGTAACACCGCGCCATAAGCTTAAATTTTAAAGTGTCGGTTTTTTGCTTGAAATGGCTTCTAAATGCCAATATTATGCAAAAATTTAACATAGTATGCAATCTGGTATGCAAATTGGCAACTTATTTAAAAAAAATGTATGGTGCTATTACTTATATCTCCGGAACGGAGAAAATAACCGTTATATCCTTGCAAACGGTGATGTAACTATTTATTAATGATTCTTTGACAAGCAAAAAACCGAAACTTTTTCAGTTTAAATGTCTTCGAGAGCCTTTTTTCGTTCCACAGTGCGGCGCGGCAATCTTATAGATATACATACGCCTCAGTCGAGTCGTCGCCATCAAAATTGAATATAATGTGAACAAAAAGTTCAATATTGGGTGCGCCCCCTCTGTCCACGTCAGGTGCTCGAAATTGCCTAACTTGTTCTATCGACATGGCTGTCAAGCTTTTATTTAATTTCCTGCCCCAACACTGGGAGTTATTGGCTGGTTGACGGATCTCTCTGTTTATTTTTTTTATCAATTTGATTTTAGTCAGACGGAAAAGAGCGGATCGCGCGTATATTTTTTGGGTGAATAAGTTTACCTAACTAATGTTGAAAGACTTGTGTTGGGTAGTTTGTTTCTAAGATTTGATAATTTAAAAACTACGGTTCCTTTTCCATTCAAAATGATTAAGAAGCATTAAGATTAGAGTTTTGTCGATGTTGATTTTTATGTGGAATTTAGCCACTTACATTGTAGTTTAGCTAGGGTTTTTTTTGTACAATATTGGGTATACTTCCTCCATATTTCGATGTTTATTCCGAACGATTAAAACATCACTAAAGTCCTACAATCAACAAATAATTTGATCTACGTAAATTCTAAAACAAAAGTCTACAACACAACGTTTACCAGTTGCTTTTCTGAAAGGAGTTTAGCTTCGTAACTGTTTGCACAGAGGACGCCACTGTATACAGGTTGTTACTAAATTGCCTTCTTGCAGCACGCTTGCACAAGCTTGCACAAGCAGGCGGTTCTAGACTTCTAGTCACGATTCTAGTTAGTCTTAGACTGAGCTAAAACTTACAAGGAAGCAACATCTTATTTTCTATTTAGACCGGTTGAGCTAGTACGTCTAGATATATTTTCGAAATGTTTGTACAACGAGATGTAGGGACATTCGGTAAGTAGGTCGGTACAATAAATACCTATCTATAAAATGCTAATTTTTCGCACAGCTATATTTTTTACATTTCTGCGTGTGACGATGCTTTAAGCCTTCCGCCGTAACGTAACATAAGCTTTGCTAAGTACCTACTGTGTTTACTGACTGACAAAACTCATCATTCATTCTTATCCAACTCTTGTTACACGAGAGAAACACTGTGAAAATAGGTTAAGAGCGTTTATTCTGAAGGTGGGCAACGTCGCAAATAGATGTCAAATATTTCACTGTTTTGATTAATTTTGCAATATTACTGTGTGGAAATAAAAAATGTGGCTAACTAGCGAATAATTGAAATATTAATATTGATTATGAAATGTAATAATTAATATCGTAACACCGAATGTTTAGTTTTAGATGTAAAAAAACTATTTGGAAACTTTCCAAATGCGTTTTGTACACCTAAAATGGGTACAACATCACACACACAAATTCAATGTTATAATTGCAATTCATTATTAATATTCTAGTTCGCTAGTTAGCCACATTTTTTATTTCCACACAGTAATATTGCTCTAAGAATCAAAACAGGTAAATATTTGACAGTTATTTGCGACGTTGCCAACTTTTAGGATAAACCCTCTTAATATACGCAAATTTTTATAAATGTCATTGTCAAAGCCCAAAAATGATGTCATTTTACCAGTACCTGCCTAACAAGTAACCTAACTTTATTCATTTACGGGAATAACCACAGAAATATAAGCACAGAAACATGTAGAAGCAGGTAATAATCATTAAGTACTTCTTAAGACTCGGTTTTACAACTGAAACTCCTGCGTGGGCGCGTGGGTACCGACCTAAGTTTAACATTAGAACAAGAGGCAAAAGTTATGATTATACGCCTCCAGAACTCCCAAAAACTTCATGAACGTAGGATAATTAGATAGCTATTGTAATTTTTGTTTTCATAAAAGTAACAATTCCTTGTAAGAAAGCGTATTCATGAAAACAAAATAAAGCGGCGACCTCAAAAGCTGGTTCAACTGAATGAATAGCTTGAACTGTTTAACGGGACTCGTTAACGAGTCGACAGTTTGCGGGTAGTTGTAAATTACTACGCACTTGTAGTATAGGTTCACATGTTGGTTTTAATTGCCAGAATGAGCCAGATTGTAAATACTGGATTGCTGGATTGTAAAACCAGAGAGAATGACATCGTTATATTCTACAAAATATTTTATTGATACTCAAAACTGGCATTTACACATCGATATACTACCAGCACGCGATCATGACAACCATAGAAACGGGTTTTCTACGCGTTTTGTCGACGGAAAAATAGACAAAATGACAGATTGTGATTGTTTATCTGTAGTCTTGTCTATTCTTCTATCGACAAAACCCGTTTCTATTGTGGTCAAGCTAAACATGCAGCAGTCTCAGGTTGAAATCTATAAACTTTACTTAGCACGTACTTTAGCTAAGTGTTATTCCTGTCACTGTCTTACAACTCCCAACTACGAGTGCTAAAATAAGACGGGAAAATGCCTAAGTCAAATCAAGTAGCATTTATAGATCTCGGCCGAAGATCTCAAACCACTCTACCAATAAGAAGGTTACCTTACTTAGATACTTACTTAAGACGTTTAGTTAGGTACTTTTCTGTTAACTTATGAAACTCAATAATAAAAACTCGAACGGAAAACACTACCCACAGTGTTACTACACTGTGGGGAGTGACAGTGTTACTACACACAACACAGTAAAGTTTTCGAAATATCGACTTTCATACAGAACAAAAGACAATCGTTTTTATCCATATTCCTACTAGTTTGTCCGGAGTTGTGTTATTTCAGGAGTAAATTGATTCGACTATGCATACATCGTTAGGAAACGTTTGCATGTTTAAGGCTATGTTACAAAATAATCTGTGGTCGGGTGCCACGGTGACCGGCGAGTCGGAAACTTTAAATGAACATTGTGTACGCTGCCTTAATTAATTTTCGCGTTCAACTGTGGTGTGTGCTGTAATTAGCGTATCGCCACGCCAAAATATACATATTGTTAAGCTTTATCGAAATAAAGCTTAACAATATGTATATTTTTCAAACAATATAGCTATGGATTGGCCGTTTTCGTTGTTTCATAAAACAGCCAGCTTTTCTTCATTGTTATCACTATAATTCACATTTTTTCCTGAAAATTTTATTCTTTATACTTTAGAGGTATGAGGAACAAAGTGTAAAGTTCACTCATCCCTAGAAAAGGGAGGATCCTTCGAACAGACGGGTGTCGTATCTGGCGGGCAACTGCCCAACGGTTGAAGTCAAGATCTTGTATATATATCGATTGCGCGGTAAACTCTAATTGCGCGCTGCCGGATTTTTGTGACGTCAGAATTTTGTGTGACGTCAGATCTTTGATGCGTAGTTTGCATGTGGCGATGTAAATGCCGCCACAATACCTAAGTCTTTATTTTTCTTTTTACTTTTTTATATGGAAATGAAACAGTTAATCAGTTGTGAAACCTACTATAAAGCTAATTATGTCGATCTTGTTACCATAATAAAGCTTCATTGTAAGTAATCCGATAAAAGTTTTCTAAAAAGATAAGAACAATACGGCTTTCCTCTTTGTAACATTAATATGATTACCTAAAGTGAAAGACATCGTAGATTAAAGTAACTAGTTTTAAGACAAAACAGAATATTGTATGCTTAAAGTTTTTACCATACAATTTTCGTAAGAGCTTTCTCATATACGGAAACTTGAGTTCAAAATATAGGTACCTATTCATGTTTTTAATGTCTATTCACTTTCGAATACCTAAGCATTATTTTAAAAAATCGTGGCTAATAAACTTTCACTTAATCACATCCTGACATAAAGGCATAAATGCGTTTCAGGACAAAACCAAAAAAACAAATCTACGAATAACAGTAATGGCTGCAGGAAAATGCGCTGAGAAAACTCAATGTTTATGTCACCTCTATAATGTGTGTAACATCCTGTAAGCAGTCGCGGTCGGCGCCACCCTGGCTTGTTATGCATGAGCATTCCCGACCGGCGCCATAACCTCGGAATACAAATTCTGCTTTTCAAAAATCATTTTAAAAATTTAGAATAGTTATACGACCCTAGGGCTGGCTTTTACTATGGCCAGAGGCTAAGCATTGCCATACAACGTGGCAATGCGGCTAGTCTCTTGGGTACATTACCAGTCGACAGCGACGCGGAGGAATTTTTCGATGTCATATTTTATTTAGTTTGTTAATACTTTTAGTTAGGTTAGGTTATTATATTTTAATTTTATTAGTTTTTTAGGTGGGAGGAGCTGGGGCTAAGTAATAGCTGCCGCACTGGTCGATCCTTCAGGTTAAGCTACGCTGGCCGGGGGCTGGTCTGTGGATGGGTGACCATCTTTTCATACCGAGACTCCTCCGTGCCTCGGAAAGCACGAAGCCGTTGGTCCCGGCTGTCATTCGTTGATCTTTGACAGTCGTCCGGGTCTTCAGAAGCCCGAAAGTCTGACAACCAGTCTTACCAAGGGGTATCGTATTGACCAGTTACTGGGTTGTGGAGGTCAGATAGGCAGTCGCTCCTTGTAAAATACTGGTATTCAGCTGCATCCGGTTAGACTGGAAGCCGAACCCAAGATAGATAGTTGGGAAGAGGCTAGGCAAATTGAGTTTGTTAGATAATTTAATAGAAGAAGTTTATCCAGTGTATATTATTTTTATCCTCTTTAATAAATTAAAGGTCATACGATCGTTCAATAATAAAATGTGTTTGAAAACAGACATAATAACTTATATAAATCAGTCGAAAATATCGTCATCGTTGGATACTGTTTGATGAAAACTCTCATTCGTCATTCCATTGATTTGTTATCGATTTCCACCGTCATATTTCGACAACTTTATTGGTTTTCGAAATAGCCAACCATCTACCCGTAAGCCATTACTCCTCGTCATCGTTATATTTTTCACTGCTTGTCATATGTTCGCTTTTATTAAAACATTTACAAACCATAGTTGTGTTTTTGCGTCAGTTTTTCAAACAAATGCAAACAAGGAAAAATGTCGTGATTCTCGTAGAGTCATTCAGTCGAATATCATACACAATGGTGTATCTCAGATGTATCGCTCGTTAGTGCCATTGAAAATGATTTATAAATGTAGAAAGAGATGGACGAGAGAGAGGGGGACAGCAAGCCTTCCATGTTTACTTATGTGCAATGAAATTAAATTGCTATAAATGAAAGAGGGCCGGATTTGATAGTGTATGAAACAATGTGTGGGGAGAAAAATAATGAAATATAAACAACGGAAAAGCGGAGGCATCCAAATATAACATAACATAATATATTAGGTTTAGGTATGTATTTATTGGGTGGAAAGTAGAACATACATGAACTTCAGAGTGTCTTAAGTTTATCAGCAAATATAAGCAAACCAGCCCCGGGGGCCTACTATCACCTAACTTCGTTTAAGTTCAATATAGTTTCTAGTTTTGCTCTGAACTGGTGAGCTGGTAACTCTTTGTAAAATTACAGCCATATTGTACAACGTAGTGGTTCGAGGTTCGAGTTCATAACTATGACTATACTGAAGTTACTCGCCTTAGGTATTTATCAATAATTATCATATAGGAGCACGTGGCTAAGTAATAACAGCCGCAAGAGTCGATCCATATGGTTAAGCTACGCTTGCCGGCGTTG
This sequence comes from Agrochola lota, assembly GCA_947364205.1. NCBI lineage: Eukaryota > Metazoa > Arthropoda > Insecta > Lepidoptera > Noctuidae > Agrochola > Agrochola lota. The sequence goes on along the minus strand of OX376223.1, from coordinate 7,484,191 downwards.
TCCGTGGATGGGTGACCATCTTTACATATCGAGATACCTCCGTGCCTCGGAAAGCACTTCAAGCCGTTGGTCTCGGCTGTCATTCGTGGATCTTTGACAGTCGTTACAGGTCGTCAGAAGCCCGAAAGTCTGACAACCAGTCTTACCAAGGGGTATCGTATTACCCAGTAACTAGGTTGTGGAGGTCAGATAGGCAGTCGCTCCATGTAAAATACTGGTATTCAGCTGCATCTGGTTAGACTGGAAGCCGACCCCAACATAGTTGGGTAAAGGCTAGGCAGATATATAATCATCATGTCTGAAGCATAAGTTAGCATAGCTTCTAAACTTTAATCACTTGGTAAACAGACAATGTGAAAGAAAGGAAACTACAAAATTGGTCACAACCTAAGTAGTGTGACTTTTACCTACTTATGTGAAAATACAGCAGAAATTGGGAATAGGTATTGCAAGACCATTTTTACAATAACTTTTTTGATCGTTTCAATTGAATAAAATAATGTCCTTAGTAGATTTATTTAAGACTTTAGCAAAACCATGCAGAGACCGAAATGGGATTCGTGCAGTGCAATCGACGTGAATTAAAACTAAAACGCAGCTGTGCCAGCTATAAAGTACGTAAATATACAGTGGTCCGAAATCCATTGTGTATCATAAAACTCTGTACTTAAGAGCAGCCAACTCATAATTCGTATGTATATAATTAATTGTTAAGACTTGAATGTTCTTGGTTATTTCGTTTTTACGATTCTTAAGGTGTGTCCAAACATTAAGCGGCACGAGCGCGGCAGCAACACGCGGCGTTTGCAGGACACATTTCTGCCGCGATCTAGTTAGGACCAAACCTACTAATGTTTGCGCGGCAGTACTGCGCGGCACATCAGAGACACGCTGCGCACTACAGTTAGAAATATCAATCTGCCTAGCCTTTAATACGTCCGCAGAAATACGTCTAGACACAATTGGTGACGAATGTTTCCTAAAAATGTTTGTGCGAGGCAAGAAGACAGAAGCGTTCACGCACGGCAGTCGTCCAAACACAGCGCGGCAAGCCGCGCACGATTGCCGCCTCCATGTTTGGACGCACCTTTACTGCACAGTGTCGAGACACAAGGTTTTATGTAGACACCTAAGAACCTGTTTACGTAATTCCTTTAAAAAATACTACCCACCTGTTTATCTATATCATACATATAATAAACTAGTAACGTAGAGTTTTTGTCCCTTTGTCTATTTGACTGGATGTATGTTCCGGAATGGTGTGAAAACGGCTGAACGGATTTGACTGAAATTTGGCACATAGATAGATTATAACCTGTATTAACACATCCTACTATCTACTTTTAATCCCGGTGATACGTTACTATAGTAAAATTTTGAGATAACTGGTGTCAAAGTTTATATACGTTGATGATTTTTGAAAATTATTAATAAACTACTTCCCTTATATTTCAACTGTTTGATGTTTTAGAAAATTTGGTTTCGTTGATTGTAAAAGTATTAGGTATCTAATGGAATATCAATGAAGGCCATTCAGTTTGAGAGTTTAGAGAACAGTGATATAAAGTGTCAAATTGTGGGAAATTTTGAAAATACATAAAAATTGGGTTTTCTCGAATCCCATGTATTTTCGCCTAGGCTTTATGTGGTGCTTAATTGTTGCAAACGGGTCAGTCACACTGCCAAGTCCTGGAAGGAATACGTCAAATTACAAGTCACTCTGTATAAATATTTACTATTGCGTTTAATACATAATGAAAGTTTCATTTAAAAAACCTAGTGAAAAATTGTGGCGAAGCCAATCCCATCTTATCTAAGGTAATCTCGAACACCACATTTCTCATTATCTAATAGTGAAATCGTTTCCAATTTATTCACCACCGAAAAGAGTTTTAAATTCACTCAAACGCAACGCTAATTCTATTTACAAAACCGTTTATTTTTTGGAGAAAGTCTAAGTAATTGAATTAAAAAGTAAACTGTCACTGTCAGTTTATCTCGGCAAGGCAAATGCCCCAGAGAAATAATTTGTCTCCGGCCCGGGCCATATTAAATTAGAAAGTGCTTAGTAAAATGGAAATTATACGTTCGGCAAGACACACGAAGACTGTAATCGATCATTTGTATTACAACTTGATATATATTTTATGATGGAACGAGTCTGTGAAGGTATGAAATAAAAGAGGATGTGGATATAAGAAATTTACTAGTATTGAATAACGTATTTCTATATTTAGCGGATGTTTTTTACCTCATATTGTTATGTCCAGTTTTGAATCTTTGGAGACCCTATTACAATAAACGAACTCGTTAATATTCGACGATACTACCTCATAAAATGTCTCAAGAAACTTTTGAAGCAGCACTATATCACGGTAACAGAAGCTACATTATTGAAACGTGTCAGCTTCAAGACGCTAGCTATAAAATATCCCATCGTATGAAAGCTCTTCTCCAGAAGAGAAATGGTGCAATATAATTTATAGCAAACTATTCCTTATGTTACACAAGTTGTAAAATAAAGCCATTTGCAAATGTGATATTGAAATCGTACGGATTGAACAGCAGTGGAGTAACGACCGAATCAAGTTGTACTTATAGCTACTTACAGCTCGGCACTGCGTTTCACGATATTAAATTGGTACATGTTAATTAATATACGTTTATTGCTCGGAAATGTGTTTGCCTTATAATTTTTTATCGGAATGAAATAATACGAGGTTGATAGGTTATATACGCTCCGCTAGTGGCACGTCGAAATTTGGATAATTATGTTTGGAAATTGAATTTTCCCTTTTTTAACTGTTGCCAATAAGTGTGGTTTGGCTTTTCTTGTACCGGGCTCATGATAATTATGGTTATGGCGGACCATGGTGCACCAGAGTGACTGTACCTGTGATGTTATTTAGTGGATATCTCAATCACCTGTCTAGCCTTTTCTGAACTATGTTGGGGTCGGCTTTCAGTCTAATCGGATGCAGCTGAATACCAATATTTTACATGCAGTGATTGCCTATCTGACCTCCACATCGCAGTTACTGGGATTTATAGATAAAATAAAATTAAATATCATTCTTGTTTCAATTTTAATAGTACGTTCATGAAGAGATGTCAACATAGCAATGAACTTTGAAGTCATTACTTAGTTCTAAATTAAGATTTCAAGAGACTTAATGTGTGTTTCATTGACTTTGGACAATTTTAACCCCTTAACTTGTGACCCCGAGGTAAAGTGAATTATTTATTTTGATGTGAAACTTAATAACTGTTAGGTAGGTACTTAAACAGAGTTAGTGACTACAACAGCCACAACACTCGAGGTGGATATAGATAGATTGGATAGATATCCAATATCGAAATTAATTGAGTTAAATATGGTAATATTTAATTAGACCACCTGTCTCAGACCCAGATGTCCCGGGTTCGATTCCCAGTGGGGGCAAGTTTTCTGCTCGGTTTGGTTGGTGGTAGGGCTTGTTCTAAGTCCACCTGTCTAGCTACCAGCATTATCTAAGTCTGTCGCCATAACAACAATGTTAACACTTAACAGCATTGTTGTGTTTCGGGAGTTTATTTATTTATTTAATTAAGGTTCACCAACAGTTGTTACAGATAATAAAAAGATAGAAACATTTAGGTAATAGTGTCTTAAATCTAACTGCACAACTAATTATAGGCAAACACCGCATGCAAAATGCTCTTTGTGACTATAACTTTAATTTTAAAGACTTAATGTATCTAAACTCTAGATAGCAATATTAAAAACTAATACTAATTACGTCTGACAAACGTTGATATTTAGTCTGCGTGGACGTCAACCAGGTCGCTGCGCTCGTTTATAAGTTTGCACATGCGAGGTATAGGCGAATTAGCACCAAACACTGTACGGCGAGGAGCTGGAGCTAAGAGTGTTATAGGTTTTCGAGGTGGTCTACGATTGAATTGATTACTCTAAGATTGAACCTACATACCGTTAGTGGTGTTATTGAGCAGTTTATATGCGAATCTCAAATCCAAGAGCTCCTTTCGAGCAGTTAGAGGTAAGATAGCCAGTTTCTTTGTGGTTGAGGATTCCGGGTGAAGCTTGCTTCCACCTTCGGCCTGATCATGACTTACCATCAGGTGAGATGCAGGTCAAGAGCTTTCCCGTCGAGGTAAAAAAAAGTATGAAGTCATGCATATAGTAGTCGTCATCTCGCTAGTTACCCCATTTCTAGCCATATCATCTTTCACACAGTCCATCTATCGTTTCTTTGGATATTATATTGAAATAACATGATAATTATGTCAGAATAATAAAAGTAAAGTCTCCGTCACGAGAAGCTATACATTTTGTAAACAAAGAACTTCTACTAAGTGCTGTCGTATAATGTTTTGTGGTACTGGAACTCAGACGCGTTCAGTACCACAAAACATAAGACGACAGCGCTTTATATCGCTAAAATATAACCCGACCAAGTGAAATTGCTCGTTAGTTTCGTATTACACGTATGTTACTTTGAGTTGATTGGATTTGGGATTATTTGTTGTTGATTGATTTGTCGCTACGTAACTTAGTAGAAGTTCTTTATTTACAAAATTTATAGCTTCTCGTGACGGGGACTTTACAGGGTGATTTATTGAAAAGTCTGAAACTGTTCTTTTTGATAATCTTTGTAAGTAATTTTTCTTCACTCTAAAGTTGAGTTTGACTATGTGGTTCCTCAGAACAAACTCTACGTTTGAGAGTTTCAGAATTTTCCATACTGACCTATGTCAATGAATCAACCTGATAATTGAACAAGGGAACCTAGGTTTTTTTCAAAGTAGGTTTTTTTGGACGAATTCATTAAAAGCGTGTACGGCTGACACGCTGCTTAAAAATAAATCCAGACACGAATTGTCAGTACATTCACGTACGTTGTTAAACTTGTTTCATTCATTCATTCACTCCCTGTTGGAACGCAACAGTGTTTCAATTAAGTCTGTCCATTCATTGGTTTACAGCGAAATAATAAAAATGATTATTTTGCGCGAAAAACGGTCTTTTTCATCTATCGAGCGACAATTTGTTTAAACAAGCCTATTTGAATTAATCGACGTGACGCGTCGTCGCGCCGCGAGACTTTTTTTTAAACGTTTTTCTTTTTTGTTCGTGTCTATGGTATGTTTAATATTCGGCTGCTGTCCGTCCAATTTTCTCGTCGCGAAAAAATGTTGTTATAGTGGAACATGATGATGTATTGTTGAGTGGGATTACGAGCGACAGTTATTGTCTAGTGAATATACGCTAAAACACATGATCTTGTTTTCCCTCGGTTAAGGACGGACTTCTTGTCCTAAACACTCGTCATAAATCCTCAGATTTAAAGGAATAACAGTTGCACATCGTCCGCAGTCCACAATTTACTCGTCGTCTCTAGGCAGTAGGCTAATAATATTAATTTAAAAGATTGCCTCTGAGCGTCAGAGCCATTAAACTCTGATGGCAGCAATTCCATTAAAGTTGTACGCCATAGAATTCCCTATATACTAGCTGAAACTCCATATATACTTAATACCTACCTGTATTGTGCATGCTGATTTCAGTTCACAACATTCAAATAAAAACAGACCTTTGTAACAGGTTAGGAAAATGGGAAGGCCACCCCAAAAACGACATGAAGGAAAACTTAGACAATACTACGTAACAGGTAGGCGATTACCCCGCTTTTTTAAAGGAAAAAAGTATGGACCTAAAATAATGTACAAAACAATCTGATGCTAAAAGTTACACCCTATAAAAGAGACATCTGTTAAGCATCATAACACTAAACTAGCACATTGTATCCTACGCCATTTAACCCTTGAGGGAACTAACCCTCCTTGACATAAAAACAAGCGTAAAGTAACCCCCATGGGCCCGATAACCGTAACCATGTATGAGGGACAGAAATGATTTTGTATTTTAAAACTAACAACGTGTTACGTGAAAATTATAAAAAATATTTTTAGGAACAGTCTGTAGTTTAATAGCTTTTCAAAATAGAGTGCGAGTTTTACGGTATATTTTTTTGTGTAATTGCACTGGCGTTATATTTTTTTACTAGCTGCTCTCCCCTGTTTCACCAGCATAAGTTTCGATCCCGTGGAAATTTTGGATAAAAAATTATATGTGCTAACCCAGGTCATGGTCTACTCATGTGCCAAATTTCGTCATAATCAGTTCAGCAGTTTTACTGGATTAGCTCGCTTGGATAGGCTCGCTTTTGATCACATAATTTTGTTGGATATAGAAGTTGATTGCAAGTTTACAAGAGATCTTTAATACGGTTTTTATGCTAAGGTGGTTTAGCAAAGTTGTGTCTAATTTGTATAATAGTGTTCCATGAAAAATAATTCGACTAAAATCTAAGAGTATGCACTGTGGGTAATATTACCGAGCCCATGGGTAGGTATTTTTTTCATGCTGAAATAAGTTAGCAAAATATGTGGAGTTTGTTTGTTTGTGACGCTTTCACGCTAAATCGGCTGAACGGATTTGTATGAAATTTGGCATATGGGGTTGAACATGATCTGAGTTAGGACATAAGATACTTTTTATCCCGATATTCCAACGGGATCGATAGTTATGCGGGTAAAACCGCGGTGCACAGCAAGTTATTTATATTTAAGACCTTTTATATACCATATTTTATGCAAAATAAATATATTATATTCTATTTCTGTTCTATTATAGTAGGTAGGTGTGCTCACATTTACAGAGCAACGGGTGTAAGTTATATTACAACTTTTAAACGCTATTTTATATTTGAACAACGTACGCGTGATATTAGATGGCGTCACATTGCCGTGGCTGCTATATCCGTAAGTTCGCAACCCTTACCACCATATTGAACGAATCTTCAACCGGTGCTGCTATGACTTTTACAATATCCGTGGAGTCGCTGACGCATTCAGTTTTATTAAAAGTAGGTACTTCTGAAGATTTCATGGAGGTGTATGTGCCAAAGGGTTAAACATAACGTAAAATTCTGAGTTTGTAGGTCGGTTGTGAGAAAATTTTAAGTTGTTATTTTTTACAAGGAAAATAGATATTAAGGAAATAGAAAGCTATTTTTGTTAGTATCAAAGTCGGTTCCAAAATTGTTGACAAAAGGTAGGATCTCGTAGACGCGCGTAGCCTACCGTAGTGGGGCAATGTGTCTCGTAGACACGCGTAGCTCTCGTAGACACGCGTAGCTCTTGTACACACGCGTAACTCTCGTAGTTGCGAACAGGCTCTCGTAGCCGCGCATAGCGTCTCGTAACCATGCGTAGGCTCTCGTAACCACGCGTAGAGGTAAGTAGTCACGCGTAGGTTCTCATGTCGTGATGATTTACATGTCCTAATAATTATCATTTAACCTTTTAACGTAATTATTATTATCAATTACCGTTACGAGTAAAGTGTCGCGTTAAGTTAACACAAAGTTATCGAATTAAGTTTTGTTACATTATCAATCTGAGTAATTAATTTTAGAGGGTGTATATGAGTATCAGATACGAAGTTTGCTGAGTAAAATGAACATTTGCTGGCAAAAGTACAAAATACGAACTAACTTGTTAATAAAATGAAGTCGAAACTTGCCGGTTCCTCTCTAATGGATAAGTTTTAATTTTCACTAAGACATTGCTATTGCAATTTTAGTAAGAATATTTCTCATGGGCATCAGATATTCTTATTCGGGATATATTTTATAGAATTTCGAACTTTTTTTAAGACTTTTATGTGATAATACGAGTAACGTATCGACTCGACTCCACTAAATAAAGAAAAAGAAATAGTAACTACATTAATTTAATGAACACTAAAATGTCGGGAATATTATGATGATCATAGATTCGACGGTAACTACATATTTAAAATTCTGCTTTAACAGTAGTTTTGGGTTTTTACTCATAAATATTAAGTGTATGTACCATTAATATTGAGCACTGACTACATTTTGGAATGGATGTGCACACATTTTGTAACAAACACATTGACATGCAAATTAAATTCAATGTGAATAAAATATTTTAAAATATTCGATGTGTTTGAAACTTCGAATAAAATCAAGGCCTTTGTACTCTCAAAAACATAAAGTGTGTTCGAAAACAGCTTTTTAACAATCAATAGTTATTCAAAATTTACTATTCACTTTAGAGTGACCTCTCGAGTCACTTTAGAGTGTACTAATATTATAAACTAGCGTCTCGCCCCTAAAGCAGGGGCACGGGTTTTTTCGATTTGACAAAAAATCGATATTTCTTTGTTATTTATGTAAATCTAATATAAAAGTATTATAAACCTTCCGCAATAAATGCTCGAAATGATAGAGAAAAGCGCATCAAAATCTATTGCGAAGTTTCAAAGACATAAGCGGCCACATAGATACGACAAGTGATTTGTTTTATGCTTTGTATAGATGTGAAAATTTGTATGTTTGGATGTGTGTTACTCAATCACGCAAAAACGGCTGAACGGATTCGGATGAAATTTGACACACAGATAGTGTATAACCTGGATTAATACATAGAATATGCAGACAAAATCGCGTGCCGAAGCTAGTAAAATAATAAACACCGTACATTCTCCTCAAGTTCGGTACTCACCTATGTTCACAGTTCTACCTCCCAGACCGAAGCCGGCACGTATAATGGAGTGTCAATTAACGTGGCAAATGCATGACATCCGATATATTCGCCGCGCGATCGTTAATCGACACTTAACCCCCCACGGCGCAATTAACCTTACTTTTACTACAATCCAAATTATTCAAGTAATGCTTTTCAGTTCGAAGTAAAAGCAGTACTAACAGCAAAACTCCGAAGACGTGATAGGTATAATATCTGAAGATGATAAAAAAAGAAATCTCGACTCATTCTTCAAGTAACAACGTTTGTGAAGTTTACACAAAAAAAAAAACTGATTTTTTAAACTCATATTTCTACCACAAAGCGGCAGATGACCAAAAAAAAAACATCCTATTAATTTACTTTTTGCTTTATCCTATATATATGTCGATACCCATTATGTCTGCGGAGTTTTTCTAGTTAATTTGACTCTGTATAAGGATCGTAGTAGTTGATAATAAGGGCGTTCTGTAGTTTCTGCCGACCCCCATGGGAAAAATGGGGATGGGGTTTAGGTATGTGTGTATTTATGCCTTACAGTATAGTGTTATATATTGTTTAAAGCGTCCATGTGTGCTGATCCTCCACCCTCAGCTCTGTTTGCAAGGGTCCCCAAGTTAAAGTCCGCGAATCAATATTTGTTTGTGCCTTCTTCGCGTTCTAAATCCGACCTTTCCCAAAGTTTTGTTGGCCAATAGATTACAAATTTACGATAATACCCACATCTTTCGTTTGATGATTTAAATATTTTTCAACGGAGCCCGTTCTTAACAACTTTGCTGCGACATTTCCATTATTCATGTAAAAGATTAAATTGTAACGCTTTGCTAATGGTTCATTAAAACATTGTTATAATTTATGCAACAACATTGTTTAACGCATAATCCCTCTAATTGAATGCCCTAAACATAAAAACGAAAAGAAAAAAAAAGCTTGCAGTGTAAATATTCAAGATAGGTATCGATAAAAGGAAACATGAGGGAACTTTTTGTTTACCTGTTGAACGGCCGGGTACTGTGGACAAAGCAGTGTTGTGTTCCATACGGGGGTGGAGCGAAATTGCAGCTTTTGTATCAATGGCGCGGAAAATAACCGCTTAAAGCGAAGTTTCCAGCGGTCTGTTAATTAATGAAACGTTGATATTTTCATTATAAAGCTTTGTCATGAAGATTAAATAGCTCTTTACTGTAGTGTGTTGGACATGTGAAAATTAATTGGTCGTTTATCTTTTGGAGCAGTCATGGTGGATGTTATTCGCTCATGAAGTTGAAAGTAGGTAAGTAATTGAGATCAAACTTTTGAGTATTAGTCACCGATTTATGAATGAAAGAGTGTTTGTTTTAAAGATATATCTTATAGGAAGATTTCCAACAAAAGGGTCAGTCATGAATCTACATGTAATATTTGTCACCTACTTACATTTTATATGTCAACAAAATTTCTCCTGTAAAAGTGTTTATACATAATCCAGCTCATCCACACACTCGGGGTTTATGTCGTCATATCGTTAATATGTAGATCCACACTTCGCCGGCCTAATCTCGCAAATCGTCGCCATCTTTGTTTATGGCCTGCAGGCTGTTGCGGTTCGCCGGACCACCGTAACTCCTATCTATAACATCTGACACTCGTGACCTTATTTTAATAAATAATGTTGCCTGTTATTACATCAAATAGGTGCTCAGGAGCAGCGGTGCCGGATGATTTATAGTCTCGCCGGCTTCGCTCAGCACATTAAACTCACTTTTTGTTTACCAACCCCCAAAATATTCTCAAGTTTTATCGCGCGGAGAAAAAGTTTTTCTGAGTTGGTATTTTATTTCCAAGCCTCTTTCAGGGTTACGCCTTGTTCTTATTTGTAGTAAAAATTTACGTAGAACGCTTCAAATATTGTACGTGTTGCTCTGTGTTTGAATTGCCGTTTTTTTTCAGCAGCAGCTAGCATAACCCTTCTCGCTCTCATGAATAGTTATCTAAATTGAATTGTTTGTATTCTTTTATTTCATTGTACGTATGAATATTTTAAAGTGCTTTCCAGAGAATATTTATTTCAGAAAGGTTTGTCTACCTGCGGACGTGTATGAGGCTAACAATAGAGGGAACTGTTTACCGCGGATTCAAAGCCCCGGCTTAAAATTGAAGGAGGATTATAATTTATCGACGCGACTGGTAACGCGGCCGATTATCCGGCTTCCGAGCCACTGGCGGCGTTAAACACCGCTTCGAAAATCGGCTTTTGAAGCCAATTGACGTGAGGACCCGACGTCGTGCTGAATCCTCAATTCACTGTCATAGTGGAGCTAACACCAGGAATTAAAAATAAGGTTAGAGAACGCCGGGATTTTAGACGCCGTAAAATTTCGCAGAATTTCTTGCCACTATATTTTTGTATAGGCATCAAGAAATATCAATATCGAAAAAAAAAAAATTACAAATAGGTAGAGCTTATGGGCACGATCTGTATAAAGTATTTCCTTTGAGGTATTTATAAGTTGAAAGGTATTTCGACTTCCCAGCGATATATATCACTACTTTCCAGTATATGAACCAGTTTTCCGTAAACAGCGTTTATTATGTTTGCTAGACGAAACATAGTTTTCGTAAGTTTTATTTAAAAAATCTTGTAATCAAACTATTTTGGTCGTTATTTAAACTAAACTATCTTAAAAACTACTTACTTTTAAGTATGCGTGTCTTGCCCCAAGACGTCCTTGCCTGACCTTCGGAGATAAGTCAGGTGATTCATTAATTAGTAGTTACCCGACCCGATAAGAGGAGGTTCAGCTAAAATGGTTTTTCAACTTGTTTAAAGTACCACATGTTTATCAGAGATTTATTAGTGATGTGATATAATAAATTAATTAGTTAAAGTAAATTAAATACTGACATGTCCCAATTCTGTTATAAGCTGATTCTGTCAACCTTTGACAGTAATTACGTAGCTCTGTGTATTATTTCTTTATTTCGTTGGGCCCGATGTCTGATGATTTACGGGTTTTTAAGCTTATTGATTAAGACTATTTCTTTTGTTCATTTTAGGCAAGACCTCCCTTGTATCTCCCAAGATGTTTTAAAATCTTCAATTTGCTTTTAGTTTCTCTGAGGCTTATGCAGCTTAGGTTTTCATTTGCTACCCAAGGTTTTGGCTACTTTCAAGTTTGGAGGCCTACCTACAACACTTCTTCATTTTTGGCAACAGAACTTATTTTGCGAGGATTTTCCACAGAAATATTTTATGCATTCCATTTTCCGAAAAAAAGGTTGACAAACATTATATTCGTATTTCAAATTGTGAATGAGCCTCCATATATCAGTCTAGACATGAGCCTTCTTGGGAGATTGATTGAGTTTTTACTTAAGTAAATTATCGAAGGCCTGTGCTTATAACTTGGAATCCCAAACTTCAGCATTAGTATTCTTTGTGCTCGTTTATCTTCCACTTTCGTAATGACTGTCGACGTCTTGATTTTCGGGAGATTAAGGGATTTTCTTTGGACTCTGACCTCTATCTTATGCTTTCTATGATAATATTATTTTAACTCAGATTGAGATTTAGTGAAGTAAATGTTATTATTATTTAACATTGAGAAGAAAATTTTAACAATCATTGCCGAATATGAGTTTTCGCCATGCAGAAATACCAAAAGTTTATCTAAATTACGCGGACATGCTTTAGCGTCAACGTTGCAGGAAAATCTAATATGACTATTCCAACCTAGACAACAAGAATACCCTTAGAAAGAAGATTATTTCCCGTAGAAGATTCCATCTTCTAAATTTACTTTTAAAATTGTTTTTGTACGCTCATAAACATTTTATGTTTTAGTTTCTCAGTAAGTGAATTATTGTTAATTCTTAATGAGTCATAACAAAATTCTAAAACTATATAAATCCTGTAACAAGATTGATCACCTCATCCACCTATATACAAATGAAAACAATTGTCAACAACGTGTAAATAGTCTGTATTAGGCATAAGTTAACCGCTTCACTGAGTAACTAATTTCCCGTCTAAATAAAGTCTTATTATCATTATCGAGTAAACGGTGGTTAGATCACTGGAGTGTGCCGTGTGCCGAGGAGCGGTTGCACAGCAGAATATTGCAGAAATTCAGTTCCCAGACATACAGTTTTTCACAGAAAAGTATGCGCATCGGGAATCATCGTCTTCGGAAATACGAACACGCGATGATGAGATCTAACATAGATCTGTTACAACCATGGAAGTACTTGCCTATTTTGCGACTGCGCGAACGCAAAGACAGGGTTATGTTTTTATATTATTATGTTTACAAAATTATAGATTAACAACTACCCTATACTTATATTATATTTGGAATGTCAAATGACGGTCTGAGACTCTAGTAGGTAGCTGGACAGAGAGAAAACTTCACACAAACGCGCAATGATTTTGATTGATTGCCTCTGTGGCGGGTTACTCTGACTGAGTGTTTGCACTGGCGAAACATTCGCAACAAAACATGTTAGACTCTCTATTTTCTGCCAATGTTCCATACAATTCTTGACAAGAACTAGAGATTTCAACATGTTTTGTTGCGATGTTTCGCCAGTGCAAAAGCACAGTGAGGCGCGACGTTGCGTTGTGCTAATTCGGAAACACGAACATTACCGAAGCGCAGAGTTTTCTTTGGAGAGCTAAACTTAGATGCGTACGTAAGGCGATCTCGGACTATCACAAATGCCAGCGCGATTTCACGAATGCGCTTGCACTCGCTGCCCGCAAAGCGTGTTTATGTGTGCGTATGTTCCCGCTTACTGTATAGACCCGACCTTCTGGAGGTACTATTCTGTAGCGGTAGTTTAAATCATTTCCTGCTAATGTAACAGTGTTACTATAAATTGTAAGGAAGAGCGGAAGGTGTTGCTAATCTAATCTCGGATTTGTTTTGTTGGACTGTAATTGAAGAAATAGATCGTTGATTTGTTAAGAGATTGAACGTGATAAGTAGGTTCTATTACTTCTCTATCGAACACATTAATTGGGTCCTTTCTATAAAATGTTACTTGTTTTTGAAGTTTTGTGAACGTGAACCTAAGCTAAGCTATTAATTAAACCAGCTGAGATATTTATTACCTAAAATAAACTGCACGAACCACATCTAACTCTAAAACAACTCAAATAAAATATTTTATTAAACGAAAATCCTGACGCTCTCATCGCCAAAAAACTGCGCTCCCATATTTTACATTTAAATTTTTGATGTGCTGGCCCGAGCTCGCATCGGAACCCGAAAGTACAGTCAAACTGGCTATTTGGTAAGTATACACTATACAGGTAGTCCAGTCATTACGTACATTTTAAAAAGAAAATGAATTTGCGCTTCTAATTTTTTAATATGTTGTAGGGGATACCTAGAAAAGCTTAACTTGAGATTGTCGACCAAGCTTTCCTAGGAGCTTTCGCCGCCATGTTGAAAAAAGGGGTAAAATTTGTTTCTCGGCAATAACTCGGCTATCCGATGAGATTTCGAAAAATTTTGTAGGACACTTTTTGTAGCTTTCTTTGTGTTCTACAATAACGTCCGAACCATTTTTAGCGTATCATGCATCGTTATCGAGATATCGATCGATAAAGTCAAAAATTTAGGACACAATTTTTGTTTTTTTCTTTTTTTTTCTTTGGGTCTTAATAAATATGAAAAATTGTGGAATTCAAACTTGTAGAGCATATTCAGACCTACAATTTCCTTCTTGGATTTTTTTATGTTGGACAAAAATTACGATCTCCAGCGCGCCGCAAAGTCGGTGAATCCACACTCAGCGTCGAGCGAGCTGCTCGCTCGGTTGTGTCTGGATGTCGAATCGAATGGGAAATTGTTCAGGAAATTGATGGGATAAAAAATAAGTACATAGAGCAACAAATTAAGGATCACACAATAGTAATTTATTAAACAAATAATTTGTTTGTGCAGTAAAAAAAAATATTTTTTTACAATACAAAATAAACAAAACAAAATAAACGGAAAGAAAAATATTTTTTTCTGCACTCGAGACACGAACGATGGACTTTTTTCACGTTTTTTTTTTTTTTCGCTTGGATGGTCCAGGCTGAAGATCTTCGTCCTCCGTAAACTCTTCGAGTTGTTGTGTCTGTTGAAACGTTGGAAATGATGCTGATTCGACGAGAGCATCGTCATCATCATCGTTACAGACATCGTCGTCGTCGTCAAGCAAAATGTCGACTCTGGCGATGTTACTGCATGTTTGCCCACTGCAGTGCATGCAAATAACGGAGCAACTGATTCCCAAATTGATTGAATTGATGAAATTGTGTCCTAAATTTTTGACTTTATCGATCGATATCTCGATAACGATGCATGATACGCTAAAAGTGGTTGGAGCGTTATTGTAGAGCACAAAGAAAGCTACAAAAAGTGTCCTACAAAAATTTTCGAATCTCATCGGATAGCCGAGTTATTGCCGAAAAACAAATTTTAAGCGTTTTCCAAGATGGCGGCGAAAGCTCCTAGGAAAGCTTGGTCGACAATCTCAAGTTAAGCTTTTCTAGGTATCCCCTACAACATATTAAAAAATTAGAAGCGCAAATTCATTTTCTTTTATTTGCCTTTTTTTCGGACGAAATGACTGGACTAAGGTAGCAATCTTGCAACTACATTTAAATCATGTTGTGAGTGTGCAGAGTCTTCAATTCTTTTACCACTTAGCTAAGTGTGCTATGCTTTTAAGCTCTATACCTACCTACTTAATATAAATCTCACTGACAGTCAATGCGCAGCCTAAACCTATCTGTCATGTGGCCTAATCCACTGGGTCTAGAAGCATGAAATTTTGCAAAAGAGTTTCTCAAATACCGTAAGTGAGCACTAAGGATTTCTGAAAATTCATTGCCTAAACGGATTAAATAGGGGATCAAAGTTTATATGGAAGTTTGTCATATTTTGCCGATGGAATGCGGGAAATCCAATCACGGCTTGGTACACCATGAAACCGGCCAACTGCGTGTCGGCCCACGCACAAAGAAAGGTTCCGTTGTTGGAATGAATTTATCCCAAAAACAAACTTAATTTTGTAGTTATAAACTATAATTATAATTTTTACTACCCGAAAAGGATGACATTAATATTGCTGAATAATTGTATTAAATTCATTATTATTGACATTTAATTTTGACATAACTATAATTTCTCAATTTAATTGTACTAATTAATATAAACAAAAATAATTAGGTACTAATAAAGTTTAATGGACGCTAATTTAGGATGATAAGGGCAGGCGAATGATAATTTTAATGGTTGTAAAAGGCTGCTGTCATAAGTACTAATATAACATAACACCAACATTGTACACTTAGTTCACAATAAACGATTTTGACTTTTGACTTTAGTTGAAAAACCAACCCATACATCACGGTATACGTCACGGTCAATTCTCCAACTGCAAATGTAATTCCAAAATGTTGTAATTCCAAAAAAAAAAAAAAAATGTGGTACAACTACAAATTAACTATTTTCGGACTTTTAGTACCCTGTATGTTTTGATTTATTTGCGAGTATCAATATATGTCACATAAATGGCCGTATTTTTTATTGCGTTGACGTTTGAAGCTTGATTTTACAACGTATTATTTTTATATTATTAATTATATACCTCTACGCATTCCTGAGGGGTCTTGACAGATTGACGGACGGACAACGAAGTGATCCGTTTTTCCATTTGAGGTACGTAACCGTAAAAATTAATATTGGTAGTGTATATTTTTGCCAGTATACCAAATACCTTGCTCGAGTGTACCTACGTACCCGAATTAAGGATTCAAAAGATGGCCGCTCTCTTCTCGATTTCGGTTATGTCCGGTGGCCTTTATCTCGCAAATTACCTAGCTCGTTAATCACTGCTGCTCGTCTTTGTGTACAAACACTTGTATGTACCTACATTTACGGAAGTAGCATCGCCGGTTTTTCTTGGACCCTCTAATGGCTTAATGTATGTAGATGGCGTAGTTTGTTGTTCGTTTGTGTGGAGCAATGTCGTGATTACAGGATGATATGAGTTTTTTTAGTAGACGGCATTTGTCTAGGTCGATTGTTTCAAAAAATTACCTATTAGATATTATTGTCAAAGTATCAATGTCTGAATTCTATTATTTTTTTATATTTTTATTTTATCTCTCTTTCTCAGTTACTTTTAAAGATAATCTGGCAGCTTGAGGACTTTATTCGGCCTACCCAAATGTCCTTTCTTTCGTATTGTTCGTCGAGTCGTTGAGCTCCTCAAATTCTAATTTGTTTTGCACGATTACTGACAAAAGTATAGACTGACTGGACAGGTCCACTCAATCTGTGTGGTTTTTTTCTCAAAAGACCATTTCAGACAGCAATCTACATGATCTTTACATGATCTGACCACGAATATATCTGGACTTTAAAAGAGACTGTTCCCTCTGAGTTTGTTTCGGCCTTTCTTCTCAGAGTAGTCAGATAAGAAACGTCACCATAAAACTTCAACTGAACTTCATATAGTTGTTAAAAATATGATTGACGTGTAAACGTGTTTGTACAAACCTATTTACAGAAATAAAATCATTTATCATTACCATTTCTTTTTGCGTGCGGAAATACTCGTGGATATCCTCTGCCCTGGGATGCGGGTGCAGTGGTCTACCAGACACTTACCTACTTACTAAAACCACACGGTGTCGTTTATCTACCTTTGGCTGGGGTGCTGGAGAACTTGCACAGTTCGTCACGCTCCTCTGGCCAGGTATTGGTCCGCATGACTTTCATACGGACCCCATCACCTTCTGCAACCGTTACCTACCTTCGAATGTTTGGATACTTGAGTAGGTATTTTTACTGTTGTCTAGGCAACAACTACTGACTTATACATTATCTTCGAAGATTTAGACATCTAATTCTTTGAGGAACATATTTTTACTACTTTACCTTAATGATCAGATCTCTTTCAGGGTAAGTAAGCACCAAAAAGGAATCCTAAGTTAATTTCCGTTATGCCTACATGAAAATTGTTGTTGTTGTACATGAATGGTTTACTTCAAAACAAAAATTAGGTATATATCGTTGCGTCAAAAATGATTTTAACGAATCCTGAAATACATAGTTGAATGGTAGCTCAATTATTTTGTTTGTAAACATGTTGTTTCAAATACCAAAATGTTGCAAAATGTTCGATATCGATACTAAAATTTCATGTGGATCATACGTTTAAGGGCCGGCGCTCTCTAGCGGCACGGCACGGCAAGGGATATTTATGCAACAACTAGAAATATAACTTAATACAACTTGAAATCAGCGATGCCGCAGTATCCTCTGCGTCGTGTTTAGGCATCATCATTGAAATTTCAATTTTATTGTCATACTCACAAGTTATATTTCTATTCATTGCATAAATATCCTTTGCCGTGCCGTGCCGCCAGTGAGCGCCGGCCCTAAGCCTCTGTTTTATATAGTATCGATCGTTGAAACTAAATAGAGTTGCTATCTGACGAGTTATTTTCTAGAGTTTAACATTTTGCTTAGAGCTGCATACCAGTGTTAACCATACGTTCTGAATTGATGAGAGACGTCCTAAAAACTCGCGGGGTTTTTTAAATAAATAAACGCGTCACCTTCCTAAGCTTATAATTGGACACCCGTGTCGTTCCATTAAAATTACACATGCACAAACATTGACATTCTGAATAAATATTTCGTGCAAATATTGGTCCCATGCGGAAATCAGCTCGCTGGCCACGACCCAAAGCGCAGCCGGTCGTCGACACAAGGTGCAAATATGCTATGTGCTTACGTGTTTTGTTCTGAAAACCTCTGAGAATCATTAATGTTTTGGGGACTGTATGAGTTGCATAAAATTGAATATGAACGAGCAAACTGCGCTGCGCATGGGTTAATTCAATGTCAAGCGTTTTTAATTGTTTTTGTGGGGATTTAAATTTTAGTACAAAGAGCTGTTTTATTGTTAGGGCCTATATACAAGACGTAGATAATAATGATTGATTGCATTTATAACCAAGTTTGGTTTTCATTCTTTAAGTTACAAACCTATTATCTAAACTAATATTATGTACAGAAAAGATTTGATTTTTTGTATGTTTTTTTGTTGAAAAAACGACGGGACCGATTTAAAAAAAAAAATCTTCGGTTGAATGCTATCGCTATAGTTATCACTGAGTAACATAGACTATAATTTATAAAGATATCACGCGGGCGAAGCCGCTGGCGGAGGCTAGTTAGAAATAATTTGGTAACTAATTTATAAAATAATCACAAAGAGAAATAAATTGGTTGAACAACTTTGATCCTTAGTCTTAAAATTATAACGTCTATCTGTTCACAATGATTTTCTGTTTATAAGCATACCTAGACTATTTGTAGAGTAAAACGTTGATCTAGCCAATGTAACTCACGTTAATACCCCTTTAGAGAATGGCCTTAGTTATTCTCTCTGTAATATTAATTGTTTGAAGTCACGCAAAGTTCACCTGAAATAATCATTATTTTAGCATTAATGTGTCACCTATCCTTGATAAGTAAATATTCAAGTAAATATACAAGTTTGTTAGTTTCAATCGAACAAAGGTAAATAAAGAGTAAAGAGAAAAATATGGTTTTCTACGCCACGGTGATTTGGTAATGCAGACTATTGTAAAGTTTAAACTTTTTATTTCACCAGCATTTACTCGGTGGTAAAACATACTTATCAATATTCCATGTGTTTTTCGCTTTGTAAAGCACCCCAACAAGAAATAATTAACAAGGAATTGAGCTCAATTACTGGCCACGGACAATACAATACATTTTTGAAATTTTTATTCGGGGCAATGTATGTAAAAAATAATTTTATGATCGAAACATAATTTCTTTTTAACAGTGCCATAAAAAAAACTGTATGTACTTGCCGGAATCTGATACTTATCAAACTGTGTTTAAGAAAAATCAGATTTGGCCTATTTGATTTTTTACAGACATTGCCCGGAATAAAAATTTCAAAAAAGTCCTTTAGTATTGTATTGTCCGTGGCCAGTAATTGAGCTCAATTCCTTGTTAATTATTTCTTGTTGGAGTGCTTTACAAAGCGAAAAACACATGGAATATTGATGAGTATGTTTTAATAGAAGATATACAAGTAAGATGGTAAAAATGGAGCTCCGTACAAAAACGACCAAATCTAGCCAGTAGCCAGTGTAAATAGAGGTGATATATCTTCAACATTTTTCCTTAAAATCTCAACCGATTTGCCTTTTCCAAACTGAAACCACAACCAGACATTTACCTGAATTTCAATTTATTGTCGCTACAGCATTTGTCCGATACATTCAGAAGTCATGGTCGCCACAGTTGGCTAGCTAATGGATTACACGGTGGTCGAGTGTGGCTCAACATTGCCGAGCTGCGACCCGATGCTCGCTGTAATCTGATTGTAATACTGACCCGCTCAACTTATATTAGCAAGCATATGTGTTAATTTGACCTAATAGCGAAATGTAGGTTAATTTCTAGGTTTAGAGTGGCACATAGATTCGAGAGTTAAGGTAATTTGTGAGTTGAGGAGCATATTCTCATTCAATAAACAGGTAACTTTATTTTATACATACTTATGTTTGAATAGGAAGGAGAAGTTAGGCAAAGAAAGTTTTTCACATATTTTTTTCGATGGTTTTGGAATAGTTTTGATTCAGCGTCCTTTATTTTTAGCTCTACTGCTTTTAATGCTGGGGTTCAATAATCTTCACGAAATGATGACATTTATGTACAGGTAAACCAATAAAGGTATGCGCTTCCGTTATCTTCGTGTTTCAGAATTAGCACGAAAGTCGCAAGTGCGTCTGTATGAAGTCATGTAAAACAAAATAAGCAAACACTTTTATGGTTGTAACAACTCTATATTAGATCTTATCATCGCGCGTTCCTAGGTATTTCCGAAGATATACGATGATTCCCTAAGCACATACATTTCTTGGAAAATCTGCAGGTACATTCAGCTCATCCTAGGCAGACAATACAGCCACCATTTTGTTGCCTGGATTAATCATCTACATCGTAACACGTGAGGCTTAATACAATCAGCACCGCTTTGTAGCCATTATCTATCTATTATCGGCCTCTGTCATTTCACTAACGGCTAGATAGAAACAATAATGACCTCAGATTGATACTATTAGGTTGAAGTGAATGCTGCTCATGCGCTGACGTAATCGTTTTGGTCTTTACGATACACGTAGCTTAGAGTTGGAACTGTTCAGATTCAAACCATATAAAGTAATAGGATAGTTGCTATATATAAGTACCCATGCTTAATGCCTTTGAATGTCTAAACTACAAGTTGAGTTTATTTACAGTGTTGTTCTCAAAATATCAGTTGACGTTGATTTATTTACTATGTATACGTATATTTTAGAAGTAAAAAGAGATTGCTTTCGAATTGAGTTGAGTGAGGTTTGAAATAAACTTTCCAAAATACATAGCAATCTAGGTCTATGGAATTATTTGAGTGACACACAATGTTATATGTTGGAGTTATCGAAGTATGAAGAAAGAATACACTCGATAAAAGAAATGATGAAAAACTCGCTCGCAACTCCAAAAGAACGTATTATATCTTTAAAAACTTCAATATTTCCATCTCAAAGTGGGGAACAAAGTTCGGTAGGTGCAAAACAATTTTCGGATGTTCGTGTTTTGCCCATCATTCTCGGAAACTCAAGTTTTATCCGGTGGCGCTCCCCCCTCCCCCGCCTGGGGGAAATTCACTTACTTTATTATTCGTCCTGTGTTGACCTCATTTTTGTAGCTTGAAGGCAATATTTTATTCATTAGATATTTACACTTGGATACAACATCATGTTGGGCGTATGGTTGAATAATGATTCCGTTTGTCGCTTGGTGAGTTCGATGAATAAATTAAAGAGAAAAGTGATATTGTAGGTAATCGGTATTCGAAAGCGGATGCACTTTTTCAGCATATTATAAAAGCAATAATAACGGCCATACTTAAAGCTAAAGTAAAAAATAAATAAAAAACTCCAACAAAGTACAATTTTCATAAAAAAACTCAAATTGAATCACAAAATAACTCCCCACTAAAAATCCATTCATATCAAACTCAAGAGCACATTCAACGTTTCATAATGACCAAATAAAGGGTCCGAAAAAACATTTTGAGAGAAAATATTGTGGATAAAAAAGTCGTTTACAGGTGCCGTTAGTAGACGGACTGCGAATAGATTAAGGTCCGGGCTTCGGCGACCGCAGACCGACCGAAAACACTTCACTGTGATAGAATTATACCTTACTAGCTTCTACCCGCAACTTTGTTTGCGTGGCAGTCGTAAGTTATCTGCACAATATACTAAAATAACAGCAAAGTTTTATAAAACTCAGCTCCGTCGTAGCGTGATGTTAAATAGCCTATATAACCTTCCTGATGATTATGTCCATTGATGAAAACCGTACGAAAATTCGATCGGCAGTTTTTGAGTTTATCGCGTTCAGACAGATAGACGCGGAGGGTGGGGGGGACTTTGTTTAATAATATTTGTAGTGATGTAGTGATGAATAAGCACGTCGTTCTATTTTCAACTTTTGACGATAAGCCGAGCGTTGAAAATCCAACAGCACGCTTTTATTTAGGCAAACATTTAGATGTTATCGAGTATTAGTGAAAACGGACATTATTTTACCTTTTCTTTGGACCTGACCAGATGTTTCACTATTTGGACATTTATTTTTTCGCCGTAGTTTTGTCAATAATTTTCCGCGTGGTTTTAGAGATATAACGTATGCAACTAACGCGTTGTGAGCAATAAATGAAGATCAGTGCGTATTCGTAGTTTTACAACTATCTTATCCGCTGGATTCATTACTTGTTCCTACTTTAAGCTTGTCCAATTTCTTTGGATAACATTGTTTTTTCCGGATAGATCCGAACGCAGACAATACAACATATTGAAACAAGAAATACGTAAGCAAATGACTCTGTTGATCCTGGAATACAGATTGTCATGTTCTTGAAATGTGTTTTGTTGTGAACAAAATTCTTATTTCATCCTATTTGTTGAAGGTTTGAATTCAGAGTTATTCGGCTAGAAATATATGATAGCTAATCGGGTTGGGTTGGATACAGTAGGTACGATGGTTGTTGAATTCTTTTTATATTGTACGATTGAGGTAAAATTTACCCCTACTTTGTAAGTCCGTTGACGGTAACCACATTTTTTTTTGTATATTGTGCAATTAGTGAATATAATTATTATTAGGATGGTCAACTTGTGAAGCGATATTTATTTCCTGTATCGAACGTAATGTGATGGTCAGAACTTTCTGCTGCAGAAAACTCTGGGGCATTTTTGGACGTTGAAGGGCCAGGGCGTGTCCATGGGTCTTCAGGTTTTCTTCAGGTTTATGCTGCTTGCTGTCTGAAGGCTGCGTTTCGATTTATTTTCGATAGAATCTTTGATATAACCTTCAGCCACGGTAGTAGACTTCCATCCGCCATGTCGCTTTAATTCCGTCATATCTGCACCAGTGTTCGCCAATAACGTTGCAGAGGTCCTTCGGAAAGAATGTCTTGTACATATCTCGGGATTTGGCAGCTCCAAAAATGATGCAATTGGTTTTGGCATGGAACCAATTTTATTTATTCCAATCGAGTTTTTTGTACATTTATTTTTAGAATAGAACAAAATTATTGTTTGCATTCGAAGGACGAAAATGTTGATACTTTTCTACGATTTTCATGTAATCATCTCGGATTACGAAGGTTCGGTCGATTTTCGTTTTCGTCTCCCTTAAAGTAACCAGTAAAGCGGTGTCAGAGATCGTTTGCATATCATCCACTGTCAGTTCAACAAGCTCATTTGAACGACAGGCTCCACTAATGCCGAGAATTTACGCAACTTGTAAACAAAAATAGAAAATCTGTTATAAAATTGATGTTGATAGGTTTACAATAGTTCTAAACTAAGAAAGAAAGAAGAAAGAAAAAGTATTTATTGTGACTCGCACAGGAAAAACACAAAAACAATAAAAAACAAAGTGACAGTAACATATAAAGAAGGAAGTCCTGTACGAGGCCAAAAGGCTCCTATCTCAGCATGATGCCGCGACATTTAAAAATAAATAAAAATGTCGCAGAGCTGGTATTCTGATAGGGCTCGCAGTGATATCACGGATAGATAGATACAGACAAATAAATATAATAAAAAATAAAAATTACTTGTATTAAGTAAAATTTCTTGAAGATTACTTACTTTTACTACCAGAAATTGCGAGTCTGGGCGCTTCATTCAAAAAGCGTTCAACATTTTGAGGGGTAAAAACCAGGGATTTTTTCGGTTTGTATAACCTTCTCATAGCCTTTAAAGGTAGGCTTGCAACTTCGAGTATGTTTTTATGTCAATGTTATGCCTTGTTTTTATAATACACCGTAGTATAGGATACATACTCCATAATGTCGATGACTTCTTTTTCTGCGACAGCTCATTAAAATAAGTTAGGAAAACAGACTCTGAAAATGTGCCAGAAGCTTGATTTTCATGTCTCCATTTGCAAAACTCTGCGTAGGCTTTGATGTAAACCAGCCGTGATTTGTTGGGTAGCAAGTTTTCTACTATATCGGCCGCCTTCTCTTTCATAAACACATCTTCTTGATCACTTGAATGCATTTTCAATCGATTTATTATTAAGTAACACTAAACTTTGTGTTCGTACAACTTACGGTATTCAAAATAGCGTCAATTTACTAATGACAGCAAAGAACACGAAATAGTTTATATTCTAATGCTAAACTCCTTGTCGAAAATGTTGACCAATCAAATTTCGAGGAGTTATTTGCACAAGTTTGTATGTCGAGTATTATTTGCACAAGGAGCTTGTATCGAGTATTTTTTCGCAAGGAGGTTGTATAGCATTGAGATGGAGGTCAAATATATAGTGTTCTAAATTCAAACACTAAAATAGTGATTAAAAGTGCTTTTTATTTATTCACTGTTTTCAGTGAATAAATAGTAGATTGTTTGCCTAGGGAGCAAACAACTATTTTTAAGGCGAGAGTGTTTCTTTGAATCCAGTGTGGAGCAAAGGATTTAAAGTACGTCACTCAAGCTTAAAATAGTGTTGCTCCCGAGGAAAACACTCTGCTTTTTATCAACCTGTATGAGAAAAAAAACGTGTGTGGTCCTACCCCCGTCAGGCACGAAGTTCCTTCTCACGTATGATTTAAAGCAAAAACAAAATTTTCATTTTGACCTCACTATCGGCTTTAGCACCCTCGAAAACTATGAAAACGACTCCCATGACGACAAATTTGAAAATTTTCACCGCTACCATTTTCGATTTTCATTTTTACCTCACTATCGGCTCTAGCACCCTTGAAAACCATGAAAACTATACTCATGATGATAGATTTGAAACTTTTCAGAGTCGCCTTTTGCGTTTACATCACCTCACTATTGGCTTTAGCACCCTCGAAAACTATGATGAAGACACCAATGACAAAATTTTGAAAATTTTCGCCACCGCCATTTTGTATTTTCATTGTGACCAAATTCACACTTTCTCTCTGTCTTGCCAGCCTGTTAATTGTTCATACAATGTTCGTGATTGATCTCTTTGGTACTTGTACTAACAATATCCACATTACAAATTCAAATCACTTTTAGTCCCTAAGGATTAAAAAGCTATTTTAGTCCTAGTAGTAGCTTTTTGGAGGGGGAATAGTATAAATGAGTTTTTACAATATATATTTAATCAATTTCTTCTGCTTTTACCAAAAAATTACACAGTTGCATCGATCTTATGACGCTTGAATAACATTGACCGGGGCTGTTAAATATTTGCAAAATTGTTTTGTTGTGCATACAATGAAGGGTTCCGTAGTTGGGATGAATTTATCCCAAGAACAAACTTAATATTGAAGGGGGTGGGACACTTGCCTCTAACAAAAATAACCACTTTAAAGCTTAATATGTCGCAAACGGATTCCTGAATTGCAAAATGGTTTTTTACACATTCACCATATTTTTGAACGACTTTTAAAACGACGCCCCACACCATGGGATAGATGAGTAAAATCCCCACATTACGTGTAGGGGAGATAGGTACCCTTAAAAAAATATTTTTCTTCATTTTATTTTACTCCTTTGTCGTCGTGATTAATATGTATACCCATGCCAAATTATAGCTTTCTAGTACTAATCGTCTCCGAGGTAAGCTGCGAACAGACAGACAGACGGACATGGCAGAACTATAAGGGTTCCTTGTTTACTACGGAACCCTAAGAAGATGGCGGCGTTAGTTCGCCGAAAGATTCTTGTACAACTTTACATTTGTGTAATGTATTAAACGTGTCATACGTATATGTTTCTCTGGTACATTTCCACACAAGAATATGCTCGTAATCTTCCGTATCTGGCTGCCAGAGCCTTTCGTTTTAATGAGACCACCGAGCCCTCTCGACGCTGAATAATTCCTCATTAGGTTCGCTAGCTTCACTCCTTTTTGTGTGGAAATGCTTTGATATATGTACATACACAGTACATACATCTACTTGATACAGGTTTAGAGAACTTGGAATAGTATCAATGACGCTTATATTCATTACTATTTGAACAGACAATAATTGCCGCGTAGAACGCGAGTTCGTCTGCGTGGAAGTCGTAAGACATCACAATATACTAAAAATAACATCCACATCTTTATAAAACTTCTCTATATACTACGTCTGTAGTTTTGGTCTCAGCAGCCAAAATATACAGAGAGTCAGGACTGGTAACGCAGGAACAAGTGACATACAATTGTCCGTGTGAGAAGCAGCTCGTCCTGAGGTCGACACCCGCAGTTTGCAATAGCAATTTCCATATCATGTCATACTAACCTAAGGGTACACCACTGATACACTGACTGATGCATTCTTACAGATTATTCCTGACGAACGGCAATCACTAAAATAATATTTAACAATCGATTGTAAACTCATGGGATTTCTTATTAACTGTCACCAACATAGATATTTGTGTTTATTGTCACCATAGAAAACAGAAGATGCCTAAACTTCATTTGTTTTTGTGTATATTCTACGAACTATCTATACATAAAATAAATCATATATTAGAATAACAAAATGTAAAAAAAAGTATTACAAAAAATATTAATAGTAAGGAATTGAACTTACAACCACAGGATTGCGAACCGACAGACTTAAAGGCAGTATCTATGCAAAATTTAAACAAAATCTATATGGTAGGATTTGCGTGATGCTGGAAAATACATTCAGACAAAATTATAAAAACTATATTTTCGGCATAAGAATCCCCAGACCTCGTAGCAATTACTTTTTTTCAAAATATTCAATGTACATTTTTGACTTCGCTACGATTTTATTATAAATGATTATGTTATTATTTATTATATCGTTTTATTTCAATTTTATTTTAATAAAAATGAGGAAATAACTCTATCAGGTAGACAAGACAATGTAGATGAGTAGTTATTTAAAAGCGTGAAATACATTTTTACTATTTACATTAAACTACTAAGCGTCACCGTCTAACCTTTCAAGCCTACGGCCGTTTGTCCACCTTCATCATCAAAGCGACGTCAACGAGAAAGAGATGACGGTGCCGAAGTAGCGATACAAAGGTTCCTATAGTTACTGTGACCGCGTGTCCACCGCACGCCGCCGCCGCCCTCATCGGGACGTCACGTTGGGTCCGAATAATCTCGTTTTTCGTTGACGTCCCGTTGACGGCGGCGGTGTACAAACGGTGTAAAATCACAAATTACTTTTAAACGTTAATAAATATTAGATTTTTTTATATTTGATCACAGGGTTTGATCTAAATTTAATTAGCGTAAGTAAAGCTAACTAATTATAAGTTTATAAGATTTCCATCAGAACCGATATTAACTTTACTGGTTTCATCTGACCTATATAATAAAGATCTTCATTTAATATAGCTTTAAATAATGAATTGAAACCTTCTACAAGTCAAGGTCAAAGTATCAGTACCTAAACAGAAACTAAAGAGTAGGTATTTATTTGGTAAGCAAAAATGGCGTAGGTAGAGCCCTCCTTTTTTTTTTTTTTGAAGATGGAAAATCTTCAAATGACTTCTCCCGCTCTGGGCGGAGCGAGAGGACTTGTCAGACTTTTACTGACTAAAACCCACCCGTGTTCCTTCCGTTGCCCGTGTGCCGGGGCGATATCCCTTTCGGACAAACCCGCAACCCCAGCAGGCATTGGTCCTTTCGGACCCCGTCAGTTGGTGCTGACATCTCTTTGAGGCGCGCGTGGAACACAACGCGCCGTCGACCCGGGCCTGGTCCTTATCGGACGGCGAGCTGCCCATTGCTCACCGTCCGCAAGCCCGGGAGACCGTGCGGTATCCTCGGACCAGGTAGAGCCCTTCTGAGATTAAGTTTTTAAGAAAAACAACATTTTTAGAGATAGCTACTTCGAGGTACTTTTTGATATTATTCATGTCGTATTTCTTTCTTATGGTACTGACACACATGCTTATAAAAAAGCATGCTTAAAACTAGCTTGCTCTTCAGCAAAAAAAAAAAGTTTAAGCATACACACCTGTCGTAGACTGGATCAAATCGATACTAGCATGCTCATAATAAGCAAAGCTGTTCAGACACGCTCGGAGCATGCCCCCATCCATCCGCGCCTCAGGTAGCATGCTCGAAAATCAAACGACTGATGATTTTTGAGCATACTCGAAATAAGCATGCTCGTTACTAGCAGTGTTTCGGGACACAAAATGCTACTAAGTAGCAATTGCTCAATAGTGGCATGCTTTTTCGTGCTACTAAGAGCATGTGTATCAGTGTCTTTACAAAAGTCTAGATTGAGAAAATTGTAAGTAATTAATGATTGAAGTGTGTGATTAAGTACTTAATTATTGAAATGATTTCTTTGATAATATACTATGACTACACATTTACTTTTACTTTTAAGTACCAAAAGGACAAGTAGTCGCGTAAGCGAAGCTGCGGGCACAGCTTGTTTAACCTATAAAGTTGTGATTTTTGTACCGTGTCTCTTTACCAATTAACGGCCGAACCCAATAACCTATCTATCACCAGTTTTCGCAAACTGGAGATAGAAAACGCTATCTATGGTTTTAACGTCCCAATAATGTGTCAGAGAATAAGGAATCTTACGGAATGACATTCAACGACAGATAGAATTATACTGTCTACCATCAATAGCGATCTGTCTTTTACTGAAAATAGGTTATTGGGTTCGGCCGTTAGACAAGTCAGAAAAAATACACTGTAGATACTTAGTCACCGGGCAGTAACCTTGTACAAATACAGAAGTACGTAGGTAGGTACCTACGCAAGTCTAGGTGGGTAGTTGTATTTTTTATGAGCACAACTGGAGGGCACTACAGGTGAATAGAAAGGTCTTTATGTAAATTTTTAATAAACCCTCTTCCGTTCCGAAATGAGTTGAATAAATAAAAGGCAAACTGTAAACAGAGATTTCTCACTGAAACACTATTTACCTGCTTCTATTTATGTCGAGCCCAACTTAAGTTGGTTGATATTACGTTCAAAATTATACTAGTTATTATTATTATTAGCTTAGCAGGTACCCTAATGAATAAATGAATAATATCCGAATGGTATTTATTTCTGTAAGTACGTAACTCAGACCAAATAAATCTAATTGAACAGACAGCTGTGCTGCTGGGGAGTTTGTTGCGCCACTTCTTCTTCCCAGCTAAGCACTAGGAAGTGGTGAAGGGTGGGCGTTTTTGGGGGACTGTCTTATGTAATTTTGACGTTTGAAAAGTGCTGATTCTCAGCCTATTTTGAATAAATGACTTTTGAATTTTGAATTTTGAATTTTTTTTGAATAAAAAAACCACATAGACACGGACAGAGCGCTGCGAAAAATACAGTGAAGCATGCCAAAAATAGTCGGTCTGTGTTTATACGCTTACACGCGGTGTTACAACCTTTTACAATGACACTACAATCAAATTACACCACACAAAGTGCACACACGTTTACGAACCCGGCTTCACTTCACTGTTTACAGCGCTCTGTCTTGGTTTTTTATTTGGTCTGAGATACGTAAAAACACTTTAAGTCGTTTTTTTTTTTTTTAACTAGTTGTGGTCTGCGTTTCCAATCAGAGTACTCTGAGAAGAAACACCAAAACAAACTTACAGGTCATAGTATCTTTGGGCACGCCACAATCTTTGGGCACGCCACAATTGCGGCGATAAGTCCCCTCTTTGAGGAGTGGCTTCAGAGGCGCCATGGCGTCCTCACCTTCCGCCTGACGCAGGTCCTCATCGGACACGGTTGTTTCGGGAGGTTCCTGTTCCGCGTAAGGCGGGAGGAAACGCCCGGGTGTCACCACTGTGTGGATCGCCCGGAGGACACGGTGGAGCATACGGTAGAGGTCTGCCCGGCTTGGGCGGAGCACCGCCGTGTCCTCATGGAGGCGATCGGCGGTGGCGATCTCTCGCGTCCGGCCCTGGTTCAGGCCATGGTTCAGAGCGAGAGTACATGGGAGGCCGTCACCTCCTTCTGCGAAGCAGTTATGTTCGCGAAGGAGGAGGCGGAGCGCGCGAGGGAGATGCAACCTGCATGCCCTCGTGGCCCTAGTCGCCGCAGGAGACGCCCCGGGCGTCGGGAGTCGAGAGCCGACTTCCAGCCACCGTAGGCGCGGGCTTGCGGACGGTGAGCAATGGGCAGCTCGCCGTCCGATAAGGACCAGGCCCGTGTCGACGGCGCGTTGTGTTCCACGCGCGCCTCAAAGAGATGTCAGCACCAACCGACGGGGTCGAAAGACCAATGCCTGCTGGGGCTGCGGGTTTGTCCGAAAGGGATAACGCGGCCCCGGCACACAGGCAACGGAAGGAACACGGGTGGGTTTTAGTCAGTAAAAGTCTGACACACCCTCTCGCTCTGCCCAGAGCGGGAGAAGTCATTTGATGATTTCCCATCCTCAAAAAAAAAAAAAAAAAGTCATAGTATCTTAGTCCAGACACAATCTTGACCAGCTATCTAATCAAGCAACACATTTTTGTAAACGATTACGACTAATCTGTTTAATTTTGACAGTTCAATAACATTCATTACGTTATTTACGTTGTTGAGGATTTTTTTTTTCGAACTTTTGAAGCAATGGATTAGCAATCTGTTTCAAAACCATTCAGACTGATCGTGTATTACGTAATTAGGGTACTGATTATGTGAGGACAATGTAGGATCCAAATAGGTATAGAGAAGTCCACATAGCAAAAAACTTCCATGAAAATGTACGCTGGTGATCAAAGTATTATCATAATTTTCAGAATATTATTTTACTACCTAATGGCTTGCTTGCTTGCTTTTTTTGTTATTTGTGCAGAAATCGGTTGTTTTGCCATGTTATTTTTAAACCATAGATTTCTTATAGGTTTTCTTTTAATCTATAACTATAGAACTATTATCTATATCTTTTTTTATTATTTTATGCTCAGTAGTTTCGGAGACAAGGGGTGGTCGATTTCCATCTATTTTCTTAGATAAATAAACTTATCATTTCAAAATTATAAAAAAGATATGTTTGAGACCCCCACAGTAAGCCCTTTCATTTGCTATGTCACACGGTAGGTACAGTTAACAGTTTTTGTATTTACCCTCCAAAAATGGACCCCCATATTCAAAATTCATTTATTTACATTACACGTCCGTGTTTGGGTCACAGAAATTCATTTGTGCACCAAATTTCAACTTGATCAGTCCATTAGATTCGGAGCAAATCGGCTGTGGCCGACGGCCAGACAGACAAACACACGAGTGATTATAAGGGTTCCGTTTTTTTCCGTTTTTTAATGTGATGCGGAGGAATGAGGAAAATGTTGTTTGGGAAGTTTTAAGTATGAATGCCGATGGCTTTAAGAATTGGGGAAGGCCAAAGAAACGATGGATGCGGACTGTGTGGAATATGATAGGGATAGAAAGGAGGATGACTAAACGAGATGATGACTAATAGAGAAGTATGGAAGAAAGAGACATGTTGCGCTCAAATACATTGTGATAAGGGCAAGAGAATGATGAATGATGATATTTAACTAATAGTTATATCGATAGGTACAGTTAGTTCTTATAAAGTTACCCTCCAATGAAATTCCACGGTCGTGTTATGACGGTAAAGCACATAGTACAAATTGAGGGACATAAAAGACAAACATGGGTCCAGGACGATGAAAACTTCGCATACATATTTATGGTATGGGACCCATGGGCATAGCTGTAAAGGCGTTCAAACGGAAAGGATGGACAGGGGATGTGCGCATGGGAATGTTCCCATAAGATTCTGTCGGCCGGTTTGATGACTCGCCGACCTTTTCTGGTGATTTTATCTTGTATTAGGCTTACGAATTAAATAATGTTTTATTGTGATAGATGCAAATAAATCATGCATTTACAAGGTAACATTATGACTCCGTGAGTCGACAAAGAGAAAACAGAGCAGGCTTATAAAGATTTTTTATTCTTAACAAAAGGTTATTTTTCATACACTGGCAGTTTTAGCCCTAGAGTCCATGCCACCACTCAATTCTGATAGACGTGGCGCTAGTGTCTATGTCATTGCATCAAATTGCATTTAAAAAATGTAGTCCACAACTTTTTCGCCGGAATTCAGTGGTGGCGCGGACTTTAGCTACAATGTTTCAGAATATAAAAAACTGCAAATATATGAAAAAAAATGCATTTTTTACATATTATATGGCTAATTATTGTACAGTACCGCTCCTTTGTTTAAATTTTTTATCTGTTAGCCGAAATAGCTTGTCGAGATTTCCCCATGATATTCATATCTTCTCACCTCGTAAAAATCTACTCCTGAAATTGGCCCTACTTTTAATCTTGAAATACGAAAGCCTATGGTTGAGACGCGAACATTGCTATAATCACCTCGCTTAGTTAGCGGATTGGTTATCATAATGTTGTTATGATTGTACCTAGATAAGATCAGAAAATACCTTTTTCTTCCAAAAAGATTCGTTAGTCTCTTTCGGTATCACACGGCAGCCGCAAATCTTTGAAGAAATACACATACCTCCGACATGTTACTAAATATAAATCATTACCATAATATCACCGAAATTGTTAAATCAAATCAATTTTATTAATATTTCACACATCATACTGCGAAGTTAAGAATGATTACCTACTCAAGTGGATGTGACGTCATTATTAAGATTAAGGCACTGACACGAGAGCGGCGCGCGGCGGCGCGGTTTAGTGACGGTTTCCACGCGACCGCGGAAGCGTTTTGTATTGTAGAGGAAACATTAGTGAGCCTAGTGGCTTTAGAAATGGGACAGGTCGAGGGTATCTTAGTAAGACTGCTATGTTACAAAGGTTGGTCCTTGATATTCAGTAAGTTTTTTTGAAGTCGGGTAGCTTTTTTGGTGAATAGATTTTTTTGATGTTGGTAGGTTAGATTATGATAATATGTTACGGGTGAAACCCGTGGCGGGGAGAGCGGGTGCTCGGTCCGATAGCTATCTGTTCGTCTAGCCTCTGAGCATAGTTAGCAAAGGCCGATTTAATAGCACCCTTTGCTCGGGAAAGCAATGCTTCGTTATGAAATCAAATTAACTTTGAAATCAATATAAAAAAAACGGTTTTATTAATATCCTAACCCGCCGTCTGCTCTCACGCAGATCAGTCTAACAAACTTCATGATACCGCCACTTGTGCCGCCGGCGCCGTCGGCTGTTAGCTTCGATCGAGTTACCAGTTATAATTTCCGGATGAGGGAGCGCAATCGGCGCGCCAGTAATAGATTCCGCCCTAAAATCTGATACCCGCGGATTCGACGAATTCACGCCCTGAGTACCCCGTGTTCCTGCATTTCTCCCAAGTTCCCCAACCTAAGTGCTCTAATGAGATTCAGTCGATTTTCGTGTTTTGTCGACCTTTTTACGTGGGAGCACGTAATAAATAGATTATTTGGGTATAATCTGTGGTAATAATGTGGAGTTTTCATTTACGATTGAAAATCAATTTTGTTGCCCGACTTTTTTACCGACTTCTATTCGTATGATTAAAAAAAAAAAATGTAGGTATGTAAAGACGGATTCGCAAAATTATGTTTTTGGTTGAAAGGGTATACTTTCGAGGTGGTCCCATTGTCATCAAGTCAGGATCTGATGATGGGGTCCTGGAGAAATCGAGGGAATTCTTCAAATATTATAGGCACACCTATAGCGATTTGCGAGTAATGATTAACGTCCGTGCATCGGGAAAAGCAATATTTTGTAAAAGGTGATAAGCAGTTGACATTAAGGCTATTGTAACTTAGATAAATTACAAACTGACCCACTAAGAAGCGACGACAAAAAAAAAAACAAACGGAAGTCGTTTGTTTTTTTTTTGTCGCTTCTTAGTTACAGTTATCTTAGTTACAATTGTTGGTTGTTTTTTTTTTATAAAAAGAGTTTTTTGATTGTGGTTTTCAGTGGTTTTTGGACTCATTTACTATTCAGTCATGATTTAAGTAAATCATATAGGTGGTTATATTTTATAATTTATTTGTTAATAGCATCATGTTCAACAGTCATTACCATTGATGCTATTTTCTTATATTGCATCCCACGTTTGTAAGCGGAAGCACCTATAAATTCCAGTAAACACCGAATCTTGACATTAGGTGTTTATATATAAAAAAAACCCTAATTTAAAAGTGGGTAATATGTCACAATTCCGCAACAAAGTGACAAAATGTTTACAAGATCCCCAGTTCCGTATTATTGAGAAAGTCTGGATTTGTTCCGCACACTACGTGTCGGCAGTTTTATCGCGAGGTTCCTTCCGACAAAGTCTCAGACATGTCGTAATTTCCGCTCGGCTCCACTTAATGGTAATCGACGTTTACGCGAGTTCGAGCTGACCTTACTTACCGTGTGTTTAGGGCTGGCGAAATTTGATTAAATTGTAGAGTTGAAATAACATTTTGACATGGGGAAGTTGTGCGACTGTACCACTCTGTGTTTCTGGAAACTTAACCTCGAGCCCTTCAAAGGGTTTTGATTAAAGCTGTTGTCTAGGGTCATGTTAACTTGGGCTGTTACTTTATAAAAAATAAAAAAATAAAAAATAAAAGTTATTTTTTACAAATGCGATTAATCAAAATTCGTAGTTGTTGCTATTTTGGTCAACTAAATGCCAACCAGTACCCTAATTACGCAACACATTTTCGTAAACGATTACGACTAATCTGTTTCATTTTGACAGTTCAACAACATTCATTGCGTTATTTACGTTGTTGAGCAGATTTATTTTTCGAACTAATGAATCAATGGACTAGCAATCTGTTTAAAAAGATTCAGATTCTGGTTGATCGTGTATTTTATTAATTGGGGTACAGATTTATTTAGTAATGAGACTTCTAGATTTTTTTCTTATCATAAGTCGAAAGCAATGCTTTTATTTAAGTATATTTATTTGTTTTTCAGGTCCTTCCACCTTCAAGTGTTGTCAACACAGGCTGCCGCACACTGGCAGATAAACAAAAGATTTAGAAGTGCATCGTTTTCTTAGTTACCTACAAAAAAATAGAACAATGAATTTCCATTATAGTACCTACTATGTCAATGCCAGAAATATGTCGATTTTGACATGTCACCATGATTTTTCGAAACTGAAAAGAGGCATTGTTAATGACTTTTTCCCTATACAGTGTAGTGCTTTATCTCTTCCATAAGTTTCTACATGAGACCATAGGGCCATACTAAAGATTATCATCAAGAAGTGACCCAAGTGGTGTGACCGTCAGACTGCCAAGTCATAGGACACGAGTTCGAACCCAAGGCACGCATCTCTTACTTTTCGGATTCATATAAAATGAGTTTTGATATTGTCACACCTAGAGAAATGTTCAATTTGGTAAATAAAATGATCAACAAGCCTTCTTCGGGTTATGATGAAATTCCCTTAACAATAATCAAGGAGAATATAGACTTGTTAGCAACTCCGTTAGCATCATTTTATAACGAGTGCATCGAGAAAAGCCTGTTTCCTGATCAGCTTAAAATAGCAAGAGTTATACCGGTTTTCAAAAAGGGATCAAAGACGGAACCTGGAAACTACAGACCTATTTCTCTCTTGCCTGTATTATCAAAAATATTTGAAAAAATAATAAAGGATAGGCTTATAAAGCATTTAAAGATGTATGGTATAATAAATGATCAACAGTTCGGCTACCAAACATCACTAGGAACCTCCGATGCCATTGAGGCATTAATAGACAATATTATTTGTAACTTAAATAATAAACTAAAAGTAGCTGGTATCTTTCTAGACCTCAGTTCCGCCTTCGACACAGTGGACCATGGTATTCTCCTAGCCAAATTAGAACATTATGGTGTAAGAGAGAATGTTTTGGAACTACTTGGCTCTTATCTGCATAACCGACGGCAGTATGTAGAGATAAAATCCGTAATAGATGGAGAAGAAAAAACTTATAGATCTGATCTAGCTACTGTGTGCCGTGGTGTTCCCCAGGGATCCGTTCTTGGTCCAATCTTTTTTATTATATTCCTGAATGATTTAGTTGAGTACATCAATAAATGTATTAATGACGCACAACTAATTATCTTTGCTGACGATACAAATGCAATAGTTTCGGCAGACAATACACTAGAATTAGAATGTAAGATCAATGCTCTTTTGAAAGCTTTCGAAATCTGGTTTAGCACAAATAATCTGAAACTTAATGTAAGTAAAACAAAATGTGTCTTATTTAAGCCCACTGTACGGAATGACATTAAGTTGGACATTGTTTCTTGTGAAAACAGTGTGGAAATAGTTGATAGTGTCAAGTTCCTGGGTGTACACATTGATACATTATTAAATTGGAAGGTTGAGACATTAGCTTTGACTAAATCAGTTAGCTCGGCATGTTACGCTATCCGAACTCTGAGAGAAGTTTTAACGTTGCCTCAACTTAGAAGTGTGTACTTTGCTTTGGTAGAATCCAAGCTCAGATACAGCATCGAATTTTGGGGCAACAGTTACAAGTACAATGTTCAAATGGCATTTGTCATTCAAAAAAGAGCTCTTAGGACAATGCTCCGCATGAAACAGACGGAATCATGTAGAGAGCATTTCATAAGACTAAATATTTTAACAGTGCCATGCCTCTATATATTGGTTTTACTGACTAGCTTTGTTAAAAACTTGAACAAAATTGAGAACGCTGAGCAGAGAATTACTAGAGCTAGTACACGTAGGAAAGATATGCCCAACAACATTCAACCGAAATTGCAAGTTGTGCATCACAGCCCACGATATCAATCAGTAATTTTATATAATAAGTTGCCCATAGAATTGAAAAGTATTTACAGTGTCAACTTATTTAAAAATAAATTGAGGGCCCATTTATTGAGGAAAGGCTATTATGGTATCAATGAATTCATGGAAGACATTTGACATTGTAATATTATTGTAAAGTTGTATTTGATTTAATTTAATTTGACATTTATTATTTATAATCTTATTGTATTTGAATTCTCAATTGACTATTAGTGTTTTTATTTATTGACATTTCTAAATATTTTAATCTGATTTAATTATAATGTTTTATGTTATGTAATTTTAATCTGATTTCACTGTAATTCTTTATATTTTATTATTATTGTAATTTTAATGTAATTTAATTGCCATGTACTGTTTTATATTTTCAACGTATTAATTGTTATTTTTAATTTAATTTCATTGCAATTTGTTATTTTTATATTATTTTCAACACAATGTTTCCATATTGTTATGAAATAAATGACTTATGACTTATGACTTATGACATGTGCGTATTGTATAATTACCACTTGCTTCAAAAACGGTGAAGGAAAACATCGTGAGGAAACCAGCATGCCAGAGAAAAAAAAAAAAAAAAAAAAAAAATTTTTTCTCGACGGCATGTGAAGCCAAGTCAGAGGCGTATGGGCGGCTTAAAACTCTGACACCAGGTTATTCACTAACCACACGAAAAGAAGAAGAAGAAGATAGATTATCGTTTTTTTTTTTTTGTTTATTGTTTTGTAATAAGATTCTCTTAAACCAAAAAGCAACTTTCTGCAATTTAAACCAATATGGAGTGCTGTAATTTAATTTAATTTTATAATAAAAATATCATTAATCTTTCAGCGAGTTTTAAAGCCCTTTGCATTAAAAATAAATATAAGCAGAATTTTATCACTTGGCAAACACTTGACAAACGATGGAATCAAAGCTGATCAATTACTTAACTTAATTGTGCTATTAATTTGAACTCCGCCACATTTAAATTAATGATAGTTTTTATTGACTTTAATTATGAGTTATTACTGAATTAAAATTAGCAAAGGGTCAACTTCAATGTGCTATCTATTCTCAGATTTATGCTTTTCATAATTCCATGTAAATAGGTAACTTTTCCAATAGATAAGCCATTTTTTTGCACATATAAAAGAAATAGCACTTCACACAAAAGCACTATTTAATGTTAAAAACAATAACATGAATATCAAGAAAAATTCTATTATTCATCATATGTTAAGAATGGTACCTACATTAAAAGGATGTTTGTGCAAGGTCAACAATGTTAATGTAATCTTTTAATTTACTTACATATTACACAAAAGTCAACTCTTTTTTCGGATCTTATACATTTTCCTATCAATAAATCTTCAAACATCTCAACCTACACGAAAACATAAAAGTACAAAAGATAATGCCCGAACAACTTCGGCTATTTACGGCTATTGTCGGCTATTATCAATCTGTATCTAATATCTGGGACAATAACACTAACTTGTGTTATTTCTCTATTTCTTCAAAAGGCCGTAGCACACTGGGATCACCCGACGCCGACGACTCGTGTTCATTGGTCAAATGACGAATCGTATCTACTCGACATCAAATGTGGGCATTGAGCACGCTAAATTGACGTAGTGGTGCAGTGTGTCGTAAGTCTGTTTTAACCTTAACTCGTGTTAATATTTCTATTTGTACGATCGAGAGTGCACTGAATGAACAATGAAGATGTGAAAGTCCTTTTAATTCTTGGTATAAGTGAAATATTGTGTTGCTTTGTGGATTTAAACGTAGTTTATAAATGTCTGATGTTGTTATTTGCTTTCTATTTTAGTGTCGTCTTCTATTTTAGTTGAATTGTAACATAGGGTGTAAAGATAAGAGGTTTAATTAGTTTTTTCATAATTAATATTAGTAGCAATTACTAAGTCGGTGTCTTTAGTTTTGTATTTTCTTTTTTTGCTACCGACTTCTGTAATTATAGTTATTTTTCAGTGTGTAGTGTGCTTTTTTTTGGACGTCGTTTTTTTTTTGTTAAATTGTCGTATTTTTCACGTTTTAGTTGTGGTACCATGGTTATAAGTATAAAAAACAGTAACAGGAAATTATATTATAACATCATCAACATACACTAAGTGGAAAAAATACGTATTATTGAAGCTAACTTAAATACTACCCAAGCTAATTTAATAAAATTTATATCGGACCATCTTAACACCCTTACAAACAAAAAAAAATCCAAGATGGTCCAGCCGTCTTCGAGTAATCGAGGCACATAAATAAAAAAAACGAGCGATCTTTACAGTAGTCGCATATGATGTGTAACATCTCACCTTATTGATAATAAGCAACATTAAAGGGGCGGGGCTTCGTCAAGTTCGTTTCTGACGGCCAACTCTAGCACCGCGCGCGCATTGGTCAAATCAAATAGCGCACGCTAACCCGGCTTCCTGTGATACACTTCCGTCCCTTTTCACGAAATCACTCCCACAGATTTGATTATTTAGATTTTGATTTCAGGAAAGCGAGAGAAAAGATGATACACATCAAAAATAAAAAAATAAAGAGTCCGACGAACTGTGAACCTCCTCCTTATTTTTGAAGTCGGTTAACAATGAACATTAGTAGCATCCATAACATTGTTCTTTATTTTTTATTATGGTTTATTTAATGAGAGGAAAGGGCAAGCTTCAACTGAACATATTGTTTCAAGATAACTTTATATAGTACACATCGACGGACATACTGACGATATGTTTATATGCTAAGCATATTAAAGCAGGAATTAATTTATACAACTAATTAGTTAGTTAAGTATATTAGTTTACCGTGCCTACTTAGTGAATGATCTTGACGCGCCTCTTAAGGCTAATAAAGTTATCTTAATCCCACTGAAACTACACATAGTTCTGTATCACATTAAGGTAATTAGTTCAGCTACCTATGTTCTATGTTATGGGGTTTGGTTTCCGCAGTTAGTCCTTCAGTGGACCATTGTGCGTGGGCCATAGCGGCTGTTGGTGGTTATTCTAACTAGCCCACCTCCCTCCAGAAGTTGATTAAATCTCCTGGTCTGTTCAGAACATCTGTGTAAGATCTGGGTGTCCCGACCGAATCTGGGTGACACCTGTGCCTTCTAAAAGCATGTGCGACGGTTTCCTCAGCCTCCATGCGCAGAGGACTGTCCGTTATGCCCATTGTGTGGAAGTGTCTGTTCAGCGAGCAGTGGCCCGTGATGGTCCCCGTCACCAGGCGCAGGCCATTCCTATCCAGGCGTAGTATACGCCAAATTAGCCTGGTATCCAAGGATGGCATGGCTTCAGCTACCTATGAATTATAACTATATTTTCAAATCTCAGGTGTGTTGTGTCTTATAGCGTGCCTACATACTTATCAAGTCACTTGGAAGATCAGATAGTTGCTTATGTACAACATTCACGGTATTTTGGCTTGATGAAAAAAAATTGCGTGAGTGTCGATTAAAACTTTAGCGTCACGCATAACCACGGATCCACCGTAAGGCCGTTTGTCCACCGCATCGTGATCGGGACGTCAACGAGTACGAGATCCATCATATCATCGACATAATTATTTTTGTGTTTTCAAACTTATATTTAATTCTCTAATTTATTGTTTGGGAATATTTTGAAATTAAGTTTTTTGAAGACACACATTACGACATTTATATTCTTCATTGTATGGTAAGCGAGAGATTTATATTTTATTCATTTTTTTTAGACTGATCTGTGCCTACCTATTAAATTCTGACTAGTGTTAATAATACTTGTAATGGTTATAACTATATTATTAAATTCAAATCTAATATGTTGCATGCTGTAAGGCAAAATGTGTCGGGACAATTTACAAATAATCCAACTTATATGTATACCTCATTATCAGCAAATAAATTATTTCTTTCTTTCTTTTGAAATGATATGACTTAACTAGATAGATATATACATACATGTCTGTATTTACGCATTATGAGACTGCCCCGATCGAGGGCCAAACAAGCATGGCAACAAAGCTTACGCCTTATTCAAAGCTTGCATAGGTAAATAGTACCCACGCAGGTTCCGAAGGATTCTCAGGTTCTTGATATTGAAAATCTATCTATATCCAGATATTTTTATTTAGCTAAAGAAAATTATTTCAGCAGATGAAAGTCTCTCCACGTGTTACAGTAAGAAAGAAAATACGTTTATTTGCGGTAAGAAAACGAGATTGAATTAAAAAATAACCACGTTTCATAGAATTAGTTATGTTAGCTTATAGCGCGCGACGCGACACGAACAATACAATTTCTAAGAAAACTTCACACTATAACAATAACCGGTGTCGCGTCGCGCGACTAGTCGCGCTGGTCTGCACAAGCCTTAATGCTGAAATAGGTACTTAGCGCTCAGTTACGGTATATATTCAGATTCTTAAAACATAATCCCACCATTGTGTGTCACGCTTTCACGCTAAAACGGCTGAACAGATTTAGATGAAATTTGGAATATGGGTAGACCATGCCCTAGGTTAGGACATAGAATACTTTTTATCCCGATATTCCCACGGGATCGGGACTTATGCGGGTGAAACCGCGGGCCGCAGCTAGTTAACTATAATCGACATTAAGGACTAGCAAAGTGAATTACTGGTATACTGTCAGTTGCGAAGTCTATCCGCATGTTGCATGAGCTCGAAATTGAATATCTAAGTACCCTACGGCAATTTACCGTGTCGTAGCTATTTCATAAAACTGTTAAAGAATGACAGTTGTGGTTTGAATATACGGACAGTTTAAGTTGGTAGTTTTCTTAACAATAATTAATGTCCTTGACTTTACACTTTACAGTTTGGGGCTTGGATATGCAGTCAGAAAATAAACTTCTTCGCTCTACACAGCAGACTTAATTCCGTGCGTAATAACTTGATAGACAGTAAACTGTGAATTACATATTCCCTAGGGGCACTAATGTGGCGCAACACGTCTGTTTTGTCTTGCGAAGTCTAGCAACTTCGCGCGACATCGTCCTACGTGACGTCGGTCGCCACTTAAGCCGTGGCACAGTAAACACCTATTGAGTACTGCGTTTTGCCCGCGACTTCATCCGTGTAAAATTTCTGGTTTTAACATAAAATATATCCTATGACACTCGCAATACTGCTACCTATTAGTGGAAGAAAAATTTTTGGAATCTGATCAGCAGTTCCGAAGACTACCCCTTACATACAAACTCACAAATTTTACCTCTATATTATTTGTATACGCATGCCGTTATACACACAAAGCACCACAAATCACTTAATGTGTTTATCGATAAAAGCATTTAAAACATCGTTCTCTTTCTGTCAATCATTTGAAGATGACTGAGACAGTATGATGTTTTAAATATGTTTACTGTGAAACGCATTTAGTGATTTGTGGTGCAAACGGGCGTAAACCAATCAATCTGCCTAGCCTTTTCCTAACTATATCGGGGTCGGCTTCCAGTCTAACCGGATGCAGCTGAATATCAGTATTTTACATGGAGCGACTGCCTATTTGACCTCCACAATCCAGTAACTGGGTAATACGATACCCTTTGGTTAGACTGGTTGTCAGACTTACGGGCTTCTGACTGTCAAAGATCCACGAATGACAGCCGGGACTGGCTTAACGTGCTTTCTGAGGCACGGAGGACTCTCGGTGTGTAAAGATGGTCACCCATCCTCAAACCAACCCCGGCAAGCGTAGCTTAACCTGATGGATCGACCCGCGCGGCTGTTATTACTTAGCCACGAGCTCCTTCTGGACCAAATGGGCCTAAACCATGGCGTGAAAAGAGTTGCATCTATACTGTCTTGGCCGCTGATTGTATCCATGACGCATAAGGTAACAAACCATTATTTGATCTACAAAGATGTATCGAACTTCAAACGATTCTGGTTGAAAATAACTTTATACTTTTAAAGTAGTTATAGGTCTTGCATGTAAGTAGGTAAATAGGCTTCGTTCTCTGCCTGCAATTTAACGACATTTTTACAACCAGCTCAAGCTACAGTGAAATGTACTCACAAACGTAATTGGAAAAGATTTCCTGCCCTATTGAGTCAGCTTTCTTTAGAAATTAAGTGTTTCATGAATAATAATGGTTTTGAGAATGAAATTGAAAGATTTATTATGTAAATGTTAAATTCTAAGGCTAGCTTTCTCCTAAATGGTTTGCCTACTTTTCTAAAGAAACCAACCGTGTCCGATAAACAGCGGGGTAATTGCGTACCACACTAACCGTAGCAATGACATTCATTTATCATTTTGACAGTTCAACAACATTCAGTGCGTTATTTACGTTGTTGAGCGGAAATATTCGAACATAAATGAAGCAACGGATTAGCAATATCCTTCAAAATCATTCAGGTTAAAACTATAGGTACTGTTAAAATGTCAAAAAATGAAAGATTAGGCCCAAAAATTATAGATAGATATAATACTCTAGATTATGTACATACGACTACATACGAGTATCAAGCTATACATTTCCAGTATAGGCTGATTTCTTATTGTATAGGATTTCTGTACAATGAGAGGTCTGTGGCGGCATCTACATCGCCACATGCGAACTACGCATCAGAGACCTGACGTCGCACAAAATTCTGACGTCATACAAATCCTGCATCGCGTAATTAGAGTTTATTGCGTGAACGACATATATGTATAAGACTATCCGACATCAACCATCGGGCAGTTGCTCGCTAGAAACAACACCCGTCTGGTCCGAGGATCCTGCCTTTTCTATAGAGGATGAGTGAACTTTACACCCTGTTGCTCTTACCCCTAAATTGGTGACCCCGAGTATGAACGTCAACGCAGCCTTCGTGCAACTACTACTGCGTGATGTCATCATCATCATCACTCCTGCCAGCTTTCGTGAGGCGAGTTACACAGCTAGCCAGCCCTCATGGCTTCAAACTGGTATCCTGACCACCAGCATGCAGCGAACGCGTATTCCTGATCACCCTCAGCCTCATCAGCAACCTTGGCACAAAACCTGCACTTGTGGCCGATCTCACAAGCAGAGCCCATTCTACCGTCTCCTGGTCGACGCCAGCATTCAGCCACACCCGGCGCTGTACCACATCCAACTCACTGGATTACGATTCAGCGCCACCCCGACTCACTGGGCAATCACCGTAATCACCACAATCGCTGCAATCACCAAAAACAGTTCCGACTCACCGCGGTGGACCGATGACCTGGTGAAGGCTGCAGGAATCCGCTGGATGCAGGAAGCACAGATCCAGTAGAAGTGGCGGTGCTTAGGGGAGGCCTATGTCCATCAGTGGACGATAAACACTATCAAAATCATCATTGGA
The DNA here is from genome assembly GCA_947364205.1 of Agrochola lota. NCBI lineage: Eukaryota > Metazoa > Arthropoda > Insecta > Lepidoptera > Noctuidae > Agrochola > Agrochola lota. The sequence continues at coordinate 7,439,918 of OX376223.1, read as the reverse complement.
TCAGTGGTTATACCGTGAAAAAGAAGCTGACTGACAGATAAAGACACTGTCGCATTTTTAATAGTGGAACGGTAGGCCACTCGTCAGTAGTAAGAAAAGTACTATAAGCGGGCCTGTTATTCTATTGAAACTACGTACTACGTTAGCCCAGCTCAAGGTCAAAGTGTTACCACGGACGTGCGGGCTGCAGACTAAGTAGGTGTACGACTGGCCGAGGTTAAATTATAAATAATAATAAAAAAATATTTGTGCCCGATTGATGGCAATAGGCTCGCCCCTATTACATGGGACTTAAACATAACTGGCGAAATGTGGGTGTACCTACTATGGGTACACCTCTGCCTAACCCTTCGGGGAAACAATAGCGTGATTTTATGTTATGTAATAATAATTATTAATACAGTATTAACGTTGCTGCATTTTGGGGCAAACAAATATCAAAAATAGATATGCATATAATGTTTTGCCATCCACGCTAAGAAGAAGAATATAAATAAAAACTATTTACAAAAAAAAAAAACAACCGACTTCCAAAAATCACTACAGAGTGAAAAATATCTTTAATTTCGGAAGTCGGTGGTTAAAAACAAAAATTCAAAACCAAAGACACCGACTTTCAGTTGTTTTTTTTGTAAAAAGTTTTTTTTTCACTTTTTAGTTGTTAATACCATTACCTGCTATATATAACAGTGACAGGAAGTTAGAATCATATCATCCACATATGCTAAGTGGGAATATACGTATTATTGAAGCTTACTCAAAAACTATCCAAGCAACGTTAATAAAATTTATATGAGACCAATTGAGGAGCATACCCATACAAAAAAATAATTTTCAAAATCGGTAGACAATTGACGGAGAAATGGAAGAACATACATTAAAAAAAATAAAAAGCTTACATACGCGACGAACATATAACCTTCTCCTTTTTGGAAGACGGTTAAAAATGGTAATTACCATATATAAATTATTCTGTTTCCCAAATATTACGTGGATTACATGTCCTTTGCCTAGTTGTGTGCTAAAAGCGACCGGATGACAGTACATCTCCGGGCGGCGCCATGAGCAGAACATTCGTTTCCTCTTGCTAATTTGTTAGTATCCCATTAAAACCGAAACTAATTGGTTTTCTCCCATTTCGAGATATATTCCGACTGATAAGAAGACACTTATAATAAGGAATTCCCTTGTTTTATAACTGTCATAGGGATTTTCTTGTTATAGGGATATATAAAGAGCTATAACTATTTAGCTTTTTCTATTTTAATGGCAGTGATGCAAATGACAATTGTATACAAAACTGGAAGGAAAACATTTTCTTAAATACCTCACTTTATCCCAAAACAATGACCCCAAACGAAATAAATAACTTAGCTCTCTAATACACATTAAATCTACCTTTATGTATACGTTAAGATTAATGTTAGGCCACAAGATTCGAAGTCATTACTTATTTAAGCGCCAAAGGTTTTCTTGCCAGGGTTTTGCCCTCGTCTTGATAGTAGGTTGAAGTTCCAGTAAATTAGGCGGTCACGTGAATAGATTAGAAATAAGTTACGTTCAAGGGTCTTGAAGTCTCGATATTGTTAGTTAAGTACGATATCGATCAGGCTTTTTGATAGGGGTTGTTTTAATTGAGATTTATAGTTACGTGCTTTAGTATGTACCTTATTAGTACGTACCTTGGTATGTATTAAATAAAGTTTTTTTGATATAAATGATTACGTTGAAAGTAATGATGTTATCGTTCGCCGTCGATCTACCATTGATTTTGATATTAATTGGTATTGATACCGTGTTTGTTGTTCATTAGAATAGAATGTTCTATACATTCTCATTTTTCTGTATAATTCGATCCTGAAGATTGAAAAAACAATATAGAATTTATTTTTTCAAACATCAGGTTATAATTTTATTATCCCACTGCTGAGACACAGGCCTCCTCTTTCTATTATAGGAGGGAGTTGGTGGATGTCACGTCTTTGAATTTTTAGTTCTAGAACATGCCGGTTTCCTCACGATATTTTCCTTCACCGTTTGGAAAGCAGTGGTGAAGACATAATTTACACAAAGTAAAGTGCCTGTTTGAGTTCGAACCCATGACCACAACTCGTAAGTTTCCACCGGGCCATCATTGCTCAGCTATTTGTTTACGGAGTTATATATACAGTCTCAGTCGAGTATTTTGTCTTCGTAAAAGAGTAACAAGTAATTAAGGTGAAGAAAAACTTTATTCGTATTCCATTTCGTATTGTTCACAGTCTCTCTTTTTAGAGCCTCAAAAGCAGAACCTTCAAAAATAGCATTGTATTTTAAAATCACAGACGGACAAAACGTTTTTGCATACAGTGAGCGTTTACTTCGTGCTCCGGGATCACGTTCTACTGAATATTTAATATATTTTATTGAACTTGAAACTCTCAAAGCTTTTAAAGTACATAATATGTGACAATGGATGGTTTAAGATGACGAGATAAACGCGAGTGGAGTTCTTTATGTTTCTGATACTTGATGCATGTACTTTAGTGTGAGGCACTGAAATCCTGAAACCAGACGCAATTTATTTTACCACATAATGATCTGTAATCGAATTTGTTTCGTTCCCTCAGAGATTATGTTAAATTAAATATTTCAAGAACAAAATGTCTTTTTCTACGATGTCTCTTTTTTAATGTCATCGACAATATTTTTTTAGGCTTCCAGCTTAATTTGCCGCTTTGAGTAATTAGGTGATATTTATTTTTTATGCGATGGAAATTCAATAACACTAAGAAAATGTGTAGGCTTCTTTAACTTCTTGAAATTACGATTATACTGAGTGAAATAATCAACGAAATACCACCAGCAGAACAAAGTGTCTGATATAATTTTTTCCAAGCACAACAGATATATTGTTTTAAATTATGATTCTGTTTACTTAGCTAAATAAAAAAAAAACAAGATGGGTAGAACATTCAATTTTGTCACGAGTTTAACAGAGTAAATTGTCATTTACTTTTTTGTAGCATTGTTGGTTACGAGCAAAGGTAGTAAAGACAATATAGTGAAATGTCGGTACTTAAGTCGTTAAAACCTCTATTAGCTCGAAACGTCGCACCTTCGTAGCACCCTCGCAGCACCTTCGTAGCGGGTGTCTACGAACGCCTACGAATATCTACACGGGCGTTGTTATGTTTAATTTAGTTATGTTATCTTTTACCAGTGATGTACAATTGGAATATTGTAAATATTAATAAGTATTGTGTTATTTCTCTATGTAATTGATACAGAATGCGATAGCTATCTATATAGGGTATAATAAATATATAATAATATTTTATTTTATTAAATGGGAACAATAAACAGCTACATTATCCAATATTATAAACAGAAAAACATAAATAACTTAGGCAATAATGTAGCCCACAGGGCTGTTCATAGATTACTATTAATAAATAAAACTTAAAAGTCTAATTAGGTGGTGATATGTTACACAAATATTACAAAAGGAGAAACAGAAAAATATTTTAATAACAACAACAAATAAGAATAATTAGTCTGAAAGTTCAAGTGTCTCATACAAAAGGTTACGAAACCTTTTCAAAGCGCATGTAAATATGTCTATGTATTCGGATGCTTCATTGTAGGGAGGTAGGGAAGATTAGTTGTAATTTCCATATGTTATTTGTTGTAATGTGTGAACAAGAAGCCTGCAGATAACAGCTTAACTTAACAATACGACAGCATAGTTTAGAAAACAGAAAAGTTAATATACAACAGACTTCTGAAAATTATAACAAATCTCCAGTCCACCATGATAATTTCATTAAAAAGTTAGAGAAAGCTTGACATAAATACGTTTCGGTTAAAATGTACGCAGTAGGGTAATTCTCGGAGTTCATACGACATGCAAAACTACGTATAACTACGGCTATATTATTTATACAACGTGAAATCTACTCTTTGTTTCCAAGCTACGGTCTGCTTGGTCTTGAAAATTTTATGAAGCTCACTGGCATACTTCAACTACAATAGCATAACCTTCTATTCATACGGAGTGAAATGTTTTTATTTACACCAAAAACACTTTAAATACTCTAATAATATGTCCATTCTACACTGTCAGTTAGGATTTTAAAAATTCAGACATTTAATAAAGTGCATATTTTCTCTAACAACGAAAAGCTGTCTCGGCTCACGGAGAATTTCGCAGACTTCTAGAAACTTTTGTCGCAATGTTCAGAAATGCCAGCAGCATATTGTCTGAATGCACCGATTTTGTTGGAAAATTATTATAGATATTGTTTCACAAGTTTATTGAAAAAGGCAGTATCCAATACCCAATATTATTTTAACGAAAATCCAGCTAAACGACACAGACATTTTAAAATTTCTATCAAGTTATTCTCTTACAAGATGCAATCGTGACATGAAACCGAAAAATTGCTTTTGCAAATACTTTTTCAAGAACTTCGAAACGAAATCTCTTTGTAATATTTCCTTTGAATTATGATTGGGCAGTGTTTCATTTCAAGCGGTTTCCAATAATGAGCGAAAAGCAGCCGTGTGGGGATTAATTTGAAGTATGGACCTTGATTGAATTTCTCTCTCAATTAATTTAATAAAAGCCCACTCGACATGATCAAGTGTCTACCTTTCAGTTATAATGTTGATTTTACAGGTATAATATCCGTCGTTATGTTATAGATTATCACTTTAACTACAGATTTACAGACACAAATAAAATGGATGTTATTTATGTTAGCGAGTGTAGTTCACTAGAGGTACTAATTGGTTGTAATTCTATACAATAAAATAGCTTTTCGTTTCTATCTAGTTCTTCTAAACTACACAATGGATTTTACTGCGGTCACTATAATTTTACTGCGGTCACTATAATTTTACTGCGGTCACTATAATTTTACTGCGGTCACTATAATTTTACTGCGGTCACTATAATTTTACTGCGGTCACTATAATTTTACTGCGGTCACTATAATTTTACTGCGGTCACTATAATTTTACTGCGGTCACTATAATTTCGAGAATATATTCCGATAGGTTTATGTGTATTACATTCTTAATAAACTTAAATTTAATAAAGAAATCTCAATGGTTTTGTCGATTGTCACCTTTATCTCCTAATTCTCGTGTGAATACAGAGAATCGCACTTACTTTTATTTTTACTATCTTACTTTTCTCAATATGTTAAGTGAACTGTAATGTTCTTTTTTTTTGAGAAATAAATGTCTTTAAACCGAAGTCGGAAAAACCTTGCGAAAAAGGAGCGGGTCTCTAGTTCACTATCTAAATGCAATTCAGTTTTTATGTTTATGATAAAAACTGAATAGGGATGTTGACCATTTTATTTTGTCCGTCAGATCGTTTATAAAAAATATTGGACACGTATTTTTTTCTTTATTTACGTAATTAAAAGATTACGGGAATACATTGAGTTAAAATGTGGCATGACGTCACTCCCTGGTAGATTTCTTATTGACTTGCGACGTAGCGAGCCCCCACTCCCCAACTTTAATGCGTTTTATCTTTTTTTATTAATATGATAAAGCAAAAAATACCTGTCTAATATTTTTTTATTATCTGACTGACGGACTACATAATATATTTTTTCTCTAGTCAACATTCCTATTGTATTTAGATAAGGCTTCTGAATTATAACGTCTTTCACCTATGGAGGTAAATGTTTAATAAGAAAAACTAGTGTTCCCTTGAGAACGCACTTACCCATATTATCGTATTAGCAGCATGATCATAAAGCCTTATTAACTCCCTAAGTGAGACATGATTAAATTAAACATATTCTTTCAGTGAAATATAACAGCCGTAATATAAGGCATTAGCATGTACAGTCAGCCTCAAAAAGATGTATACATCAACAAGAATTTCTATAATATTTGTAACATAATAATGTAGTCAAAAAACATACTAAACGTTGGGTTATCCATTGTAGCTACACATGGATACAGAATTACAGTGAACACAGATTATAGACAATCAAATAATTTATTGTCGATGTTTACATCTGTTTGAGATAGACTGTACCATATCAAATATAAGCATGAACATTAAGCCAGTGAATTAAAATAATGAAGAAAGTTTTGAATGATGTATTACCATGTCGACAGCGACGTGTGGTAGGAGCACGACGTCATGTAAATTAAGATTAATTGACAACACTTTACGAATAAAATGTTATAAGCAGTAATTATCTTAACACATCTCGGTTCGAGGAATTCATTTGAAGGGAATGGCTTATTTTATTAAACGTAAATATCAGCATGTTGTTGTTGCTAGGCAATTACATAATACCACGCCTGTTTTCCCTAAAGCGTTAGGTAGAAATTGTATCTATGGTAGGTACATCCCCATTTCACCAGTTATGTTAAAGTCCCAGCTAATAGGGGGCGAGCCTATTGCCATCAACCGGACACAAATCCAGACTCCGGTCTGCTACTGAGATTATATTCCTGACAATCGAGGTCAGGAGCGGGCCCATAAACAAACCCAGTAAGACCTGGAATCGAACCCAGGATCTCACGCTCAGTAGCTGCGCATGCGACCACTATCAACTATTATAAGAATTATAACTTTAAGGCGTAAAGTAACGTGAGAATATCTACATTAAGGATGTTGTCTTATGTAGAAATAAGTGTCAATATCTCTTGAATCTGCAATCAATCTGCACTTAAGCAAGAATAACTTCTACAAGTAATCACAATAGGTAATTCTAAGAAAGCTTTTCAGTAATCATAAATCTTATTATTACAATAATTACGTCATACTAAACTATCGGTGTCGATCCTTTAACTGAAATCACAATAACATTGGTTATCGAGTGCTATCCCAACATTTATCTTGGTCACGACTAATTTGGCAGTGTTTGTCAAACAATATTCTGGGCAAACCGATTAGAGACCGCATTGAGTAACCGATTACAGCTGAATAGACATAGAGAGGGCCCTCTGATAGTTAGGAGCGAGATAACTGACTACCAATGTAATTTATACCATCGACAAATTGAGGCGTTGGTATAAATGTAATAATTATTATGGTAGGTGAGTTATTATGTATGCTTGAATGTTGTAATATAGGGGTTTACGTGGGCGAAAAATCGATCCAGCTAGGTCTCATATCTGGGAACATTCGTTTTCTCGTTCCGTATTTTCACCGGAGCAGAGCTCGGTCGTCGCCCAAAGTTTTGATCAAGATGGCTACCTTAACTTTAGAATAATGACATGGCAGCATGGTATTAGTAAGTACCCTACTATCATGGCAGCATGTATTTTTAAGTACCTACTATCATGGCAGCATGGAATTAGTATAAACTATCATATACTATTAAATGAGCATTCTATATTTTCACCCGAGCAGAGTTCAGTCGACCAGGTACTGTTGAATACTGTTGCATAACTATGCAAATTATAATTTGTTTTTAAAAGATTTTCCACCATTATTACAATATGGAACAGCAGCATGGAGGAGCTTGTGGCTAAGTAATAACAGCCGCACGGGTCGTTCCATCAGGTTAAGCTACGCTTGCTGGGGTTAGTCCGTGGATGAGTGACCGTCTTTATATACCGAGACTCCTCCGTGCGTCGGAAAGCACGTTAAGCCGTTGGTCGACAGTCGTTACGGGTCGTCAGAAGTCCGCAAGTCTGACAACCAGTCTGTGTCATTGACTCTGGCAGGGCCACCATCAGGGATTTTAATTTTGATTACACAAAAAAATTGTCGTTAATTAGTCGAAATTTGTCGCCAAATATCAGAATTTGTCGGTCACTGGTTCAAAAGATATTAGGGTTTATAGGTGGCCGCTCTGAAGAGAGTCTCCCCAGCAGGGCCACATTTATATCTCAAAAACTAAGGCACCTAGCGAAGATCTGTTTTCTCCCATATTTTGTCGTTAATTAGTCGAAATTATAGATCGGCCACCTATAAACCCTTATATCTTTTGAACCAGCGACTGACAAATTCTGATATTTGGCGACAAATTTCGACTAATTAGCGACAATTTTTTTGTGTAATCAAAATTAAAATCCCTGATGGTGGCTCTGCCAATGACGCAACCAGTCTTTCCAAGGGGTATCATATTACCCAGTTACTGGGTTGTGGAGGTTAGATAGGCAGTCGCTCTATGTAAAATACTGGTATTCAGCTGCATCCGGTTAGACTGGAAGCCGACCCCAACATAGTTGGGTAAAAGCTAGGCAGATTGATTACATCATGGAAGTTTTATAATAACGGGAAGGTAGGTGCTGTTAACAGTTTTAAATCTAGCCTTCCATATTATATTTTTAAGAAATAAATATGCTGTAAGTTAGGGTGAGGAACAAAACTTTTGCTTAAGAAAAATCGCTGAAAAACTTAGTCTCTCAAAGTATTAACGCCACTTCTTTTAAATCACGTTCGTTTCGTGAATTTTCAACTATGAACCACTTTGAAAGTTCCCCAATCTTGGCAGTTCAAGTCGATGTGCGATCTACTTGAGAACTTTGTTTGACATGAAAACCGTTTCAGACTAGAATTTATAGAAAAATCGGTGCCTATGGGAAAAAATGTATCGTCGAACGAGAGCTAAGATTTTTTAAATAATTTTTTCGAACCGTTCAAGTGAATACGTTGAAAATTGACAGGCGAAATTCAGCGTTTTTCACCAGTTCCTAAACCGTATCGCTCCAACATTCTGGTTTGTTTGTGCGGACTGCGGGCAGTTGTGCATTTTTTTTTGAATAAAAATACTCAGTTTTTCCGTTCAAATACTAACTCTTTGTATGTCCCTACCCATATGTAAGCGAGCGAAATACAAAAAGCTTTTTTAGTCCAAAAGTGATCGAAAATATGGTAATAATTTCATGCTAAAAGAAAAATAAATAAATACAATGAAAACGAATTGTCGGACATTTGCGGATTACACAATTAAACTGTTTGTTTGTTACATAATAAGTACATTGTGAAGCGAGCTTTGAACTGTGCTAATGTTGACGTTATAAGATATTTATTACATGTTTATGAACAAAGTAACGAAAAACATCCATAAAAAGCAGTTTATTGAGCCATTCATTCCAAGTTCGGAGGAAGTAGGCTGTAGCAAATAGAACCTCAGATAATATTATTAGAAGATCACACTTTTGTTTCACCTCTGAATGGTCTGGCGTCAACAATGGGGTCAAAATTATTACGAAGGCTTTCACAAATGATCGAAATACAAAAATTTCCCGTAAAATATGACTGTTGATGAACACTAATTTAAGTTTTTATTTGGGTCAGGCTGGCTCCGGGCAGACGCGGCTCACAAAAGATGTAACATAATTAGAGTTATGAAAACCGGTATCTCCTTCGATGGCTGCCGCACAAGAATGTAAACAAGTTGTTTTTAAACTTACAAGGTTTCTACATTAACTTGGATTTATATTCAGTCTTTTCCGTGTACAAATATCCGACGATTTTTCATTTGAGGATCTGGAACCATCTGTACATAGGTACGTATGTATTAGTGTGGTTTCATGTTTTAATACATAGGTGCGGATAAAATCATAGTTGGGAATTCGTATGTGTACCTTTCAGGTTTGTATAATATGTACGTCACACTGCAAGGCTGCAAGGTTAAAAGGCGGTCTCCTTTCCTTGTTAACCTTATTGTAGTGCGACCCGGTCCTGCTTCGTAAGGTTATTACGACTTGACAATACATCGAGATTTCTTAATTATCTATAAGTTCAACATTCATGTATTTATACACACAAACCTTCCGGAGTACATTCTCTAAATTATGTTGAAGACCTCATCAAAATCCTTTGGGTATTTTAGAAGAACAACGCGGACATACAGACAAACGCGAAAAGTAACTTTATTTTATAATACGTATAGATGTTATGTCAGTGATATTTTGCTTTATTGCAGGCCAATGTTTTCCATAAACTGAGATTATATATATGCAGAGTGGGAAACGTAAATTATCTCCTAAATACGTGTTGGTTTCAACTGAACCTTTTTTTTATCCGAAGATGCTATGTAGTCTGATCCTGTTAGGTCGTTGGTAAGCATTAATTTGTTTTAGCGCCTCAAGAGAGACTAATATTTACTTAAGAAGTCTGTATTCCAGAAACAATTACTCCGCTTTAATGAATTTACAAACAGAATTTACATCACAGCTGAATCGGTCAGTCTTAATTATTTGACAAACAAATCCTTTCGTAACGAGCCAGAGCGTCTTCAGATCGTTTCATGAAAACGGCATTATGTTGTTCAACACGATAAAGAACCCATTAAAATTCGTTTCAAGGAATTATGCAAATGAGATTGTAAGCGCTCGCTAACAAGATAGGACGCTCGCAAAGATTGTTGCTAAACTCAATTCAGTTCGCCTGTTGCTCTCCTTTGTGGGTACCTGCGCCTGGCAAATTACCCGGGGACGCTGAACAAACGAACAACTTAAAAATAATAATCTAACTTGGAACGGATGTAGGGACACCATGCGACTGGTACCGCTGGGGTCTTGTATCTCACGTGAAATGAAACGCAATTATTTGAATTTTGATTTATTTTTTCAACCTAACATTGTCGTAACTTTCTTAACTCGACAGATCACCAGCTAAGATAACAGGTGTACTCAACTATGAACATTGTTCATACCACTTAAATTATTATACGATCAGTACCGAAAAACAATTATTCATCATTATCACGAAATTTACTTTTATCACGAAAATACTATTCTTAATTTTACTAAATTCCTTTTAATCAATTCTTTTACATAAACTTGAAAATATAAATAATATTAAACATGAAATCACTCGATGTCTAGTTTTTACAAGAACTCTATTGTAGCTAATAATTAAAACGTCGATCGATTCCATTTCAAGTCTTGGTAAAGATTGAGTAAAGCTGGAAGACATTACGTAATTAAAAGATAGCGTCTTGTGGAAGGAGAAGCAATAAAGTAATTAAATATAATGTTAATAAGGACAATTATTTTGACATTTTCAATGGAATAAATGGCACAACAAAATCATTAAGCTAAAATGCTAAACACTAGGTTTGTTGTACTGCTTCATCGCTACAAAGTAGAATAGTTTTTAGTTTTCGGAATGACACAAAGTTAACTTCATTTTCTCGGGGAACTGTCCTACATTTACAAAACTTTTCACATGACATATAACGAAAACTTAATAAAGACTCAACAAGAATCATAATTTAATGTATCTACACTCCAACTCCTACAGTATACATTTAATCTCAGAGACTACCCACGTTCAACTTCACAAGCTAATACATTAGAAATAGGAAAGGCACAGTCGAAGTATAAAATTTATTGCTGACTTCCCTAACTAGGTACGATCTTTAACAGTAAGTTACTAGAAAACCACATAGACATGTCTCAAAATAACCAACAGTTTGTGCTTTAAGTTTAACTTACTTTGAAATTTTAGGTACTTTCATTTACTTTGTCTTGCTCTGTGGCCTTTTCTAAAGTAGACAGTAAGTAATTTAACAAGCGGAAAAGTTTTGAAAGACAAGCAACTAGTTATCAACTGCTCAATTAAAATACTCTTACAAAATCTTCGCTTAATTTAAAAGGTCTTGTAGATTTGGCACGGCTAGTGATAGATCGCACTAAACATTCAAAATGATAAAATCTAAGTTCGAACTATCGTAGAGCATAACTTATGTTAACAGATCAGTTTTGCGATGTCGTTACTCACAATCTACTTCTTTCTACCTAAACTCGACTCTACCTTTATGTGCGTATTGCCAGTTACACGTCTAAGTTACGTACATGACGCTGTAAGAAAATAGGATTCATTTATATTCAGAAAATATTATTTTTCATCTTTAGAGAGAAAATACTCAATTCACGAACGTTTGGTTCCGTTTTAGATATTAGATTGACAAAGATCTAGCTAGTAATAGTACTCTACGAGGCTACACAGTCGTTGGCTAACAGATACTTTACAAGTAATCACGACTAAGTAACCACATCGAAATTATAATAATTGTAGGCTTTTTTCGAATCGTTGGATTACACAAACAGTATAACTCTAAAAATTCAATGATTTGAAACCCGTTCTTAAATAAAGTCTAACATTAACGAGTAATTGCACACACAACTTTAAAAGAGTCAGTGGCTGTACGATAAACTGAAACTATTCATGTCTACAAACCAATACTTCGTTGAGGTTTACTTTGGAAAATCTTACAGTATATAATAATAATAACGAATTAACCTTTAACAGCAAGCACCGTACTAATAATAAAATTACAAAGTAAACTTTAGCTCTCGTAGAAAACATCCCACCACAACAAATTGACTAGTTCTAACTCCTATCTACATTTTTTTTTTATACACCTTAAACTAAATTTATTAAAGTCTCTTTATGAAGTAGTTGAACCGGCCGCAAATGGTGAAGTGAGGGTTAGGTCGGATGTGGGAAAGAAAAACTAGAAGTTCGCTTCTGAACGGGCAATATCCTTCTTTCGTTAATATCGACAACGCAACACAACACTGTAACGCACCGAAGTCAAGATTAGTTTATAAAATCGTCACTACAATCACTGTTCGTGCAACCGAGTTCAAGCATTCACTGTCCCTTGAGCATACAGACTAACAGACGATAGGTCGAGGAGAGATAGAGGAGAGGGCACCCGGACGTCGCTTTGAGCGGCGCCTAGATGTACACTTCATGGTGTTGCTGCGGCCGGCCCCGCCGGGACTAAGAGCCTCGCTCCGACAGTTCCACGACGTCGTCCGGCTCTGGCCTCGTCGCATCTATCTTCCGTCTCTCAGCTATCACTATTCTTATTTTCTCCTCCTCGGTTATCGGCTGATCGACCGATTCAGGCGTCAGTTGGTTGTGAGAGCGTGACGCTGTGCTCGCGTCTGTGGCGGCTGACTCTGTGGAGGATCTCCTCTTGGGACCGCTCAGTCTTAGACTCTGCCTGTTGGAGGGCACGGCGAGCAGTACGGGTCGCAGCAGGCGCGCCTCCTCCCCGCGGAGGGAGTTCCTCTTGTCGACGCGTTGGCGCCTATTCTGCGCGAAAGAGTCGCGTCGCGGTGGGCTGCCGGGCTCGAGCTGGTCGGCGTCGTCGGCGTCGATGAAGCGCGCGTCCTCCTCGTAGAGTGCGGCGGGCGGCTCGGTCGCCGAGTCCTGTCGGCGGCGCCCGAAGGCGTGAGGGGATAAGGAAGCCCGTCTCGGCGGAAGTGACGTCGGCAACAAAGCGGTTTGCGAGTGCAGCGTGCGCCGGCGGCGTGCGGGGGACGGTGCTGGTGGCTTGGGCTCGCTGTACGTGAAGTTAGTCGGGAGGGACGGTACCTTGTTCAGCGGCCGTGGTGGGCTCATACATTGCTCTAGAGCACGACACAGTGCTCTGTCCTCCTCGTCGTCGGCCTCCCGTTCTAACTCACGTTCGAGTTCTACGTCCATATCATTTTCATCTTCCATTTGTTTATGTGATTCTTCTAGGTGTTTCATAAGTACCTGTAAGACATGAACATAAAATTATTATCTGAACACCTAACCATATTTACTGAGCAATCAGTGGAAGCTGTAGATACTTACAGCGACGACGACATTGACGAGTACGAACTGTGCCATCAGCACAAACACGACGAAAAAGATGGGCGCTATGATGGTGGACACGCAGCAGTTCCTGACGCAGTCCACGGAGCTGTCGCAGTCTTCCCGCAAGGTGTCCTTCATGATACCGTTCCAGTTGTCACCGGTTGCCACGCGGAATAACGTCAGGAACGCCATGCCAAAGTTGGCGAAGTGGGCATGTTCACCTAGACCTGTCAAACAAACAAAATATGTGTAAGACAGTGAAGGACCAAAATTTTCAGCTTATGTATTATAATTTCCCTTACCTTGACAAGGAATTTCGTCAGAGCATTCTAGTCTCCCAAATAGCTCTACACCGAGCGCAGCAAAGATGAAAAACAGCAGAAAGAACAGGAGCCCCAAGTTCCCAACTTGGGGCAGAGCCTGCATTACTGTATCCAACAATGCTCGTATCCCCTTCGCCATCTTCAGTAGCTTTAGTACCCTGGCTATCCTCAACACCCTCATTACCCTCATAATCGTCGGATTTATTGGAATTATATTAGTTTCTAACTCTTCTAAAACTATTCCCACTATAGATAAGATGACGATGATTACGTCTAGTTGATTCCATTTGTCTTTTAAGTATATTTTGAACCCTAATGCAACCAGTTTCATAATTGCCTCTAAGATAAACACAGCGGTGAAGAAATAATTGAATATTTTAAGCGCATATTGCAGAGCCGGCGGCATTCTGTAGTATTCTATTGCCATCGTAACGACATTCAAGCCAATGACACCGGCTATAGCGAGGTCGAAATATTTAGATGTGACTACGTTGTGGACGAATAATCGTGTTTGCCCGTAGTCTGCATAATACGGTCGCATGTGCATTTCTGAAACAATATGTAGACAGTTCACAAACAGTTCTGTTCTATGCGGTATTTTGACAAGATCATGTTTTGTTAACATTTATTGTTTAGACTAGATTCATTTACTTAGGTATGTTTATTAAGAACTCTACTAACTTCTTCGCTTCTTCTCCATCTGCAGTGCTCTCTTGGCCGCTCGTCTCACTCTCTCTTCTTTCTCTTGTTCTTCGCGACAGCGGTGAAAGTTTTCCACCACGACGCCCACAAACATGTTCAGTACAAAGAACCCGACGAGAAGAATGAACGCAATGAAGTATAGGAGACGCCATTCTGAGTAGTTTACTATTGGCTGCAGAAAAAATATTAACTCGTTGAACAAGAACATTAATGAGATAAAGTATTTTTCTTAAAGCCTGCTAGAAAGCAATTGTGTAAGTCTAGAGTGCCGTAGTGTGGTTTGATCTATTAGCTACCAATTTTATATCGAAAAAAATAAATGATACATTTTTTAAAACAAATCATAAATCCTGAATCGAAGAAGTATTCGTTCCTATTTTTTTCGCTTCGATTACTTAAACTGTGAACTTAGTAACCGGTAAGTTCTAAGCATTTTAAAAGCGTAAAACGACGTCGTTATCGTCGTGGCTGACCGTTCCCAACATCTGCCGGTTTTAAATTGACATCATCAAATACTTCAAGCAAATTGGAAAAAATATTCTAGACTAAAGCTGAACTGGAAACTAACGAAACAGTTTGCAGGTTAAATATCCCTTTAAAATGTCGCTTTTATTTAATTTAAAATAAAGTCGACCCTACACTGCAAACAGAAAATAGCAGAAGTTTTTTATGTGGTGTTTGTACCTGTTGATCAACCCCAA
This sequence comes from Agrochola lota, assembly GCA_947364205.1. NCBI lineage: Eukaryota > Metazoa > Arthropoda > Insecta > Lepidoptera > Noctuidae > Agrochola > Agrochola lota. The sequence continues at coordinate 7,424,634 of OX376223.1, read as the reverse complement.
CAGCGTCGAGTCCAGTATACATAATGTTCACCCATCCGTCTCTAGAACTCAGTACAAACAATGACATCAGCGCTTTGCCCAAATCGTCGAAGTTGTATTTCCTGTTTACCCATACATTGCCGTCTATTGACAGGCAGTCTGATTTGTTCTTAACATTCTTTATGTTCGCACCTTCGCAGTAGAAAAATGCACCTTTGAAAAGCTGAAAGAAATATTGTTATTACCTTTTTGTAAAATATTTTCTCTTCTTTGTTGACATTAATATTTTAAAGAATAAGGTTCTGCTTTAGCATTTCAGGAGCTTTGTAACCAATGGTTATATTGGCAACCACAACTTAAGACTTCTTAATGTACAGTCAAAGAAATGAATGTTTCGCAGATTGACACACTGTTTCGTCTATACGAGTATATATTGTTATAGCCAGTACGACTTTCAAAGAATTATAGTTTTGTGATTTGAATGTAGAAACAATATCAGTTGATATTCAATTTGCTTATCAATCATGATCCTTGACTTAGCATCAAATCGACTACATCTTTGATTAAATCAATAGCCATAAGTGCCACGTTGATTTGTATGTAAGCCGATAGTGTTGCATTGCTCTCGGGACAAGCAGCTTAGTTCTATCCGTGTAGCATCTCTTGTAACTGATATAATCACACACAGGTCTTAGACGGGTCTCGTGTTGTCCCGAGGGGATTCGTCTTACGTACGATTGAGTATGCACGCAAATTGCATCAGTTGTGGTCGGTAAAGTAATTGGATATTGGGAGAGGTTTGTTAATTAATGTAGTCATTACTTTAAGAAAAGGCTTTCTAAAATACTTTACGTCAGTAATGTTCTGTAGCGTAATGAATACAAAATTAACTTTTTGCTGGTGGTGTTTTAGACGCACGAGTAAAGATTTAGGACGAATAATGTTTATTGATGACATGCAGTAAGTTTTATTTTATTTAGAATGGCCTATAAAATTATAAAAAACGAAAAATCTCTCACCTGAACTCCCAAAATGCCGAATATGATAAAGAAAGTGCAGCAAATAAGCACAATGTTTCCGATAGGTCTTAGTGAGGAAAGAAGCGTTTGCACAACCAGCTTCAATCCTGGCGCTCTGTTTATCACCCTTAGTGGCCTTAGCGACCTTAGTAATCTAAATACCTAAGAACCAAAATAAAAAATTATACTATTTTAAAAGGTAATTCGTAATATTGATGGCAAAATGTGTGAAGTTCTAAAACATCTTACCCTGAGAATTCCAAAAATTCGTGGACTGGATTCTGATACTAAAGACATTAACAAATCAATGATGGATATGATGACCAGGGAGCCATCCATGATGTTCCATCCCGAAGTGAAGTACGCGTCGGGACCGTAAAACATTCCCGATGCCACTACCTGGTTTGGTAAAAGAAATTACATTGTACACAGAATATTTACTGAGGCTATTCGCTAATGTATTCTATTATAAGCACGTATTTCGATACATAATGATCGTTTTGTATAAATTAAGCAGTTTTGGTATAAATGAAGGATTTTTCGTAGATAAATATTATTAGTTTTGTATAATCTGCATTCTAAACATCTTTTCCAAAAAGGTCTATCGTAAAAATGTTCCCCAAAACACTATGAAAAATAACTGATGATAGAAGTGGGTAAAGTTATCGTAGCTCGAGTGTACGTGACACGAACAGCCATGTTTCCTAGTCAAACTGTTTCATGCTTCGCTAGTACGCCACTCCACTCGCTCATAAATTCCACAATTTTCGATGCCTCTCTTCATGTTAGAAAGCATTTTGCAAATGCAAGGTTTGTTTCGTGTTTACAACTAATCTTTGAACTGGCTGCGCAAAAAACAGGATAAATCAAAATAAATCATTTGTTTCAGTATAATCAAATACATCAATATATCGTCATGGAAACGTCTGCTTTAATCAGGATTAAAAGTTTAATAACATTTTAGTTATGAGGTATCAAAATGCTGCTGAAAACTACAATGTAAGCTACAATAAACGTGAAACTTGATGATGAAAGACGAAATAACACTTCAGTAAAGTACGAGTTATCCTTCGTGGAAGGATCAAACGACTGCTCTTAACGTCTTAACCACACTTGGAACGAGTGCCATTCTGACAATAGTAAAGTCACAGTGGAAACACCAGTAAAACGCTCCACCTTATGATTGCAGCTGACAAATGGAGAAATTTTACCGTTTGCTCTCAAATACTTTGTGTATTTTAATGCTTCTTTCATATAGTGCTGCTAGAGGATTCTTGAGGTAGTGATTTTTGTGAGTGTACTTTTTTTTTAAACCAACAATATTTCTGATAGAGACACAAATAACATATGTTTGAGCTAGATTTGTGGTAAATATATTTTAGTCTGTTCATTGTTCATCTAATTCATGAGATTTCACGGAGATGTTATATCGTCATTTTATGCAAATATTGTTATCATGGTTCCAAAATTCTTTATTTCATTTAATAAAACATTATTAAGAGTTTACTAACCTTAATGAACATCTCAACCGCGAACACGCCTGTGAACACGTAGTTGGCACTGGAGAGAAAGGATCGCTCCTTAGAGTCTGGCGGGATGTTGGGCCGTTCCATCGCCAGCGTGATGCAGTTCAGTGCAATGAACAACAGCACTATGTTGTCGAACCAGCTTCGCGTTACCACCCAAGTGCAGAATCTTCGCATGCTGATGTTGAAAAGCGTATTGATAATGATAATTAAATAAGTTACTCAGACATAATTTAGAATATTTCGTAAGCTATCGAATAATTTAATACAAATAACCGTCGAGTGTACCACTGTGACCTTGAGCTGGCTTAACGTTGTTCAGAGTTTAAATAGAATGAGAAGCCAGCTTTTAGTGGTTTTGTCAATTCGTTCAAACTTACATCAAAAACAGCAGAAAAAAAAATGTCTTTTAATAAAATTGTCTCATCGCAACGATTTTTTTAGTGTGATTGACTAATTCGTTTAGGAAGGACTGGATGACATAAATGTACTTATTTCATTACGAAAATACTAAAATTCTTTTAGCGAAATAAAGGAATCGAGGTCGCTATAATCTTACTTGTTCTCTGGCGAAAAAATGTACAGTGAATAAAATTCTTTTTCTTTGAGGCAGCCCGTCGGCTCCATAAAGCGAAAAAGGTCTTTGAATCTGTACTGTCGTCTGTCGAACCTTGATGATAACATACACACGTTGTTTATAGCCACCTGCAAAAAATGGAGCTTTGTAATATTTTGTAATTAAATGTCTGTAAAATTTTAGCTGTTGTTTATGGAATTCATGTAATTTTTGCGTGCAGAAACAGAAAAGATAAGGTTAAGTCAAACACAAACCGTTAATAAACTTTATAATAACATTTTGTAAGGTGTCGAAGGAAAGTTCAAAGTTATACCCCGTTGAATAGTTGTGGTGAACCTACCAGCATAAGCTAAGAGAGGGGCTTACCACAATTAATCAAGTTTACTGGCATTTTGCTTAAACGGATATTATTTAACTTGACAAGAAGACGATTTAGAAGTTGAAATACGACTTTTACGAGAGAACAGGGTGCGAGAGGTGAATTACGTGCTTCTAATATAATAGTTCCGATGTAACTTTTACTTTTTACCGTATCGTTACTGCAACTGCGTTTGCCTGTAAAGGCATGGCTATGGATGAATCCGAGATGCTTGTCTTGATTTCTGTCATCAATGTCACCTTTACCTTAATCTTACTACTGCTACGTACTTCCTCATTGATTTGCTTCATCAGGGGCAGGGGCTGCGCATTGAGCCTTGTCGGCAGTGCGGGCGCCGGCAGCTCTCGTCCCGGCCGTGGTGTCCCTGGTGCTACAGGTGAAGGAGGCCCCAAGTTGCTCGTCTTCACTTCTGATACCGATGTCACTGTTACCAATGAATCGTACTCAGATACCCGTAACTTGCCTACGAAAATTTGGTGTATAGTAAGTGGATGTACTGTTTAGTCAGTCGTTGAGTTGTTAGTCAATCTAGAAAATAGTTAGTGTGCCTGTTGGCACTATCTTTAGTTTTATTTGGAAACGTTTGATGTAAGATTGGTGTTTATGCATGAAGATCACTTTGATGATTGGATCTGACGTTTTCCAGATCATTCAAATAAATGGCTTCCTAGAGATCTACCTAACTATCTAGTACTACACTACTCAACAAAGTAACAAGTCAATTATAAAAGCGTTCAGGGACCTTCCCCAAAATTTGAACGGAAGAAAGCTTTTTGTATATCTTCCAGAGTATGGAGCGATATTCTGCAGGGTGCCAATAGACAACCTGATACTCAGCATGCCCCAACGATGTAGACGTCGCTAATGCGACTTTAGATTTCCTTCATAAAATTTAATTTTTCACTAATAACCCTTGAATCAAACAATTAAAATCTATGCTAAAATACGCTTCCATTGATATAAAATATGTGATATAAAATTAATACCCTTGTTCCCTAGACTTCGTTGAGTAGTGTATCATAATTTTAATGTTAAACAAAGACTAGTGTAGTCAGTAGGTCTACCTACTAACCTACTCATGTTCTCGAAACTCAATCAATAAGTAATGATTGTATGTTGAAGAATACTTAAGGAATGCATAAAATATCAAAAGCAGTACGGGCCCATTTGTTCTAATCGATTGCAATAACCACAGTGTTCTGAAATATTAAGTGAAAGTAGGTTACCTGTCAAGTAGTCGTTAGTGAGTGATAGTCTGTGAGGCGGAGGTTTCACGGAGTCGAGCCGAACTGTTGAGTCTGAGGAGAAACCCGCTTCTGGAGCCTTCCAGGATACCTAAACATACAGAGTATGCAGAAAACCTCGAAATGTGTCATCATCATCGTTTCAGTCGAAAGACGTCCACTGATGGATTTAGACCTCCCCAAGCACCGCCACTTCGACCGGTTCTGTGCTTCGCGCATTCAGCGGATTCCTGCGGCCTTCACATCGCTCCACCTTGTAGGAGGCGTTCCAACGCTACGATTTCCGGCACGCCGGCCTGTTCTGCGAGGAATATGCCCTGCCACTTAAGTTTGACAATTCTTCGGGCTATGTCGATTACCTTCGTTCTCCTGTGGATTTCTTCATTTCTGATTCGATACGTAGCCAAACTCCCAAGCATAACCCTCGCTATTGCCCTTTGGGTGACATTTAGCCTTCGAAATGTGTATCAGAACGCAACTATGTGCAGCTATAGCAAAACAAATACTTACCAATATACGTGTTAAAATTGTTGCTTACATTTTTACAAAACTGAAAATCTGTGGATTGTGCAGTGATTATTATCATCTCTAAGGATGATATGGTGCTTCTGTTCATATATTTAGCAAAGGCTTTAAGCTGTGTTCCACTATAATATCTCAAATAGGATAAACCTGTCTTCTCACAGTAAGAACATAGTTTTTCGAACTTACATCAGGCAGCAGTGGTGCATTATGTGCGGAGACCCGTCTGGCCTGGCCGCCCGGAGGCAACACGCGCGCCGCCGGCAACGCAGCGCGCGTCCTGTTGTTGGGCAGCTCCGACTGAGTGTCGTTCTTTATCACCATCGATGATGATAGCAGGAGCTCGTTCTTGCGGATGTTCGAACCTGGTGTTGAGGTCCCAGTAAGATTTATTTGTTTTTGGGACATGGGATACAGAATTTAGAAACACTGTTTCAATGAAATGATTCAGCACTTTAGTTATGTTACGCAATACCTAAAAATAGGTAATAATTTATTTACCGCGTAAACATTTTAAACCCCCGAAACGAACGATACAATCGAATTCGACAATGATTGGCATGGTTATGAATAGCTATTACGGTTCGTATTTTTTAGGGGTTAATAGGTTAAAATTAATGTCTAGATTTTGTATAATACCCGAACGTTGATCTTAAAAATCTATAAAATCCTTTTAACAAATCAAACACAAGTGTCATCTAAGTAAGTGGATAAAATTATTTGCGCAAATATTTAAGAAGCACATCAAATATCACGTGCAAAACAATATTAAGTAATTGTTCGTAAGTATATATACTGTGAATTCAAAGTCGCGCAAATTTACAATAATCGTATACCGTTGCAGACAGCATGATCCCTGCCATTGTTTAGTATGATGGCGTCTGAGTCGGACCCCGTTCTCTGTTTCGGTTTTCTTCTTAGACTTGGTCGCCAACTGTAGTTACGTTGCACCTTACACTTCTCTTCACCATTTGTGCCCATACTAACTACACTTATGTTCCTAAAAAAGTATCTGTAGTTATTATTCAATTTTTGTGATTTGTATAAATTTCAGTTTAGGAGAGAAATAGGTACTAATTAGGGAAAAAAAAAAACTAGGCTTGTTACACTCGCAGAACGAAAAGGTTAAGGCGCATGCGCATTCCAAGTAGAAATTGTCCTTAAGGTGCTGCTTAACTTTTTCATTCCTCAAGTGTTCGTAAAATTACTGTAATTAAGCTATTTACTTACTTTTGCGAACTCAGAAGACTGGACTTATCACTTGTATTTAGACAATGTTCGTCCTTTACGATCGTTATTTGAAGGATCTTTTCTGGTAGTAACGGCGATGGTATAGATCTAGGTGTTGTCGGCGTCGTGGGCGCAGGTGAAGCGGATCTTAGCGGGGGAGGGGCGAGGGTTAGAGGGGGAGGGGCAAGAGTCATGGGAGGTAGCCGGGCCTTCTCAGCCCCAAGTTGAGCTTGAGCTGAGTGAAGGGTTAATGTGTAGCTGTTTGGTGGCTTCAGTAGCCCGGGAATGCTGGCGCACTAAAAAAGACATATCGCATCTAAATGTTCACAGCAAAAATAACATGAATAAAAAAACATTGTAATTTATATCGAAGTAATAAAAATACTTACAGAAGTACGATCAATAGAATCCAAACTGGATAACATAGCGGATCTTTCCAAGCTCAGAGATACGTTAAAATCTCTGAAGGAAGCTCCAGGTTCTAATGTTGTAGACGGTGAGTCCTGTGGTGTAGCCGCTGTGTGCGTTATCATCGGCAATGCTGAAGATTCTGTTGTACCAGCGCATTTCGCTCGCATTTTCGACTCCTAAGATAAAGCAAATAGTAGGCGGATTAAAGAGTCAATCAATGAGTTACAAATGCATGGAAAGTTTTAAAATTAAAGGTTCCGTCGGGAATTCCCATACAATTTATTACGCTTTAAAGTAGCAGGAGCCCCCAAGGGTTTTCCAGGCGGCCAAATGATCAATGAGCTAAGCAATATAAAAAGGTTAGGTATAAAATAAATCTTCTACAAGACTACTGTCTTAAGTGATAGATTACCAAAGTTCCTGAAGGTAAATGACAAGATAAAGTAAATGAGACAAAAGTCAGGTTTATGCTCCTAAGACATTTCAGAAGATTACAGGATTAGGATCGAAATTTATTCTAAAAGTAAGTAATAAGACATTTTACGATTAATAAAATCTTAAATTTCGTTTTTCGTCTAGCGAGACTCGCAGAGGTTTATAGTATCGAAATAAGGCTCAAAATATTTCTTAGTAATTATTATTTTTTAGATTTTAAACGAGTCTTTAGTTTTTAATAAAAACTAAAATGTTTTCATATAAAGCGTTTATTTTAATCTATGTAGTTTTTAACTAATATTTCAGTGTAATGAAAACTTACAAAATAATTAAAACATATTAATATATATTATCTTGGTTGAAAATAAATTGTGAAATGTAAATACCTAAGCCGTTTAATATTGACTTACCTTCTGTAGATTACACTTGTTAGATTGCGCGCAGTCCTTACAAAGTGTCGGATGGTGTGCCGAGGACTTGGTTTTACGATGTGATTTTATTGACTTCTCTTTGTGCCCGTTTACATCATCTTTAGCCTTTCGTACATCATCCGCTGACCTCCAATAGTTTTTTATTTCATTCTGCTGACATAAATTCTTGATGAAATGTGAATCGAATTCTTTGTTACTTTGGGAATTTGAAAGGTTTCAAATGGAATAACATTGTTCACGTTGAATTAATGAAATAGTATCCCAAATACTTTACCTGTGAAAAACTCTCACTGGAATGTGATCCCGAGTTCGAGTCGTCGTAGTGCAATTCGTTGTTGTCTGAGAAACAGTCGCTCGACAATTTTGATTTTGCCAGCTCGCGTTGTTCACGTTCCCTCCTCTCATTTCGCTAAAACATTTGAATTACACATGAGAATTTGATTGGGAATTCTGTGGCAGAGGTATGAAAGCATAAGTAATGCATAGAATTTTGTCTCTTCTTAGAGATTCAAATATTCTTTCTTGCAAGATACCTTTGCTATATTACACAAATGATAAAAAGAGGTAACGTTTTGAATGATTCAAAGTTTACGAAACCTATTGCAAGATCATGATGTAATCAGACTAACCTCAGAGCTGAACCCCTCGACGAGTATAGCAACAAGCAAGTTGAACAGTACATAATTCCCAAAAGTCATAAGGGCAACGAAATATAATGCGGCCCAGTGACTCGTTTTTTCCATGCCATTAAACAACACAACATTCCAGTCTTCCTGGGTTAAAACCTGAAATGTTTACATCAAAGTCAGAATTTAACTCAACCGAGCAAATCGTTCTACCACATCAAGTATTTTAAATCCGAGTTTGTTTAATAAATCAAAATAAGCAAGGTGTGCTGTCATATTGTATATTAAGTCGTGCCTTTTGGTGTAATAAAATGTTACTTTATATCAATGTTAATAAATTAAAGTAAAAAATACAAAAAAAACTGTTGTTAGTAATTAGCGTGTTAGTGTTGACAAGTGTCATGTTGTTGTGTCGGTGTTCACTAATACACAGTAATGAAAGGGAACACAGACGGCGAGTTTGAGTACACAAGCATACAGGGTTCAGCATTACCTAATGCTATTCACTACGAAGCAAGATGCAACTAACTACGGAGCGCTCCTTGTACTGCATTACCGAAATGTACATAAGTACTAAGTAGCTACGGCGGATCTCTCGCTTGTGCCAAGTCTTGTAATGTATAAATCATGTTCAGTCATGTTAATCGTTAAAATTTTGTACTTGTTTTATCTCACAACCCATGGTGAGTTGTCAAATAAGACAAATATGTTTACAGTTCCAATCAGTTGTAGTTGGTAGTTACGAGAAAAACGCGTTGTCTATATTCTAAAACATATTGAAACGGGATCGCAAATAAACCGTCTATTACTGAGCCTAGTGTAGCGTACCGCTCGAGGCTTACCTGGAACACGGTGACGGTAGCCCATAGGATGTTATTAAAATGTTTCCTGTCGCACTCACACTTGGGATGGTGCGAGATGATCTCAGGGCAGGTACAATCCCGCTCGCTGCCATTGTCTTCGGCGTACTTGCAAAACTTACCACCGAATAGATACATGCCCAGAATACTGCTCGTCGCGGAGTCGATGTAAAATGAAAGAAAAACAAAACGCTATGCGCAAACGCCGCGACCGAGTCATCCTGACGACATTATTGTTGCGTACGAGACGTTAACACTGCAACCTGCGCTCATGAACGAACTACTGAAATAATACTAATGTTACGGGCTGCATAGTTATTGCGTTCACATATCTAGTGTGCAGTTAGTGCCATAACAAGGAGGATATGATCAGAGACAATGCTATCGTAATATTGTGGAGATCTATTTGCACACATTCAGTATTAGTAGTGCAGTCATACTTGTGTATCTACACGATAACGTGCCGTAAAATTAGTTTTACTTCAAACAATCGTCCTAGTGATTTTATTTTGGGATGTGATGTAATAATTAATTAATAAACAAAAGCCTAAATGGTTAAGCAGTGTTATCGCCGTTGGAACGCTACAACCAACGGATATTATGTTAATAAACTAAATCATATATTTACTTTCATTAACATCGTGTTATTTATAGTGCAATTAAGTTCCTCGACTAACTTAATACTTAAATTATGTTTCATTCTTTATACTGCCTCATTATTATAATAAAAAGTAGAAATGCAATAAAAATAATCCGGAGGAGGAATAAATAGGCGAAAGTAAAGTGCGTAAAAGATAATTAAGACATAATCAAAGAAAACTCTCATTCATACTGTATCATTATATTACTCGTGGCAAAATACATTCAAATTAAAATGCAGTATTTTTTAAATTATAAATTCATCCTGAGAAATGCAGATGGAAAAGAGTAAAAGGAAATTTAGATGAGAGGAGCTATACCTTCTGTTATTTATAAAGTAGAAGTTAAGAGTTTAAGAAAGGGGGAAGTAATTGAAAATTTGATTGTTACTGAAGTTAAAAATAGGGATGCCAGGGTTGATAACGAAACTGGTGGAAAGTTTTGTCGTAAAATCCTCAAAGTTTTGAACAACACAGTCTTAAATTCGGTCGTGAAGTTAATAATAAACAACATTCCACCAATTTCGGACCAAGCTGTTCAAGATTAAAACCTAAATAATAGAAGCAGCATGCAGAGTGATAGATATACTGTATAACTGAGTGCAGTTGTAGTAGTGGGAGTAGAGGAACTGACGAACAGGTTAACCCGCGACTCGGCTTCGAACGACCTCAAGCTAACCTACTACTCAACCAAGCTCACTGACTAAGTAATGTGCTCTGGACAACTTCTGATGGGAGTACTGTACGAACAACATGGTGAACGTGACACTAATGATGTTTGATCAATTTGTTACGGATGGTACTAGATCTCACTACGCGGGTACTAGGGTAGCGGTTACGCGACTGAACGCTTGTTTTGACACCGCACTGTGCTGCAAGCTTGATCCCTCCCTTAGTGTTACTTGATAGCTGTACAGTTCTGTGTGTTCGAGTAGATTTTCTCTTGCAGCAGAGTGAACGGTCGTTTGTGTACTCTCGTGGTTAGTCGATTAGCCGTGACAAGACAACCTTCAGTTATTCGGGATTGTCCTACGGTCGTGAGTGTTGGCTGCTGACGGACCCGTGGGTAAGCGTTTAGTAAATGTTGCAAGTTCAGTCTGTTTCTGGGTTGTCTGTTAGGTATTTTAATTGAAAATGTTGAATACCTGAAACACCGTGACAAAGGCCCACAAGAGCGTATCAAAGTTTTTTCTGTCGCACACTTGATCGCCATGCTTGTCTTTCTCGCAGAATTTGCACCCGAAGAGGTTCATACCGAGGATGCTGAACGTTACCACGCAATATGCGATTAGATAAGAATACGATTACTAGAATCCTTTCCACACACAAAGGAGGGAATATATATACAAAATAATAAAGGATATATAGAATAATATACATAGATAAGTGTGTTTGATATATTCTAAGAAAATGAGTGATCAAGTGCAGGTGTAAAAGAACTGAAGTGGACGAAAAGCACAAAAGCGTGAAGTCACTATGGTTGATAAGATATAATAAATAGAAGAGAAAAAAGTTGTAAAGAGTGTGGATAGTGGCAGTGTGTAGTGGGTGGAATGTCAAAGACAGAGGTAGTTGACACACATAAGGATAAGATTGAAAAGAAAAAGGAGAAATCACTCACAGTTAGTGCACAGGTTAAGGGATGCGGGTGTGACAGTTAAGTAGAAACATTCAGAATTTCATATTTTTATGGAGAGTCGAATAAATCTTCTTTCGCTACGGAAAAATGAAAAATCTGATTGAGCAATCAATGAGTGATTGCTGGGGGCTGTGATGTTTGACTACTAGTTGCTACGATACAGGTGTGAGGTAGGAATATTAAGTTTACATAAAAATAAAGAGTTGAATTTTGAAGGTCAGGTTTGTAGACAGATATTTACATAACGCCTATTAAGTCCCTAGTGAGATATTGAATTTGAATACCCATTTAGACCAAGTAAAGCAAAGAAACAAAATTATAGGAATTGTTTTGGTTTTTTTAGAATTGTGGATAACAAGTACTTAAGTAGGACAGATAGGCTTTAAAATAATTTTGAAACGAAAAGTATTTTCAGGAAACTCATAAATAGCAGTTTCACGGATTTTAAAATCATAAACTCAAAAATAAAACCCTAACATTTTAAATTGCAGTTTAATTACATGCATTTTATTATATCGTTTATTGCTTATTTATGTTACCTTTTCTTTAAATCTTATTTAACAAAACCTGATCTGTCTCCGTGGTTTGATGAATTAATATTTGTAAGAGTTTTTAAATTGTGATATTTACCTGAATATGAAGATAAATAGTACTAGAAGTGAGAAGAAGACGGCGACGTTGTCCATGGTCCGTAGCATGACGAACAGTTGCCGGCGCAGGTTGGGCATGAACCTGACCAGTTTGAGTATGCGCAAGAGTCGAAACGTGCGGAGAACGGAAAGACCTGAATTGCCAGCCATGTCTTTCTCCTGACCTACGCTGTGTGCCAGTTCGAATGCACTGTTTGTAAAAAAAACAAAAACATTTTTTTAAGTATTTGGAAAAACAATTCTTCGCTTTTTTTGCCTACATTATAATGGTGAACTAAACCGAGCATCGACCTTTTTCCAAGTCTTAAAAAAATATAACTAATACGTAAAATATAACCAATACGAATAAAACCAACCAAATATAAATTAATATTAATAAATATTTAATATGAATATTTTACCAATACGTAAAATATTAATACATACATAAAATATAACTAATACGTGGCTTTAAAAAACCAGCTTAGAAAAAAAACTCCAGCTAAAGTGGTTGTTTTATAAATTCAAGTGAATTGAATAAAGTGATTTATCTCCGTTCTCACGAAGCTAAATATACTTGTAACGGGGGTGAATCACCATTATATTACTCGTACGTCGGAGCTCGGGTTCAAAACCACAGATAGTCAATTAAGGACACCCCTGAGTGGGGGCTACCGAGGTATCGCAGTCAATATTTCACATTGTCCTTTAAATCTTTGAGAAAAGGACGTGGATTATATAGAACTAGTGGAAACAATACATTGGCGGCAAATGTAGGTATTCAAATGTTTCGTAAAAATACACAGGTGCCTCCCAAATATATACCGGATGAAATTTTTTACCGTCTCGAGAATAATATGGTGTGTTGTGTAAGTGGAACAGAATCCATACCCGGGAATATTTGCTTAGTAGCGTTGACCATGCGGGCGGGCGGGGTTGCGCGAGCGACTTGTGCGCCTGCGAAAGGATATCAAAGAGGCCGACGGCAAGTGCGGCGACTACCTATCGACCGCTAAGGAAAGCTACGAATTCATTGATAAATTCCGCGCATTTAGTAGGGTGCATATGATATGAATTCATATATTTTAATCGTTTAAAAAAAAAAAGCTATGCCATAGGCTTCTACTCCGTTCACCTATTATACCCTATTTTTTTTCGAGGCGGTAAAAAAAATCATGCAGTATACGAGTACATCAACAAGAATTAGTTTGATCGCGTACAATTTATGTTCCATAATACTGTATCAATAGATTGTACTTACAATAGACTGTACAATTGTAATAAACCAGAATACCCGCAAAATTTAGTTTTCTCTATATATATATATTTTTTTTAATTCATATTCTTTATGCTTTAGATCTTGATCTATCCGAATATTAAAAAATATTTGTCCTAGGTCTAAAAGGGTAGGCTTGAACATTTATTCGGTGTTACAATGTATACTACTAAAATAACAAACAAGCAATATGGATTTACTTTAATCCATGTTATTTGTTACACACGGCTACATATCAAGCTACAAATTTCCAGTATAAGCTGATCTCGCATTGTATAGGATTTCCGTACAATGAGAGGTCACCCGGTTCTACTCGTTTGTGTATATTCTTCTTTGATATTTTATTTGTAATCTGGGATTAAAATTGGAGCTCAATCATTTCAGTATTTTATGAGCTTACACAAAAGCTTTAGGTATATGCTTTTGTGGGAACTTTAATTTAATGAATATGTGTTATTCAGTACTTTTATTACTAAGTTAAAATAATAAACGTAACTTCAAATAACTGATAATAATTCCAATTATGTTTTAGTTCTTTGGTGGATTCATAATATATATTTTTTAACAAAAAAAATCGGTATTTTCAAAAAGCAATATTAATTTGTTACTGATTCTTAGCTAACCCTAATCAGTATTCTAAATATATAAAGAAAAAAATATTCCAGAGCGAAGTTTATTTCAAATATCTATAAAATCATACCTGAGTATAACAATAACGCCATCAAATACGTTGAATCCATTGGAAATATATTTGAACGGTCCTTCGGCGACGATCTTGAGAAGCATTTCCACGGCGAATATTGCCGAGAATACAATGTTACTGATCTCCACGATCACAGTGAGCTCCTCGGGCTGATTGTGGTATTCAATGCCCATTGATAACGTATTGATGAGGATGGCCAATAATATACCTGGAAATTACAGTTGTGAGATATCTCGTGTAACAGATATGTTGACGGATGAACGTAATATTATTTTAGTTGGGAATGTTCTAGAATTTATTTCTTGGATAACTAAAACAAGGGAAGATCTATTATCAGACGAACAGTGATAACATTTTCCCTATTTGTAGTTAAGAAGGTCAAGAGGAAGACCTTTTTCAGTGAATGGTAAAGTTACGATGGCAAGTTGTTAAGGATTTTCTAACTTAACTCGTCTGACTCGTGTTGCTTTACTTCAAGTTAATGTTGTCTCACCTTGTTGAAAGTATTTATGGTCGGCAATGAACTTGATCTTCTTCCTAATTCTGGACAGTGTTCTGGATATCCTGTTCCAGAAATTGGCGCACGCGTTTCTGACGCAGCCCTTGCGCGTTTCTTTGGCGGCAGCCTCGGCCGCGATGAGGTCCGCACAGCATGAGAAGTCTTCTATCTCCACGATCTAACCATCAAAATATAACTTACTATAGAAGATACTTATTTGATTCTTCTTGACCATTCTTGACAAACCATATTTATGTCATTAACAAAATAGAGATGCAGTTTATCAGAACATACTAATTGATATTTCTAGTCAGATCATAATTTATACATCTCATTCAATAATATACTTTGAATGCTTCTGTACAGAAAACATCGTGTTTATCCACACAAGTTTTTATTAAAAACCTTAATTTAAGCTAGCTAAAGCTCAGCTTTAAGTAATAGAAAACGTGTTGAAGAAAATTAAGTTTTAAAGTAGAAAATAGTGAACACAAAGAGCCAACGCTTGGAGTAACTAATAAAAATCCAGGGATGTTAGATTAGTCTTCTTGAAAATATAACAGCTAGCTTTCAATGAACATCAACACAAAGGGGCAGAATTACTTCTACGTGGAATACAAGCCAATTCATATTTCAATCTATCGTCGTAAAATAGTATTTCCTTCGCGTGGAATGAAATATGAGATGTACGAGTTTAAATTTTCCAATGAAGACTTTACGATGACAGATATATCGCGGGTTGGTTATAAATTGTAAAAGTTTTACTCTAATTAATTTAGTTTCAGTACATTCTGAGAAGAACGTTGTGAATATAATTAATGTATTATATACTTGCGCCAATGAGTTGAGTTTACAACACCGAGTGAATGGATCGGTGTTTATTAGTGTTCTTTTTTGTAATTCGCGAGAATTTTTTAGTAAAAATTACGAAAAATGCAAAGCTAATGCTAGCATCAGATCAATAGGTGTGTAGTTGATTACGACCTTTCGATCATCAGTCTGAAATCACCTATCGTCGCTTACCCTTTTTTTTTTTTGGCTTGGAAATTATCTAATAACTTCTCCCGCTCCGGAGCGGGAGGGTGTG
The DNA here is from genome assembly GCA_947364205.1 of Agrochola lota. NCBI lineage: Eukaryota > Metazoa > Arthropoda > Insecta > Lepidoptera > Noctuidae > Agrochola > Agrochola lota. The sequence continues at coordinate 7,408,924 of OX376223.1, read as the reverse complement.
TCAGACTTTTGCTGACTAAAACCTACCCGTGTTCCTTCCGTTGCCTGTGTGCCGGGGCCACGATATCCCTTTCGGACAAACTCGCAACCCTGGCAGGCATTGGTCCTTACGGACCCCGTCAGTTGGTGCTGACATCTCTTTGAGGCGCGCGTGGAACACAACGCGTCGTCGACCCGAGCCTGGTCCTTATTGGACGGCGAGCTATGGTCGCTTACCCTGGTGTCAATTTTCTCGTCTCCGGCCCTCTTGCTGATGCCTTTAGTGAGTTCTTCGAAGAAGGAGTCCAGAGCCACTTGTCCAGTGGGCAGTGCCGCAGACAACGCGCCGGAGAGCGCGAGCAGTTCTTGACATGACATGGTCCCGCCGGCCGCCGCGCGCTCCTCTGCAGTTTCGCCTGTCGGCAGGTCGAATTCTACGCCACCAAATAAGAGTCACTACAGCACACGGACTAACAGACGGACAAAACTCTTCTAATTTCTTGAAAACATCTTGTTGTATTTTAGTTAGTATACGCAGCGGTAAGGAAATCGCGTGATAATGTTATCAATGTTTTCCCTATATCGCTCATGTACGATACTCTAAAGTATAAGAGATTGATTATCATATCCATTGGGTATTCATACCACGCATTACTAAATTTCAGGTCTATAAACTTACGCCCTCCTCTATGTACCTTGAACGATATAAAACCGTGGGTGTTTTCAAAACGTGTTTTGGGTTTTAAGCAGTGTCTAAATCTGTATAAGTGAATTTTACTTGACCTGAATTACTCATACCAGTATTTCAGAATGCATAGCTTATAAACGTCCTAATCAGTCCAGCATTAAATATTTATCGTTTCTCTCTACTCTAGTCCCAAGTTGGCCATTAAAGTGAAAAATATTTTCTGAGAAATGTTTTAGGATTCTCTCAAAGGAATATAACAAGATGTTTTCGAGGTAAAATAGATAAATCAAGGAAGATTAAAGATTTTTATATGTAAATCAGGTCTCAAAAGTGTAGGAGTGCTAGACCTATGCTGAGAAGGGGTTAAGCGAAATTTTTAGAATGGTTTCATCTGATTATTTTCCTAGTCCTATTTAGTTTCTATGAAGAAGAGGAAGAAGAAGCAAGAAGTAGAGATTGCACATGCCCGTCTAATAGCATCGTCTAGATCTACCGTCTCCTAGACTCACCACTTTGGCTCTTAAGCCAGTCACGCTGACACAATGAATCTACAAATATTCATTCGAATTGTTAAAAAGTTTTTAACACTATTGAATGTAGAGTGTTTTGTAGTGTATTCACAAGTTGAGTTTGGTTCGCAGTAAGATGGGGAAAGTTTCAAGTGTGTAAAGTACAAGCAACAGGTAAAGTAAGTTTCTTACTAGCGTTGGTGGGTGCTTTCACATTTTCAAAGCTATTGTCGAAAGATTTCAAGGACATTTATTTTAAGCTTTTCTTTCAATCAGTTATGATTTGCAGATAGAGATGGTTTTATTTTGGGCAATCGGATTGATCGATCACAAATGGATGATGTTTATAAGAAGCAGATTGCATTCGTGCACAATAGCATTGTCGATCAAAATGGGTATTATAAACATGATAAATAGTAGCTGTGCCAATGACACAATAAAACCTTTTGCGCCAATTATGTTCTCTAATGTGGACAAGAAAATAAGTTTTCGATTAAGTTATCCATTGTATAAAGTATAGTACTTTACCTGTTTGTGTCATTTTCTCAGAAGAGCACACATTGTGTGGATGAGCGCCGTGCGGTTCATTCGGGGTGTGCAGTAGTACTGTGTCGCTGAACATCACAGATGACCTTCGACGGGTTAGTGATGGTGGAGACAGGAGCGATAAGTTCGAAGCATTCTGCATTGAAAAAGACACTCTGTCAGTCATTAACTGATGTGGGGTTCATGTACCGCAGCTTATATTAAGTGGAAACCGCTCACGCATGCAAACACCTCAGCAAGGGGTAATTAATTAATGCAGGCGACCGTACATCCTGTAAATTGCCTTAATAGCCACCTGTAGCCTCAGTGCCTCTAGGGAAAATTTGCACTATGAACTAGAATATTTAGTACGATTAAGAAACAGGTAATACAATAGAACATTGTATTTAATTAGGAAAGGATATTATTGTCTAAAATCACAATCTCTATATTAAATGATTTTACCCATAACTATTAACAGAAATAAACCTTCAAACCAAATTAGCGGTCAATTACGTTAAATAAACCGTTGGTTTTGCCCCAAGATGAGATACGGACAGTGAGGGTTCGCGCAACAGGCTGGGTCGTTCGAATGGCTCTTTACATCGAGTATGATCATTTCGTAAAATCGCTTACATTTCTATTCTACCCGTATAAGTGGATACGACGAGTATAAAAACAGAACAAATTAAAGTACTTGCCAGTATTTATAGACAAGTACTGGAAATAGCTTTTTAGGAATGAAATGAATACCCTTTTTTTCCGGCCACGATAACTTTATAACGTGCACGTATCTCAATACATTAATGGACGAGGACGTGGACGTCCACGATAATATCGTTACGTTGGAAATTACACATATCTTTGACCTCCTCCAAAATATATCTCATGCTGTACTATATCACCTCCACTTCGTTATACTACACTTCCCTATGTTGCAAGTAAGTTCTAGAACCAAATAGATTAGATAGTTGAAGTGAATAATGTGGGTGTTACCTCAAGATCGGCGGCTGACAGCGAGGGGACGCGCAACAGGCCGGGCCGGCTGATCGGCTCCTCGGGCCCCGCGCCGCCGCTCCCCTCCTCACTCACACTCTTGCCGCCGTTACCCTGGTACAGGTAGTAATACGGATGTAGACGGAATGGAACGTGTTAAAGATAAAAGAAAATACATAAATGATAATAAAAGGTAAATAAAGTGTTAATAATATATTAAAGTTCGAATTGAAATAACAAACGGTATTGCATGTTTACCCAAAACTAGAAAACTGAGAAAAATTCAGTATTCTTTTATTTTTTTCTAAAATTAAACATTATTCAAAAATAAAAACTATACTTTTATTTAAATAACTTTGTAAATGTAAATATTATTTACGACTAAAAGTGGTTTTTTAAAGTTTAAAATCTCGTAGCAAGTTCGTAGCAAACTGCTACGAGCGTCTACGCATAAATGTTACAAAAATTAAAAAGTGAGCGAATGTTTAGAGTGGCTTAAAAGAGTTTGAATTATTTATGACATTTACTCCTTGAATTTGGGCAAGTTCGGATTTTTTATTGGCTTCTGAGTGAGGGTCAGCGGTTTTCGAATTTGTTCGATAATTTTAGATTGATGTTTACAAGAACCCGAGTCGTAAACTTCGTAAGATATAATATTATGGTGCAAGCTTCAACCTCAATTTTAATACAACACTACGTAGAGGTAAGGGCAAGTTCAAACACAAAATAAATACCAATGTGCAATAAAACTTTATTAATAAGGAACTCGAAGCAGCAACTACATTATTCATATTGTAAATTGACGACGCTATAATATGTTCTGTGAAGTTTTTAGCGCAATGGTGTGATATAATATGATTGTCAAATGTCGCAAAGGCTTGACAAGTAAAAGCGTCACAATGACTACACTGTGTCAGCAAAAATACAATACATGGCCTCGACACGGAAGCGGCTTTGTACGACTTGAATATTTTATTATAAGACCGGCTTCCTAAGAATATACTCCGTAGAAGAACGGAAACTTGGAGAGTTATTATTTCGAAATTCATTACAACCAGTCGATGAGAATTTTCCAATAAATTCTGAACGTTGATGAGCTGATGAACTTTACTTGTGGTAAAATAACGTTTATATTTAGAACAGACTTGTTTTCAAATTCTAACAGGTTTTTAATGATGGTTTCTTTAATACAAAAAAGTTATGTTACCTGATGTACTCTTGGACAACAAGGATGATGTTGTTTCGGCTTGTTGGCGGGTAGTTGAAGAGTTTCTCTGCTTGTCCGCCATTGTAGCTGGGCACGTTGATATCGATATACCCTGAACATTATTTTTATTATTGTTATATACTACAGTTGTACTATAAATATAAAAGTTTATCTCACCTATTCCCGAATAAAAATATTTTTCAAAAAGTCAGGGGTCACAAAAGAACTCTACAAGAAGCAAGAAAGGGTATCGTTTACCAGGGTGTAAAAATAACTTCCATTGACACTATTTGTAAGAAATGCCAGCCGTTCGCAAAGAAGTGTTCATCGGCATTGGCATTGTAAATGCCGGGCGTTACTTAGTATAAATATTGCAGTTTCAGGAAAGAAAATAATACTGGCAGGAATTTACTGACTTCGGATACGATATCTCGAATAAATTGCGAATGAGGGAAAGCGAGATATCTACGATCACATAGAATATTTGAAAGGGTTGCAGCTCTCCTGTATTTACATACGGATGTTGATGAATAAGGGATCTCGCGTACTAGACGGCTAGGATTACGGCCAGTCGTGGCCGTATTATATGGTGTGCGGCTAGTTGGCCGTTGCGACCATTCTATAGTTTACCTGCTCGCGGTTGTGGTCGTGGCTGTCTAGTGAGCGAGATCCCTAAGAAATGTGTTACGCACCTGATTTTTTTCGCCATTCTCCTTTTGAATCGCCTCCAAAGATGTGCAACATATTTGACTATCTCTGCGTAACATGTAGCAGGTTCACTGTTGTTTGTAGAAGACGCCAGAGTGGACGTTGATGTGAATCGAGCACGTTCGGCCCTCATACGTTCCATTTCACGTTTCTTCGTCTCACTGAACTGCGTCGCTATGACGACCAGGCAGAGGTTGATCATGAAAAACGATCCGATCTATAAGACAAATATGTGTTTATGAGATAATGGGAACGTTAGAGCGGAGTTGACTGATCGTTTCTGTTTTTGTGGTAAAATTAATGTTGCTGTTATGGCAAAAAATTACAGTAAAAAAGATAAAACAAAAAAGTTACGACCTTCTTGTTTTCCCTTTTTAGGGTTCTGTACCCGAAGGGTGCGAAACGGAACCCTATGGCTAAGCCTCCGCTGTGCGTCTGTATATCAGCGAGCTGTATCTCATGAACCGTAATAGGTAGACGGTTGAAAATTTCACAGATTATGCATTTCTTTAGCCGCTATAACAACAAATAATAAAAATTTAATTAAAATAAAGTTTTGATTTTGTCAAGAAAAAAAAACTAACCCTTGTATGTGGGGCGTCATTGTCAACAAATATTATTATTATTTATTTTTTATCTTTAAAAATAATGAAATAGGGGGCAGTCAAAGTCGTCAGTTTTAAACTATTTTTGTACGAGCTCTATGTCCACAACTAAACAAGTTAGGAATTTGAAACTTGTGTATATCATGAACCTTATTCTAATAATCAACTTAAACTAAAGCGTCGATTCATAAGGTATTTTTTAAAATAATATGCCGGTTTTATTTACATTTTTATTGTCATTTGTTTTTATGGCAGTTTTGATGCACGCATGTTTGAATAAAGCGAGCGAAGGAAATAGGGTACCATCAGTGCCGTGTACTATGCTGTCAATATTTATGTACAGTATGATTGCTTCAATAAATACAAATACGTCATAATAAAGATACCAACCACAATCAGCAGTACGAAATAAATCCAGTCCCAAAAACTATGTGCGTCCTGCACATAATACATTATATCCGTCCATCCTTCTAACGATATCACCTACAAAACACAACAAAGATTATTATCTTCCTTAGTTCTACAAAATAGGTTAAAAAAAAAACAAATAAGTTGTCTTACCAGGAAAATAGCGACCCAAGCTAGACCGATGTTGTCGAAGGAAATCGTGCCTTGAAAAGGATTGTTCCCTCGTTGAGTGCAGTTAGTGTAATACTGATTCCAATTGACACACGAACTATTTGTGGGCAGGTTGTAGGAGAAAGGCTTGGCCGTCTCGTTGCACACTAGCGGTCCATATCTGTACGGAGGGAAATCTCCGCAGAAGTGCATCCCATTGTCTTCGGGCGTCGTGCATATGTAGTCCAACTCCTTTGAGAACTCGTAGTAGAATGATATACTGTAACACGAATAAAGATTTTTGGATACGTTCTGAGTTTCTTAGTTCTATTTGTGTTTTTTATAAAGTGGGTAGTTTAATGTGTGTCGTGTCAAGGAGTTAGTTATTATGTTATCTATTGAGTATTGACATCGATCTGAACAAATGCGTTTAATGACGGGTATATTAGTAAACAATGAAAGCTATTTTAAAAGTTGACTATCTGATTATCAAACTACTTACTCTCCAAAAAATTTGGAAGCAATTATTATAATTGTTACTTTAAAAACAAATAATCAACATATTTCCAAATAGTTTGTAGATTGCAGTTCAAACACTGATCTGGATTAGTAATTTCACTTTTTATAACAGAGAAACATTGATATATTGATTTCACTACTGCTAATACGACCCATGCAAATGGAGAAACATTTACTAGTACATCAAACACACGGTCCATGCAGACACATGCTAGAACGGAAGCGTAGAAAGAAGTCAAGGATCAATAGCAGTCCCCATTAATGTTAATCGTAGCTAGCAAAAATGGCTGGGGAAAGTCTGGCGAATATCGGCAGGACAGATTAAAGTCAGTAGCCTCTGGGTCGTTATCGGTTAACGACAGAAGGTACACAGAAACACGAGCACTGGCCGTAACCCACATCATTTGGCGCCCGGTCGTTATGGGGCTTGTTCTTGATGATCGCTATAAGGCTTTTATTGTGGTCTCCAACTTCGGACTAAATGTCTTCGTTCTAATAGTTGAACGACCCAACGTGCAAAGCAACTTTTCAGCAGTGCATGTTTATGTGTGTGTTTCAGATAACAGTTAAATGTTATTTATTTAAAGAAACAAACCATGAGCATTGATACATAAATGCAGATTAACAGACAGCACAATGGTTAAAACGAAGCTGAGTATTATTTCTTAAGACAATGACTTTGTAATTGAATGAATCATGAAAGATGTAGAATTGATGTGTACTTTGGTATTTTGTGCTTTGAAACAGAGTCACCTAAAGTTGAAGAAATTAAGGCAAGGATATTTTCGTAATGAACGTAGGAAATATTAAATCATCAACAGATGTTTAACTTATTCCATAATCACTATCCATTAATAAGTTTTGCGAAATCATAAGTTTAGGAAACAGTATTTTCATACATTTCAGAAAAGTTGATAGAACTACCCATATATTTGAACCAGAAACAAATCGGCAGTTCTCAATAATATTTTGCAAATGAAGTGTGCGATTATTTAAATAGCGACATGTAATGAGAGACCTAGTGTCTCATCGAAACTGCCAATTCGTGAAGGGGAAGCAAATACGATAGCACATCTGGACGGCAGATGCGTGAAGGTACACGTTACAACAGTTCGCAATGTTCTTAATAGAAACACATTAATTTTGATCGCAAATCCTTACGAGTTCACTCTGACGCGCACTCTGTACCATTCGGACAGGTCTCTGGAACATAAATTGAGGAGCCGTGACGGGTGTTATGTACCTAAGTTTACTTCTAAAGGTCTGTAGTAAGGTCACAGTTAGGTACTTCCAGTGTGCTTTCATACATGAGAATTCAATTAGATATTATTTTCTTGCTTAAATCATATCTTTTTTAATGAAACCACATTGTTAGTTTGAATCTTGGTTGTAACTATTTGTACTAAATCTAGATGTTTTGGTTAGTATCGACTATGAATGGCTATTATTGGTTCATGTTTGCTATGACGGTTATTTTCTACTTTGTACTATGTTTGGGTTGGAAAGTTCAGAACCATTGAAATGTAGCAAAGTTTTTTGCAAATTTGTTTTACATTAATATGAATGGAGTGTCGGAGAGTGGGTATAGAATTTACATGTAACACTACATTTACGAATGGTTCGTTTTGTTCGTGTTATCAGTTACATTTGGCTTATAATGTGAGTGTTGACGGAATGCAATATTTAAGTGTGTTGTAGGTTATTCGACTGTAAGCGGTATTCTTCAACATGCGCGTTTGTTAAAATGTTAGTAACAGTGCAAAAACAATATGCAATGAGAAAATACAAAACGTCAAAATGATGTACAGAGCAGCGATGGATGTGCTCGTCGAGGATGTAAGCGTTAAATATTGCATGCAGTCAACGTTAGCAATGGGACGTGCCGCTAAGACGAGCGCTCTCGAGCAAATGGAACAAATGAAAAACTCATTTCAGCTGCAATTTCATCCACAAAACTTCAAACATTGCCACTCAATATGCTGCGTCATAAAGATTCGGGTATTATAATAATAGTTCAACACTAATAAACGCTTACATCTATGAACTTATATCAACGATAATACCGAGTCGGCAGTATGAGACAGGTGTTACAACTGGTCTCATACTGCACCTCAGTTAGGATAGTATAGACTAAGTGGAACATACTTGGGTCTCAGTACATTCGGCGGAGGCACGAATTCGCAGCGTTGTCTTAGAATTCCTTCCCAAAGTTGGACTCCCACGATGCCGAATATGAAGAATACGAAGAAACATAGCAGCAAAACGTTTCCTAACATGGGTAATGTGTCCAGCAATAGCATCACCAGGATACGCATACCTGTGAAAGTAAAATCATTGATTAAATAGACCCTTACTAAAATCAGAATAGAGGTCATTATGAGCCGATAGCATCATACAATCCTAAGTAATTAATAATAACAACAAGATTATATGTGCTTGGCGGGTAGGTGAATAGGGATGATGACTAAAATTTTTTTTTGTCTGTCTTTGAGATTATAAAAAAATATTGGACACGTATTTTTCTTTTTTTACGTAATCTAAAGATTACGGCGATACATTGAGGCAAAATGTGCCATGACGTCACGAGTATGTAGATTTTATACGTACTAGTGACGTATCGACCCCCACTCCCCAACTTAAAATGCGTTTTATCTAAGTATATTTTTATTAATATGAAAAAGCAAAAAATACGTGTCTAATATTTTTTTATTATCTGACTGACGGACTAATTAGAATTTGATTTTTTTACCCAGTCATCATGCCTATTATCTCTTGGTTTCATTACTAAAGAAGTCCTACCCAGAAATCCTAAATGAAGATAAATATTCCATTAGATAACTTAAGTGGCCTGACGCTATCAGTAAGGTCAGACAAGACGTAATACTAAACTGGTACTAAAATCACAGCCAATGTCTAACTATTCAATTATTGTAGAAATCGTTCTGCACCATAACGTTAGTAATTTGCTGAACTTTGTGAATTCGTTAACTGCTGAAGTGCAGTTTCGAATGGACAGATGGATTTCAATTAATTATTTCCACAGCTCTGTACCTACTCCAAACCAAAGAGGATTAAGATTAACTATGTGCTATACTGCGATGCTTGTTATTTGTGAACTAAATGACAGAAATTCTGTGTATTCTGGGTGCTTGATGATAACCACGTTAGAAGGTACTCGCGTGTCGTATTAGGACACAAATCAGATCGTATATTTCAATTCAATGGAATAAAAAGGCACGTGGGAGCAATAAATTGTGCGAGGGCAAATTAGTGCCGATGGATGTAACCGCGGGCGCGCGTGGCTCGATTTAATTTGCGGCAGAGTTGCATTGTCCCACTTTGTTTGCGAGCCCCAGATGGGGTTTTGTGTAAAACTTTAGCTAGAGCCCGTCTTTTGTTTGAATGTTCAATGCTAACCGTTTGGAAGTCGCGACGGTCCACGTTGCTGCCGTGATTTATTATTGAAATTCAATGTTGTTTCTGAATGCAATGTTGCTTTGGATAACGACTCTGTCTGCCGCAAATCCTGGCTATCCGGTTAAAATGTTCGCTGCTAAAATCATGTAAATTCAGACTATGGTTACTTTTTTCGTAAAACCTACCTATGTTATGAATACACACACGATTAAACCAGAATGCAGTTTTTAATCGTAAAATAGGTAACTTTGTTGCACTGGAAGATAGATAGATAGATTCATTTATTTGCCTGAAATATGGTATTTTACAGATTTTATAACAGATACACAATAGTTCTTCATATTCCGCCAACTAAATTCGGCATGCAAATTTTGTGACAATAACAATGAATTTAACAAAATAATTGAATTCAAAAGTAAAAAAAAAAAAAAAAAACTAAATCAAGAATTGTCTAAATTATCAAATTACAAATGCCAAATAAAAATAATTCAATTACAGATTTTCTAAAAATCAACTACAAGTTACTGTCACTGTTTTCAAGGAAACAACATATAGAACATAGGTATAAACAAACCCTTAATTTTTCACAAGTTCAATATAACTTCGATATATTCAGGTCAATACCTATTTTCTTTTTTTTCTTTTATATTTATTGTTACATAACGTAACTCTATATAAACAGCTTCCTTTCGTAATTTAGATAACATCTACGAGTAAGTAGTACATTTTATAACAGGTAGAGGTAGGGGCAGGTACGGAGAGAGTAGATAGATTAGGGAGTACCCTTGCAGAGCAAATTTCCGCCTTATAAAGGTGAAGGCCCTGTGATAATTAAAGCTTGATTAATGTCTGTAGGTAGTTTAGGGTCATCCTGTACGACAAACACGATTGTCATCGTTAGTAGGGACTTGGAAAGCAACAGCTGTGTCGTTCACAAACAAATGTTTAACGTTAATGTTTAAAGTTATCAAGAACTGCTTATCTAATTCGTATGCACTATCACGTTCAACGCTATTACAAAATGAGTTCTGGGATTAGAAATTTTCGTTGCTTATACAGCAGTGGTGTTTAAATACATATTATGTAATCGCAAAGTAACCCTTTCCACGAACAGCGACGCCTGTGACTTCATGTACATAACTCTAATTGAAACTATTGTATTGTACTGTACGTTTCTCTTAGCGCTTTTCGCACGGACGTAAAAATAATGCGGCGGGATCTTATCGCGCACTGGATTTTTTACTGTCCGTGTTGAGTCGAGCGTTGAGAATCCAATAGAGTGCAACCCAGCGCGTTGGAAAAACATACTGTTGGATCTCCAACTCTTGGCGCTATGCAGAGCGTTGAAAATCCAGTGAGCGAGAAAATATCGCCGGTGCGATCCTGGGCTTAAGGTATGATTCCGAACAACGCTGCACGCGGCAGTGCTGCGCGCCTGCGCTGGTTGCCACGTGATTCCGAGCACTGCTGCGCGGCACGGTTTGCTTCTCAACAGTTGTCAACATTCACGTGTTATCGCTGTGATGAACGCCGCACTACTAGTCTGCCGCGGCGACAGGGCGACACTGCCGCGCAGCAGTGCCGTCGCAGCAATGTCACATAGCATTGCTGCCATGCTTGGAATATAATCTCATATAAACCTATAGAAAATTTATGGGGACCAGTAGTGACGCGGCAGCTGCCACGAGCAGCGTTGTTCGGACCTTTTAGTTTTCTCGTCATGTATGGTAGGTACATAGTTTAGCCAGATTGCTCCTCGTCAAAAGGGTGAACTAATCGAAGCTCTTTGTTCCACAAATGGCCGAACATTCGCAGAAGAGCTGCAATTTAATGTTATTAGCATTTTTCTAGAAAAGTTGAAAGCTTTGCTGGTCCATTTCTTTCCTGAAGTCCGAGCTATGTGAATGTCGAGAACGTGCGTGGTTTAAGTCTTTAAATTAAATTTGTTAATGGAAAAACATATTATTGCAATGTCTTTCTTGTCTTTCGGATTGTATGTTGATATCATTGGACTATACATATGCTATACTTTTGCAAAAAAACAGCAGAACGTATTCGCTTTGCGTCTGATTTGACCGCTGCTAATTTCTTATTTCCTTGAAACATAATCGACAAAATTCATTACTATAGCAAAAATCTTCTTCGTTTTATGCACTTAATTATATGCACGACTCAATGGTCGAATATAGTGAAACCATCCGTTATTAATACCATGACATATGTACCTATTCTGGCAAATAAATAAATCGTAAATTGATTCACTAATTGAAAACAACTAGTAGGTACCCTTTTTTTTGTAATCTTCTACTTACTACATTCTTTTAACAAGTCTATCTTCAACTTCCAAATCTCCACATATTACCGACTGTAAGATAATCTGTAGCAGACGCAGTGGCTTGCTGAGCCAGGCTCACTTGTTGCGCGGATCGATCGCCGCCCACGCTCGCTCCTGATTCCAACTTGGGTTAATTTCTATAAGTACCCACCGAGATATTATGGAGTTCTTTTGTGCCCCAACTTTGTACGTTTGGATTTCATTACGCTAAGTATAGCTCGTGTTTGATGGGCACGGAAAATATTATTAAGGCTTTTGTCAGGTCATATGTTGTTACAGATAGTATCTACATCATTCATCAGAAATGTTATTTAGAGTTGAGACGACCTGAATGTATTATTTTGACTCTCAATAAACGAAAAATTAGTCTCCTGATAATGATTAGTTTCAATATTCAATTGTCAATATTCTCCAAGAGACGAGAGTAATTTAGAAGCTAATGAAATACTTGGTACCTACGTTCCTCGAATTTATAGAAAATAGATTTTGAAATAACTTGATTAAATAGAGGAACTTGTAGAATCTGAACCAGAATTTCGCAGCCATATTTAATTATGGGAATAAAGCAAAATATTTTACCTACCTAAGCTTATTATTAACCTAAAAGTTATACCTAACTCAAGTTAATATCAGGACAGGAATACCAACGAGATTTTCAACACTAATTTATTATGCAAATATATTATCGCCACAGACACACAACGTTACCTGCCGTCCTTTACGTGACATTATTCCTAGAACCTTAATAAAATGGTTTCAATATTAATAATATTTCGTTTGATGCCTAAATAAACCTACTCTACTTGGAAAGGTCCCGGTCCTTAAATAAACACGTAATAAGTTACCTGCACGTAACAAAGCCGGTAGTGCGGGGTCACCCAAAGTAAAAGGGTTCTCGTTTTTAAGAGCTCTCCTCAGTTTAGCACCGAGGTTTACAGCAAGAAAGCTGTTAATAGCAATAGAAAGCACTCCAATTCTTTTAAACTGTTCCTTTTGTAATTTTCTTTTAAGGATTTAGTGTAACTACGCGAGGGTTAGAGTTTGGTAAGGCTATTACGGGGTAATAATACCCGAATTTTCTATCTAAGCCCTTGAATAGGAGAAGGCTCATGGTCTACATATTAAACGCTTATCGCTTCATTCTTTTTGAAAAGGTCCATTAGTAGGCAGTGTTATAATCTAATAATAGACTTTGAAGTGTGTCCAATTTTGGACACGGTGGAGTGCAATTTTATGTTATAATATTGCCTTGGGAATAGAAATTAATGATTTAACGAGATTTACGATACGACACGGAACGCTGATGTTTACCCAGATCTAATAATAAATTAATAATGACCCGCGATTACTGTTAGTTTTAGATGACATTTTAAAATTACGAGTACGATTGTTATTGTAATAAATTATAACATAACATCACGCCTCACATTTCGCCAGTTAGTTTTGTCGTTTGCTATTTTTGTGTAAAAATCAATAGCCATGCATTAGTCTCGCAAAAACTCGAAAATGGCTCCACTGATTTGAATAATTATTTTTGTTTTGTTCGCCTCAATAATAGGGTGGTTTAGGAAAAAAAAAAATGAAAATCCAAATTTAAATTTTGACAAGATAACGTCTGACGGGTCAGTTAGTCTGGAATAAATTATGTTAACACTTTAATGTCAAATCTTCTTCCGGTATCATCAAAAAATCAAATCCTTCGCGAAATTCTAAAGAGTTTTCAACGAAGTTTATTACATCGAATAAAATCACAATTTAATTTTTTGTAAACGATATGGTATCGTAAAACTTTCCAGGAGCGTGAATAATTGCGTCCATCCAGCTGGATTATGTGGTAGAAGCTATTTGTTCAGTGTTCAAAAGAAGAATATTGAATTAGGGTTTCTTTGATAAAAAAAGAATTATTTTATGATTTTAGACTGTAATTTAATTTGTGGTAAATGTGACGGTTTTATGCATAAAATTAGCCGAATGAGATATCGTTTCTTTAATGGTCGTATGCTTAAGTAGCTGAATTTAATGCTGATGGCTATCTCTGTAAAAGTCATTAATATTATAATAGGCAATAAATCCTAACTACGTATATATATCCTACTAATAATATAAATGTGAAAGTTTGTATGTTTGTTACGCTTTCACGCTTTCACGCTTTCACGCTTTCACGCTTAAACGGCTGAACGGATTTGGATGAAATTTGGCACACAGATAGATTATAACCTGGATTAACATATAGGATACTTTTTTATCCCGGTGGTATGTACCCGTGGGATACTAAATTTCCGACCTCCACGTAGGCGAAGCCGCGGGCGAAAGCTAGTAGTATTGTAAATACGAAAGTGAGTTTGTTTGTTTGTTACGCTTTCACGCTTAATCGGCTGAACGGATTTGGATGAAATTTGGCATATGGGAAGACCATAACATGAAAAAGGACATAGGTTACTTTTTATCCTGGATTGCAGACGAAGTTGCGGGCTACAGCTAGTAAATCTATAAAAACTGGCATGTCAAAAATGTGCCATTACGGGCCAGTCGGTTTGAGTTTTGTTATGTAGGTATGTTTATGTAAATACATTATGTATGTTTATATGTAAATAAATAATCATGCTACTACCCAGTGAGCTAATCACGAACTCACGTGGTGGCGAGTGTAATAAAAATTCTACATAATTATAGAAATATTCCATGACCATTCAGTATTATTGTTTACGAGAAGAATGTCTTAAACTTGACCTGTGGTTATTTTTAAAAGATTTTATAACTAGAACCATAGCCAGAGTTTTATTGCTGAACCAGGCACGCCAGTAAATAGTTTGCATACCAAATACCATACGGTGGTAGATCAAACGGCATGTCATACACATACGGCTGATATCCTTCCAAATGACATGTTTACGATTAGACCGGATATTTTGTTAAGAGAACTGTCGTTTGTGTTTGGAACCCAGAAATACATTATAATTATTCTACAAGACGGCTAATTTTCAGGAAATTTAAAATGGGAGGTACCATCGAAAAAGTTCATGTCTAACCACCGCCACCGTAAGGACTATTCTTGCTTGTAGCGCTTGTCGGCTATAGAACCCGGCCGGTAACAGATGTGGTCATCGTGTTCACGGGATTTTGTTTTGAAAATCGTTAGATATGATCATCTTCGATGGTACCTATTTCAGACTTTACTACATGATAGTGTCTCTTCAACCAGTCTTATCAAGGCGTTACGTATATACTCATTACCTGGGCTCTGGAGGTCAGATAGGCAGTCGCTCTATGTAAAATACTGGTATTCAGCTGCATCCTGTTAGAATAGAAGCCAACCCCAACATAGTTGGGAAAAGGCTAGGTAGATTGACATGATAGTGTCTCTTGTCGTTCGGGTTGGTATTAAATTACCCTCCACGAAATAATATGCTGGAGATGATGCTACACATCATATTAACGAACTCCTAATATTTTATACAATGACTTGAGATCTTTTCAGTTACCTACCTGTTTCCAAATGAAAGAATAATGAAAGTATGACTTACTTGGTATTCTGTTGATGGCTCGTAAGGGTCTTAGCACTCGAATAGTCCTGATCGCTGATAGGTTGATATTTTCCACATTCAGTGCATATTCCAGTGCTCTGCAAAATGTGTGTGTATTTTTTAATTTAAGGACAGAAACATTTGTATAATTTGTCTAATATAATATCTAGATTAATAAACGTTATTTGGGTAGCTCATGCTTTGACTTAGACATGTTACCGACTTTATCTTGCAGTTGCGGTTTGATAAGTGTGCGACAGTGACAGGAACACCGCTTTGCCAAAGTACGTGCTGAATAACGTTTATAAATCTCGGCGTAAGAGCTTTGAAAGTACTTAGTTACATTTGGATACATTGTCAACATAGATTTTTCATCAAATCCTGAACCAAGCTGTGAAGAAATAACTTAAAATGACTCGACTATATTGATTAAATGAATGAACGAATTAATAAATAATTATTGATTTGAAATAAAATGTAATAATTAAATAATTTATGTTTATTTAAAATGTAAATAAAACTGTAATGTAAAAAGAATAAGTAATGAATTGTAATAATTAGAATCAATATTATATTATGTAATATAATCATTTGATATGAAACATTTGCAGTGCCCTTACAGGGTGCATGTCTTAATACTGTGTCATGAAACTTTAATGCATGCCTACTAACCGGTGTTTTACATGTTAGCAAATAAATAAATAATCATTTTTATTACAGCATAACCTTTAAAATAATGTCACATACCCGGCCATCACGATGAAAAAATCCAGTCTGTTCCAAGAGTCCGCTAAATAAGTGCCATGTCCATAAATTCCCATCGCCACCATTTTGATTGACAATTCCAACGTGAAAAATGCGAATATTATATCGTCGAAAACCTGCAACAGATTTTTTATTACATATTGCCATTTTATGAATAAAACAAAACCATTTAATTTTAAGAATTCCAATTAAGTGGGCAATTTTATAACGTTCGCGCTAAAATCCTCCACATTTTTTTTCTCGTTGGCCAGTTCTTTTTTTTTATTTCGCCGAGTGCACGCGTCAAGACAGAATTCATTTTTATTAAAAGCTTTGTTTTGTTTTTTAAATCTGAGAACTGAGAGTATTTTCTGAAAAGTTCGATTTTCAAATTGCTGACGCCGCTTTATTTTTATTGCATTCAGCCGTTTTAGCGTCGATTAGTAAAAAAACATTTTGTCGATAATATATATTTTATATTTGATTCATTGCTATATTCTGGATAATATTTTACATGTTACTCACCTGTAATATTTTGCATCTATTCGTAATACACTGATCGTCGACGCATGGCTGGTACATACCCAACGTAACGCAGTTAAGCAGGATTACCAACATTGATATCCTTTCGAACCACGTGCAATGATAGTTAAGGAAATCATTCTCATTAAGAAAGTTGTCTAAATCAACATGGATAAACACTTTATTAATATTTGTTGAAATATTAATTAATAAAAGCTGAAGAGCCTACTTAAATCCGAGTATTTAATCAAAAGAAAATATTTGATTTAATAATGTTCGTTAGAGAAATAACTAGAATGTCAAAGAGAATACTCTGAGTTTAAATTAAATGTCGACGGTCCACAAGTCCCTTGATAGATTTCAGAGCCGCTCTTAATGATCGTTATCAATTTAATTGATTTGAGCTTCGCTTTGACAACACAGTTAAACTGCGTGATAAAATTACAATTTCATTTATAAAGGAGAAAGTGTTAATATTATTAAAACGATATGAAATGGTTTCCACTTTCCAAACTCTCATAAATTCAGAAAATAATCTTTTAATTGTATCTAAGATAATTGAATACATGTGTAAAAGTTCAAAAACAACATAATAAACGCTCATTTCACGAATTTCATTACGCATATTATGTAAAGTTAATTTCTGGACAACAAACGGATTGCGTTTGAACCGCGGCCAACAATGAAAATGTGGCAAAAATTCTCTATGATACCTCTGGTTCAGTATGTGGTCAGCTTTGTGGTTCAACCTTGACTTTTTTGACTAGGGCACAAATTCAGTGGTATGTAACAAAGCTGTTTTGTGGTCGGGCACTATTCCGTGTGTTGTGGCTTCGGTCGGATTAGCTCTAGTGTTCTGTCAGAACGATTTGAAAGTGTTCCCGTCGAGGCACTAGCAGTTTGAGCGCGTTTTATGCACGCTGCGGTCAGAATTAGCGTTCAGTTTTGAATACTGCTTTTAATTTATGTAGGTTTAATCAGCTTTGTTGTTTGTATCTAATTTTACTACTGATAGGTATTGAAGTACTTTGAAAGTGATTAACTTCTTTGTTTTTTTGGTTTAGAATATCAAATCGACATAAATGAACATTTATTTCAGCAAATAATTTCATCACGTTTTAAGGACCCATTTCACATTTAGCAGCTATATCTCCTGAAATAACCTTTATAACAGCACCATAAAAACCTAATCAACAAAAGCCGAAAACCGGCTTATTCATTGGCTTTCAAAAGTGGTTTCTTGTATTTAGTATTCTATTATAAGTGAAATATTTGGCACAATGGTGGCAGCCATTACGGGCCCGGTATAGTGATGTTCATTATTTCGGGCCGGCTCGGTCGCTTGCATTAATTACAGGATACGGAAACGCGGTTTTGGCTTTCCGTGTTTGTGGCCAGTAACAGTTGCATTGGTTAGTGATGTGGTCTGTGTTTGTCGAAAACCGTTGTTGTTCAATGGCGATATGATAGTTTTCGATATTTTGTAGGGATATTTGGCAAAGAGTATGCTATCACTTGTATTTATATAGGTAAAAAAATAGGGTGAAAATATGTCGTATAATTTGTTTGAAATATTTGGTATTCTAGCCAGATATCTTAATCGAACCAGTAAGAATCTCTCAAAGCGAGGCTAGGAAACGCGAACCACCGTGACTAGCGGTTTCCATTATACTTCCCATCTGTTTGTTAAAAGGCCTTTACAATGGTCTGCTCTGAGCGAAAGGAATTACGTCAATGTGGCTTCATAAATCAGCTCACGGTAATTTGTTTATCATTGTTACGTTTGTAGGCCAGATTTTATTGCACTTAAAACAAAACAGCTATTGAACATCTTAAACAAGACATAGCGTAAAGTTAATTGATCCTTCAGCGCGTAAATAAGGCGAAAATTCCGACGTTTCTGGTCGAACGCTCGCAGATAAATCCGTATTTTATTTTCTCGGAAGAAGCTACTAACATGCTACTCTATTACCCATTAGGAAGAAATATATCGTTGATAATGGCCGTAATCACGTGGTATCGTTGGACTGATGGCATCTTGTGACATAAAGTCCCGTGAGGCAATTTGTCGTACAATAATTAGGTACCTAAGTACAATTTCTAAGAACAACATGAATAAGGATTAAAATTACTCGATAATAAAGTTGTGGAAGGTTGGAGATTGGTTCGTGGAGAATTTTAGCCCTGTTCATAATTGAAGTGGCTAAAGCACACAGCTTAGAGTTGGGCCTTTAATATCTAAAATATAAACTATAGAGTTGAATAGGAGCAGACTCTGAACAAATCCTGGCTTAATCCACTTATACCGTTTTGTGTTGTCGGGGTCATATTTTCGTAGTTAATTAGTTTACTGCAGGATCCTAGATTAGTGAGGAGGCTGTAGTTAGTCGTACAAAAGGAGGGCGTCTTACAAAATAATACAGTAGACAGAAAGGGCCTAATTTTATTTCTTCTTAAGCTTACTAAGCCTTAAAGTATTAAGAGAGCGACACAGTTCTACCATTTATTTTCGCCATGTTGTATAATGTTCACTAAAGGTCTAAGTTGATTTGGAAAACAAAGGGACTTGTTTTCTCAGAAACTTTTTCGAACAGTAGCAAGAAAATAATATTTTTCTTTCGAAGTTACTTACTAAAATTATTAACGCTCGTGAGTGCGACCAAAACTGTAATTTTATGAATCATTCCACGTTGCCCCACCAAGCCGCCCCACTGGTGGGGCAAAGTGGAATGCCTAAAATTTTCAGTGTAATCGCCACTAGTTCGATTTGGTGGCGCAGATTCCATTTGTCTAAAATCTTGATGGATTCTACCCCACTAGGGTTGGCACCTTAGAATTTTTTGTAAGTATGTATGCTCGTAATTTATATTGGTTTGGAAAAGAAAGAAATGTATATCTAAGTAAAATGTAACTAGGGCTGGTAACGTTAGACTTAGTACATACCTATGTACTGGTACTGTTTTTATTGAAAAAGTACTGTAAATAAAAGTACAAAAATAATTAACCATTATATTAAAATTCTAAGGTGCCAACCTTAATGGGGCAGAATCCATCAAGATTTTAAACTAGTGGAATCTGCCCCACCAAATCGAACTAGTGGGGAGTCTACAGGATGCCTACCATGATCTAATTAAAAACGATTCAAAAGCAAGGCATTTCAGTTTAGGTTCTTAAACTGCATCACTTCAAAGTCGTACCATGACGTCCAATAAGCTCAGCGGCATTTGGATCGTTAAAAGTGAATGAAAGATCGCAATCTGTGGCTGAACCGCGCGGCCGCGTTTGGAACGTTTTTGGTGAAAACGAGACAACGCTATTATTGTCAAATAAGTTTGTTTCGCGCACGTTATTAAGTGTCAGACACGTTCAGACATTTTATTTGTTCTTAACTCAGTATCATTACTTCAAAGTAAAACAGACACTCAACAGTTTTTTTTAAGATTCCACATTAATACGGTAACTATTGTTAAAATAATTCTTAGTCAAAGTAGATATTTATTTATCTTTTGCTATTTATTAAGATATTTATATGTTTTATTCTATTTATTATGATTTTATTTCGACGTAATAAAACAAATTATGTTTCTGTTTCTAACGTACCAGAGTAAACAAAGTTGTGCGAGTTGAGTTGGGGCATAGTGTGAGGCAGAATCTTCCTCAAAAAACTCAAATAAAAGTAGTTCATCAGAAATCTGTTAGACAAAAACGAATGCGGTTAAAAAAGGCATATAAAATAGGTGTTTTAGACGTTTAAAAGAAAGATTAAAGCTCACTTACATTGGTTTTTGTACAATTCCACTAAAATAGCACTAAAAAACTTTATTTTCGTCAATAATTCACCAAACGTTTCAGTTTATGTTAGAGAAATAGTAACTTTTATTGAATCGCTTATTTTGACAGTGGAGCGTTTCAGTTGAGCTGCTATAAGGACGTCATGGTACCAAACAAGAATGAATGAAACCAAAACTTGCGACTCAGTTTGGGACAATCGCTGTCACATGGCATGGCCTAAATTGAATCGTTAAACTAACGTCATGGTACGAATTAGAAGAACAGTTCAGTTTAGGTCCTAAAATGGATCGCGCTAAGAGCTCGTGGTAGGCATCCTGAACATTTTTGGCATTCCACTTAGCCCCACCAGTGGGGCAGCTTGGTGGGGTAAAGTGGAATTATTCAATTTTATAGTAGAACTTACCGATACGAAAATTACGTTTCTTCATTCCTTGATATCTCCTACAATTCACATTGGTAATGAGCAGATCGTGCATGTGGACAGTTACGAAGCGCAAGAAACGTACTAATGTGTTTCAATTAAAAATAACTCTCGTCCTCCGTCGTGCACCAGTTTTTCCACTTCGGATTAAATTAACTCGTGTACATTATTACCAGGTAATGTAATCTTAAATTTCTTTAAACTAGAACGTTTTTATAATAACACTTAATGCATTTTGATGATTTACGATGGGTTCAGTGCAAGTCCAGTGCGTTAGAGCTCTGTGCCCTAAATGATTTGTTCCTGTCATGGTTTTTCGCAGAGGTTATGTAAGGCTGGTCTTACAGCGAGTATCGCATTGAGTCAGCCCGGCTCCAGCCGACCGTAAAACTGTCGTTAAATATGTGGAATCTCGGTATGCGTACACATATGTATAGTGAAGTTACATCTTACACCCGTCCATGACGTTGCGTCACCTAGTCACTGCTCAAACCAAATCTTTATTTGTTTCTGATACAGGAATTCGATTCTGTGTTTTATTTGTTTTATAGTTACACCTATACTCCATCTGAAATAAGATTAGACATTTAAATAAACCTTTTTTACAGTCCGTTCAACCGATTTTGACTTCTATTGGGTTGTTGGCATGACAAATGGCAGCTGCAGTAAACCGTTGGTATTGTAACCAATTTTTTGCTTTTAATGCCATCCTTATGCCTATGGTATAGAAGTCAAAACCGTTTGAACAAACTGTAAAAAAGTTTGTTTAAATGTCTAATCTTATTTCAGATGGAGTATAGGTGTAACTATAATAATGGAGTATAGGTATATAAATGAGTTTTGCAAAAAATTACTGCGGAAACAACTGTAAAATCATAAAAATGTGCCCAATATGCCCATTTCCTATGCAGCGAGTGACGATTAGAAATGGCCAAAGAAAACTGTCTATTATTAATTTGTGAGTTGGTAAATTCTGCGAAATATTAGTCATAACAGATTCTAAAGTTGCAAACCTATTTAGTTCCACGTCCCCACCAAAAATTGTAAAAGCAAAAGAAACAAACACTCCAACTTTTCAGCTCAAATACATCTGTAGTGTAAAACGGCGTATTTGTCATCTCGGTATTACGTCGTCGTCGACATTTTTTTCCCTTCTTTTTGTCGTCAACAGCCGCTCAAGTGGCGCGGTGGTCTCTACTACGTAGCGACTTATGTATCCTGGTACTTTTGGTTGACGCGTTTTAAAACACGGTTCAAGTATAAGTCAAATCAGTGACGTATTTCTGACATATATTTTATTAGGACTACACAGTTAGGTTCGCAGAAATGGTGTTTATTTTTTAAAAATTCGCCATGCTTATAATTTTCTCTAATATTTTTTCTTTTTTCTTAATATATCATAATAAGTCATCATTCCTTGTACATGTTAATCAGAACTTTTAAAAATCAACTAAGAAAGAGTGAAAACTGTAACTTTCATTACATTTCAATCTGAAAAACTCCACTGTATTAAACTATCCTCATAAAACAAAACTCCGAATCCACTTTCCACGGAAATTCTCAACTAATTAAAGAAGCGGGATTAAGCGCATCAAACAGGAACCGCTGACTTAAACCGACGTTAAACTGCAGTCAACCTCAATAAGAGACGGCGGTCAATAAGTCCGAGTGTGGCTGGTGTTCGTCATTACTGAAGGAAGTTTATGTCACGCGTGGTAGAAGTAGGCACTCAGTGTATCAAGCTCGACATGGCTATAGCCGACTTGTGCATCTTAATTATAGGAAATTTAATTGAGGATTACGTATATTAACGTTTTGATGGACGGAAATGAATGTTTTGTGAACAGAAAAGGTTGAAAATTTAGAGGTAATGAGCTACAAATGATAAGCGTTAAACTACATATTACGTGTCATTTTGTATCTAAGTATTTATTTTAAAAATACCTACAGTTCTGATTAAGTTTAAGACTACGTTTTTACAGACCTTGTTTCTCTAATAAATTTCAAAAATCACATGGCGTTTTTAACATTTACTGATGGATGTGTTGATTCTAGGGTAAAGCTGTAGGTACGTTATAATAAAAAATAATGCAATGCTTTACAATATCCCTTGCAGTTAAGATAACATATGCAAAACTAAACTGTAAAGCTGTAAGTTACAGCATCTTAAACTACTGTATTTGCGTAAAGTTGAGATTTGAGATAAACTTCGCATGAAGAAACTCACATTCATGGACGTAGATGTTAATACGGAAGTTGGTAGAGCAAACTTCCCTAGGTTGTATAGCAAAATATGTACCACGATAGAACTTTCTCGATTCAACCCCATGTAATAACCTACATTTTATGACGTCACATTATGTCGTTATCAAAATATTCATCAGCATATTACTCATTTTTATGTTTGTAACACAGTAAAAAAAGAAATCATTTCGTTTTAAAGCGAACGAAGGTCGTCGCCTCAATTTTGTTTTCCCTTTTTACTCTAATGACCAGTAAAATGAATACGCCCACCGACCCTTTAACGCTTCATAACTTACGACAGGGAAAAATATCCAACCTTTAACTCTTATTGAACCCCTTAGGCATCTGGCCCACCATCGCCCGCTGCCGACGAGGGAGCGACTAAGCTATCAACGATTTTCTCGCTCAGGAAACGTACAAGAAATTGTAGGTCCCGTGTAAGTAACTAAGCTACATGTAGTTGATCGCTGATTGTTCACACTGTCGGCGAGTATTGGTTTGTTGCAACGACAACAGCTATCAAAGGGAGTACTCGTTCAGCGACACTCGCTATGGGGGGAGAACACTCGCTCAGCGACGCTAGCTTGGGGGGGAAAACACTCACTGGGGGACTCACGGTTGGTACATACGCATACCAGCGTGTAATCGCTCTTCACCACCGTCGCGCACTCGCTGCTCGTTGCTCGCTGGCTCGTTTTTTGTTGCTAGCTCTACTCGCTTTTCATAATCGCCGGCGGTGGGTCAGGTGCCTTAAGCTGCATACTTGATAAATAGGTGCAGCTTTAACTTGTCGGACTTAAGGGGTAGCTTAGCTCATTATAATGATGAAAGGAAGATAAAGAGATTAAAATACTAAGCTGGGCTTTTTGTTATAGTTTTTTTCAGCAGGAGAACTGTATTTTGAATTAAATTATTTTGACTAATTTGTAGGTATCTTGGTTAATGGGTTATGTATGTATGTCTTGCCAAGGGGTAGGTAAGGTATCGTGTTACCAGTAACTGGGTTGTGCAGGTCAGATAGACAGTCGCTTCTTGTTAAAAACTGGTATTCAGCTGCATCTGATTAGGCTGGATGCCAACCCCAACACAGTTGGGGGGCAGATGGTGATGTGTTGTATGATTTATTGAATTTGTTTGTAATTTTGATTACGAGTTTGTTCTATTTTCATATCGCGGCCGTGACAGTGTTTTATATTTCATTTGAAAACTGTTTTTATTTTAAGATAGATTGTTTGAGTTATTTTCAGTTCTATATTATGATAGCCATAATAATTTTGTAGCCATTCTTTCTGATCAAAGATAAACAGCAATTTGGTTTTGATATACAATAATATCCTATTTCTGATACAATACGCAATCGGATTTTGTATTTCAAAAGAGAATTAAGTACGTATTTTGTCGCAAATTTTTGATACCCTTGAAATTTCACGAATTCGTTTTGAATTTCTATCGGGGACGGCCGTATTCAGCGATTTTAATGAGTAATCTCATAGCATTATGTGAATCGGGCCGACTGCTATCACAAAAGGTTTGTGTTACGAGAGGAAAACGCCACTGGCCTACCCATTGTTCCGACAAGCGACGACGGACGCTCGTTCACACTGCTCCAGTGGCAAGCAAGTGTTCCGGCTAGTCATAAGATTTCCTGGGCTGACAGTTTTCAAGATTGCGTAGGTAACGCAATCTTGAAAACTGTCAAACTCAAACTTAAAGGCAAACAAAGAGGCACTTTTGAATTGTCAAAGAGTCGGTCAGTTAGACAGAAAGTTGAAGCTAGTTGCCCATTCCAAAACGTAGACCTTTATGGAGAAGAACGGGCAAAATACTCCAAGAATGCTCTTTTAAATCAAGATATTACAAAATCTTGGGTACATTATGCGCTATAGTTTATACTTTTGCAGCTATCATCGTTTTACTTGTTGTACTGAGTCTTGTGTTATTGTTCCGTAATAAACGTTTTTTGTTATTTATTATTATTTTTGTTGCTTCTATAAGTGGGAAAAATATAAAAAACTAAAATAAAGAAACAATCCTAACTGATATTATAAATGCGAAAGTGAGTGGGTTTGTTTGTTTGTTACGCTTTCACGCTAAAACGGCTCAACGGATTTGGATGACATTTGGCAAATGAGTAGATCATGACCTGGGCTAGGAATACGGGTGAAACCGCCGGGCGTAACTAGTTCAAAATATAAGATTTAAAAAAGTCTCTCTTCGCATTCGTATATGTCAAGTAAATATCCCGGTACTTACCTATAAATTACAAGTTGGGAGTTTAGATGGTTAAAATGATTTATCATATTATTTGCAACTAATAGGAAATGTAAGTTTATACGTTAACAAACAGAATCTTTTTACTGTTAAATGCAGAAGGCAAAACTATATTAAATAAAAATAAAAAATATATTTAACGATTCTAGAATTAGCTATTCACGGATTCGTAATGGCGTCTATATCGGTTTCCGCATTTTCGCTCAATGATTGTCATTGATTGTGCTTGATACGTATTTTATTGACCGTAAAACCGGCTATAACTGCGAACGTTCGAACCGTCTTTTGTTTACTCAATTGCTAGTTTTATTTTTGCGAATGTCCGTAACATAATATGTTTAGTCATGCAAAGAAACGTGATGTCTTTATTAATGACTCTGCTTTTGGTACGAAAAATAAATATCACATGAAATCAAACAACTTTTATTAGAAAAATATAAGATGAAACATATTCTAAACTAAATTAATAAGATATTCTTGGACTGAAAATGAGAATATCTACTATAGTAGCTTAAAAGTAGATAAAAGTTTTTGAAAGTTGCTGCTGTCCGTCCATCTGAACATGAATTAACTATTACCGACGTCTCAGGTCTCGCAAAGTTCGGATGTCATGAACTTTCAAAGCAACTAAGGTATCAGATAGCCCTATAGTTAGTAGAATCTCTAACTAACAAGTCGAGTCAGTTGCAAATTAAATATTTTGGTGCTTAAAAAAGACTTGAACATAGGCAAGTAACAACGAATACGTTCAAACGAAGCACTATCTTGAAGTGAAGAAGCGCACGATAGCAGCTCTGATTTCAAATCATCGAGTCTCTCGCTTTAATATTTCATTCTTTACAAATGGACTGACATTTCTGAACGAGTTCTGTTGGAATGAAAAACTGAGTCAACACCATTATTATTTGAATTATATTATATTTGGCCCTTAAAAGCACCGTGATTGGGCATTCGAATTTTATGTTTATTTTTTAGAACTAAATACCTATTTTATATTCAAGGATGTTTAAGTGTTGTTGACAAGCAAGACAGTGCTATTTATTAGGAATTAAAGACAATCAAGGCTTTTGTGGACAATATAAAAAACTTTTTACAAAAAAAAAGAACTACTTCAAAAAAAAAAATACTACAAAGTGAAAAATTAAGCGGTCGGTGTCTTTGGTTTTGTATTTTACCGACCGCTTAATTTTTTTCCTTGTTTTGCCACCATCTTCCGACATTAAAGGTATTTTTCACTTTGTAGTGATTTTTTAGGAAGGCGGTTGTTTTTTTTTGTGGAACCTAACCCACATAAATTCGAATCTGTATATAAATACCAGTGAGAGGAAGTTATTATAACATCACCCACATATATACTAACTGGGAAAAATACGTATGAAAATACGATAAGATACGAAAAATACGAAGATAATAAAAAAATATGGGACCACAAGCTTCGTTAAAATGGAAAAATTATTTTCAAAATCGGTCTATAATTAACGGACAAACAGGAAAACAAAAAAGGTTCCGACGAACTGAGAACCTCTTCCTTTTGGAGTCGGTTAAAAGTGAAAAGCAATAACTAAAGAGAAAACAAAGTTGGAATCCACTATACAAAGAGAAAAAGAAAAGAAAAACGAATTAATTGATTTTAGCGGATCAGTGAGTTAAAAGTTAAACTAAGACGGTTTGAATTTCAATTTAGAATTAAATCTCGGGATAAATCTATTGACAAACGGCGAAAGTGACGCTAAAAGTTAATTGGATTGGTTTCAGATCCACTCCAGTCTCCTCAATCTGGGCTATTAATTCTGAATCGAGTTTTTATCCTCGTTTTATTGCATACATAGTTCAAGAAAAAAGCTCTCCTTTGAGGAGGGTGACAGTTGTTGTACCTGCCGGTTTTTGCTATTGCTTGCTTTATTGTTTTAGAACTTTAATGTTTTGTGGCTTGACTTTGAAAATAAATTAAAGTAAATAAATAAAGTTAAAAAGCCATCACAAAATTAAGCTTCACACAAACACAAATTGAATTAAACTTGCTTTAAGAACGTTTAAACATATTTATACAAACCACTTGAGTTCCCAAATTGCCTTGCTTCATGCGTGTAAACAATGAGCTCATTTGCCGCGAATTTTCCCTCGTAGCATTTCAAAGACTGCCGCACAAGCAACGCTGCTTTGTGCCACCACGATTTGGTACACAAGTGAAACTGCGCTCTCTCATGTTTCATCATTTACCTTGAAATCTGAGCCTTATGCAGTTGACTTAAGAGTGGATGGTACGCATTAACGAGTTTGCCCACATTTTGTTTTCTTTCTGCTTCACGGTAAATGCTAAAAACGAAATTACAAAGGCACGCGATTCCACGTGCAAAACTGGAGTCGTTTCCTTTCCCATTTTTATTCTGATACGATTTGTGCACGAAAATAGAAAATAAAAAGTTCAAAACAGTCAGATCGCTATCAGAAAAGTGCAGAACATGTTTTTACCCAGGATTGGATAAGCAAAGAGTACGAAAACAGTTGTTCAGTGAAAAGAGACAGGTAAGAACCTTGATGGCGTGTATTTTAGGTGAAAAGGTTGGAAAATGTGTCAAAGGCGACTTCATGATAACAATGCATTACAGCGAAGGGTACTTTCGGCGTGATACGCTCCTACATTTTAATGAAGAAACTCGTTTCAATTGTGAGGATCATTATACGAGTATTCGCGTTACATAAAAATGGTGTTGTAAAAGGGAACTTTTTTAATTTTAGTTTTACTGTCTGCTGGGAGATATTCTGAAAGCTGAATGTGAAAAGAGGGCGGGATATAACTAAAAGCACACACATAATGTATGCATATTTTATTATACGGGTATGTATAAATTATGTATGTAATGACTGTAGTACTGTTGATGCAGTAAGTTATTCATTCAGTGTTGTACCTACATAAAGGTTATCGTTTTTTTAGGGTTCCGTAGTAAACAAGGAATCCTTATAGTTTCGCCATGTCCGTCTGTCTGTCTGTCTGTCTGTCCGCGGCTTAGCTCAGAGACGGTTAGTACTAGAAAGCTGTAATTTGGCATACATATTAATCATGCCGATAAAGTGGTAAAATAAAATCCCCTACACGTAAAGTGGGGATGTTTTTTTTTTCCTCGTCTACCCCATGTTGTGGGGTATCGTTAGAAAGGTCGTTCAAAAATATTGTGAGTTTGTGAAAACCATTTTTCGGGGATTGATGGGGATTGATTCGGGGATCCGTTTGCGAAATATTAAGCTTTTAACTGAATTTCTTTGTTAGAGTCGTGTCCCCTCCCCCCCTTCTAGCTAAATGGTTGTACTTGGACTTGTGAAAAAATTCACAGCAGTAGTATATATAACGAAATTAAAAGAAAAACTATCAGAGCTAAGTAGGCAGTACAGGTTAACGAGTAATAATCAACCAACAGACCGATTTCAGACTTATATTAACTATAAGTCTAGGTTTCCTCACGAGGTTTTCCTTCACCGATGTCAGTAATGTCCAAGATAAACTCAGAAAGTACATAACTGAGTAAATAAATAAAATTCTAGACAGTTAACTTACGTTTGGTGTACAATGAAAGCAATAAAATGAAAGTGCTGCATGAACTCTTTAAAAAAAAAACTAGTGAGCCTTACAGTAGTCGCATATGATGTGTAACATCGGACATCTTGGCTGACAGTACCAACCTCTCGGAAAATGGGTTGGTACCATCTGACGGCCAACTCTAGCACCACGTGCGCTCATAGGTCAAATCAAATAGTACGCGTCTCGTCGGCTTACTGTTACACACTTCCGTCCCTTTTCACGAAATCAGTCCAATAAAGATGTTACACATCAAAAATGTACTCGTATAGGTCACTAATAGCTAAGTGTGTAAGTAGGTAGTACCGTAGTGTGTTTATACCTCCTACATTGATACGATAGAAGAAGAAAAACATAGGTCATAAATTCAAAATACAAAAGTCATTTATTCAAACTAGGCTGAGAATCAGCACTTTTCGAACGTCAATTACATAAGACAGTCCCCCAAAACGCCCACCCTTCACCACTTCCTAGTGCATTAGCTGGGAAGAAGAAGTGGCGCAACAAACTCCCCAGCAGCACAGCTGTCTGTTCAGTTAGAGGAACAAATGGTGATAATTATGTCTTATCCTGTCGAGACTACATAAAGACACGTCGAAAATCATTGTAGCTCGCAATACGCAATAAATGGACAGTTGTTTACATAAGTTAGGCAGTAGATACCTTCCCTATGTATACAACTGACCATTTCTAATGTTATCTTTTTCTCAGGGACCATAAACATGTTTGCTTTCTTTCTCTACACGGGCGTAATTATGTTCTATTCGTTTTCCTTCTAGAAATTAATTGAATCTTCTACATGAATCAGTTGCTAGATTGTGCCTGTTCGTGCGTTATTTTCTCAAAATATAGATAACTATGGGAAACCAAATGTGATCAGAATTTCACATTTGATATAATGTTTCTACTCTTTGGTGTCATTAAAGTTTGTTTTGTATGTTTAGTCAAGTTTCATATTTAGGTGCTTAATTTAATATTATTCAATGCTTGGCGGCTTTGTCTTGATTATATAATAGTAAAGGTAAAATGTTTAAAAAAATTGTCATTTTAAGTATCGTCCAAATAAAAATGTTAATTGTTGTAACAAAAATGTGAATAAAATAAATTAAACGTTATAAAAATATTTAATTTGCACAACACACCCTGCGACCCTGTAGTCCGTAATTGCACCTTAGCTTTAAGCCATTGTAAGATTTTAAACATTATGGAATGCAAATAACAGAGCACAGTAAAAGTATAAAATTAATTCTTAAAATTTTAATAGAATTAGGAAACAATTAACAATTTTTATTAAGTCATAAGATAATAACGTTATACTTTTTGGGTCCAATGTAGGTATTCCTTAACAACAGCTCTATGCCCTAACACAACACTATGATTGATGAAAACAAGATTTTCTTAAATAAGAACAGGCTCATGGTAAACAATCAAAATTAATATTTCACTATAGGCGTCAGGTCGGAGTTCCTAATAAAACCGTTTTTGCCTCATCATGTACTAACGATTTCATGCGGCTATTAGCCTTTCCATCTTCCGAACTATAGCGTCAGGGGTGTGTTTCCATCATTAAATCAAAGTTCAATGATCGGGCAAATACAGAGACTGCGGTTATTATTCGCAAAAAGCGAATAATAGTCTTTTTGGTTTTGCCCCAAAAAGCGATTCGAAAAGCGAATAATATCCTATATACATGTCTTTGTAAAAACCGTACTGTATCTGATTGACTGGCAGATAATGCACAGTTTACGCACAGTCTTTACTGCTGAAGATTTTTCTTAGTAGTTTTTAAGCAACCCTTGACTGGATATAACAGAGATTGAAAATTTTTTGCCAAAGAAAACCGACAAATCCGAATACGTAACATAAGGATTAGGCGCAGGTATGTATAAATTATACATAGTACCTAACATTCCATATAAGTCATAATAATTGAAATATTAAAAAATTATATGAAAAAAAACAGGTAAGACAGCTTTAAGTAATTAGTATCCTAGCACAGAGAATAAATAGGTGAAACTTGGCAGGACGCATTGGGTCGTGAAACTACATAGAATATATTATATCTATACTTACAATACTTCTAATCTCTATGTCTCCAAGCAGTAAGTTTCCCTAACAAGGTTTCTTGGCACCGAGGACACATTTATAACAATATAATGCTCTAGGCCGCAGCAGCACCGTGGCAGGCTGCCCGACTGCCCGTGACCTAGCAGCACATTTACCTACTTTTATTCTTCCTTCACTTGTCTTGTTTACAATCTGCATTTTGTTTGGAGATTTTTTTTTCCGGTTTCGAGCTTGTGGTTAGATATATATATAGAATATTCTTTATTATGTACACCATAAAAATTACAGATATAAATGTAGACATTTTGCATAGGGTGACACAATGGGCGGTCTCCACTAACATTTAAATTGATTCAAACTAGGCTGAGAATCAGCATTTTTCGAACGTCAAAGTCGTCTTATCGCTAAAATCGATCTTTTACAGATTACCTTTGGATGGATTAACGTAAGAAAGAGAAATGAAAGAACTGGTTCGTGTGAACTACTGATATAATTTCAAGTACATCTAACATGTGCATGTGCCTGGTGCATTTTCTGTTCGTGTCTTCACAATTGTGTTCTTCACAATTTCAAGAACAGTGTAATTGTTCTAATATACAGCTACATTTTTTAACAGTATTAGAGCGCGCCAGTAAACGTTACCATCAAATTTTTTAAAAATACCTCTGTATTCTATTCCAACATTTATACTTGGATAGTGGAATCAAATCGATTTCGTTTAATTAGCACAATTGCACAAAGCTAAATTGGCTTTTTCGTATTTGTGTAGCTAATTGGTGAGAGCTTGTTCAATATTTGAGATTCATATTTTTTTCATGGAAGCCATTATGAACTGCTCGCAAATGTTGAATAAAATTATTTCCAACTAATATAGATATTCATGTTGTTATCGTCACTTTAATAGATTATTATCAAAATTATGCTTCATATCTACCAATACATCAGATACTTAAATATTCAACTTTTAGTATAACGACATCAGAACATACAAAATTCACGAACATTAAATTTTCATCACGGCTCAACTTCGACCTTTAGTGCCGTAAATCCAAATTTTCTCTTAACCCTTACTAGAAATAGAAATGAGCAAAACATCGCTCCGGATATTTTCAGGTCACACGTCGATATCGACATGACATGTAGGTGGATAGGGACATGTAGGCTGGCAGGTATTTACATAATTATGGGGTAGTGATAACAAATAGGTGCAGTCGTTTTGGCGTCAGCTCGAGCCGGTAACAATTGTGTTTCGATCTCGGCACGGCTCCAACGGGCCCCACTATTACCAAGGCCCCTGTTATCTAATAGATGTCGTTATGTTACGGACACCCGGGCTTTGATTAAAGTTTGGTTTTTTGGATATTTCAATGCTGATAGTTGGCAGTGTTGTCCGAGGTTTCATTTTATTGTACGAGCTGTTTTTTGGCTGGCCAAAGTTCCGTTGCATGACTAGCCATTTTGACTATTAACTGCAATAGTTTGCGCTAAGCAGCTTCATAGTATCAAATTAGCTTTTGACAGTAGATATAATGACATCAGTGATTTGACAAAGACAGGGTCACCCGTTCTAGTGGCATATTCTTGACCTACCTGTAGCTATCATAGATAGAATCTAGAGAGTAAGCTGTAAGTTGACATGAAGATGGTCAGTGAACGCAAGTTTTGAATTTGTTTGATTAGAAAATTGAATCTTGAGAAAATATATTTTCCTTCGTTTTATTTATTCAAGAGTTATTTAGGTTTACAAAAGTTCTTATAAGTCACCTATTACACCTATATGTTTAAGTCAGTATTCACCCCTAAAAGCTGCAGTCACTAAAATGCATGGTAAATAAATAGCAATTTTCTAGCTCTTTGAAACAATATGCGTGACTAAAACCAATGGAATGCCACTTCGAACATTGACTTCGATGCCGTAACTCAATAACAATAGGTACGCGCATTGCTCGGTTTGAAATATTCATAAAATTGGCAAAATATGTGAGAATGACGCAATACCGGACTGACATTATTTTCTATACATTTCAAACTGATTAACGTTTCGTTTCAAACTAGACATAATTTACATTAAGACTTTACTTTACTTTACTTTACTAGACCCTTTGCAGCATACAGAAGTGCACCAAATATGCTTTCTTTGGTATTGTTCGTAGAGTTGAGCTCCTTAAGTTCTAAGTTGAGTTCCACGATTACCAACAAATGCTTGCACTGACTGGACTGGTCCACTCAAATCTGTGTGGTTCTTTCCTCAAAATACCATTTCAGATACTAATCTACATGGTTCTCATATGGCTTGACCAAAATTATGTCTGGACTTGCCTTTCTTCTCAGAGTATTCAGATAGGAAACGCCGAGCTCATCTAGCTTATTTTTAATATTTTTAAATATGACGCGTAACAGTGATTCCATTACTAAGATTTTTTTTGGAAGAGCTTTGACCTGGCAAACCGACTGAAGTTTGTATGCCAATGAAGTCGCAGGTCATCTAGTTTAGTAATACTAACAAACCTTCACGACGTTTTATTGTACATTGATTTTCCAATCTAAAATGTACCTGTACCTGTTATTACAGTCTGTAGTTACCAGTTATTTGCTATTCCAGTTTGAATTGCATTGCAGTCTGTCACAGGTATTTCTCATAAATACTGTCTAGACAAAGGCAGTAATGCATGCATTATACCTACCTTGATATAGGTAAATATTGCAAAAAAAGGTTCTTAGGTGACACTATTGTAATTTTAAATAGTATTATCTACTACATCTTATATGAGATGATTCACGCACATGATTTGAATGATTAAATCAGTTTCGATTTCAGTTTAAAGAATTTCTTCGCATAATGAACACAAAACAGTTCACTTAATATATAAGATATGCAAATAGATCATTCAGTTATAAGGTAACAAAGAATCTGTGAGTCGATAAAAGGAAAACAAAAAATATTTAAAACTTATTAACTTAATTTAGTTATTTATCATACAGGCATTTTCTAGCTAAGTGTTACAGTGACTCTGAAACATAAACTTATAACAATTTTTTTAAATATTTTTGCATTAACTATATTATCTGGCAACTTATTGTACAGTACCACTCGTTCGTATATAATGTTTTCTTCCCGTAATTGGTTCTGGGCTGTCTGAGTTCGAATTTATTACGAATTCTAGTGTAGTATCCTTGATTTATTTTTTAGAAAGTCAATTGAGAGTGGGTTTCCTTTCTTATAATTTTCCCAAGTAAATTACATGTTTTGTATATATATAGTTTGGTGTCGTTATGTAATTAAATACAAAACTTTATTTTCAGACCACCCTCCTTTACCATTTCATATTTTCTAATTTGAGAAGCTTATCAGACGTGCAAATATTTTTTCAAAGCACGACTCAAAATTAAATCATCTTCAAAGTTAATTAACTCCTAATTAAAACTTCAATTTAATTAGCACGGATCCCGGGGTGTTGTCACGACAACCCTTTTAACAAACCTGTTATCGCGAGTGAGAGAAATGGTGTCAATCGTTGAAACCCGACAATTCGAGCACGACAAAGCGAGACTCTAGTTTTCCACTTACACCCCTACAACCCACTGTAACTGTAGAACCTAATTTATTCAGTGCTCCACAAGACACCAGTGGCCTGGAGTGGTCGACATCGGAATTTAACGTGAATTCTCGAAAGATAATTGCGGTAACAGAATTCATACTTTATTTATAAGTGCTAGAGTTTAAATTTGCATGGAGGCTGTTTTAACTTGGAGAAACATTAAGACCCTATTTGTAGGTTTTAAATCTGAAATGTATGTAGATGGAAATATCATATTTTCGTCAAAGCCTGCTTGAACGTAGGCTTATACTTAATACGGTCTTAGGTAGGTATTCTGTGATTCATATTTTCAAAGCTGCTTACCTATTCTACTATATCTGCCAGACCGAATCAGCTGTGACTCACGATATGCTGAACACAACAATTCATGAGTCAAACAGTTTATTGATTGTTTATCATTTTTACTATCTCAGTTACTTCATGTTGTATTTAGAACCAGTCACTCCTCCTCAGAATCCGTCTGATGTACGAGGATTTACACAAGCATGGCAAATTTGTAGAATAATATGACAGTGAGCAGGGTTCCCGAGATTTGCTGTCGACATTTCTGAATTATTATAATATGAGTGTTCAAGTACTGGAACAATGAACTATCTCGAAACGTTTCTGGTGAAGACGCTCTTAATAAAGTTTCTGCCTTTGATTTTACATCTAGGGCGCAATAAATATCTGTTAAATGTTTGGACACTTTTCTCGTTAATTTATAATATTATGGCTGGTTAGGATAATGTGTCTCTTTCACTTTTTACAGAGGAGACTACAGCAATAACATTCCTTTAGGCTGTTAACCCAACTTTTGTCATTACGGCAACATTAATTAAATGAGTCAAAAATTACGTCATCAGAGATACTCGTAATTTGCATAAAAATGGAAGGTGAAAAGTGCTATTATACACTTCACACATTACCTTAATTTTTATGCTTTGGAATTACGTGTTAGTGAGTCATTATAAGGCAGTAAAAGAAATTCCAGTTATTTTTATTACGACTTTAGGGCTTTAAATTGAAGATGAAAGAAAACCTATGAATGGTCTACAAAAGAACTCACTACATCTCGTACCAAAGTATGTGGGCATAAAACAATTTAGATTCATTACACACACGCCACACAGTTGAAACTAACCAGATTTGTTTTTCATAATTTATATGATAGTTAGCCCCGGCTGTAGTAACACGATGATTTTGTTTGGTATTGTTACTTTGAACTTTTGTTTGTACTATAAAAGAAAATTAATATCTGGTAAAAATGGTTTCTAGCTGAAATGATTAAGTAGCGAGGTATTGCGTTTCCAACTAAATATGAATAACGTATTCGAGCCGGGAACCAATAAACCGGCAGACATATTTATGTTGATTCAAGAAATTCAATAACTGTGAGGGTAATGGAAATTGATGAGACTTAAGAAGCTTGCAGTTCAAATTGAAAACCATTTAAGTGCTGTGAAGAGGAAAATACCATTCCTTCTTCAGGGATTTCAGGAAAAAACTGGCTCAGTATTTCAATTGATTAGATCATTACTAGTGGATGGCATTGGTAAACCATTGCGTCCTGATCTTCATGCAGCTATCTAAAACGATTTTTTAAGTATTGGAGTATAGTAAGGTGATTATGAAAATAGGTAGATATCATAGTTTTAAATTATTAAGCATAAAATTATCAAACATAAGATCAGATGTATCCAATGAAACATGAATGCAACAAAGATTCACAATGTTTATTACTGAATATGAACTCAAAATAATAATAATAATATGAAGCATATTTGGACAAAGATATGGAGCAGCATGGATGATAGCGGCTCTCAGCCTGATTGTTTGTCTACCCCTTAGGGCATAGCTCCATAGCAGGCGAGTCCATATGAGCACAACCTGCTTTGTTACCAAATTTCTATATTTCGGAAATTCGTCAGTAAGAGTCAAAGGCTAAAAGCTTTGTAATAATACTCATAATAACGGGAAAGTTATATTCGTAATGAGTATAAATTCCCTTTGTTTGAAGGAAAATTAGTACTCGTTTGAAACACATACGTTTTATTCAATTTACATATTCATTACGTGCCCTAACTTCGCAACAATGGCGGTTGTCTTTGCTCGATTATGTTTGAAGGGTAATCGGCTGAAGTGAGCTGATTAATTATATATGTAGGTGCCTGATTAAAACATGGAGGCTACTTATTTTCGTTGGTTTGGTATTGGATTAAATATTTATACTTAACATGGATGTTGAGGTTGAGGCTGTTTTATTCAAAACACAAAGGCATTAATCATTCAGCCACTATTTAAGTTGCAACAGGTACTATTCAAAAGCTGTCAACTTAAAATCTTGGGTCTTTAGTCAAACATTCTGAAAATCTCGAAACAATGAAACGTTTTTAATTTATTTTTTCAGTGACTAGTTTTATATCAAACTAACCAACTCTTTATGGTTATGAAATAAGTAGAAATCTTAAAAATATGCTTACAAATCAGATTTCCTTAATTTATAATATATTTTAATGTCCCGATATTTATAGGTAGTGATTATTATTTCTCGACGTCATGTGAAGCCAAGTCATAGGCCCATGTGCGGCATAAAAATAGCAGGTTTGTCACTAACCACATGCAAAAGAAAGAAATATAGCAATGACTTTATTTATGACAATTCGACAACATTAATTGCTTTATTTACTTTGTCGAGCAGACAAATTTTTCAAACATATGACACAATGGACTAGGAATTTCTTTCAAATTTATTTCTTTTCTTCGGTTTGTGAAAAAAAGTGTGATATGCAATCAGGGTGCAGTATGTATAGCGAAACCCGACCTTTACCAACTAGATCACGAAAATGTGTTATTCCGTATTAATTTACACATTGAACCATCGTGAGCAGAGACGTGACGCCTGGGGCCCACAACCAATACACGCGCAAAGCTTTGATATTCACGAGCGCTCTCAATTATTCGCAGGCCGAGTGTTTCTATATGCTGCACCAAGGTACAGTCACCTCACGTCAGTAGTCATGAAAACCGGACTTACTGCTTGGTAGATAAAGACGCTGTCGATGTCAAACTGTTATCATTGGCAAGCGGTTGATTGTACAGCTTATAGTTGTAGCCGAACCTTGCTATTAGAAAACAGAACAGTTGAATAAGCATTGGTCTTTGGGGAAGAACTAGTGTAGCAATGACTTGAGGTGCGGATTTAAGGATCTCAGTGAATGGAATGTACGTTATTGTACTGACTATCGTGACAAATGTTCAATATAAAAATATCTCAATTTCCAGAAATACGTATTTTCAGAACTAGGTATTTCGTGAATTAGTCCTTTTTCAAGCTGTTGGGCATTTTCCGAATTGGGCATTCATCGACTAAGCCATAGGTAATACCTAGATTGATTAAATATCCACTTATGGTTCTGTTTGAAATTACGATAGTCAATAAACCTAAGTTAATTCGATATTCGAACATGCGACTTTGGTGTCGACATCATTTCGGTTTTCTTTAATTCCACATTTAAATCAACCAAATCAAAACTATATCACAAAAGTAAACCATAGTCAATTAAATACCAAATATATGTAAGTGTTTAGTATTTATATAAAGGGTAAGCTATTTTACCAAAAAAAAAAACCTTCGACACGACAATGATAGTTTGAATATTCATTAACTCTGCTACAAAACTCCGCCGAAACAAAGAACGGTAGGCTTAGCGCTTCTCTACGAAGTGGTGCTACAAGTTTTACGGATGCCCACTCGACCCACGATTCCGTCCTCAAATCCAATGTTTGCTATCATTCACTCAAGTGGGCTAAACAATTTCAGTGTATACAGTCTGCTTCTGGATTAGTTCTTGTGTACACTAGCTAAATATTGGCAGTACTAGCTCTCTTTTTACAACATAACACATAAAACACGTGAGTGTAGTAGTCCCACAGCAAACTTGTAAGTAATTTTTGTCACGATAATATTCAGTGTTTAATTTCAGCGAAAATACTTCTATTATTTTTCCATGTAGGTACAAATTTCTATAACTACAAACTGCTGAATATGTTTCCTATTCATTCTGCCCACTTTGTGCTAACGCAGCTCTTTTAATGTCATTTGAGCAAAATAAGAAAAGTTTTGTGTATTGATTTTGACCATGACCTCGTAAGTACGTACCTGTAACCTATGGGTATTATGTACACGCCATGTTTTTGTAATAGAACTATGGTTTTAGTCATTACGAACAGCTCTGAAATGTGATATTATAAACGCCGAAGGGAACTGCATGGACACATGTTACATACCATAAAAATAGGTCATATTAAAAAGGATATGGATTGGTGATGAGTTTGAGGCACCAGCTCCTTGGCCTCGTTTCCTGCGTCAGATACCGGAGGGCGACCGGAGTGAAGCCGGGGAAGGGCAGGCCTTGCCCCACAGTACTCTCAGTACTCAGCCCCCCCTCAGAGTCCGAATCCCCTCCGTCTGAGTCCGAGCAGGCGCCTTCTGAGTCCGACTCCGGCCCGCCCTCCCGGTACCCGTAGTAAGGCATCCTCTCCCGATCACCCGACATTCACTTAAACTTATAAGCTCATTGTATCACTTAATTGTCTATTAACACTACTTCACCATCTTAGCCACGGGCTCAACTATACAAATACGTGTCGGTTATCACCGGGAGCGGGTGTGTGGAATGCTCCGTCACGACATTGTCAACAAACTCCATCGTCGGGGTATTTCAACGAACAACACTTTATCTGAAACAAAAGAAACACGTTATTAGTTTTATAGAAGTTGACGCTTTAGAGAAAACAGTCCAGTCAATCGACAAACGTTTTTGTTTATTCAAAGTTCACATTCAGAGGAAAACAATAAAATAAAAATAAAAAAATATTTAAAAGAGATATAAAAGAATAAACTACACTTTTCGCCAGTTTCATTCGTTTCGCATTCAGACTATTTTTCACTGCCGTGAAAATTTATTTTATAAAAGGAAATGCTCTTGAAAGTTTTATATAGTGCAGAAGTTTTACTCGGCGATATTCGTGTACGAGACTGCGTAAGAAATGTTTGAAAATTGAAAATGAAAATAACGGAATGGTAAACAAACGCATAATTATGACGACAAAAATGACTAATGAGCTTTCTACGTACACAAAGGAAGCAATAAAATATTTATAGAATACTTGTGTGCCTTTAATGCTTGTCAGAGGGCTGAGGTGGTATTATAATTATTTATTTATGCTACAAGTGCGGATGGTAGGTGCGTAAGATGATTTCCGACTCGTGTCGACTTATACACTCGCTCGCTCCGCTCGCTCGTGACTAAAAATGACACTCGTCGGAAATCATCTTACGCACGTGTATCATTCAACGTTTTACTATGCATTGTGCGAGGAAAAAAAAAAAAAAACGAGCGAGCCTTATATAAATGATAAAAACAACATGACTTTGACTTTTGACTTTGATTTTGACTTTGACTTCGACTTCGTCTTCGACTTCGACTTTTTGATTTTGACCATCGTCAGAATCATCTCCATCGCCATCGACGTTGTCATCGTTATCATCATCATCTGAATTGTAAAACTTTTCTCAAATAATAAAATCTCTGAGAAGGGCTGACGACGGCCTAAAAAAAAAAAAAAGTAAAAAGCACTAGTGAAAAAAGTAACAATTTCCGCACAAATTGACTGCTTGGAAAACGGCCTTTTCGAGCAAATGCATTGTAAAACAATTTACGTAGCTAAAGCCATGAAACAATTGCTTGTGCGAGTAGTAAAATGGTAAAGGGAAAGCCTCCGTCTCCTTTCAGGTTGTTGTCGTAATCGGTGACCAATAAGAAGAAGGCCTACCAGACAAAGCGAGAGACTAAGATCAGATGGAGGAGCAGGAGAATCATGAATGATTACTTCGAGACTACACAAAATTAGTCTTTGAGTCCATAGGGATGTTGTCAAGGGAAAAAAAAAGCAATTTAGTCCGTCAGACAGTTAATAAAAAAATATTAGTCACGTATTTTTTGCTTTATCATTTTATCATATTAATAAAAAATGGTTTAGATAAAACCTATTAAAGTTGGGGAGCGGGGGCTCGCTCCGACACAATTCGGTATAAAATCTACCGGAGAGTGACGTCATGACACATTTTAATTCAATGTATTGCCGTAATCTTTTCATTACGTAAAAAAATAAAAAATACGTGTCAAATATTTTTTAATAACCTAACTGAAGGAAAAAAACTTTTGTGATCATCCCTGTAGTAAAGATGGTGACCAAAAAACCGAACTCATGAAACTCAACGAACAATATAGCTACCTACTTATCGTAGTTAAATTACCATAATTTTAGCGTGAACTATAAACTTCACACGTCGTAATTTTAACACAATTATGGCACTTCCACGAAATATGCTCGTTATATTTAATTGGCAATTCATTATTACGTTTAGCGGCCCTTGCTTCCTTCTAGATGAAACCTATTATCGGCGTTTAAGACCCATAAGACATCATGAGATTTGATCGTCAATATTGGACATTAACGATCTGTTGGGGACTTTAATAGCTTCTTAATCGGTATCTAATTGTTGGAAGAAACAAATTAATTGAGGAAGTAAAGTATACCTATTTCAGTTTATCAATGCTCGTGCATTATCTGTATGAGTAGAGCCCTTTGCCCTGTAGGTCATATATAGGATCATCATCTCCTTTTCGTGTGGTTAGTGACTCACCTGGTGTTAGAGTTTTAAAGCCTCCAATGGGCCTCTGACTTGTCTTCACATACCATCAAGAAATATCTCTCAGTCATGCCGGTTCCCTCACGATGTTTTCCTTCACCGTTTTTGAAGTAAGTGATAATTATACAATACGCACATTAATCCGAAAAGTCAGAGGTGCGTGCCTTGGGTTCGAACTCGAGCCTTATGACTTCGCAGTTCAACTGTCACACCACTAGGCTATCACTGCTCCACAGGAGACGCCCCGGGCGTCGGGAGTCGCGAGCCGACTTCCGGCCATCGTAGGCGCGAGCTAGCGGACGGTGAGCAATGGGCAGCTCGCCGTCCAATTAGGACCAGGCCCGGGTCGACGGCGCGTTGTGTTCCACGCGCGCCTCAAAGAGATGTCAGCACCAACTGAAGTGGTCCGTAAGGACAATGCCTGCTGGGGTTGCGGGTTTGTCCGAAAGGGATATCGCGGCCCCGGCACACGGGCAACGGAAGGAACAGGGGTGGGTTTTAGTCAGTAAAAGTCTGAGACGCCCTCTCGCTCCGCCCAGAGCGGGAGAAGTCATTTGATGATTTCCTAATAAGCTGGTATTATTATTTCACTTGATTGTATGACAATAGCCATGGACTTGATAGGGTGAGGATTCTCAGTTCACCTATATCTATTCCAAAACGCAAAAGAATCAGTGAGTCGTCCTATTAGTGACTATAATAACAGCCACTATGATATTAGGTAAAGCGAGGCTGAATAATGTAGACACTTTAATATTCCTGAACTAGTTTCTAAGGTATAACAACTTAGAACACGTGTCTAGTTTGCAAATATGCAAAACCAGCGTAATCCGACACTCAGGTTCTTTAACAAAACGTTCCTAACACTGCTAATAGAAAAGCGATTCCAACTTTATGCTAAGCTCTATTTGCATGCGATCTATTTTATCATAACCTCTGTGTCTGAGTTGGGGGAACAAAACACAACGTGTTGAATATTCAAATAGTTTTCAACCAGTTCGTAAATCGATTTGGTCAATTTATTATTTTCCTTTGTTTCAAACTTTGTTATTCTATCCTCACAGAACACAAAAATATTTTCTAACATAAATCTGATTTGACTATGTTTTGGTAAAAGGTCTCTTTACATTAAATAATCGAATATTGAATATAGCTTTACATCAAAATCAATTTTGCTTAACTGAAACGTTGTGAAACTTTGTCAGAACGGTTATGACCCAAACAGTTGACGTACCAAATATTCATGGGAGAACTTGGGGTAAACTCATTAAAGAGCCTCACTCAACATCGCAGGCACCAAAACAAAACCTTTGAAGAAAATAAAAATTGAATTTCGGAACGACCGAGATGAAAAGCGCTTTGTAGTGTACTCGAATGCAGCTCTCATTTCCTCAGCGGATGCCGACCGATTTCGGACACAAACAAAAATTTTACAGCCGGCAATTAAGTCGACCGGCGTTCAAACGCGACGGCCACCGGCCAAATTACTGCGCGTTAATTTT
Organism: Agrochola lota; assembly: GCA_947364205.1. Classification (NCBI taxonomy): domain Eukaryota; kingdom Metazoa; phylum Arthropoda; class Insecta; order Lepidoptera; family Noctuidae; genus Agrochola; species Agrochola lota. Next base: position 7,365,922 of record OX376223.1, on the reverse strand, counting down.
ATACGTACTCACCGATACAAGCCACTCGGCGAACTTTACCGCTCCATCTTCATTAAAACGATGTCGAGAGCTTATTAACTAACGTTTATACCTCGTTTTGATAGGCGCCCCATGCCGTTTGCGGTCGCTTAGGTTTTCTGTAATGGAGCTTTAAATACGCCCCGTAAACACAAGACCTACGGTGAGATACGCTACTTTATTAGTACTCTGAACCACATTAAAATTTTACGAATGTAATCTGACTACCGTGTAGCGTGTAACTGCAATATTTTCACATTTAATCCCGTTGATTTAGAGGGGAACGTAAAAATGGATGTAAACATGCATGTTATGTACTAATAAAATGTGTTTCGACTATAACATTTTCTACATGTTTCCTTGAATTACGTACTTTTATTATCTTTTATGTGTATCTCATTTACTTACATGTACAAAGATTTACTAGAGTGATTTCTTGGTTGTCGACGCATGTCAATGTAATAAACATAAAGACAATAGAGATATTGTTTCAGCGAGGTTTGGTCTTGATAAAGATGCTCTGCTGAGTTATTTATTGAGTACTTTTCTTACAGGACTACCTATCAAACGATCTTACATGAAGGAGAAAGTAACCGAGATAACTATTGTGACACAAAACACATTTTTTATAGCCTAGCCTTTACCCAACTATGTTGGGGTCGGCTTCCAGTCTAACCGGATGCAGCTTAATACCAGTATTATACATGGAGCAACTGCTTATCTGACCTCCATAGCCCGGTTACTGGTTAACACGATACCCCTTGATAAGAACGGTTGTCAGACTTTTGAGCTTCTGACTACCTGTAACTACTGTCAAAGATCTACGAATGACAGCCGCAACCACCAGCTTAACATTATTTCCGAGGCACGAAGGGGTCTCATTACTCGTTCATACATCTGGTCATACACGCACGCCGGTTGCAAGTACTACGTACCTGACCTTTCTGAACAACATCAGCAGTAAGGTCCCACCTATATCTCGTCTGAAGATACTATAAAAGTTTAAAACGATATTTATTTACAATGTTTTCTCCTAAATTCTGACTCAATTCCACGGCAAGGTCTTGAATTCAGTTCGGGTTCAATGACATCATCCATTACTACAATACAATAACTATAGAACGTTCGTAATCTTGTCTGTAATACTGGATTGTTCTGAAAGAAACTCAACAAAAAGTTATACATCAAATAATTTTGCCCAAAGAAATTCAATTTGGAGCCTCATAAAGATTTGAAACGACTGTCATATTTTAACAACCACAGTACGATCATAGCCGAGTTCTTACGAACGGTTTGGATCAAAAAGACGTTTACGAAATAGGAATCTCTCGCCCTTTGTCAATTTGATCTACGACGCTATTGACAATAGATAGAAAATACTGGAAAACTCCAGAAGATCTAAATCCTTATTCTTTTTGTTATTGAAGTGTTTCCGCGTTATTTGGTAAATAAATATTTATGGTTGACCGTATTTCCGATACCCCTTTCGATTCATTTCAATTTTGCGAAGAATTGACTTTGAAAATGTGGAATTGTGTAGGTGTGTGCTTTTACAAATATTACGATTTTATTGTTATTGTTTGGTGATGATGAAAATTTACCTTTATTCGTTGGCCTATAAAATACTTTTATTTTACCTTCAAAATAATCTCATTTGATGCCATAATAGCTTGTCTTTTTTAATAAGAGCGAATACCAATACTACTACGTAATATAATCAGATTCTTCAGCAAATTGCAGACGACAAACAGTCCCACTATTCCCACAAATTACTTAGAGCGAACTACTAAGAATAGAAGAAACACAAGTTCAATACTAGGAAATAGAAATGTGGAAATAGAGAGAGACACACGGACAATGGCACCAACAAACGTGAAGAAACACGACACTAGTAGGGCCCGTATTAGTTGCAAGAGAACTGTGTAGTACTGAAGGCAATCGTCTCGCTATTTGTCCGGGTATCGATTCCCGCAACTACACCCATTATTCGAGAATTTTCACTTTGTTTTCTCCTATAGAATGGAACTTTTGCTATTGTTTTTAGAAACTTGTTCTTTTGTTTTAGAACTGTTCGCAAGTAAGTTCAGTTGTTTTTTTTTAAAGTACTGAAACACCTTGTTTTGTTTAATGATTAATAGTGTTTAACGACTTATTTTATTACGTTAACTTATTTGTTGTTTTTGCTACTAATGTAGTTTTTCACTATAAAATGGATGTTTTCGTCCGGAGCTTCGTATTTTTATTTTCATTCCATTTGACTGTTTGTTTTAAAATATTCTTTATTGGTTTGCATTTTAAAACAAACATCAAACATTCACAAACTAAACATGCCACGCGTTTTATATAAAAAAACGATTGAGTCTTACAGTAGTCGCATATGATGTGTAACATCTGACATCTTGGCTGACGCACCAACCTCTCGGCAAATGGATTGGTACGCGCGCGCTGATTGGTCAACTCAAATAACGCGCGCTTCCCCGGCGTCTTGTTACACACTTCCGTCCCCTTTCACGAAATCCCTCCCACAGATTGCAGGAAAGCGAGAGGAAAGATGTTACACAGCAATAAACATTTTTAATTTCATCCATCGCGCAATGCATTTTATCCTATTTTTTTTGTCCTTTTCCGCTAAGCTTTATAAAATTGAATTGCTTTTAAAATCTCCATTACTTTTTAAGAGTTCCAAACAAACACAAGTACATACCCGTTGATACCCTTTCCTTTTATAAAGCTATATAAAAGTATTTTCATTAAAACTTCCAATAAAGATTCGTATAGATTACTACGTGACAAAAGAAATTCCGCTCACATACCGAAATCTTTTTCTTTTGATGGCCACAAACAAGTTAGGTTGCCTAAAGTATATTTATAGGGGCTGATATCGGCAGTTTAATATTAAGAGGGCAGGGATCGTAAACACAATTTTCTCACAAAATGTTTTGTGGAACGGAAGGAGTTATTTTGTGGGAATGGACAACCGAATTGAAATGATGTCTAGACTTTGGTCGCGTAGTGTTCAAGTACATCGTTGGCTAGGCACGTACGTCTGAAGCTTACTTTATTGCTGATTTATATCGTGTTAGCTTTACCATCTGTCTTTGTTACTGCGACATTTTGTCAGGGTTAGGTCTGCTGTATATTTTGTTAAGGTATGTGATAGTTACTTTTTTACATATATATCTATGAAGAAAACCATATCAGGTAACTATTTTTGGCTTAGCCGAAATTAACATGCACCAGAGTTTTGCACCAAAATCAGATTTACCGTTATCAAAATTGCTTTATCAAACTGACCAGTCATTCAAATGTCAACACACACACACATAACATTCACACCCTTCATTTCTTTTGTCGGACCCAACATAAAAGATACGCTCACAGTCACAAACAGTTCTAAAAAACTATTATCAATACTACCGTATCTCGTTAAAGCAAGTATTTTGGCGAACGTCGCGAAGGTAGGGCAATTAACGTTACTGGCACACTTCCCGCCGTGTGGGGAAGGTAGGAAATCCCTAGCTCCGGAACTCAGGTAATAAAGGTCAAATACAAATAAATGTATGTGTATCAGAATACTTAATTCAATGGAAATGAGGTCTATTGTAAGTCGGATGGTATCGGAGAAAAATTTATGGACTTCATTCGGGAACTGTTTTATGGCTGTGCTGTATTGCTTGTCAATAGTGTGGCTATTGTCCATTGTGTGACTTAAACGCAGCTAGAAGATTAACACACGTTTTCGGCATTAAGAATTTTAAGATGAGAATTATCCAAAATCTAAATACTTAAGCATTATACTTATGATGATTCCTTCCGACTTCTGCCCGCGAATTTTAAAATGTTTTACGCTTTTTTGTGTTTTATCTATACTTGTCAAACTCTATTTTAGCATTACATAATATGAAAACTAATGCTAAAATAGAGTTTGACAAGTTCTCAACTTGAAATTCTCAATTCAGATATCGGGTATCAGAGTATATGAGGAGAAATGTACCAGGACCAATAATTCGTACTGTGATTCTTCAAACAATGCAATTTATTGCAGTTGTGTCGTCCATCACTTACTCCACCCACAAGTTCCAAAGGTTATACCAGATTTAAGCTTGAGTATGTGAGTTCTCTTCCTTTCGCTAGAATCTTGTGAACTAATAAAAATGACAATATTACTATGTGCAAAAGGCGCCTTAGCAAAGAACGTCTAAGGGCCGTATTACGGAATCTCGCTCAAAACTCAAGCATTACTCAAAACTCGTTTAACGCCTTTTGATTGATTAAAACTAGTTTTAAGTAATGCTTGAGGCTTGAGTGACGTTCTGTAATACGGGCCTAAGAGCAGTTATGTCTGTGATTTACATGTCTATAGTTATACCATTATTAGCTTTTTATGAGCCATCACAAGTTTTTATCGTATTCCTACTATTTCTTAGTCGATAAACATGAAGTTATTCACAATCGTAATATAGTAAAGAAACTGGCAAACAATATTCAACTCATCAATGAAAATAATTGCAGTAGTTCTAAACACATCAATGTCAACTGTCACTGCATCAATACATCGGCTAAAAACAGACTTTCTAATGACACCATGCAATATTAATCAAACAAATGTCAAAATAACAAAGTCCATTACTCGTGTTACACGTTGAACTCGTAAATCATGAAGTAAAGCGCGTTCCCACAAAGCCGTAGCTCCCGGCTGTTGAGTAAAATTCTAATATTTTATTCAGCGCCGCCATATTGTTTTCTCGATACTTCCATTCGGCAGCTCAGTGCCAGTCACGGACTCCCTAACACTTATAAATCGGTTTTATTGGAAACATTACTTTTAACACGAATGATAACAAATCGCCCTTTAAGTTTTTTTTTAGAAGAATAATTTATGGTATTCGACTTGAAAAGAGATTTTGATATTTCTTTTATATTCTTTCAGCGCAGATTGTTAAACGTTGACATCGTCAATTAATTGCTTGAATTTTATTATGATACCTTTGTTTGATGTTGAGTTGTTTGAAATAATATTCTATTTATTCTTCTTTTCATCTTCGTCTTGAGAGAGGCAATAACGAGGCAGGAAAATAATTAATTCTAAGCAATTATCCAATTTGCACAGAGTAAGTGATTGAGTACCGGCCGACTTCCACAACCCACTGGTAAACTAAGCTCTTGAAATGTTTTCAGTCGGTGCACGGAAGGATGCCGATTTTATTGATTTCTATCGGGTATGGACGGAGAATGAAAGTGAGGGAAATATCATTAATAGCCTGAGGATTTCATTGATATGGAATATGACTATATTACGATTGTTATTAATTTACGATATTGTTAATTATTCCTTACTTTAAAGAATATAGTCGCAATAACGGTTATGGATGTAAAACATAGGTAAGGCAAAAATATTCTCAAATTGAGCGAACAAACTTCTGAAAAACCTAACTTAACATTGACTTTTTCAGTCTGTTGTCTTGATTTATCTTCTATTAAACACACAAAATAAACTAGGCTCACCTTTTTCATGGAAAACGGCACAACTAATGCAGGAAGTCGCTTTGTTTGTTCGGAATGTCGCCTGTCAAGAAAATCTTTTTGTTCGAGAGCGGTCGAGCCGAGACGAACGCGAAATGGCATGTCGTGAATGATCACCCATAGCCTAACCAACCTGAGTGCAAACAGATCAAAGCTGACGCAGGGTTGACGCTGGTACCGGTATTTTAATGAACATACCAGATTCCGGGTATTCCGATATTAAAGCGGTAATTGTGAGGTTATTGGCAAATTTATTGAAGGCATGAAGTCGCTTAGCAAAATTAGGAAATGAAATGGTTTATTCTGTAAATAGGATATTGGAATCATTGTTACACGTCAAATTAAGAGCACAACTAGACCGTTCTCTGGAATTTCATCCGATATATAAATAATTTTTGTGTTAGGTTACTGTCTTAGAAAATCCTTGAATGCTTCTGAATTAAATAAAACTTTTTGTAGTAACGTTTTATTATAAACAAGCGTCATATCTTATGGTACGTACGTACGTCATATGTTTTTGTTTTAGCATCGTCACTCACTTTTATTTCGAGAAGATTTTGAATGTTAATCTATTGTTACGAATTGCTGTTCTATTTGAAAACAGGTGAACTTATATTTAAATTTTAAAAACCCCCGACACAAATATTTCTTCATTTCTCTTTCCTACTCCATCACCAGACCCTGTTCATCATCTATCTATAACCTATTCATTGAGACCATTTCAATGAACCCAAACACGATACCTGTGCTGTAAGTTGGTAAGGGAGTTGGGTATCCTGCAAATTCAAGGTTACTATGTTCTTCTAATATCATTGAAGTAACAGAATACCAAATTCAGACCTGTGGAAGACGCTCAAATCCATTCATCAACTAGAAAAGAGCTGTTAATTTTCAAGCAGCAGAACCGATTTTGATAAAACATTATCTAAGAACCATTTCTAGAAAACTTACTTTCAAATTAAAAAAAAACACTTTCAAATCAGTTCACCCGTTTACGAGCTGCCACAGATGGACACACACATAAAGCGGTCAAACTTATAATACCACTCTTTTTGCGTCGGGGTAAAAAACAAGGTGTTCAATTAAATATATGGCAAATTCTGTTTAAGAATCATCACGGTGCGTTTTTTACCTGACCTTATCAACCCATACGGGACATGGGATCCTCACAGCATTAAAGCACAATGTTCAAAGAGCTACCCATCACATGATATAAACCCCTAATCACCCGCAATGCCCCCGAGACGAAAAGAATGGCCCATTGTTACCGGGAACACGGAACCTACGCTCTATATCTACCCTTTATGCCCAACAAGTCCGTACCGATGGTATCAACCCTGTATCGATGCGAAGTGTATTGAGCTATACGGGCCCGTGATATGTGATGTTCGTCTCGCTCGGCACAATAGGTGAGCGTTATTTCTGTTCGCCTGCCTTGACTCCAGACGCGGTCGGGTGTAAGTACCAAACGTCTGTGTTCCATGTTACCACTATCTACATATTGATTGTAAACATCGGTGGGCACGCACGATTCGATAAATTTCGTGTATCCGTGTGTTCTCGGTTTAGTGTCGGAATGTTTTGTGAATTTTGGCCGGCAGTGAATGGGTTTGGTCAGGCTTTTCGTTTGCGGTTGCCAGTCGAATAGTAAATCACTTTGCTAACACATGTTTTAGATATTTAGAGCATTTTGGACACCAGTATGCGTTGTAAATAGGTATCTACATATATTATGGATAAAATTAATTCGACGTGAATAAAGAGACGCACTTAAGATGCAACATATACATTTTAAAAAATGTATATGTAATGTATCCTTCTGCTCGACAGTCGTAGTGTTTGGTAATACCTCATTGGTCGTTAACGTTATCTTACTTCAATGTTGGCAAAGATGCAAGAGTGAGTCTAAACCACTCATGGTTGGTAACACAGCCATTAGGCATAACTACTCGGTAAATTCCTTTTGCAAAGGCATAGACAATTAAACAGTCTTCATACCTGATTAATTCACAGTTGGGATTGTGTCATTAAGGAATGTGCTAGTGCTGTGACATTAGCCGAAATAGACACGATTTTGATCGATGACTTCACTGTGCTGGCATTTCGGTTCTAGACATCTGTAGTTTGATGTTACTGGTCGGCTACAGGGGCTATTAATAACGATTTAGGAGTTAAGTTTGGTTAATACGCAGATTAAGTTGAATAAAATAGAATCGAGACATAATTAGGTAGATGAAATTATATACACAATAATCATCTAACTGTCCTAGATAAAATTCTAGCTAATCGCCTTTTGTACTGCCTTCACCTTAAACTTATTAAAATTTTGTAGAAACTAATTTATTTTTAGTCCAAGACTTTTCTTGTCACCGGTAAGAGTTTCAGATTAATTCAGCCCAAACAAAAGACGAAAGTCTAAACGTTGAACACTCGTAACTAAATTAACTCACTGAAGTAAAACCTTAATTGCAATTTTTCTTCATTACCTTATTGTGTTCAGGTGAGTGGAGGCACCACTTTGAGGGAAAAGGGGTTTTAATTAACTAATTTATTGTTACGTCAAGTAATAATATCTCAAGTTTCACCTACAAAGGGAGACAGGCGGCTATAAACAACAAATTGTCACAAAGTTCAAGAAATTGTGAAAGGGTTTTATAGAAAGTGGAACAGAGGAATTGTAAGAATATATTTTATGTTATGTCTTGAACTTGAAAGCTGGATAAAGTGAAGGCAATATAATTGAGACACTTCTAGGTAAATAACCTCATATATTATTTGGAGGGTTGCGAATAATTTGATAGAATATTTTTTTATACAGACATTATTATTTGTCTGCAAATATCCGTGACGGTTGAGAACCGTAGTATGCTTTAATAAGCATACTGGATTTATGTTTCGTAACACAAGTAAAGACTGGCTAAAAAATAAAACTATTGTGGTTTATATTTGAATAGTGATACGAAATATCTACATATAATAAAGAGCACAGGTATATCAAAAAGGTTTCTTACAAGCAGTTGGATAAGTGAACACAACATATTACTCAGAAAGCTCATTTGATGAACGTGCTCGAGTATTTGTTTCATTAGCTAAGTGATTCCACAAGACTCGAGGATTCGGGACCCCAATTACAGTTTCTTATTCGCTTTACTAGAACATACAATTTGGTCAATGTATTCAGGTAGTGATAAAGGGCGTCTGAGACGATGTGTGACAAAAATTACCCGCCATAGGGCGAGACAGGTAATTTTCTTCGCTGTCACAAGAAAATTTATTTGACGTAATATTATATGTACCGTGTGACGGGTCCCTAATTAATCTTGAGTCTGATACTGTAATATTTCGAAGCTTAACGCTCACGTGGATGATGCACGTTCGGCCGCAATAAACTTTGGTAAGTTTACATGCACATTTTAATAAAACTATTTTTGCCATATAAACACGATGCTAGCTACAATAACAGAGCGTCGCGACGACTAAATCTCCGCATATGAAAACGACGCATGGGTCAGTATATTAATTTCCGCTGAAACATATAAAATAAACAATACTCGTAATTTCGCGGCGTACTAATAACGTTATACGTAACAAAGTTGCTGAGAGGTTTATTTTCAAAGCAAATACGTCAACAATAACTGTTTGTAAGACGGTTCCTTGTAAACTCAATCTGCTTCGTACTTTCCACTAAGTAGTAAATCAGTGCGTGTTATGATCTATAGTGTTTCTTTCCTGGATATTCTATACACTTTAGAAAAGGGATGTTCTAAAATAGCCACACTGTTTATGAAAATAAACGCCATGTCATCATCAGTAAAAAAGTAAAGTGAATTTCCTAATATTTGTTATTGTTTAAAACACTCATGTGTTTTGGGACTGCACGACAGTTTGGGACATAAATGGATGAGCTGCGCTTGTGCATGGGCTGTTTAAGCAGTGAGTTTGACTGATAACTTCATCGTGCTACCAGCTGAAATCAATCCCCGGTGGATTTTATACTACTTAGTTTTGCTAGCTATTTTAATTTCACCCTGTATAAAGACTATGCGGGCAATTCAAATAACAAAACTGCTCACATTTCCCAATCTAGATTAAAAAGATATTAAAACAATAATAATAATTAATGTGCAAGAACGTCGCCCGCGTATTTCAATTATTATTTCTTATAGGTATACCCTTCAGAAAGATTGGTTCGTAATATTGACAAATTGGCCAATAAATGACGGGTTGCCAACCGCCAACCCTTCGTCTATCAATTACTCCGACCCTTTGCCGTTAGTTTTTTTTTACTTGAAAATAATTATTGGAGGAATCTAACTATATAACGCCTTCATAGAGTTTCTGGAAGAGCTGTTTTTAACAAAATATTACCTAAGGCAGAGCGGTGACTGAAAAGTTGTGTGGAAATCGGTTGTCATTGTATGGGCATGTTTTGCGGGTATGAGGAAAATCACGTGACGAAAATTTGACTATGAATGTGGATGGCTATAAAAGAGGGGACGACCAAAGAAACCACGGATGAGCTGTTTAAAAGATTTTAAAGCTAGAAAGGGGGTGACAACTGTGATGACGACTAATAGAGAAGTATGTCTGACTGCCAACCTTGAATGTGATGTGTTTGCGGATGAATGGAGTAAACTTATGCGTATATATCTGGTGTTCTGTGAGAGAAAGTATGCTAGGGAGTCCACTGTTCCATGTTAGTTTTAAATTAAATTATTGTCAACGTTGTAATTGTTCCTATGTTGATTAATGTAATTGGTGTTGTACTGTACCGAATTAACTATAAATACATAAACGTCAAAGTCAAATCATTTATTTCAAATATACCCTAAGTGAGGCAATTTTGAACGTCAAAAAAAAGAAAGTTGTATATGAAAGAAGACAAGAAGAAGAAATTAGTAGGTATGTAAACCGGGTTTTTTTTTTATTAAGTCCACCACTCAGATAATAAACACAAAAAATAATATATAATAAAAAAAATATTAAACACGTATTTTTTGCTTTTATCTTATTAATAAAAAATGGTTCAGATAAAACGCATTAAAATTGGGGAGTTAAGTTTTAAAACGCATTAAAGTTTGGGAGTTAAAGAAGCTCGCTACGTCACAAGTTAGTAAGTAGTATAGGTTTTAAAATTAGTTCAATTACGTATACATTAAGTTTTTATGACTGAGTAAGCCATAATAGGCACGCGTCGATTTATGCGTAATGCTATAGGAAAAGTGAAAACTTGTAATAATATCATTTTTTTTCACAACCCCAGTAATCTTCTATTTGTCGTCAAATATCTACGCAGTTTTGCCAACCTCAATAATAATATCTATTATCCTAATAAATGTTTTCGTCTTCCACACTTTTACTTTGATAGAAAACATGATAAAAGTTATAATAAAATCACCAATCAATTGATTGGAATCTAACCTCCTATAAATTAGAGTAAATTGACGCCATTCAATACCTTCGATTATCAAAATTATATTTTTTGTTAAAAGGCTATTTATCTTTATCTGTTTTCGATATTAGAAACTCAAACTCTGAAACATTGACATAACATTACGCCTTGTTTACCGGAAGGGTTGGGCAAAGATGTACCTATAGTACACCCACATTTTGGCAGTTACGTTTAAGTCCCATGTAATAGGGTGAGCCTATTGCTATCAACCGGGCGCAAATCCAGATTCTGACTCAGAAATTCCAGATAGAAGTGTGGTGGCATCTACAATCGCCACATGCGAACTACGTATCAAAGACCTGACGTCACACAACATCCTGACGTCACACAAATCCTGCATCGCGCAATTAGAGTTTACCGCGCGATTGACATATACTATACAATCTCCCAACTTCAACCTCTGGCAGTTGACCGCCAGACACGACACCCGTCTGGTCGGAGGATCCTCCCTTTTCTATGGTGGATGAGTGAACTTTACACCCTGTTCCTCATGCCCGTAAAGAATAATCCAATAACACTTTCCCCGACCTGGGAATCAAACTCAGGACCTCATGCTCAGCAGGAGCGTTTGCGACCACTAGACCAACGAGGCAGTACCAAAGAGGTTTATGTATCTGCTATACAGGATCCAATTAAAATTGTTAGCTAAACTTTCAATACGTGGTAGCTATCAGTGTCTGAGCACAATAAAATAATAGATTTTCGAAACTTATCATTTCAAGTAGATAACTACACAACCCGAGGTCGTTGACCCCGTAATCAGCTGTAGCACAGATGAATACAGATGGAACACTACGCAGTTTAGGTGTGAAACTACAAGTACGCGGTGTACCCGTCTTGTTGGGCCAATTCAGTGAGTGTAACATAGTCAGAAGATCTAAGAGTCACGCGATAGAAAAAGAGGCCGATCGTTGACCCTGTAATCGGGTGTTGTTACTTGAAGTTTGAGTTTAGAAAACCATTTTTACCTCATGCTTAGCAGTATCCCCTGAAGCCTTAGTTTTAGGGAAGGCCTTCTCTTCAAAATACGTTATTTTGAATCTTGATAACAGGAGACACAAGGATAGTATCTTTCTTATCAATCTTGAATGAGCTGATTTTACATCTCATTGTGAAGAACAACAAAAGACTCCCTTAGGTAACCTGATTTGATAACTTTTTGCTACTATTTTAAAGCTTCTTGTTGAAGCCTAACTCCCAGTTTTTGAACTGAGAATTTGAAGTGAAGAACTTGTCCAAAACTTCTTTAGAATTAAAAAAAAATGTTGATTTGTACAATTAGAAAAACATACATAACAACACAAGGATAAATGAAATATTGTACAAAAGAGTCACATTGAAGAGCGAACTGCTGTCTCCTGAACTAGGCGAAAAGAAATAAGGAGAAAGCCCGCGAAATTCAAAATTTATTTGCAAAAAACGTAAGCATTTTTAAATTTCGCGGGCTATAGTGAAGGAATCACCGGGTGTATTGGACAGAAATCCGAAGTAACACGAGTAAAAGGTTCTTTATCCTTGATCTAAATATGCTACCCGCGAGTTTGACATATTTTTTTATTATAGATACCTGAATGTCACCCAGGGGCATTTCCATTCTGGCTAGTGTGAACATAATCTATTTCAATTTTAGTAACTAGCATTTGTTTCAAAGGTCTTCCAATCGCTATATAATTTCTACTTAGTTGCCTAGTTAGTAATTTGCTAGCCAACGTTTAATAGAGGATAGCTCCCGTATCATAATTTCTTTCTTACCGTAAGATAGTGAGGGTCAAATTAATTCGTCGGAAAACTTCAGAGACGTGATGAGTATGGATATCTAAACGCGATAATAAAAAATAAAAAAAATGTTTTCTAAACTCATACTTCAAGTAACTACAGTCACAGATTAATAAAGATGAGAGACTCCGCAAATATATATATATATATAATAAGAAATCATTTAAATAAAAAGCGACTCTTGCTACGACACAATAAAGTACCATTCAGGTCACACAGCGCTAATTACCTAAAGTTATATTCACCTAGAAGTTGCCTCTTTTTCTATCACGTGACTCTTAGATCTTCTGACTATGTTACACTCACTGAATTGACCCAGCAAGATGGGCCCACCGCGTACTTGTAGCTTCATACCTCAACTGCGTAGTGTTTCATCTGTATTCATCTGTGCTACAGCTGATTACGGGGTCAACGACCGCGGGTTGTGTAGTTACCTACTTGAAATTATGAGTTTCGAAAATCAGTTTTTTATTGTGTTCAGACATCGATACTCACCACGTCTCTGAAGTTTAGCTAACAATTTTAATTGTTGTCTTTTACATAAACCTCTTTATGTAAAGGAGGCTTTAATAATTCAGTATCTTAACTAATATCATAATGAGAAAAGATTTAATTTTTTGTATGTTTGTTGTCTCAAAAATACTTAACCGGTTTAAGAAATTCACTTATAGACATATACACTTATATAGCTACATTATCAGCAAGTAACATGGGCGACTTTTTTATTTATTTTTAAATAGGGATCCCTGCGAAAATTGCAATAATGTAACCCAAGGTATCAAAAATTTGCCTATAAAAGTCACTATTTGATAACAGTGCAGGTGGGCGATGCGGAGGAACAAGAAATTTCACGCGAACCAAGTCGCGGGCAGAAGCTAGTAATATATATAATTATGTAGTAATATCGCGTTGCTTGATACTCATAGACTTTTTCAGCCGTGGCCGGTCTCCTTACGCAAATTATCTGGTTTAATTATTACAATTTTTCATAGTAGGTACCCGAATCATCAACCAAGCTATAGGTACCCACATCAAAAAGCGCTTTCAGCATCAGCCAACAGCAGTCCACTGCTAGACATAGGTCACTCTCATCCAGCTATTCAAAAAGCGCTTTAAATATCTGTAATTGTATCAAGTGCAATTATGCATGCGGTATGTAAATACACGTACATATGTACATACATAACGTAAAGGTGGTCGTTAGCGCTGGATTAGCTGGATGTCGCTCCATCGGTTTAATTGCGTCTAATTTAGTCTGTGTTTACTAAACTTGATGCTGTTGATACTGATCATACGATGTGGGTTAAAATGTTAAAGGTACCTACTTATATATATATACTTAGATTTTAAATTTAGTTTTGGGATATTCTTCTAAAAGATGATTTTTTGCGACCTTCATTTATCATCAGCTTACCTACGCGACGCGACTCTAATAAAACAGCTAAGTAAATTTCACGGTAGAACAATTGTTGCCGGTGTGACAAGTCGCACCAGTCTGCACGAGCTTTTATTTATTTATTTATTTTATTATTTATGTACACACAATAAAATACATAGAGATACGACATAATTATAATTATTATAATATAATATAATTATTTAATTGTAATTATTTTATTTATATGCTTTTTTATTTTTTTTGTTATCTACATACTTACTTTCGCGACTCTTAGGTATATATGTGTAAATAGTTCTTACAGCAGCGCTAGTCGTAAAATACTTCCATTAGCTTTACAATAATTTATATACTTATAACAAAAATTGCATGTAATTACAACGTGGATATCAAAATAATAGATTTCGTCCATGCGTCGGTCGGTAATTTCAAACAGCAACAAGGCAACAAAAATGCAGCTCTGAAACGGATTTTACCATGATTTTCGATGAGTGATCCATCTCGACTCAGCGTGTACCTACGACTCGTTATCGGTTGTTGTTACTACCGTCAGTACCGTCAACGGTTCGTCCCGGCCTCCCGTTCCCTAATGAGTGACAGCTCAATCAAAGCCACACGGATTTCGTGCAGCCGCGGCTGAATCAATATTTCAGTGTGTTTAAGTAGGCATAGGCAATTTTAGGCAGAGATTAGTATATTAAGGCAATAGATTTATAGATAAGTTGTGATTATTGTCATTTTGTAAGCAGCCCGGTGGATGTACGAATATTCGAATTTTCTTACGTTTTTTGCAATTTGTAGTGTAGGTCACTGTCAGGTTGTATCTTGCTCAAAATAAGATTCGCGACTATAACAGATATGTATTTACAGAATTATAATCACTACAATCATTCATACATATCTCTATAGATTTGTTCCATAAGAAATTTGTTCTAATGGAACAAATCTATCTGCGAATTGCAAAAAACGTAAGAAATTTTGCGGTCTATGACTGCGGATTCACCTTAAGGGCAAAGGTCTCTTCTCATAAGAAGAAGGAACGAGCATATAACAAATGAGGATGTTCTTAGCGTCTCGATGGAAATCAAAATTATGTCAGCCCGGAATTGACTACAAGTGAGTATAGCATTTGCAGTCCGTTAGTTTAACCTGTATGAGAATTAAAAAAAACATCTTCTTTGCTGATGGCGATTTAATTATGACATGCTCCGTGGTCAAAACGCAAGCTGGTGTTAAACTGGTTGTGGCTGAGTTTTGTGAATGCCAGCAACGCCATATACTGCTATACTAACAACTGTTTTTGTAATTAGAACGTTAGTTAGACAATTTAACAGGAAGTTGAATAAATTCAAATACGTTGTTACCACTCTTTATGTAAAACAATCTCTTACTAATGCATCATGTCTTTATCTAACCCAGGCAGTTATGAGTGAAACAACATTACCACCAACATCTAATTTACCATTTATAATGGATGTGTGTCCAGGTAATGGAATGTTCTAGCAAGCCCATTGTTTACCATCGCTAGTGCTGCCTATTGCCATCAGCTGTTATGACTTATGAATAGCCGTTGCTCCATTTTCATTACAATTCTGATCTCTCCATTAGTATATATTAGGTACGTTACGTAAACATTTAAATATGTTCTAGGCTTGCAAAACTATGCGCGTGAAGCAAAATTTTACAGAACAGAAGTTGCGTGTTTGTAGATCATACCTACTGTGAGTTAATTTCCACGTAAAGTATTGCGTAAAGACAGCGAAACACTTTGCAACACACCTCATGAACATAACCAAAATATACTTTAAGTGCTCCCGTACGTTAAACGATATTCGCTCACAGAGTTGCACCGAAAAATGCTTCTTCATCATAATTTATGCATCGCGAATATTACAAATCTCTCATGCATTATGAGATTTAATGCTGCTCGGTACAGTGCACATGAAGACGCTGAGAGAGCGTAACAGCTACACACGACAATAGCGTTATCAGCATGAACCATTCAATACTCACGTGCGGCCCGTATGACGGTATGACGTTACAGGATATCAAAAGCTTGTTCAACGTTGGTTAATCTCACCGCACCGACGACTTCGCAACGCGCTTTGTTGCCAATTGTTTACTTTACATTCTATTTTGGATGTCCATCATCTGGGCATTGTTAGCGTGTGTTTACGCCGCGCCGTGAGAGGACCGATTGAACGGGCAGCGCCTGCGGCCGAGCACGCCTTTTGTGGGCGGTATTCACCATTACAGAATAAACTATCTTGGATTTTTCTCGATACATATCCATTGTAGGGACTATTTGGCGCTAACTAAACATAAAATTTTACGACTATATCATTAAAACATCATGATACTGCATGAGCATTCCAGCTTTAACAGGATGGAAATTCAGACAGACGTAATCACGCAGTGCATTCCGATGTGTATAATTAAAGTAAATTCAACATGTAGTATCAATGAAGTGGCTCGCTCAAGGGAACTCAGAAATAGAACTAAGGGGAAACGAAATGCTACTGAAAGATGTGAATCGGCTAATAATACTTCGTGATTGGATCAAGATGTTGCTCCAATCATAGCAAATCTCTGCAAACTAACTATGTAAGTGGATGGATATGACATAACGAGACATAATATTATGAAAATCTGATGAATGCGAAATATTTAAAGGATGTTAAGATAATCTGCACAATATAATACAGTTGTAATCTAGAAAATGAATATTCAAAATACATACGTTTTACATTTACATAATTATAACGACAAACGAATCAATACCGATGGTGATGATGTCAGTAACATTTTGTTTGACTTAGTATATTAGCCATAGTTAATAGATGAAATCCATGTTTTCGCCACGGCTAACATAGCTTTAGATTTTTTCTATGAACATTACACAACCCCATGAAACGTGAGTCACTGCGAAAAAGATCTTGTTCATATATTTGCTTTATATCACGTTGACTTTTATGATTTTAGTAGCTAGTATAGTGTGGAATATTGTTTGAAAGACTTGGCTTCATACTTTTAACCGAAGGATACGTCCTGATTGATTCATTGCCTGTTCCTAGAACACGTGGATTTTATTAGGGCTTTTATAAGTCAGGTTTTTTCTAGAAATATTTCTTGCATTGCGAATCTTGCAATTTCACAGAAGTTTTTGCAGGTACTAAAAATATTTTATTGAAAGATTGTAAGCTGAAATAACTATTGCAATCAACACCCGTCACATTATGATAGAAAGTTCCCCTAAATCTGTCGATAAGTTATAGTAAAGTTTATTTTTATTTCAAAAGAAATTCAGAAAAGTTGAATGACAGAATGTTTTCCGTACATTAACAATGGTAAGACCACGAATGTTATTCTAAGACGCTGGCATCTGTGTGTTTTCAATAATGCATTTAAATTGATTGATGACTTCTGATAAAACATTAGTCTGTAAAGATAAATCTTGTTTCTATCAAACTTTTTTTTACCCGTCATTCTAATGTACAATTCCGTTTTTACAAATGAAAATGTCGGAATTGGAGCATAAAATCCGTGTTTTTTTTTGTCAATAACGACAATACGAAAAATATAAACAACCATACAGGTCCATATAGTATGTAAACAAAGGTTTTTGAGTGAACCCAGTAAAGCAAAGCGCACGGTAATTAAGTTTGCAAACCTTAGCATTTGGCAGCGTGCCGACGGACTCCAGCGAACTAATAGAGAGCTGGTGGTCGCTCGCATGCCTGTACCAACGACATTTTGTTTGTGATTGTACACCACGCACCCGATGGGATTCTGTCCAACTGTGCTGTTTGTGCAATCGATTTTGATTAAGTGCTATGTGGACTCAGCTAAGGTTAGAGCTGTGGTAACTAGCTGCCAGGAGTTTCTGAAAAAGGGTTGGGTATATTTGTATGTTTTATTGAGTTAGTAACTCGTGTGTTTTTCTTGAAACTTTGTAAAAGGAACGACAACGTCAACGAACCTATTTCGAATATATCTGTATTACTATTGTTTGTAGTGTATATTCAGGATTATGTACCTTTAAATTTGTTTTGGTATCGTCAGAGAAGTGCCCATTCTGAAGACACTGTAAGGATAGTTCAAGACCTTTGCACCAATTCATAAATCCTCGTCTTTCAGTGAGTTCCTAATTTCCAAGTACCTGCCTGCATAATCAACAACACCTTCTTCTCCATAATTCTAAAGTGTATAAGTTTAAATCATTACGTAGTTCATTTCTGGTTAGTCCCTAAATGTAAACACCGGTACAGCCGACCGCTCGGCATATGTTGCTTCAAGGTTACGGAGATTTTTCATTCCTCGTTCATAATTTACTTCAGCCTGTTTCGATTGTTATGATACTTGATTTATCGAGTGCATATTTTGTTTCGACGAAAGCTCTCCGTAGAGCGGGGTTGCCATGAATCATATTAACGGTCGGTCGGTTGGGATAAACATTTTTTTTGGCCAATGAAAAGGTCAGAACTGTGTGTTCGATGGGATATTTTTCCCTTCATATAGTTTTTGGTATTCTTTTGGGGGACTACTATGGAGATTAGTTCAATAATTTATTGCAATTAGTTTATGAAAACTTTTAATGAACTGTGTCCTTTGGTAAGGTGAACTTGACATTATAAATATTTTGGTGAAAGAAATATCCTAATTTTATACAAACCCCTAGCAGTGGAAAAGTAGGGCATACAATTCATCCTTTTCATTTAATTTTTCGTCTCTCTTTTAATTTTGATTTTTCATTTCAATTAGATTTAAATTCATCTTAAGTCAGTAATTTACTTCAACGGTTTCCTTCAATCAAATCAACCAATCAAATCATTATATTTCCAGATCATACAATCCAATTTGTTAGTAATTACACATCTTAAACACCAGTGCTGGTATATAATAATATTTGGCATACTAGTAATGTCAAAACAATCAATAATAATGTCAAAATCATAACTATAATGTCGCAATCACCATTAATAATATCAGCATTATAATTATAATGTCGAAATCACCATTAATAATGTCAAAATCCCTAATAAAATAATAATCAAATATGCAATAATTTCTTAAATGTTGGTTTACTATAGGATCTCGTCTGCCTAACCTTTCGTGAAAAATAGGCGTGAAGTTACGTTATGTTATATTTATTAGAAAACACGTGGTTTGTTTCAGCACCATAACTAAACAAAGCCTCAAATATATATAAGGGTCATTATAATAGTCTGCGTGAAAGGGCTCGCAGAGCATTTATTAATACATTAATTAACGACTTACGAACTAAATCAATTTTTTCTAATTTATTAGAGAGCTTTTGTTAATGTATCAACTGTGGCCATGCGTCTATATTAACCGAATGGTAATTTACGGAGCCATACAAATATCTCTGGTATTTCTAGTAGCTATGTTTATTAAATAAATTATCCAAATATAGATTTAAACTAGCGACCCGCCCCCCTGCTTCGCACGGTTTTACGACTAGATGAAATCGAGATTTCTTTTTTATAATATGTAAGTTTAATAATAATGTTAGTACCTGGTCGACTGAGCTCTGGTCGACTGAGCTCTGCTCGGGTGAAAATAGAGAATGCTCATTTAATAGTATAGGATAGTTCATAATAATTTCATGTATAAGTGTGTACCACTTCATTCCATGTTGTCATGATCGTAGGTACTTACTAATTCCATGCTGCCATGTCATTATTTTAAGGTAGACATCTTGTTCTTAACTTTGGGTGACCGGGCTCTGCTCGGGTGAAAATTACGGAGAAAACGAATTTTTCCAGTTATGAGACCTAGCAAGATCGATTTTTCGCCCTCGTAAACACCAATATTCCAAATTTCACCGAAATCGTTAGAGCCGATTTCGAAAACGTGATTACAAATATATATATATAAATACACAAATATTGCTTGTTTAATAGCATAGGATATAGGTACACATAAACCTTCCGGAATAAATTCTCTAAGTGATGGTGAAAACTGCATCAAAATCTTTTGCGTACTTTAGAAGAACAACGCAGTTATACATACAGACACGAAAACCTCCTTCGATATATAATATGTATAAATTACACAATTTTAATAATAAACACAATTACCGTTAAAACCGTAATTTTCCTGAACCAACAAGAACTGCCGAGTCCGCACTAAAAACCCCAAAACCCTTTCAGAATTTGTTTTGTAAATAACAATTATTCCACTTAGTGAAGAAGAAAAACAGATTAAATTGCTCATTACCTCGCATCGTAAACCTAAATACGAACTCGTCCAACTGCGAAGGTATCCAGTTAAAAGTTACCGCGATGAATCACTAAGTTTTACTCTTATAAATAAAACACGGTAAGGTTGGAAATTGAGATAAATCTGTTCCAAGCGAGAAAGCCGCAATAGATATCGTCAATTAGACAGAAACTCTATTATTCACAGGGTTCTGTACTAAAACGAAAACACATTTAAATGTTCTCAACAAACTCGAATTTATTGAGCGACAAATTAATGAATATTGCTTCTAATTTTTCAGATGGTCTTGAAGAACAGATTAGGGTAATAACGTCGATAGTAATTTCTTTATCTTTTAGCTTTTCCTCCTAATTGGCTAATCTACTAATATTATTAATGTGAAAGTTTATATGTTTGTTACTCAATCACGCAAACATAGCTGAATGGATTTGGATAAAATTTGGCACACAGATAGTTTAGAAGAAATAGCTTAGTCATCTCAATTACCTCTTTTCCTTTGAATTTGTATCCTTTTATATACGAGTGTAAGTATTATATAATTTACTATAATATATAATTATAGTAAATATGTATGTCCGTGTATTATAAATTTCTAAACTATATATTTACTTGTATTTATTTATAATTCATTGTTGTCTTTTTAATATTTTTTATTATTATTATCTCCTCTAAATCGGAGCACCTGCCATCTTATCTCTTCACCATCCTTGGTTGACTCGTAGAGAATGCCTAAGGCATTAAGTCCGCCTTTGTACCTTATTGTGTGCGAGAAGTTTAAATAAACAAAAAAATAAATAACCTGGATACTGTTTACTCCGGTAGTACTTTTCCGTGGGATAATTTCCAAAATCTACGCGGGCGAATCCACTGGCAAAAGCTAGTTGGATCTAAACTTTGTTAATAGGTTGCTATGTTGAGTTTTGTCTGGACGATGTCTTGTTATCGGATGTAATTCTGGCTCCAGACTTAGCTGGCCGTATCTTTAATTGCTCAACGTCGACGTTACTGATGGACGCTAGGGCATTGAACCGACGCTTTAGGCTTTTCATGTGTATTCGGTGATCCATAATTAGACTTTGTTCTGAATTAAGTAAATAAATAAATATTAATTTAAAGCAAAACAACTCATTAAAATAAACCAGTTATTGGTTATTCTATTTATGTTGTTTCGAAATGCATTTAATTTATTACTTTACACTGATGTTCATTATTATTGTAAACATGATTTGACCTTGATTTTGATTGATTCATTGAATCAATCTAAGTACATAGATTTTGTGGATTAATATCCTTCCACAAACTGCCACAACCTGTATCCGATAATTATGATCGATGGGGATTCATTCTCTCTTTTGGGACAAAATGAAATTCAATATAGCTTGGAAATATTTCAATAGACTACGATTAATTTTATATTCTGTATGATTAGATATTAGTTTCAATAAAAGAGACCGTTTCTGGTCAAAGGGAATGTTTCACTGAAAGTACATTATTACTACACTATGTTAAAGACTTGAATTGTTTGTTTCAAAGAGACCGTTCGGAATTTAATGTTTCTTTTATGGCGGTCCGAGATATTCTAAATTGGCAAGACCGAAGACAGAGGAATATTTTCTAAGATTCGTTCAAATTAGTGTCATTTGTTATAATAAATAGGATCTGTTTATGTCAGTGACAGTTGATAGTTTATTTTGGCTTTTTATTTTAAAAGTACCTGGGCGAAAATAGAGAATGCTCATTTAATAGTATAGGAAATTCATACTAATTCCATGCAGCCATGATAGTACATCCTAATTCCATGCTGCCATGATAGTAGGTACTTACTAATTCCATGTTGCCATGTCATTATTCTAAGGTGTCATTATTCTTGTTCTAAACTTGGGTGACCGAGCTCAGCTCGGGTGAAAATACGGAGACAACGAGTTTTCCCAGGTATGAGACTTAGCTAGATCGATTTTTTTACTTTCAGCGAAATCGTTAAAACCGTTTTCTAGAACGGTAATCACGTTCTAGAAAACGGTTATAACGATATATATAAATGTATAACCATATTTGTATAAATATATACAAATATTGCTCGTTTAATAGTACAGGATAATACGAGTCTTGAAACAAGTAGGAAAATAAGAAATTATTCTTTGAACTGTAATTTTATAGGAAGAGTCGGTTGCCAATGTAATAAAACGGCAGGAAGGGGTGGCTGTATAACATTAACGATGAAAAACAGTCAAGTGCGAGCTTAATAAATTAAGGTTCAAACTGTGAGGGGCCTACCAGGCGATATTTTATACGTTCGAGATCGTCGGGCGCAGGAAGCTTGTGAAGTTTACATTATTTTGTTGCCTGTGCGACAAACTTTTTGCAGGTCTTGTCGTCTGCGAAAGGCTTTTAGTAATAGTTGGGACACGATAAAAAGTTTACAAATACCAAATAATTCTCTTACTGATCAAAATTCATGTTTGAATGTCAAGTGCCTAACTTTCATTCTGATTTCTACGTCTTGCATATTGTGGAATTGAGTACATCCATCTGGTATCAATGACATCAAGAGAACCCTAAACCACATGTCAATGATCTCAAACATTAAACCAAATTTAAAACAACGATCTAGTATAATAGTCGCTATTACTCTTGAATAAGGATGAGAGCACATATAACTAGATGACGTGTCGTCGACCGCTGAATGTCTTGAAAAGCGGCCAAATGGATGTCCGACCTCGGCTTCCACTAGCGTTGCCGGAAACATATGGTGTGAACAAAAATGTCGTGTAAACAATTGAATATTTGAAAATCACATATTGGCTTAGTACAATCGATTAAATTATTAATAGCCTACTTGATTGAAAGCGTACGCATCGGGAGTGTGCGCGAATATATTGTATGAGGAGAAATAGTCTTTATATCTATAGTATCATCGCGGATACTGGTGGTAGACCAGATTTCAACCTTATTAGGTATTAAGGTCATAAGGGTGAAAAGTATTCAACCGCCATTGTCATTGGTTGTACATACTTTTTTCAACTATAGCACTCATGATTTGTCAATAATTCAGAACTATAACTTAGTTCAACTGTTCCTAAATAGGGTGAAACTTTCTACTATGCCCTAATAAAGGCTTGTGCAGACCAGCGCTACCTGTCCCGCGACGCGACACCGGTTATTGTTATACTGTGAAGTTTTCTTAGAAATTGTATTGTTCGTGTCGCGTCGCGCGACAAGTCGCGCTGATCTGCATAAGCCGTTATACAACAAAAATCTGCTACGGACTTTACTATGTGCAACCGTCAAAGAAGGTTTATTTCCGGTAGTTAACTCGTGCAACAGCCAATTTGTATTCCTCAAGAGTGGTAATTAGCTCCTTAATTACTTTACAGCATTTGTAGAAAGACAGAATTCTACTTCAGGGATTTTCAAGTTGCGGTGATAAGTTTGTTTAATTTAGATTTCATTGTGTTTTATTTCAAGTAACGTTTCATTGTGCTTGATTCAAACTAGGAACTGGACTATTGGACCCTAATTCGAACTTGGAACTGGTCTGTTGGGTCCTAATTCAAACTTGGAGCGGCCTATTAGTAGTAGAATTAGAATGAATTGGACATAAAATTGTAAATCAGTTGCCACAAACATTGTTTGACCTTTTGCCCGTTGACTTTAAAAAGTCGCATTCATTACGTCTAGCTAGATTGAAGCCGATATCAAAGAGTCGAATGAAATATTAAAGCCCGATCTGCATAGGATGGCTGGCAAAGTCATGTCGCTCAAACTAGAATCACAAAGGCCTGTTGTGTTCTATCCATGTTTTATGTGCGTAACGAAAATAAAGTAGGTTCTACATGTGCTGAACGGATAGTTCTGTCATATATTTGGATCTGTATTCGAAAGTTGGATTGTGAGTAGGTAAGTACTCGTACTATTATATTTTATTCTGTACAGTTGTATTATTATATTCGCAGCAAAAAATATTTTATTAATCATAATCATTTATTTGTCAGAATATGGTAAATTATATGGTCTTAAGTTTAGTTAATGGTATCATCACATTCTGCCAAGTGTGGCGTGCAAATATTAGGTGCATAATATATTTATTTTATTGAAGGAGAAAATGAATTTTCGTTTGTTTATATACCTATTATTAGCACTCGTTGCGTGTTTTGTTCCTATTAAATAGAAAAATATCGTATACCGTTTTTATGCTGTGAAACTATGTAAGTTTCGTTACTGGTAGCATATACAACCAGTCGTAATTTCAACGGATAACTTTTGGTCTTTGAATAACATCCAGAAGTCCAAACTCAAGGTCTGCCAACGAGCAATGGCGCGCAGTATACTAGGCGTTACATTAAGGGATCGTGCTCGAAAGACAATACTGCGCTCCAAAACAGAGATAGCTGGCGTGAATCAAGCCTGCCCAACTTAAAGGACTGAGCAGTATGTCTGCCGCATGCTCGATAAACTGTGGGCTCAATTAGCAAATTAGCACAGAATTGGTACCCTGAGACAGTGAGGCGGGGTCGCGGCAGACCACGTAGGAGATGGCAGGACGAGCTGGATAGGTTCCGTCAAAACTGGAAGGAGGACGCGCGAGTTCGCGAACGATGGAAGGAGTGGGGCCTTTGCCCAGAAGAGGAACAGCGAAGGCCAGTAAAAAAAACAGTTGACACGTTGGTTACCATTGTAGATCTTGGCCCGAAATGATAACAGTAACGGAAATGTGTGATAGGGTGTCAAGTTGTCAGGAGAATTCTTGCCAAACAAACATCACATTGATCTTTGTTTGTTCATGCGATCTCGATTGTTCCCTCCATGAAAATAAGCAGAATATTCCCACTGGTTCGTAAGTAAACATACTATCACTCAAGTGCCACTACTGGTAACAAGTCATCATCTCCTGATCGTTGTTCGTTTTTCATATAAACGGGATGTTCGGTCAGACAGACACTTCAAAGAATCTTGTTTTACATGCTATGTCGAGATACTGCTTGTTATTAAAAACTTCTTGATTTTTCGTCATAAATATTTATTAATATTTTCACAGTTTGTTCGGTTTTGACTTTGGTTTTGATGATTATGATGTGCGTCTGAAACAGTTAGATTTTTTAAGTTTCCGTAATAATAAGATTCATAAAATGGTAGGTACTGTTCTTCAGAATACTAAACTTATTTTAATTAATTAATTTTAGGTAATTTATTTTAAAATTAAGGCGGGGTTATCCGAATTTGCCTGTTTTAGAATCAATTTTAAATAGTTAAATTTGTGTATTTAGGTCCTGATTTTTTATTTATTATAGATACATCCTTGTTGGAGGGAAATTAAAGGTTCAAAATACGATAAATTTAAATTTTCTCGATAAATAAAAATCCGAAACAAGGTCGATTTCAAAACCATTTTTCATCTCATTTCCTAATTACAGCACAAAATAGTATGAAAATTGCATGTAGGATGAGGTAATATTTTCAAGGGAAATTTAAGGTTGTTTTTTTTTTTTAATAAACCAAAAAATAGTAAATCAGGCTTAATCGGCTCGCGCTCAGAGTCCTGCGGGACGTCATCGAGGGTGGACATGTGTCAAATTTTTAAAAATAAGCTCTCTCTGCCGTGCTTAAAAAAAAATCTAATAAAAGAAGAACACATTAGATATGAAATTGCGATAGCTCAAATAAAAAAAACTCGTAATTATATTGCAGTTTTAATTCATAATATTGTTTTCGAAAGTGTGATTTTTGTATGTGATATGATGACGTTGAATTGTCATCTTAAATTAGTGACAGATTATTATCGATAAAATTATACTCAAGTGTGAGTCGTATATCATTTTTATCGGCGTTTATGAAGAAGTTTTAATAAAACACATATTTCTAAGTTTTTTTAATCAGATTCGTTCATGTTACTATATTCACTCTCCATCGAACTGTGTTTGCTACTATCATATCTTTAATTAATAAACACATAATATACAATGTGTCCGGTTGTCGGTTGTATATCAATATTTAAAACAACTTTCACTCTGGCAACAACAATGAAGATTAGAAATAAATCACTGTGTCAAACAAAAGTGCTATACGACCAAATGTATGGAACACGATAAAAATCGTAATGATATTTTTCGAGTAGCGGAGCAAATTAGCAACACACGATTTTTTTATTGCATCCGTGATTTTATCGTATTGGCTCAGTGTGAACAACTACGTATATGTATACGAAAAAAATGTTGTTCTAAAATGTCGATGTCCTAAAATAATAGATTCGATAGCTGTAGCAGTAGGTACGTCCCTTGACAATAAAGTACGGCAATTGTTACTTCATATGTAGCTGTCAATATTTACGGAGCTTCATGAGTGGTGGGAAACACCCAAAACAAAAGAATATGGTCACAGAATAAGCGAAACAGTTAAACAAATTTTAGCCCATACTAATTAAAAAAAAAAAAATATATAATAAAAAACTCAAATTAAAGATTTTTTTTAAATTCTGTCACTGACGGGGATAAATGGGGGAAGAAAGTTTATATGGAATTTCGCAATTCTTGTCTTAAATTCACTTACTTGATAAAAAAAAGTGGTCAAGTGCGAGTCGGACTCGCCCATGAAGGGTTCCGTTCTAATATTTGAGTTGATTGAATGAAAGGTAAATGGCGGTTTACGATTTATGTCGTATTAAAAAAAAACTACTTACTAGATCTCGTTCAAACTAATTTTCGGTGGAAGTTTACATGGTGATGTACATCATATTTTTTTTTTTAGTTTTATCATTCTCTTATTTTAGAAGTTACAGGGACACATTTTACCACTTTGGAAGTGTCTCTCGCGCAAACTATTCAGTTTAGAAAAAAATGATATTAGAAACCTCAACGTCATTTTTGAAAACCTATCCGCAGATACCCCACGCGTATGGGTTTGATGTTTTTTTTTTTAGTTTCAGTTCTAAGTATGGGAACCCCCAAAATTTATTGTTTTTTTTCTATTTTTGTGTGAAAATCTTAATGCGGTTCACAGAATACACCTACTTACCAAGTTTTAACACTATAGTTCTTATAGTTTCGGAAAAAAGTGGCTGTGACATACGAACGGACAGACAGACATGACGAATCCATAAGGGTTCCGTTTTTTGCCATTTGGCTACGGAACCCTAAAAATCACTGTCAGGCAACGTACAACCTACACTGCTGGGTCTAGAAGCATGCAATTTTGCACAAGAGTTCCTTTTATAACGAACGAAATTACGACTTTGGTATTTTCTATCAAAACTACGTTTTGCGTGACTTTTGAACCATTGCAATACCCAACCCAGTAGAACCATTGCAATTTCAAACTTTCACCTTACTACCGCAAAGCCACTGGTTGGTGGCTTGATACACTAACTGAGTCTTACATATTATTCCAGACTACTCCGGCTATCACTAAAAAATCCCTTGTACAGTTTGTCCACTGGATTTATCATTAACAGTCACATAACCATAGATATTTATTTTTATTAAAACCATAGATGGCAGAAGAGGTCTAAATTTCATGTTTTTCTTTGTACGTTCTACGAACTATCCCATAATACTACTATATCAAAATGTAAAAATTTTGTTTCTTTAATTAATAAAATGAATTGATTGTTACAACACAGCACATTAGCCGATAACGACACCGAACCGACATCGTCACGATATCGCCAGTCAGATGATCGGATACGTTTAGTGCCTACCAAACGGTTATATATTATGTTGTTTTTGTCACCTATATCGTCGCAGACAGCGACCGAAGCCGATATCTGCATTATATCTACCGGTGAAGACACAGTGCGGTGAGAGTAGCGGCATTCTTTCACTTGAACACACTTTTTCGCACCGACTTCGAGACGTCAATACTTAGTAGGTAGATACTGTGGTTGTTTGGTGCGTCGCGATGGTCATCGATATTCACCAATATCATCGGGCAGATAATAATAATATCGGTATCGAATCGATGTCAGTATAGCTGCCGACATATCGGTATCGGGTTGGTGTCGTTATCTGTTATTAATGTGAAAACACCCATCAAGTACACAGGACATTTTAAGTAATCGTTTTATTTCACTACACCGTAGGTCCCATAAAATGAAAACTTATGGAAAAAAATCGAACCTAAGGAAAACTAGTTTAGTTGATCAACTGCAAATATTTTATGCTGTGCCATGGATTTTCCGCGAAATGGTCGGCAGTGCATCGTAAATAAATACGTCGCTCTGCAATTGGGGGGGCGGAGGTAGCGTTTGAAAGGCCCACCGGCCCGGAAAACCTAGCCTTAATTAATACATTTGTACATAAACTAGATCAGTTTGGACGGCGATCCCCAAACTAGGCTTTTGCTGTACCTATCTTGGGGGTAAAAATTCATGTGTTTTCTTTATTCAGTTGGGATAAAAATATATAAGCATTTTTATTCGAAATCGCTGTCAGTCTTTTTTTTCAGGATGTTTATAATAACTATTCTATTTTCCGCAGTATTATGTTGCCTGGCTGTTGTAACTTAACATACCTACTGTCTCATTTCCATAATAATACCTACTTTACGTATTTTTATTTTATTGTTTACTAGAAACAGAAATATTTAATTTTAGCACAAATATGTTTAGTTACGGTGGATAATGTAAATGTAAAGATAAACTCGAGAGCTTGATGCACGTGTTATCACGCCCATGTTTTAGAAGCATGTGCATCTAAACACTTGAACGGCTATTATGAGCACGTGTCTGATTCTAGTGGCAAAACACTAATATATTGTAAAGTGGATTATGAAGCTTGGTTGCAGGAATGCACGTTTGTATGGTAGCATGTGTATTGTGTACAGAAACATGTTACGTATATGTTTGTATGTATATAATTTGTATAGGCATTCAAACTCGGTGCATACGTACGCAATTCCATTTCGTAATTATGGTCTCAGATAGATTATTTCTGGACAATTTACCTGCAGATTCTGATTCATGTAATGTGTATATTTTGGATATAATTGACTTGTTAAGATTATGTTCGCTTTGTAATAATATATTTATAGTTACTGTTACCGTTGGCCTATATTATCCCACTGCTGGGCAAAGTGTACATGACCACAGATTAGTACAGATAGTTCATTCCGCGAAATAATTTATATTCACCTAGAAGTTGCCTCTCTTTCTATCGCGTAACTTTTATATTTTCTGACTACGTTACGCCCACCTAAATTCGACGAGTCGAGCCCACCGCGTACCTACTTGTAGCTTCATATCTAAAATGCGGAGTGAATCATCTGTGCCATGAATTCCAGTGCTTGCGATTCAGTGCGACACTGGTCGTATTTATAGTGATTCATACATAAAATTGCCAACGTTTTGAATGAAAAAGCAGAAGAATACATACTAATTCATTCCTTAAATGGAACTATAAACAAATCATTCCCAACTTACACTCAACTAAACTAATATCAACTTTTAATTAATTACACATAAGAAAGAAAACTTGAGCTGAACTTACAGAAGCTAATGAAATAGGAATGTAAAGCAAAAGGAAATGAAGCGTAAATGGATTCGTTCCACTTAGACCTTAGAAACAGAACCAGGCCACAACCCCTTGCGGGGTATTTTATGATGCGCCTTAATCCTGTCCGTAGATATTGTCTCTTCTGGGAAATGCCGAGCAGTTTTTTTTTTTTTTGCTATTTGTAAAATGAAGGTAACTTTTCATATCAATTTTCGTATTTCTGAAAAGAAAACCATTTTATTAACAGACTGATTACATTAAAATAGCAACATTTAAATTGATTAGAAAATCAGGTCAAGTGCGAGTCAACCTGCGCCCTCATGGTGGTGCGATTTAGGTACTAATATTTATGTAATAAAAGAGAAAAAAAAAAAACATACTAAGAATTTCACCGTAAAATTGAGGAAGAACAAAAATAATGATTCCTTTAAGCCTTGGTTTTGAAAGAAAACGGGGAACCGTCACACAATAACGGATTTCAAAATACAGTGCGTTTCTTGACACCTTAATGTCAAATATTGGTGAAAATTACAGATTTTCATGACGGCCGTTATAATTAAGCCTAGGCTAGGATCGTTATCAGCGCGATAAGCCGAGGTGGACCGAGCAGTGATCCTATACAGGGTTATTAATAAAACATCAACAACCTTTTAAGGGATCATTGTACTCGTCATTATGAACAACTTTTAAAAAGATCAGCTGTTCCCTACATTTTGACGAGTTATGCGAACATAAATATAGGGAACAGCAGATTTTTTATTCGTGATTTCAGGTTTGGTCCCATAGTAATAGTGGTTCATAATGAGGAATACAATGACCCCATAAAAGGTTGTTGGTGTATTACTAATAACCCTGTATAAGTGGAGGTTGTCGGGTGATGTGGCTCACGCTGCGCTCGGCGCTTGACGTGACAACACGTCGTGTCCCGGTTTGCAACAAGTCAATCGTCATCCTGAGGATGCCTCATTGAGAGGTGAAATACGTGTTGATTGCTTACAGGGTTCTTTATGACTCTTTAAGAACAGTTAAGCGGATTAGGTTACTAAATATACGTGATCTATTGTATTTTATAATGGATTTCCGCAAAGTCACGCCTGAGTCAATTAACTATATTGTATGGGTGAAAACCCTAGGATAGTTTCCTTAGGTTTTCTGTCTTTTCACTTTCAACTGACTACGTTTTACGGTTCAAGAAAAAATATCACGTACCTAAGCGTATGTTGTAAGAATAACATACTCGTATTTATAAAAACTGCCAAATTCTGATGCTACCTATCGTAAAGAAAAAATGGTGTAATAAATCAAAGAGAAGTGTTGTTTATTTAAAGAGGGAACATTCTGCCGTCGTAATAGATCGCCCCAAGTTTTTATAACAAAGGGACGACCTTTTCGCTTGATAAAAACTTGGGACGTCCCTAAACGGGAAGAAAAGAAAAGTAATTATCTCCTGGTTTACATCAAATATTCTCTTTTTCAATAAATATTACGATTGATTCATCTTTTTTTTACTTAGTTTTGTCTGTGGGAATTCAGGTAAATTGTTTACACTTTTAAACATGAGAAATATAAGGTACTACAACACAGAGAGAATGACAAGGATATTTTTTTAACCTTAACTTAAACAACCTGAAAAACTTTGGGCAGGTGACATCTTGTTTAAAGTAACAAACAAATAGGTAGACCATAAGTAGATTCATAAACTTGGAGATATAAGATATTTTTTTGGATTACCCGGTATTACGAGACGTTTCACTTTTCAAAACTTTTCTTATTATATACGAAAAACTAAAATTGCCTGAGAAAACTTAGTAAATCAACTCGTATTGTTTTGATGTCTTGTTGGAAACATGGAGTTTATAACTCAAAAATATTATCTACTAACTTCGTCAACAAAACGTGTTTGCAGCCAGTTTTTTTTTGTTAACGTATTTTTTATTTACACGATGTTTTAATAAAGGTAACTTTAGCGGGTGCTGCGACCACAACAGTTTTAATGGATGAGATAAAAAACTTCAACAATCAACGCGAAATGAATTCATGAATTTTGTTTTATTCTAACCATTCTCGAAACTGAAACCATAATTTTATTTAAAAAAATCGATAGATACATAGATCGAGAAAATGTTCAACGTTTTTGTGAAATATCATGGTGATGGTGTTTCAGAGGCGAAATAATGCCGATGAAAAATAAAATAAAAGCATTATGTCTTTTAACTTCTTAAATACAGTACAGCTTCCTAACTTAACTTTGAATTTTTTACCTACAAAACTAACATTACCGGTGCCTTCTCTAAAACATTTTATCAGTTTCACTGAAACGTATCTTTGAATAAATAGAGTTCAGAATAGTGAGTCTCATCTCACACTCTCGGTGCATACGGGAACCTAAATAAGTTAGTAATGAACTGTGGCGGCATCTACATCGCCACATGCGAACAACGCATCAAAGACCTGACGTTCACATAAATCCTGCATCGCGTAAATAGAGTTTACCGCGCGATCGATATACATACAAGCTTCCGACTTCAACCATTGGGCAGTTGCCCGTCAGACACGACACCGCCTGGTCGGAGTATCCTCCCTTTTGTAAATAGGATGTGTGATCATTACACCCTGTTCCAATCGTCCGACTGAACAGAAACTGATACTTGTTTGAAAGTTAATTAAGAAATTTTACAAAAAAAGGTATACAACATAGCTTCTGCCCGCAACTTCGTCCCCTTGTTTGGCAATACTGTAGCCTTACAATAGTGAATTTTTGGAATCGAATCTGTAGTTCCGAAGATTACCGCCTACATACAAAGTCACAAATTGTACTTCTTTTTTAACCGACTTTAAAAAGGAGGAGGTTCTCTATTCGACCGTATGTTTTTTTTTTTTGTGTGTGGTACGCGATTACTCCACCAATTATGAATTGATTTGATGATTCTTTTTTGATAGATCATACTTCTGAGGTGGTCCCATCTAAATTTGATTAGCTTTTCTTTGGTAATTTTTGAGTTAGCTTCAATAAATACGTATTTTTCCCCACTTAGTCTATGTGGATGATGTTATAATAAGTTTATTATTAATTTTATTATGATATAGGTATCAACTATTTATTGACGACAGTCCTTTGTTTACAAAATAATTAAAAAGGTTGCACAAACCATTTTAATTATTTTGTTAAACACCATTGTATAATTATTTTATTATTTTGAAACTAAATTATATCACATCGATTTTATTTTTATTTACACACTATAAAACTGATTTACATCCTTAAGACGTCCTCGAAACAAAAGGTTCAGTTGAAAACCAGCGTCAGGCACTAGTTGTCTGTTATTTATGCAGAACTGGGCCTATTTGGCGCAGATGTGAGACACAATACTGTTTTAGGCTTTCTCTGTGTTTATTTTTGTTCTTGTGTGCCTTAACCTAGGTTAAATACATTTATTTTCTTTATTTCTTTCTTTGTATCGTGTTCGCTTTGCTGTCTAATTAACACATATCGGTATACAGATTGAAAATAATGTTCCAAACAATTTATACCTTTCTACTTAACGCCTTTTAAACCTTGAGGATTTAATTAAAATGGCGACTGTTACCGGGAGATAAAATTAAACAGTGCACTTCATTTATTAATGGCGTACCTCATTTATGCACCTCGTAATATAAAGCGCTAAGTACTCGGTAAAACATTTTTGCTCCAACACTTTTCATAATGTATTTTGTCTCGTGTAAGTAGGTACAACGTTGAGTTGACTGAAATGTTTTCTAGGTAAATGCAAGCTTAAATTATAATTTTATACGCAATGCAAGTATTTAGATTAACATAATATCACGCATTGTTTATCCAAAGGGTTGGGCAGAGGTGTGACGGCGCCAGTTAGGCTTAAATCTTTTGTCCCATCAACCAGGCACAAATTCACACTCCGGGCTGCTACTGAGAAATTCCACATAGAAAACCCCATAACATTTTTCCCTACCTGGGATATGTATTTACTTTACCATAAATGCTCATTCAAATTGAATCAAATAGTGTAGCGGCATCTACATCGCTACATGCGAACTACGCATCAAAGACCTGACGTCACACGACATCTTGACGTCACACAAATCCTGCATCGCGCAATTAGAGTTTACCGCGCGATGAACATATATACAAGCTTCCCGACCTCAACCTCTGGGCAGTTGCCCGCCAGACACGACACCCGTCTGGTCGGAGGATCCTCCCTTTTCTATGGTGGATGAGTGAACTTTACACCCTGTTCTTCAAGCCGTTAAAATAGAAGATGTAGATGTAGAGATGTGATTTAGCCTAAGTATTGATGAATGAATTCTTAATTTAAAATATATGGGACCGGTTTTTTCAATTGCCTACGAAACCTCAAAAACCGGGATTTATGCGAGCCGGACTTACACATCCAGGCGGGGATCGGGGTAACAAAAACTTTTTGAATAGAATTCAGAAAAAAAATATCAACTAAGATACAAAATATATTAAAAAAAGGCATCTCTTAAAAAACTGTGCAGACTTTCTCCGTAAGTCAGACTCAACAAATACGATATAAGATATATCAATTTGATTTTATTTCCCTCAATTTTATGGGGGAGAGAATTTTTTAGTGACCTTCGATTTAAGTAACATGGCGAATTTGCATCTTTGTGCCGAAATGAAACACGGAGATGGAATTGTTTTCATGGCGTTTCTGATCGAAATAGGAGAAAACATCCTCCTAAAGGTTTCGGGGGACGAGCGATTATTCTAAGAAAAAACATTGACTAAATCATGTCTGACGGCAACAGACCAATTTGTGCTCAAAAGTGTAACTTTAAGCAGATCAGCCACTATTGACAGCTCATTTCACCTAAGTTTTTACGGTGAGATTCTTAGAGACAGAATGACACTAATTCCAGTGACACAAATTCAATATGTACTCGGATATCCTAACTATAATATTATAAATGCGAAAGTGGAAAATAAAACGGCTAAATAGATTTGGTACATGGGTAAACCATGACCTGGATTAGGACATAGGATCTTTTATCTAGATATTTCTACGGGATCGAGCCTCACGCGAGTGAAACCGCGAGACACAGCTAGTAGGGTTGTAATTTTCAATAAAACATTTACTCTTCGGAAAAAACTGTTTTGAAAGTATTTTCAGGAACTCAGACGAAAAGCCAATAAATGTAAAACTAGGAAATACCACTAAAATTAATAAATAATTGCAGCATTTCATGGTTATTGGTTTCAAATTCACA
The DNA here is from genome assembly GCA_947364205.1 of Agrochola lota. Classification (NCBI taxonomy): domain Eukaryota; kingdom Metazoa; phylum Arthropoda; class Insecta; order Lepidoptera; family Noctuidae; genus Agrochola; species Agrochola lota. The sequence continues at coordinate 7,330,785 of OX376223.1, read as the reverse complement.
GAATCCCAACAGAGCTTGATTCAAAATGAAATGATATTGCAATGTTATTAGCAAACCTCGCTAGAATTTATCGTTAACGTCAATTTCCCCGAACGTTGTGTCGTGTCGTGTCCGTGTCGCATGTCTAAAACGGAACCGTCTTATCTCACTTCCTATGTTTCGGTTTACGAACTCCCGAGATCGTTCGCGATCTACCGTCGCCGGATCAGCCGACCGTATAATTCTGCACTTTGGCTATGAAGAACTGGGTCAGTGGGTTGTGTTTAGGGCTGTCATTGTCAGCATTCAAACTTTTACATATTGCACAGTACCAGCAGAATCTATAAAAACATGTAGCCATTGTCTAGTTAAAGAAAAAACTATTTCCTCAGTCGTGAATAATAAAGACGTTGTTATGACAGCCCTGTGCAGTGACAATAGTTTGTTTACTGATAGCGCGATATCGGGCTGTTGGCTTTATATTGACTGTTCATTGCCACGAGTGTCACGGGGGGAAGGAGGGGTCGTAGATTGCTGAACCAAAAGTATTTAATCGATTTCAACGTGGCTCCGGTAATTTGTTTGAACATTGTTGTCGTAAATAGCGCTCAACATTGTTTTTAGAGCATATTTTGTTAGTTTGAACAGGAAACTACATGGTTGTAAATTAAAAATTTACAGGTAAAACTGCAATATGAACTCATTCAGCACACTTTGTTAGCAAAAATATTAACTAGGTATTGTATAGAAATCTTGAAACTATTCAAATGGCAGTATCGGGTATGTACTACTGGCAAGTTGGGCATAGCGTTCTGTCAAAACTTTATGTTCCATAGCGATTTGAACCCAATATGATTTATATACGAGGCTTCGAAACAGCTCAAACTTGCTTCAAATATGTATAATTTAGCTACGTTTGTGGAATAGAGAGAATAGTTTACATATTGTAGTTTGAAGTTTCGCAATCAGTACATTAGTGAAACTCGTGTCCGTGATTGAGTCTGTGTAACTTTTTTTATTGCAGTTCACGGAAACTCGGAAGCGGAGAGCAAAGTGTTTGTTACCGAAAGTTGTGTGATTTTCAGTAATATGAAGGCCAAATGTTTGTTGAAAGATCCTCCAAGTATGGTGTCAGCAAATGTATGAGTATGTCGTGTATATACATAATTGCTTAGGGGGCCTTGTTTGTTAGTTTTGTTTCAATTATGCACTCATTAACAACGACATTTCTGATTTCACTGTGATAACCATTAAGAGTTGGCAACGTTGGAAAAGGCTGACAAAAGTGTTTCCTGTGCGAGTCTCAATAAATACATTTTCTTTCTTTCTTTCTTTATTTCTTTCAAAAACTTACCTGTTTTGATAAATTTGGCAATGTTACTATACAGAAATAAGAAATGTGGCTAACTAGCAAACTAGAATATTAATAATGAATTGCAATTATAACATTGAATTTGATGTTGTACCCGTTTTTGGTGTAAATAAGGCATTTGGAAAGTTTCCAAATACTTTTTTTACATCTAAAACTAAATATTCGGTGTCACGATATTAATTATTGCATTTCATAATCAATATTCTAGTTCGCTAGTTAGCCACATTTCTTATTTCCAAATAGTAATATTGCCAAATTAATCAAAACAGGTATAAGTTTTTGACAGCCTTTTGCGACGCTGCCCACTTTCAGAATAAACGCTTTTAAAAGTAGGTAATTATTAGGATGTACTAGCGCATTCAGAAAGCGCGGCACGTGAGCAGTAACAAGCAAACTGCACTTGCCTTTCCGAAGTCGAACTCTACGAATCTACGAAAGACCTTCCACTAGTCAAGATACTTATGTTCCTACGTCACAACCTGAACTGTACCGCTAAATTCGATGTGAAAATATGGCTAACCAACTGGCCATATTTTGACAGCGAATTTACCTAGGTATCTATAGTTTGGGTTGACTCCAGACAAACCCTTTATCAACCTCATGGTCTGACCAATCTTTTCACCGCCTCATTCATGCTTACTATTATTATAAATATAAAAGTAACTCGGTCCGTCTGTTAACTTTACACGCCGTAACGGCTGAACGAATTTCGATGAAATTTGCCCAGCAAGTTGACTATAACCTGTGCTAAAACATAGGGTACTTTTCTATCCTGATAGTGCGTCCTCGTGTGCGTTCTTGGGTTTTTTCGTTAGAAACTTCTCAGTAGCAGCCCGGAGTCCAGATTTGTGTCTGGTTGATGGCAATAGGCTCGCCCCCTATTACATGGGACTTAAACATAACTGGCGAAATGTGGGTGTACTATAGGGATACCTCTGCCTAACCGTTCGGGGGTAACAGGCGTTATGTTATATGTATAACGTTCCCGTGTGATAATTCCTGGCCTTCACACGGGCGAAGCCGTGGCAAAAGTTAGTCCTTCTATAAGTCTTAAATTACTAAGAGAACCCGTCAAATATGAACGTCCATACAACTCCCTAAGAGGGTGAACACTAACAATCAGAAGTACCTCTAACAATCTAACCTGTTAGGACAACAACTACGAACAACAAAGTAAACAGGTGAGCACACGGTAAACATTATCCACAAACAACACTATATGCTGCTATCTAACGCTTCCTGTTTAGAGTTTATAGATGCATTTCCTTTCAGCCTGCCCGCCTCTTTATAGGGTGCACATTTTGTGTTATGGAGGAAGACGTAAATTTTAATATGTACCTAGGTGGTGTAGCCTCGTGGTTGCATAAAAAGTCGGGAGATGTCGCGGGACACCCGGTTGGAACGAAGCTCCTTCCGCTGTACATTATGTATAAATACAGAGCCGTCAGTATGGTCTTAAGTTTCATTAATACAGAACCATCTAGTATGGTCATATAAAAACAAAAACTTTTGACACCTGAAACTGAATGTCTCGGGAGTCCACCAAAGCGGAGACGAGACGAGAGGAGAGGAGATGAGATGAGATAGAAATAGAAATAATTTATTAAGCAAAAAGAAGAAATACAATGCATGTTACGTTATTATGATATTAAATTTATGCTAAAAGCTAGGAAATGTGTTTTAAACAACCAATAGAATTTCATTATTCACACATTTCGTCTCTACTCAGGTTCAGTGGATACCACTGAGCGGAGATTTATCATATTTGTATGACGCTATCGAAGCGGAGATGTGAGCTGTGCCTTTGAGATTCAGCAGCTACAAAACGGAGATGTGCGCCGTGCCTCGCAAGCTGGCGACGATGCGCAGCGGAGACGAGGAGAGATATAAGCGGCGTGCAGTGAGCGGACAACATCTAACGCTAGCCGCACGCAGCTCAGTTCCGCTCCAGCCAGCTTATATCTCCGCTCCAGTCTAGCTAGTACTCATCTCCACACAGCTTCAGTGGATACACCCTAGCTGAAAAACATCTCTTCTCGTCTCCGCTTCGGACATCTTCACACATCTCCACTTTGGCGGAGTCGGGGCCTAACGCTTTTTCGTTACGTGACGATTTCTGCCAGCTTACTCCTACCGCAAGCCGCGTTAAAGAACTTCGTTCCAATAACAGCTGCACGGGTCGGTCGAAGGTTAAGCTACACTTGCCGCGGCCGGATCGTGGATGGGTGACCATCCATAAATTATCGAGACCTCTCCGTATCTCGGAAAGCACGTTATGCCGTTGGTCCCAGCTGTCATTCGTAGGTCTTTGACAGTCGTTAAAGGTATTGAGAAGCCCAAAAATCTGACAACCGGTCTTACCAAAGGAATAAGTATCGTGTTACCCAGTAACTGGGTTGTGGAGGTTAGATAGGCAGTCACTCCATATACAATATTGGTATTTAACTGCATCCGGTTATACTGGAATCCGACTCTAACATAGTTGGGAATAGGCTAGGCAGTTTATAGACGCATTTTCTTTCGGTTTGCCCGCCCCTTTATCGGCCCATATCTTTTGTGTTATGACGGGAGACGTAAACTATAATATGTAGGTGGAAAGTTTTCCATTAAATGAATGGTGTTGACCACGTTTTAGCTGAACTAAGCCAAAAATATTGGTTTGTTTTTCTCTTGAACTTGTAACTGGGAAAGATAAAATAAGAGAAAAATTCAAATTAGATGACACTGCAAAATGTGCTACTTATTGACACCCTTTTTAACGAAAACGTTTCAGTATATCCTTCTATTTATTGTTTTTTAACAGATGCAGTGTCGTTTAAAAAGTACAAATAGGAGTGAATGAGTAACTTGTGTTAACTTTATGAATGGCACATGTCCAAGATTTATGTTACACTAGCTGCTGCCGCAGCTTCGCCCGCGCGAACCCTAATTCTTTTTTTCTAAAATAAAAGTCGCCTCAGTTACTCCGTATAACATCAGCTATCTGCCAGCGAAAGTCCTGTCGATATCGGATATTAGCTGGAACAAACAGACAGACGGATAATATTAAAATTAAAAATTGTTTAATTTAAATTATGAATTTAGTAAAAAACTGTTATTTTGATATTATATATATGTTAGTATGTACAGATTTTTATGTTTGCCAAATACAATGTTCAGAACATACAGGACGCAAAACAAACTAGTGTTAACATAAAATATGAATGCGTTTGTACTGTTGTAAGCCGCATTTTGTGAAGTTTCAATGTTGTATAACATTAATTTAATCGTGCATTGGTAATTAATCGCTCATTAATAGTTAATGAGAGATTATGAGGCAACGCTAGCCTGTTGAACGCAGTCAGTCGTTGATTAATGTTGATACATTGTATATTGAACAGGGATAATATTTACATAAAGACGAATGGGGTAATGTTACAGTTGAGGATTGATGTTTTTGATATACTGTAGTGGAGATACGTATGGAGAACGAGGATATAGTGATCTCACCATATCCACATTAAGCCATACATATCCGCTTATTTTTTTTTTTAAATTAATACGTAAGTAATATCCATGTGCCCGATGAGGGTTCCCCTCGGCAAAAATGACGAACTTCCGTACTAAATTTCCTCTTCTATAATTGAGGTTAAATAATAAAAAAGGGGTTAATTTATTCAACCCCTTTGCATAGAAGAATGCCCCTGCAAATAGAAGAATTTTCAAAAAATCCTTCCTTAGTGCTCACTTTCGTTTATAAAGAACTGTCGAGCAAAATTTCATGCTTCTACATACAGCCGTTTAGGCAGTGGGTTATCTGTGAGTGAATTAATGAATTTAAGATTGTTATTAAGTAGAAGGTACTTACTATTGCGCTTATCCGGTTTTTTCGGGGTTCTCTGCAATTACTTCTATATTAACAATCACTGTATCACGGTAGACAAGTCCAAACAAAACACACAAAACAGTTATTATTTTTCCTTTATGTACATTTTCACATTTTGGTTGTTTTCAATAGTGGTTTTTAATATTAAATAATACCTAGTACAATCATGAACATTCGTCCACATTGGAACACATATTATTATGAAACATTGATGATAATACAATGTAGGCGTTATTTAAATGTTGAATGCCACGTAAGTACCTACCTAGTTCAGTAGAAGGTACCATAATACTTTTCAAGTGTTTCATATCTTTAAAGTGTTTTCCTATACTTTATAGTCTAAAAGGTTCTCAACATTGAGTTCAAAATTACTTTGTAAATCATCTATGTGTCGGAAATACATTACTGAGTTGACTAATCGGGTCGAGAGAGTCTACAACATAACCTAACGCTCGGACCTGCCAGAGCTAAGCAGAGTTCGTCGGTGGCGGTAAAGCAGTGAACACGCTTATAAACTGTCGCGAATTCCAAATAGTTGTGTCGTGTACCTACAGTGTGTAAATTGCTAGTGTGATTAATGTGATCATAAATTATAATTTGATCTGACCTGCAAACGGTTTTTCTATTACGCAATAACCAATACTACCCACAGTACACCCACAATAGTTAAAATATGGCTGATAATAATGAAAGGGGCAAGTACCCTCTCTGTTATATTCAACATTTTCACTCTAACTTTCCGGCTTCCCGCAAATAGCAAAGATACTACCAATGTAGCAATGATACGAACTGTTAGACCTCCTTTATATTACTTTGACGCTTTATTTTTGCTACAAACACTAACAACAGGCCATGGTCGCAAAGCAAATATGGTCAGTAAAAGAAAACTACTCCGCTACCATGTAGGCAGATCGGTTAAAAAACCCCGTTTCGCTTCGCTCCGCTACCGCCTACGGCAAAGCAGTTGCAGCTCTCTGTGACGCATTTTAATGCAAACATTCATTAGGAAAGCAATCAAGCATAGCTATGAAAGTCGACTGACGTATGACAAAGAGTGATGGTCTTACGTCATTAATGAGGTCACACCGAGCAGTAAGCAAGATTACAATTTCGACGTTTTACGAAGTTTTTTTTTTTAAGTATACCTAACTAGGTAATTGTTTCCTCGCAGTTTTGTCGTTATTAAATTATAACATCAAAATAGTCAGATTGGTAAAAAAAACTAACTGCCTCGTTGGTTTAGTGGTTCATGGGTTCGATTTCCAGGTCGAGCAAAATGTTATTGGGTTCTTCAATGAGGAATTTCTCAGTAGCAGCCCGGATTTGTGCCTCGTTGATGGCAATAGGCTCGCCTACTATTATATGGCCTTAAACGAAATAAAAACTGCCGAAATATGGGTGTACTAGGTACACTTCTGCTCAACACTTCGGGAAAATAAGGCGTGATATTTTGTTTTGTGTATTGTTATCATTTGGCTGAGAATGTGTTCAGTGTATGAAACTTTATTCTACATACAATACTGAAACACTTTGTCCGACCTGGGTATCGAACCCAGACCTCATGCGCAGCAGCAGCGCTTGCGATCACTAGATCACTACTCACGCGCACGCCTCTATTAGAAACTAGCTGCGCCTTGCGGTTTCACCCGCATAAGTCATGATCCCGTGGAAATATCGGTATAGAATGTATCCTATGTCCTAACCCAAGTCATAGTCTACCCATATGCTAAATTTCATCCCAATCCGTTCAGCCGTTTTAGCGTGAAAGCATAACAAACAAACAAACTCACATTCGCATTTATAAAATTAAAATAATTATGTTAGGATGACGTAGGTACCAAGTGTAAAGTCCCCGTTACGAGGTGCTATAAATTTAGTAGTAACATACGTGTAAGCACTGTCGTCTCAATGTTTTGTGGCACTGGAAGCCAGACGCGTTCCACAAAACATTAGACGACAGCGCTTTATATCGCTAAAATATATAACCCGAAAAAGTGGAATTTTATTGCTCGTTAGTTTCGTATTACACGTATGTTACTTTGAGTTGATTGAATTTAAGATTATTCGTTTCGGTACGTAACTTAGTAGAAAGTTCTTTGTTTACAAAATGTATAGCCTCTCGTGACGGGGACTTTAGTATGGTAACCTGCATACTTTTCTAGTTTGTTACTGTACATGATCGTTATGCGAGTGACACTCGCATAACCAACAGCAGCTTTTGATGCAGTATTTCTATTTCCACACTAGACAAGTTTTACATTATTTTATCGGCTTTAGAAGTCAACTGCAGGCCTCGCGGGAGCACAAAACGTTTGCAGAATTGCACATGCGACAAGAGAGCAAACGGGACACAGAAATAATATCTGCGTTCACAATACACAAGTGCATATTTCTATTCATCATAATTTTAAGCTTCAGTTTGAATTAGAATATAATGAGCGGTATTTAACATATTTATTGTACGTAACTGTTCTCAGAAACATCAAAGAATCTATTTTAGTTTTAATTATTCTTAAAATTAACTTCGTATCACAAACTGTTCCAAGAAAATGTATATCAGTAGTAGGTTTATCGAAAATTTTGTTTTCTGATTACAGTAATTGCGTGTTAATTTATAATTTCATGTTAAAAAGACTGAATGGCAGTTATTATCACGATTTTCCATCGCGGATGCTCGTTTACCGATAAATTTTCGATAAAATCAGGAAATTACTTTTAACAACGGGCTATTACCGTGACCTGCACCATTGGTTTCATTAGCCCGACAAATAGTAAAAGTTAAAAACGGTTTTGTGTTAGATATATAGATAGATCTCAGCATTTTTATAGGTGAACTTTAACTTTACTATAAGGTTCATACTATAGACAGATATATAGATAGAATATTCTTTATTATTAACACTATAAAAATTACAGACATAAATTTTGACATTTTACACAATGGGCGGTCTTATCGCTAACAGCCATCTTTTACAGACAACCTTTGGATGGATTTAAAGGGAGAAAGAGAGACATTACTGCAGGTAGTCAGTGTTGTACCATTTACATATACAATAAATACATACATACATAAAGCATAAAGTTACCTTCCTACCTATAAATCCTACTAATATTATAAACGCGAAAGTTTGTGAGTATGGATGGATGTATGGATGTGTGTTACTCTTTCACGCCAAAACTACTGAACGGATTTGGATGAAATTTGGCAAACAGATAGTTTATAACCTGGATTAACACATAGGATACTTTTATCCCAATATTCCCACGGGATCGAGACTTATGCGGGTGAAACCGCGGGGCGCTGCTAGTATATATATATATATAATAATTTATGAAACAAGAGCAAGGAACTATATGTAACGATGATGTTTTAGGAGAGAGGAAGTGTTTTTCCCCAGAATTATTAGTTCCTAACTCTCTTAATACAATTCCATTATTGGAATGTATCGCCTAGTTTAGATTCATGTTGATATTTCTGGCAGCAAAAGTAGAAAATAGTTGAAAATGGAATCTAGATATCCAAGGTTGCTGCTGCCGTTATTTTTGCACAGGGCCATGGTCGGACATTTTTGTTCATCTGGACGTATTGTCTGTGTAACTGTGACCATTCAGCGAAGTTTGATTGCCGTGCATGTAGGGTTACCATCCGTCCGGACTATTTCCTGCCTTCTCATTTGTCAGGACTTTCGGATTTATGGGGATTTTCTACAAAAAGATAAATGATTTCTGAAAAAAAAAATTGATTAAAAAGCTAAATATCCGGACTTTTTTGCAAATGCCAGACTTTTTGGAAGGACTTTTCAAACATGCATGCATCACCAATTTCGTGCAGCAAGCAGTAAAAAAATTGAAGAAAATGAATTGACTCGACTAAATCACTTACTAATCTACTTGACAATTTTTTTGTTGTTCAGACATATTTAGTTACTAAATTACTAGCCACCTGATTACTAACATAGTCCCAACTAGGTTTAAGCGATTGAGAGCAACGCTGTATTGTTCCGGTTTTTTGCTCCTGAAGCCGGAATTAGATCAATTTAGAATGTTCCGAGTTGTTGATGCTCCAGAAAGTGGAAGTTTGTTTATCGTTTGTGTTGATTGGCGACTTGCTCGGCAGACGGCGGTATAACGTCATGTTGATTCAATGTTTGTGAACGCGCGCCTCGGTGGCTTGTTTTCAGAAGCTTGTAGATCGGATTACCGGTAATCAAACAGCAGTGTGTCTTATTGGAGATTTATCATAGACGATCACCTACTAAAATAAACAGCTGTCACTGTCAGGTAACGCTTTGTTACAAAATCTTTAAGTGGATACTGCTGTTCCAATATGGCATTTTGGTCATCCCACACATGATAATGATGACGTTCAATTTTACCGAGTCGATTTGAGCTCGTGATCAAACCGGTAGGTACCTATGAATATAATCTAGAATTCTAGACCATTATACAGTTAGACAATTGTACACATGATACATGCATACGGTATGTGCGGATTGCAGAAGCATTGAACTAGGCCAATACAATGGCCGTTGATAATGTGATACCGGCCCAGTCGGCACTCGGCAGACACCGACCTTTGTGACGTGATGTAACGATCCGTCTTGTAACTGATTACACTCGTATGGTATGAGATTTAGATCCAATTGTAAAGGCCTATATTTAATTCTGATCGTTGACCTATATTTTACGCCGATACAGAACAATCAATTACTGAGATTTGAATGTGTGTGACTGTGTGTACTATAGGAGTATAGGTGCACCTCTGCCTAACCTGTCGGGGATGCCTGATAGGTGTGATGTTATGTTATGTGTTACTTTGAGATTTCGGTCGACGATGCAATTGTTGTGAAAATTCACGCGTGCGTTTATGATTTTCCGGCTCTGGCAAATTTTTTATCCAAACATTAACATTTATTTCAAAGAATCCGGGTTAATTTATACACATCATTATGCTATTGTACTAGGCACCTTCATTAAAACATTCTGAAAAAAAGAAACGGAACAAAAGCGCGTTCCCATTGTGTTGAAAGGCCTAAAATATTCATTACAACCTCAATAATTTCCTTATCTACATACGAGGCATAATGCGGCCAATAACCTCTCTCTTTAATTAAGAGAATTAATACAAGGCACTAACAATTTTAGGACAATCCTGGTGAAAACATACGTATACACGTTGAAAAAACCGCAAAGAGCATTTCATTGTATTCGAGAGCGACCTTTTTCGGAACAGCGAATCATTTTCTCAACTTTTTTTGGGTCAGTCTGCTGGCGGGACCGTATCGGGTATTATATGGGATGTATGGCGACTGAAACTGAAGTCAGATTTTTGAAAATGGTTTTCATTAAACAATGTGTTTCGTGTTCATGCGAACATCATTATGTATGTTCTATGTCAGTATCATGACATATTATAAAACAAAGTATCCCATGCCGCGTCCGTCTGTCTGTCTGGACGCAATAAACTCAAAAATTATCCAAAGGATTTTCATAGCGTTTTCACGAATGGACGGATTGGTTCAAGAGAAAGGTTTAAGTGTATAATGTTTTAAGTTTTTGTGGAAATTGACTGAAATATGACGATGATTGTTGAAAAATTCGACTGGGAGTTTTACTGGCGTGCGCCGCGTGCACCAATAGCGTGATATGAGAAAAACTATAACAAAAAACAGTATTTTATTTTTGGAACTTTGTAAATGTATGTCCAAAATACTAGTTTGAACAGGGTTTTAGGGTTTGGGATATGTTTTTAATATAGAATGATAGTGATTTTAAAAGTCCACCCAGTTGAAGTGCTATTGTGTGTGAGTGTGAGTGTGCACTTCATTTGGGTCAGGTTTATCTTATCAAAGTTAGGTTACTTTCACTTTCTACTATTTTTCCCGAATGCTCTTGGCAAAACAATTACCATAAATAAACATTTTATTGCCTGAAAAACCTTTTTATTTCTTTTCTCGCGCACTTTTTACATGACAACAAAAAACTCTATGTAAAAATATGAACCAATTTGGCACATCCACTTAATAATGCCAAACAATTCATTTTAAATTATTTATGAATATTTCCAGCGTAATTTATTAAAGGCATTCATATTTCTTAGCGAAGCATTCCAATGAAATACCAAGGCCAGCCAATTTATTTGTCAATATTATGGCATGACTCCAACAATTCCATTTATTTAGAGGAATAAATCCAGCATTTAACGCTCTGTAGTACGCACTATGAGTTATAACAATACGCTAACTATTCTATATTTTCTTACGAGATTGACCGCTTGTGATATGTGTGGAATAAATTAAATTATAAGGCCTGTGTTACACTGCGCAAGCCACTGCTAATTAATATGGCGGCGTTTTTTCTGCACTCATTTGTATTTGTATTGTTGATTTCCGTTTGTCATCAAGTAAGTAGTTTATAGCAGTAAGCATACATAGGTCATATCCTGCTTAAAAAAAGTTGATAACATTATATAGTGACATACCATGCGCCCGCCCGATGCACGATGGGGTTTTCCAGTCGGCATAAATGATAAAATTCCATGTAAACAATAAATTAAGGATAAGAATTTTCCAAAACCCATCTTTTTTTTTTATTGCATCTCGCAAGTTAACCTAGGAGGTTGTCGACTGCTTTTAACGGGACTATTATGTAAATGAAGGGCATATTAACTTTTATACTAAGCGAGTGCACGCTAAGGGCACCCCCTGTGCAAAATGCTTTCTTAACGCTAATACACGATTTTGTGCGCTATTTTTTTTGTTAAATTGTGAAAACTAAAATTAACTCGTAATTGTAATTATCTATAGTCTTAATTTATTTTCGTTGCTTATGTATTTAGTATGTATGTATTTTTGTATCTATTATTTAGGATATGTATTTATCTGTGTATCTATTCTAGTATTTGTATACTTATTATATATTATACCCCATTTTAAAAGCTTTTATTTAACTTCACTTGTATGTATGTCCTGGAATATTGCAATCAATATTTCACCCACTTCCACTGAAACTATCGGGCTGAAATTTGGCATAAGTGTTTGGTTCTCGTGACAATGCATGATTAATAAAAAGCTTAAAAAAAAAAGAAACGCTTTTTATGTGGAAGAGATCACAGAAAGCGATAAGGCAGCCCATTGTATATTTTGTAGTGTTATTTTTTTTTTTTGTTATGTATTTTTGTGGTGTAGAATTAAGTTTATGTAGATAAATAAATATAAATAAATAATTAAACCTGCATCTCAATCTGAAAATCTGTGTTTTCAATCCATCCCATGCTCTCACTTTGGTTATTTACTTAAGAAACTCTGGTGCGCAATTTCATGCTTCTAGAATGTGCGTTGTCCGTCAGTGAATGAATTAAAGATTTATATGTACGTATATAGTAGATAGATATATCTACCTTTATTTTCAATTATGAATAGTTTAAAATGTAATACTAAAAAGTTGGTAAGTCATTTCGCGTTTCCTAACGACGTACGTCATACACGCGTAATACAATGTTTTGACTCGTCGCTTCGTATCGCCGACTGTGTGTGAGTCAAACCTCTATGTTGTTCGATGAGTACTAGCTTACACGCATATGTATGTACGTCATGTCTTGAATAGAAATGACGTTGCTTGGTAGTGGGAAACATAATATAATATACTTTCAGGGCGTCAGGGCTTTAGGGCTTCAAGTAGGCAAGGATACATGTTACAGTTTTTCTTTTACGTACGATTATTTGTGTTGATTTATTTATTTATCTTATTATCTCATACCATTCGAGGTTTGCAAATGGACTAAGAATATTTGAAAGTTAATATTGGTCAATCCAATTGTAATAAAACAGCATTTTCAAGCACAAAAACTCGTTTAGAAAATCAGTTTCAAAATCCTTAAGACTTTCCAAACTCAAACTCAAACTCAAACTCAAAGCATTTATTTCAAATAAACCAATTACAGGTACTTTTGAATTGTCAAGGGGTCGGTCAGTCAGAAATATGAAGCTAGTTGCCCATTCCAACGCGTAGTAGGTTCCTATGGAGAAGAACGGGCAAGAAACTCCACGGACACTCTTTTCAATCAGAATATTTTCACAAAATATTGGTTACATCATCCATTTTTCTAATTATACATGTGAGAACAATGTAAAAAGACGTGCACGTTAAAAGCGTCAGTAATAAAAATAAAATCAAAAACAATTAAAAAATTAAAATAAATTCAAATAAGCCGTGGCAGCTAAGAGATGACCAGTCCCCACTGACGGCGCCCGTTCACGAACATGACGCATGCATCAGCACCATTTAGCTCAACCATTTTGAAGGGAACTTAACGATCCAACACACACGCCACCACCAGCGAGACATTTGAGTGAGCATGACATACTCACAACCGCCAGGGCAAACTCAAGTCAATGAAAGACGTACCCAGTAAATGGTAACTGTAAAGTAGGGACATAGTGCTCACACATGTGCTATGCAATTATATAATACTAAGAGATTGAATTTATACAATCTAAAGATAGTTTTACAATCTTCAGCAGCTGCAACAATATTTTGAATGCTAATCAATTAGTTTATGCGCCCTTGTGGAGCTGGACCAGCGCTGAGCCAAGCATTTTTGTCGTCAATGTAATCCCCCAACTTATAATATGCTTGGCAGCATAGTGTGCGTTTTATACAAGATTTAAATTTCGTTTCGTTCAATTGGAGTATGTGGGGAGGTATTTTATTTTCCAGCGAAGTTTTATAACTTTCGCGGATTTCTTAAATGCAATAAAGAAATGGCTATGTATTTCTAACCGGTTTAGGACTTCTCTAACGAAAACGACTATTTTTCTAGGTATTAGAAATCTAGAAACGAAATTCTAATTGATTCCACGTTGGTGCACAAAACCTCAATCCTTTGACTGAGATCCAACGAATAGGTACCATGATTGATTGGGTAGTCTGGTATTTAGACCTATTCAGGTCAATTCAGTTGTGAACGTGCGCTTTGGTGGCTTAACGGGAGCTTCGAGAAGCTTGAAGCGCTTTTGTACGAGAAAACTAGAGGCTGCGGCTTTCTCAAATAAATTTTATTTTTTTATTTATGTACACACAGCAAACTACATACAGATACGATATAATTATAATTTTGATTACAAAGGTATTGATAATTTCTTAAGAAATTTGTTTCATTAGGTAAAGATTAAAATTGTTTTTGGTTTAAGTCGCATCATGGTACCAGCATGTTATCAGTTTTTACGAGTTATCTACTTTGAGAAAAAAAGAAGGTACAAAGAGATCAACCAGAAACATACGCACGAAGCAAGTTAATATAAAGCTTGTCAAAATTGGGTCACAGATACGTAATTTGAATAAAAAACAAAACAGATCTATCGTCATTTTATATTGAGGAATGTTTTAAGAGAAAGGCTCCGTGATTTAGTCAAATAGTCATATTATTTACAGGCAATTCCAACAACTTATGATAAACCGACGACTTAACTATCATATACTGTACATTTTCTTTTACATTATCGTCATAGCGTGCTCCTACAATTACTAACTCAATCCTACGTCAACGTTAAAAATTAACGCAAACCTATCAACTCCGTAGAACCGTGGCTTTATCACTCTCCTATAAAATACGAGCCGTTCGCTAGTACATTGTAAAATACAGCGAGTACATTATAAATTGCCATCTATCGGCTATCGGCTGGCTGGTTGCTCTCGCCGGGATGAGCCTCCTCTCAACCGCGTTTCTTTTTTATTTTTAAACAACGTAGGCGCCCTGGACCGACATCTGAAGCCTTATAAATATATGTACGGTGTATAAATAATGGGCAGCTTTTATTATTTACCTTTGTTGGAGGACTATAAATCCGATCGCCCTGTTAATAGAGGTGGAGATGAAAATAGGTCGGTCTTAGGTAGATATTCATAAAATACAATAGAAGATGTATATTTAGTAACCTAATCCGCTTAACTGTTCTTAAAGAGTCATAAAGAACCCTGTAAGAAATCGACACGTGTTTCACCTCTCAACGAGGCATCCTTAGGATGACGATTGACTTGTTGTGAACCCGGACACGACGTGTTGCGCTCTGCGCTTGACGTGGCAACACGTCGTGTCCGGAGTCATAAAGGACCCTGTAAGAAATCGACACGTGTTTCACCTCTCAACGAGGCATCCTTAGGATGACGATTAACTTGTTGTGAACCCGGACACGACGTGTTGCGCTCTGCGCTTGACGTGGCAACACGTCGTGTCCGGGTTCGCGAGAATTCAATCGTCATCCTGAGGATACTTGATACGTGTCGTTTTCTTACAGGGTTCTCTATGGCTCTTTATGAACAGTTAATCGGATTAGGTTATATAAATATACGTCGTCTATTGTATTTTATAATGTTTTTCCGCAAAGTCACGCCTGAGTCAATTAACTAGATACTACTTTTTTATACTATTTATGCAGCAAAGGTGAAACTTTGTCATAAAAAGTACAATGACTGAGAGACAACCGCCCAGTGTAAAATTTGGAAGATGAATAAGATATTAAAACAATACACAATTCAAGGTTTTTATTAGTTACAATACGATATCGATGTGATGTTGCATAAACACTGTATCGAAAACCATAACTACATCATACCATGCAAATGCGGTGGTGAATTCAATATTTACTAACTATCCAGAAACGAATGAAAGATAATTACAGTTGTCAAAAACGTAGATAATAAGAAATTCCTATAACTACAATTACCAACAAGAATATCTGCAGATCTACGTTAGTGACAGCTGTACTTTACAGTCTACATTTCAGCTTCAACAATCCCTGTGATAACATTTCCCTGAATCGTAACTCCGAAGGCCAGGATTAAGTTATTACTTCATGTGGAAACTTATTAATCTCATAATAATTTAACAGCATGACGTCCCTGCGTTAGGTGATCTAGCACCTGATGAGTTGTTACGTAACGGAAAATGAAAGTAACGTGTACTTGAGTTCCTGTTAATATTTTAGAAGCAATAAACAATGCACCTTAAGTAACGGCTTAGGGGTGAAATTCCTCTGAGAGCGAAGCGATATGTAGCTGAAACTTCCATGTTCCTACTTTCGATTATAAATATAAATGTATGCAATCTGTCAAAAGCTATAATTTTGACTGCTTGCGTGCACTCTTAGGGTGTGTTACCACTGAAGCGGAGACGAGCGGAGCTGAGCGGAGACGTGCAAGAATCGTCCAATTACAGACGGGAGACGCGATGAGGATTTCAACCATTGCGTATGTTCGATTCCTGCGGGTCTCCGCTCAGTTCCAGTCGGTTCCGCTTCTTCCTTATCACTCTCTCCGAGTGTAGACAGGCGAAACTTCGCAAGCATACGCAATAGCACTACAAATATTGTCTGATTTATTATTCTTATTAAAAATATTACTACCAATATGTATTTCTTGTCTGCCTAAATGTTCTCTTGATACTTCAAATAATTATTTACAAAACAAACTCATAAAGTATAAGCGTCGTAATTTAATATTTAATGATATGCGTGCTTTGATATAATTTTATTAATATTTCCTGTTGTCTCTATGTCAACAAACGTTTTTCTTTGAAGGAAAAATACAGCAATAGAAAAACCAATCACGTTACTGATAAAAAAAGTGTATTTTTGTAAAAAGGATTTCACATAAGCGGCTTATATTATTCATATGAAACCAATATTGGATATTGTTTTTTTATTCCGAACTGAATCAGTCGCCCTAGGAGCTCACAAGAGATTTTAAAGTGATTAATCTGAAACCAATAAAAATCTCACAGGTTAGCTGTGTCATTTGTATCCATAGGTTTTGGTGGAAGGTCGGCTGTAACCGAAATAGTATCGCTTAGGCTCAGTTTACACATATTGTTTCAATCTGCTGGGAATCCTCAATTTGTAGCTATATTACACTTTTGTTATTTATTCTCCGGGGATTACTCCAAAAGAGCCTGTTTAATGGATATTTCATAAAGTACTTTGCTATTTGCTTTACCTCTCAAATAAGCCGTTTTCGTATTTACCAACCCTATGTGTGTAAATACAAAAATGGCTTTTGAAAGAAGATTTGTTTTCCCTTTACGGAAAGTCAGAAAAAAAGACAAACGAATTATTTACAGAATGAAAATTAATATGTAAAGTTCTAATTTTGATACTTTGAAGACTACGATCATCATTACCTACCTATCCATGTTCAAAAGAATCCACTAATTGTTTATAAGTAGTTACAGAAAAGTAGTCAAAACAATTTCAATTTTGGTTAAAACAACGCACGAAAATGTCAAACATTGAGTGCGATTTTAAACCAAACAAAACAAATATTTGTAATGAGTAAGTTTTAGTGAATCATTAGTCATTACAAATAAACGTTTCCTAAGAACAAAGATGTTATTAATTTTTTTAACGTATGTAACATCAAAGATGAACGAAAGTACAATTTTAAATTGTGAAAGAACTTGCCATTGTTGTATGTTTGTATTTACCTAAGAGTAAACTTTTTCTCTTTTATTTTTACCTTGTATTTGATTTTGCTAAGTGAGGAAGGCAAGCGATTACCTACTCGGAAAATATGAAATCCTCACTACGTGATATTATTTTGGAACCCTAATTACATCTCTATCTGCTGGAGCGTTTGTTGCGCCACTTCTTCTTCCCAGCTTAAGCACTAGGACGCTGTGAAGGGCGCCGTTTTGGGGTACTCTCTTATGTAATTTTGTCGTTCAAAAAGTGCTGCTTCCCAGCCGACTTTGAATAAATGACTTTTTATTCATATCGATTTGATATTTTTGATATCGATTGCCAGATTATGATACTAAAATAGTTGTTTCGTTATTCCAATTTATATTGACACTTAATAATTTTCAAGCGTATATCCCTAAATAGTCCGATACTCAGATACAGTGAACTACAGTACTAATAAAGTTGACATCAAATTACAGTGAAAATCCATGTAACTGCCAATAACAGAGCAGCGATATCCGACTAAAATATCGAGACGGGTTTATCAGTTCAACGAAAATCAAACACAAAAGCTTTATCAATTGGGATTCTATTGAAATCTGTTGTACACTGTATTTCGGCATTGTTTTTGTGGATTTTGAATGAAAATACTTCAAGTTTATCGGAATCCCCAACTGATTCAGAATTCCAGTCGAACTTAATTAAATATCAGTACCTGGGCGATCGAGCTCTTCTCTGGTCAAAATAGAGAATGCTCATTTAATAGTACAGGATACGCAACTTCATCGAAATCGATAGAGCCGTTTTCGAGAACGTGATTAAACATATATACAAATATTCCATGAACATGCAAGTGAACCTAAGAATATTACTGCAGCGACCTGCAAAAAACATTTTCGATTTGTCTCAAAGAAGTTAGTCATAATAAAGAGATATATAAGATTAGGGACGCATACACAGTAGGTATCTACCAAATAAACGACAAAATGGAACAGTATTTATGCAAGACTGTTCTGTCAATTAAGGTAACTGGAAATCATCCAGAGATATCATCAAACAGGCCATAAGTATTCAGAAAGTTGTGTCGATGCCTACAGCCTAATAGCACAGCTGGAGTCACACTTAATCTGGGAGCTTTTCTGGGAGATGAAGCTCCACAGGACGTATAGCTCCATCTCTTTTCCTCACTGAAGTATGATTAAAATAATACTGCTTTGGGGGTGGTAGTACCCCCTGTACGATTTAAGCTTAATTACATGACTTAGTAATGACGTGAGAATCCGGGTATACGAAAACCGAAAAAAAACAATATCGATGTCTTATTTTACCTTTTTAGTAGGCAGTTTTGTCGTAGTTAGGTTTAAGATTTAACTTTCGTTTTTATTTTATTTATTTTGGGATTTATGTATGTAGTATTGGTAACCAATATCTTTTGAGAAAGTACTCCTTAAAATCTTTTATTCGACATCACACTCTATACGATAGCAGAAAAAAATTCTGAGAACCCAACTTTTTAGGATATAACATCCATCAAAATGATTTTGTTCTTATAAAATGTAGCCTATGTCACCCGGACCATAATTAACGATTGACCTCATTCATCAAAGTCGGATGAGTAGTTTAGGCCCTACATACGTAAATTACATACATACATAGATTGCTAAACACAAAACCCTTTCTTTTAGCTTCGCCGTAGTCGGGTAAAAATAAAATGATTGAGAAAATGGTCTGGTATTGCGATACATGAAATAACGCTGGAAGCAACGATGCGTTGTATCCAATAGGAAATAACAAGCATCAGTCGACAGTCACGTGCAGTTTCACAATCAATCTCGAACATCCGAATTGCTACGGATTTCAGTCACTGCTGATGACGTTAATATTCCACGCAAACGTGACGCGACGAGTTTGTCCAACGTCAGGTTTCCGTGGGAAAATTGCTCTCCACATAATATTATCGACTGAGATTGCGAATAAACTTTATCGAATAACTGCCACTTCTCGATATTCGATTTTCTGAAATGTGATTCAGAAAGCAAAAATGCCGAATAGCATTATGTATTTGTCTTTTATTTTTATTGGAATACTTCTCGATTGAGTTTTAGATGTAAAAGGAGAAAACCGAAAGGTAAGGAATATGAAGATTTCAATGAAACGAGTAAAAAGTCAGACGCTAGTCGTATGCATGCTAATGAGACTAGAGCAGTTGCTTTGAGCGACGCGAGAATCAGAACTGGATCAGGGAATAAACTTCTGCAGATGATGAGAAATTCTCAATTGGATTTGCTATAGAGCCTTCCCTGCTGTTTTATATGTGATACCTAAGAATTGTTTTGTACTGCATGTTGACATAATTATTGTATGCCTATTAGGCAGGACATAATGGAACTGTAATTTATCTAACATCTGTCTGTATAACCTATGCCCACAATAAAAAGATTTGATTTGATAAAAAAAGTTTTTCTGTTTTGTAAATAAATGCCTTTTATGTAACAGACATAATCACTTCAGTTTAAGTGCGTTAATTTGTGTCTCAGTTTATTCGGGCCGTCGTCGTTAACTATATTTTTTTTTATGGTTTCTGTTTATAAAACTATATTCAACACGAAATGCAAATATTTTTATAAATCATGCTGTACCCTATTTTGGATAAGTGAAAGCCAACAATCATAAAACTTTGACATCTCCCTATATTTCTGTTTAACATTCAAATAACCTAATGTAACTTAGTAAGCAGTTAGTTTTAGTATTCACTAAAAGGCAAATCCTCTATAAACCACCCTAACGGAAGTTAGGGAAGTACTTAGGAATTCACTTAAAATAAGTGGATCCTTAAAACAAACGTTTTCTACTCCATTAGGCCACAATTTAATGTGTAAAAGGAACTTGAAATACTTAAGGCACTATCAAATTAGACATTTTGTGTGACGTCACGGGGAATTGTTTTCAAGGAAATTCTGGCACTCAAAACAATTTTCGAAAAAAAGATATGAGTTTATCTAATCAATTCTAGTGAATGTTAAAGATGCGTCTTTCAAAAAACAATATCAAACAATTTTTATCAGGATCTCGATATTATCAATTAATATATATATAGTATATATATATATATATATATAGATAATAGGACATTATTGATTGTTCCAAGGAGCATCGGATTCTTACTGATTGCTGCAAATAAAAATGCCAAATATTGGTTTATGGAAATCATGCTCTGACAATTTTCATGTTGTAAACGCCAACATATTAATTAATCTCGAGCCAGGAATCTTATCCTGTACCTATTATAAAATTGCGGCTCGTGGCTAAATGATAACAGCCGCACGGGTCGAAGGTTAAGCTACGTTTGCCGCGATCGGGTCGTGGATGGGTGACCAACTATACACATCGATATTCCTCCGTACCTCGGAAAGCACGTTGAGCCGTTGGTCCCGGCTGTCATTCGTAGATCATTGACAGTCGTTCCGTAACGACTGTCAACGATCAGAATTATTCAGAAGCCTAAGTCTGACAACCAGTCTTACCAAGTAACTGGGTTGTGGAGGTAAGATGGGCAGTCGCTCCATATAAAAAACTGGTAGGTATTTTAAATTATTACAACAATCGAACACTCTAACGGGGCCATAATTATAATTCATAAAATAAACTTCAAACAAACTTAACGATGTATATCATTAAGGGCACGTTCTCAGAAATCAATTCCACATTCTGATAAGTGGGGCAATGATTCGAGTCATACGCTTCATACGCTTTATTCACAATCGTTAGAGCAAATTGTTCGCTTGCTCGTTATAAGAAGTGCCTTATTACATGAGTATCGATTTGAATCGACGAGCTTTATCAAAGAAAAACGTTCGCGGAAAATGTGAGGTGTCGTGTTATTCCGCCCCTTAACTTTGCGATGGGCTAAACGGTTCCAAATCAGGTTGTATAGCTGAGTGCGTGTGGTTTATGGTGTGAATTTGAAGATAACATTGCAATTTGATTTTTTATGTTGGTGTGGCGGCAGTTACATGGCCACATGCGAATTACCCAGGACGTCACACAAAATCCTGACGTCATACAAAATCCTGACGTCACACAAAATACTGCTGACGCGCAAACAGAGTTTACCGTGCGATCAGCATATACTGGTGGCAGGGACATCGACGCGATGCCTGTTACCATGGATTCAGTACATGATTCTGATCCTCCCTGCGTTGAAATTTTTCGTCAAAAAATCGTTCATCATCCATGGTAACAGTTTTCGCGTCGATGTCCCTGACACCCTGTATATTATAACTTCCACGACATCAATCGTTGGGCAGTTGCCCAACAGACACAACGCCCGTCTGGTCGGAGGATCCTCCCTTTTATATAGAGGTGAGTGCACTTTACACCCTGTTCATCATACCTCCAAAATGGGATGATTGAGCGGTGTTTCGCAAGCATTTGGATTTTAACGCATGAATATTCTTGCAATCAAATTTTGGGTTTGTTTCAAAACCCAAAAAAATATTCTCACGAAGTTATTGTTACCCTGAAATTGTAGCTTCCAAGATCATTTACATAAATAGAAATCTAAATATAAAAAGTAGGTAAAAGGCTCATAATTACCTTACCTAATTAATAATTAATTACCTTCTAAATATATACCGTTTCCAATTAAGTTTCTGTTATTTGATAAAGATTTTCAAAACATGTCGCTGGTGTAATAAAATTAAACTTTCAAACAAAAACTTACGGAGAATTTTTCAAGAAAATGTTAATTGCCACTTGCTGGTCCAAGTTTTTAACGTTGTTATTTAATAACGAGCTGTTAGGTTGTAGACGAAGCTTATATAAAGTGAGTTTAACTTTAACTACTCAATTTTAGTTTTCCTAATATAAAACATTGTTAAAATAAAGTTTTTATTCGTTTAATGTAACATTTAACGAAATAACTATTTACAACTTAATTTGAATCAGCATAGCTTAATTTTTTTTAAGGTATGCTGTTTCAAATTAAGAGCGCTTATCCTAAAAGTTGGCAATGTCGCAAAAAGTGAACTAAAATATTGATTAAGAAATGCAATAATTAATATCTTAACACCGAATATTCAGTTTTAGACGTAAAAAAAGTATTTGGAAACTTTCTAAATGCCTTTTTTACACCTAAAACGGTTACAACATCAAATTCAGTGTTATAATAAAATTGTAATTCATTATTAATATTCTAGTTTGCTAGTTAGCCATATCTCATATTTCCATACAGTAATATTGCCAAATTAATCAGAACATTTGACATCGTTGCCCACTTTCAGAATAAACGCTCTTAAGTCAATAAGTCATGACAATAAGTAATTATTAGTATTAAGATATCATGCTAAGGACGATCTCTGTGAAGCCAGGGTCTGCAGTGCTAGGAAGATTTATCCAGCTTCATGTGACGAGTTGACATGATTTTTGAAATGTGTTTTATGATTTGCATTTTGAATTTTATGAATGATGCAATACTAGTTAGCATAGTTTTAAGACCTTTGAAAGTAACAATTATGCACAAATAATTAGTCTGAAATAAATGAATATAATTTAATTGTGGTATCTATTTTCAATTCTCTTTTAAAATAATTAAAACTAGTGTGTATTTGCTGTTCATTTCTTCAATAAAGTAAGTGGTTGTAAATGTTGATTCCGTATGCCCCGTCATACGTCAGTGACTGACATGATAAAACATTAATCATAGCTGAATGGACAATCTCATCAATTTTAAATGGTGTCTTTCTATTAATTTACTACTACTACTTACTGCTACTTAATAAAATCGAAAATAAATTACTTACTTAATTTAATGTAATTAAATTGAATTGTCAGGACGTGGAATTGCCAGGTTGGCCACGATAAGCATGATCATTATGAAGGTTTTTATTCTTAAATAACTGTTCCGACGTTTCAATCATTTATACAAAATACCTATAGAAAATGCGCCAATTTTCCCGGCGACTTTTCAATTTTTTCTTCCCTTTCGAACCTGATTCGGACTATTACGTCCATTTTAAAACAATAAATAGCCAAATCGGTCCAGCCGTTCTCAAGTTATGCGCTAACCAACGAACTTTATTTTATAACATAACATAACATCACGCCTGTAATCGCTGAGGGGTTAGACAGAGGTGTAGCTATAATACCTACATCCACATTTCGCTAGTTAGGTTATCCCATTTAACATTGTAACGAACATTTTTTTATTTTTTATTATACACCGTGACATTTGAGTCGTCTTACAAAAGCAGCGCAACTTCAGTATCCAATGACTACTAAACAACATTAATTAAAAAAAATAATACATAGTAACAATTTTTTAATTGCTCTTAGAGGTATTTTATGTCGGGTACATTGAGTGGCTCTTTGTGGGACGACTAAAATGTCACGGTGTATATCATTTTTTTTAGTGAATGTTTGTTGAGTAGTCATTGAATAAAAGTGGGCTGCTTCTGTAAGACGACTAAAATGTCACAGTGTATAGATAAAGAAAAAGATAAGACATTTCTTTAAAGAAACCTCTCAATAGACGATAGCCTATCTACTCAATATTCTCTATAAAGCATATAACATGTAAAGAAACACTATAACCACATTGAAGGCAACATTCATTTAGTCAAGAAAGCCTCATTCAACGCAGCCGCTGCAGGAACGGAGGGGGGTGTAAACTAGGCCAGGTCCACTATATACGCCTATCTCGGCCTTATCTCGCGGTTCCGTGGCGATTATGACGTTAACAATACACTTTTGTTCTCTATCTCACTCTAGTTACTGTCCTACAGAATGCTGGAGTACAAGTTCATAGATGCAGAAATGGAATAGTAAACAGTGATGCTTCATATTTTTAAAAAGTATCCTGCATTTTGGAGTTAAGGAGTCAATATTTCAGAAAACGAAATAGCAAAAAGTAAGTTCATAAAAAATAAATAAAAAATAACTGCAATATTTGAGAGGTAACAACACATTCAACACGAAACTCAATAATGAAAATAATAATTATTCAAAGTCAAAGCTAAACTAAATGATTGCATTTATTTCAAAGATTGCATTTATTTGAAAACAAGGAAATATAACTGATTCTAGGTGCCTCTTCCAAAAGGTAGTTTCGTATGGACTTCTCTATACGAAACCTGCTATGTATAAAATGGCCAAGAAACTCCATAGTTACTCTTTTAAAATGTTTTATAATATTTTGTACAAATAATGATAACTAGGTCTTGGGTGAAAACATTTCTGTTTAACATTACGTCCTTCGCTTTTCCAAATAATATACTAATATGTCAACGAAAATAAAAGAAAAACAAAATAACGTAATCCCGAGAAAGTAATACGTCAAGTGAAGAAACCGTATTGTGGAGGTGATGACTCACCCATCCATCTCTATTTGCGGACAATCACGAAGGACGCTTTGTTACGAATGTGGCCTCAGATGCCGACATACCTTATGTTGACGACACCTGGAATTTTATTCGCGAGAGAAAATTACGTATTGACATAATGTATTTTTTTGACTTTTATGAATGTATTTTTGATGTTTCTGAGAATAAATTGTGGTCATGGTGGTATCGACACGTTATTATAATGGTCGATAGATCAATCTTCACCGGTCTGTTAATTTAGAATCATTACGTCGGTTTTCATACTTGGCAGTTTTTTCTTTTCATGGTTTAAAAAATATTCTCATAAAACCATTTTATACTTGACTGTACCTACCTAATATATATTTCAATTAAACCTTATTTTAGATGCCCACGAAATACATAGAACCGAACAAATTCGTTATACAATGCTCAAGTATCAAATAAAAGAGTTGAGCACTCGATCAAAAAACGTATAAACTTCGCTTGCCTGATGCTTTGTGTGATATTTGTTTTTATTTGTTGATATTTTGTTTTTCGCTGTTTCAGGGTATATTCGTGAAAATATACCGGAGGCGGAGGTAGAAATATCGAAATTATAAAAAAACGCATGATCTCATTCCTTCTACGGAATATACCTAGAAACACGAAGTATGTAAAATATCTTGTGTTTATGTTATCTAACTCTATTGCTCTAGCAATAGTGCAGCTTTTCTTTTATAATATGTTCCTAATATAAATTTCAATGTACCTAATGGGATCATAATAGTGTTCTAAGAAATAATTATTGACTAAAGCAAAAAGGCCGAATCGAACGTACATCTGGGTCGTCCGATCTATTATTCATCAGAGCTCATACACACGTGCGACACGCGTCAACGTAAATTGTAGAGGCAACTGCAGCCGTCGACACGCGTCGGCGGCTGCCGTCGACAACGTGCCGCCCATGTGTTTGATTACGGTGCTCAAATACTTGAGCGGCACGTTGCCGATGGCTGCAGTTGCCTCCGCCATTTACGCGTACCACTCGTGTGTATGAGCCCTAGTGAATAATAGATTGGACGCGGCAGATGTATGTTCGATCCGGTCTTTTTCCCTTAGTGAATTATTTCTTAGAATACTATTAAAATCCCATTAGGTACATTGAAATTTCTATTAGATACATATTTTATCAAAGAAAAAGCTGCACTATTGCTAAAGCAATAGAGGTAGATAAATTGTGACTATATTAATCTTACATAATACTGCCTTCTACTTAATAATATACCGTAGTAATCCGATTGGTGAAGGTTATATTCGTATGCAAAAAATACAGTAAGTGAAAAGAAACTATGCGATCGTGAATACTGCATTTTCGACTAAATATGTCAAATGTGTCTGCGAACAAGTGCTTGCGGTTAAATTGACCGTACCCCATTAGCTCAAATAGCTAGTTCTCAGACCGAAGCCAGTGCATAATGAAGTGTAAACCGCTGTAGTGTAAACGAAGCACTCGCCTAAACGCGCGGTTGACTGTTGCCGCCCGGGCCGAGTGAGACGACCGCACTCGCTCTTAATTGTAATTCAACAAGAAACCAAGCGTTTGCATAGCCGATCAGCCGCAAAACACGTGTCACGGGATACGGCGTGGGGCATCACAGATGGAATATCTATAGAAGACACAATAGTCCAACAAACAAATGTAATAAAGTAACAATACTCAACAAAAATCTCCAATCACTCACCTTTTAACGTCCGAACTGACCAGCTGTAGAATTCAATCAATCTTCTTATCCAAACACAATGAACCCGATCCAGGAAACTTTTAATTTAGTTAGCGGCTATCACGAAAAGACAGGTATCTGAAACAAGTAGAGAATCTTTTTTCTATTATAAAATACAGAAATAAAGCTTAGAATTTTCCAACTCAATTTTTAAATACAAATTAAGGGGAAGTTTTGTAATTGAATTTTAGAAGTACGAGAGATTTTAATTAAGCCTATTGTCTAGAATTCGATATTATGGGTCGATAGTGAGGCGCTGATATTTAATAGGGGTGTCAGTCATCGTGAATATTCGATGTATCCGCACGGCACGTCCCTATTTGTGGCGTGTTTTGAATATGACAGGTAGTTTGTTAGCTTGTTCGTTGTTGAAACATGACAGAGTCTCTATTGTCATTGTTATCATTAGTTGGCAAGCGAGAAAAATGGAAACCTTATACAATCAAGATTGGATGCAGCTAGTTTGAAACATTGTTAGCGACTTTAAAAGATTTATTCAGGTAGTTATATCTGTGTCAAGAACAAAAGGTATCAGAACATAGACTAGAAAGTATTCGGTTGGTAAATACTAATTGTAAAACGAAAACCCAACTGCGACAAAAACTCAACTAATAAAAAGGTATAAACAAGACATCACAGACAGACAAATTAAAAGTCACACGTAATCCGTTCAATTTATGCCCTAACACGTGTAACTCCGGATTTTTAATTTAGTAGTAGTAGATTTTTAGTTTAGTTGGGTTTTGGTTTATATAACTTTTATTTAAATTACTTAGTGTTTATAATTTTTTTTTTTTTGAAATATGCAAATTAACCCCTATTATTTGGAACCGCTCTCATGGCATCATTAAATAAAAATAGTTTTGTTGTTCGTGACTATATGTCCTCTAGAGGGCGCCAAATTCAATGTGTCGCATAGAACCAGCGGACGATCAAGACGCTTTCAACGATACCTCATTTGTCGAATTATGATGAGTAGTTTAGAAGTTACGAGGGAACGGATGAACATACATACATACCGGTCAAAATCATAATCCTGCTTTTCGCTGTAGTCGAGTAAAAAGGTTTTGAAAATTATAATTTTTTGCTTTTTCACAAAGCTCTTCATTCATGTTTAGGTTTTTGTTTGGAGTGTAACGAAACAGTGAAGACCATTAGCGAAGACAATCTCTCCACATAATTTATCAAGCTTCCAAGTATTAAGTATTTAGCGGTATAATTTGTTAGGTTTAACTTATCTGCCTGTGCAGTCCATGCATTGCGCATTTTAATGTATAAGCATAAGCATATTCACCCTATAATATTCCCACTGTTGGGACCGAGGCCTCCTCTCTTCGAGACAGAGTGGGCTGTAATCTACCACGCGGGCTCAGTGCGGGTTGGTAGATGTCACATGTCTTAAAATTTTTGGTTTGAGGACATGCCAGTTTCCTCACGATGTTTTCCTTCACCGTTTTGAGAGCAGTGGTGATGAAATTATTTACACAATTTAAAGCGCCTCCCTGGCCGTTACCACTGGGCTACCACTTACACATTTTAATGTATTGCAACGAAACTTTTTACATAAAATCTCATTTATTAAAACGTTATTTAGTAGAAGAATTTATTTCTTTTGTATTTCAATTTAGTTAAGTTTATTTCAGTGTTCCATTGTCTTATTTATATGCTTGTTTATTTTTATCGGGCAGCATGTTATTGTAATAATACGGTGCCTGCACTCGGTATCCGGGAAATAAGTGTAAAACGTTGTACACCGTCAATCACTGCACTCGTGACATAGTCTTATTTTTTTTGTTTTTTTTTCTAATCGTAATCAACTCTAGAACTAACCTCTAGAACTTTTATGATGCTTTAACCGAGCAGCACACTACATCAACTATTTCAATTTGTGGTCGGATTCCCCAACAACTCAGAGCACGGGATCGTCTAGAGACGGCAGTATTAATAAAATTCGTGGCACCGAAATTCGTTTAGCGCATATCTTCTATCACAAATCACCTTCAAAGCCGTCAGATTCTATATGCCATTAATTTGTGTGATAGTGTGAGAAGGTGACAAACGGTGACAGCCTTGGTTTGTATGGAAAATGTTAACAATGCCGCCTCTAGCAGCGGACACGGTGGCGTTTCCGAGCTCTGAGCAAAAGCAGAAGTTTTAAACGCAGTTTCAGCAGTTACCCGCATCTACTTCTCAATAGTCACATTCTGTAAAGGTACAGGGTGGCCAATTAGGAAGTATACAATTATATATAATTTAAATTAAGATTATTTTTTTACAAACGAAAATTACCGGATATTTTTCTATAAGTACTTAAAGAGAAATGTAATATGAAGAATATTTATGTATATTATTCAGGCTTGGCAATTTTACACGGTAAATAAGATCTGCCTTATCTACTCCTGTTTTATTCTTAAAAAATCAATCGCTTTTCATCGTGTTTTTCATTAAATTTCATCATTTTCGCATACTTTATTAGGTATCCCACTAACAAGGTAACAAATATTCTGCTTTTCGTATTCAAGCTTGACCACGATACGTCCTGTCAGGACGTGTCTCGAAATCCTCAGTGATCCCAAAGTTTTTTTTAGAAAAATTGGGTCTCTTTTAAATTCGTTTAAGAAATTCAGGATAAAATTAATGAAAGTATTGCGGTGGTCATGGTCTTATAGACTGAGCATAACAAATTTGCCGCCAGTAAACTAAATAATAGATCCCAAACAACTGCAAAACATGGCGTCAAATCAAATGGGGGTAAAAAAAGTTGTATACTTCTTAATTGGCCACCCTGTGATAAGCACTAGAGCACTAGTAAGTCATTGCAATGTAACTCGTATGTCATTGTTATAAAGTGTAAAGTAGAATAATTGCCGAGAGTTCTATAATATTCTAATTTCTAAAAAAAAATATCGTGAATGTCCTCCTTAAGACGCAGATATATGCCAGTGACCTTGAGTGGTTAACTTGCGTGTTCTGTACTGAGCTCACGCAACGCGTCGTACGTTCAGCCAGTAATAGGACTCGTCTATCTAGGAGCGCTGTTCAAAATTAGACGCATTATATTTTTTTATACATAAAAGAAAAGGTATTTTAATAAAACACGTATACTAAAAGATAAATAATTCAATTATCTTTAAAATGGTTTCAGAAAAATACGCTTGATAGATTTTGTGTGATTCTCAGTTTTTTATCCGCGTTAGACATAACTTTACAAATTAATTTCACTATGTAATATGTACCCAGTGAAGTAACGAGTGTTTTTAAATACTGGTACATCCATCAAATTAATTGTGCAAAATGGGCTAATGAAATGTCGGATGAGTATGTGATGGAATGTGGAGTTAGGCAGGGTGGATTAAGCTCCCCTACCCTGTTTAATTTATATATAAATGAGCTGATTGTTGAGCTTAGCAGTTTGCATGCTGGCTGCTACATAGATGGGGTAGCATTTAATAACATTAGCTACGCTGATGACATGGCGTTGCTGAGTCCGTCTATGGCAGGTCTCAGAAAATTGATTAAAGTTTGTGAGTGTTACGCGGAGGAGCACGGTTTGAGATATAACACGGACAAAAGTCAGTTGCTTATCTTTAAGGCGGCCAATAAAGGCGAAGAGAGATACCCAACTGTCACTTTGAATGGTGGTGTGTTAAACCGTGTTCTTCAGTTTAAATATTTAGGGCACATTGTAGCGGAGGATTTGAGGGACAATCTCGATGTGGACCAGGAGCGAAGAGCATTAGCAGTGCGATGTAATATGCTGATCCGAAGGTTCTCACGCTGCACGGATGCGGTTAAAATAACATTTTTTAAGGCATATTGTCAAGTTTTTTACTCGTGTAGCCTCTGGACTAGTTGCACTCAAAAAACTGTTAATGCTCTTCGTGTTCAGCACAACAATGCATTCAGGATGCTGTTGGGGCTGCCACGGTTTTGTAGTGCCTCGGGTATGTTCGCGGATGCTCAAACTGACGGCTTCGCTGCGATCAGACGCAAGCGTGCTACATCCCTGTTGCGCAGAGTGCGTGCCAGCTCCAACAGTCTCCTGGTGGTCATTGCTAGCAAACTGGATTGCTTGCTGCATAATCCTAGTAATGGTTAATTGTTTTATTTTTATTGTTTATTGTTTATAAATACTACTAACTTAGTTTGTAAGTAAATTGTTACTAACGTTATGAGTCCATGTTACTTGAAAATAAAGATTTTATTATTATTTTTGCAGAGTGTTTTTTCTTCTCAGCTCTTTAGCTGGTTTTTGCAACATTTACGGGCCGAAACCAAGTAAATGCAGCGTGTGGTGTGTTATGTTGAGAATGTGTTATGATGAGGATCTATTTCGATTTCATCGATTTGCATGAACTTTCTCACGATTCGACATGTATTTAAAATTGCAGCTTTTTGTAGGGTGATATAGAGAGATTCTTTTAGGTTTAGTAATTTAAGGCTGTGGAGAAGATGATTCGGGATGACGCCTGTTGTGGAGAGGACCATAGGGACCACGTAGACTTTTTGCTGGCGCCAAATTCTAAGTACTTCATCTTTGAGTTCTGCGTATTTACTAATTTTTTCAGATATTGTTTTCTGAATATTAAGTGTGTTGGGAACGGCAATATCTATTATGTAAGTAACTTTATTTATTTTATCCTGTAGGGTTATATCTGGTCTATTGTAGTGAATTGTTCTGTCGGTGAGAATGGCTATTATTATTATTATTATATAAACATAATCTAAAATATTCCTACATAACGTTATTAAGAAAATGCTCTAAATTAACATATATTTTTTCAAAATCATGACAACTACTCGTTTAGAAGTGATCATCAGTATAATATCATTAAAAGTCGGTTATCGTCGCCTTAAGATTTATTTTGAATCGATACCACGTATCTACCTTTCTAGGTAGTAAATAAAGCAAATCATAACTTTTGCAGTTCAGAATTACAACTTACACGGCTAAAATGCATCATTGTTAGACGATAATTAATAACTCTTTTTATTTTGTACCAAATAGCCGATGTGTTACCCGACTTGATATTTTCAAAACTTTATAATGGTATTAACTTAGTTATTTACCCGTCATTTCAAACACCATTAAGGTGTTATATTCTATTTATGTCTCCAAAATTTGTGAATAAATATTAAGCTATAGCGTTAAATAGTTACTGTAAGTAAATCATCACATTATACAATGTCGCCCGTGCCATGCAATGCGCATGTGCCCGGCCGTATTTTTCTGATTATTCATGAAAAATAATCGAAAATAAACTTTAAAAGGGGGGCAATCAATTTTTTTTGTCATGTTTTCATATATTTCTTTTTGTTTTCAGAGCCAATAAGATCGGAGATATGACAAACGCTACTCAAAAAAAAAAAAAAGAATTTCATGAAAAATATTAAAGATTTTTAATATTTTTCATGAAATTAAATTTTTATTTTATATATTTTTCATGTTTTTTTTTTTGTTTTTCAAATCCTTATCCTTAATTCTTTTAAAGTAAATTTTCGATAATTTTTCATGAATATTCAGAAAAATACGGGCGGTCACATGCCTATGGGCGACATTGTTTAGATAGTGCCATCCACGAAGACGCGCCCCACACGCCCCACGCTTACAATACATTAATCGCGTTTAGGAAGAAGAGTGGGGCGCGTCTTTGTGGATGGTACTATTTATGATCAATGAAGTACCACTAATAGCAGACGACTCAGAAAAATAAAAAGTAAATAGGTAGGTACTTCTAAATGTCAGAGTAGTTTAGCATCTTCATTGGAGCCAATTATATTAGTCTAGAGCACATAGAATGAGTCAGTGTGTTGACATAAATATGTCATCAAAGCTCTTTCCTTTGTGAGCTGGCCTTTGAACGACTTCGAATGATTTATTGCGTTTGTTGAACTGAACAGCAAGACGTAGATTGGTTGAAGTTAAACACCGCAATAACAGTTTAAGAAGAATAAGTGTTTCATTATTGTACCTATTTCTCTGTTTCTTATACGTAGTATATTGTTTTTGGTAAACCCTGTAACTGTTTTTCCAGAATTTTACCCTTTACACATAAAACGTTCAAAACATTTTCATCGTATGTTTTTCATCGATTTTATTTTTCGACTTTCCTCAACAACATCAAACAACAGAACTAACACAGCTCGTTAACTCATTCTCACCTTCACACCTTCATAAATATTTGAACACAATATCAATAATTATGAACCGTATGAATTCAAACAAAGCAAACAACTGATTTACAAGAACTATGCACTTCTTACTGAAATTACACATACCCGTTCTATTTCCACTCGGAACCCATAGACATTCCTGTCTAATATATTAAAATAGACGTATTACAAATACACACTGGAGCATAAATCAAATTATTGTTGAAACAACAGAACGCTGCGAGATTATTGCGCAAACGCAGAATTGAGACGCGGCGCTGATGATTAGAATTTAGTTAAATGTAGAAGTTTTAACACCTTACTGAATAAACAGACAAGTTCCTTTTTAAATAATTGTTGTTTGTATAATAAACCGTTTGTGTCAGTGATCAGTAACTACTGAAAAGATTTGTAGGTACTCGAAATACTTGGCAAAAATATTGTACCTAGAAAGAAATAAAGAAAGAAAGATAGATAGAAAGAAACAAAAAACGTTAATTTGCGGTGAACATGACGCAAAGAAGGAACACAATACAAAAAAAGAACAAGTTGGGGGAAAATATGCGTCACATCCACGCAAAACGGCCATCGTTCAGCATAATGCTGCGACCCTATGCGAGATAGAGCCCCAGCGCTGATTTTCAGCGACAGCCGGTGTTGACTTTATGACGTCGATCGGTGTAGCATACGAGATGTAAATAAGATATAAAAATAAAATAAATATACAATAATTACTCTACATGTTTATATAAAATATAGCATTTAAAATAGCAACATTCCGTTCAGTCGGCATCGACTCGCGCGCCGCTGGCTTAGAGTAATCCATTATCCATCCATCTATTATCCGACAAGACTATAAAAAGTTTTTTCGACAAATAAAAAAATAACTAACCTTCATGTCACATCACTGGCTCTTTCTTTCACAAAGTGCGACACTAATGCAACTGGCTCGATATCGCTGCAAGTCACGCAATAGTGTGCTAGGTGAAATGATCACGATACAGTAATATGAGGTAGACTAGTCGCCTAAGATTGCTGAGACGATTGCTCTATCTGCTTTTTGAAAGTGACGAGCATTCTTGTAAATTGATAATATTAATATTAATATCATAAATGCGAAAGTAACACTATCTGAATGTCTATCTTTTATCTTTTCACGCTTTAATGGCAGAGCAGACATCGATGGAATGTGGCACACATGTCGACCATAAGCAAGTTGTGGTCTACCAGTTAGTACATTAGGATGCTTTTATCCTGTGGGATAATTTCCGACCCCCACGCGGGTGTAGCCACGGCCAAAAGCTAATCTCATAATAAGAATTACCTAAATGCATATTTTTAAACGTTGTTGAGTTACAAATCTCTCATGCGCTAACAAATATTCCGAAAGACTGGCAACTGCTTGGCCATCAAGCCAGAACTAATACATTGAAGTTTTTAGGCCATGAATTAATTATGTTATATAGTGAAAATACTTATTGGTAGGAAGTAGAGAACGACTGAAAATTGTATTTTTTCGGCCGAAAACAAAATTCGGCATAACTTTAATTATCAAAAAAGAAATCGCTTTATTTAGCTATATAAAACCATTTGTTTTTATTTGGTAGGTAAACGTAAAAGAAATGCTGTGTCAGACTTTTAATAATTTTCAACCGATTAAACTTAAATCACGCGAAACCTTGTATTTTCGGCATATACATAATAAAATAATAATAATGAATAAACAATCAAATAATATACGATAAAAAGCAATTTTTTCTTCATTTTCTCAGTTTTTTTTATGGTTTTGATTATGAATATTCTCTGAATAAACGAATTGAACGCGTTAATTTGGCAGCTATTTTATATTTTTTTCGGCTGAAAGCGAAAAAAGAAATTACAGCCTATTGGCGCAAACCAAAGACGAAAAGAAAATTCGGTCAGACTCTAGTAGGTGGCAAAAGTACGTATACCTACATTAGGAAATGAAATATAACAAAATATAGAGAAATAAAATAGAGATATTTCTCTGCAGCTAACTGTACTATGTCACGGTCGTCAGACACAGTACTACGTCATTCACCACTTTTGTCGAGCACAGGTAGCGTTATTAGGTCCCCACGGAGAAGAGCCTATTGCCTTTTATCAGGCACAATGCTTTCCAATCCTGGGCTTTCAACGATATTATTTCTAAGAGAAAACCGTAGTTGTGATTTTCTTTAGAGAGTCTAACCTTGTTTTAGATCATTCAGTTCCCTACATGATGATTGCTGTTACCTTACTTGACGGATTAGCCTTCGAAAAACTCGATAGAAAATGATAAAAAATGTAGAAATAAGCAGTACCTTAGTACTCAATATTATAATTATGTATCTGTATCTATAAATAATAAAGAAATAAATGACAAACAGAGTAATAAAAACTGTAAAAATTAATGGTTCGTGCTACCAATTCCCATAAGTCCAGTGCCAAGTAGCGTTATGAGCCCTGATGACGAAACTTAATAGTTCCATTTTATGTCATGATGC
The DNA here is from genome assembly GCA_947364205.1 of Agrochola lota. Taxonomy (NCBI): domain Eukaryota; kingdom Metazoa; phylum Arthropoda; class Insecta; order Lepidoptera; family Noctuidae; genus Agrochola; species Agrochola lota. Next base: position 7,295,333 of record OX376223.1, on the reverse strand, counting down.
GGTAATAATTTCTGTGAAGTCTGGACTGCCAACTTAAATTTTCTGTATATTCAAATCACAACTGAAATTCTTTGACAGTTGTGGCTATAGGTACCACGACAAATTGATGTAGGGTGTCAATTTGCTTAACTTATTATATTCTGCTAGATATTACTTCTAGGAGTCTGAACTACTATGAAATATTGTAAAAAAAAATTAAAAGAGTAACGGTGGAGTTTCTTGCCCATTCTTCTCCATACGAAAACTACCTTTTGGAAGGGGCGACCAGAAACAATTATATTTTTTGTAAAATTGACGCTCATAAGTGCCTTTTATGTGCCTAATTCAAATAAATTGTTTGACTTTGACTTTATGTACCACGTTTTACTACAGCCCAGTTAGTCTCACTGTCAGTACTAAGACTTTAACTAAAGAAACTATTACTCGCGACAGAATTTATGTCACTTTCATTTGCAGCTCAACTGTGACACAGAAGAAACTGGACAAAGTAAATAAAGAGCTCAAAGGCTTTACTTTGGAGGTAAACATTTATTTATTTATACGTTCGGACGGAGCGGGAATACTAATTTAGTTTGGAAACAGATCTAAGGAACTCGGACTTCGCACGAGCTTGATTGAAACCTACATTTTATATTTTTATCTTGGATCTAGGAGATTGGGTTCCGTTTTATTTTTAATCTTATATTTTGAATTGTTTTGATAATTTTTTGTACATTGTTCTCACAGGAGCAACAAGAATAATGTATCCAGGATTTTGTATAATCTATATTTTAAAGAGTGTCCTTGGAGTTTCTTGCCCTTTCTTTTCCATAAAGATCTACGTTTTGGAATGGGCAACTAGCTTCAACTTTCTGACTAACTGACCGACTATTTGTCAATTCAAAAGTGCCTGTAAATGGTTTAATTGAAATAAATGCTTTGAGTTTGAGTTTCAGCTAGAGTTTTCCATTGTATCGGTTGGTTAACTAGTTTTTTTTGATTTTAACAATGGATCTGCAATTTGTTCTGCTTCAGCAATAGCTGTTTGTGTGTGTTTATTGTATTAACAATTAAGTAGATACTAACAAAACATTTATTAATTATACATTACCTTCTATATTAAAAATGTGGTACTCTCTTTTTCGGTAGAGTTAGTGTCCTATGCGGCAGATGGGATACCCGGTAAGAGACAGACATTGAGTAGCTTTCCTTGGAACAGATTCAAATTACCTATCCAAGTTAGGTACACCTTGACCGAGGTTAACTTAAGAAACATCACTCGACTGTAAAGATAGGTAAAACATATCTGATCAACTTATCCTTTATTCAAAACCGACTTAAAACGTTTGAAAATTAAAAGTTAGTACCTACCTTTTCCTTCACTAATACTCGAGCACAGTTCAAAAAGTCTTGCTACAAATTGAAACGTCCACCAAAAAGAAAAACTGATCGAAGAAAGCCTCACAATAAAGAACGCCATTCAAGAGAACAGTTTCCACGGAATGAACGACTATTTATGTAAATGCAACATTGTTTGTCCTCACCCGAGCCCAATACAATGGCGGTCGTGGACTATTTACTGTGGCTTTACAATGACGTACATAAGCTTTTAGTTATCAAGTTATGCATTAGCTAGACCCGTTTTTAGTTATCAAATACGCGTGTTTGCTGAGATTTATCATTGCATTCCCGTATCTCGGTGCGAGTAATGATTTTCGAGCAAATCTCGAAACGTGTAATGCAGGGTTTGGATCGTAAAATAGGTGTAAGGTGGGCAAAACAGATTTTTACACACAAGACACCGCTATCGTAGTTTAACAAAGTACGCAGGATCCATATTTTGGGTCAGAATAATGAGAAAACCACCTTTTTTGAAACCACAATTAAGTAAGTCGACGTCTTGAATTTACTGCAAAATGATCATGATATCGCACTCTTGTCATGTATGTGCTTATAAATTGACATTTATGTAATTTTTGTGTTGAAGTATGTCTTCAGCATAAAAATAACATACATAAAGTACCTACTCGTTGTTTGGTACTGCCATTATACTTAACTCTTTTGCTGCGTGTACTATCCTTAGTACACGCAGTACTCTAGGCTCCTTCCTAGAATACGCGGATTGGTTGTATGATAAATGCTACCGATACACTAATGTGTTTGGTTTGGATACGAAACAGGTGTTCTTAGTTTTACACTTCGAGAATAAGAAAGTAATAGAGAAGTTGTTTTATGTGCTAAATGTAGTTCTCATTGGGTTACCAGGTGTAAAGTATTTTCGTCACGTGATTATATTTTTAGTTTGTTGTTGTAAATAAACTATTCTTTTCCTCAATTCAATGTCTGTCTACGCTAAATGTGGATGGAGAAACAAAAGTAAATCAGTATATTTTATGATCGTGATCATTACCTTAGATTGAAATCACTTGTTACTGGAATCTTCATTCAATATCCACCTAGATATTGAATGAGATACCAGACTAGCAAGCACGGCCTTGTGACATGGCTCGAGTCACACATTTTATTCATATAAAATGTGTGACTCGAGCCATGTCACAGTAGGCCGTGCTCGCTAGTCTGATTCCAGTTCCACTGAAACTCACTCTACTGGAAGTCACGCGACTTTATACAAAATTGGTAACTCAGTGTATCACAACCGGAATGTCCAAGTTTCATATGAAATAAACGTCTTGTGAATCGAAAATCACTGCTCTAGTTCTCAACTCGGTAACGGGACAATAGTTTGGACCAATCGTGTAGTACTACCGTAATCAACTGTGATTACTTAGCTGACAATTGTTACCATACATTCTTAGTGTCATATGAGGAGTACAATTTGCCTGAACACAGCTATTTAGACTTCCGACCGTAGAGGGTCCATGTGTTTGACCTTACTTTTGTGTATAAAAGACCGGTCACAGGAAGCCTTTAGTGCTGTAGTCTGAGGCCGATTGAAAGGTTACGTAGGAACATTAGACAAAGTGGTACCTACAGTGTGGTAAGCTTTGGCTTAGAGCTTTTAGGGCTTTTGACAACGTAGGGTTTAATCGTTAACGTTGGGTGCGCCATTCGTGACGAAGTTAGGATCGTAAGAGATTGTATGCAGTATTAACAGAGTTAAAAGATCGATATGAAAACGTTAAAATATTGGCGATTATTTTGTTTGCATGAATCTCTTTAACGCTCTCGAACTTTGGCGCATATTTAGGTGTTTGTATTTTTTTATGAACAACTTGAGGATAAAATATGGCAATAGCTATATACTGAGAGCATTTATTGTTAAGTATTTTACACTGTACACATTTTGGTTAATGGCAATAGGCTCACCCCCTATTACATGGGACTTAAACATAACTGGCGAAGGGTGGGTTTACGTATAGTAATACGTCTGCCTAACCCTTCCGGGAATACAGGTGTGCTGTTTATATTATTTTGCATTATTTAAAAATTCAAGTCTTATTTTAGTTTGCAAGTAATATTTTCAATTTAATATTTCGCTGTAAGTTGGCAAGGTTGTCTCTTTCATATGAGCTTTGTATGAAATTCAAGCGAACTAACTAAACGCCGACAACTTAAACGTTGAAATGAAAATAGTTTTTCGGATTTAACTGAAATGAAATGATACAAACTGATGAATGAAACTTTTCATATTTGCTGACTTTTTGGAAGCGGTTTGGGTTGATTGCGTATTCGTAAATAACATTTCAATTGGAAATGCTCTAACTTAAAAAAACACATTTTATGAAGGATTGGTTTCTGACTGTTTAATTTAATGTCGGAAACCAGACCTATAGAAAAAGTCTTAAATACTCATTTCTGTAGGTATTACGTGCCTAGCCTTTTCCCAACTACATTAGGGTCGGCTACCAGTCTAACTGGATGCAGCTGAATACCAGTATTTTACATGGAGCGACTGCCTGTCTGACCTCCACAACCCAGTAACTAGGTAATACAATACCCGTTGGTAAGACTGCTTGACAGACTTTCGGGCTTGTGACGACCCGACTCTCAAAGATCCATGAATGATAGCCGGGGCCAACGGCTTAACGTGCTTTCCGAGGCGCGGAGAAGTCTCAGTATGTAAACATGATCACCCTTCCACAGACCAACCCCGGCAAGCGTAGCTTAATCTGATGGATCGACCCGTACGGCTGTTATTACTTACTCACAAGCACCAGAAGGTATTAAATACTCAGACATAACATAACTTCAGACTTGTATGCCCTGGAGGGTTAGGCAGAGGGGCACCTATAGTACACTCACGTTTCGTAGTTATGCTAAAGTGCCATATTATTATTTATTTGTTCAGAATCAGAATCAGAATCAGAATTTATTTATTTGTGAGAAACTACATTTACATAGAATGATGTTAGTATTTTTGTTACAATTTACTACAAAGTATATGGTGTACAAATTTTCAGTTGTCGTTCTTAACTAAGTACAATATTAATTTTAAGATTTGTGATTTACAATAACTCCAATGAATTTGTATTTTTATAATTAGGTAATCGTTACTATAAAATGTCAAAATGAAGTCCATGTCATCTTGGATTTTTACAATATCCCATATATTCTTCAATGTCATAAAAGCAATTATTCAATAGCCAGCTTGTCAGCTTTTTCTTGAACATGGGGATGGGAAGTTCCTTAAGTGAATTAGGTAACTTGTTATACACCTGAATGGCATTAAATATACATTCCTCCTAAACATTTGTAATCTACATTGAGGTACATTTAGTTCGTGTTTATATCTATTTCTAGCAGCAGACTTTTTGTGACTGACTTCTGATTGCATGCGAAAATAGTGCGCATATTGTTTTACTAGCATACTTTGATGTACCTACATGCAGGGTAAAGGTAATATGTGAAGTTTTTTAAATAACGGTTTACAGACTTCTTTTGTACCCGAAATGCCATTAAAACTTCAACTGAGTTTTTAGTTCATCGTCTGTGCTATCTATCATATGGTCTGATACAATGGGGCAACATTGTATCAGACCATATGATAGCACAGACGATACGTATCCGTGATATGCAGTGAGTATTTATTTCCAAAATACTTAATTTATTTTACAATTGGTTTTAATCACACAACGAAAACCTCTCAGATTTGGATGAAATTTGACACAGGGGTAGACCATGACCTGGAGAAGGACAAAGGCTACTTTTCATCCTGGATCGTAGACGAAGTCGCGAGGAACAGCTAGTAATATTATAAATGCGAAAGTGAGTTTGTTTGTTGTGCTTTCACGCTAAAACGGCTGAACGGATTTGGATGAAATTTAACACAGGAGTAGACTTTGACTCATCCTAGATTGCAGACGAAGTCACGGGCAGTAACGAGTGATGTTATAAAATATCAAAAAATCTTTCTACTTCGGATAATAAGCTACGTCGCCTAATTTTTTTACGAGCTTTGTAACACTTGTCATCGCAATAATCGAACTACGTGTGAGTTGTTTGATCTCAGCGTCCACTGATCAAGTCTAAACAAAATGGCTAAACATCCACATCCGCCTCCCAGCACATATTCGCTAATTTGATTAATTTTAGCCTTTGATACCTTTTGCTTGAATTATTGATTTATTTGTCAGAAAACTAGCTAGTCGGTCTAGTGGTCGCTATCGCTACTGCTGAGCATGCGTTATTGGATTTTTCTATCTGGAATTCCTCTATAGTATCCCAGTCTGGATTTGTGCCCGTTTGATGGCATTAGGCCCTATTACATGGAACTTATAACTGGCGAAATTTGGGTGTACTGTAGGTACACTTCTGCCCAACCCTTCGGGGAACAAGCACATAATTAAGCTCTAAAATCTCTTTGTTCTATAAATACATAGAAGAATATACGAGTCTACACTACCACGTCAATTAGCAACGCAGCTTTTCACTGAAAATCAATCGTCTAATTACGTAAACTAACAAACCGAGTATAAACAGCGCGCTTTCCCAAACTCGCAATTATTCTGCACCGAAAATATTTCAAATTAAATTACAAACGTACGTATTTACCTAAATACTCTACACAATACTCAAAAGATATTATTTCAACATCGGATATGTTTTTTTTATTCCCTAATGTCTGAAAGTGACAGATCAATATTGGAGCCGGATTGCCGCTCCAGGCATTCCGATTACTTTGTATAGGTACATGTAGAATTTGTATTGATAATTGTTTCGCGATGTAAAGCTTGTTTATGTATCGTACGCTATTACACAACTTACAACATGTACGTTACGGAACCAGTACAATCGTACTTGTCGTCTACATATTTTCATAAATATATATAAGCAGATGATTTTTTCTTCTCAATAATTCATACATAAGCCCTGTACTCATGGCAAACAATAGTTGCGCAACACTGTTGTAGCAAAATCGTTTCTGTGTTGTTGGCAACATCGTTTTGTGTTCTTGACAACATAATTTATTTTACCCTCGAAATGCTAGTGTATGAAATGTTTCCTGCAACACAAAAACATGTGGATGAACCAAGATTTCTAAATTTTTGTTTTCCATGAATCCTAACTAATATTGACAGAGTTTGTTTGTTTGTTACGCTTTCACGCTAAAACGGCTAAACAGATTTAGATGAAATTTGGCACTTGGATAGGTCACGACCTGGTTTACGACATAGAACACTTTTTATTCCGATATTCCCACGAGATCGAGACTTATGCAGGTGAAACCGCGGGCCGCAGCTGGTACCGTTATAAAAACGACCGAGTTTTTCGAGAAACTTACCTAGATTGCGTATTCAAAACATTTTCATTCACATCCAACTGAATGCGGTGACTGTAGATAAAAACAAAAAGCCACATAATGATAAAGCATACATTTATTTATAGTATACAATCGTCGGACTCAGCCAATAAACGCCAAATTCTCGTATATTTATTTAGAAAACGAATAAAAAAATTTGCAACAAATGGTACAATGGATCGTATCACTCTCACTCCTACGCAGAATACATGAACTTGCTATATACCAGAGAATTAATCTGTCTTAGTTGCTTCATGGGATTTTCATCTGGATTTTAAATAAGTGCATTTTGATTACTTACTTTTTCGTATGGTTAGTGACTAAACTGGTGTCAGAGTTTTAATGCCGCCTATGGTCCTCTGGCTGGCACTGGGCTTTTTATACAGTCAAGGCATTGACAAAAGTGTAAAATCACTTTATAGGTGTAAAGATAAACGATAATAAGCTCACTGTAATTGTAACGAAGTTCTTTATAGCACGTTAAACTCTGCACACTTGACGAATCAGAGTTAGACCGAAAAAAGTGTAACATTATGACCGTCACGACACTTTCGTTACGAAACAAAAGTATCACCACGAAACTTTCGCAAAAGCAAAAGGATTTCGTTCCACCCGGGTGACCCTGGGTTCTACTCTCTAAGGCCGTCAACGAAGATATGGGCCCGTCCGAAAGTAGATGATCCGTCAAAACAAGTGTCAAATTATTTTTTTCGGATGGACACCAGGGACAACTGTCAAATCGTATTGTCATGCATTCTTAGAACGGGCCCCAAATTAATCTCATGTCCGTAGGTGATACGGAGCAGGCGACGCCGGTAACTTCGGCCGAAATTACGGACTTCGGGAATAGATAGTTGACCTCCAGGACATAGTTATGATTCTCACTAATGTGTATGTAAAATTATGTATTCCAAGAGGACATTTTTGTTGAACAATTTGTATCTCATACATTTCAAGACTTTAGAACTTTAGTATGAGAAAGATACATTGGGCTCTTGTCGTGAACTTGTGCCACTGAAAGCTAACTTACTAGGGGAAGATAAATGCATTGTGTAAAATTATATTGATACTGTCGGTCGATTCTGTAAAAATATTAACGTGAAGCTTAGGTGAAGTGAGCGTGAAGTGAGCTGTCACTGCCACAGAATCGACCGGCAGGATGCTAGGGATTAACACTATTGACAGCTCACTTCACGATCACTTCACCTAAGTTTCACGGTGATATTTTTACAGAATCGAACGGCTGTACAGGCTTTTGTTCGTGACTTCGTTAGTGTTGCTTGGATTAAAAGTAGCTTATTCCTGCCATGGTTCTACAAACTTTTCGTTTACCAACTTCTTAGAGTACGGAAAAACGATTTCGATACCTTATTTCCGACCACTTCGCTCCCTGTGAGTGATATTTCAAGGCCAATGCAGATACAGTCATCCATACTAACACACACTTACATTATTAAAACGTGAAAGTATCTCATTCTGTCTGTGTGTGTGTTACCTTTTCAGACTACTGAGCCCATCGTTATGAAATTTGACAGATATATAGCCTGGGACCTAGAGAAGGACATAGGACTTTTCATCGTAGGTAATTGTTTTATTTAAAAAAATGCAAACGAAGCAACTCGACCGACGCGAGCAACAACTAGTAATATATAATTTGGTTTGGAACTGAAGCCTATCGTTAAGCGTTGAGTAAAATAATTTCGTTCGGTTTATCGATAAATGGTGACGCTAACCAGTACACCTCTAATCCTCGTATGACAATAGTACCCGTGACAAATAGAGCGAAAGTAATCTGATATTTCGATAAACTTGTTCATACATTTACAGTCAGCTTAACAGTATCAGCTTTTTGATGTTATCTACTTATCTTTCCGCTCTTTTTCCCTTCCAGGTTGAGTAGTATTTCAAGTGTTATCACATTATGTACCATCGCGGATACTGGCGCCTAAGCAATACGGTCGAAAAGTGGTCAGGCGCCAGTGTCCGCGATACTACCTGCCTACTCTGTTACATGGGTAGGTTTATAGCATTATAGCTTTCGAAAAGTGTACTTGAACAAAACTATGAATGAAACCATGATGAATGTTATGGTTTTTTAGCTCTTGCAAACAAATTATTTCACAACAAAGAATTTATTTTTAACCAACTTCCAAAAAGGAGGAGGTTGGTCGCGTATGTTTTTTTTTTATGTATGTCCACCGATTTCTCCGTCAATTCTAGACCGGTTTTGAAAATTATTTTTTTTGTATGAAAAGGTATGCTCCCAAGTTGGTCCAATATAAATTTTATTAAATTTGCTTTGATAGTTTTTGAGTAAGCTTATGGAAGCTCAAAAACCTGATAAAATACGTATTTTTCCCACTTAGTATATGTGGATGAAAATTATGATAACTTCCTGTCACTGTTATTTACATAGCAGGTAGTGGTATTCGAATTTGTGTGGGGTAGGTACCACAACTAAAAAGCGAAAAATAAAAACTTTTTACAAAAAAAAAGTATTACAAAATGAAAAATTACTTTAATTTCGGAAGTCGGTGGCAAAAAAACAAAATTCAAAACCAAAACGATTTCCGAAATCAAAGTTATTTTTCACTTTGTAGTGTTTTTTTTTGAAAGTCGGTTTATTTCTACTAGCTTTTATAATAAGCTTCGGCCGCGAGGGGATCGAAAATTACCCCACGGGAACGTGGGGTACCGGGATTAAATCTATCCTATGTCCTAACCCAGCTTATCGTCTACCTGTGTACCAAAATTTCATCGAATCCATTTAGCCGTTAAGACAAGCCGTAAAAAGGTAACGGACAGACACACAGAGTTACCTTCGTATTTATAATATATTAGCTTCTGTCCGCGATCCTATAACCTTCCTCAAGAATTGGGCTATCCAATGCAAAAAGAAAGTTTTCAAATCCGACTGGTAGTTTCAGAGATTACCTCCTACATACAAACTTACAAACAAATTTTACCTCTTTATAATATTATATAGTACAGAAAAAAGTATGCATGTATATAGGGAAGCATACCCTTACATCCATACTACAACAACTTCGAACGAAGTTGTTGATGGACCGCCTGATAGCCTACAGTAACCTCTATTTCTTATCAATGCTTGACCATCTCAAAGTAAGGTCGTCACCTTCGTCCTTAAAACTTGAATACAACTAAATCAATGGGGGAACCGATCCTAAAACTATTATTTACCATCGATTCACATCGATGTTATTAACATAATTAGGAAAACGAACATTTTATCAGCGTTGGGTAATTTGGGTACAGTCACATTAATGTTAGCGAGTAATTTAAGTTAAATTAAGCTAAGTAACACAGCAATATTGTGGCAGCCACTATTGTTTTCTTTTTCTTTTTTTTATCTCTTGTCTTCAGCACTTGTTTTAACCTTTAGTTAAAACGTGGACAATGGGATGGGTTACATGTTTGTTAAATCTTAGTTATTTCTCTGTATTTTGTAGCATGTAATTGTTTTTTGTCCCTAATAAATAAATGTTTCATGGAACTAGTAGTCCAGCAAATCTTGTATGTAAGCTCTTTCAGTAGTGATAAGACAAAGTTTTCTTTTCATTTTTGGTTCTTCACCTACATTAGTAACATATTTACGAGGTAAGTGTTAAGTTCACAACTATCACGAGTAGTTCCCAGTTTTTCCATCCATTAATTTAAGTTAAGACAAACGCGACGTTGAGTGGAGAGCGTTCACACAAAAAATAGACCACGTCTCGACACAGAACACACTGTGTTTTTGTGTGCTTACGTCTGTGGTACTTTGGTATTTGGTACTTATTGCAGCGTGACCTCTGCGGTTTCCACCTATGGGTTTACATGCTGGTCATAATTTTTTTATTGTTAATTTATTTGATTTTCAAATTCGAATATGACTGGAAGAAGGTTGTCAGTTTTCTTTATAGAAAAATGACGCCAGTCGTGAAGAATCAGAACTTGAACCTCGTCGATGATATGAATTTTGGACTTTATCCTATACAATACAATATAAAAATGAGCAAGTTTATTTATATATTTGTAATCACGTTCTCGAAAATGGATCTAATGATTTCGATGAAAGTTGCAATGTAGTTTGCGGGGGCGAAAAATCGATCTAGCTAGGTCTCATATCTAGGAAAACTCGTTTTCATGCATACGATGTAAGGTTTTCTTCAAATGGTGTAACAAATTATTATACGTGTTAAAGCGGTCGACTTTCATTTTATTTCGCTACATTATGCATTAGGTAAAGGTTTGTCAGCCGCAATATATCGTGAAGTGCACAGACACTAGACCTACAAGAGATGTTAGAGCTGTAGTCTGACTTAATAACTTTATACCGTAGTCAATTTTTTAATAGATCAGACACTGAAAATTATCCCACAATAAAAAATTAAGCTTCAAAATCGTAAAGCAGATTAACATCAAACATAAACACACATTTCGAATTTACAACCTTCATTAAAACCGAAAGCAACAGTACAACAACACAAATTGTGAATACATCCCAATCAAAACTCAATTCTGTTGACATGACATCCTTCCGCTCTAGTATCATTTTTGTTAATCTCGTAACGAAGTGAGAGGATCACATCAAACGGGCCCTCAGAGGAAACAATGTTGCTGTCATTGCTCACTCGCTCAACTGAGTCACGTCGACGTCACGCAACGGAGTCGTCACGCTAATGTCACGTCACGTCACGGTATCGCCGCGTAATGACTAATGATTCGGAAAACCGTATTGTGTTGTTATGACAATTTCATGTTGTATTCAACATGCGATCAGGTTTCCTAATGTGTTAGTTTTGGGCAGCTATTTTAGTTGAGTTTGCCAAGTAAATAATGTATTGGTGAACATCAGCTTCCGCTCTAAGTTTTTTCAGAGAGCTTAACTTGCTAACTTAAAACACTTCTTGCTTATATTGGATTTGTACTTAAAAACTTAAGAGACGTTCCGCTTGTCAAAAAAGATTAAACGCGAAACGATTTGTTAAAAATGTAAGTTCCTAACGTATAGAAATGACAAAAATATTTATTACATTTGCCGATCGTTATTTAGTACTGGAACCGGTAAATAATGTGTTTATTGAAGTGTTCAATTAGTTTGTCGTTACCTGAATTACAACATTTCATTTTTAGTCATTAGTGACATCCTTACATATTAGAAAACAAAGTCCCCCGCCGCGTCTGTCTGTTTGTCTAAACGCGATAAACTCAAAAACTACTGAACGGATTTTCAAACAGTTTTCAGCAATGGACGGAGTGATTCATGAGAAAAGTTTTGGTGTATAATTCATTAATCTATTGTGTAAATTGGCTGAAATATGACGATTATTGTCGAGGATGATTCAATCATGGTTGACGGCAACGCGGGCGCAGCGGTAGGAGTCAATGACCTTTTCCTCGGCTATTATGTATGCAATCCCGGTAGTATGTTCCCGTGGGATCTTTTTCGACATTCATGCGGGCGAAGCCGCGGGCAAAAGCTAGTCAAAACTAAAATAGAGTAGGATTTGACTTAATGAGAGGACAACTCACTGCCCTGAAATATTATTTGTAGAGTTAGGATGAGCTACAAAACCAATACGCTAAGCAAAAAGTGCGCAAATAATAAGCGTAAGCGTAAGCATGTGTGTAAGTGGAAAGTGCGCTAAGTGTGACAATAATTATGGTATTTAGAATTCCATCTGCAAGATTGTCCCAAATTTCCGTTCACCTGCACTATTGGCGCTCTCAACAACGCCACTGACGCTGCAATAAACCTGGCCACCTACTAGGCCCAAATAGTATAAGCACACACACATTATATACATGTAGCGTCGAGCCAACAAGAAGAAGATCTAATATTCTATCATGATCATAACATACATTTCTCTTGACATTATGTAGATTTCACATTCGCAGAACGTGGAAAAGTGCCCATTATATGCCATAAACAATCCTACACGACAGAGGGTAGGGTGATATAAGATTGCGCAGTTTTGAATCAATCGGTCATAAAAATATAACATACGGATAAGTCACAGGTTACTTTATTATTGTTAATTCTGAACTTATGTGAGTATTAATTCTTATTATTGAGTATCCTACCCTACTGCCTTATTTTATAAGAATGTATTCTTGTAGAACGCTGGTAACCGTCGCCGATATTCCAGCGCTTCGCGGCTCCGACAAGCGCTGGTTGTCAACAATGTTCGGCGCGGGCAATTTTCATTTCTTTGGCATATCAGCGCGAACCGGCGCTGAATACTCAGATAGGAACTTGTCGGCGCTTACCGGCGACGGGTGTAAAAAGACGCTTTACGAAGTCAAGAATCATTTGTTCTTCCTGTCATTGTGAGTTTTTTTTTTGTACTGGAACGAATCTGGTTACGGGGATATTTAAAGTATCCAGTCGTAACGTCTCCTACACCGTTGCATGAACCCATATGCACAATGTTTTGCGTGCGTTATATTGTATGCTACCATAAACAGACTTTTCATACCAAAAATAATATTCGTATGTATCCCAGCAATAATTCTATTTGTACATTGTATCTGAATTTGATGTACAGAATGCGTAGATGACGGCTTTATACCGTGTCTTTTTATTTCACCCTTTAGTTAATTTGGTAAGGAGAGAAATATGCAAAAAAATGGATTTCAATATGAAGCATAAGTCTTTATTAACTTTCTCCCTCTGTAGCATTCCAAATTCATATATATTTTTGTGAAGGCTAGCAAGATATAACGTTAACATTTTAGAAATTCCAATTATGCTGACGTGAAAACTGAAACTATCGTTTGATTTTCTAAACTTTGAATGTCGGATATTTTGCCAAAATACCTGCCTGTATCAACTTTACTATCGAGGTTTTATATTTTTAAACGAACTTTGAAAAATTGATTAAAATTGTACCTTTACCTATTCCCACAATTATTATGAGAATCGCCCTCATAGGTAGTAGGGCGAGATGAAGACTCAGTAGTTTGGTAACTGTCAACATTTATTAAACAACATAGAAAAAAAAAACTGTTTTTCCTCATGAAAACTACAATAAAAAATGTTTTTCCCAATAAAACCTCAAATACCACAGTGTCCCGACAATCAGTGCCACATCCTTGCAAACGGGCTTACAAGACGACACGACTTCTTTACGCCTCGTTGATTTCAGTATAACTTCCTTTTGCCCCACTTACTTTATCTACTCTCAAACATTTATTCTGCTCTGTGACACTGTTTGACTTTTCCTTCCTCAAATAGAAAAAAAATCTTGGACTTTTCCTGTTTCTGTAATAGTCATTCTATGGTGCAAAAAAAAAAATATTTTGATGAATCGATATTTATTTGGACAACAATATTATGAATTGAACGTGAAATAATTATTAATAAAATACCATTCTCAGAGGATGTCAGTTTATGGTGTTGAAATGGTTACCAAATAAAAATACGTTCTAAAATGGTATCATTAAAATGAAAAAGAATCAGGGTGATTCTCACAAAAAAAAAAAAAACAATTTACTTTCCATTATTTTCTCATTAAGTACCATTATTCCTCACTATTACGCAACTGTAAAAATATCCAGCAATTGCCTAAAGAGGTTATATTTCAATAATCGAAAATAAAAATAAATACTTTGTCTAAGTTTAATATCTAATCTCGTAAAGCCATGGAAGCTTGTTTTTAGTCTTTAAGATAAAAGTCACGTACTTGATACGGAGAAGAAAGGCTTTATTAGGAATTAGATGCTTACTACAGATAGTAACAAGCAACTGAATATAGATGGAGTAATTTATATCAATTCTACTTTTCCTTACAAACGTGTAGCTTTTATTTTCTTTCTCGGCCATCTTACACGTATTAAGTGTCCTTATGTAGTTTTTGTAGTTACCTAGTTAGTTAGATTTTTATGAGTTACCTTACTTTACAGACACACACTACACAACACAAACACCCACACAGATACTCTTACCTTTTATTTATATAATTAATTTTGACGACACGGTTGGCGCAGTGGCTGAGCGATCGACTGCTGCGCAACGTGTCGCGGGTTCGATCCCCGCACGGAACAAATATTTGTATGATCTGCAAGTAGTTGTTCCGGGTCTGGGTGTTAGTTTTATGTGAGTTTCTATGTTTGTAAACGCACCCACGGTACAGGAAGAAATGCTTAGTGTGGGGCAACGTTTAAAAAAAAAAAACTTCTTAATTTTGTTTCTATCGCTTTTATAGAAAAAAAAAAATACATATCAGTTCTCTTTTTTCTAAATCCAACAATTTTTTTTTTATTAAAGAGAACTGAAATGCTGAATTAAATTGTTTACTGATAATAACCTAGGTGGTCCTGAGGAAAGTGATGGTATTCGTGATACAGGGTCATCCTAGTACATAAGAGTGCCATAGCACACCTTTACCCATGGCAAAATATGTAAGGAGATTTACTGTAAATATTTTTTTTTCGAAATAAAGATTTTATTACTTATTTATTACATTACATAACATCACGACTTGTTTCTCCAAAGGGTCAGGCAGAGAAGTACCCATAGTAGGTACACTCACATTTGTTTTATTTTTAATTTGATTTGCTTAGTTGTTAGTTACTTATTTATTAAATATAAATGAGGTCTTTACTAGACTAAATTCATGTCTACCATTCCAAGTATCATTAAGGAAGTGACAATGAATCTACAACAGTAAAGAAATGCAGCAACATGCAATTTCATATTTAATCACCAATTTATTCCATGAATAAAATTATCAGTATCTATCCCAAAAAGTCATTCCTCTTAATCGTCGGGGAATCCATAAGCTATATCAATTCACATAATGTGTTTCCATTATGGCTCGGTAGTGGACCGTGGACGTTCGGACGGACAGACGGAAACTACTCCATTACCCCTACCGCGGCGACAAAATGTGAAACGGACCTCAAGAGAAAAAATATTAATACACAATTGTGTGCTGAATAAATCCATCAAATGTCTCTTTAACATTTTGCTAATGGTTTTTTGCTTTTCGTCTATGGTTTTAATGATTAATCGCAAAATTATGATGGGACGGGTGACTACAAATTACAAGGGCATGTATTATTTTATGCATAGTTAGATTAATATCGATAAGAGGTCACCAAATTTACTATTTAAATAACTTACCTACTCGTACTTATTAATTTTTGTTTTCTGTAAAATATTGTATTACCCAGAACTGAAAACTACGAATGTCATACAAAATACATAATCAGCCCGCTCTGAAAGTTAAATAAAAAACGCTATAAATTAATCACAAAAGCTTTTTGTTAAGCCTGCACTTAGTTTATCAAGAGTTCACGTTATGTCCATGACTGAGTCACACATACGTTTGGCGTAAAATGCGTAGTTAAAAAGCACCTGTCAATGAACGATAAATCCGGGCTTTTATGAATAACTTTTAGAATAACCTAATTTTAAAAACAGCTTAGAAACAATGGCTATTTCCTACTACATCGTAATTTTCCATGGAACTACAATGTTCACATTTTTGTCTCCTATAACGTATTTTGTATACTATTCAAAAAATAAATAAATAGATAGGTAATGCTAATGACGCAATTATACGAGTACATCATTAAAATAATCAATTATACAAAATTAACGTTGTGTGAAATCCTCTTCACTAACAATGAAAAGTCTCTTGAATACCGAAAGTTGAAGGGGCTTTAATTTCCATAATATACGGGAAAATGAGCAATAATACAGTGTAATCAAGAATAATTATTATTTATGTGTAAATCATTACGACATATAGGTATATGTCGTAATGATTTTAATATCTGTTTCAATATTTATAATGTTGTATGTTGATCCTGCATCGAAGCCGGATTATCTACGGACTCAATTTTATAAATATTGCATTTTTGAGCTACAGGTGGAACTCGTAGCTTTGAATTCAGAACTTGTATTCATGAACGTGGAATGGAGAATTTATTTATACTTATTGCATTTATTTCAGGCAGCAAGCGAGTGCAAAGTTTATGTACTGCAATAGGTATTTTTCTTTCAGTGAGTGAATTATTTCCATTCTGTATATCTTTGCTACGTTATAAATTATTAATTAAAATTATTATCCAGTAAAGACAAAAAAACTTCTACCTACGATTATCACATGCGAGAAAAATATTCATCATTCCAATACGACATACATTTCACCAGAAGACCTGAAGCAGATACGACAATTTGACTATAAAAATTCTTTCCTCTCGTGTCACGAGGTTGGAACTCGGAATCACGAACGATTGCCAGTCAGAAAAATATTCACTTAGTGCGACCCTCGGGAGCTCGATCACAATAGATCAGCGTCATACTGGCTGGAGCCCCATCTCTTCGCGACAAATCACGTAGAAATCGCCCGATCCAATCTCCGAACCGTCGGATTTGGACTTACAACTTTTTATTATTGAATTTTTCGTCCCGAGATATTTTCCGGTTGAGTGGAAGGGTGTGGTAAAAGGTAATGGTGACCTTTTTACTTTTATAATGTTCAGTAGAATGTGTTATCTCTGTGGATTCTTTTCGCATATTCCGTTATGATATTTAAGTAATTGCTTCTGCATGAATGGTGAGGTATTCCAATTATTTTTAATAAAAATTGCCATTTCTATTTTCTTTTCAACGATATTTTAATTACGGTTCAGATTCTGAATAGTGCCCGGCTATTTTGAGGTATTTTTAGTACCCACGTTTTTATTTATTCATATTTTAAGAGTAGAGATTAAAACATGAATATTCAATGTAGATCGTACCTACGCATAAAATGTTACTGCCAGAAATATATTACAACTCTACGCCCTTTAAAATTGCTGAAACGAGGGAGAGAAAATAAATAAGATTTCTATCAGTTTATTTAGTATTAGAAAGTGAATTTGTGTTAGCTTTTCATGGAAATTTAGAGGATATATGTAGCTTGGAACATAATACTTTACAAGGTGAGGCTTGGCGGAAATCTCGGGACCGATCTCTACAGACTCTCAAAATGAATTCGAGTAAGCAACTGAAGTGCGATTACCCAAATCTGATAAACTTTAACAAAATCATCCCCGTTAAGGCTGAGTCCTTTGGAACTTGAAACCGGAACTTTTAGTACAAGCTGTCTCCATTTACTTGTTGCGTCTAATCATCTTCGACTTGTTTTCTGACTTTAAAAGCGAAGAGAAGATAAGCAAACTGTTACAATATTAGGTTCAGTAAGTGCAGTGAGTGGTGTGACCGTCGGACTGCCAAGTCATAGTTTGAACCCAAGGCAAGCACCTCTGACTTTTCGGATTCATGTGCGTATTGTATAATTATCACTTGCTTCAAAAACGGTGAAGGACAACCTCGTGAGGAAACCGGCATGACTGAGAGATTTTTCTCACACATGTGAAGCCAAAGCAGAGGCCCATGGGCGGCTTTAAAATTCTGACACCAGTTTAGTCACTAAACACACAAAAAAAAGAAGAAGTGCAGTTATAAGTACACAGGGCTTGTGGCTAAATGATAAAAGCTGCACGGGTCGATTGCAGGTTGAGCTATACTTGCTGCCATCGTCGGTGCGTGGCTGGAACTATCCATTCATATCGAAATTATATAGTATATAGTCCCTGCCTCGGACAATACGTTAAAGCTGGGAACAAATTATCGGACGCGTCCGTAAGCCGCGACCAACAGACGTCCGAACGCTCAAGGTCACGTCCGCGACTTACGGCCGATAGTTTTGCACAGTGTAGTGCTAAATGTACTATCCAGATACAAATAAGCCGCGAGTCTCAGCCGCGGCTTACGGACGCGTCCGATATTTTTTTCCCAGCTTTAGCCGTTGGTCTCAGCTGTCATCCGTAGATCCGTAGATGACAATCGTTACGGGTAGTCAGAGATCGAAATTCACAACCAGGGGGATAATTTCCACCCAAAAAAAAAAATGGGGGGTACTTACCAAGGGTTATCGTGTTACCCAGTAACTGGGCAGTGGGAGTCAGATAGGCACTCGCTAGTGGGAGTTAGATATTCAGCTGCATCCGGTTAGACTGGAAGCTTACCCCAACATATTTGGGAAAACACTAGGCAGATTGAGGTTCAATAAGTGCAGTAAGTACGTACCTAGTTATTTCCTATCAATATGACTGTTCTAGCAATAGGCAATCAGATTTTATAATAACCATTTCCATTTGCAATAATGACATTCGCTTGGAATCGTCAGCCAAAAGCACAATAATGGAAATAGGATTTTGGCGTTCTATAATCAGTTAATTCACGAGCATCATCAACTCACTCAATATGGCTGCGAGCGAGCAAAGAGCAAAATTCTGCTATTTTATGATTGGTAAACATCGGTACGCGTAACGACCGGTAGCCATCCAGAGCACGCGCACTCGAACCCAGAACTCTTGACCCGAAAACCTTGTTCGGTTGTATCCCAGAAAATAATCCAATAATATATATCTGAAGCATTCTTGTCTGGCTGTGAAAGGCAGCAATTGTTGCCGACGATTTACTTATGTAGGTACTGTTTCACAGGTTCAGAACAATCGAGGAATTTTTCGGACGCTTGATTTTCGATTACGTTTGTACGATTTTCAATTATTTTCCTGAAAGGTTCCTCTGTTTGCGTTATTTTTGAGTTATTTAGTATTAAATTCGTTTGATTCGAATCTGACTTTATCATGCCAAGCTGCTAGTAAGTTTGTAGGTACAGTCACGAGCATAAATATATTACTATGGACAGCTCGGCAATCATATCTGATTGTATGCTTTATCCATTAATATATGATGGCAGTATATGACTTTTATAAGTTTTGAATATTAAATACGAGGCTTTTGGCTAATTTGTAAAGGAGTACTAAATGTAATTTTTTTATAATGTGCGTTTAGTTTGTGTAGAAATAACCATTGGTCTTTCATTCAAATATATGTGATCATTTGTGGAAGGATATACAAGTGACAGCACAAATATGGGACATCGAAGGAACATCAAAACTATCTGACGAGACAAGCGACGCCAAAATATAGAATTCTGTATCGGCTTCTAAAATAAGTGTCAATGCAATATTAACGGACATAATGTTCGTAAATATCTGCATTCTTATTTAAATTCAGAAGAATGTGATACTTCGTTGTGATTCAAAATATCTTACATCACTTTGGTACATAATTAAATTTTAGATATGTTCGAATGTAGGTACATTACAATGATTTAAAATCAAGGTAACCAACCAGCTACGAGCATGGGTAGATATAGAAACTAAAATTTTGAACTCGCAACTTGCCAAATATGATAACAATACATTTCACAAGATTACTGGGATAAAGAGATGTATTACTTCATAACAGGATCGCTAAGACAACATAATATTTACAAGTACAACATAATGTCTAGCTAGCTTAACTTTTAACGAGCTCTGCTCCTAAATGTCCGTCTGAGCTGAACTATTTGGAGTGTCTGTCCTCAAGTTTAAAATAATGGCTTTTCTACGAGGGCTGACTCAATAAAACATACTGTTTCGTCCTACAAAGAGAAGTATAGTAGTAACTACCATTTATTTCTTGTCGTTTCACATTTTACAAGACCTGTTAGCAGAAAAATCAAAGAAGAAGTCTATGAAGAATAATTTTATTTGTTCAAAATATACGAGTACAGACATAAATAATATGGTGATACACTATAATAAAAAAGAAACATTGTTGAGTTTCTATTATATTATTTAAAATATTTTTTTCATATTTTTATGAAATGAAATGAGGTAAGTAGGTACTAAACTTACACTTTTCAGAGTACAGTAGATTTGTAAAAGCCAAAATGTAATTTTTGGCCGTCCTAAATACGGATTTTCAAAGAATTTGCCTAGTCGTTAAACACGTATAAAGTTCCTCCAAAATATATTTCCGCGAAACAAAAATCCGCATACATTTTACCAGAACCAGGATTCCCAAACAACACAGCATCACCGTTTACTTTGATAAACCCAATGTGTGAGAGTAATCATTAATCATTCGCCACACAGAAGGCCCGTGAATGCGCCAATCGATACGTTATGCTGGGACGCCTTGTTGATATGTTTGTCCTGCTAAACGACGCTTGATTATTATGTTTTAGTGATGTTGCTAGGCTTAAAAAGAAAATAGAAATACAATTTTGGCGTTGGAGAAACATAGTGTGAACTTCCTCTATTGAAAAGGAAGGATCCTTTGACCGGGTGTTGTCTGGTGGGCTACTGCCCAACGGTAGTTATCGTATCGACACGTTGGGCAGTAGCCCATCAGACACAACAGGAGAGGAGGTCAGGAGTTCTGACTATATCATCTATCGATAGTCTCATCTCCTGCGCCTATGCGTCAATCAAAACGTTATGCTGGGAGGCCTTGTTGATCTGTTTGTGTAGCCTGTTCTGCTAAACGATGCGTGATTGTTGTGTTGGGTTGCCGGCTTTAGTGATGTTGCAAGGGATCAAGAAGAAAGTGTGAAGTTCTTCCATTGAAAAAGGAGGATCCTTCAACCAGGCGGGTGTTGTGTATGGTTGGCTACTGCCGAACCTTAGGTAGATATTTCTGTTCGATGGTTGACGCTGACTTTAACAAAAAAAAAATGTTCTCCAGTCCAGTCAACGCTCCTACAAACTTCTTTATGATTTAGTAGTAAAATTCTCAAACCTTAAGGGCTCTTAACCCTTATCCCCAATTCTTCAATGTTGAACTTGCAATTACAAGACTCAGTGGGTGGTAGTTTCTTAGAAAGATTTTATTTTTATTTTACATGACTTGGAAATTGTTCCTAATAAATCAAATAAATTGGGTAACATAAAGTTACAGTTTACTTGTATGTGTATGGGAGCTTAAATAGAGGTAGTCCTTTTTTTTTTTTTTTTTTCAGTATGGGGAATCATCAAATGACTTCTCCCGCTCTGGGCAGAGCGAGAGGGTGTGTCACACTTTTACTGACTAAAACCCACCCGTGTTCCTTCCGTTGCCTGTGTGCCGGGGCCGCGTTATCCCTTTCGGACAAACCCGCAACTTCAGCAGGCATTGGTCTTTCGACCCCGTCGGTTGGTGCTGACATCTCTTTGAGGCGCGCGTGGAACACAACGCGCCGTCGACACGGGCCTGGTCCTTATCGGACGGCGAGCTGCCCATTGCTCACCGTCCGCAAGCCCGCGCCTACGGTGGCCGGAAGTCGGCTCTCGACTCCCGACGCCCGGGGCGTTTCCTGCGGCGACTAGGGCCGCGAGGGCGTGCAGCTTGCATCTCCCTCGCGCGCTCCGCCTCCTCCTTTGCGAACAGAACTGCTTCGCAGAAGGAGGTGACGGCCTCCCATGCACTCGCGCTCCGAACCATGGCCTGAACCAGGGCCGGACGCGAGAGATCGCCGCCGCCGATCGCCTCCGTGAGGACACGGGGGTGCTCCGCCCCAGCTGGGCAGACCTCCACCGTATGCTCCACCGTGTCCTCCGGGCGATCCACACAGTGGTGACACCCGGGAAATAGAGGTAGTCCTGTCTTACGCATTATATGAGAGTAAATTCTTTACGTAGGTAATCCAAATATTTGAAAGCGATAAAATACAATATCGCCCATGGGCATGTGACCGCCGCGGGGTATATCTTTAATATTTCTTATATCTTCTTATTGCTCGATTTGGATTCTGTTTATTATTTCTAAAAGCTTTTGAGTTATTTTATCGGATTAAGTAACATATTTTATAAAAAAATGGTCAACTATGAAAAAAATACGGAAGGGACGACTTAAAAAAAAAAAACTGTATTTATTTAAAAAACACAAGTTCATAAAAACATAGGGGGATTTTGAAATAAATAAATAAGTAAAAACAAATAAAAAAGTAGTTTCAGTTAATTTTCGAAAAAAACTCATGAATATTTAGAAAAATACGGGCGGTCACATGCCCATGGACGGCATTGTATAATATAAATAATTCTAAATTAATAAAGTCATTTATCATCGTCAACAGATGAAGTACCTGTCGAGAATTTCAAATGAAGTAATCCGAACTTTTTGACAATTCTCGAGAATTGATAGCTCAAGTGATTAAGTATTTATCAATTAAGATACTTGAGAATTTGCTCAGACAGCATTGAACATTATAAAGTCTATTATTTAATTGTCGAGTATGCCCATTAACTTTGAGAAATAGTGATCGTTAATTATGATTCAGAATTTCAAACTTCGTTGGTAGAGCAAAGTTTCAAAGGTTCAGCCAAACTGATGGAAAATTCAATACTATTGGGTTGACTCATAGACCTACGGCCAATATGTCGTGGACAATTAATTCGAGAGATTTGAGAGCAGTGATAGCCTAGTGGTGTGACCGTCAGACTGCAAAGTCATTGGTCTCGATTTCGAACCCAAGGCATGCACCTCTGACTTTTCGGATTCGTGTGCGTATTGTTTATTTATCACTTGCTTAAAAACGGTGAAAGAAACCGGCACTTGGCTTCACATGCCGTCGAGAAATATTCAATATTAGCGCGTAAATGTCAACAGCAGTTATTGCGAAATATTGCCAATTCTGTTATAATGACATAACATTACGCCTGTTTCCCAAAAGGGTTAGACAGATGTGTACCTTACGTAGTATATCCACATTTCGCCAGTTATGTTTAAGTTCCCTATCGCCGTCAACCAACCCCCTTCTCACGGAAAAACCCAATAACACTACGCGACTTGGAAATCAAATTCAGTCAATGTTATAATAACGCGCACAAAACTTAAGGACATCAATATTAAGTGCACCAATGTCTGCTAATGTCAATTATCACATTTGCGATATTTCATGAAGATAAAATAAGTCAATTGCAGCTTGTGTCTGGATTTATTCTGCTGCAATGCAATGCTGATTGAATTACCATTGAATACAGTGTTGAGACGGATAAGTCCCAGTTGATCGTACTTTTGCTGTCTCTTTTAAAATGCAGGAACTACTTTGAAACAGAAAAAGAATTTCTTTACAAAATCTTGCTCATTTTTCGAAAACAGTTTTTTGTGTACAGTCTTCGCTGTAAAAAAAAACAATTATTAAATTACTCGGCTTATTCTAACTATAAAATATTATAAATGCGAATGTGAATTTGTTTGTTTGTGACGCTTTCACTCTAAAACGGTTAAACGGATTTGTATGAAATTTGGCACATGGGTAGACCATGACTTGGGTTAGGATATAGAATATTTTATCCCGATATTCCCACGGGATCGCGGGTGAAACCGCGGGGCGCAAAAACATTAAATAGCAGATATGTACTCGTATTGTGTCTAATGAGTAACAAATATGGGGTATCTACCTAAATATAATTTATGCTCATTGTTGTGTCTTCATAATAAATAGCCCATTAAAATTCCTCAATGGCCGACGTAGGCATTTCGTGAAATATGTGCCACCATAAAAAAACATGAAAATAAGATTTTTGTGAATACCAATTTTGAATGCCTTTTCAAAGCGCAATCTCGACAAAATTGTGCTTTATTAAATATATATTCTTGGTTCTGTATGTGTTGTGATTTAAAAAATACTTAGCGTTACCCCCCAGTGACGAACCATTCGACCTTGGGAAAATATCGACGTTTCTGAAGCACATTACGTCTGCCAGCGTGTATGAAAACGCCATACAAATGAGGAAAGAGTTGCGAACTGGATCTTTGTTATAATAAAAATACGCGAATATGAAGAGTGGAGTACCCTTGTTATCGTAACTTCTGAGTTCATTTCTCCTTCAGCCGTCTTTCTGATGATGTGTTTCATAATTTACTTTGTATTGTGTTGGTAGGCACCTTTTTTTTTTAAGGATGGGAAATTATCAAATAATTCCTCCCGCTCTGGGCGGAGCGTGTGTCAGACTTTTACTGACTAAAACCCACCCGTGTTCCTTCCGTTGCCCGTGTGCCAAGGCCGCGATATCCCTTTTGGATAAACTCGCAAACCTGGCAGGCATTGGTCCTTACGGACTCCGTCAGTTGGTGCTGACATCTGTTTGAGGCGCGCGTGGACCCGGGCCTGGTCCTAATCGGACGGCGAGCTACCCACTGCTCACCATCCGCAAGCTCGCGCCTACGGTGGCTGGAAGTCGGCTCGCGACTCCCGGCGCCTGGGGCGTCTCCTGCGACTACTAGGGGCGCGAGGGCGTGAATCTTGCCTCTCCCTCGCGCGCTCCGCCTCCTCCTTCGCGAGCATTACTGCTTCGCAGAAGGATGTGACGGCCTCCCATGCACTCTCGCTCCGGACCATGGCCTAAACCAGGGCCGGACGCGACAGATCGCCGCCGCCGATCGCCTCTGTAAGGACACGGCGGTGCTCTGCCCAAGCAGGGCAGACCTCCACCGTAAACTCCACCGGGTCCTCCGGGCGATCCGCACAGTGGTGACACCCGGGCGTTTCCTCCCGCCTTATACGGAACAGGAACCTCCCGAAACAGCCGTGTCCGGTGAGGACCTGCGTCAGGCGGAAGGTGAGGATGCCGTGGTGCCTCTCTAGCCACTCCTCAAAGAGGGGACTTATCGCCACAATTGTGACGTGCCCAGCGCTGGGTTGAGACAATCGCACTCTCCATGCCGCCATGAGATCCCGCCGGAGCTCTGTCCGCCGCGCCGTGATTTCTCGCGGCAGCGGAGTTACGCCCCGGCGTTTCGCCTCCTCGCGACATTCCCAGATGTGCGCATGTTGGTAGGTACCTGGCACAGATATTTAAAAAAATGTAAGGTATTTTCCGGAAGCTTTCACACAGTCTAATTGCCTTGCTACTGAAGCAGAGAAACCAAGCTAGCTCTTAGTTAGCCACTAGTTATACACAACTGTACAGTTAAATTGTCTGGACAAAATAACACACGCAAGCTTGTAAACCGATTATGTTCTTGCACGTATAAGTCAGGATTTGAAATATTTTTTACTCTTTACTCTAGTAGAAACAGTGGCTTTGTGTTGAAAAAACGGTTCGAAAAAAAAAACCGGCCAGGTGCGCGTCGGACCACGCACAATGAAGGGTTCCGTAATTGGCATGAATTTATTCCAAAAACAAACTAAACATTTTAGTTTAAAAATATGTTCCCCATACATGGATATACGTCATGGTTAATTCTTCAACTGCAAATGTAAGTTTGTAATAACAAAAAAAAAAAAAAAAAACAAATTAACGATTTTCGGAGTTTTTCCTTTACATGTGCTGTGAGACCTTCCTTCCTGCCAAATTTCATGATTCTAGGCCAACGAGAAGTACCCTGCACGTTTTGATTTACTTGCGAGTATCAAAATATGTCGCATAAAAAGGCGTACTTTTTTATTGCGTTGTCTTAGAAGCTTGATTTTTTTAAAGCTTACACGCACATTTCGCCAGCAATGTTTAACTCCCATGATACAGAAGGCGAGCCTATTATACCACCAACCGGGCACAAATCTTAACCCCGGGCTGCTATTGAGAAATTCCTGATTGAAAAACCCAAACAAAAAACATGCGGCGAAAAACCGACAAATAATTTCTCTCAAGTTTTCAACAGGTAAATCCAACATAATATGGAGAAATCTTTTTCAGAAATAGGGGAGCAGAGCTTTGTCGACAAATCCCTACATATCCACTACTCTCTCAGATTCATGCGAATGAATACGCCTCTACTGACTGAATATGTCGACCGAATCCAATCTACATACGACTTCAATAGGTATTATTATGTTTCCGAGACTTTGAAAGTCTCGTAAAAAAGTAAATGAAAAGCTTGTCGCGCTCATAAAAATCTTGAAGGAAAACATAGATTTTTTGAAAACTACTTTTGGTAAACCTTTTTTATTCTGGAGTATTTTATTGTATACCTGATCCACTCGCGGCTTGGTCTGTGTGTAGTTCGGAACTTATCCCACGGGAATGTCCTATTTCCTAACCCAAGTCATGGTTTATCTGTGTGCTAAATTTCATCTAAATCCGTGCAGCCAGATAGACATACAGAGTCACTTTCGCATTCGTAATATGTAATAGCTTCCGCCATAGGCTTCACCCGCGTAAAATCTTTATAAATTATAGCATTATGTTAACTCAGTGATAATATAGCATTCTACTGGTGAAGTTATTGTTTTTTGCATAAGTACTATTGTATAGAATAAGGTTTTTCTAACTGAACAGACAGTTTTGCTGCTGGGGAGTTTGAAGCGCCACTTCTTCTTCCCAGCTAAAGCACTAGGAAGTGCTGAAGGGAGGGCGTTTTTGGTGGACTGTTTTATGTAATATTGACGTTCGAAAAGTGCTAATTCTTAGCTTATTTTGAATAAATGACTTTGAATTATGAAAGAATTAAAAAAATCGGTCCAGTTGTTTTTGAGTTTAGTCTTTACAAACAAAAATACAAATGTTTTCTCTCTATAATATTAGTGTAGATGGCTCACGGTATGTATGTGTTATGATTTCGGAAAATTCTGTCATACCCTTCTGGAATAAATAACCCGACTGGGAATGCTATACCTGACTTTCAATAAAAATTAATAAGGTAAACTGAGCAATATTTCTGACGCGGCAGTCAGTTGAGTATTTCTATTTCTTAATGTAATTCGTTTTAATAAGACTTGAAAAAGGTATCTAAGAATGCTAATAAAACATTCAGAGGTATTTCATGTCGCTGTGTTTTATTTTTATAGCTGTAGACGTTTTTAATATTTGCCTTGTAGACTGGGGAATTTCGTGGTAATATTTTAGTTCAAACATAATTAAATGAACAATAATAAAAGGAAAAAATCTAAGAATATATTTAGGTACACAGTACCTATATTTACATGGGAGCTTTTAGCTTTCAGATTTTTTTTTGACAATGCATAATCAGCCTTATAATGTTCCCACTGCTAGGACAAAGGCCTCCTCTCTTCGAGAGGGAGTGGGCTACAATCTACCACGCGGGTCCAGTGCGGGTTGGTAGATGTCACAGGTCTCCGAATTTTTGGTTCTAGGGCATGCCGGTTTCCTCACGATATTTTCCTTCACCGTTTTGAGAGCAGTGGTGATTTAATTATTTACCCAAAAAGTTAAGCGCCTGCCTGGGTTCAAACCAATGACCTACAACTGGTAAGTCGGGGCCGTTACCACTGGGTCACCATTGCTCTCAAAATCAATCTTATCTTAATCTTATTTATTAATAATTAAATAAATAGTTTACGACTTTACGATTCTAGAGTCATAAACTTTTATTATAGCTTATCTAACCTCGTACGCTTTTATAAAAACTACAATACGCATATTTTAAACCCAAAGTGATGAGGACACAATTGGAAAATATTCAACTGATCCTCTAAAAACCTATTGACTTTCTAATAATGTACATTTTTTTACTGAATAAACCTCTAAATACTTTTTGAAACGAAGTTCTTTACTTTGCGGCTTACAGTTTAAGTAAACTGGCAGAAATCGTCACGTAACGAAAAAGCGTTATGCCCGAAAAACTCAGTTTCAAGGGTCTACTATAAGCTTTTAGCTTGCTTAAAACTTATACTACATGGCTCTAAAAAACAAAAACTTTTGACACTTGAAATTTGAGACCATACAAGACGGCTCTATATTAACATTTATTATAAAGCGATAGGAACGTTTCAACCGGGTGTCCCACGACACATTGATATTTTTTTATAAAAAAGCCTTTGTTTAAATTTCCTGGCTTTTTCTCACAGTTGGTCACAGTAGCTAAGCTAGGATACCCTGATCAAACGGGTAAAGTTAGGTTAGAACTTTGAACAACCATGCACGAGACGAATTTGTCGCAGTAACTAAGTTAGGGCACCCCAACCATTATGGGTTGGGTTAGGTTAGGTTAGATCGGGGATTGAATGCGATGGTCGGCAGCGGCGAGTCCTGGGACGCGGTGGTTTCCTACTGCGAGACAGTCGTCTCGCAGAAGGAGGCTGCGGAAAGGGAGAGGTAGATCTCGTCCACTCACCCGGCCCGCAGCAGGCGCACCGGGCGTCGGCGGAGGGCGGACAACGCCCTCTTCCAGCCCCCCTAAATGGGTCCAGGGGCGACGGACTCGGGGACGTCCGTCGCCCCCCAAACATCAGGACCCGAGGTGGCGGCGCGTAGTGTTCCACGCGCGCCCTTCTTAGACGTTGCGGGGGGAGTCAAACACCTCACTCCCCCCCCCTGACCCGAGGAGGCCCGCGGTGGCGGGCCGGCACCAGCCGGGGGTTGCGGAAGATTTCAAGTTCCCGCGACCCCCGGCGTAGGTGTGAGTTGGAACACCGGGGTGGTTTTTAGTTAGTAAGAGTCTGACAGACCCCTCCGCCCGCCCCAGGGCGGGGGACATCCACGAGGATTTTCCACCCCGGACCAAAAAAAAAAAAAAAAAAAAATGTTAGATCGGGGATCATGGAAGTCGCACAAGATCTCATGGTCCCCCGCCCCAGGGCTGAGGACATCCATAAGGATTTTCAAACCCGGAAAAAAAAGAGCTTATGTTAGATATGTGACCAACAGTGACATCCAAGTTGGTCGCAGTTACTTACTTGATTATTTCGTATTTTTAAGACCCCAAATTAGGAATAAGATGTTCAAAAAAAGAGGCGCATTCATTATTATTAGGTACAGTGTTCGATAATATTTTTAGGAAAGCCAAATGGGAATTATTTAAAATTCAATAAAAACATGCCGAAAAAAATCCGCATAAAATGACGAATGAGCTCAAAATACCATATAGCAACAGTTATTTGCAACATATTATCGGTCTATTTTCGCTGCAAGTTCCAATGCTGCTGAAATGTTGAAGAACTGGAATCCGACATAAAACTTTATAGCCCCCAATGATATATGCTGCGTTATATAGCTGACCGTGAAACTGTTATAGTTGTTACATTTCACGAACGTGCGTCAATCATTGCAATGTATACCTTATAACAATGATATAAGACATAAGAATTACATGATGCGCGTTTGTGAGATGCAAGAACTATTATTGTAGACTGCCGTCAAATATATCAGATGTTTACTTTTATTCTGTTGACTTGCCCTTCGTTGAAAGTAGGTCTGGCCATGATCGGTGACTCTGATCGCTTGGTCATGCATGATAGACGATATCTGGAATATTATATGCCTTGTGGTTGTAATGACCGAGCAGATAGAACTTGATGCAATTAATATATATGTAGGTATATAAAAACTAAGGGGAAGGAACTTTATAGCTGTTTTGTTTCGCATTCCGTGTGAACTATATAGAGCTAAAGTACTTAGTTCTGAATTAAAATTATTATACAAGATAAATCTAATGATTGATGGACATGGAAATTAGCAATAGTTTGTAGTCGGAAATGCGATGATTCCCGAGGGACATTATGAAAATAGTTGTTATTATTATTTTAAGACTGTTCGTTTATGTAAATATCTGGTTTGAAAATGAGATTAAGTAAAAAAAAAAACACCTTTAAATTTAACCTTAGCAAGGTTCTTCGTGGTGCCCAGTGGTAACAGCCGCGGCTTACGTGTTGTATGTAGGTCGTAGGTTCGAACTCAGACAGACGCTTTAGCTTGTGTAAATTAATTCAGCACAACTGCTCTCAAACGGGTGAAAGAAAACATCGTGAATAAACCGGCATGCCTTAGAACCAAAAATTCGAAGACATGTGACATCTACCAACCCGCACTTTGCCCGCGTGGCGGATAATGGCCCACTCCCTATCACAGAGGAGGCCTGTGTTCCAGAGCAGTGGAACAATATAGGCTGATGGTTCTCATTATTAAAGCATTTTAAAGCATCAAAATTCTTTCTAAAACTGGGGTGTGCAAGGTGAACTTTATTATATTTAGAAACCTTGACCTTTCTTCAAAACTACCCACTTTATTATACATCACCTACCCCAACAAAAATAATACAAACTTTGTTAAAAAATTCTTGCGTACCAAGAAAATTCATTACAAACTTTTACTAGCGTAATTAACTGTTAAGAGCTGTTCAGGTCACCGCTTAAATCCGGCTGAGCAGTAACTAATGTAACAAAGCTGGGTTGCTACCTCCCCCGGCAATCCCCGGGTTTCTTTACCTCAGATACGAGTAGGTAGCTACCGAGTCGCCCCAGGCTACTGTCACAGAATGAATAGATACAGAAGTTCAGCTTCATCCAACGAGCGAGAACGCACGCACACATAGACGCATACAAAGATCTCATTGCCTCAAATATTTGCCAGTCGCGAGTGCCCTTGCACTCGCTGTACATGAAGCGTGTCTATGTATGCGTTCGTTTCCGCTTGTTGTTTGGAACTGTACTTCTGTATCTATCTATTTTCTGTTCCGGCTGTCTATAAATAATTCTCGACAAACTCCCGACGGGAAAAATCGAAACGTTCGGCCGAGTCGAGAATCCCCGAAGATTCGCACTATCGTTCATAATTTAGCTATCAAGGAGATTAACGGTGAGTTGTATTGTTATTGTATCCTGAATATCAGTAATGGTAGGAAATAGAATAAGAATAATTTATTTGCAGAAAAAACAGTTAATTGGTTGATTTATTGCTGTGGAAGAGCATAACTTTTTCATTCATTTAATACTTTGTCTTTAAGAATTAAATCCTGATCAGGAATTTCAGATAGGATCTCACTTTTCTTGGGAGTCAGTCAAAATGAATTATGTCTAGAAGATAAGCTTGAATACTCAATTATTTTTGTGAGCATGGTAATTTTGTCAAAGTTACACTGCCATTATTATCACCATTTAGTTCTTGCGCTTCTTCAAATCAGGAGTATTTATCTTGTGTGTGTGAGTAAAGTAAGTGCAGCCTTTCCATCTCTGTCTATTTATAGTGAGTTCTGGCTAACAAGCAGCAATTTATTATTCAATAAAACCTTTTGTTTGAAGTAAAACCTATGCCTGAGAGATAAATTGTATTCCCCAGAGCCGTACAAAGTTTCAATACATACATTCAATAAAACCATAATAAAGTTTAGAAGTCTTTGTTTCCCTGCCAAGTGTATAATTCGCTGTTCGCAAGTTTTTACAACTCGAAATTATTCAAAAGTTCTACTTACATTGGTCCTGGTGGAAGTAACTTTATTTTTATTTGGACGAGACAATGCTAACTTAGTTTTAGTTAGGAAAATGAGGAGAAGAGCAGTAATGGCAGTTGGAGTAGAGGTAATGACGGTAGTGACAACAGAGAGAGGCAAAATTATGATCTCTCTTTCTCCCTCGTCAACAGTTAGTTGATTGAAGCTGTGGCGGCGTCTACATTGCCACATGCGAACTACGCATTAAAAAATTGACGTCACACAAAATCCTGACGTCACACAAATCCTGCATCGCGCAATTTGAATTTACCACGCGAACGACATATATAATATATATATAGTTGCCCGCCAGATACGACACCCGTCTGGTCGGAGGATCCTCCCTTTTCTATAGAGGATGAGTGAACTTTACACCCTGTTCCTCATGCCTCTAAAAAGCCATCCCGGGAAAGACCTGACCTGACTCAATAATAATGACGAAGAGTTCGAAAGTTAATACTGCAGTTATTAATTTATACGCGAGTTATTTTTGATATTGTACATTTGAAGTGCTAATGCAGCTAATGTTCGTTTTGTAGATAAATACAGGCAGCTGAAATTATAGGCCGATATGATGGATATTTTAACTACTAGGTAGACTTTACCTTCACGTAGTTTTATTAGTAGAAGTATTTAGTACCTATTACTATAAAAATGCTCGGGCTTTACTTTTATGTTTTCCATTTTTTTTTGTACATAAAAGTGGGTTAAAATTATAGTTAGAAAGATTAAGTTTTAAAAATAAAATAAAAGTGTTTTATTTTTGTTATTACGACTCTCACTAAAATCTATATACCTAAATGTAGTTTATAATCTCATTTAACGGCATAAAGCTGTCGAATATCGCTGCAGTGATTGAACCTTTTTAAACTTATTGCCATCAAATAATTTTAATTAAATTAGAAATGACTCCGTAATCCAATAAAAACTGAAGCTCTTTTCTCAAATGCGATGTAAAGCCATTAAAATTTTATTTTAATATGATTACGGGCAAAGCTCGCTTTAATATTTCAAACGAAAGGACTCCGAAGCTTTTTAAAATAAAAGAAGAAAGGGTAAAGATCTAGAATATTAATTTATATTTTCTCTCTAACTTACTGAATAAAACATCAAAATTTCAGGAAGCACTCTGAGAATCTAAGCAATCATTTTAGTTTTCAAAATCTTTAGTGATTTTGACAGATCATAAAATCGTTATTAGACAAAGTAAGCAGAGATTTTAATTATGATAAACGGATGATACGCATCACATCGCACACACACAAACATACATAGACACACACACAGTACATCGCATTCACTTGTACTCATTACTGCTTTTTTTTGCTCATGAAGAGCGATGTTCAAATGGATGCAGACCAACCCGCCTTGAGCTAGCATGGTGATCAATGTTCATGCCTTCTCTGTATAAGAAGTGGCCTTTGCCCTGCAATAGACAATAATAAGCTGGTATTATATTATTATAAGAAAATTCGTAAGATTTTCCACCCGCCCCAATCAATCTGCCTAGCCTTTTCCCAACTATGTTGGGGTCGGCTTCCAGTCTAACCGGATGCAGCTGAATACCAGTATTTTACATGGAACGACTGCCTATCTGACCTCCACAACCCAGTAACTGGGTAATACGATACCCCTTGGTATGACTGGTGTCAGACTTTCGGGCTTCTGACGACTCGTAACGACTGTCAAAGATCCACGAATGACGGCCGGGACCAACGACTTAACGTGCTTTCCGAGGCACGGAGGATTCTCGGTATGTAAAGATGGTCACCCATCCACTGACCAACCCCGGCAAGCGTAGCTTAACCTGATGGATCGACCCGTGCGACCGTTGTAACTTAGCCACGATCCGTTTGATAACCAATGATTGCTTAGCTGAGCTAAATGATGAGTTAGCTGAGCTAGACCTCGGGGAAATTACAGTAGTTACAGCAGTTTGATATACGTGGAAGTCGGATGCTCCTTATTCACCATAATATTCATAGTCAATCGTTTAAAACCTGTACCTATGGCCATATTACAAAAAAATGTTATCTTAAGAACCATGTTTAAATCATCCAGCCCTTTTTTGAATTTCGAAAACTATTCCGAGAAAATTTAGGTTCTAATTACAATTACAAAAAAACAACATACTTCCAAAAAAAACACTAAAATGTGAAAAATTACTTTAATTTCGGAAGTCGGTGTCTTTCAGTCTGTATTTTCGTTTTTTGCCACCGACTTCCGAAACTAAAGTGTATTTTCACTTTTTAGTGTTTTTTTTTTGGAAGTCAGTTTTGTTTTTGTAAAAACGTTTTTATTTTTCACTTTTTAGTTGTGGTACCTACTTGTAGTTGACCAAGGTTTTGAGATGTTTTCCCTTTGACACCACACCCGTTGCTCATATGAATGAGCACCGATTTGATGAAACTTGCAATGTTCCCTAAGTTGAAGTAACAATCCGATTAGGTAATAGTATCGGAGAAATGCATGGACAAACATACATACACCTCTAAAAATCAATTTAAATTTTTTTGGAAACCCAAATATATTATCATATGGAAATACTCGTATATTGCAGTTATAACAATATTACATACATACGTGTCGAATTGATAATCTCCTTTTTTATTTGAAGTCGGTTAAAAACTAACGTCAGACACGAGTTTTAAGTTGTCAATTTACCGTGCTTAAGTAAGTTTATAATACATTATCAAGTTAGTTTTGTAACAAGACGGGTATAGTTGAACCTGTAGATTATCATGGTCAAAGTAAATTATGTCAAAAAGTATTCCTAGCATATATCTTTCATCGGGTCACACTAACTTACTTGGGTGTGAGAACGTTACGTGGAATATGATAATGAAGTTCGTGAAACACAAACTAAAATCATAAACTGTGCTTATATCGTGACTGAATGTTCAACCCTCTCTCACCGCGATTAAACCCGCTTGTGACGAAACATGGATGTGTGTGTGGTGACAGTCTTAATATGAGGAGTTGAGAATAATCACCTCTTCGTAAAGGTTTTATAGGCTCTGAATATTGCTAATCTCCAGTTGGGTTGGTTACGAATACTGGAACCCATATACTGAAACCTCATTTTTTTCACTTAGATTTACGTCTCTTTCATCGATGGTGTCTCCATAAAGGCAGCACGGTGCGACTCGATACCGGTTTTCATAGAAATTGTTCTACTAGAGTCGTATCGCGCTGTCGCGTCACGCCTTTCTGCATGTTGGTTAGTTTTAGAGTCAGAAAATACTAGGTAGGACATTGCAACTTTTAGATGTTGTGAGATAAAGCTTTGCAAGTTAAAGACTACTTAACAATAGTAGTCCTCCAGTCTGAATTTCGGCCATGGCGGCCAATGTCAGCGGAGACTAGCCATTGACGCGGGAGATATTATAGTGCATAAGTGTGTGCGCAGACACAGGTGAACTCTCTTTTCCCTTACTCTCATATTTCCGATGGGACCGCAATCCGTAATAACAAAAGGAGCATAATTAAGATACATATGATGGAATGACTGTCGTTATTCTTTCTTTCATAGTGGCAACTGAAAATGTTCAAATTGCAGGAAAACTGTATATATTTTAAATCTTAACGTTACGCTGAATATGTAGGAGCCCAATTTTGATTCATTGCATTTGAGATAGATACAGGATGGCAGGTACATCGACGCGAAAACTGTTACCTTTGATTCAGTACATAACTCTGAAACGTTGAAATTTTTCGTAACTTATAAAAAAAAAAACTGCTGTTCTGTACATTTTGACCGCGTAGGTATTGCACTTTTCTATGAAACAGCTGTTATAAAAAAAAAAAAAAAAACTAAAAATTTCAACGCGGGGTTGTTCAGAATCGTGTGCCGAATCCATGGTTACAGTTTTCGCGTCGAGGTACCTGTCACCCTGATTATTTTAAAAGAGATTATTATCTCTGAAAAATGTCGTGATGGCCGAGTGGTAGACCTCGCCTCTCAAGCACGAGGTTGTGGGTTCAAATCCAGGCAAATACCAAAGTGGCTTTTTCAATTCGACATAACTGACATCTGCTAAGGAAAAATCGTGTGGAAACCAGGACTTATCTATACAAAAAGGAGAAACTGACTGACTGACTAACATATCAACGCACAGCCGAAACTAGTAGGAACGTGAAATTTTGCACACGGCTTCCATTTAAAATGTAGGGGAGCACTAAGAAGGGGTTTTTAGAAAATTTAAAAGGGGTTAAAAGGGGGATTTTGTTTGTATTAATCTTATTCCCCAAGTTAATAAACTTGAATCTTGGCACAACCTAATAAAAAGTACTAGGCTTTTAATTAATATAAGTCTCAAATCGCCAATCCGGCTTGAGCAAGCGTGGTGATAAATGCTCGTGCCTTCTTTGTATGAGAAGAGGCCTTTGCCCGGCAGTTGAACAGTTACAGGCATTATAAATAATCATCTCTTGCTCTTATCCTAGTCTATGGATCGACGTACCACATACTCGTATGTGTCTTTTCTTTCAAACGTCTGCTGTCCATCATCTCAGTTTTCAGTTTCACAGCCAGACTTGCAAACAATCAATCTGCCTAGCCTTTTCCCAACTATGTTGGGGTCGGCTTCCAGTCTAACCGGATGCAGCTGAATACCGGTATTTTACATGGAGCGACTGCCTATCTGACCTCCATAACCCAGTTACTGGGTAACACCATACCCCTTGGTAAGACTGGTTGTCAGACTTTCGGGCTTCTGACGACCCTTAACGATTGTCAAAGATCCACGAATGAAAACGGCTTAACGCGCTTTCCGAGGAACGGAGGAGGTCTCGGTATGTAAAGATCCCCCCCGGCAAGCGTCGCTTAATCTAAAAATCGTCGATGGATCTACCCGTGCGACTGTCCTCGACCGACTAAGCCACGAGCTCACACACCACTCCATCCATATTAAGGCTTGTGCAGACCAGCGCGACTTGTCACGCGACGCGACACTGGTTATTGTTATACTGTGAAGCTTTCTTAGAAATTTTATTGTTCGTGTCGCGTCGCGCGACAAGTCGCCCTGGTCTGCACAAGCCTTTATTCTGGTCTGACTCTATTTTTATACCCATCTAATCACTCAAGCAACTTATAATTAATTAAAATACCTATTGACATTGTTATGGTAAATTGCCGTTTTGTACTTTCCATAAGACGGTTTCAAGGGCAAGGGGGTTTCCAAAAACAATGAGAATCGAGCTTGGCACATTCCGAATTCCAATTTAAAAAAAAAAAAACCGGCCAGGTGCGTGTCGGACCACGCACAATGAAGGGTTCCGTAGTTGGGATGAATTTATCCCAAGAACAAACTTAACGTTGTAGTTGAAAAGCGTGTTCTCCCATACGGATTGTATGGGAGATCATGTTTTTCAAACTGCAAATTTAAGTTGGTTGATTATTTCTCGTTAACCTGTACAGCCTACTTAGCTCTCAGTTTTACTTTTAATTTCGTTATATATACTACTGCTGTGAATTTTTTCACAACTTCAAGTACAACCATTTAGCTAGAAGGGGGGGGAGCTTGACTGTAACAAAAAAAATCAGTTAAAAACTTAATATTTTGCAAACGGATCCCTGAATCCAAAAATGGTTTCGGCAAACTCACAATATTTTTGAAAGACTTTTTTAACGATACTCCACAACATGGGGTATATGAGGAAAAAAAAACATCCCCTCTTTACGTGCAGGGGAGGTACCCTAATAAAAAATAAAAAACATGATTTCAGAGCTAAGCCGCGGACAGACAGACGGACAGACAGACAGACAGACAGACGGACATGGCGAAACTATAAGGGTTCCTTGATTACTACGGAACCCTAAAAACAATTAACATTACTGGAAGAGTTCGCTATGGTTTCTTAGCTTAGGCTTTGTGCCAGGTTTAATTTTCAGTTAAATTTCTTTCAATTTATGTTGTCGACGATATAGAGAATAAAATTATTACCCCTAGTTTTGGCTCAACGCCTTACTTTTCATGAAGAAAAGTTAAATTTTAAAATATGGTGCATAAGCTTTAGTATAGTGCTATGATTATGTAGATGATTCGGTAGTTTTTTATGAAAATACTTGCAATAACTCGAAAGCTTTAAAAGTTAAAATAGCTGGTTTTACTACAACTCGTTTTTCTTCTACCAGATTTGTATATTTTGCGTAATGACAAAGACTCTGATGCACACTCCAATTGTATTTTTTTCAACTGAGGGGTTCATGCACATGAAAGTTTCAGTTCAATATTAATAGCTTACATTCTCATAAAGACCAGAACGTTAATATAATCATTTTATTATCCAAAACAGACTACGGAAGCAATATCAAATTATTCCAGAGGTTCAACGGTAAACTTGAACAATTCTCGGGAAAATTGATAATCATATCAAAAGGGTACCTATCTCAGTTCCAAACTCACAAAGTGAATCATCATTAGAGCGTTTAGCGTTCACTGAATGTTTACGAATCTGCAGATTTGAAGCTGTAGAGATACAAAGTTAATGACAACAGCGGGCTCGCCGGACCATTGCCATATCTAATCTCTTGGGACTTGGAACATCGCCAAAATACAGATTAGCAGTCCCCTAAGAATTATCCTTTGTGACCGAACTTTGAATCCGGTACAACTTTAATAACTTGATTTGGTTTTGGTTACTGAAAATTGTTATCGCAACTATTTTGTACTATTGTTTGATTTCTACTGTTTGTAAGGTATAGTTTTAGTGTTGTTGCTCTGAGATGATCTCCGGTGGTGCTATACATGAGTGGAGTTTCTTGCCGGCTCTTCTCCATAGGAAACGACCAATTGGAACCGTGCACCTAGCTTCTGAAGTTTCATAAGTGCCCATGTAGGTTTATGTGCAATAAATATTATGATTTTGAAATCAAATTATGAGTTATCGGATGTGAAAGTGGACCCAGTATCTACAAATGTAGAAAAATCTTTCCTAACGTCACAGACCTGACATTAGTTTGTCTGCTAAACGTTTCAATTCCCAAAAAGGTGAACTTTCACCCCGTAAAAGTTCAACCTCTTTCTAAATATTGATTGCGTGATAGAAAAATAGTGCGGTTGGATTTATATTCGATGTTTGAATTTTACGCAATAATTTTTTTTTTTGTCTTGCGGCCAGTCTCTCACTGTCTATGAAAAATATTATATAAATAGGTCCAATTAGTCTGAAAGCTTTGATACGTAGGAGGTACAAAGCAATCTTGGCCGTTGTAAATCCGAATTAAAAATAAACCTTTGTAAAGGAAATGAAAATTGCAATATTTTGTTACTCTTTGAAATAATATTCCAGCGGATGTTTCTGTTCAGACAATGTAACGAAATACTAATTGGTGCATCTTTTTCCATTTAATTCTCCTCGCGTACAATATGCCTTCTATCATGTTTATTAAGTAAAGTTTAAGTCATTGTGCTGTTGGAGACATTTGCATCTCTTTATCCAGATCATTATTGCATGCCATCCTTTTTTTTCATTTCAATTCGAAATGTAAATTGGTTAGTTTCGCAGTCACATTTCACATTAAAACCTTTTTCGTTTATTATTCCACCTACACTGCGGTGGTAGAGTGCAATATAAAATACGTTACATTTTACATCAACTTACATTAGCGCCGAACGCAACAAGTTAAGCCAGGGCTGACCCCGAAAGCCTTTTGTTAACACGATGTGATTATACAATTACCTCCACTAGTGTGAATAAACTTTTGTTACAGCCAACCTTAAGGAAATAATAATTACCTTTGTCTTATGTGTTTAGCTTGTCCATTATTTGAATATTTTGTAAATGGCTATTCTTGCTCTGGTCTATTTGAAAACTCGGGTTTTCAGAATAAGTCGTTTGCAGGCCGATGTTATACGTAATGATGGATATTTCCCCTTTGTGTATCGGCTTAAATCATTACCAAACCTCATTATAATTTAATCATGTTTATTCAAGGAAAAGCTTTCCGAAATGTAAAAGGTCAAACGCGCTTTATGAAAAGCCTTTAATTTAATTCATAATACGTTCGTATTTAATAAGTAATTGAATTATAAATAATGTGGTCTTATTGTGCTTAAATCTAAAAGATTAATTTTAAATTAATTGTAATAAGTAATTATAATTAGATACATACCGAAATAATTAACAGACGCAGAATTCGGAGCCGAACGTAAATCGCTCGGTGAACAAAAATACCACGAAGGAAAAAAAAAATATTTTTCAAAAAAATAACACTTGAAATAAAGATCACTATTAGAACTGTTCACTTGTCCACTATATATTGTGCATAGAGTCGTAGACGCGTGTTGTGCCGGGAGCGCGCGAGGCGTCCTCAGTGGGCGGAGGCGGCGGGTGCACTGGTCCTGCGTTCCCCGCCCTGCCTTCCCCTATACCTGTTACAGGTACAGTCCCCATACATCCAGAACTAAGTAGCTGCTATTGATGGACAAAACCGAATTGATTTTCGCGCGCCGCGATTACCGTGTGTTCGAATTTCGAATACTTCAGATAACAACTCTATAGCTAATTTTTTTTCGCGCACAGTGTAACGCTTCCCGGAATTTGCCGGAGATTCATAAATTCTAGTCTAACGATAAACATCGGCCAGCTAGACTGGTGGTATTTACCGAAAAATCTTCGGTTATCACAAGTAAGTACGTAACTATAACGCGATTTTTATCCGTCATCGTCTGTTTGTATTTTATAACCTCTATTTTTGAGTTACTATTATTTTGCAGACGGGCTTTCTGTAACCTCACAATATTTTATTAACATTATTTTTATTAAGTGAATTTATAATTAGAAATTCACTATTGACATTATTTATATGACCGCGTAGGGCTTTTAAGCGTCACATTTGCCGCCAAAATAAACATTTTAGAAATTAAAACGTCATAGTAAAATGACGTGTAAAGCTCTATGCTTTAAAAAAACATAACATATTATGATAGACATGATGAAGTAAATAAAAAAATGTTTATTGTCAGTTATGATCCGTTAAAGTCACATAAAGTCGCCAGCATCGTATTTCGATAAACAATAGTTTATGGCGGAACTTTTCGACAGACTGCAGATACTCATAATATTATTATGAACAAAGAAATTAATAATTATATAACTGATCTTGTGAAAGCTGTGAAAAAAAAAAAAACTTGATTTAGCACACGAGGTTGTCGACATGTGGACTCTGCAATCATTGTTCCGATAATCG
Source organism: Agrochola lota (assembly GCA_947364205.1). Classification (NCBI taxonomy): domain Eukaryota; kingdom Metazoa; phylum Arthropoda; class Insecta; order Lepidoptera; family Noctuidae; genus Agrochola; species Agrochola lota. Next base: position 7,254,422 of record OX376223.1, on the reverse strand, counting down.
TAACGGTTGATGGCCTAATAGCGGAGTGCCTCGACTAACACCTCAGGAGACTCTTATTCCTGCTGGGGTTGCGGGTTTGTCCGAAAGGGATATCGCGGCCCCGGCACACAGGTAACGGAAGGAACACGGGTGGGTTTTAGTCAGTAAAAGTCTGACATACCCTCTCGCTCTGCCCAGAGCGGGAGACGTCATTTGATGATTTCCCATCCTCAAAAAAAAAAAAAAAAGGAGGCTCTTATTGCGCGGCTGTGTTAATGGCTTGATTCAGAAAGCAGTACTTCTAGACACGGTACGCATAGTCAGGAGGTTCCTCTCTCTAGAGCCCTGAACACCGGTAGCTTGAAACCTGCCGTTCGATTCTGTAAAAAACATCACCGTGAAACTTAGGTGAAGTGAGCGTGAAGTGAGCAGTCAATAGTGTTAATCCCTAGCATCCTGGCGGTCCATTCTGTGGCAGTGACAGCTCACTTCACGCTCACTTCACCTCAGCTTCACATTAATATTTTTACAGAATCGACCGACTGTTCCTAATGCCGATGGGCCACAGTTTTTTAAATATTTTAATGTTTTATTTATAAAAAAAAAATATAAAGGAAATATAACTGTAAAAAGCAATAGTATATGAGGTGAGGTACTTCGAATGCTAATTTATGCACCTTCAAAGCTGGTTCAATAGAGTAAGTACAATACAGATTTCAGGTGGTTATCACTTTCAGTCTAGTGTTGATTTTCTTTCACGCAGTCAGTGATTATAGGTAAACCTATCTTATTCCCCGGTAAGCACTTCAAAAGTATCTAAGTTTGACCTTCTTTAACAGAAATAAGACAGGCAACGTGTAAATCGTTGGAGGAGGCCTTTGCCAATAGGCAAGTCTAATTAAGAGACATTTTTCGGTACTTTATTTTTATTTTTTTATATGAAAATGTTGACGGAATGGCTTTATTATTATTACTAGCTGTACCCCGCGGTTTCACCCGCATAAGTCTTGATCCCGTGGGTATATTGGGATAAAAAGTATCCTTTTTGTCCTGTGTCTAAATTTCATCCAATTCCTTTCAGCTGTTTTAGCGTGAAAGCGTAACAAATAAACAAACTCACTTTCGCATTTATAATATTAGTTAGGATTAGGATAACAAAAAAAAAGTAGTAAAGTATTCAATTTACTGTACCAATTATTATTAAAATTTGCTATTACAATTCCTAGGCTTTTTATTTTAATGTTTTTATTCGGTACTTTCTACCCCATGAAATAAATTTTCAAACCCCTAAATTCTTCCGCTATTAAGGTAAGCATTGCAATAAAAAGAACCCACAATGGTGGAAAGAGCCGACCTTTTTAAATCTAGTTGTTCGACTTAATACAATTTACAAGGAAAACTCGTGTAAAATCTGGGGTAGCTTCGAACTATGGTATCCTGAGGGGTCGACTTTAGACATTCCTACATACTTACACATGCATTACATTAGTGTGCATCCACACCAAAGTTACTTTTTGTAGAACAACATGATAACCATTGATAACATTAAGTAACTTACTGTAACTTTCTATAACTTTTTGTTTTTCCGTTGTTGCCCACTAACACTTACAAACGTTGCTCCACAAAGAGTAACTTTGCTGTAGATGCACCTTAAGGTTGGCTTTCCACCAGACCTGCCGCGATGAAGCGAAGCTGTGAGCTTGGAAAAAAACCAGCAATAGAATCGCTCCCTTTTGAATCTGAAGGAATTCTATAGGTGTATATTTGCCTACCTTACCGCAGCTCAGGTAGAAAGCCAGCCTTAGCAAGATAAAATCACGAGTTTTTCCGATGTCGCCAGCGCCGACGGCGCGAATGCAAATCGTTCCCTCACCGAATATTGAATCCAAACCATTGTGCAAATCAAATTGTCTAATAAATTGCACGGAATCCGTTTTTAACTTTATTCCTTGCCTTGATATTTGGCACGATCAATTGATCTGTCTAAGTGATTTTCTTCAAGATAAAATGACGCCGTTAATTCCTAAATGTGGATTTCTTAGTAGAATTGATGCCCCTTGCTACGTTTCGCTCGTGTTATGATACTCCGAAATTCTCTTATTTATGACCTAAATGTTTTTAAAGGAAAAACTAATATAGTATTATAGGTAATCAATCACTGATTTGCTACAATAAGCGCGGTATATTAAATTCCATTTTTTATTTGTTTCGAACCCAATTTTCGATTATTTTTATCCCATTTGTTAAAGGCATAAACACAATAAAGTTGTTCTTAAAATAACTCGATCAACTTGCAAGCAATAAATAACGAACTCAAAGGAAATTTTCGCGTTTATTCATTTCAGATACGATTGCTGAAAAATGTTATTTCAATTTAAGCGAAAACACTTCGTGATAAACGTTAATGTTTAATACTTTTTAGGGTTCCGTAGTAAACAAGAAACCCTTATAGTTTCGCCATGTCCGTCTGTCTGTCTGTCTGTCCGTCTGTCTGTCCGCGGCTTATCTCAGAGACGGTTAGTAGTAGAAAGCTGTAATTTAGTATATATATATACATATTAATCATGCCGATCATGTGGTAAATTAAAATCAAGTTTTTTTTGTTAGGGTACCTCCCCTACATGTAAAGAGGGGATGTTTGTTTTTTCCTCATCTACCCCATGTTGTGGGGTATCGTTAGAAAGGTCTTTCAAAAATATTGTGAGTTTGTCACAAAAACCATTGAAACCATTTTTGGATTCAGGGATCTGTTTGCGAAATATTAAGCTTTTAACGGAATTTTTTGTTAGAGTCAAGTGTCTCCCCCCCCCCCCCCCCCTTCTAGCTAAATGGTTGTACTTGGACTTAAAAATTTACAGCAGTAGTATATATAACGAAATTAAAAGGAAAATTATGAGAGCTAAGTAGGCTGTACAGGTTACCGAGAAATAATCAACCAACTTAAATTTGCAGTTTAAAAAACATGATCTCCCATACATTCCGTATGGGAGAACACGTTTTTCAACTACAATGTTGAGTTTGTTCTTGGGATAAATTCATCCCAACTACGGAACCCTTCATTGTGCGTGGTCCGACACGCACTTGGCCGGTTTTTTTTCCTATGATACTGATATCCAAAAATATTATAGTGTCCAGTTATTGGCGAAAATGGCCTGGATGTTTGTAAGTTCACACTCGCTCACACTCACACACACACACACGAATTCATGCATATTTTTATATATATATAAATATCAAACGATAAGGAACGGGATAACCAATGAAAACGTTTCGGTAGGCACTAACAAATATCCAGGCCATTTTCGGTAATAAGTGGACAACTTAGCATATTGATGTGAATAAATACTGTGTTGGTATGTTATGAAGTTACTGTAGAAGGACAGACCGTTTCGACTTTTTTTTTATCACAAACCCTCGTTCGTATCCTAAACCGACTTGAAAGGAAACCTGTTGCAAGTACAGCAAGTCCGTATTTGAAGGATTTACATTTCTTTGTGAGCTCAGTTTTCAAGGCTTCGTTATTTTTAACATAAGCTTTGTTTTGCGATGCCGTTATGCAATATAATCCCTTAAATTTAAAGGGATTGTGTTGCATAAAGGCATCGCAAAACAAAGCTTATGTTAAAAATATCATCATAATAGCCATCCACATTTATAAAATATATTACTAAGCACAGTCTTAGTAATATGTTTTATAAATGTGGATGGCTATCAAAGGGAAAGGGGAAGACCAAAGAAACGATGGCTAAACAGTATGAAAGACGATATAGCTAGAAAGAGGGTCACCATAGGAGGGGCTTTCTTCTAGGAGTAGTCAGATAGGAAACGCCGACCTCATCTAGTTTAAAACAATATGATTGACGTGTAAAAGTGTTTTGTCCAAACCCACTTACAGAAATAATTCATTTATCATATATAATTGTTATTTATATATCATCATCATCTTTTCAGAACCAAACAAAAACAAAACGTCCATTGCTGGACATAGACATACCCAAGCACCGCCACTGCGGCCGGTTTTGTGCTTCCCACATCCAGCGGATTCCTGCGGCCTGCACAAGATCATCGGTCCACCTTGTAGGCTTTCCAACGCTTCCAGTCGTGGTCGCCATTCCAGAACGTTTCGGCCCCATCGGCCATCAGTTCTGCGAGCAATGTGCTTTGCCCATTGCCACGAAGTTTGGCAATTCTTCGGGCTATGTCGGTTACCCTGGTTCTCCTGCGGATCTCCTCATTTCTGATTCAATCACGTAGGGAAACTCCAAGCATAGCCATCTCCATTGCCCTTTGGGTAACTTTGAGGCTTCTAATTAGTCCATTGTGAGCAACCACGTTTCAGTGCCATAAGTCAGCACTGGCAACACACTGGTCACAGACTTTCGTCTTGACACACTGCGGTATGTGGGACGAGAAGATATTGCGTAGCTTCCTGAACGCTGCCCAGCCGAGGCGGATTCGATGATTGACCTCTTCCTTCATTGACCAAAATTTATATATAAATATATATCATTTATTTATTGACATCTTTTTGGTTTGTAGGCTATAATGAAAATAATATATATAAATATAACATGGGAGTTTCTGAAGCCGAACTACGTGAAAAACTTGTATCTCGGCATACAGAGCCATAGCTCTCTGATGACTATCGAGATTATGACTAATAGAGTAGTAGTAAGTAGAAAGTATGGAAGAAAAAAATACGTTGTGCCGACCCCAAATAAATTGGTATAAGGGCAGGAGAACTATAATGAATATAACGAAGGCATTTCGGTCTCCTCGTTATCAGATTGGTTGGCTATATTGGATGGATAATCTAAGTAAAATTCAAAGTGCTTGGTACAAGCGTCTATTACGGCGCTACAATTCAGTAATTACAAAAATATCGCGAAACTAGGCGGACGCAATCAGATTTAGGAAAAACCGGCCAAGGGCGTGTCGGACCACGCACAATGAAGGGTGCCGTAGTTGGGATGAATTTATCCCAAGAACAAACTTAACATTGTAGTTGAAAAACGTGTTCTTCCATACGGAATGTACGGGAGATCATGTTTTTTAAACTGCAAAGTTGGTTGATTATTTCTCGTTAACCTGTACAGCCTAATTAGCTCTCATAGTTTTCCTTTTAATTTCGTTATATACTCGTATACTACTGCTGTGAATTTTTTCACAAGTCCAAGTACAACCATTTAGCTAGAAGGGGGGGGGGGGACACTTGACTAACAAAAAAATTCAGTTAAAAGCTTAATATTTCGCAAACGGATTCCTGAATCCAAAAATGATTTCGACAAACTCAGAATATTTTTGAAAGACTTTTCTAACGATACCCCACAACATGGGGTAGATGAGGAAGAAAAAACATCCCCACTTTACGTGTAGGGGAGGTACCCTAATAATTTTTTTTTTCATGGTTTCTGAGCTAAGCCGCGGACAGACAGACGGACATGGTGAAACTATAAGGTTTCCTTGTTTACTACGGAACCCTAAAAACGGTGAATTGAATATAGTATGGCAAAGGAAAATCTCTCGCAAGGGCGTCTGGACCAAAAAGTACGTTCCACCCGATCCAACGACTCACCTTAACATCCACAAACAATTCCAAACATGAAAAATATCAAATGTCAACCGACAATTGTCAACTGTCAACCCAGTGCTGCCACTTTCAACCCAGCTGTGATGCCACTTTCAACCCAGCTGTGTTGTCACTTCCTATATTGACGTCACCCAAGTAGATCTTCTACTTGACGTTTCCGGATCAGCGTTGACTCTCCGACAAATAAATATATCATAAAAAATTAAATAATATGGTAGTTACAAATTAAATATCCATTAACAGCTAGCCAGATCTATTTAAAGTTCTGTATATATTTAATTATATATTAAACACATAGTGACACTCATTATTTAACAAAACGCAATTATTCTACAATTTTATTACATTTAAAAAGGGCCTAATATCTTTCATATTTTAATTTAATGTGTTGAAACACAAGAGATCTGGCTTTTTAATATCTCTCTCAGTATCTAAATGCGTTTCATTCGGTATGGCCAGATGGTACGCCAGGTGAATTATTGTCCGCAATTTGGAACCTCAGCCGCGCCTGACTTTTTTTCTTTTCACTTATCCCATCTCGAGACTAATTCAGGGAATGTAGACGTAAAAGATATTATTATGATTTTATTTGTTAGAATTTTTACTGTTTTTTTGGGAGGGTTTAGCAAGTGTGAACTATTGGGGCCGCATGAAAAGTATATGTTTGTTTATTTTATCATCTGAACTATGGGAAAAACATAGAATACTTTCCTATTTTTTTTAATGTTTGTTATCTCGGAACTCGGTCGTTTTTTAAACCGATTTGGACAATTATTATTTTTATTTGTAGGTACATATTCTTATATGCTCCTTTTGAATTGAAATAACTGCGTTTCGATTATATCCACACCTTTTGAATTTTCTGTAATCCAATTACATATTCACTCAGGATGATAAGTAGCTGAAAGGTCTTTGTTTTTCTTCAATTAATTGTCTTTAATTTTAATTTGAATAAAGTATAAATGCTTTTGAAATATTATGAAAAAAATATCACCCATTCACACTTTGATACATTAAATTGTGGGTAAACATTTATGATAATCTCGCTTAGGATCAAAATATGGGCTGTCAAAATTACAGCGTTTGAAAATATTTTATTTAAGAAAATTCACATTATTAGTGCTCTTATTACCTAACGGTAATAATGTGAATTTTCTTAGATAATATATTTTATCTCGAGATTATCAAAAATGTTTACCCACAATTTAATGTATCAAAGTGTGAATGGGTGATATTATTTTCATAATATTTCAAAAGCATTTGCATGCTCTTATTACTTAACGGTAATAAGAGCACTAATAATGTGAATTTTCACAAATTGTTTTTTTTTTTTGCCTGTATCTTCCCAAAGGCCTCGCCTACGAATTTTAGTGCTGGCGATCCAGTGCTAGTGTGAACACTGGTCTTTTATTTTGTCCAGCTCGTCCCGCCATCTTAACAAATCACCAGAAATAAAAGTGACATTGTAAAAAAAAACATATTATTTTTTTCATTTGGATTTCATTCTACAAGCATACTGAAGGTTTTGCTGATTTGTGTTAAGCTATTTGGTGCAAGTCTTGCAGAACAAGCTAAAATACCAAATTAAAAGAAAAAGAAAAGAAAGAAAATACATTTATTTATTGTACTGTGTGCTTTTTAGTCTGAGCTAAACACAGACTAAAAAGCACACATTACAATTATACAGCAGATAAAAAGTTAAAAATAAAGATCTAATAAAAAGTGTAAAGTGCGATGTAACAAATAAGCAGGGGCGTGTGTACCACGGCTGCGCCATAAAGGCCCAGTTCAGCAAAAATACCAGACTCTAGAGAGAGGAACCTCCTGACTATGCATGCCGTGTCTAGAAGTACTGCTTTCTGAATCAAGCCATTAACACAGCCGCGCAATAAGAGCCTCCTTTTTTTTTTTTTGAGGATAGTAAATCATCAAATGATTCTCCCGCTCTGGGCAGAGCGAGAGGGTGTGTCAGACTTTTACTGACTAAAACCCACCCATGCTCCTTCCGTTGCCTGTGTGCCATATCCCTTTCGGACAAACCCGCAACCCCAGCAGGCATTGGTCTTTCGACCCCGTCAGTTGGTGCTGACATCTCTTTTAGGCGCGCGTGGAACACAACGCGCCGTCGACACGGGCCTAGTCCTTATCGGACGGCGAGCTGCCCATTGCTCACCGCTTACGGTGGCCGGAAGTCGGCTCTCGACTCCCGACGCCCGGGGCGTCTCCTGCGGCGACTAGGGCCGCGAGGGCGTGCAGCTTGCATCTACCTCGCGCGCTCCGCCTCCTCCTTCACGAACATAACTGCTTCGCAGAAGGAGGTGACGGCCTCCCATGCACTCTCGCTCCGAACCATGGCCTGAACCAGGGCCGGACGCGAGAGAAATATAAGTGCCTGACACTGGTTTTCAACTGGACCTGATTGCTGTTATAGGTAGCTATACCAAAATCTCCATCTTTACGTTCTAGAACTCACTCACTATGTTAATAGAAAATTGTTTCGCAAATACGGCAGAGAGTAAATTTGAAAATGTCCCATTGTACTAAACTCCATTACGGAGCTTATAAGTTAAAACAATGAAATAATCCTACAAACAAATAGGGTTGCCAAACTAGTTCGACTGTACCGGATGTAGCAGTCAAACTGAAACCAATTTTAGTAACAACATAATCATGACACCTCGACCCTCGATGGTCTAGTGGTTGTAAGCGCTACTGCTTAGCATGAGGTCCTGGGGGGTTCACGGGTTCGTTTCCCGGGTCGGGCAAAATATCATCGGGTTTTTCCTCCTGGAATTTCTTAGTAGCAGCCCGGAGACTGGATTTGGGCCCGGTTTACGGCTTGCCTCCTATTACATGGGACTTAAAGTTCACTGGCGAAATGTGGGTGTACTATAGGTACTATTGCAGAACTTCATATTTAAGCAGTTTGAAAACAAAATCCCGTGAACACGATGACTACATCTGTTACCGGCTCGGCTCTATAGCCGCCGAGCGCGAGAAATAGTCCTTACTGTGTATAGATATGAAGTTCTTTGATGGTACACCTCTGCCTAACCCTTCGGGGAATAAAGGCGTGATGTGCTATGTTATAAGGATTGTATAAGCACGATATTTAAAACGTAATCAAATCAAATCCAAACATCAATACATACCAATAATAATTCTACAGCTTTTACGAAGCGGCGAAAAGATTAAAAGCTTTCGGATGTTATTGAAAACATGCTTTGAAAGAGCTTTGGTCCCAATAAGACATAAAATTAATGATATCCGGTCAAAATCCGGACATGTGGTGACCCTTATTCCAGCAGCACATAAGCATAAAGTGGTGAACACATTCGACATATTTGTCTATCCACATAAAGAGGATAAAAAGGGAGAACAGACCTATTCGACATAAAACAGACCGTATTAGGTTTTATCTTCACTGTGGGGCAACCGTAAACAGTATAGTGTTGTTATATGCGAGGGTTTTAATTAGGCTTTGTATAGGCTCAGCTTATTTCAGAACTGTAACTTGGGGGCTTTAAAGTGGTCACTATTTTCATTTGTAGTTAGGCCCTTATTTGCTCAAAGTAATAGAAAGCCTTTGCAAAATACTTTATGTAAATGAGCTGGGTCGGAATTACAGAATTTGTGCCACTGTTTTTGTGGAATATTTGAATAGGAATGATAAAAATATTTAGACTAAAATAATGTGGTCAATTGAGTTATCATGTGAATTAACTTGAACATAATAACATAAGTTTGTCTCGCAAAAGGAATAAAGTACCTAATTATTTTATCATACTATGATTGTAGGCTAAATTATAACTACCGCTCGGGTAGATCGAGAGTTAAGCTACACTTGCCGCGGTCGGTTATTCAATGGGTGACCATCCATTAAATATCGAGACCTCTCCGTGGCTCGGTAAGCACGTTAAACCGTTGTCCCGGTTGCTATTCGTAAATCTTTGACAGCCGTTACGGGTAGACAAAAACCCAAAAGTCTGACAACCAGTCTTACCAAGGGGTACCGTGTTACAGTCGCTCCATGTAAAATACTGGTATTCAGCTGCATCCGGTTAGACTGGAAGTCCACCCCAACACAGTTGGGAAAAGACTTGGCAGATTGGGTTTGGTTGAATTACGATTGAATGTTCCTTATGTTGTACTTTCCAACTATTGTTTTGGAAGTCAAACAAAGCAGTGACCATGGCCCGGTAAAATTACGAGGGTTACATTGAAATCCGGAGCGCATGTTTAAGCCATGAGCAATGCTTCATACTTTATGTAATACATAATAAATAAAGTGGTTTGTTTGTCGTATTCTAATTGCATTTTTTCTCATTCAACGAGCGCATCTCTGTTTCTGTTAAATTACCGGAAAAATTAAGCATAGAGAGAAATGTATGTCGTCTTTTTATTTTTAGGTAGTAAGTAGTAGTAGTAAACAAAGAGAAAAAAAACGAGCGAGCCTTACAGTATTAGCATATGATGTGTAACTATAGCTGACATCATAGCTGACAGTACCAAGCTCTTGGAAAATGGGTTGGTACTATCTGAAGGACACCTCTAGCACCGCGCGCGTTTCCCCGGTTTTCTGTTACACATTTCCGTCCCTCTTCACGAAATCACTCGCACAGACGGCAGGAATGCGAGAAGGAAGATGTTACACATCAAAACTAAACATTATTTTACTTCTCCTTCTCTCGTTTTGGCACGAACTGTATCAAATAGCTCCTTCCGTGGTCAATCCAGGCAGCGGCAGAAGTGATGGCAGGACTGACTGCCCATTGCAGGGTGCACAGGACATACACTTAAGGATCATCACTAATGGAGGCTATTAAATGTGGTGCGGTTCCACATACAAAGAGACACTTAAAATCGTGTGCCTCTTGTTATCTGCACGTTACCGGAACTGATTGACGAGTCCTTACTGAAGGTGCTAAACTCTAAATTCCAAAAAATTACAAATTATGGGCTGGCTCTATATAGCCATCGACATGCTAAGAAGAAGATGGAGGCTATTTTAGACCCTTGTTCTGATCATTTAGTATTCATTGTAACGTGTGCAATAGGGATGATGACAACAATTTTTTTTTTAGTCTGTCTTTGAGATTATAAAAAAATCTTGGACACGTATTTTTGATTTTTTTACGTAATCTAAAGATTACGGCGATACATTGAGGTAAAATGTGCCATGACGTCACGAGTATGTAGATTTTATACATACTGGTGACGTAGTGACCCGCACTCCCCAACTTAAAATGCGTTTTATCTAAGTATTTTTTTATAAATAGGATAAAGCAAAAAATACGTGTCTAATATTTTTTTATTATCTGACTGACAGACTAATTAGTTTTTTTTTTTTTACCCAGGCATCATCCCTATTGTTTTTAAGCTGCCTATAAAAGTTTTGACTAGGTAATCAACACAAACATCACAACACACAAAAAGTAGTTGCAAATTGTTGCCTGTAAACTTATCTCTTCTTTTGACTGTGCCTTGGGTATACAGTACACATAGAAAATATTAATGTTTACAGTGATGCAGCGAGCTATACAGACAAAAAGCTGAAGCGTGCCATGAAGTGGTGCCGTCAAATATATGACGCTTGAATATTTCATCGGATTTAGATCTCGCGTTGTTGGAAATAAGTGAACGAGTAAAAATGGAAATTACGCAGAATAGATGTTGTAGAACAACCATGAATGTGGTTTGCCTATACCTTTATTTCCCGTCAAAAAAACAAAGTCGGGTGTCCTTCTTCAGGTGCAAATGCTGAATTTCGGTAAAATTTGGAGTTTAGAACAAGATAATAATTATATTTTTTGATACACAACAAGTTTAGTACTCATATACTAAGATTCGTTGTTTTTCTTTCAAAGTTCTGAATATACTTTTCCAGAGAAATAAAATAGTCCAAAATTGTAGGTACCTATTCTACAGTAAAATAGAATTAAAGACTGTTCCTTCTCGCTTGCTATGACCGCGACCGTGGGCTAGTAATGGCCTCGAAACCGGATCATAAAATTAGATAAATAAATAAAACAAGAATAGATTCGATTTTCTTTAGTAAATCCGTTATAACTGACCTTACATTGAATAGATTGAATAGAACACTATCGTTATTACATACACAGTCCCCCAAAACGCCCGCCCGCCGCACCACTTCCTAGTGCTTTAGCTGGGAAGAAGTGGCGCAACAAAGTCCCCATAAAGTAACCCAGCTGTTTGTTAAGTTAGAAGAGCTTAATTTTATACAATAGTATGCAAAGTAAGTAACATTAAGAAACACAAAACATTTAGTAAAATTATTGCCAAATGTCAGCTAGCGTACGCCAATACCAACAAAAACATTGAACACTACTCAAGCAGAAATAAAAAAAATAGTTGGGTTATAACCAAGGCTAGTTTTTACACTACCTATGTGAGTGCAAGTGTACCCATAAAATGTTTCATCCATAACACAAATAAGTATATAGGTACTATCCATTCCAATAAATGTTGCGTTTTCATGTGGCAATAAGATGAATAAATATTTTATCACAAGACATTGGATTTTATTATGAAAACTAACGTCTAATTATGATGGCTGTTCATTAGCATTATATTTTATTGGTTAGTCCATTTGGTTGTATTTAAAACACATTAAATGAAACACGTGGTAAATCATCATTCGTAATGGTTATTGGTCCATAATATTATTTAACTAAATACAGTAAATATTGAATGGAGTGTTATAATCTTTTAGGTGAGAATAGTTTAATTAGGTTCCTATTTATATTTATAAATGTTTTATAAATAGTGAATGTTTCCATTTGGCAGAATATAGATTAAATAGCACAAAATGGCGATTCTATTAATAATGAATACTATGAAAGATATGATATTAGAAGAATTTTCTATAGGTATCTAGGTATCTTAATTATTATTCAACTAGCTTTCGACCACGGCTTCGCCCGCGTGGTGGTCCAAAAATATCCTACAGGAACGTACTACTCGAATAAAAAGTATATATATCCCTATACGTTAATCCAGGTTATAAACTATCTGTGTGCGAAATTTCATCCAAATCCGTTCAGCCGATATTGCGTGATTGAGTAACAAAGATCCAAACATACAAACTTTCACATTTATAATATTAGTAGGAAAAAAGATCTTTATGTATTGTAATTATTATAATTATTATATTGAATCAATTTCATCACTATTCGCGGTAGGGAATACCACTGCTGGGTAAGTAAAATCCTTCTTTTGTACGTAGCTAATTTGGTATTTATCAAACTCAGTAAGAGACAGTAATTACGTTTCTTCCATTTTTTTTGTACTTACTTACCACATTTTCTCTACATTAAAAACAAATCCACGACATCAATAATAAACTCTTTTTTCTTACATAATCAATGCAAGCAAAACTTCTGCAGCATCAATAAGTTATCGGTCCTATAAAGTCTAAAGTTCCGCGAAGAATACCGTCTCTCGATTCCCCGGACGCCCTATAAAGTAGTATGTAATTTACTTCGACGAACTTGCATTCTACCTGATTACGAAGTCTATTCACGAACCATCTACTTACGCTATGATTTGGCGTTCCGTATTTCCGCATGCAAAAAGAGAACCCTTATAGAATCACTTGTCTGTCTGTTCGTCTGTCACAGCCGATTTGCTCCGAATCTACTGGACCGATTAAGTTGAAATTTGGTACATATATGAATTTCTGTGACCGAAATACGTACGTACTTACGGATACGAATTATTTATTTTTTAAATATTTTTAAAATAAATAGTTTTAAAGTTATTTATGAAAATAGATTAAAATTTACTATTCCCCTTATCTCCGAAACTGCTGAGCTACAGAATATTTGAAAAAAATACCAGTTCCAATTCTATACGTATGGATTACAGGAAAACCTATAAGAAGTCTATGGTATTAAAATAACATGGTAAATCACTCAATATTATGCGTACAAACTTACATTTGCAGTTGGAATGTTGGCATGTTTTTCAACTACAATGTTAAGTATGTTCATGGGATAAATTCATCTCAATTACGGAACCCTTCACTGTGCGTGGTCCGACACGCACTTGGCCAGTTTTTTTCTTTTCTCCTACATTGTAAATAGATGGTAGATACTGTAAAAGCAAAGGGAACCTAACATGATGCAGGCTGGAAGAAAAATGACTCTGCATTCATTCGATCACTCAAGCGAATTTAGAATTCAGTTTCAAAATTGAATATGAACCGATTGTTTTTAAGAAGCAACAGTTATGTGACAGGCGCATAAAAGTGACCAGAACGTCCTCTTGAAATAAATAGCGAAAATTCAATATGGCTTCTTATTTTCGTACATAGCCACCCCATATATTATAGGTTAGCGCGCCAATTATACCTATTGAGAGGATGTTTTGTATAGAGAACCTGAATTTGTGTTTTAAACTTCGTTTATATAATGAAGACTTCCACAGCTTAAGGACGACTGTGTGGCAAATTTGGTACATTCAAACGTCAATACTTAAATCTCCGAAATCAAAAACATCTAAGATTAAATTCGCTTTGCATAATTATGTTGACGACCTCGATCAAGGTAACCATATCTCATGATGATTTGATTGAGACTTTCTACACGAAAGTACGAAACTTTTTGAAAAAGATAACCCACGATCAGGCCTTTAATCCCCGGAGGATAAGATGTTTTCACATTTCGCCAGTTATGTTTAAGACCTATAATAGGTGCCGAGCCTTTTACCATAAAACAGGCACAAATCCAGAGTCCAGACTGCTACTGAGAAATTCCAGATGGAAAAACCCCAATAGGTACCACTAAGTTTATATAGGTACAATGGGTACCCGACCTGGAAGTTTCTTTAAAAGCTGCTCCCAATTTTAAAGGCTGTAATATAGGAACTGCTAGGAGTTCAGGTGATAAATCAGACCGTCACCCCTCAGTGTATTATTTCTAACGGAACCAGGAAGGGTCGGTCCGATGACACAACGGTTTACATTGAAGTTAAAAATGTGGACACGCACTGTGTAATCACAGCTTTATGTCCCCCTTCATCAGGAGTTTATTCTGCGTTAATAAAGCGATGTTGCTTTATCTTGCATTTTTAATGTAGTCTTTTTTTTTGGGGAAAGATAGTAAGAATTTTTCAGCAACCTTGACACAGGACTCCGGTCCTGGGTGACAGCCCAGGACCAGAATCCTGTGTCAATCGTTCGCCATGGAGATTGTGTGAATATAAATAGATTCGCCTTTTCTAGTATATAAATATTTCTGTATTTATTTTTTTGCACACATACATACTAGGTATATGTATGGAAATAATTTGGCAAAGGTTAAGGATCAGGAAAGATTATCTTCAATAAGTCTATATTGATGTCAATATAGACTTATTGAAGATAATCTTTCGGTTCAGAGGCTCGATGATAACTAACTTAGGAACTAGGCGACGACGGAGTCGTACATCATGTTTTTATTCCGTTCCGTAAAAACTCAGGTAGGTACTTTTACGGGAACTGTAAAACGTAATACTTTTAAACTTTATGACTACACAAATCATTTGAGGCAAATCACAAGCCTAAAATTTTAGATTTGGTATTTACAATAACTATAAAATATTTATCGAAAATCATGACATGGCAATCCTTGGGGTAAGCCTATGTCCAGCAGTGGACGTTTTTCGGCAATAGGTAATGATGATGATGCTCATGACATAGCTCTATTGATATTTTAGGTTTCAACTTGTATACCAATTTTTTTATTGTCCTTCAGACCGAATTTCGGTCTTGGCGATCAATCAAATCCAAAGGTGACCATGAGCCGGTGCGGGATATATTATAGTGAAGTTTATGCACAGACACAGGTGCACTCTCTCTTCCTTCACTCTCATAGTCCGATTGGACGACAATCTGTCACGACTGGAGAGAGATTAGGTCCTGCGCCTGGTCTCGGCTTAATGTGCTTTCCGAGGCACGGGGATTTCACACCGGGCTGTTACTAAAAAAATCCTAGTGGAAAAACGCTTTACCAGACCTTTCCTTTGCACTTTCACCTTTTATTTATAAGGCATAGTATCTATAGGCGTCATTTGTTCATCACTGAGGCATACCATATATTAAAGCATACAATTTTGGTTCAAACACTAAAACAATATTTTCGTCTCCCATCTTCTCTATTATATTAAACTAATGTCTGTACGAATATCATCCAGTTTTACTACGAAATATAAATGGATCTGATGTATTGAGGAAATGAATAATTAATATGATAGTTGGGTTAATGGATTTTCCATGGAAATTAACATTATGTAGGTAGGTACATCTATTGCTCATTTACTTGATCCAGCGAGGTTGAGAGATTGATCAATTTCTGAAGTGTTATTAATTTGATAATAACATTGTTTAATCATGTATGTACGTAAATAAAAACTGTTCGTAAAGGTTTTTCTTAGAAACCGTATACGGGTAAAAACAATGAGGTGTCCAGATTCTGTCACCAACTCACCACCCTTCGATGAAGGCACAAAAAAACAAAAAAAAAAGACTTACAATCGTAGCATTAGTAATTATATGTATTATTTTGTGGACCAGAAGAACAGGGCAACGATTCCATTTTCAAACGATTAACCGGTTCAAAGATTAATAAAGGAGACATATAATAAAATGTTTTCATAAATAATGAGGTACGCTTATCGTCAAATGTGTAATAGCTTAGTCGAGTTTTCACAAAGGGGTAGCGGCACACGTCGTTGGCACACCATAATATAATTCTATCAGAGATTATAATGGAGAGGAACCGAGTAAATTAACGTAGGTAGATAAAACGTCTTTAGGATTTCAGGTATTTCCGTAAGTAAACTCAGTTATGTTAATATAGTCGCAGTCTAAGATCATAAGGCAACAGAGTTTATGAAAAGAAGAATATTGTCTATATATATTGTCATCCATTTTATTATGTTAGCTAAGCTCAATCTGTTTACAATAACTTTCAGTTATCGGTAGCCAAACATTCACACATTGGTTTATCTTGCCGTTGACTTGAGCGAAATGCGTGGGATAAGGAAAGGTTTTTCAATCCTACCAAAGTGAAGTGAATCCTAGGAAAGTGTGAAACAGGAAAAGCTATTGATAAAATCAGAAGCCGAGTCAAAAATTCATATTAATAATATATGTGTTATGTGAGTGTGCACTACTTCAAAAGACATCGTCCAATGACGTCCAGTTTACTTTATTTTACATAATTTATATTTGGTTCGATTGGCCGAGCTCGGCCGACGGTATACGAGCATAGTTCGTCCGACGACGGAGTAGGTGTACGCGAGACGTAAGAGTAAAATGAGACAGCATTTAATTTGTCTCACTTGTTTCTAACACTACTGATTTTCTATATTTATGTATAAGATACATTTTCTTATACATAACCTACGTGTCTCCTGTTTAATCTCCAAAAATAATAGGTCCACTTTCCAACAAACCAGCAGGGTTGTCACAAACTTCGTCTCTTCAGATTAGGCCACATCCAGCCACCCAACATTGTGGGCCTACTAAACAATGCAGTTCGAAGTTCGTTGCGGACAGTTCCTCTTTCGTCTGTTCCCCTCGTCACGGCAAACTTTGGTACCCTTTCAAGGTTGGGTAATAACACCACTGTACGTGCCAGAAACCCCAAAGTTTGTACGTAACAAACCCTAGATATCAACGGAATGATTTGTGTGCGCGGCTGTGCGTACAGTTGGCAAAATAAGTACGTAGACAGCTAATTCAATTAGCTACTTTTATAAATGTTGGGGGTGTGAAAGAAAGAAAGAAAGAAAGAAAGAATAATTTTTATTTGGAACAGTTCGTGAAACACAAAATAGAAAATAAAAAAAGTGACAATAATATTTTAACAATAATACGAGTAGTGTGTCCGCACTCACGGCTGCGCCAAAAAGGTTCATTCCAGCATTAATGCCAGACAGATGCTGTATGACGCTGTTTTTCTAATGAACCTTTATGTAGGGACAAGTGACGGTGAGTACAAAACAGTTTCAACATACCTAATAAATAATTGAAATACTTCTAAATAAATAAATAAATAAACTAGTAATCAGATATAAATTACAAAAACAAAAATAAAATATGTAGCCAATCAAATTCATTTGGCAACTAACACATTTCGGAAATCAGAGTGAGTGTGTGTCTTATGTTTAAAATATTATCTAATTCAATAAAAATCTTAATTCTACGTCAATTTGCCGTGTATATTTATATTTCTCGCTAATATGCTGATTTTTGCCTGCATACCAACCTCTTTTCACAAGTGTATGTTCCTAGCTGGAAGAAGCCTATTTGTCTGAACGTAGTGTCGTTTGCATGTCGTGTGAAGGGGAACAATGGATCGTTTGAGATAGATCTCATACCCCAGGATC
The DNA here is from genome assembly GCA_947364205.1 of Agrochola lota. Classification (NCBI taxonomy): domain Eukaryota; kingdom Metazoa; phylum Arthropoda; class Insecta; order Lepidoptera; family Noctuidae; genus Agrochola; species Agrochola lota. The sequence continues at coordinate 7,236,460 of OX376223.1, read as the reverse complement.
ATATTACCAGCAATTCATGTGAGATCCCTTCGTTCGCGATGTTTGCCGACAACTTGTGGGAGTTATTGCTCGTTTGTTTTATTGCGTAGATGATATCTTACGTGAAAGTTTTGTTGATTTTTTTTTGTTTTTCTTGTTTATGCTCGTTCACGGTATGGTATTTTATTAGAAATACCTAAAGTCAGGGAAATTATTTTTTAAGCAAATTTACTGCCAACTTAAATTTTCCGTATATTCAAATCACAACTGTAATTCTTTGACAGTTGTATGAAATGGCTATAACATGGCAAATTGACGTAGAATATAAATTTGCTTAATCAACACTAGAACTGACTGACTGAATACAATAGTATAAATTTTTAATATAACACTGAAGAAGAACTTTGTATTTGTAATACACATCTGTCATTCAAACGTGGTTAAGATAATTTCCTCTGGCCGATTATTGTGGCGGCCATTTTGTAACCTCTGCTCAACAGTAGACATTAACAAAATACTTATGGGCTGAAATAGACCTTATTTACTTCTGCATTTCCAATATAACTAAAAACAATTGCATCAAAATCATTTGCGAGGGTTGTTAAACGGGACAGACGGATAGTCGCGGAAGTAATTCCGTAAGTGTTCCGAGTCATATTATTACGGCCCAGTTTAAATAAGTGGGAAACGGCCATCAACATTTGTTAATGGAAGAAAATGTTTGTGCATTTACAATAAGTAGTTGATACTTCATGGTAGCTAGGTAGGTATTTGGTGCACTTTCGATATCTACTTTTGCATGAAAACAGTTCAATTCTCTAGATAAAATTAAAAAAATGAAAACCCAACCATCTGAAAATGGTCATAAGTTAATGTTTTTTTTCAATATTTATCCAGGCACTCGTAGATTTTTATGAATTCACAAAATATCGAGTTTTCTTTAATATAGGTATTGTACACATAAACTTCCAGGAATAAATTCTCTAAATGAAAGCGAAAATCGCATGAAAAACCGTTGCGTAGTTTAGAAGAACAACGCGGACACACAGACAGACACGAAAAGCGACTTTAATTATATTATTTACCCATATTTTTTTGATAACAACACTGAAGTTTGTTTGTTTGTTTGAACGGGGTAAGCTCTGGAACTACCCGTCGGATCTGAAAAATTCTCTTTGCATTTGGTAGCCCACTTCTTGGTCGAGGCTATTAAACATCACGCTATGACCCTAAGGAGTCGTACAAAAAGAAAGGAAGTCAGAAAGAACGCTAATCGAAAACAAGTAATATTGCGGGCGGGCGATGTGATGCGACGCGGTGGGTCGGGTACCTAGGGAGTTTTACAAAAATGTGGCTGTTATTATAGTTTATTGTGTATTTGTGTAAAATTAAAGTGTCTGTTTGTAAAAATAGCAGCTTTTTAACAAATGCAAAAAAAAAGTCTGTTTGTTTGTCTGTCAGTCTGTTTGTTCCGGGTAATCTTCGAAACGGCTGGACCGATTTTGACGAGACTTTCACTGGCATACATTTAAATAAATTTGAAGTATAGAATTCTACGCGGACGATGTTGCGGGTAACAGCTAGTAATAATAAAATAAATCAGAAGAAATTAGCAGTATTTCTTATGCCTTAATAACGAGCAGAATTTCTACCAAACATTCATCTCTTACAGCGCACAATCATAATACTCCAAGACGAGAAATCCCAACTAAACAAGGAATTCCAGTTAATCATAAAGTTGTATATCCAGAACTAACCGGTATTAAACAATAACAACCGCGAAATTCACTGGATTTCAAATGAAACTACAGCAAGTTAGCGTGCGAAGCTCTTGCACAAGTAGACAATACTTGCGAACTTTTAGTCAGTGCTAATGAATCTATTAACGAAGAAAGTTTGCTGCAAATACTATTCATCGCAGTGCCTCCGGGAATTTGAAATTTTGTTGGAGCAATTTGAAAACATTCTACGTAATTCTTCTTTTATTTTCGTCCAACAGCAGTGCTATTCTGTAACCATCTCACCGTGAAAACTTAGGGGAAGTGATCGTGGAGTGAGCTGTCAGTGTCACCCCACCCGATGCTAGGGATGACCAAGCATTACATTTACAATCGTAATCGAGATTTAAATTATATTTTTTATGCTAATTCTATTGATCATTTTATATTAAGTATTCTAAAGCTAGTATTTAAATGTCTAAACATTACTATATAGGGGGGGTTTTAATAAAATAGCAAAACAGTTATCCAATCAGAAACTCAATTTTGTTTTATTCTATTTTTTTCCTAGACTAGTCCTTTAATATAAATAGCCTGAGGTGCGCACACCGAATCACTTCACCACGTTGAAGCGGTAAGAATCGCGCTTACGCGCTAGGTATACACTATCACATTGAGGTTTATTTTACTTACTACGTACCTACATACTTATTTAACTTATAACGCGTCACGTACTTACTTGCGTACTAAATACCAACGTCCAATTAGTACCTACAATGTTTTATTCATCATCATCATATATAACCCAAGTAAAATGACACTTGTAGCGCGCGCACATCACATCACCGAACTGTTGTCGCCGAGGAAATAACACGCGTTACCATGGTGACCACCCGCGTGATCACTTCACGCGATTCTTAAAGAATCGGATGAAGTGATCACGCCGCGCAGGCGCGCCGTCGAGGAAATAACACGCGTTACCATGGTGACCATCCGCGTGATCACTTCACCCGATTCTTAAAGAATCGGATGAAGTGATCACGCCGCGCAGGCGCGCCGCCGAGGAAATAACACGCGTTACCATGGTGACCACCCGCGTGATCACTTCACCCGATTCTTAAAGAATCGGATGAAGTCACAAGTGATCACTCCGCGCAGGCGCGCTGTTACGCACTTTGTTTTTTTTTTCCCCTCTTTGACGGCCATGTCCATAAGCCTATACGTATTCAGAGACAATAATGAGTACCTATTTAGTTCAATACTTTTAGATAATTCAATGTCTAAATCATACCGTTTTGTACATTTAAAAAGTCAGTTTATTGACTAGATACATTTTGTTTTCAATAATTAAACTAGTTTTTTTTTAATGAACTAGTTACATACTACTTATTTAACCTGTAGGTATGTAACGCGTCACGCATGTGCAGTCAGAACTTATTTAAAATAAAATGCAATAAGTAAGTACCAATAAGTACAGCTGCTACAAAGCGCTTTTTCGTAGTTTGCGCATAGTTAGGTACTTACATTGTTAGTTTTATTAAAGAACCTATTGTCATCTGATGACTTGAATGCAATCAAACTCCTAGCGTGATTAATGCGCTTTACGTGTAGATAGATAGGTAAGTATCTCCTTAACTAACCGTTGCCAATAATAAAATAATATTCATGATCATAATGATAATATGAAAAACTGACACTTGTAGCGCGCGCACAGGCGCTCACTCAGTGTGTCCACTTACGTTTTTGGTTTTTCCCAGTTTGTTAATGAATTATCCCTAAAACCCAATTTTTTTTTTAACTCCTTGATTTAAGGACCTTGATGAAAATAAATAATAACAAATCATTCCACATATTTAATAGCATTAAATACCTACAAAACTTTCATTAACTGACGAGATTACAAACATTCATTATTAATCGAGTGAGACGAAACAAACTATCTCCAGATATAATGCGACTTAGTTCCGATGTCGTCTTTAGCCACGGTAATAGTACAATTAACATGGCAAACTACAATTAGACCGATGACATTCATTAAGAATTTTTCCCCGATATTCCCTAACTCCCTGTCAACATAAAATATCCCTAAGCCATGCATAACATCGGTAATTTTTCCCTAAAGAAGGGAAAAATCCCTAAAAGTGGAAACACTGCGCTCACTTCGTCGACTCGCCGACGAGCCGTTGCCATGGTAACCACCGAGTGGAGTGGTTACCATGACTACAGCACCCGGCGATACGTTTTTTTTTAAATTGTCCCTCATTGACGGTCCATGGTACCATGTCCATAGGCCTATTCGTATTCAGAGATGATAATTTGTATTTATTTATTTAAATGTTTTTTTATATTTCAGTGTCTAAATCATACCGTTTTTATACATTTTAAAAGACAGTTAATTGCCTTCATTTGGTTTTCATAAATTAAACTGCTTTTAAATGACCTAGGTACCTTCTTACTAAGTACTTATTTAACATTTTAAATAATAAAATGCAATACCAATAAGTACCTGCAGTTGCTACAAAGCGCCTTTTCGTAGTTTGAGCATAGTTACTTACATTGTTTGTTATAGTAGAACCTATTGTCAGCTGATGACTTGAATGCAATCAAAATCCTAGCGTGATGAGATGCGCTTTACCTATCTAGGTATACGATTTGTGTATTTATCAAATCATAAAACATTTAAAAGATGTGTGCTAAGTACCTAATATTTTATTGTACCTCCTTAACTAAACATTGCCAATAATAAAATAATATTCATCAAATCTTAATCAACATCATAAATTAATACTAAGTTCAACAGACAGCGCGCGCATAGGGCGCACTGCACCTCTTCATAATACGTAAAAAGCACATAGGTAGTAATATCGTGTGGGTGGGTGATTTTCGACTTTCTGTGAGCTACACTTTAGAAGATATTCGTTATCTAATTATGTATTCAACCAACGGACCTAGTTAAATTTGCGAAAGTCGAAATTTTGGATTCGTAAGGTACATAATAGTATCAAGCTCCTAATGCTAACAGTATGATAATTTAAAAAAACCGGCCAAGTGCGTGTCGGACCACGCACAATGAAGGGTTCCGTAGTTGGGATGAATTTATCCCAAGAACAAACTTAACATTGTAGTTGAAAAACATGTTCTCCTATACGGAATGTATGGGAGATCATGTTTTTCAAACCGCCAATGAATTTATGTTGGTCGATTATTACTCGTTCACCTGTAGAGCCTACTTAGCTCTGATAGTTTTCCTTTTAATTTCGTTATATATACTACTGCTGTGAATTTTTTCACAAGACCAAGTACTCCCATTTAGCTAGAGGGACACACACACACACACACTTGACTCTAACAAAAAAATTCAGTTAAAAGCTTAATATTTCGCAAACGGATTCCTGAATCAAAAAATGGTTTGGACGAACTCACAATATTTTTGAAAGACCTTTCTAACGATACCCCACAACATGGGATAGATGAGAAGAAAAAAACATGGGGGGTACCCTAAAAAAAAATATTTTTCTTGATTTTATTTTACCACTTTGTCGGCATGATTAATATGTATACATATATGCCAAATTACAGCTTTCTAGTACTAACCGTCTCTGAGCTAAGCCGCGGACAGACAGACGGACAGACAAACAGACAGAAAGACAAACAGACCGACATGGCGAAACTATAAGGGTTCTTTGTTTACTACGGAACCCTAAAAAGGAGCCCGCTGGCTGGACGTTTGTCTAAGTAACGAATATCTTCTAAAGTATAGCTCACAGAAAGTCGAAATTTTGGATTTGTAAGGTACCTACATAATGTTTCTAACTCCGAGCACTACTGGGCGATCTGAAAGTATAATAACAATAAAAATTATCACAAGGGGCCCGCTAGCAAGACACTACATAGAAACGTCGTTTAATCAAAAACTGTTGAAATACAAAATACATCTTATTTATTTTCTATAGGTAAAAAATTATGTCCTTATGTAAACCTATCACCTGTTGATAAATCTCGTTGGGACCTGCCAGATAGACCCACACAGTAATATTCCATCATCTAGATTGTTAGATAAGATACAAACCTCGTAACATAAATATTACACACACAAATTGCGCATCACTCTTGCAAACAAGAAAAATTAAAATTATTACAAATGTATTTATTTATTTATTTAAGAAATGTATTTACGTTTATTTTAAGCTGATAAAATTATGTGTGTTTAGGTTGCTGTAGTCTAATTTAAGTTTTCCTGTTTAGGTACTGTTTTACACACTATGTCTATGTCTCATACCATGTAAATCGATGCTATGTCTGTCATCCAATTCTCCTGTCGCAGGTCTGCTGGAAAAAAAATCTAATTATAAAACTTTATGTATTTTACTTTATTGAGTGTTAACTGTGTACATAAATAAATAAATAAATAAATAAATAGAATTTATTCATTTGCATCACATCAAATCAATTTGCTAATACATTTTTGCTACATTTTTCTTGATGCTGGGAACGAAGCGCTGTCGGATGTGTGTGGACCGCACGCCACCACCGCTGGAAATAATGGTAAGCATTTATTACTATTTGATTTATTTCATTCCTACACTAATCTGAGTATATTTTTTACAATCAATTGAAATAATATTGTGATTATCATCAGTATAGTAATGTAGTACTTTCAATAAGTATGTATAGCGGTTTGATTTACTTATAATAGGTACTCATTTCAATCAATCATTTTGAGTACAATGAGTTGCAACATTTATTAATTCCATGCTCCAATTTATGTCCTCCTAATATGTATGTTTATCAAAAAAAGTGTGTGACATAATGAATACTTACCAGGATTGATGTGATCAAACCAAGTAGAGACGGTGTTCCTTTATTGTCTTCAGTTCATAAGGCATTACTTAGCAACTGCTGGGTCGATGTGCTAAGAGTCACAGAATGGGCTCATCTGCTAAGAGATAGAATATTTATCAGATTAATCATGTTCACTTGTTTTAAATGTGTGCCTATTCTTTTAGTTAACTTTCCAGTTTTCCATAAGTTGTGCCTTTGCCGGTCCAAATCGTCAAGACAGCGTTTCTTAGGCCTGCCTCGGTCTCGGGCACCCACTGTGTGGCGATCGTGGCACGATTTACCTTTTATTATCAGCAAGTTAGCTAGATACTTGGCATACTTACCTGACTGACCCCCACTCGTTCTTGCAAAGTTTACCATCAGACTGATGATCTAGTTCACTTATTTATGAACAGCAACACAGGGATTGTGGAGTCGAGGCAAAATTTCGTTTTTAATAATTTTAGAAAAACTTTTACTAGCACATGCCAACAATAAGTCTTATTACTATCACATTCACTATTACACACTATTAAATTATTGTCACTGATAAACTAATTCAAAGTAGGTACTAAATAATTCAAACTTTCATTTGTTTTTGTTTATTTGTTTTAAGATTTTGAAACTTTGGAACTTTACAAAATAAATGTATAGTTTTTTTGTAGCGGGTCATCCCACAATAGACACCACAGACTAAGTTAGCAAAGTACACACACATTTCCACCACAGATGATGAAGTACATCTTTATGATGATGAAATTAATTATTACTAATGTAGTGTGCAAACATTGGAGTATATCAGATAAATATAAATAAAATAATAGAATTGACAAGAACGTTATGTGTATCAGTGCGATCAAGGACTGTCAATGTAGGAATGCAATAAAGCAGCGCGCGAAATTCAAATTTTCTATAAAAAAAAAAGTTTATCAATCGTAGACAAGACGCGTGAATTCGCGCTCTTTCCTAAACTTTTAAACTTTCACAGACCTCGGTGAAAAAGTGCATTTGGGTCGGATTTTCTTTTACTTAGTTCTGCAAAAATGAGGTAAGTATGGGCACATTTTAAAATGTTAACATAAATGTCTTAAACTTTTTAAATTGGTAGGTAAATACTAAGACGTAGGTACATTAATTATTCTATATGTAATTGCACCGGCATTAATCTATAATTTGTTATTTGTAGCTCATCCCGCTCTCGCCAAGGACTAGTTGCGAGCCTCGGTGAGGCTCGCAACTAGTCTTAAAAAATAATCAAGATGGCAGCATAGGTAACAATATTATGAAATTAAACAATCACAAAAAAGCGATAAACGGCAGATTTTGGCTGAAGTAAGATTAGTAAAAATCAAAACTTCGTTGTTTAATGCTGATTTATCTATCTAAACTCATAAATCTCGTATTGTCAACAAAATGATAAATTAAACCTTTTACTACAATTCCAACCCATAGAATGATAAAGTAGCCATCTGTTAATCATTTTGAGTAGAGCTCTTCGCAATAGATGGCGTTATACTCAATTTGTCATCACGTTTAGTAGGTTTTAGCAACCGTTTATAGGTAGTAGATTTGGTAACGAGGAGAAGAAAATCTAGATTTAAGCATTGAAATACTAAAAACCCATAAAGAAGCATTCGCAGCAGCTTGAAAATTGCTAGCTCACTCACACAGAAATAAAAAATAAAAAAAATATCCGCCATCTCGTGATATTTTTGTTGTATTCTTATTACTTGTCCTTGAACGCACCGTGCCATGTGAGATTTAGAATCTAACATAATAAAACCACGCCATAAGTATGTAAGTCGACTCCTAGACGGCGTTGTAAAACTACAGTCTCTGGCAATTAGTGAGTCGCTAATGCTGCCATTTGCTGAAAAAATGGAGGAAGAAAAATAGGCAGCTCAATAGCTAGACGTAGGGAGGTGTCATTTCTTTTTAAGGATCGGGTATCTGTACGTATAATATATTATCTGTGTCTCTACGTAGTCAGTGTTATCAAGTTTGGAAACATTTGCGTATATCTGATAAAATAGGTATATTTAATAAAATAATAGAATTGCATAATCAGCCTATAACGTTCCCACTGCTGGGACACAGGCCTCCTTTCTGTGAGAGGGAGTGGGCCATAATCCACCACGCGGGCCCAGTGCGGTTTGGTGGATGTCTCATGTCTTCGAAATAATGTCTGTCTCATATAATACACAAAGTACAGTGATCATCTGGGTGCGAATTCACTACCTACAACTCGTAACTCGGGGCAGATACCACTGCGCCACTATTGCTCACAATGCTCAGTGCTCATAATAGAATTGACAAGGACTATATGTAACGGTTATTCGCCAGCTGTGCATCTGTGAGCCCAGGAACCCTCAATCTACTCTCGCATCGTCAACAACAAACAACCATCGCATCGCCATGTACCGGTATTGACAGCAACTAGTATAACACCCGCCATGAAGATCTACCGTTGCAATCTATATAACAGACATACTAGCGCCATCTATCAACTTATAGAGACACTAAATGTTGTTGTCATTTTAAATATTAACTTGTCCCACTACCAACTAAAAAACTTGACTTCAACGCCATCTAGCGAGAAAATAGACTAGAACAGACCTTATGATCTATTTATGTAATGCTTCGAATATTTTACAATAATAAAAAGGGTATGGTAGTTTGACTTCTTGGCTTCTTGCTGAGGCAGTACTTTTTGGCGGTGAGACGTATGAGCGAGAGATTGTGCGTGTTGTAAATTTTGGATTATTAATCATCTAAGTGAGTGTGTATTGTTTCATTTCCATTTCTGAACACCCATTACATATAAGTATACCAGCACGAACATCGATCGTCGCTTAAGAAAGAATGCAAAAAAGCAGTGCGCGAAATACAATTTTTTTTTTAAGTACAAGAACTACCACAGTATAATGTATAGCCTGTGGTAATACTAGCTACTACATCAAAGGTAGCTCGTGTTATTCAAATTTTCTTACCTATTGAATTGATAATTTCGAATATTCCCAGTTGCTCCTCGTTGCTCATATGGATTGCCACCAGGTGGCAATCGGGAATTAAATTCCCAGTACCCACCGGGTGGCGACTGGGAAGTTATTGCCCCCAATTCAAATCGCTGTACTTACTGCGGCGTGAATCGCTAACCCCACCTCATCGTTGTTTGTCTTACGGCTGCGATGAGGGGGTTGGCGGTCACTGTCCCAACGTGGTTTTATTAGTAGATAAGTGATATTATTAGAGACATACAAACAAAATTTTCTTTATCATAGTAGCTTTTAATCACTTATTGTTATTAATCATAAAAACCTGGTGTAAATTCGTATCACAGGTAATCAAATTATTTACAATATTTATATAATTAAATTATCTAACAAAGCTAGATAATCATCAGTCACACTCACAGATAATCAAATAAACAATAGATTTTCACAAAACCGAGAAGAAAGAACTATTTTAAAAACACGGTGAGAATTTGTGTTAATAATAATAATTTTTGTTTGCCAGTATGCAGCTCTCAGGTAACATAGATAAATTTGATTTATTATAATGTAATGTATTGGCAATGTACTCCATAAATTGCCGATCCCAAATGCCAAGGAGCGTGTCATACGGGTCGACACATGAAGCGGTCGGCCCTACATCGCTGTGCGAAATCTTTTCATGTCTCGATTCAGGTAGAATCAGAAAATTCGGAAATGGTTTCCTATCAAATTCATAGAGACCCCAAGGCTGGTCCGTCGCAGTTGGGGGAACATCCACGATGCTGGTGCTGACGTCCGCGGCTGCAGCACTGGGAGCTGGAGCAGGTCCATCGCTTGCAGGCACATCGGCATCATCAATGTCCAGTGGCGTCTCGCAGGACCTCCTCTGCACCCTTGAGAAGATGTAGTAAGGCGCCAAATCCTCATTATCGCTCTCGCCAGAGTCTGGTTCTGTTCCTGTGTAATGATAGTTAGGTAAAACATCTGGTGGGAACTAGAAGTTTGCCCCTAGCCCCATCCAGAGCTAAAATCAGCAGCTACTTACCATAAAAGAGCTGATCCAAGATGTCTTCATCTCACATACTCTGGCGAGAGGACACTCCATTGATGGTGCTGAGTCACATTCCAAACACCTGAAAAAAAAAAACATTTTTGTAGTACCCATATCTTTAGGGATAAATAGAAAAGTGGGTAATATACTTACAACGCCGGTGAATATGATGGGGATGGTGGTGGTGGTGGGCTGGGTTGGGGGAACCACAAGCTAAGCCATCTGAGGTGGTGGTGGTGGTCGAGGTGCAGGAGTAGATCTAGATGGACATTTTAAATTAAAAATTATTCTTGCTAGTGTAATACAACCAGATTCATTGTAGAACTACTTACAGTTCCACTGGCGCTTCCGGCTGGGGTGCAGAGGGCTCTCCGGGCCCCGACCCGCCGGCAGTTACCCAATCTCATATACAGTTATTCTGAAATGCAAAATTTATTTGTAATACTCAAAAATTATAACCTATAAGATTTAGTTCAAAAAAGTGTTAAAAAAGCTGTTTACTCGTCGATAGTGTGGCTTAGGCCTGTCAGAGCCCCTGCTGCCTCTACATCGCACTCGAGCTCAATGAGTTCGATTTTCTGGTAAGTACATTTTTACATTTAAAATATTTACGCAAAATTTTAGTGAATTTCACTAATAAAATGACTAGTACGTACATTATGTAGTAACGTATCTAAATCATGTTTCTAACGACATTTTGCTGTCGCTAGTGTACTCAGCTCAGACCAGTAAAATACTTTTTTATTGGTCTGAGCTACTGTAATTTCTACTCACAACGCGACTTATGGCTCGCGAAATTGCTAACCATGTTCGATGAAATAACAAATTCTGTCCAATATCTTTATCCAATACACAACTGTTTGTTACTTACCTGTCCATGTTTATTTAGAACACTTTCAACGTCAATTCACATAGTTCTTGCACATGCACACTGAGACCTTCTTGTCCGGTTGCAAAAAGGCGTCCTCACCCCAATCCCTAAATCCATCATAGATAGACTTTAGACAAAGTTACATGCTTTCAGCATGATAAAAAAAAAGTACTCTGTGCTATAGACTTTGGCCGCTTTCCGAATTCAGTATGTTATAAAGTACTTTATGGAATTAGAATAAAAACATCGAGATATAAAATATAATAAAAAAACAATCAAGATCGCTGACCAGTGTTGCCAACTCCAATAATTAAAATTATTGAGTTTCCACGTCGAAATTATCGTTTTTTGGGCAAAATTATCGGAAAAAAGAAAAAAAAAACGCTAAATCAAATCAAATAGCAATTCAAATTGCTCTCAAAAGACAATGAATAATTTTATACTAGAGTCAAAGGAGACGTATAAGCCAAGCTTCACCAGTGGTGGCGCAGCACAAACCATGTTTTATACATAGTTTTGATTTGATATTTTTGTGATAACGTTATCACTGTAAAATTAAATAAAAACTACAGGGAGAGAGACACAGAGATACTTATTTGTTGATGTTTACATACTTGACAAATGACATTGAATTTTTTTTTTCTGCGTTTACATTTGATTTGACAAATACGTTTTGTTATTGGAATTTAAAATATTTTTTTCAGCAAATCTCAAATATATCGTACGATAGTGAATGTCTAAACATTCATTATCGTACATCGTATCATTGGCCAAATTATTGTATGCCCCCATAATTATCGTACGGGTTGGCAACACTGGCGCTGACGATAATGATTTACGTTCCAAATTTCCTGTTTCGTTATCACGATTATGACAGCTGAAAGCTGTCAACAATTCGGGACGCTCGTGAACGCGCTCACAGTGGTTGCTCAACGTCAAAACTAATATATTATTTGTGATTAGATCACAAATGGCTTCTTCTTCTTTGCTTAGGGGGCGACGGTAGCCAGGAACACAATTTTGAAAATACCACGTTAGTTTAAGCCCATGTTCGCACGGACGTAATAAAATCGCGGCGGAATAAAAGCGCCAAGTGCGATTTTTCCTGCCGTTGAAATCGACTCTTCATGCAATATGGATGTACGATGGGTTCCGCAAAATTATTAGCAGTAGCTCCTTGTGAGACCAAGAGACCAAAATGAAAATTTTGGATGCATTCCTTGAATAATGAACGGCCTTGAGCATGCGGCACGTCTGTACTCTATGAGCCGGCGCGGCGGCGCGCCATACCATACGGACCAAATCGCGCAATTTTTTCCAACCGTGGGAACACAAGAACAGAACTTCTTAAGTCGCATTTATTCAACGTTCAACGCCGAGCGTCGAAAATCGAGCATCAAAAAAACCGCGGCCGTTCGAACAGATTTACCGCTTTCCATTTGTTCCTTTCCAAGCGCGGTACGCCATTTTATTACGTCTGTGCAAACGTGGGCTAACGTTAGGCGGCTCAAAACAAAATCGAACAACTGCCATTTTGGTCAGCGCTCACGGTGATATTAACTTAGGGCATGGTCGGCGTTATAGCAAGATGGTGCATATCATGACGACATCTATGACGCTTCACGAGACATCGTTACCGCACTCACGCTAATTCGGTACGGACCTACGGATGCTAGCACGTTCAAATAGATTACAGCTTAACTCAGAACGCAGCCTTTATAGAATACAATGCAACATTCCGGAGAAAAATGTTGTTACATGTTTAACATGTGATGCTATATGCCTTTCCTCCATATCTACGAGTATTTCCTACACTCTGTGTAAGTGAGAGCAAGAAAGGTATACTTTAGACAGGCAATATTACGCGTTAAATTCGATTGTGACGCGTCAACTCAGCGTTTTTTATTTTACAGTCGACTCTCTCATACAATCGGTAGATTGTTAAAGTTCCAAACAAAATCTACAAATTAAGCTGCAAATAAACAAATGAAAGTTTGAATTATTTAGTACCTACTTTGAATTAGTTTATCAGTGACAATAATTTAATAGTGTGTAATAGTGAATGTGATAGTAATAAGACTTATTGTTGGCATGTGCTAGTAAAAGTTTTTCTAAAATTATTAAAAACGAAATTTTGCCTCGACTCCACAATCCCTGTGTTGCTGTTCATAAATAAGTGAACTAGATCATCAGTCTGATGGTAAACTTTGCAAGAACGAGTGGGGGTCAGTCAGGTAAGTATGCCAAGTATCTAGCTAACTTGCTGATAATAAAAGGTAAATCGTGCCACGATCGCCACACAGTGGGTGCCCGAGACCGAGGCAGGCCTAAGAAACGCTGTCTTGACGATTTGGACCGGCAAAGGCACAACTTATGGAAAACTGGAAAGTTAACTAAAAGAATAGGCACACATTTAAAACAAGTGAACATGATTAATCTGATAAATATTCTATCTCTTAGCAGATGAGCCCATTCTGTGACTCTTAGCACATCGACCCAGCAGTTGCTAAGTAATGCCTTATGAACTGAAGACAATAAAGGAACACCGTCTCTACTTGGTTTGATCACATCAATCCTGGTAAGTATTCATTATGTCACACACTTTTTTTGATAAACATACATATTAGGAGGACATAAATTGGAGCATGGAATTAATAAATGTTGCAACTCATTGTACTCAAAATGATTGATTGAAATGAGTACCTATTATAAGTAAATCAAACCGCTATACATACTTATTGAAAGTACTACATTACTATACTGATGATAATCACAATATTATTTCAATTGATTGTAAAAAATATACTCAGATTAGTGTAGGAATGAAATAAATCAAATAGTAATAAATGCTTACCATTATTTCCAGCGGTGGTGGCGTGCGGTCCACACACATCCGACAGCGCTTCGTTCCCAGCATCAAGAAAAATGTAGCAAAAATGTATTAGCAAATTGATTTGATGTGATGCAAATGAATAAATTCTATTTATTTATTTATTTATTTATTTATGTACACAGTTAACACTCAATAAAGTAAAATACATAAAGTTTTATAATTAGATTTTTTTTCCAGCAGACCTGCGACAGGAGAATTGGATGACAGACATAGCATCGATTTACATGGTATGAGACATAGACATAGTGTGTAAAACAGTACCTAAACAGGAAAACTTAAATTAGACTACAGCAACCTAAACACACATAATTTTATCAGCTTAAAATAAACGTAAATACATTTCTTAAATAAATAAATAAATACATTTGTAATAATTTTAATTTTTCTTGTTTGCAAGAGTGATGCGCAATTTGTGTGTGTAATATTTATGTTACGAGGTTTGTATCTTATCTAACAATCTAGATGATGGAATATTACTGTGTGGGTCTATCTGGCAGGTCCCAACGAGATTTATCAACAGGTGATAGGTTTACATAAGGACATAATTTTTTACCTATAGAAAATAAATAAGATGTATTTTGTATTTCAACAGTTTTTGATTAAACGACGTTTCTATGTAGTGTCTTGCTAGCGGGCCCCTTGTGATAATTTTTATTGTTATTATACTTTCAGATCGCCCAGTAGTGCTCGGAGTTAGAAACATTATGTAGGTACCTTACAAATCCAAAATTTCGACTTTCTGTGAGCTATACTTTAGAAGATATTCGTTACTTAGACAAACGTCCAGCCAGCGGGCTCCTTTTTAGGGTTCCGTAGTAAACAAAGAACCCTTATAGTTTCGCCATGTCGGTCTGTTTGTCTTTCTGTCTGTTTGTCTGTCCGTCTGTCTGTCCGCGGCTTAGCTCAGAGACGGTTAGTACTAGAAAGCTGTAATTTGGCATATATGTATACATATTAATCATGCCGACAAAGTGGTAAAATAAAATCAAGAAAAATATTTTTTTTTAGGGTACCCCCCATGTTTTTTTCTTCTCATCTATCCCATGTTGTGGGGTATCGTTAGAAAGGTCTTTCAAAAATATTGTGAGTTCGTCCAAACCATTTTTTGATTCAGGAATCCGTTTGCGAAATATTAAGCTTTTAACTGAATTTTTTTGTTAGAGTCAAGTGTGTGTGTGTGTGTGTCCCTCTAGCTAAATGGGAGTACTTGGTCTTGTGAAAAAATTCACAGCAGTAGTATATATAACGAAATTAAAAGGAAAACTATCAGAGCTAAGTAGGCTCTACAGGTGAACGAGTAATAATCGACCAACATAAATTCATTGGCGGTTTGAAAAACATGATCTCCCATACATTCCGTATAGGAGAACATGTTTTTCAACTACAATGTTAAGTTTGTTCTTGGGATAAATTCATCCCAACTACGGAACCCTTCATTGTGCGTGGTCCGACACGCACTTGGCCGGTTTTTTTAAATTATCATACTGTTAGCATTAGGAGCTTGATACTATTATGTACCTTACGAATCCAAAATTTCGACTTTCGCAAATTTAACTAGGTCCGTTGGTTGAATACATAATTAGATAACGAATATCTTCTAAAGTGTAGCTCACAGAAAGTCGAAAATCACCCACCCACACGATATTACTACCTATGTGCTTTTTACGTATTATGAAGAGGTGCAGTGCGCCCTATGCGCGCGCTGTCTGTTGAACTTAGTATTAATTTATGATGTTGATTAAGATTTGATGAATATTATTTTATTATTGGCAATGTTTAGTTAAGGAGGTACAATAAAATATTAGGTACTTAGCACACATCTTTTAAATGTTTTATGATTTGATAAATACACAAATCGTATACCTAGATAGGTAAAGCGCATCTCATCACGCTAGGATTTTGATTGCATTCAAGTCATCAGCTGACAATAGGTTCTACTATAACAAACAATGTAAGTAACTATGCTCAAACTACGAAAAGGCGCTTTGTAGCAACTGCAGGTACTTATTGGTATTGCATTTTATTATTTAAAATGTTAAATAAGTACTTAGTAAGAAGGTACCTAGGTCATTTAAAAGCAGTTTAATTTATGAAAACCAAATGAAGGCAATTAACTGTCTTTTAAAATGTATAAAAACGGTATGATTTAGACACTGAAATATAAAAAAACATTTAAATAAATAAATACAAATTATCATCTCTGAATACGAATAGGCCTATGGACATGGTACCATGGACCGTCAATGAGGGACAATTTAAAAAAAAACGTATCGCCGGGTGCTGTAGTCATGGTAACCACTCCACTCGGTGGTTACCATGGCAACGGCTCGTCGGCGAGTCGACGAAGTGAGCGCAGTGTTTCCACTTTTAGGGATTTTTCCCTTCTTTAGGGAAAAATTACCGATGTTATGCATGGCTTAGGGATATTTTATGTTGACAGGGAGTTAGGGAATATCGGGGAAAAATTCTTAATGAATGTCATCGGTCTAATTGTAGTTTGCCATGTTAATTGTACTATTACCGTGGCTAAAGACGACATCGGAACTAAGTCGCATTATATCTGGAGATAGTTTGTTTCGTCTCACTCGATTAATAATGAATGTTTGTAATCTCGTCAGTTAATGAAAGTTTTGTAGGTATTTAATGCTATTAAATATGTGGAATGATTTGTTATTATTTATTTTCATCAAGGTCCTTAAATCAAGGAGTTAAAAAAAAAATTGGGTTTTAGGGATAATTCATTAACAAACTGGGAAAAACCAAAAACGTAAGTGGACACACTGAGTGAGCGCCTGTGCGCGCGCTACAAGTGTCAGTTTTTCATATTATCATTATGATCATGAATATTATTTTATTATTGGCAACGGTTAGTTAAGGAGATACTTACCTATCTATCTACACGTAAAGCGCATTAATCACGCTAGGAGTTTGATTGCATTCAAGTCATCAGATGACAATAGGTTCTTTAATAAAACTAACAATGTAAGTACCTAACTATGCGCAAACTACGAAAAAGCGCTTTGTAGCATCTGTACTTATTGGTACTTACTTATTGCATTTTATTTTAAATAAGTTCTGACTGCACATGCGTGACGCGTTACATACCTACAGGTTAAATAAGTAGTATGTAACTAGTTCATTAAAAAAAAACTAGTTTAATTATTGAAAACAAAATGTATCTAGTCAATAAACTGACTTTTTAAATGTACAAAACGGTATGATTTAGACATTGAATTATCTAAAAGTATTGAACTAAATAGGTACTCATTATTGTCTCTGAATACGTATAGGCTTATGGACATGGCCGTCAAAGAGGGGAAAAAAAAACAAAGTGCGTAACAGCGCGCCTGCGCGGAGTGATCACTTGTGACTTCATCCGATTCTTTAAGAATCGGGTGAAGTGATCACGCGGGTGGTCACCATGGTAACGCGTGTTATTTCCTCGGCGGCGCGCCTGCGCGGCGTGATCACTTCATCCGATTCTTTAAGAATCGGGTGAAGTGATCACGCGGATGGTCACCATGGTAACGCGTGTTATTTCCTCGGCGACAACAGTTCGGTGATGTGATGTGCGCGCGCTACAAGTGTCATTTTACTTGGGTTATATATGATGATGATGAATAAAACATTGTAGGTACTAATTGGACGTTGGTATTTAGTACGCAAGTAAGTACGTGACGCGTTATAAGTTAAATAAGTATGTAGGTACGTAGTAAGTAAAATAAACCTCAATGTGATAGTGTATACCTAGCGCGTAAGCGCGATTCTTACCGCTTCAACGTGGTGAAGTGATTCGGTGTGCGCACCTCAGGCTATTTATATTAAAGGACTAGTCTAGGAAAAAAATAGAATAAAACAAAATTGAGTTTCTGATTGGATAACTGTTTTGCTATTTTATTAAAACCCCCCCTATATAGTAATGTTTAGACATTTAAATACTAGCTTTAGAATACTTAATATAAAATGATCAATAGAATTAGCATTAAAAAAAAATTAAAATCTCGATTATGATTGTAAATGTAATACTTGGTCAATCCCTAGCATCAGTGAGTTTTCACTGACAGCTCACTCCACGCAAGTTTTCACGGTGATATTTTAACAGAATCGACATGCAGGACAATGAGATTGATATTACTTGCCGTAGCTTTTGCAGTGACTGTTCTTAACTTCAAAATCCACAACTAGGAACGTTCAAGTACATTAACAGTACATGTTAGTAGGTTCATGGCAGACTTTGATGCTGATTCGTATTCTCTGGAGGTATATCCACTTTGTTACTGAATTTTAGCTTAATTGCTTAATTAGGCACTCGGTAACAAAGTTTGTGATAACTTGATAAAGTCTATTAAACCTATCTAAAGTTTTAAGCTAATTAATGTAATTTGTCTGGGCTTTAAGCCCAATATTCCAGTAATTGTTGTTAGATCTTTAGATATTTATTATCCCTTACAGTATTTTTTCTTTATTTAGGTACTAATAGGGCTAACTCTTTACATTACCGTGTCAGTATTATTACAATAGCTGGTTGAAACTCGCCAAATTGTAGGTAGTATATGTTCAGTAATTCTAATCCCATCAAAAACATAACATGTATAAAAATGCAAGTCTTGCAACGTAGTTCTTCTACCGCAAAAAGATGTGAGATATTATTTAAAACCAAATCAGTTAATTTATTCAGTACCCATCTATTTGTCATCTTTATTCCTTTAATATATAGAATGACTTGGCCATTGCGCGGCAAGATTCTAGTTTTATCCACAACGAAGTTACAGGGGGTCGAAAATGTCCTGAATGGCTTCGAGAAATGATGATATGATACGGCTGTGCCTTTGTGTTTGTATTGCTCGACTTGGTGGGGGCACTGCCGTGCCCCCGGATTTGGTGCATGCTGAGGTGCTTATCTTAAGTGTTCCTTCACATACACTTACGAGGATCTGGAGAACGCCACCGATGCTACAGTTAACGTGACCGCAAACTATTGGGCTCAAAAAATTACTTTTTGTTCACCAGTATTTAAGAATCCCTTACTTACGACACAACTTAGATATCGTATAAATTTGAAAATTTGCATTCTTTCATTTCAATCTTACGAATGTATTTGGTTATATGATTTTATGATTTGGTTTTACAAGTTATTGCATTTACTTAAAGATCATTTTCACCTGAAGCAGTAATAAAGATTGGTAATTTTGAAGGCGCACTCAGTTCGGATGACGATCGGTTTTACGAGTTTTGCCGATGCTAAGTTGTAAGTTGTGTCGTACTGTACTTATATATTGATGACCAAAAAGTATTTTTTTGATTAAAAGAAAAATACGAGTATGTTGCAGTTTATTTTATATTAGATCAAAAGATACAACATTCACCTGACCTTATAAAGTACTTCTTACATCCAGACGAGTTCCCACATGTTCAATTAATACCAAAATAGCCTTTACATTTGTGTAGCATCACTCATAAATCTCTCTCACTCAGTTCAAGGTTACCAATTAAAACATACGGGGAACGCGGGGATAAATTACACTTAACATAATTCAAAATCGTGTATGCTGTTGTTATAATGTCTGTGCGAAACAGTTTTCCTGTTTATTTTGTAACCTATATTTCATTTTCAGTAGAAAATAATTCATGTTTTATAGAATGCCTATTATTACATGAAGGGTTGAGGATAGTTTACATTTCGTTATAACTAATTCATTATAATAGCTATTATCATTATAATAATACGCTGAATGAGTCATTCAACTAGCTTTTTACGAGCTTACGAAGTAAAGTCTTAAAAGTTTTAAAACTTTTAATAAAATGTATTATATTTAAATTAAACATTCGTTTATTTAGTTTAATAAAAATATTGGCCTTGTAAATCAAAATGAAGATTAACTTTAAGAACTTAAAAAAAAAACTTTATCAATAATGTCCAAAATTATTATCTTCATGAAACCATTATTTTACAATTTACATCCACTCATGTAAATTAATGGAAGGATTTTATTGTTTTACGTAAATATTATTTTATCTTCTCTAATTTATGTTCTTACAATTTACTTATTTCTAGTAATAATTATGCATGTTTTTCTATTACTTTTCGTTAGGTACTATGTTTTTTAATAGAACATGTTCAGATAATCCTTGTTGAATTAGCTATAGAGGTAGGTACGGCTCAATATATAAATGTTATATATATCCTAGGATAATTATTAATAAAAATACATAATTCATGTTTACTTAAAACACCAAATTGTAAAAGATTTTTTATTCCGTATTCGACAAAGGGTCAGTAAGAATGTACACATGAACAATAAATCAACAAATGTTTGCCAAAAAATAAATTGTAGATATACGATTTTCAGTCCCGAAAAAGAAATATAAATACGTCAGAACAAAAATCTGGTGTAAACTTGAAACTACTGGAAACTACTACTGAAACTACTACTGGTGTGAACTTGGTGTAAGTTGTACTAGTAAATGCGAAAAACATTTACAACTTGGAGTTTCAATCATTATACGTGTTAGTACTTATCACTTGTAAAACCTTCACGATTTTGCTTTTAAGGATCATTTTACCTTTATTTGTATTTTAGGAGGTTCCTAAAATATCTTTCCTTCTTCTGGTACTTTTATTGTAGAAATAATACCTAATAAACTTTGACGAGCAATATTCGATGGTCACAACTATTTATTTTACGAGCATCTCTTTCGCGTCATTCTTTTTGCCTTGATGTCATGCCACCGTGTATAGATACGCAGCCATGACGCGAAGCTATGGATTCAGTAGGTACATGATTCTGAACGGCCCTGGGTTAAAAATTTTAGTCGGTTATTTAAAAAAAAAAACTGCTGTTTCATAAAAAAGTGCAATACCTACTCCGTCAAAATGTACGGAGCAGCTGTTTAAAAAAAAAATAACTGACGGAAAATTTCAACTCAGGAGGGCTCAGAATCATATACTGAATCCATGGTAACAGGCTTCGCGTCGATGTCCCTGCCACCCTGTATAATATTTAAACAATTAAAGTCGTTTTTCATGTCTGTGTGACCGCGTTGTTCTTCTAAATTACGCAGCGGATTTTGACGTGGTTGTCGCCATCAATCAGAGTATTTACTCGTATTCCAGAAGGTTTACTAGTAAAGAATCAGCCTAGCCTTTTCCCAACTGTCGGTTTCCCGTCTAACCGGATGCAACTGAATACCAGTATTTTACATGGAGCGACTGCCTACCTGACCTCCACAACCCAGTTACTGCATGTTTAATACGATACCCTTTGGACCTTTAAGACTGGTTCTCAGACTTTTGGGCTTCTGACTACCTGTGACGACTGTCAAAGGTCTACGAATGGCAGCGCGGAATTTACGTGTATAAGGAACAGGGTGTAAAGTTCACTCATCCGCCATAGAAAAGGGAGGATCCTCCGACCAGACGGGTGTCGTGTCTGGCGGGCAACTGCCCAGAGGTTGAAGTCGGGAGCTGGTATATATGTCCATCACGCGGCAAACTCTAATTGCGCGATGCAGGATTTGTGTGACGTGAGAATGTTGTGTAACATCAGGTCTTTGATGCGTAGTTCGCATGTGGTGATGTAGATGCCACAACAATAATACTTTCATTAAATAATATTAAACTTACATTATAATAAAGAAAACTAAATTTTTGTCAGGTCTTAAACACCGTGCGAAGCAGCTCGGGACGCTAGTAAATCCTACCTAATATTCTAAATGCGTGAGTTTCTTCGTTTGTTACGCTTTCACGCTAAAACGGCTGAACAGATTTGGATGGAAATTTGGCACATGGGTAGAACAAGACCTGGATTAGGACGTAAAAACTTTTTATATAGATATTCCCACGGGGTCGAGACTTATGCGGGTGAAACCGTGCGGCGCAGCTAGTTATAATAAACAAAACATACCTAAATTGAAATTCAAGACAATATTCAAATGTAGAACATAACCTAAGCTCCAAGCTTAACTACATTCGACACCCTACGTGATTTATCGTACAAGTATATAATGTTAATATACACATCAATTACTTAGTATACCTACAGCAATATTGATGGAGTGTGCCTAATAGCACCATTATGTCTGTAATCTATTCAGACTTCAGCTCAGATTTAGACACAATTGAATTTACTACATAGTGTTTCATCTATTGAGCAATAAGCAGACTTAATGGAATTGAGTAGTTTGATATTATTTGATATTTAATATTTAAGTAGTTTTATATTGTTTGATATTTCATGTTGTTTTAATGGTGAAGGTGTTGAGCTAAATACACGTTAAGAACTTCTGACAATGTATTGCATACTACAGTATGCAGTTGGTTACAGTAGGTTGTTCAAATAGATCTTATTTTCCGTGTAATAGTTGCCACTTGATTGACTATTTGACTAGCTTTTCAACTAGCTGTATTCAAAAGTAATTAAAACTACCGTCTCATCTCTATCCATAATTGAAGACTTCAAAATGTTAGGTAGAACTTCGTAGGTATAGCTCGTTGAAACAACCACCAGGTCCCAAAAAAGCCAAACAAAATAAACTGTAAAATGCAACAGTAAAAGGCAAAACCCACGTAAGCCGTCAAAGGCCACGTATATTGTATTGGACACATCCCATTTTCCGTATTATTAAACTTTAATTGCGAATTATTACAATTCAATTAGTACTCCAGTGATTTTATGGGCTATAAATTATTTCCACATTCATGATGCTACCCATTCCACCGGCCATCATACCACTAAGTATAGCCCGTTAATTTATATTGAGAAGATAATGACTCCTACTTGGAAATGGGCTATTTTTGGCAATGGATTTCGAATTGCAGTTAATTATTATTTAAATGATCTATTTTAAGATTATCTGCAGCTTTGGCCTGCAGTATAATATGCAATTTCAAAGAGCGTTAAGCTTTTTATACTAGTATTAATACTGATGTGTAGATGTCTTAGTAATTGAAAACTAGCAATAAATAAGTTTTTGATAGTAATTTCTTGACACTACTACCAGTAATTATTTACAAAGAAAAATAGTTATTGTGTTTTGTGAAAACCCAATATGATAGAAAAATGAAAGCGAGCGTAATCATTTCATAATGCCCCGGCACACAGGCACGGAAGGAACACGGGTAGGTTTTAGTCAGTAAAAGTCTGACACGCCCTCCAAATTATTTGAAAATTTTCCACCTAAAAAAAAAATCGTTTCATTACAAATATTATATTTATAGTCCTCTTCATGGTATCCGTCAACAGCGACTTAGATTACCTTTCTATCCTTTCGTGAGCTCTCTGATGGCTGTCAAAACCAAGGTCTTGAAACCCCGTCTGTCACACCGTGTACAGAAGAGCTGATCAGCATTGTTGTATGTGTAGATATATGAAGGCTCGATCGCAGGAAAACTCCCAAACGAGATCATTAACCCGGCTTCGAGGTATCTAGAGTCTCCTTCTCTAGGTTCCATCAGAGTAATCACCGGGGTGGGCACCACTTGTCCTAGTTGGCCAGGGCAGCCTGGTGGAAAAGTTCGGATCAGGTCCGGGACCCAGTTCTGCGGGGTATAACGTGGATCCCTTGCCCAGGGTTACGGGTGAAGACTTCAATGGCTTCATTGGCGTAGATGGAAACACCGGTACGGCAATTAAGGCAGAAGGGGCACGTCATTTTTCGGCGGCGGAGGAACAGTCTTCCAATTCGACTCTATAATAGACATCTAACAGACTTAAAAAAAAAAAAAAAAAAAAAAAAAACCTTTATTGGGAACAAAGAACAAATACATACAAGACAAAAATGTTAAACGATAGCTGCAATAGTTAAAACTGTGTTGCAGCTACCGATGCCCGACCCCGTGAGAAGGTAGGTTGTTCTAAGACAAATACATAACAAAGGTATTTTAACAAATATTTAAAGAAAAGAAATAAACAAAAAAAAAATATTTTGACAAAAGTACCGTGTGTGTGAGTACCTAATATTGAGTAAGAGAGGGCGAGGTTGTGTGTTGTGTGTTGTATGTCTTGTGTGTGTGTTAATAAAGAAGCAAAAAATTTTCACTACCATTTTCTAAAAGAGCAACAGCACAAAGAGTAATACCAAAATCTCATTTTCATAGTATAGTAAAAATGTTGCTGCTACAACGTTATGTAACTTTTGTTCACCATGAAAGGCTTTAGTCCGAAGTCCTTGATCCTACCAGGAATTCCTTCATTCTTCAAGCGAATACCCAATACTTAGTTGTAAAACAATATCCAAACCAAACAGTGTTAAACTGAACTACCGTAAACCACCTTGAACTTGTTATGTATATGACCCCGCAGGGTAACTCGGAAATTATTCTTCATATTCCTATGAAGGTTATTTCAGCGCCGATATTATTGTTATTAAAAATATTCATGATTTAAATAAATAA
This sequence comes from Agrochola lota, assembly GCA_947364205.1. Taxonomy (NCBI): domain Eukaryota; kingdom Metazoa; phylum Arthropoda; class Insecta; order Lepidoptera; family Noctuidae; genus Agrochola; species Agrochola lota. The sequence goes on along the minus strand of OX376223.1, from coordinate 7,211,741 downwards.
TAACTTTACCTACATCCCACCATTGAAAGTAGTGCCCGGATAGAGTCATAGACTCTTTCTACTAGATTAATAAAAATGTAACGGAATTATCATGAAAGTATCTGCCGAAGTTGTTAACTACCAGACCATATGCTTTCCAGGCAGGAAAAACAATGCAGAAAATTCTGCCACAGGCCTGAGTCAAAACATGCGACAAGATGCTTTATGTAATAGACATTAGCCAGTCGATGTTGACCTTAAGCTTCTTTCTCATCAGTATGTGCACCGCGCCGGATCGAGGCTGTTATTACTAGAATATCACGAAGTAATTACACTGTATTCGTGACGCGACTCCGATATTACCACAAGTGAAAATACGTTAGAACGTATTGTTCTTTTCTCTGCGGGTTTATAAGAGCAAGTTCAGAACGGGCATATTAGACATAGGAAAAAAGTCTGTCAGGAGTAAGTGGAATCGGGCGGGTCACGTCAACCGCAAGCACAATAACCAACGGGTAGGAGACTCCACACAATGGGTGCCTAACGCCGGAAGGCGCCGTCGAGACCGTGTACCTAAAAGTACCTAGTGGGATTTGGAAGAGGCCTTTACCAGTGGCATAGTATGGGCTATAAAAAAACGTAAGTTCATAACCGCATGAACCAGTCGACCGCACGAGCTTGAGCTGGCCTAGCGTAGTACGCATTTCAATAGAATACGACGCCAACTATCAAACTAAGCAATTACATTGCTTCACTCGCATAACTTGAGCCTATTGGTTAGTTTCACACACATCCCTCGCTACACATCGTCGCTCATCTCTGGTGGAAACGCAGCCTAATACTGGTATTGCTACCACTGAAATGCGGTTGACTTTACTAATGTGACTCTTTCATTGTTTATCATCTTTATTATAAGAAATCACTGACGAATGGATTCTGTCAGTTTCAGCTATAAATGATAAATGATACATGATTTTATTTCTGTAAGTAGGTTTGTACAAACACTTTTACACGTCAATCATTCTTTAAAAGTTCTAGTTTTTGTTTTGCTTCCGACTAGCAAAAAAAATACGGCTGATAATCCCTTCTTCTTTAAAGCACCTACGTTATGTGATTCAAACGTACGTAGGTGCTTTAAAGAAGAAGGGATTATCAGCCGTATTTTTTTTAGCTGTTGTCGACCTATTTTCAATTAAGCTTTATAGTCAAGTCCGGGGTAATTTTAGTTGCAAATACTTGTTATTAACTTCGTTTCTTGCTTTTCTACTTCAAATACAAAGAAGACGTTCCGGGAGGTCGGTTTTCTGTTAAGCCTATTAACGTACGTCCATGTATTTGTGAATTTAAATATTCAGATACTTTGCGTTATACAATATACATACTAATTTGTTTTGTAATTGAATTAAATGAAGTGATATGGAATGAAATTGATTATTCTGTAAATAGCATATCGGAATCACTTTTGAACGTCATATAAAATTTTTTAAAATGGCTAGATGGAGTCTATTTTTTTTATCTGACTATCTCTGAGAAGAAATGGCGAAAAAAACTCATAGGTCAAAACTCTCCTAAAGTCCAGACATAATCTTAGTCAGATCATGTAAGTACTATGTAGATAAGTATCTGATTATGGTCTTTTGAGGAAAAACCTACACAGATTTGAGTGGACCTGTCCAGTTAATGCAAGCATTTGTCTGCAATCGTGTGGTTCAACTCAGAACTTACGGACCTCAACGACTCGACGAAAAATACCAAAGAAAGGACATCATTAAAGCAAACCGAGAAAAATAAAAAATAAAACGTGACCTATATATTCCTCATATTAACAATAAATAAAGTTTATAACAATAGGGCACATCTGCAATAAATACTTAAAGCTAACCAATTATACGAATGTTGAAAACGATTCCAGTTCTTCAAATTAATTTGCAATTTGTTATATGAGTTGAAATGTAAATGTTACGAACAAGTTTAACTCCTCAATGTAAATATACCTCGGGAGGAAATATTATTGAAAAGTTTTTAATTAAAATTGAAACATCTGATATTTTTGGAAAGGCTTGGTGGTTTTATTTTGAAGCAAAAAATGTAAAGAATATATAAAAAATAGTTATTTTGGGATCTCAGGTTTGTGTCGCTTAATGGGTACAAATTATGAAGAATTGTTAAAAAAACAATAAACTATGAATGGGCCTAAAACGGCCACTTTAGCAATTCTGCTAAATGATGTAACGCTCTTGAGAGTAATCTTGACGAAACGGTCTTGTGATTACTTCAAGACTCAAGACTCAAGACCCAAGATTCAAAACTCAAGACTCAAGACTCATGACCGGAGACTTAAGACTCAAGAATTAAGAATTCTCTCGAGTGAACGCTCTTCAATGAACGTTCTTGAGTGAATGATCTTGAGTTAATGATCTTGAGTGAACGATCTTGAGTAAACAATCTTGAGTGAACGATTTTGAGTGAACAATATTGAGTGAACGATCATGAGTGAACTCTTGACGACACAATCTTGAGAGAACTCTAGACAAAACGATTTTTCGTAAATATTTGACGAAACGGTCTTGACGAAAAGGTCTTGAGAGTACTCTTTACTATTGTTACTAACGTTATGAGTCCATGTTACTTGAAAATAAAGATTTTATTACGATTCTCTTTATTTCATTTTAATTACTTATTATTTACATTTTTAAATATTTTTATAAAAACCGTACAACATCATTTAAAAATATAAAAAATAGTGGCCCATCGGCATCAGGAACAGGTTCCAAGATGCCGGTGGTCAGGGCTCTAGAGAGAGGAACCTCCTCACTATGCGTGCCGTGTCTAGGAGTACTGCTTTCTGAATCAAGCCCTTGACCCAGCCGCGCAATGAGAGCCTCCTGAGGTGTTGGTCGAGGCTCTCCGCTATTAGGCCATTAACTGTTACGATTATCGGTACAATGATTGCAGAGTCCACGTCCCACATGTCGACAACCTCGTGTGCTAAGTCGAGATACTTGATTTTTTTATCTTTCTCAGCTTTCACGAGATTCTCGTCATGAGGGACAGCGATATCAACAATCATTGCACGGCGCTCTCGTCAATCTATCACTACAATATCAGGCTTATCGGCTACAATAGTTCTGTCAGTGATGATAGATCGATCCCAATACAATGTGGCGTGACCATTCTCGAGAACTGAGTCGGGCACATACCTGTAGTATGGTACTCCTGACTCAACAGGGTTGTATTGCAAGGCAAGTTGCTGGTGGATAATCCTAGCCACTGGATTGTGTCTATGCAAGTACTCGCCGTTAGCAAGACAAGAACAACCGGAAACAATATGTCTGATTGATTCACCGGGACGGTGGCATGCCCGACAGATGTCAACCGTACCGTCCTTGACAATGTATTTCCGGTAATTATTCGTCATGATAACTTCATCCATAATCGCACAGAATAAACCATCGGTTTCTCCGAACAGATCGCCGAAACGCAGCCAGGATACAGATGCCAAAAAGTCTACATCAGGCCCATGGAGGGCCCGGAAAAATCGTCCGTGAAGCTCTTTGCCTTGCCAGACTTCACTACGATCGTTAGTATCAAGAACTGCAGGTTTGCGCCAGTTCTCTTTCGCCAAGGAGAGTGGGGTGAGGCCCTTGTCCACTGCGACCACATCTCGGTGCATCCCCATGTCAGTTTGAAGGAAATATTCCCTGAGACTGCAAATCTCGCGGTTGTGGACGGTTTTAGCATTTAAGAAACCTCGACCCCCACACTTCCGCGGGATGTACAGTCTCATCCCTGATGACCGTGGGTGATGCATCCGATAAGCTGTCAGCAATGTACGGACCTTCCTATCCAGAGCGTCAAGTTCTGTCTGAATCCATTTGAGTATGCCGAAAGAATACATCAAAACCGGCATGACCCAACCGTTGAAGGCACGCACCTTGTTTCCGCCTGTTAAAAGACTATTTAACACTTTATTCAGGCGGCCAAAGAAACGCTCCCTCAACGATTGTTTCATGTCGGTAACATTGATGCCTAATGCTTCCGACATACCCAAATACTTATAGGTTTCGGTTGAGGAGAGGGATCTAAGGTGTATGGAATCCGAGAGTTGGGTTCCCACGGATTCCATAATCTCCCCCGTCGCTTTACATGCATGACTTTGTCCACACCAAATTCCATCTTGATGGCGCTACTGAACGTTTCTGTTACATTCAGTAGCTCTATCAGTCTCAAATTGTTGGGGGCAAAGAGTTTCAGGTCATCCATGTAAAGGAGGTGAGATATAACCTGACCACCTCTTTTCAACCGATAACCTAGACCTGAATTCTCTAGCAGTGGGCTTAGAGGATTCAAGGCTAAGCAGAACCAGAGCGGACTCAAACTATCGCCCTGGAATATTCCCCGTGCAATCCTGATCGGTTCATCGATCCCCTGGATCTGTCGACATCCTGGATAGAGAAGGACACATGACATCAAGAAGGCGCGTAGAGTTTCGTCTATTTTGTACAACTCCAGCACCCTAGTGAGCCATATATGTGGTACGGAATCATAGGCCTTCTTATAATCTATCCAACATGTCGACAAATCCTTTCGGGATCTACGGACCTGTTGGCTTATGGCCATGTCTATAAGGAGCAGCTCCTTAGTACCGCGGGACCCATTCTTACATCCATTCTGAGACACAGACATAATTGAGTTGTTAAAGATATGTTGTGCAATTTTTGCTCTAAGAATGGATGTAAGAACTTTATAGACCGTCGGTAAACATGTAATTGGTCTGTAGTTTTTAGGTTCCGCAGTACAATCCGATTTATGGAGCAAGTGAGTAACTCCTGTCGTAAAGAACAGTGGTAGGGACCCAGTCTCTAGAGATGACTGGAATTGCGAGGCTAAACAAGCGTGTGACTTTTGTAGCCATTTAATCCAGAAATTGTGCAGTCCGTCCCATCCTGGAGATTTCCAGTTACGCAGCGGACGGACTGCACGGGCCACATCCAGAGGGTGATGGTTATTGCCTCCATATCTGGTATTGAATCACACTCCCGCTCAACAACACGCATCCAATCACCTTCAGTGTGACTGACGGGCACCGACCAAATGCTTCACCAAAAAGCACTCATGGCGTCATTTTCCGGTGGACGCGCGTCAGTCACACCTTCAGTGGGAACGGGTCGCTCCCATGCTCTGTATACCCACCTTTCATCGCTCTGGAACATGCGGTTCTGAGTGTACCGACCCACTCTTCGTCTATACCGCCGGATACGGTTTGCCCATAAACTTTCTGCTTCAGGAAGTCGATGCGCTCCGTGACACAGGCGACATATTCTCGAGGATCAATACTAGTTCCCGAGAACGCCCGCCTCACAAAGCGCATCACCCTTGGGCGAGTATTGCCCTCCCTGAAGCAGATGAGCTTCCCGATGAGTACCCTGGCCTCATTAATACGACGCTCAATCCTGCACTGCCAGGCTGGCGCAGCAGGTTTCGGTCATACAGCTTGGTCAGTGTTTGGAAATTTGACACGAGCTATACGACATGTCGCAACAGCCGTGCAATACAAGATTGAGTGTGTATCGCAAAGGTCTGCACTGCTTTCAACCAAATTTAGTAACAGCGCATCCTGGGCACACACCAGTGCTCTGTTTCTTTTATTCATGGGCAAACATGGTAGCCGTGGTCTAAGGTCATGTGATATGAACCGGTACTCACGGATCGCATCCTCCAGTGCGCTCCTTAATTCCACATTGCTTAGGTTATCTGCAGATATAGCCCTGGCGTCCTCCTCCTCATCATGCTGGTTTGCCCGCAGTGGAAATTCGGCGGGCGTATGCACGACATTCTGGGGTGGGGGAGGGTTACTAGCAGAGCTATTCTGCATTTCCGAGCGTAGCCGATCAAGTGTGGCGTTATCTAATCTGTGATTGTTCTGAATGACGCGCACTTGATCCGACAATCGTTGGGCCAAGACTTTGACGGCAGGTTCAAGCACCTGAAACAGAGAGAGCATCTGACCTCGGTACGCTGTAAGGTTAATTCCTCCCTCGGTAGCCCCATAATATGCGCGCATCACATTTTCATTCGTGGATTGGGTCCAACGCATGCGCGACACAATTCCACCGGCAGCGGGGACCCTGTTCGGGGCCTGCTGGCCTCGTGGTCCCAAGCCCGCTGGTGGCCGGCCTCTCGCCTGCCGACGTTCAGGTGTTGGCGACGTCGGTGGGGATGTCCTGTGATGGCACTACAATAACACTCCGCGGCGGGGGAGCGATGATAGGGCTACTCTGCATTTCATTTCGCAGGCGATCAAGTACAGCGTCATCCAACATATGATTACGCTGGATGACCCGCACCTGATCCGACAGTCGTAGTGCCGAAACGTTGACAGCTGACTCAAGCACCTGAAAAAGAGAGAGCATCCGGACACGGTACGCGGACAGGTTGTTTCCCCCCTCTGTAGCCCCATAGTATGAGCGCATGACGTTTTCGTTAATGGATCGTGTCCATCTCATGCGCTGCACACTTCCGCCGGGAGCTGGCACCCTATCAGAGGCCGGTGGGCCTCGAGGTCCTAAGCCGTCCGGCGGCCGGCGTTCTCTCCGTCGGCGAGCAGGTGGTGGCGTCGTGGGCGGGGAGAAATACTCGTCGCTCGAGCTCGACGCAACTACCGCGGCCGGTGTCGTCACAGCGCCCATGGTGGTGGGTATCGGCGGCAGCGAGGCGGAGCTGAGCGACGATTCCGGAGGTGGTAGGCGTGCTCGTCTCGTTGCTGATCTGGTCAACATGGCTATTTGGGTTTCATCATAGTTTCATATCATCATTGTTTCATTGTATGTCCAATTTGACAGCCGTCATTCTTTCATCATTTTGATAATTCTTTGTTTTTTTTTTCATTTTGTGGTTGCTTATTGTATTTTTAATGTTGTGCTGTTAACTTTTACAATGTTTTTCGTACTTTCTGAAACTAAATGTGGCTGAATGAATACATAATTACGGAAAATAAATGATATGAAAAATCTGAAGTTTGTTGTCTTGCCAGTGTTGCCAGGTTAGTAACTAAATTTAACTCTGTTACATTTTTGCCTGAACCGCTATTGCAAATTTTTTTTTATTAATATCTTGCGCTAGTACAATATGTTTAATTTTGTTGAATAGCGCATTTAAATATTTAATTAAGTAATTTAATGCAAAAAAGCTGCTGTTAATATTTTTGCTCGAAGTACAATAAAAAAAAAACTAATTTTATTTTTATGGAAATTTCCGTGGACGATGTTAATTTTTTTGACCTACTTGTGATACCTAATCTCTTCGACAAACACTCCATAAAAACATATCTGTTAATATTTTTTTCTACCACGTAAAATTGAAATTAGATGTTTTCTTTAAAAAAACGTACACGCGGGGGTGAAATTTTCGCGGTATAGAGTTTAATATACTCCCTTGACCATACCCTACACGTTAAATGAAAAAAATCGCTGTTTTAAATTAATACAAAGTTAGCCTAAAATTTGGCGTAACTTCCCCGGGCTAAGTGATGAAGGAGGATTTATGAAACGCGGTGCGTTGCGGCGGTCGTGACTGCAATGTGCGCTTAGCTTTACGTAACCGTTTCTAAAACTACTGTTCAAAATGCTTATACATGTAAAAAAAATGTCTCACAATAGTCCAATGATTACTTTAATCGATAGTTCCGGTAAAGTTTTTGAATACAGTCAAAACCGTTTATTGCGACTTCGCTTTAAAACTTAAACGACGAAAGCACCAGTTGCAACGACAAAATTTTGAGTTTACTGTGTTTTACATTTCTGTTTACTTAACATAGTGTTTGGTTATAACGATTATTATCGGATATTCGGCTATAATTGTGCTGCCACACAGCTGTAAAAAAATGCTAACAAACATTTTTTAACATACTTTTTGAAAGTACCAGTTTCACTTTTGTTCAAAACCTATGTTAGAAAATGTTTGTTAACATTTAATTATTATTATTTGTAGGAGCACCATTACAACCATAATCCGAGCGACGGTCCCTTCGAAGTCGTTAAGTTATGGTTTTGACGTATTACAGTACATTGCTGGTATAAAAATAAATTAATTTGTAGTTTATCACTGTACTTACTGATGTTCTTAGTTTATTATTGACCTACTGACATTAATTTAACCACCTGTTGAGCGAATCAATATCATGTGATTAATCAATCATGACTGATTATAGAAAACAGCCTGTGTTTGCATAAAGAACCTTCTCCAAACGTACCTATACCTACTTAGATAATGTTGATAGGTTTTGACAGCGAGGACCGACGAAATAAAAGAATTAAGTTTAAAATGGAAAGCAGGGATTGCTGTAAAAGCAAAGATTATGAAAAAAACGGGATCAGATTATTTTTTTAAAATCTTTTATGATTATTTCCATAACTGGGCTTTTTGCTTTAGTATTATCGTGTATAATTTTTATTTGTCCAAATTAAATGGTCATTGATCATAATTACGAGTAATGTCAAAACTATCAATATTAACGTCAAAATCACCATAAATAAACAAATCTTCTTTTTATTTTATTTTCTTTTCGTGTCTTAATTCCGCACGAAACTCGGTCACAATGTCCCTCCTTATCACAGTAAAGATTATCTACATAAGAACTATAAACTCGTGATGAGATAAACCAATGACAGCGTAATTCCGCTGTAATCACCTCTTGTTAGGTTATTATGTAAATTACCTACAAGATTGTACAACAGGTAAATCGAGTCACTTTAATAGAGTTTCTCTCGCTTCGGTTACTGTAAAGAGGTATTTCTGACTTGCTGCCTTGTTAAGTATATTTGATGTTTCGAATACAGTTAGAATTTGAATTGAATTAAGTTTGAAGTTTCGGGATTTCCCGAAAAGTTTCAGATTCCAGTGAAGCCCCTAATTATGACTGAAAATACGGCAAGCTCGTAAGTTTTACTGGCGTTAGAGCGTGGCAATCTGCTAAATAATTTACGATTCCGGAACGTGACTAGGTACTTCTGTATCTACTCTCAGAACTTAAAAAGAATAGACATATATCTTTCTATCAAAGTGACATTTCTTTTCTCCATATTGTGTTTCATTTCTTCCGTTTCTACGGTGATCACGCTACGCGTGATGTTCGAAAATATACGACAAGAGTTTTCTTATTCACTTTTATTCAAAACAGCTAGTAGTAAAAATGTTCCGAAATCATAAGAAAATAGCCGCTACCATGGTCGTATAAAAATAACGAGAGTGTCGGTCAGCATTTATTTAAGGCGACAATTAAACGTGGTTTCGGTATCGGTATCGGTCGTTACGGCCATCTGCCCGGACGCCGCAAGGAAAATAACATTATAGCCGTGGGACGCGCTCGGGGATAGGGCGGCCATCGTTGATGTTAAAAAATTGGGAATTTGAGGAAATAGTAGTTTATGAAACTGTTGCATAAAGAGGGGTATTAAAATACGAGTGTGTGTTTAAAAACCGAGCCGCAGGCGAGGTTTTTAATAGTGTCACACGAGTGTTTTAAAACCTAGTTATGTGCAGTTTCATACACTACTTTATCTACTCTCATAAATGGGGATTGAACCTACTAAATAAAAGATCAAAGTTAAAGATCAAGAATACAAAATTCCCACGAAATTCAGTACAACTTCACTTATGAATGGCGCCTGCACCCAGCACATCACGCGCATGCGCTACAGCAGTGCTGCTGTCCCCCGCGAACGTTCCATTGCAAAATAGATGAAAACTCCTTGGTGATATTAACTTCTTGGATTAGCCTTGTATGGTAATAGAAAAAAAAAAATTATAGCATTATTTTGTTAGAGAATAGTTATTTATGCTATAAGTGCGGAAATCATCTTACGCACGTGTATCATATAACGTTTTACTATGCATAGTGCGAGGAAAAAAAAACAAAAAAAAGAGCAAGCCAGGCAGTCGCCTGCGATGAGTAACATCTAACATACCACGACGTATATAAATGATAAAAACAAAATTCATGACTTTGAGTTTTGACTTTGATTTTGAATTCGACTTCGTCTTCGACTTCGTCTTCGACTTCGTCTTCGACTTCGTCTTCGACTTCGTCTTCGACTTCGTCTTCGACTTCGACTTCGACTTTGACTTCGACTTCGACTTCGACTTCGACTTTGACTTTGACTTTGACTTCGACTTTGACTTTGACTTTGACTTTGACTTTGACTTTGACTTTGGCTTTGACTTTGACTTCGACTTCGACTTTGGCTTTGACTTCGACGTTTTGATTTTGACCTGTCATAATCATCGCCATCGTCATCGCCATCGTCATCATCATCATTCTGAAATAATAAAATCTCTAGGACGAGACGGGCTGACGACGGCCTCAAAAATTAAAAAAAAAAACAGAAAAGTAAAAAGCACCAGTGAAAAAAAATTACACTTTCCGCACAAATTAACTGCTTGGAAAACGCTCTTTTGGAGCAAATGCATTGTAAAAAGTGTTATAATATGATTCTATTTTTAAATTTCGGTATTGTTTTATATAAAGTACCTATGTCCTATGTATTATTATTATGTCAATATAAACTCGTTTTGAAGTTAATAATTCGAATATTACGATATGAGAGTAGATAAAAATAGTTTTCCTTGTATTTCTGTGTTGGTTTAAAATAATATTTATTATGTTAAGAATCTACAGCATGTACCAGAAAGGTGTGTTCATATTTAAGGGTATACTTTCTCCATGGGAAACGAAATCGCGAAAAAATAAACTCAGCCGTACCATTCATTTGGGTCGAGTAGGTATTGAAGTTTTGTATGAGACAGTTGATATTTTTTTCGTAATTACGACCTTGGTCCTATGAAGAAAGTCGTTCAGTTTGGTTATACCACACCCTTAAATATGATATCTTTCTGATACATAAATATATTTAAGAAAGAATGGGTGACTCGTAGATGAAACAAGACCGTGATTAGAATAGGTTATCTAAGTTAGAACCAACATGAAAACTTGTGTCCTTCACCACACAATTCTCACCTTTGAAAACTTCATGAAAATCAATTTTGAAAACGCCATAAAATAGTCAAGAAATAGTCATAAATAGTCACCTAGGTTAAAAAAATAGTCGCATTATGATTCCGCAGATACAGCTATAAGTTGGTGAGGATTGTGGGATGAACGTGTCCACACAATCCTCACCTCAGTGCAAGCAAACAGCCGGCAGTGCCGACTTGGTTTCAATTCCAAAAAATAGTCAATAAATAGTCATAACGCTATGCGAAATCTCGAAAATAGTCATTAAGGGATTCCAGAGATATAAAGGGGTCTTGGTGAGGATTACGTGGTGAGCCTTTCTCGCCACAATCCTCACCTGATTACCGCGGAACGCCTAGGTTTTTGAATTTGAATTTGGTGTCAAAAAATAGTCAATAAATAGTCGTCTCGAACCATGATAATTTCGACTTGGTTAACTATGTAGAAGTATGTTAAACTTCCACGTCAACTTCTACATACATTTTGTTTTGGTACAGTCGCGAACAGTAAAATTGTAAATCTATTTTAATAGTGTTGTGTTGTTGTGTGTAGTGTTGTGTTAATTTAAAACAGTAATAAAATATTGTAGCTACTTACGTATAATTTTTTTCTGTCAAAGTTTAATAAATACCTACCTAGCTGTACATAATATTCCTCCAATTTTTCCGGTTGGCTTTATGAGACCAAATAAATGTCCTTATTTCAGATTCATTTGATTGTTGTAGGAGTAATTAAGACTATCTATCTACTTATATATTATGTACAGATTGGTAGGTATTTATTAAACTTTGGTTAGTGGGTGGGTTGGTGGTAGCTTGGTTGGTGGGTAGTTAGGTGGCTATATAGGTTGGTTAGTGGGTAGGTTGGTTGGTGGGTAAGTTGGTGGGTAAGTTGGTAGGTAGGTAGGTTGGTGGGTAGGTTGGTGGGTAGGTTGGTGGGTAGGTTGGTGGGTAGGTTGGTGGGTAGGTTGGTGGGTAGGTTGGTGGGTAGGTTGGTGGGTAGGTTGGTGGGTAGGTTGGTGGGTAGGTTGGTGGGTACGTTGGTGGGTACGTTGGTGGGTAGGTGGGTAGGTAGGTGGGTAGGTAGGTGGGTAGGTAGGTCGGTATGTAGGTTGGTTGGTGGGTAGGTTGGTAGGTAGGTTGGTGGGTGGTATGGTGGGTAGGTTGCTTGGCGGGTAGGTTGGTTGGTGGGTAGGTTGGTAGGTAGGTTGGTGGGTGGCATACCACCCACCATAGTGGGTAGGTTGCTTGGCGGGTAGGTAGATAGCCTCCTTATGTTTGGGTTAGTTTGTACCTACCAACCTACCCACCAACCAACCTATCCACCATCCTACCCACTAACTGACCTATCCACCAACCAACCTACCCACCAACTAACCTATTCGCCAACCTATCCACCAACCAACCTACCGACGAACCAAACTATCCATCAACCTACCCACCAACCAACCTATCTACCAACCTACGTACCTACCACCAACCTACCCACCAACCAACCTACCCACCAACCAACCTATCCACCAACCTATCCACCAACCAACCTATCCATCAACCTGTCCACCAACCAACTACCCACTAACCAACCTATCACCAACTTACCTATCACCAACCTACTCACCAACCAACCTACCTACCAACCAACCTATACACCAACCAACCTACCGACCAATCAAACTATCCATCAACCTACCCACTAACCAACCTATCCACCAACCTACCCACCAACCAACCTATCCATCAACCTGTCCACCAACCAACCTACCCACCAACCAATCTACCCACCAACCAACCCACCAACCAACCTAGTCACCAACCAACCTATCCACCAACCTACCCACCAACCTACCCACCAACCTACCCACCAACCTACCCACCAACCTACCTACCTACCAACTTACCCACCAACTTACCCACCAACCAACCTACCCACCAACCAACCTATCCACCAACCAACCTACCGACCAACCAAACTATCCATCAACCTACCCACCAACCTACCTATCCATCAACCTACCCACCAACCAACCTACCCACCAACCAACCAACCTACCCACTAACCAACCTACCCACCAACCAACCTATCCACTAACCTATCTACCACCAAACTATCTACCACCAAACTATCCACCAACCGACCTATCCATCAACCTACTCACCGACCCACCAGCCTACCCACCAAACTGCCCACCAACCAACCTATCCACCAACCTACCGACCAACCAACCTATCCAACAAACTACCCACCAACCTACCCACCAACCAACCAACCAACCTACCCACCAACCCACCTACCTACCAACCAACCTACCCACCAATCTACCACCAACCCACCCACCAACCAAAGTTTAATAAATACCTACCTAGCTGTACATAATATATAAGTAGATAGATAGTCTTAATCACTCATACAACAATCAAATGAATCTGAAATAAAGACATTTATTTGGTCTCACAAAGCCAACCGGAAAAATTGGAGGAATATTATGTCCAGCTAGGTAGGTATTTATTAAACTTTGACAGAAAAAAAATTATACGTAAGTATACAATATTCTATTACTGTTTAAAATTAACACAACACAACACTACACACAACAACACAACACTATTAAAATAGATTAACAATTTTACTGTTCGCGACTGTACCAAAACAAAATGTATGTAGAAGTTGACGTGGAAGTTTAACATACTTCTACACAGTAAACCAAGTCGAAATTATCATAGTTCGAGACGACTATTTACTGATTTTTTTTTGACACCAAATTCAAATTAAAAAACCTAAGCGTTCCGAAGTAATCAGGTGAGGATTGTAGCGAGAAAGGCTCACCACGTAATCCTCACCAAGACCCCTTTATATCTCTGGAATCCCTTAATTACTATTTTCGAGATTTGGCATAGCGTTATGACTATTTATTGACTATTTTTTGGAATTGAAACCAAGTCGGTACTCCCAGCCGTTTGCTTGCACTGAGGTGAGGATTGTGTGGAGACGTTGACCCCACAATCCTCACCAACTTATAGCTGTATCTTCGGAATCATAATGCGACTATTTTTTTAACCTTGGTGACTATTTATGACTATTTCTTGACTATTTTTTGGCGTTTTCAAAATTGATTTTCATGAAGTTTTCAAAGGTGAGGATTGTGTGGTGAAGGACACGAAAACTTGACTGTAATGAATCAAGTGATTTTATTGAGATTGATCTATTTACCAACCTCTGTATCTGATCTATAGACAATGCAAAAAGCTAAGAAAAACACTCACAGTTAAAGAAGCAGCCATCAACCAATTTACCAATGAATACCCAGTGAAACGTATTTTTTTTAATATATAATGCCGCGCAAAGGTACCTCTTAAGCCGAACGCTTGGCAACCCTACTGGCAACGTCGTTTCAGAAATCGTAAAACAAACGCGGTACTACAATTTAAATATTTCGATATCATGTTTTTCTTTTCGCACTGTAGACTTGACCTGTTTCAAGTGACAATTCCGGCCTGCTATCTTTTACTCTCGTGTTAATATGCGATAAACTGCTAATGGTATGCTAAGCGTTAGATAAAAACCTTTTTTTATGGATACTGCAGCTTTTCACAAACAATTTGTATAATGAATTGCAAGAAAAAAGTTATGAGATAAATGCAAATTCTGTTTTTATAGTTGTTTTCTTTTTTGTGCTTGAATTCTTTCAGAATAGACCTGCGGTTTTGTTGTTCGTATAAGAAAGTAATTTTATTATTATTATTATGAGCTTGTTGTGTACCATTGCAACGTATCAATTTAAAAGAGTGTCCGTGGAGTTTGTTGCCCGTTCTTCTCCATAGGTACCTACTACGCTTTGGAATGGGCAACTAGCTTCATATTTCTGACTGACCGACTCCTTGACAATTCAGAAGTGCCTGTAAATGGTTTCATTGAAATAAATGCTTTGAGTTTGAGTATAAGTACAATATAAATAAGTAACAGTATTATATTTTCATAGAAAACGGCTGAAACGACGTGCTTCGAAATCTCAGTGTATATCAGTACGCAACAGTCTCAAGTGCGCGGCAATTACGGACGCGGAAGGTTTATCTACTGAGTGGCCATAGGTAATCATTTCAAGGCAAGTGTCGAGACATAATAATGTTACTTTATTATACTGTGCTTTGAGAAAGTTACTATTATTATACTTAGGTATTGATTATTGAATTGACACAACAAGAACACACATACACTAAAGTGTTATGAATGTAATATGTGCGTGTGCGTGTGTAGGTATGTGTTTTTTAAAATATATACTAAACGTTATATTATACCTAGTGAGGGGGGGCTATAACTGTAATTAGTGAGGGACCAAAAGTGAGTTTTGCCAAATGTACGGTACAAAACCCTAATCAAAAGGCAATTTTTAACCCTTAAACAATCTCTGTCTGTAACTATTGATTTTTAACCCGACTACGGCGAAGCAAAAAGAAGGGTTATGACTTTGACCAGTATGTATGTATGCTCATCTGTTCCCACATAACTTCTAAACTACTTTCATAATGTGTCAATCATAATTTGACAAATGAGGTATCGTTGTAAGCGTCTTGATCGTCCACTGGCTGTAGGCTATGTGACATCACATTAAATTGAATATGGCGCCCTCTAGAGGACAAAAAAGACATGACCTAGAAAAAATCGGACTCAATCGTAATCTGTTCGATTTATGCCTTAACACGACGTGTGACTCCGGATTTTTAATCTCTTTCGTCTGTTTGTGATGTCCTTTTTAGTTGGTGTTTTGTCGTGCCTACTTGGGCTTAGTTTTATAATTTTTTGACGAAATAAACGAATACCTAGTCTACTTAGGTTAAACAATAAAACATTACCTACTTCAGTATATCTGGCAAAATAAAGAGCAGGAGTGGTATTTTGTTTATTCTATAAAAATGTTTATTTGTTACTGAAATTCGGTTCCAGAACGGAATGTAAATGTATTTATTTATTTAAACTTTTTACACACAAAAAAAAGGTACAAAGGTAGACTTAATGCCTTAGGCATTCTCTACCAGTCAACCAAGGGTGGTGAAGAGGTAAGATGGCAGGTGCTCTGTTTGAGAGGAACAAAGAAAAAAATTCAAAATATATCGTAATGCAGTATAACTAAAATAGTAAATCGAACTTTGTTTAATCTCTAGTGTTAGGTATTTCTTTCCGAAATAAAGCTGCGTTGTTTACGCACTGGGAAAATCCACTCACACACACCCAAATATAGCATGACTAAGAAAATACATCTGCCATAAACGTTCAGATTCTTTGTTTAAAAGTAGAAATATTCAAACGAACAGTCAACCACACGTCTATGTGACTATTTGACATTAACAGCCCCTTTATTCGTACCAATAAGTGCGGTTTTCGTAGTCCAAGTGTTACTTCTAACGTGCGGTTAACCGTACATGGCGTACAAGTGCTACTTAATAAGTGATTTGTGCCACTACGCCACTACATGCGTCTGATCGGGGCTATAAAATCGTGTACCATAAACATACGCTGACCTGGCCACAGGCATAGATTTAAAAAAATCTTGGTATAGATGTGAAACTCCCGTTCAAACGCATTCTAAGTGCCAAGTATAGAGCTACAAGATCATTTTGGCGCGTGGCCGTAACTGGAATTAACGTCGCCATCTTGTGTTTTTGAATACATTTAAGGGCATATTTCACAAAACAATGCCACAAATGGTTAACAGCGCCCTCCTTTTTTTTTTTTTTTCAGTATGGGAAATCATCAAATGACTTCTCCCGCTTTGGGCAGAGCGAGAGGGTGTGTCAGACTTTTACTGACTAAAACCCACCCATGTTCCTTCCGTTGCCTGTGTGCCGGGGCCGCGATATCCCTTTCGGACAAACCCGCAACCCCAGCAGGCATTGGTCTTTCGACCCCGTCGGTTGGTGCTGACATCTCTTTGAGGCGCGCGTGGAACACAACGCGCCGTCGACACGGGCCTGGTCCTTATCGGACGGCGAGCTGCCCATTGCTCACCGTCCACAAGCCCGCGCCTACGGTGGCCGGAAGTCGGCTGTCGACTCCAGACGCCCGGGGCGTCTCCTGCAGCGACTAGGGCCGCGAGGGCGTGCAGCTTGCATCTCCCTCGCGCGCTCCGCCTCCTCCTTCGCGAACATAACTGCTTCGCAGAAGGAGGTGACGGCCTCCCATGCACTCTCGCTCCGAACCATGGCCTGAACCAGGGCCGGACGCGAGAGATC
Source organism: Agrochola lota (assembly GCA_947364205.1). Classification (NCBI taxonomy): domain Eukaryota; kingdom Metazoa; phylum Arthropoda; class Insecta; order Lepidoptera; family Noctuidae; genus Agrochola; species Agrochola lota. The sequence continues at coordinate 7,194,527 of OX376223.1, read as the reverse complement.
GCCGCCGCCGATCGCCTCCGTGAGGACACGGCGGTGCTCCGCCCAAGCCGGGCAGACCTCCACCGTGTCCTCCGGGCGATCCACACAGTGGTGACACCCGGGCGTTTCCTCCCGCCTTATGCGGAACAGGAACCTCCCGTAACAACCGTGTCCGGTGAGGACCTTTGCAGGCGGAAGGTGAGGACGCCATGGCGCCTCTCAAGCCAGTCCTCAAAGAGGGGACTTATCGCCGCAATTGTGGCGTGCCCTCCTGGCAACGTCATTCGAGCGCCAAAAGATCTTTGTAGCAGTGGAAGTACCTATCGGGCATGTCGGAAAGGAGTGACTGCGTTGGTCAGGATTGAACAATATAGACAGAACTACAGCATGGACATTGGACAAGCGAGAGTTATAATAGATAGTCAAATATAAACGGCAGTGATTTAGTTTTAAAATAAAATTTAATTACAATTCTCACAGTAATTAGGGGGTGTGTTCGGTTAGAGTGATGCAGTCGGAATGGCTTACGAACTATTGGTACATATTTTATAAAAAAAAAGGTTAATCTAAAAAAACAATATTTCTGGAATGAACCACCAGGCTACTTCAGATAAACGTTAACTGAAGTGTTAGAAAAAAGGTGTCGTGTCGAAAGAGACGTATGATAAATAACTGCAATCGATGACATGCTGTTAACTAAATAATTAATACAAGAGGTTAGAAACAGCTTAGGGTGTCGAGTATTATGGGAACTAATGCCTGGTATGCATAACTAGGTTGGAGGGAGAACCATTACACATAACTTATCAACACGGCTGTATTTCCTGACGAATTTGGCAGACGGGAACATTGCGCCGAAAAGCCGAACCGGAGGTGATAATTTCTGCCGCAGTTATGTACATTGATATACAGGAAACACGATTTTAGCTTCTTTAAGGTTTTATTATTTTATGCTACAGGGTTTCGCCAAAAATCGCCCCGTTCACACTCAGATGAATGAAATATGCACGAGAACAATGAAAAATTCAAACCTTGTTTTGTTCAAAATATTGTCCGATGTTGCCTTTCCCCTTAATTAAAGCGAAAATTGTTCTGGCTTTTGCTAGTGAAAAATATATTTACAAAAAAAATCAAGTGTGTTGCTAAAGACTGACATATAATACGAGTATATATGGATATTAATTACTAAATTATGATCATAATCAATAAGTATTATGGATCATAATTTGTTCTATGTTCTATGTTATGGGGTTTGGTTTCCGCACTTAGTCCTTCAGAGGACCATTATTTTTTTATTTTTTTATTTAATTAATGCTTCAAGCACACAAATGTACAGAGGCGGACTTACCATTGACCATTGTGCGTGTGGATCATAATTTAGTGAATAAATATTTTTATCTAATTTTGCAGAATCCATGCATAGACAACATAACATGAAAACTTATTTTATGCTACAAAGTAAGTACTTTTACAGTAGGTATCTGATATTGGAACGAAATGATAAAAGATGCAACGTTTCCCTCGCGTTCGCTGAACAAAGCATGCTTTCACCAATGAAAAGAAAGGCATCAATCAAATGCTGGAGAGAGCTCTAGTTAGACTCTGACAAGTGACAGACTTGTTCAAGATGCTAAACTGCTGATAAACTAGGACAAGGACACTTCCTACATTATGATCATTAGGTAACTATTTCAGAGCGGCAATTTCTACTTAGTTCTTGGGAATCATAATGAAAATAACCACTCAATCAGCCAACCACCCAATGTGACTTTTAAATTTATATTACTTACTTTCTAAGTTTATCTTGGACATCGATGATGGAAACCATCATAAGGAAACCTGGACTTATCCTTACATATAAAAAACAAAGTCTCCCGCCGCGTCTGTCTATCTGTGTGAATGCGATAAATTCAAAAACTACCGAACGGATTTTCAAACTGTTTTCACCAATGGATGGAGTGATTCATGCGGAAGGATTAAGTGTTTAATTCATTAAGATTTTGTGTAAATTGGCTGAAATATGAGGATTGTTGTTGAAGATGTCGGAAAAAATCATGCCGGCTTTACTGGAGTGCGCTGCGTAAACGATAAAAGATACATAAAAAATATGTTCTATGAGATTGTTCATCTTAAAAAGTTCAACAAATAAGTCTGCCATTAACATATTATGTCTATCTTCCAACAATGAGCCACAGTAACCATTATTATCTTTCAGAAATTAATAAAAAAAATATTATTATTTCCGAAGATATTTATTTTGACCGGTAATATCTTAATCCTTATCCATTAAAATATTTAAATTGGGCATTTAATTTAGATTAATATATGCACTGACATTATATCATTTAAATGAATAGTTTAAAAGATATAACAGATTAAAAATTACGCGTAACAAAATAATTATGGTTGACGGCTACGTGTGCGCAGTGGTAGGAGTCAATGACCTTAACCCCGGCTATTAGGTATGTAATCCCGGTAGTACGTTCCCGTGGTATATTTTGCGACATCCACGCGGGTGAAACCGCGGGCAAAACCTTGTAATTAATATAAATCTGAAATTGCCAATCCGCCTTGAGGAAGTGTGGTGATGCTCATGCCTTATATGTATTAGAAGAGGTCTTTGCCCTGCAGTGAGACAATAATAGGCTGATATTATTTATTATTATCCTCAATTTATAATGCGAGTCGTTACTTGAGAAAAAGATAAGGTTAAAGTCTATACACAGATAGTTAGTTTTTTAAACTATTTTAGTATGACATAAATCTCATACAAAGGTTGATAAATGAAATGTAGAGGGAGGGAGGTGGAACGGCGGAGAGAGGAAGAGGACAAGTCATTCCCCCACCCACCAGTTCACAGGAGACACAGTTTCAAGGTCAATGTCAAATGACTCTAAGGTCAAGGTCAACTTAAAAAAGTATGTTACATGGTTTTTTTTTTTTGAAGTAGTTAATGCGTAGTCAACGGAGCCCTGTTCGCCGGCCTCCTATTTCTGTCTGCAGGGTATAAAGGAACCTAACATGAAGGAGATGACGGGGGCTCATTCACTCACTTTGCTCGCTGACTTGAGAAGGGATGCCCCAAGTCTCAAGCTCACTACGCTCGTACTTGCATCCGTAAATAAGTAGAATTTTCTAGAATCCCCAAATAACCTCAAATTCTTTCTAGCGAGGCGGCACGTTTCTAAACCCAACAAAAAACTCAACAAAATGACGACACTCAACGAAATGACTCAACATGGCATCATTGCTGAATTCCAATTAGAAGAGAGTCAGCGGAATGCAGGCAAAAACAACGGCAAGCCTTTTGCCGCCGCAGTTGTCCAAAATCACTAGTTTTCGATAACCATTTCCTAATTAACCAAATAAAAAACTTTTTTTCACTTTTTATTTGTGGTACCTACCCCACACAAATTCGGTAGCATGACATTTGCGCGAAAGAGATTTGTGCGAATGGACATTTGCGCGAAAGACAGTAGCGCGAATCCACTGGCGTGGATTATGAACAAAAAAAAGGTTACAATAAAAAAACTACGGCAATAACTATTGACGCCTAATTGAACTATTTACTTCTGGTCTGTCTGTAACTGGAACTTAACTGTGCGAATTGTAGGTGTACTTCACAGTAGGCATACACCTCTGCCCCAACCCTTCGACAGGTGTGATGTTATGAAGAAATATCATTTCCACAATTTTTTCGCGCATCTGTCCTTTCACGCAAGTTTCGTTCGCGTAAATTTCCATTCACGCAAAAGTTCATTCACGGAAATGTCTTTTCGCGCAAGTGTCACACGACCATAAAATCTCCTTTTTTGAACTCGGTTTAAAATGACGCGGTTTAATCACATAAAACTAACTTGTATTAAACTGTACCGGCCACAGATGATTAACGGTTAATGAGAGCACAACAGGTTTTGATCATAAATAATGCAATTTGCTACAACATTGTTAAATTGTGCCAATGAATGATTGATCGCCGTGTATCGAATGTTTACAGACAAACACACTGTTATTGAACTGGTTATGTATTTAACATAATATTGTTTCTTCCTAGTAGATATTTGGTATATTCGCCTAATATGTGTTCTTAGTACGTGAAGCGTGAATTCAGGACTATCGAACATTAAGGGTTCTGGGTTACATCTCCGCCTAGGTATTGAATTTTTAGTTTTTTTTAATTCTCAGTTAATGTAGTTCGCAGTTCGGAGTGTAGATTTGTGCCCAGTAAACACCAATAGACTCGTCCCCTAGCTCTTTATTGGACTAAAACATATTGGGTGAAATGTCGGTGTAAGTAAGCACACCCGACCAAAAGCCTCCCCCAAAGACCCCCAAAAGACATAGCTGCATACCAGTTTTTTGTGTATTTTACAAAAATACACAAGAACTACTCTCCGTCTACTACTTTGGTGAATTCAATACAGACGTGATGTTATGTACAATGAAGTAAGTCATCGGTCACTCGGTCACATTATTTTCAGACAATATCAATTTTAATCTCACTCACGCTCGATTTTATATATTCCGTTTGCTACCAAAGTTACTTTGACGTCCAAAATGACGTGTGACATGCAAAACCGCACGCTTTTTTATTCCTGACCAACTCTTTTTTTTTGTTGTTGAATCCTGTTATTAGAAGACCTGAATTATTTGCAACTTTATTTATGTAGCGGTCTTGAAATTGGATTTTTATTTTGAGACATCAAAACACTGTTAGGAATAGCAAAAGACATACAAATATTATTACGATTTTATTTCTCTTTTAGTCCACGTCCGTGTTTTCCACACGTTCCTTTATCTAAAGTAGATCGCACCCTCGTCACCACATGACACCCTGGTACCCTGGCGGCGCCGCGCCTGATTATTATGGGTTTTGTACCAGCCATCTGCTGTCAGGGTATTAACAGTAACTATATTTTCAAATACAGGCATTTATTACATTAAGTTTAACAAGTGAACGAAAAATCATATCAAGACATCAAGGAACAGAATAAGATAAGTACTTCTCCCCAATGTACAAAGAAATCTTGTCGCCACAATTGCCTGTATAACTTAGAAAAATTTCTTACGCAGGTTGTACGAAAATTATAATGAAATTATAATTATGTCGTATCTGTATGTATTTTACTGTGTGTACATAAATAATAAAATAAATAAATAAATAAATAAATAAAATTCGCCGAAACTTCAAAAACAAGGTCTTAACCATCCATAACCCTAGAACAAAACAGACAGAGCAATAAAGGGACCAAAAATAATGCCATCATTTGTAACTTTCTGACTTTTATTCTCTGGAAAAATGTTTATCTAGTTTTATAACAAACATTGGCACCCATAAAATGCTACAGTTTGGTGATCATCGTACAAATAAAAGTGTTATTACCGTGATAATAGTATGGCTTGCAAGCTTGGCTTTCAAGATTGTGAAATATCTGAATTGCCATTTTCCAAATAATGAACGTTCGATGACAATATGCGCAGCAAACTGTATCATTTCTTTCAGCCCATTATTTCAAATACAAATTCTGTAGTAAAAATAAGATTTTTGTTTTACCAAAATTTTTGCTTTAGAAAGACAAGGTTTATTCACATTTTGCAAAAGAATTTCCAGTAAAGTTCAACAAATAAAGGGTGATTGTTCATTCAGTTTTTAGAACACCGCAAAAGACAGCTGTGCACGCCCAGGTAAGTCTATCAGACCGGTGTGCCCTAAAGATTTCTTTGACTTTAAATAGGGCTTTTACTGAAATGTTATCTTCAATGTGTTCAAAGTATAAAATAGCGAGGTAGAAAATTCGCCAGTATAGACATTTCGATGGAGCCGACTTCCTTTTAAAAAAAAAACTGTTTTAAATGCTAGCCACCTGTCCCACCGCCGACGAGGAAGCAACTAATTATCAACGATTTTCTCGCTCAAGAAACCGTGTAAGTAAAAGAGATAAATATATTAATAGTTGATCGCTGACTGTTCACACGTTCTTGTCGCTGCAACAAAGGAAAACTCGACGGGGCGGCTCATTTGATGCATTGACAAGAGCTATCAAAGAGAGTACTTGCTCAGCGACAGCGGGTATGTCGTCGCGGTTGCGCACTCGTACAACTCGTGTTATATTGCTAGCTCTACTCGCTTCTCGCTAAACGCCCGCCGGCGGTGGGACAGGTGCCTTAGCTTACAGAATATTGCATTTCCTTACATTATAATAATTGGCCTTCCTTGTCACAATAATACCTATTACTCGTCACGTCACTAAACCATTCCCTATTAAAGCTAATTGTAATAGCATCCAATTTGAACCAATTGACGTAGAGTTGCGATGTGCAATTACACTAAAAGGGATCATTAATATCTAGATTAAAATCAATAAATTTTTGTTAATCCTAATGTCTAAGTATAATCGCGTCTAGCCAATAGGAAAGTTTGTCAAGAATCTAGGTCAAGAAATAAGATAAATAACATTTTGGCTTTTATTATTAACGGAGACAGTAAGAAGACACTGTTTTTGTTTTCGAGGACCCAATCATTTTACGACGAAGCTATAATTCGGAGAAGTGATAAACAAACACTCAAGAAATCTCAAAGGATAACAATTTATTAATCTATAGAGGCTTTTCTAACACAAATAAATAATAGAAAGTATGACAGGAGAAGGGAGGAGGGAGTTTGGTAAGCAGTGGCGACATCACCATACAACACGATTCCAACCGGGGCTTCACTTCGGAGATTCGCATCAGCAACTCTACCGCTATTGAAAAATTGCACTACTACTACCAACCACACACACACACACACACACACGTCTACTATTGCCAAAAAAAAAAAAAAATAGTTACACGACGGCTATTTAATTCACCATACCTACTATTCAAACACCAAAAACGCCTATTTTAGATTTGAATTATAACAACAACAAAAAAAATCTAAAATAGCCAGCGGCAAAACGTCACAATCGCAATCATAATATCATAATCGTCAATAGCAATCCCGTGATGACGTCACATTAGGTCACGTGGCACTGCTTGATATGGACGAGAACAAGCCGGTCCACAACGCGTTACGATAGAGACAGATATAGAAAAATGCGTTGTGCGTGCATGCGAGAACGAGATGGAGGAATATTGCACATTTTATTTAGTTTTCACCTTCGTCGATTCGCTAATTCCTTTAATAATAATTGTAGAATGATAATATGTACCTAATAACAATGTTGTTGAGTTTATTTCTGTAAAACATTGAAAGTTTTGTTTGTGTAGTGATAGCGTCTTTTTGGTTGTGCTACTTGACGATGGATGGTGTTAAATTCTGTAAAGGAAATATTTTTATTTTTAAGCTAATAAATTAATGTTTACTTTATTGATAAGTAAGTAAGTTAAAACCGGATACGCTTCAGCTTCTCTCTTACAAAAAAAAACACCTCGCCACTGATGATAAGAGTTCTGTAGGTTCAGCCTACCCCATGGGAAGAAGGCATGAGCTTATGTTTATGTGTATGGCAAGTATGAAGGCCAAATTAAAGATTCAAAAATCAAAACAAAAAAAAACTAAAGTCATTTATTCAAACTAGGCTGAGAATCAGCACTTTTCGACCGTCAAAATTACATAAGACAGTCCCCCAAAACGCCCACCCTTCACTACAGAGCCGAGTTCGAACCCAGTAAACAAAACTTATTAATTTTCAAATAATTTAAGTACTTCCAGTATTTACTTTAGGTATCTATGATTTCGATACAACGGCGTCTTAAATAGGACTTTACTTTCTGTTTTCACTAACGGCAAGGTATCGAACAATGATTTTAATCTCAAGATCGTTAAACCTCAGGGGCCAAGACTTCCAAGTTCGAAGGGTCCTTATCTTTTCTTCAAGGGAAATGCTTATCCCGTAGGTAGGTACTGTTATCTGCTAACGATATCAAGCTGACTTTGGAACCGAGGCTGGGATAATTGCACAAAATGCCGACGCAAGTCCAGATTTGGCTGATAGGTCCACGTTTACTTTACCTGACGACTTACTTTAAAGTCAATGGAATGATTGAATTAAAGGTAATTCTTTACCTTACTTAGGTAAAAGTTATTTTTAAAGGACAAAAAAGGGGAAGTTATGCATTCGATGAGGTTTTTTTTCATGATTGTACTGATTCCTAAGTGATTACACTGGGCTGATTTACGTTTTTTTTTTTACATTCGGCAGAATGCGCCCGCGCGGTGGTCCCTTATCCATTTTATAAACTTTGCTTGAGCAGCTTCAGTATAGGTTTTTAATTCTTTTCGTTTATGTTGATGTTGGTGATCTTCAAATAGTAAAGTAGTGTCACATTACTGTAAGGGGTAGGTACTACAAATTAAAAAGTGGAAAAATAAGTTTTTACAAAAAAAAAAAACCCCGACAGGTTTAAAAAATAAGCGCTTTCGACAGTGAAGTGAGGCTGGTTTCCTAAACATGGGTGCACTTTGTATGGTGTAGTTTGATTGTAAAATGTTGTAAATGTATGCACAGAGCGGAGGTGTAGTTTTAGCATGCTTCACTGTATTGTTTGCAACGGTGTCTTGGTTTTTGATTTGGTCTGAGACTACATAATGAAAAATTATTTTAGAAACAAAACTAAAGCCAGAAACTTCCGAAACTAAAATGATTTTCAATTTGTAGTCGAGTTCTTTTTGTTAATTTTTTCATGGTATGTATTAATAAAGGCAATAGAGATTAAGATTTCAAACGTTGATATATTTCATCTTGTTTGAATGAAGGTTGCAAAATACATAATTAATCAACATAACCAAACCAAATAAAGTGGCAAAACCACACTTGTACCTACCTCAAGTAAACATCTTAAATCCCCCACACTTGTCCCTCAAGTAAATAAACATCTTAAATCCCAATCAATAAACAAAGTTTTAGAAACTCAGCCTCAATTATGTAACATAACCATATAACTGTCTGTAGAATGATATCGAAGCAAAAACACCATAGCTAAAGGAGAAAACGAAAATAACACCAATATTTGGTGCGAGCCCGTCTTTGCGACAGATCTTGTATAATCCCTCTTGTTTGTGTTTACATGTTTCGCAGCTTTCCCATTAATTGAAAACAAACAGGCTGAATGATATCGTTAAATCCCTATTCGGAGAGGGATCCAGTTAGGGTTGCCAGCCTTACTATACAGGGTGGCAGAGACATCGACGCCAAAACTTTCACCATGGATTCAGTACATGATTCTGAACCCCTGTGAGTTAACATTTTTCGTCGGTAAAAAAAAACTGCTGTTTCATAGGAAAGTGCAATACCTACGCGGTCGAAATGAATGGATATTTTTTTTTAATAACCGACGAAAAATTTTAGCATAGGGGAGTTCGGAATCACGTACTGAATCTATAGTAAAAATTGTCGCGTCGATATCCCTACCACCCTGTATATTAGGTATAGAATCCCACTATATTAGAGGCCTTTTTTTTTTTTGAGGGTGCAAAATTATCCAATAACTTCTCCCGCTCTGGGTGGAGCGGGAGGGCGTGTCAGACTTTCACTGACTAAAACCCACCCGTGTTCCTTCCGTTGCCTGTGTTCCGGGGCCGCGATATCCGTTTAAGATAAACTCGCAACCCTGGCAGGCATTGGCCCTTACGGACTCCGTCAGTTGGTGCTGACATCTCTTTGAGGCGCGCGTGGAACACAACGAGCCGTCGACCCGGGCCTGGTCCTAATCGGACGGCAAGCTACCCATTGCTCGCTTACGGTGGCTGGAAGTCAGTTGCGACTCCCGACGCCCGGGGCGACTCCTGCGGCGAATAGGGGCGCGAGGGCGCGAATCTTGCCTCTCCCTCGCGCGTTCCGCCTCCTTCTTCGCGAGCATTACTGCTTCGCAGAAGGAAGTGACGGCCTCCCATGCACTCTCGCGCGGACCATGGCCTGAACCAGGGCCGGACGCGAGAGATCGCCGCCGCCGATCGCCTCCGTGAGGACACGGCGGTGCTCCGCCCAAGCCGGGCAGACCTCCACCGTATGCTCCACTGTGTCCTCCGGGCGATCCACACAGTGGTGACACCCGGGCGTTTCCTCCCGCCTTATGCGGAACAGGAACCTTCCGAAACAGCCGTGTCCAGTGAGGACCTGCGTCAGGCGGAAGGTGAGACGCCGTGGCGCCTCTCTAGCCACTCCTCAAATACTATATTAGAGGCCTAAATACTATACTTCTAAAGAAAAAATATAGGAGGCGAAACTACTATATTTTTATTTCAATACAAAATGGAGAGAAGATCGTAATAGGGCCAGTATTAATCTCATAAAAGCTGAATGAATGGTATTTTGTAACCTTAGAGTGTAAATATACGAGTAGTTATGAGACATTAAAAAAAACCAGTCAGTAAAGGTCCATTGTATAAGAATAAAAATGTTTTGAAACAAACCTACTATTTTTTTTTCGCCATCTACTATATTTTTACAGGCAATGGCATCGAAATTAAAATAATTACACGATTCAATCACTCGATTACCACAATCGATCTTTCACTCATTCGATCATTCGTTAATGTCGGTCATTCAGTCAAACAGTACACACATCTTTTCTTTCCTCCTGCAACCTATTTCCCACAAAAAAAGTTGGCAACCCTAGATCCAGTATTGGGACTTTGACCTTTTCGCTGGGTATGGGTAAAAGTATCAATATTATTTTCGTTCGATTAGATTATTTAAGTACAGTAGACTTATATTTTATTGATGTGGGTAGGAACATCATAATATCATCATAGTGTTCACAAGGAAGTGTTAACTATTGAGTAGATAATTATAGCAGTTATAAAGTTACTGTAATTATTATGAACAATGCCTACATTATTACATTTTGGTTTATCTTAGGGCAATAGCGCACTAACGGGCCGCAGCGGCCACGTCGATTTCGTATTCGATTTTACCTGGCGTGCGGCCAGATGCGCGTGCTCCATGGCAATTTCATACTAATGTATCTATCTTTCTGACCGCTGCGAACTGGCCGCTGCGGCCTGGCCGCAAGTGCGCTATTGACCTAAGCCTACTGTTTGGACCTAGTATAAATTATTTTACTTTTTATCTATCATTATCAATGAGTTTTTAAGTAAATTTTCGTGAAGTTTTACAAATCCCTCAGCAAAATAATGATGTGATCCCTGTTGGCATCTTCTGCTACTAGGTATTTATTGTTTGAGACAAACTCATTTTTAGGGTTCCGTAGTAAACAAGGAATCCTTATAGTTTCGCCATGTCCGTCTGTCTGTTTGTCCGTCTGTCTGTCCGCGGCTTAGCTCAGAGACGGTTAGTACTAGAAAGCTGTAATTTTGTATATGTATACATATTAATCATACCGACAAAGTGGTAATAAAATCAAGAAAAACATTTTTTAGGGTACCTCCACTATACGTAAAGTGGGGATGTTTTTTTTTTCCTCTACTACCCCATGTTGTGGGGTATCGTTAGAAAGGTCTTTCAAAAATATTGTGAGTTTGTCACGACTATTTTTGGATTCAGGGATCCGTTTGCGAAATATTATGCTTTTAACTGAAAATTTTTGTTAGAGTCAAGTGTCCCCCCTCCCCTTCTAGCTAAATGGTTGTACTTGGACTTGTGTAAAAAATCACAGAAGTAGTATATATAACGAAATTAAAAGGAAAACTATCAGAGCTAAGTAGGCTGTACAGGTTAACGAGTAATAATCGACCAACTTAAATTTGCGGTTTGTATAACATGATCTCCCATACATTCCGTATGGGAGAACATGTTTTTCAACTACAATGTTATATTTGTTCTTGGGATAAATTCATCCCAACTACGGAACCCTTCATTGTGCGAGGTCCGACACGGACTTGGCCGGTTTTTTTATTATTATTTAAATAAAAATACCAACGTGTTTTCCCCTTGTTTTATGAAGGGCATAAAGTTCATTAAGAACGTATTTTCCTTGTTTTGGGTATTTCACCAATTTTCCCGAGTGGCATCATCATAATTTTACTGCCGGCTTTAGATAACATCTTACTTGCAATATGACACTATATAAACCAGTTCATAATCACATTTAGAGACAGTATTGCAGTAACTTGTGAAGATAAACTCTAAATTCAGGAAATAGAAAACATTAATACCTAGTGTAAAAAATACAATTATAGAATATACCTTTTCAAAATGTCAGCTCTCAAAGTGTGGTCTAAGTTCTCTGCGAAAAAGGGTGGTGCTGCTATTAACTTACGTATAGTGGACGCGCCTGAAAATATTCTTGAAGAAATCATTAATCAGTACATGAAGTATTATGCGGCTGAAGACGCCACTTTCAAAGCTGCTGGTAAGTTCAATTTTGAAATAAAATAAAATGAAATTGTTTATTCTGTAAAAAGGATATCGGAATCACTTACTTGAACTGCCAGACCATCATTAAAACAGAGAAAGAGAAAAAAAAAAGATCCACATAGTCCTCACATTAGGTAATTTAATAGGAAAATTAATAATATAATACTTTACCTTTTTTGTTGATACAGTCTTTCTAACTCGCAAAGGCGGGTTGGACTTTACCTAACTTGTCCACTCTGAAATGACGCGAATTGACACTTGTACGTAAAATGCGGTAGTGGGGCGCGTCATTTCAGAGTGGACAAGCTGTACATGTGTGTACAATTAAAAATTTAAAACCAACCCGCCTGTAACTCACAATTTTTTTTTCTTCTTTTTAGTGTAAGCAAAATCGTTATGTGATTATTTATGTACACAAATGTAATGAGACAAGAAGAAAAGAACAATAAAATACGTAAAAACGTAACAACTTATTACTATATATCCTGGAGAGAAAAGTAGATAAAAAGAGATGGAGACACCGTGTGTATGAGTAGGAGAGAAAATAAACTCCACTTAAACACTCAGTTCACTTACTCACCTTTTATTTATTTAATATCAGGATTCATCATATTTACGAAAACTCTAATTTATAGTAAAACATGAAAATATCAAAAGAACTCACAACTCAATAAATGAAACAGAATTATACCTAAGGCAAAAACGATCTTTAAAGACATCGAAATAAGAATTAATAACGGTTATCAATTTGTCAGCTCGTGGCTAAGTAATAACAGCCGCACGGGTTGATCAATCAGGTTAAGCTACGCTTACCGGGGTTGGTCCGTGGATGGGTGACCATCTTTACATACCGAGACTCCTCCGTGACTCGGAAAGCACGTTAACCCTTTGGTCCCGACAGACATTCGTGGATCTTTGACATTTGACAGTCATTACAGGTCGTCAGAAGCACGAAAGTCTGACAACCAGTCTTACCAAGGGATATCGTACCCAGTTATTAGGTTGTGGAGGTCAGAAAGGCAGTCGCTCCATGTAAATACTGGTATTCAGCTGCATCCGGTTATACTGGAAGCCGACCACAATATAGTTGAAAAGGCTCAGCAGATGATGAATTTGTCTAGAATATTATAAATGCGGAAGTTTGTGAATATGGATTGATGTATCGATGTTTGTTACTTTTTCACGCAAAAACTACTGAACTGATTTGGATGAAATTTGGCACACATATAGTTTATAACCTGGATTAACACATAGGATACTTTTTATTCCGTGTAGCATACTTTTGAAACCGCGGGGCGCTGCTAGTATATACATATATTAGGTATGGTTATCCGTTGCAGGAGTTTCAAAAAGTGCAGCAGCAATGGAAGACCTGCGTGTACCTATGCTTAAAGCTATAAAAGAAAAAGGCTTTCACACTGTGGTTTGTTGTTCAGACAACGGTGATGACCAAATTAAGGAAGTCATTGGAGCATCCATGATGGCTTTAACATCGAAAGGGGATCCAGAACCTGAGGTAACGCGAAGATTTTCATGAGTATATTTACCTATATAGTATAAATGAAACTATAAATTTTCTTTTATGTTATGTGTAAGTTTGTGCATAATGGCCTGTTCCAAAAGTATCTGACAAAAATGTAAGCAAATGAAACATATCTGTCGATGCCAATTGTAACGTCACTTACGAATTGAGTGTTTCATTTGATTAGTTGAATACCCGAAATTCAGATTTTAATCAGCTTAATTAAAGATATTTCTCATTTAATAATGTTATTCAAACAGTAATTGTTGAAACATTTAATTCCCCTTAGTGAGTGATTACGATTTATTTAATCTGAACAGGGTTGGCTTACATTGTCAACAGATACTTTAAAAACAGACATTAGTTATTTTTTTTGTTTGGATTTTTGTTGATGGAGTATTGAAGAAATCACAAGCAGAAAATTTTTCAGTCACCACCATGACTGACGTCACTTAGTCCAACATCGTAGAAAGTCGATTAAAGGTGCCTGACGTTAACAATCGAGCAGTCTTGTCAGATATTATTCTAGTCACCTATAAAATATGTAGTTGTAAACAACGAACAGTCGAAAACAGAAACAATTATAATTATTAATGTTACTCTTTCAGTTTGACTTTAAAACGGAGGAAATGAAGAAGCTATTTGAAATGTATTATGGAATGGCGTCTTACTATGACGAAGTGAAGGCGTTCAATTGTGACCGTTTCTTCAGTGACAGAGGACTCTTTGTCAATCCTGAGTACAGAGGGCTTGGTGTTGAAGTAGAGTTCCTTAAAGCCAGGTCAGTTTCTCTTCTTCTTATCATATTTTATTCCAATACAATTTTACCATCCACGATGTAATGATATTTTGGGTCAACAACATTACAAAATCTGTAGTGCCAGCGACACGAAGAATAAGACCGTTAGCTTTTTTAGTATGAAATGATAACTTCCACCACCTACGATTATGACGGCATTCCCTCACCTCACATTGGTGAAGAAACTTGCCACAATCCAACAGGCTCAGGATTTCGATGAAATATGAAATCGGGACAATTATTATTTTAATCAACTTTAAAAAATAATTCTTTGTATATTTCCAGGCGATTGATTTGCAAAGAACACGGAATACCAGTAAGTGGCGCTTGGATGACGTCATCTGACACCCAAAAAGCTGCAGAGCTTGATGGATGGGAGACTGCTTACGAGATCCAGTTTGAAGAGTTAGGAAAGAAACTCGGAGTTACCTTCGAAGGTGACATTCCGTCTACTAAGTTCATGATAACTAAAATACAATAAGTGATATGAGATATTAGTCCTTTTGGGTATTTATAAGTAAAACAAAACGTATTTTGTAGAATCTCGTCCTGTTCTTTTTCCTATATGTTGTAATGTAAAAAATATGTTTAAAGGTAAAGTAATGCAGAAAGTATGTATAGTAAATAATTTATCGGAAAATACAGATTATTGTGATTAAAACTTGCATATTTTCATTCAAACCGTTAAGCAAAATAATTGATTAAACTTACTTTGAGGAAAACTATCAAATGAATTACGTTGTGTTCTCAGACTAAATAAAAAAACCAAGATGATGTGTGTTGGTTTTTTATAAACCTTTACAATGACACTATAATCACAAAGTGAACAAATGTTTACGAAACTGGCTGGTTTCATAAACATAACACACTTTGTGATTATAGTGTCATTGTAAATGTATGCGTGTGAGCGTGTATGCACAGAGCGGAGGTGTAGTTTTGGCATGCTTCACTGTATTGTTCGCAGCGCTATGTACACAACCTCAGACCAAATAAAAAACCTTGGTTTTTTATTTGGTCTGAGGTTGTGTTAAAATAATTCATGCAGGTACCCACTTTTTTATCAGATTATCTTTAAAATTCATGCATCTGAGGATTATAGATGAACACACTTCAAACAAGTTGATTACTTATTAAGTTACCATGTATGATAATGTAAATCAATTGCGTAGTTGTTAATGATGTGTCATGCATGGCACACATTCATTAAAAGTCACCATCTAATAAATACACAATGTTATTTTTGCTGGCATTCCTTAAATGTGAAAAAACTTCTACTGATTAGCTGTTACGAAGCATATTCATTCATTTTCACATTGCAAAACGAAAGTTTAATCACTGTAACGCAATATACAATAATTTATGTCACCGTATGATTATGAACAATCTATCTATCAAAAAATTGTGAACTGCAAAAAACGCCACCTGCGTTAATACTGAAAAGTAACTGCGACCAACTTTGAAGCAGCGCTCACTCGGCTCGCACGCGGTTGGTCACAGTTCTAACCTAACCTAACCCATTTAATCGGGGTGCCCTGGCATAGCTACTGCGACTAATTCGGCTACTGCCAAGACCTACCAAGGAGATGGTTCACAATTTTAAGGGTGCTATAGGTGTATAAAATCGGACAGAAATAATAACCCTGTCGATAAGTTTAACATTGATAGATTATAAACCACCGAAAATGAATGCGTTGTATTGTAACAGTTCACAATTTTTCGATATTTTATAACCTCACTAGATAGATCGTAAACTAACGATGCTCACAATCTTACGGTGACATAAGACTGGTGGTGATTGGTGACATTCTTCAGAGAGGTCAGGTGCGCGTGCGTAGTACTCGCAACCAGCGTGTGTGAATGACAAGATGTATGAACGTAACCGTGCATTTGCACTAGCGAAGCATTCACAACAAAATATCTCTATTTTCTGTCAATGTTCCATACAATGTTTGACAGGAACTAGAACTAGAGATTTCAACATGTTTTATTGTGACTGTTTCGCCAGTGCAAGCGCAAAGTAAACATGCAAGAGTAAATGAAGCATAAGGAGGAATATAAGGCATGCTGTACTTTCTGCTTATCATGGAACTCTGTTCCCAAGGTAACAAAGTGTGAGTTTATGTATGTACGTGACTCAAACGATTATTTAATCATTTAAGTATTTTGTCAATATTCCCAAATTAAATCAACATTACTAACTCGTCCAACACTAATGACTGATAAGATAACCGGCTTGCTTATAATTTGATACAATAAAAGAATCACATTAGAGATAGTATTGACGTTACTAAAGACACTAAAGAGTTTACTTAAAATAAAATCAGTACAACGAAATAATTGTTTAATTAAAAACTGCTCACGTAGACATTGCAATTTTTTATCTAGTGCAGAAAATTTCGCATATTTTCACCATGTCGAAGTCTCTCAAAGTGTGGTCTAAATTCTCGGTGAAAAAAAAAGATGGTACTGTTCTTAATTTACGCATAGTAGACATGCCTAAATATCTTAATGAAGAAGTTATAAATCTGTACACAAATCATTTTGTGAAAGAGGAGAACACTTTTATAGCTGCTGGTAAGTTGATTGAATTTTGATTATAATGTTATTATGTTTTATAGTGTGTCAGTGAATCTATAATCTTAAATTCACTGACAGACAACGCACTAAGCCGCTAGGTCTAGGAGCATGACATTTTGCACAAGCGTTCCTTAGAGTAACGAAAGTGAGCGTCAAGGAAGGATAATTGAAAATTCATCTCATAAAGGAATTCGTCTTAATAAGTTGGATTTATAATAAACTAAATAAACGTAGTTCTTCTTTTTTTCCTTCTATTTTTGTAAACCTGCCTTTTACAATGCATGGCTTAACTATAATGTATCTCATTTTTGTCTATTATTTATATTCCCTGTAAATTAAGAGGTCTGGCTCTTGTGATACAGGAACTCCTAGTACAACAGGAAACTGTTACCATGGATTCAGTACATGATTCTGAATCCCCCTGCGTTGAAATTATACGTCGGTATTTTTTTTTTAACTGCTTTTCCATACATTTTGACCGCGTAGGTATTGCACTTTTCTATGAAACAGCAGATTTTATTTTATATAACCGACGAAAAATTTCAACGCAGGGGGCTTCACAGGGTTCAGAATCATGTACTGAATCCATGGTAACAGTTTTCGCGTCGATGTCCCTGACACGCTATATGTATACCTATAAATTAAGTATTTTCCCACTTGTTAAGTATTTTCTTATGATTTTTTATTTGTTCGAAGGTTTCCTTAAAAATCCAAAGGCAATAGAACAACTACAGGGACCTTTATTACAAGCAACAAATGAAGATGGATTTCACATTGTGATTTGTTGTTTAGACAGCGGTGATGACGAAATTAAGGGCATCGTTGGTGCATCCATGATGGCATTAGTATCGAAATACGATCCACAACCAGAGGTAAGTTATATCGACAATGCCGCACATATTCAAATTAATTGGTATCTTAACTTAAAGAATTTAATATAAATCTCAAAAGGAAAGACCCAAGTGAATATTGTAATATATTGTATCTTTTTTTTTCAGTATGACTTTAAAACGCCAGAAATGCAGAAACTATTTGAAATCATGAACGGCTTGGAAGCTCACTACAATGAAATTAAGGCATTTGATTTAGATCGTTGTTTCAGTGACAGGGGACTCTTTGTCTGTCCCGAGTACAGAGGGCTTGGTATTGCGCAAGAGCTCCTCAAAGTCAGGTTAGTAACTGTTTCAGTAATAAAAATAATAACCCCATCATCGTATCTCTACGTTGATGTCTTGGTGGGGCTCGCACGCTTCTGCACCCTAGGTCTGTGCCAGTAGAGTTTATTTTGCTGAAACAGGTCTATGATGAGGAGCCAAATCAAGACAGATACATAAACCCGCAGGGCAACATGTGGCGAGCTGTTGGGCAGTAGCGAACCTGCGGTATCTATCTCCCGGAAGATAGGTTACTATGGATACGGTATCTATCTCTTGTTCCTCACCTCTGGGTTGCCTTTATTGACCGGTTGGAGTGAGCACTGATGAAGAACAGAGCTCTCACCTTACCACATTAGATCTTGACCGTACTTCTGGGATTGTCCTGATGGCCGTGGACTGCCTCTCGACTCCTCATAAGCACCTCAGAACATGTTGCCCCCTTGTCTTCACTTTCACTTTATTGCCATATCCTGTAATAGTCCTACACCAACCGGGGGTTATCGTTGGGTGCACTTGCGAACAGGGATAATCACCGGTTGGTGCCTCATTACATTAAAAACGTGTAACGGACCTCTGCCAGTTAGCTTCGGCTCCTCGTGCGCCTTCTAAAGGTCCGGGACTTCAGGGTCCCGAGATATATCAGAGACGAGAAAAAAAAATACTTGCCTATTATTTTGCCTCTGCAGGGCAAAAGCCGTTGGCGATTTCAGACGTATATTATCCTACTAATATTGTAAATGTGAAAGTTGAACGGATTTGGATGAAATTTGGAACACAGGTAGTTCATAGCCTGGATTAACATAAAGGATACTTTTTATCTCGGTAGCACGTTTCCGTGGGATAATTTACGACTTTCCCGCGGGCGAAACCGCTGGTAAATGCTAGTTTATTACGAGTAATAAGTGTATCATTCAGGGTAATCAAACAGTATAAATGATATGATATTTTAATTTTTTTACATATTTTTTCAGGCGACTGATATGCAAAGAAAACGGAATACCTATAAACGGAGCCTGGATGACGTCATATGGCACGCAGAAAGCTGCAGAGCGCGATGGATGGGAGACTGTCTGCGAGCTCACATATGAAGATCTAACAAAAAACTTTGGAATTCAATTCGGCAAAAATCCTCCTTCTTCTAAATTCATGATTGCTAGAATACAACTTTGAAATTTATTTTATTGCTAAAGGCCTGGATAGTTTTCACTACCTGTGTGCTTTGATGGATATTTTATATTTTTTTATTAGTAACAACGTAACGGGGCAGGTCGGATCCCGCGACATTAGTCTTGTGGTTGCAAGTGCTACTGCTGAAGTCCGGGGTTGGATTCCCAGGTCGTGTAAAGTGTTATTAAGTTTTTTCACCTGGAATTTCTAAGTAGCAGCCCAGAGTCTGGATTTGTGCCCGGTTGATAGTAATAGGCTCGCTCTCTATTACAAGGGACTTAAACATAACTGGCGAAATGTGGTTGTAGGTACTACAGGTACACCTCTGCCTTACTCTTCGGAGAAACAAGGCGTGATGTTATGTTATGTCCCGTTACAGCACAAATCCGTTTTTTATAAACATGACTGAATTCCAAAGTATTTTGTAAAAAATACTTTGGAATTCAGTAAATATCAAGAATACATATGTGGGTTTCGCACTCGAGATTTTCAACTTGTTCGATAAAATTCTTTATCGAACGAAAAAAAAATGAGTTTATTTGTCACAGAAACACGTGCATAAAAAAGAAGATAATAAAATCATTTGAACAAAAAAATAAAACACAATAGATTTAAATACAATAACGAGCACAAAACAGAAATAGTCGACGGCTGCTGGCACGTCATGACAGTGACAAGAAGGCTACCACTCAGCATGATGCTGCGTGGTAGGGATTCACACACACACACACACAGCACAGCGCTGATTTTAAATGGTCACCCGAAAAAGACGTACGGAAACCAAGTCAGGTTTAATGAATTATAGATAAAGATATAAAATAAAATAAACAGTACTTACAATATATACAGATAAGGAATTGGTAGTCAGAGTCTTAAAAATAATTCTGGCCAATGGTCTGATATGCCAAAAGCTGCGAATCGTTACACTATTTCTGTTAACGTGTTTCTGTAGTTCTACATTGTATGAACTACTTTGCCTTGCATATTTTAAAATGGATACAAGTTGTCTTTCACAGTCTACTGGTGCCTAATGAGATGTCTTCAGCGAGTCTACGTAAACAAAGCTTACGAAGTACGTCAACGACTATAACTTAGTAGGTACAAGATACATATTTTATAGGTACAACGTGGAAAAATTGTCTTTTAGGCTTCATAAAATATTTCACAGAAAAAGCGTTTTCTTATCATGAAGTTGCTATAGCTCGCCTAAATGGAGTCCTTAAATTAAAGTTACGAAAGGGTCCAAAATCCGTAAAAGTATGGACTGAATCTTGATTCCCGGGAATAAAATTAATGACATCAAAGTCAAAGTCAAAGTAAAATTATTTATTTCAAATAGGCCCTTGCAAGTCACTTTTGAACGTCAAAAATTACAAAAAATTGAATTGATTCTAGTCGCCCCTTCCAAAAGGTAGTTTTCGTATGGAGAAGAATGGGCAAGAAACTCCACCGTTACGCTTTTAAAATGTTTTACAATATTTTGTATATGTAGGTAAATTAGTTATATAATTATATGTGAAGACGATGCATCTAAAAAAAAAAAAAAAAATAACTGTACCACAATAGGTAAAAATAATTTTCAAAAGAAAGCAAAACAAGATAAATTAATTACTTATGTGATAGATACATGGTTCTCACATATTTACAAACATTGTAAAAGTAGACGATTTTCCAAAAAAGTTACAATTAATAAGTCAGTGTGTGAGGAAGTAATCACAGAATGTAAAATCGATGTCATATAATAAAATATAATAATTTATACAACTTAAATTAGCAACCAGTTTGATTTTGTCTAGATTCTAGATTATCCTATGGAGCTGAACCAGCATTTTTCCAAGCATTCTTATCTTGGATATCATCCTCTAATTTGTAATATGCTTGTTTACAAAGTGTATTTCTTATTAGGGGTTTTAAATTTTGTTTCATTTAATTGTAAAATATCACAGGGTATTTTGTTGTAACATTTAACACACATATCATCATGCCTGTAATATTAGAAGGGCTAGGCAGACTCTGCATTATAGTACACCCATATTTCGCCAGTTATGTTCAAGTTCCAAGTAATAGGGGGCGAATACCGGGAATCTAACTCTGAAATCTGGCGACCAACCGATTATCTTTTAAGGTTAAAGTTCGCGACCACATTCGCAAGAAGCTGGCAGTATCATCACAACGGTAATGTTATCTCATTGATTGTCTTAGTTGTCTTAGTATATTTATGTGTATTTATTTCTACTTATATTTATATATAATTAGGTGAATATATTATATTTATAGTTTTAATAGGTGTACTTTCTGAGTTTATCTTGGACATTACTTACATCGGTGAAGGAAAACATCGTGAGGAAATCTGGACGTATAGTTAATATAAGTCTGAAATCACCAACCCGTCTTGAGCAAGCGTGGTGATCAATGCTCGTGCCTTCTCTGTATGAGAAGAGGCCTTTGCCCAGCAGTGGGACAGTAACAGGCTGGTATTATTATTATTATAATAGGTATATGTATATCTTTCTTTATACGAGTATTTAAATAAATATTTATTCCTCAATTCTCGCTATTGCATCTACCACTGTTTGTTCTGCATCACCCAAAGGTTGAATGGTAGAAAATGCCTATGGCATTAAGTCCGCCTCTGTACATTTGTGCTTGAAGTATTAAATAAATAAATCTAAAGGTGAAAATCAGTATCAAGCCTTGAGGGAACTTGGGCCTTGATATTTCTCGATGGCATGTGAAACCAAGTCAGAATGCCATGGGCGGGCGGCTTTAAAAAACTGACACCAGGTTAGTCACTAACCACACGAAAAGAAGAAGAAGGGAACTTAAAAATCTTTATCTATAAACGTTGCTTAAAGTTAAGTAATGATTATAAAGAAAAGAAAGAAGAAAGAAAATAAATTTATTTGACTCAGGTTAAGGCACAAAACAAAACACTTTTCATTCCACTATTCACTATATTATACTATACACAATAAACAGCCGTAATGTAAATAATTATTTTTGCCGGTGTCGGCGTCTGCGTCTCTTTACTTGTCAATACGATGCCATAGAGTACCACAGATACTAAAGGCAAGACAAGTAACTGATGTTACGTCTGATGCAGACACGCGGATTACATAATATTTCACTCTTCATTGTATTTCACACTCCTTTTTATTTTTATTTTTTATTATATTTATTTGTCTGTATCTATCCGTGACATCACTGCGGGCCCTATCAGAATACCAGCGCTGTGACATTTTTATTTATTTTTAAATGTCGCGGCATCATGCTGAGATAGGAGCCTTTTGGCCTCGTACAGGACTTCCTTCTTTTTATGTTACTGTTACTTTGTTTTTTATTGTTTTTGTTTTTTTCCTGTGCGAGTCACAATAAATACTTTTTCTTTCTTTCTTTCTTTGCACACAATATTCACACAAGAACAAAAAAAACAGAAAAAATAAAGATAACTTAAAATAATATTGTGTGCCTCACGGCTGCGCCAAATAGGTTCAGCATAAATGCCAGACAACTAGTGCCTGACGCTGGTTTTCAACTGAACCTTATGTTACGAGGACGTCTTACGGATGTAAATCAGTTTTATAGTGTGTATGTATTCTATATTTAAATACAATTAAGCAGATATGTGTAGCAAATAATATTAACTCGATCAGATATTTGTTAAAAAATAATTATAAGTAATTATAACAAAAAAGCACTTTAAAAGGAATGAAATAAAATGGTATGGTTGCACAAGAAACAATGTCAACAACAACAACACAACAATGTGATTAGTGTTCTCTTAACCCAGCGTCTCTTTAATAAAAATAAATAAAACCCCATACTTTTAAATTATTTACTATAATACCTATATTATTTTAATTATTTGAAATAAGAAAACAGTCTCGCGTGTGTATTCAGTTGTTCACCAACTTTTTCTACTTTGAGTTACACACGTCCTGAATTTGCGACTCTCGGGTAAACATGTTTACTCGGAGTGGTAAATACATTGATGTAAATCAATCAATGGGTAAATATCATTAATTCCTGTAAGATATTTTCAAACCTGTCTATTTTTGTTATCAACTTTATATAAAATTAATTTTAGTAGGTTTCACACTATTATGGTTTACCATTAGACAAGAACGTAGTTAGTCCTTCATCTGCCTCGCCTTTTCTCAACTACGTTGGGGTCGGCTTCCAGTCTAACCGAATTCAGCTGAATACCAGTATTTTACATGGAGCGACTCCATATCTGACCTCCACAACCCAGTAACTGGGTGATATGATACCACTTGGTAAGACTAATTGTCAGACTTTCGGGCTTCTGACGACCCGTAACAACTGTCAAAGATCCACGAATGACAGCCGGGACCAACGGCTTAACTTGCTTTCCGAGGCACGGAAAAAAGTATATAAATATGGTCACCCATTCACGGTCCAACCGCGGCAAGAGTAACTTTACCTGCACGATCGACTCGTGCGGCTGTCATTATTAAAGTAGGTCCGTACACAGGTACACGAAATAAGTTCGTGGATATCCCATATTATAATTTTATTAATTTTAATATAGTTTTAGAATAAGGCCGTGGAATTTACTAGTTACTGGTAAATATTACATAAGAACATTGACCGCTGTAAACATACGTTTAGAAGTATATAATATGTGAGTAGTGAAATGCTCTGAATATTTCTTCAAGGGTAGTATATAATTTAGTAAAATCAGTAGATTTTAGTTTTAGAACAGCAGGTATCTTACTGACATAAATTTTAGAAGTAAAACAAGCTTGTTTTATTTCTACAAATGTAAAACTAAAATCTGCAGATCTTACTTAATTAAATATTAGGTACAAAACCCTTTTTTTTTTTTTTTTTGAGGTTGGGAAATTATCAAATAACTTCTCCCGCTCTGGTTGGAGCGGGAGGGTGTGACAGACTTTTACTGACTAAAACCCACCCGTGTTCCTTCCGTTGCCAATGTGCCGGGGCCGCGATATCACTTTCGGACAAACCCATTGCAGGCATTGGTCCTTACGGACCCCGTCAGTTGGTGCTGACATCTCTTTGGGGCGCGTGTGGAACACAATGCGCCATCGACCCGGGCCTGGTCCTTATCGGACGGCGAGTTTCCCATTGGTCACCGTCCGCAAGCCCGCGCCTGCGGTGGCCGGAAGTCGGCTCGTGACTCCCGACGCCCGGGGCGTCTCCTGCGGCGACTAGGGGCGCGAGGGCGTGCAGCTTGCATTTCCCTCGCGCGCTCCGCCTCCTCCTTCGCGAGCATTACTGCTTCGCAGAAGGAGGTGACGGCCTCCCATGCACTCTCGCTCCGAACCATGGGCTGAACCAGGGCCGGACGCGAGAGATCGCCTCCGCCAATCGCCTCCTTGAGGACATGGCGGTGCTCCGCCCAAGCAGGGCAGACCTCCACCGTATGCTTCACCGTGTCCTCCGGGCGATCCACACAGTGGTGACACCCGGGCGTTTCCTCCCGCCTTATACGGAACAGGAACCTCCCGAAACAGCCGTGTCCGGTGAGGACCGGCGTCAGGCGGAAGGTGAGGACGCCGTGGCGCCTCTCTAGCCACTCCTCAAAGAGGGGACTTATCGCCAAAATTGTGGCGTGCCCATACTACCTACCCCTGAAAGAATATTCAGAGCATTTCACTACTCACATATTATATACTTCTAAACGTATGTTTACAGCGGTCAATGTTCTTATGTAATATTTACCAGTAACTAGTAAATTCCACGGCCTTATTCTAAAACTATATTAAAATTAAAACCGGAAGTATGTAATTTTTTAAATTCATTTTTAGCGATTTTTTGAGATACTTGTCTTTGCTGTCAGACCTGGGTAAATTTTCAATGGGAGATGAGACTTCTCCTTTAAAAAACCCCCGATACAAACATTTCCTCATTTTTCTTTCCTACTTCATCACCAGACCCTGTTCATCATCTATCGATAACCTATCATTGAGAATATTCCAATGAGCCAAAACACGATACCTGCCTGTGCTGTAAGTTGGTAAGGGAGTTGAGTATCCTGCAAAGTCCAGGTGATGCTGCAGCATCAGTTCAAGGTACTTCTCATATAATTGAAGTAACAGAATACCAAATTTCAAACCGATCAGACCTGTGGAAGACTCTCACATCCATTCATCAACTAGAGCTGATAATCTTCAAACGGTCGAACCAATTTTGATAAACATGTTTAAGAACCATCGCTAGAAAACCTGCTTTCAATAAAAAAATAGACGCGGTCCACTCGTTTAAGAGCTACAGTGCCACAGACAGACAAACACACATAGCGGTCAAACTTATAACACCCCTCTTTTTGCGTCGGGGTTAAAAATATGACTAAAAGCACTCCTACACATTCTGTTTTTCCGATCAGCACAAAAACAGTCACATCTCACTGTACTATGATAGCTTTATGAGAACTTTTATTCGTAATCGTAATCATAAATTCCTGCAGCCCTCGACATTTACTTCTATTCCTAGTTATTTTACGATACGTTTCCTAGAACTCCCTCGGGATGTCGCAGTGCCAATATAAACAAATAAATTCCCGAGATAACATCATCCTAGTTACAAACTCGTTACCAAGAATCGTTCATGTCTCTACTGTTTTCTTAACCATGGTCGGTGAACGGTTTAGTTAATACTTTTGAACCAAGAGCTCATAATCATAACTTGACTATTCTTTGTGTTTGTTTTTTGGGAAAGCCCAACATTATTGCCAATAACTACGGAGAGATGACGCCAAACGTCGCTACAAAGCTGGGGTTCCTAAGACTACAGTGGCCGCCACATAGCGTCCGCACTTTACCGGTGAATGACATCACTAAAACGTTATTTATGAAAGTAAGGTTTTTGGCACCGTACAGTCAAACCCCGGTACCATCATTTTCATGATGGCCGTGACTGTGGCCGTTATGTGGTGGCCACCCCTCGTCTTGGAAATCGAAACACTAAGATCACAGATTCAGTAATACTATTATGTACATGCAACCTGTGAAAGCGTAGAAAAGTGTTCGAAAGTGCAGTTGATCAAGAGATTTAATCATTATGTAATACTAAGTAAACTACTATGTCTGCCTAGTTAAGGTAGTGAACAAACGTGTGGACAAACTAGTCTATCGCGTGAAAAAAGTATCTTAACAAGTGAACAAATTAGCCTAACGACTGGACCAACTGCTGCAAAGCATAGCGATAGGAAAAATTTGCTTAACTATTTGAAAGACGTCGGATTGGTCACGGCTGACGTCGAGACCAATCTCATCAACTTGAATCACACGTCACATATGTCCATATTATGAAACTCGGTCTCGGTTTCATGTACACCTACTCCTGTATTTTTAGGCTCTGAAAGTACGGCCATTTTGTACGGCGCCTGCACTCGATGGGCGCAATTACGTCACGCACCGTCTCTAACGGCTCACTCGGTGTTACCTAGCATGTGTTATGGAGTCGTCGACCTATTGCGAGCCTCAGGTAGATATGGACTTATGAATATTTTGTATAGTCTTATTGATGATATACTTTTATGTATAATAATATAATGTAGGAAAGTCAGGAGATGTTCCTGTTGGCTTCATGTTGGATTACTTGAAAGTTTTATGCCATCAGAAACTAAGTGGATTACAGGGGTTTATGCAATGTGATCAACATTACATACCTAACCCCAAGTTCAGGACTCAGCCTGACAAACAGATAATTATAA
Organism: Agrochola lota; assembly: GCA_947364205.1. Classification (NCBI taxonomy): domain Eukaryota; kingdom Metazoa; phylum Arthropoda; class Insecta; order Lepidoptera; family Noctuidae; genus Agrochola; species Agrochola lota. The sequence continues at coordinate 7,167,322 of OX376223.1, read as the reverse complement.
TAATCATCTTTTATTTACCTATATTAACTAAGGTAGTTATCTCCAGTACATAGTCAGCCCTCTCTTTGTTTGAATGTGGATAAATATTTGTGTAGCTATCCAACGTAATGAGCATATAGATAAGATAGTCCGTTTATTGATACCTATTAATATTCAAATAAAACAATCGTATATATGAAAATGACTTTTACTAGTTAAGCTTTAAGAGATATTATCCGTGGTAAAAAATATATTTACCAACAAATATATCTTTGATAACGTTGTGTAATGTTTAGTATGATATATAAAACTATAGAGGACACTGGTGTGTCGGACATTAATTTGATAAGTTTGTTAAAAATGTCTAATTCTCCAAAAGTGTGGTCTAAATTCTCAGCGACTAATAACAGTGGTGCTGCTGTTAATTTTCGCATAGTAGATTTGCCAAAAGAACGTTATGGAGACTTCTTGGAACAGTACATGAATTGCTTTGCGAAAGAAGAGTCTACATTCAAAGCTTCAGGTACGACTATTTTAGAACCGACCTTCTCTGTGCTCGTGATTATACAACAAGTTTTAAAAAAATCTTTACGATTCGTGAGGGTGATGTTATTATTAGGTATTGTACTGAGAGTATATTTATGTTGTAATATTCAGGAAAAAATAAAATGTAGGTATATAAATTGTTTTTGAGAATTAGTTTATAATAAAAAATTGGAATTTTACCGGGTGTATTTATGACACGGGACGTCGTTTAGCGGGTCTACAGGTTATATACAACTAATGACCGCACTGAAAATTTTAATTTTTTTTATGGATTTGGGGTAAATTTGGTACAAAAAATGTGAATTTTAAATAGCAAATACTTTTTTATTTTCAATAATAATATTTAAAAAAATAGTTTTTGGTAATGTTTTTGCAGTACCTGTGTGCTCCTTTCGGATCGGATAGGTTTTTTGTTACATATTATATATCTATTTTGTTTTTGGAACGATTTTTTTAAAGTGTCCCTCGTACAGACTGGCGCGACGCGACACCGGTAATTGTTCTAGCGTGAAGTTTTCTTAGAAATTGTTTTGAGTCGCGTCGCACTGTCGGGTCGCGCCAGTCTGCACGTGGCTTAAAGCGGCTTGCGATAGGATTTGACTGGTAGAAACCATCACGAAAGGAAAAAGCGTTATTCCATGCGACTTTATCTCTCTATTATTAAAAATACATAGAGATAGAGAAAGTATGGATCTAATACCGTCGGTGGGTAAAACTAAAATAATGCGACCTAAACGAAACTTATAAAAGAAAAAAGGGTCAAACGTTTTTGTTTTTGTTGGCTGGTTTAACAGCCATCCGGGAGACCCGCATGGGCTGCCTGCCGTAAGACCCGTACGGGTAGCGCCCGCAGTGGTCTGAAATAAGGGAGTAGTACGATACGTTGTACGGGCTCTACCCGGAGCTGGTCGCGTATGGACCAATCTGCGTTGCTGTGAAACAATGTTCTAGCGCCTCACGTGTGTCTCCGTTCCGGGAGCCCGCACGGGGCCCCCGGACAGCTGTGAAAATCATACGTGAGAAGGAACTTCGTTCCTGACGGTAATCCGGACCGCACATGTTTTTATTTTTCTTTATTATTCGAGTAAACTGATCTGTTTGTATGCACGCGTGTCTGTGACAAATTAACCTATGTGTCTTTTTTTCTCTCAAGTACCAAACTATGTAAAAGATAAAGTATTACAGCCAACTGCAAATTAGTAGTAACACTTGCACAACAAAAATCCCCCTAAGTGCCACGACACAAAGGCGCTTTCAATGCCAAATTCATTCCATTAATGTGTTGTTGACGATACCACAATATCCATTATGGGAACAACCACTAGCTTAAAAATTTCAAAGGATTTGACGTGATCAAGTCAGTTTAGAACCGCATGATAAACACTATAAGAATAAATTTTGTTTAAGGAATACCAAAAAGTGCAGAAGCCATGGAAGAACTCAGACAACGTATACTGAAAAGGAGAGATGATGGAGTAACTCACACAGTGATTTGTTGTTTAGACCACGATGATGACGAGATAAAAGACATCATTGGAGCGTCTGTAATGATGTTAGGTACACCAGAGGAGGTGATACAAGAAAAGGTACTTAAACATAAAAGAAAATGGTGTAAATTAGAAAAGTCGTGATGTGGCAGAGATTAAACCGGAGAGATTACATTCAAAATACTAGTTCTGCGAACAATAGAATTCACGAGCATATACTTTTTTGCAACAATTAATATAGGTACCACTAATTTTATGTAAAACGGGATATTTAAAAACAAAAAAAACATGGTAAATATCCCGTTTTTAATAACTTTAGTAGTAAAAATAAGCTACATTACACGTAACAAAACTCAGTCACATAAAATGTTCAACGGGACCTAACCATTTGGCGAGCGACAACGACAGCACGTTTTAGCGGTGTACAGTAGCGCCATCTAGTGACTTTATTGTAAAACTAACATTAATATTAGTTTTAACGTCTCCTTTTAGAGAAATCTGAATTACTTTTTCAGAATTCAGATTCAGAAAATAATTTGCAGAATTCCCTAGTTTTGTGATGTTGTGGTTGGTGGTTCCACACCCTAAAATAGCAAAAAGTTGGCAAAACCTTTCAAAAAAAAAAAAGAACCATCGACATCGGATCTCATAAGGAGATATCCAGTAGCCCCTGTTTGGAGAAAGTACCGCTCCAATCAAAAATCCCCGACGACAAAAAAATCTATAAAGATGTAAATTTTGTATACCAAGTTTCATCCAGATCGGTTATAAAATACGACTTGTAGAGGTGTACCAACAAACTGACAGAAGAAAACAAATTTTGCCAGACTTGGCGAAAAGGGGGGATTTCGTTTGTATGACAAATCTTATTCCTTGAGTTAATAATAATAAACTTAAGACTTGGTTGAAAAAGTACTAGGCTTACATGAATTCACGATAGTATTGGGTTCCCACTTATGAAATTGGCGTTTTTTCTCACAAATAGAGAATCTCGTCAGTTCTATGATTTAAAATATTCATCAATTGCTTGGTGTTATATCGAATAATGACCATCATAGACAAACATAAAAATACCTTAAAATTACTCCTCATTTTGTTAGCAGAAATTACCACTATTTGTTAAAACTAATAGTGGTAATTTCTGCTAATAATAATGACCATCATAGACTTAGTTTTCTAAACATAAAAACACCTTAAAATTATTCCTCATTTTGTTAGCAGAAATGACCACTATTTGTTTTAACTTAGCCAAAACTTATTTTTGTCGCTTAATCTAAGTGACATTTTACGTTATCTTAGTTTTTAAATATTAGTGCATAAAAGTTTTAAAACATTAGTGTTCATGGTTGTTATTATATAAATCAAGAAAATGTTAGTAAGAAAAATGCAAGTTCTTCAAAATTCTCCATACAAAATGAAATGCTGATTTCATAGGTCCACCTAATATTCAATCATTATGTTATGGTACTAATATGATTTGGATGAGGCAGACAGATTGTTTATAACCTGAATTAACATTTTTTTTGATAGACTATTCGAGCTGTAGGTATGGCCTTAAGCCTTATATTAACACGGAAACTTTTAATAAGTATGTTGCTACTTACTCTAGAACTTTTGAGAACACTTGTAAGACAGCTAAAGCTTTATATATTAGCAACAAGGTTAAGTCAGCAGACAATAAAATACAGACGTTTGGGAAAATTATCAATAATGAAACGAACAGGAATAAAAAGCATAATTCTGACTGCACACTGGAGACGTCATGTGATGGTCTCGTTTGCGATAGCAAAAAAGTTACTCAAGAATTTGTAAATTTCTTTACCAGTATTCCACTTAAAGCCACTGAAGCCTTAAATTCCTCGCCCTCGCTCTCTTTTGATTTAGTAAGGGCGAACGTTTCAGCTTGCCCGATTGAATGGGACTTTAAGCATATTAACCCTATAACAGTAATAAAAGCTTTTAAGCAAATTAAGATCAAAGTAACCGAAGATCTTTGGGGAATGTCCATTAAAGTCTGTACTTCCATAATTGAGACCTTGATAATTGAGCGCCTTACTTAGCCTTAATTTTTAATTTGTGTGTGGAGGAAGGAGTCTTCCCGGATTTAATGAAATACAGTAAAGTAATACCACTTTTTAAATCCGGGGACAGTAAAGACACCAATAATAATAGACCCGAGTCCGTGTTGCCATTTTTCAGCAAGGTGTTTGAAAAGGTAATGCTTAATCAAATGCTCAATCATTTTAACAAAAATAAAATCCTTCATGATCAACAGTATGGTTTCACCAAAGGATGTTGTACGACCGACGCCGGTGTAACCTTATTAAGGCATATTTTTTGCGCGTGGAAAGAGGCCCAAGACGCCATAGGAATCTTTTGTGACCTCTCCAAGGCATTTCATTGCGTCGATCACGAAACCTTACTCTTGAAACTTGAGCATTACAGAATTGAAAAATTTACGCTCAAGTTAGTAAAATCTTATTTAAATGATAGACAACAGAAAGTCCAAATAAACGGTATCAATTCACAAGCTTTAAAAGTAAAAATGGCTGTGCCACAAGGCTTGATATTGGGTTCATTCCTCTTTTTAGTTAGTTTATATCAATGATCTACTCCATTTATTAAAAAATCAACCACAAATGGTGTTATTTGCTGACGATACTTCCTTAATTTTTAATAAATTAAGATATACGTGCTACAAATTTTAGCGACGTAAATAACGCCCTACTGCAGGTCCAAAGTTAGTTCCCTGCTAATAATTTAGTATTAAATGGAAAAAAAACTAAGTGCATAAAATTTTCTTTACTAAATGTCTAAAGTAGTGATTGTAAGATAGTATAGAATCAAGAGAAACTAGTATTCGTCGATAAAACTGTTTTCCTAGGGATCATGCTCGACTCAAGGTTACAATGGGGTCCTCATTTAACATCTCTTGCAGGACGGCTAAGTTCAGCAGCATATGCTGTCAGAAAAATCCGTCAATTTACTGATGTAGATACCGCGAAAAGTAACTAAAATAGACCAGCCGTCTATTTTAGTTACTTTCATAGTATCATGTCTTACGGTATTTTACTGTGGGGACGGGCTACAGACATCGAGTCTATTTTATTCTGCAGAAAAGAGCGATCAGAGCCATGTATTATCTCCGCAGGCGTGACTCTCTAAGGGAACTGTTTAAGGATATTAACATCATGACGGTACCTTGTTAATATATCTATGAAAACATCTTGCACACAAGAAAAAATGTACATCTTTTTAGTAAAAAAGGTTATAGGCATAATTATAGTACAAGAAATAGGGACCTATTAGTTCAACCAGGTTTCAGACTGGCTAAAGTGGACTCATCTTTCATGGGATACTGTTTAAAATGTTTCAATAAAATTCCTCCCCACATATTCGTACTTCAACTGAATGAGACGAAATTCAAATCTTGTATAAAACGCACACTATGCAGGCAGGCCTATATTATAAGTTGGGGGATTATATCGCTGATAAAAATGCTTGGCTCAATGCTGGTCCTGCTCCACAACCACAACTATTTGACTTACATTTGAAAATACTGTTGGAGCTGCTGAAGATTTTAAGACCATCTTTGCATTATATAAAATCAATTTCCTTTGTATTATTTAATTTCAGAACACAATGTGAGTACTATGTACTAAAAAGCTAACATTTACCGGGTAATACGTCTTTTATTGACTTGAATGTGCCCTGGTGGCTGTGAGTATGTCATGCTCACTCAGATGTCTCGCTGATGGTGGCGCGTTTGTTGGATCATTTAGCTCCCTTCAAAATGGTTGACCTGAATGGTGCTAATCCATGCGTCATGTTCGTGAACGGGCGCCGTCAGTTGGGACTGGTCAACTCTTAGCTGCCTTGACTGATTAATATTTTTGAATTGTTCTTTGTTTTATTTTTTTATTACGGACGCTTCTAACGTGCACGTCTTTCTACATTGTTCTCATTTGTTTAATTTGAACATGAAAGATGTAACCAATATTTTGTAACAATTTATTGAAAAGAGTGTCCGTGGAGTTTCTTGCCCGTTCTTCTCCATAGGTACCTACTACGCTTAGGAAGGGGCAACTAGCTTCATATTTCTGGCTGACCGATTCCTTGACAATTCAAAAGTGCCTGTAAATGGTTTAATTGAAATAAATGCTTTGAGTTTGAGGGTATCCCGGTAGTACGTTTCCATGGGATAATTTCCGAATTCCACGCGAGCGAAGTCGCAGGAAAAAGCTAGTTATGTATATTATAAAATATTATTTACTGGAACTCAGGCCTTCTCTCAGTGAGAAGGAGTGGGCCATAATCTACCACGCGGACCCAGTGCGGTTTAATAGATGTCACGTGTCTTCGAATTTTTGGTTCTAGGACGTGCCAGTTTCCTGACGATGTTTTTCTTCACCGTTTACAAATTCAAATTTCAAATTTAAATTCAAAATCATTTTCAGATGATCTTAACGTTTAAAATGTGCAAATTCTTAGCCTAATTTTTGAATACTCATTGTTTTTGATTGTAATATTGTGTTACAGATACAGTTAAAACCAAAAACAGAAGCATTAAAAAAAATGTCTGAAGTATATGGTGGTATGTTATCTGAATGCGATAGCATAAAGGAATTTAATCTGGAACGATACTTCATTGACCGAGCCGTCTTCGTGCGTCCTGATTATAGAGGACTTGGAATTGCGCAGGAGTTCCTTAGAGTCAGGTCAGTAACCACACCGATCTTCTTAATCGTATCAAGTTATCTATACCATACAAATATTATAAAGAGGGTATAATGTTCGGAACTGCTGATCTGATTCCAAAAATTCTTTCACTAATGAGAAGCTACAGTATTGTCAAAGAATATATTTTATTTTTAAAACATGTAAATTCTACTTATATTTGTTTTGGATCAAAACTCAGCTTCGTTGACAGCGCTAACCTTAGCCGCGGTCTCAGCAAGTCTTTGATAGTGCTGATGCTAATGAACAACGAGCAGGATAAGATTTACCTAATTCATCCACTGCTCCATAGTAGCATTATGACTCATCGGAGTATTCCTGGATCCTTAGCTGGTCCAAGATTTTCAAGTGAGAAGGCAGTTTTTGGCTCGCTCGGAGTTTTATTGCAAACACTGATCTAAGGAGATTTAATTGTGTTCAGTAGCACCGCCGTATGTTAAATGCTGTTTTCTTTAAATTCATAATTTAAAAAGAAACTCAGCATTTATTTCAATTGAAACCTATTACAGGCACTTTTGAATTATCCAAGGAGTTGGACAGTCAGAATGATAAAGTTGCCCATTCCACAGCGTAGTTAGTTTATATATGGAAAGGAACTGGCAAGAAATTCCATGGAGACAGAGATAAATACCTCTGTTTCTTCTTTCACCAGCTAACATGCGTAACGTGACTTGACCAGCGGTGCTTTTCTATAAAAATCTTAATGTGAAAACTGAGCTTGAAGTGAGGCAATCCCTAGCACCAGGTGGAATGACAGCTAACATTAGCAGCGTTTATACTGAAACTGGGCAACGTCGCAAATAGATGTTAAATATTTCGCTGTTTTGATTAATTTAGCTATATTATACTATATTAGTGTATGCAATAGCATAGCAATCATGTCATTTCGTTTAAAATAGGTTTTTATTTTTATTATTAATTTATTCATATTTTATATACTTAGATTTCTTTTTTTCTATTTTGTGATTGTGAGAACGCTGAAGGCTTAGTAAACTGTAGATTTATTGACCATCTTCTATTTTGTTCAGTACCTAGTACTTGTTGAAAGACCTACACTGTCCTCCCATACCTATTAATACTGATATTTGAAAATATTGTAAAAAAATAATTATTTTTAAAAGAGTAACCGTGGAGTTTCTTGCCGGCTCTTCTCAATAGGAAACGACCAATTGGAACCGTGCCCTAGCTTCTGGCGTTTCATAAGTGCCCTTGTGGGTTTAAGTGAAATAAAATATTTTGAATTTTGAATTGATTTTTTTTTAATGTTTTAAGCTCACTTCACCGAAATTTACACCATGAGATTTTTCCTGTCCTTTCGTTGGACTGGTATTGTTCGTCGAGTCGTTGTGTTATACGATTACTGACAAATGCTTGCACGGACTGGACATGTCCACTCCAATCTGTGTGGTTCTTTCCTCAAAATAACATTTCAGACGCTAATCTACATGGTCCTCATATAATCTGACCAATATTATGTCTGGACTTTCAAAGAGACGTTGACCCCTGAGTTATCTTCGCCATTTCTTCTCAGGGGTAGTCGGATAGGAAATATCAACTCCATCTGGCTTTTTTTTAATATGACGTGTAAAAGTGATTCCGATATCCTATTTACAGAATAAACAATTTCATTTCATTTCACAAAATGGAACGGCTGGCTGTCAAAATCAGGGTGATGAATGATCAGTGTTATCAAAATTATATGGTTTCAGGCGAATGATATGTAAAGAATACGGAGTACCAATGCATGGAGCCTGGATGACCTCATATGGCACGCAGAAAGCAGCTGAGCGCGATGGATGGGAGACTGTCTACGAGATCCAATATGAAGAGTATGGGAAAAAATGTGGGGTGACCTTCGAAAATGCACCTCCTTCTTGTAAATTTATGGTTGCCAGGATACCTTTATCCTAAGTTCATTTATATGACTTTTGTATGCAAAGCACCCTTTTAAATACTGTGAATTTTAAACTGTCTTACAGACGAAGGTTTAATGAACCATGAAGGTATAAGTTACCCTCCTTTTGTGCTTGACCGCAGTCGGGTAAAAATTCACCGTGTATTATTTAAATAAATAAATAACAATATTTTTAGTTAGTCTTTTTAGTGAGTATTTGTTTAATTAAATTATACTTTTATACAAATCCTGCTTTTATTGTTAAATATTTAATTACATAAATACGTACATAAACTCACGCATTCTTCCCATGGGAGTAGGCAGAAACTACGGAACGCCACCCGCTACGAATAAATAAATCCTCAATTACTCTAGGATTAAATAAATCTGCAGAAGGAAAGAAAGAAAGAAATGTTTCACATTCAATAATGAGAAAACTTTTACTGTCAAAGTTCATGTATTAGACAAGTAATTATTATATGTAACTGTATAATTACGAAGGCTTCATATCATAACAACATCTATTAAAAGGGTTGTTGTTATTTTAAAAACATCAAATTTTTTGAAAAAAAATCACTAAAGCTACGACATTTCGGACAAAGTCTCCAAAATGAATTAACATTCGGCATTCTGCATTCGGCACTAATTAGATACTGCTGTTGTGGCCCAAATAGTTTATTATTTTCAACGCTCTTCCCCTTTATGGAAACAGCCACACCTCCTGCTCAAAATTGACCAAATTATTCGCAGCACACTAACATTTTAAATGTGGAATTTGACGACTAAACGTGACTACAAGCCACACTGCCCATTCGTTTTGGTGCCCTCGGTGGCCACAAAATGACCAGTTACGCTTACAAAGTCAAAGTCAAAGTCAAACAATTTATTTCAATTAGGCACTTAAAAGGCACTTATGAACGTCAAGTTTACAAAAAATAGAATTGATTCTAGTCGCCCCTTCCAAAAGGTAGTTTTCGTATGGAGAAGAATGGGCAAGAAACTCCACCGTTACTCTTTTAAAATGTTTTCACAATATTTTGCATACATTAATTATATAATTATATGTGAAGACGATGCATCTAGAATAAGATTACTATACCGCGATAGGTAAAAAAGAATGAAAAATAAAGCAATTACAGATAAATTAAATATGTGACAGATACATGGTGCTCACATATTTACAAACATTGTAAAATTATACGATATTCCTAACATTTTAACAAGTAATACTAATAAGTCAGTGTGTGAGTTCAAGAAATCACAGAATGTAAAATCAGTGTTATAAAAAATAACAAATACATAATTTAATAAGCAACCAGTTTGATTTTGTCTAGACTCTAAATTGTCCTATGGAGCAGGACCAGCATGTTTCCAAGCATTCTTATCTTGGATATAATCCTCTAATTTGTAATATGCTTGTTTACAGAGTGTACTTTTAATATGAGTTTTAAATTTTCTTTCATTTAATTGTAATATATCACAAGGTATTTTATTGTAACATTTAACACAGTACCCCATAAAAGATGTATGTACTTTAGATAATCTGAAAAATGGTTGATCTATTTTATCTTTATTTCTAGTATTAAAATTATGTCTATCGCTTATTTTATTAAAGATATGTAGATTTTTTCTTACATACATAATATTTTCATAAATGAATTGGCAAGGTACCGTCATAATATTAATCTTTTTAAATAGCTCCCTGAGAGATTCGCGACGATGTAGATTATAAATGGCTCTGACAGCTCTCTTTTGTAAAATAAAGATGGATTCAATGTCAGCAGCCCGACCCCACAGTAAAATGCCATACGACATAATACTGTGGAAGTAGCTAAAATAGACCAGACGCGCGGTTTCTACATCTGTTAACTGTCGTATCTTTCTAACAGCATAAGCGGCCGAGCTTAGCCGCCCCGCAAGAATTGTTATATGAGGTCCCCATTGTAATTTCTCGTCTAGCGTGATTCCTAGGAAAACGGTTTGATTAATAAATTCTAGTTTTTCTCCATTCAATATGATGTCACATTCGCTACTTCTAACATTAGGTAATTTAAATCTAATGCATTTGGTTTTTTTTTTATTTAGTACCAAATTATTTACCGTAAACCAATCTTGGACTTGAAGAATAGAGCTGTTAACGTCGTCAAGATTTTGTGACCGTCGGTTTATTTTAAATATCAACGATGTGTCATCTGCAAATAACACCATCTTAGGTTGATTTTGAAGTAATTGTGGTAAATCATTAATATAAACTAAAAAAAGGAATGGACCCAATATCGAACCCTGAGGAACGCCCATTGCCATTTCAGACCCCAATGAGTTTACGCCGTTTACTTGAATTTTAACTTTTCTATCTTTCAGGTATGATCTTAGTAAATCAAGAGCTGTATTCCTAATCCCATAGTGCTCAAGTTTCAGCAGAAGTGTTTCATGGTCTACGCAATCGAACGCCTTCGAGAGGTCGCAAAAGATTCCAATGGCATCGTGTGTTACGCGTAAGCTGTTCCGGTCCTCTTCCCACAACAATGAAAAATGTACCGGGATTTTTTTCGCCCCCGTCCTGGTTTGCTCTGAAGTGCCATGCATGACCGACGCGGTGAACGCCTGGAAAGAGGCTTGCCCGGGTAGAGATAGGCCTGGGTTCATGGGCCTATCTGTACCCGGGCATGCCTCTTCCCAGAGGCAGTGGGATGAGCCGCTCTGCAGGTTGGTATAGAATTATCATATTAAATTCCATAAAGTATGTAGTTAGTTGATTGATTGATTGATGAAGTATGTTATTGATGTTATCTATAAAACTGAACACGTTTTTCTTCGAATTCCCTCTTAGAAAAAATTGCACCTGGCCACTCTGATAGCCTCCTCGTGTTTCGTCTCGTTGGATTTGTCCTAACAGGCATTACAGACTAAGGTGGACTCATGGGTCTGATGATGGAGCCGGAAGGTAGCCCTAGAAAATCATCAGCTAAACAAGATAGCCCCGTTGTGTTTGGATTTATGACGTAACAAGTCGTGTGATGAGATTTCAAATTGGTCAAATTAACGAACTAAAAACTTTCATTCCCTAAAACCCCTTAAGGGGATGAATTGGGGATGAATGATGATTGTGGAACTGTTTAAAGATATTACCTAGTTTAAAGTTACTACTGTTTAAAGATAGTACCTTGTCAATATATCTATGAAAACATCACGTACGTTAGGAAAAATCTAAGTCTTTTCAGTAAAAGAGGGGATAGACACAATTATAGCACTAGAAATAGGGACCAATTAGTTCAACCAGGTTTCAGACTGGCTAAAGTAGACTCATCCTTCATGGGGTACTGTTTAAAATGTTACAATAAAATGGGTACCTCCCCACACACTCCAACTGAATGAAACGCAATTTAAATCTTGTATAAAACGCACACTATGCTGCCAAGCATATTATAAGTTGGGGGATTACATCGTTGACAAAAATGCTTGGCTCAACGCTGGTCCAGCTCCACAAGGGCGCATAAACTAATTGATTGGCATTCGAAAATATTGTTGGAGCTGCTGAAGATTGTAAGACTATCTTTAGATTATATAATTACATAGCACATGTGTGAGCACTATGTACCTACTTTAAAGCTACCATTTACTGGGTACGTCTTTCATTGACTTGAATGTGCCCTTGCGGTGCCCTGCATAATTTCAAGCTTTTTGACCAAGATGTTTAGGCTGTGCATTGTCTGTCAGTAAGTGATTTTTTTATTTTTATTAAGGGAACAAGCTGTGTGCCCGAAGGGATTTGCCATCGGCAACTTCTCTGGAATCTTAGGATGAGTTTAAAAAAAGATGATATAACTAACTTTTACTTATTCTAAGTACCCACTACTTCTTCTTCTTTCTAACTTCAAAAATCTTCTTCTTCTTTTCGTGTGGTTAGTGACTAACATGATGTCAGAGTTTTAAAGCCTCCCATGGGCCTCTGGCTTGGCTTCACATGCCGTCGAGTAATATATTCAGGTACGCCTGTTTCCTCACGATGTTTTCCTTCACCGTTTTTGAAGCAGGTGATAATTATACAATACGCACATGCATCCGAAAAGTCAGAGGTGGCGTGCCTTAGGTTCGAACTTGAGACCGATGACTTGAGAGTCTGACGGTCACACCACTCGGCTATCACTGACTTCAAAAATGACAAACTTCCATAAAATTTTTCATCCCCAACTTAACCCTGTTTCTGCCGGACGAATTTTCAAAAACTTCCTTCATGTTGAGATTTTGAACGAAAGTTCCATAAATAACTAAGGTGTAGTTACGGAACCTTAGTTCAAAATCTCATGTTTCTAGACCTAGCTTGTCTGTCAGATTTTTATTAAGTAAGATTGTAACCGTTAAAACACTTTTACAAAATTATTATTTTATTATTGTTTATTAGCGACCCGCCGCTGCTGACCTGATTGTTTTTTTTAATGATTGTTTTCTTTGAGCACTATGCGAAATAACAAAAAAAAACAAAAATTGGTCATAACTTTAGAACCGTAAAAATTGCACCGACATTCTCAGGGTTAAAAAGTTTGGATATGACCTTGCCCACGCTCCTATTTGATTTGATCCATACTTCCAGGGACAGGCTGTACAATACTAGGAATCATAAAAAGGTAATTAATGGGCTAAACAATAATGCCAATTTTTTACGACTAGTCTTTAAAGAGTTGGAAAATCGAAATCTTGTAAAACAATCTAGTTACATTCATATTGTGGATCCCACTAGTGACTAAGATCTTCATAAACACTTGTTCTTAAAAATTAAGTTATTATTAACTAACGCACACAATTTGCAATAGGCGTCTGTGTCGCGGGACTCTCTCAGGTCGTGGTAAGAATAGTGGTTGTGCCACTTGAAGAAATCGTGATACTTTCGTTTGTCATTTATAATATCCACCATTTTCTTCGCCAGCTCCTTGATGCGTGACTGTTGCGCTGACAGGTATATTCCTTCCGGCATGACTTTGGAAATTATTGATGAACAAGTTATTATTTCCTTTAATCAGTCGACTCAGTACAGTGTGTTAATTAATGCCTTCGTACTCGTTTTATTTTCGCCAGAACATTAGGAACATTTCAGTAGCATCCTTTGGCCCCGAGTCGGCCGAAGTTACGGGCTCTTCGCACTCCGTTTCAGTTACGGTATGTGCTTAAGTGAGTCGGAGATGGAAGCGCCCGGAACTTCGCCCGGAACTACGCATTTCACTTTGGGAGTAGACCCCCAGGTTATAAGCTCAGATAATAGCAATAAATATTTTTTTTGCGGTGGATTATTCTTGACGCTAGCGAAGTCAAGTGAGAGTTTCCCAAAAAATATTCAAAACCTTAGCTTCTAAACTTTTAATAATCGCTAAACAAACAAGAGGGTTTTCCTGGAAGCCCTTGGAGAGAGGCTTTGAAAAATTTCTTTACGTCATTTCAGGGGCCACCCTGTTAAATTGGAATAAGGGCAAGAGAAAAAATAAAAGTTATAAAAACACAACTACGACAATAAAAAAAACAAAAACAGATTAATAAAAAATCCGGAGTCGCACGTAATCTGTTCGATTTATGCCCTAACACGTGTGACTCCGGATTTTTAATTAGTCTGTCTGTGTTGTCTCGTTTATACCTTTTTAGTTGATTTTTTTGTCGTAGTTGGATTTTACTTTTTATAACTTTTATTTTTATTTAAATTATTTTGGGGTTATAAATATAAATATTTTAGAAATGTGCTCATCAAGCCCTTTCATTTGATACCTACCATGATTAAAAAAACTTTTTGTTTAGTTCATGATTTTTGTCCTCTAGAGGGCGCCATATTGAATTTAATTTAATGTGATGTCCCATAGCCTATATCCAACAGACGATCAAGATGCTTCCAACGATACCTCATTTGTAAAATTATAATCAGTAGTTTAGAAGTTATGAGGTAACAGATAAACATACATACATACTTACATAGGTACCGGTAAAAATCATAACCATCCTTTTGCTTCGCCGTACTCGGCTAGTGATAAGTAAATAAAGTTTTAATTACAGTCACCTTCTTACACCTTGTATAGTTGGCGCCACCATACACCACCGGTATGGCATAATGATTGAGAGCCTGCAACAAATTCTGTGACACATAGTCGTCAGCGAACGAGTTCTCAAACGACAAGTAGAAGTTGTAGACTGTTTCCAATTTCCGCAAACACTCCTTCATACTGTCCCTGGGACACATTTGTCCCACATCTACCATATGTGTCAACTTGCATGTTATACTTTGCTAGTTCAATTTAGAGCTGTTTGGCAATGAAATTTCTTCCACTGCGCGCATGACAGTAGGACATGAACGAAGCCGCTGCAATTTTCTTCATGCTCAATTTCGCCTTGAGAGTGTCGTTTATGGGCATCATTGCTTCCAATGCGTCACTTCTTTAGGCCCTATGACTTTCTCTTCTTTATCTCTAATACTCATATATCTGTAAATTCAGAATTCAATTTGTAAGTCCAAGTACAATTGAAATAGTTATTGTATATTTGGTTACACACCGGGAACTTTGCTGAGGACTCCATATTGGCGTAAACATACTTTTGATGAGGTGAACGAGGCTGAGATCAAAGTGAAGTGTTCGGAAGTTTTCGTCCATTGAACACTATCGCATCGAAATCCGCTATACTTTTGAGCAATTCTCTATGTGATGACACGTAACAGTTAGTGAAGGAAAATCTTCCGTTTATAAAGGTATTTGTGCCTTCACCTAAATACTTGATCGGATCAGTCTTAATTGACGTCCATACTAAAATTAGTATTTCAAATCTAAATTTGTTTTTATTGCATTTTTTCGCGAAAGTTTGTTTCTGAATCATGGCAACCCAAATTATACACAAGCGAAAACGCAGTGACGACATTCAGAATCGTGCAAAATATGAAATATTTCGCAAACTTACTTAAAACCATCTTAATAACTGTAGTAACAGTCAACTTTTAAAGACAGTTATGTACCTCACTCACGCATATCATATTAGGAGAAAAGTTTATGTAATGAACTTATGAATTTTAACTGGTGCTGAAGTACCTATAAAATTTTACAATTTAATGTTTTCGGTGAGATGTTTTAATCGTATTCATTAGGAATTCACTTTATCAGTTTTCAAGGTGCCTTTCTAAGTACCTATTGCCCATCTCACTAAATATTTACAAATAAAAACAACTACTTTTTTTTTTGGCGAGAAATTATCAAATAACTTCTCCCGCTCAGGGCGGAGCGGGAGGGCGTGTCAGACTCTTATTGACCCAGTTCCTTCAGTGTTGCTTGTATGTGGCCAGGGGCAGCGGTACCCCATTCGGACTTTCCAGCGACACAAAAAAAAAAGTAGGATTTTTAATTTTACAGATGTAATGTTGTATATTTACTTTCATAGAAATAACAAAATGACAATAATACAATTTCAAGTCAAACCACAAACGTAATAATATTAGGGACGTCCTAGGTTACAAAACAACATAAATTGGCTGTCCGTCCTAGTGATGCGCGCGGTCGGCATATAGGACCGATAACCTTCGCGCGACACAGCCTTGGGAGCCTTGGTCATTTCACTCACGGTGACCAGCACACTCAAATTCCTTTTCCGGGCGAAGATGGACCACTTGTGACCTTACTATACGTGGTCTCCACCATTTTGAAATCCAAAATCAGGCAACAGTTCTTATTGACTCATATTAGTTTATTAAATGTAAACTTTATTAGATTCTGTGTTTTCGTAACCCCATACATCACTTTAGTTTAATCGGAATCTATAGGTGGCATCCGTACGCTGGGTTCCTGGCCACAACCTTCCGGCGTATCCGATAGTCGTCGAGCTCCATGCTATTTTACCCGCGCGGCCATGTCTATCTGTCTACGGGTTTGGCGCGACCATCCGCCGACCGTCACCATACCTGATGTCGTCTGCAGCCGGCGCGCGGCGGCCTGGCCACCGGCACCGTCGCCGGCCCTGCCGCACAAAGGATCGCAAAGGAAATGGAGGCGCAAAAGCCGGGGGCACGTGCCGCTCGGCAAAAACCGGGGGGACGTGCCACTCGGCACTATGTATAGGAGCTTTAAGGCACTTATGAACGACAAAATTTACAAAAAAAAAAAAAAAACTGGTTGCCCCTTCAAAAGGTCAAAATAAAATAAATAGTGACAAACATTGTAAAAGTAAACGATTTTTCTAAAATTGTACAATTAATAAGTCAGTGTGTGAAGAAGTAATCACAGAATGTAAAATCAATGTCGTTTAAGGAAGCATATTATGCCAATTTAATCCTTTGGAAAAGTGCAAGAAGAGTAAAATCTTTTTCGGAAATTGTGTTTAGGCCTATTTTCAAGATTTAAACAAATCTAAATAACCTACAATTCTTCAGAGTATATATTCAATGCAAATCTACAGTTAGTACCAATAACGACATTAAAATCGAAACATACTCAATATTATTATCTGAAGCGCCAATCCAAAGGGCATAAACATTGAGATAGGCATAAACCGAAGAAATTCAAGGTGTTTTCCTGGCAAAATGTCGAAGCTTTTAATGACGCTCCCGATGAAATCTATCTCCTGATAAAAATACGAAGGTTACTTACGTTAGAAATTTGTAGTAGGTATTAAAGTGACTTGGTTGCTAATAGCAGCATATCTAATTTTGAGAGTCTTAGGCCCTTTCCTCACTAATCGGTACGTCTGCGGTGCGGGATCGTTTCAGTACCGCGTGGCGTCACGCGTTTTACTGCATCAGTACCGAAAGCTTACCGAGCGCCATTTAAATAAATGAAATTATAAATAAATGTGAAATTGAGTTTGGGACGGGGAAGAGGATACAGGGTACATAGGATACTTTTTATCCCGGTATTACGTTCCCGTGGGATAATTTCCGACATGCACGTAAGCGAAGCCTCTGGCAAAAGCTATTAAATTATATACATAGTACGAGAACCCACGACAAAAACCATGTCACATCGTTAGTTTTGAGGATTCTGAACAGTCGGGTTCAGAATTCTCAAAACTAACGATCTTATTATACGGTGGGTAGTACCGGTCAGACACATCACAGTTATATGGGAGCCCAGTTCTGCTATGTCCAAAAAATTGGCAGACGGTTTCATCACAATATGTCTGATATTAAAAATGTACATACGTTTCGTAATATTATTACGAAAAAGTTTGTTTTCAGACATTTTGCGTTAAAAAGTGGCCTGAGCGCATTTAAAAAAATGTCAAAATATTTAACCAATCTGTCTCTTAGCAACTTGGTTACAATTCTCATCTGTTTCTTTCATTCTGGTTTCTGTTCTACTCTGGGTGACGCCTGTGCATTCAAAGAGCACGTGCGCGACGGTTTCCTCAGTCTCCATGCACGCCCTGCACAGAGGACTGTCCGTTATGCCTATTGTGTGAAACGGTTTGTTTAGAGAGCAGTGTCCCGTGGTGGTCCCCGTCACCAGGCGCAGGCCGTTCCTGTCCAGGCGTAATAAACGCCTGGTCAGTCAACTATCCACTACGGAACCCTTAAAAGGAACAAACAATTACATATTATATATTACAAATCAATAGAACATAAGGAACATATACAAAATAATGTGCAACTAACCAACAACGTTCTCCACTGTTACAACACAATATTCTCGCACATACCCAGTGATAAAACTCCTTTACCATTCTAAACCAAGATGTTATTAAAGTCCTTTAATTTTTTTAAATTTTGTTTTTATTGTTAAAATTAAAAAGATGAAATATATTCTGGTTTGCTCACGAAGTAAAACAAAAAGTGGCATGCAGGGATGTTGTAAACTGCTATGTATTCATAGAGCCAGTGATCTCGTTACACAGGTTTGTTCCGATTCGTACCTTGAATTCATGGTCTGTGGTAAAAAAGAGGTTTACTCGTAAAATAAACATGAAAAACTTACACCTATATAGTCTTATTATAAACCAAGTAGTGTCTGAACTATGTACAATGAGAAATGCAGAAAGACGCGTAATAAAAAAAAGGAACTTCCAATTTTCTGTTCTCCATTTTTGCGAAATTTATGCAAATGAAAAAACCATTATACGCAAAATAGATAAAACATTGATCCCAGATTTTTTCTTATCAATAGCTATTATATCTCGATATGGGTTTTCAATAACGAAGGGTGGCTATAGTCCATAGTTTTTTATAAAGAATGATTTTTTTAGTAAGGACAGCTACCTTAACCGTTATAGCTACAGGAGAGCGGTTTTAGGCCAATGTCCTAACTTTTTGAGAAATTTTGATCTGCATTCACAGATTTGGAAAAAATTTAATCAGCAAGAAAATAGGCAGTTTTCACAAAAACTTTTTTTTGGTGCCCATCGATCCTGTTTCTTATAAGGATCAAAAAACTCTATTGGACCAACTGAGGTTTGAGTACTAGAAAAGTCAGAAATCGCAAACTTTTTCCCATACGAGACTCCAACCTACTTTTCATGATGGGTAGACTGGCCAAAAGTAAACAAAAAAAAAAACAAATTTCAAATTTAGAACGAATACGTGTTATAATTTTATATGATTAGAGAAAAAAAAAATTGGTAGTTTATTGCTTTTGAAAATCTTTTTCCATACATAGGTGTTTTTTGCAATTTCTAAGTTTTATAGCAAACGGTATTTGTTAACGTTTTCCAAAAAAATCTGAAAGTGCAAAGTTATTTGAGGTATTTTTTTTCAGAACGTCGGAAATCACAAGCTTAAACTATCTTGTTCTCAACGGAAATAAAATGATAAGGCGTATTAGTGCAAAGTTAAAAGAATTGGTTTATTTTCAGCTTATTCCCTACCTTAAGTATGGAAAAAGTTTTTCAAAAGCACCTATTTGCCTGCCTATTTACTTGCTTGGTTTCAAAATCTGTGAATGCAGATCAAAATTTCTCAAAAAGTTAAGGACAGTCTCCTAAGACCGTTTTCCTGTAGCTACAACGGTTAAGGTAGCTGTCGTTACTGCCCCAATTCAAAAATCCACCCCGTATATAATTTGGAAACTAAATCGACTACTTACGTTGCCTTAAAGCAACGCGTATCTTTAAAGGGTTGAAATAATGTCATGTAACAAGTACGAAGAAATTTAGAAATATTGAATCTCTGGATTTGAATTAGTCATCCTATGTGGATTATGGATTTCAATATTGACATAATTACAAAAAATATATCAGAGCGTATGATACAGTTAACAAATTACGCATTTTTGACAGCGGGACTGAGTGAAGTCTTGCGTAGGTGCAAATCAATATACGAAGAAATGCCACGAGAAACTGTAGACGCAACGCCACGAGAAAATGCAGAATCACAACGTCGTGGACTACTTAAAAACGGTTTTATTTTGGAGCAGTAAACGGTGGCTTCTTCAGTTCAAGAACTTTGTTTTGTTTACGAGCTGTTGAACGGACCTAAGCGAGATTTTTGCTCAGGTATTTCTAGTGGTACAAACCGGATAAAACTATTTTTTGTGAGTAACAAGATAGTAACTGTGTTTCACGCTGCTTTGTTCTTTTTGGGTGATGTAGTTATGTATGTACAACAATAATAATACCTAGTTAGACTTTAGACAGGCCAAAACGTTATTACGTTTTGACGTGTGGCGGCATCTACATCGCAACATGCGAACTACGCCTCAAAGATCTGATGTCACACAAAATCCTGCATCGCGCAATTAAACTTTACCGCGCAAACAGCATATATATCTTCCCCGACAACAATCGTTGGGCAGTTGCCCGCCAGACACGACACCCGCCTGGCCGGAAGATCCTCCCTTTTCTCTAGAGGATGTGTGATTTTTACACCCTGTTCCTCATGCCTCTAAAGACGTTTAAACGTGCTTAATTAGTTATAATAATTAGTTTTATTAATCAGTTTTATAATCATAATTTGCAGTAATCTCGTTCTTACATTATATGTAAAACAAAGAATAAAGATGTAGAAACCTAATAACAATACCCAATTCCGACAACCACAGATATAAAGTTGTATATTTATTTTATTTGACTTTATAAGTCAAGTTATTTAAATTTAATTTATTTTTGACATAATCTACTCATCACAATGTTTTATTTATGAGTTGTATTGCAATATGTGGTTAGCTAGTGACCTCGACAATGAATCATATTATTTATTGTTATTAGTAATTAATTGTTTGTTTATTTATTTTACCTCGATGGTCCTAGTTTATCATTTATAACTTTAAGTTACAACTATATGTAAGCGGGCACGTCCTTTATGCCTGGAGGCTTTTATTTAGATATTAAGTTCTGTTTACGTTTAGTTTTATTTCTGCCTGGGTATAGTTCTCGATGATTTTGTGTGGTATATTGGCGTGTGCTAGCTAACATATGGCTAATAATTTAAATTATGTTTTGTGTTGCGTAATGTAAATTATTTTGAATATATATAGAATCTTTTTTTTTGTTGTTCTTCTAACTGAACAGACAGCTGTGCCGCTGGGGAGTTTGTTGCGCCACTTCTTCTTCCCAGCTAATGCACTAGGAAGTGGTGAAGGGTGGGCGTTTTGGGGGACTTTCTTATGTAATTGACGTTCGAAAAGTGCTGATTCTCAGCCTAGTTTGAATAAATGACTTTTGAATTTGAATTTTGAATTTATAAATGTATGTATTTGACTGTTTCAAGCAAAAAAGCACCATATCCCTGACATTCAGATGCAAAATCATCATTCAAATAAAAAAGAATTGAACTACACATAAATCACAAGTAGGTACAGAGGACACATTATATTAACATTAGGGGATATCAATCTTCAGGGAGGTCTCTAAGCCGACCTCACATGGGATCCACGTTAATACAGGCCAGCTATTTCGTTGTAAGAAACCAAATGTTATCCTAAGGAAAAAATATTTCGTTCGGTCGATTCAAACTTTTTGTGGGTCATTAAAGCAAATTCTTTGAGCTCATGGAAAAAATTACTTACTTTTTAATAAACCAACAAGATGTGCCAGAATATAGAATGACAAAATACTAACTTCCCTTTTAAATAAAGTCTATCTACTTCAAAATCCATTGTATTTTATCTTATTGAGGTATAACCAAGTTACTGCCCTTTTTATTTTGGGTAAACATGTTTATCCTCGATTCGTGACGCGTGAAACTGGAAATGTCGAAAAAGTTAGTGAACACACCCACATACAACTTTTGTTATAAGACAGTTTGTTTGATCGAATCGTAAAGTTATAAAGTACTGAAACTTACCGATTGGAATCAAGGGCGATATTATTATATACTTGTACAGGTGTGACATGAATAGTAAATAAGTTCTACAAAAGTCATACTTAAATTATAATTTTTATTTATTTTAAGTAAATGTACGATTGACAGAGGGGCAATTCCCGTAATTTTTAAGAACGTGCACGTTCGTATCTGATTCGCAATCTGTCAAAAATACAATCTACCAACATTTTTGACAAGTTCGACAAATTGCGACTTGAATGTGAACGTTTTGAAGTGTTGATGAAATAATTTACACAAAGTAAAAGTGCCTGCATGGCTTAGAATCTACGACCTACAACTCGTAAGTCATGGCCGCTTCCAAAGCTTCAGTACCCAAAAAATATCGCAACTATTTTCAAAGGTTTTAACGATAGATTTTTGTTTTTAGTGGTCTGAAACCTGCGGCTAGTCACGTGTGGTCTCAATTAGTACCAGACTATTATGTCCCGTGAGTATTGGAAGTAGCACGGAGTAATGAGATCACGAGAGTACGACATCCACTTTTATATGAGCATCATGTTGGTAACTCCTGGCCACCGTGATTTATGACAGCTCTTGCTGGTTGTCAATTTACTGGGATAATATTCGACAGTGATTTCAAGAAGTGGGAGTTGCTGGAAAGATTGTTGCGCCACTTCTAAACAATCCAAATACAAGGGAATTCCGAAGTGGCGTAACTTTACAGGTAACTGCAGATGTTCAAAAAGTGTTGAAATTCATTCGGTTTCCTATAGGAATTTCTCAGTAGCTGCTCGAACTTGAGATTTGTGCCCGAGAAATGGCAATACGGATGCTCTCTATTACATGGGACTTTAAGTCTTTAATATGCACCTACTCACAATTCTGCCAGCACCTGACATGCAGTTCAGTTTATAATAATAAGCCAACCAGATTCCTATTCATCACTCATTAATTAAAATAAGGTTGGTAAATTTTGCCTGTCGCATTCTGGATCCCGTAATATCTCAAAGAGGTGTCTCTACAGGTAATCCTATTATGTAGATGAGGCACGTCTCTAGTACTCCGACGAGATCCCGCCCGCAACTTCACGATGTCAAAGCCAACTTGTTCAGCCATGTTGCTATTTGAAGGTAATGTCGGATTTAAATAGCTGATATCTTGTTTCGATCTCCTTTCATGTTTTTGGAGTACGTATTTGCGGGTTGGTAATGTATTTGATGCTGATAGAGTTTTCTAAGAAATACTATTTATACTAAACTAATCCTACTAATATTATAAATGTGATTTGAATGTTTGTTACTCAATCAAAAACGCAAAAACGGCTGAACAGGTTAACGAGTAATAATCAACCAACTTAAATTTGCGGTTTGAAAAACATGATCTCCCATACATTCCGTATGGGAGAACATGTTTTTCAACTACAATGTTAACTTTGTTCTTGGGATAAATTCATCCCAACTACGGAACCCTTCATTGTGCGTGGTCCGACACGCACTTGGCCGGTTTTTATATCTTCCTATATTTAGAACGAAAGTGTTGTTGGATTTTTTCCAGCAGAAATTTCTCAGCAGTAGACCGGTGGCTGGATCTCTGCCCGGTTGATGCAATGGGCTCGCCCCCATTACATTGTACTAAAACATAACTGGCGAAATGTGGGTGTACTATAGGTACTCTTCTACCACTGCCTAACACTTCAAGGATTACAGGCGTGTTATGTTATGTTACCTGAATCTAAAAATTACTGAAAATATTGGGGTTTTTATCTTTAGTAAAAAAAAAACGTCTAAAGGAAAAAAAATAATGGTGGGCCCATTAAATTTTTAATTTTATTTTATTATAATTATATTTTTTTGCGGTATTACGCACAATCTGTGAAAATTTCAACTGTCTACCTACTACCTATTACAGTTCATGAGATACGGGCCGCTGATAGACAGACGGACTGACGGACAGCGGAGGCTTAGTAATAGGGTTCCGTTTGGCACCAATCGTGTACGGAACCCTAAAAATGAAACAATCTTTATAAATGAGTTAACTCAGTTCGATGCAATCGGCCTATATTTTCAATTAAGCCGACCTAGATGAGTAGAAATCGTTTATAATGCTAATTGGATCCCGCCGATCGGTAATAGATTACAATACGGCTCACACCTGCTCGCTCGCATACATACACTAAAGCTGCTATTAAATATTGATGTATTAAATGCAAAATAGAAAATGGCCGGTTATTTATAAAGAAAAAATAGAGGCAGGCAAAAAGCTTCGATTGTCTGTAATAATTATTTATGCGAACAATTCATATATTTGGAAAAAAATATTAGTCAGCGAAAAAAATTGGTTGGTTGATAGATAGAAAGATAAAACATTTATTCAGTGCATACAAAAGATACACAAAAGCGCAATTATATGATAACAAATTACATGAATATGATTATATAAAAACAAGATGCCAATATACAAAAAAGAAAAACATAAGTACTTAAAGAAATGAAGTGACATTATGAAATACTTTAAATCAAATAAGGAAAAACAAGTTGCAGTGTGCGTCTCAAGGTTGCACCGAATGGGTGTCCAGTTGGTTTGGTGGTTTGGTTGGTGGTTGGGTTAATTGGTTGGTTGGTTGGTTTAATATATTTGGTGAAATCCCAACAGATTTTACACAGTGTTCAATCGAACAGGTCTATGTTTATTGTGACTACTTTGAAATCTCTTTTAGTTTGAATACAACTCATCGTCTTCAGTTGGTAATTGATACGCTGGACCCAGCAGTAATCCGTAAGATTATTAAGAATGCATTTATTAAAATATTAAATATTAGCTTTTCCCGCGGTTTCACTCGCGTGGAGCTCGGAAATTATCCCACGGAAATTACTATCAGCAGGATAACCCTATGTTCTAATCCAGATCATGCTCTATCCGTGTCCAAATGCGTTCCGCCTTTAAGGCGGAAAAACAGACAGAGTTACTTTCGTATTATAATATTAGTATCGGTGAAAGTAACATAACAATTATAAAATAATAAAGAACACATCACTTAGTAGGTAAATCCCTTGTTTTGACAACAAACAGGTTGGAGGGTAGTCCAGTTTTCCCACAGACGAGAACAGCTAGGATTGCTGGCATAACTCAAAGGGACGTGTCGTTTGTAAACGCGCGTAATTAAATGAAAGCTCCCGAGACACCTTTCATGTGGTTTGTTCCTTTAATTATAACGTCACAACGGCTCAATGCGTTTATGAAATGTCTTTTGTTAATATTTTGAGATGTTTTTCATTATATTTCAGCAGTAATGATTAATTTGCTGATGTCAAAACTTTTGATAAAATTCAAGGATTCCTCAATCAGTACGTAGATCCCTTTGTGCTCTTGTATCTCTATTTATTTTTTCTATTAAATGTTTTGTGTGAACATAAATAAATAATTTGTGAAAATAGGTTAGAACTTTTTTAGATTTTAAAGATTTTTTAATGTGACTACAACTGGCCGGTTTTGTGTAACTAAACGGAAAATGTCATATTAGTAGATTATTAACCAAGGGGATAAAGCAGTGTCTTCTGTCGCGGGTGACGATTTAAATCGGGAGCGTAACGAAGGACTCGAGGTTTACTCCCGAGCGTAGCGAGGGTGTTAAAAACTTAAATCAGGAGCGAAGCGAGGGATTTAAGACGAGTCCTGGGTGTAGCGAGGGATTTAAGTTCACCCAAGACTAAGACAGCTTTATCACCGAGGAAAATATTCTACTTTTCGCACCATTTGCGAAAAAATTAACACAATAATAATATGAGATAAGCATTCATTAAAAATAATGACAAATAAAAGTAAAAGTTAACATTCGAAACATTGGTCTAATTATTGATAGAGAGAGTTACATTTTTGTTTGGTACATTTATTGTTGATGAGTTGATTTGAGTATTTCTCTGTTCTTGCGTCTTAGGAACTTACGTTTCATTGTAGATAGTATACGTCGGAGATATGGTGGTGCATCGTGAGTTACGGACGAAGATAAGCTGCCGGAAGTTGATGGTTGTGGCTCTGATTAAGTTTTATATTTTTGTTAATTTTACTGCTTAATATGGTTTTATTCGCCATTGAGCTTTCGATATAACCCTCAGCTACTCCATCAGAGCTCCAACCACCTGTCCTGTCTTTTTATTGACGTAATATCCGCCCCTGAATCCGCCAAGAAAGTCGCCGAAGTTCTTCTAAAGCAGTGACCGGTGTAGAGTTCAACATCTTTAAGTTTTAAATATTTAGCAATTTCCTTTGGCATATTGCTAATTTTATTTTATCCGATGGCTTGTCGAGTACTTTTCCCATTCCGATAGTTTATAAAAATCTATTGTTTTTCATGTTGGTGGGACGTAATGCTTGGTATTTATTAATGATTTTAGTATATTGTCCTTGTACAATGAATGACCGATTTTTCTGTCTTAGTTTCCTTTACATTAATCAGCAGCAACTCATTGAAATGATTTTTAACGTCCTCCACCTTTAAGTTTACAAGTTCACATCCGCGGCAAGCACAATTGAGTCCAAAAATTAAGGTCACCTATAACAAAGATAAAAACAGGTAAATAAAAGAATAATTACCATTACTGAGATACGAAATATTCATAGTTAAATCATGTATACTTACTTTTGTGGCCAGAAAAATTTCGTCAGGAGCTTCATTAAGAAATTTTTCCACATTTTGAGTCGTAGAAATTTTAGACTTCTTTGCGCAATGCCCTTCTAATTTTCTTTTTAAAAAAGCCAGTAATTTTGTGAATCTATTTATTTCAATGCTGTGTTTGATGCTTATTGTAGCTTTCAGTTTTGAGTATATGCACCAAAGTGTATTCGGATTCTTTGTCTTGGATAAATAATCAAAATAGACAAGAAGTACTGATTCTGAAATTGATAGGCCTTTCGCACATCTCCACGTTGAAAATTCTTAATAAGTTTAAAAAAAAAAATCCTTGGATTTTGTTGGAAGCAAATTATTTATAATTGCGGCAGCATTTGCACTGATGGAATCCGACAATTCACTGTCACTGTCGCTTTGATTTAACATCGTAACGTATTTTTAGAACATTAACTTATTTATAAAAAATAAATTAAAATAAACTTAACGTTTATGTATTTGAAGAAAACAAAAACGCGGCAAATTCCTAGACTAATATTTTTTTGTGGGAAAAGCAAAGACATCAAGCTCATCCGTCCTCGTCGGTTTTCGTAATTTTATTTAATAATCATAACTGCATAATAAATGCGTATTCCTTTTTCAAAAAGATGTATAATGCTTTATATACAAACTCAATGGTGTAAACACAGATGTAGTTCAGTATAAATTTCGGTAAGTATTCCAAATTTAAATCACATTCTCCCCCTAGGATGAATGAAATTCAGTACAATTTTCTTTCCTTGTTTTTAACAGATTAAAAATGACTATTGTTATGTTCGCTTTTTGTGGCATAGAATGTCACTTTTTTGAGCAAGTGGTACGAAAAAGTTTTTTTTTATTCATTTATTTTTAAATTGCTTTGTGTTGTTTGAAACCAGCCTTTATTGTTCTTTTATTAACAATACATCCTTTTTGGTTCATTAACTAAATCATTTTCACAAAATGGTAAATTAAATTAGTACTTATAGGTAGTAGAAAAAGAACATGTTTTACAAATACAACGTACTTACTATTGTTAGTACGTTGTAATGTGACAGATTATTAATAAATCTAGTGTTAGTGTTATACACAAAGACAAACCAACAAAAAAAACCGTCACAAAGTTTTCGCGTGAATTTCATCAATTCTCAAAGAAGCCTCGAGCAATATCTCGAAAAGTATTTGTGAAGTGGTCGATAGATATTCAGAAAGTTCAATCTGAAGCAACAGGCGGCTCTTGGCGGTTCTTGGGAAGATGGGAGGTTCCCTCAAAGTTTGCCATCTTTATTTATTGCTGACGGAACACGACTCCAATGGCGTGAAAGCTGCAGCTGCGAGTTTTATTCATAAACTTCCTTATGAATAATCTTCGTGAACGTTGAATCAATTCAGGATAATGTAATTTGTTTACTTGCATGTTTTGTCTCAATCATTACCTGTTACATTGTACCAGATACCTTCATAGAATTTGGTTTTACTTATCTCTCTATGATGTCTGCAAATAACCTTCAAAAGATCTTACTCGCTATCGCTACATTTAAATTAGGTGCATCAAATTATCTCTGGTGCACCCTAGACTTACAGAGATTTCTTGTCGATATTAGAAAAAGATTAAGATATCCGAAGACGTTTCCAAATGGTTTTTGTAACTACTCTACAACATTTAATTATGGGCTTATTCCACTTGGCTTATTTAAGTGGTCTGAATTTAGTCGTCTCACACAACACTGAATTATTTCTTCTTTAAGAACGAAAAGAAAGAAAATACGTTTATTTGCGGTAAATATGTATGACGCAAAAAAAGAACACAAAATAAAAATAGAAACAAGTTGAGGGAAAATATGCGTCATTTCCCGCAAAACGGCGAGACAGTCCCAGCGCTGGTTTTCAGCGACAGCCGGCGTTGACGTTATGACGTCGACCGGTGCAGCATACAATGAGATATAATTATGATATAAACATAAAATAAATCTACAATAATTAATTCTACATGTATTAATAAAATATATACATTCCGTTCAGTCGGCATCGACTCGCGCTCGTTCTAATAAGGTTACTTTTTAGGAGACTTGCACTGGTGAATGCGATTATACTCGTCAGAATTCAGTTACTGAGCCAGTTGGACGACTAATTTCAGCCAAGTGGAATAAGCTCTTTATTAATTACCTTAGCGCCTCACTTATTTCTTTTTCCTTCGCTGTGGAATGTGTAAAACAGAGCACTCGTTTGCTTCGTTAGTTAATATCCGTTGCCGAATGAACGAGTAGATTGACAATTACAGTTCCATTTCCACAACCATCGACGGTCCAAGCGCCCTTGGCACTAGTGCCCATACTGCATGTCATCTCTCTAATACGGAGAAAAATTTGCCTGTTCATTTCTGAAAGTCGAATCTATCCAAATTATAAATTGAAGTCGCTTTTCGTGTCGATCTGTTCCGCGATGCGTTTCTAAACTTCACAACGGATTTTAATGCGGTTTTCACCGTCTTTAAGAGAATTTATTTCGGATGGTTTTTGTCTGTAATCATATACTACAGAAATCTCGATGATTTGTTAATTCGTAAAGACCTTCCGAAGCTGGAGCGGGTAGCTAGTAAAGTATAATTATGTAACCTTCAGCACTTAAATTGCTACTTTCAATTCTTTCTCCTTTAATTTATCTTGAAATCATAGTTTTACTCAAAGGATTTCTTTTATCTAGGTATTATAGGTACTTAACTGCCAACCGCATGCCTCATTGCCTACCGTTATGCAAATGGCCGCCGCGCCATCGAGGCGCAACAAATCCCATGGTGCATCTGGGAAACTATGGTGTATCAATGTAGACTTAATGTGGATTATTAGGGTATCGAAATTATTATAATTACTCAAACAGTAAAAAGAGGAAATCACACCACACTATACACCACAGAGAACTAATAACATACTAAAACTGTACACGTAATTAAATATTATAGGTACTTACTTGTTTATTATTGTCATTGTATTATGGTCTTAGATTATATATTATTATTATTTCTTAAATTTATGATATGCGCAAATACAGATATATATTTTTATTACATTTATGTATAATCACACACATTTCAGTTAAAATAATTACTAACCCGTTGAAATATCTCACGCAGGGGGACGTGAATACGTCATTCCATGGGTAATTGCTGAAAACCAGCGCTGTTGACATTAGGTTCGTCCGAATTCACAGTATTTCGCTGAGCAATGACCTGTTCTTGCACAGATGCGACGCACAGCATAATTTTTCTTATTATTTGTTACAAAAGTAGTACTAACTCTGCTATCAGCATTTTGTTTTTGTGATGTTTTTGTTGACATTTGGTAATGTTGCAAGAGTATTACGCAATAATGTCTTTGGTCCGTGGCCATGACAGCAACCAATGAAAAACATTGTTTTACTTTTTATATTTTTATTTATTGGATGAACACGAGGCTTTTGGCTACTTTTGTAAATGTGTATTTTATGTGTTTTTATCTTTATATGTGCGTTTTGTTTGTGCAGAATAAACAATTTTTCTTTCTTTCTTTTCTTTTCTTTAATTATAATAAGGTACGGTTAAATGATTTTGATCCCATTTGACGGGCGCAGCCAATGGAATATATGATTCACTTTTATGTTTCAATTCGATTGCTTTATCTAAAATTAAAGTAAACGCTGTAAGTAATCAGACGAAAATGAGGTTGCACAGTCCTTGTACATATATGTAATATAATTTAGCCATTGTGATATTTGCAGTATTAAAGGTGCAACATACCGAGACCACTAAATCATTTCATATTCTGACTATCTTATAAAGCTAGGCAAAGTTTAAGCTCAGACTAATACCGGGTTTAATATATACGAACTTACGGCTTCACTCACAGTCGTAAATCGAGATTGAGAAACTTCGGCGCACCTCTTTCTCGTACATTCACGTCTTGAAACACTACGATTAACTATTATTATACAAAATGTTTTATATATAGTACCTATATATAAAACATTTTGTATAATATTACCATTTCGCGTACCTTTATTAAAATGCATATATATACTATTTTATCCATAATAGTACAATCCTTTCGTTAGTTAAATTACTTGATTTGGAAAGCTCCTTTGAAAAAGGATAAGGCAATGTATTGGAATCACCAATCCGTTTAAAACCGTACAATTTTCCTTCACGAATTTTTTTACAAACACAACTTGCAATGGACATTTACTGAAATGTATTATTATAAATTTTCCAAACAAATAAATCAGCATTTGACGTCATGAAACGGGAAAATTAGACAGAAACACTGGACACATTGTGCTATTGCCTGGTAATACGATTTAGTTTATACACTAGAGTGAACTAATTAGAATTGACCACCGTTCATCATTTGTGCGACCACAATTAATTATCTGAAAACGATTGTCATTTGTTTTAAAATGGACATCGCGACTGGTTTTGTAGATAAAACTGTACATTGTACAAGAATCTTTTGGCGTGTGCCTAAAATCGGAATTAATGCCACCATCTTGTTTTATAATACAATTTCTCGTATGTTTACCAACAACGCCCCTTGTCAATCAAGAGCCAAAATATCCTTGTCGTATTGTACTAACGTCTATGTTTTCATCATCATCATCATCATTATTTAGTCGAATGTCATCATGTCCACTGCTGGACATAGGCCCAGACATTGCCACACCAACTGATCCTGGGGCTCCCGCATCCAGCGGAATCCAGCGATTTATTCAATGTGCTTAAAATATATTATCGTCTGTTCATCCAAACCTTAAATTCTGGGCAATTGCCACTATTTACCTAATACTTTATACTCTGATTAAAGGTCTCTCTCTTTACTTGCCTTTTCATGTATCCTATTCAAAATTTATTCATCCACACAGAGACGTATTACTAACTCATCTATAAATCATGACCTGCTGCCAGTTCAATGTACCTACAAATTTACCTAAATTGACGGACGATTCCGCGTACAGTTACCTAGTTCTCGATAATTGGAATTAGCTTCCATGCTCCCGGGTATATCGACGTATCGGCGTAAAGGCCATTGCCAATTTACGAATTCAGATGGCACTAATTTGCCCCTGGGACTTGCGAAAGTGACCGCTTGTCACCGTCACAAATGGACAAGGGAATACTGAGCTTGGGAAAATTAATTGATAAGTATGCTCTTTTAATGGATGTCATATATCTCATCACTATCATATAGACTATCAAATAGATGATAGTCATAGGTCTCGAGTTCGAACCCAAGACATGCACCTCTGACTTTTCGGATTCATGTGAGTATTGTATAATTGTCACTTGCACAAACAGTGAAAACAGTGAAGGTCGTGCGGAAACCGGAAATGCCTGAGAGATATTTCTCTTCTCGACGGCATGTGAAGCCAAGTCAGTCGATGGGCGGCTTTAAAACTCTGACACCAGGTCGAAAGACCAATGCCTGCTGGGGTTGCGGGTTTGTCCGAAAGGGATATCGCGGCCCCGGCACACAGGCAACGGAAGGAACACGGGTGGGTTTTAGTCAGTAAAAGTCTGACACACCCTCTCGCTCTGCCCAGAGCGGGAGAAGTCATTTGATGATTTCCGATCCAGAAAAAAAAAAAAGGCTAGTCACTAACAGCTCGCCGTCCGATAAGGACCAGGCCCGTGTCGACGGCGCGTTGTGTTCCACGCGCGCCTCAAAGAGATGTCAGCACCAACTGACGGGGTCGAAAGACTAATGCCTGCTGGGGTTGCGGGTTTGTCCGACAGGGATATCGCGGCCTCGGCACACAGGCAACGGAAGGAACATGGGAGGGTTTTAGTCAGTAAAAGTCTGACACACCCTCTCGCTCTGCCCAGAGCGGGAGAAGTCATTTGATGATTTCCCACAAAAAAAAAAAAAAGAAAAAAAATCTAGTCACTAACCACACGAAAAGAAGAAGACCGATCGACACGTGCGGCTGGGTTTTCTTAGATCTACACTTCTTGTATAAGTCTGAATAATAGTAATGTTAATGTTACTGGCAGACTTAGGAGACACCAATTTATTTATCATTATAGTGGTTTGCAGTACATAGGCACTTCATTCCAGTTCATAAGACAGTGCCATCAAAATATTATGGTAAGTCTTACGGTAATTAAAAAACACAATACTTCTTCATGTTTAATGAACAATAAGCAAGAATCCTAATTAGGAGGCGGATCCCATTTCTATGGGAACATGGAACAATAGAACTCATTGTTGGTGCTCATTTGAAAGAGTTCATACTTAAATTTTAACCATTCTGTTAAAGGGTTATTATAATAAAATAGAAGAATTTTCTTTGAACTTTCTTTTGTTACTAACAATGCTGATTATTTTGAATTTTGGGAATCTTTGAAACGCTTTGTAAATATCTCCTTAAAGTTTTAATAAAGTAAGAATACTAAAACAAAATTTGGGAAAAATTGTGACTGCGTCGGTGATTCTTTATTTTATTTTATAGTAGGTACCTACTTACCTACACACTTCACTCACTCACTCACTTTAAGAGTCGAGAAGTTGGAAACGCGCCACAAAGTTAGCTTTAAATCTTTTGTGGTGCGCGTTCCGACTCATCACCTGGAGACCTTCACGAAGAAGAATTTTGGCCGAAGGGTGTCGTGTATCGGCGTTTTCGCGGAAGGCCACATAACATCTCGACTCAGCAATACGTCGCCGACCAAACGTACTACTTAGTTATTGGTTTTAATAATCATGTATTAGTTTATTATTTTGTAAGAATATTTTGTGTATTAGTATCTATGGGCCTTAGTTGCCTGATAATAAAGAAACTATTATTATTATTATTTGAATGTGTTGACATTTTTCGGGACCCTGGGGTCCTGGACCTTAAGAAGGCGTACGAGGGGTCGAAGCCAACTCGCAGAGGCCTGTTCGACGTTTTTAATTAAATGTGGCACCAACCGACGACTATCCCTGTGCGCACTATGCAAGTGCAGCCAAAGACAACCCCCGGTTGGTGTAGGACTATTGCAGGATATGGAAATAAAGATATTGGAATATGGGTTTGGGAGGTTTAAGTTGACTAAGTTGAACTTCCAACGCTGTTGAAAACGAATTTAATTTTCCGGTCAGCCTGTGCATACCTATAATACGAGTATTACAAACTACTGGAATGTCTATAATACTCCTCGATAATAGGCCTCACCTTTATTGTTGTGGCAAACTTCCACTAACTTGCCTTGTTAAATGTTAGGCAACTTCTTTTCTGAACGCCAGCCAATTTAATAAGTTTTATAAATGTTTCAATGGAGATGCTTGCAAACTTTAAAAGTATCTACGCTACTATTTCTGTCAAGAGATTTTTCAATGATGCTAGCTTTCTGAAGAATTTCTTTTGTTTTCAATTCGCTCATTTCCGACTGGAAATGGCTAGGCAGATTGACTAATCTGCCTAGCCTTTTCCCAACTATGTTGGGGTCGGCTTCCAGTCTAACCGGATGCAGCTGAATGCCAGTATTTTACATGGAGCGACTGGTTGTCAGACTTTCGGGCTTCTGACGACCCGTAACGACTGTCAAAGATCGACCTTTCTAACGATACCCCACACCTTATGACAGACGAGAAAAAAAACATCCCCACTTTACGTGTAGAGGAAGTTTCCCTAAAAAAAAAAAAAAATTTTATTTTACCACTTTGTCGGTGTTGTTAATATGTATACCCATGCCAAATTCCAGCGTTCTAGTACTTACAGTCTCTGAGCTAAGCCGCAGACAGACAGACGGACATGGCGAAACTATAAGGGTTCCTTGTTCAGCACGGAACCCTAAAAACGAATTTGGATAGCCGTTATTGTGACCGTTCACCGCTTTATGAGGGCAACAAAGCTTACGTGGGAAAATCGTGATAGTTTGGAAAAACGGAGGGTTGTGTTGGTCTTCTACTTTCTATCAACTAACACCTCATGATGTTACTACTGCTACCATTAGTTGAAACCAAGAAATAATCCTTGTTCAATTTTGATCCAAATATTTATGATATAAGAACGAAAATCTTCAGTACTGACGCCTGCCAAATGATTCACAATGTTTATATCGAGCCATTTATCTACAAACTTTGCTATTGGTTTTCAGCAGGCTCAACTTACTTGCATCCAAAATAAATGTTTGCAAATCAGTAAATTATTGTTTTTTTTTATTCAGACAAAATGTATCAAATTATATAAAAAAAAACTTAAGAATTAAAAGCACTTGTACAGCGTACGTAAAGTCGGAGAAATTAATAGGGATGATGCCTGGATCAATAAAAATAAATTCTATTAAGTCAATCAGTCAGATAATAAAAAAATATTAGACACGTATTTTTTACTTTATCATATTAATAAAAAAAATACTTAGATAAAACGCATTAAAGTTGGGGAGTGGGGATCGCTCCGTCACATACACTACGTCATGGCACATTTTAACTCAACGTATCACCGTGATCTTTTGTTAACGTTAAAAAAGAAAACATACGTGTCCAATATTTTTTGAATAATCTACCTGACGGACAAAAAAATATATTTTAAGTCAGCATCCCTATTGCTAAGCAATATAGCAGTTTTAGTTACCAACTTAACTATCTGTACATTTCAATCAGAACTGTCATTCTTTGACAGTTCCATGCAATGAACTTAATTGAACTTATTGAAAATAAATTAACTTCGCGGCTGCACCATATGAAGCATCTTACTTAATACACGAACAAATGATTTCCATAATCTTTAATCCTTCTCAAAAATAAAAAGAATTTACATGGATGGTAATGAAATATTCAGAAATATTACGGAGGCTTGCGTGACCTTATCCCGGATAGCAACAGGTCAGGGACGGAAGTGACCCTGTTTCATGAAACGCCGCACCGCTCTTGTTTTATTATTTGGAAATCTAGATTTTATTGTAATTCATGACAAATACAAGGGAAAGAATAAATAAATTGTTTAACCTCTAAATTTTTTAGTTACTGTAATTATCAAGGTCATTTTTCTAGCCCTCTTTGTAATTGAGCTCGTGAGTAACTTGCGTTGCTTTAACATATTTTTAAATAGAAAACTAATTTACGAAACCATAACATTATTAATTGAATCCTAACTGATTAATACCTGCATAAATAGACCTTATAGGCTGGCGCACATTACAGCCACAGCACAACGCATTTCAATACAAAAAAGTGCGGTGAACCACCTATAGTGTGCGATAGTTCATACAAAATATACGAAAGTGACATATAAGGGTTTCTGTAATGCGGCGCGGCCCGCCTGCGATGCGCTTTATACTGTAGCATAGCCGATAGTAGCAAGCTCATCAGCTCACAATCTTTCACCCCCTTGCCCCCAGTACCCCTTTTCCAACGATTCTCCAATACCACTAAAGGTAAGCCCTCAAACAGCTGACCAAGCTAACAAGAGTCTGATCTTTACTTTTTGACTAACCTTTAGCGACTATTGTATTTCTGGAAACTAGTTTCAACATCTAAACTATCTCTGTGTACCTACGTAGGTAAGTACTTACCTAACATTTCATGCTCAGTTGACATGACTGACATCACCAAAAAATATGAGTATGTATAGTTAATTGATTCAGGCGTGACTTTACGGAAATCCATTGACTGATTTATGACTTTGCGGAAACTGGATGGGTGACCATCTTTACGTACCAAAACCCCTCCGTGCCGTTGGTCAGCCTGTCATTTGTAGATCTTTGACAGTTGTTACAGGTCGTCAGAAGCCCGAAAGTCTGATAACCAGTCTTACCAAGGGGTATCGTGTTACCCAGTAATTGGGTTGTGGAGGTCAGAGATAGGCAATCGCTCCATGTAAAATACTGGTATTCAGCTGCATCCGGTTAGACTGGAAGGCGACCCCAACATAGTTGGGAAAAGGCTAGGCAGAAAATGTTGACACACAGATTTAGCACAGGAGTATGCGCTTTTCTTGAAATTTTCATAGGTTTATATCTTGGGAACAATTTTTCCTAAATGAATCTTATGTAGAGATCTTTTGGTGCAAAATTTAATGACGAATAAATATGTCACAGCATAAATAGACGAAAACCCAATACTTTATGAGATTTTTGCATAACGATGGTTTTCGGGACCTTTGCCAGCAATGTTTTATTCGCACGTGTTTTCATTATTGAATTCTCACACAGCATTGCTACCATCTTATTTAACATAATTCCAGTCAAAAACCTTCACTGCATAGAATTTTTTCTCAGATTGGCCTTTAATTGTTCAAATTTTGCTGGGGTGTATTACTATCAAATCACTTATTTGCTTGAATATGGGTCCATGAGGTGATACGTACAACAAAACTTTTTGAAACCATAACCTACAAAAACCAGTGTGCATATCTATTATAATAAAAATATTTCGTACATTATTCAATATATTTAACAATTTCAAAGATGATTATATTATTATTTATGAAATTTATTAGTTATATAATTTTATTATCATTACTTAGGTACCTTAAAAATTTAATTCCATTTATCATTTAAATAATCATTAGCTTTATAATTTAAAAATTTATGAAATTTATTAAAATCACACCAGTTTAAGTTAAACTTACTTACCAGAATTCGCCATTCTTTCTAACAAATGAAAGTCTGCAAGGGTCGTAAAGTCGTTGTTTGAAGTTTTAATACCTCATGTTCCAAAGTTTTGTGCGAAGGTAACACGGACCTTGGGGCTATTTTCACCTGGTTAGGGAGATGCCAAAAGAGGGTATTGTATTTCATTATTGTTTGTACCAAAAGTTTTTTTAGAGATTCCAGGCTGTTGCGTAATTACCTACTTTGTACTGCCAGCGCCAGTTCAAAATTAACCGCCTCTATAAACATATATCGTCGCTTATGGGAACATAATGTAAAAGTTTTTTGCGTTTTGTGGTTTTTCTAGTACTCTAACGTCACAAGGTCCAGAAAAGTCTTTTAACCCTTAAACAGGGTGGCAGGGATATCGACGCGTAAACTTTTACCATGGATTCTGTACATGATATCTACTGAACGCCCCGGGCTGCGTTGAAATTTTTCAGAATTTTTCAGATTTTTTTGGTTGATTAGAATCATGTACTAGTGTAATCCATGCATATGCATGGTAACAGTTTTCGCATCGGTGTTCCTGCCACCCTGTATAAATACGAAACTGCATCAGTTGGTACCTATCATAAAACTAAAACCTGAGAATTGACGCAGATTTATAGCTGACTGTAACATTATTCCAAAATCTTTGAATGCAGTTTGGTAATACTAAAAAAGTTAAGGATATTCTTCAAAGAAAGTTATACTGTAGCTACAACGGTCAAGGAACCTGCTCTTATAGCCCTATTTCAAAAATCCACCCTGTAGTTATGCTAGCAACACTGCAGGCATCGTCGAGTATGATGACACCACTGCTACTTACTGTTTCACATCGTCAGCATCAGATTGCCGTGCCACCGATAAGCACGCCTGTCTTCACAGCTTAGGCTAACTACAAACTGCAGCCTTCAGTATACATACGTGCATTTTTTTTAAATATTTATTTATTCCTTATTGTTAATGAGTTTTATTTTTACCTTCTGCTCGCGGCTTTGTTCATGTGAAAGTCCTAAGACACCACAATGTAATAAAATAACAGCCACATTTTTATAAAAAACTGCCTCGTTGGTCTGTTGGTCGCAAGCGCTACTGTTGAGCATGAGGTCCTGGGTTCGATTCCCGGGTCAGGCAAAGTGTTATTGGGTTTTGCATCTGGAATTTCTCAGTAACAGTCTGAAGTCTGGTATTGTGCCCGGTTAATGGCAATAGGCTCGCCCCGTATTACATGACACACACATGAGTACCTATATACTGTACTGCATCAAATTCAAAATGTGCCAGTTGCCTAATAAGTATTTCTGAAGTTGTAGATTCGCCCACAAATAAACTTACTTCGTGAGAATGGCCCCAAGAAAAAAAAAATATTTAAAAGCGTCGATTCGCCCGTTTCGGGCGAGTATATTCGGGCAAATCAAACAATAAGCCGTTTTTTTCTCTCGAATTGTCTCAACAAATTAAGGCCGGTCCCCAAAAACCGATTTCGTGTAGTTACAACGGTTAAATTACCACCTGCCCTTACCGCCTCATCTCAAAAATCCATCCTGTATTATATATGATGATTGACCGCTTAGCCCCATAAAGATAAAGCGTGATGATAACCATTTAAAATGTTAAATCTGTAACTATCTGCAAAGTTCTAACCGTAAGTCATAAGTCCATTTACAATTTCCTGTAAACTATTGACGAATACAGACATAATGCAATATTGGTCATCCCCCATAGCAAAAAGCGTGATAATATATATCCACTACCGACTGACCAGACTTATATAATATCTATGCAAAATTTGAACAAGATCTATCCTGTAGAATTTCCGTGATGCTGGAACATACATTCGGACAAATAGACACAAAAGTTCTAATAACTATATGTTCGGCATTACAATCAATCCCAGACCTCGTAGCAATTACTTTTTTTCAATAATATTCAATATACAGTTTTGAATTCGCTACGATTTTATTATTATGTAGACATAACACCTGCCAAAACTGCAAAGCAATTTGTCGGCAGTAGGTTCTCGTGGATTTTGCACAAATCTTTACTAGTCTATTAAACATTGTAACAGCGAATCAATTTTCACGCTTCCCCCTTAAGACCTAGGCCAATTTTTTTTTTATATTCGGAGAACTTATGACCTAAAGAGGGACCAAAACGAAAAAAAAAATCCGCGTTATTTCGCGGGTAATCTGTTAACTAACTGAACGCGATTCGCACTTCTAAACCGCGTTCAAAAGCTGTCAGTGTCAATATACGAGAGTTGTGAAATATTATACAGGCCGTCCCACGGATATGCCACACGGAGGGAAACTACCTTGAATATTGTACATGGAACATTTTACTGAAAGAAGACATCATTTAAATTTAAAAAACAATTTAAACTGCATTCATAGATATTTAAATAATTACATGGTTGAACCGGGAATCGAACCCGTTACATGTGAAAAATAATCAACCTGTAGCTTTATCATACCGATCGAAAGGCTTCATCATAAGGATTATTTTTTGCTAAATAACATAGTGTCACAAATAAAAGGAAGACCATGAATTTTAACATTTGATGTGAAATTTTGTTCAGAAAAATTAAAAGCTGACATTGCCGTAAGGACATACAACTGACATTATCATAAGTACGATGTTCAAATTCATGGTCTTCCTTTTATTTGTGACACTATGTTATTTAGCAAAAAATTATCCTTATGTCTTCTTATGTCAGTCTTTCGATCGGTATGATAAAGCTACAGGTTGATTATTTTTCTCGTGTAACGGGTTCGATTTCCGGTTCAACCATGTAATTATTTAAATATCTATGAAAGCAGTTTAAATTGTTTTTTTAAATTCAAATAATGTCTTCTTTCAGTAAAATGTTCCATCTACAATATTCAAGGTACTTTCCCTCCATCTGGCATATCCGTGGGACGCCCTGTATATATTTTTATTTTTTTGTAGTCTTTGGACGTGGTACATGAAGTGGGCTGCTTTTGTAAGACGACTAAAATGTCACGGTGTACATAGGAACGGAAAATTAATTACCTACTTGCATGCCCAACTTTAAAGTGAAAATATAAATCTTCCTTATTCCGTATCTCGTGAGAATTTGGAAAAAAATTGTTACCTAAATAATTGCAGGTACGGAGATAAGGAAAATTAAAATATTATTTGATCCCTTAGTATAGTTATTGTTCTTTGAATGACTAAAGTCTATTTGGCAATGGCGAACGTCGGGCTGAGCGATTATGGGTTTCCCATAAAAACTTTCATCCCATATTTTTTACCCTCTTACGGGATAATTTTTACCAAAAGCCTAAATGAAAAAATATTTAGTTTGAACTACAAAACGAACGGGTTGCTCGGACAATTACATTTACATTTCATCCCCTATTTTACCCTCTTAGGGGATGATTGATTTGGGGGAGAGTGCCTCAAAGAGATGTCAGCACCAACTGACGGGGTCCGTTAGGGTCAATGCCTGCCAGGGTTGCGAGTTTGTCAGAAAGGGATATCGCGGCCCTGGCACACAGGCAACGGAAGGAACACGGGTGGGTTTTAGTCAGTAAAAGTCTGACACACCCTCCCGCTCCGCCCGGAGCGATAGAAGTTATTTAATAATTTCCCACCCAAAAAAAAAGGGGATGATTTTACAAAAACACGTAGTTTTTAACCAGATTGCAAAATACAAAATTGCATGGGTTAAACTCAAAAAATGACGATTTACCATACATACTTTCAATTGACGTTCATAATTTTATGTGCCTATTTGCCTAATTGAAATAAATTGTTTGACTTTGACTTTGATATGTCCTATTTTACTCTAAGGTGTTGAATTTTGAAAAAAACCTTCCTTATTCTTTGTCTTCATTATAACGGGAACCTCTGCGCACAATTTCAGCTTTCTAGGTCCAAGCGTTTGGGCTGGGCGTTGAGGAGTCAGTCAGTCAGTCAGGACTTTTCTTTTTATTCATAAAGATAGAAGATACTACAACTACAACTACAATTACTAACTATAATTGTAATTTAACTTTAAATAATTTTTAATGCAAATTTTAATGTGTAATATTTGAATCTTTGTGTATATTATGTCTATTATGTAATTTGTAATGTTTAATATGGGAATAATTTCCTGAAATAAATGATTACGAGTATTATTTCCATTATTTCATTTTATACATATAAATTATGTTTTTAAATATTAAAATAAAAGAATATAAAAACATTTAAAAATATTAAAAATAGTAGCCCACCGGTATCGGGAACAGGGTCCAAGCTACCGGTGGTCAGGGCTCCAGAGAGAGGAACCTCCTAACAATGCGAGCCGTGTCCAGAAGTACCGCTTTCTGAATCAAGCCCTTGATCCAGCTGCCCAACGAGAGCCTTCTCAGGTGTTGGTCGAGGCTCTAGGCTATTAGGCCATTGGCTGTCACGACTATCGGCACAATGATCGCTGAGTCCACATCCCACATGTCGACAATCTCGTCAGCCAAGTCAAGTTACTTGATTTGTTTATCTTTCTCAGCTTTCACGAGGTTCCCGTCATGCGGGATCGTTATGTCAATAATCATTGTGTGCCGCTCTACTCGATCCACCACCATTATGTCAGGTTTATTGGCAACAATACTCCTGTCAGTGATGATGGATTGATCCCAGTACAATGTGATATTTCCACTTTCGAGAACTGGGTCGGGCACATACCTGTAGTACGGCACTTCCGATTCCACAAGATTGTATTTCAGAGCAAGTTGCTGATGGATAATCCTAGCTACAAGGTTGTGTCTATGCAAGTACTCCTCGTTAGCTAGACGAGAACAACCGGAGATAATGTGTCGGATTGATTCTCCCGGACGGTGGCATGCCCGACAGATGACAACCGTGCCGTCTTTCACAATAAATCTACGGTAATTGTTCGTCATGATAACTTCGTCCATATTTGCACAGACAAAACCTTCGGTTTCCCCAAAGAGGTCACCAAAACGCAGCCAGGCTACGGACGCTAGCAAATCGAAATCGGGTCCATGTAGGGCCCGGAAAATGCGTCCGTGAAGCTCCTTACTCTGCCATACCTCCTTGCGATCGTTAGTGTCAAGCACTACAGGCTTGCGCCAGTTCTCTTTAGCCATGGAGAGCGGGGAGAGGCCCTTGTCCACCGCGACCACATCTCGATGCATCCCCACGTCGGCTTCTAGGAAATATTCCCTGAACTGCATATCTTGCGATTGTGGAGGGTCTTAGCGTTTAAAAAACCTCGACCTCCACACTTTCGCGGAATATACAGTCTCATTACCGATGACCGTGGGTGGTGCATTCGATATGCAGTCAGCAGCGTACGAACCCTCCTATCCAGAGCGTCTAGTTCGGTCTGAGTCCATTTGAGTATGCCGAAAGAGTAAATCAAAACCAGCATGACCCAACCATTGAAGGCGCGCACCTTATTTCCGCCTGATATAAAACTATTAAATACTTTCTTCAGGCGGCCAAAGAAGCACTCCTTCAATTATTGCTTCATGTCAGTAACATTGATGCCCAACGCTTCCGACATACCCAAATACTTCTAGGTTTCGGATGCGGAGAGGGCTCTAAAGTTTATGGAATCCGAGAGTTCCGTTCCCACGGATTCCATAATCTCCCCTTGCTTTACATGCATGACCGCACATTTGTAAACACCAAATTCCATCCTGATGGCACTACTGAAAGTTTCAGTTACTTTCAGTAGCTCAATCAGTTGCAAATTGTTGGGGGCAAAGAGTTTAAGGTCATCCATGTAGAGGAGGTGAGATATAACCTGACCACCTCTCCTCAGCCGATAAACTAGACCTGAATCCTCCAGCAGTGTGCTTAGAGGATTCAGAGCTAAACAGAACCAGAGCGGACTCAAACTATCGCCCTGAAATATGCCTCGCTCGATCCTTATCGGCTCGCTATTCCTCTGGATATTTCGACATCCTGGATAGCAAAGGACCGTCTTCCATTGCCCCATACACGACATCAGGAAGGTGCGCAGAGTTGCATCTACAGTTCCAGCATCCTCATGAGCCATGTATGTGGCACCGAGATTATTATAGTACCTGGGCAACCGCGATCAACTCGAGTGAAAAAAAGAGAAAACGAATTTTCACATATATGAGACCTAGCTAGATCGATTTTTCGCACCCGTAAACCCCTGTAGACCCCATTTGATTTTATAGGATATTTAAAAGTTTAGAAACACGCCCAGGCTGTATAGGTGAGTGTGATAATACGTAAATCAGTAACACGCAGATATCGCGTTCAATACCCAGGCAACTTTAATGTTTATTGCTTGCGGCGAGTGGCCACCAAATCATGATAAGATAACACAAGGTGGTACTTAATCCCTTTCAAAGTGTTTCGTATTTCTACAACAAAACGACTGTAACAACTGATTTTTTACGTACATTCGTAGGCAAATACATATATCTATTCTATTCTACAACGACTTTCAACAGGATTGACATAAATAAGCCTTTCGGTACATAGCTTAGGCACGGGACATATACAAGT
Source organism: Agrochola lota (assembly GCA_947364205.1). Lineage (NCBI taxonomy): Eukaryota > Metazoa > Arthropoda > Insecta > Lepidoptera > Noctuidae > Agrochola > Agrochola lota. The sequence continues at coordinate 7,123,729 of OX376223.1, read as the reverse complement.
GGCTAGTGGCGACGGCGGAGCGCGGGTGTTGCGCCGCCCGTTTCATATTTCATTCAAAATGAACATACACAAGAAACGTGGCGCGGGCGAGGCGGCGCACAGTGGATCGTCCCCATACAAGAGGTCGGACATAGAATTAAAAATTGAAAAAGTATTTAATTGAAAAAAATGAAATATACAGTTGCATTACTCTATTATGGAACTACAAAAAATGTTACTACAATTTTTTTATTTGACCAGTACTTTATGAGCAATTCGATGAAAACTGTTATTTTTCTATGGAAATGGTCACAAAAATGTCTGTATCTCATGATTCCCTCCTTGTTTCGATTTGCGGTTTTCACTACTGTTATTTACCCATTTTATGCCACATTTTCTTCAAGGACACATGGTGCCCCCAGCGACCCCCTTCCGAGATATTTTGCTTTTAGTAACTATACTTTTTATTGTATAACTGATGAAATGGAGGTACATTAAGTATATTCATTACTGAGAATAAGTCATCCCTAAGTAGTTCCTTAAATAACAGGTGCATTTGCGATTACTTTAATGACTTATGAACGCTTCTGTTGCCATACAACAAAATCGTTAATGAGTCCTTAAGTAAAGATTACCAGTACTTGCTTAATCTAATTAGTTATTGTAATTACTATGTTAACAGCCCTTAATCTCTGCATTGTGATTGTCTAATGTCATCATTAGCTTATCAAATTCATTGCTAGTTGCCTACTTGCTGCCCTATATATTTGAGTGTGTTTAGCAAATGTAATTCAGTTGTAATTATAACTTCTATCAAGTGTTGTCATTATGGCTTTCCGTGGGTTTTCTACTTATCTAGATCTTTACGTTGCTCTTCGTAATCATAAAGATCTTCGTGACTATGACAATTTATTTAACACATTGAAGTCGAGTACTAACGTCCAGTTAAGTGAAAGTGATGTGACGGATCTCAAGAACTGGTGTCGACGATTTTGCTTTAGGGTTTACACCAAATGGGTGCAATCAAGAAGGACAGTCGACAGGTTCATTAACAAGAACGGAGAGTGGTTAAATTCCGATATCGTTTGGCCAGATTGCTTTAAAGAAAATGTTGTTGACACTGAAGAAGCAAATGAAAATGAGGCAGAAGAGGTAGTCAGTCCATCAAAATCAGATGCATCAACTTCAACATATACATCTCCTCGCAAACGCTTTGAAGATTTATCGACTAGACACAAAAGAAGACGTGTTAATGAAAATGTTGCTAGTTGCAGTCGTTCGGATGAGCTTTTGCATACTGTTGAAAGTATACTTAAGTCTGCCGGAAAAAATGATATGGCCAGAATAATGAAAAATTTGCTGGAAAATCCTGAACACGTCTCAACAGTTTTAAATGTCCTGGAAACTAAGCAGAATCCTTCGCTTCGTGAAGTTCCTACTCACAAAGCACTTGCTCTTTACGTTTACTTGCAGTTATCCAAGTGGCGTTACAACACACTTCGGGACTTTAGTTTAAAAGAAGGTCATGCGAAATACCCAAGCTACTACTTGTTAGTTAAAGAAAAGCTTAAATGCTACCCGACAAAAGAAGACATAACTGTGACTGAAACTTCCGCAAAGATACGGATCCAAGCCCTCCTTGATCTCACAGTTAGGAGGCTGATCGATTCACTTGAATCAAATTTTGATGCTGGTGAACCACTTGTGCTTCACAGTAAATGGGGTTTTGATGGAGCTTCAAGTCAAAGCATTTACCATCAAACGACAACAACAAGTGAACAAGACTTATCCAGTGTATTTATGGCAAGTCTTGTACCGCTTAAGTTAGTGACTTCTAGTGGAAGTATAGTGTGGCAGAATGATCGGCCATCGTCAACCACATATTGTCGCCCGATTTCATTTACATTTATGAAAGAAACGGAAGCGAATGTTAAGGCTGAAATGGAAATATTTGAGACCGAGATTCGTGAACTGAACCCGACTGATTGCGGCAATGCTACTGTTACTCACAATCTATGGCTAACCATGATTGATGGTAAGGTACATTCAATCATATCTGGTACATCGGCAGCAGTGTGTGATTTGTGCAAAGCTCGCCCAAGCGAAATGAATAACTTGGAAGAAGTGAGAGCTAAACCCGTGAATACAGATTTATACAAGCATGGATTTAGTTCATTGCATGCTTGGATTCGGTCTATGGAGTGTTTATTACACATTGCTTACAGAATGGACATAAAATCATGGCAAGCAAAAGGTGACGAAAATAAAAAAAAAGTTAAAGATAAGAAAGAAGCCATTCAAGAAGCACAAGCTTTCCGAAGAAGCACAGGCTACTTCTAGACATTGTTAAGCAGGGTAGTGGCAATACAAACACTGGAAATGCTGCAAGAAGGTTTTTTGCAAACCCTGAAACGACTGCGGAAATTACTAAATTAGACGTTAATTTAATTAGAAGACTCGCCGTTATTTTGCAATGCATTTCCTCAGGCGAAAAAATTCAAGTCCAAAAATTTAAATTATATTGTGATTGTGAATTGTATAGTGGACAACTTATCAGTAGTACCTATAGGTTTTTTGTCTGAAGAAGCATCTGAAGCAAGAAACAAGGATTTTCGTAAATTTAGAGAATATCATACACGAAAGCATAGTAGCATCGCCACTAATGAAGACATTCTTCATAATCTGCTATTATCTTCCGATCCTCTTCTCACCAGCTTACGACCGAAGATGACAAATAAAGCCAAAAGTCTTCATTTAGTGAACTAGACGATTTACTCATAGTTGATCAGAGTGAATTGGAGTTCATTGACGTTTCAACTGATACACTTGCTGCATGTAGTGACGTTGAAGAAGATGATGACGATAATAATGATCATGATGTCGTTATTGATGAAGATGAAGAAAATATAGTTTAAGTCTTATAGTACCTAATATTATTATTAATAAGCAGTTTCTTTGTTAATTTCTTGTTTTTGTGTATTTTTTTTTATTCTGTTCTTTTTTTGTTTTGTGTTATGCCACCCATCGGCCAATAAATGTTTTTTTTTTTTCTTTTCTATTGTTGTTAGTAACTAAATGGTCGTGTTAATTAATTAATTTCCTATTATAATTTAGTTCTTAGTAGTTGTTTAATTTTTTAGTTTGTTTTAGGGTACATAGTTGTTTTATTTTTAAATTATTTTTACAGTGTTATATTATTTAAATAAAAAATATTTTTATACCTACATATTTTCTTATTGATCATAAAACTCTATTTCTTTTCGATGTGTTATTGTAAATTCGACTCAGTCATTACTAAGCTAATGATGACATTATCCAATCACAATGCAGAGATTAAGGGCTGTTAACATAGTAATTACAATAACTAATTAGATTAAGCAAGTACTGGTAATCTTTACTTAAGGACTCATTAACGCTTTTGTTGTATGGCAACAGAAGCGTTCATAAGTCATTAAAGTAATCGCAAATGCACCTGTTATTTAAGGAACTACTTAGGGATGACTTATTCTCAGTAATGAATATACTTAATGTACCTCCATTTCATCAGTTATACAATAAAAAGTATAGTTACTAAAAGCAAAATATCTCGGAAGGGGGTCGCTGGGGGCACCATGTGTCCTTGAAGAAAATGTGGCATAAAATGGGTAAATAACAGTAGTGAAAACCGCAAATCGAAACAAGGAGGGAATCACGAGATACAGACATTTTTGTGACCATTTCCATAGAAAAATAACAGTTTTCATCGAATTGCTCATAAAGTACTGGTCAAATAAAAAAATTGTAGTAACATTTTTTGTAGTTCCATAATAGAGTAATGCAACTGTATATTTCATTTTTTTCAATTAAATACTTTTTCAATTTTTAATTCTATGTCCGACCTCTTGTATGGGGACAATCCACTGTGCGGCGGTGCGGCATGGGCGTTGTGTATATGTACCGCGCCACTTCGTTCCTATACATTTTGTATGAAATATGAAACGGACGGCGCAACGCCCGCACCCCACCGTCGCCGTCGCCACTTTTGTATGTTCCGCGCCACTTCGTTCCTATACACTTTGTATGAAATATGAAACGGGCGGCGCAACGCCAGCACCCCACCGTTGCCGTCGCCACTCCCGCGCCTCTCGCCACTTGTGTATATCCCGCGCCTTATGTAGGCTCTAAGTTTTATTTCTCTACGTGTCACATAGATAATTCCAACCTTAGCGAAGTAGCAATTTACTGGAAGTTGTTGTCAAAGCAGCTACGAGGACGACTATATGAAATCGTGTGAGGATTTCTAAATTCGTGATTGCTAAATGCGTGTATCAACTAGGTACTAATCGGTTATAAGCATCCATTAGCACCTAAGGCCTCATGAATTTCAATATTTCAAACTATAGGTATTATGCTATTGGGCAAACTCTTATGTAATAACTTTGTTTGTATAAACTCATTCTTCATAGGGAGCGTTAAAAAGGCGCCAGTGTAAAATTTGAGGAATCAACTCCTTATTCTTTCATCGGGTCATCAGAGACCCTTCCACTTAGAAAACTTTAAACTGACTCCGTACTCAGGTCAGCCGCAGCAAAGATAATCTCCATAGGTGGGGTTTGTTGTGGTGACTTCTTGGATGGTTTCGATCATCAATGTTTGTGCGGCGTCCCTTCGCAAACCGTGACCTACCTTTCATCCTGCGCTACATGGCCTTCCACCTGAACACGTGAGAAACTCATGTCTGCGTCAGCAAATCGATCGACGAATCGATTTTTTTGGGTTCTGTACCTCAAAAAAAAAAAACGGAACCTTTATAGGATCACTCGTGTGTCTGACTGGCTGTCTGTCTGTTTACGGGGTGTCCGGGACATCGACGCGAAGCCGGTTACCACGGATTCAGTACATGATTCTGAACCCCCCTGCGTTGAAATTAAAACAGCAAAAAAACTGCTGCTCCATACATTTTGGCCGCGTAGGTATTGCACTTTTCTATGAAACAGCTGTTTTATTTTTTATAACCGACGAAAAATTTCAACGCAGGGGGGTTCAGAATCATGTACTGAATCCATGGTAGTCGGCTTCGCGTCGATGTCCCTGCCACACTGTATACGTCTGTCACAGCCAATTTGCTTCGAATCTAATGGACCGATTAAAGTTGAAATTTGGTACACATATTATGTATTTCTGTGACCCAAACACGGACGTGTAACGAAAATAATGGAATTTTGAATACGGGGCTACTTTTGGGGGGCAAATAAGAAAATTTAAAAAAAAGTTTTGCAAGCTTTACCGTGACATAACAAATGAAAGGACGTATTGCGAGGATTACAATTTTTTTTTTTCATCATTTTATGAATACTTTTAAAGATATTAAGAAAATTGATGAAAATTTACCATTCCCCCCCACCCCCAAAATACAGAGAATCGTTCTTTACTCATAGATTACAGGAAAACCTATAAGAAGTCTATGGTCTTAAAATAACATGGTAAATCTCTCAATATTGTGCGTACAAACTTACATTTGCAGTTAGAATGTATGGGAGAACATGTTTTTTAACTACAATGTTAAGTTTGTTCTTGGGATAACTTCATCCCAACTACGGGACCCAGTATTGTGCGTAATCCAGTCCGTAGATACGCACTTGGCCGGTTATTCTTTAATAATAATAAAACTAGTTACTCCAAACATTGTGGAAAGCCTTAGATGTCTTATTCTGTACAGAAATAAACCTCACATCTTATATGTCTCACACTAACTCGATATACCGTTTCAAAATATACTCGTAACTTGTTCACGAGGGAACTTCACCACTCACTTTTTCATTCTCTTCACTTTGCTTCGATATTTTTGTACCAACTTAAGGTTTCAAAGCCAAGGTCCAGAATAGGACTACACTCTTAAAGGGAAAATATTGCTTCCTGTCTTTGGAAATTGAAGCTCTGGGATATTTACTCGTAAGTACGTGTTCTAAAAGAGGTAGGATACATTTAATATACTCCGCGATTTCTAAATGGTCGTGAATTCAAATTCGGAACAATGACGACACCAAAATTAAAGCAACTTCGAAACTGCATTTATAAAAACTTTTTCAGTGACTCATCATTATTTTGATGTTTTGGGCCTGTAATACCTCACATACGTAGAATAGGGATGATGACAATTTTTTTTTTTTTTTAATCCGTCTTTGAGATTATTAAAAAATATTGGACACATATTTTTTCTTTTTTTACGTAATCTAAAGATTACGGCGATACATTGAGGTAAAATGTGCCATGACGTCACGAGTATGTAGATTTTATACATACTAGTGACGTAGCGACCCCCACTCCTCAACCTAAAATGCGTTTTATCTAAGTAATTTTGTATTAATATGATAAAGCAAAAAATACGTGTCTAATATTTTTTTTATTATCTGACTGACGGACTAATTAGAGTTTCTTTTTTTGTACCCAGGCATCATCCCTATTGCACGGTGGGTCGATTTAGGACTGTATGAGTGTATTTACAACTCCATCGTATATTTTACATTAGATGATCGCTCGGCAATGTTAATTAGATGCCGAATGTGGAACTAATTAGCGTTTCTATGATCGTTTCATTATAATAAGCGTTTGTATGTCAATGTTTAGCTGGTCATTTTAATTAAACCACGACTGGCGTCGGCGATAGCCGGGCAGATGCGAAACTGCTTGCAATTTGCATGTTAAATAATTATTGTCACTATGCAAGTACAGTGAGCGACATTGGATATATAAACGCGACTTCACTTCGAATCCAGATAATAAACATGTAAACAAAAATAAGCGAATTTATTTTAGTATGCTAGCTATCAATTTATTGCAGTTTTTAAGTATAGTAGCTTTTCCCGCGGCTTCGCTCACGTGGAAGTCGGAAATTATCCCACGAAAACGTGGGTACTACTGTGATAAAAAGTATCTTAGGTGTTAATTTAGGTTATAAACTATCTGTCTGCCTCATCCAAATCCTAAGTGTAGCATAAAATAATGATTGAAATACTATACCGTGAATTCATGCAAGCCTAGTATTTTTTATTAGGTTGGTCCAAAATTCAAAGAATAAGATTTTCACCCTCTTAAAAGTCGAATTTCTAAAAACCCGTTCTTAATGCTCCCCTACATTATAAATGTAAACTGTGTGCAAAATTCCACGTTCCTACTCCCAGTAGTTTCGACTGTGCGTTGATATGTCAGTCAGTCAGTCAGTCAGTTTCTCTATTTATATATATAGATTCTCACATTACTCAGTATGTATATTTTAGAATGTGCTAAATTTCACCGACAGCACTTTGCCCTGTTTGAAAAGGCTCAAGACCGTTGCCCTCGAAAAGAGAGATCCAGATAGAATAGTTCTGCCTAGGGCTCCAAGGACTTCTCTGTATAAAAAAAATAACCAACTTCAGGTTTTCAAATTGGACAAGTACATTAACAATCTATCCATAAAACTTCAAGTTAAAATTTTGTTGCGATTCGTTTATGCAGTTGTCCGTTGCGATACGTTTTTCCACTTGTCCGTTGAAGTTTCACTTCTAATATGTGTCCCAGCACACATTTAGATATTTTTTTCGCAGGCTTTATTGCAAATTATGATTTGGTTAGGTTACGTACATTTTAATAAATGCATTTTTTATTTAAACATTTTATTTTATCAAACAAAAAAACTGAATTCAATCCGGAACCAAAAAAAAACATCCATAGTCTACTCTAAACTTAAACACATACAAAGGAACATTAACAAATGCACATCTTTCGTCATCAATCTTCATTCGGCTCATCTGCGTTATAATCAACTAGCTGCCCGCCCCGGCTTCGCACGGGTAGCACTCAGTAGCTATCTACAGCTCACCTACTTACCTATCTACCTATCCTACCCTACCCTACCTATCTACCCTACCCACCCTACCTACCCTACCTACGCTACCTACGCTGCCTACGCTGCCCACGCTGCCCACGGCACTTCATTTCTTGACATTGACTTCCCTCCCCGTACGGCCCGTACCACAGTGACGCCTACATTGCATAAGGTGCTCCCTAGCTTTTATCTAATACTAAATTTTTTAAACTCGTGATATCTTTCGAATGGAATGTCCGAATTGAATAATTCAATAAGTTATATAAAGGTATTGAAGCAGGTTTGAATATGAAGCAATTTATTTTGATAAGGATTAATCCCAAGATAAAATATTTGAATTGTACATCATTTTATTTTCGCAGCGCACGCGATGTAAAGAATATTTTAGGTATTTTTTTACACCTTGGGTTACATTATTGGAGTTTTAGTAAGGAATTTTAATTTTTTTGAAAATATAATATAGCCTATGTCACCCGGGGAGAGTGTAGCTTCCAAACAGTGACAGGATTTTTTAAATCGGTTCAATATTAACTTGAGATTCCAATCTATTCTCTTCCTCCGCCGCTGCCGTAACGCCTTTTCGTGACAGAAAAATCCTAATACCCCCCGTCTATATAGAAATTTCACTTCAAAATACAAAATCCAAATCGGTTCATAAATGACGGAGTTATGAGGTAATTTAAAAAAAAACCAACGAATTGATAACCTCCTCCTTTTTGATTGAACGTTAAGAACCTCCGCCTTTTTGGTAGTCGGTTAAAAAGAGCTGTTATCATAATGTAGACTTATCTATAACAAAATACCAAAGAACTTCAATGAGTTACCTAATAATTTATGTTTGATAAAGTTAAAATGATTGCTACTGGAAAAACGATTTTATAATTAATGTTAATAATCTATTTTAAATTTATGTGACGATAATATTAATAATGAATGTATTGTAAAATTAATTAATAATAGAAACATCAACATCGAATATATATATAATGTTTTGCATGTCAAATGTACTTCAAAGCGGGCCAGCCCTAGCATATGCGTATACTGTAGTGTATCGCGAGCAAACTGGACTGTTGTGTGCGAATCGCTGCTGTAAGCTATCCATATCTGCGTTGAGCGTGTAGCAGGGATTCGTTAAGTGTGTAGGTTAAGTTTACTAACATAGTCGTTAAGAAAGATTGTTACTAACTTATTGAGTCTTATTAATTAAATAAAAATAAAAATAAAGTTAAAGTTCACGAGCACATTCGTAAAAAGTTGGCAGTATCATCACAACGTTAATGTTTTCCCATTGTTTGTGTTATTTGTTTTAGAATATTCATTTATTTACGTCAGTGATGACTTCATTTATTGATTTAATAGTTCAAGCACAGAAATGTACAGAGGCGTCTGTACATTTCTGTGCTTGAACTATTAAATCAATAAATGAAGTCATCACTGACTTTATGACCAAAACTATACTTATTGCAATTAAGTGGTTGTGATCATGATTATGATTCTGTAAACATCTCACCGTTAAAATTTACATCGGTAAAGTGAGCTTGAAGTGAGCTGTCAATAGTGGTGGAATGACTGCTCACTACACCAAATTTCATGGTGAGATTTTAACAGAATAGTCGGGCTGCTCTTTGTGAAGGAACTTTTAGGGGAAGTACTATCATACTTATTTATATCGCCTATCAGCATCGTCGTTCAGTTTTGTCTTTGAATAGCAACGACTCTGGTATCGCAGATGTTTAAGGTACCATTCCGTAGCCGACCGCAGGCGGCGTGTCGCCGCGACACGACTGGTTCCTATGTATTTCTATGAAATACCTTCCTTCTCGCCCGTAACAGTTACGGTCGACACGTGTAGCCCGATCGCAGACCAGTAATGCCGTCAACGCTCGACCGATAACACGTTTTTAGGGTTCCGTAGTAAACAGGAACCCTTAGGACCGAGTCACTCCGGAATGGCAGCGACGCGGCGAGCACTTTCAGTGTGAAATAATGTTCAACTTTATCTACATACTTAAAAGACCAGTATCGCTTGAAAAGCTTGAAAAGGTCGCGAGGCACGCGAGCGGCCGCGCGCCACGCGCATCTTGTCGGTGTAAACTAGTCAGGAGGAGACTAGGCGCGTGGGATCTGGAGGCCGCGCGAGGCCGCCAGCGGCGACCCTGGGGGCCGCTGCCGACCGCTGCCATTCCGGTGTGACTCGGCCCTAATAGTTTCTCCATGTCTGTCTGTCTGTTTGTCCGTCTCTAGAAAGCTGTGATTTGGCATGGGTATACACATTAATCACGCCGACAAAGTGGTAAAATAAAAAAAGTAGTTTTAGGGTACCTCCCCTACACCTAAAGCGGGACGTTTTTTTTTTTCTCCTCTCTCCCATTGTGTGGCATGTCGTTGGAAAGGGGTCGTTCAAATATTGTGGGTGTGTTAAAATCACTTTTAATCCGAATCCGTTTGCGAAATATTAAGCTTTAAAGTGCTTGTCAAGTGTGTGTGTCCCCCGCCAGCTAAATGGTTGTACTTGGATTTGTTAAAAAAATCACAGCGGTAGTATATATAACGAAGTTAAAAGGAAAACTATCACAGCTAAGTAGGCTGTACAGGTTAACGAATAATAATCGACCAACTTAAATTTTCAGTTTGAATAACTTGATCTCCCATATATTCCGTATCGGAGAACATGTTTTGTCAACTACAATGTTAAGTTTGTTTTTGGGATAAATTCATCCCAACTACGGAACCCTTCGTTGTGCGTAGTCCGACACGCACTTGGCCGGCTTTCTATCTTCTGTCTACCGACTGGAATACTGGCTCCTGCCGCCTGCGGTGGGGTTCGGAATCATAACTGCAACGACATGACGCCGCGACACATCGCCTGCAGCTGCCACCTGCGGTCGGGTACGGAATGGTACCTTTATAGGTCACGATGAGCACTTACCATCACGTGGAATGTTGACTCGTTTGTCATCCAATTATAAGTAAAACTATTTCGAACGCTTTGCATTCACATGAGTGGGGATTGAAGTAGTCAACAAAAGTGGCTTTTATGGAGATATTCATTATAATGCTAATGATAAATATATAGGTTAGTCCGCCTGATAAGAGCTTGAGGACCTATGATAATCCTCAAGGTCTCTTTATACTTATATCTGAGTGGAAAAGTACTTTAAAATGGAATGTTCCAGCTAAATCAACAGGAAACTGCAGAGTAAAGAATCAAGTTTTGCTATAATTTCTATAAAAATTTGAATATTTTCAAGAAAATGAGTATGATAGATAGTATTTGAGAAGATTGAAGCAATTTATCGGTAATGGTTTAATTTTTTTTTATAAATACTAATAAAATAAATATAAAATTTAATTGTCTGATCAATGGAGTCCGACCGAAAAGGGTTCTTTTTCCGCCGAAAACGAAATTCGACCTGATTTGCATACTTTTCTACTATTATTTTCTCAAAGATATAACTCCTTCCTCCATCCTTACTTTATAATAATCGTAACTTATATTATAAATACGAAAGTGAATTTGTTTGTTCGTTAGGCTTTCGCGCTAAAACGGCTGAATGGAAATGATGAATGCTGATGAAATTTGGCACATCAATAGACCAAAACCTAGAGAAGGACATAGGATACCTTTTATTCCGATATTACCACGGGTTCGAGCCATAAGCGGATGAAACCACGGGGCGCCGCTAGTTCTAACTATATGTTATATTATAATTGCAAAAGTGTGTTAGTTACGATTTCACGTTAAAATGGCTTTACGGATTTGAATGAAATTTGGCATGGGTAGACCATGATCCGGGTTAGGACATAGGATACTTTTTACCCCGATTATTCGCACGGAATCGATACTTATGTGGGTGAAATCGCGGGGCGCAGCTAGCTTTTAATAATCAAACAATGTGATATTATAAGCAACAAAAGGCATTTTTTTCTTCATTTCTTAGTTAACTTCCTTTTAGTTGTGGTAACTGTGCATTTAATTTGAATAAATTAATTTGAAGTATTGATTTGTAGCACTTAACTTTTTTCAGCCACTGTTTCGGCAGTCTATATGTATTTCAAGTGATATTATTTTCGGCCAAAAACGTAAATTTTCAAAAATTGCCGGAAATCGAAAACATAGTTCGGTCGGACTCTACTGTTTAACAAAACAGACCGATTCTCACCTTGACCGTGACCTACTTATGGACCTGGGATTCAGTTGGCGCCTCCGGGGCTCGGGGATATTCCTTCAATCTTGACAGATTACCTTGTTACATTATGCCGGGTATTTAACAATCGAACCACGTATCGTTCCAGTAGTTTCTGCCTACCTACCTCTATACGAATTAAGCATGAATATGTGACTGTTTTGCGCAGTGACTGTTTCTGTTCAAACTTATTTACAATGCGGTGAAGTGTCCATCCACATGTAATGTCTGTTTTCACTACTCTAAGCGATAACTAAATGAATGCCTAAATAAAAGGCACTGTTGCATTTTCAACTTGCGCAATGATGTTTCAATCGTAATTACTTACCATGTAGTGAAGTGTCCATCTACATATCTGTAAGTCAAGGGTGAAATAGGTTTCCGCCTGACGCAGGTCCTCGCCGGACACGGTTGTTTCGGGAGGTTCCCGTTCCGGATAAGGCGGGAGGAAATGCCCGGATGTCACTATTGTGTGGATCGCCCGGAAGACACGGTGGACCATACGGTAGAGGTCTGCCCGGCTTGGGTGGAGCCGTGTCCCCGTGGAGGCGATCGGCGGTGGTGACCTCTCGCGTCCGGCCCACGTCCAGGCTATGCTATGGAGCGAGAGGGCATTGGAAGCAGTCACCTCCTTCTGCGCAGCAGTAATGCTCGCGAAGGTGGTGGCGGACCGCGTGAGGGAAACGCAAATGCGCGCCCTCATGCCCCTAGCCACCGCAGGAGACACCCTGAGCGTCAGGAATCCCAAACCGATTCCTGGCCACCGTAGGCGCGGGCCTGCGGATGGTGAGCAATGGGTAACTCGCCGTCCGATAAGGATCAGGCCCGGGTCGACGGCGCGTTGTATTCCACGCGCGCCTCAAAGAGATTTCAGCACAGCTGACGGGGTCCGCTAGGGCCCATGCCTGCCAGGGTCGCGGGAAAGTCCGAAAGGGATACTGTGGCCCCTGGCAACATACAGGCAACTGAAGGAACAAAGGTGGGTTTTAGTCAGTAAGATTCTGACACGCCCTCCCGCTCCGCCCAGAGCGTGACAAGTTATTTGATCAATTCCCACCCAAAAAAAAAGAAAGGGTGGAATAGGTATTAGTAAGTACACATTTGGTGAATACGTATTCCACCCAACCTGAAGAGTGAACTGTGGTAGAGGTACTAAATAAATGTAAATTTAAACTCTCATAAACATATTGCCTTACGTAAATCGAAGTACCTGCATTTTATTAATATAATAAATTAATTAGGTGCAAACTTAATACAATATGACATATAACTTATATATTAATATGTGGACGTAACTTATTGGGTCCATAATATTCTATTTTTGAATCTTTAAAAGATTCGGTTTTGAAAATTTTATTACATTTTGAGTATAATACTCGTAATTATGTTTAATTCCACAATACACAATATGAAGCAATAGAGCGTGACGACGAATATGAGTAGTACGAGTTTGAGCCGAAACATGTTAGTACTGTTGTGTCATCGCCCTCTCGTCACACACACGATAATTGGTAAAATATGGTCATGCTTAGAAGTAGAACCCGACACAAACATTGCAGCATCCTTATTGCCACTAAAAACACGTGATAAGTAATCCACATCTTTTCTTCATCCACTTGATTCTATAATATACATAATAGAGGTGTGATTCGAGTATTATGACTTTAGACTTGAATCCCCAAAGAAACCGAAAACGTGGTCGCCTCGAACAGATCTATAGTCTATTCTAAAAGTATCTGCTCCAAGTGTAATAAAACCCTGTTCATGTTAAATTATTAAGCAATTACTCACTTTAGGAAATTTGTAACTCATGCATCTGTATTCGGAAGGTTTTCTTTTTATCTTACTAGCGACTTCGTTCCCAGCCTATAACCTTCCTCAAGAATTGGGCTATCCAATGCAAAAAGATTTTTTCAAATCCAACTAGTACTCTCGGAGATTACCCCCTACATACAAACTTACAAACAAACACACAAACGAACAAATTTTTACGCTTTATAATATTAGTATAGAAGTATATAGGGTGGCGAAAACTGTTACCATGGATTCAGTACATGATTCTGAACCCTCATCCATGAGTTACAATTTTTCATTAGTTATTTAAAACAAAATCAGCTGTTCCATACATTTTGACCGCGTGGATAACCACAGTTTATTTAAAATAAAATAACCGATAAAAAATTCAACGCAATATGTTCAGAATCATGTACTGAATCCATGGTAACAGGCTTCGCGCCGATGTCCCTGACTCCCTGTATATATAGATATCTATTTCCAACAATTACTGTATGATTAACATTAATAAAATTTTGATTGAAAAATCATCGACTAAAATGTAGGTTATAAAATTAACCTTAATTGCAATATGTATATTTATGCTTATTGCCTACATATTTATGTACAAATCAGTGAACCTGACTTGGATTCCGTACGTCTTTTTCGGGTGACCACTGAAAATCTGCGCCGCGCTGTGGGTCCGCCATACCACAGCATCATGCTGAGTGGAAGCCTTCTTTTCACAGACATGACGTGTAGCTGCCGACTATTTCTGTTTTATTGTCTGACAAAATGAAAGGCATTGCGATCGATTGCATTTTATTTGTGTTACGCAATTACCCCACAGATGTACAGTAGATTGATTGTTGATTGCAATAAGTCTCTTTAATAGAACCTATTCACGCACTTTCTTCAGTTCTGGGTTCTGGCTATACATTTCCAGTATAAGCTGATCTCGCATTGTATAGAATTTTGGTACAATGGAACTCCCATTGTACGGAAACCTATACAACGCAGCTTATACTGGAAATTTATAGCTGTGTTATATGTAGCCCTGTGTACCTATTCTTAGCAAGAGTATACATAAGTACCTATCCGACAGAGTACAAGAATCGGTCACCGCTTTCAATAAATCATTTGTTTTCTTACTGTCGTTTTGACTGCTATTTGTTTTTGATATTTTTTCACCACAAATTACGCGACTGAAGAATTTATATTTTCATCATCCCTAGCCTTTTCCCAACTATGTTGGGGTCAGCTTCCAGTCTAACCGGATGCAGCTGAATACCAGTATTTCACATGGAGCGACTGCCTATCTGACCTCCAAAACCCAGTTACTGAGTAATACGACACCCCTTGGTGAGACTGGTTGTAACAGACTTTTAAGTTTCTGACGACCCGGTACGACTGTCACAGATCCAAGAGTGACAGCCGGGACCAACGGCTTAACGTGCTTTCGGAGGCACGGAGGGGTGTCGGTATGTAAAGATGGTCCCCCATCCACAGACCGAACTGATCGATAGCGTAACTTACCTGATCGATCGAACCGTGGGGTCATTAATTAGCCACGAGCCCTCAAATCAAGAAAAAACGAATACATACAAACATACATAACATCACGCCTTGTTTCCCCAAAGGGATAGGCAGAGGTGTACTGATTACACCCACAAAATTAATACAATCAAGAATTTTATTTACATTTTATCGTACGAATTGTGTAATTTCATGCATCATGGTTTTAAATAACTCTTTGCCTTTTGCTAGGATTTTATGACTGAATAAAAATGATTCATGTTATTTTAAATAGCATTTTTTACTACTTAATAAAGTACAAAAAACCGTGAATCCTATTCATGCAATTGTTGTATTCTAAATTGACCACTATAAGTACATAATGTGAAATAAATTACTGCACTGTTAATACGATGTCATCATTCTTTTCTGCTTTTAAATCTCTATAATAAATAAAACCGGCCAAGTGCGTGTCGTACCACGCATAATGAAGGGCCGCATTGTCGGGATGAATTTATCCCAAGAACAAACTTAACATTGTAGTTGAAAACATGTTCATCATTACATTTGAGCTGCAAATATTTTAAAAAGTTGGTCGATTATTACTCGTTAATCTGTAAAGCCTACTTAGCTGTGATAGTTTTCCTTTTAATTTCGTTTTATATACTACTGCGGTGAATTTTTTCACATATCCAAAACCGTTACCAACCATTTAGGTGGCAGGTGGGGGGGAGGGCACCTGACTTTAATAAAAATTAGCACTTTAAAGCTTAATACTCTAATCGCAAACGTATCTCTGAATCGGAAATTGTTTTACACACACAATATTTTGAACGACCTTTCCAACAACACACACCAACTCACATCATGGGATTGATGAGGAAAAAACCTTCCACATTTTTTTTCATGAGTTTATCTTTCTGCTTTGTCGGCATGATTAATATGTATTATACTCATGCCAAATTACAGCTTTCTAGTACTAACAATCTCTGAGCTAAGCCGCGGACAGACAGACAGACATGGTGAAACTATACGGTTTCCTTGTTGACTACGGAACCCTAAAAATTTTAATGTTTTTTAAGCGCATCACCTGAGAACGGCCGGACCGATTTAGCTATTTTATAGGTTCCGAAGTCAACAAGGAACCCTTATAGTTTCGCCATGTCTGTCTGTCGGCCAGTTTTTGTTTTAAAATGTTCGTAATAGCCCGATTCAGGTTTTTATGGAAAGAAAAATTTGTAAAGTTTTGTATAGTTTCCCGGAAAATCTTTAAATTCAAAAAACACTAAACATCCCTTTTTGTATGAATTATTGAAAGGACAGAACAACGCGTGTCGGGTCAGTTAGTCCTAACTAATAATATAAATATGAAAGTTTGTTTATTTTTTTGTTACGCTTTCACGCTAAACAGCTGAACGGAATTGGATGAAATAGGGATGATAACTAAAAAAATTTTTGTTTGTCAGTTATATTATTAAAAAATATTGGACACGTCTTTTTTCTTTTTTTACGTAATCAAAAGACCCATAGTCTTTTGATTACAATACATTGAGCTAAAATGTGGCATAACGTTACTCTCCGGTAGATTTTATATTGAATTGTGACGTAGCGAGCCCCCGCTCCCCAACTGTAATGCGTTATATCTAAATAATTTATTATTAATAGTAAGTAAAAATACGTGTCTAATATTTTTTTATTATCTGTCTGGCGGACTAAATAATTTTGTTTTTTTTTCCCTGTCGACATCCCTATTTAGTACATGGGACGAAGACCATGAGACGAAGTTGCGGGCAACAGCTAGTATTAAATAAATATTAACATTTATAAACCGTCACTTCACAGATTCAACAAATATTTCAGAAAGAACTTGTTCCTTGTTTCAATAATGTCAACAACAAAAAATATGGCAAAAAGATCTGGATTCTCTCAACACGTATTATACACTTCCCAAAAGTCACTGAATTCATTATACACTGACGTAGTTTCCATCAGTTTGTCATCATTCAGAGCAGCGCACATCTTGCAATATTCATTGGTTTCGTTCAGCATCGTAGTCTTGTGGTAGGAGTAGTACTTCTGCCATCGGAAAAACTCCGCATAGAGCGCAGGCTCTCTTATTAGTTGATCTATCATTTCCGCTAGTTTCGGGGCCTTTAATTCTCTGGCATTTAAATACGATCTTTCTGGCAGGAACCTGCAATGAAATGTTTTTATAGAACACTAGCAACCCGCTCCTGTTCCACACGGGTGCATTCAAAACATTAAACCTTCCGGAAAATAATCTCTAAATTATTGTGAAATTTTTGACTGGTGTAACTTAGTCTATTATTTTTTTACTAATAAATGTGAAAGTTTGCATGTTTGTTACTCAATCAAGCAAAAACGTCTGTACGGATTTGGATTAAATTTGGCACACAGATAGTTTATAATCTGGATTAATATTTAGGATAATTTTTATCCCGCTAATACAATCCCGTGGGATAATTTCCGACCTCCACGCGGGCGAAACCCGAAAGCTAGTGTTATATATTTTAAAGATAGTTCCAATGAATTCTACTGATGTTCATCTGCATTTAATAAGAGACGCGTTGATATAAGTAGGAATCCCGTACGATTATTTCGTTAAACGTACGTACCTGCTATAGTTAGCTCCTCCGTAAACAATAGGTACTGCAGTATTTTGTAAGGCATGCAGCACTTTCTCTGTAACATAATCTTCACTAAAAGAGTTCTCAAAAGATAAGTAAAAGTAATAATCTTTGTATATCATTTTCGCACAGAAATCTGGTTCTTCACGACGACATGTGAACTTTCCACAATCTCCGTACACATCTATATCTAAGTCATATTTGTCCATTAATTCGTTTTTAAGATTGTATACATAATTTTCTCGCCGACTTCTTGTTCGACAATTAGATACGAACCAGGCGACTGCTTTATGTTTACTTCTGAGCTGAGTCTTCAATGTTTCATTGACAGGATCCATATTCTTCCATTCTATCCAATGCATGTCTTTCTTTGGACCCACAATGTTGCCGTTAGAGTCTTTTATCGTTATGTAACCCCATCGTACATCTGAATCCAATCTGTATGTCCACGTCCAATTAAAATATCCATTAAAATTGTGAACACACAATGGATAACTCGCTGGTGATTCTATGCTTGCAAATACAAACTTTTGGTTTGGCAACCGTTCTTCTGGTAACGTAACATGAGAATCAGTTAATTCTGGGCCATGAAAAAGGACTGCGTCGAATGCGGTAGTACTGCCCAAAAGGCTCTCATTACCAGTCACTACACAGTTGGTGTATGTACATTTCCTACCGATAAAGCCTGTTCTTCCTTGGCCCATATAAACAAACGGTATGGTATCTTCTTTAGTCCAAAGCAATATGTATTTCATTCCTGGCTTTGCTTTACTCCCGTTTAAACGAAAACTTTTTTCGTTGATCTTATACTTTTTTATCATTGTTATTATAACAACGGAAAACATTACAAAAATAAATAATTTGCTAGTGAATTTTCTCATTTTACTAATAGCCATATTAATATACTTTTTATTCTTTCCGTTGATTTTGTGGATTTGGATTTTTTGTCGGACGGACTAAACGGCTGGAGAGCAGTACGACACACGTAACGCAAAACATGAGCGATGACCCGAAACTAAGGCTCACGACTTCTCTAAACTAGCCATACATCTAATTGGTAGTTTAACACACACATAGAACTATTTGGTTTAGTCTCTTCGACTATGTATATTGATAGATCGTGTCGACGCGTCTGTGTTGACTTTGACTGGCATTCTGTTATCGGTTCTATTTCAGTAATGCATGTTTTACCAAAGATCTAAATCGTAGATGTGCCCTCACCGTACTACGTCGCGCGAAAAAGTGCCCATAGTGAGAAGAGTGACTTCGCACAATAATAATGGCGTTTCCATGACAATCAAGTTAAATGTCTGGGATATTGTGTGTCAGAGGTGTCAAAACGAAACAGAAACGCGACCATCTTTTAACGCGGCAGGGCAAATCTACGATTGAAATCTTTGTGTTTTACATATTGTATCCGAGTCGAGTTTTATTATGCGGATAAAGTTACCGATACTGTTCAACTGCAATTTTGTTATGTGCATATTGTTAGGTAGGTACATGTTCTTATTCAAAGATTTGACCGGTATTATCGGCCTCGTTCGACTAAGTGTTCGTTGGCACAACTGCTTAATGGCTCTGGGTTCGATCCCTAGGTCTAGGCAGTATTATTCTATTAGGAAATTCTTAATAACCGCAATGGTCCACTAATACGACATCATGTTTGGAAAAATGTATGTGAATTATCATCTCTGGCTATCTCGTCGTAGAATACAAGCATGAAGTGCTGTAATAAATCATTTATTACAGCTCTCTTAGTACAACTGACTATTAATTAATGCTTGTGGTATCAGTGCTCAAATAATGAGGGACGTTATCTAAGTCCACTTGATTGTAATCAGCTATGTGTTTCTAATCTAGGTTAATGGTTTAAGACGTAGTTTTTACAGAAGAATTACACTTTCCGTATTGTCGAGTGTGGGGTACTTACCAACTCATCACTTGTTCTATTTGCGATTTTAATTAATTGCGTCCTTGATTCCCATTACTACTGTTTTTATATTGGAAACTATGTAATTAGACTTTAGTTTTATGTCAGGATAATTTCGAACATACATTAAAACCAACACCGAAAGAACTAGGTAACTAACCTAAAATAAAATATCTTCAAAAAGTTTGTGTTTTAAAATGATTTTTTGTTCAATGTGTAACAAAAACCCTATCCACTTCAAAAGGGGCACATAGGTAGATCAACAAAATTGCCAAACACGAATAAAAAATCTTATTATTGCTGAAAATAAAACAAAGTTATTGCTATTTAAAATTCATGATTTTAGAACCAACCAAATCACGGTCAGTTCTAAACTTAGAGCAGGGCCCAGTGGTAACGGCCCGACTTACGAGTTGTAGGAACCCAGGTTGTTCGAACCCAAGCAGGCGCTTTTTGTAAATAATTTCATCACCACTGCTCTCAAAACAGTAAAGGAAAACATCGTGAGGAAACCGGCATGTCCTAGAACCAACAATTCGAAGGCATGTGACATCTACAAACCCACACTGGGCCCGCGTGGTAGATTACAGCCCGCTCCATCTCGAAGAGAGGAGGCCTGTGTCCCAGCAGTGGGAACGCTACTGACTGTACATATTTATACAAACATTGCTCATTGAATAGTATAGGATATGATGTCTAGTAGAATGTAGAGTGTTTTGTACTCGCCGTCACTTGTCCCTACATATAGGTTCATTAGAAAACCAGCGTCAGACAGCATCTGCCTGGCATTAATGCTGAAATGAACCTTTTTGGCGCAGCCGTGAGGCACACACTATTATTGTAAAAATATTATTCTCACTTTTTTTTATTTTGTATTTAGTGTTTCACAAACTGTGTCGAAATAAACATTATTCTTTCTTTCTTTTCTTTCTTTAGAAGAAAGAGAGAGACTGTTTTGTGAATCAGAAAAACTTTTTACAAAAAAAAACAACCGACTTCCATGCTTATGCTACACTTAGATCCGTCTGATCTAAACCAAAATATGTACCTAGTGTGGCTATCAAGGTGTAGGAAGGCTCTGTTGGATGTTCAACTTTCGACGCAGAGCTGAGCTTGCTTCTTCTTTTCGTGTGGTTAGTGACTAACCCGCTGTCAGAGTTTTATAGCCGCCCATGGGCCTCTGACTTGGCTTTTATTTATTTATTACTTCAAGCACAGAAATGTACAGAGGCTGACTTAATGCCATCGGCATTTTCTACCTGGCTTTACATGCCGTCGACAAATATCTCTCATGTAGGCATGCCGGTCTCCTCACGATGTTTTCCTTCACAAGTCAAGTCTCTTCAGTCCACCCATTTGGATATTTTGCATGTGCACGCGTTATGGTCAGACCGAACGGAACAGATCATCGGTCCAGTTTTACGGGTACAGTCGACCGCACATCGGTGGTAACACTTTGACCTTGAGCTGGCCTAGCGTAGTTCGGAGTTTCAATTGAATAAGAGGCCAGCTTACGTTGGTTTTGTTACCACTGACATGCGGCCTACGAGATTTTTCAAAGTAACTCCAGACCACAAGTACCGGTATCTAACAAATATACCACGCCAATTTCAGAAACAACCTGGGTCGTAGTTATAGTTCTGCATTATCTTAAATACACAAATAGGATAAATATAGCTGCAAGTAGGATAACTGTTATCATGGGCTCACATTTCGTTGTTTGATAAGATTTTATGTGTCGATCTTTCGTCTCGCTCCACTAGTACCTACCTACTGTGAAAGAAAATAATGGTTAACTGTTGCAGTGGGTACAGTCGGTAACGAAAGACAGTCGACACTTATTTTTTTATATTGAAATAGAAAAAAAAAATACTTTGAGAAAACATAGTTTTACAAACCCTGACTTGATTCAAATCAGCATCGACCCGGAGGTGACATCCACCACTTATAAAAATTGTCATAAATTGTGGTCCTTTTTACCATTTCTTCGTTATTCAAAGTGGTACAAAATAAACAATAAGGTTCAGTTTCAACATTTTCATTTTTCCTATGATACGAGTAATGGTTTTTCCATTTGAAGTATTCTGCATATTTTTCCGGATCATTGATCAATTGATACATCTTTGCTGCTACATACTTAGTACTTTGTCCAGCGTCCAGGTATATGCCATCTGGCATAAATCTGTAAAAATATATTAGTAAATTATCTCACATCATTACAATTGACGACACGGTTGGTGCAGTGGCTGAGCGATCGACTGCTGCGCAACGTGTCGCGGGTTCGATCCCCGCACGGAACAAATATTTGTATGATCTGCAAGTAGTTGTTCCGGGTCTGGGTGTTACGTATGTGAGTTTCTATGTTTGTAAACGCACCCACGATACAGGAAGAAATTCTTAGTGTGGGGCAACGTTTCTAAATAAAAAAAAATAAAAAAATATATATATATAAACTTGGCAAAATTGGTATATGAGAAACGACAGCCCAGCCACCGACAACGGCCTCATCTTACGAGGCGCAGGCCGTAGTTTCGAACCTAGGCGAATACTTTGCTTGCAATTTGTTTTATTACCACTTTTCTTAAAACTTTGAATTATTATATATATTATATATATATACATTAACAAACATGAAACAAGATCAAGGAACTATATGTAATGATGAAGGAGAGAGGAAGTGTTTCATATATCTGCGTCTTAAACAATAAAACCAAGCAATACTCCCTTCATGAATACATACCTAGTATAATTAGCACCACCGTATACTATGGGCACAGCGTCATTATTTAACGCTCGTAATAATTTCTCAGTAACATAGTCTTCACTAAATGAGTTTTCAAACGACAAATAAAAATAATAATTTGATTTAATCAATTTGTCGCAATCGTCTTCATTATTCCGTAAACATTTTAGGTTTCCACAGGTACCGAATATATCTAAGTTCAAACCATATCTTTCTAATTCGCCTTTTAATTGTTCAGCAACTTGTTCTCTTTTGCTTCTAGTGTTGCAGTTAGACACAAACCACGCCGCAGCTTTGGTTTTCGTTTTAAGCTGTTGTTTAAAATCGTCTGTAACTGGATCCATATCTTCCAACTTCATCCAATGCATTTCTTTATTTGGTCCAACTATAGCATTATCTTTATCTCTAATAGTTAAATAACCCCATCTTACTTCAGAATCTAATTTAAAAGTCCATGTCCAGTTGAAATATCTATTAAATCTATTAGAGCAAAGAGGATAATTGTCTCCAGATTCTATACTTGCAAAAACATACTTCTGATGGGGGGATCTCTTTTTAGGTAATTGTTTGATACTATAAGTTACCACTTCTGGCCCTGCGAATACAATGACGTCAAATTTTGAATAATCGCCGTCAAGGTAGGAACGGTTTGCAGTCACTATACAATTTGTGTAAGGACATTTTCGTTCAATAAATC
The DNA here is from genome assembly GCA_947364205.1 of Agrochola lota. Taxonomy (NCBI): domain Eukaryota; kingdom Metazoa; phylum Arthropoda; class Insecta; order Lepidoptera; family Noctuidae; genus Agrochola; species Agrochola lota. Next base: position 7,100,411 of record OX376223.1, on the reverse strand, counting down.
CATCCCGACCCTTGCCCATATACACGAAAGGAACATTTAATGGCGACGTCCATTGTAAAATATATTTTAATTCCATATTTTTTTCTGAATCATATTGAATCACATCACTTTTTACTAACGTCCGATCACTTATTAACTTGTCATTCACTGAAAGTATTTGATCACTGCTCGTTACTGTTCTCGTTGCGTTATATAATAGTAGTAGCATTAACAATGTTATGAAAAATAATACCGTCTTTTTTGCACACAAAGCCCTCATTGCTAATTAATGCGGATTGTTGTACTACCTACAAAAAAAGACGTGTGTGAGTCTGTCACCAGTGTTGGGAAGAACTGACTATGAAGAGCTTCATATGTATGTCATACACCTAATCGAGACCGTTTATCAGCGCGTCTAATCTATAGTGATTTTCTGCATTCAGAATGTGTTGATCGAATCCCAACAATATTAATTGAACAACCTTGTTATGTGTTTTTACTTTATTTCAACTAAGAAAAAAGCAGTCGTAGTACATAGTTCATAAGAGAGAAAATACATTTATTTGCGGTAAACATAACGCAAAGAAAGAACACAAAACAAAAAAAGAACAAATTGGGGGAAAATATGCGTCACATCCACGCAAAACGGCCATCGCTCAGCATAATGCTGCGCCCTAGGCGAGACAAAACCCCAGCGCTGATTTTCAGCTACAGCCGGCGTTGACGTTATGACGTCGATCGGTGCAGCATACAATGAGATATAAATAAGATATAAAAATAAAATAAATATACAATAATTAATCTACCTGTTTATATAAAATATAATATTTAAAATGGCAACATTCCATTCAGTCGGCATCGCCTCGCAACATAACACAACATAACATTATTTTGTCAGGCATTATGACTAAGGCTTTGCATTGGCCAGTTATACCAAAATCATACCAGCCCACATTTAGAACTGTCTCGATCAGCAGCACCTCCGAAACTAGGTAACTGCGGAAAGGAGATTGTCTTACGTTTGATACCCGCTGATTGTCAAATTATTCATTGCATTAAAGTTTTGGATGTTTGATAATTTGCGAGTTTAACTTTAGTTGACATTTAGCTCACAGGTAGAACCATCCTATACTCCAATTGAAATAAGATTAGACATTTAAATAAACCTTTTTTTACAGTCCGTTCAACCGATTTTGACTTATATTGCGTTGTTAGCATGGCAAATGGCAGCTGCGGTAAACAGTTGGTCTCGTAACCACTTTTTTGTTTTTAATGCCACCCTTACTACGGTATAGAAGTCAAAATCAGTTGAACGGACTGTAAAAAGGTTTATTTAAATGTCTAATCTTATATCAAATGGAGTATAGATAAATATAAATAGAAAGGACACATTTTATTTGAGTCCATGAAGTAGTTCCTCTCGGAGACGAATGAAACCGCGGACAATAGCTATTCATATTTTCGTTCCATATCACTAGTCATTTCAATTACCGTACCTTTTTATCTAACCTTGTGCTGCTTTAACAACGGGTGACATCGAAACGAAAGGTTTTATTCATGGGACGCAATCACTTGCCGCTTCAAGAATGCTTATTTTTTTTCGATTTACCTACTCTATCAGCTCTGTTATAAACAACAATATGTTCTAAACAATAATTACACACAATTTGAGCTACAGCGTTAGTAAATGTACTCTATCTGTAGCTCCAATTGTATGTAATTAACCCGGTCAAAATAGACATTTCAAATAACAAAAATTCCGATCTAACTAAATTTTGGTAGAGATCTTGGGTACACCAGTAGAAATAAAGTGCCAAAAGTCCCCATTGATCCCATGGGTGCTAAAAAAGTTATTCAAGGTCAGTCATAATTTTCGGTGTTTCTGTTTCGGAATTATTGTTATTTTGTATGTAATGTTGTGTTTTAGTTATTTGATCACTATTTTTATGTCTAATTTGACCGGACTAAATACTGTGATGTGTAACTGTTTATTTTCCCAAATTAATAAAAATAAAATAATTATTCTGACACTAGATGACGCGTTTTTTTTTTTTTTTGAGTGTGGTACATTATCAAATAACTTCTCCCGCTCTGGCAGGAGCGAGAGGGCGTGTCAGACTCTTACTGACTAAAACCCACCCGTGTTCCTTCCGTTGCCTGTGTGCCGGGGCCACGATATCCCTTTCAAACGGCGAGCTACCCATTGCTCACCGCCCGCAAGCACGCGCCTACGGTGACCGGAAGTCGGCTTGCGACTCCCGACGCCCGGGGCGTCTCCTGCGGTGACTAGGGACGCAAGGGCGCGAATCTTGTCTCTCCCTCACGCGTTCCGCCTCCTCCTTCGCGAGCTTACTGCTTCGCAGAAGAAAGTGACGGCCTCCCATGCACTCTCGCTCCGAACCATGGCCTGATATACTTCAACTGCATGAAACGAAATTCAAATCTTATATTAAACGCACACTATGCAGCCAGGCATATTATAAGTTGGGAGATTATATCGCTGATAAAAATGCCTGGCTCAAAGTTGGTCTTTCTCCACAAGGGCACATAAACTAACAGATTAGCATTTGAAAATATTGTTGGAGCTGCTGAAGATTTTAATAACTATCTTTGCCTTGTATAAATTCCATCTCTTAACATTGTATAATTGCATAGCACATGTGTGAGTACTATGTACCGACTATCAAGCTACCATTTAGGTACTGGGTATGTCTTTCATTGACTTGAATGTGCCTTGGCGGCTGAGAGTATGTCATGCTCACTCTAATGTCTCGCTGAAGGTGGCGCGTGTGTTGGATCATTTAACTCCCTTCAAAATGATTGAGCTGAATGGTGCTAATCCATGCGTCATGTTCGTGAACGGGCGCCGTCAGACTGGTCGTCTCTTGGCTGCCACGACTTATTTTAATTTAATTTTTGATTTTCTCTAGCCACTCCTCAAAGAGGGGCGGAAACTTATCGCCACAATTGTGGCGTGCCCGGCGCTGAGCGCCGCCATGAGATCCAGCCGGAGCTCTGTCCGCTGTGCCGTGATTTCTCGCGGCAGCGGAATTACGCCCCGGCGTTTCGCCTCCTCGCACCACTCCCAGATGTGCGCGAGGACTTTTGCCTCAAGATCCCATGGCGATAGTCCGACAAGTAGGCTCGCCGCCTCACGGGAGACCGTGCGGTATCCTCTAACCAGCCGAATGACCATGATCCTTTGGGACGCGTTCAATCGGCAGGCCGGTAGTAGCCTTAAAGAACGCGCCCACATGACACCGGTGCCCCGTAAACTTCCGGTGCCCGGTGAACTTCGTACTACGTGAGACAAAATTTAGATTTTTCAGATTATTTGGCTGTCCATTTGGGTTTTTACAAATTTTCTTTTTTCCCGAACAACCCCAGTATTGAGGAGACTAAAAGAAAAAAAGAAGTAGTCGAGTTTTTGCGAGACTTATGATTTATTTTTTGGATCTATATAGATAGATAGGTAACATTATACCTCTAAGAGATATGATCCTATGAATTAGTTATAAAAAAGTGATTTGGGGGAAAGTGTGTGTGTTTGTTCGTGCGAGCGATGCGATGGCAAATTTAACAAATTACAGTATAGTAGGGGACAAAGCAATGCGTCCCCATGCTCCGTTACAGAGAAGTATGAATAGTTTATTAGCAATGAGCAAGGAATCATGTTTTTAGGGTTCCGTAGTAAACAAGGAACCCTTATAGTTACTCTGTCTGTCTGTCTGTCTGTCCGTCTGCCTGTCCGCGGCTTAGCTCAGAGACGGTTAGTACTAGAAAGCTGTAATTTAGCATATATATACATATTAATCATGCCAACAAAGTGGTAAAATAAAATCAAGATTTTTTTTTTGTAGGGTACTTCCCCTACTCGTAAAGTGGGGATGTTTTTTTTTTTCTCATCTACCCCATGTTGTGGGGTACAACTATCTTTGTATTCAGGGATCCGTTTGCAAAATATTAAGCTTTTAACTGAATTTTTTTGTCAAGTGTCCCCCCCCCTGCCAGCTAAATGGTTGTACTTGGATTTGTGAAAAAATTCACAGCAGTAGTATATATAACGAAATTAAAAGGAAAACAATCAGGGCTAAGTAGGCTGTACAGGTTAACGAGTAATAATCAACCAACTTAAATTTGTAGTTTGAAAAACATGATCTCCCATACATTCCGTATGTTGGGAACATGTTTTTCAACTACAATGTTAAGTTTGTTCTTGGGATAACGACGTCCCAACGGAACCCTTCATTGTGCGTGGTCTGTCAGGCACTTGGCCGGTTTTTGGAGTTGTATTTACTAAAATAAAATGCAAAGAATTTAATACAATACAATAAATTTATACTTATAAAATATTATAAGGAGGTAAAAATTGTTTGTTTATAAGTTTGTATGTAGGAGGTAATCTCCGGAACTACCAGTCGGATTTGAAATATAAATTTTTCATTGGACAGACCAATAAAAAAAAAATCAAATCCAATGTAGCATCACGCTACGAACCATAGGAGCTGAGCAAAAAAAAAAGTTAGAAAGAACGCTAAGTGAAAACGAAGTAATACCACGGGCAGGCCATGGGACGCGACGCGGTGGCTCGGCTGCCGAAATTTCACGCGGACGAAGTGAAATGAATGAAATGAATGAAATGAATGAAATGAATGAAATGAATGAAATGAATGAAATGAATGCAATGAATGAAATGAATGAAATGAATGAAATTAACGAAATGAATGAAATGAATGAAATGAATGAAATGAATGAAATGAATGAAATGAATGAAATGAATAAAACGAATGAAATGAATTAAATTAATGAAATGAGTTAAATGAATGAAATGAATTAAATGTACGAAATGAATTAAATTAATGAAATCAAATAAATCAATGAAATTAAATGATTTTTTTTATTCTATAAATAGGATATCGGAATCATTTTTACACGAGATATTAAAAATAAAATAAAAATAGGCTATCTGACTACTTTGAGAAGAAAGGCCAAAACAAAGTCAGAGGTCGCAGTCTCTTTTAAAGTCCAGAAATAATCTTGGTCAGGCCATTTGAGGACCATGTAGATTAGTGTCTGAAATGGTATTTGAGGAAAGAATCACACAGAATAGGCCGCATAACGTACTCAGACTGCCAGATCATCATTAAAACTAACTGAGAAACATAAAAAAATGAAAGACTACATAGTCCTAACATTCACAATAAAAAACAACACAGTTGTTGTAAAAGCGTATACATTGCATGAACATACCCATGAACGAGTTACCTACTCTGTGGAGACGTGTGCGATGCGGACATTTTCTACAATAGGTTTTCAAAAATATATTGTGAGGCTACAGACACAATATATTTTTATTTCTTTGAATTTTTCTCGAAGGGAATCTATTTGGTCTAGGTTGTAAATGGCTCGAATGGCCCTTTTTTGTAAAACAAAGACAGTATCAATGTCCGCACAGGTTCCCCAGAGAAGAATCCCATATGACATACATAAGACTATGAAAATAACTAAAATAAACAATTCTGGCTGTATCTACGTCTGTCTAATCTTTTTAACAGCATATTATGCGGCCGAACTTCCTGACTATGCGATATTTTATTTCAATAAGTTGCGGTTACAAGCTAGTAAAATATTAAAAGCATATTCTATTTACATGGCCTATCTATATCTAAAAGTACCAATATTTAAGCCTACATACACGATATGGACTCCACCACTGTACAAAATCTTCATATACACTAGTTCTTAAATATTGTTCTTTATCATTAATTAACGCGCACAATTTGCAATACGGGTCTGTGTCGCGGGACTCACTCAGGTCGTGGTAAGAATAGTGATTGTGCCACTTGAAGAAATCGTAATACTTTTGCTTATCATTTATGATATTAACCATGTTCTTCGCTAGCTCTCTGATATGAAACCGTGGCCGTCGCGCCGACAGGTACATTCCATCCGGCATGAACCTGAAAATTAATGGCGAACAAGTTATTGTTTCATGTAACTATTTAGTAGGTATCTCTGTAAGTTATTTCTCAGCGACAGCCTCGGGATTTGATTCTGATTTTTGCCAATGACGATAGGCCTAATCATTCATGAGGCTTAAACATAACTGACGAACGGCTGAGGTAATGTATGTACATACCTCTGCCTATCCCATCGGAAAATATCAGTGTTATACTTTTTGTAAGGTAGGTAATATTATTGGTAAGTTCCTATCACGTTGAGAAACATCGATACAAAATCATATTTGATCGGGATTTTAACTTTGATAAGCTTATGAATAATGTTATGTAACAAAACCGTTTTATTTTCTAGCAGTTTCAAAATTATATAAACCAGGGAACCTTGTATAGTTGGCGCCACCATACACCACTGGCACGGTATAGTGATTGAGAGCATGCAACAACTTCTCCGTCACATAGTCGTCAGCGAGTGTGTTTTCAAACGACAAATAGAAGTAGTAATCAGTCTCCAATTTCCGCAAACATTCCGTCATATTGCCCCTAGGACACTGCTTCGTCCCACATTCACCATATATGTCAACCTGCATGCCATACTCTGCTAATTCGATTTGTAGCCGTTTAGCAATTAAATCTCTTCCACTGTGCGCATCACAGTTAGATACGAACCAAGCCGCTGCAATTTTCTTCGTGCTCAATTTTGCTTTCAGAGTGTCATTTATAGGCATCATTGCTTCCACTTTCTTCCAATGCATCACTTCTCTAGGACCTATGACTTTACCGTCTTTATCTCTTATACTCATATATCCATAATTTTCGTTAGAATTCAATTTGTAAGTCCAAGTCCAATTAAAATAACTATTATACATTTTGTTACAGACCGGATAGTATGCTGATGACTCCATACTAGCGAAAACATACTTTTGAGAAGGTGATCGAGACTGAGGTAAAGATGAAGCTTTGTGTTTAAGTTCTGGTCCATGGAACAATATCACATCAAAATCTGCTACACTTTTGAGCAATTGTCTGTTTGATGACACGTAACAGTTACTGAAGGAACATCTTCTGTTTATAAACGTATTTAGGCCTTCACCCAAATTCATGATCGGATCAGTTTTAATTGACGTCCATACTAATAAATATTTAAAATCTAACGACTTTTCTAAATGCATTCTACCCCGAAAGGTTGTTTCTGAATCATAGCAACCCAAATTATAGAAAAGCGAAAACGCAGTGACATTGAGAATCATGCAAAAGATGAAATATTTCGCAAACTTACTTAAAACCATCTTAATAACTGTAGTAACAATCCAGCACCATAATATTATGAGAAAAGTTTATGTAATGAAATTATGAATTTAAACTGGTACTGCAGGATGAAGCGTTACAATTTAATGTTTTCGGTTGGATGTACTTATTTTATCGTATTCATTAGGAATTCACTTTATCAGGTTTCAATGTGCCTATCTAGGTATTACTCATCACTAAATATTCACAAATAAAAAATACTACTTAAGTATGATTACATAATTTTACAGAACTATACTCTCTCGAATAATGTCAACAAGACCTGCCAATGAAACCCCTAGTATTATACTAAGTACGGAATAGAGGAACAAAGAGCTCGATAGTGTACGAGTACTTTAGTGTCCAAGTGTACTTGAACTATTGATGTAGTAAGTAATCTAGTCTCTAGATAACAACTCCTGCGATACATGGTTTTCAACCGCAAATGAAACTCTGAATGTAATTTTGGGTCCTTTTCGAGTTTTGGCTGAAACCAGAACTGCCTGGTCCGGTTGGTACCTACTATCTATCCGTTCTGTGCCCGATTACATTCCGCGTACGTCGCGTGTCCTGTTCGCACACACGCGTAGTTACGTTAACCCCACCACGTTAGTTGCCCATCATCTCTAAGAATGCCTCGCTAGATTCCTAGTGAGGTCTACTCCAAAAGACCTGGTGAAGATATCTCTGGCCCATGAAAGTCTACCAAAAGTCCTGCGGTGTCGAGAAACTCTGAAAAGTTTGATGAAGCGCGCAGATTACCTCTGCACAAAGATCTCACTTTGAACGGCAAGGGTGAATCATCAACGAATAACCACTACAGAGAAGCCTCAACTGGAGTGAGGAAAAAAGGACATATTCCACCCCTAATATTGGAGATATAGAAAGATTGGACACATGAAACAATTAAAAACCAAATCTCCTGTTACACCAACAAGTTTCATCTTCAATATATAGCTAACAATAAAGTTGCAGTAAGTTGCCACTCATCAGAAGCTCATCAACTTGTGAAGGAAGGTCTCCTCAAAGAAAATGCAGCTTTCTTAACTTACACCCGTAAAGACGAGAAAGTTCCCAAAATGGTGTTAGAAGGCTTACCATCCTACGTGCAAGAAAAATTGTCTGCCGAGCTCGATAAACTAGGATTTCCATAAGTGCATCAGTCTCACAAATGAAGACCCAAACTGTGAGCACGTTGTCTTGCCCATCTTTTTAGCAGTGCTTCCAGCTAGGACGGACGGAGATTCGCAATATTAAATATTTACGGAATTGCGTGGTTACGATCCAAAAATTCATGCTCAAAAAGACTGCTGGCACACAATCATAGATATAAGAAAGAAGGAGATATGCCCGGTAGTTGAAAATGTATTGAAACCCAGTCTCCACTAGATACCCTCTACCTTGCCAGAACTACACATGCAGATCAGTAAACCCAATAAATACAAGGTCGCGCTCACACTTGCAATTAATAAATCAGAACGTACTACACAATCAATTATAAACCTTATCCCATCAAACACAGCGTGCATTTACCATGCACCGTACAACTCACTCACACGAAAACATCGATCGCTATCGTTGTGCTGTGCAAAAGCCATTTATTTTACATATACGCTAGTAATTGACTAAATCGGAAAGTTATCGATTCTTCCATTCATTATTGTTAGTATTAAAATATATGGGAGTTTCTGAAAAAATGATGAATAAAAACGATATAAATATAATAAGATGATATAAATAAACAATACGTAACTAAAACAAAACATTAAGTGAATTTCAACATTATGAGAAAGTAAATGAGTACAAAACAAGATTTCACATCGGTTTTCCAATCAGGCTATAACTGTTGACAAATTGAAGAATAAATAATAATAAGTATTCATACGAAAATCGACATTGTGATCGATAGCCTACGTTTGTGGGTCTGCACAACCACATTCGCAAGGTTATTTTTTTTTGTCTGCCTTTTTGCCACGGTCTAAAATTATACGTATCTGTTAGAACCGTCCAGTTTCGTTGTGAGTATTTTTTGCAGAATTTTTCAAATATCGCTAGCACGTCTGAGCCGTATTTTTTTAAGCTTAATTGCTACAAATCAGCAAATCGGATCACCATCCCTAACAAGACCATCGAGACAAATAAAGCCTTTATTGCTGTACAAGTATCATTTGGCGCGTGGCAATAATCGGAACTAACGAAGCCATCTTGTTTATGCAATACATTTCACAAAAAATTACACAAATGACATGAAATGAGATTAACAACAGCGCCTCCCTGTCAACGTCATTCGCGTGCCAAAATATCTTTGTAGCATTGTAACGAACGCTAGTTTCAGCCGAGTCAAAAAAGGTTCAGAAAATTTTTGGCCGATACTAAAATTGCGGCCGAAAACAGCATATTTGGCCGACACCGAAACCGAAGCTTTTGTCCATCACTAATAAGAACACTCGAGTACCTACCTAAATATCGCCACTTACACGATATCATTTCAAATTAATTGTTGGCATCATAAACCTACATAATCAAAACAATCAACGCATGTAGGTACATTTTTATTAACTGACGAAAAAGTTCCACCGCCCGCGTCGACAAGGAAGTGAGTAGCTATCAACGATTTTCTCGCTCAAGAAATGTACAAAAGGTCCCATGTAAGTAAAAGATATATAGTTGATCGCTGACTGTTCACACCGCCGGAGTACTCGTTTGTTGCAGCGACAAGAGCTATCAAAGAGAGTACTTGCTCAGCGACGCTCGCTTGGCGAACAGAGCACTCGCTGAGAAACTCACGCTTGGTATACGCATATTATTGCCCGTCGTCGTCCTCACTCGCTGCTCGTTTTTAGTTGCTAGCTCTGATAAAATTTTCTACTTTTCGGTAATTGCCACCGCCGCGGCCGGTGGGACAGGTGCCTCAAGATTTATTTTGATTTTTTATGGTACCTCGCCGAACTTTTTACTGATTACGTCGCTGATAAAAATGCTTGGCTCAATACTTGTCCTGCTAACTGCTCCACAACCACAACTATTTGATTATCATTTGACAATACTGTTGGAGCTGCTGAAGATTGTAAGACCATATTTGCATTTTATAAACTCAATATCCTTTGTATTATATAATTGCATAGCACAAGTGTGAATACTATGTACTATAAAGCTACCATTTACCGGATAATATGTCTTTCATTGACTCGAATGTGCCCTGGCGGCTGTAAGTATGCCATGCTCACTTAGATGTCTCGCTGATGGTGGCGCGTGTGTTGGATCATTTAGCTCCCTTCAAAATGGTTGAGCGAATGGTGCTGATATATGCGTCATATCCATCAGCGCCCGTTGATGAATATGACACATATATCTCGTCAGTTGAACCTCTTAGCGGCCATGGCTTAGCGCTGATGGGGCGGCCGCGACACTGTAGTTCCTCGGGCATGTTTGCCGAAGCTAGCATGGACTGCTTCTATGCAACGATGCGTAAGCGGTGCGCGTCTCTGGTGCGCAGGGTGCGCGGCAGCGTACAAACAGCGTGGTCAAAAAAATATCTAAACTCATTTATTCAAACTAGACTAAGAATCAGCACTTTTTGAACGTCATAATTACATAAGACGGTCCCCCAAAAACGCCCGCCTATCACCAGTTCCTAGTGCTTTAGCACGGAAGAAGAACTGGCGCAACATGGAAAATTATAAACTCAAACAAAAGCAAACTTACAAAAGAAAATATTAATAAAATAAAAGTAAACAATCATACAATATCAGACCCACGAACAATTGCTGAAGAATTTAATAATTACTATATTCATTTAATAAAACCAATAAATTTACTCAATAATAGTAATTCTTCAGTTGTGGACAATTTTAATAATAATAATCCTACTATAAATTTGACATCTTTCAATAAAAAATTGACATTACCCAATAGCTCTTGTAAATCTTTGTTTTTAAATCCTGTTATACGTTATGACATCAATATGATAATTAAATCACTTAAAAATACTAGAAGTGCTGGATATGATGACATTACAACATTCTCAATAAAGGAAGTTGCTCCCATCATCAGCCCAGTACGCAGTCATATGTATATTTAACTTATGTATTGAACATGGTGTGTTTCCGACTAAACTTAAAAAATCCGTAGTGAAGCCACTTTTTAAGAAAAACAACAAGGAAGACATGGCATGTTACAGACCAATAGCACTTATCCCTGTTTTCTCCAAAATAACTGAAAAAATTATATGTAATGCAAATTATACTCACTTAGAGAAGTTCAATCTGTTTGCTAAGGAACAAAAAGGTTTTAGAAAAAATAAGTCAATTAACTTAGCAATTTATGACCTTTTAAAAACAGTGTACACTAATATTGATAAACATGTTCCTATCTCTGCAATGTTTATGGATATGACAAAAGCGTTCGATTATGTGCACCATGGAGCACTTTTAAATAAATTGTACAGTTATGGAATAAGGGGTAACGACCATAAACTTCTAGAATCTTATCTAAATGATAGATACCAGGTAGTAGAAATAAATAATATTAATCTCTTAAATAATACCGAACAAAAACATAAATGCATGCCAAAAAAGTACTATATGGAGTGCCTCAAGGTAGTGTGTTAGGTCCACCGCTATTTTTAATCTACATAATGATCTGCCTAAAGTTTCACAGCATCCCATGATCCTTTTTGCTGATGACAGCACAGCCATCTTTACAGGTTAAAATACTGATACTTTAGAAAATTACATAAATTCCACTTTACACAATATAATTCACTGACTGACGGATAATAACTTTATTATCAATTTAGAAAAAACGAAATTAGTCAATTTCGGGCGTAAAAATAAAAATAACAACATCAATATTAATTATAATGGGACGAAACTTGAACAAGTCAGCTGCGTTAAATTTCTAGGGCTTTGGATAGATAGTGATTTGACTTGGCAAACACACATTGACACAATATGTAATAAACTTAATCAGTACTTATGCTTTATATAAATTATCCAAAATTGATGATCAGTTCTTTTGACCGCATACCATGCTTATGTCTCGTCAACTCTGAGATATGCAGTCATATATTGGGGCAATGCCACTAATAGGGACTTAGCGTTTAAAACGCAAAAACGATGTGTACGTGCGATAGCTGGTATCCGTGTTCCTGATTCATGTGAACCATATTTCAAAGAATTTAAAATATTGACCTTTCCTGCAATTTACATTTATGAAGTAGCCGTATTTATAAAAACAAACGAAAATCTATTTGAGAAACTCAAATCAAAAAGATATATGTTAAAAATTTCTAATGTACCACGTAAAACGGCTTTATTTAACAAAAGCTTCTTTGGCATGGCATCAAAAATATACAACAAAATACCTATTGACATTCTGAGCACTAAGGAACTTCTAGTATTTAAAAATAAATTACGAAACTTTTTAAATGATAGAGTATATTATACAATCCAAGATTTCTTGACTTATTGATTTAATTGTTGACCATGTATTATTTCAGTGTATTTTGATATTTTGACATTTACAATAACTAAATTTGACATGTAAAATAATATTAAATTTAATGATAATACGTAATTATTGTATGCCTAGTAGGCAGGACATATTGAAACTTTATTTTATTATTAAGACCTATAACTGACATAATATGTCAAATATCCTTATTGATTGATCTTTATTGTGGGCATATTATGCCCACAATAAAGATATTTTGAATTTTGCAACAAACTCCCCAGCAGCAATGCTGTCTGTTCAATAAAGAAAAAAAATATTATTCTATACAATAGTATGCAAAATAATTTACATTACTCAACACAAAACATTAAATAAAATTATTTGCCATAATGTCAGCTAGCACACGACAATTTACCAACAAAAAACATCGAAATCTATAATCAAGTGAAAATAAAAACTAAAAATGTAAATATAACTTAATACCCGAATAAAAGCCTCCAGGCATAAAGGGCGTGTCCGATTACATATAGCTATATAAAGCTGTAACTGGAAGTTATAAATGATAAACTAGGACCATCGAGGTAAAATAAATAAATAAACAGTTAATTACTAATAACAATAACAAAACCATGATCAACAAAACGACCAGTCACCGCAAGCAGCACCCGTTCACGAGCATAACGCAAAGATCATTGAGGGAGGGAGGCAACCCGACCCCCGACGCTACCGCAAGCAGTGACATCTAAGGGAGCACGACGAACTTGCTGCCGGTTACTAGGCAAGAATAATATATGATCAACACTATCAACGAAAATTGTTTTGAAGAAGATATGTCGTGTAGTTTTTGAGGTATGGGATATTTTCGGTTACAACCGCAGAAATACCTTCAGCCTTCCCAGTATTTATGAAAAATACTTTGAAAAACACACTTATTTTTGCTGTCGATTAAATCAATTTTGTGCATCCGTAAATATTCGTCTCTTTACTGTTCATCGTCCGACACCCACTTGGGCGGTTTTTTATTCATGAAATCATAGAAGGCAGTGGAAATAAAATAAAATGCCAAAATATTACGTGAAGCATTTAATAAATGGAAATAAAATAGTCAATAAAGATTTATAGACAGTCATGTTGTGGACTCCACCACTGACTAAACTCTTCATATACACTAGTTCTTAAATATTCTTCTTTATTATTAACTAACGCACACAATTTGCAATAGGCGTCTGTGTCGCGGGACTCTCTCAGGTCGTGGTAAGAATAGTGGTTGTGCCACTTGAAGAAATCGTAATACTTTTCTTTGTCATTTATAATATCCACCATTTCCTTCGCCAGCTCCTTGATGCGTGACTGTTGCGCTGACAGGTATATTCCTTCCGGCATGAACCTGGAAATTATTTTAATAAGAACCGGAAAATAGGTATAACGTATACATATTTCTATATTATGGTGATGATGACAACGATTATTAATCAGTAAGTAAAAGTACTATGAATATGATGAATATCATTTCTGCAGCAGCATTTGATTTTGTAAGACACGTAAAGTCGCGTGCTGACATCGTGAAGCATGCGCCGCGAATGGTTTGCTACGTAAGTATGCTTCAGACTGCATGGACGGGTGGTTCACTGTTAGCATTTAATTTTTGGTGAGCCGTTGAGCCTGTGCCATTCGCGGCACAGGACACGCGATGTCAATACGAAGTGAATATATATCCAGGCCTGTTAGAGACGAAATCAGCATGTTTGTCTTTATTTTTCTGGGGGGCCGCACTGCAAGTATAATGGAACAAGCTTATCTGGCCCAGTGTCTTTAATTATTTACTAACAAAATCACTAAGATAGATCCGTAATTTTTTTCACCGATAGCACCGCCATCACCAGGCCAGATGATGCCGCACAATATAGGTGATTACGACACAGTACTCAAAACAAAACACATAAACTATCTAATTTTAAGACGACAGTAAAAAAAAAATTGAAAAAATATTACTTGAGCAAAATTTTGAGTAAGAATGTGGATGGCTTTAGGAGTGTATTTATGGACGAAAAAGAAATGTTGCTCCGACCCAAACTAATTGGGATAAAGGCAAGAGAATTAGTAAATAACGTTTGAATTAAGTTTTAGTTTTCTTTTCTAGCAGTTTCAAAATTGTATAAACCAGGGAACCTTGTATAGTTGGCGCCACCATACACCACCGGTACAGCATAATGATTGAGACCATTCAACAACTTCTCCGTCACATAGTCGTCAGCGAACGAGTTCTCAAACGACAAGTAGAAGTAGTAATCAGTCTCCACTAGCCGCAAACACTCCTTCATACTGCCTCTTGGACACTCCTTAGTCCCACATCTGCCAAATATGTCAACCTGCATGCCATACTCTTCAAGTTCATTTTGGAGCTGTTTGGCAATTAAATCTCTTCCACTGGGCGCACCACAGTGAGATACGAACCAAGCCGCTGCAATTTTCTTCGTGCTCAATTTTTCCTTCAGAGTGTCGTTTATAGGCATCATTGCTTCCACTTTTTCCCAATGCATCTCTTCTTTAGGACCTATGACTGTCCCTTCTTTATCTCTTATACTCATATATCCAAAATTTTCGTCAGAATTCAATTTATAAGTCCAAGTCCAATTGAAATAGTTATTGTATATTTGGTTACACACCGGAAAGTTTACTGAAGACTCCATATTGGCGTAAACATACTTTTGATGAGGTGAACGAGACTGAGGTAAAAGTGAAGAATCGTCCGGAAGTTCTCGTCCATTGAACAATATTACATCGAAATCCGCAACATCTTGAAGCAACTGTCTATTTGATGACATGTAACAGTTAGTAAAAGAACATTTTCTGTTTCTAAACGAAATATTGCCTTCACGCAAGTTAGACCTAATCGGTTCAGTCTCATTTGTCCATAATAATACGTATTTTAAATCTAATGATATATTTGATCGTATTAAAACCTGAAAGCTCGTTTCTGGACCATAGTAATCCAAGTTATAGGAGAATGAAAACAGAGTGACGGTGAGAATCACGCAAATGACGAAATATTTATCACATTTACTAATAACCATTGTTGTAACTGTAGTAACAGTCAGTATACACAAACACTCAAGCCTACCATCATATTATGAGAATGGTTTAAGACTTTATAATACACCGTTAAATTAAAAGTGACTCTGCTACCTATAGAAAATATAAATGATGTATTTTAACGTATTCATCAGTTATACTCGTATTTTAGTTTATCAGAATCCAACGCGGTTATAGTTCATTACAAAATAATTATTTAAAAAGAAATACTATCACTTTAAATAACGTCACACCTAAGAGACCTGTATATTTATAATATGGAACAAATAGACTAAGAGCTGAATAGCGTCTGACTAGGTACTGCACCTGAATTAGTGACCAAATGCGCTTAAATTAGTGTCGCAGAAAACTATAATATCTAAATGAAAACTAGAGTTCGGCGAAACACGGTTTTTAGCTGATACCGAAACCCAAAAAGAATATTCGGCGCTTTTTCTTTTTTTTGCCGAAACCGCTGAATTATGTAGATAATTAACATTAGCATTTAGTAGTTTATGTATGGGTAAGGTCCAAAGAGACTCTTTGATCGCCGTTTGTCTGTCCATCATAGGGCTGTATTTTTAGAAACGTAATTAACTATGGTGGTTCAGATTCAGTTGAAATTTCAGAAACTATAGATAGGTTACAATTATTGCCGGTATGATGGCACCAACTACGGGTTCCCGTGAGTGCGCGAGTCCAATTTAAGTCGCAATTAGCCGGTAGGTATTCTTATTATAATACAGATCTATAGTTCCTTTAATAATTTAATTCTACATATGTAAATGTCTATGTCTTTTGAAAACCGTCCTTAGTTATGGATTTTTATGGTGAGTAATTTTTTATTAGTCTCTCCTGATCTTTTTAAATCTACGTTAGGGAAGTCTAGGCTGCATTGTTTTTGTTAAAGTGGCTCCCAGCAGTAAACTAGTGCGCCATCCCTGAACAAAACCTATGAGGTAGTACGTCTTCTGTTATATATCATAAGTCATTACTTATAGAAAGCCGATTCAGACGTAGATACGGACAAATTTTGACCAAAATAAAAACTGTGGCCGAATTCATTTTTTTTTTGCCGAAACCGAAACTTTGGAACAGCACTAAGATTCTACATTCGATTACATATCAATACTACGGTACATGATAATTCAATTAGTGGTATCATACAAAAAAATCACAAGATGCATTCCTACTTCCTATTAATGCTAAAATATTATAAAGGTAAAAATATGTAGTTTTGATGTTCGTTACTCACTCACACCTTAACAGCGAAATGGATTTGGAGGAAATTTGGCACACAGGTAGACCATGATTTGGATTAGGACTTAGAATAGTTCCCGTGGGATACCTAATTTTCGACAGCTATAAGATAAGCCATTTACAGTATCTTAAAAATCCTTTTTACTAGTAACCGAAATACTCGTGCATTCCATGTAATTGTTAACTTTGTCTGTAGTTTGATCCGTCGATAAGCAAGTGCACCTCTTCATCAGTCAATAGCACTCCACTACTGCTCCTCTCGCATCCTCGCATGGCTCGCAGGCCTCTCCAATCGCATGCCTTTCACCTTGATCTCTAGTTACTCTCATCCCGCCGATACCAACCATCCTGTGACCATCTAGCCTGAGCCGATAACGCCCTACCTTACATTTGCTAACTCGGGGTCTTTCCTCAAAACATCTACCCCAACGGGCGCTGGTTGTACTGCTGGTTTCAAACGGTGGCCGGCCCATTGCCACTTCAGCTTGAAATAGACCATTGCTGCCTTAATTATACTGCCCTTAAGTAGAAAATGTATTTATTACTATTCGGTTCAGAACTAATACGAACATGTGAGTAGGTACATAAAATATCGTAAAGTCATTAATATATATACGAGTACTAACCCGATATTTTAATTAGATACTTAATCATACTCGTACAATAAACAAAATCACAACATGCAATCCTACCTAGATTAACAGGTAAGTAAGTAAATTATGAAGTAGGAATACTTAATAATCTATACATAGTAATAAAAGATTCCGACAAACTGAGTACCTACTCCGTTTTTTGAAATCGGTTAAAAACATTTAGATACAGCACATAAATATCGCTGTTTGGACTTTTTGCCATTGCATCCGTATATCGTGAACGTCCTACCTAAATGTAAAAGGTGTTAATATTCGTATTTGTCAGTTTGTGAATTTGATGTTTGTATTACATACATAGATATAATCATATCTCTTGCGCAAACTGTTAGGCAAGAGGACGGCGTGCATTTTTTGCAATACTCATAGAAAACCGCTCAAGCCATTTCCCATTACGACATACATGATAGTGTAACATTATACCTCTAAGAGTTATGATCCTATGAATTAGATATAAAAAAGTGTAACCTTAGGGGGTAAACGGATGGGCACGCCACAATTGTGATGATAAGTCCCCTCTTTGAGGAGTGGCTAGAGAGCGGCGTCCTCACCTTCCGCCTGACGCAGGTCCTCACCGGACACGGCTGTATCGGGAGGTTCCTGTCCCGTATAAGGCGGGAGGAAACGCCCGGGTGTCACCACTGTGTGGATCGCCCGGAGGACACGATGGAGCATACGGTGGAGGTCTGCCTTGCTTGGGCAGAGCACCGCCGTGTCCTCACGGAGGCGATCGGCGGCGGTGATCTCTCGCGTCTGGCCCTGGTTCAGGCCATGGTCCGGAGCGAGAGTGCATGGGAGGGCGTCACTTCCTTCTGCGTAGCAGTAATGCTCGCGAAGGAGGAGGCGGAGCGCGCGAGGGAGAGGCAAGATGCGCGCCCTCGCGCCCCTAGTCGCCGCAGGAGACGCCCCGGGCGTCGGGAGTCGCGAGCCGACTTCCGGCCACCGTAGGCGCGGGCTTGCGGACGGTGAGCAATGGGTAGCTAGCCGTCCGATTAGGACCAGGCCCGGGTCGACGGTGCGTTGTGTTCCACGCGCGCCTCAAAGAGATGTCAGCACCAACTGACGGGGTCCGGGGTCCTGCCAGGGTTGCGAGTTTGTCCGAAAGGGATATCGCGACCCCGGCACACAGGCAACGGAAGGAACACGGGTGGGTCCTAGTCGGTAAAAGTTTGACATAAAGAGCGGGAAAAGTTATTTGATAATTTCCCACCCTCAAAAAAAAAGGGGGGGGTAAACGAATGCGAGTTTGTCCGAAAGGGATATCGCGGCCCCGGCACGAAGGAACACGGGTGGGTTTTAGTCAGTAAAAGTCTGACACGCCCTCCCGCTCCCCGCTCGGAATTGAGCGCGAGTTCGTTCGTTTGTTTGTTCGTGCGAGCGATGCGATAGCAAACTTACCAAATATCACCACCTAATTACGGTACAGTAGAGGTACAAAGCAACGCCGGCACAAGCGTCCCCATGCTCTGTGGAAAAGAAGTATGAGTAGGTATATTTTATAAGCAATGAGCAAGGAATCATGTTTTTATGTTTAGGATAAAGCAGAATTAAAATAAAAAACCCAAATTCAATCCGACTAGTATTTACTAAAGTAGAATGCAAAGAATTCCATACAATACAACAAATCTATACTTATTTATATAATATTACAAAGGGTTAAAAATTGTTTCTTTGTTTCAGTGGTCACTCGTAAAAGACGTAAGTACGGAATCCAAGTCAGGTTCAGTGATTTGTACATAAATATATAGGCAATAATCATATATAAACATATTGCAATTAAGGTTATTTTATAATCTCAATTTTAGCCGATGATTTTCAATTAAAATTTATTAATGTTACTCAAACAGTAACTGTTGGAAGAATATATCTATTTTTATACTTCTCTATTAATATTCTATAGAGATAAAATTTGTTTGTTTGTAAGTTTGTTTGTAGGGGGTAATCTCCGAAACTACCTGTCGGATTTGAAAAAATCATTTTGCATTGGAGAGACCAAATAAAAAAAGAAACAAAGCTAATGTAACATTACGCTAAGAACCTTAGGAGCAGAGCAACAAGAAAAAAAAATTGAAAGAAAGCTAAGCGAAAACGAAGTAACACCACGGGCGGGCCATAGGACGCGACGCGGTGGGTCGGGTGCCGAAATTTCACACGGACGAAGTCGTATTCTATTTAAATGGACTATCTATATCTAAACTTTAATATATTTAAGCCTACATACATGATATGGACTCCACCACTGTACAAAATTTTCATATACACTAGTTCTTAAATATTGTTCTTTATCATTAATTAACGCGCATAATTTGCAATACGGGTCTGTGTCGCGGGACTCGCTCAGGTCGTGGTAAGAATAGTGATTGTGCCACTTGAAGAAATCGTAATACTTTTGCTTATCATTTATGATATTAACCATGTTCCTCGCTAGGTCCCTGATATAGAACCGTGGCCGTGACGCTGACAGGTACGTTCCATCCGGCATGTACCTGAAAATAAATGGCGAACAAGTTATTGTTTCATGTAACTATGTAGTAGTTATCAATGTGAGATATGTGATGAATTTAACCACTAGGAATTTCTCAGCAACAGCCTCAGGCTTCGAGTCTGATTTTTACCATGTCGCTAGGCCAACTAATGCATGAGGCTTAAACATAACTGACGAATGGCTGATGTAATGTATGTATATACCTCTGCCTATCCCTTCAGGAAATATGAGTTTTTAAGGTAATATTATTGGTAGGTTCCTATCACACTGAGAAACATCGATACAAAATCATTTATATAATCATATTTGACCGCGATTTTAACTTTGTTATGCTTATGAATAATGTTATGTAAAAAATCCGTTTTCTTTTTTAGCAGTTTCAAAAATATATAAACCAGGGAACCTTGTATAGTTGGCGCCACCATACACCACCGGCACGGTATAGTGATTGAGAGCATGCAACAACTTCTCCGTTACATAGTCGTCAGCGAATGTATTTTCAAACGACAAATAGAAGTAGTAATCAGTCTCCAATTTCCGCAAACATTCCGTCATATTGTCCCTAGGACACTGCTTCGTCCCACATTCACCATATATGTCAACCTGCATGCCATACTTTGCTAATTCGATTTGGAGCCATTTAGCAATTAAATCTCTTCCACTGAATGCATTACAGTGAGATACGAACCAAGCTGCTGCAATTTTCTTCGTGCTCAATTTTGCTTTCAGAGTGTCATTTATAGGCATCATTGCTTCCACTTTCTCCCAATGCATCACTTCTCTAGGACCTATGACTTTACCGTCTTTATCTCTTATACTCATATATCCATAATTTTCGTTAGAATTCAATTTGTAAGTCCAAGTCCAATTAAAATAACTATTATACATTTTGTTACAGACCGGATAGTATGCTGATGACTCCATACTAGCGAAAACATACTTTTGAGAAGGTGATCGAGACTGAGGTAAAGATGAAGATATTTGTTTAAGTTCTGGTCCATTGAACAATATCACATCAAAATCCGCTACACTTTTGAGTAACTGTCTATCTGATGACACATAACAGTTAGTGAAGGAACATCTTCTGTTTATAAACGTATTTGGGCCTTCACCCAAATACTTGATCGGATCAGTCTTACTTGGCGTCCATACTAATAAGTATTTCAAGTCTAACGATTTACTTTGTATCAAAATTTTAAAGCTAGTTTCTGAACAAAAGTTATAAAAATTATAGAAAACCGAAAGCAGAATGACGCTGAGAATCACGCGATATATAAAATATTTCGTAAAATTACTAATCAGCACCTTCATAGCTGAAGGAACAGTCAACCTCAAACAGTCACCTCAGTCACGCATACCACCGATATTACGATACGTAACTTATAAATTAAAACTACCGCAGTTATAAATCATGGTTGTCAATCACGAAATATTCACAAAAAAAATGCTTCATAAGTAGGTACATAATATATTAAATTCACTTAGACACTTAGAATAAAAGCTTCGAATAACATAAAGAAAAACTATGAGGAGCGTATACAAGACCATCGCAATTTCGCGCACACCTCATATGTTTTAATATCGTACCATAGTCATTGATAAATAATAAAATTTACACAATGGCACGTCTCCCTGATATTTATCAACACTAACCGCACCACAGCCTAGAGAACCATGAAGGGTAGGTGGTATACACCACACTACTAGTCCCTTTTATCAAGGCTGTTTAAAATACAAACTGAAATTCTCATAAAGAACTCCATTTTAGTGTTCCGCACTACCTTTGGAAAAACAAAGCACTAAGAAAATACATCAGTACCTTTCTATCCGTCTGTCACACGCAATTCTCCCCGAAGATAAAAACTAGTTTACCAATTATAAAAAGTAGTTCATTTTTTCGGTTGGGTAACTTTTAAAAGGAATATTATGAAGCCAGACTGAAAGGAGAAAAAAACCAAGATCATCGTGTAACCTACACGATGATCTTGGTTTTTTTCTTTTTTTTCAAAAGCACGCCCTCCAAATTTAATCATTTATTTTGTGTAAGTTTTCATGTCACACTTTTCGAAAGAACGCATAACGATAGAACGAAAATTATCAGAATGGCACAACATTACCAACATATTAATTTTCTTTATAAAGTTAGGGAACATTATTTTGCGTAAGCACGACTTGCACTTGGCCGCTTTTTGTAGGTAAGTTAATTAACCGTGAAATAGCCACGAGGCTTATAGCGATTTAGTAGAAATTAGCATTTATTCGTTTTGTGTACATATAAATGCTAATTAGCAGTAATGTGTTACTAACATTTTGTGTTTTTCGTTCGTCATGTCCCGTCTTACCGCTGAGAAACAAAAACCAAGATATAATGATTTTTGCGATTAA
Source organism: Agrochola lota (assembly GCA_947364205.1). Classification (NCBI taxonomy): domain Eukaryota; kingdom Metazoa; phylum Arthropoda; class Insecta; order Lepidoptera; family Noctuidae; genus Agrochola; species Agrochola lota. Next base: position 7,077,882 of record OX376223.1, on the reverse strand, counting down.
CCATATCGTCATGACCATCATCATTTTACTTTGAAAACTTAAGAGCTAAATTGTTCGTGAGTGTTGATTGTCACCGTGATAAGTGAAAACATTTAAAAAAAACATGCTTCCTCGATAAAAAAATTGTTTTGATTAATTTATCTTGTTAGGTTTGATTTCAACATGGTTGCTTAGTATGTCATCGATTACCGGAAAACTATACGTTTTACAACTATTACCATTACCTCGGTTTTCCTCACTCACTGATGTAATGCATTACAGGCGAATGCTCCCGGTGAGGTAGCGCATTATAGTAACTTACCCATTCACGGTCAATTGTGGATTCACGATCGCAGTAAAACCATTATTAAGTCATTGCAATGTAACTCTAATGTCATTGTTATAAAGTACTAGCAGCGCCCCGCGGTTTCACCCGCATAAGTCTCGATCCCGTGGGAATATCGGAATAAAAAGTATCTTATGTGTTAATCCAGGTTATAAACTATCTGTATGCCAAATTTCATCCAAATCCGTTTAGTAGTTTTTGCGGGAAAGAGTAACAAACATCCATACATCCATCCATACTCACAAACTTTCGCGTTTATAATACCCTTTCAGACCTGGCGTCCACAATTGAGGACATAAAATATAAAAGTAGTACTTTCGTTAATTTGTACAGAAAAACGGTTTTATTCATTTGTTCACATAAAAAGTCAAGTAAAACACTACAAGTAGCGCCATCTAGTATCGTGTTTTAACATATTTTCGTCAAGTTACATACAGTGATCGTAGAAGTTTCGAACCACTCAGGTAAGCTGCTATTTTTATTCCTAAATACTAAGATTTTGCGAAAAATTTGCATGTACATAAATATGTATCAATAAGTTATATTACTAAGAATAAATATGATTTATTTTATACGTCATTTATTGTTTTTTTGTACCAAAATAATATATTTTTCGATTTGTCCTCAAATGTGCCCATCAGGTGTCAACTGTCTTTTCTGCGTAATATTCAAATAGTGTAACGATATTTGAAAAGAAATGTGTTTTTTTTATATAAATGTAATTTTACGTAGTTTTGCAACATATTTTTATTAGGAAAACATTATCTTACTTTTCTTTATACATATTTTTCAGAATAAGTCTTCAAGGAATAATTTTTACACGATATGCCTTGGATCTTCTTCGTGACGGAAATCTTTCAGACTTGGGAGTTATCTTCAGATGGCGGCGATGGGAATGGGGGTAGTTTTGCTACAGAATCGGTCTATTCGATACGGGGCAGATGCAGTTAACCGAAATCAAAGGGAGATCTTCCCCCCAGAGTCTGATGAAGATGAAATGGATGAAATTTCTTTCGACAACATGTTCGTCCCAGCTGCTCCTATACACGAAGTTCCTGACAATTCTGATGGAGTTTTTGAGAGTGAACCAGGAGCAGCCTCTTCAAATGAAGATATTTTTGGGAATCTAACACCAAAGGCGAGGATTAGGTGGAGGCACAGAAAGCTGGAAAACACTATCCCATCAAACTGGTGTCCACCAATAGCCATTGACCCCATAGTCGAAGCTCCTGTCGATTATTATCACAGGTACGTTCGGCAACAGTTGTCTCACAGTATGGTTGAAATGACGAATGTATACGCAGTGCAATCACACAGGCTTAGATTTAGGCCTACTAATGCGAAAGAATTGGAAGTTTTGTTTGGATTACATTTGGCTACAGGAGTATTTAGTTACCCTTGCTTTAAATAGTATTTGAAGAAGTACAATCATGCGATGGGAGGAATTGACTTGCTTGATCAACTCATGAGTGATGAATTACTCGGAGTCCCGATAAACAAACGACTCACTTTGCTTCACTATCGTCGTAGATTAGCAGAAAGCTTAGTTTTGCGAAATAAACAGATTGGTGTCGCTAAAAGAAGCCGTCCAAGAGGCAGTAGCCCGACGCCACCCGTAATTATTCCCCGAAGACCAGGAGAAGTTCGTCCTGCGAGGGAAATAGCTCATGACAGGGTTGGACACCTTCCTGCACATGATGACGGGCTGGAAAACGCTGCAAAATGGTAGGATGCAAGGGAAAATCTCGTGTAAAGTGCATCAAGTGTAAAGTGCACTTATGCCTAACAAAGGATAAAAATAGTTTTTTTAGCATTCCACACTTACGCTTTTATATTTCTAGTATTTTTTTATTTATATAATAACGGCGCCAACGGAAGATCCGATTTAATTTCCTGATTTATTAAGCATAGTAAAGAAGTACCAATTTTCAAATCGGGTAGTATAAGTGACTGAGTGTCTAACCATAGATAACAGTGCTACCAGCGTTGAGTAAAATATATGAAACAATCGTGCAACACTTGTGAAACAGTTAAAATCTGACAACATCTGGTCTAGACCAGATGTTGTCAGATTTTAACTCAAATGGGATTTAACATAGTCGCCAGTTTAGTTTCACGAAAGGTAGGTCGACGACTGCCGCTGGAGTAAAACTCATCAGTCAGATTTTGGAATCCTGGGAAAAGTCCCAGGATGTAATTGACATTTTCTGTGACCGCTCAAAAGCGTTTGACTGCGTTGATCACAATACACTGATCTGTAAATTACACCACTGCGGAATTCGTGGACAAGCTGCTAATCTTGTTTTTTACTATCTTTCAAACAGGCAGAAAAAAATTAATGTTAACGGGGCGACGTCCTCGGGGTTTCTAGTTAAGATGGGCGTACCTCAAGGTTCAATTCTTGGCCCTTTCTTATTTCTAGTTTACACTAATGACTTTCTTTATATGATGACTAACTTATCGAATATAATTATATTCGTTGATGATCATTCTCTTATTTTTTAAATAGGAAGATACGGATGTCTTACATGTCAACGATAGTCTGGCTGTTCTTTTGAATTGATTCGCATCTTTTAATTAATGCGAACAAAACTACTTTAGATTCAAAATTGCAATAGCATTAGAGCACATTCACATTATCAGCTCTTTCGGGTAGATTAAGTTCAGCTACATATTATGTTAGAAAAATATGGCAGTTGAATGATATAGCCGCAGCTGAGTTTGTATACTTTGCTTATTTCCACAGATTTTTTTCTTATGGCGTTCTCCTGTGGGGATCGGCAGCTGTCGTAGATTCAGTTTTCATACAAAAGAGGGCAATCCACGGATCCCTAAAATGGGCTCTCGCGAGTCCCTTAGAAACAATTTCATCTAAATTGATATACTGACTCTGCCTTCTTTTTATATGTTAAAAAGTACTTAGTAGTGGAGTTAATAAGCAAAGTATTTCCTTTGCATAAAACAATCTAAACCTAACTTTTAAAGTAGACTGATAAAGAAATGTAAATAACATTAATAATGTTGTTTTTGAAAAAAAAAAAACATTATTATTACTTAAAAATGTCTTTGACATATCTCGGACCCTGGGGTCATGGACCTTTGGAAGCGTACAAGGGGCCCAAAGCTAAGTCGCAGAGGCCCCTTAGAAAATTTAAAATGGAATGAGGCATCAACCAACGATTATCCCTGTAGAGGATACAGGGATAATCGTCGGTTGGTGCCTCATTTTGCAAGTGAATGTCCACTCAAGCAGGCCAATAAGGGCAAGAAACAGGTGGGAGCTCTGTTCCTGGTCAGTTTTCAATCCAGCCGGCCTATAAAGGCCAGCTAGAGGTGAGTAACAAAACTATTCCCTGGAGATAGGAGCTGCAGGGTTTCTACTGCCCAACAGCTCACCACGTGCTGTCCTGCGAGTTTATGTATATTTTTTGATCTGGCTCCCACCCTAGACCTGTTTCGGCAAAGTAAACACTTCCGGCACAGACCTAGAGTTCAGGAGCACGCAAACCCCACCACGACGTCAACGTAGAGATACGCTGCGGTGGTGGAGTTTATTATTTTGTATGGTCGCAAAAACTTAGTACTTTTCAAAATAAGAAGTATTTTCCATAATATACGGCATAATGAAGTAATTGTCTAATAACTGCTCCCAAATTACGAAAAACCGAAGTTACGTTCAAACGTCAAAAATTTGGGTTAAACAGTTACTTAACTTTAAGCAACTTTTATAAATAAACCCCTCTATAACTACAATAATTTTGAGTAGAGATTAGAATTATTCTAATCTCAACTCTTTAATATTGGCTTTTATGGACAGCATTAATATGACCAATTAATGCCACGATTGCCAATAAAAATAAATCTGAATTAATATTCAGATTTGTTTCTAACAGCAATCATGTCATTTAGGTTTTTATTTTTTTTTGTTTTATTTCCTTTATTTCATTATTTACATACAAATTATATTTTAAAATATTAGAATAAAAACATTTAAAAAAATAAAAAATAGTAGCCCACCGTATCGGGAACAGGGTCCAAGCTACCGGTGGTCAGGGCTCCAGAGAGAGGAACCTCCTAACCATTCGAGCCATGTCCAGAAGTACCGCTTTCTGAATCAAACCCTTAATCCAGCTGCCCAACGAGAGCCTCCTTAGGTGTTGCTCGAGGCTCTTGGCAATTAAGCCGTTGTTTAATACGAGTATCGGCATAATGCTCGCTGAGTCCACATCCCACACGTCAACAACCTCGGGAGCCAAGTCAAGATTTGTTTACCTTTCTCTACTTTCACGAGGTTCCCGTCATGCGGGACCGTTATGTCAACAATCATTGCGCGCCGCTCTATTCGATATACCACCACTATAAGTCACTCACTAATACTCCTGTCAGTGATGGATCGATCCCAGTACAATGTGATATTTCTATTTTCGAGAACTGGGTCATGCACATATCTGTAGTACGGCACTTCCGATACCACCAGGCTGTATTTCAGAGTACGTTGCTGATGGCTAATCCTGGCCACAAGGTTGTGTCTCGGACGGTGGCATGCCCGACAGATGTCAACCGTGCCGTCCTTCTCAAGAAATTTTTGGGTCATTATTCGTCATGATAACTTCGTCCATAATAGCACAGACCAGACAAAACCTTCGGTTTCCCCAAAGAGGTCACCGAAACGTAGCCAGGCTGCGGACGCTAGCAAATGTTTAAGAACTTTATTATTCCTCATTAAGAATTAACAATAATTCACTTATTGAGAAATTAAATTAACATAACACAAATCTACGTCGGATCTATGTAAGGCCAGGAAAAAGCCTCGTTATTTTATTTATAAATTTTCGATTATTTTCGATTATGTGAATGTGAACGTTCTAGGCCTTATAGATTGTATATTTGTTGATCATTTTCTATTTTGTTATAGCTGGTTTTGTTGCTGGTACTTGTAGACATGCCTACACTATCCTCTCGTACCTATTAACACTGTAATTTGATAATATTGTAAAAGCCAATTATTTTTAAAAGAGTAACCGTTGAGTTTCTTGCCGGCTCTTTTCCATAGGGAACGATCAATCCGAACCGACACCTTCTGACGTTTCAGAAGTAGGTATATTTTTTTTTTTTTTAAGATTTCGATTTTGACTGCCATGTAAAATTTGGCGTCATTTTACGGACTTTAATCCAGTTTGTGACAAACTAAAGAAAATACCACGAAGTTAATTTACCAGGAAAAGATGATACTCAGCCAGAATATTTATCAGCTGTAAAGGTAGGTAATGAGTTATAGTAAATTGGAGTTTATACTTAAACAATGAACTCGAGGCCAAGCAACCGGCAGCCGTATAGGTGCATAATATACAATAAATAATACGAATATAAGTAAAGTATTCCAGTTTAATTACACTAGAGAAAAATACCGGAAAACGTAGCGTTAGAAGGCCTCCCACAAGGTGGACCGATGACCTTGTGAAGGTCGCAGGAATCCAGTGGATGCGAGAAGCACAGCCACGACGCCTTTGTCCAGCAGAGGACGTCTTTCGGCTGAAATGATAATGATGATGATATATTGTCAAATAATTAATAATTTCTAAATTATTTAAGTATTTTACTAAAACATTATTCCACTGAATTCGAATAATTATGCCTACTGTGATTGGCCTCATAGACAATAATGTTGCAAAAAAATAGCGGTACAAGTTAACAAAAAAACTTTTCAAATCATTGTCAGAAAAAATTGTGTCATAGACAGAGATTTTTTTTATAATCCTTTGCAACAATGTCGATTTTTTTTAAAGAAATTTTAACAAATTAGGAAGTTAGATTAGCAAAGGTGTCATTTCGTTTCCCGTTCATATCAAAACATGAAAATAACCATGAAAACTCAGAAAGTAGCATTTATTTACGGTGTTGCAATTTTTATAATGTGTTATTTGAGTGGGTATAGTTGGACTCCACGTTTGTTCAAAAAAAGTGAAACCAACAATATTTCTGCTGAGACAATTCACCACAATAAACCACGTATAAAATATATTCTGCTATGGACAAAGCCAGAGAATGAACCGTATACATTTATGAAGATAGGTCAAGATATCTTCCTTGAAAGAAGCTGCCCTGAAAACAACTGCTATGTTACATGGAACAGAACATATCTTAGCAATCTATCAGATTACGATGCCATCTTATTCTCTTGTCTCGACGTGACGGTCACAAGTCAGGTCTTACGATTATCTAATAGACGAAGATCGAAGCACCAGAAGTATGTGTTTGTTTGTTCAGAAGCTGCAGCAAATTACCCGATATGTCACGAACGGTACAATAGCTTCTTCAACATGACATGGACTTATAAATTGGATTCTGACGTATTTTACGGATACCTCGAAATTAAGGATGAAAATGGTGAAAAAATTGGTCCCAAAGAAGTGATGCACTGGCCAAAGATAAAAGAAATGAAGCCTATCAATCATAAACTCAGAGAGAAGCTTAGTAATAAAAAAAAAGCCGCCGCATGGTTCGTTTCACACTGTAATGCGCTAAGTGGAAGAAAAAAAATTGCAATTAAAATAAAAGAGGAACTATCTAAATACAACATGACAATAGATATATACGGCGCATGTACGAAAAAAATATGTCCACGGAATGAAACGTGCTGGCAAATGTTGGAAAACGATTACTACTTCTACTTGTCGTTTGAGAACTCGATCAACGAAGACTATGTGACGGAGAAGTTACTGAACGCGCTGCAGCACTACACCGTGCCAATAGTTTATGGAGGAGCTAACTATACCAGGTAGAAAAACATCAATCTATTTACCGCCACCCACCCCAGGAACACCTGCACTCAGACGTGATCCGTTGCGATCTATATATCATGTAGGTATGTGTATATATGTAGTGACAAAAAATCCGTTTGGTAGTTTTTGAGTTTATCGCGTTCAGACAGACAGCCAGACGCGGCGGGGGACTTTGTTTTATAATATGTAAGGATAAGGATGTAAGGATATCTTCCAACAGCAGATTTCTCGTTTAATATCCTACAATAAGATAAAAGAAAAAAAAAACTTCATGTAAGTTACGATAACAGTGTCCTCGTGGAGGCGATCGGCGGCGGTTACCTCTCGCGTCCGGCCCTGGTCCAGGCCATGGTGCGGACCGAGAGGGCATGGGAGGCCGTCACCTCCTTCTGTGAAGCAGTAATGCTCGCGAAGGAGGAGGCGGAACGCGTGAGGGATAGGCAAATTTCGCACCCTCACGCCCCTAGCCGCCACAGGAGATGCCCTGGGCGTCGGGAATCGCAAGCCGATTCCCGGCCACCGTAGGCGCAGGCTCGCGGACGGTGAGCAGTAGCTCGCCGTCCGGTAAGGACCAGGCTTGGGTCGATAGCGCGTTGTGTTACACGCGCGCCTCAAAGAGATGTCAGCGCAACAGATGGGGTCCGCTAGGACCGATGCCAGCCGAAGTCGCGGGAAAGACCGAAAGGGATACCGTGGCCCCTGGCAACGTACAAGCAACTGAAGGAACACGGGTGGGTTTTAGTAAGAGTCTGACATGCCCTCCCGCTCCGCCCCGCCGTTTATCAAATAGCTCCTCAGAGCGGGAAGAGCTATTTGATAAATTCCCACCCAAAAAAAAACAAAAAAATAAGTTACGATAACAATGAATCCCTTGAATTATTTTCAGGTTCATGCCCGATGGAATATATTTGAATGCGAGAACTATTACTGCAGAAGAGCTAGTGAAGCAAATGGTTGACATAATGAACGATAAAGAGAAGTATTACGATTTCTTCAGATGGCACAATCATTATACTTATCACAATGCAGGAGAAGAGCCTGAAACTGATTTCTATTGCAATTTTTGTACGAAGATAAATGATCCTGATTTTATGAATCAAGCGACTCTCAAAAAAGATTTTTCAAGATGGTGGAATGGTTGGAACGTTGGTGGTTATAATAAATTGGCAGAAGCGTCGCGTCTGTTGTTCATGTAATGTTTTAACTTTCTGTACTTTAATTCTTCTTACTTTTTTTTACTACCAGTCCCAGGACACATTTCATTAAACATTTTTCTTACTTAATAGAATTTTATTTTCTGTGGTTGGTTACTGTCATTATTTAAGGTGTCCTCACCGAACTGACAGTCGCGCGAGTACGCGATCAACCCTACCGTTTGTATGAACTATGACGTAGGTACAAACGCGACTTAATGATCGCGCGAGTGAAGCGCGACTTTCGCATACTAGCGCAAAGATCCCTTTCGGTTAGGACATAACTACAAAAACGCTCCAACGGAATGTGTCCAGAAAAAAGGGCCAGTTCACACGTACCATAACCACACCACGTCGCAGCGACAAAATGTGGACAAGCAGTGGTTACGTGTGAATATTCTCGCAGCAACTTCTTGCAGTTGCGTTGTGGTTGCGTTGCCGCTAGTAGTTGAAATGTGGTTATGTTGTGACTAGTATTTGCAGACAGGCAGATAGTTGTTTGCGATGTGGCCGACCGCTAGTGCGCTGTCTTGCTGGTTGTTGCGTTGTAGCTGCGACGTGGACTTGATGTGGTTGGTATCGCCCACACGCTTGGTCAAATGTGGTCCGTGTGAATAAAGTATCCATGGTCATACAAATTCTTGTCCGTCCACATGTTATCATTGTGGTGTGTTTGTGGTTGTAGTACGGTTGTAACGTGGTTGTGATCGGGCCCAAAGACTGATGGGAAAGGAGGATAGAGACCACGCATTTATTATTCCATAATTCTTTTTTGATTAGTACACAGGTTTCTTGTGCCTGAAATCTAGATCTTTAGGGACAAGGTAGTCCCAAAAAGTTTCGAAATGCGTAAAGGACCGACTGGAAATGGTGCCATCTTTTTGATCGCCAACTCGACTAAGAGTATAGAGGACGTAAAAGATTAAAAGCTGCATTGAAAATCGCCGCAGTCGTAGTCAAATGAATTAAAAGACAAAAAACTTATTCGGATATTCCTATATTATCTGTAAAAAATACATTTAAAATAATTACAAGAAAAAAAAAGACAAAACACAAGACAAAAAAGGTTTTTAGCGCCAGCGGTAGTGTAGTGCAGTCAGGATTATCTTACCGGTCTGATCTGCAATAGTAGATTTCAGCACCCCATTTAAACCACAATCCAACTTATTTTGAAGGAAATTGCTAATCCATTGTTTGGAAAAATTGTTGTCATTCTAAGGTCCTTATTACAGAACGTTCCAGTCGTTCCTATCATACCACTATACCCACCCCGAGAACAGAACTGTTCTAGGTGCTAACTCACCGATTTCACGCCTATGTAAAAATGTTAATCTGCACCTATTAACATTTTTACATAGGCGTGAAATCGGTGATCTTATTGATATATATCATGACAGCATAGGAAAATTTTATAAAATAATTATTGAGCACTATTCTCACAATCAATGATGTCGCTACTTAGTTCTAATGTTAATTTTCTAATGTTAATTTTCTTGTTAATTTTCTAATGTTAATTTTCTAATGTTAATTTTCTTGTTAATTTTCTAATGTTAATTTTCTAATGTTAATTTTCTAATGTTAATTTTCTAATGTTAATTTTCTAATGTTAATTTTCTAATGTTAATTTTAATTTAATTTAATTTTTGGATTCTATGTATTTCAATTGAATTTTGAGAATTTTATTATTAATTTAATTGGATATTGTTATTATTTGTTTTATTATTTTGTTTATATTTAGAATGCAATTTATGTTGTTTTTATTGCTATAATCACCAAAAATTATTGAATAACATCAATTTTAAATTATCTTTTTGGCTTTGTAAATATTGTGTAAAACCATAAATGGTGCTTGTTGTGCTAGCCTGTAAGTAATTGTTGCACTTATAAACGTACTATTAAGGAATTTATTTTAAATGTAGTGTGTTAACAATTGTTGGCTAACCTAAATAAATAAATAAGTCCAGTTTGATCTACAATCAGTTGATCACTGTTTAAGTATAGAATCAGTACTTGAGCATCGGTCTTATTCCAGAACGGTAATCAATCCATACTCAGCTGAATCGAGACTCAAATCGAGCCTCAAGCACAGATGTGCATCAGCCTGTTTTCGTTTACGAATTATTTTATTTACCAACTTGGTTCTGATTAAAGTATACCTTAAAAGCCTAATTATTTAATGAAATCAGCGTTATTATTTCGGTCCCGAATAGTACAATCCCCCATTTATTGAAGTAAAGCTCTTTGAAGTAAAGTTTAGTAATATTGTAAGCAAAATTGTCAAACTAAAAAAAACTTGTATCTATGGCCCTAAATATGTATTTTATTTAAAATGTCAGTATGTCAAATATGTGAAAACGTCAGTTGAAGTCGTTGCTTAAAAACGTAAACACACAAAAAATTGCAATTCTGAGGCTATGGGATGCCCACGGTTGTGTGATTGTCTTAAATCGTGGTATATCATAGGTAGAATTTAATATTTCACCACATCTTGTGAACATCTGTACGTCTTTTTAAAGTTTATAAACTTTATATGGGTCCTCTTAAAAATCTGAGAGGAACGCTAAAGTTCAGCTTTCTGTTTGAATGATCGTTGAATAAATTATTATGATCTACCTCTTTAATTATATCCATTTTGATAATAATAATTTAAAAAAACAACAATACCTTTAAAAACTCGACAACGCATGAACAGAACAAAAATGGTCAATTTGTTATGAAAATCTATGCTCATGCGAGGTCTCGCCCAAACTTGGGTGATTATAAGCAAATCACCGCTTGGGTTCGATTCGCGAACTGAGTAACGATCTAAAATAAAACCAAACTCAGTTGAACTATGATCAATGAATGTTTGCTTGAGGAACATTCTAAAATTAAAACTAGACTTAAAACTAGTTTTAAACAGAGATCAATACTGGAGTTTCCTTCTGTAATACGGACCTAAGTGTGTAATGCAATTACCCCCCTGGTTCCACCAGTCTCTGAAGTTTTTAACATAGCTTGTCCGGCTTACTAATTCGAAATCATTGATCTTCTTACAAAAGTCGCAGTAGTAGTCAGATTCAGGAAACTCCTCTGCAAAGTGATACGAATAATGATTCATCCATCTAAAGTAATCATAAAACTTCTGCTTATCGTTTATAATTTCAACCATTTGTTTGACTAACGCTTCTATGCTTTGATTTCGAACGTATAAGTATGTTCCTTCTGGCATGAACCTGATAATTAAAACTTCATATAAAAAAATTATACAAAACTTAAATTTTACTGTCCTTTATACAATGTGTTTTTTTTTTATATCCCATAACTCTAGGGTATGATTGAGACCATATCAAAGAACCAACTGACATATGAATTATTCTTAAATCATCATTTTTCATACAAAATAATTCGACAGTCACGATTATTAATGTAAAACACCCTTACGTGAAATATGACAACGTCGCATTTTCTTAGCTTTAAATATTAATGATTGGTTTGAATAAAAGTGAATTACTTCACTACACTAAATTTATTACTTTACTACACTACTGCGAAGTTTGGCAACGTCGTAAAAGTAAAGATTCGTCATACTGGTGACAATTTTTGCCCTAATTTAATTATGATTGATTATATCTTTGAAACTATGCATTTTTAGACCACCTATTCTAGGAGAATTTGTGTTATTTTGACTTAAATAATGTAACCCTAGAGTTATGCGATTTCAAGAAGAACACGTTGTATATAATTATATCGTCACCTCCACAGCAAACTAACGAATCTGCAGTTTTAGTGAAATCGACATTTTAATGAAAAACTGTACCTAATGTGGTACTACCCCTACTACACCTTTTACAAAAAAAAGTTATCATTGATGTTTGCTCCAAAACGCTCCGCTGTGACATGCACTTTCTGCAGATTCGTAAGTTTGCCATAGAGGTGAAGAACATCTCTTATTTAGGGTCACCTGGTATAATTAGCTCCGCCGTACACTATTGGGACAGTGTAGTGTTGCAGCGCGTGCAATAACTTCTCCGTCACGTAGTCATCATTGAGCGTATTCTCAAAAGACAAATAAAAGTAGTAATCAGTCTCCAACATTCGTAAACACTTCTCCATTTCAATCTGCGGACAATCTTTATCTCCACAAACACCATATATGTCTGCTTTCATGTTGTATTTGGCTAGCTCTTGCTGCAATGATTTTGCAATTTCTTCTCTTTTATTGGTCGTGTTACAATGAGATACAAACCATGCTGCGGCGATTCTTTTACTTTCCAATTTCTTTTTTAGATTATCATCTATAGGTTTCATCTCTTCTACCTTAAGCCAATGCATTACTTTTTTTGGACCGATTATATCACCTTTCTTATTTTTTATAATGAAATATCCGTAATATACGTCTGAATTTAATTTATACGTCCAAGTCCAATTGAAATATCCATCGTATACATAATTTACAATGGGATAATTGGCAGAGGATTCCATGCTAACAAACACATATTTTTGCCATAAAGATCTTTTACCCGGCAAACGTATGAAGCTAGAACTCAGTTCTGGCCCATGGAATAAGACAGCATCAAAGTCTTTAAAATTATTTAGCAGACTCCTATTCGATGTTATGAAGCAATTATCGAAAAAACACCTTCTTCTGATAAATGCCCTTCGACCTCTTTCCATGAATATGAATGGTTCTGTGTATGGCTTCGTCCATTGTAAAATATATTTCATTTTGGTTTGTAGATTCGTCGTCGCCTGCCTCCCCTGCCTCATTGGTGTTGTTTGTATCCTTAAGGGTTTCTCCTGGAGTTTAATATAATTGCTCTCAAACCGTGGTGAATACCAAATGGCTAAAAACGTCATAAAAGTACAAATAAATATTATTATTTTCACCTTTTTCATTATAATTGTTTTCGTTTCTTTTTTACATCGAGATTTGAGGATTTGATGATTGCATTCGTGGTTCGCAACGGCATTCTGCTGGTATCGCTTCTGTTAAAAAGTACTCTGTGGCTTCTGCATAGTTACTTTACTCTTTGGGCTTCTGTCCGCTTCTGTCAAACGGTTATGGGCACAGATTACTAATAGGCATGGAAGTAGTAAGTAATACATTTGAACCTACCATGGTAGCAAGTTATCCAAAAACTACAATCAGCGTCTATGGTCTGTATGATCTTTGACTATAATTTAATACTGGGGAAGAATTGATAGGCTTTGACCCAAAGAAAATAATATTATATTAAAATACGCTCTGTAAAACCAATGCTTTACTTGAGCGTCCACTTCGTAGGCCACGGTAAAATGTTGTGGAGGCATCTACAGCGCCACAACGGAACTACGCTTCTCAAAAATCCTGCATCGCGCAAGCAAAGTTATCCGTGCAATTTGCATAAAATGGGTGTAAAAATATCCCTTACAAAGTCAATAGTCAGTTGTTTTTCGCGTCATTGTGATCATTTGTTTGTATTGGACCATACCTAAGAACCTTCTGGTTACGGACATAATTATAAGGTCAAAGTTTTGTCATTTTTGACGTTTTTTACGAAATCAATTTTTGAATGTTATAACTTATACCATTGCTGTACCGTTCCATGAACTCACAAGCACAATGTTTCAATGTTACATTGCGCACTACCATAAACAGTACCTAAATTTTTTAAACCAAATTCAAAAGTCGTTTCTCAGCAATTATTTTTGCACAAAGTTACTGAGTTTGATGTAGACAATCCGTAGATGACGGCTTCGTAATGGGTCTTTTTAAACCCTATAAACGACATCAAACGACGGATAGTAGCTCACCAGGTACCCGTCTGATCAGAGGATCCTCTCTATTCTATGGAGGATGAAGAACTTTCCATCATGTTCTTTATACCTCTATAAATCTATATTAATAAAAATGCTTGGTAATTTCAAATTCCTTGGTCCTACTGAGGAGGTTTTGGGAAAACAAAAGGTATTTTCATGTTAGCAAAAAGCTCAAAGCAGTCAAATCCATTTAACAGAGCTATATGTTACCAGGACAACCACAAAGGAACCTTTGATGTGTTGCCGAAATATGATTGGCCTTCACATTTATATCACTTTCAGAACAATACTTACCGAACTAAAGACGGATATAATGTTTCAAGATTGGGTATTTTTTTTTCGAAATAGCCTTTGTTATTACCATAGGTACCTATTACAATGGTCTTGGTGGTTGTGTGGTACATCTGTCACATACTATACACTGCCTTCACAAGGCGAAGGCAGGGAAAGTGTGTGACACTGGACCTATTTACACCTGCACTAAATGTTTATTTAATTATTAGGTATAGTATATGTATTTTGTATTTCAGCATATATATTTATATATAACTTTATGGTGTCAAAAAACCCTCTATAGGAAAACGCACCAACTTATTTTCTTAAATAATGTTTCAGTGACGTCATTCGCCGGGAAATTGAGGACGCTATGTAAGTAAGGGGTCGTCCATAAATCACTTGAGGCTCAAAAAGGGGGGAGGGGTTCGGAAAAAATCACGAAATATCACAAGGGGGTGTAGTGAGATATCACGTGTATTTATTTTTTCGTTTTACACGCATTTCTAAACCGGAAAGCGGCCCCCCAAATAAAATATATCTTTCTATTTATAGATAAAATATTCTTTCTGTATTTGATCTAATTATACCATTAACTGGAAAATAAGAAAAGAAGAAAAAGTATTTATTAATAATTACTCTGCTTAAGTACGCGTCCACAGGTAAGTATCTGTATTATGTTTTATTAATTTTCTCATCCCATTTTCCTATCCGAATATGACATCATGACACAATGTGAGTAAGAGCCGATTATTCATTCGTACACCTGTGACTCGAGGAGGAAATTACGCTGTCGGCCTTATGGAATACTAATAGACTTCACTTACAAAACAAATCATTATTTGTCTTATTAGAGCGTGTTTTACGATTTTGTGGACATATAAATATATTACATTTTAGGTTCGATTTTACAAGGTTTCGGTATAAAATTAGGTTTAATAAGGATGATTTTACTGAGACAAAATCATCCTTTAAACCTTCCATCCCTTATTTTATTTTTAAGAACTAAAATAGTCTGAATTTTTTATTTTTATATTTCACCTAAGGGTTTTTTTACATAAATAATCGTGACTTTATCGCATAATTTTGAAAAAAATAATAATAATAATCTTTCATGGTCTCATACCCTAGAGCTATGGGATATAAAAAAACACCTTGTATTAGGAACACTTGTGAAAAATTTCATGCTTCTAGACCTAGCCGCAGACTGTGCGTTAAATTTTAACCGATATAGGGGAGTATACCGGACTATACCCCGCGGCGCGTTCATGTGTCATCTACCAACCCGCTGTTTCCGCGTGGTGAATTACAGCCCACTACCTCTCACAGAGAGGAGGCTGTATTCCAGCAGTGGGAACATTATGGACTGATTATGCTAGATATAGTAGATAGCCGTTTTCGATCCTCGAATGACTAGGTTACTGCTAAACCTAGCGTGCACAAGCGTCGAGCGCATCAGGCCGTGAGCAGCTGGTTCACAAGACATTTCGTTAGGAAGACAGTTCTATTAGTAGAATCATGGTGGATGCTTGGTAGAATATTTAATTGAATATTCGCTGCCTAAGTCTCTTCGTTGTATCAGATTGACACGACATACCTTACAATATCTCTTTTTATAATAAAAGAAATATGAAGGCGCCTTCATCCTATAAAAAATCATATCAACATTATAATGTCTCAATAAAGGGCATTAATCCGGATTTCCCGAGCCAGGACCGGGACCGGATGTTCGACCTTCGAATACACGTATAGGTATCGAAACACGATAGGTAGATGATTATACTACCTACCCAAAATTAGACCCATACAGGGTGGATTTTTTTGAGATGGGGCATTAAGGGAAGGTACCTTAACCCTTATAGCTACAGGATAAGGGTTTTAGGAAACTGTCCTTAATTTTTCAAGAAATTTTGATCCCCATTCAAAGATTTAAAAATAAATATACAGTCAGCAAGAAAATGGGTCATTATCACCAAAAACTTTTTTTGATGCCAGTTGATCCTGTTTCTTATAAGGATCAAAAAGCTCTATCAGACTAACTGAGGTTTGAGTACTATGTGTTAGAAAAGTCAGAAATCGCAAAAATCTTTTTCCATATATTTCGTAGGTACCTAACTCCTAGCTTAATTTTTAGGATTCCGTACCTCAAAAGGAAAAACCGGAACCCTTATAGGATCACTCGTGTGTCTGCCTGGCTGGCTGTCTGTCCGTCTGGCACACCAAATTTGCTCGGAATCTGCTAAACTACTTTAGTTGAAATTTGGTACACATATGAAATTCTGTGACCAAAACACGGACGCGTAATGTAAATAAATGAATTTTGAATATGGGGTTCATTTTTCTGGGGCAAATTGGAGAATTAAAAAAAAAGTTTTGCAAAATACCGTGTGATAACAAATGAAAGGACTTGTCTTGAGGATCTCAAATATATTTTTTCTAATTTTAAAATAAATAATTTTATGGATATTTAAGAAAATAAATGAATTGACCATAGCTAAAATGTTGAAAAAAATACGGAGAATGATTCTTTACTCATAGATTACAGGAAAACCTATAAGAAGTCTATGTTCTGAACATGCAAAATAGCTCAATATTGTGCTTACAAACTTACATTTGCAGTTGGAATGTATCGGAGAACATACTTTTCAACTACAATGTTAAGTTTGTTATTGGGATAAATTCATCCCCACTACGAAATTCTTCATCGTACGTAATCCGACACGTACTTGGCCGGATTTTACTATGGATAGACTGCCATTAATCCAGTGGTACCGTCCGAAAAACGCTAATTCGCACATTTTATTTTTTGATGCCAATCGACGCTATTTTGTACGGTTTTTCTGTACTACAGTTAAGGTACCTGCCCTTACTGCTACATCTCAAAAATCAACCCAGGCGTACTCACGTAGTAGCTACTATAAATATAAATCTTTAAGTATCCGAAGAAGTAGGACAAAAGCTTTGCACACATGGATGGCCTAATTCGGTAACCAACGGATAATGTCTAAGGGATGAGCAGTAACGTGCGTTTAATTTTACTAGGTACTTTCTTCTGTAGCACCCTGTGCAAGCAGCTCAAACCTACTGATCAACAAAACTTTTCAAAACGCCGGCGGCGCCGTATTTAGTAAATTGTTGTGGAGTTAAAAGTTTGAAGTCCTCTTTATCGCCATGACATGAATTCCCCCAGTTTTAAAGATAGACACTCACTAGATATTAGTAAACTGAAGTAGGTACCGCCTGTAGTAATAACAGCCGAACAGATCGATCACATTCAGATAGTCAGTCGCTCCATATAAAATAGTAGTATTCAGCTGCATCCAGTAAGACTGGAAGCCGTCCCTAACAGTTGGGAGAAGGCTAAGCAGATTGATTGAGTAGGTGCCTTCTGTGTGGGAAATCCTTATTATGTTCCCCGAAATGTCAACTTCCATTTCAATGTACGAGTACGAACAGATTTCAGTCAGTGAAGAAACCAAAAATTCATCAAAATCGTGTTTCACAGCTGTTCTCATTCATTATTACAAAAACAGAATCAAAATATGAAAGCAATAAGAAATATGTTAGTGCTACATACAAGAACCACTTGAATTGCAATATGGAGTGTACTAGATACCAATATCATTTGTGATATGAACGTAAGCTGTAATTTGGTGCTGTCTAAGAGCGTTCTAAAAGCTGGCAACAAAGAGTACAATAATAATTATGGGACGCTGGCAACGTCGCAAATAGCTGTCAAATATTTACCTGTTTTGATTAATTTGGCTTTAAGCAAATATGAAATATCGCTAACTAGTGAACTAGAATATTAATAATGTATTGCAATCACTGAATTAGATGTTGTACTTTCCCACCACTTTCAGAATGCACGCTCTTAAGAGCGTTTTATCCTAAAAGCTAGCAACGTCGCAAATAGCTGTCACTGTCACCAGTTTTGATTAATTTGGCAATATTACTGTATGGAAAAAAATATGTGGCTAACTAGCGAACTAAAATATCGATTATGAAATGCAATAAATAAGATCGTACACCGAATATTTCGTTTTAGATGTAAAAAAAGTATTTGGAAAGTTTCCAAATACCTTTTTTACACCTAAAACGGTTACAACATCAAATTCGGTGTTATAATTGCAATTCATTATTAAGATTCTAGTACGATCCACATTTCATATTTCCATACAGTATTATTGCAAAATTAATCAAAACAGCGAAATATATGACATCTATTTGCGACGTTGCAAACTTTCAGAATAAACGCTGTTAAGGCTGAATTCTGCGCGACGGATAACTAGTTTCAGTTATCAACTTTTGATAAGTTACATGGAAACAGGAAAAAGGAAAATAAAACAATTACCTTATCTGTGTGTTATTTCGAGTTTAGCACATAACAGCTTATCAATGTTCTTGATCTTGGTAGGCAAACAAAAGAATGGAATTTTTCCGGGTAAACGCATTACTGTGATAGACGTACAAACAAACACCCGAAACCTCCTTGTATTGCAGAGGATTCCAACAAACTATACAAATTTTGTAGTATTACAAAGTTTGTAATATAATAGTGAAATAAATCACAGTAAACGCATCGCATCGATCTATCTCCTACCCGCTGACGGCGCGACACGTGAAAAATATTGCCTGTTTTATCATGGATTATGTAAAGTGGGCAACAATATGCGGTCAGGCACGTCTGCGGACCATATTGTTGCGTTTTCCGACCACTGAATATATTGCATTTTGATTGCTTAATGTATCTGAATCAGATGAAATTCGCCAAATAAAAAACAATCACGTCTACGAACTTTACAGGAGATTTTTGTATTTACACATAAGGAAAATTGATAATGTTTGATACTTAATACATTTTAGTAATTACATGTATATTTTAGATAAAAGTAGTATCATCATCTGCCTGGCCTTTTTTCCAAGTATGCTGGGGTCAGCTTCAAGTATAACCGGATGCAGCTGAATCCAGTATTTTTACTAATAGAATCCCTATTAAAACGTTCACATCCAAGTCGCAATCTGTCAAACTTGTCAAAAATGTTGGTAAAATTTTATTTTTGACAGACTGCGAATTAAATTAGAATGCGAACGTTCTTAAGAATTACGGAAATTATCCCCTTGATCTCCACAACCCAGTAACTGGGTAACGATACCCATTGGCAAGAATGGCTGTCAGACTTCTGAAGACCCGTAACAACCTGTCAAACATCCACGAATGACAGCCGGGACCAACGGCTTTACGTGCTTTTCGAGGCATGGAGGGATCTCGATATGTAAATCTGGTCACCCATCCACGGACTGACAGCGGAAAGCGTAGCTTAATCTGATCGATCGAGCCGTGCGGCTATTAATACTTAGCTATGAGCCCCCTCTATAAAGGGAACATTTATTTTTTTCGCCGATATTTTATTGACTGGAAATCTTCTTCAGTAACAGACAGCACATTTATGAGCGTGCATTCTGAAAGTAGGCAACGTCGCAAATAGATGTCAAATGTTTCACTGTTTTGATTAATTTGACATTATTACTGTATGGAAATAAGAAATGTGGCTAACTAGCGAACTAGAATATTGATTATGAAATATAAAATTAATATCGTAACACCGAATATTTAGTTTTAGATGTAAAAAAAAGTATTTGGAAACTTTCCAAATGACTTTTTTACACCGAAAACGGGTACAACATCAAATACAATGTTATAATTTCAATTCATTATTAATATTCTAGTTCGCTAGTAATAATGCCAAATTAATCAAAACAGGTAAATTTTTTATAGTTAGGTATTTTACAGTAACTTTTAGGATAAACGCTCTTAAATTATGACAAAATTTCACTCTATATTTCTTCCGTAGCACCCAGTTGCAGCTGCAGCCCAAACTGCAGAACATCAACTATAACGACTAAAACCTTGAAAATGTCCCGAAATCTGACCACAAACAAATTATTCTGTTATTCGGTAATCTCTTTGGTAAAATCATTGACACATAAAATCAAAACGTCAGCTTCCATCGCTAAGATGTGCAATTGCATTTAAAAAATATACAAAAACTAAACATATACTATGCGCCCTGTTTTCGTTTACAAAAAATATTCACAATATTTTAAAAATGTGAAGAGGATAGCATGGTATGTGTGTTAATATTCTACTTAAAACATTTTCAAACTACAGATTGATAACAATGCAATATTAGAGATGTCCTCTTCTTATTTACTTAGGTAATAAATGAATTTTCATAATAAAGTATACCAGTGTGTGCCTAAGAGAAGGATTGTTTGCAGTGTCTAATGCTTTTCTTTTATCATACTTCTATTAAACATGTTTACTAATAGTGAAAGTAGAAATCCAGGTAAATAGAATACAAAACAACATAACCATGATACAATTTATGATAAAGCACCAAACGGCTTTCTAATTTTGTACCAATAAAAGAAAATATTTTTTCAGGTATATATATTACACATTTTAACAAAAACCTAAAATTCAGGCCACCAAACTATTCAAAAAATATACAAATGTGTACGTCACGTACAAACGAAAGGCTAGTCGGTCAACTGGAATGCTACATGGATGACATGGTGGACTGTTTCGAGGACTTTGTCAAGAAGTCAATGCTGGTGGTCTCAATGGCAGTAGGGAGTCTGGTTCTGATGGTGATGTACGTCCTCAAACGAATGATTGAACGAGCTGCCACCAGAAGTATAACTTGTAGCACGACAGGTATATAAAATTATCAACTTATTATACACTGTCGCCAAATTCAGCTGCAGCAGATGGATACAGTTATATAAATGCATAGCATATTCCAGCACATCAGCTGGATGAGGGAAGCACAGTCTCTACCGCTCCATGTGGCAACGCTTGGGGGAGGCTGATGTCTGCTGATAACGATATTGCAAACTGTATTCAGTGTATTATTACGGGACGTCGAATGTGAAATGCGTTGCTTCCTAGACACTTCGGTACACTGTTTCATGCATGCTCCATTCGGAGTTACCGAGCCATGATGTCGACCTGAAGAGCGTGTGCTTTGTAAGTTCAGCTTGATTTAGGAGACGTGGCCCACAAATGATGACGTAATTTTAGCGATTGCAGTTCACTCAACGTTCTATGATTTCTTTTACAATTTAAACGAAGGAACTCATTCCTGTGTAACTAGGTTTTTCAATAGGTACCTTAGAGGTTAAAGTTCATTGATAGATTATTTAGTATTTCAGTGAAACTCTTTTACACAAAAATTGTAAGGGAAATACACGCATTGGTCCAAGACCCATAAATATTGTTCTGAAACCCGACAAAAAATGGAATAAAAAAATCGCTGACTCCTGTTTGTTGTTTTGAATATATATATTTGATAAATTTAAATACTAAAACGGGTCGTAATTTAAAAATATTAATTATTTTACTTCAACTGAAACAGCTGAATCCAATTACGGTCATGTTAGAACAAGTTAGCATTGTTGATTAAGTACCTACCGGTTGTTTAGCCGATGTCATCAGGTGAAGAAGAGCATCAGTATTCTTTTTAGGGTTCTGTAGCCGAAAGGTGCCAAACGGAACCCTATTACTAAACCTCCGCTATCCGTCCGTTTGTCTGTCAGCGGGCTGTATCTTATGTACCGTAATAGGTAGACAGTTTAAATTTTTACAGATTATGTATTTCTATCGGCGGTAAACCAAAAAATAATAAAAATGTATTAAAGTTAATAATTAAAGGGTCGCCATAGAAACTGAAACGGTTTACCCACAGTCGACTGGTCCATGAACCGTTATCTTTAAACCAACTTTTCATCCAAAGGACTTACGTTTCGCCAACATACTCGTAACTCTACGTCAGTGAATGCTTAACCAACAGAATGTTTTAACCAATAACATTTCACCCATAGAACAATTGGCCAACTTATCCTGGACAGGTGAAAGCTAATAAAACCTTCTAAAAAAACAAAAAAAGATTTTTTTAAAACGTGTTTGATTCGGCGTTTTCTGGTCGATATTAACACGGTACGAACTCTCACTTGGACGGTTTTTTTATCATCATGTTAAATAACTCAACCTAGCGTATTATTCTCAGGTTGTTGTTACCCTTATCCTAGTCCACACCATGGTCTATGACAGGTAGTCTTATTTTAGTATTTGTTTTTAGTCTTATTTTTCTGTCCCTCATTCATGTAATTAATGTTTCTTCAGTTTAATTTACCTTATTTAAATAGTCGGATGTATCCATCTGTTCATTTACTACTATTAGTCTCCACATACTATTTAATTTTTAGCTCTTAATGTTATGTTATGATTTCTCACTCTGCAACAACTTCTAACATACTGAGTTCACCTTTGTCACCATTTCGTACACCTAAAATACCAAACTATTTTCCTTTGGACACACGAGCTGTGTAATTAATTACAACTTTCATAATAACGTTGGTATTACAAGGTAATCCGCAGTACACATGGAAAAAAGATAAACAGAAATTCGAGAAACAACTGCTAGAAACTCGAGTTATGTTTGACTTTTTGGAAGTTTTCAGCCGACCTCGGCGTCGAATGAAATACTCGTATTTCTCTCTTGTTTAGAACCAGCGATTACACGAAAAATTTTGTAGGTGAAGTGAAAGCAACAAAGACCTAATTAGAACACAAATACATAGGTACTCTATCTGTTAACGACTTTTTTGTAAACGATGACTTTTTCATCATTATAATGATGAAAAAGTCATCGTTTGATTATGAAATTGGCTTTATTGTTTCAGTGCAACCAAAAATTCTTTAAAAGTTACGTACTAGTTACAATCGAAGCTCCATATGCTGTATCATGTGTCCACATGAGGTATAGTTAATTAAGTAGATACTTCATTTCCCAGTTATGTTTTTAAAACCTTATCAAAGATGACTGCTATCAATCTAGGCAAGAAGCTAGATTTAAAAT
This sequence comes from Agrochola lota, assembly GCA_947364205.1. Taxonomy (NCBI): domain Eukaryota; kingdom Metazoa; phylum Arthropoda; class Insecta; order Lepidoptera; family Noctuidae; genus Agrochola; species Agrochola lota. Next base: position 7,054,604 of record OX376223.1, on the reverse strand, counting down.
TGCCACCACAGCTACCCGCGTTACCACCTTGATTACTGCCTATAAATAGTTCATGCGGATCGAAGAGATAAAATTAATCTAACTTTCGTCTTTCCTCAGTTTCAGCTGACACTGAATGCAAATGCTGCCAAGTCTGTATACAAGATCTCACAGCTAATATCGAAAATTTATGCACAAACACTAAATCTCTTATAAACGCATACTTACCCAGTGCAAACTGCACTACGACGGTTTCTTCACAAGTCATTCCTTGTATTGAATGCAACTTTACGAAAGGTTTTAAAACGTGTATCATTTCTAAGGTAAGTTTGTAGTCATTTATTTAGTATGTGATATAAAAATATCAGAGCATGAGTTAACAGATCCCCGGTTTGATAGCATGATTTACAAATCAGGAGCATTCTGACTCTTGGTGACCAAGTAAAAACAGTGAACAGGAACAACCTCAGAATAATGATAGGCACAATTACGTGTCACTATCTCTTAATCAAACCCATTCAATGTAGGCGCCATAATCAGCCCACTCTATAGTGGCTGAGCGCCGAGGGATCTGTCGCCCATCCCAGAATGCCAGGCTGTGGCTTCCTAACGAAAATAAATCCTAGGAACAATGAGGTCCTATGGAACCCCCAGAAAGCTTCTGCGCTTCTGAGCGGAGCCAGGCTGGCTATGTTAGCCAGATAACACCACAGACAACCGTCAGAAATAGTGGCTACCTACGTCGTGTGAGGATAAGAGAGTCCACTTCTTACTGCCAAGTGAATCTATTGATACCGGTTGTCAAAATAATGTGACAGTCGTAAAGTTGAAAGCCAGTAACCTTGAAAGTCTGTCTTCTCAGTAATTGTTAGGAAAAGTGCTCGTAGCTTATTATTTTAAGGGCTGCCAAGAAAAATAATGATAAAAATATGAATACTAATAATATCTAAAAGTCCACTCAAGCCAGCAATAATAGAGAATGCTCCATAATCATTATTTTAAACAAAACAAACTAAAATGTATTTCATAATTTCTTTATACAGGGTTATTGGTAAAACACAAACAACCTTTTAAGGGGTCATTGTACTCTTCATTATGAACAACTTTTACTATGGGACCAAACCTGAAATCACGAATAAAAAATCTGCTGTTCCCTATATCTATGTTCGCATAACTCGTCAAAATGTAGGGAACAGCTGATATTTTTTTCATATACCTGTATAATTTTAGTTTAGACAAACCCAAAAACGTGTTTATATTCTCAAATAACTTAACCTTAACCTAAGTTCTACTTGGAAAATGATAATACTTTTATAATATCATTTTCATATTTTGTTCACACAACATGCCTAAAAATATCATAAAAATATTTCATTTTAATGCCAGGAACAACAAATTAGAGACTGATGAATGCAATTTTAGGGGTATGAGGAACAGGGTGTAAAGCTAACTCATCCACCATAGAAAAGGGAGGATCCTCCGACCAGACGGGTGTCGTGTCTGGCGGGTAACTGCCCAGAGGTTGAAATCGGGAGCTTGTATATATGTCCATCGCGCGGTGAACTCTAATTGCGCGATGCAGGATTTGTGTGACGTCGGGTCTTTGATGCGTAGTTCGCATGTAGCGATGTAGATGCCGCTACATAATCAAGTAGAAAAGAGAAATAACGGATTCTTGTTTTCAGTCCTGCGATACCAGTAAACAGACCCAAGTGTGTAAAGATTTGAAAAATACGAGGCGAGTTTATTTTTTGGTTTTAAAGTAACATATTAATGTATATGTCAGGTTATAGCCATGACATAGTTATATCCCTAGGGATATAGCTATATACCGTAATATAGTTATATTAAAGCGGTTCATAACTGTCAGAGTGCTAGGGCACTTGTTACTCGACGTAGCTGCTCACAGTTCTAATCTAGCCTAACCTAACCTATTTGATCAGACTGCCCTAATAGTTATATTACTAGATCGTGCTCGTATCATAGTTATATTCCTAGTAAGACAGTTATGAACCGCTTTCATGTAACTATATTACGGTATATAGCTATATCACACATCACATAAGAAAGAAAGAAAGAAAGAAAGAAAATACGTTTATTTGCGGTACACATGACGCAAGGTGAGAACAAAACACGAAAATAAACAGTTTGGGGGAAAACATGCGTCACATCCACGCAAAACGGCCATCGCTCAGCATAAAGCTGCGACCCTATGCGAGACAGAGCCCCAGCGCTGGTTTTCAGCGACAGCCGGCGTTGACGTTATGACGTCAACCGGTGCAGCAGAGAAAAATTACAAAAAATAAAATGAATAAATACAATACACAAGTCCTAAATGTTTATAAAAAATATAATATTTAAAATGGTAACATTTCGTACCATCGGCGACTCATGGGCCACAGACAGTCTGTGCGCGCAGATGTCGTTTATGCACATCTTACTGCGACATATATACTAGGTACCTTGGTTCCGAAATTTCTCGAAATGAGACGAAATCCGCATCAAAACCCCATTTTGTAATTTAGGAAAACTAACCGGAGCGATATAGTAGTCATGGCAGAGACTATGGAAGATCGTAGTACAATGCTAGATGACCATAGTAGAGCATCCGAAACTGTGGGTCTTAAAATGAACATGCGCAAAACGAAACCCATATAACACCCACCCTCATGAAGATCGGAGACTCTACATTCGAAGTTGTGGTCGATTATGTTTACCTAGGATAAACTGTCCAGTTAGGTAGGTCGAACTCGAACCCGACTCGGCTGGGCGGCGTTCGGAAAGCTGCGAACAGTCTTCTCGTCTCATTTACCAGTATCTCAAGATGAAAGTTTTTGACCAGTGCGTATTGCCAGTGATGACCTATGGCACTGACCTATGGGCCGAAAGTTTCTGAAGATGCGACCGCGAACCGGAAGACGTAGCGTTGGAAGACTCCGCACAAGGTGCACCGATGACCTGCGGAAGGCCGCAGGAATCGGCTGGATGCGAGAAGCACAGAACCGGTAGTAGTGGCGGTGCTTGGGGGCGGGCCTATGACCAGCACTGAGCGGTTTTCAACTGAAATTAACAAATAGACACGAAGACCGTCTTTGTTTTATTATTTTTATAAATTATAGATTATAGAAATCAAGAGTCTACGTCAACTGAATTCAAGCAGTGGGTTAGCAGGTGTTTTTTCATCAATGAAGGTGCAATGTGGGTGTACTTAGGTGCACCTTTGCCTAGTCCTTTCTGGAATGCATGCGTGATGTTATGTTATGTAGGGCATTAATTTCATATTTTTGAATTCTTTTAGAGATTAGGTAGGTATCTAGTTATAAAAATCCGTAGGTATTTGTCCCTTCATTCAATTGCTCGCTTAATTACTGAAAAAGAAACTTTAAGCACATACCAATATTTTAAATACTTTTTCAGAAACGAACTCACGACTGCTACTAAGCCGCCGTACATATCAAAAAGTGAGTGTAAATTAATACATATTATAAAAATCCTAAAATCTAGATACCAAAACGTGTAAGATGCAAAACGGCACGGATCTATACTCCGCCCAAGTAGCAAAATGTGGTCCTGTAAGTATCTTAGTAGCATGTATGTTTTAGTTATATAGAAATCTTATGAACGTTCATAAAACCGTATTTGGGCGCAGATTATAGGATTATTACACCCTATAGTCGTTTTGTTAGACACCGGTAAAGTGCAATTCGATTGTATAATTATCTTATTAGGTGCTATTAGTGTAATTGATCCAAGAGTTGTCATCGTGATGCCATTACATACATACTAGAGCATTCCGTTCTTCATAATTTTTGTAAAGGTGACGTGCTGGGGTCTTAAGAAATATATTATTTTCAAAAGATCTTGAAAGCGAAAGTAATCCACATTATAATACCTATTATAATATATATTAGATCACTTTTGTCCTTTAACAGTTTTGTAAAGAATGCCTACTCAATTTGTGTTTCTTTTTTTTTTTTATCGTCATGGTTTTTGCTGCTTTTGGGAGGAAGGACCTTCCTACAACTTCTTGCTCCTCAAAATGCAGTATATTGCTCACTTTTAGATTTCTACCAGTGGAATCGGCCCTTTAACTACTAGGTACGGATTGATGGAGCAACTGGGACCACCTTCTCATCACAAAACTAGAGAACTCTGATTTCTTTTTTCAGAATTCTCTAAAACGAGGCTTTAAAATCAATATTAATGTTAGTTTTACAATACGGTCACTAGATGGCGTTACTATGCACAGATCGCGCTGTCATTTTCGCTCGCCAAATGGTTAGCTCTCGTCGAACATTTTATGTGACTGAGTTTTGTTAGGTGAAAACTAGCTTCAAAAGAAAAGTCTCGTGTTTAACAGATAGTAGTTGGTTAGTTGTAGGTTAGTTTATTTCTGTTTAATTATCGTCTTGTCACCATATATATGAAGTTGAGGCAAAGGTGTGTAGGGTTGCAGTAAAATTACCCACATTTTGGGCTGACAAGCCTGCAATTTGGTTTGCACAAGTGGAAGCCCAATTCCAAATTGCTAATATTGTTGGTGATACCACCAAATACAATTATGTAGTAGGCCATCTAGATCAGAGGCTGGCAGGTGAGGTCGAGGATCTAATAACGAATCCTCCAATCGAAGGGAAATATGAGAAATTGAAAGAAGTCCTTATACAACGGCTTTCAACTTCCCAAGAGAAAAGAGTAAGACAGCTTCTAAGCGACGAAGAGCTTGGAGACCGGAAACCGTCCCAATTTCTTTGTCACCTTCGCTCGCTTGCCGGGACGGTTCTTTCAGATGATAATATCATACGCCAACTTTGGTTGCGTCGTCTGCCACAACAAGCTCAAGCAATACTAGCAGCACAGGCTGACCTCAATTTGGATAAAGTGTCGGAGTTAGCTGATAAAATCGTAGAGTTAGCCCCTTCACCTGCTGTTTGTTGCACATCAGCAACTTCAACTTTAACTTTAGCTACATTAGCTCAACAATTAGAAGTTGTGAGTAACCAAGTAGCTGCACTCTCGAAGCAGCAACACCGTCCTATACGTGACCGGTCCACATCTTCCGGCAGGTCAGCATCTTCCAGTAGGTCAGCGAACAATTTCAAGCGATGCTGGTACCACAGGAGATGGGGTGATAAAGCAACTAGATGTACTAGGCCATGTGACTGGGGGTCGGAAAACCCAACCAGCGGTCAGTAGCGGCGGCAACTGATTGCGATAACATCGGCCGCCGCCTATTTGTCACAGATCACGTGACCAGCCGCCGGTTCCTAATTGACACTGGGTCAGACCTCTGCTGTTTTCCGCATCGCTGGTTACCGTCACGCAGGCAGCCTACTGATTATGAACTAAGTGCCGCTAATGGAAGTAGTATACAAACTTTTGGTACAGTAAATCTTAAATTAAATTTTGGCTTGCGCCGCGATTTTACTTGGCAGTTCGTGATAGCCGACGTCAGCACAGCCATTATTGGTTCTGATTTTTTGGCATTTTATCACCTTTTACCCGACTGCCGAAATAAGAAATTGGTCGATGGTACTACTGGACTAACATCTGCTGCTTCTACCGCTAGTATTGATCAGCCCAGCGTACGAGCAGTAGCGTCTGGTAAGTCAATATTTACTCAACTCCTGGCGGAGTTTCCAGATATCACTCGACCTCCCGGTTTTCTCAGAGTCATCAAGCATGACACAGTGCACTACATCAAGACCACAGACGGACCTCCTGTCTCCTGTCGACCTCGACGTTTGGCGCCGCAGAAACTAATTGCGGCTAAAAAAGAATTCGAAGAAATGGTAAGATGCGGGACAGCCCGGCCGTCTAAAAGTGCTTGGTCTTCACCTTTACATATGACCGTTAAAAAAGACAACACTTGGCGCCCTTGCGGCGACTACCGCGCCCTGAACGCCAGAACCATACCAGATCGATACCCGGTTCGGCACATTCATGATTTCGCCCATAACCTCGCTGGTGCCAAGGTATTTAGCACACTAGATCTCATTAAAGCTTACCACCAAATTCCGGTTTTTGAAGAGGATATTGCAAAAACTGCCATCGTGACCCCGTTTGGCCTCTTCGAATTCCCGTATATGACATTTGGCTTAAGGAACGCTGGCCAAACCTTCCAGCGTTTCATCGATGAGGTCACACGGGGTCTCGAATTCTGTTTTCCTTACGTAGATGATATCCTCATATTTTCCAAAGACGAGTCTACCCACCTCCAGCACCTGCGTGTCCTCTTTAAACGCCTGCAAGACTACGGAGTGGTAATAAACCCTTCTAAGTGTGTCTTAGGTGTCAGCGAAACCGTATTTTTAGGCTACCACGTTTGTGGTGATGGTACGCGACCCCCTCACGGTCGAATTCAAACGTTGCTGGATTTTCCACCACCTGAGACAGTACAAGGTATGCGCCCGTTTCTAGGTATGCTTAATTACTATCGTCGATTCGTGCCTCGTGCAGCGCAATCCCAGGCTCCATTGATTGATGCATTAGTTTCAACTAACAGTAAAGGTGCAAAGCCATTTCCATGGTCACCCGAACTCTTGCAACAATTTGAAGCCTGCAAAAAGAGCCTCTCCAACGCAACACTGCTACAACATCCAATCAGCAACGCTAGGTTGGGTTTATTTACTGACGCATCTAGCGTTCACATTGGGTCCTGCCTTCAGCAAAATCTAAACGGCCAGTGGTATCCACTTTCCTTTTTCAGCAAAAAGTTGACTCCGCAGCAGACACAGTGGCCAGCTTATTACCGTGAATTATTAGCGATCTATGAGAGTGTCCAACATTTTCGGTACATTTTAGAAGTCCAGCATGCAACAATTTTCACAGACCATAAGCCCCTTTTGTACGCTTTCTTACAGCGACGTGAGAAACTTCCACCTCCACAACTAAACCAGCTATCATTCATTAGCCAATTCACGACTGACATCCAGTACATTAAGGGTGAAGACAATATCGTGGCCGACGCTATGTCACGCATTGACATAGACGCAATTACTCTGGATCAAGATTATGAAGTTTTGGCTAGGTCGCAGGCATCAGACCAAGAACTAGCGAATTTATTGCAAGGTGGTTCCAGTCTAACACTCACCAAAATCAGTCCATCAGGGAGTAACACTCCGGTTTACTGTGACATCTCTACCGGTAAGCCACGTCTCTATCTGACCCCTTCTTTCCGCCGCACTGCTTTCAATAAGTTACACAATTTGAGCCATCCCGGTGCTCAAGCTACGACTCGTTTGGTGGCAGAGCGTTTTGTCTGGCCTTCGGTCAGAAAAGATTGCCGAGCCTGGTCCCGATCTTGTGAAGCATGTCAGCGCAGCAAGATTTCAAGACACAATTCTACCCCTGTCGGTAATTTTGACATACCATCCGGTCGTTTCATGCACGTCCACATTGACATTGTTGGTCCATTGCCTGTCAGCGACGAATACCGTTATTGCTTGACCGCAATAGACAGAGTGTCCAGATGGCCCGAGGTTTGGCCCATGCGATCCATTACCGCAGAGGAGGTAGCCGAGACTTTTACTAAGGAATGGGTATCTCGCTTTGGCGTTCCGGCGGTTATTACTACAGATCAAGGTTCTCAATTTGAGTCGGGTTTGTTTCAACGATTACTGCAGCAATTCGGTACCAAGCGCATTAGAACCACCTCATATCACCCCTGCGCAAACGGGATGATTGAGCGCGTGCATCGGCAACTTAAAGCGGCGTTAATGTGCCATAATGATTCCTGGGCGAAGTCCCTTCCGATGGTTCTGCTTGGAATGCGTTCGGCGTATAAAGAAGATCTCGAAGCCACGGTAGCAGAATTACTTTACGGAGAGCCTCTCAGGCTCCCTGGAGAATTTTTGGTGTCACCTTTAACATCAGGAACATTAGAAAACCCAGTTGATTTCGTTGTACAGCAGCGACACAAAATGTCATTGGTACGACCACTACCAGCTAGTCGACATAGTGAACCAGCTTCATTTATATTCAAGAATTTGTCGACTGCGACTCACGTATACCTTAGAGACGATACCATCCGAAGAGCGTTGCAGCCACCCTATACGGGTCCATACAAGGTCCTGGAGCGTTCGTGTGATGGGAAAACATTCACCCTAATGGTAAAGGGCAACAAGGTCGTCGTGAGCGTCGACAGACTAAAACCGGCCTTCATTGATCATTCCGATCTGCAAACGACCCACACTATGCTACTACCCGCCCCGGCTGATCCTACTTCACGGCAAGCCGTGAGGGGTTCGTTGTCGCCCGAGCCCTCAATCCCGCAACAGTCAGTACAGGTTCATTTGCCGGTAAAACAGCCCTATACCACACGCTCGGGCAGGCGCGTTAGATTTAAAAATTTTGATTAATTTCTTGTTTAATTGTTTATTGTTGTGCTGCAATTGTGTACATTATTAATTATTTTAGCCTGGTTTTTTTCTCTCTGTAGGGGGGTGGTGTGGCGATGAACAAATCGTTCACCCGAATCACTATGTAACGTCCCTACGATAGTGACACATCACTACGTTTTTGGACGAAAACTCTGACGGTTATTTTTCGGGGTTTGACTGTTTGTTAATTATTAATCCAGGTTCTCACTATTTCTATTGTGCGACTATCACTTGTTATTCTGATTGTATCAATCTACCTAGTGTACTACAATTTTGTGAGTGTTCCTGGCTGATTAAACTATATAACCTATGTATCACAGTGAATGGTTTTATTCCGAATATTCGGGAGCAACTATATCCCGCATGCTTTTTAGTAACCTACAGCCGCAGTCGGTTTTTTTAAAAGTTGGATACTTATATTCATTATAGGAATTTAAACTGGCGGTTGTTTTTAAGTTATTTAAAACGGAATATTTACCATGTTTTTAAAAACAAAAAACATGGTCAATATCCTGTTTGAAATACCTAACTTTAGTGAATTGTTGCAAAAAAGTTTCTGCTCGCGAGATCTACTGTTCGCATAACTACTAGTTATACAATTAAGTCAAAGTTAAGACTACTTTTATTCTGCTTTTTAAAAGTGAAAACTACCTTCTGAAAGGGGCGACTAGAATCAATTAATTTTTTTGTAAAATTTACGTTCAAAAGTGCCTTTTATGTGCCTAATTGAAATAAATTGTTTGACTTTGACTACTGCAGGACACACCTACTTCGCCATATTTAAGTTTTAGGGTTCTAACCCGATTACTCTAGTAAAAGCAAATGCAGTACATAAGTAGAATGTGACTTATAAAAATCGGAGAGCATGCTAGTTTGGTGCTAACAATCCGTTAGAAGTCACGACTAATACAAATCTATCCTATAATATCCTTGACCTATAGCAGCTACATCTAAGACGTTTATAGAAGTGCATGTCTTATAGAAGAATGAAACAAGACGTTAACTGAAGAGTAAACAATCTTTTTAAATGCATTTATAGTATCCAAAGCGCAAATCGTCTTATAAGATGCTGTTGTAAGATCAGTGATGTTAGTCAACGCATCTATTAGATTCCTATAAGACGTTTAGTATTCTATGTCGATTACTATAGGAGAATTTTGCTACTTGGGCGGCCGCCAAGAGAATGCGTTCCTGACATATCTTAGTTGGACACAATTAGAAACAAAAATAAAGTAGATATAAATTCGTAAAACACGTATTCTTTTGTATTCAACGTTTGCAGTCCTTTCACAGTTATTTTACGCCTGATTTTGTATCACAATGATCTTTATATTGCTTCTGAAAGTGGGCGAGACGTCGCAAATAAATGTCAAATATTAATTCACTGTTTTGATTAATTTGGCAATATTACTGTATAGAAAGAAGAAATTTGGCTAACTAGCGAACTAGAATATTGATTATGAAATGCAATAATTAATATCGTAACACTGAATATTTCGTTTTAGATGTATATAAGTATTTGGAAAGCTTCCAAATGCCTTTTTTACACCTAAAACGGGTACAACATCAAATTCAATGTTATAATTGCAATTCATTATAAATATTCTAGTTCGCTAGTTAGCCACATTTCTTATTTCTATACAGTAATATTGCCAAATTAAATTAAGTTAAATTTTTGACAGCTATTTGCGACGTTGCCAACTTTTAGGATAAACGCTCATATGGTGGCTGTCAGAAGTAAAATAGCTGTGAAAGGACTGTATATAATATAACTGACAGGTGTCAGAAACGCATTCTCTCGGCGACCGGAATTTATGTTTAGCTGTTATAATAATTTATATGTCCTTTTTTTGGGTGTTTCTCAGTAGCAGCCCGGAGTCTGTATTCGCACCCGGCTGGTGGCAAAAGGAGTCTGTTGCCATCAACCGGGGACAAATACACTCCCTATAAAACATGGGACTTAAACATTTCTGGAGAAACGTGGGTGTTACTTTACACCCCTGCCGAGTCCTTCGGGAATACAGGTATGATATTATGTATGTTTTTTTAGTTTCAGATCAGCTGTCTGTAAAGGAAAACTCATGTTGCTCCATGTGTTGTGGGGATGAAAGGTGCAAGAAGTAATAAACATCCACAAAACAAATTGCATAAACACCACAATTCTTATAAAAATATAAAAGATACCAATTTGTTCTTTTATAAGATTTTATTATTTTTATTTGCTGTTATATTATTTGAGTACTGCACTAAGGTGGGTTAAGAACAAATGAACGTAGAGCCAGAACAAGAGCTAGAGCATTCCTTTGTTGATATTCTTGACATTTTAGTGTACAACGAACGAATGTTCTGTCCCTGTTTATACAAAAAGAATTTGGTGGTGCAGAGGTAGAATGTGCATTCGCTCGTTTGCTCTTTATCAACCTTAACGTGCGCATAGAATGTTAGTTATAAGTTTGGTAAACAATAATTTTGTAATGTAATTCCTATGTCTTGTTATTAATTTAATTTATACTGTAAATGGTCTATTATAGCGTTATTTACTTAAAATATTAGGGTTCTAAATTTATTTCCCTTTCCATTGTTAACTGCATCTTTGATTTTTCCATTTGCAATTATGTGCAAATTAACCGACAAGTTCAGCCATTTTTAATAAAATTAAAAAAGGACGTGACGTATTTATTTATTTAATGATCGCAAATACAATTACGAAGACAGACAAAAATATCTTATTTTTATTTACTCACTTACTACTTTTATTAAATTAAGTACTACAAATTTTGTCAACAAAACGATAACGATCTAAAATCCCAAGGCGATCGGAGTTGTTAGACAAAACGAGCAAACTGTAGAACCATTTTAACCAAGGTGTGCAGTCTATCCCGATTCCTGGCCATATCTTGCGGCTGGTTATTGCTGCCATTTATCCAAACATTTCCAATGAGAATATGAACCGATTGAGCATATTGACAAGTAGGACACAGGCTAGGTGCTATGTATATGGTTGAGAGTTACTGAGAATGGTGCGATCGGAGAGGCCATGTCCGGACGTGGACTGCTATAGGCTGGTTATGAAGATGATATTAACAGATTGAAGATGGCTGGAACGACATATTAAATCGCCTGACGGTGGTTTACCTATTTATCATTGATATACGTCCTAATGTTCTACACTGATGTGTATGACATTAGAACGTATAGGTATTTGCCATAATACTGCCATAGAAAAATGATAGTGGGAGTTGGTGAGTAGGAGAGTTGGAGTTTTCTAGGCGCTCAGCTACGGTTTTCTAAAAGAGTGGTCGCCGCCACATAGCGGCTGCAATTCAGCGGCGAATGACATCACTGAAATGTTATTTATGAAAGTAAGTTAGTGTGTTTTCCTGTAAGGGTGTAGAGCTAGCAACTAAAAACGAGTTGGCGATTACTCGCCGGTGTGCGTATTTACGAAGCGTGAGTCTCTCAGCCAGTGTTCTGCCCGCCAAATGAGTGTCGAGCGAGTCTTTAATAGCTCTTGTCACTGCGACAAACTAGTTCCTAATCGCCGGCATATGAACAGTCAGCGATCAACTAATAGTATAAATAATTATAGCTATTTTAGGGCGTTTACACATTACGTCGCAGCTATTCAAGACTCGCCATTGTAAGGTTCCATACAAATCCAAGGGTGACTAAGACAGCGGTACCGCGGTGGCGGCGGCAGTGCCGCTGCAGCTACGGCATAATGTGTAAACGGTCCTACATACACGGGACCTAGAATCTTTTGCACGTTTCTTGAGTGAGAAAATCGTATATTTAAAATATCAGAGGTATTTATAGTTATCAGGTACAGTTGTGTTATTGTAAACAAAAGTGAAGTTACAAGGAATAAATACACTGCTTTTAATATCGAAACTAGATTAACAATACAAGTTTATGACACAAACCTGTAGGTTTAATAGTATGAATAATTATTAAACAATAAGGCCTAACGAGCCTATTTTTTGTGGAGTAAATTAAATAGTGTTTATTGTCTGGGCGAATGTTTTCGTCGGCGGTGGGAGATGTAGTTTTGATTTTTTTGTAAATGTGAGTACCATGATACCGTATATTATGTTGACTAGAAAGAGCACGGCAGTTGAGAGTATGTCATGCTCACTTAAATGTCTGTCTGATGGTGGCGAGTGATTTGGATCATTCGGTTCCCTACAAAATGGTTGAGCTGGATGGTGCTGATCCACGCGTCATGTTCGTGAACAGGCGCCGTCAGTTGAAACAGATCATTCGAATCGTTTTTGTTTTAACTTTCTTCTCACATTAGAAGCAACAAGAATAATGTACCCAGGATTTTGTAATATCTATATTTAATAGAGCGTCCTTGGAGTTTCTAACCCGTTCTTCTCGATAGATATCTACGTTTTGGAATGGGCAACTAGCTTCAACTTTCTGATTAACTGACTGAGTCTTTGATGTTCAAAAGTGGCTGTAAATGGTTTAATTGAAATAAATGCTTTGAGTTTGAGTTTGATGCCTAACCGATGCAAAAAAATATTTTCCAAAAGATGGTACATACTCGTAAGAGTTTTTTTTTTTAACTAATAGGTACGAAAAGGAATGAGTTCCACAAAGTAAAGCGCCTGCCTGGGTACGGGCGCATGACTCGTAAGCCGAGGTGGTTACCTTACCACTGGGTCGCCATGATCGACCGCAGAACCATTAAAATAACTGAATGGTCTAGCATGAAGCTGGCCTACTTGCCATGACTGCCGAAGGACTGATGACCTTTGGAGCAGACCTGTCGTACACAGACGAATACCCTGAATGGGTCAAAGCAGGGAACCTGAAATTGAACGATAAAATCGGAAGTCGATAAAATCAGTTCTCATAAAATTTATAACTTTTGTACAGCAATCTACTGCTATACTGAGCCAAAGGATTTACACAACTTAAATAACATCACGGCTAGGCAGAGATGTACCCATAGTAGGTGCACACCCACATTTCGACCGTTATGTTTAAGAGGCCTCGCCCACGGTGACTTTTTGTAGCGATGCAGTAGTGATGCTTTCGCGCATGTGTATCGATACCGCGATGCTGTCGCTGGCTGTTTACCTTCGCCTAGATTCTGTATCGCTACTATCGCGATGCTGTCGCGCTTCAGGGCACTTTCCCCAGCAACCCTCCCTTCGTTCCCGCAATGTCGTCAGAAACGGTCGCGCGTTTGCACTGATACAGCGGCGCGTTTGCATCGATACAGCCGCGCGTTTGCATCGTTTCTGTCGCACGTTGCAAACGCGACTAACGCGCGATAGTAGCGATGCAGAAGCGCGTTTACAAAACGCGCGACAGCATCGCTACAAAGAGTTGCCATGGGCGAGGGGCCTAAGTCTCATGTAATAGGGGCGAGCATATCGACCTGGGAATCGATCCCAGGACCTGATGCTCAGCAGTAGCGCTTGCGACCACTAGAACAACGAGGCAGTCAGAGGATTGTAAAAAACCAAAAGGCGTTCACTCATCAAATGATACCTTCTTATATTGCAAATCTATGGCTTATTTTAAAACATCTCAAAGAAAATTACAGCTCATAGTTTATGGTTAATAATTAATAAATTATTGTCAAGCATACAACATCATCTAAAAATGTTTTAAAAATAAACATATTATTATGCGAATATGACGAAGCGTTATTCTTTTCCGGGTAAGTCATAATAATGTTTTTGGTAAATTGTGGGAAATTCAAATAAAGCCAGCCTCGAAATTCAGGTTTGATGATATCATTCGTCGTAAAGTTTATCTTTCGTTTATTCCGGCCCTGTCTAAGATTCTTGCACCATAACGTTATCAAATGACCCACGCCGAATAACGATAATGACACAACTCGTGAACCGTACTGTATAATAAAACCTAGGTTTCTACCTTCGGACACGTACCGGAAGAATGCCTTCGCGCTCCCAGCGATCAGCGGTGGCTCCAGCCATGACCGTGTACGGCGAATGGGAGCTGTTAACCAAGACCGCGCTGCACTACATATGGACGGCGTACTGTGCCATGAGCGGCAACTATATCGCCATAGGTACCGTCGTGGTGGTGCTGATCCTCAGCTTCCTGCTCCCCGACATCACAAATAAACTCCACGCAACCCAAGATCTCAAGTCCATGAAAAAAGTTTTAGATAAGATGTCGGTAAGTCGCAAAATAAAATTACTATCGGTGATTAATCACCTTTCTCTTAAATTACTGTGTTGGATATACAGAAGTTAAAAAATGGCTCAAAAAAAGTCACATGTATGTGAGAGTACGCTGAGATTCATATGCTTGGTGGGGATTGATTTGATTCAATCCTAAGTCACAAGAGCTCTTATTTAGTTAAGAGTCAGAGCATTTAATATTGACTTTTGAATTAGACCTTTTATGTTTTTAGTCGTAAGAATTGGCTTTTGGTGAAATAAAGAATTATTACTTATTTATTAAATGATTGTTTCCAGGATGACGTGAAACGTGCTGAAGTGGCATGCCTAACTGTAGCTGATGAAATCTGTTACCTTCAGTGCAACATGCATGATGACACCACGGAAACTGTTAGTATCAGGTCGTTAGAAGGTATTGTACTTATCTAACCAACTAGTTTCTTAAGGATGTGCTTTTTATTTACTGAGTTTCTTTTTAATGTTATTTCAGTCAAAACAAAAGCTGCAGGACCTGTCGGCCTGCACCAGCCATTGCATGCGAAAAACGCAGTCGGAACCAGCCCAAACTGAGAAAAAAGTTGGTTTCTTTCGGCGCTTATTCTTCCCAAATAGAAACACCTCGAATAAGGTCCGTCGGATAATACTGAACTATGTATATTATATTATGTTCTTTTTAGGGTTCCGTAGTAAACAAGGAACCCTTATAGTTTCGCCATGTCCGTCTGTCTGTCTGTCTGTTCGTCTGTCTGTCCGCGGCTTAGCTAAGAGACGGTTAGTACTAGAAAGCTGTAATTTGTCATATGTATACATATTAATCATGCCGACAAAGTGGTAAACTAAAATCAAGAAAAATATTTATGTTTAGGGTACCTCCCCTACACCTAAAGTGGGGATGTTTTTTTTTTCTCGTCTCTCCCATTGTGTGGCATGTCGTTGGAAAGGGGTCGTTCAAATATTGTGGGTGTGTTAAAATCACTTTTCTACTTAGGAATCCGTTTGCAAAATATTAAGCTTTAAAGTGCTAGTCAAGTGTGTCCGCCAGCTAAATGGTTGTACTTGGATTTGTGAAAAAAGTCACAGCAGTAGTATATATAAGGAAATTAAAAGGGAAACTATCACAGCTAAGTAGGCTGTACAGGTTAACGAGTAATAATCAACCAACTTAAATTTGCAGTTTGAAAAACATGATCTCCAATACATTCCGTATGGGAGAACATGTTTTTCATCTACAATGTTAAGTTTGTTCTTGGGATAAATTCATCCCAACTACGGAACTCTTCATTGTGCGTGGTCCGACATGCACTTGGCCGGTTTTTTAATTAGTAAATTCGCTTCGATGCTGCATCGCGTTTTGGCGACTTGTTGCGTTTGAGCGCGGTATCAAAATTGCTTGTTTTCTATCGGTTGTTTTTCCGTGAGGCGCTGGATTGAAATTCAGAAAAGCGATTAAATCGCTGATTGTCGATGCTAAAAGTAGCACGTATGCTAAGGCCCTGGCAGATCTAAAAATCGAGTTCCATAAATGAATATTTTTCCCACATCCAGCATAACACAAAATACATCCGCCACTCACATGACTTTCTTATTTAAAAGGTTTCTTTTGTTGGGCGAAAAATATGTTTCCCGATTTGGCCTCCACGCTATGAGTTGTAAAATATATTTTGTTTTTCCTACAGGAAATCACGATCATGTCATATGTCTACACAGATTCGTTCGACGATAAAAACAAAAAGGAACTACAACAGCAAGTGATCTAGTAAACAGTGTTGATTCAAGAAAAAATTACTGCAAATAAATAATGATAAATGAAAATGTTACTCAAAATATTACTCCTTCGCAAACATACGCTGCAATAAATTACTAAAACTTGCACAGTGCAGTTTTTATTTTAGATCTATCTGAATTAACGTCTGCCTTGATTGATAAATTCTGCAATGCATTTGAAGAATAATTAGTATTTTGTGTAAGGCGCCATCTCCACGGGCGACAGAATCGCGGCGATAGTGACGCCAACGCGCGCCGCCTTGCCTTCAAATTATCGCCGCCATTTTATCGCCCGTGTAGATGGCGCCTAAGAACACTCAACATACCATGATACCAAATTATATGCCAAGCATTAGCCCACGTTCGCACGGACGCAAAAATATCGCGGCGGGATTTTATCGCGCACTGGATTTTCAAGTCTCGGTGTAATGCCGTGCGTTAAAAATTCAACTCACTGGGACGCACTCTCATCCCAGCGCGTTGAAAAAACATACTGTTGGATTTTCAACTCTCGGCAGCAGAGCGTAGAAAATCCAGCGCACGAAAAAAAATCGCCGCGAGAAAAAAAAACAGCTCGTGCGTACTTGGACTTAGGAATCAAGATTAAGCGGAGAGCCAACGCTTCTTTGGTCACATTATATCGATCCAGTGTTACTTGATTCCAACACTGGATTTAAATAAATAATGAATCGATGGATATACACTCTATAAATGTATAGTAAGTACTTACTAATTCTATAATCAGCATTAATTGGCATGTTACATACATGCCACTCAAATACGAGTCAAGTTAAATCCATAAAAATGGTGATGACAAAATAATTATAAAAATACATTTATAAATTCACAAGTATATAAATGACTATTTTTGTTGATAAAAATATAAGTACAAAGTAAATACTTTCCCAAAATGCCAACGGCATTCATAAGAAAACCTTTCAAAACTGTTTGTGTTGATACTGTTCTTTTCTTTGCAATGTTTGCCTTAGTGGGGCATATAACGATAAACTACTGGGAAAGATACACGATACAAAATGAATTATATTCCATGAAACATAGCTTACACGCACTTAAGGTAGGTAAATAAAATATCATATCCATATAATGTGTTTAATACTGTTCAAACAAAAACATAGATCTATTTTCAAAAGTTCTATGATTTAATTTTATGTTGCAGGATGTTATAGGAAATGTAGGAAAGGCATACGATAGTCTTCACGCTGAACTAAAAGTCTTGCTCCATGAGGTCGATAAAACACAGATACACAAGGATACACCAGAATGTCGGCACAAGGAAAAATTAGAAGCTAGATGTAAGACCGAAAATAGGTTAGATAGAAAGCGCCGTGATTATGAAGTTCAAACAGTGTTAACAGCAAATAAAATGAAAATTGGTGTAGGAGTTGAGACAGATATTAATAAAAATCCACATGGTCAGGAACATAAGGCAACAGGGCCGTTGGGCATAAACGCTGCAACTAATACAAGGAATCCTCCTAAATCTACTGGGACTCCATCGGATATATCGAACGAAGAAGACTACGCTAGTTGCCAAAACGACTCTAATAATTACAGACATGTTTGCCACGGTAGCGGTGTGACAGCTAGAAAGTCATAAATGACCTATTTCAGTCTATATTTTTTTAAACACAACTTTCTTTTTATAAAATCCATTAAGTACTTTTGTACATACATACATAAATCTTCCCATAGGGGTAGGCAGGAACTACAGAACGCCACCTGCTACTATCGTAGGTACTTTTGTCCCCTTGAATGACATCCATTTAAGCCATTTTAAATGTAAAAACTCTTCGAAATTGTAAATTCAAATAATATCAAATGTTTTTCAGATATTGTGTGAGGTAAAAGTGAGAATTGGAGAGAAAATAGAGAAGATACGTTTACTTTATTTTTAATAAAATATCTAAAAAAGGGGTTTGCTGGACATGTTTTTCTTTCACCTAGTTAATTCTTATGCTTATGATCAATCTTGATGTTTGACTACGGACAACATGTCGGTAAAGGCTTCGTACAATTACTACAGGTGACATTTTTTCCTAGTTCACAGGGGTTGTTTAGAAATACATCGACATTAGGTAAAGGCAAACTTCTTCTTGGATCCCAGCCTGATTTTTGTCTGTCGATAGCACTAGTAAGTGCTTCTATAAGTTCAAATTGTCCTTCTAACTTCGGTATTTCTTGAGAGAACAGTGAAATTTTCAATTCTAGTTCTTGGTACCTGTGCTGCATGCAAGCTACATTTTTCTGTAACAAAATTTATTGGAAATAAAATCAGTTAAGAAATATGGGAAAAACAAAAAGTTTAAACTTAACCTTCTATTAAAAATAGGTATACTTAATAAACAAAAAAATATTACCGCAATATCTGCAATGCTCTTATTAATGTTGTTTATATCACAACCAGAGTTGCAAGTGTTGCAATGATATTCCAGCATTAAATAAATTACTCCTAACAGAGACGACAATATTATGAAGCTGCTGAAGCTGTCTATAAAGCTCCAAGGTTGGCACGGCGGAGGAGTGCAACTAGAGTGACAAGGTCGTCCTCTGCGATATCTTGCACGGCAATCCATTCTGATCTTAGCCTGCCGTTTTTTACCAAACGTTTTAACGCCGCGCCGAGCCACCCTTGCTTATTACTATATTGCTTTTTATTCTTTTTTTGCTCACATTTCTTCAATAATTTTGAATGGTTCTTATCAGGTCATAATTTGGTGTTACACATTTTAAAACTTGAACCAATTTCCAGTTCCAGTGTGCCAAATACGTTGAAGTTTCCGTGATAGAATGTCTATGGCACTTGTCAGTGATCTGTAAGCAGCCAGTGTTTACGATTGTGTCACGAACGCAACGCCATCTGCTTAAATCGAGCCAGACTATCAAAACGAACGATCACCTTTATGGAGTGAGCAACGAATACAGTGTCCGTAGCTCTACCGTAGCTTGATACAAAAGGCTTACGGTAGGTTCTAAGAGATGGCACCATAGCAAAACTGAAGTTGCAGCGACTTAAATATCTAATTCAATGATGGGTTAATTCCAGTCATTAACGTTATCGTTACAGGTACATCTATTAGCTAACACTGTCCACAGCTCATTTTTGACCGTTTGGAGTTTATCTGCATGATTATTTGTTTACTTTAAAAATACTTGATTGATGATATTTATGTTTACTTTTACTATCATATATTTTTTATCAGTATCAGAAAACTGGGAATGGCTGTTTACATGAACTAATACACAGGTAATGTAAATTCCATGCAAGTACTGATTCATGTTGTTGCAATTTCAATTCTAGTTATATTTACTGACTGTAAGGTAAATTATGCAGTAAGTACTGGTATAAATAACGGATACTGAAATATGGGATAAAAGAGCTCAGAGCTCATTTATGTTCTGATTTGGGAATAAATCTGCTCACAGTTTATTATATAAATGCAAAAATATAACAAACATAGGTTTGTCTCATGATTAATGAATCTATTAATGTATATGATGTTAGTAACACGGAGATGCAAGAAACATACATAATCATGAAATGACGTCAGACTGGAGAATAACGACAAAACCTCGGTACCGTCACCCGTCTATATCAGACAAGTGTAATAAATATACGATTTTAGACCGTATACCTAATTCGATAGCATTCAGATTAGCATATCATCCCCAGGTAATACCTACATTATTACATTAGTTAGAACTTATTTTATAGTCAATATACTTCTACTTGTTATTAGTGTTGACCAAGGTATTGACAGTACTCCATACCTTTCTAGAAATTCTAGGTAAATTTGATTAGGTACATGACTATATAGTTATAGACTGTTTCAGTTGTGACTTAACTCAACCGGTTAAAATGATAGATAACCGAACGAAGTTAGAAGTAATGAATGGAGGCCCTTGATCTTCAACCATAAAGAATGCTTCATTATTACGTTAGGGGCCAGTCGAACGTGCTTAATCGCTTTCACGCCTTAACAAACATTTTTATTTTCATTGTTATAATGGCTAGTATTGTATGATTGTCCACCAAAAGTCTAAATACCTCACAGAATGTATGTATTGGGAACGGTTTCCGGTAAATATTGTCTGCAGCTTATTACTGTTAGCAGTTATGTAGCTAGACTAGGCATTCTACAGGTCTCTCAGAAATACGTATAAGGAAGTAACTGGCTGGTTCATTAACTTCTTGGAAATGCATAAGTTAGAGGTTTAGTTGCGTTAGGCTGTTGTAAGCATTCAAACCACATCGTACAAAGCCTCCCAGACTCCTTAGCTGAGGTCGGATCACTCGGTAAGTTGCCGCCATTTCGACGAGACGTTAGAGAGGGACGGGTTTATGTTGTTTACCCGTTCGCTCTCATTGTATTCCCTACTTGGTTTTCGTTTTACATTTCGAGCTTTTAGTGTTGGGCTATACATGGTATCGATATGTAAGTTATTCGTATTATTTTTTTATTGTAATAAACTTGTTTACTTTACCTGAGTGAGAACATTATATTATACCTTTTTCTCTTCCCTTCTTGGGATGTCAGCAATTATCATCCATTCCCTATTCATTTGATCTTCTTTTTCAATCTTTCTCTCTCTTCATCGTCTTTGGTCTCTCTATCCCCTTCATTTACATTATTCACTCTCTTAGTCATCTAATTATGCGTTTCATCCATTCTCATCACATGCCCATACCAAATCAAACTGGAGTTTTCTTTCAACTTTTTTGTCAATGACACCACTTTTAAACTTCCTGTACTACTTAGATCTACTCACTTTATTACTTCATCCGATTGGATCGTATATCTTAATGTTTGTCTTTTTCTTACTGGTGTTGCAAGTTTTTATCGACACGGTAGCGCCAGGCCTAGCAGCTCGCTCGTACCGGCCGGCAGCGGCGCGCCGCGTTGCATGATGTCATTCATACACACACTCACACATCGGACTCCGTGTGACTTGGTCGTGTCGTGTTGACCCGCGTGCCTGTTTACATTCTGTACACAGTGACTTCACGGCGTACACCCGTGTCTGTGATTTAATTTATTATTTATATTAGCTAGCTATTAGATAGTTCACTCAACATGGCTAACAACAGGGCTACCAAATCAGGATTTGCTGCCGAAGCACAGAGAAAGGTAAGTTTTGAACTTGTGATTTTCAAGCTATAACCCGACCATGTGCCGTAGTACATATTTTATTTTATAATTTGATGTGGGAGTGGCTCTTCGTAAAGAGGTCGCGGCTAGATTATTGATTGGGGATGCTGTGAGGTCCAGAATTGTGTTACAAGGACTCAGCCATGACCTACTTTAGGGAACAGATGTTGTGACCTCGTTCGCGGAGATACAAGGGCCAGATGGTCTTGAATAGGAAACGTAAGACTGTAATAACGCGGAACACATCAGATGTTTGCTTAGTTTCTGTATCCATTAATATTTAATGTAACACTTGCCCATACGTAACCACCTTCTGCAATCAATTTTGATTCGAAACTTAAAATACCTGCCAATGGTCATTTCACGGCGCCTTCTCAAGGCGCCACCACCGACAACGGGGGTAGGGTAACGTTGCACGTACAAATAATGACTACACGTGTACGGTACCCTAAACAGTCGAGTAAACTGGTTAGGCAAGCCTTAAAAAAGAACTCAAACACGCATTCAGAAATACTTATTTGACTGTGCCTTTGCTATTGTTATAAAAAAGATTTTAAAAACTAACGGCGCGAGACGGTATGTTCCTAAATGGACTGTTTAGTATTTGGTCATATTGTAGTAGGTATTTGTAGATAAACGAATTCTCAATAGGAGTTGTTTAATTTGTACTGCTGAAATTAGTTTAAATAAGTAGGTACGTGTATCTTGTTATTGCCATTATTATGGAATCTTCAATAGTGTTTAGAATAAAGGTTATGTGATGTAGTTATCTACATTCCAAGGAAATTTAAAGTAGATAGACAGTATAATGTATACAAATGACTCGGTTTAGCATTTAAATACAACTTACATATAGTCGCATCACACCTTTGCACTGAAGCAAGGTTACAGATGAATCATTTGTCACCTTTTTTATTAAATAAAAGTTGCACCATAGAAAAAGCAGTAACCTTTTTTGTCAGCAACATAATGTCAATGTTTCCAGACCATAAATAGACTTCGAGGAGACTAGATCGACGCGTTTAATGAATTAAGCAATTTATTTTATTGTCTATTGTGACATCTCGTTTATAGAGAACGTAACTATCATCATCATCATTGTTCTAAAAATAGTTCTCGAATTATTATTTGCCATCTGTTTACATTACGCGTAAATACAACATCATGTAGATGATTGTTTCTAAGTATTTACTTACTAAGCACCTCCATAAAATAGGATCCCACTCAAACTTAACATTCTCAACAATACCTGAACGGTCATTGCTCCAGCAACGCTCTGCCAACCAAGCTTACTGTCGTCTTGATAAGTACCTAAATAAATATTAATTATGTCTTCACATAATGTTTAAATTCATGGCACCGTAGGTTTAATTTACATTCCGTTACTTTTAAGAACGAATCCAAGATCTGTGAAGTTGTATGGTCTTGTAATTATCAGTCAGGACACCTTTCTTCCTGCTCTCGTCGCCTGCGCACCGGTTGCATGTGGGTCAAGGAGGATCAGTTAACACAGCTTTTACAACCGGTTTTAGTACATTTTTTGTGGGACTCCTTAACCGCACTCAAGTGGAAAGAACATGTAATATTTTCTTTAAAATGATTCATATTTTATTAGCCGCCATTCCAATGTATACCAAAATAAGTGTGTTTTCCGACTGACAAACAGCAGGTACGTGAGGCTATGTGCCTTATCAGTAAAACGAGTATGCAGGTCAAACGGATGGACGTTTATTTGTATTAGTTACTCTCTTCTTCTAATTACGGAGTTACCGTTAGTTTCAATAAGACTAAATGGGTAAACTAATTATTAGAATGTGACAAGACCTTACGTTTTATTGATTAGGTTCACTACATTACCAACTGTTGAACTTGGATTAGCCACGAGTCCACGACTCACGAATTGTTTCGTGCCGAAATCCTCACAAATAACTTGGACGAAACAGATGTTCAATTAGCTCAAAAGAATTTATTTTATACTAATTCACCGAGACGATGACTCATATAAGGCTTGGTTCAGTTACAACACACAGTACCCCACCTTATAAGGTATGGCCTTTACGCAGGATTCATTTATATGGCTTAAATGCAGGCCACTTTCAACCGGCCATATGTTCAAGATTGACACTTGACCAAATTTCTCTTCGATGTTTAATTTAAAATGGAATTCTATTTTGCTTGCACAAACAACATGGCTACAAAGTGTATGTTGTGCAAGTTAAGATACATAGATTAACAAAAAGGTGAAGATCGTATTACCACTTGTGTGGCCTGACTTGAAATATGATATATTTAAATAGTATTGCTTCACTTTAGTCGTTGTTTTTACTATGACACTATTACACGCAGCACGTAGGTTCGGCCTTACTTAAGTTTAATTAAAAGAGTGAATTCTCGTTTAAACTTGAAGTTATCCCCATTTTTGCAAATCAATACTGGTTGCATTGCATTGACCGCGTCTGTCAGCTGGCCTCGCGCGGTGACCCCATTCCTGTCCCCTTACTAGTCCGTGTTGGAGCCATTGTTGATGGCCTGCGAGGCTGGACATTTTTATACGATTTACCTTAAAACTACGTTGATTGACCTAATAAATACTATTTAAGTTTATCCTTTAACGTTTCATTTGAAATATGTGATAGTGTAAGCTGTATTTCCTCAAGTTTCTCATTACTGTAGCTATCATATATGATCGAACTCCGAGGACGTGCTGCTTCAAAAGACTGAAGCCGTTGACATTGAATCATACTTATTTATGGCCACATACGTTTTTGTTACCGATTCCTTGTATGGCCGTATGGCGATTAGTAGTGAATGAACGCTTTAATATCATTACATCAGTATTGATATTAGCAATATTATCCTTCTCGACCTCTACTAGCATCTGCTTATAGCCGATGATTGCTTAAAAAGGGAAGGGATCAAATGACACACCATGAATGTTACCATTCCGTACAAAACAAGACATTTGTTCATTTTCATTACTAGTTTAGTTTACATTGTACTGTATTCATATCAGTGAAATTAACTATTTTATTTCCCAAACTAACGAATTGATAGCTGCCATAGTTATCAAAACTAACCTAATTCACCCAACGACCTTTTGTTTTAGCATGATACAGGCGTTAACTAGCAACGGAGTTAATTAATTGAATATAGTAAATAATGACATTGATATATTATATTGTTTAAACTTAAATGTGGAAACACTAATAAATGACTATAGCCAGCTGATAACTGTTATTGGTTCTGTTATAATTAATATTAAATATTAATATTCGTATATATAATAGGTAGGTACCTTTTACTCAAAACGTGTCCATAGTACCATTTACTTATTTGGTGCAGACGTCAGACCATTTTTTGTTGGGCACAGTGCAACAAAGTTAAAACGGGACGTTGCTTACAAGAAATCACTTCCTCTAACTTCAAACACAAATTAGACAACGCTTCGGAATATTAATGAAAGGGACGAGCCTATCGGTTCGACCAATCCGGGACAAATTAAAATTCAGATACCTACGTTGTTTATTCAAAAGCAGACAAGTCCACTTGCATAGTAACGAATATAATTTCTTAACTAAAACTCGGTACATCCTTAAAAGCAGGTTGTGAGAGACCATGCTTTTAATTTTTTTAGGTTACAAACGTCTGACATACCGGTCTCTGAGTCACGTTTGAATCCTTGACTGGTTACGTCATCGTCATCGTGCGCATGAGTTGATTTCGGTGGAATACTACATATTATTACAGGAATATTTGATTATATCATTATAATTCTGCCTAAGTTATTGATTCATTAGGGCTCTTTAGTCATCTTTTAATGAGTAACAAATCAAATATTCATCGACAGAAATTACACATAATTATTATTAAGAGTTTATCAATTTAATGCTAAATAACACTTCTATGTATCTCTATGTCACTGAAGAATGTCAATCATCAGTGAAATTAAACCTTCTTAGCGTGCACACACATAATAAAAAAAACATGCGCCCATCCCTTTAGCCCTACCTTCATTTGGGTTGGTTATTTCACTCTATATCTATCTATAAATTGAAATCTTAAAGGCTTGATTAACAGCCAGTATTCTTCCATGCCGTTTAGTAGGTAAACAGAACGGGCACATTTAATTAGTACAGCTGTTAGTGCACGTATCAAATACACGGTTACTTCATTATAGTCACGGAGACTCTCCTATCGCACACTTTCATAACAGAACGTGATGCGTATAAAATTATTTCTATGATAATACGGTCAATAGCAGGTAAAGAATTGAACATTATTTAATTTAACAATAATTAATTAATTATTTTATACATATACCTAACACTTTAATTTTTTTAATGATACCTATTTTCCAAATCGCGTCTTTACCTACAGATTTTTCATTACATAATATAGATTTTGACATAGATCTTGTAATCCTCTATAAACGATTAAACACCTGCATTAAAATCAGACATTTTAAAACCTTTATTACCTTTTCTTGTCATTTATTACACAGCAATTAAGTATTAAGCATTTATTAATTAATTTATTATTTTATTTATTTATATAAAATTGTTTGCTGCACTTACAGTATACACCAAAGCGTCCATCAAGCCAACAACATAACATTTAACTAAAAAAAATAATCGTTAGCATCATTTTAAAATCATTTGAATCCGGATACCTATTGAGATTTTTATTTTTGCGAAAGAGTAGCAACTAACTAGGGTCGAACTAGGAACACGCCATTTAATTGCCATGTAAAATCAACAAACGATGTGCAAAAAGTGCCCGGAATAGTTTTATAAAAATAACTTAATTACAAAGATAGTTTTTTATGGTTTATAGATTATTTTTGTTTTAGAGTTTGGACCTGGAGAATTATATTAAATAATTATATACATTTAAATATATCATACAGTCCAGATGGTTAATCTGTAAAAATCTCACCGCGAAAACTTTTAGGTGACTTGAGCTTGAAGTAAGTTGTCATTCCACCATGGATTATGTAGTATTACTTTATTTACCTATAGGATTGACATTATTGACAGCTCAAAGTCACCATAGATGATAACACTTAAACAGTCAGTCACCAAATTTTTACCTGGCTACAAAGCGAAAAGGAAGGGTTATGATTTAGCAGTTTATGTTTGTATTTAAACTAAACTTCTGAACCGATTTTGATGAATGAGTTATCAATAGATGCGTAATAATCGTCCGGGTGACATAGACTATATAAATTCTCCCTACATTTAATATGGTGAACTTTTCTTTGACCATTTTTGTACCTTAGTCTTGATTTCTGTTTGAAATATTTTCATGCTTTTCAGATCAGTTTTATTTTTCGGTAGTCGGTTTTTTTAAACGAAATTATTTACTCACGGTGAGATTTTCAATTAAGTACATAATATTACTAAAAAAACAGTGCGTATGGATACCTACAACAATTTTATTTAAACATCAAACAGAAACTAACCAGCAGTGGCTATAATAAACTATTCGCTCATTTCTTATCAGCGCGACCTTGGTCTTACAGTCAGTTGATGTTCAGTAACTGAATAACATGATTATGTGGTTTCCCGGTTGTAACAGACGAATATTATACAGATCAAAACGTTACAGGAATTAAATTTGGATCAGGATTCATTGAGGCGGTATTCGTGGTGCATTTAGACGGTTCTTGTCGAACTGTGTGCTACGCTGAATCCAGCTGGACCCGGCTCCAGCATTATTCGGCGCAGCCGGTCAGCTCAGCTCGAATTGTGCCGACCCGAACATGATTAAGCTAGGGCAGAGACCGAACGAAGATTGCCGATCGGCACTAGCCGAATGAAAGACAAATATGTGTAGGAGTGGCTTCAGGTCAGCTTTTTTGTTCAACAAATACTGCCAAATCGAATGTGCCGACCCGAACATGTGTTTTATTTATTTATTTAATACTTCAAGCACACAAATGTACAGAGGCGGACTTAATGCCATAGCCATTTTCTACCAGTCAACCTTTGGGTGATGCAGAGACAAACAGTGGCAGGTGCAATAGCAAGAATTGAGGAATAAATATTTGTTTAAATATAAAGATATAAATATATCTATCAAAAACTATAAATATAATATATACACCTAATCATATATAAATATAAGTACAAATAAATACACATACATATACTAAAACAACTAAGACAATTAATTTTATCTGTTCTGTGGTAGCACCCCTCACACGGTTTTTGCAGTTCCTATAAATTCTACCTAGATATGTTTTTTGAGCATTCCACGATGCGTTATTACTTTGAAAGAACTCAAATGGGCTTCTCTTAATAAAAATGCTCGGTATTTACAGTTTACCTTTGTATTCCAAAATAGTTTTACCTTATAACAAACAATGCCATTGTAAGGACGGATGATATCACAGTACATGCATAAAAATAGTGCTATTTTCTGTATCGTCTGCTATTTCATAATACTATGCATCACAATTTGCATACCTATTGCTATTGGATTTAATAGCGAAAAGTATACTTATGCACTATGCATGATCCTCTCAAAATACTTTAATTTGCAAAATTTCGTAAACTGACGTGAAAGGTGTCATACTACATATTGGTGCATTTAACGGGGTTAAGCGATATTCGTGGAAAATAAATTAACCGATTTCTCTTGTTCTACAGTATTTAATCATTTAGCAATAGGTATAATTACCTTCTAAGTTTATGTTGGACATTACTGACCCGTCTTGAGCAAGCTTGTTGATCAATATTCTTGCCTTCTGTGTATGAGAAGAGGCTTTCGCTTTGCAGTAGGTCAATAATAGTGTGGTACAGTACGACACAACTTAGATGGAGCATCGGCAAAATTCGTAAAACCGATCACCATCCGAACCGAGTGCGCCTTCAAAATCACCCCTCTTTATTACTGCTTCAGGTGAAAATGATATTTACGTAAACTTGTAGTCATATAACCAAATACATTCGTAAAATTTAAATTAATTAAAGAAAATGTTCAAATGTATGCTACATCTACGTTGTGTCGAACTGTAAATATTATTAATGTGTAACATTTTT
This sequence comes from Agrochola lota, assembly GCA_947364205.1. NCBI lineage: Eukaryota > Metazoa > Arthropoda > Insecta > Lepidoptera > Noctuidae > Agrochola > Agrochola lota. The sequence goes on along the minus strand of OX376223.1, from coordinate 7,026,102 downwards.
CCTCTCACTTCCCTGCAATCAAAAACAAAATAAAAAAAATCGAAATAATAAAATCTGTGGGAGTGATTTCGTGAAAAAGGACGGAAGTGTGTCACAGAAAAGCGCGCGCTATTTGATTTGACCAATGAGCGCGTGCGGTGCTGGAGTTGGCCGTCAGAAACTACCTTGAAAAGCAACATTAAAGGGGCGGGGCCCTTAATGTTGCTTCTTAACTTAATGTTGCTTATTAATTTACTAAGGTAAGATGTCAGATGTTACAAATCATATGCGACTACTGTAAGGTTCACTCGCTTCTATAGCCGTTCTCGTCAAAATAAGTTAGGTTTTATGATGATCAAGATTTTCATTCAAATACAGATGATTGATACAATTTCCATGAAGTTTTCATAGAAATTGCTCTACAAGAATCGCGTCGCGCCTGTTCGCGGAGGCCTTAGAGACTGCTTTTACCGTTAACGTGTTTGCAAACATCTTTTTGTGCACCAAAATGCGTTTAGTTATTAAGTATACTTACTTTAAAATAATGGCTAAAGTTTTATGACTCTGACGAATTGCTTTGCACTTGGATTCGTTGCTGCATTTTCCAATAGAGTAAACCAGTTTCTTGTTTGCTTAAAATGCTGCTTTTACGGAGCTAATATGAAGCTGGTAAACCAACTGCAACTTCAACGAATACCTACGTAGATACATACAATACTTAGGTTCAACCAACCTAACCTCCGTTAGGACTATTCTTGCTTGCAGCGGTCAGCGGCTATAGAACCGGGCCGGTAACAGATGTGGCCATCGAGTTCACGGGATTTTGTTTTCAAACTGGTTAGATATGAACTGCTTAAATAGTACCTACTTACATGCCTAATGCCTGAATTTATAATCATTTAGCACCATCACATGTATATTTTTATTTTTTTTCCATCGCGACCCCAATCACTATTGAATAAAATTTAAAGTTTCTTCCCTATAAATTATTTTATAGAGTCAATGTTACTACCATTGATTAAGTAAAAGTTTCGTTAATCATATAGGAACTGGGCAATATACAACAAACTGAAGTACCTAGGTATTTATATGTTTTCAGACAACCAGTTTCTTCTAGACATGTAGAAGTGGGTCGATTTTAATGGATATCGTAAACCTCCTTGCAAACAAACATACATGTGCGTTGCCGATAGACGAAACATTAAATTCTATGAAGTTTGAAGTGCCTTTAAAACTTAATATACCATATATTCTTTTAACGATATTAAGACTATAGAATCTATTCGTTAGTATCGTATTTATCATTTCAAACTTACACCTATACCTACCTAGTTTTATATTACTTTTTGGCAATTCAACCGAAACCTATGTTTTCAAAAGGCATCTTGAACACCGTCAGGTACTATATATTTAAACTTACACCAATTTCGGCCACTCTCACTGATCCACTCTTTCAGTACAGATACCAATACCTTTTTAGGACTTATGTGTACCCAAAAAGGCCAAAGAAAAACATTAAAATTATTTTCTAACGCTATCTTTCGTTTTGTTTGCAGATCAACAGCAAATACAGCGAGGAGCTTGCGCAGGAGTGTCTAGAATGGATCAACGCGATTATTGGCGAGCCTACCAACACCTCCGGGGATATGGACAACTTCTACGAAGTACTTAAGGACGGTACTATTTTGTGCAAGTGAGTGTGTATTCGCTCCAAATTTAACTCATAAGTATAAAAAAGCGCACAACCACAATAAGAGCTAGTTGGAGGAAAACATGCGCCATGTAAAAAGCACATCGCTCAGCATAACGCTGTGACACTATGCGAGACAGAGTCACAGCGCTGGTTTTCAGCTACAGACGGCGTATGCACTCCTAGTCCAATAGGTACTTACTTTACGCCAAGTCTGGCCTCCTCCTTTGTAGATAAAGTCTCAAAACCAGTTTCCCAACACTTTCAATGATAATCCGAAGAATTTTGAAAAAAAATGCTATCTCATTGCTTACACGACAACTTAAACTACGGAATTAATGTTTTTGAACTGTCAAAATGAAAGGCATTGTCATTTTAAGTGTATACGCAATTACCCCGCAGATTAATCATCCATAAAATATAAATCTTTGGGAGATAGGTACCATAATATATCAGGCCAAAGTAAATCTGATGTATTCGATATAATGTAGCTTAAAGTTAGCGTGCGTCTAGTACCGTTTGCCAGACAGAATCTGCCCATTATTTGCATGGCAACCGACCGACGAGTCATGACGGCTCTACGTTTCTGAGTAAAGATCGGTCATCTATCTCTCTCTTTACGGCTATTCGAAGTCTTTATTGACTGAAAAACAGCTACATTTTATAGCCAACAGTCTACACTTCAGCATTACTAGCCGAGTTGAAAACGTGTTATTGATAAATAGGATTAAGCGTCGCCTTGGAAATCTTGTGGCTGAAATTGGGTGAAATTTTGGCCCAAGGTCGAACAAAATGTGTACCAACTTCGTGTATAATATTGAAACAGTATGATATTACTTCAATCACCTAAGTAGGTAACCGAGCTCGGTAATGCCGGATTCCCCTCAAACTCATCACTTAATGGATCATCCAATTCCGCCATCGCTGTATTGTGGGTGTATGTCACGTGGCGAAACGATTGAGTTATGTGGTTTATAATATACCTGCTTACATAAAATATAGTATTTAACCGTTCTGTGCTCTACTCACTGGGTCGATAAATAAAACCACAACAATAGATATTTTATCCTCAAAGTAACTTCGAACAAACTTGATTTCCCAACGTCTGAATGTGCGAGTTGGACTGGTGCACTAAGGGAAATAAAAACTGCGACAATTTACTTTCTTTTGACTATTTGCCATGATTAGCGATAGTGATACGTATTCTGAGAAATTTTCAATTGGCCACATAAATATATACTATAAACGATATAGCCCAAAAATGCCTGACACAGACAGAAGGACAGATGGCGTAGGCTTAGTAATAGGGACCCGTTTGCACCCTAACCGTTTTCTTAACTAAAATAACAGTACCTATATCACCACCTACAAATATTTCTCGTATCATTGCAGGCTTGTAAACGACATTCAGCCAAACATGGTGAAGAAAGTGAACGTTTCGAAGATGGCTTTCAAGTGCATGGAGAACATTAACGCGTTCCTCGAGGCGGCCAAGACACTGGGCGTGCCCGCACAGGAGACGTTCCAGACCGTCGACTTGTGGGAGAGGCAGAACCTCAACTCTGTTGTTATCTGCCTCCAATCTCTTGGCAGAAAGGTATATTACTTATTTACTTATATGATAAACTTTTCGGTATATATGTACGAGTTATCTTAATAAATTATCATGTCCCGTTAGCTAAATTTTCATTTTTATGCTGCCTGTTAACGGCGTTTCTTAACGCGCCGTCGACGTGCGTATAGGCACTACAAACGCATAATCCACGAGAAATTAACCAACTCATTCCAATTTCTGTTCCAGGCTGGTAACTTCGGCAAGCCTTCGATAGGACCAAAGGAATCCGAGAAGAACGTGCGAAACTTCTCGGAGGAACAGCTGAGGGCTGGTCAGGGCGTCATCTCACTCCAGTACGGCTCCAACAAGGGAGCCACCCAGAGCGGGATCAACTTCGGAAACACGAGGCACATGTAAACTCCAGTCTGACTATTAAGACAGAATCACACGCAGTTCTCCACTTCATGTGTGCTTTAAGTCACTTGAAATTCGACTTCGAAGCATTTTTTTCGTCGGTGTTCAGCGATTCGTGTCGTGGGGTTTCGTCAATGTGGTTCTGCCTTCAACCTGAATGTACACCCGATATTTGTTGGATAGGGATGATTCGCATCAGTAAACCAACTTTCGACTAATATTAAAAGTTTATTAAAACTTCTATTTATAAATGTATAAGAATTTGTCGTCTATATATTTAGTGTTTATTTAACTTTTATAGAAAACTACGATGGGAAAATACGCACAGTGTGTTGACTCTACAAAGATGATAGCAAAAAATAATTATGAAGACGTTGAAGTTGTATTTTTTTTGAATTTTACAACTTTTATTGATGACTATCATCCCTGAAAACACACAAAATAATAAATTATGCATAGTGCAGTACTTATTACATTCAAATGACTTAATGTTAGAATAGAAAAGGACCATTTCCTTGTAAAAAATCTCTTTTCGAATCTCTTTTTTGGCTATTATGTGCATACTTAAGGTGAACTTGAATTTTCCTAATACTTTCTTCCATGAAAGAAGTGTTTGTTGGGCTAAAACGCTCCCGATATTATAACGATGTCTACTATTTCGGGACTGAGCCTTGCCAATGTTGCAGTCATTTAAAAATTAACTATTTATGTGACAAAATCATTCCGAATCCATTCCAGAATTTTGTGCCGTTTGAAGTTCGTTAATTTATATTTTAATAAGTTTAAGTCAGCTAGCATTTGATATTAACTGGTTGTTCTTTAAGTATATAAATATTTCGGTTTTTACTTCTCAACATGTTAAAATTGTGCCAATGTCGTCACTCACACACAATGTTCTTAAAATAAATGTTATTAAACAGTACAATTATTAGAATTACAAATTCTTTTATAGTAATACTTGTGCCTTCGAACTCCATAGGGGTTGAGAACTATGTATAATATGTTTTAAAGGTGTCTAACAAAAAATATATAATCGCTTTTGACTTACAATCAGGGTTTCCTCCTATTTTTTATTATTTATTTAAATATTGAAATGAATCATTCCATATATATTTAGAATGTTAGTACACACTGTGATTAATGATTTTATAAACATTCTATACTATATTTTCGTATAGTTACGTATATATTTGACGATGACGTGTAATTCTAGTTGTGTAAGTTTCATAAAGTATTTACTATGCTTTATGGAAGTACGTAGAATAATAAAATTTAAGTAAACTAAATAGTGTTTTAATTGTAATTCCTCCCTAAGTACGCAAAATACGCGCTTTGGCGTGGAATTGCGGACACCAGCCTGTATTACCTTTCAGAGGTGGCGTTACCTATGGTGCAGTGTGCAGCGCAAACGGTTTGAGCGCAGGGTCTTAAAGGGCGCCGAGCGCTGCTCGCCACACATACAAAGAGCGTGCGTCAAGACCCTGCGCCCGTGTTATGGCCGACGCCGCCGCCCGGCGCGGTAGCAAAGCAAGGCGTGCCTCGAGCGGCTCCTAAACTCTACCCAATAACTTTTGTGTGAACGTGAAATCACCCTTAAAGGCCCGTGCAATTGTTCTACCGTGAAGTTTTCTGCGTAGTGTCGCATCACTGCCAAAGGAGCGTGCCAACCTGTTTTGATTAGTTTGAACACACGCCGACAATTGCGAACTCGGCTGTATTAGAATAATATAAAGTTCAAATTCGAATTGCCAGGGGACGCGGGCCGCATTTTCAAAGGATTGTGTACGCGTGGCGCAACTTGTGTTTTACCGCTACACCGTAGTTTTCTGAAATAAGCTTTGACGTAATGGATTAAGTATGAAGCTTCGTGCAGACTAGCGCGACGTGACGGCGAGATGCGACACCGGTTATTGATAAACCGTGAAGTTTTCTTAGAAATTGTATTGTTCAAGTCGCGTCGCGCTAGACCGCAGGAAGCCTTATGTTTGAGTAAACATGTAATTATCAAGTAAATCTGCTTTTCTTTTGATTAAGATGTTGTAAAAGGTAAAATATAACTCTAAGTATTCCATTTTAAACGAACGCACTCTAGAGGCACTGGTGGACTAAAGGAGGGGCGGTCCGCCTCGCGCCCCCGGTACTGGGGGGCCCCCTTAAATGTCGAGAAATACTTTTAAATCAAATCCCAAACAAGAGTGTTCAGTAAAAAGGCGGTTTGTAATTAGGGGTGGGTGATACAATTTCGAGCGCGCTCTGCGCGTTCTTGCAACCTCAATATTCTCTTTTATCTTATAGCTCCTATACACTATGTGCACTATGGGCACTGCCGCCGGGCAAGCCGCGGGGCGCACGGCCCTGCCACACAAAGCCGCACGAAGGATCGCCAAGGCAAAAGCCGGCGGCCATGCCGCCGGCATAGTGTGTAGCGGCTATTAGAATTCTCTGCATAAATCGACAATGTAGTTCCTATTTATGTATGAATGGTCAAAAGAAAACCTAACCTTTTCGAGGTAATGTGCTTCATATTTCAACGTTCATTCCTGGGCGAGGGGCCCCATTTAGTTTTGCCGCCCCGGGCCCCGGAAAGGTTTAGTCCGCCACCGCTAGAGGGCGCCAGATTGCACACGAGCGCTACATGGGCTAGAGCTGCCTCTGTTACCTATTACCTAATTATAATTCCTATTGCATGAGGTAGGCAGGTAGGTTAGGATTTATTGACCTGTCTTCATGTTTTTTTTAATGACAAGTGACCTATAGCCCACCGACACTTCTAGAGCTAGAGACCGCGCCACCACTGAAGTCCTTTTGACGTGCGCTATGTCATTGCATCAAATTTCATTTTAAAAAATGTAGTTCCACAATTTTCCGCCGGACATCAGAGCGGTGGCGCGGACTCTAGGTAGGTAGGCAAATTTACTGACACCGTGCCATACAACGGTTGTCGAATTAGGTACTCCTAAAATATTGAAATTGTGATAAATGCAAAAAAGTAGTAGTATTTATGTAACAAGAGGTGCAAATATAATAAATATAGCTTAAATCCTTCTAATCCTACTAATATTATAAATGCAAAAGTTTGTGTTTGGATGTTTGTTACTCAGTCACGCAATAACGGCTGAACGGATTTGAATGTCTGGCACACAGATAGTTTATAACCTGGATTTACACATAGAGTAGTTTTTTTCCCGGTAGTACGTTCCTGTGGAATAATTTCCTACTTCTACGCGGGCGAAGCCGCGTGCGAAAGCTAAAACAAAGGCCATCTGCGAAACGACGAAACAACTGCATATTTACGTGTCGTAACAAAGGTCATCTGCGAAACAACGAAAGAACTGCATATTTACGTGTCGTAACAAAGGTCATCTGCGAAACAACGAAAGAACTGCATATTTACGTGTCGTAACAAAGGTCATCTGCGAAACAACGAAAGAACTGCATATTTACGTGTCGTAACAAAGGTCATCTGCGAAACAACGAAAGAACTGCATATTTACGTGTCGTAACAAAGGTCATCTGCGAAACAACGAAAGAACTGCATATTTACGTGTCGTAACAAAGGTCATCTGCGAAACAACGAAAGAACTGCATATTTACGTGTCGTACTTTCAATACTACTACCTACGTCTACGCCACGACCGCGACAGTACTTCAGAATAATGTGCATTAAATTTAAGTATATTATTTATTGTTTGTATTATTAATTTATTTGCATCAGTTATTGTTTTTTTCTTTTGAGACCTTTCAGACTTACCAAGTCAAACATGTTTTGTGTATTAATTCTTTTTTAATTGATTTTTTAGAAGATGTTACTTTAATTAAGTTTAATGCAATAGACGTAGATATATTTAGTAACCTATTTCGCATAACTATTCCTAAAGAATCATAAAAACCCTCTAAGAAGTCGACACTTGTTTTACCTCTCAACGAGGCATGCTCAGGATGATGATTGACTTGTCGCGAACCAGAACACCGCGGTCTTGCCACGCCGAGCGTGGATGCAGAGTGAGCCGTGATACCGCCTATAATTTATTGTTTGTCTACAAAATTCAAATGATGTGATTGCATAAACTCCAGAACCTACTGATTGGGAGAAGCCACTGGCTTCTGTAACACAGGTGTTTTTACCAATCACAGGAGTCAGGGCTTCTCTTTGTTTGTACACATTTTTTATGCCAATAAAAATAATGTTATTTAAAAAACCGGCCATGTGCGTGTCGGACCACGCACAATGAAGGGTTCCGTAGTTGGGATGAATTTATCCCAAGAACAAACTTAATATTGTAGTTGAAAAACGTGTTCTCCCATACGGAATGTATGGGAGATTATGTTTTTCAAATTGCAAAGGACATGTCTGGTGGGGCAATGGACGATTGCCTAGATAGTCAAACCAATGTTCAGTAATGATTGTTATATTATTATATTCGTCATATTTTATAGTTTATCAATTCATAAGTTTAAGGAGTCAGGAACTTGCGTGGTAGTCAGAAACTGGTCAAAATAAGGTTAAGTTTTTTTTATTATAGCGCCAACTGTGAGAAACAACAGGTACTAATTGGTGGTATGCCTTTGTAAGGTTAGTGAAAGATTTAATATTTTTTTGGTCTGGGAACAGATTCTGCAGTTTTTTTTTAATATTTCTATTTGTGTAACAAATATGTAAAGCACCCATTTCAATATCTTTAAATAAGTGCTTAACATTTTTTTTATTGAATCACAAAGTGTTCTTATTCTTTATTGAAAGAAAGAAAGAAAGAAAGAAAAAGTATTTATTGTGACTCGCACAGGAAAAAAACAAAAACAATAAAAAACAAAGTAACAGTAACATAAAAGAAGGAAGTCCTGTACGAGGCCAAAAGGCTCCTATCTCAGCATGATGCCGCGACATTTAAAAATAAATAAAAATGTCACAGCGCTGATATTCTGATAGGGCCCGCAGTGATGTCACGGATAGATACAGACAAATAAATATAATTAAAAATAAATAAAAAAAAGGAGTGTGAAATACAATGAAGAGTGTAATATTATGTATGTGTTTTTGTGTTATGTATGTATTGTACACATAAATACACATAAAATGATATTTTTATCATCTTTAATCCCGTATTTTGGTTTATATCCTCAATACCCTTAATATTATTTACATTTCCATACTTGTTGGTATTGAATTGGGATTAAAATAAATAAAACAACGTATTTATTGCCAAACAAATTATTTTATTGTAGGTACACACTTACTTAAATAAAATTATTTAAAAAAAAATAACTGTCTTTGAGAAACACCAAAACTGTTCAAAAATAACACTGGTAGCAGGTTATATTGATGCCTTGCCCAGCCAAGATACCTTTTTTTTTTTTTTTTTTTTTTTTTGGATGGGAAATCATCAAATGACTTCTCCCGCTCTGGGCAGAGCGAGAGGGTGTGTCAGACTTTTACTGACTAAAACCCACCCGTGTTCCTTCCATTGCCTGTGTGCCGGGGCCGCGTTATCCCTTTCGGACAAACCCGCAACCCCAGCAGGCATTGGTCTTTCGACCCCGTCGGTTGGTGCTGACATCTCTTTGAGGCGCGCGTGGAACACAACGCGCCGTCGACACGGGCCTGGTCCTTATCGGACGGCGAGCTGCCCATTGCTCACCGTCCGCAAGCCCGCGCCTACGGTGGCCGGAAGTCGGCTCTGGACTCCCGACGCCCGGGGCGTCTCCTGCGGCGACTAGGGCCGCGAGGGCGTGCAGCTTGCATCTCCCTCGCGCGCTCCGCCTCCTCCTTCGCGAGCATAACTGCTTCGCAGAAGGAGGTGACGGCCTCCCATGCACTCTCGCTCCGAACCATGGCCTGAACCAGGGCCGGACGCGAGAGATCGTCGCCGCCGATCGCCTCCGTGAGGACACGGCGGTGCTCCGCCCAAGCCGGGCAGACCTCCACCGTATGCTCCACCGTGTCCTCCGGGCGATCCACACAGTGGTGACACCCGGGCGTTTCCTCCCGCCTTACGCGGAACAGGAACCTCCCGAAACAACCGTGTCCGGTGAGGACCTGCGTCAGGCGGAAGGTGAGGATGCCATGGCGCCTCTCAAGCCACTCCTCAAAGAGGGGACTTATCGCCGCAATTGTGGCGTGCCCAGCGCTGGGTTGCGACAATCGTACACTCCATGCCGCCATGAGATCCCGCCGGAGCTCTGTCCGCTGTGCCGTGATTTCTCGCGGCAGCGGAGTTACACCCCGGCGTTTCGCCTCCTCGCGCAACTCCCACATGTGCGCGAGGACTTTCGCCTCCAGATCCCATGGCGGTAGTCCGGCAAGGAGGCTCGCTGCCTCACGGGAGACCGTGCGGTATCCCCGGACCAGCCTGATGGCCATGACCCTTTGGGACGCGTTCAACCGCCGGGCCGGTCGCAGCCTCAATGAACGCGCCCACACCGGTGCCCCGTAAAGGGCCATGGACCGCACGACCCCCGCGTAAAGCCTCCGGCAGGAGGCGTTTGGACCCCCCAGGTTGGGCAGGAGCCGCTTCAAAGCAGCCCCAGCCCTATCCAGTTTGGGAGCCAAACGTCGGAAGTGCTCCACGAAGTTCCACCGGCTGTCGAGGACGAGTCCCAGGTACTTCATCGTTGACTCGACACCGATGTGAACCCCTCCCGCCGTAATCTGGGAACCCGACAGTGGCGCGTTCCGAGGACCATAGAAACACATGGCCTCGGACTTGTGCAAGGCCACCTCGAGTCCCAGTTGCCGGATCCTTTCGACGATTGTCGCAACCCAACGTGTCGCTAGTTCGGCCGCCGCCTCATGCGACCTCCCCTGCACCAGGACCAGCGTGTCGTCAGCGTAGCAAACCACGCTGACGCCGCTAGGGAGGTCGGCGCGCAGCACCCAGTCGTAGCCGATGTCCCACAGATGCGGCCCCAGGACCGATCCCTGTGGGACACCGCACGACATCTCTCGCCGGTTCCACTCTCCGTGGTGACCGGGGTAGATGACGGCCCTGTCCGTCAAATAGGCCTCGACCACTCGACAAACACTCTCACTCTCACTCTTTGTCTTTGAGAAACACCAAAACTGTTCAAAAATAACACTGGTAGCAGGTTATATTGATGCCTTGCCCAGCCAAGATACCTAGCATCATGACATGACAGCAACAACCGGTGTTGGTTGTAGAGAAGTGGTGGCGGCGGTGTTGATGATCCATGTTCAATGGATGTAACAACATCCTCTTGTAAATCCCTTGATGAGTCATGAATCTGGCGTCGATTCGCCCGAACCCAAAGCCATGACATGCATACATTGTTGTCATATCCTGAAAATATTATTAAAATACATTTTATTACAAATGTCATGACATAACTGGTGAAATGTGCTGCACAATAGGTTCACCACGCCCAAATCCTTCGGGGGTCGCTGGTGTGATGTTATGTTTATGTTGAGTTTTTAGTTTTTACATGAAGAACACTCCTTACATCGTCTGCGATCGTCGTTTCCATCGCTCGTCTATCCAGTTTTGAGGTATCTGTCCCATTCGTTTTGCCATTTTCTTTCAGGCTTTACCTACTTATAATAAAAACGTAGTCGGGTAATAAATAATTTACCTGATAATTATTATCATTGAAAATAACCCCTGGATACTAAAGGGCTGTCCACTGGAACAGTATAGAAACGTCGGCCTGTTGGATTTCTGAGCCCGACTGAGATATTACATCCATGGCAGACCATTGTATGACCTAACAATCTCTTATTGTCAGCAGCTTCGGTAATTAATTAATTATAACAGTCGTGACAAGCATATCGATCTAATGGGAGCTGGAACAATAGCAAATATCATTGTATTTTTCAAATTATAACACAATTGGTCAATATATTGCCTTCACTGCATGGTTTACGTGACTGCCGTAGTTGTACCTACCTGATTTGCTAACCATCGAGCGAATCTCACTTGCAAGGGTAAACACAGCCGTCCCACGATATGTCTGCGAATCCCCTGCACAGCGATGCCACAATTGATGCACCTCATCATAATATCCCAATCGAAAAATAAAACAGAATCCTATACGAACTTATATAATTATTATGATGGCAGTCCGTGTGGTATACTTCGTTATACGAAAATATCAATACTACAAAATAATCGCACGGTTAGCAAGGAACGTTACTTTACTCTTTGCTTTTATGCAACTTGGAACTGCAATGCAAGCAGAAAATAATAATTGTAGGTAATTTCAATGTCATGTCAAAGAAATAATAAATACTTACCTTCATTTTAAGAAGTGGGTATTCAAAATAAAAACTCTTTACAGGTTTACACAAAAATATGTTAGTTATATTGTCGTATTTTATACGCAATTACATTACAACAATTACATACATTCCTTTGATTTAAAATAAGCGGGTTATAGTTATTATTCATACTCTTTAAAGGTAATTACGGGATAAATTGGAACGTCAAAAACATTTTTAGTACTTCCCGTTAAAAATGGCGTGGTGGAAGCTATAATTGAGCAATGTTTTTTTGAGGATTATGTTGCGCAACATGTTTTGAATTTATAAATCCATATTAAATTAAATCTTAATTTTTAAATCCTTCTGTTAAACCTTAAATTATGAACATTATCGATTCAGAACACGACCAGAGGGCAGAAACTGGACATGTCCTTTAAGTTGGTTGATTATTTCACGTTAACCTGTACAGCCTACTTAGCTCTCATAGTTTCCCTTTTAATTTCGTTATATATACTACTGCTATGAATTTTTTCACAAGTCCAAGTACAACCATTTAGCACACTTGACTCTAACAAAAAAATTCAGTTAATAGCTTAATATTTCGCAAACGGATCCCTGAATCCAAAAATGGTTTTGACAAACTCACAATATTTTTGAAAGACCGCATCTAGCCCACAACATGGGGTAGATGCGGAAAAAAAAACATCCCCACTTTACGTGTAGGGTAGGTACCCTAAAAAAATATATTTTTCTTGATTTTATTTTACCACTTTGTCGGCATGATTAATATGTATACATATGCCAAATTACAGCTTTCTAGTACTAACCGCCTCTGAGCTAAGCCGCGGACAGACAGATGGACAGATAGACAGACAGACAGACGGACATGCCGAAACTATAAGGGTTCCTTGTTTACTACGGAACCCTAAAAAGGATCGATTGGCATCAAAAAAGGTTATTGTGAATACTGTACATTTTCTTGCTGACTGTATTTTTTTTCAAAATCTGCGAATGCAGATCAAAATGTTTGAAAAAGTTAAGGTCATATAATAAAAACTACCATAGATCTAAAACAACTAATACCTCAAAATAGGTACTAACTATAATATTTACTCATTTACGATATTTCAGTGATAAGGAAAATAATATGAAACACCAAGATATTTTGTCATTAATTTATATTTCTTTGCCAACACCAAATTCAATATTCTACACAATACCATCACATCTCTTATTCGCAACATAATATCTCTTTATAATTAATATTCGAATATTTACAATAAAACTAATAGGTTACCTTAATTTACAGTAGATCTCCAACAACTCTATGCCAATCTATCTTTTAACCGACACAGCCACTAGAAACATCCTACCGCCGCGCACGCCCGAACAAGAAGGCCGTTGCCGTTGGTGCGCCATTTTGACTTAACGAATCTTTCGGTGTTGCCAGTACAATATCCAACAATTATGTATTAATAAATTGAAACCTAACAGTCAGAAGTTACGGATCGCTATCAGCGCGATTAAGGGCGAACAATCGCAGTACAGGTGACCTTGGAATACTCGTATTTAATTCGTTCAACAGTGTAACGTTTCCTGTAATATTTTTAACAATTTCTAAACTCTCTAGTACTGACATTCTGAAACCTTTATCACATTTGTTCAAAATTACGGAAGTGTTATTATTAACGAATGACCAGCATGTCGATTCTGTAAAAATATCACCGTGAAAACTTGCGTGGAGTGAGCTGTCAGTGAAAACTCACTGATGCTAGGGATTGACCAAGCATTACATTTACAATCGTAATCGAGATTTAAATTATATTTTTTATGCTAATTCTATTGGACATTTTTTATTAAGTATTCTAAAGCTAGTATCTAAATGTCTAAACATTACATTATATACCTAGGGGGGTATAGTAATGTTTAGTAAAATAACAAAGCAGATATCCAATCAGAAACTCAATTTTGTTTTATTCTATTTTGTTCCTATACTAGTCCCTTAATATATATTATAACCTGAGGCGCGACGCGGTACGCACGTAGGTACCTACCAACAATAAATAAAATAGAACGTACCTACATAGGTATTTACACGTTGCTGCTACTTAAGTACTAAAGAAAATGCTCATCGACATAGTTTGTTATTATGAACCCATTGTTAACTTATATTATAAACGCAATCGAGTGTTAATAGTGTGTAATTTAACCCCACACAAACTATGTGGGAACCTACCTAAACGATGTAAGTAGTCATATAGATTAAAAGGTGTGTATATTATTTGTACCTACCTACCGAATATTTTATTGGAGATAACCTACTTACGCGTTGAATAAAATCATATTCATCAAATCATTACAAAATTCTTAAGTTCAACAGCTGACACTCTTGCAGCGCGCGCATACCGAATCACTTCACCACGTTGAAGCGGTAAGAATCGCGCTTGCGCGCTAGGTAGACACTATCACATTGAGATTTTTTTAACTTACTACGTACCTACATACTTATTTAACTTGTAACGCGTCACGTACTTGCGTACTAAATACCAACGTCCAATAAGTACCTACAATGTTTTATTCATCATCATCATATATATAACCCAAGTAAAACTGACACTTGTAGCGCGCGCACATCACATCACCGAAGTGTTGTCGCCGAGGAAATAACACGCGTTACCATGGTGACCACCCGCGTGATCACTTCACCCGATTCTCAAAGAATAGGATGAAGTGATCACTTCGCGCAGGTGCGCCGCTGAGGAAATAACACGCGTTACCATGGTGACCACCCGCGTGATCACTTCACCCGATTCTTAAAGAATCGGATGAAGTGATCACTTCGCGCAGGCGCGCCGCTGAGGAAATAACACGCGTTACCATGGTGACCACACGCGTGATCACTTCACCCGATTCTTAAAGAATCGGATGAAGTGATCACGCCGCGCAGGCGCGCTGTTACGCACTTTGTTTTTTTGCTGCTTATTGCTGTACTTATTGGTACCTACTTATTAAATTTTATTTTATATATGTTCTGACTGCACATGCGTGATGCGTTACATACCTACAGGTTGAATAAGTAGTATGTAACTAGTTCATTTAAAAAAAACTAGTTTAATTATTGAAAACAAAATGTATCTAGGCAATAAACTGACTTTTTAAATGTACAAAACGGTATGATTTAGACATTGAATTATCTAAAAGTATTGAAATAAATAGGTACTCATTATTGACTCTGAATACGTATAGGCTTATGGACATGGCCGTCAAAGAGGGGAAAAAATAAATAAAGTGCGTAACAGCGCGCCTGCGCGGCGTGATCACTTCATCCGATTCTTTAAGAATCGGGTGAAGTGATCACGCGGGTGGTCACCGTGGTAAGGCGTGTTATTTCCTCGGCGATAACACTTCGGTGATGTGATGTGCGCGCGCTACAAGTGTCAGTTTTACTTGGGTTATATATAATGATGATGAATAAAACATTGTATCTAGGTACTTATTGGACGTTGGTATTTAGTACGCAAGTACGTGACGCGTTACAAGTTGAATAAGTATGTAGGTACGTAGTAAGTAAAAAAAAACCTCAATGTGATAGTGTCTACCTAGCGCGCAAGCGCGATTCTTACCGCTTCAACGTGGTGAAGTGATTCGGTGTGCGCGCGCTGCAAGTGTCAGCTGTTGAACTTAAGAAGGATTTGATGAATATGATTTTATTCAACGCGTAAGTAGGTTATCTCCAATAAAATATTCGGTAGGTAGGTACAAATAATATACACATCTTTTTATCTATATGACTACTTACATCGTTTAGGTAGGTTCCCACATAGTTTGTGTGGGGTTAAATTACACACTATTAACACTCGATTGCGTTTATAATATAAGTTAACAATGGGTTCATAATAACAAACTATGTCGATGAGCATTTTCTTTAGTACGTAAGTAGCAGCAACGTGTAAATACCTATGTAGGTACGTTCTATTTTATTTATTGTTGGTAGGTACCTACGTACGTAACGCGTCGCGCCTCAGGCTATTTATATTAAGGGACTAGTAAAGGAACAAAATAGAATAAAACAAAATTGAGTTTCTGATTGGATATCTGTTTTGCTATTTTATTAAAACCCCCCCTATATAATAATGTTTAGACATTTAAATACTAGCTTTAGAATACTTAATATAAAATTATCAATAGAATTAACATAAAAAATATAATTTAAATCTCGATTACGTTTGTAAATGTAATGCTTGGTCATCCCTAGTATCGGATGGGGTGACACTGACAGCTCACTGCACGAACACTTCCCCTAAGTTTTCACGGTGAGATGGTTACAGAATAGCACAGCTGTACCCTAATTGCGTCATACACAATCTGAATCGTTTTGAAACAGATTGCTAATCCATTGCTTCATAAGTTCAAAAAAAAACTGCTCAACAACGTAAATAACGCAATGAATGTTAAACTGTGAAAATGAAACAGATTAATCGTTATCGTTAACGAACGTGTTAAGCAAAATGGGATCTTTCTGTTCTGGACAACTATTCCTGTACGCTGCAATATGTTCCTTATAATCTTGTTTGAAAATTACGACCATTTTGACACAGGTCATACCATTACAATCGTTACAATGTAACTTGTAAACACCTGATTTTTTATGGTTTTCTAATCGATCTTTTTCGTTGATTTTATTATCTACCCTTATTTCATTTCGAAACAAAGTTTTTGAAACCCTATCACTTATGTACCCTAAGTACCTATGTCAAACAACCTAAATATTTATGTGGTCTTTCTGGAGGCAATGGCAAAAGAGAACGAACTATGTTGCGACGTTTTGTTTGAATCATATCATCAACCATTTTTTTATTAAATCCGTTACTCTTAGGAATAGTCCTGTATATCTATCCACGTCTATTGTATTTTATAATATATTTCCGCAAGGTCAAGCCTATATCAATTAATTATCTTAATTAAGTATGTGAATGTCGTGCATTGCTGTAATTCGTTTTTACGCAGTATCTACGCGACTTCAACGCCTACGCTAAGTATACGCTTAATGACATATTTCATCTGAAGCGCTACTGCTTGCTATTCATATTCTCACAGGCGCTTAATTTAGCTTTAACCTAGCCCCTAAACAAAATATAAATGACTCGACTGTTCAGACTGTTGAATCGGTTTTAAAATAATAAAAATACTGTAGAAGCTTAGGTTGAGTCTTAAGATCTAACTAAGTTATCCGTCTGTAATTTTTATGTTACTTTTAGCTAAATATGATAGTACCAGTTACTTTTTATTTTTATATTATTTGTTTTTCTTTTGTTGTTTTTTTTATCTTACCTAACTATGTTTGGGAAAAATACCTAGTAAAATCATAGAACCAGCCATGATTTATGAAGTTTTTCCTTTTATAGCCAGCTGTGTCAAGAGCTCATCGTGAAATGCTTCGTGTGTTATAGGTCAAGACAAGAGGCACTTCGCGCTTAGGTAATTAGCAAGAAACATTTACATACTGTGCCGTCTTTTATAAGTAGGTAGATGTTGACCACTGCGTTCAAAAAAATTAATGCCTGTTTGTTCATAATTTTGCCATCTACTACGTCATTTGATTGATTGTCTAATTAATTATAAATTAATAAACAAAATTGATTAAGTTATCTCTGAGCTACGCCAGAAAATGCAACGCCCCCTTCGATATAAATTATGCTAGGTACCTACGTTATCTACTCTTACAGTTGGTACCTACCTACAGCTAATTACTATTTTTAAACTTTTAATATTAAGTCGATTATTTACTTATTTTAATGCTTGCCTGGGTCATAAAATTATAAGCCTTGAACTGCCCTCGCAAAGGCAGTCAATTGCATTGATTCGACCACTATAGTATTGGGTGATGCTTCGAATTTTCTCGCGACAAATTATTTATGAACATCGACACATTATGAGACGTTAAAATCAAAGACTCATCACGTGATGTTCATGCTCATTGCTCATTATTGTCAGTCATACCCCCAACGGCGTGTTATCATCAAGACTTCTCTTTGTAGACAAGGCAGAACGATAACCCCGCGCAAAATATTCCGCTACATATAGTAAGTCGGTAGGTTACAGCGATAATGGTGACCATTTTGTATATCTTTATGATCCATTAAAAAGGAAAAAAATAACTGTGTTTATCATTAATTTTTATAATAGGTAACCACGATATACCGAGGACGTGCGGACGCGGTGCGGACGCAGGGTCGTCTTTTCCATTGGCCACTCCAGGGACAAGTGCCCAGGGCCCCGCGATCCATAGTTCCTGCCCTCGTTGTCAGTTAGCTAGGCTGTCAAAAGTTTACCTAAATATCAGACGCAGTGCAAAAATTTTACATTCTGTATTCTCCGTGGGAGCCCCATTTTCCTAAAGTGCCCAGGGTCTCTAATGTATTAATAGAGAAATAAATTTATTTTATACCTAAAATTACTTTTATAGTCGTTTACGTATGTGTAAGCTCAGGATGAAGCTTCGAGCTTTCTGGCTTGTAATATACTCTCATAATGTCGCTGTGTCACCATAGATGGCGCTTTCACTAATTATCTCATTTCAAGTGTGGCCGCGCATGCTTGAGAAGAAGCAAACGAAAAGTTCTCACGACTCTAACATAAAGTTTTCAAGTCTATATTTTCTTAGGACAGGCCTAGCCTAGTCCCTTTAGTATGTAGATATATACCTACACACATACAACTTCACTTAACTAGGTGGTAAACAATAGGTAACATTTCACTAACATTTAAAAACACTTAGATAGGTAAACAGGCACCGTCACAAATAACTGTTTTCGAATGTAAATAATCTAATAAAATATCTTTTACGGAAGACATTCCTTTTTTGGACAAACAACTTAAAGATAAGGGGACATGCTTACCTATTATGCGATTCTGATAATCCTTAACAAAACTTTAAAAGAGGATATAGAACTATGCAAACAAATGTAAATCTACAGAATGTTCTGTTGACATGGGTGAGAATGGAATAGTTCTGAATTTATTAGAGTTCTAAGTAATGCCGTTTCTCTACCTCAGAATCCTCAGATACAGATGATGGACGTACACACGGCTACACATCAAGTTATACATTGCCAGTTTATTCTGATCTCGCATTGTATAGGATTTCCGTACAATGCGAGGTCAGCTTATACTGGAAATTTATATAGCTTGATTTGTAGCCGTGTGTAGGTACCTACAGTCAACCATACAATAACAATTTATTTGTCATTGGCAGCGCCTATAAGTCGGCGATGTATGTGGTGCAACTTGCAAGTGTTACCTAACATTGATGTGCGGATAAAAGAGTTGAACCTCGAAGTTTTTCTTTCAAGTTTTTGTCACAACATGGTGATACTTAATTATCTAGTCGATTAGAAATTTAGAATACCTAGAGATGAAACTGTATATGACCCATGAAATGTTGAATGGCAGAAAATTCAAAAGAAATTTATTCAAACTAGGCTGTGAATCAGCACTTTTCGAACGTCAAAATTACATAAGAAAGTCCCCCAAAACGCCCACCCTTCACCACTTCCTAGTGCATTAGCTGAGAAGAAGAAGTGGCGCAACAAACTCCCCAGCAGCACAGTTGTCTGTTCAGTTAGAAGAACTAAAAAAAATATTCTATATAATAGTATTCAAAATAATTTACATTACGCAACACAAAACATAATTTATATTATTAGCCATATGTTAGCTAGCACACGCCAATATACCAGACAAAATTATCGAGAACTCAGGCAGAAATAAAAACTAAATAAAAGCCTCCAGGCATAAAGGGTGTGCCCGCTTACATATAGTTGTAACTGGAAGTTATAAATGATAAACTAGGACCATCGAAGTAAAATAAATAAAGAGTAGTAGAGTAGCAGAGTATCCTTTTCTTCATATGTATGTACTATTTTGTACAGAAAGTTTGTAAAAAAATCCGGCCAAGTGCATGTACGAGTATGTACCACGCACTATTAACGGTTCCGTAGTTGGGATGAATTTATCCCAAGAACAAACTTAACATTGTACTTGAAAAACATGTTCTGCCATACGAAATGTATGGGAGAACATGTTTTACAAACTGCAAATTTATGATGGTTGATTATTACTCGTTAACCTGTAAAGCCTACTTAACTGTAACACACACACTATAACTTAATATTTCGCAAACAGATCCTTACATTGAAGAATGACTTTCACACAACCACAATATTTTTACGAACGACGTACGTTTTTTACGTTGAACGACCTTTCCAACGACACCCCACACCATAGGATCGACGAGGAAAAAAAACATCCTCACATTACGTGTAGGGGAAGTACCTTATTTTTTTTTCTTGTTTCTAAATTACCTAGCACTTTGTTGGCGTGATTAAACCCATCGGTACCAAATTACAGCTTTCTAGTACTAACAGTCTCTGAGCTAAGACGTGGACAGACAGTCAGACGGACATGGCGAAACTATAAGGGTTCCTTGCATGGGCGTACCCTAAATACATTTTCAATAAAAAAAAAAAAAAATCGTAAACCGATTTTTTTTTATTTTATTAAAAAGGAATTTTCAGAATTGGTCCACAACTGACGAAAATATTGATGAACAAACATATATTAAAAAAAAAAAACATCTAGACGAATATAGAACCTCTTTCTTTTTTTTGAAGTCGGTTAAAAATACGCGAACGCAGCACCAATATCAAACTATGTAAAACGTAAAACATGTGCGGGGGAAAATTTCTGCCAGAAGCTGGGTACGCCCATGGTTCCTTGTTTACTACGGAACCTTAAAAAACGCATAATATACCTTACTATATTAAACGATTATGATAGGTAGGCAGAGCTACAAATACAATACAAAAATGAAAGAGAATAATTTTCCTTATATTGATCACTATTTTGATAGGCAGTGTTTTTTGTTATTTTTGAACGCAATATTTGCAATCACAAATTCACAATCTCGCGATGTCAATGTCAGGTCTCTACGTCAGTGTTGTTCAGTAAGTTTTCTTTGGTAACTCAGGTGAAAAGAAAAATAATCATCGGATCCCGAGTTTCTATTGGTTGAACCTCCTATTAAAACAGCTGATAGTGACGTAAGTGGTTAAAAGGTACCTGAGAATAGTCTAGCTGTTTTCCAACCTAAGGTTGTAAACAAGATTTAAGATTGAATAATCTTGTTTTTACTGTTATCAGTTTATAATCTCGTCGGTGTGTCTTTAGAAGCATGATTAGTCATCATTAAATCGAAGGCAACCAATTAAAACGTTGTACAATTATTCTTATCTAAGCGCCAAAACACGTAAAAATGTTAGTGAGGTTACGGCGTAATATTTTGATTCGACATTGGTAAATAATAAGAATGTCGCAATCGGCACCAGCATTTTCTAATGGATGGGCGATCGACACAACGCCTGACCTGCAGAACTCTACTGATAACGACGTAAGTGGCCCCCTGCAGAGTTGTTTGTCTCGCAGATAAAGCGTCCTCTATGACCTTATCAGGACGAAGTCGCATGTTTTTGCCTATTTCAATTAACCCACAAACGTTTACTCACTGCTTTTTTCTAGCCTTAATACCTATCTGGATTAGTTGATTGTCTCTTGGTAAAGGAAATATTCACAATCTTTTTTACTCATTAGTCAACTAATGGAATGATGGGTGGAATTATAACTGTAATTGAGTATCTAAATACATGTAGATATTATATTTGCACATCACACTGTAGGTACATTCATGTGCTAGAACAAACTAAACACACAATCATGAAGCTTTCTGCGAACTCAATGAAATGACTATAAAAAAGTTAGTAAAAGCAGGCATGTCAAATTAAAAACTTCATTGTTAGATAAAAACCGTTTCGAAAAAACGTTTCAATTGATTATGATTTAGTTACTATGTAGGTAATCATAAAATTCACATTGAATTGTGGTCAAAATATAATGTGAAACAACACTACAATTTGCAAAAAATGTTGTTTTGATTTTCACATAGTATCTTGACGAATCTTCCTTAAGACGGCCCATAAGGCAGGAACAATGTTTGGTTTTAGTAGGAGTCTAACAAAGACATTTTCCACAGCTGCAAGGAAACCAATACGTTAGGATAACCTCTTCTGAAAAAGGTTTTTTGAAAATATTCTAAAATAGTTCCAAGGAACTTTAAGACTTAAATAACTTCTTGCTATGAAGGCCTACATTGGCATCCAATCTGATAAGAACAATGAACAGTGTCAAGTCGCTGACCTTTGGTCACCTCTTTTTATTTGCTTAAACCGTTTTGATGATTTCATTATCAGACCATATTTAAACAAGCGCTTAATTATCTTAAGAATTAAGGATGATAGTTTCTAATAGATATTTTTCTATAAATTCAATTTGATTGTCAATGTAGCATATTAATCAACAATGTTCTTAACAATTATTAAAGAGGAGCAAACTGGTATCTAGAAGCCTATTAGCAAACAAAAAATTGGATTGAGAATTAAATAACATAGTATCTTTCAGTTTCCTTATCAACAACTTTTTTTTTAAATTACTTATAATGTTACTTTTTTCACATACAATAATGGATTAACATTAATTAAAACAAAAAGTAGGTAGTCTGACATTAATTTCACGATTGAAGATCTATGGTACAGCCAATACCTTTTATTACAGCAAATAGCCGATCCATTTAAGAATATTAAATTCCTTACAAAATTAAATAATACGTTTTTGTAATGCCACCTTGCCATAAGCTAGCCAAGTAGCTTGTCTTGTAATGATAAAAAAAAATATTATAGCATTAATTGTCATTAAGTACCTACCTAGATAAAATCCTTTTTTTAGATAATCTTATCGAAACATACTTCTGCTAATGGAATGTTAAATTGCAATTTTACCAACCACTATATTTGGATTGGTCCTAATGTCCTTCCTTGTGGGACTCCAATCACTTACTAGACTGTAATGAGGCTTTCTCGAACTTATTCTTATTTCGCTGTAGGCACTGAATTAAACATTAACCACCTTTGAACTGTTCCCTTATTAGCCTAGCCTACATTTTATTAATGTAATTTATTTAAACATTGAACAATTAACTTTATCAAACGCATGATACTGGGTTTAACCATTCTGAAATTAAAGCAATATATTGCAACATCTTTTTTTCCCTGTTATTGGTTATTTTATAAAGTTTTTTTATTAATATTATTTAATAGGTACTGTTTCTTTACATAAATAAAGGGTGTAAGCGTAAAATATTTAATTATTTATCAGCCTTATACTTTGCCATGTAAAGTTGAGTGCAATTTTTTTTCATGTTAAACTTGTTCACCACAGCATAAAACGAAATGCTACAGAAACAGCTTTTATTACTAAAACAAGCAGTACAAACTATGACATTATGGGGGTCAAGTTCCAACTCGGCACGTATATTCCAGGGCCAAACAGTTAATTCCAGTTCTTTTTGCGTATCATGCATGATCCTAAGGTCCTAAGTCCTAACCAATCAATGGTCCTCGATTTCTAACGCTAGCTTAAAGATTTAATTCCACGATAAGTCTAGACCCCATATCGACTTATCAATATCGCATCGCATGTTACGTAGATACTTGTTTTTCTTACTAAGTGTACGTATATTAATATTATTTGCGTAAGTATATTGATAATTGTTTAATTATCTTTGTAATGTCACTTTGATAATTATTGCACGCCTCTTTTTAATACGTAGGTATAGAATCTATATAAATGGACTCGTACTCGTGTATTCAAGTTAATGTCTTTGAGTGCGTTGATGATACATTGTTGTGTATTTTGTGATGGTTAACAATTTAAGCGTTGTGTGTGGTGATTTTCTCTCCGTGAGTTGTTTTGTTGTTAATAATAAAAAATACAACATAGTCTGTTATAGTGTGTCTGAATTTCCTTTAATCCTTATATTAAAGGAAATCTCTAACCTAGTAAAAGAGTCTTAGATCTTTTCATGTTAAGACTTGGAGTGGATAAAAAAAATTATATTTGATAATCATGATCATCATAAAGGAGCTATGTAAAGGCCAGTGCTTGAAATGCTATTCTACCAGAACCTTCGCCACATAAACATTGCAATACTCACAAACAAGTGTATTCTGCTGAGTAAACTGCATTGCGAGTTGCATTATTCTTCCTCTTCAGTGGCGACCCTACATTATCTGAGCTACTCGTTACCCCCTAGTCAGTAGGCACGGATACTTATTATCATGTGGGGTGCCGAGCGTGACCTTCCACCTCTGCTCACCCGCGATGCCTACGTCCCTCGTCTGCCGCTGATAACGACACATATAAATGATCGCTTATAATCGCCCCGCACTATACTCGCTCAGTGTTCGTTCACCAATCTACCAGTGTGCGCGTCCTACGTATCGCTCAACTTCGATTACTTTTATCCGTGCAATACAGTTTTTGTTCAGTTCTCTTCTGTTTAGTCCTCATGGCTAAATTCATCGACCGTGATTTTCTTTCTCCTAATTAAGTTAATCCAGTGTCTCTGAAAGTGGTCTCATAAAGTGCTACAAACTTTCTGTGAACGCAATTCTAGCGTTATTTACGTTTCTTTTATTAAAATTCATACTGGCACCAGCATACATGCATTTTACAAGCGAGGTGTTGCAAAAAATGACCATTGTTTTGATGTACCGTATCAACCCTATCTACTATTCAGACTACTCGGATACGATCTAGATCTATACCTGAAGCTATTTCGGCTCAAAAGCTCTCTCTGTCATTGGCTATTTCACTTTGAATATTACAAGTTCGGAGTATATTCCAAAGATATTACCTGACAAAGGATATTTTCTTGTCAACCAAAAAGGATTTGACTATAACCCAGAATGGATATTGTGGCAAACGTAAGTCTCAATACTATGATAGTCTCATTTTATCACGAAGTTAACTCATTCAAGACTCGTGTGAGTGTCAAAGTGTATCGTTCTCTTTTGATTGAACGAACTTATAATGCTAACAGAGATAATGTTTATTTTTACAGTACCACCCGGTGTTCAAGGCATTTCTCGCCGGTTCTTTCTCCGGGACCTTCAGTACTATACTGTTCCAGCCTCTTGATTTGGTGAAGACTCGTCTACAGAACCCAACCCAACATGTTGTTGCGGCGACTGTCAAGTAAGTCACAATAATATAATCAACTGAGATTAAACTTTATCTTCATCATTCAGCCAAAAGACGTCGACTGCTGGATATGGGCTTCCCCTTAGTAACGGGAAGCCTATATCCAACAGTTGACGGGCCGTTAGCATCGCCACAACTAGTCCTGTGCTTCCTAAACAGATTTAGTTTAATACAAATAAAAGAACTCTTCCCAACAGTAAAATAAGCATCAGATAGTAACAGGCGAATAGTACTATTTTACCAAAAACTCACACTCAAATAAGTTTACTCCTAGATAACAGCAGACGGTATATCTTGTTGCTACGAAAAAAAGTAGGTATGGAGACACAAGCCGTGACCAACCACTGATTAGCTGTTTCATTAATTTGTTTATTGTAGGTACCTACATTGTGACTTCAGATAATTATTATGTAATTATTGTTAATACTGGACATAATATCCATAACATTGACACAGATAGCGTCTGCTACTCTTCTGAGAATGCTTCCCTAAACTGCTAATGACCTATTATCATTTTCCATGTTCAAGTTTCACGAATATTCACGACATTTCAGTTTAGTTTATCTGTTGTTATTTAATTGTTTGTAATTATATCCATAATATTTAAAATTATTCAGATTTTAATAAGTTTAGTGTCTCATTATCTTACTTATCTCAAATAGCTATCTCTAAGGCCGCGTTGTTGCGACCCAGGCGCGTGCAAAGTTGACACACAACGAACCTTAGTTATTAATGAATGTATAACAAACGATTTTGTTTGTTTGATTTCCAATCATCCGGAAAGACTATCAGTGACTGCAAACACTGCGCACAAATCTGACTTTAAACGATGAAGGTCTTTTAAACCATAAATTACCACCATTTTAAACCATACACTTTGTATCACAGGACCCAAGATGTGCCTTGGGGCATCCTTGTTCTATCCTTAACAAAAACTTCGTAAAAGTATAAAAAATGCTTCATTCGCTTAACATTGCCTCGAAATTGTATCAACCACTAACCATATCACCTTTTACAGCAGCCGAATCCAACCCGGGATGATAACAATCTTCACAAACATCATCCGGCAAGAACAAATAGTTGGGCTATGGCGGGGCATGGTGCCTTCCATTGCTCGCTGCGTTCCCGGAGTGGGAATCTACTTCTCTTCCCTGCACTGGCTCAAAGCCAAGATGGGAAAGACCAATGGCGACCTTGGTGCCTTGGAAGCCATCACGTTAGGAGTCGTCGCAAGGACCATGAGCGGCGTTGCTTTAATACCTATTACTGTGATTAAAACTAGGTGAGTTGACAATCAAAATAACGTATTTCATAGGGTTGGTTTGGTTTGATGGATCTGTTCTTTACTCATTTTGAGGATGACTTTTACACTCTCATTTACTTTTAAGTTGAATTCTATGGCCAAAGTTGTACATAGTGAACCTCGACAATTTCTCCAATTTTGTTGGCAGTCAAATAGTTTCACTTCATAAATAAAATTATGTATTTGCTTTATTTATTTTTTTCAACTTTTCACACTCAAGTACAAAGGCAGACTTAATGCCTTAGGCATTCTCTAGCAGTCAACCAAGGGTGGTGAAGAGATTAGAAGGCAGGTGCTCTGTTTGAGAGGAAGGAAAAAAAAAATTGTAATGCATTATAACTAAAATAGGTACAACAGTACATAAATAGGTTATAAACTACATACACATACATACATATTTACTATAATAATACCTATATATGTATATATTATATATATATACATATATACGAATTCAAGGGAGAGAGGTGTTGAATATCTTAATTGACTCAAGTTTAATCAGTGGGCTTATACGTAATTCGACTGGTTAGAAGGCAAGGCATATTTACTTACTCAATCTTAAATAAGACAATATCAAACAATTAAAAAAAATATGTTTATCTTTTAAGCTGTTTTCTAGTAAAGTCATTGTAATTGATAACACCGATTGTGAATTGAAGTACTTAATCATTAATATTATCAAAAATACTTTGCCAAAAGTGTCCCAATTACCTTTTTTAATCATGTGTTATTCCATGACGTAGATCTAATTACCGATAACTGTCGGAAGGTTGGTCTGTGACGTCATATTTTCATATGTGTGAACCTTTACGTTATTGAGCACTTTACAATCAATAAATACCATCTTCATAATTATACGTGCGTTGTCCCCGTATGTGTACCTACCTACTCGATTACGTGTTCCGCCTCGTGATTGAAAAACGTTGTTCAGACGCTTGTTCAGGTCACCGGTAAACAATACTTATGGTAATCCGAGGTTACATCGCAGTCGAGACTTTCTACGTTGTAGATACTGTAACCAACGCACTACGCTTTATATGTTAATTATTTGAAAATATTATGTCTGGTCACCTGTATTACCTACCACGTAGGTCCTACGTTTCTTTACGCTTTCTAAATATTTTTCGGAACTGGCTCTTTCGGAGTCCTACTATTGGCCAACTCTTGATAACAGTCTCCATCACTTCAAACAACGAATAACCATTATTATTGAAACTTCAAAAAAATTTTACCTTAATATTCAATTTTATTTCTTCCTCAGATACGAATCTGGAGTGTACAAATACAACAGCTTGGGTGGTGCTCTGAAGGCCATTTACAAAGCAGAGGGCTTCCGTGGCCTTTCCTGTGGCCTGGGCCCAACCCTAGCCAGAGATGCGCCATTCTCTGGCCTGTACCTCATGTTCTACTCGCAAGCCAAGCAAAGAGTATCTAAAGGTAAGATATTTGGTCCTTTGCTGAAAATAGGAACAGTTTTGCCACTCGCTGCTAAGTCACATAAAGATGGTCATAGTAATGAAACATCAATCAATTTCGTTTACTAAAAACAACGTTCGGTCTTCTTTTCGTGTGGTTAGTGACGAACCTGATGTCAGAGTTTTAAAGCCGCCTATGGGCCTCTGACTGGGGTTCATATGCCGTCGAGAAATATCTCTCAGGCAGGCCGGTTTCCTCATGATGTTTTCCTTCACCGTTTTTGCAGCGTTCGGTGAAACTAGTCCTTTATGTAGTTAGCTATGAGTGACAGTTAGCTTTGAATAGATATGAAATTTCAATGAAGCTTCTTATCAAAGCATTGGATACAAAAAAATATTAGGTTAATAGCAATTCCAAATCCACTGATAAAATGCGTTGGTACTGAAAAAAAAAGGTCAGGGGATCCTTCTAGCAGTTTGGATAGATAGATAATTTAAAGTTTCTATACGATACATAGTTATAGCTATTTTATAATCTTCTTAAACACTGAAGACTTTGCACTGTCATATGAACATTAGATATTCATGCGTAATAAATAATTATTAGTACTTTGTACGCATGATTGTTTAGGTTAACTAAGATAGGAACTTATTCAAATGTTTTAATAACTCTATTAGTTCATTAGGTCCTCATCTTTCGATTAAAGTGTTACATAATAATATTCTCCCGCTACAAAAAGCCACCTATTGCATCACCCGGAACTTCCTCACTTCTTCCACAATATCTTCAACGTTCTCTATTTAAATACCTCGTTACGAACTTGGTTTCGGCCTTACTGTAAAGTTTTTGTACTCTCTTAAAAGAGAAGATAATTAAAGAACTCGAAACTGGAACTGAGCCTTTTTGGCGCAGCCGTGATGCACACTTTCCTGATAAATTCTTACATTGCACTTACAGTTTTTATTTTTTTTATCTGCTGTATATTATACTAGCTTCTGCCCGCGACTTCGTTCGCGTAGAAATCGATAAAATACAGCCCATGTTACTCGCTGATAATGTACTTAGCTTTCTATTTTTTTTTTTTTTTTTTGAGGTTACCCATTACAAACATACAAAAATACAGCCCATGTTACGCGCTGATAATGTAGCTTTCTAATATATTTTTATTTTTTTAAGTTTATCCATTATAAACAAATATCCAAAAAATCTAATCTTTTTCCTTTATAATGTTAGTTTAGATTGTGTGCCTTTTAGTCTGTGCTACATAAATATATGTTCTTTCTTTCTTTCTTCCTAAATAATAAAAATACTGTGTGACTAGTCTACAAATATAAAACACATGGCATTTTCATAAACACGATTAGCCAATAATCGTATGATAGCAAAATTATCGTAGATTATAATAATTATCATGTTTACTTACAGTTAAAATTCGTCATGAAATATGTTTTTTTTTTATTGTCATGCCAGACAATGATGACAATCTAAACTTTTTGATAGGTATTCAGATTCAGTACTGGATCCGTTTTATTCATAAATGTATTGCCAAATACAACATTGATTATGACTTATTTATTGAATGGTTCCGTATGTTGTACAACATATAAATGGTAGGTACTTATTTTATTTTGTTGTCGATACGTCAATATTAGAAAAATAACATCACGCTATATGACGTAGGCGTAATGTTTTATAAACATTAAAATGATGCGAACAAAATTAGTAACGCGTCAATCATTTACTTAGTAACTGAGTTATTACTAAAAGATAACAGATACATAAACATTTGGAACACGCTTATTGGTTAAATAAGTGTATTCCAAATGCACTTATTTAACCAATAACACCACGCTTGTAGGGACTTTTAAAGTTTAAAGTTTGAAACGCTCCAGTAACAGCATTTTGAGGGTTGTCTCGTACAACCTAGCAAGTCCCATATTTATGCACTGGATTTCCGTTCACCTAAACTAGAATTAAAAATTACGAAAGACAATGTATGTTTTTGAAAACAGTGATAATTTTTTATGATAATTATTAATGTTTTTACTACTATTTTATTATATTTTTTGTTTATGGGTATTTTGCCTGAAATAAAACACTATTTATTTATTTATATTATTTAAAGGGATAGGCTTCTGCCTATGCCTTTAAATAATATTCGTTAACTTTTGTACAAATATAATAATATATGCCTTTTTTAAAGGGCAAGCCTATTTTTTACAAGCATTGTTCGGTGTACCGTTTATGGGACTGAAGTAGTATATTCTATACTTATTCAAATTCCCTACTATCCATATTCGATATACGTAATTTCACCTTATACTGACGAAATGATCTCCTCTTTTCAGAATGGCTGCAGTCGCCCGGAGCAGCCAGTGCCGTCCACTTTAGCTGCGGTATAGTAGCCGGGATAGCTGCGTCGCTGGCCACCAACCCTGCTGACGTACTTAAGACCAATATGCAGTTATACCCCGACAAGTTTCCTAATGCCTTTAGTGCAGCCGTATATGTACAGCAGGTAAGAATTCTTTTTTTTTTAAGAATGAAAGTAATATCTAATATGTATATTAATATTAAATTCTGTTTGACGACCGAATGCTGTAACGACACTTAACTTTAAAAGTGTTGTCGCCATTACTGTACCTACACTTTAAAGTGGCAAAACAGCATGAGGCTAAAAGGGACATTAGAATATAGCATAGAATATATTTATTTTGCATAGAATATGGTACATAAGTTAAATATAAATAGTTTCACATATTTTGCTTACTTTTTTCAGCATGCAAAAAATACCTTAAAATTAAATTAGAATAACATTACAAATACTAATTTAAATTGGGTAGGTATAGGATATAAGATCGAATACTCAAACGCAGATAGCTTTTGAGTATTCGGCTTAAAGTCTCTTGAGATAGGTACTAACCCATCTAGAATTCGGTCTTACTGTCAAACATATTGCTAACTTTGTCTCGCTACCTATTTAATATGTTGAACTCCAATGATAACACACAGTTCATTATTAAGAATAATAAAATGAGACTGTTGGTACCTATCAGATAGATAAAGTTATCGGACATTTCAGTCGATGTTGTAAATTAACGAGAAGCAAATGTCAAAGGTCTCAACATGATAACTAAAATCAGGAAGATAACAAACATTTGTAGTTACATTACAGCTAAGTTTGTTTCGATGCTCGTCGGTTTCTGAGTCATTATAAAAATAAGTACCTACGTACTAAATTATTTATTAATTAGATAAGCAACATCCGTGGGGGTCGTTTATTTATTTTTTAATTAGGTCTATCAGTCATTCAAAGTTTGCGTGTACTTGGTTCATCGTGTCAAGTGTACAAAGAATATTTTGCTAATTACATGAAATTATAATTAAGGCCACGAGATCATCATTGTTTAATTTTTCACCGTTGTAGCACAGCCTGCCTATAGGTTATCATTATAATTTTTGCGCAGAAAAATGTCTTCTGTCCATATAGTCTAACCAAACTTGATGTGACATTGATGTAAATGTTGTAGGATGATTTGATAATTCGAATTTTCGTGAAAACCCTAGGGATATTGCGAAAACATGGATACTTAGAAAATGGTGAAAATGTTTCGTCATATTGAACTGGGTGAAATAGGTTAGGTTGGAATTTTGTACAACCGCGCCCGAGCGAAACAAGTGGTGTCACGGCAACAGCCGCTATTTCCAAGTTGCTCGCATAAATGTGTTCACTATTTTCTACTTATTCGTGTTTTCGCAATATCCCTCGGGCTTTCGCAAAAATTCGAATTATCAAATCATATTACGACATAAACAAACCATTCCATACAGTTTCATATTGAATTCATGAAGTATTTTCTAACAGTAGTTGCAATTCGGTATTGAATTATAGCCAGTTTCTTGATAAACCTATGTAGATTCATTTAATAACCATGAAACTTTTTTGAACTATTTATAGACAACGCATGCTAGTTTTTTTTTTTTACTTTAATGCAATATTGAGTTAGACCACAGTATAGTATGTACTTCAATAACATAATTTAATTGCTAAAATGAGTTGTTGACAAAGAAAATAAAATGAATATTCTGATAAAGAGAGTTGCTATCACCGCCTTTACTCAGTGAAGGGCAAATAATGCCCCGTCGACGAGTTTGATTGCAGTTGGTATTCAAGAGTAGGTTTATAGTTTAATTAGCGATCAAGTCAATCAGAACTCAATAATTATTTGTGTAATTTCTACTAAACCAGATTTCGGATCCTTATGAAACTATCATACTTTCCAAACCATTGTCAACTTTATTATCCTGTAAACTAATTCGAGTTTAGAATGCCAAACAGTATTGGGACAAGTTATAAAAAAGATTTAGTTGCAATAGGATCTGGACCATGTATCATTGAATTAGGGTATCTAATCCCATACCAGTATTCTGAATTTAGTGTAGCTAATGAACACTTTTAGCTTGTCGAAACTTAGATATTAAGCAAGAAGTTTTTAATCATTTAGCACTTTGATGACGTTGTCAGTGGGGAGGTGTTGGTAAACATTTGTGCATTTTTTTGTGAAATGTCACTTGAAATGTATTAAAAAAAAACAGATAGCAGCGTTAGTTCCGATATTGCCCACGCGCCAAAACTACCCGTAGCGCTAAATGACCCCCTAGATTGTTACCCTAGTGTAAATATTTCTCATATTAATATATTTTCTCCTTTGTTATAGACATACGGTGTAAGAGGGTACTTCAAGGGTGCAGTACCAAGAATGTTGCGTCGCACTTTAATGGCCGCGATGGCGTGGACCGTCTTCGAAGAAATCACCAGAACTATTGGCTTGAAATGAGATTCTATACTTTATTTTTGTATAAAAACTTTTTTGTGATTCCGTTTGAAGGAGATCTTATTGGTAT
Source organism: Agrochola lota (assembly GCA_947364205.1). Taxonomy (NCBI): domain Eukaryota; kingdom Metazoa; phylum Arthropoda; class Insecta; order Lepidoptera; family Noctuidae; genus Agrochola; species Agrochola lota. Next base: position 6,993,476 of record OX376223.1, on the reverse strand, counting down.
GATGTTCCTAGTTTTTGCATCTGCTTAGTTGTATTCGAATATTATATATGCTTTAACTTAGTTTAGTAATATTTGTTTTTAGGGTTAGTAACTTGTGATATTATATACCCTGTATTCGGTTTTATTGTTACCTAATTTACCTGTTGTAGGTATTCGTTTCTTTTTAATTGTTATCCAAGGTATAAGCCTTAGCCGATAGGCCAATTAAATTATATTGTATAGATAATCCAGAATATTTTTGATATTGAAGCTGGTTCTGTTGTGCACAAACTAAAAAGTATTGCTATCCCTATCTAAAAGACGGAGCGAGAAAGTGACAGTGACAGTTTAGAGATGACAAATTAGTTTTATACATGTCAGCTTGATCTGACGTTTTGATAGCCTTTGATAGCATAAAACTACTTCTGCCTTGTGATTATTTTGTTTGCGAGGGAGAATGCAATAATAATGCGTTTGCTTCAGGGTTTAGAAACCCCTTTTTAACCGACTTCCAAAAAGTATGGTTCTATGTTCGTTTGCATTTTTTTTTAAATGTCATTCAACATTTTCGTCAATTGTTGACAGATTCTGAAAATTCTTTTTTCATTTGGTAGAAGAAGCTTGCGCATTTATTAAGTTTGCTTGAATAGTTTTTGAGTTAGCTTCAATAAAACGTATTTTTCGCACTTAGTCTATGTGGATGAATAATAACCTCCTGTCACTGTTATTTACTTAGCAGGTCGAGGTATTTGAATTTGTGACGGGAAGGTGTAGGTACCACAACTAAAAAAATAAAAACATTTTACAAAAAAAAAAAACCTACCCACCGATTATAATTATGTATCTGTATATATTTTACTGTGTGTACATAAATAAATAAATAACTGACTTCCAAAAAAAACACTACAAATCGAAAACTATCTTAAATTTCGGACGTTTTTTTTTGTAAAAAGTTTTTTAAAGTTGTTGCTCTAAGTATAATTACGATGTAAAACTTTTAACCAAGAAAGCAATAATCTGTTACTGCACATAAGGACAAGTGCCATTATATTAAGATACAGTTGTAATATTACAATGTACCTACCTATATTTATTTTATTGAAGAAAATAAATTTTATTTAAATATTATTCCCGCCGTGTCATTGTTTATTAATTTGATAAAGTTCATGCTCAAAGATCTACGACTGGATTAGATGACGAGAATTGAATAAGAAATGATTTGTTTAAATCTATTATTTTAATCTCAACCACATAGCATTGTAGCGGCATCCACATCGCTACATGCAAACTACGCATCAAAAACCTGACGTCACACAAATCCTGCATCGCGCAATTAGAGTTTACCGTGCGATAAACATATATACAAGCTTCCAGACTTCAACCTCTGGGCAGTTGCCTGCCAGACACGACACCCGTCTGGTCGGAGGATCCTCCCTTTTCTATGGTGGATGAGTGAACTTTACACCCTGTTCCTCATACCCCTAAAGCATTAGTAACAGTTACCAACCACATTATTATAACATTTCGCGCCTTGTCTTGGGCGCAAAAAGTGTGATTCATGAACAGAATAATATTGTGACATTACTAGGCCCTGTGCTGTGGGGAGACCACAGCCTGGCGATGATGACATCAAATAAGGCACTACCTCGTCCTTTTCTTACTCGTGTAGACAAATATTACAATATGACGACCGCGTTCTATCTGAAAGCGATCGTCACGCCATACTTTATGTCACTTATTGTTCGGTGAACATAAACGCGTGGTCGCGCCGACAGAGGGCGTTTTCCGAACAAAAACTGCCATATGCTCGCGACGATCGCGTATTAGCGCGGCATTCGCTTTTAAATATAAAGCGGGTTCACGCTCGTTTAAATTAATATGACATAATCAGGTCGCGTTTGTAAGCCAAAATCGTATTTTCAGACGATCGCTTTTAGTTAGGACGCGGGGTTATGGTAACTCTCCAATAATACCATTTAGTTAGAACGCGGCGTTATGGTAACTCTCCAATAATACCATTTAGTTAGGACGCGGGGTTATGACAACTCTCCAATAATACCATTTAGTTAGGACGCGGGGTTACGGTAACTCTCCAATAATACCATTTAGTTACGACGCGGGGTTATGGTAACTCTCCAATAATACCATTTAGTTAGGACGCGGGGTTATGGTAACTCTCCAATAATACCATTGCGAATAACAATAAAACACAAAATAACGAAACTATATTATATTTTACATATTTACAGTTACGTTTGTTATGTATAATTTTCTAATACACTATCATATAAACTCCATGCCCTCATATTTCAGGTTTTCCACCAGAGTATCGTGTAGCAACACCGTGCCATCTGTCATAAATGCAGTTATGTATGTGGCTGTCTTGCCCTCAAACTCTGTGGTCTTCAAAGCCACTATGGCTTCGTCATTCGTTCCCGGTATGAATTTGAACGATGAGAAACCATGCTTTGGCTGGTGCTTTGTTATCTGAAAAGGGATAAAGTTGCTTGATCAATTCATTGCTTAGAAATCGTGTAAGAGCGTAGCATGGTTTTTAATGTGTAACATCTTTCCTCTAACTTTCCTGTAATCAATATCAAAATCAAAAAAATTTAATCCATGGGAGGAAATTCGTGAAAAGGGACGGAAGTGTGTCAGAGCAACCCAGGGAAGCGCGCGCTATTTGATTTGACCAATTAGCGCTCGCGGTGCTAGAGTTGGCCGTCAGAAACGACCTTGACGAAGCCCCGCCCCTTTAATGTTGCTTATTACCAAGGTGAGATATCAGATGCATACACCTCATAATTGCGACTACTGTAAGGCCTGCTCGTTTTTGTATTATATGTAGGTACTGTGAATACGTCTGTTTATGTAACGTGTTATAACGAAGCGTACAAACATTTGTATTTATGGCTGATTATTTATACAACTGAGTAAACATTGATTCGATCCACAGTACTGGAAATCTTATAACGACGTACCTACTACAGTCAACTGCACGGCGAAGGTAACAATTTGATATTGACCTTGATTTGTTCCGTAGCAATAGGGCGCCATCTACACGGGCGAGAGTATCGCGGCGATAGTCACGTCGTGGCTTCAAATTCAATAAAAACTGTAGGAAGCAATTTCCACACGGCGATATCATCGCCGCGAGAATTTGATGGCACGGTGCACAGTGGATCGAAAAAAGGCACTCGAAGACATTGGATCTTAAATTTTAAAGTGTCGATTTTTTGCTTGAAATGGCTTCTAATAGCCAATATTATGCATAAATAGATCATAGGATACAATCAGGTAGGCAACTTGGCAACTTAATTTTTTTTACAAAAATAAATGTGTGAAGTTAATGCTTATATCTCCGGAACGGAGAGAATAACCGTTATATCCTTGCACACGGTAGTTTAACTTATTTATGAAGCGTTTTAAAAAAAAAAACGCAGTAAATCTCGTTACATGAAATGTGTCAAAAAATCATAAATAGATAGTTACATCACCGTGTGGAAGGATTTAACAGCCATTCTCTCCGTTCTGGAGATATAAATATTAGCTCCATATATATTTTTTCAAAAAAAATTAAGTTGCCAAGTTGCCTACCTGATTGTATCCTATGATCTATTTATGCATAATATTGGCTATTAGAAGCCATTTCAAGCAAAAAATCGACACTTTAAAATTTAAGCTGCAATGTCTTCGGGAGCCTTTTTTCGATCCACAGTGCAGCGGCGAGACTATCGCCGCGATCCTCTCGCCCGTGGCAATGGCGCCTAAGAGTTCGTAGTTCAAGTGTGGCTTTTCTGAATGATGCTCCGAGGCTGAGATCTATAGAGCATACTTAGATTTTACTCAAGCTAATTACAGTAAGCGTTAATATGTACCATATTTGTACGAGGTTAATTTTCATATTCGTATGAAACGCTGGATCAAATTCGCTTATACGTACAAATAATGTTCATAATTGAATGAAACTCTTAGTGTTCTTAGCTTGAGTAAAGGACTAAGTTTCTTAGATCTCAGCCTTAGGTCCGAGATGGGTTAATCCAGTCACAGTAAGCCCAGGTACGCACGGGCGATTTTTTCCCGCGGCGATTTTTTTTCGTGCAATGGATGTTCAACAGAGAGAGTTGAAAATCCAGTGCGCAATAAAATCCCGCCGCTATATTTTTACGTCCGTACGAAAGTGGGCTAACAATTTATACTTTAAAACAGTTACCTCAAGAGCATGGATATGTTTAAAATTGGCATCAGCAGTGATCAAGTAGTTGCATCCCATGACTTCGTCTTTTGTCTCATTGTATGGTTCATGACTGCACCTCCTTGGCAGAAAGTGCCATAATTGCTTGGCAGGTGACCATACTCCAGATTCATGGATCATGTAGCCAGGCCATTGGATGCCGATGGAACTTCGGACGGCTTTGTATTGGTTCACCCAGTTTAAATGCTGCACCTGCAAACAAAAAATATTGGTACTGGATCTTCATTCCATATTAAAAGAGATCATTCATTTCATATGCAAGAATGAATTAAGCGCGAATTCTCTCCGAGAAACAAGGGGCAAGTAATAGTAAGACACAAAAATTAAGGCTGTATAAAGAGCAAACTTTGATTTTATTCAAGCTAAGTAAAGTATCTTGTCAAACGATAATAAGCCTTATTCTTATAGGGATAATGTTCATTCTCCTGTTAAATGCTTAATCAAAGTCGCTTAAAGCAATATGCACATTATCTACATAAGAATAAGGTACATTTGTGTTTTTGGGTAGTAAAGTGTAAGTTGTGTCTAACTGACTTTTCTGCTACAGTTTTTGCCCCACTACATTATAAATCAGTTGTAATATTTGAATTTCCCCGCCAGAAACAATACTGATTACCTAACATGATTTATAATTATGATAAATTGTAAAGATAACCTCCGCATCGACAGAATAAACCTTCCTGATAAGAAAAGTACATGTCGTGTTTCACTACCGTATTCTGCAAATACTTATATACTTAATGCAGTATTTTAAACAAATATGATAACTTTTCCTGTTTACCTATTTTATTTATTTAAGTTTTACTGTTGCTAAGTGTTTATATGTATTCTTGTAAAGAATACATGTAATAAAATGTCGAAATGCTAACAATTTCTTGTAACTTCCTACAATTTCATACAAAAAGTGTATGAAATTTTAATTCACTTAAATAAGTAATAACTTATTTCATACTAAATTATTTCACAAAAACTTACATAGATTAATGTGAATTGTGTCTTCTATATTATCTAGAAACAGACAATTTCAATTCATTGTATAAGACCCATTTATTTTAACAATTAATTTTGTAATTAGTTTGAATAATCTTACTTCTCCGTGTATGTTGATCGCTTTCACCCACATGGGGTCATTGGTTTGGAACTCCCCGCTGGCTGTCGTCCATTCTTTGCCCATTGACCCGACATACAAAATGTCATCCTTGATGGTTGCCCATTCGGACTTAAATCCTTTTTCGACTTTGCCATTACCATCTGGTAAAATCACCCAGGGTACTATTTTATTGTTATCTATTTCAAACACCTGCAACACAATAAAAACAGCTATTTATTTCTTGTCATAAAACGTTTAGAAATGCTGTTTTGATAGTATTATTTTACTTTGAACTATTTTTGTTAAATGTACTAAATAATACAAAAATTCTCTGTTGTTCAATATAAAAAAAAACTAAATTCAAAAGTCATTTATTCAAACTAGGCTGAGGATCAGCACTTTTCAAACGTCAAAATTACATAAGACAGAAACGCCCACCCTTCACCACTTCCTAGTGCATTAGCTGGGAAGAAGTGGCGCAACAAACTCCCCAGCAGCACAGCTGTCTGTTCAGTTAGAACAAAAAAAAAAAATATAGTAGATAAATAACAGAATACATCATTTTATAATGTGGGAGAGCATAATTAACTTTAACGTCCAATGTGAATTTCATAAATAGGTATGAGTAGGAAACGAAATTTATGGCATAACAATGTCCTTACCATTCCTGATCGGTCATCAAAAGTGAACAATCTTCCATCATACACTATTAACTCAGACAGCTCCATGCCTCTTCCCTTGTGTGAGTATGTTGAAGACAAGAGTGTGGGCTCTCGTATATCCCATGACACTTGCACAGACTTCTTGACAAGATGGTAATTGAGTTGTCCTTTCTTAAAATAACTTATGTATGTGTGTTTATTACTACTGCTTTTAGAATTGGTGTCCAAGTCCGCTACTATCCCAATCCTGAATGTGACTAAATCGCCATCAACCAACGGTTTCGTCAGCGGATAAGTCGTGTTGTATGGCCGCACTGAACTAGCCCATCTCTGGACACTGACTGGCTGGCTGCTTGTCCACCAATTATAATAACACAACACCAGAAGAAATGTTCCTATTAACACAGTTAATAACACGAATTGTGGCTGAACCCTCACAGCGTTCCCGACCCTGTACGTGGCTGGAGTGCGCAGCGCTTTGCGCCAGTCACGAAGGGTACCTTTCATTTTACGATCTTCAGACTCGTAGTACTCGTTCATAATAAATATAATTATAACATGTTAAATTCCCTTAAATTGACTTTCGATATTATAATATGACTAGTGGAATCGAATAATATATAAATTAGTAAACGTGTTAATATCACCAAAAATTAGTGCTAAATAATATCACTGGTTGATTTCACTAATTGTTTTATAAAAACCCTTGGTAAATGTAACAGCTTAACACTTTTAGCTAGACTTAATGATATCCCCAACGTGTTATGGTTTAGAATATGGTTCATTTTGAATAAAACAAATTTTACATAATTTTATTGCTGATTTTAATTCGTATCACACACTGCATGGTTACTGACAATAATGACGTTTGATAATGATGACATTTATTTGACACATTGACAACTTTTAATCATTTCTCGACCTTGAATGAAATAGTCATGTCCAATAAAATAATAATAATACTAACTTTACGAAAAATAGTATTATTATTTATTAAGTTGATCTAAGATTGCAAAATGATACCTAATCATTGAAATTATACTGAACGTAGGTATATAACAAACTTACTTATATGCTTATGGATTTTCATCATCGCAATATCAGTCCAGCTAGTTTTAGATAAACTAAAATCAGAGTTGTTCAAGTTCAACAAATGGTTAGGCAACTAATAAATTTTTATTACTATGTCTTAATGTTACCAATGTTAGGAAATTTGAATGCCTTACAAATACCCATTGTTTGTTTTTTACATCTGTTTAAGTATCTTGATAGCTCCCTTGTTTTGTTTCCAAAAACAGAAATACATAAAATTTTATTTTGGTTAAGTCCAAAATTCACTATTCGTGCCTAAAATTATCACTTTTACATAAAAAATTAAATTAAAAATAAATTATTATTTTTAAATAAAATTAATAACAAAAATGACTATATTATTGAATTTACAGTTATCAGAACTCCTCATTTGCACACGTGATCTAAATCGCCATATTCACCATCCATCTTGCTGTACGCCGAGGTGTGGAGCCTGGGGCAACCAAGATGTGGCGGCACCGATTTTTGTTTATGGACCAGACGAAAAAAAAACATCGTTTTCAATCATTTATGGTATGATAATAAGTACACACAGCTACACATCAAGCTATACATTTCCAGTTTATGCTGATCTCACATTGTATAGGATTTCAGTACAATGCGAGGTCAGCTTATACTGGAAATGTATAGCTTGATGTGTAGTCGTGCGTACTAAAAATATATAAAAGAAAAAAAGATAAATTTTAGGCAAATGTAACTTTGCGAGCTTGTTTCGTTGAAAAATCATTGATAATTTCGGTGAAATCCAGTTCTCGGAATAATTATGGATAACTTTTAAGGCGGTTCTGTGTCATTATCATTATAGTCTGAAGTAATTTTTTTTATAATTTCATCTTCGAAAATGAGCATTCTCCAGTGCAGTTCGACGCCATCAACACCAAGTACATTCTCAACGTAAATTTGAACATTTGGAAATGTAGCTCTGAATTTTCGAGTATTTGCTAATAGAAGATTTCCTTTTATTGATCTTTTTGATAATCGTTTTTATGCAAAACAGTAAATTTAGCGTATTGGACCAACTAAACTTTTGTTATTATCAAAAAAAAAAAAAAATTGTGGAGGCCCCAATTTTGTGGAGGCCCGGGGCCATGGCCCCTGTTGCCCTGCCTTAAATTCGGCCCTGTGTACGTCCGCATTAGCCCAAGTTCGCACGGAAGTAAAAATATCGCGGCGGGAATTTAACGCACACTGGTTTTTCAACTCTCAGTCTTTCTCGGTCTTTCCAACCGAGCATTGAGAAAAAACACTGTTGGATTTTCAACTTTCGACACAAAGCATAGCGTTGAAAATCCAGGGTATGAAAACAAATTCCCGCGGGAAAATATCACCCGTGCGAACCTGTTATATAATTACGGCACAAACGATTTAGCTAATCTGTTTCATTTTGACAGTTCAACAACATTCATTGCGTTATTTACGTTGTCGAGCAGATTTTTTTTACGAAATTATGAAGCAATGGGTTAGAAATCTGTTTCAAAACGATTCAGATTCTGATTAATCTTATATCCATCTGCATGAGTGGTCTGAAAATCGAGCTCCATACTCATAGAAACTAAAAGTCAGGCATATAAAATAAAATAAATGTAATGTCTCTGGTATAACCACGTACGTGGTAATCATATCAAAGATTTGAAAAATCATAAACGAAAATATAAAATTTCAAAAATTTACTTCGCGCAATGCGGCACCCCAAGGGCCATGAATTGGATGTCATCTTGATCGCCGTTTATGGTACAATAGACGTGTGAGCACCAGCCCTTAAGTACGTTTCATAAAAAAAAAATATCATAAGTGCTTTTTCCCATTTCTCACGCGTGGAGCTACTAATACCATCCATACGTTCATAATATTATGTAAAGGGAGATTACCAGAGACATCACATAAAAAAAAGTTAATGTACTTTTTTTTAAAGAAATTACACACTTAAGAATTAAGTTAAGTTTTAAGTATGGAGCTTGATTTTCAGACCACCCTGCGACTCTCGCGGCGGTGGAGCCGCTTGCTGGATGCTGAATTGCGTTGGGTAAATCCAGCAAGCAATTAATAATAATTATGACGAACCTCAAGCCTCTTTCGTCGTGCATCGTGCGTGGCCTTGGTGGCATGTACAGCAAGATGGATGGTGAATATGGCGGTTTAGGGCTACGCAACAAATAAAATTATTACATTTTCATTTTAGTCGATTTTCTGTTGATTGACCAGAGCATGATATTTATTTTTAATCTGTATAACTATATTTACTTTTTTTTAAAGAGTAACATATAGCTTGCATTCTCGCAGGGGGGCACACTTAGGACTGTCATCAATTTCCATAGACGAAAGCGACATCTGAAGTTTGGTGGGATAAACAAACTTGGCAGCCATTTTGTCTTGTTTGTCAAATTGTCAAACAAATGTCATAGCCGTAGCGTAGCGTAGCCGCCATGGCGCCATTGTCAAGTCAACTCCGGCTTTCCCAACGTTGATTGATACGCTTCCCGAGTTATTTCTCAGTTGTTTCAGTTATTTCTGTTTCAATTGTTACTTGTAACTGTTATTTGTTTAATTGTTACTTGTTGCTGTTATTTGTTTTGTTTTCATTTCATAATATTGTTATCACTTTGTTTTTCGTTGGTCATTTTTGTTGTTTTGTTCAAAGATTTAAATCGATTGAAATCTTTGGTTTTTGTTATCATGAGTGAACTCCGAAGAAAATATTGTATTTTTGGCTGTGATGCTTTAGGTAAGTGTTTATTACCGTACCGTACCATATTACCTTTAATATAAGCAAGAAAAAGTTTTAAGTATGTTATTCCATCATTTCATTTTATTTAGCCATATTCTGATATTCATGTATTTCGTTCCATTTTCAGTTACCTACGGTGTACCCCTTCACCGGTTCCCAAACCCTGACAACCGTCCGGATTTGTTCGCTGCTTGGATAGCGGCTGTTGGCAGCAAGGTTAGAGAAAATGACCGTACGAAGATATATAAGAACAAAAGAGTATGTGATCACCATTTTGATCCCACATTCAAGACAACTGGAGGTCATCTTATTTGTTCAGCAATACCAACAGTTAATTTGAATCGTAAGTAAAATAAGATCAATATTTGCGACAGAACAACACTTATAACAAATTTATTCAGATTAGCAATCAATTGGTTGTGCTCGTCAAATAACTAACATAAAAGTAAAAACAACTATTTAATATGGCAATGTTATGTTACAGGTGTTCAGCAAACAATCAGTACCTTTGTGGAGACAGACCATAGCTACTGTGGACCTAGAAGACAATCTGGTCATGCCACACCTCTGACTGATATCACCAACTTGCCTGGGTTATCAGTTCAAACCAAACACCTAGCTGATCCGTCCAGAGCTGGACCTTCAACTGGTGTTGATTCTACAGAATTCCCCGGGCCATCTGGATCTACCTGTTTGACATCACGTGAAGAGTACCATGATCGCACACCCTTGACAAAATTTGATCCAGGTACTTTGTTTTTTTTTATCACTAATATTATAAATATGAACTGGTCTGTCTGTTTATTATATATTCACACAGCACTATCTAATTGGTTTAATTTATCTTTTGCATATACTAGCTCTTTTCCCATCAGTGGGATGTTTTAGGCTGTTCATCCATTTAACATGATGTGTAATGTTAACTTTATCCAAACTCCATCAATCTGCCTTTTCCCAATTGTTGGGATCGGCTTCCAGTCTAACCAGATGCAGCTGAATACTAGTATTTTACATAGTGTCTGCCTAGCTGACCTTCACAACCCAGTTACTGGGTTACACAATACCCCTTCGTAAGACTGGTTGTCAGTTTTGGGCTTCTGATTATCCATATATATTTGGGATAGCCAGGACCGACTGCTTAACGTGCTGTTCGGGGCATGGACGAGTCTCGGTATAAAATGGATGGTTACCCATCTACGAATCAACCGCGCCAAGCGTAGCTTAACCTTTGATTGATCGACCTGTGCGGCTGTTTCTTAGCCACGACACTCTCGAGCTTGAGTTTATCCAAACTCACAAAGTTTGAAATATGTATGTATAATAAAAGTGGAAGGCGGGCGGGCGGGCTTAGCATGGTCAGAAACAGCACAAAATATATAAGTTTGAAAGGTAAAAAGGGAGGCCTTTGGTCAGCACTGGGACATACGATAGGCTACAAAAAAACGACCAACTTTTTATTTAAAGATTAACTTACCATCCATTACATATTTCATAGAATTTAGAAAATGTTTAGTCCCTTTGTGAGCAATTTTATCTAATATACCTGAACATCATAAGTATGTATGTATGTTTTTAAATTTAATTTTTCAGGTAAAACTTTCGAGTATCTGCAGAAAAAGGCTGAAAAGAAGTGTGCCAGAACAGCAAGACAAATGCAAAATGAGATAAGGAGATTGCGCCAAAAACTTAAAAGTTACAAGTTGCGCATTAAGCAAATTAAAAAACAAACTGCTGACAGGGATTTTGAGAAATTATCTCAAAACATGACTGAGTCAGCTAAATTGTTTACTCGAATGCAGTGCATAGAAGGACGGAAGAAAAAGAAGGGACATAGATTTACTCAGGAAGAAAAGATTTTATCGCTTTCAATTTTTAAGAAAAGCCCTAAGGCCTACAAGTTAATGTGCAAACATTTCACACTACCGTCAAAAAAAGTCCTGAAGTCATTGCTTGCCAAGTAAAATTGACTCCAGGCATAAATCAAATTGTTTTTAAGGAGTTAAAGTCCACAGTGTCGAAAATGTTGCAACAAGATCGTCTGTCTACATTAGTATTTGATGAAATGTCCATATCTCCCCACATCCATTACAATGTGTACACCCACGATCTTGTAGGTTTTGAAAACTATGGCAATTGTAAGACAAAATATTGCCAATCATGTTTTGGTGTTCATGGTCAAAGGTGTGAGGAAAAATTACAAACAACCAGTAGCTTATTACTTTACGCAAACTTTAAAATCATCAAAATTTAAAGAAATTTTAGTAGATGTTATAGCTAAAGTACAAGCTACTGGTCTAAAGATAATCGCAACTGTATACGATCAAAGCTCGGCTAATGTAAGCACTATAAATAGCTTAATCTCCGAAGCCAAAACTGCATATTTCCATGCAGGAAAAGAATGGCGAAAGGAGATAATTTATGTAAACAATCATGATATAACCCTGCTGTTTGATGTTTTCCCACTTGTTAAAAGGAATTAGAAATAATATAAAGAAATGCATTACATGCACGAAAATGTATTAAAAATAGTAAAGTGGGAATACTTTCAGCGGGTTTTTGAAGCCGATAAATCGCGTGGAGAACTGAGTATGCTGCACAAGTTGACCAATGAACACTTAGATCCCGGCAAAATAAAAAAAAATTGAGTTAAAAATGTGGCTCAAGTAATAAGTTTTAGTATGGCAGTTGCTACAGATATTGTAGTAGAAAGAGGATATTGTCCCTCAGAATGTCGGGATCTAATACCGTTTGTTATAATAATTGATAAGTTATTTGACTCATTTAACGCGTCATCTTTTACGCCGCCAAATGGTAAAATATACAGAGCTGCTGTAAAGCGAAATTCTCCTCATCACGAGTTATGGCAAGATGCTTTAAAAATGTTAAAAAAAGCCAAATTTATGGTTAAAAAAAGTGATGAGGAGAAAATCGAGAAGTCTGTACCAACTTTAAATAATTTCATACGAACAATCGAAGGTTTTAAATCAATTTGGCAATTATTATCAAAAAAATATTCCTTTGACGCATTGCTGACACGCAATTTTAACCAAGACCCACTCGAAAATTTCTTTGGAAGTGTCCGAAGTTTGGGTGCTCGAAATATTATGCCCAACTGTGTGGGATTTGAGGGAGCATTTAAAACTTTATTGCTAAATAATTTTAGCACAAATCATTCAATAGACGCCAATTGCGAAGAGGATTCCAACGAATGTTTGCAATCCCTCTCATTTTTTCTTAAAAATAAGGAAAAAAAGTAATGCTCCCCTGCAATCCCAAAGTATTGTAATTGATCAGCCTCTGAATGTTATGCAAAATACAAGAAATATTTCTGATTCAGGGGCTGATCAAAGAACTTATGTCTGTGGGTGGGCCATAACGAAGTGTCTACAAAAAGTCGTCAAAGGTTGTAAAAATTGTAAAAGCAAGCTACTAGGCAATTCGGACAATGAAATGTACAAATACATACGTGCCAGAGAGTATAGCGAAAATAAAAAGTGGCTTTGCTATCCCTCCGACTGCCTAGTAGCTTGTTTTCAGGAAATACAAGAAACAACCGTTGCATTTTTAAATAATAATTGCCACAAAACGAATATAAAAGAACGAATAAAAACCTTCATTGATCTATTCACCGACTTTAGTTTCATAGATTGTGAGATACACAAAGAAAAACTTATACAATGTTTTGTTGATACAACAATACATGTAATTATTTATAGTTGGTGCAATTGTATTAATAGGATACTAGAAGGTAAAATCACCTACGAAGGTGAGGATGTCACAAAAAAAGCAGCTCAAATATATTATAATAAATAAAAAACGAATAAATATTAATTTGTCTGATAATCATTTTTCATTTCATTATTCTGTACTTCACTGATTATGACCCTAATACAGATTCTCTATACAGATTGTCCTGATTTCTCAGTTTGTTACTTTTGTCTTCGACAGCGAAGCCAGAGTTCTTTCTTAATATGAGAAAAATACTAGGACAAAAAGTTGAATGAGATGTCTGTAAATTGAATTAGAGTAAATCCTCATAATAAATATGCATATCTAGGTATGTAAGGTGTATAATAATCTAACTAGTCTGTGTGTATAATAGAGCCTTAGTTCACCCACCAAACTCAAGGTGGCAGCACTTTCCATATATGCAATGTTTACCACAGAGTTGTTACTCTTTCTCTATATAGTTACTTTACTCTTTGCATTCTCGATAGCTGTATTGATAATAGACGAGGACGGTAAGGAGTGGCAACGGGCGATGGAATTAGCATGTACTTTACGGTACAAGAACTACAGCTAGAATGCGTCTTAACTTTTATAAAGATGCTGTCGCATAATCGTGGTCTATAGAATTGTAAACTTCGATACATTTACTTTTGTATTTCATGGCTGTTAGTTACCCATAGAAAATCTCACTGCTTGTTACATAGCATAAACATCACGCCTTTAATCGCCGAAGGGTTAGGCAGACAGAGCTGTAGTTATAGTACCTACATCCAAATTTCTCCAGTTATGTTTACATCCCATGTTATTAAGGGGCGAGGACAAATCCAGATTCGGACTGCTACTGTCGCTTGTTGATAGCTGGAATTCTGAAAAAAAAAACCCATCAACTCTTATCCAAGTCTAGCAATACTAAAATCACTACAACTTATTTTTCAAACGGTATTATTACATATAATCACTCAAATGAGGTGTAAGCATAGATATATTAGACGTTTATTATTAATAATAAATCTATGGGATTAGTTATAACAAGCGCCCGAGGTGCGCGCTCAGTACGATGCGTTTTGGAAACGCAACAAGATTAACATTTTGTTGTAACTTTTGAACCCTCAACATACTCAGTATAACTATGTTTCTTCTTTCTGATGCACAGAAAACGACAAGGAAAAATAGTAAAAAGGGAACTTGCGTCCACGCGTTGAGGGCGTTCTAAGGGCGCCTTTGGTCGGCAGCGCTTGTTCGTTACATAGAAATTCATACAATTCTAATATGTGCCCAAAATGCGTACGTCCGGTGCCTGTTATAACTACTTATAACTAAGGCCTTAGGGTTTATGTACCCACATTGCTGCTACAAGGACCTTTGCTGCTCGAATGAAGTTGACAGGGGGGCGCTGTTGGTTAACATTTGTAACTTGAAATCTACGCTTGAAATGTATTCAAGAAACTAGATGACGGCGTTAGTTCTTATTTTGGCCACGGGCCAAAAAACTTTGTAGCGCTATAGGTGTGACGGACGATGCCGACGGTCAGACAGACAGAGAGACAGACGAAGTCGTACCATACCATAACCGGTATGGTTTCGGTCGGCACGAGTGCGTTAACAGTACGTAACCGGTTAAAGCTACGGTTTCCTAGAAGAGGTTTTTGAGAGGTTGAAGTTAAAGAAAAAAAACATGATTTAAAAAAGCAATGTTAAAAGATGATATGATTAAATATTCATATCATCTTTCAACAATTTTAATTTTATTTTATTATATCTGTTTATTTTAATAGATATTAGAAAAACGTTGCCAAGTTTTCTTTAGTTTTATTTTTTATATTGTATGTGACCAATAATTTTATGTAAAATTTATGTGAGTAGGTATAAGGTATTATATTAATAAATGGTGTTAGTTTCTTTATGACTTTCCATGATTGATTCTTTCTTTTTTTTACTGCGGTTTACAAAACTTATTTTGAATTCTTCTATTTTGTACAAGAAGAATATTATGGTACCCTACCAAATTGCTCCTATACAAATAGTGAAAATGCATTTTCTCTTCAAGCATTGGCATTTAGAACAACCGAGGTTAAGTGAAATGTTAATAAAAATATAGTAAAAATACTTGGTCTAATTTGTATTAATCTATGACGATGAGCCTAGTCAATAAAGCCGAAAATACTGAGCTCTCAGTTCAAACTTTTTAAGGCTTGTGCAGACTAGCGCGACTTGTCGCGCGACGTGACGCCGCCGCCGGTTACTGTTATACCGTACAATTTTCTTAGAAATTGCATTGTTTGAGTCGCGTCGCGCTACAAGTCGTGCTGGTCTGCACAAGCCTTTAAGAAAATTCGACTTTCATTTAATTTTCAACCAATAACTTTTGAGACATTATTTCGTTTTAACTAATTCACAGAGACGTTCAACTTTAAGGTATAAAAGGCACATTTATGTATTTCTACAGTTAAACTCATGTTTTGAAGATTCCTTAGTATAGAATGAGGGACCCAGTTAAACCGTCATAAATCTGTAACGTCATATTCTAGCAAGTTGGAAATTACTTAAAAGATTAAAGAATATCTGAACTAATATCTATAATAAAAATTATTGACCCAGAGATAGTACTTCATGCGATTTACGCTATGCCTCTTTATGCAAGCGTCTGGACTAAGAGCCTAAGCCATTTGTTAATAAAAGTTTTAATTTATGTTTATGAAAAGTTTTTACTTTTTTAAACTAATTTCCTTAAAGGTCTCAACTTGTTTCGCAAGATAAAAAAAATGGTCTCTCCTTCCAGATGCACATCGTTAGACGTTGTCAAATTCAAACAATTAGCCCATGTTTCAGCGACTTTAGTAGTAGTCGGTAGTTTACTGCTGCTTATCCTCAAAGATTTAAGTAGGCTTTGTTACAGGCTTTATGAAATATACTCGTACATAAGTAAGAGTATAGATAAGACCTAGGGTATCTTTTCTGAACTTTATCAAGGCCGCATTTACGAGTTCTTTTCGCTAGCTGTTTAGGTATAGGTTCCTACAGTCGATTAACTGCCTCTTTTGGGCTCGTAGTCGCAAGCACGACTGCTAAGCGAAAGTGTTATTGGGTTTTTCGATTAGGAATTTCTCAGGAGCAGCCCGGAGTTTGGAAGCGGGTCGTGTGACATTCCTCTGCCTTGGAAAGTACATAAAGTCGTAGGTCCTGCGCCTGATCTCTGTCTGGTCGTGTCGGATTGCCGTCTCATCGGACTGTGGGAGTGAGGGAAGAAGGAGTGCGCCTGAGTTTGCGTACACGCTTGTGCACTATAATATCTCCTGTGTACGTCTCTGTTAAGATGGCCGCCGCGACTGAAATGCGGTTGGGAGGATATTATGTACAGTCGACTGCACGTCGGTGGCTAACCTAACCTAACACTTTGATAATGTGCTGGCTTTAGCTTAGTAGGTAGGTACCTACATATATTTAATAGTACTATTGCAACGGCGGCGATGCTGACTATGACGCTGCAAAACCATATGCATCCTGGGTCGTAGCATATCGGCTTGTTGTCCACGGGGTGTTGAATGGACGCAAGAAGACGTCTCACCCGGGGTCTCGCTGGTCTTCTGTTGAATAAGAAAGGTTAAAAGTGTTTATGACACTTACAACATAACGTACCCAGTACCCACGAAACTGTTTATAATATTTCGTAACAAACACATATGGCGTTGTCCTAATAGATTTGTCACTCACTGGACGCCGCGCGCCGGTCAGACATCAGCGCCGTTGACATCTACAACGTCAAGGCAAATGCAAATGCTACAAGCATCGCGCTTTGGGAGGCGGCCGTGAACGCAATGCCAATTATTACTGAATTAATAAATAAATTGAGTTGAATTGAATTACACATAAAAAAAGAAGTCATGGTAGGTGCAATGGAGTAATGAATGAATGAATAGTCAAAAAAAATCTTACCTCACCAAGGCGTGATACCAACATCTTAGTTTTTAGGGTTCCGTAGTTTACTACGGAACCCTTTTTTTAGGGTACCACCCCTACACGTAAAGTGGAGACATTTTTTTTTTCTCGCGTATTCCATTGTTTGGGGTGTCGTTGGAAAGGTCGTTCAAAAATTTTGTGGGTATTTCAATATAATTTTTCAATTCAAGAGTCCGTTTGCAAAATATTAAGCTTTAAAATAATAATTTTTGTTAGTCATGTGCCCCCTGCTAGCTAAATGGTTATATTTGGTGGTATACAGGGTAGCAGGGACATCGACGCGAAGCCGGCTAACATGGATTCAGTACATGATTCTGAACCCCCCTGCGTTGAAATTTTTCGCCGATTATAAAAAAAAAAATCTGCTGTTTCATAGAAAAGTGCCTACGCGGTCAAAATGTATGGAACAACTGTTTTTTTTTTTAATAACCGACGAAACATTTCAACGCAGGGGGTTCAGAATCATGTACTGAATCCATGGTAGCCGGCTTCGCGTCGATGTCCCGGACACCCCGTATATAACGAAGTTAAAAGGAAAACTATCACAACTTAGTAGGCTTTACAGGTTAACGAGTAATAATCGACCAACTTAAATTTGGAGTTTGAAAAACATGATCGTCCATACATTGCGTATGGTATAACATATTTTTCAACTACATTGTTAAGTTTGTTCAAATAAATTCATCCCAAATACGGAACCCTTCACTGTGCGTGATCCGACACGCACTTGGTCGGTTTTTATCTTAATTCTTCAGGTTTCTGCTTAAGTAAATAGACAAAGCAACTCCTATTTCTGCATGAACTGTCACCAAATGAAATCTAACCTATCCGAAGTGCTAGGTACGATTTTCGAGCTCGCTTCGCTTACTCCGGCATGCAAGCTATCATGTACCTAGGTTTTAAATAATCAATCATGTGAGTTTTCAAAGTAATCTGAGTCAAGTAGGAACCAGGCTGTAACACGAGGAAAAGAACGTCTTTTTAGACCTATAAACATTGATTTGGCTAGTTTTGTATCCAGAAAAAAACATTGATTTGTCTAGTTTTGTATCCAGAAAAACTATTTTGTAAAAGTACCTACTGTTTTGTATGATCTCTTAAACTTAAGAACCTAAAAACAAACCAAGTTCTAGTAAGAGACCCCTTACTATATTATAATTTGCTACCGGCCCCGCGCCGTTTGGATGACGAGTGGGGAGGCCTTTGCCCAGCTGTGGGACACAACAAGGCATACTAGGCATGTACTTACGCAGGATTGGGTTCTCTAATTGCCATCAAGGCTTGTAGTAGCCAGGTGCCATCTGAATTATCAGTTATGTATCTGAAAAGCCACATTGATATTTACAGCATTTTGCTTTATGGTCAGCTAATTTATTAATGAAACGAATGAAAAACTTATGATATATTTTATAACAATGGTTTTTTGTTGAGGGTCGCGCAATTTTATTTTCTATTAGTCAAACTATACTTACTTTTTCCTATGGTCGTTTTTATTAGGTTATGCATTTTAAATTTATCTTAAAATACTTATAACATTTCTTTTTTACATTATCTTTCATTTTCAATAAAATTTTGATCTTCTGTCGAAATGTCAAATATACCTCTCAGAGCTACTGACATTTTTATTTCAAAGATGGATGCAGATAAAAAACATATCTATTGTCTATGGGTAAGACCAGGTATGGTTGTCTCACGGGTTGGGTGTCACAGCGCAGTGGTCATACCAGTAAACTTAAGGAACAAATACGGAAATTGATCGGCTTCGAAGAATCGCGAAGGCTACACCTCCCATCCCCACTTCATTTCAGTTCGCTCACTTCATTTATAAATAAAAAAAAATTAAAAAAACATTTATTTCAGGTACCACATAACCCATATTAGAAATCATACACAAATAAACAACCTCAACACAAATTAAATAATTAAAATTCATAATCTATCAATCATCATAATTAGCTCATATTCATTCATTACAGTAGTCTCTTACGTGCAACACTCTATTATGTAACTTGTCTGTCACAGCTACTGCTTGCTTGCTGCTTGTTTATTTTGTTAAATATATAGCCCATGATATCGTTATACAGTTTTATAAATTCGATTAGATATTTTTAAGGTTATTTTCTAAAACATGTTTTGGGGTACGTTGTCTCAGCTTGACCGCTAGTTAGCACACCTGTGCGAGCTTATAAATAATACTAGCCTGTTATTGTCCCACTGTAGGGCAAAGGCCTCTTCTCATACAGAGAAGGCACGAGCATTGATCGCCACGCTTGCTCAAGACGGGTTGGCGATTTCAGACTTATAATAACTACAAGTTCAGGTTTCCTACCGGTGTTTTCCTTCACCGATGTCAGTAATGTCTAAGATAAACTCAGAAAGCTTAACTTATAACATTTGGCAAAATTGTGATTCTGAATATTTTGAACCATTAAGACGAGGATTTTTTAGTCTGACTTAAGGTGACGTTAACCGACTTTTAATGATGTTTTTAGTGAAGATCACCTCTAAACGAGTAGTGTTAATTATTTTCAACAAAAAAAAGTTAAATTAGAGCATTTTCTTAATAACTTAATATAGGAATATTTTAGATTATTACATAGTGAAATTAATTTCTAAAGTTATGTCTAGCACGGATAAAAACTGAACATCACACAAAATCTATCAAGCATATTTTTTTGAAACCTGCACCATTTTAAAGATAATTTAATTATTGATATTTTAGTATACGTGTTTTATTAAAATACTTTTTTTATGTATAATAAATTAATAATGTGTCTAATTTGGAATAGCGCTCCTTGATGGGCGAGTCTTATTACTGGCTGGACGTACGGCGCATTGCGTGAGCTCAGTACAGAACACGTAAGCTACCCACTCAAGGTCACTCCCATATATCTGCTTCTTAATATAATATCGTTAGCTTAAGAGTGTTTATTCTGAAAGTGGGTTACGTCGCAAATAGATGTCAAATATTTCGCTGTTTTGATTAATTTGGCAATATTACTGTATGGAAATACGAAATGTGGCTAACTAGTTAACTAGAATATTAATGAATTGCAATTATAACACTGAATTTAATGTTGTAACCTTTTTTGGTTTAAAAACGGCATTTGGAAAGTTTCCAAATACTTATTTTACATCATAAATTAATTATTCGGTGTTACGGTATTAATTGTTGCATTTCATAATCAATATTTTAGTTCACTAGTTAGCCACATTTCATATTTCCATACAGTAATATTGCCAAATTAATCAAAACAGGTAAATATTTGATAGCTATTTGCGACGTTGCACACTTTTAGGATAAGCGTTCTTAAGTACTTTTATTTAAAGAATATTGCGTCTAATGACTATGATATTTTTGTTGTTTTCGTTATCAGATTTCTAATTTTGTTATTTACATGGAAGTTATTCACTTAAAGCTAATTTTGATGACTATTCTTTTTCATAATGAATGAGATATTTTACGTTATTTTTTTGGGGACCAGTTCAACATTGTATTTTTAATAAAAATACTAATTTGATTTAAATAAGTGTTTTATTTTAATTTCCCACACTTGATTTACTATGTGATTACCTACCCCTGTAACAACCATCCCTGACACGGGTTTAAAAGTCACACTTTTCTTTTTCTCAAAAATTTTATATTTCCTCAATGGATATTGTTAAAGTCAACAAGTATTAATTTATTTTTGAACTAAATTGGATACACTGTCCATTGATATACAGGGTGTTCGGGAGACGGTTGATCATACGAAAAAGGCGGATCAGTGGGGCCGTCTGCTACGTGTTTAGGCCCAATAACAAGATCCAGGCCACACAGATTTTCTTTAATGATTTTTAAAAATTTAAACGAAATTCGTCGTTGCTCAAACTTGAAACGTCTATAATTTCATTTAAAAATAACGAAACCGGCAACATTAATTTTAATTTTTTTCTAGAATAATTGTAGCATCTAAAATGTAAAAAAAAAATTGGTTTGTATATAATTAATTTCACTTTTCGCAAATGTAAAGTTCTGTGAAAAAAGCCCCAGGCAGTTAAAATTGGCGAATTGTTCTAGTTGTTTTAAATAAAAAAATGTTGCCAGTTTTGTTATTTTTAAGTTAAATTATTGACGTTTGAAGCTGGAGCAACGAGGAATTTCGATTAAAATTACAAAAAATCATTTAAAAAAATCCTTGTGGCCTGGGTCTTGTTATTGGGCCAAAACATGTAGCAGACGGCTCCACGGATCCGTCATTTTCGTATGTTCAACCGTCTGCTGAACATTCTGTATAAAATTCATTGCCACACCAAGAATGTAGGCAGTAAAAAATCAATACAAGGTAAATATGACTTCCAACTCCGGTCTCCCCTACTACCTACCATAGCTCAGTAAAGTAGCGCTGCAAGGTTCGTGGTAGCAGGGATATTTCGATCGATAAAGATCCCCATTGCATAGAAAAGTGCTCACAACCGGAAAAGGGACGTGTGTACCTCTATCATATTGGACATTTCAGTGGGTGGGTACCTATATTAATATTAATCTTTACAAGTTAAAGTCGGTGCGAATGCTAAATGATTAATTAAGTAGGTACTTACCCACTTTTGTGGTGTTGAAGCCTCCGGAATCGCACTGCGGACTCCGGGCGGATGTTTAGCTCAACGCCGAAGAAGTCAGAAATATAAATTGGTAGTCTAACATTTCTGCCAAATAGTTTAGTTTAATTTATTTCAATTACATTTTTTGTGCAGGATGTCCGTAGCCCGTCCGTGAGAGTAATGACTTTTGAATTTCTTTATTCAGTGAAAGCTAAAATATTTTTATCATTAAAAAAAAAGACTGTCAAGGTATTTATTTATTTGTATGTATGTTTATGTCCCGTAAGATTGTGAGAACCATTTGTAATTTATAATACTTTCTGTAATTTTGTGTAAGTTTCATTAGATTAAAAACTGTCGAAAAAATTGTGATGTGGGTGAAATGGATTAGGTTAGGGTAGGACTGTGCACAACCGCGCGCCTTTTTATTTAATTTACTGCTCAGATTTTACTGCTGAACTTGTTATTAAACATGCACTTTGTGTGATTTTTTATGTAAGTATCAAAACTGCAATAAACAACTGCTGCCGCTAAAAACTCAAATAAAACATGTATTTTAATTTCCTCATTGGGGATTTCTGGATATTATGTTTTCGATACCAGTTTTCCCTCCTAAGGGTGATTATTAGGGGAGAATTCAAGAGGTTCTTTTCTTAGATTTCACTCACCCCCCCCCCCCCCTAAGGGGGATTTTCAGGGGGGATTTGTTTATTTATTTATTAATCACCAACTTGCAATAACAGTAGTAAGACACCAAACATACAAATTATAGCCTAATAAGAGACAATCATGAAATTAAAATAAGACAAAACTAAATTTACTCGCAATTATACAAAATTAATTAGAATTATACAAAATTAAATAGGATTAAACAAATAAAATAGAACTATACAAAATTAAATTAAATAGAATTAGGATGGAATATTAATAGTGTTCAATTAAAATTAGTATACAAATATCAATATATAGCAGCTTTGGTTTTAAAAATCGAATGCAATGAGATAGTACTAGGTGCAGCTATGGACTCAAGGTAACGTGTAATAATAATTTGTGGAATAAGTCGTCATTTAGTTGAACCATTTAGGAGCTAACGCCGGTTTATTAATTACGTCATATTACGTCATAAACATACATCCAGGTGGCGCCACTGCCACGGTAAACAACAGCTCCGTATAAAAAAAATCATAAAAATTGTAATTCTGTGTAAAAGTGGTGAAAGTTATGTGTAAAGAGTGCGTAAACGAACCAATATCACTATAAAACGTTAGCAACAATTTGTGAAAAGAACTTTGCAAAATAACATTCAGTGACAAATAAAAAAATTGTAAACAAACAAAAGTGTAATGAGTTTATTGTATAAAGACATTACTCGAAGCTCGAAGTAAGTCAAAAAACATAAAAACTTTACTTACATAAACCCAGGTGAACTACACTGTGATTTCAGATTAAAAACTAAAGTATAAACAATAGTGCAAACAATTTCAAAAATTCAAATGGCGCGCTTCACGACGCTTCTTTAACGATCGTTTTTCCTAGTATGTACATAGCTATTTCAAGTGATACCACCAAGCTCAAATAGCAAGTGTGATAACGCAGCCGCATTAGAGCGACAACACTGAAGAACCCAAGTTCGATCCTCAGCGAAAACAATTCTATTTTTCAGTTTTTATTTTTCTTTGTTTTACTATTAGTACTACAAAAAAATAAAAAAATGGATAACGAAAATATAACCATACGCAAAAAGAAATCAGTGTTACATGATTCGCTAAATGATTCATTCCAGTCAACACTGTCAGCTGACGACTACCTAACAAAGAGTCTACCAGATCTGTCAACTAGAAATGAGCCAACTGAAACACTACAGGATGAAATACAAGACCTTAAACGACAATTACAAGATGCCCAAAACAACATTGACAATTTAATCATTGAAAATAGTGCATTAAAAACACAAACAATAGAACAGCGAAATACTATCTCACAACTGCAAATAACTTACGCAAAATCTACATCTAAAAAAGCCAAGCAATCTATACCAACACAAACGTCAACGCCAACAATAGGAAAACATGTACGTCATATCAAAACCTTCCGAAGTGTAAATCAGGATGAATCGCATGATAGTGCCGCTAAATTGGAATTCACGCGGGAAGAACACCTAGATGGCGATAGTGTGACGGGTAATAAAAAATCGATTTCCCAAAATAAGCCAATAGAGGGCAGCACACGACCTATTAGATCAGTCCGAAAACCAAAAATTCAAATATTAGGTGGAAAACAATGCACCGA
The DNA here is from genome assembly GCA_947364205.1 of Agrochola lota. Classification (NCBI taxonomy): domain Eukaryota; kingdom Metazoa; phylum Arthropoda; class Insecta; order Lepidoptera; family Noctuidae; genus Agrochola; species Agrochola lota. The sequence goes on along the minus strand of OX376223.1, from coordinate 6,969,117 downwards.
CATCGCTTCAGCACTCATAAATTCAAGAAACAAGACGAATTATCAAAAATACATAATTACATCAACGATAAAGCCTTACGCGACGACAGAGGAACTATTGTCAACAAACTATGAACTAAGTGACTGTAAAAACAACTTTTTAATTTTATGTGTCGGTGAAAACGACACCAACCCGAACAAAATAATAATAGAATTAGCGTCTACACTAAAATTTGTAAAAAAAACGAATGTTATCATTTTAAGTGTTTTGCATAACAGTCATTTAAATGAAATTTTGTTAAATAGCTTGTTAAAAAATATGTCACAAAACTTTGAAAATTGTACCTTTCTAGATATTGGCAGACATTATTTTAGTAAAAAACGTTATTTATTTGATACTTGCAAAAACATTAACTTCATAATAGACACAAACTACTACAGCCACACTTTTCTATCGTACAAAGAGCCAATCGTTATTAACACCACCCCTAGCTCGTTCAAAGATCCAGTTGTTGTGTACACCGTTACCAACATGAACAAAGAACCAGTCGCTGTAAACACTGTCACTGACTGTAAAAATACAGAAACTGCTATTCCAATAATAATTAAAGGAACAATTCCGTATTATTTCCCTAAAATAATAAAAATAGATGATACCCCCATTAAAAAGTTTTTTCGAGACCACGTCAATATTTAACACTACGCTATTTCACCAAAACATTGCAGGTTTGTTAAATAAACAAGAGCAATTAGAACTATGTCTAAATAAATTTCAAGAAAGCGGTACTGCAATGGATATTATTTGTCTTACTGAGACCTTTATCAAATCAGGCGACGAGCACAACATCTATATAAAAGATTATAATGTAGCATGTAACTTTTCAAGAAAAAATGAAAAGCGCGGTGGGGTTTGCATACTAACTAAAAAATCTATAGATTTTAAACAAATAAATATTTGCGAATGTATGTCAACTGAAAAACAATTTGAATGTTGTGGAATAGAAATACCTACCATGAAATGCATAATTGTATGTTTATATAGAATACCAAACTCCAGTACAAAAACGTTCCTTAATAAACTAGAAATTCTACTACATAGATTAACCTCACACAGGAATAAAAAAATCATCATAGCGGGGGATATAAATATTGACACTCTTAAGTCAAATACATCTTCAGAGGACTTAAAAAGCATCCTATCGAATAATAATCTACAAATTCACATTAAAAATCCAACGCGTAAAGATTCATGCATCGATCATATATTTAGTAATATAAAATATGCAAAAGGTGAAGTTCATTCATTATTCCTTTCAGATCACAACACCGGCCAAACCCTATCTTTTTCGACAAACCAAGAACAAAGATTACCCTTCTGGTATGAAATGAAAAGGGACTTCAGCTTAGAAAATACCTTAAAGTTTAAAGATGTGTTATCTAAATTAACCTGGTCCGAAGTGCTAGAGCAAGAAAATTATAATAAAGCTTTTGATATATTTCACGAAACTTTACAATTATATTACAATCTTTGCTTCCCAATAATTAAAGTTAAAATACATTCCAATGTTAGCGCTCCCAAATGGATCACAAAAGGATTGAAAATATCAGCCTGTCACAAAAGAACAATAAGATACCGTTACTACAAAAACTCCACTGACGACAACAAAAAAGCCTACACAAAATATGATAAATTATTTAAAAAATGTATATCTAACTCTAAAAAACAAAACAATAATTCATATTTAAATAATGCAAAAAGTAAATGTAAAGCCACATGGGATATCATAAAAAATAAAACAGATGATACAAAAACATTTGAAACAATAAAATCAATAGATTGTAATAAAACAAGCGTTGAATGCCCAATGAAAATTGCGACTGCCTTCAATGATTTCTTCATATCTATAACAAATAAGGAGAACAACTCTCGTCCAAATTACAAGTTAATAGATTCATCAAATTCGACAATTTATCTGAGACCCACCTCTTATGAAGAAGTTTCAAGAACCATAAATTCACTTAATAACACACGAGCTGTTGGTTATGATTGCATCTCTACAGCCATACTAAAAAACTGCAATACAGAATTGGCAGACATTTTAAGTCACCTTATAAATCTATCGTTTACGCAAGGAACCTTTCCAGAAAATTTGAAATCATCAATAGTAAAACCATTTCATAAAAAAAACTCCAAACAAGATATGAACAACTATAGGCCCATCACGTTAATCCCGATTTTATCCAAAATTTTTGAAAAAATAGTATACTGCCGTTTAATGAATTTCTTAAATAAATTTAATTTAATAGTTAATAACCAAAATGGTTTTCAAAAAAATAAATCTACAACACTTGCTGCGTTCTCACTGATACAAAAAATAACAGAAAACATCGATAAACGTAACAGAGTTGCTGCCATTTTCTTTGACATGAGCAAAGCGTTCGATTTCGTAGATCACAAAATCTTACTCAATAAATGCGAGCTATACGGAATCCGAGGCAAAGCACTAGATTGGATTAAAAGTTACCTAAGCAACAGAAAACAATGTGTCGAAATAAACCAATTAAATGATCAACTTGAGTCTACTCCATTCAGATCTACTTTTAAAACAAATAAGTTCGGTGTTCCCCAAGGAAGTGTACTAGGCCCTCTTCTTTTCCTTATTTATATAAATGATATTCCTCAAGTAACATCACATCAGTGCATTCTATTTGCGGACGATATTTCGGTTATAGTACCAGAAACCTCAGAAAGCAACTACGAACATTCAATAAACAACACTGTAGAATCAATAATGAACTGGTTAAAGGACAACAATCTAACAGCTAATATTTCTAAAACTAAAATTTTACAATTCTCTAATTATAACAATTCTCAAAGAAAACCCTTAGACTTATATTATAAAAACACTAAAATTGAAGAAGTACTTGATACAAAATTTCTAGGTATTATCTTAGATAGACATTGCAATTGGAAAGCACACACAACTCGCATATGCTCTAATCTAAACAAATTTGTCTTTGCTCTAAAAAAGCTTAAGAAGGTAGCAAGTCAAAAAACTGCTATGGCTGCATACCATGGCTACGTCGGGTCAGTTCTTAGATACGGTCTTCTTTTATGGGGTAATTCTTCTCAGGCTAACAATGTCTTTATCACACAAAAAAAATGTGTCAGGGCAATCTGTGGGGTTGGACCGTTTCAATCTTGTAGACCTTTGTTTAAGAAATTAGGATTACTAACTCTACCTAGTCTGTATATATTAGAAGTAGGATTATTTGTTAAAAAGCACTCTGAGCGTTATACTAAAGCCATAGTAAATAAAAAATTCCTTTCAAGAGATCCAACCCGACTGGCTGTCACAAGATGTAGAAGCACACTAGTTCAGAACAATTGTTACAATATGTCTGTCAAAATCTATAACCACATACCCAAACAGATCAGAGAGCTACCACTAAACTACTTTAAAAATAAACTTAAGAAATGGCTCTTTATCAATGCGTTCTATACAATAAGCGAGTTTTTAAATTATAAGCAAAGCTCGAAATATAATGTCACTAGTAATTTTTTTTAAATAACGTAGTTTTAAGGATTTTTAATTTTATTTTTAATAATAATAATAATAATAATAATATGTTTATTTGCATAAAACATGGTATAAAGGGGTGTTAAATAATACTATATATTTATTTTTTACTTCATGATCTCAATAGTAACAAGTGAAGTGTATATAATTTTATTATAAGGTATTTTTTGCATGCTGAAATAGTAAGTAAGCAAGATATGTGGAACTTCTTATATTTAAGTTAAGACCTATTGTACCATATTTTATGCAAAATAAAGAAATTCTAATTCTAATTCTAATTCTAATTCTAATTCTACGCTCAGTAACGGCAGGCCAGCAACCGTTCCATAGACTGCTCAGTGTACCTAGTTTGGTTCGGAACTTGAATTGTGTGAGTCCGACTTTTTATGTTGAGCATCCTTCTGGAGTTCGGAATGCGATTCAAGAGGCTGCAATGCACGGCACAAAAGTCATATTACAGACCCTTAAATAATAATAAAAAATATATTTCATAATCAACCGGTATTTAACAAATAAGTTGTAGAGGCCTTCTTTTAAGTATGGAGATACCTGTACCAGAAAAACGGGAGTTTCCATACTTACTTACTCAACTGTCTATTTCAGCATTAGTCATTCTAAGTTGGATTTGAAGTGAACGTTCCACTGAAGATTCCCTTAAGAATTTGATAATACTGATTGATGTCCAATGTAGCTATGTGTATAATTATGTAGGTAAATGCTGTAGGTAGATACATCCATTTCCCGGTTGTGAGCACTTTTTTCAATACAATGGGGATCTTTCTCTAACAAATACGGGACTCTATTACCGCGAACGTTACAACACTGTTTCACTGTAAGGGCCACAGCAGACTAGCTACTATTAGCATCAACGATCGGCGATTTTGCAACTGTATCGATGCTGCGTCGCGTTTTGGCGACTCTCTGCGTTCCATCGCAGTATTAAAATCGCGCGTTTTAGAGATTCTATCGATGCTGCATCGCAATTTCGCGACTTCCTGCGTTCGGACGCGGTATCGTTATCGCACGTTTTAGCGACTGCTCCGATGCTGGATGCCTGGATGCCGCAGATGCCAAATCGATGCGACCAGCATCTGAATGTGTGCGGAGTGTAGCGTTCAGCCGCTGTGTCGAACTTCCGAAAAGCGAGTCAATCGCCGCGTTTGGCGTTTTTATGTGTGCGGTGTGGAATGTTTGGTCGCTGCATTTAGCTTCTAAAAAGCGCCTAAATCGCCAATCGCCGATGTTAAAAGAAGCTAGTCTGCGGTGGCCCTAGGTAGGTGTGACATCGACGTGGTCGAACGTGACCGGGGGCAGCTTACAAAAATCTATCGCCACGAAAGTCGGTACTTCGCGGTCGTCCGGGTCGATCCTTCAACACTTTAATACTGTCTTGGACACTCCCCTCTCCCTTTTCATCCCACCTGCGGAACGTCATTCGTTCAGCCTTTTCTAGCGACTCGTACAGCAGTGTTTTAGCTTTACGTATCTCCTCTTCATTGAAGTTGGATGTGCAGATCTGGATTACACTAACCTCGTCCATGACATCTAGCTGGTACTGTAGGAATGCCAGGACCTCGTTCGCCACAAGTTCTTCCGAACGCATGGTGGCAGCTACATTTGCCGCACTCAGCGCAAAATAATTTCCGCTTACAGTTTAAGCGCGTCCGATTGCAACGGAAAATCTTACTGCACAGTGGCATCTATAATATAATAATAATACCAGCCTGTTACTGTCCCACTGCAGGGCAAAGGCCTCTTCTCATATAGAGAAAGCACGAGCATTGATCCGAGAATTTATTCCGGAAGGTGTAAAGAAATGTCGATGTTTTGTCAAGTCGTAAAAACCGTGCGAAGCAGGAGCGGGCCGAGAACATAAATAATGAACCCAAGTATAATCAACCTACGCCCAAATATTATGGAACTTATTAAATTAAACTTAAGTAGTAGGACTTGCATAAGGATTGTTTTTTGTATAGTTTTAAATTCTAATTACCACATTGGCTCATCCCTTCCGCCCATTTTTACTTAGTAACCCTTTTCGAGTAAACAAATGCGCTCTGACAAGCAAGGCAAACAAATTCTTAAGACAAGGAAGATTTTTAAACAAACAGTCAGTTCGTCTTATTTTTTTTTAAATCACTCTTTGCTTTAATGTAGTCGCAAGCGCAGCCACCGAGCGAGGTCGAAGATTTGGATGCCAGATGCGGCTATGGATTATTCGGGTACCTATTACTCCTATTACATATTATAATTATTTCCTACATCTATTATTAAATTTGGAAACAGGCCCTGACTAGAAATAGTCATTGCCATTGGTGATATTTCTTCATACCTTTACATTATAAAACGTATTTTCACTTATTACCTTGTTTAGCACTTGATTGATTTTATCTTACTGTTTTATCACTTGGAACTCGCTCTGGTCGATCAAGTCCTCAACCGACGCCTTCGCACTGATATCGTTACTTCGATATGATAAAGGTAAAGTTTCTAAGGGTCTTTGGACCCCAACATCCGCAAGATCGCGAAATAACCTTCCCTTTGGGTGCTTGCATAAAGAACCGGGTTTTTGGACCCGACTCCCGGTACAGATCAATGCAGTTTGGAAAGTCCTTGGAAAGAAACGGTTACCTGATTTAGCTGTTTCCTTATGTATGAGCGTATAAGTTAACATGGATCAGCAGTACCGACAGAGCGCTGCGAACAATACAGTAAAGCATGCCAACACTACACCTCCGCTCTGTGCATACACGCTCACACGCACACATTTACAACCTTTTACAATGACACTACATTCAAACTACACCACACAAAGTGCACACATGTTTGCGGAACAGATGACAGCGTTCTGTCTTGGTTTTTTGTTTGGTTTGAGACTAGAAATCTTTAGGAGCGAGCACGATGCAAAAGGTTCGCTCAATCACCAAAACTTGCTGAACCTAAGACTCTCTTCCACAATTAAACGTTGAAGGAAGGAATTATGCAAATAGGTAAGTGGGTACTTCCATGGTTGTAACAACTCTACCAGGAAACGGGTTTTCTACGGATTTTTTCGACGGAAGAATAGACAAAATGACAGATTGTGATTGTTTATCTGTCATTTTGTCTATTCTTCCGTCAACAAAACCCGTTTTTATTGTGGTCAGGCTAAGCGTACTGGTGCAAAAGGATTGGTAACGAATCCGAAAGTCGGACTGGTACTGCCCGGCATTGTGTATTTTTTTTTTGTAATGGACCATATATAATAATACTGACCTACCCTACCTTACTTTATAGTTACGGAGATATTTGATATTGAAAAATAAAGTCGTTTAGCTGCAATAATTTTTTCTCAATTTTACTTAGTTTGACATACAGAATGTGATAAGTAATGTATATTTTTATCACACGATGATGAGATCTAATATACAGGATATTAAATCTCATCATCGTGCGTTCGTATTTTCGAAGATACACGATGATTGCTTTCACGATACTTTAATCACCCGAAGATGATACTTTTTGTAAAAAAAATATTCACAAAAAAAAGCCTCGTTGGCCTAGTTGGTCGTAAGTCCTACCCTGATTGCGTAATACACGATCAATCAGAATCTGAATCGTTTTGAAAAAGATTGCTAATCCATTGCTTCATAAGTTTGAAAAAAAATCTGCTCGACAACGTAAATAACGCAATGAATGTTGTTGAACTGTGAAAATTAAACAGATTAGTCGTAATCGTTTACGAAAATGTGTTGCGTAATTAGATAGGTTGTTCGATTCCCAGTCCGATTCCATTGTCTGGCAAAATATTATTGGGTTTTTCTATGAGGAGAGTGTGGATAGTAGGAGGAGTCTGGATTTGTGCCTAGTGGCTAGCAGCAGACTCGCCCCCTATTTCATGAGACCTAAACATAACTGGCAAAATGTGGGTGTACTATAGATACACCTCTGCTTCTGTGATGTATGTTATGAAAATAAAATAAATTTGTGATTGCACATTATTTCATAATGGCAATTATTATCTATCTATCGTGTAGTACCACCCGGTACCTGTGTGTACCCACTTCCTTCCACACGTTTCACCTTTTCCCCGAAACAGTTTTATTAGAAGCGCCATATTGCTATCGTGATAGGATCCATTTATAATTCGCACACAATTCAACGATTATTCATACGCGACACATAAATAGAATCATCGAGTACTTTTTTCAGTATTTAAACTCAGTAAATAAAGTTTTTCAGTGTGTTGAGAAGCAAAAAAACTGCTTCGGTTAATTCGCGTGTACGACTTACATTAGTTAATTGTTCTTCCGTTCTTGTAATAGCAAATTGTCGGTCCCAACTAATTAATATTTAATGCTTTAGTGGCGGAGTATACCGAGTAAGGACTGTTTATGTTTAGAGTTTGATTCTGGAGCCATACCAGTTTTTTTAAAAATAATTTTCAGGTAATATTGATCTGGCCGATTTTCTTTCAGAGAGATATACTTACTCGTATCGTATGTATGACCTATCAGGTTTCATTTAATAAAACGACAAAATTCTAATTATTCCACGACCAGCATAAAGCTTTTGGCAGAATGCCCATGAAAGTTTTATAAAACGGCGGCAAAAGGCAATACCAGTGTTTGGTTTATTTTCCCTTCTCCCATATGAAGGGAAAATAAACCAACATTCTTTTGGTTATTAATTTGGTTATTAAATAACCAAAATACTTTTTATTTAGAGATCGGCTTATCTAATTACATGTATAAGATACAGTAATACGGATGTTAACAAATTTTTTTTGTCAGGTGGATTATAAACACAAAATATTGGGCACGTATTTTTTCTTTTTTTTTGTAATCAAAAGATTACGGCAAGACATTGAGTAGGCAATACGTTAAAATATGGCATGACGTCATGCCCCGGTAGATTCCATACTGACTTGTGACGTAGCGAGCGGCATTCCCCAACTTGAACGTGTTTTATCTAAACCATTTTTTATAAAAAAATACGTGTATGATATTTTTTTATTAACCGACTGACGGACTAAATAGTTTTTTTTTTCCCCAGTCAACATTCCTATTATAGTAATTTATAGCAGTCAAGAACATACACACTTGGTGACTGTGATATCCAAACCGAGTCCAAAGTAGGTGCACTATTGCAAATAAAGTCCACATGTTAATGAATTTCCTTATAACTCGTCCCAAAAACTTTCTTAGCTAACATGTATTTAGTAGCGATCACAATGTTAAACGCAAATTACTCACACTGAATAAATATGGACAGAAGGTAAACATCGTACAGTTCCCCATCCTAGTCTCATCATTGATGTACACAGCAATGATATACCTACTCGTGCTGTGTGCATGAATGGTGGGAGGTTTGCATACGTGTGCATGATTGTGTAATGTCCGTAACTATCACATTAATTCTTTACAATAATTCCTTCGTCTTCATCATCATCATTTCAGCTCGGAATCACCCACTGATGGGTATAGCCCTCCCCTTTCTTCTGTTATACTTCCCGGTTCCATGCGTTTCTCATAAATTTTTCCCGCGACTCTCACGATATCGTCAACCCAAAGTGCTTTTAGACGGCCATGGTTTCTTTCCTCCTACAATATTAAATTCAGAGCATTTATTTTCATGGTGTACTTACAAGTAAGTGTACGTCTTTTTCCGAGAATTGCCTTCTCCATTTACCTACCATGCGTCACTCTTCACTCATCTCATCACGATCAAAAAGATAACGTCTTTCAAACCATTTGATATTATCTGCATTGAGCGCCAGTCTATGATCGGTTTACTTTCATTCCGACTTCATTAGATTTAATTACAATCATATTAGCTTAATTCTCTTATTCGAATAACTATTTGATTGAATTTTTTTGCACGCTAATGTAGAGACTACTCTTTACATTTGCGTGCAAAATAATTCAATCACATAAGAACATAATTACTGAAAATATTATTTACGATTTTTATTCGTATTTTTCACAAATTATCGACACTTACGAGTAAGTTAATTAGAAAATATTTAGCTCTTAACTTTATCAATTAAGTACATTTTCATGATTATTAAGTGGTAAAAAGGTAGGTATCTTAATTTCGTTTTTCTATTTGCAAAACCTCGACTTTATCTTGTCCGAAATATAAAAAAACACATTATTTTAACGTATCCTTCCTAATTCTCTTGAGTATTCAGTCCTTTTAGAAAATTCAGGCATGCAGAGCAAACACGAGTGTCAATTATACAAAACTGTACATAAAACATTTTTAAATCACTCCAAAACAGACAAGTCTCGTCGTCATTCCCGTCTGCAATAACCTGACAAAACTAATTCAGACACCAAAATAGTTTACTAAGGCATAAATAGTCCAAATCTGAGTTTAGTCTCTGCTAGGAGTGTGTAAGCCAGGTAGTAACACATTCCTATGGTAATGATGCTGCATATGAGGCTGCAGAACCATACGCATCCTGGGTCGCAGCATATCGGCTTGGTGTCAATGGGGCGGGGCTCAGGAGGACCCCTCACCCGGGGCCTTGTTGGTGTTCTGTCGAACAAGAAAGGTTACAAAACTTACAACATAACCTATCTAAGGTCTATTTATAACGTTGTTTCCAATTTATGTTAATTCCACTTAAACAAACCTCAACTTTATGCTGGTGTAAATAAAAGTTGATTTTAGACCGCCTAAGTACTGTTGAAAAAGTCATAAAAAATAGGAAGTTGTAGCGCAATCTGAACCTTATACGTAGGCGTTACGGTTGTTTTTCCTAAAACTCGTGTTTGTTTACATGTTCGGTAAATAAATTGCGAACGCAGATTATATGTACTATCGCGGACACTGGCGCCTGACCATTTTTCGATCTTATTGAGCAATACGGTCGAAACATGGTCAGGCGCCAGTGTCCGCAATAGTACCTAGTAACTTTCATATGAGTATAATAGTAGTTGTATTCGATTTGCGCAGGAGGTCGTACAGAGATGTACTCATTGTTCTCTTCCCCTTATCACCTTCTAGGTACTACCACTATAAAACATTTGTATCTGCAGCTCATTTCACGTTTCACAACTCTGATTTCAAAATTGATTAAAAGGAACGGTAATAGCTGCATTTACCTTACTAGGCATGTACTTACGCAGGTTTGGGTTCTTTAATTTCCATTACATTTGAAGTAGCCAGGTGCCATCTGCCATGTATCTGAAAATTCAGATTGATGTTAACAGCATTTTGCTTTATAGCTCAGACCAAATAAATAACCAAGACATAGCGCTGCGAACAATACAGTAAGCATGTCAAAACTACACCTCCGCTCTGTGCATACACTCTCCCACGCGCACATGTACAACCATTTACAATCAAACTACACCTCAGTGCACACATGTTTATGAAACCGGCTTCACGTCACTGATGACAGCACTATCTCTTGGTTTTTTATTTGGTCTGAGCTATCTGGTAAAATAATTAATTAATGAAATGAATGTGAAAAAAATTATACGAATTATATCGAATCCTACAATTTTTATCATTTTTAACAATACAATAAAATTGTGATCACAATGTTTTTTGTTGAGGGCAATTTTATTTTAGACGAACTCTACTCACTTTTTCTTAAAGTCATATCTAGGACTGTAATTCACGTAGTTTACGCTGGCTAAATACAAGACGAAGTAGAAGAATCCTATCAATGTCAAAGCAAACGCGAAGAACTCCAAGTACCAGAGCGTATTGGCGAATAACGAATTATGCATTTTTAATTTATCATAAAATACTTCTTACTTTTCTTCTAATTAAACAGGTATTTACCAAAAACCAGATTGTTTATTTTACAATAATTTGAATTTTCTGCCGAAATGAATCTAGGTTAAAATCAGTCAAAATGCCAAATATGACATTCCTGACAAGGCGCAGTGACAACGTTTATTTGGATACAGATAAAAAACCGAGCGATGTCGGAGGTTCACTTGCAGTAGACACGGGACATCACAAGGTTGAGATCAAGCCTGGCCAAGATGCAGTTGAAGTTGGAAGCATCGCAATCCACCACCAGTGATCTACGTATCAAGTAAGCAGGTTTACGCAATGCGGTATTTAGGTCACACGAGCCAACCAACAGCGCCAACATACGTCACGGCGTACTCAATGCAATGCAAAATTCGACTCGTCGCCAGCCGCCGTCACTGCGAGCGATGCACAACCACGCCTGCCCTCCCCGCGTCCCTCATCGTTGGGACGCTGACGTATAAGTCCATACCAAGACGAGGTTACTTGGCTGCCGTAATTGCAGCTACAGCAAAACATCAGTGGTAACCTAAGCATTCGAGGGGTGCCCAGCGGCCCTCTGAATTAGTTCGAAGTTTGTTACCGCCGGTAACAAGCCAAGGAAGCAGAAGAAAAAGCTTGCTTGTTGGTCATTCGCTAGTCCCAACTTGTTGCTGCGTCCCGCTAATCCATCTACGGAGCTGTACGTGTCGCATTTACCTCCACGAAGGCAGAGGAGATCGTAGAATATACAAATAATGATAAAGACCAAGTTCACTTTAAGAGTCGAGAAGTTGGAGTCGCGCCACAAAACGTTCCGACTCGTCACCTGGAGACCTTCATGAAGGAAGAATTTTGGCCGAAGGGTGTATCGGATTTTTGCGGAAGGCTACATGACACCTCGACTCAGCGCAATACATCGCCGACCCAACGTAATAATCAATCTGCCTAGCCTTTTCCCAACTATGTTGGGGTCGGCTTCCAGTCTAACCGGATGCAGCTGAACACCAGTATTTTACATGGAGCGACTGCCTATCTGACCTCCACAACCCAGTAACTGGGTAATACGATACCCCTTGGTAAGGCTGGTGTCAGACTTTCGGGCTTCTGACGACTCGTAACGACTGTCAAAGATCCACGAATGACAGCCGGGACCAACGGCTTAACGTGCTTTCCGAGGCACGAAGGATTCTCGGTATGTAAAGATGGTCACCCATCCACTGACCAACCCCGCCAAGCGTAGCTTAACCTGATGGATCGACCAGTGCGGCTGTTGTTAATTAGCCACGAGCTCCCCAACGTAATACTGAATTATTAATAGATTACTAGTGCCTATGTTTTAAATGTGGTATTACTTTATTCTTATGTAAAAATAGTTTGTGTAGTTTATCTATTTATTTTTTGTCAAAATTGAAGTCTTCATTGCGTTGCAGAAAAACTGATTTCATTCTTTCGAAGTATTTAGTACACATGACTGGTTGTTCATGTATTTTAAAGCATAAGGTAAATTAACTGTAACTGTACCTTTTATAGTTACCCAAATAATAAAATTGTTACGTGTAAGAATCAAATCGATTCAATTTTAAACTTATGAAGCAGTTAGCAATATGTCAACAATAGACTCACTCCGTTTTATTTTTCACTAGCTGTGCCCCCCGGTTTCACCCGCATAAGTCTCGACCCCGTGGGAATATCGAGATAAAAAGTACCTTATGTCCTAATCCAAGTCATGGTCTACACACGTGCCAAATTTCATCCAAAACCATTTAGCCGTTTTAGCGTGAAAGCGTAACAAACAAACTCACTTCCGCATTTATAATATTAGTTAGGATTAGGATTCCATTTTCTTTAGTTTCTTTTACCGTGAAATATATGTCTTTAAAAAAATAATTTTGTTTTAGCGAAGTGGAAAAAAAGTCGAGGATGGTGATTGTAGTCTTTAAGGGACAAAGGACCACCAATGGTCGACTTGTCTGCATACCAGCGGATAATATGTGGGGAGGTACATCAAGGGCATTCCTTGCGAACTATTCTGGTTACAACCATTTATGTCTTGATATATTATCGTCTCTGCACTTTGTTTTGGCGTCAAATCTAGCTCCTTAAACGAAGCTGCAAGATATCTAATCTACCATTCTCAATATCCGTTGGTCCTTAAGATCTAAGGGCAGGAATTTCTACAATTTATGAGCATAGATTTTATGGAGTGGTGGCTCGTTCACGCTTCTCCATGAGCTTGCGAGATTGTAGCCTTGTAACTTCGAATGTGACTTCTTTTATTTTTATAATAGGTGGTTGTAAACGTTGCAAAAACAATCGCGAGAACATTTGGACTTAATGGGTGGAAATCAATACATACATTGAGTAAGGGAATTACCTATTCAATGCTTGTTCATACTCTGTATGAAAGAAAGAAGCTTTTGCTCCGTAATGGGCCAGTAAGGCCCGGACCGTACCAAAGCGGAGATGTGCGGAGATATCCGAAGCGGAGACGAGAAGAGATGTTTTTCAGCTATGGTGTATCCACCAAAGCTGTGCGGAGATGAGTACTGGCTAGACTAGAGCGGAGATGTGTGCAGAGCGCATCTGAGTTGCGTGTGGCGAGCGTTAGATGTTAACCGCTCACTGTATGCCGCGCACATCTCTTCTCGTCTCCGCTGCGCGCCGTCACAAGCTTGCGAGGCACTGCTCACATCTCCGCTTTGTACCGCAGCCCAGCTCAATCTCGGCGATGCAAAGCTCACATCTCCACTTCAATCGCGCCATACAAATATGATACATCTCCATCAGTGGTATTCACTGAAGCTGAGTGGAGACGAGATGTGTGAATAACGAAATTCTATTGGTTGTTTAAAACACATCTCCTCTCCTCTCGTCTCATCTCCGCTTTGGTGGAGTCGGGGCTTTAGAATCGGTGGAATGACAGATCACTTTACCTAAGTTTTTACGGTGAAATTTTCACAGAGCATTACTGATATTATTAGGTATTATTTTCACAAAGTGATCTTATTTTCTCTAACCGGCTTTCTAACTAAATATTTTTATTTATTTCGCAATAGTAAACTCTCTAAAGTAAAATGGTTTCTTGCGAAAATTATGCTTGGTATTTGAATAATATTAAAATGTTGAAAATGCTCGAGACTGCTAATTCAGGTGGCCGTCATGGCCAGTGGTCCAATAAACCGTTTTATGCCACATTAAGTCCACTTTGTTTTAATTTATTTTGCTTGTTTGTTATTTTAAGCTAATGAAAAAGATTAGACATAATAATAATTATAATAAGTAGTGCATAGACACAATCTAGTGGATAGGATTATCCACCAGCAACTTGCCATGCAATACATCCTTGTGGAGTCAGAAGTACCATACTACAGGTATGTGCCCGACCCAGTTCTCGAGAATGATCACGCCACATTGTATTGGGATCGATCTATCATCACTGACAGGACTATTGTTGCTAATAAGCCTGATATTGTAGTGATAGATCGACGAGAGCGCCGTGCAATGATTGTTGATATCGCTGTCCCTCATGTCGAGAATCTCGTGAAAGGTGAGAAAGATAAAAAATCTAGTATCTTGAGTTAGCACACGAGGTTGTCGACATGTGGGACGGGGACTCTGCAATCATTGTACCGATAATCGTAACAGTTAATGACTTAATAGCGGAGTGCCTCGACCAACGCCTCAGGAGGCTCTCATTGCCCGGCTGGGTCAAGGGCTTGATTCAGCAAGCAGTACTCCTAGACACGGCACGCATCGTGAGGGGGTTCTTCTCTCTAGAGCCCTGGCCACCGGCAGCCTGGACCCTGTTCCTGATGTGGACGGGCCACAATTTTTGGTATTTTGAAATGTTTTTTTATTTCTTTTTCATAAAAATATTTAAAATGTAATTTATATGTATGAAAATGTAAGAAAGGAATAGTAAGTAGAAGAAGATTAGTAGCAATCTCAGCTCTTTATACCAAAGTAAAGTTGGGGAAATATTTTGTCAATCAAATTAGCTGCCTACTTAAATTGTCCATATACTCAAATCACAACTTCTTTGACAGCTGTATGAAGTGGCTATAACACGGCAAATAGGCGTAGCGTGTCAATTTGACAAATAATTTATTTCCCTGAATGTATGACAGCGGTCACTGGTGGTTGATCACTTTTCAACCTTTCCAACCCAGTCAAAAGTTTCATTCAAACATCCAATCTTTTGCTGAGTTAAGATGGCGTCATATGAAACAACTTGATATTGCTTCTTCGATGTATCTTGTTCATAACAGCATGCTCGAACGTAACGACCTGTCCTGTTCACATGAATCCTTATTAGACAATGTGGAAAATCTAGACTGACATAGGTAAACAGTCCACTAATTAGGATAGCCAAGGGTACAGTCACCCACATATCTGGTAACACTACGAAAATTACCCTTATTCCTACAACATAACGCTGTCAAAATGTAACCATGGACGTTTAGTTGTCTGTATCTACTTAGATCGTTTGCTTTCTTGATGAGCTAACGGACAGTTACATGAGATGTTAGTCCTATTTATGAGGTTTATAGGTAGTTCTAAAAACGGGCTTTTAAGCTAAGGCTCCGTGCACAAAAAAAGGTCTTTTTAGGTTTTTTTTTTTTTTTTCTGTGTAAGTATTAAAGTACAGTTTCGTGGTGCTAAACTATTCGTACCAGTCACAGCATCTGCAAATAGTTGCATCGCTTTTGCGCTATCCTACATGTGGTATATTTCGCCTTGATTTATTTAATGAAGATCTTGTAATCATAAAATAAAAATTTGATTTTATCTCTAGGATAGCTGAAGACTAGTGTCTGATTTTTAAATTTCTTGACATGGTGTACTAAATAATAGGAAAAGTTACATTACTGACTGGGTTTAATAAAAAAGGTTTTAACAACATTCTTTTTCTGCTATATTTTGTATAGAAGTTGAAAACCGTGGTTCAGCCACATGCAAGTTTATTTTCAAAATCAAAAGTAGTTTCTTGTAACAAAATGATCAAACGTCAATCTCGCGACATTTTTCGGAAAACTTGTGGCGAATATTTGTGATTTTCCATGAATACTTAAATTATTTGAAAAATCCCTTTCAGCTACATGGAAAACAAAGAATTCGACTTTCCAAATCACAAATACTCGTAGTTTTGATTACTTTTCCCTTTCTCACAACGAATGATCAAAATTGATCAAAATCAGTCGATTTCGTGCACGGCCTCTTAAGTAGTAAATCTATGATTAACCGTTTATAAACTTGATTGGATATTTGATTAAGCTACTAGGTTTTTAGTATTATTGAACAGCTGTTTTCTGAGCCTGCTTCGCTCGTCGAGAGATTTGTTTTGTGATTAGCCATTACTGTCTTTAGGTACTAATTATTAGGCAGATAATATTAGATTCATTCGAGTACATGTGTACAGTACAACTATTTTCTTAATGTCCCTCGGCAAACTTCGTGTTTCGTCAGTCGTTGGATTTCTATCAGTTGCCCTTTGCACTTGTTGCAGACTGGATGCTCAATCGACTTGGAAGTATATACAGTTGTTAATACTCTTATAACTTAATGTAATTTATTTTAAAAATGGGAGGAAAGTTGCTAGACTGACGAAACACGAAGTTTGCTGAATAGTTGTACTGTACCTATTAGTCCAGTGGTATTCAGGTTCATAAAATTTACAGTGTAAAAATATAATCAACACCCCAGCCCTGCCAGGCCCAGCTAGGTAGTGAAATTGATTGTTAACCTACTTCAATTGTCCATATATTCAAATCAATGGCACGGAAAATTTATGTAGGGTCTCAATTTTTTTAACAATTTTTCCTGACAGTACTAAGGCCGAAGACACACAGTAAGGAGCTTTACTTGGTGCAACACTTAATGAGTAGCCTAGCACCAAGCGTTAGTGTGGCCATTGTAATAGTAAAACTTTGCGTGCGTTCGCTAGGAGAATGTCACCGAGCAACACGTGGCGTAGTACTAAGCATTAAGCGAAGTCCCTAGCTGTGTGGATTCGACGTAAAGTTTAAAGACGTGTGAACCAAACTCTATTTTACGTCAAAACGAACACAAAATAAATTAAATAATGTTTATTTATGTCCACAAATAACATTCTTAAACTAGTAATAATTATGTTGACTAATAGTGCAGGTAATTGTTTGATAGTACAGGTAATTTCTGATTCAGGGGTGTAGCTACCGTCTTATTAGCCGTATCACTGATAGGTACGGGCCCCCTCGGGTTGATGTTATCCACAACCTCAAACTCTTATTGATAAGAGGCCTGTAATTCAGAATAATGGCACTATGATCATTAAATTAAGTCAGGATAGGTTAGGCTCCAATTTTCTAGCTAGCTTCGCTTGCTCTCACATTCTTTCAGTAAAATCACAATGAAAACTAAACTTAACTTATCCAGGTCCAATGCTCCAATTTTGGAGCTCGTTTCGCTCGTTCTTCAATCAAGACGTTCTTCAATTAATCTATCCCAGTCCGGATTATTCAAATATTTTTAGCTCACATCACTCGCTCTTCAATGAACACCTACCTATCCAAGTCAGGATGCTCCAATTTTCTAGCTCGCTCCGCTCACTCTTGCATTCCCTTAGTAAAGTTACAATGACATGATATGCTATCCGAATCAGGATGCTATTTTATTTATTCTGTAATTAACATTACTCTCCTTTTAGGTTTCGCCGCAGTCGAATAAAAGGGTCCCCAACAAATTTTGATACAGGGCCCCTTTAGGACTAGCTACGCTAATGATCTGATTATGGCCTTTAATGGTAGGTTGCTAGAAAGAAACCAAAAATACACTTTCATAACCATTTCTATCATAGGTTTTAGTTTATTCAGGTTTTAAAGCTTTTCTAAGCGCCTTAGAGAACCAATAAGAAGACGGAAACTATAGTGGTGGACATGATGATGTACATTCACGAGCATAAATACCTTACAGTTACGCAAAATGCTAAAACGTTTTTCTCATGAAATAAACATTACTTTAGGGGAAAATCGCTTTTGCATCTTGCGTAAGTGTAAGGGATTTATGCTCGTGTACATCGTCATGTCCACCACTATACGGTTTCTGTGTCCTTAATTGGTTCGCGACTTTACAACTACAAGCAGCAACGCTCTGGTTATATCAAACTAATAAAGTTGGTTCTTGTGATTGACCGACAAAAATAACCTATTTGCAATCAGTTCAGTAGTCCATATATACAAACATAGCGGATAGGTACTAGTGTTTTTAATCTCAGATTGGTTATCTGTATCTGAGACTATAAAGTAAGTGGTCCACCGCAAGCTATACTAAGTTAGTTTGCAGTTAGTTTAGTTTAGCTTGCCAGTTTCTCATAGGTACATGTGGGTAACATGTGGGACGCACATGTATGAAAAACTGGCGAGCTAAACTAAACTAACTGCAAGCTAACTTAGTTAAGCTCGCGGTGGACGGTTAGCTTAACTCGAAAAATGGGTGCTTATGTTGATTCAGATTTATTTTCTGAATCACTCTAGTTTCAATAGCTGGACTTATTCATACTCTTGGGTTTAGAAAGGTGATTTCATTCATAACTAATCTCCCGCGTTGTTAATAACACAAACTCAGCGAATCAAAAATACTTTTTATTTATTTTTCTACTGTTTGTTCCTAAATTACATCTTACAACAAATGCAATTATTTAAACATCTAAACCGAGATATCATCTGTAATTAGCGAGATGTAAGTTTTCCTCTTGTTACTTTTCCATTCTCTCTTTTTGTTACCGTGTAATTCTGGTAGGAAATGTTTCTATTTTTCTTGCGTCTGCGCAACTGCGCAGGACTAGATCAGATCGATTAGATCGTCTGACAACTAGACTGTGTCAGTCAGCAGCCAGGCGCGGTTACTTTCCAGACTTCTGAATGGGTTTAATTTAACTATTGATTTACTCAAATACGTCACAGCTTGTGCTGATTGAAGTGTTGTACAGTATCAAAAAAAAAACTATTGTCTATTATTATTATTAGCCAGAAGCAGTGATCAAAATAAATGTTGATGGATGGAGTGGGAGAGGGAGGCCAAAGAGAAGATGGATGAATTGTATGAGGGATGACATGATAAAGAAGGGAGTGAACGATAGTGTGACGGTTGACAGGGGAGAGTGGAAAAAGAAAGTTGTGGCGCCAACCCCAAGTAACATGGTACAAAGGCAGAAAGATGATGATTAGTACTCAGAAGCAGTCTAACAACTAACAACCAGTCTTACCAAGGGTTACCGTATTACCCAGTAACTTGGTTGTTGAGGTCAGATAGACAATCGCTCCATGTAAAATAATGATATAAAGCCGCATCCGGTTAGTCTGGAAGCTGGCACGCTAATTTAATAAAATTGTGTTTGTATGCTTTATTTTATTAAAATAATGATATAAAGCCGCATCCGGTTAGTCTGGAAGCTGGCACGCTAATTTAATAAAATTGTGTTTGTATGCTTTATTTTATTAAAATAATGATATAAAGCCGCATCCGGTTAGTCTGGAAGCTGGCACGCTAATTTAATAAAATTGTGTTTGTATGCTTTATTTTATTAGTCTTCTGAATTTCTTAATTCACCGTCTATTCAAGTCCTGTAAAAGTCGATTGTAGAACCTGGATCTGCGAGCTACGATGATAATTCCTGAAAGAATATTACCAATTTTTTTTGCCACTACGTAACTACTTAACAATCGTTTGGCTATTGCGGATTGGTCATATTCCCGGCTATTCTTCTGCCCACATAACATAACTTCACGCATGTATTCCCGGAAGAGTTAGGCAGAGGTGAACATATAGTACACCCACATTTCGCCAGTCATGTTTAAAAGTCCCATATAACAGGGGGCGAGCCTATTGCGATCAACCGGGCACAAATTCTGCCTATTCTTAAGTCCCATGTAACAGGGGGCGAGCCTATTGCCATCAACCGGGTACAAATTCTGCCTATTCTTAAGTCCCATATAACAGGGGGCTAGCCTACTGCCATCAACCGGGCACAAATTCTGCCTATTCTTAAGTCCTATTTAACAGGGGGCGAGCCTATTGCGATCAACCGGGCACAAATTCTGCCCATTCTCTTTCAATTGGTGCAACATTTTCAATCAGCAATATTTTGCATAGTCACACGTTAATGGAAACTGCATTACGCTAATTTGATGTTTGCAAAGATCTTTGTTTTCACTTCACACACTTCCTTCTTTTAACAAAAGAGGCTTTTTTAGTCACCTGAGTTTTTTTTATTGAACATTGTAATCCAAGGCCTTTCCCTGTTAGACAAAGATATAGAGATTCTTTAGTTATATAACTTTTTTGCTTGCCTGAATATTTGATCGATATTCAATTACGTTGTAATCGAGTCACGACTCTGCGCCCGCGTCGATCAGTAGAAATTAATCGTTCTAATAGAAAGGTGCTAATTTATATTATTGTTCTTACCTATAGAATATTTTCTATTAGACTGTGTGTTGGGACCAATTTGATAAATTGCTTTGTGTTTTATTGCATTAACGTTTTTTATTTGTGATGTAAGTTTGACAAGTCAATTTCTGTCTGTAGACCTACAGACACAAAATGTGCTTTAAAAAATTTCGCCAGTTGTCTTCGGCCCATTATGTAATAGGGGCTACTTTAAGGTACAAATCTCGATTACGGTCTGCAACTTCATAATCATCCTATAATTTTCCCACTGGACACAGGCATCCTCTCAGTGAAAGGGTGGGCCATAATCCACTACGCGGGCCCAGTGCGGGTTGGTAGATATTACATATCTTCGAATTTTTGGGTTCTAGGGCATGTCGGTTTCCTCACGATGTTTTCCTTCATCGTTTGGAGAGCAATGGTGATGAAAGTGCCTGTCAGTGTTCGAACCTATGACCTAAAACTCGTAAGTCGCGGCCGTTACCACTCGGCCACCACTGCTCGCTCGGCCACCACTGCTCAACTCAGCCACCACTGCTCCACACTCGGCCACCACTGCTCAAAACTCGGTCACCACTGCTCAAAACTCGGCCACCATTGCTCAACTGCTGTCTGCAACTTACTGTGAATTAACTACTGTTGGCAACACCGAGTGAAGCTACTTCGAGGGGTTGGCAGTGAAGTTTTTGAACGAAGGAACATCCCGCCATTATTTTTCTCAAGCCGCGAAACGCGTTTGATTTTGTCCTCTGTATAGAAATAGTTAACACAACTACACATTTCCTGATCAGGGAATCGACCACAGGATACCAAGTTCAGCAGTCGCATTTCTAACAACTAGACTATAGAGTCATAACATCGAACATCGCGATAAATATCAACAGCGTTAATAACATTAATTAGCCGTAGTATTAGTGTTTCGTTTGTAACCTGTCATTTTGCTACTCGCTACTGATACACGGCCACAATGATTTATGTACCAGAAAATGTTGTGCTACCTCTAACAACATTACACTATCAATCATTCTAAGCTTGCTAATATTTTAATTTATGTGTTAAAACGCCCACTGTTAAATAGGCATAGAAACAACGAACATCTTAATTAATTATTCACGATTATGGCTTGATGATGTCAGTGCTATGGGTTTATTAAAAGTAGAAAAAATGGCCATTGATCAAAGTTAAAATGCGAGGAAGTAAATATCATTAATATTGTAGCATTGGTAAAAGTGGGAGTCGGTTTTTCCTTATTTTTTTTAAGTTTTTCATTTTCTAACGGATTTCTATTATATTCAAAACACTTAGTCACTAGTAATTTTAATTAAGATTTGCATGATATGTTTTTCTTTACTTTTGTTTAACTATTTAGCACAAATAATGTTTTCTTAAATTATTGTAGTTTGGTTTTAGTTTAAATAGCATAGTTTGTAAAAATTATTTTTTTTGTGTATTCCGTGGAAAATGTTGTTGGTTACACATTTGGCCGTATCTTTTTTATATTACTTCCTAAAAAATGTAATGTGTCACTGTTTGTTTTCCCTAATAAATAAAATAAAATAAAATAAAATAAAATAACGGATATCATTCCCTCACAAGACCCTCCCCGGTCAGACGTATTCTTTCTTTTGCATGCAGCCTTTAGTGGGTGAAGCAGTGTTGTTGGTATGAATGGGCGGAAGGTGTGATTCACAGGTTTCAGATTTTTCTCTAGGATAGCACGCAACGTATCTGCGATGCCTTTGGTGTTGCAGGTCCAATGGTGGGTGATCACTAACCATCAAAATTGGACCGCCTAAGTACCTACTTGTTTACCACGAAATATCATGAGAAAATTCCAATGATTCAAGATATCTGAGATATCAAGTTGTCATTATACATTGTCAGAATGTCAGCGATGCGGTATTTTTTTTTAAATATCGCCGCATTATGCTGGGATAGGAGCCTTTTTGGCCGTATTTACTCGTATTTTGTTAGTTTTTAAATGCTCCTTTTTTGAGGTTTATTTTTTATTATTGCTGTGCGTGTACCAAATTTTATTTTTTCTTTCTTTTCATTCGTTAGACGTATCGCCTGTTAGTCAGAATACCAGCGCTGCAACATTTTTTTTTTTAAATGTCGAGGTTTCTTGCTGAGATAGGAGCCTTTTGGCCTCGTACAGGACTTCCTTCTTTAAATTTTAATGTAGCTTTTTATTTATTTATGATTTGTGTTTTTTTAGTTTAATGTGTGATTTCCTGTGCGAATCTCAATAAATACTTTTTCTTTCTTTCTTTCTAATGTATGAGAGAGATGTAATGGTTTATCTGAGGACCTCTAGCATTCACATAGTAAAAACTACATTAACACTTATTTTCGCATGACTAAAGAGCGTGTCAGCAATACGGAAACTTATTCAAAGGTATAGATTCCCATGGTAAGGGATTCTCGAAATGCATGGTGGTTATGGTGTTTTTATCCTAACAAACGGTACACGTCCACTTAATACTCATCAGAAATACATCCCATGGTTAAGAATGGTGAATTTATAGCTTGCATTGTTACGCTCACATTATTTTATGGTTTCATGTTATTCTGATTTCAATAATAGTCCCATTATACATAGTACATTTCATGCTGTAGATAAATAATTGCATAGCAATAATTCATTGAATAATGAGTTGAGATTTACTGATGTGATTAGCGAAGCGGAGGCCGACTTCCCTGTGTAGACTCACACGTACCTACTTACTGTTTTTATTGGCGATTATTCACGGCTATGCTGTTGGTAAATTTAGCTTTGTTTAAGTCCTAGTTCTGAAGGAGATTTTTTATGGTTATTTTTCACCTGGTTTATTCGTATCCGGTGCCAGAAATAAGTTCTTCCTTGTATCATAGGACAATCTAGACTCTAAGCAAAATCAAATTGGTTGCTAATTTAATAATCCTAGTGGTCGCCCAGAGGTCGAAATTCGACCATAATTCATTTAGATGTCATGATTCTAAGGTAGTCATCTTGTGTCAAACGCTGTCAAACGCATGGTAGTGTGTGTAATGTTTTTTTTACTAATTTAATTTATTTCTAATGTTGTACAAAAATATTAGCTTTCTGCACTCGTTCTCCATATAAACTTTAACTGTGCCAAATTTCATACCCCTTCGTCCGCGTTAAGGCTTGTGCAGACCAGCGCGACTCAAACAATGCAATTTCTAAGAAAACTGTACGGTATAACAATAACCGCCGTCGCGTCGCGCGACAAGTCGCGCTGGTCTGCACAAGCCTTTATTTTCGTAAAAAGGGGTACTAAGTTTTTGCTTTACGTATTAATATAATATAAATTATAATTGATTATTTTTATGACATTAGTTTACATTCTGTGATTACTTTAACTCAATTGTGTGAGTTAAAGTAATCACAGAATTATTTATTTGTAAAATTTTTAGGAAAATCGTCTACCTTCAGTCAATTTGCCTAGCCTTTTGCCAACTATGTCGTGGTCGGCTAAAATCGTTAACTGCAAGATTACAATACTTGTAAATACTTATGTGACACCATGTATCTATCACATAATTAATTTATGTGTCATTGCTATATTTTCGATGCTTTTAACCTATTATATTTGAATTCGGATCTTGGTAATTACTGACGTCGGTGAAGGAAAAACACCGTGAGGAAACCTGGACTTTATCGTACTAATAATACAAATGAGAAATTTTGTATGTTTGGATGTTTGTAACTCAATCACGCAAAAACGGCTAAATGGATTTAGATAAAATTTGGCACACAGATAGTTTATAACCTGGATTAACATATAGGATACTTGTTATCCCGGTGGTATGTTCCCGTGGGATAATACATTTCCCACCTCCACGCGGGCGAAGCCGCGGGCGAAAACTAGTAGTTAATATAAGTCTGAAATCACCAACCCGTCTTGAGCACGCGTGGTGATCAATGCTCGTGCCTTCTCTATTAGAGAATATGCCTTTGCCCAGCTGTGGGACTGTAACAGGCTGGTATTATTTATTATTATTATTAGTATTGTTATACCTGATTCATACAACTTACTTTTTTAAGGTAGGTACGTGTCAGTTTCTGACTATAAGATTATACTTCAGATCCTTATGCATTTAAAATTGTTAATAAAATAATACTCTTTTTTTCAGACTTTATTACAGTCCATATTTGCAAAAATTATTCATGAATAAAATTATGGCACTCATTAACATACGGCATACGACATACGGGTTTCATTACACTAGCTTAACATACTCGTATCAATGAGACCATTAAAATATCCAAACAATGACATAAAGTTGTAGGCTTAAGGCACTTTTAAAATAAAATTAAGAGCAGACAGTATGAAGGCTTGTGCAGACCAGCGCGACTTGTCGCGCGATGCGACTCAAACAATGCAATTTCTAAGAAAATTGTATAACAATAACCGGCGTCGCGGCGCGCGACAAGTCGCGCTGGTCTGCACAAGCCTTTAAATAGGCACTAAATAGTTATCAAGTTCCCCGGCTGAGTCACTGAGTTACACGACTGACGTACAGCTCAGTGGCTTCGTCCATACTCATCTCCAGTTAGACGCCCATTTTTTTTTAAGCCTATCAGTTGCAAGGCTCAGTTTGTCGGAAAAGTGCTACGATATAGAAAATAAATAAATTTAATTCGTCTAAATAATAAATATATCACATATTAATTTTACTATAGCAGTCTTGCTCTTTTTCTATATAATATTTTATTAACAAAATTACCTACTTAGATTCCGTGCAAATAAGTAGTTATTAATTATTACATATTGCATTCCTAGAAATTTTACAATAACAGAATTGAATTATTGTATATACAGACTGTGATTTTTTAACAGGGAGCTTTAATTATTGTACAAACTGTGTTTTTTTTTTGAGTAAAGTTTTAATTTTAATTTGTAATCAAAGTTTTAATTATTGTACTTACGAAATGTGACGTTAAGATACTAGATAAACGTATGGTTCTTTTAAAACGAGCGTATAATACCTATGTTGTTTATTAATGTTGGATATAATTAATACATGTTGAAAAAGCACTTATAGTACCTACTTACCTACTGTTAATTTTATACTGCGTATTATGACTGAATAAAAATAAATACAAATCATACTAGCACTTATCTTACCGTCAGTACTAGCCATACAGATTTATAAGAACCGGGTGAGTTCGAACTGGGGATGAGTATGGACGAAGCCAGCTCAGTGAACCGCCCGAAGATCATGCTGTTAAGTCGTGCTGCAAACACTAACATTAAGCCGTTAGAGCTTCTCCATAGCCTGTATACGATTGAGGCTTTCTTTCGTATTAATCCATAGAAATAACCTGTTTTAACCTGAAAAAACGTGCCAGAAGTACAATAGAATCTGGGAAGCTTCAGGCAACGCTCTAAACACGTTATTGTACAGGATACGTAACGCATTAGTTTTCTAAGTAAAGTTGACCCACAAGCTGCTGGTGTAAAAACTTTGACAGAAGACCTTGCATAAAGTGACTTTTACATCCACTGAGCACTTAGTAAACCTGTGAGCCTACATGTTACCTCCTACAGCTAACGCCCTACGTTCTCTGATAATATCCATATCATCTTTCAAATCTTCTGTTACTATATTATCTAAGTATTTAGAATGCATGAATTTTGTTTTGCTAAGATCTCACGGAGCGGTTTTCAGCCGCGCCCGCCGCGGTGGCGGGTGCAGTGGGACCCGCGAACAATCGCAAGCCGCGGGCATGAACCCCGTCGTGAAATTTTATATCAAAATTTCCATGTACTACGTGTTTGTACGAGTGTTTGCGGTGCTGCCACCGCGGCGGGCGCGGCTAAAAATCGCTCCATGAGTTTTTAACCTACGGCTGAACGCTTCGTGTGCGAGTTCGACCCGCTGTTTATGCTCCAATTTATTTATAATACACTGGTCAATTATAATGCTAAGGGTGGCAAGTAACTTTAAGTAGAGGCTAATTCGGTGAATCAATATCTCACTCAAATTAAATTTACAAAAATAAAAAATCAAATCAACAATTATTAAAAACTAGCGACCCGCCCCGGCTTCGCACGGGTATGTATTATACGTATAAACCTTCCTGTTGAATCACTCTATCTATTGCTGAGAACTGCATTAATATCCGTTGAGTAGTTTAAAAGATCAAAAAAATAAAAGGCTTATTTATTATATTATAATCCGGTGAATACATAATTATTATGAAGAAAAGTAACGTTTTCCGCATAGCTTGGTTTCAGCTCAATAAATATCGGATAACGGCAACCATAAAACGCTTAACTCGTTAAATAACTTGTTTATTGTGTGCTTTCGTGATTAAGTCATAATAATTAACAAGATCATTAACCTATTAGAACGTCTAAGTAAAACTTAGCACATTATTGTGTTGGTGCACATTCTTCCTAGCTTAAGTACTACGAAGCGGTGTAAGGAAGACATTACTTAGTCTTTACTTAGAAGCTTTATGGAGATAGTAAAGTATTGTTTGCCGTGGAACGAGGTGGCTGGCATAATAATCCAAGGAAATTGTGAAGTAGTAAAGAAATCACTAAAAACTTTCTGTCTCTCTCTTATCTACGGCATAAAGCATAAGGCCTACCTTAGGCACCTGTCCCACTGCCGACGAGGAAGCGACTAACTGTCAACGATTACCTCACTCAAGAAACGTACAAAAGACCCCGTGTGAGTAAGAGATAAGTATTTATTAATTTATTAATAACTAGCTGTGGCCCGCGGATTCGCCCACGTGGAGGTCGGAAATTTATTATCCCACGGGAACGTACTACCGGGATAAAAAGTATCCTATGTGTTAATCCAGGCTATAAACTATCTGTGTGTCAAATTTCATCAAAATCAGTTTAGCAGTTTTTTCGTGATCGAGTAACAAACATCCAAACATACAAAATTTCACATTTATAATATTAGTAGGATTAGTAGGATAGGATAGGATAGGATAGTAGGAAGTAGGATTGATCGCTGACTACCGCTGAATACCGCCGCCGCGCCGGCGAGTACTCGTTTGTCGCTGCGACGAGAGCTATCAAAGAGAATACTCGCTCCGCGGCGCTTCTTTTGGCGTGCAGAACACTCGCTGTGAGACTCTCGCTAGGTCGCCGTCACGCACTTTCTGATCGGTGCCAACTCGTTTTAGATTGCCTGAGATTAACGAGAAGCGACTAAAGACTCGCATCTCGTTAATCTCAGGCGGTGGGGCAGATGCCTTGTGGTTTACCTCCAGCGCGTCTCAATTTCTATCCACCTAGAAATGGTGAGGATGGCAATTTACCCCAATATCATTAAATTGTAGCGTACTTTCAGCATTTTCAGCAGTTACGGAATATGATAATACCGTTAGGCTGCTAACACAGTCGCTTAGTAAAACGTTTACATCCAGGAAATGAAATGATTTATCTACTTGATCAGACACAAAGATGAGAATCAACAGCACATGGAATACGTTCTGGAGTTTAAAAGAAATACTGAAGTCAAAATTGCCCATGAAATTGAAAAAGCAGAAGACATACGCAAGTAAACTAATATAATAGATGCTCTTCAACATACGAGACGCCTGAAGTGGAAGTGGGCTGGACACGTAGCAAGAATGACAGATGGAAGATGGACACAGTTGGTAACTCAATGGCCAGGCCCAAGCGGTAAGAGAGCCAGAGGACGACCCAGAGAACGTTGGGCAGATGAAATAAAACAAATTGCCGGAACGGACTGGACAAAGAAAACGAAGGAGAGAAACAGTTGGAAAAAGTTGGAGGAGACCTATATACCCCCCTGTACGGGGCCCCGATCTGGGCGGCTGACCTGACGACGGTTCTGCGCAAGCCGCAGAGGGCTATGGCCGTCAGAGTCATCAGGGGTTATCGCACGATCTCCTACGAGGCGGCTTGTGCACTGGCCGGATCCCCGCCCTGGGACCTGGAGGCGAAAGTACTCGCGTCATCATATCGGTGGCGCGAGGAAGCGAGGGCGCGGGGCGAGCGACCGATGCAGCGACACATGGAGCTGCATCGGTCTCAGCTTCGCGAGGTCCTGGTGGCGGAATGGCGGGACAGGCTTTCACGCCCTACCGCCGGCCTCGACATCATCGAGGCGGTCCGGCCGGTGCTCGAGCGCTGGCTCGGTAGGAGGCACGGCTCCCTGTCGTTTCGGGTGACGCAGGTGCTCTCGGGGCATGGTTGCTTCGGGAAGTACCTGTGTCGCATAAACAGGGAGCCGGACGCCCGGTGTCACCACTGCGTCGACTGCCGGGAGGACACGGCGCGGCATACGCTGGCAGAGTGTGCCGCTTGGGAGGAGCCAAGCCGTGCCCTCATCTCAGAAGTAGGCAGTGACTTGTCGCTGCCGGCCCTAGTGAATGCGATGGTCGGCAGCGGCGAGTCCTGGGACGCGGTGGTTTCCTACTGCGAGACAGTCGTCTCGCAGAAGGAGGCTGCGGAAAGGGAGAGGGAGATCTCGTCCACTCACCCGGCCCGCAGCAGGCGCACCGGGCGTCGGCGGAGGGCGGACAACGCCCTCTTCCAGCCCCCCTAAATGGGTCCAGGGGCGACGGACTCGGGGACGTCCGTCGCCCCCCACACATCAGGACCCGAGGTGGCGGCGCGTAGTGTTCCACGCGCGCCCCTCTTAGACGTCGCGGGGGGAGTCAAACACCTCACTCCCCCCCCTGACCCGAGGAGGCCCGCGGTGGCGGGCCGGCACCAGCCGGGGGTTGCGGAAGATTTCAAGTTCCCGCGACCCCCGGCGTAGGTGTGAGTTGGAACACCGGGGTGGTTTTTAGTCAGTAAGAGTCTGACAGACCCCTCCGCCCGCCCCAGGGCGGGGGACATCCATGAGGATTTTCCACCCCGGAACAAAAAAAAAAAAAAAGGCCTATACCCAAACGGAGCCTTAACTAAATAAAATTGAGTTAATACTACAAAATACTACCAACGACAAAAAAAAAAAAGTGAACGTTAAGGAAAATAAAGGCTATTTATTATAATTAGACCATGACCTTGATTAGGACATAGGATACTTTTTATCCCTATATTCTCACGGGATCGAGACTTACGCAGGTAAAACTACGGGGCGGAGCTACAAGTACTACCTTCCTATTAAATAATAAGGCAGTTAGAGGTTTCACAAAGCTTACTGCTTCTTTGTAAAAAATACCAAAACTGGGATTTTGTGATTGCAGAGGTTGAAAAACTTGCCACACTGGACGACTGAGGGAGGACATCGACGTAGAGGTAGACCGCGGCGAAGGTGGTGGGACGATCTAACCATTTTTGCGGGACCAACATAGCCAGTGAACGATTTTTAGAAAAAAATGTTAATGGAAACTAATGTATTTCATTCGCTTGTAATTTGCCAATGCCATTTCACAGTGGATACTAGAGCCATATTTTATGTTCTATGAACCGCATAAGACGTATTATTGGTAGTTCCTTAGACCTTGGAAATATTGCAGAGAAAAAGGTCGAAGTCAAAGTAGATTTGTGTGATCTTTAGCTGAAATACGTACCCAATCGGTTACCTAAACACTTCTGCTAAGCAGACCTACAAAATAGTAAAAAAAAAGATTTAAGTATGTCTTTCTTTGCACTAAACTCCGAATGAGAGATTGCACGTGAACGCAATGATGTTACATAACGTTAATGGGAGGCCCATGGGTCATTAGAGACACACATTCTCTCAAGTTTTCTTTCGGTAACTTGACTATGATCGTTTTATAGCCTCCACAATATACCATTACATCCCCATGTGAAAGCTACCATATCTTTCTCGTGCCTGCAATCGACACGTACTTCCAAATACGTAGTCGCACGAAGTCACTCTTTGACACCATCAGTCAATTCTATAGATACAGTTACAGGCTCTATCCAGACGAGATAATGACTAGAATAGCGTGTAATTCTACGGTAAGCCATAATTTATTGCACTGCTCGATCATACTCTTAAGTACGTATTAACTTTTAAAGTTCAGCGATAACTAGGGTATCTAGGTAACTCTGCAGTTTCTTTTAATATAGACATTATCGTAAGGCGTTGTTCCATGGCCATCTTTTTTATATTTTATCATTACGATTGCTTATTTCTTGTAGGGTTTAGTATTAAACATTAAAAAGTGCTTAAGGTTTTTATTGTAGGCAGGTGCTAGAACTAGATGTGTTGATACCATCTAAATCTAAAAACGAATTATAATGAAAGTGCTGTAAACACTCGGCTTGATGCATTGAGAGTTCTATGTGAATTTATGCAATTAAGCAGCGATTGCTTCAGCTTACGAATGATTTAGAATAAAATCTTAGGGACTTTATACTTCAAGTTTGAGCGTAAGCCATTTACACAAAGGGTTTTTACATAGGGTTTGAAAGTTTGTATGAAAATCCGTTATTCATAAGTAAAATTTATGAGATTTGGTATTTAGGCTTTTGCTTAAAATTAGCACTCATATTTCAGGGTCCTGGAACCGCTCCACCCAGAGCGGGAGGGCGTGTCAGACAGATTTTTTTTGAGGGTGGGATATTATCAAATAATTCTCCCGCTCTGGGTGGAGCGGGAGGGTGTGACAGACTTTTACTGACTTAAACCCACCCGTTTTCCTTCCGTTGCCTGTGTGCAGGGGCCGCGATATCCCTTTCGGACAAACTCGCAACCCCGGCAGGCATTGGCCCTTACGGACCCCGTCAGTTGGTGCTGACATCTCTTTGAGGCGCGCGTGGAACACAACGCGCCGTCAACCCGAGCCCAGGCTCGGGTGTGTTGTGTTGTAAGGACCAGTCCTTATCGGACGGCGAGGTACCCATTGCTCAACGTCCGCAAGCCCGCGCCTACGGTGGCCGGAAGTCGGCTCACGACTCCCGACGCCCAGGGAGTCTCCTGTGGTGACTAGGGGCGCGAGGGCGCGAATCGTGCCTCTCCGTCGCGCGCTCCGCCTCCTCCTTCGCGAGCATTACTGCTTCGCAGAAGGAAGTGACGGCCTCCCACGCTGCCCTCGCTCCGGACCATGGCCTGAACCAGGGCCGGACGCGAGAGATCGCCGCCGCCGCCGATCGCCTCTGTGAGGACATGGCGGTGCTCCGCCCAAACAGGGCAGACCTCCACCGTATGCTCCACCGTGTCCTCCGGGCGATCCACAGTGGTGACACCCAGGCGTTTCCTCCCGCCTTATACGGAACAGGAACCTCCCGAAACAGCCGTGTCCGGTGAGGACCTGCGTCAGGCGGAAGGTGAGGACGCCGTGGCGCCTCTCTAGCCACTTCTCAAAGAGGGGACTTATCACAACAATTGTGGCGTGCCCAAACTTATTTATTTATTTATTCTACGCCTAAGAGGTTGAAATAAGGAGTATTAAAATCCGACAGCTTAAAAGTAAAATAAATTAAAGGTATTTCGGTTTCCGGGTAATACCTAAACGCTATCATGAGTTTTAGGATTTTCAAAAACTGTTCCCCTAATGGGGTAAAAGTAGAGGGATGAAAGTTTGTATGGGAAAGTTGGATATCTACGCGGATATAGTCTCTTACAAAATTTTCAAAATTAAATAGTAATAAAGTAAAAGTAATTTATTTCCAAACTTCTGTACACATTACATCAATGAGGTCTTGACCCCTGAACTAGGACATCCTGTATGACAGGGCTCGAGGTTTCTCCAGTTACATGGATCAACATGAGAAGGCTTAGACTAGATACAATTTATACTTAATTTTTACAATAATTAAAAGAAAATAGTTTTTTTTTATTGGCAATAAGTTAAAAGAACAATTTAATTTATTTAATTAAATGTTAAGCATTCTAAAACATAGGTAATCTGTTTTAGAATTGAATAGGGGTAGCATGTGTGTGGTGAGATATTGGATGGGTGTGTGAATGTGTGTGTATCCTGAGTCTGTACACTAGGTTAGATTACTGACAATGTTTTCCGTATCATCATAGGTATAGAATATAATAATCGTGGCGCCATCCTACTCTTTCTTCACATTTAGCCCAATAATAATATCAAGACATTATTATTATGCAAGACTTCAAACAATTAAGAGAGAGTCGAATCCACGACCCTTACTTATCTCAATTATAGTTGTTCAAATTGCTTCTATGATCCTTTTTGTTCTATCTCAACACCACCTAATATTAAACAGACAATAGTATGAATCGGCATCTCGTTTCTAAGCATTATGTAGCAATTATATATCGAGAGTATAATGAAGACATTGATGAATCATTTCTGCAATAGAAATATATATAGAATAGTTAGTTTTTATTACAATGACTAGAAAAGGAAGCTCTATAGACTACTTGCCTTATTAAATTTTAAAATTTCTCCTTTGTTGAATAATGTAAGGCATATGTCGTGCTTTATTCAACATTGAAGGTTCATCCCATAGGAAGTAGTGGTCTTACTTACCTATTCATAAGTTCTTGTTACTTGTGATCGTGTTTTGTTTCTAATATTCGGATGGAAAACATTGTTTATATAAGTATCAACTTGTATTCAATTATCAAAGTTCAATAAACTCAGGCTCGTAGTTTTCAGTATGTATTCTTCATTTATCATTTTCAGTGCCGTGTGGTGCCGGAAGTAAATAATAGTACCATCCCATTTCTTCCCGTGGGTGTCGTAGAAGGCGACTAAGGGACTCACTAGAGAATGGGCAGCAGCGTTCTCTATGCATTTTAACACCATACTGCGATCGCTAAGCCGCCTGCTAATTGTGGCGATTATGGCAAATCCCCGTATTTGGGGGAGGCCTATGTCCAGCAGTGGACGTCATTCGGCAGAAATGATGATGATAATGAGTAATTCTTATTAGGAGAGGCACCAAACTAAGAATTCTTTGGTGCCTCTCCACTGAAGGTTGGCCTTTTACTCCGAATACTTCTCCTTGTGCTTTGCGAGGTGGCACAGCTCAGCAGCACAGCGAAAAAAATCGCGTTTTTTTTAAATCAAGACTTTTTTCTTTGCCCAGCACGTTTATAATTTACTTTGATTAAGTTTATAGATGTGCATACGAATCATTTATTTAAGCCCGAAAGATTAAAGGCTTGTAGCGGCATCTACATCGCTACATGCGAACTACGCATCAAAGACCTGACGTCACACAACATCCTGACGTCACACAAATCCTGCATCGCGCAATTAGAGTTCACCGCGCGATAAACATATATACAAGCTTCCCGACTTCAACCTCTGGGCAGTTGCCCGCCAGACATCATACCCGTCTGGTCGGAGGATCCTCCCTTTTCTATGGGGGGATGAGTGAACTTTACACCCTGTTCCTCTTGCCCCCAAATTGGTGACCCCGAACATGAACGTCAACGCAGCCTTCGTGCAACTACTTCAGCGTGACGTCATCATCATAATCACTCCCGCAAGCTTTCGTGAGGCGAGTCACACAGCCAGTCAGCACCCACGGCTTCAACGGGTATCCTGACCACCAGCATGCAGCGAACGCGCATTCCTGGTCATCACCCTGAGCCACAACCCGGCGCTATATCACATCCGACCCACTGGATCAAGACGCAGCGCCACCCCGACTCACTGGGGAATCACCGCAGACAGTTCCGACTCACCGCGAACTATGCGGCACCCGGTTCCGACTCACTGGAACCACAGCTGGCACTGTGAAGCATCGCAAGATTCAAGACTCAGCCCACTATCGACCTCCGGTCTCCGGAGGGGAGTGATGTAGCGGCATCTACATCGCTACATGCGAACTACGCATCAAAGACCTGACGTCACACAACATCCTGACGTCACACAAATCCTGCATCGCGCAATTAGAGTTCACCGCGCGATAAACATATATACAAGCTTCCCGACTTCAACCTCTGGGCAGTTGCCCGCCAGACATCATACCCGTCTGGTCGGAGGATCCTCCCTTTTCTATGGGGGGATGAGTGAACTTTACACCCTGTTCCTCATGCCCCCAAAGGCTTTTAATTAAAGATAGCTCGGAGGTAGATATGAGCTCGAACTCGTTACCACCTCCATACCGTCAAGCAAGCAAACCGCTGCGCAGCGTTGCGTTGCTGTAGTCCAGTTTGAAGGGTATACAATGGCATAACAGGTACATGATACATACCTGCTTTGTCCTGATTTAACAGTACTGTAATTAGCGTATTTAATGACTTCAATTCCTAAAACATACCTATACATAAAAAAAAAAACCAGACATGGGAGTGTGTGACCACGCATAACGAAGGGTTCCGTAGTTGGGATAAAGATATATCGATATCCGTCACGGTCAATTCTACAACTGCAAATGTAAGTTTGTAATTTTTTTTTTTTTTTTTTGGTATTGTTAATTTATTACAGATTATAGATTTGCGGACGTTCTCCTTTACTTGTACTGGAGTCCTTTGGCACTCGTACTAGTATTACTTTGCATCACGACTGCCATCTCCTTCCTCCGGGTCAACTACGATCGTTTTTTATACCTACCTACTTACAGTTAAATTCTAAATAAATTCTGAACAAAAATACAATTAACTTATACAAACAAGGATATACACATGAGGAGTATGTGTGTGTGTACGTGTGTTGTAGTATGTGCGTGTGTGTGTTTGGTAGTAAGTGTCCAGAAGTCCCGAAGGTATGAGTGAGTATGCGTTGGTGAAAAATTCAGTTAAACCCACTAATTGTATGTATAAGTCTCTCAGATTCTTCGTAGGTGAGACCTTTAAGCCAGTTACCGACACATATTATAAATTAAAGTCGCTTTTCGTCGGCCTGTGTGACCGCGTTGTTGTTCTTAACTGCGTAACAGATTTTGATGCGGTTTTCACCATCATTTAGAGAGTTTATTCCGAAAGGTTAATGTGTATAATATATTAATAATAAACTTACATATAATAAAGAAATCTTCATGTTTGGTCAAGTCGTAAAAACCGTGCAAAGGAGGGGCAGGTCACTAGTACTGTAATACTATTCCTACATGCCAATTAATACGCGTCGTTTGGACACAAAACAGAATCAATTACTATATGTAGGCGAACTTTTTTCGCGTATTGTTTTCCTTAATCGTGTCGAAAGTAAATCGTACGAGGAGGCTGAATCCGTGGCGTCATTTTGTACCCACGACGACACATCAAGCTATACGGTTCCAGTATAAGCTGACCCCGCATTATACAGGGTCTAAAAAGACGTATTGTAGACTTTATCTACGCATTCCGTACATCAAACTAAGTAATATTCAGCAAAAATGATTGCTGGAAACGACTTTAATTTTTGTATGTAAAATCGCTGTTTACGGCAGAGGACGCAACACATTGTGCTTATGGGTACATGAACGGTACAGGAGTTGTGTTGTGTTCAAAAAAAGTTGAAACTTTAACCTTCTCTATCTCCGCAGTCAGAAGGTTCCCAGGTATAAAAATATCACTGAGGCGATGGACAAGTGATTTTCGGCTTCGTTAAGCGTATTTACCTTTATGGGCTTTCCGTTCCATGGTAGGTCAGCTTCCACTGGAAATGTGCAGCTTGATCCGTCGCTGCTGTATGTACGCAAGTAAGTGGTTTATTTTTTTGTATCATCACTTAAATTACGACGGTTTAGATTAATACTAAAGGTCATTAGGGTTGGTTTCATGCGACCTTAATAGCTTGTGTGGAGCTTCACACTTTCTATGAATATTTTTTGCTGTGTTCAAATTGAATTAAATGTGCCTGTTGGCGAGTGGGTTGCAAATTTTTACTATGGAGCATTACTCTCACTTCTTTTCAGTTAATATGTTTCTCACCAATATTCTACTGGGTTCTGATTTCTGAATAATGATGGGCTTATACCCCAAGCATTAATATAATATCGAAGGGAGATTATCGATCCCACCGAAACCCGGACTGGGTTTCAGTGGGATCCTGTCGAACCCATATCCCTTAAGTTGGAGTGTCGAAAGTGCCCCCACACACTTGCACTTCTGAGGACCTAAAAATGCCACGAATATCGCGATTGGCGAGGCCACCTACTAGACCTACCACATCTAACATAATAATATTTAACGTTCATTTATTTACCATCGTTGTATCGACTCGAAAAGAAGAATTGTCGATCTAATCGGAATATATATATAATATAATAATTAGGTACTCGTAAATATGTGAAACAGCAAAAAATGGCTCTCTGGCTTCGGTTATCGTTTGTTTACATTTGTGACTATATAAATGTCCAACATCCACCCGACATTTAATTGATTCTCACCGGCTCACCGCTAATTGGCTGGGGCGGATGTCAATCAATCTGCGGAATTATATGCAATGTTTCCTCAATCAATTATGGAGTGAGTGACATTTGATATCATTATTGAGACCTCTGTGCCTCTGGGAGGACGTGATTATCACTGTCGCGTTGACGAGCACAGCCGTAACGCGAATATTTATGACAATCGTCATGTGAAGCTTGACAGTTTGACATCTTTTCCTGTAAGGAATATATCTTCAAGTTTTAGCGGTCACATCACTACGAGTAGTTAGGGTGTGGAGCTTCTACCTATTCATGTTTAACGAACAGCGGCCCAGTTGTGGAACAAAGTCACAGTCACAATCCCCTTGATTTTGAATAATCCAAGTGTAAATTATTCAGTGTAAATTATCTCTTTCAATGTAAATTATTTCAACCAATATTACTGACATAACTATGTAACGTAACTACTAAATATATAATTAACTATTTCAATGTAATTTATTTTTTATATTAAAAAACTTGGGTGAATTAAGCTTGAAGAGTGCTGTCATTCCACATGCTAGACATTTCACATAAGTTTTCACGGTGAAATTTTTCCATTCTAGAATCTTCAGTTTTTCCCTTCCGTTTAATGAAATGATTTTTTTTTTATTGCCAGATATAAAATCCAAATACAAGTTAAAATAAATACACACATTAATAAAGAGGTAGCTACTTAAAGGAAATCCAGATTGTGTTTTGCGTCACAGTGTACAATAAAATCTAAAGTCTTCATGCCATTATTGACACCTTTAACAGCTACCAGCAAAATGAAGCCCTCACTTTGCAAAGTAAGAAAGATCCAATCAACAAGATGACTAATATATTTTTAATTTTCCATCCATAAGGTCGTATAACATGGGTCGTTATTCCGGCCGGTGTAATGCGCTTGCACATGCAAAACGAACGAGTTATGGTGCGACTCGCGAGCAATTACTTTTATTATATTTATAGACGCGTAATTGCGTATTTAGAAGCAGTCATATATAACATAATGGCGTAGCTACTGGTATGTTTAGTTTAGCTCTGAATATTTATTTTGAGTGGCTTTTCCACGGATAAATATTGGGCATACTACGTATATTTACTTTCAAATCTGTACTGAATCTTTTAAAACAGGTCGTTTTCACTTGAAGTGTACAAGTAATACTGATCTTTCTGTGGAAAGATATAACCAGCAGACTTGAAATACTATAAAAAATATCAATACTTTGTTAAATCCCAAAAATTGCGTCGATATTAGGGATGATGCCTGGGTAAAAAAAAAAATCTAATTAATCTTAGTATATTTACACGTTTTTTTTTTTGCTTTATCATATTAATAACAAAATACTTAGATAAAACGCATTTTAAGTTGGGGAGTGGGGGTTACTACGTCACAAGTATAAAATTTACATACTTGTGACGTCATGGCATATTTTAACTCAATGTTTCGCCGTAATCTTTAGATTGCGTAAAAAATAAAAAAATCTCCAGGTCCAATATTTTCTAATAAACTCCAAGACGAATAGTTTTCAGTTTTAGTTCCAAATCTAAGCGAAATTTTATCAATAAGAAAACACCATTGTTTCAGCTGTTTTTATTTTCAAGGGACAGACAACAATGGAATATTTTATTTTTTCGGGATGGGAAATTGCCTATGTCATTCCTCAAACACCAATGTCATAGTTTGATTGTTTTAGTTTCAGCCTTGAAAATATATCAGACGGACCCCGGGTCCCTTCATTCTTTCGACTTCGCCCACTTTTCATAGATCTCATACGCCATGCCGCCATACATATTGGAAGTGAACCCTCCGGGAGGGTTACCGGCATTACGTTTGCGCTAAAGTTAACCATCGCGGACGGTCAACGGCATTAGGTTTAGAACCGTGTTATAAAACACTGTAAAACGCAGTAAAATTGTGTTTTAAGGGAATCTTGTCGCTATACGTAGTTTCCAACCTTTTAATATTTTTGTGAACATTAGTAACCGTGAACAAAAAATTTTATATTCTTGGATTTTAAAACCAACGCATAAACTCATAAATCTTGTTAAAATATACATCAGATTTTATTTTCACGGTTTCATAATGCTGTATGCGCTAAGAAAAACGTTCATTTAAAATGAGCCCTCTGCGAGGGTTCCTGCGTCCCATATGCGACTAGGTGAACCCTCCAGAAGGACTGCCAGTACTGAACGTGTTAAGCTATTTTAAAATCACAGGGGCTAAGATTTCTAAGATAAAAATTAATTATAATAAATAAACAGTAGAGCTATTCCACTGCCAGTTAGTACATTCTTATTATGCTAAATAGCACAAGCCGCGTGTCTTCATGGGAAAATGATTAAAAACGGGTATATACGTAGATAGAAGGAAGTCCCACAGGACTGGCTGCGTCATATAACGATTAGACGAAGGCCTAGACGCTCATAAAGTTAATACCCAGCTTCCTTGGGAAACGAGATACATTCAGCTTAAAGGCTTTTAGAACACCGACCATTTTCAGCTAAATATTATGAATATAAAACTTGTTTGTGTTTGCATTATGTATGTTTGAATTAAAGTGTCTCTTTAGAGAGTATTAAGTGTGATTAGATCATTTTTTATTGTATTCATAACGCATTTTTTCTCGTATATTTTAGGATATATTGATGTCCAGGGTACAATACGAATGATCAGGTATTACTTACATCGATCTGTCAGCAAACCTAGTATAATGATTACCTACCTATGGAAATACGATTGTATACTAGAATTTAATGTTCGTTTTCACTGATAGGTCCTAGGTGACACTTAAAGCTTCGTGCAGACTAGCGTGTCGCGACACCGATTATTATTATACCGTGAAGTTTTCTTAGCAATTGCATTGTGCAAGTCGCATCGCGCTGGTCTGCACGAGCCTTAAATGAATGTCTAAATTTATTTTCAATGCTCAGCTTACCAACGAGGGTTGAAAATCTGACAGTCTAATAATATTTAGGCGTTCATTTAGGTGTTTCGTAATGTTTGTGGAAACGGGCATTAGAAGCCTTCTATAAAAATGTAGACTGCCGTAAGGTTTGCTGAAGGTATCTACGGTTTTAGACAGCGATGCTCGATGCGACACAGTCAACCGCACGTCTGCAGCATGCGTTCGTAGCGGTTTTGAAATTTTGTAGTTAGATTTCATTTTTTCATTTGCTCGTGGCCAAGTAATAACAGCCGCACGGGTCGATGTATCGGTTTAAGCTACGCTTGCCGGGGTTGGTCCGTGGATGGATGACCATCTTTACATAACGAGACTCCTCCGTGCCTCGGAAAGCACGTTAAGCCGCTGGTGGCGGCTGCCATTCGTGGATCTTTGACTGTCGTTACGGTTCGTCAGAAGCCCGAAACTCGGAGAACCAGTCTTACCAAGGGGTATCGTGTTACCCAGTAACTGGGTTGTGGAGGTCAGTTAGGCAGTCGCTCCATACTGGTATTCAGCTGTATCCGGTTAGACTGGAAGCCGACCCAGACATAGTTGTGAAAAGGCTATAACCCAAAACCTATAAGACAAATGCCTACTGCTCTGTTTAAAATACATTTAAAAAAATATCTCATAGCCAAATGTTATTATTGCTATTATACCGTATCGGATTTTTTTTTATGACCGCAATTAATTAAATAGATTCTTGTAATTATGACATTTTCACAATTTGACCCTAAACTCTGTTCAAACAATTTAACTATTTTTTCACTCCCTTTTTTAAATTCGAATTAGCATTAAGTTATTAATATCATATTATTATATAATTATAATTTTTTATGGTTTATTCTAAACCTAAAATATGGTCTTCTTGTACGCCATTTATGGCAAAACATGCAGATCCTGTTATTTTAAGACCTCGCACATATTATTTGATGCATACTCATGTTTAACAATAAGTATATTCTATTCTATTCTAAGGCTAGGCAGATTGATTTTAATTTTATTTTTATCTGCACAAAAAAAAAATCGTCGAGTGCGAAAGAATCGTACTTGACGAAATTTTTATTTTTATATGCAAAATCAAATCTGGTTGGTACTAAACCTATAGCATATCGAAAGCATTATCCTTTTATGATACCCTTACATAAAAGTAGGTTGTAGATACACAGGAAATTATTTTGTGACTTCGGGATGTTTATAACTCATAATATTTTTTACATCCCGCGAAAAAAAGAGAGCGATATTCTTAGTTGGGAATTTATATATCCTTGTAAAATCATAAAAGTGTAGGTACAAAAAACAATGTTTTACACCGATCGTAAATTAAAGAAATTATAGGATGCGCATGGGCAGCGACGAATTGCAAAATACTTAGTTCTCAAATGTTCATAAATTACTTCACGCTGTTTAAAAGCAATAAGCGGCCATATTTCGTTTTGTTTAAGTATAAACTATTCCAATAAAATGTAAACTCTGTCCTCCAATCACAGATGTTTTCCTTATTTTATTTTCATCGAACGTTCTTATTCACAGTGCGATTTTTATCGACCAATCGTTTAGTCGTAATGGGGCTCAGAGCCTGTTAACTATTTATTAAGGTAATTTTAAATCGTTCGACGTGTGTGACTTCCATTTAGTGTCATTAAAACTAAGCGATTGAACCATTTAAATTCTAAATTGTTAGGCAGTCGCTTGACTTTCAATGGTGGGAATAAGTTTCTTCTTCGTAATTAATTAACAGCAATCATTTATGATCAATAAATAAATAAAATACATCTCAATAAAACAAGATCTGCCTATTAACAGCTGAAACTAGACGAGAGCAAATTACTCAAGAAAACAAGTATCTTTTAAGATTTTGAACAGCTGGCTCTTGAACTGAGTAGTTCAAGAGCCAGCTATTCTACCTAATTTTGACCCCCACTTGTACAATCATGTTTAGTTTATGACTAATTGTGTTTCTTTCTCTTTGTACAAATAACTTTTTTTTAATTAGACACATATGAAAGTGAAGATAAACGTGCTCATAAAATATTAAAAAACCATAAATCATAAACATAAACCTTAGCTCAATCGGACGCACCCTTACAGCCTCTGGGATGTTTCCTAGACGTCGGGCGGCGAAAGTGCAACAGCCGGGCGTCGAGCGGGGCGTATAAACGCGCGCATTGCACGCCGCGCGCCACTCGAGTACCGAGCCCGTAGCTGCGCGCGCCGCACGCACACGCCCGCACACGACCGCACGCGCACGCATGCACGCACGCACGCGACTATAGTGTGATGCAGTGATTCTTTACGTTTGTGATAGATTCTATTGCTCTCTACGGGCGATAACGCTGAGAAAATATTTGTGGTGAGTTTTTCAGACATTGTTACCTATTAATTTATTAAAGAAAAAAACAAATGAATTTAAAAAATATGATTCTTCTAACTATGAAAATAAATACAAAGAAAATAATTAAGGTAATATTTTACATTTTAAACTTGCACCCACAGTCGGGAAAATACAATTTACTTGTTTACTCAAAATATCAGTGGACAAAGATTCCCTTACACATAAGTCTACATACTGTCATTATAATAAACCCACATCTTAATAAGTCACAACATTAAATAAAAAAAATGAAAATTATTCCACATGAAAAGAACATCCATATTTTCCACCCACAGTAGGCTGCTGGCATAAAATAAATATCTCAATTATGCTAAACGCTCGCTTCGGCTACTTAACGTAGCTTTATTAGATAACTTAATAACCCGTGCTATTTAATTCGCATAACTTTTACATGAGAAACCATAAACTCGGAGAGTTGTCAATGAATGCGCGATATACTTAATTAAGCATACCTATGTCATTTTTCTTGTTTCTGCTCTGCACAAATTTTAAACAAAGAATGAAAAAAAAAATGGTTTCCTTTTTTATGACTGAAGAATAGACAAAAGTAAGTTATATATTTTAAAAACAGTGCATTTACTGACTATAAATAGGGTTGTCCTTAAAACATTTTATATTTTCATTTATTTATTTATTTAATAGTTCATTGATTTGAAAATCCACATTCTTATGTATCACAAAATCGTCGCGCAGATATGGCACCAATTATT
Organism: Agrochola lota; assembly: GCA_947364205.1. Taxonomy (NCBI): domain Eukaryota; kingdom Metazoa; phylum Arthropoda; class Insecta; order Lepidoptera; family Noctuidae; genus Agrochola; species Agrochola lota. The sequence continues at coordinate 6,926,136 of OX376223.1, read as the reverse complement.
GCTACTTTTGCTCAGTTACAAATAATAAAATCGAATCAATTATTCTACATTCGTAGACGTTACCGTTTTGACGATAATCGATTAAGAAATCGCTTTACGCGCGTTTCCGTGAAAGTGTCCGCCGTTTGTGGGTGCAAACTGCGAACGTAGAAAGTGATGATTTGGTGAACTATATTGTACCGATTATTTGCCTTATCACGCGAGCGTAATTCAATTTGGTCAAATGTATTGTAAACGAAACGAGTGCTTCACACGACGACTTTAATCGAGTTGAATAGATATGCAAATGTGAGTAGTGAGGAGATAAATTGGTTCGTGGTGGTGAGCGAGCGGCCGGCGCCGATAATGCTGTACAATTAATCAATAAGACGTTTATATTTAACTCATGCGTTACAACCGTGTAATGAATTGATCTGTGTGGATATTGAAACTTCATGGTGTAATTACCTTACACTCGACGTCCTTGCAACTTGTTTGGCGAGAATATGAGAATGGAGGAATCTTGGGGAGCTTTTTACGGTGTACTTAGCGCCACGGCGCGGCGGCGGCGTAGCGAGTAAAGTATCATAAAAATAGACAAACCATAGTTGGAAAATCGATACTGGCGTCAGTCCAGAATTAGCCTGAGACTGTCGCAGAGTCTGCGGAACTGCGGATATATGTAATAGATGGTAATCTACTCATACAGTGTTATTGCAATACAACAAGCTTCTGTTGTTTTTATTGCTATATAATACAATTGCTTTAGCATGCACTGTTTTTTGCACTTTAGTATTTACCAACTTAAAGCTAACGTGCTACTTGCAAGCGTAAAAAAAGTGGCTTAAAACTATGAATTCATTTGAAACAGTATATAATAAACGATTCGTGCACATTTTTATAAATAATAAGATTATAAAAAATTGTTCCACGTCCTGACAGGATGGTCCATCACTTATTTCATGCAATGTTGCCCTCTTTTTCTCTGCCGATATACTTAGTTACGGCTCGTTCGAAATGAAACACCAACCCACAAACAAGTACATGTTCACACGACAGCAAGTATTTAGCTAGAAACTCGAGATGACACAATTACTCAGAAAATTATGCTACTTAGAAAAAATATTGGCAACACATTTTTATCAGCTAATACATTTCCTTCGCGGTCTTTAATTATCTTCAGTTGCTATGTTTCGTTCTATTCTGGATCATTTCGACACGCAACGGTATTAATATCGGGCTGGTACAAATAAGGCTCGAGACACCGGGACACCGGCGTCACGAGCCCGCCTAATGGATGCTGAGTGGCCTTAAACATCTGCTATTAAATTTAGTCCCACTCGTATACCTCGGGAATTTAAACGCGCAAATTATTCTGAGCATGTATGAATGCGGGATAGCAAATTGTTATTCTACGATTATTCTTTGGGTGCTCAAGTTTTTTTTCTAGTAACGGACAGGATAGCGCCACTGTGCTATCTGAACTATTACAGTTCAAAAGTCTTATAAAGTCGGCATGCGCGTCGTTTTGAGAGCCGTAAAATCAACGACCGTAGAGATTGCACGCATGTTATTGTTTTATTTGCACATTTCATATCTAATAGGCATATTTTAAATCAATATGTTTCGCATTTTCTCGGTTGAGGCTAACTCTAATAATCTCGAGAGCATATCGAATAATTCGCGTAGAGTAACGTCGTTTTTTGTTCTGCCTATATGTACAATTATTACCAATATTAGGCATACTGACGTTTTATTATTTGTATTAAGTTATAAACAAATAAATACTAAATAAATTCTTTATTGGTATAAAAAAACGTGTGCAAACAAAGTGAAGCCCTGACTCCTGCGCTAGGTACAAACACCTGTGTTACAGGAGCCAGTGGCTTCTCCCAATCAATGTGGTTCTTGATTTTATGCAATCAAATCATTTGAATTTACCTGATGTTGTTGTGGTCTGAAAATATAATCTTAGTATATTATCACATATAAAAATACAATCACAACATATACTATAAGTTTCTGTTCCGTGAGCAGATATATGTAGAGCGACGCCGATTGACGAAATCCGTAATTTCTAAAAAACTATTTTTACTATACCTGTGTCTGTCTGTATGCAAGCGTGTAGCCTAAATTATATCTAGAGGTTTCTCTTACGGTAAGTAGTGAAACCGAATTCTATCAATCAAATTATTAGACGTTGAACTTTACTGTAAATTAAACTACCGGAACGAAAATGCAGCTGAACTAACAAAATGTTTTTCTTTTCTTTTTATCTGCACTATTATAGTCGAAGCGAAACTGCAAGTAGCGATCACAAAAAAAGTGGTCGGTATGACTCGGACAATTTTGTACGAAATTCAGATCCGCTGTAATAAAATTTGTCTTTATCTCCTAGACGTGATGAAATTACTTAGGGAGTTGTGTAAAAATAAAACAAGGTGTGAAAGTTGTTCGACTGGAGACGTGACTTCCGCTTTGTCGGCATCGAGAGAATTTGCACCAGAAAGCGTGAACATACATGTGCAGCAATAAAAAATGCATGACTGATGCAATTTGACAGGACAATCATCGATCTTACGAAAATGGTTTCGATGAAAAAATCAGACACGTTTTTTGTTGCGTAACCATAACATAGATAATGAATATTTCGTTAGTGAGAGTTGTTAATTAATAAGCCGTAATTAGATGGGAAAAAATCCGTAAACGTTTTGATCGATTCGTTCGACTGTAAAATCGATGTAGTATCCGTTGAATTGGATTTAATTTTTGTTTCCGCTTACATTAAAATGAAAGTAAATTGATAATAATTTGTTTCGGAAATAACCTTGGATAGTGGCTTATGTCACTTGCTAGGAATGACAGATTCGTCACGATACAGTTCACACGCGTTCAGTACGAAAGTGGGTGCGTAGTTATCTAAAAGTGCTCGTCTGTATTCAGTCTGCGTTGTCCGTAATCATGCTTTGCCGAAATTGGTTTACGAGTCCATTCGATCACGCGAACCGTACTGTGCTCAATTCTAATTTGTTCACCTCTATTGTGACGGAGAAGAGTCGAGTTTCTTTAACTTGTTATAGTTTGTTGTTACTTTAGGGCTGGACACTTTCGCTGGTTCAGTCATGATCATGATTTTATAATGATAGACAAATTGTAACTTCTCACCGTTGACCTCTGACTGGAATTAAGTTATTATGTGTACATAACTTACAAATTGAGATGTGTAAATTGATCATTGAATTCTTTTTCTTTGACTTTCCTTTCTCATAAACATTTCGATACTTTTAGTTATGTATCAGTATTTGCATAATTATTCTTTTGGAAAACTTCGATATTTATATTTTGCGAAAACGTTTTTTATGCTTATTTTACCTCACTCAGCTTCAAATTGAATTCAAAGTTATTTCAAGCCTACTTTGAATCGCATAGTTGGACAAAGATGTGTTGTTTTTACGCACAGCTATGCTAATCAAATCTATTTTATACGTATATTTGAATAATCCCACACAGGGACGGTACGAAAGTTTTTTCTATTACTTTATCATATTATGGTTAGTTACAGATCATGACTATTTTACATAGGTAAATATTTTAAATTGATTTATCCAATGTCACTAACCGTGATAATCATACTATCCATTTATCCTTTTGAATAATGTCCAGTTTGTTTAATGCTGCCTGACTACTTAATTTGGGGTATCAGTAATTCAATTAATTTTTCTGTTGTTGATAACTGAAGTAGCTACCTACCCATGTACCTAGATATCTAATCGTGAACTCATTTGAGTTTGGTCGCTGTGGATGAAAGCAAATTCAAGAACTAAGCGCTACTTATTTACCTACGAAATATCATTACAATTTTCTAATTAGTCATCAATTACTTTCGGTATAGTTTTTTGTCTCATTAACAAATGTACATAAAAGGCTGTGTCAGTGAAAGGAGTAGTAGTATCATTAGCATTGCGAATCGGCAGTTTGTTTATTATCTAGTTAGAGTGCGTTTTCATTACACGATTTTTTAATACGGGTCTTGAGAGTCATCTTCTAAGCTTACATGATCGTACACCCTTCCTTTGTGTCACATACTAGTTTGTGCCCGCGACTTCATCCACGTCATAATCACAGTCAGCCTATTATGTTCCCTCACAGGCCTCCTGTCGGTGAAAGGGAGTAGGCCATAATCCACCACGCTGACCCAGTACGGGTTGGTAGATGTCACATGTCTTCGAATTTTTGGTTCTAAGGCGGTTTCCTCACGATGTTTTACTTCACCGTTTTGAGAGCAGTGGTGATGAAATTATTTACACAAATTAAAGCGCCTGTCAGGGTTCGAATCTACAACTCGTAAGTCGCGGCCGTTACCACTGTGCCATCACTGCGTCGTCCGTGTCACTGGTTTTAAATATATCCTATGACACTCCGGAATACTGTAGCTTCGCTTAGAAAAATCATCTGCTTTTCCAATGTTTGTAAATATGTGAGCACCATGTATTTACCATATAATAAATTTATCAGTCGTTACTTCATTTTAAATTCTTTTTACTTATTGTGGTATAGTAATTTTATTCTAGGTGCATCGTCTTCACATATAATTATATAACTAATATACCTATACAAAATATTGTAAAACATTTTTTAAGAGTAACGGGGTGGAATTTCTTGCCCATTCTTCTCCATACAAAAACTACCTTTTGGAAGGGGCGACTAGAATCAATTCAATTTTTTTTTGTAAATTTTGACGTTCAAAAGTGCCTTACAAGGGCCTGTTTGAAATAAATGAAGTGACTTTGATTTTGACTTTGAGTTAGGGAAAGAATTTTCGGAATCGAATCAGTAGTTCCGAAGATTCCCCCCGCCCACATACAAATTCACAAATTTTATCACAATAAAATATTATAGTACAGATTAGTACCAATAGATTGGGTTAGGATACCAGTACCTATGTAAAAGTTACAATGTTAATCGACTTTCATTGCTGACCGTATTATTTCGAAGTTCAAAAAGACCCGACAAAAAGTTAGAATTTTAGTTTTTCACTTTTATTTTTCTGACAACTTCCTCATATGTTGATAAGTCACATAACCATAGAAGATATTACTTAGTTTAAGATGACGAGGTAAAATGTCCCAAGTGCCTACATATAAAATAAAAATATCACCAGATAAGAGACTTTGCCAATCAATCTGCCAGTCTAACAGCAGCTGAATACCAGTAGTTTACATGGAGCGACTGCCTGTCTAACCTCCACAACCTAGTAGCTGGGTAACACGATACCCCTTGGTAAGACTGGTTCTCAGACTTTCGGGCTTCTGACGACCCGTAACGACCGTCAAAAATCCACAAATAACAGCCGTGACCAACGGCAGTAGTTGTAGTAGTTGGTACTATCGAAGAAGTTCATATCTTTATACTGTAAGGACTATTTCTGCTTGTAACGCTCAGCTATACCACCGGGGTGGTAACAGATGTGGTCATCGTGTTCATGGGATTTTGTTTTCTAACTTCTTATATATGAAGTTCTCCGATAGTACATATTACGTGAGTTTGATCAGAAAGTTATATCAATAATTGACGATGAAAGCTTTTTGACCAGATACCTAGTGAAACCGCTCCTCAACATTCTACAATGTACATAAGGCAGGTGCTACCTAAATAAATTCGCGAAAAAATCAACACTATATCGTCCACTCTCTCCTTGGCTCGATGTTTGTTCATACTACGCACATGTGATCTTCTATACAATTATGTGCCAGTTGTGTTTGTACAGTACACGTAAGTGGGCCGCTGTTTAATTGATTTCTTTTTGTGTTCTGAGGCTCTTTGTGTGTCATTGATTCTGTCTTTAATTTGGATAGACTTTGTTGAATTTTTTTTGTGAGTAATTGTGCCTCTACATAAGGGTGAGCTATTTTACGTTATTTTTTCTTTTGTTTCGGTTAAAAAGATCATTTGAACATCATTCAGGGAAATACATTATGTACTTACATATGTATGTACTTTGCCCTTTAGGGCTTTAGGGCTACTAGATGGGATCAACTCGACAAGTATTCGATTAAGGCGCGCCACACCCCACAACACTACTCTGGCTTCTTTTGAAGCCAGAAATCCTGAAACGTCAACAACACTAAGATATTCAGTGATGGAGCAGTGATAGCCTATTGGTGTGACCATCAGACTGTCAATTCATAGGTCTCGACTTCAAACCCAAGGCACGCGCCTCTGACTTTTCGGATTCAGGTGCATATTGTATAATTATCACTTGCTTAAAAAACTGTGAAGGAAAACATCGTAAGGAAACTAATCGTCTGAGAGATATTTCTCGACGACATGTGAAGCCAAGTCAGAGGCCAATGGGTGGCTTTAAAACTCTGACACCAGGTTGGTCACTAACAACACGAAAACAAAGAAGAACACCAAGATGAGGTATCATTAATTAAAAGAAACGATAACTACCTAACGCTCGTAATCCTATAAACTACGATACATCCACATCTGTGAGAAACGAACCAGATTCCACTATTATCGATTTTATGCCGTGTAAATTTCTAACGATCAACCTACAATTGAATATTTCCAACCTACCTATTACTCACACAGAGGATAGAATGAATTAGAATAATTAATACACGCTTAGTGCCACAGCTTTTTTTACGCGCAACAGACATATAATTGTGAACGGATAATTTAAATAGATTAACAAAACGTAGCACATAATTGTTTTAAAAATGCTGTAAATAATTACATGTTTAAGACCTGTCCATTTTAATAGTCTTTAATTACATTTGTGGGTGAAAGGTCTGCCGTCCAGTGGATGCGATAATGTCAGACTCTGTTGCAGAAAATCGCTTTATTATTTCAAACGTCTCCTTTTACTGCATCCTGTACTATTAAATGAGAAATATTTGTATTTATTTAAATTAGTAACTACGTTCTCGAAAACGGCTCTAACGATTTCGATGAAAGTTGCATTATAGGGGTTTACGAGGTAAAAAATCGATTTAGCTAGGTCTCATGTCGGGGAAAATACGTTTTCTCTATTTTCACCCGAGCAGAGCGTAGGTACTAAAGGAAATAAGCAATACATTTCACATGACAGCAGTTGAGCAGTCGACACAATCATTTGCTTTGAAACCTAATGAACACATTTTTTTGTATTCAAGCTAATTTTTATTACGCAATACATTACCCATCGCTTAGCTTGCAGTAGCGCACATTCATTGCCGTGGCGCCATTAGTCGACAGTAGCGCCAAGAAAAACTGATATTAGCCTTTAATATGCCTTTAATGAACATAATTGAATAGTTTATGCATACATTCATGGTTCTATAGAAAGTACAATTATTACGTAATGTATGCTTTTCATAGAAAATTACACGAATGGTGTTTGCTTCCGAGAGATTAAAATTAATTATACGATCAAAAATCTGATAATTTTTATGTAGGTGACTGCGCGTGTGTAATTGTGCATCAGCTAACACTGTGTTATACTTGTAATTATTTTGGTTTACTGTCGTGAGACGTCTTGCTACCATGGGTGGCATACCCCATCAGAATTAAGCTAGTGAACGTTAAATCACAACTGAAATGAATTAAGATGGAGATTGTGATAACCGGGTGACTTCGTTGCGCCCTTTCTATCTTACGACCGGTGAAAGCTGGGCTTTTGCGGGATGCTGATTTTACGCACTAGGAAGTGGTGAAGGGGGGACGTTTTTGGGGGACTGTCTTATGTAGTTTTGACGTTCGAAAAGTGCTGATTCTCAGCCTAATTTGGATAATTACTTTTGAATTTTGAATTTTTCAGACAATTTTGATTAAATAAGTTTTTATATACCCTGATTGTCCAAGCTTGGCAGGATTAGTAATCACAATCATTGTTGGCCACATTTAATACCCCGCGCCCCCTATTACATGGGACTTAAGCATAGCTGGCGAAATATGGGTGACCCTACTATAGGCGCACCTCTGCCTAACCCTCCGGGAATTATAGGCGTTATATTATGATGTCATTTAATACAACCTCTCAAATATTCCTCATTTGTCTCAATACAATATCTATTGATAGAAATGAGTGTATTATCCAGTAGAATAGGTAGAATCATCAACAATCCTTACTACCCGATCGTTAACTGACACTATAACTCACAAAGCTGCTTGCTTATTCAACTTGAAGATCAAAGTAGACGTTGAAATGTATGTATCGAGATTACCTTGCTACTTCCGTGGCTTATCAAGTCTTATAGCGTAGCTGTACGTACCTACTTGGAATTCATGCTCGCCCTCTCGTTATGGGTGCATGCAACAATGACGTCTTGTAGGAACCATGGCGTTACTGTTACGCGCATATGGGCAATATACACCACTCCACGTTATTAATATTAATGCTGCCTCCGTCTGAAAGAAGACCATGGTTGGCGTGTGAACTGAAATTAAAATACCCGTAAAGCACACGTGAGCTGACTGTTTATTGTAAGTAACTGTCCACCAAATACACGGCACCGGGTGAGCGGAACAGTCATGCAGATCAGTGCATAGCAATGAGATCTAGGACAGTGTCTAGATCGTAAAAAAAACTAAGTGCACGATGAATACTGCACGACTGAATTTAATGAATATTTTTATATTGTACTGTACTTTATAAATCGTATGCACCTGAATTACTCTATAATATTTAGATAATGGTGATGACATTGCGCATTTAGCTCGTAGCTAAGTAACAATAACCGCACGGGTCGATCCATCAGGTTAAGCTACGCTTGCCGGGGTTGGTCCGTGGATGGGTGACCATCTTTACAATCCGAAACTCCTCTGTGCATCGGAAAGCACGTTAAGTCGTTGGTCCCGGCTGTCATTCGTGAATATTTGACAGTTGTTACGGGTCGTCAGAAGCCCGAAAGACTGACAACCAGTCTTACCAAGGGGTATCGTATTACCCAGTTACTGGGTTGTGGAGGTCAGATAGGCAGTCGCTCCATGTAAAATACTGGTATTCAGCTGCATCCGGTTAGACTGGAAGTCGACCCCAACAGAGTTGGGAAAAGGCTAGGCAGATTGAATTTTGGTGATGACATTGTGGCAGACTTAATAAAATTAAAATTAAATAAAATATTGCAAGATATCTTCCGTTATCTAGGTGTAAAGGTGCGATTGTGTGAAAAATCTTGTTAAATATGCATATAAGTGTGTGCCGTGTCGTGGCCCGACATTCTTTTCAATGTTTTTCGCTGGGCTCACCTTGTGTCATTTGGAGCGCCTCTTCACCGATATTTTTATTCGACTCAGTACGTGTATCGGTTTCACTCGGAGTTCCCATGATTGTTTTACATATGTAAGATAAGGGAGGTAAATAAAACAATCAACTGTGCTATGTTGAATACGTTTTCTTTTTTTTCTGATTCGTATCTTCTTACTTCAAGTTATTCTTTATAATTAATATGATAACACGACGTGTGATCCATTAAACGTGTGTACCATTACGATAAATAGGTAATGTTTATTTTCCAAAGTAAAAATGTTTCACCTCTCGTAAGGGCAGATGATATTTTTATACAATTTATACGAATTGGTCCACGATCTCAGACTCCAAGTTAAATGTCAGCTGCGTGTTTTACCAGTTCAACTACATATGTTTTTAAAAAAGCAATCTTGATAACTATTTTATAATTGACACGAAATAAATATTTATGCATCCAAGTCTCCTTATAAGGAACCGATAAGAGTTGGCCGTAGTCCATTCGAAAGATAAGATTTTCTATGATTCCCAAGTTTTCTTTTTCATTCATTTTTTATGATGACATTTTCCAACAAAATGGGCGCCCGAGTGCGCGTCTCCTTTTTTCTCTTCAACTGGTCGACGCTTTACGCTGCCCTCTGGTCACCAGAGGGCTGGGTCGTTCTTTGGCCAAAGAATTTGGTGCCAGTCTTCTGGGCTTGTTTCCGGATGACAGCAATGCGGACGAGCACTTCGACGCCTTACCTACTTTTGTTTTGTATTTATTTGTATAGTTAGGCACTTAGTTTAGTATATAGTGTAAATATATAGCCGCTCGAAGTTGAATTAGATTCTATATTTAGCATCGATTCATCTTAAACTGTTGAGTGGTCTGTGTTCTCTTTTTAGTATTTGATGTAATTAACCAGCGCATTTGCAATCATAAAACCCATAAGTGGAAGTTTAAGACTTGGAAAAATCCATAAATTGTTTTATTGATTGTCGTTAATTATAAGCAATCAATGATCACTGTGATCATGGGCGAAACCATTTTTCTTTATTGTTTTATATTAATGATTTAGGTTCTTGGAAATGATATTGTACCTAAATTCAAAGTCAAACTAAGGTACCTACAGGCTGGGCACGCCACAATTGCTGCGATAAGTCCCCTCTTTGAGGAGTAGCTAGAGAGGCGCCACGGCGTCCTCACCTTCCGCCTGATGCAGGTGGTTGTTTTGGGAGGTTCCTGTTCAGGATAAGGCGGGAGGAAACGCTCGGGTGTCACCACTGTGTGAATCGCCTGGATGACACGATGGAGGTCTGCCCGGCTTGGGCGGGGCACCACCGTGTCCTTGTGGAGGCGATCGGCGGCAGTGATCTCTCGCGTCCGGCCCTGGTCCAAGCCATGGTACGGAGTGAAAGGGGACCTACAGGGCATCTTATGAGCAGCTCTAACAAAGTGAATATGGTTATAATATCACAAAGTTCTTATTGATGTTCCTAAATTTACCAATACCTGCTGAGTTAAGTAATTATATTAATATTACTTTATAAATAATATACGTAACATACACATAACATAACATCACACCTGTATTCCCCGAAGGGTTAGGAGTACGCCCACATTTCCTCACCTATGTGTGACGCCACTTAATGCCAGAGGCCTTGAGTGGGTCCCATGTAATAGGGAGCGAGCCTATTGCCAACAACCGAGCACAACTTCAGACTCCGGGCTGCTACTAACAAATTTCTGATCATCAATTCCTTTATTCCCGTTGAAAATTAAAATACGCGATTAATTTTCTGGAGTTATTGCCTCTCCGACCCAGATGACCCCATCACCCTCCTTCAGGAAAGTAATAGGGCCACAAGTACAGTATACAAACACAACCGACACCCGACATACCGACCTCGCCACCGAGGTCCTCCGCGATCGCGACCGCGACCCTCCCGAGTAAATGATACTCCCCCGCGACCCTTGCTCGACGATGCGCCAGCCCGCGTCGCTTCTAAGCCTGTAGATTAAAAAAAAAAAAAACTGGAGTTATTATGAAAAAAGTAAAAAAACAGCCAAGTGCAACTTGGATTCGTACACGAAGGGTTCCGTACAACCGTACAATATTTAACACGACATATTTCTTTAACACGTTTCTTTTAATTTTATTATTTGTTATTATAGCGACCATAGTAGTACAAATTCTGTGAAAATTTTCAAACGTCTCTTTATTTTGGTGGTACAGCCACGTGACAGATGGACGGACAGACGGACAGCGAAGCCATAAGCACCACCAGGTGAACTACTGATCCGATTCAGAAAGTTCTTTCACTTATGGGAAGCTATAGTATTGTCGAGTGTCATAGGATACACTTTATGTTAAAACTTGAAATTTCACGCGGACTTAATCGCGGGGAAAAAGCTAGTCCTTAATATAATGGTTTAATCTACTTACTTACCTACATTCAGATTATTTGCGATTCTACTCATTGAACAACATAAAGTTTATCATATCAGCAATGAAATAGCATTTCCAATACCATAAAAGGAAAGTTAAGCTTACAATTCTAAAGCTTGTCTGCAATTTAAATGACAGAATTATTGAAACTAGCTTTTGAGTATATTACCTATCATAACAAGGGTATAAACTAGGCTAATATTCTCTCCAATATTTATAGAAAGCCAAAGCGTTTCAATAACTGAACCATTAAGAGTCCATAATACCTCAGCTCAAATTCACTCCTTAAACCGCTCGCACGATACTGCTTGCGGACTGAGGGAGCGTGAGACTGAGTGCCGGGGAGAAGAGAGAGAGGCACCAATAGTTTAAGTAATTTCTTTTTACGGCGAAAATAATTATACTTATTTCAGAAACTAGTTAGTTTATTAAATATGCAAAATTTCATGATCTAAGAAGTATTTTTTGAATACCAATGGTTTATTGTTCAGTTTGGAGGTGACTTTGGATTTTATTTCTATCGAGAAAATTTTATAGATTCGTGTTTTAGTCAAACACTTAATTATTAATATAACTTTACTATATATTTATTTCAAAATTAATGCTGCAGTATTTTCGATATAACGGAGGATCATGCTAAGCAACTTGAGGTAATATAGACTCTTAACGTCAATCTACAATATTATTTTAAGCATTAAACTTTAAGTATATAGCCTAATCTTTGACTATATTGAAGGCGATAATCACCAACACTGCTATAAGTAACATTGTAATATTTAATAACCCCAGAGTTGTTTTATCGACAATAATTTAGCATACTTACTAAATAATGGTGAATTTTCAATTAAGATTATCAATTTAACGAACTAAGCAGACAGCTATGGGTAGGAAATTATCTATTAAACATTTTCTACTAACAGTCTATTGGCAGGACTATCATGAGAGTCGTGGTTGACTTTTACTATCTACTGTGGAACGGAGGGTCACACAACAGATAGTAAAATTCAACTAGAAGTCTTTATCTTACTATCTATTGTGTGACCTTCTCAGGGTTGGCCCTTTATCTGTATGAAGGCTAATTCACACAGAAAGCGAGCCTAAAGTAACATCTTGCAATGTTATAAGTGCTACGAGCTAAATAACTCTTGTTTACACAATTAGTAATAGAAAATCTTTTAGCTAGAATTAGGTCATCTCTTGTGACGGAATCCATGTTGAGATTTAGTAGTGATTAATTAAAAGATCACCCTAGGTATAATATTATAGCCAATTAAAAAAAAAAAAATGCAATAGTTATCTTATGACTGTTCTGCAGTGTTTAAACATCAATATTGTCATTCAAGGCAATGAATAAGAGAGAACGATCCAAACTTATTTGTTTTAAGCTTTTCTAAATAATTTTTATTAGATATTGCCTACTAACCTTGTAGTAGGTATCTGAAAAAAAAAGAAGATAATTTGCAACGGAAAGAAACATTTGAAACCAGATATCATCAATATCACATGATATATATCTAGTCTGAATAATCTGCAGAACGGGGAAAATCTATATACAAGTAAAATTCTAAACTTCGCGCTACACATACATAAATCCAATTTATAGTACCAACTAATTGCTAGTTATTACACCGTCGCCTTCATTTCAGACTGCTCTACTTGAAGTGATATCAGATCATATCCTCAATATATGTTTGAGTTCTCCCCTATAAGGAACTTCCACAATTCATATAAATCAGGTGCCTCCATCATTTATGACTATAATATATTTGCTCGCGCCGCCTTCAGTGTGTTGAGAGCTTGGAGAGCTAGCATGTGTAACCAAAGAGTTCTCGATAAGGAAGCAGAATCCAATAACAATTAAACGGCGTTCATTGCGCCTGCGCAGCCTCAAGTGTCATTTATCTCAGTATGCGTCGGAGATCAGTTGCTGAATGAGATAAGAAATATTGTTATTAAATAAATATTGCTTTATGTAGCGCATGTTTTCTTAGAAGATGGCTTAGGTGCCTTGAGCCGTATGGTCGTAACAATCACTTAACAGTACTTAGATGAATGGGCATTTAAATTATAACGGTAGTAAAATAGTGTGGTAATAATATTTTAAGTATTTTAAGTCTTATTTTGTACTAGCTTTTGCCAGTGACTTCGCCCACGTGGAGGTCGGAAATTGTGCTACGGGAACGTCTTACCGGGATAAAAAGTATCCTATAGGACATAGGATACTTTTTACCCAGGTCAGAAATTAGTATTAATATAAATATTAATATTTAAATAAATATTTAAATTAATATTTATATTAATATTTAAATTAATATAAGTTTGCATGTCATTGGTATAAAACACTAGATTCTAAGCAAAATTTATTTTTTGACGATGTTGGAAATAAATGGGTTTATTATTATTATTAACCCAGGTCATTGTCGACCAATGTGCGTCATTCCAATCTGTTCACCCGTTATTTCGTGAAAAGGACAGACAGACGGACAGACTTCCTTTCGCATTTACAATATTATAAGTTAGGTAGGGATTAGTAATTTATCCCGTTGAATTGTGGAGAAAGATTAAAGAGTAATATAGACACTAAGGGCAGTTACAATCGTAAAGTTATACGGAAGACAGCCTTCGCCGAACCGTTACGTACTGAGCTCAGTAGTAATCTCATTCATCACTAAAATCATAAACCATTGACACGTCCAGAGATATGACGTAGTGTTTACTCAGCGACCGAATCCGCGACTAAAGCATATGCTATAACAGATGATAGGGCTCCGTATATAATCAGTGCAAAGCAACACGGAAGCACAGTATAAATAAGTAACAGTATTATATCTTCATAGAAAACGGTCGAAACGACGCGCTTCGAAATCTCAGTGCATATCAATATATACCTACGCAAAAGTATCGAGTGCGCGGCAGTTACGCACGAACGCGGAAGGTTTATCTACCGAGCGGCCGTAGGAAATAATTTCAAGGTCACTGCCGAGATATAATACTGTTACTTTATTATACTGTGACGGAAGGCATTCTAGCCTCGGGGCTCGTCATTAACACGCAGTGGGATCTACCTTGTAGTAATTTTGAACATCACAGTAATCATAAAGCTTTTGACACTTTTAATGTTTGTAGCAACTAGTATTTTGTTGGATGCCTATAACCTATATATACCTACAACTATTTACAAGTACTTGCAGAGATTTTATGAATGAACTTATCACTGACTGGAAAGTCGCCAGCGGCATAGTATTAACAAAACGAGACAGAACTCATTCAGTGTTCCACTAATCCAAAGGTGTTTCTAGTGAGGCCATAAATGCTTTAATTTGAATGCTAGCCTCATGTCTAGTTTTCGACATAAAAAAAAAAAAGAATTTTGAAATTACTAAATCTTGTTCAAAATAAATTCCGGTAACATTTTCCTATTCGATTTTCGAAACCTCTCAAGTCCTTTCGGAGTTCGTGATCGCGAGTAGAATAAGATCTCGGGTTAAACTAAGATGTTAGACGTCTATTAACGTCAATTTAAAGTTTTGTATAGTCTACCTTCACTTGTTAGCTTAATCGTTCCCGTTTCTAGCCTCAAAGGAGCTTAGCTCTGAAATGATTTTGAATTCAATAGCCTCAATGCGTCCTGGTTAGGAACGGTATTCTTAAGTATTATACCGTTCCGTAATGAATTATTTGAACTTATCTCAGTAAACACATTCTAGGTTTTCGTGTCTCATTGTAGTACGGTAAATCATGTATACTTATTTATGTTTAATTCGTTTATTTGAATACTTCATTGTTTTTTTATGGAATATGAAGGTACCTAGATTGTTATGAGGGCGGCTATTATTCCACATTGGGCACGAGCAAATGGCACCTGAGGTATTCCACATACGGCACCTATCGATATTTTT
Source organism: Agrochola lota (assembly GCA_947364205.1). Classification (NCBI taxonomy): domain Eukaryota; kingdom Metazoa; phylum Arthropoda; class Insecta; order Lepidoptera; family Noctuidae; genus Agrochola; species Agrochola lota. The sequence continues at coordinate 6,910,594 of OX376223.1, read as the reverse complement.
CGCATGTGCCTTTAGTGGAATAATTTGTTAAACTGTGTAAATTAAAAATAAACACATATGATCATTAATATAAATTCAGGGAATTCTTATGCATGCAGGGAAATTTAAACGGTATGCAGAGAAATCTATCATTGCCTGACGGCTTTTTTTGTTTACTTGCTCATGCGTCAGGTAGCAAAAATACAGGAACACAAACACTTCGTGCTTTTAATTCAGCACAAAACAGCACAGTTTTTTACTCTATAATTATATATTCCATCAATACATACACAAAGCGGTAATCTATCGTGCAAACGAGGCGCCTACTTTGCATATAAGGCAGTAAAAAGTCAACTTGATCGCATTAAAGAGTTCATCAGAATTTCCAATACTCTGGTTTCATGCAAATTTTTTCATTGTCAAGATTTGCACGTAACTACTGAAGGCAGGGCTGGAGAATCTATGATCTGGATGCATATAATTATGGGTGCTTAGTCGGGTTCTGCCGGTAATATTATTCTGTGAGATCTGGCAATGTTGTCGGTTCACGTGTCTTGAGGAGCTTGCCTTACTTAATTGATTATGAAATTGGTGGTGGATAACTGGAAGTACACATATTGTGGTTTATTTAGTAGTTCAGTAAAAAGACGTTTAAATGCCAGAAACGTATGCTAATCACTACTTCATATTACCCTGCGTTTAATATTTTAAAAGCAATTGCCGCGCGAATACGCGATCACCGCGTGCGCAATGTCACTTTTTGATCGGAATACCGGAAAGCGCCCTCGGTCGGCGCGAACACGCGTTCAAGTTCACCATACAAAAAGTGACATAATAGCGCGATGATCGCTTTTAAATAGGACGCGAAATAAAGGGGTTTCTTTTTTAATCGAGTTCCAGCAGAGAACAGTTACTTAGATAATTACTTGTGTGTGCAAGATGGGGTTTTCTTAGTCGTGAATCATACAGATACTTAGTAGTAATTTGATCTTCAGCTATTAAATTAAAACTACTTATGCACCGCGAGCTCCAAGTGATAGCTATCGTTATCTCGTCATTAAAATCATGTTTAAGTCACGATTATCATAAAATGAAATAGCTAATTGCTGTGATGTTGCTGTTTTCATACTTTCCAGTGTTCAGAACAAATTGCAAGAAGTAGTGTTTATGATCCGGTGACACAAGACTAGCAGTGCAGTGCAGGAAGTCTTTGGAAATATTCGCGATTTCTTTTTCCATAAATAATTATGTAGAAGAAGACAAGACATCTAATCTTAACATCTAATTAGCTGATAAATTATCTTAATTAACCAATATATTAATTTAATTAAGAACCAGTAATCGATCAGGCTCTCTTGGTTAATGCACAATCAATATACATTTTTAAAACCTCTATATAATCACTGAACATTTTAATATTCTCGTCTCGTATGTAGTTTTTTTTGCAATTGGCTACATTAACGGTATCGGCTCATTTGAGTTGTCACGAGTCTCTTGAAAAACAATTTGAGGTTCAAGTGGTCCTCCATGTTTTATTTCATACTTGTAATTGTTTGTACACACGCAAACAAAGTGGGAAGTGTTTGCTTTACACTTCATTCCATGTCGGCTTTTATACTACTTTACAACTAATGTTTTTGTCCGAGTACCGTAATGTGCGCTGTAAAACAGTTTATTTCTGTAGTTGTTTCTGTAAATAGAGGTATTTCGGTATTAGAGCTGACGGTGACTATTAAGAGGCTATGTTAGAGGACTATTAGCCGTAGATTGGATATTGTGTCCGACTCCCGCGGCGCGGTAGGAAATTGATACATAATTTACAGTTAAGTAATTGTACACACAATATTGTTATGTTAGGCTATTTCATTGCAACTTTCCTATTTCAGTGTACCATTTGTGGACAACATTCTTGGGGTTTAAATAAAACATGTAACTTGAGTGAGGGCTTTGTTTTATAATTGAATGAACCTGACAGATGCCGTAATGTTACCTCTGGTTTTTTAGCGCTTCGGCTGTAAATATTCAATCTGTCACTACCACAGACGCTAGCTCTTCTTTACTTCTTCAGTTAGACAATCGAGAGAACTTTTATCTATCATTATACGCGCGTAAAATGAAAAGTGTGAAGTCCACCGCCGCTGTCCCCGGGACGTCACCGAGAGTTTTGTCTATTATAACATAATGGACACACGATCGCCGTCACCGGGACGTCACGTTCGGTTTGAATAATATCGTTTCTCGGTGACGTCCCGGTGACGGCGGCGGTGAACAAGCGCCCTAGATTTTTGTTTCTCGATTCTTTTCTCGTCGTCATCATGTAGAACTTCCATCGCAAACGTAGCTGCGCTTCACAATTGTTTTTGCAACAAAAAGAATACTGAGTGATGTGTCCGACATTATTCGAAATATAGTTATTATTCTTGACATGCAAATTGAGCCGTTGCCGTGTAAGGAATAATTGTTTGACACGAAAACGCAGCAAAAACGCATCGATCATGCTAATAGAGATGTTCGAATAAACTATTAATGTTTTAGATACGATTGCATGATTAGATTAATTAATAAAATACTGATTTTGATGTCTGTTTTGACTGACGTTAGTGTTATCGACGAGTGAATTTATTTTTAGAGATTAGTATTTTATTGTTTTTTTTTTCTGCTGGATTAAGATGAGTTCTCTTGTTGATGTAGTGTTTCATGTTGTTTTTTGTTTAGATTGAGCATTCCCGTTTTCTTTCTATAAATAGCAATATTTATAAAGGTACCAGCGACATGACAATATTCAAGAGCGATTCCCGGGCACCGGAAACCGAGGAATTATGTATGACATACCTACCTTTCTGCAATTTCGCATTTCAATTGTCATAAATTCTAATCGACTATTTCCTCTCACTGCAAAATGTACAAAATCAGGTAAAGAAAACACCTCATACATACCTAATATCTTAGATTGCTTTCGAAATTCCTTGCAAATAGGATCAGTGGAACTTAGAATTGAATGCAGCAACTCGTTGGAAACTAAACCTCGTCAGAATATCGGGAGTCGATCGCTTGTCGCTTGTCAGAGGCCAGACAATCGCTCGATTCTGAGCTTGTTGCGATTCAGCCCCGTTCATTTTGTTTGCTTGACATATAGTCTGTTCCGAAAGTATCTGATGAAAGTGTAAACAACCCTTTTCAGGTTATATTCTCACGCAATCACTCACTAAAGGGAATTAGTAACACATTTTATTAAAAAGGTTTCAACTTAACTATAACAGTCTTACCACAAAAAAATTAATATACAACGTTTAAACACGTGTTTAGTTAAACAGTGGCTAAGGGATAAACACTGCTTAATCAGTGTTTAAAATTCCGTTCCACAAATACATGTTTAAGATCTATTTAGCAAAACAGGGTTTAAAATGACGTAGCCTTGTTTTAAGTTGGCAACCCGAAGAAACATTTAATTTGAAGCAGTTTTCATTTGTTGAGCCTTTCTCTTTCCTATCGAAATTTATTCGTTTCTGTTGTTAATACGGAATAACTACATACGTTGTAAAATTGAAAATAAGTACTATTTATTAATTAAGTCCGCCATTGGTCATAATACGGCTGGTGTAGAGATAATAATCGAAGCACTCAATTTGTAAGTGGGACTACAAATTGGTACCCACAAGTACGTTTTCTGATCCATTTGATTACATTTTCATTAGATACTTTTGGAACAGACTATACCTACAGTTTTCAGAGTGTCTTACAATAATAGCGCATTGTTTTTTTTCTAATAAAAAGGTGTTGAAAGCACTAGGTCAAAGCTTTATAAACAATTTCTGAGTTTAAAATTGAATGTTAGCTGTTAAAATATGTGGGAGTCGTGACACAATAAGATTAGTTAAAGATAACAATGGTTGCAAAAACTTCGAAAGTTCAACTAGACGGAAAAAAAGAATTTTCTACAGAATGTTTAAATATATTTTATTAATATTTTTTTTATCTGCTTTTAGTTATATGATCACGGAAGAAAATACTATTGTACAATGTACAATATCAAATAAATGTATTTTCTTTCTTTTCTGTATTGTAGATTGCACTCAGTAATATTACAAAGAATAATAAAGATTCTGTAAATTCTGTTGAAATATTAAGAAGTTCGACTTATAATGCGGTGTCCTTGCATGATCAATGTGTACAATAAATATTTTATGATGGTGAAATAGTAAAAAAGGGAAGCGCGTAATATTTACATACAAAAGCTATTCCATCTTCAAACGGCGCAGGCGGCAAAAATATTTAATTTTCGATTCCACGCCGATTATGCAAACGGTCAGTTGCAATAAATTATAATTATTTTGAGGCCAATTATAAGGAAGCTTGGTTTGAAATTGATCAGCGATTCGAATTTTGAATCATTTGTATTTTTTTTTCATATATAAGCAAGCAGGCCATCTGCAGACACACGGCTTGGGTTATCAATTTAGCAGGAATCATTTTGAGGTGCATGTGAATTTTTACCTCATATCAGGTAAAAATTCACATGCACGTCAAAATTCTAGAAACTTTCAAAACTTTGAATTGACTGCCTTAAATTAACCAAAATGTGATAATAATATGTAATTTTTTTCGAAGCGTGAAACATGAAAATGTTTCGTGTAAGACCATAATTTCAAGAAATACTCCGCTGTCACTTATTCAATAAATATACGGAACTGTACAGTCGCACACTTGTCTGTTTATCAACAAGACGTCTCCCGGTAACAGTACAGGGGCCAGTTATGGTCGCAACTGCAAGATATTCAGTACCACTTCGTTGTAAACTAAAATCGACGCTGTTGTGAATAAATTCATACCGTATGTGTCCCTCTTTCTTTCTTTAAGGTTATGTTATTGTACGTGTAAGTAATATTCAGGAAAGTTTTATGTTTGTTTGTAAGGAATTTAAATACAAATTGATTATTTGGCTATATTGAACGTTTACGCGATTGGAAAGCTTTATAGTTTAGTTATTGTAGTTTCAATAAGAGAGTAATGTCCGAATAAGATCATTATTGACTTTAGAGTTCAATAAATAAGAGTGAAAGTGCGCCATCAAGGTTATCACTTCATAGTCAATTTAGGTATTACCTCTATAAAATTTCCGATAATAGGGATGTTGTCAATATTTTTTTGTCCGTTGGTAGATTATTAAAAAATACTGGAAACTTTTTTTTTTTTACCTAATGTTAAGATTACGGCAATCAATTTAGTTAAAATGTGGCATGACGTCACTCCCCGATAGATTTTATACTGACTTGTGACGTACGAGCCCCGCTCCCCAATTAATGCATTTTATCTAAACCATTATTACCCTTATTAATATAATAAAGCAAAAAATACGTGTCTTATATTTTTTATTATGTGACTGACGGACTAAATAGCTTTTTTTTTCCCAGTCAACATCCCTACTGGTTCAGATTTATTTTGCATTCAGATTAAACATCGTGTCGTCCAGATTCAAAAACCTTTTACAATCTAGGCATTACCCTGACGTTATCATTCTAATCAGATTCCTCTTGCAGTTATATTTATTAGGTAGGTACAAAATAATAGGTATTGGTGAACTCGGGTTAATAATTATTTTTTACCCCATTTCACCAGAGATATAATTATTATCTGGTATAGTGTACCAGTCTTCGTGGTGCTCAAACAGCAAAAAGAAAAATCTATGTAACACGGGCGTTTTTTTCCCGCGGCGACTTTTTCTTGCGTTAGATTCTCAACGCTCGGCTCAACACCGAGAGTTGAAAATACGCGATAAAATCCCGCCGCGATATTTTTACGTCCGTGCGTACGTGGGCTTACTGACAAGGCATTTGTAAGTATAAATACCTACCTGCGTAATAGTTAAAATTCAGTTAGGTATGTTGGTACCGCTGTGAACCTTAAACAGCATTGTGTCATCGCTGACCAGAACCAACCGTTATGTCTTTCATGTTGCGATGAATAAACATCAAACAACAAATATTGTTGTACTCATGTGAGCACATGTTTTTGTGTGATCATGGAAATTCTCAGATGAAGGTTTTGATAAAGATGTAAGAATACTATGAAGTAATCAAAAAGGCATGCATTTTTTGTGAGAACAGTCGAAACAGATGCGATCTTGGTCATTCGAGTCCAATACAAAAATAGCACAAAAAGCTGCATAATGAAAATCGTGTGCTGGTGCATAAGTAGGTATGGTGCATTAGGCTTGGTGGTGGAAGCGCCCAAATCCGTCTTGATTTCGAACATTATTAATGTCTAGACTTTTCCCAATTTTCTAATAGGTATTTCGATTTCTAAGTTAAAAATTAGCGCACAAATGGGGTGTGATTTTACTCGGAGAAGTCCAGGATATCAACTTTATAAATTTCTTGTAACATTTATTTCATATATCGAACATTGGATATATGAAAGATTGTGCCAATTTCAAAAAGTAGAGTAGTAGTGCTAAAACGGTACAGAATCTCTAGCTAATCCGTGAAGCCGTCAAATCGCGATGACACGCCACTAACAACCGAACAAATGGCACAATCCATGAAAGTAATGTACAATGACCAATTCAGAATGATTGTTTATTGGCGCTTCTTAACGATATATTTTAATATTATTATTACATGGTTTAGAAGGGAATTGAAAAGAAAGTTTACATAGTAGGGGAAATTGTTCTTCTTTTTTCTTGTCGTGACAAGAGTAGCCCATAAATAATGTTTATTTTATCTCCACAAATTCCATTCATAAACTAGTTAGGTATATTAAATAGATAGGTATTTTGTCAAACTTTTGTAATTTGTGGGAGATCTGCAGTCTAAACTAAGCCTAGGCCTATATTTTATAACCCCAGGCTCCTCATTATATCATAAAGGTGGTCAACGTGATACATTATTGCTTGAAGGTGTGTGTGTATGTGTGTGTGAGTGTGTGTGGTTGTATTTGTGTATGGCTACATTTATTGTACATAGAATATTTCATAAATATATATAATATAATTAAAAATAACCATACTATGGTGAAAACTGTAAATCCAGCCAGCAAAATTTAAAAACGGTGACCGTGGCGGCCATACCATTAACCACGTGCCAGATTATGTCGGCCGTCTCGAGTAGGGTCGTCTAAAAATATAATAATTTACAATCCCTTGAAAATAAGGTTATTGTGAAATACTTACCGGAAAATTCTCAGTGTATTTATCATGACTTGAAGATATCAAAATTTTCCAAACAATACAATTCTTAGTCAAACCAAATAGAATAATAAAATAAACTTCAATGCAAATATTTATAGGCAGTATAAAAACCTGAATAAATCCATACAAATCTAGCCGTGGCTTCTTGTGATTGATTAACAGCGATTTGTATCACGTAAGTAGTTATGTCTGAGCACGCGCAGGTACCTATCTGACGGGCGGCGCGTGCGCGAGAATCTTCTTACCGTTTGTTTGTTGGAGCTTTTGTTCCTACGTTTAGATAATAGCATAATAGAGTATCAATGAATCTATGTGGGTTTTGTTCTGAGATGCGTGGAAAATATGGAAAAGTCGACACCTTATATACCTACGTGTATTTAAAGTTATAATTTTTTAATTCTGTGCAGTTAGGATTTTCCTGATTTAAAATATTTGATTTCGGAATAGAAAATGTAGGGCTGTTTGTTAAAGTTCATTTGCATCAGGTATACAAAAAAAAAGGATATTCTTGGCTAATAAAAGCCTACATTTTCAAATCCAAATTCTCTCCTTATTTTTTTTTAAAGCACGTCGTCCATCTGACATTAGCAGAATTGTCAACATCGACACTAATTGATAGAAAAATAGAATAGAATATTTTCTATACAAAGAATGAGGGCTTCCGTTTGTTCCGCTAAGGTTTTGCTATGATCCATCAATTCATACATACATACTCAGTGGCCACACCCAGAGAAACTCAGAGATATCTGCCAGCAAAAAGGTGCACAAAAACTTATCAAGCGGTGGCTCTAGTAGTAATGTCATCATTCCTGTGTAATGACACGTTGTGGTTTTTTGTAGTCGGTTACAAGAACTTACCACTAATATGCGACGTAATAGCCGGGACCATTGTAATTATATGCAGCATGCAGTGCTTAACACTTTCGACTACACCCACTTTTCATAGAACTCATACGCCATGCCACCGTACATATTGGACGTGAACCCTCCGGGAGGGTTATTGCGCGGGATATTTGCGCTAAAGTTAACCATCGCGGACGGTCACCGGCATTCGGTTTAAAACACTGTAAAATAGTGTTTTTCAGGGAGTCTTGTCGCTATGCGTAGTCTCCAATTTTTTTTTTTTTTTTTTTTGTGAATATTTGTAATCGTGCTTGGATTTAAAAACCAAAGCATATAGTAATAAATCTTGTTCAAATATACATCAGACCTTATTTTCACGGTTTATAATGCTGTATTCGCTAAGAAAACCTACATTTAAAATGAGCCCCCCGTGAGGGCTCCCGCCGTCCCATATGCGATTAGGTGAACCCTCCAGGAGGGCTCCCGGCACGAAACGTGTTGATAATGATCCAAGGGACTACATTTGTTTCGCGTGTTTTTCGTGTATTATTTACCGCCCGGCAGTCTGTTAAGAAAAGCATCGTGTGGAAACCTAGGCTTGTAAGAGATCTTTGTGGTGATTTTACACTGCTTAGAGTGGGTTCAATAACAGGCAGTAAATGCACTGCTTTACACCTCTCTGACGAACTTTAAAGTACCGTTATTACGTATCTATTATTCTTCTTTATCCGTCCTTTATTTGTCTAACTATTTTATGGGCGTATAAATCGATCTGAGCTTTGCTATAGTTATTTGTTAAGCATGTTTTCCGCCAGTCTTTATGATCTTCCGTATTAAACCATTTCTATGGGTTTCAGGAAAACATTTGTTCTCACTTCAACAACATTAATAAGTGAGTCTCATTCTCACTGAATTCGATAAACTCATGGATTCTCGCTAATGGAGATAAACGTTAGGAGTCACTTCCGTGTCTTCGGCAGGGTTGTCGCGAACGCGAAACTTGTTTTCAATTAAAACTCGGGAAAATTGAATTTATTAGAGATGCACGTCTGTCCTTTCTTGGATCAGATATCGAATGGAAGTATTGAGTTCGAATCCCGCAAAGGCGTCGAGAAACTGGATTGGCGCAAATAATTATTTAGGTCCAGTAAATATCCATCATTGAAACAGCTTAGCTTTATTTTTACACTGACATAATGTTTCAGTCCCTTTGCTACTAACTAGTTTTTCTAATAGTTGACAGCAGCTTAAAACTTAGTTGTTATTTTTATAAAAAGAACGCCTTCAAGGCATCATTAACGACCATTTTGCAAATTACTCGCTTGGTGTGTCGATATTTCTTTTTAAATCACTTACATCCCTTATAATGTCGTGGATGCGCAGGCGCGTAAAAAATGGCGAGTGTTGAGTACACGCGTGCGACGTACATCGATCGATGCAATTAAGTTTATCGAATCGGTTCAATGCGATCGGTGGAAACACGTCATGTAGAATTTTAGGTACAGTATGGTATGATACTGCAGCCAGAGAAATGACCAGAAGATGGAAGGTTTCTGTCATATTACATTTTTTATTTACCATGGATCTTCTTGATTATTTTAGAGAATTAGAAGACCGTTTTATGAACTCTCACTCAACTAAACCAAAGACTGATCAGCTTAAAGCTCTTCACAATTGACCAGCAATTTAATGTTTTGGTTGGTGATCTTTTTGCGATTGAAATGTATTTTTATTTTTCTATTTGTTTGATAACAGAGCGAAAATAATAGAAGTTAATTCACTAGGGGAAAAAAACAGTGTTTTAATGTCGCGGGCGCTATTATGAATCCCGAACCCAATAAAGGATTCTTCTTCTATTGTAAATAATAATTTGACATTAGCGAGCAGGTGGTGTGAAAAATATTATCCCTGTTTTATAACCACTAAGTAAGCTTGGGATCCCAACGTAAACCTTATCCCATACCTTGTGGTTTTATATAGAAAATAAAGGAAAAGCATCCACCACGCCTTTGCGTTGTCCAACGTACAGATATTTCTAATAATAATATACCTACTCTGTAATAAAATAAATAAATTTGTAACGAGAAAAAAGTTTATCTAATAGATAATAATAATTAAAAAGCATGACCATGAACATAGCATAAGCATTTATTATTACTTTTATTAATGAACATGTCTCAGATATCTACGAACATGTTCATTATTATAAGTTTTTATCAACAATTTTATGCCAGCTGCCAATCCGGCAGCAACTTTTCCAGACGGAGAATTAACAATTAGAACTTTTAGGGTTGCGTACATCCGAACGAAAAAACGTAACCCTTATAGGATCACTCGTGTCTGTCTGTCAGTTTGACTAGTCACTAGAAGAACTGCTATCTAATTACACAACACATTTTCGTAAACGATTACGACTAATTTGTTTCATTTTGACAGTTCAACAACATTCATTGCGTTATTTACCTTGTTAAGTAGATTTTTTTTTCGAACTTATGAAGCAATGGATTAGCAATCTGTTTCAAAACGATTCAGATTCCGATTGATCGTGTATTACGTAATTAGGGTACTGATTTAATTAAGGACCAGTGAACACTGACAAGGTGGTGTTTTCACCACCTGGTCAGTGTTCAGGTATTAGGTATCTATACTTATCACAGATGTATATAGATGGTGCACGCCGCATTTCTAAGAAGCTACAAGTACGCGGTGGGCCCGTCTTGTCAGGCCAGTTCAGTGAGTGTAACGTAGTCAGAAGATATAAGAGTTACGCGATAGAAAGAGAGGCAACTTCTAGGTGAATATAACTGTACGTAATTAGCGCTGTGCGACCTATATTGCACTTTATTGTATTGTAGCAAGAGTCGCTTTTTATTTAAATGATTTTGCGGAGTGAATCATCTGTATTCGTCTATACTCAGATCTAGATACGTTCACAAATCACTAAATGCATTTAACGCTAAACGTATTTAAAACATTGTTCTATTTCTGTGAATAGGGATGATGCCTGGGTAAAACAAATGAAATTCTAATTAGTCCGTCAGTCAGATAATAATAAAATATGATACATGTTTTTTTTTGCTTTATACTTATAAAAAATGACTTAGATAAAACGCATTTTAGGTTGTGGAGTGGGGGTCGTTGCGTCACTAGTATGTATAAAATCTACATACTCGTGACGTCGTGGCACATTGCCCCTGGCTGGAGGCTTTAAGTGTAGCAGCTTAAGGCAGCCACAGGAAAGTCCGGTTAAGCAGCTGCGACCTCCTCAGAGGTCAACTGCGAGATGCCATTTAAAAAAAAAAAAAGTGTCCAATATTTTTTTATAATCTCAAAGACGGACAAAAGAAAAAATTTTAGTCATCATCCCTATTGTTTGAAGATGGCAGAAACAGAATGATGTTAGAAATGTTTAATGCTAATCGAATTTAGTGATTTGTGGTACAAGTGAATTTCTTGCCCGTTCTTTTCCATAGGAACCTACCACGCTTTGGAATGGGCAAATAGATTCATGTTCTTCACTGACCGACTCCTTGACAATTCAAAAGTGCCTGTGAATGGTTTAATTAAAATAATGAAATGCTTTGATTTTGATATAAAAAAATTGTTTCGGCTTCTCTCTCTCATATAACTTTTCAAGCGGTACTTCAACAAGTGCTAAAAGTGCAATTTTAGAACAAAAAACTCCGACTCTCTACGGCAATTATTCACCATGAAACAACAAACATGATAAAAGAAACACAACATAAAAGAAATGATATGAACATGTAACATTAAGTGCAGACAGGCGGTTACTTGTCCGTGTAGGATTACACGGTCGGCGCGGGCGCAGGCAACAAACAAATTACGCTAAGACACCACGCATTGAAAGCTATTCTCGCCTAGGGTTACCATTTCGACATTTAAAAGTCTTGACAAAAAGCCGGACATTTTCAAGAAAGTTCGAACATTTTACTTTTAAGCGTTCTTTTTTGATTATTCAATTAATTTATATTACTGCGTCGTAGATTTAGTGGACGCAAGGGCTACTGATCATGAAGACCTGGGAATGCGAAAATTGGATTTTTTCATCTGGAATTTCTCAGTAACAACGTGGAGTCTTGATTTGTGCCCGGTTCATGGCAATAGGCTCGCCCCCTATTACGTGGCACTTAACTATAACTGGCAAAATGTGGGTGTACTATAGGTACACCTCTGCTTACCCTTCGGGAAATTCACAGGAGTGATGTTATTTAATATTATTTTAAAAACAATCCCCTTTGTCGAAAAGTCCGAGCGAAGTTCGGACGGGAGGCCAAAACACCGCTCTTGTCCGGACAAATCTGGACGGGTGGTAACCCTGTTCACGCCTCGAGGAACATCTTCCAGTTTATGGGCTACTGATTTGTGATCAGTGGGTCTATAGCCGTGCATTTGATGGAATATGTTGTTAAAAGTGTTAGAAGCTGTGTTGCGCTGACTTGCGGTACCGTCTGGAGGTTGGATGGTATGGGGTTTTTTACGCACCACTGTAAAGGTGTGTCTACATTTGTATGTACAATTTTATTGCATCAAATCTCTAAATACTACTACACCCAATCTTGGGAGCAGGAAATCCCTGCGTAAACCTTCACCCAAAAAAACACTTTTGCTTAGAAATTATGACAGCCTTCTACCGACTAGCTTCATGGTGGTTGTCCTCAGTATCTTAATGAGGATAGCAAAAGTTAGTATCTCCTGTCGAACAGTTTTACGGCTTTGCTACGCCCCTGCTATCTTATTACGCAACACATTTTCGATTTGCAATTGAGTCAAATTGGTTTCGTTTGACTAGAATTGCTTTCAATTTACAACTTTTGAAAGCAATTCTAGTCAAAACGAAACCAATTTGACTCAATTGCAAATCGAAAATGTGTTGCGTAATTAGATAGCTGGTTGTTAAACACACCGTATGCAGTACATATTTACTTTGACATGTGCCTCAATCAGCCTCAATTTGCCTTTCCATGTGAAGTTTATCATCTAATAAATGGAGATGTATGGCCGAGTGTGAGTTGAGTTATGTTACCGAGAATGTTAGGTGTCGTGTTTTATTCGCTAATGGGTGTTTGATGTCCTGATGTCTGTAATGGTGCGGCTGCACCTGCGTCTATCGTGACAAAGCAATGCTTGCCAAAGCTTCTTATGTTTTGCTCGCTATAAACTTATCGCGCTAATGCACATTAGCGGCTTCGCCACGTTTATTATGTACCGCCAGTCAGGCGATAAGTGTTACGCAGCCCAAACTATCCCGACGATAACCGATAAGGGTTGGTCAGATCTGCGTGTATCGTATCGCTGCCGCGCTGTACGAAGCTTCGTCACGATAGACGCCGATGCGGCCGCAGCATAACAAATAATGTTGCTGATGAAGCGCTGGATATTTACTCACGTTTGGGAAAGATTCCCTAATACCGAGTTCATACGATCAATCAAGAAATCAAACATTTCAGATAATCAAGTTTCGTTGTCCAACAAAATTAATTCGAGTTTGAAATTCAATTTGTTTTAAAGTCTGTTCAGATTACTTCATACGGTTCAAATCGCTTTCGGCTTAGCAGATGATCAAGGAAACACGAACCGTGTGAAACCGGTATTAAAGTTGGATTTCCAATTGAGTATCTATGTCACAAAAAAGTTAGAGTTGGGGTTTAGTTGAATCTATTACAAGAGCCACTGATACGTATTCGATACGTACGTATACGTATTATATACATATTCATATATACGAATATGCTATATATTCGTATCTATGAATAGGTACCAGCACTTTTTTAAAGAAAAAAAAAAGATAATAACAAAGATGGAAGGAAAGTAGGATAACCTGCTGCACCACAGCACCAATAACCTATCTATGTTCTATTTCAAATCATTTTTATCACCTTCAACAAATTATTTCACACAAACACCGTAAGGCACCTGTAAAAATAATCAACCAACAAACGATCTTATCGCTCATAAAAGTAATATACAGACTATTACGATCGTCGTTAGAATCATGCGCATGCGCCGGTCCCGGCCGCCGCAGGCATCCCGGACGATTTGCGGGCCCCGGCAAGTCCTGCGGGATATTTACCGTTCGCATTCCGTACGCCATAGGTGAGACACGCTGGCCATCAGCGACGCGGATGGCAGATATAATTGGCGGTTGAAATATTTGGTTTGAAGATGGTCTAGTTGTAAAAGAATGCTGTATTTAAGTGCGACCTGCAAGAAAAGCAAAAAATACATTACCTACTAAAGGCAAAGACAATCGTGTAAGGAAGACCGTCTTAAAATAAGAGACAGAAGCTGTTATTAAGTTGTTGTTGGTCTCAATAAAAAGTTTGTCCATATCAGCTCGGCAAGCTTCAGAAAACTGACGTATACAGAGTAAAGCTTTACTTATAGAACCTAAGAACATAATCTTGGCAATTTCCCTGCTAATCTGCAATATGGATCCATCAACACAGGGACCGTGGAAGTAGGGGCAGAGGGGGCCAAATGTCCTCCCTAAAATCAACCGGGGGCCGCGCCCCCTCCTTCATATCAGTACGTAAGAAAATATTTGCCTTTTGTTTTGACGTAATTTAAAGTGTATACTCGTAGTACATTAAATCTTTTTTGGAAGGGGGTGACCATAGAATTTCGCCCCCCTGTCATGGAGTACTTCCGCGGTCCCTGCATCAACAGTCGCACGCGCAGGCGTTACAAGCCTTTATTAATGTTCACAATTAGTCTAAAAACGTTGTGATCACGCGATTTTCGCCCGTAATCACTTCACCGGATACGTCCGCGATACAATTTATATTTATCGTTAGTACCTCTAGAATTATCGCTGCCATCATACATAAACTCTAATTACAAAGCCTAACGATATTATTAATTTATTCATAAAATATTGACGACGACTTAGTTTCAAGCTAACTAAGCTATGAAGTAGCGCTTAATTATGGGCTGTGTTATCTTTCAGGCATTTTCTTCTTGTATACGTCACTAGATAAGGATCGTAGATAAAGGTTATATGGTTTATTTATTTAAAGTTTTCACACTCAAAAAGGTACATAGGCGGACTTAATGCCTTAGGCATTCTCTACCAGTCAACCAAGGGTGGTGAAGAGGTTACTTGGCAGGTGCTCTGTATGAGAGCAACAAAGAAAAACATTACTAAATATATTATAATGCATTATAACTAAACTAAGTACAACAGTACATAAATAGGTTATAAACTACATACACATACATACATATTTACTATAATATATACCTATATTAAACATATATATATACATATATAGAATAGAATAGAATAGAATAGAATTTTATTTCGCAAATATGGGTAATACATACAGGTCTTAAGATTAAGTACATAATTATAGCTCAGCCACATTTTACCAATCGGCATGCAAAATTAGATAAGATTACTTATATCATTCTTATCACAATTAAGTATATCAATTTATAATTTTTGAATTATTATTTAAATCATCAAATTAATTTTAAAAAAAAATATGTGTAACAAAAGAAAATATTTAAATTATTATCACACCAAACAACCAAAACAAAAATAACCAAAATTAGAATGTCAAATATCAAAATGTATAAAAAAAAAAAAAAACAAAAATGTCAAAGAATATAAATGTCAAAAATCAAAATGTCTAAGAATAAAAATGTCAAAAATCAACGTCTAACATCAAATATCAAATATAAAAAAATAAAATAACATAAATTTATATTAAATTATAGAACGAAACGAACGAACGATTATACGAATTCAAGGGAGAGAGGTGTTGAGATGACTACTCTATTTATTTTGAAAATAACTCCGCAATTTCCGCTTAAATGCATACCGACTGGTGGATGGTGGATGGTTTATGTTTCATAAATAAATAAAAATATGTTTCAGGGCAAGAGTCCATAGAGCTTTCATGACAAATGATAAAAAACAACAGTTATTCTCATAACATAACATCTCAATAACATTTTGCCCGACCTGGGATTATTCCCCTCACGACAAAATTAAAAATTGATCTTTTTGCAACCATCGTGCAGTACGCAAATAAAGTTAGCAATTATAATGTAGGAAGACAATTTATTTTTAAGGTTTTTAGTCTTATTTTAACAGTAAAACTTTACGTGTTACCTTCTCAAATCTGTTTTTAATTGCGTTTAAGAAACAGTGCAGAAAGTAATCTGGGCCGTAAATTCAAATATGAATTAAGCTGTTAACTAATCCACAGATATCTTAGTTTACGTTTACACCCGAGTGATTCGAATAATTGCAAAAAATATCATGGTTTACACCTTTTAAACAAAACTGATCCGTATATAAAATACAATACAACTTATAATAGTTTGCGCCATCTTATCTTAAAACATTTTTTGTAATATGTGCATTCATTATAAAGATTTTTTTTTAGTGCATAAACATTTATAAAAAGTAGAAATATAAAAAAAGAGTAATTTCACACTAAAGATTATTTTACTGTTAACATCAATCATAAAGTCATTTTAGTGTAAAATATTCGGAAGATTGCCGCCACACTTAGCGATGTTATTTTCTCTTACACGGAATGAGATACCTGTAGTTATGTGTTTATTTGAGGGACTTGGGTTTTTTTAAAAAAAAAGCTAGTTTGGTAACTTGCGCTGCGGTATGTATTTTTTTAAATATCGCAGCATTATGCTGAGATATGGGCCTTTTTGGCCTTGCACAGGCCGTTACAATTTTTTTTTTTTGGTAATGTTCCTTTTTATTTTAGGTACTGTTTATATTTCCTGTGAGGGTTCCAAATAAAATATTATTCTTTCCTTCTTTCTAACCTTCTTATGTCACAGAGAGAGGCTCCATGTCGGATAGAAGTCA
Organism: Agrochola lota; assembly: GCA_947364205.1. Taxonomy (NCBI): domain Eukaryota; kingdom Metazoa; phylum Arthropoda; class Insecta; order Lepidoptera; family Noctuidae; genus Agrochola; species Agrochola lota. Next base: position 6,893,726 of record OX376223.1, on the reverse strand, counting down.
CTTCCCCTCTAATTTTTTCGCAATTCGAAGTTCGAAATCGGTCGCTAGCGCTACTGCTGAGCATGCGGTCTTGGAATTCGATTTCCAGGTCGGGCAAACTGTTATTGGGTTTTTGATGAGGAATTTCTCAGTAGTTTAAACCAGGCAGTGATTATTGTTATCACTATTTATTACCGAGACCACTTGCATCTTTTAACAATTAATTTGCAGTCCGAATAATAAGGTCACTAACTGCGCTCCGCCGGTTCACCCGCACAAGTCTCGGTCCTGTAGAAATATTGAGATAAAAAGTACCCTGTGTCCTAGTCCAGGTCATGGTCTATCCATGTGCCAAATTTCATCCAATACTGTTCAGCCGTTTTAGCGTGAAAGCTTAACGAATAAACAAACAAACTTACTTTCGAAATTTCATCATCATCATCATTTCAGCCGAAACACGTCTACTGCAGCACGCGTCGCATGACAACCATAGAAACGGGTTTCGTCGACGGAAGAATAGATAAAATGACAGATTGTGATTGTTTATCTGTCTGTGCTGGACATAGGCCTCCCCCAAGCACCGTTACTTCGACTGATTCCGTGCTTCCCGCATCCAGCGGTTTCCTGCGGCCTTCACAAGGTCATCGGTCCATCTTGTGGTGTTGTGTGGTGTCCATCTTTCGCATTTATAATAATATTAATATATAAGTTAGGACGGTACCTTCAACTCCAACAAAGGCCGATGTTACTTATTGCACCTTGACAATAACGGCGTCTATAATCGTGACCGGTTCACCGAGGCTAATAAGTTGGCTAGACAATGCCGCCTGAAACTAAGTGAATTCAGCGAAGACAATCAATCATTACAGTAAGACTGAAACAAAAGCACACAGCTCGATCCCGATAGGGTTTTTAAAATATTTCAAGGAATTTCCGATTTTTGATAATGAAAACTTACGGTTTTTAAACGTGGAACGTGAATTAGGTTGTTTGAAAGATTAAATTAAGAATTACATGCTTTGGAACGTCTTTTTAGGGTTCCGTAGTAAACAAGGAACCCTTATAAATTTGCCTTGTCCGTATGCCTGTCTGTCTGTCCATGGCTTAGCTCAGAGACGGTTAGTACTAGAAAGCTGTAATTTGGCATGGGTATACATATTAATCACGCCGACAAAGTGGCAAAATAAAATCAAGAAAAAAAATGAGCTCTCTCTCTCACTCTCACTCTCTCACACTCTCTCCCTCTCTCACTCTCTCTCTCTCCCTCTCTCACTCTCTATCTCTATCCCTATATCTATCTCTCTCACTGTTTCTCTCTCTCTCTTTTTTAGGGTACCTCCCCTTGTACATGTAAACTGGCGATGTTTTTTTTTCTCGTCTATCCCATAGTGTGGGTTGTCGTTGGAAAGCTCAGTCATAAATATTGTGGGTGTGTGAAATATTGAGCTTTAAAGTGAAACTTTTTGTTAGACTGAAGTGTCCTCCCCCCTCCCCTGCCAGCTAAATGGTTGAATTTGTGAAAAAATTCACAGCAGTAGTATATATAACGAAATTAAAAGGAAAACTATCACAGATAAGTAGGTTTTACAGGTCAAGGAGTAATCGACCAACATAAATTTGCAGCTTGAAAAACATGATATACATTCCGTATGGGAGAAAATGTTTTTCAACTACAATGTTAAGTTTGTTCTTGGAATAAATTCATCCCAAGTACGGAACTCTTCATTGTGCGTGGTCCCACACGCATTTGGCCAGTTTTTATTTTGAATTCCTGACATAGATACTTATACATAGTAAACGGTTACTGGAAGCGGCATATGAAAATATTCAATGCATTAAAGTATGACACATACATAATTATATGTTTCTTTTAAAATAATAGTTTTAAGAAAAAATTACTCGCTCCCTACCGTAAGTGGGTGTTTAACATGTATTTCTTTCAATTTTACTTGTATTCATGCTTGTGATGGTACTCTCTTGTACTGCCTAATTTGACGATGCATTTATCAGCAATTTGGTCTTCAAACTCTAACAGATAACTATTGTACAACATGCATGTGAATGGTTTTTAAACACAAAAAGTTACTGACAAAGACTTCACCGGATATGTTCAGTCAAACTGTCACTCATATACCGTGTATTCGTGTTTCTTGTTGTTATTGTAATGCCGAAAAAAGAGAAAATAAATAAAAGAGTTTCTGATATCAATCATATATAATTCCTTTTCATTTGTAGCTTATCTATACCTGCAACTTTTTTTTATTAAAAACTAGTACTTTGCTAACGACTTTGTCTGCTTTTGAATATATCTCCATCTTGTAATCCACACAACAATTTCTACAAAGGGACCCTCTGAGCAAAATTTCAGCTTTCTAGGTCCAAGGGTTCGGACTGGGCGTTGATGACTCACTCTGTATTATCGAGTTTCTTTTTGTATGTATTGATTAACAACAACTTATTAGCAAAGTGGCGCCAAAAAACGAATAATCAGTCTATTATTCCGGCGTATAATCGATCAAATATTAAGCGGTCATTGATTGGCACGAGTTATTATCTGATTCACAATAAAAGGTTATTGATCACGATAATGTCCGAATCACGAACATCGGATAAGATCGGCTTCACCACATTAAAGTGTATAAACAGCTGACGATGACGGATGATTAATGGTCATTTCTAATTGCTTCACTTCGGGCACTTCCTGTAGAAAGAGTTTTCATTGTTCAACATGAGTACTTACATACATTTAAATTATGATTATGTGTCTTACAATAGCTTTGAGCGAAAGTGGACGGAGTATTCGCAAAAATCATCTCACTTTTTATACCAAAAAAAAACTCCTAAATTTCAGGGTTCATGTATCTATGTACATTATATGTATGTTTGTGTGTGACTTTCTTTATTCCCACGTAACTTCTAAACGATTTAGGTGTTTATGGTATCATTAGAATTCTTGCATTATTTTCAATAAAGAAGACATTTATAAAAAGTAATACCTACCGATAAATAATAAAAAGTAGCTATGATCCACTTCAGCAAAAATTATACTTCGTCATTCCGAACTACTTTTGACTGGTTACGTATTCTCGTGCAAAAAACTGTTGATAAATATTAATCAAGGTTTTAATTGATCTGTTTTCATTGCTCATCGGTATCAGATTGCACACGCGACTGCTAACGTCGGCAGATGGTTAGATAAAATAATTTTATGAAGTTTTTCTATAGGTGGATCAGCCTGACTTGGTCGTGTTGTGTGTAAGGCCCCGTATGTTATACATTGCCGGTTACGTTTTTTGCTACAGATTTATTACCGGTAACGATAGTAAAGACGCCAGCAGCGTAACATGTTATTTCCTCTATTTGTTATGATGATTAATTAATCCTCAAATGCTAAAACAGCACATGTTTTAATAAACGTTCTTACTTATATAAACTAGCTGTTAATAAATTATAAAAGCGGTTCTGTAACAAGATCAAAATTTACTGCTCTCACAATTTTAAATTACATTTTGATGCATCTAATTTCTCACGACATGCCACTATTACTTACTACAGACGATATAAATAGCATTACAGTTTTTATGAAGTGTCAAAGATGAATATTTAATAGGCCGGGAGCGGGACGTGAGATAAATATCCGAATTATGTAATTATAGTAGATTATTTATAGAGCCCTCGGAGGCTGCATTTCGAAGGTCTGTTAATACTCGATAAAAGTCGATAAATCAGCATAGTTGAGTGTTGAGGGTCGGGTGCGAATGTTCCCGCCTACAGTATCGACCGGGCCACGGAACAAACAAGTGAGCCCAATTAAAATGTCACTTATATTGTGAAATATTACGGTGTAAATCATAGAAAAGTCACGAAGGTGAAATTACCTACAATCTATATTAATGAGCAGCTTTTTGTGAGCGATTTTATTAACTAGTGTGAGGTGTCTGGTGCCACACATGTGCGGAATCGATAATGTTTGACATCGTTCAAGTTCACACGTTCGCGCGAACAATTACAATGAATTTTATTGGCCGTGAATTTTCCAGACTAAAGTATGTGACCTAGAATGGTGTAAATTGTGTCAAGGTGGGAAAATACTCTAGGTATAGTGTTATTCGTGCTCAATGTAGAAATGTTCGTGTGCAATATGCACGTAATTATGAAATGGACGCTATCAACATCTTCAAACCGTTGCTCATTAATTATATAAGCTAGGAGGAGACAACTGTTCGATCGATTAAAATTACGATATAGAAGACACGATATTTAGCAGATAATTGTAATTAAGCTGTAGCTGTTACACGCACGCGCACATTTACTTTTAAATCCACGCTAAGTGATTCATAGTCCGCTCTGTTTAGGTTCACCCGACAGAGGTATCCTGACGCCATGTGGCCTTGAAGTTAAACTGACCGAATAAAATGCGAATTAGCAAGTCGCTACCGGATTAATGACCACAATGTTTTCGTTCAAACTCATTATAACTGCACTTGCGCGTACGCAAAAAGCGAGGAGCGTTACCACGCGGTCCACTGTGCAAAAAGTGTAACTACCGCACAAATGCAAATCCACTAATTAACATTACACTGAAATTTATCACTCTGTTAGATATATCTTTGAAGTTCACACACATTTAATTGCAGGGTAATTTCTCTCATTTCCATCTGATTAGCCGATTTATGCGGTTCCCCGCTAATAAGCTATTGTTAAATTGTGTTGTTTTCTGTTTCAGATCGCGAGATAACGTACGCAGAGGTGAGAGCCAGTTCACTACTTTGACTAGATACATTATTCTGAGGTGATAAAGTTTTCGAAATGAATTCAATGCAAATGCGCCTGTAAACTGTTGTAAACACATTAATGCTAATGTCTTTTTACGATACGTTCTGTATTTTAGTTAAGACGAACATTAGTAGATGTAATGACTGAGATAACTAGGACAAGTCTTGGATTAAAGACAGATGTTACGCTTTTAATCTACGGCACACATTGAAATAAGTTGTAAATTTCTGTGGTCCAGTGGTTCGACCACCTGCTTCAGACCCAGGACTTGGTGGTAGGGCTTGTTCTAAGACCGCCATCTTATCTAGTGGTTTGTGATAGGACTAGTTCTAAGACCCGCCTGGCTAGCTACCACCATCTAAGTCTGTCGCCATAACAACAATGTTAACAGCGTTGTTGTGTCTCGGCAGTTAGAGGTATAAAAGCCAGTTCCTCTGTGGTTGAGGATTCGCGATTGAAGGTCGCTTTCACCCTCGGCCTGAGCATCACTTACCATACGATAAGATGCAGGCCAAGAGCTTCTCCATAGGGGTTAAAAAAAACTTAAGTAGAGGAAGATAAGAAAGAAAATTTGCATTTAATGCGCAGGATTAAAGTTCTCTGATAAGCCTAGAAACAAATTAACGCGATCAGCGGGGTAATTGTGTAATACACATAAAATAGCAATGGATCGCAATGCTGTTCATTTTGATATCCATTGCTTCATAAGTTAGAAAAATTCGTCTGCTCAACAACGGGAATAACGCAATGAACGTGGCTGAACTGTCAAAATGGAAGGCATTACGATCGATTGTCCTTTTATGTGTGTTACACAATTACCCCGCGGTTTTTTCCTTGCTCTTTTGTACTCGAAACAAGCAACTTTATTAATTGTAGCGGTACCTTTTCTGCAGTACCTTGTAATATTTTTTTCACACATTTTCGCACAGTACATCAACCACAAAGCGCATTAAAATGCCATAAGCACATGAGCACACTGCCGGCTGCCTACCAATGCATCTAGTTTTTTAACACCATTACAAAACAGTAACGGTATAGATATAATGTCGGAGCATGCATGGAGGCGTGTAACCACTCTTTATTTTGATAAATGGCTTTCAAACTTCGACTTAAGAACATAACCGTTTTTGTTTGACATCAGTCAAAACAAACTCACGAAAGTGAGATACAGCCATGACCATATACGTTTTTGTAATGAGTATGACAACTAATTGATAGGAAATAAAGATTATAGAGATTTCAATATAGGAATCAAAATAGATGATTAATTGAAAATCTCGTTGGTCTAGTGGTTACAAGCACTACTGCTGAGCACGACGTCGCGGGTTCGAGTCTTGGGGTCAGTCAGGTGATAGTGGGTTTTTCCATTTGAAATTTCTCAGTAGCAACTCGCGAGTCTGGATTTGTGCCCGGTTGATGGCAATAGGTTCGCCTCCTATTACATAGAACTTAAACATAACTGGCAAAATGTGGGTGTACTTTAGGTACACCTCTGCCTAATCCTTCAAGGATTACAGGCGTTATGTTAATTTAAAGACTTAACTTTTAATTATCGATGATGATGTGATGGTTCTCATTTTAATGTAATCAAGTTTTATATTAACTTTCTAGAAGAGTGACAATTAAGTGATTCATTCATTTATAGCCAGGAACGTTCAATAAAAACCTTTTAAGAAAGTGACAATAAAACATTCTGTCACTTAAGGCCTGCAATCGATGCCAATGCAACTTACGTCCAACAGAAACATGGCGGCCTCAACTTGGACCCCTTAATTAAGTCAGAATCGTAAGATCATTAAGCGTAAGTACCACATGAGCTTTAATTAATTACAATGCCCGTAAAGCTACGGTTTCCCAGAAGAGCGGTGGCCGTCACATATCGTCCGCAATTTACCGGCGAACGACGTCATTGAACGTTATTTATGAATGAAAGTTGGTGTGTTATGCTAGAGAGTGTTTTTTGACACCGTAATGTCAAAACACGCTGCCATCATTTTCATGACAGCTGTCACTGCGGCTGTTATGTGGCGGCCACCGCTCTTATTGGAAGCAGTAACTTTAGCGATACTATCAACTCTAAGCCCGGTAACGTAACACCAAACAATAATTTCGCCAAAACAGGTCCAACCCAATCGTGCTATATCAATTTATACGGATTAGTTTTTATGTCAATGTCAAAACAGTTATAATCCACGAATATATTGACCGATGTGAACTCTGAGAGTTCGCGTAGGTTGAGAAACCGTCCTACAGACCTCGGATTCATAGATATTAATGATTTTATTATAATTTCTGCGACACGTCATTCGTTAAAGTCCATTTAGCAATTTAGAAGCTGCTGTTTGTACGTCAAGATAAGATTATATCGGAGATAAAACGATTTAATAATTCAAAAGATTCGTTATTAATACATTTATCATAATAATTTCTGTGGTGTCATAAAGTGAAGTGTAATTTTTGAGGTCACAACATAATAATCTTATGGTTCTCACGTAAGATATGGATTCCCATTTGTGGAATAAATACAGAAAATAATTTATTTTCAACCGAAGTGATTTTCTGTGTATATCTATATTATATTTATTTATTTATGTATACTTTATGGTACACCCGAAAATACATAGTCAAAAATAAATTGAATACTACAAAACATACAATGGGCGACCTTATTGCTTTCTGCGATCTCTTCCAGGCAACCTTGGGATGGACAGTGATTGCGTGGATATAAATATGGGGTTGTCTTTGGTGTAAAATAATAATTATTTATGAATAAAAACAGAACGCTTATGTTACATTAAAATATAAATTGGTCCATTTATGTCACTAACTAACATAAATCCTTTTCCTTCAACACTAAAATTAACAGAGTTGAAAACCCCTGTAACCATCTCAATCACAGACATAAATAAGATTTTATGTTCGTTACGAGAATTTCTAAGAGCAAGCACAAATTACTCTGTGACGATTAATAGTGGCTGTCACTAAACGGTCTCAAACTGCACCGATTATGCCGCGCGTAATAACTGGTGCGCAAGAGTCGATTATTTCCCGCCTGAACATTGCTCGCGGACTCAAATGATAAGGATATAATCCATACTAATTTTATAAATGCGAAAGTAACTCTGTCTGTCAGTTTGTAACCTTTTTACACCTTAACGACTGAACGGATTTCGATGAAATTTTACCTTTTGATTACGTGGGTCAGAACATAGGATATTTTTTTATGCCGGTAGTGCGTTCCCGTGCTATAATTTCAAACCTCCAAGCGGACGAAGCTGCGGGCAAAAGCTAGTTAGATTATAAAGATTCAAGATCATTGTTCTTGAGAGCATTTGAATCAAATAAATGAACATCGATTAAATAAGTCGTAGGTATATTGTTTTATTCGGCTGATTAATTATTCGACTATTTGATACCGGTAATTTATAGCAAGAAGCTCGTGGTATAACATAGGTCAGTGTCAAGAAATTGACGATTTTGGACCTGTATTAATGATCACCTGAAAGTTATGTGTCATGCATGATATACTTTTTCAATAGAGTTCTTTTAAGAGACTTTTCTCAAAACCGCTGGTTTGAGAAAAGTTTCTTAAAAGGAAATCGCCAAAAGTGACCTACTGCTACTGTCATTGTCAAATTGTTGATAGACCTCTATAAAAAAACAATTTACATCAATTATAAGTATATAATCATTCACAATTATAATCATTATAAGACTTTATAATCTAAGCCACTTGACCCAATGCTCCCGTAATAAAAAAAAAAAAATATACAGTACCTGTGAGTGGGTGAGTTGATAACGTACTATAGGTGTTGCCAATTGAAATTGCAGTTATTCAAATAGTGTACTCAATATCTTTAATAATATATCGTTTCTATCATAAACAGAGGTCCTAATAGAAACGATACACGATTAATTTTCTAACCGATGCCCGATAGCATTGACTGTTTAGTATTTACCTCTGCTTGCCCCGCGGGCATCAATTGAATGAAAACTTTGAATTGATGGTATGTAATCTAGCCAAGATTAAATAAATGGCATCCTAATTAATTATGTACGAGCTATTTAATCTTAGATTGCCTTGTTTAGGATTGTACAGGAAATAAGACATTTATCATTTGATGGAGAAGAGAGCGTTGGTGGAGTAAATGTGGATTATAGTGATGTGCCTTGTGGTTTCGTTCGCGAAGGACGAAGGACAGGGCTGCCTATTAAAATCATAGGTACTTTGAGAACCAATTTGTGCCTGTAGTAAAGGCTTTTATGAAGCTAGGCTAATAGGTACGACAGTGACCGTTGGACTGAAAGGAGAAATACTGTGACTTATTATTGTTTGAAGATATAAATTACAGTACCTAAGTGTGATTGTCGTTCTAAATGGTCACTTCTAATTGAAGATCTTTCTCCTAGATAAATGTATAAAGCTAATTGGTTGCCTAGTTCAGCCCCTGATTAATGGATTGGTTTATTTAATTGAATATTCATTGATGTATTAGTACAAACTACAAAGTCTGAATAATCGTAATCTCAGAATGAAAATGTTTACTCTGGTTCGTTTGCTGCGATATTTCACGACACTGGCAACAGTTGCAGTCATCTGTTCAATTCCGTGTAACTTGTGTTATAAAACTCACAGAGTTGCGCGTACGCAAAGCAACATAATATCAATTCAACTGCCGCGTAATATTTTGTAGCAACACTACCTACGTCTTTAAATTTTCCACTTATTTTATTTTTATTACGGGAAGTATTTACGAGAGTGCACACGGCATAGAGTTGTCAGGCGTTCGGAAACTTGGGGTGTAAATCAAAGTGTGACGTAACAATGGCGTGCTGGAGATGTCCCAACACGCCCTGTAGCCCGTTACATCGAGAGGCGGGGTTGCATGGTTTTAATCTATGCGAGTGTAAGGACAATATACACCGGTATTGTGTTAGGACTGTTTTGACGTTTACGCTGTTTGTTTGTAACCGCCAAGGTGTTATTACGTCCGCGACAAGGCTAGCCAATGATGTATAGCTTGTTCCACCTGGCTTTTATCCGCAATTTCTCCCTGGGTGGCTTGTTTTGACACCTGTGATGTATGTGGTAACTTTCTCGCTGATCACCGGGTAAAAGAGCATACCAGTCGAATGCAATAAGTCAGCGAACTCGTAGAGTCATACCTAATGCGGTTTGGACTACTTTTGCCATCTCATAGTTCTGTGAACCATTTTTTACGCTCAGTAATGCCGAGTGACGTCATTATTTGCTTGTTTAGTTATAAAATAAGAACTAAAAAATTGTTGAGAAAGAAAATGAAACGAAAGTTAAAGACCAATCACAATGACGTGAACCTTTTGCGTGCCAATTTAACACCACTAACAGACGCTTATGCTCTTATTAGGCATTATCAAGAGATGTTTAATGCTGAATTTAAAACCACTAACCCGAAATCCAATTGTCCTGTAAATTAAACAGACGCAGATGCTGATTAAATATGCACAGAGCCGGTAACGAACCGGACGCCAGCCCTCATTATCGGCCAACAAGCGTAACGGCTCCCACAAAAGCTCGCTAACATAATGAACGTTTTTCAACCACTTTCTTTCAAGTAAAAAGTGCACAATTTATTGGACCTGTAAAAAAGTCATTAAAAAACCTAACTTAATTGTCACGGCTGTCGGCGAGGCGTCGCGCGCGGCCGTCCGTCGCCCGCGCACCCGTCCGCCGATTATGTTACAATTGTAACAGTCTTTTTTTACCAAATTGGTCTCTTGCTTCTTTTACAGAATTTCGGTTTCGCTTTCACTAGAATGTGTATTACTGTTCATTGTATTGATTAAACAAATTGCAATTTGATTTGCGGTTGCGGTGATACGAATTAATGTATATTTAGTCGTGTTTTAGACTTTTTGTATGAAAGCTGTAAGCTCCAGTTTCTTTCAAGTGCAAATTGACGTTTCTTGGTTAAGTAGGTAATTTTTAAAAGTTGCTCGACAACCTCGTGTAATTGATATTCTATTATCTTCTTAATAACTGAACTAACTTAAATTCTTTAATTAACCTTTTATGAATCTGATATCAAACATTCCTCAGCCCCATTCTCCCATGAACCGTTTCCATCATTGAATTAGTTACGTAACCATCAATTTCAGTGGGTCTAAGTGGGTTATTAGAGACGGGTTAAGCTGACTCATCCCTGTCATTGTGATCACGAGGCCTAGCAACCTTACCCGTACATTGTGCAATGTTGCACTTGCAGTCAAGAATTTTACGGCCAATGACCGTCCGATTAAAACGATAATTATTACGAGTATGATGGTTAATCTTAGGTGGGAGGATAAAGTTTTATTGTTTCTTACGAATAAGTGAAGTTCGTGAAGATTGTAGTGGAAAATTTTATACTTTAGTATTCATTCAGCTATAAGCTAATAACATGTAGTATTCAGCTGATAACCTGTCATTAACTTGATTGAATAAAAAAGTGTAGTTATCTAATTCGAGGCTTAGTTTTTATGTAGATAATATTATGATTCAATTATTTGCTGTGAGAACACAAAAGTCGACATGAACTTTTAGGAAGATCAATGGAGTAGAATTTTCTAAAACAATATTTATGCTACTAACATGAGTAAAGAAAATTATTAAATTACCCTGTCAAGTTAGTTTAACTTTCAAATATTTTTCAAACAAATTAGCTAATTTGCGTCGAGCGAACTTTTCGTAAATTAATTAATGAAAACTTTCATTTTTAAATAAAATTCGTACCTAATTAGTCTTTATGAGCGTGTCTATTAGCGCAAAAATAAAAATTAATTAGCGTGGCGGTAATTAATGGTATTGTTCTACAGTGTATAAATATTTTAGAGGGAAAACCTGCTTATGATTTAATGATCTCTGCCAAATAAAATGAGAACAGTTTTCTAAATTTAGCAGATTATTTAACAATAATTTCATTGAACTCCGAAAATTTGGTTGAGGACCATTGACGCAGTCTAAACATCACATACAACTGCAATGCAACTTAGGTTAGGTTAGGTGGTACATTTATTTACCTCCGATTTGTTTCACTATTATTGTGCTTCTCACATAGCGATCGAAATTGAAGCTACAATATGCTACAACATTAACACCTTTTAAATTAAAAAATAAGGAGGTGCGTACCAAATACCAATTAATAATGCAAGCCACGTCCTAGTTTGGGACTAAAGAGATCATCATCCTCGTCAATTGGCATCCTTGTTCCTCCTACTACAGAGTATAGGCCTCCTCCCTTTAGTGCCATGTTTCCCAGGTCTGTGCGAGTCTCATCCAGGACTAAAGAAGTAGGTGCATTCAAAATTCCTGAGAGCATTGTAGCTTTTAACACTCTATCACTTCGTCTGAATACGACACATCGCAAAGGCACAGAATTCAAACAAGTATGAGCTCGTGTGGAAGTCAGAAATTATCCCATAGAAACGTACTACCGGGATAAAAAGTATCCTATGTGTTAATCCAAGTTATAAACGATCTGTCTGCCTCATGCAAATCCTATTAGTAACATAACATAATGTCTGAATACTGTCTTGAATTCATGCAAGACTAGTACTTTTTGTTAGGTTACTGCTCAGAAATCGTGCATAACATCTAATGATTGAAATACTATTTTGAATTTAATGCAAGTACTTTTTGTGCGAACTTTCAAGTTTATTAACTCAAGGGATTTTTCATACAAACGAAACCCAGGGGGGGTTTCGCCCCTTTAAAGGTGGAATTTTGAAAAACCTCTTCTTAGTGCTCCCCTGCGTTATAAAAGGAAGCTGTGTGCAAAATTTCACGTTGTTAGTCCCAGTAGTTTCGGCTCTGCGTTGATATGTCAGTCAGTCTGTCAGTTTCTCCTTTTATATACGGGGTGTCCGGGACATCGACGCGAAGCCGGTTACCATGGATTCAGTACATGATTCTGAACGAAATTTTTCATCGGTTATTTAAAAAAAACCAGCTGCTCCATACATTTTGACCGCGTAGGTTGCACTTTTCTATGAAACAGCTTTTTTTTTAATAACCGACGAAAAATTTCAACGCTGTGGGCTTCAGAATCATGTACTGAATCCATGGTAGCCAGCTTCGCGTCGATGTCCCTGCCACCCTGTATATGGATAGTCCGTAGTAACTCAGTTTAAGCGTGGATTCCCACCGGGCGATTAAAATAATCTTCGGTTACGTCGACGATTTGCGTCACAGTAATCACGGACGGGTTCCAATACCCTCTGCAGAGATATTCCACCATTACTTGGTTCTTTTTCTAGTATTCCATATGTAATTTCATAGCTAAAGTGATAGTGCTTGTAATGTAAGAAATTGTCTAGTCATAGATTTTGAGTTGGTATTACAAGTAATAATCATGTCATAAAAAGATGATACAAACCAAAGTATAGAACTGTATTCTGTTGCTTTTCTGGCTTTACATTATCGTTTTTCTTTATTATTTATCTTTATGAATATGTAGGCGTCTAGTGAAGGCGGCTATTATGTTATGAGCTTACACCATTCCGACCGCACGCACGTACAGTTTCCGGAAAAGATACTAGCTCGAAAATGTTTCCGAGATCGTGCCTAGAAATAGACATACCCTGTAAAATGACACTTACTGAAGATAAAAACAGGTACTATTATGTTCCTTGCATTGCTCTCCTCACATTTTATTACAGCTTGAAGTATTCATAAAAGCTTCAACAGATTTGTGCTCATAAAGGCACCGCATTTGAAAGTGAGTTGAGGCTTTATGCAAAAAGCATTAAAGATTATTATAAATAAAGATGTGTGAATCGTATTCTACTTTAATCTAGCATTTATCGAAAAGTGCTATAACAAAGCAAAGTGTGTAAAAAAAATGACCAGCCAAGCGCATGTCGGACCATGCACAATGAAGGGTTCCGTATTTGGGATGAATTTATCCCAAGAACAAACTAAACATTGTAGTTGAAAAACATGTTTTCCCATACATTCCAACTGCAAATGTAAGTTTATACACACAATATTGAGAGATTTACTACGTTATTTTAAGACTTCATATAGGTTTTCTTGTAATCTATGAATTAAGAACCATTATCTGAAATTTTTCAAAATTTTAGGCTCTGTAGTTTTGGATATTTAAGGCGGGGAATGGTAAACTTTAATCTATTTTCTTAAATATCTTTAAAAGTATTTATTTTAAAATTATTAAAAAAGGAATTGCGATCCTTGCAACAAGCCCTTTCATTTGATATGTCACACGGTAAAGATTGCAAAACTTTATTTTTTTGTTTCACCCCAAAGTGACCCTATATTCAAATTTCATTTATTTTACGTTACAGGTCCGTGTTTGGCTCACAAAAATACATATATATACATGTACCAAATTTCAACTTGAATCGGTCCATTCGAATCGGAGCATATTGGCTGTGACAGACGGACAGCCAGCTAGCCAACCAGCCAGACAGACAGACACACACACGACTGATCCTATAAGGGTTCCGGTTTTTCCTTTTGAGGAACGGAACCCTAAAAAACTGTTAAATATAAATAAAAATATTAAATATAAAAATATTAAACATAAGTACATACTATAGTTTATTATGACGAATGTCGAACGGCGCGACGGGTACATGACACGGTGCAAAACGCGCCTCATATATATTCTGTTGCAATAAATCAACCTTTTAATTTGATCTCCACCGATTCCATGTTAAACATAAACAAGTTATGACGCAATTTTTATACCTACCTACATATACATTCTCTATATTTCCGAGATAACGAGTATTCTGTAAAGGAAGCACTCATCACACGGCTAACGAGGGATACCGGGCAAGTGCCGGAGACTTTACTACTAACATAAATGTTATGTTTCTTCTAGTTTAGAAAAAACTGTGTTTGATATAATTTGTTATACATTTGAGTCTAATTCATTATGTGAGAACTGAACTCGATGTCCGATTCTAGGAACTGTGCATTTTAATTCTAATGGTGATTTATGCTTCCCCTTGTTAGTAATCTACAGTCAAAATTGGCACCAAAAGTAATATAAAATAATATGTAAGATTAGGAATCCTTTAAAAAATATTCTATTTCTTGATTTGAATTTGTGTGAAATTAGACTCTTTTTAATAGAGCAAATTAATGACAGGAAGCTATTTAAAATAATAACAACCTTAAATGCTAAAGACGACACTCGTTGCCAACGTATTACAGCCTAGGGCTTACTACATCCATTCTATAATCTTAGAAACGATGCACACAGGACAAAACTATTAATTTTTCACATCCCATCACAGCCCACAAATAACACATAGCTTCTGTGTCGTGGTGTAACTATCATTAAAATTGTTACGACTATTGCATGTCATTGTTAATTAGTTGGTATAAGTAACATTACATCAAAGCCAACTTGAAGTATTGCAGTCATAATTTGTATTTATACAATTACTGGGCCGCGGCCGGAGGGAAATACGATAGTCTACTCTAGTCGTAACTTGGTTACACCATATAATAATGGAAGATTAGGAGCCACAACAAAATAAAACAAAAAACTGAGATTATTAATTTATGACTTCTGAGAACATTTTGGTCGTAGGCGGTGCATTTTGTGTAGCCGCGTAGCTACGGCGTAGCAGTTGTTAATTTTGTATCTTTATTGAATATGATTTCATTGAAGTAAGGGTTTTAATTTTGTAGATTAATTTATTCCATAAAAAAGATTTTAGTCGTTGCAAAAATGGAAGTCTAAAAATATTATTGCCCTTTGATACGTCGTAGTTTATTTTGAAGTGTAGGTAATTTATGGCCTGTTTTTATTACATGCAAAAAAAATTGCTAATAAGTATTAAATTTTAAATTAGTATACGGGCATGATCCAAAGGAAGCTAGAAGATATAAACATTTATTATTTAAAACTACTTTACATATTTACGAGCTCACTCGAGAAACAGCTCTAATTTTATTTGTTAGTTCAACGCTCAGCTTGTAAGTGCAGTAGATCTACATAATCTCTGCAGCCCCACCTCCTTCCCCATAGAAGTCAGCACCGTTGCTAGAGCTATAAATAGTCTCACAGACTAATATTCTCGTAAATAATCAGCAGATATTACTTTCACGTCACGAGAGCTGTGCAAACACTTGCAATCTTAACTTAACACGTCCAAATTGGGAAGTAGTAAGTTTAACTGGGATTTGTATACGCCAAGGATAATTTTTTATTTATCCGTAATATTGTTGGAAGCTAAGAGAGGAGGGATTACGGTAATGGAGTAAAATTGCCTTACAATGATAATCAAGTGTTTTCTGAGAAAGTTATTTATTTATTTATTTTCAAAAGCTTGTTTTGTTTTTATGAGGCTCAGTGCACTTTAGAAGACCATCCAAGTTACTGTCCATTATGATATCAGTGATGGCGGCTTGACTGATGACCTTAAAAAGGGAACGCGGACAGAATTGATGCGGAGCTGGAAGGTGGCGAACACGGTGTTGTAACTTGAGAGACACCTATGAATGTATGTCCAGCTACATACCTGCAATACTCGATATTTGTTGGGCCTTTACGTAAACTAATCCACATTAACGTTTAACAGTTTTATTTCGATTAGTTGTGGCTTTTACCGACGCATAATTTATATTTAGTCAATTCAAAATTCAAAAGTCATTTATTCAAACTAGGCTGAGAATTTGCACTTTTCGAACGTCAAAATTACATAAGGCAGTCCCCCGAAACGCCCACCCTTCACCACTTCCTAGTGCGTTAGCTGGGAAGAAGAAGTGGCGCAACAAACTCCCCAGCAGCACAGCTGTCTGTTCAGTTAGAAAAAAAATGATTCTAGATAAAAGTATGCGAAATAATTTACATTACGCAACACAAAACATAATTTTTATTATTGTCGATTTTGTTTGTACAATATTAAAAAGATTTATTGTAGATGTTTAATTGAATTGCACTTTAAAAACGACATACAGAGTTTTTGCCTTCTTTCATTTCTCTTTTCACCTTATGTTACAGGAAAGGTGTTGAAACAATTTTTCACATTGATAGCTTTACTAAGCAGCTCGTATGTAAGCGGCCAGCAGATTTACGATGTCAGTTTTTAATATCCACAGTGTTTACATGCGCTTGCAATTCAATTACCATATAAACGGGTTGTGAAAATAAAAGTGGGTGCGTATACCCTAAGGCACAGAATAGATAGATACAGAAGGCGAAGGCGTCCTTACAATGACCACGAAAATACACGCACACATAGACGTACAATGAAAGCAAGCGCACTCGCGATTGGCATTTGTTTGAGGTGTCCGTATAGCCGAACTCGTAGGCAAATACTCCTCTTGAAACCTAAAATAGATCTGATTTATTTTATGACGTGTAAGTTTCATTCAACCTTAGGATGGTATAGTAATTACGAGATCGACTACACATACGCGTCTATGGGCCAGTTTATCGAACGCAAGATATTTCAATGAATGTGACAAATTGTCGCGCGTAACAAACCGCTGCGATTGGCTATTGATAAATTCTTTAACCAATCACAACAGTTTACGTTTACGCTTGATAATTATTTGTCTCATTAATTTTGGTTCGAGAAAATAGCTCTGTTTTCACTCGTTATACCGAGCCTTCTGTAGGCACTAATTTGTGCCTAAGGCTTATCCGAGCCCTTCTTGGTATCAATACAATTATTCAAGCGCAAGTTAACGACGTAAAGCGAGATTAAATTAGATTACAACTATTTACAATGCAGTCGTCGGACGCTAGAGGGGTTTTCTTTTCTTTTTCTTAATTAGTTGGCATCCATCGATCTGGAAAGTTTTATTAGAAATCTGCGATTTCTGTGTTTGGGTATTTTCTTGTCTGGGTTAATCTGGTAATAGATTTGTAGTTTACTGGATTATAGAGTTTACAACTCTTAAGAGTCTCAAAGTCATGTTTTATATTTCAGCAGTGAACTGGCAAAAACTATCATAAGTAATATCAATTCAACACAACCAATACAAAGTAATACATTTCTCACAAACTAAATAAGATGATACATCAAACGCCATTACAGTTCATTTGCTGCTGTAATGTTTTTACAAATTGCATGCTTTCTTCAAGTCAAAAAGAGAAGCACATATCTTTTTGCAGTGATTTTACGGCTTTCTTTTTTGCATAGGCCAAAACAATAGCTATGGCGCCAGGATTAGGGATGAACAATGTTTTCATATTTACATAATTCTGGACACTGTTTTTGTCCAAGCGTACATTCCGCCTCGATTTTTGAAATAATATAGGTATTAAAAAAAAAATTGTACTTTCGACGAGAAAAATTTTGATCGTAAAGGAGGAATTTATGATCAAAATTTTTCTAACTTTGTAATGATAGGAAGATGATTATTTTATGTCTGAAAGAATAGTCCATAAAAATGAAAATTGCAAAAAAAGAATGTGAAAATAGCCGTGTAAAAATAAAGGAATATTTTTTTAATTAGTTCCCAAAAAAAATCAAAAAAAAAACAAAATATGACTCGAAAACTAACCAGAATTGCGGAACACATATTATATGGGGTATTTTCATTTTTTTTTTTAATGGCGTGTCTATTTGGACCGCACTGTATATCCATAACGCGAGTAAAGTGCTACATGGATCTTTTGGCGCCTAAATGACATTAACAGGGGGTCATTGTCGTTTAAAATTTTTGAAAAAATTGTCACATCAAATAGTATTAACAAAACAAGATGGCGGCGCTAGTTCCGATTTTGACCACGCGCCAATAGAAATTTGTAGCGTTGTAACATGCAGGGCTGTGAGTAAATTGAGCAGCCCTACGTAAGGACCCTGTCTCGCGGGCGATGACGGCTGGGTCGCCGGTCGGCTGGCGTGCGATCGTGCGGTAAAGTGAAGGCCGCGCGGAGGCCGGTCGTCGACCGCGCTATTTACGTCCATGCCAACCGTGGCCGGGACAGCACCGGTCGCCGGCTGCTCGTCTGATTCTGGACTTAGCGTAGTAATGAGAAGAACGTCAAATGTAACCACGGAAACAAAGCGCGATCGATGTGTTTGCAGCAAAATTGGAATAAGACAAAGCGACTAGGGTTACCACAGAATAAATTCGATTGTCAATGAGGTTATTGCAAGAAATGGTTTTGTTTGGGAACTTGCCGAAAAAAATTGGTAATGCTGTGATGGGTATTCAGAGAAATGTCAAGTAAATTCAAAGTCAAAGTTTTGTTTGAAACTAGCTACGCCCCGCGGTTTTAAAGTTTCGAAACCGCGAGAATATCGGGATCAAAAGTATCCAATGTCCTAGCCCAGGTCATGATCTACCTTAGTGACAAATTTCATCCAAATCCGTTTAGCCGGTTTAGCGTGAAAGCGTAACAAAAAAACATACAACAAATCAAATCTTTTCTCTTTATAATTACTACTTCACTCCTACTTTCTTTGTTTCTATATTTATTAAATATATTATATTATTATTATTATTCATCATGATCATTAGACTATAGCAGTCCACTGCTGGACATAGGCCTCTCCAATTGCACG
Organism: Agrochola lota; assembly: GCA_947364205.1. Lineage (NCBI taxonomy): Eukaryota > Metazoa > Arthropoda > Insecta > Lepidoptera > Noctuidae > Agrochola > Agrochola lota. The sequence continues at coordinate 6,874,457 of OX376223.1, read as the reverse complement.
CCATTCAGCTCGATTCTCGGCAACTCTCATTAAGCTGCTCATTATTACATTATTATATTTAAAATAAGCCTATTCAGTCAGCCTATTTTGTGATATAATGTCAATATCCTCTAATAACATTATATCACTGTTCAAGTGGTTCCACTTATCCTTCAGATGCTCTTGCTCATTCTGAGATTCAGGATGAACCCAATATGTCAAAGTGTCATTTTGCCAAATGTTGCAATCTTTTTTATTGAATGTTGTAATAGTTCAGGGTTTGTGCTCATTTACTGCACTACCTTTTTAGGAAGACACAAATTAGTTTGTTATTAAATGTAAATTTTATGCATTATGTTTCTGGTACTTACATGCAAATAATCTAATCATCGATGAAATCAAATAATAGACATTTAAATACGACTACGTCCATTTTTTCGATTCCGACCTTATAAAAATGCTGATTACAAAAACGATTAAATGAAGTTAGTTCGCAGTGTAAGTATTCTCTATTATTGTTAAGTAGATCTAAATTGAATCTTGAATAGTTTAAATAGCTTTCTTTACCAATTGAAAAATGCTAACCAGCTCTAAGATAAGAGAATTTATCGCTTAGGCTAACTTTCTTTTACATTAAAAAGTTAGTAATTCTGAAAACGAAAGTTTTCATTTACTCATACCAAAATTTTAAAAAATAAACAATAAAACAATTATCGATCGATACAAAACACCGACCACCGGTTCGATTGTCGATTGATTGTTGTTGTTGTTGTTGTGTGTTTGTTGTTGTTGTTGTGTGTTTGTTGTTGTTGTTGTGTTGTATTTGTTGAGTCATGATGGCCGATTGGTTAAGGCCTCGCCTCTCATGTATGAGGTTGTGGGTTCAAATCCAGGCAAGTACCAATGTGACTTTTTTCAATTCATATGTACTTTCTGAGTTTATCTTGGACATAACTGACATCGGTGAAGAAAAAACATCGTGAGGAAACCTGGACTTATAGTTAATATAAGTCTGAAATCACCAACCCTTCTTGAGCAAGCGTGGTGATCAATGCTCGTGCCTTCTCTGTATGAGAGGAGGCCTTTGCCCTGCAGTGGGACAGTAACAGGCTGGTATTATTATTTATTTATTATTAAAACAATTGTATAAAGATTTTTCTTGCAAGTATTTCAAAAGTCATAGAATGAAATTTTAAAAAGTAGTAAATCGAAATTAAAGCTATTAAAAATAAATAAAAATTAATATACATATAAATATTAAAAAATATACCAATTTATTGTTTATTAATTAATATATATATACTAATTAATATACAATAAAATAAAATAAATAAAATTTACTTATACGATTTTTATTTCCTGTTGACTTGTGGTACCTCATGGGCCCTACTCCTTTCATATACTAACCTACCTTTTTATCTATTATAAATGCGAATGTACGTTATTTTGTTTGTTTTTTTGTTACGCTTAAAGAGCTAAACGGTTTAACCGATGTTGATGAAATTTGTTATGGAGACACTTTGAACCCTGGGGACGGACATAAGCTTTTTATTGACATACCACGAGCGGGAAGCCGCGGGGGTAAAGCAAAACCCATAATGTTACATTGTTCTCGGATTGTGAGAAATACGACTTACATCGACAGGTGTAAAACTGCATAAAATGGTTTACGTATTGAATCTAAGAACTTTAGCTACTATATTAAAATAACCCTGTATTTCCTTTTATAACATTCTCCTTTTTCGCGATAGTTATTTATAGAGAAAAAAGAGTAGAAAAAATCTCTATTTTATCTCACTCTTTTCTCAAGATCAGCCCACAAGTGCATTAGTAAGACATTGATAAATAATTATAACATTTTACGCCGGCCGCTGCCGATTCTCACATATCATAACTCATCGCTCATTATATTTTATTTTATTTACACGTTTTTTACCATTTTAAAGATATAAGCGACCCGATCAATTCGATATGCCTTCAATGTATTACGCTCGTTTAATTTACTATGAGACTGGTTAATTTTAAGTGCAGTTTATTATAAGTACATATGTACTAAAATTATTGTTTTTATGAATATATTTTTAAGTTCTCTAGGTCGGTATCAGCCTGTAAGTTTTTACGGTGGGATTTTTACAAAATAGATCGGTATTTCGTAAAAAAATATCTGTGAAAAAAGTCAAAGGCAAATAATTTATTTAAATTAGCCACTTATAAGGCCGTCCTGAACGGCAAAATTTACAAAAAAAAAAATAGTTCTAGTCGTCCCTTCCAAAAGGTAGTTTTGGTATGGAGAAGGATGGGCAAGAAATTCCACCGTTACTCCTGGAATAAGATTACTATAACACAATAGGAAAAGAATTAAAAATGATGCAATGACAGATATATTTATAATGTGATATATACATGGTGCTCACAATTATTTACAAACATTATAAAAGTATTCGATATTCCTAAAATTATAATAAGTAATACGAATAACTCAGTGTGTGAGTTTAAGTAATCACAACTAAAATTAAGAAGAAGTGAGTTTGAAGTAAGCTGCCAAAAGTGACAATCCCTAGCATCAGGTGGAATGACAGCTCATTTCACCTACGTTTTCACGGTGAAATTTTTACAGAATAGACCGGCTGTAGTGACAGTCGACAATCAAAGCATAGCAGTCAGTAATCTTTCGATTCTGTTTCACTGTTGTTTTTGTTGGTATTGCATCGTTGTATTTATTTATTTATTTTATTATTTATTTACACACAGTAAAATACATAGAGATACAACATAATTATAATTTGAGTACAAAGATACTGCTTATTTCTTAAGAAATTTCTTCCATCAGACCTGCGAAAGGAGAAATGAGAAAGAAATGTAGACAATAGTGTGTGAGAACAAGAAGAAAAAATATGAATTTGCGAAGTCTTATAATAAAACATATCAAATATACCTACACGTATAACGTAATAAATTAACATATACTTAAATAAATACATACACCACAATACATAAAGCTTAAATAAATAAACATACATATTACAGGTATATAAATACTCACAGTAGAGAGGAAAGATAATGTTCTTTTACTCGATATTTAAATTGTGAAACAGTTTTTAAATCACGAATGCTAGGCGGAAGTGAGTTCCACAGTCTTACTGCGTGCACAGAGAAGGAATAAGAATAGTAGCTTGTCTTATAAGGATGAGATTTAAGGAGGGATCTAAGGTGTGATCTACACGGAGCGTCGCTAGTGCGAGCGTAAGAAAAACGCTCAAGCAGGTAGGAAGGATAAGACGGGTTGTGTAAGATGTTGAAAACGAGACATAAAATCCGAGTGTTCCTGCGAAGGTGGATTGGGAGCCACTTGAATTCCTTGCGAAGGTGAGAAACATGTACTGAGGGGCAATTCCCGTAATTTTTAAGAACGCTCGCATTCGCATCTTATTCGCAATCTGTCAAAAATACAAGCAATTGACCAACATTTTTGACAAGTTTGACAGATTGCGACTTGAATGTGAACGGTTTTTAAGTACGAGAATTGGCCTTCTGTTCTGTTTGGGTTGACTATTGGGCGAATTTTAGCGTTAAAGGGTTGATGCAGTTTCAGGGTGGCAAGATGGCGTATTTTGGGCTACTTTTTCCAAAATATTCACAATATCCGTAGGTACTAATCTGTTATAAAGAAAAATATTGTTGATAAAATCTTTTGAATGAACGAATAATTAAAAAAAAACGAAATCAATTTGTGTTAACCGTGCACCTCCTGCACCTGTATACAAAATATTAGTGATGGGAAAAGTAAAGCACTTGAACAAAGAAATAAAACCAGCTTTTAATAATGAAACCCAATCTACAATTAAAAGTTCCGATCTTGATGTACTTATGTGGTATATCGCTGACAATTAATCGTAATTTAATTAGTTCGCTAACTGATATTTACCTTCGCTATCAGAGTACAGTCATGAACACATTATATGACACCTCACTGACAAATTAAAGATAGAATTGAGAAAAATGATCTGTAAAATTAGTACCTGGTACGTGCAAGATGACGTTAAAACAAAGATGATGTTTTTTTTACGTGACATTTCTTCATTTTAATTTGTTTTCGGACAATAGCCGATTTATTCTGTAAAAATCTCGGGCAAACTGAGCTTGAAGTTAGTGTCCTAGCATCAGGTGGAATGACACCTCACTTCAAGCTTCTTGTAAACGTTTTTGCTCATGACTGTACCTTTCTACAGCAGCTTGGCGAAAAAGAGAACTTTTTATAATTAACTCGTTCCGTCCAAACCTTATCTGTTACCTCGATATGCAATTAGCTTTTTATTTGGGGCGTGCTCCAAGTAAACCACTCGAATGGTAATTACCTTCTTACAATTTAATAATCGTGTGTCTTGAGCTAACTAGCGCGTGAAATGCCCTGTCAAACTAGATCAATATTAAGATAAAGTACAAAGACGTTATTATGTTATAAAGCTGTCTTTTTTTGCATCTATGAAAACGTTAAAATAAACTGGAGACGGTAATCACGGATAATAAAGCCTTTTAATTAGTATCAATGGTGGGAATTTTAAAGCCCTAAGAAAAAAGACTAAAGAGCTTTAGTACTCACACTTTGTTGTCAAGACTTCAAGTTTTAACTCAAAAGTAAGTAACATTGAATTGTTGTCTGACGTTCAAACGATGCAATTAAGCTGTCATAAGAAAACAATAACAGTTTCCCACAAAGATTGTTGCTATTAATTAATCTTTTCGTATTGTTATAAATAAATTGAGTATAAACAAAACATTGAGAACAGTGTGACCCCACACAATACAAATTGCATTAAAGGGCTCATTAACAATCAAAAATTTAAAACACAATGGAATCTACACCATAATTTCACACTCATTTTCTTAAAAAAAAATTACACACTTTAAAATTGTCTGTGGTGAAAACATGATTTTCATTGTGGGTGAAATTAGAACGGAACCAGACGGCACATCGCGTCGGTAAGTGCTGTTATCGATACTTTAGAATCACTCGATTCATTGTAATAGCTCAGAAAATGATCTGATTGTAGTACAATAATAATATTATGGAGCGCAATGAATAACAATTGTGCACCATCGAGTGGATTTCGAAATCGATCGCATTGCGCAACTCCAATGATAGCACAGGAAATAATAACACAGATTTGTGCATAATAACGTGTTATAACTATATTTTTGTTAAATTTATTACTGAAGGGTGGCATTATTGATTTGGGCTCTGAAAGGGCCTTAGTAATTGTAGAGATTTAGATTATCTGGTAGATTGTTCGTGGCATGCAACCGTAGGCTTGTAACTGTATTTTTGTCAGTGATACAGGAAACGCTACAAATCAAAATTATCGCGACGTAACGTATCTCGGAAATAACGAATAATATATTGTTTAAGTCTCAGCAAGTACACAAGTCCTAAGTCCGGCTTTAAGTGGAAGAGTCGCGATCTAGCTGGAAAGATTATGCTTAACTTGATTCAAGGAGTAAATCTGTTATCTATAAAAAGCAGGCATCTTGTGACCTTGTCCTACGGCAGTTAAATTCGTTAACTAAAAAAAATTTTCATTCTATTAAGGCCCACTTGTGCGTTCATGGTTAAGTTAAATAACTCGGAGTTTACAGCTAACTCAGGTTTAATCCAAAGATATTGGCGCTCTGAGTGAGCCTAATAGGACTTGCAAGTTGCACTTTTATAACTCCAACAATCCTCCGTTACATAAATGCAATAAAATATGAAACAAATGATCTCATGTCTCACTCCAACCACTAAAATATATCGCTCTAACCAATAGCTTTAAAAAAATTGCCGAGCTTTTAATCAAAATGTCAGCGTTGCGGGGTAATAGCGTCACAGATAAAATGACAATTGTTCGCATTTTCTACCATTTTGACAGTTCAGCCGCGTTCATTGCGTTACTTACGTTGTTGAGCAGATCAATTTATTGATCCTATGAAGCGATGGATTAGAAATATCCTTCAAAAATTCTCGGATTGAAACTGTTACACAATTAGGGTGCAATATCATCCGGTCAAGTGCTCTGAAACCATTACATCAATTTGATTAAATTCTTAAAATAACTCTCACTCTCTACATGTACGACAATGAATGAATGAATGAATGGCGAAATTTAATAAGTATGTCTGATGTAATATGGACAAAAAATAGCAATTCATTTCACATTAGACGGAAATGAGATGTGTTTAGCCACTCGCTGTTTTAATGAGGCTGTAGAGGCTTTAAAAAGCGTTTAATAATTACGGTTTTTGAAGGCTTCATTCCGTTAGCTTTTTTTACATTCTTAAATTTTAATTTTTAATCATTGCTTGGATGGACATCAATTTATATCTACTTTAAAACAATCTCAATTGTAGGCCGTATTTAACCGTAATATATCATTATGGCTTTTAAATTCAATTAATACCAACATTTTCACACTTAATAAGAACAGAGTATCGATCGAACGCATAATTTTACCGACACGACATTCAAGAAATGGGACCACAGGCAAGTTTTTGTCTCCTCACTATTAATACTTATTCCCCACACTAGCTAATATAGCCGCTAATTACATGGTGACAAACCGACGGATGTAAACATCGTGATCGCAGTATCGAAGCTATTTTTACACACCCTATATAAGGCACCTTAAGGGCTAGCAATAGAATTTAAAGCAGAAATAGAAAAGAAAAAGAAAGTCATATATTTAAGCTTTCTTTTTTCCCTTTTTATCTAAGTTTTATCTTTTTCACGGCGGTAAATCCTTTACGTTCCAACAGGCTACGATTTTAGTAGCTATTCAAGCACTTCGCGACTTCGCTCATTATTTTTATTTTCTTTTCATTCCTTCGAAGGAAAAATAAATTACGTCTCCAACTTGATTTTCGTATAATTTTATTCAGTTTACGGATAATTGTCTAGTAAGTTTATTTGTAATGCAATCACAGCAATACTAACAAGACAAAACAATATAACTGCGGTCTGCTATCAGTCCTGCAATTTCTCTAACAACGTTGCGGTTTTTGAAACGTATTATATCCAGCGATCTTTGTGACCTTTACAAATAATATAACAATCAATTTTCTAAAATTGATTGCATTGATTTCGGTGGCGCACTTACGTGATTACTGAATTACGGCGCCGACTATACATCACGACCAAAAATCAATAAATATTTCGTAATCACCTGTCTGCGCAAGTTCGTAAATATTGGCTTCTTTTCAGACTTCGAAATTCCGATGAATAATTCAATTTACTTTTCGATAAATATAAATGGTACATTATGAGAGGCGGTATTTTGAACTCTATGTCATTGAGGTTAAGTCTAAAATGTATTTTTTTATAAAACGGAGGACCTTCTGGGCTGTTCGGAAAATAATCCAATAACTTTACTTATAAATCGCTGTAGGTGTCCTAAGAGATGACTGTACTCCATTATGAGTAAAGCATATGTGGCACCTATTTATTTTTAAGTACTGTAAATTATTATCTCAAACGGCGAATATTCTTACGATATAAATAAAATCATTTTACAAGAAACATCATAATAAAGAATTGTTATGACCAACTTGTCATGAGTTATAGAATTATTCATGTAATTTCTCCGCGTTTCCATTCATTTTCTGTCCGATGTCTAAGCTGACAAGACAAGAGGTAAAAGAAGACAAGGTTTATCTCGAAAAATATTTCACATCTAAAGAAACTCTGAGCTATAAAGACAGCTTGAAATTGCCTTCAATGCGACCATTACCTTATCTATCAAACATTAGCGAAGCTTTCGACTGCGAAATTAATTAGAAAACAGCATATCTAGGTATACTTAGTTACGTTTCTTATACTTAGGTAAATAAGTCTTGTGCTTTGATTTTGCTGCAAGTAAACCCATTAGCGATACCTATTCCATTAGAAACGATTTACATTAGAAATTGCGTAGGTTTCACCAGGCGACCCGAGCATTTGAGAATTGGAAATAAATAACAGCGCGGCTAATTTTTTTTTGAACTTCTGTTACACACTTTATTAATTAATGGACCTCTAAAAACTTTTTGCGCGTCTAATGATGCACACTTTTTAAGTTGGTCGCAGTAACTTGGCTATTTAGTATTTTTAGGACACAAAAATAGGAATTATAAATTTAAGGTTTACCCAAAAGAGGCGCAATCATTATATTAGAGTGTGCAATAATATTTTTAGAAGTGCAAAATGGGAAATATTTGACGTTCGATTAAATACATACCTTTGAGAATTGCCAATTACCTTTGAGATAAATTGAATGAGGCACTTGATACAAATGTTACAAATTGATTAGCACGATCACTGATTGCTTCGTGCTACCACACGATTGATAGCCGCCGTAATTGTAATAGTTATTTCGTTACATCATGGAGAAAGGTATCGCCGTAATTGTGTTAATAACTGATGTTCGTGTTGATGTGGGAATTAAAAGGTTAAATTATTGGTTGTGTATCATACCATTAATGTTTCTACTGTCCATGGTCACTTGACGACTTACGACGTGACAAAACGTCGAAATTTCTTTATTATATGTAAGTTAAATATTTATGAATTATGCATATAAACTTTCCGGATTAAACTGTCTAAATTATGGTGAAAACCGCATTAAAATCCGTTGCGTGATTTAGAAGAACAACGTGGTCACACAGACAGGCACAAAAAGCGACTTTAATTTATAATATGCAGTGGGCTCCACAGAAACCTCACCCCAGCATTGTTTTTTTACATTCATAGGGGGTGAACTTTCGCTAGGGCCCACTGTACAAGATGACCCAGTGAACTTAGTACCACGTGAGTCAAAATTTCCGCTTTTCCTTTGGGTTTTTAATAATTATCTTTTTTCCTAAATCACCCCAGTATTGAGGCGAAAAAACAAAAACAAAAATGATTAACGCACGGCAACTGATTTTTATATATCCCATTTCATCCCATTAAAATAAATGGACAAATTTTAAAACAGTGTTCAGTAAGTTTAACCAAAGATATCCAAGCAAAAAAAAGCACTGATTAAAGTGATTTGATTTTGATCTAAAATAATAAATGACATTGGGTAACCAATATTTTTAGTGTATTTTCACTAGCAGATTTTTTTTCTTGTAAGTATCTAATGCATTTTTCTTATATTTTTTTTACCATTGTCCTTACTTCGGTGGTCTGAATGATTTCTAAAAGTTTGTCCATCTATTTTAAAGGGACCTTATACATATATTAAGTAATATTTGACGGTCAGTTATGATTGCCCGTGACTACGTTTGACGAGAAAAGTGGCGATGAGTTAGCAATCTGTTTTCGTTTAATGACGACTATTTGTAAATTCAGTACTTTGCTGTAGGTACGCGTTAATAGTTGTACTGACAGCAATTACATGTTGAAGTTATTACTGTCACTTGCATCCTGTATGGTCATGACTTCTGCAATGATATCTTGGAGGCCGTGAACTGGGTACTTAATGCAGAAGTACCCAAAGAGCTTTATGAAGGTATTTAAATTACAGGCAACACTGCTCAATGTTAAGGAGCTCGTGGCTAAGTAATAACAGCCGCACGGGTCCATCGATCAGGTTAAGCTACGCTTGCCAGAGTTCGTCCGTAGATGGGTGACCATCTTTACATATCGTGATTCCTCCGTGCCTCGGAAAGCACGTTAAGCCGTTGGTCCCGGCTGTCATTCTTGAATCTTTAACAGTCATTACGGGTAGTCAGAAGCCCGAAAGTCTGACAACCAGTCTCACCAAGGGGTATCGTGTTACCCAGTTCCTGGGTTGTGGAGGTCAGATAGGCTGTCGCTCCATGTAAAATACTGGTATTCAACTGCGTGTGGGATACATAATCTTATATTTTTATTTTTAGGGTTCCGTACCCGAAGGATGCCAAACGGAACCCTATTACTAAGCCGCCGCTGTCCATCTGTCTGTCAGCAGGCTTTATCTCATAAACCGTAATAGTTAAACAATTGCAATGATTTTTTTTTTTGAGTGCTGTAAGAATAAATAATTAAAATAGAATAAAATTTAAAATAAAAGGGCCAAAAACAACCCGTTTCTTGTATGGGGGTCCCCATACAAGAAACGGGTTGTTTTTTTCTAACTATTGTAAGGTACGGAACCCTTCGTCTGCGAGTTCGACATGCACTTAACCGGTTTGTTAATTTTGTTCAAATGTGTTTCTTGCATACTGTTTAAAAAAAAACTCTCTTATTGCATATAGATATACCGATAACTTTAACACTCTTAAGAAAATAGATCCATAGAAAATATAGATTATTAATTTCAATTATATGCAAAGACGTAACAGCACGCGATGTATAAAATCATCCTTAACATTGAATAGATAATAAACGTCATTAAATGTCAAAAAATATTAATTAAAATAGCGTAAGTTTAATATTAAAAATAACTGCATAATTTTATGGAGAGCTTATTAAAATTTATTGATATCGGAGCAATAAATTATACGACTAATAAGCCTATAAAGGCTCATTTTCACTCACGATGCTGTGAGTGGTGAGACTGGCCATATGCGGGGTGAAGATATCCCCCTCATGTAAATGGTAGGTATCGACCAATCAAAAATTGCTGCTGGGGAGTTTGTTGCGCCACTTCTTCTTCCCAGCTAGTGCACTAGGAAGTGGTGAAGGGTGGGCGTTTTGGGGGACTGACTTATGTAATTTTGACGTTCGAAAAGTGCTGATTCTCAGCCTAGTTTAAATAAATGACTTTTGAATTTTTTCAAATCAACTGAACATGCGACAACAACCAACAGTTTTGTTTATTTTGACCATTGATAAAGCAAAATATGATACGCGATTATGCTAATATTCATAAGACACATGCTGAACGTTTATTTTAAAGTTCGATTATCATTACCGATGTCGCTAACGGCTCATTTTCATTGGTCGATAGGGCTCGTCTACGGTAAGCGTCAGAACCCCTGGATATAGAATTGTAGATACATGATGTTATTGATGAATGATAAATAATTAATATTTTTTGACGTATGTTACACAAAGAGCAGTCATGTTCTTACAATTTATACGAGTAGTAACTCTACTAGACATATCGTCGTAACATTGCCATTTCGAATCTCGTCGGCAATGCGATTTGTAATGTCGTACAGCTTCGGGAGTCGCAGATGGCACAAATTCAATAACAGACAATAGATTGGTATTTTGGTATTTTCTAAACATCAAATATCTCTATTGGTCCAGGGACTCTGACACTTACTCGTCTACGGGGTGCGGAAGATTTCTGTAACCCATGCCATAGGGCCCGCATGCAGGGAACCGTTTTCATTAGTCGATATGGTCCGCATGTGGGGTGTTGGAGTTTTCCGCAAAAGCATGCCATAGGGCTCGTATTCCGGCAACCGTTTTCATTAGTCAATAAGGAACGATTGCGGTGTACGGAGAGACTGCACCGCACGTTTGACAGTCGCTTTGAAGGCTCATTTTCATTGGGTGTGAGTCTCCGCATGCTTTTTACCGACCGATGAATTTCATTGGTCGTTACGCTCGGTACAGGGATTTCCCGCAGACGATGTACCGAACACGTTATCGACTAATGAAACTGAGCCATTAAAAGCATAGTATTCCGCACATGCGGTACAAAAATCTCCCGCGTTTCAGAGCCTCTTCATATCTGTGTTTAAAACGTTACGAGCAGCCTTAATTGTAAGTTATTTCATGCTATTATTGATATAGTGATGGACAAGTGTCGAATTAGCACTTGCCTGCTACGGAGTATCAAAGATAGTCGGCGGCGGAATGTGGACGCATTACGTCTGAGTGTAACATTGATAATAAATCTTATCCCCTAGTTGACTTCGTGCTCCGTTTGCTAAGTGTGAGGTCTGACCATGATTTTCAGGTTGCGTATTTTAATCATTTTATTCGGTCCCAACATTGAAATTGAAGATCTGTGATGACATGAGAACCAATATCGCTTTCGGTGATCGTAAATAACTTTGAGAATTACCGAGATGAGATGATCATAGGTAGGTATTATGCATACACAACCATGTGATTAGGAATTTTCTTAGCAACCAGTGTTAATGTGCTGGAAATTATTCAGACAACGATGTTTTTTAGCTTAGAACGGAAATATGCAGTTAATGATAGCTATTACCTTAAGCGAAAATTGTGTAAGTACCAAATTATTTCGTTATTTCTCTATTACTACAATTTAGAACCTGACAGCTCCTCAAGCAGGACTCATTTTAAATGAAGCAGTTTTCTAGTGACGGGCAGTGTCTAGTTTGCACCGACCAGGCGGCTGCCTGACGAACTACCGCGATAGATTGGCGGTGGAATGTCGACGTATTACGTCCAAGTCTAACTTAGATAAAAATCTAGAGTACCTATGACGGCCCACAGATTGATAATATCGTTTGTAGATGCGGAAAACCGTTAAAGATTGTTAACTTTTTCTTGCTTTTCTTCTTTGCTATGCTAGTGATGTGTTTTCAGCTGGCAAAGGAAATCCCTTGGAGTGACTACTTAATTGCAGGCAAACATGGAATGCCAAATTATTATTTAGTATTTGACCAATCTTGGTTCAAATGAAATGTGGTAGTGAGTAATTTAGTGATAGGTTTTTTTATTGAATTAGGATTGACGATACAAAATTATAATGCAGAATTTCAACACAAAGGAAGCTTTGTGTTGAAAATTCTGTATAATAATTTTGTTCGCGCGAGACGAGTGATGTGCAAGCAATCGTGAAACTGTTTTACACCTGTCCCTCACGCCATTCATTCGTACCTTTGCACTCCATTGGCTCACTAGTCCGTGATAGTTTTAAGTATAATGTAGAAGATATAAATCTTATCTGTTGCCCCCGTTGGTTGCACTCCACGGGGGGCGCACGATCGTCAGTGACCAGCCAATCTATTACATAGTGCGCTACTGTGCTAAATCGCACCTAAGAATGGCTGCAAAAATTGTAAAGCTTTATAGAGACATTTTTTGAACCTGTTATTCACTTTTTTTGTTGTCAGTTTTAAGGAAAATGAGTATGAATTTCAGGTTTCCAAAAACAGGCGTGGATTTTTAACGGTTTCAGTAACAGGTCTTTGTTATTTTCGAATGAAACGTCTACCGTTTTTAAGTCTCCAAAAGAACCCTCGATTTAGTCGTAGTCTTACCAAGCATTGTTTTGCTTTATTTGCTTTTGTAAGCTCATTGTGAGACTGATTTTGTCTTCCAACGTCGATACGGATCTACATTATGCTAAATAATCTCGCCCCGTGTCCATATTGTAGGTACTCATTCATCTTCATGACGAAAAACACATTTAATTTTTAAATGCCCGTTCATGTAGCATATTAATTTATGGCGCGGAGTGCTAATAAAACTGCGATTGAGCGATACGGACAGCGAGCGATTTGTCGACTTGTCGCATTACAAGTAACGATTTGTCGTCAAGTTCAATGTGTATAAATGCAGTCAAGCGTGGAACGATGAAAAATTTAACAGGGAAGGAACATCATTTATATCGCCGTATAGCGCGGGTAAATGGCTAATGGCTACATTAACAGGTGGTGACATTTTTACCTTATTTGGATGTTTTCTCGCGGAAACAAGGAGTTAAAATTGGTTTTTGTTGGTGCTGGTATAAAATGTTACGGAAATTAAAATATACATACATAAATATTTTGTAGTACAAAATTTTAACATATATTTTTAATGAATAATTACATGGAATTTTTATTAATGAAATCAAATCAGTTTAAAGTAAGTAAATAGTTACTATAATTTATTTTTATATAGTTGGTACCTACCATATCCCTTTCAACATTAAGGCACGGGCGTGACAAAAGCATAAACTTGACCTGTCAGATCGCGACAATGCTCAAATCTAAATATATGAATCATGGCACTGAAACTTGGAGTTACTGCCTAAAATAACATGTTACAGTGTCAACATCAGATTTATCATGACATTCCCCAAACAAACAGCTTTCAGACAAAATCTATATAGGTATATAAGGCCTATGTATATACAGCATATTGTGGGTCAGGCCGTCGTCGACTGCGCCGATAAATCTTGGTCGGGCAGATAGGTACCTTCGCGTGCAGTGCCCGTGTTAACATCGGTTGGTGACCAACAAACTGAACAACGAAAGCTCTCGATTTAAATGTAAATATTGCAATTAGAGCCTCCTTACACGCTTGCGCACCTAGCGATTCAGTGGGACTATGGAACCGTTAGGTGCGATCGCAATGATCGCGACTGTACGACTGTACCTATTTAGTGTTGATTTAGTGCTGTGGCTTTGAATTTAGTGCTGTGGCTTTGAATTTAAGACTTGTAAATATGGCTACGCTTAAGTACTTTCTTAGCATTTAGTGCAGATTTAACAACATGTAATCATCGATGATTGTGAAATGCATAAAAGAGTAGATACACTAGAAGAGCGATTAGGAAGTTATAAAGCGAGTTAATTATTTTAAAACAATTAAAATCTTAGCCTAAAGTCAATTTTCTCACATAAAATACGAAAACAGTGAGCTGGTAAAAACGTGTGGGCATAGCAAAATCGCATTTTATGTTTTCCACCATAAATGTCGGAACTAGTTTTTATTGCTACAATTATGAAGTTTAATTTATAAACATTTAATATTCAACAATATATAAATCATAATTATTAACTTTAAAATATAATTAATACCGAATAATAATAGGTTTGTGGTCATCTGTAATGTAAATGGCAGGAAATTTGTGCAAATACTCGTAGACTGCAGGAACCAGAGAAACACAAGACGACTATAATTATATAAACCCCCATTTATGATAATTCAGCCAAGTTTTACTATGATGAGGCGTAATCATAGCGAGATAATATTATTTTAAAACAATAAATTAAACGCTTATTACTACATTCCTTTTTGTTGACTAATGATACGAAGACTGATGTCAAGACCTAAGCTCTAAATCAAATAATTTAGAAGTAGACTTTTACTTACAAGTAGAAGGAAAATAACAATTTAATGGCGTTTAATTTAAAATAAATTTAAATTGCATTATTATGGTGGATTTGTCGATAAAATTAATCTTATCTTTCGCCTTAACGGGTCGGACACCGGTGACCAGACACATTGTATATACAATGTATGCAATAGGAACTGGCATTTTTTGGGGAAATAGAACTTAGAGCAGGATCCATAAACAATTTATCATAACTCCTTTTGTTTTCACTGGATGTGAATACGTTAACTTAATTCACATAATGTACGTTTGCAATTTATTCTAAAAAATCATTATGAATCATTAGAAATAATCCGAATATGCTAAATCGGAAAAAACTGGCACATGAGAAAAAAAATGCATTTTTTCTTTTTTTTTGTCCGGCGTGACCTACCCCAATGATGACTGTACCTTTACTAGCTGTCCTACCAGAGTCTAGAGAAACAAGCCAAAAGGTAAACAAACCTAAATGAATTAGGTATTCTAAGCTTAAAACTAGCCCACTTTTCACAACATGTCCGCATAGATCTCCAAATTGAACATTCCATTCCACTTGAGCTATATTAGACCTAGAGGACGTACCGCTCGCCTGCCAATACCAATTCCCTTCGATACCCATTGCACCCATACCGGTAACCAGTAGTAACCACTAATGGGTACCAGGCTGGTATAAGATTTATTCCTATCTTATCTGAATAGATTGCCTACGGTTACAGATTAGTACTAGGATATCCAGCGCGTTTGATTTGCCTGTAACCCCATAGACTCCATACATTGTTAACTATTTCCTATTTAGTAAGGATTCCGGTTCAACTGATTGAACATTTAAACTAACATGATAGCAAATTGAGTTTAACTGGTATCGGTAAAGGTTAATTTAACAGTTAGTCCGAGGAATGTATTGTTTTAATATCTGATTGTTGAATGCGAGTGTTCCTATTTGCAGTAAATCTATTATTTTAATGGCAAGTGAATTTCAGTTAGTTATCGATAGTCTGTGTTGTTTTGTTCATTTGCAAATATGGATGACTAGACTAGAGGTGATTTTATTTATAGACATTATTCCTTGTTTCCTAAAAGTCGTCATTAAGCTACGGTTGCCTATAGAAGAGCGATGGCCGCCACATAACGGCTGCAGTGACAACCGGTATGAAGATGGTGGAACAGGGTTTGACTTTACGTTGTCAAAAACACTTTCCAGGGAAACACACCAATTTAGCTTCATAATTAACGTTTCAGTAACGCCCTTCGACGGTAAATTGCAGACGCTATGTGGCGGCCACCACAGTCTTAGGAAAACCTAGCTTTATGTTGTCAAAGCTCGCATGAAAATAATTAAGAATTTCAGTACACTCTTTCATTGTAACATAGTATAATGTAGACCAACAAATAAAACCTCACTAAACTATAAACAAGATTGTTATTACTTATTAGATGAGCCTACGAAATTCGCCGCTTCCTCGCCATAACGAGCACGAAACGGAAGCCAGGCATAAAGCGCAATTAGCAGACTATAGACGATGCAAATTGGCCATAATTATATGTTTGAACATCATAAAAGCTTGTAATATGAAGAAACGCCATCGTCATCATTATGTAATAACTAGCTGCACCCCGCGGTTTCACTCGCATACCTCAAAATCTTGGGAGAATATCGGGATAATAAGAACCCTATGTCCTAACCCAGGTCATGTTGGACCTATGTGCTAAATTAAATCTAAATTCGTTCAGCTGTTATAGTGTGAAAGCGTAACAAACAAATAATCATATAAACTAACTCACTTTCGCATTAATAATAAACATAGTTAGGATTATAAAACTAATTGAAACATGTGTATATTTTATTATGAGAGAAAAGTAAGAGTTTTATGTCTGATAATTTTGTACGTTTCTTGTGAATCATTGTAAAATAAATATTACTCCGTATTCAAACCAAATTGCACTTTTTTATCGTTAGTTCCATATTATAAAACCTCAACCATCAACAGTTTTAACAATAAGCAAACAAGTAACTCATATAATTTCAATTGAATTGGTTAAATTGATTAAAGGTACTTCAGATTGATGTGATAGCGCTCATTTATTTCTTTTCTGCTTTGTAATTTGATTTCAGAAATGTATAATTAAGAGTAATTATACACGTTTTTAATTTTGATATTGCATATTGTTTGATAACGTGTTCTAAGTAAAACAAATAAAAATAATAAGATGGGGATGTAATAATTTAATAGTGTAAGCGATATCTATTCTATTTTTCTCTGTGGCAATGGTGCCGATGTCGACCCTTCTGCCAATGTCATGTGTGGAGAAAACGTGCGAAGGAGGGAAAAAAAACGATATCTCATGCACGTTAGTAGTGAGGTCGCTGTCACTAATGTCAACTGTCAGTTCACCACGAATGGCGCGAAACAGTTGAAAGTCAGGTGGTGTCTTGGAGAGGCTTGGTGAGGTGATGAGCCAGCGTAGTGATATTATCAGCTTAAATACGGGTTCAAGAGGATTCTACAAGTGGCGACGAGGATGGGATGCCGTTCGGTGCTAGCTAACATATGGCTAATAATTTAAATTATGTTTTGTGTTGCGTGATGTAAATTATTTTGAATACTATTTTAAAGAATCTTTTTTTTTGTTCTTCTAAGTGAACAGACAGGTGTGCTGCTGGGGAGTTTGTTGCGCCACTTCTTCTTCCCAGCTAATGCACTAGGAAGTGGTGAAGGGTGGGCGTTTTGGGGGACTGTCTTATGTAATTTTGACGTTCGAAAAGTGCTGATTCTCAGCCTAGTTTGAATAAATGACTTGTTTTTTTTTATTGGTATCACCAAAGCCCGAAAACAAATGACTATTATGAATAGTTATTTATAAAGACAATCAGTTAATAAAGCAATATTAGCATAACTGTTACCACCAACGTTTCAAACACCTCCGAGTGCGAACCTGTGACGTGAATATTAATGATCATGAATCCAGGTTTACATATTCACATAATTTAGCGTGAATGTACTGTACCTTGGTAATATGCGACATACTCGTAAAATGTACCGCCGGCCGGCGCAAGCGCAAGTGGTCTTTTCTATCGTGTGAGGTGTGACTTTGCGTCGCGAGTTTGATTTCCTCGTCTAGACAAATTTAATGTCCATTCGACCCATAGTTCATGTTTAATGGAATTGCATAAAAGTGTGGCTACACAAATCTTTGGGGCAAAGTGTACCATAAAGTTTTATTGTGATATTTATGTTTAGAGTATGCGAGGAGTTAGTATGCACATTAACAAGTTAATCTGTCCATTATTTGATGTCTATGCATTAACCTGTTACGAGTGTTCTTCGGTATGAAACTAAATGACGTTGTATTTTTACAATGCACAATGACTATACACGTGATACCCAGCTTTGCCTTCCACATAGTGAATTATATAAAAAATATTAAAGACTAGCTGCCCGCCCCGGTTTCGCTCAGGAAGCACTAAGTACTTATCTACGACTACCTACCCTACCCTCTACCTACCTACCTTACCTACCCTTACCTATAACCTTGTCCTGAGAATTACGAACACAACAAAAAACAAGTATCCAATAAGGTGCAGCCGTTCGCAAGCTATGGCGTAACCAAAGGAAACGGATTCATTTATATACATATATATGTATATAAATATATAGATAAGTACACATACATACACTCGCATCTTCTTTCCATGGTGGTAAGCAGAAACTACAGAACACTACCTGCTATCCTACGTCCATTCCATACTCCTTTTGTGTTTGTTTTTATTATTAAATTAAAAGCTTCTATTTAACTTCACTTGTATGTATGTCCTGGAATGTTGCAATCAATATTTCACCCACTCCCACTGAAGCTATCGGGCTGAAATTTGGGATACTTGTTTGGTTCTCCTGACAAAGCATGATTACTTTTTTTTTTAAAGAAGCTTTTTATAAACTTATTTGTAGATAAGTAACTTACACAAAACACCCATTTGTTAATGTGTACACTAATTTATTGTGAGAAATGGAACTACCATACCTAAGTATCTACCTACAAGACGAACTGTACCGCGAAGGTTCCATCCAGTTAATCTTCAGATTATCCCAGTAATCTGCACATAGACAACTTTAGCGGTACCTAACGTTTTACAGTCCATACCCAACAGTTAACGGTACAGTACGGCCTTATAAATCTAAATCCCTAAAAGTACCTACCTACAGCGGGTTGAGATAAACAGTGGTTTCAAACTCTGATAACGTTTCCACTTACTTATTTATTTAACCATTTATGTACACACTAATAAATAGACTAGAAGAACGGCACACAAAAATACGTACATAGGTGATGCTTAATTTTAAAGAAATCGCTGCCTGGGATAGCACACAGGATCAAAGAGATGTAGACACCGTGTGTAGACGAATAAATAAAAGACACAAAATAAAAATAGACCATTCACTTATTAAATAAAACATAACAATAAACAAGGTGGCAGGGACAGCGACGCGATTACGGTTACCATGGATTCAGTACATCATTCTGAAACAAAAACCAGCTGTTCCATACATTTTGACCGCGTAGGTATTGCACTTTTCTATGAAACAGCTGGTTTAAAAAAAAATAACCGACGAAAAATTTCAACGCATGGGCGTGTACTGAATCTATGGTAACCGTAATCGCGTCGATGTCCCTCCCACCCGTATAATTAAATACATACCTATTGTAAGAACTCTTAAATAATTCTATAATTTATAAAAGGAAAATTCTCTTTTCAGGTGTACCGAGAAAAGTGGCCAGTACTGAAAACTAGAAGGATAAAACTACTAAAGAAATTATAAATAAAGGTAAGTTTCAATAGTCTTAATTAAACCCTATTCAGAACAATAAAACCTTTCTGAAAGTATTCATAATATAGTCAGAGTAAATACTATCTAAATTAGTTCATTCGTTTTTGAGAGACGGCTGGAGCATAAATTAAGTTGACTACCAGGCTATATATTTGTCCAAACAACACGTCAACTTTACAAGAAACAATAATCTTATGTATGACAGAAGGGACTGACACAATAATTGTATAGGACGGCCAGATAATGCATTAAAAACATCTGCTCCGTGGGTGTTCCACCTCTCAAACGTCAAGCATTTTACTAAAGACCATGATAGCCCTGTAATGTGTGTTAAAACTCCATTTATTTGCATAATGCTATAAGGAAAATCAATATTTTTACTATCAACTTAAGTATTAATGATTTGAGTACGTATTTCCTTTTACATGATAACTAGTAACCCGCTCCTGCTTCGCACGGTTTTACGACTTGACAAAACATCGAGATTTCTTAGGTAAACGTAACTTTATTTATTTATTATTTATTTATATATACTTTATTGTACATCAGATTATACATTACATAAAGAAAAAGTAATACACTACAAAATATACAATTGGCGGCCTTAACTTTATTATACACATACACCTTCCGGAATGAGTTCTCTAAACGATGGTGAAAACCTCATCAAAATCTGTTGCGTGGTTTAGAAGAACAACGTGGACATACAGACAAACACGAAAAGAGAATTTGTTTTAAATTAATAATAATATAAAATCAAATAAAAAACATCTTTCCCTGACAGAAAGGTACACTATTGCCGAGGGCCATAGGATTTTATGGTTCTCTTGGCTTCCACGCGAACGAAGCCGCGGGCATAAGCTAGTACCAATTTTTTTTCGAGAGAAATTGAATTTTATGAAAAAACCGTTTTCAGCCTTTGAAAACCAACGGTAAGAATAACCGAAAGGCTTTTCAAAGGCTGAAAACGGTTTTTTGAAAACGATTTCACTGACATATTATAACTTACTAGCGCCCCCCGGTTTGACCCGCATAAGTCTCGATCCCGTAGGAATATCGAGATAAAAAGTATTCTATGACTTACCCTAGATCATGGTCTTCCCATGTGCCAAATTTTATTCAAATCCGTTCAGCCGTTTTAGCGTGAAAGCGTAACAAACAAACAAACTCACTTTCGCATTTATAATATTAGTTAGGATTAGGTAATTCTAACTGCACACACAACTCATCAATTTTAATCACTACCTACTGCATTTGCGAAGGTGTGCGCAAGATACATTGTGTTATATAATTCCCACAACATAATTGTAATGATAAATAGTACGTTGTGAGTTAAATTACTTTGTCGTAAAATATAATATCTGCTGTGCATCTGACGCCATTTGTTACGACCTCGTTTAGCCAGTTAGCGCTTATACCACACTTATAACGCAGCTATAAGAGAACGTCATAGTAGACTCAGCGACTCGTAAATACATAACTTTTATTATCTTTACTAGCTTTTGCCCACCGCTTCACCAACCCGCCTGGAGGTTGGAAATAATCCGCGGAAACGTACTACTACATTTAATAGATATTTTTAAGAGGAATAATTCCGTAATACCTTGATTTCATAATATAACCCTATTGCTTTATGCGGCACACGCCAGTAATGCACCCAGTTGGCATGATTTTTTCCGACGTTGTCAACAATCATCGTCATATTTCAGCCAATTTACACAAAACCTTGAATGAATTATACACTTAAACCTTCCTCATGAATCACTCCCCCCATTTGGTAAAAACCGTATGAAAATCCGTTCCATAGTTTTTGAGTTTATCGCATTCAGACAGACAGACAGACGCGACTAGGGCACTTTGTTTTATATTGTAATAATAATGTGTAGTGATATTAAAACCGTTGAATAGTAAAGTGAGCTTGAGGTGCATCTTAAAATAATGTTAGTTGTAATAACAAGCATAAAACGACTTGTAAAAACATTGTGATAGGATATTTATGACAGAATAATCTTTATGCCCGTGCAATTTAATGGAGCAGATATACTCGTACTTGTTTACGTGGGAATATTAAAGCCAGGTGTTCTTTAATATGAAACAAGTTATAGTAGAAAGCCTACAAATACTAAATGGTGCATTATGTTACACGTTACATTTTGCAACATTTACAGCGACGGTTTAATAAGGTCGATATAAGCATTGTATATTCTACTATACAACGCTTATAGCGACATCATTGAAAATCGAACTGATTTGACCACTGTTACCTATTTGATTGAACTTTATGAAGAGTACCTGGGCGACCAAGGTCTGCTCTGGTGAAAATCGAGTATTCTCATTTAATAGTATAGGAAAGTTCATACTAATTCCATGCTGCTATGATAGTACATACTAATTCCATGCTTCCGTGATAGTAGGTACTAAATAATTCCATGCTGCCGTGATAGTAGGTACTTACTAATTCCATGCTGCCATGTCATTATTCTAAGGTGTCATTTGTCATTAATGTTATTCTAAACTTTGGGCGATCGAGCTCTGCTCGGGTGAAAATACGGAGAAAACTAATTTTCCCAGATGTGAGATCTTGCTACATCGATTTTTTTCCCCGTACACCCCTATATTGCAACTTTCATCGAAATCGTTAGAGCCGTTTTCGAGATCGTGATTACATATATATATTCAAATATTGCTCGTTTAATAGTATAGGATATAATATAATAGGTACTGTCTGTTATATGTATTACATAACAAATAGACCGTGATCGAACCTATTAAGGTATCATAAATAAGACAGTAATTAAACCATAATAAACACGTAAGCGCATTTGAACACTTTCCCCTTCATCGGTAACTTCTTCATGGTAAAATTCATGACGTTTTCCTCATGCATGTGTTGGGCACATTTCCTTTCTTTTTGGCTGTACAGTCACCAGCAAAGTTAAAAATAACTCGTGGGTAGTAGGTTTTTTATTAATTCCAGCCTATTATTGTCCCACTGCAGGGCAAAGGCCTCTGCTCATAAGTTTATTTATTTCATAATCAACCGGTTTTAACAAATAAGTTGTAGTGTACCGAGATACCTGTATCAGAAGACCTCTCTTTTCCATATAACATGTGTACAACATACAAAGCCTGTTAATAACAGAATTTTAACAAAGTAGGTGCAGTAACAAAACTACCTACCTACCTAACTAGAGAATTTAAAAATAATACTTGAATTTGTAATCTCAGATAAGAAGTCACGAGCATTGATCACCACATTTGCTCAAGACGGGTTGGTGATTTCTGACTTAAATACGAGTATTAACCATGTATTAACTATAAGTCAAGGTTTCCTCGCGATGTGTTCCTTCACCAATGTCAGTAATGTCCAAGAAAAACTCAAAAAAGGTTTATTACCTGTTGGTCTCATAAAATATTTTTTCTTAAAGCACTGTCCTAGTCTGTGGAATTAGTTATTTTATAACGTATTAGCACGCCTGAATTCCCGGGAGAGTAGTATGTATGATTTCATTGCAATTTGCAGGTCAGTGTTAAGTTGTATCTAATATTTACAAGTGGGTACATGACAACTTAAAACTAATGAATTAACTAAAACTATTTAAAAACTAAAATATAGCATCGAAAAATTCATTCGCATCGCTGTCAACTGGTAATGTAGGTACCCAAGAGACTGGCCACATTGCCACGTTGTATGGCAATGCTTAGTCTCTGCCCAAGGTAAAAACCAGCCTTTGGGTCACGGGAAGTGTCAAATAGCCGTTTAGAAATTTCATTAAAGAGGCCGTGAGCACGCGGACCCCACGACCCGAGGGTTTCAACCCCAAACGGCTCGAAAATATAATTACCTGTAAGGTTATTATATTAACACTGATTTCATTAGTTATGTAAGGAATTTATTTACTTACCTAAAACGCGATTACATAATAATTAATGAGCTATCAATTAATAATAGATTGGAACGAGAATGTATCCACATACAAGTCGTGTGTAATTACACCGGGCTACGTCAAGTTTCTCAAATTAATAGTCTTTACTATATACCTTATTGATTGATAATTAAACTTTGCCATAATTATTTATTCACACGCTCCTTAGTAGTACTTTGAAGATAAATTATTTAATACAGTAATTATTAATGTCAAATATAATTAAGGACAGTCACAACACACAGACAATTTAGTTAAGTAATGTTTAATCTATTAGGGGGTAATAAGAGTCAACTGTTAATAGCGGCACTTACATAAATTGAAAAATATTTCGTAATTGAAAAGGCTAACATTTTCTCTGAGTGGCCGTCTTCATGCTGCGCAACCACGCTGCAAGGCTAATTGACTATTTACCTTCATGAAACATATAAAATTAGTTTTATATTCATACTACTTCTTCACGAAAAGTCCCAGTAGCGCCCGGAGGAGTCGGCTGCCCCTAGTAATATCCCGGCTGTACTCCCGGCTATACAGGTTAAGATCTAACCATTAATGATCTGGCTTCACTAACATAAATAGTGAAATGTAAAGTCGGATAAAATTATTTCTTAGCAAATTGCATATTAACTTAAATGATCCGTAAATTCCAATCGCAACTGATAAAGTTTGATAGTCTTAAGAAATTGGCTCGGCAAATTAACGTAGTGTTTCAATCTGCTAAACTAAACAATTATAATTTCCCCGACAGTAAGAATATAACCATTTATTACATAAAATAAGATAAAACCTCAGTAACTATTTGTACGCCTTTGTAATAATTTTGTATTTGTTTTGTCACGAATTATTTGTTTTAAATATGATATACATTTATTTAATACAGACTAAAAAGCGCCCAATTTAAGGCTTGTGCAGACCAGCGCGACTTGTCGCGCGACGCGACACGAACAATACAATTTCTAAGAAAACTTCACAGTATAACAATAACCGGTGTCGCGTCGCGCGACAAGTCGCGCTGGTCTGCATAAGCCTTTATACAGCAGATAAAAAATAAAAAATCTAATAAAAAGTGTAAAATGCGATGTAAGAAATTAGCAGGGGAGTGTGCCTCACGGCCTCATGGCTGCGTCAAAAAGGCCCAGTTCAGCAAAAATGCCAGACAACTATAAGTGTCTGACACTGGTTTTCAACTAGACCAGATTTTTTCATATTAGACCTGTAAATCTAATCTAAATTATTAATATTATAAAGTGGTAAAATGGGTTGGTTTGTTTATAAGAGGTCTTTGCAATACTGATCTGATTAATTATTATTAGTATTTTTATGTTATTGCTAATTACTAAATGTGTACTGCATGCTTTATGTATAACCCAGATGTAAAATCTGAATATTTGCACGGTTGAAATTCCGAATAGGTATAGTGAAACCCATGAACATAAGTTAGCTACCTATATATTCTTGCAAATAAATATATCATTAATTCAAAAAATATTTTACTGATAATTATGTTTTAAAGGACAGACTAATAAGTAATACAAATAAACGTATGAATAAAATACATGCCAGAATTGTTCTTAAATCCTGAAGTTCAAATTATTCAGATTATGGGCCAAAATCATCTTAGAAAAAGGCAAACGCAATTACGCAAGCAAATAATTCTTTATGTACTTACTTATTTTATTTATCAACTTACATTTACCATTACAGGTCTAACCCAATGCAATAAATGCGCTTATCCTAACTTAATAGTTATACTAACATCTATAACTAATTACAAATAATGCATTCCTTGTGAATTCACTCAGAGAACAACAGAATAAGTTACCAACCATGTTTTCCTTAATTTAACCTGGGAATAAATACATCTAAAACGAGAAAGATCATTCTATTCTGATGATCAGATGGCCACGCTGAAGACTTAGAGAGCACGTAACAGTACTAAAATCAGATATCAGTATGTCATGTACAATAACATGTCGAATTAATTGTTCACTACACGCTTTCTAGTTCTGTATGTGCATGTGTCTAGTTTGTTTCTAAAAAGCGGAAATTTTAAATTAAGTCAAATTGGAAAACAAAGAAAGCGTGCTTTGATTAATTGTTTCTTTAATTATGTAGCCCTTTGTGATCATTAACCGATTTCTCACGATAATAAAAGCGGTAGAATTAAAGATAAATGTAGCGTATATGTTAAAACATAATAGGGATGTTGAATGGGAAAAGAAAAACTATTTAGTCCGTCAGTCAGATAATAAAAAAATATTAGACATGTATTTTTTGCTTTATAAAATTAATTAAAAATGGTTCACATAAAATGCATTAAAGTCGGGGAGTGCGGGCTCGCTACGTCACAAGTCAGTATAAAATCTACCGGGGAGTGACGTCATGCTACGTTTTAACGCATTGCCTACTCAATGTATTGCCGTAATCTTTCGATTATGTAAAAAAAAAAGTACGTGTCCAATATTTTTTAATAATCTACCTTTTATTTTTTTGACGGATTTTTTTTTTTTTTTAATTTGAGTCCGCAGTGGCAGTCCGCGAAAATTCATATTTTCTTACGTTTTTTGCAATTTGCAGGTCAGTGTCATTATGATTTGCGACTATAACAGGTATGTATTTACAGAATTATAATCATTGGAATCATTAATACATCTCTTTAAGTTAGATTTGTTGCATAAGAAAAAAAATCTTGTGGAAGTTCATATGTAACAAATCTTAAACAAATCAAGATACACCCTGACACTGTACAAAATTTGTATTTCGCTAAGTAAATTACTAAGAAACTCCGGTGTTGTAAGTCGCTTTTTAACGATCCAACAATTTTCTGCATGTGGGATACTTATCTAAATAAAAATATGCAGGAATTTATTCTTTGATACTTATTCTGAACTAATTTTAAATTAAGCATCATAACTTTTAATGCTACCCATGTAGGTAAGTGTTTGTCTAAGCAAACATGGTAATGTTAAGTGGAAGATCAAGTCAAGAAATAGATACGCGCCCTATTTGAGCACTGTGAAGGATATAATGCAGTTTATGACTTGATTTTAATATCCAAAGCGATCTAATTTTAGCACGGACTGCAGTATCAGATAGAAAAATTATTGTTGATCTTACTTCAGCGGCGCGGCGTGTTAAACACTCGTTTCGCCATCCCAGAGATAAAACTTAAAATAAGCGTAATAGTTATTCTCAAGTAACTTTATTCCTTTCATAACTAATTTTTATTTTCATGTTGACTTGGAAATGGTTGAGGAACTATTTAAACTTAGTTTAAGCTGGTCGTTAATCAGGTGTCGGGAGTTATTAGAGTTAACTGAGGTTAATCGGCTAGTATCGTGATTGCGAGCGATGGGTTAGGCTATCATTACTTATGCACATGCAATCTTAAAATCTTGCACGTTATGGCTGTTTAGAGGCTTAGGAATTTCTTAAGAGTTGTTGAAGATTTCCTCTCACTATTAAAGTTGTGGGAGTTCTGCTCTATTATTAGGTTTTCCGGTCTAAACCTGTCTGCATCACTCAAAAACAATACCGACTATTATGTACTATTAATGTCGTAATGGCCCAGTGGTTTAGCTCTCGCCTCTCATGCATGAGATTGTGGCTTCAAATCCGGGCAAGTACCAATTTGAGTTTTTTAATTGATAAGTACTTTCTGAGTTTATCTTGACATCGGTGAAGGAAAACATCGTGAGGAAACCTGGACTTATAGTTTATATAAGTCTGAAATCACCGACCCGTCTTGAGCAAGCGTGGTGCTTGATCAATGCTCGTGCCTTCTCTGTATGAGTAGACGTCTTTGCTCTGCAGTGTGAGAATAACAGCCCCTTTTTACGTAGAAGAAACAGCCAATGACGGAATATTTGTATGTATTTATCTTGGCTTTTTTACAACTTATAATGATTGCGCTGAATTGCATTCTCACATGTATCATTTCAACTTGAATGATAACCTTTTTTATAAAGTCTCCATGGAGTTTCTTACCCGTTCATATCCATAGGTATCTACTACGCTTTGGAATGAGCAATTAGCTTCATCTTTCTGACTGACCGATTCTTTGACAATTCAAAAGTTCCTGTTCAATTCAATTCAATTGACTTTTTATTCAGGAACAATTCACATTGTGTTTGAAGTCATAAATAAAAACTCGTTCATTAAAACTAACACATTCATAATACAATAAATTACAGTAAATAACAAAAAATATAACACAATTCAATAACATTACAAATTAAACATTCAATACAATTAAAAATTCAATAACATTACAAGCTACTACATAATAATATTTCATTTTTTAAACGTGGCTATGTCATCGTCCATCGAATGCACACACTTTTGTCCAATAGGAACGCTGTGAGTCTTGACTGTAATTGATTTATTTGAGTATTGAGCAGTTGGACAGTTCCAACTAGACATTTTTAATGAGAAAGTGGTGTAATCATATAGACGTTGAATCAATTTTTTACCAAATAACAGCAGACTACTTAAAAGTAATTCTATCATTTGCACACAGACTAATAGATTTAAAAAGCTAAAACCTACTTAGAAATTTAAAGTTTCTCCTTTAGCCGCCATTATCTATAATTTTGTTTATAATTTCACGCACCACTATTACCGGCCATCTTTTTACCTAGTTAACTGTTGCTATTTTTTCGCCAATTATTTTAATATTTTTTGTGAAAAAACATTGAACTCTCGCTTTTACAGTAGTTCCCTTACGACGTAGGCAGAGATGATTATCTTAAGTAATTCACGTCTTTTTCTTCAATTTAGAGGTTCTACTTCTAAGTGAGTTAGTGCGGATTTTACTAATGAAATTGAACGCGTTCAGCACATCTAAACGCGTTCAAGAGCTGTCAGTGTCATATTCCATAACTTAACAATTTTGACTGATAGCTCATAAACGCGTTTTAGAAATGTTGATCGCGTTCAGTTTCATTGCTGAAATCAGCCCTCAGTATTTAGAAGGTACCTTCTTAGGGCATATTTCACCCACATCACAAGAGCTGTCAGTGTCCAACACTCCTGAGCAATTTTGACAGTAACAGCTCTTGAACGCGGTTTAGATGTGCTGATCGCGTTCAGTTTCATTGGTGGCCCTTAATGTTAAAATATTGAATAAAATAATGTAATTATCGTGTTTGACGTGTTTAAAAACATTGAATTCAGTGGTTTTTGTTGATTGATTGGCAGAAGATAAGCAGCAAGGCCGCCAGTGGTAGTTATTATATACCTTTCAGTTGTCATGTTCATTTGAAAGATCTGGTTTTCAACGAGATAAAATGGATATATACTAGGGGTAAACATTGCATATTGTTTTGGTATTTTGGTCCTTGGCTTGATGTAGAATTAATAGTTACCTTTTGCGTTTGAGATCTTGATGCCCTTTTTTGGAGATAAAGAAGGTATTTAAAGCCGTCAGTTTAACAGTTTTTACTCAAACTCAATCATACCTAGTTTTTTTTTTTTTTTTTGTTTCTTTTGTGCATATTATTTCACATGACATTACGAAGTAAGACGCTTGTCTTGGGCAGCTGTCCCACCACCGATTAACGAGAAGCGAGTAGAGGTAGCAACTAGAGGAGCTAGTGGCTAAGTAATATCAGCCGCACGGTTCGATCCATCAGGTGAAGCTACGCTTGCCGGGGTTGGTCTGTGGATGGGTGACCATCTTAACATACCGAGACTCCTCCCTGTCTCGGAAAGCATGTTAAGCCGTTGGTCCCGGCTGTCATTCGTGGGTTTTTGACAGTCGTTACGGGTCGTCAGAAGCCCGAAAATCTGACAACCTGCCTTATCAAGGGGTATCACCCAGTTACTGGGTTGTGGAGGTCAGATAGGCAGTCGCTCCATATACAATACGGTATTCAGTTGCATCCGGTTAGACTGGAAGCCGAGCCCAACATATAGTTGGGAAAAGGCTAGGCAGATCTTTTGAGTAGAGGTTATAGTAACTAACAACGAGTTGGGGAGCTACGAGTAGCGAGTGCGCAACGGAGATTACTCGCTGGTGTACCAAGCGTGAGTCTCTTAGCGAGTGTTCTGCCAAGCCAGCGTCGCTGAGCGAGTACTCTCTTTGATAGCTCTTGTCGCTGCGACAAACGAGTACTCGCCGACGGTGGTGTGAACAGTCAGCGATCAACCATAATATATGTATCTCTTTTACTTACACAGGACATACAAACTTTTTAATTATGTTTCTTGAGCAAGAAAATCGTTGATAGCCGAACTTGAACTAGACTTAATTTAAAATAACTTCTGGGGGCGTCAGACTCTTACTGACTAACACCCACCATTATTCCTTCAGTTGCATGTACGTTGCCAAGGGCCACGGTATCCCTTTCGGACTTTCCCGCGACCCCGGCAGACATCGGCCCTAGCGTGTTTTATCTTTAAGGTGTTATTTATTAGGCGTATAGCGAGCGCTTTATGACCGTTATAAAACTCTGGCATTTGTAGGTGTCAGGGTGGCCACTGTCCCTTCTTAACATAGGTAATAATTGTTGCGATCTTTGACATAACACAATATTTACTGCTTATGATAGCTTTGATCCACGCCGACACAGTTAATTGCGCTCAAACTGCTTTTCCTCTAAAGGATTATAAGCGGGAAGCTCTAAAAGCACTGAATGGTTAATGACACCACTAATTCCTTATTTATTCTCAGTAATTATCCACAATAATTTTAACTATTGTAGTTTATGATTTTATTGAGGTTAATTAGTTTACTAAAGCCTCAAGATCGCATTCCCACCGAGATGTGTTAGCAACAAGTAACAAGATGGAAATGAAACAGATTAACCAAGTTAACTAGCTATTATCTTTAACTATTCGTCATTATTAATCTCTGCGCTCGCGCATCGAGCGATCATGTGCAGTTGCGTATCCACTACCGGTAGGGCTGTCCTCTTATGAAACGTTACGTAGCATGTAGCTGGGAAAGATGAATGTAGGTAACAACTGCAAAAAAAAAATAGTTTTCTTTGAAATTTTTTGCCAAAGACCTAATAAAAGATATACAAGTTTCATTAAACGTGGGTTAAAAATCATGCTAGTAAAAGTAACCAAACATTTATCAATGTCCACATAGCTAAAAACGCTAAATTGTTGATACTGCCGAACAAAAAAAATCTCGACACCCTGTCCCCACTATTCCTAGTTATCGTGTTTCAAAACCGTTCTTCAAGAAGTAAGTCGGTAACCCTAGCAGCAATGGGCGCCGTAGTTAATCAGCGCTAATGTGCATACCGGCCATTACGGGCGCCAGATTGCGCCTCCGTCTTACAATGTGATGCGATAGCTTGCCTAGTACAACACTCGTGGGTCGCCAGGAAATCTATCAGGTTCTCGCGTACATTTGCAGCTGGGGCGCTAGAACAGATTTAGATTTATTTACCTGTGGGGTTTTTTTAATTGGTTTTTTTTTTCTTAACTAATTCGTGGCTTATTTTTAACCAGTCCACTGTTGGACAAAGTTGTGAGGGCGCACCTCGGGAGTTGCTACAACACCTAATAACTTATTGGATATATTGTTTTAC
Organism: Agrochola lota; assembly: GCA_947364205.1. NCBI lineage: Eukaryota > Metazoa > Arthropoda > Insecta > Lepidoptera > Noctuidae > Agrochola > Agrochola lota. The sequence continues at coordinate 6,843,195 of OX376223.1, read as the reverse complement.
TTTCATGTAAAACCTTTGAAAACCCTTAAACTTAATTAAACTGTTTTAAAATGAAACTATAAATAATTATAGTCAATTAATTTTAGTAAGCTCAACTTAAATATTCATTAAAGTTTCATGCACATAAAAACGGTAAATAAATATGATAACGACGACTGATGATAAATAAAAAGAATTAATAAAACAACATGGAACAAGCTTGCGCATGCGCTACAATTAATATTAACTATTTTTAGTAATTTCCATAAACAAACTAAATATAAATACTTCTTGCACGTAAGTTTGCCGATAAGCATCTGAATGTTGGTCACAAGGCGTAGTAAAATAAAATTAGTTATCGTTTGTATCGAATTTCGCAATATATGTAGATACCTACATATACTCCGATCAAAAAAGTATCGAACTATTAAAATAATAACATTCACATTCGTCATTCGACTCTATAAACTAACTTTTTTATCATTTGAGTTCACTAACCCTAATATGACGGTCAACAAATTCAATACAATACAATACAAAACAAATACAAAATGAAAAGAATTTTCGGCTCACTTTTATTTTGTAATTTTTTCTTAACATAAAAGTTAACTTATGTAGGTCTATTTATAATTGCAATATGAAAAGTTACAATAGGTATGTTATTGTAACTTTTCACGGTTTTCATGGCTTCCAGGGAATAATCTGCGAAATAAATTATTGCAGGTTTTATTTTGTTATTGAGAGACGATTTTGATTGTCATTTATTTTGACTTTCCATGAAATCCGTATAAATTAATATTATTTCAACTTTCTTATTTAACTTTTACCTTAAATGTGATTGAATACCAAATGATAAATTATATACTCCAAATTCTGTATCGATTTGTGATGATACCCCATCGATATGGTAACGGTTATCTTTTACGATTGTAATTTTACACTTTTTAAAATTAATACCGATGAATATTAATAGATTCTCTGATAGAATAATTTTAATATTAATACACGTAATTTAATGATTCATCGCAGTCATTCGTAAATTGGAATTCGTTCGAGAAAGCCATATGCCACACACATAGATACCTACTCCATTTTATATTTACATAATAAAAACTTAATTAAGATTCTTATCACATTATACATCTGTTCCTGTTTGCAAAATTACACGACTTCCACTTTTAAACATATATTATTTTTAATGTTAACTTGCCAAATAATTAAGATTAATTAATAGCACTATCTACATAATAACCTTAGTCGTAATGGTTAGTATATCGTATGTCGGTGTGAATTCGTTGCTTTCGGAAGTTGCTTTTTATGGCTTCACAACTTTCAGTAATGAATGATATGTAAGAAAAGGGAGTGAACAATAGCGTGACAGTTGACAGGGGAGAATGGAAAGATAAAACGTATTGCACTAACCCCAAGTAACATTTTACAACGGCAGAAAGATCATGAACTTTGAGTAATAAATCCTTATCTATATACTAATCAATCTGCCTAGCCTTTTCCCAACTATGTTGGGGTCGGCTTCCAGTCTAACCGGATGCAGCTGAATACCAGTATTTTACATGAAGCGACTGCCTATCTGACTTCCACAACCCAGTAACACGATACTCCTTGGTAAGACTGGTTGTCAGACTTTCGGGCTTCTGACGATCCGTAAAAACTGTCAAAGATCTACAAATGATAACCGGGACCAACGGCTTACAGTGTTACAGTTTTTGTGGTGTAGTTTGATTGTAGTGTCATTGTAAAAGTTTGTAAGTAAATGTTTTGGCATGCTTCACTGTATTGTTCCAGCGCTGAGTCTTGGTTTTTTATTTGGTCTGAGGCATACACTATAAGTAAATACTTAGTATAATTTATTCTAGTCTAGAAATCCCACTACAAAATCTGACAAACTCCATTCCCCAGGGCCTTGACCCCGGCTTCCTTGACCACACCAGGTGAAAACCGTTCATTCCTAAAATAGTGTAGGTAGTGTGGCGCGGAGAGAACATGACAAACTCACCAAAGTACCGTAAAACCGTAGTAACGAGGCTCATCAGCTACCGGCGGTTACTAAACTTGGCTGATTTACCTGTGGGTTTGTAACGTTGGATTTATCCACCTGATATTATTCTACAACGGTCTGCCCGGTATATTGTGGTTGTAAGGGCGCTCACGTAGTGGAGAGAACAGCGATTTTAAGAATCTTTGATTGCATTTCGAATTATGTCATATTATGCCGATTAATATCGCTGGTCATATGTGACAGTCATAATTCACTTTATGTAGGTAGGCTATTGTTTCAAGAAAACTGCCTACTTTCTTAATAAAATAAATTACCTGTCGCCATAATATTACCACTGCTGGGAAACAAGCCTCCTCTTGCCCGTAAACCACCACGCGGGACCGGCGTGGGTTGGTAGATGTCATATGTCTTCGAATTGTTTGGTTCTAGGACATGCTGATTTCTCGCGATGCTTTCCTTCGTTTTGAGAGCAGTGGTGATGAAAATAATTTACATAAAGTAAAGCGCATGTCTGGGTTGGAACCTCTACCGGCCTACAATTCGAAAATCGCGGCCGTTACCACTGGGACACCAACTGTCTACTATCTAGTTATATCTATGAAAATAACACCGGAAATAAGTAATTATTTATTTATTTAAGTAGTATCGTTTGTGAAAAGCGTCTTTGAGCAACAGTGAAAGTAATTTAATATTCCCTGACTCTAAGTCCTATTTTAACTGTGAACGACATATAAATTATAAATACTTACATTTATTGGCAAAGAAAGTGGAAAAACGGGAACCGAATTTTACTAGCTATGAAACAGTTAATAACATTAATCGTGATTATTATAAATTTATTAATAAACTCAAGTGGATACGTGGATGAAGAAGAAATTTTACTGTCATGAAAAAAAGTTAATTATTTTATTCAAAGAGAAAATAGTGAATATTTATAGAAATATATATAATATATAAAAGAAATATTTTTTAAATTAGAATTAATTACTTGTATTCAGCTGCATCGGATTAGAGTGGAAGCCAAGTCCCACATAGTTGGAAAAAGGCTAGGTAAGAAACAAAGTTACTAGCTACAAAGTTGATTTTAAACCCCCCCGCCCAACGAGGTGGGTTAAACATAATTACGTTTCCTCATCCTAAATCGCTCCGCTAATGCTTACTTGCTACCTTACCTCAAGGTTATCGTGGTGTGCCAGTGGCTGCATTCCTCCTAAACCACTTCATAGCCACCAACTGTTTCTGCTGAGCGACCAGTACAAGCCCCTACCACGCACGCGGGTATAAATACGTAGCTTTAACAATACAATACGATAGTACATTTGATATTTATTTATTTATGTTTGCTGTCTGGTTTACTGTTTATTGAAACAGGCTGTTCTGTTTTGCTCGTGTATTTCTGTTTTTTGACCATACTGGTTGAATTTTGGCTCCTTCCCTAGTTAGCTTTTGAGATGGTTTAAAAATTAAGCTAAGATGTAGATTTTGGGTTTCTTTCAGCAAACTTCCGTAACCTTACAGATTATTAAACTGTTTGCTACGGCCAAATATAATTACTAAGTAGTGAGTATGAACTTGTAAGTATCTAAGTACCAATATGTAGACATCTCTTCAGTCCATTAAAGTCGATCGGAATCTTCTGATGGGAATCTCCAAAGAGAAGCGAAGAAGTCTCGCTGTCTGACTAAGCAATCCGGTTATTGACCTCGTGTTGGTGTTGGGCATTTTAACGTACCTACCTAATAGATTATTATCTAGACACATTAACAATATTTTTAGGAAAGCAATCATAGGGAAACCTTCCGTTGAGAAAATAACTCTCGGCCTATGCGTAGGAAAATTTGTCCGAAAGTTCTAGTTTGCGTTCGCTATTCATTTGCCAAAGATGTAAACAAACACAATTTTTAGGGAAAACAACTGTAATGCACACACATAAGGCTCAGTTTGCGCTACAAATTCATATTTTTTTATGACTTTTTTAACAGTACTAGTCGCTCTAAAATCAACTTTATTCACATAAAGTTGATGTTTGTCTTAGTGTAAAATTCGTGTTTGCTTACATGTTTGACAAATAAATTGCGAACGCAGATTAAGTAACTTGTGATTTAGCCGAATAAAATACCCGATATTGTCACAGCGGCCATTCACACTAAGGTGTGGTTATTTTGTTTCTCTCCTATATTTATGTATAAAACATAATAAAATAAATTCAAATGGTTCTGTTATAGGTGTGGTGAATTTTAATTGCGTTATTTTAAAGAATTCTTATTGGGTGATGCAATACATTGCGGTTTTGTGTTTGAAACTCATCAAACAAAAACATAAACTGATATAAACGGATAAACTGTAACTAATATCATTGTACTTTTATAGGTTTAGTTAAAAGAAATAATTAACTTTTGGAGCGTACGATATTGAGAAATATCGCTACGATAATAGATTATCGTTTTTTCTACTCTTTTGCTGCGGAATATAAATAGTATTTTGCGCATATTCATAACTAGCTTTTGCTTTTTTCGTAGCTTCGCCCTCGTGGATGTTGGAAAATATCCCGCAGGCTGAAAATGTCCCGTACTACCGCATTCAAAGTATGTAGTAATTCAGATTATAAACTATCTGTGTGCTAAATTTCATCCAAATCTGTACTTAATGCCGTTTTTGCGTCAATCAGGAACAAACATCCGATAAGCAGAGAAAGGGATAAAAATTCTTCATTACAATTTTATTAGGTATATTTTTATGTATAGATATTTATTTTTCTTGCATGGCATAAGCCATGTGTTAGGTGGAACCATCGTTACAGGTTTCAGACAAATGGTAACCTAGCCTAACCTAAGTAGGTATACATAGGTACCTACCTACAGTATTGTTGTAGGACGTGTAAAAATACGCGATTCAGGTATTCAATACGGAATCCTGAAACCAGTTAGCGGAGATTGTGTCATTCAGGTCATTGAGAAAGGAATAATTCTTTAGAAAATACTTAACCAATGAAGTAAGAAATACTTTCTAAGGAAAAACCCAAATACTCCTTTTACCTGCTTAAGCTTGGTTTGTACGACACGGTGTGATTTAATTGCCTGTGGTAAACCATAAGTTGCAGCAACAATAAATAATAATAAATAAAATAAAAATGTTGGCTTCAGCCCCAAGTACATCCAAAGGACCGGGACCCAAGGTCCCGAGATTTGTTTATAAAAAATAATAAGTAATTTGTTGTTTCGATTTTATTGTATGCCACAGGCAAGAAACTTTCATCGTGTAAATGGGACATTAACAATATCTTTAAAAAAATACAGAAAAAAGAATGTGTCAGTAAAGTAAACACCCGCAATTTTGCTAAAAACATGTAGTAGGGGAGTGCACTCCGCATTACAGAGGCGAGATGATTATTTCCTACGGCTAGTTGTCAGCACATCTCTATAGATCTCTAGAGATGTGCCACGATGCCACGATCACATGACCGGGAGCTGTTATTATTGCCTCACGTCCGATAATATTAACGTAAGCATTACGTCTTGTATATTTAAGCGTTTTCGAATTAGATAGCGAGCAAATTGTAAGGTGGTGCGCGACTTTTATCGATGTAATTTTATGAGGACATACCTAACGGTTTATGTAAATAGATTCATTTTGTTGGAATTTAACATGTTTTTTTGGATACTATTTTTGTATTTTTATGCGTTAATAAAATGTTAGTTTTGTTTTTGCTTGCGCAAGATCAATAGTTTCCTAACGACCAACTTATTTTTAGGCTTACGTTTTAATAGCTTACCTATCTAATATCTTCTCTAAAAGTAGTAGTTGTTCCCTAAGAAAGTTAGAATTTTAGTTAGCTATAAAAATGTACACCAAAATTAACGTTTTTGACTTTGTCTTTGAAAAATTAGTAAAATCAAATGGCATTTATTCAAATTAGGCTGAGAATCTGCACTTTTTGTACACTAAAATTACATAAGACAGTTCCCCAAAACGCTCACAATTCCCCAATTCCTAAAGTGCTTTAGCTGGGAGGAAGAAGTAGCCCAAAAAACTCCTCACCATCACAGCTATATGTTAAGTCAGAAGAACTTGATTCAATACAATAGTATGCAAATTAATTAACATTACAAACCAAGGAAACTCCATTAGATACAAGAACCAACAAGAATCACCCGCAACTAAACTAAAGCTCAAAACTACATCAAACAAGAAACAATATCCTAACGACATTAATGAAGCAAGAATTCGAATAAAACGCATAATTAGCACTTAGTTAAGTATGTACCCACACATACTTAGTTATTACAATAAATGGGATATGTCGCTTCGTGTTTTTGCTGTGTCCCGTTCACCAGTTGGCTGGAATGCATTTCCTGAACCATGTTAATACGTTGTTTACTTAACTTATACTTATTATTTACTTATCTAGTGACATCGGACAGAAACCAAACATTCATTTACTTAATTAATTAATGTTCTTCGATGTATGCAGCTTACTGTTGGAACTCTTGCAAGACGAGATGAAATGCAATTATGTGAGAATACAGTTTAATAAAATTCTTCTTAGAAGATAGAATACTATTTATTATGTAACTATTACCTACACCATAAAAATGGATGGGCTTTTCGTTTTTGTTTTTAAATATACTTATCTACAGTTCCTGTTGTATACACGAAGACGCGCCCCACTTTTTTTTTGGGATGCTATCTCGCACGTCTACCTAGGAGGTTATCGGCTGCAAAACCGGACTTTCCTGTGGGAGCCTCAATAAATTAAGGCCCCCAGCCAGGGCATAAACTTAAAAACTAAGCAACTACACGCTAAGGGCCCCTGTGGGGTACGGACCTCGGCTTAGGGCGTCTCTGGGGGATGACAGCTGGGGACAGGCTGGATTGGAAGTGCGCCCAACTCCGCTCCGTACTAAAATACAGCTTACAGTGCAGTAATCGCGGAGTGAGGCGTGTCTTCGTGGTTGGCACTATCTGCTACCTGTTATCTATCCTAATTAAGAAGAGAAAACATGCTCACCTGCAAACGTGTTCTAAGTCATTCATATTTAGAAAACATGAAGATGATATTTGTGCACAAAGATGGGGTGGTAGCCAACGCCAGAGTTTTCAAGTTCTTCAATGCTTTTAGTGCTGTTAGTCAATCAACATAATTGGCTAAGTACTTACTAACTTAACTACGTGGGAAGAAAATTTGCCAATTTCCAACTTTTCCTTCTACATCAGAAGTATTTAAAACCACTTAACGGAATTAATTCTTGACACACGCAAGCCCATTAACATTAATGAAGATCTATTTATCAAACTTTAATTATGACATGGCAATTGAGATGGAGAGCTCAATTTGGCCCGCTAATTCATGTAAACACGATGTTCAGGCATAATAAACCAGAATACGACAAGTAGAACATATTTTATAGTAACAGTAGTCCTATAAGTCAGGTTTCCCCGCATTTATAACTGCTGGAATAAATCAACCGCACCGAACTCATAAACAAACACGGAATACCTATAATCTTTAATGAATTGCTAATTACCATACATAAAACGCGAACTTTAAGTAAGTAGATCTAAATAAGTATCTACTTACCTATTAGTTATCGCGTTATGATAGCATTAATATAAAAATGTAACCTGCCTAGGTAATTCAAACTGAATATAAAAATGCAATTCCATGGAAAAAAAAAAATATGCTCTTGCAATTGTCGTAGTACCGGCGCGGGCGCTCAATAATCGCCGCTGCCATAGAGTAGTTAGCAAATGGAGAGCTACGAGTTCCCAACACATTTTTACAAACTTTTATTTCGTTAGGTTAAGCTTCCGTACACTCGTAGTAGGTTTTTTATTCTGCAAAGCTCTTGTGAGTGCGATTGAGGATATCCACGCGCATGAGTAGGTACTCCATTTTATAACTTCTCTGTGTTCGCCTTCTCACTGAATATCTCATTTAAATAATACCAGTTTCAATGTATGGACTTGCAAGTCAGTCGCTGTTTCCACGCACCTTGTGAACGTTTATTATATTTAACCGATATTTATGCAACCTCCCTCTATGGGGTTTAATAACATTTATCAATATCCAATAAACAGTTCTATTTGTGGTATTGCATTCATAATGTTGATAAACGAGGTATGAAACTCGAGCGCTGAGTTCTCGCGAATAGTTTCTCTTTTAGGCTTTCTGAAGATAACAAGTATCTTTGGAACTAGCTTCATGTTATGGGTACGTAATGAATATCTTACTAATAAAGAATGTGACAATGATCTGTTCAGCTTCAAAGGCGGTTATAATGCCTTGCAATGGAGTAATGAGCCGAAGATTAGCTATCCATTTTGATTCATCAATGACCCAAGATTTCTTATCTAGGTAGAGACAACTACAGAGGTTAGAACATCTCAAGTATGTCCTGTCTCTTTAACATAGGAAAAAGATTAAAATAATTGATTGCCATGCTCGACCGCCAAATGAGGTTTAGCCTAGGACAGGAGTTCAGAAGAGTCAGCAGAAACTGATCAAACACCCTAACTGTTCTACCCAACATTATTGAAGTATTTAAAGAATCTTAATAATTTCGCCTAATACATCTTATATCCATTTCGCCTATAACCATATAATACCTAAGTATGAAATCAATTTGAAACTTCTTAATTGTAACATAACATTTACTACAGCACGAAATTACCCTATTCGATATTGCTCACGCGACTAAGCAAAGTTACTAAATAACATCTAAATTACCGACATTCCATTGTTTGATCAAATAAATATAAGAAAGAAAAGGTGTTTACGAACTGAAGTGTTCATCCATGAAGTTTAGTGATTGTGTAATGATATTTCTTATTTTAACACTGGGTTTATCTAGTGAAGGGTTGCGTGCCACCAATTAGAATTTTGTTACGACCATGCCTCTGTTTGGGATTTTCCACTTATTTCAATAGTTCTTAGCTAACGTTCGTTTTATTCAAAAGAAACTTGGCGAGTGCATGCTAGCATGATACAGCATGCTTTATAGTATTGCAACATGTTACTTCGTTGTGGCTTCCACCAGCCCTTGGGAAATGCATTTATTATTATACTGTTGTTGGAAAGTAAACGCCTATCTTTCTGATATGATTAACAATCCATTTCAAAATACGTTCCGAATTTTGAAAACTTTAGAATAAATATTTTTTCTTTATTTCTTTCTTTAGTAATCCCAATAATTCCAAATCGAGATACGCTCTAGTTCAACAGCACCCCAACGGTGAATGTTAAAACTCTCAGTCAAACTAAAAATAAATGCCACTAGCGTAATTATTTGCTAATTAGACGAACACACACATGCAGCAAAATTTGTCCGTTTGCATACAATTAGAGTTAGTAGCAGGAACAGCTACATTATTTATATGGCCAGCAATGCGTTTCGTTCAGTTTAACGAGGAGTATTAACCACCATTGTCTCAGCTAAGTGTTGTTGAACAGAAAATTATTACGGGTCGATTTACTTTCCGGGCAATAGTACTCTGGTTTCGATACGCCACTGGTTTGTTGCGCCACTTCTTCTTCCCAGCTTAAGCACTAGGAAGTGGAGAAGGGTGGGCGTTTTTGGGGGACTGTCTTATGTAATTTTGACGTTCGAAAAGTGCTGATTCTCAGCCTAGTTTGAATAAATGACGTTTGAATTTGAATTTGATACTATTTATAAATTAAAACGGAATTGGACCCATGTTTACAGGGTGTTTGTTGATCTTGTATTGTTTTTTCTGCTATCGGAAATGGGGTGTATCGTTATCAGTTCGAAAATGACACTAGTGCAAACAAAGCTACAATAACGTTTTGTGTAACCTCGTAATGATCAAGTTATGAACTAAAAGATTTGAATGTTGGCAATAAATAAACGGAAACACTTTGAATTATAGTTCGTTAATGGAACATGTGAACACAACTATTATTTAAAGTAAGTTTTGACGTGCCTTGAAGGACAATGACGATTTTAGTATCTTTTTTTTTCTTGCGGCCATACCAAGTCTTGTTTTTCTACTACAGAATAGTGTAACAAACGAAACTTATTTGACATGCATATCTCTAAAGTCAGTCCGAAATGAGATATAAAAGTTAGAAGTTTGTATGTATTTATTAGCTTTGTAGGCAATTTCTGACTCCTAGGTGCAAGGTGATCAACTTGTTATAAAAAACAATTGACATGCGACTTCCCGCAAAAAAATTTTTTGATTAATGTATGAGTTTCATATGTTTAAAAAAATATAACATTCGAAATTCAAACATTTATGAGCGTTTTTTTACGACTTGACGAAAATCAAAAGAAAGAAAAATGGTATCATACTGCCTCCGACCTGGCAATGTGTAATTGGTGAGGAGTGCGTAACGTACGGGAGGTGTACCGAATATTCAAATGTCCAAAAATATGTAGCGACTATCTATTTTGTGGTAACTTAACACTAACCTTGCACCTAGGAGTCAAAAATTGCCTACAAAGCTAACAAATACATACAAACTTCTAACTTATAATTCATTTCGGACTGAGTTTAGAGATATGCATGTCAAATAAGTTTATTTTGTTACACTATTCTTTGCTAGAAACACAAGAATAGGTCGCGAGAAAAAGACGCCAATTTGAGGCATTGTCCTATGCTTTCATAGGGGGTGGCAATAAAAAAAACTGATGAGAACAAAATCGGGGTTTACAGTTTGATGCTGCAGCTACATATCTATCATCTACATACAAAACGTCTTCTATTGTATTTTATAATGGATTTCCGCAAAGTCACGCCTGAGTCAATAAGCTATCAATCAGTAAGTAGGTAGATTTACCTAAGTATATCAAATTAAATGATATAAGTTAATTTTTATTAGTTCCTCAATGCAATTATTATAAGAAAACGTCCTCCATTATACCACTTGTTCTGTTAAGATCACATTTAAAGTCACTAATAGAGTGTCTGTCCTGACAAATCTTTACATCGTTAAGCCAAACGGTTGGTGTTAGCCTTTGATTCATACAATATGTTAGCTCATCTATTCTGGGCAACACCGGGCAATGCCGGGCGCGACCATTGTCTGTTTACGATGTAATATGTTTCGATTTACTGCTCGACTGGTTTCCTGGGAAAGATTGATTCGTTTAGTGGTCTAGGATTCCTTACTGCTTGTTATAAGGATTGAAAGTTAGAGTTTGTTATTTGCGGGAGGTAACTAGTGTGGGTACTTCAGTAAGTATTTCTCTAGTCTAACGCGTTCGAGAGTGTGATTTAAAATAACAAGAATGAGTATTTTTTAGGTATGTGGAAAGTCTCTGCAATCACGCTCGCTTGAAATCAATTTTGTGGAGTTTTCTACATATAGACATTATGGGAAACAATTCGGTAATGATCATAATTTTTCAGTACCCTGTAATTTGTAAAGCCGATGTGTCGATACATGCAAGCAAAGAACTGGGACACCGATGTCATCACCCACTTAAATCTCAACGGGCCTCACATAATTTACCAAAAAACCGGAAAGCAACCCAAGCACATTACAATTATGCATGTAAATAACTGAATTTATCGCGAATTCCTCTTATGTTTAGTACTACGCTCTACGTACATTGATTTCCTTAATTTGCGGTCAACAACAACATCGTTTCCATAATAACAGTCGCCACACAAAAAAATAAATGCGACACAGTACTATATTTAATTTAATATAATGCGCTGGTACTTTTTGCGTTATTTTTGGTACTTACAGCATTAAGCTATATCGCTAATGAGTCGCAAGCGGTGGGCGTGAGTAGTTCAACAAGTTTTTGTCACCCATCTTCGCAAATCCGATACGATTACATGTTTAGTTCATTAAATGACGACTAACTATTACTTATTATCTTGGAGACCTGCCAATCATAAGTCAGTGATCTCTTCTGTATAGTTACTAAATGTTATGTGCCGCTAACTCGTCATGTGTCAAATTAGCCAAGAGATAAGGCGCCGACAAAAAGTGTTTGTAACAAACAATGTGGGCAACTCTGTTTGGTCACAGCTAGTTATGATGTTTTAGGTCAGTATTCTGAAAACCACAGTTTTCCACGTTTGACTGAATTTGCACGGTGATTGTCAACAAAAAGTCTGTTTTAGAATTTCTGTTTAACTGTTAGTGACACATTAATATTTGCACACTTGAATAGCTGGTTTACATTGAAGAGTGACCATTCTAAGAAAATTATACACAAGTGAGTAAATCATAAGGAACGAAAATGAAACATTGTCATTTCATGTTTGCATAGATTACATAGAGTTATGATGAGACTACAGTGTAAAACCTTTGGTTTATTACCTGTAAATGGTAAAAGACAAGATCTTCTAAATATTTAATTGGAGAGAGCAAGAAGACGGCTGCTTACTTTGAGCATTTATGCTTATCTCATAATTGCGATTTCATCGACACTGCACAAATATGCTGGGCTACCGTGGAGGCTATTCGAAGAATGTACGCGATGTATCAATTTTAAAAGGTACAGACAGGAAATTAGGGCTATCATAATGATTTTTTGAAATGGGTTATCTAGATACGGGTCTACAGAAAATAATGTCGAAAATATTTAAAAAGTAGTAAGTCCTACAACTTACACTCAAAAACCCTCAGAAAATTCCTGTAGAGCACAATTTTGTTTTTTTGTAACCGGTTGGTACGGCCCATGCTTGCAATTCTTTGTGTACTAACCTATACTTTTTACTAGTGATCCTTAACAAAAATGAGGAAGCTGTATTAAATAAGGAAGATAACGCATCAGATCCCCTGATAAGAGCAAAAATTTAATGAATATTGACGATATTATCTCATCATTACTTTGCCCGTTACACCGTTTGCAGCGTCTGCAAAGCAAATTATCGTGATTAACCGGTCAATTTACATCTGCGGCTTGTTGTCTTTGTAGTGATGGTCCAACTTTCGCCGGGAAGGTTGCAAATTGCCCACATTACAGGGTAATGCGTTGTCAGCTGACAGCGGCTGACGAGACCACCAAGTGATCAATCTGGAAGATTTATGTGCTTTTGTGAAAACTGAGGCTGTTGACGTAATATATATTGACACTGTTCATTTTGCAGCTGTGAATCTAGATACATTATTTTAAGTACTTTAGCCCTTGTACCTACACGCAAAAGACGAGTTGCGGTTGCGTGTCCCTATGTTTTTTTTCACAATAATTCCCGGCCCAGTGGTTAAGGCCTCGCCTCTCACGCACGAGGTTGTGGGTTGAAATTCGACAAGTACCAATGTGACTTTTTCAATTCATATTTACTTTCTGAGTTTATCTTGGACATTACTGACAAAGGTAAAAAAAAAAAATTGGTGTAAATAAATAAATTGGTGAAGGAAAACATCGTGAGGAAACCTGGACTTATAGTTAATATAAGTCTGAAATCACCAACCCGTCTTGAGCAAGCGTGGTGATCAATGCTCGTGCCTTCTCTGTATGAGAAGAGTAACAGGCTGGTATTATTATTTTATTATTAATTTAAATTACGTGCTTGTAATGTTAGGTAAATGTCTTCCAGTTATTCTTTTGTTTAGGACAATACTTACATCATAGCATTAACGGTCTTGAAACATTTGAACTATTATTAATAACTGTTTAAACTTTTTTGGCATACTGTTAACTTTATTCTGCATGCTACTTAATACCCATTACATACTCGTAATTGTCATGTAATTGTGTACATATATTTTGTTGGAAATACAAAATATATAAATAAATACAACATAAAAGAACCTCTAGGTAGATAGGGAATTCTGAAGAAAACCAGTTACAGATTTTGATACAGCCATAATGATACAGTTTTTTTCCCGATGTTGACAGACGTCATAGCTAAAATAGAAAATAAGATACAACAATACAAAAACCATGTAGATACCTATCTATTAACTTAATTAATTACTTAGCGTGAAGTTTTTTGTCCGAACGCAACAGAAAAACTACCCAGTAAGTTTTTATTCGCGTTTCGTATAGATAAACATATCACTCAAGTAATTGATGAAATTGATTACAACATTGACATTCGCACATCCATCAGAGATATGCAGAGAAACAAAAAATATGCAACTAAGATGGTAATAGTGTCCTTAAAAGCATCATTCGGATGATAAATGTGTAGCGACAATCGACAAAAGTAAAATTAATCTGGAAGGTGTACCTAATAATATAATACCAGCCTATTTAGGCTGATTTACTATTTACGGGATTATTCAAAAAAAATCTTCTAAACTTAAAAATTCAACCTCTAATTTCCCTCGAAAATACGATTACCTCATCGTACATGCAATTTTCATATTATTTTGTGCTGTAATTAGGAAATGAGACGAAAAATGGTTTTGAAATCGACCGTGTTTCGGATTTTTTTTTTATAGTAAAACAATTTTTTTTCGTTTTTTGAACCTTTAATTTCTCTCCAACAAGGATGTATCCATAATAAAATAAAAATTCCGGACTATATCGATTTCAATTGATTCTAAAACAGGCAAATTCGGATAACCCGTTAATGTCCCACTGCAGGGCAAAGGCCTCTTCTCTTCGTGAGGAAACCTGCTATTTAATTACGCACCACATTTTCGTAAACGATTACGACTAATCTGTTTCATTTTGACAGTTCAACAACATTCATTGCGTTATCTACGTTGTTGAGCAGATTTTTTTTTCGAACTTCTGAAGCAATGGATTAGCAATTTGTTTAAAAACGATTCAGATTCTGATTAATCGTTTGTTACGCAATACTAATAACAAAAGCTGAAGAGTTGTTTTTTTTTTGTTTGAACGCGCTAATCGCTGGACCTACCAGTCGGATTTGAAAAATTATTTTTGCATTGGATAGCCAAATTCTTGAGAAAGGTTATAGGCTATACTATATTTAACATCACCCACGACCCTTAGGACCCGAGCAAAAGAAAAAAAGTCTGAAAGAACGCGAAGCGAAAAAAAGTAATTGCGCGGGCGGATGCTGGTATGCGAAGCGGTATGAATTCGCCAACCCGTCTTCAGCAACCGTGGTGATGAATCCTCGTGCCTTCTCTATAACATAATCATCCAATAATTTTCCCACTGCAGGGACACAGACCTCCTCTCAGTAAGAGGGAGAGGGCCGTAATCCACCACGCGGGCACCATGCGGGTTGGTAGATGTCACACGTCTTCGAATTTTCTAGGACATTTCTAGGACCGGTTTCCTCACGATATTTTCCTTCACCGTTTTGAGAGCAGTGGTGATGAATTGATTTACACAAAATAAAGCGCCTGTCAGGGTTCGAACCTATGTCCGTAAATCGCAGCCGTTAACACTAAGCCAACGCTGCTCGTATTCCTAATATTTAATATGTTTTTCTCGCATTTTTTATTCATTTATTGGAGCCAAAATGGGATGTAACTCGAAAGGGTTACATAATAATAAAAGCATTATTTTCCCCGTAAGCAAAATCATTAACAAGGTTTAGTAGCGCCTATGCATATTTCCAATTTTCCTAACTGTGTTTACCATAATCTTACTATCATTTAAGGACATTGATATTGCTAACAAACTCTTCACCTTTTAAAAACTGGAAAATTATTTACATTTTTACCACAATTTTATGATTTCTGCAAACCCCTTTTACTTATACTGTATTATACACACATTACTACATTTTACTTATTATATAGCAACTGCATCGAGATGGGACATAAGCTCCAAGATGACATCTCGATCAAGAAATTATTCTATCGCAATAAAAAATTACAGTCCAGCAATTTATCATAACAACTACAAAAACTTAACCAGTCAATGTTATATTGGAATTTAACGACACCTAATAAAATGGTATCCAGTCATAAAGTGGTCATTATTTTTTGCACGACACACTATTTTAATTTAATATCGTCTCTTTTATTGACTCGATAAGTGGTCACTTTAAAAAGGTAAACTGTCGGACAGAATAAAGCACCCAGTTCACTGGGATATATTTGTTTCAATATTTATGTGCGGTCTTGGAACGATAGAGGCAAAATCCTTTTGTGGGTGAGGGTTTTCTTACTACTGATTGTTTTAAGAAGGATTGCCTTAGCGTCTCAGACATTTTATATAAACAGCTTGGTCATCTACACGGAAACGGTGGCATGTGAAAAGATTGACGTAGAATAAATCTTTCAATTGCGTTTTTATGCCTAAGGAATTGATGGCGTCCGGTTTACCTTTCCTTGACTGTTGGTTTTCCGGGTAGTTTTCCACGTTTTAAGAAAGGAAATAACTGTAATTAATTCATTCTCTTTATAGTAAATAATTGTTTGGCCATATTATCGTGTTTCCGTGAAGCAAAGATAGATTTATGTAAATAAGTTCGTAAAGATATTGGGCAGTGTGCAGCCACCGTAAAGACACTGCTCTAACGATTCTGACATAACGTTACTTAATTTAACAAGAATAACTGTAGATTATAATTTTATTGCCGGTTTAAACTTGTTGGACAAATTGGTGTAACTATCCACAAGTGTTAGACCCCACGTTAATGATAATACGATCGGGAACGTACCACAGCTTTAGATTAAAATAAAACAACCTTCAAATGGCAGCTAATTATGGCCTCGCGTGTAATTTTCATGAGTAGGAACATGGTTGAGGAAAACGAAAGTAGAGGAGTGTTAGGAAATAAATTCGATGTAAAGGAGTAACTGTCGACTAGTTTTGAATACATTTCGATGAAAATTTTCCTCTACGGAAAGTTATTGCGAATTTCAGCTCCCTTTTTCGGTAGCCATTATATGGCACAGGCTTAAGAGTCACATAAAATACAGCATTAAAATAAAGTAACACAATAATAGCAGACTACATAATACTATAAAGGCACATTAGTAGAAAATAGCGCTTTCATTTCTCACACTGTAAACGTAGATTACCTAAATTGTATTTTAATGTTCGCACTTTCATTTTACATGGCAAAATCATGCGATTACATTGTCAATTTTCTATTTTCACAACTCTAGGAAATAAATATTTTTATTACGACTGCAAACAAATTTATTAAGGTCATCAAAATATTCCGGAGTCTAATTAAGTTATGGCGTCGTATAATGTAGGTAAATTGAAAACATTGTCTAATATTTTGAATAATATGAAGTACTTGAAATCTTCAGATCGTACAGTCAATTTCAAGTCTAAAGCTCGATTTACACGGTGCGATTAACTTACCTCTACTGTACCATATCATGTAAGTTGACGCAACAATAAAAGTTCCACCGTATAAACAATGTTAGACGATGCAAGTTATAAGTATTTTTTTACTTCAATTTTAGTATGCCACAGGCAAGAAACTTCGTGTAAATGGGGCATCGGCTAAATAGAACTTAAAGAGCTTTTTGGCACTTAAGGTACTGTGGCTCGTTTATGTCTTTAGTACCTGGTCGAGCGAGCTCTCCTCGGGTGAAAATAGAAAAAACGCATTTTCCCAAATATGAGACCTAGCTAGATCGATTTTTCTTCCCCTATATTGTAACTTTCATCAAAATCGTTAAAGCCGTTTTCGAGGACGTGATTACAAATTAAATGTATACAAAAAATATTGCTCATTTAATATGAATAAATAGTATACCTAGGTTATTAGGAAAACAAAAAGCTACCTATTAGTTTGTAATTCATTTATGAACTTGGAGATAACTGCTGACCGCGGCTTCGCTCTCGTGGCTATTTATTTTACTAAAATTAAATAAAAATAGCCTAAGTTACTCCTTATAACATCAGCTAAATGGCAGTGTAACTCTCGTCTCAAAATCGTTCCAGCCGTTACGGAGATTAACCAGAAGAAACAGCCAGACAAACAAAAGTACCGTATATACTTTCATATACATTTAGTAACAAACAGACACTTCAATTTTATTTATTCGTATGTATAGAAGATATAGCTAAGAGATGAAACACTGAATGGTAGCCATGCCACTATGTCAGTGTAGCTAAGTAAACCGTTTTGGTCCGGTACCTATTATCATTATTAAAATATTCTAATAACAGCCCTAAGATGCACACTGAATTAAAACAACGATCGCCTTAAGTGATAGGTACAAAAACAGTTTCTGCAACATTGTATCCAAACCAGACCTACATATTTTTTAATACAAATAATGATTTTGTGTTGGCAAGAGTAGCAGTTAATATGTAACACATTACAGACATGCAACAGTCACAGGGTAAACATGTGAAAATAAATAACTGTACTACTGGCCTTGAGCGACACAAGAAACATTGTAACTGAACCAGACAGAAATGTACTATAAGAAAAAACTAAGCTTCAAACCACAAACCAGTAGCCGATGAATATAAGCTGATATATACGTTGAAACCAATTAAAACCTACTCATAAAACTTAACAATACTAATCAACAGAAGTCAGACGAAGGCAGGATAGTATTGGTACCCCAGCAATACTGATATATGCATCCTGTTACCTGTACACACATATAAAATAGGTCAATAAAACCATTTCCAAGAAAACTTTTATTCTTATGCAAGTTTACGAAAGCGGTCTTCTTATAGATGCTATTCGACTTGACTGAACAGGGATGTTGTCTGAGGAAAAAAAAACACTATATAATCCGTCAGTCAGATAATAAATAGTGGATTATACAACAAGTGAAAAAAAGGGAATTTAATTCGAGGGACTAAGTTGGATCCTGAGAGTTTTTTTTTTCACGTCTTTTATGTTTTTCACTCAGTGACTTTTTTTCATTGATATCGATGAATTAAATGGCCGTTTTGGAGAGACACTGGAAAAAAAAATTGACACGTATTTTTTTCTTTAAAATATTAATAAAATAAAAAATTGATAAAACGAATTAAAGTTGGGGAGTGGGGGCTCGCTTCGTCACAAGTCGGTATTAAATTTACTGGAGAGTGACGTCATGCTAAATTTTAACTCAATGTATTGCCGTAATCTTTTGATTACGCAAAAAAAGAAAAAAATACGTATCCAATATTTTTAAATCTGAATTGAATAGTCTTTTAGGAAAATAACATCACGCGTGCAATCCCCGAAGCGTGAGGCAGAGATGTACCTTCACTATCACCCACATCTCGCCAATATGTTTAAATCCCATGTAATAGGGGGCAAGCCTAATGCAATCGATGTTACTGAGAAATTCCTGATGGAACAACCCCATTGCACTTCACTCTACCAGGGAATTCAATCCTAGAAGACTTCATGCTCCGCAGTAGCGTTTGACCAAGGACGCAGTCTTTATAAACATTTAGAAAGCTGTACACACTACACTGAATTAATCAATTAGTTATTGAATCAGCAACTGAATCCGTCTGCCGATCAAAATGCGACACAGAGACGGACGTATCGCAACCATCTTCCAATCAATCTTTCTAATTAGTTTAATTTTTAGGATTCTAACTTGTTTGATATCATTACCTACACTTATGTAGCCCACCAGCAGACACTCACTTGTCTGAACTCAGTACCTAACTGACCCATTTACGCCTGGTTTCTGGAACGAAAATTATCGACGCATCAATATTAAACGCAAGTCAAGTGATGCAAGTAGCTGTTGATAATTCAGTTAACCAATCACAGCAGTTTGCGCGCGCTTGACAATTTCTTACAATATCTAATAGCTTTTGTATTGATTTTCGTTCCAGAACCCGGGCTTTATTCCCTTAAAAAAACAAATGCAATGGCTTATTGCACTTGTTTTTTCAAGGTAATAAAGCAAAATGCGTAGATGCGTACGCGCAGTTGCAATAAAGTTTCTATTGCTTGTTATCGAACAAGTGTCTGCACATCCGTGCTGTAAATATCTGGATAATAAATGTATTTCTATTAAAATGTGATTTATTTATCCGGATATTAATAATAACGAACTCGTATATTTTTTCTTACGGGTATGGTTAAGTTTTCTGTTAACTGGCTTTGCAACGTATCGAGATTTCATGGGCAGTTTTTCCAAGAATCTAATAAAGTAAAATGCGTCTGATTGGTTTGAATTTATGCAAGAAAAGATTGGCTATCTACTAACTCATACTTAACATTCACGTCTGTCATCCCTGAAGGGTTAGGCAGAAGTGTCCCTATAGTACACCCACATTTCGCCAGTTATGTTTCAGTCCCATGTAATAGGGGTGAGCTACTAACACATCTGTTTTAATTTAAGTTAAGTTACAACCAATCAATGGTTCAGGAGAATCGCAAATCGATCGATGAAAAGAAAAAAGTGTGTTTGTGTGTCTGACGATCGACTGGAGTTTAACTTCTTAATACGATTGTCTTTGAATATGCAATAGGCAAAGAGGATAAATAAATGCATCTGTTTAAAAAAAAATGGCGGAAATATCTAGATCGAAGTGTGAAATATGTAATTTATTTTTTTCTAGTTATATACGAATTAAACAATTGTTATGTTTGTGTAAATTTCACTTCTCATAAAATGTCCATACCGGGGGCCTCATATGAAAATCGCTTCTTAACCCTTAAACAGTAAACTCCAAAAATATAGAGCGAAAACGTTAAGGGCCGAGTCATTGCGGTGTGACTCCCGCGAGCGGTGCCGCGAGCGGCCTCGCGTCGCCGCTGGCAGCCGCGGGCAGAACCACCGACAAGATGCGGCCGCCCGCGTCACCGCGGACGGCTTCGCGACCTTTTCAAGCTTTACAAGCGATACTGGCCTTTTAAGTATGTAGAAAAAGTTTAAAATTATTTCACAATGAAAGTGCTCGCCGCGTCGCTGCCGGCCGCTGCCATTCCGGTGTGACTCGGCCCTAAGAGCGTTTATTCTGACAACTAGAATATTGCTTATATAATGCAATAATTAATATCGTAACACCGAATATTTAGTTTTATATATAAAAAAAGTCTTTGGAAACTTTCCAAATGCCTTTTTTGCACCTAAAACGGGTACAACAACAAAGTCAATGTTATTATTGCAATTCATTATTAATATTCTAGTTCGCCGGTTACATTATAGTACACAGTAACAGAACACACACACACACACGGTAGTTACAGTTAGTTACATTTCTTATTTCCATACAGTAATATTGCCAAATTAATCAAACCAGCTAAATTTTTGACAGCTATTTGCGACGTTGCCAACTTTTAGTATAAACGCTCACGCAAGTTTCAAACAAATTAATTTTGCACATAGCGAGCGAATGTCACCTTTTTGAACTGTATAATTTTCATTCTAAATGATGCATAAAAAAAAATTAACTTTTTGTTTATTTTTCCTACACCGTCACGAGTGGACTGGACATAGGTCTACTCATCTACCTACATTATGAAGAAAATATGTATTATTATTAGGAATTTTTCAATAGCAGCCCGGGGTCTGGATTTATGCCCGGTTGATGACAATAGGCTGGCACCCTATTCAGAGGTCTCATAACTGACAAAATTGGGTGTACTACAGGTACATCTCTGCCCAACCCTTAAAAACACTGCGTGATAGAATATTAAGTTATGTATTATCCTTGTATTTTTGCAATGCCTTGAATTATACTAGTATGAACCTAGGGCTGGCACTTGTGCCCTTAATACAAGTTATCCTGATATCTTAGCAAGGGTGCAAGTTACGGCAACTTCTAGTGCTATATTCACATTTAAGTCGTAACATTAAATAGCTGTATTGTTGATACGAATAAATACTATTATTATCCTGACAGATCCTGACCAAAGAAAATAGACTTAAATATTTTAGTTACTTGCCAGTTCCTATCTCAAATCGGTAAACTCTCAAGTCGATAAACTTCGCTCACCGATCCATCCAGTTCTTATTCGATTCAAGAAAGCCATTTAATTTGCGCCTGTATTAAGTAAACGCTAAGAATTAATAGATTACTGGATATAAGTGGTATAGGGTAATAACCGGCCTTGAGAACTGCTCGGACTACATGAGCGTTTTTTTTTTACTTACATGTATCCTGTTTGCTAGGAATCCTACTGACGGAGTTCTGACTGGCTGGCTCGTCATAAAAAAAATGAAAAGAGTGTCTATATACAATGATCATAAAGAGGTTTTATTTTATGTATTTCCGAGAAGTATGTCTGAGAGAATAGGAAGCCATTCGTGTTTAACATGTTTATTGGTAATCTTGCCGCGGTTTTAACTATAGGCGAATGTGCGTGGGTAGCTTTTAAAGTTTAAGTAATTTTACTTTTAAACGTTTCCCATCAAATTCATTCTTTTTTTTTCAAATAGGCACACAAAAGGCACTTTTGAATGTCAAAATTAACAAGAAAATAATATTGATTCTAGTTGCCCCTTCCGAAAGGTAGTTTTCGTATGGAGAAGAATGGGCAAGAAAGTCCACCGTTACTCTTTTAAAATGTTTTACAATATTTTGCATTACCTATATGATTTTAAGTGAAGACGATGCACTATAATAAAATTACCACAATGTGTAAAAATAATGAAACATTAAGCAACAACAGATGAATTAATTGTGATAGATACATGGTGCTCACATATTTACAAACATTGTAAAATAAGACGATTTTCCTAAAAGTTAACAAGTAAATAATTATAATTATATTATAATTAACAAGTAATCACATAATGTAAAATCAATATCATAAAAACAAATCGCCGCAATTGTTTCTTTAACATTAAACGATCATCCATAATTATTTAAACAACTTTTTTCTGGACAACCGTCCAGTCTCCAGTGTCCACTGCTAGAATATATAATTTACAGGTTTTTTTGCCCGATTCTCTGTCGTACTTTCTAATTTCATAGCGTTATGTTTATTTTGTCTGGATACTCTAAAGGAGCTCGTGTCTAAGTAATAACAGCCGCATGAGACGATCGATCAGGTTAACCTACGCTTGCCGGGGTTGGTCCGTGGATGGGTGACCATCTTTACACATCGAGATACCTCCGTGCCTAGGAAAGCACGTTGTCATTCGTGGATTTTTGACAGTCGTGACGGGTCGTAAGAAACCCGAAAGTCTGACAACCAGTCTTACCAAGGGGTATCGTATTACCCAGTTACTAGGTTGTGGAGGTCAGATAGGCAGTCGCTCCATGTAAAATACTAGTATTCAGCTGATTCCGGTTAGACTGGAAGCCGACCCCAACATAGTTGGGAAAAGGCACGGCAGATAAATACTTTTTAAATTAAAAATCACGTAAACAAACCAGAGAAGGGTAGAGTTTCTCACAAATTGTACTTCAAGTCCTGTTTAAAACCACACGAACACATGTATTTATTAATGATGCAGTAGTAATAACTACAATATTTTCAAATTACTTAATCATCCGTCTCAGTATATTGATACTTATTGTATTTTAATGAATGCCCTGCAAACTTGATTGATGTTAAATACACAGCATAATGTGAGAATGTGTTATTCGCTCGAACCTCTCGGTAATTTACCTTTGCGTAGTGTTGTTTTTCAAAGTTTGTACATGCATGGAAATTAAAGAGAGATTTATTTTTGCCACGCCTTTTCTTTTATGGACTGCATCAATAATAATATAATAATAATTATTGTTTTTTGATATTTTTACAATTTGCCCTAGTCAAATCAATTTGCCTAACCTTTTCCAACTATGTCGGGGTCAGCGTCCAGTCTAACTGGATGTGCTGAATACCATTATTTTACATGGAGCGACTGCCTATCTGACCTCCACAACCCATTAACTGGGTAAGTAATATGATACTCCTTACTAAGACTGGTTGTCAGACTTTCGAGCTTCTGACGACCCGTAACGACTGTCATGGATGACAGCCGGAATCAACGGCATAACGTGCTTTCCGAGGCACGCAGGTGTTTTGGTACTTTTTTATTTTTACGCGACTATGGCGAAGCAAAAAGGAGGGTTATTTTACTTGCTCTCTCAAAAATATCAATTTTGTTAAAAACTAGGCATCTTTTGATAGACCCACGAAAATTGATAGTTTATTTTTTACTTTTTAAATTCAACTCTATCTTTTCTTGTTTTCAGACCAACCATGGGATACTCAAGAAACATGCTGCTAGTCGTGGTCCTGTTAGCGCTGCTGAGCCACAGTCACGGCGCACCGACCAGGAGGTCACGTGCAGCCGCCCTACAGACGGAAGAACCCACCACGGTCCGAGAGAACAAACTACAAGACGAGTTCAAGGAGACCACCACCACCACAGAAGCACCCATCACCAGCAGGAGGAACAAAGCTCTCAACCTCTTCGGCTTCTACCCCTCCTTCCTATCGTCCGGCATTGACTACTCTGAAGACGATGAAGATATCAACTTTACTGTCAACGACGAGAACTTTGAGGAAGAAGAACTCTCGCGAACCATCCCCACCAGACGCCGACAACAGAACAAGAAGAAAAATGGCAACGGACAGTACCAGAATGATAACATTAATTCGCTGCAATACGAGAACTCTCCCATCTTCTACATCAGGCTGCCCCCCACCCCGTACATGTTTGTCCCTGGTCTAGGGTACGTTTCTCAGCCACCGAGCCTAGGACCCCCCATGGCACCGATGATGCCTCAAGCACCGCCTCAAATCGCTGATCCTTTCATCAATCTGCCTATCGACTTTGTGTCTAATGGAAAACCGACTGGCGTGTATCAATGGAGCGGTGCGCCTGCATATCCTCAAATGCCCCAAGTGGATCCCTTCGGATATGGAGGTCAGCCCATGATGCCAGCAAGGCCGACGTACGTACCTTCATACTCGCAACCCAAACCCAAGCCACCTCCATCAAACTCGAAGATTACAAATCTAAAGGGCCAGTACATGTTCAACGGGAAACCAGGAGACAACGTGTACGTTCTAAGAGACACATACAACTCCATATACTCTGATGCCCTCCAGAACTTCTACCCCTAAAGCCTGAGATACGTAGGATAGGATTGTGTCTGGCTCGTATCGAGCTGCTGTAATTAACGAATTTCGAGGGACCAACGTGCGGACGAAAATAAGTAAAGGGAAAGTTTACAACAAGTCAATGATTAGTAATTATGAGAAGGAAAGTTAATTATCCCCCACATAACGATGTTAAATGAAATCTTAAAAACAATTATATGCTTAAGAAACGTGAGGGCCCAATAACTACAAGCTGCCAATTGTTGCAATTACTTGCCAAGAAAAAGTCGAGCTGACGTAGGCTCTAAGAATTATGAGTGAGATCTGTTACTTATAAATGAACTTATTATGAACAAGAATTTAAAATTTTCGGAAAGCATATTCATTGTAACGAGTACTTACTTGGTAGGTACTTTCTAACTACTTATAGGTTCATCTTCTGAGACCTGTGTGTCTCCCATTTTGCCAGATTCAGATTTCTAATACATACTTACTTTATAAACTTATTTTAAATTAGTTTACCAAACGCAAGGTGGTGTTTTAATATGTTATGAAAACTTCCTTGCTTTTCCGTTATAGCTATATAAAATTAAGGTTAAAATTAATAAACTTTTAAATATTTATTTCAATATAATTGTGATGCTGATCAGTGATCATAGTTATATTAAAATAAGTATCTCACGACGTCAAAATGTAGAATTTATTCGTACTTATAATGCTTTCTCTGCTATGAAATTATGAACTCGGCTCAAACAAACGATCGACTTTCAATCGAACAACAAAGAAAAATCTCTCCGAATACATAACCTTTTTTGTGATCAGCTTGTGACTGTACCTAAATTACCTTAAGCTGATAAAATTATCGTTTTTACAAAAAAATAAATATGTAAGGTATTGCCATTTAAAAAAAAAGAAGCAAAATACAAGAATTTGACAGCGGGTAGATGTTTCGTTTACTGTTACATTACGGCATAGGAACTATTTGATGAAGCGCACTGTAGTTTTCGGTGGTTTACCAGACACCCTTCGGCTAATTGTTCATTGGAGCCTTGATGAGGCCCAGAAGAATCTGGTAATACCTACCGCGAATGACGTAGAAGGGGGGCGCGGTTGGTAAACATTTGTAAAATGAATTGAAAAAAACAAGATGGTGGCGCTAGTTCCGATTTTTGCCACGCGCCTAAAGAACCTTGTAGCGGTATAGTTAGGTATTGTCGATTGTTTGCTCAAGCCTCAAACTTACATTATGTGATTATTAGGAGCAATAACATTTTTGAGTCAGCGCTAGATTTAAATTAAATAATCAAATAATAATTTATTGAGCTTGTATTTATTCTTTAAATTATTTACTTAGTTCTAAGATTTTCTTATTAGGTACAAATAATAAAAAATAGACCGTCCGTGAAAATAGTGTTAAATAAAATAATAAAAATATTTTTAAATAAAGCTAACTTCGTAAACGTGACCTAGATAATTTAAAATGCAACAGATTTTGTGACATTTCTTTAGAAATAAGTGAGCTTTGGTGTTATTGTAATCTTCGGTTACATTGTAATGTTGATCGAAGACAGTAGATAAAAATCACCATGTAATTATTATTTTATTGCTAGTATTGTATTTATTCCATATTACCCTGAAGGGTAATTTCAAAATACGGAAACTAGTAAGTAAATACTTAATATAAAAAAAAACTATGTTTTCATTTTGTGATAAGTAGTCGATGCCTATTATTCTTCATTAAAATTTTGGCACGTAAAACGTTATCATGTAGGCAGCTAGTTCTTCGTATCCACGGTATATGGACAAGCAAGGAGAGGCGAAAGCACCAGGGTACCCCGCGAAATTAAAATTTTCTTACGTTTTTTGCAAATTGTAGATCAGTATCAGTGCAACCTGATACTGACCTACAATTTGCAAAAAACATAAGAAAATTTGAATTTTTTGGTATGTTGGTTAAAATATGATTCACGACCGTAACAAATATGAATTTACAGAATTACATACCTACATACATTAATATACTATAAAATTTGAATTTCGCGAGCTACCTTAGAGCATCCCCCTTAAATCGGGCTGTGGATAATAATGATGATCCACTTTTTCGGTTAGTTGTATTGTATAATGAATGTCACTTTTCTTATTTCTAAATAAAATTATACCCATTTTTTATGTATACGGCTCAAGTTGTGTATAATACAGAATGTCACAATTTAGTGTAAGATATGAATAATAACGATTGTTCCATCCGTATGTGTAGAAATAGGGGATTTCCCGATATTGTACCTACCTAAAAGTGAAGGTACTACTCATTAGTTGATGGTAGATTTAAACAAAATTATTAATTTGCAATATAGAATTACGAAAATTAAGACAATAAAAAATATTTTTATAATTTCTGTGTTTTTTTCCACCATTCCTATCATATTTGAAGAAAACATTTTGGAAACCTTACATTATACTAAAATAGGAAACAGTACCTAAAGCTTGGGAATCACTGAAACCGCAAACTTTATTGAATTATAAAAGTAAACTCAACCTCAAACTCAAAGCATTTATTTCAATTACACCATTTACAGGCACTTTTGAATTGTCAAATAGTCGCGTCAGTTAGTCAAAAAGTTGAAGCTAGTTGCCCATTTCAATACGTAGATCTTTATGGAGAAGAACGGGCAAGAAACTCCAAGGACACTCTTTTAAATATAGAAAATTACAAAATTCTGGGTACATTATTCTTGTTGCTTCTATATGTGAGAACAATGTCCAAAAAATAATCAAAACAATTCAAAATATAAGATTAAAAATAAGCCATGGCAGATAAGAGATGACCAGTCACAACTGACGGCGCCCGTTTACGAACATGACGCGTGGATCAGCACCATCCAGCTCAACCATTTTGTAGGGAACCGAATGATCCAACACACTCGCCACCATCAGCGAGACATTTAAGTGAGCATGACATACTCTCAACTGCCATGCTCTTTCAAGTCAACATACATCTTATCTTAATAACATAAAAAAAATAAACGACTCCATGGTACTGTGGTATACAAGCTGCAACCGAATGCTGCAAAATAATAATAAGCTATAATAATAGGCTACATCATATTGTATACGTTTACTAGTAAGTAGATAACTCAGTAATAATAATATACTGTGATCGTCCTACAACTACTGTTAAATGTTCAAATTATAGGCGAGGACGATGGCACCCTAAACACAAGTTAAATCTTACTTTGGGTGCCAGAGTTCATCGAAAACACTATTTCCCTTAGTTGTAACGCTGCATAGTGTTTTAGATAAGTGTTTTTTGTACAACTGAAGGTAATAAAAATCTTTTTTTTTTTTATCATTTACAAAAAATTTAAAAATGCTTCTAAATTATACAAAACTAATTTGCAATGTATTTGAGAGATTAATAGAATGTTACTACCAAAAAGAAAGAAAATCATTATCCATTGGAGTATTCAACAATTAAAACTTGTTTAAATAAAAAATAAACATTAAGTTTGTAATGTCAGAAAAAATTAAAAGGGGAAGCAACTCTTCCAAATTATAAAAAATTTAACTAGTGAGCCCAAGTGGCTGTGGAGCAGGACCAGCATTAAGCCAAGCATTTTTATCTATGATATAATCATCCAACTTATAATATGCTTGTCTACACAATGTGCTTGTCTACGTAGTAGTAATAATAACCGAAGGACTAAGCATAGGTGTGTATACTATCCTGCTGGGGTTGCGGGTTTTTCCGAAAGGGATATCGCGGCCCCGGCACACAGGCAACGGAAGGAACACGGGTGGGTTTTAGTCAGTAAAAGTCTGACACACCCTCTCGCTCTGCCCAGAGCGGGAGAAGTCATTTGATGATTTCCCATCCTGAAAAAAATTAAAGATTTCTTGTATTTTATTTGTCCCTTATTTCTAACTGTGTTTGTCCCTAATTAATAAAATAAAATAAAAATTAATATGACGTAACAGGCGAGCCTATTGCCGTAAATCGGTAACCAATCTGTCTGGATTGGGGACCGATTTAAGGTAATAGGCAATAGGCTAGACTGTTTCAGAGACATTGCTAAATTGATAACCCAATAGCACTCACACACACAGACAGAAGGCAATTTACAGAAATTTCGGCAGTAAATAAAATCAATAAACATGAAATAATTCATAAATCAAAAGAGCGTGTAGTAAAATTTGGCGTACCGCAAGGTACAGTCTTAGGACCACTATTTTTTATATTGTATATTAATGACCTACCCAAAAGCATTGACCACCCAATGACACTTTTTGCCGATGACAGTACTATTACAATTGCCTGTAAAAATATAGACACATTGCACACTATTGTGATAATAACATAGAAAAAGTTGACACAACCAAATTTCTTGGAGTAACTATAGACAGTAAATTAGACTGGAAAGCACATACGGAAGCCTTAAGCAAAAAAAATAGTAAATCCACATATGCACTGTACAAATTAGCCCCTATGTTAAAATGTTGAGGCGCTGCTAACTGCTTATTAGTGTCCTCTAACTTGAGATACGGAGTAATCTTTTGGGGCAATTCAACAAATAAGAATGTCATTTTTTAAATCTAAAGGAGGTGCCTTAGAACTATGTTTGGACTTCATGTTACTGAGAGCTGCAAACCTTTTTTCAAAAAATATAAAACTTTAACCCTTCCATCCATGTACATTTTAGAGACTATATATAATGTTTGCCAAATCGAACCCAAATCTATTCCCCCTATTATCAGATACAGTTATTCGAAATAGACGCGATAATAGTAAACTCTGCATTCTTAGATCCAGGACAGCTCTACTGCGAAAAAGTATATTCTGTATGGCGCCAATTCTTTATAATACGTTGCCAAAATATTGGAGGTTAGGTACGGAAAAATTAAGAAGTAGATTAAAGAACCTTCTTTTAAAAGAAGCATACTACAGCACTGACGAATTTATGAAGGATAAATAAAATCTAATTTTTTGTAATTGTATATTCCTAATTACTTTGACATTCAATTGACAGTTTTTTATTTTATATAATGAGTTGTTAACTATTGACTATTCTATATTACATTTTAATTTATAAATTCTAATTTGCAATTGTTAATTATTAGAATAATGGATACATTTATAATTATTTGATTCAATTTAATAACCTACCTACTTATACCTATTAGTACGCCGTTAAGCCAAAACATGACTGTAACATAATTTAATTGTAACATCTTGCATGCCATGTGTGTGTATACTCATGTTTTGAACAAATAAATTATCTCTTTATCTCTCGCTCCAACCCAGGACGCTTGGTAGTCTTAATCGCGGCTACTAGACCTAGGAGTTGTCAACTCGTAAGGTAGTAATACTATAAAACAGAATGTTTTATAAAAATAAAAGTTATTAAAACTAAAACCCAACTATGATGAAAACGCTAACTAAAAAGGTATAAACAAGAGATCACAAGAGATCAAGAGGTCATAGGGCGTGTTAGGGCATAAATCGAACAGATTAAGTGTGAGTCAGAATTTATTTAATAATAAATGTGTTAAATGACCCTTTTCGTTTAATACCCAACATGTCATCATTACAAAATTTTATATGTTTTTAGTTCATGACTTTGTCCTCTAGAGGGCGCCATATTCAATTTAATGTGACACATAGATAGCCTTTATCCGGCGGACGATCAAGGCACTTCCAACGATACCTCATTTGCCAAATTATGATAAGTAGTTTAGAAGTTATGAGGGAACAGATGAACATACATCCTCACATATATCGGTCAAAATAATAACCCCTCTTTTTGCTTCGCCGTAGTCGGGTAGAAAAGCCAGCTAAGATACATTGATACTTACCAGTTTCAGCTAAATTATTGTAGATATTTGTATATTTAACCTTTTTTCTATTCAAATTAAAATATTTATCTAGATCCTTAATGCTCATCTCTGTAACAACTTAGGTACAAAGCTTGTCTATTTCAAATCACATACTCTGGACCAAACTAGTTGTAGAGGCATTTTATAAATTCCAAAATTCTATGCACCCAAGATCTCATTAATTAAGTACCTATCTCAAAAAGTAGTCTTAAGCATAACTCTATGAAAAAACAATAAAATACCTACTTATCGCCTAAGAATCTATTTGTTTGTTCACACGCACACTGAAAAATCCTTTGTAATCAGTGTTCTATTGTTTGTGTTCGCAATCTGTTGAACATGGATGGATCTATCTATTCATCATAAATTAGTACCTAATTAGCACGCTTGGCAGATAGATTGGTATAATTGATGTATGTTTATGAAATAATTGATGTATGTTTATGAAATAATTGATGTATGTTTATGAACAGGTAAAGCCTAAGGAGGATTCTCATGTTCATTTCTCTGAATTTCGGATTATAATTTCTTATTTCCACTAGAGAGGAGGCGGTTCCTTCTTAGTTGGGGGCTTGCCGCTCGCAGTAAGTCTATCCATTGTGTTAAAAATTATTCAGTCATTGGATTACTCATACCTACTTTAGTAAACAGGCACACTATTTATCACCTTCACTATCAATGTGATGCCTAACCTTTTAAATGTAGGTAATAAAGCTATCTCTGCAAACGCCTATTGCGTTTAGTTATGTCGAAGTACGTTCATATTAATTAAATATCTACCTTCACAAATACTACAAATAGCAAACTATTTTCTCTTTCTTCTAATGTTTCAATGTTTTGTTTACTCCATAATATTTCGAAAAAATTAAAAAAATTGTAAAAATATCATTGCGGTGGAACTAAACGAAACTACACCTGTCATTCCGAACAACCAGAGAACTGTCAAAATTACGTTTGCCAAGTAAATCGTTCGAGTAATTTATCACAAAAATATTATAATTCATCGATTATTGCACATTATTCAATCAAATACAATCCAAAGTTAACGCGTGTAACGCAATGACCCAATCAAGTGATAAATTGAATAAAACAAAATAAAAAGAGAACATGGTGCTAATGGTTTAGTGTGACGACGTGCCTCAATGAACTAAAAAAAATGAAAAAGTGTGTTGTTTTCTTTGAACAAGTGTAGAGGATACTAATATCGTCATGTTTCGTAGCAGAAGTTGGTTCGGCGCCTCGTGGGGGCGTCCAAAAAACCCTCATTCCTTAGAAAGATTGAAATATTTACATAATATTCTTTGTAAAAACACAACTGTATCCGAAAGTAATCGGGGCACCTTGGTGGAATCGCTCAGGTGTATAGCAGAGATATTGATATGGGGTGACCAGAATGACAGTTCTGTATTTGAGTAAGTATCAGTTTGTAATCATTATTTCATTATTTGTAAACAATGCTTCCTTCATTGGACAATATATTGATTGAAAAGTGTGTAAATCAAAACTTTGGGGTTAGAAAGACTTGTAAATTTAATATTTAAAAGGTTTTCTGAAGATACCCTAAAAGTAATTATATGATTTTTAAGGTATCTTTAAGTAGCCATAGTCATAAAAAATTGTCACCATGTGTGATCATGTGCTGAGTCATCCAACCAGTATGGATATAATTATTCTTTAGACTCTATTACTTCCCAGGCAAAAAAGACAATTGCTAAAACACTGTATACTACTCCCATTCACAAATAAATATTCTGGAATAAGTCTCCAGATTTTTGTCTGTTCTTTCTAAGTATTAAATAAGCCACAATACAGGTTCTATTTTCTATTTTAAAGAGTTTGGTTTCTGCACTTAGTCCGTGAGGTGGACCATTGAGGCAGCATTACAGGTTTATCAACTCGTGCCCGGTCATGTACCTAAATCTTTTTTGGTTTCCTTAGCATTTTTTGGGTTATTAAATCTTTTACTCAGGACTCAGTTCATAAAGTAAATGTTTAAAAACTAAAAATTTAATAATATTGGTGCAGTCAAGTATTTTTTCTAAGAAATGCTTGATTTTTTAATGGCTCATCTCAATTATGGGAAAACTTCTGACTGTCTAATTTCCATCCACAGATAGGTAGACCTATAGTCTGTTTCAAAAGTCTCTGATAAAAATGTAAACAAACCCTGTTCAGGATAAATTATTATTATTATCCAATCACTCACTAACACATTCATCTGTAATTTAGAAGGTTTCAACTTTATATCTAACCACTTTTTCCTTTTCATCTCATTTTCTGGTTTTACCATAAATAATAATTCATTAATCATCAATTTTCAGCTTCTTCTTGGAGAAGAATATGCTGTCATACTTCTTGAAGATCATGAGACAGAAATGTGGAGGATCATCATATGTTTGTGTGCAGCTGTTGCAAACATTAAATATTCTGTTTGAGAATATAAGAAATGAAACATCACTGTGTAAGTTATTTAACCGTTTCGAAATATGTTTTGGCTTGTGTGAATCCAAACATTTTGACATGTTTTTTACATAATACACAATACTGTACTTTATGTTTGCATTGTTATTTGTTTTGGCTGTTGAACTTTGATTACTAATTGGCTGATTGTGTTCAACAATACACTTTCAACATACATAAAATGTTAGAAAAAAACCCCTGTGTTAAGCAAATTAAGTGTCAAATTAGGTTGCACTTTGTTGCTCTATAATTCTCTGTTCTGATTACTATTACAAGAATATTTTCCTGTTATCGTTTTACACTGCACTTGAGCTCAAATAAAGGTAATTTTCCTTAGTTTTTTACATAATTCTATAAGCTGCATACTTGTTACAGATTATTTGCTGAGTAATAACCATGTGAACTCAATAATAGTGCATAAATTTGACTTCTCTGATGAGGAGGTGATGGCTTACTACATATCATTCCTCAAGACGCTCAGTTTAAAGCTCAACAATCATACTATACATTTCTTCTACAATGAGGTAAGTTTCCATATTAAATGCAGTATATTCCTCAGTCCTCTACTCTTTTACTATGTTTTTTTTTTTCATAAACATGTTCATATAGTTGGAGGATGTTTTTTTAACAGGAAAACTCAGATAACTAATTTACCTAGTGTTACTTCAATATTATTCTCTTGAACACAGGCGTTCTGTAGTTTCTGCCTACCCCCAAGGGATGAAGGGGTGAGTTTATGTATGTACCATCGCTGACATGCGCCAGACCACTTTTCGACCTTATTGGTCGAAAAGTGGTCAGCCGCCAGGTGTCCGCAATGGTACATAGCCAGTCCTATTGAGTAACTAGATGAAGGTCTCCCATACATAGCCATATACCTTGATGCATTGCAATTATGGTCTGTATTTAAAGGCCTCATGACCATAATTGCTATACAGGCAGGCCTCACACAGTCATGGATCACAGATCACAGATGGATGTATATCACTGTGATTGACCAAATTGAAGAATTAGAAGGGGAAATGAATTATCCATACAGATGACTATACTTACTTTTTTACATTCATAAATATTTCTTTGTTTTTACAAAGCCTATTAATAAAATAATTATCATTTAATTGTAAAATAAATGACCACAACACTTTTATGTCTGAGACACTTCTCTTATCAGCTATGATTAATTAAAGGTTTTCTGTTCAGGTCAAGTACTATCAATTAGTTAGGTAATCTTTAGTTCAGGTCTAGAGTATTTCCTGTCGAGATTTCGAGAGTAATGAAACAAGTAGTATTACAGATAATAAGATTGTTAACTTTATAGTTAGAACTAGAAAATCAACACATTACTTGATTTCTTAATTTTTAAACAAAAATGCTTCCCAAGTCTATCCCATTTCGGCAGTTTGGTATTGCAGGGCACAAAACGTGCTCTTACAGATAACGCATTGGCGAAAGGAATTTATAGATAAGACCTTATGTCTAGTTCAACTACATGTAACAATTTCCCTTATCAACTAGTATTCATGTTACTGTGATAATACCATTAACAGCTGCATAGGTACATTGGTGATTGTGAGTCGTATGCGGATATGCAAATGTCAGTTTTCCGCGTTTCATTTCATTTGACTGTATACACATGTTTCCCTACTTACTGGTGTATTTTAGAGGTAGGGCAACATGTCCATAATTTTACTATGGAACAAGACTCAAGGTTGCGTTTGGTGTCAATTTCAAGTCACGAACTATAGCGTGTCTCGTTTTATAATATCAGCGCAAAATATTCGTTGTACCTATCTCATTTACACGATATAGGTTCTGCACACGTAGCATGACCACCGTAGAAACGAAAGAATAGACAATATGACAGATTGTGATTGTGTAACTGTCCCTTTGTCTATTCTTCCGTCGACAAAACTCGTTTCTACGGTGATCATGCTACGCGTGCTGGTTCGGGTTTAAAATGTCAGTAAACCAAGGACATGTGCACACATATATTAATAATAGTTGATTAGCATATTCTAATGCATGCTTTAACGATGCCGCTGCACTCAAAATGGTGAAGGAAAACATCGTGAGGAAACCTGATGTCCTAGAATCAAAAATTGCCTCCCAGTTTGACTACGGCTCAGTCCCTCTCACAAATAGGAGGCCTGTGTACTAGCAACGGGAACGTTATAGGCTGCTTATGGTATGGTTATTGCTGGCTTTGAGGAATAGATACCAAATTATTGAAGAAAACCTGTCTGTACATACTTTGAAAGTGACATAATTACTATTAATATTGGCAGCACACGAAGGATTTCCCGCTGTATACGGAGGCGATCAAGTTCTTCAATCATTCGGAATCAATGGTGCGCATTGCTGTGCGCACCCTGACCCTCAACGTGTACCGAGTACAGGATGCCAGTATGCTCAGGTTCATTAGAGATAGGTATGTAAAATTAATTCTCTTAAAAGTAAATCACCCCCAGACAAGATCACATCGTATAGACGTTTCTGCTTATGTGACATACTGGGGTTGAAAAGCGGCGACAACTTCGAGTTTTAACTGAATAAAATTTGATTTGAATCAACAAATAAAGTATCAATTGTACTGTAATTCGAATCAATTCGAAAATAAAAGATTCTAAATCGAAAGACTTTGGGAATAAGCCAGCTGATTTAAGGTTGCACGAACTGACTTTGTCGTGGGGAGCAGGTGTACGATCTTTGTTTTATCTAGATGCGTGTCAAAGCTCTATTTGACACTGAACTTGAAACGTCTACAACCTACAATTTACGATGTGGTCTAGCTTCGATTTCGACGTAAAGTCGCGATGTCGCGCGCTTCGGTTGAACTTAGACTAGGTTCAGTTGCCATCGAGGGCTATTAGGTGACTGTGAACTTATGATGCACAGCCTCGAAAGTGTTCAAAACTTATACCTGACTGCATTATTTATTTGTAGTCCTAATATCGTAAATCTAAGTCTCCTTTCCACGCCTCGTAAAATTAAGTGAGCAGTGGTTTGTGATAAGTCGAGGCGAAACAAAGAACGATCATCCAAAATGAGGCTCAAAGATATGGACCATAAAATATTGCAGTCTAGTATTTCGTACGTGTTTATTATTAACTTGTGCATAATAATAACTTTACTTGAGTTCAGTTGGAAT
The DNA here is from genome assembly GCA_947364205.1 of Agrochola lota. Taxonomy (NCBI): domain Eukaryota; kingdom Metazoa; phylum Arthropoda; class Insecta; order Lepidoptera; family Noctuidae; genus Agrochola; species Agrochola lota. The sequence continues at coordinate 6,806,944 of OX376223.1, read as the reverse complement.
ATATGTAGCTACCATTTAGAACCCATGCATATTAAACTATGTAGATATCTCGGCCATTTCATTAGTCGTCATCAATATGCTAACATAGTTTGCTGTCCCACAGGACGGCAGCCCCATACTTCAGTAATCTCGTTTGGTTTATCGGCAAACACATTCTAGAACTGGACGCGTGTGTCAGGACCGACGCAGAGTAAGTCAGGCTATTATATTACTTATGATTTTGTTTTGGTCTGTTTTGTTATGTTCGGTTTTTATTTGCAATACTTTTTTTAGAGTAGATAGAACTTGTTTATTATTTTTTTGTTATTTTTTTACTCAATAAACCGGTTACATACTAAATGTACCAAATTCAAAATCGTATTTTTGCAGTATCCGAGCACAGACAATATTTACGACTCAAAATTCAGAAATTCTTTTTCCAGCCATCAATCACAGCAGAAACTGGATGACTTAGTAGCTGAACACCTTGATCATCTTCACTATATCAATGACATCTTATGTCTCAACATTCCTGACCTAAACGATGTTCTGACGGAGCATCTCTTGCACAAACTCCTAGTGCCGCTATACATTTACTCACTCACGTCCGAAAGTGTTAGACGACTGCAGTCATCATCGCCTTACAATAGAGATCACATTCAAAGCATAGAAGCAATTACAAGAAACTTAGAAGCTATACTAAAAGGAAAAAACGCAGAATCTCCATCGCGAATGACATTCCCCAGACAAAGATTGGATTCAGAGGACGACCCCAAACCATCAGTGTCGTGCGTAGTGTCCCTGTTTCTGTTATCGCAAGTGTTTCTCATTATAACGCACGGTCCGATTGTACACGCACTGGCCTGGATCATATTACAATCAGACTTATCAGTTTTCGAGGACGGCGCGACCAAGATACTAGAAATGTACATTAGCAATGCAAAGTCCAATGTCAAATTAGAGTTCTCTAAACCGCAACTAAGTCTAGAGAAGGCTTTAGAGAATACTTCAAGTGAGAGGGACTACACTACCCCAGAATACGCTGGTCCTAAAACTTTCGGATATGATACCGATCACTCCAGTTGCGATCTCGATCCCGAGTTAGTTTCGACTTCCCTTCCGTCCACTTCACACATAAGCGAGTCGTCGAGCATCGGTCACGATTCTACTGAGGATTTAGTTACTCAAATACATCCAGCAAAAACTACTGGCTCGGGGACTCTTAAAGCGAACATGCCCGACTCCCCTTTGCCCGATTCAGGGATCGAATCGGGTTCGTCGAAAACAAATGAATACAATAACATTACAGATGAAGAGAAGCAGAAGCTGCTTGGTGTAGCACCGAGTACCTCTGCTGAAAGGTCAGCGACGTTAGACAGTATAATAGAGAGAGAAAGTAAAGAGATTGAGAAAAGGCCGTTTTTGAAGACAATATTGGACTCCTTGGATTGTAGTGAGAATGATTACAAAGCGTTGTTCGCTCTGTGCTTGCTGTTCGCATTAATCAACAATAAAGGTGAGTCAAACATTACATGTGGCCAATGTGTAGATAATATCGTCAAATGATCCGACCTATATGATGCCATTTTCACCTTACATTATTAGATTTTATATTCAGTTTTCCTTTGAATTGAGGTCAAACTAATACGTGAATGCTGTAGATGTTATAGAATTATAAAGGCAGCTGGACTTACAAGGTATTTTTTGGAATGAACATTTTGAACGTTACCTTAGCGCAACTTCCCGCTCGACCAAGGTTATTGCACCGTGCAATGCTCGATTCAAATATTATTTAATTTAATTTTGGGGCGAGGCTTAGATTGACGTGTTCGAATTATCATTTTGTACCTAAAACGTAAAATGCTTGTTCTTTAAACTAATTTTTATCTATTCTCTGTCTTTTGCTTCCTTTGGATTATAATATAGTGGGTAAGTTAGTATCACTCATGTTTCATTTTATTTTAAATCATATTTCACACATTGTCACCGGAACATATACACTGGGGCTATAAGACTATTATTATTTACGGCGGCTTAGCACGCAATTATTTCCCTCAGTCATGTATGTCACGATATATTTCGCAAAGGTCGAAATGACATAATCAGACTACAAAATGTCCGTAGTGTTGAGGCATACACAATATTTTGTCAGAAATAATATACTACCAACGGTATTGCCCGGCAATTATAAGAATTATATAATGATATTAATAATATGAAAAATAAAGTCGACCAAAGCATAATGTCAAGGGGAGCGGAACATAAACCAATTTCCTATTGCATGGTTAGGGAAAAATTGTAGTCTCACCAATCACCCGCAACGATGCCCTATGTTTAGTCTTCAATTAAATCACTATACTTTAAGGGAGTGACCACATTAATCGACGCGGAGTCGGCTTCAGCTGGTCAGAAAGAAGAAAGAGTGTTAAATCCACGCAATAAAACCGAAAAAGAAGTCATTCGCCTCGTTTCCGTTCGCATGACGCGATTCGACACCGATCGGAAGCGAAGTTGCGTCGTGCCGTATCAAGCTCAAGCCAACTCCGTGTTGATAAATGGGGTCACTCACTAACTCACTCAAAACATTAAGAAAAGATTTTTATATCGAGTCATCCCACAAACTATAATATTGATTTCCCTATTCTAGGAGTGAACACGGAACTACTAGACACGCTGCTATGTCCTGAAGAAGAAATAACGTCTGGTACACACGAGCCCAGTGGGGTCGCGGGCGCAGCGCCCTCTGGCGATACAATGTCGCCGCCGCCTAAACAGCACCAGCTACAGAGCTTCAATGCGTTGCTGATATCGAAGCTGATGGCGATCGCTAATTTGAGTTGTAAGCCTGGTTAGTAACTTTGAATAGTTTTTAATGACTTTAGAGGAGGAATCTTGCGTTTTATTGGAGGGGGAAACGGAAAAGAATAATTTATATATATTAGATAGTTGAGTGTAAATGTTTGTAGCGCTCGTACTATCTGTTTTGTACAAAACTGTTTATGTTGATATTTGGATGAAAGGAAATATAATGTTTTTACACTGCATTTCTACACTAATGACATGATAAAGTCACGATTTCCTCCTAAAAGCGATGCAGGTATTGCTCTGCATGCAAAATTGAACATTTTCATACATTTATTTACTTTGATGTTTGATAGGTAAAATGATTTGAAATGAATTTATTATATAACTGGCACTGAGTGATACTTTTTGAGCTATATTTTACACAAAAATGCTTGATTCTATAAAATAAACACAACTGGGGAAATGTGGGTGTACTATAGGTACACCTCTGCCTAACTCTTCGGGGAAATACAGGCGTGATGTTATGTTATGTCTATAAAATCTACAAACATAAGATGTGTATCATAGTTTGTGACTACGACATATGCCGAAAGTCTCATAACCGACCTACACATAGACATAGCTTTAGTCTCTAAAGTTAATTTATTTCCTTCTAGCATCAAAAGTCCGTCTCGTAACTCTAGAACTGAGCGTAACTCTGATGCGCGTGGCCATGTGCGGCGCGGGGGGCGGGGCCAGCGCGCGCCACGCCCCCGCGGCCGACGCCCTGCGCGCGCGCGCCGCCGCGCTCGCGCGGAACTTCTACAAGTGCGACGATATTTTCCTGGATATGTTTGAGGATGAGTGAGTGATCAAATGTCATCGTTTAAATACCTAGTAAGGAACGGATCTTAGGGCCACTTGCACCACAAATCACAAAAAATGCAATGAATTTAAAACATGGTTTTATTTCTGTCATATGACATATGTCTTTGTATGTATATAATGTCAAATAATGAAAAGATTATGCCAAGCAAGTACTTATGTAAAAAAAAGCAAAATAAATTAAACATCGTAATTTGGGAGCAGTTAATAGACATTTACATAGCTATGCCGTTAATGAGGTGCCAGGGAAGCCACATGTGCAGAAGGAGTTATTGCCAATCTTCCTTGTCTTCAACATAGTCTTTAATCCTATAATATGTTTTTGATGAGAACACGCTTGATGTGGGTTTTGAACTTTCCATCGCTAAGTTCTGTAACCAACTTTGGCAACTTGTTATAAAAGCGGATACTGTTTATTATAAGAAATGACTTACGAGTTTTAAGTTAATCTAAATTTAGGTATCACAATATCATGTTTACTACGTGTATTTATATTATGGAAATCGCTTCTTATTTGGACAGAGTTAGTATATCAATTTCTTTGAAATTGTTTCTAACGGACTCACGACGACCCATTTTATAGACTGCGCGGACTGCCCTCTTTTATAAAATGATTAAATTAAATCTAAGTCAACTGCCGATCCCCACAGCAATAAGCCATAATACTGTGAAAATAAGCAAAGTATACTAACCTAGCTGTGGCTACGACCGTCAACTGCCTTATTTTTGTTACTGCATATGCTGCTGAACGTAATCTACTTGAAAGAGAGCTCTAATGTGGGCGCCCCATTGCAATTACGAATCTAGAGTAATTCCTAGAAATACAGTTTCCGTAATAGCATTTAGTTTTTTGCCATCAAGTTTTAAATTTAGACCTACTTAGGGTACATTTTGTAATGAGAACTTCAGGCATTTGGTTTTGTTCGCATTAAGTAAAACATTATTAGCTGCGAACCATTTCGAAAGAACTGCTAGACTATCGTTGGCATATAAGACATCGGTATCTTTTCTATCTATTTAAAAAATAAGAGAAGTGTCATCAGCAAATAGAATTATATTTGAGCCATCATGTAAGGAAGGTCATTAATAAACTAGAAATAGGAAAGGGCCAAGAATTGAACCTTGAGACAGCCCCATCTTATCTAGAGGCCCCGTTTACGTTTACTTTTTGCTGCCTGTTTGCAAGGGTGTCGCTAGCTGATGGCCCAGGGGGGATAAGTTGATATATTGAGGATGGGAAAAGTATGACCTGTAGTTACAGTCAAGAGTCAAGAGCACAGCTGCCCCCTTTGTCCCCCCACCCTCTTTGGCGACGCCCTTACTTGTTTGATAGATAGTAAAGAACAAGGTCAGCAGCTTGCCCACGAATTCCGTGGTAGTGTAATTTACAGATCAGTGTATTATGGTCAACGCAGTCAAACGCTTTTGAGAGGTCAGAAAATGCCAATTGCATCCTGGGACTTCGATGAGTTCTACTCCTGCGTCATTCGTCGACCTACCTTTCGTGAAACCAAACTGGTCACTGTGTAATATCCCATTTGAATTACAATGTGAAAAAATCTGGTCTAGCATGATTTTTTCATTTATTTTAGTCAATGCTTAGCACAGACAAAGGTGGACAAAGGAGGGATCACTCTTACTACCTGATTTGAAAATTGGTACTACTTTACTATGTTTAACTAAATCACTGATATCTAAACATTGATTAAATACATATGCCTGACAGGGGAAATGGTGTCAGTAATATCTCCAAGAACCTTAACGGAAAACCCCCATAAGTCTTCAGTATTTTTATGTTAAGACTTTTGAATGCTTTTTTTTACCAAGGGGTTGTTGTTACCCAGTAACTGGATTTTGGAGGTCAGATAGACAGTCGCTCCATGTAAAATACTGGTACCCAGCTGCATCCGGTTAGACAGGAAGCCGACCCCAACATAGTTGGGAAAGGCTAGGCAGATTGATTGACTTTTGAATTGTGACAATAGAAATGGGCTTGAATTCAAAACTTGGAATGTACTTACTGAAGTATTTCTTTAGAAGAGATTCAGCTAGTATAGATGACGAGGGGAGAGATTTCGTAACCTCTATTGGGATGTTGGTAAATAAATTTTCTAGTCTCTCAGCAACTTGTAACGACTGGAAGCCGACTCCAACATAGTTGGGAAAAGGAAAATGACACAGACAGAACGATGCTTTGAATTAATTCAGCTCTAAACGCATTTACTGATTTGTGATACAAGCGAGCCTTATACGGGATAGATCATAATGAACGTGGTGAAATACAGAACTAACGTGAAATGTACTAGATTTGACAGGTTTTTGACGCCTTTACAAGCTTCGCCGCCATCACTTTTATTTAGATCCGTGTCGCACTTTACAAGTTTACAAGATTTTTCTAATGACGACTGTACACTTTCCCCGAGGCAGGCCGAGAACGAGAATGTGGATGAGAGCGGTCGGCCCGCCTCGATGTGTCTCGGCGTTCCTCGCTCGCTCCCCGTCCCATGTCGGTTTTTTATGTCCTAGTCAATCGATCTCGCGGCAGTTGATCTCGCGAGTGTTGCTTTCGCCGATTGATAGAGAAGACGTTCAATGTCTGCGTCCATCCTCTCGGGGTTAACAACTTCAACTGAACTAGGCGAGAGTGTACTTGGCCGCACTCACTTTTTCGTGAGACCGAGCGAAAGCACTAGGACAGGAGTGTACAGCCGCCGTAATATAATTGGTACTGTTTGAGGCCCAATGGTGAAAAACAATGTTTTTTTTTACAAATTGTTGAACTTTTAGAAAACTGTTACATGACTAAGATAATATCCCTACATGAATAGAGCATTATAAAAATGGTATTCTCGTGTCATATAAGCCGATAAAATATCTTTATCACACATAAACATAATGACAGATATCCTTTGGCATTATCAATAAATTAGGCGCCATAAACAAGTTTCTATGATAAACAGATATGATAAAAATGAACAAATAACAGTCTATTTGTTTATTTTTATCACATCTGTTTATCATAGAAACGAATGTTAAAAACCTCTCTATTTGAAACAGCACTAAAAGCTTTATATTTATAATAAAGCTACATTATACATGATTAATATTAAAGTTTGTTTTGTTTTTTTTTTTAAACACTCATATGTGTCTAATTCAAATCAAATGTAATTTAATTCAAACTATGTAGAGAATCAGACCTTTTTGAACGTCAAAATTACATAAGACAGTCCCCCAACCTTCACCACCTCCTAGAAGAAGTGGCGCAACAAACTCCCCTGTAAAGACAAGGCCCATTTTCTTGGCCGAAGCTAAGAAAGTAAGCCCCGTATATAAAACTATATGCTCAATACATACATAACTTAATCGCACGGAATCTTATTAAAAGATGAATTAATATCTTGGCACCTGAGATAACCAAAGGCACAAAATGGCCAAACGTCCCTAAAACAACACTGATCTGCCGTACGCCCGTACACTTTATACAAAAACATCAAATAGTTTTGAAACAATGACTTCTATATTTATTACCATAAGGTCTATTATTCATTTGAACAGGTACTGCGAGACCAGTAAACGACCACTGAACGTGGAATGGCTGTGCATGGACGCGGCAATATTATTACCGCCTACTAGGACGCCGATGTCGGGTATCGCATTCGCCAAGAGACTGCCGAGTGGAGAGGTAATTCAAGTATGATGTAGACTAGATATACAACCATTAATAATTAAATACATCTAGCTCACTTCACTCGGTCTTCGTCACATTGTACAATGTAATAAATATACTGACACTTAACCTTAAACACTTGGAAAATATTTTGGTGGCCATATTGTGTATTTTCAAAGCACTGATGCTTTTGAAATCATTCCGTAGTCACCAAACGAAATCCACAAGCAAAGAGATTCCGTTAAATGTCTCCCCTCGCCGCTATAATCAATTATTTCGCATCTCAATTGAAACATTTATATTTATAATATGTTTAAGATACTGATGTATAATAACAATATAACATTTTTCTAACAGGTGGAAAGAGCGCGGCGAGCAATACGCACCTTCTTTCTAATTCGGGACTTATATTTAAAGCTGACTGGGAAGCCCGAAACACAGTTACCTCTAACTAACCCAGTTCCGTTCGTTCAAGTTGGGGACGTTTTGGACCTTAGTAAGTACATATTTTCTTTTATATCTCACCATTTTGCTATACCATTTTATTTGGGGTCGTAACATGTTTTTTTCTTCCATACTTCTTTGTTAGTCACCTCAGTATTCACCCCTTCCTACCCATATCATCTTTCACACAGTCCATCCATCCATGTTCATCCATCATTCTTTGGTCACCCCTTACTCTTTTAGCCATCCACATTAAGACTCTCGTTCCTTACTACATTTTCCTCATTACTTCGCATCACATTCTCTTTAATATTTTTGAAATAAATAAATTACTTCACAGTAAAACAATTCAATTAAATAAAAACAATAGCGCCTTTATTTACTTAACAAAAGCTGCCAACATTTTACTAGCACTGCTATTAAGCAATTAAACCTTCTCTATTTATTACACCAAGTCCTGGCCATGTTAGTAGAAAAAAATATGACATCGCCATTATAGAGAAAAAGAAAAAAATAATTAAGAATAAATTATGGCATCTGAATTTTTTTGACGAAAAGCTGTCTGCATTTCTTGTTTATCTTTAAAGTTTTATGTAAACCCTTTTTTATTTGAATTCAAATTAGGTACATGTTGATCAAGCAATCAGGCTGTATGTTAAAATGCTATAGTCCACGAGGAGTTCGTTAATGTAAAATATGTTTTAAAAATGGTGAGACCATAATTTAAATAACTTTTTTTTACAGATGATTCTGATCTCATATCTTGTGATATTATACAAAAGGACGGCACATGGCAGCATAGGTTTCTTGCAGTAGACAATATACAAATAATTTTAGTTGAGCCTGACAAACAAAGGCTTGGATGGGGTGTCGCCAAACTAGTGGGAAGTCTTCAAGACTTAGAAGTAAGTTCATTATTTTCATTAAATAAAAGTGACATTCATTCAGTCTTATCTCTTATGTGTTAAAGTTGATTTTTCAAAAAATAATCGTTATCATTGTTTTTTTTTGCGTTCTAGATAAATCAGGTACCAAATCAATGTAATTTTAGTTTTTCTAGTACTTATTATTTTTTACCATAGAATTCTTAAATCAATTATTATTTATGCCTTCTTTGATTTTGTATCTAGCACTTTCTTGTAAAAAATATGAGTACATACTTCACTTTTTAAAATTATTTTTGCTTATCACTATGACAAGCTTCGACACTACTTGAAGCTTCATAGAGTGAATTTTAATAAGTTTGTAGTTACGCTTACTTAGTGCTACAAGGATCTTTTGGCGTACGAATGACGTTGACAGAGGGGCGCTGGTGGTAAACATTTGACAAATTGTTTTGTAAAATGTATTGAAAAAACTATATTGCGGCTTTAGTTTTAATTTTGACCACGCGCCAAAAGAACCTTGTTGCACTCTAAATAAATATTTTATTTAACTAAAATGTTATTTGTTCTCGTTTCCTAATTAGATACAAGGTGATAAAGAAGATCCCCGTTGTCTGCACCTAACGATTCATAAGCCGCGAGTAGGTGCCTCCGGCGCACTTCCTCGCACCGTGCTTTTAAGAGCCAAGTTCAAATTTGATGACCATATACGCAGCATGGCTGCTAAACAACGACTTACTAAGGTACTAGGATTCATAAGTACTTTACAAGCCGTGCACCCGATGAGATTTCCCATCGGCAAAAATGACGAACTTCCGTGTAAACTTTCATCCCCTATTTAAGGATTTTTGAAAATAATTCCCGTAAAGGGGTTACGGGAATTATTTACAAAAATCCTTTAGTGCTCACCCCTTGTTATACAGGGTGGCCCATTTATAGTGGTACAAAATTCTTTTTGGGGCTCGGACATTCCAATGATTCATCTTCATCATTCATCATCAACGCAACATAATACGTTCCGCGAAATTCAGAAGTTTAGAAGTTGTGATTCTTTAAAATTATTTTCTTAAAATCTCTACCATGGACATGTAGCTAGCAAGGAATGAGCTATTTTTTTAATTATTGCCTAATGATAATAGGGTTTTAGACCTTTTGATGAACTGTTTTTAATAAAAATGCATAACTAAAACAAAAATACAAATGAAAAACACATGTAAGAGTGTTGCACCACTGTTGTGCCACTGTTTATCGAACTTTTGTGCAAAATTCCACCTATTTCCCAATTCTAGACCCACCAGTTTAGGCTGAGCCTTATCTGTCGGTGAATTTAAGATTTTAATTAAGTAGACTACTTCAGTCATTGTGTATACTGGCTGAAAAGGGTAATACTCGGTTTCTGAAGCATATTCCGATTGAATCTATTTTTTAATCTTGAGTCATATGGATTGAGTTAATTGGATGTTGATATTTTGATAAACGTGTAACCAGCAAACAGGACACTTAACAGACAGTAGATTTATTCATCAGAGGCTAGATTAGACATGTAGAAATCGGGTATTTAATGTAACCTAACCTACATTTAGATCACGTTACAACTTGAATATGTATTTTTGCAACAATTTTTCTGGTATTTTCCCCCCAGTAAGTTTTTAGAAAAAGAAATACAATTTCAATCAACCGTGTAGTGGTTAACACAATCTTTTGCTACCAGGGTCGCACGAAGTCCCGTCAGAAGAAAATGCAGCAGATCGGTCGGTTACTGGAAGTGTCGGGCATGTGCGCACCTTCAATGGCTCTTCGACATCGACCATTGTTTGCCAGACCAGCATTAGCAACTGTACGGCGATCCACAGGTAAATATTTTTTTCTTTGACCTGATCATAAAACGAAAATGTCTATTTATTTTTATGTATTTTTTCTCTTTATAAATAATGACACCTAGTTTAAAAGAAAACTCAGTCAAAATTATTCTAATTATTCTTTCTTATCTATTTGTTGTATAAGATTATACACCTACTAGTAGTTCCGAAGGGACGTATTGTAAACTTTAAAAAGATCATGTTTAACATTTCGAGATTTATTTAGCTTAAAGTTGATAACATGATGAAATTGCTATAATAAAGTTTACACAAAACCTAGTTAAAGTAACAAACAAACCAAAGCATACAATAAACCCATAAACATAATCAATATCACACTCTATACAGTTGTGTCGGTAGGTGGAGAAGACGACACAGATCGACGCCTGCGCAGGCCGAGCGGACACATGCTTAAAGATGGCATCGTTGTCTATCGAGAACGTACTACAAGCAGAGAGAGGTAAGTCATCAATAGCATTATTAAGTAAACCTCCTTTTTTGTGGTTGACATAAAATGTCACTAAGGGGATATTTCATTATAATAATTATACATATTATAAATTAAAGTCGTTTTGCGTTTTTGTGTGTATGTCCGCGTTGTTCTTCTAAACCACGCAACAGATTTTGATGAGGTTTTCTCCATCGTTTAGAGAATTTATTCCGGAAGGTTTATGTGTATAATACGTTGATATTAAAGTAACGTTAAACTATGAAATCTCTATCTTTTGTCAAGTCGTAAAAACCGTGCGAAGCAGGAGTGGGTCGCTAGTCTATAGATATAAATGTTCGCGATATATAGGCCTAAGGCGTTGCATGCTGTGGATGTTTGTTCAAACTCAAACTCAAAGCATTTATTTCAAATAAACCAATTACAGGTACTTTCGAATTGTCAAGGGGTCGGTCAGTCAGAAATATGAAGCTAATTGCCCATTCCAACGCGTAGTAGGTTCCTATGGAAAAGAACGGGCAAGAAACTCCACGGACACTCTTTTCAATCAGAATATTTTCACAAAATATTGGTTACATCATCCATTTTTGTAATTATACATGTGAGAACAATGTAAAAAGACGTGCACGTTAAAAGCGTCAGTAATAAAAATAAAATAAAAAACTATTCAAAAATTAAAATAAATTCAAATAAGCCGTGGCAGCTAAGAGATGACCAGTCCCCACTGACGGCGCCCGTTCACGAACATGACGCATGCATCAGCACCATTTAGCTCAACCATTTTGAAGGGAACTTAACGATCCAACACACACGCCACCACCAGCGAGACATTTGAGTGAGCATGACATACTCACAACCGCCAGGGCAAACTCAAGTCAATGAAAGACGTACCCAGTAAATGGTAACTGTAAAGTAGGGACATAGTGCTCACACATGTGCTATGCAATTATATAATACTAAGAGATTGAATTTATACAATCTAAAGATAGTTTTACAATCTTCAGCAGCTGCAACAATATTTTGAATGCTAATCAATTAGTTTATGCGCCCTTGTGGAGCTGGACCAGCGCTGAGCCAAGCATTTTTGTCGTCGATGTAATCCCCCAACTTATAACATGCTTGGCAGCATAGTGTGCGTTTTATACAAGATTTAAATTTCGTTTCGTTCAATTGGAGTATGTGGGGAGGTATTTTATTGTAACATTTCAAACAGTACCCCATGAAGGATGAGTCTACTTTAGCCAGTCTGAAACCCGGTTGAATCAATTGGTCCCTATTTCTAGTCCTATAATTGTGTCTATCACCTCTTTTACTGAAATAACTTAGATTTTTCCTAACGTACATGATGTTTTCATAGATATATTGACAAGGTACCGTCATGATATTAATATCTTTAAACAGTTCCCTTAGAGAATCGCGTCTGCGGAGGCCATATATTGCTCTGATGGCTCTTTTCTGCAGAATAAAAATAGAGTCGATATCTGCAGCCCGTCCCCATAGTAAAATACCGTAAGACATGATACTATGAAAATAACTGAAATAGACTAGCCTCGCGGTATCTACATCAGTAAATTGACGGATTTTTCTCACAGCATATGCTGCTGAACTTAGGCGTCCTGCAAGAGATGTTAAATGAGGACCCCATTGCAGCTTGGAGTCGAGCGTGATCCCCAAGAAAACAGTTTTATCGATGAATTCCAATTTCTCCCCATTCAATACTATGTCACAATCACTACTTTTAACATTCGGTAAAGCAAATCTAATGCATTTAGTTTTTTTCCCATTTAATACTAAATTATTAGCAGTGAACCAATTTTGGACCTGCAGTAGGGCGTTATTTACGTCGTCAAGATTTGATGCACGTCTATTTATTTAAAAAATTAGAGAAGTATCGTCAGCAAATAACACCATTTGTGGTTGGTTTTTTAATAAATGGGGTAGGGCATTTACATATACTAAAAAGAGGAAAGGACCCAATATCGAGCCTTGTGGTACACCCATTTTTACTTTTAGACCGAGTGAATTGACCCCATTAATTTGGACTTGCTGTTGTCTATCATTTAAATAAGATTTTAGCAAACTGAGCGCAAGTTTACCTAGACCGTAATGCTCAAGTTTCAAGAGTAAGGTTTCATGATTTACGCAGTCAAATGCTTTTGAGAGGTCACAAAAATTCCTATGGCGTCTTGGGCCCCCTCCCACGCTGTAAATATGTGTTTTAATAAGGTTACACCGGCGTCAGTCGTACAACGTCCTTTGGTGAACCCATTGTTATCTTATGTATGCTCCAAAGCAACAGTCTGCATACTTAATTCTTTCTAGTTAATTTTAGGCAAATGTTTGTCGATCTTACTATAACGAGAAATAGAGTCATAATCACAATGCAATTAATACTTTTATTGTCATTTATATCATTATGTTTTTCTGAAAGACGACGTACCTTTATTGTGATGTACTGACTAAACATTTACAAAATAATTAATAGTAACAACGATACTAATATTATGATATTTCACCATATCACAGTAGTGTATCGCGAAGCAGCAGCGCCCACGGATCTAGGGAAGGTTCACCGCGGTCGCGATCTGAGGAAATACCCATGGAAGATATCAAGAGGAACGCAGTAGTTTCCAGTCTAGCGGCCCCGCCCGTAGTACCACAGGTATTTACCTACCTTAATCTTGCCTTGTCTTTGTCTTGCTTAATCTTCAATTCAGAATCTCACATAATTATCAAGTTTTGGAACAACAAACTCTATGTCAGACATGACAAAGTTTAAATTGCATTGAAACCGAAGTTCATTTAGGTAGGACCTTTTATTACAAACAGTCAATCAAAAATCAACTTGAAACTAAATAAGTAGTAATAATAAGTTGAGTAAGTGGCGATGGAATGTAAATTATCTGAGGTTATTGAGTTCAAGTATAAACGTTAGCCAATGGCACTCCACTGCTGAACATGACATTCCCAAACCATTCTAAAATTAACTCGTTCATTTTAGTGTTAATAAGAATAAGATTTGGACCTTGATTTGGACCGCTGGTGGCGCCTCCACCAGCGTGGAATTTTTTGGCGGTTATGAAAAATTAATCTAGCGTTTCATAAAAAAGTGCAAACCTACACGGCCGCGCGTCGATGTATATTCTTAGCCTAGTCAATGTTAGGCAGTGGACATCTATCGGCTAGATAGAAAGCCTTCTCCTACCCACATACCTACTGACCCAGATATTCTTTTTGATTCCGAACAAATCTCATCGAAACAAGAACTTATCAAACGATGCAGACAAGGAGATGAGTTTACATGAAAAGTTGAACATCCATATACTGTAATGTATGTATTAACTCATTAGTCATTGTTACAAATTGTTATTATATTAAAACATGGACGTAGCCAAGGTTCAAGGTAACGTGGCGAAGAGAGGTGAAATTAAATTATTGTTAGTAAAACCAATGTGGCTTGTAGTATTTTTTATTTTTGAAGGGAGGGGCATGCTTTTTTAATGGCTTTTTTTTTTACTAAAATCGTTTGTTTTGTGAATACAATTCATCATACTATGTATCACATTATCATACATTTATGTTTGTTGCGGAAACCACACAATCAAAATGCCTGCACCACGATAAACGTTTTGTGCATTTGTGACTTATCGGGCAGCTGCGCGAATCGAGACATCCCTATAAAGTTGTGCCTAAAACCATCTTGGCTACGCCCATGTCCAAGCAGCTCTACAAATCCACAATATTTCTTTTATAGAGTCAACCAAGCACATCGGCCACTCTTCTTAAGGCGAGCAACTCATCAGAAGAAACATCGTTCATATCGAGCGAGCCTTCACGACCCAAACGCATCAAGGGACTCGTAGAAACCATATGATATTAGCTGGCACACGCGACCTTTGGGAGAATTGCACGGTAAATGCAATTATTCTCTTTGTCAGTAACTAAAATGATCAAATAGAACGATTGTAAGGAATTGTGCGATGTTAAGCAAAAAAGATGTGATAAGAAAACGTGTCATTTGATTGTGACGTCATGGGCAAAGCCTTTGAAACCTTTTTGTATTAAGAAAAAGTTAGAAACTGTAGTGAGGTGTCACAAGGGGTAGTGGGATGAATAAGTGGCTCAAAGACGGATGTTTTAGTACTACAAAATTTAATTCTGGGTCAACGATCTCTTTGGTCCCTCTCCCTAAATTATGAGAGTAAATGTGTATGTCATTGTTTAAACTTTCAGCGTTTTAACCAGTGATATGATGTGAGATTTTATTTTTATTAATTTACCTTTTACTGACTGTTATATTTTGTTTACAATTTCGACGAATTACTGTTTTGATTGAAAGCTATAAAAAATTTACGCAGTTCATTAGATGTTTGTTTACATATTGCGTTTGACAATCCTGTGGAGTATTGTTTATATATATGTAAGGTAGTGACGTTTCATGGACATGCTCTAGTTGACAATAACTCCGATATGTTAGAATAAGGATTGTCTATAGTTACACTTTAAACCTCTATACATGATCACGTTTAAAAAAAAAGCTTTTTATAATAAAATATCATTGACCATCTTTCAAGTATGTATTCTTTCGACATTCGTCCATGGATAAAGCGCAAACTGTTAAGGATTTTCATATTCTGAATTGGCAGCTCACAAGCTGAGATAGGTGACATCATATCATACACATACATACACATACACATGTCATGAAAATCTAAGATTTTCAAAACTTCTTAGAAGTTTTATTTTAAACCTTACTGGATGTCAAATATATCTTTAGCCTTAGGTATCACATATGCGGTCAAATATTAAGTTTTTCTGCCTTCGACACTCATGTAAGTATTATTGCAGTTACCAACTAATACAATAAATCAATTTGTTAGAGCCTTCTTAATTATTTCAATAATAGTTTATAGGGTATGTTAACATTATTTTCCTAGAATAGTCCGTATCGACACCTCCATTCATGTGTTTAAATACTGTCAAAGCTGAAACTATGACGTTTTAAAATTTACTAATCATTTTGTAGACTCAATAAATAAATAAATATTAAAATTAATACGCAACATAACAGATATAAAAGTAGCTTGACAGTATGTGAACACATAGCATTTAACTTGAACTAGGTAATTAACAAAATTACACGAAAAGATAAATTATAGGAGATTTCAGTTGTTATTTTTCTAAAAATTAACGGTTTGGATCTCTTGTTACGTCCACGTAGTGTATGAAGAGAAATAGAAAGAATTTGTGGTTTCACACAAACGGTATCAGAAATTCAATTGCTGTGTGTGTGAAACTATCTGTGATCGAGTTTGCGTTGATTTAAAGTATTGTAGTCCTTAATCGGAATAGGTTAAAGTTGAAATTTAAATAATTCTTCAAAAGTCCAAAATATTTCTAATGACAAGTTGAATTAACTATTTGAAATATCAATATTAATGTAAAGATAATTAAATATTACTAAATAATTGACAACGCAAACTTTAACATTAGATAGAAAGAAAATATAATGTAGTATTAAATATTTATGTATCGTATTTTGTATTATGAATGTATGTCAGTAATTGAGTATAGTATTTATTCCTTATTCGGTGTTATGTGTCCCATTTGCTAGCCAGGAATTATTCTATGGTTGTATGTGTACGTAATTTTTTTTATCGAAGCTTGCTTATGTATTGCTCATTTCACGTACTTCAAGAATATAATAATAATTATTGATAATTCACTAACAAATTTATTGATCTTTAGGATCAAAATTCTTCATAAAGTTTAAGTTTACTAATTTTAAATGACGTCTTCTAAAACTGTCAATAACTTGCAATAAAATCATTCCTTGCATGTGTTGGTAATTTACAAAATCGTTACTAATGTTATAAATGCGAAAGTGAGTTTGTTTGTTTGTTATGCTTTCACGCTAAAACAGCTGAACGGATTTGGATGAAATTTGATACATGGGTAGACCATGACCTGGAGAAGGACAGGCTAGGCTACTTTTCATCCTGGATTGCAGACGATGCCGCGGGTAACAGTTTGTTTTATATAAAAACCTTTTAAAAAAACCGACTAAGTGACTACGAAACAGATCTAACTAGAATATTCTATTGATAAAAATTTAAGAAGTTTTATGTTGTGATTTTTTATTTTATTTTAAGAGTTGCAATAATAATTGATGTAAATAAATGTATTTTTATGTTCTTAAATGAAAATATTGTAGTGTTGAAATGAAATATATCACATGTTACATTTATATGCGTGTTTTGCAATTTAAAATCCTTTGCTCAGGTAAAATGGGGTTAAATAGAAATGAAACTTCATCGTCAACTATATTTTTGTTCTAATTTATTTGATTAATCATCTGCTCTATACACATGATATGCACCAATGCCTATAAATAATATAAACGATGATGAACAATACCGGTTATGACATAAAATATTTACATTAACTTAACAAAACAATATTATATACCATTGCTCTATAACATTATAAAATTCTATAATAAAAATTCACTTTTAGGTAACCCTTGAGCTATGTCATTAATTTTATTTCATTATCCTCTGGAACTAAACATTAACATTCATCTTTGCCCAACACGTCTTTACATCCTTCTTTTAACAATAACATTTAAATCACAGTTCTGTCCTTTATGTTTTGCACCGCAATTAGTTTCCTATAATATAGGAAGGTGTAGAATCCGCACACAGATGTAGAAAATTGAAAACTTCCGAAGTCAGAAAATAGTCTCGACAAGTTCATTCAAAGTTAGTTTAGAGAAGGTATGACTTTTTGTCAGTATCCCAAGTGTGAAGCTAATCTGTATCAAAAGAGTTTTAGTTCTAGCATTAAAATTCATTTTCTGAAGTATTTCTGATTTCTAATTTTTCCAAACTAAGAAAGAGCAGAAAACAGGAATAGAATACATACAAAACGTCAAACTACCCTTAAAATTTAATAGAACGATCTCTGAACAATACATTAGATAAAGGAACACTTTATTACAATCAAAATTAATAGTTAACTTTAATAACACAGCATGTAACTTATAGCATTACGATTTGGTCGTCGCAACATAATCACAATGTAGCAATTTATAAGCGAGGGCAAATAACACACAGACCAAGAAAATAATGCACACTGTAGACAAAAAACAACGTTGTCGTTAATATTTCTACCTAATGTTACAGTTTTACTAATTCACAAAATAATGGCAGGGATATTTCTCGCTAATATAACAACATCATCCAAGTATACAACTATCATGAATTGTACTACAACTAAAATTAAAACAATTTTTTTTACTGAACATAAGCAGTTAACTTGTGTCCAGTAAAATAGCGAAATTTATAGAAGACAGTCGGTTTATTATTTCTTAATCAAAAATAAACTTGTACTTACAGGGATTTGGTAATAACCGTAAGCTGTATCCAAATAAATGCGGCAGTAAGATAGGGGCACTCACTCATAAATTACTCCTCTTGTTCGCCTATGTTGTCCATAAAGCAGGTACACGGTATATTTACATAAAATCTATCTACGAAAGAACGTCAGGATATTCCATAAGCTGCGTTTTGATAACATTCTACAGTGATGCGAGGAATATTATACTTACGTGAAACTTATATAATAAATTACGACTTTTTGAACACGGCACTTAATTACAATCAATGAAAAAATATAGTTTGCCATCAAAACGCAGTCGCTATTAGGCCCTGGAACTTAAATGCTTAGCTCATTAGGTAAATAAATCTAGGTTTCACGCCATGCAGTTGCACTTATTAGGAAATACGAAAAAAGCATCTTAAATGGAAGCACGTATATACTAAAATATTTAAATATATTAACTATGTGAAATACTAGCTCTTCCTAACCTGGATAATATTCAATCAAATTTTTGAGTATTTTAGTAATTTCACAAAGTTAACAAGAAATGTCAAGTATAGCAATTGGCGCAAATTATTAAGTACTTTACAGTTAAATCTAAAGGAACAAAATGTCTATTGGTGTATAGCATCACGCTTACAACGACGTAAACACACTAAGATTCGACCTTTCCATTGCTTATTTACAGAATTTCATTAGAAATTATAATTAATTTCTTAATTTTAAACATTGGTGTTTTCAGTACGAACTGTGAAGTGAAAAGTTTATTACGTCAATATTACAGTTTTTCTATAAAACGATCTATATAATTTTATATACGTAAATAAGCAGACGAATTTCCCTTCGTAAAATAGAAGTGATGTAATTTCTAACAAGTAAATGAAAACTCGTCTGCTAGTAGACAAAAATAAATGAACCCTGTCACCAGTTTTATGTGCGCTTAGATCGTATTAATCAAAAGTGAAGCGAAAACAATGTTATATATCAGGTGATGTTCAAAGTAAAAGTTACACACGACGAAAACTAATTCACTACTAGTAAGTATGAAGAGATGCAAGGAGTGACAATGTTAGTAATGGATATCTATTTCGTTAATGTACACAACACTTTGTTACACAAGCCAGTTAGTCTAAACGAAGCTCATATTTTTCTTAACATCTATTATGTACGTCTATTATGTTATTCTGATGTTCAAATTATTTTATACGAATTTTATTTCAGACAACGTGAATTTTTAATGCATGGCAGCGTGTTTTTGTAGTTGCTTAATCGCCAATCGCAGTAAATAGGACTAAGGTGTGTTGGTTTCGAGAATTTACTAAAATAATGACGACAAGAAAATATAAAAACTAAATACCAAGAATATGAATGCATTGATTTGTATTGAAGATTCAGAATTTAACGATCGAGAAAGCATATCAACGGTTACAATGATTGTATAATTAAATGAAGTATTCTAAGCATTAAAGTACAAGTAGTGCTCGATACAGACAGCAAGTAAAACAAAGCGAATCTTATCTCGAAAATAATCAGTAAGTAATTGACCCTCCTTAGATTTAAACAATTCAAAGTAACTACACTTTAATTTGATTACAAATATATAATTGACAAAAACTAATCAAAAACTTTTACAATAATTTTCTGTTTCGTCTACAGAAACATAATTTTCAAAATATGTTTTTATGACACTCCATTTAGTGTCTTCCACAATAGTCTAGCTAAAATCTGCAGATATACATTTTAATATTTCACTACTAAAGGTGCAAATATTTCTAAAATATATTATATATTTATAAACAGTATTCACTATATTGTGCCATATACAATGCACGCGTAACACACATGTACCTATGTATTATTAATTTACCGTAGTTACTTACACATAAAAACATTACTGTTAGACAGTATCACTTGCTATACACCAACCTTTATGTAATTAGCTAACTATTATATTATATCCTTTGGTGTCTATACGTAGTTCATACGCCAAGTTTGTTTATTATACAAAATTAAACGGTTAATTAAGCTGCAAAGTAAGATTCCTCACTTGTTGTATCCGTTGCGACGTGTTGGTCAACGGGCACGCACGAAGGAGCGTCACTCCTCGGTGTCGGCACTCGGCGCTTGAACTACTCACGATTTGTTGGACATAATCAAAATAAAATCAACGCACATACGCCATAACATTTTATACATCAGTTAACAATCATTATTGTCAGTTATAAATCTATTTTTATGAATTTTATATTTAAGTATAAATTCGCGTCTAGTAGTAGGCAGTTTTAAAACAATTATGTTTATAATTATATTCACTATTTAGTTCCCAACTGCTACGAGGTGTGGTGTTGTATCAGTACTAATAAATTATTCTACTGTCTACAATGAACATCTTATATATCATTGGATGGACTGTCACGTATTGTTCTCATTCGTCAATGGACATCAGCCAAACTTTATTAGCTTTTTATCTAATTCATCCGTCAGTGCTGGAACTTTCGTACATTCTAGGAACATACTTAGTAATACAAATGTATCTAATGTTTTTAAAACATGATCACTAATATTGATATGCAGATAATTAACTTCAAAATTCAAATTATTAAGGAATCTGGCATTGCAACCAGGACAAATACTTAATGTTTTTCTAAATAAGAAAGATTATCTCGATAATATGGCTTTAGTATGTATAAATATTAGCTCTTTACAATTAATTACAAAGATTGGTCGTCAGCACCACACCTCGTTGTGCAGCGTGGCGTCTACTAGCCGGCTGAGATGGATGGATCTAGCACATTCAGTAATTTGCTACACAGTTAGAATTAACGCTTACAGTTACATGATACGAGTACTACGGTAAAAATAGTCAAGGTTCTGCCAGACGGGTGGTCGAATAGCGCGTCTAGTTGGACAACCAGTCAACCACCCAGGTTACGCCTATATCTGGTCTGACAGACCCTTATTCACTCGTTGCTCAATGAACATGCAGTCGAAGCATTCTGCCACAGAAACTGAACATAGAGACACGACGTGTAACAAAATATGGTCGGCAACTCAAAGGAAAATGCAATATTTATGATACGAATTGTTTTTTTTTTTACAAATCCAGGTCTACCTATCAAATATCAGTGGTTAAGTCTAATAAGAGTCATTCTCTAAAATTATTATTTTATGCCTGAAACAAAACCATTATTCATCTCTAGAGCCCTTCTTTTGTTACACGTCACATACACAAATGATGGCATTCCAAAAACAGTCAAGTTAGTTCTAGCAAATTATACTTAAAATTAGTTACGAGTATCGATAGGAGTTTGCGAGAATATATCCAAACGTGCAAATAAATCAACGACCTCGTAGCTTATCGAATAGAAAATTCACTTAAAAACTGTCAGGAGTCTCACGCTATCACATAACCGATATCCGTAGCGGTTCGCATCGATATAGTCACATCGTCCGAAGAGTTTGGTAAAAAAGGGGGTATTGCGAAGACGTTTATTGCTTGTGGGTTAGGAGCGCAGTTGTGCGGGGCTAAGCACGAGTTCGCCGTCGGGTCCGCCGGCGAAGGAAACGTTGCGCGGGGGTGGTCGGCGGGCGGGGGCCCCGGCCAGTGCGCTGGCGGGCAGCGGCGGGGCCTGCGCGCTGGTGGGTAGCGGCGGGGCCTGCGCGCTGGCGGGTAGCGGCGGGGCCTGCGCGCCCGGCGCCGGCGACGGGGGCCCACTGAACGGCGCCGGCGCCTCCAGCCCCGGCGATACCGGCGCCGGGCCCGCCACCGGGCTGTGCTGCCCGCTCCGCTGCAACGCGCTTTGGTTGGACCCGCTTTGGCGTAACCCATTTGGCGAACTTGCGCCCTGATGCGCCGTGACCTGTAACAGCAGTTCAAAATAGTTAGATAGTTTTGGGGTCCATTAGGTTATCCATATTACTTTATGCTTAAGTTTGAAGTTGTTAGACTAACAGGGAAGCTAAGATCAAGTCCCATTTTCTCGAGAAACAAAAGTTAAAGAACATTGTTTCAGAAACTTTTGAGTTGCTAGTAACGTGATAAAGTTTCGTATTTATCGAAGGAAAAGTAAAATTTTGATTCCCTTGAATAAATTAAAATTATTTTATTTCACTTATACATTTAAGAAACGTCAGACGCTAGCTAACTGCACGGTTCCAATTGGTCGTTTCGGACATGAGCGGACAAGAGACTCCACGATTACTCTAATAAGGGGCTTTATTCTGAATGACTGCGAATTTGGGTCATGAAATCACCTGGTGTAGTGGTGGTGGGTGCAGCGAGGCGGTGCGGTACCGGCGCAGGCGTTCGTCCTCCTCGCCGCTGGACAGCGACGACACGTCGCAGGACGACGCGTCGAGGCGGCGCGCGGGGGAACACTGCGCAGGACCGGCGCGGGGTCCCGTCGCGCCCCCACCGCCGCCCCCCACGCTTCCCGCCAGCGGCATCTCCTCGCCCTCCCCGCACCCGGACAGTCTAGGAACAACAGCAACGTATGAATGGAATATTCAAAAAAGAGTATAATGTTGGGCTCAGCTTTAGCCTGGAAGCCTTTTGATCTCCTCCTCTTTAGCTTCAGTCAGTTAAAAGGGACATAGACATTCCCTTAGCAACGCCACATCAACAGATCCAGCATTGCTTGCATCCGATGGATTCCCGCGACTTTGTGTGGTCTGTTTGTCGCCAAAACTTCCTGATTGGGGGAGGTTACCTTCTGTTCTCCTTGTAGATGGTTCGCCGTCGACAGCAAGGCTTCGCAAATATGCAAAAGAGAATACGCAGCAGACAGCACGCGAGACCTGCCACGATGAGCGACGGACCCACCAGACGCAGGGCCGGAGTCTTGAAACCCTGGAAGTATTTTTTACCACTTTTTATCATTTGTTGTATTTAATACGATATTTCATTGCTAAAGAACTAAATTGAAGGAAAAATTACTGCAGCTTCGAACTCGTTGACTCATGCCAGTATAAATAAATAAATCAATTTAGCTTCTATTGAAAGTATTATTTGTTTTCTATGACAAAATCTCACCCGGGTATACACGGTTATATATCAAGCATTAAACCATGATGAACTCGCATTGTGTAGGATTTCCGTACAATGAGAGGCCACCTTATACTGGAAATTTATAGCTTAATATTTAGCCCTGTGTACGGTAGGTACCATCATCACTTTCAATGTCTACTATTTTTGTTTATGTAACACTACTGGCAATGTAACGTCTAAATGTTAGCAAGTTTGTGAACATCAATGGTATGTCTCAGGACAGTCTGTCTGTCTGTGGTACGGTGCCTATAACTCTATATCTATATATACTCTATATAGGTACTAGTAGGGAAGCGTAAGGCGTGCACCGCCGGGCGGCAAAATCGAATATGTATCGTTCCGCCCGGCGGTGCCCAATCATGCCGACCCAAAATAGTGTGTAGCAAGCACCCCTAACCAATATGAAAGCGGTAATTATCGTTTGGATTGTGGACTTAATTTGCCAATCATTGGGTAGGTATCTCTATCCTATCCTATACTTTTAAACGAGCAATATTTGTAGGTATATATATATATATATATGTCGCAGGCAGATTGTATGATTCGTCATTTTACAAACAGCGCCGTCCGTTTACAAACGCTGGTGGTTTTGCCAAATGCCTAAGGCAAATTGCCTAGTCACTTTATAATATGCCACAACATTTGATGGACAATTCAAACGCCGTATACAAAATGCCGCGGCAAATTGAGATATTTAGTTATCCGGCACGTAAAAAACGTAAGGTGTCCATGGAATCTGGTGCCGCAGTCCTCCGTTAGAAAATTGTCGAAAACTTTTGAACTGCAACAAACAATTTACAATTTAACGCATTATTTTTTGATAGTTTATAATCTAACAGAAATAATACCGACAAATTGTGAACTGGTATCAAATAACTTGCGTGGGACGTAACGCACCTTGCGCTAATACTAAATACCCTGCCTCGCTGCGAGCAACTTGGAAGTAGCGCTCGCCGGCCGCTGCCGCGGCACAGCTCGCATCGCTCGGCCGGCTTGCGCGCGGTTGGTCACAGTTCTAACCTAACATATTTCACCCAGTTAACAATTTTTCGATTGTTTATAATCTAACGGAAATAATACCGATAAATTATAAACTAACGGTTCTCAGAATTTTGCGGTAATAGAATAGGTACCTACCTGATTGCTGGAATTAAGTATGATTTGTCCAACTTAGTTTTATGATGGACACCCTACAATAACAATCAATGTCGAAATTATAACAATTGAACCAATTGCCAATTTGCCTTAGGCATTTTGCAAAACCGCCAGCGTTTGTAAACGGACGGCGCCGTTTGTAAATGACGAATCATACAATCTGCCTGCGACATATAATATATGTCGCAGGCAGATTGTATGATTCGTCGTTTTCGAGAACGTGATTAGGTACAAATATATTATATTTGTAATCACGTTCTCGAAAACGGCTCTAACGATTTCGATGAAAGTAGCAACATAGGGGTTTACGGAGGCCGAAAAATCAATCTAGCTAGGTCTCATATCTAGGAAAATTACTTAGTTTTCACTGTATTTTCATCCGAGCAGAGCTCGGTCGCCCAAAGTTTAGAACAAGATGGCTACCTTAGAATAATGACATGGCAGCATGGAATTAGTAAGTACTCTAAATGGAATTAGTATGAACTATCCTATACTATTTAAATGAGCATTCTCTATTTCCAACAGAGCAGAGCTCGGTCGCCCAGGTGCTGTATAATATAATCCAGCTGATTACATTGTAATATGGCATCGACATTCTTGAAAATTATTTCTATTTTCCTAAATAGGTGTAGGTGATAAAGTGATGGATATGATATTTAGTAGGTCTAAATATCATATCCATCACTTTATCACGGTTGCTAGTGCCATAAATATGAGACTTCGCAATGTGCACGGCAAATGGACATAAAAGGACGAATCTACGAGTGCCTGTCGACGTCTGCTATTGTCACTCGCGACACAAAAGACAACTTGCGCTCTTTTTGAAACTTTTATGCACCCTCTTGCAGCAACGTTGAAAGTTTATGATGATAAGCATTTTGTGTACTTTAATGGGAACACCAAATTTTGTGCAGATGTTTTGCGTTATCAAGCTGTCATATTATTTAATTTGAAGCCACTATTTGCTGTTTAAGTACTACACAACTCCAGCATGTGGATGGTCAGGTCTAGGTAACTACAATTTGCGGTAATCCACTTTTCACCCTTATGGCCTTATTAATAAGGTTGAAAAGTGGTTCACCGCCAGTGTCCGCGATGCTACATACTATACCCAAGCTGAGTTGAATGGAGTTGCCGGGCATGGTCTATCAATCCATCAGTAGGTAGGTAAGTAGGAACAGATTGAAAGCAGCCCACATCAGGCATTAAGCGTCTGACTTAAGAATGGAAGCCCCACTACGCGGTTCATGCCAAAATAGTCAGGAGAGCTCTAAATCAACAAACTACGTCTCAAAATTAAGACAAGTTGCAACTTACGCGTACCTTGTCGCCGGTGCCGACGAAGTAGACGACGAGGCCGAGCGCGAGCGTGCCGAGGCCTGCGTAGAGCAGCCGCGCGACGCCCCACGTGTCGCCGGGTTCCCGGTCCGCCTCGCCGTCCGACTCCGACGACGAACCGTACGAAGCGTCTCGCACCTGGAAATATTAAAAATCATTGGCTTAGTAAAGGACTATATACCAGTTTTTTTTTATGGAATCCATAACGCACATTATGAAATGATCATCGAGCTTTACGCTTGATTTTTTTTTGGAGACCTGCTTTTTTTTTATAATTTGGTCTTTGCAAAAACCTGCTGAACAACATTTACCATTTTAAGCTGACTAAATAACGTAGCTTTCTAGCGTCTACCTCTAGCATGAAAACGGATTACAATCCACATCCAGCCATAGAGCCGGACTCAGCCTTCATTGGCAGAGTATCATCTATTTCACCACCAAATACACTTCAGTAAGAAACTTGAAGACAGACTATGAAGGTAGTGTACACAGTGAGTAGCCCCTTTAAGTTCAGAAATAAGGGAAGGCTGCAAAGTTTTCGCCACGATGGATTTGAACTCGAAGCTCACCAATTTTCTTGCAATATAAAATAAGTTTTTCAATTTCAATTGCAATTTCCTTGCAAATAAGTACAACAGTATTATACCCGGTTGTTCCTGTGCCATTTGCCGGTCGGGTTCTTGCCTTGGCGCGCGCCGGGGTGGTCTCCGAGCACGGAACAGCGCCTCGCAGCGCCGCCTGCGCCCGCGCACCCTCCGCCGACCGACAGCGCCGCCGCCTCCGCCCAGGCAGCGCGCCCGGCCGCGCACTGCACAACACAACACAAAGAGGTAAACTTCAAAATTCAAATTCTAAGATAATTATCAAGTTTTGGAAAAAACAAACTCTATTTCATACAGGAAACATTGAAATTCCATTGCTATGCGCCAAGTTTGAAACATTTTAGATTTATGAAGGAAAATATTCAATTGAACCTCTGGAAACTTATTGACCTCCTATTGACGTACGCTTTTTTAAATGGATGATCCTCTTTTTATCTGTTTCTCACAGTTTGTGGTAGTTCTAACTTAACCCTTAACTTAACTTAGGCTATAACTGTGACCAAACGCGCGCCAGCCGAGCGAGCGAAGCAAGCAGTCAGCAGCCTTCGCATCCAATTTAGTCGCAGTTACTTAGCTATTTAGTATTTTTAGGACACCAAAATTGTAATTATTTGAGGTTCACAAAAAGAGGCGTATTCATTTGTTAGGAAAGCATTAAGGGAATTATTTGAGGTTCGATTAAATACATATCATTTATAAATGTATCCCCGCCAAAAAAGATTCAAGCCATGACATAGATTTGGCTTTGTACGCAATCGTTTTATTTGCATTTTTTTTGTAGTTAGTTATGGCAGCTCAATTGAAGATTTTAATGCACAGCAATTTCTTCCGTGCTGAATTCATCGCGTCAAGTATAGAACGCCCGCCGATGGTTTATTAGAGCATTTCGTTCTTCAGTTGCGGACAAGATATAGTATGTACTTATTCGCATAAAGAGGTGCAATTACCGGATCTCATTAACTTTTTGAAGCTTTCCTTTAGGTAGGAATATCGTGTAAAACAAAAATTCTCGTAACTGAATTACGGAGGCTTACCTATATCAAACATGTTTACAAACGTTCCGTTTTTTTTTTTTTTTTTTTTAAACAACTTACCTACGGCCACATATTGTCTAGTAAAACGAAAAGATAATAATTACACCCGATAGCAAAACCAATAAATACATTAGAAGTCAACCTTCCCTCGGTAAAAAATTGTTGATACAAGTCACGATTTCGATAAACAGAAAATGAGGACGTATAGGCAATAGCCAGTGGATTTGAGAGCATATTACACGGGGTATTGGGCCGCGGGCGATATATCATGTCGTGCACATAAGGAAACACTGACTGCAATAAAAACCCTCTAAAAGTGGCAATAAACAAGTCTTACAAACAGCGAAAGGAAGCTAAGAATCAAAGACTATTGATATATCAAACAAGTTATTCCAATGTCCCTCGCATAGTTGCGTCTTATTATTCGTAGCATTTTGATTTACGGAAGTGGATTACCCTTAATGACCTATATAATGAATATTTTACTCTTGTTTTATAAGCCCACACCACGCTTGTGTACCGGTAAAATCGTAACTATGCAAATCGTCCGTTTCTGGGTCAATAGAGGACGTAAATACTGAAATGATTGCGTCTAATAGTCGGCTTTACCGATCCTACTAAAACATATAGCGCGCGGCGATGTTTCCACGAGCCGTCACTTTTCAAACACGGCAATTTGTCGATGCGGTAACAAATAGCGCAAATAATAATATTTTACGCGTTTGTTTTAAGTTATCTACCAGGGTTTTAATAATAGACTGAATCAATCAAACTTTTGATTGATATACTTATGACTAGAGCTCAGGAACTCAGGTTCGTCAGCGTCACCAAACATCAGTATGCACCTGGGTGCAAAGTCTATATTTTCAAATCTAACAGAACAGTGCACTGCTCGGTACTTACGTGGAATAATATGGGTTTTGGGCGTTTCATTGAATAAAAAATGAAGAAAAACATGCGCGATAATAGAGTCTTATTCCCAGCGACATCGAAGCTCCCATTATGTTAATATGAAGTTCTTTTTGCAAATTATTACAACTTGATTTATGTGGACAAAAATGTTATTACACGGTGGGCGCGGCACACGCCACCTCGTCATGCGAGTGGCTTAAATGTTTTAAAATTATACTGAATTTCATATTATACGGTGGTTGGCTACGTGAGAACTGCGGGTGCTTATTATCTTTTACAAACATATAATTTATTTGCAATGATTCTGTCGTCGGGTACTTTAGGTAAAAAATTTAAGGAGCTATTATAACTTGGACATATATAAACAATTTTCTGGAAATAAAACTTTTGTTGAATATTATGCTTCTAGGACGATATCATGTACGTATATCCAAAAAAGCCAGCTTACGCAAGTTGCATTTTGTTTTTTCTGCATTCTGTAACCATTTTGCACCTAAGTCCTCAATTGATCATTTATTACAAGCCTTCATGTAAAAAGGGTGTTCCTTAACCCAAGTCCCTATACCTACAACAATTTTGGAATATTTACAAGTATCAAAAACTAATTTAAACAAAAGAATGTTAATCTCCACGGTCATAACTACAAGCTTTATCACATTTTCCAACAACGCGAATTTTTCAAAGCAATTAAGAGGGAAAATGTTTAATATACCCAGGTATTTGGGTCACACACCTACATATACCTTCTCGTTGCTTCGAGGGTAAAACGTGTGTGTTTAAATGTGTAAATTTACCCTTAACCTAGGCTATTTGTAATATTCATGTTTGACACGTGGGTATTATGGCTAACCCGGCTACTAGAGCCGGCTACTAGTAGAACTACCATTAATATCTGTTATCAAAGTTTAAAAGAAAATCTGAGGTTGATTTAGTTTTAGAAAATAATGGGTGAATTTGAGGTGTGCATATAAATTAAGGTACGACAGTTTCCATTCTCAACTAAAGATTCCATAAAGAGATAAATTACTTAGATACATTTTTTCACGGTCATATTGGAATGATGACGATGATGATCAGATCTTTATAGAATTCTGTTAACATAATTATTGTGGAGTATAATGTCTCGATGTCATCGAACGACCATCTGTACCTATGCATTCTGACAGCTAACACGCATGAATACTTGTTCAAGCAGTAAGTGCTTTGGCATCAGCAACCTTGGCAAACGCCGCACTGCGATTTAATTTGCCGCCGTCTGACGCAGAGTTGAATTCCGAACGAAAACTTTTCACGTCGAGCGCCTTGGCGCCATCTTTAACTTCACTTTGCCGGCGACGATCTTTGTAACAGAACTACCTATTGCACAATGATTATTATTTTGTAGTAATTACTTTTCAAATACAAGAAATTCAAATTACCAAGCACGTATCTTTATTGGAGAGACCCGCAGCTTGCCCGATTACAAGAAGTACAAACATATTGGCCCCTCAGAGCCGGATCCAGTCCAACCTAAGGAAAACGCGCATAGAAGGTACGGCCAGCCATCCCAATTCTACCTCCCGTCCTCCTTGTCCTCTGTGTAATACCGTGCAATAAACTGATTTCAGCAGTTGTTAGCTGTTAAGTAACCTGGTTCTTGTTTGCTTGCTCAACTCCGTGATCACGAAGCATCGGTGCTAAGCGCAGTGCATCAGCATCACCTTCACATTCATTCCGGAAACCGTGAGTACTCCATCCTCCTTATTGTTCGTCAAAATGAGCGAGGAAAAGGAATTAGTTAAAAAACGTGCCATAGTGAAAGGTCGCCTCACTAGGTTTTCGAATTATTTGTCTAGTATTGAAGGTGAAAGTCTATCTGATCAAAAACGCATCGATCTTAAGTTACGGATTCAGGGAGCTACCAGCTTGTACAATGAGTTTAATGCCATTCAAAATAACCTTGAGGAATCAGTTTCTGACTTAGATGAGCAGTTAACGCAGAGAGAATTATTTGAAAATAGCTATTACACAGCGTTGTCGCAAGCCGAGCACTTATTAAATCAGAGCCAGGGTAGTGCCAGTTCCAATGCAGGCAGTCACCGAGCAAAGTCAATTAAATTACCAATTATTTCTATGCCTACTTTTGATGGTTCATACGAGCAATGGTTAGAGTTCAGAGATTCATTTACATCTTTAGTGCATACCTGTACCGAAATTAGTAGCATAGAAAAATATCATTATTTAAAATCATCGCTCAAAGGAAGTGCAGCATTAGTTATAGAATCAGTTGAGTTTTCAAGCGATACTTATGAAGTTGCTTGGGAATTACTTCTCAATCGTTACAATAACAGCAGATTGTTAGTGCATAATCATGTAAAGTCATTGTTCACTATGCAGAGTATAAATAAAGAATCACCTGTACTAATAAGAAAATTAATAGACACTGTTTTAAAGAATCTACGCGCATTAAAGTTACTCAATGAGCCCACTGACACATGGGACACATTAGTTATCTACATAATAGAATCTAAGCTAGATCAAATAACAGAAAGAGAATGGGAACAGTACAAAGGGACATTATTTTCTGAAAGTAGTGATTCAAAGAAAAAACTCACAGTGAATGAATTAGTAAAGTTCTTAAAACTCCGGGCAGACATGTTGGAAACACTGCATGCATCACATAATAAGGTTAACAGTGATGGCAAAAACCAAAATAATAACACACAAAGTCAGTCTAAAATTCACTGTAATGTTTCCACCAATAAGCCACAGGACCAATCTATGCGTAACCATAATAAGAGATTTTGTTTGCTATGTAATACACGTCATTCACTTTATTCATGTCATAAATTCATTGAATATGATTTAGAAACTAAACTTAAACTTATTAATGACAATAAACTGTGTATGAATTGTTTACGTTCGGGTCATACATTAGAGAACTGTAGGTTTGGACCGTGTAGAAAGTGTAACCAAAAACATAACTCCTTGATTCATACAGATAACAACAATAACTTTTCGAGTGATGTTAATGAGTCTGTTTCACTTCATGAATCGAATCTTAAAACGAATGAGGTGTCGCCGGCTCTAGCGAACACTGGGAAAGCACCCCTCTCTTCGCCTGTTACACCCTGCTCGGCCTCTGGTTCCACGTCAAACAATATGATATCTACAATCCAAGCAAACAAAGTTCACGTACAATGCACTCAATCAGCTGTTATGAAACCGGTTTTATTGTCGACTGCCTTAGTTGAGATTTTAGATAATAGTAACGATTATCATTTAGTGCGAGCACTTCTTGACAGCGGTAGTGAGCGATGTTTTATAACAAAATCATTATGCGATTTAATAAATGCGCCAGTAATACAGTCCACTCAAGAGATACGAGGTGTTGGTAACTCTGTCACACAATCTACGCAAATGTGTGATGTTGAGATTAAATCGCGGACCAACCCTGGATACACTACGCGTTTACAATGTTTTGTTTTACCTAACATTACATCGGCGTTGCCTGCAATGCCAAAACAATGCGCACAGTTTAATATTCCCGATGATATTAAATTGGCAGATCCGCAATTTTATGAATCTCAAAATATTGATTTATTAATAGGCGCAGACAAATTCTGGGATTTAATAAATAACAAGAAAATAAGGTTACCGAATGGACCTTTCTTATTAGATTCAAAATTAGGTTGGATAATAAGCGGACCTATTTCTAATTTTACGCGTCATGAAAGGTACATTCAGTGTAACTTCTCGCAATCAATTGATTTGCAGTTAAGATCGTTCTGGGAGCTTGAGGAGACTTCCATGCGTCGGGATATGCGCACGGATGAGGAACGTGCCTGTGAAATACATTTCGTCGATAACACTAAGCGCAATAACGACGGCAGGTTTAGTGTTCGCATTCCTTTTAAACAAAGCCCCGACACATTAGGCGAAAGTTACTCGCAAGCAGAACGTAGGTTATTAGCCCTTGAAAAACGTTTACTACGTAATCCTGATTATAAAAAGCTCTATAGCGACTTCATTCATGAGTACATTCGCTTAGGTCACATGAGTCGCGTTGACACCTATGGGACACCTCATTACATTCTACCGCATCACGGCGTGTTTCGCGAACATAGCACGACCACCAAGTTGCGTGTCGTGTTCGATGCAAGTGCTGCCACTAACAATAATATATCACTAAACCAATTGCAAATGATAGGCCCGCCAATACAAGGCGATCTGATGGCCATCTTACTACGGTTTAGGCAGCACACGTACACGGCATGCGCAGATGTCGAGAAGATGTACAGACAATGTTTAGTTCATGAAGATCAACGTGACCTTCAACTTATCTTGTGGCGTGATGATCCGTCGGAGCCCATCGGTGTTTATCGGTTAAATACAGTCACATACGGGACCGCATCTGCACCGTTTCTAAGTTGCAGGTGCCTTAAACAGTTAGCGGCTGACTCCACGGATCCTGACGTCATAAGAATTATTAACCAGGATTTTTACGTCGACGATATGATAACAGGGAATGATAACAAAGAAAGTTTGTTAAATAGTTGTCGAAATGTAGCTAACGTTTTACAAACGGGTTGTTTTCCACTACGCAAGTGGATGTTTAATTTTAATTTAGATAATACAGGAAATAATGCGTCTGAATTATTTAAAGAATTAGCACTAGGCGAAAACGTGCATTCGAAAACTTTAGGTATAAGTTGGTATAATATTAGTGACGAATTTCATTTTAATTCGCAGTTTGAAAACGCTAATAACCAATTAATTACAAAGCGTTATATTATGTCAAAGATTTCTCAAATATTTGACCCTTTAGGTTTATTGAGCCCTATGATAATTAAGGCTAAAATTTTATTACAGAAATTATGGCTCTTGAAAATAGGCTGGGACGATGAACTCCCTCGTGATGTCGTGCAAACTTGGGAGCGCTTCGCGAGTTCTCTGCCTATTCTCAAAGAAATACGCGTGCGGCGACACGTCGTAGGCAAGGAGCCTGCGCGTATAGAATTACATATCTTTACAGATGCCTCCGAATCCGCGTATGGGGCCTGTATTTATGTGCGCACAATTAGTCATGATTTAAGCGTTACTGTTAGGTTATATTGTTCAAAGGGAAAGGTCGCACCTTTAAATCCTGTTAGCATTCCGAGGCTTGAATTATGCGGAGCATTGTTAGGTGCTAGGCTGTTTAGTAAGGTACGCGAATCGCTTAACTGTCACTTTGATAATATAATTTTTTGGTGTGACTCCACTGTTGTACTGGGCTGGCTGCACATGGCACCTAATTTATTAAAAACGTTCGTCCAAAACAGGGCAGCTGAGATTCATGAATTAACTAAAGAACTTCCTTGGTGTCATGTGAGTGGTAAAGACAATCCAGCAGACTTAGTTTCCCGTGGAGTCAGGCTAGAAGATCTTAAATCTAATAATTTATGGTGGGAAGGGCCAGCGTTCCTTCATGATCCTAACTTTAATTGTGATCAAGCTATATCGACAATTACTGACATTACTCAGGCTGAGTTGCCCGAGACAAAACCTGTAAAAGCTGTTCAATTATTTCTTAGCACAACAGAAACATCAGTATTTCCCTTTGAGAGATTTTCCCAATACAATCGTATGAAACGCGCATGTGCGTATGTATTGCGTTTTATTCACAACATACACCATAGAAATGATGTCTATCGTGGACCTCTTACTGTAGTTGAATTAAGAGAAGCAGACGTTACATTAATAAGGTTGAGTCAGCAACAGTCTTTTGCAGACGAATATAAATTATTATTAAATAGCCAAAGTCTAAAAGGTAAGCATAGTTTGAGTAAGTTAAACCTATTTATTGATGCTGATAAAACTTTACGAGTTGGAGGAAGATTAAAGGGCTCATCTGATTTTAGTTTTAATAAAAAACATCCTTATTTAATCTCATCAAAACATTGGTTTTCAGTATTACTGTTCCGTATCGAGCACAAACGCCTGCAGCACGCTGCTCCACAAGCGCTGCTATACAATATACGCGAGACGCACTGGCCTATAGGGGGCAGGAATCTGGCCAAGCGCACTGTACATGACTGCGTTACTTGTGCACGATTGAGAGGTAAATCCTTATCACCTATTATGGGGAATTTGCCGCAGGAGAGAATCACTCCTGGTTTTCCATTTTTACGTAGTGGTGTGGACTACGCTGGTCCAGTGCTCGTCTTGAACCGCAAAGGCAGGGGCTCAAAATTACTGAAAGGCTATATATGCTTATTTGTTTGCTTAGTGACTCGTGCAATACATTTGGAACTGGTTAGTGACCTTAGTTCTGAAGCTTATTTACTTGCGTTAAAGAGATTTATTTCTCGGCGTGGCAAACCTGCTGAAATTATATCCGATAATGGTAGGAATTTTGTAGGTCTTGCCAATGAATTTTCTAAAATTTTATCAAATTGTTCTGCAGATTTAATTGATTATGCGACTAGTCAGGACATTAAGTTTTCTTTTATCCCACCGTATGCGCCTCATTTTGGTGGACTTTGGGAGGCTGGAGTAAAATCATGCAAGCATCACTTGTCACGCGTAGTCGGTAATGCACACTTGACGTTTGAAGAGTTTAGCACGGTTTTATATCAGGTTGAAGCCATCCTCAATTCCCGTCCTATTAGTCCCATGTCAACAGATCCTAATGATTTCCTTCCTTTGAGTCCGGCCCATTTTTTGGTTGGTCGTCTCCTGACAGCGCCTGCAACTGAACAGCTGACTGAAGTTCCTGCTCATCGACTAACACGCTACCAACGACTAGAGCAGATCAGACAACATTTTTGGTCTCGATGGAGCAAGGAGTATATCTCAGAAATGCAAATAAGAACAAAATGGAAGGAGAACAAGGCTAATCTTAAGCCTAACACTCTAGTGGTCATCAAAGAAGACAACACTCCGCCACTGAAATGGAAATTAGGACGCATCATAGCCACATTGCCAGGAAAGGATGGGGTGTCCCGAGTAGCTGATATCCAAACTTCTAGTGGGATCATCAGACGCGCATTTCCTCGGATTTGTCCTCTGTTTGATGAAAATGATGACAAGATGTTGGACGCGAGTGCTTCCAAGGCCGGGGGCATGTTCAAGCAGTAAGTGCTTTGGCATCAGCAACCTTGGCAAACGCCGCACTGCGATTTAATTTGCCGCCGTCTGACGCAGAGTTGAATTCCGAACGAAAACTTTTCACGTCGAGCGCCTTGGCGCCATCTTTAACTTCACTTTGCCGGCGACGATCTTTGTAACAGAACTACCTATTGCACAATGATTATTATTTTGTAGTAATTACTTTTCAAATACAAGAAATTCAAATTACCAAGCACGTATCTTTATTGGAGAGACCCGCAGCTTGCCCGATTACAAGAAGTACAAACAATACTGATTCAGTCACTCATGATGACTGCATCGTGTATCTCAATTGTAGGTATGTTGTGGTATTGATACATATACAGCCCGTGGGTGAGGTATAGGACATTGACCTCCCCGTCAATGTAGGGGGGCAGCTAATAGGTCAAGCGGTTTGATTTATCCACCTTATCACTGCGACTCGCTGATGGGTCACTGTAATACGTCTTCGATAGGTAGGCTTACATAAGTCTCTTGTGTTATATGTTAGTTTGGATATAAAAGTTTTTTTTTAAGCTACAGTCGGTTCAGCTCTAGTCTAAAGATATGACAGTAATCAAAATTCAATAAGGCGCCAACCAGCCGCCTTAATGTGATAAATTATTATTGAAAATGTCTTTGAAAATCAATTTTAGGTTTCTCAAATACATTTTTTTACCTCATATTTTGCATCTTGGTGATCTTTATTTTCATTGCTATATGGTTGCTGTTAGGGGTATAATAACTGAGGACTGTATGTTTAAAGATACGAATCAAAGAAAGAAAGTTTGTCCTACCTTACGGACAAGGCTTTCCTGAAATAAATGTATAAATTGCCAGGTGTGGCCCAGTGGTATCGGCCCTGACCCACTGCTCTCAAAACGGTGAAGGAAAACAAAGTGAGGAAACCAGCATGTCCTAGAATCAAAAATTCGAAGACATGTGGCATCTACCAACCCGCGCTGGACCCGCGTGGTGGGTTACAGCCCACTCCCTCTCGAAGAGAGGAAGTTCAGCAGTGGGAACATCATCGGCTGATATGCTTATGCAGGGTACTGCCAGGACAAATACATATAATGCAATCCGACTGATATGAATTTACCTTTAAACGAATGTTTTATAACAAAACTATTTGTAAAACAACAGCCGCAATACTGACTGGGAAACAATTCTGGATTGTTTGTTTCAGTTAAAACTCGCCCACGTGTACTGCCTGTTATTTCGATTGTTTTGCAACTCGTCTTGTAATTGTAACAACAAGCTTTGCTCGTTGCCAGTTATCATTGGATTTGAAAAAGAATTAAAAGTTGTTTGGCTTAAAAGAACGTGATTTTGGTTTATTATTAATAATCATTGGCCAAAACCACAGAATAATACATATGGGTCACTCCACAAAATCATTTAAATAAAAAGTGACTCTTGCTACGCCACAATAAAATGCAATTCAATTCGCACAGCGCTAATTACCTACAGTTATATTCACGTAGAAGTTGCCTCTTTTTCAATCGCGTAACTCTTAGATCTTCTGACTACGTTACACTCACGAAATTGACCCAGCAAGACGGGCCCGCCGCGTACTTCTAGCTTCATACCTGAACTGCGGAATGTCCCATCTGTTTTCATTTATGCCAAAATTAACTTTTTAATTATCTTTGTCTATTAGAAGAGTAACCCCCGAACACCTAAGTTTATAATTCCTTCTGTAGATATAATAGCTACATCTTCAAGTGACAGACACAGCAAGGGTCTTAGCGGCAACTTGAGGACGAGTTGCATTTGCTTAACCTCTGTCAAAAAGGCATGAAACAATACAATGCAAATGAATTCTCAATTTATTCTTATTGTGCAAAACGATCATGGCAAGTCCTGTCTACGCCTGCCACAGTTTAATTTATCACCGAGAAGCCGCAGACGATTGCATCAAGTAATAAATTAACTTCCTTCACTCGACGTTTCCAGCAGGACGTTGAAAATATTCTGTTTTTCTTTCATAGTGTCGCATGCACGCCAAAACATTTCCATATTTTAAATAAACGTACAACAATGTAAAATTCGCGTTCGCAAAAAATGTAGCTTGTGTTATAAATCAAGTGTTGCATTTTCGTTTCGTAAAGAAGTAATAAAATTATGATAAATACGGTTTTTATTATATCGTTGCGAATTCATTGACTCAACAAACCTACATCATAAATTCAATGTTTTGACGTTTAGGAGTTGCAATAAACATTCTCGTTTTCGTTTACCGGTTTTATTCCATCCTTTCATAAATATTTTTGTAAAAGAATTTAGCTTTTTTATTCGTATTCATATTTCGTAATTCGTACTGAATAGAAAAGTTTTGTTTGGAGTTTATTCCCAAACCCCACCCCGCGGTTTCACCCGCATAAGTCTTGATCCGTGCGAATATCGGGATAAAAGATACCCTATGTCCTTCTCCAGGTCATGGTCTACCCATGTGCCAAATTTCATCCAAATCTGTTCAACCGTTTTATCGTGACAGCGTAACAAACAAACTCACTTTCTCATTTATGATTGATATAAAATGTTTTATGGTCTGTAACTCATAATAATATAAGTAGATATAAAATGGCTCGTAAAATAAATTATAACTTAATAAAATAACCAGTCAAATTAGGTATGTACTCGTATATAAACAATACTGGAGCAAGTACCTACATTTTTTGTGCCCCAGAATGACCCTTTAAAATCCGCTCTCTGTTCCCAGTTCAAACAGTCCTAATTATCTGTTAAAATTGAAGTGCTTTCTTTTGTTATTCCAACAACTTCTTGTATTTATGCCTGCCTAAGCATCGTATCTTGAGGAGCCCTTAAATTTATGCGATTGTCAACAAAAATCGCAGTGCCATCTTTCCGTTGGCTGAAAGTTTAAGTTTAAGAACGTCAGCAATTTTACTGATATGTAGTAGATTTCTTACAAATGGTTTTACAGCTGTTTCCAACAATCTCAAGATGCATGGATTAGTAGAATATCAAAATGCAAACATGATGCTTGGTTTTAGCTCTGGGACGCCGTAAGTCCAAGGCCTGTGGCCTACATAAAATTCGACATAAACAAGTCCAAAACATAAACACATCTATGTGATCTAGTCCTTAATGACTTTATCATTTAGTTTCACTTAAAAATGTAACAAATTCTCAACAAAATAATGTACAAAAAATATATATTTCGCGAGCATGTCGACACGGTTTTCGTTGCGGTTATCGCCGTTGTACTTAGTTAAACCACGGTTCATAATTTTCAAGCAGATTAGCATTCACGTAAATGAAACATGCTATGAACTTACAATTAGATTTTAGGGTTCAATAAACTTATTAGAATACCCTTTTTTTTTTTTGAGGATGGGATATCATCAAATTACTTCTCCCGCTCTGGGCAGAGCGAGAGGGTGTGACTTTTACTGACTAAAACCCACCCGTGTTCCTTCCGTTGCCTGTGTGCCGGGACCGCGATATCCCTTTCGGACAAACCCGCAACCCCAGCAGGCATTGGTCTTTCGACCCCGTCGGTTGGTGCTGACATCTCTTTGAGGCGCGCGTGGAACACAACGCGCCGTCGACACGGGCCTGGTCCTTATCGGACGGCGAGCTGCCCATTACTCACCGTCCGCTATTAGAATACCCTAAATATTTCTTCCCGGGAATGAATTTTAATTGTTGTTAATTGTTAATTTTATTTGGCTAAATGCTACAGAATTTTCTAATAAAACCCTACTATATACCTATTCCATTATTATGCTTGACTTTACTAAGATTTTTTTATTTTTATTAATTATTTAAAATAACATAAACAAATCTCACAAACTATTGGTTCGTAGCACCGTAGCAGGTCGTAGCGCATTTCAAACATAAATATTTGCTACGCTTTCGCTACGATTACGGTCGTAGCGAGTCACCGCTACAGCTCGCTTCCTCTACGTAAAAGTCAGGTCAAAGGCAGGAAAAGGAAACGATGTAACTACCGACTGGTGAAGAAAAACTTGATTCATGTTTTAATAGCTCTGATTTTACTGAAGAAGTTTCGTTGTTTTGAATGTTTTATGACCTTTATTAAATGTTATACCTAGTTAATTTATTGGCCATTAAAATTACTTCATGCTACGTTAGTTAAAATATTTGTGTGTTTATATTTTACTGGTGGTAATATATTCTTTTGACCTTTTACCTCTAGTGATACAAAATTAGAATTCGAAATCTTTGACACGGAAAGCGAGTATGCTAATGAACCTGCCTACACATAGCTTTGCTTTAAAAAATCACGACGCGAAAATTTAGTTTCCAACTTTACTATGCATATTGAAGTTGCGAAATGTCACAGTTAAAGTCCAACGCGTAAATAAGTTGGGTTTCCGAAATTTAAGGGACAAGGATCCTTAATTCTTAATTCAGTATTCGAAGGCCGGGTGAAACTGACATACGATACGACAAGAAAGGATGGTGATCAAACTGGGCCATAAAGGCCAGAAATCGCCATAACGCAGTGGGCAAATATAGTGATCAATTACCAAACCCATGCCGTAGGTCAATGAAATTCTGACTATATTATCGAGTTTTATATTGGTGTGTGATATGACATAGGTATATATTCTATTATATGCTTCAGCTTCCTATATATACCTCATGTAATATTACGAGCACATTTTGAAACTGCTATCTTTGAATGAAACCCTTATTTTTCAAAGGGAGCTAGTTCCGAGGTTCCCAGGCCCAGCCATTGCTATGATTGCTAGTATTCTCTACTTAAAAAATCTTTAATTCATACAACGTGTAGTCTAAACCGCTGGGTCTCGAAACATTTAATTTTGCACAAGGGTTCCTTATACGAGTATTACGAAAGTGCTAAGGAAGGATTTTTGAAAATTCATCCCCTAAAGGGGTTAAATAGAAGATGATGAAGATGAAGTTTATACAGAACTTCGTAATTTTTGCCGTTGGGA
Organism: Agrochola lota; assembly: GCA_947364205.1. Classification (NCBI taxonomy): domain Eukaryota; kingdom Metazoa; phylum Arthropoda; class Insecta; order Lepidoptera; family Noctuidae; genus Agrochola; species Agrochola lota. The sequence continues at coordinate 6,766,461 of OX376223.1, read as the reverse complement.
AATACCATCGGGCACACGGCTTGTAAATAATAACTTATCAAATTCGACGAACAACAACGCAGTTGCGTATAAATTCAGTTTGAATACCGTGCAGCCTTCCGCTTCTGACCACATGATTGTTTATTCGAGCTCAAAGATCAAACATGCTCGATGACCGAAAACGTCGAGAACACCACATTTTGAATGTTTAGGCCCATTCAACCAAATGCTCTGCATAACGCGCCACTGATAATTTTCGCTTTGTGAATTTGTGACCTCCGAAATATTGTATGATGGGTTTAAACGAAGATACATTTTTCATTGACGGGAATGTTTGTTATTAAATAATTAATTAAATAGTTTATTGAGTAAACAATTAAAAATGGGTACCGAAAAAATGTATATAAATTTTATTGTACACCACAAAAATACATAAAAAATAATAATTAAACACTACAAAATATACAATTGGCAAATATACATAAGCAGGTAAGGATTTCTAAAAGGATTATTTTGGATAATTTGACCACAAGTTTTTTATCCGTATCCAAAATATCAATATACTTATAATATTATAAAAACTCTGCATAATTTTCACAATGGCAAAAGTTATTCTTGGTACTCCTAACAACTAAAGTCTTTATATATACGAGTATATATGCTATTCAAAAACCCGATCATTACAATATCACCAGCGGCGACGGAACTCAAGCGACAAAACGCATAGCGAGACGAGAAAATATGCCCAGATTTTTCTACTGATATTTCTGTACGCGAGACTGACTATAGATGGGGAGTGTTCCTATATTTCAGGTACTTAGGTATTTTTGTAGAGGAAAGGTTACGATTTCACGTCAGTGACATTTAGGCGGTGACGCAGGCAAGCACGGCAAGCTTTGCGAATTGTATCGGGGTAGGATCGATAACCGTAAACCTGCGACAGCTTACACACATTTGTATGAAAGTGTGTCTGTTCTTCTTTCTGCTTTTTATTTTAACTTTATTAACTTTATTTTAATTTTATTGCAGAGAGGCGAGAGAACGTTATAAGGTTTTAAAACATCATCTTGAAAAAATGCCGTTACAGTTTATATTTTTATTTTTTTATTAAAAATGGTGATAGTATATGTAGGTACTCTGTAAACTAAACCTAGTTAGCCCATCTGTGAAACTTATTGGAGTAGGTACCTTTGACCTGCCATACCTTCAAACTCGAGAGACACACGCAGATACGATTTGTCCCCTATTTTAACGATTTAGATAGAATAACGATGATTTTATATTTATTGACCTGTAAACCAACCCCAAAATAATAAATGCCGATCAATCAAATTCCTTAAACAGTATTCATAGGGTTGCAGTATTAACAGGGCTATTTTTTTTGTCCGCCTGGTAGATTATTAAAAAATATTGGACATGTATTTTTTTTTTTTTACGTAATCAAAAGATAACGGCTATACATTGAGTTAAAATTTGGCATGACGTCACGCCTTAGTAGATTTTATATTGAGTTGTAACGTTGCGATCCCCCACTCCCCAACTTTAATGCGGTTTATCTAAGTAATTTTTTATTAATATGATAAAGCAAAACATACATGTCTAATATCATTTTATTGTCTGACTGAAGGACTAAATAGTTTTTTTTTTTTTACCCAGGCATCATCCCTATTATAATGTAAACCCAACAGTCAGGACTTAAGCATCGTCTGAGCGATTAATTTGTGTAATCTCCACCACAGTTTCAATTTGCAATAATGAATGCATGTCTAAATTAGGTACATAATTACTATTTACCTAACATTAACTTGATTTTTGGATTTAAGGATACGTTTTATTCGTGAACATGTACGTAAAAAGAAAAAAAGATATTTATTTTGTCACAGAAACCTTCGATTAATCGAAGACAGAAACACGTAAAAGTATAGAAATGCGAAAAAGAAACCGTCGTTCAATTTACCCTTTTGCAGTTTTCAAAAGTAATTGCTTGAAAAATGCCTTTTTTTTAACGTATCAGAACACCCAGTACTCAGGTGAGCAATGAAAGCCTATTGGTGTGACCGTCGCACTGCCAAGTCTTAGGTAACGAGTTCGAACCCAAGGCACGCACCTCTGACTTTTCGGATTCATGTGCGTATTATATAATTATCACTTGCTTCATAAACGGTGGAGAAAAACATCGTGATGAAACCGGAATGCCTGGGAGATATTTCTCGACGGCATGTGAAGTCAAGTCAGAGGCCCATGGGCAGCTTTAAAACTCTGACACCAGGTTAGTCACTAACCACACGAAAAGAAGAAGACCCAATACTCATTCAGCCTACCTAGATGGCTGACCTGAAAAGCTTATCAGTCATCTTCAACTCATCAGCCTATTTAGCTGGTGAGTGCAAAATAAAATCGATATTCGAAATCCCGAAATTCACACGTAAGGTATTACATCCGGCCGTCGAGAGAAAGCGTTCTTGTCACCTGTCAGTTTCATAATAACAAATATGTGTGTTTTTCGAATTTGATCCTTATTAATACTAGAAACTGTCCAACTGACAGATGTCAGGATCGAATTCTCTCGACGGCTGGCCTGTAGTTTGCAAGTATGTTGCAACACCTTTTACACGAAAGATTCAAAAACTTACCCACGTGCTTTCAAGCTATAGCAACACTTGGACTTTCGTGTTTTATTACGTGTCAAAGATAAGGGTTTACGATAACGTTTGCATAAGTTTAGCCTCATGATAAACTATGTAACATCAAGAGAAAACATTTTACAGAAATATATTTCAGAGATATTGCGGTTGTTGCAAATATATAGGTACTTTTGGAACAGACCATATAATATGGTCTGGTATGGCCTATCTGAAAAAAGTATAAACAAACTCGACGCCAAGCTAGCAACTAGACGTAGAAATTAAATACCCCAGAATAGTGTCAAGTACTTTTTAATGATATCCCAAAACACGGTCAAGATATTCAGTAAGGAGCAGTTTAGACTTGGTTGCCGAGGATGAAAATTTTCGAGCTCGCTTCGCCCGCTACAATCTCCATTCTCAAACTTTCTGCATAAGTTGACACAAAACTCCTATTTACGCACGGCTTTAAAAAAAACCCTTACCCTTACACAACGTGGTATGCTAAAATTTTCGAGGTCGCTTCGGTCGCTCTTGAATGCTATATTTTATTTTTCTAAGTCTCATAAACTTTTCTGCATAAGTTGACAAAGTAACTCCTATTTCCGTAAGGATGTTCAATAGAAACCTTACCGGGAATACCGAGACGAGGAGCAAAACATTTCGAGCTCGCCTTGCTCGCTCCCGCATCCTACATTCTTGCTTTTCGTAAATAGCCTATTGAGGAGATGAAAGTTCACCTCCCTGAAAAAAAAAATCCTACCGGTTGCGAAGCACGTAGATTATAATTACGCACGTCATACTTGTTTTTTGTTGTCATTTATATTTTTTTGCAACATTTTACTAGAAATACGTACATTAACTGAGAAGAAAAAAGAGGGCCGGAAGAGGCCCTCTTTTTGTTTTGCCGCCCTGGGCTCCCAACAAGCTTAGTCCGTCACTTATTGGAGCCTGTCCTGGCTGGACCCCGACTATGTCCCCCTAACTCGAAGGCTGGATCCGCCCTTGGACTCGTGCGTCTGTTACTACTTAGCGACGGACCTCTCAAAGCAAACTATACGTGTTCCTGTAATATTTTACCGATTCAAATCGTTCCTTGGTAGTTGAAAGCGCAGAAATCATTGAACGTGCCTCGTCTATTATGGAGAATGTAAAACGGCTAGTAATGCCCGCATTATGTATGCAAACGAATGGATATCGCTCCCGATCGACCTGACTCTTCAGGTCACTGGTATTTATTGTGTGCACTGCGAGGGAGTTTACTTTGCTTTGATCTGCCAACGTAAACATCTATCATTCTCTACGTATAAACTTTTAACTATGAAATACAACTCCAGAGAGAACTTTTAAAAATATGAAGCTCATTTTACGTTTGACCTATCCCAAGGTAGGTAATAAATCTATTATATTCGCGGAGCTCGAGACTCGGTTATTCTGATGATATATATTCAATTTGTGAAAGTCGTTTCAATTTACAAATGTGAAGTTATTAATTTTGACATGCCGTACCTTATTGCGATTTTTGTTTCTGCGGACTGTTTCTTAATTTGGTCTTCTTTACGTAAATCATAGAAATAATAATAAAACCTCTAGTGGCTAAACAGAATATAACCAGAATTTGGCTAACGAAAAACCTCACTGCAATTCTGCACTTGTAATTAATTTTTTCATTATTAAAACCTCAGCGTTAGTCTTTTCTCTATCCGAACTTATGAATAGCAGGTACATAATTGTTTCAGCAATTTCCAGTAATTAAATTATTGTCAACGTAACATAAATTGAAAACCGTTAAAACTCTTAAATGAGCTCTCACTTGTACATTACAGGGCGTTTCGCGTCATCGGTTAGTAATTTGATTGATGAGAGCGCACCGCAGTCGGCGAGTCGTGATGTAACCGGCAGTTGTACACAATGACCGGTTATTAGCGTCACTTTGACGTATTGATTATTGAGTGGGAGGTTTTGAATCGAGTGATTATTTTCAAGCAATGGAAAACATTACGTGTAAATAATTTAAAGATTCGGTTTAAGTAAACAAAGGAAATTTTTCAGACAGGCGGCAGTTCTGACATATTTGACTCTCGCTTTTATCTCATCAAACATGCCATCAATTTATAAAATATCCGGAAAGGTTACATGGTAAAGCGATGCAGGCTAAAACCTCTACATTAGTTACACTAGGTGAACTAACATTTTAACACTAACGCCAGTAGCACACCTCCGAGCTCCGCCGCGAAACCGTAGCAGCGAAACCGCAGTTGTTCAATTCAACTAGCTCGCGTCATGTTCCGCTACTCGAATTTCGCGTAGCGGAACATGTCATGAGAGCGAGTTTCGCGTTGGAGGTATGCTACCGGGGTAAACGCCCCCAGACGTAATAACAATAAAACTTCTATTGTGTCTCGTTCAGTGTTCTTCAACCGATTAACAATTACCTAACCACTAATTAAGTGACATAAATTGAAAAGCATTAAAACGTACAAATGATTCTTACTACCTACTTAGTCGGCACATTACAGGGCGGCCCGCATCACTGGTCAGTAATTTGATTGATGAGAGCGCACCGGAGTCGGCGAGTCGTAATGTAACCGGCAGTTGTACACAATGACCGGTTATTAGCGTCACTTCGACGTATTCACTGCGAATATTTGAATAAGCAGTCGGAGGTTTTAAATCGTGTGAGTTTTTTTCATCGAATTAGCATATCTTGGTGTAATTGGTTTTAAAAGCTTTGTTTTTGTAGTAATTTTAATATTCAAAAATATAATTTTATCTTGCTAATTACTGACATCGGTGAGAGAACACATCGTGAGGAAACGACTGTCGATTCAAAGTTAATAAGTCTGAAATCGCCAACCCTTCTTGTCTAAGCGTCAACGGTCGTGCCTTCTCTGTATGAGGCCTTTGCCCTGTAGTGGGACAGTAATAGGCAATTAATCTCATAAACTTACTTAATGCAAATTATAAACTGTTAATTAGTGTTGTACCTTATTATGTTGTTGCCTCAATTGCTAGCTCTTTAATATTATTCTTAAAAATGTCGTTAGCAACACTTTTTTTTATTTTTCCTTTTTGCCCCCGTTAAGTGACCCCATATTCAACATTCATTAATTTTACGTTACACTTCCGTATTTGGGTCACAGAAATTCATATGTATACCAAATTTCAACTAAATTGGTCCAATAGATTCGGAGCATATTGGCTGTGACAGACGGACAGACAGACACACGAGTAATCCTATAAGGGTTCAATTATTTCGTTTTGAGATACGGAACCCTAAAAAGATTTTATTTTAAATGTAAACTAACATAAGTGTGACTACTAATTTAATATATACATAATTATAAGATTGTGCTGTTATGTAGGGTTTGCAAACCCACATTTTTTAATTTAATTTACCCACCTTTAATTAATTATTTTAAAATTATTAAATTTTTACGCATTATTAAGTATTGTAGCTTATTGTAAAAAAGACATCATAAAAGCATATGTTTAGGAATTTATAGGTACTTAACATAATGTACATATTAGTGAGTTAGGTGACAGCAATCAAGCTGGACAGGTGATAAGTGAGCTAACGTTAATCCACCAGGAAATGGTGATGAGGCAGTTTGTACTTGTTATAAGTCCTGGCATAAGGTGATCGGGGTAATCTACTGTTACCAATGTGTGAGAATAGAATAGAATAGAATATATTTATTATGTACACCATAAAAAAATACAGATATAAATGTAGACATTTTACATAGGGTGACACAATGGGCGGTCTTATCGCTAAAAGCGATTTTTTACAAACAACCTTTGGATTGATTAAAGGAAGAAGGCGAGACAATACTGCAGGTAGTCAGTGGTGTACCATTTACATACACAATAAATACACACATACATAAAGCATACACTTATCTATGAGACCAGAGTATTACCTTTAGATGTGAAAACTTGATATCATAAGGTAGTTGTTTAAGGTTTGTGTTGAGAGGTGTGTTGAATGCAATTTTGAGTGTTTTGTTCTGAAGGACCTGGAGTTTTTTGTAGTTCGTGTCACTAATACTACTCCTGACATATGTCATACGTATGTCATACAAGAACGAACCAGTGTGGAATAAATGCGTAATTTGGTTTGAGGGCTCAAATTTTTAAGCTGTGTATGACTCGTTTTAAACGAAGTTCTTCCATATTTTTTAACCAGCTTATGTTATCGTCTAAAATTGTTCCCAAGTACTTGACTGATTTCTTTCACGGAACATCATAGCCTTCAATTTTAACAAAGCGAAGAAGTGTGGGAAGTGATCGTTTTCTTGAGAACATAATAATGTCCGTTCTAGTGGAATTCACTTTTTATCTTCCATTTAGAGAAATAGTCTAGGAGAAGATCAAGCGAAAGTTGCAATAGTTGAATGACCAGGTCTAGGACGTCAGAAGAGGTGTATATTGCGGTGTCATCGGCATCCACAGGAGACGCGTTAGCCAATGCTTCGGAATACATATGGTTACATTAAGTATGGGCGGGTCGTGATGGCCTAGTGGTTAAAGCGTCGTCTCTCATGCACGAGGTTGTAAGTTAAAACCTGGGCAAGTACCAATGTGACTTTTTCAATTCATATGTACTTTCTGAGTTTATCTTGGATATTATTGACATCGGTGAAGGAAAACATCATGAGGAAACCTGGACTCATAGTTACTACAAGTCTGAAATAACGAACCCGTCTTGAGCAAGCGTAGTGATCAATGCTCGTGCCTCCTCTGTATGAAAAGAGACATTTGCCCAGCAGTGGGATAATAATACGCTGGTATTATTATTTTATTTATTTAAATTAAGGTATTGTCAACCGCACATCAGTGGTAACAATCTAGTAGCAGTAAGGACGGTTTTAGTAGCACTAATATCCGGCGGACTGTATCTACCGAAGGGAATATTAGCAGCTGATGTTTACTTCGATGTGGTATCAATAATTTAAAGCGTTATAGTGTAGGCGATGAGTATACTATATCGATTTTGTAATCAACAGGTGATTTCGTCGGTAATCTGTTTGAGGTGTAAATTACGGCTTGTTTTTATTGATTTGTGAGGCGTGTTTTTCCATTGACGGCGGTAAATATTGGAAGTTAATCTTGAGTTAAAGATTTGTAGCCAAGAAGCTTTTTCAGTACAAAATATTTTTTTAAAGAATAACCTTCTTTACCCCGAAAACTCGAAACGTTCTTGAGAATCTTTCTGTGGCTACAATACACCTTAAAATTATTGAAAATTCGGACATTAAGCATGTCGGATTTTGACGGACCCAATCGAAAGTTACGATTAGTATTCCCACGTAGAAACAATGGGAGAGTATTTTTTAGGTTATCACAACATCCCATACAATCCTACGGGTATCAAACTAGCCTAGACTGCTGTTGTTAACTATTAAACGTATAATGAAAGTCTTAAATCTCGTAAACCACTTAACCAGGCACGTCTAAATCATTGGACGAGTTACAAACTCCATTGTTACCTACCAAGTGTTATGTACATTATAATGAGATGTATGTGTTCTGTTCATTATCTGACGACACCTCATCTTGTATTAGTTTATTTGTTTAGTTTAATTGCAATAACATTGAGTTGGGCCAGTGGAAAAACTTGACGGGTCACCTGTTTCAACGCCAATTCATTTTAGCTGATAAAAACATGTATAACATGTTAAAAAAATACCGGTTTGCTATGGGAGCCCTGCTTAAATTAGATGTCCCATTTTTTTCCGCCAGCCATGATGAGTTTAAAGGTTTAAATAACTTCGGGCTCGATTTTGGGTCCCTTCCTCTTTTTAGTATAGATAAATGATTTACCTCATTTACTGAAAAACCGACCACAAATGGTGTTATTTGCTGATGACACTACACACATTTCACACTGATTTTTATGATGAACAGACATGCACAGGAGCTTGACGAAGTAAATAACGCTATGCTTAAGGTCCATAATTGGTTTACTGTAAATAATTTGGTTTTAAATGAGAAGAAAACTAAATGCATAAAATTCGCGTTACCAAATGTTAGAAGTAATGAATGTCATGTTGTACTGAATAGGGAGACACTAGAATTCATCGAAAAAAACGGTTTTCCTGGGGATCACGCTTGACTCAAAACTACAGTGGGGTCCTCACTTAACATCACTTGCAGGGCGGCTAAGTTCAGCCGCTTACGCTGTTTGGAAAATCCGCCAACTAAAAGACGTGGATACCCCGACACTGTTCTTTTTTAGTTACTTTCATAGCATCATGTCTTACGGTATTTTGCTGTGGGGACGGGCTGCAGATATTAATTCTATCTTTATTCTGCAAAAGAGGGCTGTCAGAGCCATATATAACCTCCGCAAACGCGAATCTCTAAGGGAACTGTTTAAGAAAATTAACATCATGACGGTACCTTGTCAGTATATATATGAAAACATTATGTATGATCGGAAAAATCTACATCTTTTTAGTAAGATAAGTGACAGGCATAATTTTAACACTAGAAATAGGAACAAATTAGATCAACCACGTTTCAGATTGTCTAAAGTGCACACTTCTTTTATGGGGTACTGTGTAAAATGTTATAATAAAATACCACTCGATATTCTTCAACTGAATGAGAAGAAATTTAAAACATGCATTAAACGCACACTATGTAGACAAGCATATTATAAGTTAGATGATTATGTCATAGATAAAAATGCTTGGCTTAATGCTAGTCCTGCTCCACAGCCACTTGGGCTCACAATTTAATTTTTTTTTATATTTGGAAGAGTTGCTTCCCCTTTTTATTTTTTCTGACATTACAAACTTAATGTTTATTTTTTATTTAAACAAGTTTTAATTGTTGAATACTCCAATGGATAATGATTTTCTTTCTTTTTGGTAGTAACATTCTATTAATCTCTCAAATACATTGCAAATTAGTTTTGTATGATTTAGAAGCATTTTTTCAATTTTTGTAAATGTGAGTACCATGGAGCCGTTTATTTTTTTTTTATGTTATTAAGATAAGATGTATGTTTGACTTGAAAGAGCATGGCAGTTGAGAGTATGTCATGCTCACTTAAATGTCTCGGTGATGGTGGCGAGTGTGTTGGATCATTCGGTTCCCTACAAAATGGTTGAGCTGGATGGTGCTAATCCACGCGTCATGTTCGTGAACGGGCGCCGTCAGTGGTGACTGGTCATCTCTTATCTGCCATGGCTTATTTTTAACCTTATATTTAATCTTATATTTTGAATTGGTTTGATTATTTTTTGGACATTGTTCTCACATATAGAAGCAACAAGAATAATGTACCCAGGATTTTGTAAATTTCTATATTTAAAAGAGTGTCCTTGGAGTTTCGTGCCCGTTCTTCTCCATAAAGATCTACGTTTTGGAATGGGAAACTAGCTTCAACTTTTTGACTAACTGACGCGACTATTTGACAATTCAAAAGTGCCTGTAAATGGTTTAACTGAAATAAATGCTATAAGTTTGAGTTTGAGAGTTCACATATTGCTGTCTTTTACTAACCCGTAACACAAAAGAGAGATAGAAAAAAGCCGAACATAAAATCATTATTATTGTATCAGCAGATTAAAACACAACGGTTAACTGCTTTCCCATTGATCTGAAACCTTATTCTTTCACCGACTCATTAGTGAAGCATTCACATACGCATTTAAACCTACATACTGAATGTAATGGTGCTAGGATGGATATCAATTAACAATTAAAGTTTTTCTGCGTTTTTAGTTTCATTTTATCTTTTCATGTGTGTGTGTTGTGGGTTGTGCAATAGGTATTTAACCATATCTCAGTTTGTAGCACCGTAAAATACCAAATTGGACCTTTTAACTTCGTTCAAGTTAAGACAGAGCAGCTATCGCCTACCCTTAATTACTGCTTAGCTTAAAAATGCATTAGATGTCTACCTAGCCACAACCTCAGACCAAATAAAAAAACAAAACAAAGCGCTGCGCACACAGTGAATCATGCCAAAACTACACCGCCGCTCTGTGCCATACAAGCTCACACGCACACATTTACAACCTTTTAAAATGACACTACAATCAAACTACACCACATAAACTGCACACATGTTTATGAAACCGGCTTCACTTCACTGTTGACAGCACTCTGTCTTGGTTTTTTATTTGGTCTGAGGCTACAACTAAATAAATTGAAATTTCAAAAATTGCGATACATAATACGAAAATATTTATTGATAAACGATCAGTTACGGCGCTTATCTACTACCTATTCATTCTTGTTGATATACGTTGCTTGACTGGCATAAATGTCAGACTATTAAGGCACTACAATGCGCTATAGACTTCGATTTAAGTCCACAAAGCCCTGAATGAATGTTCTAAGTCGGTCATCGATTTTGGTACGTACTGTTGACTGTTACTACCTAAGTTCTCTTTTTTAAACTGAAAATCCAATATGGCGGATGTTAAACGTCACGTCAACTAACGGTTGAGTCAGTTTCGACAATAGCGCTTAGTGAATGCATATTTGTAAAAGAGAAAATGTAGGGTTAAAAATTAGTTAATTACACGAATGTTTTTTGTAAAATAAAAACTGATGAATTAGTGAGTAGGGGATACTGTTTCTATCGACATATTGAGTTGTGTTTTATTTTCATTGTTACCTAATTGCCCTTCTTCTCCTTGGAAAGAGAAGTACTCATATCCCTATTTTCTTTCCTGTGGGTATAGCCTGTATGAAATTTAAGCTCGCCAGATTTTTTCATTATAATCGCTTGTTTTTTTACTGGTACCGGCTGCGCTACCATCGTGACTTTTCTAACAGTTCAATGACATTTTTTTGATTCACCATAGTACTACTGGCTCGCGTTACGTGTCATTGGGCGATAAGATTTAACAGTTTTTGTACCTAAACTGACAATCAGATTTGCCATTACAAAATTTGTTAATTTCGCATTCCTGTCTAGGTTTTGCAGTAAACTAATTAAAGGTCGTTGACCCAGTCTACAGTGATGAAAGATTAGATGACCTGTAACAGCGTTAATATAAAGAAAAACTTTGTGTTCGTAGTCAAAGTTTTTTTGTTATCACTGCTGTGCCAGCTCTTTAGATAAAGGGTCCAACCAGTTCTAACTGATTTGGAGGTGTAAGTTTCTAGGTTCGATAGCCAGGGGCAACACCGGATGGCTGTATTACGGTAGGTATGTTCAATATAACCCATGACAAGAATCTTTTCTCAGAATGCAACCGCAAAGTTTATGACAACTTAGCTTTTACGGCCTTTCCAGAAACTCTGACTTCATTATTTACTTACAAGCTGTCTTACTAAAATGCTTTTTATATGTCTTGCCCAATCAATGGGCCCCAGCTGTTATATTCACTTAAAACTTTACTCTAAGTTCGTCTTTTCTTCCTTATCGACTATAAAAGTACTATTAGTTTTCCAATAAATAAAGCACCTAGGTACCTACGTCGTCGGTAAATAGAAATGCTACTAAAGTACCATGACGCAGTGAAAATAATATTTCCATGAAGAATGTGTTTAAGTATTGCTATTTTAAATAAATGCTTTTATACCTTACCGATTAAAATAATATGGCTGACACCTAACCATTTAACATGTTGATAAAATGCTTGCTTTTTATAATTTCTTCAAATAATCACTTCACAAATGTTCTCCATACTTAGAACAGCTTTATTAGACAAAGGTGGCTGTAAAAGGCCGATAGAAAAATAACTCTGGTTGCATTCGATCATTCAAGCTAATTTGGAATTAATTTTAAATAAAAATAATTCAGTTTTGGTTTTTAAATCGACACGTAGACGAGTGCACCTTTCTCTGAGATAAGAGGACAAATCTTAACTATCCTAACTTTTTTTTTTTAGTTTCGGAAATTATCAAATAACTTCTCCCGCTCTGGGTGGAGCGGGAGGGCGTGTCAGACTTTTACTGACTAAAACCCACCCGTGTTCCTTCCGTTGCGTGTGTGCCGGGGCCGCGATATCCCTTTCGGACAAACTCGCAACCCCGGCAGGCATTGGCCCTTACGGACCCCGTCAGTTGGTGCTGACATCTCTTTGAGGCGCGCGTGGAACACAACGCGCCGTCGACCCGGGCCTGGTCCTTATCGGACGGCGAGCTACCCATTGCTCACCGTCCGCAAGCCCGCGCCTACGGTGGCCGGAAGTCGGCTCTCGACTCCCGACGCCCGGGGCATCTCCTGCGGCGACTAGGGGCGCGAGGGCGCGAATCTTGCCTCTCCCTCGCGCGCTCCGCCTCCTCCTTCGCGAGCATTACTGCTTCGCAGAAGGAAGTGACGGCCTCTCATGCACTCGCGCTCCGGACCATGGCCTGAACCAGGGCCGGACGCGGATATGCTCCACCGTGAGGACCAACGGCTTAACATGCTTTCCGAGGCACGGAGGGGTCTCATTATGAATGCTCACCCTTCCACGGACCGACCTCAGCAAGCGTAGCTTAACCTTCGGTCGACTGTTCAAATTTCATGATTTCATGATTTCTTGAAAAAGTTATTCAATGGAAGAAATCTAACTTAGAGAGATGTATTAATGATTCTAAGTAGTATAATTCCGTAAATACATTTTTTATGGTCGCGAATTATATTGACACTGATCTGCAAATTGCAAAAAACGTAAGAAAATTTAAATTTCGCGGGCTACTTTTGCGAATCCAATAACGTTTGCGCTCTTAGTTCGTATTCAATACGTGAAAAAGATGGGCGGGAAATTCACGTCCTAGCGTCTACGCACTTATGTATTTGATTCGTTTTGTTCTATACTCGTATACTCGGTTTTGATCCGCCAAAAAACGACTCGAAGTGTAAATTTACGAATCGAACACGAACAGAATACGAACCGTAAACGCATGAATGCACAATCGTCCATACACTTACTAGGATGGCCAAACCGAATCAGAAACGAACACGAATCGAATAAGAACCGAATATTAATAAGTGCGTAAACGCCCATATATAATGTCAACTCTCAATCTTGAAGTAGTGGGGAATGCAACCCTATTATTACGAAACGGTACTTGGCGCTTATACCAAAAGCAGCCTGCATTTCTGCACTAAATCTACCGCGTTCAATTATTTTATTAAGAAAATTTATTACCAACAAAAAAATTCCGTATATTCAAATCCAAACTGTAATTCTTTGACAGTTATGTGAAATTGCCATAACACGGCAAATTGAGGAAGAGTATCAATTTGCGCAACAAATAATGTCGTTGACTGTATTTAGGTACTGTACTGTATACAGAACCCCTTGCAAAATCTTGAACCCTATTTGTTGAAGATTTTTTGAGGCATTTTAATAAATAATGAGTTTGTGAATTATTTTCTTTGTAATAGATATTTAATCTAAGGAGGGCTACATTAGGCAGAAAGAGATAACACAACAAATATTGACTGTAGGTATTAAAATTTGTGACCAACCAATCAAGACTAGATAATTAACATTCGAAAAATGTCAATGACATTTTAATTACGGAATTAACGCTATGGCTTTTGTGCTTCAGAAATTGTAGAACTTATGGTAGTTATCTATAGATTCCATAATTTCCACAATGTTTATTTCATTATAGTACTAAACACTATTTAATTTAAATAGAACCTTCTTCCTAAAACTCAAGGCTTCCAACAAAAACAGCCCACAATCACAAAATAATCGATAGAACCTATCCTAACATGATTACTTCAGCTAATCAAGTGTCGTCATCGCGGCACATCACTAGTCATCGTATCGATCGTCACGTCGATATCTGCATTGGCAGTCCTTGACATGGCCGCTCGTGTCACTACACTAGCTGTCAGATTTCTATTTAATCTATGCTCGCTTTGATATTTGGTTCGTGAATATTTTAACATCTGTTACGTGCATGGGCAGGTCTGTATAATTATAACTCTATTAGTTTAAATGCTTTCTGTTTTGTGTAGAAGGCTGACCTGATTTTAATTTATTGTGGGTAGTCAATTAATCATTGGTTGGTGTTTATTTGCAAATACATAGTTTGTTTTTGAATTTAAATTGATCTGTATGTTTTAACTAAAAGCATGATAAATATAATATCATAATATATAATATTTTTATTAAATTATGTACAACATAAAAATTACAGACATAAATTTAGAAATTTTACATAGGGTGACACAATGGGCGGTCTTATCACATAAAGCGATCGTTTACAAACCTTTACCTTTGGATGGATTAAAGCTAACAGGAGAGACAATACTGCAGGTAGTCAGTGGTGTACGATTTACATATACAATAGATACATACATACATACATAAACCATAAACTTATCTATATAAATATATACATAGATATATATAAAATTATAAACATGAAACAAGAGCTCTATGAACTATATGTAATGATGATGTAGGAGAGAGGAAGTGTTTTTTTCACCAGAATTTTAAAAGTGGACAAAGATTGAGCATGCCTTATCAACACGAGCAGGGCCTAAAATAACCGTACTGCTTGAACTGTACAGTGTGTGTGCATGATCTAAGCTAAAACCAAATTGCTCGTAAAACATTGACGAATAAATAACTACCCACATTCGCTGAATACCTCCAAAAGACCTATGTTCACCAAAGCCTGAATCTATACTAAAATAAAGCTGAAGGGTTTTTTTTTTTGTTAGTTTGTTGAAAGACGGATTTGAAAAAAATATAGAGTCAATCAATCGAGAAAGGCTATTTAACATAAAAAAGTCAGAAAGAACACTCTAAAACTAAGTAATTTATAAATAATCCAATTTCTTTTAAATTAAACGGCGGCACACAGCTTGTATAATTTAAAACTGCATTCAATAAACTTGCACAGTTTTAATAAAAACTATCTTAACTCAAAGTGTTATCACCTATTGCACGGACCGTAACCAGTGTAGGCAATTTAAAAATCCATGTATGTCAGCGAACACAGGGTAAACGAAGCAATTTTAAAGTTTAGTACAGCTACAGTGTAATACTTTGTTGTTTTATGTGGAACTTTTGATAGGTAGTGCATATAAATTGACTCAGTAAAATACCTACTATTTAACGAATAAAATAAAAATATTTTACGTCACGACATTCACGTTGTCACGATCTCCCTGTACTGCTCCACGTCTGAGGTCTGACTCCCAAAATACAAGCCGTGGCTGAGTTTGGGTATCAGTTTCAGTACCGAGAGCAAAAATAAATAAAACTGTATCTATCTATGTATAAAATTCTTGTGAATGCTCTCATCTGTGAAAATAAACTTACTATCATTTTTTTACTTTTATCTAAGGCATTGTCACTAAACTTCTAATGAGTTGCAGTTAGATGACCAATTCTCGTAATTAAAAACATTATAAATCTAGTTGCAATCTCATATCAGCGAAATCAATGTAAAAAATTATGAAAACAAGAGGTATTTTTGACAGATGTGAGATTAGAATGCGAACATTCTTAGAAATACGGGAATTACCCCTCGGGTAATACACTGGTACCTATTACCTGAATAGTAACCTGTTATAGATAGTGCCATCCACGAAGACGCGCCGCACTCCGCTCCGCTCCGTAATAAAGTACAGCTAAGAGTACTGTAATCGCGGACTGGGGCGCGTCTGCGTGGATTTCACTATCTGAGGTTTCTGCCATTCGAAAAAGGTAATAAGAAGTTACTTTTACAATAAAGACACATCAAGATATCAACATCAGTTATAAGTTTGGGAAATAAACTATAATATACCTAATGATATTTACTAACGTAAAAAATGAGTAAACAGATACTACAAACAAAACAAACTTTGATCCAAATTGATGGTTTAGGGGAAACCGTTAAAAATTCAAGGTCACGACTCAAGTGACCGTAAGCGAAAGTAGTTCACAAATACTTCCTTATTTTACTAAAGTTCACAGAAGAAAATAATGTTAGGCAGTTAGTAAATTCCTAATTTAATTATAAACATAGTTTTTACACCTGATTTTTGAAAAACTAATCAACAGGAATTGAACGAATGAATTAATGGATGAATAGTACGAGCGCCAGAAGACGAGGTACACGTCGAAGGTGCAGTTACTGGATTCGCACCGCAACGTCAGTTTCTTGCTTTGAAATTGACGACCACGAACTAGTACCGAATCGTTATCTGTCTGTCGTCATCGAAGAAGACTTTTGGCCTCAGGACGTGGTGTTCCGTCGCTTCCGCGGACAAGTAGGTACCATATGACAGCACAAGGACAAGCCAGTGAAGTGAAGTACTACTAATATAGTTTTGAGCTATATTTATAAACACCAGTTTTGTTTTATACTTTATATATGTTAGCTTGTAAGGTGGTTTATGGACCATTTTACCCTGAAATAAATGTTTAATTTTTATTATATCGATGTTATCAACACAAGATTTATATAACTAACAGACTGCCAATCTCACATTACCTTACTGCTGGGTTTACCTGACCAAAATAATTATAGCCAACCAAATATAACTTGTCGCAAGATTTGACAACAGCTAAAACTCAATAGGCTTTTTTAGAAACCAGTTAGAGAGCTTGTTACATAACACGTTGTACGTTGAAAATCATTACCTAGACTGCACTTCCCCGGCGTATGTTAACGCAAAGCAAACAACTAGTTAGGTACTTAAGCGATACTTCACGATAACTGCTCTATTACACCACCACTTTATACTATAATACATCCACTATACACTGAAATGAATCGTTTTGCATGGTAGTACGCTTAAGGTAATGAAGGAGGGGTCTTCCGTACCTAATAATGTCAGCTTGAAATAATGCCACTACAAGGCAAAATTCCTCTTCTCGTGCAGAGAAGACCCAAGCATTGAACCATATGCTCACGAAATGTTGGAAATTTTCAGCTTACGATGTTTGTTTTAAGTACAGTCAGATATAACCGAGATAAACTTAGAAAATGCAAATACCTCGGCACTTGACAACCGCACCCTTGAATACTAGAACGTGGTTCTGAAAACGGGTCATCACCCAAGCTGCTGCTATAAAACGCTTCCTTATAACCAAAGATACGGTCCGGTCCAAGAGAAAAGTGAACAGTACAATAAACTGGCCATAAACAGATCCATAAATAATAATTGTCGTCCACAAAGCTTCCCTTCCGAAGTGTCACGAAAACATTTTAATTTTCCGTCAGCAATTGCATTTTCCGTAATTTAATTATCTTTGTTGCGGGCTTCTCGGAAAAATTGCGCTTTTCCGCTGTTAGCACAGTGAGTCTGCGGGTAGCGAAAACATTGCGATATCAGAATAAAATCTAAGTGTAGTGGCAATCCTACCAAAAATTATGTTTTGTAAATTGGCGGCGTAGACATGTACGTTTCAATGTATTCAATTGCTATATACCACACAAAATGCAAAAAATGTGCCGATCGACCGATTTTTACGTCAAAACGCGACGTATTGTTGGCAGGTACGTTGCTGGTAATTTAAATGCAGGCGTCAACTTTCTGTAGCGTTATTTCGGCAGCATATGTTGCCATACTGTGTAAGACTATCGCATTTCGCAGCGGTTAGCGTTGGTGTGCTATCAGCGTTCATGTTCCCGGCTTCTTTGTAACGTTGCTCGTCATACTTCTAATAGATGAAAGTTTTCTAGGTTGATTACTTTGGTAAACAAATCAGCTTCAGTCTAGGGTTTTCTCAAGTCAGTTTTCCATTACAGAGTGTAAAACTTAACCCTTTGTATTATGAAAGTGTTCTCTGTAGGAAGTCTCAGTTTAGCGGAAAAAATAAGTGCAAGTATTTCTACTCAATCCGTCTAAAATCAGCCTAAATGACTGGACATTGTCCTTTCATCAGATCGCAAAGAAAATACTTCCCTCTTAAAGTGCCAAAAAATAATTCTGTTATTTCCTCAGCAAAAATGTTGTCCTCGGTAAATAAGTCAGTAGGTAAGTAAAACTTCTACCGCATCATTCGCGCCTAACACGAGTCGACTTTATCATTGGCGCCCATCAATATTGTATACAACGAATTCTGTACCTTACTGGTAACGTATTAAAGCGTGTTTTAAAATACAGGTGTTGACTGATGGTGTTGGAAGGAGCGTTTGTGGGGCCGAGAGCGATAATAGCTTCCTCGTGATATCTGAATGGGCCCTGACAGCACTCGCTCGCTTTATAAACTCGCTCGCAAAATGAATGATTTTTCATAATACATTTATTTAAGGGGTGTCGCTCGGCAAAATGATGTAATTACGATATAATGCGCATGTTTAAAGACTTTTTTTTATCTTAACGTGTCGCTTCTTTAACGGCCGAACCTATCTATCACCAGTTTTAGTATACTGGAGATAGAAAATCCTATCTGTCTATCTATGGTTTTAACGTCCCAATAATCTGTCAGAGAATAAGGAATCTTATAAGAATGACATTTAATTACGGATAGAATTATACTATCTACCATCAATAGCAATATATCTTTTACTGAAAATAGGTTATTAGGTTCGACAGTATTCTTATATCTATCTATGTAATAAAAATGAAGAGCTGTTCGTTGGTAAACGCATCACTTCAGAATGGCTGGACCGATTTCGAATTTCGATTCCGAATCCGTTCCGAATCAGGTTTTCACGAAAAGAAAAATGGGGAAACTCGGAAAAACAGAAAGTGAATTTCTGTGGGAATTTTGTACGAATTATTGAAATTTGGACAGGGCAATGCCTATCGGGTTAGCTAGTTTATACAGGGTTACTGGTAACTCGACGTATTCCTTGCAGGACGTCTTAGTAGAGTTAAAATGGAACAAATTAAGCAACCAAATGTTCTACCGAAATTTAGTAGTTTTTGAGTTAGTTAGATTTTTAGTTTTTTTATGAAAAATCCCAGATTTAATCAGTTGAAACCAATTTAAAAATGGTTTCCGGCGCGACTGTACTGAAATTTAAGTTATTATCATAGTTGATGCAGTAGCAGATGTTTGTTAATAATTAAAAGTTCAGAAATGCCTAAAACGGTGGCAAATGTCACTAACCAAACATTTTTTTTTTTGTAATTTTTGCTATAACTTCATAAAAAATGTTGTCTAGTGCAAAAAATTAATACTACGCCTGATGTACAAATTTCTAGGAAAATATCCTTGTCTTATCAGCTATTCAGAAAAGTATGATTGTCCATATTTTTGCATGTGTGACAGGGAAGAGAATAGTTTTATGGGGAGCAGGTAAAATTGTGAGACGATCAACCTATTGTTTCGTATTCGTAATATTCGTAGTTTTGACCTGCGCTTGAACTCCAACCACTCGGTGACGCTGCTGAGGCGCGGAGAGAATATGAACTTCGCTTTCCTAACCGCCGACTCCCACACGTTAGTGTCTTCGGATCGACTTATCGGCGAATATCTGAAACTGGCAGCGTCCAAAGAAGCAGGCAAATTGGCAATAAAACGTTGAATAATAAGACCTCAGCCATGTAACTCCGGGCACGACCAGTGCCAATTTGCCTTCTTCTTTGGACGCTGCCAGTTTCAGATATTCGCCGATAAGTCGATCCGAAGACACTAACGTGTGGGAGTCGGCGGTTGGGAAAGCGAAGTTGATATTCTCTCCGCGCCTCAGCACCGTTACCGTTACAAAGTCCGTAACAGTACATTATGTCAGCGTATTCAGGATTAGAATATGCAGCCATAGTCAGCACTTATGAAGGCACAGCACAGCACAAGAGCAAGATAGGCGGCAACAGCTAGGGAAATAGCCAGATAACAAAACACGAGCTTGCGCGACGTAGAGTTGAGACTAACTAACCATCTGACCAGATTTTGCAAAGTCGCACCCCCTGTCATGCCAAGAAAACAATAGTGTCCAATCACAAAGCTTGCCGAGTGGTTGGAGTTCAAGCGGAGGTCAAAACTACGAATATTACGAATACGAAACAATAGGTTGATCGTCTCACAATTTTACCTGCTCCCCATAAAACTATTCTCTTCCCTGTCACACATGCAAAAGTATTGACAATCATACCTTTCTGAATAGCTGATAAAACAAGAATATTTTCCTTATAATTGGTACATCAGGCGTAGTATTAATTTTTTGCACTAGACAACATTTTTTATGAAGTTATAGCAAAAATTACAAAAAAAAAATGTTTGGTTAGTGATATTTGCCGACGTTTTAGATATTTTTGATTATTATTCTTTTAATTATTAATAAAGATCTGCTACGGCATCAACTATAATAATAATTTAAATTTCAGTACAGTCGCGCCGGAAATAATTTTTAAATTGGTTTCAAATGATTAAATCTTGGATTTTTCATAAAAAAACTAAAAATCTAACTAACTCAAAAACTACTAAATTTCGGTAGAACATTTGGTTGCTTAATTTGTTGCATTTTAACCCTACTATGACGTCCTGAAAGGAATACGTCGAGTTACCAGTAACCCTGTATATAATACCTGCCTAAAACCAGTATTTCCCTATAATAATATTATAAATGTTTACAGTATTTCCATTGTTTTGTATTCTAACTGTAGCTAAATTGTAAGCGTTGCTTTTACGAGGGATTATGAATGTAGTTAAGTGGGGTACCATTTGAAACCAGGTACAGTGAAGCCGAAACTGAAGGTCACGTGAACGAAGCCAGAATCGCTGGTAAGTAGTTAACCACATTAACAACGGACAATAATTTAACAAAACTTTGTGACATTAAGACAAAACTTTCAGAGCTATCACTGGAACGCCATGGTGGTGCTACCATATGGGTGTTCGAATTGACCTTAAATGTCATTATTTTATGAAATAGACTATTTCCTATTACTGCTACGGTTTCCCTATTGCCCTATTAAATAATAGGGTAGTTAATTAAAAATTTGAGAGTTGTATTGATGATTTTAATGATAAAATTTTGTAAATACATATTTGTAATAGTCGCGAATCATTTTTCGATCGATATACAGACCTGCAAATTAAAAAAAACGGTTTTTTTTTGTTGGCTGCCGTGGCGCCTTCGCCTTAAACAACTTTATGGTGGAATATCTCACCCGGTGTCCAACTGTTTGTGCAACCATGGTGTAATACATGTCTTAAGTGGCCTTTTTACATACCGCTCAAAGATTAGCTGCGAGCTTCATGCCAAAAACTAGAGAAGAGAAATTATTAAATTTACTTTTCTGAGAATCTACTCCCACTAATTACTTGCCCTCATTCCGCGTGATGGAATATGCAACCGAGTGCACGTCCTTCCTTTCACAGAGAACTATACTCTGTATGTAGCTACCTGCTTACCTATATAATTATGTGCGTTCGCTTAGAATGGTGTCAACTCCGGTGCAGGCATTATCTATCTCGGAGAGAGATTGCTGCACCAAATACAGCATCAAGTTTATTGCAGTGTTTATTTATTTATTTGAAATACGATGTCGATGTGTTCTTAGTGTAAATATTGGATGCTCTGTATTTCGGGGAAAGAACTGTGATTTATTTGGAGGAATTGAGATTTCTCTTCGCGTTGCGAAAACATGATATTACGGGGTGTTTAGGGCAAATCAAGTTGTTTTAATACTATGTATAAAAAACTGCAACAAAACAACTAAGGACTACGCACAATGAAGGGTTCCGTAGTTCGGATGAATTTATCTCAATAACAAACTTAACATTGTAGTTAAAAAACATGTTCCCCATACATCGATATACGGTCAATTCTCCAACTGCAAATATAATTTTGTATAACAAATGAACTATTTTTGGAATTTCTCCTTTACATGTGCTGTGAGACCTTGCTTTCTGCTAAATTTCATGATTCGAGGTCAACGGAGAGCCTCGTTGACCAAAAAGTTTTGACGTATTGGCGAGTATCAAAACATGTCGCATAAATGGCCGTATTTTTTCATTGCGTTGACTTAGAAGCTTGATTTTTTTAGAGCTCCATGGGACCACATATACTACGTATTAGATATTAATTTCAACTTGATACCTCCCCGCGTTCTTGAGAAAAAGGTTCTTGACGGACGGACAACGAAGTGATCCTATAAGGGTTCCTTTTTCTTTTGACGTACGGAACCCTAAAAATTAATACACTATATCCTATAACCTATGTTTTTAAGGTCAAAAACGGTTCAATCAAGCACAGAAGAAGACTAGAACATACTGATACAGCCGAGACAACAATCCACTCACACAAAACCTGGTAGGTACTTAAAAACGAAAGCACTGTACACATTGCTACTTCAGAATCACAAAACAAACTTCCATACTTGATAACTTCTGAAGCCAGGCAAGTGGGACGTCACACACAAAGAGTACAAACTAGCAGCGAGTACAATTATTTGTATTGTGTCCCAGCTGCGAGTCGCGAGCTATGAAACAAAGCTTGGAACATGCTTGAAGCACCGAGCGAAGCTGGGAACAGGCTTGGAACACGGGGCGCGGACAACGCTTGATAAATGGCCGAGCCACTCGCCGTACATACTAAGTGGCCAACCATCCGTCATTTTTATAGTCTACCCGCTCGAAATCTATGTGTTTTATCATCGTAAGCCGAGAACTTTGAATATATCGGCTGTTAAATATAATTATATTGTGTCGGAATAATTTTTTTAATGTATATTTTACTGATTTTTTTATGGTTTTGTGATAGTTTAAGAAAAAAATAATTAAACCGATGTATAGGCGTAACAAAATGGTCTCCTTAATAAGATCTAAACAGAGATTAGAAATTTTGGTTTTTAGGAACGGAACCACCACGGCCACGTTTAGTTTTATTCACACTTCCAGACTTTCAGGAAAAATGCCTTACTACATTCAGCAACAGCTGAATATTATTGAACATTCGATCAATTGAAACATACTCCTTCTCCTAACCTGGAACAATAAACAAACTCACATTTGTAAATTGATAAATGTAACAACATACTGGTCACGATCGACCAGAAGGTAATCCTGGCTGTTCTAGCTTGGATGATTTCAAGTATCTCAGCTGATGTTTGCACCTACATTGAAAGTTTTATCACTTACAACTTAATTCACGAATGCACTGGTAACCTTATGGGCAAATTCAACCAGATTCCTATGAATCTGGTTGAATATCCCATAAAGCCATGAAAAAAAAAAAAAAAAAAAAAGTTGTCATGAAAATAATGGTCATAGACTTAAACCATCATTTTCATGAGAATAAACGAAAATAATCTCGTATCGATACGGAAAAGTAGCTTTGTACCAACTTATGTTGAACCGTGACAGTCCATCCCGTTTCGATTTAAGCGTGTGTCAAAATATTAGTAGAATATGAGTTAACGTCTCATTAAGTATCGTTCATGTTCGATTGGGTTAGCAGAATGGAACTGAATGTTTCGTTTGATCGTTAGTTTGTCAACTACATCGTTGTTCATTAGTAGAATAAGAAAACGCTTGAAAGCCCTTATTAAGCTGAGGTTCAATTGCACTGTCAGAATCAAAATGAGAACAATGTTGTTAGTAGAATCGTCCCCAGGTACTTATTTATTTTACAAATTTCTACCGCTCTATCAAGATGAAATTCATCCGATTATTTTCTAAACTAACAATCAGAATGAATTTGAACTGTAAAAGCATTCAAAAAGGTTTATTTTGGTAGTCTTACATAATTATGTGGTACTTCCGAATGTCGTAACTCGTAATGAGAGTTTTGAACCGGAACAACATTTTGTTAGAAAAACGAAGGTGTATATTCACGTTTTGTATTTAATCTTCGTGAAACTTTAGGAAACGTTTGACCTACTTAATAAATACCTGCAGTTATTAACTAGAGCAGTGCGTTAAAAGAGCCGACTATAATAATCGAGAGTCGAAGGATTTTTCAATCGTAAATATGTAATATAACTTTTATCTGATGAATAAAATTGTCGGTTACACAGTTTTGTACCGAAATGACTGAGTAACCCACTGATTGACTAGCAGACAACGCACAGTCTTAGCCACTAAACTCTCTAAAGACAGTTATGAACATTAATAAAACTTGACAGTCAAACAGGAGTTTAACTGTCAAGTTCTTCAAGACTATCAAAGTTTGTATGCGAGTAAAGCCATCAGACAGCAGCCAATAATTTAAAAAAGTCGTTATTTCTACGTTTTATTTATTTTTGTTGTAGGTACTTATGTCATGTACGGTTGCATGAAATAAATATCAGGGCATTGCACTTTAATTAAAATACGTTTGAACTCCGAGCCACGTATGACATTTCGTTCCCGGAAAATGAATATTAGGTTTGTGAACTTTAGGAACTTTCGTCGAAATTGTAATATTATCTTGTAGCCCGGGGAAGTTACGCTGAATTTTAAGCTAACTTTGTATTAATTTAAAACAGCGATTTTTTTACTTAACGTGTAGGGTATGGTCAAGGGAGTATGTTAAACTGTATACCGCGAACAGTTCACCCCCGCGTGTACGTTTTTTTTAAAGAAAACATCTAATTTAAATTTTACGTGGTAGAAAAAAATATTAACAGATATGTTTGTATGGAGTGTTTGTCGAAGAGATTAGGTAGCACAAGTAGGTCACAAAATTTTCTTATAATTAGGTCGGATAGAGCCTATAAATAAAAGTTAAACTAAATTTAACCTTGTTACATTTTTGCCTGAACCGATATTGCAAAAAAACTTTTATTTATATCTTGCGCTAGTACAATATGGTTAATTTTGTTGAATAACGTATTAAAATATTTAATTAAGTAATTTAATGCAAAAAAACTGCTGTTAATATTTTTGCTTGAAGTACAATTTAAGAAAAAACTAATTTTATTTTTATAAAAATTTCCGTGGATGTAAATGTTTAATTCTGAAATAATATATTAATTTTACAAATTGTTTACATAATATAACTAAAATTTTCCTGTTAACTATTTTGCCTCAATTTATATTAAATTATATCTCGGACCATTCCGAGAGAGACGCAAAGATTTTCTTAAATGATTTTAGTTCTAAGCCAATATTTTACACGGTTTAGTCAACCAATTATATCAGCAAAATTCAACTCCGCTAAAGCAGTGTTTAACTTTGCCCAATTAATTATAACTGAATAACCTTTTACGGAACATTCACCAACACTTCATTAAGCGATATGTAACACGTAACTTTCATGCTGCATTCTTGCTATTTACCTCGCTTTACACCAGCTGTTAGCAAAATTCGATAGTGCAAACAATTTACATCATTTGGTCGATGTGTTTGGTCATATTTCAGATTGACAAGAATAGGGATGATGCCTGGGTAAAAAAAAAAATATTCTAATTAGTCCGTCAGTCAGATAATAAAAAAATATTAGACACGTATTTTTTACATTATCATATTAATAAAAAAATACTTAAATAAAACGCATTTTAAGTTGGGGAGTGGGGGTCGATACGTCACTAGTACGTATAAAATCTACATACTCGTGACGTCATGGCACATTTTACCTCAATGTATCGCCGTAATCTTTAGATTACGTAAAAAAAGAAAAATACGTGACCAATATTTTTATATAATCTCAAAGACGGACTAAAAAAAAATTTTTAGTCATCATCCCTATTGTTTGTACAAATCGACAAAAGTCAGGTAAAATTGAGGGCACTATCACATCAATACATCGAGAATATTAACGGATTATACGATCATAACTACCATTCAGCATGCAACCACACATACCATCAAAAAAACATAAGACATACCCATGAAGCAGGAGGATATCTCGGGAAGGGCGCGATCAGTTTTGTAGCCAAGTTGCTCGGCAGGTCGTGCTTGTACCCTCTCTTTAAACGTTGTTTTCTTCTCTCCCGCGATTTGCTTCTTAGCATAAGAGCTGCCTGCATACTTGCCAGGTTTGTGGCCGTTGGTGAGCGCTGGCACAAAACTCAGCCAGGGGCCCCTGATAGCTCTGCAGCTATCCACAACGCGCACTTTGTCTCTTTAAGTCAGTCACACACTTTACAGTTATCAAAGTTACCGCGGATCGACACACTATATTTTTATTAGTCTTATCTTTTACAGCGAAGAACTACTTCTAGCGCGTCTACACTACCCCTAACTAGCGATAAAGAGATACAAAGACTATTTACACATCAAACGTCGATATCACCCTAAGTTAGTCCCATCACAGAATTAATTACTTTCAATTAAATCTCACTATAGAATGCTTTAGAATTGGATTGAGATAGGCACAAGAAAGGCGCGAAACTATTTATTAATTTATATCTAATTTAATTTATTAAGGTAAAGTGGTCGATCTTAGATTTACGATATGTGAGAAGAGAATACGCATATATTATGGAAGCAAGCGCAATTTGGCGTTGAGTTGTTTAGTTGGTTAGTTCGGAGTGTTTGTCACACGTATTGCTCATGTTTCGTTCCGCACGTCGAGCCGTAGTCTCTGGTTCTTCGACACCTGCCATCGGACGCTAGTGTCCTCTGGGTGTCGCAGTTTCATGGCCGGCCCACTTTGATTACTGCACTCAATAACACTTCACAGTAACACATTTCTAACGCGAACTGAACACAATATACACATCAACGAGAGGTGAATTAAGGATATATCCGCTTTATATGAAAAGGTGACGTTTCCCGTTCGTTGCATTGTCTCGGTACTTACTCACATGCTTACATTTACTAGCTAAAGAATACAATAACATTGAATACATACCTAAATAGCAGCGCAGCTACGATTGGTTACCTCTAGAGCGATACGAGGCGCAAAGGGCCTCTGTACATACACAACACATATACTCGTAAATGAGATACCATGCTTACTCTATTACATGAAACACTTATGTTGGTACAGTACTCGCCAGGGATCGAAAAACATGGGACAGGAGAAAGAGACTATCGGTAATTTTAGTTTTTCTGAGTCTTTCCGATTTGTTTAATAAAATTGATAATAATTACAACTTCATGAAAGTTATCATTCTGCTCTATCCACAAGTCAAAGTACATTTAATATACAACTGCTTTGCTTTGAAGTTGACTTGCAATAGCGAATAATGTAAACACTAAAGTCTACTTAAGTTGAACCTATTTACGGAAAATTGCTTGTTACCATTGCATATAATTTGTAATCGATTTGTTCCAATCATTTCTGTCTCGTGCCCGATGCTTTCAAACGTTGAGTACTGTACTGTGTAGTTTACTTTACTGTCTTATTTGGTAAAAAAACATGGTATGAAAAATATGCGAGTCGCATGATCAATCACACACAAAAATGAGTGAACGTATTGTTAGTGACACATACACGGCAATTGCATCAAAAACTGCAAAATACCTCAATATTCGTCCGTCATAATTTGTTTACCAAAACGGACACGTAAAGAGACACACTATAGTTGTATACCTCGATGAGTTCGCATGGCGATGGCGGGTCGTCGATGTGGGGCGGGTTGACGCGGGACGGCGGCGCGGCGAGGCGGGACTCCCAGTGCTGGCAGGAGTATGCGCGTACGCCGGAGGGCGCGGGGTGGAGGGGGCTGTGCGGCCGCGGGCTCGACGGCGCGGGCTGGCGGCCGTGCTGGCGCGCCTGGCCAACAAGAAAGAAAAAGTTAGGATATAAGTGTTGCTGGTTTGCTGTATCTACTTAATCTAAGGAATTAACGTCATGCTTGAAGCTTCCAAACTAGAAGGTTCTTCAACTGGAGTCTCTATTTAAAGTTCCTTCAGACAAGCTCATGGTTTTGTCGCACCTTTAATTTGTGGGTGTCGTCCAGTTTCTTATCTTTATAATCCAAGTAGGCTTTCGCAACTGCTAGGAAACTAGTCAAAATGATGGCCATTGTGCCGATACTTGTCAGAAGATATTGTAACACAATTAATAAAATAAAAACAAAAGATGATAGTTACCTTACGGCCCGCGAGCGAGGCGCCGCCCGCCGCCGCGTACATGCACCGCCGGCGCCGGCGTTCAGCTAGCGCACCGCATGGCTACAGGGGGCGGGGCCATGCGCGCTCGTCGCCGCCGCATCCGGGCTACTCACCAACACCTAGGACATCGTAGGACATGGTACAATTAACATTAAGGTGAGAGCATTTTAATGTGCGGAAAAATAAGGTGAACTAAAAACTACAGTGTGTGTTAATCAAAAATGTCTTCAGTCAAAACAGCTAAATATTTGACAGCTAATTGCGACATTGTCAATTATCAAAATGCACCTTTCAAATTGCGAAGTTTTCTTGAAATGGAAAAATGGAGAGATGTTAATGAAGAGTTCCATCTTTATAATATACATCTGCAGATCATCTGATGGCATTCAGCTAGCGCACCGCATGGCTACAGGGAGCGTGTGAATGCGCGCGCGTCGCTGCCACATACGGGCTACTCACCGACACCATGAGACATCGCAGGAGGAACTATTAAGACGAAAGCGCCCGGGTAGCCCGCCAAATTTGAATTTCACGGACTACCTTAGCGCATTTATATGTGCGGAAAAATAAAGAAAACTAAGATATGTTCAATAAAAAATGTGTGTAGAAAAGGTTTTACTTCTCGTAAATATAACAGCATGTCTTATCAACTAAGAGCTTTTGAATACTAGCACATGTAAATATGAAAAAATTGGAATACTTAATAAAAAGTAAGTATCTTTATTGATAAGTCGCTTATATTGGCAGGTATACAAATACCAGAAAATAATAACTATTATCAAAAAGTGCAAGTTAGGCTGTGTGAAGTGTGTGTCGTTGTGCATAACACCCATAGTATGTAGTAATAAGGTTCCATTTAAAAAAATATGAAAGGAGTCAATGATTGTGAAAGTTTTTACTTCATTCTGCAGTCTAAAGCCCCCAGTACACGGTGGACGAGCAAAATACACGCAAATCAAACGGAAAATCACGCAAAAAGGCCCAGTACACGCTGGCCGAGCGACGGGTTTGCCCAACGTATACTGGGGGCTTACGCCGAAGACGTACCTAATTATAAGTGATGGTAATTCAAATACAAAATTACACGCTTTTCTTGCCGTGAAATACTACGGTTCACAGTGTGTAGGCGCGGTCGTCAGTGTTGTATGGATCACTATGGAAGCTTGTTGACAGACATGTTTTTTTGTCGACGCGATCTATACGTCGTACCACAAAGAAAGCGTGCCGAGTACAAAGAACCTTTAAGTGTCTTGTTAATAACTTTATAGCAATAATAGAAATTAAAGCTAGCAAAATGTATGCGGTCGTCCCTCTGAGCCACCCAATTACGTACCTTTTAAACTTAAAATAATTATTTTTAGGTCATTTAATTACGTTAACAAGACATGATTTGTACTACCAGTCCCTTTCATCTGCGTGCAACTGCCACAGTAGTACTTTTAATGAAAATACCCACTTGTTGAATAGGCACTTGATACTTTCAGTAACAAAATTCACAATATTACAAAATATTTAATTGAAATATGAGCACAGAACAACATGCTTCCAACACCACATTACACACTCATTTCACAAACACCAGTTCGCAAAATAATCCTCAGGGTCCTAATATTTAATTAATTACAAACTAGACGCATGTAATTACATCGACCGTCCATTTGATAAATTAATTTGAACCGAGCAACCAATATGTAGCTAGTTTCGAACGTTTTCAACTAACGTGAGGATGCAATTTAAATAAATTAAGCCTTCAGTGGAAATCAATTTCCAATTACTATTGAATTTATTTAGTGTGCAGGTTTTACGTATGCAAATTATTTGTGGCGTGGAAACAAATTTTAACTTTGATTTTTTTATCTGTTTAGTAATGTATTATTTGGTTTTTATTTGACCTGCTACCACGAGTCTTGATAAGTATGTGTTATAATGTCGCAAAAAAAAGTCCATTTTGCTAGGTCATTGGCCTAGTGAGACGTTCGTGAGTTCTGTCCTATCTGCCTGTTGAACTATTGATGTGATCCTAGTTTTACCAGAATCATGTATTAATTACTAGCTGCTGCCCGCGGAATCGCCGGCGTGGACACTAATTATTTTTCTAAAATAAACGTATAAGTTACTCTTTTTTAACATCAGCTATTTGCCAGTGAAAGTCCCGTCAAAATTGATCCAGCTGTTTCGGAGATTAGCCGGAACAAACAGACAAACTATTTTTTTTTTTAAATTGTTTAGTGTTGTTTATATGTCTAATGCATAACATGCATTTAGTAAAAAGCTGTTATTTAAGCATTACAAACAGACACTTATTTTTTTATGTATATCACTAAGTCGTCAGCATCAGGCGATATGGTGGTCAAATGAAAGCTCATCAATAAAAAATAAAAAGTGCCACATAAACATATTCTATATGACCTTATACAATCTAAGAAACGATATTACTTTTACTTACGGTGCTAAATCAAAACTTTTTTTTACTAAAATTTATAACAACCAGCCATACAAACGATCTACCCTCCCCCAAACACCTATACCTGCATTTTAACAACACATGGCTAAAGAACATAAAATCACCATCCACCATTAAAGCCATGCAGTTACAAAACACCCTGTATTTAAACCGTGGCTTAAACCGCATCGATGCATACGATTAGCTAACTCAGTGCCAATGCATCACCTGCAGTACGATGAGTCCCTGACCCCATTTTCCACCGACTTTTACAACCCGCGGATAGTTAATCAACTGTTTAGTTTGTTTTTGTCTCTTTCTCTGAAATTCGTTTATAAAATAATTTTGTTTAATTTATTAAACTGTTTTTTTTTAATATTTATAGATTTACAGATCATAATTATTTCCAAAAACTGATGGTCTCTCAATCTGTTTGTCAAGTTGTTTTATTTAAATTTCAGCTTAGCAACTCATAATGGAACTTGGCAGAAGAACAGCTTCGTATCTGTACGTATACGTACTCGTATAGTAAAAAAAGATAGTAACTAAACTAACTAAACGAGTAACTCTCACACAACAAATTAAACTTCAAAATAGGTACACAATAAATATAATGTAATAAACATTATATTTATGGCCACCTTTCTCTCGATCTCAAACTCAAAGCATTTATTTCAATCAAACCATTTGCAGGCACTTTTGAATTGTCAAATAGTCGGTCAGTTAGTCAGAAAGTTGAAGCTAGTAGAACAGTCAAGAAACTCCAAGGACACTCTTTTAAATATAGATATTACAAAATCCTGGTAACATTAATCTTGTTGCTTCTTTAAGTGAAAACAACGTAAAAAAAACAATAACAATTTAAAATATAAGATTTACAATAAACTCTGACAGAAAAGAGATGACCAGTCTCAACAGACGGCGCCCGTTCACGAACATGACGCGTGGATTAGCACCATCCAGCTCAACCATTTTATAGGGAACCGAATGATCCAACACACACGCCACCATCAGCGAGACATTTAAATGAGCATGATATACTCTCAACTGCCATGCTCTTTCAAGTCAACATACATCATAATAACATAATAAACGGCTCCATGGTAAAACTGACTCTCCTAACTAATTCAACAGGCTCCAGTAACTGATATATTTCTAGAATTTTCCAGCAAGGTCAATTTCAAATAACAAAATCGCCCAACGAACTTAGCGTTATTTACCTAAAAGGTCGGTGTAAGGTGAGTTCGTGCACTGTGTTCATACTGTGGTCGTCGCTCGCGCAACGCGAACTTCGTGGGAGTGAAAACCGCGGGGGGTTTCCAACAACAATATAAGTTTAATGGAATAAACAATCAAAGTGTGCGCCGCCAATCTAAATTAATGACGCGCTCGGAAGGCGTTCGGTGAATCTTGTAGCAAGAGATGTTTCACATTTGCGTGTGCGATATATAGGTTATTGGCTGGTTATACAAATGTGTTATGTATTTGTGTTATAGGGGTACTTTTTACTGATGTAGTTATAGGCTTATTGGATCATTAAAGCGCTTTACAGTCACGTTAAATTAATAACTTTCATCTATTTACAGCCGTGAATAGATGAAAATCATTAAGTTATCAGGATTTCGAGCCTTTTTTGCCTCTCCCAAGTCGTGCGATAACACTCGAATTTTTATTATTACACAAGGTCAACTTTTTAATAGAAGTTAATGATTCATATCGAACGTACTTGTGTATAATAAAGTCAAATACATTACAGGGCAAATGTGAATAATGATATTATTTGATGAAGGTTTTCGTTTAATCTCTGAATAAGGTCAGTTTAGACTTCACGGGTGACGATGGTGAAATACTTTTAGATGCCTGGGATTCAGGCCTTGATATCGAGCAACTAAGCAAGCTGGCTATTTTTTTCACAGAGGTAAAAAAATGTTCCAATTTATTTATTTATATATTATACTTTATTGTACACCAGATTATAATTACATAAAGAAAAAGTAATACACTACAAAATATACAATTGTCGGCCTTATCGCTTACTGCGATCTCTTCCAGGCAACCTTGACAGTTGTAATTGCAATTGTTCTTTTTGTTCTTGCCGATACGACAAGAAGACAGGTTATACCAATCAGCAATGCTTATTATTATTTTCCTAGCGCCCCACCCCTGCTTTAAGCCTCGTGTAGACTGACGCGACGGAGCGTCGCGACTCTAAGCAAACTTTACGGTAGAACAATTACTGGTGTCACGGCGCGCTGCTCTGCACGAATCTTTACACGATTTTTACGACTTGACAAAACATCAAGATTCTTTATTATTTGTAAGTTTAATATTAATCTTTAAACACTATTTATACACCTTCCGGAATAAACTTTATAAATAATGGTGAAAATTGCACCAAAAACCGTTGCGTAATTTATAAGAACGACTCGGTTATACACGAAAAACGACTTTAATTTATAATAGGTATGTATAGAAATTTCTGGATTTGTCCCCGGTTGATGGGGCAATAGGCTCATTCCTATTACATGGGACTTAAACATAACTGCCGAAATGTGGCTGTCCTACTTTTGATGCACCTCTGCCTAACCCTTCGGGGTGACAAGGCATCATGTTACAATATGCGTAGAATATATAAATTTCAACGACTTTTAACTACCAGTTTCATATCCTAACCTAAAAACAAGCGTAATTTAACCAAGTTTTAAAGTGTAAACCAGCTAAAGTTGTAATTAACAGTGAACAACTAACAGGCGTTTGGTGAATCTTGTAGTACATGGCACAGCTCCCCGGGGAGGTCCCGACCTATGTTACCCAATGTACTGTGAGGATGATGAATCGCCTATTACATGGACGTAACATCACGATTGTATTGCCATGAATGAAGGAATAGGCAGAATAGAGGTACCTGCACCACATTTCACCAATTTTTTTAAAATTTATTTATTAAAACTTCATGCACAAGTAAAAAACTGTACAAAGGCGGACTGTGGCATTTTCTACCAGTCAACCTTAGGGTGATGCAGAGACAAAACATGGCAGGTGCAACATAAGAGATAGATAACTTGAAAATTAATTCATAGATACATATGTACATACATACATATAAACCGAATAAACTTAGTCAGGCGAAATAACGATAGGTACAGGAGAAAAAAAATCCACCAAATCAGTGCTGCAATGATGATTGTGTAATTATGTTTAGTCCCATTTTTTTTTTATACAAGGTGTTTTGTTGAATATCCTATAACTTTAGATTATGAATGAGACCTTATCAAAGAATCAACTGGCATGATTTTATTTTTATATTTTTCATTAAAAATAATTCTACAAAGTCACGATTATTTATGTAAAAAACCCTTAGGTAAAATATAAAAAAAAAACATTAATTCAACATTCATTCGCATAACAAGTAAATATGACAACGTTGCATTTTCTTAGCTTTAAATATGAACTATTGGTTTGAATGGAAATGATTTACTCGTACTTATCAATGAAACTTAGATACACTCATCGAGACTAGTGTTAAGTTATCTTAAAAAAATTGAAAAATAATTTATATGCTAGTTGATTCTTTGACATGGTCTCATAAATACCCTAGAGATATGGAATATCAAAATGAACACATTGTATAGATAGGTGAACCTAATGCCATTAACCGGTCAAAAATCTTGTCTCCGGGTTGTTATTTAGAAACTCATAAAATAAAATAATATCACGCGTGTATTCCCCGAAGTGTCTGGCATAGGTGTACATATAGCACACCCAAATTTCGCTAGTTATGAGTAGTGATATGTAACCCACACATGCACACAACCTGCGGACTCAAGTACTTAAGACGTCGCCCGTCTTTTCGAATCCACAGTTCGAATACAACTCGTCACATAAGCTGTCGCTATCTGCGTCCCGCGTCATTCGCGTTATTTTATATTATCCTACCTAATCTTAGTTACTTGTTTATAAACCGTGTTTAGTTATATTAACTTCATATTAAATTCATTGTGTTAGACTGAATGAACAATTTCATTTCATATACTATAAGAACACACACCCTAACAAAAGTTCTATATATGTTTAAGTCAGATGTAACATAGGGCGAGCCTATTGCCATTAACCGGGCACAAATCTAGACTTCGGGCTAGTATTGAGAAAATTCAGGAGAAACGATCCAATAACCCAAAGTCCGAACGTGGTAGCACTTTTTTGCCGTCAATAAATTGTTAAAAGTTACCCAAAGCTTAGGACTTAATAATATATATATATATAATAATTTAATGGCTGAACTAAATACCATCTTTAGTGTGCCAAAACATACCTCTGCCTACACCTTTTATAAATATAAGCACATCGTTCCCGAGCATCATAAGTTCAAGATGATACTCGGTTTAGTCTAACAAAACCTCACCGTACCAATGTTACGCAACCAGCGCAATAACCGAAGTCATTTTAATATTTTCGTTATGTTTAGGAACTGAATCGGAATTCGGAATTGCTTTATGGCTACATTCTGAGGTCGGTAAAAGTTCAAAGAACGTTTAGATCGACCGATAACACAGAAATATCGTGGCGCCGCTACGAACCAAAAGCGAAATAAGATTAAACAGCTATTATTGTAAATTTAAAATTGCCTGAATAATGTTCTACTGGTTACTGTTAATACACGATAAGATACTGGAACTAATTTTATAGGGAACTTTGACTAAGCAGTCGCTACGTCGTAGCAGCCGTAGCGATTTGCTACGCAGGTGCTACGCAAATGCTACGACATTTACGCGTAGGCTTATTTTCACCAATATTGTTTTTTTTTGCGTTGCGATGTCAGTGGACATATTCACCCTAGTATTTTCCTAACCTAATTAACTGGGTGCTAAGCAGACTTTTAAGGTATTTTGCGCTCTAATTAAGTTTAAAAGAATTTCCTTAAACCACGTTATTGTTATGTCTTGCATAGTTAAAAAAAATACATTTATATTGATATATTCTTTATTTTATGATTAAGCTAAAAGGGTATTATTACGTTGCATATTAAAACTAATTAATCATGTATAATATAGAAGTTTGTTACAAATTTCCTTAGTTCGTGTTAAAATATATGGTGGTCATAAATCTTTCTAATTTCCTCAAATTATAACTGGAATATTTATAGTGGTAGTCTATAAAAGTCCACCATTAGCTTTATTACCGTAAGGCACAAATTAATAATATTTAAAGACTGTATTAAATATTTTCTTCAACAAAAGTTATAATGGTATAAAAATTAGCTTAATAATTAACTAATAGTTTAGTTTTAATTATTGTGTGTTCCTGAGTTTGATTTCCGGTTCGGGCAAAGTGTTATTGGATTTAGACATCTGGAATTTCTTAGTAGCAGCCCTGAGTCTGGATTTATGGCCGGGTGAAAAGTAAAAGGCTCGCCCTCTATTAAATGAGGCTTAATTATAACTGGCGAAATGTGGCTGTACTATAGGCCTGCCTATCCCTTCGGGGTATACAGCCGTGATGTCATGTATTACGGGTATGACAATATTCCATCTACACTAATATTATAAAGATTCGAGGACGGGGCCCCGGAGGAGCTCGTGGCTAAGTAACAACAGCCGCACTGGTCGATGCATCAGGTTAAGCTACGCTTGCCGGGGTTGGTCAGTAGATGGGTGACCATCTTTACATACCGAGACTCCTCCGTGCCTCGGAAAGCACGTTAAGCCGTTGGTCCCGGCTGTCATTCGTGGATCTTTGATAGTCGTTACGAGTCGTTAGAAGCCCGAAAGTCTGATACCAGTCTTACCAAGGGGTATCGTATTACCCAGTTACTGGGTTGTGGAGGTCAGATAGGCAATCGCTCCATGTAAAATACTAGTATTCAGCTGCATCCGGTTACACTGGAAGGCAACCCCAACATAGTTGGGAAAAGGCTAAGCAGATTGATTGACTAATATTATAAAGATTAAAGATTCGTAATTTTGTTTATGATGAATAAACTCAAAAACTACTGGACCGATTAAAAAAAATCTTTCACCAGTAGAATGCTATATTATCGCTAAATAACATCATCATCAACAACATCATCAACACTCAGCTCGATTCTCAGCAACTCTCATCCAGCCGCTACCAGCCACCCTGCGAAGATCGTCGCTCCACCTAGCCTGAGGGCGTCCTAACTTACGTGAATTCTCACCTTACGCTGAATAACGTGGGCTACAATTTTTAAAAATATCACTTGGGCGAAGCTGCTGGTGGAAACTACAATTTTTTTATAAATAAGCAAATAATTTTAATATCATCTACATAATTAAACAGAGAACGAGGGATATCGACGCGCAAAATATAACCATGAACTCAGCCTATGATTCAAAACCTATATAAAAAAAACAGCGTTTTCATAGAAAAGTGCAATACCTACGCGGTTAGAATGTACGGAACAGCGATTTTTTTTTAAATAACTGGCGATACATTTCAACGCCCCATGCGTTCAGAATCATGTGCTGAATCCATGATAACAGGTTGCGCGCGGATGCCATCCTGTATATTTATTAGTCATGGCAAAATTATCAGTTAAAAATAACAGTAATGACTAATGCTCATTTGACAGCAGTAAATTCTTTCTAAGGAGCAGTCTTTAAATAACATTGCAAGACCGGAATAATCGACCGTTTATCAAATTGCATCCTTTGACATAAGTAAGGTATCTGATTGAGAACCAAAACGCTGGTTTAACAAACTCTCTAAAGCACGAGGGTGGATAATATTCTCTGTTCAAAAAGTAGTCTAATGAAAGGCAAATAATTAGTAGCACAGTCACATTGTATTTAGGTTTCAAAATTTCATCGCTTTTTCTAGAAATTATTGTTTAAATAACATTAAATTGTGGCCCTACAAATTGGCATCCACAGGTACGTTTACTAATCCATTTATTTATATTATCATCAGATACTCTTTGAATAGACACTACGTTTGTAGGGAGTACTCTTTCAATAAATCGATCACGGCAAGCGCAGCTTAACTTTGCAAATGGCTCGTCTATCGCCAGCTATTTAGCAGCAGGGGGCCCCTGGACCTTTCTGTCCTAACTAGTCCTGACCATTGCTCTCTAATTGCACTAGTGGCTTTCATATCGGCATATCGAAGTAACTCGACTACAGTTGTAATCGATTCAACTGTACCGCGCTTATCCCAGTCACCATCGGTTAGGACTTAACTTGGCCACTTAGGCTAACTGTTGCATTTCTGTAATTGACGGCGGTTGTGTATTGGATAATGGAATATGAGTTTTGACATGGAGTATATCGTATAGGTAAGGGTATACTAATTCATGTATATCACTATTCTACACACTATATCTGTTTTGTGCCAATTAGTTTCAATCAGTTTCGATCAATCAATCAATCAACTGAACCTTTTGCGATCCACTAGTATACTATTAGTACAGTTAAGTAATACTTATCTATACTAATATGATATAGAGAGAGAGCAAATTTGGTGAGTTTGTGTATATGTGGAGAGTAATCACCAGAACAGCAGCTCCTATTTAAAAAAATATTTCATCATTTGAAAGGTACATTATTCCACATGGACATAGGCTATATAATAATATGTAATTATAAACACAAAGAAGTATTTAATAATACTAATGAAACACTATCTTAAATTCATGCAAGCCTAGTACGTTTTGTTAGGGAACTGCTCAGTACATGTGCACAACGTGTCGTGAACAGACTATCGTTTTCACATGTAAATTGTACGCCCCCATGCCGGGGTGGGTCACTAGTTTATTTATATACAAATTTAAACTTTATGAAACAATAAGGTATACATTTATACATATAGACAGACTCAATGAATAACACCCGGTTTCTGATTGAAGAATTTGAATTTGAAAACTTGTTAAACTCTAGTACAGCATTACCTAATTAATAAGAAAGCCAGCGAAATTCACTGTTCACAACTCTTTGTACAAACCTTAAGAAATTTTGAATTTCATCTTAGAACCCCAGTAAGTCATTCTTCCATACTAACGTCGTATGGAGATTACAGTTTGACAGAGTAAAATAAAATTTTGACAGAGTAAATTTAAAAAAATATATTTTGAAAGTTAGCGTCGAAACATCCATATTTCGACAGTAATATGAACGCATCTTTGAGCGTAAATAATTCTCGGAGTATGGAAATGGCAAAATTGTTACTGTACAGGGATAGATAATTTATGCAAAAATTTCAAATAAATTTACATAAATACATCTAGTAATCCT
The DNA here is from genome assembly GCA_947364205.1 of Agrochola lota. NCBI lineage: Eukaryota > Metazoa > Arthropoda > Insecta > Lepidoptera > Noctuidae > Agrochola > Agrochola lota. The sequence goes on along the minus strand of OX376223.1, from coordinate 6,727,373 downwards.
TTTCATAATTTATATGCGTCCAAAGGTCTGTTATAAATCATCGTCTATTTCACTAAATAAACGAAATAGGATGCGAGTTCGAGCCGTCGACTAATGCAACCTTAAGAATTACCGTCAGTAATGCTATTATAGAGTTTGACTAGTTCTCAACTTCAAATTCTTAATTCAGACACCACCCGTGGTTAAGTATTTACGTATTAAAAAAAACTACTTTACAAAAGAGAAAGTAAGTAACCAATTAACGTAGGCATCCGTAATATTATCGCGATCTTTATCTTGAACTTCTTTCTTGCGCACATGAAATGTGTATTAGCATTATAACAGCAGAAATTAACAGAGTTCACACAATGAACAGATGTTATCTATAATTAACTATGGATTATTCCGCGCTACATTATGCGTATTTGTTTTTTCAAATGAAAGGCAAACAAAGGCTCATGAACTCAGCTGGTGTATCTAAAGTCAACTGGTTTCAGTATTCAATTAATAGCATACGGAATTGTATTTTCTGTACCAAATTCCAAATTAATCACTGACAACCTGACAGGTCTAAATTACCTTAAAATTATGACAAATGTATTATGTAGACACGTGATATTACAGGCCTAAAATCCTGGACAAAATATCCAAACAGAAGGAAAAACGTGGTCTTTTGTAATATTTTGGTGTGGTTCATTGCGTTAAATATTACTAATGTGAATAGCACTATTTAAACTTAGTTATGCTACAGTAAAAAGTTATATTTTAGTTATAATTTTTTGTGTCAGTCGTAATATGCGTAAAACTGGCATGTTTATTATCTCTTCAATAAGCAGACATAGAATCACGGCATTAAGGATTAATATACTTTGTCCCTCCTCTGTTAACAGTCGACCTTCTGTCCTTATTATACTATGTTCCCCGTCTGTCGGGCAGGGCAAGCGTAAGGTAAAATAGGTGAGTGACGTCATCGAGCACTGCCCTTTGAGCCACGTCAAACATCTGACAGTCTGGATCAATTGTTTTAACCAGCAGTTTGTTTTGTAGGCTAGTTGTTTGTACAGACGTTTTATAGGTCACGGCTTTCTTTGAGATGGTGTCGGGTAGTTTGGGTATATTGGTATAGACCGCTGACAAATTGTTGTGCTCCAAGGCTTGAAATGTATGTGATTAATGAGGTGGCGATAAATGAAACTTGTAAAGATGTATGAAGAATTATTAAAAATGAATTGAGCACTACATATTTTGATACAAACTTTTGGCTTCCGCTTCGCCCGCGTGTGTATCGGAAATTAATAAAAATATATGTATGTCTATCTTAACCTAACCCAGGTCATCCTACCTGTGTTTGAAATGTCTCCGAAATCCTATGAAAAGGTAACAGACAGACAGACACAGTGACGTGTGACACATTTATAATATTAGTAAGTCTGAATTTAAATGGGTTTATGTTATTTAATGTTTATTAAATGTAAATTCTATTAAATGTAGACATGATGGTGTGATTACTTATCGTTTCTTATAAAATAAAGCTTGGAATCATCATCTGTCTAGTCTTTTCCCAACTATGTTGGGGTCGGCTTCCAGTCTAACCGGATGCAGCTGAAGACCAATATTTTACATGGAGCGACTGCCTATCTGACCTCCACAACCCAGTTACAGGGTAACACGATACCCTTTGGTAGACTAGTTGTCAGACTTTCGGGCTTCTGACGACCCGTAACAACTGTCAAAGATCTACAAATGATAGCCGGGACCAACGGCTTACCGTGCTTTCAGAGGCATGGAGGGGTCTTGGTATGTAAAGATGGTCACCCATCCAAGGACCAACCGCGGCAAACGTAGCTTAACCTGATCGATCGACCCGTGCGGCTGTTATTACTTAGCCACAAGCCCCTATGATAATGGCTTGGAATATTAATTTTAAATAAAATATAATAAGCGGAATGCCTTTTATATACTAAAACTTCACAAACTATCTGTTGCTGCTATAAAGTCATTACATAGCGGAATATTCTATGCAATTGTTATAGGCTCACATTACCTCCAAGTAACAAAGTTATTCAACATAACTGCCTTGGGTTATAAGTTACAAAGAGGCATAAATACTAAAACTAGTTTGCGCGAGCATTTTCTCTCACAATAGGTAACATTTGTAATCTCGACGTTCATTACTGAAGAGAGCATCATATAAAATGTGCACAATATCCGATATGAAAGCAGCAATAAGCGGGCCAATGCTGTACCTTGAGGCTCGTTTACATTGAGCAAGTTAGTGGGCGAGTAGGTGGGGAATGAAAATACCAATAACAGTATTCTATTGTTACAATATTTGAAATGGGCAACTAGGTTTATCTTTCCGACTAACCGACCGACTCCTTGACAATTCAAAAGTATGTGTAATTGGTGTAATTGAATTAAATGTTAGATTGAGTTTTGAGTTTGTATTTGATTTTACGTATTATTATTATATTATATGATTTATTAAATAACTAGTAAACATAATTCAAAACAAAGCTAATTATTTATTTAAATTGAATTGTTGTATTATGTCAAAGTGATAATTTACTGTAAGATGTGTTGCATGGAATAAAAGGCTTTTTTATTTTATTTTTATTTATTTGATTTTACGTAGAATGTAATTTTGGTGGGTTTTATGAAATGCAAATGATTCACTTATTCGATGTTTGAATTTCAATGAAAATTTAATAAAAAGTGGTTCTATTTCATATGCAGGTGTATAATAAAGTTAAATGAAAGTGGTCGAGAATCAAGCTCAGTAGTTTGCAGTTGGAGAATATATAAAAAGAATATGACGGGGATTTACGGCTTATAACTACTGAACTACCTGAAAAGTGAACTAGCAATGGCCCTATTTACTTGCTCTCGTACCTACTCGACCAAATGTAAACGCTCCCGTGCTCTGGCGATATTAATATAGGATTGCGTTCGCCCGACCCAAACCGTGGATACCTAGTACCAGCTATATTTGCACAGACCCACAGAACCCCGCACAGACTCGCACTATTGAATTTAAAAAATAAGCACAATCCTAGCGTGATTCAACATTTACGTGCAGCTTTATAGAATAAACTAACAAAGGAGGTTCTACCTCGTGTGGTTTGTATGGAATTGAATGGAGGCAGTGCACCGCATTTATTTTTAATGTACAATATTGTGTTCAATATCCGAGACGGTTAGTTTGGGAAAGCTTTTCTATTTCAGAGCATTATCTTTGTTAGCCGAGATTTATTTAACAAAAGTAAGAGTATTGAAAATGTATTTTAATTTTGATACTGCCTCATTCGTCTAATATTCGCAAGCGCCACTGCTGCGCATGAGTTCATGGGTTCGATTCCCAGGTCTGTCAAAGTGTTATTGGATTTTTCCATTAGGAATTTCTCAGCAATAGCTTCGAGTTTGGATTTGTGCCCGGTTGATGGCAATATGGGGCTTAAACATAACTGGTGAAATGTGGGTAAACGTTCTATAGGTACACCTCTGCCCAACGCCTCGGGGAATACAGGCAAGAGTATTAAAAATGTTTTTGATATTTTAAGCATTCGTCACGAGGTTCAAAATAATCATGCGCAAGAGCATACCCGGGGGGGGGGGGCAGGAGAGGGCAGCTGCCCCCCTGGATTTTGTATGCCTAGGTAGGTACCTACTGTTGTCGATAAAAGTTATATTAGAGTCACGTTAAGACTTACTTTGCAATGACATTATACTAAACATTGATTTTAGAAAAAACCGTGCTACGTGGCCCTTGTAAATTTTATTATCAAGGCCTTATTCAATAATGGACAAAGACTGTCAGTTCGATCGTAACAAATATGTATTTACATTTGTGCGTCGCAAAAACCGTAAGAAGATTTGAATTTCGCGGGCTAGATACATTAGCGGATCCACCTTAAATTTCTGATTTGCCCCCCCCCCCCCTGGGCCATAAACGCCCATGCGCAAAGATTACCTATTCCAAATAATAAATGCGACTACAAAATTAGGCCAATTATATTCGGCTTAGTGAAATTAGAACAACATACTATTACTGCTGAGGGCACCCCAACTTCCTAAAATTTACATTTGCATCAAACAACAAAGAGGTGAAACAGAACTTGACTTAACAGCGATCGCATTATAAATTCCTTTTTCCTTTTGACGAACAAAATTGTAACCCAAAATGATATTTAAAACAATATTCGTTGCCACAAAGGCCACAGAGCCAAGCGACAAAAACAAAGGCAGTTTACATAAATCCGATAGTTTACATCGAAGCGAAGTAATGTGGTTTTAATCACACCATGTATTTATACATAAAAAACATTGTTTGGTGATGTACAGACCTTGTATACAGTGTGTCTCTAGTATATCATTATTATAGTTACTGGTTTTTGGTGATGATGAAACTATTATTTGTATGTTTTTCAAACAATCGTAATGGCTGTACAGATTTAAATAAAACATACGTAATGTTGAATGTTTCCCAGCAAGATAATCTCATAGATTCCTTAAGATTAAGGGTTGATATACTATACATATTGATTATAGTTTTTTTTTTTATATATATACGTAGAGATGTACCTACGAATGTCAAATTAATGTATGTGCAATCCGTTTGACATTCATAATTATGTCGGGTAAAAAGTTATTCGTGAATAAAGACACTTATTTTAAAAAAAAATATTTGCTTTTAGTTTTTTTTTTTTTTTTTTTATTTTCATTCATTCAGTACTTACATCTATATACATAATAAGTTGGTGCTAACATAAACTCATTAGAGAAATAGTTCAAAGGTGGCAAAGGACATCAGGTGTATTGATATGGCAAAGTTAAATACGACCGTTAAGTTTTAGTTAGTAGGTACGAGTATCTAAGTAATATCTAAGTCTATTTGCAATTAAGCTTAGGTAAGTAAATTTAAAAGTAAAGAAAGTAGTATCTAGCTTTATCAGCACTAAAATTACAGAACCTAGTACTTAGTTATTGCCTCACAAGAGATTTATGCATTCAATTACTGAATGAATAAATTAAAGAATTGTGGAAGAAAAAGCCTTCTAAAATTACTATTCAGACATCTACAAAAAATAATTAGGTAAAGTGTTGATAATAAAGTATTTAAGATTATTTGTTGTCATATAAAACAATTTAATTTTGCTGCACATCAGAAATATTTGCAACTTTTTAAAGTTCAGACTCTACGTGAAACTAAGCAAAGAAAAAAAAGAAACGATTACCTTGTACAGTTATTTAATCCCGTAAGTCCGATCCACAGCACTGTTTGCACAACACAACACGAAGAGGCATTACGTGGCCAGAATGAGTAACCATGAACACTGTCAAAATAAATCTGACTAATGTCCATTTTAATAAAATAATTTGTATTACCTAAAAGTATCAAAACTTTTTGTACAGTCGCAGAAAAAAATGTTGACAAAATTACACATACACACGGTAAGTATAATATTAGGTTACTTATCAAAACATTTAATCTGTCGGTAAAATGTAAACAACCTGTGGGTATGAAATAACGAATGTCAGTAAACGTAGAGTGACGATTCGATATAACGAGGAAAATAAATAAAAACGAATGTCGATACATTTAATGTTGTTGGTTTCACACGATAAATTACGAGAAAAGCATTAATATTGATAAATAGTTTGAGTAATGATCGGAATAGGTCGTTTCGTTGAATCTTTTGTTCAGTAACTGTTATAAAACTTTTCATTTTCGTTTATCAATAATTCAATAGGGCTCATATTCATGAAATAACGTAAGGTTTTGTTAGGTATGGTAACAGCGTCACCCTGTCTGCTAATAACAACACACTGTGATTACCAATCGGTCTGGCAATAAGGGTGATTATTGTACTTTACCTTTCGACCTTTCATTATAGCGGCCACTGGTAGCCCCATGCATTGGAATAAAGAAAACTCGTGAACTAATCATACTTATGAAAAACAATTTGCCTGCCAATTTATGCCAAGGAAATTATGATTCATTATTTTAGTCATAGATGCATTAATTTTAGACTTAATCATCAGTGTTTGGCAAGACTTAAAGGTTAAAAGTGTCCGAATGTATTTTTTGGAAATACTCGTATTTCATTTTATTGCCAATCTTTATTGAGCAAGAGTGGTGATCAATGCTCATGCCTTCTCTCTTAGAGAAGTGGTTTGCCCTGCAGTGGAGCAATAATAGACTGGAATTATTATGATATAATTTCTAAGAAATTGATGGCTCTCTGCTACTTAAAAAGCCTGTAGATCTACCAAATCAAGTTAAGAACGTTTATCCTAAAAGATGGCAACGTCGCAAATAGCTATCAAAAATTTACCTGTTTTGATTAATTTGGCAATATAAGTAAGAAATAAGACATGTGGCTAACTAGGGAACTAGAATATTAATAAATGAATTGCAAATATAGCATTGAATTTGATACTGTACCCGTTTTAGGTGTAAACATGGCATTCGGAGAGTTTCCAAATGCTTTTTTTACCCCTAAAACTAAATATTCGGTGTTACAATATTAATTATTGCATTTCGTAATCAATATTCTAGTTCGCTAGTTAGCCTCATTTCTTACTTCCATACAGTAATATTGCCAAATTAATCAAAACAGCGAAATATTTGACATCTATTTGCGACGTTGCCCACTTTCAGAATAAACGCTCTTTTAACCATAGTGGTAACACAATGGCACATGACCAAAAATCAAATTAATTGAGTTCGCATCTGGTACGTGGCACTTTACCGACCGTCCGTCACTATAAAGTGTTTGGACAACTGAACCCAGTTCATAGAAACGGACAGTGACAGAATGACTGCATTTTTAGAGCAGGTCGGATTTTTGCACTGAGGATTTATAGGCCAGTGTTTTAGGGGTCAGTTACATTTAGTTTGTGTGCTTTTTTTAGTAAGTTTTATTTACATTTGGAGTAATTAATGGAAACTGATATCGACTTTCAAACCGCTTCAATGGTAAGCTGGATGATTTTTTTTTTACAAAATAAAGGGAAGATTTGTTTAGTAATAAAGTTAATATCAGAAAACTTTTGAATAGTTTTAAAAACTATTTGTTTCATTTAGAAAGCGATCGTATTTTTTATGGGAAAATGCTGTGTTCAATTCTAAAGAATTATTGAGTTATGCGAAGGTATGGCAATATTGTTACGTTGCAAAGTAGTTAAAATAATTGTTGCGTAATTTTCAGGTTTCTATTTATTAAAAAAAACCAGTGAATGACATCCAAATTTCGTCCTTGACCGCTATATTACTCGTGTGACCTTTTAGTTCAATTGAGCAAACTAGCAACCGTTATAATACGAAAAGCTATATAGAGCTTATGTAGGTTTGTAAGCGACTTGAGATATTTTTGTCATCTTATTTTGTATCAATGTTTATCCAGTGGAAAGATGAACTGGTCAAGTGGTCAAATTTAATAAGAAATTGCTTTTAGTTCTTGGAGTGTTAAATTACCTCATCTCATCTGCTCATAGTCTACCTACTAATTGCAAGATTATACCTAATTACAATAAAAAAGTTCTTAAAGATTGGTGATAGTAATAAGTACCTAGTGTTTGCAATATATCTACTTGTCCCAAGTTACCCAAAAACATTTCAGATTTCGATCGAACTTTATTTGTATACCTTACGGTGCCTGTTACCTACATTCTGCTTCTACTACGCCTATAAATTTGCATTTGCCGAAACCTTATGTTGCCAAGTCGCGAATTCAACTCAAGACAACACAAATAAAACCTTATTGTCAGCAATTTATTAAGAAATGAAGGATGTATTACATACATAAAGATAGTTTGAGAAAGTACCGCGAAATAAGTCGTACAAGGAATGAGAGAAGAGCGATATATTCATGTTATCTTAACGAATACGCAGAAATATCTTATTGCTGTCCGTAATATATTGTCTTATGGTTATGTGAGATGCTAATACAACAAAATGTTGGATGGTGCGTAGCTAATACTATGACAAAGGGATGGGTTTTTCGACTGTTTTTTGTAGGTTTTGAAGAGAAAATCTTGCTCGTTGTGTAAAGAAGTTGAAACGGTAAAGTTTCCAGGTTCAATCTCGTATTCAATTGAAAGTGAACTGCTGGCTCTCGAAAGCCCTAGAAATTTAGTTATTTTCATTTAAGATAGGTTTAGTACTAATTTAAATTATTTTATCGTCCATAAACGCTACTCATAAAAGTTTAATTTTAAAAAGTTTGAGTTGATGAGCGTCGAAACAAAGTTTTCCAATTAGTACAATCGCTCTCCAAACGTCAATGAACATCAACGCCAAAAATATTATGAATCATAATGCAGACATGTCGGCTATATGTTTGTTTAAACACAACGTATCGAATGCATATTGTTTAGCAATCAATAAATACTGAAGGCCATAGTTTTGCGGATTACGTCCGCATCAACAGACACCACTTAAACATGAGACAATGCAACCATTAACGAATCAACAAACTTTTATTATCCACTAACACAATCGCGAATTAATCGCGATTACACAAAAATCGACCGCGGGAGTGACGTCACCTTTTAATGAAGAAAGAAACGAGCACGAATTTATGTGGTCGGGCGACAAACTGACCCGCGATTGGGGCGGCCGTTGCCAAACCCATAATCCCTTAATTAGCCCACCGTGTAGGATTTAATCAGGATTTGAGTGACAGTGCAGTGTCGCGCGGGCGTCGCGGTTGTCGCGGGCGTCGCTGGGCGAGCTCGGCGCGTGTTGTGACGCGGGCGCGTGAGACAGCGCGCGTTGTGCCGGGCGCGCGCGGGCGCTCTGTGCGCGGTGTTCGCGCCACGCCGCCTCAGCCTCGACTGCCGGGCATGGAAATTCGATTTTTCTGACGTTTCCTCCGCGCCTTGCTTCGCCACGATCGAACTGCACGCCACATGAATAGTTGCTGCTTTACCCACCGCTGATTTTGCACGTTCATTTTACTGTAACTGTAATAATTCCAAATGTTTTATGACGCTTTTGGTCGACGTAGGCAGTATGAATGTGGTAAGGGTTTCGATCACGCAAAATTTCGATTTTGCGATACAACCTCCTCGTTTTGACCTTGGTGTTTTTCGTATCCGCTCATATTTGCTTATCAAAATTCTGTAAATACCTAAAAGCTGTAGGCAGTTCATAATGATCCTTCCAGAAACAACATAAACAGAGTTTAGAGTTAAGTTTTGTTTTTGGGTAAAGTTTTTAAACCAACTTTAAATACTTTCAACTAGGTTGAGAGCGCAATCAATTTTATTTAGGACAACCTCTACTTAAAAATTGATGGTGTTTTGTCAATGACCGTTAGTTTACCGTGCTTTCACTTAACTCCTACATTTTTTACTTCTCACCGAGAACCTTTAGTTAATGGTAGTGAGCGGCCATTAGGGCAATACTACGGAAGTGAGAATAAATTTGCCTCACGCCATCAATGCACGCGGCATGTAGCTGCCTACTTGTAGACATGAAAATATTCAAAAAGTTACAAATGAAAGATTTTATGATAACAATAACTTAACTTTATGTCAAGTGAAAGTTTAAAGACCGTGAAAAGTTTTGATAAATATGTTCAACTTTATAACGACAAGATATTTTTAAAGTCAACAGTGAAGTACAGAAGCAGCAGTGGTATTTATATTTTCAGTGTCTCCAAGATCGGTTTCTGTGCTACGCCTGTTACGATGAGTCCCGAGTTCAAATCTCACAAGGAACAAATATTTGTTGGGTCCTCAAATATCTAGTTTGTGTATGGGAGAGTTTTATTATTATATAAAAAAACTTTTGATAATAACTATTAACAATAGTTTTTTTTACATTGTCTTAGGCACGGAATTCCTCCTAATAAAAAAAGCTTTTTTAATTTCAGATCAATAGTCTTTCCTTACTAACTAACCAACAAGTAAAGACGTGGCAAGTTTGGGTGACAGGAATGTTGGCTTAAAGGTGGCGCGCGCAGGCGATGTTGCTGAGAGTCCCTACAAATAATGCTGTTATGTTATCTATTACCGAACCCTTAAACTTTGGACGGCAAAATAGAAGAAAATACAACACTCCTTAGTATTTATGTATGTATTGTGTATGAGCAGTGATAGCCTAGTGGTGTGACCGTCGGACTGCCAAGTCATAAGTCTCGAGTTCGAACCCAAGGTACGCAGCTCTGACTTTTCGGATTCATGTGCGTATTGTATTATTATCACTTGTTTCAAAAACAGTGAAGGAAAACATCGTGAGGAATCCGGCATGCCTGAGAGATATTTCTCGACGGCATGTGAAGCCAAGTCAGAGGCCCATGGGCGGCTTTAAAACTTTGACACCAGGTTAGTCACTAACCACACGAAAAAAAGAAGTATGTACACCATATGAATAGCAGATCATATAAATGTAGAAAAATATAGGTAGGGTTACACAATGACCGGTCTAATAGCAAAAAAAAACATTAAACTACAACGAACTCGACAAACCACCTAGTTCTAGCGTAGTGAGAGTGGAACGTTGAATAGTTTTTGCTCGCAATACAGCAAAAAGCGCAATTTTCTTGAAAATTACTATGCAAATGAGTGAATACCTAAATCTTTATCGTGTAGTAATAAGTCGTTGGTAATGCATTCCTGTATTTTATGAAGGTTTTTCTTTTCAAGCAATATAGTTCGTATGAGTACTAAGTTTAATTCCTGGTAACAGCTAGGGAATTTACCATTTCCAAATTGAGGTAGTTTCCCATAGAGAAAAAGAGATTAAATTTTATTTTCATCTATTCTCGAACGATCAAATGCATGTTTTCCGCCTTTTTTGCTCACCGTACCTACTCTTATAACCTCAAGAAACGTGTTGTATGAAGCACTGTATGAAGTGCTATAAAGCGTCATAACAGTGCGGCCGGCTGCCAAGTCTTCAACCCTGTGTTAACAGTTAGGGGGTTGGCAGCACACGCGACAACTTTGACGGTTATTCGCTAGTTTAACCTCCGTTTAGCTTTATTGCTTATGTGCTCTCGAAGTGCTGTGTTTGGACATCGTTTTTAAGAGCAAACATATCTATTTGTAACATGTGTATTTGAAATGTGTGGTCATATTTAAGGGTGTGACATAGCTCATCAAACAGGACAACTTTCTCCATAGAACTATCATCGTAATTGCGAAAAAATAATCAGCTGTCCCATTTGGCATTTGGGTCGAGTATGTTTTGAAGTTTTGTATGGGACAGCTGATATTTTTTTCGTGATTACGATGTTGGTCCGATTGAGAAAATTGTTCAGATTGATGGTTTGTATCACACCCATAATTTTCACCACACCTTTCTGATACATGATAGTTACTTCTATGAGACGTTTCAATAATAAAAAAGCAATGTTCATTACAGATCACGGGATATCTTTAAAAAAATTCAAAGCGGAAGATGCTACAGGCAAATTTACTCTAGGATTCCTAACAATGTCTATAACGAGTCTAGTTAAGACAATATAGCGTCAAAACGCTGCATATTAAGGAGGCAATTAGGAGAAGCATGCAACTGTAGGTACTGGGAAATCATGGCTGAATAACTCGACATTTAATTGGCAGCATTCTTCCAACTTGCAATTTGATATTACGCAAACTTGGGTTGAATTCTTAGATGTTGTTATGAACTTTGTAAAGGTCTGTTCTGAAATTTGTTACTCATATTACAGAAGTTTTATTTTGATTATGATTTTACAAGTAATTATTAAATATATAGGCTGAATAACTACCCTTTTAGATATGGTAAGTTTTGAAGTTCCACTTGCATTGTGACTTGCATATACGTAAACCTTTAGATTCGTATGCAAATCAAGTAAAGTTTTAAAATAAAGAACCATGCTATTGTATACATTAGAAACATTCTGAAGTGCTAGAAAAAGGCCATCGATGCCTTTTACCTTATAATGCAGGTAGCAATAATCAACATGTAAATAATAGCTTCTTTCGAGGAGCTCGTGGCTAAGTAACAACAGCCGCACTGGTCAATCCATCAGGTTAAGCTACGCTTGCCGGGGTTGGTCAGTGGATGGGTGACCATCTTTACATACCGAGAATCCTCCGTGCCTCGGAAAGCACGTTAAGCCGTTGGTCCCGGCTGTCATTCGTGGATCTTTGACAGTCGTTACGAGTCGTCAGAAGCCCGAAAGTCTGACACCAGTCTTACCAAGGGGTATCGTATTACCCAGTTACTGGGTCGTGGAGGTCAGATAGGCAGTCGCTCCATGTAAAATACTGGTATTCAGCTGCATCCGGTTAGACTGGAAGCCGACCCCAACATAGTTGGGAAAAGGCTAGGCAGAGAGAGAGAAATAATAGCTTCTTTAATTCTACGTTGCCTACAAAATTGCAATAAAAAGCGAACTAACCTCGAGTAAAATGGCAAAAACAAAACGAAACTCCGCACTTCCTTCTAGTGCATTTTACAAAGTCGTTGGCATAAGAAACCATAACTTCGCTTGATAAAGTCGACGAATTAAAGAGTAATGAAAGTGCTCATACATTACAAGCAAAATTACAGACGTTTAAATCTACATTACAGTGGGTATCATGAAAGTCGAGCTACTTAAACACTAGAAAGCTGGCAACACTCCAAGCTACCGTGTACTACAAGCTATTACGATCGAACTCCATTTTTTTACTAACAAATTACACATTTTATACACAAAATGTTTTAAAGCCTTGACGTAATGGCAGAAAATTTAATTGCCAACAAAGTTTCTGACGATATAATAAAAAGTTTTGAGGAAAATGTGAAACGAATTTTTGGGCTGCTATTTTGCTTTTTCGCTGTATGATAAAAAAATCGCGTGTATTCTTTAATTCTTTTGTCTATGAAATGCGTTTAAAAAGAGAACGTAATGCAGTTATGTCTCTTTGTGCGATGAATGATAAAAACAGGTGCATTCCATATACTCTACTACATATGTGTATAAAACCTGATTTAGGCTGCCTGTCCATTAAAGCGGAGCGAGGCAGCGGAGAGAAGCGAGGCAGCGGAGAGGAGCGTGGTAGTGGAGTGGAGCGGAGTTGCGGACAGTGTCTGTCCATTGATGCGGAGCGAGGTAGCGGACTGTGCGGAGCTAGACCGAGTTCACGCGACGAGTAATAAGTCCCCGCTCCGGTTCCCCGCTCCACTTCTCCGCTCTATTTCCCCTCTCCGCTTCCCCGCTCCGCTTCCCCGCTCTGCTTCCCGGTTTTGTATGAATTTTTAAACTAGTTCGCAAATCCCTGTCCTGGAGGTTTTATGCAATTCCATTGGTTAATATGCCAGTTAGTAAGCCAGAGGAGCGGAGCGGCGGTGTTGGCACACCGCCGCTCCGCTCCTCTCCTCTCCGCTCCAGTGGACAGGCAGCCTTACAAAGTGTGATTTAATTGCAATAGGCAATAGATTCGCCCCCACGTTATGGCGAAATGTGGGAGTTACTACAGGTACACTTCTGCCTAACCCATCGGGGATTACAAGCGTGGTGTTATGTTATATTATGATTTAATTGCCTTTGGCATAGCTTAAGCTGGCATAGCATAACAATAAAAGTGAAACACTAAACAGTGTTTAGACGATGCAGCTTTTATTATTGTTTACAGCAAACAACAAGCAAGAAACTTGCGTCGTGTAAATGAGGCTTAACTCTTGCGTCGAGACTCAGATGAATTAACCGATCAGAAGATCATAAAATGTAACAAATTAGCACAAGATTTCTATTTTCGTTCACGGAACTTTCGTAGAGATTTTTCAAGGTCAAGACGTTGTTGACTCTTCGAGACTTTAAAAAAATAAATGGACAGTCCGTTATAATTTGCGTCATCGTGATACAATTATTGAACCAATTTTAGTATCTGTTTAAATACTTTTTGTTTAGGGGCTTGTGGCTAAATTATAACAGCCACACGGGTCGATGGACACAAAAAAAAAGAAAATACGTTTATTTGCGGTAAACATGACTCAAAGAAAAAACAAAAACAAAATAAAAAGAATTTGGGGGAAAATATGCGTCACATCTACGCAAAACGGCCATCGCTCAGCATAAAGCTGCGACCCTATGCGACATCTATACGATGCCTATTTTAAGTTTTCGCTTGCCAAGGGCAGTCCGTGGATTGGTGTCCATCCATAACATATCGAGACCCATCTTTGCTTTTAAAAGCACTTTAAACCGTCGGTCTCGGCTGATATTCGCAGATCTTTGACAGTCATTATGGGTAGTCAGAAGGCCAAGAGTCAGCGACCAGTCTTACTAAGAGGTATCGTATTACCCAGTGACTGGGTTGTGGAGGTCATACGAGTAAAGGCAGTCGCTTTATGTAAAATACATCGCCAGTTTATGTATTTGGTTGCATCCGGTTAAACTGGAAGCCAACCCCAACATAGTTGGGAAAGGGCTAGGCACATAATGATTTGGTAACCGACGAAAAATTTCAACGCCCCCTGCGTTGAAATTTTTCGGTTCAGATGCATGTACCGAATCCCTAGTATCAGGTTTCGCCTCGATGTGACATCCTGTATAAACACAATACATTTTCCGGAAACATTATGTAAATTGACACTTTTCAGATTTCATAACGTCCCGCAGCAATGTAGCAAAGATAAAGCCGTGTTCAATGCACACTGTCCGTCAAAGCCCATTTGTTTATATGTGAATTCAAAACTTCGTTTAAGAAAATTTCAGTCCCATGTTGGGTGCCAATAGCAGCCGCGCAGCATTCCTATTTGTTTTCCAGTAAAAAATATTTGTTCCAGCGTCCGAATTTTTATTAAAATAACAGCGTGTTACATGCCAGAGTTTTATTTTTATTTTGTGATAGATTTGGTAGTAACCACAGGGATGGAATAGATGTAGTTACCTACCGGAAAAATGTTACTGCGTGATTGGGCGTTTTTTTTAAGTGAAGACTTCTTTAGCGCATTTAGTGATTTTTGGAGGGGAAAATCTTTTGGGTTCGTGTCACCGACATTCTACTCGTAATGTCAACAGTATATGTACAGGGGGTGACCACTATTATTTATTTATTTATTTAATACTTCAAGCACACAAATATACAGAGGCTATGTCAGGGGGTGACCACTATTATTTCTGTCTTCACTTTTCACTGTTGTTGGCAGTCCCCACGACTGCCTATTTTTTATTATTTAGACTTGTTACGTCTTAGTGTTAGTACAAACTTAGATTTTCAATATTTTAAAGTGATTCCGTTTTTTTTTAAGTAATTATTTTCTGAGATTTAGTGATAACAAACTCATACCATATTGGGAAAAACTTAAATTCTTAAAGCATCAAATAAATTATCATAATAATATTTAGCTAAACATCAATAGCTCAATAGCTAACCTCAAAGTCCTTTCAAATAATTTCACTGCATGAACTGCACTAGAACAAATGATTCCTTCCACTACCTACATTAGATTACAGACACAAGATTTCGGTTTGCAACTCTTTGGGGAAATCGACCTTTTGCGTTACGATCATAAATAAATGTATATATGCCTCGTACAAATGCCTAAGATACTGCTACCTTACTATCTAATACAATTACTAAGTCTTCTCTTGCGGTTACAAATTCGAGGCACAAACGTTCACCCTTAACTAACATATAAGCTGATAAGTATAATACGCTACTAAACAAATAGGTGAAATACAAAGAGGTATTTGCTGTTTATCTATTCAAAATGCCACCCCAAAACAATAGCAAGTCCTATTCAAACAAATATTGAGGTATTATAAGTTATGAACTAAATTATTCATTGAAAAAACGATTTTAACTTTTAATAATGACGTCTAGCACCCGCCATATTGAATTGGTTTGGACTCATAAAACATAGTTTGGATCATTTTAGATTAAAACCAATCCATCGACGTCATTTTTTGAAGTTGATTCTGTAATCAGGTCAAGCTGTATGAGTAAGCAAACCATCTCACATAACTAGCCAGTGAGATTCAATCAATCTGCCTAGCCTTTTCCCAACTATATTGGGTCGGCTTCCAGTCTAAGCGGATGCAGCTGAATACCAGTATTTTACATGGAGCGACTGCCTATCTGACCTCCACAAGCCAGTAACTGGGTAATACGATACCCCTTGGTAAGACTGGTTGTCAGACTTTCGGGCTTCTGACGACCCGTAACGACTGTCAAAGATCCACGAATGACAGCCGGGACCAACGGCTTAACGTGCTTTCCGAGGCACGGAGGAGTCTTGGTATGTAAAGATGGTTACCCATCCACAGACCAACCTTGGCAAGCGTAGTTTAACCTGATGTGTCGATCCGTGCGGCAGTTATTACTTAGCCACGAGCTCCTCTAGCCAGTGAGATTCAAAACCCAGATTTTAGCTTTACCGTATTCAAGAAATTAGAAACCAATTCCTGTCTAAACCACAAAGCGATTCCTTGCAACCCGTTTACGTTCCAATTGTAGAAACATCTGAATGGTCATTTTACTAGGCAAACAGTCCGAATATCCCTTACAAACGGTTACATTCACTAAGTAATTCCATTATGTCTGTGTGGGTACCGAAATTGTAACTATATAGGTGGAGTAAACGGGTTAGTGCACCCGCAAGTCAATCCACTGTCGAGTTTACATCGGAGCCCCTGGGATGTTGCTAGCGCCTGCAAACAACCTTGTTTGTAGCGCAACATGATACGTAGCACGTTGCTGTAACTGAGCTTGTTTGTGGGAGTGTTTTAAAAGGGAATACAGAGTGTTGACTATATTCTTGAGCTTATAATGGTCGAGTCAAGTTCGACAAGAGACAAGATGTGTGATTTTTAAATAGGGATGTCCAAGAATGAAATGAATTACATAAAAAAAGAAATAAAAATGTAAATGGTGCTTTAAATGTAATTTAGGAAATAATAACTTTATTAGGGTGTGACCTAGTGTTGTCTATGTTGTTGACCTCCAGAAGCCTAATCAAAACGTCTGATCGGTTTAATCGTGTATCCAATCTAATGCCAACTAATATAATTGGTTGTTGTCATTTTGGTCGACCAATTATAGCAGTTAACACGTGACTGAGGTGTTCTTGCACGCATACAAGTAGACTTACTGTTTATAGATTTGATTAGGCGTTCAGAGACTTACACCAGTGGGGTAATTGCGTAACACACATAAAATGTCAATTGATCGTAATAAGTTTAGTTTTGACAGTTCACCCACGTTCATTGCGTTGTTCACGTTGTTGAACAGACGAATTTTTCTACATCTATGAAGCAATTGATTAGCAATATCCTTCAAAACTCTCGGATTTTGATTGAAAGTGTGTTACGCAATTAGGGTGCCGGTTTTTGAATTCAAAATTAGAATCTACTTCTAATTCTAAATTCTAAATTCTGTACGAACTTGTCATACTCTACTTAGCATTACGTGATTCCTTCAACGTAGCCCACGAACATTCAACATTTCTTACGTTTTTCTAAAGAAATTTTAAATTTCGCGGGTTTTTACCAAAGATTTCAATAGTAGATTTGCCCTGCCGTGTTAAAAGATGGTCGCGTTTCTGTTTCGTTTTGACACCACTGACACACAATATCGCAGACATTTGACTTGATTGTCATGGAAACGCCATTATTATTGTGCGAAGTCACTCTTCTCACTATGGGCACTTTTTCGCGCGACGTAGTACTGTGAGGGCACATCTACGATTTAAATCTTTGGAAACTAGGTGTGAGCGTAAGAGGAATATTAACTGTTGTAGTCTGAGTGGGTAAGTGAGGTCAAAAAGCCCATTGCAAACTATACATTTGCATTTAGTTCAATATAATGCGACAAGGCTTTTTTATGATTCCACTAATACACCCGTGAAAAAAGTTTGGGCGTTTCACTTCAGTGACGTAATGCCCACATTGTACTCAAGTCGGACACGACATACAACAATTCACCTTGGATAATGTAACATTAACATTCTAAACTAAATGATAATTTTTGATTACATTTTCACATTAAGGCGTTTTTTTATAATGTATTTTGTGTCATTATGCACTTCGCCGTAGGTTGAGTATTGAGAACTAGGCTAACATAGTAACTTTTAAGGCCTTATCAATTGACCAGTCACAACATGGTGTGTTACACCAAAACCAAAAAAAAATAACTACCTAAATAACTTTAAGATCTTCAAAAGAGTGTCATTAACGAATACCTACATCCTTGTGGTGACCCTTTTTGTGAGAAATCTGAAACTTCATACATTTTATTTTAACTTTCTAGCCAAACTTAGACGATAAACAACAATATGTATGGACAAAAACCCATCGTGTCAGCAAAATTCTTAAAGGACTTGACACAAACCGTAACGTAACCATCCTCATGCAAAATAGCTCCACCAAGTAAAAGTGTCTAATTAAAAATATCTGCTTCAGAGCAAGTGAAGAATTTACAAGAAGAGAAGAATCTGTGAAGCTAGACAGCGACCGGGCGATCCCTAAAGTAATTTGTTTGCCCCCTCTGCTGAAATTACATTCCACTTGATAAAAATTTAAAGAATTAAACACAACATCAGTGCCGTAATTTTAAATGTAATTTAATTGTGGGGCGATCACTGGTCTCTGAAAGCCTTCGAATTTAAATTAATCTGTTTTAAAATCTCATTTCAACTTATTTATGATCGGTTTTGACAGTCAATTTACTGATCAGAGAATTGATGAAACTTTAATACGGACTTTGGCAAAAGCCAGAAGGTAGAAGAAAATGAAAACCTGATCAAGCTTAAAAAAAATGGTAGCAAATGTTCTGGAAGCAACAAAGTTAATTCCTAAATAAGTTCATAAAATCTCAATGAAATATTCACCCTCTTAATAGCCGCTAAAGATACACAAAGTAACTTATTAATTAATAATGATAGCGACGAAGCAGCAAATATTCATCACGTTGAATTTTACATCCTATTAAATTCAAATTGTCTGCTAAACGATTTTGACGCAAAATAGCGCTATTTTATGCCCACTAAAAGTCGGTAAACATGAAATTAAGTTATAAAAGTATAGGTACAAGTCCGTCCCTGGGGAAGTATACTATGCGAACTCGACTCACTTTAATAATAAGCAGTGACCTTGCAATTTCCATAAATGTATATTTTAGAACTATTAAATCTTAACTACGTCGCGAAACGTAAAGGGATGTAAAAGATATATTTTTTGAATGTGAGAAATACCTATAATGTACCTTTTAAATACTGGCATACCAACCAATAAGCCCAGCTGCATCAGATGCGGTATTAAGATGATTATGATGATCGCACTAAGTAGGTATTTATTTATTGAATACTTCAAGCTCACAAATATACAGTGGCAGACTTAATGCCATAGTCATTTTCTACCAGTCAACCTTTGGGCGATGCAGACACAAACAATATAGTCAGGTATGTGTCCTATCATTTACCTACTTATGTTAATATTTTTGAACAATGTATATGTCTGTATGGATATTATGCTGGTATAATTCAGCTAACAATATAACGATTTCAATATTTTACTAACTGCATCCGCCTTGGAGCTTGGACTCGTTAAATGTTAGTAGTATTTAGATCAAATTTAAATATTTAATGCATTTATTGTTCATCTTGCAACAGGGTATATCTAAGTTCATATGCAGATCTTGAATTAACTCGCTCTTCATTTCTAAATGTTTTTTTGTTTTCTAGTCCCTATATTTCTTTCAAAATATTATTATTTTTGTTGTTAAATGATAATAAATTATAAATGGTGTTTATATCTGTAAGTTGGTAGAAACAAATACTTTTACACGTCAATATTATGATGCGGTTAATGTATGTTAATGATTTCAACAAACTCACTTATTCCAAAATGAAATCGAGTTACCAATGGTAGGGGTGCAAGTAATTAGTGGTGAATATTTGAAGGTTCCGCCGGCTATCAGGGCAAGCGGTCTGTTTGCCCGCCCCTCGGTGGATGGGTGGATAACTATCATCCTACCAGCAACGCGTTTTAAAGTATTAACGTCTGCAAACTTTGATATTGCAGACATTATTATGATAAATGAGATTCTATGACTGATGTAGTGAGGAAGATTGAATCTCTCGCTGAATGAAAATGAGTCAGATCTTCATTAGAAGGTAATTAATTGGATTGAATCCTTCATAAACAGTCGTGGTAAAAGAGTGCCTAAGTCAAAGCAAATTAAGACTCAAATCTTTTATACCGATATCATTGTTTTAGCATAGATAAATGAAAGTCATAGGTAGGGAAATTGTTAATCATAAAATCGGAATTGATGAAGTCGTTGATCCTGGTATTATGAGTGTCCTGACTCCAATACCAAACAAAAATATTGTATTTCGCGAACATTAAAAACTCTAATTTATTATTTTAAGTTAATATGTAGCTCTAGTTTTTAGAGTTCTGTACTACCGAATGAAAAACGGAGCCCTTATAGGATCACTCGTTCCACCATTCCCCCTTCTCTCCGAAAATACTGTGGTGGCTACATCGCCACATGCGAGTTACGCATCAAAGACCTGACGTCACGCGAAATCCTGCATCGCAATTAGAGTTCACCGCGCGAACAGATAAGTTCCTCGATATCAATCGTTGGGCAGTTGCCCGCCAGACACAACACCCGTCTGGTCAGCATCCTCCCTTGTTTATAGAGGATGAGTGAACTTTACACCCTGTTCCTCATGCCTCTAAACTACTGAGACAAATATTTAAAAAAAAACAGAAAATAGTTAATATAGATTACAGGAAAACCTAAAAAAAAAACTCTAAGGTCTTAAAATAACATAGTAAATCCCTCAATTTTGTACGTACAAATTTACATTTGCAGTTGGAATGTATGTATGACATGTTTTTCAACTACGATGTTAAGTTTGTTCTTGGGATAAACCATCCCAACTACGAAACCCTTCATTGTGCGTGGTCTGACACGTATTTGGCCGATTTTTTTAAAATAAACAGCAGAATTCATTAGGCTCCATTAAGACGCAGATATGTGCCAGTGACCTTGAGTGGTTAGCTTGCGTGTTCTGTACTGAGCATACGCAGCGCGTCGTACGTCCAGCCAGTAATAGGACTCGCCCATCAAGGAGCGCTGTCCCAAATTAGACGCATTATTAACTTATTATACATAAAATAGGTATTTTAATAAAAAACGTATACTAAAAGATAAATAATTAAATTATCTTTAAAATAGTGAAGGTTTCAGAAAAATACGCTAGATATTTTTTGCGAGATTCTCAGTTTTTTATCCGCGTTAGACATAATTTTACAAATAAATTTCACTATGTACCATAAACATAATCTAAAATATTCACATATTAAGTTATCAAGAAAATGCTCTAATTTAGCATTTATTTTTTCCAAGTCACTAATACTACTGGTTAAGACATGATCTTCAATATAAAATCATTCAAAGTTGGCTATCGTCGCCTTAACAGACACAGGTTTCTTGCCTGTGGTATACAATAAAATAGAAGTAACAAATGACTTGCATCGTCTAAACACTGTTTAGACAGTGCAACTTATATTATTATTATGGTAAGCAAGTTATGGTATGCTACAGGCAATTAAATCGCACCGTCGAATCACTCTTTACTTCCATTACAAGGCTCAACAAATAACTTGAATTAAAAGACGGTGGTATCAAGACAAAGTGTTAGTCTCAGGACATGGGACATGTTGGTATAGCGCGGGGGCCACTCTCATCTGTTTGTATCTGGCTTCCGGCCAGGAACTATTGCTCTCACTTCTCTACGCTTACCACACTAGATTTATTAGGTAAGTACCTATTCATTTATTAGGTGCTTGCTTTACAAGTAAATTAGATTAAAAATTATATATTATTATCAAAATATCTACAGAGCCTGTGGTACCAACATGCCACGGCTGGTAGCCGTGTGCAATTATTTCTTTGTACATATCTTAAGAATATAAGGAGCTAGTGGCTAAGTAATAACAGCCGCACGGGTCGATTCATCAGGTTACGCTTGCCAGGGTTGGTCTGTGGATGGGTGACCATCTTTACATTCCGAGACTCATCCGTGCCTCGGATAGCACGTTAAACTGCTGGCCCCGGCTGTCTTTCGTGGATCTTTGACAGTCGTTACGGGTCGTCAGAAGCCCGAAAGTCTGACAACCAGTCTTACCAAGGGGTATCGTATTACCCAGTTACTGGGTTGTGGAGGTCAGATAGGCAGTCGCTCCATGTAAAATACTAGTATCCAGCTGCATCCGGTTAGATTGGAAGCCGACCCTATAGTTGGGAAAAATCTAGGCAGATCGATTGATATCTTAAGAATATAACATTCAAAAACACATTACAAATTATTGCAGTGAAAAGTGTATGTACCTACTCTGTTTTATTTACAACCAACTGACTCGACAGACGTTCAATTTTCCGGGCAACTCTTCCAATTATTCTTTCCATAAAAAACTTATTCGGACTATTACGAAAAACTGACTAAGTACCTCATTGGTCTAGTTGTTACGAGCACTACTACTAAGCATGAGGTCCTGGATTCGATTCCCAGGTCGGGCCAAGTGATTTTCTTATCTGGAAATTCTCAGTAGTAGCCCGGAGTGTAGAATTGTGCCCGGTTTATGCCCCCTATTACATAGGACTTAAACATAACTGACGAAATGGGAGTGTACTTAAGGTACACCTCTGCCTAACCCTTCGGGAAAACAAGGCGTGATGCTATGTATAAATTAAAAAAAAACGGTCCAACCGTTCTCAAGTAATGCGCTTCAAAACGAAAAGCATTGCATTTTAATTTAAATGGATGAGTACCTACACATGTGTACACTACTTACTTTTTAGGATTCCGTACCCAAGTGTGCCAAACGGAACCCTATTACTAAGCCTCCTACCGTCTGTCTGTCAGCGTGCCGTATTTCATGAACCGTTATAGGTAGATAGTCGAAAATTTCATAGATTGTGTATTTCTGTTACCGCAATAACAACTTTTTTTTTTAAATAATGTTAAATAAAGGCGGTCCTCATACAAGCCACGTGTTTTTTTCGGCATTTTTTGCTAAATATTGTACGGTGGTACGGAACCCTTCGTGTGCGAGTCCGGCTCACACTCGGTCGGTTTTCTTTATACTAAAGCGCCACTTCCAGCTGTACCGGCTGCGGATAATTTTAATTTGGGGATTCTTATTTTTCTTGATCAAAAGTTAAACAGCTAAAGTAGTCTGTACCAACTAGTTTCAGAACCTTTTAAAACTTTAAAAGGTTCTGAAACTACCGAAGTAGTTTCACTGAACACAACTGTATGTATTAGAAAACGCGCGCGCCCGCCGGCCACCGAACACGCTCATGCCTCATTTACACTCTCGCGCGAGCGACAAGACAAGCGGCGAGGCGAACCACGAGACGCATATGTAATCGGTGCGCTCGTGGCTCGCCTCGCAGCTCGTCTCGCCATTCGCAGCGCTCGCGTCGGAAGCGGTTTTTTAGGCACGAGTCAAAAGGGGCTCGCTGACTCTTCGACGTCCTCCATAGTTGATAGTTCGAAAACAACTGACTGATTCTCGGTTGTAAATATTATTTATTTATGTATGTATGGCGTGCTCAAAAAAATAATTCTTAATAAAAATAATTTATTTCCTTTCTGTCTTTATAGATGAAAAACTTATTTCCCTTATTATTCACACATTTACTGCCATATAATAAAACTATGTAGTTTTAACGTTCTTTCATTTGATGAAGAAGGGTGGGGACGCTTTTTCCCAATGTTCTTTAATTTTCTCAGGTTTATTATTAAGATGTTGATACAGATTGCTCCTTTTGTTACCGATTTGTATTTCCTGTGCGTGTCCCAAATAAAATATTTTTCTTTCTTTCTTTTCTTTCATCATTTAGATCATTTATTCCGATTTTTTTTTTTGAGTATATTACATTGTTATTTACAGAAATTATGACGTTTTGACATGTCGCCATTGCACGCGTGTTTGTCAGGGGTTGGTCACTAGCTTATTGATAAGACAATTTGCTAGTCTGGTAGCCAATTGATAGCATCGCTGGCTAATGGCAATAAAGAACCGTTAATAATAACAAAATGGCGCCGGACTCAAGGCTTCCGCTAGTCTTGTCCTGTTATTATGTCTACCTTTGATTTATTGAATTTTGTGGAAAGCAGTTTTAGGAACTTTGCTTTGAGCTGATACAGCCTATCTGTTATTCTTCATTTTTTTTTTGTTTTTTGTTTATTGAAAACAATTCTTCATTATTTTCAGGAAAAAAGAGTGTTCCTAATCGGAAAAAGGTTTTTTAGTACACCAGCATCTATAAAGATGCAAATGTAATAAAAAACAAAGATTCCACTGCTCCCCATTAACTTTTTTCTGTTCACAAACCAGATACACGATTCAATTAGAAACAGGAAGCAAAGCGAGACTATGCAATTTAATTTACCAAAGAGGATTATGCTAAGATCCAATACACGTGCAGGAATCGTTTGTTGTCCGATGCTCCACACCGCAAACGATTATTTTCTTCCACATGTAGAACAAAATTGTGCTGTTACGGGACAAAATGTTATTCTGTTCCGCAGAATGATATTCCGACGCGCATCGGTTCCGTGCAAATCGAGTCCGAGCTTGATAACTCGATTGCATTTTAAATGCATCGGTATCGGACGCGGATGGGGTGGTGATGGCACTACAGAGGATTTTTAACAGAAAACATACTTAGAGAGATCTAAACAAGCTGAGCAGGGGGCCAGGGAAGCATGGCACAATAGGGAGGATGCCTAGATACTTAGCAGTGGGTGGAACAAGGCTGCAAATGATGATGATGATGATGATGGTGCTGATGATGATGGTGATGAAAAAAGCTGAAGCACGCATTTAATTATTATACAATTAGCAGCTGTCAATACTATTAATATTATTATAAATGTGAAAGTTTGTTTGTGTGTTCGGATGTTTGTTACTCAATCACGCAAAAATGGCTGAACGGATTAACATAAGGATACTTTTTATCCCGGTATTACGTCCCCGTGGGATAATTTCCAACATACACTGAGGCGAGGCCGCGGGCGAAAGCTAGTTATGTATAAAGTGTAACATCTAAGAAAGTTAATGGTCACAAAAAAATGGTCTTTACAAAAATTGGCAATACCTACTTGGGTGTTGCAAATTTTTGAAGAGTAAGTATTAATTCAAGGTTTTTAAACATGTTTTGTTACGTTTGAGGGAGTATCATGATCCGCCTCTATTAATGTTAATTCAGCCTATTTTATTCAAGTTTACTTTTTTTCTCCGTTATGAAAAGTTGCCTTCGTACTGAAGTAATAATAATAATAAAACCAATAAAACAGTTTATCTGATAGACAGCAATACCTAACTCACACAATATTCAAACCACCATATCCGAAAAGCTCAGTAAGTATCAAGATCTCGCCATAGAAATTAATACCCAATGGAAAGCACAAACCGTTCATATTGTCCCGATCGTCCTTTCATCTACTGGTATAATACCAAAATCTCTCACACAAAGTCTTAACACCCTACAGATGCCTTCTCACACACTTTACATGCTCCAAAAAGCTACCATTCTTAACACTGTCGCATCACCCGAAAGTTCCTGACTTCTTCAACATTGTCATCCACCTTTTCTATCTAAATTTCGCCTTACATACTTGGTCCCGACCCGTGTGTAAGGTTTCTTAAACTCTCTTAAATGAGAAGAAACTTAAAGAACCGAAAATAATAATAATAATTTATTTAGCAAAAAGAAGAAAACAATGCATGTTACGTTATTATGGTATTACATTTGTGCTCAATTTTGTAAATAATGACACATATGCTAGGAAAATCCTGTGTTATAGGGGCCATCCATTCGTCCGGTAAGATTATTTTACAAAACTAGGGAATCTAAAACGTGTAACAGTGGCAATAGTTTGTGAGTAAGTGCGTGTGATGTGTTGTAATAGGGAAAGTGTATGAGTGTGTGGTGTATGATGTGTGTATAAGTGTGTGTGAGTAGGGCAATAATAGGCTGGTATTATTATCAGTATACCTTTCTGACCAATAACAATCCGATACGACTTAAACGGTGCTCCCACGGCCTGTTGAGGCTTGTGGTGGCCCGTGCCAAGTAGTCGCACAACAGGCCTCATCGAATCGACGGTTCCTACAGCCGTCGGCCTGGCCTGGCACGATCTGGGCCGTGGGTCCGCAGCATTAGGAATCTCACCAATCCTAACCTCGTGTGTTGGTAGCATTGAATGGACCTTCTGCACCTTGGTCTTTCCAGTACCAGACAGGTGGGAGGGGATGTCGAGACGCCACGGTAAGGGTAGGGGGTGACGTTAAAAAATCATCGCCCATTCACATCCAGCCGTAGTAAACTGCAATATGATTACATTCACAAAGTTACATTTTATTACATTGAATGAAATTAGATTCAACTTGATTTTTTCCTGTGAAATATATTTTGCTGCATTTTAAAAAGGTCTGTTGGAACTATTTGAGGAAATGCTATCTAAAGATAAACGAATGTTCAGTAACTTTCGTCAGTTTGGATTGCATTAGCCATCTATGATATCCGAATGAATGATATATCATGCAATGCGCTCGTTATCGTTGATTTTTCGGATATTTCTTTAATAAAACACATCACTCATCGAAACTGTAAGCGTGTTTACCCGACCATAGACATTCTAAAGTTTTTTTTTTCAACAGTGAAGGAAAACAGTAAGTACATAAACTTCGTAAATAATAAATATGAAATGTCTTGAGAACGTTTCTGCTACCGCCATCTGTCGGCAGGCACTTGTACTGCTACTACAAGTACAGCCAGCAACAAAATCAATTGACTTTTATACAAAGGTAGAGCTTATTCAAGTACTAATAATAACAATAATTGGTAATTGTTTATTTTCGTGTTTTGTTCTTTCCTTGCGTCATGTGTATCACAAATAACCGTATTTTCTTTTCTTTCTTCTCTTTCTTTTTTTACTTGCTTATTTCCAAGAAGTAAATGAATTGAATTGAATTGTTGATTGCCATTGCTAAAACTGAATGAACTTCTCAGGTTTCACCCGCATAAGTCTCGATCCCGTGGGAATATCGGGATAGAAGTATTCTTTGTCGTAATCCAGGTCATGGTATACCCATGTGCCAAATTTAATCAAAATTCGTTCAGTCGTTTTAGCGTGAAAGCGTAACAAACAACCAAACAAACTCACTTTCGCATTTATAATATTAGTTAGGATTGACTTTTCCATTAGGTAAAATGGAAAAGCCTAATTTTAATACAGTACCTACTCTGTAATAAAATATTTGACTTTATCTTTGACTATTACCATACTAGGGAGCAGTGGTGGCCCAGTGGAAACGGCTGCGACTTACGAGTTTTAGGTTGTAGATTCGAACCCATGCACTTTACTTTATGTAAATGCAAATTGCAAACTGTACTTTATTACTGTGAGCGCAAAGGTGATGAGAGCGAGACAAAACACTGGATTGATAATGGTGTTTTAGGTGGGTGCATTTTTTATGGTGATGCCTGCGGATAATTATTTATATGTTATTTAATCATTTTATTCATACTGTTGGTTGTATAATATATTATATTATAAGTACTATTTATTTTATTTTATATTTAGATATAATTCTTTAAACGTGACTTGGTTTCCGTACGTTTTTTTCGGGTGACCACTGAAAATCAGCGCTGTGCTGTGGGTCTCCATAGCACAGCATCATGGATGAGTGGGAGCCTTCTTGTCACAGTCATGACGTGCCAGCAGCTGCCGACTATTTCTGTTTTGTGCTCGTTATTGTATTGTTATTGTTTTGTTATATACTCGAGTTTTATAAAAAAAAAAAAAATGCACGTGTTTCTGTGACAAATAAACTTATTTTTCTTTCTTTTCATTTTTCTTTCTTTCTTTCTAAATTATTTCATCACCACTGCCCTCAAAAACGATGAAGGAAAACATCATGAGAAAACCGGCATGTCCTAGAACCAAAAATTCGAAGACATGTGACAGCTTACAGCTCACTAAACTTCCTTTCACAAAGAGGAAGCCTATATCCCACCAGTGGGAACATTGTAGGCTGATTTACTTTGATGTAGTTGACTAGTAAAAAACGGTAAAAAAACAAGTTTTCATACATGAAAACTTAATCATCGTACCTAATCAGAGCTTACTTTTTATGCTAACTGTACCTACATGTATTAAGACCATTCATTATTGAAAGTACTGAGAACTTAGCGCGATGAGTGACGGGCGACAGGATAAGTTTGCACACTCTTTCATTACTTGGTTTAAGTCGGAATTGAAAACTGTGTAAAAAGTTATATTTTATAAGCAATGTAGACACTATACACCAATAAATGCAAACACTGGCAATACTTCTTCTTTTCGTGTGGTTAGTAACTAACCTGCTGTCAGAGTTTTAAAGCCGCCCATGGGCCTCTGACTTGACGTGAAGCTCAGTCAGAGGCCCATGCCGACGAGAAATATCTCTCAGGCATGGCCGGTTTCCGCACGATGTTTTCTTTCACCGTTTTTGAAGAAAGTGATTATTTTACAATACGCACATGAGTCCGAAAAGTCAGAGGTGCGTGCCTTGGGTTCGAACTTGAAACCTATAACTTGGCAGTCTGCCGGTCACAACACTAGGCTATCACCGCCCTATCTGGAGTTATACCTCGATTTGATGGCAATAGGCTTGCCCAATATATATGTGACTTCAAAATACCTAGCCAAAATGATTATCCATCTCTGCCAACGCTAACAGCGAAAACAGGCATCATGAGGTTACGTTGAAAATTAAACTCCCATTTTAATTAACGAAACGCCAATACCACGTTCTTTCACACAATGCACCTCAACCCTCAAACACGTCAAGGTGATCAACACCGGTTTTATTCCCGTGTCGGCGCCAACGGACAGCGCCGGTTATAGTAAGACAACAGGTGGAAATTACCAGATAAATATTTAATACGTAAGGGTTGTATGAACTGACTTAGCTTAACTGAATTATTTATGAGGTAGGTTGTTGTTCCCAAGAAATGATAGGCAGGTTTGATTTTGATCTGGGTTTGGACAAGAAAAACAATGTAAAAAAAAAAAAAAACTGCCTAGCCTTTTCCCAACTATGTTAACGTCGGTTTTCAGTCTACCCGGATCCAACTGAATACCAGTATTTTACATGGAGCGACTGCTTATCTGACCTCCAGAGCCCGATGGGTGGGTAACACGATACCCCTAGATAAGCCTGGTGGTCAGACTTTTAGGCTTCTACGGGTAAAATATCGATGATGAAATGCAACAATTAATATCGTAATATCGAATATTTCGTTTTAAATGTGAAAAAATTATTTGGAAATCTTCAAAATACCTTTTTCACGCCTAAAACGGTTACAACATCAAATTCAGTGATATAATTGCAATTCATTATTAATATTCTAGTTCACTAGTTAGCCACATTTCGTATTTCCATACAGTAATATTGCCAAATTAATCAAAACTGCTAAATATTTGACAGCTATTTGCGACGTTGCCAACTTTTAGAATAAACGCCCTTAAAATATAACAATAACTGAATCATACAACATTTTTCATTAATGTGAATGGAAATTAAAACTTGTAATTGCAGTTGAATAATATCTGAATGAAACAAAAGCAAGATTTCGTGATACTTTTCAGCGATAACAAACGAATCTAACTTGGTTTTCTTCACAACAATAGTGACAGGTAGCGCCATCTACCGAGTTGGGCATGAACTACCGACAGGCCGTGGACACACTGAGGGACATGTATTCATAGTGATGATTGGCACTCGATTACCGATGCAAACAATACGTTAGGTAATGTTTTGCAACACTACACTTTGTACATTTTTAGTTAACAACGAAGATTTTTTATTTTCTATTGAAAGTTTCAAGGATAATCCAAAAAGGTTTTAATGGTCAACGCGGTAAAGCAAATACAAATTCGTTACAGTCGGGTGAAAAAAAAAAGACGCTGAGTTTTATTCGTTACTACGAGGTTTTGTAAATTCTCATTCTATTGACCGCTTTCTTGTGAGAAATAAAGATAGCTTTGTCGAAGTATCCAGGTCAGCTAGTAGGTACTGTAGGTACCTGACAATTGAAATGTCAACAGCACGCAGCTCAATCACGCTATTCCAGGGTATAAAGTCAGCCGTAGTAGTTAGTAACAGTTTAAACTACATAGTTAGAATTTCGCTTCCCTGGCTGCGAAATCGCCTAGTCTAAGTGGTGGTTTGGGTGAAATCTAGCAGTATCTCTTTATATATAAATTGTATTTTGAAACGAAAGTGGGATAACTAGTGACATTTAAATTTTCATAGGTTTTTTGCAATTTACAGGTCGGGTATCAGGTTTTATGTTAATCGAAAGATGATTCGCGACCGAAACGTAAGAAAATTTGGATTTTACGGGTAACCCGTAAAATTCAAATTTTCTTACGCGCTACTCATCCAAACTGTCTTGGACACCATACCATTATTCAAAAAAAAAACAATCGTAAACATATCGTAGGTAGGTACAGGCCTACCTATCGTGTTACCCATTAACTAGGTTGCGAAGGTCAGATAGGCAGTCGCTCCGTGTAAAATACTGGTATTCAGCTGCGTCCAGTTAGACTGGAAGCCGACCCCAACATAGTTGGGAAAAGGCTAGATAGATGATGATGATGATGTACAGGGGGCCTAAATCGGCCACATTTTGCACTTCCTCTAAAAGCAATACATTTTCTGAATTCTCAGCAGATCATTAGCAATTCCTCTATGGTGGCACATATTTTTGCTGAATCATATTGATTTGAATTCGGTGAAAAAAAAAAAAAAAATTTGGTGTAAATATTGCCGCATGAAAATAATTAAGACCGTAATTTTACCCGATAATTATTCTTTAGGTTTTTATAAATCAAATTAAATTTTTATTTTTTATTTCTACAGTTTAAATGTTACTTCAATATAATACAAAAATATCAGATGAATTGCGTAATATGAATTCAACGCAGATAATAATATGAATTGTCAGTTTGTGGGATTCATGATATTATCATATATGATTCTACCAATGCGGCCGTTTTAGGACCACGCGCCTAACTATAAATAAGTCACCAATATGCAAAGAACAAGCGCAGTGGTGATCAATTTAATTGTCTTCTCTGTATGAGAAGGGTCCTTTGCTTCTAAATTAACTCTTCGCCGTTTTGCCAAGGCTCTGTAGGCAGTATAACGAAGTATCGAAGCGTGATGAATTGGACCATTACATGCAAAATGTCAAAGTTTAAAAAAGGTTTAAAAGCCATAAATATCCAAGCTATAATTCAATAATTTTGTCTGTTGTCTTTTATGGTTATTATTTTATTATTATTTTATTTTTATTTTTAATGTTTTTATTATTAATTTGTTTTGTATTTCATTTTATTTCCATTTCTGATATCGTGTTGTATGTTGTGATTTATTCATTATTATATATTCGCTTTGTCAAACTTAATGTTGTACCTAGATTATAAGACAATGATGTGGTCTCCTATAATTGGAAGCGCACACTGTATTTGTCCCTATTCCTAGATTGTAAACTTGCATGTAATTGTGTAGCCTCTGTTGGAGATCCAATAAAGTAAATAAATAAATTAAAAAAACTCTTCCTTAAACACGTGACACAAACATAACTTCTCGTAAGGGCTGACGCACATCTGGCGAGGCGCAGCGCAGCGCAGTTATCACTGCCAAACATATATCAACATTACCTCCGTTAAAATAAAGTCGAAAATACATAACCTGAGACGCGCTTCTTTTTCCGCTTAGATACGCTCTCGAGCTAACGGAAGTTTATTTCAATTGATGCAAGGTCGATATTTGTTTGGTAGTGACAACCGCGCTGCGCTGCGCTTCTGCAAGTGAGGGCCGGCCCATAGGCATTCATCGCAGCATCCACTACGACTCCCAATCACTTAGTGGAGTTATTCAGCATACAAGCGAAGTTGCTAAACAAAAGATTATATGTATAGTGGTTCTGCATCACGACGAGCATCAATTACCTACTATTACTATTGTTGACTAATGCATAGCCAGCATTATTCGTGCTTTTTATAGGCAAAACGTGTGTTATGAAATGTATTAGTAATAATAAATACGAAAGTGAATTTGTTTGGTTGTTTGTTACGCTTTCACGCTAAAACGGCTCAACGGATTTGCATGAAATTTGACACATAGGTAAACCATGACCTGAAGTGGGACAGATAACACTCTTTATTCCAATATTCCAACATCTTGGTTCACAGACGAAATCGCTAGCAACAGCTAGTCCTAACTAATAGTATAAATGCGAAAGTGAGTTTGTTTATTTGTTTGTTTGTTACGCTTTCACGCTAAAACGATTGAACGGATTTGGATGATGTTTGGCACATGGGTAGACCATGACCTGGAAAAGGACAAATCAGTGGCGTAGCGTAGTTGGGGCGGCAGGGGCGGCCCGCAACGGGCGGCACTTTTTGGGGGGGGAATTTTTTTCAATAAATAATAATAATATTTGAACCATTTCATATTTTTACCGCAACTACAAATTTGGACCGATTGAAAAGAGCACGGATTTTGATTGATTTTGTGATGAATTCGGGGAATCCCCTTTCTTTGAATGATATTTTGTAGCGACTGCTGGCAACACCGTCTATAATGGTTGAAGTAAAGTAATTTTTGTATGAATAAACGTGATTGTAAAACTTAGATAAACTTTTTTATTTAAAATCTAACCTGTATAATGCAAAATTATGATGACTGTTCTTGCCGAAAAGTTCTCTAGAATTAATGTATGTAATGTATAGTATACATTAAATTGAAATACCTAAATAAGAGGGCGGCAAAATTGTCTTCCGCCCCGGGCGGCCGACACCTACGCTACACCGCTGGGACAAAGGATACCTTTTATCCCGATATTCCCACGGAATCGAGACTTATGCGGGTAAAACCGCGGGGCGCGGTTAGAAAGCTATAAAACCGGCGCACTTTTATTAAAAAAATTGACAATTTGAAGTGAACGAGAAGAACACCGAAAACATTAAAATACTCTGTGGAATATGTAGTAGAAACTCCCCGATTTACGTATTAGGAAATTATATGTTTATCATAGTTTACCATCAATAACTGACAATCCCATACCTACAATTAGAAAACGTTCCATCAGAATTTATAAACAAACAACCCAAATGTATTTCTTTACCAATTTATATCGCATTTCTTAGTTTCTACCCTTCTCTACACTTTACAAATCATTTCCCAACAACAAAAATGTCAACAAACAGACTTGCTACAGCCGAAAGCGGAACACACTCTCTCCACCATTAACTGACTTCGTAAACAATCATGAATCATCAATCAGGGTCGCTGGTGTTAACAGCAGTATACGCTCTTGTTGACAAACATACACTAACAGCCCAATAATACCACTACAGAGCAATTTTGAACCTTTTAGTAAGGACACAAGGGTGATGTGAAGAGGAATATGGTTTTATGCTACGCAATTCATGGGAAGTAATCGAACAGCGTATTGTTTGTGAGGCAAGGTATGGCCTACCGGTCTCGTGATGATTTATGAATATGAAGCTAGTTGATTTTATATGTACCTATGGCAGGTATATTGTACCTATTTTCATATTTTTTTACACTGTAATTCTATGGAAAATTTATGGAAGAGAAAAGCTTTTCACTAACGAATGTTTGTTAATTGACGTGCTTCACTATTTGTCTTTTGCATTTTTTTAAATTTTTCGGTTGTATAAACAAGTTTTAAAAGTAAAATTGAATTGTGAAATAAGGTGGAGTTAGTTATCAGAGCAAGCTTTCAAACTTCTCACTTTTATAGTATTTAGGGATACTATAAAAGTGAAGAGTTCTTATTAGAAGAATTTGACAAGCTTACTTCTGTTAGAATTTTTTCCTATAGTAATAATTATTATATATTAAGTACACGGAAACTTAGCAGATAAAAAAAAATATTAACTTAAAATATAAACAGTCCCATGCCATATACAAATCTATGAAGGTCAATCTATATAGGTGCCCACATAATGACAAGACAAAATATCAAAGAAATTCATATTTACCCTCACTTTATACAACATTATAAATTCACAACACCAAAACGCCATTCCATTAAAAATACATTTTGACATCCCTCCCATTCTTTTCCACACAATAGCCCCACCAGAACACATTGACCCCTGTCTATTGAAAACTCTCTTGTTGTTAAAGACCAAATGTTATTTGGCAGGTGCAGGCGTAATCAACAGTTGAGTCAATCAATCAATCTAGGCTACAACGATCGAAGGTTGATGGCGCAGGGATCTGATCGTCTTTTGTTGTGTTTTGGTGTGACAAGACGATCAATTTTGGGGTGGGACAGTTTAAAGTCAGTGTGTTTGATATAATGTATGGATGGGATGTTTACTTGTTGAGTTAAATCTCCGTATACAGGATCAAATTAAATTATGTGACGAAACTTCAGAGACGTGACGGGTATTGAAATCAAAACCCAAAAAAAAAAACGAAACTCATACTTCGAGTGAATACAGCTGATTACGGGGTCAACGGCCGCGAGTGGTTTAGATAATTAAAATGATGAGTTCAGAAAGTCAGTATTTTTAATCGTGGTTACAATATATTGATACCAATCAAGTCTCTGAAGTTTCCCCTACTAATTTAATTTGACCTTGTTTAAATACAATTAAACAACATTCAATTCCCTGGATTGAATGTAGCTGGGTTGTTTTATATTCAATATTTGTTATACAATACCTTTAAAACCAACATTAAAGTCACAAGAGAAAATAAAAAAGTTGAGTAAAAAATATAGGCTAGCTACAAGAAAACTAGTAAGGTTATAAGAAAGCAAAAAAAAACGATTTTCTTTTAAAATAATCGAAGTTAGGTTGGTAGTAGGTACCTACTTGGGCAACCGAGCTCTGCTCGGGTGAAAATAGAAAATGAATTTTCCCAGATATGAGACCTAGCTAGATAGATTTTTCGCCCCCGTAAACCCCTATAATGCAACTTTCATCGAAATCGTTAGAGACGTTTTCGAGAACTTGATTACGTATGTCGGAGGTCGTATGAGTTGACTAATCGGGACGCCAGCGCCGCCTAGCGGCGTTCGACAGAGTCTACAACATGAGGCTCGACCGAGGTAAGCAGAATTTGTTGGTGGGTGTCGAGCAGTGAGCACGTTTAGAAACTGTCGAGTGTTCCGTATAGTTGTGTCGTGTACCTACAGTGTGTGAATTGCTAGTGTGATTAATTTAATTGTTAATTATAATTTGATCTGAACTGCAAACGGTTTTTCTAACCAACACAACCCATAGTAGTCCCACAGTAACTATACACTAATACACACCTCACACACATACACCCTCACTCTCCACAGAACGCAGAGTTAATTTAAACTCTTTTATAATTATGTATTTCTTTTTTTCTCTTGTATAATTTGTAAACCTTTTGTCAATGCATGCCATAACTGTAACTAATTATTTCATTTTTGTCTATCGCTTCTGTACCATATTCTCTGTAAATTGAGAGGTCTGGCTCTTGTGACACAGGAACTCCTAGCACAAGAGCCAGGGCTTCACAGATGTTTGTGACTTTGAAGTGTAAATAAAGAAAAACTATTATAATAAAAAAAAATATTATTACAGTACCTAGTTCAAATATGGCCGATAATAACGAAAGAGATACAAAACTCCGTTATAATATACCTACTTATATAAATATTGTTAATTTAATAGTATAGGATATTATATGTCATCCCATTACATCATTCATAAAGAACCACCCTAAAAATTGCTAACTTTTCAACTGTAGCAGGAACTCTCGCCATTCCCGAACAAGGCACAACTCTGTGGGCACAACTTTAATTGCATCGGCACTCTGCAAGCCACACGCAGGCTGCACTCAACATTCTTTAGCTGCAGATAACAAAAGCAACTATTAAGGGAACAATGTTTGAAAACAGGGAACAAAACGTAGAAGTTGAACATTCTAGCCTTTGAAAGTGGTTTAAACTGCTTTAGTTTTATAAAAATGATGAAGGTCATTTTTATAAAACTAAAGCAGTTTGTCAGTTGGTGAAGTAAAGTAATAGTAAAAGTAAAGTAAAGTAAACATTTATTTGCATAGATTGCAGGTACAGATTGAAGATATTGTAATTGTAGTGCTGGTTGCACATGAGGTAGGTAATGTTGGTATAATTATTACTGTTTCAGTAACACAAAAGCAACGAAAAAGTAAGAAACAACATTGGATGTAGGTAAGTATAATATTTTCACAGCACTTGAAAATACCCTCGACCCCCTTTCCTCTCTTTGGAATCATAAAATAATATGTTATGACAGTAGCGCTTTTTAATGAATCGGCCAATCGTAAAAATGCAATTTATTGATTATACTATACCAGAGTCAAATGAAATAATCTGCCTCGCAAAGTTGCCATTTCAAAGCAACAGCTTATTTGTCCTCATAAATTACTCCCAGAACAATATAAACTCCAAGTATCATGTTCTTGTGTATTGGCTTGGCACGTAGTGATACACAGCTCTCTTAATAGCTAGCCCTGGCGAGGGGCCAGTTGAACCACATGTGAGGCCTTAAGTCCACATGGTTCAGTTGATATTGGGGAACGTGCCATACGTAATATGGAGGGGAAACTGGAGGAGATAAGTACCTACATCACTTGTGGCGGCACAAATAAAAATAATAATAAAACACAGTAAGGCCTGACAATCAAGGTCGCACCAGTGAAACTACAAAGGAAATTAAAGTGACTATCAAGTAAAATGAGTACACAGATGGCAGGGACATCGACGCGAAAACTTTTACCATGGATTTAGTAGGTACATGATTCTGAACCATGCGTTGAAATTTTGTCGACGGTTATAAAAAAAAACTGCTGTTTTACGCGATCAAAATTTATAGAACAGCAGATTATTTATTAAATAACCGAAGAAAATTTTCAACTTTGGGGGATTCAGAATCACGTACTCAATGGTAACAGCTTTCGCGTCGATGTCCCTTCCACCCTGTATATGTGTTCATATTCAAGTGCGAGTCGCACACAAAAAGCAACAAACGTCGAATAAAACATGTTTCTTGTAAGGGTTTTCCTTTAATTATTAACTTTATTTAATTTTTATTTCAACTGTCTACCTTTTACGTTTCATGAGTTACAACCCGTTGACAGACAGACGGACGGACGGACAGCGGAGGATTAATAATAGCGTTCCGTTTGGCACCCTTCGGAAATCCTAAAAAAATCACACACTCAGCGACGTAAGTCGATTAACATCAGGCCAAAGTTTCCAAACATTTTTATGAATGAAAACTTCCCACTTATAATTTGCTTAAGACGCAGATATATGCCAGTGACCTTGAGTGGTTAGCTTGCGTGTTCTGTACTGAGCTCACGCAACGCGACGTACGTCTAGCCGTGCTAGGACTCGCCCATCAAGGAGCGCTGTCCCAAATTAGACGCATTCTTCATTTATTATACATTAAACAAAAGGTATTTAAATAAAACAGGTATACTAAAATATCAATGAAAAATTCGCTTGCTAGATTTTGCGTGATTCTCAGTTTTCTATCCGCGTAAGACATAACTTTACAAAGTAATTTGACTATGTAATATAAAATATTCATATATTAAGTTATTAAAAAAAGAAAAATCTAATTTAACATATATATTTTCCAAATCATTAACGCTACTCGTTTATACGTGATCTTCAGTATAAAATCATTAAAAGTCGGTTATCGTCGCCTTAAATAGCACATGATTGAAGCGTAAAGAATACTATAATGACTAGCATTACAGTATATTTATAAATATAATTAAGTCTATGATTTAAAATGATTAATAAAGTTTCGAAATGGCCTGCGAATTTTGTCGCTGACTTTACCTGTCTTTGAAATAAAAATATATATCCTCATTTTATCACACAACATGGATGTCGTAAACATAGTTATACAAAAATATCTAGAAGCTCGTGAATACAGAGTTCATCATCACGTGAATGTTGAGGCGATCTAACTCCTTGACAACAATGAATTAGAGCAAAGACTAATAAAAACTTTTTTTTTTTTTGGAAGTCGGTTGTTTTGTTTTTGTAAAAAGTTTTTATTTGTACCTACCCCCCATACAAATTCGAATACCTGCTATGTAAATAACAGTCACAGGAAGTAATCATCATATCATCCTCATATACTAAGTGGGAAAAATATGTATTATTGAAGCAAAATCGGTCCACAATTGACGGAGAAATCGGCGGACATAAATAAAAAACAATAAAAAAACGTACATGCGCGTCGAACATATAACCTCCTCCTTTTTGGAAGGCGGTTAAAAAAGGTAAAACCTTTTCAGTTAGTTTAGTGCAGTATAAGTGAACTTAAGCTGAAATGTAAGTGCTGACTTTCATAAAGAACACGTCAATCAAGTGTCTTCCCCTTAACTTATAGTGTATAATAAAGACGTATTAGACGACTATTAGTGTAACGTGAATAAAGTATCAACAATTGTGATATTTTATGAAGGAAAAAAAATATCAACTGTATAAAAAATACAGCTTTAAAATGCAAATTAGAAACTCATTGACAAGTGAAATGGTGGAACTTTCGCTAATGAGACCGCGTGAGCAAAGTGCTGGCTTGAAACAAAAGAGGAGCAAATACAATCACCATCTGAAAAAGGAAAAATAAAGAGCTCGTGAGCTCACATGCCATGCACGTAACAAATAATTGTGTTATGAGGTTAATATGTTATTACTCGCGAATAGTTCTAACAAGCGTAATATTAATTTATTGTTTGTTTTCATATATTTTCTTATGTTTATGTCAAATCATAAAGAAATATTGATAACTTTATGACTATTTCACAAATCATTTTCGTAGGTAATTTTAGGTTTAAAGAAACTTTATTCTAAATAAAGATGTATTATGTCACTTACGTGAGAACAATTAACATACAAAAATTACACAAAGTACATGGTAATCAGTTACGTAAGTTAAAGTAAGTTTAGCAGAACTGATCCGGAGATAATGAAACAGGCCTTAAGGAAGTTTTAAGCCGTTTAAAATTAACAAAAAAGACAAAACATCAAACGTATTTGTCACAAAAACTATGTCACGGACTCACAGCTGCGTTCAACGCTACTAGCGCCATCTAGCGGCACTTTCCCAGAACTATCCAACAAAATGTTCTTATACACTTTTCTAAGTCAATCAAGCTGACTAGCTTTTTCACAATTATGTTGTGGTTGGCTACCAGTCTAAC
Source organism: Agrochola lota (assembly GCA_947364205.1). Lineage (NCBI taxonomy): Eukaryota > Metazoa > Arthropoda > Insecta > Lepidoptera > Noctuidae > Agrochola > Agrochola lota. The sequence goes on along the minus strand of OX376223.1, from coordinate 6,688,128 downwards.
CGGATGCAGCTGAATACGAATATTTTACATGGAGTTACTACTACTTATCTGACCTCCAGAACCCAGTTAAATTACTAGGTAACGCGATGGTAAGATTGGCTGTCAGACTTTTGGCATTCTGACTACCCGTAACGACTGTCAAAGATCTACGAATGACAGCTGGGACCAACGGCTTAACGTGCTATCCGAGGCACGGAGGAGTCTAGTTAAGTTATGGATGTTACCCTTACACAAAGAGACCGCGGCAAGCGTAGCTTAACGTTTTAAAGACCCGTGCGGGTGTTATTAATTTGCCATGAGCCCCTCTAATACACTTTTCTAAGAAAACTTTTAAAATCTTGAGCTGTAATAACTAACCAGGCGCTAAACGGCACGTAGTTTCTAATACGTTTCTCAGTTAGCGTGCCGTTGACTTGAACCTGCAAATTACCTCCTTCCGTTTACTTTTAATTACTACCAGTTTAACATTCAATTGTTTGCCGTGGTAAGCGGTCTTTCACGTGAAATTATAATGAACTGCGAGATTAAAGACTTAAGAAGGATTTAGTTAATTAGTTGATTATGAAAGAAGTGGGTGCTTTATGAATAAAGGAAGACACAGATTTTCCTTTTTGCCTTTTGAAGTTTTAATTTTGTGTAGATTTTCGGTTGATAGTGCTTTGTTGGATCATTGCGGTTGTATTTTTTCTAGCATCTAAGTATAACTACTACGCGATTGTTGAAAACTGTTTTAAACAAATGCATGGTTTTTGATCCTTGTTGAAATAATTTTCAATACAATTTAATTCTCAATACAAAGGAAAATACGAGTTACAGTATCATCCTAACTAATATTTTAAATACGAAAGTGAGTTACGCTTGTTTGTTACGCTTTCAAGCTAAAACGGCTGAACAGGTTTGGATTTTAAAAAAATATCCCGGTAGTACGTTCCCGTGGGATAATTTTCAAAGCTAGTAAATAAAAATTTCCACTTACAGAAATATTACGCGCTGTATTATCGATGATTCGATTAAATAATGAAATATTTTATCTGATCAACGACTATTTAATGTGCCTACTAGACTATTTTATCTTACCTACATCTTCGTGCCTCGTACCTATGTAAATTATCTACTTAACGTTTCAAACATGTTACAAGGTGACATTACGTGTAACCGTCGCATTCGCCTGAGAGATATTTCTCGACGGCATGTGAAACCAAGTCAGAGGCCCATGGGCGGCTTTAAAAGTGTGACAAGTAGGAACCTACTACGCGTTGGAATGGGCAACTAGCTTCATATTTCTGACTGACCGACCCCTTGACAATTCAAAAGTACCTGTAATTGGTTTATTTGAAATAAATGCTTTGAGTTTGAGTTGAGTTTGAGTTTGACACCGGGTTAGTCAGTCACACGAAAAGAAACCATCACATTATTTTAATATCTAGATAAATTCATCATTATCATCATTTCAGCCTAGAATACCCACTGCTGGTTATAGGCCTCCGCTTTTTTCTGTCCTACTTCCCGATTCCGTACGTTCCTCATCCAGGTGTTTCCCGCAACATTGACGATATGATCAACCTAACGTGCTTTTGGACGGCTTTTGTTTCTATGGCCTAACCATAGGCCACCATTAGGCCACTGCTTTACTCCATCGGCCATCTCCACGTCTAACTAGATATATCCATAATTGAAAAAAAAAGAATATCTAGGTAGAATAAATTGCAAACTGCATTCAAATTAAGAAGCAGTTTTCAAAACAACCATTTTTAAACATCTATTCCAACAATCTACAAAAATACAATTTTGTTATTATTCAAAAACTCGTGCTTTTACAATTCCAGTCAAGACCTTCCCCACCAGTAGCAATCATCAAACATTAAACTCAAATTAACAAAGGGTTTCCAGTGTTTCCACCAATTAATTTAATCAGAACAAAATAAACATATCAGAAACGGCCGCAAACGGGTTCAATTCACTTTTGATACGCTAAACGGCCGTTGGGGCAGCCTGCTTGCCGGATCGGCGCGTAATAAACCCGGCGCGGCCGTTTATTACTGCCAATTACACGGGCCGCGTGGTTGCCACCCCTGCATTCGTAAAGCCGCGTGTACAGCAGCGAGCGGAGCGTATGGCAGAGCGGATTGATGATTATATTTTTTCCACTATACGGGCCGCGCAAGAGTGGTGATTAATGCTCATGCCTTCTCTGTTCCAGAAGAGGCCTTTGCCCTGCAGAGGGATTTTAATAGGCTCTTATTAATATTATTTCCGACCGCGCGGTTGCCACCCGTGCATTCATAAAGCCGTGTGTAAAGGAACGAGCGGAGCGGGTAGCAGAGTGGATTGATGACAATGCAATACATGAAATACACGATGACATATTGGGACAGGTCAACTCAAAGCTGCATTGGCTCTTTCTTCAAATGGGACTTCATTGTTAGATTCACAGAATATATTAATTATATAATGTCAGGACTTTAAAAGAGATCATGAACTCTAAGTTTGTTTCGGCATTTCTTAAAACCCCTACATACGTAAAGCCATGTGTACAGGATAGTTGATTAAATATTTCAATTACACGGGTAGCGCGGTTGTCATCCCTGCATTCATAAGGCGACGGAGATGGGAGCAAGCGAAGCGGGTAGCATAGCGAGATTTTAACTGATGTGATATCCAACTCATGTTTTTAGTTTTAGGAAAGCAAAATGGAAATTATTTGAGGTTCGATTAAATACATGGCTTTTGGCAGGCCGTGTGCAAAGGAGCAAGGATCAAAGCAGAATGGGCAGCAGAGGGGGTGCGGGTTTTTTCTCATTATGCCTTTACTATAACAAAAGCTCATACAATTACTTTAGCTAAAGACATAATTACACAATGTTACAGTCATTTGGTCACCTCACAAGATCTTCTTCATCATAAGTCTTCCATCCAAACAAATGATTATTACGGGCCTAGCGTTGGCTATCCCTGCATTTCAGTTAAAAATATTCTTTGTTTGTTTGTTCAATAACACGTGCCGAACTCAGTATTGATACTCAGCTTGTTTATTTTTTACCGCACAGCTGCCGGTATGTATGTTAACACTAGGTACAGAAAGTTAATGAGTATTTAGTTACTTTAAATGTATAATAATGAATAACCATAAGCCAATTACATTAACGGAAGCTATAATTAGTGTCCCACCACAATCATACGCTCAACTCACAATCCTCCAGAGATACTGACAAGACTAGTCTATAATGTAACACATACAATGGTTACACAGTTGTTACATGGATCTGCTATTCGGCCATACGTTTGCAAACACATTAGGTAGGTATTGATATTCAATAACACGGACCGCACGTTTGCCACCCCTGCATTCATAAGACTATGATTATAGGAGCCAAGCGAAGCGGGTGACTGAGCGAGTTTTTTTTTAATACTAGGTACTGAACGTGGCCCTGAGTGCGTAAGGTCGTGTGTATAAGAATCAAGCGAAGCGGGTATTAGAGCGATTCGATAATTCTGAGTTTAAGAATCGATCCCTGAACATCAGGTCAGCAATCTGATTTATATTAATAATTAAAAGTAGTACCTAGTCATCGTGATTCACTATCAGACTTTATGTAAAGCAAAATGGCATTTCTGACATCTTAATAATTGTTGTCAGCTAAAATATTTATATGTAACAGAAAGGAGGATAGGGAACCATTTTACACGTCAAAAAAATTAAAAATATCTACATACAGGGTGCCAGGGACATCGACGCGAAGCCTGTTAAGATGGATTCAGTACATGATTGAAATTTTTCGTCGGTTATTTTTTTTTAAACAGCTGTTTCATAGAAAAGTGTCCTACGTGTCTGTCCTATCCCATAGTGTCTGACCTACGTAGTCAAAATGTATGTAAATCTGTTTTTTTTTAAATAGCCGACGAAAAATTTCAACTCCGGGGGGCTTAGAATCATGTACTGAATCCATGGTATCAGGCTTCGCGTCGAAGTCCCTGCCACCCTGTATAGCTATCTAAAACATTGTTAAAATAACACGCTCCAAAAGACATTGGAACTAGGTAACATCCCATATAAACAGATACAAACAAACATGTGCGTCAGAGCATGCACACGACTGCTGCATTACTGACTTTGTTATGCCATTTATACGCTTCGGGTACCCCTGTGATCTCAATGCTCCGTAATGCAAACCTAACTTGAACGCATTCTGTGACGACAGGAACTCTGTGTATATGGGGTGTTTGGAAATAGTTACATATAAGAGAAGTCTGTCTATTAATTAACTATCGACAGTAATTCCACGTTTAAAATTACATTAAGTCACTAAAAAAATAAACGTGTCTATTTCACGAAAATTGCTGGATATTGCGGTAATTTTGACTGCCTTCACAATAGGTTCTACTTTGAATCTATTGACACCGCTCTAAAAACACATTTTATTCGCATTTCCTACTGCAATTTTACTGAAATTTATGTTTTATCTTGATGAAAACCTTGGAATAGTCAAGAATCCACATTCAATCACGTTAAATGATGATATCTGATTTACTAATTTCGTTCTGAACAATCGATAGTTAACAATAGTGAAAGCAATTAATACAAAATGATCTCAAACCAAAGCGATGTAGACCTTGTAGCCACTACGACGATGTGCTACACCGCTACGACGATATGCTACGATGCTACGAGATTGTTAATTACTACAATAATTTATTCCACTATACTATTTGGTCCAGAAGTTTTAGTCATCTTACATAAGCAGGTAATTTTATTAATGTAGTGTTTTAACTGTTAAGTTTTTGAGCTCGTGGCTAAGTAATAACAGCCGCACGGGTCGATCCATCAGGTTAAGCTACGCTTGCCGGGCTTGGTCCGTGGATGGGTGACCATTTTTACATAGGTACCGAGACTCCTCCGTGCCTCAGAAAGCACGTTAAGCCGTTGGTCCTGGCTGTCATTCGTGGATCTTTGCCAGTCGTTACGGGTCGTCAGAAGCCCAAAAGTCTGACAACCAGTCTTAACAAGGGGTATCGTATTAGCCAGTTACTGGGTTGTGGAGATCTGATAGGCAGTCGCTCCATGTAAAATATTGGTATTCAGCTGCATCCGGTTAGACTGGAAGCCTACCCCAACATAGTTGGGAAAAGGCAAGGGAGATTGATTGAGCGTTTGAACTGTTAATTTTTATTACCAACAGTAGATTTTCAAAGAACGAACAATATGCCAAAACTTTAGCTCACAAAATAAAATTACGTTTAAAACCAGTCATGCCCGAAGGAATTTCCCATCGGCAGAAGCCAATATAATTCCTTAGTTCTTACCTTCGTTACAAAGGGAACTCTTGTGCAAAATTTCAAACCTAGCGACAAGGCTGTAAGATGCCTGTCAGTGAATGACTGAATCAAAGGATGTTTCTTTTCCGCTCCGTTACCCGCACCGCTCGTTAACACAACCGCTCCCTTCATCAAGGTCTACGTGCGAGGCTTCTCTTGTGACCACCCACTATGCAATACAATACACTTTCATTCCTGCCTTTGCCAATGCTACTTATATTTTACCAATTCCCCTTACTACTACATATTACGCTTGTATTCCGGATGGTAAGTTTAGGGTTTTAAAACAGTTTCTTTCCGCTTCTTTTACACTTCTCATTTTGGTTATGTTTTTGCTTTAAGTAGTTGCTCGAAAATAAAACATTATTTTATTAATAATATAATATGTTTTATTAATAATACGTACAATAAATCATCATGTCAATATTCTCGGACCATCATTTTGTGTTGTATGAAAATACCATGACTCCTACTCAACTAAGGTAAAAGCTATTTAATAGGTTTTCTTTCTAATATTTACTAACAAACATGGAAGATAAAGCTGTTTTAAAATAATAATATGTACAAGTATATAAAAGGGGGGGGTGGGGGGTAGAAAGAATCACAAGGCATCAAAAAATTTGTCCGCATCGCTGTCAATCGGAAAAGTGCCCAAAAAGCTGCCAGCAACGCCGCGTTGTATGGCAATGCTGATTCTTGGGCCCAAAAATAGAACAGCCCTCTGCTCACATGAAGAGTCGACCAACCGATTGGCCGCAGGTGGGCACTCGGACCCCATGGTCCTAGTGCTTCAAACACAAACCGCTCGAACATATAAGTCCCAATAATATTGGATTGTATATCTTCAAACATTTTCATGTATCTTGAGAATGCCTGTGTCTTAACATAAACCAAACATATTCCCCGATGGAGTAAACAGAGGTGTCCCCACAATATCTATACCCAGACCAACATTTAGCTAGTTATGTTTAAGTTGCAACACTATGTATGCCGTACCTGGGGATCGACTCATGCTTAACAGTAGCACTTGCGACGACAAGACCAAAGAGGCTGTTTCATATTTTATCCGATACCAATAAAAACCTATAGATAGCATTGCTCACCAGCATACTCCCTTCCTTAAATGAAGGTCTACGTCCACTTCTCGTGTGTAACATGCAACTATGTAATAAAGGTCTTCGTTCATTTCTCGTGTGTAACATGCAACTATGTAATAAAGGTCTTCGTCCATTTCTCGTGTGTAACATGCAACTATGTAATAAAGGTCTTCGTCCATTTCTCGTGTGTAACATGCAACTATGTAATAAAGGTCTTCGTCCATTTCTCGTGTGTAACATGCAACTATGTAATAAAGGTCTTCGTCCATTTCTCGTGTGTAACATGCAACTATGTAATAAAGGTCTTCGTCCATTTCTCGTGTGTAACATGCAACTATGTAATAAAGGTCTTCGTCCATTTCTCGTGTGTAACATGCAACTATGTAATAAAGGTCTTCGTTCATTTCTCGTGTGTAACATGCAACTATGTAAGCGTGAGACACTTTCCCTTTCACCGGCTATTAATTGCTGTGTTGCCATTCACGGCTATAAATAATGTCTTAGAAATCGCGTGTGTCGCTATATTTAGAGTTGATGTTTTTATTTCGTGCAGAAGGAAAAGTAGCGGGTGTTTGATGAGGATTTTTTTTTGAAATATTATGCCTGTAAGACCAGGTACGTCTTTCATTGACTTGAATGTGCCCTGGTGTATGTGATGCTCACTCAAATATCTCGCTGGTGGTGGCGTGTGTGATGGATCATTAATTTCCTTCAAAATGGTTGAGCTGAACGGTGCTAATAAATGCATTATGTTCGTGAACGGGCCATCAGTAGGGACTGGTCATCTCTTAGCTGCCACGGCTTATTTTAATTTTTGAATTATGTTTATTCTTTTTATTACGGACGCTTTTAATGTGCACGTCATACTAAATTATTCTCACGTGTATAATTTCAACATGAATGATGTAACCAATATCTTGTAACAATATTTTGATTTAAAAGGAATAGGAACTCCATAGGAACCTACTACGCTTTGGAATGGGCAACTAGCTTCACGTTTCTGACTGACCGACCCCTTGACAATTCAAAAGTGCCTGGTTCATTTGAAATAAATGGTTTGAGTTCAAAGTCTTACACAGTACTTGTAGTAGGTACGATAAAACACGGAGTCGCCACTCTTAATATTTTTTTGCCAAATTCTAGAAATAGTAACACGCAGAACCGGAACAGCCTGTAGACCACATACTAAATACTTTCTCCGAATGAGAATTGTACCCACAACCCGTAAGCCTGAACTTTGTTTATGTGTAAATCAAGCCGACAAACTGATTCTAAGATGTAACTAATCGAATAAACAAAACTAGAAATAGCGAATACTTCCTTTCTCTTAACTCATAAGTTATTAAACTTTGTTGACCTTTGATAAGTTGTACTAGTTTGGAAGTGATTGTATTTAACGAATTTTACCGAATCTTATTGTTTTCAGTAACGCCCTAGAAAATTAAATAGATACACACAAACCTTTCTGCTTAACCCATTAGATTATGTTCTTAACTTATTAATAAAGGGACACGTTAAGTCGGAACCTTTTTATTTGCAACCGCCTGATGGGTATTTAATTACTTTCACGCTTTGAAAGCTTTCACAACTTTGAACCTGTTTGTGTTTTTAAATAATAACTTTACAAAATTATATTCAAATAGAAAATAAATCATACGGTGTTAGATTAAAACTAACATAAACGATGCATTACCGCTAAGTACCGCCTTTGAGATGTTAAGGGGCTTGTGGCTAAGTAATAACAGCCGCACGGGTCGATTGATCAGGTTAAGCTTCGCTTGCCCCGGTTGGTCCGTGAATGGGTATGGATTTTGATCTTTACCCCTCCGTGCATCGAAAAACACGTTAAGCTGTTGGTCCTATCGAGTCGTTAAGGGTCGTCAGAAGCCCGAAAGTCTGATAACCAGTTTTACCAAAAGGGTATCGTGTAACCCAGTAACTTGATTGTGGAGGTCAGTCACTCCATGTAAAATACTGGTATTCAGCTGCATCCGGTTAGACTGGAAGCCGACCTCAACATAGTTCTGAAAAGGCTATGCTAACCGGTTTTGAGATCTCGTCAAAGTCTCATGAATTTTTCGAAGGAAACTTGCTGAAATAAAATAATATACCACGAGATCAGCTCACGAGAAGAAAATTTGTAATTGGTTCTTAACCTCAATCATAAAAAAAAATAAAATGCACATATTTATTTCCGATCTAAATAAAATATTTTAACTCCACGTTTTCATTATACCTCATCAATCATTCAACTTGTAACTGTCAGCAAAAACAATAAGTTAGTAGATACATATTACTACTACACTTTAAAATACATTGGCACGAGATTGTCCATTTAACCAACTTCATTTTGATACCTCAGTGAACGGTGTTGAAAGCCGAAATCCCGGGTGTTTCCGTTTTCATCCCAAGTTTTCATCCCACGAATATTTTATTCCGTTTTCTACCCAAATCTTAGTCCGTGTTCTACCCACAATCATAATAATAGTTGTTTTTTCCGTATTCTACCTAAAATATATTCCGGTTTCTACCCACTGCAGTTTATAATTGTTTTTTTGTACAGACAGAAAAATAATCTTAAACTATTTAAACTTTGTATACTTATAATTTGATGAATAGGTACTTATTTACGACGTCACTTCCTTGGCACAGACGCGCATACACACACACAGGCACAGACACTATGTCTATTTCATTCAGCCGGAGAGGGAGTGAAAGAGAAAGCAATATTTCTAAAGAATATTGCTAATCTGTTATACCCTTTGTTTCTCTTATCTGTTAGTTAGTCGTAAGTGATCGACAGGAGCATAGTTGCTGTGAAAGTGATATTAAAGCAGTTAAAATGCAAAATCCAGGTCCAAGTACCAGTAAAAACATTGATTCCGAAGTTTATTTTACCCTGTCAAAAAGAAACAAGCCAGTGTTAGTGTGTGGTGGTAGAGAATTCCATAAAAAAAGAGTGAATAAGGACAATTCCATAATATGGCGATGTGCGAAAGCGCCTTCTTGCTTTGGCATTATAAAAACAATGGACAGTGAAATTATTAATAGAAGTGGACACAATAGTAATTGCCATGCTAATTATAACAAACTTTTAATTAAAAACTCTATGAAGAAAATAAAAGAACAAGTCAAATCTGCCGATGGTCGCCCTATTCAACAGATCTACGAAGATGAAGTTTTATTAATAAAAGAACAAGGGTTAGATTTAGTAGAAGAAATCCCCAAGTTCTCAAGTGTGAAAACAGCATTTTTCGATGCCCGAAACAGAAGTCAAAATGTTTCTAAATTAGTATTTAAGAACAAAAGTGAAGTAGAAATACCGAACACCTTCAAAGATTTTTTACTGTTTGATTACGAAGATAGCAATAATAGAATAATTGCGTTCGCTACACATGAAGCTAGAGATCGAATGAGTAAACTTGCAATGTTTTTTGGAGACGGAACATTTAAATGTTGCATACGACCATTTATGCAGCTATATGTCATTCATGGTGACATGGGCAGCACAGACACTACAACAGGTATCACACCACTTGTTTACTGTCTTCTTTTAAACAAAAAGAAATCAACATATGTAACACTCTTCCAACTTATCAAATCGCAAATACCAACCTGGAAACCTTTAGAGTTTCTGACAGATTTTGAGCCGGCAGCCATAAACGCTTTAAAAATTGTTTCGCCAGAAACGAAGACAAGAGCTTGTTATTTTCACTTTTGTCAATCAATACACAAAAAAGCCAAAAAGCTTGATCTAACAAAAAAAAACTATTTGAAAAAACATGTGGGTTTAATACTTACGTTACCTTTAATACCTCAGGAAATGATTGATGATGCCTTCCTATATATTATGGAAGACTGTCCCACCTTAAACAATATTGTTAAATTTAATGACTATGTTGTCCAAACATATATGAATGGTGGTAAATATCCCCCAACATTGTGGTCCGCAAATAATAGAAGACACCGAACTACAAATGCACTAGAAAGCTGGCATGCAACCCTAAACCGCTATGTGGCAAAAAAGAAGACTCTCAATATGCTCCAATTCCTCACAATTATAAATAAAGATGCCAAGTTACAAAACACGCGTTTTACTGGACAAGTTTCATCATCAAGGCCACGTAACAATGATGTTTTGGAGAGAGAGAAAATAATTAATTCAGCATTAAGTGATCTTTCTTGTGGTAAAATTAGCATCGGACACTGTCTGGAGAAATTAGTACCATTTACTTTTTAATTTATTGTAAATTATTTGATAATTTTCATATGTAAATCATAAAGCTATAATTTAAATCTGTGATTTTATATGCACAATTTGGTAATAGTTACGATCTGTGATTTTTAGATGTATAATTTGTAATAGTTACGATCTGTGAATTTTAGATGTATAATTTGTAATAGTTACGGTCTGTGATTTTTAAATACATAAGTAATTGGTAATAGTTACGATCAGTGATTTTTAGATGTATATGTAATTGGTAATAGTTACAATCTGTGATTTTTTTAGACGTAGAATTGATAATAATTACCATTTGTGATTTTTTAGATGTAGGATGAATAATACTTACAATCTGTGATTTTTTTAGACGTAGAATTGATAATAATTACCATTTGTGATTTTTTAGATGTAGGATGAATAATACTTACAATCTGTGATTTTTTTAGACGTAGAATTGATAATAATTACTATTTGTGATTTTTTAGATGTAGGATGAATAATACTTACAATCTGTGATTTTTTTTAAATGTAGAATTGATAATAGTACGAATCTGTGATTTTCTAGATATCAATATTCTAAAGACTTAGTTGTGTTAATTATGAATAAAGATTTTTCTAACAAAGTTTGTTTGTCTGCTAACGTTACTTACATAAGTTACTAAACAGTTATGTACTATGCCGTGGGTTGAAAACGGAGTCCATTTTTGTTGCGGGTTGAAAGCGGAATAATAATTATTATTTTTAACTCCTGGGATGAAAACGTGGGATGAAAACGGAAACACCCGAAATCCCATATGCCACCGATTTACCCGTTTTCGTAAATATTTTATAAAAGGTGGGAAACCGTCGGACGCAACGTGGGATTAATACATCTCTCATATGGGTTTCAGTGTAAACAAACCGTTTTGTAAATCTAAGGCAGATTTTGGCAGTAATCCTAAGTCCTAATCCTAACTAATATTATAAATCCGAAAGTGAGTTTATATGTTAGTTTGCTTGTTTGTTTTGCTTTATCGCTAAAACGGCTGAACGGATTTTGATGAAATTTGGCACATGGGTAGACCAAGACATGAGCTAGGACATAGACTACTTTTTATCTCGACATTATCACGGGATCGACACTTATGCGAATGAAACCGCGGTGCGAGCTAGTTGTCTAGTAAAAAATAAAATTTTCAGTAAAACTAATATATGTGAAAATATTTTATTATATTACCAGTTTCTACAACTGCAATTAGTTGCAGCCATTTTCTACTGAAAAGCTGCATTAGTCAAAGCTGTAGTAAGTTATCTTCCACCTACAGATTCCGTTTCTAATAGGCTGGAACTGTTAACTTGTTTAAAATAGTACCTACTCAACACAACATTGACGTATGCTGATAAAAAAAATTGTATTGCTAGAAGGCTCTTCCTGGAACTATTCACAGTTCTGTTTGACATTAAAAGTGTTCTTCTTGTAAGCTCAAACTCAAAATCAAAGCATTTATTTCCAATAAACCAATTACAGGCAATTTTGAATTGTCAAGGGGTCGGTCAGTCAGAAAGATGAAGCTAGTAGTTTGTAGACTTCGTTTATACATATTCATATATATGTTTTAAAAGGACTTCGTATGCAGTTCCATAAGCACAAGAAATGATTATCATAAAACAGCTGTAAAGCAGCAGCAGAGCAGTGATAGCCTAGTGGTGTGACCGTCGGACTGCCAAGTCATAGGTCTCGAGTTTGAACCCAAGGCACGCACCTCTGACTTTTCGGATTTATGTGTGTATTGTATAATTATCACTTGCTTCAAAAACGTTGAAGAAAAACATCGTGACGAATCCAGCATGCCTTTGAGATATTTCTCGACGGCATGTGAAGCCAAGTCAGAGGTCCATGGGTGGCTTTAAAACTCTGACACCAAGTTAGTCACTAACCACACGAAAAAAAGAACTGTAAAGCAATAAATATCAGCGAAATTAAAACCGTAACCAGCAATTACATTCTAAATAGCTAACAGTGAATAACAGAAAAACCAATTAATGTAAAGAGGTTTGGAGTGACATCGGGCGTGACGGCATCCGTTAAAATCGAAATGAAAATGAGTCACCGGGCGATGGGAGAGCTCACTCGTCACTCGTTAGTGACAGGCCACAGTGTCAAAGTTAGCAGTAGATCAAACTACAACCACAGCGCCGAAATTTTAGAGAATATGCAGAATCTATATATATAAAAATCAATTGCTGTTCGTTTGTCTCGCTAAAACTCGAGAACGGCTGGGCCGATTTAGCTGATTTTAGTTTTGAAATGATTGTGAAACGATGAAAAAATTAGGGTAGGTAGGGTAGGTAGGGTAGGGTAGGGTAGGTAGGGTTTAGTGCTACCCGTGCGAAGCCGGGGCGGGTAAAGCTAGTAGGGTATAAATATCAATATGGTTATTGTTCATACAACGGTCGCACCGTACTAATACGGAATATTTTCGACACAAAACCACGCTTGACAAATTGTTGATGACAATACAATATTGTAAGAAGCACTCAAGAGGCCACCATTACTAGTTTCTAAACTTATGTTAATGCTATGAAGGAATACGTACCTACTGACACAATGTAAAAATTGTTATGAATAAATAAATAAATATAAAAAAGAGAGAATTACAAACAAAACCAACATTGTTATAATCACGCATAAAGTCAATCAAAACAGAAGCTTCAATAAACGAAAGCCTACTTCATCAAGATAAACGAGCAGGCATTAACTTACTGCATCTCATTACTCTGTGCCGGAATGAGTCGGTCTCCGAAATCCCTGAAAGCTGAGCAATTAAAGCGCCCTGTGAAACTGAATCTTTCACACCTTTTCATTCGCTGAAGAGCTTAATTTTCCTTTCGTTTCGCCAATTTTATTTCAAAGATCGTCTATGGAGGTTTAATTCTAAGGACTTATGCACACGATGACGGCGCGTTATCTGCGCTGTTAATTTGAAAATGCAGCACTTTTACTGCGTGAATTTGTTGCATAAAGCTCTCTGCTATGACCGTGCTATGAATGTATCAGCCACGGATAGAAATATTACATAGACTACTATGCCCACTAGAACTTATCATATCCGTGCATAACAGTTTTAGTGACTGTAGCATCGGCGTATCATATGCGTGTCATCGGACACTACAACACAACGAACAACGGTTCCCGTTCCCTCGGTTGCCGTAGTTCACCTGTTTTCGCGTTAGGCAGACGCGTCTCGAAGAGCGGGTGACTATTCTTGCTGAGAAAATTATTTCTTATCTTGTCCATGAGAGAATTTGCAATGATAGACTTTGTTTTAGACGGGGAAGTAGGAGTAAACAATAACATCAGACGATCACGACGTTACTGGGTTCACGCCACTTTAAAAAAAAAGAAATGTCGAGGGAAAATACTGGAGAATACTGTTTATAACCCGTTCATAACGGGCTAAGAACGGTGATCATAAGCCGTTTTAACCCATCTGCTCACCGTTCCGCCGCCTGCCCACACTGGTTTGGCAACGCTGCATATCATGCACGGTGCGTATCAGCACCAGCCAAATACCCTCTCAAAAAATATTTGACGCTCCGTGCATGGCATGCGACGGTGTTGGTCGGTGACGGAACGGTCTAGTGGGCATAATCTCATATACTTTTCAATACAAAGATGTTTTTTTGCCTGACACGGCCTTGCCTGCCATGCCTGACACGTTCCTAACTCAGTCATGGTATAATACGGTGGAGTGGGTAGACTCCTTTATACGTGCCTCGACGGCGCTTAAAAAAGTCGTCGAGTGCATAGGTCCTAATCGTAAGGATTCGTTTAATATAATGTTTTATTACGTGGGTAGATGTGAAGCTCGTGGCTAAGTAATACTAGCCGCACGGGTCGATCCAATAGGTTAAGCTACGCTTACCACCGGTGACCATCTTTACATACCAAGACTCCTGCGTACCTTGGAAAGCACGTCAAGCCGTTGGTCCCGGCTGTCATGGCTGCATCTTTGTTCAGCTGCATTCGGTTAGACTGGAAGCCGACTCCAACATAGTTTGGAAAAGGCTAGGTAGATTGATTACGTGGGTAGATATTACTGAAAAGGTCACGTTTGATCACTTGAGGGTATTTGAATATTGCTTTGTTCGTAGGTGTATGATTTACTTTTGTTTGATGTTAAGTAAAGAGCAATGCTGATTTGGTCACCCACAGATAACGCTTCAAGCGATTGGTATGTCTTGTTAGTACGAGTATGTTGAAAAGGACTAATTATAAGAAGGGAAATAGATCACAAGTGCGCTCCCGTCCCGCATCAGGCGCACTGATTGTCGACGGAGGACAGGTAACGCCTTTTCCAGCCCCCCTAAATGGGTCCAGGGGTGACGGACTCGGGGACATCCGTCGCCCCCCATCACACAGGACCCGAGATGGCGGTGCGTAGTGTTCCTCGCGCGCCACTCTGAGACGTAACGGGGGGAGTTTCAGCACGTCACTTCCCCTGCTGGTCGGGGCCCGCAAAACGCGGTCTGTCACCAGTCCGGGGCAGCGAAAGTCGCAATTGCACTCGCAGTCCCCCGATGCAAGTGTGCGAGGGAACACCGGAGTGGGTTTAGTCAGTCAGCATCTGACTGACCCCTTTGCCCACCCCAAGACGGAGGACATACATGAGGATTTCCACCACGACAAAAAAAGGACTAATCATAAGAAAAAAAAAATTGCATTCAGATATTAAGTGTAGTAAACGAACGATAGTTATTGAAACGAAGTTCCTTAACGCGGCTTGCGGTAGGAGCTGTCTGTTAAAAATCGTCACGTAAGGAAAAAGCGTTATGCCCCCTTCTTGCGACTTTCTCTCTCTCTGTCTCTTTCTTTTATATGCGAGTGTGTGCGTGTGAATATCGCGTATGGAACTTCGTTCCTGACGGAGGTCCCCCGACCACAAACGTTATTTTTTATATATTTAAGCAACAGGTAATAAATACTGAAGTACTTGAGATACCAATCGTACCGTTTGTAGCAGGTAGGTACCTACTTATTTCAACAAGAGCATAGTATGAAAAAAAATCGCGTACCTCATTTACAATTGCAATGCCATTCATTTTGACAGTTCAATAACATTCATAGCGTTCAGATGAATATTTCAAACATACGAAGCAATGGGTTAGGAATTTCCTTAAAATCCTTCAGATTGTGAGTGTACTACGAAATGAGGGTGCAGAATTCTGTTTAATAGTCTGTTTACTCATTTCGAACACTATTACGTAGGAATTAGCCGTTGTAACCTCTGGCTCATTGGTTGCAATGAAACACGAACTCATTCCTTTGACCAACCACAGACTAGGCAAAGCCAAACGCTAGAACAAACAAGACTAGATTAATATCAGTGAATAGTTTTAGTATACCGAATGGCAAAGTACGGCATCCAAAGTTTGGAGATCCACTATTGGAGTGTTCCTAACACTATTGATAAATGTTGCTAACTTCTGACGGATTGCTCCGAAAGCAACGGAATGCACTTTACCTTTTAAATTGGGAGATTTTTGGGGTTTATTAACACTGTGACTGGAACTGTTAGGATAATTCTTTTAAATAGGATCTCTGGTATCATATGAGGCTGCAAGGTAAGCTCTTTAGTCTTAGGTCAAATTTTCATGTCGTAAAAAGTGTAAATGGAGTTTTAAAATAGGTACAGTCAATCGCGTCGTTAGTACTTTAGTATAGCTTTGCTTGTTCATTCCAGGATTACAAACTTCATGGCAGTTTAAAACATTAATAAACATGAATGTATCTCAAAACGGAAGGAAAACAATTTCCTTCACCGTTTTGAGATACATTGTCATTGTCATTGTCGTGGGAAAATACCTGGAAATATCCTAGAACCAAAAATTCAAAGACAAGTGACTTCCGCCATGAACCTGTACTGGGTCTGCGTGGTGGCCCTCTACAGCCCTCTCCCTCTCACAAAAAGGAGGCCTGTCCCACCAGTGGAAAGATTATTAAAGGCTGATTATGCTTATGCTTACATAAGTAGCAGTACGTACGTGTAGTAGTAGTACGTATCACAAGTTAAAATACAAATGAATGTAGTTTAATGACGGCATCGCATAATATGTATAAAAGGTAAGTATTTCAGCAAATGGTGCAGAAACATCGCAGCCTTGATTTTGGAGTAATTGACGCGTGAGCGCTCATTAGCGCAGACAGGATCGGTTGATTTACCTTGTTAGTGAGGTTTTGCTTGGAAGCTAAGCGATGCCCGAGTATAAAGTGAAGGTAATAATGCTTCTCCTGAAAGTGTTTTATTTTGATCTCACACAGTTACCGAAGATGACAAATGCAAACAAAGATAGGTATATTATTTGTCTAAAGAAAAACAATCCATGACATACAGGCTGCTAATTGGCATCTTATGCAAAACAACATCATAAAAATCCATGTCATTAAAGGTGAACGCACAAATATCCGATTCGAACGAATCGAAGGCAATTAGAATGCTAGGAACGGTCTTCCAGATCCGGATGATTCGACGCGAGCGGGGCGAGGTGTGCGAGGTTTCATAGAATTTCATATAATGAATTCTAAAATTGTTGTTCGGTTTGTTCGACGCGTTCGGCTCGGATAAGTGTGCGTTCACCTTAACTGGGATGTGCTTTAGAATTCCAGGTAATGCCATTATATTTACCATAAGAAAAGGAAAAATACTTATTGAACTCCTTCCTAAAACAGCACGTAGGTACCTAAGGCAGTGGCAGCAATCACTTACGACAGCAAACGGTAGTTACTACACCCACATAATTATCTACATTGTAGTCCTCACGAAGTTAATACTATCTAGTGCTATAAATCCAGGTCATTAGAAGAACGGATGTGTCGGGATCCGTCCGGCTGCGCGTAATCGTTGCACGAATTAATGGGGTGCAGATAAATACGGGTTTGTTGTGAACTATGGAAGATTGGACTCATGTTACTTGTTTGTAACTGAGTGCAGTTGTTCGGCTTCAGTTGCTTCTTGTTTTTTATAGGTTGTCTATCGAGTTCTTAATTGAAAGTTGTTGTGTACAGCGCTTCGTAGAGTGCGCTTGTTTATCATGGTTTTAATTTGAATGGTACTAGTTTTATGGTACCATTCCATACCCGAACGTAGGCAGCAACTGCACGCGACGTATCGCGGCGTTATGTCGCTGTAGTCATGATTCCGAACCGGACGTAAGTGGCAGCAGCCCTCATTCCAGTCGGTAGATAGAAGATAAAAAACGTGTTATCACTCGAGAGTTGGCGGCACTACTGGTCTGCGGTCGGGCTACACGTGTCGCCTGTCGCTCGCCCGTAGCTGCCAACGACGTGTACGACGTGTCGCTAGCTACGGAAAGCATTTCATAGAAATGATTTGTAATAACATAAATGCATTATTTGTAATAACTTACAAAATGTAATTATAATTATAAGTTAATAATAATTTAGGATAAGACTTAGATAAGTACGCTATCGCAATATGTTTCCCTGTAATGATAGATGTAAGTTGGAAATAAAATAAATAAATAATAAAAATAAAAATTCAAAGAAACCTGTCGTGTCGCGGCGATACGTCGCCTGCAGTTGCCTGCTGCGGTCGGGTACGGAATGGTACCTTTATTGTGAAAAACTACTAGAAAGGAGTGAAGTGAGCGTTTTGCGGCTGCTACACGGCTGCAAGTAAGGTGAAGAAAATTAAATAATTAAATAAAAAAAATAGTAAATTTAGCGGTGGGTGTGACACTCGACGCAAAATCAATCGGACCGTTTACATGTTCGTCAAGTTTGAACGTAAATTACTCAATTAATTTTAAGTGACGTACAATTTTAAAAATTGTCTGTACCTTTTCTTATCTACTCTTTACAAACCCAAAAAGACCCCAGGCCGCGTCCTAACCAAAGCGAGCATTGCGTGAACACACGAGCGTCGCGTACATTTGAGTTTATCTAGTCGGATAACCCGAACGCGCTGTCGGGCGCCGCCGCGCCGACAGAGGTCGCCTTCCGGTTTTCCGAACAAATGAGTCGCATATGAACCCGATGATTGCGACCACTCGCGACCAGTCGCTTGTTTAGGACGCGGTGTTACGCTTTAAAAAAAGGAAAACTTAGCTAGGTAGGAAAAAGAAGCTATTTTCATAAAAAACGTTTGGCTTATAAAACCGCTATGCATATAAAAACCATAAATCTTAGTTATACTTAAAGCGATAACCGTTAAATTATACCGACAATATATTTTACATAACGATATCAAAAAACAGGGGCTTGCATAATTACATACACGTTGTAAAAGCACTTATAAATATGCGGCGGAACAAGTGGGTTGACGAAAACTTGGAGTCACATTTTTGCAGTATTTTTATTTTTTATTCCAGAATATCAAACTAATACAATAGCAACATTGAAGCTGTTGCAATTTGAGAACGGTGTGCATCAGAGAATAGCAATATCTCGAAGTATTTACTAATTGATTAATACAAACGAGAAACTACATTGTAATTTATAGACCAAATCATGGAAAGAAAACCTAGAGTTATTCCTACTTTCACTAAACAAACCATAAACACAAAATTCATACAATTCCCTTCCAAAGTTAATTTAATCATTGGCTTTCCGCTCTCAAATATCACATTCCAAACAGTAAATCGTTTATAAATTAAAATTCCTACACAAAAATTTGGGTGAGGCCACTTGCGCTCGGCCTCAATGGGCCTTTGAGTCTAAAGTACAGGCCATAACATTATCATAAGCATAAACAACAATTTAACATACTTACGAGCTTTTTGAAACGAAGCCATGCTACGTTTTCGACTTTCCCAGCTTATCGCTTTAGCCCCCCAGTCCAAGATGGCCGCCGATAGATACTTGTGTAGCGTAGAGATGGGATGTGTTCTCGTGAAAGAACTGCAAACGCGAAGTGTGTGACACTTAGGTTTTTTTGTTTTAAGTTTTATTTTTTTTGTCGACGACTTTATGTGCTACGACGATATTGGTTTACATATATCCATTTCCCCATGACTGATCACCACTTTAAATCATTCTGATAACCCTCATTATACATTCACTAGCAGCGGCCCGCGGTTTCACCCGCATAAGTCTCGATCTCGTGGGAATATCGGGATAAAATATTATTCTATGTGTTAATCCAGGTTATAGACTATCTGTGTGCCAAGTTTCATCCAAATCCGTTCAGTAGTTTTTGCGTGAAAGAATAACAAACACCCATCCATCCATACATCCATCCTCACAAACTTTCGCTTCCATCAATTTATTTTTCGCTAATAATGTAGGTAAATGCGGATCATCTCGCACCCGCGACGACTAAAAGAGACCGTTGACATTTTACACAATAAACAACTTCTCAATCGTAGACCCAGCTTTGCTTCATTAAAATACATACATAGTAGCTCGTACGAAGCCTAGCCTCAGTCCTCTGAATTTAAATATTTATTTTGTCTTACTGTAGGTACCTACTCTATTTCTATGCCAACAACACAAATGCAGTAGGAGCTCTCAGCAATTTGCATCGACTCACGAAATACATTTACATCGTCAAATTCTCTTTTCTTTCATCACTATGTCTGTTTATTTACTGTCTCACTAATACATACAGTTAAAAAGGTAAGCCTAAACAACGCCCACTACCAACACTTTGGAGGCCTCTGTATCATTCATATCATTAAACCGTGCCATTGCACTTAGATACTTTGTAAAAATTACATATACTACCCAGAGGAATCAGCTGCTTCTTTCAAAACAAAAGAACAAAACATTTTCTCGTCTTCCACTTAACAACTTCGCATTCGTACGAGTATCGCTCTCAATCCAGCATGTACATAGCCTTATTCCTTTACATAAACTCATGTAGTAAGCTACACTACCTGGAAGAAACATAACAACTTCCGTCCCTTAGTCGTCCCCTTCAAACTTCAGAATCGTTTTCCTTCCCTACTTGGGCACATCCTTAGTCCCGTAGACGCGTTAAGACGACTAGCTCTCAACGCAGGAACTGTAACACTGCACCTAATCATGTTAGACCCTGGACGCTTTTAAGATACTCGTAAAGTGACAAAAAACACGAGTTTAGCTCAAGTAGTTTTTAGCTATTGTTGCATGCATGCCAATTAATTTATTTGAAATTTTCAATCCAATTATTAAATTTAATATGTACATTTTTAAGTATTGTGGGGCTTGGTTACCCGTAACACAGGTATTTTATGCCTTTTCGGGCACCAGTCTCTCACAAGTGTTAATCCAATTTTTTTAATTAAGCACTTCGTGTCCAAATCAACAATTGGGATGAGAAATAAATAAATAATAATTATTATTAATTTTACAAAACCATTTTAAATAAATTAGTACCTAGTGACACATATTTTTCACGAAAACATGGTTTATCAAGGAAGACCAATAGTGTGGTTGCAATCTACAACATTCCTTTGTACACCCTACCTTTGTAGTACTTGCGCATAATATATGCGCAAGTAAAAGACTCAAACTCGAAGCATTTATTTCAAATAAACCAATTACAGGCACTTTTGAATTGTTAAGGGGTCGTTCAGTCAGAAAGATGAAGCTAGATGCCCATTCCAAAGCGTAGTAGATGCCAATGGAGACGAACGGACAAGAAACTCCACGGACACTTTTAAATCAAAATATTGTTACAAGATATTGGTTACACCATTCATGTTGAAGTTATACATGTGAGAACGATGCAAAACGTTAAAAGCGTCCGTAACAAAAGTAAAAAAAAATACAATTCAGAAATTAAATTAAATTAAAATAAGCCGTGGTAGCTAAGAGATGACCAGTCCCTACTGACGGCGCCCGTTTACGAACATGACGCATGGATTAGCACCATTCAGCTCAGCCATTTTGAAGGGAGCTAAATGATCCAACACACGCGCCACCGTCAGCAAGACATTAGAGTGAGCATGACATACTCTCATCCGCAAAGGCACATTCAAGTCAATGAAAGACATACCCAGTACCTAAACGGTAGCTTTATAGTCGGTACATAGTACTCACACATGTGCTATGCAATTATATAATGTTAAGAGATTGAATTTATAAGAATTGAGTATCTGACAATCACAGGCGGTAATCGCACAAAAGGAAATGTTGACAACGCGACTGTACCACGAACATCTACTTATTGTTCAAGTAACATATTGCTTGCTGGTCTTTCCTATATTCCTAACATAACATAACATCACGCCTGTAAGCCCCGAAGGGATGGGCAGAGCTGTCCCTATAATACACCCACATTTCGCCAGGTATGTTTAAGTCCGATGTAATAGAGGGCGAGCCTATTGCCATCAACCGGGCACAAATCCAGACTCCGGGTTGCTACTGAAAAATTCCAGATGGAAAAACCCAATAACACTTTGCCCGACCCAGGGATCGAACCCAAGATCTCAGGAGTTGAGCTTGCGACCACTAGACCAATGTTGCAATCAGTTCTTATGTTAATTTGTTACAATATTCGTTGTGTGCGCTACGATTGCTCCGCCAAGTTATCCAAACAAAAAAAAACTTCGCCAAAAAAATAGTCGGTATTTGTCAAAATCGAAAGGAACATACCAAAAATTTGTCAAATTATAAATAAAGAAGTCTCTAGTTAAAATGGGCGTGCCTCAAGGTTCAATCCTTAGCCCTTTCTTATTTCTTTTCCCTTCTTGAATATTTCCTAAAATATTAATCTAGAGCTTATAATTCTTTTTTCGAAAATGTTTGACAAATTCATTCTTCAATTGACAAAAAGAATTAGATCTCTAACCTAAGTAGTTGCTGAGATCTCCATGGCCGCGTAATCCTCCACGTTACGTTCGCGCGGCCAAGTTAAAACGCTTATAACTTCTTTATTTCTAATTTGACAAATTTTTGGCTTGTTCCTTTCGATTTTGACAAATTCTGTAAAAAAAATTGGCGAAGTTTTTTTCTTTTTGGATAACTTGGCGGAGCAATCGTAACGCACACTATTCGTTGATGCTTCTAGAGTAGGTACGTCTGGGTACTTGCATGGATGGGGTACAGCTGTTACAGCATTTTCTTCGAAGGACTCAAGAACACATGCCTATTTATAATCAGCCCACATATGTTCATGTTCCCACTGCTGGGACACAGGCCTCCTATCTGTGAGAGGGAAGATAATCCACCACGCGGTTTCCTCACGATGTTTTTCTTCACCGTTTTGAGAGCAGCGGTTATGAAATAAACCACATAAAGCGCCAGCTTGGGTAACGAACCGACTCGTAAGTCGGAGCCGATTGCTCCGCACTGAAGATATGCCTATCCTACCAAACACTGTCAAATGACGTACGATACTTACTAAATAGAACTTACTAGGATCTAGCCTTATAACATAAGGCAAGTGCATATTCATCTAATTAATTATTACGAAGAGACAGGCGTCTCCAGGGGATTAGTTCTACATTAATTTTGCACGGAACTAGCTTGCAATACTGTTTTACATAGGAACTTTATTACATAGAAGATAGAAGTTGGGAGGAATTACATCTCGCTGATAGGAAATGAAAACTAATGAGATAAGGAAAATTCAATTTTTCTGTAAGGTTTTACAGTTTATTTTTGTTTAATAACTCGGGGAAGCTTATTGGTTTTCTCTTATGTTATAGGTATCGATTAGTCGTACTTAGAGCTGATTTTTCAATCGTCAGATAAGTTTTATTTGAAGAATAAATATGGCGGTTTGACAGCTTTTGTATAGATAACTAGCAGTTGCCCGCGACTTCGTCTGTGATCCAGGATGGAAGTAGCCTGTGACTTAACTCAGGCCATAGTCTACCTATTTGCCAAATCCCTTCAGCCGTTTTAGCGTGAAAGCTTTTTAGATCTTTAGACGGAAACTTCAATTTTGCTGTAGGGTTGGATTTTTTGCAAAATATGCCAGGTTTGCCCAGCCCAGCTTTTTTAGTCTTAGTTCCATTATTGTTATAATAAATATAATAAATTATTTATTTATAATAAATACAGATAATAAATATTATAAATTATTTATTTATAATAAATACAGATAATAAATATTATAAATGTTATTTTATTTTTATTTTTAGACCTAATGTTATATTGGTTCTTTTTTGGCTGCTCTGTGTTGTTCACCGACTCTTTCTCAATATTCCGTTTTTTTTATAAATGTAGACTTGTAATTGGCTGTCATAATTACCTACTGTTTTTATTCTGTGTTGATTAGCTGTAAATCTTCCAAAAATAAAAGTCGGAACATCTTATTGGTTTTCACTGATGTTAGAAAGGTTTACTGTATCTAGTTAATCCTATCCTACTAATCCTACTTCCTACTAATATTATGAATGTGAAAGTTTGAATGTTTGGATGATTGTTACTCAATCACGCAAAAACGGCTGAACGGATTTGGATGAAATTTGGCACACAGATTGTTTATAGCCTGGATTAACACATAGGATACTTTTTATCCCGCTACTACGTTCTCGTGGGATAATAAATTTTCAACCTCAACGCGGGCGAAAGCTAGTATATACGTATATTAATATTATAAACGCGAAATTTTGTGAGGATGGATGGATTGATGTTGTTACTCTTTCACGCAAAAACTACTGAACGATTTGGATGAAATTTGGCACACAGATAGTTTATAACCTGGATTGACACAAAAGATTTTTATCCCAATATTCCTACGGGATCAAGACTTATGCTGGTGAAACCGCGGGGCACTGCTAGTTATATTAATATGTTTTGAAGTACCGTTTTCAACTATAGCTATGTATGTAGGGTAATTAGGCAGGAATTCTGGTTGAAAATATTTTATAATTAACAGAAAATTAAACAGCATATTATCATAATTGCGGCCAGCACGTGGGCCAATTATATACAATTACTTTTTTTAATAATTATCATTTGCTGCGTATTGCTTTTTCACCGCATCCAAATGACTAAATAATTGCTGACCAAGTTGTAAATAAACCAGAACAGGAGCACGGAAACGATTATAGTTTTCATAATGTACTTATTGTTACATTTCAATATAGTTTTTATAGATAAGAGAATAATGAAATCCCAAATTATCTGATTACAAAATAGTATCAGCCCGCATTGTGACCTCCTTTTAAACTCATTATGGATTATTTATTTACTAAACAAGGGTTAGGTAAGTGAAAAAAAGAAAAAATAAGTCACTAACATCATGTATATAGAGGTTATTGGTTATTGGTTATATGGCGGCAATTCGATTAGGGGTTGTAGGAGAGGTCATTTGCAACCAAACGACTCCTCTAATAGAAACCTCTACGCCAATGTAAAAAAATAAAATGAAATGCCAAATTGCTCGAAATTAGTTGATTTTTGAGTAATTTGGCATTTTATATTTAAAAAATGTATGAAATAAAAATATAAAATGTCAAATTACTCCAAATTCCATTTTTTTAAAAGGTCATTTCGTACCCTGTATAAATCATAGCTTACCTCTTTCATATTATGTATTTGGTAAATTAAAATTTAATTAAAAGAAACAAAAAAACAAAACGCTTTCATCATTTATTTAAAAAAACAAGCTAAAATATTTTAGTTACTTTGAGCAATGAATGTAAACAATGTAGATGCAGCTTACCTAAACATTTTCTATAAAAGTAAAGAATTCAAGTAATGCACCGAAACTTACATCAAAAGCTAAAAGTAACACAAAAACGCAGAGTATTAAAACGTTGCATAAACACTCGCCTTTAGAAAGCACGTTTTAGTGGATAAAATGTAAAGTTTTTAACTGAAAAATGTTCCTGAGTAAAGCACCTGTCCCACCAAGAGAGAAGAGCTAGCAACTGAAAACGAGTTCTCTCTTTAATAACTCTTGTCGTTGCAACAAACGAGTACTCGCGGGCGGTGTGAACAGTCAGCGATTAACTATTAAAATATGTTGATAGCTAGTCTCTTCCTCGACGTCGTCGGTGGGACAGGAGCCCAAAGCACCTACCATTAAAATTTTCGGAGTTTCGGTACCAAAGAATTCACGACCACACAAGTGTGAATGCATCGTTAGCCCCCTGGGATATGGAGGTACCTTTTATCCGAGATTTCGAATGTAATTCCTCTTATAAACGTTACGCTGGGTAGAATGAGCCAGCGAAGCGAGCAAACGTTTAATTATGAGAATTCCACTTGAGTATGTAACATGTTTAAGCAAGAATAATTCCTTGTACTTAAGCCTTTTAGCGTGAGCTTTGTAGGTTATTCTTGTTCTTCCTAATATAATTGCAACTTGGATTTATGTTGATAACCCCTGCTCAGCACAGTTTTTACGACCTGACGAAATAGAGATTTTTTAATGTATGTTATATTTATATTAATTTATTATACACATAAACCTTTACTATACCCTTAACCTTTACTACGGGTACTATAAAATTTCTGATTATTTAGAAGATAGAAAAGCTTGGGATTGAGCTGCTCGCTCTGCTAAGCCTTGTGAAAACCATAAAATTTGACATTTTAATTATTCATCACACATAAACCAGTTTTATATACACATTGACATTGTTGAAAATTATATTCAAAATGACACGATTACTTTGTAAAGTATTATATTATTTTAATTATTGTGAATGTGAGGACTAAGTGGATATTTTTTTAATTTATTTTTTCCGTTTTCATCTATTTTTTCTTTCTCAGTTAGTTTTAATGATGGTCTGGCAGTTTGAGTAGTTGATGCGGCCTATCCAAATATCCTGCCTTTGGTATTGTTCGTCGAGTTGAGCTCCTTAAGTTCTGAGTTGAGCTCCACGATTACTGACAAATGCTTGCGCTGACTGGACAGGTCCACTCGAATCTGTGTGGTTCTTTCCTCAAAAGACAATTTAAGACACTAATCTACATGGTCCTCACATGGCTTGACCAAGATTATGTCTGGACTTTAAAAGAGACTGCGACCTCTGAGTTTGTTTCGGCATTTCTTCTCAGAGTAGTCAGATAGGAAACACCGACCTCATCTAGCTTATTTTTTTAATATTTTTTATATGACGTGTAAAAGTGATTCCGATATCCTATTTACAGAAAAAACAATTTAATTTCATTTCTTTCGAGATAAATTCTCTAAATGATGGTGAAAATCGTATCAAAATCCGTTGTGTAGTTTAGAAGAACAACGTGGTCACACAGACAGACACGAAAAGCAACTTTCATTTACAATATGTATGTATATAGATTTACTTTGATAAATAGCAGTTGTTATTTCCTACTAGGTACCTACTGCTTATCAATACTAACAAGGCATAAAGCGGAGCTTGTATGACTTTGTTTCAGTTTCCTAGATGCTAACACAGGTCGACACGACTGCGTAGCTCTAATTATTGACTAACGGCAAAATCAAATCCAATCGGACAGCCTGTTCTCCTGTGAAGCAACTTCACTGAGAAGGGTTAATGCTATCGCTACGTTGAGTAACCTACACTCTCCCTTTTAGTGCTGATAGATGTTTATGTATAGTTCAAATCAATGAAATGATGTATATTTCTGTAAGTAGATTTACTAAGAAACTTTGACACGCCAATTTTTTTATCAATATTTTAAAACTACACCGTGTAGTAAAACTAGCTGACTGATCCCTCCTGAGAATAAATGCTGAAACAAACTCAGAGGTCTCTTTTAAAGTCGGGAGTAAAAGAAGTCAAATATTGGTTAAACGGTTATTACTTTTTAAAAGGATTTGTATGAAAAGCGTATAAGGTTGTTTTTGTATAAATATCGTATCAATCATCGTAAAGTGAACAGCATACTAGTACACAGTTGACAGAAAGCAGTTAGGGATATAGGTAGGCAGATTAAGTACCTATCTAAATGTCTAACGCCGGTAGCACACCTCCGCCGCGAAACCCTAGCAGCGAACCCGCAGTAGTTCAATTGAACATGACGCGAGCCACTTGAATTGCTACTGCGGTTTTGCTGCTATGGTTTCGCGGCGGAGGGTGTGCTACCGGGGTAAATACTTTATCGCCCGGGGGCGTTAATATAGCACATCGAGAATTCGATTTCGATTTCTTCACTTACCCTTTAAAGGATCACAGGTTTCGTATTTTTTGATACCATTAAAATCAAAAGACTCCTTGCCAAAGTGAGCAGCCTTTCTATAGATCAGGGTTTAAGCATAACGGCGCAGTATAGCCTTTACCAGAAGTGGTCATCATATCAGTTGTTCAGCAGCTTTAATATCATCAGGATTGTGCCGCAGTCTAGTAGTTCATCGCAGACGTGGTACGGCAGTGGCTCCCCCAAGAAACTTATACTCACCTGGCAGCGAGGGCTCCCCTAACAATCATCCAAAGAAGATAACTACTCTCTTCAATCATCTCTGTCATCAGAAGACCTCCTCCACGCAACCATCAATGCGACGCTCTGCTAGAGTGACTGTCACCAGCCAGTGTCACATTTATCCGACTTTTCCGGTGATCCCAGTAACTTCGTAACGAAACGAGCCGGCGCCACTTACTGCACCATCAAGTATATCCTAAATGAACTTCGCGCATACGATATTTACAAAACCCTGGTCGACTAGCAGAAGGCCGCGTAATATAGGTAGGTAATGTATTTCAGAGACAGCTATATATCGGAAATAGGGAACACAAACCACATCGCGTTTCCCTGGTATAAAATATATGACAAATGTTATCGACCACAATGCGGTCTGGCAACCAACTGCTACAACATTTGTATATGCACGTACAGCCTGGTTGGTTGGCTTTCTGGCATATTGCAGATTTCAGGGAATAGTTCGGAATATTTACAGTACCACAAAAATAACTTTAGTGGTGAAAAGTTATCACATTTTGGGTTATCGCGTACGCTCGTGAGATAAATTTTAAGCTTAGAAAAGCCATAATTTTAATTCCTATTATCTGGAACTAGTTGCTGCCTGCGTCTTCTCTCGTATACGAAATTTTACCTGGGTTTTACCCACGTAGGGTCTGTTTTGAATAAATCTTTAACATTGAGGAACATTTCTGTTTCCTAATTATTTTTATTATTATTAAGATCCTGAATACTATAGCAGACGGCACAGCCCCATATTCGGACATTGAATACGCCTATACGCCACTGTGGCGTAGTAATTCATATTTCGTGTTGTTTCTCTGGTAAGTACTAAAACTAGTTTCTAAGTCATGTGTATACTCACCAATTGAACTTTGTCTGAAATAAAAGATTTTAACTTTTTTATTAGGTTAGTCATAGAAAAGTTTTACATGACTCGCACTTCACATTTTCTCAGAGGTCACTCCTATATTTCTTATTGTTCCTCAACAAAGCTGTTATCTTCCAATTTATTTTACTCCTGTTCTAAACGAATCGAAACTTCACGGGTTTCCTTTGACTCAAACAAATTCAATATCACTAGCAAGCATCCTTCACTTTCAAATTATTCTTTTAAAGGTACAATTCCGTAGCCAACCGCAGGCCGCAACTGCAGGCGACGTCGCTGCGACACGGCTGGTTTCTATGAATTTCTATGAAATACCTGCGGTAGCTAGCGACACGTAGCCGTCATAGAAATACATAATAATACATAGAAACAAGTTGTGTCGCGGCGACATAACGCCTGCAGTTGCCGCCTGCGGTCGTCTACGGAATTGTACCTTAGCTCAACAAAACAAATGAACAGTAAAACAACAACTAAAACATCACACTTGTATACCCGGAGGGATAGGTAGAAGAGTATAAATACCCTATTTCACCAAGTTAGTATGTAGTGGCGACGAACAATTTTCGCCAGTCACACAATCTATAACTACATCTTCTAGTCTATCTAACCAGTAGGAAATAACAACTGCTGTTTATCAAAGCAAATCTGAAATACTCGTAGAAATACACAATCTGTAAAAATTTCAGCTGTCTACCTATTATGATTCGGTACGCTGACAGACAGACAGACGCACGGACGGACAGCGGAGACCTAGTAATAGGGTTCCATTCGGCACCAGGGTTACGGAAACCTAATTAATCTGTAGATTTGGTTTTCGTGTCTATCTGTTTAACCGCGTTGTTCTAAGAAACTACGCAACGGATTATGATGCAGTTTTCACCATCATTAAGAGAATTTATTCCGTAAGATTTATGTGTATAATACATTTATAGTAATCGTAGGTACATATCATAAATAAACCTCGATGTTTTGTTGAGTCGTATAAGCCGAGCGAAGCAGGAGCGGGTCGCTAGTTTTCAAATAAAACATTATTTTAATCAACAAAGAGCGTCTATAAAGCCATCAGTAAATAAATGATAATAAACTGTAATTATTTGACTGTCCTTGTCAGAAGGACACTACACACTACGTTTGTATCATTTATTCACCAGGCCGACCTCACACAGCCGAATTTTGTTTGCACTGAACTAAATGTCTCATAAAGAACGCGACACATATTTTTATAGGACGTGTGTTATGGCGCGTTGTTACTAAATAATTTTGTGTTTAATATTATTATTTTTTTGTGTTGTCGTGAAATGGATGTACCTACGAGTCTGACAAGTTTGTTACTTTTAATTTTTTACAGGATATCTACACAGCAAAATCTGGTAAACCCATTACTACCAGATATTGCTGTACTACATCGCGTAAATCTACGCAATTTTATTATGAATTTAAAGTTCCGTCTTTCAGATCACTAGGTCAACTGGGGTGTCAGTGAGGAGTCTAATGTTTCACATCTCCGGTGATCTTACCTGACAGATAGCTTCTCACATATTCTGTTGCAATGCTTAACTAATCTGGTGAAAAATGCCTATTCGGAGACTAAAATTTACCGCCCGTCCGTTCACTGTCAGAATCAAGGCTTGTAAGTTTCCCTTATTTCAAGAACAATGCCCGAAGCCTGAAAAAGTAAAGCTAAGACCCAAATTCTCCGTGAACACTGAAATTATCCTTTTAGTAAATCTACTATCAATACATTGTCATTTTCTATTGTTGTCGATTCCAAATAAATACAGTTCTAGTATTTCTTCCATTCCCTGATATTGCATACGGAAACCAATCAAAATGCACACCAACAGACGATGGAAATAGATTCGCACTGCACAAAAATAAAACGACATTTAAAAAATGTTTTCCCAAAATATAATTTAATCTTTTTTCATTGAATACCTTGAAAAGCAATGTTATATACTTGTGTATGTGTAGCTGAATCCCGCTTACAGGAGCTTGCTTTGAGCGGATTACGTTCAACAATGGGTTTCAGGCGATTTAAAGATTATTTGTCCGTAAGGGACAGAAAAGTGATATTAGGTACTGTCTTACCGAACAATTTCGTCAAAAAACTGACTGTTAGCACCAGTCGTAACGCTTGAGTATCCTTTTGTAGGTTTGAATCTTTTAATAATTAATATTATAATCAAATTAAATGAAATTAAATGAAATTAAATTAAATGAGATTAAATGAAATTAAATCAAATGAAACGAAATTGTTAATTCTGTAAATAGGATATTGGAATCAACTTTACACTTTTCTTTTAAAGTCCAGATATAATCTTGATCAGGCCATATGAGGACCATGTGTGAAATGGTCTTTTGAGAAAAGAACCACATAGATTTGAGTGGGCCTGTCCAGTCATTGCAAGCATTTGTCGAAAACGAAAAAGTGGTGTCATAAACATGAAAGTTAGTCTGTCAGGACATAGGATATTTTTTTATCCCGGCAGTATGTTCCCGTGGATAATTTCTGACCCCCACGCGGGTAAAACCACGGACAAAAGTTAGTTTCATCAAATATCATAATCCCTTTCCATAAAACCAACGACTCGCCGAAAAATACACTACCCAAAGTCGACCAGCTAACTTCACGCTCAATTTAAACCCTAACTACTTACAACTTATGGAACCTTCACCAAGTAAGCGTATGCCATGAGCCGAGATGATGGTTTCCAATTAACTATTCGATATTAATTGTTACGGAATTAGGTCAACATGTTGTAATTTCCCCTGAGTACTGTAGGTACGATACTGAAGGTACAGCCCTTATAAAACAACTTACTTAATTAAACTGCGTAGTATCTGCAACTACGATAACTTTTGATGTTTTTTTTTTAGTTTTAAGTTCTCTCTAAAAGCAAACTTGTGATGAAGATTTGACACGTTTCACGTTATCACCCTGAGTTAGAATTTTATACAACCCCTGAGTCCTATTGACAGCACATTATTATAGTATATAAATTTGATCTGATGATCAATGCGGTAGGTGGTCTCTTAGTGTAAGACTCCCATGAAAGTAAAATCGGTCTATTTAAAAAATTCAGCTAACTCTTAGTCATCATCATAGTCTACGCTATGAAAAAAGTAGAGTAGCAGTAGGTAAATAAGGTAAAAAATATTAGAAAACCTCTGCTTCAACGATGCAACACCTTAACACGTCAAATTAGTAGTACTTGGTCGACTGAGCTATAGTCGGGTGAAAATAGAGAAAACAAATTTTCCCAGATATGAGAGCTAGCTTGATCGATATTTTGCCCCGTAAAGCCCTATATTGCAACTTTTATCGAAATCGTTAGAACCGTTTTCGAGAACGTGATTACAAATACAGTGAAACCTGTATAACTGAAACATTAAGGGAGCTGCAAATTCCCAGGTACCCAGTGTCTCAGATACGCAGGTATAAATATATACCTTTCTCATTTTCAGAGTGTTCTATTAATATAGGTGAGAGTAGAGGTTATTTCAGTTATTAGGTACGATTATTAAATATTAAATAAAATAACGTATTTTTTAAACATTTGCGGAGACTAAGAATTAGTAAACAAATCGGAAATTTATCTGCATTAAATTCCGAGTTAGAGAGGTAATGAAGCGTAAACTTAAACGTTATCTCAGTTACAGAGGTTACCTATAAAATTCAAAGAAAACAATTTACCAAAGTATTGTTTAAAATTTAGTCTCTATAAAAGAGATAAAATACACCCGCTGTCCTCAATGATAGAGGTAACTATGAAGATAAAATCTGAAGAACTAATCCCAGATATAGGTTTGTTTTGTCCCACTAACAGAGGTAATTCAGTGCTAAAGTGTCGGGACCTCAGCATGAGTTCCAACTATGGAAGTTTCCAGGTCCCACTTAACCAAGTTTTACTGTATATATACAAATATTGCTCATTTAATAGTACCTATAGGATTATATGAAATTTAAACGAACCATCGCACAACCTCCTTGTTCTAATTCGTGTACAGGCACGCCCAGTATTATGAGCAAACTGAGGTATCATTATCCTAATGCTTCAGAGCGGGAATATTCTGTAACCTAATAGGCCGAACAGTGAAACTGAATAAATGATGCGAAGCCCAAGTTCACAGTTATAAGCGGCGCGACAGCGGAAGCGACTCACTCCAAAGTTAACGTAACTTTTGCTCGCGGCGCGATGCACGCAAACTTCATACATTCTAACTATGCAAGATGCAAACTAGTAGAACTAAACAGTGTTAGTAATTTAGACGAAGCAAATACGAATGTTGTGGTGACACAAATATTGTTTTAAATTAACGATACTAAGTAAACCGAGGTAGTCTATTTGCGTTCACGTGGAGCACGGGAACAAATATGTAGCACAAATACCAGTTTTTTTTCTAGACAGTTGTTAGGTATGCTGAAATTTGGATACAGCATTAAAATCATAACTAGGCTTCTATTTTTATGTAAGCGAAGGATTTTTTGCTTATTGATTCTCTTGAATCACGAACCGTTTAATGCGCTGTTATGAAAGGATTTTGATGTGGCTTGCGCCACAAGACGAAACAAGTAGTTTAATTAATCAGAATTTACAACTCAGAAATATCTTAGAATTACAGAAATACGTGTATTTGAACTTTAGTACCGGAGCTATCGCAAGAAAAAGAAGAATTTCGAATAACTTTAACTCATAAATATTTGACACATCGTCATCAATATCTGCGACCTCTCAGTCCATCACAATATCCTCCTCGCAAATCAATGGTGTCGCCGCGGCGCGATGATCGGCCACATCATGCTTTATACCTCTGTTAGCATAATGTGATAAATTAAACCGCTTGTTTTCATACCCCGCTGATATTTCGCGAAAATACCGCAATATTTATCACGAAATGTCACAACTACAGACCGAGCTTAATTTGATAATAGACCTAAAAACACACCTGATTTGGTTAACTGGAACACGAAGAAAACTTGTGACTTTCGACTACTTTCGACTTAGTTTACGACTTTGCTTCAATACTTTGTACTTTATTGGACAGATTTCCATACGCAATCTGATTAGAAGTTGAAAAAATATTCGCACGCGAAGTTACGTAAAAGGTTCGTTCAAGTATACGCAAGTCAAAGTACGCCAGTCAAGTATGGTGGCAAGTGTACCTGCCCTTATTCCCATGGCCTGTTTGCACGACCTCGGAGCCAGGCGGTAAATAAGAGGAATTTGTCAGTGCCATCAACATGTTATTTGATTATGTAATCTCAGTTCGGGAGCAGAGAGATGCTCTCGGGCGGAAACTATCGCCGGAGAATCGGCTACAACATTTCAACATTTCTTCGTAAGTTGTTCGAAAATTTTTGTGAAAGATTTTTTCCGTAGACTTTAGGTCTATAGGTTCATGTTTATTTTATGTTTTCTGGGTCTATGTAGGCACTAACGTTCTTTGAAAATGTGTTCACATTTAACTGCCAAAAGTATATTCTATACCCATTCTCTATAATGAAAAGTTATCCATCTGACAACTAAACATACCGTGTTTTTATCATTTTTATGCATTGTATGTGGAACAAAATGCTTCAAAATGAAGACAAAAGGCCGTCCAATACGTGCTTGAAGCTGAGATATGGGCCCTTGACATTGACCTCATTTGCACGCTTAAGGCCACTTTTATCCCTCTCAATTTTGTCATAAATTACTGGCTTATTGATCCGGAGAGAGATAAAAACAATGGATTTAAAAGTAATCCTATTGAAACCGTTTTAAAGAACCAGAGTGTGTTTGCAATTATTGATTGATGTATTCCGAGTATGATTTAAATGGGTTGTAGTCAAATTAAACCACACCTTTCCACAAAAAACTATTTCGTTTATAACATTATACACAATTTAAACATATAATTATTATATAATTTATAGCAGTGATAGCCTAGTGGTGTGACCGTCGGACTGCTAAGTCATAGGTCTCGAGTTCGAACCTAAGGCACGCACCTCTGACTTTTCGGATTCATGTGCGTATTGTATAATTATCACTTACTTCAAAAACGGTGAAGGAAAATATCGTGACGAAACCAGCATGCCTTTTTTTTTTTTTTTGGATGGGAAATCATCAAATGACTTCTCCCGCTCTGGGCAGAGCGAGAGGGTGTGTCAGACTTTTACTGACTAAAACCCACCCGTGTTCCTTCCGTTGCCTGTGTGCCGGGGCCGCGTTATCCCTTTCGGACAAACCCGCAACCCCAGCAGGCATTGGTCTTTCGACCCCGTCGGTTGGTGCTGACATCTCTTTGAGGCGCGCGTGGAACACAACGCGCCGTCGACACGGGCCTGGTCCTTATCGGACGGCGAGCTGCCCATTGCTCACCGTCCGCAAGCCCGCGCCTACGGTGGCCGGAAGTCGGCTCTGGACTCCCGACGCCCGGGGCGTCTCCTGCGGCGACTAGGGCCGCGAGGGCGTGCAGCTTGCATCTCCCTCGCGCGCTCCGCCTCCTCCTTCGCGAGCATAACTGCTTCGCAGAAGGAGGTGACGGCCTCCCATGCACTCTCGCTCCGAACCATGGCCTGAACCAGGGCCGGACGCGAGAGATCGCCGCCGCCGATCGCCTCCGTGAGGACACGGCGGTGCTCCGCCCAAGCCGGGCAGACCTCCACCGTATGCTCCACCGTGTCCTCCGGGCGATCCACACAGTGGTGACACCCGGGAAACCGGCATGCCTGAGTGATATTTCTCGACGGCATGTGAAGCCAAGTCAGAAGCCCATGGGCGGCTTTAAAACTCTGACACCAGGTTAGTCACTCACCAGACGAAAAGAAGAAGATTTAAACATAATATCACATGTCATACCAACATTTAATATTCCCCACAAATTGTATCCTGCTACAAGATGTTACAAGAAAATTAATAATACACTGCTGCTACTAAGAAAGCATCTTGAGTATTCTACTTCGCAATACCACTTCGCCCCGCCTTGGTTCGCGACGGTTCAAATACACTGGGCTATATAATAATGTCAACGGTAGTGTTACCATGTTCCTTGATGGATTATACTGCGTGCATAGTGATGAATTTATGTGTCGACTTGGTATCGACGTGTATAATCTGAGGAGATTTGTGTCTTTGAATATGTAGAAGTTGTCACTCAATATATTAAACTCGCTTTTGTTTTCTTTTGGATAGTCACTTATTTTTAGTACGTACATGGCGTTTCCTTCATTTGTTTATTGGTCATAAAAATTCGGTATGGAAATTAAGAATTATTATAGTCTTTGAATCAATTTTGCAGTCTCATGAATACTTTTAAACGTCGACGTTTGCTGATACTCACCGGCCTTGCTGTTCCATGTAGACTGTTCTACTAACCTTAATAAAAGTTAAGCATTCTCATTTTAAGACCCTTAACAGGTCGTTTTTTTCGGTTTCAGCAACTAATTTGAATTTAAATATCGGCATCATTTTCGCTACAGTAATCAGAAGCCTGTCTGTTTTCCCCAAAACCTTATTACTTGAGTCTATCAAAAGAAGGCACAAAGTTGACTCAGCTGTTGTTAAAGGTCAACTAACTTAATGAGGCTTTAATGTATAATAACCTCATCAATAAAGGGCAATATTTATGATCCACCTACATACTCATAAGGGCTTGTTTAAGCTTAGTTTCATAGAGAAGTCAGCGCTTAATTAGAGCAGAAAAAAAAAACGATACGGGCTGGTAACAAAATTGCATTATTAATATAAAAATGCAAAACGTTCCAGAGCGTGTCGAGATCCCGGGCCGTGTGGTCACATCAGCTGCATGTAATACGGAGTAAGGAAGCACAGTGACCTACATAGCACTTCGTATGTGAGTTAGATGTTCGTCCCCGCTACGGGACGTACCTGATATTTCGCGGACACAGTTTTGGCAATGGTCTCGCCGCCCGCCGACGAACCGCCATTTGTTGCCGGCTCGCCTTTGTCAAGCCGTATGTCAGAAATAAGCTTCGGAATATATTTATTGGTTTACTAAACTTCATCTAGTTCATGTGTCGGCACTGGTTTGGAGAATAATTTATTTTGTGTTTGGTAATCGCCATTTTGGACAGTAGCCCTCATTGTAGCGTAGATACTCATTTATATTGTGTCATTCTTTGTGACAATGCGTAGAGGTGAACATAGCATTTTCATTCCAACTCTTTAATTTAAGATTGTGCGACCGTATGTTTTATAATAAGGAATTTGTTCAAAAACTCAGACATTTCTGGAAAAGCGCCGACCTATTTTTTCCAAAAACACCAGATTGTGTAAGACAGAATAATTAAGAATTACTAGTAAAACCGTTAGTACGTAATAGAGTCAGAAAGGTTTTCGTGCCGCTGATGACTAGGTTGTTAGCATAAATATCGGCTATTATTTTCAAAACTAGGTCCTGGCCGCGGCTTCGCCTGCGTGTTTGTCGGAAAATATCCCACGCGAACGCACTACGGGGATTTAAAGTACCAAATGTGTTAATCTAGGTTATAAACTATCTGTGCGCCTTTTATCCTTAAATCCTTTAACTGTTTTTGCCCCAATCCAGGACATACATCCAGACAAACGGACAAAAACTATGCTTTCGCCATCAGACTCTTTTTTTCAAAAATATTCCATGTACAGTTTTGACTTTGTTACTAATTCCTTACCTTGACGTTTCTAAAATATCAACGAATTCTTTGAAGTGAACAAATTCAGTAGGTACTCTACTAAAAATATTACTTTCTGTCGGAAGCTAGCCTTAAGCCAATACCACTCAGGTTTTGTGTCGAGTCATAGAAGTTATTAAGTTAAGAAGCCGTACTATCTAATACGCTCGCGAGCATCGTTCGTAATATACTTCAATAGGTAGGTATGAGAAGATTGTTTGTTACAAAGACTTTGAAATTATTATTAAGCGATTCTTATACGACAGCTAATTCCAATGGGGTAGGCAGATGACATTTGTGTTCTTGTACAGTCAAAATTCACCAGAATCAAATCTAAGTACAGGGCTGATGGGAAAAACTTTATACAAAAAATAACAATGAGCCGATTCTGTAGCTGAATGCAGGACAGGTTGGGCAGCTGCACTTGTGATCAGATTACCGACTAAATTCCAAGCAATTATTTATTTATTTCGTTTCAATAAGAAGAATAGTAGGTACAACCGCGGACATTTGCGGTGAACCACTTTTCACCCTTAGGAATAAGGTTGAAAAGTAGTTCACCGCCAGTGCCTGCGATGGCACATACAGTGTACAAGCAAAAATAAAAGTCAAAAGCTATGGATTACCATAACATGCTACCTATCCAAATCTAACTAATATTATAAATAGAAAAGATTTGGTTTTTTGTATGTTTGTATGTTCGTCTGTAATAGATAAACTCAAAAACTGCAAGACCGATAAAAAACTTTCAACAGTAGAATACTATATTATCACTGAGTAACATAGGCTATAATTTATAAAGATATCACGTGGGCGAAGCCGCTGGCGGGAGTTAATATAATATTATAAATGTGAAATTGAGTTTGTTTGTTTGTTACGCTTTCACGCTAAAACGGCTGAACGGATTTGGATGAAATTTGGCACATGGGTAGACCATGACCTGGGCTAGGACGTTGGATACTTTTTATCTCGCTAGCATTTTCCCGTGGGATAATTTGCGACCAGCAAGCAGACGATGTCGGGGGCAAAAGTTAGTTGCTTATAAAATGTTAGATATCTAACTACACTTTCATAATACCTACCTAGAGGTTACGAAGGGTTAGCAAAGGATCAACTCAAATAGCCAATATGATGGCATTATGAGGGTTCTCTGTCAACAGAATACCCTCCAGCAAAATCTGTCATAATCAATATATTATTAATTTCAAAGGACAACCGACTTCTTCACTTCACCTATGATGATATATTCACATCACACTCCACATTATTCTAAAACAATTGAATAGCACTCGAAACAATCAGGCAGTCAAATCTGTTCATACTATAATATTAACATAGTCGGCAACCATTGTCTTGGCCATATAGTGGCGTGTCCATGACAGGTGGAGTCTGATATATGGCGCAGCTGTCAGACCGCCACGCCACTAGGGGCACGGTACATTGTGGCCTGGCTCTGTTTTGTGAACCTGCATTTCGTTGGTGGCCGATTAAATCTTGCATATTAAATAAGTTTTAAATTTTGGTTGGTGCAGGTAACAAAATGCGGTTTCGAATGTAGTGTAGAATATTTTTGTAAGAAATATTCTATTTTTGTAGGATTTTTTGCCAAAGTCTGCTGTAGTTTCAATACATAATGTCTCTTTCTCTCTCTAAAGAGTAGAATCAATTTTATACGAACAAATGGCATGATACATAAACGTACAAACTAACAAAAACATTAATTGTTCAAACAACAAAAATATTTCATTGGCATCGTAGAAGGTAACGTAATTAAGGTGCAATCAACAAGAAACACAATTGATTACAGACAGATCTATAATACAACAACATTCTCCCTATGGCAGACAGGTAGAACTTCATAACTGGGTATACGATAAACAGTAGCATTGGTTCATCGGTTCAATTACCCACGTATGTTTGGCAAACAACACGATACTAATATACCGTGTTCTAACAAAGAACTGTTTTGTTTATCTTGTCACTATCTTATGATATTTCTCTACTTCGACTAATGAAATGAGAGGGCGATGCGATGAGATTGGGTTAGGGGCGCTACTCACATGTTCGGGTTGACACATTAGATTCGGCAGTATTTGTTGAACAACAAAACAAATTATTACACATATACATTTGGCTTTCATTCGGCTAGTGCCGATTGGCAAACTTCGTCCGGCATCTAAACTCGTATAATCATATTCGGTTCGGCACAGAACAATTCGAACTAAGCCGAGCAGCTATTCCCAAACATATATTTGATTTTGCCGCCCAACTGTGCCGAATCATGCCGACCCGAGCATGTGTGTAGCACCCCTTTTTACCGCGAGTTCGTAAGTGTTCGTGGGAGTTCGTTCGATAACGAAGGCCCGAGGTAGGTACATGATCGATGGCTGCCTACAGTTGTTGTGTGGATTGTTCCGCTTAACTGATTCGTGATCGGAGTCGCCTGTTAGATAACTGATGAACAAGCGGTTTTGTAACTTCCGCGCTCATAACATGTTTTTGTTTCGTGTTTTTACGTGATGTGGCAGAAAATGCTGTTATTAATTAATTTTTTATGTTTTTGAGTTATTGGCACTCAAAAGTTTACTCATAGAAAAGTAATCATTAAATAATGTAGTTAGGATCATCCATAAAAAAAAATATGTGTCTTAATTTTTCCTGCCATTTCAAAAATTTCCAACAGTCCTTGTTTTAACACCACGGCTATTTTTGCCGAAAGGGAAGACAAAGCTGCAGAACACCCACTTTTTGCCGAAAGGGAAGACAAAGCTGCAGAACACCCACTTTTTGCCGAAAAGGAAGACAAAGCTGCAGAACACCCACTTTTTGCCGAAAAGGAAGACAAAGCTGCAGAACACCCACTTTTTGCCGAAAGGGAAGACAAAGCTGCAGAACACCCACTTTTTGCCGAAAAGGAAGACAAAGCTGCAGAACACCCACTTTTTGCCGAAAGGGAAGACAAAGCTGCAGAACACCCACTTTTTGCCGAAAGGGAAGACAAAGCTGCAGAACACCCACTTTTTGCCGAAAGGGAAGACAAAGCTGCAGAGCACCCACTTTTTGCCGAAAGGGAAGACAAAGCTGCAGAACACCCACTTTTCGCCAGTTATACTTTCTTTTTTTTTTTTGAGGGTGGGAATTTATCAAATAACTTCTCCCGCTCTGGGCGGAGCGGGAGGGTATGTCAGACTTTTACTGACTAAAACTCACCCGTGTTCCTTCCGTTGCCTATGTGCCGGGGCCGCGATATCCCTTTCGGACAAACCCGCAACCCCAGCAGGCATTGGTCCTTACGGACCCCGTCAGTTGGTGCTGACATCTCTTTGAGGCGCGCGTGGAACACAACGCGCCGTCGACCCGGGCCTAGTCCTAATCGGACGGCGAGCTACCCATTGCTCACCGTCCGCAAACCCACGCCTACGCTGGCCGGAAGTCGGCTCGCGACTCCCGACGCCCGGGGCGTCTCCTGCGGCGACTAGGGACGCGAGGGTGTGCAACTTGCATCTCCCTCGCGCGCTCCGCCTCCTCCTTCGCGAGCATTACTGCTTCGCAGAAGGAGGTGACGGCCTCCCATGCCCTCTCGCTCCGAACCATGGCCTAAACCAGGGCCGGACGCGAGAGATCGCCGCCGCCAATCGCCTCCGTGAGGACACGGCGGTGCTCCGCCCAAGCAGGGCAGATCTCCACCGTATACTCCACCATGTCCTCCGGGCGATCCACACAGTGGTGACACCCGGGCGTTTCCTCCCGCCTTATATGGAACAGGAACCTCCCGAAACAGCCATGTCCGGTTAGGACCTGCGTCAGGCGGAAGCTGAGGACGCCGTGGCGCCTCTCTAGCCACTCCTCAAAGAGGGGACTTATCGCCACAATTGTGGCGTGCCCATCGCCAGCTATACCTAAGTGCCATATAAAAGAAAAGCGGTCTAAGCACATTATTGTATTTTTGTTATCAAATAACACAACCAACAACAAACTTTCATAAAAAACAACCTAACTTTGTCCCTTTTAAGGTCTTATCGTCCCATATACGTGGAAAATAAATCCACTAAAATACTGAGATGTTACATCGCGTGGGTGTGCACCAGATCTTAAGCTCCGTACAGAAATCCGGCCGATATAAAGACACAGCGTCGTTCGCAAATCCGTGTCCCCGATTCAAGGATCGTAGTGTATGTGCGATGTATCTGAATTTGGACATTTTATTCAATCAGATGCACACGTGTGGGAACTTATTTGTGTCATTGAAAATCTGTTGGGGTTTATGTGCTTCTAATATTTATGTAATTAGTTAGGTATGGTTTATTCCAAAATTATCTGATGATTGTGTAAACAAACCATGTTTAGGTTAAATTCTTATGCACTAAAAGAAATTAGTTACACATTCAACTATAGTTAGAAGGTTTTAACGTTATATCTCACAATTTTTTCAAACAATTATTTTTTGAATAATATTATTAAATCGTAATTACAAAATCAACCTCAAAAATTGAGGTTATAAAATTAACCTCAATTGTCAAATAAAAAATATCGTGTGATAATAAATAATATAGTAGAAATTAGAATAACGGGCTTAAGAATTCGAATAATCAAATCAAACCACACTGACATCAAAAGTTACGTTTTGAGTACATTGTTTACATTTTCATCAGATAATTTTGGAACAGACTATGGAACTTTTGTTATAATAAACAACGGATTTAAAATAACATTATTCATCGGCAAAACATTATCCTCTATAAATCACGTTTCATTACCCAAAACATTTACAAAACCGCATGCAATAAACGTAAACGTTCCCCATCATTTTAATACCAGCAATAGGCTATCCAAAATTGAAATATTCCCCGTCAATCAGATAACCAGTTCCGTATAAATTCCGAACATACAAACAAACTTTTCTCGTTATACCATTAGTACAATTTCCGTCAGCACCGTATAGTTCAGAACTATTTTACACATTCTATTAGGGCTGTAACAGTTACCATTCTTAAGGCACACATTAATAGGGTTATCACATCATGCTTTCATAGGATTTAACATGTTTTAAGCCGTAATTTATGATGTTGGATAGCGGTTAAATTAAGGATCTTATACAGCGTGTGATTTTAGCTTAAAATTTGTTTGGGATTTATTGAATTAAATCATTTGAACGAGAGGCTTAATAGGCTTAGATTTGTTGTTGCATCGCATGTTCAAATCAGAAAAAATATTGAATTACTAGAACTTATTAAAACTACACTACTTACATCAAGTAATAAAAGCCTGTACTGAAACTAGCGACATTTGTGTACTAAACATGAGTCAATTTAGGTGTGGCTATTATGGCTTCAGCTTATTTCAAAATAAACAGTCTAACACACATACAAAGACACACACAGTCCAAGTCATATAATTTAATTAATGAATATTGGACTGAAAATAAAAGCTTAATCATAATAATGACACTTGAGACTCAGCCTTATCAAGAGCCCCTAATCCCTTAATCAGCCAAATAAACCAAAAAGTTTATAGCATCTAATAAAATCAAACATAAAACTGGCCGGTTCTTAATTGAGAATTAAGAAAAAAGCCATCTTGCAATGCCACCTAATTCAAAATTTCAATTATGTTATTCTATAATTGAAATTTGGAATTAACAAACTATTTTTTTTTTTACTCGGTGTTTCTTTACAGCACAGATTTTATGATCATTATTATTCCTATTACAAAATTATTATAGCCTGTTATATTGCCAGCACTATAATGAAACTCTGGCCCGTCTGAAACGA
Source organism: Agrochola lota (assembly GCA_947364205.1). Classification (NCBI taxonomy): domain Eukaryota; kingdom Metazoa; phylum Arthropoda; class Insecta; order Lepidoptera; family Noctuidae; genus Agrochola; species Agrochola lota. Next base: position 6,644,896 of record OX376223.1, on the reverse strand, counting down.
GCGCAAGAAAAAGCTTGCGGCGAATCCCTTTAAGAGGGGAATTAAAGTGTTCCCTTTGACACGGAGTGAGATTGGAAACGGTTGCATTCGTTTGTGGGCCGTGCCTCGTAAATAGAGGACAGTATAAACAACTACAAAGAAGCAGTGTGGCGTAACGCGCGTACATACATACAGAGCGACTACATTTGATTAGGAGAAATGAATGGCTTGACCGGTTTTTACTTGCTTGTATTATGGTTAAATATCGAAATATTACTGAGATTTCATTACTGACTATTTGATCATAGCTCTCGAGGCGATATTATGTGTTGAACAAAAAAAAAATATTTTAAGTATTAAAATACACCCTGTATCTATCAATACTCATCTATAACCAGTGATCGGAGTAGGTAGATTGATTTTTAGTACTTGTATCATAAATGCACACAGAAAGAATAACATGGATAAGCCATTTTTCCGGAAAGTAATTCCGGTATTTCCGGATTCAATTAAATATTGTTAATGTTGGTAGTGATATTATTACTACTCAATTCAAAATTTAAAGGAAGGTATCAAAACTAAATTAATTCATTATTTATCTGTTGAATAATAAAAACAATCGAATTCCGATCGAAGCTTTAATATTTATTTTTTATTTTTAGCCTAGGATAGCTAGATAGCTAGATCTTTTATAGATAGATATAAATTGTTGCACTTAAATTTAAATATTTTCCTACATAAGTTCCGGTTTTTTTTAAATAATCCACCAATTCCGGAGGAATGTCCATAGTAATATATACGTTTCGGATCAATGACCCCAGTTCAATCTACCTACTCCGATCACTGTCTATAACACTGATGTTTTCAAACTAATGATCACCGTAGCTTTTGTTCAAAAAGTCGTAGCAATTTCGTAGCAATTCGTAGCCTGAGTCTACGATGATAATAAATATAGGAAATAATTTTACTACCTTTTTCGTTTTTTATGTATTATCCAGCTGGTTTGGTTAAAAAATGCACTCTATATTTATATATATATAAAAATTAATCCCCCTATTTTTCTTGGTCACGCCATAACTTGAGAACGACTTTACCGATTTCATTCATCTTTTTTTTTAAGTTTTCTAATAATTCGTACAAGGTTCTTACGGTGAGAAAAATTAAGAAAATTTCGGAAAACTTAACGACTATTTTAACTTCGCGCGTTTGACAGTTTGCGCGTTTTATGAATGTGAATTTAGCAGAGTAGGGTAGGTAGGTTAGTAGGTATGTAGATAGGTAGGGTAGGTATGGTAAGTAGATAGGTAGGGTAGGTATGGTAGGTAGGTAGGGGAGGTAGGTAGGGGAGGTAGGTAGGGGAGGTAGATAGGTAGTTAGGGTAGGTAGGGTAGGTAGGTAGGTAGGGTAGGTAGGGTAGGTAAGGTAGGTAGGTAGGTAAGTTGTAGGTGGGGTGGGTAGGTAGGTAGGTAGGTAGGAAGGTATGTAAGTAGGTAGGTAGGTAGGTATGTAGATAGGTAGGTGCACCGTAGATAAGTACTTAGTGTTACTCGGGCGAAGCCGGGGCGGGCAGCTAGTCACCGATATTTTACAAGCTGTGATCAACGTAGCGTTTGTTCAAAATCTCGTAGTAAACGCGTAGCCGTTTCGTAGCGCCTCTACGATGACAGGCTACGAGCTATTTGATTTGCTTTGGTGCTACGGTTGACATCTGCAGTAAATCTGTGCGGTTTCAGTGAAGATTGTATTTCAATTGCATCTCTCAGGTGTTTTCAGTAGTGAGATTTAAATTGCTTTTGTCTAACACTGAAAAGATTCTGTGCGAACGAATTTGTTTGAAGGAAATTGAAATGTGAATTGTGTGTATTGTTGTATCGTGAAATACAAGAGATTACTACTTTAACAAAAAAAATAAGTACTTAATAGTTTAAAAGGACGCTTATTGGTTCCATTAATTTTCATTTATAAAAATAAAATTTAAATCTACTAATAAAAGTTTGGTGTTGCCACGATGATGTTGTCTATTGTAAAGCTTTGATTTCCTAGGATAGCCGTCATATTATAACAGCCCTTACGGAAATCTGTAATTTTTACCCGTATTTGACATAATGGTGACAAAAAACGCTCTTTATTTGGACAGCCGTTATTGTGCAACCATTCACCGCCTTCCTATGAAACCAAAGAATAAAAGTGCTTATAAACCTGAGCATTCACTTGTAATGAGCATTCTAGCGAATGTTACATTACAGAAAAATAAACGGAAGCGTTTTAGCGAGCGTTCTAGCGAACATTCTAAAGGACAATCAATTTACTTCGAGCTTTTTGTCGAGCCGAGACATGCTGTTATTGCTCCACCGCCTCCCGCACCCCTCATTTTTTGACGAGCATTGACTACAGCGTTCGCTAGAATGATCGTGAAAATGTTCGTAGCGATGTTTGGCTCTATGCTTGGCTCTGTTCGTTGTTCAGTTCGACAAGTTTAAAAACGGCGAATGCTAAAGTTTATTAGCACATTAAGGCGACTAAAGGAAAACTTTTTATTTATATTACCATGCCACCATAATTGTAATTGCTTGTTTATGTCATATAATTGGCAAAACATAGTGCACATATTTTTGACAATATACTGTCTGTAACCATACCTATGTTTAACAAAAATAAATGATTTAATTGGTAAACAAGAGCGTGGCGTACGTGAATTCCTTTAGTTATTTATATAGCTAAAGGAATTCACGTACGCCAAGACTTATGTATTTTCGTAACAATAGGGATGATGACTAAAAATTTTTTTTTAGTCCGTCTTTGAGATTATAAAAAAATATTGGACACGTATTTTTTCTTTTTTTACGTAATCTAAAGATTACGACGATACATTGAGGTAAAATGTGCCATGACGTCACGTGTATGTAGATTTTATACGTACTAGTGACGTATCGACCCCCACTCTTCAACTTAAAATGCGTTTTGTCTAAGTAATTTTTTAGTAATATGATAAAGCAAAAAATACGTGTCTAATATTTTTTTAATATCTGACTGACGGACTAATTCGAATTTCATTTTTTTTACCCAGGCATCATCCCTATTCCATTGAACAAAAATACTATCATCCTATGGCCACAACTATCATTAAGATAGATGTTATCAGTGCTGAGCCGGATGCAATAAAACCAGAACCCTACACATCTGGGTAAAATCCCTTAATCACGTCTTAAGGCAGGCATCGTGAGAGAGAGAGAGAGCGGCCAATACTAAGGCATCTACAGACGACGACAGTATATTACTAGCTTATCCTTAAAGCCAAGAAACTGATGTCAATATGGTAAGGCTCCGTATTCAGAAAGTTGATGTTACAATGTTTTACAATTTTCATTTCCTATGATTATAGTATAATGTATAATATAAAATAGGACGTCTTTGATAGCCAGGACATGTTCCACGAATGGACGAGACCAGAACACCCAAACGTTTACTGGGTAGTAAACAGGATGGCCGGAAAAGTTGAAGGCGGGCCAAGCTAAGATGGCTGGATGGCGTAGACCAAGATTTAAGAACTGCTGGAGTGAGAAACAGGAGAGAAAAAAACCAAACCAGGCTAAGGGCCACCCGCGGCTGTACAGCCTCATATGATGATGATAATGATTATAATACCGGCCTATTATTGTCCCACTGCAGGGCAATGGCCTCTTCTCATACAGATTGATCACCACGCTTACTCAAGACGGGTTGGCGATTTCAGGCTTATATTTACCATTAATCCTAGTTTCCTGTGATGTTTTTACGCCTTAACTCGAAAATAATTTTAATAATGGTGTATTTTAGAAAGAATAAGTATAATTACGATTTTCAACCTCAAACCAGCAGCATAAGCATAGCTAACTAAACATATTCCCAAAGTACTGTAAAGTTATCGGTTGTTCGGGTTTATTGCCATAATAACCCGTTGGTTGCACATGGTGCATAGTTAACGGTGGGAGATGCGATAACCGCGCTGTTTTGTTATTACAAGCGTACGCTGCTGCACAAACAATCTGCCCAGCCCTTTCCCAACTATGTGGGGGTCGGTATGTGCAGCTGTATACCAGTATTTTACATTAAAAAACTGCCTATCTGACCTTCGCAACCCAGTAACTGGGTAACACGATACCCCTTGGTACAACTGGTTCTCAGACTCGGGCTTCTGACGACCCGAAACGACTGTCAAAGGTACACGAATGACAGCGGGGACCAACGGCTTAACTTGCTTTCCGAGGCACGGAGGCGTCGCGGTATGTAAAGATAGTCATCCACCCACGGACCAACCCTGGCAACCGTAGCTTAACCTGATGGATCGACTCGTGCGGCTGTTTATTACTTAGCCACAAGCTCCTCCATACGCTGCTGCACATCCTCTTGATATAAATCCTCTTGCAGCGGTTCACGTTCAGAAAAATTATAATAATTTTTTACGCATGTCGTTAACAACACTTTCCTGCAACATCGCTTGATTGGTATTTGGAACCACGGTATTAGAAAATATCCGAATTACAATCAAAAACATCACAAAAAATTAATCATGGAATACGTCATCTCATAAATCTCGTAAAGGCTTCCAGAAACAACAATTAAAAATTAAGTTTTAAAGAGCGATATCCTTTACAGGACTTCAACGGCTTCGTAAGTACACAGCGAATTATCTCAGAAACAAGCGATTTTAAAAATACACCACCCTCCACTGTTTTATTTGCCTATTCATTCGTCGCAACCATACAGGCTAATGTAACAATTGACGCCAAAAAATTATAGACACTAGATACATTAAAATTAATTGATTCGTCAGCGCTCTTGCCAAAATGTTTTACGAAATAGTTTATCACTTTTCACCCATTTGTGTATATTCATTCTAGAAACTTCCACACAAGGGTTGCTACAAATCATCAATCAATCATATCAAGCCGTCATGCTTCCACACCGAGTTAAGTACCTCCGCTGTAACAGCATCGTAAAGGTAAATATCACTTATCAGTGAGTATCGACTCCACAACGCGATGCTCTTCAATTAGGCGAGGATCGCAAGTTGTTACATTGTATAATACCCCGAGTGCTTGTAACGACATGATTGACAGTTTGTTGGCAGCCCCGTCTACTGTAACATAAGCTGGCAATATGCTTATGAACAAAATTGAACGCTGTGTATTATTACTTCATTATGACTTGTTGCTAAGTAAATATTGGCGAAACTGTTATGTTACACGTTTTAACCTAACAGAATAAACTGCTCGCTTGTTATGATTATGTTTATGGTAATGTCTCATGGGGTATGCGTTGCAATCAACGAACCAGCGCTATGTTAGGAACTTAAAGTTTACGATATCTTTCGGTTCATAAGAAAGCCATAGCAGAGGACAGATAACGACAGACAGACAGGTCGATAGAAACCGATTGGAATGTTTTATGTAATGATTGGGGTGCGTGTCTCGTACACACCTCGCAGATATCCGCGGCTTTCAATAACAAACGATCACACTGTCCTTCGATTACGTAAACCGATGGAGAATTTTTATAAATATTCCGTCAGAAACGAACGAAACTTTGGACGATCGATAAGAAAAACGCTTCTATATAGAATATTTCCGCCGCTAATGTAATGAGAAGGTGGCTCGAGGAACGGCTCGCAGTAAACATCACACGGCGCAGTCGCATAAATTGTCTCCGGGTATTAATGCTATCGGAAAAACCATTATTTACTAACGGATTGGGGTGCTAGTGCGTGTACGTGTTGACTCGTGGCGCGGCACAGCGCGATGCAGGCGCGGTACTTACGAGACGGGCGGTGTCGCGCGGCTCGCGGGCTCCGGGGGCCGGTCACCTCGGGCACTCCATTGATGAGCTGAGGCGGCAAGCAGCGCGGGTGGGGTCGCATGGAGCGGGCGCGCGCGCGGGCCGGCGAGCGCGGCGGTACTGGCGCCCGGCGCCCGCCGCACGTGGCCGCTCAGGTATCAATCAATCGATGCGCGGCGTCGGCGCGGGCGCGTCGCGGGCGCGGCACATTCATGTCGCGCGAACAGCTGACGGCCGAGCCCCGTAAACATGAATCGGGACCCCTCCCCGCCCACCGCGCCCCGCGCCCTGCGCCGCACACCCCCGCGCTCCCCTGTCCTGACCTACTCTGCGCAGGGCGCTGCCGAACGCAAACGCTTACACCATACAACGTTCCACCAAATACGATGCAGTTTTTCAGCGAGAGTGTTTCATAATCTAACTTTTTGACAAAGTTGGCAACAATGCAACTGGTTGGCACAAGATTCTGTTATGTTGTGAAACTGACCTGAAAGCTGCAGTATCAGATACGCGAAGTATCAGATTTTCTCTTCATTTAGCAGACATTAGTTGTTTTCCCGTAAAAAACCTTTCAGTTAGAGGCTACAAATCCCGTCCCATGTTTGTGCCGAACATCCTACCATTAGTTCGGAAGGGGCGGGCGGCGTGCACGGCGCGTGCGTGCAGGATATCGTCCTGATGCCACTGGCACTGCCTCCACATCCCGAGAGCCACCACCAGTCCGTAGGCGACAGCTGCGGAGACCACACAACACACGACGGAGTACAACAAGACTCGTCCATGTACACGATAAGATGCACGGAATGGATGGGACGGAATGGTCGGAAGTTTGAATAATTAGATGTGTTATCAACGCAAAAGTTTGGCTGTTTGGATGGATGGACGGAATTGTCAGAGTGTATCTCTACGTGCTTGATTAGCATATAGGATTTCATGAGCATGTCTATAGGTTGTACCTACTTTCCATTCCGAAACTAATCATTTTTTTATGGGTACATTTTTAATTAGATATGCTGCAAATAATTACTTTAGCTATTTTGGAGATATAATTGCCTGTTTGATCACATTTTTGAAACTTCATAACTTTTTAGGTGGTAAGCAGTTCTAAAAACCTGTTAAATCATTCACAACAAGTAACAACAATCAAATATAAACCAACCGCTTCATGGCTTTCTCAGCCAAATCTTAACAGAAAGTGAAAACATTCATCATATGAGATAAAGTGGAGTTTTATTTAATGTGTAATTGAATGGTAGCACCTAACGTCGGCGTCCTGGACGCTCGCCAGGAGCAACAGTTCTTTACGAGGCTTCGATGCAATTGTAACAATATACTCTTTCTTTCTACGGATATACTTTGGCAGGGGATCTGGGTTAGGCTGTGTCGTGTAGAGCGCGATAAGCGGTTGCCGCCATAGTCAGCTTGGGGCCAGATACGCTGACGTATAAATCAGTCAATAATGTATTTCAAATCAAGTTTTGATTTTAATTTTAATGTAAAAAATACTTGAACTGAACTGGAATTCAGTTCTTATTTAATTATTGTCATAGAGATCCCACCTTTTGTTTTACCAACTACGCGATACCATCGAAAGAAAAATCGAATTGCGAATGTCTAGTCCTGAGAAATGACATTGGGCCGTGACGATCGCCCAGTGGACCTACACTGCCATGCAACGTCTTCCTAACTAACTCATACCTGTAATGCTTAGAGTATATAACACTGTAATATCATGTTGAGATAAATAAAGATTAATGATTTAAGATTTCTTTTCAAATATTTGCAAAAAGAAAAACATTTAGAATGACATCATTTATTGATTTATTTGTGGAAGGAAAAATTTTTTTTTTAGCTTACAGTTTAATAAGCGTGAGAGTCTTCCGCCCCACTTTCAATTCGACCAAGTCTCAACTCTTTAAATCGCCGTCTTATTTGAAAACGGTCTATTTGGTTAGCGACACTCGTTCCCAGTCGACTGCGAAATGAAAGGGATACGCGCCATGACAACGCGATTTATGGACGAAGAACTTAAGTGATTGTCTTTCAGTTTCAACGAAAATTTAGGCGATTTAGGTAATTGCTTAATGTGTGGCCCGATCGTGGGCTGCAAAATAGCTTATCATTGTAATAAAGTTCGATATATATTCATTTTCGGTTTCACTTAGATATAAGTTTCAGACGCAATGTGAAAGAAAGAAAGAAAAATAAGTTTATTCGTCACAGAAACACGTGCATAAAAAAATAATATAAAACTCGAGTAGATAACAAAACAATAACAATACAATAACGAGCACAAAACAGAAATAGTCGGCAGCTGCTGGCACGCCATGACTGTGATAAGAAGGCTTCCACTCATCCATGATGCTGTGCTATGGAGACCCACAGCACAGCGCTGATTTTCAGTGGTCACCGGAAAAAAACGTACGGAAACCAAGTCAGGTTTAAAGAATTATACATAAATATAAAATAAAATAAATAGTACTTATAATATTATATAATGCTATTATACAACCAACAGTATGAATAAAATGACTAAAGAACATATATAATTATCCGCAGGCATCACCATAAAACATGTATGTAAACATTGTGTGCACTACCATTTTATTACCTACAACCACGTGCAGTTTAAACAACATATTCTCCCAGTTAGCTTATTATTTGCCTATCATATTTATCAGTAGCACCCATTTCTCTTTGTTATATTTCTCTAACTTGGGTAGCTGCTACGCAGGTAAGCTACTTGCGCCGCAGCAGCTACGCAAGTAGGCTACGCCGCAGCAGCTACGCAAGTAGGCTACGCCGTAGCAGCTACGCAAGTAGGCTACGCCATAGCAGCTACGCAAGTAGGCTACGCCGTAGCAGCTACGCAAGTAGGCTACGCTGTAGCTATCGTAGTATATTGCGAGATTGTAAAGAAAACACTCTTTTCTTGCTAATACTTTTAATCAGCACAACTGTACTATTTCACAATCTGACGACGACTTTTGCCCCACCCAACGATATTATCATAACCGTTATTTCTGAGTGTAGCCAAAGTAAAATAAAACATTCAGTTGCCGTAATAAAAATACATTTAAAAGTTTCTTACAATATTAATATTGAACTTTGACAGTGTTGCCACAGTGGATATTATAAATCGATATTAAAATAATACTTTTTTTATTATTAAATCATAGAAATCACGACAAGGTACACTATGTAGTTTTTTCTGTCGTGGCAATAAGACTAGTCGAACATTAAAGTTAATAGCGAGACAACTCCCAAACATGCACAAATATTGTAGAAAAGCTCTTACTTTGCCTAACACAGATGCCTATCGACAAAATAGTCTCTCAAACAAAATATTTATTGCAGTTTCGAACTCTTGTTCAGCATTCTCGGTGAACACGAGTCTCGATAGATTTTGTCGCCAATTTTGTTTTGTGTGCAAAACGCACCCATGTATGTTATTCGATTTAAATCAAGGACATATTGGAGAATTTTTAAGTGGAACTCGCGTAATAGAATATGGAAGATACACTAAATGTTCCTCAGTAGCGAAAAAACGTCATGTGTTTGGCAAAACATTGCATATTTTGAGTTGCCTTTATATGACTGACCGAGAACATGTAGGAACCAAGTTATAACTAGGGGAAGTACGTCCAAAATGACATACGGCTTTGTTTTTAAATCATATATTTTTATTTACCCTAGTTACAATCAGTGTTTAGTTTGAATAATCATCTATGGTTCATTAATTTTAACCTACGCAAACTTGTAATTGAATAAGAACCATATAAAAAATGTAATTTAAATTAATCACAACTTCTAAGGAAATTGATTTTGTCCATATAGTACGAACAAAATGCCATACATATTAATCAAGAAAATTATGAAGCACATTTTCACAAACGAAGTTTTGGTGTTGTTGGGTACATCAGCACATGATCTATAAACCCAAAGAGAACAATTGTTGCACCGCAGCCAGCTTGGAACGAGAAAAGAGGTCGTTACAGTAAATGCATGTGCAGTCATCGCCGACAACGTTCGAGGCAGCTGGAAAATCGTCTACATCTGAGTCCTCATCGTAATGAATCTTCTGTACCTGTCTTCTTAATTTTCTTGTCTGCATTATTGTAGTTTGAGTCATCAACATTTATGTCGTTTTGCCCCGAATGTAAGATTTTGCCCCACAGGTTATCAATACAAGAAATAAGTCATAATTTCTATAACCTCGAAATAATTATATTAATACTTATAAATAATGCAGTAGAACGCTGCACTACTTCAATTTACAGTAAAATATGCTAAAAAAAAAAAACATAACAGTGACCAAAAAAAGGACGAAATCCATCAAAATAAAAACTTTTACGCGCAAGAAACACGTTCGTACCAGCTACACCGGCACGACTGAGTCACAATTGCGCTACAGACAGGTATGCCAACATGGCCGAAGTCACATGATGTTATGATAACTGTATCATTGTACCCCGCCAATTTCGAATAAAATGACATAGGTATACGGACAAAATAACACATCAGTCGGTCGATTCTGTAAAAATATTAACGTGAAGCTTAGGTGAAGGAACCGGCAGGTTTATTTCCAGGGTGGTGCATCTTCAACTCCACGAAGCGAGCTCTCATTTTTGCATTTCACCTCGGATATGTTAGGTCATCGTTTGTCATACAAAGAGTAACTTTGTTGACTAATGCAGAAGACCTTAAAAAATAAGAGATTTTTCGATCGCGCCTCGAATGGGATAGGTTTTATTTTGCCTGAAAGAGGACTAACTGTGTCGACGCAGAAGCATAAGAATTCAGATACAGCAGGATGCAAGAGCAAAGCGAAGCAAGCTCAATAAGCTCAAAGAAGCAAGATAATGTTAGAACCCCGCCTAGGCCCGATTCGTGTTTCGGAAATAAAAGTTGGGGACTTTGTCGACTAATCCACAGAAGCTTTAGAATTCAGAGACCGCAGAATGCAAGAGCGAGCGAAGCGAGCTCGAAGGTTTTAGAATCTCGCCTCGAATAGGTTAATTTCTCTATTATTGTGTAAGGTGTTTTCAGATATTTATTTAGTTCTGAATGCTTTTACACCTATATTATGTTTTGAAGCCAGGGGGGTGCAAGTGCCCCCTTGCACCCCTCTCCCAGCGCCCATGGGAACCGGGTTTCTTGAAATTCAGTTAACCCAAACACCTCTAACCATGAGCCACTTAGCTATGGGCAAATAATTCATGCGCTCATTAACAAGCCCACATTCCTTCGTGCAAGGCAGGCAGGTATGGCGGTGGCATGTTAATCATAACAAACGAGAATGCCTTTACCTACATAACTGTTAAGGAACCAACTTATTACATGGGCTATTAAAGAAATTAAAACGCGGACATTAGGAATTTCTTCTGTTTCGTGGGTGCATTCACAAACACAAACAGCTAACCTACCTATGCTATACCATACTTAATTATAATGGTCGAGAGTAACTGCGAACGCGGGACGAAGTGCGCATAACCCACCTCAAACTGAACAAAAAATCAACGTTGTTACCCACTTTTAACTTGGGGAACACGTAGGTACCTGTTCAATGTGTGAGCAATCAATATTCAACCGACTCCAAAATCGTTGCGTAAATAAATTAACATAACCTTAAATCAAATAACCTTCCAAGTTCTTTCAAGAACCATCCAAATTGCTGAGACGCCTACTTGAAAGTAGACAGGTTCTAATTTTATTACAAAGACAACTATCAGTTGTCATAAATTTAACACACAAAAAGATGCCAAGAGAGTTTTGAAAGTATAACATGGGTAAAATGTAAGTATCAAAAAAGTTCTCAGTTTTTTTTACCCAAAGTATGTAAAACACCATAATCTCTAAAAAAAAACATGCACAAAATAAGTGGGTTCCGTATGTGCTTAGCTCGGTAAGTTTATAATAAGGAAAAGCACCGCAAACAGAGCTAATAACTATTCCACCATGCCCGCATAACTTGTAAAGTGCAAGGGAACTTGCATCTGGGACTTGGATGGAACTCGTTAAGCTAATTCTATTTAGCCATGGATCGTTACCGATCAACGACTGCGCCATCTAAGTCAGATAGTAGGTACCTTCCTAGTTTTTAGTCTGGTTGAATTCGCCGTAGGACCCTAACTGGTTTCTGAATGTATGAACTTTTTTGTAGATCCGTGCCTATAAAATCATATTCTCCTCATTCTCATATCAGCCTGTTAGTTCATTCTCTTCTTCACCAGATAGAACAATCAATAGTAGGTAGATATGATATCCGTTTTCAGGCATAGCTTATTCGGTAATAAGTTATTTTTAAAGATAGTTATTATCGTCTTGTCGCCACGAGTAGCTCCGTAGTATATAACCTAAGCACGAAGAAAAATATCGGTTAATCTAGAAAGAAAATTAAGCGTACCTACCTGTTCTTGATCAGCTGTAGCCCGTGCATCATATCCAGCACGTTGCGACCGCCTTATGCTTAACCACCACATTTCACTGAACACTAAGAACCCACTAACACACACTAACACCAGTAAGTAACACCCGGATTCTAGAACGAAAATCAACGACGTGTCAAAAGTAAACAATGATAATGTCAAGTGAATTGAGGAGTAATTTCCTTTATTTTTCCAAAGAACGTTCGCATTCTAAGCTCATTCTCAATCTGTCAAAAATATCTGTCATTTTCTTAAATTATTGGTATAAATTGTCCCGGAGAGGACATTGCGGGTCAATTTTGAATTTTTTTAAAATTAATTCGCTTCGATATATTTTTCTTTTTTCGAGAGATCAGCTGTTGAGAATTCGGTCAACCAACCACAGCAGTTGACAAGCGTTCGAAAATTTAAAAGCAAAATTTTTGTGTTGATTTTCGTTCCAGAAAACCGGGTGTTCTTGGATTAACACTGAACTATTTTCGACACTAACACCGCGGGATTTGTGCAATAGAAAACTTCGCGTGACAGAGTTTAACAAGCAACGCGGGCGCAATAAATAATTCATAACCGGTAAACACTTCTTCAAGTCACAATCGACCAGCCACGACTGTGTTCTCAACGTAATGACCGACGACACAAAGCTCGGCCATAAAAAAAAATTAAAAACCAGCCAAGTGCGTGTCAGTCTCGCGTAGGTATTTACTAAGGGCCTGGGAAAATTTCAACTCACAAAGGTTTAAAAGAGACAGCCTTGTGACCGACAGAAAGAGTCCGGTTGTCGCCCTTTGGTATGATATTTGGAGTGGGTTTCAGTCGTTTCACCTACTCCTGGCTGCTATAGGAAAATTCAAAAATATCCTCATCCATTTTACGGACTATTTCGAACACTGACGGTCAAAAAGACTAGCGTTAAAGAACTCTATTGCGACAACTGTTTATTCCCCCATCTTTACAACCCTTTCAACATCGCGAACGTAACTCCGGTGTAAACATTTCGTGCGGTATCGCTATGCATTAGCGCGACGCAACAGGTGCTCGTGACGTGACGTGTGGCTTTAATAAACAATTGAATACGGTAACAGGTTGCCACCGTATCTAATGGCTACAGTGCTAGTTAGGGTGCACCCTTTTGCATTCATTTGCGTAAGTAAGTCGAGTGTGAATTTATTAAATGGCTTTGTTTCTTGAGTACATAAGTGTTGGGTCTTCGGCTGCGAATAAACGCAATTCTTAAAAAGCATACTTAATACACAATTAGTTAAATTTATACTTTTTACAAATATATCAAAAATAATAGGTAAGTGAATACCTAGCTAGGTATCTACTTATTTTAGTAGTTATTAAAGTAGGTACGGTATCCTATTCTATGATTGAGCCCAAAAAAATGAACTGAACTATAGGATTTAATTTAAGGAGTTCAAATAAAAACCACGAGTACAAAATAACATTTACTTAAACGTAACTTATTGTGTCAGGTTGCGACATACAAGTGAATCTGTTCGTCGATACAATGTACAATGGCGGGCGACGACTTTTCACCCTTATGCCCTTAGTAATAAGGTTGAAAAGTGGTCCGCCAGTGTCCGCAATGGTACGGTCAAAAGCGAAAAAAAATATCAATTTTCAAACAAATTCCTTTCCGACATCTAATCTATTTTTCCTTATGGCAATGGTGCCGATGTCGACAATTCTGCCAATGTCAATGTGTGGAGAAAACGTGCGGTAGGATCGCGGGCGCATGTTACCTTTTCGAACTGTCATTTTCTTTCAAAATGTTGTCAATACTCAACATCGAGTAAAAGTTAACCTTTAATAAACATGCTTAACATTTTAAATCCCCAATTGTACCTTCATCTTTCACACCGTTGCTATTAAACATATTGCATGGCCCACACTGAATGAGGCTTCAATGACTACTTATGCCATATATAGTAGAAAACTGTAAAGTGCCTCATTGAAACCAATGCATTTAAATGATATATGCATGCGTCTGTGCTGTAGGCTGTACATGTATTTAAAGGCCCGTATTCACAGTAAACCTTGTTGTAGTTATATTATTTTGTGTTGCTACATTGCTAAAGGCACGAACGGACAAGAACATGGTGAACACGATTATCAAACACTGTGTTCGTCAAAAATGTTCGTGGCGGTCGAATTTCGAATGGCTACTATAGAGACCGGGGCGGTTGAGCGCGAACAGTGTTCGAATAGTGTTCGTGTTCGCTCTCCTACTTTACGCCCACACGTAATAACCAAATATTCGCTGTTCGATGTTCGTGTTCACCAAATTTCGTTCGTTTGTGCGTATACGCCTTAGCAACAATACAAAACTGACTGCTGAAACACAGATCACGGAGATGGCTCGGTGGACGCTGCTAGAGGCGGCATTGTCAACACTCGCCATACGAACCACGCGTGTCATCGTTTACTCGTCGTAAACGATCGTCGTCGACGTCGTCGTTGTTTTATCGTCTCGTCGTCTCGTATTTAGGGGCAAGAGGAACAGGGTGTAAAGTTCACTCATCCCCCATAGAAAAGGGAGGATCCTCCGACCAGACGGGTGTCGTGTCTGCCGGGCAACTGCCCAGAGGTTGAAGTCGGGAAGCTTGTATATATGTTTATCGCGCGGTGAACTCTAATTGCAAGATGCAGGATTTGTGTGACGTCAGGATGTTGTGTGACGTCAGGTCTTTGTTGCGTAGTTTGCATGTAGCGATGTAGATGCCGCTACACTACGACACAAATGACGTATGGAAACTGACGGCTTAGAAGGCGGTCCATGCCCGCCATGAAATTTATTAATACTGCCGTCCGTGATTCCGTGTTCTGTGTGCTGAAACAATGTTAGGGCGTTTGCCCACTTATCCGGTTCGTATTCGATTCGTGTTCGTTTACGATCCAGTTTGGCCGTCCTATTAATTGTATGGACATTTGTGCACTCATGCGCTATACAGTTCGTATTCGGTTCGTGTTCGATTCGTAAATTCTTACTTCGACTTGTTTTTTGACAGATCAAAACAGAGTATGTCGAACAAAACGAGTCAAATACGGATAAGTGCGCAAACGCTAGGACGTGAATTTCCCGTCCGAAGACGAATCGAATACGAACCGGATACGGATAAGAAGGCAAATGCCCTTATGCAAATTTTGTTTCGAATACGGGGTTATACTCAGTGTGGACCAAAGATAAGTACAGATGTTACGTATGCTTCAACGTCAACACTTATTGGCCACGAAATAGTCGCCCCACGCGCGTAACTTAAAATAAACGCGTTATACAGCGTACTTCAATATAATACTTACAAAAAAAACACGCTTATACGCGCTGCCATCTGACTTGAATTATCATTAACTATCCGAAAATTTCATAGATTATGACTATAATATGCTGTGTCTAAGAATTATTGTTGAAAATTCGTAACCAACTTTATTATTGGATATTTACGAATTTAGAAAACAGTTCATATAAGTACCAAAATTACGTACAATGTATCGTAACATTAAATTTAATTTAGACAAGTTCGACGATTCGATTGAAATAAAAATACCTTAATTTACACTTCGTTTTAGCAAACCCTGCACACTGTTGTTTTTACAAAAAAGACCGAAATGGGGTGTGCATGATTTGTTAAATCTGCATCGAAAGTAGAAAACTGATTAGTTTACAAATCAATTAAACCAATAAATAGAAAACAACCACAGTTTTCAATAATTACTAACTACATTTTATCACATTTAAAAACAATATTATTACATGAATTAACTAATGTCTATGGTCTCAACATTCGAACTCCATCATCGTAGAGCATACAACGTGAGCTCTATGGTCACATCTGCACAGAATAGCAAGCGAAACAGATTCAGTGTTAAAAATTACAACAAATCAAATAAATATTCACACACTTGTATGTTATGATTTTGAAACATTTTATAATCCAATTTTGGTACTATTTACTTTCATACATCCTTGTAAAAAGTATATTTATTGCATTTAATAAATCGAAATAGTCGTGTTATTAACAAAGCAAACATTTGCAAAGCCTTATTACACTACGCGATATTCAGGGGTCCTTTCCCTAAATCGGGATGGTTTAATAAGAGAAAGAGAGGAAAAGTCCATATAAAAAAAAACATATCACTTAAATATCGGGCCCGAAATGTCGTGTAATGTAATAGGTTAATTACCAATTAAAATAGTTTTACTCAAATGACCAAAACGGTCAATCCAGTAGTTCCATATTACTGAGATATCTACCAATAACTTGCACATACACAAATCAATCAAAAAAGCGTTAATCATAGAATAGAACTATCCACGGACGAAATATACAGAATATTTCATACAACATTTTATTCGACAACATCAGGAAACGATTCTATGTAAAAATCAAGCGACTTAATTAATAAAAACCATGAAGAAATATTACTACTGCAGTGTCTTATAAGCAGTGATCGGAGTAGGTAGATTGAACTAGGGTCATTGATCCGAAACGTATATATTACTATGGACATTTCTTCGGAATTGGTGGATTATTAAAAAAAAACCGGAACTTATGTAGGAATTGTATTCTGCCAGAGTGGAAGGAGTCATTTGATGATTTGCCTACTCATACTCTAGGCATACTCTAGTAAAAGTCGAAGTAACGCCAGACAAAACGGTGTTAAAATATACTATAGCTGTCACGTTTTAGCATCGCAATAGCGGTCATTGGCCGACCTATATTTTCTTGCAGTTTTAGGGTTCCGTAGTAAACAAGGAACCCTAATGGTTTCGCCATGTTCGTCTGTATGTCAGTCCGCGACTTAGCTCATAAACTGTTAGTACTAGAAAGCTGTAATTAGGCATGGGTATATAAATATATAAAATAAAATCAAGAAAAAAAACTCGTCTATACCATGGTTGGTGTCATTGGAAAGGTCGTTCAAAAATATTGTGGGTGGGTGTGGAAAACCATTTTTCAATTCAGGGATCCGTTTGCGAAATATTAAGCTTTAAAGTGCTAATTTTTGTTAGTGATGTGTCCTCCCCCCCCCCTGCCAGCTAAATGGTTGTACTTGGATTCGTGAAAAAATTCACAGCAGTAGTATAATAGCGAAGTTAAAAGGAAAACTATCACAGCTAAGCAGGCTTTACAGGTTAACGAGTAATAATCGAGCAACTTAAATTTGCAGTTTGAAAAACATGTTCTCCCGTACATTCCACATGTGCAGAACATGTTTTTCAACTACAATGTTAAGTTTGTTCTTGGGATAAATTCATACTAACTACGGAACCCTTCATTGTGCGTGGTCCGACACGCACTTGGCGGATTTTATTTTTAAAAAACTGAAATAAAGTCCGTCAACGCCTTGAATCAATATCTATCATGATCTTAAACATGGTCCAATCTTCTTCTTCTTCTTCGTGTCACTTGGCTGGTATTTCAGATCTTGTTGGCCCAATATTTTGCCACTCTCACGACGTCGTCAGTGGCAACGCAGAGATCACTTTGGCTGCATGTTTTGGGACACAGAGGGCAGTATTGGAGATGGAGCATTGTTTGCGACATAGCTCTGCTACGCACCCTGCTGCCGTACCGGCGAAGTAGCCCCACTTTACCAGATTGGAGTTACATCTTCCCAATTGTGTCCGAAGACGGTTCAGGGACTTCCAAGTGGATCACGAAAGATTACACCCAGTAGGAAGATGCTCCATTGGTTGACATCTTCCAATAACAAAAAATCATACATAGTTTATTGTTTGGGATTTTACGAAGAGATATTAGGGAAAGGGCAATGACCGCTATCGCCACGCTAAAATGCGACAACTATAGAACATAATTATTATTACTAAAATAACGCCGATTAATTTGTGAACACTCCATATTACATTATTTTCAGATATTTTATGAGTATCCGAGTATAACTTAACAAAGTTACTTTAACGAACAAACCCCTGCTTTTTCAGGTTCGCACCAGGAACACGTTATTAGTTTTTAAATTTATAAACTACAGCATATTTTGCCATTGACAGAATGTCGTTTCTATGGCTAATATTAAAATAGCCTGTGCTCCTGTGGGCTAATTACATAACACACTGAGGCTGGTTTCACAGCTGTTCGGGACCCGTACGGGCCGTCTGTACACGGGAGACCTGTACGGGTAGCGCCCGCAGTGCTCTGAAACGAGGGAGTAGTACGATACGTTGTACGGGGTCTACCAGGACCGGGAAACGTGAAACAATGTTATAGCGTCTCACAGGTGTCTCTGTTCAGCTGTGAAACCGGCCTTAGAATGCCATTGCAATGCAATGCGTTAGTTACGCTGTCGAGTAGACGAATTTTTCAAACATCTGAAGCATTTTCTTCAAAATCCTTCAGGTTGTAAGTGAAAGTATGCATTTTCCTATCTACGCTAGAGGTTCTTAAACTATGATGTTATTGTTATTTTCTATAACATAGAAGGCAAGACTGACAAACGGTTTTAAGTAAAATGTTGTGCATAGTGCCCGTATTTGTGAGAGAATAAATACTTCTAAAGTGCCGTAATTAAACGCGCCTTATGTTCCTGGTATGTAACAGGCTTAGCTTTTTTGCATACGTTAGGGAAATTCGAAGAAAAATGGCTGTATTTCCATCGAAGCTTTTTTTTACAAGGCTAAAAGTAAAATAAAAACATATGAGCAGAGGAAACTGGAACATCCGAAGATGTTTGGTAGAAAATCTATGAGTAATGTTAGCAAGCTCATCTTTATTATATTTATATTTATTTCGTGACAAATTCATGATTCTGTATCATAAAGATTAAACTCACATGCCACTTTTAGTTCATTTTTAATAGGAACTGAACACTTTATTATTAAGGCATGAGGAACGGGGAGGAACGTCCCTCATTCCCTCTAGAAAAGGGAAGATCCTCCAACCAGAAGGGTGTTGTGTCTGGTGGGCTACTGCCCAACGGTTGATGTCAAGATATTGTACATATGCTAATTGTGCGCATAACTTAGCTTGCGCAATGCAGGATTTGCGTGACGTCAGATGTGATGCGAAGTTCGCATGTGGCGTTATAGATGCCGCCAGATAATGATATGGGTGAATTATGAGTCCGAATCCCTTTGGTAAAGCACGAGACAAAAACCGTAACTAATCTGAATCGTGTTTTAAATTAGGCTTAGGTAATATCGCCAGCTTTTAAAATCTTAGAGAAATACTGATACGTCATGGCCTATTCCTAAATAGACATTAGGGATTAGCCTATAACACCGTTATAGGCAAGATATCGGGTTTTCAAAAGCCCTGATAAGTAAATCTGCTGTCAAACCTCATGTTAACTGTTTAGGTTCAGAATCAGAATTTATTTATTTGTAAGAATGAAGTTTTACAGGTTGGTTGAGCGAATAGGCTTTCACAAACCGCGAGTAAATCTATGATAAACATGGGGTAAATACGGATCATTAAGTATTTCAGACTGAAAGATCCAAGCGATTATTTCCTTCGCATATTATTATGCGCATTGCCACTCCATTCTTGAGTATTCTTTGACGAATCGTGACATAAGCCCAATGGGTGCATCTTAGTTATATTAATATGTTATGTTATATGCTATCCTCGTCGTCACCATTGTATAAATTAGGGTCAGCACAGGCCATCGGATTGCCGACAAAGTGACCAATTTATCAATTAAAACTTAGCTTGAGTTGTTCTTACTTAAGGCTAATAAAGTCCATAGCATTCAGGCATTGTTTTTTCAGTAGTTAAGCACTCACACTTTTGCCGACAGTCTGTTTTACAATTTGGCAAATACTGATTACTGTTGTACTGCGTAATATTTTGAGAAACAATAAACAAACAAAAACTCCGACGATTTGCGCTGATCCTAATGCTTATAAAGGCCGCTTTCCGAATTAGTACATAGTCGCTCACTGCGCTGACATCAATAATTTGCGTTCCGATTTAGATATCACGATTATGACAGCCGAGAGCTGTCAACAATTCGGTACACTCGGTTAGGAGGCCCATCGCCTCCTAACCAAAGAAAAAGAAATTTTAACCAAAAGCACAATTAAAAAATGCCACGTTAGTTTAAAGATAAGATGTGACTCAAAACAAAACAGTACAACTGTGATTTTTGACAGCGCTCACGGTGATATTAATTTAGGGCATGGTCGGCGATATGGCAAGATATCATCTATGACGATTAACGGGACATCGTTAACGCGCTCACACTTATTCGGTACGGGTGTTAGCACGTTCAAATCGATTACAGCGTAACTCGGAACGCAGCTAACGTCTTCTACGTCATTCATAAAGTAACATTGTACTAGTCGCGAATGTTCATGATAAAGGGCTCCGTTCTAGTTCGAAACTAGACGGGCAAACGTAAAACAAGCACGTGAATAAAACCGGATACAATCATAAGCAGCAATACCCCAACTAATTTTAATAAAGGTAAAAGTTAAGTTAATTCTAGTTATAGCGATCGCACTAAAATGCTTATACTGAATTATTTACATTCCACCGCTGCTTACTTAACTGTCTATTTTAGCGTTATGTATTCTAAGTTGATTTCTGACTGGCCGTTTGTAATAAAAAGCCCATATTTTTTTTGTTGGAATGGAATTTGGACTCTGTCATGTATCATATTGAGTTTGTTGTTCCAGAACTTGATCATTATCTCATATTCTGTATTCAAATATTGAGAAATAAAAGAAAATCCATACTGTAAAAAATCCTGAATATAATAACTTTCCTCGACATTCTTATTATTTCTTAGTCGAGTTTGGGACTGTATGGGAAATCTCGTTAATTTTAGAGATAGATTTTTAGAATAAGCATAGAAATCAGCGCATATGCGTAAATCGTTCGGGATGACGATCGCGTTCCTCTTGACAATCCAACAGTTTCCTTTGGATTATTTTTGAAACATATAAATATTAATAAAAGTTAAAGTGGATTTTTGGTCTATTGTCAAACTAAAAGGGACACCTATGATCATCATTGAGGGTATTACTGCACTTAACATTTACCAACACAACTACCTATAAACGAATTAATCTGAGCACGTGGTGGGACTCTAACGCTCAATAATCAAGCGCCCACTCGTTATCTTGAATGAACGCGTCCACCACCTCCTTCATAGTGAAGTTCGGGATCAGCTGGTCGGCCGTCAGCTTCACACGAGTCACCGGATCAAAGTGGCCCACACGCTGCAGAAACAAGAAAGATTGGTGTTTAGAATAAAAGTGGCTATACTATATCTATTTCCATATTTTATTATTGTTCTGTTTCCTAGTTAGGGCATGCAATTATCCGGTCCATTTTACTATCCGTATTGTTCGTTTTATCCGGATAGTAAAACTTAACGATATCTGGATAATATATTCTACGGATATCCGGATAATCTGGATATCCGGATAGCTTGCCCTAATCGTAACGCAAAAAAGTCGTTGAAACCTTTTCACATAGCAAGGTTGGATAAAAAGGAAAGAACAATACGGGCAGATTTTTTTTTACTATGGGATCAGTGACGCGTCGGATTTGAAGTTTCTAGAGATGTAGGGATGAAAAAAATGAATTAATTTTTTATCGAGTACATTTTGAAGATAAAACCTAAAAACAAACATCGTATTATAATACCCTAAATCTACGAATAGATCAAAATCACCGTACTCATTTATGCGAAAAGGATAGCATTCACGCATAATCGGCAAATATTATTTCATTAATAATTAAGCTTGATAACTCACTAATCTCCTTATCAATAATTGCAAATATACAAGCAATCAATCATACCAAGAATTTTATTAAAGACTAACAATTAATAACAAATTCACTCAAGGGAATAATGAGTAACTTTACCTCCAAGTGTTCCTCAATATCTTTCTTCTCATAAGTGATACCGCTTGGTGTGATCACAGGCTCGTTCAGTATCTCGAAGCTTATCTTGCCACACAAGAAATCCGGCACATCACGTTTCTGAAGAAGAAATATCACATCAAATCAAAATCATTACGAAGGTACAAGAGATGTTACATATAAAAGAACCACCTTAATGGCATGATCACACATACCGAGTAGATGAGCGAGACAGCAACATAATACTAGGCCGAGAGAGTTCGATGGGCGAGTAGGTGTTTACATGTATTTTTTCATTTGGCACCGAGTCAGTCATACAATCATAAAAACCGCGGGATCATGGTCGCCACCGACGCGAGTATGTCGAGTGGCGAGTACGCACCGAGTGCATGTTCATATCTGCCGAGTGGGGAAGCGAGTCAGTGCGGGGAAGCGCGGGGGTGGGCACTCGGTCTAGTAGATAGAACAGGGTGCGAGTGACTGTCTCGCGCTTTAACTCAGCCGGGCATTCGATGATGTGTTTTCACGTACCGAGTACTCAGCCGAGAGCACTGTCTCGCCCATGTACCTGGTACGTGTGATCAAGGCATAAGTGATGGCATGCTAATGTTTAGTAGGTAAATAAAGTAGGTACGTTAGTTATATAAAAGTTAGCTAAATTTTTCCAATAGAAAATAAATTTGACAAATTATATTTTCAAAGACAACTTACCCGTCTCCTTTCATCCATTTTAGAAAATAAGATATTTAATTCACTCCTGTAGTTATTCTGAAAACGAAAGATCGCGTAGATTAGACACGGTTTAACATCATAATAAAAAATAGTAAGCCCCTTTGTGGCCAAAAATCTTTAAAAACTGAACTTACACATTCATCCTCAATTTTAGATGCCTTAGTATTAACATCATCTTTATTACTTATATCTAGTTTCATTGCTTCTATTCTACGCTGCATATCTTCATTTATTAACCTGTAAAAATACACAACATTTTACCTTACTGAATAAATGAATTAATTGTTATTAATCTGTTAAAACAGACAAATTTTCATGAATAAACAATAAAATTATTTGCTAAATGGTGTCCCATTGTTGGTTTCACCTTGTGTCCCTTTGTAAGAAAACAATCTTAAGCCGGCTACTATCTTGGGCAGTCAACCGTGATGTGCATAGAACTATGTCTGATTGAATATTTAAATGTAAAGTTTACATCAAGCATTCATTAATACAGTAAAATCACTAATGCAGCTAAATAAACAGCTGCACGTGTAGCATGACCAGCATAGAAACGGGTTTTGTCGACGGAAGGATAGACAAATAACAGATTCACAATCACAGTCTGTCATTTTGTCTATTCTTCCGTCGACATAACCCGTAGAAAACCTGTTTCCATGGTTGTCATTCTACACGTGTTGGCATGACTTTGTTTTAATCTTCTTTATACTGGCTACTTGGGCAGCTTTTCTGGGTAGCTATTGATTGCTGTAGTTTGGTGTTCATCTAGCTACGCCTTTAAGACGTATCTTGTATACTTGATAATATGATAATTTAGAATTTGTTCATTTATAAGTTACGGCGGCGGGTTGTCGTGACGGCCCAGTGGTTAAGGCCTCATCTCTCATGCACGAGGTTGTGGGTTCAAATCCGGGCAAGTACCAATGTGACTTTTTCAATTCATACGTACTTTCTGAGTTTATCTTGGAAATTACTGACATCGGTGAAGGAAAACATCGTGAGGAAACCTGAACTTTATAGTTAATATAAGTCTGAAATCGCCAACCCGTCTTGAGCAAGCGTGGTGATAAATGCTCGTGCCTTCTCTGTTTGAGAAGAGGCCTTTGCCCTGCAGTGGGACAGTAGCAGGCTGGTATATAAGTTACGGGGTGATTTTCTCCACATTTATAATTTTCTATATTATGAAAAGGTGAAAGTCGCGGTAATCTGCTAGAGCGGTACGAGAAGAACCAGACCGGTCAATGTGCCGACTTTTGGGGGAAACCTATGTGCAGCAGTGGACGTCTTTTGGCTGGAACGATGACATAAAAGATAGTAGGTCTACCTGTTCAAATAAGACTGCAGTTCAATCTCCTGTGATATTCTCTTTTCTTCTTGTAAATTCCATCGTTTTTTCCTGGCAATACGGATTTGTGCTGCAATGTCGTCACCGAAGTTGAGCTTCTGTTCTCGCGCCAAATCATTTGCTGAAAAAAAAAACCGTTCAGATTTAGTTGAGCAGTTCTAATTTTTTTTTAAATATAATTTTAAGTCTCCCTACCCTTCTCCCAACTATATTGAGGTCGGCTTCTAGTCTAGTCAGTATTTTATATAGTCGCTCCATGTAAAATACCTGCCTATGCCTATCTGACCTCCACAACCCAGTTACTGGGTAACACGATACCCCTTGGTAAGACTAGTTGTCGGATTTTCGAGCTCCGTCGGGGTCCCCGGTTCGGGACTACGCGTACAGATCTACAAATGACAGCCGAGACCAACGTTGAATGTTCTAACAATGTTACGTGTTTGTTATTATTGTATTATACGAGTACATGTCGTGTTTGTGATTCATATATCTAGAAATTAGAGCAAGCACATACTATTTTCTGAAACGACGATATATACTTTATTTTCAACTAACAAATTTTGAATCATACTTTTTGAATAACTATGGCAATTTGCCAGAAATCGAGTTTAGTGTAGTGTGCTGTAGGGGAATCAACTGAATGGACTCATCACAGGCTCGAAAGAAAATATAGATAACCACTAAGAAATACCTGTACAAATAATAGGGCATTAAGTTCGCCTTTTACAGTTTTTTTTTAATCTTTTGCATAAAGTTATGCAGTACGCGGTTGTGGTATGCGTGGTAGATTACAACCCAGTCCCTCTCGAAGAGAGGAGGCCTGTGTCCCAGCTGTGGGAATATTATAGGGTGATTATGTATGTTATGTATAAAGTATAAATAATATGTTATTATATACAAAGTATGAGCTAGCAACGCAATGTAAATTTTGCAGGGATAGAATTAATTGTGGTCTTGTCTGTATGTATTTCTTGTTGTATTAATATAAAATTAGGTATATGTGAACATTGAATGAATTTAAAGGTTTGAACATCATCCATAACTTATTTTTTAAGAATTTCCGATTAACATGGTTTTATAGCATCAGCATTAAAGTAAAGCCAATCTTTTTTTTGAGTACCAATTAAGGCTGTCCACTGGAGCAGAGAAGCGAAAAGAGGAGCTGAGAAGCGAAGAGGAGCGGAGAAGCGAAAAAAGGAGAGGAGGAGCGAATAGAGGAGCGGAGAAGCGATAAGAGGAGTACAATACAGGCCGTATTAAGCAATAGAATATAAAGTCTGAAGCAGAATTTAAATTCTATTGGTTAATTCTGGCACAGCTCAGCTCCTCTTCTCTTTTATCCGTCCAGTGGACAAGCAGCCTTATTTGGTAAAGATCATAAGTTACCTAAAAAAACTCTGTCAGAAATAGGCATAATTTGCCATGTGTAGTTTTATAATTAGCCTTGAATTACTAATTAAAATATTATGATAATTGGATATGTAGATTTGAAGTGAATCCTTTGGACTGTGGCTAAAAATAGACCAACATTAATTTTGTAAGTATGCAACGATGTCCGAATAGTTATTAGGTATCTAACTATTCAGAAATCATCACACTAATGACCTCATTAATGGTTAACTATCAGCATTGCAGATAGGCCTTTATCTGAAAGGTATATAAAAAGATGTTAATTATATATCATTGGTATAAATTATAAAACTAGCTATGGATCATTTTCCTGCAAAAGATATGAAGTAGTAATTCCAATTTATTGCTTGTCCAATTAGTAACATATGATAATGATGAGAGTGAGGAGCTCGTGGCTAAGTAATAACCGCCGCATGGGTCGATTCATCAGGTTAAGCTACGCTTGCCGGGGTTGGTCCGTGGATGAGTGACCATCTTTACATACCGACACTCCTCCATGCCTCGGAAAGCAGGTTAAGCCGTTTATCCCGGCTGTCATTCGTGGGTCTTTGACAGTTGTTACAGGTCGTCAGGGGGTATCGTATTACCCAGTTACTGGGTTGTGGAGGTCAGATAGGCCGTTGCTGCATGTAAAATACTGGTATTCAGCTGCATCCAGTTAGATTGAGATTCCAACTTAGTTGAGAAAAGGCTAGGCAGATTGAATAATGATGACAGAGTTCAAAGGGCTAATTGAACATTATATACTCCATACTCACATATAAAACCATAGTTTAATTTAATTTACTTTCTTCTGGTCATTGAGAATTCACAACTCTCAATTCTCAATAATCACTACTAGTAAATGCTAAAGTAGAATTTGACCAGTTTGACAAGTTCTCAACTTCAAATACTTAATTCAGAAACTGTACATAAAGACGTACTACCTACCACGGTGCAAATGCTTTATAGCCTCGTCATAACAATCCAGTTCCACCAAGGCCTGTCCCAAGAAGAAGTGGCCCTTGACCTGGTTGTTGTCTATGTCCAGTGCACGGCGACAGTCCTGGCATGTTGCCTCCCACCGCTTCATCTTCAGGTGACATAGTGCGCGGTTTGTAAAGTATGTTGCTACTGACGGGTTTTTTATCTGAAATGGTATTTATGAACGCCTTAGTTTCATTTTAAGGTTTAGTAAATACTGCATTAGCAATAAATTGACGAATGAAGAATAGAAATAAATATTAATGAAACGCTGAAATAATGTAAGCCGAAGATACTAATGAAACATGAAAAGGGATGGACTGTAAACAATTTTTAACAAAAATGTAAAGATTCACAAGCTCTGGTTTATGTGAGAAGTAGACTGTGACTGGCTAATTAAAGTTTTGTTTTTTTTTAAGATATAATTATGCTGCAAAATAATCTTTTGCACCATGCTTGCAAATTGAAGAGAAGGGATTTATGATATAATATTATAATATCTCCAGTTTATATTAGCCATTCTGGAGAAAAAACTTGAAAAATTTAAGATGTTGTTTGAAAAATAAAGGTGACTGTTTGCTTACATTTTCATTCGAGAAATAAACATAACAGGGCTTGTGAATCATGAATGGAAACTCAATAAAAATAATGTAAACAATAATAGCACAATCAGTTTTTTTAACCACATCATAAATGTAGGTAATGCATATTTTTTAAGTCCACATAAATGAAAAGTAAAACAACAGCATCAGCAGCATCCAATTTCTCACAATGAAATTGTCTGTTCTGTTATTGGTAATAGATTGGATGACAGAAATAGAAGGCAGAATATTTTTTCAGCGGACAACAGTCATATTTGAATGACAAATTTGACCTATGTTAACGGGATAAATACAGGTAAATTGATAAATTATGACAGCATGTACAGTCTAAAAAAATAGGTGGAATGTCTCGGTTTCCCTTGCTTTGTTTGCCTCACTAGGTGAAGTGATTGGTAAAAAATACTTATTACTCACAATAGCCTTTGTGTAACAGGCCATAGCATCCTCGAAACGTCTCAGACTGAACAATCTGTTGCCCTGCTCCTTCAGTTCTTTATCGGTAAGGTTCGCCGTGGTATATGTGTGTTTACTCATCGTTCTTGCTATATTCTCACGTCTTCTAAGTAAATTTTGTCACAAATATCATTATTCAACTGAGGCGACGTTATAGAAAGTTTACGCAACTATTTTTCTTCGCACAGGATTAAAATTATTGTGATTATTTTTCTTCTAGAAAATTATGTTTGTCAGCTTTTGACATTTGCATATTTTTGTTTTTGACATTCAGATTTATTCCGACATTCTCGTCAAAACGAATGATAAAGTGTTGCCATTACTAAATAATATTTTTATATCATTTAGGGGCTGGCAGTATTTTCCATTTGTGAGGTGCAATGATACAAAGTACAACCCCCCCCCTTTGGGCTATTGGAATTTATGATTATTGATAATGCTTAGTACGCACTGCGGTGCGTTTTTTTACCCCAAAATCTATGAAGTATGAAACACAGTGGAAGCGCGCGCACTGCGAAAAAAAAACCGCAAACGAAAACCAAGCAAAGTGCGGGTAAAAAAACTCATCGCAAGTCACCGCACCGCAGTGCGCGCTAGGGCTGGGCACCGCAGTGCGAATTTTATTCGCAAGGTTTATATTCAGTATTCAGTGTATGGCATTGCAACGAGCGCGATATTTTAATCGCCAGTGCGTGTAGGTAAATAAGATATCATGATAATTTCGCTCGACTTTTATCGAAGTGCGGGTTAGGTCTTAAAGCTACAGTTTCCTAGAAGAGCGGTGGCTGCACTTAACGGCCGCTGTGTCACACACGGTGTGCTTCACAGTACCTACTGTGAAGACGGGAAAAATTGGAAAAAATAAGCTGTGTGCGAATATACATTTTCAAACTGCAATCAATAGGCCTCGGATATCAATGCGTCAGGAAAGAAAGCCAGGCATGGTATTTAGCCTTTGAAAAGAAAAGAACCAAGTCAGTTGATTTGAATGAAGTCCTTCGTATATTAATAATATGGCGAATCGAAGAATTCAGCCGGAAGGACTTTTTATTTTTATTTTGAATCATCATCATCATCATCATTTCAGCCGAAAGACGTCAAATGGGGGGGTTTGCCATAATCGCCACGCTTGGAAGGCGGGTTGGCAATCGCAGTATGGTGTTAAAATGCATAAAGAACGCTGCTGCCCAATCCTAGTGAGTCCCTAGTCTCCTTTTACGACACCCACGGGAAGAAATGGGATGGTACTATTCTTCACGTCCGGCACCGGATTGCCGTTCGACACTATCAATAGATGGCGATAGCAAACCTATACTATAATGTACTAAAGAATAGTCTTCCTCAATCAATTTCTTTTTCTTGTGTTTACGTACTGGAAGTCGAATACTTATAGTTATTTTTTCCAGCAACAGGTTTTTTTTTTTTTTTTTTAAGTATATAGGTTAAAGCTTTCTATAATAAGATTTTAGTTGCAATAAAGTTTTAATTTATTTCACGGATTATTTTTATAGACCGTTTCCATACTGCCTTAATCTGCTAAATGTTACGGCCAATCTTTCAAGTCGGCTACACGCATTGCACAAAAAAGAGAAAAAATACAGGGTAATTGCCCACTAGTGTCGAATAGAAGTCGAAACTTGTTGCGAATTCCCCTGTATTCTTTCAAATGAGTTGCTAACATTAAAGTCGTGTTGCTCACTATTTTATTTACATCCGCAGATGAGAGAATGTTTAGCTAGTTCAATACGAGCTTTGCTGGTCAGGGTCCGAGGGGCCCCTGAGCTTGGGGGCCCCGGGCACTGCGCCGTCTAGCCCTTTGGTAGCTACGCCACGGATAGTACCTACCAATCATATGACTGCTAAATTCAGTGCTGCCAATCGCGACACGGTTAGGAGTGGGTCCTTACCTGATTTTCGCGTAACTAGCAACTTCGACGGCGGCGTCACCTGTTTTGAAAACCACTGATTTTAGTAACTATGTAGTTATTTTTTCAAATTCTATTCGGTGATTCAATATAGTGATTCTATCGAAGTGTTACAGTTATTTGCGAACCAAAAATATGGATGATTACCTACATAATACGTTACATATCACAAGCTTTAAGTTTTTGGAACGAATAAGTTTTTCTAGCTACATTATGCAGTTTACATTAATACTAACACAAATAAACTTTCCTTCATATTTTATTTATTTATTTAACAGTTTATGTACACACATTATAAATAGACAAGAAGAAAGGAACAGAAAAAAACGTACAAAGGTGATGCTAATTTCTAAAGAATTCTCTTCCAGCATACCTGCGATAGGAAAGTAGTTAAAGAGATGTAGACAACGTGTGTAAGATTAGAAGAGAAAATAATATACATAAAATAAAAACACTTAATTATTCATTAATTTAACTATAAACATACAATATGAGAATAAACTTACAAAACTAAAATAAATACCATAGTATATAATAATTAACTATAATACTTACTTCTAAAATAAATAACCCTAAAATATATATACTTAATTATAATGTAGTATAAAATAATAAATACAAAATATGCAACTATGACGAAGTGGACAGATAGTATTCTTTCACTCTTCTTTATTCAGGCTTAGGACGGTTATTTTGTAAGTAGTTACATTTTCGATGCAGTATCGAAATTGTAACTGCTTACAAAAATAACGTGTTTATAGTTTGACTCGAAACTAGCTATTCGGCTACATACCCCGTAGCCAGTTATTGTAACTAGTTACGTGAAATAACGCCCATACCTAGTCACGAGTCAAAAATGAACGCACTGGAGATGTAGAGCTGTAGAGTAAATGTCAAGAATTTTTATAAGTTTACTTTGGTTCAACCAATTTTTTAGATAAGTGTGTTAAAATATGGTCGTGTAGGAACTGTAGGAAAAATTTACTTAGTAATCAACGATAAGTTGCTACCAAGTTACCACCCTATATTATCATTTTGTTTTATATTGGAAATTGGTGTTAGACAGTGGACCCAGCACGCTAATTTCGCAAATCACTTTCAATCAAAATCTGAATGATTTTAAAGGATATTGCTAATCCATTGCTTCATACTTTTTAAAAATCAACAAAGTACTTAGATAACGCAATGAATGTTGTTGAACTGTCAAAATGAAAGCCATTAGGTACCTACCGTACTACTGTTATTATGGTGTTACGAAATTACCGCTGGGTCATGAATATATATAATAAAAAGAGGTTATACACCACGAGCATTTTATTGAAATTAAAACCCGACTGACACGCCAATTCATACAAATAAAATAAAAAAGTATTTTATGTACCGGTCAACTGCCGTAACTTCGCCTGGTGTCCTGTGTTTGCCTATGGGCTTCCACACAGAACTGCGAATTCGCATCACATTGCAAAAATCTGCGAGCTCCTAAATAATAAAGCTCCTCTAAAAACCTGCGATACGGCGTCGTAACGCATCGCATCGCAGTTTTGTGTGGGAGCCCGCCCTATAATGAAAAAGATGCAATATCTTTTTCATTTTAAATACCGTCTTACATAAGTCCTGAGAAGATGTAATAAATGAAGATGAAAAGATGCAATATCTTTTTCATTTTACTTGTATGGTAATCGAAACTGAGTGTTTTGCCATACAAGAAAAATGAAAAATATATATTATGACATCTTTGTAGGTAGGTAAGTAGGTAGGTAAATAGGTAGTGCAGGTAGGTAGGTAGGGTAGGTAGGTAGGGTAGGTAGGGCAGGTAGGTAGGGTATGTAGGTAGGTAGGGTAGGTAGGTAGGTTAGGAGGTAGGCAGGGTAGGTAAATAGGTAGGTGCGCCGTAGATAAGTACTTAGTGCTACCCGTGCGAAGTCGGGTAGCTAGTAAGTATATATTTTATGTATATATCTTTTATTAATTTTTCTGGGCCCCAGCCACCATCTTCTCAGGACTTAAGTAAGACGGTATTTTAAAAACACGGTAAAGATTTGAAAGATCTCGAGTCCAGAGGCTGTAACGCTTTACTGTTTCTTTTGGAACTTGCACCAAATTACATTGCGACATAATTTTTCTTGGTTTGGCAGAAGTGCTGAAAAATAAAAGTTTTAAACAAAATTAATTAACTGATATACTAGTACTTACTTGTTTAACGGAAATAGCTGTTAGACAGACCATTGATGAACGCATGAGCAAGTTCACGCATACCTAACCACTTTGAAAACAAATCCCGTTTTACACGATGACCTGGCCCCTTTTTTGTAGGTACCCAAGCGTTATTCTAGCGGGCCGAGCGCTGCAAGGAAGAAAACTCCTTACGGTGTTCAGATGCGTGTCTGCGATAGTACCTCCCTAACGACGACCTTTTTGCCCATGTGTCAGTGTCACCCTAAAAGTTCCTTAAAGTAGGTAAGTACTTGTTTTAAGTTTTATACATAATGTGTTGTCAAACAAAACCGACTGATAGAATGTGCTTACCCTATTTGCATTGCCATCAAACCAAGCCACACTAGGCCAAGCTAAGGCGCGGGACATACACAACCGGCGAGGGGTGCGGGCGTGGCGACGGTGTGGCATTGCGCCGCTCGTTTCATATTACATACAAAATGTATAGGAGCGATGAGGCGCGAGAATCGGGATACACACATGCGGCGCGGCGCGGCGGGGCGCGGGGGCGTGGCGCAGGCGAATTATGAAGGAGCGGCAACGCCCGCGCCATATAGTCGCCACGCCTGCAACCCTCGCCACTTGTGAATGTCCCGCGCCTAAAAAAGTTCATGTGCCTTATCGGCCAGAACACCAAGCTCAGTAATATGTACCTATTTTTCAATAAAGTCCTGAGAACTTAGCAACAGCGGCTATGACTGGCGATCACAGAACATATATACCCTGACTGACGGCTGGCGGTCAACTGACAAACTTGCAAGGTCCTCAAATCACAATCTACATAGGTACGAAAATAATCGATTTGCACTCACGTCATGATTGGATCTTTATACATAGGAGGATCAAGAGGAATTTCCATGGTAAATTTCATTAGGGGACAAGGGAAGTGCACGTTGCCCAATAAAAGGACGCCGCCGCTGCCACCTTCTTTCGTTTTCTAGAAGATAAAAAAATTCTCTTTACGAAGTCTTTAACGTGCATAATGTGCAAAGATCCCTCCCTCTTGTCTACTCAAGAGCAAGTCGCGCTGGTCAGCACAAACCTTAATGCCATGTTCACACAATGCCTTGCCACTGTGCGGCATAAAAGCCGGTGGCACGTGCCGCTCGGCAAAGGCGGCAATCCGCCAGCACTGTGAGTAGGAGTTTTAGCAGAGAGCAGAACAGGTAAATTATAAAAATGTTGTGACTTGTTGTGAAATGGCTTCATTAAATGTACCTACCTACTCAACCAATCAGGGCCATCGACGCGAAAACGAAAACTGGAAAAAAAAAATCTGCAATTTCATAGATAAGTGCAATACGTACGCGGTCAAAATGTATGGCACAGCTGATTTTTTTAAATAACCGACGAAAAATTTCAACGCAGGGGTGTTCAGAATCCTGCTGGGGTTGCGGGTTTGTCCGAAAGGGATATCGCGGCCCCGGCACACGGGCAACGGAAGGAACACGGGTGGGTTTTAGTCAGTAAAAGTCGACACGCCTTCTCGCTCCGCCCAGAGCGGGAGAAGTCAAATGATGATTTCCCATCCTCAAAAAAAAAAAAAGGGTTGTTCAGAATCATGTACTGAATCCATGGTATCAGTTTTCGCGTCGATGTCCCTGCCACCCTGAATACTATCTCATCGATCTATGATTTCACTAACCCGAGGTAATCTTTTAAGGCCTGGCCACGACCTTGCCGCTATCAGCGGTAGCTTAGCGCGGGGCGGCGAGCGGTAAAAACAAATATGCCAAAAATTATGAAGCATGCCAGGAGGCGCCGCCGCCGTTTGACGCGCTGCTTGCCGCGTATTCTCCTACTATTCCCGTATTCTCGGCGGCAGCGGGAAACGGGGCGGCGACTGCGTTCTCGTTCCCCGTGCCGCTGCCATCGAGAACAGTTCCATATAAAAATATGCATTTGATCGCGCCGCTGTCGCCGCTGCCCCGGTGCTCGTTGCCGCCGAGAATACTGCCTTATGGAAAATCCGGCCTAATGTCATGCTTGACGGTTGAATATTCTAAGATTAGACCGGTTAAGTATACTCACTTGTCTAAACTTCTTGTGTTTCTTGGCATGTGCCAGTACGCAGTCGCACCACTTCCATATGTTCTCGTCTGCAGCGCCACGCCTTTCCAGCCTCTCTGATAGGTCAGCCAAGTTGCGTATCGGTTTTTGAATCTAAATTAAACCATAAAAACAATTAAATGTATGTAGGTAGGTAGGATATGAAATAATCCACTTTTTAAATAAGATCGACTGGATAAAGGTTGCAGTACCGTACCGTGCACAACTTAGATGTAGCATCGGCAAAATTCGTAAAACCGATTACTATCCGAACTGAGTGCGCCTTCAAAATCGCCAAGGTTTATTACTGCTTTAGATGAAAATGATCTTTATCTACGCAAACGCAATAACTTGTACAGTCACATAACCAATCCATTCGTAAAATTTATGTGAATGAATGCAAATTTTCAAATTTATGCTACATTTAAGTTGTGTCGTACTGTGCACAGCTTGCACAATGATATCAGACAATACTTGACCGCCTATTGATCTAGTGGTCGCAGGTTCGATTCTCATGTCGGATAAAGGGTCTGGATTTTTCCACCAGGAATTTCGCAGTACCCGATTTATACACAACTAGCACCCCGCGGTTACACCCATATAAGTCTCGAACCCGTGTGAATATCGGGATAAAAGATAACTTATGTCCTTCTCCAGGTCATGGCAAAATTTCATCAAAGCGTAACACCCAAAAAAAAAACTCACTTTCGCATTTATAATATTAGTTAGAATAAGCTCACCCCCTAATTATTTTACATGAAACTTTAATCAACATATTCAAGCGAAATGTGTGTTATTAATATTTTATAAAAGGCGAAAAAAAAATAAACAAGTGTAAGTACAATTGCCGGCTTGATCAGCTTTTCAGAAATGAATTGTCTGTGGGAGTAGGCCCCCAACGATTTCTCGCTGTGTCTCAAGCTGGGCTGCGCCTGCCGCACGTAAGGCAATGGCGCCGTTAAGCCTGATATGCTTGGTGGAGCCTCTTGCTCTTGTGGATCGAAAAATTCCAGACTTGTGTCATGGCGGAGCAACAGATCCTGGAAGTAAAGAAATCATGTAGATTAAATAAATCATTTAATTCAGACATCAAAGACCCATAACATATATACCTTATGGTAGGGAGCCCAGAGGGTTTTTGAGCAGAAGTTTAGAGGGGGGGGGGGCATTAAGGGGATGAAAAGGAGGGGAATTCGTTAAGGTAATCCCTTACATGTAATCTTTCATGGTCGGCGTTGATCTTAGTTCTAGCTGCTAATTCGGCTCGGAGCTCGTCCACCAGATACGCCCAGTACTTATTGACCTTGGCGTACTCAGCGAGTTGGGCACGAGGGAGGTAGGACAAGATCTTCTTGCCGATGTACGACGGTAGCAGTTGCACCTGGAGAAGCAAAGCATTGATAATACTGCGCTGTAGAGTGCACATTTTTGATATGTAACATCTTTCCTCTCGCTATCCTGCAATCTGTGGAAGTGATTTTGTGAATAACGACGGAAGTGTGTAACAGGGAGCGCGCGCTATTTGATTTGACCAATGAGCGCGCGCTGTGCTTGAGTTGGCCGTTATATGGTACCAACCCATTTTCCGAGAGCTTGTAAGCAAGATGATGATGATGATGATGACGGTGACGGTAGCGGTGAGGGTGAGGGTGAGGGTGATGAGATGTGATGGTGATGGTGATGATGATGAATATTATTTATATCATAATATACGTCAGCCAAGATGTCAGATGTTACACATCATCTATCATTGTAAGGCGTGCTCGTTTAAAAACAAAAACATCGATTGCTATGAAGGTAATTCGTCGTCAGAATTAAGTATGGACCAACAAATGGCAGTTAAAAAAAAAAAAAATCATAAATCCCAGGATTTTTCTTCTCAGCTCGGTGTAACTTTTTTAGAGTAAAAGAAAACAGATTTTCCCATGAATTTCTCAGTAGTAGCCCGGAATCTGGATTTGTGCCCGATTGATGGCAATGGACTTGCCCCTATTAACCTATTTTATGGGGACTTTAACCCTCAACTGGTGAAATTAAGGTGTTATATACACACTTCTGCAAGGAATAGACAAGTGATGTTAAGTGTGATATGTGTTAACAGCCGGATTCATAGGTTTAGGTAGGTACTTAGTTAAATAAAAGTAAACAAAAAAAAAACCGGCCAAGTGCGTGTCGGACCACGCACAATGAAGGGTTCCATAGTTGGGATGAATTTATCCTAAGAACGAACTTAACATTGTAGTTGAAAAACGTGTCCTCCCATATTGGATGTATGGGAGATCATGTTTTTCAAACTGCACATTTTAGTTGGTTGATTATTTCTCGTTAACCTGTACAGCCTACTTAGCTCTCATAGTTTTCCTTTTAATTTCGTTATCTACTGCTGTGAATTTTTTCACAAGTCCAAGTACAACCATTTAGATAGAAGGGGGGGGGGGGACACTTGACTCTAACAAAAAAAATCAGTTAAAAGCTTAATATTTCGCAAATGGATCTCTGAATCCAAAAATGGTTTTAACAAACTCAATATTTTTGAAAGACCTTTCTAACGATACCCCACAACATGGGGTAGATGAGGAAAAAAAAAACATCCCCACTTTACGTGTAGGGGAGGTACCCTAAAAAAATATTTTTTTGATTTTATTTTACCACTTTGTCGGCATGATTGATATGTATACATATACCAAATTACAGCTTTCTAGTACTAGCCGTCTCTGAGCTAAGCCGCAGACAGACAGACAGACAGACAGCCAGACGGACATGGCGAAACTATAAGGGTTCCCGTAACCCCGTGACGAGACAGCTGTCAAGTGACCGACTAAACGCAATACCTGTCACTTCAGTTGATATGCTACATTACGGATATACTCTTCAATTTAGCAACGTTATAATTCGTTGACGTTTAGAATTTGGGCTCTTAACAATAGACAGAATACAAAATATTATCTATATATATAAAAATCAATTGCTGTTCGTTAGTCTCGCTAAAACTCGAGAACGGCTGGGCCGATTTAGCTGATTTTGGTTTTGAAATGTTTGTTGTAGTCCAGGGAAGGTTTAAACGGTGTGGTAGGGTAGGTAGGGTAGGTAGGGTAGGTAGGGTAGGCAGGGTAGGCAGGGTAGGCAGGGTAGGTAGGGTAGGCAGGGAGGGTAGGTAGGGTAGGTAGGGTAGGTAGGCAGGGAGGGTAGGTAAGGTAGGTAGGGTAGGTAGGGTAGGTAGGTAGTTGCACCGTAGATAAGTACATAGTGCTACCCGTGCGAAGCCGGGGCGGGCAGCTAGTATTATTATAAATCTAACAAAAAAATTGATCTCAAGCGGTTACATCTACGAAGAGTAGTTAAAGAATAAATGATAAAGTGTAACATACAAGAAGAAATAATAAAATAGTAATAATTTAAAACAAATTTAATTCGGTTTTATCATTTTTTTAAACAAGAAAGTGTCATCTATAAAAACCCTTGTTACGATTTGTTTACCTTTATTTAACTATATAAACCTATGGATTATAGATACTATCGAGGACACAGGCGCCTGACTACTCTTCGACCTTATTACTTAGGCAATAAGGTCGAAAACTGGTCAGGCGCCAATGTCTGCGATAGAACCTATAATTATCATGAAAGCAGTACCAATTTGATACCATTTTTATTTTACTTTGATATGATATAACCAGCAAGTAACTCCTTCTCTTAAATATGTCAATCGTCAGCAGAAAGTAAGTTGGTACAGCTTGTTTAATATGTTTTATACTTTCAATAGAAAATACTTACTAAGTCCACAGTTTCAATATTTTCAGGTTTCGGTCGGTTGACTTTCCAGATCTTTCGCTTGGAGCCGTCGTTGAAAATCATCTCCAATTCCTCCAGTTTAAAACTGTCGCGCATCGATTTTATTATTCCATTCCATATGGTTAAGTTTGCCTCCAACTGTGAAAAAAAAAATTCAGACCTCTGTAACGCGGCAAAGAAAACGATATTTTATTATAGTCTATTCCGAGTGGCAACAAACTTTTTATCAATTAAGCTTTAGTTCTTATTGTAGGTACTTAAACGTCCGGGGTCGCGGGAAAGTCCGAAAGGGATACCGTGGCCCCTAGCAACGTACAGGCAACTGAATGAACACGGGTGGGTTTTAGCCAGTAAGAGTCTGACACGCCCTCCCGCTCCGACCAGAGCGGGAGAAGTTATTTGATAATTTCCCACCCACAAAAAAAAAGGTACTTAAATGTCTTGAAGCCCAAATTTTTTTTTTTTTACTATTGTTGGTCCTGGTTTATCCTGGGTTCGATTCTCGGGTCGGACAAAGTGTTATTGGGTTTTTCCATATGGAATGACTCGGAAGCAGCCCGGAGTCTGGGTCTGTGCCCGGTTGATGGCAATAGGCTTCGCCGCCTTTAAATGAGATCTAAACATAACTGGCGAAATGTGGGTGTACTAACTATAGGTACCTCTGCCTAACCCTTCTAAAGAAAAAGCCAAGAAAGCTATGCATAGCCATAGCGAGAGCAAAAGCCCAGGACAAGTTTTATGATACACTGAATAGTCAAGCTGGCTAAAAAAAACTATACCGGCTTGCTAGAGCTAGTGAGAGAAAAGCGAGGAATGTTTGTCATATAAAATGTATATGGAATTAAATTTGAATATTTCTTTCGGATGAAGAGAAAATTAAGGATCGGTGGAAAGGCTATTTCGACGATGAATGAGGAGAATGACAGGAGTGGCGAGCTGGAGAATAAGCACGCCATTCCTGTCATTCTCCTCATCCATCTATTCCAATTTAATTCCTTATACATTTTATATGAAAAACATCCCTCGCTTTTCTCTCACTAGCTCTAGCAAGCCGGTATAGATTTTTTTTGCCAGCTTGACTATCCAGTGTATCATAATACTTGTCCTGGGCTTTTGCTCTCGCGATGGCTATGCACAGCTTTCTTGGCTCTTTCTTTAAAGCATCATACTCACTCTTTTTTCTGCTTTCAAACAAACATTCTCATCTTCAACACTGCCATTCTTTGAACTTTATCTTTTTATCCTGCAACGTATTGTGTATTTCTTTCGACCACCACCATGAGCTATCGTACCCTTTCCCTCTTTTTTTAAAATATCTTTCGCTGTACTACCCCGCTAGTTCATTCCAACATTCATTTACAATTCGATCATTCCTGTATATCTATCATTTTATCCACCACTCGCTCTTTAAATTTCTTCGCAGAATCATTCTTCTCCAGCATATGCCATTTTATTTTAGGGGGGTCGGTCTATTTATATTTATTGAGCTTTATTTTTACGACCATTTCCATAATTATGAATCTGTGCTGTGAGACTAAATCTTCTCCCGTGCTCCCGGGAGAAGATTGCAGTCTTTGATGTGTTTTAAGTTGTAGCGTCGTATTAGGAAGTAATTTGCGTCTTGGGATTGCCACTTTTGTACGTAATTAGGTCGCCATCGTTCTTTTGGAAACAAGTGATGGCTACTGCCATGTTAAATGCTGTACCGGATTGCAGCAATGTATCTCCTCATTATTTAGATTACCACATCCCCATCCTCTATTCACTCTTTCATAAACCCTTTTCACTCTTCCCACATGTCGTTACATTCACCTCCAACTATCAAAGTCCTCCCAAAACTTTTCTTTCACCCTTTAGACACATCCTGCACTATACCTGCGGTGCTACACACTAATTACATTCAGTATAAGATTTTCTAACAACTTTTACAACTATGAATCTATCATTAATAATTTTTATCTCCATCACGCCTTCTTTCAAATCACTGTCTAACACTATGCCCACGCCATTTCTTTTCCCGTCACTTCCACAGTAGAAAAACTTGTGTCCTTCACCAATTTCCCTCGCTTTCGTTCCCTTTCATTTTGTTTCTTGCAAATACCTTCTTCTGGCTCTTCCAGTCATCGTCCCAACATTCCAACTTGCATACCTCAATCTCTATTCCCGAGCTCGCTTCTTACGTTGCCCCTGCCCGGAGGTGCTACAACCTTTGTCCACTTCCTGCAAACGCCAAGTGCTACCCCTGCGCGCCGCCTGTGGGGTATCTACGCCTATCACACATCATATCGTTTTTACTCATCATATTGCTTAGGGTTTTGGCACAGTTTTAAAGTCGGTCGCCAGGTTGTCACAAACCCTCCTTGGGAGTGTGATTGTTGATGGTTTACCCGCAATCGCGCGGGTGTCTCAAAAGTGCTTTATGGCATGCACTGGGTTTTGAGTTCCCTTTGTCGCCTCTTTCGACACCCAGCCACGAGATAAGATTGGGTGGTCTATTCTTTCTCTGATACCGATACGGATACACACGTAACCTGTTTTATTTATAGGGCTAATTACAAGACGTGTCTGTGAAGTATTGTTTATATTTTTTAGTGGGCGTTTGTGCCGTGGTTGGGTTTTAGTTTTTTACCATAATAACTATGAAACACAGTAGACCAACCGCTTGCGTTGCCTTCGACGAAGGCGCAGAAACACCAGAGGCAGTTTGCTTCGCGTCACCTGCTGCATTTGGTGACTGGTCCGTTTTCTAAAACCAAATATAAGTGGAAAATTTGGTCAAAATATGTCGTGATGGCCCTTTGGTTAAGAATTAAGAAGGAAAAACATCGTGAGGAAACCTGGACTTATAGCTACAGTCCGAAGTCGCCAACTCGTTTTGAGCGTTGTGATTAATGCTCATGCCTTCTCTGTATGAGAAGAAGGCCTGCAGAGGGGCAATAACAGGCTGGTATCTTTATTTTTATTGGTTAATTATAAACAACGTCGTAACTGCGCCTAATAGGTCGGGGAAATTAGATTTGAACCCTGCACTAAATCCTTACAGTGTTTTTTTCTTGAATCGTGTTTTTGAACTTAGCTCTTCAAATAATGTGAAAATTGAGGCAAAATAGTCAACAGGAAAATATGGATTATATAATGAAAAAAATTGGTAAAACTAATATATTATTTCAGAATTAAACATTTACCTCCACGGAAATTGAA
This sequence comes from Agrochola lota, assembly GCA_947364205.1. NCBI lineage: Eukaryota > Metazoa > Arthropoda > Insecta > Lepidoptera > Noctuidae > Agrochola > Agrochola lota. Next base: position 6,604,159 of record OX376223.1, on the reverse strand, counting down.
ATAAAATAAAATTACGTTTTTTTAAATTGTACTTCAAGCAAAAATGTTAACAGTGGTTTTTTTGTATTAAAACACCTTGTTAATTATTTGAATATGCTATCCAACAAAATTTTACATATTATATTAGCGCAAGATATAATTAAAAGTTTTTTTGCAATAGCGGAGCAGGCAAAAATGTAACAGAAAAAATTTAGTTTAGGTTTTATTTATAGGGTCTATCCGACCCAAATATAAGAAAATTAAACACATTAAAGCAAAATCTATCTATACCTATCTGAATGAATGAATGAAATGCACCGATCCCAGCGTGGTTTAACCAGACTCGATAAATCGAATGAACCCCAAGATTTGCACTAGCCCATGAAGCCTCATGTTTCATGGGACTACAAAGGCCATTGCATATCTAGGAGTAGACCGGGGGGCGCGGGTAATGGTAAGGAAGACGTGCCCTTAGGATAAGGAAGGATTTGAGAGCCATACCGGATATGCATCCTAGAGTAAGCATTGGAATAGTGGAGAGACGGGTGTTAGTTATCTATGGATGGGCATCTTTTTACGACGTCGCAGCCAGTTGGCTCAGTCAATCTTCGCCTGTGAATCCTTTGGCGGAGTTACGTTGCTTTTTAGGCTCTTTTCTATCTCCCTGCTGTGCTGTTTTAGACTTTACTGTTTTCTGTGTCTTCATCAAAGGACTCGCTGTCCGTTTCAGGTTTCTAGTACCTCTCGCTGGCCGTATTCTTGATATTGTATCGGTCTTCAGCCGTGTCCATGCAAAAGTTGATTTCCTTATCGAAGTGCGCCATGTCCTGTTTAAGATTGTCGTTCCATGTGTAATCCAATCAGCCTACTTTCTTGAATTTGGGCTTGTACTGTATTGCTGCATGTAACAGGTGAGGTTTGCCGCGTCTGTGAACGTCTGCGAGATAGCACATCCTGTAGTTCTTGATGAGTTTGGTTACTGTTTATTCCGTCTAAGATTTCGTGTATTTTCCTTAGTTTATTCCCGTTGTCCCCGTATGCCATATCCCCGTCACGGGGACAGCGGGACGTGATTTAATTTATTTCCCGTTGTCCCCATAACGTACATTTGGCTAACGGGGACAACGGGAAGTAAACCTTTTTTAAATCGAAACAGCTAGGTTAGGTTAGAACTGTGACCACACAACGCACGAGCCGAGCGAGCGAAGCGAGCGGTGCCGCGGCAGCGGCCGGCGAGTGCCAGAAACATATTTTTGAATGTAAAACCAAACCACGGGGACAACGGGAAGTATTATTAAATATTTAATTGAAGTACCGCTGTCCCCGTAGGACGGGGACACGGCGTACGGGGACAACGGGAATAAACGTTTTCCTTAGCTTGGTTTATTCCTAGCGTGGTTAATCAAGTCTGTCATGATAATTTTCTCATATCTTCTCGTCTTGGTCTGTTAGCTTTGGTGATTGTCGATACTTTCAAACCGTATATCATACAGGGTATGCTTACTATTCTAAACATGAGTCTGGCTGCTTGCCCGTCCATCCTTAAGTTTTCTATGAATGGTAGTAATGATGATTTTGATTTGTGTTTCTAGTGGCCTGTTCGCATCGTTTTCTAATTGTGCTTCTCCTGCTTAGTGTAGATGTTATGTATGTGCCTAGGTATTTAATTTCAATAATTGTAGGTAGATTTAATTCATTCATTGACACGTATGTCGCTTTCCGTGTAGTTATGGGGTCTCTAATTAGTATTTTTGTTTCGTTTATTTGGAGGCCGACACTAGCTATTAGGGGTTTACTAACTAATGATAATAACTAATGAAGATGAGGTCATCCGCGAATGATAGTACCAGAGGGAGTGAGATTTCACGATCTTGGTCTAGTTTGATTAGATGGGTTTCTTCCTCGAGTGCTCTAAGAACCTTATCCATGACCAGTGTAAAACGGCGAGAGGATAACGGGTACCTTGTTTGACTTCCTTTCCTTTGATGATCCACCTACTTTGCTGTCCACACCATTTATTGTGTGTTCGTTCGTTCATGCATACCTTGATTATCCTGTTGATTAACGTTTTTTGGTTTGATGTATTAAAATATTAAAATATATCGCAGTGCTTGGAGGTCGACATTGTCAAAAGCTTTTTCTATGCCCAGAGCGAGTACATAAATTATTTTTTTCTGCACGCCATTCTTCATCCAAACCCCATCTCAGCGTAAAAACGAGGTCATCTGTAGATCTGTTGTTTAAAAAGGCCGCTTGGTAGTTGCCCAATTCCTTTATTATTTCGTCAACATTTTTTTGTACGTAGGAGGCGTAGATTCTAAAACCCATATTGCAAACTGATATTCGACGATAATCGTTTGTCTTTTTAGGGTGTTTTTTTAATTTTTATTTGTCACCGCAATAGGTAAGTACCTGTTGCCTTTCTAGCCATGTGTCAGGTGCGTCATTTTCAGGTTTCCTGGGCAGCCGCTTTTCAAACTCCAGTTATGGTGCTCCATGGTATGTTGATACTTTTCACTGCTGAGTTGATTGCTATGTTTTTCAGTTTTTTGTTATGCATGCTTGGTATTTTGTTTTGGAGGATTTTTATTGAGAGCAGCATCGGTAGCATTGGTTGTGGTTGAAATCTTTGTTTTCAATTGTTGTCCGATTCTGTTGTGTCTCGTGTTTGGTGCTTTCAACTTTGTTTAAAATTCGACTTGTTTGAAGTTGTCCCCAGATTATTTTATGGTCGGAGGTGACCCTACCGGACCTAAGAAGTTTTCCTGTTGCCTGTGGCGTAATAATGTAATCCAATTGGGATTTCTGCGTGGCCGTAGATCATGTTATCCTGCATGATGATGTCCTTTTTGTTGTTTCTATTTGAAGTTTTTCCCTATTGGCTATAACCATTAACATTTTAGTAGTTAGAATATTAATGATGTAGATTTTGGTGACTCAGCCCTTTGCGTTGAGAGTTTAGTGTATCCTGTCTACCGATATAGGCGTTAAAGGCGCCTAGGATTAATAGAGTACATTTCCTTCGTTTTTGTCTAATCAAGTTTAATAGACCTGTGAATGATCTAGGTTGCTTTAGAGGTCGAGTTGTTGATGTGAGAGTTAATTATATAAAGAGGAGCAGATTTGACGCTTCCCCTATCAACTTTACTAGTGATTGACATCGCGTCAGTATCCTGCTTACTGTTTATTGTTTCGATTTGCGCATCGTTTCTGATTAAAATTGCAAATCCCCGGTGAGCTTTATCTGCAGTTCCCGATAGGTACCATTTTTAGTGGGTGGAAGTTTTACGTTCCTAAGTTCATCCCTGTTTCTTGTAGGCAGGCTACGTGAATACCCCTATTTGAAAGGTCCGCATCTGCTTTGTTTCTTTTTTTGTTTTCGTGTTTTTTTGTGTTTGTTATCATTTGTTTCTGAGAGAGCTTGCTGTTAGGAATAGTGTCTTGAATGTTATTCCTAAGTGCCAAGCAAATTCTGGCGTCGTCGCGGTTATCCGAAACATACGTAGCTAGGACTCGGCGTATTGACATATGGCCAAATGTTAACCCCATTAAGAGCTTTAGTTGATGGGCGATCGCACTAAACAGACAATTGCCATCCTTTTGCATGGCCGCTATTATTACCATTGTAACACTATTGTTTGGGACTCTGAACCCCTACGTGCAGATTTAGTTTAAAGACAGAGCCACAAAAGTTTGACAGGGTCATGCGTTGATTGAGATTTATTAGATACCCTCTGTTTTTCCATTGAAATATACCTTGTTATGCAGTTTTTGTTTTTGTTGAGTGGGCTTTAGGTTCATCACACATGTGCCTTTCTTCACAAAAACTCGGGTAAATTCTTCGACCGAAACACGACAAAAAAGAAGTTGCTTTAGACGCGACTTTTTTGGAAGGCAATGGAAATTGCCAGAATGTTACGCAATCTAAACCGACACTGTTATTTTTGTTAGAGTACATTCAATATAATTTTTATCTTAACGTTCTCCTTTTACTATATACTAAATATGTAGCTTAAAAGTAAGCGTTGGTTCAGTGCGTAGCATCAAACCTTTAAACTTCGCCAGTCACTACGCAACCGTAGATATGCGCTGACGATGTTGAAGCTTAATCTAACAAATAATCTACCGAACTTTGTCGCTGAATTTTGGCCTCGTAATCGAAATAAAGCCGGGAATTTAATTCAGTTCTCGTGATCGATACACTTACTAGAAACAATTCAAGGTGTAAGTCTTTTTGGTATCTGGATCTACCGTTGGAGTTAGCATTAAGCATGCGTTTGAACTATGGGAGTTTGATTTATTAACTGAGTGATTAGTAGAACGCCCTGAAATACAAGGAATGATCTCACCGGGTTTTTCTTATTACGACGTTTCTGGTTCCCTGGAAACCTTGGGCAGACGATAAGGCCTTCGGATGCCCTGGATCGCTCGCTCTGGATCAGGAACGCACTTAGGCCTAGCACACCTCACTTTTGCACTTAATGTAATTATTTGTAGACGTTTGAGTCAAAGCCACATTGAATAAACAAAACACTCGATGTTATTTTTATTTTTGACCGGCAAAAAAACGTTGGGTCTTGTTTCGGGCCCAAGCCATAAAAAAATGCAATAAAAACAGAGGCGCGGAGCGCTCGAGACGTCCTTCCGCAACGGCGTCCAGATGAACTCCGCAAAATCTATCTATACCTATCTATAAAAAAATTAAATTGTTTTAAAATGTTTAATTTTCTTTGAGTTAAGTGAGATAGAGCCTATATACATAAATTAAAGTTGAACTAAATTTAATTCTGTAACACTTTTGCCTGAACCGCTATTCGCGAGACCATCGCTTTTAAACAGGACATTGCCGCAGACTGTACTTATACTTTTGTAGGTAAAGCATAAATAAAATCGAGCCAAGCTCGAACTTTTGCGTGAAGGTATCTTTGTTACCTGCCCTTCATCTGTCTTCTTCTCTTTCTTTTTCGCAGCGCTGTTATCAATGACCTGTACCTATCATTTAACTTAAGTCACCAACCCCGGCTTCGCCTTTTTCCAACTATTTTGGAGCCCGCTTCCAGTCTAAGTAACTAAGTTACAGAGTAAAACGTAAGAAACAACCTGGGTAACCTGTCATTAAATAAAAGCAGGTATAGGCTATAATACTGAATGTTTGCCTAGTGAAGGTAGAAGACGGCAGACCAACAGCCAGATAGGTGGATGATATTCAGAAGACTTTCGGTAGGACCTGGTTGAGATTCGCACAGACCAAGAAAGCATAGCATAAAAGGAAAGAGGCCCATACTTAGCAGTCAGTGGGACAAGGCTGCAATGATGATGATAATCTTCTTCTTTTCGTGTGGTTAGAGACTAACCTGGTGTCAGAGTTTTAAAGCTGCCCATGGGCCTATGACTTGGCTAATGATGACGATGATGATAAAGTATTTAATACCATACCTGTGTAACAGGTTGGTCAACCACGATGCACTCCTGAATGTTCTTCAACATCAGATCTCGGTTGCGTTCGAACAGCCGTTGCGCGACTCGCAGAACCTCCCACATGCCAGGCCCACCAGTTACCGTTATCAGCTCAGACAACATTAGGGCTTGAGGCTCCTTGGAAGGAGAATCGATTAGTGAAGCTTTGTGGAAAAAAATGTATACCTCGGGATTACTATTTGGAGACTGCTATGTCTAGCAGTAGCCTACTACATGCTGATGATGATTTATCCGTAAATAGTTAAGTGGATGCGAGAGCGACTTAAACTTTGCTACTTAGATAAACTTTGATAATAATACAAAATGCCAGTTTACTTAAAAACTACTGCCGGGTGAAAAGATTTTTTTTAACATTTAAATGTTAAAAAAGTAGGCAAGTTCTTAATATTCCAATTTAAAAAAACATAACTAACCTACAATGACTTCAGATATTTGACTTGCTGTAAGTATTTAAATTTTTTCAGAAAGGCTAGGGATGTTGACAAAAAAAGTTTTTTGTCATAAAAAAATATTGGACACGTATTTTTTATATTTTTACGTAATTAAAATATTACGACAATACATTGAGTTAAAATGTAGCATGACGTTACTCTCCGATAGATTTTATACCGACTTATGACGTAGCGAGCCCCCACTCCCCAACTTTAATGCGTTTTATCTAAATCATTTTTTATTAATATGATAAAGCAAAATATACGTGTCTAATATTTTTTTATTATCTCTCTGACGGACCAAATATTTTTTTTTGTCCCCAGTCAACATCCCTATTCAATCCAGAACATAACGTTGTAGCTAATTGTTATAACAACGAAATATTTAAATCTTCCAAACTTAGCTTAATGACTTTTTGGTTAATTTTGTAGTAGGTATAGCAATGATACTCTAATGATTTATATCGTTATTTTAATGTAGATAGCTACTGCTATTTCGGCTATCGAAGTATTTGTGACTAGTATATTGGGTCCTGGAGTCATAATAAAGTAATGTATTATTGTTATTAGCGTAGGTATCGATGACGATAAGTATTAATAATACAATGTTACAGCTAACCGGATCTAGTGAATGAAACCAAATGCGGTCGTTTTTCATGACTTGCGCTAGAGTGTGTCCAGGCATGGCTGTTCTGTTGTGATCCATCGGCGCCTGGTCATAGCTGGTATACACGTGTCGTCTGTGGTGGAAATGTTCACATTTGAATATTTATTTGGTCATTGGCCATTTCTGGATAAGGATATGTCCAAAGTTCTGCACAATGAATACAAGTTTTATTGAAAACAGCAGTTGCCTACATTTTGTCGAGTTATGTTAACACTTTATAGCTTCTGCCCACGACTTCTGTGTTTTTTTTTAATATCGCGACCCACCCCGGCGCATCGCACTTCCCGTCCGCGCTGTTACGTTGTATTCGCATAGCGTTCTTTCTAGTTTTTTTTTTATTTCTCGGCTCCTCAGGGTCCTAACCTTCCTCGAGAATGGGAAATGTAAAAATCTAAATGTAAAAATATTTTTTCAAATCCGACGTAGTTCCAGATATAAGAGTGTTCAAACAAACAAACAAGCAAAAAAAGAAACTCTTCAGCATTATTATTAGTATAGATAAATATGTGGAGCAGATAGTTATATAGAATATTCTTTATTATGTACACCATAAAAATTACAGATATAAATGTAGAAATTTTACTTATCGCTAAAAGCTATCTTTTACAGACAATCTTTGGATGCAGCAGGTTTAGTTTCAAGATTTCATGGATGGTCCCGTAGTAGAAGTTGTTCATAATGATGAATAGGTACAAATATTAACACCTTCGCGTTTTCAGTTATTTCAATAAGGTACAATTAGTTTTTGCAGCTCAAACCTATAGCTGATTCCACCACACTCGATGCAAAGTTAGTCCCCAAGAAAAAGCAAATCGAGTCCAACGAAAATTCCACAACTCATTTAGAGCCACGTATACGGCTGCTTTTCCACCAGAGATGAGCGAGGATGCGTAGTTATGCATCCTCGCTCATCGCTGGTGGAAACGCAGCCTAACAATAGAAGAAGAAATTAACGATAGATGGAATGTGTGAAAATTGAGATGGCTACAAAGACCTACTGAGATGACGGTTAATAGTAATGTAACTTGCGACTAGTTATTGATGTGGTTGTGCTGATCCACTAACGTAAGCTATCGACAGCAATGTCGATTGTCGTATGAATTTATATTACTCTGGCTGATGGGATAAGGTTTCTAATTGATTGTGTAATACGTTCTGATTAAAAAATTGGAAGTGTGAGCGCGACCTTTTATTTATTGGATTTACTGATCTGCATGTGTAGTTGTGGCGAGGTAGTAGGGATGAAGTGGAGACATTGGGTTTTGATACATTTTCAACTACCGAGCATATCTCCTTCTTTCTTATATCTATGGTTGTAACTCACTCGCTAATAGACAGTACAGCATCCTTTGGCCGACAGTTCCACATAGACTTCAGGACCAGAGAGAGTGCCCATGCACTGCGCAAGTCGTGAAGCAAAGCGAGAAGGTATCTTTTTTTGTTCGTGTAAGATATGCGCGCGAACCAGTACTTGGTAGCCAAGAGATGCTTGCTGAAGGTGAGTGCGTCTTTCGAGCTGTCGAATTCCTCTGTGTATTGGAGATTAGGATTAAAATTCAGGCTGTATAAAAGCAAAAGTAGCACAAACCATATTTTGGAACAATCCCGTAAATAAATAAAGATTAAAAAATAATAGATTTTGGGAGCAATAATTGGAGATGAAATTTAAATTATTAAAACGATTTTGGAGTCTTAGAAGTTGAAATTAAGAGCGTTTATTCTGAAAGTGAGCAACGTCACAAATATATGTCAAATATTTCGCTGTTTTGATTAGTATTTGGCAATATTAGTGTATGGAAATAAGAAATGTGGGTAACAAGCGAACTAGAATATTAATAATAAATTGCATTTTTATCATTGAATTTAATGTTGTAGGTGTAAAAAAGGCATTTGGAAAGTTTCCAAATACTTTTTTCACATGTAAAACGAAATATTCGGCGTTATGACATTAATTATTGCATTTCATAATCAATATTTTAGTTCACTAGCTAGCCACATTTCATATTTCTATATATTGCCAAATTAATCAAACCAAGTAAATATTTGACAGCTCTTAAAGTATATAGCCTACCTATCTATGTATAAGTTTTCGGATGACTATTAGTCTTATAAATACCCTGTTATCATAACGTGTCTTGTAGTGCGATAACACTTGATAACAATGGCTAAATAATTATAAACATACCACAAGTCATATCAGCTAAAATCAAATCGTTGATTAGATGCACTTGTTTCGTTAACTCCGCAAACGAAGTCATTCTAACGCTTTGTTAAGTTCAAACCTATAAGTTCATTCATAAAATAAAAATATAGGCTGTAATATGCCTATTTACAAAAACTTTACTTTATTTCTTTTTTAGTTTTGGACAAAGACATAAAAGTCACCTTATGTCACTGTCACAATAATAAGTAGTTTTTTTTCACAATTATACAGGTCATCTTTCATTGCCAGTTGCCAGTGCATACCTATCCTACCTTATGCAACATATTGATTAACAAATAAAAAAAAATTGCATTAACAGGGTAAGCTAAAAAGAGTTGGCGTTCATAAATTGTGTTGTTGATTGAAAGCAATTCACGTGCGGCTGCAACAACAGGGTCAAGATTACGACGACCACTACGCAGTTCATATGCCTATGTATGATGTTCCAGTTACGAATGTCCGGCGGTGCTCTGTCGGTGCCTGTCAGTCAGAAGCTGCCATGACGCGGGTGGACACGCGGGTCCCATCACAAACTGTATCAGTCAAATCGAGTGCGAAAAGTGCCACTTTCTGTAGATTCATCTCAGTTGTTATTTTCGCGGCGTTCGTCGCTGTTGCATACTTCTTCATCAGAAGACCTTATGACTCGTTAGGCGATCCTTCTGATCAATATACTGTAAAAAACATTCCTAAAGTCTACACCCGGTTAGAAGGCGAGGTGGATCCTGAGGAGAGGGATGTGTTTCAAGGGTTCCGTACGTCTTTCCTGCCGCCTGAAGAGATAGTGCTTGCTCGGTCGAATGCAAATTCTAAACGGGAATATTACGAGGGTAATGTGACTAGTGATATTCTGATTTGGGGTTCTTCGGACAAGCAGCATGCGGAACCCACCAGGGTAAAACGATTGAGTCATTTTACGTTCACATCACAAGACTATGAGTAAGTTTTAATTGTTCTATTACAACTTTTCTTGTTAATCAAAAGGCCACCTTTGTTTTAGAATATAGGTACTACTGAGTTTCTTATAGTATACCTACCTGGTGAATTTAAGAGATTATACTACCAATTTTTAGCAAAGAAAGACCTCATCGGGTGCATAAAGACGAGGGTAGTGAGGGCAATGACGAAGACAATGATAGTGAAAGCGAAGCTGAAGAGGAATACGAGAATTCAGACGCTAGCGATCAGTATGACGACGAAGACAGAGATATTGAGAGGTAACTCCTTCTAACTTAAGGGAACTTAGGAGTACCGGTCTACTTTAATCATAAGTCATATATAAGCCTCTATTAAGTCCTTTACTATTTTTCCTTATTACCGAATGATAGTATAAATCGAATCTTTGTTGCAAGTGTTATACCAAACGCTTTTAAGATTTTTGGGTAGTATAGTTTGCGATGCCTGTTATACAACTGATTCTATATCTATTTCAACTGAATTCACTGACTATATTTCCGTAATTCTTCAGTTACACATTTCCATTCAAGACCATATGACAGCATAACCAATCTTATTGTGCCTATAATCTAACGATCGAAACTGAACTGTCCCATCGCGAAATATTATCTTTGTAATGAGCCAACAATTAACATTTTTGTAGCTTCTTATACACTGGCGGACTAAGGAAGGGTTGGCAGGCCGCCGGTCCAGGGGGGCCCCAAAACTTGAGAAATCATTTTTAATCAAATCCCAAACAAGATCAAATTATGTTCAGTAAGTAAAAGGTAGTTGGTAGTTGGGGCTGCCCTACGCATGCTAAACATAAATGTAGGGTGCAAAATTTTTCGCTCTTGCAACCTACATTCTCTTTTTTCTCAGACTTCTTTGCGTCTCAAACTAACTCTTATTTATGTACGAATGAACAGTCAAAAGAAAATCTTACCTATCTGGGGTGGAGTGCTAAAATTATCTTGCATCCTACATTTTCAAATTTTCTGTATAGGTTGTCAATGTAATTCCTATTTCTGTATAAATGTTCAAAATAAAATGATACTATGCAGGGTGCAAACATGTTCGAGCTCGCTTCGCTCGATCTACCACCCTCTATTCGTCTGATGATCTAGCTTTTCTATTGTCGACAAAGTATCTCCTACTTCTGTATCAATAGTCAAACGACAACCTAATTTTTTCGAGGCGGCGTGCTATTTCGACATTCATTCCTCGCAAAACGAAATGGGGCCCCTCATTTAGTTTTGCCGCCCCTGGCCCCCGATAGGCTTCGTCCGCCACTGTTCAGAAAAATTTAATGAACAGCAGTTCTCAGATTGAACTAAACTGACACGTGTCTGCCTTACAAGTTGTTCATATTACTGCTTAATTGAATAGCATAATTCGTCCGGAGACACACGTGGACAGAGGCCCATTAGATGACGTGGTGGAGCAGGTCCGTGGCCAGCCTGAACTGGAAGAGGCCGAGATGATCTCCTCCGCACACATATACAAACCATCCAAGTCTTACGCAGGTATTCATTCAAGAAGCAGTTTACATTTAAACATACTAGCGACCCGCCCGCTTTGGATGGGTGACATGTCAAAAGATCGAGATTTCTTGCTATATATAAGTTAAATATTAATGTATTATACATATATGTTGCAGGCAATTTGTATGATTCTGCTTTTTACAAATGGCGTCGCGCGTCGGCCGTTTACAAACGCTCGAACTTAACGAGCAAAATTTTTATTTATACTTAACAGTTTATGTCCACACGTTATAAATAGACGAGAAGAAAGGAACAGAAAAAAACGTACAAAGGTGATGCTGATGGTGATGCAATGTTAATTGCCTTGTCACTTTATAATATGCTACAACATTTAATGGACAATTCAAACACCGCCATCGTATTTAGTTATCCGGTGCGTAAAAAACGCTAAAGTGTCCATGGAATCTGGTGCTCGGAGGACTCCTGCGGAATATTTTTGGTACAAAAACTGTCGAAAAACTGTGAAATGCAACAAACCATTTACAATTTAACGCATTATGTTTCGACAGTTTATAATCTAACGGAAATAATACCGACAAATTGTGAACTGGTGTCAAACTTGCTTGCAACGTAACGCACCTTGCGCTACTACTGCCTAAATAGCCTGCCTAGGTGCGAGCAACTTGGAATTAGCGCTCGCCGCGCTGCTGCGGCACAGCTCGTTTCGCTCGCTCGGCTGGAGCGCGGTTGGCACAGTTCTAACCTATCCTAACCCATTTCACCCAGTTCTGAATGTTTCGACAGTTTATAATACATATAACGGAAATAATGCCCATAGATTATAAACTAAAGGTTCTCACAATTGTACGTTGACATAATAGGTACCTGATTCCTGTAATAAAGTCTAATGTGTCCAACCTGTGTTATATGATGAAGATGGTTACCCTACAATAACAATCAAAGTCAAAATTATAAAAAATGATCTGGTCGCCAATTTACCTTCGGCATATTTCATGACTGCAAGCGTTTGTAAACGCACGGCGCCGTTCGTTTAATGAGGAATAATACAATCTGCCTGCAACATACACATTAACCTTCCGGAATAAATGTTCTAAATTATGCTGAAAACAGTATACAAATTCATCGTGTAGTTTGAAAATCTCAGCGATCACACAGTCAGACATGAAAAGTCACTTTATTTTGTACCAACTAAACTCCCCGTCGCGAGAAGCTATACATTTTGTAAATAACGAACTTCTACTAAGTTACGTGCGAAAATTCAATCAACTCAAAGTAACATACGTGTAATACGAAACTAAAGCGCTGTCGTCTAATGTTTTGTGGAACTGGAACTCAGACGCTTTCGGTAGGTACTACAAAACATTAGACGACAGCGCTTTATATCGCTAAAATATAACCCCACCAAGTTAAATTGCTTGTTAGTTTCGTATTACACGTACGTATATATATATATACACTTTGACTTGATTGAATTTGGGATTATTTGTTTCGCTACGTTACTTAGTAGAAGTTCTATGTTTATAAAATGTATAGCTTCTCGTGACGGGGACTTTAGATTACCAACTGATTATAAAATATTTGTAAAGTAGAATCGTTTTGGCAGTAGCTTCCATAGGAATTAAGGAGGCATGAGACCAATAACCAAACATAGCTAGAAAATTAGACCTAAGTAGTAGTACTTTTATTATTTATTTAATACTTCAAGCACAGAAATTTACAGAGGCGGACTTAATGCCATAGCATTTTGGCATTTTCTACCAGTCAACCTTTGGGCGATGAAGATACAAACAGTGGCAGCAATTACGAAAAATTGAGGAATAAATTGTAGATTGTTTGCCTAGGGAGCAAATTAGGTACTATTTTAAAGGCGAGAGTGTTTCTTTGAATCCAGAGCGCAGTTAAGGATTGAGCACATGAGCAATCAGTTAATTCCTAGTTCCTTGTCACTCACAGGTAATTCTAGAGCCATTAAATAATTCTCCTATCCATTGTGTGATAGAGACCTAATTCAATTCGATAATAGTTTGCACGTTGTGTCACGAATTATCCAATTGACTCTTGTCAAAAACGAGCCAAGGTTAGTTGTACGACAACTTGCAAGTCCTACACAATCAAGGTACCTAATAGTACTTTGATTGTGTGTAGGACCAAATTTGAACATCCCAAGTTCAGACAAATTTAACCCAACTATTTCCATTCAGGTATTCATGCATTCTGGAAGGGTCAAGGTGACAGAGATCAAATCAGAACTACACAAGCAAATATAATGAAACAATACATGGATGCTGAAGCAGATCCGTGTCACGACTTTTATCAGTATGCCTGTGGGAACTGGCCTGCGCTCAACCCTATCCCAGCTGATAAAGCAGGGTTTGTTATTGCCGTTTTAATATACTGTTGTATATTCAAGAAACAAGCAAAATAATAACACGTCCGTCCTTTTTAGATACGACACCTTTGAAATGCTCCGTGAAAACTTAGACACTGTCTTAAAAGAATTATTAGAATTTAAAACTAAGGATAAAATACCCTGCAGGTATCCAGGATCTAATTTAGATTTAGAAGAAAATTTCTTACTGACGATGAAGCTTCCGCCCAGGGAGTCCACGGCGCCGTTTAACTCTGAAGTTTTGACCACACCGGAATCTCATTCAAAAGATTTATTGAATAATACCGCAGCTGAAGAATACAACTATAATACTAACGATAAGGAAAAAACGCAAATAGTATACCGCATTCGTAGATATTTAGACAAAAAATCAAAACAAGTAATGAAACCAATATCTAAATTCAAAACGAAATTTCAAAAGTACTTCTCTCGTAATCATAAACTTAAAAAAGAAAGAGTGAAAAGATCCGACGCAGCACCTATAAATAAAGTATTTCGAAGAAAGTTTATAATTAAGTCTAAACAAATACGAAATGTTAGAAGATTAATGGCATATAGTGCAAAACATAAAAGACGAAGAGAAACCACATTATTAGAGGGAAAAAAGACACCACTATCAACAGCAACGTCAGTTGAAACTAAGACTATCAAAGTTCTTTCGGCGGACGATCCCGCAAACGGTGATGCTGCTCTGAAAGCAAGATTCCTCTTCAAATCTTGTATGAATTATGGTATCCTAGAAAAGCGTGCACATAAACCCCTGGTGGATTTATTAGATCTTCTCGGTGGCTGGCCGATCCTTAAGCCTGACTGGAATTCCAACGATTTCGACTGGCTGGAATTAATGGCGAAACTGAGGTTATACAATAACGACATACTTATATCAGAATGGGTTGGACCTGATATTAAAAATTCTGATGAATTCGTAATTCAGTTTGATCAAACGAGCTTGGGTAGCGTCATTTTTACTGTTTATATATATATTACTGTTTATACTATATTATTAAACTTATTTACTACCTACTTCGTTTATGAATGTATACGTGTATTTGCAGGATTACCAACACGGGATTATTTCTTACAAGAATCGAATAAAGTGTACTTGACCGCTTATAAAAATTACTTAATCAAAATTGCAATATTACTAGGTGGTGACGCTAACCACGTTAAAAGAAGTGCAGACGATCTGATTGAATTTGAAATAAAGTAAGATCCATATTATTGTTAACTTTCATCCCAAAGTATTTATAAATTATAAACATTTGAAATAAAATTCGTAGAGAAAGTGTCACTCATTGTTATAAACGATGTCGATCATTCCATAATTTCACGAAAAGATATCAGTCTTCTCAAAAATTCCAGACTAGCAAAAATCACATCAGCGCCAGAAGACAGAAGGAATGTATCGGAATTGTACCGAAGGATGCCACTAGGGAAGCTAGAGGAGCTGGTGCCAGAGGTGAAGTGGAGACGATACCTTTGTATCGTGATGAACAGGACCGTGCACCATAATGAAACTGTTGTACTGTTTGCTCTTTGTTACGTTAGGGTAAGTAGCCCTCTACTGTTACATGATTTAATCCTTTCCCAGTTCAGGGACCTACACTATAGCTCACGGCGGCGATTGTCAACTATTGCGACTACTTCGCGAACAGTGAAATTTTTATAGTGATTCACGAAATCTAAATAAGCAGGTGCAAGATTTTTTTCCGAATCTCTTTAACTTTATTATAATTTGAGAAATTATTGCAACTAGGTTGATTTTGACCCAGACTAAAGAATAACCTCAATACCTACTTACTAAAGCAATAATAAATTTCGCAAAGTCAAAAGAGATTAAACGTAAGACAAATCATACATTTCTTTAACTATAGATATACATATAGTGCCTACTGCCTACTGTGTTTAACATATAGATAAACACAGTATGTACATACTGTGTTTTCATTGGCAGCATTTAGTCCAATTGATACATGACACTGACCCGAGCATTTTGGCAAATTACCTGCTCTGGAGATTCGTGAGGCACCGGGTCAACAACCTTGATGACAGATTCCAATCTGCCAAACAACAGTGAGTAATATTTATTGTTAACCTTACTACTGTAAATCTTTTAATTGCCAAGATTAATGATTGTTATTTTAATTAAGTCTATTGGACAACCAATCGTTTTTACTGCATAATTAGTAAGTGTTTTGTACATTTTCCAGGTTCTACTTCATTCTATTCGGCCGGGAGCAAGCACCTCCAAGATGGAAGAACTGTGTGTCTCAGGTAAACTCCAACATGGGAATGGCATTAGGCTCTATGTTCGTCAGGAAATACTTCGACGAAATGAGCAAAAATGATACATTGTACATGACAAGAGAGATCCAGCAGTCATTCAGAGAACTGCTCCATATGACTGATTGGATCGATGATAAGACAAAAAAACTGGCAGGACATAAAGTAGACGCAATGATGCTGAGAATAGGGTATCCCGATTTCATACTGAATAAAAAAGAGTTGGACGATAGATATAAAGAAGTGAAAATACACCCAGACAAATATTTCGAGAACATTCTGAATATACTGCAACATTTAACGAAGATGGAGCAATCGCGGTAAGTAACAAATCAAGTAAAATTAAACAAAGTAAAGTGCAGAAAGTGTACCTACTGCAGTTTGGTATAAAATGTCTGGCTTATGTAACATGTTATCTACTCGTTCAGTGAGGCAACTCATCTCTAAACCAGTAGGTAATGTAGGTAACCAAGTAATCAGATATGAGCTTGTGTTAGTAATACGGCGTATCGTATATGTACACTTGTATATTTATTACGACAAATTGTCTCATTCTGATGCCGCTATTACGAAATGTTAAAGTTTTCATTGCTTCGTTGAGAAAAAGGAATGACTCGTATAGCTCCATCTTTCTCTTGAACTGGAACAATTATGGCTATTATAATACAGCCTCTGCTTTAACGTCAGTGTCGTCAAGGGTGTGAAACGGCGTTTATTTTTATTATTATTTTTATTTAATTAACAAGTAACAAGAGTCAATATGTTAGTAACAATATTTCATAACAACTATGTTAGTAAACTTGACCTACACACTTAACAAATCCCTGCTACAAGCTCAAAATAGATGTGGAAAGCTTGCAGCAGCGATTCACACACAAACAGTCGAACCAGTCTGCTCGCGATAGACTGGACTGTTTGTGTACACACTGCAGTATATTTGTTGGGGATGGCCCGCACCCGGCGCTCCAGCGAAGCGCATTTTATTCGTATCATAACGTAGAAGCAACCGACACGAGAATCAGCAAACATCCCACATGCGCTGCAGAAGCGGAACAGCCCCATCGATATCTGGAACGTATTGTTATATTGAACGCGAAGGGCGCTGTACGATTTTTGAATGTTATCTTCCGACAGGCTGCACGTGTAAAATGAGGTGCAATATGCACGAAATAAGGTTATTTTCACTACTCTAGAACAACGTGCAAACCTGCGAGCGATCATATAAGCTCTCACCGACAGCGCCCTCCTGGCTTGGTGACATATTTTTACCTGAATGCCATCTCTAGAGCCCACTGTTATATTAACCTCTAAAGGGGAATCCTTGTTAGGCATCTCCTTAGTCCCACGGCAGGACAAAGGCCTGTCCGTAGCAGTTATAAAATCTATTCCCCTTACTCTTACATTACCTTTCCTTACCGTTGTTCCAATTGTTGGTACCCTGATTCCCTGAATATGAATGGTTTTGTAAATAAGCTTTGTTAAATTTTGTTGAACAATAAACCATATTTCATCCATCCATCCATACATTCATCTATTCATTTCGTTTCAGTATCGGCCAGCCAGTCAACAAGACACTATGGAACACTGCTCCAGCTGTGGTCAATGCATACTACAGTCGCAACAAAAACCAGATTATGTTCCCTGCAGGAATCCTGCAGCCTCCATTCTATCACAGACACTTCCCCAGGTCTCTGAACTATGGCGGCATTGGAGTTGTTATAGGTAAAGTACTTTTTTTTATTTTCTGGCTCATTAATGTGCACCTTGCGTGGCACTGGATGAGCTGCAGGGTTTGTTTGCCTGCAGCTCTGTTTTCATAGAAAACAACTTAAGACCTGCACATACAATGTTTAAAGAAATATCTTGCGTTTGCGCAAGTAAACTGGGCAGACAAAAAAAACAGGCAAAAAGGTATGTTTTAATTGGTTTTGAAAACTTATGATTTCTTTCTCCATTCTCAATTTTCCCATTTTTTCTCCAATCTATAACATAATTTCTCATTCGTCCTTATTTTGCAGGTCATGAGATAACCCACGGCTTCGACGATAAAGGCCGTCTGTTTGACTGCGACGGCAACCTTCACCGCTGGTGGTCAGACTCCGCGATAGAGGCCTTCCATCGTCGTGCACAGTGCCTGATCGATCAGTACGGACGATATGTAGTGCCCGAGGTCAATATGAAACTGGATGGTGTTAATACTCAGGTGTGTTTGAATTTATAACTTTATCTAACGAGAGTATAGCGCTACAAGGTTCTTTTGGCGTGTGGCCAGAATCGGAACGCCGCCATCTTGTTTTTCAATACTTTTCACCAAATAATTGTTCACAAATGTTTACGCGCTCGAATAATGTTGCCAGGAGGGCTCTGTTGGCCCTCCTGGCAACATTATTCGAGCGCCAAAAGATCTTTGTAGCAGTGTAATATTTAACTTTTATGCAACGAGTGACATTTTACAGGTTAAGAAATGTTGTCTCATCTAAATTTGTAGGCACTTTGAGTCAATACTCAATTCTTTATTGCATTCCACAATGTATGTGCTTAGGTGGTAAACATTTGCTTGAGGAACAATCTTGGACCCTGTCGGCACAGCAAAAGAAAGACTTCAAAGAAGTTTTTTCTAAGCAGTTCAGAATTTCCATGGTCTAGTGGTTGGAGGCCGACTGCTTACCATGGAGCCATGGGTCTCCAGGTCGGACAAAGTTATAAAGATTTTTCATTAGGAATTTCTCAGTATAATAGCAGCCTGCAGTCTGAATTCGGTGATAGCAGTAAGCTCGCCCCCTGTTATAGCTCTAGTAGAAAGTTCTTTTGGCGCGTGGCCAAATACATTTAATTTTCACAAATCAGTATTTACAGTAGTATATACTATACCGATGGTATTTACCGACAGCGCCTTCCTGTCAATGTCATTAGAGCGCCGAAGAAGAGACTTAAACCTAACTGCCGTAATGTGGGATTACTATACACCTCTCATTCTCTGTTTAAGAGCGTTTATTTTAAAAGTTGGCAACTTCGCAAATAGCTGTCAAATATTTACTTGTTTTAATTAATTTGGCAATATTACTGTATGGAAATAGGAAACATAGCTAACTAGTGAACTAAAATATTGATGATGATGATGTAAATCAAAACAACGAGATATTTGACAGCTATTTGCGACGTTGCCAACTTTCGGACTGCACGCTCTTAACACTTCGGGAAATACAGATATGATGTTATGTTAACCTTCTCATCTTCAGGGCGAGAATATAGCAGACAACGGAGGCGTGAAGCAGGCGTTCCGCGCGTACCTGCACTGGGTTCAACGACACGGAGTCAAAGGCGAGACGCTGCCTGGACTCAACCATACTCACACGCAGCTGTTCTTCCTCAACTTTGCACAGGTGAACCTAGACTTACATACACATAGGCCGTTGCCGGCCTTGTCAACGCCTGTTAAAAAATATACTTCTTAGTTTTTGATAATAATATGTAGCTATAATGCCTATCTGTAAACGTTTTTAAAGGACAAATAATTAGATCTCAATTTGGATGTTCACTGAGGTTATATCAATAAAAATGCAAGAATCAAGAAGAATCCAAGAACCAAACTAAGAACACCAACCCAAGAATACATAAGAACTCAAGTCAGAATTCTGACTTTAATTACTGTCGAAATAATGAGTTAAGATAACATTTTAATGAGTATACTATAAGCATTGGGTAAAAACAGACCCTGCAATTATAGACTTAGGACGGATAAATAAATTAAAATTGTTATTTCCAGGTGTGGTGCGGCGCGATGCGTCCAGAAGCAATGCGCAACAAGCTAAAGACGGCCGTACACTCACCGGGACGGTTCCGCGTCATCGGTACACTCTCCAACTCGCACGACTTTGCACGGGAGTTCCAGTGCCCGCCCGGTACACCCATGAACCCAACACACAAGTGCACTGTTTGGTAATACAGTCATAGTCTTCGTAAAAGTTGCTGTATAAAACACGCCCAAGCCGGGGCGTAACCGAACGACAAACTGCTACGCCCCGTAAGTCGTAACACAATTGCTACGATATTATGCCCTTGCTGCTACGAGTGCTACCAAATTAAACAGTCTCGGAAAGAGGGTTACGTGCGCAACGTGGAGTTCTCCTAAGTAATTTCTAAACTACCCTCCACTAATTTTATTGAAGTGAGTTTACACTTCAATAAAATTAGTGGAGGGTAGTTTAAAAAAAGTGTAAACTTCTTTCTGCGCGTTGAGCTATTTTTGGTATGGGGTAAACTTATGCATTCGCGTCACTGCGCGCCGTAGTTCTACGAGTACAACATCAAATATAGATGGCGCTAATACCAGTTTTAAGTTTGCACTTCTTTCGGCAGTCCCCATGCCTTGTTAGGTTAGGTTATTTTTCAATAGCATGTGGAATCAAGTATTAATCTATACATATTATAAAACAAAGTCACTTCTCGCGTTGGTCTGTATGTCCGCGTTGTTCTTCTAAACCACGCAACAGACTTTGATGACATTTTCACCATCGTTATCAGAATTTATTCCGGAAGGTTTATGTGTACCATACGTTGATATTAAAGTTACGTTTACCTAAGAAATCTCAATGTTTTGTCAAGTCGTGAAACCCGTGCGAAGCAGGAACGGGTCGCTAGTTTAATATAGGTAATTAATTGTGAATTTTTTGCTTTCATTGTCTAGTCGGTGACTCAGGGACAAATGCAAATGATGATAACCCATTTGCCTATTCATGTAGGTATTTAATCTAAATTACAATATTTTTATCTTAATAATTATACACACTTTAGATAAAAGTTATGTTCAGTCATTGTCTCGAAATTAAATATGATGCCATATATTTTTCAAATCACTAACATAAACAATTCATTCAAGTCATGACGTGTTGAACCATTAAACAAAACATAAATATCAATGACTTTGATAAACAACTTTAAACTTTAAGCTACTATAAAGTGGTTTTTTGAACAAACAGTTTTCGATTTGTGCCTTCGTTTTTCAGAGAGCTGGACTCAGCTGAATGTTAATCTTGAGTTTTTTTTTAATCAATAATCAATACCTTAAGACCTTGTCACTCACTTAATCACTAAATGGTTATTTATGAATAGGTAGTGTGTAAGACAATCCATGAACCCAAAGAATATCGATCGTATATACAATGTGGAGACAACAATACTACAATAAATGAAAACACTGGCAATTCTGATGCATAAAGCCTCGGTATTCACGGTATAACAATAACCGGTGTCGCACCGCGCTAGTCTGCACGAAGCTTAAAAGAGTATTTAGTATTTTATTTCAAATTAATCCGAGACCGTTCACTATATGTAACTTGCCCCTTGCAGTCATGTTGGCACCATTGCTTGTCAAGCTTAGTTTCAATATTTTTAGAGTTCAAAATGGCGACTGATGGAACAGTACTACCAATCGCGTCACGGGTCAAGTTAGAATGTACGCACTGTAGCGTCGAATTTTAAAAAAACTGTTTTTTCCAACAAACGAAATAGAAGAAATAAGTGATGGGCCGGACGACTATGGATTTTGCCAATCTTTGACTAACTATAGTAAATAAACTATTGCATATTATATATTTTTTAATTTTCGTTTGCTGTCTGAGAAACGGCATGTGATCAGTTAAAATTTATGGTCGTCTCCATCTTGTATTTGTAACGGCGAGAAATAGTAAGTCGATTGTGATGTTAATATTTTTTGTCATTTGTATTTTTTGTTACTAAAGTTTAGTATTAATTTTATTTTAGTAGTTGTACATTTTCTAGTTCAGTATTTATTTGTAAGCGCTTTTATGAAAATAGGTTGTCGTATTTGGATTAAAGAGTTTTATGTAACAGTTTTGTTTTCTTAACCTATCAATGAAATTAAACACAATTAATTATAAAATTATCCTAGCTAGCAAAACCCGCGGCGTCCCAGACCTGATGGATAGACAGGACAAAACAACAAAAAAAATTGGCAATAACCGGGTAGCGAAAATATGTTTTTTTTTTGTTTGGATATCAAAATCCGTCACGTATGTGAAGTTTACACACAAAAAAAGAGTGCATTAACTGATATTAATACATTTAAAACTATCATGTTTTGGTATCGATACCCGCCGACAACCGTGCTTATTTAATAATTTAATTAATTTGATCCTCTATTTGTCTTATCAATGGACCACCAGTTAAAGAGGTGAGCAAAAAAATATAGTACTACACTGTATTTGATTCTAAACCGTGACTTACTCGTAGGAATTTTCTTATTAAACAAATGAAGAAAAGTGCATGGGAATAACACTTGAATCCCAAGACATCACGTTTAGTGGCCTCCTCTGTGACCAAGAGCCTATCGAGGTGTACCTAATAACAGTTAGACCGCTTTAGGCGACTTTAGCAGCGCGACAGTCGCTCGAAAGACGCGCGACCGTCGCCCAGTCAGAATTTCTTAGTATAAACAAAAGCGCAAACGGCACGGCCGCCGCGTCCACAGTCGGTGATTAACCAGTGTTGCAAGTGTCGGAATACAACCTCAGTGCACAATGAGCGAGTTCGACACCGAAAGATTTATTATTGAAATTGAAACCCCGTCAGAGTCCATTTTTGAAATGAAGTGCGCAACACTGATCCCACTGACCACTCGCCACACTCGCCACACTGACCGCGGTTTGGATCAGTGTGGCACTGATCCAAACCGCGGTGCGGCCGCCGCGTTGCTGTCGCGCGGCTGTTCTTATAATGTGAAGGCATCTGCTTCTGCAGCGCTACTATCGCGCTGCTAACGTCCTAATGTAAGTGGCCTTATTATTTTGTTGTATTTAATATCTATAGCGGTGTTAATCACAAATTTATAATGAGTATAATAATCGTTTATTTCTGAAAAGAGAAGCGATGAATAGCCATATTGTAAGCAATACATTTCCAGTAATCTATCTGCACGCGTAGCACGAGCACCGTTTTGCTGACGGAAGAGTTGACAAAAGTGACGTTCCGTGTAGACAATACGACGGCACCAAAGTAGAAGGACTCAACTGCGCTTTTTACGAAATTCACTCTTTTACATAAATTGACTCAGAATTCTTTGGATTTTTTTTTTGGTTGTTTGTAAATTTTTACTGATATTAAGTCACGTATATAAAGACAACTGCAACAATTTTTCTCAAAGTGTCGAAGTACCGTATTATGGAACAAAAAAATATTACAGTAATATTGGCCTTAAACATTTCCTTGGTAATGCCCTATTAACTAAATGATGTAAAATAGAAGATGATATCTTTGTTCTTCTATTAATTATCACAGTTCTACGTTCAAAACGCTCTCCTGTGAAATCATGATTTTGTAGATAACCGTTTATACTTTGTGGCCTCGAGTAGAAAGTATTCTACTGTCTTTAGCATGGCGATTACAAAATCAAATTGTCTTCACTACCTTAGACAACTGTTAGTTGTCAGTGTGATTTTGACAGTTTGGGAAAGAAAACTTTCTTCTGCAATAGTCTACATAGTAAAGGACCTAGACAAAGATCGATAAAAACGAAAGACAAAATTACAGATTGTAGAAGGATTTCTACGGTGCGATGTCAAAAATGGAGAAACGAAATGTCACTTTGTATAGAAAAGCTGTGTCTATCCTTCGTAGAAATAGAAAGCGTCATGCTATGCATGCTGACTTATATACTAATAAAGCGGCGAAGAAGTTGCTGCTAAACATAAAAAGAACACGAAAATGACCTTTATTGTTTATTACTTCATCAACAAGTATCATTCAAAAAAAGTTCATCTAAATTAAACATAATAGAACAAAATACGAAAATTTATTTCATACAATAGCAACAGTATAAACAGGTATTAAGACGAGGAACGACCGAAGCCATTAAGAACCCCTAATAGTTGCTCACTAACATGCCTATATAAATATCAATAAGCAACTTTTAGTTGCCCGTTTGTTTAAATAAAGAAAAAAAACTCTGTATAAATTAAAAAAGGATGACACAACACTAATCCAATCCATACAAAATTTTGCCTATACTGAAGAATGAACTAAGTAAATGCCGCATATATTTAAGTAGATAGGTACGGTATTTACTTTCTTCATTCTTCTTTAGTAATTCATAAATTAAGTGCTGATGAATCATGTGCTCTTGCTAATAAACATAGTTGCGTACTTCGATGCTTTGCACGTCGTCATTACTCCAAAGAGTTTGGACTTCGTACTCCGAGTCATGAGACATGATACCGTGTTGGCGTCGCTCCCACCGCGCGCGCACCAGACGGGCGATCTCGAGCCACAGACGCGCCTCCAACACTGTGGCAAAGCAACACAATGTATTACATGGTAGGAAAAATAATATCAATTTCTCAGTAGCAGCCTGGAGTCTAGATTTGTGCCCAGTTGATGACAATAATTGTCTCGCCCCTTATAACATGGGACTTCAAAATAACGGGCGAAATATGGGTGTACCATAGTCGGACTTCTGCCTAACCCTTCGCGAAATGCCAGCGTAATGTCGTGCTATCATCATCTTCTTGACCAATTTATTAGTAGTAGGCACAGTATTTCTTTTCTAGCTAGCCGTCTTCTCTGGATTCACTTCCTTCATGCACAATAAAACCTATAAACTCCTTGTAAAGCAACTCGTCCGGAGAAGTACTACTGCTATACTTATTTCTACCACCATGCAATAATCCTGTGATTCGATTTGAAGGGTATGCATATGCTATTACAGGGAAATGAGCCATTTCACCTTTATTTATGGGACGGCAACGTATTTGCGGCGCCTCAGGGTGACTATAGGCGGCGGATATCTACATTTTTTTTAGCCTTTTATTATGATACCCCACATGATCTTGGGACAATATTTTTTTTTTACTTTGCTTAATGCCGTCTAATATCCGCCAGTTTGATATGATAAAAACAAAACTTAGCCGCGCCCTAAACACCTCATGTACTACAAACTATCTGGCTGTCAGGATGCGTCGAGCATAAAGAATTCCACATACAAAGATACGTCTACTGTACTGTCTTTTCTGTAGCACAGTCGGGTAAAAAGAACTTACGGAACAGGAAAGAGAAGGCGGTAAGGAACAGTGGGTTGATGTTGCCATTGACGACAGCCATGGTGTAGAGGAGGGCCCCAGCTGTAGGGGCCTGTCGCAGGAACAGGCCGCGCAGGGTCGCGCCCAGCCATGGCAGGAACAGGTACTCGCTTAATGGCGAACGCTGGAATGTACCAATTTACGATTAATTAAAAACAGAATAAGTATATGTAGGTCGACGACTGACGCAGGAGTAAAACTCATTAGTCACATTTTGGAGTGTCAGGATGCAATTGGCTTTTTCTGTGACGTCTCAAAAGCGTTTGACTGCGTTGACCACAAAACACTGATCTGTAAATTACACCACCACGGAATTCGTGGACAAATTGCTGATCTTGTTTTTTCCTATCTATCAAACAGGCAGCAAAAAGAAAACGTTAACGAGGCAACGTCCTCGGGGTCTCTAGTTAAGATGAGCCTCAAGGATCGATTCTTGGCCTAAAAAACAGAGTAAGTATATGTACACCTGTGCCCAACCCTGCGGGTAAAAAAAAGGGGTGATGTTAACAAACAGCATGCGGTCCTGGGTTTAATCTCCAGGACGGGCAATGTTAGTGGGGTTTTTCTGGTTTTTCCATGTGAAATTTCTCAGTTAGCAGCCCGGAGTCTGTTTTTTTGGCTTATTAGTGGCCTAGGATCACCCTTTAATAGTTAGAATTTAAACATAACTAGCGAAGTGTGGGTGTACCTAGTTAGTACCTACCTATGATAGACAATTACAGGAATGTCCATTCAATTGCAGGTCATTCTCAGTTTTAATTAGTAACTAAGTAACTATGTACTTAAATTTTCATTTAGATTGTAACAGCAAATCAATTTTCACTTAAAACCTTCCTCCCCCTTAAAACCTAGGCCAATACTATTACAATACCGTTTAAAAATGTTTATTACACAATTATATTTCTTATTAAGTCACAAATCTTTAATCAATGTATTCAGGTACATAATGGTCAATTATTTATGAATAAACACAACTACAGAAACAATAAAGAAGTCGGTATTGTTGTCACGAATACAAAAATATGGATATATAATATTATTCACATTCAGTGCCAGGAGCCCTCCTAGAGGGTTCACCTAGTCGCATATGGGATTCCGGGAGCCCTCGCGGAGGGTTCAATATAAATGTGGGTTTTTCTCAGCGAATACAGCATTATAAACAGTGAATATAAAATCGGATGTATATTTTAATAAGATTGGCAGGGACAATGATGACGCGAAACGCAGGCGGGTTCAGAATCATGTACTGAATCCATGGTATCAGTTTTAGCGTCGATGTCATGCCACCCAGTATGCGTTGGTTTTAAAATCCAAGCATTTTTATCATCGTTAGAGAAGGAGATACTTTGCAGGATTACTTGAACCTTGACCAATTTTCTTGGTTTAAATTGTGGGATTAAATTTATTCTTGTCGTATTCATATGCCTCGCTATTAAGTAGCTACTGATTATATTCCACTAAACAGACGCGAGCAGCACCACGGAAAACAGTAGTATTAAAGTCTAGTTTACTTGTATGAATAACCTGAGCCAATCTGGGAATGTTATCATTTTGAACACGGCGCAAGGAGCACGAGCGCGTAAAGAAACGTCTTTTTCAATCAAACACACGGATTTATAAGTAAGTCTCACATAGTAATTTGTTTTCCTTAAAAATATAAAGTACCTACCAAATACCAATATAAGTATTGTGGTGATGTTGATGGATTCGGGAATGAGACATTTTGGACATCATCCCTCTTAAAAATCATTTAATAAGCAGTCATAGCTTACTGGTGTGAATTTCAGACTGCCAAGTCATAGGTCTCGAGTTCAAACCCAAGGCACGCACCTCTGACTTTTCCGATCATGTGCGTATTGTATAGTTATCACTTGCTTCAAAAACGGTGAAGGAAAACATCTTGTGGCATGCCTGAGAAATATTTCTCGACGGCATATGAAGCCAAGTCAGAACCCCATGGGCGGCTTTAAAACTCTGACACCGGGTTAGTCACTAACCACACAAAAACAAGAAGATCATTGAATAATATAAAACAGAGGTACAACTAAGTATTCAGGTGCAGCTACGTGTATACGGCGCCACTTATACAGGGTGGCAGGGACATCGACGCGAAAACATTTACCATGGATTCAGTACATGATTCTGAACCCCCCAGGGATGAATTTTTTTTGTCGGTTATTAAAAAACAAATCTGCTGTTTCATAGAAACGCGCAATACCTACGCGGTGGTCAAAATGTATGGACCCTGTATATAACTCATTAGAATACTGGGCAACAGAACCACCTTACAAAAAAATCTGCGTGGTTTTGAAAAAATTGTTGATATCGCATAGCTGATTTTTTGTTAAGATATTCGCCATCATGTCAATACTGCCACCTCGGGAATGCATTGTAGTCGTTTTTAGGGTTCCGTAGTAAACAAGGAACCCTTATAGTTTTTAGTTATTTAAGTAACTTTAATTTAGTTACCTCATTGCTAACTTCCTACTTACCTTACTATTTATGCCAGTGGTTCTTAACCTTTTAGTGATAAGGGACCATTTGAAAATAAAACGGTCTTGCCATGGACCCCCAAATATTTGGAGGTTATATAGGTACAGTAAATGTAATTGAATAAAGCCTCGTGCAAACATTGGTGCCGATTCTCTTGTCACAAATGCCTCTAAACTAGACCAAAAATCACTAAAATTTAGTTTATTACTGTCAAACGACGATTTCCCATTCTGAATTAGACTAAAGTGACACCACTTAACTATATTTTAGTTTGACAGCACTAAGATAGTACTGAGTTTTTAGTTTAGTGAAAATGGCAATTTTGCTATTCTGAATTTGTCATTTTTCACCTAAAATTTTGATTGTAAAATACCAAACCAGACTAAACCTGACAATAAGCGCGATTAAAAAGGTGTGGTATAAAATAAGTTGTCATGAACTAAATTCACACCAACATCTCGACTTCACGTGCAAAAACAGTAAAGTATTTATTTTTTCTTTTGGTTATATCTCGAAAATGGTGCGTCCTATCGCAAAAATAATGAAAATTTCGACCCCCTTTAAAAACCCCTTAAACCCCTAAAACTCAACAACATGATAGTAACATTTTTTTTTTCCATACAAAAAATGAAAAAATTCCATAGAAAACACGTCGAGGCGGCACCCCCTGCGCGCCTCCGGCTCTAAAAATAATCACGGTAACGGTAACCACGGTAACCACGGGTACCACGTGGATTCGCGATTGTCAAATTCTATTTTAGTTGTGTCAAAATTATTTTTTAGTTTAGATAATTTTATTTGCAGAATAGCTCTAGATATTCATAGCCAAAAGTAAGGAATTTTAGTGATAGTTTAGTTAATTTAGTTCGGTGTACAAGAGAATCGGCACCATTGCCCCAAAAATCTTCAGGATTAATTCCTGTCCCGAATGTATATTTTAAGTTTTCATTTTGTATTGTTTGGCCCTTTTACTTTATTTAACTGACATATTTTTAACAATTTAATCTAAATTTGACATACTTAATCTATATTTTTTTGTGATATCACCTACTTTGAAATAGTTATGTTTTATGCATGTAAAACCTGTTAAAATTTTGTATGCCTTTTGGCGGAGCACAGCTCGGATCTTATTATTTATGAAGACATCTACTGTATGTACCCTGTGTTCACGAAATAAATGAATTTGAATTTGAATTTGAATTTGAAGTTACTATCGTTTTGAATTTCATTAATTTATTCTTGGTAATCATCAGGAATCTCAGAAACTTTGACAATGAAAGGATTGCAACCTTTATCCTCGCAGTCAGAAGAATAGCGATTGTATTCACTTTTTCAAATGGAATGTAATGTTCTTTTGTATTTCTTCAAAACACGTCGGTTTGTCGACTCGTTGATGGCTTCGCGGACCACTTGGGAGTGCTTCCAGGGACCACCAGTGGTCCGCGGACCACCGGTTAAGAACCACTGATTTATGCAATGTGTGTTTAACACGTTAACTGCCAATAAGATATTTTTTCGATTTTAGATTTTCTAAATCATCCAAATTTAATTTCTTGCTTATTAGACGACGAATTTGCACCTTTAAATTGAATAACCTTTCTTTATTTTAACATTTAAATTGGTATTGACTTGAATAAATTGTTCTTTTCGTTCATAGAATTCTTAATGCTAAAACTCGAGTTAATACAATTTTGTCTTATTAATTTGTCTTTAATTGAACCCATGTAACTTTTTAACCAACTAACTAAGGCCTGAGTTAGCTGTTAACACCGAGTTAGCTGTTAACGTGCAAGTGGGCCTTAGGTAGGTACCTACATTATCTATTAAATATTTGCATGTCATCACTACATGGCGGATTGTATCTTTGCTGAATTTTGTATGTAACATCTTTTGTACCACATTTATGCAAATACACGATTTTGATTTGATTTAAATGTATATGTGGGTGTGTGTGTGTGTCTATGTGTGCATGTGTTGTAATGTAAATGTTTGTGTTTTCAGAAAGAAAAGTATCGAAAGAATAAATCATGGTGAAAGATGCACGTAAATATGTCGTCGTTAAACATTTTCAAGGAAACGCGAAAAGATCCGATTACAAAATCGTGAAGAGCGATATACCTCCGTTAGAAGATCGACAAATCCTTGTCAAGGTGGAGTGGATAAGTGTGGACCCATATTTGCGACAATTTAGAAATGACATCGAGCTACCTTACGACCAAGTCGGTTACCAGGTCGGAATTGTTCAGAAGACAACGAACAAAAACTACCCAGTCGGCACTCGGGTAGTATCCCACTACGGCTGGTGTACTCACTGCGTGATGAGTCCTGAACAAGTCGTAGTAAGCCCCAATTTTGGTATCCCACATACTGTTGCCAATAAATTGCCAAAAGGATTAAAAGGATTGCCTCCATCTTTGGCTTTAGGCGCCGTCGGCTTTCCGGGTGCAGCTGCATACTTCGGGCTTATCGAGATTTGTAAACCTAGACAGGGGGACACATTGGTGGTCACGACAGCTGCTGGTTGCGTCGGTTCCGTAGTTGGGCAAATAGCAAAGATGAAGGGTTGCAGGGTGATAGGATTCACGGGCACTGATGACAAGGTGCAGTGGTTGACGAGAGCGCTTGGCTTCAATTATGCGTTTAACTACAAAACTGTAGATGTCACTAAAGTCTTAAATAAAGCTGCTCCAAACGGCATCGACTGCTTTTTTGACAATGCAGGCGGAGAATTAAGTTATACCATCATGAAACAGATGAAACAATATGGTAGAGTTGCAATTTGCGGGGTTATAAGTGCTCATAACCAAACTCCCAACAAAATATTCCACCAAAGCGCCCTGCAACAGACCATTCTGTTAAAGCAGCTCAAAGTTGAAGGATTTCTAGCTTTCCGATGGTATATTCGGTGGCATGACGCATTTGATAACCTGACGAAATGGATCCAAAGCGGGGAGTTGAAGATCAGGGAACACGTTACTGAAGGCTTCGATAACGTTGTGGATGCAATGACGGGAATGCTCGCCGGTGAAAATTACGGAAAGGCAGTGGTCAAGGTCTGAATAAACGTTGTGTTATGATGTTATGTTAAGCTTTTCTTTCTTTCTTTTTTATGTAGATTTTATTAACACGTTGAAAATAGATGCGAATTTCTATCAGAAACGAGCGTTGCCTTTAATTCATATCCAAGTAGCAATGATTTCCCGTCTCTCTCTTGCTCCTTATTTTTCCAATCCTAGTGTACTTATGTAGGTGTAGCTTTTTTCTAAGATATATACAACATTGCTATAGGTAACAACACAATAATGAGAATGTAGGTTGATAGTCAATTTGAAGCGAGTTAAAGCGAATGAAATGAAACCTTTTAAAATTAAAGTTCATACAGGTAAACCAGAAAAGGTATGCGCTTCGGTTTTCTTCGTGTTTCCGAATTTATTTATTTACCGGTACCAAAATAATGTAACAACTGGCTCGAGCAAATAATAATTTCATTAATCATTTCATAATGAGTGATGAAGCTCATCTTCATTTGAACGGCTTCATTAACAAACAAAATTGCAGAATTTGGGGTACGGAGAATCCAAGAGGAGTCCACCAGCATGAATTACACCCCATCAAGAGTACTTAGTCTTGTGCGCAGGAACACCTACTTACTAACACGACGGAAGTAAATGCAACTTTCTACCAGAAACAAGCGTTGCCTTTTTATTTATACTCAAGTAGCAATTATTTCCCGTCTCTTTCTTTCTCCCAATTTTTTCAACCCTAGCGTAGTTTAGTTAGCTGTAGCTTTACTCATAAATATACTAAGATAAAATTGCTGTCTGTAACAACACAATAATGAGAATTTAGATGGTCAACTTGCATAACAAAATATGTAGTCCAAAGGCCCATGCAGACTAGCGCGACTTGCCGCGCGACGCGACACCGGTAATTGTTCTACCGTGAAGTTTTCTTAGAAATTGTTTTGTTAGAGTCACGTCGCGCCGGTCTGCACGACGCTTGACAGATTGTTATTACGTAAGTTCCTATAAGTAGGTATCAAAATACTGTAAAATTTTGTTAACAAACAAAACATATAGGCGACACCTATAATAAGTGCGAGTGTTGAGATATGCAAGTCATTTATGTGCTTCACGACGCTGTTTACTATATTTAGAAAACAATACTTGACATATTAATGCCCTATCATCATCAAACATACAAATTGAATTTAATGCGGTAGGTTTATACTTCCTTACCAATAATACCAACAACTCAAGCGGACTACCGCTTGAGTCAGGAGTTCTGCGATACTAATCGCTGAACTCCACACCGGTTTAAGGCTTGTGCAGACCAGCGCGACGCGACTCAAACAATGCAATTTCTAAGAAAACTGTACGGTATAACAATAACCGGCGTCGCGTCGCGCGACAAGTTGCGCTGGTCTGCAGAAGCCTTTAACCGTCACCGGCGCGGCGCGGCGGCGCCGGCGCGCCGCCGCCGTGTGTATACACCTTAATACTTATCTCATACGCTGCGATAATAATGACTTACTGATTGACTAATGGCGCTTCTCGACAGTATACACAATGACAATGATAAATACTGCATTGCCGTTGTTTATAAACTCAGTCGCTCGTGACGTCTCGTTGAGTCGTGAACTATAGATCACAATGGTGAAGGCACGAAAGTACGTGGTTATCAACGAATTCAAGGGTTTACCCAAACGTGAAGATTTTGAAATAGTGGAATACGAGTTACCGGCCCTCAAGAATGGAGAGATCCTCATCAAAGTTGAGTGGTTAAGTGTAGACCCATACATGCGGTTATATAGTCGCCCTGAGCGATACGACATGTTTGGCTTTCAGGTCGGATTAGTGCAAGAATCAAAAGATCCCAACTACCCGGTCGGAACAAGAGTCATCTCCCATAAGGGCTGGTGTGATTACTGCATCCTCGACACTAATGAAGTCTATCCGATCTCTGGAAAAATTTATAAGTTACCAAACATGAACGGATTACCAAATTCATTGGGAGTTGGTGCCGTCGGAATGCCAGGCGCTACTGCTTACTTTGGATTCCTGGAACACTGCAAACCGAAAGCTGGTGAAACAGTGGTAGTAACGGGCGCTGCTGGAGCAGTAGGCTCCATCGTTGGACAGATTGCGAAGATCGAGGGCTGCAAGGTCATCGGTTTTGCTGGCTCCGATGATAAAGTGAAGTGGCTGGAGTCCATCGGTTTCGACAAGGCGATCAACTACAAGACCGCTGACATCGCGGCGGCTCTGAAGGAAGCTGCTCCTGAAGGTGTAGACTGTTACTTCGACAACGTCGGAGGGGAGATAAGTAGTGTGATTTTGAGTCAAATGAACATTTTTGGACGTGTCGCAGTCATTGGGAGCATCAGTTCATACAACGCGGACCCCACGAATATACCTAAAGCGACCCTCGTGCAGCCTTCCATATTGTTTGGGCGATTAACCCTCAGGGGCTACGTAATCTGGGATTCGCTAGACCGCTGGTCCGAGGCATTTGATCAAATTCTTAAATGGATTCACAGTGGACAGCTGAAGCCTAAAGAACACATCACTGAAGGGTTTGACAACATTTATGATGCTTTTATAGGAGTGCTTAACGGTGAAAATATTGGTAAAGCAGTTGTTAAATTATAATTTATGTCTTGTACTTTTTTTCTGGAAATATTGATTATTTTTTCTTGTGCAAATGCAATAATGGAATTTGTTTTATTTCTTTATTACAATCCTTTCAAACATTTCTCTACATCTGAGTACCTGTCATTATAATGCCAAGCACATTGAGAGCTAAAATCTCGTAGGATCCAACTCGTACTAGTATTTTTATTAATCAAATTCTTCTTAAATTGTGCAAACTCAGAGGGTCCGTCAGACACCAGAATTGTTTTTTTTTGTATGTTTCAATTTTACACACACATGCTTTTGACCGCGGTTTCCTATGCGTGTTGGCCGGAAATTATCCCACGAAGTCGTACTACTGGGATAAAAAAGTATACGTAGTCTACGTCCTAACCCAGATCGTGGTCTACCTGTATACCAAATTTCATCGAAATCCGGTCAGCCGTTAAAACGTTAAAAGGTAACAGATAGACAGACAGAGCTACTTTCGTATTAGTAATCTATTTTCTTCTATAAACATAATTATACATCCTAAATATGATACTCGTATTTTCCCAACTAATATTATAAATGCGGACGCGAGTTTGTTTGTTACGCTTTCACGCTGAAACGGCTGAACGGATTTAAATGAAATTTGGCATATGGGTAGACCATGACCTGGATTAGGACATAGGTAATTTTTTTACCCGATATTCCCACGGGATCGAGACTTATACAGGTGCCGCGGATCACAGCCAGATAGTAATAAATAAATATAATGAAGCAGTAGGGCTTTACTTACGTCGTCAAGATTTGATGCACGTCTATTTATCTTAAAAATCAGAGAAGTATCGTCAGCAAATAACACCATTTGGGGTTGGTTTTTTAATAAATGGTGTAGATCATTCATATGTACTAAAAAGAGGAAAGAGCCCAATATCGAGCTTTCTGGAACACCCATTTTTACTTTTAGACCGAGTGAATTGACACCATTAATTTAAACTTGCTCAGTGACTAAGGACGTCTGTCCACCGCCATAATAAACGGGACGTCAACGAGAACAAGATGACTGCGCCGAAGTAGCGATACGTACATTTACTATGGCCGCGTGTCCACCGCACGTCCGTCCCTTGAGCGCCGGGATCAGGGGGCTTACTCCCTAAGCTAGATCCGTAGATCTCGGCCGTCGTTACGGGCGCTTTGTTCACCTTCTCACTTACGGTATGTCTGTAAGAGAAGCGGGGAACGAAGCGCCCGTAGCGACGGCCGAAACTACGGCTTTCGCTTAGGGAGTAGGCCTGAGGCCCCCGAATTTTCGAGTAGTCAGCGCGACCTCTAGAACTCGGCTCGAGATTGTGACGGGCCAATGTGCCGGCAACACAACACACGTTTGATCTTGTACACACATTGTCGTCGCACCCGGCGTCGCCGTCGTTTGCCCGACTTTTGTTTGTCTATCATAGCATAGTAAACGAAAAGTCTTGGTGGTCAGACGATCGCAGTCACCAGGACGCCACGTTCAGTTCGAATAATCTCGTTTCTTGATGCCGTTCCGTTGACGATGGCGGTGGAAAAACGCTGTAAAATTGTGTTTTTCTCTCAATTAATGCTTATCATACAAACCGGTCGGCCTTCATTCATGAAAAGGAGTTTTGAATAAAAATGTGATGTGACCTAGAATACTATCGCAGTTTGAATATAATTTGAATAAATATCACTTTGCATTATCGCGTTAACCCCTGGCAAAAGATTGGCTCATAATTTCAGATGATGAAACTGACGATTAAATTGGGATTATTACTATGTACAGAAGAAGCATTTTCTAGATACCTACAATATTCTATATTTTTTATTAAATGGGATTTGTAACTGTTGTAGTGTAGTGGCAATCATGTCATTTGGTTACCAACACAATTATGAGAATGTAGATATGTAGTCAATTTAAACTAAAGATTAAGTTGGGAAAAATGGGAATATTACTTATATCCAAAAGCAACCAGAAAACAAATAGGT
Source organism: Agrochola lota (assembly GCA_947364205.1). Classification (NCBI taxonomy): domain Eukaryota; kingdom Metazoa; phylum Arthropoda; class Insecta; order Lepidoptera; family Noctuidae; genus Agrochola; species Agrochola lota. The sequence goes on along the minus strand of OX376223.1, from coordinate 6,569,078 downwards.
TACAAGAAGTACACCCAGAAGTAGCGGAGCATATTGTAGAAGAGCTGTTGAAGATTATACTATAGAGTGATTTTTTTAGAGGCGGAGAACTTTAAATTGAAATAAAATACAGATATTTTACCGAAAAATAAAAATATATCAGATTTCGTGAAATTTGTCGTTCGTCAAATTTTTCTTTCGGTAAATTAAGCCAAACAAAAAGTTAAGATTCCTTTGAGTTAAGTAAATTAGGCCATCGCGTCAGCCGCGGTGGCCACATGCCCGAAATCAGATTCAAACATTAATGGCATAAAATTATCTGTCAAATAAAAATGAAACTGTTGCAAAATTCACATAATACAAACTATTACTTACATGAAATGCTGAAAAGAAGTGTATCGAATAATTTTGTCTTTGTCTATTTTGAACACATTTAAAATATTAGTGTTAATCTACTTATGTTGCTGACCGTGTCTACGGACGGCTAGACTAGATTAAACAGGACGAATATTTTGTCATCTGCCTGCATTAGGTAGGTAACAATGAAATGTCTTACCATGTATGCTAACGAAAGGTGCGTGTTAACAATCCATGTACCTACTCCAAATATCCAAATTACTTTTCAAACGTAAAATTTTCTAAAAACTAGTTTCATAATAAATATTCGACTTAATTAATGTTTTATCATCATCAAACATAGTAATCTAATTTATTACGGTAGGTTTATACTTCCTTATCAACTAAAACATCGACTCAAGCGCAGTGGCGAACTAAGGCGAACGCGGCAGGTGCTGTCCCTCCCGGGCCTCCTGTTCTGGGGGGCCCACAAATCTCGAGAAGTACTTTTGGATAGAATCCTAATCAAGGCTAAAATATGTTCAGTTTGTAGTTGGAGGTATCTTACGTAAATACGCAAAATATAAACATAGGTTGATCTAAAACTTTCGAGCCCGCTTCGCTCGCTCTTATATTCTTGCTTTTTTGCATAAGTCGATAAAGTATCTGCTAATTCTGTATAAAAGATTACAAGAAAACCTAACCTCCGAAGCGGGGTACTAAAATGTTCGACCTTGTTTCACTCGCGGTAGCATTCGAACCTAACCTGACCGAGTCAATTCGGGTTGCCCTAAGCTTACGGAAGAGCTCGCTAAAACAACGGTGCTGAAATTTTTGAGGTCGCTTCGCTCGTTGTTGCATACCTGGGCCTCAGACAGGTTTAGTCCGCCACTGCTCAAGCGGCAGTATCGCTGGACTCCTATATGATAGATTGCGAATGTATTAGCATGATAAGCATGATATTGACACAAATCACAATGACCATAGCACTATTTACAGACTACCTATAATGTTTCACTTGTTCATAAACTCAGTCGCTCGTAACGTCTTGTAAACGAAAGATAATAATGGTAAAGGCACGAAAGTACGTGGTTAAAAAAACCCTCCAGGGTTTACCCAAACGTGACGATTTTGAAATAGTGGAATACGAGTTACCAGCCCTCAAGAATGGAGAGATTCTCGTCAAAGTAGAGTGGGTGAGTGTGGACCCATACATGCATGCATACAGCTCTCGTTACCCAACACCATATGACCAGTTCGGCTTTCAAGTCGCCTTAGTAGAAGATTCGAAAAATCCCAGATTCCCGGTTGGTACCAGGGTCGTCTCCCACATGGGCTGGTGTGACTACTGCATCATTGATACAAATGACACTAAAAGCGAAAGCGGAAAGGTTTACAAGTTACCAAACTTGAAAGGTTTATCAAATTCTTTGGGAGTTGGCGCTGTTGGTATGCCTGGAGCTACCGCGTATTTCGGATTTCTAGAACTTTGCAAGCCTAAAGCTGGTGAAACAGTCGTTGTATCTGGCGCTGCTGGAGCAGTCGGCTCTCTTGTTGGACAGATTGCGAAGATCAAGGGCTGCAAGGTCATCGGATTCGCTGGCTCTGATGATAAAGTGAAATGGCTCGAGGAAATCGGTTTCGACAAGGGAATCAACTACAAGACTGCTGACATCGCAGCAGCTCTGAAGGAAGCAGCTCCCAAGGGTGTGGATTGTTACTTCGACAATGTTGGTGGAGAGCTCAGCTCGACGATCATAAACCAAATGAACGACTACGGAAGGGTTTCAGTTTGCGGCGCCATCAGTTCGTACAACGAAGTAAACTTGCCCAAGGCAAGCATCTTACAACCTGCTTTAGTATCCCATCAACTGAAAATTGAAGGTTTTGTAGTGGCGCGATGGAGGGACCGTCAACCGGAAGCATTTACTGAAATCATCAAGTGGATTCATAGTGGACAGATAAAACCAAGGGAACACGTTACTGAAGGTTTTGAAAAAATCTTTGACGCTTTTGTAGGAATGCTGAATGGTGAAAATTCTGGAAAGGCGGTTATAAAACTGTAAGCTAATATTATTGCAACGCTTATTAATCGTTCAAATTAAACTTAGTCGGCAATTTGTTGAAAATTATTTCATTTCATGTGTTCCTTTTACGGTACCTAATGATATTTCAGTTTACGTAACTTACTTGGTAGGCAATACTTTATTAAAAATTACTAAGAAATTGAAATGTTCAAAGTGTAGGCGTAAGTGAGCAGTTAAGGTTTTGCTGCTACCCCATTTTATAAACGAAATTATTACAATAATTTCATATTTTGGTGTGAAAGGTCTAATAACTATATGCATGTTCAATGACTCATGAAACATGTTGTAATAAGTACATAATTAGTAGTAGTAGTAGGTATTAGTGAAGCTGTAACTTTATAATTAGGTAGGACAGTTAAGTATATTTTTTTGTTATTAAAGAATTTTACAAAAAAAACCGCCTTCATCTGACGGACTAAACTGACGGAAAACTGAATCGTAAATTACACCCACTCACTCATATACACACATGCACACACACCTCCACAAACTCATATACACACACACACACATATAAATACACCAAGAGCTGCTAAATAGATGTTTAATTTTTATTATTTTTATATGAACTCTAAATCTCATCATTGTGAAGCTACCACTTAAGGGAAGAGCGAGATAGCTCTGATACAAGTACTTTTGTTACTTACTGGGGCTGCCTCAATTTATGTATGAAACAATGTTTTGGTTGAAATAAATATTTTTGAATTTTGTTTTTTTTTAACAAACTTTTTTTTTACCTACGAAACCATGTTCGAATAGTTTCATATGAGCAGACTGCTAATTATTATAACAGGATTTCCGATAACCCTAACCCAACGTACCACCAACCACCACAAAAAGGTACGGTATCCGGAGTTTTAAACCCGCGATGGCACGGCATCAGAGGGCCTACCGACACCAAAACGTCCTGTATATCTCCATATTAAAAATATATCCCCTTACATAAGCAAAGTGGAAGCAAGTTGTCACCACGTTTCTACTGACTGTAACATGAAACGTAACTATAACATAAAAATTATATTTTTGACTTCATCATAAAAAGGACTCTCTAAAAAGAAATCTAAAACTGTCCACTATTTAACTTTGCCACCAAGTCTATACTTTCAGTCACCATGTTTGGCTATACTGTTCCAAAATTTCCGCCAAACTGGTAGAACGGCTTTTTCCTAACATTTTGTGTGGGATCCTTTAAAAAAACTGGAACTCTTGCTAAATTCTGATAATACTAACTATTTGCTGTCAGCTATTTCATGAAATACTGAAAAGAGGTTTATCAAAAATTTTGGGTCTAATTTTGATCACATGACTGCAAGACTAGACTAACCAGAGACACGAAGAATATTTTGTCATCTAAACGTTTAAAAGTCCATGGACACGTTAAGAGTCGTTTTGCTGTGCGCGGTGCCGCAGTACAGTCCGTTTATCTGTAAGTACATGTGTAAACAACACGGTACGCACACCACAGAGATCGCAGTTTTGCACTTCACACAGTGTCGTATCGCGTCGCACTACACGAAACAAAAATATATTTCCGTCACTTTTGTTAGACACGGTAACACACACGCACCACGCGCGTGACTTTGGACAGTTTATGGCATTGCTAAAATTCGACCGAAATGATATGTGCTGATAGCAGTTAGATGTCAGATATTGGACTGTGATGCAGCTGGTCTAGGTTCTGATCACGTATAGAACAGCGCGTTTTTTGCAAATATTATTATTATTTGATTGATCAAAAGAAAATCTAACGTATCCGAGAGCGCGCATGAAATGTTTGAGCTTGCTGCGCTCGCTCTTGTATTTTACCATTTTCATAGTTGCTAGGCCTTTCCTGCATAAGTCGACAATGTAACTCTTATTTCTTTTTCAAAATGTAAATCAAATCCTAACGTACCCGAGATGAAGTATTAAAATTATCGAGTTAGCTTCTCTCGCTTTTCTCACCCTACATGATCAAGTAGGGTGAGAAGACACCACAGAATTTGGCAGCATCATAAAGTACCACCGCGCTCCCCATGTAAAAAATATAGCTGCATCCCTGAACAGCATAAGTAATGTCAAGCTGAGATGAACCTCCCTAAAAATATGGCTTGTATTATAATTTAATCGAACCCCACATAAATTGCTAACTGGCGCGTTTCGCTCGCTCGGCTCGTGCGCGGGGTGTCACTTTTTTAACCTGACTTAACCCGTTTGATCGGGGTACCCTAGCTTAGTTACTGTGACCAACTGTGAGAAAAGATCAGAAAGTTAAAAAGTTAGGTTCAGTTATATTAAAAATGGGCATCATTAGAAGGTCCATAAGTTTTTAGAGTATCAATTAAGTATTTCCCTAATATTCCTCGGCACCCATGTTGTTCCCGCCCAATATCTTAGGCTGCGACCGCGCCTGTGGTAAGGTTATACACATCATTAAAGGCTTTATCACCATAAAACTTACAAATTTAATTTATTGCAGTAGGTTAATATTTCCATATTTTTTTTGTCAACAATGAATGTGACGCAAACTGAAATGCCTACTGCTGGACACCACATCGGTCTGCATCTACTAGGTAGGTATCTCATACATACAGGCAAGTGTTAATGTGTAAGCATGATATTGACCTTTGGCGTTCCACGTGACACACAATAACTAGTGATGGGTCGAGAAAATATTCTCTTACGGAGAATGTTCTCCTATAATAATAATATTATGCAATATTCTTTTCGACAGAGAATATTCTCAGAACATGGATAAAATTGAAATAATTTTAAAGTAGTTGTTAATTATGATGGGCAAGAGGCAATAAGTGCAACTGCTAATACCAAGTGACGACCAAGAACATGTTAAATTACAATATCAATGTCTGTTTGAAAGAAATCGTGAATATTATTTTGTTTTTAGTTATTTATTTTTCCCGTAATGTTTTTCTTATCTTATATCTTATTTTTTAAGGCTGCTTATTTATAAAACATAAAGTGTGTGTAAATGCAGAAATCCTAATTTAACATTGATATACCCCACGAAATTTTAAGAAAATTAAAGAGAACTTTTGAGAATATAGATTATAGAATATAATAGATTATAAAACTATTACTTAAATAAAAAACAATCGATACAACAGAGACATCGAATTTTTAAATTGTCCTAAAATCTCTTCTAATAGAATGTTCTCGAGAACTTAATTTAAAGTTCTCGCTAGAAAAATATTCTCGGGAACTTACCATCACTAAAAATTACGATGTCATTATTGGCCGAGTACCTATGCTTATAGGTGGTATGTTCTTCTTGTTTAAAAACTCAGTCGCTCGTAACCTCTCATGTACGATAGATCATAATGGTGAAGGCACGGAAGTACGTGGTTAAAAAAACGTTCCAGGGTTTGCCCAAACGTGAAGATTTTGAAATAGTGGAATACGAGTTACCGGCCCTCAAAAATGGAGAGATCCTCGTCAAAGTTGAGTGGGTGAGTGTGGACCCATACATGCGCGTATACAACTCACGTTACACACCGCCTTATGACCAGTTTGGCTTCCAAGTTGCCTTAATACAAGATTCGAAAGATCCCAGATTCCCGATTGGTACCAGGGTTGTCTCCCACAAAGGCTGGTGTGACTACGGCATTATTGATACAAATGAAACCAAATACGATTCTGGAAAGGTTTACAAGTTACCAAACTTGAAAGGTTTATCAAATTCTTTGGGAGTTGGCGCTGTTGGTATGCCTGGTGCTTCTGCGTATTTCGGATTTCTGGAAATCTGCAAGCCTAAAGCTGGTGAAACAGTCGTTGTGTCCAGCGCTGCTGGAGCAGTTGGCTCTCTTGTTGGACAGATTGCGAAGATCAAGGGCTGCAAGGTCATCGGATTCACTGGCTCTGATGATAAAGTGAAGTGGCTCGAGGAAATCGGTTTCGACAAGGGGATCAACTACAAGACTGCTGACATCGCGGCGGCTCTGAAGGAAGCAGCTCCCAAGGGTGTGGATTGTTACTTCGACAATGTTGGTGGAGAGCTCAGCTCGACGATCATAAACCAAATGAACGATTACGGAAGGGTCTCAGTTTGCGGCGCCATCAGCTCGTACAACGAGGCTAACTTGCCCTACGGAAGGGTTTCAGTTTGCGGCGCCATCAGTTCATACAACGAGACTAACTTGCCCAAGGCAAGCATCTTACAACCTGCTTTAATATTCCATCAACTGAAAATTGAAGGTTTCCTAGTGTGGCGATGGCTGGACCGTCAACCGGAAGCATTTGCTGAAATCATCAAGTGGATTCATAGTGGACAGATAAAGCCTAGGGAACACGTCACTGAAGGTTTTGAAAATATCTTCGACGCTTTTATAGGAATGTTGAATGGTGAAAATTCGGGAAAGGCTGTTATTAAATTGTAGGGTAATATTAATGCCACGCTTATTATTTACTCCCTCAAATTAAACTCAGTGGGTAATTTGTTGAAAACAATTTTTTGTCCATTTTGGAAATCTGAAAGTGGATCCCAGACCACGGCGCTCGTATCTCAAAATCAATCAAAATCATAGCCATCTATTCAAACTAGGCTGAGAATCAGCACTTTTCGAACATCAAACTTACATAAGACAATCCCTTAACTACTTCCTAATGCTTTAGCTGGGAAGAAGTAGCACAAAAAAATCCCCAGCAGCACGGCTGTCTGTTATGTAACTTAGAAAAACTTGATTCCATATAATAGTATGCAAAACAATTTACATTACGCAGCACAAAACATTAAATTAAATTATTTGCCATATGTCAGCTATAGCACACGCCAACATATCAACAAAAAACATCGAAAACTGATAACAAAACTGAAAACGTAAACAGATCTTAATACTTACCTGCAGACAAGTGCACCACCCAGCACACCGCAACTTTGCAAAAAATAAGCCACACAGCACATTATGTACACTTATATAATTAAATGATAATTATGTAAGTGTTGAACTGCCTGCCTAGTTATGCATTGTTCGCTATTTCTATTTTTATTTGTCGTTAAGTACAATTTTTTCTAATATGTGTTCGTTGCTTTTTAATCTTTATTTTTATTCAATTTAAATTCAGATTACCAAATTTTACAGTGTACTTAGTATAATACTATATAATTGTAACTTTCAGGGCTACTTCCATTTTTAATATAGGTACTGTTTGCTTGTTTTTATTGCATGATGTGGTCTCTTATAATTGAGGGAGCACATATATTGTTGTTCTTGTCTTTGTATTATAGCATGTAAGGTATTCAAGGTATAAGGTATTCTTTATTGGAGATCCTAATAAAATAAAATAAAATGTATAATATTTCTATTTCTTTCTTTTTTACAACAGTTTTGGCACCCCTGTTGGATTAGCGCATTATCAATCGATAAAATTTGATTAATATGTTGCTTGCTGCCAAAATTTTCATTTCTAGTTAATTTAAATTACGCGGACTACCTTAGCACATCCCCCTTATAGGATTGGCGGGGGGCGGCAGACGGCAGTTTTTGCCCCGCGTCAAAAAAAAAACAAGATTCGGGGCTGTGAACTAGGGCCATCGAAGTAAAATAAATATCAGTAATAATATCAATAACAAAACCATGGTCAGCAGCCTTTGCCCCCTCGCCATATTTGAGGGAAAGGAGGCAACCCGACCCCCGATGTTACCGCAAGCAATGACATCTAAGGGAGCATGAAGAACTTGCTGTCATATTATTCTTGCTCAGGCAAGAATAATATGATCAATTGTCAAGGTCGCTAGACAACATAAAAAAAAACATTGAAATTTATAGATAATAAATTAAAATAAAATTAAAATAATTTGACTTATTTATAGAGTCAGATAAAATAAACAATTATATGAACTCTTATAACGTGTCGGTAGGTAAACTAATTCCTTAGAAAGAACATAAACATTGTCTTGAATTAATCACACCGACTAACTATTCCTATCGTTTAAGTGCCGATTTCACCAATCCACCAGTCAACTATCGGTGCGTTACGTCAAACTTTTGCGGTGAATCATATACGGCCCTTAATATGATGGGTCTTTATGATGTTTAAAGGTATCAAAGCTACTCATCTATACGTCCTGTCACTCTTTGCGGCATTCCATTAAACAGGGTAAAGTATTCAAGTATTTGGGCCACTGGATCTACGACGACCTGTGTGACAATCAGGATATTGAAAGGGAGCGCAAGGCGGCGTCTATCCGGTGTAATATGTTGGCCCGCAGGTGAGCACGATGTACTAGTCCAGTAAAGGTGACTTTACACGTGCAGCCTGTAAATCAACTTAACGCAGCGTCCTGAAGGTATTGTCCGATCCAACATATTTATTACAGATCCCACATCTGCCCTTGTTGCAGAGGTGAATCCAGCTTCACAGTAACGTCTCCTCTCGTCTTCGTATTATGTATATATTTATGTTAATAAAAATAATTTAACTACCTTTTTTTTACTAAAGAAACGATGTTCGTAGAGTTCCATATGAGCAGTCTGCTAAGTATTATAACGACATTGCTGGACGCCTCAACGCACCACCAACCAGCGCAAAAACGTACGGCATCTGGAGCTTAAACCCGCGATGGCATGAGAGGGTCGAAATCTCATGCCATCGCGGGTATGCCATTTCATAGACAAATTAACGCAACAAGGTATTTCGATATATTGTAGCAGACAAGGTGACCAAATATTTCTGAACAATTTAAAATTTCAATAAGTTCCATACACTACAAGTTACCATTAATATCTGAACATTCATTACTTTATTAATATCTGAGCAGATGCTTGTCAATAATCTCTATACAAACAACTAACCAAACATATCTGAACACTTACAACGTCAAGTGTATATGTAATGTGTGCAATGTTTATTTTAAATTTATTTCTAATGTACTTATATTACATAAAAATATTAGAACGTAATATTAGCGGAGGAGCTCGTGGCTAAGTAACAACAGCCGCACTGGTCGATACATCAGGTTAAGCTACGCTTGCTGGGGTTGGTCAGTGGATGGATGACCATCTTTACATACCGAGACTCCTCCGTGCTTCGGAAAGCACGTTAAGCCGTTGGTCCCAGCTGTCATTCGTGGATCAGTTGTTGCGAGTCGTCAGAATCCCGAAAGTCTGACACCAGTCTTACCAAGGGGTATCGTATTACCCAGTTACTGGGTTGTGGAGGTCAGATAGGCAGTCGTTCTTTGTAAAATACTGGTATTCAGCTGCATCCGGTTAGACTGGAAGCCGACCCAAACATAGTTGGGAAAAGGATAGGCAGATTTGATTTATTATATAAAAATATTAGCTTTCTGCACTCCTTCTCCATATAAACTTTAACTGTGCCAAACACTCCTCCGTGCGCGTAATTTTCGTTTTTGTTTCACGTATTAATATAATAATAATAATTTAGGCTACACGCACCTTTGGTCAATACAATCCATGAAATAGACGAATATCCGTCGTTTATGTAATCTCGTTTCGGTAGTATGAGGCCGGATACAAGACGTAGCTACTCGAGTTTGGAGGACCTAAGTAAATTTCAGTCACACTTCCGCTGTACAGTCAAAATAAACCAAAATGGACTAAGCTGGACGTCAAGAACGTTTGAAATTTTGTCAGTTAGTTCATTATATAAATGAACTAACTGACATGTTAGTTTAGTTTATGTGTATTGGTGGTGTATTCCCCCCATAACGGGGGAACAATACTGGTTTGGGCCGGTACTTGGATCGGTGGAAGAACCGATCTTCTTTGGATCAGGGGAACCTCAATGCTTAGATCTATGCGGAGAGGATTGGGTGATTCGTTTCGACTAACGCACGACAATGCACGTTCACACCACAACTTTTTGACTTGTTAGAAATAACGTAACTGATTTTAAGCATGCTAAATCGCTAGGATTGTGTGATTCGTGTCAATGGTGGAAAAACTGTTTTTTTAATTTTTTATCTTAACAATAAAAAAATGAAAATCCTCATTTTGCCTTTTTTTGCCATTTAATTGACGACATCAACTTAGCTTAATTTCCCACAATTTACAAAATTGCAATTTTTCTTAATTTTTTTTTTTCATAATACTGGTGTAGGTTCTTAACTTAAACAGGAATTAAAGTAAGAAGCCAGTCTGGAAAACTCGATTTGGTAAATATTAATTGTAGTAAATAGTTAGAAATGTACTTGATCCCTAGACACTTTTGATGTGTGTATAAAGCTGTGTCTCCTATGCATGTTTTTCGAAACATTACACAAAAACATCGAAACAAAGAGGCGTGGCCATACACATTTGTGTATGGAAACACGATGTTTTTGTTTTCCGAGCTGCATGGAAAACATTCCCCGCGCGGGTAAAAAGGGGAAGGGTTTGTTTCATTTTCAACCACCGCGCGCAACGCACACATCTGTCACTTTCAGTCAACACAGGTATTGAGGTTTTATTGTCCTGTAATAGTTGTGAACAAGTTTTGATAAATTGACAATGAATTGTAATTGGAATAGAGATACTGTTCTTCACTTTTAAACACGCTTTCTTTTCGGAACCCATTTCGACATTACAGAAAATGTGTTATTAATATAAAAATATTTTATTATGCAGGAGACAGCTTATGTATGTGTATGAAAACAATTGTTTTTTGTGTAAGGTTTTTTGTGTAATGTTTCGAAAAAACACGCACAGGAGACACGGCTTAACCGGTACTTTTATGTGAAATAAAATATTTTGATTTGATTTAATTATAATCAAGTTTAGATGTCATAACAATTTGTCTGTTTGTTCTGGCTAATCTCCAAAACGGCTGGACCGATTTCGACGGGACTCGATTTTCAGGCTGATAGCTGATGTTATAAGGAGTAACCTACGCTCTTTATTTTAGAAAAGATTTAGAGCCCACACGGGCAGCTGCTAGTCTATACTTTACTTATGATATATAATATAATATAAAGAATATGTATATAATAAATATGATAAAGAAGTAAAATGTGTTCTCTCTAATCTCCTGAACTAATGATTCAATTCAATTATTATTTTTTCTGGTAGAAAGCTACATTATTCCTCGGTGCTATAGGGTATAAATTATAATATCTATATCTATACCTAATATTATAAAGAGGTAATTTATTTTGTTTATATGTTTGTTTGTAAGTTTGTATGCAGGGGTTAATCCGGAATGATCTAATGATCCAACTCTAAAAAAAATATCTCTATTAAAAAGCTACATTATTCCTGAATGCCTATAAATTATATTTATATCATGCATATTAGCCGAACTATAACAATTTTGTCTAGAAAGTCGGAAAGAAATACCTCTTAACACAGAATTATTTGCATGCGGTGCCTTAACAGTTGTCAATTGAAAACAATTTATGGCAACTTGTGCCCTAATTGCGTAATACACGATCAATCAAAATCTGAATCCTTTTGAAACAGATTGCTAATGCATTGCTTCATAAGTTTGAAAAAAAATCTGCTCAACAACGTAAATAACGCAAAGAATGTTGTTGAACTGTCAAAATGAAACAGATTAGTCGTAATCGTTTACGGAAATGTGTTGCGTAATTAGATAGCCAGTCCCCCTTAAATAATTTAAAAAAATCTGCGACACCATATTTCTATCTTTTATATTTCATTTATGCTTAAAAAAAGTCGTTTTTCGGCATACTTAAGTTTGGATGATTATTTAACAAAATTTTAATCCTTATCAATATAAATTATTTGATAATCACAAGGAAATCGTAGAGATAAGATTAGCCCTTTACAGTAGGTATGTCAATTGGTCATTATAGTTTCGGAGATAATATACAATTACTAAAACCCAAAATGACGCTAGAATATTCACGAAAAATTAACAAACCAAAGACACCGACTTCCGAAATTAAAGTAATTAATAAGTTTTCACAACGTAGGTAAGTTCTATAAAGCTACCATTTACTAGGTACAGTCAGCATCAAAAGTTGATGACCACATTTAGATTTTCAAAATCGCTGTATAGTGAAGTGCTAATAGTAAATACGGTGTACAGTGATTTTGAAAATCTAAATGTGGTCATCAAGTTTTGATGCTGACTGTACGTCTTTCATTATCATTGACTTGAATGTGCCCTGGCGGCTGAGATATGTCATGCTCACTAAAATGTCTTGCTGGTGGTGGCGTGTGTGTTGGATCATTAAGTTCCCTTCAAAATAGTTGAGCTGAATGGTGCTGATCCATGCGTCATGTTCGTGAACGGGCGCCGTCAGTAAGGACTGGTCATCTCTTAAATGCTAAGGCCTATATTTTTTTTTGAATTATTTTTATCTTTCTATTACGGACGCTTTTAACGTGCACGTCTTTCTACATTTTTCTCACATGTATAATTTAAACATGAATGATGTAACCAATATTTTGATTCAAAAGGAATAGGAACTCCATAAGTACCTACTACGCTTTGGAATGGGCAACTAGCTTGATCTTTCTGACTGATAGACCCCTTGAAAATTCAAAAGTGCCTGTAATTGTTTTTTTTACTAGCCTATGCTGTCCCACTCCTGGGCTAAGGCCTCCCTTCACTCCTTCCATCGTTCGCGAGCACGCGCGTCCTCCTTCCAGTTTTGACGGAACCTATCCAGCTCGTCCCGCCATCTCCTACGTGGTCTGCCGCGACCCCACCTCACGCAGTTTGTCCGGCATGCGGCAGACATGTCTTGCATTGGATTATTTGAAACAAATGCTTTGAGTTTGAGTTTTGATTGCGGTAAGTTTAAACTTCGTTATCAACAAAAAAATCGACTAAATCCTAGTATCGCTAAACTCCACACCGGTCTACACCTTTTATCGGATAAGCTATCGTGTGTGAGCATAATATTGAATTTTAGAGCTCCGTAAGGTTATCAACCCTACCTACTCTAATATAGATTAGGTGCAGCACTTCGTCCGCGTGAATTTCGTACTTACTTTCCTCAAAAAATTTAACTCCCCCTTCACCCCTTTTAAAAGGTAGTTTTCAAAAATTAACGTTTGCGATCTTTAACATTTATTTAGATAAATAAGTATTCAGGCCAATTTCAAGTTTAAGTAATAAAGAAAAACTATTTTTATTTTTAAACTGTTTTTCACCAAGACAGGTCTTGTTTTAAAAATCGTTTGGCACCTACGTTAAGTTTCCATTATATGACAAAAAAGTTATACCCGTATTCGAAAAATCCAATAACTTGTTAGTGTTTATTTTCTGTCAAAAGCATTAATACTGAGTTTCGAGTTAATCGGAGCGCGTGTTAAAATTCTTACATACAAACTTTAACACCCCTTAAACCTCCTTCGACGGGTAATTTTGTGAAACTAATAATGACAAACTTTATTAGTTACTTAGGCGAGTATTCCTGCCATGTTTCACGTTTAATAACTACAGGAATAAGATTCATACAAACAAAATCCCAACATAAAGGTTGAATTTTCAAAAAACCCATTCGTATTGCTCGTCTACGTTATAAAAGGAAGCCACGTTCAAAATGTCACGTTCGTAGGCCTAGTATTTTCGGATGTGCGTTGATATGTATTCTGCCACTTCAGCATTCACGGAGTCTTTTCGGTCAGGCCCGTATTTTCCATTCCTCACTCTAAGCAAGTGCTCCGTAGTTTCGAGCTCGCTTCGCTCGCTCTTGAATCCTAAGAGCGAAAGCTAGCTTGAAGAGACGGTAAGAGAGCGTCATGCCGTTTGCCAATAAGAGCACATTGCTAATTATTATAACGAGACTGTCGGACGCCTCGACGCACCACTTATCGCAGCAAAAATGCACGGCATTAGGGGGCCTACCACCACCTCTTATAACAGTTGGTGGTAGGCGGAGGTATCACTCTCGTACTAGCATGTTGAATTAACACACTGTTGGATTTTCAACTCTCAGCGCTAAAAATCCAGTGCGCGAAAAAAAATCGCCCGTGCGTACCTAGGCTTTTTAGTTCTTGGCGTTGCCCGGCCTTGCTAGAAGGGCCAAGCACAGATGAATAATTGTACGGACGTGTCTCACTCTCGTACGGTCAGCAACAAAAAGTGATGAATACTTCAGTTTTTTAAACCATAATTTATCAGCAAAAATTTAAAAAGAATTGGAACTATAATCGTTAAATTTTGAAAACAAGTACTAAGTGCTTCTAAATGCAAGACGCTTAATTAGCCACTGGGTGCAGAATTACCCACCGGGGTCTAAAAGTCACTACTACATAATTTGAGTTGCTGTGTTTCACTACACACACATGCATCTAAAGATAATTTAATAATAAATATTTTTAACATACTTAATGTTTCATCATCATTAAACATCAATGCAATAAATCGCGATAGACAAATGAGCTTGTGTTAAGTTATGTAATGTTATATTATCGTAAGGTCGTGACTAAGTAATAACAGCCACATGGGCCGATCCATCAGTTTAAGCTTGTCCGTGAGCTTGGTCCGTGGATGGGTGACCATCTTTACATAACGAGACTCCTTCGTGCCTCGGAAAGCACGACTAACAGCGATAGATGACCCAAAAAGAAAACATCAAATCAGTTTTTATTTAAAGAAAAAGACCGTTATTAATTCGATAACCGCCTTTTTCTTTAAAGTAATATTACATACATACGGTAAATAATAGTCAATATATTCACTTATCTATCAAGGCTTCCAAACAAATTAACAAAATTTTATAAATGTATAATATATAATAACAATATATAATAATAACATATAATTATATGTTTGTCCACGCATTTCTCCGAAGCTATTAATCGGATAGTGACAAAGTTTTTTAATGGCTTACATTTATTTCAACTTAGGGAACAGTGCAAATTTAATCAAAATTGATTCAGTAGTTTTTACGATATTGACTAAAGGCTTGTGCAGACCAGCGCGACGTGTCGCGCGACGCGACACGAACAATACAATTTCTAAGAAAACTTCACAGTATAACAATAACCGGTGTCGCGTCGCGCGACAAGTCGCGCTGGTCTGCACAAGCCTTAATACGTATAAGGGTGACGGTTTGGCTTATTGATACGAACTACGGGTGTGGTGAAAGGGAAAACATAAACACACACCTAAAAAGTGAAAAAATAAAAAACAATTAAGTATACAAAAAAAAAAGCAACCGACTTCCAAAAAAAGCACAAAAAGTGAAAAATAACTTTAATTTCGGAAATCGGTGGCAAAAATCTAAAATACAGAATTAAAGACACCAACTTCCGAAATAAAAAAACATTTTTTTCACTTTTTATTACATAGTGTTTTCATTTGGCCAGTTGTTTTTTTTTTTGTCTGCGGAGTTTGGCTAGCTTACTTTATTTGACCCTATATTTCATTATCAACAAAAACATCGACTCAAGTGGCAATATCGCTGCACTCCACACCGGTCTGCATCTACTAGGTAGGTAGGTGTCTGATACGGCGAGT
The DNA here is from genome assembly GCA_947364205.1 of Agrochola lota. Classification (NCBI taxonomy): domain Eukaryota; kingdom Metazoa; phylum Arthropoda; class Insecta; order Lepidoptera; family Noctuidae; genus Agrochola; species Agrochola lota. The sequence continues at coordinate 6,553,302 of OX376223.1, read as the reverse complement.
GTGAGTGAGTAAACATGATATTGACTTGTAGCGCTCCGCGTGACTTGCAAATCACAATGCCGATAGCACTATTGGCAGAGTACCTATTATATACTACGTTCCACTTGTTTGTAAACTCAGTCGCTCGTAACGTCTCGTGAACGATAGATCATAATGGTGAAGGCACGAAAGTACGTGGTTAAAAAAACGTTCCAGGGTTTACCAAAACGCGAAGATTTCGAAATAGTGGAATATGAGTTACCAGCCCTCAAGAATGGAGAGATCCTCGTCAAAGTTGAGTGGGTGAGTGTGGACCCATACATGCGCGCTTACAGCTCACGGTACCCAACACCATATGACCAGTTTGGCTTCCAAGTTGCCTTAGTGGAAGACTCGAAAGATCCCAGATTCCCGGTCGGTACCAGGGTCGTCTCCCACAAAGGCTGGTGTGACTACTGCATCATTGATACAAATGACACCAAAAGCGAAAGCGGAAAGGTTTATAAGTTACCAAACTTGAAAGGTTTATCAAATTCTTTGGGAGTTGGCGCTGTTGGTATGCCGGGAGCTACCGCGTATTTCGGATTTCTGGAAATCTGCAAGCCTAAAGCTGGTGAAACAGTCGTTGTGTCCGGCGCTGCTGGAGCAGTCGGCTCTCTTGTTGGACAGATTGCGAAGATCAAGGGCTGCAAGGTCATCGGATTCGCTGGCTCTGATGATAAAGTGAAATGGCTCGAGGAAATCGGTTTCGACAAGGGAATCAACTACAAGACTGCTGACATCGCGGCAGCTCTGAAGGAAGCAGCTCCCAAGGGTGTGGATTGTTACTTCGACAATGTTGGTGGAGAGCTCAGCTCGACGATCATAAACCAAATGAACGACTACGGAAGGGTTTCAGTTTGCGGCGCCATCAGTTCGTACAACGAGACTAACTTGCCCAAGGCAAGCATCTTACAACCTGCTTTAGTATTCCATCAACTGAAAATTGAAGGTTTCCTAGTGTGGCGATGGATCGACCGTCAACCGGAAGCATTTGCTGAAATCATTAAGTGGATTCACAGTGGACAGTTAAGGCCAAGGGAACACATTACTGAAGGTTTCGAAAATATCGTCGACGCTTTTGTAGGAATGTTGAATGGTGAAAATTCTGGAAAGGCTGTTATTAAATTGTAAGTTTATATTAATGCCACGCTCATTATTTACTCTAATTAAAGTCTGTGGTCAACTTGTTGAAAACTATTTCATTTCATGTGCTCCTTCTACGGAACAGAACTGCCTACATTTCAATCTAGGTAGGTACTTATTACTAAAAGATTTATAGGAATGTTACCACGTTAGAAGAGTTCCATATGAGCAGACTGCTAATTATAATAACGAGACTGTCGGACGCCTCCACGCACCACTTCACTCCTGTAACAACACGCCATTGTAAAATATCACTATAATTTTTATAGCGACTTAGAAGATACGTTATTTATTGTGGAATTTATTAATGAGTAGGTAAACATTTACTATGCATAAGAAATTAGAAGGTAGCAGTCAGTTAAGCACCTACTTGTGTTTTTTTTTTATCATGGCCATTAACGACTCTAAAACATAGTTAAAATATTACCTACACTACCTGCTACCTAATACCATAGAATATTTATTATTTAGGTAGGGTCTTAGATATTTTATAATGTTAAACAGATGCAAGGCCAGCCTGGCGTATGGCATCATTATGTACCGGACTGGACCAATTGATAAATTGACAGAAATAATCCTATTTATAGAACGATAACACGGTGCACTGTGGTGGAATGCTACATCTCTGGGGTCTATGAACTCTCACAAGGTTGTTTAGGTATTATAAAGTATAAGTAAGTTTTTATTAACACATGAATGAGACTTGTTACGTGCGAGCGAGCTACCTACTTAGGTATTGCATAACATCCAAAGTTCACAACAACACGCTTATCCGGTTATCACAACCAATATGGAACAATATAAAGTCTGTATTGTCAAACACTTACTCGTCACGTCGATATCGTCGATGTATAACTTATCTTCCCTGCTCATCAGCATGAAGTGCAAGTCATTGCGAAGAGGTTCCTCATCGACGGTTACCACCTCAAACTTGATGTTACACGCGACACCTAACATGAAGCATACACCGGCTAGAAACGTCGCAGATAGCGACGCCCTTGAGGCCTTCTCATTGAGCTTCTCCGCTTGAGCAAACGTCTTGTTCCTCAAATACTGGACACTAGTATCCACATAGTCAATCAAGGCGCCTATAATCGGCACCTTAGAGTTTGAATAGGTCATGTGCTTCGGCAAGACGTTCGGTGGGTCCGCGTCGGTAGCCATGCCTGTTGCTGATCTTAATTTGTACGAAACAAAAATTTCTAAAAAGTTTGTTGCAAGATACTTCTTAATTTGACAGACGTGATTTCCTTTTCTTTTATGACCACTGCTGTAAGTATTTTATGACGGGGAACTGAAGTTTATTAGAAGGAAAGAGATTTTATGGAATTTATTGAGGTCTCTTTTGCAAACATTAAGTCGCGTCGCGTCACGCCTCGGTGTGAACCTTTAAGTCCCAATAACCCAGTCCTCATAAAACGCTTTGTCTCTCAGTCTGTCGCAAGTAGGGTTACCAACACTACTATATAATATAGTATCATGCTATATTAGAGGCCTAATTTCTAAAGAAAAAATATAGTAGGCGAAACTACAATATTTTTACTTTAATACAAAATGGAGAGATGATCTCAAGAGGGCCAGTATTAATCTCATAAAAGCTGAAGTAATAGTATTTTAAAACCTTAAGTTTAGAGGGTAAATATTGTTATGAGACATAAAAACAAAAACCTATTAAGGTTCATAGTAGCAGAAAATATGCATTTACAGAATAAAATGTTTTTGAAACATAACTACTATTATATTTTCTATTTTTCCGCCATCTACTATATTTTTACAGGCATTGGCTTCTAAAATACTATAAATTATATTAAAAAAGTTGGCAACCCTTGCCGCAGGTAGGATACATTATTTTGTACGGCGACTAGTATATTAATTATGAATACCATAATTCTTATCTATATAACAAAAATGAATCGCTAAATGTGTTGGTAAGTGCAAAACTCGAGAACGGCTGGACCAATTTCGCTAATTCTTTTTTTTTTGTGTTTGTTATTGTAAGGAGAAGGTTTTTACGGAAAAAAAAAGAAGAAAATTGCGCAGAAAAAAAACGTTTGATGAATGTGTATTTAGCAGAGTAATAGGTTCGTAGGTATGTAGATAGGTAGGTAGGATAGGTAGGATAGGTAGGGTAGGTAGGTAGGTAGGCAGGTAGGCAGGTAGGCAGGTAGGCAGGTAGGCAGGTATGCAGGTAGGCAGGTAGGGTAGGGTAGGTAGGGTAGGTAGGTAGGTAGGGTAAGTAGGTAGGTAGGTAGGTAGGTAGGGTAAGTAGGTAGGGTAAGTAGGTAGGGTAGGTAGAGTAAGCAGGTAGGGTAGGTAGGGTAAGTAGGTAGGGTAGGTAGGTAGGTAAGCAGTAGATAAGTACATAGTGCTACCCGAGCGTAGCCGGAGCGGGGCAGCTAGTAATTTTATAAAAACCTATGCCATGTAGGTAACGATTTAACACGATAAGGATATCAATGAAATCGGATATATGTACGTATCAACTTATTAAATAAGAAAATCAATCTACGTGTCACAATCATTAAATAAAATATCAAAGTATATCAAAATTATTAATTTAATTGTAACCAAAGTCTGAAATGACGATATTACAACGTAAATTATCAAGAACTTACATAGGTAGGTACAGGCTTAACATTACTAACTGCAACTCATTATCAACTTACCTACCTTACATTCCAAATTATCGACGAAATATCAATTTCATAATATTTTATGTCGCACAAAATTGAAAATAATTTGATTTAAAATAACATTACGCCTTGTTTACCCGAAGAGTTGGGCAGAGTACCTATAGTGCACCACATTTCGCCAGTATATTTAAGTCCCATGTAATAGGGGGCGAGTGGGGGGTAATTTGATTAATAATATCGTAAAGCGTTTCATTTATCAGGTGCTGACGAAAAACTTAAATCTTATTATAATCGTAATGAAATGTAATTAATGATTAACATGTAGATAATTACAATTTTATCTCAGCATAAAGATTGTGTAGCACGGTTACAACACATTCTTTTAAGTATTGTTTTCCTATATACAATACCACCAAAGTGACAACTCGGTTTCAACTTTGTATCTACTATACCTTGTAATAACGAATCAATTTTCACGCCTCTCTCTTAAGACCTAGGCCAAATATTTTTTGATATTCGGATAGCTCATGACCTAAAGAGGTGCCATAAAGAATATGAATAAAAAATCTCGACTAATTAAAAAGTTATGCAACAACGCGAAATCGCGCGGGTATTCTGGTCAAGCCACAAAATAAATAGGTACCGAAGATCGGCCATACATTTTGTTCACAAAATGCAAGCGCTCTGGCACTGGCTGGCCACCGAGATAGTCGCCGTAGTTAGTCTCGTAGTACTCATAGATAACTTAACTAATATTATAAATGCGAAGTGAGTTTGTTTATTAGTTACGCTTTCACGCTAAACAGCTTGGATTGGATGAAATTTGGCACATGGGTAGACCATGACCTGGGTCTTAGAGAGGAGATAGGATAGTTTTTATCCCGATAGTACGTTTCCGTGGTATAATTTGCGACCTACACGCGGATGTATGCATGTGGATTATGTACTTTGTGGTTACACTGGATTTTGAGTGGGTATAGTTTCTACTGGTTGTTAAGTGACTCCCCATTGTCGGCAGTAGAGACGTGGTGTGAGGTGTGGACTCTTGGAACGGTTACTGATAAGCTTAGAACCTCTTAGTTTTAGTTTTGGGAACTTAGCACTTATCGCTACTCGCGTTATTTACGCGGACACAGTTAGGAAAGTTTAAAGTGACTTTAATATTGAAACTAAGTTGCTGTCTGTGGTGTGCGTAAGTGATACTGCGAGTAACTTTGGTGTGTACTGCGCGTTACAAATCTAATCTAATGGGGTAGGTACAGTGCGTTCATTATAACTTGACCGGTGACGCGGTTAGTAGTACTGCTCTGTCAGTCGCCATTTTGAACTCTATTTGTATTGAAACTAAGCTTGACAAGCAATAGTGCCAACATGACGGCATGGGGAAAGTTATAGTGAACGGTCTGTACTTATACTCCATGGGTTTAGGTAGTTAAATAAAGGTAAACAAAACAAACCACGTGACGAGACAACTGTCAAGTAACCGACTAAACGTAATACCTGCCACTTCAGTTGTCATGCTGCGTCACAGTTGTACTCTTCAATTAAGGGGTATGCGCTAAGGTAGCCCGCGAAATTCAAATTTTCTTAAGTGTTTTGCAATTTGCAGGTCAGTTTCAGGTTGTATGTTAATTAAAATATGATTCGCGACCGTAACAAACATGGCTTTACATAATTATAATCAATAGAATCAACAACTCCTTAAGTTAGAATTGACCCCAAATGTCATAGTTTCATGAAATAGTCATTCAATGAAGTAATATGAACTTAGAGAGTTGTATTGATGACTTTTATGATTATAATTCTATAACTAAACATTGCATACGGCCGCGAATCATATTAAGATCAACATACAACCTGATACTGACCTGCAAATTTCAAAAAACGTAAGAAAATTTGAATTTCGCGGGCTACCTTGTCGCTTTCGCCTTAAGCAACGTTATAATTCGTTGACGTATAGAGTTTGGGCTTTTTACAATAAACAGGTTACTAAATATTATATTATTACATATTATAACTCTAACTAAACAATTGTGCTCAAGCAGTTACATCTACAAGCAGTAGTTTAAGAATAAATTATTAAGTTTAACATGCATTAATAAAAGAGGAAACTATTTAAAAAAATCTAAAATATATTTAATTTGGTTTTATCGTATTTTTTAATTAGAAAGTGTCATCAATAAAAACCCTTTTTACGATTTGTTTACTTTTATTTGACTACCTAAACCTATGGAGTTTATAGGTACTAAATAATTCAGTCTGTCAAATGTCGCGTAACACTCAAATGTTCATCAGACAATAATAATAAACTGCTTAACTAAGGGAAGTTTTACTGGATGGTCTAATTCTACATTTTATAATTTAACATGGTTACAATTATCTCTTTTTAAATACGTCTTTTACGTTTTTATAACAGTCATTGATTTTATGTCTAAAACGAATCATGTAATTCTATCAGATTTTTACCGTCAAAACTTACACCAAACACAATGTCGCCTATGGCCATGTGAACGCCCGTATTTTTCTGAATATTCATGAAAAATTTACGAATATTAACTTTAAAAAGGGCGGTCTATCTTCAATATTTTTAATGTTACTCAATTATTTTTATGTAGCGTTTGCCACATCTCCTATGTTATTGGCTCGATTTGGATTCTGTTTATTATTTCTAAAAGCTTATGAGTTATTTTATCGGATTAACTAACATTTTTTTTATAAAAATTTGTCGACTATGGAAAAAAACGGGGGTGAAGATTTTTTTTCTAAAATAAGCAGGTTTATTTAAAAAACACAAGTGTAAGTCCATAAAATATAGGGAGATATTGAATATAAAAGAAAAAAATTATAAGAAAAAATTTCAAAGATGAGAAGAGACCCACTTTAAAATTTAAGTTTCGATAATTTGTCATGAATATTCAGAAAAATACGGACGGGCACATGGCCGACATTATATTATGTAGATAGTACCATCCACGAAGACGCGCCCCCTCGTCTTCCTAAATGCGATTACTGTATGTACTGTAAACGTGGGGCGCGTTTCCTGAATGGCCCTATCTATAACATGAGTGAATATCGATTTTTTTATTTTTTTGTCAACTTGTAACAAAACATTGTTTTATTGTAAATGAAAAAGGCAACGATAACATAATCATTTCTCCAAAAAAAAGCCTCAAATTACTTACCTACCAATCAGATTAGTCTCTCTGGAAGTTGTTTTTTTTTTCATCCGGGGTACGCAAGTGCCCCATACAATCAAGCTAATAATTGTCTGACAAACACAACAAGACTCATACAAAATATACATCTATGTATGTATCAGGTTGCCTGTCCATTTGAGCGGAAAGTAGCGAAGAAGCCCAGACTATGAAGTATAAGCTCTGGGGCCATACTTATGACGTGTAAAAGCTATCATTGTTCCATTGTGAAAAAAAGGGATAATGCTACACGCACAATGGTCCACTGAAGGACTAAGTGCGGAAACTTAACCCCATAACATAGGGATAATGCTATTCGTCCTATATAGCTCCATCTCTCTCTGACACTGGAACAATTATGGCTTTAACACGTCATAGTACTACCCCTGGTCAAACTGAAACAAATCCCGCCCGGTATGCGAGACGAAATTCGCTCGCGCCGATTGTGTCAAGTTACTTGTTTGATGGTGTTCAAACTGGCGCGAGTAGTTGCGTGACTTCATAATAATTTAAAAAAAGGAAGTGTATAGAGTGCCGCTAGCAGCATTTTATCGCTGTCGGATAAAATCCCGGTGACTCAGTGACATTGCAATGCTTACGGCACTTTAGCCGGGCCGAGGCAGCGCCACTATTATGCCGCTAGCGGCACTCTACACGCTGCCAAAAAAAAAACGACGTACACAGTCGTATCCCGGATTCGCCTCAGTTTGACCAAAATATAATTCTAATACTGAAATCACGTAATTTACGCTTTGGTGGCAATTTTTGTGGGAGGAATTTCCCTATGTCCAGTAGTGGACGCCTTTCCACGTTTTCTGTGATGATGCTTCTCCCCAGTTTCAGTGGTCAGGGACACTCCGCTACATTGTTTTACATTACTGGCTTCTTTTCTCCGCTTACTCGCTCGCTCAAATGGACAGGCAGCCTTATTGTCCTCATAATAATGAGTTGGTACAATAGGGATGACGCCCGGGTAAAAAAAAAAAAACTATTTAGTCAGACAGTTAACAAAAAAAATATTAGACACGTATTTTTTGGTTTATCATATTAATAAAAAATTACTTAGACAAAACGCATTAAAGTTGGGAAGAGGGGATCACTACGTCACAAGTAAGTATAAAATCTACATACTCGTGACGTCATGGCAGATTTCAACCCGTAATCTTTGCATTACGTAAAAAAAGAAAAAATACGTGTCCAATTGTTTTTTAATAATCTATGTAACGGACAAAAAAAATATTTTTAGTCATCATCCCTATTAAACAGTAGATTCACATTTGACCAACACGCCTTGTACACAAGATTAGATAATATTTGGGCCCCAACGCGAATATTTTTTAAATAATTTAGAGTTAATTTATGTCTTTGAGCCTAGGTTTATTATCAAGTTTATTTCTAGTCAGGAAACTCCTCAATGCGAGCCGTGTCGAGGAACTGCTGTCTATACCAGATCTTTAATCAGTCATCTAATGAGAGCCTTATGAGATTTTGTATGAAGCATGAGATTTCTGACCTGCGGCCTACTTGCGTAACACACTTCCAATCACAATCTGAATAATTTCGAAGGTAATTTCTAATGCATTGCTTCATATGTTCGAAAAATGTGTCTGCTTAACAACGTAAATAACGCTATAAATGTTGTTCAACTGTCAAAATGAAAGACATTGCTTCTGTTAGGCTTATTACGCAATTATCCCGCTGCTGATTATATTCTGGCAGTTATTAGTCATAATAAATTGCATAAAACACCTTTGCACGTTACGGGACACTAAACGCCCCCAGACGTAAAACAATAAAACTTCTATTGTCTTATTCAGTGTCCTTCAACCGATTAATTAAACGATAAAATAAATATTATCAATGATTGGTGTTCTAGATAGTCATTCAAAGAATCCGGACACAATCATCGCAGTTTACTACATTATTTGCTAAACAATAAACCCAAAAAAAAAACAAAAACTGTACCTACTGTAGTTTCCGGAAAAATTACCGGATAAGGAGGAATTTGAAAGAATTAGGCGAACGAAACAACTTTTTTCGTTGTCCACGTTACATTTAATTTTACTGTTTAGTGATAGTCAAATGTCGTAACTAAAAAAGAAACAAGTATCAACTAACAGGCTCAAGGAACTTCACATCCAATTTAAATCGATTTTTTAAATAATTTACAATCGCGTGGAGGCCCTTACAGGTTAGTAAAAGTGTGTTGCTATGCGGTATTCACGTGTTAACCCTTTTTGCGGCAGAGGAATCCGCTTCCCCTTCACTGGCCTTCCTCTTTCTCTTGATAAGATGCGAGATGTCGGAAGCAGCAGGTTTAGGGGCTGATGAACTGGAACTTGAGCTGGCACCAGCACCATTGGAAGTAGAAGAACCTTCGCCGTTCGTGGAGCAAAGAGATTCGCGCACTCTTTTTATTGTCTGTGGAAATGTTAAAAAGAGGTTCTAGTTTAGAAAGTTGCTTGCCTAACCGCAGCTTAGGGGTCATCCATACATCACGTGAGGCTCGAAAGGGGGGAGGGGTTAGAAAAAAATCACGAAATATCACAAGGTGTAGTGAGATATCACATGTATTTACTTTTTCGTTTAACGCGCATTTCTAAACCGAAACAGTTTATTTCTTTATATTTAAAGATGAAATATTCTGTATTTTTTTAATATACTTTGCTCCAAAAATATACACGTGACTTTGGATAGGCGAGGAGGGTAGTTTAAACCCTCACCACGTATCCGCAGGGGGTGGTGGGTTAAAAGTTGCTAAAAACATCACGTGATCAGTGGACGACGCCTTATATTCCTCCTCGAACAAGTACAACGCTACAAGGTTCATTTGGCGCGTTATTACAAAAATGGAACTAACGTCCCCATCTTTTGTAATTAAAATTTCTGTAAGTTTCACAAATGTTTACCAACAACGCCCCCCTGTCAAAAGATCCTTGTAGCACTCTACTTATAGGCGAATTGATGTTATAAATTGAAGCATTTTGTTTCTTTTCTTGCCTACGGACATTACAACATGAAGGTTATTTTTACCTAAGCATAAGCATAGCATAATCACCCTATAACGTTCCCACTGTTGGGACACAGGTCCCCTCTCACAGAGAGGGAGTGGGCCGTATTCCACTACGCGGGCCCAGTGCGGGTTGGTAGATGTCACACGTTTTCGAATTTTTGGTTCTAGAACGTGCCGGTTTCCTCACGATGTTTTCCTTCAACGTTTTGAGAGCAGCAATGATGGAATAAATTACACTAGTTATTATTCCGCAATGCCTAACCAACAAGGGTATCAATATTTACTTCGTGGTGGTATGTATACTACTTCTTCCTACGATATACTGACACTTCTTGAAGTGAGCAAGCTTGAAGGTAGTTTGTATGGATTTATAAATCCGAAATTGGATGTTTTTGGTTTTCGTGATATCAAGATATTTGTTTCTTACTAAAGTTCGGTCACGAAGCAGAATTTCGTACAATGACCCCTCATTACTTATCTTTAGCGCTCGCGCACAAATGTATTACCGTCGCGCTCGCGCATTAAGTCCTTCTGGGTAAGTAATGAGGGGTCATTGTACGAAATTATTTCTGCTTCGCGACCGGACTATACCATTAATAATTTAACTTGAATCAGGTTTATCTTTCAAGAGGTGGAGGACTTTAAAATAATTGTATATAATATTCTTTCTAATTCAAACTATTGTAATAAGCATTGTAGTGCCTTAACTTTGATAGAAATCGGTCCAGAGGCATCTATAATATGGATGGGATAAACTTACAAGTTTTAAAAAGCATTAAAAACCATGAATATAACATCAATGGCCATGATCACAACAGAAATAAGCAACAAATCAACCACATGGCCATTAATGTATTGGGTTCTGTCTGAAATAATACACAGGGTACAATTTTGAACAAATTTATTTCAAAATGTTGCTAAACACAATAGAAAAATGGCCTTGTGGTAAAAATGTTGGCTTAAAACTAACATGATTCAGATCAAATTAAATCAGTACATTGAGCTTATAACTACGAGTATTGTATTAAAATTAATGCTGCTGGGTGTAGCTGCCAGTCTGGTTCGATGAGATTATAGTTTCATCAAATACAATAGCATCAGTCTAAATATGTTTACGTATGGATATTATGCAAGGCATTTTCATATACAGCCTTTCAAAATCCACATTAAAATAGTGATGTACATTCACAAATTCTCACAATACACGATTACAATATCACATTCCAAATTAATACAATTCTTAACATTAAAATGATTAATTAACAACTTTCAGTCCATACTTTCAGCCTAAACTGGGTAAAATCAACTGTTCATTTTGTAGTCGCTCTCAAATCACATTTTCATCAATATCAAATTAAGGCACACATTCATTTCAAAAATTCCAAAAAATAATACTGATAATAATTAGTAACAATCAAATATTAAAAATTAACAATCACATCATCGCAAACGGCGGCATGGATTTAGCAATTTGGCACATAATAATTCAGGAACAAATTCAATTTTATGTAACAAATATCACAATGTCATGGAATGTCAACATCCTATTATTATTATCAAAGCTTACTATTATGTCGCATGATTCTATTTTATAAGGAATCTTATTTTAATAAAATTGTTGCAAATTGTACTCATCATCATCGACTTTCGCTAAACAGTCGTCACAGATTTAAAAAAAGTTTGCCGTCACAAAAGAGTTTTGCAAATTCATCAAAGCACCTTAAGATTGACATTCCAGCTGACAATGGGTCCTCTCCTTAATAATCATATTGCGTAACATCTTCCTAGTAACCTCAATGCATTCGCAAGGTCTTACCTCAGCCTTATAGTCCATCATATCCTGAATCTTCTCCTGAATTTCAGGCAGGAGTTCCTTCAACTCCTTGATTTCACCTTCGACGGAGTAGAATGGGTCCGCAGATGTGAATTTCTTGACGGTGGCGTCATCAATGACAGCTACTGGGTTTTCCAAGGTTTTGATGCGTGTTTCCAGAATGTTCGCCGCATTCTTGAAGTGTGTAATCGCGTCTTCGAAGTTCGATGCCAGAGAATTTGCCAGACCTGTAATATAGCAATGAAATTGTGACGTTGCAATTCTATTATTTGAATTCTTTCATTTTTTACAGAATCATTTTTATAAATTGGACACACACTAATCTTAAGCGATATCAGAGCTGTTTTAACGAATTTAAAAAATAAAGTAATATGTTCTTACCAATTTGATAATGTGTCTCAGCAATACGCCTGTCATCACTGCGGTACAATTCCTTCTGGAGGTCTAGACAGCTCTCTGAAATTTACAGAAAATGTAATGAAATACCCACATATAAATAAAATAATTCCAACTGCTTGGGAAGAAATAAAAACCGGCCTAGTGCGTGTCGGACTACGCACAATGAAGGGATCCGTAGATAGGATGAATTTATCCCAAGAACAAACTTAACATTGTAGTTGAAAAACATATTCTCCCATACAGAATGTATGGGATAACATGTTTTTCAACTGCAAATGTAAGTTGGGCGATTACCACTCATTAACTTGTAGAGCCTACTTAGCTGTGATAGTTATCCTTTTAACTTCATTATATATACTACTGCTGTGAATTTTTCCACACATCCAGAACCAACCGTTTAGCCGGCAGGGGGCGGGACACTGGACTCTAACAAAAAAAAGTTTAATATTTCGCAAACGGATCTCTGAATCCAAAAATGGTTTTAACTCTTGCAATATTCTTAAACGGCCTTTTCAACGACACCCCACAACATGGGATAGACGAGAGAAAAACTACAGCCCCTTTTACGTGTCGGAGGTATCCTAAAAAAAAATATTTACCACTATGTCGGCGTGATTACTATGTATACCCATGCCAAATTACAGCTTGTTTGGCATAAGCAACTGATCAGATGTTTGTTAAAGACTATGATGTGATGACATAAAGTACTCAAAAAAAAAACAGGCCAAGTGTGTGTCGGACTACGCACAATGAAGGGTTCCATAGTTGGGATGAATTTATCCCAAGAACAAATCAACATTGTAGTTTCCCCTAATGAAAAACATGTTCTCCCATACATTCCAACATTAAATCATCCCATACATTAAACTTCTTGAGATCCTCGTAACAAGCCCTTTCATTTGATATGTCACACGATACAGATTTTTTTTAAAATCTTATTTGCCTCCCAAAAGTGACCCCACATTCAAAATTCATTTATTTACGTTACATGTCCATATTTGGGTCACAGAAATACATGTGTACCAAGTTTCAACTTAATCGGTTCATTAGATTCCGAGCAAATTGACTGTGACAGACGGACAGACAGACAGACCGACACCCAGGCAGACACACAAGTGATTTTATAAGGAATCTGTTTTTTTCTTTTGAGGTATGAAACCCAAATAAAGACAAGATATTTTCATAATTCGCAACTGGATACAGGCCTTGATGAAAACAAATGCAGTTTTGTTCCCATGATAAATCTAACAAACAGGTTCCTCTCTCTAGAACCCGTCATGCGATATCTTGAACCATGTTTTAGATACCAATGACCATGCTTTTTAGGGTTCCATAGTAAACAAGGAACCCTTATAGTATCGCCATGTCCGTCTGTCTGTCTGTCTGCGGCTCAGCTCAGAGACGGTTAGTACTAGAAAGCTGTAATTTGGCATATGTATACATATTAATCATGCCGACAAAGTGGTAAAATAAAATCAAGAAACAAATATATTTTAGGGCTACCTCCCCTACACGTAAAGTGGGGATGTTATTTTTGTTCCTCATCTACCCTATGTAGTGGGGTATCGTTAGAAAGGTCTTTCAAAAATATTGCGAGTTTGTCCAAACCATTTATGGATTCAGGGATACGTTCGCGAAATATTAAGCTTTTAACTGAATTTTTTTATTAGAGTCAAGTACCCCCCCCCCCCCCTTCTAGCTAAATGGTTATACTTGGACTTGTGAAAAAATTCACAGCAGTAGTATATATAACGAAATTAAAAGGAAAACTGAGAGCTGCTAAGTAGGCTGTACAGGTTAACGAGAAATAATCAACCAACTTAAATTTGCAGTTTGAAAAACATGATCTCCCATACATTCCGTATGGGAGATCATGAACACGTTTTTCAACTACAATGTTAAGTTTGTTCTTGGGATAAATTCATTCAAACTACGGAACCCTTCATTGTGCGTGGTTCGACACATACTTGGCCGGTTTTTTTTTGTGGTGTTGTCTCGCGTTTTAACCTAGTAGTTTGTCGGCTGCTTAACTGGGGTATTCTGTGGATGGATTAATAAATTAAGACCTTCATCCAGGGCATAAAACTTATAAACAAGCGACTCCACACCACACCACCACCTGTGGGGTACGGACCTCGGCTTAGGGCGTCGCTGCGGGTAGGGCAGCAAAGGACAGGCTGGATCCGATCAAATTTAAACATCTCCACTTACGCATATCAGTAACAGCCTTGTCATAGGTCTCGCTCTCGAGCGCGACCTCCCCGAGCGCGAGATGCACGTCGGCCAGAAGCGCGCGCGCCGCATCTCCGCCGCAGTCCTGCACGCGACGGTACAGGATGCTGCGGGCCAGATCTGTCGAGAGAAAGAACTTCTTCATTCACAGGAACTTGACGATTTTGCCAATTTGTTGCATCTTTGAATCTGAACAATATATAGTATGAAATAAAGCTAGCTAAATTCCGGGCCAACTCAATATAGATTGCCATCAACACACAAATATTTTTTTTATTTTTTAAATGAGAATTCATTCCACATTATTTTTATCTTACGCACTGTCAAATCAGGAACGAGTTATGTTATATTGTATTAATGTTAATATAATGTTTATTATATCTTCATGCATATCATTTACGAGTCGATAATTAATGTCATTTTTTCTTATCATATTATGGAGGAGCTTACCAAGCATTTCCCATGCCAGCTGCAAGTTATCAACATCTTCCTCAGCATCAATGTTCATTGCAGATTCGTCGTGGTCGCCATTTGTGGTTCCCTGTCAATAAAATTTTAGATTAACTAAACAGTTTGTTAGCTCCAATGATGGAATGTTGTAAAGGTGCAAAATATGCATTGGTGAAAATATGATCATCCCTCGGTCACATCACAATATGAATGGTCACCAACTTACCTAACTAAAATGGTAATAAAATAATACACTGGATCTAGTTATAGCACAGTAGATTATTCTTAGCTTAAAGCTTTTATGTGATCATACATTATGTAGTCTTTATTTTAAAACAGCTACAATAAGAGATTTACAATTTTATTCCCTAATCAGCAGGGATCCTTTTACTAAAATGTCAAACGCCTTCCAACTTAAACAAAACAAAAGACCATAAATTTCTAAAACTCACAGGTTCCTCGTTCTCCTCAGCAACAGTACTGCTGCCTGGCTCATCCTCCTTAGTGGTTGACTCTGCTTCACTCTTCTCTACTTCTCCATTTTCCTTCTCTTTCTCTGGTTCAGCTTCTGCTTCTGCCTCTGCCTCCTCATTCTCTCCATTCTCTTCTTGTTCTAAAGAAAACATTTACAAAGAACTTAAATATATTTTATTGTAACAATAAACATTAAAATATGTTATTGTTTATTTTCTACTGTTCCAGCCCATATGGAACAATGCAAAAAATATATAAATATTAGGTGAAGGAGAATGTGCATAAATATAGCTTGAAGTTTGAGACGAGTTGTCCATTATTATGAAAAATGTATCTGGAAATGCTGTTGAATCTTGATTCTTATTTGCTGACATATACCTTCATTATCCTCTTCCTCCTCATCAGCATTGCCTGAGCCTGGCACGCCATCACCAAGAACACCACTCTCTTCTCTTGACAAGCCAAGTAAAGCTTTTCCATACCTGTGATACAAAAAAAATATTAAGAGGAAAATAATACACCAAAAATACAATAATGTGGGGTTACCACATAGAGTATCTTTAAATAGAGGATAATCTTGTGAAAACACATCAGAGACACTGTTTGTTCTAAACATGGAAATAACACACTTCTTTTTGGCTGAAAAGAATAATAGAATTGATTTTTCCCTTTAGTAGTTAGGCAGTAAAAACTTTAACCTTCCCAGGAAAACCCATAATTAAAAGATCAACTTATTTATTAAACTTTATACTTATACTATAACTTTATACTTAAAAGGTATAAATGTCACATCAAACAAAAACATTAAAGTATAACTGACCACAAGTAAGCCTCAGCACACTGATCAGCAGTGTCCCCATGTTCTTTAGCGAGCCCCTCACAGGCGTCAGCAAGGGTGCTGGCGGCTGCACTGAAGTCTCTCACAGCCAAATGTCTGCGGCCTTCAGCGAGCAGCTCTGTTGGGGATGATGTTGACACTTCTGATACCTCAGTCATCTAGATACAAAGAAAATAATTAATTTTTATCTCAGAGGTGAGCATAGTGTTGCTTTTTAACCCATTTACATATAACATAACATCACGCCTGCAATCCCTTGTAGGTTAGGCAGAGGTGTATGTGTATCTATTATAATATTTTTAAATCTTTTGATATGTCTATCAGAAGGTTTGAAAGTATTATTGCTACACCTCTGCCTAGCTAAATACACCCACATTTTGCCATTTATGATAAATAGTTTTTTTATATCTAGGTATAAATAAATAGATAGATAAAAAACATATACCATTTACTAGCTAATGAAAAACCAGTATTTATGCAACTA
Source organism: Agrochola lota (assembly GCA_947364205.1). NCBI lineage: Eukaryota > Metazoa > Arthropoda > Insecta > Lepidoptera > Noctuidae > Agrochola > Agrochola lota. The sequence goes on along the minus strand of OX376223.1, from coordinate 6,536,587 downwards.
GTTGAAATAAAAATTAAACAAAAGAAAATGTTAGCACCTGATCAGTTAACAGAAAATTTAGTTAGAAGAATCTAGAACACCAGTAAGAAGTTTTGTGGTAAAAAACCTTTTAGGATCCAGTACATATTACAGTTGACGTTTACGAATTTTTTGATTGAACACAATGTGAGCACAGCAAACGAAAACAGCAAGCCGTATGGTCTAAGCGTCAATTCACTCGATGAATGTCAATTATAGGGCATTGTGCCCTACTTTTTGCAGCAATAAAGCTGTTTCACGACAGATACTGACTAAAAACTCACGGTGAGAGAAACAATAACTTTCTTTTCTTCCATTTCCACGATGTAACGGTCGGCGGTAATTTAACAATATACCTACATCAATAAATACAATAGGCAACAACAAATTCCACGTGGAAGGGCGCAAAATTACACTAGCAACAAATTTATTTTGTAGGCGCTAATAAATACTGTAGATTTACATTCGAAATGCTAAAATATTAGTATGAAGATCGACGATTCGTAAAAGAACCGCGCCAAAATTTTAGATTCCGCAATCGATGAGTAAGCATTTGAAAGCAAATAACAAGGTAAATACTTACTTTTGTGGTTTCTTTCAAGTAATATTACAATTTCAATACAAAAATGTTAGTAAATTCAAAGCAAAAACCAATAAAACTTGGAAATATGCACGCGTGTCGACCGAGTCCGTTTTCTTGTCTTGCCGTTTTAAAACAGATAAAAAAATAACCAATGAACTTGATTGACAACTGACAACAGAAAGAAACGTCAACTTTCTGTCAAGTCAAAATGCGTTTCTCTATGGATGCATTCCCGCAAGAATTCGAAATGGTCAAATCTTTTGCCGCGTCAATTTGAAAATTATTTTCTTGGAAATCAAAAGTTAAGAATGTGAGAGCTTAGAGTTTTATAGTAGGAGAGCTGTTAGACATTTTTGGGTACGTATTTGAAGCATGATGAAAACTTGTTCAATACTTTTCCTTGCCTCTGCAAGAAAAAAGTGGTCAGTGGGTCGTCTTAGGGGGGTCTTAGGGGGGGATTTAGCTACGCAAAACGTCTTCAAAAATTTGGCATTACCTCACTCGAAAAACATAGAGTTAATAGTGATTTAATATTTCTGTTTAAAATTCTTCTCAGTAAAATAGACTGCCCCGGTCGTTAAAAGTAAGTTTAATTTTAACCTACCATATAAATATCTGCGTCACCCTATCAAAATGTTACTTCCCCTATTCTGTAAAACTGTTTCAGGGTCTAACTCTCCAGTCCCAAGATTTCGCAGACTTCTAAATAATTAATATTTATTGCACTTCACTTTTTTCATTCAAGCGCCAAGTCCACCAAAATACGTAACTAATAAATCTTGTTATTTATTTTAAATCAATTGGGTAACAGTTATGTGTCATCTCTGTGCGTATTTAATTTGTTTTATTTTTGTATTCTATGATGTACTTAATAATGTTTTTGCATGCTGTGTCTATCGCTTAATATTGTGCACTTGGCTTGTGTTTGTAACTGGTTGAACAGTGTAACAATTGTAGATAGACCAATAAATAATAAACCTACGTACAGAACCGCCGACCTGGCTGAGTTTCAAGGCTCAACTTCTCTTCCTCAATACTGGTTTGTTTGGCACGTGAATATAATGTGACACGGAAATGGAAATTGAAAATGCCTACGTAAATGATCAGATAGTATGTGCTTCAACAAAGGTAGGAAAAGGTATAGATACTTTAAGTATATTTTAAATGTCTCTAATCTACATCTACTTTAGCATGAAACAATAATACTCAAAGAGTTGAGTACATTGATTAATTTGAAGTGAGTGAGAACCCACTATTGTTAATTGGTAATCATCATAGGTACCAACTGGGTTAGATTTAAATAAAAATTGTTCTTGGTAATGTATTAGCAATTGTTCGAACTTCGCCGTTTTAGTTACCTAATTGATAACTTCGGTGCAGCTTGCATCGTGTAATGACTAATGAGTAATGACACAGGGTGGGTAGCTATCGACTTTTCCCCCGCCCCACCCAAAGCGGTCACCCGCCCAATCAAACTTTAGTAATGCTTGTGCATTATCGAGATACTTATCGATAAATTGACGTAATATTCATATTTCAAAATTAATTCCTGGCTGAAAGGAACTGACAACATGATTTTTGAGTAATTTATAACGATCCGTCAAATACCTACCTATAGGTATTATAGTTTAGTCCTACAAAAATTAACCTGCCCAAGCCTACTCACTTAAATAATTAATTTGTAGACCTATTTGAAAGACCCAAGAAACCATTTGAACCTTTCTTCCAAATGTCCAGCTACAGTCAACGCAATCAATCTTCTACGCACCTAAATACCCGCCTAAGTATCAAGCAGACACAACCACAGTTTGCTATCGATAAAACAGTTTTCCGTAGCGCCAGCACTACGTTACGCTTCATTTTCCCACTTTCCCTCAGTTTGTCTGCAACGGTTGGACAGACAGCTCGTGCCTACGTACGGCCTCCTTCGCGAACCTATTACAACCCTTTATTGACATACCTATCACGCGAGATCTTAATAAAAAGTTTGTCGGTACCATTTAAAAATGTGACAAAAGACTAATTTGCATGCAAGGTGGTGTGAACCACAAAAAGTAAGTTTTAATTTGCCTATTTGTTTATTAGCAGCATTTTTGTATGTTACGTTTGCCTATAACTAAAGGTGAAAGCTTACAAATATTTACTGTGCTTTTTATACTCACCTATTGCACGTCTTTGTCAGATTTCTGTTGCTCCTTTTATACGCCTCTTTACGCACGATAAATTAGTGTTGTGGTATACTACACCAATATACTCGTAGATTAAGGTCGTTCAGTGAACCCATACGATTTATTATGCCTAAGTACCGAGGTAGTTTTATCAACTACTCACACAATATAAACTAATTACACAGGGTACTTTTTAAATTGATACCTACACCTATTCCATTCGTTATATTCCCTACGATGATCATTATCGCCCCACGGTATCACCATGTGATGGTTAATTACTCAAATGACCTTTACTGGTTTAGATAGGTATAAGTGTTTGTATATAGGTAAGTATCTTTCGTTTGTGTAAATTGATGGGTACGTACCACTACGTACCTTTCACGAATACCTATTTAGCAAAATCGAAATCATAATATCTTTCTCTGAACTCATTTCGTGTTTGGAAAATAACTTTTCTCAAACATGTTTGGAAATTCGAAAATTATTTTGACAACCTTCTTCGAGATAAATCGAAATTGCACTGGTCGAATACATGCGAGCGCTCGGCCGGCAATGTTTGTATGAAAATCCATAACTGTCGTGTTTAGCGGCGAAATAAATTACTATGAAAACTCCTGTCGAGTTATTTAAAAATGGAACGAACTTTTTACTTCAACACATGCCTGAGGTACAAAGGAGGTAATTTTTAAGATTTTATTTAAATGTCGATTTGGCTTGCAAAATAGAGCTGTTTAAAGTACAGAAGAAACAAATGAACATATCGGCGCGTGAAAATTATCGTTGTTCGTCATTTATTATGGAATTTATAATTAATTTAATCAGTTTGAATTTCCGCGCATTATTTGAGAAAGGTATATAAGCAAGCTTTAGCCACAACCAGGCATTGATAGACTCCATTTCTTTTCAATTTTCACGATCGACCCTCAATGCCCCAGTTGCGGGCCGCGACAGTAATGTACTGTACATTAAGCATGAACACACTTAAGATTTAGATTACTTATCGCTTTCATTCAGTTTAAATTATGAATGCTGCCCCACTCTAATGCCCCATGACAGCTGGTCAAAGTCAAAGTCAAATCATTTATTTCAAATAGGCCCTTGCAAGGCACTTTTGAACGTCAAAAATTACAAAAAAAAAAAAATGATTCTAGTCGCCCCTTCCAAAAGGTAGTTTTCGTATGGAGAAGAATGGGCAAGAAACTCCACCGTTACTCTTTTAAAATGTTTTACAATATTTTGTATATGTAGGTACAATAGTTATATAATTATATGTGAAGACGATGCATCTAAAAATAAAAAAATAAATTACTATACTACAATATAGGTAAAAATATTTTTTTAAAGAGAGCAACGACAGATAAATTAATTACTTATGTGATAGATACATGGTTCTCACATATTTACAAACATTGTAAAGGTAGACGATTTTCCAAAAAAAAAAAAAGTTACAATTAATAAGTCAGTGTGTGAGGAAGTAATCACAGAATGTAAAATCAGTGTCATATAATAAAATATAATAATTTATACAACTTAAATTAGCAACCAGTTTAATTTTGTCTAGATTCTAGATTATCCTATGGAGCTGAACCAGCATGTTTCCAAGCATTCTTATCTTGGATATAATCCTCTAATTTGTAATATGCTTGTTTACAAAGTGTACTTTTAATATGAGTTTTAAATTTTCTTTCATTTAATTGTAAAATATCACAAGGTATTTTGTTGTAACATTTAACACAGTACCCCATAAAAGATTTATGTACTTTAGATAATCTGAAAAATGGTTGATCTATTTTATCTTTATTTCTAGTATTAAAATTATGTCTATCACTTATTTTATTAAAAATATGTAGATTTTTTCTTACATACATAATATTTTCATAAATGAATTGGCAAGGTACCGTCATAATATTAATCTTTCCAAATAGTTCCCTAAGAGATTCGTGACGATATAAATCATAAATGGCTCTGACAGCTCTCTTTTGTAAGATAAAGATGGATTCAATGTCAGCAGCCCGACCCCACAGTAAAATGCCATACGACATAATACTGTGGAAGTAGCTAAAATAGACCAAACGCGCGGTTTCAACGTCTGTTAACTGTCTTATCTTTCTAACCGCATAAGCGGCCGAGCTTAGCCGCCCCACAAGAGACTGCTGGTTACTATGTATCAGCAACACTGATCAGCACCAAAACACTGAAGCCAATTCACTGATATCAAATACAGCCATTTCATAAGCTCAAAGGTGGCTAAAAATAGTGGGCTTTATCTATGAGTAGTATGAGCTCATTATGTTTTTTGAAATTACCTTTAAGCATGAAGACACTAAGGTCTAGATTGCTTATCACTTTCAGTTTTAATAATGAACCGAGTGGCAACACTCTCATGTGCCAAGACATGTTTGTTAGGTACCTACCTACCTTAAGTCTGGTGATCGGCATCAGCAATACTGCAGCGAAATACAGCCATTTCACAACCCCAATGGTGGTTTACAGAGGGCTGGTAAAACTCGCCCTAATCAAACTAAGGACGATAAAAAATAAGGAGGCCGTGGCTCACGGCCCACGTTTCACTAAGGCAAAACAATCAAAAAGTTTTTATTCATGTGTCTGAACCTGTTTACCAGCCTTAAACTTTTACAGGCAATTTATTATGATTATTTTGGGTTATTTAGATGATCCTCCACATGACGGCTATAGCCGATTTACGTAGATTCGGTAGCACAGTGCACCTAAGTCAGGCAGTCAGTTTCTTTACCATTACCAATTTGCTCATATTTCTACACCGATATGTAGCCGTTCTTCCATAGCTCGGCTCGTACCGCGGCAATAGCTATTAGAAGATGATGGAATTGTTGATACCATTTCAAAGCCGATTTTACAACTCAATTTTACTAAGCTGCAATTTTTTTAAATCAGTATCCAAAACAAACTGAACATTTACGTAGTAATTTATCCAGTATGAGGTTGGAATTACTCGTGTAGGTACACTAGATAACAAAGCACAAAATTAAAAGGATTGCAAACCGCAATTTGCGAACATTATCCATACATGGGTGCCGGCAGGTTTGTTTTCAGGGGGGTGCATCTTTAGCTCCATGAAGCGAGCTCGATCATTTTTGCAGTTCACCTCGGATATGTTGGGTTATCGTTTGTCCATTCATACAAGTAGTAACTTTGTCGTATGAAGCAGAAAAGCTTAAAAAATAAGAGATTTTTCCATCTCGCCTCGAATGTGATAGGTTTTATTTTGTCCATTCATTCGGAAAGACGACTAACTGTGTCGACTTTATACAAAGAAGTTTAAGAATTAAGATAGAGTAGGATGCAAGAGCGAGCGAAGCAACCTCGATAATGTTACCACCCCGCCTAGGGCCGATTCGATTTTCGGAAATAGGAGTCCGGTACTTTGTCGACTAATGCACAGAAGCTTTAGAATTCAGAGATTGCAGAATGCAAGAGTGACGAAGCGAGCTCGAAAATTAACAAAATTCGAAAATTTTAGGATCTCGGCTCGAATAGGTTAAGTTCTCTATTATTGTGTTCGGCGTATACTTTATTTTGAAGCCAGGGAGGTACAAGTGCACCCTCTTGCACCCCCCTCCCGTCGCCCATGTATCCATATATTTCAGAAATCTGAATTATTACGTTTTAATGCCAGTAGTAGAGGTAAACAAGGACTTTAAATTTTATGAGTCAATTTATTATGGTTTGAATACAAGACGGAGCTGAAGAGACTTCAGATTTGTACCTACTTTTACTTACTTCATAAAGCAAAGAAGTAGGTTTACAGGCTAGTCAATAAAATAAACATTTCAGCCTGAAACCAAAATAATTATTACGCACTTTGACTGCTACCATCATCATGCATTTCAATATCCAAATTCTATCTACTAAGTACGTCTGTGTCCAAGATTCTACCTATTAGTCTACCTATCCTTTACAGCATATTATCTATCTAATACCTAGGTACCATTTTAGACAAGTTCATAACAATGTTAAAGAGAAGTAAAGATGTTATTTTATTCCCCACAGGAATAAACTTCTCTTCATCGGGTAAAATACAACACTTGCAAATAAAGGGAAAATAAATAACGCGAAACGAATACACTTGACCATTTCTCCACTTAGATTATAGGCATGTTTTGGCGTTGGAGAGAGAGACGAATATTCCGTGGGCGTGCCAAGAATACCAAAATCAGCACTTCGAAATAAGTAGGTTATGAATGTAGGAGATTAATTTTTGCCTGGTAAAGCGTGATTACCCGAGTCGCAAAACTGGGCCAATTTATCAGACTTATTTTCACGTGTCTGACCTAAAGGTCTCAGAATTAGGTACCTACTCTTTAGTCTACACACTTCATACGTATTATAAAAAAAGTATTAAAATTCTCGTCGCGCCTGTGTCCTCTATACACACAGAACATATGAACTATTTGGAATTTTCTGAAGTGTAAACGCGTTTGTCACACGCAAATATATGAGATTAGTGTGTAATATTTCTAACGAGCTTTGTATTCAACATGCTGATTTATTCATGTAGAGAAAGCCCGGGGCTTTTTATTGAAATGTAGTTTTGCAGTTGCCAATTCCTTACTTTTAATCTTACACTTTGCTGCAGTGAACTTCTTCACTGGATACAAGATATACAAGACCATCTTTTGGCGATGCTTTTAATAAAAATAATGTGTGATTAGAAACTTTCAAATAAATTACGCAATTCTCTTAATTATTAAAGATCACTCTCTGATTTTGTAAACCGCGTTTAGCAAAAACTTCTGGGTCTCCAGTTAACGGCACAAACTCGCTATTTCCGAGCGTCGTACTGTTTATGACCACTATTCTGACCTTTGTCCCCCACCCGACTGTAACATTTCACCCGGAACGATAAACAGCCGGTTTATTATGAGTATTTTCCTTTGTTCACAACGAAATGAGTAAATACAGATCCATCTGATCCAAAGAAGAGTTGGTATGTTGGTATTATATTACCTTACTTAGGTTTACTTTTGTTATATTTTTTCAGGAATTTATAGTGACAACTGTGTTTTTTTTTCTCAGGTGAGGAGTACAGTCTCCTCGGCGACCAGATGATCAGTTTCAGTGTTATCGGGAGCGAGGAAAGGCCACAAAAATTGCTCCCCACGGCAGTCCTGCGCGTGCGTACATCGCCTACCATAAGCTCGGGACAGGCATGGAGGCCCAGACCGCCACGCCGCAAACCGAGTGCGAATGTGGTGTACACCCTTCAGTGTTCTACCTGCTGGCCACCTTGCTCCTCACCAGGTTAGTTTGACGGTTCTTTATTTGTTTTTAATCTTGGACCGGCCAAAACAAACAATTTCTCTCAAAATATTTGTTTTCTATGACCAACGAATATTCTGAACACTGGTGGTTCTTGAATTCATTGTAACAGATTGCACATCGATGCCCCATAAACTGTACATGTAGGTATACCATTTTCATTTCTTACTGATTTTGACTTTATGAGTAGCTAGAACTTATAGTTCCACCAAACTTATATTACGATTAACGAGCTGAGAGAAAGTATCCTAAACTTTTTGTTTTGTAAGAAGAGAACTACTATTCTGAATAGGTACTTAGATCCAATACAGCCTCAAAGATTTCAGGGAAATTATTGTAGGTAATTACTTACCTATGTAATTTACAGGGGATGTAAGTGAGTGTGTCTGCTGCGTGTGATCGATCAACCATTTCGTAGAGAGATTCAATCAAACTTTGACAATACAAATTTACCTACAGTATTTTTGTACTTTGGTATCATATTGCCATAAATTGAGTTCCCTGCAGGTTATTTCTCGTCGCTTAAGTCTAAATCACCATTTCGAAGATTTTCGTCTAACCCATCTCAAGTCTACGGTCTAAGTTACCTATTCCTAATTTATTGGTATCCCTCCTCTAGTATTTATATTAAAATAAATACCTACTACTAGCCTTCACTAGAAGGTATAGAGAGTTTACATTTGTATGTACACATAAGCCTACGTTCGCACGGACGTAATAAAATCGCGGCGGTTATTTTGTGCACACTAGATTTTCAATTCTCGGTATTGAGCTGTGAATTGAGAATTAAACAGAGCGCACCCAGCGCGTATCTCAGCGCGTCAAGAAAACACACTGTTGGATATTTAACTCTCGGCGCTAAGTAGAGCGTCGAATTTCAAATACGCGAAAAAAAATCGTCGCGATAAAAATACAATGCCCATGCGAACCTGGGCTAACCGTCTTACATGGTGAAATTTAGCAGTGATAGCCTAGTGGTGTGGTCGGACTGCCAAGTCATAGGTCTCGAGTTCATACCCAAGGCACGTACCTACCTCTGACTTTTCCAATTCAAGTGCGTTTTGTATAATTATCACTTGCTTCAAAAACGGTGAAGAAAAACATCGTGAGGAAACCGGCATGCCTTTTTTTTATTTTTTTTGAGGATGGGAAATCATCAAATGACTTCTCCCGCTCTGGGCGGAGCGAAAGGGCGTGTCAGACTTTTACTGACTAAAACCCACCCGTGTTCCTTCCGTTGCCCGTGTGCCGGGGCCGCGATATCCCTTTCGGACAAACCCGCAACCCCAGCAGGCATTGGTCCTTACGGACCCCGTCAGTTGGTGCTGACATTTCTTTGACGCGCGCGTGGAACAACGCGCCGTCGACCCGGGCCTGGTCGTTATCGGACGGCGAGCTACCCATTGATCACCGTCTGCAAGCCCGCGCCTACGGTGGCCGGAAGTCAGCTCGTGACTCCCGACGCCCGGGGCGTCTCCGGCGGCGACTAGGGGCGCGAGAGCGTGCAGCTTGCATCTCCCTCGCGCGCTCCGCCTCCTCCTTCGCGAGCATAACTGCTTCGCAGAAGGAGGTGACGGCCTCCCATGCACTCTCGCTCCGAACCATGGCCTGAACCAGGGCCGGACGCGAGAGATCGCCGCCGCCGATCGCCTCCGTGAGGACACGGCGGTGCTCCGCCCAAACCGGGCAGACCTCCACCGTATGCTCCACCGTGTCCTCCGGGCGATCCATACAGTGGTGACACCCGGGCGTTTCCTCCTGCTTTATACGGAACAGGAACCTCCCGAAACAGCCGTGTCCGGTGAGGACCTGCGTCAAGCGGAAGGTGAGGACGCCGTGGCGCCTTTCTAGCCACTCCTCAAAGAGGGGACTTATCGCCACAATTGTGGCGTGCCCAAAACCGGCATGCCTGAGAGATATTTCTCGACGGCATGTGAAGCCAAGTCAGAGGCTTATGGGCGGCTTAAGAAGAAATACGGTGCAAATTCCCACAATTCACATTCTTTATCTAGGTAACCAAAGACAGTCAAAAGCATTTGTAAAAAAAAAAAAAAATGAATTTTCCCAAGCGAATTGTCTAACTCAGGTTTTACCGAGGTTCTGCTTTGAATTGCAAATACTATTTACCTATACAACAAATCTGTTTTGGGTCTGTTTCATAAACAACACACCTTCATTGACAAAAAGGTACATTCAGGTAGGTACTGGTACCTTCAAAGCCTCCATAATATTGAAATACTCTGAATGTAAAAGCAGTCGCATGATACGAACCAATTTGATGTAGATCTCCAAAGGATTGCCCCATAAAAATGTGTTTATCGAATATCAACATCATTCCGCCGACATTTATTATTTTCGCTACCAGAACGCACAATAATACTGCCTATAAATATTGTCAAAGTCATGAGCTAATTGCGAAATATTGCTCAAGAGGCAATATTCATCTTGTGACAAATGTCGCGTCAAAATTGCCACTCGACGCGCTGCCTTAGAAAATTAAATATTTTTTCATAAAACTTCAGAGAGGACGAAGAAAAACGAGCTTTCCGTTGGTTTAAAAAGAAAGTTAAATCTTTGAAAAGAGCGAAAAGCTTGAATCGACTGTGATAAAATAGAGCTCAGCACGCTACCCTTTAAATTTTTCCTGAAAGCGGATTAAAGTTAAACGTACCTACGTCGTAAGCCCATGTAAAGTCTAAAATTGATTGCAACGATCGTTTCAATACGACTCACCCATTAATAGTACTTAAGTATCTACTTTAGTAATCTGAAACAATTTTAATTCGCTGAAGACTTTGAAAGTATTAAACATTTCTCAATGATTCGCTGTATTATGCGATGCAAAGATATTTTAATATGCTAAGTATATTACCAAGACAGTAGGAGCTTAATGTTCATAAATTAATCATTCAAACTACTTAGTATTCTATATTTAATGCAGTCAGCTTTAACAAGTCGAAATTCTGAAAACGGTTCGAAACCAATTTTTAAAACGTTTTTAGAATCTCTGCGTTATTTAATGCCATTTTAAAACACCTGGGTACAGTTTCCACTTGTATGTTGTACAAATTAAACACGTAAATGTATCTGAGTTATAATAACGTAGCTGGACTGTTTATTGTGTAAATGGGATTTCTCTCTGGCCGCTCTTGAGGAGATTTCTATTCACGAAATGGAACTCCTTGGGCCCGTCCTGCGAAGGTAAATTTTACCTAACCAAATAACTAAACTAGCATTACGTATCGTACCTGCAAACATGACTTTCCGTTTTATTTTATGTTTTTACACAGTGGCAGTGAATTATCCTATACTAAATGAGCAATATTTGTCACGTTCTCGAAAATGGCTCTAACGATTTCGATGAAACTTGCAATATAGGGGTTCATGGAGGCGAACAATCGATCTAGCTAGGTCTCATATCTGGGACAATTCGTTTGCGTCGTATTTTCACCCGAACAGAGCTCGGTCGCCCAAAGTTTAGAACAAGATACATGGAATTAGTATGAACTAACCTATACTATTAAATGAACATTCTCTATTTTCACCCGAGCAGAGCTCTGTCGCCTAGGTACTGTAAGGTAATATATACTTTGTCAAAAAGCAAAATAAAATACCATATCTATATTTTCTATACATATAAAAGGAGAAACTGACTGACTGACTGACATATCAACGCAGAGCCGAAACTACTGGACTAACAACGTGAAATTTTACACATAGCTTTTTATAATGTAGGGGAGCACTACAGAAGAGGTTTTTGAAAATTCCACCTTTAAAGGGGGCGAAAAGCGGGGGATTTTGTTTGTATGAAAAATCTTATTCCTTGAGTTAATAAAATTGAAACTTCGCACAAAAAGTACTAGGCTTGCATGAATTCAAGATAGTTTTTGAATAATTAGACATTGTGCACAATTTCTGAGCAGTAACGTTGTTATATGAATATATTTCACGCTAACCTTATGTAGATTGATGACCGCTGTCACGATTCAATTTAGGATAACTTTCAGTTTCGTTGTGCAAAAAAAATATGTGGGTTTGGCGAAAAATACAGGAAAAACTAGCTTCTAGCACTAGTCTTTAGAGCTAGCCTTTAGCACTGATAATACAGCACTGGACTCCTGAACTGGACTCCTGAACCGGACTCCTGAACCGGTCGCCTAAACCGGACTCCTGAACCGGACTCCTGAACTGGTCTCCTAAACCGGACTCCTGAACCGGACTCCTGAACCGGTCTCCTAAACTAGACTCCTGAACCGGACTCCTGAACCAGACTCCTGAACCGGACTCCTGAACCGGACTCTTGAACCGGCCTCTTGAACCGGACTCTTGAACAGGGCTCTTGAACCGGACTCTTTAGCTTAAAAGCTTTTTATTCAAAGCTAATTACGAAAAAAAACATAGTCTGTTTGTCTGTCTGTTTGTTGCGGCTAATCTCCGAAACGGCTGAACTGATTTTGACTGGACTTTCACTGACACATATTTGATGTTATAAGGAGTAACATAACGTTTTACTTTTATTTTTGAAAAATTATTAGTGTTAGGGCCAAGCCGCGGGCAGCAGCTAGTTTTACAATATACCTACAACAAATTTCGGGGCGTATTCGAATTTTCTTTGAGAGGGGCTAAGTAATAACAGCCGCACGAGTCGATCGCTTGCCGCGGTTGTTCCGTGGATGGGTGATATCATCATCATCATCATCTTGACATACCAAAACCCCTCCGTGACTCGGAAAGCACGTTAAGCCTTTGGTCCCGGCTCTCATTCGTGGATCTTTGAAATTCGTTACGGGACGCCAGAAGCGCGAAAGTCTGAGAATCAGATAGACAGTCGCTCTATTTAAAATACTGGTATTCAGCTGCATCCGGTCAGACTGGAAGCCAACCCTAACAAAGTTGGGAAAACTCTAGGCAGCTGATGATCCTAGTTTTCTTTCCGTACTTACGAAGTATCAAGTGAAAACTTTGCAGACGATTGACTGAACTATGACATAAATAACTATTCTAACAAAATATGAAAACAGATTTGTAATAAAATATATTTACTTACCCACAGAAATTAGTTAGCTAACCTAACCTAACTTATTCAAATTTGTTAAAAACAAATTTCGTCAGTCCGGTTTCCATTTTGTACCCACATTCAACACTTAGCTGAGCTAAAATTCTCGCATTGTTACCTTCATAACCCATTCACGCCTCAGCGGATAACGACAAACATTCAAGAGGAAAAATCCTAACATAAAAATATTTTCCTTTCAATTTTACGAGAACTATAAAAGACAAGACCTATTTACATACATTTCCTCAATAGAACAAATGAATTGACATAATCGTAAAGTTTATTCACGCAATAAATAAAGCTTGTTAACAGAGAAGAAAAATATTGTAAGAAAAACGTCTCTTTTGATATAAAACGAAAGAATATGGAACTGGTTAATAAAGCGACCGATGGTCAATAAGGCGGAAAAATAACTACCAGTAATTCGGCAAAACTTTTACTATAGCAGTATTGTTTTCTACATAAACAAAGGCCGCAATCTTCTGCTACCTAATTATAGACACGTAGTATTATATTCTTAGCTAGTGACCAGCCCCAACTTTGCTCGGGTGCAATAGCGAAATGACAAAAAATCGAAATTACAGTCGTCATCAACATCATCATCATTTCAGCCAAAAGACGTCCACTGCTGAACATAGGCCTCCCCCAAGCACCAGTGGCCGACCGATTCTGTGCTTCCCGCATCCAGCGGATTCCTGCGGCCTTCACAAGGTCATTGGTCCATCTTGTGGGAGGTCTTCGCGCTCGAAGCGCTTCGTCTTCCGGTACGCGGTCGCCACTCCAGAACCTTTCGGCCCCAGTCGTAGATCGTAGTTAAATATTATTAAGATAAACCTTCCGGAATAAATTATCTAAATAATGGTGAAAACGACATCAAAATCCATTGTGTAGTTTAGAAGGTCTAAGCGGTCACACGGACAGACACAAACATCGGTTATTTAAAAAAATCTGCTGTTCCATATATTTTGACCGCGTAGGTACAATCACTCTCTATGAAACAGCAGATTTTTTTGTAAATAACCGACGAGAAATACACGACAGAGAATCAATGCAGGGGGTGTTCAGAATCATGTACTGAATCCATGGTAACAGTTTTCGTGTCGATGTCCCTGCTACCCTTTGTTTTTTTTTTTTTTGAGGATGGGAAATCATCAAATGACTTCTCCCGCTCTGGGCAGAGCGAGAGGGTGTGTCAGACTTTTACTGACTAAAACCCACCCGTGTTCCTTCCGTTGCCTGTGTGCCGGGGCCGCAATATCCCTTTCGGACAAACCCGCAACCCCATCAGGGTCCCTGCTACCCTGTACATACGTATATATACAAATATTGCTCATTTAATAGTACAGGATAGGTACTGCATAGTAGAGCAAAAATAACATTGGAGGTATGCCTATAGTTAAAAACAGCCATGATTTACTCATATTTTAATAAAATAGCAATATGTTAACTACGCAATATTTGACATATTGAACGATATAAATTGGTCTCTAGGGAAATTTTCGACCTAAATTGAATGATATGACGATATTTAGGTACATCTTTCTACTTTCGTATGAGCACCTATTTGCCCTTACGATTTCGAAACCTTAGGAAGCTCTCCTGACAATAATGATCCAAATTATGGTCGTGAGTTCTAATGAAATCACAGAAGCAGAATACATTTCTACGAAACTAATAAATACAACACAAAATAAGCTTAATTCTAATGTCAGAGATAACATCGATGCACAAGTAATAGCGTAGGTACCTACACACAACTCAACATACATTGACATAGAAAATCCTATTCCGTAGTAAAATAACGTTATGTTTCGTAATACGATGTGACTGAATCCACAAGAACGCGAATGTAAACAGGATAGAACAAAATACATGAAACTAACGCTAACACCAAATTGACAGTAAAAACATATTGACCGAGCGTGCCTACTAATGAAACTCGACGGAAAATTATATGGAAATTATGTATATGCTGTAGCTATTTGATACAAGAACAACTAGATTCGAATACATGGTGTGTGGTACTGGTACAATCCTCATACTCGCAGTTTATATTGTTAAACTAAGAGGTGTCTTCAAAATAAGAAGATAAAAGATATATCCGTCATCATTTACCTAGCCTTTTCCTAACTATGTTGGGGTTGTATTCCAGTTTAACAAGATGCAGCTGAATACCAGCATTTTACATGGAGCGACTGCCTATCTGACCTCTACAACCCAGTTATTGGGTAATACGATACCCCTTGGTAAGACTGGTTGTCAGGCTTTCGGGCTTCTGACGACCCGTAACAACTGTCAAAGATCCACGAATGACATCTGAGACCAATGGCTTAACGTGCTTTCCGAGGCACGGAGGAGTCTCGGTATGTAAAGATGATCACCCATCCACGGACCAACCGCGGCAAGCGTAGCTTAACCTGATCGATAGACCCGTGTGGCTGTTATTACTTAGCCACAATATGGCCAATTTTCCATTCATGAAATCACACACTGGCATGGGCTAGCGTTTGGAGGCAGTAAAAGAAACCATCTATTCCCAAAAAAAAATCGTATTGGAGAAGAGTAAGTATTCTGCTGAAGAAGAAGAAGTATTCTGCATGAGTTGCTGATGCATCCAGTCACTACTATGGTTGTGGACTAGTTGCAGTAGCAACTTATATAAGCAGTGAAGTGTCTACCCTTTGCAACTGGCAACTGTGAATTGAATTAAACTGCCTCAAAGCAGCAAACGCAATTCTCCGTAACTATATTTGGTTGAGTTTTCTTTGAGAGATTTCGCCTCAATTTCCTGCTCACAACCCTGCTAAATTAAATTCTGATAAACAGGCACATAATGTCTACAATATATTCCTTGTACATTCTTTTTATGTCAGCCATAACGGTTTTCACTTGCGGTAGGATATCCATAAAATCGATATACTTACTTACGCTTATTTTTATGAGAATTTAAAGGTCGTCATTTGCATGTTGTACCCAGCCATTGAACGGTAAATGGATTCATTTCGTTCAATTACCTTGTACAAATTGCTTGGCAATGATAAGTACCTGGGACGTGTCATGTTTTTCGAAGTTAGCCTAGAAACACGATAGTTTATTATTTTATAAGGACTTATTACTATGCTCAGTAAAAGTTTTGTAAAGTCCCTTTAATTCTTAAGTTTGCCTTTTCATTATTCAGGCATTGGAAAGTTTGTAACAGTGATGTTTTACAAATTATTTTATAACTTTTTAATGACGGAATTATTATAGACTGTATAGAAGACATTTACACAGTTTTAAAAATCTGATGTTTTTCTCTTTAAAAATCTGAAAAAACTCTCTTTTCACAGTACGTCAATAGTATCGAACAGTAGTTATCCTGTAGACATATACTGCCCACAACATTGTGATCGACAGCAGCCGTGCTATTCTGTAACCATCTCACCGTGAAAACTTAGGCGAAGTGTTCGTGCAGTGAGCTGTCAGTGTCACCCCACCCGATACTAGGGATGACCAAGCATTACATTTACAAACGTAATCGAGATTTAAATTATATTTTTATGTTAATTCTATTGATAATTTTATATTAAGTATTCTAAAGCTAGTATTTAAATGTCTAAACATTATTATATAGGGGGGCTTTTAATAAAATAGCAAAACAGATATCCAATCAGAAACTCAATTTTGTTTTATTATATTTTGTTCCTAGACTAGTCCCTTAATATAAATAGCCTGAGGCGCGACGCGTTACGTACGTAGGTACCTACCAACAACAATAAATAAAATAGAACGTACCTACATAGGTATCTAAACGTTGCTGCTACTTAAGTACTAAAGAAAATGCTCATCGACATAGTTTGTTATTATGAACCCATTGTTAACTTATATTATAAACGCAATCGAGTGTTAATAGTGTGTAATTTAACCCCACACAAACTATGTGGGAACCTACCTAAACGATGTAAGTAGTCATATAGATAAAAAGATGTGTATATTATTTGTACCTACCTACCGAATATTTTATTGGAGATAACCTACCTACGCGTTGAATAAAATCATATTCATCAAATCCTTCTTAAGTTCAACAGCTGACACTCTTGCAGCGCGCGCACACCGAATCACTTCACCACGTTGAAGCGGTAAGAATTGCGCTTGCGCGCTAGGTAGACACTATCACATTGAGGTTTTTTTTTACTTACTACGTACCTACATACTTATTCAACTTGTAACGCGTCACGTACTTGCGTACTAAATACCAACGTCCAATAAGTACCTAGATACAATGTTTTATTCATCATCATTATATATAACCCAAGTAAAACTGACACTTGTAGCGCGCGCACATCACATCACCGAAGTGTTGTCGCCGAGGAAATAACACGCCTTACCACGGTGACCACCCGCGTGATCACTTCAACCGATTCTTAAAGAATCGGATGAAGTGATCACGCCGCGCAGGCGCGCTGTTACGCACTTTTTTTTTTTTCCCCTCTTTGACGGCCATGTCCATAAGCCTATACGTATTCAGAGTCAATAATGAGTACCTATTTATTTCAATACTTTTAGATAATTCAATGTCTAAATCATACCGTTTTGTAATTTAAAAAGTCAGTTTATTGCCTAGATACATTTTGTTTTCAATAATTAAACTAGTTTTTTTTTAAATGAATTAGTTACATACTACTTATTTAACCTGTAGGTATGTAACGCGTCACGCATGTGCAGTCAGAACATATATAAAATAAAATTTAATAAGTAGGTACCAATAAGTACAGCAATAAGCAGCAAAAAAACAAAGTGCGTAACAGCGCCTGCGCGGCTTGATCACTTCATCCGATTCTTTAAGAATCGGGTGAAGTGATCACGCGTGTGGTCACCATGGTAACGCGTGTTATTTCCTCAGCGGCGCGCCTGCGCGAAGTGATCACTTCATCCGATTCTTTAAGAATCGGGTGAAGTGATCACGCGGGTGGTCACCATGGTAACGCGTGTTATTTCCTCAGCGGCGCGCCTGCGCGAAGTGATCACTTCATCCGATTCTTTGAGAATCGGTTGAAGTGATCACGCGGGTGGTCACCATGGTAACGCGTGTTATTTCCTCGGCGACAACACTTCGGTGATGTGATGTGCGCGCGCTACACGTGTCAGTTTTACTTGGGTTATATATGATGATGATGAATAAAACATTGTAGGTACTTATTGGACGTTGGTATTTAGTACGCAAGTACGTGACGCGTTACAAGTTAAATAAGTATGTAGGTACGTAGTAAGTAAAAAAAATCTCAATGTGATAGTGTCTACCTAGCGCGCAAGCGCGATTCTTACCGCTTCAACGTGGTGAAGTGATTCGGTGTGCGCGCGCTGCAAGAGTGTCAGCTGTTGAACTTAAGAATTTTGTAATGATTTGATGAATATGATTTTATTCAATGCGTAGGTAGGTTATCTCCAATAAAATATTCGGTAGGTAGGTACAAATAATATACACATCTTTTTATCTATATGACTACTAACATCGTTTAGGTAGGTTCCCACATAGTTTGTGTGGGGTTAAATTACACACTATTAACACTCGATTGCGTTTATAATATAAGTTAACAATGGGTTCATAATAACAAACTATGTCGATGAGCATTTTCTTTAGTACTTAAGTAGCAGCAACGTGTAAGTACCTATGTAGGTACGTTCTATTTTATTTATTGTTGGTAGGTACCTACGTGCGTAACGCGTCGCGCCTCAGGCTATAATATATATTAAGGGACTAGTCTAGGAACAAAATAGAATAAAATAAAATGGAGTTTCTGATTGGATATCTGCTTTGTTATTTTACTAAACATTACTATATAGGGGGGTATATAATGTAATGTTTAGACATTTAGATACTATAGCTTTAGAATACTTAATAAAAAATGTCCAATAGAATTAGCATAAAAAATATAATTTAAATCTCGATTACGATTGTAAATGTAATGCTTGGTCAATCCCTAGCATCAGTGAGTTTTCACTGACAGCTCACTCCACGCAAGTTTTCACGGTGATATTTTTACAGAATCGACATGCAGGTATCAATTACAAATAAAATGGCTCTGAATAAACAAAGCCACCGGGAAAGCCAACCATTAGCATATTGTGTTCGTCGCGAAGACCATTACTAAGCATTTATAATTCATTCATCGTAAGTACTGACAACAATACAAGCTCGAATTAATAGCATATTGTCCATATTATACGTGCTTTTGTTAACGGTAGCAAATCGGTTTACAATTAATTGTTCCGATTCCTCTTTATAATCCTCAGTTAGGCACATGAATAGAAGATGACAACCTTTGTGAACTTATCTTACCCTCTTGAAGCGATTACATAACTCAAGACAGCCGTTATTTTCCTTTTATATCGGTGATTGGAATCAAATGAGTTTTCTTATCCCTGTCGCCTGAAAAATTTATTCGGTAAACTTTGGTCTTGAATTTATCTGCTTGTTTTTTTTTCTTTTCATATATGGAATCTTTTTGTAATGGATTTTTATTAAATTTTACTTAATTTTTGCAAAGTAAAAATAAGTAATTTAGTAAAAATATTTTACTATTAGGTACTTAGTTCGTAGTTATAAACCTCGGCTGAGAACTATGCTGGAGCCACAATTTGATTTTTATTTTATGCAAATTTGTGTGATGTCACACTTGTATTTAAATAGGTTGTTAGCAAAGGTTTTATGTTTAAACAACTACATCATTCGTATCCAGGAATTCGTACAGAAATTCCTTTTAAATACCAAATATAGGTAAACATATTCGTAAACTTCAGTATTTTATTTTATGAGTCGGGCTTTCCCGAAACGCTCTCAGCGTGAAACTTTAGTGCTTTTACGTGTTAGGTCTGTAGTCCGATGTAATATTAAATTTTATGTGGTAAACAGCCATTCTGTATCGAATCCATTTTCTCTCGTGTTTATAGAGAACTCACCAGGCCAATCTAGAATTTTATGCCAAGCGTTAGTTGTGATTCAAAAGCAAAGTTTAGTAAGCCACGTATAACAGTGAATAATGCATTCGGGCTTTTTCATAGGCGGAATAACAATGCTTCTGTTTCAATGAAGTATCTATCGCCTACGTCGAGAAACAACACTGAAACCTCGGTATGACAGCGCTGCTTTTCCTTTTATTTGTTGGAAAATACACCTATTGTATGAATAACAAAAGTGAAGCCGCAAAATCGCACACAGATACGTTTACTATTGAGAAAAGGCGAAATGAATAAATATTGAATAGACACCTACGGCGGAGAGGCATCTGGATATGTTGTTGAAGAAATAAAACAGAACCAAGCTTACCTGATTTCCCGCTCGTTTATTGCAAACCCAATATAAAACTGCCTAAGTGTAATAGATGGTAAATACCTATCTAAAGTCTAGACCTAGTGCCTTTGATGTGGCGGGCTTTCGTCCCTCTCTTCGAGAGTTTTAATCAAAACTGCCTAACCAAATATACGAGTAAATGCGTGAGTTATAAGTGAGTGAGTTTGTTTGGTTTGTTTCGCTTTCAAGCTAAAACGGCTGAACGGATCGTTATGAAATTTGACAGACATGTAGCCTGGGACCTGGAAAAGGACATAGGCTACTTTTTATCCTGGATTGCAGACGAAGTCGCGGGCAACAGCTCGTTTAAAATAAAACGCTTTGTCTACTCACTTCGTTCCTTTAACGAGTAACCAGATAAGCTCAGACAATCCGTAATCGAATATCGGGACCGGGTTGAGTCGAAGGAAATGTTCAAAAGGTGTTTTTCTATGATTTTTTCAATGTTGTTAAATGTGAGCGACATTTTCTAAGCCCTTTTGCTTGCAGGTTTTTGTAAATAAGGTCACGAACTTATTAGTGCGCTGGGTCACGTAATCTGGCGAAGATTTGGGTGAGTTTTATTATTCGCCCTTACTACAGCTACATAGTATTACGGCAATACCTTCAGATTCGAAAGGACGTTACGTTCCAGCCATATATTTTTAAAGAAAAGTCTTTGAAGTGGATATTGGAAGACGATGTAGAAATTGTGAAATTATATGTAGATCCACAAGACGTGTTTTCTCATTCGAAAGTAATATATCGGTGATTCATTGAACATTACGGAATATGATATCATCATTTGCGTCATTTAGAAGTTATGTGCAGTGACCTTTTCTTTCGTACATATATATTTCTCATTGAATGCCCAAAAGTTTTCCTAGTGGGTCACATATAGCTTCATTGGTGGCCTTTAAGTGCGAATCCTAAAAGTTAGAGACATTAGGGCCATTTGGCCCGTCCGCAGCTGAAATTGGCAACATAACATAATGCTAGGAATAATCGTGATGTATGGAGGCAAGGCTCTAGACCAGACGCTTTGGCGCCTCGCCCGACAATCGATGGAGCACCCATCCCACTGTTCAGTTTACTGAATAGAGATTATAGAACGAAATAAGTTGCAAAGTATCCCTTTATGTTAATTCATTTGTATGTAGCCTGATGCTGACTTTTAGAACACGTTCTGACTTTGCTGAAAACATGACTAAGATATTTTCTTTGCGATAAAATGCAAATAATTACATTTTCTGAATGATAATATGGACTATAAGTTTATATCTATATAGTCCATATTAGTTTTGTTTATAATATGAATATACATTACAATGATTAATATGGTAGATATACGAAAATATTGTCCAAAGCAAAGTAAATAATTTTTTCCTTTGTCAGAGGCCGTTCAAAGGCATCTCTTTACCTACTTACCTAATATAATACCCGAACAGCAAACCGTAGAAGCGTCTTTAGCGAAATCATAAAGTGTAAATTTTGTAGTTCGAGGCATTGTGCCCCAGACTATTGTTCTACGTATCGTCGATACAGGACACAGCTGCATAAATACCGTTCTGATGCATTCTGAAGTCTCCACAGAGTAAACATATTTCAGTCAGTCAATCGAAAACAAATGCATTTTATATCTAACGATTCTTAGAGCCTCTGGATCTGGATCCAATCCATATGATATGAAATATACAAAAAATATCCTAAAATCAATTTAAGACAAAATGAAAAAATATATTCAAATCCAGTGGACAAAATTGCCGTGCCTCAGTGATTTCTGTTTACGTGGTATTAAATTGGCCGTTGGGACGGGTGGGTAATCCTGCACGAAAAAGGTATTCGTTCACTTTGCTTTTACGAGCCTAGTTCACCTGCATAAATCAGGTCTAAGGGAAAGTTTCAAAACAAAGGCTTTTGCTACATTGAAACGGCGATGAATAACTTTGTCTTCATTCGTATACGTGTATATTGAAGTAACAGAGGTAAGCGGAACCCCGTGCACGTTTCGAATGGAAGTTTATCAGACCCACGTACTTAATACACAAAATCTCGGTTTTCTAACTCAATTTATATTATATTGTTTTCACTATTGAACACTCTAATATAATTTTTATTATATTGTTTTCACTATTGAACACTCTAATATAATGAATGTGCCTTCTTTTGGGGACCTAAAAATACTTAATAGCCAAATATGTAGGTAACTGCGACCACTTGTGCGTTGTGCCACCTGCCTTGGCACAGCTCGCTCGACTCGTATATTAACGCGCGCGAGCCGAGCTAGCTGTGATCAACAGGTCACAATTCTAACCTAACCTAACCTATTTGGTCGGGGTTGCCTAGCTATGACAGATTGGTCACAGATTGTATTAGGTTTGGTTAGTTACTGTGATCAACTGAGAGAATGAGCCAGAAAGTTAAAAAGAGGCTCATTTATTAAAAAAGCGTACATCATTAATAGTTCAATAAATTTTTAGAGAATCCGCTAAATATTATACTTCCCATTTAAATGTACCAATTCTTAGATTTCATCTTAACGCTGACTTTTTCAGAAGTCAAGATTTTGTATATTTCAGCTCGCCATCGTCCGTCCGTAGGATCTACAGCAGTTATATTTTGGATCGGTATCGTATTTTCACGCATTGAGGACCCCCCCCCCCCCCCACCTTACTGTCGGCAACATGTTAATCGAAAACCAATCACTGTCGTCGCAATCAGAACTCGACAGTCTGACACCGATCTAATCAAAGATTATTGCTATCCCGGTAATATCCGTTGTGGAGGTGAAATGGAACCCGTCCTGCTACTCTTTACTGGATCTGTCTCCTGACTCAAAGCTTTGGATAACGAATCGGCGCGATTACAAATAATTGCCATGGGAACATCTTTACATATTGCTGTGTTTGTGTTTTGTATTAGACATCGGCATTCGTCCAGTTGAAAGACTACCACCAAATCATAATCAATGGGTCTAGTTAGTTAGACTGCAAGGTCCTTGGAGTGCAGAACAGTACCCATTGTGACGCAAAAATCTTCTCCAATAAAACTGCTGATATTAGCAAAGAATAGCTAGAGACTTCGTATGTAACTTTTATTTCATACAACCTCTCTACATACAAATATCGTCAGGAAATAATGCCCTTATTACTAAATCAAATACATTTCCGCTAACAAATTCCTTTCCTTGAATATTTCTTTTATTCTCCAGGAAATGGCCGCAATATTTCAGTTCTGAACATTAATGAATATTATGTCGTTTATGTATATCAAGGAGCCATGAATAAAGTAACGTAAGTATTCATTCTTTCCCCACGCTTTCCCTGAGGCGCGATGCTAATGAAGATAGCAATTTATTTCATTGACGTTCACAAAAACAAAGTTCACGGCCCTTAAGTCGTAAAAAAATAATCTTTTTTGTGTTTTCTTTATCTTTAAGGCTAATAAAGTCCCGTCCCACCTGATGGCAGGTAATTACCATCACTCCATGAAATGTATCTTATAATGTCCCCAGCCCGAGGACTTACTCGACTTTTATGAGACAAAATGACATATCAACGCAATCCAAAGTAAGAAATAATAAGCATTGTAAGACTTTGGCTACAATACATACCGTTGTTCCTTTTATATTTAGAAACAACAAGACTATTTTCTAGGAAAACCATAACAACAATATTGTCTTCATCAACCAAAAATATTTCTTTTCCATATACCATCCAAGTACAGTCCGAAATAATATTATTATTCTGTTGAGATCAAGCGACAAAGAGAAATAATATATCATTCTATATTCCTGTATGACCTATATAGGCTGACAAGTCTACTTACGCAATGGTGTAAGGGAAAATAATAAGCCTTTCAACATGGTCATGCTGACAACACGTTAGGTAGGTATTTGTATACGTACTTGTAGCGTGTTTTGTTTTCCTTTGTTATCTTTATAAAAGGATCCCAATTTTTCTTTCTTGTGTTTGCTTTGTCTTGCGCTGAATCTTCTGTCTTTCTTTTCTTTATTTAATTTTTCTTACCAAGAGGCACCGCCCGCTCCATAGCGGTCCATGGCTAAGCTGCAGATGAATGAAATCGTCATCGTGTGTGAGGAATAATATGAAAGAGAACGGCGTGAACGATAGCGTGATGGTTGAGAGGGGAGAATAGCAAAGTAACATTGTTTTTTCTCTTTCATTTATATTTTCTTTCTCAGTCAGTTTTAATGATGGTCTGGTAGTTTGAATAGTTGATGCAGCCTACCCAAATGTCCTTTCTTTGGTATTGTTCGTCGAGTTGAGCTCCTTAAGTTCTGAGTTGAACTCCACGATTACTGACAAATGCTTGCACTGATTGGACAGGTCCACTCAAATCTGTGTGGTTCTTTCCTCAAAACATCATTTCAGACACATGGTCCTCATATGGCTTGACCAAGATTATGTCTGGACTTTAAAAGAGACTGCGACCTCTGAGTTTGTTTCGGCCTTTCTTCACAGAGTAGTCAGATAGGAAATGCCGACCTCATCTAGCTTATTTATAATATTTTTTTATATGACGTGTAAAAGTGTTTCCGATATCCTATTAATAGAATAAACAATTTCATTTCATGAGACATAGGAAGTTGACGTAACAAATACTTGCAAACAAATGAAACGTGGCAAACCAAAGTCAAAGTTAAATCATTTATTTCAAATAGGCCCTTAAAAGGCATGTCAAGTTTTACAAAACTATTGAATGAATTCTAGTCGCCCCTTCCAAAAGGTAGTTTTCTTATGGAGAAGAATGGGTAAGAAACTCCACCTTTACTCTTCTAAAATGTTTTGCATACATTAATTATGTGAAAACGATGCACCTAGAATAAAATTCCTATACCACAATAGGTAAAAAGAATTAAAAATGAAGCAACTACAGATAAATTAATTATGTGATAGATACATGGTGCTCACATATTTACAAATATTGTAAAAGTAGACGATATTCCTAAAACTTTACAATGAATAAGTCAGTGTGTGAGGTAATCACAGAATTTAAAATCAAACCTCTCAATGCACATCCTCAGTAGCAGTGGACGGTCAGCTTAAGTTCAACGTTCCACAAACAAAATTAATTAAAATCACGTAAACATAAATTCGCTGAGCAGAGCTACTTATTCGGTGAAATAGTTAATCTTCGTTACAAGTTAGACAATTTGATGCGCAGACAACTCACGATCCTAGATAATCGAGGTAATTTAATTCCCTTCACGTAGACGTGTAATCTCGTCTGTGTTTATATACCTACTTGTAAAAGGTGCTATGTATTTAATGCCGACGTTTACTGCTTGCAGTCTTAGATGCTTGAAACACAGCCTCCTTGGTAGTTCTCTTCAATCTTTTGATTTTACGGACACCTTTGTTTCTATGTAGCTAGGTAATTCATTTATTATGCACCCTCTCATCATCATTCATCATCAGCCTAAAGGCTTTTCCCTACAATGTTGGGGTAGTCTATCCGAATGCAGCTTAATGCCCATACTTTAAATGGAGTGACTAACTATCTGTCCTCCATAACCTATAGTTTGACCGAAACCGCTGTATCGTGTCTTAGGTGCGTGCGCGGCGAGATGGGGGAAACGTGCAGGCTGCTCATTCGTCAACGCTCACGACGTCCCACCGCTCATTCGTCAACGCTGTCCCCCGCCTCCCCGTGTATTCCTAAGGCGTGGTACAGTGGTCTCGGTCAAACTATAGTTACTGAGTAACTCAATACCCCTTGGTAAGACTGATTACCGGACTTTCGGGCTTCTGCAATGACTACCCGTAACGACTGACAAAGATCTACGAACGACAGCTGGAACAAACTGATTAATATGCTTTCAAAAGCACGGAGGGGTCTATGTAATAGATGTCCACCCATCCTCAGACCGACCTCGGCAAGCGATGCTTAACCTTGAAGATCGAATCTTGTGGCTGCAATTATTTAGTCTTAGATTTAGATAATATTTACTCTATGGTTACACAGTGACTATACCTAAACATTCCGTAAAATGTTTAGTTTTCTTTAATGTAAAACAATGTAAGTATTATTCTGTGTGTAGATTTGTTGCAACGGTTCTCGAAACTTATGACAGTAGTTTACATTTTCCATTCCGATACAGCGGACACATCGTAACGTTGAAAATTTCATATTATGTAAGTACAGCGAGAGGTTGCCAGCAAAGTTTAAAGAAACTCTTCGCTGAAGGAAGCTCGATACGACATTTATGGCCAAGTATAGCGCTATCGGGTTTTACAGCCTTTGCATATGGTTCTAGTTTACTTTATTCGATTGTATATGTATCGTTGGGACTTTTAAACCTACTGAGGTAGACGTTTCTTTTTCTCAATAAGTATCTCGACGTTCTCAATATTATGACAGTCTTAACTAATACGCACTAAGTTTGTCAATATATGTCATCGTTTTCCGACGTTATATTAATTACATCGAGACAGAAAATATACCAAACCAATGAGCAATTTTCATTTATTATCAAGGAAAACTATACAGACGGTCGATTCCGTAAAAATATTAACGTGAAGGCGCGGTTTAGGTTCTACGCGATTTCCAAATTTCGCGCTAAAATGCCTCGGTGTGCATTGATTGGTCCATTATCAGACAGTGATATTAATCGCATTACAAGTGTTCAGCAAGCAATACCAAACAGTGTTGTTTGCTATGGAAGACTTTTGCAAGAACGCAAACGAAATACTACTCAAAAAACATTAGATAACTATTTCTCAAGTAATAAATAAAAGTAAGGAATTCGTAACAATTAATAGGCTGATTCTGTAAAATTTGGCAATAAAGTAAAGACGGGTACCTATTATTGTAAATCCTGACACCGAAACAAACAAACTAAATAGATTTTACCGATCTGCCGACTAGATATAGTGACTAAACTATTGGATATATTCGATTGAATTTTCGTATTCAGACTGGAAACGTCATAAGACATACGCAGTTTAATTAGATGTCTTCGGTTCAAAGTTTCTCTAACCTCACACTCGAGTTAGCTTTGGTACCTCGTAAATGCATGGGTTGCTGTCGCTGACACAGCAATGAGACTCAAACGCTGGCCGCACGGCCGGCCCTAACCGCCAGCTAGAGCGCGGCGGACTCGAAGCGCAGGTCGGGCGGCGCCGTCCTCGTGCAGGAACGCCGTTTCTCTAACCATGCCTCAGTGCTGATTACTATTTGCAAATTGCACACAGACACAAAGACAAGACTTCTAGCTAGTTATCAGCTTAAGTTAAGCTGTAATCTATGAAACTAACACTCCTTAGTTACTATCATATTCTGTCTACAAGGCATGTAGATAATAATTGAAACGTCTAAAGTAAAGCTCACTCAATTCTGTAAGACACTTTAAGTAGATAATAAACTGGTTCTCTCTTTTACTTAGCTGTGGCAACTTTTAATTGGTTTTCTTTTACTATTTAATTTATTATATTGGTGATTTTGAAGGCGTTTCTGATGGTGATTGGTTTTACGTTATTTGCCGATGCTACATCTAAGTTGTGTCGTATTGTACCTACCTACATAAGAACACAGCTGTTTTCCGCAAAAAGTTGGGCAGAGGTGAAAAAATAGTACACCCATATTTCGCCAGATAAGTTTAATTCCGATGTAATAGAGGGCGAGCCTATTGCCATCAACCGGGCACAAATCCAGACTCCGGGCTGCTACTGAGAAATTCCTGATGGAAAAACACAATAACACTTTGCCCAGCCTTTGTGAACCTACCTACTTACCTCAGATATGGGTCTTTAAAAATTACTGTTCACAATTTTAAAGTTTTTCTTTAAATCAAATCAAATAATTTATTTCTTTACAGACATGTGTATAGTACATAGGTGTTTTTATAATAAAGTTCTCCATAATTTACCGTCACGTGGGCATGCAAAGATTTACAATTACAAATAAAAAATAAGCGGTAGATCATTGGAAATCACAAAAAAAAAACACATCAAAAGTGTATAGGTATCAAGTACGTTTTAGAGTAGCGACGCAATTGAGAATTATTATTTTAACTTTACTTTTTAGTGATGATCACTATTTGAATAAAGAATTTACTTTTCTTTTTTTTTTTTTATAAAATCAACTGTCATGTTATCTATGTTATGGAGTTTGGTTTCCGCACTTAATCCTTCAGTGGACCATTGTGCGTAATCAACTGTCATTCAGGATTCCTATAAAAGTGTGTAATAGCGTTTTTACAAAACCATTACAATTTCTGCATCTGAACAGAAAAAATATTGTATCGATATGGAGCGACGACATAATTTTACACGAGAAGACATGATGAGAGCCGTCGAAATATTGCAACCTGTTTCCAGGCAACGTACTGTGGCTGTCGGTCTTGGCACTACACAGAGCGTCATAAGCCGCCTCTGGACATGCTATCGAATCACGGGCAGCGTGGCCGAGTGACATGGAGGACGATCTCACATCACCACTCGCAGACAGGACCGGTACATCCAAAATACTGCTTGACGGAATCGTACCATGACCGCCATGATGTTGGCTACGAGGCTTCACAGCTCTTCAGACTTGATGATGAGCGACCAAACCATCCGAAATCGTTTACGTGAAGTGGGTCTGCGTTCCGGAAGGCTGCTGAGAGTTCCACCTATAGCAATCGTAAGGCCCGTTTACAATGGGCTAGGGAACACAGAAATTGGTAAGAAGCAGACTGGCGTTGAGTTTACTTTTCCGATGAATCTCGTTTCGGTATGAGGCCGGATACAAGACGTACTCGAGTTTGGAGGACCTCTGGACGTCAAGAACGTTTGAAATTTTGTCAGGAACTTCATTCATATGGAGGGGGAACAATAATGGTTTAGGCCGGTACTTGGATCGGTGGAAGAACCGATCTCATCTCATCTCACTCTCAGGGGCAACCTCAATGCTCAGATTTATGCGGAGAGGATTGTTTCAGGCGTGATCATCCTTTTGCGACGCCGGTTGTGTGATTCGTTTCGACTAATGCACGACAGTGCACATCCACGCACGGCTAGTGTCGTGACACGCACTCTTGCCGATACTCGCATCAACGTTCTGCCGTGGCCTGCTCAATCGCCAGACCTCAACCCAATTGAGCACGCATGGGATATGCTCCAAAAAAGAACTCTGCAGAATATAGATGCCGTGCATACCCCACAATAACTTTTTGACTTGTTAGATAGAACGTGGGCGGCACTTCCTCAAAGTGATGAACTGATTTTAAGCATGCCAAATCGCTGTGATTGTGTGATTCGTGTCAATGATGGAAAACGTTTATTTTTTAATATTTACAATCTAAAAAAAACATCCTTATTTTTGCCATTTAATTGACGACATTAACTTAGGTTAATTCCCCACAATTTTTAAAAATTGCATTCTTTTTTAATTTTTACAACATATTGGGAAAAGTTGTTAACTTTAGGAATTAAAGTAAGAAGCCAGTATGGAAAAGTAGATTTGGTAAATATTAATTGGATATTTTTTTAAAGTTAAAAATGTACTTGATCCCTAGACACTTTTGATGTATGTACGTATATACGTATATTAAAAATATCAGTGTGGTCACAGGGATAAAAAATAATAAATAAAATAGGACTATTATAATGTCAAACGAACAAAAAGTCGTATGTAGTAGTAAGCAACAGTAAGTTAATCAGTTAGTGAATCATCGTTAAGAAAATCGTCAATCGTCTAATTAGTTTTCATAATAAAAATTTCGTTTAGTGCCCTTTTAAAATTGAATGTCGTTATTTTTTTAATAATATTAAGTACTCTATTATATATGAGTGTGGCAATACCAAAAAAACTTTAACTTTTAAAATATCATATGTACATCCTAGTACAAGCATACGATACAAGCTGTTAATCCGTTAGAAACAGTTACTAACACCGACACTTACTACAACATATCGAAGATTTCAAAACATACAGGTACACACGGCTACACATCAAGCTATACATTTCCAGTATAAGCTGACCTCGCATTGTACGGAAATCCTATACAATGCTAGATCAGCATAAACTGGAAATGTATAGCTTGATGTGTAGCCGTGTGTACAAAAGATATTTAAAGTTGAAGTAATGTATTGAAACACAACAATAGCTATTTAAAAGCAGCTATCATATACTATCTGTAATGGCATCGTAATTACATATATTACTGAATAAAATATCCAGTAATTATCCTCAGACTGTACTGAACTTTACAGATATGATATGGTAATTGTACTAATAAATACTAATTTAATGATGAATAGTACATAACTAACGCAATTAGTTATCCGTTGGTTCGAATTAATCGATGAATAGTTCGCAATAAATTACAGCCCAAGGCTTAAACTTAATATAACTGGAATTATAGTCAAAGCAATTAAAGCTTCAACTATTTTGTTAATAATGGAATTAATCGATGCTTGGTTGGCCATCAATTTCGCCTTTGAAGAAAATTTTGATAATTATATTATTCTGAAATCTATTTCTCATCAATTCAAGCTACGAGTAAGTCTTTACGTGCACAGTACAGCAAGTCCGTAAATTCAAGGTCGCTCAGCTAGCTATGGAGCGGGCTAGAGATGTTTCCCTCACTCATGAGGTGCCTCGTTTGAGGTACTCGTGATCGCAAATTGAAAGAGTTACTCGAATTTCAACATTGAACCAACTCACTCGTTCACGCGTCCTCACTTAAAAATTGACATTGACATTATTGACGCGAGTACTCGCGAGTGAGTATTGAGTGAGCTTAGTGAGTGAATGAACCGACTTTCATAATTGTACTCGCCTCAAATGAGGGGTACCTCTTGAGGACCTCGCGAGGTAAAATGAGGTACTCCCTCAACCTCATATAAAAATGATGAGTTACCCATCACTAGAGCGGGCTATGCTTGGAGTCTCTCTGAGGGATCGACCCCGAAACGAGGTAATCCTGCAGATAACCAAAGTTGTCGACATTGCTCACAAAATAAAGCAAGCTGAAGTGGCAATGGGCCAGCCATATTAACCGTAGAGCCGATGACCGTTGTTGTAGATGTTTTCTTGAGTGGAGACCGTGAATCGGCAAACGTAAGGTAGGACGCCCTCAGGCGGATGGATGAGAGTTGCGAAGAATCGAGCTGAATGGCGTGCAATTAGAGAGGCCTATGTCCAGCAGTGGAATTCTGAATTATAGGCAGGATATATGATAGTGTTTTATGATAATGGGTAAATTAATGGTTGCAATAGCTCAATTTGTTTTTAAGTTACGTGACGACGCTATCGCCAGCTATATTACGCACATATGTTAATACCTATTGTAAGTATATATCCTTTACTTAAAAAGTATATGCCCCATAACGAATTATACGGTGTTATTTCACACACAATAATTTTGGAGTATTGCCAAATAAATTTTTATTATAATATTCACAAAAGCTGTTCGTGAAAAATTGTGTTCGACATTTCCCACAGGCGGCTTTTATCAACTTTTTTTCTGTCACCTTTGCTTTTTGTTGCCTATTGCGATGCAGCGTAAAAGCATAAAACTATTCGTATCTACCAACTCATAACTTTCCCTAGAAAGAGCAATGGCTGAAATAAAACGCTGAAAGTTATGACATATAGGCCTGTCGGTCTTGAAAATGTATTGCTGTAAGCCTTCTTCAAACAAACTTTACAGCATACAAATCCCGTTTTGTAAACACTCTCAAGGCTTGCTCTATCGTCAAAGACAATATCAAACTAATTCGAATCCCACATACTGCTTAATATTCATTGCTACGACTCCAAAACTGCCATCAAGCCTAATTATTACGTCTTGGTCGGATTTCGTATTCCTCTCACATCTCTGATATTAGACCTCAATATTCTGACGATCGAACGAGCTCTAAATGGAGGATTCACTGTATCTAAATCTCCAAATACACCATAAAACAGAATGGACGGGTAAATTCAACATGTTTTAAAGCTCTTTCGCCCCAGGGGTAATGAAATATGCACACGTTGCCGCTGCAAACTCTCTAGGACATAACTTTACTGAAAAAGTTAACTGAATTTCCGAATCGAAACATCTTTTAAACTTGAAAATTGCTTTGATGTTCGTCTTGATCAAACTTTAAGCAATCTTTCTTTGTGTCATACAGAATTTTTTGTCAAAGAACTGCTGTGAAGCATATTTCTCCCTGAGGGGTAACCAAGCTCTCAAGTAGAAAATATATCAAGTTCAAAGACATGACAGAATCACTAACATGAGAACAAATGACTCTCTTTGATTGATATGAAAGAAAAAAAGGTTATTGAAAAACACGAAATTCTAAAACGAATTCAAAACCTATCACTGCATATAATAAAAAATGTAATTCCATACAATGTAACAATGGCAGTTGAAAAATAACAGCTTTTTCGTATCATCAATCTGCCAGACTCCCATCTGGTCTGAGTCTTTGAGCTCGCGATACTTTTTCAAAGAAGCTATAATGGTGATCGAAGACGAAGCGTGTGCGCGGAACACTAAGCGATTCTTAAGTGATGCAATGAAAAGAATAATGCATCACTCATGCTCACTCCATTTTAGGTCAACGGTTCCTTTAATGATGAGAAATTGAGTACTAGAGAGAGTTTAAAACTATGGAATAGCCCGTTTTTATTTTGCTTTCAAGTCTCTTAAGATTAACAAGATGTGTTCACTGGATAATAAGCCTTACACGCTAAACGATGTACAAATATAGGTACCTACAATTTACACCTCCCTGCTCTCTTTGATTTTTGCCTCGGGCTCAATTGATCGGTCGGGTAAATATGTAGGTCCTGTAACAGTTTTTTTTTCCTACGTTGTCAGTTATTTAGGTCAGGATTTACTCCGTGTCTGATTAATAGCTATGTGGGCTTGATTTACGAGAGGATTAACTTTACGGTTACCCGGTGGTTACAGCTTGAAAAATGTGCCTCGTTTACTAAGAGGGGCCAATATAATTCTAGCGTACATAATGTCAAAGAACGCACGCCTACACGGCTGAACGGATTTAGATGAAATTTGGCACACGGGTATAATACACACACACATAGAATACCACTGTCAAATGCTGATGAAGAAGAAAGGCGTTGATTTTTTTTTCCTTTGCTCCAGCTGCTCGACGGCGATGCTGTGTGCGGCCATCATGACAGAGCATTGGGAGCACGTGGTGTGGGAGCACGCCGCTCTGGCCGCGCTCGCCAACGCCTCCAACACGGCGCTGCAGTGGCTGCTCGACGAAAAAGTCGCCAAGGTAATTTACATTTGCTGTACAAGGATCTTTTGACGCGTGGCCAAAATCGGAACTAACGCCGCAGTCTTATTTTTTCAATACATTTCACAAGGAAATTGCCACAAATTTTTACCAACATGCAGAGCGCCTCCCCGTCAACGTCATTCAAGCGCCAAAAGGTCCTTTTAACAGTTTAACTTACTTATTTGGTTCATACTGCTTTAGTTATTACTCTGAGGTTAATACTTCATAGTTGTGACCGGACAAAACACTAATGGTAAAACAGAACCAAGGCACTCCATTAGTAACCTCTTCTTACACAATCATCGGAGTTTAGATTGCAAAGCAAAAAATAAAACTCTCAAAGAAACTTAGTTCTTTAATGTCGTAGCCCGGCTACGGATTGCTACGAAGCGTAGCACGTAGCTCTCTACGAGTTTTATTCGTAGCAACTTCCGTAGCGGCGCTTTATAGCCACGTAAGACTTTAAAGTCTTCATACATTTGGAATCTAATCTGAAATTCTGAACAAGCTTTCCTGGTCCGCTCTCGAGAAGCGGGGAAATATCAGTTTTCAACAAGCGTTCTGTCTAACTTTAGACAACTACGGAAGAGCCACTTTAACAGAATGGTGTTGAATAAATGCAATCAGCTTTGTTAGATATTCAACAGTGAAGAAAAATAACAATACAAAAATATTTCGCGTAGTCACCATAGTAATGGAAGTCTTGCATGACAAACACATTTCAAACAATAAAGGTCTCGACAATGCCAAGGTCAAAAAAAACTGTACAAATTGGTAAAGTTCAAATTGATGTTAGGCTCCTTCGAAGTTGGCAGTACATAGTAGGTTGCATTATTAATCTGGATTCCAGTTGACACTGGCGGAAACTTCCAGTCGACAGCTATGCCTCACATCACTGGTGTTATTTCCCACGAGGCAGACTTTGTGGTAATTGGAATTGTTTGTAGGTATGGTAGGTACGGATAGTCAGCTGTAGGAAATACCAATAGTATTTGAAGGTTGACTGGGTTTATTCAACTACTTTATATATACTTTATTACTTCGCCCATTCCATCAAAAAGTTTGGATTTCAAAAAATTTTGGCTATACAACTGCATATTTTATTGAATAAGCAAGTATTCTGTCTATTCACATAACATAATAACATAACATTATGCCTGTAGTTATCCTCTGAAGGGGCAGGCAGAGGTGAAGTACACCCATATTTCACCAGAATACATACAAAAAATACATTTTCGTTTTTAACATTAACAATTTGTTAAAATTGTTAATGTTAAAAACGAAAATGTATTTTTTTAACAATATGAAATCTTTCGCCAGTAAACTGTCTGAAACAGATTTATCTCTCCAATTTAAATCCATTTCAACGTTCGAAGTTGTAGCAAAAATAAATGGAAATCGCAAAAGCTGCTCACGCCATATCTGACAGGAATTGCGGGAACAAAGTAGAATTTAATTGAAATTGTCATCACGGCATCGAATTTTTTTATTTCTTTTTCATTAAATCGTCGGTGATTTTCGCAGGAATAAAACAGAATAAGTAAAAACAATATGGTTTTACTTTACTTATACTTTTTATGTGTGACTATTTTATTCTTACTGTTTTTCTTTCCGCCCTTTAAGTAACCCACCCTTCGCAAGTCTATAAAAATGTAATTATGTATGCATCTTTATAAATAGGTACACCAAAAATAGTAATCTATAAGTATGTAATTCAGATCTCCCTTTATGTTCTCGTAAAGCAAATTGACGACGAATTTAATGACTACTGTCATTGTTCGACAGTTGTATAAAATGGCTATAACACTGCAAATTGACGTAGGGTGTCAAGTCAATTGCTTAACAATTAATTTCCCAGACTGTACTAACAAGAAGAAGGAACTAAGGCACTTTTATTTATTAAAAAACTAAAAAAAATATTGATGCAATGTAAACTGTACAGATAGTTGGTAGTCTTCAGTGGATCACAGACTTGTTTCAAATTAGGTCAGGAGAGCTAGTTATCCGGTTCCCCAATTTAGTTTATTTAATTCCATTATATCTTCGTCTGAGTTAGGCTGATATTCTCACGTTTGTCGCCATCGCTCATAATGTCCTTTTATAAACTTACCCATTAAACGATTTAAAATTTGTATTAAAACCAAACTTTGTAAAAAAGGGTACTATAAAATTTCAGATTGTTTAGAAGATAGAAAAGCTTGGGATTGAGCTGCTCGCTCTGCTAAACCTTGTGATAAAACCATAAAACTTGACATTAGAATTATTTAGTAAAATCATTCAAATATACCAGTTTTATTTAAACATTAAAAAAAAATGACATGATTACTTTGTAAAGTATAATATTATTTTAATTACCTATTGTGAATGTGAGGACTATGTGGATATTTTTTATTTCATTACTCCTTTATTTTCCTTTCTCAGTTAGTTTTAATGATGGTCTGGTAGTTTGAGTAGTTTATGAGGCCTACCCAAATGTCCTTTCTTTGGTGTTGTTCGTCGAGTTGAGCTCCTTATGTTTCGAGTTGAGCTCCACGATTACTGACAAATGCTTGCACTGACTGGACAGGTCCACTCAAATCTGTGTGGTTCTTTTCTCAAAAAACCATTTCAGACACTAATCTACATGGTCCTCACATGGCTTGACCAAGATTATGTCTGGGCTTTAAAAGAGACTGTGACCTCTGAGTTTGTTTCGGCCTTTCTTCTCAGAGTAGTCGGATAGGAAACGCCGAACTCATCTAGCAAAATTTAATATATTTTTAATATGACGTGTAAAAGTGATTCCTTTATCCTATTTACAAAATAAACAATTTCATTTCATTTCATTTCATTAAAACGTGATTTGTAGACCATCCCTTTAGATTTTAGGATTTTTTTTTAATTTTTAATTTTTATAAAACGTTGCCCCACACTAAGAATGTCTTCCTGTATCGTGGGTGCGTTTACAAACATAGAAACTCACATACACTAACACCCAGACCCGGAACAACTACTTGCAGATCATACAAATATTTATTCCGTGCGGGGATCGAACCCGCGACACGTTGCGCAGCAGTCGATCGCTCAGCCATTGCGCCAACCGTGTCGTCAAAATTTCAAATGTCAATTTTACGGGATAGAAATGTACCACCTTTCTACAATGCTTATTATTTAAATAAGGCACTCAAATATAACCTGTGCACTGTACAGGGAATTTAAACATAATCTCTCCGCTCTTGTAAGATCATGTTTCACAATGAAAATTCAAACTAGGTACTTTTAAATAAACTTCAGTTCAAAAACAGACTACTTACGAACAAAATTTTCGCGAAAACACTGAACAAAATAAGGCTTAGGATAAAATTTAATCTGTAAAATAAACTTTAGTGAAATTTTATGTTTCTCTTACATAATAAATAGAAAAGTTCTCGTAAAGTTTTCGTGATATTGAAGGTACGTAATTGTAATTTTCGTTATCTGTTTGTCTGCCGTCCTTGAATTTATGGGCTCGAGCGAAATTAATGGACATTTTAGGGAAATTCTTATGTTTTGAAACACTACAAAGTTTCCCCATTTTCATCGTTAGCGGAATGATAAATTATCCTTAATTTTGTAGAAAGAAATGTTAGGTAAGATTTTTTAGCTTTGAAATATTGTCATGAAAAAAACGAAAAATCGAAAATGAGTTTTGGGATTAGGTACCAACTTTGAATGTACTCTAACAACATAAATAAGTTATGTAGCAATTTACTTAGTAGTGTGCAAAAAATCTGGAATTTCCTTGATACTTTCTTTTTATAGTGTCACAAACCAGACATATTTGTCCAGCTCACCAAGAGCCTACTGCCTTAGAAACCTGAAAACTTGTTACAGTAATAGTTATATGAAATGATGTAGGCATATTTACAACCCAACTATTAGTAGTGTAAAACTTTCTAGTCACCTTGACGGATTTTTATTACTCACGCGATATGGTTTAAATGGACCTATTAAGTCGCATAATATTTTTTGTCGAATTAACTACGCCAACATGTTTATGGATGAAATAAAAATATATTTCAGGCTAGTGAAAAAAAACTATATAAAAATTAGGTCACAGTTATTTTTTTGCTCTGCGATTTACCTACTACAAAATTTTGTCTAGTTGACTGAAGACCTGAAAAAGAATATACCACCTCTTTCTCACCCTTAGATGTGGTATCCAGTTTCTGGGATTACGTCACAAGGAGGAGGTAGCTTTTGTCAGGTAAGGGCCTGTGCACACCACGTTTTTTAAACGCGCCGTCGACGCGCGTTTGTAGCGATACAGACGCGATACGCACGCAAGTCAGACGCAGCCTGTACACACCTGACCATTGCACACCTATCCGTAGGATAAAAGCGCGCCGTCGACGTGCGTTTCTAAAACGCGCGTCGACGGCGCGTTTAAAAAACGTGGTGTGCACAGGCCCTAACAATAACACAATGCGATCACCGATTTGTCTGCCAAGCGATCTTCTTTTTCAATGAAATCGTATTGTAGTGGTTTTTTATTGCCTGACATATAATGGTCGTTTAGAAGATTGAATATATCTATCCTTTGCAAAGAAAACATCCTTCCAGATGGCCTAAAACTTCACTACAGTCCCAACACAATATGTCACTGTCCGTAGCTTTCTCATACAAAATTCGCGACACATCTCCCCATTGTGATATTTACAATGACTAAAGTGACGCTTAACATTAATTTGTTTTCCCTCGAGCCACACAACGCGAATACAATGACAATTACTTACAGTAATAAATTCGGTGACTTTCATTATCTTAGCTTTTAATTAAGGGCGGACTGGTTGACCTCAATATCTCGTATATTTTATTGGACCCTTGAAAATAGCTTCACGACTGCCTCCTACACTTTAAAGCTGTTATTAGAGCTACCGGCACGTCCTATACTAGAATGTTATGATATGATTTTAATGACGTCATGTTAGCAGCTTGTAAAACGCTTTGTAAGATAAATGTCCTAGCGACGGCGGCGGAGCCCGCTTAGACTTAAACCACTTTTAAGTTTAAGTTCTGCTAAAATGTAGCAGCTTTGCACCTGTTAAGGCACAGATTAATACAGATGGGACTCTCCGCAAAATCCTTTATATAAGAAGCGACCCTTGCTTCGACACAATAAAGTGCAATACATGTCGCACAGTGCTAATCACCTACAGTTATATTCACCTAGAAGTTGCCTCTCTGTCAACCGCGTGACTTACTTAGATGCGTGACTTAGATCTTCTGACTACGTTATACTCACTGAATTAGCCCAGCAAGACGGGCCCGCCGCGTACCTTAACAGGAGGTAAAGTTTGCTAAGGAAATATGGAGAAGTCGTGATCCTGTGGAGGTGAATATTCACCTCCACACGCGCGTTATTTTGGAGCCTCTCATATTTTTTTCAACAGTAGTAGGCGTGTAGGCGTACCTATCTACACCTACCTACCGGTACCTATAGGTTAACGTCCTTTTCATAATTCCATTTTCACACCAACCCCTTTTCCCGGAAATCAATCGGACATAATGGGTGAAAATTTAATTCATAGCACAATATCCATTGTGTCGTGAATGGTATCAACTCTGTCGATCACAGCAATGTATAGCCCATTGACATGACTTTATTAAAACGAAATGAATGAAAAGCAAATCGGGTCAGAAAATAGTAATTGAAATCATAACATTGAGGCAAACAACCTTTCAGTTTCGACAAAAACGTTCAAACTTGTTTGCGATTCAAAACTACTCGACTTCCAAAATAATATTCCAACCAGAGAATGTTGTGTTAATACATTTTAAAATCAAATAACTTTTAGTTGAACGTTAGCTCTAGCAATAAAAGGAAAATATTTGACTGATCCCCTAAAATCTTTCTGCGCTTCTAATGATGAACATTTTTTTAAATTAATGAACTTCTAAAAACTCAATAGCGGCCGGCGAGCGCTACGTCCAAGTCGGTCGCAGTTACCTGGCTATTTAGTATTTTTAGGACCATAAAATAGGAATAATTTGAGGTTCACAAAAAGAGGCTCAATTATTATATTAAAATGTTCAATAATTATTAGAGGTTCGATTAAATACATACCGCAATAAAACTGGTAAGCACGATTAGGGTTCGGCAGTAGTTACCTAAAGTTAAAATGTCAAAAGCTAAAACGTTTTTAAACTAAAACGGAGTCACCTTGGACGTGAGTGTTTGACGCGAGGTTACCGGCTTTTAGGCTTGTGTCTAATTTCGGAGACACAGATCGATCATTAACGGCTTACATCGCTTTGCCTTCAGCGTCAGTAAATACTCGTATATTTCAGTTAGGACATGAACGATTGCTATTGAATACCTACTGGCATTGTTACTTATGTATTTTTTTGGGAGAATAATAATGCCTAATAGCAAAATAATATAGTAGACCGAGTTGATTGATGAATGGTTGCCTTGATCTTGGCTACTTCGTTCAGGCTTTACCTATCAAAGTAGTTTTCTTTGTTTGAATCAAATCTCTGTTCCTCAAGCAAATGCAGTCTTCATTCTCTTTAACACTTTGACTCCACCCACTTTTCATAGAACTCTTACGCCATGCCGCCATATATACTGGAAGTAAACCCTCCGGGAGGGTTGCCGGCATTACGTTTGCGCTAAAGTTAACCATCGCGGACGGTCAACGGCATTAGGTTTAAAACCGTGTTAAAACACTGTGTCGCTATACGTAGTTTCCAACCTTATAAATATTTGTACCCATGAAAAAAAAAAAAAGGTTAGATTTTAAAACCAACGCTTATACTAATAAAACTTGTTAAAGTATACATCAGATTTCATTTTCACGGTTTATAATTATGTATTCGCTAAGAAAGACGTACATTTAAAATGAGCCCTCCGCGAAGGCTCCCAGCATCCCATATGCGACTAGGTTAACCCTCCAGGAGGGCTACCGGCACTGAACGTGAAAGGTGGAACCACTTGCATTTCGATAGTTAATTAAACACCAAATTCTAAGGTCCGTTTTCTATTATTAAGTCTGTTTTCTATTTTAGATTTTCAAGTGGTCTCTAGTCGCCTGCGTGGCTTAGACCGAACAGTTCAACGCATACCGTAAACAAGGCTGAACATTTGATCAAACATTCACAATTTGTTCACGGATTTCTTGTTCACGTCATTCTATGACGTCACCAAGGTTCAACGTACGTTCGTGATTACCCACGTATCAGTGTAACTGGAGCAAAGGGGTCAGAATAGCTCTCTAACATAAACTAGCTTCTCATTTTATTTCCTACAATACTAAAGAATATACTTAGTTTTAGTACAATCTAACTACCTAGGTTTGAAACTTAATGTAGCGTAGGTACTGCAAATGGGTTCAACATTGTAGGTAAAATTAGGTCAGGTACTCATTGTTCAAGATTAAACAAAAGCATACTTTAGTGCGCACCTAATATTCATTTTAATCAACGTGGATTTAAGCTCTACGGAGAATGTCCTGAACTCGATTTACCGTATTAAAGATAAGGACAATTTGGAGTTAGGTATTCGTATAATACCTACAAACAAACAACCTTCTTATGGAATGTGAAAGATCCATCGTGGAGAGCACCCATAAAGAGTAACAACTACGATGTAAATATACAGATGGCAGGCAGCACATTGCTCGCAGAACAGATAGCTGCTGGGGCCGAAATCGAGTGACGGAGTGGCAACCGCGTACTGGAAGACGTAGCGTTGGAAGGCCTCCCACAAGATGGACTGATGACCTTGTGAAAGCCGCTGGAATCGCTGGATGCGGGAAGCACACAATCGGTCGAAGTGCTGGTGCTTGGGGGAGGTCTATGTCCAGCAGTGGACGTGTTTCGGAAATGATGATGATATACAGAGAAGATGGATTTTCCTAATGAACGGTGCGTGACACGTTTCAGGGCTAAGTTTTGCCCACGTCTAGCCAAGAAGCTCCCATGAAACGGAGTAACATTTAATACGAGAGCAACTCAAAAGACAAAATAAATTGTGAGCTTTTTATCCCCATTTCAGTGGAATAAGCACATTGAGCCCCGACGCCGACGTTTTCCAATTCCATTGAATAACTGAATTGTTACTTCAGCTGTCTCGGAGGTAAAAATTCCAGGCTTTCTTAAGTTTTACATAATCAAAATTCAGAACATAACGACACCTCTTTTAGTTTTTATCTTTTCTGCTGGCAGAACAAGGTTCACAACAGCATACAAATATGATAATAACACAAATTGCGTGTAGGTTCATACAAAATTCAATAGAAATTGGATGTAGGTGGGAAAATTTATGTATGAATTTGTTAGAAAACTCTGCCTTAGACGTGTTTAAATTGAATAGTGGAGACAGTGTGTGACTATAAACAGATGATGCTGCCCCAGTTTTATCGTAGCCGATTTCAGACATCACCTGAATGGTTTGTTTAGTTGATCGACCTGTCGAATCTCCGGTGAGAAACAAAGGCACGTGCCAAAACAACCTAAAGGTACGTTCTACGTAGCTAGATATTTCTCAAAAAATATGCTGTAATAAATATTTTAAAAGAACCTAAAGTACCTAGGTACCGTTAAAGAACTTAATTAGAACAGCAAGCAGACTCGTAGGTATATTTTTTTCAACAACAATATTCTTGACAACATTTTATACAAAAGTATCATAAATATTTATGAAAACGCGATGGATAAAAAAGGAAATAATAATTACCTGTCTTGGATTCTTCGAGCAACATTTCATTAAATAAAGAAAAATGATAGAAATATTCCATTAGGTAAAAAACATTTATACGGACGAGCTAGTTATGTATTCAGTTCTTAAAGCCTGAAAAGGTAATGTACCGGAGCTGATACATCTACATAATCGCTTCTACAAATTGTATTGTTTTGATGTACCTAAGTGTTATAATATCCTTTTATCAAAACAAAGTTACATTAATCTATACTAATATGGCGGCATCTACATCCCCACATGCGAATTACGCATCGAAGACCTGACGTCACACAAATCCTGCATCGCACAATTAGAGTTTACCTCGCGAACAGCGTACATATAACTTCCCCGACATCAATCGTTGGGCAGTTGCCCGCCAGACACAACACCCGTCTGGTCGGAGGATCTTCCCTTTTCTATAGAGGATGGGAGTTTGTATGTAGGGAGATATCTTCGGGACTACCAATCCGATTTTGAG
This sequence comes from Agrochola lota, assembly GCA_947364205.1. Lineage (NCBI taxonomy): Eukaryota > Metazoa > Arthropoda > Insecta > Lepidoptera > Noctuidae > Agrochola > Agrochola lota. Next base: position 6,493,723 of record OX376223.1, on the reverse strand, counting down.
TGTCTTTTAATGTTAAAAAATAAATTTCCCTCGGACGAAGGCGTGGGTAAAACCTAGCTAAAAACAAAGTTACAATTATACAAATTGGAGTGAGTTTTTTTTTGTTACTTATTGTATTTCTTTTCTCCTTTGCATTCCGAATGTGATTGGTTTTTATTTTTTTCCTGGTAGCTTAAGTGGCTTTGTTACTAAATATTTTTTATGGAGGAATACAAGGAAGGAAAAGTTTTTCCTGTTCTAAATCATATCTCTGCGCAATCATTCTCTTCGAAAACATTTGCAAGGATTGCGAGATGGTTTCTCTTTGTTATTACCATTATATTTAATGTCTCTATGGCAATATACATATCATTTTATGATAAGACAAGCCGTGTGCCCGATTGAATTCCCCATCAGAGAAAATAACAAATTTCTATACAAACTTATACCCTCTATTTAAGCCATTTAAACTCGCGACAAGATAGAGAAGAAGTCCGATTTGACAGCTATGAAAATACTTTGCGTAACGATGGAAAAAAAAATCGGTTGCTTTAAAAACCGATTCTCGAGACATTTATCGATTCATCATACTTAGAGAGTTTGCAATCGACGTTTTATCTACATTGCTCTAAACTGATTCTCGTGGCATATCCTTTTATTACACGTACGAGTACAAAATGTCAAATCGGGCTTCTTAGATTTTCGCGAGTGTAGGTGATGTAGTTTCAAACATCCTTCCTTAGTGCTCACTTTCATATGTAAGGTACTCTTGTGCAAAATGTCCTGCTTCGATGATGTGCGTTGTCTCTTAGCGAATTAATTAATTTAAGATTATTACGTAAGTATGTAGATTATTCCAATTCATTGATCAAACCCGACTTATGGTTGTGGGTTCAAATCCGGGCAAGTACCAATGTGACTTTTTCAATTCATTTGTACTTTCTGGGTTTACAAATTCATCGGTTATTTTAAAAAAAAACAGCTGTTTCATAGAAAAGTGCAATACCTACGCAGTCAAAATGTATTATAGAGCAGCTATTTTTTTTTAATAACCTACGAAAAATTTCAACGCAGGGGGGTTCAGAATCATATACTGAATCCATGGTAACCGGCTTCGCATCGATGTCCCGGACACCCCGTATAAGTCTGAAATCACCAACCCACCTTGAGCAAGCGTGAGGAAGGTGATCCATGCTCGTGCCTTCTCTGTATGAAAAGAGGCATTTGCCCTGCAGTGGGACAGTAACAGGCTGGTATTGTTATTATTAAACCCGACTTTCATGCCAACAGGCCCAAAAACTGTACACTAAAAAGTTTTTGTGACCAACCCACTAACTACGCTACTTAATAGAAGGACAGAACAGAACATACAAACCTGCGGACCAAGCCGGGTTAGTTTTAATTCCTAATCCAATGATACAACATGGCCACTGATCCCTTGCGGCCGACCCGGCTCGCATATCTTATGTGACTGTAACTAGGAAGTGAATGGCCAAACGTAATTGGTCCTTGTAGGCGTGTACTTTGACTTAATTATATTGCTATGTGAGAATTGTGTTTGTGGTGCTTTTAGCATTGAAATTGAGAAAGCTTTGTGGTTTATATATCCGACACCCGCTTCCGAACTGGAATTTTAAAGCTGAGTACTTGTCAAACTCTACCTCATCAATGGAGCCCGCGAAAATATGTTTTTTTACGTTTTTTGCATAGAAATTTAGAATTTCGCGGGCGTGTAGGTAATGACAAAGTACAGTTTGACAGGTGAGCCAATCAAATTATTTTCAAAAAAGAATTTTCCAAATCGGTCCAGCCACAGAGTCCAGCCGTCTTCGAGTAATCGGGGAACATAAAAATAAGATTTTGACGAACTAAGATTTTGAAGTCGGTTAAAAATGGGCATAAAATCCTCTGACAGATTTGCTGGTCTTTGCAGCACCAATACCAATAACCAATTATTATACAAGCAGTACAATTAATTGGTTCCGCGTTCTGCATGACTGACGGCAGACCAATGTTGTCCATCAATTTATTGTGGAGTTCAGCAATTTACATTTCCAATTAAAAATACCTCAGGTATAATATCGTCACCGCACAACTTGAAATCTCTGTAGGCGCTTTTCAACGTTCTTTAATTCTGCCCCTAAAGGCTTCAGGGTAGATTGAAATGAAACATTTGAAACAGGCGTTCGACTCCGGAAATGTTACTACCAAAACTAGGGCAATTCATCGAATTGTTTTGGTAAAAAAATATGTTTGGGGCACGTTTCACATTTATATGGTTTCGAATTCAATTCGGGCTTGAAATACCAATATTTTTGCTAACCGGTACTATCCACCTTGATGAGATACTGGTACCAGAGTAATACCGGTACCAGACGTAGTACTTGTACTATTGGTATTTCTAATCAGTATCGGTACTGTACCAGTACCTGCAAAACCGGTACCAAACAAATATTTCCGTAAGTTAGAGTGAGAAAACAGATATCCCAAAAGACACATAAGAAAAAAAAATACCTACCCTACATAATAATTTCCCATAAGTAATGGCATAATAATACCCCATATTACCAACCAACCCCAAATAAAGCCCAGTGTATATGAAGGTGTTTTTCTTTCATTTATAATTCACTCTTAAATAAAACGTTACGGGCTCGTCTGGGATTTCGTTTACTTTCGGCCGCCATAACTTGAGTCGCATAACAAGATCAGTGACGCTTATGGACCCCTGGGGGCCTACTCCCTAAGCGAAATCCATAGTTACGGCCATCGTTACGGGCGCTTCGCTCAACTTTTCACTTTCGGTATATCTGTAAGTGAGACGGAGAACGAAGCGCCCGTAACGACAGCTGGAACTACGGATTTCGCTTACGGAGTAGGCCTCCTGATATGGTGGCCGTAAAAATGACTGTTTCACGCCGAGTGTTTGTATACGTGGGTTTCATCATCCTAACCTTTTCCGAACTATGCTGGGGCCTGGGGTAGGCTTCCAGTCTAACCGGATGCAGCTCATCATCTGCCTAGCCTTTTCTCAACTATATTGGAGTCGGCTTCCAGTCTAACCGGATGCAGCTGAATACCTGTATTTTATTATTTATTTAATACTTCAAGCACACAAATGTACAGAGGCGGACTTAATGCCATTATTGCATTTTCTACCAGTCAACCTTTGGGTGACGCAGAGACAAACAGTGGCAGGTGCAATAGCGAGAATTGAGGAATAAATATTTATTTAAATATAAAGATATACATATATCTATCAAAAACTATAAATATAATATATACACCTAATTATATATAAATATAAGTACAAATAAATACACATAAATATACTAAAACAACTAAGACAATCAATGAGAAAACATTACCGTTGTGATTTTACATGGGGTGACTGCCTATCTGACTGGGTAACGATACCCCTTGCTAAGACTGGTTGTCAGACTTTCAGGCTTCTGACTACCCGTAACAGCTGTCAAAGATCTAGAAATGACTAACGACTTAACGTGCTTTCCGAGGCACGGAGGGATCTCGATATGTTGTAGTAGATGATCACCCATCCACAGACAGACCTCGGCAATGGACCCGTGCGGCTGTTATTGTTAGTCACGAACATCTGGTCTGTGGGATTTCGTTTACTTAAAGGTGCTGATAGACTTGAGCATTCACTTGTAACAGAACATCGAGCATTCGCCGTTTTTTTATTTGTCTGACTGAACAACGAACAGAGCTAAACATAGAGCCAAAAATCGCTACGAACATTTTCACAAATATTCTAGCGAACGCTCTAGTTAACGGTCTAGGCACGGTCTAGAGGGACGGTGGCGGAACAATGACAGAATGGCTCGGCTCGGCAAAAAGCTCGAAGCAAATTTACTGTCCTTTCGATAGAATGCTCGCTAGAATGCTCGCTAAAACGCTCCCGTTTATATTTCTGTAATGTAACATACGCTAGAATGCTCTTACAAGTGAATGCTCAAGTTTATCAGCACTTTTCGGCTGCCATAACTTGACTCGCTTAACATGATGAGTGATGCTTACCTATCCTACCCCCGACGAGGAAGCGACTAGTATAAACGATTTTCTCGCAAAAAAAAACGTACAAAAGATAGTAAGGCCCGTGTAAGTAAAAGAGATAAATATATTAATAGTTAATCGCTGACTATTTACATAAACATTTGTGAAATTTCACTTGAATGTGCTAAAAAAACAAGATAGCGACGTTAGTTCCGATTTTGGCCACGCGCCAAAATAACCTTGTAGCGCTATAGCTTTATGTTACCTAAGTGCAAATTAATTCTTTCAGTTAGGATTTATTGGCTACGAACGGCCGCGCGGCGGCGGGCAGGCAGTCTCTATTTGTCTGAATGTGATTGAAACCGAAAGCCGATTCTGCGCATCTATCACCATCAATACGCGTTTTGTTCAACAGCTGCTTTATCAGAAGAGATTAGGATCACGTCACAACTTACTCGTATATCGGTCAATCGCTAGATACTTGGATCATGTCAAGCTTGATATCTTTTTCAAAGTTAGACAGTAGTGACTCTTCCAAAAGTTTCTGAGCAAAATGCGAAAAAAAAGATCAGTAAAAAGGATCTAGTATATTTGTAGTGCCACTTACAAATTGAGTGCTTTGATTCGGTTTTTAGAATAGGCACGTGAAAATCCGATATTTTGAAATCGCCCTAAAGATGTTTTTCATTTGACATTTGAGGTAAATTTTTAACCGACTTCAAAAAGAAGGAGGTTATCAATTCGACTGTATGTTTTACGCGATTACTCCGCCAATTATGAATTGGTTTTGACGATTCTTTTTTGGTTTGGTAGGTAATATTTCAGAAGTGGTCTCACATAAATTTTATTAACTTTGGTAGGGTAGTTTTTGAACTTCAATAATACGCGTTTGTTCCACTTAGTCTATATCAGAGGTCCCCAAACTTTTTTTTGTCGACCACATAGCATGTTTTTCGGTTTTGGGTAGACCCCCTACCCCTGTTTACAAGCCCTACTATATTGAATTTTTGCAAATACTTCACATGCGTTATTGACTGCTGGTATAGTGCTACTCAGTTTGAAAGGCTTATTATATATCGAAATGTAGTGAAGCTTAATGCGAAACCAAAAAAAAAAAAACAAGAAAAAGGAAGAGAGTTTTCACTTAAAAACTAAGTATCAAATCTCCGTGATCTTTTGCACAGATAAAGTGGAGGTCTACCCAACCAAAAAGTTGACACATGCCTCAATTTACCGCAGAAAAATACCTACATACCCTACCTAAGGGTTGTATGTATTTTTTAACGCCGAATCATAAAAAAAAAAAAAAAAAAAAAAAAAAAAAAATGGTGTGGACCACGTTTATAACTTAGGGGTATGAAAAATCGGCGGACTCTCCGTCCGCTTACCGGCCCATCGTGCTGCTCGATGAGGTGGGCAAGCTCTTTGAAAGAGTAATTGCAGACCGCCTTGTCGGGCAGCTGGTGCGAGTGGGGCCGGATTTGGCGGAGAGCCAGTATGGTTTCCGCAAGGGGCGCTCTACGGTGGATGCCATCATGCGCGTTCGAGCCCTCACGACGGGGGATGCTGTTGCCCGGGGTGGGGTAGTCTTGGCGGTGTCTCTTGACATCGCCAATGCCTTCAATACCCTGCCCTGGAGTTGCATTAGGGAGGCACTCCGGTATCACCGGATGCCGACCTACCTCTGTCGAGTGGTCGAGGCCTATTTGACGGACAGGGCCGTCATCTACCCCGGTCACCACGGAGAGTGGAACCGGCGAGAGATGTCGTGCGGTGTCCTACAGGGATCGGTCCTGGGGCCGCATCTGTGGGACATCGGCTACGACTGGGTGCTGCGCGCCGACCTCCCTAGCGGCGTCAGCGTGGTTTGCTACGCTGACGACACGCTGGTCCTGGTGCAGGGGAGGTCGCATGAGGCGGCGGCCGAACTAGCGACACGTTGGGTTGCGACAATCGTCGAAAGGATCCGGCAACTGGGACTCGAGGTGGCCTTGCACAAGTCCGAGGCCATGTGTTTCTATGGTTCTCGGAACGCGCCACTGTCGGGTTCCCAGATTACGGCGGGAGGGGTTCACATCGGTGTCGAGTCGACGATGAAGTACCTGGGACTCGTCCTCGACAGCCGGTGGAACTTCGTGGAGCACTTCCGACGTTTGGCTCCCAAACTGGATAGGGCTGGGGCTGCTTTGAAGCGGCTCCTGCCCAACCTGGGAGGTCCAAACGCCTCCTACCGGAGGCTTTACGCGGGGGTCGTGCGGTCCATGGCCCTTTACGGGGCACCGGTGTGGGCGCGTTCATTGAGGCTGCGACCGGCCCGGCGGCTGAACGCGTCCCAAAGGGTCATGGCCATCAGGCTGGTCCGGGGATACCGCACGGTCTCCCGTGAGGCGGCGAGCCTCCTTGCCGGACTACCGCCATGGGATCTGGAGGCGAAAGTCCTCGCGCACATGTGGGAGTTGCGCGAGGAGGCGAAACGCCGGGGTGTAACTCCGCTGCCGCGAGAAATCACGGCACAGCGGACAGAGCTCCGGCGGGATCTCATGGCGGCATGGAGTGTGCGATTGTCGCAACCCAGCGCTGGGCACGCCACAATTGCGGCGATAAGTCCCCTCTTTGAGGAGTGGCTTGAGAGGCGCCATGGCGTCCTCACCTTCCGCCTGACGCAGGTCCTCACCGGACACGGTTGTTTCGGGAGGTTCCTGTTCCGCGTAAGGCGGGAGGAAACGCCCGGGTGTCACCACTGTGTGGATCGCCCGGAGGACACGGTGGAGCATACGGTGGAGGTCTGCCCGGCTTGGGCGGAGCACCGCCGTGTCCTCACGGAGGCGATCGGCGGCGGCGATCTCTCGCGTCCGGCCCTGGTTCAGGCCATGGTTCGGAGCGAGAGTGCATGGGAGGCCGTCACCTCCTTCTGCGAAGCAGTTATGCTCGCGAAGGAGGAGGCGGAGCGCGCGAGGGAGATGCAAGCTGCACGCCCTCGCGGCCCTAGTCGCCGCAGGAGACGCCCCGGGCGTCGGGAGTCCAGAGCCGACTTCCGGCCACCGTAGGCGCGGGCTTACGGACGGTGAGCAATGGGCAGCTCGCCGTCCGATAAGGACCAGGCCCGTGTCGACGGCGCGTTGTGTTCCACGCGCGCCTCAAAGAGATGTCAGCACCAACCGACGGGGTCGAAAGACCAATGCCTGCTGGGGTTGCGGGTTTGTCCGAAAGGGATAACGCGGCCCCGGCACACAGGCAACGGAAGGAACACGGGTGGGTTTTAGTCAGTAAAAGTCTGACACACCCTCTCGCTCTACCCAGAGCGGGAGAAGTCATTTGATGATTTCCCATCCTCAAAAAAAAAAAAAAAAAGGGGTATGAAAAATAGTTTACGTCCTATTCTCAGACCTACTGAATATACACACAAAATTTCATACCGAATCGGTCTAGCCGTTTCGGAGGAGTTTTGTTACAAACACTGTGACACGAGAATTTTATATATGTATTAGATTAGAAGATAAAGAAAGTATTGTCGTGTATAAATCTGAATTATTGGGATTATATGGAAAGTCGAAATGAATGTCACGGACCCCCATTTACATCTCATGGACCCCCATTTTTTTGCCGCTGTCATGGGCCCCTTGCCGGTCGTCATCGACCCATGGGGGTCGATATAAACGACTGAGAATCACTGGTCTATATGAATGTTGTTATAATACGTTCCAATCACTGTTATTTGTTTTTTTAGGGTTCCGTACCTCAAAAGGAAAAAACGGATCTCTTATAGGATCAGTCGTGTGTCTGTCTGTCTATCAGTCTGTCACAGCCAATTTGCTTCGAATCTAATGGACCGATTAAGGTGAAATTCGGTACACATCTGTATTTCTGTGACCCAAACACGGACGTGTCACTTTTGGGGGGCAAAAAATAAAAAATAAAGTTTTGCTAACTGTACCTTGTGACATATCAAATGAAAAGGCTTGTTGCGAGGATCTCTAATATATTTTTAAATCAATACTTTTAAAGATATTCAAGAAAATTTATGAAAATTGACCATTCCCCCCATAACTCCGATACTACGGAGCCTAAAATTGTGAAAAAAATACGGGGACTGATTCTTTACTAATAGATTACAGGAAAACCTATAAGAAATCTATGGTCTTAAAATAACATGTTAAATCTCTCAATATGTGCGTACAAACTTACATTTGCAGTTGGAATGTATTGGAGAACATGTTTTTCAACTACAATGTTAAGTTTGTTGTTGGGATAACTACGGAACCCTTTATTGTGCGTAGTCCGACACGCGCTTGGCAGTTTTTTTAATGTTCCTCATTATACTTAGTCCGAATAAGGGTTTTAGGAAAATAAAAATTGGAAAAGTTGCCCGGAAAGTTGGAAAACTCGGGAAAAACTGAAAGTGTTTTTTCGTTGGGGTTTTTGTATGAATAGGACAACTTTCCCCGGGTCAGCTAGTCTTACTGTACACTGGACTTGAAAATATATTGTAATTCGTATTTTAAATACTTACTTGCGAAAAACTATTTTGTAATTTGTATTTTAATTAAAGCAAAGCATGTATTTTGCCCATCCCTGATTGTACCCTATTGTCTCATAGAGCTTACACGCGCAATCCGCAGCAAGTGTTTTAAATCCTTGGGAGCGTGTTTAATCCAAATCACTTTCAACTTACATTACTAAAACAAATTCCTTTGAGTAAAGCGTGAATTCGGTTTCACCCGACATTAAAAGATAGTAAAGAAAACTAACCTTATATGTAGATGTAGGTCATAGTAGTGTATAGTCAGCAAGCAATATACCTTCTTCAGTTTTTTACCCGACTACTGCGAATCAAAAAGGAGGGTTATGATTTAGACCGGTATGTATGTTTGTATGTAAATATGTATGTATTTTCATCTGTTCCCTAATCATTTCTAAACTACTCATCATAATTTCACAAATGACGTATCGTTGGAAGCATCTTGATCGTCCGCTGGCTATAGGCTATGTGACGTCACATTAAATTAATGAATATGGCGCCCTCTAGAGGACATAAAGTGAAAACCAAAAAAAATAAAAATATGAGGCCATGTTGGATATCAAATGAAAGGGTTTAATTTGCCTCAACAAAAATCTATAGGTATATTAATATAAGCCCAAAATAATTTAAATAAAAATAAAAGTTATAAAACTAAAATCCAACTACGACAAAAAAGTCATATAAAAAGGTATAAACAAGACATCACAGACAGACAAATTAAAAATCCGGAGTTACACGTAATCTGTTCGATTTATGCTCTAACACGTGCGACTACGGATTTTTTATTTGTCTGTCTGTGATATGATGTCTTGTTTATACCTTTTTAGATGGCTTTTTTGTCGTAGTTGGGTTTTAGTTTTGTTAAGTTTTATTTTTAAACCTTATTTTTTGAGCACAATGTATAATTTAAATCGGGACAAAAGAAATATTTTAAAAATATTAACTAGACACATAATGATTCGATAAACTGCTTTTTAGCTTTTCATAATTATGGAAACTCGAAAAGCAGTTAGTTTTGAAGATATGGAAAAGTATTTTTTGTTACTGACCGTACCTACCAGTCTTCATGGCTTTCGACTGCCTTGACCGAACCATTATGCATGCAACGTCACCCTACAGTAGGTTTTCCGCCATTGATTTCATTCCGTTCAACCCTAAGTGATTATATTCCTACCTAAATAATTAGAGAGCACAATGGGGAGCAAATGGCGTAAACTCATTATTGTAAATGGTTTTATTGAATAAATTATTGGCCAGCCTTTATAGGCATTGACTCACTGAGTCCCTCTTTCATTAGCGGAGTAGAAACTACTAGGTTGGTAAATAGAATAACCAATTTCATTGCATGAAACGGAATTTTTGCTTAATAAGCCTGCAAATACACACGCATTTACCCCATGAGAGTATGTAAAAGCAATAGAATGCCACGTTTAGAAAATACATGGTCAAGTTAAATTAGCCAGCGAAACTCTGCAGACTTGATGGGTATCAAAAGATTTCATGTTTTTTAAACGAAGTTCTTTAACGCGACTTGTAAATTTTCAGAAATCGACACGCTAAAAAGTGTTAATATTTGCGACTGTCTTCTTCTAATTCAAAGAGAAAGAAAGACAGAGAGAACGCCGGCAGAAAAAAACAAAAGAAAACAGTAACGTGATATAGTCAGCAGTGTCGTGGAATAAAATTGTACACATCGGCCCGAGTACACTGCACTGAAAGAGAGAGAAAAGTGTGAATTTGGTCAAAATGAAAATCCAAGATTTTACTAAAAAAAATCAATTTTGCCATGAGTGCCGTTTTCATAGTTTTCGAGGGTGCTAAAGCAGATAGTGGAGTCGAAACGTAAATCAAAGATAGCGGGTAAGACAATTTTCAAATTTTTCCTCATGGGTATCGTTTTCATAGATTTCAAAGGTGCCCAAGTCGATAGTGAGATCAAAATGTAAATCCAAGATTGCGGCTGCAAAAATTTTGTTTTTGTTTTAAATCATACGTGAGAAGAAACTTCGTTCCTGACTGGGGTCCCCCGACCGTACACGTTTTTTTTTGACCGGACAGCGACCCCTTTTATTGCTTTTACTTGAAGTATGAATTAAGAAAATCTGTTTTACTTTTCTGTGAAGTGCACACAAAAAAAAACGTTTTTTTTTACTGATATTTCAAGTGACTACACTAACTGCGTTCGATGACCCCATAAAAAAAAAATTGTTTCTTTTTCGTTTTATCATGTTTTGATAGCGATCGACCTATCACATCTGCGGAGTTTCGCTAACTAGCTTCATTTGACCCTGTATACTGCTACAAGAATCTTTTGGCGCTCGAATGACGTTGAAAGGTAAACATTTGTGCAATAATTGTTTTGTGAAATCTGTTGAAAAAGCTAGATGGCGGCGTTTATTCCGATTTAGGCCACGCACCAAAAGATCCGAGTCTGTATAGTCAGTATTTTCGCTATAAAATACTTCAATATTTTTCTAATGTTTCGTTTTAAAGCTCCGAAAATGAAAATTTTAAGGTTTTAATCCATTTATAACATGGCAGAGAGTTAATTAGTTCTTGGCACGTGAAATTAAGCTTTATTTCAGTCATATACGATTTAAAATAACATGCAATGTAGGTTCACGTTCGTAATTAGAATCCGTAAGAACCCTTTGCCTCTTTTTTATACTCGGTTGTAGTGTATTTGTTAGCTCTGTGTAATTTTCGTGTCAGCACTCGTCTATAATAGTTATTTAATGAAAGTTCATTAGATTGTATTTCGTAATATGGACCTACATTAAATCTAAAACCTACCTGTAACTTCGTCCACGTGTAGGCAGTGGGGACGAAAAGATGTGAATTATTACCTAATGATTATTCTGGTCAGGTAGGACACATTCCGGTTCGACAGGTACGAAGTTTCATCGAATTCTGCTGTTACGACATGATTAGATTCAAGTACCTAAATATTACTGCTACTTAATATCCTCCCGATTCGAGCGATTTCAGTCACGTAGCCAATCTCAACGGAAATTAGCCAAGTACGCAGGAAATATTATAGTGCACAAGTGTATGCGCGAACACAGGTTCCTTTAAGGCTTGTGCAGACGAGCGCGACACCGGTTATTGTTATACTGTGAAGTTTTCTTAGAAATTGTATTTTTCGTGTCGCGTCGCGCGACAAGTCACGCTGGTCTGCACAAGCCTTTACTCTCACGGACGGCAATCCAGCACGACCGGGGAGAGATCAGGTACCCACAGGACCAACGGCTTCACGTGCTTTCCATACTTTTAAATGATCAGAAGAAAATTTTGACTGAGCAAAAATTCTCGAGCTCGCTACGCTCGCTCTGCCATCCTCTTTTCATCTGATGCTCTAGCTTTTCTGTTGTCGAAAATTATCTCCTATTTATGTATCAATTGCCAAAGGTAAACCTAACCTTTCGAGGTAGCATGCTAAATATTTCGAGGCACGGGAGTAATGCTAGTACATCTACACATTAATCATAACTGAACTACTAAATTACAGTGCAATTCTCAGCCATAATTACCAAAATGCATTACTATAGGTAAACTACAGTCCGAAAGAATGCTTTTGTGACACCTGCCAGTTGGTCAATTTCTAGTAGTTTACGGATCAAATTCGTTCGTATAAAACTGACAGGTGTCAAGAACGCATTCTCTTGACAGTAAGGCTATACCAACGGATAGATTAGGTACAAACTAGAGTCCATGGATTCACACAGACATCACAGACAGACACCTAGAAAGACAAACATCTAGTGTAAGAATACAAATTTAATAAATTCTACCCATTTGTTAATTGGTTTTACTTCGCTCCCAGTGATTATAATTCAATTGGGAGTAACATGCTTTTCGGTTGCCGAATTAATGAAAATTTTTAGCGATTAAAGTTTAAATGAAATCAACTTAATGCTCGTGTATTAATGTAAACATGGTTAGATAAATAATTTTCGGATGCTGGTTATTAACCAATTAACTTGTTAATTGGTTAATAACCAGCCTTACAAGACTGACAAGAAGACTTACAAGTAACTGAGCATTTCCAGCATTACATAAGAGATGATTTTAGGTACCTACCTACCTACGGGGCTGGCTTGTGAAAACGACTAAACTATGCCATTAAAAATCAAAAGTCATTTATTCAAATGAGGCTGACAATCAGCACTTTTCGAACGTCAAAATTACATAAGACTAGTCCCCCGCCCTTCACCACTTCCTAGTGCTTTAGCTGGGAAAAGAAGAATTGGCGCAACAAACTCCCCAGCAGAGAGAAAAGAAAATGATAAAATAAATTAATTTTCACAATTTAGCTTCTTAGAGTTTTTATTCTCCCATTTTGAGGCATTTTGTGGAGACGTTGGCCAAGTGAGAAATTTGCACCTTACTTAGTCATCTTCTGTGCAAAATGTTTCCATTTCAAACTCAATAATAATAATAATATACGCCTCGAATCACGGAATGCCCGTGTTACGCCTGCTTCGCCGTTGGTCGTGATGCAACTACAAAATTCACCCAGCGCTTCCCCACGACCCGACCACATTGGTGAAGAGGATGATGAAGGGGTTATGTGTGAGTTCCCAATGCAATGCACGATTGAGGAGCGTTTTGGAGGATATGTTTACCTAAGACAAACTGTCCAGCCAGGTAGGTCCAACTTCGAGGAAGAGGTCAAACATCGAATCCGACTCGGCTGGGCAGCGTTCGGGAAGCTACACAATATCTTCTCGTCCCACATACCGCAGTGTCTCAAGACGAAAATCTTTGACCAATGCGTGTTGCCAGTAATGACTTATGGCACAGAAACGTGATCGCTCACAATGGGCCTTATCAGAAGGCTAAAATTCAAAGGGCAATGGAGAGGGCTATGCTTGGAGTAACCCTATGTGATCGAATACGAAAAGAAGAGATCCGTAGGAGAACCAGGGTAACCGACATAGCCCGAAGAATTGCCAAACTTAAGTGGCAATGGGCAGGGCACATTGGTCGTAGAACAGATGGCCGATGGGACCGCGTGCTGGAAGACGAAACGTTGGAAGGCCTTCTACAAGATGGACCGATAACCTTGTGAAGCCCGCAGGAATCCGCTGGATGCGGGAAGCACAGAATCGGTCGAAGTGGCGGTGCTTGGGTGAGGCCTTTGTTCAGCAGTGGACGTCTTTTGGCTGAAATGATGATGAACATTATGGAACATTGTTGTCCGAATATTTTTTTTTAATTATTAATATTATAATTTAATACCTGCGTCACAGTAGACTGGCAATGCCATTTTGAAATTTCAACAACATTCATTGCGTCACTTACGTTATCAAGCAGACGAATTTTTCAAACATAAGAAGCAATGGATCAGCTGTTCCTTCAGAATCCTTCGGATTGAGATTGAATATATTTTACGCAATTGGTGTGCTAGTTACAAAATAACCTACAGAAATAGTTTTTCAAATCAACTTTTGCATCCATTAATTTTCTTGATTCAATGTCAGGTTTCCGCGCCGATAGTTCCGCCTGGGTTTACCCCTTGATGCCAAGCCATCAATCAAGTCAAGAACACGACAATTTACCTACTTTAAATCGATGTTTAATGACTAAGTTTAATATAATTTTCGTGAACAATTTCCCTTGATTTCTTTTCACGGTAGAAACCCTTACTGGAAAGGTCAAAGGTTTCAGAGATTAGGTAATCAGACGTACTGATCTAAAGGGCTGAATTGGTCTTAGCAGGTAGGTACTTAGATCTTACTTGATCACAAAGGTTAAACAAATTACAAAATGGAGCAAAGGAGGTCCACCGTACCTTTCACCAAAAGTTATCTAGATAGTTTAAATTGTATTGCTAATGTTTTGTCTGCTAGAAGTATAGAAGGTCAAAGTTTTGCTTACTCGACTCGATGTGTAAACAAAAGTCAACCAATTTAGTAGGTACTCTCCTATTATAACAAGCAAGGATTACGTATGTAAGCCTCTAAAATGGTTGCCACGCTAAAACACTCCCTTTCCAACACTAAAAATGCTTTCTTTAACAAGTCACTTTTCGTGTCTTATCTGTATGACAGCGTTTCTCATCATCATTTAGAAAAATTATTCTGAAAATTTTATGCTTATACTCACGTTATACATTAATATTGAAAACTGTGCGAAACAGGGGCGGGTCTCTAGTAAAAAAATTGTTCTAAACACTTCCACCAACAAAAATCCTTTAACAATAGTTTCATTAAGTATTATTCACAAAAGAAACTTTAACACCGCGTCACCAGCATCTGTTCCGGGATTACGCCTTTCATAGCCCCGTGTATTGATATTGGCACAAGGCAGGTGGGTCAAGGCTGCGGCATCAAATAAACCAGGGCCGTAAGCACGTAAGCATTGCCGTGGGAACTGCACCTCAACTTTGCACACGACACGCGACGCAGCGATGCGGTGAGATTATTGAATCTACCGAGAACGGAGTGGTTCAATGATAGCCATTATAGTCAGTTATGGAAGTTATAATACTTTGAAAAGGGTGTGGAAAAAGGTGCCAATGAGGTAAAATCTAGAGAATCGAAAACGACTTGTATTTTAAGGCTTTTTTGAGATTGGTATCTACTTCAAATTCTACTAGATTCAGTGCAGAATAATGATGATTAATGAAAGACAATTCCATTAGGTTAAACCACGCGGACTAGGGGGGGCGGGGGGGCAGGTGCGGTCCTCCCCGGAACCCCGGTCCTGAGGGCCCTCAAAAGTCGAGAAATACTTTTTAATTAAATCCCAGACAAGGCCCAAAAAGATAAACGTAGGGTGCTATTTCCGAGCTCGCTTCGCTCGCTCTTGCAACATACATTCTCTTTTTCCTCAGACTTCTCTGCATAAGTCGACAAAGTAACTAATAGTTAGAGGGGTGCACAGAAATGATACTCACTAACAGAGTCGTCTAAAATTGATGAGACATGTCTAATATGCAGTGAAGTATATAAATAAAATAAAGCAACATTTGAGTCGTAAGAAGCTTATAATTCAATGTCGTACTCGCTAATCCTTACTCGGCTCGGTTTCTTTGGAAAATAGAAAAGACTTAATAAGAAGCTTAAAACTTTCTTAATTTCCTACTCAAGTGTTCACGTATTAGGAAAAGTGAAAGCAATAATTTGTTGTACAAACAAATTGACTACCAACTTTATAAATTATACGTATTTTAGAATCATAACTCTTATTCTTTGACAGTTGTATGAAATGGCTATAACACGGCAAATTGACGTAGGGTGTCAGATAAACAATTAATTTCCTTGACTGTACATCAGTCAGATAAAGTAATATAACATAACATCACGCCTGCAGTCCCCGAGGGGCTAGGCAGAGGTGTACTTAACTATAATAGTACACCCACATTTCGCCTGTGATGTTTAACTCACGAGTAATAGAGGGCGAGTCTATTGCCATTAATCGGGCCCAAAACCAGATTCCGGGCTGCTACTGAGAAATTTACATACCATCAAATAAGTTCATAACTCAGCACCGTAAGGACTATTCTTGCTTGCAGCGCTCGGCGGCTATAAAACCGGGCCGGTAACAGATGTGGTCTAGATGTGTCATCGTGTTCACGGGATTTTGTTTTCAAACTGGTTAGATATTCTTTGATGGTACGTTTCTTCCCACTAGGCAGACACTTCAGAACGCGACCTGCTATGATCCTTACATACTCCTTTTGTCTCGTTTAGGTTCGCACGCCGGTTGCGAGTACTATGAGCCTAACCTTTCTGAAGAAAATCAGGTCAAGGTCTGAGAAATTTCTGATGAAAAAACCCTATAACATTTCGCCTGGGAATCGACCACATGCTCAACAGTAGCGTTTGTGTCCACTACGAAGCCTTTAAATGAAACACTGTGTTGAATACTTATAAATAAAATAAAAACACCATTTATTCCATACTAGCGACCCGCCCCGGCTTCGCACGGGTATGTATTATACGTACATATAAACCTTCCTCTTGAATCACTCTATCTATTGCTGAAAACTGCATTGCAATCCGTTGAGTACTTAGTTTAAAAGATCTAAGCGAACAGACAGCGGAAGCGACTTCTTTATAAACTATGCTAAGATTTCTAATTTCCATTTCAAATGTTGTACTTATTGTATATTGTTAGTATGGTTAGTTTTCTTTCATTGAAATATGGACCCCTTTTTGGGTAAAGGCCTCGTCCAGCTTTATCCAGTCCTTTCCTGACACTTGGATAATTTCATCAGCACACCGTCTTATAGGTCTACCAGCATTCCTCTTTTCCTTAGGACCTTTCCATCATGTGGTTTCAATGTTCCATGTTTTATCCGTGTAGCGTGTGATGAACACATCACACGTCAAACGTGCTGAATACTTATACTTAGCTTATTATCTGTTAGGTATAGTTAAGTAGAATTAGACGGGGACCACCGCCGTGACACCATGAAGAAGACTGAAAGAGAGTTCGTGTCGTAAAAAATAAAATGTTAAATAAAATAATATGTGCCCAAGTATGGGCTACACAATATTAAAAGGTCACACCAATTTTAATCCGGCATTTAGACACTAATTTCACGTGTTAGCCCCAATTATGCGATCACACGTGTAAGCAAGTATGCTAAGTAAATACGTTGTTACGTTAATTAAGCCTCGTGTTAACAAGATAGACCGGGAGCATTTTTTTTTTTTTTTTGCATTTTATTTTTCGTAATCGTGGCTAAACGTTCAGTGTCGGGAGCCCTCGTAGAGGGTTCACCTAGTCGCATATGGGACGCCGGGAGCCCGGAGAGCTCATTTTAAATGTAGGTTTTTCTTATCGAATACAGCATTATAAACCGTGAAAATAAAATCTAATATATATTTTAACAAGATTTATTAGTATAATGCATTGGTTTTAAAATCCAAGCATTTTTATTTTATTTTTTCACTCTCACAAATATTCACAAAACATTTAAAAGGTCGGAGTAAGTATAGCGACAAGACTCCCTGAAAACACTATTTTACTTCGTTTTACAGTGTTATATAACACGGTTTTAAACCTAATGCCGTTGACCGTCCGCGATGGTTAACTTTAGCACAAATGTAATGCCGGCAACTCTCCCGGAGGGTTCACTTCTAATATGTATGGCGGCATGGCGTATGAGTTCTATGAAAAGTGGAGGAGTCGAAAGTGTTAAGCTGCGCTTGCCCCGGGGTTAGTTCTTAGATGGGTGACCATGCCTTATATATCGAGACCCCTCCATGCCTCGGAAAGCACGTTAAGCCGTTGGTCCCGGCTGTCATTCGTAGATCTTTGACAGTCGTTACGGGTCGTCAGAAGTCCGACAACCCATTACCAAGGGATGTCGTGTATTACCCAGTAACTGGGTTGTGGAGATCAGGTAGGCAGTCGCTCCATGTAACATACTAGTATTCAGCTGCATCCGGTTAGACTGGAAGTCGACCCCAAAATAGTTGGGAAAAGATAGACAAACTGAGATTGCCAGTTATTCACATTAATTCTTAACTTCGATTTACGATAATCTCCCGATTCAGCCTTAATCTTCCCTAAGACGTAAATCCGAGGTGTTCGGTACTCAATTATTTCTTCTTTTCAGATCGAAGATACAAGTCATCGGAAAGGCGGAGGGGGGACCTTTTTAGTGCCGATGAACGGTGGTATTTGGACAATGTGCGTGTCTCTTGAAGGTAATTATTCTATTTTTTTACAAAATTACTTAAATATCTAAAAGGGATGGTCCATTTAATGCGTGATTTTGGTTTCAGATGAAGAGGTGTCGATATTGTCCAGGGCTGGTTTCCCCTCGCAGCCGGTATGCACAAATTATTTAGCAAACAGTGAGGATGAGGAGCCTCGAGCTGATTGGCAGCATCGTAAGTAATTTGTGAAAAAAATAATGTTTATTCGTAAAAGTAGGCTTTTTTCTCGTCAAAACAAAAGCCCCACCCAGCACTCGCAAATAATGAAAAAAACAAGTACTTATTTAACATTTAAACGAGCTGTAAACGCTCCATAAAGCTGTCATAATTATCCTTTCACGATAATAAAACCAGTGTTCATTATGATAACTAGATGTTAAAATATTCAACGGCGATAAGTCAAGGTATGCATAAACAACGCCCTTTTCATCCCTCGGTGATTCAACCTTGGAGAACCATTTGCTTTCCGCCAAGTTCATTTATCAACATGTTTTGCGAGTAGGTACACAACAAGAAAAAGTTTACGGAAAATACATTAGCAAATCCTCCTTTTTCTGGTAGGCTGCTTTCGTTGAAAGAAAGGAATTTGTTATATACCTAAGTTGTTCCCACTGCTCTGTTCATGTGCAAAGTTTTTTAAAGTTCCGGAGTATGTACGAGGGTACTTGCAAATCTTCCCTGCCATCTGCCCTTTGCAGAATTTGAAAATCAAAGAGACGGCTGTCAGTCAGATACCAAACGTTTTACTGTAACTACCTAAGGCCGATCCCTTTGTCAACTCACTTTTTCATAAAAATGTTTACTTATACCTAAAATAAAGATTATGTCCGCGGTTGTGTCTAAGTAATTCGATAAAAAGAGCTTTCATTAACACATCCAGAACTGGCCCAACGTTCTAAAACTGTAATGAACGTTTTCAGCTGAAACCACCTTTCTGTCCCATATTCAAACTAAAAATTAATGAACCTGCGATATTTTTAGCTAGTTCGACGCGGAAATTCGTCGCTCTAACCCTTTACATGTTTAAAGAGGCCCGGCAGCTCCCGCCTTTGACGTGGGCCCGTAAATATTTGAATAATATTATATTTATGTACCACTACAAGATCGGGTTCCACGAGATTAATTGAATTTCAGTAGGTAAATATATTTGGAATCTAAAGCCCTTGATGGCTGTTGAACGAATAAGAGCTAAAACTTACTTGGAACTTTGATGGAACTTGGAATACTTTAAGAGCGTTTATTCTGAAGTGGGCAACGTCGCAAATAGATGTCGAATATTTCGCTGTTTTGATTAATTTGGCAATATTACTGGTATCGTAACACCGAATATTTAGTTTTAGATGTAAAAAAGTATTTGAATACTTTCCAAATGCCTTTTTTACACCTAAAACGGATACAACATACAATTCAATTGCAATTCATTATTATTCTAGTTCGCTAGTTAGCCACATTTCTTATTTCCATACAGTAATACTGCTTTAATAAACAAAACAGGTAAATATATGACGGTTATTAGCGACGTTGCCAACTTTTATGAGTACTTAGTTACTTATGAGCGTTTAGCTCATAAGTAACTAAGTACTCATAAAAGTACTTAAAAGAGTACTTAGTTACTTATGAGCGTTTAGCTCATAAGTAACTAAGTACTCGACGAATACCTACCTTCTGTTTTCTGGAAGACTCAAGCTTGGCGAGTCGTAAAACATGTAGACTTCTAAACCGTTTTTAAGCACCCTTGCAATGGTTTAGAGTTCGTAATGTAGCAACTAGGAACAGCTGGATTCTTAGAGGCAGACCGCAAAAGTCGTACCTATTTTTAAGTCCACAGTCCGTAAAATGTAGGTGAACTTTTCTTTCAGGTATGCAGAATCTATCCATATCATGCGCCCTAGTCTGCCTGATAGTGCTAGGCAGCGCCGCTTTGGTTGGCGCGTTCGGTATCTGCAAGCATCAGATCAGCGCTGTACTTATAACTGGCGTCATGTATCTATTAGCCGGTACGTATAAGAAGCCCATGTGAAAGTATTCGGCGGACTCAACGTACAGTTTGAGTACTTTATGCGGCATACCCAAATGTCCTTTCTTTGGTATTGTTCGTAGTCATCCGATTTCCTTAATTTTTTGAATTAAGACACATACGTGCACTGACAGGAGAGGTCCACTCAAATCTTTGGGGTTTTTTCGCAAGAGACCATTACAGACACTAATCTATATGGTCCTCACATGATCTGACCAATGTCTGGACTTTAAAAGAGACTGTGACCTCTGAGTTCGTTTCGGTGTTTCTTCTCAAGAGTCGGATAGGAAGCACCGCTCATCTAGTTTTCAAAATATTATTGACGTGTAAAAGTGTGTTTCTATAAACCTACTTACGGAACTCTTCTTCTTTCTTTTTCGTGTGGTTAGTGACTAACCTGGTGTCAGAGTTTTTATGCCACCCATGGGCCTCTGACTTGGCTTCACATGCCGTCGAGAACTTACAAAGCTAAATATCGTTTATATTTCCCCAGTCAGCCCCGTTACTAAATATGCTGGCCAACTAATCTTTCTACTAAGAAAGCTCATTTCGAAAAGTTCGAGTGCCTACTGTAAAAGATGGAAATGAATCCCGCATATCGATTCACTGGCTCCGTTTCGCATTAGATTTGTAAATTGGATGGTAATCCTACCATCGGTTCTTCGTTAAAGCCGACCGTCAATTGACTTCTGAGAATTGCAAACTCACTTTACTGAAGTGCTAGATATTAATTCTTAGCTCATAAGTGTGTAGTGTACATATCTAAAACCCGATTTCTGAAACGCAACTATTAATCAACGTCATTAATTAAAGAAATCGAGTATTTTCCTCAAACTTATTTTTCTGTTTGTGTCATAATATTAAGTGTAATTATTGCCCTGGTCCCAATAAATACTTTTCCTTTTCTTTTCTTTCTCTTTCAACTTTATAAACAAAGGTAAAAAACTCGCTTTTCCTTCCAGGTCTGTTCGCCATGTTCACACTAATGATAATCCACTTCAAGCGCGTTCAACGCGTGTCGGCTCGCGGGTCTTCTCACGCAGACGGCACAGGGGACGGGGTGGTGGGCCCGCGTGGACCCGCACTGTCCCTTCTATCAGCGAGAGAGTTCTCCACCGCTTGGTCTCTCGAACTCGGCTGGGGAGGAGTTGCCCTAGCAACAACAACATCCCTCCTCTGGATACTACTCTCAAAAATCATGAGATACAACCCTATATCCGCTATGCTGTTGTTAATCTAATCGTATTCCATCTGAAATCTTCCCTAGAATTTCATTTCTTACAAATACTAGTCAATTACCAATTTTAAGGTTTTGAAATGTCGGTTAGCAGGCGTAGCCGTGCAGGGAAGATCTCATTTGATGTTTGTTTTATAAATAGTTACCTACTCATACCTAAGCATTTTAAAAAGAACAATTCACAGAGATATTATTTGCTACATACTACAAGGCTTTGTAGAAAATTGTACCTATTTCAGACCCGTTTCGTGATCTTTCTAAATTCTTAACTTCGAGCCTTACTTTTTCTCCAACGTTACGCTTTGAATTTGAATAAGCTTTAGATAATCGCCGAGCTTGCTGCCGTCCATTGCTATTAATGTTATTGTTACCTATACTTCTCCTTTCTAAAATTATACTTTTACGTATTTCACGACCTACACAATATTGCTATCTACTTTAAAATTATACAATGTTACGAACTTATAAATAAAAGTTTTAAATATTTTAGGTATTCGCTCTACGAACTTATTCTCCACAAATACGAATTAGACGCTTTCGTAGTCAGTAAAGTTCTATACAGTAAAATAATTCAAGATGACTTTAATATTCGAGATATAATATCAGCTCCTGGCCTAACGTTTAAATATTTCAATATCTCACTGTTGGTAGTTATAGACACACAAAGATAAACAAAAATAGCTTCAGGTAATGTTAAAACAGTAATTTTAAAGCTACATATTATTTAAAAAATAATATTAGTGTTTTAAAGAGTTATGGTGCTTTGAGTATCAAAAATATTATTTAATTTAATTGAGTATGTAATAAATTAATATTAAGTTTTCTGTGTTGTTATTAAACACATAACAAGAACCCTCTTATATAGAAATACGAATTAAATGGGAACTTGTCATTGCGTTATTTATTAAATACTTAATTAATATAATGATACATATAAACTGGAATCAACCAAGTTAGCATTTACTTACGCACATTTTCTTTCTAAGAGTTTATATTATTTATACTATAAATTATATGCATATTAGGCTAAGTCTAGGCTTTAAAGCCACAGTTAGTCACCAAATGCGATAAGTTAAAAATAAGCCCGAATACATAGTATCGTAGATCGAAAGTGGGCCTACCTTTTAAAATGGTTTTCATTATGAGATATGTACCTAATGAGGGTTTTCATGAAAATTCACGCCACCAGTTGGCGCCACTTTGACAAGAGGTCTTCCATTTCCAGAATGACTAAAATATGTGATGACGTTCATCTTATGTGTCATTCACTCGTTCAACATTCACGAAAAAAAATACAGGCGTTTTGACACTTTTGACAGGTGCCCGGACCTGACGTCTCAGTGCTGTCAACTTGCGAATTTCATTTCAGAAAGCTCTCATTGTGCAAAATGCATGAAAATGTTTAATATAACATTATAGTTTATTTTAAAAATAAACCCTATTTATGTATAAGCAATGCAATTGCTGATATAAAATATTACAACTATGCTTAAAAGCACATTTTGTAAAGAAGCATCGTTCCTGTTGTGATGTCGGTTCATTTCAATGAATGTTGTTCGTTCGGTGTTTTTGTTAATTGTTCTTTTATACTTTGAATGCATAAAGCAATATATTTATTTTGTTTATAAAATGTTGTTTTATTTTTCCAATTCTACAGTGATGACTCTCCCAAAAATCTTGACAGCCAAAAGTTAAGAAGTTAGCATTGTGTATTATTAATAAAAAAATGTTATTTTAAGAAAACAGTGTTTATTTTCATAATAACAGCTTAACCTATATTTACAAAACGTTCTATCTCCGAAAATATCTATGACTTTATAAAACACAGTCATTTAAATATTTGTTTCTGTTAAACAAAAAGTTAAACCTACAGATCCGTATTATTTATGGAAACCGTAATAAAAGCAGGTCACATCACAAGTCTGCAATAAATTACTCCATTGAATATGCCGTAAGACCCTTTGTAGACACATGTTTTTTTTTCGTTTAAAAGCACGGTTGATTCGCCGGTTCTCAATGTTGCATCATTATAGTCCATTCGCGTTAAGAAAATACTGAGTCATCGGCCTAAACCCGATCTTCGACCAATCCGGTCGCAACAAATTAGAAAGCTGACCATTGAAGGCAGATTTTCGTACGAAATGCTTGTCTTTTGCGACCCGATTGGTCGAGGGGTGGGGCTAGACTCGCTATTTTATAACGCGGATGGACTATAGGGAAGTTTGTTGACAGGCACGACGGACTTACGGCACGGCGCCGTCGCCGTATACCATAGAACCGGTGGTTTGCCGTAGCATATAGAAGCTCACACGATTATTCTGCAGTGCGGCTAGCGCACGGTACCGTAAAGAAACCGTGCCGTGTACAACTGGTCTTTTTATTTCAAAATAAGTGCCTATTATGACATAATTCCGATGGTAAACGACAATAGACCCTATTGCTTTAAACTTTCCTATATTTTTAATGAAAAGTAGTGATTATTTACTTAATCATCGTCTTTTAGTAATTGGTCTTCTATATCAAAGTCCTCGGCCTTCCGTTTCTTAGGCCGCGGTCGCTTGCCAGTTACCATTTCCATTTTCACCTTCTTCGATTGTTTCTTCTTTTCTTTTAGCTGGAGTTTCCTCTTCGCTGCCTTCTCTGGGTTGTTTACTTTTTCTTGTAAGAGTAACTGGAAAGTAATAAAATTGTCGAGGGTAAGTTACATCTTACGCGCGTTTCGTACCTATAGTTAAAAGTGCACTGAGAGCAGCCTTTACAAGACAACATTTAAGAACATAACCCTATCTTTACTGTCGCGCAGTCGGGTAAAAAAGAGAAACTGAATGTCTGCTAAGTTTTCAACGCCCGTCGACACACGACTGGCTGCATTGACTTAGCACACTACTGCAAAACTATTCGAGAATAATTTGTAAAATACAACTGTTTGAATGGGTACATTTTTTATTAACAGTTATAAAACCTTCAGAGGCGATAAAATAGAGGTCAAATCGTGGCGACCATTAGTTATAACTCGAAAATACAAAGAAAAACGTATACAAACCTTTTTCCTCTCAGCCCTCTTTATATTCAGCTTCATCTGTGCCTCAGCAACGAGTTTGCTAAACTCTATCTCCCCTATCTTCCTTCGTAACTTCTTGCCCAGTCTGCCAGCCAGTTGCTTAGCAGCGGTCGCCGGAGTGGCCGCGTCGCCGGTCGAGAGCTCCCTAACTATTGGCGGTAGAATCACGTCCAGGATTTTATTTACGTCTTCGGTTTCTAAGGAACTGATGACGTGCGTCCACATTGTGAATATTGATGTTCTCTGTGGAAATCAAATAAGCCTTTCTTCAGATGCGGATGGGTAAACTGGACGTTGTATAGCACGAAATGGTAATCCATTTCAGCATGCATTTTTTCATTGTTGAGCCGACTCAAGAGAAGCCGATTTCATCGTTTCCTGCCATGCATAGTTTGCTCAGAAACTCCAAAACCAGCTAGGATAGTGAATAGTCTATCCTGCGTTTGCAATTTAGTTTCCAAACATGTAAATAAATATGTGTTTTCGGAAAATTATACCTTTATTTATTATAACACATAAAGTTCAGTTTGGGGAACTACTTCAAACTTTTGTATGACTTTTTCAATAGTACTAGTCGTTCTGAATTAATTCATTAACACTGACGTTAAGTTTATATTTGTTTGAGTGAAACTATCATCAATTTGGTAACAAGGACTTGATTATTTTATAGGTCTTAAAAACATTTATACAGATCATGATCATGAAAATGAAGAGGGGCATAATATAAGTTATTTATTAAAAATGTATGCAAAAGTATAAAAATACTGTACAAAGGCGGACCTAATACCTGAGGCCATTTCTACCAGTCAGTTTACATAATACCAGCCTATTATTGTCCCACTGCAGGGCAAAGGACTCTCCTCATACAGAGAAGACACGACGAGCATTGATCACCACGCTTGCTCAAGACGGTATAGTTCCAGGTTACCTCACGATGTTTTTTCACAGATGTCAGTTATATTTAATTAATTTGATTTATTTCAGACATAATTCTAAATTTAAATTATAAACTGTTTTAAAATCTAAACAGATAAAAACCCAAAATAAAATTGTGATTAATTAAATTTAAATATTCAACAAAGCAATATATTTTTTTTAAATTAAAATTGTCAAAAAAAAAATATATGAAAATTTCAGAATTGTTTATAAAATAAAATATCAAATATATGTCAGTTACGTCCAATATAAACTAGGAAAGTATATATCATTATAATTTACTTACAATATCCATATTACTAGGTGCTCTGGCTACTTCAACGTTGATAGCTCTCCTTAGTTTGAACAAGATCCAACGGATGTTCATCCTGCTTCCCCCCTCAACGTCCTCGCCGTCTGCTTGAGTCTTCTTGTCGATCTTGAAACTTGACATCGAGTGCACTAGTTTCAATATAACGAATAACACTGCTGTTGTCTGCAAATTGAAAATTTATAATGACATTCAGCATCAGCAGACAGATTGGGAAACTGTAAGGGCTCGTTCATACTAGGACGATTCGTGTTTTTGACGATTCGTTTTTTTTTTATGGCGGGAATGCGTTTTAAATGCCCGTGTTCACACGCATCCCGAATCGTGAAAAATTACGGACATGTCTTAAATCACGTATCGTCTTTTAAAAATCAAGTTATCAAAAAACATGAATCGTGATTTTTTTGTGACGGGTCCGCTGAAGCCCTCGTCCAATACTGAACTCTGAATCACGAATCAAGTGTGTACCATCGAAGAAGTTCATATCTATGCACCGTAAGGACTATTTCTGCTTGCAGTGCTCGGCCGCCATAGAACCGGGGTGGTAACAGATATGGTCATCGCATTCACGGGATT
The DNA here is from genome assembly GCA_947364205.1 of Agrochola lota. Taxonomy (NCBI): domain Eukaryota; kingdom Metazoa; phylum Arthropoda; class Insecta; order Lepidoptera; family Noctuidae; genus Agrochola; species Agrochola lota. The sequence goes on along the minus strand of OX376223.1, from coordinate 6,467,400 downwards.
TTGTTTTCAAATTGCTTAGATATGAAATTCTTCGATGGTACATCTATTCGGATATTTTGACGAATCGCTAAAAATTCGTTTCCGTATGCAATGTCAACGCTCATCCGTCATGACGTAGCGTTTTTTTTTATCGAATTGTCAATAACGGGTCCCGCGTGAATGAGCTGTAAGTTGTTATTGGTACGGTCAACAGCAGGTTGGCTCAAACACTTGAAACCCCGATAACCATCCTTACCGCTACGAAATAAAGACACTGTAAAAGTGAAACTGTTACTATTGCCGCGTGGTTCACTGTATTAATGAGAAGAATAAATGAGACTTATGCTATCGCTAACACCGAAAAATGAAAATTGTTCGACAACTGCAACAAATAAAGTAAAAAACAGACATGTCCTCACCTGCTCAACCATTTCCTTCGAAGCTCCAGTAGTGTACTGCGCACACAGATCCAACACCAGGCTCCTCAGCACATCTTCCGTGTCATCATAAATAAACCCTCTATCACTCTCTACCTTCTTCTTCACAATACCATCCAACTCTTCAGCATCAACGACGGATAACAACTGTCCCAGTACCTTAGCAGATGTCAATCTCACCCACGAATGAGGGTAGGCCAGCAACGCTTTACATTGCTGCGCTATCTCGTCAAATTCATTCACGTACTTCTTATTAGTCAAAGAAGACGCGCAATGGACCGTAATTTTTTCTATAAGGTTTAATATCTGTATTAAACTGTGGTCTTTTTCTTTCTGTTTATCTTCATCAGTCTTTTCCTCTGATTGGTCCAATTTTATTTTGACGAATCTGCCTTCAGTGATGTCGTTGCTTAGTAAAAGGATTTTTCCACTGACTAGTGAAAGGACAGTGTTGAGTCGATTCTTGAAGTCGTCTTTTTCTACGTTTACGAAGCGTGTGCTCAATTGAGCCGCTAGTTCGAAGTGCACTGGCTGTGGAGGCGGAAAGGAGGTTTTAATAAGTAAACTTAACAACTTGGTAAGTCGGTTAATACAAAAAAACAAAACAGGTAAAAACACAACAAAACAAAATAGTTGGATAAAACAGGTTTTTAAATCAAATTCTGGTTGAACAATGGCCGATTTTTTTTTAATACAAAGAATATGTTGCCTCTGTTTGGTTTGCATTATTTTAAAATACTAAAAAACGGATCGTATAACGCAAGTCTATAAAATACTCCTGCATTTATTTTGTCAAAAACTAAGCTCTGTATGCCTGTGCATACAGAGCTTAGTTTTTGACAAAATTTAAATTTAAAAAAATTTTAAAAATTTTAAATTTAAGATTTTGTTGAATTTTGACAGTGACGTGTCTGTACACGTCACTGTCAAAATTCAACAAAATCTATATAAAATAACTCTTACCTGATTATCCTGAAAGAACGTCATCACCAGATCAAAGAGTTTGTTCCTCTCCTGTAGAGGGAACCTCTTCAACATGGCCTCTATGCAGCTAGCGGCGGAGGCGCGACATTCGGGCGCACTGTCGTTCAACATGCTCGCGCCCAGTGCAAGCATGAGGTGGGCTCCGTGCTTTGATAGTTGTACCTATAACATCAGAATAGTATGCTTAAGATTTGAAAGGTATGGTTTATTCCAAAAAAATCTGATGAAAATGTAAACAAATGAATCAGCAACATAACTGTGGATGCCTATTTGTAGTGCCACTAACAAATTGAGTGATTTGATTATTTGAATGCCCGAATTTTTCATTTTAAATCATCTTAAAGATGTTTTTCATTTGACAATTGAGTTCATTTCTCTTCGTTTAGTTCGTTGTCTGTTTAAGTTACTTTATCTGTCTATGAAATTATCTTTTGTGAGAATAAATCTCTTTTTCTTCTTACGATCGGCATATTTTTTATTCATAATCTAATAACATGCATAATTCATTTCCTTTGTTCTTTTTTAAAGCTTCTTAATGCCTTAGAATATCAATATTAAATTGTGATTACTCGCAAACGGGCACTCAAATTCTAGAACAGACAAGAAATATACAATACACAAATGACTTACCACAAGTAACTTATTAATGATCATCTCTAGGAACTTGAGTGAAGATTCTCTACCGTGCTGCAATTCGTAGTTGAGCTGTGACACAAAGAAGTCGATGTACTTCTCCAGCCGTTTGCCAGGAGAATAGTGCGTTAAGTAGTTGACAAATATCACACGAGCTTCCTCACTGAAAGAATAACCTTCATTTATACTGGCTAATCATTTCGAAATATCTATACGTATTTAATTAATCCTATATAAGTTTTAAAAAAGCGAAATAAAACAAAAAGGGTCCCAGAATTGAGCCCTGACGCACTCCCACTAAATATACTGTCCCAGAAAAAGTTGTGCCACATATTTATACTGGCACAAATTCTCTCCCCCAGATTCCGTAAGCGCTCAGCTTACAAATAATGGTATTGTGATGAACGTAGTCGAATGCTTTGGATAGATCACCGCAAATACCAACTGCACATTGTGAGTTCTGCCAGTCATTTATAATGCATAAGTCGTTTCTTATCGTGACAATATAACATACATGCATCAAGCAATACATTTAATTTGTTATGGTGTACAATAAAGAGCATTCTATATATCTATCTATCAACATAAATAACTAAAAGAATATGAAAAGCTACTTACCGAGATCTAGCCGACTCGCTCAGTATACATATCTTAGATACTTTCTCCATAACTTCGTGCAGTTCATTGGATACTAGTCTAGCTTCTAATATAGCTTTCAACAGAGAGAATGAGTTGGATTGCTTCTCGTCATTCTGACAGTCTTCTTCCGCATATAACAGGAGAGTTTTTAGTTGGTCCGCCTCAAGTTTATAGTATTTAACATTGCGTACTAGTACTGTTACTGCCTGGAAACACAAAATAAGTATTAGTTATAATTTGATGTATTAGATTATAAATGATTGATCACCAGTTTTCAATCTGTTGTTATCTCTGGTAAGTATTTAAAGGATTAAGAAATTGTTAAATGGGAACACGAAACTGAGCTTTGTTCGCAAAAATATTACCAGGATTGGAAATCATAAAAAAGTCTTACCTTAAAAGCAGTCCTAACTAAATGGAAGTTATCATTCTGTTTACTAATTTCAAACGTTGCATACTTATGCAGTGTCAAAAATATCGTCTTCACAATATCTTGAACCATTTCTTCTAACGTTGGCGTGCTTACTCTGATCGTCCACAAAGTAGCTATACACTTCATAGCAACCGTCGACACCTTTACATGGTCACTCTTCAACGCATCAACTAGTAAAGGTATAAGAGGATCTACAAACGCCCGACAGTCCATTCTTGGTACTTTCTCTCTTTTGAGGATCACGTACAGAATATTCAAACTAAATTCAACCAAAACGTGAGCATTGGCTTTTCCGGAAGTTTTGACATTTTTAGCTTGGGATTCCTTGTTACGTTTCGGCGTTTCAGCAATTAGGAAGCAATCTGGTTTCGCTCTAAGCATTTTCTCTCTCTGCTTTTCAGTTATTTGTCTCTTTGGAGCACCTAAAACGAACTCTGGTATGCTCTCAGAGGCAACTCCATGTAAGAATATGAACAGAGATTCGATATCTATAAACTTATTAGTTACTAATCCACTTGTAATGTGCATTAGAGCTTCCTGAACTTTTAATACCATCTTCTTCGAATGATGCTTTTGAAGAACATCTTTGAAAGGTATGATTAGATTTATCAGGCACTGCTCAGTTATGTTTTGGGACACTATCATAAGTGTTACGTAACTTTTCTTGCTGGGCTTTGCTTCTGGTGTCTTATAGTGTAGTTTGTCGACTTCTTTCTCTTCTGACAATGCTCCAAAAAGATCGTTAGTGCAAACATCGAGTATGTAATCAAGATTTTCGTTCAGATCTCCAGGTTTAAATTCCGCTTTCAAAGCGTCTAGAACTGTATGTATTGTGGCGACTAAGACATGAACTTGGTATCCTCTGGTTAGCAACAAAGTCAAGTGTTCCAGTAGAACTCCTAAGTACGAGGTTCCAACAGTTAGCATGATCTTCTTAACAATATCACGTGCAGTTATCCTAACTTGTTTTAGAGGTGATTTTAGGAACGAGCAGAGTTTTATGATGATTCTAGGAGAAAAAAAAATTGACAACGTAAATAATACTGGAAATAAATCGAATTTAAAGAAGATTTTAGTGATATTCAGAAAAATGTAACTAAGTTCAGAGCACATTGAGATACTTGAGGGATAATTTGGGACATCGTTTGATAAAATTTATTAAAATTTTAAATGAACTTACCCAGGCAGCTGATGTTTAAGCAGCTCGCCAGGCAGTCTCTGCAACAACTTGACGAGCGCCAAAGCTATCGGTACCCGAAGCATGTCCTCTTGTTGACGATCGAAACCGGTTTTACGACGATTCACCTTATGGGACTCTTCGTGTTCCGTCATTTTTCCAATGGCACTAGAGAAATAAATAAAATACAATATAATGTTTTTTTTTCCATATATATATATGTATAGCACAATATACCTTGGCGACAATTTGACTTACCGGTTTAATTGTGGTAACAATCCAGCCGACAAAGATTTGATAATTCTTTTAGCTACAGACGGCGACACGTTCGTTACTCTCTCAAACGCAGGTACGTTGGTAACCTCTTTACTTGGTTCTTCATCCGCTGCTTCGTCATCTGCTGCCTTTAGTTCACTCTCTTCATCTAAATCAAAATTTTCTTTTATTTCTGATTCATCTTCCTTATCGTCATCTTCTACTAGATCTTTTGTATTTTCTACATTTTCTTTATTCTCCGGACTTGCTTTAGCCATTTTAAACTTGTGCACATTTGTGATCAGTGCTTTTGGCAGTTCAATATTCTTTACTTTTGAGAAATCAAAATGGAAAGCGTCAATGATTCCAACCAATATTCGAGTCAACTGTTTTTGGTGTTCGGAAGAATGACGCATTTTATTCAAGTAAAGTTTGAGTATAACTTCGTAATGGTACCAAGGCAGCAATCTGCAGCAAGTAGATACGACCTCTATACACGCATCTATTAAAGTGTTTTTATCGGTATACTTATCATCACAAATATACATTGATGCTAATGGTAAAATAAAGTTAGTTAAAGTCCTAGGAGTAGGGCATTTCGTCATCTTTCTGGCAACTTTACAGAATTTCAGCATCGCTCTCACACGTCTGTGCATTTGAAGATGGCACATGTTATCAAAGAAATCTACTTCTCTATCTTCTTTATTAATGAAATGAGCTAAATCTGAAATTACTACGTCTGCATCGGGGCATTCTCTTGCTAATTCTCCTAGTAAATTTATGCATTCATTTCTCAACAATTCGTTTTTGGTATCTCTTATACCAGTGGAAATTAGCGACAAGACGGTATCCCTTACTAAGAATTGGCCATCAGTTGTTGATCTGTATTTCATGAGCAGTTTTGGCAGAATCCGTTTCAAACACAGGCCAGCACTGTCACGCAGACCAATGTCTTTCTCAGTACGAATAAAGTAGAAGCAATTGTTGACGATAAGTATTGCAAGATCTACATCAATTGCGTCCTTTTCTAGTAACTGATATATTTCTTTGTACGCGTCTATTCTTCGGTCAAAATCTGGCTGTTCGATCCATCTTTTGTTAAAAGCATTCATTTCTGCTACCATGTTAGCCATTCTAGTAAGTATATCTTTATTTTTAGGTGCACTTTCAGCTATCGACGTAAGTAATTTCATCAGCAATTTTCTAACCTCTATAGGACCAACTTTGTTGAACAAAACGGCTATATTCTTTATGTATACTTGTGGATTTGTGCTGTGTCCTAGCAAATTTATAATTGTGTTCACAGCATGTTCCATATTTTCTTCCGCCATGTTCATACATACTTTCTTCACTAATATCGGTAGCAGTAAATTTAATAGTTCGTCACATAGCTCTGGTGATGCTACTAATTCTGTGATTCTTGAGAGAATCAGCAAATCTCTCTTGTTCACAGTGTTAGATTTTGCAGAATTTGCCATTCGTCTTTTCATCACTTCCAATATGCTCGGTATGTGCGGTACCAGAATTTTGCTTCCGAAATTGATACCGGTTACATTTTGAGGAGCCTCAACTGGTAAAACATTGAAAGATTCTATTCTAGGAATTTCTTTATCTTCTTCGTCTTCAGTTAGAGTTATTAATTTTTCGATCATATCTAGTATCATATTGACCACACCAGGACTTGTTTTAGGAGCTAGCAGCAGTTTGAAAATAGCTGGGAATGGACTAATAGATTCTTTTTCTGAGGAAGTTATTAGCAAAATATAGTATCGGGGATTCTGACACCACGCATTTAGAAGTCTTAACAGAGCTGTCGGACTATGAATACCTTCAATATGTAACTTTGGCATCAAAGGCCAAATCAATGTCTCATACATAACAAACAACTCATCCTTATTCCAAGGATATTTGGTAAATTGTTCAAATAGCTTCCTTGTTGTACCCAAAGCAAGTGTGCGAAGGTTTTTCATAATCTTTACATATCCCACATGCACCCTTTCTCCTTGATTTAGGACGACCGCTACAGTAGAACAGATAGAAAAATATATGTTAAACAGCTGAGACAACACCTCTTCATTCATAGACCCTCCAAAATATTCACGAACCACTTCAAACAGATTCAAAACACTGTGAAGTTTTCCAGGACTGGTAACAGATTTTAAATCTACGTCAGACGCTATTTTTTCAAATATTTCCCGAGGTTTCATATCCAAATACTGTTTGTAGAACGAGAATGCCATTTCAATGAACATTTTAATCTCGTTCTCATTACAACCTGCCAAATATCGCATTACAAGCGAGCGTCTGTTCTGACCACCACCTTTCTTCTCCGCTACAAGTTTCGACGTCATTTTTCCATAGAGTATTCTTAATATTATTGGCACTACATGTTCTCTGTCTTCAGGCTGAATATTTTTGGCGTCTTCAGTTATTTTGAACAGAGTCAGTTCATCTTTGAACTTCTTTTCATCTACTAAGTTGCACAAATTGCTTTTATACTGTGTAACATTTTTGTTCTTATAGTTTAAAACACAATCTAAAGCATATTTTTGAAGCCCTGGGTTTTTGTGCTTCAAAAATTCCATGTAAAGTTCCCAGAAAACTGGCTCTTTATGCAAAGCTCTTGGATTCTTAAACTCAGATAGGACTTGCATAATGTTAATGAGAGTTTTAAATACTATCTTTCCAGAAACAGTTTCTTTTGCATCATCTATTTCTTCGATTATTTCCTCAATGTTCTCTGTACTTTCTTCAGATTTTTCTTCATCAACTTCCATCTTATTCTGTCGTACTTCCATATCAATTTTTAGAGCATTCGAGCTATCATTCCTTCTGTATTCTTCTGCAATGAAATTCAAGAACAAGACAACGACATCGCGATTCCTCGCTTCACAAACTTGAATACAATTCGTCATAACCTTCAGAACCAAGTTCCTATAATTGTATAAATCTGGTCTCTCAGATATGTTATTGTAATCAGAGTATAATTTTTGAAGGATTTCGAAATTTGTATCGATTTCATCATCGAAATGAAACTGTTTAAGATTTTTCTTGGCGTTTACAAATGAGGATTCAAGAGCTCCATGGAATGTGGGCCAGAAATCGTCAACACTTAGGGCATTTCCGTAACCCGCAATAAATTCAGTCACGGGTTCCCACAGCAGCTTGAAATTGACATACAAGACACCTAACATGTAATTTAATGCAAAGAGGTGGAAGTCAGTATCCTTAGCCAGGGCATACTGAGTTGTATTGAAGGTCATCTTCTGCAGCATGTTCAACTGAGCTCTGTACTCCTGAATAGATGGTTTTATGGACTCCACAGAGTAACATCTGCTGAAGATTGAAAATTTCTCTACAGTACCCCCCACTTCCACTGTTTTGTTAAGTTCCTCTACATTTTCGAATAACTTGTAAATATGGGTAGTCAGTAGACGAACCTGAAAACAATCATTTTTCGTAATAAAAATAATAAACGGCATATTGATCTGCATAAATATATAAGGAAGAAAACTTATATGAAATACTTACCACATGAAAGGGCGAAGACACATTCGTTTTCAGATACGAATCAACAAGCGATAAATACGGATAGGTCAATCCATGCTCCTGTTCATAAGCTGTCAAATACAGGTCAAGAAGATGCAGTGAGCAAAGGTAATTAGGATCCGCAGCGCAAGGCAGGATCGTAGGCAACAATGTATCAATATCACAAATCTCCTTAAGCTTCTTACAACTTGATATGTGAATAGCACTTTCAAGTGCCAATGATAACATGAACAAAACCTTTCTAGCACATCTCGATAGTGCAGTCGTGTCACAGTGAAATTTGTTCTCTTTAGGCTGATTCTCCAAGTTATAACTTTTCAATATATCCAACAGTTTTGATATCAGCGCACCTAACATTTTCACACAATAGCCAACATCGACTTTCTCTACATGCGGCAAGCAGAATAAAACATTTGTAAGTTTAACTGGGTTCTCAACATATTTTTCTATGTCTTCAGACAAAACGTTTTTGAAATGTTCCATAAAGTTCGGTAGATTCTTTCCAAAGTCTAAGGGATATTTTACCCAGTCAAATAACTTTATACCATTCATAGATAAAGGTGATTTCTTCAAACATATTTTAGTCAGTGTGCCCAAAGCCTCATTATCAAAATTAGATTGAGTAACAAACTTGATGAACGGAGGAAGTATGTGCATATCAAATTGTGAATACTCAATGACATTCTGTACAAAGTTTATAAGTATATTTGGGAATGGTAGAGGCAGAAGAACTTTGACGATAATACCAGCATGTTCTTGAGATAAGGACACGTTTGGTGAGAGGAGTAACACGGCACCTATCTGTGCACAAACTTCTAGAACAGTTTCTGAAGACTGTTCACAAATAACTTTAATCAACAGGAGTACAAACTGAGGAGGGTTTGTTAGGTACATCCCTTGCTGGTGTTCTACGACTTGACCAGCAAGTCTAAGAATATATTCTAACCCTTTACTTTCTTCATCATCCTCCTTCAAGATTTCTTCAGTGAACTTTATGATACTTGCCCAAAAGACTCCATACTCTTTGTGTAAAATACTTTGTAGACTGTCCTCTATTGTTTGTGTCAGCACTTTGAACAATATTTCTTGTTGTTCTTTATTATCTTTTAGGTATTGAAGGAGTAGAGGCAGGAATGTTTCTATACAGCTATGGAATTTACCTGTAACACCTCGCAGTATTTCAAATATGAGATGACCACAGCCAGTGATTGCCTGGAAAAGACATTAACAGAATTACATGAATGTGCAACAAAATAAAATTATGTATTTGTTCTAATTGTAGTTTTTCTGTAATGCTCAAGTGAAGAGTTTTGAGGAAATAAATTTAAACTATACTGTAATTATTTGACAAATACTTACATCATCATTAGTCTGCAAATAGTTCAATACAAGGCTGACAAACTTTTTCTTATCTCTTATATCTCTGGCAACAAAAGCAAAGCTTTCAGCTGCAAAATTATTTATATACTGTGGCTGAGATTCACTCAGTAAAGGTATGATCCTCTTTAGTACAACAGCAATATCTTTCTTTAAGTATGGTTTGAGGACTTTGAATAAAAATGCCAGACACACTAAGGTCCATTCTAGTCTTTCAGCATCCTTGGTGTTTAGCAGTTTTATGAGAATATCCAGAAACCTTGGGAAGTGAGGGTAGAAGTCCTCTCTTAGATCCTTTGCTACTGATACTAGAATTCTGAAAGAGAATTATTAAATGAGGCTTTAAAAATTCAGTACGAAGCAAAGTGTATTATAACTAATACTTTGCGGGACGCTAAATGACCCCAGATTTAATAACGTTAAAACTTCTATGTCTCGTTCTGAGTCCTTCAACCGATGAACTATGTTTTAGTAGGAAGGTTTTAGTTTCAATAATTTATTAAACATGATAGTGTTTACTATCAAAACAACACACTTGAAGAATATTTAAATTCTGTTAGTTATTTAATAATTAACAAATAAACAAGCTTACTCCAGCAATGGTTGTAAACACAGTTGGTCCTCTAGATTCAAATATTTCTCCAATACCTCAACCACTTCATCTTTCTTGTGAATAAGCTGTGGCACAGTTATAATACCAAAGACTTCCTTCCTAAACTTTTTAAAGTTTTCAGTCAAATTGAGCACATGCCATTTTTGTAGTGCCACAAAGAAATGTGTTTCATTCTCTCCAGGCTGCTGTGCATATGCATGCTCAATGTGATATAGAGCAGCATGGCGGATGTCAATAGCATTGATCCGCTCAGCAAAAGGTACAAACTGAAACAAAAATTATAAACTTAGTTTTAAAATGTAGCAAAACTAAACTCACTAGTCCAACATCAACATCTACACTCATATCATAAAGAGAAAAGATTTGTATTTTTGGTTGTAATGAATAATCTTAAAAACTATTGCGATTTAAAAAATTCTTTAACAGTAGTAAAATCTGTAACAGTAGTAATGCTATATTATCACGGAGTAACATAGGCTATAATTTATAAATATATCACGCGGGCGAAACCGCTGGCGGAATTTAGTAATTAATCAAATCAGATAAAATAATGTGAATAATTTTTTTTTACTCGGAGATAACAGCAGGAGCATCATGAATACTATTTAGGCTGTTCTTAGCTTAGTAATTATTAGTAGTTACTTTATTAATTGAGAAAGAACCAAGAAACTGGAAAATGATGATGAAAGTAATTATAGACCCTCTCTCTCTCTTATTATTGATAGTCTCAGAAACAACTTTCAGCAGATATGTGATTAAAAGCGGATAAAATACGATAAATCAAAACAGTTTTTATACAAAATTCGCACTTAACCTAAAACACCAAAATATCAATCTGTTCTAAGACTTACACGGAAAGTATTTGTAGACTTATGTTTAACAGGTTTACTCTTCATCTTGCTTATATTTATTTAAGGTTTCGCCTACTCATTTACTATAGAACGCTAGAAAACTGTGTTGTAAATAAATCCACATGCCGATGAGTTTGTCGCAAACACATGTCAAATTTTGACATTGGCAGCCTGACAAAAAATGATGGAGATGACAGTGACACAGGTGATGTAATGTTGCCACCGTTTTTTTTTTTAAATTACTTCCTGCTTGCTTTGTGGAACCGTGCCCTGTTGAAATAAATCATTCATCATTCATAAATCTGAAAACACGGTAAAACACTCGCACGCCCCCAGGCAAGCAAGTGCTTTTCGCGCATATTTCGCGAGTTGACATCACTTCGATATTGCATTTATTTACGACCATTTACGACTTTCATTCGCAAGCACAGCTGTATTATATTTGTTTTTCGGGTTTGGATTCACGTACTCACCAAACTGTTCGTTTCGCAAATTATGTTCGTTACGTAACAAAAGTTCACGCAACAAATGTCCAAAAAACAAATTTGCTATTCAAGTTAGCGGTCGCTTTTGTTCATTTTTGACAAAATCACTAAAATTTAGTTTATTCCTGTCAAACGACGATTTCCCATTCTGAAATAGACTACAGTGACACAACTTAAATTTTAGTTTGACAGCACAAAGATAAATTAAATTTATTGAAAGTAACATTCAAGAGGATTTTACTAATATCATCAAATGGGCACATTACAATGGCATCATAATCAATATAAATAAAACCAAATGTATGCGTATCCGTTCGCCTTATAGGCAACAGTAAACGCACAAGATCTCAAAGGAACAATATTATGAGAAGATTTGTTGTGCCCGCTTGTAATAATAATTATTATGGTCGCAGGTGTAGAAGTTTTTTAGTCCCAACTATTTTTAATAACCTTCCAGTCGATATAAACAGTTGTATCACAAAAACTGGCTATAAAAATAAAATATATTAGTACCTCTTTCATATTTTTTGTCAAAGTCTCACTGAAGAGAATATCTAAAACAAAAATTGTATGTCTGTTATGTAAAAAATGTTACGTACAAAACAAAAAAGGAGTTCCGTCTGCCAACAAACTGCTTTGCAGTTTGGCAGAGGTAATATGTATCTTGTAAAAGAATATTTCTGTGAATAATAATAACAATATCAGCCTGTTTCTGTCCCACTGCAGGGCAAAGGCCTCTTCTCATACAGAGAAGGCACGAGCATTGATCACCACGCTTGCTCAAGACAGGTTGGCGATTTCAGACTTTTATTAACTATAAGTCCAGGTTTCCTCACGGTGTTTTCCTTCACCGATGTCAGTAATGTCCAAGACAAACTTAGAAAGTACATATGAATTGAAAGAGTCACATTGGTACTTGCCCGGATTTGAACCCACAACCTCGTGCGTGAGAGGCGAGGCTTTAACCACTGGGCCATCACGGCACTTAAATGTAGGTACTTACTGTGAATAAATACGTTTTTTTTTTTTTTTTAGTAGTGAGTTTTTTAGTTAGTGAAAATGGCAATTTTGCTATTCTGTATTCGACGTTTTTCACCAAAAATTTTGATTGTAAAAACCAAACTAGACTAAACCTGACAAATTTTAATCGCGTTTAAAAAGGTGTGGGATAAAATACGTTGTCATGAACATGAAAACTCACACCAATATCTCGACTTCTCGTGCAAAAACAGTACTGTATTTATTTTTTCTTTTGCTTATATCTCGAAAATGGTGCGTCCTATCGCAAAAATAATGAAAATTTCAACCCCCTTTATAAAACCTACCTACCAACCTTTATAAAACTCAACATGTAGGTAATATTTTTTCATATTTTCCATACAAAAAATTAAAAATTCCTTAAAAAACACGTCGAGGCTACACAACGTACGCGCCTCTGGCTTCAAAAAAAATCAGGTGTTAGGGCAAACCACGGGTATCACGTGGATTCGCGATTATCAAATTCGATTTTAGTTGTGTCAAAATAATTTTAATTTTAGAGATTTGTTTTTGAAAAATAGCTATAGAATTCTCATAGCCAAAAGTAAGGAATTTTAGTGATAGTTTAGTTCGGTGTATAAGAGAATCGGCACCATTGCTAACTATGTTAACTAATTATAATAAAGTAGTAACGAAGTCAAAACTGTACATTGAATATTTAAAAAAAAAAAGTAATTTCAACGAGGTGGGAACGAGTCTGATGCCGAAAATATAGTTTTTAGAATTTTTGTCTGTTTTTCTGTTAGTCTGGATGTATGTTCTCACATGATTGGCACAAAAACGACTGAACTGATTTGGATGAAATTTGGCACACAGATACTTTTTAGCCTGAACACATAGGGTACTTTTAATCGCGGTAGTACGTTCCAGGAAAAGCTTGCTTTAAAAACGAGCGAGCCTTACTGTAGTCGCTTATGATGTGAAACATCTGACATTTCACTTTGGTAATATCCTGAAAAAAAATATTCAGGTATTATTTGAAATGATTTTTCGTAATAAAGAATAATTATTTTTATTGAAAATTGTATTTTAACACTAGGAGTAATGCAATTTTATATTGAAAAGAGCTATTTTTGTACAGTTTGGGGGAGAATGGACACAATAGACATAAGATAACTAAATTATGAGACAGACATTTTTTTTTTTTTAGACATTGCCCCACACTAATTTCTTCTTGTATCGTGGGTGCGTTTACAAACACAGAAACTCACATACACCGACACCCAGACCCGGAACAACTACTTGCAGATCATACAAATATTTGTTCCTTGCGGGGATCGAACCCGCGACACGTTACGCAGCAGTCGATCGCTCAGCCACTGCGCCAACCGTGTCGTCTGTCGTCATTTATACTTGTGATTTCAAAGTATTTATTTACTATAATAGGTGCACCTCTGCCCAACCCTTCGGGGAAACAAGGCGTAATGTTATGTTTATTTATTTAGTTATTTATTTATTTTAGCTCGTTTTATTGTAAACCAAATTATTATAAGTCGTTTATAATGGTAGGAAATAATACACAGATTACGAAACAGTTACTGTTATCAATTTTATAAGGGGTTCATAGTGAATAAAATAGCGAGAAGTCGGGGTTTACACGCAAGTGGTCCGAAATGGGGCGGGGCCTCGTCAAGGCCGTTTCTGACGGCAAACTCTGACACAGCGCGCGGTTATTGGTCAAATCAAAAAACACGCGCTTCCTCGGCTTCCTGTTACACACTTCTGTCCCCTTTCACGAAATCACTCCCACAGATTGCAGGAGAGTGAGAACAAAGATTTGCAGGAAAGCGAGAGAAAAGATGTCAGGTTACACATCAAAAATTAAAACGATATATTTATTTTTAATAAAAAAAAATTGTGGTGACAAAAGCTGGATGTCATCCAAACCGGGGTGTTTGATTTGAAGTTTTGTCCAGTGACCGGTGTCGACAATTTATGTGATGGCAGCCCTACTGCGCAAAATAAACTTTTTCTTTTTCAGTCTGCTGCATAAATAGCTGTCAACACCAGCTGACTGATAAGGTATTTTGTTTTTGCATGTTTGTTATCAATTTTTGTAAAAAAATCATTTTATTAAATTAATAAACAAGATAAGTACGCATTATTTAACAATTTTTCTTAATAAATTAACAAGATGCTCGCCAGGTTTGTAAATTCGTTGCCGAACGGCATATCACAGCAAATCACGAAGTTGTATTTCCGAGGTATTTTATTATTTCACAATTTATAACTGTTATTATTGTTATTTCTTAACCTCTTTCTGCGTTTTTATCTTATGAATGACAATAGCATTTTTAATGTAAAACTGTTTATTCGTATACATCCTGTCCACTTAGAACAAAATGGGACATAAAAAGTAAATAAAAAAAAATGCAAAACACATGTTTTTTGGTATACTGCAGGGATGAAAAAAATTGACAAATTGAAATGGCGAAAGAATAGTAATACATCCAATTGAACATTTATATACCTATTGCTATTTTAGTAGAATAGTCTTATATGAAAACCATTAAGTAGTTGTTAATATAGAAAGCTTCTAAAGATAAGATAGCCCCATTGCACATTACATCATCATTTTTCATAGTTTTATCTTGTTTACCTTTAGATATATAAATGTAAAGCCGTTGTTGTTCAGTTTTAATAAGTGTTTTTTGCATGCGGCATGTTGCACCCTGCTGCGGAGCATATGCCACTGCACATAGTTAAAAATTGAACAACAAAAGCACAGCATAAATAATAGTACTAATGTACAATTTACATTTATTTAAATAAGATAAATAGTCGGTTACAGAACTTAGGGCTGGTTAGTTCAAAGCTCATATTAAATGTGTACTAAACAAGTTTATTTGGCAATAATACCCTCTGCACTTACATGTGGTTTCCCTGGAACCTCATTAACAGCATAATTATGTAAATGTCTATTGGCTGCTCCCAAACTATGCTATTTAAAAAAAAATCTTACAATGATTTCACATTATATATTATTCTAACTTCATTAGTGGCATAGGTGGACATTTTATCAACTTAGATTTGTTACAGTTTTAATGCGAATCATGTCATTTGGTTTAAATAGTTTTTTTTTAGCTTTTTTTAAATTATTTTATTTACTTCTATAAGGTTTTTCTTCTATTTTGTGAATGTGAGAATATTGTAGGCATTTAGACTGATAGATGTTTCGAATTTTAGCTATTTCCTATTTTGTTAACTACCTGGTACTTGTTGACAGGCATACACCTTCCTCCATACGCAACACACTAACACTGTAATTTGAAAACATTATAAAAGTCAATTATTTTTAAAAGATTAACCATGGAGATTCTTGGCGGCTCTTCTCCTTAGGAAACAATCAATCGGAACCATGCACCTACCTTCTGAGGTTTATAAATACCCATGTAGGTTTATATGAAATATAATCTGATTTTAATGTAAGGCTGTTGTTGGTCAAGTTTTAATAAGTACTCATGCTGCATGTTGCACCCTGCTGCGGAGCATATGTCACTCTTAGTTCATGGAATTTAATCTGCTAAGGTCCAGAACCTCAGGCAATAGTGAGAGTCTCATGGTAAGCCTATTTTTGCCCGTCTTTCGAACAATAGAATCTACTAGCTAAATCCTACTTTAGCTAATAACCTATAGATATTAAATTATCTTACAAGGGCAATGATTTCAAAATCAAATCTTATTTATTAATTAACCTACCTAGATATACAAAAGGTTAGAGTTAATGATCTAAAATTAAAAATAATTAATGTTTCAGTACTAGCTCGAAACCAGCGTGGAGCACACAGCTTTCCTGAATTTCATCAATATCCAACCATGGATGTGCAGATACTGCCAGCTCTTCAGGATAACTACATGTACCTGCTTGTGGATAAAGCCACAAATGAGGCTGCTATCGTAGACCCAGTTGATGCCAACACGGTGATAGAAACCATCAACAATTGTAATATCAGACTCACTACAGTTTTGACCACTCATCACCACTGGTGAGTTTTGATTTATTTTGTATCAGAAAGGTGTGGTCAAATTTAAGGGTGTGACAGACCATCAAACTCAACAACTTTCCCCCATGGAACCAACATGGTTATCGCGAAAACATTATCAACTGGCCTGGCATAAAATACAATAGACGAAGTATATTTAGTAACCTAATCCGCGTAACTGTTCTTAAGGAGTCATAAAGAACCCTGTAAGAAATCGACACGTGTTTCACCTCTCAACGAGGCAGGATGGCTATTGACTTGTTGCAAACCCGGACCCGACGTGTGGGCACGTCAAGCGTCGAGAGCAGTGTATAGTGTAGTGTAGTGTGGCCTGGCATATTCAAAACTTCAATACCTACTCGATGGGAAGGTTGATTATTTTTTCGCGAATACGATGTTAGTCCCATGGAGAAAGTTGTTCATATTGATAGTCCGTACCACATCCTTAAATTTGACCACACCATTCTGATACACACTGTATTTAATTAAATACATGCAGTCAAATAAGGTGTTGGATGCAAAACCAAAACTAGTATTTTCTAAAAATTACAAAGCAGGTCAATGTAACTATGTATTTAACACCAAAAAAAAAAAAACCTATTAAGTAGGTAACTATTGTTTATCTTCCAGGGATCACGCTGGTGGCAATGAAGCCCTAGCCAAGCAGATAGAAGGCCTCCAAGTTTATGGTGCAGATGACCGCATTGGTGCTTTAACAAAGAAAGTGGAGCACAATACTATATTGAATGTTGGGAACTTGTTAATCCAATGCCTGTTCACTCCCTGCCACACTAAAGGCCATATGTGTTACTATGTGACTACACCCGAGGAAGGCGCACAGCCCGTAGTGTTTACAGGTAAAATGAAAATATTAGGCTGTAGTTATACGCGGACACCCAACCGCGACGTGGCTGTTGTTTGGCGCAGCACCAGAAGCGACCATCGGCGCTACTGTTTCAACTCGAGTAATTTAGCGGGCAATCGTCTAGCCGGGCTGCCAAGCTTGGCGGCGGCATTAATTTAATATTAGTCAACATCCTTAATCAGCCCTTATTATTTCTTAATTGTGTCATTGACTCTGGCAGGGCCACCATCAGGGATTTTAATTTTGATTACACAAAAAAAATTGTCGCTAATTAGTCGAAATTTGTCTCCAAATATCAGAATTTGTCGGTCACTGGTTCAAATGATATAAGGGTTTATAGGTGGCCGATCTGGAGAGTCTCCCCAGCAGGGCCACATTTATATACATATAAAAAACTAGGGCACTTAGCAAAGATGTATTTTCTCCCATATCTTGTCGCCAATTATCAGAATTTGTTGGTCATTGGTTCAAAAGATATACCTAAGGGTTTATAGGTGGCCGATCTGGAGAGTCTCCCCAGCAGCGCCACATTTATATCTCAAAAACTAGGGCACCTAGCGAAGATGTGTTTTCTCCCATATTTTGTCGCCAATTAGTCGCAATTTGTCGCCAGGTTGCAGATTCAATCGGTGTGTAATTAAAAACATATACTGTACACACAGTGGTACAAGCAAGTACAAAATACTTTATGTAGTTTCTAGACAGTATCTATTACGTCTTATGGAGGAATGTTTGTTTCGAATTAAATAAATATAAACTTATTCTATAATTTCAACCACCAAAGGAAAGCTGTATTCATTACCTATAAACAAATCTACAATAAATATATGTAATTATTTATCTAACATTGTAAACTGGTAAAACAATTGCATGCGACTGTACATCTCGACACCAAATAGACCAAGAGCAAGGTTTAATCTTTTCAAAGAAGTTTAAGCCACTCTAACCTAGTAATTTAAAACATAAAAACATGTTTAATTGAGAATTTATGTCTCTCGGACATTTCTAAGGACTTTAGACCGATAAAACTAGAAATACATATATTACACATTGATAAAAATATATTTCATTGGCAATTTTTCGTGAACTCTTCGATCTAGCTCTTGGACTATGCCTTACTAATTGAACTCATTATATCTCCTAAACTAAGACCCGATTAAATCTGTGACTTGGCGACTAATTGGCGACAAATTATGGGAGAAAACACATCTTTGCTAGGTGTCCTAGTTTTTGAGATATAAATGTGGCCCTGCTGGGGAGACTCCAGATTGGCCACCTATAAACCCTTATATCTTTTGAACCAGTGACCAACAAATTCTGATATTTGGCGACTGATTCCGACTAATTGACGACAAAATATGGGAGAAAACAGATCTTCGCTAGGTGCCCTAGTTTTTGAGATATAAATGTGGCCCTGCTGGGGAGACTCTCCAGATCGGCCACCTATAAACCCTTATATATTTTGAACCAGTGACCGACAAATTCTGATATTTGGCGACAAATTTCGACTAATTAGCAACAAATTTTTTGTGTAATCAAAATTAAAATACCTGATGGTGGCCCTGCCAGAGTCAAAGACACTTCTTAATTTGCTAGGTCTTAGCAGTTACGCTGTTCATAGCCATTGAGCATCAACAGCAACTCAGCCTTATAATAGTAAATAACTGATTCAATTGCAATTCCAGGTGACACCTTATTCATAGGTGGTTGTGGAAAATTCTTTGAAGGCACTGCTACAGAGATGTACAGAGCAATGGAAATCCTACGCGGTCTCCCAGACGACACTAAGGTGTACTGTGGCCATGAGTATTCAACGCAAAATCTTCTGTTTGCGGCGCACGTCGAACCAAATAATAACGAAGTATTCAGAAAACTGGCTTGGTCGCAGCAGAGGCGGGAAGAGGGGAAACCTACGGTTAGTAGCCTCATATGAGCATAATAACATTTTAGATTAATCAGAAAAGATCGTCGGATCGGACTTAAATTGCGGCAGTGTCACAAACTAGTTCTGTTGCTCATAATAGGTAATTTTACCGAATGAAAGCTGGAGCATTATGTGCTTGTAATTTGTATATAGAGTATTCTATTATATATATATTATTCTTCTTGAGGCGTAAGGGGGCACACTTACCATTTCAGTGCCCCAAGTCAACCTCACCAGCTCGTGGTGCACCCTGCTGAATAACAAAGGAGGCTCTGACAACCGACAAATGGCGGTATAACCATTTCTAAATAAAACTTCGCAGTTAAATGAAGAAGTTGTGATCTGCGATCGGCAACCCGCATGCCCAGCGTGCCCCTTACCTTCGCGACGTATAACGGACGCACGTTACGACTCGACGAACACCTAGTGCAGCTAGAAGAAGAGCTCTGAAAAATAAGGTGGCAGATTCCGGCTTATTCCGGTCCAACAACGATTTCCCATTCTGAAATAGACTAAACTGACACAACTTATTTTAGTTTGACAGCACTAAGATAGTACTGAGTTTTTAGTTTAGTGAAAATGGCAATTTTGCTATTCTGAATTTGACATTTTTCATCTAAAATTTTGATTGTAAAATTCCAAACCAGACTAAACCTGTCAATTTTTAATCGCGATTAAAAAGGTGTGGGATAAAATAAGTTGTCGTGAACTAAAATTCACACCAACATCTAGACTTCACGTGCAAAAACAGCATTGTATTTATTTTTTCTTTTGTTTATATGTAAGTATCTCGAAAATGGTGCGGCCTATCGCAAAAATAATGAAAATTTCGACCCCCTTTATAAATCCATAAACCCCTAAACCTGAACATGTGGTAATATTTTTTCATGTTTTCCATACAAAAAGTGAAAAACTCCATATAAAAAACGTTTTACAAAAAAAAAAAGCAACCGACTTCCAAAAAAAACACTACATAGTGAAAAAAACAACCGACTTCCAAAAAACACTACATAGTGGCAAATAACGAAAATACCAAACCAAAGACACCGACTTCCGAAATTTAAGTTATTTTTCACTATGTAGTGTTCTTTTGGAAGTCGGTTGTTTTTTTTTTGTAAAAAAGTTTTTATTTTTCGCTACCGCAACCCTTGAAATACTTATTATTGAGTAGTTTCGGTGGCCATCTTGGTCTTCATCATCAGTTCCACTACACCAAATGGTGCTTTCCAAGAGCAACTGCAC
Source organism: Agrochola lota (assembly GCA_947364205.1). Lineage (NCBI taxonomy): Eukaryota > Metazoa > Arthropoda > Insecta > Lepidoptera > Noctuidae > Agrochola > Agrochola lota. Next base: position 6,446,936 of record OX376223.1, on the reverse strand, counting down.
GTGTTATTATAAATAATACCCAAATCGCTATAAGTGTGCCTATAATATTTGAAGAGTTCCCTCGATTACTCCAGGATCTCATCATCAGATCCTGACTTGATGACAATGGGACCATCTCGGAAGTTTAACCTTTCAAACAAAAAAGAATCTTGCAAATCCGTCTATAAATGACGCAGTTATGCCCCAACATACATAAAAAAAAAAATACAATCGAATTGATAACCTCCTCCTTTTGGAAGTCGGTTAAAAACACGTCGAGGCGGCACCCCATGCACGCCTCCGGCTCTAAAAGAAAATCACGGGATACGGCAACCCACGGCACGGGTACCACGTGGATTCGCGATTGTCAAATTCTATTTTAGTTGTGTCAAAATTATTTTTAACCGACTTTTTTAGTTTAGAGAATTTTATTTGCAGAATAGCTCTAAGATTCTCATAGCCAAAAGTAAGGAATTTTAGTGATAGTTTAGTTAGTTTAGTTCGGTGTACACACGGCTACACATCAAGCTATACATTTCCAGTATAAGCTGACCTCGCATTGTACGGAAATCCTAAACAATGCTAGATCAGCATAAACTGGAAATTTATAGCTTTATGTGTAGCCGTGTGTACAAGAGAATCGGCGCCATTATTTACATTAAATACAACAGTCCTAAACATTAACACTGGAATTCACTGATGGATTACAGTATATTTCCCTTAAACTTACGGAGACTATAAAACAATAATGAGACCAGAAATCTGCTGTCTTGTATGGATCAGACAGTTGGGCCACAAAAGAGATGAATGAAAGACAAATGCTTGCAGCTGAGATGAGAATGCTAAGAGGGGGGATGAGTGTGTGTTGTAACGCCAATGGATAGAATAAGAAATTAGTATATAAGGGGAATTCTGAAAGTGGCACCGGTGACTAAAAAGTTATGTAGAAATCGGTTGTCATGTAATGGGCATGTGATACGGAGGAATGAGGAAAGTTTTGAAGTATGAATTTGGATGGCTAAAAGAGGGAAAGACTAAAGAAACAATTGATGAACTGCGTGAAAGATGATTTGGCTTTAAAGGTGGTGACTACCGATCTGACAACTAATAGAGAAGTATGGAAGAAAAAGATATGTTGCGGTGACCTCAAATAAATTGAGATATGGGAAAGAGAATGACGACAGCAGCAACAGCAACAGTCCTAGACAGGACCACTCGTATGAAATCCTCATTTCTTTTCGCAGGTGCCCTCAACAATAGGCGAAGAGAAGAAGTACAATCCATTCATGAGGGTCTGTGAGGCGGCGGTCATGACTCATGCAAATTCGACTGCTCCCATCGACACCATGAAAAATATTCGATTGGAGAAAGATAACTGGCAGCACTCATAAAACAAAAGTTTACTACAATAATGTTTTGGTTATTGTGTATGCAGTCAACCGCATCTCAGTGGAAACACTTGCACTACAAAAATCGGCCTCACTGCTACACTATAAGGCGCTGTCATTTCAAATAGTTATCATTGATGTACGGTTGACTGTACAGCTAAATTAAATGTATTACTTTAAGAGAAACCAAGAATAAACAGAATAAAGTTGAACTAAATACATGATTAATTTAGACCAAATCGGTTGGTTTGGTCTAAAATATAAAATTTATACAATTATAGAAACCAAAATAACACTGTCATCATATTACATTAGTAATAATTATAGTACTACCCGGGGTAACGTATCCTGTCTTAACCCAAATCATTGTCTACATGTGTGCCAAATTTCATTGATATCATTTCAGCCGTTGGCGTGAAAAGGTAACATACCATGCAGCCAGTGTTTCTCATTCTATGAATAAATTGTATTTTGTTTGTTTATAATATCAGTATGGAATTCTTAGTACTACTAGTATTAGTATGTACTAGTTACTGAATTTAAAGTATTTCGGGCTTCAAAATTCTATTTTTATTTTTTTAAATTGTTATTTATGGTGGTATAAAATTGAAGTAATAATAAATTATTGTCCAACCATTTCATCTGTTTTATTTAAAGATTTTTTCTTTTCAAATATTTGCTGTAAAAAAAAGCAAACAAAAATTGCTTCTTTAAAATTTGATTTCTACATGACTACAATTTTTTTTGTAATTAGGATGTTTTTGACAAAAGTTTGTAAGGTATGGAAGAGTTTATTTGCAATAGGACTAAAATGCTCATAACTTTTGTGCATTTTAATTTTGAGTCAAAGAAACCAACAATAATTATTAGGCAGCTTAAGTCCAATGTCTTTTTAGGGTTGTGCAATTGTCTTGTTAATTGTAATGTTAAGTTTATTCTTTCATTGATCATATCTATGAACCAAGATATAATGAAATTGTAAAATAAACATTATAAGTAATTTGTGAGCTTCGTAGATAGGTATATGATATAATATGATAGTGTAAATACCCATAATGTCTATTTTACAATTTCATTACATCAATGATCATACTAACTAACTAACTACTATAATACCCACCTTGGGATAAACTCCCAACTACTGAATTCCTCCCTTCATTGTTTGTGGCCGGTTTTTCTTTGAATGTTATGTACGCCCAGAATTTGTAACTAATCATTAGAAGTAGGTAATACCTATAATAAATACTGTTTTAAGCGAATGTTATATATGTATATGCTGAGAATCAACAAAGAAACAATGGATAAACTGTGTAAAAGATGATATGGCTACAAAGGGGGTGACTATCGAGATGACGGCTAATAGAGAAGGAAGCCACATGCAGCACTTTACATAACATAATAGAAGTGAAACTTCTTTTGTGTGAGAGACAGAGAGAGAGTTATATATTCCCTCGCTCATGTAACGAAAAGTGCCTAAATGTGACGCGTCCTTGAAATGTCACTCAATTCTCGTCCAATGATCGAATCGCTGCCTAAGAAGTTTCACTTCAAAAACATTACCCTCCTTCTGGGGCAGTCGGATAAATCTTAACTTTGCGCTGACCCCAAATAAATTGGGATAAGGGCAGAGAAAAGAATGATGATATGTATAATAATATGCTGTTGGTGTATTTATTAATTAAATAAATTATCTCACTCAAGATTTTCTTCTGATCTGAGAAAATAAAACTGTTTCTTCTTACCAAATACTGTTTAATAGTTAACCTAATCTTAAAGCTGATGATCACAAGAAAATGCTATTATTGGCCAGTGTTGGTAATTGTCATTGTTCCTTCTTGTTGTAGGCTGACATTTGTTCGGCATACTTTTCCTTTGATCTCTCAAACATTGCCACATATACCTAGAACAATACAATTACGATTTTAGAAGAGATATTTAAGTAAAAATAAAATATTATGATTGCGTAAAAATAAAATTTGTTTAAGAAGTAACCACCTGATTACAATAGGTTAAACTCTTGTTCTTTGACTAGTAATTTCCTATTAAATAATTGAGAATTTATTGTTCAAATCAAATAGGAATCTTATTTTGTTAATTTAAAACTGATCATTCAAACATGATCTTACTACTTAATACTTATAGCTTGGGATGGAAAATGAATAAATAAATAAATTATTATATCATGAAATTTGATACCCTTTTTTCTTCAATATTGAGTGCTCTCCAGCGTGAAGCCAGTTGTCTGGTGACCTCTTGCTTAGAAGGCTCTGACCCCAATTCGGAGTTAGCCTCAGCTACAACCAGAGGCCGCTGTTCTTGGCAGAATTGGAAGAATGCATTGCAAGGCTTTTTGGGAGCATTAGGATCTCTTTCAGGCTAAAAATAAATATATACATTAAAAAACCCACCACAGTTAGCAAATCATGGACAATAGGGTTCTATAGTTGGGTTGAATATTTATGCATGCACAGAATTAATTTTATCGACCGTAATAATAAGTTTACGATATTGCGGCGAGCTGAGACGAAGATGGCGGGACGAGCTTGAGTCCTACTGAAAAGTCTGGCCAACACTAGCAAAAGACAGAATTGTGAGGAAAAGGGAGAGCCTGAGAGGGAAGCCCTGCAGTGGTACAATGCTTTTTCACGATTTCATAGTGTCTGTTCTGCTGTCATTGACCCTGGCAGGCCCACCATCAGGGATTTTTTTGAACCAATGCCTTTGTGAATGTAACATACCCTTCTTACTTTTTGGGGATCTGTAGCATAGGTGGCCAAAATGGAACCCATATAACTTCATCATCTTTCTAGATGGCACACAACCATTGTTTTTACAGAACAGAGTGTCATTGTCTCTGGCAGGGCCACCATCAGGGATTTTAATTTTGATTACACAATTTTTTTTCATTAATTAGTCAAATTGTCAGTCACTGGTTAAAAAAATATAAGGGTTTATACATGGCCGATCTGGGGAGTCTCCCCAGCAGGGCCACATTTATATCTCAAAAACTAAGGCACCTAGCGAAGATCTGTTTTCTCCCATATTTTGTCTTTAAAAGAAGACAAAATATGGGGGAGAAAAAGATATAAGGGTTTATTTTTTCTTGGCAATTTTTCATGAACTCTTCGACTCTAGCTCTTGGACTATACCTTACTCATTGAACTTATTATATCTCTTAAACTAAGACCCGATTAAATCTGTGACTTGGTGACAAATTGCATAAACCCTTATATTTTTTTACCAGTGACCGACAAATTCTGATATTTGGCAACAAATTTCGACTAATTAGTGACAATTTTTTTGTGTAATCAAAATTAAAAGCCCTGATGGTGGCTCTGCCAGAGTCAATGACACTCTGTTCTGTAAAAAGAATGGTTGTGTGCCATCTAGAAAGATGATGAAGTTATATGGGTTTCATTTTGGCCACCTACGCTATAGAACCCCAAAAAGTAAGAATGGTATGTTACATTCACAAAGGCTTTGGTTTGTGAAAAAAATCATTTGTAGTACCTTATCTGCTTTGCTTTTCCTTTTGGGTCCAGGTTTCTTGGCACCACTCGCATTCTGCTTGTCTGCTTGTTTGGACACAGCTTGTGTTTTCCCTCCCGCGCGGGGTGGTCGTACTATCACCTCGGGTTTCGTTTCAACCTCCAAACAAGCAGTTCTGAACTGATCGCCATGCCTATCTAATCTATCCACCAACAATTTAATGTCTTTCCGGTAGCGCTTGGTTATTTTCTTAGCTTCATGTATTCTGCAACAATATAAGACGCTAACTCATTCAAAAGTACCGATTAGCAACAGCAAAACAAGCTGAAAACACAAACCTATTGATAATTCTTTCGTTATCCTGTTGTAAGACTTCACATCGCTCTAACAAAAGTTGGTATTTTCGCCTGTAAATTTCCTCTTCGGATGGTAAACTAACCATATCATCTGAGTCGTCAGAAATATTCGAGTTAATCTGTTGGACTGTCATTTTAATTTATTTCACAGCTTCAAAGTTCAACGCGATCAAATTTCTTTTTATTTAGCTTAGCTGTCGCCTGTCAACTAGTTTTAAATATCTTTAAGTTGGTATTTCTCCTAAAACTCCTGCTGCATTGTTGCATGAAACAAAAACAAAATAATTTTCAACTCTCATTCGCAGTGTGACCAGATTAAAATTGAAAATTATGCCAGATGCTCGCCTAAATTCTGCTGATTTTTTTGTAATTCATGCCAAAATTCTTCTGCCCATGAATGAAGTCATAATTTGACATTTTTAGGAATATTTATTTTTTTACGTATATATTGCAGCAATACTAAACAGAAATGAATATTTATCAAATTCTGAAAGATAATTATAATTAAAAGAAGAAATAATGGTTACTGTGGCTCATCCTTAAAAGATAGACATATGCCATCGCGGACTTGTTTGTTGAACTTTTTAAGAAGAACCATTCTGTAAATCATAATATGTATCTTTTACGGTTTACACGGCCCGCGCTTGTAAAGCTCCCACTCGGCATGATTTTTTCCGATATCTTCAACAATAATCGTCATATTTCAGCCAATTTACACAAAACCTTAATTAATTATATAACCTTCCGCATGAACCACTCCGTCCATTGGTGATCTGATAACCGTTTGAAAATCCGTTCGGTAGTTTTTAAGTTTGTCGCGTTCAGACAGACAGACTGACGAGGCGGGGGACTTTGTTTTATAATATGTAAGGATAAGGATTGTCACTAGTGTCAGATTTATAAATTCGGTAGCAAAAATTAAAAAGATTTAGTTTTGTTCGAAGTCATTCGTCCGTCGTGTGTCACCTTTTGAGTATGAACAAAAATGTTCTATTCTGATTTTTTTCTTGTGTACAGGGACGTTCCAGCCATCGCAGTATTAGTTAAGGCCCTTCCCAGGGACCTATCCGGGATATTTTCCGACATACGGTATTCTTCTTATCAACACGTGAGTATTCCAGTTGTCCGTCTGTCACCCAGCCCCCCTACATAATTTTACCTTTCTTTCGGATCTAAAATGGTGTTTATATCGGATCCAGATAGAAAAGGCCGATTTCGGCCCTACCTTCTGGCTACGGCTACATCGCTGGGCTCTGTGCATTGCCAGGCCCTGCCCTATCGCTGTCCGCGCGGAACCGACTACAGACTTCCGGCGCCTCTGTGGCGAAGCGGACGGTTCTGCGGACGATCCCGAGATGGCGAAAACAGTGAGCGCCTCCCAGTATCTACCAGCGGCGCATCGCCTTGCCACTTGGAGCAGGCATCTTCCAGCGTCTCGAAAGAAAATACACATTTACAGGGAATTCACTTAAAATGTACTTTGAGGGCGATTGTGTTTCAGAGTGGAGTAAGAAAGATCGGACATTATTCAAGAATGTAGACTTCGTTAAATATTTCTAGCACAAATACCCAAGAACAGGTAATTTGTAAATGTCTAATCCTGCTAATTGCCTGCGGAGGTTTTATAAGATTCTGCCAAAAACTGCTATCTTTTCAATTCTGCGACACAATCTGCTAAATTGCCTAAGCCCTAAATTGGGAATCTAATTCTGCTAAATCTGGTCACACTGCATGTTCTGGCGGAGCCATGAAGTTATAGATATCTTCATGGGCGGAACGCATGTAGCGATGTTGCCATCTTCATCTTGTCCAGTAGTATGAGCAGTATAAATATAGTGCTCTGTACATCTTGTCCACAGAGTACTTTTATATATACTGAAAATCTTGTCTAAACTGCATGCATGCTTGTCATAAGTTTATGACAAAGCAAAATCATGATTTATTTACAAATAATTAGTCCAATACATAAATACAATTATTAGTGTACTTCTATTTACACATTTTTATGTAAAAAAAAAAGTTTTGTTCCGTGGTCCGTGCTCCGAAACATAAAAAATTGGGAAAACATTTTTTAAATTTAAACTGATAGCTACTGAAAACTTCAAATTAATAATTCATTGAAACTTTAAAAATCACAGGGGTAGTTTACTTTTATGAATATTTTCAGAACCTACCTACAAAATTATTATCCTTTTTCTTTCAGTACCAACATTGAAAATGTTTTTGATAGCGGAAAAACCGGAAATACGTTAGTGGCGGGGGGATGAGACGCGGCGCGGCAAATTACCTTCACACAAAATGCGATTTTCCGTCCGACTCCGTGTCGATTCGACAGCGATTGTGCGCATCGGAAGAAAATTACATCGATCGTTCATAAACACTGGTTGTTCAGTGTGAATTCTGCAGTACTGCATATCAATTAACTTGGAAACATGATAAAGGAGAGAGTTAAACATTTTATTAGTTTAGTTTTTTTATTGAAAATATTCGTGTAGAATGTTGAGTGAAGTGAATTTCGTTTATTGACGAAAGGAAAAACAAAGCACCCAAATGAATCCGAAGAATAGCAATGAGATGGGTACCAGTGCTATCAAAGCGAATTATGTTTATTTGTTTCATATTATTATTTCTATTATATTTATTTTATGCTTTGAATTCTTGTTTAGTTGACGAAAACAAGGTGAGTGGTATATCAGTTTTTTTTTTGTCTTTTACTTAAAATTCAATTAAAAAGAGATACCTACGTTAAATAATGTACTTACGAAAAAAAAAGTAAAAGGCAGATTTTCTTGGGAAACTTACACACTACCTTTTCCTTTACTTACCAGAAAACCTGTATTTTCTTTCAGTTTACAATAAAATACATTCTTTTGAAGCAACATATTTCGAAGTACAGAGCAGCAAGCGTGCGCTTCGCTTCGCTCCTAGGATTCAACGTAGCCGAGAACTACGAGTACAGGCGATTGAAGCAGAACCAAGTTCCAGTGAAGAGACTACCCGACGCACTTATCATAGGCGTCAAGAAATGTGGGACGAGGGCCTTACTGGAGTTTTTGAGGTGGATTTTTATGACGTTATTTATGTACTTTTGTATGGCGTCCTCTATCTAAACCAGGGGTACCCAACCGTTAAACATACGCGCCCCCCTAACTTTTAAAATCACTACGCCCCCCCTGAGTTACTTTGTCGACATAAGCAGAGAAGCGTAAGAATGTAAAGCGAGCGAAAGTGAGGTCGAAAATGATTGCACCCCCTATTGGATAGGTTAGATCTTCTTTTGATGATTCAAACAGAAATAGAAGTTATTTTGTCGAGTTTTGCAGAAAAACTCAAGAATTATGAGAATGCCTTATCTAAGCGAGCAAAGCGAGCTCGAAAAATGTTGTACAATTTCGGATCCGTTACATTTTTCTTTTGACCATTCATACAGAAAAAAGAGTTACTTTGTCGACATAGGCAGAAAAGTTGTAGAATGAAAGAGCGAACGAAGCGAGCTCGAAAATTGTAGCAAGCCGCCTCGGATAGGTTCGGTTTTCTTTAGTCCATTCATACAGAACTAGAAAAACTTATTTTGTCGGAACCTCACTAAGTAATGAAACGTTTGGGTTTTGGAAACTAGTCTTAACCCAAACGTTACATTACATAATGAGGTTCTCTCTATTATTCAAACCCAAGAACATAAAATAAAATAAATCTATACTTTATTAAAATTTCGAGCTCGCTACGCTCGCTCTTGCAACCTAACATTCTTTTTTATTACAATTCTCTGCGTAAATCGACAATGTATTTCCTATTTTTATATGGATGGTCAAAAAAAAACTGACTTATCCGGGACGGGGTGTTACATTTTCGAGCTCGCTTCGCTCGCTCTACCATCCTATATTTTTCTGGTCCTCTAGCTTTTCGGTTGTCGACAAAGTATCTTCTATTTCTGTTTCAATGGTCAACAGTAACTCTACCCTTTTCGAGGCAGTGTGCTAAAGCGAGGGGTCCCCCGCCCAGGAATGAACGTTTTTTCATTTAGTTTTGCCTCCCCGGGCCCCCGACAGGCTTAGTCCGCCATTGCTTAGTACCTAGGTATGCGTTTGTTGGAGTTCTTCCCAACCAACATTATTGTAGTATATCTGTCGTGGCTAGATCTTAGCATTTCGTAAAATGGTCAAACACTTCATTTTTCAATGACGATAGAGGAAAATGGCCACAACATAATTATCTAATCGTAAATGTCGTGATCATTATTTTGTTTTGCAACTTCAGATTACACCCAGATGTCAGAGCTGCTGGGTCTGAGGTTCACTTCTTCGATAAATTCTATCACAAAGGCTTCGAATGGTATAGGTAAGATATTTATTTATTAGGTAGGAAGTAGGGTCAGGAACATTAAAGGTCGATTAACACATCAGAGTTTTTTATTAAAATTGTTGACTAAACTATTTATAAAAATCTATTAGTTGTTACCTACATGAAATGCAGAAAAGCAATGTATCGCTTCATTTTGTATCAATGTAGATAATTATATAAAAGATTAGCTTTCGCCTCCTTTTCGCCGATTGGCCTTTATCCCACGGGAATGTACTACCGGGATACAAAGTATCCTATGTGTTAATCCAGGTTATAAACTATCTGTGTGCCAAATTTCATCCAAATCTGTTCTGTCGTTTTTGCGTGATTGAGTAACAAACATCCAAACATACAAACTTTCACATTTATAATATTAGTAGGATTAGGAAGTAGGATAGTGTGAATCGACTTTTGTTGCTGACTGTACCAACGGTTATTTATATAGTTATAGTTTAAGTAATGTATATTCGCCAAGATAAGATAAGGTTCCTACGCAAGGTATGCGTAAAATCTTAATACCAGCATTTATTAAGAAAAACAGCGAAAGCAGTTCGATGAATTGTAATTAATTCATTGAAATAATAAACTCATAGTATTACCTATAATATCTATTGAGAGCACATCCAAAATATTTCGTATAGAGCGGGCAACAACACGTATTTAGCCACTTAAATCAGGGTCGTTATTAACTTTCAGGGATAAAATGCCACCGACTCTTGAGGGCCAGATTACGATGGAGAAGACCCCTTCATACTGGGTGACGAGGTCGGCCCCAAGACGTGTGTATTCCATGAATCCTAGCGTTAAACTGTTGGCAGTCGTGCGGGATCCGGTCACTAGAGCCATCAGCGACTATACGCAGTCTGCCAGGTAATTCTGGTGACCTTACTTAGGATCAGTCAAACCGTTGCAATTAGTAAGTACCTACTACAGTATATTCCAAAATTAGATTTAATTATTTTAGGTACTAGACTGATGCCTTGAAAGTTTCTGGGTATAAAACCACCTTTTATCTTGGCTGGTAATGTCAGCGTGCAATTTAGAAGTATCATGCGGACTGGTGCGGCCCGCAGTCCGCTTCGGTTTGAACACCTCTATGCACATACTACTTACTACAGTTTCCGGCGGCACCCGCAGCCCGCAACCTGTCTGCACCGGTTTGACTGATCCTTTACACTAAATCTACCTCTGGCAAAAATTTCATTTAAAATCGAAAATTGGCAAAACTGCCAGTCCTTATTTTATGCACTTTCCGTTCCAGTAAAAGACCAGCCCTACCTCGTTTCGAAGACTTGGCCCTAGTGAACAGTTCGGCTGGATGGGGTAGCGCTCCCTCAGTGGTGGATGCGTCATGGCCGCCTGTCCGGCTGGGCGTGTACGCGAGACCGTTAAGACGATGGCTGAGACGGTTCCCGAGGCAAAGGTTACTGCTGATCAGCGGGGAGAGGCTCGTCGCTGATCCTGCTGCTGAGATGGCTAGAGTACAGGTATAGTCTATGGTCTTAGTGGCTTTCTGACGAGTACCTACTTAAAAAGAGTCCATGACCTCTGAGTTTGTTTCGGCAATTCTTCATCAGCAAGGAAATGCCGGCACCATCTATGTAGTTTTAATATTGACCGAAAGATAAACAGAATTTAATTTCACTTTAAGTCGAATTTTAAGCCTCAGGCAGATTATACATACAAAATTGAGAGCTGGATATTATTTTGCAGCTTGGTATTGCCTCTTAATCTAACATAGAAGGCTGTAGAGGCTGGGTCATATAGGTCATAGGATAACGTGCTTTCCCATAGAAACCTAGCTGTTTATTTTGACTGAGCTATAATGAAGATCATTATTTTCTTACAGGAATTTCTTGACCTGAAACTGGTGATAACAGAGAAGCATTTCTACTTCAATTCTACTAAAGGTTTCCCGTGCCTCCTGAAGTCTGAAAGTCGGTCTACGCCACACTGTCTGGGCAAGACTAAAGGCCGGAGTCACCCACACATAGATCCTAGAACTTTAGCAAGACTGAGAGATTTCTACCGGCCATTCAATGAGAGATTTTACCAGTTGGCTGGAATGAACTTCGGATGGCCTTGAATCGTTGTGATTTTGAACTTTTGGTATACGGTTTAAGGGAGGACAGTATTTTGTACTATTAAGGACTGTACTGCGTGCTAAATAAAGTTGTGAGCAAAATGCTCTATAATATATCTAAATCTCAGGCAATATCAATACAAGATAATTTAAAGTAAGCATAATTTTGACTATTTGCGCGGTAATATTATAATAACTACTTACTATTTATATTTTTGCGCTCTATATTCTCAAATTAATTGTAATTTTAACTCTATTTACTGAACTAGTAATTTTCTACTTCCTATTGTGTAACTATGTGATATAGTTAATTTTATTAAGTGTTATGTTACATTAAATTGTTATGTTTGCAATGTATTCAAACGAAATAATTAATTTAAAAAAAAAAATGTTTAAAAATAACCAAATCGAATCCATTCCACTAAAGTTACCAGAGTTCTACAAGTTAAGAAATTTAGCTTATTCGAATAATTCGCATAATTTTATTCGAGCTGTATTTATGCAGGTAGTTGCTTCCTAGTTCCTAGTCGGCATTCCTTACTAAAGTGTTCCATTTGATATCATTTATGATCGCTTCATAATTTATACGATTATGAAGTCAAATATATCATTATTTATAATAATTAGCGTGCTTATAGGGGGAAAATTCATAGATGAGAATCATCAATTTGGAAATTAGCTCATTATGAGAGCGGAGTATTTACCGCTAAACTAACAATTTATAAGTCGGAAACTGCAGGATTGAGTAACAGATCGGATAGCTCGTATGTGAGCCGAAAACTATGAGCTAACTAATTAATAACAATGCCTAAATGGGTCAGGCCAATTAAAATCATTTGCATTCAGAACTTGTAATATACACTCCCGGATTCTTAAATCGAGCCACCGTGCATTTCCACTTTGTTATAAAGGCCACAAACATCAAAACTTTTTTTCACACAAAGAAAAAGTTTTAATGTAGTTTTGAAGCCGACATACTGGCCGTCATTTTGGTGTAATCATTGTTCCGAATTAACGACCATTCAAAAATTTACAGACGCTTTACAAAAAAAATGCAGGGTGGCTCGATTTTGGAGTCCGGAAGTGTATTTCTTTTCACTCGCGAAAACAAGAATATTTGTATTAAATCCTGTAATTTGGCATAAATATGTTTGAAAATAAAAATTTACTATTTTGTAAATCCTCCAATTATTGAAAGTCTTGCCATTAATGATATGAACACGAAGGTTGTGTACTATGAAAGAACGAGAGATAGTGTATAGAATAATGTGCCATATAACTTAGGTAGATAATTTACATACATTAGATACAATTTTATATACAAAAGCCTTTATATAGCCTCCTCTCTACCTTAAGTCGTGTACAAACTTGGTTTCCAAATTATTTCTGTAATATACCTATTAATTTATATACGTAGAGGTATGAGGAACAAGGTGTAAAGTTCACTCATCCTCTATAGAAAAGGGAGGATCCTCCGACCAGACGGGTGTCGTGTCTGGCGGGCAACTGTCCAACGATTGATGTCGGGAAGTTATATATATGTTGAACGCGCGGTAAACCGTGCTTGCGCGATGCAGGATTTGTGTGACGTCAGGTCTTTGATGTGTAGTTCGCATGTGGCGATGTAGATGCCGCCACAAATTAATGAATTATTTATTTAGGATCAAACAAATTATGTACACAATACACGGCACATTAATAATAGGAAACATTGATTCTGTTTCTTTTTTAACCGACTTGACGAGAGGAAGTGGTGTTGTACCTGACGCGTTTTTGAACATTCCGCTTTAAAAATACGTTTTACTAATAAAAAAACAACTTTCGATTGTCAAAACCAATGAGGTACTTCAAAATATGTATTTAGCAAACTTTTTAAAATAATATTTGTATTGATATTAATACTATTTCAAGAGTAGAGAGAAGTTTACATAATTAATGCAATGTAGTGTTTAATATTAGGTATTTGCACTGAGCCCTCCGAATCACTTGTGCCATGTAGCCGCTTAGTAGAATAGATAGTGAAATATATCATAATAAGGCTGTTTTAAAGTTATTTAAATAAAATAAAATACACATACAACAATTAACTGGTGTTTTAATTAACATTAAATATTTGTTTAGTAATCAATTTATGACACTATGAATATTTCTCTACTAGATTTTGTTTGTAGAGAAAAGGTAAATACTTGTCTCTAAGCGACTTAAATACCTGAATTCGTATGTGACAAGTGTGATAACCCGAGAAATGTATGGTGGTGATCATTTAAAAAAATTATTACTTTTTACAACACTACTATTCTATCTCAACTATTCTACACTGCGCGTTGTAGAACGAAGGCTGGGGTGCGTGCCCCTCTCCGCCGACTTTTAGAAACCTATAACTCACAATTTATTGAGTTTGATATTTTCGCGCTGTCGCAATCTAAATTTAAAAGTATGGTTGCTCAATCTCTTGCAAGTCGCCTATAGGACGGATGCCCTTGTCATCCGCTTCCTTCGATTCGTCGGTATAATATGGTGTTTTTTTATTTTTTTTTTCTTCTAAATATCTACTTTTTTTTTTTCTGTTTTTGTTTTCGTTTAGCTTGCGTTCGTTTTCATACTCTGATGTCACTTCGTGGACAATAGTGTGGGTTATACGTTTTTTCGACTGTATTTTAACTACTTTTTGTAAATGCTGTAATGTATAACTGTTTTTTGTCCCAAATAAAATAAATAAATAAATAAATACAACAATATTTTTTTAAAGTTTGAAACTAAGTTGAACCCTACAAAAAGAAAGCGCTAGATTAAATCAGCGCAGAATTCAAATAAATAAATATCAGCTAGAGTGGACATGCTTTCAGCTTTGGCATAAGAAACCTTATTCCCTATAGAACATAGTTCAATTTATATTACCTACAATGAATTAAAAATGGATGGGTGAAATGGCAGCAGGTCACGGGAACAATCTGTGACTCCCCAAGGGCGTCGCCAAGGGGGGGACAAAGGGGGTAGCTGCCCCCCCCCTAGAGATCCATTTTTTTTTTTCAAATTCTAGGCATTATAATGTAAAGAGCCAATTTTGTTTAGTAGGACGACTCTTATTTGGTTTTTTAAAGTTCCATATCTCCTAAACTGGATCGAATCCGGAGTCCGGGGACGTAATTCGTATCTATGTGTTAGTGGTGTGCCCAGATACAACACCTATTAGGTTTCAGCTCTACAGTTCTGAATAGTTTTGGGAAATACCACCCAAAAAGTCTGTTTCCAATCCATACATTGAAAATGGAAATAATTATTTTTCTCAGTTCCTATCGGGACTACTGAGTTGAAACTGATTTGTCAAAAATCAAATGTACACCAGCGTCGATTTTGGCCCCATTGTGCGCCGTGGAGGTAAGACCCGCACTACAAGTGTAAAGCTTCATGTGCTCGTGATTCTTGACTGTACCTACAATTTACAAATCATACTTTTTCCATCCTCCCAATATCAACTTGCCCCCCCCCCCCCCCCGGGGCCATCGGCTGGCGACCCCCGCATTCCCCGTAAACTTAAGTGGAAAATATATAGAACAATGGTTAGACCTGCTGTCTTGTATGAATCAGAATGTTGGGCCACAAAAGGGATGAATGAAAGGCAATTGCATGTAGCTTAGATGAGAATGCTAAGAGTGATGTGTGGTGTTACACGAATGGGCAGAATAAGAAATGAGTACATAAGAGGAAGTTTGAAAGTGGCACCGGTGACCGAAAAGTTGTGCAGAAATCGGTTGTCACGGTATGGGCATGTGAAACGGAGGAATGAGGAACATGTCGTGAGGAAAGTTTTGAGTATGAATGTAATCGGCTAATAAGTATAATAAGTATTATATATAATGGGCTAATAAGACTAGGGGAAGGCCAAAGAAACGATGGCTGGACTGTGTGGAAGATAATATGGCAAAAAAACCGGCCAAGTGCGTGTCGGACCACGCACAATGAAGGGTTCCGTAGTTGGGATGAATTTATCCCGAGAACAAACTTAACATTGTAGTTGAAAAACGTGTTCTCCCATACGGAATGTATGCGAGATCATGTTTTTCAAACTGCAAATTTAAGTTGGTTGACTATTTCTGGATAACCTGTACAGCCTACTTACCTCTCATAGTTTTCCTTTTAATTTCGTTATATATACTACTGCTGTGAATTTTTTCACAAGACCAAGTAACACCATTTAGCTAGAAGAGGGGGGGGGGGGGGGACACTTGACTCTAACAAAAAATTTCAGTTAATAGCTTAATATTTCGCAAACGGATCCCTGAATCCAAAACTGGTTTCGACAAACTCACAATATTTTTGAAAGACCTTTCTAACGATACCCCACAACATGGGGTAGATGAGGAAAAAAAAATCCCCACTTTACGAGTAGGGGAGGTAACCTAAAAATTTTTTTTTTTTTGATATTATTTTACCACTTTGTCGGCATGATTAATATGTATACATATGACAAATTAAAGCTTACTAGTACTAACCGTCTCTGAGCTAAGCCGCGGACAGACAGACACAGACGGACATGGCGAAACTATAAGGGTTCCTTGTTTACTACGGAACCCTGAAAAGGAGGTGACTACCGAGATGACGGCTAATAGAGAAGTATAGAAGAAAGAGACATGTTGCGGTGACCACACATAAATTGGCAACCTTATTTCATGTGGGATAAAGTTGAAATCTGTGTAAGTAATATTGTTCTTATTTTCGTATATTATAAACTTATAAGCTTTCTACATCACACGTAATGCCTTGGCATATTAACAGTCTTAATAAAAGTAATCAAACATTTATTCAGTTTAGGACGCATAAGACTCAATTTATAAAAACAATCACACCAAAGACTTTAAAGAAATAATTAAATATCTTAAGAATATTTTAGTTCTTACATTTTGTTAACAGAATATTTCGTACAAAATATACATCGGACTTACCATTAAATATCTTATACATCACTATTTGGAACATAAATCGGAAAGTCAATGGGATTAATTTGTAAGTAGGAAATGGATGCGGTGCTGACAATAGCAAAGACGATTGGTACTTTATCTTCGTATTTTGAATGTAGAGACATCAAATGCGCTGCCGTTGGGACCCCTGATGATTCACTGAAATAGATAAATAATACAATAATATTTTAAGAAATTGTAACTACTATTGATAATACAGCCTACGTCCCACTGCAGAGCATGGATTCTCTTCATACACAGAAGGCACAAGCATTGATCACCACGCTTGGTCAAGACGGGTTGGTGATTTCAGACTTATATTAACTATGCTCCCACAATTCAGGCGATCAAACTGCTGAACGCCCTGGTTGCTCTGGAGCCGGATGTTGAGCCAGACATATTTATGTCGAGCAGTAAATCTATGTGTAATTTTTGCATGAAGTTTTTTGATTAAATGTTATGTTGTTGGCTTGTTGCGCGATTTGGTACTTACTGCAAGTGCAGCAAGCAATTTTTATATAAATAAATAAGTCCAGGTTTCCTAACGATGTCAGTAATGTCCAAGATAAATTCAGAAAGTGATTATATGATACTGACAGTAATCTTCAAGAAACAAATATAATAACATTTTCATAAAAAACTATAGAAGATCATTATGCAGTAATTTACTCAACTTACTCTATGCAAATAATTCTGAAATCGGGTTTCGGCGGATTCCTTTTCCTAAAGTTTTGTACATTTCTGTTGTACACATCGAAATCTATTCTCAGACTAGTTTCAGTATCGATTTCTTTATTGTTCTCTATGATTCTTAACTTTTCTAACACGGAAGGCATATCAGAGCTATCTTCAAAATCGATTAGAGGTTTTAATCCAGTGTTACATAGTTCAACATCAGCTAGAATTCGTGCCTTCTCATTTTTAAATGCAATATTTGTTTCTTCTAAATACCTTAGAAAAGATATTTTTGCATCCAACCAATTTTGATACTGCTGGAATTGGTCCTTCATGTACTCAAAGAGGAATTGCTCTTTATTACTAAACTCAAGGCGAGAGTTCATTAATCGTTTAGAAACAATTTCAGCTCTTCCAAAGTCCTTTTCATTCGGCAACCAAGTTTCATTGAAAGTTTTATTTATATGTCCACTATATTTATTATTGTCTTCGATAGCATTTGCGGGCCCAGGATCGGATTTAATGGTATCGGCAGAATTATCGTCTTTGCTTGTGCCTGGATTGTTAAGAGACTGCAGTCTCTCTTTCCGACGTTTTAGAATATTGAATGGATTCCTCAATTTTTTGAAACGAACTTGCGGTTGCTCTTCTACTACACAATCAGATTCTGAACTAGAGTCGAGTGTTATACATCGTCTGTCAATGACTTCGTAATTATCATCGTCCAAATAAATATCGGCATTATAAGATTTATTGAACGTTTTGATTGCCTTTGAGAAAGCTCTTCTATGACTAGCTGTAGCTTTATCCTTAGTTTCGAGATCTCTTAGTCTCAATGCTAATTGTCTTAATCTATACAGATTTTCATCAAACTTGTCACCATCGTCTTTTTCTAGTCTTGGTTTTTTACTTTTACATTCTTCATCATCATCCAGATCTATGGTTTCTACAATCTTTTCTTCATTAATCACATCGAAATTTTCAGTTAGTCTTAACCTAGTTTTATACCTCAAATTGTATGAGTGTAATAGACCATGCAGGGTTTCAAGATTCCTCATATCAGTATTACCAGAGATAAGACTTTGTTTCAATCGAACTGCTAAATTCTTTATGCCTTGAAAATGGGCTGATTTTCCACTTCTCATTCTTTTTCTAGCAGTATTAGTTATGTTGAGATTACCTGGATTTATACTAAAACAGGACGGCCTTAACGACGGATGTGGCCTCTGATGGTACTGGATACGGGTTTGGAAAAACATCAATTGATAAAAATTAAGATTATTTTGCGGCCTACAAAATCCGTAAGGTCTGAAATGGTGATACCTTGGAAATCTTCCATACGGGAAGAAGTTAGGATTCTGAGATAATTCGGTGCCGAGTACTTCCGAGCTACTTCTAATTCTTCTGATGTTAGTCCCATTAACTTCATCAGAACTTGTGTAAGCTGGCGACTCAGATGAGGCAGACCGGATGGTTCTCATTTTAATATTTTGCAAGTTCAACGTGTAGGTCGATTTATTGACAAATATATTTTTCGGTATGAATTGTTGTTCTGGTACATTTACGGTGACTAAGCGTTCTTTTGAAAAATCAGGAATATTTTTAAAATATGTCTCCATAGTTTTTGAGTCACTGGGTTTCAGCTGCCTCTTCGTAAGTTTCTCTATTTTGCCCAAATAATTGTATGAATCGTTCGCATAGCAATCCTTAATACAGTAAACCTTTTGTGTTATGTTTTCTGTTAATGTGCATATCTCTGAGTCAGGCGGATCATTATTATCTGGTACATCTTCTAAACATTTTGTGCTATCTTCAATAGTCTGAGTGCCTGTGAAAAAAAACGTGGATATCAATGTACAATAAAATCCATGTGATAATACACTTTCTTAGTTTTGGGCATCAAATTTTGGAAAGAGACAGGGTTGTCGGGCGATGTGGCTCACACTGCTCTCGACGCTGGACGTGGCAACACGTCGTGGCCGGGTTCGCAACAAGTCAATCGTCATCCTGAGGATGCCTAAGGTGAAACACATTTTGATTTCTTACAGGGTTCTTTATGACTCTTTAAAAACAGTTAAGCGGTGTTACTAAATATAAGTCGTCTATTGTATCTTGTAAAATATGGTAATTATTACCAGTATCCTTTCTCTCGATTTCTGAATTAGTGGCAGTAACAGCGTCTTCATTTGTATGAACGACTTCCACTGAAACATCAGAAGCATTGTTATTTTAGGATGATTCGTTTTCAGAGCTACACTTTAAACAAGACATTTAAAAAGGATAAAGTGGTGGTTTTGAAATTTAACTAAGGTCCCCGTCACGAGAAGCATTTTGTTAATAAAGAACTTCTACTAAGTTACGTAGCGACATTTTCAATTAATAACAGAAACTAACGAGCAATTTCACTTGGTCGGGTTATATTTTAGCGATATAAAGCGCTTTCATCTGTTTTGTGGTACTGGAACTCAGACGCGTTCAGTACCACAACACAACAGCGCCTTCTATTGCTATATTGAATGAATTTGGTATTATTTGTTTCGCTACGTAACTTAGTAGATGTTATTTTTTTTACAAAATGTATAGCTTCTCGTGACAGCGACTTTAGCGAGCTTAAATATATCAAGCAAATTGATGGGCCGACTTCTGGAACTTAAGCTGACAACACAGGATTGACTTGATGCGCAACCTGTCAGGTTGTGACTCAGTCAGGACTTTCAATGCCACACATAAGTCGTACTCGACTTCATAGTAAATGTACTAGAGATAGACTGATATAGCAAATTCGTGGTGCAGTCTTGTGGAAGAAACCTTTTTGGCTCATTATTTTTTTCTATAGTACTATTACCAGTAGGTATAATGTGGGTTTTCTGAAATGACATTCACTAGGGGGCAGCTCTGAGATGTCAGGTCCACCTGTCAAGTGTCAAAGCGCCTATATTTTCGTTAGTCGTGAGTGAATGATTAACGGCACCATATTTTTATATTCATTGTCGTAATGGAAGACCTCTTGTTAAAGAGTGGTGCCAACCGGTGGTGTGAATTTTCATGAAAACCCTCATTGTGGCAGGCTGTGCATATAACAAGAATTTGTATGCAATAATTAATTATATGAGATAATTACCAAGATCAATAGGAACATCAGATGTTATCATGCTACTTGGTTCCTCAGCTGGAGTAACTTCAACATTGTTAGATTTATCATCACTTTTTTCAGTTATAGCAATACCTGAAAATAACATAATAGTCTATTGATTACTATAGTTTTTCAAAGAAATTAAGTTATTTAAAAATTACTTGACACATAATAAGTACCTATAGCTTCTTGAGTATCGGTACATATCTCCATACTATCTATTTTATTTTCAAAGTTTTTGTGTATTTCTATCACTGTGGTTGATGCTTCTTGGATAGTCTCAATTTCCATTTTATTATCCGCTGGCTTTAATGCAGTGTCATCAACTTCCATTATATTTGGAGATTCATTCTCTTTAGCTACACTAGTTTCACCTTCGAATTGTTCAGTCATTGCTTCACTGTCTTTAACCTCACACATTTCAACAATATTCCCATTTGTTTCACTGCTTTTAACTTCTTGATCATTAACTTGTTCTTGTTCGTTTTCAATCAATTTATTAGCTAGTGTTTCTATTGGTGACTTATGATTTTCTAATATTTCAGCATTGTCGTTATATTTTGTTTCAGAATCAAGAACTGTATCAACTATTGGAGTACTGTCAGTCTTTGAATCTGAACCGACTGTGTTATCTATTGGTTCATCAGGTTCAGCTTTCTCAGGCTCAACGGCTGTGTTGACTACTGAAGAATCTTCATTTTCTGATTCCTTTACTACAGTCTCTATTAGTGAGCCAACATTTTCAGAATTATGCAGTATGGAAACTATAGGTAAATCAACATTCTCAGATTCTTTATCTATAATGACTATTGGGGAATCAATATTTTCAGATTCATTTACTGTACTAACTAGTGGTGAATCAACACATTCTGATTTATTAGTATAAACTGTATGTGAATCAACATGTTTAGATTCTTCATCCATGCTAATTGTTGGTGGATCAACATTCAGTTCAACTTTGTTATCTTTTTGGTTATAACTTATTTTCTCATCATTGACTTTTGGGCCAGTATGTCTAAATACTCTGTAGCCCAGTCTACTGAGTGATGCATACACCTTGTATTGTATCATTGTTGTTGATGAGCTAAGTAGTAAGGAATATGCTTTTTGTAATGACACTGTGACCTCATTGTGTTTTAGTAACAGACAGTTCTGAAAAGAGAACAATGCTTTTTTTACTTCAATGTTACATTGATTTTGTGACTGACTTATAATGCAGTAAATTTTACTTTGATAATGTTAATTCAGGTTATGTTTTTGTTCAAAAACTGGCATTAAGCAGTGAATATTTATGATATAAATAAGGTAATTTCTATGGAACATTGCATGTATATATTTAACTAATTACAAATGACTTACAACTTCAATTAAAAACAAGGCTTCTTCAGGTCGAAGGTACAATGTCTTGCCAACATTGTGGCCAAGGTACTGCCAATATCCACCAGCCTTTTTTTTAACCTCGGCAAGCATCAAATCATCACGCCATTCAGCATGACTAAGTGTGCCACTGGAATTACAATACATTTTGTTAATAAGGTAAAATGATAAGCAAATATATTTAATTTTAATTCCGCTCTTACTAGATCCAGGATTGGATGCATAGCAGCTCCGCTCTCCGGCCCGCAAAAATATGCACATGCAGAAGGTGCACTTATTATGATGCAACATTTTCTGGTTTGAGTTTCTTGTTGCATTTTTGCATTACATTTTATCATCATGGTTTTCCGCAAAGTAACCCTCAAACTCAAAGCATTTTGAAGTATCAACAATGTTATTATCGACTCAAGAGGTTGGTCAGCCAGAAAGATGAAGGTAGTTGCTCATTCCAAAGTGTAGTAGGTACGTAAGGAGAAGAACGGGCAAGAAACTCTGTTGTTGGACACTGTTTTACTATTTCCACTTGATTCTGTACCTTACAAAACAAGGTTTATAAAAGTTTAACAGGATGGACAACATGGAACTGCAAAGTTAGGCATCTGCATTTTTCGGCTAGAATGACTATCTCAACCTCAAAGCATTTATTCCAATTAAACTATTCACAGGCACTTTTGAATTGTCAAAGAGTCGATCAATCAGAAATATGAAGCTAGTTGCCCATTTCAAAGCATAGTAGGAGGAAAACATGCAAGAAACTCCATGGACACTCTTTTAAATTATATTGTTATAAAATATTAGTTACAAATGTGGAATTTATAATAATTATGTGAGAACAATGTAAAAAAAGATGTACACGTTCAAAGCGTCCATACAGCAAATAAATACAAAAATAAAATGTGGCAGCTAAGAGATAACCGGTCCCAACTAACATGACGCACGGATCAGCACCATTCAGCTCAACCGTTTTGAAGGGAGCTGAAGGATTGAACACATGCACCACCATCAGCGAGATATTTGAGTGAGCAAGACATACTCTCAGACATAAGGCACATCCAAGTCAATTAAAGACATATTACCCGGTAAATATTAGCTCTCCAGTAAATAGTACACACCTGTGCTATGCAATTATATAATACAGCAAAAGAGATTGAGTTCATACAATGCAAAGATCTTACAATCTTCAGCAGATCCAACAGTATTTTCAAATGTTAATCAATTAGTTGTGGTTGTAGAGCAGAACCAGCTTTGACTTTAGACTATCCCTATCAATATTAATAGCAATTTTCGTGAAGTCAATAAGTTCTACACTTTTTGATTAGATTATAAAGTTATCATTGAACTCAAAAAATCCTGTCAAAATCTGTCCAGTTGTTTCGGAGATTAGCCAGAACAAACACAGACCGACAGTCAAATTGTTAAAGCTTGATTATAAAATTAAATCAAATCAAAATATTTAATTTCACATAAACCTACATGAGCACTTATGAAACGTCAGAAGTTAGGTGTACAGTTCGAATTGGTTGTTTTCTAAGGAGAAGAGTGGGCAGGAAACTCCATACTTAAGTATTGTATATACTTTCACATATTATGCATTTAGTAAAAAGCTGATAATTTGACATTACAAACACACTTCAATGTTATTTATTTATTTGTACACAGTACGTATATATAGATGTATAGATAACTAATAAGTATTTTTGTGGTGAAATTGTTGATATGAGGCAACAACCCCAAATAAATTGAAATAAGGACAAGAAAATGATGATGATATCAGTTCTTTTGAAGGCTGATCAATATACATACCATTTCTCAATCCTCTCCATTTCAATTAAGTACTTGCGTGCCTCTAAGGCGGCTTGTATCTGCTTCTGTTCCAGCCAGGAACCGTTGGGCATGACATCTTTCAAGCCTACCTCGGGCAGAGATGCATCTATCTTTGTTATGCCTTTTGCTACGAGAGCTTCACCTCTAAAAATTATAAACATTACATTGTAAATTAGATAGGAAAGTTCAACAGAAGGCTTCAAGTTCTAGGGATGTTATGATTTATTCGTTATTAAAGCAGAATAATGATAGTGAGATTTAATCAAATCTGTGTTAACGATAGAGCATGTTCTAACAGAAATTGCACATTCTTTAAATAATAAATTCAATCATTGAACTGATCTGTTTGGCTGGTGTAATGAATTTAAATACGTGTTTAAGATATCTTGTTGGAATATAGGTACTTAAAAAAAAGTCTTTGGTCTTCCGCCGCAGACTTAAAAAGTTGTTCAGGAGATTCCATCCCAGCCTGAGAGTTCAGTAAGTTAGTTTTTAAATGATTTTCTGTGAAGAAGTAACTGATAAGCATGTTTATCAAGATGTTACTAAATAGCTAAATAAAATGTGTTGGCGTCTACGTACTACTGAAATCTTTAAATTCTACGCCTTTAAATTGATATGGTTGAAAATTATGGTAATTACTTCTGAGAATTGTTTTGATTTCTGTGTACACCGCATTGGAAAACTTAGCGAGTACGTATCATAATTGTAATCTATGGGTATCGGTTGTTATGTACTATTATGGATTTTACTTACGACAATACTCTAGGTTTCTCCATAGTGTTTTACACTCAGTTCATAGCTAATATCTGTAGTAATTTAACACGAAATCATTAAAACAAACCGTGTGTATTTTTCATCAAATTGTTATTGACGTTTACAGAAAGTGATGGAAGAATTATTACGGATTTCACAAATGCAGAATCTTCTGCGACTATGCGAGATGGCGTTATTTCGTTCTTATTAGGAAGAAAGAGAAAACAATTAAACTCGGTGCAATTAATGTCAGTAAAAAGGAACACAAAGATTGACACAGTGCAGGGTGTTGCCAAACATACCCAAAATTGAAATGTCATGTAATCTATTAGCGAAACAAATGTAAGAAGCTAATCTGAAACATTTCGTGACAAAAAACCTACCTTACCTACCATAAATACCACTTGCTCACGCAGTATCAATACCTCAGACATACAACCAACATAATTGCAATACTACAAAATTCTGTGCACAAAATAAAATTAACTGTGGATTTCACCGGTAGATGGCAGGCATAGTCCTGAATCAAGCACCGCAAAGCTTTTCAGCGATCAAAACGTGTTAGTATAAAAATATTTTTATTTGAATAATTAGATAGCTTAAATAATTTATAATATAATTCCAGTTTCGCAAAGTTTTGCAAAGTGCCTTATTTTTGGAGTAGCCAGGTACTTATAAATGAACACTTTCGGCGTTATTAGTTTTTCTATAATTATGCATTACAGAATTAGAAAGTCTACAAATGGATATTTTGTATATTTAAAAGTCAGTAAATATACAAAATATCCATTTGTAGACTGAACGACTTACAGGGTGATAAAAAAATTCTATGGAAGCCTATAGTTTATTAAGAAATGCTCATTTCTTGTATGCTTAGATTGAATGTGATAAAAATAGGTAGGTACAAGTCATTCATTGATACAATACTGTCCCACCATTTTTAACTCCCGACGCAAAAAGAGGGATGTAATAAGTTTGACTGTTTGACCGCTATGTGTGTCTGTCTGTGGCACCGTAGCTCATATACGGGCGAACCGATTTGAATGTGGTTTTTTTTAATTTGAAAGCAGATGGTTCTTAGACACGTTTTATCAAAATCGGTTAAGCCGTTTGAAGATTATCAGCTCTTTTCTAGTTGATGAATGTATGTCAGCGTCTTCCACAGGTTTGATAGATTTGAAATTTGATATTCTGTTACTTCACAATTACTAGAACATATTAACGTTGAACTGATGCTGCAGCATCATCTGGAGTTTGTAGGATACCCAACTCCCTTACCAACTTACAGCACAGCTGGTATCGTGTTTGGGCTCATTGGAATAGGTTATGGTTAGGTGGTGAAAAGGGTCTAGTGATGGAGTAGGAAAGAGAAATAAGGAAATACTTGTGTCTGGGGTATT
Source organism: Agrochola lota (assembly GCA_947364205.1). Taxonomy (NCBI): domain Eukaryota; kingdom Metazoa; phylum Arthropoda; class Insecta; order Lepidoptera; family Noctuidae; genus Agrochola; species Agrochola lota. The sequence goes on along the minus strand of OX376223.1, from coordinate 6,421,177 downwards.
TTTTAATTTTAATGTAATTTCACTTGTGTGTGATGTCTACGATGTTTTTCGTAGCAGTCTACGAGAACAGCGGCGTAGCATTTCTTTATATCGTCATAGGGCTGTCTTCTTTCTTATATCTATGGGCTGTCCATTTTCATTGACCTTAGTCGGAAATTAAGGTGCAGTATGACATCGTTACTTAGGACTTAGGTCCGGTTGACTGCACGTAAGTAATAACACTTGATCTAAGAAAACGGTTATGTATTATAATACCTAAATTTAATCTAACTATTTTCAAGATAACTACGGTCACAAGACCTACCGTTTAAAATACCTAAAGATCGTTTTACCGATTTTTGTAATAACTAATGAACGAAATCCATAAAGGAGAATTCATCTACGGTTTATTCAACTACAATTAATTCACCTAAGGTTGATTAAACTGACGGACGATTCACCTACTATTGATTTATCTGTGGTCTTGTGTTAGATTTACTGGTGATTTTGTATGGGTTCCCTCTATCTGGCAGAATCTCGATGCTCCGAAATTTATTTGGCACAACACACTTGGCATAATCTTCTTTAATTAAACGAATATTTTAAAGGCATAAAAAATACTTAATATAATTATTGTTTGGCCGAACTTTTATAAGTCCGAATTTACAATGGCATACTTGTAGGATGGCGGAATTTTATTGGGAATAATTTTATCAGGCATATTGCCATTTCTATAAAATTAAAATACTGTCCTAAAAAGTCAATATGTTGTGCTACAAAAGTTAGTGACAGAAACGAATCGCTGCAACACCGACTCCACGTAGTCTTGTCTGCCCTTTTTGTTGGGAAATCATCAAATGACTTCTCCAGCTCTGGGCAGAGCGAGAGGGTGTGTCAGACTTTTTCTGACTAAAACCCATCCATGTTCCTTCCGTTGCCTGTGTGCCGGGGCCACGATATTCCTTTTGGAGAAACCCGCAACCCCAGCAGGCATTGGTCTTTCGACCCCGTCAGTTGGTGCTGACATCTCTTTGAGGCGCGCGTGGAACATAACGCGCCGTCGACACGGGCCTGGTCCTTATCGGACGGCGAGCTGCCCATTGCTCACCGTCCGCAAGCCCGCGCCTACGGTGGCCGGAAGTCGGCTTTCGACTCCCGACGCCCGACGCGTCTCCTGCGGCGACTAAGGCCGCGAGGGCGTGCAGCTTGGATCTCCCTCGCGCGCTCTGTCTCCTCCTTCGCGAACATAACTGCTTCGCAGAAGGAGGTGACGGCCCTACCCCTAGAGTATAATTTAAGCCCGCGTGGGATTCCGGAGCCCCGCAGCGCCGGAGCTGTGGCAGAAACCATGCCTGCTGTATGTTGCATGCTCGCTTGCTTGCTGCATGCATGGCGTATGCTTGTTTGCATGTTTGTTGACATTGTAACTAGCCACAACTTTAGAAATCAATCCAGCGCTCAGTATTAATAAACTGTAGGCGAGTCGTCCATTAGGTATTTAATACATAGTTGAAATATCCAATATCTTAAAAAATCATTAGATTAATCGTTCGTTAGTGCGATTAATTTTAGTTTAATCAACATTAAGTAAGTTAAACAGTAGTTGAGTCGACCAATATGCATTATGAACATATGTGAATCAACCGTAGTAATCTTGAAAATAGTTAGAATAAACTTAGGTATTATAATATGTAACCAAGAAAACCACCCCAAATACTATGAAATAAAGGCAAAATGAAATTGTTACCATGGACGTGTGGTTGACTGTATCTATGGATACCTAGATCACATAATTAATCATGTGTGGGAATTTTATAAGAGGCGGTTAGATAGAGGAGCAGAATATAAGTACTTACATAGGTCTTTGTCAGTATTTGAGGTATTTTATGTAAGTATGTACCATCAAAGAAGTTTATAACTAACCATTTCAAAACAAAATCCCGTGAACACGATGACCACATCTGTTACCGACCTGGTGCTATAGCCGCCGAGCGCTGCAAGCAAGAATAGTCCTTTTTTTTTTTAGTTTGTGCAATTATCAAATAACTTCTCTCGCTCTGGGCGGAGCGGGAGGGCGTGTCAGTCGTGTCTCTTACTGACTAAAATCCACCCGTGTTCCTTCAGTTGCCTGTACGTTGCCAGGGGCCACGGTATCCCTTTCAGACTTTCCCGCGACCCCGGCAGACATCGGTCCTGCGGACCCCTTCCGTTGTGCTGACATCTCTTTGAGGCGCGCGTGGAACACAACGCGCCGTCGACCCTGGCCTGGTCCTTATCGGACGGTGAGCTACCCATTGCTCACCGTCCGCAAGCCCGCGTCTACGATGGCCGGGTATCGGCCTGTGATTCCCGACGCCCAGGGCGTCTCCCGCGGTGGCTAGGGGCGTGAGGGCGCGACATTTAACTCTCCGTCACGCGCTCCTTCGCGAGCATTACTGCTTCGCAGAAGGAGGTGACGGCTTCCGACGCCCTCTCGTTCCGTACCATGGCCTGGACTAGGTCTGGACGCGAGAGATCACTGCCGCCGATCGCCTCAACAAGGAAAGCAAGAATAGTCCTTACGGTGGTTAGATATGAACTTCTTCGATGGTACATGCACATTAAAGGTTTTATTTTATGTGCAGTGTATTACCTACGCCTACCTATCATAGATCTCTGAAGAACCAACAAAGGTACGTAAAGCCACGTGTAGACCGGCACGACGCGACTGCGCGACGCGATACTGGTAAATTGCTCTACCGTGAAGTTTTCTTAGAAATGGTTTTGTTAGAGTAGCGTCGCACCGTCGCGTTGCGCCAGTCTGCACGAGGCTTAATGGGAAGATGTAGGTATACTTAATTAATTACTACTATATGTACTAAAGTAGGTAGGTACCCGTACTGCCAATACTTTACAACCAAAAACATAAACTCCTTAGTTTCCATTTATTATCTAGATTGGCAAAGCACTTGAAATTATAAATAAAAATTTAAGTAGGTACATAAATGAGAAAAGAATACCTAAGTACTTCTTAAAACTTACCTAATAAGCCGTAGCTGAATTATTTGCCTAAACTGATTTCAAAATCAGTACAGAATTACCTACAGATTGCAATCAAAGAGGATAGCTGAAACTATGTAAATGAATCGACGGTTCAATTGCCGTGAACAATTTAATTGATAACTGTTCACACTAATAATAACTAAAATGGAACATGAACTCAATTCCCAGCGCCGTTTGCAATCACAGTTCATCAACTAAAATGTATCTGCATTGATGCAGCGCCGCCGCGACATTGGCTGGACTGGCTGCAAAAACAATTATTACCCGGAAGAACACCACCCAAAGATGTACAGCGCGGCAACCCCACTCATAGAGTCAAGTTCGCCGACTTTTTAATTTAGTTGGGTAACAACAACACAACCGTAGCGTAAGCTACAAAGTTGTAGACTCGCGTAGTAGCTACGTTGTAACGTAGCACGTCGTCCGTAGCATGCCTAACGCGTATCGATTAGTCTCCCGGAATTACCCGACGACAGACGACCGTAGCCGAACACTTCCGACTTCGGCCGAGATCTACGTCCATACATAGCGGAAGTAATGAAATGTACAGAAAGATATGAACCGGAAAAATTGTCGCTCTCTTTTTCTTCACGTCGCGTCTTATCCGGATCCCTAAAAAGGCTTCCTTTGTCGGTTTTCCCTTTCAGCACATTTCGCCTTCGGGCTGTAACGAATGGATATTTATATCAAAGATGACAGAGGAGCGACGACAATGTATTTAAATTCTAAAAGTCATTTATGTACACTTTTTGAACTCGGTAAAAACATTATCATAATAATTTAGAAGTTAGGTACCTACCTACAAACTTTTCTTTTAAAGAACCAGCTTTAAAATTAAAAATTCCCTTTCATACTTATAACAAAGACACCCTATTATAACTGCGAAAGCTACCCAAGTTCTTTAATGGAAAAGCGTCATTAAAGTTGTAGTTAATTGGCTGTATGGTGAGAGCCTAGTCGGGATGTCGCCGGGAAGTTCCCGTCGCGTAACGACCGCGGTCGGCAAGGGCTGGAGGCGATTTAACGTATTGTAATGTGAGTTTATACGACGTTCCTCCCCCTGCCTCGGCCCGACGCCTTGTAGCTAATACCATAGCTCAATGATAGTCGCCAGTTCACGCACGCTGAGGACCGGCCGGCATCGATTTAAAGAATTTAAAATTTTGAACTTTCATTATTCGAATCGAAAACGAACCTTCTGTTTACAGACGAGCGAAGGGCGGGGATGGGGTGGCGCACCCCAAATACGTACCATGTTATTTATGGTATATTTTGACGTGCTCGCTCGCTGCTAACTTCAAGTCGCGTAGGATAATGGGGTGATGGATAGTGTTATCGGTCGCTATTCATGGTGTTCCGCGTTCAACTCGTGCATTTATTATTACAGTGTATCGTGGAAAACCCCATATTAAACTTGAAATTGTGGTGAACAGTGTTCTTTCAGTGATTTTGTTGGTTGTAGCGGTTAGCGACCGGCATTTCTCTCAATGCGGATTTTACAACTGGATAAGCGGAAACTATTGGCATACATACAATTTCCTATTACTTAGTTTTTGAGTAAAATTGTGGTGGTATTGCGGCTAAAGTGTGGTGAAGTTAAATTATTTTTCTAATCAAAAATATTGAACATTATCATAGAAGTCATTAAGGTAAGTTTTAACCTAGTCTACAAAAAAAGCTACGGGTATATTTAGAAAGTATTCATCTAAAGTATAAATTGACTCTTTAATTTTTATATAAAACAATCAATTCATGAATATATGAATAGCTTTTAGATTAAAATGATTAATTATGTGTTTGTTTACTATTTCAAGTACCCTAGTAATGGTAAAAATTCTATGGTAGTTCGTAGAGGTAAACACGGAATTTTCTGCGAACTGAGTATAGCGCCATCTCTGGGTAGGATTATTCAACTAGCGTTTGTTCGCGTTCCTGCCGTCATTAGTGGCGCCAAAGTGTCAGCCGGCGACACGCCTGCAGTCACGCGGCGTTGACGCGCGTCGCAACATGTTTGCGTGGGTGTAGATCGCATCGCGATAAACAATTTATGTGTTTTCCTCCTTATCAACTAATCAAAGTAGTGTACACAAGTTATCTTGCGTGTTGCTAGTACAAGATAATTGGATCTACGAATGTTTACAAAAGTGTGTATTGTGGAGTTCTTGTTAGTGTTTCGTATGTGTGAGTGTTTTGTTATTGCCGATACCGAGGGCAGGATTTTGGCCGTGCAGTGAAGGTCTAGGGCCGGCATGAGGAAAATAAACGGTGAGGACACGAATATTCAGGATTCTTTCAAGCATGCCAGCAGCGTATGAGCTCAAACAACTAGTTAATAAACACAGATAAGAGGCATGTGAAAATGTCACCGGGTTGCGTCCAACGATAACGATAAAGTACTAGATCAAAGTAAAACACAGTTCATGTTAATTGAATATTCAGAACTTATATGAAATTATAAATTTTTAAGTTTATCGCAGAAGATTGTCGTTCGTAGCCATTATGTCAAGAACATGGGGTGCTTGTAATTTAATAGGGGACCGGTGTGCCTCCGTAATAATAATAACTGTGGGGTTCGAGCTTTTGTCCTTGAATTTATCAACTCGGACACATTAACTTCCAGATCTCTACATAGATTTAAATTATTCAGTTAGTTATGAATATAACAAGGAAGATGACTCTAACTCTGACTATGACCCCTAAGCTGACTGACCAATACATTTGCGTAACTAATTACACAAAGTATGTGGAAAGGAAAAAACTTGAAGCTATATGTAATAAAAAGTTATTAAATATCTGCCTCGAACGAAATAGAATTGCACAAGAGACGGAGGAACGACCGAAAATCATTAACCGTAGCTGATCCCATACAAATGGTCCATAGACGTAATCCGACAATGTTTGATGGGGCGGCCGGGCGGCCGTTCGATGGCCGGCAAAGCGACGAAAGCGCCGGCATTCTGTGATTCTGCCTAGACAAAAGTTGCGTACGACATCGAGATTATTAGAGATTCGAGACCTTAAAGCTTTATTTATGAATAACATAATCTTTTCTCAGATAGATTTCCAACTCCTAAAACAAGATGCTAAATATCAAGCCTTCATCGGTCAAGGTCGCAAGCACAAAGATCGTTACAAGATCATCCACCGAGGGCAAAGCCGATGATGTAATGGTTCAAAGCCTTAAAGGAAACCAATAGCATTGACAACCATTGAGCTGTTAAATTAATATTCCATACAGATACAAATTTAAATTTTCATACATAATTTACAGTTTCCATTTTGTGAACGTGACACATTGTGAGGTCTGCGTTAGACGCGCAGCGAGATTTATCGCTTAAAGATTGCGACACAGACGGCGCAGAACATCTATTTGTTTTAATAACATGCTACAACGCAGACACATTCATGTAACATGACAACTAGATGGTCCAGAGTCGATCAGACGAAGTTATAAAAGCAGTTCCTACTAATGTGATGGTTAATTAAACTGTATCCATCAAACTTTACCTGCCAATAAACAGAAATTCGGACGAAGTTAATTACATCTCCTCGACCTTACGGTAACGTGGTGCGAACATCAAACTTGCGGCCGTTTTACGAGCTCAAGGAAGGATGGAGCAGCAGGGTTCGTTGGCCGAAGCTTAGTTAATATGCTTGTACGTACCGGCACAAAATCAAATAAACAGTCGCTTTAATCTCCGGTTTATCGGCGATGCACTTGGTAGCCTTGCACTTTGTGTGTGTGAACAACTGTTCAGTCGCAGCGTCCATTACTCAGACGTTCGAGGTTGCCGACTCAATTGCAATTCATATCGATTATTTAATTTGCATTGCCTGCCAACCGTAAAAAGTGTACACTTCACTGGCATTTCCCCAGGGCTTGATTAAAGTTTTAATTCCTTTAATTGTTGAGCACTTATTTTGTTTACTTTGTATGAGCTGGGGGTTAATTTTTGAAGGTAACAAAAGCCTCGCTGTGTTGCAGCATTCCATGTAAAATTGCTATTGCGTTACGTCCTTCTTAGCGCAGATGTGAGTAATGTGAGTCTCTGTCTATTGTCTCCTGAGGGTACTTCATTCAAGTGGATTGTTTGTTATTCATTAGCTCATAAAACAATTTCTAGCAATCATACGTCTAATAACCGATAATGTCTTTATTGATTTTGCCAGTGGCTCGGAACAGCACTCCAATATTGACAATGAGCGGTAGTTTAGACGCCACTACGTGCTTTGGGAGTTGATGAAAATGGTACGTGACTCCCAGTTCATTGCTCCAGTTTTTTGCCGCTTGATCTTGTGAATGAGTTTGCAGACCTTGGCTCGAAGACAAGGATCTTAGGGGGCAGGATTTATAGCTACAAAAACACTTTACGAGAGCCCGGAAAAGCTCTGTGCATACCTACTTACTGCCTACTTATTCAGCGGAATATACGTTTTAGTGTGACAAAGGTAGAGCCGAGCCCCGGACTCGCATTATAATACAATTGGCGTTATGGCGGAACGATCATGAAACGTTGATGAGTTTGTGGGATAACGTTGTCAAAACGAGTTATCACTTTCAGCGTCATGTAAATGGTTCCATGTGAAATCAATGAGTGTAACTAGGCGCGTTAGTGCGGCGTCGACGCCGTGAATGCTGATTTTCAATAGCATCGCATTAGGAGTAGTTGTGGTGGCGCCGCGCGTGATTGCCATGTTGATTGAGATCACACGTATGTTACAAATTGTCGCTCCAATTCGCGTGTGACGGGAATACGCACTTATGCACAGAATGTTCATCGTAACCAGCTTATTAAAGGCTTCCTTTGAATTCTCGCGATTATATCGCTTTTGTACAGTTTTAATATTGTGTGTGACTCGTTAATGAAGATACCGTTATTTACATGCTCAATCTAGAGCGCAGGTAAACGAGTCTACTTGGCTCGTTTACCTCGAGAGGGTGGTGTGATATATTCAGGGCCCATTTAAATATTCCCGGGGGTGATAAGGGGAAGGGATGTGCGCCGGTTAATCAAGTAACGTGATCCATTTATCTGGAGCACTCTTGATATGATGCCGTTGAACTTTAGAATATTGTAGGCTCATTTTGGGGTTGAGATTGAAAACGAATATGAAGTTATCGGGCCAGTTTCAGCATAACCAATTACTAAACTATAGTAATTTTAAACTTGATAGCACGTAGGTATAGTTTATATCGAGGCAAGTCACATTCGCATTAGCATCTAGCTTTACTCTCACATTGTTGTTAAGGTACAAGACTTTTAATAGCTTAATTAACGAGTGGAAAGTTTCCTAACAAATGACCAGACCAGACCCAGTTACCGTGTGTCCGCAGTACTGCTACAGGTATTGAGATATTTCCTTTATTTCTTGCCGTAATTACTTACGATCCGGACGCAACGATTTCTATGCAGTCTGGTGCTTGCTCATTGACATTGAATTTATAAACTTGTCTTATTTATCAATGTTACTCATGATTTACTATTCAAGTGTCGGTTATTATTTTAAAGTTATCTGATTTATGTGGAACGGCTTGTGTAGACAATACTTTTTAAATTATTGTACTTTATTCCTTAAGAATTCTAGTAGCTGAGACACTGTAATTTTATCACAGTTTGTATATCATTTGTTTGTATGAGATTTCTTAGCAATGCAATTTTCCTCAATAAGCAGACATTTTATTGGTGATTTCTCTAGTATCTTGACGATATCGATTGAATTCCATTGATCGCATTGCAGTGAAATTGGAAACAGACGTGTACAGTGCCCCGAGTGTATGCAGCGTTCTCGCTTTTACTGCATTCGATCTATTTACGGGTTTGTGAACGTCGATAAACTTGCGGCGCGTTGAACCGAGTACCCTCAGCCTAGTGCCCAATAGATACGTCTGCTTACAAATTGACTCCTGTTACTATAATGGCTCATAGAACAATCAATGTGCCGAATTGTAATTTACCACAGCCTTCATGTTGATGATTTTGTGGTTGTTTATGTTTCTAATTATCTTTGAAGGGTGTTTTGCATCCAGCTACCAACAAAACCAATGCATTTATCTGAAAATAAACTGCACTTTTAAAAATATGAATGAGGTTTAATTATTTCCCCCTTTCAAAATTCAGGTTGCTTTCCCAAGTTCGCCTTACTCGATTTTTTATCTTCTGTGCGGAATACAAAACAGCGCATGAAACTATTTTTTTCGCAATGCAGTCAAAGTTATGGCAAACTTTATGTTAATTCAATTTGCATTAAAGGCGAAAGTTGAATGCAAATTCAGGGTACAAGTCTGCGACCAGCAGTATCGATCTTCCGCGATCCAGCGCTGATGTTGTAACTGGTTATAAAATTCACAATAAAAAAGGGCACTTAAATCTCGTGGCCAAATGGCCGCCCACATTGACCTTTACAAAATTGGAAGGTATAAACTTTTTTCGGTCCATGATCCCGATTCCCGAAGGAATGCGGCGATCGGCATCGGCGTTAAAATTAGTACGTTAATCGTTGAAACCTTAACTCTCTAACTCTATTACCAGTTTACACTGCGAGTTATCGCGTCGAATGCCTTAGCATAATGTAAGTCGTTCATCGGCCCAGGAAATGACGTCACCGCATGGCCTCACACTCGTTCTCTGCATGTCTTCTCGACCTTCACCTAAAAGCCTTAGAACAGTACTTTTGTCTCTTTTGTTCAAAGCGCTTTGATTTTAGAGCTTGTCATTGTGATTCGCGTTTTGAGGCCGAGATGCCACTTTGATATAACTGCCTACGTCTTAAAGAGATGCTGCTGTAGAATACCTGTTTACAGCTTAAAATTTGAAGGCATAAGAAGTGTAAGAACACACATTGGAATATACTTATTTCTTGATATAATGAAATCACCATGAATTATTTCTCATATTTTGTCTTATCTTCTATTTAATACAAATCTTCAATTCATTCATTCATTCCCTGACAGACAACGCACAGCCTGAATCACCGGGTCTAGAAGCATACAATTTTGCTTAAGATTTACATGTACATCGAAGGTGAGCTCTAAGGATTTTAACCTCATCTCCTAAAAGAGTTAAATAAAGATGAAACTTTATTTGAAAGTGCTCATCTAATTTACTTTTATTAAGATAAATTCTATCTACATAAATAATGAAATATTTCAAACCATCAATTCTCTCCAAACAAGACACCCACACAACACTTGAAGTTGAAATATTTAGCAGATCTTGATATGCCATTATGCTGCTTACAGCAAAAATCAATGTCACTTGGAACAAAGACGCCATAGTTCACAGTCTAGCCTAGGGCATCCTTAGGGTCATGTTCGACAAATAAATAAACATTTTGTATGACTTTCTTCGCTGATTAAGCGTAGGTCGTGAGTCACGAGGTTGTCTAAAGCCATCTTGCTACCGAGTTCACAATGCGATGTTTGGTTCCCGACTCTAACAATGTGTGTTTGGACTTTGACAAGGAAATGTCCGTTGTTAGGCGAGATTGACTTCATAATATTTCATTGAGAGACGATCGCTGCAGTCAACTTTGTCTTGTCCGACATGTTTGCAAAAATACGGCAACTGTTAAGTAGCCGTACAGGGTACTGCATAATTTTGTGTCTCTTCTCTTCGCGCTGTGTGCGGTTTTCGAATAAGTTGTTATTGACACAGTGTTGGCTGTATTCAAAGGAAGAGAAATAGGACAAGAACTTGCACTATTTGAGACGAGCGGCGAATGTGTCCTAAATATAAATGATGCAACCGATGCTGAAATTATCGTTGATATACGAATAGGGTTAGGTTATTTTCACAAGCATCTAAGCATAAAATTGCTTTGATCAAAATGCTCCTTTGTGAATTGAGATGCTGAAAATCACTTCACAATTAATGCTTTACATATTTTAATCATTATTATTTGTTGAAAAAGAAACATATCAATGTTTGAAATCAAGATAAGATCAAGCGTTCAAAAATAATGGCCCCATGAAGTAAGAGTGCAAGACTAGTAGAAACTTGTAATCCTAGGAAATATCGTTTGTTTTCTACGTAATAATACCGACTACGCGTTTACTATAACAGGTTTGGCGAGGCTTTGTTGACAAACTCACTCCTGCCAGGTGCAAGGATCGCCCACAAACCACGCTCACCATTTACCTACTAATATAAAAGTATCGAACTTTGTTGCAGTAAAGCAACTAAGTGGAGAAAGCTTGGTACATGGCCAAGCTATACACATTATATATTGAGTATTTGAACAGACTTAGGAAGTGGTTATCCTGTAAACAATGACATTGTCCGAATGACCACGTTACTGAGCAACTCTATTGGAATCAAGTTGAGTCTCATGTCTTTTAGGCAATTTTGGTATCGACATGGAATAGATAGAAGCATCAATCTGACTCTAGCCGGGGCTTCAGTCTCCACATAGATAGCGATCGCTTTAGACCGAATTTGGTCGTAAATCCATCAAGACTGCAACCCCTGAGCACCATATATGGACTGTGCATTCACGAAGAGGCTTCAGCTGGTCTTTTCGCTGATGGTATGGTATGTGTGCAGACTGCAGAAGCTGTTCATCAAACTCATATTTTTGAATAGGAAATTGGCAGGTCTGAGTTTAAAGACTCTTGTCTCCTTCATTTTAAGAGCGATATCAGTTTTACTAGCATCACCAATGACAATGACACCGGCATGTTTTAAAGGCAATCGAATAATAGAGGCGCTAATTTTGATACGCACCTCGTCTCCTATTGTCCAAAATTTGTATCACAGCATTTGTAACTAGCAGACTGAACGCGATTCGCTTGTCCGTGTAATTGCTTACCGCACCATGTCTGTCGCACGCGGGCGAATTTTGTATCATGTACTATTATTAAATTACCATAGTAACGCCATGATAGTATAGTAATGAGATACAATATTATAATTGGTGGGACATGTTGCCTACGTGATCCGCTAGGACCGATTACTGACCAGCAACAACCGGTTGGAAAAGTGACTCCAATCATAAAAAGAACCTTTGGGAGAGGTGAAAAGTGATTGCTTAAGGTCTCTATGTTACGAAGCTGACAACTGCCACGAAGTAGAAAAATAAAGGGAGACTAGACAAATCTGTAACCAATTGTTTGTATATGGAGGACTCCTTCGGCACCAGGTCCGACGTTTCAATGATAATGAGGGAGAGCTAGCTTGTCATGTTTATTTCAAACGACAGCCCACGTGGTACCGAGCGGGACGGTGGGAATCGCGACACAGCCTCACTCACATACCCGTACTATTCTTCACTATACAACTCCACAAATCCATTGTTTTGCTATCTTAATAACCTATGGATGCTTACATTATTAATGGCGGCATTTCGAAGCCATGTTCCTCGTTTCGTAACATTATAATCTTAGAACTTTACCGGAAAGTCTATTCTGAAGATCTGAGGATTAAATCGTTGTGTATTTTATGTGAAGAAAGTTTATGAAGATGCAATATTACTCAACGATGTGTCGAATAAACTTGTCTAATTAGTGTTATTCGAGTAAAAATAGGTTGAATAACACATTCGGCACTGGTAGTTAATCTCATTTAATCTACACGTCATTCGTTTAAAGAGCGTTCTTTAAATTAGATGTTTTTCGATGTGTTGTAATCGCTATAATTAGTTGTGAACTAATTCAGAATGATCGATATTGATCTTGCTCAATATCTGGATGTTTGAAAGACTACTGGCAAGTAGCAACATCCAGTTTTTTTTTTTTTATCAGGATTATGCTTAGATAACCTACATGCCTGACTGGTTCGGTGTTGTGACATTCTAATTCCTACCTGTTGATTGTCGAATTCCGAAACATTTCAAATATATTTAAAGTATTTTGTTCTATTAAATTAATTACAAACTATGTACGGCATGGCGTTTTCCCAGCGTCTTGAGTTAATCTCCATTAACATTTTTTAAACTTCGGAAGGGTCTGAAGGGACCAAAGCGGAGTCATTCAAAGTACAAGTCAATGAGACAATGGTATGCCCTACGGTTCAAGATCACGACCGCGCAGGGCACGGTGGCGCGCCGTCATCGCTGTCTTACGTAAAGGCACAGGAAACTTTACATTCAGCCTGTTATGAAAGTTCGCGTAGGAGCCACTTGATAGGCTCTATATCTGCTTACCTTTGTTGTTTTATTTGCGGGGCACAGATAGTTAAGGATTTTCACATAAATTCTGTAAGTAGTCGTCCTGTTCCTTATTGTATTTTTGAAAATAACTGACTACAAACGAATACCCACTTTACTTAAAAGATTTAAGCACGTAGTAGAAAATGCTACGAAATTACGGTCCGACACTTCCCTGGACAAGAAATGTGATAAATTATGTAGGTACTTTTAATCACACGGTAAATCATTGTAAGTACTAACTTTCTTGAAAAGGGTCTCTTAAAACTGTAATAACAAAGTTTAACCAAGTTGATACAACAAGTACCTACTGATAAGTTATCAACAGCTACACTGTCTACAGACTTATCTCATGGTACTCGAAAAAGGTTAAGTGCTAAAAGTTTGACCGGCCAAAAGAAGTGTTGCGTCATTTCAATGTCCCTTCCGAATAAAAGAAATCGAAAGTACCGAGATCGAACTGTATCGATTTAACGATACAATAATAATGAGAAAAAAAAACAATGGATTCTAGTTACAACGATGCCATCCGGTCGCTGAAAGAGCTGTTTCTAAATAGATTATCATGACCGACAACGAATGTCATCGGGGCCTAACAAGAAGCGTCAAAAGTGACATTAAATAATTTTGATACGGATTACGGCACAGGTAACAACGCTCCGTGAAAGTACTTCCGAGGACAGCTTGGATAAGAACATTGGAACGAAAACAATAATGTTTTATAAGCACTTTGTAATAAATAATGGTCAAAGAAATTCGGAAAATGGCTCGGAAAATCCGTGGCAGAGTAGAATGGAAGAAAACATTAAATATTCGTCTTTGAAGAGCTGTGATTCCGTGAAGTTCAGAAGGCTGTCAATACAATGTAACACGTCATTATCGCTCACAGAGACTTGTTAAATTGAATGTTCCCGAGGTTTTACAGCCGGATGCAATTTGCACTTTTATCCGTATCTGTACGTGTAAGTTGTCACTTTCGAGTCGTGACTCTTGCCTCCATCTAATGCTAGGGTCACTTTGCTGTCATAAATCTCGAATAGTTAGCATTTAATATCCTCGCACCCGTGTCTTAAGGTACAAATCGTATCGTTAGCATTACTTGCGGTTCCGTTACTTGATGTATTGTGCAAGTGCTCTAATTAATAGCAATCTGTGAATGTTCACATCAATACTCATGTTGCTGATGTAATGTTTAGTGTGCTTGTGTTTGTGGACCCGTGTGTAAAATAGTAAGTGTGTTGTACTTGTGATATGATCTAATTTATTGAAAAACCACTTGTGAAATGATAATGAATGTTATTTTGAAGTTGAATAGTGTTTTTTTTAATTTAAGAAATATTGAGGACGTAACGTAAGACCTGCTCTCGTCTCGAGTTTGATTAGTTTTTAGGAATTTCAATATCCTTGATAATGTAATTGGTATTGAAAGTAAAACACCGAATTCAATCAATTTAATTAAACAAATCAGTACTTTTCTAGCATTACAATTCAAAAGACCTTGACAATTCAAAAGTGCCTGTAATTGGTTTATTTGAAATAAATGCTTTGAGTTTGAGTTATTGAGTTTAAGTTCTAAATAAATAAGTTTCAGACGTTCGCTGTGACGGTGTTTATGTTTTACATGATTTATCTTTAAAAACTGATTTGTTCGCAGTCAAAAAGTTGTAACGAGCAATTTCGGTCACGTTTTTATCGACGATGTTTGTCCCCAGAACGCCAAGTTATAAAACTTTCTTAATCAGTACTTTCTTTGCTCGGAGTGCGAAATAAGAGTTTTCCATAAATAATTTTCATCCAAATTCTATCTTTGACTTCGTAATCATTTCCTCGCCATTATAATGTGACACCAATTCGCCGGAAATAAGGTTCGATATCCCGACGAGGGACAGTTGAAATTCGTAAAGTACTTAATGTTTTCAATTCCGTATAATCGGTTTAGAATTTCCGGAGTTCCGCGTCAGTAATTGGATTGGACGAAGTTGGCCGCTCTTGGGGTGAATTTTTCAACGGTTTTAACCGCAAAGCTTACTTAGGAATCAATGGTAGACAGATTGCGCCTAATCAGTATTTGTATTTATTCCATTTCCATTAAAATTCAGGGAGCAGTGGTAGAACTGCCACGACTTCCGAGTTGTTGGTTGTAGTTTCGAACCCAGTCAGGCACTTTACTTTACTTTTTTTTTAAATGATGAAGTGAAGGAAAATATCGTAAAAAAACCGTCCTAGAACCGAAAATTCAAAAACATGAATATCCAACCCGCACTGGGCCCGCGTGGTGGATTGCGACCCACTCCTTCTCATAGAGAGGAGGCCTGTGTCGCAGCAGTGGGATAATTGTAGGTTGATTGTGCTTATGCATTCGTTTCAAATAGCTGGTTGGCTTCACTGCTGCACTGTACTCAAAGGCGGCGGCTATATATGAGATATCGCAGATAAAGCGGACAAATGAAGTTTACTTGTTCAGAAGACTCATGTCTCTTTTCTCCTAAAACTCGTTTTCATTGTCTATCATTGCAGTTTGTTAGCGATTATTCCTTCAAAGTTTATTTGTTCAGTTGTTGAGAACAAAAAATAATATTTTTTATAAAATAATGACTGATGAGTTAAGCCAAGAAAACTGCTACAAATTGATCAGAAAAAACATGAAAATGCTGGCCATGGTGACATCATGTCATCTTCTATGGACTGTATTCCAGACAGCAGCGAAAAACTATAAGTAATTCGCTTTTAATCGAACTCTATTTTGCCTAAAACATGTTTTACATAAAAGATTTTAATTAACGGGAAGATGTATAGAATATGTCGCGTGACTTTTACTGAACAAGCAGTCGGCAAAGAAATATCTCGTACAAGTATTATTGCCGGTTCCCAAGCAAAGAGTGTGTATTAGACTCGTTCAATACACATTCACGGTTCAACACCGTCATATTTCTCGACAGACGACGCTTTTTTATAAACTCGCACCCACTTTGCACAACTTTTAATATTGTAGGGGGAGCAGATGTTGAAAACCTTTTACCTATTCCGGCTCGCTCACACATCACAAGGGTAGGCCTTAATGTGCACGTCGCGACGCGTTGCACGACAAAATGTTGAGAGCACTTCAAATAAACGTTTAAGAGGAACGTTTTTCTTGATTTCTTCTCACCTATACGATTAGTTGGGAAGGTCGACATAAAAGAGTCTGACGTGGTGACAAATGAAACTAAATACTTCTAGTAGGTTTTGATTTGAGTCACCCACAAGCAGCGTTTTTTGTATTTATTTACGAAGACCATACGAAGTGGCCTAAGTGCGATAGTGGCGCCCTCATTTTTTCCAAACTTTTTTTTGCCAAGGTGTATAATCGCATTTCTGGATTTTACTAGTTTTAAGTGTTGGAACTGTTGGGATTAATATGACAAAGAACAAAGAGCCCAGAAAGGAAAGCAAAGTAGAAGATACAGTCTCTGAAGACGAATTTGGACGCTGCGTCTTCATAGTTCATCCCTTAGACGCATAAAATTGTCTTGAAAGATTAAAATCAAAAGAAAACCTAGGCTTCAAATCTTTCGAAATGAAAAGACTGCATGGTGTAGATAATCTCGTGTCCCCGATACACATTCTTGTTTCGCTAAATGTGCTTGAACCGCGGCTCACGACCTTTAGCTTGACATTCAGCACCTTACCCGCTCAGTTTATAGGCTCTTAACATTGACAATGGTCTATAGAATAGTATAGAATCTAAACTATGCCTCTGAAATAGGACTGGGACCGAGTGGTTTATGGGTGCTTACTAATGTAAAATGTATGCTCAACTAACTATCTTGTCAGATATGAATTGTAAAGTAAGAGGCCGTTCCGAAATTGCATGTAAAAGTACTTTGTCCTTAAGAAGTATGTCAGTTTAAAGTCGCTATATCATTTTAGTCCATTCTTTTAATTGCTTAGAAACAAAGTATTAAGTAGTCCAGGATTCTTGGAAGCTTCCAAAACATTGGCCAAACCAAACTAAGTTTAATCCAAAAACTTACTGCTCCTAACAAATATTCTATCATTGAAGAATGTTTGGGTCTAGTCACTGCTCCTAGTGAGACACTTCACACTCGCGAAGATATTGTTATCGATTGGTCGGAGGAAGCGGAAACGTCGCGAGAAATGCCCAGGGAGTCGTTTGCGGCTGTCGTTCGTTCAACTCGCGACACTTTGTTGCGACGTGGTGTGTGATCATGTCCTTATTTGTCTGTGTGAGGTTTAGTATTTGAATAGAAATTGTAGCGTAGCTTATGCTTTGAAGGGTGTGCTACTTCATACTAGCAATAGAAGGCATAGGAGATAACCTCGAGTAATCAGTAACAGAACCAGCCGCCAGTAACCTAAGTAAGTCTTAAAGACTATCTACCTATCAGTACTCCTTAGTTCGAAACTATAAACTCATCATCACATTAAGGCTGGATTTAGTGTTACGCTGACGTTGGTCGCGTACCGTCGGTCACACGTATCGAGACGCTGGCCATAAATGGACGTGTGTAGTGAAGCACCGACGGTCAGCGAGCGCGAGTCCATATAAATCTGTACTCGACCGATGCAGTCAGCGCTGAACGTCAGTCGAGCACTAAATCCAGCCTAAGTTTTAGCCAGCCAGAAGCGTCTTGAAACATACACACCTAAACTCAATAGAAGTTGACTTCGTCTGTTCGAGGCTATTATAAATTTATACTTACTTAATTTGCAGGAGGAGATAATAACGCCTACTGCAAAGTCTGGAAAGTTTTGACGTAACACGACCCTTTTACACAGATCCATATTCTAGGCCGTCTTACCTCTTGGCGACCCCTCATGAGCTGCTTCAAACCTTTTGAAATATTACCACGTAATTATAGTCGGTGATAGCCTTCAAGGGGGATTGTACAAGACTCCCGGTAGCACGTTTGAAATATTTAGAAGTATCCCAACTTAATTAGGTCGGGTACTTTTGCAGAGGCAGAGAATTTATGACTGGAGGGGAATGTCGTCAGGCGAAAGGCATGACCGATACAACCCGGCCGAATCGAGTGCGGGGTGTAATGTATGTAAGGGCTCAGCAATAAGCGTTCTCCCTTCTTGACCGGATTGAATTAGTGGCGCCATGCCGTCTAGTGCTGACCGCACCTGCGTATCGATTTTTGGGACTCCCCATGTGAATTCGTGTAATTACAATTGAACGAACACGCGAGCGTTTCAAATTCGTGCGAATGAAATTTAATGAATATGAACAAGGGCAAGTGTAAGTAGTGTTATGTTAATTGTTGGAGATATCAGTAGGGTTCGACTAAGTTACAGTTATTCCACTTGATACAGCTTTCTTATGATGCAGCTAAATTTAAGTATTTTCCTTTTATTATACCCCGAGTAGAGAGTTGAATAGGTACTTCTCAGAATATCCTACTTTTAATTAAGTAGGTACCAGCGGTCTTGAAGTGACTGGACATTTTCCTTTCCCTAATTTATTGCCACTAAAATTAGTCGTCTTAAATCTAATTTAACTAGACGTACTATAAAGTCAAGCTGAAATATGTATATGT
The DNA here is from genome assembly GCA_947364205.1 of Agrochola lota. NCBI lineage: Eukaryota > Metazoa > Arthropoda > Insecta > Lepidoptera > Noctuidae > Agrochola > Agrochola lota. The sequence continues at coordinate 6,402,470 of OX376223.1, read as the reverse complement.
AAAACGTTGAAAAAACATGTAATTTGTATGCGTTGACCCCAGGAAATGTAGAAACGTTCAGTCAGGTCAATTTATCGACATCGTATAGATGTTTCCCAGCACTAATAGGAGCAAATGTCCTCTGGTCTGAGTTATACAGTCTTGAGCGACGGGTGCCCGGCGGCGCGGGCTATTTCCCCTTTGATCCACTCGACTATGGCTGCGGCTTCTATTCGTTTTATCGAATACTTTCCTCCCCTTTTTACTCGACTGCCAAGAAGGGTTGTTTTTGTTAGTCGCGTCTATAGAGGTATAGATATAGACTAAAGCGTCGTGCTGACCGGCGCGACGAGCCTCTAACAAAACAATTTCTAAGAAAGAACAATTACCGGGGTCGTGTTGCGCGATAAGTCGTGCTAGTATGCACGAGCCTTAATGCACTGATAAATGGATGAAAAATGTAATACGAGTTGTATACCTAATACCCTAGATTGTAACTGTGATTGACACTATTGAGTAAAGCCTCCTTCTCGTACCGACAAGGATCAGTCAAACTCAAAAGTATAATAATATTTACAACACACTTGCTCGCGTAGACAGGCGCGACGACGCGACATCGGTAGAACAATTTCCGTGAAGTTTTAATAGAAATTGTTCCACCAGAGTAGGTACAGTAAAATAGCTTTTATTGCCGTTTTTAGGTACTTTGCATTCCCGCATTCGTATTTTTTTCAAATGTATTTTCAGCGATAGGTAAGTAGATAATCACTCTTCGATGATTATTTTCGCGACCAATTTCGATGATTATTTTCGAGGATTGACCTACTACAACTACCTACAAGATGTAAAGCTAAGTCCTGAGAAACACCCGTTTATGTTTAAAGCTTGTACTTTAACTTGAACAAAATGTTAAGTGGTCACCCTGATGAAACCGGTTCTGCAAATATTGAGCGGAATCTCACATTTTTGTAGTTGGCAAGACCCATCCTCCGAGCCAATATGGACGTCAAATATCAACTGGATAATTGACAAGTTCTCGACATTTTAAGCCCTTAGGATTGGCCTTTGGCAAGCGATTAGGCGGCGTTGTTAAAACCTGTCAGAGAGTATGGTTTTCACGAAAATAAAATGTCTGTTTACGGTGCAGGGATACAAAATCCGGATGACTGTCAAAGAAAAGGTAAATGTTATGACACCAGCGAAATATTCTGATCTTTTGAATTGGAGAATGGTTTGTTCCACGTGAAACATAGTTAAATCATTTATTTCAATTAAGCTCATAAAAGGCATTTTTGAACGTCAAAATTTACAAGATAATACAATAATTAATTCTAGGTTGGTTCCAAAATTTAGTTTCGTATGGAGAAGAATGGGCAAGAAACTTAATAGTTACTCTTTTAAAATGTTTTATAATATTTTGTATTAAGTTTATAATTATATTGAAGACGATGTACCTACCTAGAATAGAATTACTATAACAAAGTAGGTAAAAAAAATATTAACGTTAAACTAACAGATAAATTAATTATGTGATAGATACATGGTGCTCACTGGTCATTTGAACATACAAGTAATGTAAGAGTAGGCGATTTTCCTAAAATAACTCTTTTTAACACCGCCGAAGACAAAGTTACTTTTATTTTCTGGAGAGGCCAGAGAAGTATGACAATAGAATAGGTATGCCAGTATGCCTTATTCAACGCCTTCACTAGGCTAAGGTATCCAAATGTTTACTTATCTGTTCATACGTTCAGTCCTTGTTGGCGATAGGTGTTTTTCATCGAGAGTTATTGATCAGACTCTCACGAAAGCTGGAGTTTTTACTATAGTTTGACCGAGACCGCTGTACCAAAATTTAGGAATGCGCGGCGAGGCGGGGGGCAGCGTTGACGAATGAGCGGCAGGACGCCGTGAGCGTTGCACATACCTAAGGCAGGCTACTGCGGTCTCGGTCAAACTATATCCGAGTATATCAATTCACAGGTTTTAGAAGCTCATCCGTGACCACAAGCGTGGAGGTTACGAGGCGAAACATGTTTATAGACATAATAACATAAAATCACGCCTGTATCCCCAAAGGGTTTGACAGAGCCCTAATTGAAGTTGTCCTTTGTGTTTGAACTAATTATGTTTGATGAGTAACATAAGCAGGAGTATTCTGATTAGGTATATTTTTGCAAAATTATTGAAAAGATTTCTTATTGGTAACATTTAGCGGCTAAACAGCTTGACGCTAAATAAATATTTTGAGACATTGTTCAACGCTCAGCTTAGCGCCGAGAGTTGAAAATCAAACAATGCAATAATAAATAAATGCTTCTATTCAGGCATTCATTTACTTAGATGTTTCGAAGTGTTAGTAAAAGTAAGTTTTAATCCAAATAAATACAGATAACATCAAACAATGCCTAATCTAGATAAATAAAAAATATAGCGGTGTAAAAAAACGTAGACAACAATCGAATTTATTTTTAATGTCTGGGAACTCTTTTGTGTATAAAAAAAAACCGTTTGAAAAGTAAAACGACGAAAAAAATTACCCAAGTTAGAGTCTAACTCCCGCACGACGCATTCCGTATCACCAAAAAATATTGAACATTATAATTAATCTTTTTTTAAAGTTTCTTGTCCCCCTTAATTTTTAACTTTATATTGTTTTTATTAAGTTGTTGCAGTTGTTATAGCGAACATAGTGGTACAAACTCTGTGAAAATTTCAGGCTCTTCTTCTTTTCGATAGTGACTAATGTCAGAGTTTTAAAGCGGCCCATTGGCCTCTGACTTGGCTTCACATGCCGTCAAAAAATATCTCTCAGGCGGGAAAGTCCGAAAGGGATACCGTGGCCCCTGGTAACGTACAGGCAACTGAAGGAACACGGGTGGGTTTTAGTCAGTAAGAGTCTGACACGCCCGAGAAGTTATTTGATAATTTACCACCCAAAAAAAAAAGGCATGCCGATTTCCTCACGATGTTTTCCTTCACCGTTTTTGAAGCAATTTCAAGTGTCTACCTATACCTATTTCAAAAGATACAGCCCTGTGACAGACGGAGAGTGGAGCCTTGGTAGGGTGGTCCCGTTGGCACCCTTTGGGTACCTACGGAACCCTAAAAAGTAGTTTGAAAAGTAAAACGACGGAAAAAAACAGCACGCGTTCACTTTCAAACAATGGTTGTAGCACACTGCACAGTATTTGCTATAGGATTAGTGTGTTTGTGTTTCTCATGCGATTCAGTCGGTCAACCCGTGCGTCTGAGCCTTTAAACATTGTACCAGTTTCATAGTTAGAAAAAGGAGTCAAAGAGAAAAACTGTCTTTATGTTAACACAGATGAATCACCACTAAAGTAACTTTTGCCGCCCGCAGTCTAACGGTTCATCCTTAATAATCCATTTTTATTCAAAAAGCTATCAAGTTTTTATTAGAACTGTACGGATCGCAACGGTTTTGAATGTCTTTTTTTAAGCTCCATTTTTAATAAATTATTTATAAATAAATTTTACTCGTTTGGCCAGAAAAAGTGGATAGATAACATATTTGCATGTTTAATGATGACCTTTATCATTGCCTTTTTTTTTTCGCACTTTTTTCTGACACTGACCGTTTGACCCAGTGACTAGTCAGATTATTTGATAAATTTCAGCCAATTTTTTTTTTTTATAATGTGTTTCCGCAAAGTCACGCCTGAGTCAATCAACTACATTCCAGCCAGCCTATTTGAAGACTTGTGCAGACCAGCGCGACTTGTCGCGCGACGCGACGCCGGTTATTGTTATACCGTACAGTTTTCTTAGAAATTGCATTGTTTGAGTCGCGCTGGTCTGCACAAGCCTTAATTCTGTAAAAATCTCACCGTGATGATTTAGGTGAAGTGAGCTGTAAATAGCGTCAATCCCTAGCATCAGATAAAATGACACCTGACTTCACCTAAGTTTTCTTGATGAGAATTTTACAAAATAGACCAGCTGAAGTTTATTTACGGCAAACAGGCGCGACGCGTCACCGATAGAACAATTTCCGAGAAGTTTTCATAGAAATTGTTCCACCAAAGACTCGTCGCGCTGTTGCGTGGCGCCTGTCTGCGGAAGCCTTTACGATTGGCAGGTGTTTCAAGTCTCTCATGTCTCTTCATCACATACTCATTACAAACTGCGTGCTCATTCCTCACACGACGTCTTATTAATGGGCGACAACATTATCCTCAGCATCTTGCAGACACCGGTACTTGTTTGACACGATCGGTATCTCCTGATACCTGCATCTAGTTGTTGGCGCATTTGTATGTAGCACATCTGAACGAGTGGTGAAGGCTCATTTGTTTGGTTACTTACCAGTTTTGAATGTTATGGAAATTGGTTAGTTTTATACCTGTCTTGAAAAAGATTACCACGATATTCATTGAGTTTGTACCACAAATAGCTAACGTTTACCTACCGCTAAACGTATTTAAAACTTCGTTCTGTTTCTGTCAATCTTTTGAAGATGACAAAAACGGTATTATGTTATAATTATGTTTAGCGCTGAACGTTAGTAACTTGTGGTGCAAGCGGACCTAACTCCCAATCTTAAAGATCTTTTTGTTCGAAGTTTGAATAATTTTGGAACAATTTGGACTTAAAGCAATAAACAAAAATAATCGTCGAATGCATTGAACCTAAAGTCGGTTAAAAAGAGCACAAGCCAAATGTTGCCAATAATAATAATAATTAAGATGATGATACTTGACTGCTTGTTACCTAATGCATTGAGTTGACTCATTACAAATTATTGGTACAGACTTCGTTTTAACCATTATTTAGTGCACCTGTTGTTGATACTTCCCCGAATGTTTCTGTCAACCCTTAATAATTATTGTCATCGAAATCAATGTCATCTGTCAGGGAGGCCATATTATTTTTTGCACATTGCGTGTCCACCGATTGGTCCACCTGTGTTTGATTCGTTGTTGTTTTTTTTCCGAAAATTTTGCAATTAGCGCTATCTACATTTTTTTTTTAAAGATGTTGTTGATGAAAGCATCGGTTGTGCAGTTTGTAAATATTCCTTGATGCCAGTGTAAAGGCACGCAACATATTTTTTTGAGACAAAGATTCGAAGAGCAATTCAGAACACGATCGTGCAATATATGTGCCGTGTGTTATGTTTGGGTCTAGTTCTTCAGGCGTTCTTTTCAATTAATAATGCTATTATCTTATCAATGAACGATTGTGGGCCGTCCTTTGTAATCTGAAATTCCATCTTCAACCGTAGGTACTCTTTTGCAGAGGATCACACCGCAGAACATGTTTAATTCAGAGTATGCAAAATTAATTACACAGACTTAACTCAAATAACTTTCTCTGAGTTTCTATAGTTCATTGTTAGCGCCAAAAAGCTTATTTTCCGCCTCCTAGGCTTTATTCTCTTCAAGATATTTTAGTAGGACGTGAAACAAAGCGCGGACTACTAATGTGAGTATTATGTAGATGCCTCAGTGCGTTCATTTGGAAGACTTGCTGTAATTTCTGGTTTTAGTCAATATCACACTTTCATATCTTTCACCGTAATTACGAAACCTGTTTTTTAAAAGTCTGTGGGCGTTCTCGGAATTGAATAAAGGGAATATTTTTCTTGCTTTGTGAGCGCATAGCGACCCTTCAGTTCTGCGAAGAATCGCGCTTGTGGCAGTTGAGTGGACCGCTTCCAAAAATGGTAAGACGGCGTCTGCGCACGTCGATAGATCCGCTGACACTGTTTCAGACCGCAACTCTTCGCATTACTTACAAACTTTTAATCTAATCTTCAGAAGTCTGTTAACGGTCTTGACATTGCGCGATTGATCGTTTTCGGCCGACAACAACTTAATCCAAGTTCTTGACTTTCGATTTCGTTAGACATTTTTAACAGCGACGAAAATATTGTGACAAGTTAACAACAACCGTTCTTATTTCATTTTATATTTGGAAGCGGTCCACTCGACTAAAACTGAAAAACTTTTTTTTTATGTCAAGCGTTACAATTTTAAAATAATGTTTTACTCAAATCTAAGGTTAGTGTAACACTTTCTTAAAGGTTAGCACTGCATGCCCCATAAACGTAATAATTGAGCCACAATTTTAAAGTTATGGCACAAAAATATACGGTAGGGTCATTTGACGGCATCGTGTAGTTATACTATTTGATCAAGTGCACGTAGAGCACAGAAACGTGATACTAAGATACTCGTTTCGATACTTTGTCCAAATCACGCACAAATATAAACAGCTGGTTTAATTCTAGTGTAGGTTTATTGAACTTAATTAATAAACAAAAAATATGTCTGTAAGTAAATGTAACATATACTCGTACTATATCTACGATACATATCTGTGCGTATACCTATCTCAAACTGGTATATAAGTACGTCTTGAAGATGTTGAAAAACGTCTTACAAATCTGGATACATTTCAGTCGGTGAAAAATGCATGAAAAAACTGATGTAAAGATCTTCGTGAAAATGGAATGTGTTCGAAATAACATTTGTAAAGGACGTTCATTTTTATCGTGTCTAGGTGACCATTGTTAATAATTCTGAACATTGTAAAATTAATAACTATTCGATTGTTTTATAACTACCAGCCTGGGCTCGGAAACGTTATTTAAAATAACGTTTTTAAAACGTTTCGAACAGTTCTTTGTACAACCACTACAACATTTTGTTCGGAACGAAAACGTAATGAGAACGTTTTGAAAAACCGGATTATTCCGCACGGGACGCAGCCTCGCACCGGGCGTGCGTCAACAAAGTCAAAGTCAAACAATTTATTTCAATTAGGCACATAAAAGGCACTTATGAACGTCAATTTTACAAAAAATATAATTGATTCTAGTCGCCCCTTCCAAAAGGTAGTTTTCGCATGGAGAAGAATGGGCAAGAAACCACCGTTACTCTTTTAAAATGTTTTTACAATATTTTGTATACATTAATCATATAATTATATGTGAAGACAATGCATCTAGAATACGATTACTATACCACGATAGGTAAAAAAGACTGAAAAATAAAGCAATTACAGATAAATTAAATATGTGACAGATACATGGTGCTCACATATTTACAAACATTGTAAAATTATACGATATTCCTAACATTTTAACAAGTAATATTAATATCTAACAAGCAGTAGTACCTTACCTTCATTTCATTACATCATTGATTCCAATGCGCTTGCCGCTTACGTATTGATTAAGGTTGTGTTGCCAGTTTCCTAACGATCAACACAAAAATGGTTCAAAACAGTTCAAAACGTTTCATTAACTGTGAACGGTTTAAATTTTGGGTCAGTGGGTCGTTCTTCTTAAAAAACAATTTAATAACGTTTCGTTCTACGTAACTAAAACAAATCATTTCTCTCATTGTTTTTAAGACGAAACAGTTTCGAAAAATGTACCGTTATCCGAGCTCATCAGCTCCGGGCAGAGCACTTGCGTGTTTGAGTTCTAGAATTTACCACCTCGGAACGAAGCTCTGAGCAAAAGGTAAAATAACATAAACTTGAAGGAGCAATTGTCGCAGTATGGCTAAACTATTTCCTTTTTACCCGACTTCTAAAGAAAAGTAGCAGGTTTTTCTTTCTTTCAGGTATCTACACTTACACTTACACTTCGTGATTACTGGGCCTTCGTTTGGTAGAAGAAGCTCGCGCGGCGGTCCCATTATAAATTGTATTACATTGCTTGGGTAGTTTTTGCGTAAGCTTCAATAATACGAATTTTTATTCTACTTTGTCTATGTTGATGATATTATGAAACTTCCTGTCACTGATGCTAACATGGAAATTTGTGTTAAATGAAATTGTGTGCCACACCTAAAAAGTAATAAATAAAATAGTTAATAGTTTTTAATATAATACAAAAGTGACCTCCCAAGATACGTACTTATATCTTCTGAATGAGTTTTAGCACTTAATGATAGACCGTTTTTTACTACTTATGTTTTCATCCAAAGTTGGTCTCATTATGACTTTTATTATAAATAGTACGTATAGTATTTCTTTAATTCAATATATTTGCGGTCAGGACTAGCGCGTAGATACACACGGCTACACATCAAGCTATAGATTTCCAGTATAAGCTGACCTCGCATTGTACGGAAATCCTATACAATGCTAGATCAGCATGAACTGGAAATGTATAGCTTGATGTGTAGCCGTGTGAACCTACGCATTGGCGGCGGCGCGGGCGCCGTATCAGTGTCAGTGTCGCTTTAAAAAATATTGCCTAGCGGAAAACCTAGTTCAGGTTCGACCTACATATTATTGGCTTACATTGTAGAAATACTATCGTGGCCTAGTTAACACGGTCTTGAAAATGTAAAATTAAACGGTTCAAATTCTTAAACTTGCATTGCAAATCTAGATTTAAGAAATAACTTAGTATTTAACTTACAATAAGGACGTTGTCGCGCTCACGAACTAATGACAGTTAATGTAACAGCCACGAAGTAAATATCCACAACGGTAAAAGAATCTTTTGGCGCGTGGCCAAAATCGAAACTAACGCCGCCATCTTGTTTTTTCAATACAATTTCTGTGACAATTTGAAAAATGTTTACTAACAACCCTTTCAATGTCTTTCAGACGCCAAAGAATCCTTGTAGCACTCTACTTCGTGGTACCAAAAGATAGTGACTTAATCAATAATTCGCGAACTCGTAAGTAATCTAGTGATGAAGGTTTCCTGCCGACTCCCTGAATCGTTAAGTAGGTCTTAAAATAGGAATTTGCTTAAGTTTTCTAATGTCCTACTTCTGACATAGCCGGCTTGTTATCATGGAAAGATAAGAAATTTGACATGCCTAATCTCCTCTGACATGGAGCGGTTATGAAAACAGAGACTATACTATGTTGGACGATAGCATGGCTGGGATAAGGGATTCGATGTATGTACTCGTATAATATAAGTAGTACCTGGTCGGCCCAGCTCTGCTCGGGTCAAAATAGAGAATGCTCATTTAATAGTTTAAAATAATTCATACTAATTCCATGTATAGTAGGTATAGTACATACTAATTCCATGTATAGTATAGTACATACCAATTCCATGCATACCTACTATACAGTTTGGCGGCATTCTCCTCACCTCTTTTAATGAGAAAGCACCTGTGGATCTGGTATTCAGACGTCCATTAAATTCAATGAGTAACGTTAAACATTTATTTCGTACCCATATTTATATCGTTAATAACTTCTTTGTGTTGAAAAAGTAATGGCCAATATACTATAAAGTGATAATTAAACTTCAACTAATATAATGGTAAGTTGTCGATGCCCCATTACGGTGCTAGTTGCCAATGATTGATGTCCGATCAATGTCCCACGGTATTAATTTCCCTCAACCAACCGATTCTATTTAAAGAAACTGTTCTCTTCATTCAAATTCAACTTTTATAATATCTGATTATGGTATAAAGTTGAGTGTAAGCCTGCAGTAAGTAGTTAGTAAACCCATGTTAAGCTTGAATTATTCAAGTATTTTAAAGATTTTTCTGTACTTACGGTAAGTGGAATGTAGTGGGAACTTTAAAGTGTTAATGAGTAAATGGTTATTGATATGGTTTTTCGAAATTTTATCTTAAAGTTAACGGTTCATGCTTGTTAACACTGTAATGATAATGTGCGAAGTATAATTTATTGATGATTTATTAAACTGGACATCAGCTACCGCTTTTGTTATTTCGCTGATAATAATTTACAATAAGAAAATCAACACCTTGGTGACAAAAACCTTTTTTCCTATGGCAACACTAACAAGCGTAACGAAACGTAACTGTCAAAGAGTGTAAAACGTTTAGTTACTAAATGTGGCTCTAATAAACGCCAAAATACTCGTATATCCAAAGAAAGATGTTACACGTTTAAACCTGACCTACTAAACAGCAAAATAAACAAAAACTCGCCCAAAATCCCTTGATGTCAGTCTTATCACACGTATTATGTGTATAATGTATACAAAACAGATATTTCAAATCGTGCGTGCATTGTTTTTGCGAAAACACTGTCTCGTTTGCAACTTCGTCACGCAATTTTCCCCCGTCTGCGTAAAAATAACGGAGCATGCGACGTGTGTTGCCATACTTCCCATCGTTCACGTAACACGTCATCACAGTGGCGTGTTACCCGTTCATATAAAAATTTACGACTGTACCTCACATGCTAATATGTCTACTGATGGTATTTTCTCGTATAAAAGGGAAGGTATTTTGTGTATCGCTAACAACGACATACCGAAGGACGCGTTATTGTACTGAACGGGGGATGTTCGAGTTCGTGTTTCACTGGTTTAGTTTGGTGTGTGGACTAGCTGACTTGCATTCGAATTTCGAAACATTTCTGTTTTGTGCCGGTATGTAACTAAGTAGGTATTTAAAATAGTAACATTTCTGCTTGGTGTCCCGTCTCTATGGTGGGTTGAATTGGCACCAAAAATGGTCTTTGGCAAGAAAACGCGACTTGATATGATTGGAAAAAGGTTTGCGTATTTTTAGCAGAGAAGGTCCATTTGAAGCCAAGTTGCAGAACCGAAAAGTTGGTTAAAGTTTCGAGAAAACTATGCATTTTAAAAGCGGGATATACCGCTATGTTGTCCTGTTGCAGAGTAAGTTTAAAACGGCCATGAAAAGGTATGGACTATTGTTGTGTGTTGGCGCTAACAGTCGTCATGTTACATAGTCTTATTTTGAGCTAAGCTCATTTGCAATAATTCATAGAGTTGCCTCTTCAACGACTCTCGAAATCGCGTTTACAACTCAACTTAATTAGAAGAAATAAAGTATTTCTGACTTCAGAGAGGCTAATTATAGAGTGACTTATATGAAAGAGTATAACTTTATGTTATTTTAAAATAGCATTTTAATTTTTGCGGGAAATAACTGCAAAATGGCACTTGTCCAGTGGCCAATAGAAAAGGTGGCCGTAACAGAAAAGACTCTCTCAGTGAATGCTGAATTAATTAATTAAATTAAAAGTGAGAGTCAATAAAAATATAGTATTTTAGGGTAGTCTATTGCTTTTTAAGTACTTCGCGAAATAGAGTACAATAATTATTCTTTAAATTAGAGTACGGTTGGCAACCCTACATGCAAGTACAAATAAAATTCTAAGCGAAAAAGATGAATGAAAACATCAATCAAGAGCGTACCTAGTTCAACTGAGGTGCACCACTATCGCCATTGAATGGGATTGGGACCGAAGGACTTGTGAATTGAACGTGATTGAAGCCAGATGAACCGAGATCATTACGTACCTACTGTTGCTCTAGTGCTGTGTGCTAACGCATTGATGCAGTTTGATTGGTCGCTGTTTCGTGAGGCGCACTGTGGTTGAATTCAGATACTGAGAACTATATTATCTATTACACAGATTGCTTCCTTAACTGTCGTTATCGTCAGTTTCTACGGATATTAATCAAGATGGTTATTGAGATATTCTTCACAATGCTCAAATCAATCAATAAGAATTTGTGGCTTCATAAAATCTTTCTACATTTCATTGTTTCGATTGTATTTGGCAACGTCTCTCTGTTTACACCACTAACATCTCTGTACCCACATAAAAAAAAGACTGACGAATTCAGAACCTCCTCCACTTTTAGAAGTCGATATTTCTATACTTCTCTGAAAAACAGCACTAAAACCTCATTTGCAAACTTTTTCCGAGATTAAAATAAATACTTTCGTCGGATTAACTACAAATACACATGCATCAGAATAAAATCTCGCTTCACGAATTACAAAGCCTTATAATGCCTGTCACGTCGCCCTATGCTTCAAGAATAACAGTACTTCAACACAAGTTTCTACAATAAATAAGGCTTTTACGAGCAATGCTCAGGGCTCAGAGGCACCTCGAAGGCGTCTGCGCGTCCGTATTCTCGCTTCCGCGTCTCGCATTATCGAGAGAGCTTTACCAAAACGGTGTGAGCATTCGCATTCGCACAGCGGTGTTTTTGTGGTCGTCTGTAGGTGCACTTATAATGTGTCATGCATTATGTATGTTTTGTCCGTTTGTTACTTGACACTGTGAGAATTGAACGCGATTATAGTGCGGAGATTGTCGCGAGTTAATATAGTTTGTTTTTTATTGTTTTTGTTTTTTATGTAAATTGAGTGTTTGTTTTGGGAATGAGCTTTTCCTCTTTGACGCGGTAAGAGTATACGGTTGATATTGACCAAAACATGGATAGATGGGCCCAAAACATGCCTTCTAAGTTCTATAAATACATATAGTACACGTATAAACCAGCGTTTCGATTTGGCATCAATTTGATGTGTCTTGAATTTTGGGTCCGTAAAGCTTTAACAAAAGAAGTAATACTTAAAGCTACATGCCTAAATTAATGCACAATTTGATCTCAATTTAGATTTTTTTGCATTAGACAGAATAGATCCGCCTTAAATTAGGAGTGAACAGATTCTCTTTGACATTTTACTTGAACTTAACTTCAGCTCTTGTGTTAGTTCCCAAGATATTAATCCTAGAACTGTCTACAACCAAGAATTGAAGTTTGTTCACCTAGGTAATAAACTAAACTAAACTAGAACTACGTAACCCTTTGTACAAGCGGTAGAACATGAACACTCGACCTTGTGAATTAGTGCTTCGGTTGGAGACCGCTGCGACGAGGGGGCTAAGGTCTGTTCACGTGTTGTAACCCTGGCTACAGCCAGGGGGAGCCAGGTAGCCAGGTGGTGCTCATTGACTGATTGAGTAAAGTTCACGAGATGAAATGTGGCTAATGAGCTATTTGCTTTTTTGCTGGGTGGTAGAGGCCAATAAGGGGCTCGTGGCTAATATAATAACAGGCGGTTAGACTGGAAACCGACCCAACGTAATAGCGAAAAGCCTAGCCAGATTTGTAGAGGCAAATAAGCACCTTTGTAAAAATCGTTGATGATCTGATACCACCTCCGAGTTGGTTGTTGTTCTAAACCACCAAATTTTATGAAATATTATGAAAATCTACCCTAGCTCCCTTCATCTTTTTCAGGCATTATAATTTTCATAAAGTCTTCAAGCATTTTAGCTCAACCGACTTGAAGTACGGGGTCTATTTTGTGTTTTCTAAGACGGTGGCAAAAAAGTTACCGACAAATAAAATAAAACGTATTTTTCGATTTGCCAGGAAACTTTATCTAGGGCATGGACTGTTACAGAAATAGAATTTCTTCTATTTACTAACTTTCCACCCGTATAAGTTCTAACCACGATTCAAAAGAACTATAAAATGTAGGGCTTACTGGGTTATTCGTCGGTATCTCAATAGAGTGTTTATTGTTGAAGCCGTGGCACATTTTCAGAGCCCGCATACATCAATTAACTTTCAATAAAATAGCGATATATGAGCTGCCGATGGTTCTCAACCTTTGGCAGATCATATTCCTATTTTATATCAGTATCCTTGACCATCTTCTTCAGTTTTATCTGCTAAGTACTAGCTTCTGCCAGCGGTTTCGCCCGCATCATATCTTTATAATTTATAGCCTATGTTACTCAGTGTTAATATAGCATTGTGCTGGAGAAAGATTTTTTTAATCTGTCTAATTATTTTTTTTTAAAATTCTAATATATTCTCTTTATAATATTAGTGAAGATAAACTTATTGATTTCAAGCAGATTTGCTTATTGTGTGTTTTAACTTTGCAAGTAACTGGTTGCACAATTTACTTTACGGATCGTCCGGTGGTCAAAAGGGCAAGAGACCCAGGCAACTCCGGATTTGAATGACTTAAATCAGTTTTTCTCTCGCCTTTCTCAGCCAAGTTTCGGTTAGCTTAATAGCCTTCTTCGCGCCTTATAATCCAAGTGTTCCACCGATGGACTAACAACGTAGGTAAGTCAAAAGGGCAGGAGACTCAAGCAACTCTAAATTTGAATAACTTAAATAAGTTTTTCTTTTGCCTCTCTCAGCTAAGTTTCGGTTAGCTTAATAGCCCTCTGTTTCGTCTTATAATCCAAGTGATCCACCGATGGACTTACAACGTAGGTAAGTCAAAAGGGCAAGAGACCCTGTAGCGGCATCTACATCGCTACATGCGAACTACGCATCAAAGACCTGACGTCACACAACATCCTGACGTCACACAAATCCTGCATCGCGCAATTAGAGTTTACCGCGCGATAAACATATATACAAGCTTCCCGACTTCAACCTCTGGGCAGTTGCCCGCCAGACACGACACCCGTCTGGTCGGAGGATCCTCCCTTTTCTATGGGGGATGAGTGAACTTTACACCCTGTTCCTCATACCCCCAAAACCCAAGCAATTCTGGATTTGAATAACTTAAAACAATAGCCTTCTGTTTCGCCTTATAATCCAAGTGATCCACCGATGGACTAACAACGTAGGTAAGTCAAAAAGGCAAGATACACAATCAATTCTGGATTTGAATAACTTAAATCAGTTGTTCTCTCGCCTCGCTCAGCCAAGTTTCGGTTAGCTTAAATAGCCTTCTGTGTCGCATTATAATCCAAGTGATCCACCGATGGACTTACAACGTAGGTAATAAAAGTAACGTTGTTGCTATACCTAGTTGTGTCTTGCGGCAAGCGAATCGGTTACCTACACAATTAGCTTCTCATGTTTCTCGTAAAGAACGCTCAAGTCTATAACTTCTGTCCTGCTGATTTCAACCCGTTTCCTCTACTTGACACTTACAACTTTCTCGAACGATTAACATCTAATACATGCTGTTTTTCTTTAATTCATGGTCTATGTAAGTGTGTATCTCCGTTTTATAAAATCTTAGAACTTTATTTGTTATTTCCCGGCCTGTTTCTCAACGGATTCTTTCGATTTGTAATATTGTTCTGACTTTAACTACACTTTCTTTTTTGAGAATTTTCAAATTACTTTCTTGTAGTTATGTTATCCGTTAATATTGATTTTGACAAAGAAAAGGTATACGTATAGTGTTTCAAGGCAGGCTTTTGTTGTGCAGGCAGGTCTTCCTTCATCTTATGTTTAAAAATACTATAAATCGCTCTACTTATTCTACTCACTTCAGAAATTCATTTCAGTCTTTATAGGTGCTCAACTCCTCACACTACAAGTCGTAAAGCTAACATTACTTTAAACTACTAGATCATCAAACATAATCTAGGTTTGTTTCTGCACATATCTACAACTCGCGTAAATATTTCAATTAGCTTCCTAGAATCGTGCCGTTGAGTCTTTATAGTGTATCATGGTTTTCAATGATAGAAGATTTGACTTCCTGACTGCCATCCTCGGGTATGCAGTTTATTACTTGGTAAACTAGGTTTAGTACACCTTTAATGTTTCCTATAAAGTATGTTTAAATTCGTGATGACTGGTAATGACCATGTTTTGGTCTACTAAAGATTAATTGCCTGTTTTACTACCTCTGGATAAGTTCACTCGTTTGATAGATAATAAAAAAAAAGTTAAGTACAGTCTTGTAATAATGTTTTGCTGTAGCTATAACGATTACGGTACCTGCCCTTACTAGCCGTCCGAATATCCACCCTGTACATTATAAAAGTATATTTTTGTCAAAATTGCAGGGTCAAATTTTGATGCCCCTTTGATCAAGGATATAGATGAGGTATCCCTACACAAATATCTAAACCGTATCGCTGTTGGTCCATAGACCCATTCCCATACAAATTTGTCCAGTCTCTTTTACAATCGGTAACTTTTTAAGTGCGCCTTAATCTCAAGTGTACTTTTGATACTTAAGTCTTAAACTGAAGTATGCCGTTCAAGTGATGTGTTACCTTCTTTTAAATGACACGCTTTTTACGTAAATAACCAAAATCTATTCATTTCGCCATTCTTGGTAGGTATATCATTTTGAGGTTACTAAAAATGGAGACCATAGGCTCATCAGTTACCGTTAAATGAAACGGTACAAGGGTCAGGTTATGATCGCCACGCTCTGCAGGAGGATTAGTGACCAAGATTGTTATGTATAGCAGATAGGAGAACTCTGCTTACTGACCAACCTCTAAATACAAACTTCGTAGCCTTTTATCAAAAGACCACGAGGATGATGATGTAGCATGCATTATACATCTTAATGTATCATGCATGCTACATCTTGTGAAGAATATGGCCATTTCAGTTACTAATTTGGATGCTCCTCACATGATGTGACCAAGATTATGTCTGGACTTTATAACAGACTGACCTCTGAGTTTGTTGCGGTCTTTCTTCTCAGGGTAGTCAGATAGTAGTAGTCACACCGAACTCATCAAGTTTTAAAACATTATTTATTATTGTCGTGTAAATTGTTTGTACAAATCGACTTACAGACCTATAATCATGTATCATTTCAACGGGGTATTTTTAAATTAATTGACGAAACCTCGCACACGATGACAATGATATGGACATCAACAACAACTTTTTTTTGCCAAAATATCGAAAACAACAGCAACACGCTTAGCACTGCCACAATAGAAACGATTTTTGTCGACGGACGAATAGACAAAATGACAGATAAACAATAATCACAATCTGTTATTTTGTCAATTTTTCCGTCGACAAAACCCGTAGAAAACCCGTTTATATGGTTGTCATGCTGCGCGTGCTGCCGTGAAATAAGGAAGGAACCTTCTAATTTGAAACCAGATATTAAACTCACGACTCAAACTCTAATTGCAGCAGCAGCTCGCAAGATTTATCAGATGTTTTACGACTAACATTCAAACTTTGAGCGTCGCTGCATTATCGAGTGTTCGATCGAAATGATTGATCAACTCACGCGCAGCCACTGGTGTGGTCCTACCGTGACGCAATACTTCACAATGATGGGAATGTTGCCAGCTGATGCTGCTTCAATTCTAACGATCTGTTGTGATTTTTACGACGTTGTTGAATGTTTGAATCACGATTTCGCATTTGAAGTTTTTTGCGTCTTGCGAGGCAATAAAACGAGGTGGTAGTATCAAAATCTATTGTGATTTTAAAGCGACGATTTCAATCCACTTGAAATGTTATTAACCTGAAAACACTACTTTCAGATAAACTTGCAAATAACTTGAAAATGTTTTAGCAAACAAGCCAAGCACGCAAGGTATCATATTACCCAGTAACTGAGTTATGGAGGTTAGATAGGCAGTCGCTCTATGTAAAATACTTCAGCTGCATCCGGTTAGGACTGGAAGTCGACCCCAACATAGATAGTTGGGAAAAGGGCTAGGCAGATGATGTTGTAGCAAACAAGCGGCTTGGGACACACATGCAGTCAATATATTCCAAAACTCTTTCTTTCCTTCCTCTCGTCTTCATAAAACTTTTCCGTCTCTTTTAATAAAACGCTACGTCGGCAGAGTTAGGCACCTGACTCACCGCCAACGAGGAAGGACTAGCTTCTCACTCAAGAATCGTACACAAGATTGTAGGTCCCGTGTAAGTAAAACAGATACATATATTAATAGCCGACCGCTGACTGTCCACACCGCACGCTAGTGAGTACAGTACGACACAAATTAGATGGAGCATCGGCAAAATTCGTAAAATCGATCACCATCCGAACTGAGTGCGCCTTCAAAATAGGGATGATGCCAGGGTAATAAAAAATTAAATTCTAATTAGTCCGTCAGTCAGATAATAAAAAAATATTAGACACGTATTTTTTGCTTTATCATATTAATAAAAAAATACTTAGATAAAACGCATTTTAAGTTGGGGAGTGGGGGTCGATACGTCACTAGTACGTATAAAATCTACATACTCGTGACGTCATTTTACCTCAATGTATCGCCGTAATCTTTAGATTACGTAAAAAAAGAACAAATACGTGTCCAATATTTTTTTATAATCTCAAAGACGGACTAAAAAAAATTTTTAGTCATCATCCCTATTACCAATTTTTATAACTGCTTTATGTGAAAATGATCTTTCCGCAAACACAATAAATTGTAAAGTCACATAACCAGATACATTCGTAAAATTGAAATGAAAGAATGCAAATTTTCAAATGTATGCTACATCTAAAGGCTTGTGCAGACTAGCGCGACTTGTCGCGCGACGCGACACGAACAATACAATTTCTAAGAAAACTTCACAGTATAACAATAACCGGTGTCGCGTCGCGCGACAAGTCGCGCTGGTCTGCACAAGCCTTAAGTTGTATCGTACTCGTTTGTCGCAGCGACAAGCTATCAAAGAGAGTACTCGTTCAGCGATGCTCACGTGGCGGGCAGAAAACTCGCTGAGAGACTAACGCTTGGTATGTGCGCATACCAACCAGCGAGTAATCGCTCATCGCCAACCGTTGGTCGTTGCTCGCCAACTCGTTTTTAGTTGTTAGCTCTACTCGCCCGAGTGGTGGGACAGGTGCCTACGAGACGTTTTTAGTTACAGAACAACTTCAGACCGTTCGTAAGTCCTTCCTCACAGCACAACACGCACTTGACGTCATCATTTCCATCCGTGATCGCTAAGTGTTGTTTTGTAAAAGCTGTTTTATTCGATTTATGTGCACGCCGTGTTCCCTTGATAAACCTAAATGGCTATAGTTTCAAAGAAACTATTTACATGTGAGTACGGTCAAGGGGTGCAAAGTTCCCAGCTGTTAGATATTCTGGCCCCGAACTAACCACAACTGTTATTAACTTCATAAGTTGAACGCTTATTTGATGTCATTATGTAGGTTTACTTTTGTGAGATTGAAAAGGGGAAGGTTTAGGTTTAATCGATATTGATAGAGTTTCAAGTGTGGTGGGATTAAGTTTCCCATAGACTCATGTTTTTTTTTTTAAAGGCGAGTGTTGTGCATTCTCCGAATTTCGGAATTCGGTGTACTTGCCACCGTTTTCTGAAACTAAAGTAATTTTTCTTTGCTTTTGTTGAAGTTGGTTGTTTTTTTTTTTTGTAAAACGTTTTTTTGTACATCTTTGGTTCATTCTGTGTGCTGCTCGGAAGTTGAAAAGAGCAGTCAAAACTATTTAATAACTTTGCATATTTTTGGCTACAAAAGGATTAAAACACAAACAATTTTAACTTTTTCAGCCGTTCAAAAACGTGCGCCCAGCTAAATTAATAACCAACACGACTTTGTTGTTATGAAAAAAGAATACCTTGTCACCGCCGATTCAATTTCGGGGAAAAATTGCACTACAAAATGGCTTTGTGCGAGACTGCGAGTATTGTAAAATTCAATGACACTACAGGAGTCACGTTGCGGACCGGTTTGTGATACTGACAAAAAAGCGGTCAAGTGCAACCGGAGTTGCACACGAAGGGTTCCGTATTACCATACAATGTTTAACACTAAATTTTTTTTTATACGTACAGTATTAATAAAAAAATTGTGTAGTTTCTTGCCCTACTCATTTTTACCTTATTTTATTTTAATTCTTATTTGTTACTAGCTTTCGCCCGCGGCTTTGCCCGCGTAGAGGTCTGAAATTATCTTACGGGAACGTACTATCCGGATAAAAAGTATCCTGTATCCAAGTTATAAACTATCTGTGTGCCAAATTTCATCCAAATCTGTTCTGTCGTTTTTGCGTGATTGAATAACAAACATCCAAACATACAAACTTTCACAGTTATAATATTAGTAAGATAATATACATATTAAACATCTGTTATACAGGGTGGCAGGACTGGCAAGGACATCGACGCGAAAACTGATACCATGGATTCAGTTTTAATAACCGATGAAAAATTTCAACGCAGGGGGGGTTCAGAAGCATATACTGAATCCATGGTAACAGTTTTCGCGTCGATGGGTGCCACCCTGTATATATTATATTATTTTGTATATAGTAGGATTAAAGCGGCCATAGTAGTACACACTCAGTAAAAATTTCAACTGTCTACCTATTATGATTTAAAATATAAAAAAGCCCTGCGACGGACGAACGCGCGAACGGAAGGACAGGTGAGCCTTAGTAATAGTGTCCTGTTGGCACCCTTTGGGTACGGTACCCTAAAAACTGCAGTTGGAGCGAAGCGTGTTGTTGCCAGATTTACTGGCTGCCAGAGTGCGAGTGCCTGCCACCGCTGCCAGGATTAGTTCAACGGTCATCTGCCGTCGTTCGATTGAAATCGCACTGGGATTTGTAGCATTAAATCTCTTTGAAGCGTGAAGTTTTGACTTGTGATCCTTTCAGACGTTAGCACATTAGCCAAATTAGTTTTGTTTGTTATTTGTTGCAACTTGCAACTAAATACAATCAATCTGCCTAGCCTTTTCCCAACTATGTTGG
Source organism: Agrochola lota (assembly GCA_947364205.1). Lineage (NCBI taxonomy): Eukaryota > Metazoa > Arthropoda > Insecta > Lepidoptera > Noctuidae > Agrochola > Agrochola lota. The sequence continues at coordinate 6,382,292 of OX376223.1, read as the reverse complement.
GGTTGGTTTCCAGTCTAACCGGATGCAGCTGAATACCAGTATTTTACATGGAGCGACTGCCTATCTGACCTCGACAACCCAGTAACTGGGTAATACGATACCCCTTGGTAAGACTTTCGGGCTTCTGACGACCCGTAACGACTGTCAAAGATCCACCCACGAATAACAGCCGGGACCAACGGCTTAACATGCTTTCAGGAGGTGTCTCGGTGTTTAAAGATGGACACCCATCCACGGACGAACCCCGGCAACCGTAGCTTAACCTTATGGATTGACCCGTGCGGCTGTTATTACTTAGCCACAAGCTCCTGCAACTAAATACATTGGGTGTCTATTTATAATTTTAAAAACTTTTCTCACTGGGATGGAGCGCGTGTATGGTTCGTAAATTAAGCAAATGAAATCGAACTCTTTTTGATTTTGTTCAAAGTGAAAGTCAATTATTTTGTGTTTTAGTATGATTGTGGTGTGTTTTTGAATATTTAGTTACTAACATTAATTCTTAAGTATACTAACAAAACATGGATCACTGTGTCTGATTAAGTAAATTAATTAATTTAATTAAATTAAAAGGAGTATGTAAGGATCGTAGCAAGCGGCGTTATTTATTCATTTCATTCCTTGGGGCTACCAAGGGAAGAAAGCGTGATTTTATGTATGTAAGTAGGTAGGTATGTGTATTATGGAGCGCATTTGTGACAAGTGGTACATTTTTTCCCATCCCAGCCTTTGTGTTTGTTTCTAAAAGTAAGAGAATATTTTAAACTACGAATAAAGCAGTTTTAAATTATGAGTTGCTATTTAATTTTACACAAACAAATTGTGTCTCAAACAATTCTATTTCACAATCAAAATATATATTCGTAAAACAAAACTCTAAAATATTCCGAAATAAATGATAGAAAGACAAAAACATTGTCACGGTCCATGTAATATTAAAGTTCGTCACAAAAGAGGACCTCGAGGCGAATTTAAATTTATTATTCCATCGTAATTTATAAAAAGAACAAAAAAAAAACCAGTCTCTAGTCACCACCGTCTAGAGTTCTAGACTAGCTAATACGTGTGTATTCAGCGGACAAAGAGTTACCCCTGCGAGGGAATAAAGACCTGTACCGCGTACCGTGACCTACACAAAGGGAAGTTTGCTTATATGACGCCATAGGTACGGTACGCTGCTTATTGTTGCCAGCGTAAAAAATATTCCCACCAAACAGAGCGGAAAATCATTATAATTTTTCTGTTTACTGCATTTTTGTATCGCCCAGTGAATGATGGGAAGGACAGTCCGTTGGGACCTTTTTCGCGTAATTCTCTTTTTTTTTCTATTAAATTTTATTAAGCGAATCATTTTGTTGATGTGTTCATGCTATATTCATATTATTATTTTCTCTTCGAGAAATATTTCGGCGTTGTTTTTTATTCTTACTTATTAGCCTTTATATTAAATGTGGGGACTATGAATTCCGTCCTTATTTGCGATCGTTATTATACAGGATACAGTAAATAAATATCCGGAGCCAAATTTGGGGATCTCTGAAGAATTTATTACTATGTTGATTATTAAGATATAAGGAATAAAAACATTTGATCAAACAAATATTCTACACATTCGGCACTTAAATTATTTTAACTTATACTATAATTACGAGTACTAAAGGCATATCTTTTCAAATAAATCTATACCAAGTATACTTATCCGTTAAAGTGTTAAGCTACCATAAAATTTAGACTTTAAAATTTGATTTATAAATCCTTATTACCGGTAACTGTTTAGTATAAAGTATAGTTATTACAGTCTGTGCGCCGTCAAATCACGATATACGTCGGTTTGTCATTATACCCCACACTCAAGTTACTCCGAGAGTGTGGTCTGAGGTTTACGATGATATTTATTTTTGATTACGTATTTAAAATATATACTTTGAAATCAATACCTGTGTGTTTAGCTTTTTAATGTGATGGGGTTACTTTACTTTGTGTACTCGTATAACTTAGGGATCTTCAAAGGTTAATACGTTGAAAAGGTTAATCTGCTGGTACGTTTTTATATTTTATTTTTATATCATGATTGTATACACAAACAGTGGAAATAAATATATCATCAAAATGCTGTAATTATTACCATTGACTATTGAAACGGTTTTTTTTCATCGCTACCTTTCCAAGCTCAATTGGTAGAAGTTCTGCTGTGCCTACTGTGTTTGCTGTTGAACTGTGTGTGTCTGGATTTGTGCCCGGTGGAAGGCAAAAGGCTCGCTATTACATGGCACAAAAACATAACTGCCGAAATAGAAAAATTTAATAATAATACCAGCCTGTTACTGTCCCACTGCAGGGCAAAGGCCTCTTCTCATACAGATAAGTCACGAGCATTGATCACCACGCTTGCTCAAGAGGGGTTGGCGATTTCAGACATATATCAACTATAAAGTCCAGGTTTCCTCACGGTGTTTTCCTTCATGTCAGTTATGTCCAAGAAAAACTCAGAAAAAATCACATTGGTATTTGCCGGGATTTTAATGCCTCGTGCATGAGAGGCGAGGCGTTAAGCACTGGGCCATCACGACATCATGAGAAAAATGGAATGGGGCTGTACAATTGTACTTACACCTCTGTTTATTAACTCTTTGGGGATTACAAGCGCGATGTTATTTATATGTTATTAAATGAGCAATATTTGTAAATATATTGTATTTGTAATCACGTTCTCGAAAACGGCTCTAACGCTTTCGATGAAAGTTGCAATATAGGGTTTACGGGGGTGAAAAATCTATCTAGGTAGATCTCATATCTGGGAAAATTAGTTTTCTCTATTTTCACAGCCTCGGGAATGTGATACAACGTTGGTATACCTGGACGATATGTTTATCTATTTTCATTCGAGCAGAGCTCTGTCGACCAGGTACTGTTATGTTATAAAACATCATGACTCATGAACCCATGATTACGACAGAAACTAAATAAGGTTTTTTTTCATATATTTGCATATCTGCTGGACCAAGAAGGCGATAAATCACATTTTTTACCCACCCAAAAGGTTTGCAATCATGCAGTTATCGCCATCTTTCTTAATATTTTTTTTAATTTAACGCCGGCTTACCACCGAATGCCAAATCTTATTCTGCCATCAAATTATACCATGACAGCGTTCAATTATCACCTAAATATCGATATTTTGTTACGTTTTAAATATTGTAACATGATATTATTACGAGTTATCATCCAATTTGTCATCTTGGAACATAAAAAGGTGCTTAATACTTCAGTGGGTTGTTAATATAAAGTTATGATGACATACCAATGGAGTGCAGGTCATTTTCAATGTTAGATATCAATTGGTTTCAATGGCATTCATATTAAAATAAGCTATTTATTTGCTAACTTGTATGCGGGTTTTGAAATGTTAATGAGACCTAGTTTCTATATTTTCTATTGTCCAACTATAGAAATGGAGAACTGCGTCAATAATCATAAATTATTAGGAGAAAAGTAAACTGACTGAAGACAACGATGAATTCTTTGAAGTGGACAGTTTCATACATGCTATGGAACATTAAATTAACGTTATTTGACTAGATGTTTCTCTAACACGTGAATGCAATATTGGCTGTTATGTTATGAAAGTGCCAACTGAATGGAATAGTTACCTGTGTTTACACACTCACGTCCATTTGTGGCTATTTGATGTCATTGCGACTACTACTATGGCGCCAAAACTGGCGCGTGGCCAAAATTGGAATCAACGTCGCCATCTTGTTTTTCAATACCTATTAAACGGGGTTACATTTTGACTGCGTAGGTTTTGCACTTTTCTATGAAACAGCTGATTTATTTTTTAATAACCGACTAAAAATTTCAACGCATGGGATTCAGAATAATGTACCTACTGAAACCATGGTAACACTTTTCGTGTCGATGTCCCTAAGACTTGATCTAAAATTGTCACAATTTGATCTCAACTCATCACAATATGTTTCATTTTGACAGTTCGACAACATTCATTAAGTTATTAACGTTGTGGAGCAGACAAATGTTTCGAACATATAAAGCAATGGATTAGCAATATTCTTCAAAATGATTCAGATTGATTCGGATGGTGTGTTACGAGATTAGGGTACAGGACAATTTAAGGCAAATAACTCATTGAAATAATTACATTTAAACCGAACCTTTGTGTTAAATACTACGAGTAATAACTGGGCTAGCCATAAAGAGCAATTGCTCTGATGTAGACTGACCATCCTACTACAAATTATAATTGAAACCAGCAGGAGAGCAACTTAAAACCGTAGATCAAATTCCACAAGTTTCCAACTCTATCTAGAACTTGCAATAAAACACAGTCTATTTTCCTCGGCAACATTTAAATATTATTTACAACAGTAGCATAGGGAAAACAGTGAATAATTTTCTAATCTGTGTAAATCTATTTTGTCTATCTGCAGTCTGTAGGACTGGTGGTACTGGAAATGCTGGCTTCCTAACCTATTTTGTGATTATTGAGAATTTATTTGCATCTTTTATGTATCTTAGTAGGAGTTCCGGTTCAATTAATTTGTTCAGTGAAAAGTGATAATGGATTTTCTCCCGGAGTTTATGTTGTGCGTTATCTGAGAGAGCTCGTAGCGCGATGATTGATACTTTCAAGATTAGTTGAGTCGCTTTGAAGGCTTGAACGAAGTTTATGGAGACCGATTTTAGATGTGAATTACGTAGAATTATGTGCTTAGACTAAATGTGTTTTGCTAAGTACAGGGTTGTATGAAAGTAGACTGTGTAGAATTTTGAACAATTCAATCTTAAGACTACAATGTAGAGTTTTGAACATTAAAATCTTATTTCTATATATGGCTCTCGTAGACAGGCTCGACGCGACAGCGCGACGCGAGTTTGGTGGAAAAAATTCTATGAAAGCTTATCGGAAATTGTTCTATCGGTGTGGCGTCGCGCCTGTTTACGGGAAGCCTTTATTTTTAACATAATTGGCGAAATATAGGTGTTACTACAAATACACCTCTGGCTACCCCTTCGGGGATTACCTACAGGCGTGATGTTATGTTATGTTTCGTTTTGCTATTTCAAAACTTACCGTTTCAAAAATCGTAAAAGCTACGAGTTCCCTCTTGTCAACAAGATATTACAAAACAAACCTCTAATTTTTTCCCATTTTGTTTCAGGTCAGTATAATTGCGAAAAACGAACGAAAATGGCTTAGAATAAAAATGGGAGAATAAATAATTTGTTTCATCGGTAAGTATTTTTTATCATAATCACCTTTATATTTACTGGTGCGTGTCGTTGGACGTCAGTAGACATTTTTTATGAAGTTACAAACCAATTGGAGTACAAAGAAATGGTCGGACCACTTCGATCGATTAACAAAAACCTATGTCATTGTACAAGGCGTTGCCAATCGTTTTTGTGGCTATTTCGCGTCCGGTATAAGTTTCTAGCTAGGCTAGATTCGACCCAAGTCTGAATTTGATTCGGTTTCTAAAAATATTTTTTTATCTTTCGTACTATTAGATTTTTTTGTCGGACAACTTCCTTATTTGTACCGAATTCTTTGCAAAGTTTTTTTTTTTGCTTGAAGACGTATAGACAAATTTGTTTGAGGTTAAAGCAGCCGAAAACACTAATAGCTTTAAAAAAAAAAAAAACTAGCTAGATTGTTTTATTTAGAGGGGCTCGTGACTAAATAATAACAGCCGTACGGGTTGATTGATCAGGTTAAGCTACGCTTGTCGCGGTCAGTCCGTGGATGGGTGATCATCTTAACATACCGACACCCATTCGAGATCTTTGAATTTTGTTACGGGTAGACAGAAGCCCGAAAGTCTGACAACCAGTCTCACCAAGGGGTATCGAGTTATCCAGTAACTGGGTTCTGGAGGTCAGATAGGCAGTCGCTCCATGTAAAATACTGGTATTCAGCTGCATCCGGTTAGACTGGAAGCCGACTCTAAAATAGTTGGGAAAAGGCTAGGCAGATTCCTTTTTTTTTTTTTTTGATAACTTTACTTACAGCAAGTTTATGAAAAACCATAATTGTGTTCAATATTTTCCAAAAACTTGATTACCTAATAAATAATATTGCATTTAACTTTCTTATAGTTAGGCTGTATGAAGATTACCTTTTGCATAACATTTTTCTTTTTCAATGTATGTCAGTTGTTGGCGGTAAAGTCAATACGTAAAAGCGTAGGTTAAAAACTTAAATAGTTTGATTTTTATCACAAGCAATGAAAATTACTTACAGATAAATGATGGTGTGTGGTTTTATGGCATCGGTCGTTCGATTTCTTATCTAATAAAGGCTCTGAAAAAATTTACCAGCCTGGTATATAGGTAACATGTTTCTGGAAAACTGTCGTTTAATTATTAAAAAGCATGAATCAATATTAAAATATGAGTCTAATTAAACACAATAAATCACCGCTGACCCGGCCAACCTCATCAACGGTATTTAATTTACATGGTATTATCATAATTAGCAGTCATCAGCTCATGAATCGATACTTAAATATCATCACCTCAATCAATATATTTTTAATCGATAGCGCTGCCTCTAGCAGAAAGTATACTCGAATTATTGTCACTAGAGTCAAATGACAGGTGCCGATTGGTAATGTCATTTCGATAAATAAAACGGTCATGTTTTTTAAGACTAAAAGTAGTTAATTATTGCTGGAATGAACCTATTTGGCGTGGCCGTGAGGCACACATAAAGGCTTGTGCAGACCAGCGCGACTTGTCGCGCGACGCGACACGAACAAAACAATTTCTAAGAAAACTTCACAGTATAACAATAACCGGTGTCGCGTCGCGCGACATTCGCGCTGGTCTGCACAAGCCTTAATGCTATATTTGAATTTTATGTTAATTTATAATTTTATTCAAATGTGATCCTTGCATACGGTACTGTGTCGTAAGTGTAAAACCTAATCCTAACTTATTAATATTATAAATGCGGAAGTGAGTTTGTATGTTTATTTATTTGTTTGTTTGTTTGTTTGTTACGCTTTCACGGTAAAACGGTTTGACGGATTTGGATGAGATTTGGCACATGGGTAGACCATGACAGGCTACTTTTAACCCTGGATCGCAGACGAAGTCGCGGGCAACACCTAGTATACAATAAAATGAACACATTTATAAATTTACAGGTAGCGCCCAGTACCTACTAATAGTTTACTCCAGTGAATGAATAAATTCGACCATAGACGTAACATAGATCTTTGTTCTTTGCTTGATTTTAATGACCAAGGAGTGATATAAACTCAATGATAATAATAATGATATTTATAATGAATGAATAATCATTAATAAGCAGTCGTCAATCGATACTCCTTTGTACATCGATATTTCTCTATCGATAGTCCTGCTGCCTGACTAACCGCGTAACTTGGATCGTCTTGGGACAGTCGCCGGTTTGACAAATGTGTCAATTGCCGGCACCGGATGTTGGGTCAAGCGCTGTCGGACAAATCGTGTGTGTCAGCCCTGACGGCCGCTCGTTTGTGACCGTGAAGGGATACCATTTGTATGAGAATATGTAGCAGGGTTGCCACATTTAAGAATAACTACATAGTTAGTATAGCATTTTTTTAAACTAGCTGTGGCCTGCTGACTCGTATTCTAAAGTAAAAAAAATAAGGCTTTCTTCAAGTAGTGAATAACACCTTAAGAATCTTAAGCTAATTTCAATGTTATTATCGATGCAAAGCGCTTAGTCAGAACACAACATAACAAGGAAAAATCTTTCTTTCTCAGAACTTGCAGAGAAACTCTCAAGACGTGACATACCTAATGAAATCGTTTGCTCATTGCTGTCACTTTGGTCATGCGGTCATGCACAAAGTATTCGGCACATCGCTCATTGGACAATGACATTCTTCAATTTAATGTCAATTGTGCACGAGACCATCGCGACGACCATACATATACATGTCGTTTTTTGACATCATACCTACATTATTCTAGTACTTATAATTTCTTTTTCTACACCCTTTGTTATGCTCTGCCATTCAGTTGAAGTATTTAATTCTGGTCTCGTTTGCGATTATCTTATTGTCGTAGACCGGATAAAATGAAGAGTTCATTTCTTTCTTTTCGAGTCTATGGAAATAAATGTTAAATAAGTTAGATCCAGGAAGTGGCCACGGCAATCGCGGCATCTGTGGCGTTTTTAGGTCCTCAGGAGTGTAGGTGATGGACACTTTGGACACTGAGTACCTTATTCGCACTGGGTATCGGTGGGATCTACAATCCCTCATTTTGCTAGATTGTGCTTAAAGTGACTATTTGGCTCCGCAGTCGGTGGTAAAACCAAACGGTTCTCTTTAGAGCAATGATCAACGGCCCTTCTTACGGACTTCAAACACTAGACGATCAGTAGAATCTTTCATAGTCCACTACTTGACAGCCCACGCTACATTTGTCGATTCACGGACTCCAGCCTCCGGCAAGGACTCGAGTGTTCTTACGTCATTTGGAAGACACTTAAGCTGTGTAACCCAGGACGATAATTTAGTTTCAAATTTCTTCAAAAACTCTCTTAGCTGGTCATTAATATTTAAACAAATAAATCCCACTTTTGGCAACCCTACAAATTCCATCATCAGGGCTGTCAGGGTGTTTACGGCCGGTTTATTATAAGACGGATGTGTCAAATGGAGGGCGCTCAGTTCACACGATTATGAAGACCCTGCCGATGGTCAGTATATAAACGACTTTTATGTAACACTCGAATTTGTCACCCCTACGGAACGAATGATATTAATTACGTCTCTTTTGTGATTTGTGCTTTGGAATAAGGATGTAATTAATGTTGGAGATCATTTAGTCGACTGAGTTATATTTTTTTATTAGATTCGATTAAAGTTTGCGCTTATTGTTTAAGCGCGGTGTGTGTATCTTTTCCGTAGCGTGCATATATTTGGCATAAGTTTTAAAGTTCCGAACAAATGAAAATCAGAATATTTGTGATCTCACTTTCTTGTTTTCAATCGTTCTTTATTTAGTAGGCTATACAGGGTGGCAGGGACATCGACGCTAAAACTGATACCATGGATTTGGTACATCTTTCTGAACCCCCCTGGATGCGTTGAAATTTTTCGTCGGCTATAAAAAATACTGCTGTTGCATAGAACACTGCAATACCTACGCGGTCAAAATGTATGGAACAGCAGATTTTTTTTAATAACCGACGAAAAATTTCAACGCAGTTCAGGTTCAGAATCATGTACCGAATCCATATCAGTTTCGCGTCGATGTCCCTGCCGCCTTGTATATAATATAATATTTCTTTAGATAACTTACACAACATTTATCTTAGCTTTCACGGAATGTTTCTTTCTCACTAACGTAAGTATACGAGCGCGAATTACCTCTATTAAACGTTACTGTAGGTAATAATCGCTTCCTAATGATGATTCCACCACATTATCTATCAACAAATGTTTATATTTCCGTTAAAACCGTATCGAATCAAGCGTGCTTATCTGCTTTGCCTCATAACGCATTCCTACTCCGTTTACATATAGTATCCAAAATGTCTTGACATTTCGGGGTGCCGCTGCTGGTTTAGGTGATGTGTCAGATTCAGTACAATTAAGGTTAGTTCCCTTTTCTGCCGTATATCAAGAAATACTGGCCACTGTAAATTATCCCGCATCACTCAGCAACTGTGTTGTTCGTAATTGATCCCTTTATACATCATTTCCCTTCCTTACTAATACTTTAAACACTCCAACGAAAATCGAATTCTATTTTTCTTCGAGTAAAGTTTAGAATCAATGCTACTTATTTTATTTTTTGAGAACTTCTACTATTAAATTTCTATGGGATCCTAGTACCCCATAGTTTAATGTTCTAGTAAGTTAAGAGCATTATTCTCTTTACGTTCTTGTAGAGAATGGTTATGGGAATTACTTACAAATGGAAACTTTCCGAAAAGGCATATAAATTTGGACACGCAGCCTGAACATAGCCAATTGATATACTTTTTATTAACCACTTAAAAGTATTTGATAGTTTTATGGTTATGATTATGAGTGAGTTAGCTAAAAAAGTAGTTTTTAAGGCTGTTATTTTGATGGAGGAGCTTGAGAAATTGATGTATAGCAGTACAGTTTGGTGTGTCCAAATAAACGTTTTCTTTGTTTTCTTTACAAGGATCTTTTAGGCGTGGCCAAAATCGGAACTAACGCCACCATCTTGTTTTATCAATACATTTCACCAAAAAAAAAACACAATTTTTTATGAAAAGCGACCCCCGTTAACGTCATTCGAGCGCCAAAAGATCCTTGTAACAAGTGTAAGTACAATACAAAGTTACAGAAAACTTACAACAAAATATTAGACATGACATTTATACTAATAATAAAGATGAAGTTTGTTTTTTGTTTTTTTGAACGCGCTAATCTCTGGATCTACCCGACGGATTTGAAATTCTTTTTGCATTTGATAACCCAATTCTTGCGGAAGGATATAAGAATAGCCTTTAAAGAAAGTCATAAAGAATGCTAATATAAGCGAAAACGAAGTACTTAATACCCATCGTTGGCGTGGGCGATGCGATGCGATGGGCCTGGAGCTGCACACGCGGACGAAGACGCGGGCAGAAGCTAGTATCACATAACGGCCCCTTCATACAGATCAACTAGACATTATAGGTCCTTCGATACGGTCGATTAATTAATCACATGGATTGATCGACATTGTTGTATCATAATGTCAATGGCCCAACCATCCAACACCATAGTTGAATGAAACTTGTGAAGAAGACCACAACGATACTATGAGCATTAATCGTTATAATGTTACCAGGACCTTTGGGGTCTGGAATGACGTCGACGGGGCCGGGGGAGCGCTGTTGGTTAACATTTGGACATTCCGGCAATTGTTTTGTGACATGTACTGAAAAAAACAAGATGGCGGCGTTAGTTCCAATTTTGACCACGCTCCAAAAGATCCTTTTACTGTTATTCCTACTTATGTATTCATCGCACAAATCCACAATATCGATGAATATTTTTGCAAATAACAATAGCCCATCACAGCCTTTGTAAAATAAAGTCTCCAGTGTTTAGGCCATAAATCTATCAATACTATCGTATATCTTATTTACAATATTGTGTTAATATTGTCTTTTACTCCCTTGTCCCATACAAGCTGTTGGTTGGATAGGTCATTAGATTCAATGGTTAGTTAGTACTTCTTATAGACAATGCACAGAAGGAAATGGTTACCTACTTACTGCTCATCTGCAAATATGCCTTTTTAACTTTAGAAGAGGAAGACTATTGAGAGGGTTCGGACTAAAAAAGTTAATAAACTATTCTACGAGAAAATTTAAGTAAAGTTAAATTATGTGAAGTTATTTTTTGTCTTATATTTTGAAAAAATTATTATACGTACCTACTTGAAGTGCGACGGGCGCTTACAATACCGGGTCGAATAAATAAAAGGCTCAATTATTCCTATCAATTAATCTACTTCTTTTTACTTCATGACGCGCTCTGTTGTCTCAGCTCTCCAAGCTAAGTCTCAATTCTTTTCTAATATTCTAAATATGAAAAACTGTTTATCTCATCAAACATTCCATCAACTTATAAAATACTGGCTTCGCCCCCGTGATATCTTTATAAATTATAATCTATGTTACTCACATAAAAAGCATTCTAATGGTACACACGGCTACACATCAAGCTATACATTTCCAGTTTATGCTGATCTCGCATTTTTAAGATTTCCCTACAATGCGAGGTCAGCTTATACTGGAAATGTATAGCTTGATGTGTAGCCGTGTGTACCTAAAAGATTTTTTTAAATCGGTCCATTAAGATTTGAGTTTATTAATTACAAACAAAGATACAAATATTTTCTCTTTATTATATTAGTTTAGATTTAGGAAGGTTGTATGATAAGTAAAGCCATGCAGGCTAAAACCTCTATAGTACGTACCCTAAATCCGCAGATTTTAAGAAAATACGTGCTCTCACAATTCCACCATCAATATTAATACAACAATACGAAGAGACTTAATATACTTAAATGGTCATCATTAAATTAAATGCGCACGTAAATTAATTTATCATGTAAATGCGACTCCATTCCTTCCATTCTTCTTACATTACACATATCATCGCAAATGCGAGGTCGTTATCATAGGTTGTTTATTATCATTGTATTTAATACAATGTATGTTGTTTATACTTCAGATAATAGGGATTTGCATATTACATTTAGAACTGTAACAAGATTTCGCTGGGAATATTTCTAGATATAATAAGACAGCGGTGTGTTCTGTCTTTTAATACGATACGGATTACTATGTAAAGTACCGACCATCTTTATTATTTTACATTGTAATTTCTTTACAATATAATGTACACGTAGGTAACTCTTATCAAATTGCTGCTGTGACGCTGCCAAGAAGTATCACACAATCTCAGTGCAGGTTTCTTATTGGATAATATTTCACAATATTTGTATAGGATAATCAGCCTACAATGTTCTCACTCTTCAGAGAGACACAGGTCTCCTCTTTCAGTGAGAGAGACTGGGCCATAATCCACCACGCAGGCCCAGTGCGGGATGGTGGATGTCACGATGGTCTCCTTCTCCCTCACCGTTTTGAGAGCAGTGGTGATGAAATAATTTACACAAAGTAAAGTGACTTACAAGTGACTAAGTAAGTCGCAGCTGTTACCACTGGGCCACCATTCTCTTGGTATGTGTATGCCTCAATGAAACAACCCTTAAACTTCATCAGAAATCTATAGGATTAGACATAAAAAGAAGTACTCAATCCTTTACTAATAATTAGTACCTAATACTAATTAGCTACAATGATAAAAAGAAAAGCGAGCAAAGTTTATTAAGTTAAGTAAGCTGCGTTCGCGATTAAAGGCTTGTGCAGACCAGCACGACTTGTCGCGCGACGCGACTCAAACAATGCAATTACTAAGAAAACTAAACGGTATAACAGTAACCGGCGTCACGTCGCGCGACAAGTCGCGCTAGTCTGCACAAGCCATCAGTTTCCAAACATGTAAACATAAATATGTGTTCTTGGAAAAAAACAACTTTAAAACTCACACTCAAATTATAATTATGTCGTATCTGTATGTATTTTACTGTGTGTACATAAATAATAAAATAAATAAATAAATCTCAGTGCGCACTATAGCTTCAAACCAAAAATAAAAATATGTCTAGATAGACAGTGAAAATGCACGAACACTAGATAAACACAATACAGCACAATGACGTGGCGTGAGTGTAAGATGTAGCTGTCACACACACCAGCAAAATAAAGCTGGCTTGATTATTTTAGTTCTTTTGTAGCGCGACACTCTATCTAGATATACAAATAATCAAAGCTTCAAATATTTTAAGACTTTTTAAATTAATAGTACTAGTAATTCTGGTATCAATTTAATTAACGTTAGATATATTTGATATCCGTTGGATATAATAGATTTTAATAAAGTTTATGTATATTACATTGACCATAGAGAACTAACTAAGAGAAAAGCTGAAGTCGTGAGAGCTCATTAAGTTTTGCATTTTGAAGTAAAACACAACTTTTATAGCCGGTTTATTACAAGTTTATACTTAATTACAATGCCTACAAAACTCATAATTACCTATTTACTATGTGAAAATATTATGTTCTGTTAATCAAACAGATTTTATGCATTCGCTAATAAATTATATTTTCTCTATTTTTATTAACATTTTTAATGGATTTTATTAGAATTTGGAAGTTACTTAGAACAGTGGTTCCCAATGTTGACTCGACCGCGAACCTCCAAACAAAAGCTTCAAAATTCAGGATTCACCTCTTGGCTGTCATGGAGCAAAACAGGGGCATAAGGACTTTGCAAATAAGAAAAAACATTCAGTTACAATTGAAAATTTTATATTCTTGTAAATTAATTAATAAATTAATTGTATAGTTTATAATTTGTTTTTATTTTAAACTGAAGGGTAATATTTACAAGTGGGTCCATAACAACTTCCGCAAAATTTCTAGTATTAGTTTACCGGCTTTCATATCCTCGGTTCACGGCACTGAGAAATTAATCAGGAAAATTCTAGCCTCCACACTGATTGATTTTGATGTGCCGTGCTTCACCGAGGCTATGGATGCCTGGAGACTCGCTTGCCCGAAAACAGATCTACCCGATCATCCATCTTCCCAAAGACGGTGGGATGAGCCGCTCTGCAGAGTAGTACAGAACAATTTACTCAATACGTCTACTACCACTGTGGAGCGTGCGCGCTTGCTGGCTGTGGGTAAGTGGGAATCGGGTCTGTGGCTTCACGCACTACCGTCGTCGAACATAGGCACTCTGTTCGACGACAATACCTTCCGCCTCGCTGCTTCCCTACGACTAGGAGCTCCTTGTTGTTCTCCTCATCGCTGTCACTGTGGCGAAGTTGTCAACAGTCTCGGACATCACGGCCTGTCTTGCAGCCGAAGTGCGGGTCGCTTAGCGCGGCACGCGAACATTAACGACATCATCCGACGAGCTCTTGTCACCGCCGGCGTTCCAGCTATATTAGAACCCAATGGCTTGGCACGCGACGATGGCAAGAGACCGGACGGCATGTCTTTATCTCCATGGAAGGTGGGTAGGCCTTTAGTGTGGGATGCAACCTGTGTCGACACTCTTGCGCCATCCCATCTTCCTGGCTCGGCGTGCTGTGCTGGTGCTGCTGCTGCGGCTGCAGAAAACCTCAAGCGGCGTAAGTATAATAACCTTACAGGTAATTATATTTTCGAGCCGTTTGGGGTCGAAACCCTCGGGCCGTGGGGTCCGAGTGCTCATGGCCTGTTTAATGAAATTTCAAAACGGCTATTTGACACTTCCCGTGACCCAAGAGCTGGTTTTTACTTTGGGCAGAGGCTAAGCATTGCCATACAACGTGGCAATGCGGCCAGTCTCTTGGGTACATTACCAGTCGACAGCGATGCGGATGAATTTTACGATGCTATATTTTAGTTTTTGAATAGTTTTAGTTAAGTTAGAATATAATATATAATTTTGCTATTTTTATTTAGTCATAAGTTGTTATGGACCCACTTATAAATTAATTAATTAATTAATTATTAATTTTTGAATTTCAGCGAGTTGGATGTATTTGTTTCCTATATTTTTTAATTATAGCTTCAGCATCAACTTCAATTTTAGTTACTTTTTATCGCAACGAGTCTGTTACGTACAATTAGTTTCGGTATTTGAAAATCAATTTTTCAAGGCCCACCCAATATTCGCTCGTGACCCATCAGTGGGTCGCGACCAATAGGTAGTTTGGGAAACGCTGACTTTAGACCATTTAGAAGTCAAATGTAGTATTGGTAGGTAGATACAATGGCAATAATTACATTTTTAACCGAGGCTTACAATTTTTTTCCTACATATTACGTATATATGTGGGTGATATGATAATTACTTCCTGTCACTGTTTTCTGCTTTTGGTTAGGTAGGCCACAACTAAAAAGAGAAAAATAAAAACTTTTGACAAGTCACGTTGGAAATCGGTGTCTTTGGTTTTGATATTCAAAACCAAAGACACCGACTTCCGGAATTAAAGTTATTTTTCACTTTTTAGTGTTTTTTTTGTTTTTTTTTTGTAAAATTTGCTTTTTTCCTTTTTTTAAAATTTCCTCAATCCTTCTCCCGGGACCAAGCTACCTTACTGCCAAACTTCAAGTTTGGAAATCTCCATGAAATCGTTTGACACTCATATTTACAAAAGTATTTATAGACTGCCTCGTTGATTTAAGGCTTGTGCAGACCATCGCGACACTGGTTATTGTTATAATGTGAAGTTTTCTTAGAAATTGTATTGTTCGTGTCGCGTCGCGCTGGTCTGCACAAGCCTTTATTCGTGGCAAGCGCTGTTGCGGAGCATGAGGTCCTGTCCCTGCAGTCTCGACATAGATAGCGATCGCTATACGACCGAATTCGGTCGCAAAGTCCTAATGGCGACCGTAGACGCGCGCGACGTGCTTGACAAGCACGTGTATTTTTCGTGCTTGTTCGATTGGTTGGTTCGATCCCCTGGTCCACCAGGAATTTCTCAGTAACAGCCTGTAGGCTGGATTTATGCCCGGTCGATGGCAATAGGCTCGCCCCCTATTACATGGGACTTAAACATAACTGGCGAAATGTGGGTGTACTATAAGTACACCTCTGCCCAATCCTTCGGGGAAACAAGGCGTGATGTTCTGTTATAATAAGGCAGCTAAAAAAAAAAACCCAATACTTACAACTATTTTCTTAATGTCTCTCGGCAAACTTCGTGTTTCGTCAGTCGTCGGATTTCTATCAGATGCCCTTGGACGCTCTCAATCGACTAGCAATACAAGACAAAATCCAGTTGAAAATACAAGAAAACAAGAAAGTCAAACATCTCAACAGATGTTTAAAACCGACTTAAAAACTTATACAAGTTCATACCCTGGACGTGCTCGCTCGCGGACCTCCACAAATGGACGCTGACAGACTTCCTAGTCCGTAACACATAATTTATATCATCTTTCTCCCTCTAATGTACCATAAACTCGAGTGTGTAAAAGGGATAGCGCACACCAGCAGAGGTACTTGCTATTTGTAATGCAATGCAAGTGTCGTTAGTTGCAGGTTTGTGTTTCTTTGTTGGAAACAATAACTTATGTGGGTACGATACTGGTCGTATTTAATAAAAAAACATGAAGAGCTTTTGGTTACTCATGGCAACGTTTGTTTACGTATAGTTTATCTTGTAAAACACAACAGTTTCCTGAATTTTAGGCCATATTATCGGCGGCAGCGGGCAGCGTTCAAATACATAGTTTTATATAGAACAAGGAAAGAAAGAAAAGAAAACTTAAGTAAAATATTGGTAAAGTGAACTAAAATATTGATTATGAAATGCAATAATTAATATCGTAACACCGAATATTTAGTTTCTTGGAAACTTTCCAAATGCCTTTTTTTCACCTGAAAAGGTTAACTTACGACATCAAATTCAGTGTAATACTTAATTGCAATTCATCATTAATATTCTAGTTCGCTAGTAAGCCACATTTCATATTTCCTTTCGATCCAGTGCTAATGTAGACCAATGGTCATTATTATTTGGCGTGCAACGTGTTTTGATAAAAAAAAGTCTAACATGCCCAGTCAGACCTTAATAGGAATAGGTTAAAGCTATAAACTATTTTACAAAAGCGTTAACCGTGATCAAATCTAATCGCAAAGTTAGTCGAAAACTCGAAAAAGTTTTGAACAAAAATAAAAAAACTCACTTGCCAAAGTGCTAAGTATCACCACAGCCCTTATTTAATACACTGACGAGAACAATACCGTGTACAGTGGATCACGAAAGTGTTAACTGTAATTTACTTGGCTGTGTGTCAGTGAAACGCATGTCGTGACCTCACGAGCTGTCATTCACACTCACTGCAGCAAGATAGTGTAACGATATTATTTTTAGTACCTACAAGTTTTAGTTAAAGGCAGTAGCGAGTTGATATTTTTGAGCTTGCCTGTACCTAAACTTTAACCATTTTCAACCTCGAAAATCATTGAAACTCAAGAAATCAATGTCTCAAAGTTCGTGCAACATAAACTACCCATTCAACCTCCTCTTGATTATCCAAAAATCAAGCTTCTTTAAATTCATATAAGTCTGTTCTGATTTTGGTAACCACTCAAATTTCACCTATATAAAAAAACTGTTGTCATTTCTGAGGTGGCCAACCTCAGAAACGACAGTTTTACAACGCCGCAATCATGTTTTTTCAACACAATACAATTTCATTTCACAAAACAATATCACAAAAGTTTACCAACAACGCCCACGTGATCAACGTCACGATCCTTGCAGTACTTTATAATTAGCTGAAGCGGATCTGTCAATTCAAATGACATAGTAACACATTCCGCTGCATCTCCTCAATTGTACCACAGATCATGCCAGACGGGAGTACCAAGGATAATTTGCGATTTGCGTCGCGCACCTCTTGCCACTTTCACGTAGAAGCCGTGATAAGATTCCACAACATGATACGAGAAAAGAACAGGACAGTGCACGTGATAGAAGAGAAGCTTCTTAAAAAATAAAGAACAATTGACATTTAGTGTGAGAGATAGCACAGATAAATACAAATGGGACACTCCATGAAGCTACAAGTACGCGGCGAGCCCGTCTTGTTGGGCCAATTCAGTGAGTGAACGTTAGTCAGAAGATCTAAGAGTTAAGCGTCGTTCAGACCGGCGAGACTCGACTCTAACAATATAATTTCTAAGAAAGAACAATTACTGATGTCGCGTTGCGTGACAAGTCGCGCTAGTCTGCACGAGCCTTTACGCAATAGAAAGAGAGGCAATTTCTAGGTGAATATAACTGTAGGTAATTAGCGCTGTGCGACCTGAATTCTACCTTATTGTGTAGTAGGAAGAGTCGCTTTTTATTTTAATTATTTTGCGGAATGTCCCATCTGTAAATAATCTGTGGAGATAGGAGAGTTATATCTTTTGTCCTCTCATGTTACGAAATGTTCCTATACGTGACAAGTCTTTGAAACTTCAATCTCAATTCTCGGCCAATTATAGAAAGATTCACTTAAAAAAGAACTGTATTAAATGGGCCCACCTGTAAATCCTGTAAGGCCTGTAACAAAGGTACGTACGTGTGTCTTTCTTTCATACGAATTCTTCAAACTATTTGAGATGTTGGCTCCCCATCCGTGCTCATATGGTTCCGTTTTTCATCAAGGCAGGCTAGGCTAGGTTTGTAATGCTTTTGTGTTGCCTGTAATGAAGCAGTGAGGTAGAAAAAAAAATGACGAGCTTGTTTTTTTTATTGAAATCGGAATTATCACTCGAAAAACAAAGAAGTTCATCCTATACTAATAAACGAGCAATATTTGTAATATATAAATATATATATATGTATTTGTAGAGTCACGTTGTCGAAAACGTCTCTAACGATTTCGATGAAAATTGCAATATAAGGGTTCACGGGGGCGAAAAATAGATCTAGTTAGGTCTCATATCTGGGAAAATTCGTTTTTTCCGTATTTTCACCCGAGCAGAGCTCGGTTGCCCAAAGTTTAGAACAAGAATAATAACACTTTTGAATAATGACATGGCAGCATGGAATTAGTAAGTACATACTATCATGGCAGCATGGAATTAGTATGTACTGTCATGGCAGCATGGAATTAGTGTGAACGTTCCTATGAGCATTCTCTATTTTCACCACAGCAGGGCTCGGTCGACAGGTACATAATTTAATGCTAAAAGAATGTATTGGTATTTGCATGACATTGACAGGGGCCTGTTGGTGAACATTTGTGAAATTATTGTATTCAAAAAGCAAGATGGCGGCGTTAGTTTCGATTTTGGCCACGCGTCAGAAGATCCGTGTACAATTATTCTCGAAGCCGAGAGAATGAATTTTCTTTCATTTCATAAATATTTGCAACTGGATAATACCATTATAAACCCAGTAATGAGTCGTATACTCTACAAGATCGTGAATGCATGTAACAAACAGTTATCGATAGAAATAAACTCTAATGCGGCTACTGCCTCATATTTCTACACATAATTAGCTATAAACCAAAGTACCTACCTATATTGTATAGTATGGTCACTGCACAGTATAATAAAGTAACAGTATTACGTCTCGGCAGTGATCTTGAAATAATTACCTACGGCCGCTCGGTAGATAAACCTTCCGCGTCCGTGAGTAACTACCGCACACTCGACACTGTTGCGTGCATATCCACTGAGATTTCGAAGCGCGTCGTTTCGGGCGTTTTCTATGAAAACGTAATACTGGTACTTATTTATACTGTGGTATGGTATTAACTAAACTGATTACAGAAGAGATACAATTTCTTGTTCTGAGATATTAACATTAATATTTGTTGTTTATGAATAATTTTGTTGCACGCGGAATCATTGTGGTCGAAAGTTGTTATTTAGAAACATTGTTATTAACAACTAATGAATGAAAGCTAACATTGTTATTAAATGATTGTTCATCGTTTAGAAAAGATTTTCTCTTTCTGTATATTTTGTATAAAAGATAAAATTACGCCTGTTTTCCCCGATGGGTTATGCAGAGGTGTACCATCGAAGAAGTTCATATCTAACCACCTTATGAGCGTTTATTCTGAAAGTTGGCAACGTCGCAAATAGCTGTCAAAAATTTACCTGTTTTGAATAATTTGCCAATACTACTGTATGGAAATAAGAAATGTGGCTAACTAGGGAACTAGAATATTAATAATGAGTTGCAATTATAACGTTGAATTTGATGTTGTACCCGTTTTAGGTGTAAAAAAGGCATTTGGAATGTTTCCAAATCCTTTTTTTTTTGTATCTAAAACTAAATATTCGGTATTACGATATTAATTATATTATAATAAATGTTCTAGTTCGCTAGTTAGCCACATTTCTTATTTCCATACAATATTGCTAAATTAATCAAAACAACGAAATATTTGACATCTATTTGCGACGTTGCCAATTTTCAGAATAAACGCTCTTAAGGACTATTCTGGCTTCGAGCGATGAGATGAGAGCGATCGGCGGCTATAGAACCGGGCCCGTTACAGATATATATATATATATATCATCGTGTTCACGGGATTTTGTTTTGAAACTGTTTAGATAAAAGGGGGCGAGCCTATTGCCATCAATCGTGCATAAATCCAGACTCCAGACTGAGAAATTCCTGATCGAATAACTCAATGGATAGATAGATGGAATATTCCTTATTATGCGCACCATACAAATTACAGAAATAAATTTAGAAATTTTACATAGGGTGACACAATGGGCGGTGTTATCGCTAAAAGCGATCTTTTACAAACAACCTTTGGAAGGATTAAAGGGAGAAGGAGAGACAATACTGCAGGTAGTCAGTGGTGTACCATTTACATATACAATAAATACATAAAGCATAAACTTATCCATATAAATAAATATACATTTAAAAAAAAAGATTTTTATTACCTTCAGTTGTACAAAAAACACTTATCTAAAACACTATGCAGCGTTACAACTAAGGGAAATAGTGTTTTCGATGAACTCTGGCACCCAAAGTAAGATTTAACTTGTGTTTAGGGTGCCATCGTCCTCGCCTATAATTTGAACATTTAACAGTAGTTGTAGGACGATCACAGTATATTATTATTACTAAGTTATCTACTTACTAGTAAACGTATACAATATGATGTAGCCTATTAAAGTACCTATGTGGGGGTATGTGTATGTATTGAGAGATAAATATGGTGAAAAACTTGTGTTTATGTAAGTCTGTATATAACTATAAACTATCAATATACGTATATAACTTTACTAACTACATTAGGTACATTAGGTTATGCGATTGATACATGTAGTAAATCTTCAGTCTTATCGTAACCTAGTGTCAATTGCCACTTTGTGACCCTGGTCTTACATTCATTTAGACACATGGGAGCAATGGTGCACAGTTTATTTATTTTATCGCGAGTTGAGCATACTTCGAAGTATCTACATGCATAGATATATATAAAATAATAAACATGGCCACAATAACACTTTGCTTGACTTGGGAATCGAATCCAGGACCTCATGCTCAGTAGTAGCGCTTGCGACCACTACGCCAACGAGGCAGTCTCTCTCTCTTTCTGTATATTTTGTATAATGTATGGAAATGGAAATGTCAGACGTAGTCAAAATGTGTAGAATTGCAGCTAAGCCAGGACTACAATGACGCGACGCGACGGCTTGGTTCGGATCCGGTAGCCATGTAATTTCGAACTAGAGTCCTACTTTTGGTTGAAATCGTGCGGAAGCTGGAGCCATGCGTCTGCATCTTTCGTATATTCCCAGTTTTATATTATTTCGACTTCGTTGAGAGTAGAAAATAAGAAAAAAAGAAAGAAAAATATTATATTTGGATAACATTAAAACTAACAATATCATGAAAACAATTTTTGTTTTTAAACATTTAAACTAACAAAATAGTTAAATAAAAAGAAGACCTGTGCGAGGCCAAAAAGCTCAACATGATGCTACGAAGCATGAAAAAAAAAAATGGCAGCGCCTGGGCAAAAGTTAAAAAAACCTTCCATTTTCAGCATCTTTATATTTAGCGCTCCACTCCTAAAGGAAATACCTGGTACACACCCGTCCATAATCAGATCAGAGCATAAATAAAATATATTAATATTCGATGCAAAATACATGTCCATAACCGCATAAAACTAGGTAGCCCAGTGACTTTCCCTCAACAAACCGTGTCCGCACAATTGGTCTCGCTCCTGAACTAACCAGCTTTCCTATCAGCCATATACTATAGCTAAATAACCTAAGTACATCGTAAAATATGTATAACTAAGGTTTATTTAAATCCTTGTTTCCAATTGATGTTATTTCCACTTAAACAAACATCAACTTTATGTGAGTGTAAATAACGTTGATTTTAGACTGACTGCTACTGTTGAAAATGTCAAAAAATATAAAGTTACTAGCTGACCCGGCGAACTTTGTTTCGCAATCAATCAAATATAAACCCTACCTACCCTACCTTACCCTACCTACCCTACCTACCCTACCTACCCTACCTACCCTACCTACCCTACCTACCCTACCTACCCTACCTACCCTACCTACCCTACCTACCCTACCTACCCTACCTACCCTACCTACCCTACCTACCCTACCTACCCTACCTACCCTACCTACCCTACCTACCCTACCTACCCTACCTACCCTACCTACCCTACCTACCCTACCTACCCTACCTACCCTACCTACCCTACCTACCCTACCTACCCTACCTACCCTACCTACCCTACCTACCCTACCTACCCTACCTACCCTACCTACCCTACCTACCCTACCTACCCTACCTACCCTACCTACCCTACCTACCCTACCTACCCTACCTACCCTACCTATCCTACCTATCCTACCTACCTACCCTACCCTATCTTTTAAGTGAGATCAAACTGCACAGTGTGCAAATTTGATTAAAATCGGTTAAGTAGTTTAGGAGTCCATCGCGGACAAACAACGTGACGCAAACTGAACCTTTTGTGTGTTACAGTTGTTTTTCCTAAAACTCGTGTTTGTTTAAGTTTTGGCAAATATATTTCGAACACAGTATTACACTGGACTGGACTGCCTGTTTGGGTTATTCCATCCGGAATTTCTCAGTAGCTGCCCGGAGTCTGGATTTGTGCCCGGTTGATGGCAATAGGCTCGCCCCCTATTACATGGCACTTAAACATAACTGGCGAAATGTGGGTGTACTATAGGTACCTCTGCCAAACACTCCGGGGATTACAAGCGTGATGTTTTGTTACGTTAAATGAAGTTAACTTTCTATTCAGAACAGGATAATGATTTAAAATGTAGACCATTGGCTGCTTGTCAACGCGCGAATTGTGAAAGTTAACAGGAAAAAGGATTAGTGTTCGATTCGTACTCGATAAGTTTTCACTTAGATTCGATTCTTTTGAAGCGATATCGATAGTAGTTTATTTTGGAATGAAGATGTGACAAAAGTGATATACATATTGGGGAAATCTTAATCGACCACTTATTTGCCGACCATTGTATTTGTATCTAATCTACGTTCGCAATTTATTCACCAAACATGTAAACAAACATGAGTTTTCCATTAAGACAAACATCAACTTTTTTTTTTTTTTTACTATTGAAAAGATTTTTATTATTTCTGAACGATGGAGTAAAATACACAGTCCGCAAAACTCCATTTTACACTTCTTAGGTCTGACCGTCAGAGGCGGAGTAAAAACTGCCAATGAACGGCAAACAGCTGACTTCCTTCATTCCCAGGTCTTCAATATAAACCATAGCCTAAACCGAAACATGCCGAAGTACTGTAATTTATAGTTGTTGAATGTTTGTGCCGCCTTTGTTCCCAAATGTTAGCGTCATTACTTAGTATGCTACAGCAACAATGATCGCAAACTTTACGTAATATTAAGTGGTTTACATTGGCTCAATGTTTATATTTTTTCAAATAATTCCTATTTTGGGGTCCCAAAAATCGTAACTAATATTATAAATGTGAAAGTGAGTTTGTTTGTCTGTTACGCTTTCACGCTAAAATGGCCGAACGGAATTAGATGAAATTTGGCACATGGGTAGACCATGACCTGGATTAGGACATAGGATACTTTTTATCCCGATATTCCCACGGGATCGAGACTTACGTCGGTCAAACTGCGGGGCGCAGCTAAGTAAATTAACATAACTGCGACCAACTACGATGTAGATGCGCGGTTGGTCACAGTCCTAGCCTAACCCGTTTATTCGGGGTACCTTAGCTTAGTTAATATGGCCAACTGTGAGAAAAGGCCAGCAAAAAAAGGCTCAGTTATTAAATAAGCGTGCATCATTAGAAGGTCAATAAGTTTTTAGAGGATCAGTCACATAATTCCCATTCCGTAATCCTTCTTGTTAACCAGTCTCTTTGACTAGAGGGGAGATCTTTTGCAAGGAGAGGGACAGCGAAGCCTAGTAAAAAAAAAGTCTAGTAAAAGGTACATTTATAACTAAAGGAGTGATGATTGAATACGGATTTCAATAGGTAAGTTATTTTGTTTACCTGTGTTCAATGGTGTTTACGTTCGATTCAAAGGAACTCTTGAAACATAAAGAATGAAAAACGAAAAGCAGAATAAACTATTGCGCGGCATGGCTGCCTTTCAAGTGGCTGCAGTTTTTATTATTTCTTTAAATAATTCAATTGGAAACTCTACTGAATTCCGATTCACAACACCAGGACAGTATGACGCAACTTAGATGTAGCATCGGCAAAATTCGTAAAACCGATCGCCATCCGAACTGAGTGGCGTCTTCAAAATTTCCAATCTTTATTACTGCTTTAAGTCAAAATGATCTTTACGCAAACGCAATAACTTGTAGGGTCTTAGAACCAAATACATTCGTAAAATTGAAATGAAAGAATGCAAATTTTAAAATTTATGCTACGTCTAAGTTGTGTCGTACTGTACCCTAATTGCGTACTACACGATCAATCAGAATCTGAATCGTTTTGAAACAGCTATCTAATTACGCAACACATTTTTGGATTACGACTAATCGGTTTCATTTTGACAGTTCAACAATATTCATTGCGTTATTTACGTTGTTGAGCAGATTTTTATTTCGAACTTATGAAGTACACACGGCTACACATCAAGCTATACATTTCCAGTATAAGCTAACCTCGCATTGTACGGAAACTCTATACAATGCAAGATCAGCATAAACTGGAAATGTATAGCTTGATGTGTAGCCGTGTGTACCTAATGGATTAGCAATCTGTTTCAAAACAATTCAGATTCTGATTGATCTTGTATTACGTAATTAGGGTATTTACAGATTGATAATTAGGGTACTGATTTCTATAGATAGAGATTTTAAGATTTTACAACTGAACTTAATATTCCTGTAAATTCCATAAATAAAGGTGATTTGAATTCGCCATTATCCGAGGGTTACCTTGATGGATTACTGCGATTAATATTCCGGGACTGAAGCCCACAATAACACCCAGTCAGCATAAATCACTAATGTGCTAAATGTATTCAATAATCATAGTGGTAACGTGCAAACCCCTCGACTTAGTAACTCAGTAAGTTGTGACTACTTACGGTGCCGCCTCGCTAAGCCGAATTTGATCTCCGTAGCTTCGAGTCTTTACGCACTCGCCCACGGCATACTTTTTGTAGGTCCTACAATCGGTAATTTTGTATGACCTTCGTTTTGTAGGAAGTGTCCGTTAATACATTTGATGTCTACTATTTCATTTAGCTCCTACAAAAATTCGGCCACTGACAATATGCCGTCTACGAACGCTCTAAAGTAAATAGTTAAAGTCTTATTATGTAAGTTAATAATTTGTTAACTATAGAATATAATCGTGTACTTTCAGGTTACTTTGTTGTAGAAATACTGGATAGTAATCGGATACTTTCGTGGCCTAGGAGGACATGTTTATGTTGTGTTAAAAAGCTCAAGCTTTTTCAAAGCTTTTTTTTTTTTTTTTTTAAGGTTTTGTCAACAAAACCTTATTGCATTTGGTTTATCTGCGACGTACATAAACTCGTAAGTTTATATCAAACTGTAATGACAATCTGCCCTCATATAGCGCTACAACTTTCTTTTGGCGTGTGGCCGAAATCTGTACTAACGCCGCCATCTTGTTATTTCATCAATACTTTTTTTTTAAACTGCACATTTGTTTACCACACATGCTTGGCATAAGGCTTATAGACTGAGTTCCAAACGTCGGGATCCGAAGACGTACAAAGGTTTTCGATATAAAAAGAAAGAATGAAAGAAAATACGTTTATTTTGGGTAAACATGACGTAAAGAAACAACACAAAACAATAAAAGAACAAGTTGGGGGAAAATATGAGTCACATCCACGCAA
This sequence comes from Agrochola lota, assembly GCA_947364205.1. Taxonomy (NCBI): domain Eukaryota; kingdom Metazoa; phylum Arthropoda; class Insecta; order Lepidoptera; family Noctuidae; genus Agrochola; species Agrochola lota. The sequence goes on along the minus strand of OX376223.1, from coordinate 6,355,810 downwards.
AACGGCCATCGCTCAGCATAATGCTGCGACCCTATGCGAGACAGACCTTCAGCGCTGATTTTCAGCGACAGCTGGCGTCGCGTTGACGTTGATAACGAAAAACGAGTTATCAAACGCAAAGTGAGTTGCGCTGCAGGACACTGGGCAAGGCAGAGTGACGGCGGAGTAAGGCTGTGACCGATTGGCGTCCAAGAACTGGAAGACGAAGTTCCGGTCGTCCAGCGGCGAGATGGGAGAACGATATTGTTGCCGGGTAGAACCCGAATGAGATTGACACAGGAGCGTGGGGATTGGCACAGGAAAAGAGAGGCCTATGCTGAGCAGTTGTTGAAGGATGATGATGATGCTTGTTACCAACAGTTCCCCTGACGAAGTCATTCGAGCGACAATACATCCTTGTAGTAATGTACTTGAAAGAAGTCGGAAAAGCAAAAGCAAAATGACATACGCCACAGATAAAATGAAACATGCACATGCACATTCCGCACAAACACAGTAACAAGACCGGAAATTAAAAACGCGAGCAAAGCAGTTGAGTATGTATTTGATTTACTATCCGCATTGTAGACAGGAACCAATGAATATGTGTCGATAATAAAACGGTTCCGTGATTAAATGTTAATTGATTTCCTATCAATATTTAAGTGACTCTGATGTGTTTATATGGTTTTTTTTATTTGGAAATTTAAAAAAAATTTAACGTCATTTATTGAAAATAGGCTGAGAATCAGCACTTTTCGAACGTCAAAATTACATAAGACAGTCTCCTAAAATCCCCCACCCTTCACCACTTCCTAGTGCTTAGCTGGGAAGAAAAAGTGGCGCAACAAACTCCCCAGCAGCACAGCTGTCTGTTCAGTTATAAAAACTTGATTCTATACAATAGTACTTATGCAAAATAATGTACATTACGCAACATAAAACATTAAATTAAATTATTTGCTATTTGTCAGCTAGCACACGCCAATATACCAACAAAAAATCATCGAAATCTATTCTCAAGCAAAATGCCTTTGTAAACTGTTAAACCTTATGTATATCTAGATACTTACCTACACGTTAAAGACTAGTTCCTTGAGGGACTGGCGCGACTGACATTCAGTCATGTCAGGTGAATAGAGAGGTGCTCAACTCCATAGAGAAAACGGGCATGTCCTAAAACTAATAATCCGAAGTAAATACATGTGACATCCACCAACCCGCACTGGGCCCACGTAGTGGATTAAGGCGTCCCAGCAGTCCCAGCAAAGTCACGGACATCTACTCTTGAATAATTTTCCGGTTTTACGATATGATATCCCGGGTCAAGGATATCATATACCGACCTGGTAACTATAATTGCATCGTAAACAGTTATATAGTTACTATAAACAAAACTTTTACTACCTTTACATAATGATCATTCGTCAATCACAGTCCGCAACCGTTATCAGTTGCCGTAGTCCACAGGTCAACTAATTAGCAAACTTATGGGCCTGTAATTAAGTTATTATTTCCTTGGCCTCTGTGTCCGAGCTTTCCTTATGACCTGTTATGATATATTGTTCCTGAATGCTGGTGCGCAATAAAATTAATAATATTGTTGCGCACGGTTGCGCGGTCGCTGACTGTGTGACCTTGCCCTTTGCGTAATTTATGGAAATGGGAAAGGCAGAGTTCGTTCTGAGTTTTTTTTTTATTGTTAACGTCGTGTTCGCGATTGAACTTCTCTTTTTAACCGACTGCGCGACAGCTTAGAAAGGGTTATGTTTTTCACGCGTATCTAAGTATTTGGGATTCTTTATATCCTCGAAGCATGCTAGCGGTTGGATGGATTTTATTACATGAGGTGTCATGACCTGTCGAATTGTCTAGTCTAAGCCATGCGGTAATAGGAGCCAGATTTTATTTTTATAAAATCAACAAGGCGGATTTTAGGCGTCTTATGTCTTGAAAAAGAAATAGTAGGTATCATGAACTTGTGGGGTATCAAAATAAAGGGATTGAGGAGACGATTCCAAAAATAATACCTTTAAAAACACGCACACACACTCGTATATAATAAAGCGAGAGAGAGAGAGGGAGAAAGGCAGAGAGAGAGAGAAAGAAAGAAGGAGAAAGAGAGAGGCAGAAAGAGAGGGGGAGAAAGAGAGAAAGTAAAAGGGAGAAAGAAAATGGATAAAAAGAGAGAGAGAGAGATAGAGAAAGAGAAAGAGAGAGCGAGGGAGAAAGAAAGAGAAATAGAGAAAGAAAGAAAATGAAAGAGATAGATAGAGAAAGAGAGGGAGGAAGAGAGGGAGGGAGAAAGAGAGAGAAAGAAAAAAGGAGGGAGAGAGAAAGAGAGAGAGAGAGGATGTAAAGAGAGAGGGAGGGGGAGAAAGAGAGAGAGGGTAAAAGAGAGGGAGGCAGTGAAAGAGAGAGAGAGTGACAAATTAAAAAGTAAAAAAAAAAGAATAATAAAAACCAAACTGAAAAAAAAAGTTTTATTGAAAACAAAAATTAAAGATGTTTTATAGTCTAAAACATCTTTAAACAAGGAATAATAATGAAATACAAATAGTGTCATCGTATAGTACTTAATGAATTTATCCAACCATAACGAGATTTATATTATTGACAGTAGGTATTACAATAATTATTAATAGTGAAACTGTAATCGATAAACGCCTTGTAAGGGAAATTGCCCTCATAAAGTATCCAAGTTACTGATGTCATTATGAATACAACCGGAACCGAAAACAATTGTTTTGTAACTAAAGTAATCGGTTAAGCGCCTTATCATCGATATTCGATGTTTAGGAATGCATTATCTTTAACAAATGTACTTTCAATTTATCATTCACTAGCGGGCCGGCCCTGCTTCGCACGGTTGACAAAAAATAATGATTTGTCTTTATTATATCTAAGTTAAATATGAAGATGCCTTTATTTATTAACATTGTGTCAATCACCAATGTCGGTAGAACAATTTCCATGAAGTTCTCATTTAAAAAAATCCACCAGAGTCGCGCCTGTTTGGAGGCTTCAAACGGATTATAACCATTATCGCAATTGCCCCAATAAACTATTTATTTAAGTTAAATATTAATATAAAATTTCCGTAATAAATGTTCTAATTGTTGATCATGAAAACCGCATCAAAATCCTTAGTGTAGTTTAGAAGATCAACGGCGTCACACAGACAGACACGAACAGCGATTTCAATTTATAATCTATATACGTAGTTATAGATACCTGACTTTATCAAAGAGAGTCGTTGTTGATCTCAAAACCATCGCTAAAATGTTTCGGGTCAGTATACGTGATAAATCTCACGTACGCAGGAAATATTTGGTGGGAGACGTCATAGAGCCGAGGGTGACGTCATCAGGGTCAGCCGTTTAGAAATCTAGATAAGTGCTATAACCTTGTAAGGCCAAACTAAGCGATACAGTAATACCTGTGCCTAGAAATGTACCTTCTGTAAGATGAATTCAATGAAGTTTGTTGCGTCACTTCTTCTTCCCAGCTAAATTACTGGGAAGTGGTGAAGGGCGGGCATTTTGGGGGTCCGTCTTATGTAATTTTAGACGTTCATAAAGTTCCGATTCCCAGCCTAATTTGACTTTTGATGTTGAATCATGTTTCTTGCTTTATTGTCTTCATTTTGTTCATTTATCTTTTAATGATATAACTAAAAAACCGCTGCTGTAATTGACTGTCCAGATTGCCACATTGCTGAGCAAAGGTCTCGTCCATATTCTTTTACGTAATCAATTCGCATTTGCATTGCTCATTAGATTCTGTGTATTTTAAGAAAGGATAAGTACTTAGCAACCCATTTTTTTATTATAGAGAAAACATTTTTTTATTGCTTCGGACATGTCTTGATATCGATTTATTCAAACTTGACCACTTCAAAGCCGCGTGCAGTGGTTAATGCTATTACATAACATGTACTACCATTTATAAAATATTTGTTGCGCCCCATGGTTTCACCCCCATATGTGTCGACCCCGTGGGAATATCGGGATAAAAAGATATCCTATGTCCTAATTCAGGTTATGGTTTACCCATGTACCAAATTTCATCCAAATCTGTTCAGCCGTTTTAGAGTAAAAGCGTAACAAACAAATAAACAGACAATTTAAACTTACTTTCGCATTTACATATAATATTAGTTAGGATAGGACTTATAATTTATAAATTCAAAAGTTACTCTGTCTGTCTGCTTGTCCTTTTCACGCCCTGACGTCTGAACGGATTTTGATGAAATGTCGCACACAGGTAGATCATGACTTGAGTTAGGTCATAGGACATTTTATCCTAGTAGTAGGTACATTCCCATGGGATAACTCCTGACATCTACGCGGGCGAAACGACGGGCCAAAACTAGTTACTTATAGAACTATTTATAGAAATAAATAAGGCAACATTGACAATTAAATTTAACTGCCACATTAGACAAGGTTACCACAAACCAAGGACTGGCATAAAATGACAAACAAGGATATTTTGGCGTCTGCTGCATGAACTTGACAGGGGGGAGAATGTTGGTTAACATTTATGAAATTTTCACAGAAATTGTATTGGCAAAACAAGATGGCGGCGTTAGTTCCGATTTTGGCCGCGCAACAAAAGAGCCTTTTAGAGATGTAGCGATTTCACACGGTCGCACTAAGATGGTTTTGCCTTTGCAAACTGAGCACCGGTGTCATATTTGAAGAATGTTCCAGACTTCTAGGAGCATGTGGTAAAGAAACAAAGGGTAATTCATGTAACGGTCAGTTACTTGCACGTACGCAAACATGGAGGTTGATGTCGTAGAGGTACATCCTTGTTTTCATTTAGGTGATGGACAGTGCTCCTGATAATAATGGTTTTGTTGCCATGGCTACAGCTCAAAACTCAACTCAAACCCTTTAGAGTGCGTTTCATCAAATTGTTTCTATGCCGTAATGTTGGTTCCACTGTTATAGGACGTACACAAATACGCTACAACGCACTTTATATCAAAAAAAGGCTCTCGAAGACATTGGAGCTTAAATTTTAAAGTATCGGTTTTTTGCTTGAAATGGCTTCTAATATCCAACGTTATGCATAAATATATCATAAGATACAATCTGGTAGGCAAATTGGCCACTCATATTTTTTTTTGCAAAAAAAATTGTTGGAGCTGTGTTCTGGAGATTTAAGTAATGCTTAAATCTCCAGAACGGAGAGAATAGCGGACTTGAATGGCAGACGTCAGTCAGTAAGATGAAGTTAGTTGTCCATTCCAAAGCATAGAAGGTTCGTATGGAGAAGACGGGCAAGAAACTCTATGATGATGGATACACAGAATTTTCATTAGATCAATTTGGCGATCGATCCAATAGTAATGAAATGATTGATAAACGTAAAACAGTTGTGTTTTTAGAGGAACTCACGACTTATAAGTACCGTACGCTGTTTGTTGTTACCTGGAAAACTGAGTTATACATATATGTGGCGGCATCTACAACGCCACATGCGAACTACGCATCAAATACTAGACTGTTAAACTCTGCTTGCGCGATGCAGGATTTGTGTGACAAAGACTGCATCGCGCAAGCAGGGTTTAACAGCATATATATAAGTTTCCGACATCAATCGTTGGGCAGTTGCCCATCAGACACCACTCCCGTCTAGTCGGAGGATCCTCCATTGTCTATCGAGTGTGAGTGAAATTGTATAGATATTGTTGTACAAATAATTATTCGTTTGTTTTGAATTCGTAATACTAATAACAAACAATGCACTAATTTCCGCTAATATATTAATAAAAATCGTGTGTCTTGATCCAATTGATAAAACTGCAATCATGCAGGTATTTATTATGCTTATATTCTGCATGTTATCATGTTGATAAAATAAAAATATGTGACAGATAATGTTTCATTAATAAATAGTCGCCTAGTCAACGTAACACGAACCTGTACTTGATTTTTTTTTGTTTGTTTTATTGTTAAGACCGTTTATCCTAAAAGTTGGCAACATCGCAAATAGCTGTCAAATATTTACCTGTTTGATTAATTTGGCAATATGAAATGTGGCTAACTAGCGAAGTAGAACATTGATAATGAATTTAAATCTATTTCGCCATTTTTATAATACATAAGTTATTTATTTATGCCCAAACACGAGCTAAAATTAGTGTTGCATATGGAAGTTTCGACGCCTATAACATCCAAACCAATTTTTTTTCCAATTCAGCTTCCATACAGGGCTAGATAATGACAAGACAAATTGATATAATTTTTAGTTTTGAACGTAAACAAGATTAGAACAAGATGCGGCATAGAATTAGTAAGTACCTACTATCATTGTATACGTTACTATGCATGGAATTTGTATGTACTATAGGTACATGGAATTAGTATGAAATTTCTTATACTATTACTGTTATTATTGTTGAAAATATTGTAAAGGCTAATTATTTTTAAAAGACTAACTTTGGAGTTTCTTGCCGTTTCTTCACCATAGAAAACGACCAATTGGAACCGTGCACCCAGCTTCTGACGTTTCATAAGTGCCCATGTAGGTTTATGTGAAATAAAATATTTTGAATTAAATGAGCATTCTCTATTTTCAGCAGAGCAGAGCTCGGTCGCCCAGGTACTGATAAGTAAACAAACAACTTGATACCACAGCATGTGGCAATAGAAAACATTCATGACGACACTTTAGAATAAATAACTAGGCTGATGTACTGCATCATCGCAAAAAGGCCAGAATAAATAGTTATATTTAGCTAGCCTATTACAATGCAATGCCGCTTTGCAAATGTCCCCCGGAGCGAAGTAATTTGCACAAAACGCAAAGTTCTGTGCGATTGCTACACCACTTAACTCTGATCCATGAGATGTACTTGTAGATCATGCTTTGTTATTGCTTACTTTGTAATTTTATTGCTCTTAATTCTGAAAGGGTGGAAATAGCGTGAATAGTACAGTGAGAACTGGGCACGTCAAACAAGTCAAGTATTACAACCGATTTATTATTTAAAAATCTCACCTTGAATATTTCGATTAAGAAGAGCAGTGGTGGCACAGTATTAACGGCCCCGACCAGAGTTGTAGGTCGTGGTTTCGAAGCCAGGTAACCGCTTTACTCTGTGTAAACAATTCCGTCACAACTTCTCACAAAACGGTAAAGGAAAACATCGTGAGAAAACCGTAGTTGAAACAAAAATTCGAAGAAAAGTGACATCTACCAATACGCACTCAGCCCGCTTGGTGGATTACAGGTCACTCCCTCTCGAAAAGAGGAGGCCTGTGTCGTGTCCTAGCCGTGGATACATCATGATGTGGCTGATTATGAGCTGTCAATAGAGACAATTCCGGCAGCTCACTTCACCTAAAACTACATGGTGAGATTTTTACAGTATACATCAGCTTTTAATCCCTCTAACCTCTCGTTCATTGATAAAAGTGATTCACGTCGATATGTAAAAGGCCATACAATACCATTTAGGTGCCATCTTAGTCAAACCTACAATCAGTCGTGGACACTATTATAAACCTTATATTATTAGAAAATTTTCGGTTGAAAACTATAATCACAGATCTTGGCAAGTAACTTCAACTGGCTATGTGTGGTCTTGTCTTTGAACAGACCATAGACCACCCATCACTTCCCGTTAGTGTTGAAAGTGATGGCACTATACCAGGAAGACGGAGAGTAGCTCCACCTGCGTACTAATCAGATGTTAGTGCGGGCGCAAATCCGCTTGCCAACTTGTGATTATGGCAATGCTTGGGATATTCATCGTCCGCTTTAATGGTTATCTCTCCATCTATGGGGAGTCCCAGGCTTTGTACGTGTATGGGATCGTATGATGTAAGGGGACTAAGACTTGCTTTTATAAAGTGAACTTTACTTTCAGGCGATATCTTTAGAAAAACAGTCGAAACGCTTTTTTCAAGACAAATTTAAAACTCACTGCCACACATTTTCTTTACATCGTTCTCACATATAATTATTATAAATTCAACATTAATGATGTAACTAAAAATTTTCTAACAATACAATTTAAAAGATTGTCCACGGAATTTCTTGCCGGTTCTTCTCCATAGGAACCTACTACGCTTTGGAATTAGCTTCATATTTCTGACTGACCGACAATTCAAAACTGCCTGTAAATGGTTTAATTGAAATAAATGCTTTGAGTTTGACTGGTTTTACACTATGTCACTGCTTAGTATCACTTGTTGAAGCTGTCATGATATGTTGTCGAACATGGTACCAAGAATTTACCTCTTGTTTCGGGGATTAATGCTTTTTACCCCAGCGTCCATGGTATCTCTAAAATAACTCCCAAATGAACATATTCCGTCTTGTGAACCAAATAATTCTTCAAGAATTCCTTCACTTTCTGTTTTAAAACTAATTGCATTGCATATTTAAAACGTATACCGCCCGGGGTGAATCTATTTGTAGTTGTCACACTTAAATCTCGGTTTTAATTGCCGCGTACCAGCTATTAGTTATAGTAAATAGTTCAATTTCTAGGATGTTTAATGAATAGCCTTAAATAAAATCTTGTGTTTCATAAAGAGTGATCATCATATCTTTCAAATTGCTGACTTACTTAGCGATGGTTATAAATCTAATTTAGGAACGATGCTAATTTCAGTCAGTAGATACTTTTCAAGTGGGACACGCGAGTATCGCTTTTTAAAATAAAAAGATAATTTGTTTGTAAGTACGAGAATCGACAACTCCAGAAATCGATTCGCTTTCAAATAAATTAATTTTGTGCGAATCGCCTCAAGACAAAGTAATATTATTTAAAAGTGATGATTCGTCATTACGCCATTTTCTCACGCAACAGTTGGAAAATAATTAACTTGCACTTGTGTAAGTAATATTCTACTCGACCCCAATAACTACACTCCCTTTCAAATTAATAAAACATACCGCAGACCAATCTTGGCTGGCCATACATTTGTCCATAGCGGACAAATCGCCCCCTAATGGTCGCGTCGTGATAGAGCAGTGTTACGTCACACCAATCGACTGATAATACAGCCGATTTATCGATTCATTTGCAACATAATCGAGTATAAACGTTTTGCCGATCGACCACTAACTTTGTTAGCGTTGGGGGAATGTTGTGACATCTTTCAAATCGTTTGAAATGCACGTTTATTTCAAGTAGTTACGTCTCGTTTTATGTAAAGGAGTATTGTATAATATTCGATAGAGAATTTTTTAATCTTGGGTTATTTTGTTATGTCTTTAGTCATAAAACAATATCATTCGAAACGGAATGTTCAAAGATGAACTAAAAGACCATCGCAGAACGCAATTCTAATTCTTATTCAAATCGCGTCTTAAACACGGCAAATAAATTCCGTCCCCAAACAAATCTGTAACAATAAAGCATCCGAAATAAATTACTCGCTACATTTGATCAAATTAAAGTATAAACAAAACTTAAATCGCACCTGAACCCAAGAATCGAGATTAAATCCGTGGGGTAAGAAAGTTTCCCATCTCTGTGTCTGTTCCTCCGGGACGCGGCCACCAGGCGGCCCGCAGCACCACGCTGATCAAAGCTAACAAGATTTATAACCAAGAGGATATATAAACCAAATGTACGGAAGAGCTGGCCGGACTAAAACCGTGAAATTCAGAACGAGTTAAAATTGGGCTTCAAATGAAACGCTTTGAAATTTGTAGACGTGGTAATAAAATTATTTGTTGAACGTTACTCTGCTGGGATGTTACAATTTGTTGGTTTCCTATGTTTTGTGTGAGATTAACGACCGTGTCATTGGTGCTAAGGTTGGCAGGGAATTATTATGATATTATATTTGTTCGTAGCGGCATGGGGTATCTATCGTGTTAAGGGGGTGCGTCTTATATCATATAAAGTTATTTGGTATATTTCCATTTCGACAACGTTCACAAGATGTAATAAACGTGAGATATACCAACTGATGATATAATTTCTTCAAATATAACATTTATATACTCTAAAACTTATTTCGTATAACGTTATTGGATATAACGTTTATTTAATCGAAAATCATGAGGTCTTTCGTTTAAAATATATATTAATACCATCATTATGGACCCCGATTCACACGACTCGACTCGAATAGGTTAGGTTAGAAGGCAAATGCGGGAGCGGCCGCCGACCGCCAGATCCCCTCCATTGCTGGTGAATCATTTGGGTTAGGTTAGGTTAGAACAGTGACCATTACCGCGTGAAGGCGAGCGAGCGGAGCGAGCGTGCCGCGGCAGCGGCCGCCGAGCGCCAGATCCCCTCTATTATTGGTGAATCATTTGACTTAGGTTAGGTTAGGTTAGAACAGTGATCATTAACGCGCCAAAGCGAGCGGGTGGTAGGTGGAGATCTTGGCACGTGGTAATCAGTTTCTATACTCAGGTTACTAACTATGAAAGAAATTACAAAAAAATATCATACATTTTTATTATATTAGACTAAATAGGTTTTATGTCTTTTGAGTGGTATATCAAACGATTTTATATTCAATGTATGTTATGCTTATAAAAATTCGTTATTTTAAAATTATATCAATCGTTTATTTTATTAACTGATCATTATATCAAATAAAATTATTGAATCAGTTGTTATATTTTATAAATATTAGAGATTTTGTAATTATATCATATATTACTTACCCGTGTTAAGGCTATCGCTAACAGATTCCTTAATGTTAAGTTAGTTAACATCTCGGCAGTCGGGGATCCGCGATTCTCAAAGGTTTTCACCCTTTCAGCAAAGATTTTAAGATTTCCTTCGCAATAATACTGTAGTATCCCTACTGATCTTAGAGTAAGTATGTGCTTCTTGTTGCTCTCAATTCAAAGGCATTCCATAAAATTGTTCCCTTACTTTATATCACTTCACAAGCGCCACATTCTCAAGCATTTTTATTAAAAATTCTTCAAACTTTCAACGGAAGAAAATCTGGTGGAAAATAGGAAATTGTTTTAGATGTGCATGGGATTAAAACTTGTTTTTACTTAATAATAAGTCACCAAAGTAATGCCATTACGGGCAGAACAGGAATAGAAAGTGCTCACGAAGACGCAATAAATAATTTGCGAGGCGACGCCACATACCCCATAGTATTTATTAAACTATGGCCAAGTTCGAGTGGAGTCGATGAAAGGAGGTTTAACAAAACCACTTGTGAAAGAAAACTTATGCTGTGATCCCAATATATCTACCCTTCCCGAGCTTCTATTATATTTTTAAGAGCGTTTTTACACCGCCTTTGTTATATATTTTGTGGGCTTTTTATGTGTACGTACATTGGTATTTTTTGCTTTTTCCTTCTCAGGCATATGTAACGGATGAGAAGATGGAAACTAGAAACAATGATTTTCTCTAGCCATAGCTATGGAAAATCTTGTTCCTAGTTTTTCTGATCGATTTGGAGTATAATAGGTGTTCGATAAGGCGAACTAATTTATTCTTAACCTGCTTCATTATGACATTGTTCCGATGATTATTAAAGAAATTATTTAAATAATCTATCCAAGTTTTTTTTTTTAAATAATATTAAGAATGTACTGTGCTACACATCAAGCTATACTTTTCCAGTTTATGCTGATCTCGCATTGTATATGATTTCCGTACAATGTGAGGACAGCTTATACTGGAAATGTATAGAGTGATGTGTAGCCGTGTGTACGCAGACTATTATTACACTGTAATACCTTAAAAATAATGTAAGTATGACATCACTGCATTTCATTTATTAATTCACTTATTTTATAATAATGTTCCATGCCTATTATAAGGTAGATTGTGTACAAGGATCACCCATTTTACTGTCACATCTTATTTACTGTTCCTGCAATCTATGCAAATAAATGTTTACTTTACACAGTTGTTACCACTTTACAAAACGTTGAGATTTCTTTATTAAGTGTCAGTTAAATATATTCATATATAACTGAGACTTAGTAAAGACGTCTAAAAGAAAGAAAGACGATATGTGTACAAACGAATATACACTACCTAAACCTTCTGGAATAAAAATAAATAAAAAATATGTTGAAAACATCACCAAAAACCGATGCCTAGTTCACAAGACCAACGTGGTCATGTGGTCACCCGAAAAGCGATTTCATTTTAATAAATGTATAGATAGAGTATAAACACGATTTCAGTCAATTTATTTATTTAAAATCGCTCCGCCAACAGTATATACATAATTATACATTAAATATTTTAAAAGTTAACAGGTATGGGTTCCAATTTATCACGTTTCGGTTTCAATGTTATATAAATCTTGTATTATATATTCAATATGAATAAATAATATGTATAAAATCACAGCCCACAGTTGTTTTGAAAACATCGGGCGGCTCTTGAAATGAGATTAGCATAACAGTTGGTACTCGGAAGCAGAGTTTTGACTCGAGTTAGTTACAATCATAACTTAATTTGTAGGCCATGTCAGCTGCATTGTCGGTGCATAATTAGCAATTGTAATTTAGTAGATACGAACATGATTGATTCATGTCGCGACTTGTTTCGAGATTCCCATTCCCTTAGCTAGGAGGAGTATAACTGTACATTGGGAATTCAACGTAATAAATAGCTATCTTGCATAGTGTATAGATTCTAGTTTTCTTTTCAACATTTCTTGAATACGAAGATTGCTTACACAGACTTCTTTGTCCAGACAGATTTGTTTTTCTTTTTCAAATATTTCAGTTTAGCAAGCAGATTGTTTCCAAATAGAAGAAATAAACTTCATAGCATTGTCGGAAAATGTGCGACCCCCGAGGGAAATCAGAATAACAGCGTAACAACGAGTGGCTATCGGCCTGTCGTAAATCACGAAACCTAAACGTAGATTTGAAATGGAGTCCAAAAACACTCGCGTTATCATATGAGTGAAACTTCAATAGAAAAGATGATAGAAAACAATAAATTGCGAACATGGAGCATATCCAAAACCGTTTAGCACGTAATATGTAGAGCAGAACCCCCTGATCGCTGACGCATCGGAAAAGGTGTTTGGAACAATCAATAACACGACCAGTCTCGCAGACCCTCCTTGAAAGTCCGCTTTTAATAATAAATTCAGCACTTGAGGGGATCGTGAGGAGTATCGGAGACCTCCTTGGTCTGGTCCTCAGCCAGTTCTCGCACGTCACTCGCTATAATCCGGTCAATAACATAAATTTCTTGGAGGCAGGCATGCTTCTTTATTGGATTTGTCGTTGGCGGCGAGCCGTTGAACCCCGCTCATAACCTATTCGAGTAAGGAACTATCGAAAATAAAATTTGTGGAAAGCAGAGAAATCTGTAGGCGAAATTGGGGAGACATGTTTGGGCTTTGGAAGGTGAAAACGTTCTTTAGGTTCGGGAACATTTTCATTTTGTAGACCATATGTGCATTCTTTTCGGTAGTCAAAAGCCCAAATGTATGACAACCAGTCTTACCACGGGTTATCGTGTTACCCGGTAACTAGATTGTGGAGTTCAGATAGGCAGTCGCATAGTTGGGAAAAGGCTAAGCAGATTGATTGATGTGCATTCTTTGATAAACGAATTAGTTATTGTTAATAGATCAATAGTCGCTTCTCAATTGTCGTGACATTAGTTACGCAAATCTTTCACGTAGACAGAGCATGTGATCGTTAATAGAAACGACGTGTCTGGCTTATGTTTATGTGCCCTTGTAGTTGTTATGTGTGGGCCATCGATTTATTGAATGATTGTTTCGTAATTACTATTGATAGTAATTTCAATAATAACACGGTTGGACAACATTGGAAACCTGCAAGATTTATAATTCAACAGGTTCCTTATTACTGGTTCAATTTAAAATTGTTATAAATAATCACAAAGAATTGCAGACACGTTTGAAGTAGGCACACCTAGCAAAGTGCATGTTTTACAAACACATTTGTCAAAGTTCCACCAAGTTTTCACATTCAAGGTTTTGAAAAATTGTATGCACTGGAGAAATGTACAAGGAACATTTCAACACATGTCTCCGGAACTCACCTCAGTCGCTGTGAGCGTTTTGACTAGACGAATGTTCAACATAAATTTTAGATATTTTGTTCTTGTCCCGAGTGTACTTCCCGCCTCCTCTGAGCCTTTCAGTACAAAACTTCCAATTAAATTTTTCTGTGCAGATATCTAAAGAGGTCCTATCGCGCGTTTACCGTTTTCTCCGAAGCAATATCTGTTTCTTCCACTCGTATATGCGAATTGTTATAGCTTCCTTGACATCGGCCCTTTACGGCACATGTGTGGCTTAATTACGTCCATATATCAATACGCATATTTAGTAAGACAGTGTACGAGATCGGCGTCTCATCCAACGCTGGGTTACCATAAAAGGATCGTCAACATTTTTCTTCGACGAGAGAAAGTTTTTGTATGCTTGCCGGCGACTCGGTCATCCCTGGCCTTTTAAAATATTTGCATTTCTTTTGCATACGCCGTGCAGATATGGTTTTAAAGATTCTTTACCCAGGTGAGTATAGTTTGCGCATTGTCTTGCATACTAATATGAGGATCGATAACAAAGCTTTTATTAGTTCAGTGAGAATTCCTAGAGAAAAATTCTTTCGAATAAGCGTTTTGGATGCCAGCCAAAGATGATAGTCAGATTAATGGACAGAAAAGACATAGGCCACATTGTTGTTACAAGTTGTTTTTTTGTTATTCCTCTTTAATGCTATGCTACAGAGTTGACTTTTTACACATTTTGGTTTCTCAGTTTTATAATTGTTTAAACCTCATCCCATACATGTCTTCTGAAACAGTATGAGCGTTTTATCAGTGAACAAGTAAAACGAATCCAAAAAATATTCCGAATATTTGTGTAAGCCTTTAGGCACAATGTGTCTCAAAAGCTTATTTAAGATCAACCCTACGTCACGCGGGCTTTTTATCTTACCTATATGGGTAAGATAGAAAGCCCGCCTTCAGGTCTTTCCAGGGCTCGGCTCGGTGTATACGACAGTATTATTATAATATCACATATTCTGCAACGTAAAGGTCTGCTACCCGTTACCCGTGTCCTGTGTCACATCACTACCTGCGACGCGGACAATTAAAATTCAGCCATTGTGGACCGACACGTATTGTCTCCCTTTATCCGTGACGTCATAACCCTACACTCGCTATAGTACGGTATAATTAAACCCTCTTTAATCTAACCGGCGTTGCGTCGGCGTTGATTGGATTTTAAGGTGTTAAGGAAAAGGCGATTGAAATTGAATGGCTTCTAGAAAATATAGGCCTTGAAAAGATAAGGATTTCAGGATAATTAATTCGGGGTCCACGTTTAGTGAATCGGGAATTAATTTCGGTAATTACTTACTGGGTTGGTTTATTCTTTTACTATGGAAAAGCCAGAAGGAAGGTCACACGTATTCTCCACGATTTTGCATGACATATTTAGTAATGACGTGTGACTCCGGCTATTCGAAAACCGATGTTATTTTGTTAGTATGTCTTGTTTATACCTTTTTAGTTCGCGATTTCGTCTTAGTTGGTTTTTGTTTTTAACTCCTCTTCTCTAGTAATTTTCGGACTTAGCTGAAAAATCCTCCAGGTTGTCGCAAACGAGTAGTTCACTGTAAGCCGTTCAGTTGTCATCCCCTCATCTATTGATGACGCTCTTACTTCCAAGTAGACATAACAATAACTTCTCACCTATTAACAAGCCACATAACAGTTAAAGTGAACAATTCAATAAATTCAAGATAACTGAGAAAGTCAATGTCCTTCGTAAAAGCAAGTTTTATAGCATTTCCCGTACACGACGTAAAAGAGGGCTGTCAGTAATTACTGACGCGCTTATCATATCGTGTAATAGCTTGATAATTGCTCTATACTCGTATGTAGGTCGGTTGTTGTTTTATTGTTGTTTAACGAGTCAATTGCATCGACCCGTTTTGTAAGGAAGGACTGAATGAGGGGTTCCGTCGATTGCATTCTGATAACGATCTTTATGTACCATTTTTATTGTACCTATGTTAAACAAATGAATATAGTACATAAGTGTCGCGGCCTGCTACATGGGCATTGATGGCGATCGTGAAAATGTGGGCTGTGCCGAAGCCGAGACACACATACGTGAGTCATCAATGCCTGGTTGCGGCCAAGGCTTGTATAGTACTTTTCTCAAATAGTGCGCGGAAATTCAAACTAAGTAAATTTATTATAAATTCCAGAATCAATGACGAACAACGTGAATTTTTCACGCGCCATTATGTTCATTTGTTTCTTCTTAACTTTAAACAACTCTATTTGCAAACCAAATCGACATTTAAATAAAATCTTTGATAAGTTCCGCCTTGGTTGCCAGGAGTTGAAGTAAAAAGTTCGTTCCATTTTTAAATAACGAGTTTCCATAGTAATTTATTTGGCCGCGCTAAACACGACAGATATGGATTTTCATACAATCACTGCCGGCCGGGCGCTCGCATGTATTCGGCCAGTACAGCAATTTCGATTTATCTCGAAGAAGGTTGTCAAAATAATGCTCGAATTTCCAAGCATGTTTGAGAACAATGACTTATGTGACTTGTGATCGTAGTTATAAGGTTCTTAATTTAAGTTCGTGAAGGTTTGCTTCTGAAAGTGCCTGCTCCACTAACGTGAAAGGAATTTTCGTAGGCGAAAACTGTCAATCTGAATAGTCCCCTATTTTCTTTCCTATATATCACTAGTGTCCCGCCCTTAATTCGCTCGGTTTTTACGACGGGATAAAACATCGATACTTTAATATTTGTAAGTTTCATATTAATGTAACACAAACCTTCAGGAATAAAGTCTCTAAGTAAATGATAGTGAAAACCAAAATAAAAAGCTTTACGTTGTTTAGAAGTATGTAGTTTAGAACCGTTGAGTAGTTTAGAACAACAACGCGGTCACACAGAAAAACACGAAAAGCTAATTTAAGCAGCCAAATGAACCAGATTCAGACTTTTGAGCTAATCCATTGCTTCATATGTTCGAAAAATGTATCTGCTTAGCAACGTAAATAACGTAATGAATGTTGATGAACTGTCAAAATGAAACAGATTGTGATTGGTCGCGTGCAATGCAAATATGGCGCTAGTTTTCCGAACAAAAAGTGACATAAGAACGCGACGATCGCGTATTCGCGCGCATTCGCTTTTGGTTATGACGCGGCCTGTGAAAGACATTCCATAATTACGAATTGATAAGTTTATTACTATTATGTTACCATACCAATAAATGATAGCAACAGCTTGAATTACCACCTAATAAATTCCAAATGATACATTAGTACCGAGCTAGATTCATTGAGAACCCTGAGGCAAGCCGATAAATTTCAATAAGTTCAATGACTGCTGTAGAATTCTAAGTTACATTAGATTGAGTGAGTTTTAAAACACTTTGCTGCACTAATTGTCGGTATAGTGAGTGATCGGTAACTGGTCGCTTGCAGGTGCTATCTGTTATTCCCAGGTGATTTACTACTTCCTGAAGTTAAATGTCTGTATGTGGTAGTTGTGCAGGTGTGAGGTACAGAGTAGTGGTTATTGGGTTTTAAGACGCAGATATATGCCAGTGACTTTGAGTGGTTAGCTTGCGTGTTCTGTACTGAGCTCACGCGTCGTACGTCCAGCCAGTAATAGGACTCGCCCATCAAGGAGCGCTGTCCCAAATTAAACGCATTATTAATTTATTATACATAAAACAAAAGGTATTTTAATAAAACACGGAAGCTAAACGATCAATAATTAAATTATCTTTATAATGGTGAAGGTTTCAGAAAAATACGCTTGATAGATTTTGCGTGACTCTCAGTTTTTTATCCGCGTTAGACATAACTTTACAAATTAATTTCACTATGTAATATAAACATATTTTAAAATATTCCTATATTAAATTATTAAGAAAATGCTCTAATTTAACATTTTTTTTTTCCAAATCGTTAACACTACTCGTTTAGACGTGATCTTCAGTATAAAATCATTAAAATTCGGTTATCGTCGCCTTAAGATTAAGGTTTTTAGGACCCATATTTTTTTTTTTAAATTTTGGCTAAGATAATTTAACCGAAATAGCCCGAAGAATTGCCAGCAGAACAGATGGCCGATGGGGCCGAAAGGTTCGTGAGTAGCGACCGCGTTCCGGAAGACGTAGCGTTGTAAGGCCTTCCACAAGGTGGACCGATGAGTTTGTGAAGGGCGCAGTAATCCGCTCGATGCGGGAAGCACAGAAACGGTCGGAGTGGCGGTGGGGAGACCTATGTTCAGCAGTGGACGTCTTTCGGCTGAAATGATGATGATGATGAATGATAATATAATTTATGTTACGTTACATAATGCCTCGTGCAGATAGGCGCGACGCGACACCTGATATTGTTCTACCGAGAAGTTTTGCCGAGTTGCGTCGTCGTGCTGTCGCGTCGCACCAGTCTGCACGAGACTTTAATCTGTGGTGTTGTTATGGCCTAGTGGTTAATTAAGGCCTCGCCTCTCATACACGAGGTTGTTTGTGGGTTCAAATCGTGTCGGGCATTTTCATTTTCAATTCATGGGCCTACTTTCGGAGTCTTCTTGGATATTACTGACATCGTTAAAGGAAAACACTGTGAGGAAACCTGGCCTTCATATAAGTCTGATATCGCCAACCCGTGTTATGAGCAAGCGTGGTGCTCAGTGCTTGTGCCTTCTCTGTATGAGAAGAGGCCTTTGCAATGCAGTGGGACAAAAATAGGCTGGTATTATTACATAAGCGTACTGCTCCTTGACATCGGCCTGTCTGCACGGCTTTCACGTACCTTTTTTTATTTTTTTGTTTTTTGGGTGAAACCTTCCAAAGGCGCCAGTGTGGGATTCTTATCTCACTAAAACCACCCCGGTGGTCACCATCAGCACATGGAAGAGGGACACTTCTCAAAATACCAATCCAGAACCCCCTCTGTACAGCGCCTAATAGGGCACATCTCTGGGGAGACTGTACAGGGGTCTCCCCGAAACCTAACTGTCCAAGGCAGCACGTGATCACTGTGCGCCGTCTTCCCTGAGGTAACTCAGTGGGCAGATAGAGTCCCCATTCTGAGCGCCCGTGATCCCTAGGCTGTAGGCTTTCATGTACCTACTAAATAGAAAATTGCACTTTGGTTCTATTTGACCAAACCAAACAAACAAAGTCAAACCAAATTAACAAGCTATTAAGCATTATGCAATTAAGCATTAACATCGGATCGATTGAATTCATTTGTCAAATGAATTCAATCGATCCGATGTTAATGCTTAACGATACTAAAACAGAGACCCAGCAAAGTCATACCAGCTATTTCCAGTTAACGCAAACAGTTACAAAAGCAGGCGATCCAAAACAAAGCAACACAAACAAGATTGTTAACATATTCCATATCATTATACACGAACAATATCCCTAAACTGTAAGCCGACATTGTTTGAAAACTGTACTGTATAGAAATTAGGCAGACGCCTCGTGTGCGGCTAAAAACCGCAACTCTCGATACGGAAGCGTATGCTTAAATGATGGAGGCGTCTCGACGGGGTCGTCGATCTCATACGTCATATTATCTAAGGTACGATCCACACGAGGCGACGTGCGATCAAACTCGCGGGTAAACGAATTTCGCGTTTATCGGGGTCGATGAGGCGCGATATGTTTCCGTTGTGACGTCAAAGAAGGTGAAGTGTAATCAGATAGTATAAACTGACTGTAGGCACTGTTGTGGATAGAAGATTAAGGGACCGATGAAGAGTATTAAAGGGGAAGAATGTGAGAAGTTAAAACATGTTGGGATTTTCACCCGGAAATATATTACAATGAGAATTTTGTTAGCTTTTTTATGAGACTAGGTTTTAGTTAAACTATGTTAATGCTTACTAACGTATTAATCATTATGTTTTTTTAATAGCTTCATTGCCTCATTTTTATCTCCTTAGTCTACTGGTCGCAGGCGCTACTGCTGAGCATGAGGAGGACCTCATTTGCAACCTGGGAATCCAACCCAGGAGGGTTCGGTTCCCAGGTCGGATGATATTGGGTTTTCCAGGAATTTCTCAGTAGCAGCGCGGAGTTTGGATTTGTGCCCGTTTGATGGCAATAGGCTCGCCCGCTATTACATGGGGCTTAAACATAACTGGCGAAATGTGGGTGTACTATGGTGACACTTCTGCCTAACCCCTCTGGAGAACAAGGCGTGATATGATGTTACATATTTTAAATAGAGCGCATCGTCAAACATGTCAGTTAGCCAAAAAAAAGCATACGTAACTGCAATACAATCGTTTTGCGATTAGCCCTTTAAAATCGCGTATACCTAAATGTGTAAACTGCCTAACACACGGCGGGTGCATGATGATAAATAGAACCCGAGTGTATCCTTGCCCACGTGTTTACTGCATATTGATAGCTCCTGAATAATTAGGCAGCCGACTAATTATCGCGGCAATACTAAATAATGCATGCTTATGAATTAATTACTTCTCTTTTATTACATAACAAGAAGTTGTTACTGGGGCGTGAGATCGGAAATTAGATACTCTTTAATGAGTATGGAGTAGAATTTTAAGTAGTTAAAAAACAATGTTTGGAGAACTAATTATGACAGTTACTTAATTATGTTTGGAAGGGGTACATGTCAGATAACATTGTCTTTTACTTATTTTGTAATTACTGCCCTAATTAGGGACAGATGTGACAGTCAAGCCGTCCTAAAATTTTGCTCCGGGTTAAAAATTCCTTGGAAGTTCGAAGTTCTCTTGACTTATATACGAGTATCAAGAAGCTTGCCAACTCCTAAAGAAAAATAATAATAATATTCTGATATCTCAACTTCCACTTCACAAAGAATATTCGATTCTCTATTCAAACTATTCTATAGGAACGCTTAATAAATCATAGACAACATTTTTCTGATCAACCAGTCGTATTTGTAAGTACAATTTGTCCTCGTCCTGCGTCAAAGTGCCATCGATTTTCTCCTTCCTGGCTTCACTCCAATCTCTTTCCTTTGCCTAATATATTTGTGAATAAAACTGCGGGGTATTGCGTAACAAGATGGTCGCGGCCATGGAATGTTCCAGCCTTGAACTTTTTATCTAAATTAATGTAATGTTTTTGGGAAATAGTGATTGATGATCTGAAATCTAGGCTTTTTATCGGAAGTAATTTATCGCAAATTAGTTAGTGTTCCTATTAAGTGAAAAATATATGAGGACGTGAGACATTTATAAAGCCAAGGTTCCTTTTTAATTTATCTAAAGAAATTTTCTCAAATGGCTTCAGATTAACAAGCTTTTAAACAAACCCGACACGCTTGTCCTAAAAAATGGAACACATTATCAACCGGCTTTTCCCTAATTTTACACGCAATAAAAAACTAGATAAATGAAGGTGCTGTGTGCTAATAAAAACGTAGGATTTATTCCATACAAACGTGAAGAGGAGTAAGATACAAAGCGGCAAGTTTGGGAGACTGCGGTCAAATCATAGCCCTCTTGGGACAATGGTTTCCTGGAAGTTTCCGATCGCATCGAACTCACCTTATGGTCAGGTCTGGGTGCTAGCGGACAGCGACGGAATCTGTTGAGTGTGATTCATGTGTCTTTTAATTTTATTTTGCGTTTCTCATGCCTGAAGCGATAAGGAAGCGTATGTAGAGATGCCACACCAAATACCAGCGGGGTAATTTACGCAATTACACACAATGACAATGCCTTTCATTTTGACAATTTAACACCATTAATTGCGTCATTTACGTTGTCGAGAAGAAGAACTTTTTAAACATTGGCAAAGCAATGGATTAGCAATTTCCTTAAAAATCCTTTGGCTTGCAATTGGAAGTGTGTTACCCAATAGGGATGAAGACAAAAAAAAAATTGTCCGTCAGAAAAATTATTTAAAAAGATTGCGACACGTATTTTTTCTTTTTTCCTAATCAAAAGATTACGGCAATACATTGAAATAAAATGTGGCATGACGTCACTGTCCGGTAGATTTTATACTGAATTGTGACGTACTTACCGAGACCCGAACCCGCCCGAGCCCGAGCCGCGCGAGCCCGAGCGAACTTTAATGCGTTTTATCGAAAAAAAAAATATTTATAAGATAAAGCAAAAAATACGTGTCTAATATTTTTTTTATTATCTGACTGACGGACTAAATACTTTTCTCACATCATCACACTCAGTCAACATCCTTATTAGGATGCAGGACTATAATAATGAAAATTCAGTAAGCATAGGATTTACTCAGACACTTTCTCACACAAGTCTTGTGCACTTACCGAATCGTATCCGTGGATGGTCAGAATGCTCACACCATGGAACACAAGTATATTTTAACTAAATAGAAACTCGCTATCTCCTCTGTTTCCACACAACCGAAGGCCTAGACGATTCGAGACGACCCTGATGTAGCTTCGCAATAAAAGTCTGAAATAAGTTGGAGTAGTACGTCCAGCCCGGCTACGATACACATTTATTTTGTTTGAATATTTCACAGCCACCGCCCGTTTAAATTTATTTAGTCTGGCAACTTCATTTGCTAAATTAAAAAGCTTGTACTTAAGTTTATAAATTCAAAGATAGAAGCTTTATTTATTAAATAAATAAATAATAAATAGAGCTTCTATCTTTGAATTTTACTGTATGTGTTTAGTTGTAGACGAACACACTATTTTTTTTTAGTCTTAGCAAAGCGTAAGTTAAGTTTACGGTTGTGACAATGAGTAACTTTAAATTGAATTAGCTGTTTAGATATTGCTATACCTACTTATAAGCAGTCAAAAATTACCTTGAACTTTACCCTAGGCCTTGAAATCAAAGTTTCTTCGAATTCAATGATCACAGAAACCCAAATCCCCCAAATCTTTGTAATAATCTCCAACATAACTTACGTATCAGCATACCATTACTCGAATGTCCCCCGAGACTTGGGGGCAACTCGGCAAGAGGCTGTTGGTTTTTAATTTTCAAGTCTCATCTTTAACTGGAGGAAGTATCTCGGGAATAAACTCGTTGACTGTGTCTGTAAACGTCAAAGGAAGATTTTGGAGGTATTAAATATGTATAGTAAACTCAAAGGTATATACAAACTTTTTTTTTTTTTTGCAGATGTCCCCATTAGGTACCTCTACCTACTAACAACAATAATTCACCCGGAAATATTTTGGAATACTCGTAGTGGTGGACTAGACGTGAAAACAATAGGACATAATGTTGTGACATTATCTACATTTCATCAAATTAATCATCCAAGGAAATGAATAGTTTAATTTTGAGTTAGTGCGCTGCTTATTTTGGGTGGCCAATTCAATCATATTTAACGGCCATTGGAAATATCAAATATTGAATAATATCTACAATTCTACAGTCGCGCGTCAGACAAACGTAAACGTAATTCCAACATCTGAACTCAGCCTTATTTAGTACAATAACAACATATTGTTTTTCTTTTAAGTGTTGCCACATAAATCAGTTTTCCCTTATAATGTTTTAATTAAAATTATTCTTATTTTCAGGTAATTTATACTTTCATTACTTGGCGGCGCAAGCTGGTAAGCGAGATTTGGAGCCAATTTGTAAGTGTTATGTTAAACGCGACATACATAAAATATGTCTTGAATTGAGTAGGCTTTATAAATTGTTTAAAGTCCGATAAAGTAAATTACTTTTGGCGCATAAAGGCTCGTACTGACTGGCGCGACACCGGTAATTGTTCTACCGTGAAGTTTTCTTAGAAATTGTTTTGTTCGAGTCGCATCACGCCAGTCTGCACGGGGTTTTAATGAGTTTAGTAAAGGCCCGCTCTGACAGGCGCGACACAACGGCGCAGTGCAACTCTGGTGTAATTACTTTAAAAACTTCACGGAAATTGTTCTACCGGGGTCGCATCACGCCATCGTATCGCGCCTGTCTGTAGAAGCCTTAAAATTCTGAAGGAAGTATTATCACAAAAAACTGTTTAGAAATAGATTGGTGATTGCATTAGGTAGTTATGTCTTACATCAGTAGTGTCTGTTCCAAAAGTATCAGATAAAACTGTAAACAAATTCTTACTTAATCACTCACTAAAGGGAATTAGTAACACATTCATTTGTATTTTGAAGGTTTCAACTTTATATCTCATCACCTTTTCTAACAATTAAGGCTTGTGCAGACCAGCGCGACTTGTCGCGCGACGCGACACGAACAATACACTTTCTAAGAAAACTTCACAGTATAACAATAACCGGTGTCGCATCGATCGACAAGTCGCGCTGGTCTGCACAAGCCTTTATTGTTTTAATAACATTATGAAATTGTAATTGAAAACTCTAACGCTGTTTATCCACCGCACCGTGAACGGGGCGTCAACGAGAAACGAGATTACGCGGCCATAGTAAATGTACTGTCGCTACTTCGGCGTCATCGTCATTTTCATCATCTACAGCGACGTCATACGACAAACAGTCAACTAAACAAATGAAAACACGCAATTTGTAAGTGGCACTACAAATTGTCATCCACTGGTAGGATTTTTTTCATTTGTTTACGTTTTCATCGGATAATTTTGGAACAGGTCATAAATATACCTCATAAGCCTCTCTGACCTGGCTTCCCTGGGAATGTGTCACATTATCATAATCTGCGTCATTAGTGCCAAACTGCCAACTTCCCCGTGCTAATCCAAGGCGACAACCGTCCGCAAAGTTTACCGTAACAAGATTAGCAGTAGCTAACAGTTACAGTTAACTTGTTAGAGCCTTGGCATATTGATTTTATCTTAAAACTAGCTCCTGCCCGTGACTTCGTTTGCGTAAAATTTCGGTCCCGACGCATCGCGTCGCATGGCATCGTCCACCCGCGCTACTATTTCGCTAAGCGTTCTTTCTTATTATTATGTTTCTCGGCTCCTATGTGTCCTGACTAGATAGTAAATACCATTTAACCTTCCTCAAGAATTGGGCTACACAATGCAAAAATACAAATCCGACTGGTAGTTCCAGAGATTAGCGCGTTCAAACTAGAAAACATACAAAGTTTTCAGCTTTGTTAACTGTAACAGCTAACTTGTTAGAGCCTTGGCATATTGATTTTATCTTAAAAACGAGAGCTTGTAACGTCTTCCCGGCTCGGAGTGACTGTCAGTGAGTTGTCGCGAGTCGCCGACTTACGTAACATAACAATAAACTGAGATGAGGGCACCGAGATCTGTTATGAGCGAAATAAAATGAGTTGTAATGTACCGACAGAGCGCTGCGAACAATACAGTAAAGCATGCCAAAACTACACCGCCGCTCTGTGCATACACGCTCACACATTTACAACCTATTACAATGTCATTACAATGAAACTACACCACACAAAGTGCACACATGTTTACAAAACCGGCTTCACTTCACTGTTGACAGTGCTCTGTCTTGGTTTTTTATTTGGTCTGAGGTATTAGTGATAAGATTATATTTGGAATAACGTACAGTACTACCAAGACTCCTCGGGTAGGTTGACTAAGATTTCTTGTTCTGCAAAAACCAGTTGTAAATAATTTTATTAGGCTAATAGTGTCACTATCAAATAAAGTAATTTTTATACATGTAAATATTAAAACACAAGAAGTATAGACAAAATATGTGGAAAGTTAAATCAACCAGCCCCGGATCTCCACTATCTTACATTTTGCCTTTTTTTTTACAAATATGGTACCAGCTTACTAGCACCTTGAGATACAGCCGTTCCGGTCGGCCCGTCACGTCACCCTGTATAAGTATTAAGCTGTATAAGAACTATTAGTCTATGCCTGAAAGGCCCAAGAGCAGTGGTGGCCCAGTGGTACGAGTTATAGGCCGTAAGTTCAAACCCAGGCAGGCACTTTACTTTGTGTAAATTATTTCATCACCACTGCTGTCAAAACGGTGAAGGAAAACATCGTAAGAAAACTAGCATGTCCTAGAACACATGTGACATTCTCCAACCCGCACTGGGCCCGCGTGGTGGATTTTGGCCCCTTCCTCTTACAGAAAGGGGTGGCCTGTGTCCCAACAGTGGGAACGTAATAGGCTGATTATGCTATGCCTGAAATTGACATACTTGCTTGTCTTTCTACATTGAGTTACTAATGGAATACAGAACTCGGTCGAAAGACACATGACACATAGACTACAACAGTATAACTTGATATTGACAAAGTTTACAATATTACACCATGTTCCATGTGCCATTGTCCTACTCAGGCTATCCGATGCAGACATTGTAGCTGTGTTTACAGGTTGACGGCTATTTTTACGGTTGACATGTGTAAAAATTGTGTTGTTTTGTAAACTTGATATTGACTCAGTGATACATCCAGGGCAATTTATTGTTTAGCTAATTGGCTGAGTGTATCTTGGACATTACTGACATAAAGAAAAGAAAGAATAAAGTTTATTTGGACACAGTTCGTGAAACACAAAATACAATTTACAAAATAAAATTTGAAAATAATGTTTTAACAACAATAGTGTGTGCCTCACGGCTGCGCCAAAAACACATTGCTCGCACATCAGTGAAGGAAACCAAGACGTATAGTTTAATAAACATAACATAACATATTATCACGCTTGTAATCCCGAAGAGTAGGGCAGAGGTGTACATATATAGTACACCCACATTTCGCCTGTTATGTTTAAGTCCCATGTAATAGGGGGCGAGCCTATTGCCAGCAACCGGGCACAAATCCACACTCCGGGCTGCTACTGAGAAATTCCTGAAGGAAAAACCCAAGAACACTGTGGGACCAGGGAATCGAACCCAGGACCTCATGCTCAGCTGTAGCGACTGCGACCACTACACCAACGAGGTAGTCAAGTATAGTTTAATATAAGTTTGAAATCCCCAACCCTAGCAAGCGGGTGATCAATGCTCGTGCCTTCTCTGTATGTAAGAGGCTTTTGCCCTGCAGTGGGACAATATAGGGTCCTGCAAACAGGCGCGACGCGACTCTAATAATACAATTTCTTGAAAATTTCACGGTAGAACTACCAGTGTCGCGTCTGAGTCGCGCCAGTCTGCACCAGCCTTAATGGGCGGGTAGTGTTTAAGTTGTTATTATAAATTGACAATTTATAATAACAACTTAAATTGTCCGTATAAAAAAACATACAACGTACGTAAAAAACCAGACAGACACACGATCATACAAGGGTTCCGTTTTTTCACTCGCACGTACGGAACCCTAACAAAACACGCATATAACGAAAATACAAGACACCGACTCCCGGAATTGTAAGTTATTTTTAACTCTGTAGTATTATTTTTTGATGCCGGTTGTTTTTTTTTTGTAAAAAAAGTTTCTTGTTTTTCACAATTATTAAGGTGTTATTAATTACAATACCAATAAACACATTTTTCTTTCTTTTATCATAAGTGTCATCAATAAAACCATGATTCATTTAACAAACAGCAAACACAAGTGCACGTTTAACGGTACAACCTTCCGTACTTTAAAATTACTCCCGCAGTCAATAATTCCGTTAACAATATTTATTGTATGAAGGTATGTGACCACAGAGTATAAAGGACCGCACGCACTTCACCAAGCATGGCTGACAATGAAGAGGAATATTGAGTCGGCATTGAAGTGTTTGTTGTGATACTACAGTCAATTAGAGATACGTTTTAACAGAGTAAATAATTTTGGCATATTTAGTATCAATCTGTGGCATAATGCAATAAATAAGCTGCATACTACATACATAATATACTCACACCTTGTTCCAATAGGGGTGGGCAGAAACTCCACTAACGCCACCTTCTACGATCCTTATAAGCTGCATAATATTGTTTTTCTCTATTTATTTATAGTTAATTAAAACGGTACAACATCGATTACATTAATTAACATAGAAACAAAAAAAAGATTAATATTAACAATTTTGTTGTATATAATTTAATTAAACTAACATGGAACGGTGGACTCCCTTGCACACTTTCTCTCACAGAACACCAGACATATACGCATGATGTTATTCCATTTATCCGCAAACACATCGCATTCAGGGTTGGCAGTCAGAAGGGCGTTGAGCATCTTCAAAGTACGACACACTGGATATTCGGCTCTGGCGACAGTTTTGGATGACGATTGCGCAAATAGATTGCGCCGGCGGCTGGGACAGTATCCCATGTATTTGTCGGTCACAAATAGTCGGCAGAAAAGGCCGTGGAGGTCTGGGCAGTCTATACGTCCCCGTAAGGTTTTACAGGCTACCGTGAGCTGATCGAGGCCTCTTCTCACCTCCAACGAGTTAAAGCCCAACATCCCTAAAATAAAGTTGGTAGGGTACATATAGGGTAAGAAATGGTATAACCTCTGGAAGAGGCATCTTAAAGAAGATTTTCTGTACCTTTTCAAGCATCAGAGTTTGGGTCGATATAAGTGACTTTGTAAATCTTTAGAGAAATAAATATCTTTAACCAAGGATGCATATCCGGTACGGCTCGCAACTCCTTCTATATCCTATGGGCACGTATTATTTACCATTACCGCGCTACCCGGTCTACTCCTTGATACGCAATGGCCTCTGTTGCCCCATGCAACATGAGGCTCCAGGGGCTAGTGCAAATCTTGGGGTTCATTCGATTTATCGAGTCCGGTTAACCCACGGTGGGATCGGTGCATTTAATTCAATAATTCATTAATTAACCATTATATGTCTAGGAGTCGATAGATATAGCAGACATACTTCATGTTTTAAAGCAGTAAACATACATAACATCACGCCTGTTTTTTTTGGAGGGTTAGGTACAGGTCTACATAGTACACCCATATTTCGCCTAAAAGTGCCATGTAATAGAGGCAAACCTGTTGCCATCAACCGGGCACAAATCCAGTCCCCGGGCTGCAACAACTGCAAACAAATCATTTGTCGTCAGTCCACATCCAATGACTTAGAGACGCAAAAGAAAAATCTTATATGTCCGTTATTTCACCGCTGAAAATTATGGAGCCAAATTAACTATCGAAAAGCCTTAAACTTAAGACTCAAGTTATCAAGAACCTTAAAATAAATGAATATTTTTTAAAAAACAGGGCCCCGTTAAATCCAAATTAGTATGTCTACATCCTTAATTTCCTTCCTTTTGTATTGAGTTTTTCCATCTGGAATTGCAGGACCGGAGTCTGGATTTGTGTCCGGTTGATGGCAATAGGCTCACCCCCTATTATATGGGACTCAAACATAACTGGCGAAATGTGGGTGTAATACTGGTACACCTCTGCCCAATACATCGGGGATTACAGCCGTGATGTTATGTTAAGTGTTATTTTCATTAGTTAATAGTTCTAAAAACAAAAATCTGTCCCTGATCGACTAAGATAGATGTAAGTGAAACGCTAGCCCCATAGTCCCCAATTTATCTCGCAGATACAGCCTATCTGATATCTAGAATAGACCGTACATAAATCTAAAGTGCCCTTACACATAAGTAGCTCTTTTTATTCGGGTCAAGCGCCATTTTAGGCAGGATTTCTTTTTATGATATGCTCTTTCAACGCATATTATGGCCGAAAGACTTTCGCTGACGATTTTTGATCGTAGTTTTATTTCTTTCATGTTTTATTGATGTCTTTTAACTAACTAGCCGATGTGCGCGGTTTCACCCGTATTCTAGGATAGAATCTACACGGTACAGACTTACCAGATAAAATAATCCAGAGGTTTTGATCCATGATATATACTTGTCGGAAATACGTTACTGAGTTGACTAATTGGGACGCCAGGGACAGAGTCTAACATAACGCTCGGACAGGCCGGAGCTAAGCGGAGTTTGTCGGTGGCGGTCAACGTTTAGAAACTGTCGCGCGTTCCGTATAGTTGTGCCGTGTACCTACGTGTGATTATTTTAATCATAAATTATAATTTGATCTGAACTGCAAACGGTTTTTCTATAAATAAATAAAGAGACATGTGTCCTTTCCGTCATACTTGTTACTGAATGGAATATTGACTTTACCTCCGAGTGTGATGCATATAACAAGAATGTCTTCTTCTGTTTCTTCTATGGTCAGTCTTATATTAAACCATCGATATAGTATATCTGTGTACCAGTATATGTGTATAGGTACTATCCAAATTCATACAGCCGTAAAAGCATGATTGAGTTACAAATATCTTTACATTGAGACTTGTGCTGTATCAGGAGGATCTATAATATTATAGCCTAGTATAGGATAAAATATGATATCCTAGAATACTCTCGTTACAGTAACAACGATAAAAATCCACGGTAATTGGGTGTTTGTGCATGTGGAACTTGTGTGTGTAAGATCTCGCTTCTACGGAAAATCCTAGGTGAAGGAAAATACAATCTCAGGAAAATATTGATAGTGAATAACAAAAGCTGCAGCTGCGGATTATAACTCTGAAAACTTATAATACCAGGCTATTACATTCCCACTGTGGGGCAAAGGCTTGGACTGGTCTGGTCTGTTCGGACCTATTCCTATACAGGGTGGCAGGGACATCGACGCGAAGCCGACTACCATGGATTCAGTACTGAATCCATGAAATTTTTGTTATTTTTTTTTGTTTGAAATTTTTCGTCGGTTATTTAAAAAAAAACTGCTGTTTCATAGAAAAGTACAATACCTACGCGGTAAATGTATGGAGCAGCTGTTTTTTTTTTATAACCGACGAAAAATTTCAACGCAGGGGGGTTCAGAATCATGTACTGAATCCATGGTAACCGGCTTCGCGTCGATGTCCCGGACACCCCATATTCTACTGATCTAATAATGAACAAATTTCAAAATCATCTTTTCCCAAAAATTACTGATTTTCGAAATGACTTTGTTTTTGAATATCGGTAACTCTTATTATCTGACAGAAAAGGTACACTCGGTAAGATATTAAATCATCTTCTCATACAGAGAAGGCTTGAGTATTGAACACCACGCTTGCTCAACATGCGTTGGCAATTTCAGACTTATAGTAACTTTATAAGTAATAAGTTATAAAATGAGTTATACATAGCAATGACGATCAATGACGGCCGAAGTGTGAAATACATCAAAGTTTACAAAGACGGTATTGAGTTTATCGACGCACTTTGAAGCGTTGAACATCAAATGGATTCAGAACTCAATAATCCCACTAATCCATTGTTGGACAGAATCGTGGCTCAATACACTCCGTAGCGACTAGCGCGTCAATCAAAACAATTCTTTAGAAAAGTAAAAAGATTCTGAGTAAAAGGAGCGAACGAAGATGAAATGAAGTGGTATATTTATGTAGTCAGCTTAACTATATCTAGCAGTAGCTTTTGCCCACGACTTCGTATGTGGGAGATTTCTTGTTAACACGTTCTGGGACACTTGAGTATTTGCAAATGTCATAATATGACACTTCAAAATCCCATACATTTTATCATACCGTCTACGGCCGTATGGTGCGGTACGGTGCGCACATGCCGTGACACTAAATATCAACATCATTGTACTTGTATGGCTCAGTCTACGCTTTCGGCGGTGTGAATGTGTCATAAACAGTGATCGGAGTAGGTAGATTGAACTGGGGTCATTGATCCGAAACGTATATATTACTATGGACATTCCTCCGGAATTGGTGGATTATTAAAAAAAAAACCGGAACTTATGTAGGAATTGTATTCTGCCAGAGTGGAAGGAGTCATTTGATGATTTGCCATCCTCAAAAAAAAAAAAAATATTAAAGCTTCGATCGGAATTCGATTGTTTTTATTATTCAACAGATAAATAATGAATTAATTTAGTTTTGATACCTTCCTTTAAATTTTGAATTGAGTAGTAATAATATCACTACCAACATTAACAATATTTAATTGAATCCGGAAATACCGGAATTACTTTCCGGAAAAATGGCTTATCCATGTTATTCTTTCTGTGTGCATTTATGATACAAGTACTAAAAATCAATCTACCTACTCCGATCACTGGTCATAAAGCACTGCGTATGTGAGATGGTCAGACAGGCAGTCGCTTTATAAAATACTGGTATTAAGCTGCATCTGGTTGAACTGGAAGCCGACCCCAAAATAGTAAGGAAAAGGCTATCCTAGATTCATAAAAGATTTTCAAACTTAGCGGAAATTTAAAAAACGCTTATCATAACTAAGCCCTACAATAACTTTTTAATACACAGTTCCCCGTATAAAACAAGCTGCCGTAATTTAATTTTCCGCAAATTCAGCATCCCTCGTAAAGATGGCTGTAAACCTTGAACAGTTTTTTTTTATGGCAACTTAGACGAGTATTAGTGTATGAGAATTATCGTAAAAAAGTTACTTAACGACCTAAGACTCGGCTAAGTTTACCACATAATACAAGAAAACGTTGTAACATGCGTAAGAGACGAGTTAAATTTTGTTAAAACGCGAGATTTGCGAAAGTAGTGAAAATCCTACTTTATAATATATATAATTTATTATAATATGATATATATATATATATAAATATATATATTATTATATAATAATATTATAAATGTGAAAGTCGTGTATTTGGATGTTTGTTACTCAATCACGCAAAAAACGGCTGAACGTATTTATAACCTGGATTAGCTTATAGGATACTTTTTATCCCGGTAGTACGTTCCCGTGGGATAGTAAATTTCCGAACTCCACGCGGGCGAAGTCGCGGGCGAAAGCTAGTAATATTATAAATGTTAAAGTTTGTGTTTGGATGTTTGTTACTCAATCACGCAAAAACGGCTGAACGGATTTGTATGAAATTTAGCAAATATTGTTTATAACCTGGATTATCACATAGGATACTTTTTATCCCGGTAATACGTTCCCGTGGGATAATTTCCGACCTCCACGCGGGCGAATACGCAGGCGAAAGTTTATAGGTACATAATACATTCTTGAGCGTCGTTTAAAACATACACAATAAAGGTTTCCCCTTTCAAATAATCCATAAAATAGCGATTATATTTCGTTGGTCTAGGCCCGCAAGCGCTACTGCTGAGCATGAGGTCCTGGGTTCGAGTCCCGGGTCGGGCAAAGTGTTATTGGGTTTTTCCATCTGGAATTACTCAGTGGCAACCCGGAGTCTTGATTTGTGCCCAGTTGATGGCAATAGGCTCGCCCCCTGTTACTCTGACAAAATGTGGATGTACCTACTATACATAGGTAAGTACACTTCTGCTCACCCCTTCGGGGAATACAGGCGTGATGTTATGTTATCTTTCTAAGGGCGAATTTTACCAATAAAATTGAACGCGATCAACACATAAACCACGTTTAAGAGCTGTCAGTGTCATTATTTTACTTGGAATATTGACACTGACAGCTCTTGAACTCGGTTTAGATGTGCGCGTTCAGTTTCGTTCGTGAAATTCGCACTAGGTACAAATGAGGAGGTTCTTTTCAAAACTTGACTATTCCACTTTCGACTAAACACTTTCTTTTTTTTGCTTTGTAATATTGAAATTTACATGCAGCGAAAACAAAAGATTGTCAAAACGTGAATGACCAAGCGGAAAAAAAAAACGCATGAACTCATCAAAAATATTTTAGTCCAGTTCGAAATTTATTCCCAAAAAACTATTTTCTCAAATTCTGAAAAAAAAATATTAAGTGAAAAAATCAAGTTTTGAAAAGAACCTCCAAAAATATGGTTCATGCTTTTGCAACTTTCTCATCACTTTATTTGAACAAAATAACAACCCAGTTTAATGTTCCGCCACGTCCCGCAGGTCGCAAAACCGCTTACATCAGTAAAGACGTGGGCTCATAAGCGGCTAGCAGTTAGAATTATGACATTTCTCTCCGTTACCTAACCACAGCCACAATAGCATTGTCAAGCACACACCTAAATAACGTGGCAGGTATAACTTACAGCTTGAGTGCACCTCGACGTTACAACTGACAGTGTATTGGACACATAACAGTGTGTTGGACACATAACAACTCAATATCCTCAATAAACGTCAATTACCCATCCAGGTGTGCTGACACGGAAATGTATGGTTTCGACATTTGAACTCGACGTGGGTTTTCATTACTAATTAATATCGAACGTGCTTGTATGTTCACAGATCACAATCCACCTAGTGACGATGCGTTACGTTAAAAGCTTAATTCAATTGTACCATTTTATCGTTCCTATAAAACTGTCGGGGCTCAACGTTGTCACTAACAGCCTCGTCAGACGTTTAGGGCTGATTCATATATCGTACTTGGTGACTATAAATGACACACTGAGTGATATATGGTGGAGATAGCTTGGTTTGACTATCAAGGTTGACACTTTCGAATAGTTTTAGATAATGTTTTGAAGGCGACGAACGGTGGGAGCGAACAGCATTATAGACACTGATTCAATGACTAGCGCAATTACTATTTAATGCCTTTGTTCTAGTAATTGGCTTTTGTTCAGCTGTAAAACACAAGTTTTCAACATAGTTTACTATAATCCATGAAACAACAATGTTAATAGAATGTGTCAATGTCAAAATCTAATAGTATGGCCTTTGTCATTGCTTCCTCCTGCCTTTCATTAGCTAACAATGTAAATATTTGTTCTAGTGTCAATCATTGTGATGAACGGTTACTTCTATCTACTAAATATGCATTTTATTGCCGACAAGACAATGGGCGATCTATTTAAATGCTACCTTCACAGCTAGACTATGTGTCTGTTTACATAAGAAATTGATGGTGATTCGTCAGAAATAAGAAGTTTGTCAGAAGCCAGAAAACAAAAACTTTTTCTTCTTCTTAAAACAAAAATGGACGGTCAAAACTTAATTCATATCTAAACATATTATAGAACAAAGTTGCTTTTCGCGTTTGTCTGTATGTCCTCGTTATTCTTCTAAACCACGCAACAGATTTTGATGACGTTTTTATCATCGTTTAGAGAATTTATTCCGCAAGGTTTATGTGTTTAAAGTTACGTTTACCTAAGAGATCTCGATGTTTTTTCAAGTCGTAAAAACCGTGGGGAAACTTGTTGTAATAAATAGTGTCATTATGTAGATCAAATATTTAGACCAAAAAAGGTGTGTAGATCAAAAACAGGCATGTATTTAATAGAAACTCAAATAATTCCCATGCTTTCCGAAAATATATTTGAACACTGTAATAGAATTATTGCGCCTCTTTTTGTGAATATCAAATAGTTCCTATTTAGGGGATCTAACAATGCTAAATAGCTAAATAACGGCGACCAACTTGGATGTTGGTCGGCTAGTCCCAGTTCTAACCTAACCCTAACCTAGCCCATTTAGTCAGGGTACCCCAGCTTAGTTACTGTGATCAACTGTGAGAAAAGGTCAGAACGATAATAATAGCAATTTTTAATGCTTAATAAAGCACCATCAAGTATTTATCAGCTTTGTGTTGCAATTATTTAATCACGTTCAGAATAAAGGTAACCGTTCGAATTCAATAAAACCCGTATCAATTCTTTACTTTCTTGCGTGCATGCAGTCTTTTACTTGAAAGTCGTGAAACCGTTTTATCGCTGAATTAAAATGTTATCTTTTGTCAGACGGAGTTTCATTTGATCTGCACCTTTTATTGTATTCTCGGATTTTATGGGATAAACTGACAGTTTGTTGCGTCTTTCAATAAAGTAGGACAGAGCAATGAGGTAGTAAAAAATGGAGCATTTATTTGCGTATATCCGAGTAGTTCGATGTTGTAAGGTGACTGCAGCATGCTTAGCATGACCACAGTTATCTAGTGGAAGTGGAACGTAAGGGAGCATTATGTTCAGCTAAGTTTTATCAGCCTTTATTTTGTCGAACTTTATTATCAAGCGTGTTTGCTCCAACGACTATCGATCTTTCGGCTGTTATGGCCAGGCCACTGCTACTTTAGCTGACTGACTAACAATTCTATAGGTACTTACCTTACATAGGAAGGGACAATTAGGCATGTACAACGATAATTTAGTGGAAAATGTTTCGATCGTATTTTTCTGGCGTCCAGTAACATGTGTCTATTAAGGTGCTTGCCTCCACCTTTACAACAAAACCTATGCATAGTGGTGGGTACTCCATTTTTATGATACTCCGTGGTTGTCGTACAGTTGTCTGTAGTATTTGATGTCAAAGTGGGCGTTCGTTTTATAGTTTACTTATGATTGTAAGAAGTACGGTGAATTTGTGACTATTTTTATGACTACGCTGTCTTTTGGTATTAGCTGTCGATATCGGAACTTAATGGGTTAATGGTATTTTTTATTGTTTAATAATCTTTCAGAATGTCTCCGCTTTCCAACAGTTTGTTACAAAACTAAGTTTTGAAGTGAAACTTTTTTATGCAATAAAACGTTTTCGTTGACCATTTACTATTCCAAATGGTTTCTAATCAGCATTACCTTACTGATGACTATCGACTTACACGTAAGAATTTCATCTTAGAAATATCTCAATCGATTTGTCATCCCCTCTCAAAAAGTCCGTTAATGTACAAGCATCAGTTTATCCATCGATACCCTCATAAATCCACGTTTGACGGGCGCAATCTTACAATAAATTGAATATAAGCCGAGTATCCTACAATATCTACCCGCTGTGCAAATAGCTAATTTATACATCGCCAGTTACACCTTAGTGCGGGGGCTCATGAGTCGCGACTTCGCGGGCAAACATCGTTGTTATCGAATAAACTCGAAGTTATCGAATAAAGTCGATTGGTATTGCTGCGTTATCGTCTTCATAGCGGTCGATAGTGTGCTCGAGACAGCTTGATAAGAATTGAGTTGAATTCTGTTTGAAGTTTCGCTTGTTCATTGTTATGCAGTAAGATCTTATAATCTTTTGATTTATCGAATGTATCGAATCAATAATAATGCGTAAAGCAATTACGAGGGGGTATTTCGTAAGTAAATTTGAATTCTGTCTTCTAAGGAAAAATAATATGCAATAAAATGCGAAGGTGCTAAGACGTAGCCATTAACGTACGTTGCGGCATTTAGCGATCGCATCTTCGGTCGTCGAAGGAGACACTAATTTTATATTTTAATTATTTAATTTAAAGCTGTAATTTTCGAGTAAGTGTTATGATGCTACTGTTTTTAACGTAACTTGTTTTTACAAAATGAATAATAATAATTAATTTAAGTATTTCATAAGTGACATTATTATTGAAATTACATTTTATCTACACATTTTAAATATGTTTATTTATTTAAACTTCATGTACATATTATAATTTGTCATCATAACGACCCACGTTTACGACAACCTTCGTTTAATGTAATGATATCTTCAACCATAATTTTAGTTGTCTCATCAGCTTTTGTTATCAGCAACAACTTTTTGACTTTGTCTTTACCCTATGGACTTTGCTAGTCCACGTCTATTACCCTACTAAGAGCTAATTGGAATGCATAAAAGTAATTAATCCTCTTCGGTACGGCAACACCCTCTAGATTCATTAGAGTCAAAAGTTATGCTACTTAGGTAGCAAATTCTGGGCCTTGGGAAGCATGCCTGTATTCCTTGCGATACTTTGATGGTACCAAAGGTAAAGAAAAAAAACCGGTCAAGTGCGTGTCGGACCATGCGCAATAACAAACTTAACATTGTAGTTATTACAGCTTTCTAGGACTAACCGTCTCTGAGCTAACTCGCGGACAGACAGACGGACAGACAGACAGACAGACCTTCAGACCAGTTCCTTGTTTACTACGGAACCCTAAAAAATAAGAAAATACGTTTATTTGCGGTACACATGACGCAAGGAAAGAATAAAACACGAAAATAAACAATTTGGGGGAAAATATGCGTCACATCCACGCAAAACGACCATCGCTTAGCATAATGCTGCGACCCTATGCGAGACAGAGCCCCAGCGCTGGTTTTCAGCGAGAGCCGGCGTTGACATGATGACGTCAACCGGTGCAGCATATAGTGAAGACAGTAACAAAATAAGACGAAAATAAAATGAATAAATACGAATAAAAATAAAATAAAATGAATAATAGGTAGACGTATAACCTACAGTGCCTTTTGTATTAAATAGAATTCGAGTTATCATAGAATTCATAAGAATCCTTTTCCGTGGAAGTCTTATACTTTTTAGGGCACCGTACCTCAAAAGGAAAAAAAACGGAACTCTTATCACGCAAACAGACAGACAGACAGACACACGATCACTCGTGTGTCTGTCTGTCGGTTCGTCTGTCACAGCTAATTTGCTCACACGGACGTAACGGAAATAAATGAATTTTGAATATGGGGGTCACTTTTGGGGGGCAGAAAAGAAAATAAAATAAAAGTTTTACAAACTGTGACATACTAAATGAAAGCGCTTGTTGCGAGGATATCAATATATTTTTTTTAAAGATATTTAAGAAAATTTATGAAAATTTACCATTCCCCTTATCTCCGAAGCTACCGAGCGCACTTGTTTAACTACCTCTCCCATTTCTATCCATATTAATTTTGTAGTTTAAACAGACTGAAAGGTTCGGTTTCCCTTCTATAATTGAAGACTTTCCCTATAACAACATCACGTTTTACATTAATCCTTTCTTTGTCCAGATCCATAAAGTTAAAGTTTTCTGATTCATCATCCGTCTTAAGAACTTCATTCTCATACAAATAACACATCAAGCCAGACAAAAGTAGGCCAGTATTGTTATAAGCAGAGTGACTGGCCATTACCTCCGGTCAATCTGCTAACACTCGACAGATATATAGATAGGTAACAAATAAGTTTCTTAGCTAACTTTATAGCTTTGCATTATTTAAACAGCATCGGCGTTTGTGAAGATTATAAGTGGGAGATAAATCTTCGGTTTGAGCTCTCGATTCACAATAGATTTCTAGGCAATAAAAATGGCGTTGGTAATGAGAAATGCGGACTTGAGGGGACTTGTACGGATTAGAATTGGATGGAGTAATTATTCTTTACAAGCCGTGTGACGGATGAAATTTCTCATCAGCGAAAATTACAAAGTTCCGTACAAACTTTTATCTCCTATTTAACCTCTTTAGGAGATGAATTTTTAAAAATCAGTTAGTGTTAGTTAGTGCTCATCTCCGTTATAAAAGGAACTCTTGCGCAAAATTTCATGCTTTTAGATCCAGCGATTTAGGCTGTGTGGTGTCTGTCAGTGAATCAGTTAATTTAAGATTTTATATTTTTGTCTAAACTCATATAAATATAAATAATAATAATAAATAATAATAATAATGATATATATTATTATTATATTATATATATATATATAATAAGCTGGCAACACTAACGTCAACACATCAAAAAATAGTTTTCTCAATTTCCATAGCTTTATTAATTTTAGACGCAGTTATTTTGTTATATAAGAAGCCGAAAACAAACCTTTAACCCCTTAAATAAAAATAAAACTTTAGAAGAATAAAATGAACCTCAGAAATATATTTTAATGAAAAAATGCCATAGCGGAGGTGAACTGACAGATGTCACCTCCAATAAAAACATGATAAAACATAAAACGAAATGAAAACGAAATGTTGACGAGATCAGCTGCAAGAGCACGCCCACCACCTTCGGACTCGTCGCTCAGCTCCGCCTCGCCGCCGCCGGTACCCAGCCCCACCGTGAGCGCTGTGACGACCCCGGCCGCGGTAGTTGCGTCATGGTTGCGTCGAGCTCG
This sequence comes from Agrochola lota, assembly GCA_947364205.1. Classification (NCBI taxonomy): domain Eukaryota; kingdom Metazoa; phylum Arthropoda; class Insecta; order Lepidoptera; family Noctuidae; genus Agrochola; species Agrochola lota. The sequence continues at coordinate 6,316,260 of OX376223.1, read as the reverse complement.
AGCGACGAGTATTTTTCCCCGCCGACGTCGCCAACACCTGTACGCCGGCAGGGGAGAGGCCGGCCACCGAGGAGCTTGGGACTTAGGGGCCAACCGGCCCCGAGCCGGGTCCCCGCTGCCGGTGGTTGTGCGCAGCGCATGAGATGGACTCAGTCTATAAACGAGAACGTCATGCGCGCGTATTACGGGTCTACAGAGGGAGGAACTCACCTCACTGCGTACCGTGTTAGGATGCTGTCTCTATTTCAGGAACTAGAGCCAACCGTCAACGTCTCGGCACAACGGCTTTCGGATCAGGTGCGGGTCATCCAACGCAATCATCGGTTGGACGACAACACACTTGATAGGCTGCGCTCAGAGGTACTGAGCAACCATATCATCTCAACTCCGGCACAAACCGCGGCACAAGTGACACCTATTGATGTAATCCCGCCGCGGTCCAATCGTGGTGTTGAAGAGGAGGATGATAGGGTTACCACAGTAAGTAGCCAGTGCAACGTCCGATTGAGGAGCGCACTGGAGGATGCGCTTCACGAGTATAGGTACACTCCGACCGATCTTAGGCCCCGATTACCACGCCTACCTATGCACAAAAAAAATAGGGCGCTGGTGTGTGCCTTGGACTCGCAGCTTAGAAATGTTTTCGAAAGCAGCGAGGATCTCGTTGATACACACTCGATCCTGTACTGCGCGGCTGTTGCGGCATGTCGCTTAGCTAACATCAAGTTCACAAATTGTGACAGAGCTACTCGACCAAAACCAGCCGTACCAGCCTGGCAGTGCAGGATCGAGCGACGTATCGATGGGGCCAGGGTACTCATTGGCAAACTATCCTGCTTCAGGGAGGGCAATACGAGACCACGAGTGATGCGCTTTGTGAGGCAGGCATTCTCGGGGACTGGAATCAGCCCTCGAGAATACATGTCCCGTGTCACAGAGCGCATCGACTTCCTGAAGCAGAAAGTTTGTGCATGGGCGAGCCGTATTCGGCGGTATAAGCGGCGGGTTGATCGATACACGCAGAATCGCATGTTCCAGAGCGATGAGAGGTGGGTATATAGAGCTTGGGAGCGACCCGAACAAAATGTGACGGACGTGAGCCGCCCGGATGATGCCGCCACGAGTGCATTCTGGCGCAGCATCTGGTCGGTGCCTGTCTGTCACGCTGAGGCTGGCTGGATGCAGGATGTCGAGCGAGTGTGTGAAACTATTCCAGAAATGGAAGCTGTACTAATCACGCCATTAGACGTAGCTAGAGCAGTCCGTCCGTTACCGAACTGGAAATCACCGGGACCGGACGGACTGCACAACTTTTGGTTAAAATGGCTGATTAGTTCACACACTCGCCTAGCATCCCAATTCCAGTCATCCCTGGAGTCTGGGTCGCTACCACAGTTTCTAACAACAGGCGTTACCCACCTGCTCCATAAGTCAGGTAGTCCTGCGGAACCCAAGAATTATAGACCGATCACATGTTTGTCGACGGTCTATAAACTTCTAACATCCATTTTGAGAGTGAAAATTAACACACACATTGACAGTAATTCAATTATGTCTGCCTCTCAAAATGGATGTAGGAATGGGTCCCGCGGTACTAAGGAGCTACTCCTCATCGACATGGCCATAAGCCAACAAGTTCGTCGATCCCGCAAGGATCTGTCGACATGCTGGATAGACTATAAGAAGGCCTACGACTCGGTGCCACATACATGGCTCATGAGGGTGCTGGAATTGTACAAGATAGATGCAACTCTGCGCACCTTCCTGATGTCGTGTATGGGGCAATGGAGGACGGTCCTTCGCTACCCAGGATGTCAACAGATCCAGGGGAATGATGAGCCTGTATGGATTAAACGGGGAATATTTCAGGGCGACAGTTTGAGTCCACTTTGGTTCTGCTTAGCCCTGAATCCTCTAAGCACACTGCTAGAGGATTCAGGTCTGGGCTATCGGTTGAGGAGAGGTGGTCAGGTCATATCTCACCTCCTCTACATGGATGACTTGAAACTCTTTGCCCCCAACAAATTGCGACTGATGGAGCTACTGAAGGTAACTGAAACATTCAGTAGCGCCATCAGGATGGAATTTGGTGTGGACAAATGTGCAGTCATGCATGTAAAGCGAGGGGAGATTATGGAATCCGAGGGAACTCAACTCTCGGACTCCATACACCTTAGATCCCTCTCCTCAGCCGAAAGCTATAAGTATTTGGGTATGTCGGAAGCGTTAGGCATCAACGATGCTGACATGAAGCAATCGTTGAAGGAGCGCTTCTTTGGTCGCCTGAAGAAGGTTTTAATTAGTCTTCTTTCGGGCGGAAACAAGGTGCGCGCCTACAACGGTTGGGTCATGCCGGTTTTGATGTACTCTTTCGGCATACTCAAATGGACTCAGACCGAACTCGACGCCCTGGACAGAAGGGTCCGTACACTCCTGACCGCAAACCGGATGCATCACCCACGTTCATCAGTGATGAGACTGTACATCCCGCGGAAGTGCGGGGGTCGAGGCTTTTTAAACGCTAAGACCCTCCACAACCGCGAGGTGTGCAACCTCAGGGATTATTTTTTTAAAGCCGAAGTGGGTATGCATCGGGATGTGGTCGCAGTGGACAAGGGACTCACCCCACTCTCCATGGCTAAAGAGAACTGGCGCAAACCTGTAATACTTACTACAGATGACCGCAAGAAGGTATGGCAAAGCAAGGAGCTTCACGGGCGCTACTATCGGGCTCTTCATGAGCCTGGTGTAGATTTCTTAGCGTCCGTATCCTGGCTACGTTTCGGTGACCTTTTCGGGGAAACTGAAGGTTTTGTCTGTGCAATTATGGACGAAGTTATCTTGACGAATAACTACCGGAGACATATTATGAAGGACGGGACGGTTGACGTGTGTCGGGCATGCCATCGTCCGGGTGAGTCCATCAGACATATTATCTCTGGTTGTTCGCGTCTGGCTAACGGCGAGTACTTACACAGGCATAACCAAGTGGCCAGGATTATTCACCAGCAACTTGCTTTGAAATATAAACTTGTTGACTCTGAGGTACCGTATTACAAGTATGTGCCCGACCCAGTTCTCGAAAATGACCATGTCACGTTATACTGGGATCGGTCTATCATTACTGACAGGACTATTGTAGCCAATAAGCCTGATATAGTGGTGATAGACCGATCAGTGCGCCGCGCAATGATAGTCGATGTTACCATTCCGCATGACGAGAACCTCGTGAAGGCTGAGAAAGAGAAACAGATCAAATATCTCGACTTAGCACACGAGGTTGTTGACATGTGGAATGTGAGCTCGGCTATCATTGTGCCGATTGTCGTAACGGCCAATGGCCTGATAGCCGAAAGCCTCGACCAACATCTCTCGAGGCTCTCGTTAGGCGGTTGGATCAAGGGCCTGATCCAGAAGGCAGTACTCCTCGATACGGCTCGCATTGTGAGATTCCTGTCTCTGCAGCCCTAACCACCGGTAGCTTGGACCCTGCTCCCGACACCGGCGGAACACTATTTTTTATATTTTTAAATGTTTTTTATATAGTTTTTAAGAAATATTTAAAAATGTATTTTATATGTTAAAATTTTAAATAAAGGGAATAATGATATAAGTATAAAGAGAAAAGATTTGATTTGTTTGTTTGTTAGGCTTTCACGCTAAAACGGCTGAATGGATTTGGATGAAATTTGGCACATGGGCAGACCATGACCTGGGTTAGGATATAGGATATTTTTTATCCCGATATTCCTACGGGATCGAGACTTATGCGGGTGAAACCGCGGGGCGCAGCTAGTAGGTAGTTCATATTTTCATTTCGATCGAAAAATATTTGTAATCTTCAAAGAGCTTGAAATAGAAATATAAATAATATTTTTTCCATAAAACATGGTATATAAAGTTGTTATTAAAAAAACTTTTTTACAAAAAAAACAACTGACTTAAAAAAGTTTTTATTTTTCGCTTTTTAGTAGGTCAGTTTGTAATTTATCGAAGTTAAAATAGCCTAATGTTGACTGCTCATCATCACCCTTTACAAAATATTGCTTTTCCCGAAGCAGGGACGTTAATCGTTGAGGAGTTCTCCTGGTACTTCACCATCAGCTCCACTTGTCCATATACATTGTGACGAGCATAAATAGCTTGGTATTCATATTAATGTAATCGAATCGCAACCCGTGGAATACTTATTATTGGGTAGTTCCGGTGGCCATCTGTGGTCTTCATCATCAGTTCCACTTCACCAAATGGTGCTTTCCAAGAGCAACTGCACGTGTTATTATAAAAAATACCCAAATCGCTATAGGTGTGCCTATAATATTTGAAGAGTTCCCTCGATTTCTCCAGGATCTCATCATCAGATCCTGACCTAGTGACAATGGGACTATCTCGGAAGTATACCCTTTCAAACAAAAGAAGAATTTTGCAAATCTGTTTATAAATGACGGAGTTATGCCCGAACATACATAAAAAAAAAAACATATATAAACAATCGAATTGATAACCTCCTCCTTTTGGAAGTCGGTTAAAAATACATTATAGCGCATACATATTTTGCTTGTATCCTAACATGCAAATATTAGGTTACCTTACAAATGTTTCCCGTCAATAAATTGTTTTAGGCTGTAAAAATTATTAGAGTTACATTTATGAAGTATTTTTTTAAACAATACAAGATCTAAAGTTTTTAAGTCACTTGGAATATGATTATATACCTATACGAACGCACATGGCCCAACAGCTTTTATTATATTTAGCCAGTCTTGATAAATAATTTAATACTAAATGAGGTTTCTTAAAGTAAACGTAACATATTAGTTTTCGCACAATATATTTTGGTGACAAAAAATCTGAACACACACTGACATTTGACGGTGTTTGGGACAAAATCGTGCTTATTTATTGCGATATTAAAAATTGCTTAGTTATTCAATACTGATAAAAATAAGAAAGCTAATTTCTCCTCTATAAAATTCTCTATCCTCCAAACAAAATTTCAAATCCCAACGCATTACTCGAAATAAATCAGATGAAACGAGTCCCGATTCTGATATCAATATCGTGTAGGCAACAGTTAGAGGACAGCTTTATAGAAAGCAGTTAGCTATACAGAATGGGTCCGATAGTGCTGCGGGTGCAAGAATCCAGTCACAGTCGGTGTTGCCAGCATCCGCTCACAAATCACTCGCTGCTTAATTGAACGCCGACCGGTCTGGACACGCGACTCTATTGTCAATGGTGACGATTATGAAGCTCTGAAGATTCTATTACATGTAAATTTAGATGTAAAATATGTAAGTAAAAAGAATGATTGCATGGAACAGATTAATAAAGATGTAAAAGAAGGGAATAGTAAACAAGCAGTTTGAGTTATAAATAAAATACCATCTGTGTCTAATGTAAATTTATTCAAATCTATGGCAAATAGCAATACATTTAATACCCAAGATGAGCCATTAATCCAAAGGAATTTCTCTGAACCATCACTGAATTCAAAGCTAACGTCAATGTAAAGGAATACACGTCATTCCGTACATGAAGTGTTATTGTCCCGACTACTTATGGGCTTTGTCGCTCGTTTCACTTCTCTGTGGCCAATTTATTGCTCCTGCGTCGAATAACATCGTCTGTTTATGTAAATGAGGGCCATCTACAGTGTTTAGAATCTCCAACGTCGTATTAGAATTAGGTTCCCTATTAACAGTAATACTTGCTAGTTTCCCTCAATCAAGATAGAAGTTCTGTTTGGGAATGTCTTTTAAGAAAGCTGTATAGTGAGATTGTGGGTACTTTAGCTATTTATTGGTCGCTTCAATTGGTTTCGGAGAATTTGCCCTGCTATCAGGTATAAGACTGCAATTTGCGCCGTTAAGATGGCTGAGGCAGTAGTTTAATTAGTTTTTAAAGGAGACACCAGATAAATTGCCTTCGTTTTTCTTGCTTCCTTATTAAAAATACCGACCTGAAGATGTAACAAAAATGCAAGTTGGCTTGTAAAATTTCCACATTTTTGATAACCGTTTGGGTTGAAAAAAGTGCAATAAAGTAAGAATTCCGCGCGGCCTGGAGCTTCAACTTGGCTTGTAATAAATTTTATTTGTTTCTAGACAAAAATGTTACTCGTCGTCGGTTACTATTTTACTATATTTAGGTGAAGTGGTTCCGTCGTGAGACAAGAGTTTCACCGTGTGGACTGCCAGTTTACGTTCGTCTCGGAATCTCGGACGCATTAACGATTTGTGAGCGAACCATGTCACTGTTACAAACACGTCCCAACATCTAAATCTTGGAAAACGTTAAGTAGACCAGAAATGGAGCACGTCTTTGATTGGTTGTCGTTTTGCGGCTTACTTCGACTTCAAATTGTTCAGCAAAGTATGTTGAGCTATTTTGGAATGCAATTCTGGAGGGAAATGTTTTTCGTAAGCCCTTTGTAGGGTAGGAATTAAGGGTAAACTCATTTAAATCGCAAAGACTTTACATACATATTTTTAGGCAGCGTTGTCGGCGGGAGATGATTTATGTTATATAAAAATATAACATTCTATGAGTGTTACGAATAGACGTGTAAATAATTAAACGCAAATATGACGCAATGTTCTAAAAGTATTACAAGGTAGGTAAAGTTGCTCTTCAGTGGTTCAACAATCGAACGAATGAATGGAAGCTAAAAACCGTGTCACGAGGCAATATCGTTTAGACCCACAAGATCGCATCACCAAGAAAAATATGCTAACTTCACGTAACATCGGCGGGATTCGACGCAAACCGAAGCTGATTTTTCGTACAATCGGTTTTGGAGGAAGATTCTATCTTTATTGGGCAATGAATGATAAAATCACTTTATTTCATAAGCTCACCTAGAGCGTTTAATAATTTTATCCATTGTGGTGGCGATAACCCGGCAAGTTGGCCCGTTGGCGCAGATACCTCCATGCTTCCATGATATACGAGCCACTCTGCGACAGTTCCAACCAGGGTTACCGAGTTTTGTTATTAAGGGTGTTACCGTTAACGTTTACCGTAGAAAATGTTGCCAAGATTGCGATAGTTTATCAAGTTATTTCGTTTAAAATTCTGGAAAATACCGAAGGCTGTAAATAATCAGTTGTGTTTTGAATTGCATTCATGTTTTGTGCTCGTGTTCAATGATAAGTAATTGGCACATTTTTTATTTAAATAATTGTCGACCTCTAATAATATATACATTGAAGAAGTTATCTCTAAAGTTATATTATATTCTAGACTAAATGACGTCAAGACATTTTAAAACATTCCAAAAACCTCAATTAGGTGTTTTGTTTATTTATTTTATTGTTTATAAATTAAGTAATAAAACAAAATATAAACAGAAACATCACAAAAACTTCAATAGGTTTTTCCAGATGTTGAAACATTTTTAAGCAATCTTAATACTAACGACATCCCAAATTTATGGTCAAAACATAGTTGATAAAACATTGTGAGTTAGATTGTAAAAATAACTAAAAAAGTACGAAAACCGACGACGCACAGTGGATCGTCCCCATACAAGAGGTCGGACATAGAATTAAAAATTGAAAAAGTATTTAATTGAAAAAAATGAAACATACAGTTGCATTACTCTATTATGGAACTACAAAAAATGTTACAACAATTTTTTTATTTGACCAGTACTTTATGAGCAATTCGATGAAAACTGTTATTTTTCTATGGAAATGGTCACAAAAATGTCTGTATCTCATGATTCCCTCCTTGTTTCGATTTGCGGTTTTCACTACTGTTATTTACTCATTTTATGCCACATTTTCTTCAAGGACACATGGTGCCCCCAGCGACCCCCTTCCGAGATATTTTGCTTTTAGTAACTATACTTTTTATTGTATAACTGATGAAATGGAGGTACATTAAGTATATTCATTACTGAGAATAAGTCATCCCTAAGTAGTTCCTTAAATAACAGGTGCATTTGCGATTACTTTAATGACTTATGAACGCTTCTGTTGCCATACAACAAAAGCGATAATGAGTCCTTAAGTAAAGATTACCAGTACTTGCTTAATCTAATTAGTTATTGTAATTACTATGTTAACAGCCCTTAATCTCTGCATTGTGATTGTCTAATGTCATCATTAGCTTATCAAATTCATTGCTAGTTGCCTACTTGCTGCCCTATATATTTGAGTGTGTTTAGCAAATGTAATTCAGTTGTAATTATAACTTCTATCAAGTGTTGTCATTATGGCTTTCCGTGGGTTTTCTACTTATCTAGATCTTTACGTTGCTCTTCGTAATCATAAAGATCTTCGTGACTATGACAATTTATTTAACACATTGAAGTCGAGTACTAACGTCCAGTTAAGTGAAAGTGATGTGACGGATCTCAAGAACTGGTGTCGACGATTTTGCTATAGGGTTTACACCAAATGGGTGCAATCAAGAAGGACAGTCGACAGGTTCATTAACAAGAACGGAGAGTGGTTAAATTCCGATATCGTTTGGCCAGATTGCTTTAAAGAAAATGTTGTTGACACTGAAGAAGCAAATGAAAATGAGGCAGAAGAGGTAGTCAGTCCATCAAAATCAGATGCATCAACTTCAACATATACATCTCCTCGCAAACGCTTTGAAGATTTATCGACTAGACACAAAAGAAGACGTGTTAATGAAAATTTTGCTAGTTGCAGTCGTCCGGATGAGCTTTTGCATACTGTTGAAAGTATACTTAAGTCTGCCGGAAAAAATGATATGGCCAGAATAATGAAAAATTTGCTGGAAAATCCTGAACACGTCTCAACAGTTTTAAATGTCCTGGAAACTAAGCAGAATCCTTCGCTTCGTGAAGTTCCTACTCACAAAGCACTTGCTCTTTACGTTTACTTGCAGTTATCCAAGTGGCGTTACATCACACTTCGGGACTTTAGTTTAAAAGAAGGTCATGCGAAATACCCAAGCTACTACTTGTTAGTTAAAGAAAAGCTTAAATGCTACCCGGCAAAAGAAGACATAACTGTGACTGAAACTTCCGCAAAGATACGGATCCAAGCCCTCCCTCCTTGATCTCACAGTTAGGAGGCTGATCGATTCACTTGAATCAAATTTTGATGCTGGTGAACCACTTGTGCTTCACAGTAAATGGGGTTTTGATGGAGCTTCAAGTCAAAGCATTTACCATCAAACGACAACAACATGTGAACAAGACTTATCCAGTGTATTTATGGCAAGTCTTGTACCGCTTAAGTTAGTGACTTCTAGTGGAAGTATAGTGTGGCAGAATGATCGGCCATCGTCAACCACATATTGTCGCCCGATTTCATTTACATTTATGAAAGAAACGGAAGCGAATGTTAAGGCTGAAATGGAAATATTTGAGACCGAGATTCGTGAACTGAACCCGACTGATTGCGGCAATGCTACTGTTACTCACAATCTATGGCTAACCATGATTGATGGTAAGGTACATTCAATCATATCTGGTACATCGGCAGCAGTGTGTGATTTGTGCAAAGCTCGCCCAAGCGAAATGAATAACTTGGAAGAAGTGAGAGCTAAACCCGTGAATACAGATTTATACAAGCATGGATTTAGTTCATTGCATGCTTGGATTCGGTCTATGGAGTGTTTATTACACATTGCTTACAGAATGGACATAAAATCATGGCAAGCAAAAGGTGACGAAAATAAAAAAAAGTTAAAGATAAGAAAGAAGCCATTCAAGAAGCTTTCCGAAGAAGCACAGGCTTACTTCTAGACGTTGTTAAGCAGGGTAGTGGCAATACAAACACTGGAAATGCTGCAAGAAGGTTTTTTGCAAACCCTGAAACGACTGCGGAAATTACTAAATTAGACGTTAATTTAATTAGAAGACTCGCCGTTATATTGCAATGCATTTCCTCAGGCGAAAAAATTCAAGTCCAAAAATTTAAATTATATTGTGATGAAACAGCAAATTTATTCGTGGAATTATATCCATGGTATAACATGCCAACAAGTTTACACAAATTGCTGATTCATAGATCACAGATAGTGGACCACTTATCAGTAGTACCTATAGGTTTTTTGTCTGAAGAAGCATCTGAAGCAAGAAACAAGGATTTTCGTAAATTTAGAGAATATCATACACGAAAGCATAGTAGCATCGCCACTAATGAAGACATTCTTCATAATCTGCTATTATCTTCCGATCCTCTTCTCACCAGCTTACGACCGAAGATGACAAATAAAGCCAAAAAGTCTTCACTTAGTGAACTAGACGATTTACTCATAGTTGATCAGAGTGAATTGGAGTTCATTGACGTTTCAACTGATACACTTGCTGCATGTAGTGACGTTGAAGAAGATGACGACGATAATAATGATCATGATGTCGTTATTGATGAAGATGAAGAAAATATAGTTTAAGTCTTATAGTACCTAATATTATTATTAACAAGCAGTTTCTTTGTTAATTTCTTGTTTTTGTGTATTTTTTTTTATTCTGTTCTTTTTTTGTTTTGTGTTATGCCATCCATCGGCCAATAAATGTTTTTTTTTTCTTTCTTTTCTATTGTTGTTAGTAACTAAATGGTCGTGTTAATTAATTAATTTCCTATTATAATTTAGTTCTTAGTAGTTGTTTAATTTTTTAGTTTGTTTTAGGGTACATAGTTGTTTTATTTTTAAATTATTTTTAGTGTTATATTATTTAAATAAAAAATATTTTTATACCTACATATTTTCTTATTGATCATAAAACTCTATTTCTTTTCGATGTGTTATTGTAAATTCGACTCAGTCATTACTAAGCTAATGATGACATTATCCAATCACAATGCAGAGATTAAGGGCTGTTAACATAGTAATTACAATAACTAATTAGATTAAGCAAGTACTGGTAATCTTTACTTAAGGACTCATTAACGCTTTTGTTGTATGGCAACAGAAGCGTTCATAAGTCATTAAAGTAATCGCAAATGCACCTGTTATTTAAGGAACTACTTAGGGATGACTTATTCTCAGTAATGAATATACTTAATGTACCTCCATTTGATCAGTTATACAATAAAAAGTATAGTTACTAAAAGCAAAATATCTCGGAAGGGGGTCGCTGGGGGCACCATGTGTCCTTGAAGAAAATGTGGCATAAAATGGGTAAATAACAGTAGTGAAAACCGCAAATCGAAACAAGGAGGGAATCATGAGATACAGACATTTTTGTGACCATTTCCATAGAAAAATAACAGTTTTCATCGAATTGCTCATAAAGTACTGGTCAAATAAAAAAATTGTTGTAACATTTTTTGTAGTTCCATAATAGAGTAATGCAACTGTATATTTCATTTTTTTCAATTAAATACTTTTTCAATTTTTAATTCTATGTCCGACCTCTTGTATGGGGACGATCCACTGTGCGACGGCGCGGGTCATATATCTTTAGTGTGAAATTTTCCAGACTAAGAAATTGTACAAATCGGGCTCTCAGTTTAACAAAAGTAAGGCAAGGCATTATAGCCTGTTTTTTATTATTGAACAGAACATATAAATGTCCCAAAACACTAATCCCTAATTGCTAAGTCCCGGCAAAGGCCTTTGTTACATGAAAATGACGTAACACTTTAAAGGCAGCCCTAGTTCCCCCCTTCCCCCCTCGCGTCTGCGACACTCCTATCCTATGTCTCGGCACTTGATTTTATGAACTAGCACTCTCTTTTGTAATTTGAATATATCTCTGATGGAGGGAAGTGCTTTAAACACTTAGCCTGCGAAACTTTGCATCATTAGTTTGGTAGACTGATGACATTTAGCGTTATAGGCGAGTCTATTATTTATTGGCAAACTGGTATTGTTTGTTTGAAGATAATGCAATGGTAGATGATGGGTTAAATCCGCTTACTAGCAATTTCCCATTTTATTGCCTAAATAAGAATATATGTATATCTCTCTGAAAATAAAAGGCTTGTATGATCAGATGTATTCATGAACGTAAACGAAGCATAAAGGTACCATTCCGCCCTGCTGGGGTTGCGGGTTTGTCTGAAAGGGATATCGCGGCCCCGGCACACAGGCAACGGAAGGAACACGGGTGGGTTTTAGTCAGTAAAAGTCTGACACACCCTCTCGCTCTGCCCAGAGCGGGAGAAGTCATTCGATGATTTCCCATCCTGAAAAAAAAAAGGTACCATTCCGTACCCGACCGCAGGTGGCAACTGCAAGCGACGTGTCGCGGAGTCATGATTCCGCACCCGACCGCAGGCGGCAGCAGCCCGTATTCCAGTCAGTAAATAGAAGATAGAAAAACGTGTTATCGCTCAAGCGTTGGCAGCACTACTGGTCTGCGCTCAGGCTGCACGTGTCGCCTGTCGTTCGCCCGTAGCTGCCAACGTGTCGGTAGCTACAGAAGGTATTTCATAGAATTTCATAGAAACCAGTCGTGTCGCGGCGACACGTCGCCTGCAGTTGCCGCCTGCGGTCGGCTACGGAATGTGGCGTTCTTTAGTTTCTGCCTACCACCATGGGAAAAGGCGTGAGTTTATGTAAGTATGTTATGTGAATGAAAAGGCTTCAAATGACGGAAAATATGAGGAAAAAAAACCATATTTTCATAATTATAGTGCAGAATTTAAGGTCAAGCTGTCGCTGTGATGGAAGCCATGTGCAATAAAATGAGGAATTTTGAGTTCCTCCATAAAATATTGACAGGTCCAATACATCTGCTGGGCTGAAACCACATTCCAAAGTTAATTGGCAGAGCACGGAATTCCATGAATAATATAGTAAGAACTGTTCATCATATTATAGAATTGGTGACGAATGCAATACGGTCAATTTCGTGTAATTTGTTTATGTAAGTATTAGGTTTTAAAATATTAATGATTTGTAAAAGATTTCGTACAAATACAAACCTACTTACAGAAATAAAATCATTTATCAATTTCCTCTTATTTTCGTGTGGTTAGTGACTGACTTGGTGTCTGAGTTTTCAAGCCGCCCATGGGCCTCTGACTTGGCTTCACATGCCGTCGAGAAATATCTCTTAGGCGGTAGAGGAGTCATTTAATTTTGCTTTATAACAAAAATATAGTTTTCTAAAGGAATAATTACCATCACTGTTTTAAAATAAGTAGGTCATAAATGTATTTACTCAATTAGTTATACGTTGTATTTATTTATTTATTTATTTATTCACTCCAAACATACAAATATCCTTACAGGCTAGACCCAATGCGATATTGTAGTACCCTTAATTACTTAAGAAAATCGCTGGTTTGAACGCAAATAAGTGTATAGTTAGTACTTACCTACTTGCGTTGTTTACGAAACTCACTTCAAATATTTTGATAAACCACGTGGCTTGTCCTCGTAGGATTAGATTATAAATAAATCTAAACCAATATTTAGGCATGTTGGAAAACGTAATGACATAGATAAGCGGCCATGTTTACCTTTGCGCGGGAAATATGACAGCTGTCACTCGTCACTTGCAGTTGACATAGCGACGATAGAAACAAGGTTTTTGAAAATACATTGGAACTCGAATAATTTCATAGTGCCATGAAATAATTAGAGAAAAAGTAAGAGAACTTGAATTTCTAGTAAATGCGCCAGATAATTAGCAATTTTACTGCCTAGAGAAAACATGTAGAGTAAACTTGATATTCCTCTACGCTTCTGATTTTCTAATTGTATTTTATTTTAATAACTTACCAATAAATAAAACAATTATGGCCATTTATTTCCAAATTATGTTGAGGCAATAATATTTCCGATTACCGCTGAATTTGCTAGAAAACCGCGTTGTTGGCACCAATAATATTTACAATGACTTGGAAAGTAAGAAATTCTTATGTCCACTATAAATCCCTTATTAGGAATTTGAGTATGCCTAAGAAATTGCTTAGTTTCCTTAATAAATCAGTATAAAATACTATAAATGTTAATTAAAGCTAGAAAGCAATCAGGTATGTTTCAATATTTAATCAGAAGTTTTCCTTTGATCGACTGTTTATACGCGGCTCAAAGCCACATAATTGATATAAAGTGTGATAAATTTCTCCACTGCAATAACCACAAGTTATGATGAAAATAATTTCACTTTCATGTTGATATCCGAGTAAATAGCAGATATTATAAGTTTGTTGATAGTTAAGAGTAAGTAAGTATGGAACCAACCTAGCAAAATATCAGCAAAAAGTAAATAAAAAAAAATAGTAAGATTTATTCATTAGGACTAAGATGATTTTGAATATGAGTAAAAGTACCCTAATAAAAAAATCATCAGTTTTACTTACTTAACCCCAAAATTCTTCGTCAAAATATCCAAAATTCCTGGCAAGTCGGTTACATGATAAGGCAAGTACTTTAGGTACTCTGATAAGGGATAGGTACCTTCGTTGAAGTGTAGTCACACGCCCGTCAAAGCGATAACTGCTCTCGTGATGTATTTTGTACCTGCCCGATAACAGAGCATTGAACTATTGCCGATAAACTTTCAACGCTTTCGGTACTTAAATGGAATTTCTTAGACCCCAATTTTCGAGAATGTCAGTTTTACTAATTCCGAAATAATTATCTTTGTTTCTCAGTAGCAGGGGTAGCAGCCTGGAGTCTGGATTTGTGCCCGGTTGGTGTCAATACGCTCGTCCGCCATTACATAGAACTAAAACATAACTGGCCAAATTTGGGTGAACTATAGGTATACCTCTGCCTTCCTTCCGGATAACAATTACAAGCATGATGTTATTCCCGTTTAGTGCTGGACAATGCTAACGTTGTCGAAGAGGCTGAGTTCTGATCGAAACATAAATACCTAGACTTATGTGGCATCATCAATATGACGATCAAGAAGTGCTGGACACAATATTGGTGCTCCGTTTTCCGTATCCAGTCAACGAAAGCACGTTTCTTCAGGTCTTTGATCTGAAAAATACCCTCCGTATCAAAACGTCCTAAAAGCAAATGGTCCTACTAGCAAAACGACCTATAATCAAAATGACACTTTAGCAAAATGTCCTAATAACAAATCGTCCTATGAGCAAATGGTCCTAAAAACAAAAGAACGGAAAAATGTAGAAAATACTGAGTTTCCTAACTATTATTTTGACATCCAGTATCTTAATTACGTAATACACGATCAATCAGAATCTGAATCGTTTTGAAACAGATTGCTAATCCATTGATTCATAAGTTCGAATAAAAAATCTGCTCAACAACGTAAATAACGCGATGAATGTTTTTGAACTGTCAAAATGAAACAGATTAGTCGTAATCGTTCACGAAAATGTTCTACATAATTAGATAGCTGAAATTAATGATTAATTAAACACACACCACACAGCTAAATCAAAATAGACAACTAAAACAAACAATTTTCACGTTGATTCCATAGACGTCGTATAATCTTTGATTGATGCTAAATATACTAATGAGCAAAAAAAAAAAACCATTAAAAAGAATATAATATATAATGAATGACTAACATACATAATCCAATCAAACGATTCACAGTAATATTTTCGACATATTTATACGAAAACACATTAAGGCAACTTAACCAATTTATCGCTACTCTTCTACAGCGATTTTATATATTCTGTTTGCTCAATTACTGAGCTTAAAAGCTGTAATATCTTTTTGATAGACCACCTTGGAAATAGTGATAAATGAGTTTGGTTAAAAAAGTCACAAATAAACTATTAAATATCGTTTTGACCCGCGCTTGCAATGTGTTTGATAACCCGGACTAAATTATTATTTTGATACTTTGGCCGCGTTCTAACCTAACCAACGCGATCGGCGCGTTCATATTGTTCGGAGAAACCGAACGCGTGGTCGAGGTTCTGCGTTTAATTACTGCTACATGCATAGATATCTGCGATAATTTTGGGTTTGAAGTTTAGAACTCATTAGTTGTAAAGTAGGTTTACTACAGTGTGGTTGTAAAAGGTGCTTGTTTATGTTTATGGAATAGTTATGGGAGTTTAAGGAAATAAAGATAACTGTTATGAACTAGAATGAATTGTTTCGAAACAGATTGATTTTAATGTAAATTTTAGATCATTTCCATTGAACATTTTGTGTAGAAAGTAAAAAAAATATTTAATTTTGTTAGGTTATTATTATAGGAAATTGTCTTATTTGTTTTTAAGCCAAATGCTCTAAAAGGCCTGGAATACATAAATACCCCAAAAATTGTGTGTTGAAAGTAAACTACTTAATACTATTTGTTTAATATTGATGCCGTGATGGTCCAGTGAGGCTTTGCCTCTCATGCATGAGGTTGTGGGTTCAAATCCGGGCAAGTACCAATGTGACTTTCTCAATTCATAAAGTAGTTTTTGAGTTTATCTTGGGAATTACTGACATCGGGGAAGGAAAAACATCGTGAGGAAACCTATAAAAATAAAACTTATAGTTTTTAAGTCTGAAATCGCGAACTCGTCTTTAGCAACCGTTGTGATAAATGCTTTTGCCTTCTCTGTCTGAGAAGGCCTTTAATACTTTACTTATCATAAGGTTATTATAAATAAAATTACCTTATTCATTTTGATTGCCAAATGCTCTAAAAGGCCTGGGGTAGACAGGGACCCCAAAACAACAAACAACTTTGCTTCTTGCCAGCGAAAGTCAATAAATCTTAGATGCTTCTCAATAAATAAAACATCAGCAAATACTAGTTTCAGCTACCGGTTCGATACGAAATTAATCAGAACAGGGGCAGAAGTGTCCGCCTCTAAACTCTGATTATAATTACACTAGTTGGTAACACCGTAATTACACAATCGTGTATTGATTATCGAAACTGGGAAGTATGCTGTTGGAGGAAATTAATTTGTTGCTTTCGTTATTAATTATAACTTGTCCGTTATTGATATTTTTGGAGCAATTTTTTAATTAATTTTGTTGTTTTGTGAAATGAAAATTTACTGTTTGTTTGTATCGAAATCGTTTCATGATGGTTCTATTTTGGGCTGTCGTGAATTAGTCTGTTCAAACACAATAGAAATTTATATTCTGAAAACACTCCGTTGTTTTTTTGTCAACGAGAAAAACATTCCAACTTCCTAGTTCCAAGCGACGACAATACTTTACCAGTACAGTGAATAAATTACTTTCTGAACATCGGTCCCACAGAGGCAAAGAGAATAGAAAAATTCTCACTTACAAATTAATCTTCTGCAAAAACTCGACTAGGAAGAATGCGTCCACCCACCCTAACCTAACCCTATAAAACGCAGGCGGGTCATATCTACCCGCGGCACGCAACGATAAATCAGAATTTAATAACGCGTTACGCTGCAGTAATACTTACTGCAATTTATTTATAGAAGTAACACTATTTATTTTCCGCATGTGTGGATGTAAATTAGCTTGGTATAATAAGGGCGAATATCATCAATGAAGCTAAACGCGATCAGCTGATCTAAACTGCGTTCAAGACCTGTCAGTGTCAATTTTATTTTGGAATTTTGACACTGACAGCTTTTGAACGCAACCGAAATTCAAACTTAGTCTTGCTTTATTTAACCCACCATTTTACTCATCTTGTAATTAACTTGAAATTTTAACCGCAAGCGAGTACTAATACATAATTAAGTTTCTACTTGCTTTTGTTGGATAGTTCATAAATCATTCATCGTTAAGATACTTGACATTGCTATAACTCTCGTGCAGCTTTATGCATCAAACTTTATTGGTGGTGTTAAATCTATTTGTTAGCTTACTATAATATAATGCAGAAGTCCTACTTATATTAAAGGCTTTTCAACCTTTCACACGATTGTTAATGTCATGGTAACGTTCAAATGGGTTCCTTATTTCATAGAAACGTTCAAAGGTACTGCATACAAGGCAATTTGTAAAATGAAAATTAGCATGAACAAGACTGCGGAGGTGCTTCAGACAAATAGTTGTTCTCGTGTTCTCGAGACGATGCCCGTTTCAAGTGCACCGGTGGGTACGTATTTATTATGCTAATGAACGTCTGACTTTAGTGCACTTGCCAGATTCTCTCAATTGTTACTCGATGTTATGTATTTTCTTTTGTCATTCGTTGAATTGACTGAGATTTTAATTTTGATGGCATTATCCACCAGCCTAATTAACAAAACTAATTTTTTTCTTGCAAATCTCATTTGTGTAAATGGTTACGAAGAAAACCAAAAGGTTTTCTCCACTTAACAAATAAT
Organism: Agrochola lota; assembly: GCA_947364205.1. Classification (NCBI taxonomy): domain Eukaryota; kingdom Metazoa; phylum Arthropoda; class Insecta; order Lepidoptera; family Noctuidae; genus Agrochola; species Agrochola lota. The sequence continues at coordinate 6,298,117 of OX376223.1, read as the reverse complement.
GATGTCGATACACGTAAAATAGTAAACCACTTAAAGCGACGTCATTATTCTTCAAAAGAAACTACCCCTGAAGCGTTTACACATGAAAGAAAATTTACCCTACAGTGACACACACAAAGATGTTACGGCCTCCGTAAGACGTAACAACTCCATTCGAATTTGTCTGAGAAGAAAAATTGTAAGCACCTGCAACTAAATGCATTCGAAGAGGGGTGTTGGGGCTCCGTTTGAAGTGCGCTCATTTCACACGCGTCTGGGGGGTTGACATGTCGTATCATTACGGACATGTGTCGAGGGTGGCAAGTTTGTGCGGATAATTCGGATGTTTTGAGTGCTTCGCAGATCTTTGTGCCGCAGCGCGCACTGTGAGGGTTAAATTGCGCGCAGCTGTGTAAAAACATTGTCAATATTATTATGTTTCCTTTAATTGACTCGGGCTTATATTTTTGTCTATTATTTTTATATATGACCTTGTACAAATTGATGTCATGCAAGTTATTTATACTGAACTAAGTTCAGGGTACATTCATTTTATTATCATCATAAAAGTAGCTAGTTATTATAAAAGTCAGACTTTTTACAGAAAATTCGGGTCGTCTATAAAATATATTTAATTATCTTACGCAAAACATGCAAAACAAAGCCAGTGCCATCAGATTGGCAACACAAAATTCTACTCACGATTTATTATAATAAAGTGATTAAATAACATTATCTTCAGCGCGGTAAACTAATTAAACTCGCTAATATCTTTAGACAAAGAGTTTATCCAGCGAATTAATATGACATTATGCTAAAAGTTGGTTCCTTTGTTACGGTAATGACGATGCAAGTTAGCAGGAAACTCAATGCTGCAGTTTTCCACAGTGTTTTGTTGGCGTCAGTGTTGTCGACCAGACTGGCCGAAGCGCGGCTAAATTGTTCCCAACATTCAGACGATCAACATTTACATACGTTCTTATCCTATACATGTTTACTGCGAATTCCTTTTGTCTGCAACAGCAAAGCACGGAATTCATGTTCCTGTTCTTATTTTTCATTTGATCGAAATTCATAAAATTTCATCTTTATTACCTATACCAGGATGCAGTGAGCGAATTTTTTTGCAGCGACCGAAAACGAGAATGCTGTTCAATTGAAGACAATTGGGACAAACATTATTTTTATCAATCATTTTATTAATGTGACAAATGATCTTGTTTTGCGAAGTGTGTCATCAGTTACATCAGACGCTACATAAAGAAATCTACTAACAATAATCATATCTTCAGTAAAATCAATTCCCTCTAAAAGCAAAATACCAATATTAGATTTCGCAGTTCCACAAAGAGTTCAATTACTGCGATCCCTTTTTCGTAACACACACGGATGGCGAATCCTTTTTTGTCTCCCTCCAATGATATAGCGGACAATGGACTGCACAAATACGAGCGAACAGCCATCCCACCGTCACTGCACATGTGACGAATGACTGGGGTGTTCCAAAGTCCTGGGGTCCCCACGCACCCCACACTAAGTAGTCTCTTCTCACTGTTATTTACTTTTTCCCACTCGAAACACGTCACTACAGTGTTTGTTTTTCCCGTTTGTTTTGATTTAGAGGAGTGCGAGATGCGTGTTATTTCGAGAACATGCGCAAATACGGTTGCAATCATGTAAATAACTGTTCAATGTAGTGAACTGAACATTTGGCTTGATATACAGCTTAGGTACGGAAATTCAGACTGAAAATTCGAAAGCTTTCGACAGAATTTTTTATGTTAAGTTATACCCAACTAACCACTTAGCTTAGCATTACGTAGGTACATCATATTGAGGAACAACTTCATTGCAGAAGAACGCACCCAGCAGTCCATAACAGCAATAAATAATTTTACTGACGAGACACGGAAACCAACTTTTATACAGGTTCTCAAAACTTAAGATTTATAGAGGGACTTACAAAGATTTATAGAGATTTTAAAGTGTACGAAAAAACTCGGAAAATCTTATTCCATATCGATTTTAACATTAGTCGTGAAGCAACTCGAACACTTAACGTTTCCGTCGACTTTGCTCACAATAATCTTCTTTACAGGAATAATTTTGCTCGTTTCATTTCGGTTATTGGATTTTCCGGAGTGAGCCCCGAATTCAGTTCCGAGTTGATATTTGTAATCAATTTTTTTATTCCCTTTAACGCAGTCTTCAGTTTTTATTGTTTGCTTCATTTGCTTTAGAAATATTTGACCTCTTTTGTATTCGGTTTTAAGGTTTTGATGAGAAGATAAAATCCTAATCATCAAGTTAGTTTATTGTAGTCTCTAAAGTTGCATCAGTAATAATTTAGTGTAATAGTAATTTGACGCAATTCTGGTAGAACAAAATCCATGAAATTTTCATAGAAATTGTTCGATTAGAATCGCGTCGCACCTGTCTTATAGGTATTTCATGAGCCCTATATAAAACTAGATGTGTTTTCAGATTTATCTATACTCATACTAATGCCAACCCATTAGTATGAGATCTGTCAGCATTAAATCGAGATTCAGCATCGTTTTACAATACAGAAAGTAACAAAAACCCAGCTCCCACGCAGATAAAGTGTAGACAAGCTTCATCAAGCTTGTTAAAGCTTTTAAAATATTTTATAATCTAAACCACATTTATTTTATATAGCCGCTTATCGCCTATTACTTACTTGATAACCCCTGTGACGCTCTCAGCTTATTATTAATCAAACTGCGTAGTAATATTACGTATTAACACATTTTTTGTTTTCTGATGTAATAATCTTCACGCATTTGATCCCAGATAGGTCAGGGTGAGGTATTTAATCAAACACCCACAGGCTACAGTCTATCATAAAAAAAATGCAACCGATTTCCAAAAAAAAAACACTACAAAGTGAAAAATTACTTTAATTTCGGTGTCTTTGGATCTGTATTTTAGTTTTTTGCCACCGACTTCCGAAATTAAAGTCATTTTTATTGACGAAAATATCGAAAAAAAAAAAGATAAAGACGAACATATAACCTCTTTCTTTTTTTGATGTCCAGGCAAAAAATCATTGCCATTGCTTACAAAGAAAACTTCGTAGTACTTAGCTAGGTTTTTTTTCAAATGGTCTCTCTGAACGGTAGACAAAACCGTGACTGACCAAAGCGAAGCTGGCATAATGTGGTTATGTTCTTTCTACCCAAAGGATTGACCCGAAAAGTGTGCCGTCATTCTGGATATCTTTCTCCGCTTCGCTCTTGACAGAGCGGTCGTGATCACGACGGATTTTGTCCAATCGCAGGTGTGCATCTGGTTATGTTAGGTGACAGTATAGCAATTCATTAACAATTTCTGGATATTTTTTGCTTCATACACCCAGTCTTTGAAGACCTTACGACAGAATCAGAGCTTTTAAAGACAGGAACAATATTTACTAATACTCGCTTCCTGTAAACAAAAACGAATCGTCTTGCTTACCAATGGCAATACCCAGTTTGGCGATAAAAAATGTTTTTTATCGCCAAACTGGGCATGTAAATAGATTAGTAAGCAAATTTTACCCGTGATAGCTATTTCCATGAGGGAGGGTCTACTATGCAAAGCATGAGGTCTTTGCTTTATTATTGGTAAAGTTAAAAGAGTCTTAGTTTTAACCAATAATGGTCCGTAAATAATAGGAAGTGGTTATAACAGAACACTAATTTAATTTCTCCACGGTCAGTCGATATTCCATAAACTAAATATGGCTCCCAGGAACACGTTTCCTAGTTCATAAACCAACTCATTAGGGTGCTAACCTCGGTCACCGACGACTTTCCCCGCTGATCTAATATCAATTAATTCCGACTCTTACTTTATGTTTATCGAACGTGTAATTGAGCTCAAGTAATTATCGGCTACCGTAATACGCGCCACGCCTGTACACTTGCGTGCATAGTTATTAGCTTGTTAGTTTAATTTGACAATTAATTGGGGATTTGTTTGTTTTTGGGTGTAAACGAGGTTTCGCTAATTTCTGTTTCATTTGTTTTTTTTTTGTCTTTATAATTAGCTAGACATGCAAAAAGTGTTTTTAATAAACTGCATGCATTATTTTTCATTTCTGCTTGCCCGTACTTCGTGGCTCTTTCTTAAAATAACAGGTATTTGAATAAATTAACAACGTTTGAGAAACCCAAATGAAAAAAAAAATATGTAGGAATGGTACTGAAATTGTAATTAATTAAGTAATTAAGATATAATTATGTAAATTATATAAATTATTAAAAAAAAAAAACCGTACGTTCAATTTTAGTAACATACGCTTGTAACATATTAACACACATAATATAGTGTTGTGAGGGTCAAAATGTTAAATCCGCCAAGTGCGCAGAGTATAACGTGCGATGAGAAACTTCTTTCCAAAATATAAAGCTGACAAAAAAGTATTAAAAAATTTCACGCGTTCTTACGTTCACTATCAACTGATAGGGTGATAGCCGACAAAGTAAAATATAAGGGCCATCAATTAACCATAAACTATCCTAATTACGTGTAGGTAGTTAATTATCAAGAACTTCTGAAGTGAGAGAATTTGAATAACATGAGACCGGTTATTATACGAAATCACTTTATATTATCAGAAACTCATCCACTGTCGAGCAATAAAAATCAAGAATACATTTTAATAAATTATTATTTAACGATTATTTTAAAAGTACAGTCCAAATGACATCAAAAATGTTAATGTAATGATATTTTGTACGATTTATGGAAATTGAAAATGTTATTTTTAAAAACGGTTTTCATGATTGGTGTGTAATTTTATTATAATTTTCTATTACCACTGATTTGATTATGATAACTAACATACAAAGATAGTAACTGTAATTGCAATAATTTCGTCATATTCACATGAGTATTAATTCGTCACTTTATTGAATTTGAACTTGTTTATGTGCCATTTATTTTAATAAAAAATAATCATGCATTCGTAGTGGGAGGAAGGTTTTTACCAAACGTTTCGTTGGTTCATAAAGAATTAAACACACGCCAACTTAAATTTCGTTCCGTTAACCTCAATTATGTTTCACATTGCAGTGTTGCGGTATTTTCACGGTACAGGAGAGCTTTGTTTACCCACTGCTGCCAATTTATAGGTAGTGGCTCTCGTTACATTCACTGTAGTGTACTTCTCTTTGGGGATATTATGTCCACAATGGAAACTCGATACATTAGGTTTTCAGTACGGTTTTGTGTGCCATTGCTTCTCTTATGTGTTCATTTGTTTTTCGCGGGTGACTAAAACAACTGATCGTATTTAAGAGGGACGGTCCCTAAATTGTATGTTAATTTGCATTCATATTCTGAAACAGTCACGCATACAATCAAAGTGGAACTTCAGTATATGATTTATTGGATCTTTTTCTTTCCATGTACAAGACGGTTACGTATCGTAACGTTTTCGGTCGATTCATTTTTTATTCGAAAATCATGTATTTTTTTAAAGATTATTTAAATAAAAACGAGATTGCTCGGCTTTTATGTCTAAAATAAGTATTCACTGTAAGAAAATATAGTTTATTATGAGTGTTAGTGCCTGGTCTTAAATAGCAAATTTTGCATTGTTTAAAGCTTGGATGATAAACTCAAGACATTCCGAAAATCGTATAAGACAACAAAAATGTCATTTATCTATTTTTGCACACGGAAATTAGTAATAAAAAGCCCTTGGTATTATAGAGCAGAAGGTAATCTGTTGTAATCTTGAATGAGAAGCTGGAATATTTTCTGGTCTTTTCTACTTGTCTGTTTATATAAAAAAATAAGACTCACCTTAAAATCATAAATAAGTTATCATTGACTACAGAACCAATAAAAACCAATGATTTATTCGTGATTTATTCGTAACATCGTCTCATTATTAACTTCCACAAGAAAGGACTGAGCACATCACTCAGCAAAATATCTCAGCGAATGGAAAAATGTGATTCGCTTATAACTCTTTTAGGTCGGGACCCGTCGGATTTATGTTCGTGGAAATCGGTTGCTTTTCCCTCTTCGACTACGTAAATCATTTTCACATCGCAAGTCTGGGCGCGGTGCTATTCGCTACACATATTTTGTACACTTTCTGCCTTGAGAAAGTGTACAGTACAGCACTAACGGATTAAGGGCCGACGGATAAAATTAATACCGGTCTAGGTTCGTTATCTTAAAGTAGTTAGTAGATTAGTGGGATGGTTTTGGGGCTAAGCTAATTCTAGTTTTTTTTTTTTGTGAAATTTATTCATTACTTACTTGAGTTTAGCACTCATTTAGTTAGTAAATGTGATTATTTTGATCTATTGAAATAAATTAAAGATTCATTAGAAATCCAGCGTCGGACAGCCTGAATCTGGCATAAATGGCTCTTTTTGGCGTTGCCACAGCCGCAGTGTGCAGCCGTGAGGCATATTTCCTGTTAAAACATTTCAGTTTGTTATTATTTGTATTTTGTGTTTCATGTTCTGTTGCCAAATAAATATTATTCTTTCTTTTAATCTACAATCATCTCAAATTATGTAATTTGTTGAAAAATAAAATACTTATTCCATATAGGGGGTATAAGGGGTGCATTATTCTCCCCGGACTTGTACATGCACACGTCCTCGGAACTTATTTGCCAATTTAACGTCTGTTTCGCTAGAAAAATCTGGGCGATTTGCTTTGCTTTCTGCAAAAGGTCGTGCATCAAGTACCTACATGAATTACGTTAGATTTTATTTCGTAGTACACGGGTTCTCGTATGGATCGTTAGCAACAGCTTTCTGGGATTCGCGATTCGAAAATACTGAACTTTGTGGTCTGGGTAAATACACTCGGCCGGATTTATATATGTTTTCTTTTTGGCCTGATTATGATAAATCGGTTAGTATTGTTGATGTAGAATTTATAGAAACGGTACCGAAATTATTCATTCGCAAAAAAAAGGTTTTGCTGTTTGTAAAATAAGAAAGTGCGGAGTCTGGATTTGTGCCCGGTTGATGGCAATAGGCTCGCCCTCTTTTACATGGGACTTAAACATAAATGGCGAAATGTGGGTGTACTACAGGTACACCTTTGCTTCACTCTTCGGGGATTACAGGTGTGATGTTATGTTAAAATAAGAAAGCTATATGTCTGATTTCCACTAAGAAAATACGTGTCAAACAAAATATAAGTTTGGGAACATTTAAACATCTGAAAAATATGCCATTGTAACTTTCTCATTAATAAAGTGATTATTAAATGATGCAAAGGATAACTTTTTCTTTTAAAAGTTTTTGCTAATCCATCTTGTTCAATCTGATGTAATTTTCTACTTGAAGGCAGACACTAAACCCATCTGCTTTTTTATTAATTTGGAGTCTTGAATTTCAATTTGATTAAACTTTTTAGTGAAGAAGCAGGCTGGAACTTAGGATTTATATTCTTAGACCGTTTTAATATTAAGTATTGGAAAAGTGAAAAGAAATTATTTAGCTGGTTTAGTCCCGACTAACCGACCGACCAAGTAATTAATAACTTCTGCAAAAAATGGTCCTTTGAGTCGCTTTTTGTCCTGACATTAAAATTAACCTAAGTAGAAAGAGTTCAACAATTTTACCTACTTATTAAAGGTCGGCTATAGGACATCGTTATATGTGTTTTGATAATTTTATATAAAAAAACTTATAGTAGGTAGTAGCCACGAAAAACAAAACGTCTGGCTAGCTGAAGAGTATCACTAGTCAATGAAAAAAACAAAACCGGCCAAGTGCGTGTCGGACCACGCACAATGTAGGGCTTCGTAGTTGGGATGAATTTATCTCAAGAACAAACTTAACATTGTAGTTGAAAAACATGTTCTCCCATACGGAATGTATGGGAGATTTTCAAACCGCAAATTTAAGTTGGTCGATTATTACTCGTTAACCTGTAGAGCCTACTGAGCTCTGATAGTTTTCCTTTTAATTTCGTTTTGTGAATTTTTTCACAAGTCCAAGTACAACCATTTAGCTAGAAGGGGGGGGGGGGGGGGGGGGGGGGGCATTTGACTCTAACAAAAACTAAAAACTACTAATCGTCTCTCTCTTCGAGCTAAGCCGCGAACAGACAGACGGACATGGCGAAACTATAAGGGTTGCTTGTTTACTACGGAACCCTAAAAATGAGTGTGTGTGTCAGCTCAGACGCACGGCGGGAGTTTACTCCTTAATACGATTATCATTGAATATGCAATAGGCAAAAAGAGTAAATAAACGCATCTCTTTATTTGATTTAATAACGCATTTTTTTTTTTAAACCTGGGAACATCACAATAAATGTGGAAAACACTGCCGTATTTTGATAACTTTGGCGTAAATAAAAAGTCACCCAATTAATGCTACGGACCAAAACAGAATCATTTTTTTTATATGAAAAAATAAAAACCCCTGTGACAAAAAGACAGACGAGAATCTATTGGAGATCTGCAATTTCAGCAAACCTGATCTCTCTAGAGTCGTTAATACCTAAAAGAAAACTATAATTTTAAAAGTCCTTTGTCGCTAATTGATCCTGGGATACGTTCAAAAAGAGAAAAGAAACGTTCAAAGTGGTAGAGAGGGATTAATTAAAATGAAACGGATAATAGCTCGTGCAGACTAGCGTGACTTGTTACGACACCGGTGATTGTTCTACCATGAAGTCTTCTTAGAAATTGTTTTGATAAAGTCGCGTCGCGCCAGTCAGCACAAAGCTTTAAAGGATTACAGATAACAGCTGCTAAACTAGTCTTTATTTTAAGTCTGACATTCGGATATTTGATAAATGGCAAGATGGATAAACGGATTGCTTATGACAGCTCTGTACAGATAACTTCGTATTGCTCTATAAAGATAGGAAAATGTTTTCATTGAACAATCCAAATCATATTGATCCTTCACTTCTAGTGTAAAGCCTCGTGCAGACAGGCGCGACGCGACACCGGTAATTGTTCTACCGTGAAGTTTTCTTAGAAATTGTTTTGTTAGAGTCGCGTCGCGCTGTCGCGTTGCGCCAGTCTGCACGGGGCTTTGTGCTATTGGTTTTCATGATTTATCTTCATACAGTTTCAGTTGAAAAAGATATTTGAGATAGATTTTCTGTTGATAAAGATAGTAAGAACTATAATTCTGGCTTTGATATGCAGACATATTGAGATATGTATAAACTTTGATACTGCAATGAACTTTGATAAAAGTAATGTAAAAGTAGCTACTAAAAGTTATATTTTCAACTCGCATATTTTTGTGCTTATGGCTTACTATTTGTGTTTTTTTTTCAATGATGATGAAATATTAAATAAATACGAGTAACTTGGCAAGGTTTTGGCGTATTGTGAGTAAGTTTACCCGTACACTAAGTGCAACAGAAAAATTTACTTTTATTGCCTGTCATTTACTCTATGGTTATTGTTTTAATAAATTTTTGAACATGTTATGGGTCGGCGCTCAACTGGTGAAGCGCAGCGCAGCGCATTCGCCGCTGCCAAACAAAAACCGACCTTACATCAGTTGAAAGTAAATAAACTTCCATTAGCTTGAGAGCGCATGTAAGCGGAAAGGGGCGCGCGTCTTAGGGTATTTATACTCAACTTTATTTTTAGGGTCGGAACGTTGATATTTGTTTGGCGGTGACAACCGCGTCGCGCTGCGCCTCGCTAGGTATGCGTAAGAAAAACAAGCGAAAACGAATTTGGCGCATCTACGATTCTCGCCAAGTTACGTGCCGACTATACGTAACTAATCTGCGTTCACAATTAATTTGCTAAACAGGAAAACAAACACGAATTTTAGAAAATGCCAACACATAAGGTTCAGTTTGCGCTACAACTTCATATTTTTTATGACTTTTTCAACAATACTAGTCGGTCTAAAATCAACTTTATTTATACTTCCATAAAGTTGATGTTTGTCTAACTGGAAAACTGGTGTTTGTTTATATGTTTGGCAAATAAATTGCGCACGCAGTTTAGATACCTAATTCTTCCTAAACTGTCAGCGTCTCACTTTGCTCACTAAATTATAACTTTTGTCGCATATAATCTGTATAATAAAGCCGAGTGCAGGATGTGCGGTCTCATGATTTATGTTAGTATTATAATTTTTATTTTTATGGCGCGTGCGCACGCCGTTACTTCTGTATAATATATCGACAGTAACAATTTATTTTTATAAGCTTTATTAAGTTCTGGTGGTATATTAAGAGGAATGTTTCAATTTGGGTCACCGGGTGTGTGAGGTCATATATGTGTTAAATACAGGTATTTTTTTCAGTAGCATTTAATTGTCTAGTGCAGTGGTCGGCAAACTCATTAGTCAATATAGCCAAATATCAATACTCGACTTAGATTTCTTATGACAGCCAATCCTTTCTGTGTGTCCAAACTGCAAACTGTCTCAATACACTTTTCTTAATCCTTAAAACACCCATCCTCTTTCATTCCACAACGCTTCCTAAAATTAACTTGATAGGAAGTAGGATGCCTTCATCATCATCATCGTCATATCGGCTGATAATAATATGATGAAGACATCTTACTTATTAACAAGTTAACCTTGGAAAACTTAGAAAGGTAGTAAATGATTAATTTTCGATGTCCTGTTAATTTTTGGTGAAAATACTTCGGCAATAAATGTTTGAAATATTGTTTGAAACTTGAATAAAACTTTAAATCTTGTATAATGATCAAAACCATAGCGCGCGTGTCTACACTCGCACTCATGGACCTTTGTATAGAGCCGCACTCCAATCCAATAGGCCAAAGAGCCGATTGCGGCTCGCGACCCACAGTTTGCCGACCACTGGTCTAAGGTCCACTTGCTCGTTCATGGGTTATCCTAAATAACTCGGAGTTAACAGCTAAGTAATTCAAGGTTAATCAAATTATTCATCTTACGCTATCAAGAGTTAGAGGAAAACCTAGGGTTAAACTTTTACTTAAAATAACCCACCGATGTGGGAGGGTTTGTATGTTAATTACCATTAGCTTGAAACAATTCAAGTTTAAATTTATCTTTCAGTGACAAAAACACTTACTGAGTAAGAAATTGTCCTTCTTTTACTGAAAAGAAATGAGCATGCAGGTCCTACGGTCGTCCACTGAATTTGATGACCATTTAAATTTATAAATGGCCAATCTCAAGTCATCTTTTACCATATTCTGAACAATCACTTTTGCTTCTCGGGAATAATATGGCACGATTTTCAAACAATATTTTATCTCTCATCTCAATGTTCTAAGATCTTTAAATAAAACACCCCTGCACATAGGAGGTCTAGGATTCACCTTGATTACGTCATTTTTCACAGCTCCTACCTAGGCTCTCGTAAAATGCTCGCAGGCTACAAATGGCTATAAGCTAGAAATATGTTAGCCTCTTGTGAGGCTATTATGCTCGTAAGCTTTTGTTATTAAAGGGCTAAAGTGGGGATCTACCTGTATAAATTATATTAATTATTATATAAGAGCTAGTCCGCTGGTTGTTTGCGAAACTGTTGTGTAATAATTTTATAGTCGTTTTAAGTATTTATTTGGCTATTAAATGTTAGAGAATATTGATAATTACAGCATTAAGTAACCAGAAAAGAGCTAGTAATAAAGAACTCAGTAAAACCCATAAACAACGTTGAGGTTATAAAAATAAGCTCAATTTTCAAATGCAAAACATATTTAAGGTGATTTAAAATTAGGATTTCGGGTTCTAGGATGCAATATATCAAATCAAGACCCTCAATTAGTAAGTGGCACTACAAAATGGCATCCACAAGTACATTTTCTGAAACATTTGTTTACATTTTAATTAGATACTTTTGGAACAGACTATAGGTACCTAATTCTCACATCACATAAAGTAAGTTTTAGGGTTCTGTAGTCAACAAGGAACTCTTATAGTTTCGCCATGTCCGTCTGTCTGTCTGTCCGCGGCTTAGCTCAGATACTGTTTGTAATAGAAAGTTGTAATTTGGCATGGGTATACATATTAATCACGCCCACAAAGTGGTAAACTAAAATCATGTAAAAAAGGAGGTAACCTAAAACCTCCCCTACACGTAAAGTCGGGATGTTGATTTTTTTCCTCGTCTATCCCATGGTGTGGGGTGTCGTTGGAAAGGTCGTTCAAAAATATGTCCTGGGAAAACATTTTTGGGTTCAGGGATTCGTTTCCGAAATATTAAGCTTTAAAGTGCAAATTTTTTTTCGAGTCAGCCCCAGTGGCCGACTAACAGGGCGGCGGAAAGGGCGGCCCGCCCCGTGCCTCTGGTCTTGGAGGGCCCCCAAATGCCTCCGCGTTCCCCTGATCATGGGTCTCAACTCGAACAAATTATAATAAGTCTTGAAGAAAATTAAATAAATGGCAGCATAGGTAACAATTATGAAATTAACAATCATTAAAAGCGTTAAACGGCAGACTATGGCTGAATACTAAAGCTCCGGCGTGATTTTTCTGACATCTCCAACAATCAACTTCATAGATTTTTCTAAGTATGCAATGTTCTAATGTACGATTCTAGCCACGATTTCAATTGCAAATTGACTAGTAATATGTGATCAACAACAACTTATTCTAAGCTAAACACATTTTAGAGAAAAACCCAGAGGTGGCTTTACCTATGGTGCAGGGTGTGCAGCGCACACGGGCCCAGGGTCTTAGGTGGCGCCGAGCGCTGCTCGCGACAACTTTTTAATCAATTTCCAAACAAAACCAAAACATATTCTGTAAAAAGGCAGTTTGTAGTTGGAGGCCCCCCTACGCTAAATATAAACGTAGGGTGTTAAAATATCGAGCTCGCTTCGCTCGCTCTTGCAACCTAACATTCTTTTTTTATTAGAATGATCTACGTAAATCGAAAATGTATCTCCTATTTATTATGGATGGTCAAAAGAAAAACTGACTTATCCGGGACGGGGTGTTAAATTTTCGATTTCGAGCTCGCTTCGCTCTTTGGATACTACATTTTCAAAATATTCTGTATAGGTCAACAAAGTAATTCCTGTTTCTCGCTCGCTCTACCATCCCATATTTATCTGATCCTCTAGCTTTTCGGCTGCCGACAAAGTATCCTCTATTTCTGTATCAATGGTCAACAGAAAACATAACCTTTTCGAGGCAGTGTGCTAAAGTGGGGGGGGTCCCCCGCCCAGGAATGAACGTTTTTAATTTAGTTTCGCTGCCCCGGGCCCCCAACAGGCTTAGTCCGCCACTGGTCAGCCCCCACTGCCAGCTAAATGGTTGGTTCTGGATAATATGTGAAAAAATTCATAGCAGTAGTAGGTATGTATAACGAAATTAAAAGGAAAACTATCACAGCTAAATAGGCTCTACAATTTAACGCGTAATAATCAACCAACTTACATTTACAGTTGAAAAAACATTTTCCCTCATTAATTCCGTATGGGTGAACATGTTTTTCAACTACTATAATCCTATCTACGGAACCCCTCATTGTGCGTGGTCCGACACGCATGGCCGGTTTTTTAATCTTCGAAATCCATTCATGAAAAAAATCATAATATGTTTTTGCGGTTTATTTTGGTTACTTATTAATAATTAAAACATGTAAATTATCCGCTTATAACATTGAATAATATTTGTAAATTAAGGAGGTACTTAATAAACCCTTTCATAATGTGTTCGAATTATTACGCCTATAAAAATACCTTTATTATTACGCCTCTAAATGTACGCCCGCTTATATTAACTGTAATACTTATTATTATTATTATTTTGTTCCAGGTAAGGCATTCGCTGAATAAATCTCGCCTTGTTTGTGAGTACAATGTTCATAAATTGAGCCCTACGTGAACCCCATCGTTTACATCTACGTGTTTATTAAAAAGTAAACGCTTGAAAACTTAACGTTGTTTGCATAAAACTGTTTAAAAATGTACATTGAAATGATTGCGTTTTATTTTTCAACTTTGTATGAATTATATTTCTATTATTTTAGAAATTCATCGCACCACGTGCCAATATTTACGTTTTAAAAATAATGCATCTTACTTATCCTTCAGTAGCTAATAGGGTTCTTGTTTGCACACTTATAATATTACCAACCATGGGCGGCTATAAAACTCTGACACCACGAAAAGAAGAAGAATAAGAAGGTCTATACAGCACGACGCGACCGGCGCACTGTGGATCGAAAAAACGCTCTTGAAATATATCATAGGGTACCTAATTGTATCCTATGATATATTTATTCATAATATTAGGCTATTAGACGCAATTTTAAGCAAAAAAACCGACACTTTAAAATTTAAGCTCCTATTCCTTCGAGAACCTTTTTTCGATCCACAGTTTGACGCGAGCATGTCGGTGACTTGAATCCATAAGTTTATCCAAAAATCGCTCAACGCGCCTAAAGCAGTATTCACTTAAAAATTACATGGTTTTTGTGTCGCAAAGTCGCGTTTAGGTACAAACACGAAATGATATAAACTTTTAATCCAGTAGTCTTTATATTTTTTTTTATCAGTTGCAATCGATTCGAGTGTCGTACTTATCGCAAACTGATCGAAAGTCTCAATTAACTGTTCAACGCCGATTACTTCGCCAACATATTGGTCTCACAACTCTTGTAATTAGCCCCCGATCAATTAAGAAGGCTTACTTGAGCAACGTGAAGATATTATCTGATAATAGGGCTGACAAGACAGGTATAGTCGAACTCATACACTGCTCAGGATCTGCAAGGATCTTTTGGCGCTTGAATGACGTTATCAGGGTGGCGCTGTTGGTAAACATTTGTGCAATAGTTTTGTAAAATGTATTGAAAAAACAAGATGGCGGCGTTAGTTCCGATTTTGACCGCGCGCTAAAAGATCAAAAAAATTCCCAGTAAATTGGAACTTCACTAAGGTTGAAACTATCTTACTGTCACATTGGTCTTAAATTTCTACATTTATATCTGTAATTTTTATGGTGTACATAATAAAGAATATTCTATCTATCTAAAGCAAAACTAGACCTTGACGTTTTATGACGTGCCATCATCATAATCATCATCTACAGCCCGACTTCACCCACTGCTGGGGCATAGGCCTCTCTTTCCTTGTGCCAATCCCCACGCTCCTGTGCTAGCCTCATCTAGGTTTTTCCACTCTGTCACAGCCTTACTCCACCTGCCATCACTGTGCTAGGTGTCCTGCCCAACTCTATTTGAGTTTCATAATACGGTTTCCGATATCGAAGACCTTTGTACGACGTGCCAGTGACATTCATTTTTAGGATGGCAAAGCAATTACGAGTTCGAATGTACAATCAGGGAAATGTATTGCATAGCAAATTAACTATCAACTTAAATGTATTGCATAATAAATTGACTATCAACTTAAATTTATTGCATAACAAATTGACTATCAACTTAAATGTATTGTATAAGAAATTTACTATCAACTTAAATGTATTGCATAACAAATTGTCTATCACCTTAAATTTATTGCATAACAACTTTACTGTCAACTTAAATGTATTGCATAACAAATTAAATATCAACTTAAATAGTCCATTATTTAAATCAACTGTCAGTCTGCAAACCAATACATTTCTCTGACTGTACAACAATAGATAAAAACAAAGTTGGAAACTTTGGCTTATTCCTACGACTATTATCAAAGGAGAAATAAGTCTATTTTCTAAGTTAGGTATGGTTTTATGGCTTTAAATATAGGTATACAACATAAGAACCTTAAGCAATATTATATGGTGCCATCAGTTTTCAATTAACACAATTTTATGGGACACGTGTTTAATTATTTTACAACTAGGATGTTAACTGGTCTTGATTAGTTATGCAGTAAAATAGTAAAACCCAAGTTTGTCTAATTTATACGCAGTGGATTATGTTGACACTGGCGATTAAATGAGAAATATTGCAGATATTTTAATCTTCCTGTGCAATTTCTGAACTTTACGTCCAGATTAAGAAAAATAACGGTATTGAAAAGGAAGACTTAATTACTATGAAAATAATAGTGCTAAAATATCACTGCTCCATCTTCCCAACATGGCATGGGTTTCCTTGTAGGGATCGCAGGAAAACTATCCAACTACCAACTCGACTATCCAAGGTTAGTTTCTCACCCACCTAAAATAAATGTCACCTCTTAAAGCAGTATGCAGACAAAATAATCTTGATATCCAAAAACAAAACATAACTGTGCAAATACCACTTTGAACCTAGACACAGCCCTAGATGGTCAACAATTGAAGGGAAAGAGCATATGGCAGCCCTGTGCCGCGCCAATATATTGCGAAATAAAACCCGCCACGACCATATTCGCTAGCGAAAGTTGACTCTCGCGATGCAAAATTTCGCTATATTTGTATTAAGAGTTGCCTTGTCATAAACTTTATATCGACACAAAGTGTTCATAAAACATGCACCAAGATAAAATTCTCGATGCGGTTCTCAATTGTTATGTACTCGCTTTCGGTTGCAACTGGACTGAACTGATGAAATGAGGACTCCATCATAATATCTTTGCGGGAATAAAGTTTATTCTCATGATGATGGCTTTGAAACTCCCAAATTGTATTAGCATTTTGTTTTCGAGCACTTTGTTTGTTCCCCTTTGACTGAAGTAACGACTATTATTATACACGAGGTCAATCATAATCGTGTTAACCTTTGTATCTTGATAGATAAACTTTCGTGATCTTGCTACCATAACCGACGAGCTGAACGGGTTAGGCGTTGACTGGCGATCGAGTGTCGTGAGCTTAAATCCTGCTCCATTAAACTATTATGGCGATCCTACGAGCATATTTATCTTAGTTGGAGAGGTTGATAGGAATATTAATAATGGGCACCACAGCTTGTGAGAGATTGGAACTGTGCCCAATAATTTGGGGCGTATGTCATGTCCATCAACAAATTGCGGGCGCATGAAAGTGCATCTTTGACCTCACCTTTGGCAATTATAGGCCAGAAGGTTTATTATCTTTAATAATTATCCAATAAGTTTTCCCTGGACCAAAAGAACGCTAATAAATTTTTTATTACACTTGTAGCTATTGTCAGATTGCAATATAAATTATAATTGCGGTAATAAACTAACCTCAATTAATCGAAGTTTAGTCTTTGGCAAAGGGAAAATTCGTGCCACCTTCGATGAACTTTCGCGCCATTTTCACCTGAGCTGTATGCTTGCTTTCCTTTGCCGTGTATTTTTCAATTGACGCAGATTTGTTTATGCGGATTTCGTTCGGATACAAGTTTTTGAATGGTTTTTGTGCGGCGCAAGTTGGCGAGGGGATGAATAATGATTTTGTCGCTGCTGTATTGGTCCCAGGTGTGGGCTGCATGTGTGTGCGGCGAGTCGGTTTGCCAACTTTTGTTAATATGAATGCGGGACTTGAACCTTTTGAAATATTAACAGCGAAAGCTCCGCAACAATTACATACGGCTTACTACTGCATTGATATTGAAATGGGGATTTGTGGAAATAAATATGGTTGGTAATAAGTATGGTCCGTAGTTTTTTTTGTACAAACAGAAAAAGCGTCAACACTCAACACGACTATAGTGCCACGTGCAGTCAGTCACAGTTGTATCAATTTCGTTTAAAAAGTCAGCAAAAAGTTACAATAACTCTATCCGACTTTATGATCAATGGTGAGATTGTCCTGTCCATCTCTTGTCGCCTGGCGTCCCCACTGAGTATATTCGTGGACATGGACGTAAGCTTTAGGTTTTTTATCGAGTCTAAATAAATAAGGCACGGAGCAGCCGCGCCGATGAGAGCCCTTTCTGATTTATTTATACTTTTGCTTGGAGGGGAACGATTTCCTGATTCAATTATTATAATTGTGCCGCCGATGCCTCGGCTCAGTCGAGATGTCGATGACTGCTACTGCTTTACGATTATTATCGATTATTGGCGTTTTCTTCCGCTTGTTCGCACGGTGAGAGCTGGCTGAACCACTCAACCCCACAAAATACTGTTACGTCACGAGAACGGGATTATTTATTATCAACATAACCTTGTTTCTTAACGTTGCGAATTTATTACGTTTGCGGATCAACGTACTCTTTTTATTTCGAGTTATATTCCGAGTTCATTTATTTTAAATTACGTCTGGGATCTACTCGTATACAAGGTGCATCAGCGCAACAGTAGTGGATAAGATGGATTTATTTAATATATTACTCAACTTAGAGATGGAATCTTTTCTGTCTACCTAACGCTGATCAAAAAAGTAATGCTCCACACTACTTAGGTACGCAGAGAATTGAATAGTATTAAGGGGCATGCGCTAAGGTAACCCGCGAAATTCAAATTTTCTTTAATTTTTTGCTTTTTGCAGGTCAGTATCAGGTTTCATGTTGATTAAAATATGATTCGCGACCGTAACAAATATGGTTTTACATAATTATAATCATTGCAATCAGGAATACAACTCCATAAGTAAGCACAATGATCAAATGTCATGATTTCATGAAATAGTCATTCATTTTTATGATTACAATTCTATAAATATACATTTGTTACGGCCGCGAATCATATTTAAATCAACTTGAAACATGATATTGACCTGCAAATTGCAAAAAACGTAACAAAATTTGAATTTGTGGTGGGCTACCTTGACGCTTTCGCCTTAAGAGCGTTTATACAGAAAGTGGGCAACGTCGCAAACAGATGTCAAATATTTCGCCGTTTTGATTAATTCAACAATATTACTGTATGGAAATAAGAAATGTGGCTAACCAGCGAACTAGAACATTTATTATAATATAATTAATATCGTAACACCAAATATTTAGTGTTATATGTAAAAAAAGTTTGTGAAAACTTTCTAAATGCCTTTTTTACATCTAAACCGGATAAAACATCAAATTCAATGTTATAATTGCAATTCATGATTAATATTCTAGTTCGCTAGGTAGCCACATTTCTTATTTCCATAGTTTTTGACAGCTATTGGCGACGTTGCCAACTTTTAGGATAAACGCTCATATGCTTAATTAAGCGGGGAACTATTGAAGGTATAATGATCATGTAATAGTAGAAATGAATGCGTTGCTTAAAGGATTCTTTCTCATTATTCAAAAGACGCCTTAATACAAACTATGCTTTGCTCAACAATTTTATTCAACGAGTCCGCAAGAAAAGGAACAAAAGACAAATGAACCGTTGATTACCAAAAAGTATGCAACAAAAAAAGTGCAATTATCAGCACAATTATGTCCCCAAAGAATGATGCACCCGTTTTAACAAAAACACATCTGGGACCCAACAAAACATCGGAATAGCCGATGTACTGTGAAAATGCCAATGGACTGTGTTCGGCACAGTCCATTGGCAATTTGTTAGCACAATGAACGTCTAATTCAAGTATTTTGTGTGTAGACTGAGCCCGCTGACAGCTGAATGGTATCAAATGAAAATAGCCAACCGTTTATGTTCGTTCGACATTGAAAACGGGAAATGAGAATTGCAATGAAGTTCTGAAACGATACTCAATTACTCATCTATACTGAATAATGATGTTGGATGTTGAGATTTAGATTGGCTAGATTTTTTCCACAAGTGTCGTGATTTCATTGATTTTATTAAAAAAATGTATTACTTTAGTAACGAATTATAATATCCTCTGTGGCAACACTGTCAAAGTACAAATTATTATTATAATAATGTTTTAAATGTATTTTCCTTATGGCAACTCAATGTATTATTTTACTTTGGCAACACTCAGAAATAACGGTTTTGATAATATCGTTATTTCTGGGTGGGGAAAAAGTTATCGAAAATTGAAAAATGTAGTGCAGAGTCAGTCGGCATTGGATTGTGAAATAGTACAGTTGTGCTTATTAAAAGTATTAGCAAGAAAAGATGCTTTTTCCTTACGCAAGTAATAAAAAAAAGAACAGGATAATTTTATTGGTAGCTTTTGTTATATAGTTGAATTTATTTTCTGGTATATCCCGCTTCTAATAATTGACCAATGTACGGAATCCTAATATTATAAATGCAAAAGTGAGTTTCTTTGTTTGTTTATTACGCTTTCACGCTAAAACGGCTGAACAGATTTGGATGAATTTTGGCATACAGTTAGACCATAGGGTTGCCAACCCTACTATATACTCGTAATATAGTGTCCTGCTATATTAGAGGCCTAAATACAAAAAAAAAATAGTAGGCAAAACTACTTTATTTTTATCTTAAGGCGAAAGATTGTATATTGATTAAAATATGATTCGCGACTGTAACAAATATGGCTTCATAGGATTATAATCATTAGAATCACCAATACATCTCCTTACGTGAGCATAATCCTCAAATGTCATGATTTCATGAAATAGTCATTCAATAGGATTACATGAACTTAGAGAGATGTACTGATGATTTTTATGATAATAATTGTATAAATAAACATTTGATACGATCGCGAATTTCAACATACAACCTGATACTGATCTGCAAATTGCAAAAAAGCGTAAGAAAATTTTAATTTCGCGGGCTAGAACTGCGGATCCACCTTAACGTGCTATCTCGCTCTTCCCTTTAGCACGTCCGCCATTGCAAAATTCGCGTGTATCGCTCTTGTATTTTTACTGTTATTCACATTTATTTTTTTAATAATAACCTCGTTTAATTTAATAAACGTCTTTCTTGACGTTCATTTTTCTGTACAATTACTGAGAACGTTACGATCCCTGCAAATTTTGAACAATGACAATTTACGAAGTCGTTGTGAAAACTATGTGTTTCTTTTTCACTCTTGGATTCTCAGCTCTTTCCGCATCATTCCACTATTATTTTACCAGTTACTCTTACCTATTGCTAGTAACAGTTATATTTATTGACGAGGAACTCAATGCATATTATATGTCGTCTACAAAGTTTACTACCTCGTCTAGACTTAGGTCCTTCAGCCTTTGTGCTGCTGACTATGGCTGACGGCAAACTCTGCTATGAATCTTAGAACATTCGCGTTCGGTCTTACTGCAATGTTTGTATGAACTGGTAAAACATTAAGAGCCTGTCTTACCACCTACTTGACAGATAAATACCCAACAAATTCTGTTCCTTTTTGAATTTATTTGGTAATTAGTGGCTATTTGGACATCGTGAAATAGACCTTAACTAGTAGGTACTACTGTGAAGGAAACTTATATCTGTGGTGTAGTGTATCTATTTAATAGATATGTAAACACTGTCTCATGCACGTCAGCAGTGAGGTCGCTGTCACTAATGTCAACTGTCAGTTCACCAAGAATGGCGGGAAACAGTGAAAAGTGTGGGGTGCCTGCACGAGATGCTCGGTGATTTAAGCAGTTTAAATAGGGGATCAAAAGGATTCTACATGTGGTTTCTTGAGAATGGATCTTCCGTTTTCTTGGTGTGGGTAAATATGGGTAAAATTCTGAAATCTACAACCAACGCTTGGAAAATTTATGCATTTTCCTAGGATGGACTGATTTCATGGTATTTATAGATGGCTATTTTTGATCATTCTCTTGCTATTGTAGGTGTATAGGTACTATCTATGAAAAGCCACATAACCAGCTGTGATCCCCTATAACTTATCAATAAATAAAGTTAATATATAAATAAATAAACTTACATATAAATTGACATAATAATGCTTATTGCTAGGCCAATACCTGCGTTAAAAGTTGAAACCGGATCGTAGGACCAAAGATGTATTTCCATGTTACGTCACTAGATTTAATGTATCTGCAGTCATCCTCTCTACTACGTCACTTTAGATTCAAATTTACCAAGTCACAAATTGAACAATATTACAGCGCATTTAATATTTCATTTCCACTTCCACACAAGCGTTTCTACATATAATTTCCTCCGCTACAAACTAGGTTTTCTATTTCATATCCAGCTAACCACTATTTTCAATGGGAGAGGACGTTACAAATTGCATCTGGCGCGAATTCCGGAAGCGGGCGGGGGCGGGCGGACGCGGCGGCGCCGGTACGCTCTGACCGCGTCGTGTGTGCGCGCCCTAATGTTCTAAACCATTGTATGAACCCGCCACTACGTGTGGACTAAAATAGATGCGTTCATTAATTTGTTAAGTTAAAATGTGGTTTTAGAAAATAACATAAAGTATCATCACGCCTGTTTTTGGTCGAAGGTTTAGGCAGAGACCTATAGACATAGACACCCATATTTCGCCAGTTATGTTTAAGTCAGTCCCATGTACTAACGGGCGAACCTATCAACCGGTCACAAACCCAGCGTCCGGGCTGCTACTGAGCAATTCCTGATAGAAAAATTCAATAACAATATGCCCGCAATCGAACCCAAGTACTTACCTCATGATCTGCAGTAGAGCTTGCGACCACTGGTCAATGAGGTAAGTACAGGACGACACAACTTAGATGTAGCATCGACAAAATCTACGCATCAATTTTACGAATGTATTTGACAGTATGATGTATTTGATTTTATATGACTTAATAAGTTATTGCGTTTCCGTAAAGATCATTTTCGCCTAAAGCAGTAATAAAGATTGGAAATTTTGAAGGCGCACTCAGTTCGGATGTGATCGGTTTTACGAATTTTGCCGATGCTACATCTAACTTGTGTCGTACTGTAATTAAGATAAAAACTTTTTACAAACAAAAAAAAGACAACCTACTTACAAAAAAAAAACACTATAGTGTGAAAAATAACTTTAATTTCGGAAGTTGGTGTCTTTGCTTTTGAATTTTCTTTTTTTGCCACTGAAATTAAAGTTATTTTTCACTTCGTAGTGTTTTTTTTTGGAAGTCGGTTGTTATTTTTTTCACTTTTTGGTTGTGGTACCTACCCCAGACAAATTCGAATACCACTACCTGCTATGTAAATAACAGTGACAGGAACTTATCATCATATCATCCACATATACGAGTACTAACTGGGAAAAATACGTATTATTGAAGCTTACTCAAAAAATATCCAAGCAGAGTTCATAAAATTTATATGGGACCAACTTGGGAGCATACCCTGTCATACAAAAAAACTATTTTCAAAATCGGGCCACAATTGACGGAGAAATAGGCGGACATAAATAAAAAAAACATTCCTACGCGACGAACATATAACCTCCTCTTTTTTGGAAGTCGGTTAAAAATAAATATGTGTGCTTTTTTTTCAGCACAGTTAATTTTAGCGTACAAGATTTAATTATCGCACTAAAATGAAATAAGTTCGTAATTAGTTCAAATAATGTTTCTGTACAAAAAAAGCATGGACTTTCTCCTTGTTCTTGCCTTTCTTTTGTATAACATTGTCTAGCTGGCGTCTGGCATAAGATTGGTTGCTTGTCTAACAATGATTCGCATCGCGTTCGCGTTTTGTGACGTATGGGCTCGCTTCCTCTGGGGCGAAGGAACTGTGCCAACTGTGCCAGCCGACTAATCTTCCTCATTTTCAGGCTATTATTTTTTTTTGAAAAAAGAAGTTTCGAATTTGAATGGGGAAAAAATCAAAAGAGAGTTTATCGAGATTTTTATATCTGTGCGCTTGGAACTGTCAAAATCTTAGGTTTATAGTATTGAATTCACACGCCCGGTTACCTTCCTCAGTGCCCCGACGTCTCTTAATACCACAGAACAGAAAAAAAAAATCTTTTCTGTGCTTAATACGGTCTACACAACTCGTGTCGTCTCCGCAGTTCTGTCTGATTATTCGTTAAGTTGTTATTGTTATTATTTAAACCCGATACATTCTAAATTGTTTTAAATAAAAATCGGGTTTATCCCAATAAATCTGGAAAAAATATTTTTCCGTTTTGTCTTATTTTCATGTAATAAATACTAGGAGGTATGCCGTGTTCCATTTCCATCTTTTATAACAGTATTTCATATCTAACAAGTTGGCTTTTAAGAATGCTAAGTAGTAAATAACCCTCTTTTTTGCTTCGCCGTAGTCCGTAGTAACTAGCACTTATTTCAATTTTGTATTGATGTAACTAATACTAAATAATGTAGTTCTATCTCAAAGCCTCTAATAACGTAACAACATCATTATAATCTTCTATTACTGTCACGTTTTCGTCATGGCGTCTGAATACAACCAATTTTCCCTTACGCCAGTAATCACGGTAAAAAGCTGAGTTATGTTAAATTAGCTAATAAAACCTTCGTAGAGTTTCGTGACAAACGCTAATATACCCTCGTTATAAAGGCTGTATGCTTTATCCTTAATTGGACGGCGATGTCCACTTTAAAAAGAAAAAATACGTTTTGAAAAAAGAACTTTTGATTATATTAAATACTCACTCAATGTTTGATCGTTTGCGGCACAGGACGTGCAAAAAGTTGCAATTCTTTTAGCATAAAATGTTTATCATTACAATACTGGTTCATTAAGGCAGTACAGGAATAAACTTCAATTAAAAACTATGTAAGTTCCCAGTAGTTCGGTATCGAGTGGTTTTATACTACAAATAGTATTAGTATCGGGTTATTTCTGCCACAGTGTAACAGTGCAATTAAAATCGACGCTCATATAAACTCATTTCCGTTCGTAATTCGATTCCATACAATATATTTGATTGATTACATAAAACACAGAGTGTAGATATTTTTAATCTTTAAACAAGTGTAAAGCTGCACCGAGAAACACCACGGCTTGTAAAGTCATTAATCATTATCAGTCAAAATTAACTGACCCTGCATAATACCGCTACGTGAACAGTATTTGGTCGGACGGATGAATTCGTAACTGGGGGCTACTCCCTAAGCGAAATCCGTAGTTTTGATCGTCGTTACAGGCGCTTTGTTCTCCGTCTCACTTACGGACATGCCGTAAGTGAGAAAGAGAGCGAACCGAAGCTGATGTGTATCAGGTACGGTGAGAACTTTCACTTAGAACACAATATTTCACCATAACTTATTAACGTCTCCAAAACTGAGATAATTGATTTCTAACGATGCAACAAAGGGATATTTTTTAATTATTTTTTATTTAAAACCAACTGGACTGGTAAATTGCTAAGGTAACCTACCCTGAACAGGTATAATATTTGGTCTTTTCCAAAATAAAACCACACAAGGACCAAAACCGTATTAGAGCCAGACTATTTCAATTTGAACCTTATCTACATACAATGAGTTCGCTTCATCTCCTCTTCTCTAAGCGTAATTAATCCTACACCTCTTGTTTTGCACCTCTACTTCCCCACTCACTCTCATGTTTTTGTTCTAATAGAACTGCTTCTAATTTATCTCGTGTCAAGACTCCAATATGCACGCGTTTGTCTGACACCAAGGTAGATGCACATTAGCATCACAAAGTCACACGACGAAATTAACTAGGTACACGCATCGAGCCTTTGGCATACCTTCGCGAATAAAAGTGTTTGAGCCGTATGAAGCCAAATGAATAATTTAATTAAAATGGGTTATCTTGCCTTGTTTATCCATTTAATACTGAGCGACTATTCTGCTGTAATCTGTGTAACAATCGAAATAAATACCGTGGAAATTATACCGAAATTATTGTAACAATTTCGAGCGTTTAAGCCGATTAGTAGCGAGACTGATCGCATTAGCCAAATTAATATCAGACACCAAACACAATTAATATAAACTCTTCAAAAGGAGATTGTCATTTTATCCAAATAAGATAATTCCACAGTTTACGTCGCCTGAAACCAATTTTCTCGACATGAAAATTCATTTAAGGCTTTTTTAACCACATTTACAAAATGCGCGTTAGACGTAGTGACATAACGAAGTCATCTTTGCTCTGTTTAGAAGTCAATTTATTATTTAAAAGGCTACGAAGGGTACCTATGTACTTAGAAGGGTGTCACTTAGTTATCTCAGACGGATTACATTAAAGAGATGAAAGCTGTTTTTACAGGCGTGAATTTTAAATTGCGTTTACGTAATGCGGTGTACCTTGACAACGCCGCCATTTTGGTTTTGTAAACAACGTTGTTTGGAAAATTTGGGCGAGGCGGTGCGGTGAAATTAATTAAAGAAAATAATTTATTGTTACTTGATGGCTGAAATTAAACTAGTCCTGAACAATTTTGCATGAAGAAATATTTGGACATTGTTGTTATTTGAATATTGCTGTTAACTAAAACCGTTTTGCACTCGTCATTACTTTAATACAGGATAATGAATGGAGTTTTGAACCGACTTCTGAGAAAGGAGGAGGTTATCAATTCGGTTTTTTTTTTTAGTGTATTTTCGGGCATATCTCCGTCATATATTTGCATTTTTTACAGACATTTGGAAAATTATTTTTTGAGTTTGAAAGGGTATGGTCACGAGGAGGTCCCATATATTTATTAACTTTGCTTGGGTACTTTTTGAGTTAGCTTCAAATAATACGTATTTTTCCCACTTAGTCTATGTGGATGATGTTATAACTTCCTTTCACTGTTATTTACGCACCAGGTAATAAATAGTATTCGTATTGGTGTGGGGCTACACAACAAGTTATACATTTCCAGTTTATGCTGATCTCGCTTTGTATAGGATTTCCGTAAAATGCGAGGTCAGCTTATACTATTGCTTGATGTGTAGCCGTGTGTACCACAACTAAAAAGTAAAAAGTGTTAAAAAAAAAAAAAAAACAACCAACATGACGCAACGTGAAAAATTACTTTATTTCGGAAGTCGGTGGCAAAAAACAAAAATTCAAACACGAAAGACACCGACTTCCAAAATAAAGTAATTTTTCACTTTGTAGTGTTTTTCTGGACATAGGTTGTTTTATTTTCTAAAAAAAGTTTTTTTGTATTTATTTTTTACATGTTAAAAATACAATAATTTTCAATTGCTTAGTAAAGAATAAATTCAGTATTACAGTAGTATGTATGTATTCATTTAAGAGATTTATATGATTGTTAAATGACAATGTTTTAATACTGTGAGAACTTAAATCGCAAGGTTATAATGGTAAACAAAGCAAATTAAGCAGTTGTTTAGTAAATGTAAACATTATTATGCTAATTTTATAGTCTTCAAATTCCCAGGAATCAGAACAAGGCTTTTGTAATATTATCCTATAATACTATTAAACGAACAATATTTGTATATATATATATATATATATTTGTAATCACCTTCTCGAAAACGGCTTTAACATTTCGATGAAAGTTGCAATATAAGGGTTTACAGAGGCGAAAAATCGATCTAGCTAGGTCTCATATCTGGGAAAATTCGTTTTCTCCGTATTTTCACCCGAGCAGAGCTCGGTCGCCCAACTTTTAGAACAAGATGGCTACTTTAGAATAATGACATAGCAGTATGGAATTAGTAAGTACCTACTATCATGGCACCATGGAATTAGTATGTACTATACATAGAATTAGTATGAACTATCCTATACTATTAAATGATCATTCTCTATTTTCACCAGAGCAGAGGTACTGTTATTTAATTGTTTATAAATTAGTCCAATTTCCAACTTACTATTATAAACGCGACAGTTTGTGAGGATGGATGGATGTTTGTTACTCTTTCACGCAAAAACTATTGAACGGATTTGGATGAAATTTGGCAAACAGATAGTTTATAACCTATTTTAACACACATACACTTTTTATTCCGATATTCCCACGGGATCGAGACTTATGCGGGAAACCGCGGCGCGATACATATTATAAATTAAATTCGTTTTTCGTGTTCATCTGTATGTCCGTGTTGTTTTTCTAAACCACGCAACAGATTTTGATGAGATTTTCACCATAGTTTAGAGAATTTATTCCGGAAGGTTTATGTGTATAATAGGTTAATATTAAAGTTATATAAAACTAAGAAATCTCGATGTTTTGTCAAGTCGTTAAAACCGTGCGAAGTAGGAGCGGGTCGCTATTTTGTTCTTAAATTGTACCTAAATTAATGCAAATGAACATAAGCAAGGCCGGTTACTGACAAATAATAATAGGTGAAGTTTTCGCCTAAGAAACTTGAAGCTGAAGTTTATTAACTAAAAATAAATATTTTTTCTTTACCACTACTAATACGCAATCCGTACTCTATACATACTTGTAGGTATCTAGAATATACAGGGCAACTTTGAAAACAATCGACAAAATTAGAGGGGGTGAAAATTCAAATATTTTAGTACGAAAGCAATAAATATTTAAATTTAATTTATGTTTTTCAAATAATCAAATCAAATAATTTATTTTGCAATGAATGTGGGTACAAAATAAGATGTAAACATTGTAAAAGCAGTTCCAACACACTCTACCTTACGGCATGCAAAAGTAAAAAAAAAAAAAAAACATTTTTAACTACTTTTTTTTTTTTAATTTTGTTAAATTATTTTATATTATTAAAATATCATTAAATTGTAAATTAATAATATATTATAAACACCCATCTTTAAACAACTTTTACTATGGGACGAATCGTATTCACAAAAACATTTCGACCAAACAAAATGGTCCAATCAGGTGTGTATCGTATAAGTATATGGGAAGTTTGAGTTTTCTTTGCGAATGTGCGTTTTCTTTGTGCAGAATAAACAATTTTTCTTTCTTTCTTTCTTTTTTTTTAAATTATATTGGTATCATAGTAAAAGTTGTTAATATATTTGATGGGTACTCCCCCTAAAAAGACTGGGCAAAATGCACCCAGCTCCCAGCGCCACAGTTAAAACCATTGTAGTTTTGAAGACATTACTTCTCCCTTTACTCAGGCCAAAGCGCACCATGACGACTGGCCACCTCATGCCCGTGGTGGACGTTGGTGTGCCAGCCAAACATTTTTGCCCACTATCCTTTGTCGATTGTTTTCAAAGTCACCCTGTATTTTTGAATGAATATTCTTCCTCACTTTAGACAGGATTATTAATCATGATTCATGACCCGCTCAACCACTGTTAATCTAGTAACATAATACTATCAGGTAGCTGTTAAGCAACGGAACTTAACTGGGATTATCCCGATGCTTCTAATTCGCCTGTTCCCAAATCTGGCCGAAAGCCAAGGTCAATAAACCCTTTTGTTTATCCGTGCATACCTTAAACTTACACAGCCTCTGCCGCACCATATGAGAACAGCTTCCAATCGATTTTGAAACGTATGCTCCAACAATTAAAGGACATTTTGCGGTGTTTGAATTGATATGTAAATAAAGAGGGATGTATCCTAAACAAATATACAGGGTGTCACGCGGTAGCTATCTGCGACTGCGGTTGTGAGCTAACCAATTTGTATTGATCCCTGTATCCCCTTCGTTCCTTTACATAAACCCTGCACTTCGTGTTCTCTTAGTCCTAATTAAACTGGTTACAAACAAAGGTCATGATTTTTTGAACAGAACATTCGGATTAAATGACGGTGTACCTGAATATGTTTGTTATTAATCTGTGTGTAAGCAGCCTGCTAGCTGAAATTAGGTGTTGGTTTTCATTCATATCGAGCTCCGAATTGTTTTTAATCTGTGCATCCCGTTTTTCATAAGAGGAATATTCAAAGCGATATTGTGGTATCAAACAAATATCGCTTTACGTGGAAACTTTTGATAATAAGGTTTTCTGAAATGACGTCCACCAAGTGGCAGCACTGAGACGTTAGGTCCGGGCACCTGTCAAAAGTGTCAAAGCGCTTATAATTTCTTTAGTCGTGACTGAATGATGAACGAATGATGAACGTCATCTTATATTTAATATGCATTGTCGAAATGGAAGACCTCTTGTCAAAGTGGCGCCAACTGGTGGTGTGAATTTTCATGAGAACCTTAATTATGCTTGCAAACACAACAATACCCAACGGGCTATGTTACAGAAGGCTATTAGATACGATCTTCAGATAATTGCGTAGTAACATAGCTTCTTGCAATTTAGGTCTCACAGAGTAGACTGCTCTTGGGAGTCAGTTTGTGTTAAATTCTGTATGTAGTTTCCAATATTTGCTCCAGTTAAGCGCCCATTTTAGTGTAACTAAGTTTGAAATACCTATTCGATTACATATACTAAAGGAGATTGGGCGAAAATAGAAATGTAACATTTTTAAAAGTACTTGATGCCTTTGATTTACAATATTATGTAGAATTAAGTTCATATTTTAGAATTACTCTAATTATATAATAATAAATAATAATTGTTAATCAATTTGATTTGTACAACAAAAGTCTATTGCTAACTGTGGTGGCTTGTAAATGACTTATCGTCAATTACCTAAATAAAGACTAAATCGATAATTCACACCATACACAACCATACACATGGAATTCGATATTTATAGATCTGTTTAGGCATTATGGGGTGAACAACACTTAACATAACACACAAAAATAAAATCACGCGAAAAGCACCCTTGTCTTCAAGCTATAGGTGCCAATATAGCCTCCAATTTATCGGTGTAGTTGTACAGCAAGTGAGGCATAAAGAGGACTATTCACGGGCCGTGAAAGCCTGTCGCATAGACAAGGGGGGCATAGACGCCGTAAAAATGATTTATGCTCGTCTACAGGGCTTATCTAGTGTTGTCGAACTTTTAAAATTGGTTGTTCGGGGCTATAGATAATAAGATAGTGGTGTTAGATGCTTTTGTAAAATTTTATGCTTATGTCGGGGGAATGAAAAGAGATTTCTAGTTTAAGAA
The DNA here is from genome assembly GCA_947364205.1 of Agrochola lota. Taxonomy (NCBI): domain Eukaryota; kingdom Metazoa; phylum Arthropoda; class Insecta; order Lepidoptera; family Noctuidae; genus Agrochola; species Agrochola lota. The sequence goes on along the minus strand of OX376223.1, from coordinate 6,267,608 downwards.
ATTGTTATGATGTTCTTTTCATTTAAAAAAAGTTTCATGACTGTTTGGATCGCAGTCTTCAAGTCGAAACAAGTCATCTGCATTGTAACGAAGGCTTTGAATAATAAAATGGCAAAATAATTTTTACATTGTCAATGAACTTAATTGTTAAGTAAATTGACACACTACGTCAATTTGCCGTGTTATAGCCAATTGACATGAGGTAGTTTGGGTAACCTGGAAGATTATAAACAGACTCCAGACCCAGCTTGACCGAAGCAAGGAAAATCTGTTCAGGTGGAGATTCATAGACGACTCCGGAGTGAGTGACTCTTGGAGTGTAAATGTGGTGCTGTTCCACAAACGGTGGGACACTTAATATCATGTCCTGCGTGTCCTGTCAGCTGCACGTTACAGGACCTGATGGACGCTAGTGATGGCGCCAAACACGTAGCCGAATTCTGGGCCGAATCCATTTAGATTGCCATCGACTCGCTAAGAAGAACATAGCCAATATTAATTGGCTATGTTCTACACTTGTCATTGAATAAAAATGGTCAATTGAATATAGGTACAATTTAAGTTGGTAGTCAATTTGCTTAACAATTAATTTCCTTGATTTTACCAAGTTATATGTAAATAGCAAATACATTCAGTGGTAACATACTGACTGATGCTTGGAAAATAACTTTGCTATAAATGGATAACTATCAAATAAGAACGAAGTGTCGTCTCCCTTTCCTCATATTATCAAATTGGTGTGAATTGACCTTAATAACCCTACAAACGAAAGAATGTACTCATTTTTAGAGTTCCGTGCGCGAAGAGCGTCACACGGAACCATATTAATAAGCCTCCGCTGTCCGTCCGTCCGTCTGTCAGCGGGCTGTATCTCACCGTAATAGGTTGACAGTTGAAATTTTCACAGATTGTCGCAATTACCGCTATAACAACAAATAATAAAAATAAATAAAGTTGATAAAGGGGGTCCTCTCATATGAAACGTGTTTTTTTTTGGCATTTTTTGCTCTATCTTAATATGGTACGGAACTCTTCTTAGGTCAGTTTTTTTGTCGATTGTCAATACAGTTGTCTACAGCCTCCATTTTTATTTTATCATAAGAATGTGGAATAAAATGTAAATCTTATCTCAATAATAAGAAGAAATAACTTTTATTAATCTTATATCTTATCTATGTAATTTATTGAGTGTGTAGGTAAAGGGTGTAAGAATCTCAGAAGAAATTTCAATAAATCATAATGAACATTACAAATGATCATGTATTAAATTAACAATGGAAGAGCAATGCCATATACATGAATATAATCTTAATCTTGTTATCTATCTTATATATATTTGTTTGTTTCAGTGTGAAAACAAGTGAAAATTATTAATAAGCAATAAAAAATAAAAAAATAGAATTTTTGAACATGGTTGTAGAAATTCCTAAAATTATAACTCTTATATTTTTGGGAGCTTTTGTGAATTGACTAAGCATAAATATAACCACTTATTTATTATCATTTTATCACGTATGGAGGTGTGTCCTGAATGTTCTATTTCGCCTAAAGAAAGCCTGTTCGCTAGTGCTTCGCTTTTCAGAAGTGGCTGGAAAAAAGCTACCATGTGAAATTCCACGGTCTGATGCCATATTCGGCGATTCGAGCCATTTTGAGTGACCCAGTACTGGTACAAGTCTGAATAGATAACAGGAACAACTAATAGGTCCCTAAACTACTCGCTATATCTACCGACAGATTTGTTAAAGTAATCACAAGGGAATGTCGATCACAGATACGCGTGCCTGGCTGTGGACACACGAACAAGAGGTTTAGCCAATACGCGGAATTGGGGGAAATGTAGTTAAGTTAGTGAAATAGTGATGTAGTGAATTTGCAATATATCAACAACCCTTACTGACTCTCTGGTCATCTACTGCTATCCTAGTAGATCACTATCGAAGTACGAAACCGTAACAATGGCAGATCATTATATTTATACTACATAATTACTATAAATATTACTCTTAAGGCGACGATAACCGACTTTAATTATTTTATAGTGAAGATCATGTCTTAACGAGTAGTGGTAATAATTTGGAAAAAATATATGTTATATTAGAGCATTTTCTTAATAACTTAATCTTTTAATATTTAAGATTATGTTTATAATAAATAGTGAAATTAATTTGTAAAATTATGTCTAACGCGGATAAAAACTGAATCACGCAGAATCTAGCGTATTTTTCTGAAACTTTCACCGTTTAAAAGATAATATCATTATGGATCTTTTAATATTCGTGTTTTATTAAAATACCTTTTGTTTTATGTCTAATTTGGGAAAGCGCTCCTCGATGGGCAAGTCCTATCACTGGCTGGACGTACGACGCGTTGCGTGAGCTCTGTACAGAACACGCAAGCTAACCACTCAAGGTCACTGGCATATACCTGCGTCTTAAGGATCGAAGCGTGATGTTGAATAGCCTATATTATTAAACGAGGTGAAATTGAATTCATGGGTATCCTCTTATGGGGTCATTGTACTCATCATTATGAACAACTATGGAAATAAACCCGAAATTGCGAAAAAAAATGCTGTTCCCTACATTTATGTTCGCATAGCTCATCAAAATGTAGGGAACAACTGTATTTTTTTATTATTTCGGCTTGTATAACCTTCCTCAAGAATTGGGCTGCAAAATGCAAAAAATTATGTTTCAAATCCCACTGGTAGTTCCAGAGATTAGCGCGTTCCAACAAACAAACTCTTCAGCTATACTATTAGTATACAGATTCTCTTACCTTGCCTACCTTTACCTTAATATCGATGAATTATGCAGTTTGCCTTCCAACCTCATTACTAGGATTTACATTCCCATTAAAAAGTAAATATGGAATCAGCGTTCGAAACAATCTTAGATCTTCCTTTTGCCTTAACTACTAAGGAGTCTCTTCTCCTTATGCCTTAACTACTAAAGAAAATTTTCTCCTTTTGCCTTAGGTACTAAGGAGTGTCCTCTCCTTTTACCTTAGCTACTAAGGAGTCTCCTCTCCTTTTGCTTTATAGCTACTAAGGATTCTTCTCTCTTTTTACCTTAGCTACTAAGAAGGTCATCGTTATCTCTTTACCGAACATCCCTTTACTATCTTCTGTAAGATTCCACACTGCATCCAACCTGAAAAGTGCAATCAAAAGCATCATTATGACCAACTTTGCTCGCAAACCTATCAGCCCGTATGTCGTCAGTGGGCGGTCGAACAGTACCGATGTGATTAATGACGGTGACCCCACGGCATCGCCAGATATCGGTATCTACGTGAGCCTCGATCACTCTTGATTGCCCCGTATTGTTTGAGCTTATACTTACTAACCTAGCTACTGTATCTATAAGTATGTTGGATGAACTGTATGGATAGGTGGGACAATGTGTGTGAAAGGATGTCTCTTTGTTATAGGTCATAGTGGAAACAAGCAAGACAATGCATTTGGTAAAAGCAAGGCTATAATAACATGAGTGAAGAGGCAGATATTGATAAAATAAAATACCTACCTTCACTAAACAGCACTTTTGTAGAGGAAAGCAAATGGATAAAAACCGGCAGTGGTGGTGGTGTCGGGCCACGCACAATTAAGGGTTCCGTAGTTGGGATGAATAATTCATCTAATAATTAATAATCCAATATTAATTCAATGATCAAACTTAACTTTGTAGTTTAAAATATGTTCTCCCATACCTTGATATACGTCACGGTCAATTCTCCAACAGCAAATTTAAGTTCGTAATCGCAAAAAAATTTTAGATGTGGGATAAAACTGCAAATTAACGATTTTCGGACTTTACCTTTTACTTGTGCTGTGAGACCATTTTCACCAAATTTCATGATTCTAGGTCAACGGGAAGTACCCTATTGGTTTTGATTTATTAGCGAGTATCAAAATATGTCGCATAAATGGCCGTATCTTGTTATTGCGTTGACTTAGAAGCTTGCTTTTTTTTCGAGCTCCAAGGGACCTTAGACCTACGTATTTGATATTCATTTCAACTTGATACCTCCACACGTTCCTCAGAAAAAGGGTCTTGACAGACAGACGAATGGACAACGAAATTATCCTATAATGGTTCCGTTTTTGTCTCTTGAACGGAACCCTAAAAAAGATAAAGTGTGTACTGATAACTCGCTTCTTTGGTGGCATTAAACATTTCTTCTTCGTCGTATAGACGATTCCATTTATATACCCTAAGAAGATTCGACCAGAATACGGCGACTTCGACAGCGTTAGCGATAGGTGTTATCCTCGCAAAGGTACATACCATACTGCAGGTGCACAGAGAGGACGAGAAGAGGTGAGGTACCGTTTGTTATGTGCTCAACAATCCCACTGTGGCTTATCGGAATGCCCCACCTGATTAAGTTGTACCTATTTCAAAGTTATGGGTAGGTAAATTTGTTTATTTTAGGGTTACAACACAAAAAAAAACTAAAAACTAAAATTACCGACCCGAACAAAATAAGTTGGGAGACTTTACAAAAGATTTTAATACAAGGGACGAGGTGTCTCCCACATAGAAATTAAATGTGCCAGATACAAACACTATAAGCTCCAACCACGAGTAAAATTACCCGAAAGCAGGTAACGTAGTCAAATGCAAAGCCAATTAGGTACGAATTAGATGTAGCAAAATTACCACAAGTTCTTTTGTGAACTCTTCTTTGTGTGGTAATAGTGGCAACACTGGTATAAGATAATGTGATAACGTATTCCCGTATGAAATTGCACTGAGATGAGATTTTATACCGAAATTGTGTTGCATGTTAGATGTGATTTGTTTTGAAATGTTGTTTGATATGAATTGGCGAAATAAACAAGGTACTTATTTACATTAAAGTTTATAAGAAAGATATGTTTAGACGATGCTAAATTAGAAATGATTATTATAGTTTAAAAATAAGAATTAGACTTGTCCTCCTTTTTCGTAAGCAAATTTGGTTCTTTTTCTTCTTTTCGTGTGGTTAGTGACTAACCTGGTGTCAGAGTTTTAAAGCCGCACATGGGCCGCTGACTTGGCTTCACATGCCGTCGAGAAATATCGCTCAGGCATGCCGGTTTCTTCACGATGTTTTCTTTCACCGTTTTTGAAGCAACTGATATTTATACAATACGCACATGAATTCGAAAAGTCAGAGGTCTGTGCGTGCCTGCTACTTATTTTTTGCATAAATCGTGATCACACTTGTCAAATTAGTGTTTGACCCACGGATTATAGAAAGAGTATAGAAATAATTTATTTATATTCTCTGTGGTTTGACCTTTAAAACGAAAAATAAATAAACATTCTTACATTCATTTTAAAATTAAAAAATGCCAACAAAACGCTTTCACTAAATCAAACGCATTATTTTTATATTTTTGCAACACTCGAGTTGGCATGTCAACGTTGGCAGAATAGGATTTTCCGTTGCGTTGGGGTGTGCTAATGATTTTTTAACGTCATAAAAATGGCGTCGCTTTTGTTAGCATTGTTGAATGAAGATGAGCACGACGAAAAGTAATGTGGAAAAAACGTAGTGTGAAAAATGTTTTAAGGCTTTTTCGTAGCCGTGACGTATTGTTTGGCGTCCAAGTTAGACGTAGAATTGTTTATGTAGTAGTAATTTCATTAAATGGTTTGTTTTTATTTGCGAGCAGAAAATGTTCTGTAGTGAAATACGTATTTTCGATAGGAGCCTTTGGAATTTACATACTTAAACTTTTACAAACTGTCAAAAAAAGGTTTAACTTAAAACAAATGACTGCCTAAAAACCGTGAATGACATAACAAATTGTGTCTAAATTACGTCGTCATGTTGTTATCGCTTTCTCTTTCACTCTGCTCAATGCTCGAGGGATGGAAGTACCTAAGAGCGATACTTCCACTAATGTAGTTACCACAAAACATTGAAGCGAAGTTCGTCAGGTCAGAATAGGGCGTGGTGCCCCCCTATTAGGGCAGCCGCACCTAAATCCGTACTTATTTTAATCACTTGTACCCCGCTGGCTTTTATCATGCGTGTTGTTGATGGCCTATTCTAACCACAAACAATAAACAACCCTACATTTATAACACAAGGTTGATATTACACTGGGAGAACTACCCTAGCTGCAGTTGGAGGAGGAAAATAAGGATATATTGTGGATAGCAAGTAAAGCTGCATCATAAGGTGAATTGTTCTTGTACGTTTTCGCAAAGAAATTGGCCAACCGTTGTTTTCAGCTTTGCCTTTTATTTTTTATGAAAATATTTAACGCTGTTGTGGAAAACTTATTAAACTTAGTTTATCAATGTTAATCTACAGCAATGTCCTTGAAGAGTAGAATCAAAAGTTTCAGTACTTATACTTTTCTTTTATCTACTTTTTTTACCTAGGTTTCTTTTACTAGGTACCTTTCTTTAGCAGCTCCTGGGCAGTCAGCCCTACTACGTGGTGGCGCATTTGTTGGATCATTAAATTCCCTTCAAAATAGTTGAGCTGAATGGTGCTGATCCAATGCGTCATGTTCGTGAACGGGTGCCGTCAATAGGGACTGGTCATCTCTTAGCTGCCATGGCTTATTTTAATTATATATTTAAATTGTTTTTATCTTTTTAGTACAGACGCTTTTAAGGTGCACGTATTTCTACATTGTCCTCACGTGTATAATTTCAACATGAATGATGTAGCCAATATGTTGATTTAAAAGAATTCGTGGAGTTTCTTGCCCGTTCTTCTCCATAGGAACCTACTACGCTTTGGAATGTTCAACTAGCTTCATCTTTCTGACTGACCGACCTCTTGACAATTCAAAAGTGCCTGTAACTAGTTTATTTGAAATAAATGCTTTGAGTTTGAGTTTCACTAACCTTGTTGACCGGCTAATATTTTGTACCATGGTTCGCCCTTTATCATCGCACACCTAGTTCCTACTGACTGCTTCGTTGGTCGAGTGGTGGCAAGCGCCACTGCTGAACATGAGGACCTGGATTCGATTCTCAGGTCAGGCAAAGTGTTATTAGGTTTTTCCATCAGGAACTTCTCAGTAGCAGCCCGGAGTCTGGATTTGTGCGCGGTTGAAGGCAATAGGCTCGCTCCACGGTTATCTCTATGGCTCGCCCCCTTATTACATGGGACTTAAACATAACTGGCGAAATGTGGGACGTCTAAAGGTACACTCCGCTTAATCCTTCGGAGAATTCAGGCGTGATGTTATGGTACCTAGTTCCTAAATGAGAGAAACGAATGGCCAATTATATTTACCAAAGTCTTCATCTCCAATTTTAAGTAGGTACCCAGTTTTGATCCCACAAACCTCGTCGCAAACTTTGTCAAACCCAACCCAACGGAAATATCCGTCATACTGACACCCTTACAAGGAGCAAATAGACAAACGGGAAGTGAATATTATAGGGGGCAATATATTGCAAGGGGTCCCTTTACTGCTTAACTAAATGACTTATTGCAAAAGTTAGGAGCCGATATGACTCAGGCTGCATCAACATCATTGTAGAACAGAGAAGATGCAGAAGTTCCACTGACGATCATTGAAATTAAACTGTCAATACGACAGATTAATTTCAATGAGCGCCAGTAGGTGAAACGCAGGTCATCTTTTTCACGTAGTCACCTAAATCAAACCTCAGCGGGGTAATTGCGTAACACACTAACAGTTGCAATGCCTTCATGCTTCCGTGCTGATTCTCAGCCTAATTTGAATAAATGCCTTTTGAATTAAGAATTTCTTACAAAATCTTTCGAATTGTGAAAGAAAGAAGGTCAGACAGGCGCATCAGGACGGCGCGGCGCGAATACGGTAGAACAATTTCCGATAAAAACTTCACGGAAATTGTTCAACCGTAGTCGCGCCGCGCCGTCCTGATGCGCCTATCTGACCTTTACGCAATTGGGGTCCTCGTGCTGGTCACCTAATCATGAGACCATGCCTTTTCTGGTCCATTTTTTTCATAAATTTTACATTTGCCTTGAATTGTCCTGTAGTAAATGAAAGATTGCTGTTCAGTCAAAAATACGCATTTTTATTTGACTGAATGTACGAGTATTATATCGCTGCAAAGTAAGATCGTTATTTTAGCTCTCGAGAAAATGGTTTTGATATATTTACCTTATTGCCTAGAAGTGAGTCTATAATCGCGCAGTCTTCAGCTTCTCACTGCAGTTTTTGAAAAAGTTAGTCCAATTGATATTCAGGATTGTGATGTGTTTTTCGCACGTTATGGGAAGTGGTATTTCTGTTCCACTTTACTGTGACATGATCATCTGGTTAATGCAGTGATTTGCGTAAGACATGGTGTGTGTTTAGGCGTTAATATCATTTCAGATAATTGGGTGTCATTATCCACGTTATCCGCCCAGTTTTTGCTTAATCAATCATGATATCTTGTGCTTAACATGTGTTGCTTAAGGGCTCCTTTACTTATGATATGATTAACGATGTGAAAATAATGTCTGAAGTAGATTGAATGGGTGGCTTGAAAAGGTAGCATCGAGACCACTTTTTGCTAAATTATTAGAGATTGTAAAAGTAGGTAGCTTTCACAGCTACCCAGTCATCTTGGAGATAGCTACGCTTAGCCAACCTAACCTTATTAGATAACACATTGTATAATATTTTGTTCTTCCACTTTGTATCGTTAATATGACAAAATTTTGCACTATGGACCTTTGAGTCCATTGTGATTTTTTTTTTCATATTATCGTATTATAAACGACGCTGTGCAAAGGTTTGACTTTTGCACAGCGTTGTTAGTTGACTTTGCAGAGAACGCTTAGATTGCAGGTGTTGGGGTTTTCAAGACAGGATAGGATAAGAGATATGTTTTGTGACACGTTCTAAATCCACACCTTGTATCTGTTTTGTCGATATATTCGAGCTTACCCACACTGGATTTGCTTCTCCTACTTATTTGTGCTCAAAGTCGGTTGTATGTGTGAATCTAATTTCAACATGTCGAACATTACAGGTTCAATTCAAACCCTTTCGCCTGACATACAAACAAATCCACCGAATCATTGGACAGATCACAAAACAATCGCTGATGAAATCCTTCTCCCGGCTAGTTTATAAGCTGGTGGTTAGCGCGGATTATCGCGCGTTCCAAAATGCACCCTTTCGAGCGTCGACCCTCGTTACTACCTACGAGCCGTTAGACATGTGATGAATCTTTCCTCCGAAAGATATCGTCGGCAATTCGGCATTCGTCGGTACTGGCGGAGTGACGAGAGGTTTTCCTTTGTAATTGTGTTAAGGTTTTCTTCGTACGACGTAATTTGGGATTACAATAAGTATAATGGAATAGGTTTGTGTTGTTTGTCTGATGAAATGTTTTTGTTTGGGCTACGAGATCCTGGATAATTTGGGAATATCGGAAAAGTTGCATATTTCCGAGAATGTATACCTACTTTGTGTGAGAAGGCCTCTGAATCTGAGATAGTTTAGTACCCCTGCAAATGACGCGTCCTAGTATTTATGTAATAATCTCACTTTATCGAAAGAATTGCCAAATCCTTCCCTAGAATAATCAAAATTTTCGTCACCAAACCAAGTCTGACAGAAGACGGTGTCTTTTTACAACCTAAAAACTCACGATGTTCATAGCTCGTAGAAACTGCATTAACTAAACAAATGGGCACCACGGGAGGCAAGATTTTTTTACGAGCAGCTCTGGGCTGTCACAAAAATTCGCCCCCGCTGTTCCTCACTAATTCGCGTTTCTCGGTCAAGTCCACACGGAGGAATTCATCGTATTTAAATATCTAACACACCGATATATTATCGATTTTATTGCCATTTTCCGTTACTTGATTTTCGATAATGCATTTAATAGGCATGAAATGGACGACCAACACATTAATGACGAATAAATTCGGTCGGAATGCTATCAGAACTGCATGTTTGAGTCAAAATAAACATTGTGACAATATTTTATTTGCCACATATCAAATATTTGATTGCCTAAATTAAAACATAAATAAACAACACCTAAACATTTGTGGCGTTAAATATAATAACGGAACATAAAACTGAACACTTTAACATTTTAATATCAACATTATGAACACGATGTTAACTTCTCCAATATTTAAAATAATAAATTCTTCGGATTGAACATTTCAAGATGGTGGATTGTAACAAAGTTATAGTGTTATAAACTTCTATGATCAACAAAATGAATAATAAAATCTCAGTATTTTGGCGCGAATGAATAGGTACTTTGGCTTCTTTATACATTTCTTTGATTTGGTATTTAATATCCTTCGACAAGACGAATTTAGTGTAGGTAATCAATTTTACCGAGTTCATTCAACTGTCTGCGATTTTCCAATTATCTTAACGTTTTCCCAGACTTGTTACAAACTTCCATTCTGGGTGCTTCTTCATTTTTGCGAACATATCGTTACTCACAACGCATTCAACACTAATTTACCTTTAATTTAATACCTTCCTTTCCCTTTCGTTTTATTTCCGAATTAATCAAGGTACACTATAAATCACACCGTTTATTATTTTATACATCCATATTTTATTAATTGAAACCAATCGAAAACAATTCACGAAACATGATTTAAGTTAGGGCTTCGTTAAATATGTTCAAAATGGTATCCCTTATACGCACTTAAATAAGTTTGATGATATTGCATGTTTACAGTGTCGTAAATCTGCTGACATTCGAGATTTATTGTTATAGGATGCTGGGGCCACAAATTATGTTCGACACAATTCGGCCTTTGTCTGAACGGAACGATTTTTGTGATTGCTTTCCGAGGCTCGCGTTATAAGTAAATCTAAGTATGTTGTTCGTAGAAATTCAACTTGGAGATGTTTCACTCTCGATAGATTGTACGTAAGAAATCTTACCATAATCTCGAGATGATTTGGAGTGTTTTCGTAATATTCAATCTGAGTAGCTGCTTGAGATCGAATGTTTAATACAAACTTCTTTAGAGAATTATTCGATAACGTTGTCGTGTGATACGTCTCAATGATCAATTGAAATGAAGGTTGTTTTTATTTCAATCAAAGACTTATACTCAAAGACAATGGCAATAAGATATGACAGAATATTTAAGCGACCTAGGAGTTGAATATTGATAGAGTAATTAATATCATGTTACTCACAGTCGAAAACCTCAAGAATAATTAATTACGATTCACCTGATTCCAAGATAACATGTTTGCTTGATCTGTCATCGCTAAACAACGCAAGTGTATGCTTAAATACTTAATCACTATCATAAATAACAAACGATCTATACTTAAGATCCTGATGGGCGTACGTAGGAAGAAGAATCTAGGAGCTTCAAAGCGTTACTAAATAGCACTGACTCATCATACAATTTAGGTAAAGGATTATTTCCCAGACAAAGATGAAAATGATAAATAATAAATTCCGATACAAGAACAAGTGAGGCAGTAATTTAGAGGAAAAGAAACGAATAAAAACGAGCAGGATGTCGACTCCATACTCAATACAAATTAAGTATAGTAAATCTATAGTAACAGACATAAAAAATACACAACTCATGAATATCCCGGGTGTACCAACCACATAAGTTCGTAGGCGTACCCTGACTAGGGCCAAGTTATTATCGCGCATAAATCCATAATGATTGGCCGTCTTGCGAGCAGATAAGTGCCTATTACAAGTGATTGGTGTAAATGAGGTGCGTCACTCGGAATTAGACCTTGTACTGGGTCTAATGCGTTGGCAATAATGAGAGTACTGAACTTGCAGGCAAATTAGGGTTTTAAAATCTGTTAGAAGCTATAATTGTTAACATAGTAGCTCTTAAAATGGATGGAAAATATATTTATTGCACTAGTTCAATCTGCTTGAAAGCGACGTGCATCGTTTGAAGCGGCACCAACACTTAGAGCAACTGCATAATCTATTACCAGATACATACGAGATATCGTGTCTTTATTATTTTCTAAATAAGTATCCTGAAGATTTTTTGATTTTGAATGATTGTGAATGCTGGCTTGAGTTATGTCTTTTACTAAAAGCAGTAGGTGGAACTGTTTTAAAATTCTGTTCGGTTAATTTCGATGACTAAACATATTGTTATCCTTTTGCATCCATCTAAATGTTTGTACTTTTTATCATGTGCATGCTGAAAATGTTATATCTCCTGTATTTTCAACTTCATTCTTGTTTCTTATGTAGAGATCTCGCGCACCGGATACGAATCGCACACTTGGTCGGCTAGTTGGTCGTTGCGACCAAGTGCGCGATTCGGATTGGTTTCTATAGTTTACCTGGTCGATGCTACCAGAGGCCGTGGTTGTTGCCGTCTAGTGCCATATCCCTTAATCTCTAATTGGAAAAGACGCGCTAATTTCATCATAGCTCAATGTAGGCAGCGTGGCCGAGTGGTCTAAGGCGCTGGTTTTAGGCACCAGTCCGAAAGGGCGTGGGTTCGAATCCCACCGCTGTCAAAAACATTTTGCATAATATTATTGTTTTATTCATTTGTGTTGTGCGGATTTCTCTTATGACATTTTATTTATTTGTTTTTAAATGTAATAACGTATTAAAAAACGTTATGTAATATCGAATTATTTTTATTAAAAAACATGTTTCTTTTTGTTACAGGTATGGTGCGATTTTCAAATCAAACCGACTAAGGATTAATTATGTTAAGTGGTAAAGTAAAATAATATTTACAAAATGTTTAACTCTCCGGCAGCCCTAACCACAGGACAATAAAAGAAAAAGAAAAAAAATGTGCGGTCACTGAAGGGAATTTCCCAAATACCTTAGATAAGTCCTGCCATCTTGCGACTACATTTTAGGCGAGGGAAAATGTGTTTTAATGTCTAAGTTTTAAGGTGAGTATCGATGGTATAATTAAGTTTGCAAGGACGACAAAAACGGGGCCAGAAATCTGTCATTGCATTTGTCAGTGGCATGCCACGGACAGGGTGAATCGATGGGGTTTCGCCCGTTCGTAATGGTTTATTTTTTGCGTTGTTTCAATATTTATCTTGTTTTCGGTAGCCCTCATTATTAGCTCCTATTATTGTTATGTTACGATCGCCCTATTTCTTCAATGTTTACTAAAATTTTATTGTGATATTCGTTTGTTTAAGTACAGTTACACTTACTACTAGGGAGTTAATATGTTTATGTTCGTCACCTCTGACATTGAGGTTATCAGCATTTTGCTTAAAAGCGATAAACAAAACCCGTGACTTCGTTAATTAACATTATTTTTCTTTAATATAAAGAATTTAAATTAGGTTATCTAATTTAAATTCTTTAAATTGAAGACTGTAGTTGCTTAGATATTTTCCATTAGGTTTTATGACGAGAAATCGCATGCGACCTGATGAATATCAATTTTAAATTTATCACGTCATCCTACTGATTACTGGTTTCATGATGAGTCCAGCTATAACTGGCCGCGATAATTCTAGCTCTGAACCATCATATTGAGAAATTCTACCTTCTAGTACTACATATTTCGATCAGCATGTACCTACTTAATAAGCTGGGTTTCCAGCGCATCGTCATCAAATAGGTGAGCTTAGTAAATGAAAACAACGGTACCTAACGACTTTATATGTACCTACATCATTTCAGCCGAAAGTCGTCCACTGCTGGACTTAGGCCCCCCCCAAGCACCGCCACTTCGAAAGGTTCTGTGTTTTCTGCATCCAGCGGATTCCTGCGGCCTTCACAAGGTCATCGGTCCACCTTGTGGGAGGCCTTCCAACGCTACGTCTTCGGTCGCCACTCCAGAACCTTTCGGCCCCATCGGCCATTTGTTCTTCGATCAATGTGCCCTGTAAAATTGCCATTTAAGTTTGGCAATTCTTCGGGCTATGTCGATTGGTTTTCCTGCGGATCTCTTCATTTCTGATTCAATCACGTAGGGAAACTCCAAGCATAGCTCTCTCCGTTGCCCTTTGTGTGACTTTTAGCCTTCTAATAAGGCCCATTGTGAGTGACCACATGTCAGTGCCATGGGTCATTACTAATCACATGTACCAACATGAAACAATATTTACTTAGTTTACAGTCTTTATTAAAAAAAAAAATATTTATCTATCTATATTTATCGATGCTGTTGATCATTCTTTCGATTTACCCCCTCTTCCATCTAATACACCTCAAGCAGAAATTTCTGACCAAATCTCCCGTCCCTCCTCGTCTTAACACATAATTAATAACACCACTCAAGTGGTTACGTCATTAATTCCCACTACATCTTGAAGAGGGTCTCGTTCAGCAGTGGTCGCGTTTTTCAAGGGCCTGAATCATAAGGGCCGTTGTTTCATGCCTGTTGACCACACAAGTGTTGACTTTGACGGCCTTGTATATATGAAATTCAAATAACTTGAATATTCGGAGGGTTAGGTTTATACGTCGTCGTATGTGCCTTGGGTCGTAGGTATGTTAATGTACACTTAATAAAATTGGTTAGGTTGCTTATTGAGTGTAGATTGGTAATGAGTTGAATATTGAAAATTAATTGGGAGTATTTCGGGACCAAGCATAGCCCTCTCCATTGCCCTTTAGTGACTTTCAGCCTTCTAATGAGTCCCATTCCTTACATAATCGAATCAGAAATGAAGAGATCTGTAGAAGAACAAAGATAACCGACATAGACCGAAGAATTGTCAAAACTAAGTTGTAGGAGGCAGGGCACATTGCTCGCAGAACAAATGGGCTATGGGGCCGAAAGGTTCTGGAGTGGCAACCGCGTACCGGAAGAAGTAGCGTTGGAAGGCCTTGTACACGGTGGACCGATGACCTGGAGAAGGCCGCAGGAATCCGTTCGATGCGAGAATCACAGAACCGGTCGAAGTGGCGGTGTTTGGGGAGGCCTATGTCCAGCAGTGGACGTCTTCCGGGTGAAATGATGACGAATAAATTTCGGGTACTTTCAGAACGTTGGTATGCACTGTAATGTATGGCTACAACTATACTAACAAAATTAGTCAACAGTTGGATGAATTTGTAGGCAATACGGCATGTCTGCATGTGACAAAACGAAGAGAACCCAAGACCATAAATTGGACAGCCGCAGCATGAGAGAAAATACAAACTTAAAAATACAATTCCTACGTCAATCCACGGATTAACGACTACAGAAATCCATCTATCTGTCACGCCAACGCGGATCGCTCTCACGGCGAGAATGTCAGCCATTGATTTGCGCCGATAATTTGTATGCGAACAGCACCGCGGCGCTTCATCAGTCAGATGCAGCCGAATACCAGGGATTCATAGTGCGTACTGTGCTAAGCTGAGGAAATACAACTCATTATGCGCGGACATACGGACGGAACTGGAGACGAACTGAGTAAAGATAGGAGAGGGAGGAGACGTTTTTAAATGTGAGGTAGACTCATAGACTACCAGAACATCACAAGGGATTATCTATTTGATGATCAAGGTGCGTCTTCTAGTTCTTTTTAAAGACGGTCTTTTTTAACGTAATAGGATAGTAATGGTGTACGTAGTAAAACCCCGATAGAAAAAAAAATGATAAAGAAATGGTTCAAAAGAGAGGAGGGATACGGTCGATACGAAGTAATATGAAGTCATGAATGGCCAATAAGAGAATTGGAGATATCCACAAAAAAATTGACAAAGGCATATCTTAATAATTATTTATTTATTGAGGTAACTGTAGGTCCATTACATACCTAGAATCCCGAAAAGAAAGCAGTTATACTTATAACGCTGTTATGGTGGCTTTACGCTTTCCCAGACCAGCTGAGATAAAACATAAGAACCTCAATATTTGCAGTTGTTGCCACAATATCAATTGACTCGTAGATCTTTGTTCAAATCCATTAGACATTCCACTTGCTAACAACATGCTTGTTGATACCCAAAACAGTGTGCAGCCCGCTAAGCTAAGGAAATACAAGCCATTACGAGGCCTCTATATATAGAGACGACGTTCGTCCGTCGGTCACGTTCATACCCCATTAATACTTGTAACTAAGAACGGGCAAACACTGAACTTGCGTCTTGTTCAATATTGTGAAACGTTAAAATTAATATGTGTGCTTGCGAACGAATAACGTTGAAATTTGCAAACATTTTGGAGTTTCGATTTCAATATTGCATTTGGTTTTGAATAAAACGATTTGCCTTTTTATTGAAATTAATGTACCGATGGGAAAATATGGTCGATTCAACCACAGTCGTAGTGCGTATTAGATCTTCACAAATTGTATGTATGAACGTTCCAAGATCATATCCATGCGTTTCATTACCGTTATGGTTTTCTATGATAGAAATGACAACTTTTCTAGCATGATGCACATCTGTAACCAGCGTCTGCTAGACACAACTTACAAAGGACTTCCTAATCTGACATAAATTATTACTCACTCCAATTTCATGTGAGTGATTTAACCCTACAAATAAGTAAGCGTTAAAACCATATCATTATTTATTAACCCCAAACTTACCATAAGGATCACCATTAAACGCTTCAAATAACTAAACTATACCTTATTAGGGTCCGTTATCTCGTCACTCAAGAGACTGTCGTCATTTATAATAATAAAACGAAGCTGTCGACTGTAAAACAGAATCGTGTGAACAGCAATCAGTGCTTCATGTAAACATGAGATACTTGCCACATGTGTTGATAAACTGTCGGTTATACGCTGTCGATGACTTAAAAATAGTTGGCGTATGCTCCGAATTCGCGGGCTCTGCTTATGCTACAATTTTGACATTATTACTAAATAGCTTTCAGACATTTGCCGAGGAGAGATTGATAGACAACAACAACTCAACTCAACACTCCCACTCCTCCTTCTTATCTTGTGTCTCACTTCCAATGTCTATGTTCTTCACACACTAAGAATCTGCGTTCTTCTAACAATCTTCTCCTACTCTGTCCTTCTCATACTTCTGACTTTGTTCCTTTCATATTCAGTCCATTCTTCTTTGGAATGCGCTTCCTCTTGATATCAGGACGGCCACCAGTCGGTATGCATTAAAGCGGAAATTGCGGAGTTATTTTCAAAATAAATAGAGTAGAGTCATCTCAACACCTCTCTCCCTTGAATTCGTATATATATATAATATAGGTATATATTATAGTAAATATGTATGTATGTGTATGTAGTTTGTACTGTTGTACCTATTTTAGTTATAATGCATTAGAATACTTTTTTTAATTCGTCTTTGTTCCTCTCAAATAGAGCACCTGCCATCTAACCTCTTCACCACCCTTGGTTGGCTGGTAGAGAATGCCTAAGGGATTAAGTCCGCCTTTGTACTTTTTTGAGTGTGAAAAGTTTAAATAAATAAATAAATAGACTTAGTCACAGTTTAAGCCCGAAATTTGGCAGAGCCACTTAAAAAGGTTTAGTAAAAACATGTGATTCAAGACAGAATTTTGATCAAGTAATACCATACAGGTTAGTAAAATTCTCACTTATCCATTAAACGTATACACTAGTATAGCGATGTATAACTGTAAACAAACCTTTAATTTCGTTACCAGTAAGCTTCTTGTCCATTTCAATCATACGGCTAGCGGTTTAAAGGCATTCACTATTTCCTGAAGCCCAAGTGTACACGGAAAATTCTCCAACAATACTTGTATGTTCTCTATTTGTAGCTATGTTGTGTAAAGGCTCAGTTAATATTAACACGTAACCAGAGACAATTCAAGGGGAGGACATGCTGTCACACTATTGGCACGGTGTGATGGATTGACACGACACTATGCCAAGAATTTGAATTGTTGAACTTGAGTTGGTTTTGTTTGTCAATAACAACTGTAGAGCTGTTTTTGTTTTACATATTTGTAATAGTTTACATATTAGAACTGAAACTGGTGATAATGATAGTCTAAATAGTAAATTAAAACAATTTGAATAAGCAAAACATGTTTACCTATAGTCATTTAGTTTTGAACAGCTGGATTAGAATATATGCTTGGCCTACTCTAAAATATACGTGAAATACTTCGTATATTAAATTCAACCCATTAAGATAGTTCGCCAAAACAAATCAACCAAAAATTGTAAGTTCAAATTGAGCAACGCATACAAAACCATCCACAATTAAACAACGCATTCTTTAGTGAATAAACAACGGTTTTGCGAAGTCCTTAATTTTGCAAACGAGTTCCCACTGAATTAATGTTTTGGGCAATTAAAATTTTAACTCCGTCGACCTTCAGGTGAGTGTACAAAAAAAGCAACAATTATAGAAGGCCGTACGTTCGCGGCCCATAGCCTGTATCTCGACGATGCATACCGTTTTAACAACGAATTTTGTGTTTTTAGCGTTGATCACTTTGTAATTACTCTTTTTGTCTGTCCGTGTCGTCTTTGTGTTGTTAGACACGGCTTTTGTAATTGCTGTTTTATAAATACTGATGATATTTTTGCCATGTCCGCCATAACAGATTGAATTTCCACAGGCATTCACTTACGTAAATGTTTGTTTCTTATTTGAAGAAATACTTGTGTGTTAACACGTATGAAATTCAATATAGCTTTTGAGAAAGGAAAATAAAAAAAATGCATTAGCTTGACGTCAAGTCAAATTAAGGGAAAGGTGTAATTTAATGAGGTTCCTCGATGACGCACTGGTGACTGTAGCACCTGCTTCTACATAATGCATTGTTACCTTAAAATTCAGTGGGACGTTGTCAGTTAGGGCTCCAACCACAAAACAAATGCTATGTATAAAAGGGGTGATATATCCAGGACCCCCATTGTGTAAAACACTTTCAATCATAATTCATTTAAAAGCACATTGCTTATCCATTGCTTCATTATGTTTGAAAACTTTGTCTGCTCGACTACATTAATGCCGCAATGAATGTCGTTAAATTGTCAAAATGATAGGCATTGCCATTGTATGTGTGTTATTCAATTACCTCGCTGTTCCTAATACTGCTATTAATCTTAAAAATCCAGCCTAAACTGCAACAAATGCAGCTGAAGCTTCCTATTTTTCTGTACTTACGTCTGTATTTACAACTCCAATTTAATTTAGACCGCGGTTGTAATAAATAAAACAGTACACGGACTAAGCTTTTATCCCCGTTTCGTTCAGCACGTAACATTTATTTTGTCTTTCGTTTACCGGTGTTTTATTTCTATTTCCTTCGTAGGAAACGGGAATGTTCGTTTGTGTCGTAAAAATAATATCCATTATTATAATTGGGCCGACAGCGGTCGCCCACGTGCCGTCTTTCCTTCTATAGTTTTTATGTTTTCTGCCGGATTCCTTCATGTAATGGTTTGGTTCTGTAAGGGCTTAATTAAGAGCGTTTTTAGGATTTTATTAGTTCCTTTTACTTTCTTTATTTTGATGTTTTTTCTTCTGTTGGTTTGTATTTCAATGTCTTGTCAAAGGTTCTTGCTATTGGTATCTAAATTTACACATGTATGTAAGGACCAAACCAAACGTCCTTTTCCTTTCCAAATAGATATACGATAATCCAAACCACTTAGCGGTAGCCCGCGAAATTCAAATTTTCTTACGTTTTTTCCAATTCAGATATCAGGTCAGTATTAGATTGTATCGTTGATAAAAATATGATTCGGGGCCGTATCAAATACCTATTTATTTATAGAATTAATCATAAAAATCATCAATACAACTCTCTAAGTTCATATTACCCTATTGAATGACTATTTCACGAAATCATGTAATTTGAGGCTAATTCTTAATAAGGATATGTATTGCTGATTCAAAAAAAAAAAAAAAAACTCAAAGCATTTATTTCAAATAAACCAATTACAGGCACTTTTGAATTATCAAGGGATCGGTCAGTCAGAAATATGAAGCTAGTTGCCCATTCCAACGCGTAGTAGGTTCCTATGGAGAAGAACGGGCAAGAAACTCCACGGACACTCTTTTAAATCAGAATATTGTTACAAAATATTGGTTACATCATTCATGTTGTAATTATATATGTGAAAACAATGTAGAGAGACGTGCACGACAATTCTAATGATTATAATTCTGTAAAGCCATATTTTTTTCGGTCGCGAATCATATTTTAATCCCATACCCTAGAGACCTGCAAATTGTAAAAAACGTGAGAAAATTTGAATCCGCGGACTACCTTAACGCATCCCCCCCTTAACTACTTGAGCTACTTTCTCGATTTTCTAACTAGAAAATGTTTAGTTATTTTATGTTGTTTAACGTCTCTTCCTACATATTATTTATTCCTTTCTTACAGTTAATTAGTTAAACGGGCAATGTATCTTATTTCTTGACAGAAATGCAATTTTCTTTCTTCTCAAATCAATTAAATAAATTGCAACAATGTATTAGAAAATTAAGA
Source organism: Agrochola lota (assembly GCA_947364205.1). Classification (NCBI taxonomy): domain Eukaryota; kingdom Metazoa; phylum Arthropoda; class Insecta; order Lepidoptera; family Noctuidae; genus Agrochola; species Agrochola lota. The sequence goes on along the minus strand of OX376223.1, from coordinate 6,247,301 downwards.
ACCCACGTTATTAAGGGTCATAATAAGTTCTTTGTAAAGACTTTCAAGTTATTTGAAATCTCTTCCGTTGCCGACCCATTTGCTCAAATCAAATCTTTAAATTTTTAGTTTTTGCTTTAGCAATCGTGCTATAATTAAATTACTTATAAGGCAGGTTATTAGCAATAAAGACGTCTTTGCTTTAAAGCTTTTATTTTCGTACGTCTGTTGTTCGAAAAAACTGTGGGAAAAACACTTGAGGAAAGAAAATTTTCAAAAAATTGAAAGAAATACCTACTTTTGGAGAAACCGCATATAATAAGTGCATTACATCTAATGATTCATGATGATTGAATTGATAATATTTGTTTTATGAACAGGAAGAAGATACTTACTTATTCTGATATGAACATATGATTGATGTCCGCATAGCGCATAATATAAACTACAAAAAAAATACTTAGCCCATTCACACACGAGGTGACAAAAGTAAAACGAGCTACCAACGCCGCTGCCGAGATACAACCAATCGCGTTAAGGTTCGTGCAGACTAGCGCGATCTGTCTCGCGACGCGACACTAGTAATTGTTATTTCTTAGATTTTTTTTGTTAGAGTCGCGTCTGCACGACGCTTTAGCACATTTATATGGCGGGTCTGACACGACGCAACTTGTCCAAAATTAGTTTTCAGCGGCGACGCAACCATTGCAGAGTGGCAGTGCAGGTCTCTCAGTCGTTGCCCGCGCAATTTTCATAAAATTGGTATGAATGAATGAATGAATGAATGAGGAAATTACTTAAATTGATACAACTTGAGTTGCGCTATGTGAAAGTACTATTTGCATCACAGTTGACAACGCCCGTTACCAACCAGTTTAGGTAAAGTTGCCGTCACCCCGTGTGAGGATGGCTTTAGGTATAAGATACAAAGAAATCACTTCACGGCTATGACAACTGTCTGTCAAGTGCAATAGTAATCAGTAAACAATTCTATGGAAATAAATTTTGTCATGTAATAAACGATTTTCCAGGAAAGTGGAACAGTGGAAAATGCGTAGTTGTTGAAGGGCTTACTAGAAGCGCTTGATCACTAGTGCACTCAAATAAATAAAGTCAACGACAAAACAGTTTTTTAAATCTTAATAACAAGGGTTTTCATACAAATTCACGCCACCAGTTGGCGCCTCTTTGACAAGAGGTCTTCTATTTCGACAATGAATTTATAATATACTAGCGACCCGCTCCTGCTTCGCACGGTTTGTACGACTTGACAAAACATCGAGATTTCTTCTTTTCTGTACCCCTGACAAAGTCTATGCAAAATTTCATTATTATCGGTTGAGTAGTTAAGACGTGAAAGCGTAATACACAAATAAACAAACTCACTTTCGTGTTTATAATATTATTAAGTTAGGAAGATAGGATAGTTAGGATTAAGTTTTAGTAAATCTGCTTTATTTTTTATTATTAAATCTGCCTTTGCTAGCTTCTGTATCCCACATCATGAATAAATGATACCTAGTACGGAGTGTCAATAGAATAAGAGGCCGCTTAGCCGATTTTTTTTACCACTAACGTGCGGCGTACTGTTTCACCAGCCGACCAAATAAAGCCTCGTGCAGACTGGCGCGACGCGACACCGGTAATTGTTCTATCGTAATGTTTTCTTAGAAATTGTTTTTTTAGAGTCGCGTCGCGTAGGCTTTACTTGATATGTTATTTGACAACAGTACAAATTATAAATCCTTTCAGAACACAGAGGTTAGTCTACTACTGACAGTAGTTATGGGTATTCAGCACCCCGTTAGTCTGACAGTTAACCCTGGGTTGATGTGGAGGTTAGATAGGCAGTCGCTGCATGTAAAATACTGGTATTCAGCTGCATCCGGTTAGACTGGAAGCCGACCCCAACATAGTTGGGAAAAGGCTAGGCAGATGATGATCATATTAACATCTAAGTATATTAAAATAAACACTAAAATTAAGTCTATCTTTGTTTTTTATTTAAACTCAAAACCGTAAATAACATACTTGAACTTCCTTTCCGTTACGCCTACCCAAACCCCGAATAATTGCTGTTATTTTTATCACAAAACAGTCATAAATAATTCATTCAACACATGCCATATGCCACGAAAACATTAATTATAAATTTAGATTCGGCATTACTCGGTTTGGATGTGTACGGACCAGCCAAACGTGAAATTATGGGTTGTCGGGGCAAACACGACTTGTCAGTTTTATCTCCATCATATGATATAGTGTTAAGCCCCGGCCGCATCTGCGTCTATCGTGCCGAAGCTTCGTATGTTTTTCTCGCTAAAAAGTTATCGCGCTAATGCGGTGGTCACATTAGCGGCTTTATAATTTTAACGAATTATCATGCAATAATCCAAGATGGCTCTCCATTATTTTGACAGAGCGTTTACGCAGTCCGAAAACAACAGTTGAAATGACCAACGCTAGTCCGAGCGCGCCACGTAATGTTGTTGTAGTCAGTAAAACAGTGGTTGTTACATACATTGGAATGACGCTGAACCCCTTTTTTTTGGGTGGGTAATGATCAAATAACTTCTCCCGCTCTGGGCGGAGCGGGAGGGCGTGTCAGACTATTACTGACTAAAACCCACCGTGTTCCTTCAGTTGCCTGTACGTTGCCAGGGGCCATGCTATCCCTTTCGGACTTTCCCGCGTGACTTTCACCCCTGAGTTTGATTCACCAAAATGTTTTGTTTTTTTTTTAAATTGACGTGCAATCGGTTCTGATGTCCTGTTAGCAGAATAAATGATAAAATTTCTTCCTAACACGCCTCCCTCCCTCCCTCCTCTCCCTTTTTTTCTGCCCAACCCTTCGAGAAATACAGGCGTGATCGTATGTAAGTTATAATTTCAGATGAGCTGATTCTGAAAATGTTCTTTATAACCAAAACAATCAAGACACCATCATCGCCATTTTGATAGCTGTTACCTATATTACATACATATATATTATAAATCTGTAGGAATTCAAACTTCCTTTCTTACTCCACGCGTTTCTTTCGACATGCGTCGGCGGCGGTCGTCGACGGCCGCCGACACACACGATACCCCTTGGTAAGACTGGTTGTCAGACTTTTGGGTACACGTAACGTAACGACTGTCAAAGATGTACGAATGACAGCCGGGACCAACTGCGAAGCACGGAAGGGTCTCGATATACAATGAATGGTAGACGCGTCGACGTCGGCTACAGTTGCCTCTGCCCTCTGCCATTGACGCGTGCGTACGAGCACATTGAGCGCTCGGTTCCTATAAACCAAAACGAATGGTGTTGCTTACCAATAGTAGAATTTTCTATTGCCAAACTGGGCATATAAATAGATTCGTAAGCTAATTTTACCTGTGATAGCTACTTCCATATGGGATTCCTACTTAGCAAAGCTATGAGGTCTTTACTTCATTATTGGGAAAGATACCAGAGTCTTCATTTTAACCGTTAACGGTAAATTATGGGAATCGGTCAAAGTGCATCTCTAGATCCTCCAAGGAACAAAATTAATATCTTCTATCTTTGTTCATTATCTTACCAGTAAACCACGGAAGTGTTAAATATAGTATTTCCGATATGCATAAAAGAAAGATAGATTCTCAATCAAAAGATACTCAATCTTTTTATTAGATTTACTTACATTATGATTTAACGAAAGTAGTTAAATACAAGCTTATCTTTTGATGGCAACTGTCGATAGCTACTAGATAAATGATTAACATAATTAGAATAATTAAATAAAACTATCAATAATCGGAATCAATCTTGATATCTGATCATATTAATTAAAATAATTCTAGAAAATTATCTTTAAGTCCATTAACTTAACAAGTTAAGATTTAATTAGATAAATAGCAAATGTTATCACATAAATGCTACCCATATCTATATATATATACTTATTAATATAATCCTAACTAATAATGAAAGTGAGTTTGTTAGTTTGTTTGTTACGCTTTCGCGCTAAAACGGCTGAACGGATTTGGATGAAAATTGGCACCTGGATAGACCATGACCTGGATTAAGACATTAGATACTTTTTTCTCGGTATTACGTTCCCGTGGGAGAATTTCCGTTAATACTATAAATGCGAAAGTACTTAATCTGTTTGTCTGTCTGTTACCGTTTTATGGCTGAACCACTGAACCGATCTTTATGGAATTTGACAGATAGGAAGCCTGAGACCTGGAGCAGAAGATAGGTTACTTTTTATCCTAGATACTAGTGCAAAAAAAAAACAGTTGTGCAAGTCACACGTGGTAGTAGTGAAACCTTCAAAAATAAGCATTCAATAACGCTTTTCGGCGTGCACGAAACTCACGAACACTTTCCGTCGAACTTTTGCTGTCTTTTTAATCTTGTTTTCCCTTTTTTTTTTCGATAATCGCGACAATATTCTGCATTCGTTTTCGGCATATTTGAAGAATTTTGTTATAAAAACGATGAAGAATTTTACTATAAAAATGATGAAAAAACTCTACAAACTTATAATACATACACGTATACAAAACACCACGGTTGTTGTGATGCATTTTCTCAAGCTTTGTACTACGCATGCGCGCACAAACACGTATTAACAAACGTACAACGCTGAGGCCCAAGCAAACTCCCACTATGCATTGGTAAACACGAGTGGAGGGGGTACGAAAGCAGATCACAAAGAGAACCACGAATATAAGAATCACTGTATAAAGGCTTGTGCAGACCAGCGCGACTTGTCGCGCGACGCGACTCAAACAATGCAATTTCTAAGAAAACTGTACTGTACAACAATAACCGGCGTCGCGCTGGTCTGCACAAGCCTTAATGCTTTCTATCTCATTTTCTCCCACGTTAAATATTATGAATTTATGTGTCTGTCTCTTTTTACTGTCGCTTTTTCGTTTCATCGACTTTCAAATCACAACGAGCCTAAAGAAGTTTTCACTTCAAAAAACGAAATACTTACACACAGACGAAACGGCGGAAACTTCTCATCAAATTTCGATACATTTATCAATTTATCGGAGGTATCACTGGGCTATCGTAATGTCCCTACATAGAACATAAATATATTACGGTAGATTGGACCCTACCCAACCCTAAATTAATAGGCCCCTATCAATTGAGCGTTAAAATATGCAAATAAAATTGTCGAAAATAGCCCCACGCTGACGGTATGACACGTTGTAGGAACACCACGATTTATGACACTTTTATTATTTTTTATGTGACGGTCAAATTATTTCGGAAGTTTTTAAATAGAAGATACCTAACCAAGGTTACAATTTTCCAGCAATAACTACGCTCTAAAATAACTACGCTGAACTACCTTTTGGAAGGGGCGACTAGAATCAATTTTATTTTTTTTGTAAATTTTGACGTTCAAAAGTGCCTTTCATGTGCTTTGAAATAAATTATTTGACTTTGACTAAACATAGACAATGAGGTGATTAAAGAACTACAGTCCGAACCACTACTCAAGTCCGATTGCCACGGCGTTAGTGTCTATGTCATTGCATCAAACTGCATTACAAAAAAATGTAGATCCACAATTTTTCGCCTGACTTCAGTAGTGGCGCGGATTCTATTTGAGGGATCCGTCACCGGACCAGTCAGCATCGAACCCGACAAAGATAATTGATTTTCATCATTATTTCAGCAGAACGATGTTCACTGCTGGGCTCAGGCCTCCTCCAAGCGTCGTCACATCGACCGATTCTGTGATCCTCGCATTCAGCAGAAGGCCATGCATCCAAAGTTTCTCATTTATTTTAAAAGAATAACTCCCTCATGTTTTTATTCCCATCAGTTTTCAAATCATACCATCTTAAAAAGCCATAAGCAATTTACCTAAACACAAACAGCGAACATTACACCGTTTATTCTCACATAAAGGCCCTCAAGTTTCACAGTAGCTAATCTTAACACAATTCGTCGCAAAATTGTCGAAAACTCATTGTCTTCCTACTTCGTAATCCTATACTGAAGCGCTCGGCCAATTAGCGCCCGGGAAACTTGCTATCCAGTTACTGAGTTTTTGTGTCAAATGAGATGGAAAGCTACGTTGGAATAAATACTTTACAGAAGCGCGAAACTCTCGACTTGAACGTATTCTAAATGTGGGAATAAAAAAATCAATCTGCCTAGCGTGTTCCTATGTTGGGGTCGGGTTCCCCAGTCTAACCGGATGAAGCTGAAAACCAGTATTTAAATGGAGCGACTGCCTATCTGACCTCCACAACCCAGTAACTGGATAATACGATACCCCTTGTTGTAAAACTGGGTGTCATACTTTCGGGTTTGTAACTACCCGTAACGACTGTCAAAGATCTACGAATGACAGCCGGGACCAACGGATTAACGTGATTTTCCGAGGCACTGTGGGGAGGGGTAAGAAACGTTTAATACAAGTCAGGATTGTGTGGAGGCTAGCAGCGAAATTTACGCGCTTGTTGGATCATCGCCATAATTGACAACCCTCTTTTTTTGGGGCGAACGCCGATCCTCGCGGGCAGTTGTGATAATTTCGGCAGGAAAGTGCAGGAGTTTCCCTTCTGTAATGTTTTCTTATTCTATGACGCTGTAAACCTATATAGCTTTATACCACAACAGTATTGGGTGACGTCGAGGAAATTTAATTTAAAATACATTGTTATTTGTTAGCGGACGCTTAGGATACTTTCCTGTATCTGTTTGACTATTGCGTTATAGTTGAGGAGTCTTTGATCTGAATGGCTGGAGGTGGAAATTGGATGGTGCAACTTCCGAAAACTTGAACAGTAATGTATTTTCAGAATTTTACGTTAAAAATTTAAATATACGTTCCTTGCCATTGGTTTAGTAGGGTACTAGGTACTTACCTCAAATTACTATTCAATCCGTCTAAATTTTTCATACGTATGTTGGGGTCGGCTTCCAGTCTCAGAATACTGGTATTCTACTTGGAGTGACTGGATACCTGACCTCCACAACCCAGTTTCTGGGGAACACGATACCCCTTGGTAAGACTTGTGGGATTCTGACTACCCGTAACGACTGCCAAAGATCTATGAATGTCATCCGGGACCAGCAGCTTCACGTGATTTCCGAGGCACCTCAAATTACTATTGCTGTAACAGTATTTACAAACTGTTCATATCCCGTCGTCTTTGACCCTTTTCACCACGTAGACATCACGTTAAGCATTGGGTTACTGACCGCAATTTAGTATCAATGATAAGCGAATGTAAACACATAATTATGTCGTAAACTGGACACATATTCTCGTAATGAAGTCACCTTTAACTCCACACACGACGACAAAGAAGTATTTAATGTACTTATCGTCGATTGCAGTAAAAGTGTAAATAAGACCGGCGAGGTAGAAAGAATTCCAATAAATTATCGATAGTATTATCAGAACAATGATAAGGATGTACTTAGGTATCGATCAATCATGGAGTATCGATTGTTGCTCAATGCAAACAATTGATTGTTTGCAGACGGAACGGCACCGGCTTATCGCTGTCCTACTGTTATGAAATGTTTTGTTTTCATGAAGTGTGCTATGTCTGGAGTAAGACTAAGTCCATGAGCTGGAATAACATGTCTGTTGTGACCTGTGAAAGATAAATATGAGACTGATTGTTACGAGTTTTGCTACAGACATCTTACAACGTTACATACTAATACGATGGGTTTCCTTGATCAAGCATTTTGTAACGGTGTTCAATTTAAAAAAAAACAAAGTGAATTTATCCATCTACTGGCGTTGGAAGGCCTCCCAAAAGGTGGACTGGTGACCTTGGGAAGGCCGCAGGAATCCGCTGGATGCGGGAAGCACAGAATCGGTCGAAGTGGCAGTGCTTGGGGAACCCTACATCCTGCAGTGGACGTCTTTCGGCTGAAATGATGATGATGATGACTTTTCTACTTACATCTACCATAACAGTTTTTTTTTAACCCAATGCGATATATGCGCCTATCCTTACTTTGTCGATACTAAAATGTATAATTATTATTATAAACAATACTTTCCAACAATAAGAAAGACGCTATTGGACGATTTCTTAATTGTATAGTTATTTAGCGGTTTAAGTTATATTTAAATTACTTAATAGCTAATAGGCTAGATCAGGGATTACCAATTAGTTTTATTTAGTCCATATAAAAAAATAATATGATTCGCGGCCCGTGTGGAAGACGTTACTTACTAGCAACCAAGATTAAAAGATGTTCAAGGACCTTGCGTATTTTGTATTTTTTTTAAATCGATCATTTCGATCTGTATAGTACCTACCTAGCTCTATTACTCCCGAAAACATTTGCAGCTTCATGCGGCTTGCGTCTCGCGTCGTCCGTTGTCGACGACAGAAAATACAAAGCGTGGGCTTAATTAAATTACTCAAAAAATATTGACTAGGTTTTTGTTATAAATTTAACTGTTTACTTAAAGTCCACACAAAATGTGTCGAAAAAAAAAATAGGCGGAGTCAAATTCTGTCATTAAAACTGGTACTTATTATTTTTTGTTCTTGGTTAAATCGCCTTCCATGAATTTAGATTAAAGTACCTGTATTATTTATCTCATCATCTCATTGTATTGGTATTACCAGCTGATCCCCACATTGGAAAAGTGTTTCTATTGTTTGAAATGTTTGTATGCCGTAAGATTAAAGGACCATTTATAAAAATTACATCTTATCTGTTTACATTATGATTATAAGCAAATAAATGATTTCTATTTCTATCACTTATCGGAACATTATCCTCCCCTCACTTTTTCCAATTAATTTCGGGTTGTTTCACCACGACATCAAGATACTCTTCTATATATACCAACTGTAAGTATCCATATCAGTCTTCAACTTAGTATTGATGCACACCTGTCTGGTCATAACATATTTTTTCATGATGGATCAAGGTCCTCAAAAATCTGAAATTGAAATATAGTAAAATAACTTGAGAAAAGAACTGAAAAAATCTTTTTACAAAAAAAAATTACCAGCTTCCAAAAAAAAACACTACAAAGAGAAAATTAACTTTAATTTCGAAAGTTGGTGTCTTTGGTTTTGTATTTTCGTTTTTGGACCTGGAAATTGAAAAGGAATTTTCAAAACCGGTTCACAATTGACGAAAATATCGACGGACATACTTACTTAAAAAAAAAACATACAGATGAACATAGTACCTCCTCGGTTTTGGAAGTCGGTTAAAACAGTAAAACCTGTGCTACTTAAAAGTCGCACTTATCTCCGTTTTCCGCCGACCGAAGCACAAATAATTGGATGTTGGCAGGATGAACGCATTTACATATGAAATACCTCCCGGTAGGTAGACATTTATGTTTGTACTGTAGGTATGTTTCATGAATTAGCATCACGGGCCAACGACACGTAATTACTTGCGCAGGCGTTTCAATACAGCTTAATGAATGAAAGAGTTCGTATTTATTTACAAAACAGGTACTTAGATTTTTTGGTTGCCTAAATAAAGTCATAAATACCTGTTTTCACTAACACTAGTTGATGTTTAGATGTAGGTAACGCCTAAATAATTTTGCTCGGTAAAAATATTTAGGCAATAGTTTAAACGACGCCTAGTGTTTGTGAAATCGGGCATAAGGAGCCCCTGTGTAAGTTATGAACGTAGAGAACAGAACCCTTGGCGGGAGGAAACGCCGGGGTGTCACCACTGTGTGGATCGCCCGGAGGACACGGTGGAGCATACGGTGGAGGTCTGCCCTGCTTGGGCGGAGCACCGCCGTGTCCTCACGGAGGCGATCGGCGGCGGCGATCTCTTGCGTCCGGCCATGGTTCGGAGCGAGAGTGCATGGGAGGTCGTCACCTCCTTCTGCGAAGCAGTTATGCTCGCGAAGGAGGAGGCGGAGCGCGCGAGGGAGATGCAAGCTGCACGCCCTCGCGCCCCTAGTCGCCGCAGGAGACGCCCCGGGCGTCGGGAGTCACGAGCCGACTTCCGGCCACCGTAGGCGCGGGCTTGCGGACGGTGAGCAATGGTAGCTCGCCGACCGATTAGGACCAGGCCCGGGTCGACGGCGCGTTGTGTTCCACGCGCGCCTCAAAGACATGTCAGCACCAACTGACGGGGTCCGTAAGGACCAATGCCTGCTGGGGTTGCGGGTTTGTCCGAAAGGGATATCGCGGCCCCGGCACACGGGCAACGGAAGGAACACGGGTGAGTTTTAGTCTGTAAAAGTCTGACACGCCTTTTCGCTGCCACAATTTCGACGCTTATTTCCTACACTCACAATATTATTTTTTACAATAACTTTACCAATTTTACGGAACCATATAACTGTTTCAATTCCTCCTACAGTTCTTATTTCTGGGGGAAAAACAAAAATCATTTCTTTACAAAATATGTTGATTGGCCGACACAAGTAGGATATATTAACCTGGATTTCTTCTTATATGGTCCTTCTCTCCTCATAAGGAGTTATAAAACGAGCATCCAATCGCGCAATGTTGTCATTTTCGCTCAAAAACATGACAGTTGCCACGTTGAGGTTTCCGCAAAAAAGGAAAAACGAGGACTATAAGGAATAAGTAAGTGTAATTAATGGCTTATTTTAGACTAAAATGGACAGAACTGCGTTCAGGTTTAACTAGACTTAGGTAGGACATTCACGTTCGTCGTAAAACCATTAATAAGTAATTGCAATGTAACGCTTATCTCGGTATTGTAAGGTATACATTAGAATAATTGAATGAGTTTGATAAAACTTTCGGCAATCATTATAATGTATATTTTATCCTTTATCACAATGAAATAAGAGTTACATTGCAATGCCTTACCTAATAATGGTTTTATGTCATTAAAATTTGATCGTGAATGTGTCTCTTTAGGACCAGTGTCCCAGGGACCTAACAATCATCTACAGTAAACTAGAGCATATTCTCTTAGGCAAAACTTAAAGGAGTTTTAAATTGTGAAACACAAAAAAAATATCCAAAAGACATATTCGCGACCAAGGAAAAAGTTTCGTAAAGTCGCATCACAAGCAAAAATCGCCTTTATTTCTTGAGTGATAAGGATTTGTTTAATTAAAAACGATGCAAATGCAGCACGAGTTCGGTTTCTGAGTCATTATTTCTTTGAAGTTGTTAACTGTTTTCTTACCGTTTTGCGAGACAGTAAAGATTTAATTAAAGACTAGAAACGAACTAAAAACATTTAAAAAACTAGCTCCAAATTAATGGCAGCAGAGTTCATTATATTATTTTTTAAAGGCTTGTGCAGACCAGCGCGACTTGTCGCGCGACGCGACACGAACAATACAATTTCTAAGAAAACTTCACAGTATAACAATGACCGGTGTCGCGTCGCGCGACAAGTCGCGCTGGTCTGCACAAGCCTTAAAACTAACTGAAACCATAAACTGCTTTCTGCAGATTATTATTAGTACCTGGTCGACCGAGCTCGAGCCCGAAAGTCTGACACCGGTCTTACCAAGAGGTATAGTATTACCCAGGTACTGGGTTGTCGAAGTCAGATAGGCAGTCGCTCCATGTAAAATACTGTATTCAAATGCATCCGGTTAGACTGGAAGCCGACACCAAAATAGTTGGGAAAAGGCTAGGTAGATTGATTGATTTATAAAACAATAATAAGATTACTTATAAAAAAACTCCGTTGCAGTCCGGAATCTGGATTTGTGTCCGATTGATGGCCATAGGCTCGCTCCTTATTACATGCGACTTAAAGCTTAAACATAACTGGCGAATTGTGGGTGTACACTGTACTATAGGTACACCTCTGCCTAATTACAGGCGTAAAGTTATGTGTTACTAATTAGAAAGTTTTATAAAGTCTATTCTGTCTTCGAAACAGTATCCTTCAAGATCGAATACGGCAGTAATTGTCTCTCACGAAGACACCGCTAAACGAAACAGAAAGGACTCTCAAGTAGGCAGGACCTCACGAGCCTCCTTAGAATAATTTTCTCGTCTTTCCACAAACCTCGTCTTCGCTTACCTATTATTACCTAATTAAATGCAAACGGAATGCCAATCAACTCACGACCCCGTCAGATATAAAAATAAACACGATTTGATATTCTGACAGTGCATCCGACCAACAAGGTACGAACGTGATTAGTTACATGGGTAACGAACAGATTACAAACGTATCAGTAGATAAAATAACGCTTATGATATAAAACATGATTGCGTTGTATGAAATCATGTTTAATAATAAACAAGGTGGACTAAAATTAAATAAAGCTTTTGCTAACTATTCTTTCGGCAAATCACTCTATAATGCCGAAGCCTTCTATGATTTGATAACTGATAAGCACGCTGAATCCATATCATTATTCACATATAAAATACCTCTTTCTGTTGACATTACCATCGTTTGCCATGCTCCTAAATAATTTCACAGAACCGTAGAAAGAGTTGCATAACAAATATGCAGCTCCTGGAACTAAGAAACCAACGTCTTATTCATTCATAAGGACCAGAAAACTTGGTCCTTCTATCCTCGTCAACAAAAATCTTAGCGATGATGTCACATTTTAAAACACAGCAACATCCTTGACGCTTCTAGAACGCACCTATTTACCAATTTAAATGCACTCGTAATTAATTAAATGAGATTGTAAGTAAATCCATTACAGACAATCAGTTGAATGAAAGATCAATAAAAAGAGACCGAATAAAAAACATGTGGAAAAAGTTTTGTTAATGAACATGCCACGTCGTACATTACGGACGAACAGCTTGACGGTTTAATTATTATTTAATTTATATCTGTACTCGGCTACACATAGTGATGCTGAAAGAGACATTTTATTGCCAGATTGCGTCTTTCGTTTATTTGTATCGCTCGTGCCCTTTAATAGTCGTTCATTGGTTTAAGTTAATAACTTCACTATCCTATTTTGTTTTTCTTTTGGATGTTAAAACACGTTGATAACTGTCTTTAGGAAGATTCATTGCACTTTGTAAAACACTCGTGCAGCAATTTTTATAAATCATCAATATTAATCAATGTTCTTGAAGAATCCGAGCATTAAAATATTAAATTCATGGAAACTAATTGCAGATTATATCTGATTCATTCGTAAAAAATATTGATTTTGCATTTTAAGTGGTTGATTACAATTCAAATATTTAAACAACGAATCCAGAAGAAATATGTCCATTGCGCCGACGCACTGTGGTTCGAAAAAAGGCTCTCGACGAAATAGCAGCTTAAATGTTAAAGTGTCGGTTGTTTGCTTAAAATGGCTAATAATAGCCAATATTATGCATAAATATATCATAGGATACAATCAGGTAGGCAAATCAACAACTCATATTTTTTTTGCAAAAATTTTTTGGAGTTAATGCTTATATCTCCGGAACGGAGAGAATAACTATTATATCCTTGCATACGGTGATGTAACTATGTATTATTTTTTTGATTTTTTGACGTACTTGATTTTTTCGTTTCATTATATGACATATGTCAAAAAATCATAACTAAATAGTTACATCACCGTGTGCAAGGATATAACGGTTATTTTCTCATTTTCGAAGATTATTAGCATTAGCTCCATACATTTTATTTGCAAAAAAATAAGTTGCCAATTAGCCTACCTGATTGTATCTTATGATCAGTGATCGGAGTAGGTAGATTGATTTTTAGTACTTGTATCATAAATGCACACAGAAAGAATAACATGGATAAGCCATTTTTCCGGAAAGTAATTCCGGTATTTCCGGATTCAATTAAATATTGTTAATGTTGGTAGTGATATTATTACTACTCAATTCAAAATTTAAAGGAAGGTATCAAAACTAAATTAATTCATTATTTATCTGTTGAATAATAAAAAAAAATAAAGAATAAAATTGCTCATTTTATTACAATTCCTACCTTTTTTTTGAGGATGGCAAATCATCAAATGACTCCTTCCACTTTGGCAGAATACAATTCCTACATAAGTTCCGGTTTTTTTTTAATAATCCACCAATTCCGGAGGAATGTCCATAGTAATATATACGTTTCGGATCAATGACCCCAGTTCAATCTACCTACTCCGATCACTGCTTATGATATATTTATGCATAATATTGGCTATTAGAAGCCATTTTAAGCAAAAGCCGACACTTTAAAATTTAAGCTCCTATTTCTTCGAGAGCCTTTTTTCGATCCACAGTGCGGCGCCATTTATTGGTCTTTTATTTTCACCATATTAGCAAGACCAAAAATGTTAACGTTAAAGAAGTTTCCGATACGGACAAATGACATCGATTTATTCGCGATAACTTTTTTAATGCACTGATGCTGATCTGATTCTTTGTTATCCGTTTTAAGGTCTAAAGAATCTCTACAACAAATCCAAGTAAATACTGATGGTTGGTTTGGTAAGTTTAAGCTCTCTTGAAACGATCAAAAGACAAATATTTTAAAACATAACTATTAGTAATTCACTCAATTTCTCATTCTGCAGGTATATATTAAAAATAAGCTTGAACGGATTGTAAAAAAAAAGTGGCTTTTGGTCAACGTAATTTTTTATACAATAACTATAAGAATTTCAAATAAACTATTAATTATGAGATTATCGATAAGCCACAGGCAGAAGATACGGTATCTGTTTTGGAAGATGTTACCTCACATTGACATAATAATTAAATTAATAAACCATAACCGATCGCTGCTAGAAAAAATAATAATGATTGATGATGAATCTCCAATTTTAATAACATGAGTATTTTGTATTTTGGTATTAATAGTTTATTTAAAGAATAGATTAGCTGTGTCTTGTAGAAAATGTGGTATCCGAACGATTGTTTGTAAATGAAGACCACATACCAGTTGAAAGTGGGACAGAAATAAAATTGTATACGATACGATATGTCAACAAAGAGAAGCGTTGAAGGCAGAATGCGTGGCCCCATGACAAGTAGGGCTCCCAAGAGCGTAGGTAGACGCGATTATGAACTCAACCGATGAAATATTGTGGCGGGAGAATGAATATTGCAAAACAGAAAAGTCTGAAGAGAAAATACGAAGCCTTCTCCAATTTGTACTGTATTTTGAACATGTAAAAGACTCTAAGGACCAAAGCGATGTAAAAAAGAAGAAAAAATATTAATGGTTATTTGAATCCGCAGATTTTTCAATAATGCTATGATTGCTGAATACTCAATGGGCACCAATGAAAGAGACGAAGCAAACACGAAAGCTATTGAAAAAGAATTTATTCTCGAAATGAGATATGAACTGTAAACATGAGAAAAGATACCATTTGACTGTAACTTGCTGTGATATACGAGTCTCGTTAATTCATTAATATGTTTTGCAAGTTTACGAAGCAAAGTTAGATTGGTATCTGAAAGGAGCGGAAATTAAATGTCACACGTGTATTTGTATATATGCACCTTACATCAATATGTTTTAAGATAATATTCTACAATGCTCTATTTAATAAAGTTAAATTAAATGTCTTACTGGGCGAAAAACAAACCTGGTTTGAAAGTACAGATTGCAAAATAGCATATAATTTTCAATACACGAACGCAATTAAGGTGCTCATTAAATCATTCCTCCAAGTGTTTAACTGGGGAAATTACGAAAATTATACAATTCTTTCCAAGTTTCTTACCATTCTCCACTGCAATATGTAGTTTGAAAGTAGCCTAAAGTTGCAAAAATGTTCGATCCAATCTTTTCTCGAAACGCGTATCTTGGTCCCTTTCAACTCCGCGAGTGCAATGACCAACACCACCGGTTTTATTAGCTAATTATCAGTCTTCGAAAATATCTTAATTATGGGACTCGACACTTATATCTGAGGCTTCACTTTCACTCGCTCTGATTTCCAACCAGAGCAATACCCTTAATTCATTATTGACACGGACATCAACTTTAATAAGACAAATTACAAAAGTTGAATTTTAGCACAAGTTGCTGAAGTAATTAGAACTCTTTTCTGTTAATCCCACAGAAAACGCGAAGTTTTAATATCAACGTCTAGTTCCCATCAAATAATGTTAATAATAACGGGCGAAGTGGAATCGTGAACAGTCAGACGTCCTTGAGGCCCGACCTTCCCAGAACTTATTCAGAAAATAAAACTAAAAGTAGAGAGCCCCAAGCTGATAGACGGGCTCTGTTGCCTCTGATCCCAAACTAGTTTAACAATTTATCGCTTCTGTACGATCTGCGTGCCGGGGTGGAATTATGTATCTAATTACTTGAGTGGAAGATTCCATTTTAGCGTGAAGGATATAATTTGGGTCAAGCAGTCTCATCCTCACCAAAAATTAAATTTGAAATCTTAAACACAGGTCTATATGGTTCCTGCTGGGGTTGCGGGTTTGTCCGAAAGGGATATCGCGGCCCCGGCACACAGGCAACGGAAGGAACACGGGTGGGTTTTAGTCAGTAAAAGTCTGACACACCCTCGCTCTGCCCAGAGCGGGAGAAGTCATTTGATGATTTCCCATCCTCAAAAAAAAAAAAGGTCTATATGGTTCGAAAAGAAAGCCTCATGATGGATGAACGAGTGAGGATATAATAACTGTCTGTGCGAAAGCTGACGGCTCGTGTAGTAAAATAATGGATGAAATTGAAATATTGGCCGCAGGGGCTTCGCGAAATAACGCTTCATGAAATGAAATTAGTTCAGTACTCTTAGACTTCAAGATTCAAAGCAAATATTCCAAAATAGGATTATTGTACCTATTATCACAATTTTTTAAATATTTTGGAAGTTATCATCAGTCGACTTTCTATCTAAAATGATTAATCGATTACACCTTTCAACTTTTAAATGTAATCGAGCTTCATCCATCTTTATGTAGCATTCAATTTTACGAGTTCACGTCTTCTTTTATATGTAGTTGGTAGTTACTGACATGTTGTTTGATATTCACATCTGGAAAAGTATTATTATCATTGATACGTGTTGTCCACATTGTATCTATGAGATCATCTTTCACGGTGCTATTGTGGACTGTGATTGTGTCGCATCGTTATCGATGCGCTCGATACTGCCGCTGCACCACCGAGTGCCACACGCCAGATAACGGTCTCGTTTCGTAGCGTAAATAAATTGTACAATCTCGGTTTATTATATTACCGAACAGGCTTCGCAAGGGCCATGCACCCACACGAGCGTATCGCGCGTTCGTCAAATCACGACCTCAAACGAAATCCCGCGTAAAAACGAGAAGAAATTTCATACAAAAGGTGGGTTTCGAGTCACGATAGTCCCATCGAGCTATCGTCGGATTTGTTGGGTGCAGTGTTCGGAACTGTCGCGCGGGAAGGGAGGGGGGAGGGCTACCGCGCGGCAACACCGGGCCGCGCCGCGCCGGCCGCACCGCGTGCGTCGCCCGGCCAGCGCCAGTCTACCAATCGCTAAGCGCAAGGACGGACGCGCGTTTCGGTGGTGCAACTCTTAGACGAGTGTTTAATAACTTGTGACAAAACTTAGTGCACGCCGATTACGAGCTGATCGGATTATCTGCAGTGTTTGTGACGTTCGACTACGATGAATGTGTGTTTCTAGTGCCGGAACTTTTTACTTAGTAAAAAAGTAGTGTGTAAACCGAGCCGATGGTCCTCTTGAATAGTAACATGAAAATTAATGGTAAATAAAGTCTTCCAATACATTTTTGCATGTGTTCTTATGGATATGTTCACTGTTACTGTTGGTATGCTGTTATTCACCTGGATGATCTGATAATCTTGGCTTGCACGACGCACGACCCATTCGTACACACATTACGTGGTGGCAGCACACGGGAGATCTGGCACGGGATAAAGGATTCGGAGAGGAGCCAGGGTTTATTTATTAAAATATTCAAATGAGCGCAGCGATATTCCACCCGGACCACCAAAACGGCCAAAACAATGGCGGACCTTGTGTCTGTCAGGCGACATTGACTCTCCGAATGTAAATTTGAGTTAGCGCGAACAATCGAACCTAGTGAGTTGAGTTTAGAAGTCAATATATGAATAAAAGCTAGTGTGTGTGACCGTGGTGCGCCTACGGGACCAGCCGCTGTGGGTGGACGGCATAGTTCGGAACCGCCTAGAACGACAGTGGGTGTTTGAATGGAGCCAGTTAATAATAATGGTGAGATTTAATCACCGCCATAGAGGTTACACAACAAAGCTATAAGCATGCCCATGGCTCGATTTGTAGATGAAAAGCCCTTTATAACATGTTCTGAATAGTCACTAACAAAGCTTTCGACAGAGTAGCAAATTTTGGCTTGTAGTTTACATAGGTACTAATCATTAATCCGAATATTATGTTTACTTGATATAATGTACATTGATCAATATCAGTATACGTCTGTAATAGTCTGTTATATCTGCGAAAAGCGAACAATAAATTAATTTATCCTTGTGACACGTAGCATTAATAAAGCTATAAAACGTCAGACGTTGAATAGATCAAGAATCCTTACAATCTCCAACATCCTGTTGCTGATGGCGAGGGACATACATTTTGCACATGTTACGGAATAGACCTCAGATGTCGACTGACAAAAAACAGACTCCGTTCCGCACATGTGTGCACCCAAATTCAGGCCAAAGAGACTCACACGACAGCCAAACGTACCTACCTTAATGGAATGGAAGCTTCAAAAATAAAAACAACTCTAATGGTAAACAAACCGAATGACGCGTACGCAGCGGAATCAAAACAAAGGGGAGAAAGAAATTTAATTAAAGAATGAATTAACCAAGGTAACATGTTATTACCGTATGCATCTGCCCGTAAATGATGAATACGTTCGTTGAGAAAATAACAAAAAAGCTAAAGAGAAACCTACGCGGGCGAGGGTGGCACGTGGGCAGGCAGATGTGCAAGCGCATCCCAAAGCCGCTCTGCGATACAAACGACTCTTTATCTCACAATCTCGCCGACTTTGCGTACAGTTGCTGAGATTTAAGATCCATTATTCTGCAGTTAATACTTTTAAGGGCCTCGATATAATCTCACAAAAGAAACTGTCATGGGTCACGTTTCTCCAGCTAAAAGAACTTGACACTAACCAAAAAATACGATAAGTATCTTCAAAAATAATATTGTTGGTGCAGAAGCTTTACGTGAAGTAATGGGTGTCTAAGTTCCAAAGAGGTCAAGTCCGGCTCGTAGGACCGAGTTTTTCCATCGATTATGATCGCCTGTATCTCGTAGACGGTCCTCGCCTTTTACGGCAACCTGCGCTCACACCGACTTAGTACTGACAACTGTGGGATAGTCGACATCAGTATCTGAGATAACTATCGACTCTCTAGGTGTTTTCATAATTTCTCTATCCTTACTCGAGGTGCGGCTATTGAGAATATCGACTATGACCGCTTGAAGAAGATAGCCTTTGATATTATAGTCCAAGATTGGAAAGCTCATAATTCACGGTGTCACGTAGTGCATACTGGGACTTGAAAATGCTTGGTCATTAAAGTTTTGCCTTACACAGAGAAAATCAAAATAGTGTTTCGTTCTGTTACAATCCTTTGTAAAAAAGTGTCAGTAAGTCGTTATGGTAGTGTTAAGCAAAGAAAGTGAGAACAAAAGTCTTTAGTCGAAAGCAATATTACTGTTGCTCATAATAACACGTTTCTTGAAAAAGAAAACAAGCAAAGCAATAAAGTATAACAATTTTACGCATCAGTGGAACATAGCAACGAGCTTGAACATAGTTTGTAAGTGGTAAAATGTAATACAATACATACTTCCATTTGTTACTATATTGGCTGTAACTTGGTATGGCAAACACATTGTTAACTTAAACAGTTCTTAGGTAAAACATATCGAGTAAACTCAACTCAGAATAATGACTGAGAACGTTTTAGGAATATTAATGTGTAAGCAGAAAATTATAACAGATGCCGTCTGTCTTTGAACATATTTTGGCTTGAAGAAATAATATGTTACTCTTAAAACAAGCTTCGTAAGTAATTATGTTGGGCATGTTACTGAAGATAGAATCTGCTTTGAATAAATTAACTACGCAAAAATATAGACATATATTTTTCGGCACATCATGTTTCTAGCAAGATAATATAGATGCTAATTAAATATACCTCATGAATGAAGCATTCAAATAAGTCAAACGCGATGCACGAATCATCCTACTACATTTAATTTAGAGGACTGATTAAAGTACCAGACATTGACAAATTAAAAGTAGCTGGAGCTAACAACTTACATGATGATGAATCTGTATTGCTTATAAAACAGAACTTAAACACAGCTAAATCAACAACTGAAACAAATGCATTCGTTAATCAAAACAACACAATAAAGATGTACTCTTTCAATAGCGGGCACGTTCCCGCCACCTGCCCCGACAGCTGTACGAATTTACATCTGACGGTGAAAAATTACTCCCCTGACTACACCCCGCAAGTGAACAGATGTTTTAAAATCATGGTGTGCAAACCACACGGAAATTTTATTTGGGAATTTCACTAGAATTAAACACTTGTAGGTAAATGTAGACTGAAGCGGGGCAACTCGTTTTTATAATTGCAATAATTGACGGTAGTTTCAGAATTGATCGCGGTATCGGTATTAGAGATGATTTAGAAAGTGCAGAAAGTTGATACGAATAAATGGTATCAAATTGTTATGATGAAATTATAATAACTGTTGAAAGCAGGTTGGATGATAAAAATACAAAAAAAAAAAAATCGTTTCGTATTAAATGCTTGAGAAATTGTATTAAAGTTTCATCTTTTATCAAAGAAAGAACATTAAAACCATCACAAAGGTAAAATTCGCAATAAGCTTTCAAGACTTGCGAACAAGAAAAAAGTATCGTAAAAACTTGATAAGAAAATAAAAATTAATAAATTCCGACCTCAGAAAGGCCTCTGACAACGTTAAGCTTCTTCATTACAGTATCTAACAGAGTTTTCATTCTAACATAATTTACTTCAAGAATCTTGACGAATTCATTTATAAAATTAATTCCTTGAAACGCACCCAAAGAATGGACCTCTTAACTGAAATTGCCAAAGACGAGCCGAGTCTAATATAATTAATCTCATCCCACCTTTAATCCTCTATTTCGTGCCTGATGTTATTGAGACAAGGTTGCTTTCATGTTCAAAGACCTTTTGTATCGTAACCTTACGTACCCAAATCAAGCTCGTTCATATGACTGCCACTTTTGTTTTCATTTGCATGTGTGTTACTTAATTCAATGAACATGTTTTTGCCTATGATATAGAATCCAAACATACTATATTCGGCCTACGTAAAACACCCACATTAACGCAACTAAACGACGTATCTATTCAGTGGAAGTGGTATCACATCCCCGCCGGTGCGTCTGGAAAGGAAATTGAGCTGAAAATAAATCGCCCTTACAACGAACTTATACTAAAATAGTCGAACATTCGACGGCTTCCATTTCTCCGCCACCATTACCATATCCTGTGCAGCGATGTGTTGGGCTGAGTGCGCGTGCCCATAACACTAAGTTTTGAATATTTTTATATCCTAGAAAAGTGCTTTTAGAATTGAACCCTTAAAAATATATAAACTGAATCCCAAAAGAGTTTTGCCTTTGCATGTCATCATGTCTTCAGTCGAACATACCTGAAATTGGACCATATTGACTTTTACATATATGCTGCATGCTGGAACTTACGACCCCTCCATACTAAGGTATTATGTAATAACTGTTAATTATGGCGCGGAAGGTAATTTACTTCACGCCAAAGCATTACAATATTGCTATTATATAGCATGACTCGAACATTGTGGCTTGACGAGGGGCGGTCCCGGTGACATTACATCGTTAATCACTCTCATTCTTCATAAAGAAAATTTTGATTTTCAATTTGAATGGCCCACAGTGATTACCAAATCCAATACTTGTTGATAAATGACATTGGTTAATCAAAATTCTTTGACGTGACAGGCTTTCTTTTACTGAAACAAGTTTGTTAATAGATGGATTTAATGTTAAGAGAGTAAATGATTAGCAGAGCTTCACTTAAGAATATGCCTACATCTGCATGTTCATCGATATAACGGTGCATAATGTCTTGTTTATTCAATAAACTGTCTATTTGTGGAAACATATTGACATTTACATCCTTGGAAATCCCAACCATCTGAGATAACCCATTATTTCTTAGTTTATTCTCGTCTACTTACACTTCTATCTCCTTTGCCCTTTAAATTGAAATATGGTTAAAGGTCCGGATGTGAGCTTTTTCATTTGTTACTTTCCCATAGGGTTGTGCTTTTTATCATCCTGTTTGAATAGAATGAGGTTGGATTTGGTATTAGCTACAGATGTTCGTTTTTTAATTTCCTCTGTTTTTGTTTTGACTCTTTGGGGTGGCTTTTTGTGTCCTTGTCATTTGTATGTTTTTGTAAGCTTAGTTTAGTATAAAAATGTTAACTTTTTACTCTAAACAAATGTTGATTTACGACGAAAGATGTTTGGTTTGATGTCTCTTTGTTTTAGCACTGTTGTTGTTGTTACCTTTGTTGATATGACAAGCTATTTACATCTTTAACTGAAAATATCTAAGCATTAATGTATTTAAATTGAACGAAATAAGACCACCATTTCAATTAGTCCATTTAATGAATTTGAATTTGAAAACCTTATTCGGCAATACATTGTGTGTTTTCTTTTTCATCTTCCTTTACAAGCTCATCTGAATGAGTAACATAAAAATATTTTTCGTGAAACAAGACACCGTTACATTACATCTGCCTACATTTTGTTTTACATTACGACTACTTCTTTTCATCTTTTGGCTTCAGAATGACTTCATTTTACAATTCCTCGTACTATTGTATCATCACGATTCAATTGTTTTATTTGAGCTAGATTGAAATGAGGACAATTAATGTATTGTTTATTCTAGTATTATTGGCACTCGACATTAACTCTAGAAGCAATTTTTATTAAATTAAAATAGATTGTTAAAAGCCAGACTTGCTGCAAACAAGATTAAGTCACGACTAAAAAGGTAATTATTAAGAAAAACGGATGTGTTAAGTAAGACGACCTTGAACTGACATAAAGTTAGTGCTCTATACGCTATAGTTACGTCATAATCTGACATTTACTTTAAACAAATAAATAAAATATTTTACACGTGCGAGCTTGAAATGTTTTACATGGTGGAACAGATTATATTAAAAAACAATTTTATTAAGTTAAAAGCTAAGAGGTGACTAAATTAGTGGTACTTTCAAGCCCATGATATGACCAAATAAAATACTTTCGAGCCAGAAACTATAAACGTACGTTGGACCCTCGAGACGACTTTGAACCAGCATCCTTTGAGCACTGATTGCTCACATTGTAGTGTTGTAATCCCGTAACTAATAAATGATCTGTAAAATGTAAAAATAAGCAGTGTTTGACATAAATTCCTAAAAGTAAGACTAAAAAATACAGTAATATGTTTTCGTTTCCAACGCAAGAAAAGCACTGTTCCTTACTTACAAGTTCTAGTCTACACAAATCTCGTCTAATACTCCTCTCAGTGTCATCTCGCACAGTGCTCGTTGAGTACCTCGCACCTGACGGGATGAGTGTGAATTGCAGGTGCCTCACTCTGATTAATGTCCTCTGGCACTCTGCCAGCCGAGCTTGCAACAAGTCTGCCTCAGTCTGCGCCGTCTCCAATGGATTTTTACTCGGAAACGATCATGTATTGTAAACAATCTTTAGTGGGATTGAAAATACACACTTTGGACTTGGATTTATAAATTGAGATCAAGAAAACGATTTGAATAAATAAGCTTGTCTTATAATAAGACAAACTACAATACTACATATAGTGTTGACGCTTTGAATGACTTCGTTTTTTGGCTTTGGTTATCGAAATTATATTAACCACAAAGGTTTCATGAATCATTTGTAAAATGATTTCAGGTACAGACCTGTTATCAGTTCCTTCTTGCAACTCGTTATCGTTATTGTTTATAACAAACACTTGAATCATCACTACAATTTCTGCTATCTACTGTAAAGTTACTAAGCCTTCGCTAAGTACATCTACATTCTGACTATTGTTATACCGAAAATAAATATCATCACAAAAGCTTTCTAATGTCTAAACACACAGACACTAATAGTATACTTGTACCATCACTCAGACAGTTTATCTCCCCGCCAAATCCGAAGACGTTTCTTAAGATTAAATCTCAGATAAAAACCTTGTCCATTTGCATAGCACCTAAATTAAAAAAGAAAAATGAGGTGTTTGATGGCTGATTATTATCTGTGCCACGAATTTTATTGCATTCAAACAAAATTGTTCTGTTTATTTTTATCATGTTTGTCGTTAAAATGCGGTAATTTTGTTAAATCATCACTTGCCGCTGTTTCCCTTTGTTCTTCCTATACTTTATCGCCGTTTATTTCTTTGAAGCTGGCAGCTTGCCGAAAGACTTGAAAATGATGCGATGGTTGTGGTTGCCATAAAAAATATTAAACCAAAATTATTATGCAACTGCTGGCAATTTCGGTAAAATATTTTACATTAATTTTATTGAAGTGGCAGAAGTGTCATATAAAATAAGTGGATGTCATCACTCGATAAACGTTACACGAATTCACATCCATGTCACAGGTGGCATGTAAAACGTTTTCGACGATATTTAAAAAATGTTTTTGTTTTTTTTTATGCTCTTGTAAAGGCAGAGTTAACGCATGTTAAGTTCCCTCGCTGTCTCACGTACTCTTTTTAACAAAAGTGCATCTGTCTCAAGAACTTCGACCCATTTTGCTCGGTCGTGTCGCGATTAGTCAAGGTGTCCATTCCGGGCGGTGTCGTATCAAGCAAAGACACTTGGTGTAATCTGTGTACCATATTTGGCACTACAATTAGCTGTCATTTCATTTTCCTTTGTGCAGACTTTGTCTGTGTTATTGTATGACTGATGCTTGGAATTTCTTTTATGTATGAAATTTTTGCTGTGTGTTTGTATATTTCGTTTATGGGTAGTTCCGTGTTTATTTTGTTTAGTTGTTTGTATGCGATCGTAAATTCATCAGCATGAGAAAGACCTTAATCAGAGTATTTCTTCTCAATTAAGATTATCAAATTCTCACTATCTTAAATACTTAATTGATATATTGTACCAGTTACCTTATCTTCCTCATGGAAGTCAATGGCATCATAAATTCTATTATCACCTTACTCCTTTGAAGCGAATAGAAAAAGGAAAACAAAGTAATTGATTAATTCAACAAACGATTATTTATTCGAACCTTTCGAAATATAAGACAAGATCTCAAAACGATTTGTCAATAGTAAAATAATAAATCAAGTGCATTCGTCGAATTTAAATGAACGTCGATTAAACTGCTTCAACCGTGTGATATTTATCTTTAAATATGTAAATATGTTGTTTGGTCTGTGTATGATAACTTCGTAAATTAGATATTATATTCAAGTTCGTTATGATGCAAATAAGCCGGCTAATCTTGTAAATAAATCGTCAAAAACATTAATTCAACATTCATTAAATGATTGATCAAACAACCTATAATTTCTGAGCATTTCTGAGATATGTTTCATTTCATAGTTATTCATAAAACTATCTCTATATCTTACAAGACGTTGACATTCCTCAAACAAACAAGTTAACATGATTGTATGCGAATCAAAATGATCAAACTCTCAAAAACAAAAGAGGCACGAGATGACGACTTTCCGATCCTTGACCCCCCAGTCATAAAAACTAATTAAAGTGTTAGGAACAAAGGATACGGTACCAGAACATATTATTATAGAGTTATCAGCCGAACAAAGGGCCGATGTGTCTGAGAAAGCCGTTTTAATGACTCCATAAGCTCTACGAAGCGTAAACAATGACAACGGGAAGGTGGAAACATACTTAGATGATGCTACTCCTTTTAAGGTGTATAGCCATTAGATCTAATGGAGGAGGGTAAGGGGAGCTTATAGAAGCTTCAACTAGAACTATATGTATAAGCTATTTGAATTCCTACGCAGTAAAGGATTTCAATAATATCGTCAATCAAATGAATAGTTATATAGTCTTTATTGGATTTTGAAAGGGGTCACCCAAACAGGTAGATCTTGTATCCTTAAAGTCTCTTTCTACGGAAAATGTATGTAGATAAATCATTCCCTTTGTTAAACATAATTAAATAAAGACTGAATTCGCACAATCAAATGACTGCATTTTGCTGAATTCACTTTCTTTTTTACCGTCATTGTTCTAGGCTGGGTAACAGCTGACAACATCAAAAGTGGTCAATTTTCTATGTTGCAGTCTGTAATGTGTCAGCGTAAGTTAAACATGTCGCAGCTATCACCGTGTGTGTTGTCAACGATTTATATTCACTGGGTGACGGCATGAATACTCAATTTATTTCCTACGATAATGTCAACCGCTAACTAGTGATTATCATCAGTCCTATCAGTAACCTCATGGTAACGCGATACAACTATATGTCATCGACAATAAAATTGATTTTGGTTTGTTCAACTTTGGGCACCAGTGTATTTGTCATTTGGTGGAATTCCTTACGCATTTCCATGTTCTCACGGAGCTGTAGACGCATTTGTCAAGTTTTCTTGCCTTGTTAAGATGGAATTTGTATTAGAATTTAGTGTAGGTACATATTACTGCTAAAGTTGTCAATAATCACATGTTTATTGACAACTTTAGCAGTAATATCTAGTTTAGTAAAGTGCTTATTATTATCGTAAGCAGCATTTTCTCTTTCCATATTTTACCAAAGCTATTACGTTTCATTTATCTCATTACTTAAATAAGTACCTACTTCAACATTTTGTTACGTTGACTTCTACCAATTTCCAATAATGAATTTCCGATCGTTCGCATATCCAAACATATGATTATTAATTGAAATCTATAATAAATATTAACTTTTAGAAATGGGATGTCTGTACAATAGAAAGAGAGGTTACTACGCTTGACAGGCCAATCCATCACACGACGCTTGTACTATGGGTACAGTTAAACCACCTCTGGTCCAATCAGGGTTTTTATTTGATGTCAACGGCCGCTCAATAACGAGAACAGAATCACGCCGTAGACACACACAATCAAAGCAAATAAAGATTACATTAATCACTATCATGTACAATGGAGGTTGTGAAGCGAAAACGATTTTTTTCGCGACTAGAACTCGTTCGTTTTTGCATGATACGCAATTACGACTAACGACTCTAATATGAGTTCAATACGTTTTCGCCATGTCTCTATTGAACGCATTTTAACTGTGTTAAGAATTCAGCTTTCTAATGCGAGCTTTGTCGTGAGGCTTTGCATTCGACTTTACAGTCGATGTGTTTATCAGATTTATCGGTACAATAATTATGAGCATGTCATGACGCTTCAGAATTTTCGAAACTGCATAATCATCTCTGACCTAAAGTGCGTTCGTGGAAATACAAATCGATAATGTCTCAGCCGCTTATGGTCGGTGTTCCATTACGTATTCATGATCGTATAGCGTCACCGCGTTAACAACTGCTAACAAGCCTCACATCGCACATATAGCAGAAATTTGCATCGCCGTGTTATTATGGAATTCCACGTAACACGCTAAAAATACAACTGACAACTCGAATAAATCTTCAGGTTTTTGAGAGGTCCTGTCGCGACCTCACGTATGTCGCCCTCGCCCAAAAAAACTGAGTACATTCACAAAGAACAAGAGAATGCTTAAATAACTGTCATACTATCGTGTCTTTGTCAGTTAAATCTTGTTAAAAATTGAGAGGAATGCACAAAAACTGGCTTTCATTTAAACAGCTGCCCGGTAAAAAGATAAAATAAAGGCCCTCACAACGTCCGTGCACAGTGCACTCGAAATGCAAACGAGACGACAGAGATTGGCAAAATTCCGCCACAACGTGCGGTGCGCCTGACATTCCCAATTTACGTCCTCCTCCATTTTGTATTCCAAAAGTGAACTTAAACACTTTTGACATCAATATCCTTTTCTATTTAGTTCTTTGGCATTATGTCATCGTGTAATAAATTAGATGCAGGCGGCCGCCTATCAATCTCGTTAGCTTCAGTAACCTGTATTTACGTCAATGTCAATGGCTCGACAAGGTGAGGTCGTTTACTATCCATTGACGAATGATTTGCAATTTTGTCGGCGGTTCCTACATTTTGTCGGGTCTATATAGCGGGCCCGGTAACGATGGCTTTACTCGTTGCCCGGGGTAATTTAGGACTATCAGTTGGCCCCGCTTTCACTACTGATGAATGACCCGGGTCTCGCGTCCCTTCACACTTCATGACGTGCTATTGAGCGGCACAAATCGCTTCCCTTTCATCGCTCGCGCTGTCTTGTTTACAAGGAATTTCATTTTAAAGGCTCTCGTTAAGGTGTCAACAGTGGTGGCGTCTGCTAGGAGGTTCCAGTATGAATTTTCGCTCGGCAGTATCAATTTTGCAACCGGCAATTGCTCTGTCAGTTGCGAATTATCAATGCAACAATTACGGCTCTCGATGTTGATCTGTTATTACCATACGTCTGGTATCCGATGCCCGGGGGACTCAACAGATTAATCGATTGGATAGTCACTTTCTCTCACGAGGTCAGGTATTGTTGGCGCTAATGTGACTGGCGATCGGCGATGGTCGCCATGCGAAAGTGGTTTGTATAGTGTTATCAGCTGTGGGTTTCTCTGTAGCATAATACATGATCGAGAAACGTGATCGTTATTTCCCTTTCGCACTGGCCAATTAAATTTTACAATAGAACTAATAAAATATGTTCTGCGTACGAGTTTGGCGCTTACATAATCGTATGCTAAGAAGTTATTTAGAGTACCCATGTCCGCAACTCACGCGATATTTTAGCGAACAGACGATAATTGTATAGTCCAATATGGCTGTTTATTTAATCAGTTATTATGAAGCTTATTTTATCACTCGCCCGCCGTCGACGTTTAGCTTGCTCCGTTGATGTAATGCAAATCGATTTGTGAGCATTGAAACAGGTGTTGATACTTTAGTAATTAGAATTATTAAACGAACCGTGTGCAACAAATAAAACATCATGTAAAACCATTTTTAATGTGATTAGTTGGTTTATTGGTCGATTCGCACGAATTTACTAGCCCGAAACGGGCGAATCGAAACTTTCAATGCAATAAAGTTAAGAAAAAACGTACACTAGAATCTATATGTTTAAGCCGATATTTTTTTCTTAATTTTATTGCATAAAACTCAAAATGAGCCACTTGCCTAATCCAATACGTATTTCTGCAGTTGTCGATTCACCCACAAATAAATTAACTTTGGCGAAACGCCTATAAAAAAACTAACTAGTGTAAAAACAAGGAAAAAAATAAATTTTCGATAATTATTTGAGGAATTGTATAGAAAGAAACCAGTGATTTCGTTTCTAGTTCGGTATAGGAAATAAGACTAGTTATGAAACTAGGTAATCTCTAAAAGGTAGTGAAGAAAAAGCAACATCCTAGTTAGTTGTTAAATGCCTTAGTGTTAGTAATTGCTTCTATTTTCATCTAATCAGAGTTGGTAATTAGACGGCAATTGTAGGGTAAGCTTTCCAAGTGCTTTCTCTAGTTTAATTAGCGCTATCAATTGTAATCAGATTGGTTCTTCTTGTCAATTTAAGGTACTTACAACATACACTAAACAATGGTTTAATAGACTATAGAATCTTATGGAATGGACTCGTGATTTTGTCTAGGTCAAGGCTCATCAAGGTTTACAGCTTATGGATTTTGAATGAATACCTATGTAGGTACTGCCCTGCTAAACCGAAAGGCGCTATCTCTGAAATACGGCCGTTTAGTTTTTTTTTATACCATTCAATAGCTATAACAATTTCGCATCTAATGCTATAAGCGAAGTAGCGCTATATAACTTAAAACATAAAAAAATAAATTTTTATCTTATTTTCTTTAAATTACAATTTACATAAAGTCAGTTTTCTCAAAACTTACTCCGACTGAGATAGCGCCTTTCGGCTTAGCAGGGCAGTGTTCAGTTCTCTCAAAACTTACTCCGACTGAGATAGCGCCTTTCGGCTTATCAGGGCAGTGTTCAGTTCTCTCAAAACTTACTCCGACTGAGATAGCGCCTTTCGGCTTAGCAGGGCAGTGTTCAGTTCTCTCAAAACTTACTCCGACTGAGATAGCGCCTTTCGGCTTAGCAGGGCAGTGTTCAGTTCTCTCAAAACTTACTCCGACTGAGATAGCGCCTTTCGGTTTAACAGGGCAGTGTTCAGTTCTCTCAAAACTTACTCCGACTGAGATAGCGCCTTTCGGCTTAGCAGGGCAGTGTTCAGTTCTCTCAAAACTTACTCCGACTGAGATAGCGCCTTTCGGCTTAGCAGGGCAGTGTTCAGTTCTCTCAAAACTTACTCCGACTGAGATAGCGCCTTTCGGCTTAGCAGGGCAGTGTTCAGTTCTCTCAAAACTTACTCCGACTGAGATAGCGCCTTTCGGTTTAGCAGGGCAGTGCTAAAGTCATCATCAGCCTCAGCAGTCCACTGCTGGACATAGGCCTCTTAAATTGCACGCCATTCAGCTTGATTCTCGGCAACTCTCATCCAGCTGCTACCAGCAGGGCAGTGCTAAAGTCATCATCAGCCTCAGCAGTCCACTGCTGGACATAGGCCTCTTCAATTGCACGCCATTCAGCGTGATTCTCGGCAACTCTCATCCAGCTGCTACCAGCCACCCTGCGAAGATCGTCACCCTACCTAGCCTGAGGGCGTCCTACCTTACGTTTGCCGATTCGCGGTCTCCTCTCAAGAACACGTTTATGTAACAGTATCCATCTGATTTTGTCGTGTCTATTAATTTCTTCTGTGTCCATAATATTTCCTCAGGCTTCGATCAAAAGCAGAAACCTTATTACCAAATCGTGTCACCGCAATACACCCCGTGGTAATTGACGTATTACGTAAGCTGATGGCAACCGCTACCTACCGCTTGCCATCACGCGAATTCATTCACAATTACAAACAGACTTTATCCAACCAAGCCTTGGTATTTACATTTTGTACCAATCTTAATGGATATCAAGTAGGTTAAAAGCTGCAATAAGGTATGGTGATATTACAGTAAGAAGGATCAAGAAAGCTGCGATACTCGACCAAAATTCTGTCCTTGAAGGCTTGAGTATTCGTTTAAATTAAATGTCGATTTAATATGGACCTGTCGGATATTTTAGTTATTCTTATGGACAAAGTTATTTAGAGGCTAAACCTTAGATTCAAATCTTATATTTTACGACGGACATATTCCATTTCATTAGCAAAAACGTGGCCATTTCTATTTTAGGATATTTCGAAGTGGGTTACCGAAAGAAATTCTATTTGCAATTCAAGTACGTAGTGACGGCTTTCCTTGTAAGTTTCCTTTGTAAATACCGACTGGTAGATAACTCAGTTTACGTACCATAATCACAATATTAATTATGTATAATATTGTTTAACGATAAATACTTGTCAACACTGTTCTTTGTACTTGATATAATTTACGTTCGAGTGTGCTAATTATCAGTTTTACACCTACAAACACACTGTCGCCCTCATTAGTTTACTGAAGGTCATTGACCAATGATAATTGAATTCTACGGCTGTTTGATGTCAAATAGGGCAAGTTACTTTTTCCTCCTATTTATTTTCTTCCGGCTTAATGGTGTTTCCTTGGCTGGAAGCGGTTATAAAAAAAATAGAAGGAAGGAAAAATAACGTTACACTTTATATTAGAATCGGAGAAGTAGTTTTTATAAGTAGAAACATGATTAATTTGGAAGCATCTGTTTTACATCGATACGGTTTCGACAAACAGGTTGTCATCGTGACACTGGCAGAATAGCCTACATCGGCTCGTTTGCCAGAAAAAGAAAAAAGATTAACTAATGGCTCATTTTCATTAGTCTATAACTCGGTCGATGCATGCGGGAACTCCCCGCAGATGGGGTGATGACTAATGAAAGCAATACTTCGATAACGCTGTCCGTACACCATCTTCGGTTAATCCCCGTAGCGGGCGTAGCGACCAATGAAATTCATCGGTTGGTAAAAAGCATGCGGAGACTCAGACCCAATGAAATTGAGCCTTCAAAGCAACTGTCAAACGTGCGGTGCAGGCTCTCCTTATACTGAAATCGTTCCCTATCGACTAATAAGTACGGTTCCCCGATTACGGGCCCTATGGCATGCATATGCGTCCTATCGACCAATGTAAATGAACCTTAAGCCCATTACAGACATAGCTATTATATACATATATTAATATAAATGATAGCTGCAGCATATTACGATATATTTTCCATAGTAAATTTCGAGCGACCTCAGACGGAGCTATAATATATATTTCTATTACGTCACCAAAATATTTGGTTAGATATAGCAAGACATATTAATATATATTATGGTATATTAAAAACCGCAGACCTAATGAGAGTAAAAATATATATTATAGTATAGCTACCGTGGCTTGCTATAATATAATATATAGCACAGTATATTAATATATTTTATATTATAGCTACGTCTGTGACGGCCTTTAAACCTTGGACAATCAAACCCTGTTGAAGTAACGCTCAGCGTGAGATATTACATAGGAGGCATACTATGTTATATTATACAGAGTGAAGTTATAAGCCGCAGATGCCAATTAGCAATTCTAATAGACGCCGAGTCGAACTATCGCAAGCAGTCGCTGCTGAGCTGTATCAACGATCGATCTTTCCTAGTCTTCGGCTAGCAAATAGTAATATGAAATTTTGTGTACTGTACTTTAGAGGCGACAAAACTTAGACAACACACAACCTAAAAAAAACTGAAGATATATAGGTACTAGATAATTACCGAAACCAATCAAATCTGTAAAGTTTCGCTAATTAATTTAAAAAGATCCTGTAGGTGTACGGTAGATTTTTGAGACGGGGTAATAAGGGTAGTACCTTAACCGTTGTAGCTACAGGAAAGCGTTCTTAGGGCTGACGTACATCTGGCGAGGCGCAGTGACAACCGCGCTGCGCCCAAACAAATATCAACATTACCTCCCTTAAAATAAAGTCGAAAACAAGTAACCTGAGACGCGCACTTTTTTCCGCTTAGATACGCTCTCGAGCTTATGGAAGTTTATTTATTCTCAACTTTATTTCAACTGTTGCACGGTCGATATTTCTTTGGTATTGACAACCGCGCTTCGCTGCGCCTCGCCAAGTGAGTGCCGGCCATTAGAAGACTCTCCTTAACTTTTTGAGTAATTGCTAATTATGTTCACAGATAAAAAAAAAGGTAAAGTAAGCTAGAATAACATGTTGTAGTAGCGGGCAAGTGCTTTAAATAATTGGCAATTATTGAGCCAAAAATTACATAAATACTACCTATTAAAAATGTTTTATTTCTTTGTTTGTTGACAATGACAGACAATGTAATTATCTGATATATCATGAAAAATAACGAGCTATCTGTTCTCAGACTGGGTGTGGCTGCTTAGGTGTAGATATTGCATGATGCATAAATATCATCATACAAATTGATCGAAGATTATTTGCCATTTTTAAAATTCCCCTAGAGGCATCAGAAAGTACAAAATAAACTAGCAAAATCATATCGCTAAAAGATGCAGCCGCGTATGTGTAGTCGACCGTACGTTCGGTGGTAACATTTTGATTTTCTTCTATTGGATTTTACAAAAATCCAATAGAAGAAAGGTAGACAGGCACGAAGCGGCTCTAGTAGAACAATTTCTATGCATACTTCATGGAAATTGTTCTACCAGAATCGCGTCGCATCTGTCTGCAGGAACCTTAAGAGGGCGGCCAATGGTCCACTAGCGCCACACCTTTAAAAAAATATTATCTCGTGACTGAGAAGGAATTATGAATAACGGCTAGTAAGGACCCTCGGTAAGTGTGTCTAGAATTTTCTTCTTATACTGGTTTGGTTATCACTGACGTACTGCCTACTGTACTTTACCTTTTTTTTTTCTACAACATAAAAAAATCAGGTTTCGTAATAAATCAGATCTGTCCATAAAAGGAACATTACTTAACCTTTATATAAAGCGCACATAATCTCTTCATGCTATCAGTCATACATATTTATAAACGATTTATAAACATTTACATTATGTGCATGTAAACACGCTTATTCCACACATCATGGCACGGCTTGGTAAATAGAAATAGGCAAGAACACATATTGAATCATTTTGTTGGCAGAATGTTGCAAACTCCTTTGCGCTGGGTATCAGATGTCATTTCATTTAAAGTTTAATTTGAATTCCTGTCTGTTAATGTGACTGTTCTAGGAAGCCAAGAACTTTAGCATCTATTATAATGGCGATATGAGTCGGATTTCATTGACAAAATCTCCAATTTATTCGAACGAAGTTCTTTAACGCGGCTTGCGGTAGGTAGGAGTAAACTGGTAGAAATCGTCACGTAATGAAAAAACGTTAGAGGGCGCGCCACGAAAGAAGGCTCGCGGATTTTTTTTTATTTTTTTTTATTAAATGTGCTGCAATGACATAGCGCTACGTCAGATGAACTTCATTGGTAGCGTGGCCTTTACATAAAGGCCCGAAAAAGTCAGTTCAAGTGTCAAAAGCTTTTGTTTTTGTTTTTAATACAGAGCCAACTCCCGACTTTGTTTTTAAATCTGAATAGTGCGTTGATGAAGTTGGGTGCACCTACCATTAAGAGCGACAAAAATTGTTCTTTACGAAAGTTGATCTAAGTATTTTTTTGTAGTTATTTTATGTTATAAGAAATAGGTATAGACCTTTCAGGAAAACTTTCACGACAAACTGCAAAACAACAAAACGTCCTACTTATTGCCGCTAAACTAAAACGCAGTAACAAACAAAATTCAAATCAAATTCATGGAAGTGCCGTTTTTCTCTTGTTTACGTACGAGTGCCATATATGGACCACATTACACAACCTGAATGCGTGCAACATAATACATAGGTAGGTACATTAAGCGGTTTTGAGCGGTTTACATAATGAAACTTTAACCGTTCTGTTTCGAGCGATAGCTAACTATCACCCGGTTTTTTAAAAGCTGAAAATTGAAACTAACACGCTGTCTTGTAGAGAAATAATGACAATTATTTCAGCCAACTAATCTGAGCAGTTCACATGAGATATGACAGCGTGTTAGTTGAATTTATCAGTTTTTCAAAAACCGGGTGTTAATTAGCCAAACCCTGAAACAACAGTCAAGCTACTGTTTCACGACAATTTTTACTGAATGTAAACCCATCATTACATTACAGTGTCTTGTCGTATGTCGTAACCGCATGGCGTGTCTCCCCCCATTACCCAGTGTACATCATTTACGTACAGATCATTAAGAGTGTTTAAATTATTTTCATCGCTTAATAATAGTTTTTATTCGATTATCGAAAAGGTACATGTTTTGATGTTGACTCTTTTATACGGGTATTCATGTTTAATTGACACTTAAGATATACAGATAAGTAATGAAAAGCAGACGGTATCGTAACTTCAATAAAGCGTTTATTTGCGAGTAGTTTTATTTAAAGTTCAAAATAAAAGAGAAAGACTGAATTCAAAAATGTTACTCTTCGTAATAATACGATTAAATAATGTTGTGTGGTTAATAAATTATGAAAATACCTCAGTTTACTCTCCAGAGATATTCTTAAATTTGATATTCAAGACAACAAAGACCCTTATCATGTACTCGTAAGCACGCATAATATTCTCCATAAAACAGCTATTCCGAATTTCTTGTACTCAATTACAAAATAAAACGAAAACATCAACATCCGTGTAAACTGAACAATACAGTATTAGCAGGAAAAACATGGATCCCATTACACTTCACACTGTTGTAAACACAATTAAAATTACAAAAGAGCATTATAGTACTTAGTACATAATCAATGGGTTTCGTAACTGACGCAATGGTTTCCGGCGCCCAAATCTTTGTTTAAAACTTTTTAATACCTCCTTCATTTAAAACAGTCGGGTAAGTGCCACTCGCACTTAAAAAAAACTATTTTTAACGCTGCCATTTTGAGTGGTACTCTAAAATGTTGGTAGCTACCAAGTTTTTTATTTAAAGAACTGATTAAATTTTGCGATAACGAAACTTTTAAAACAACGTGATTACTTGACTTAAAAAAAGTTTTGATGCTTATTAATATAGCAGTCATAACACTTACGAAAAGTAGATGTTTACAAAAAGTGGGTTAAACAGTTTTTGTATATACTTCAAGAATCGTATATTTTTTAGCACAATTCTACATCCGCTGAGAGTTGACTGAACTAGATTCAATTTAAGTCAACGACTCTTTAACAAGATAAACAAAAATGAATTGAAACAAGTTTTTTTATCAACATTCAGCATATCTTAAAGCGTAAACTTCTTGTAAAATGTTCTTCGAATAATCTAAATTTTTACTCATTCGTCAATGTCACCAAACATGATTGCTTCGTATGTTCTCACACAATTCGTCACAGTTGACAGAGTCGTAAAGGTTACTCGGCTGCAGACTACGAACGTCACAACAATTAGTTTTCTAGAAGAACACTAGACATTCTGGCGCCGTACAAAAAAAAAACACTTAGGTCATCAGCACAATTCACCCGTGTTTGAATAGAATCTGTCTGGTCCTTTGCTTAACTGACTGTATGGTCAATGTGTCTGGCTTTAAATCTTCTTCTACCGACAAAATCATTTTCAAATCTTGATTAAATGGTGTTGCTTCTGAACCTTTTATAATCTACCTCTTTATTTTCCTTAATCACTTAAATAATTTTACTAAGCCTGATAGGTTCTTCAATTTCCATATAACCATCAACCGTATCTAAGTAGATTTTCAATTCATTTTTTCATTGGTACTATCACATTGTCTTGGGCAACTACCTTGTTGTTTTCATTACAAGTCCCCGTGGTTCATTTCACGCACGAGCGGCTTCTGTAGTTCGTTATAAAATATCTCTGGGCGATGATAGTAGAAGCTGTAACAGGGCCTGATAGGTGAAAGATGTTGCTTTCATAAATGGTGAGATTATTTATTAAATTCTGACGTTACTGAATTACTGGAAGCCCTGAGGCTTTACGCAGGAATAGGTGGTATTGATCAAAGAATAACTTCACAAGAAAACGTACTGGCAGAAGATGATCCACAGACGGACAATGTGACTTTCACTAAAATGGATATATGGTTGCATAAAACAAATAAGTTAAAACAAAGAAAAGAGCAAGAAACAGCAATTTTTGCAACTTTTATTTATTTACTGCTGTTAATGATAACAGCAGTAAATTAATAAAAGTTGCAAAAATTGCTAGAAATAATGATATTTCTACGCTATGCAGCGAATAAAGATTCAAGCGATAGAAACAACGGTTGACCGCCCCAAGGCGCATGAGTATTTAGCATTGACTTATTGAAATATCGAACATTAATATTCAAAATGTTCTTACAAAGGCAATTTCTAATTGCTTTGAATATTAGCAAAAGTGGATTAAATTAATAGCTTTGCCTGCAGCGATACATACGTGATTTTCGCCATTGAATAATCTTTTAATTGCTTCTTTATCGTTCTTCGATATAACGTCCCTATACAATTATATAGTAGCAATTTCAAAAGTGAAAGTCCCATTTTCTAATTCTGAGATAAAGGTTCTGATACTTCAAATTATTCGAACTTAAAATTAAGTTTTCCGCATCCAATATCGATTCAAAATAGATAAAGTCATTTCATGCTATCGATTCACTTTTCAACGAAGATACATTGAATACAGAAGCATCCAATTGTCTTGTTTACGTAACAGAACCATTGTATTATTCGACCAATCATAAGCTGAACAAGACGAATGAAGAATGAATGTTGAAAAAACTGGTATTATTCAGTTAAAGTAAGATAAATTGTAGGAGGAAGAGAACGTGGGCGAATGATGCAATCTTTTAATTTTTATGTATTCCAAGCCTTAATAATTATAAATGCATTCAAGTTCATGTAATGATATGTGTAATTAATGATTTTGGAGTATCTATTTTTCAAATGTACGCAATTAAAGCTTTAGAAGAGGGCGCTACGTACTATTTTATAATTCAACAACTACGACAAAAAAGGTATAAACAAAACATCACAGACAGACAAATAAAAACTCCGGAGTCACACGTGTTAATCCGTTGTTCCGTGTGATTGGCCAAGTCATTCTATTTATCAAAGAAATAAAGATTACAAATATATCTATTTGTCTGGTGCTTAATAATTAAAAAACTTGGTTTTACATTAAATCTCCCATCTTTCTGCGGTAGAAAAAAGATGGGTTAGTTTTTGATGGGATAACATATACATAAATAACCATATTACAAAATAATGCTTAACTAAGTCTATTTATAAAAAAACGTCAAAATATTAGACAAGAAAATACAATTTTTCAACCAATCAGCTTCTTCATCAACCCTTATTCAATTCGTAACGCAATCATCATCATTATTTATCTCGCCTCCTCTTTCTCTTCAATTACGAAGTCCTTTTTCAAATTGAAAAGAGACGGCAATATCGTTAAGAATTCATTAATGAGTCTAATTGACATCACTTCATTCAGTAGCTTGATTGCCTCGTTGAGTTTAATTGGTATCAAAGCTACAATTTATCTATCATTTACTTACATAATCATCAGGCACAATTTAATGAAGATATCAACTCTTTTAGAAGATGCAAATATTGCGATTATTGGGAAAATATTCAGCAAATTGAATGTTTCCGTCGTTAAGTGCACACACATTGACTTGTTTTTGAAGTTCTTTAGCGTTTACTGCTTTATGCAAACGTTGGTACCTAAACATCTCCACCGATTGACCTCAATGATTCTGTATATTTTTCAAATCTTAAAACCGCAAACCTTCCTTTACACCGACATATTATTTGATCCTGTGGTAACTTTAAAACTGACAAAATTCTGGACACACTTCTTCAATAAGGATCTCATTGACGTCGAGTGTCCTAACAAGCAGGAAACGGTACCTAATTCGATAATTGTTCGAATTCCGTCTCACTAATCGGATAGTTTCCGAGGACAGTAGTGGACACCAGTAGGCAGGCTAGTGCAATTGTTGGTAATTACGTGTCGGTCATTAGCCACTTGAATTGGCGGTCGAGTTCCACTGGCTCCCAGTGTGTTTATCACTTGAGACACTCTACTTATATTTACGTTACTAGGCGAGACTAAACAAGTATTTAAATGTTTGGATTAATGTAGAACGAATGTGATTTTATTGACAATCTCTTGTGTCGCGTGTTTGCTCAGAGAAGTGCTGTTTGGAGGGCAAAGCCGATGCTTTTTGTACGAAAATTTATTTAACAGAGCCACTATTTATACAGGCAGAAGTTTTTACAGTAATACCAAGTTTAACCGAAGAAATAAAAGACGCACGAAAATATTTTGGTAGGTAATACGGAAACCACAAAAATAAAATCTACAAATTATTACCCGTTACAAACGTAATAAGTTAGTAAAAAAGTTTTTCCATGAAAATGAGGTCTGTTAAAGCTGCCAGCGTATAAACGTTCCGTGATAGTATCAATAGATTTGAGTTCACCGCGGCGTCGGGGATGGTAAACAAATTTTATGGGCATGTAGCCCACAAGGTGCACTAGTCACGGCATTTTTGTTCTACTGCTGCCATACACGCACTTCACACTATGTGCCCGATATAAATTCACCCACGGAACGTGAAAACATTTAAAGCATAACTCAAAGATAAAAAAAAAACAAAAGATACAAAGAAAAGCTCATGAATATACGGGTTTGATCAAAGTTAGTTCATTTGCATTGATTTGGTTATACTTCAGATATAAAAGCAGTCTTCCAAAATTGAGTTTCCAAGGCTACAAGAAGAGTTCTTTAACCTGTACCAAACTATATTTACACCAAAAACCTCTTAATGACTACTCGTGTTAATTTTATAACCTCTATATAAATAAACTATTAAACAGACTCTTATAATGAGGTTCTGAATTAATTTACAGCCTGCATAACTACTGACACTACATGTGAATCATTAGCATAGTCGTGATGAGTTGCTTACACGTTGTCTGTCTGTGTGACTGTCACCTCACTGTTGTCGCTTGCTTTAACGTGTGCTGCACCAGTGTTCACTTCACCGAAATCATCATCACCTGTGCCAAAAGTTTCATCGTGCAAACCAGGATCAGTCTCTCTACAAAATTTCAATCTGACCGTTTCTTCGTCAGGTCACTAACTGGATCATCAGCTAAAAATGACGATTGACAGAGCTGGCCGGCCACCAGCCCCAAGGCGTGTCTCCTCCACTTATAGAAGCTACGATGAGCTCGGGGTAATCGACCGCGCAAAACCCTTGAAGTACAGACATGGAGGCATTGAAGACCTCACCGGCATAGAACAGAACAGAACTTACAGGACATACGAACCACAAGATATGGATGATATTACTGTTATTAGTTCTGAAGAAGTTCCAAAGCCGAAAAAGAAAATAGCTGAGGGTCTTGCTAATGGTTTTAGAAGAACATTTTCTGTGAGAAGCAGGAGAAACACAGAACCAGAAGGAATACCTTTAGACACTTTCAATGTGACTTGTGAGGAGAATTTCGCGACTGTGCGAGGAGCGCCTTTCGGGAGGCGCCGGTCGTTATCGAGGGATAGGGGATCGTCACTGCTAGGCAGAAGTTCTTCAGAGGGTGATGTGAGGATGGTTCTCCCCCGCGCACCGCCTGCTGCGCCCGCGCCTCGCCTCCACCGCTGTCTGCGAGCACTTGGCGGCAGCTGGAAGAATCTTTTACTATGTGAGTCCTCGTGATATGTGGTGTAACTGCTTTCTTGATTAATTCTGTACCTATATTACTGGCGACGGACTTGCCCAGGATTAACCGCTAAGCAGCCACAGACCACTGTAATTAACATCATATATTAACCGTGTCTAAAAACGTAACCAATGCGTAAACATAACTCTTAACCTTTACAAATCCGGTTCCTTCTCTCATTATTCTGTTACTTAAATGGTAGTTAACCGTTTACTGCTCTCGGCTTGTCTGGGTTAATTATTGGTGTGACGGGTACAAATGACCACTAGGAGCTTAGTTAGTTTGAACCTGTGATTAACCGCGTAGCTTAACCGAATTAAAAGCTTTCTTTTATGTAAATTAACTGATTGTTTGTACTGTCAAGTAGGGTGGTAATTAATCTCGGATTAGACAGTGTGGCTGTATTTTATTGGGAAATGATATCGTTTAATTAAGTTTGACATTATAGCTGGATGATATCGATGGTTCATTAAGTTCATTGTGATTTATCGCTCCCATGGCGCCTGCCTTGCCTAATTGACCATAAAGTTTACTATTCAAAAAACAAATTAAGTGATTAATCTTACTTTTGGTAAACAAACCATTATTGTGTCAGCTATTTCGTGCCTTATCTTTCTATATACAAATTTAGGGCTTAAACGCCGAACATTTTGCATATTCATTCATAATATCGTTATCGCGACTCCACGATGTTCTAGGACGTAACTTCCTCTAGCCTTGACACTAGCGTGCTCTCGACAATGTTTACTTAACTTTATCGTGACCATTTTACTAACAAAGTATTCGTTATATTCCATGTAGGTGGCACCCGTCTTTTAAACAAAATAAAAAATGCCTTAACCTTGCATTTAAGTTAACACAAACATTTATAGTGATATTATCACATAAATGTACAAATATCCTGACCATATTTTGTATTAAGATTGAGGTTTACGCCTCCAACATCGCCTACATAGAGTGTAGGATGCGTATATCACATACGAAATTGTTTATTAATGTGTTTATATGGTAAATTATTGTTTTTAAGCCCATATGGATGTGTAAATGATTATTTTATCTCTGTTTTGACATTTTGTGGCTACTCATTGACTGTTTTACACGACGTTCTGCTTATACTGAATTCCGGCTAGTTATGAATAGTATGACTAAATATATATGGGACAAAACATTATGCAACTCAAGGCGGATTTAGCCCTATCCGTAAGGCGGATTTAGCCCTACCCGTAAAAAAACCCGACCATCCCTGAATTCAAAAATATAGCTGAAAATAGGACTCACAAAAAAGCCACTAAAAAAATCATAGGGAACATAGCTCCCC
Organism: Agrochola lota; assembly: GCA_947364205.1. NCBI lineage: Eukaryota > Metazoa > Arthropoda > Insecta > Lepidoptera > Noctuidae > Agrochola > Agrochola lota. The sequence continues at coordinate 6,205,208 of OX376223.1, read as the reverse complement.
ATGAATTAATGAACACATACCCTTTATGTATGTAAGCTGTTATCTTGTGTAGTGTCGCGTAAGCCGTGTTAACCCCCCCGCTGCGAGTGGGCTCATTAAGAAAATTGCCTTTTTAATTTTCCGTTACACTGGCCTTACAGGCCCTTGTCGAACAATACACGGATAAGTGGAACTGAGCGCTCTAGTTTTGTCGTGAAAACATACCGGAGCATTGTGTTTAACATGAATATATAGAACCTACCTATGTTCAGTTCACTTAACAAGTGGAATGAAAAAACATAGATGGTTTCTGCTATTCTCGTTAAAGTTTATCGGATACTAAAGTTTCTCGCAGACAGATTAACGTCAATAGCAATAGTCAGTGCAATAATACTTTAAGTGCAATTTCAATAGTTTTATTGGGGCTTTAAAAGTGACTTGCTATCTCAAGTTTCATTTGAATTTCTGCGATCAACAGAAATATTAGATGTCGTTATTAATTCAATGTTTTGGTCTTGAAATATCAGCTCATAGATACATCATCAAGTAATAAATATGTAATAATGGGATAGCCCAACATAATGCTTTATATCAGGGACATTTGGCAACAGCAAACACTATCAGTTTGTCGACCCCATACGAATAAAAAATATTAACGTTGTCGACATAATCTGGCAGAGTTACAAATGTTCGATTTTTACTTCAATATTTCTCACAATATCTTACGTAACATTTGTTTTTCTGTATCTTGTTTGACGTTAAATATAAATGACATTTGAGGGTCGCTTTGATAAAAACCATTGTATTCAACAACTACCAAAGTAATTAATCCTCCCGTCCACATTTGGCAACAACGCGATTAGTTGAAGGAATATCCCCTAATATCACGGATTCTAAATATACCATCCTTTTCCGTAATATCACGGGAAGCGTTTGAGGGTTGTCTCTCCTGTCGACGACTAGCCCCGGATGGACACCGACAGACGGTGGCTTGTGGGGCATTTTAGCGAAATTACTTTTGTTTGTACATCTGTCGTCGTTGCTTTTACCTTGTTAATTAATTATTTAATACCTATTAGAAATGGGGATTCGTATGATGTAAGAGGGAGACCCAGATTCCTGTAAACATTTTCATTTCAAGAATTCTCTTTACAATTGTATGTGTTCTGCACACGTTTAGCCTATATTTTAATTATGATTGTATTTAGACCTTCAACGGCCGAAGAGCTATTCATTAAATAGTCTTCGGAACAATAACGCTGATTCATTTGTAACGAATCTTTACAATTTTTGCACATACAAGATAACTGCATGAGTATGAGCACTTTCTGATTTATCAAGATAATGAGTCTCAAGAAAAAAGGGGTTCTAAATAAAAAATTATAACGCTAAAGAGTACATTCGTGGTCATAAAAGTGGTAATCAATCTTACAATGGGCCTTTCTAGCCACCTCACATAGTGACGGGTCATCGTCACGTCGATATTGTGTGCTGAGCATGATATCTGCACATTCCGTCCGCACGGACCAAGTTTCCAGCCTGTCCGCGCCATTTTAGAATTCACTTTAAAAATTCAATTTTAGAATTCTAGTAGGTTTTTTTTAAACGTTCGTAATTGTAAACGATAGGTCGTTGATCGAATTAGTTTTCTATTTTTAGAAAGTCTGTTTTAGTTTTTTTCTTGTAATCTTTGTAACACGTTTTTTTCTTATTTTTTGTTGTTTCTTTTGTATGTCATTGTCCATTTTTGCTATTGAGAAGTATTCACTAGCTCACATAAATCTTTTTATATTAAATGTTGTAGCAGCATCAAATACCCATCTAACCGAACACGCTAACACGTAATACCTTGCACCTCAACATAACTGGAGTATAAAGATTACCCCCAGATTATTAGGTCAGAGCAAACGACACTGAGATTGCAGCACGGCGCGTATGGCCGGTAATAAGGCCATAAGCGGTGCCAATAACCGTCCGTGGCCGCTAGGGTACGTGTTTCAATGATCACGGACGACATGTTATGATGGATTTTATTAAGTTGGCCATTGGCTATACCGTACGTACAATCAGCCTGTAATATGCCCACTACTGGGACACAGGATGCTATAGAGGACATGTAAGGTGCAATTTTTTGCTGAACTAAAATTGTCTCTAGATTGAATAAGAATCCAATAGAACTAGTCAATCATACAATGAACACACTCAAATCCTCTCCTTACTTAATAAAAAAAAAATAATACAAGGTGTTGCCTGTGACTTTGGTCATTGGATAATCACTTTAGGTGTCCTCAGGAAAATTCCTTTCCCTGTTTATCGAGTTCTAAACTATCCGACTACTCATATTCAGTATAAGCATGCTGATTTTTTTTGGTCGTCATGACTTTTTGAAACACCGCGACCTATTTAAAAGCGATCGTCGCGCCAATGGGTACGCGATCGGTCGCGTTCATGTCACTTTTGGTTCGGAAAACCGAAAAGCGCCCTCTGTCGGTGCAACCACGAAAAAAAAAAAACGAACCATCGCGTATTCGTGCAACGATCGATATTTTGACAATCAAAAGTAAAAAAAAAACATTATCCAAAAACAGGGAACAACATTATTATAATTAATCAACGAAACCAAGCGCTTATATATAAACTTAATATAAACCCCACTATTTCTCGTATCAATTTCCCAACTGCGGTTACAGAGGTCTAAATTCATTACAATACCAATATAGTTTGACTCCCAACCCCCGCAATTAATAATAATAACGAAGGCAGGCCTGTTCCTAATTTTCGTCTTGTGAATAATATGAATTTCATCCTTCTCGCTTACAATTCATCAATTTGTGGAAGGCTGTGGTTGTAGACAAGCCTGGTATTCATTAAGGTTGGTAGGTATTCGTTGACAGATGGTTGTGAATACTTCGCTTCGTATCAAAGATATTTTGACATTTGGACGCACCTCAAACAAATGACAGTTGAAATTGACAGTTCTACAACGCTCCTAATGTGTAAGAATCGAAGTTCTTCGGTTAACATAACATCGAAGGGTTAGGCAGAGGTGTAAAAAGTACACCCACATTTCGCCAGTTATGTTGAAGTCCCATGCAATAGGGGGTGAGCGAATTGCCATCAACCTGGCACAAATTCAGACTCCGGGCTGCTACTGGGAAATTCCTGACGGAAAACCTAATAACACTTTGCCCGGCCTGGGAATCGAACCCAGCTCATTCTCAGCAGTAGCGACTACTACACTAACGAGGCAGGTAGTTTTATAAATTATGCACGGGTGAAATAAAAAACTTGCCACAACGTACTTGACAAAAAATTCTAAAAAACCAAAATTCAAAAGTAATTTAATCAAACTAGGCTAAGAATCAGCACTTTTCGAACGTCAAAAATATAATAGGTCAAAAGGACAAAATTTATGGTAGTTGTTTTTTTTTAAATAAAGAACTGTTATGCAGAAGGAGAAAGTGATATGATGCAACAAACAAGCAAGCTTTCAAATAAATGTTGAGAATAAGAAGCATTTAATTCTTATAAGGTTAGACATTAATTGAGAATACTAATTAGCTCCTGGTCTGAGGTATTTAGTTAGAAGTTTCACAGCTTAATTATTAGCTTTCATGTGGATTCCCGTTACTGTACTCTACCCTTTTGTGAATAGTCGGATCATTAACCTTGGTTAAATAATGTGTTATTTAAAGTTTCCCATACAATTAGTTAAACAGTTAATTGTATTAAGAATAGACAATACATGAAGATTTTGTTGTTGATGCTTATCAATGATTGGTCGACTTTGTTTAAAGGCTTGCATGGAAATTAACTGGCCAAATTCTTCTATAACTTGAAAGCACCGCCACGATTTGATAAAGATTTGCTCTAGCAATAAACTTCAATCAAATCAACTTAGCTTATCATAGTCCACTGCTGGACATAGGCCTCTCCCAGCAATAAACGTGTCAGATCAGATCTAACGAGAATTGTGAAGAATTTCTAACATCTTTAAAAAAAATCCTGGGGCCTATTTAATAAATCCAGATCCAAAACAGCACGTGTAGCATGACCACGATAGATACGGATTTTCTCTACGGAAGAATAGAGAAAATGACAGATCTGTCATTTTGTCTATTCTTCCGTCGATGACACTGTCATTTTGTCTTTTCTTCCGTCGACAAAACAATATGTCATTTAGTCTTCTTCCGTCGACAAAACCCTTTTCTATTGTGGGCGTGGTACGCGTGCAAAAGACAAGGGACAGGCAATTAACTGACAATTTTACAAGTTCCTTTCCTACATTTTCTACGTCGTAAAATATCGTCAATTTTGACATTTCTTTACAAAATAAATAAGTACGTCGCTTTGTTAGTTCTTCGACTTTTACTAATACGCTCACGCTAACTAATACATCCAACAACAAATAACCAAAAACACATTTTTATTTTCTTTGTAATCTCGTTTGTTTGCGAGACCAACCACTGTGCAGGCCATATAAGGTCAATCACATTCTTCTAACGCAAATCAATAACTAATAATCGCAGCAACAACACAATAAACAAACTGTATGCACTGCGCATACGCCATGTAATAAGAAACAACACAATCAATTGCTCGCTGGTCGGCAAATGTCAATTACAAAGCAATCAGATATAAATAGCGTGTAATAACAGTAAATCACCGGCTTGTTACTTTAATATACAAGGATTTATTTATATTTATAGTATAGGGTGTTTCATAATTCGTGTCAAACCTTCTAACGTAGTGATCTGCTACTGAAATAGCCGTAGCATGGGAAATCAATAAAAACATGGCTATAAAACATTGTCTATTATTGTCCCACTGCAGGGCAACGGCCTCTTGTCGTAGAGAGAAGGCACCAGCATTGATCACCACACTTGCTCAAGACGGGTTGGCGATTTCAGACTTATATTAATTACAAGTCCAGGTTTCCTCACGATGTTTTTCCCACACAGATGTCAGTAATGGCCAAGATTAACGAGGAAAGTACAAAAAATCTGCCTAGCCTTTTCCCAACTATGTTGGGGTCGGCTTCCAGTCTAACCGGATGCAGCTGAATACCAGTATTTTTACATGGAGCGACTGCCTATCTGACCTCCACAACCCAGTAACTGGGTAATACGATACACCTTGTTATGACCTGGTTGTCAGACTTTCGGGTTTCTGACGACCCGTAACGACTGTCAAAGATCCACGATTGACAGCCGGGACCTGATGGATCGACCCATGGGGCTGTTATTACTTAGCCACGAGCTCCTCTAACTAGGAAAGTACATATGAATTGAAAAAGTCATATTAGTACTTGTCTGGATTTTAACCCACAACCTCGTGCATGAGACTTTTACCACTGGGCCATCAAAAATATTCAAGAACATGGCTGCCAAGCTGTAGCCCTCGCTACGGCTGCCGTTGTGAATGGTCGGCTGTTGCATTTCAGTCTTTCATTGATAAAACTATTGATCGCAAAAACACGTCCCGCCCGTGGTTAAATATTATTTTGAAAGAAAGAAAAAAAAAAGAAAATACATTTATTTAACACAGACTAAAAAGCACACAATTTACACAGCAGATTTAAAAAGAAAAACAAATAAAAAGTGTAAAATGCGATGTAAGAAATTAGCAGGGGAGTGTGCCTCACGGCTGCAGTGACTGAAGCTGGTTTCAACTGGTAGCTACTGAGAGTGTGATGTGTGTGTGTTTTGAATGTATCATGCGATAGTTTCAATGCAAATTATGTCTTAGGGATCTGATAAAGTTCTAATAACTAACTAATAATGAATACTCATTCTCTTTTTTTTTTTTTTTTTTTTCTCGATTTACATATACAATTTATAGCATTTGTAAACAGTATGTATGTACATATATTATGGTATATTTACTATAATGTATGACGTAACACAGCGCCATGTTGTTTTGGACATTTCGACTAAGGGCCAGTGTTGAATGGGTGGAGAGTAGTGTTTATGCCGCACAGTGTGAATGAAGCCGTAAATTCTCTGCGGTGGGAGTATTATCAGGTTTTGCCGTATATGGGCAAAAAGATACCGTTAATCTAGTTATGGCGAGTAAGGGCTACATATTGTGACCGTGTAGGTATTATTTATAGGCAGGCTTAAAAAAATGCTTCAATCGTGAGACTCGAATGAAATACAGCTCACTGTACACTTACAAATCACATCTCTCGTCGAGTTAGAAACGTTTTCTCGAACTTTACAATGTAAAATACGATTGAACATAAAAACTCGACAAACTTTCAAAATGAATGATTTTGGAATTTTATCGAATTTTTACTCACACTCATGGAATTCACTTCCAAATGTTCATTTCACCATATAAGTGTTCACCGTTGCATTGTCCCCAGATGTTTATCAGTGTGTCCCACTTTTAATTTCACATGATGTCACACTGATCACATGTTTCCGAGTCCTATTGTTCTTATACTCATATAAAATTGCATTTAATTGACACTTCGTATGAAAGTAACGGTTGGTCTTAAAACGATTTACAATCAATATAATATTTCGGTAACTTTCAGGGTGCTATCGAATGTCGAAGATAAAGAGGTTTCTTATTTTATATCCATTTTTTTCTTAATAAAGTTCTTGAGTTTCCTTCATACAGCTGATGATGTAAATTCAACGAGTTTTCATACCAATCTCAATCATGAATGAAAACTTCAGTTTCAATCTTTTGAGCCTTAGTTATAATTTAATGCCATGCAAAATTGCCTACAAATGGACGTAATATATTGTTCGTAGATTTTTCTGCTTCAGCAAAACGAATATAATTTTATTCTCTCAAACATGCTTGGAAATTCTTACATTATTTTGACAACCTTCTTCGAGATAAATCGAAATTGCTGTACTGGTAAAATAAAAAACATGCGAGTAGGCGGCCGGCTATGTTACTATGAAAATCCATAAGTGTCCTGTTTAGCGGCCAAATAAATTATTACGAAAACTCATAACTGTTGTGTTATTTAAAAATGGTACTAACTTTTTACTTCGACCCATGGCAACCAAGAAGGTAACTTATAAAAGATTTTACTTAAATTTCGAACTGGCTTAGCGTATAGAGCTGTTAAAGTAAAAACGAAACAAATGAACATATTGGCGCGTGAAATTTTTTCTTTGTTCGTCGTTGATTCTGGAATTTATAATTAATTTACATAGTTTGAATTTCCGCAATTTTTTTTAAGCACGTTAAGCCGTTGGTCCCGGCTGTTATTCGTGAATCTATGACAGTCGTTACGAGTCGTCAGAAGCCCGAAAGTCTGACACCAGTCTTACCAAGGGGTATCGTATTACCCAGTTACTGGGTTGTGGAAGTCAGATAGGCGGTCGCTCCATGTAAAATACTGGTATTCAGCTGCATCCGGTTAAACTGGAAGCCGACCCCAACATAGTTGAGAAAAGGCTAGGTAGATTGATAGTTTGAATTTCCGCACATTGTTTGAGAAAAGTACTATACAAGCCTTGGCCTCAACCAGGCATTGATGGACTCACGTATGTGTGCCTCGGCTAATGCCCTAATTGCTGGCGTCGATAGTAATGTACTATTTAGGTAGTCTAAGATCATAAGAAACACAATAAAAAGCTGTAACTTAAATCAAATATACATTCTTCATCCATTCTTCATATTATGAATTTTTCAATGAAATCGAGACAAAGTCTTCGCCTATTGCCCTGCAACTTCTAAACAAGCGTCTGAAAGTCTGAATACATCTATCAACACTAATAATTTCATCAAAATGCGCGTCTATCACAATGGGACATCTCAAGCAAAAAAAGTTGACAATATTTAAAAAAATACTCTTTTGTCCTGAAAAAAATCCCCTCGCGCTCCAGACATTGGACAAAGCATTCGTGCAAACGTTTATAAAAAGTTAAGCATTTCGTTTGTCTCGGCACGATTGTCCCTCCCTTTTAGGGAGTAACAAGAGGACATTTGCATTTAATGGATAGCCTAGCAAGGATAATATTTCTGCACTGTTATAGGTTTAATAAGGGAATACTTATTTTGTGACGTCTTTGTAACAATGTTATAGAATACTGGCTCATCACACCAAGCCTCTCGAGCAGGCACCAGTTTTTCACTGTTTCCCGCCATTCGTGGTGAACTGACAGTTGACATTAGTGACAGCTACCTCACTACTGATGTGCATGAGATAGTGTTTACATATCTATAAAATAGATACACTACTAATGTTATTCGGGAAAAGAATGCAAGGTGCAAACGGCTAATACAAAAGAAGACAATATTATAGAAATCTATAGCATGTATGGTGCCATCAATGCTTCCATATTTGAATTTAAACAAAATAGCATATTCCGTCTTTCCAATCAAATGTAAAACAGTAAAAGCTGCGCGTGACCTTTTCTGAACATTAAGAAGAATAAATAAGAGACCTTAAACGATAGTAATAATAATCCTTAAGAATATAATATAAATAATAACAGAGTCTAGTCTATAAAATGCTCGAATCGAAAAAACATCTATTCAAAACGTTTACTTTTTTTATCAAAAAATCAAACGGTTTGTTTCGCGAGACGACAAGTCGTATAAAACTCGGACCTCGGACCTCGTATAAATTCTTTGGGTACGTCGACTTGGATTCTCTGAGCTATTATTTGAAAGCATGTGCCCTTTGCAGACTGCCTTCAATACCTTTATTGTTCGTCCCTATACGCTCTGGCCCTTTGTGTCTACCCTCCAAGAGAGGGCAAACGGCAAAAGTGCTTAAGTCCGTTTATATTTTTTTGCGATAAATCGTTTATCGACAATAGGACAAATTGTAGCTTTGAAAGAGTCGATTTCTTCGAACAATAAAAGCTCAATAAATCTAGCATCAGAACTCAATTTCAAATAACAACATAATGAAACGAATAGGTGTGTCTTTTCCAAGTAAAGACTCTAACAACTAGAGTACAATACGGCAAAAAAATATTCCGTACATAATATTTTTCCTTAAGAAAAACACTTAAGAAATAAGTAGATCCTTCCATGACTAACACTCCTAGAAACTCTCTAAATGGCAAATAACGATCTCACGTCAAACTAAGAATATATCACAAAAAATTCTAAGAAATAATAATTGAAATATGTATCTACCAAAGTTGTCAAAATTACGTTATTTGATTTACCTCCTTTTGACTTTCAACCGTTGCCTTGTGTGTGGGCGAAAAAGTTGTTAAAAACAACTTTAGCTGGGTAAGAATAGAGTTGATTTTCCATTGTGTTATTATGAATACGGTTATTAGATGGAATTAGCCGAAGTTTTGCGACACACGTGCGAGCGATTACAATGGATTAAGAATCTCCCTTTCTATACAAATTTTGATCTATTGAAGTGTGGAGTTGGGAACTTTGATAAATTAGTCTATTAGAAGTAAATAATATAAAGTTTGGATAGTCGTTTATTTATTGTTTTTGTTTTTGTTTCAGGTAAGTACTTCGAGCAGTTAACCCCTTTCTACTGGAGCACGTAAGTGGAGTTAGGGTGTTTGAGAATCATTTGTTTGCGACTTTTCAAGTAGTTCTAAATCTGATTTGCTCCTCGCGAAATTACGTGGAAGTTATTCACTTGAAAGTGGAAATACAATAGGTACGAGAGGATTGCCCAGCATTGTGATAATTCAATTACAAACAAACAGCTATAGTGTACTATAGGTAGAGTCACAAATCCAACTCGTGACATACAAATTGTGGATGAGGTAGCTCGTTGAGCTTGTTCCTTGTGGTAATTCATTAAACTCTTTGCCAAGCGTGATGATTATTCAATGTGATGTTAGTTCTGTTCTTATCAGCATGCCAAAATGAAATAGGTAAGGTCTTTAGACTTCCATTGGCAAAAGCGAACTATCCCTACCTTTGATTACTCTCTAGGCAAAATATATGCCACATCCGCCAACCGGATGTATTATCCAGATAACGCTAACTTAATGAAAGTGACGCAGAAAACAATTACGTTAGATATCGGCCGCAATATCGCCTCGGTATCGGTCGTCAATCGCTGCCACCTGACCCACGATCTGATCGGCGTAATTATAGTAAATATACATTGTATACATTATATAATATATACATAGTTGGATTATCGGCACATCTTGAGTTTAGGAGAAGTAGGCACCGGATATAATTGTGTGGGCTGGTGTAAGACATAGGCTGGTATATCATCAATGTATGTCCAGTGACGAAAAACGATGAGCAAACTGTTCATGGAACTATTGTCAGTTTACCTAATACAGAGTAGGGAACAAACCAACGAACAGATTTTATGATGATTTTGTTTGCAAAATTAACTTTCTTTTTTTTACCTACGAGTATATAACAATTACTAAAATAACTTACTCGGTAGCAATACTGCTTTATTGCTCCACTTGAAAAATTCCTCCAATTATTTTATTCTCAGACGTTTTTATGCTTTAATGAATTTTTATGATTTAAGCTGCAAGCGACGATTGTCGTCGCTTGCAGCTTAAATCTTGATCCATACCCAAAATGCTTGCAGCGAGTGTTACTCCCGCCCCTGACGAGCACCGAAGATACAGCCAGCCAGATAAACATGTCCACTCTACGAAAACTGTTTACTTTGACGCTATTGTGACGCTTTCGGCACCCATCGGCTATAATTCGTAGGTTCGGGACCGAATCGATCATCTAACGCACTTGGGTGTAATTTGGGACCTATTATGGACGTGTGGGATGCTATTGATTTAGTAATGGGACGTTATCACGGAGAAGTGGACGTTTTAAGAGTAGTGTTTGAGAATGTGATGGATGTAATAAATAAACAGTCAACTACTAGGTCTATTGCTCCATTCGTAAGGAAGAGGTTCATCGAAGTAAAGCGTTACTGATGGGTAAATGTGTAGAGGCAGATTGGAATCTTAAAGTTTTCTCTATACCTACTTACTGCAGTGTTTCTACCATGAAATTTTAGTCCTAATGCTAAAAGGCACAGAAACATCGACCATAAATAATTTAAAATGATCGTAACTTACGCTGGAACATAAACTAGTGATAACTATCTCTATCTGCATAAAACACAGCTTAATGTCATCATACTAAACGACCTGGAACTTTGAAAAGCACCGAAAGACAAAAAGATATAATCTAGCCATTAGGAATGTATGTCAGAACGATACAGAATAAGAACAAGTAACTTTCCTTTGTTTGCTGCACCCTAATGATGGGTAATCCTGCCAATCTCTTATAAAAAGGAAACGTACCCTTAATTCCTCGCAACACAAGTAAGCCAACAGGACTTGTTAGTAATGAATGGAGAAGCAGGAAATATATATACGTTCAGCCTTCCTTAACATACGAGGAAGGGAGGAAAATGGCAGTAAAAATGTTTATGAGGATATAATGGGGTTAGAAGAAATGAAGTATTCATAATATCTTGTTGGTAATAACGTTCCCGCCTAATGAAATAATTAAGCTGTCGATAAGAAACTCGTAATCTGCCATTGTGATGAAAAGTTTGATGCTTGAGGTAAAATGATTCCGACTCAAAGAAGAAATTCTAGATTTTCTCGAAGGATTATGTCTCGATCTCACCTTAGTTAACGTATCAACAAATTAGTATGGAGAACTTGCTCGATTAAATACATCTTTGATTTAGATGAATCGTCCAGATGCATATGAACAGGAAAACTTGTCAATAAAAGTAAAATCACTACCAAATAGAAACGTTCGAAGCAAATGCAAGAAATAATTAAGAGAAATCGCAACTGGAATCGAGATTCACATACAAATTTGCAGTAACCGACTGATAGATGGGAGCGGAATGAGTTTATGACCAATTAGCGCATTGGAAACCGCCATAGGAGATTATGTTTGAAATTCAAAGTGGTAAAGTGGACTAGTTTTTAATCTTAGACTCCCAGTGGGACTTTATCTGCGCGTAATTCTATATCTCCTACTTTGTAAATGTCAACGGTGTTAGCGTTTAGCTGGACCTGTTATGGTTGTTGAGTCAGCTGTCGTTGGTGTTTCTTCATCAGTTTCTTTATTTTTAACTGCTTCCATATTGTTAAAGTTAGAAATTACAAACGAAATGGTTAACGTCTTAGACGATTGTAACTTGTTTGTTGCTATCTCCTAAATAGCATTAAAAATCTCACGGTCTATGTAAACATTTACATACACAAAAATAAAATTAAATACATATTTGCTTTTTACACCTTTTACCATAAACGTCTTATCTTCCATCGGTACATGTTAGCCACCCTAGAGAAGATACCGGCACATCGTGTGAACGTTAACTTTACGATCGAAAATTACTAATAAAAGTCCGCAAAATTACATTTTTACATTTCCGTTTATAATCGTAAAGTGATGTCTTGCTCGATTTTTATGGCTTTTGCCTGCAAATATGGAAATGTCAACGGATAATTTTAGGTGAAGAATTAAAAATCCACCGTTATGGTTGGTGGTTTGTTTAACACGTAGTCCACTTAAGATCAGGCTCAAAATTTTATTGAATTTTTGACAACGATCTGGTAAACTATCGTAACTTATTGGAAAAGTACCTATTCAGCTGTGGTTTTGTCTTTCAACGTTAATGTATCTAATTTGTAACCACTTTAACACAAATCTTAAAATATTACAAACAGAGGACGTAACAGTCTTTTAACAATGCGTTTAACGAGAATATTACATTTTAAGTTACACCTTCCTTTACGCTTTTACTTAACTACAAACGCTCTTTCTATAATACAATGTTTGTTTTATATTTTTCCGATTACGCAACACCCAAAGCAGGAGCCGTTCGATTTCCACATTTTATTTAAAAAACACATTACTTTGTAGTAATACCGTTACCTTAATTACGAGAAACGAAAAGATCTCCTTTTAAAGAAAATCAGCCTCTATATGCAACAGTATTGCGACACATAAATTACGGGCTGACGAATGTCCATCACGAGTTTGGCAGTTTTATCTCTTAATGTAAAGTTTACTTTTATTCTGTTTTCCGACATTTCGGGTTTAGTGTGAAAGTATCGCTTGGAAGGGCTTTTTTTTCTTGCTACTTCAAAATTCGTAATATTTTGTGTGAAAAAGTTAGTTTCTAGTTTTTCATTTTTAAACTCTTCGCCTACTTCTTTCCCTATAACTGTAATAAATCTGTCAACTCTCCATATTTTAAATACTTTATCAGTCAAAAGAAATTAAAAACAAGTTTACAATTATTGGAACGTGTAAGTAAGTATGTATTAACTTAAAATTGGCGATTTATTTATTACTTCTTGCACGTCGAAGTGATAGACTAAGAGCGAGAATCCATCTGAAGCAGACCAAATCAGTAAAGATAGAAGAACTGTTATTTAGAGTGGTACTCGTTGGTACAATTAACGTTCTTCGGGTCACTAGACAAAGTCAATTAAACACAACCAACTACGAAAGTGACCTCGATGGTAGATGGACACACACGATGCAGATGAAGCACAAGTAGGAAAACGAGGATTAGACAAACAGTGGCATTCAAAAGGGCAAAGAGGAAAGAATGAAACAAAACTAACATTAGAAAATGTTGTATGAGTATTCATTTCGTATTTTACAAACGTTAGTTTCGTCAGCTTTGGTGGGTCAGTAAAGTCAAAGTCAAAGTCAAATCATTTATTTGAAATAGGCCCTTGCAAGGCACTTTTGAACGTCAAAAATGACAAAAAATTTAATTGATCTAGTCGCCCCTTCCAAAAGGTAGTTGTCGTATGGAGAAGAATGGGCAAGAAACTCCACCGTTACTCTTTTAAAATGTTTTACAATATTTTGTATATATAGGTACATTCGTTATATAATTGTATGTAAGTAGTATCTCATCTAAACAAAGCTTATCCATAAAAATTAAAACCGTGAAATATAAAATTAATATGATTGGTAACTGTGATAATAATGATCACAGGCAATCACGGCTACTTTTACTGGCTAGATTTTGCTACACGCTTCCATAACAGTTACATCAACGCTCAGAGCCAGGCATTCTTATAGTTTAACTGATTCAGACCAAATTCGCGTCAGGTACCGCTCTCGTGTCTGACTTACGCATTTACAATCACGACAACAGCTACCCAGATTTCTCATCAAGTAATTACATAACGCGATTCAGTATTGAGTTATGACTCTGTAATTTCAATTTTATCGATATACTACCGAATCCATCAGGTTTTGACCCCACCGATAATTATAGCCCAAGTCAGAAATTATGTTTTCTTTGTTTATTTTAAAGGTCTTAATTAAATTTTATGTATGTCTCATAAAGTTGAATCGTAATGTATAGTATCGTCCGTATACATTTATTTACAGATGAAGAAACGAGTGTTTAATGGGTTGTTATTATTGGGCTAATGACAGGGTTTAAAATAGATGTAATATAAATTATGAAATCCAGCCATAAAGTTTCTATTGATGTAAGAAAGGGACTACGTGTTGGCATTAAGTGGCGCCTAGATATTTAATTGAACTACCGGTCAAACTCTACTGAAAGCTCTTACGTCATCTTTAGGATTTACTTTACCAACTGATCAAGATTTCTAATCGGTTCCTTCGTCATCTCTTTCTTTTGTTATTTTGCAGACATTATCTAGTTTATCTTTGTCAGCAGTATTTGTCATGTCTAACACAATTTCTTCAGTCCCAATAAATATCTGCCGTCCTATTTTTTTGTCTTCTATGTGTAATCCTACGAAATCACATCCAACCATGTGTACTTTAAGCCACGTAGTTTTAAACCTACATACATGCCAACAAATAATTACCTACTGCATAATCTCACGTCCAAATCTAAGCACAGTTCACACCCAAATGATTGCTGGTTGAATCATAGATTGACAGTTTAATATAGCTCTGTTTAATATCAGCTGCCAATATGACTATCATGTATGGGAACGTAGTATTAAAATTAAAACCGTCGGTGAAGACAGTAACAACCTTGTTGATATGATTAATCTGATTGATAAGGATAATACTAAATGAGCAATTTGCCTATCGGAAGATATAGTAAAGATATGTGTTGTAAATACGTTGGATGTTTTAAAAATCGTTTATTTCATTTCAGAATAGATTACTTATCTCTTCTCAGTGTACATTTTCAGTCAAACCTAGTTTGTATTCTCACTTGTTTTTTTGACGATGAACTGCTTTTCTGTTATTACATGAAGACACATAAACAAACCAATATTTTCCAAGTCCCTCCCAACCCTTTATCAAACATCAGTACTAGGCCAACTGATTTGTTTATCGTTCGTAAACCAATAAGGAACGTCGGTAGCTCCCTTATTGGCACAAATTGTGCTCCTACTAAGCGACAAACACAATTTTGTGCCCCTCGCGTTACCAGCACACTTGTATCTATGTGTTTATGTCAGACAACCTTGTACACGTGCTTTATCTATATCTTGGAACGAAATGTGTACAAACAAGAGTTGTTTTAAATAATTCATGGGAAGTAGGCTGATCTAGAATCGAAGGTTAATGTCTGAGATTGAGAACAGAACCGAATTATAAGGCAAGATCTTACAATAGGTATATGTAGAAAAGGAGATTCAAGGATGCCGAACATTTTAGGAATAATGTTAACAATCCTCATAGACGTTTTGATTTCAATATATTTAGTAACATGTCTATGCCTTGTGTGACAACATGAACCAGACAACCATGGAAACCTGTGACGCGAGACACACATGAAAAGGCGACGTTCTTATACATCAAAGATCTTCACAGGGTCGCACCCACTCTAAAATCAAATAGGCAAATATTGATAAAATGCAAAGCCGATAAACTTGGCAGATGTCTCAGTGTTCAGGAGGCACCCTCCCATATAATTTAATGCCGTAGGGGGAATCACAATAGCTATCGATTCCTTTGTGCCCGAGGGAAATCGCTTCTTCATCCGCGTTTTTACAATGTCACCGCAAAACAAGCGAGCATCGTACACAGTCGGCGGCTGGAGGTAAACTGTACATTATTATGCATTAAGAAGCTAGGGAGATAAATAACTGCTATATTTACTTACGCACATACATATTTATAACGTTTGGTTTTACGAATTTCTGTGTTTGCTGTGGTTTGCTCAGTTTCTGTTCGCGCTCTGTGAATAATTGCTTGTTTTGTTTTTGTTTCTGCAGCCACAGCTAGAAAAACACGACACATTTTTGGATCACCTCAAAGATTTATGGCATGTTCTTGAATAGCAAAAAGATCATCAATAAACCCGTAATCAAAATCGTGCCTCTTCCAAAAGTACAATCCACGTAATTAACATGCATTTCAGAATTCAATTCCCTAATTCGAACATTAATCTTTCAGGTAAGGAACTGAAAGACCAAATTAAAGTTGGTTACATCGAATCATCACGTTTCGAAACCACATTATTTCCACCTTCATAATTCTAATTTAGGAAAAGGAAACACTTGGCGTTGATTCACAGGGAATCGGTACTGAATAATTAATGGGGTTCTGGGGAACAGCGCCGACTGAATGATCACTGTTGGCAGATCTATTGACGGTACTACAGAAGACAAACTCGATCGTCACTCGAAACAAGTAAAAGATTAATGACTTACATAAGATAATAATTATGACATTTGACTTTAGAATCTGGGTTGCCTTCGTCCCGAAACCCAAAAACAATTTTCGTTTGGAAAAGAACTTTTAAATTTCGAAGTCATATCAATTGACGAAGATAAACATATCGGAGAAACTGTGGTTGTAAGTATTAAATTCACTGAAAACGACCTAAAGGTCACAGTGATATTTGAAGTAATTGGCGATGAAATTATAGATTTTAAAACGTTATTATAGGCAATTTTGTAGAAAATAAAGTTGTTAAACAAAATTATCATGTGTTGGATCGTTGGTTTTGACTGGATTTGTTGCCTAGGGCGGTATTGTTAATATAGTTGGCTGAAGCACCAATATTAATGTTAGAACATAAAATAAATAACTTTGTATTCTATGAAATACTCATAGTACTTTCCAACAATTTGAAAACAATGATGTAGTTTCAAACTAATTTCAATTCAGAACAATATACATGAAACATTCTTAGAAAGTACAAAAAATATACGCTAAACTCGCAAGTAACAAAAAGAAAAAGATATTATCGTACTGATCAAAAGTCAGGTAAATATCAGACCAATTTCGTTCATAGTAGAAAATAAACGGTTTCATCGCAAAGGCTACGAAGGGGTTAAATTAGTATTTCCGCCAACCTTTGTCGTACTCTACGCATGCGGATGGAATACTTAAGTTTTTCCACGTTTTATAGAGCCGATTGTGAAGCAAGATTTGGGTGAATTCCTTCTACACCTACAGTATATTTTCTCAGTCTGTCGGGTTCCTTAACGGGTTATTTGTCGACCGACTCGCAAATCTCTGCATAATATAAAATGCAAAATCTTTAGAACTCTCATTTTGAACGTGAGAACTGGCGCGATCTGTTTTTGTGTTTTCGTGGCTTAGCTTGGTTTTTGCTTTTGTTTGGCTTTAAATTAGGGGCGTTGTTTATCTTAGCTTCAGTAATAGAAACATAGACCTCCATTTTTAACTTACAAACTTTATCTAGACCACTATTTCGACAAACATTAAGTCAACGTTCATATGGTCCCCAATCCAATAGACACTGTGACTCATAGGGGTCGATAGTGGAATGGACACGTTGTTACCAACTAATTTGATCAGCACCCGTCTACAAAATCTCTTACTATGATTGATGTGCCTTCAATATGAATGCACCCAGGCCACTGTTTCATTTTATATGTCCATCTTCTTTATCTTTGACATCCTATATGGGTAAATACGAGTATATGTATGTCTTTAGAGAAAGGACTTTATGATGGAGAAATTCTATCGCAAAAATACAGACCAAAAGATTGGAATTCGCAAAAGAACCTAACAAAGTAATTTAAAACGCTTCATTTTAAATCACGAACAAATTTTTCCGAGGTGTCCCCACATATTTCGAATTTCCAACGAAGAATAATCGGAATATTTTTCCTTAATTTTTCATTCAGCTCAGTGGGGCACCGAATCCCTCGGGTTTGCTTTTACTTAACGGAAACCTTATTTAAAATAAACAGGCTGGTGTAAACGGTCTACGTGCCTAAAATACTGAACGCGTCGATACCGGTGTATTATTTTCACTGGCAATAAAATGAACGCGACCTAAAATGTGTTTTTTATTTGTTTTAACTTCTTTTTATTTATTTTGCGGTGGTGATAAAGAGGTGTGCCGATTGTATCTATTGTGTACGGACTGCTGAGGTACGAGTGTTGACTTATCTTTTTGCTTGGCATGATATCAAGATACTCGCACTTGTTGATACAGCTCAAGTCACTTTCATTTTTCGTCAGCCAAATTTGTACTGAATTGAACGTTGAATATTTAATTTCTCTTTTTGCCCCAAAAATCGATATTGATTTCAGATTCAAACTTACAATTTAGTTAATACAAGCGTATACTGCTGTTACGCAATACCTTGAAGTAACACCAGGTGCCAGTCACTTATAATCCTACGACCAAGCTTAAGCAAATTGCTCTAATTCAATAATTCCTTTCAGACATAATAAACCCGATCGATCTGTCGCTAACAACGCAACGTAAACGTTTGCAGTAAACGACGCCTACTGGCGACTCAACCGAACAAATCCAGGTTTACGACATTGTTACAAGCGAAATCTTTCATTTTAGTACACAGTTTATGATAATAAAGACGTTACGAAACTAATTTATTGTTAACATGTCGATAAAATTGGGAATAAATATAATTTATAGAACTTAGTATTGCTTCCTTGCTTTTTTTATCATATGGTTATTTCGATCACTGCCAAAAAATATGTAGTGCCATTTCACAAAAGTCATTTAGCTCAATTCTGAATTTTGAAGACGCAACTTTCTGGGCTTTAATAGCTGGTTCTTGGGAGGTCTATACTTAAAAAAGGTGTTTTAAGATCTAATTAAGATCAATATTCAAATTCGTTCAACAATTATAATGACACCTGCTAACAATTTTATAATTAAACTATACGTAGTTTCAAGAACAAATATTTATCAATCTCGACCATCAAGCACTTGGCATTTGCATTGGCACTTACTACAACAAGATTATTTAGATTGTATATCTAACAGTACCCAAAGGTGAGGTGTTTGCTAATAATAACTGAGGTCAGCAAGTATTTAAGGATCAGTTTCAAGTGTCCACTTATGTTCACCGAGATTCTCATATTCTATGCACTCTCTGCATTTCTGACGTCTGGCTCTGCATCTCAATACGATCCTGATTTTGGTCCGATCTCTGATGCAAAATTATTAATAACCTAATCCCACAAACAGCAGGTTGTTCGAGACATGAAGTTGTAACAAAACATATACATACAATCGATCAGACTTGCGAGGTCATATTCGAATGAACCTCTCAGAACCCATTAATCTCTATGTGTCAACAACTTAACTAAGTAGCTTATAGTAACTACACCTCGAGTGGGTAACCAAAACTAAGCCAGGAATGACTTAGCTGCCCCACTTAATACTTCTTAAGTAGCAACTCTTAGAGCGAGCGAACAAATAGAGCTAAGCGAGGAATGACAGAGTTGACCATTCGCATTATATGTAAAGTTATTCGTTGCAGCGCAGGTAGTTCATCCCACACGGCGTCGTAGCGGCGCCAGCGCATAGAACAAACCTATACATTTGATCTAAAACCAATCTAAACGCTCATTAAAATTGATGAATTCTCTAAACTGTTGTTTTGAGGTTACCATATTTATGTTTAAACATAAATTTCTGGTTTATTTGTTGATAGAAGTTCTTCTTGGCGATTTTAATTCAATGTTTACGGCTTGTTCCTCGTTAAAGCTTTTGTTTATGTCTAGATCAAGTAAAATATGATGTTACGGTTATAGAACTTGTGTAAATTAGTATTCCATCGCTGCCATTGTCCTATACTTTGTTATTTTCTATACTACCATCTACTTCGTCTGTTGTATCTTCAATAAAAAAGTAGTATCACTGTTAATATTATCATTCCGAACGTATTCAAGTCTTTTAAATTCCCAGACATGCCATAAGATTCCATTCTTTATTTCCGCATTAAATTTAAAAAAATCTAGTACCAATTTAGAATTCCTCAGTCGACTGCGTATATCGCTTTGTGTTCCAAGTTCCAATATATTAGTGGCGCCTGCTGGCCTTAACACAAGTGATTAAGTGGACAAGCAGTGTACCTCAGACTTCACTTTTACCTAGTTAGCAATCGACGTCGGCCGACAGACGCCATGCTCTGACACGTCTCGCCGTATCAATCATATTACGTCGGTGTTGCCATCATTCTAATTTTTTTATGGCGGTCTCTAAACAGATTATCTTTAGAGATATTTTTTGCTTGTGCGATCTTAGGAAAGTTATTAATGTAATGGAGATTGCTTAATGGTTGGGAAAAGCCCACTTGACTTCTGTCTGCTAAGCTTGGCGATATCACCACGTTTATCAGACAAATTATAGGTACTAGTTAACCAGCTAGTTAATAGCTGCCCACTCATTCATTTTTACAATTTATTCTTCACTCCTCTTTTATATCACAAATAGCAATTTCTTTACGTTCCTATAATACTCACGAAAAGTTCAGGGCTGTCCACTAAGTTTATACGTGCTTTACGTGAATCACATAATATTTTAATTATTTTTCTGGCAACCCAGTACGCGTGCGCGGCCTCAATAGCAAGCCAATAGCCGACGATAATTGAGTCGCCGGAGCCTTATAATTGGCGCCTTTTTATTTAATAACACACCGCTTAATTGTTGTGACCAGACTATGACGGTGACTGGCTATTGAAAAATGGGGAAATAATTGTACTGGCAATAGTTTCATTGACATTCTACATCCAGGTACAATTTACAGTAGCCTGACAGGCCATTGAACTATCAAAATGGCTAACATAGTTGTTAAATTGGATTAGAAAGCAGTTGCAATTGCAATGAGCAATAACAGGTTGAATTGAGTTCGCCTAATGTAAGTTGTATACCTTAGTTGACGGTAATGATTTGCAGAACGCAACGGTATGAGATCATTAATGAACTTAAAATATAGTAGCATTTCATTAAGGCTCTCTCCCAGAGGCGACACTATTATCGGTCGATAATATCGGATGCGTTATTGCGATATTTGTTTTCAGTACATTTTGTATTAGGACGGCCACGAAGTTACACACTGCTGCGATAATAACGACACAATAGAAGTAGGACGCTTGCGGTCCTGCGATATTATATGAGCTCTTAGAACATTTTGTATTAGGACGCATACGATCTTACGTCAATACTAGTAGTACCTAAATCATTTGGTTCTACCGACTGGTATTCTAATTAATCTAAATAACTGTCCTGATTTTTTTCTAAAATATGGATATTGATTTATCATCACACGAAGAATTCTTATCATTAACAGTCGCTATGGAAGATGACCGAAGTCATATACTCGTAATACAGGTCATTAGATGAAACGTTAGAAATATGGGACGATAAAAACGCAGCTGTGTGGCAAGAATCGGGACGCAATATAACAATAAGGTATCCGATAATAACGCGCCTGTGAGGGCGAGCCTTTAAAATGAAAATTTACATATTGGAGAATCTATTAAAAATCTTTGTGAAGATGGCTTTCGCAATTTGAATTACAAACTAACTTAGCAATCTCTTTAACGCATTTCGCTGCAAGGAACGCTGGATCACCACAAATAAATTACTGTAAAGAATCCAAAGCGCTGACATTTATCCCTCAAGGCTCAAGGCTCGGCCGCTTACGAAGCTTGTGCCTTATAAAAAATCGACTTTTATAATTCTTTATTCTCCTCAGACTAATCGTAGTAATTTCCAAGCAATAAATTGCTATTTATAGACATTTCGTCCATTTTCTTATGGAATAATTCTTTTCTTAGCGTATTATTCTCAAATGGATTGATCGTAAATTGTGACAAATTACATATTTGTGTCAAATGTTTTGTACACTCGGAATTGTAATGTTTTGCTCTTGAAATGTTTTCTATGTTAGCTTTACATTGCCGTATAAGTTCGAACACTTCGACAGCCACAAGGATTCCACAAACGTTGGATAAGAAACATAAGCAAATGTAATTTCTTTCGTAACAGATAATTTCAGGGATGGTATGTAAGTACAGTAGTCATAAATATAACATGGACGTCGGGTACAATGCGTGAATTTTACAGCGTTTTTATTTTACGAGGCTCACTAAAACATTTCGGTCCCTACAATAAAATAGTCTGTGTTTTTTACGACACCTGAACGTGAATGCGCGTTTCAAAGTGATTTTGGACCAATAACGTGTAGTGTGGGACGATAGTTGGTGTATTACTTACGAATCACCTCACGTAACTAGCCGCTGCAGTGTTAAAGGTTGCGGCAAGCGAGATCTGTTCTGTTTACAGTCATTAAAATTGGACTGACTTCTCTAAACCGGGTCATGATGTTAAAGATCGGTGTTTCATCATATTGGACACTGTTTAGTTCAACTGGCTAGTCTCTTTCTGGGTTTTGTTGCTTGTGGGTGTTTGCTACAGCCTGAATAATAGATTCTATCTACTACTTATTTCACTAACATAACATTATCCAAATATATTCATAACCCAGTTCAAACAACCATAACGGTTAGTCCATGTTCCTACTACACGTCAATATATAAGCTCCACAGTGTAATGTTATCATTATTTCATATAAACCTCACATTCACATCCTGTGGATCATGATTGCCACGTCCAATAAGTAAGCCTTCCTGTTTAGAAACAATTGACTGCGCGTTATGATCTGTTTAAAACTATCGTAACTCAACCAATCCAGGATACTGGATACTGAATACTGAAGCTACAGTTAACCTTGTTTCTGATAGGATTCAATAAAGTGCCTTGTACAACAGTAATTTGATGCAAAGTCAAGAAGAGCTCAAAGAAAATGTGTTATCCTAATTGCAAACAGGAGCATCTAATCAAGAAAACAAGCCTTTAAATTCACAGTAAGTAGATCGTAATACGTGTTGGTTATTCGAAGATTCAGCTGCACTTCGCCACTTCATTCGATAACTTTAAGAGCCCGCATCAGGCACTCAGGATATTACCCACCCGGAACGTTATAAACTAGTTCAACTACTGGTCTGTTGTCAATATATTTGTCAACGGTATCACAGAAATAGCACAGAGGATTATGAAACTTGATGTTTTGTGCTCAAGTATTAGATCTGAAGTCGGCGTAGGTAGCGCATTCCTGGCAGTGTGGGCCCAAATGGCATCTATTATATTGTCTCCACATTCCGAACTGAGGTTAGGCATGAGATATTTAGTGCCGCATGTGTGTCCTTCGATGTATGTCGATGGCTATAAGAAAAGAAGCAGGCCAAATATAAGGTGGATTTTGTGGAAGATAATATAGCTTGGAAGGAAGGGAACACTGTGATGACGGCTAATAGAGGTTGACAGGTTGACGTCATCATGTCAACGCCAGCTGTCGTTAACAACCAGCGCTGGGCCTCTGTCTCGCCTATGCGACGCCATCGACGGCCATCGCTCAGCATAATGTTGCGACCCTATGGTCGCAGCATTATGCTGAGCGATGGCCGTTTTGCGTGGATGTGACGATGTTTTCCCCTAACTTGTTATTTTCATATATTTTGTTCTTTCTTTGCGTCTTGTTTACGGAAAATAATCGTATTTTCTTTCTTTTGTTTCTTTCTATTTATTGAAAAATATGTAACAACATTACGGGTAAGCCATATCGTCGTATAGTGAGATGTAACACATAAGTATGACCTCCGATTTGTAGAATTTGGTAGCTATGGAAGACAAAATTAAATGACATACTACCCGGGGTATAACAAATGGACGATGATGATGACTCTGATAACGTGTGTGCTCTTTTTTCGATTTGAACTTTGCTTTTCCTGCTTCCTGCGGCATCTTTGCCTGTAATTATTTACTGGTTCAGTCTTTCTCTGCCATTGCAACTGTCTGTAATCTGCATGGTAATGTGTTTGTAGTTATACGTTGGCTTGCACATTTGTTGCATGTATCAATTTTAATGTATGTACGAACTTTCCCTCCTTTAAGGTATGTGATTGTAAGTAATTTTGTTGAATTACCGATGGCTCATACAAGATGAGATGAAGATCCGGCTTACTAGTTTTTGCTTTTCTTTCTTTATTGAGGTTATAAAGATAGTTGATTAAAGCTGCTTTGTAAACATTAATTTAATTTGTGGTTTCGATACTATCTAGCTTGTATATCACCGATAAGCTATTCATGAAACAGGAAAACGCCTACCAATTACGGATCTTTTACTTATATACGAGACTTACATTAACTTACAGTATGTATTACCACTTTCTAATAGGTACCGTTGATTAATTTATATACTTCAGTATCAAAACAACAAAGATCAAAATAGTATCGAATAATGGCAAAAGCGGTTTCTTCTGTTTTTTTTCTTACAAAAAAAATGTTTTCAAACAAGTGCGTTGTTGTGACACAATGGTTTCTTTGTGGTTTATAGATACGTCTCTATGACGCATTTTAAATAGGATTGAGTAAAGCACCTTGTAGATTTCAACTAAGTGTTAAAGCTTCTGTAAGGGATTTAGTTGTCCATTGTCACGCGCAGTCTTTGCCATTCTATATATTTCTGACATTATATCAAATTTGAAATTTATTTATTTTATAAATGCCGTAAAACTGCTATATTTTGTCAATTCAACTATAGTGCACAAGGATATTTTGGCGCGACCTCATAGTCGAAACTAACGCCGCCATCTTGTTTGTTCTATACAATAATATGTAATATTTTCCCAAATGTTTACCAACAACGCCCCCCTCTGTCAATTCCATTCAGGCCCCAAAAGATCCGTTCAGGTATCGCCTAAACTTTAGGCTATACCTAAACGGATCTTTTGGGGCCTGATATTAATATATTAATTAAATAATTTTATAATTAATTTGACCTTATATAAACGACAAGACGGCGACATACTTATTAGTTCCGATTTCAGCCGCGCTCAGACTTATCATGCGTGGACTCTAGCACTCAACCTACGATATTTTCGACAGTTACAAACAAAAAATAACTAAATCGATTCTTTCAAATATCGAAAACAAAACAAAAGCCACTCGTTAATCTTAAGATACAATATTTTTTTTAATCTGCCGCCCAAGCATATTGTGGACATTCTCGGCTTTTGAGTTCAAAAAAAGAACCTGCAACCTTTTGTTGAGCGCATTGTCGGGTAGTGCCGTCGCCGCGATGTCGGCAGATAGTGGGTTCTAGTCCCGGCTGCAAATATTTCCGTCTAATTACCTACGCTTTGGTCTACCAAGGGATTTAAGCTTAGTATGGGATTGAGATAAGAGCCAGTGATTTTAGTTCCACTGTTTTATTTGCGTATTTGGAATTAACTGCTAATTCTCTATAAGAAGGCGGTGCGACTGTGCGAGGAATTTGTAGGAATGGAGTGGATCAAAGATTTATTTAATTGAGTCTAAATAAAAGACAAATCTTTTGGTTACAGATTTTTCTAAATAATGAAATATCTGTGCTTGACGTTTATACACTGTGACACTGAACGTTACTATTTTTATGCAACCTGTAATTATTAACTCTATTGTATGATAGGTACTATAACTACATATTACTTTACCGTCTTAACAAATCATAATCATATTCCTTCTAATCAGAACGCTCAGGTTCCTGCAATAACATAAACAAAAGTAAGAAAAAATATTATTATTATTGAAAATAAAAAAGTTATTAGGTATTGCTATTTAAAAATTTGAATTTTAAATAGCAATAAGATTTTTATTTTTGCAAAAATAACTTAGCAATTTTTTTCTCAGGGGGTCATAAGTTATCACTTGTAGACACCGCTAAACCACGGCCGCCCGCGCCCCATCTACTAACCCGGTAAAAAAAATGAGGCGAACTTTTTTTTCTTCTTTTTTGAGAATTGTCAGGAACAATTTACCACATAAATATACCCTCAGTGCAACACCCTCACGGATCGGACAGGGTTTTTTTTACATGTTGTATAGCCCTTCCAATCACAACGCTCATTTTCCTCTATAAAACAATATATAAATGAAAATATAGGTATATAATATAAAGACCTTGATAATGTTATGAGTTTAGTTTATTACTATAATATCTTATTAATTTTCTAACTTTCCGCCATTACGAATTAATAATAACGGTGTAAACTAGTGCACGCTCATTATTCGCCCACGAATACCTAATATTAATATTACGACAGTTCTAGGTATTTCATATAAAAGTTTATCTTTTTGGAATACATTTCTGGAAATTATAATGAGAAAGGGGTAATTAGAATTAGATATGGTAGGCGTAGGCATTAGTTTAGTAGGTATAGCCCGATTCAAACTTAATGGCGGCTCGGAACATGAGGCGAGTCGCTGCGCAGTAATGAATTCATGTGTCAGCGGGGTGAGGGGTACGGTACTGCGCAGCGAGTGGCTAACTTCCGAGCCGCCATTAAGTTTGAATCGAACTATACATACTTATTCTGTTGTCCAACCATACCGTGTTTGTCACTTTCCTAATTTACACCAAACGTCAAACATCTACATAAAAAGTTGCCTACCAAATATAGGCGTTACAGCAAAAATCCAACAATATTAAAATTTTCGCAAAAAGGACATCTAAAATAAAACATAACCAAGGTTTCATTTAACTGTGGTTATCTAAACCAGAAGCTAAACGTCGTAAGTCGTAAATAAAGCAAGTGAACAATAATAAAACGAGTTAACGCGAAGTCGGCACGACATTCTCAACGAATCGTCGCGAATCTCATTCGTCATAGTCATAACATTACTTGCTGTTTGGCGACCTTGGTGGTTTACTGCCAAACTACAAATCTTATGTAAAAATACTGCAGGAATTGAAACACCCATTGACGATTTTGAATTCTTGCCTAAGGCGAAAGCGCTACGCCACGCGAAATTCCATTTATCTTACGAATTTATTTAAGTTTTATGATATTATTTTATCAACATATATTTAAATACAATATAAAATCTAACACTAAAGTATTTATATTTTATACAAGTGTTTATAGGCAAAAAAAAGTATAGGCAAGAGTAATACGTATTTGAATTTCACGGGCTACATTAGCAAATCCACCTTATCAAGATATCATACGTGTCTTGTAAGGACTGACATAGTCGTGGACAACATTTATTTTCTTTCCTTCTTTTTGGTTCTCTGATGGAGCATTGGTTCTTGTATCAGCGATAGTCTTGTTACCTGCATGGCTTCTGTTCTGCATGTATTGTAATTTGTAATTTGATTAAAAATAACAACGATTTGGACAAAGTATCACGTGTCACTTCAGTTGTTAGCGACCTTTTTGGCAACTTCTTCCCAAACTTTTTGATATAGCTGTATAGAGGTATGAAAAATAGGGTGTAAAGTTCACTTATCTTCCATAGAAAAGGGAGGATCTTCCGACCAGACGGGTGTTGTGTCTGGTGGGCAACTGCCCGACGATTATTGTCAGAACGTCGTATTTGCTAGTCGCGCGGTAGATACTATTTGCGCGATGCAGGATTTTGCGTGACGTCAGTGTGATATGCAGTTCGCATGTGGCGATGTAGATGGCACCACAGCTGTACGCGATGACGTAAACGAATCGGCTCGTAAACTCTACCTACATGATCAGGAGTTGACAAGTCCATCAACCGATCAATCAAAGATACCGTAAGGCTTCTAGGTAAGTTCTTCCACCTGCTTTGGATGATAACAGCTCATCTATTTAAAGTAGTCTTGACTCTAATAACTATAGTGAAGGTAATGGTTGCCATTTGATCAATTGTACTTAATTTGTTATTTTTCTGTTTTTTCAGGTAAGTTCCAAATTTTCTGTAATACCTTCGTAATAAGAAATGCCTCTGGAGGCATCCATTCATCCATCCATCCATTTTGGTAAGACAACTTACAAACGGTAAACATAAAATTAAACAAGCAAAATCAGTTTCTAGCACACAGTAGCCATAAAAACATCATCACTATTTTCTTTATACTCGTAATCATCCATTTACCACCAACCGTGGTCACGTCATCTTTAATTACAGCAAATTGTCGACCACATTACGGGCTGACCAGGCTGGCCTATGACGTTATCAACCGTGATATCTTGACCTCCCCACTCCCCCTTGATGGAAGTAAATTGGAACATGATCAGGTGTTTGAAATGGAGAGGTCTTGTGTAAATGTGGTTCAAGAGTGCAAGGTCTCAAGGATTTTAGGAGATTTTGATAATGTAAACGTGGTCAATTTTATGAGGGAATGATAGCGTGATGGTTGACAGGAGAGAAACCCCAAGAAATAGAACAAGGTCAGAAAGATGATGAAACTGGTCAAGTGGATTTATAAAGTCGCTGTTGGATTATGTTGTATTGTTTTGTCAGGTTTGAACTATTGGATCAGATCATCAGAGTAATGACAAAAACAAAAGACATCATTCAGAAATTCATAGGTCAAATAAGTTTTGATTATGATGAGTTTATGAGAGGACATGAGGAAAGTATTAAGAAGAAATAATTGATGTAATAAAACACCTCTGACGTCACAGATTGCAGTGACCTCACGACACGTAACTTTTTACTTTTGGAGTGTATATTACCTTTTTAATGTACCTTTTAATGGCAATACTCATTATAAAAGTAGGATAATGCAATGCAAAAAACACAAGACTTGTTTGTTTTTATTATGAAAAGAGAACTTGCTCCGGGCGCAAGCGCAACTTTCTGTCTTACGGCAAATTGAATCACATATTTCTTTAAGCTTCCTGATTTAAAAGAGACATCCAAATATGTCGATATATTTGCGAAATATTGACAACAATTAATATGTAAAAATACTTTACTTGAGTCAAATCGCTGCCATTATCCGGTTCCTTAGCCGTCACACCGACATTCCCAATTTGTCGCCTTTCGCGTTTCATCTCACGACATTTATTTCATTTCAATTCTTATCTCTTAGTGCTAAAGTTTTAATTCGCGTGACTGGATGTTTCATAACATTGTAGTTAAGTCTGCGAGTGTATAACGGTGCCGCGCCATGGCGGGAAACGCCAAATATGGCGTGTTCCTGACATTCGATTTGTTGCAGTTTTATCTCGCCCCTTCCTCGTCTTAATGTTCGTATGTTGCTCGGATCTTCATTTTGATAAAATCTTATTCTTTTAAAGATTCTCTCTTGATTAAATTCTTTTTTCTGGTAGGTCTTGCCTCCTTATACAAGATTTTCGACAAAATTCGTAGTTCATTTACAGTTCAATAAAAACAGACTCATCGAAATGTTAATAATTCAGACTTTGCACCGAAAACAATCAACTCAAACGAGGTTCATTATTATATTCAATAGCATTTAATAAACTCATTGTCCAAACTAAATTAAAATGGTGTTGATCAGCGAGCACTCGGCTCGAATCCGTTTAATATCGAATTATCGATTTAATCCGAGTACCGATATCGAATAGTACCTACGAGTATTCGACTTTATGGTCCCGTACAATAAAGCAGAGCAGGTTTTATGACAGGCTGTATCCACATAATTGGCTTTGAAAAAGTAATCCATGTTAGCGGTACTTATTTGATTATCTCTTAGTTTAGCTTATCTTGGACCATCTCATTATATGATTAGATTTAATTCGTTACTTGATTTTTTCTCATCGGAAACTAGTTCCTGCGTTTAGAATGTGCAGCCAGACGAATAAATCTTGGCACTGATTAGGTACCTACCTATTTAAAATACTTCGTCGAAAACACTAATTGGTCAATAGTGGATAAAGAACAAAATGAAATTCAGAATCGTTGGACATGTTATGACAGCCACAGTCCCACAGATAATAATTATTGCATAATTATAACCTGTCACTCATTCGGATACACACAACAATTCTTTTGCAATACCAATTGTTTCGTCTCAAGGCTGTATTACGGCCGGGGTCTTTGCCAATTTAGATAAAAACTAGAATGGTTATTTATGAATGAATACAAACTGGTTTGGAGCGAGACGTGGAACATCCTGATGTAACTTGTTCACTACTATTATTCTTTTATGATTTAGAATTTGATAAAAAGTTTAAGAAGATGCTTATGATTAATGATGTTAGAAGCTAGTTTTTGTTCAGGATTTGAAAACAAGGTCTGAGATTATAATCTGTGGACGTTAAATGCTGAACCTAATTTAGCTGAAGTCAATGAAATTATTAGATTATTCGGTCAAAATTAAGACACTCTCACGACCGTCCTTTAAAGTGGTGCTGCTCCAATTTTTGTACGACAAACGAAGTGGTTTGCTTTAATATGATACCACTAACTTAGAAAGTCCGCGCTGATTAAATCAAATTGCTTCATCAAGTTCTGAGATTACAACAATCATCAAAGTTATTAACTTGCATGTCTGTCTACGGTGCATTTAAAACCAAGCTTTCAAGTCTTCAGCATTCCTGATTTATCTTCAAGCACTTTTTTATTAGTTTCTTTTAGAACTCTGGAGGTTGAACGTTTAATCTAATTATATCTTGTCATTGAAAAAGGAGGTTTTCTTGCATATCAGTTAAGTATAAGTTTTCGGACTGTGTTTTAAATACCGTTGCTGCGTGCAGATTCCTACTTAACTGACATTCCACCTCATTCCGAATCTACATGCGCATTTACTTCAATTTTACTGGAAACTAATACTTGTTCTTACGATCTCTTGTACAAATGGAAACAGTATTCTAAGCAGAATTGCTGAGCACGTCTCAGTGTTCTTGCCTGTCGCCGAACCCGATCTGTTCGGTTCTTGGAACCACTCTTATGTCAGCCGACCGTTTTTGCACTATTATGGAGGGCTATGACTGCAGTGTGTGATTGTGTTTGCATCTCACGTCATGTGCATGGACATATAAAACACAGAAGCTCAGTTTTGTTTTTTGTTCAACTGGATTAAACCATAGGCTATGGGCATAGCTGAATCTCTAAACTGCCTTTAGAGAGACTATGTATCGCTCTATGAATATAAACATACAAACACACAAAAAACTGTTTTGATTCAAGATGAAACCGCCACAGCCTTTTGGGCACTTTTCCTGTAGACAGTTATGCGGACTAATTTAAAATGATGCGCTGTGATTCTTTCCCCTACTTTTTATTAATGTACATATTATCAATTGGTTTTTAACACTATTAGCTTATACATTATGCTCAACTTAAGTTATGGAACACGAAAGGAATCATTGCAATAAGTATAATAATTAAAGATACAAAATAAATTAAGTATACGAATCTGTTCTGTCTACGATCGACAAAACTGTTGCAGCTCTAGTGTGTGCAGTATTAAGACCAAAACTTAATTAAGTTCGAACCACACAAAGCCAGCAGTGTCGGTCGACTCGTAAAATTAAATATTGAAATATGCACTCGGTAACTTTAGTACAAGCTAAGTCATAGGCAACAAAAGACAATATTTACCGCCATTTCTCCACGTTGTGACCTAGGCCATATACCAGAGAGGACGGAACGAATTAAGCAAACAAAGGATAACCTCTTTCATGGATTCATGGTTCCTGAACAAATAAATATGGCTGTCGTTAAATATACAGTTATTTAGGATGCTAAAGGATTTCTAGCGCAGCGCGTAGATATAGGTAGTTTTAACTGTCACAGAAAAATAAGATTGTCAGCGAAATTATAATAAAATAATCATCCCTGCTGTAGATACCTATATGCACTATGGAAAAGTAAAAACAATGATGACGGGCACACTGGCAAAAAAACAAACAGTATCATAGACATAATTGATAGAAAATACAAAAAAAAAATGGTTTTGACACCAGAAAAAACTGTTATATCTTCGGCAGGGCAGACGAAACTGTTATGTCTACGATAGACAAAACTATTTTGTCTGTGGTATGCGCATTGTCTTAACCAACACAAACACAAACTTGTAACAATCCAAATCTCCGTACAAACTCCACAAACATCAAACTTTGAGTAGTAACAACTCGATCATAACATTGTCTATTCAATTTGCAGTTTATCGTTCCCTTGCGCGTTTACATTGTCAGTCGCTTTGAAATGATCGCTGCCGCCTGTCAATGTAACTGACACAATGCGTTATTGCCGCTTTCGTGTGTTGATCGTAAACTGTGTACGTGGTTTATACATTTATGTGAAAAGCAATAGCTGCATGTTGTTAGATATGAAACTTGGCTAGGTAGGTATAATTTAGTAGCTCTATGTAGCTCTTTATTTTCAACTTTCTTGCTTTTGTGTCCAAAACATATGTATATGAGCTACACATATGTTATAAATCTCTTTTTTGATGTGAAACATCTTCGTCTCGCTTTCCTGCAATCAAGATCTATGTAATCAAATTTGTGGGAGTGATTTCGTGACAAGGGACGGAAGTGTGTAACAGGAAGCCGGGGAAGCGTGTGCGGTACTTGAGTTGGCCGTCAGATTGTACCAACCGGGACGATGACGGTGAAGATGATGATGATGAATATTGTTTAGATCATAATTATATATACGTCAGCCAAGATGTCAGATGTTACACATCATATGCGTCTACTGTAAGGATCGCTTTTTTTCCTGTTTTTACATTTATTTGGTGTAGTGTTTTTCTCAGTTCCTGTTTGTACATATATTTAGGTTACTATTTCTTACCCGAATAAAATAAATACATGAATAAAAACAAATGTTTTATGGTGCATGAAGATAATAACTGCCCTTTGGTATGCCTACGTCTCCGTCAAGTCAATTCAATTTAAATATTTTCCTCTACATTCTATAGAAGTTTCCACGCTTGTACCACAAACAATCACTCACAATCACAATCAAACCTTCACTCGAATCAATCAGCCCTCACTTCCTCGTCCTGACCCACATCGGCAACATCGGCCACAATGACAGCTAACCAACCGTCCTTAAAAGATGAACACGTTAATTTCCTGAGACATGACCGCAAAGCAATTACTCAAACATCAATATACGAATAAATCTTCGTCCGGTATCGGGACACCTTTGCATTCAAGCATTGACATTGCAATTCTACGTGGCTTGTCTTTCAGCAAGAGTTATGGTTCGTTTCTGCTATTGAAATCGAACACTTTATGTGTAGTGTTTTATGTATAAGGCAATGAATAAGTTGTTAGAAAGTTTGTCAAATTAAATTGTGGGGTTTTGTTTTTAGTAGCTGTATAGTCCAAGTCATAAATAACAAGACATTACTTCATCCTAATACTTGTGTCGGTATCGAATTAAAAAACGGAAGTAATCAACATTTAAAACTAAACAATTTATAGTTAGACATGACCATAGATAGATTTAGAATGAGCGAACACTTTGATCTAGCTAATGAAGTCCAAACACAATTCCAATAAATCTGTAGTAACAAACGGAATGGGTACTAAATTGATCGGAAATAAAAATAAATTGATATTGATTTTATTACGAACACAAAACGTCTGGTTTATACTAAAATCATCGAAAATCGATGACGCAACTTAAAAGTAACAGCCATCAATTAATTTTGGCTATATTTCCAACAATATGAGATAATTTCCAATCTCATATCGTTTTACATCTCCATTACCATTGAACGGCCATCTTTATACTCCTCACTTTAAACCCAATCGCTTCACAAGTTCACAATGATAATCTCCACAACACGGCACTCAACGCACCTGTCACCTCTCCGACGATATCTTACACCACGAAACTATTTAATGACAATAATTTGACGGCTAACTACAATATCACTAAATTGTTGAAGTGGTCTCCTGTGGTCAGTACTGGTCACCGCCCGTGGTTTAACATAATGTCCTCACTTTAAATTGAGTAGTACCTACCTGTTTATGTACATTTTGACACTCTCCATAATTATGCTGAGGCTTCGAAATGAGCGGGTTAGAGGAGCTACAGACACTAATTAACAGCGGGCGAACTGTAGTCCTAATTGATTATTTCTAAGTAGTCCAACCCTCTCTCCGCACAAGATAATGTTCTACTATTGTCAAGGAAAAACAACGTCAGTGACAGGTACTAAAGTTCGTTTTGAATCCCTTAAACTAATTTGACAGGTGCTAATATCAAACTCCAAATTGAAAAAACAATAATTTGAAATGTCAAATTAGTCTACGGGATTAAAAAACGAACTTTAGGGTTTAACATATAATACACGTGACGTTTTGTAAACGTAAGTATGTCTCCTAAAACCTGTTCCTAGAATTCTAAAAAGTAGATATATTTCTTCTCTCTGGGTACTGTGCTGTCAAGAATTTACACACTATTGTGTGGTGGTTTTAAATGTACAACTGTTATTCAGAAATTGTGTCATAACAACCATTTGTTGACACAGAAAAATATTCTCAAAAATTTTGTGCCGTCTACACCACCATTTGGCTATCGCTCAGCGATCATCGCCGCTTTCTTCGCGGCCCACAACGTATTTGGAGCGCAATGTAATTCTACTTTTCCTTAATGTCTCAATATGGACACCAAATTCAAGATTATAAAGATTAAATTAAACTGGTACCGTTAAATGTAAGATTCTCAGGTTTTGTCACTTCAAAATGTGAGAAAGAGAAAATAAAACGTACTAAAGTAGCAAAATTACCGGTTTCTTGTATAAAATATAATGTTAAATGTCCATAATATTGGATTAAGGAAAATATGCTTTATTTATTTTTGTAAGTGTTACTTCAACGTGTCAATGAGATATATTTAGCAAATAATGCGACTCAAAACTTTGACAATTCAAAAGTTCATACATGACAGTTTATAAATAATTAAGCCACTAGTTAAAAGACTGAAACAATTCGTTCTGAAAACGAGTCGAATGTGCTTTGTAACGCTTGATATAAAACTCCGTTGCGTGTATCAACAACATAAAATGCAGCTGCTATCAGCACCAAGTGGGTCACCGTTCTCAATTTCCGCTTATCATTACGATTGAGATCTACTCCGTCAGTTATCGGCTCTCTCTTAATCTTATCAGTCAATGCTCTCATAATAAATTGAGTTTTCGTCTTGCTTTACTTTGTTCCATTTTACTGGAGCGTAAAATGTAGGTTTCTTTTCTATTTCAATTTTCATGACTTGAGTCAATTATATAAATAGGTACTTACTCTTCAACAGACTACAGTTCTCTACAGGTTTATTGCTCCACTCTCCTGTTTGGTTTCCTTTAAATTTCTCCTTAATGAACTCATAATAAAGTTCCCACCATCTTATAAAACAATCTGCTAGTTCCTCTCGCGGCGTGTCTAAAGGAACAAGAGCAAACATGCAAGCATTTCCTCGAAGATAAACCACTCATAAATGGTATCATTAAGATAAGCTTTGTTAATTTCTTAAGAAACTATTAAGCGGTGTCTGTGATATTAAAACCTGACCTTTGTAGAGTTTATGGTTTGGTTAAGTTTTTTTTTAAATGTTCAGAGCTGTCAACTGTTTGAAGTGTCATGTGTCAAAGAAACCGTAGCAGTGTTCTGTAAGAAAAGTCGTAAAAGTAGTAATATCATAGAGCTATTTTTGGTAGTGTAGTAATTCAAGTTAGAATCCGAATTTGCTTTTATTTAAATTGTAAGCAAAAATAAATTATTCAGTTCACAGAGATAACACATAAAAAGAAGGAGCGACATTCTCGTTGTGCAACCGATCACTATCCTGTCATATTACATCACTGCGAACATGTTTGTATGGAAAATGTAAATTAAACAGATCCAACTGCCCTAATATGGGATTGGTAGGTTTACATGACCGCCAGTGGTAGCAGGGTTGAGCCTTGATAGAAAAATCATACGTTAACCTTAGACCAAATAAAAAAACCAAGACATACGCAGCGAACAACATAGGGAAGCATGCCAAAACTACACCTCCGTTCTGTGTCTACACGCTCACACGCACACGTTTACAACCATTTAAAATCAAATCATAATCAAACTACACCTCACGAAGAGCACACATGTCATTTTTTTAAACCGGTCTCACGTTACTGTTGGCAGCGCTATGTCTTGGTTTATTATTTGGTCTGAGACGTTAACAAAGTTTTCAAGGATAACCGACTTTTGACTCTAATTTCGAAAGCAGAATTACTTGTAAATTGTCATAAAATCAAGAACTTCTGACAGTAGGTATATTGCGAATTGACAACCCTGCTTTACTATAAGGTTGCACATTGCACACGTTATTGACGCAAAATGTATTTGGAATAAATATTAAATCAGTAGTTTGATGCAATTTGTTACACGTCCAAATGTAAGCCACAGGTTGAATATTATGTAAAACATTTAACGGGAATTAATCTTTACTCGAATAAAGCTCATGTCGTTATAGTAATGATCACAGAAAGTTTTATTACCGACTAATGAATATTCCCAATTCAATTAACACCTACATAAAATAATAACGTTAACAAACTGTTGAATAACAAATCTCAATATAATAAACTATGTTGGCGCCATTAGTTGTGGCATTCACCAGCCCCCGCTGCGAACAACCGACCGATACCAATATCATATAAATTTTGTATAATTTAATTGACATTTATGATATTTTATATTTATCGTATTGAAAAAATATTCGGGTGAATCTGATTATGGCCATTGTCATGGAATTCAATTTCAATTTTATTCAAAACCATCGCAGTTGGCCGTGGAAGCACATGTTAAATGTCAAATTTTGGCGCCATTTTTATGTTACAATCACAGATATGAAATCTATGGTTTCGAGTTTTTATGCTAGCAATATTTCACTCCGAATATTTTAATTCCTGTCCATTTCATTCCGCGAGTTTTCTTATCAAATACGAATACTTAAAGTAAGTTAAACATTGTAAAACAAATACGTAAATGAAGTGCCCACTACCCATGCCTTCAATTACTTAATGGAGTATGCATGTTAAAGTTGAGTTTACTGCATTTATTTTTTATTAAGAGCTCGCTGCGATATTGTTGACATTATAATCCGATCCCAAAACAGAACATTTATTGCACAATATAAAGCCAGGTGTGCACTATTAACGCTCATAGTCATTTTATGAAATTTTCTTATGTATTTACTTAGTAAAAGTCGCAACATGACCAAGTTTTATATGCTATTTAAATATCGGCGGTAGGTATTAGTACATTATTATGGAATGTTGGTTTACACAATAAACACATAATAAAACAATTTAAATAATTACGCTGTCTGTCAGTTCATTGTGGCGTGAAATATGATAATAAACATTGTTTTAACCTTCGCACATAAAGGCTAACACCTGAGAATTGAGTCTAAGCCTGGGGCAATTCAATTGTCACCAGCTCCTTATACAGTGGACTAGGTGATATTAATTTTCCTGTTACAAGAATCTTAACAGTGATTTTCTAATAAGCTGCGTAAATATTTACAATATTATGTTCATACAATAACATATCTGATAAAGAATGATAAAAAACAAAGATGAAATTCAACAGGCACAAAAGAAATCCAGAAAGTTAAGTCATAATGCTCATTTTGTTTTAGGAACAAAATCCTGTACTCACAATAAAGCCAGTTCTACACTAAACGTATACCACAATCAGTGTATTGAACGCGAGAGATGCTCTCATACCGCGTTATTAGCGAAACGAGAATTAAAAATAAAAGAAGTGTAAAACCAGTCCACACGCCCACACCAGCAGGTCGAACCAGACCTTTATATCTAGAATTGCTTATTTATTACCTGCTTACTTAGCTGCATCGGAATCGTTTTGAATCGTTCTGCTTTTCAAGGTTCTATCGGGCACACCGTTATTTTTAAGTTATGTTATAAGATGCAATGGTTGTAACCGTTGTAACGTTGTTAACGTGCGCTTGTGTCACTTTTGAATAAAGAATTTCTTCTTTTCTTTGTCTCTGGCACTTCTTTGAGTAGTAAAGCACCGTTCTCGACAATTCTCATCGATTTGGACGTAAATTCGATTCGACGCAGTCATTTCAACGTCGAACATAAATAAAATTGAATTGTTTCGTTCCATTTATCAAAGAAATTCACGTTTGATACGATTATTTAAATTTTATATATTTTAGATTTCTACAATAAAACACTTTTTTGACATTTAACCCCAACATTAATAAAATCAAGCGATCTTTATTCAAATTATCAGTGCCCAACACCCATAAAAATTCATGAGATCTTTCTCAGCGTCATATTTTTGCTTAATAACATCCTCAGTTTCACATCCTACCATTAAATAATTATAATTAACGTGTACTTCATTTATCTAATGATACTTATTAAATGAAACTCGATTTGAAAGCAAACGATTTAATTCGCCCACTTCAACCGTAGGCGCGAGTTTTCCATGGGACGTAAGATTATCGAATATCCGGCAATAAAAATTTGAATAAAACCTTGAACTTCGAACATACGAATTCTGAATGAAATTGTATTAGGAATTGTCAAAATGTCTACGACATCAGTGCATAGAAATAAAATCTTAAAAACAAACTCGTGCCATAAACAATGATTTACAATAATAACGCAAAAAAAACTAGACATTTAGTTGGGTTAGAGTTAGAATTCAATATTTTTATTCAAGCTTCTTATTCCGGTCAAACTTTAGGATAGCAGGTGTAGAATCGTGTTGATTCCGTAATTAATTTGAAACTTCACTACACTAGCTCATCAGCACTCAAGCCTCTTGTGAGGCACGCTCCACTTTCAACTGTTGACCTTTCGTGGTGAACTGACAGTTCACATTAGTGACAGCGACCTCACTGCTGACGTGCATGAGATAGTGTTTACATATCTATTAAATAGATACACTACAGCAGGTAATTCACAATTTACGACTGTGTTACAAGTAAACAAAAGATCGCTAAATTGTTAATAGGTTAGTAACAAGCTTTGGCAAAAGCTTCAAACTAATTGCTTATTCATTGTGTTTGGAAAGTTGGCAATAAATTTTCTAGTTTTGAATAGAGAAACCCCTGTTCTGTTGGTACTAAACAGTAGTCTTAATTTACCACATCGTATTGTGAGAACTACGAAATGCGGAAGATATTGTGACTCTTAAAGGTTTGTGCAGATTTGAGGCAAGACTGTCGTTATTCTATTTTACACCAACAAGACCACATCTTAAAGAATTGCCCACACATTCAAATCTTTGCATCTCTCCAAGAATTAATTAAAATCGCATAAAAGATTTACCGACATAAAACCCCGTTTAAACGGACCATCTTTTAGTTTCCCCTTACAGGACGATTTACACGAAGTCCTGAACGATATAGAGAATTATTTAAAAAAAAAATGTGAATCAGAGAACGATTTCTGCAAACTGCATAGATTATCTTTGCTTGCTTGCAAAACACGAATTAGCTTACACCCTTTATTATACGTGACGTGTAAACGTAGCTTTACATAAAGGTATAACTCATATTGTGTATTGTGGCGATAATGACCCCCTGCTGAGCGTCGCGGGGCCCCAAGTTATGGGCCCCAACCTGCTGGGAGCCAGCAGTCTTACTATTAAGACGGGGGTTAAGAACAGGTGAATAAGAGTAAGCTACTGAATATTTGGGGAGCTATAAAATATAATGATAATGTGTTAATAAGCTTTTGTAATTAAATAACTGGTTAATTTTGGGGCTAAAATCTGCGTTGTTGTGTTTAAAAATGGCTTTCGAAAGCGCATCTTTGCTGAAGGGAACTTTTCCGTCGATACTGAACATGGCTATGACATTTTTAAAAGGAGGAGAAGTACCTTCAACATTTGGAGAAACACGGTTCTCAATGATGATAATGATGCTGAATCGTTTGTAGAATTTCTTTTCTTTCACAATGATAGAAATACACAAATAGATGTACAAAATAAACTAGTACTAATAAACCGGAGATGACAAAACGACAACAGAAAACAATAAAAACCAAATGCAGCGCTTTGATTACAAGTCCAAAATAGTTGTTAAAACAAATATGATTGCAGTAAGTGAATGTTAGCCAAGTTTATAAGAAAATAACAAGATTTGCCTGGGACAGGACCTCGCAATTTCTATTAACAATAATTTGCATGCGTGTCTATCAGGTGTAATCGAATGACTTGTGGTTTTCGTAACATAGGATTAGCATTCCGGAATGCTTAGTCCTTGGAGTATTGGTTAGCTGTAGAGCGTGTACTGAAGATTGACTATCGGCTCGGACTGTAGATACTGCCCCCAGCATAAAGGTGTAAGTTACTATGAAGTATGAATGAATTAAAGCAATTCTACTACATAGCAACAACTTCTGACTAGCATTGCAACTACATTTTGTACTGCATTCATATCGTTCTCTCCAAATTGTAGGAATTGGGGATGCCAAGAGATTTTTAAAATACTAGCTACGCACCGTGGTTTTCACCTGCATAAGTCTCGATCCCGAGGGTATATCGGGATAAAAAGTTTCCTATGTCCTAATTCAGGTCATGGTCTACCCATGTGCCAAATATAATCCAAATCCGTTCAGCTGTTTTAGCGTGAAAGCGTAATAAACACAAAAACAAATCTTTCCTTTTTATAATATTAGTTTAGAAAAGCAATTTGACACTAGGTAATTAGAAAATGCATTTAAAAAAACTTACACACACACCCCAATGAACCCAGAACTCATTCCTAGATGCCTCAAAATATTTGCATTTTCGTACAGCTTTCAGGATAAATCAATCAGCTATTAAAGATAAATCTAGCAATCCAAAACTTGCATTATTCATTCCAAAAGTTTACCAGTTTATTAATAGGCTCTTTAGTATACTTAAGTCATGTAAGATTGTGCCCAGATGGCGGTCGACTGACAGACTGGTTGTAACCCAATATGATCCCATTTGAAGGAGCAGGATTCAATACAATTGTGAAGTACTTACCTACGTGTGACCTTTTCAGAACTATTGTTGTTTGCTTAGAACTTGATTTGTAACAATGGGGGACTGTCAGAAATTAATGATGGTGAATAATGCTGTCACAATTAAGGTATATTGGCATTAAATTGGTCACCTACGCGTATTATGGTAACTCAATGTTGGTATGTGATTCAAATGCAGGCGAGATTCAGCATCATAATTATTATAAAGTCACCGTCAATGATGGCCTCTTAATCAAGACGAACAATGAAAGGCTTTAGGAGACTATTGTTATGACTAATCTTAAATTAATCAATGACAGACATGATATTATTTCGTAGAGACTTCCTTCCTTTTACAAGGCAACAGTAGGCTATAACTTACTTACCTTACATAATAACCATGTCGAAAATTATCCATGTAAAGCCGG
Source organism: Agrochola lota (assembly GCA_947364205.1). Lineage (NCBI taxonomy): Eukaryota > Metazoa > Arthropoda > Insecta > Lepidoptera > Noctuidae > Agrochola > Agrochola lota. The sequence continues at coordinate 6,163,900 of OX376223.1, read as the reverse complement.
ATACTCCAACGAACTACCTCATTCATCCTGACTAAACACCGATAATGTAACTCCGGAGCAAGCTCTAAAAACTAAAACTATCGACAGAAGCGTCCAAACTGTGACACGAGATAATTCCCGTGCCCGACCCGTGCCTGTCCCGTATACGGCCCGATTATGCAAATGACACGATATCAGTGAGCTAACTGGATGTGACTAGACATAGACATAGGTAGTACCGCATGTTAGGGTGTCTTCGTATTAGGCACGGGAAATATATTGGGAAGATTTGATGGAGGCTTCAGACAAGGGCTCAAATGAATTATCCAGTTACTGGTCATCAATGATAGCTTAGCCATTGATTTGCAAAGAAGATGAAAGCCAATGAAATCCCAATCGTCATTCAGCTTTGGTAAGGTCAGCCTGAAGACTGAAATACCACGCCGAACCTAATCTAAAAGCACTGTACACTAGTCTTTTGTTACTATTCCAAACGCTTTGTGCTAGAAATTTAATTTTCGGTGCTCAACCTGCACAACAAAATGGAACGGGATATTGTTCGCAACTTGAGAGGCCTCTATAGGCTGATAAATTGAATGTAACGGCCTACCTTACTCAATCAATGTAAACGCGCCCTATGCTAATGTGATATGGTACATACCACGGGCTTAATCGGGAAATTATATATGAAATACCCTGGTTCGTGGCTAGGAAGGTAATTGGCGCAGAAATGGACAAGTAATAGCCAAGTTAAGTGCGAACAAGCTTGCTGCTACTTGAATTTTTAATAAGCATCATAACTTCAAAGGGTTTAGGTCCTGGGAACATTATTTTGCAATGTAGAAATACTAAAACTTGAACAGAATTATTAAACTAACTCGTATCTTTATTAATTCAGTAAAAGCTTCTGCACGCATAGCATGACCAAATAGAAACGGGTTTTGTCGACGGAAGAATAGACAAAATGATACCCTGTTACTGGTTTGTAGAGGTCAGATAGGCAGTCGCCATGTAATATACGGTATTCAGCTGCATACGGTTAGACTGGAAGCCCACCCCAACATAGTTGGAAAAAGGCTAGGCAGATTAGTTACTTTATGAATGTATATAAGCATAATCAGTAAGTAATTGCAATGTTTACGGTTGATGATAATCTTCATGTGAATTACACAAAGTAGGAGAAGCTCTTATTAAATTACGATACCTAATCCATCTCCTTCCATTTACTATCCATTTGTTTCAAGTGTCTGTAAAGTCCTTCTAGTCAATACCATCTACAGTCGCAATGCTTTTATATGTTTATAAAAAAAACAAGTGCTGCTCAGTAAAGGTATGATTCCGAGCAAGGCTGCATGCGGCAGTGCTGCATGCCGCGTGATTCCGAGCGCCGCTGCGCGGCACTGCTGTTCCTGGTATACTTCTCAACAGTTGTCAACATTCACGTGTGATCCCTGTGATGAACGCCACACTACTGGTTTCTGCGGCAGCAGGGCGACACTGCCGTCGCAGCAATGTCGCGCGCATTGCTGAGTGCTTGGAATTTAATCCTATATAAATCTATAGAAAATGTATGGGGACCAGTAGTGACGCGGCCAACTGCTGCGGCAACACTGCCGCGTGCAGCGTTGTTCGGAATCATACCTTAACTATAGGTACTACACCATGCTTAGCATGACCACAATAGAAACGGGTTTTGTCGACGGAAGAATAGACAAAATGACCGATAAACAAAAACAATCTGTCATTTTGTCTATTCTTCCGTCGACAAAACCCGTAGAAAACCCGTGTCTATGGTTGTCATGCTACGCGTGCAGGAACCAAATGTATCCAAAAATATTAACTAATTTAGGCTTGTACAGATCAGCGCGGCTTGTTGCGCGACGCGACACCGGTTATTGTTATACTATGAAGTTTTCTTAGAAATTGTATTGTTCGTGTCACGTTGCGCGACAAGTCGCGCTGGTCTGCACAAGCCTTTTCTCTTTATACTCTAAAGCTAATCAGCTGAAGTTTTTGTCAAAATTGTATCTCATACCGAGCATACGTAGGTATACGGCTATACGTGGGATGTTACTAAGGGTTGTAACAGCTGCCGGTAATTTGCGGTGACCACGGCTGTATTCTACGACCTACCAACTACTACACATAGCCTTAACGTGACGATATTCCTTATTACTACTAATATAGAAGTAACTGTGTGTTGTTTAGCGAGGCGTTGAGAGTAACTGTGGCTCTAGTTGAACGACTTTAGTATCCGGAGTAATGGGTAGGAGGTAAGTCATAGGTCACTGTTCTTGTAAACGGATAAAGACTTCTCGTTTACGAGAACTACTAAATGTTGAAACATAGGTACGAAGCATAGAGGTACAGTATAAATAAGTAACAGTATTATATCTTCATAGAAAACGGGCGAAACGACGCGCTTCGAAATCTCAGTGTATCAGTACGCAACAATATAGAGTGCGCGGCAATTACGGCCGTAGGTAATTATTTCAAGGTCACTGCCGAGATATAATACTGATGCTTATTTATACTGTGATAGAGGTTACTAGCTAGCTAACTCGGTTTTTATTATTTTAAGTTGGATTACGAACGAGATTCAGAACTTATACCTACGCAAGTTATTGTCAAATAATCCACAAAATTACCACTCCACTGCTTTCCATCGTCATAATTGTTCTTCATTCCGTATTTCGCCATTAATATTAATAACATTTATTTCAATAACTCCCAATTAAAATTCTGCATCCCATAAGTGCTCATTTTAATACAAAATTCTCGTTCCACATAACCGCTATGGTATTAAAATGGCTGCTCGCGTCGAGTGATTCGATAATACCAGTGTTACATATAATAATGTTCTATTAAAAGGTAGTAATAATATAATGTAGCTGGCAACATCGACATGAGTGTTGCCACTTCTCATAATGATTCTGGTTTTATAAGCGTCCTGTTTGTGTTGGTGGGTGAAATAGTTCAATAGAATCGACTGCATTTGTTCTCTTGAGAAATCCTGCTAGTAGAGTGACTCGAAAGAGATTAAATCAAAGAGGGTGAAACACTCAAGGTCTACATCTAAAATTCCGAATCCAAGAAACATCACATTTGTGGTGGCATCTACATCGCCACATGCGAACTATGCATCAAAGATCCGACGTCACACAAAATCCTGCATCGCGCTAACAGAGTTTACCGCGCGGTGGAATTGATGTCGGGAAGTTATATATACATATGTTTATATATAACTTTCCGACATCAATCGTTGGGCAGTTGCCCGCCAGACACGACACCCGTCTCCGTTCGGAGAATCCTCCTTTTTCTATAGAGTATGAGTGAACTTTACACCCTGTTTCTCATGCCTCTAAACATTCAATTATAAACAAACGGAAACTAGCAATGGATTCCAAGTGCCTCAAATATCCATTCATATTATAAGTGTGTCATCTCACAGAATCCTTTCACATAACCCTTTCGGCATTAAAGTCTGGCGGCTGTCGCCTGTGATTGGTTAATTCGACCGTTACCGTGTAACGCGCGTCCGGCCGGCCATACACACCGCCCGATTATGGAAATTATGCGATAACCGGGGCTCTAGTCTTGACTAGAGCCTCCGTGTGACGGTCGAGACAAGTGCACAAAAATTTGCTGGACTATTAATTAGAGTAGTAATTTTTTATTGGTAGTTTAAATCCTGTTGTTCATTAGAGCAAAGTTTAATTTGCATGAACTTATAAAGTGGAATGTTTTCGGTCTTCAACATATTTTTAGGACAATTCTGCTCCTTCATGGTGTGTCTATTTAATTCCCAAAGTTTATGATCTTGGCGAAGAATCATCCGCATAATAGACATGTATAAAGATAACCAGTATGCTACCAATGTCGTCTAAAACTTGCTAACACTGTCAACGCATCCGAGAAGCCATCAAAATAATCACTTTGCACATCTAAAAATAACCGCTAAAGATTTCCATCTCCCAGATTATGCTCAGTCTTCAGGATCATATCTACAGTATCGCTAAGCACCTCGAAGACTCGGAACAGCGCTGTCTCATCGTATCGGGGACCTTACAGTTCGCACTTTGCATTGAAAGCCCCTGGCTTGTAGTCGCAGCCTGTAGCGGGATTAGGGCATTATAAATAGCAGTAACAATAGCATTAACTTCGCCAGCCTCCGTGTTACGCCTAACCCTATTGTATTTTACTGAGATAAAACACTTGGATTCTAGTCATCGATTGGTTGTAGTGGATTGTTTTATGGAGAATTTGTTAGTGGAATACTGGTTTATGATTGGATGGAGGAACATGAAACTAAGATAGGGACAAACTATTTTTTTTATTTTTTTTATCAATACATCCCCGAGAATCGGAAAGCGTAGCGTAGGGTCGCCCACTCGTCCCGCAGCAAGATAGTCCGACAGTCGGCAGACACCTGGACAGACTGGACGGGACGATGATATAGCAGACAATAGAAAACTAAATAAGCTAGCTGCATTAGCAAACCATCTCGAAATGTCCATTTGTCACACTTTTAAGTGAAGGATTGCAAAGTATTATCCGTAGGCTAATTCCTTAGCAATTTCCAGTTAAAATCAGGTCCGCCATAAATTCTTCCCACCAATAAAGTCAAACAAAAACATTCCTCGTTTGATCAGTAAAACAACATCGATGACCGTATGCTAATGAGGTTCTATTGAGCTCCAAATGGTAACATAATTATGCGGCACGTCTGCTTGAATGCGACGCATCCACCTGACTGCCGGCTATTCAAGTGACTGGACGTCGTAAGGAGACGGTGCAAGGAAGAGGTGGTAGCGGGAATAGGAGCACTTTTGGGTTTTAAAAATGGAATACTGCTTTTAGGATACGGATTTTGGGTTTTAAATAAGGAACACTTCTCGGATTTGTAGGAAAATCTCTTCAGGGTATAATTTTTTTGTGCGTTGGAAGCTTCATTGATATGCATTTTGTGAGCTTCGCTTAAACTTTGATGAAAAGACCCCTGGAACTTGCTCCATCTTACCGGACCATAATTGAGGAATATCCAATATTTCTAAGGTTACTTCATACTTTTCAGGGAATCGTTTTCTTTGTTCTAAGGTTCTTGTTCATTTAGTTAGTGTTGTAGCGGCCTCTACATCGCTACATGCGAACTACGCATCAAATACCTGACGTCACACAACATCCTGACGTCACACAAATCCTGCATCGCGCAATTACAGTTTACCGCGCGATCGACATATATACAAGCTCCCGACTTTAATCTCTGGGCAGTTGTCCGCCAGACACGACACCCGTCTGGTCGGAGGATCCTCCCTTTTCTATGGGAGATGGTGAACTTTACACCCTGTTCCTCATACTCCTAAAGTGTCATATCAAGAGCTGTTAAACCTAAAAAAGAATTGTAAAAAGAACTTTGACCCCTTTTTTTACCACTCTCTCCCAACTTGGACCATCCGGGAAGATTTCAACGATTCCACGGTGGACAATGGAGGACAAACATTGAGCAATGTGTCACTTGTCAGTTTGTCACTCAAACCGGGAACTGACCGAAATTGTAATTCTAAACATACTCGCTTGATCTCACAAAGAGGAATATCTTGGAATGTTACGATCAATAAGAATAACTGTAGTTTTACTTCTACAACGAGGTGTAGTTTTGGTGTTTGTCAAACAAGGAACCTACTTACTTTACTTTGATGAGATATATTTGAAGATTTTATCATAGAAAAGCTAATTGGAATTATATTTTCAAGAAAAATAAGAAATTGAGTGATTAAAACTTTATTTACATACAAAATCTAGTACACCTAGCTCAGACAAAATAAAAAAAAAAGGACATAGCGTTGTCAACAATGACGTGAGGCCACAGCCGGTTTCGTAAACACGTGTCCACTTAGTGAGGTGTAGTTTGATTGAAAATGGTGGTAAATGTGTGCGTGTGGGCGTGTATGCACAGAACGGATGTGTAGTTTTGGTATGCTTCACTGTATTGTTCGCAGCGCTTTTTATTTGGTCTGAGACCACTTAGATACTTTTCTCAGTTTTTATTTCGTTCTCTATTCGATCAAAGCTGAACTCGTACTAAACCATAAAATATGCTTCTGGATAGATTTGCGGTCTATTCCAATTTCCTAAAAAGTTAAGTCAGCAAACTCAGTGACAATAGTTTGTCCCAAACTTTCTTCCCACACACTAAGCACGGCTTACGAATATAAATCTAAGCTGCACCGCTTTCACAGAGCATTACTCTTAATAACTCTTGAGTGTTATAACAAAAGTGATACGGTTCCACGTGACGTTCTCACAATATTATGACGAGGCTATGAAGTAAGCGATGAAGAAAACTAAGATGACTTCTTGAAAAAAAAAATCGTTAAATCAGATAAGATTTTATTGCGAAAGTACCAACTTTCCATAACGTAAACATTAAAAAAAAAATATATTGAAATGCGAAATGTGGGTGTAGATACTATAGGTACCGTCGGAAAAGCTCATATCTAACCACCGCAAGGACTATTCTTGCTTGCAGCGCTCGGCAACTATAGAACCGGGCCGGTAACAGATGTGGTCATCGTGTTCACGGGATTTTGTTTTGAAACTGGTTAGATATGAACTTCTTTGATGGTACACCTCTTCCTAACCTTTTGCGGATTACGGGCGTGATGTTATGTTTCGTTAACATGAGACATTTATATTTATTATGGTTAGCTCACAAATAAGGTGTACTATTAAGACGCGCAAACCGGCGCGACGCAACGGTTCGACGCGATTCTGGTAGAACAATTTCCATGAAGTGATCATAGAAACTGTTCTACTAGAGTCCCGTCGCGCCTGTCCGCGGGAGGCTTTATTCGATCCGAAGGGGATAATCCTGAAAAAAATCTAGAATAATAAATATTTGTTAATAAAAAAATATATCTCTTTATTCCATAAAGAACGAAAATCGACACTGAAATATGAATAATTGCAGGCGTCTCTTCGCCACGGCCGCGGGCGCCACGGTCCAATCAATATTATGCACTCTCATTTTATCAATGCTCGAAGGATAACCGCCTGTCATAACAATCCGATTACAACGCTGTTTCACACAGTTTTTACAGCCGCATTCCGTCATTAAAACCTACATATAAACAACAAAATCGCTTCAAAGAACCTAATCCTCAGACCATAAATAAAATATTTTGGCACATTTCTAAACGGAGATCACGTTCTGCTAAGCCACTAAACTCGGCTTCAAAGCGTCCGCCTAAGAATCCCCGCTGATTTCGTACCCATCCTCATTCTGATGTAATCCACGATGCTAGCTATTTGAAACCACACTAATCTGTTGAACAGATTATTCAGTTACACCATACATTAATTACGTCAAATGTTTAACTTATAATAGGGTTCTGTTCTGCGGTTTTTGGGATCTTTTGAAGCTTCGCAACCCACTAAACCTGAGGTTAATTATGACTTAAGCGTAAACCCAGTTTTCATATGGTTTAATAAATTCTTGGTGGAATCGAATTTGCATCTGAATTTAAAATTCTTAATTAATCGACTTGGTTTCTTGGGCAAAAAGTAATGAAATAATCCTGAATGATATACATACAACGAAGTTTAGTTTACCTTATATTAATTTTATAACATTCATTTCGCCCACATTTGGTAAATGAAGAAAAACGAAAAACGAAGGTGAAGCTAAAGTGAGCTAGAAGTAAGGTGTTAAGAGCGTGCTTTCTTAAAGTGGGCAACGTCGCAAATAGATGTCAAATATTTCGCTGTTTTGATTAATATGGCAATGTTACTGTATGAAAATATGAATTATGGCTAACTAGTGAACTAAAATATTGATTATGAAATGCAATAATTAATATCGTAACACCGAATATTTAGTTTTAGATGTAAAAAAAGTATTTAGAAACTTTGCAAATGCTTTTTTTACATCCAAAACGGTTACAACATCAAATTCAGTGTTATAATTTCAATTCATTATTAATATTCTGGCTCACTAGTTAGCGATATTTTATAGTTCCATACAGTAATATTGCCAAATTAATCAAAACAGGTAAATATTTGACAGCTATTTGCGATGTTGCCAACTTTTAGAATGAACGCTCTTAATAGTGTCTGAGAATGATAGCGCATTTCAAGCTCACTTCATCTACTTAACAGTGAGGTTTTTAGAGAATAGATCGGCAGGTATATCTATATTTACCCTGAATAAATTAATTCAAACAAAACAATGTACCCACCATACCATTCCAGGCTTTACATGCAACCATTTACAGAAAATCAAATCAAACCGTACCGTCAAACGCTGTGCGCACGCATACATAATTCAAAGGACGTCGCAACTAGTCCCGTATAATTACGACGTCGAATATATTACGGAGAGCACTTTGAGAGCATCTCGTTAAATATATTATGTGCTATAAATAAGTACCAGTTGTTTGACAAATTGTACAAGAAAGCTAGGAGGCGGCGTTTGTCATGTCAAAGAATATGACAGGAACTTAAATTGTGGATAGAATGCTTTTAAAGATTGGGTATTCTTCTTCTCATCTAAGAAATAAACTTAAATACTTGACGGCGCCGCAAGTGACGCCAATCAATGGCATCGTGGCGGCTGTCTACTGATGACAGAAGATGATGTCAGGGGAGCCGCTGTCATACCAGGTCCAAGATGAACTACTATATTCCGGCACAGTCCTGATGTCATTCAAGCAGCCGAACCACTAACACGAAGACCACTTCTGGTAAAGGCTATCCTGCGCCGTTATACTTAAGACCGTGCATTCTGAAAGTGGGCAACGTCATAAATAGCTGTCAAATATTTCGGTGTTTTGTTTAATTGGGCAATATAATATTTTTCGTATTTCATAATCTAAATTTTAATTCACTAATTAGCTATATTTCATATTTCCATACAGTAATATTGTCAAATTAATCAAAACAGGTAAATATTTGACAGCTATTTGCGATGTTGCCAACTTTTAGAATGAAGGCTCTTAATAGTAGTAATTACTAAAGAAAATAAAGCCACCAACAGTTGTCAATAAATATAATCTATGAATAAACAAAAACTTTATAAGTAAGTTGAGCTTGTTACAACCTCCAACATATTAATCTCCATATAACGTTTATCAATTTCCGATGGCAAATGATCGGGCTAATAAAATTAATCACACTTGATCATAAAACCGATTAATTCCCATAATTGCTGCAAATGCTTTCTAAAATCAGATCGACGTCAAACTTATCATTGAAGTATTAAATACACGTCTTATTAATCCAATTACTGTTAATTATTATAATTAGTTAACAGCGGGTCAAAATAAATATTCATAAAATGTAAATTGTTGCTGAACCGAACGATATTGCGAATTGATATTACGTAATTATTAATTAACGTTTAATCAAGGGAATTAAAAACTGTCCGTTGATGGTGGATGGGAGTGAGAAAGAAAGCGGCCAAGTGCGAGTCGTCCCGTCGCACACAACGGGTTCAGTAACCACCGTACAATATAACACAAAATATTTTAAAACACGTTTCATGTATGGTGAATAGTTATTTACCCTATAATTAGGGTTCCGTACCTCAAAAGGAAAATACGGAACCCTTGTAGAATCACTTCGTTGTCCGTCCGTCATTCTCTCAAGACCCATTTTCTCAAGAACGCGTCGATGTATCAAATTGAAATTAATACCAAATCCGTAGATCTATGTTCCCTTGGAGGTATAAAAAAAACAAGCTTTGAATCAATTGCGTTGATAAGAATCAAAGCAAAAAAAAAAAATGGCCTATTTTGATACTCTTAAATAAATCAAATCCACAGGGTAGTACCCGTTGACCTCGAATCACGAAAGTTTGCAAGACTCTCATAGCACAAGTAAAGGAAAATGTAAAAAAATGGATAATTTGAAGTTTTATCACATTAAAAAAAAAATGTGATAAAACTACAAATACGGTTTAAAACATACAGCCCTGTGACAGATGGACGGACGCACAGAAATTGGAGCCTTAGTAATTGGGTCCCGTTGGCACCAATGGATACGGAACCCTACAAAGTGTCCGTTGATGGTGGGTGTGAGTAAGGAAGATGAGTAAGAGATCGTATACTCATCGTGTTGTTTGTAAAAGTTTATTGACGAAAAGGCTTATTAAAAGGAAAGGTGATTTGGGCAAGAAGTGTTGACCAACTTGTGCTTATGTGCTAAAATCTTCGTCGTGGGCAAAAATATCTCTTACTGCTCTTTTATGGACGAGCACGTAATATCCATTCTTTCTTCAACGTTTACAAGTTTATAAATCGCAAATATTATAAAGTCACAGACAGGCGCGACGCGACTCTAGCAGTACAATTTCTCTGAAAACTTTATGCATATTGTGACCAGAATCGCGTCGCACCGTAGCGTCGCGCCTGTCTGCCGCAGCCTTTATGCAAAACTTATTAACTTTTCGCATTTCTGACCAAAGCGTTTCGTTATAATTGGACAAAAGTATTGCCAAACATTTGGCCTATTCCAACCATTTGGGTCTACGTGCAAATGAGTTCGATTACTTTAAATACTAGTCTGGGTTAGTCCCAAAACGAGTGGGCGAAATAGTCGTGAGAGCGATCCTTAGGCGCCCAACGGTTATCACTGGCATTCTCACCTTATTACATACTTAACCCCCTACGTATTAAAGCCTATATTCGCTTATCACGACGACAGAAATAAAATTGTAATAGATTAGGTAAATAACCTCACTCGTTTATGCGCTCCATATCTCTATGTTTATCTATTGGATGTTTATTAGATGTAACATCCTTACATAGATTAACCAGCGTATCTTGATACGGCTAACGACCCCTTCGCTTCGTAATATTTGTAAAAGGCAGTTAAAATTGTGAGGTTAATAAGGGTCTCAGTAAAATTGCTGAGATTTACGTGTGGTCGTAATCTTTCATAAACATTATGACGTTTTATTGGTTTCTGCGGTTCTTTACTTTTATGTAGTAAAGCTGTAGGTGTCGTTTTTAATTTATGAGAGGATCAAATTACTTGAATTTAACAATGTATTCAGGGCTATGTTATTTGTCATGTTCATTATGAGTAATGGCTTTTAAGAACGTAGAGCTGCTGTATTTTGAAAACAAAAATCTTTAAAAAATATGGTATATCCAAAAGTGCACGCCTCACACACAGAAACATGTTGACGATAAATTTCACGGTTAAAATAAAAGAAAATTCATCGATTTTTGTTATATCTTTTGAACGACTCTGAGTTTGATAACAGAGCACCGAAGGATGAAAGAAAACTTATAGAAGAAGATTTAGATTAATCCATTGTGTGTGATGACGTGAATCGTGACGAAAAACAGACACTTCCAACGGAAAGCACCACACGTTATTTTTTGTAATATCTATCTAATAATATATTATTCTTATAACGTCAACTCTCTAGTTTTAAAAACTTCCCTGCTAATATGAATTCCATGTACCTACCTATAATTGATATAGAAACGATTTTATGTTGGAAAATTTTGACAAGACTTATCGAGAGTAGAGCATTCTCACACGCTGAAGCGTTGTAACACGTGCAATACACATTCATGATGAAATTCTAAGACGAAAAGCAATATGCAAGGAATTATCGGAAGTATTTAACTGCTTTTGGAATGACAATAGACCTTCATGACAACAAAAATATGTAGGTACATATTTCTGAGCATTCAAACTTTAAGTAATCTTAAACCGATCATAAAACCTCAACATAACGACACTCACTTCCAAATGACAATGACTTAGGGCCAATTTCACCAAAGAAACTTAACCTGTTCAGAACATCTAAACGGCGTTCAAGAGCTGTCAAAATTGTTGTGGAATATTGACACTGACAGCTCTTGAACCTGGTTTAGAAATGCTGACTACGTTGAGTTTCATTGGTGAAATCCGCACTAAGGCAACTAAAAGCTATCCTCTTTTAGTATTTTACGTAACCACAGAGTACGCAAATCAACATGTGAATTAGACACAGGTTTTTCTATAAATACCACTGATTCCTTTCACTCTGTGTCGCCCACGTGTCCAGCCGGCGCCTAGTTCCGTGGGTGCGACAATCCCTACGATATGCTATGAATGTCGAATCCAAGATAAAGCTCGACTCGTAATTAAAGTGGACAACGATTGTGATTTATAGTGTTAAGGTGCGCTCGTGATTTCGTGATGCGAACTTTGGAATCTAGACGAGTTTTGCACTAAGTGTGTCGTCGGCTCTATTTATTACTGATTTATCGGCGCTGTTTTACTGTGCGTGCAATATTGTTACACTGTGTTGAATTACGCTTAACCATATTTCTTATTGATCTGGCTATTGTTATCGTACTGAAAAGCAAACGTTTGTAATCAAAACGCCTTCGTGATTTCCTGAAACCAGAATGCCTAGGTACAGTTCGCGTCAAATTACTTTGCCGCTCTGAAGTAGGCTACAAATGACTGCGCAGTAGTCAATCTTACTTATAAAACAGTAGCGCGCATGCCAGTGTGCATGCGCAACCTAACTTCAGAGCGGCAAAGTTATTTGACGCGAATTGTACTTATTCTTTATTTATCGACAATTCAACCTCATTCACGAGACAAAACACAGAAGTGTATCTAAAGTATTCACTTACGTACTTATCACCATAGATTTACTTTTGTTGTACTTCTAGTTCATAAAGATTATTTTCTCTTTGAATCTGCCCCAGTTTTTCTAAAACACATTGTAATAATTTATTAAAAAAAGAATTGGGACCACCATGTCAAAAGATATATTTGACGTAAGTACCTTCATAAAACATTTTACTGTGTTTATGTGTTGTGTCATAAACTCATAATTTATATAAAAATAAACTTAACAAACTGAAGGATAGATTTATAAGTTTCGCACATTATGTGTTTGATAAATATTTTTGAATTATATTTGCAGTTGGTTATCTATATTTTGGAAATAGGTTTTATAGCGTCTCTACAGTAGGTCAGGGCTTCGCCCACGATACCACCGGCGCCCAGCCTAAGTCAAATATTCCTCTGATTTACACAAATCAACATAAACGCATAAACCAGGCCATAAAACAACTGAACCTCCGTTTTGTGGGGCCACTTGCCCATTCTTGGTTTTAAGAAAAAGTACTGTAGCGATTTTGGACGTTGAACCAAGATTAACATCAAAATTTAATTAATCATGAGTGCGTAAAATTAGGTTTTAAAAGTTGGTATTTATGAAATGACAAAGATAGTACATAAATAAAATAACTTTCGCACTGTGCTGTATACAATTCTACGCTACATTTATAGATAAAATCCTGGTCATAGGTAAAAATTTGCAAATTACACGCAGCTTAAATTATATTTCCATTTTCAAAGCAAAACCACTTATAATCAATTTCACTAATACACCTTTCCCAAACTTGAAGCACTTAGCAATAAGTACTAAAACACAACAGCTATCACTTTCTTCCACTAACATTTTCCTGACCAACCAGTACAGTTGTCTACGAGATTTCAAAAATGGCCGTCCTAGTCAGCTTTTTACGAGCAATTAACTTTATTTTAGTGCATCGAAGCGCCTGCCTTTATAGACCTTATTAGCTGCCAACCTCCTTGCCTCTTTACCGGTTTTATTTCCAACTGCTTCCCTTTATATGGGCACTGGTAATATGAGCCATTGTAAAATGAAATCGTGAGTTACCGACCGCGTATATGGCAAACCTCTTATGTAAGTCTGGGAAAACTGGAAAGCCATAATTTTATGTCCCAACTAGCTGCGCCCCGCGATTTCACCCGCATAAGTCTCGATTCGGTGATAAAATCGAGATAAAAATTATCCTATGTCCTAACCCAGGTCCTGGTCTACCCATGTGCCAAATTTCATCCAAATCCGTTACGCCGTTTTAGCGTGAAAGCGTCAAACAGAGAAACAAATTCACTTTCGCATTTTATAACATTGAGTTCTGTTTGAGGTCTGTTTACTTTGGTAGAAACTATTTAGAAATAGCTGCCAGTAATTACTACTAATATAGATACATATGGAAGGTGCACGATTTTTGAGATAAAGAGCAAATTCGTACTTCGTTTGCAAGTATAAAAGGAAGTTGAGCATCTACATGTTAAGCTCCTTAGCCAACAGCTGCAACCTAATATTATACAGCCATAATAATATTTTAATTGATAATTATATTACTTCTTTGCTAATCGTTTACAATAACCGAGCGGCCATTTTCCCCTGGCTTTCAGAGGAAATTAGCAGCAATATATTAGCTGGTTAGTGAGCGTTTGACGGCTAAACCAAACCATTTCACTCAGTGCACATAAACGAAGACAAGTAAAACTAATCGGTACTTTGCAATAAATTCTATTAGTTTCTAGCACTTACGAGAGATATATTGTGGGAAGGAATGAAGGAACCGGGTTAATGTTTACAGGATCGTAGGCGGGTGACCTGTCACACCTTTAGGTGTACATTTCACGTACTAATGTTTGGATACAACAAAGCTAGCACTCAGATACAGTATAAATAAGTAATAATAGTAGTATAGTAGTAATAGTAGTATGGTAGTAATAGTAGTATAGTAGTAATAGTAGTAATAGTCTTCATAGAAAACGGCCGAAACGACGCGCTTCGAAATCTCATTATATATCAGTGCGCGGCAGTTACGCACGGGCGCGGAAGTTTTATCTACTACGTAGGTAATTATTTCAAGGTCACTGCCAATACATAATACTGTTACTTTATTATACTGTGCCTAAGACATGCATGTATTGCAAGTGTACCTATATAAACTTGAGCTTGTTTGAAGTTTTGTGAGTATTTATTGCTCTTTAGATACATTATTAAGTTTGCGTTAAATCTATTTAATTACCTATAGAAAACACACATACGCAGTAGCAGCGTTCATAGTATTACCAAAACTGACGCTAGACCTCATACTAGTCAGGAATTATTAGTAGATATAGCTGGTACTTTACGAATACATTTCGCAGACGTTTTCGGCAGTGTGCTCCTTTAATCACAATACCTTAACACGTTATGTGCTGGGAGCCCTCCTGGAGGGTTCACCTAGTCGCATATAGGATGCCGGAAGCCCTCGCGGAGGGCTCATTTTAAATGTAGGTTTTTTTTAGTGAATACAACATTATAAACCGTGAAAATAAAATCTGATGTATATTTTAACAAGATTTATTAGTATATGCGTTGGTTTTAAAATCCAAGCATTTTTTATTTATAGTTTATTTTTTGTTGTAAACCGTGTATGGCGACAAGACCCTCTGAAAACATTATTTTACTTCGTTTTACAGTGTTTTATAACACGGTTTTAAACCTAGTGCCGTTGACCATCCGTGATGGTTAACTTTAGCGCAAACGTAATGTCGGCAACCCTCCCGGAGGGCTCACTTCCAATATGTATGGCGGCATGGCGTATGAGTTCTATGAAAACAGGTGGAGTCGAAAGTGTTAAACAAGTTATGCCCATCTATCATTTCGATTCTTAATCCAAAGTTAACCGCACATGCTTTACCCTCACATATTTTCTTAATTGAAATTCCGTTCACCTTCTTTAGAAAAAGAGCGAGCAACGACATAAATTAACGCTTAATATTTAAGTCACGCATGTAATTACCTAATTCTACAGTGTACGTGTGAGTATGATGTCAGTCAAGTAATCAACGAGCTCCTATCGGCTAATAGAAGCCGATTTACAGGCATGCCTCGCGAGGCAATGAAGAGAGCCTGTCTTACAAAGCTAAATAAGCATAGATTAGTAAACTGGTAGATGCGCACATACAAGAAGAAAGAGTGTTTAATAGGGAGATGAAAAATTTGTCTGTCTGATTGGTTATAAAATATTGGCGACGCATTTTTTCTTTTTTTTACGTAATCAAAAGATTACAGCGATACATTGAGTTAAAATGTGCCATGACGTCACGAGTATGTAGATTTTATACTTACTTGTGACGTAGCGACCCCCACTCCCCAACTTAAAATGCGTTTTATATAAGTATTTTTTTATTAATATGATAAAAGAAAAAATACGTGTCGATTTTTTTTTATTATATGACTGACGGACTAATTCGAATTTCTTTTTTTTACCCAGTCATCATCCCTATTCAATAAAAGGAAGATTGAGTATATCTATACAGGGCGGCAGGGACATCGACGCGAAAACTGATACCATGGATTCAGTACATGATTCTGAACCTTCATGCGTTGAAATTTTTCGTCGTTTATTTAAAAAGAAAACAGCTGTTTCATAGAAAACTGCAATACCTACGCAGTCGAAATGTATGGAACAGAGATTTTTTTTACTAAAAAGAATCCATGGTAAAAGTTTTCGCGTCGATGTGCCACCCTGTAGATATACTCAATCTTCCTTTTATTTAATTATACTCTTTATTCTTGTATGTGCCCATCTACTAGTTTTCTAATCTATGCATTTCATAATAAATATTTTAGTTCACTAGTTAGCCACATTTCTTATTTCCATACAGTAATATTGCCAAATTAATCAAAACAGCGAAATATTGCACATAAAGAAAGAAAAATGCGTTTATTGGCATTACAGCAGAGAAATACACCTTATAACAAAAAAAAAAACAGAAAACAGTGATTACAATGCCAATAGGGCCTCAGCTCAGCACAAATCTCAGATGGCAACACAAAGTGTCCCACCAACTGACGCTGATTTTCAGCTGCAACCCACGAGTGCCATACGCTAGAATAATAAAGACAGGGAAATGTGTGTCCGTTTTATTAAATTTACAGAATAAATTAATAATTATTATTTCACATCTATTTGCGACGTTGCCCACTTTCAGAATAAACGCTCATATGGGATTATTATTATAGAGAAGTTGATTGGCATACCGTGTCATTTATTTAAATTGTTCTTTGAATCGTCTTTTATTATTAAAATACCGCTATCGCACCGAATATATCATCCTTAAAAAAATGCAAATACATAATTAATTCGTATATAATCCGGTGAACATAACAAGTGAGATTCCGCGTATAAGATTAATAGCTTGTCATCAAAACGAGCCTTAATACATATTAATGTCCGACATAATTAGCATACGATCGTTATTTCCAAAGTTATTTTGATTCACATATCTAAAAATATAATTTAATCAATAATTTGGATTTTTTGCAAATTTCTCTCGTATCTTAGAGATCTAATCTATGATCGAGTGCGAAGTCTGCGTGCGGCGCTTGCGCAAGCGCGTCTCAGTGGCGCCGTCTACCGTGATCTATTGGCGCCGGCAACCGCCCGCCTCATTATACTCTTATCGCCTCAATGCAAATCCGACAACATTTTAATCTTAGAAAAGTCCGTTTTCGTGTAAATACTCCGCGTATTTTAAAGGCTCGGGCAGAGTGTGGGCGGCCAGGATTGTGAAATTCTGTACGCTTTTTCCTTTGCGCGTGGGCAGCTAATTATATACGTCTGAATATAAATTTATGTTGGATAATATCGTCGAAATTAATGGTGTACTGTTTGTGTACTCTAGCTTGATAAGAGGACGAAGTTCGTAGCGTAGCCGTAGATACGGTTACTTTAGTTCACTTTATTTTGTACGTTTACCACGTTTTGAGAACATTAAGATTTTTATCGTGCTCTTTATTAAATCTGTATTTCTTTTTGTTTTCAGGTAAGTACGAGAGTTTTCTACCCAGCTCGCAGGTAACAGACAGTCATATTTGATGTGAACGCTACGAAATACGGTGTTAATATTCCGCTTGCCGCTACCACCCGCAGTTTCATAAAGCTCAACGTTATCTGCAAGGTGTCAGATCTCGCGAACACAAAATCTCTTAACAAACTCCAATCTAATTCCCCTGCCTAAAATCATATAAATAAATAAATAACTACACAGTAAAACTATATCTTCACGACGCAATACGAGCGTGTACAGGATTCAATTTAATAATTCAGACATAGGCAGGGGTACTTCGAAACCATAAAAGCAATTCTAAAACTCGTACTTGACTCGTAAAATCGGAATGAAACGAGGAAAAACGTTTACATGCCGTTCTGGGAACCGTACATGCGATCCAAAAGGTTAAATTAAGGAGAACACGCATTGTGCGAGTGTAAAATCGGAAAAATGAGACGCTTGTAAAGTTACAGGGAATGATGAGACGACAGGGAAATGAGACAAGTGTTAGGGGGTTAAAATATATTTATTTTCGGAGGTTCCAAAGGTTTTAATGCACAGAGAATACAATTGTAAGGAGGGTTGAGTTTACTCGTACAGTTTTCATAGTCTATGATTGTAAAGTTATTTTACTATTTACCTCTTGTTGCATGTTTGTAAAGTTTGGAACTCGTTCAGAACTTTGGAGTAAGGACTCAAATGAACCATACAATTCCTACAATAATTTTTTTGCTAAATTTTTATTACGGTATCTGTCTTACCTACACTAAAATATGTTTTATTCTTTTCTCTTTCACGGTACAAGCCATACAGGTTCACCTTTAAAAAATATGATAATCCCCGCAACGACTGTGTAGGTGCTCTCTAATAAGGGCCGAGCCGCCAGCCTGATTGCCAACCTCGTCGTATTTTATTTTCTCTTTTATTATTTCATGCTGTATTTCATTTTACAGCTATACCCTTTAAATTTTACTTTTACATTTATCTGAAAAAGGAATATTTGGAATCTGAACATATTTGTTAGTTCTTTCATTTTCATTTGCTGCATTGTTAAAAGAATGATGATCCCTAATCTCTAATGCAATAGATTCTTTATAGGTTTCGTATTCTAGAATATCATTCAGTGGATATAAATCGAAAATCAATTACCAAATGATTGTCTTCCTACAATTCTGTCTAACCAGACGATCGTATCTGACAGACTGTTAAACATTAATCTACTATCAGACAATGGTCTGCTTCCTATGATCAATAGCGATGTATGTGACGACAGCCATAAATTCAGAATGTTCGTTTATGAATTTTACTATAGGGAATATTATGCGTACACGCAGATAAAGTTAAATTCGCCATTTCTGAGAACCGTCCATAGCGCACTGCGTAGGAGGCGTGTGGGTACCAACATAGGTTTTGTATTTTCAATATTTACGACGTTTTTACGCCTGTCAGATTAAGTTCTTGGAACATTTCCCGTGACTAATATAAAATGTTCGTATATTTTATGTCCAACTTGTGTAATTTGAACGAAACTAGGTGTTCAAAGTTCGCACTTTAGTGAAACTGATAGCGATCTATCCCTAAGGCTTTGCACATTAGTTAGATGAAGCCTGAATAGGTCACCGGTATTATAAATATTAACTTGAAACTTTTGTGAGAAATATAATGTGAATTTTGCTTAAACCCCCCAGGTAGATTCGGTTTCAAAACTATACTTAACCTGAACTAAAGGAGTACGCGTGTTGTTATCTCCCGATCGGAGTGTATCGTTTCATAGATTTTTCCTTTGCCCTTGCGAATCGACAGTGTTATGTATATAAAACGTAAATATAATAGACTAAAATTCCATATTAAAATAATTCTCCAAGAAATATCGTCAGATACATAAACCTTCATTTAAATTTACATTCATTTCATTCCCCCGCGTCCATCTAAATGTTACTTCATCCCGCCGAAATTTCAAATCCTTTTCAATCCAACCTCGATACACAACAAATATTTCCTGTCCCGCTTATAATGCCAATGTAAGAGAGAGAGAGGTGTGTATTTCAGAGGCCTGTAGAGGCAATCCCCATGGAAAATCAACAAGAGAACGTAAACAGGGGTCCCACCATTCTTTTTCTCTGTATATATTATTCAGGATCCCCCGACCGCTTGTTTGGACGACGATTTCATCAGCTGACTTACCCGCTTTGTATTCACGCTGTACATATAAAAACGCTTTTTCTTGTATATCACGCGAAAGCGAGCTGAATGTTTTTTTTTCCCCGTTTTCAAATGGAAAATTAAGGGTTAACGTTCACGTTGTTTTTTTTTTTGCTCAAGTGCTTCCTTTAAAGGGTTGGGGTGTTGATTAGTGCTTGATTTAAGAGACTATTGAGTCATAATTATCATTAATATCGCCGTTCCAGGATAAAAAAATCTTAGTTCTGGAATGGGTTGTTTTTTTTTCCATGTACATTAGTAATCTTCTTCAATCAGACCATGGTATAATAATATACTTTGCCAGGCATCCTTCATCCGCATTCTGAGACACAGTAGTCACGTGTGTGACACAAGTCTACGTCATCACATCTGTGTTACCAGAAGTTTTTAATAATAACTCCAAAACCACCAACATTACCTGTGTAAATCCGATAAAACAATGAGGTTTTAATTAACAATTACGTTGGTGGGGACAATTTAAATGCTTTATGCATATTTTTTAACAGAATGGCGGCAGATTTTTTTTCTTAATACGTGTTTTGTTGCAATGAAGTGGCAACTGGATAGTGACGTCAGCATGTGTCACTCCCGGAATGCCTTCTTTTATTACATCATGAATCAGACCATCAAAGGGTAGACCTGGTAATCATTTAAACCTGAACATCCGCTCGTGTTTGCAAAAAACCTTTACCTTAGCCAACTTTCCCGCCAAATGAGAAATGTGTTCAGTGGCTCAAATAAATGTCTCTTATCAACATTCACACGGAAAGCAAAGCTGAATCAACTTGGCAACGGGTTTTTATCCAAGTATGTTGATCGATGTTTAATGCTATCGTGGTAATTGCAAAAAACGCTGTTTACCCTCTCGATAGAGTGCTGTTTTTTTATTTATTTTGCTCTTCGACGGAATTCGTGTCGCTGTGTTCTTATTTAAGGTCAACTTTCTGGTCTGCTTTTAAGTTATGTTCTGAACATTCGCAATTAATGTTGTTGGAAAAACAATTTGTATGTTTGCACTTTCGCACTCTTTTTTGCGCTGAATGTCCTGAATGATTCACATAAAAGAATTTTGTGGAGTAATATTTATCTGTATATTAGAATCTTCGTCAGTATTATTAGTAAACAGCAATGCAAATAAAATCAAATGACATACTTTTGTAACAATATAAGCAAAACACATTACATTTCAATTTGTGTGATGTTTTGCTACATATTGCGCAGTCATCACAATTACTATCAAACAACCGTTGTTTATCACAATTTAATTAAAATGAACGAGTTGACAAACATAAACATCCGCGATGTCAATATGACCGAGTTCATTTAGACAGAAATTCACATTTAAAGTCTTATTACTACGTTTGCGACCGAGAGAGATCAATTCACAATCTCATTCCCCTGCCGTGTCTCTCAAATTACAGGGGAATGGCACCATCGCTTTGTGAATTATCCTTTCAGCGAATGAATTATTTAGTCAAATAAATTGGTGTTTCTATAATGCTGAAGAATCTATTCTGCTTTATGAAGTGAAAATCTGAGATTGGAAAATTTTGCAGGAGTGTCATTTCCTCTAGTCCGCCTTTTTTCAATTTAATTTTATTTGCGAAGAGAACATTCGGACAACGCTTCAAGAGAATCTCTTGAATCTGCTTCTAATACAAGAACTCACAAAATTATCACTGCAGACAACGAATGTTTCAACATTCGTTGTCTTTAAAGCAATTTTAAAGCGAAAAATGAGTATTTTATGGTTTTAAATTCTCTGTTTCAGGGAAAGCATTTTAAATATTCCGGTCTCTCTCGGGTTCTGCTTTAAAGCGGAAATAATGTTTTTAAAACATAACCCTTCCCTGCAGTCGGGTATAGAGGACGTACTTTTTTAAAAGTACTTCCTCTATACCCGATTGCAGGAGAATCTAAAACCAAAAAATACTCATTTCCCTCTTTAAAACCCAGACATCGAGTTTCCACAGTACCGTTACACAAGTGCAGAGCAACCAAAAGTTAATTTCGTCGAAATGAAAGTGGCGACTGTACAAAGGCTGGCTCGTGTAATTTTTCTTTCATTACATATCAAAACGGGACTCCCTCTGTCTCTCAGTCCTCTGACGAAGTAATATCTCACGAAGCACTCTCCCTTTTCAACGCTTTTGTACTCTGCGACAGTTACTATAAATAAGGTTTTATTTAAACAATTTTTTTTCTTTTAACATAATTTCACGCCTGTAATCCCGAAGGATTAGGCAGAGGTGCTCCTATGGTACACCCACATTTCGCCAGTTATGTTTAAGTCCCATGTAATAGGGGGCGAGCCTATTGCCATCAACCGGGCATAAATCCAGACTCCGGGCTGCTACTGAGAAATTAATCACAGTACCTCATGCTTCAGGTGTTTTCTTTAATTTAGAACAATACCTCACGTGATGATGCTTTTTAATTCCAAACAACCAGCATTTATTCTCTCTCAGTATTTTTGTATCGCACGCTCATTTTCGCTTCGTGTGAATACTAAACCTCTTTAACCGACTTCTTCGAATCTAGGAATAGAACAATGCAGGTCTAAGCATTAATAATTTATATTGCAGCTCTAATTTATTAGTAATTCACGCGTTGAATAAATGATCGCTTAAGCACTTCATAACTTAGGGTATTGCTAGGGGGGAAGGCATTGAGTGATGTTATTACAATTCGAGTGAGTTATATGAACTGAAGTTCAGATCAAAGAATGAATGAATGAAGTGAAGTTTACAGATTTTTTTTGTATCTACAAAGGCGGTCAAGAGTACACAAGAGTCAAACATTTCAATTTAGCGCCGTCCACGCTTGGCTCACCGTATTGTTTCTCAAAAATTTAATTTCCGAACACAGCTCGGATTAGGTTGGCGTCGTGTTCCATACATGTTACTTCGATTGGCTGGCAGCCAAGCGATCTGTCACGCTGAATGTAATGTCGCTATACGTTTTGCTAAATGACATGTTACGATTAGGATCTCATCTCGACGTTTAATTAATTCATTATTATTTAATCATTGACGATAGGTAGCGTCTTGTGTGGGCAGGGTTGAGACAGGGTTATTAATATTGCGTTATTAACAAGTTTAAATTGCATACGTATGTAAATTCTGATGAGGATCATCCTTTACATTACCCAATGTTCGGTTATTTCAAGAGAATTTTACTTTTTGTTCAAGCTTTATCTCCTAAACCTTGATTTTTATTGCAAACTTTACTTCGTCGCGTCAATTTATTTTTTCAATCGAATCACGCTGTATATTTATTGACCAGTACAAAAATATAAACACGATTTTATGAACTAAGTCAACTTGTTACCTCAGCCATTTATATTGCAGGATGTGGAATCGATTTCCACGTCAGTAGATATGTATCTTTTTATTTATGCAGTATGGAGAATTATTGTCAAAGCACACTATAATTATTTCCATGTATATATATCTGATTGACAATAAAGTGTGTGGTACTAAAGGTTAGTTGCTGTTAGATGTTGATACTGACAACGATACTGTTCAACTGTTCGTTGTTGAATGTGTGAACGATAGACGATCTCGCGATTTGAATGAAAATTTCCGAATGGTTCTTGTGATGTTCATATCAAGATGAACTTAACTAAGATTAGGATCTAGTCCTCAATTTAGTGTTGATAATAATGCCTCAGACGGCAGTAGATAGGGGTAAGTGGCACTTGCCTGGTCCAGGGACACTCGGGCCAATAAATCTCTCCCTTATAAGAAGCAAATGAAGTAAGCATAATAACTCCGGTGACTAGGATACGCCCGAACTACTCTCAGTTCAGGTGTATCCTAGACGCCGAGTTCTCAATTCACTGAGGATCGCCATAAAGTGATTTTAATCGGTCGGGTCGGGGTCCAGAATGTCCCAGATGGAATGTAAGCATGACAAATTCAATAAGAATCTACCAATAAATTCAGTTAGTTTCTGATTATAGCAAGTATTTACCTGTGTCAACATCTTATCATCCTGCGACTTGTAAAGCTAAGGGAAACTAGTTATTGTTGTACGTAGGCGATGGCAGCCAGCTTTCTCTAGTTATGCGCTGTTGCTCAACGTAACCTGATGTAATGTATAAAATTGCTCACTTTTCTCGACTCAAACGGTAATGGAACATCACTGTTGTGAACTGTATTGTTTCGAAATTCGAATCAAGAACAAGATAATATTTAAGTATAGACTTTTTAAGTTACCTTTTTTTATTCAAAGGAGACTGGCTGAAAATCAATTCTTTTTGTAACTGGGTTAGATACACATTTAAAAAAGTATTGAAACAAAAGAAGCGCAAGACATGCTATCTATGATATCTATGATCTAATTCTGACATCAATGAACCTAGATTTTTCATAAAACTAATAAAATTTCTCATTGATCCACTTTCAAAGCCACAAGGACACGCGAACCCGATTATTTTATGCCATCGTCCTACATAATGTTCTATATTCTGTGCTAGTTTTGAAATAAATCGGTCGTTACGGCAATTAATTAAAACACGATACGTTAGCGGTGGGCCGAGCCGCAAAATGTTGCCATGAGTAAATAAGTTTCGTATATAATGTTACAGCTAAACGGTTTTACTGCTTCCTGATTACGATAAGTTATGTTTTAAATAGATTGAACACATTTTGCTTAATCGGTATAAGTGCTTATCAGGGGAGGTTAGATAAGAGCAGGAAGGTTGTTAATTTGTCATGCAGTCTTCTCAAGCAAGATTGATAACTCGGCTTTAGAGCAAATTTCACCAATTAAAAAGAACGCGATCAGCACATAAACTACGTTTTAGAGCTGTCATTATTTTCTGTGGAATATTGACACTGACAGCTCTTGAACGCGGTTTAGACGTGCTGATTGCGTTCAATTTATTTTGTGAAATTCGCACTAAGTTATCTCAGGCTACGTTATCAACAAACGATCCTCGGCTATCAGATTAATTGCCAATGACCAAAAACGACGTGTCTTTAATCAGCACCTTAATTACGTAAGGAAATTCCTAATCTCCTGCTTTATATAATTGAAAAATTTGTCTGCTCAAAAACGTAAATAACGCAATGAATGTTGTTGAACTGTCAAAATGAGGTTCATTGCCATTGTGCCACTCAATAACCCAGCTAACTTTGTTGCACATTGCACATTATATTCGTCAGTAGCAAACCATACTTGGTACTGATTATCTCCGATTTCGTCAGTTTCACCCCTAGTAAGTATCACTGTGTGTGTAAGCAGTGGTAGCCCAGTGGTAACGGCCTCGACTTACAAGTTGTAGGTCGTAGGTACAAACCCGGACAGGCGCTTTACTTTGTGTAAATGCATTGCTCTCAAAACGGTGAAAGAAAACATTGTGAGGAAAACGGCATGTCCTAGAACCAAAAATTCAATGACATGTGACATCTACCAACCCGTACTAGACCCGCGTGGTGGATTACGGCCCACTCCCCCTCACCGAGAGGAGGCCTGTGTCCTAGTAATGGGAACGTTTTAGGCTTATTATGCTAAGTATAACAAAAGCATCGATTACACATATGTTACTTGCTAATTATAATTACAAATTCCTATCAGTAACCTTATTATGAAACTATTACCAGTTATCAGTAGGTACTGTCTCTGGTCTAATTAGAACTTATAAATCATATCGCGTATCTGACCTCGGCTGACCCCTGACGCCTCCGCGGTTTGAAACTAGCTTTGTAAGCGGTTCCGTCTTTCTATTTCTGTTGATGTCATATTGTAACAATTGGTCTTTTGAAATTGATTGGGTTTTGTAATTATTTATATTGCTTGATCTTTTGAATATTATTTTGGTCTTTTGAAAATAAAAAATAATCCCTAAAGAATAATTGACGATAAAAACTGATGACAATGGAAAGGTTTGAAAAAGGAATATGATTTGAACTTGAGAAGATGTTCAAATTAAAACAAAAACAGTGTCAAGTGTCAAATCTAATATTATGAATGTCAAAATCAGTTTGTTTGCTAAACCGGCTAAACGGATTTGAATGAAAGTTCGCACATGGGTAGACCATGACCTGCATTAGGACATAGTTTACTTTTTATCGCGATATTCGACATCGAGACTTATGCGGGTGAAACCGCGAAAATCATATTTATAGCCGTCAGAAAAATATTTATAAAATGCGGCGATTAATTAGAGTAGGCAAGTAATATAATTGTGAAACGTAAATATCAATCTGTTAGATTTTATGTTACTATACCGTTGCTATTTAATTACTAATGTGCGAACTACGTGGGTGTCTTAGAAACTTTAATAATTAATTATTATTATATTATTATCAGCAGTTGTAAGCAATACGGTACCTAACACATAACTATCAGACATTTCTACGCCCATTGCCGTTACAAATGTGCCGACGTCAAGCATTTATATTACAAATTGGTGTCGTGAACCGCAACTAAATAACACACTTTATTTATTAGTAAATTATTAATATTGCCTACGCACAGTAGTCACTTCCATATTTATTACTCGTTAATATATAAAATTAACAATAAGAATTAATAAAATGTCGGATTATTTCAAAATAGTGATGCTCTTCTGTCACTTTTACGATTCAATGTGACATTTAATTTAATTTTGTAAATTATAAACGGTATTTTTTAATAAAGTTTAATGAAAAGCTCTTTACTTATTATATTAATAAGTGATGAAAGTTATGTCTGTTACACACGCCCGTTGTACACACGGCTACATATCAAGCCATACATTTCCAGTATAACTGATCTCGCATTGTGTAGGATTTCAGTACAATGAGAGGTCAGCTTATACTGGAAATATACAGCTTGATATGTAGCCGTGTGTACCTATAGCAACACTTATAATTGACTAGCTTCTGCCCGCAACTTCGATCGCGTGTTTTTCTTTTTCTTTAAGTAGAGTTTTATAGAATTCTTCCTCAAGAAATGGGATATCAAATGCAAAAATAATTTTTCAAATACGACTGGTAGTTCCAGAGCTAAGCGCGTTCAAACAGAAAAAGAATATATTATATTTGTAATTAATTAATTATAATATTCAATGTCGTGAACTCGTGACTGATTTATTGAAATAAGACATTCGATGCAATGGACGAGCACGTAGCATCAATAAGTTTAAACATACCAAAAGAAACAATTAAGGACGACTCACAATTACGTGCTCTCCTTTTGATCTGATTTCCTCTTTACCGTGACTAATAAACATGTCACCTGGCGTATATGAATCACGTCTAGCAGTTGGAGAAAGTAGGGTGACGCTAAATGTCAGATAGTCTAAAATAGGAATAAAAACAAACTACTCTATGGTTACAATATATCTTTTCAGCTATAAAAATCATAAAAGGAAGCGTGAATAAATCAAACGGTCCACGAATTCATAAATTTTTATGTCTTTACCAGCCCATATGCGGAAAGTAGCCATTTTTACAATTCATTTTTATTGTCGCTACGACAAACGATATCTGTCGCCAATTAGAGCAGAATCAATTTAATAGTTCCTTAATTAATTTATGATGTCGTTAATTTTAAGGCCATATACAAGACAAAAATAAAATATTCAATGAAAAATTATTGCCTTAATTAATATGAAATAACAATTCTATATAATCTTAGAAGAATTGAATTGAAATACATAAAAAATATGTATACGTATATTGAAAAAACGTTGCGGCTTTTTAAAAACGTTTAGAATATTTCGTTTTTTTATTTAACGTAACGTGATAAATCACGTGACAACCGTTACTGCTATATAAAAACAGCTTAAAATTAATCAAAATAAGATTCACTCCTAAACGTTGTAACAATTCTTAATTTGGAGCTCTAGATTTGGCCATAAATTATTCTGTTTTCAATAAAGATGCTCTCGTTTCTAAAATAACCGTTATTTCGGTAATTAGCACTCTGCCTAATGAGTGCCGGTATTAAGATAAAATAATAATACGTTGGAAATTTTAAGAAACATAAATCCTTGCAAATCTTCTTACTCTTACATTTTCACAAGTCTTAGACAGTTTTTGTTCCAATTTCTCTGAAAAGCGTCTGAAAAGAAATTGAAATGAAGCTCAAAATTACTATCTGTAATTAACTGCTGCTACATTTTAATTAATTAAATGAACTGAACTGTGTAGACTTCATTATAAACTTCTTGTTTTGAGTTTATAAAACCATTTTCGTTGGATTAACGGCAGAATCATAAAATAATTATTAGCGTTATACTTCTTAATTAGTTTTATAAAGCGAACAAATTCATTTTAATAACTAGAACAATCGGGGTTACCATGTCACCTTGTATTATAGTTTTTAGTATATCTTATTCGCGTCACTATGAGATTGAGGTGTACCTACTGCTGTCAAAGTTAATACAGGTACATAGGAGGTAATATTCAAAATGCAAGCTCGTACATCCGGTAAAACTACTGTGACATACAGGCAGACACCGACGTGTCACCATACGGCCATACGGCCGGCGCGGCGTGTCAACCGCGCCGTAGAAAATTCGTGTGAAGTTGTATAAGACACGGTTCTATGGTATACGGTGACGGCGCGGCGCCGTGCGGTAGTGCCACCCGCGCCGCGCAATGTCGTCAACAAACTCCCATACAACACTGACGACCGTGCCTACACTCGGCGTATAAACCGTAGTTTTTCACGGCAAGAAAAACGTGTGTGTACAAAGGGCCTAAGGGTTCCGTTTTCACGTTTCAGGTGTTTGGTATACGGGGTGGCAGGGACATCGACGCGAAGCTGGCTACCATGGATTCAGTACATGATTCTGAACCCCCCTGAGTTGAAATTTTTCGTCGGTTATTTAAAAAAAAACAGTTGCTCCATACATTTAGACCGCGTAGGTATTGCACTTTTCTATGCAACAGCAGATTTTTTTTTTTATAACCGACGAAAAATTTCAACGCAGTTGGGTTCAGAATCATGTACTGAATCCATGGTAGCCGGCTTCGCGTCGATGTCCCTGCCACCCTGTATTTGATTTTTTGCATTTTAAATTTAAATGGTGTTTAATTCCAACATAGATATTTAAAACTATCATCAGCGAGCACTAAGCCGTGATTCCACAAAATCACAATCGTGACCGAATACTAAAATCTAATAAATCATGCCGACAAAACACGCTTTTCTATTCCATAGTTTTAATAATCCAAGGTACAAGTTTCCTCACATAAAATCGTATGATGTCGGAGGCACGGCGCGACCTCTGCTATGGTGAATTACCATGGGGTCCCATACTGGCGTGCTAAAGCCGTAATTTATACCCCATTGTCTACCACCATGTGACAGGGGACGTGACGAGAACACCTAAACTGCACGGTTTTAAACATTTTGTATGGGGAGTTTTAAAAGTTTTTAGAGATATTAAATATATTGGCTTGGCTTAGTTGTGTTCGTTTGTGGATGGTGCAGTTATGTTTCCAATTAGCAGGGGGACGCCTTTTTGTTTTTAATGATGTTGGTACAAACTACAAGTTAGGCGAGTTGCGTAAATGTTTGGTCAAATTTATTTTTTATATTAAAATACTCAGCTATTTTATGAAAGTATTTTTTTTCCGCTCTATGATTCTTTCCCCTCCCCTTTTTAAATACATGTAGACACGGCTACATATCAAGTATATTATTTGCAGTATACGCTGACCTCTGGTACAAATATGTAGCCGCCTGTACATGTTATTATTATAATTTTAAGACTGTTAGCTTCTAAATTATGAAAATATTATCTGATTTGAAAATAAAAAGTACTTAAGGCGAAAGCGTCAAGGTAGCCCGCGAAATTAAAATTTTCTTACGTTTTTTGCAATTTGCAGGTCAGTATCATGTTGTATGTTGATATAAATATGATTTGAGGCCGTATCAAATGTTTATTTATAGAATTATAATCATATAAATGATCAATACAACTCTCTAAGTTCATACAATCGCATTGAATGACTATTTCATGAAATCATGACATTTGGCGACTGTGCTTACGGAGTTGTATTGCTAATTGTAATGATTATAATTATGTAAAGCCATATTGGTTACGGTCGCGAATCATATTTTAATCAACATAAAACCTCACACTGACCTGCAAAATGTAAAAAACTAAAGAAAATTTGAATTTCGCGGGCTACCTTCGCGCATGCCCCTTAAGTAAAAGCTCTTTAATGTGCTGTGTAGGTAGCCAATCGAACGCTATGTTGAAACTCAACATTTATTTTTCACTGCGCCATAATCCATAAACTTTATTTTGATTGTTATTCAATCTCATGAATCATTATGTAGATAGGTCTACTTTCTTTCTTAATGTTTCATTTCAATAACAAGACCTTAATAATACTACGTATAATAAATTTAATCCGGTTTAATAAAGCAAAGGAAATGATAAAATAATAATGGCGATATCACAATTTCATAATTCTTTAGTTCATTAGTTGTCCATAAATATCGAGACATAAACTTAACTGTTCTTTTTTTCTAATAAACCATAGAGTAAAGACTAGAGCAAAGACAACGCTGAAAGCGCGATCAAAATCTAAACAGTTATTTTAAATTTTAGTGTTGTAATAATTAGCCGTTATAGCGTTAACGAGTGTTGCGCTATTAACTATACTAACGTAGTCACAACAGTTTTAACGATTTAGGGAAGTCGTTATAACAGGCACGACAAGAAATCTTTTATGACAACACTATTTATTTGACAAGTTTTTCCGCTTTTTTTGGACTTTTGTTTTTCGGTATTACGATGACATTTTAAGTGTAAGTTTACAAGCTGACGTAATTATGAATCATTCGGAGAACTACCTAAAAGATGCTTTGATGTTTAGATAGTCAAAATTCCAAGAATTATAGCCGACGACTTCAAAAGTTCTGTGCTACCGATATGTTCATAAAGGAATTAAGTAGCAACTAAATTAAATAACCTCTACACTGCTTGATCAACGAATAACACGTGTAACTCCTAAATGAATTCTCAGGGGATCAGGTAGTTGTGTTCCACGCGCGCCTCAAAGAGATGTCAGCACCAACAAAAGGGCCAATGCCTGCCAGGGCTGCGAGTTTGTCCGAAAGGGATATCGCGACCCCGGCCCACAGGCAATGGAAGGAACACGGGTGGGTTTAGGGGATCAGGTAGCTACCTGATCCCCTAAACCCACAACTCCTCTTCACAACTGTGAAGGACACAAAACACGGCCTTCCTTTTCCCCTACGCGGCTAAATCAAAAGAGCTAATTTTCATTTTTGATTTTTCATTTCCGGCTCCGAAACATACCGTCGTTGCATGTATATGGAGTTTTAATCTTGAACATGTTCGATGCCGAAAGCCGAAGCCGAAACAGAAAAGGAAATGCTACTCACGATGTCATTACGTCACGGTTCCCGTTTATATGTATATTCATAAGTTGACACTTCGTCTGCGGTAGGTAGGTGCCTATAATTGAGTTGGAATGAAAGGGATTTCCTTTGCCTCACCACTTAAGTGATGAAATCAAAGAGTAATGTGTTTGTATTGCACTATTCGGCACTGTTCTGAACAATACTGTCGTTTTTATTTGATGTTTGTTTCCTACACTTTACAAGTCTACAGTGTCATTCAGGATGTTACGGAGGTACATGAGTATTCATAACTAACACTCTATGGATTCTTTGTTCCGAAATAAAAAAAGATTATTTATTTAAGTAATACTATGCAAATTGCTAATATACACATTGGTTTCGTAGAAGGAAATAAAATCTGAATGATTATAAAAATATATTTTATAGCGCACAATGTATTTACCTAAGTAATGAAAGAATTTTATAACACCGAAAAATAAACAGACCTTAGGGATTTGAACGAAGCGATTACATTTCGAAACTAAAATGGAATCCAAACAAAATATTATTAGACGCAATAATATCACTAATGCTTCCTTATTTTCATAGCCTCTTCAAATATTATGGCTTGAATAATCAAACTGTCACAATAAAGTCTATTTATAAAAGTTTAAAGTCATTTTAAGTCTCGGCACATCACCGATGGAGGCGCTCCGTCATAAAATTCATTGTTAGTTATTCATAAATAAATATGACGTTATTTTCATATATATTAGGTTTATTTTTGCTCGTTTTTCTTTGAATGTTGTACCAAAATCATATACTGGAAATTATTCGGCCTTTTTTGCACATCACTACGAGTCAGTCATATTTACATAAGTAATTAATTTAATAAAATCAATAAATTCACTTTATGACCTATAATTTAGCTAACGTAAAACTTAATTATGACCATAAAACTACATTAATAATTAGGAATACTGCTTAAGTTTTCTTAACTATGAACATCCTTATTTAATTTAGAGTTCCATTAAAGGTTGTCAAATATCTATTTAGTTAATCATTGCGCAATTTCAAAATGTAATATTTGAAATCTGATATATTCTAATTTTGAATTTAGAAAAAACATGGCGTCTTTAACAATGTGGTTATTAATATTCGTCGAATGGTCGCATTCGGGGATCGTGCCGTAAGTTGGCATAAAGCTCACGACCAAACACGATGACTTGTACGCCTTTTGTATGATAATGATAATGCAAACGGTTTTTTGATATTATAAATACTTATTTCGGTTTTTATTATTATTGAGGTTCATTTTCAAGGAGCGGAAAGGTAATTTATTTTTATAAAGTACCTAAGCAAAAAATTTATTTAAAAGAAGGTTTGATTACAGCAGCTAGCCCTTTTGAATTCAGTATATTGCTATTAAAATTTTGCACAGATTTTCCTACAGCAATAAGCTGCTTAGTTTATCCACGTCTTAGTGATTCTTGCAAACTTTTAGTTTGAGCAACAACTTAACTAACTTCCATATGTCTTTCACTTGTGCATGAGGACAAACGCCTGGATGTTCTGAATTCAAATAAAGCTGCAGTACACGCGTTGCAAATAACACAAGTACAATATTCGCACAGTCTACTTAATTTTAAATAAAGAACAACGTGAGTTGCCAATAATAAAGTGAATTTATGGCAGTGCCAGTATTGCTATAAACAAATATTGAATTACTTCAAAGGTAAAATGCCTGTGACTCTGTTCCAGGACATTAAAGTCTAATCGATGCATTATTAAGACCTCGGGTAAACACTGGTCGTTGCGGCCACTTGTGCGGTCGAAATTTGGCCTAACGACGCATAAATATCGAATTTGCAAGCAAGCGAAGTAAAATATGCTGCAGACGTTTACTGCAACCTAAATTTTGCACTTAGTACGACCGTACGCAGTACGATATTACAAATTGCTACCTTTGCAAACGTAAACTTAACCATAAACTTGATTTTTACTCAAATACCTACCTACGTTAATCTACCCTGCTACCAACTTCTGATTTGGCATAATGCTCATCGTAAATGATTATGCAAACCTTAAATTCAGACCGGGGTCTTCCTAAATCACATTTTGTTGCTCCAAAATTTTTCATTGTCACCGAGCCACTCCTCAAAACTGTATTTTTGCAACACGTTTGCATTTTAAGGAAAAACATAAGTAACGCATTATGCGCGATGAATATTATCGTGCATATTGTGCACGCCGAGTGAGCACGTCTAAATTTCGGCGCGGCGCATAAATCCGAGACGCCCACCACACTACGGGTTGATAGGGCTGTGACAGATGCAATCATAACGCTAAAATATAGAAGGAAAATAACCACAGAAAGGCAATGAAATGAGAAGCTGAAAATAATGGGACTAGCAGAGGCAAAAACAACTGCGACAAGGCAATGGCGGAACGGAAGAAAATGCAGAAGAAGCTATGTTGGCAATAGTTTAATCTGCTTTTTCTTGTGTTTCTTCCGTCTTATCATCAGCTTTATTTTCATGTTTCGTAAACTATATTACTTAAATGACTAAGGGCTGATTTCACCAATGAAACTGAACGCGATCAGCATTTCTAAAACGCGTTCAAGTGCTGTCAGTGTCAAAATTGTAATGGAATATTGTACACGTTGTGCTCTTGAACACGTTTAGATGTGCTGAACGCGTTGAATTTCATTGGTGATATCCGCACTAAGTCTTTAGTAATTACTTAGTTTTCTCCTGCTCTTGCTTCTAAAATTACTCGATCTCAATCAACTATCAATGTCATACACCGGAAGTCGTTGACATTGATAGTTGATTGAGATCGAGTAATTTTATTTGGCAATCAACAAAAACCGACAAGAAATTCATTAAACGTAGAGACCATAACAATTACATTGCAAAAACTCAAGAAGAACCGCGATATAATACAGAACCTGACTGGAAGTTCTAAGAAAACTTATAAAAAGTATAAAAAACCAACTTAATAAAACACGCAGGCATCCCTGCAGCATCCCGTCGAATAGGGCTGTGCCAACTCGTTATATTTACGACGAGCCGATTACAAATTCTGCGTGTGGGTCGACGCGTGTGCTGCATCCCTGTTGCACAATGATGCATAAAAGAATACGTGATGCTTTTGAGATGAGCCGATTTGTCGTCGTTTGCAGACGGTGTTGACGACACTGTTAGTTATCAGGATGTGTGTGTAGTGGACATTTCTGCGAAATTGTTTTTGTTTGTACTTTGCTGGCGTTTTTGATTAGCCAGCTCTATTATGCAGTTGATGGCTAATTATTACATCGTTAGACAGCTACATACGTAAATGATTCGATTTAAAGGCATTCCTATGCTTAACGATAATATTGTTAAGTACTGTACAGTTTGTACTAGG
The DNA here is from genome assembly GCA_947364205.1 of Agrochola lota. Taxonomy (NCBI): domain Eukaryota; kingdom Metazoa; phylum Arthropoda; class Insecta; order Lepidoptera; family Noctuidae; genus Agrochola; species Agrochola lota. The sequence continues at coordinate 6,129,325 of OX376223.1, read as the reverse complement.
AAGTGGTGAAGGGTGGGCGTTTTGGGGGACTGTCTTATGTAATTTTGACGTTCGAAAAGTGCTGATTCGCAGTTTGAACAAATGTTTTTTTTTTTTTAAGTTAATAGCCGAATGAACTCAGATCGTAATCTTGTGACTTATCTATCAATATCATAGAACTGGGTACATGTGTACGTATACGTATATATTCCGCGTTCTATTTCATCCCTACCATTTGCTTCCTCTGACTTTTCCTCATACGATCTCACAAACACTCGAAACTCGCCCAAATTACATACAATCAGCATTCCCTCGAAATAACCCTTTCAATATTGAAAAAATAATACGAAAAGTTACAAGAAGTTCGGAGCCCCCGGGTCGCAGATGACAGCATGATATATTCCGCGATATGATTTGTTACACATTGTAACATGTTACGGTTTGATTTGTTACACTTGTAACAAGCTGGATATTTTTAACGAGCACGCGAGCAGAGATGTATGTTGCGTAATATTAGGGTTTAAAAGACCCCCTTTATGTGTTAATATCTGTTAATAATTATCGTGGTGTGGTGTAACTAATTGATGGGTTTTTGTAATAAATGGATATAAAACGGCTTTAATATGCAATGAAAATAGCAGGCAATTTTGTTAAACGGACAAGTAGAGAAAAACTTGTCCTCTGTAATTTTAAGGATATGTGGAATTGAACTAACGGTACTTTTAACACGTGTAATCAAGGCTTTTAAATGGTAAGACGAACTGGCACTGCAGAAGTTGAAATAATTTCACCCTAAATGTTAAAAAGTTACAATCGTCGTCCAAATCAATTACAACCTCAATTATGATTTGTACCAATGGAAGGTTATTTTTAAAAAAACGTAAATTACTAGCAGTATAACTAATAATTTACTTTCTTTCGTGTCACAAATCGATTTTTACTTCAGCGAAAGTGTGTGCTATTGACATTTTGGGAGAGTAATGAGCCCCGCACTAACAAGCAAGCTTAGCCTACGTACGCACGGCCGCTCTTTTTGACGCGACGTTTCTTGCCTGGATTTTCGACGCTCGGCTTAGCATCGTGAGTCGAAAATCCAACTGTGCAGTTTTTCAACACGTTAAGGATGCACGTTGTTGGATTCTCAACGTGAGTTGAAAATCCAGGGCGCGGTCAAAAACTTCGCTTTAAAAAAGCGCCCGTGCTTGATGTGGGCTTACTTTGATGAAATATCGACATCTTAATCAAATTACGCACGAATTATCACAAGGTTAGATACGGACGCACGACACACACAAAATTAATGCATGATAGCCCTAATAACTTAGGGTTGCCGCAGTTAGAAGGCATACTTTCGGAAATTATTTTGAATATGGAAAAGTGCTTAATTTTTTTATTTGTGGCCAAAACGCGTCAGAGAAAACTCTTATCATTGACACATGGCATCATTATTTTAAATTAGGTCATCTGAAATGGTTTTTAATTGCCATTTAGCACAAAAAAAAAAGTTATAAAAGGTATATGGTAGGCTTAGGACCCAAATGGAGCCAAACAACTCTAAAACATTCAAGGACACTTTGGTCCTTAAATATCCCAATTGGACAAGATTAATAGCAGCCCTAAAGTATCCAAAAGTCAATGGTGTGTAATGGGCACGGTCCAATCAATTAAGATACGGCCCCGTGTCGAGACAACGCCACCCGCGCCGATGTAATCGCGGCTTTACGCCTCAATTACTTGCTGCAAGTGTGTGCCCGCCTTTATACGTTATGAATTTAGCTCGACAAGTTTGCACGCGATGTCTGATTATGTTTTACTGTGTAAATCTAACCACTGGTTTAAAACCTGATCAAGTTCTTGATCAGTAAATCTGGCGCGTCAAATATCCAGTAACAACAACTATTCATGTACATATTGCCTTTTGGCGTGTAGCCAAAATCGGAACTAACGCTGCCATCTTGTTTTTTCAAAACAATTTCATAAAAAAATAACACAAATGTTTACCAACAGCGCCCTCCTGTCAATGTGCTTAAGTCAAGCGCCTAAAGTTCCGCGAAGTACTTTACCTAAGTTGACCTGAGTATTGACAGGTTTTTTTTTAAAAGAACTTCATAGTAAAGATATAACTTCTGTAAAAAAAATATCAAAATAACCATTTTCAATCACAATCTGAGGGTTTTGAAGAAAATTTCTCATCCATTGCTTCATAAGTTTGAAAAATACGTCTGCTCAACATCGTAAATAACGCAATGAACGTGGATGAACTGTCAAAATGCGATCAATTGTCATTTTATGTGTGGTACGCAATTGACCCAAAAGTTAAAGTTCGCGAGCACATTCGCAAAGAAACTGGCAGTATCATCACAACGGTAATGTTTTCTCATTGATTGTCTTAGTTGTTTTAGTATATTTATTTGTACTTATATTTATATATAATTAGGTGTATATATTATATTTATAGTTTTTGATAGATATATGTATATCTTATATTTAAATAAATATTTATTCCTCAATTCTCGCTATTGCACCTACCACTGTTTGTCTCTGCATCACCCAAAGGTTGACTGGTAGAAAATGCCTATGGTAGAAAATGCCTATGGTATAAAGTCCGCCTCTGTACATTTGTGTGCTTAAAGTATTAAATAAATAAATATCCCACTGGATTGTATTTTAACATGGCAACAAGATAGTCTTACAAAATGAATACATAGGTACTTGACGAAGGCTATATAAATGAAGTCATAATCATAATAATAACTCAAACGTAATTGTTGATAACGTTATTAAAACCATTTCAACTAAACACTATTCAATACACAACATGAATATACAAATTAATGTCTTCAAAATTGCGTGAAAATATTTCAACAAACTTATAGCTATAAAAGTAACACATTTTTTTAACGAAAATAGCTTTGAACCTATATAAACTGAACGCAATTACATAGAATGTGTAAATTATAAATAAAATGGCATCGAAAAACCCTTCAACGTGACTATAACAATTATTTTTTATGATCCATTACTTGTTTGCCGCAATATTGGATATGCGGCTATAACATGCGACCGCTGTCAATGTAAGAAACAGAATAGTAACACAAATACGTTTAATTGTTAGCAACAAGCAGTCAATGCAATTATGTAACGACAATCACTTTGAATTTATTCAATTGTCAAAAAGAATGACAGTACTATTTTGTGAAAACTCACTTTCGAGTCAACAATTTTTTGTACTTCCATTTTCATCAGAGTTGTGACATTGAACAACAGACAGGGTGATTACAGAAGTGAGTTTCTTTGATAAGTTTTACGTGATTAACCTGGCTGATCCTCATTCATGTTTGTTGACCATAACCAACAAGAAAATATGAATAAACTAATTTGTAGTAATTTAGCTTTATCGTAGAACAGCACTGTATTTTCAAATGTCGTGTACTTAAATCACTCCTACTCTAAATAAACGATTAAATGCTGCATAATGCTATCATTACATTGTCATTCATAAATTAATAAATTAGCTTTTTCATATTAATGAGGTGAATAAACCTCTAACGATAAGCTTACCAGCCAGATTAATTTCACTTTTGGTAATGTAGAGCTCGAAGACACCCAATCGATTTGAATATTTTTTTTGAACTAGCAGAATCAGTAGGTTCCGTTATGGCGGCGCCATTTTTTTTTTTTATAAAGAACACACACATAACATCACGCAAGAAAATAACCCCCGCTGTAATCCCCGAAGGGTTAGGCAGAGGTGTACCTATATTACACCGACATTAACAAAAAATTTTTTTTATAAATCCCTCAATCCAGACTCCCTAAATTGTATGTTAATTTGTATTAATATTCGTAAACAATCACACATACAACCAAAATGGAACTTTAGTATATAATTTATTGGATCTTTGGATCTTTTTCTTTCCATGTACAAGACAGTTACGTAATTGTAACATTTTCGCTCGATTCATTTTATATTCGAAAGTCATGTCTTTTTTAAAAAGATTATTTAAAAAATATCAAGATTTCTCGGGTTTTATGTCTAAAATAAGTATTCATATTAGGTAAATATAGTTTATTATCCAGCCACAAGATATTTTTCTCTAGATCAATGATTATTTTAGTTATAAACGAATCAAGAATTGAGACTTACACCATTTAGTTTCGTGCTCGAACACGATCAAAGAGCACACGCGATATTCAACTTTATTACTGATGTATTAGCGTTTAATACATAACGGAGTGGCAGAGTGCATGGGTAGAAATTGTCTTTAGAGTGCCCAGTCTTAAATAAGTAATAGTAGTAGTGTTTAAAAAAAAAACCGACCAAGTGCGAGTCGGGCTCGCGCACCGAAGATTCCGTAATAAAAATATTTTTATTATATGATGTAACTAATAATTTATGCTTTTCGCAATTGTTCCTTTATCTGTGCTATAAGACGTTGCTTCGTATCAAATTTTAAGATTCTGAGTTCACGGGAAGTACATTGTAGGTTTTGATTCCCTTGCGAGTGTCGAAAATTTGCAGCATAAACGGCTGTGTCTTTTGATTGCGATGGCTTAGTAGTTTGATTTTTTCACAGCTCCAAGGGACAGTAGACCTGATTATTTGCTATTCTTGTATTCAGCTTGATACCTCCACGCGTTGTTGAGAAAAAGGGTCTTGACAGACAGACAAACGGACAACCAAGTGATCCTATAAGGGTTCCGTTTTTTTCCTTTTGAGGTACGGAACCCTAAAAATAAAGAATTTGGTAGTAACAATGCTGCAGTACAGGGAAGCATACACATGGTAATCTATGTCTATGGTTTAGGTGCAGCATTCATATACGGTTTAGGGCGTTATCTCCCTAGCCGTAAATTAATCGCGCACCGGAACAAATTACTCGTACAACACCTGAAAATGTTCTAAGTTGCAACCTTTTCGGAAAACTTCATGGACACTTTTCTTCTAACAACGTTCTATGAAGAAAATCCTGCACCTGTCATAGTTTACTATGAAAGACCACGCACCGGCTCAAACTATGACTTATTATAAGGGAAGTAACAGATGGACGAACATAACGAAATTGTAAGAATTTCCACTCGCTAGATTTATACTTACTCCTTTGAACTCTAGATATGAGACTAGGTTTTATTACATTTATTTTTGCTTCTCTTCGTTGGCGGCAAACCTTATAAGACTGCTCCTTTGTGTATGGGAAGTAAGGACTTCTTTGAGGTTTTCGCATACAGATGCAGTCTCTTTTCTTCTTAAAACTAGCTGAGATAGTGATATATACTTACTAGCTGCTAGACCTGCTTTGCTCCTCCGTGCCTCGGAAAGCACGTTAAGCCGTTGGTCCCGGCTGTCATTCGTGGAACTTAGACAGTCGTTACGGGCCGTCAGAAACCAGAAAGTCTAACATTTAGCCTTACCGAAAAAGTAGTCAGAAGTCCAAAAGTCTGACGAGTCTTACCAATGGGTAGCGTATTACCCAGTTACTGGGTTGTGGAGGTCAGATAGGCAGTCGCTCCATGTAAAATACTGGTATTCAGCTGCATCCGGTTAAACTGGAAGCCGACCGCAACATATGTAGTTGGGAAAAAGCTATATACTTAGATTGACTAGCTGCTGCTGCTAAGTTACTCCGTCAAAATCGGTCCAACCTTTAGAGACCGTAAATAATTTCATAAGTATTTAGTAAAAAGCTGTTATTTTGACATTACAGACAGTTCAATTTGATTTATTTGTATAGAATAGTGTTTTGCTCGCTTAAATCTGATTATCTTTTTCCAGACAGCGTATTGCTTTTCAGATGCAAACCAGTCGCAATAATTTTGTAACTAAACGATTACAAATGCTTTAACGTTTACGTATACTAAAACAGTAAATTATGTAAACATGGTAACAAAAGCAGACAAAATATAAAGGGACAGAATTAACTGCTAACAGTGTCAGTATTTAGTGTTATTACAAAATAAGTATATTTATTTGTATTGCTGTACACAACTGCTCAATTATAGCAGGACCCGCAGTGTTTCAGTCACCGATTTCTATCATAATGACGATTTACAGAGCGGTGCAATAATTATAGCCCATAGCCACTGCAGTAGATGGAGGGTTTTATTGGATCTATTGCACATTAACACGTCAACACTGACGGCTAAATGATTCAATTATTTTTTATTGAAAAATATATAGTTTAGTGCTTGTAGTTTTATTTTATTGTGATGGATTGAGAGGAAATAGCAGTACCTACATTTACAAAATTGGCTTGTAAAATGCTGCACTTGATTTTTTTTTTCAGACGCGTTTCTTATTTAAGATTACTTCTTCTTTATTAAACTTCTTATAAGTCTTACTTACAGGCTAGATAATTAATTAAAGCTAGATGATTAATTATTAAGAACCTGGTTATTTATAAAGTATTTTTTTTATCGTTTCATGTTAGTTTAATATTTTCTTTCGCTAATAAATGATACAATATTGAATAGATCAAGTCGCTCGCTACCAGCTGATTCATCAATCACCAGAGTTAAATTCAAAGTCTTGATTTTTCAAACAGCAAAAATTTCAAGAAAGACAACTGGCCAACAAGATTGTTTAACTAAACAGGCCACACTCTTACTTTCCACTTTTCTAGTTAACTTTTTAGCTCCTTATTATCATATTAAAACAAATGACAGTAGTCATACACAGCAAAGAATTTGTCAGGTACACTCAAATTCGTCATTTCCGGCGGCAAAATTTTCTCGACTAGTCCAAATTGTATGGCGCCTTGCATAGTAAAGGTCTAATTATCGTTCATTTACATTTCAGCTGTATCTTTGTCTTTCTTTAGCGAGTTGTAAACTATTATGGGTTACGAAATTGTCGGTCTTAGTCAGAGCCTTCGAGTTCGAGACATGGCGGTACAAAAATTAGGACAACGAAGATTTTTTATTTAGACCGGTTGATATGTCAGTCTTATTGGTCAATATAGACTACATAAAAAAGTCCTAATTAAGAGTAGGTATTTTAATTAAAAGAGCCCTACCTATTTAATTTACCTATTCAGCAACACTAACGAAAGAATACATTTACTTAATACTCTAATAAAACCAAACCAAAACAAAATTTACGCGAACCTCAATCGATATTTACATGTAAATCTGTATCAACACCACACTAGGTGTCAGTAATTAATTCATTTACATACTGAACAGAAAGACGTTTTTCTACATACCCATAAGTATAAACTTGTAGAATCGCTTTCCAGGTCTCACCTCTAGCTGTTTTGCGTAAACCAATATGGTTTAATTGACTGATTCCAGTCAGTTCTTGAGTAACATGTATCGCCCGAGTACGGATATAACATAATCAAGACAAGCTAATCGTTAGTGAAGAAAATTTGGGTTACATTCAAACAAGTGTTCCTATTAGTCTTTCAGTTAGAAAACTTGAACTTCCAAATGTGTAGGAGAATGTGGACCAAACTATGCGATGTAGGTAATGTAGTTTAACGTTGACCACTAAGCCATAGAAACTGAAAACAGTGTCAAGTAAGTAAGACAAGAAGAAAATAAGAATGAAAAAGAACAGCCAATATAATAATATCGTCTAACACCATAGTACTACTACTTGTAATTAATTTCATCGTATACTCACTCCAAACGGAAGCAAAATCAATAAATTAATATTTAATCGAGAATCGTCAATGCCTAATATTATAGCATAGTAAAATCATCGCAATATTTCATAACATCTAAACAAACACATCCATTTACTGAACAAACACTAAAATGGAATTGTCATTTGAATAGTAAATCTTCGCTTTCTCTTCGTATAAACAAACCATGAATCATTGTAACGAAAAGCCATTAGATTGAAAGATGCTAACTCGAGATTGAACTGCAAGTCGGAACTTAGATCAGTAGAACTACTTTATCAGAGAGATATGACGCCCACGAACGAGGCGACGGTACTGACGATAAATCACTTATGCACTCACGTTTTATATGCCCCCACCACTCGCAGCAGCTAAAGGTCAATACAGTTTTTTGCATAGTTCAAACAGATTTCGAAGATGGCTACCTACGTTTCATAAAACATGATCTAAGCTACATAAATAGCTTTATCCTGAATTGCGGCAGTATATTAGATTTAGTGAATGTCTTTTATATCTTCATACCGTACTAAGAGCTAACCGCTCGCCTAATATCGTTATCCAGTGTGGATACATTTACGAGTTCTCCTAGGTAATACAGTTAGTAACGAGTTATTAACACAGTTCTCAGGAAAGCCAAACTCTCTAAATGTGCTCCGAGTCTTCTATTGAATTACAGCCGTCGAACTACCGATAGTTAAGTTAAATACTTCGTTTTATTACCTGCACTTTAGAATAGGAAAAGCTCTATTCAGGACTCCAGGTGTTTGCCAATGTAAACCGTTATAAATGACAATAAACCGTTGATCTATCGTATGATCACTTTTGTTTTCAAATAAAGGTAGTTTGATATACGGCACCGACGAACAACCGACAGATCATAACATAATTCAAACCGTTTAATGGCACGGCAGTGTAGATATACTCGTAACTTATTTTTAATAAAGCATTCGATTAAATTCGTACGACTGTCGATTGAGTGCAGAACTAATAAAATGGAGGCAGGCATCATAAATCATTCGTATATCGGTTATCGAGTGGGTTGGCGCCAAGAGGTAACATTCGCCCGCCATCTTTGTGAAAAATGCCGAGCTGCCTGAACGCTATAACAAGCTGCGTGCGCGGTGCGCCTGCGCACAACTCCGTGCAATGCACTCCGCCATATTGAAATACGGCGCCTATACGACAATTTATCAAAATTAATACGGTTCCCGTCGTATGTTTGCTTTGGTGACATAGTTATTTCCTCAGCACCACCTTACAAACCTGTTGTGTCGGTAAGACTAGTTCTATAAATAAATCTCCAATAACTAAATTAACACATTAAGGTGCGAATAAATGGTAATTTTGACAGTAATTACGTATAAGACATTTAAAGGCAGGGCATTATTGAAGGCATTATAATGAAACCTAGACGGCCGACGACAACTTAATCAGATTTCCCATGTATAAACATTAAGATGGTTTAAAAGACCCAGGCATCGGCAGAGCCCTGCCAGGGTTGCGAGTCCTGCCAGGGTTGCGAGTTTGTCTGAAAGGGATATCGCGGCTCCGGCACACAGGCAACGGAAGGAACACGGCTGGGTTTTAGTCAGTAAAAGTCTGACACGCCCTCCCGCTCCATAATAATCCGCTCGATAATTTCCCAACCCAAAAAAAAAGGCATTGGCAGCTCCGGAAGGAGTTAGGCTCGTGCACAGGCGCGAGCGACTCCAATAAAACAATTTTGTAAGAAAACTTCACGGTAGAAAAATTACTGGTTTCGCGCCAGTCTGCACGAGCCTTTAATAGTTAAAGTTTAATCTACTCTACTACTCTATTTGAATTAAAGAAATTTGAGCCTAATGAAACAAATGAGTTTGACATTTTATCATTCTCAGATCCCACGTTAGGTATGAGAAATCAAAGAACCACAGAGTAAAAAAAAATATTGCGAGCCATCACCCACGCTCCAGATACACAAATGCCCTTGAGACGGCGACACCAATTTAAATGTACACATTAATACCGAAGCTTATATAAGCAGGTCCAGTCGCCAGTTCGTCCCACGTCGCGCGTCGACTGAAACCTGTCCCTCTTTCATACCGGCCTGTGATAAAATTTCGCCGTAAATACCCTCAGATAGGGAGAGGAATGCTGATAGAAATCACGTGACACGTTTTATGGTCGCATCACATAAACGGACAATGGCATTCAATCTACGCTGGAAGAAGGAAGAATTCATCTTTTTGCACACGATGTCTTGTGAGGACATTGAAAAGTTTTAATCTTTAATTGAATCATGGATAAGAAAGTCGTGGGCGCATATTTTTGGACCGTTACTGTATTTTTTTGGAATGAAGAAGTTGGAGGTTTTGAAGTGGTAAATTGCCAATTGTCTCAAACCTTAGTTGGTATCACAGTCAAATGAAACCATCTCCTCATCATAAACTATCTCTTCAGTCAGTATAACAATGACGGTCTCACACTCCTGTCATGTAATCAAATCCCCCGGACCACCCAACCTCCTAAAACTGACGACAAAAACAATAATATCGCATGTACCGAATATTGTTAGATATTACCGGTGTAGATAGTGGTATCATTAATAACGGCCATGTCAGCGGCAGTCGATAACATTTGTTAACATCGCCTAATACCGCGCCACAATGCGCCCGCTGGACGTTAAAATGTGCTCATGCCACTTCAATTGAGAAAAACCAGGTTGAGTAAATACGGGAGTGCAATTTCAAATTGATTTAGTAAACTCGTGTTTATCATTAATAATGATTTAGGAGAGATTGCAGTGTTTTTAAGTAAACCAAGTGATAAGCTGCACCCAAATATATTGAGAATGACGATTTCATATAAAAATGTTTAAGTACAAACATCAATGTAACCTCTTTTATGGATAGCAAAAAGGTTGATCAGGATAGCCACCTATAAAACGTTGAAAAAAATGTAGGCTCTACCAACATATTTCCCCTCGAGAGTCGTAAATGTCGTATAAAGAAAAAATATAGTAAGACACTGAACTAGCAACCTAACATAAAAGTTAGAAACCCACTGAAACCCTTATGTTGTTGTCACTTCTGAAGTAACACAACACCTTTACTAATTTCGGTAAGCAGTAAGGTCGGTCGCAAATTTAACAAGCGCCTAAGAATTCTGCCTGCGTAACTTACGCACCTAATATAGTGCGGGTACCTGAGAACATCCACTTAAGACTATCACAATTTAAATCGTACCACGCCGCCGGGAATAAAGTTTAAATGGAACAATCTTGTTCAAGCTACATTTTAGGGCCTCGAAGACTGAGACAGGATGCATAGTGCATACTGTTTTCGTAATGCAAAACTGCATCGCGGGCCATGCTTTGTTAGGATACAAGCGACGATCCGGTTTTACGATTGTCAGATAGCTTTTTGACCCCTGCTGTGTGCCATCTAGCGAACAAAGCACTAATCCCTATAGTTATGTAGTTACAACCATACTTTTGCTGTTCACACGCAGAATATCTCTTTCACATAAATCTGACGACCCAATTCGCAGTAGCGGTGCATCTTTAGTGTTTAGCGCCACAGACTTACGAGCCCATTAAGTTTTCAAGAAAATTCTCGCCAACAGTTGGCGCCTCTTTGACAAGATCTCGTCCAATTCGAAATTCAATGAAAAATATATAACGTCATTATATATTTTTCATTTCATTATTTTTTTTTTTTCATCATTCAGTCACGACAAAAAAAAAGGCGCTTTGACACTTGACAGGTGCGTCAGGTGTGACAGACGTCAAGTCCGGCTCGGACCTGACGTCTGTCACTCAGTGCTGCCACCATAGTGAACGTAATTTTGGAAAACCTCATTCCTTTATTGTAGAAAGCTGAGCCTTTCAGATGGTTGTTTCAAGTCTGACATAGAACTGTAAATGTGTACTTGTTTTTCTATTAACATCACTTGTAAATGCCAGTTTCATTGCAAGAGAAATCAATAATCCAGTCATACCCTTAACGACCATAATACACACAGATTTCATAAAACAAGATACATAATTAAGCTTCATTTACTAAGGAAATTAAATCAATTTCCTGAACCAATCATAAACAATTGTATAGTTTTCTCCATGAAAGTATTTTCAACCCGTTTGATGATAGATGCTTTCATTAAAAAGGTAAAGACAGCGATTTCTCTGAATGCACTAATAGATAGCGAGAATCATGTATCATTGAATATGATAAATAAATAATATGGATAATAAACGTAGTAAATCAGAGGGCAGTAGTTGCTAACTGATTGATTAAGGAACACATCGAGATCTGTGTTTCAATACCTATCAAAGGAGGCTATTTATTTTACTTATATTAGCCATCTCGCGTTTGATTTAATGCGTTTCCCTTAAGACTGAGTTTGATTGATGCTAATCTTGTTTGTAAAAGTAATAACTTATAAGTAATTGGTGTTATGTTATGACTATTTTAATCGTTTTATGTATTTGCTTTTCTGTTGCTACTGTCAAGTCCTCTACTCTTTTTATTACTTACTAGTTTGTGCCCGCGATTTCGTTCGCGTGAAGTTCCTTGACTATGCCTACAACCTTCGCGCAGGTGCAAGTAATAAGTTGACAAAGTTTTAAAGCAATCGGAGTAACGGTATTGCAGCGCATAAAATACGAACAAAAACAAACAAACGTTAATTTTTGTATATTAGAGATGTATACATTTTGTAAGTAATCTCTCTGATAGATCTGTTTAATAATGTTTAAGAGCGTTTATTCTGAAAGTGGGCAAAGTCGCAAATAAATGTCAAATATTTCGCTGTTTTGATTAAGTTGGCAATATTACTGTATGGAAATGTGGCTAAGTACTGAACTAGAATATTGATGATAACATGCAATAATTAATATCCTAACACCGAATATTTCGTTTTAGAGGTAAAAAAAGTATTTGGAAACCTTCTAAATGCCTTTTTTATACCTAAACCGGGTACAACATCAAATTCAATGTTATAATTGCAATTCATTATTCATATATTCTAGTTCGCTAGTTAGTCACATTTCTTATTTCCAGACAGTAATATTGCCAAATTAATCAAAGCAAGTAAATTTTTGACAGCTATTTGCTAAACGCTCTTAAATACAAAAGAATGCATTGAGAAAGATAAAGTACCCAAGCTATAAAAAGTTGGTAAATGAGAATAACATACAAAACAAATAAAAGGAAAAGAGCTATCAACAAATGCAAATGAACCACAGTACGCAGAATTTACAATACTTAGAATTAACTCAACCTTGGAAAGATAGGCAGCCTAGTTCACTATCGCGGTCTTGCTTACGTGACTTCTACAGCCACAGTGAGAGAACAAGATGATGTCAGAATAAACCTGTTAGTGTTGCCAGCAATGACTCAGAAGGTTGCAATTTAAAAAACCACCAAACGGAAATTGGCATCGCGCGATGCAAGGATCACGTCATTCTACGGCGAAATTGATTTTAGGCCATATCTTATGTTTCCTTTATAGATATGAAAAATATTTATGATGTTCAAATTTCAAATCGTGGATCCTTAATTCATAGGTATATTTTTCTTAGTAAACTCTGAATGGATTGGGGTTTAAGTTTAAGTAAAAGGAATTTTGGGTTTTCCCGTGGCTCAGGATGTCCGTTTCAAATTGATTTCCTCTTCCACAATGGACAACAGCTTCATTCAAGATTGATCAAACATCCCTTCCACCTTTCAACGCAATATAAATGTCAGGAACAGCGCTTTAATCATTTCACAGTGAGAAATCTATAATAATTGGATAATCTGAAAATTTAATGGCAGTAAACATGTTATATACTCAGGTAATCCCACGTCCATAGGCTATCAGTAGCAGTGTATCGGTAGCTTAATCTGCCACTACTGGTTATAGACATAACTTCTGCACGTAAACGTGTTGAAACGTCCTACGTATTTCCCGAAGGATCAAATAGAATATTTTGAAATGACATCAAATAGCTGTTGTATACTGGAAGATAAAATTGATATAAAGGTTAGTGACCAGAGGTTTTAAAACAGATCTAGATGAAGAAGATGACGAAGAGGGACTGACAGGGATGCTTCTACTCGGCATTGGGACCATATAGAATATCAAATACGAATTAAGGTATATTTCAAAGCGTGCTAATACTGTATTCTCAGCGGAGCTACCGTAAAGGTTCATTAGGTTAATCCCACTGAGTAAATACGACGACGTTTATGCCATTTATCACGATAAGCACTTACTCAAATATTAAAAGTATTAAAATATGGTATATAATTAAACAACTGACACGTGCGTTGTGAATATTAATCAGTTAATTCGTAAGGAGGTTACATAAATTTGGAACCTGTTTCATTGGCGCCATCATACCAGGCGGCATCAGACGAGACAAGTATGTCACGGGAGTAAAAACAGCATATTGGCTTTGGTATCTCAATGTCGTCTTTTGTTTCACCGTTTTCTGTACCAAATGGTACTGTTGTTGCAAAGTCATCATTCTCAGTATAATATGAAGACACGAAAACAAATGAAGTCATGTATTTCGCAATGATTTTTCCTTAGCAAGATTTATGTAAATTGTATCTAATAATTATCTTGTGAATTTCGTAACAGAAAATATAATTAAAATTAGAAATGAAACTATACCAATGAGACAGTTAGCATACAATAAGGAGTAAGCCAAATGAAAATGCAAATCTTCCTAATTCCAGCATTACAAACATAGGTCCTTCTATAGTCTACATGAATCCAATCCCAGAATTTCACATTTCCAGATTGGGAACACAGAATGTGTCTCGAAACTGTCACAAAACTCAGTTTCACAAACAAATAGCCACAATTTGCTCCAGCAATTGGCACTATTTATCCAGCGAGCCGAACGCACAATGATACATTCATCTCAGATTATAATCTGCCACGGACAAATCGCTATGTTACTCGTATTTGCATTTTGATACAACTTCAATTTATTTAGGGTGGAACGACCTGCTAATGTCTGTAGCTACGTTAGTTAGTGCTTGAACATTATCGTCTTCACTGTTAATTTCTTATGTGTTTGAGGTTTTGTTATTTACTAATCAACTGAATTAACTTGGCCGTTCCAACTAATGGCTGAAGTCTTATTGTACATTTTATCTTTTCTGCCACACATATCCTCAATAATTTCTTCTAATAGATGTTTGCCTTTCACAAGCGTTAGTGAGCGAGTAGAAAAATATCGACATTTAACTGACAGCCAATAATCGGGCGTCTTACCATGTTGGCATTTTAATACAGCATAACTTAAGTTTAAATTATTGTTAAACGAAAAACCGTGCAATCCATCTTCTTGAATATAGGTAAATGAACTTTAAGACGCAAATAGAACTTCAAAGAACGAATTTGAATGGGGATTAAAAATACAACGCCGCTAATGATGTTTTAATTAGGATTTATTAATGTTAGAAGTGGAAGATTCTAGCAAATCGGGTTTTATCGACTTCCGAAGTAATGATGCCTTGTCGAACAATTGGGGCATATAGCTTGTGAAGAACTGGGACACAAGTTTCAAAATAATACTTACTATTTACATATTCTTTATTAGTCTGAATTCGCAGTTTCTAAGAATTAGTTCGTTCCTAGACGTATCGGAATTGGCACGTCACGTTGATAGGTATGACAGATGTGGGAAGGGCAAAGTCCCTTTCATCCGGAAATGTTAATGATGCGGAACCAGGAGCAATAATTTCCAGATGGACTGAAGACAGAGATAGCTGTTTTCAGTAAAGCGGAATAGATTTCATCAAAGCAGTTCTCAATTGGCAAAATAATTAATGTGACAGTAATGTTTCATACAAACTTGACAATGACATTGAAAGCGTATTCACAAATCAAAACATTTTTTATACTACTTCTCGAGCACTGACCTAACACTGCACTGCACTGATCTATTCTGCCTCAGGGTCGAGACAGCACGCTTTCTCCATACATCGTTTGGCGCCAAAATTCCTAACCTAACATTTGACAATCACCTTCAAATTTGATGTTTACTCAGTTTTATTACTTTTATTGTTTCGTCGTCTTTGAATTATGAGAAACTGCATTAAAATAATATATTTTATGTTTCATAAACAGGTTATTGAAACTGTCATTTAGACACGATACGCTTAAAAACATGTTCAGACAACCGTAGAATTAGCAGCTAACTGAGAGACAAAATATCTGTTTATGTATGGATAGCAATGGAGCGGGTTATTGCGTACGACATGTTGACGTATTGCACGGCACGGAGATAAAATATAAACGTAATAAAAACTTATTCGAATTTACATAACATAGTGTTCGTAAGTGAGGAAGGGTGAAATGTCTCTCCTTAATACAGTAACACTGAATGAGGAACAAAGTTTCATCCGTAACAACCATAGAAATATAAATAACTTCTTTCCTTTAACTATGGTTACAACCATATAACCTTTGATTTATATATTATGATAGTGTCGCGCTGCAAAAAAACTAAAACAAACAACTCAACTTTTTTTATGCTGGTGTGCGTGACAGCTATGTTTTACACCCTCGCAACGTCTGTGTTGTCATTGTGCGTTTTTAGTGTGCTTAAAAAGCACGTGCATTTAGCGGCTAACAGTTGGACGCTATATTTTTCGACGAGTACACTGCTTCGACTATATCCTTTTATTTCTTTGGATATAACCTTTTAGAATAGATTATAGACTTGCTGGCTTGAACTGTGTCTTAAATGAAAGTCCTCAGTATCATTATTTAAGATTTGATGGCTGATTTTCCAATTTTATTTCCAAAAAACTGAGAAAATGTTCATACATTTTTATCTTCTGACTAGGTACTTAAAGTTAATGAAAGAACTGAGGATATTTGCCAATCAAATTGCGAACTACTACCAACATAAAGCCCATCTCTCACTCGCATAGTGGACGTCCCATTAAAGGCGACAGTCGTCTTCACTGGGCCCTCGACATATTTGATCTGTTGTTCCCCGAACGTTCGCAAGTACGTGCTTGTCGAACAGTAAACCATTACCATTTAATAGATCGACTTGACCCACTAGCTAGTCACGATCGTCTGGCTCTGAACCCGCCGAAGCTGGCTCACGTATGCAGATGCACGAGTCATTGTAATTCTTTTTTTAATTGCGTTTTGTTGTTGCATGAACATATGAAGTGTGTGTGTGGGATGAATTAAAGAGTTGCTATAGTTATGGTTTTGATTGTTTAAAATTAGAAGTGAAAGAGCATGCAGGTGTTATAGTGCAATAGACTACAGTACAACTACTTGGTGATTTAGAATGAATAAAATCATAATTTCAATTAAGATTTCGCCCGTCAGCAGTTTAGTTAAAATTATGGTTTAGTTTAATTTATTGCTTTAACGATACCGTCTGTTTTTCACCAATTAATTATAAACGATCCTATATAATAGGTAGTCTAGTCTATTTTGTTTTATTTTATGTTTTATTTGATATTTTTCTTATGGCAACTTTCTTTTGTTCACAGGTAAGACCGTATTCAGATGCACACACCTGACACACCTAAGCAACATGACCAAGTTTATTACCCAATGAAAATTGACCGTAAAGTTTACCTAGAATTAATTATGCTGAATGCTTAATAAAAATAAATAGTTAAATTAAAATACATTATGTATTTAGATCAAATCGGGCAGCTACATAAATTCGCCAATCACCGTAACGCTTTAGTCCAATTAATACATAAGTAAATGAACTCGCCAAAATCATTTCAATCGGTTCATTTGCACTAAAATGATTAAATTGAATTCAATAGGCAAGAATTGTTTAATCATTGTTTATTGTAGACTATAATTCATGCGATTGCCGCAAACGTAGGCAATAAAATAATAATTTACTGTTTCGTGTTAATTAGCTACAATAGATATGTTTCAATATCGGGAATTATCTGTTGTGATACCTAATGACGTCAGCGACCACAGATAATAAAATAATCTGTGTTTATTTCAATAATATGTAGGCACCGCTGCATTCCGTACTACTGGTACCTACTACCTACAAACCATGGCCGATATATATATATCTTTTGTTTAAAATATCATCGCTGTTATCGCTGTACCTATTTTTAAAAACTTACATTCTTAATTGTATAAAAACCCTATTAAAGAACGAAAGTGTGCCAACAAAAATCTAAAATGAAAACTCGAGAGAAAACTTTTTTTAAAGTAGCAACATTCTTCGGTCCTATTGTGCGACTAATAAAAAAAAAGGCAAGGCATACAAATTACGAACAACAAGGTACGTTCTGAAGAGGCGACTTTTTTACAGCCTCATTTAATTAACCCCCAACAAAATAATGAATAAGACCATTTACAAAATTGCTAATTACCTGACCGTTTAATGATGTCGGCCCGCCCCACGGCAAGTCGGCCATTTTAATTACATTTTAAATTTTGTCGTATATCGTTACTTGAATTTATTATCCAGTAGTTATGCGATGCGTAATTTGGGTAGGGACTTCATAAAAAATATTGAAATTAAATTATAATTAATGGAAAATGTTACCGTTATGGGATTATAATTGGACATAAATTTTGAGTTGCAAGTATGAGGAGTCACGACTGTTTATGAAGTAGAAGACGGCCAGAGGAACACACCCTTTTGTAGTTATTAAAGTATCGATAAATTCGTGAACTTTATTTTTATACACATAAATAAACTCACACTATGAGGTAGACAGAAACTACAAAACGCCACCTGCTATGATCCACACATACTCCTTTTGCTTCGTATTATTTAGGTAAATATCTACAGATTTATTGGTTCTCAATCTCAAGCAGCCTATTATGTTCCCACTGTTAGAACACAGGCCTACTCTCTGTGTGGGGTCGTAATACACCACGCGGGCCCAGTGCGGGTTGGTAGATGTGTCTTCGAATTTTTGGTTCTAGGACATGTTTTGCTTTCCTTCACCGTTTTGAGAGCAGTGGCTGTCTGGGTCCTACGACCTACAACTTGTAGGTCACGACTAGACCACCACTGCTCAGGTTTGCTAACCTGCTGTGCTGCCAGGTTAGCGAGCAGTGGTGGTTATTGGTTATGTGTCCGCAATTAAGGGAATGTAGGAGAGGTCATTTACAACCAAATGACCCCTTTTGACTCCTATGCAAATGTCAACAATTTTCAAGTCATTTGACATTTTACATTTTTATTTCATACATTTTAAAATATAAAAATTCAAGTTACTAGAAAATAGTTGACATTGGCATAAGGGTCATCAGAGGCATTTGGTTGCAAATGACCTCTCCTACATCCTCTGAACGGATTGCCGACATAACCAATAACCCTGTAGGTTCATACTGTAGGTCGCTGTAGGTCAAACACGGCCGCCGCGCCGCCTCGCGCCGTTCGCGAGTACTAGATATGCACCTGAATTTTTATATCAGCTTTTGAATTCGGTACGATATTGCGAAAGCTTTCTAATATAAAATCACTTGAAACAAGAATTATTGCTTACTAAACGTACCGTAATTACGTAATACACGATCAATCTGAATCTGAATCGTTTTGAAACAGATTGCTAATCCATTGCTTCATAAGTTCGAAAAAACAATCTGCTCAACAACGTAAATAACGCAATGAATGTTGTTGAACTGTTAAAATGAAACAGATTAGTTGTAATCGTTAACGAAAATATGTTAGGTAATTAGATAGCTGAACAGCACTCTATCTAATTCATAGATCCTATTTTTACAACTTGGTTGCCAGCTGTTGTAGTCACGGTTTAACTATAAACGAGATAATGTCTCTATAGTGCGTTTTTAATAGTAGCCTTATAATATATATTTAATTTTACTACTAGGCTCAACTGTTATTGAAATTGAATACTAAGCTACAAGTAAATAAAAGCTATATTGGCAAAACATACCTACATAAACTCACGGCTTCTTGCTATGGGGGTAGGAAGAAACTACAGAATGCCATGATTACGAGCATACATCTGGTCATACACGCACCTGACCTTTCTGAAGAACAAACTTCTTCTTCTTTTCGTGTGGTTAGTGACTAACCTGGTGTCAGAGTTTTAAAGCCGCCCATGGGCCTCTGACTTGGCTTCACATGCCGTCGAAAATATCTCAGTTTCCTCACGATGTTTTCCTTCGGAAGCAAGTGATAATTATACAATACGCACATGAATCCCAAAAATTAGAGGTGCGTGCCTTGGGTTCGGACTCGAGACCTACGACTTGGCAGTCTGACGGTCACACCACTGGGTTTGTCCGAAAGGGATATCGTGGCCCCGGCACACAGGCAACGGAAGGAACACGGGTGGGTTTTAGTCAGTAATTGTCTGACACACCCTCCCGCTCCGCCGCGAACAAGTTATTTGATAACTTCCCACCCTCAAAAAAAAAACGGCTATCACTGCTACTGGAACGAACTAATAAGGTCACAATAATAATTTCCTAAATGGAAGAAGTCGTATCTACTGTCAGTTATGATACCTACCTACTCAAATAAAGGCCATGTCTTAATTTAATTTCACACTAAATTAATTTTCCAAATGTGCCAGTATTACATTAAAATAATAGGGGTAGGTAAAACCTTCGTGTACCCATAAAATTTTCACGAGTAGATAGTTGGCAACCCAAATTCGTGTTACAAGCCACAAACTAAATTCTAACATGTGAAACTCCCTTAACATCGGTGTATTGTAAAATGAGACGATTAGATGTAGATATGTCGGTTCGTTTGTAACTCTGTAACAAGTCTGTATGTAACTTTAATATCAGATTCATAGAAGTAGCTACGTACCTTTACCCATTAATTTAATAATGTTAAATAAATATTATGTTGCGTATTGTATATTATCACTTGCTTCAAAAACGGTGAAGGAAAACATCATCAGGAACGCATGTCTGAGAGATATTTCTCGACGGAATGTGAAGCCATGTCAGAGGCCCATGGGCGGCTGTAAAACTCTGACATCAGGTTAGTCACTTACCACATGAAATGAAGAAGTAGTCAGAAGTCCAAAAGTCTGACGAGTCTTACCAACGGGTATCGTGTTACCCAGTGACTGGGTTGTGGAGGTCAGATAGGCAGTCGCTCCATGTAAAATACTGTTATTCAGCTGCATCCGGTTAGACTGGAAGGCGATCCCAACATAGATGGAAAAAGGCTGGGAGAATGATTTATGTCATTTAATGGAAAAACGTATATCACTTTTCTCAGTCCAGGGATCGATTCTAGGGCCACCAAGGCAGTCGCATAATTATTTAAATTAAAATTCAAAAGTATGAAGATTATGGTGTTATTCTTTTTATTGGATTTGTTTGATAAAGTTATAAAAGCGAGCAGCACCGGAGTTTTTAACTAGTTGGAACATGAAATTCCCTGTTTTTCGGTGAGCCATCTTCCCTAGGGGTGAACAGGGAGCGGTTACGGTAAACAAAACCGTAACTTTTACCGATCATTTCACGTTTGTTGCTTTGGGC
This sequence comes from Agrochola lota, assembly GCA_947364205.1. Lineage (NCBI taxonomy): Eukaryota > Metazoa > Arthropoda > Insecta > Lepidoptera > Noctuidae > Agrochola > Agrochola lota. The sequence goes on along the minus strand of OX376223.1, from coordinate 6,108,254 downwards.
ACGATTGTGAAATTGTTAAAAGGTAATTTTGGGTGGAATTGTGCGTAGTAATATTTTAGTATAGTTTGTCTTGTCTGCTGTTTTTAATAATGGTAGAAATTAACTCATTAATATTCAAAGCATGAAATTATCAATTACTTGCCAGGCAACACAATAAAGGCTTGTGCAGACCAGCGCGACACGAATAATATAATTTCTAAGAAAACTTCACAGTATAACAATAACCGGTGTCGCGTCGCGCGACAAGTCGCGCTGGTCTGCACAAGCCTTAACTGTTCCCTGTATTAAAGAGCAATCTCTCCCCTTAATTAAGCTCCCGTAAAACTAAAAGGTAATTAAATTATAAAACAATGCCCTCTTACAATTCCTTTACAAAGCGTACAATGGTTATCAGGGTAGCTGAAGGAGCCGCGCCTTAGTGTTAACCCAGCAATAAATAAAATAAAGCAATATTTCAGTATTACATGGCAACATAAAAACGCCGCGGATCGATGCGAGGATCCACAAATTTAATAACATCAGTTCCCCAGAAGCAATTAGAGATGAAACGAAGGGCTTCAATGCCGTTTCTTCGAAATAATCCCGTTACGAAAGCGACGTTACCTATTCTACCTTCCCCTCAATTTTGCACCTTACTCCCACGCAATAAAGGACTGTCACCAATTTACCTATGTTCTCGACACTTGTGATACTTCAGTGATATTTATTTGATTCAAAGAAAGTGGTGAAATCGTATGTAATGTCAGGACACCCAATTATTATGAGCTGTCGTCCACAATCTTTTAACAACGGGTCTTGTTACTGAATAACACGTGGACCGAACATATCTCAGAGAGGTTTCCATTGGACTGTGACAGTTCCGATAAAAAAACATTACGAAATATGTGCCAAGTAAATAATATAAAAAAGGTCTCCGGAATTAATGTATGGGATTAAAGTTGCATCAGCGTCGAAGAGAAAGTGCAAGTAAGATGCTATGCACAAAACCTAGTTCAGGCAAATAATCAACTGTGCTCTATTTTAATGACTAAGTTACTTATTGTAAATGGGCCCCTTTTTATAAATAAACGATTTTATTATTATTCAAGAAGTACAATTTCATACAGAAAAATAGGAAACGCTGTAAAGACAAGTGTAGCGTACCATCGAAGAATTTCATATCTAAGCAATTTGAAAACAAAATCCCGTGAACGCGATGACCACATCTGTTACCAACCCGGTTCTATGGCGGCCGAGCACTGCAAGCAGAAATAGTCCTTACGGTGCATAGATATGAACTTCTTCGATGGTACCTAGCTCATAAGCTAAAGAACTAAATTAGATAAAAATCAAACTCCACAAGAGATATTTTTATTCTGAACAGAAACTAAAGAGTCCAATTCTAAAAATGCCTGTGCTCCTTCATGAAATTCTAATCTAAACAGACATAATTATTAAGTATGAAATCAAACAGTTTTTATTAAACGACATTCAAAACTGCTTTTGACACAATTTTAGTTCCATAAAATCGCAACATCATCAATTTAACATAAACACACAAGTTTAGAGTTGCTACCTCCTCAAAATCTACCAGAGTACTTCTATCCAAAATAATATTTGAAAAAACATGGCAATCACACGTGTCATGTCTTCTGACAGCCATTTCCCAGGGTCTACGGGCACCGGCAAGATCTCAAAGATGATAGATAGTGTCGAGCAGATCTAATAACGCTTCGGTGCCGTTCAACATCGTTCGGCTGTCTTGTCGTGTGATTGGCGGAACTTTGACTGCTTGTGTTACGTGGGAATTATGTTATACCAATACGAGACACATTAAGGTAGGAGTTGTTTTTTTTTGTTGTTATTCGATATTTGGTTATGGAAATGATATTAGGTTTCCTGTCCCTATAATATATAATTTAATTGACGCTTCTCTATAGGAAACAAATGAATGGGGCTCTTAAATCCTAATATTTCAGTGTTTTTAATGTCAGTTTTCGGGTTTATTAAACAAGATAAATACGTAATTGACAAGTCCGCTTTTACAGTCTCAAAGTCCAGTATCTTTTATCGGTAAAATTGCTTAAGGAAATTGCTATTTCCTGTCTCAAACGTGGACATAATGACATAAACTAGGCACAACACAACAAGGTTAACGAATATCTAACCCACAGCCAGCTGTCGATCGATAGTTGCATACATAACAGTATTCCAGTCAGCTGCTTGTACTAAAGCTTGTAATTAGTCATAAAAAATTGATTAAACTATTTTCTCAGAACATAGTAAACCTATCATTGAATGCTAACTTATGTGAACATCTACAATCTCCTCCGTAAAACATAAATATCCTCATCTTACGCAGCCCATCGTTCATGCTAACAGCATGAAAATATAGATATTAGCAGTGTCTGCGCACCACCTGGCGCGTTAGTTACCTGTTACTAGTTATTACTAATCATAATTCTCTGTTAGAGAGGGAAAGTGGATGCCATGGCTCATGCACGGCGGACGCAGCGTCCGGTCCTCGATTGGATTCTGTTTCACTTCCTCTTTGGACCTCGAGTCTGCGATATCCCACGGTTATCAATAGATCGCGAAATGGCGACATTGTGTGACAGTGTCCAATACAACTTTCTGTATATTCCCGTTTAAGGAGTTATGGTCACGGTATTCATTTATATGTGTGGAACTTAACTTAGAAACTTAGCTGCTTGTAGTACTTGACGCCGAACGGATTTGTAGTGGTTTTGTAAAAAAGCTGATCATTCAGAATTACAGATGTTTGCATTAATTAGGTACCTTTTACAAATATAAAGACTAGATAAATGCTGGAAACCGATAAATACAGTCGTCAGTATTCTACTGACACCCAGAAAAAAAATACTGTCACCTGTCACCTGTCTGATTCTGTCAGACATTCACGTAACGCCAATAGATGGCGTTGGTTTCAGCTTGATAGAAACGGAACTTATTTTTGCGTTACACCATGATATGCCGTTTAGCGTCGCGGATAATAAGGCCGACTGCTGCGCATGTGAGCGCGAGTTCGGAACCAAGTTAAAACAAATTCTTTTTCACATTATTCCCGCTGTTATTGTGGCGTCGTTACCCATGTAGCGATGCCTAGAAGTGGTGGGATAGAAAAATGGGTGAAGAGCAACAAGCAGGTATTGTCCAATGAGGCACCGGCTTCTGTAGCAGCCCGAACATTTTTAATTTATGCTAATAATGCAAGTAAAATCAAGATAAATTTAATTAAAAATAACTAACTAACCCTCTTCCAAATGGCATTATAATATGCCTAACTTCTTGAGTGAGATAAAGATGGATAAGTTCAAACTAAAAATTGGCTAAAATTATCAAAAACATTAAAATTCGGGGAGTAGAGCACAGCTTTTTTTCTTCTCAATATATTTACTATTGATTCCCATACATTAAAATAATTAATAACTGTTTAGTTATCAATCAAAAAACCCACATAAAAAATTTAATTTCAATCGTAAAATACTGACAAATTATTTTTCTTCTCAATATATTTACTATTGATTCCCATACATTAAAATAATTAATAACTGTTTAGTTATCAATCAAAAAACCCACATAAAAAATTTAATTTCAATCGTAAAATACTGACAAATTATGGCTGAATATTTAAAAATTCGAATTATGAATTGAACGTAAATAATTTTGTAATGTGAACTCTAATGGAGCATGACTTAATCGTCCATTATAACTCATTTGCATAATAAATTAACATCGTAAGTTCGTAATAACGTATAAAATATCAATTTTTTTATAAAATATATATTCTAGAACATGATCTTTCCAAGTAAATCATTTTTTTATTACGTTTAAGTTTAATTGAATGTCTTGCACAAAAAGGTTGATAAAATAGCACAGGCACGCCATCTATCATGTTGTTGTGTAAACTAACAATTAGGGCGTCTATTCTCAGAGCGTTTTCGTTCAGTGTGTTTTAATGAATCGTCTAGACCTCTAATCTGTATAACTAGCTTAATTAATTTGACAAACAATTAGATTTTGCGCTTATTAAATAATTAAGACTATCATAATGGTCTGCTTTTTATTATTTGTAAAAACAAAAAGCCCAATCTTTGAATGTGACCTTGAATCAGTTCAACAACACTAACAAAAACAATTTACCAATTTTCGAGCCGAAACTAAATTGCTCTATAAAAAATTTGTACAGCACTGATTTAATTTACAGCAACGTTGCATAGAACAGAGAATTTAGCGTGAAATGTGAATTAGCGCGTGCGTAGGTATAGTCAGTCGGTCTCGTAAATACGTTATGTGGTTCTCGTGGCTCGTACTTTATCACATTTGAATTTCTCTAAGATTGAAATTATCTGTCACCTATACAAATAGACCTGCGTAACACACATAAAATGATACAATACAATTTCGGGCATGTTTTTCAATCCCGGGATTACATGGATTTTGATGCATATCCCGGGATTAGACTATGTGGTTTCTAATTGGGCTCAAATGAAAAAATGAAGAGTAAGTTCTTAAAAAATGTTTTTAATATTGTTGCACAACACAAATCACAATACAGTAAGAAAAAAAAAAACTAAACAAAAAAACTATACTTTTGTAAGAAAAAAAAAAACAAAACAAAAAACCTATTTAGAATTTCGAAAATACAATCGCAGAAATATCAAAGCATCCAATATTAGACTTCCAAGCCTACTTCGTAGGTTATTACCAACATAAGCAGCAGCTGAAAACGCTCGCTCAGGTTCTACACTGGCTGGAGGAATAGACAATAGATATGCTGTTCTAAGTGATATTCACGAACTCCTCCATTTTCAAATAGGCTCATTTCACGTATAATATTATTTGCCAACCCTGGTTCATTTTGTAGTAAGTATCGTACGGCGTATCTCAGGTTTGTTTTTTTGTCCTTATGTAATAAATGCCATTATAGAAAAAAAAACCAGCCTTCTAGCTTCTAGTTTAAAACCTGGTTTATAGGTGGTAAAGCAATTATGAGGTCGACCATACATTAAGTTCGGCGAATGTTGAGCAAGTGGAGCTAATTGGTGTCGGTTAAGTCATTACCGTACAATGCCCCCGCGGCCCTCATTGTAGCCCTAATGAGTGATAATAGTGCCCTTTGTTTTCACTTAAAGGACGGTACCTACGCAAGTTTATTCGGTCATTTAGGATCAATTTTCGACAACCTTTTTTCGGTTTCAATTGTTTTTGTTTTTGAACGCTCGTCTTTTAATAGCGCCAGTCTATATACATATACAGTTTAATAATTAAAACAGTACAACACCAATTACATTAATTAACATAGAAACAATTATAACGTTGACAATAATTTAGTTTAAAACTAACATGGAACAGTGGACTCCCTAGCATAGTTTCTCTCACAGAACACGAGACATGTACTCATACATTTACTTCATTCATCCGCAAACACATCACATTCAGGGTTGGCAGTCAGAAGGGCATTTAGCATCTTTAAAGTATGACAGACTGGGGATTCGGCTCTGGCTACAGTTATAGAGGTCAGTTACGCAAACAGATTGTGTCGGCTCTGACGGTGTCCAATGTATTTTTCGGCCACAAATAATCGGCAGAAAAGGCCGTGGAGCTCTGGGCAGTCGATACGTCCCCGTAAGGTCTTACAGGCTACCGTTAGCTGATCAAGACCTCTGCTCACCTCCAACGAGTTAAAGCCTAACGTCCATAAGAGACAGTAGGTAGGGTACATGTACGGAAAGAAAAGATATAACCTTTGGAATACGCATTTTAGGAATGTTTTCTGTACCTTTTCTAGCATCAGTGTTTGGGTCGCGGTTTAGGGGTGCCAAACACAGGCTCAGGGGGCTTAAAACGGCAGCTTTAGCAGAATCTTATTATGATAATATTATGAATCACAAACTCACAATTCATAATATTATCTGCGTTCAATTAATATTAGGCAAATCATCTGTTTGACAGTTTTAAACATTTTTTAACATTTAAATTGTAGAAATAAAAAATAAAAATCTCATTTGATTAATAAAAACTGTAAAGAAAAATTATCCGGTAAAATTACGGTCTTAATTTTTTTCGTGCGGCATTATTTACACCAAATATGATTCTAATATGAATTGAATTGAATATGATTCTGCTAAAATATGTGTCACCATAGAGGAATTGCTTGAAATTCAGAAAATGAATTGCTTTTAGAGGAGTTGCTTAATGTGGCCGTTTTAGGCCCCCAGGTCATACATGCACGCCGTCTAGTCTCAATATTTTGTTATAATTATAGAGTAGACATTCTAAATTAAATTTATACATTCAATATTTGATAGTGTATCATAAATTGAATAAGAAATTACGATACTTTGACTAATGGATGCGCGAACAAACTTTATTATCGCGTCCTGTCATTAATTTACTAATATCAATATAATAATACCAAACATTAATATATGCAAAGATCTCGATAGCGTCACTTAGCTAAAAATACATCAATCAATCGGTTGCCGTGATTGATTGTCTAACGAAACAATTCTGATAGTAAAACACTTTCATAATTCCTTATGTCGAGATAATAGCAATCACGAGTCCAACACACAATTACAAACGATAACTTTCGTTGATTGATCACAATAAAAGTCGAATCGAGATAGTGTACGAAAATTATTTACTTACGTAATAGGAGCCTAAAGTGAAAGCGACCAAGAGATTACGACTAAAGAGTTTCCATTATGCCCTAGGGTCCTAGGGTGTATTATGTCAGTGTATTATATCCTAGTAAGTTATGCACTTGCTAAGTATTAAATATGGCCCATTGATATATTTATTATTGTGATGATAACACGGATGCAGAGCGACAGGTATTTACAAATTTATTTTTATTTATTTCATGGTATTATAGAAACAGACAATTAAAATTAAAAATCTACCTACATATGCGTCGTGCAGACCGGCGCGACGCAACTCTGACAAAACAATTTCTAATCCAGCTTTTTCCCGAATCAAAAAGAGAGCCTTCACTCATTGCCTGAATATTTCAAACACTTACATATAAACGCCCGCCTTCTTCCCATGGGGTAGGCAGAAACTACAGCACGCGTAGCCTGAGCACCGTTTTGTCGACGGAAGAGTTGACAAAAGTGACGTTCCGTGTAGACAGTACAACGGCACCAAAGTAGAAGGACTCAACTGCACTTTTTACGAAATTCACTCTTTTACATAAATCGACTCAGAATTATTTAAAAAAAAATCTGTTTGACTGTCAATCTTTACTGATATTGAGTCACGTACCTATATAAAGACAGCTACAACAATTTTTCTCAAAGTGTCAAAGTACCATATTTTAGAATAAAATATTACAGTAATATTGGCCTTAACCATTTCCTTGGTAATGCCCTATTAACTAAATGATGTAAAATAGAAGATGATATCTTTGTTCTTCTATTAATTATCACAGTTCTGCGTTCAAAACGCTCTCCTGTAAAATCATGATTTTGTAGATAACCGTTTATACTTCGTGGCCGTCGACTAGAAAGTTTTCTACTGTCTTTAGAATGGCGATTACAAAAAAAAAAGGACGTCCCTTCCACTCACATCTGCCTTGTAAATACCTTTTGTAACTCGCCTTTCATTAATTCCCGTTTAAACCATCTAAGGCCGAATTTCACCAATAAAACTGAGCGCGATCAGCACACCTAAGCCACGTTCAAGAGCTGTCACAGTCAATATTCGAAAGCATTGGTGCCCCGCCGCTGCAGCCCCTCGGGTATGTTTGCGGAGGCGCGCACCGACTGCTTTCATGCGACGATGCGCAAGCGGTGCATCTCTGGTGCGCAGAGTTCGGGGCAGTGCCAACACCTTCCTGGCGATGATCGCCAACAGACTCGATTGCCCTTATATTCGGCAATGCTGCAGACATATTGTTACATTGTGAGTGTTTGTTTTTGAGTTTTGTTACTTGAAATATTTTTATTTTTATTGGTGACACTGACAGCTCTTGAACGCGGTTTAGTTGTGCTAATGTGCGTTCAGATCTATTGGTGAAATTCGCCCCGTTGCCGTTGCGTTGCGTTTCAAAAACTTATTGCCAGTTTAATACCTCTAAACACACAACGTATTCGATACAACACAAATTCCTCGAGCGATTACCATTAGTATTCGCTGGCCGCAAGCTTTGTAACTCGATCCTACGAACAATACTTGTAAGTTAAATCAATAGTAGCTGTGTCTGCGCCTGCGCCTAAAGCTTTATTGTTACGCAAATAGTGACATTAAGATAACTTCAGAGTTATTGGAGTGGTCTAATTTTGTGAAGCAAGCGATAAACTAGTTGGAATTGTTATTGGAAATAACTTAAATATCTCATTTGGAGTGTGGAATGGAATTGTTTTAGTCTGAGCCTATTTTGGGATCTAACATAACGCCCATAATCTTCAATGGATTAGGCAGAGGTCTACTTAAGTACACCCTCATTTCGCCAGTTATGGTTAAGTCCCATATTATATGAGGCGAGCCTATTGCCATCAACCGGACACAAATCCACACTTCGAAAAAATAGAATTTTGGAAACTGGAAGACAAAATTGAAATACCCAATCCACGATTCTCAATTGTAACAGAATTCTACCTTGGATAGACAGACAGATATAAATATCACAGCTGCGGTCACCTGCCACGTATTAAGGGCTTGCTTGGAGAAATCTTGATATTCAAAGTACATAAACGAAAATAAAATATAGGCTACCTAGTAACAATACCAAGATCAGTATCATTTCATGCGTTCTATTTAGATAAATGGGTGTTCGCTTATTATGGCACGATAGAAGTGAAAACTTACGACAGAAGCCGAGCATACGCGATTCAGCGCCGAGTATACCAGATTTAGCATCACCGACCCAAGCGTGACAGTTCAGTTTCGTTCACTGCTCAGAAAGAGCGCAAAGGTTTCACTTTAAAAAGCTTAACCATTTACAAACGTAGACATTTGTAAAATGGCCGCCAATTCGCTGCCACGCTTAGAAGTCGCGTTTGTGACAAAAGTTAAAATCAAACTTTATATCTTAGCATAGGATTACTATTTACGACTCCGTTCAAGTGGTTAATCTCGAGTCCTTTCTAATCGTGCATCGTAAATTCAACAACTGAATATCGAGAAATATAAGACATCTTGTCTCGACTCAAATGTCTGATTATGCGGAGCTAGTCGCAGGACAAATATGAGAATGCAAGCTTAGATTTTGTTAAAGGATCCCTTGTGTAAGTGTATATCCTTTGTCCTTTATATATATTATATATATATATATATATATATTATAATAAAAATGAAATGCTGTTCGTTGCTAAGCGCATCACTTGAAAACGGCTGAACTGATTTGGCAAATTATTGTTTTAAAATGTTCGTAATAGTCCGAATCAGGTTCTTACGAAAAGAAAAATTGGAAAGTTTTCCGGAAAATCTTCAAATTCGGGAAAAACTGAACATCCTTTTTTGTATGAATTATTGAAATTTGGACAGGACAACGTCTATCGGGTTAGCTAGTATTTATTAGTTATGTAAACACTATCTCATGCACACTAATAGTATTGTGAGTTAGCTGTCATTAATGTCAACTGTCATTCTCCACGAATGGCGAGAAACGGTTGACAGTGATGAGAGAGGCTTGGTGTGGTGATGAATGAGCAAATGTAGCTAGTAATCATAGAAATATCATATCTATGATAGTGATATAATTTGTAGGAGTGATTCTAGAATGGTGGCCAAATCTTTACTATTAAAAACTAAGTATGAACATTTTATTAAAGAATGGTATGAAATTCAAATTTCAAAAACTTTACTTACCTACTTTTTTCATTCATCAGTTTACTGTCACGCACAAAAGTCGATGATTCCAACTTTGAATGTTGATGGTTGCGCGGATTTTGTTCTAAGCATCATTCCTAAGCTTGCCTCACAGCGGAAATAGCGTAAGTGTATGAGGCATAATGAGTAACAGTCAACGAACGTTTAGTGCGATTGAGTAACTTTCCTCGTTTCATCGGTAATTTATACTCAGTTTGAAAGACAAAGTCATGTATGTGGCATGCCTAGAGGCATAAATACAGGAATTTGTGTTCTCAGTCGTTTATTTCTTAGTTAAATCGTTTTTGCATAATGCAAATGAGCCTTACATAGGGAAGTTACTCTACAATAATACGTATCAATGCTATATTCACTACACTTGTCTGAACTGCCTCCCTGGTCTAGTGGTCACAAGCGCTACTGCCGAGCTTGAGGTCCTGGGTTCGATTCCCAGGTCGGGTAAAGTGGTATTGAGTTTTTCCATAACAAATTTCCTAGTAGCAGCTTGGAATTTGGATTTGTGCCCGGTTGATGGCAATAGACTAGCTCCCTATTACATGGGACTTAAACATAACTGGCGAAATGTGGGTACACCTCTGCCTAACCCTTCGGGGCACAGGCGTAATGTTATGTATGGGTTGTCTGGAAGATCCGTGTAATATCTTCGATTCATTTCATAGTGACACGCTCTGAACACCGGACCTCATCAGAAACATGACAATTGATTGAAACCAATTGACAACCGCGTTCTTTTTTTTTAAATCATTCAATAGCCAAGCGATTTCCATTCCGATAGTCTTTTATTTAATTCCATTGTTGTTTGTGAGTGGAAACGCCGGGAGAGGACGCCCAAGAAGGACATATTGACCTTATTGGTGACTAGACTAGCTGCGCCCCGCGGTTTCATCCGTAATAGTTCCCGATCCCGTGAGAATATCGGGATAAAAAGTATCCTATGTGCTAATCCAGGTGACCTATGTGCAAAATTTCATTCAGATCCGTTCAGCCGTTTTATAATATTAGAAGATGTTCTTCAGAAAGGTCGGTGCATAGAACTCGCAACCGGCGTGCGTGTATGATGTATGATTGTAAACGCAGCAAAAGGATAAGAAACGGGTTTTGTCGACAGAAGAATAGATAAAATGACAGATTGTTATTGTTTATCTGTCATTTTGTCTATTTAGACAGAGGTATTATGGTTGTCGCGCTATGCGTGCTGCACACGTAGTATGACCACCCTAGAAACGAGTTTTGTCGACGAGAGAATAGACAAAATGACAGTTAAACAATCACAATCTGTCATTTTGTCTATTCTTCCGTCCGTCATGCTACGCGTGCTGGTGTCGTTCTATAGTTTTTGACTACCCCATGGGAACAGAGGTAAATCTACCAATTGCGTATATTTTAGAGGTATCGCAACTGTATCAACGTTATACTTATGGTGCATGTCATGGCTGCTTACTGAAAGCGTCTCTGGTCCATGCATCATTCGTGATTTAATAACAAACAATATCACAATTTATGTTGCCATGTGCATTTCCTCATATTGTATCTGTTTTACTTCATAATATTGTAATAAAGTTTTATTTTAATTTCGTAAATATTTGTAATTTGGACAGTTAATTAAAACAAATATGAGTAAATACCAAATAAATAAATAAATTCGAGAATTTCTAGTGAATGTACAAAACTCCAATGAATAATAATGATTAAAACCTACAATTACTGAATGGAATAAATAGACTGAGAAACAGACGTAGGTACATATACCTATCCATTGAATAACGTCATAACCATAGATTAAAAAAGTAATTTTATGCTTTCACCAAATTAGAGTCCGCGCCACCACTGAAATCCGGCGGGAACTTGTGACATTTTTTTTAATGCAATATGATGCAATGACATAGAACTAGCGCCGCGTTATCGCAGACTCTACGATCAATCTGCCTAGCCTTTTCCCTACTATGTCCGGGTCGGTTTCCAGTCTAACCGGATGCAACTGAATACCAGTATTTTACATGAAGCGGCTGTCTATCTGTCTTCCCTCCACATTCCAGTTACTAGATAACACGAAACCCCTTGGTAAGACTATACGATTAATCAAACTACTAATAACAATACCTATAGTAAATGAACGGAAAAATGACTGATATCCTCTCAAAACGTTTACTACCATTTTTACGCCAATTAAATACACTTTGATATCGATACTCATTGTTACTCGGTCTAATTGATCCTTGATTGATAACAAACTGTAAGTTGATCAGTTTGTTATCATTATCAATCAAGGATGAGATACGTATAATAAACAAACCGAAATAGAAAAGCTTCGGAAAATAATCCTTGCAAATTGCAGCTTGGTTGCGTTGAAAACTTGTATGCTAACAATTTTCAAATACAGTTCCGATTCTGGCAATCACTTGCATGCAGAACTTTTCTTTATAACCTGAACCTGAGACGAATTGAGGACCTCATCCTCTCTTCAAAGATAGGATGAGGTCTTCAATTCGTCTTTTTTATGTACCATCGAAGAATTTTATATCTAAGCAATTTCAAAACAAAATCCCGTGAACGCGATGACCACATCTGTTACCACCCCGGTTCTATGGCGGCCGAGCACTGCAAGCAGAAATAGTCCTTACGGTGCATAGATATGAACTTCTTCGATGGTACATTCGTATGCAGAACTTACAATTTTTATTTATTTAAATTAACTAAACTTCATCAATATTTTAAAGATCATCAGCAGCTCATCTATAAATGTAGTTTAAAACGCAGTTAGTGTGGGAAAGAGATGAAGCTCTACAGGACTTAAAGCTCCATCTCTTTCCCCACTGAAGTAAGATTAAAATAATACTGCTTTAGAGGTGCTGGTGAATTTAAAAAGCGTTGGTATTTTTCGAAAACCATTTTGGAGCTGCTAGCATTTAAGGTAGAGAAAGTCTAAAACATGTCCCGATATCTTTACACATTGCGCCATTGTTCGCCAGTCAATTAGTCAACGGTTGATAACCAGCCGCATAAGGCTGTATGCGTAAATTCCTTTGACACGAACAAAGGGTTTACGACGGTTTTTGTTGGCGGGAAGGTGATTTTGTATTTCCTTTTAACTTGATTAGGTTTTTTAATGGTAGGTACGTAGAAAATGATTATTTAAGTATTTGTTTTTAGATTGAGTGTTAAAACTTCATTTCCATTTAATAAGTAACTAGGCATGAATTTTATGGCGTTTTGGCCAGTCAAGTTACAATTATTACGAATTATACAATCGTAAAACTTTTTTTTTGTACCATCTCTGGTTACGCTTGCATTGCAGAGCAGCAGCGCCAAGTTTTTTTCTGCACCAAAAATAATATATTTAAACTAAATTGATTCAATTTAAGTAAGTGTCGTCACGTCTCTGTGACTCAGTCACTCATACCAGAACCAGCGGGGTAATTGCGTAACACACTTACAATAGCAATGGCATTCATTTCACAGTTGAACCACATTCATTGCGTTATTTACGTTGTTGTTCAGACAATTTTTCGAACATATGAAGCAATGGATTAGGAAAATCATTCAGATTGTGATTGAAAGTGTGTTACGCAGAGTGTCTTTCTAAATCTCAATGTGTCAAATAAATGCCCGTTTATTATAGAATGTTTCTCTGTAATATACTGGAGCAATATACTTCCTGATATTACGAATATTATGACAGTTATTATGTCACAAATTTTTAGTACGAGCTCAAAATTAATCCCTTTATTTAGCTACGGTTGACGACAGTAGTTATTATTTTACATAATTTAAGACACTTTCGTATCCAATATGACCTGATGAATTATTATTTTAGGTTTGCTTGATATTTGTGCCCTGCAAATATTCTCACGAGGTCATTGTTTTTAATTATAGAGAGGAAAGGAAACTGTATTTCACTTCATGAACGATGTGTTCATTACAGCATTTAAATACGATTTCAAAACTTAAATATAGCACTTGAAAATTTATTTACCTGCTCTTAAGAGCGCTTATCCTAAAAGTTGGCAACGTCGCAAATAGCTGTCAAATATTTACCTGTTTTGATTAATTTGGCAATGTTACTGTATGAAAATATGAAATGTAGCTAACTAGTGAACTAAAATATTGATAATGAAATGCAATCATTAATAATCAGTGATCGGAGTAGGTAGATTGATTTTTAGTACTTGTATCATAAATGCACACAGAAAGAATAACATGGATAAGCCATTTTTCCGGAAAGTAATTCCGGTATTTCCGGATTCAATTAAATATTGTTAATGTTGGTAGTGATATTATTACTACTGTACCACCCATGATCCTTTGTTCTGATTGGTCGTTGGGTTTTGTCAAATCGTGACAAAAAAAAAAAATAGGAAGAATAATAAAGAATAAAATTGCTCATTTTATTACAATTCCTACCTTTTTTTTGAGGATGGCAAATCATCAAATGACTCCTTCCACTCTGGCAGAATACAATTCCTACATAAGTTCCGGTTTTTTTTTAATAATCCACCAATTCCGGAGGAATGTCCATAGTAATATATACGTTTCGGATCAATGACCCCAGTTCAATCTACCTACTCCGATCACTGTTAATAATGTAACACCGAATATTTAGTTTTAGATGTAAAAAAAATATTTGGAATCTTTTCAAATGCCTTTTTACACCTAAACCGGTGGCAACATCAAATTCAATGTTATATTTGCTATTCATTATTGATATTCTTATTGCCAAATTAATCAAAACAGCGAAATATTTGACATCTATTTGCGACGTTGCGTTGCTCACTTTCAGAATAAACGCTCATAGTAAATACCTTTGAATATGTCCCAATCGATCCTATCAAGTCTTGCATTTTATTGCTATATTGAATAATATTCGTTTTAATTTCCCGTGAGAAATAAGCTACCAATGGTAATTTTCTGTTTTATTCTGTTTATTGCATGCCTAACTTATCGTGTTTACGACTAGCCAGCTTATCAAACTCATCGGGTCTTTAAAATTGTGCTTCATTGGTAAGCATGCAGCCAGTAACTAATATGGGCTTCTAAAAATGAACAACGCATTGATGTCGGCGCCGCATAATTGTTAATAATGTCGGGTCGCTTGCGTATGTCAATAGATACCAACATTAGCAACTTACTTGATTCTGCAGATACGTCTAATTAATTCTGTGCGACGTTACTAGATGGCGTCAGTATGGTAATATAGAAGTCTGTCACCATCTCTTCTAACACTTAAAGTAAGCACATAAGGTGTACCTCGAACTGCAGCTTAATAAACCAATCGCAAAAATAAGTTTGTGTCGCTTGGTAGTAGTGGCTTAATCACAGGTCTAATCGTCGGGAATTAGCAGATACGCACTTGTTTATTACGCGCCAGAAGTGCTACCGTTTCGCTTATTCGCAATAATTGTAACTCCAAACCTGAGGAACTATTGGCTGATACTTTGATAATCATAATTTACTGCCGCGCTTATTAAAGCTATCTGTTTGTATGTCAATTATAAAACTAATAATCTTGTAGAAATAATAATCTTTTATGGACTCGTACTTTATTAACTTGTACTATTAAAACGATAAGAAAGCTTGCTGTCCATTTAATTTAACTTAATGAAAGGTTTAATTTAATGAGTAGGTACCTCGATATCTTACTTTTACTTTATAATTGACACATTTTAATATTGTCTATGACGCTAAGTGTTTGAAAGTTTATTTTACGTCTATAAATTTATAATATGTCCATATAAGACTTAAGCCTGCGGACGTTATTTCAATAAGCGAGTTTGTAATTTATAAAGCAATGAGTTTGAGTTAATAGGATAAACTATTAAACCAGCTAGATTTACGTCTATGCTTTTATTACAATTATTATTTGAATTCCGTAGTCACCGTGGAGTTTCTTGCCAGCTCTTCTCAATAGGAAACGACCAACTGGCACCGTGCACCTAGCTTCTGACGTCTCAATGTGTCCATGTAGGTTGATGTGAAATAAAATATTTTGAATTTGAATACCTAGACAACCTCAATCTTACAATACCTAAGTCAGACATAAACTCTGCCTTTGGACGAACAACTATTAAAAAGCATTTGTTTTACGTCGCGCCGTTTTTAATGACAGGGTAAAAAAAAACGCGAACTTTTTTCGTGATTTGAGACAGTACCACGTCTAAATGATCCATCAAAGCGTAAGCTGGCCAGGTGGGTAATCCGCCACGATAAAGACAGGGTAATAAACGTAAAGTGGGTGGCAATGCTTACAGGATTACCAGCCAGTCGCTCGGATCATTATCTGACATTCTTTACTTACGTTTTGAGTAGTTAAGCTCTGTGATTATACTTTTTTTAAATGGCAACATGATAGGGACATGTAATTAAATAAAATCACTAAAAGTGTTGCCCCCGCACCGTATGCTGTTTATTTTAACCGCGAACTTTTTGAGATGCACTACCATGCACCCATTTTTTTTTAAAATATGCGTTTGAACGTGTACGTAAGTATAAAATAGGTAGTTTTACTAACTAATAGGGATGATGACTGGGTAAAAAAAAATAAATTCTAATTAGTCCATCAGTCAGATAATAAAAAAATATTAGACACGTATTTTTTGCTTTATCATATTAATAAAAAAATACTTAGATAAAACGCATTTTAAGTTGGGGAGTGGGGGTCGCTACGTCACTAGTACATATAAAATCTACATACTCGTGACGTCATGGCACATTTTACCTCAATGTATCGCCGTAATCTTTAGATTACGTAAAAAAAGAAAAAATACGTGTCCAATATTTTTTTATAATCTCAAAGACGGACTAAAAAAAATGTTTTGTTATCATCCCTATTATCTAGTTATTTGAGACAACCTAAAAATCAAAAGGTTCATCGGTGGTAATTTTTTTTCATTTTGTTGTTTGTCCACAGAACCTGCACATTTCAATCTTATACAATTTCGCACGCCGTTCAATTCACATGCTCGCCGATATTTATTTCTTGATTGAACCTTTATAACCCAATATTGCGTGCCAGTAATTGAAGCCATAAAATTTAGTACCAAAGAATGCCGAGGGATATAAAATAATATATACGCTATTAAAAACTGTACTTGTTCTGTTCTGAGAACCTTCCCTGTATCTCACTAGTCGTCTTCGTTTTATTTTTATTCAAAAAACAACCTCGTTGAAATAATCTAATCAAAAATTTCTCTGCCAATTAACAACGCTAGCTGTTTACAAAATAAAAAGGCTTTTTCAACAACACTAACCTTATTATTCAAGCGAGAAATTGTTTTTAAAAACTCCATTCTCGCATAAATTCGCCAAGGTTTCCTATCAGGGGTTTGCATCGCAATTAATTTCGATGTCGATTTTTCCCGCCCATTAGTTAACGTTATCGATTCGACACAAGCAATTAGGTGGTCGATCCGATTCGGGCCGTCCGACGTCCGATCTCCGCGATGGCCCAAACATGATTGATGACGTTTTTACCTTATTACCGAAGTTATCCCCTCCACGGCTTATCAGCTTACAGCGAGGGAGCGGGGAGGGGAGCTTCTCATTAGGAGATTGCGGTTACGTCGTGTTCAAGCCTGATAACACTGTTTGAACTCTTTGAAGGGTTTCATTTATTTCATTTACATCCCTTTGGGTTCCTTTGCGTATTCATTATATTGGGTTTTAAGGGTCTAAAGGCGAACCCTTTATTTGAGTGATGAGATTTCGGTCTGTGCAAATATTCTACGGAATTTACAGAACACGATGAGATGAGGTAGACGCTATTGGAAGTAGGTTGATTGCAAATAAATAATGTAGACAACCTTTATCAGGAAAACTGATCGCTTGATTAGCATTCCTTACCATTTGCTTGATTATCACCGGTTACTGAACACAATTGCAAATTCATGTAACTTATTAACAAACAAGTGCAAAATAATCTATTCAATGCCATTAAAGGTCTTTCACCTTAGACGGCATGGCACGTGACGCGACAATTAGCATGAACTTCTGAAAATTACAGTAATTTATTTAAGTAAGTAGGTACTAGGTTTTCGATCTCCATAATATGAAAACTAAACTGTAGAAGTAGGCGCGTCATATATCTACGAATATACCTTTAGAAACATCATGGACATTCAGCCTCCAACCAAACAACCGACCTATGCTCCATTTATAGCATTAAACGAACAACGGTTAAATAACAACAGTTATTGTGCTGTATTTTTTAAATGACTGCATTTTAATGTTATAATTTTTAAGTAAATGGTAAATACAATACATAGCTTTGTTATTATCGTGAAATAACGGAGCTTATTACACGCTTACATGGAAATAACGATGGCGTTATAACGTTATTTTTCGAATGTTATAATTAATGGAGTATAGCTGATTAGCAAATCTTTTAGAAAGAAATAAAAAATAATTTATTAGTCCTCAGTAATACCTAACTTGTTGTATGTTCTTGTTATTATCTATGTTACTAATAATACAATGAAAAAGTTAACTTCTTATTATGTTAGTGTAGCGTGTTAGTATCGTCGATACATTTTCAATGCAAGAACTAAGGACCGCTTAAGGCGGTATAAGCTTCCTTCAATTGCTTCGTCGCGAACCCTGGCTGTTCTGGTCCAAAGGTTACCAGTTAATTTATCGATGTCATCTGTACAACTTTCAAAAGGCCTGCCTCTTATTCTCTTGCCAGCTCTGGGGCTTCAGTTTGGTATGATCTGGGCCCATCGTTGTGCTTCTAGCCTGTGATTGTGGCCTGTCCATTCCCATTTAAATTCGTATGCTCAGTGACACTTTAGGTATACCACTCCATAAAATCTATCGTACCAATACCTCGTGCCAACACGGTAGAAGGAAACCCAGTAGCAACTCTTCGTCTAAACCTGGTCTTTCTTTGCAGTGGGCGGGATGTCTCGCGGCGGGAGCGGCGCCGGCAAGACGGCGACCGCCAAGCGTGTGCCCCCGCCGGCCGTCCCGGGAGACGCCTTCGGGACGCCGCAGCACCGCCACTCGGGCTCCAGCTTCGGGTCACAAGGGTACGCCTCCTGCGAGGAACAGCCGTACCCACAGCCGCCGGATACGCCTTCACATACCAGAGGTAAGCATATAACAATTAATAATTGGTCCTTCTTAGGGATCACGCGCATTAGACGACCACGACCACGACCGCGATCAGGTAAACTATAGAAACCGATGCGAATCGCGCACTTGGTCGCAACGGCCAACCTACAATACCACAAGACGGCCACAACTGACCGGAGTCGTGGCCGGCTAGTGCGCGAGATCCCTTAGTTTAGTCTCATCATCCCGTGGCTATGTCGCTCTTTCATAACCAAAAAGATGATTTATAACTTCTTGTGACTTCTGGAATCATCAGATACTACAACACAAGTACCCTTAAAGTTTTATCAACATTAGGGTAAGGTCAACCAGGCCAATTTCTGACACTGAATCATCTTCTTTGAATAGAATACAATAGACGACGTATATTTAGTAACCTAATCCGCTTAACTGTTCTTAAAGAGTCATAAAGAACACTGTAAGAAATCGACACGTGTTTCACCTCTCAACGAGGCATCCTCAGGATGACGATTGACTTGTTGTGAACCCGGACCCGACGTGTGGACCCGTCAAGCGTCGAGAGCTGAGTCAGTTAAGCGGATTAGGTTACTAAATAAACGTCGTCTATTGTATTTTATAATGAATTTCCGATTTTCCGTAAAGTCACGCCTGAATCAATTAACTTTCTTTGAATAGTCCAGTTTCTGACTCAACCGTAGCCCATAATCCTAAACTGATCTCCTATCAGACTACAGAAGACGGGGGGGGGACGCCGTCTTAGAGCACGAATTTAACAATTACCTATTTCTCTCCTTTCCAGATGACCACTCGGACTACGGCAGCACAGTTTCGGGCGTCTCCGGCGTATCGGGCGCGAGCGGCAGCCTCGGCAAGAGTCCGGCAGGGGGCGGCACGTTCACGTTCCCGCCGCCCGCGCAACCGCTCACACACAAGGCGGCCGTGTACTACCATCACCAGCTAGCACTCAGCGATGATCAGGGGATCGATATGACACAGGTGAGATTGCAAGAGAAACCTCTTTGATTCAGTTTTTCGGACCCCATCTGTCGTACCTTACTTAAACTAAATCATCATAATAACTGGCTCCAAAATAAATGTAACCTTCAGTACCTACCATTCATTACCTGTTTCAACCCACCCATTACCACATATAAAAAAACTCTCCAAAGACCTGTGTTCACCTCTTTCGTGCTCATTTCCAGAGTCCTGGCCGCGACAGCCCCGGTTCCTCGTCAGGGTCTGCAGGGTCAGGGTCGCGTCACTCCTCGGCTTCCCTGGACAGTGGGCGCGCGTCAGGTCGCATGCCTCACCACCACCACGCCGCGTGTCACTGTGGGGACCTGGCTGATAGGGTGCGGGCCATGATCGCGCAGGGTCTGCCGGTGAGTATGGGAAGGAGTTGGTGGTTAAAAGAGAAAGATGATTTGGCTGAAGCCCAACGCACAAGGACCGGGAATTAAACTATTATATCTGTTTATCTACCCTGCACGCATAACATGACCACCATAGAAACGGGTTTTGTCGACGGAAGAATAGACAAAATGACAGATAAACAATAACAATCTGTCTTTTTGTCTATTCTTCCGTCGCCAAAACCCGTGTAAATAGTTGTCATGCTACGCGTGCTGTTGTCTCCTGTCTCCCTCTGCATTTTCCGAATAGTACGATTAAATTAATAAATAATTTCAATTTCAAATTTTTTACGTATAAATACTAGTCGTAGAAATAAACAAGGTCATGTCAAGGTCGCGGCAAAAAGAGCCAGTGAACCTATTTATTCAAGAAATTAAAACATTACAATTGATACGTGACAAAATTTTTGATAGGAATTATTTTTTCCTGCAATAATAATGGATAAACAATCGATACTAATTGGGGTCCTTTTCATAAGTTGTATCTATTTTCAATTTCTTATGAGACTTACCTCAACCTACCTTAATTTAAACCTCAGCTTAATTTTCCTCTTTAACATTTCAGGACACAGATATCATCCACGCCTGCCTAGCAGATATTCAAATGGAGGAGTATGCCCGACTCTTCATAGACGCCGGCTACGACCTGCCGACCGTCACCCGAATGACGCCCGAAGACCTCACGGCCGTGGGCATCAAGAAACCCAACCATCGCAAGAGGTTAAAGGCAGAACTGGCCAATTTAAACGTGCCGGATAACCTGCCTGACTATATACCGGTATGTATTTAGTGTTGGACTACATAAAGCATGTAAATAATTGAAATGGAGTTATTTCAATTCGGGTACATCAGGAAAGAAAGAAAAAGTATTTATTGAGACTCGCACAGGAAATCACAAATTAAACTCAAAACACACTAAACATAAATAAAAAATAAAAAACAAAGTAACATTAAAATTTTAAGAAGGAAGTCCTGTACGAGGCCAAACGGCTCCTATCTCAACATGATGCTGCGTCATTAAAAATAAAATGTCGCAGCGCTGGTATTCTGATAGGGCCCGCAGTGATGTCACGGATAGATAGATACAGAATTATATATTAAATTTTAAAAAATGGTGTCTGAAATACAATAAAAAGTAAGTACGTATCATCTTTACGTATACCGAATTACTCTAAACAATTAAGCAGTGATAGCCTCGTGGTGTGACCGTCGGACTGCCAAGTCGGTCTCGAGTCAACTCTGACTTTTTGGATTCATGTGCGTATTGTATAATTATCACTTGCTTCAAAAAACGGTGAAGGAAAACATCGTGAGGAAACCAGCATACCTGAGAAATATTTCTGGACGGCATGTGAAACCAAGTCAGACGACCATGGGCGGCTTTACAACTCTGTCACCAAGTTAGTCACTAACCTCACGAAAAGAAGAAGAAGACTATACAAAATTTGTAAAACATCTAAAAAGAGTAACTATGGAGTTTATTACCCATTCTTCTCCATGGAAGGATAGCAGTGTTACGATGGAAAACGACTCGATTTAAATGTCTTCATTTTGGACAACCGTCCTTAACTCTTATTAACCAAGCGAAGGAACTCCTCGTGAATCGTAAAGTTCCGTAATTATGTTTGCGTCTCAATATTGTTGGAACTCATTCAAAACTCACACAGCCACTACAAACAGCCTTTCCAGTATTTGTTTCGTCTTCCAAATGTGAACCTACTAAAACGTTCCTCATCTCATTCCAGGGTTCCCTAGAAGAATGGCTGCGACTACTCCGACTAGAGGAGTACGGGCCCGCACTAGTGGCACAGGGTTACCGCACCGTTCATGACGTCACGCAACTCGCTTGGGAGGTAAAAATATTGCATAATATTATAGAGCACATAATTGATTAATTGAAGCAGTAATATGGAAACGTGGAGAATTATGTAGGTACGTTATGTTGTACAAGTATTTACCTACATGGCTCATAAGCGTACAATTTACATGAAGGTACCAACTTAAAATAACATACATTCTGTGAGCAAGATATTCCTACCACATCACTATAAAGTTGATTATATTTAGCCCTATATTCGTCATCATGGTCGATATCAATGGTTCCAATAAAGCGCGCGCAATCGTTGCCTGTGTTTAAAAGACTCGTGAAAGAACATTACTTGTCGTTATGATTTTGTTCTTATCGTTAGCTGTAATAATATTCGTCAATAATTTTCGTTGCTTATATAGTTAGTATGTATGTATCTATTACATAGCACTTATCTGTGTATCCATTATAGTATATTGTACTTATATACCTTTTATTTGCACCAAGAACAGCTCCATTTTATGTCCAGAGAATCACTGTCCATTCCAAGGTTGCCTGGAAAAGATCGCAGTAAGCGATAAGGCCGCCAATTGTATATTTTGTAGTGTATTACTTTTTCTTTATGTAATGTATAATCTGGTGTACAATAAAGTATATATAAATATAAATAATACCTACCTGTAATACTTACCTGTACGCTTAGCATGACCACAATAGAAACGGGTTTTGTCGACAGAAGAATAGACAAAATGACAGATAAACAATCACAATCTGTCATTTTGTCTATTCTACCGTCGACAAAACCCGTAGAAAACCCGTTTCTATGGTTGTCATACTACGCGTGCTGCACTCAAAAATCATGGTAAACAAGAACTTGCTATGTTTAGGTAATACGTAAATAATCTATCTAAATTAACTTTCAGGATTTAGAAGACATGGGCATAGTCCGTTTGGGCCATCAAAAGAAAATACTTCTTGCCATCAAAAGAGTGAAAGACATTAGAGCAGGCAAGAGAAGCATTAGCAACCAAGGGTCATTGGACTTTACAAGAATACAACCGGGCCAGGTCAGTACCATGCACTAATACTTAGTCCCAGTGTCATTGTGTTTGTAGTGATGTTTTAGAATTTAGACTCTTGATAGATCAGGGCTCATTTTGTAGTAGAGTGTGGAAGCTCAGTCATATTGTTGATGTTCATTTCTTTTTTAATGTGGAAAATATTATGTTTTAAGGCAACCCATAGTCTGCTATAAGAATAGCCCTATTTATGACAGCGGATATTATTTAAAAAAAAAACGTTAAGTTGTCTGTGAAAATCCGCTTTCGTAATAAAATTCTGAATAGAACATGCAATAGAAAGCAAATTAGATTTCTATTCTATCAATCAGAAGATTATTTTCGAAGCATCACTCCAAATCAATATTTTTAATTTTATTTTGTCATAATTTTATGATTTGTTTATTTTCATATTACATCTCATTTCATTCATCGGCCATCTTGATTTTTGGCGCCAAAACTTCTAACAGAAACGAAGCTATTTTAATAAAAGTCTAATACTTACCTACATAATTATTTTTCTTTTTATATACTAACAGCGTTATTTTAACAATTTAAAGCGTTTTAATAGCTTCATTATTTTGACCTTTATTTTACTAATTAAAGATTTCCGTTGAGCCAGTCGAGGCTTTTGTTGTTAGTTCCATATGTGTGACCCTATAGCACAAAAATGGCTGGAAAGCTTTATTTGCCGAGCCGAAAGCTGACACATTATGGGAAAACTGATGTAATTAACCGATTGGCGTAAAGTTTATAACAAAATTCAGTAATATAAAAGTGTGATGTTAAAATTTTGTGAACTTTCCCCGATGCGTTCAGAAACGTCGTTATCATTTCGCTTAGACTTTAGGTGTCGTCCATCGCCATCGCCTTCGCTGGTCGGATGTCCAACAGTTCTGCGATATTATTTCCTCCACAATCATAACATACTTGTATCACTTTTATTTCCACATTTAAGAAAAGAAATCAATTAACCGTTACTGATGTAACCGTGAATTAATTTTGATATTAACTCATAAATAAAGCGAGCACTTTCGGTAGAAAATGTTTTCCTTATAAATTGTCTTCTAGCCGGACGGCATTTCTTCTTACAATTAACCTTAATGAAAGATGGCTGAACCGGTCAGTCAGTCAGTCAGAGAGTCAGTCGCAGGGTTGTGATCCGCCAGCACACACGTCCATCCGCTGCATCCACCTCATACCACTAGCCCGAAGCAGCATGTGAATGTTTTGTTTTCTTTTCTTTTTCCAAACACAAACCGCACCTTGGACATAATCGGCTAAAGGATTTATATCCGAGGGAGCTACATTACCAGCCTTGGGAGAGACAACGGAGTTACCATAAACCCCCCGACCTAAACTTTGATGCCATACCGACGCCCGTTTGTGGCACAGATTTGGTCCCTATCCAGGTATGAGACAACCTCCTTTGGCACAGGTCTTGTCAGTTTGTTCTCGATGCACCCGAGCACCCGGCTTTTATGTGCACACGATTTTATCGTTATAGTGAACGCAATGTTTTCCATGTGTGTTTTTATTTTTTACGATAAGCCTTTTCTCCCCACTACCGTAGAAACCGCTGTGATTGATCTTTCCTGCACGGTAGTTAGATGTTTCACTGTAATATTAATTATTATATGAATTAATACAATATTATACTAATTGCGCATGGTTTTAATAACGCTAACATTATAAATATTTGGATTAATGATTGACAAAACAAAATCTTAAACAGACAGCATGGTAAGAGGAGCGACATTCACATGAATTGTAAAATAAGTCGATGCCGTTGTTTATAAATGTTTTTGAACAAACTTTCTCTGTAATATAACTTTCAAAATTTAATTTGACAACTTAAAAATTCGGGATGGATCTAAAATGTGTTATAAATGCCAACAGATACGTCACCCGCGCGGGAAATCACTAGAAAGTCTAGAGGATCCTTCAGAAAGAGCGTCGCATACCACGTTTTCGCCTGAAGCTGGGTTTTATTACGGGGGAGGTCAGTGGCGACGCTCGTACGACGACGGCGACATCACTCCGACGAACGATAGTTCGTACGAGGGAGGCGGCACTCTGCCGCGACCGCGGGGCCTCGTGCGGCCGCGGCCCGTGGCCAAGATCACGGCCACGCCGGCGTACCGGGACAAGTCTCCGGACTATACGTACGACGAGATCGCGTACTCGGCGCGTCTGCAGCGCGTGGCGTATGGAGCGAGTCCTCACGTAGCGCGAAAGCCGCCGCCGGATCCTCCAAAACGTCAGAGCTCTCAGTACGCGCCGTTCTCTCGCTTCGGGCAGACGACGGTGGAGATCCATCCTGAGAAGAGCCTCCCGCTGTCTCTACCCGCGTACCCGAGCTCGGACTCGCTGTCTGTGTCGCTGGACAGCACGGGCCTGCTGCCGCCGCCGCCCGCGCCCTCCAGTCCTCCCAGGAGGTACGACGATGACAAGCTGCGCACCGGATCCGATGCTAGTTTTAAGGTGAGTTTACTTGTATTAACTTCAACGATCATGTTTCTTTACCACTTGACGTGATTCATTCTAGATTCGTCAGGAAAAGTTTGTCAACTTGTGTTAATTCAGCGACATAAATCGACTAAACCCAAAATACAAATTTACCTATGCTTACTTTCTCCTATTTTTTTTCTTACAGTCAAGCTCCAGCACGGAATCGGATAGTATTCCGTTCGCGAACGAAAACGCCGGGACCATAAAGCAGAACCGGAGTCAGATCGGAGGCCGGCCGCACACGGTAGACTACGGCCGCGCCGGCATGGGGCTGGCCGGCCTGCCGCCGCGCGCCGGCGACGGCAAGCCCACCACGCCGCACGCGACGCACGCGCCGCACGCGCTTTCCGAACACAAGGACGAAAAGAGCACAGAACCAGTCGACGTACTCAACGACATCGGCAACATGCTTGCCAACCTCACGGACGAACTCGACGCCATGCTAGAAGAAGAAAAGCGCCAAGGACTCACAGATTCCTAAAACCCACAGACAATCTAGAATACATATTTGTACTCGAATACATTAGAACTTGTCAAAAATTCCAAAGAATTGGACATCGGCAAAGACTTCCACTAATTTAATGAAATGCTGACATTTTGATAAGGCAAGCAGCTATTTGATAAGCATCTACATTATTTTAGGAGTGTAGCAATATGATATGAAAGCAATCTGTTTGTGTATTGCATCGTTATGACGATTGTGAATTCCGATTAACGCAATTATTCTTTATTGGATTTAGTGTTTTATTGAGAAGCTATTGGACTCTGAAAATTAGGTTTTTATAAAATATACAATCAAAACCGAGCTGTGTAAGCATTTCTTCCATTGCATAATTATATTTACCTCTATGTCAAAGGACTGAGTAAAGTAGAATGTGATGTTACTTCGACTTTCGAAGTCTAGAGAGGGATTTAGTCCTCCAAATTGTAATGTGACAAAAATCTGAATTTTTACCAATGTTGCTTCAATGTGTGACCATTCCATTACCGCGCTGAGCTCGCTACACATGAAGCCAATACTAGATGATAGTTGTCACTTGCCATCAAACTATTCCTACACGACAAAACGGATATACATACGTACTATATAATAGTTTTGTAGCATTTTGTACCGACGTAGTACATTTTATACATACTTGTAATTTAAACATATAGTTTGCTAAATATCCTCTGTTATTTAAATTAAGTGAGCTGTGTATTTTTGTTATTATAAATAATTAGTTCCTTGTAATATTATAACATTGAGTGTTTTTATTGGGATAGTAAAGAAATTAGATGTTAGACGGATCCAAAAAACAGACAAAAATGGCTATTTTTGTAAATATTGTTTTACTTAAATTATGTCATAGATAAAATATATCCCAGTAGTTAGTTTTTCATGTACAATAATTGTAGAGTATTTGATTATGATGTAGAGATTAATGTAGCTAGAATTTATACAAAACATTAGTCTAGTGATAGTGTGAAAAACTAGGGTTTACATATTAATGTATCATAGACAATTATAAAGTTAGCTATAGACCTCATAGACCTTGTATGTTAACATTCTTGTAACGCATTAAGGACATGCCGTTTACCCCATCATTGAACACGACTACAAAGTTATGCTTCCACTTATAAATAGTCATATTCCTCCATCTAAAGCTTAGCAACACCCTGCTTGCAACGGAATGCAGAATCGCCCTCGCTAAAAATGTTTATGGTGTTCCCGAATTACATTAAAAACACTTTTGATATTGTTTTCATCTGAATAAAACTAAAACGTGATCTCTAATTTATTTTCCACTGTTCAACGCATGTCCACTCCCAACGTGATATCAAGCGGCCATAAAAGTAAAGAGCTAATATTTTGTGATGGCAGTGTTATGTAAAATTAAAATTTCCATAGACAACTGCGACGAAAACCGCCGTTCCTTATTTAAAAATATTTTTAATATAGAACGGCGTTATCATTACTAATAACCATGATTGTTTTATTCTAATTATTTTAACAATGTCATAAATTTTATAAAAACGTAACATTGTATACAAAATAACGCCCACAATAATGAAACAATAATTACTAATACAAACCGTAACTAACACCGTGAATGTAATTAAAAATAACATCTTAATAAACGTAGAACAGTACATTTAAGCTTAACTTTGTAAATATCTTGATAGAAATCAGTGTTTCTATACAGTCTTCTTTGATATTCACTCTCAAATGTAAACATTTTGTATACCTACATGTTAATGTTATAAATCCAATATGGCCGTCACTCATATTTTGTAAGGTGCTAGAAAAATAAAGCAAAATGATTTACGCAACATACTTTTAGTTGTAACGTTCTTTGAACTAGTCAAAATTTTATTTCTTTCGAGTGACGGGCAATGAAAACAATTTATAATTACGAATTAATCAGAATTGTTTGAAATGTAATTTAATATTATTGAGCAGCTTATGATCCTCATTTAGTTCGTTTCTTATTTCAATAAATATATTTGTAATATCTAATCGGAGTCTTATTTTCCTGTGTTCAAATTTGGAACCCCTAACACTTTTGTAAAAAAATAGCGACGAGTAGTGGGGCTTTTCTTCTGCAAAAAACCCATATATGAAGATAAATAAATGATTAGTATGGTTACGACAAAAGTCAAAAGACCGCATTATCCCATCATTATCAGCTTACAGCAGTCCACGGCTGGATATAGGCCTCTCCTATTGCACGCCACATAACTCCACTTTCGGTAACTCTTATCCAGCTGCTACTAGCCATCTTCTCAAGATCCAACTAGCCTGCCTGAGGGCGCAATATCCCAAACCCAGTCCATTCTTAGATCAGGATTTGAAGTTTGACTCTGTATCACTCGAATGAAAATTCTTTCTCTTCGATATTTTTTTTTTGTATCTTGAATTAAGAGCGTTTATTCTGAAGGTGGGCAACGTCGCAAATAGATGTCAAATATTTCACTGTTTTGACTAATTTAACAATATTACTGTGTGGAAATAAAAAATGTGGCTAACTAGCGAACTAGAATATTGATTATGAAATGCAATAATTAATATCGTAACACCGAATGTTTAGTTTTAGATGTAAAAAAACTATTTGGCAACTTTCCAAATGCGTTTTTTACACCTATAATGGGTACAACATCAAATTCAATGTTATAATTGCAATTCATGAATAATATTCTAGTTCGCTAGTTAGCCACACACGCTAGTTATTTGCGCCGTTGCCAACTTTTAGGATAAACCCTCTTAATGATAGGAAGATGATTATTTTATTTCTAAAAGAATATTCCATAACCATGAAAATTGCAAAATAAGAATGCGAAATATCCGTATTGTTTTTTTTTAAATTGGTGTCCATAAAATTTTCAAAAAATGTTTTAAAATAATTTTAATTACTCGAAAACTATCAATATTCGCGGAATATACATGGGGTATTTTCGGATACCCCTGGGCATGAGGAATCAATTTTTCTTATCACCTCTCTATTTAGACCAACCTGTTTATAGATTATGGTCAATTCACTATACAGTACAGTAAGATATTGTTGTGTAGTTAACAAGCGTTTACTTAAATCTTGTTGCTACCCTAAGGAAAAATACATTTTACAGCAAAAAAAAAACATCCATATCCTAGCTAGATAATTAGGTGATCAATGTACGAAATCGTGTGAAGAAACTGTTTTATTCTAGCACTATCTTGAGTAGGTAAATGAATTGTGGCTAACACGAGTTTTTTTAGATAAAAAAGTACAATACCAATACCTAATTCTCGAATAAACTTAATTAAATATGGGTACTAACCAGCAAAACATTTTCAATTACATGCAAATCTTTCTCTAATATCTGTACCTAATCTTATCAATGACCTACTTAAATCCAAATGCCGCGCCATATTCATAACATCATTTTCCGCTATCCGGAAAAACCGGAAGTAAATATGTGCCGCCACACCACACCATCTCTAACCTACTTTGTCAAAACAAAAGCATTTTCTTGTAGTTACCTCATTCTTTTGTTAAACGCAAATGGTGTTAAACTAAAACAACTGCAATATTTGCATAATAAATAGAACTATAAACAATATTGCAAGTACTGTTAAAAATAAATACAACTCCTTATTATAGCTATTTAGTCGACATCCCGTTTTCATTAGTCTATGGCATATTTTCCTGAAAACCGAATTTTCCGGATGCTTATTGGCAACCCTACTTTAGTCGTTTTATTTCGACCAATCAGAGCGCGCTACAGCAGATCGATGCCGTTACGCGGGCGTAGAGAACGCAGTAATGTCAGATTTTCCTGTTGTCATCTGTGAATTTCGTCTGCGCGATCGATAACACGAATTGGCTATTCGTAGTTACAGAGGTTGAATACTTATTGAGCCGTTTATGGACAGATAGTTAACGTTGGTGCTTGGAGTAGCAAAATTCTCATTTTAAAGTGATAAAATGGATACGAGCGGTGCGTACGGTGGCGGCAAGGCCGGGGGCGCCTTCGATCCTCAGCAATTTATCCAGAGGCCTCCCGTGATCGTCAGGGCGGTCTGTTGGGTAAGACACTCTATATGCACTATATTGCGAACCTCAAGTGAGGCGTAGAACTTGCTTTTATTCATTTTCCAGGTCTGAATGAACAAGTTACGTCAGTAGGTAAGTGTTTTTATTTCAAGGAAAAACATACTTACATACATAGTATCATTACGATCGTGGAATGTAGGAGGATCCTTAATTTGATAAATGATATGCCTGTATATTATGTTTTATAGACGATCTACACATATAATTTAAATAATATCTAAGCAATTAAATAACAAAGTATGTTCTTACATCTCTCCAAATTGATTTATTTTTCAAATTAGGAACCTAGTTAACTAAAACCACAAAGCCCTTCCATGAATGTATTCTTTTTTTTAAACATAGCAAGTAGGTTTTACATGGCATGTGACTGGCCTTGTGTTAAGTAAAGAGCTATGTAACCAAGAATAGACAATTATTCCACTATGTGTACATATTGATAGACGTAATTGAATCTTGTGTTACACCCACACTGCACTGTGCATTGATTACAGTATACCTATGGAGCTTGTTTTAAAATAAACTAATAAAATATTTATAGACTGTATATCTGGGTCACATTGGTTCATTATTTATCCAGTGTAAAGATTTTCTATTTTGAAGATGATGGCTCTATATTGGGCTCTAGGTTTTATAATTAATTTTCGTAAAAATTGCCATTTATGAACAGAATATACAAGAATATTTGTTATGTACAAACATTAAACACATACATAATACCTGCCACATATAGTACATAGTACCTTATATTCTTCATCAGTCTTCCTAGTGCATAGAATCTTGACCTAATTAAAAATCAATTGAAATAACTAGGACAATATTTCTGGAACATTGCTACATTCTCAAAGACAATTGGCTCACATAACATCATAGCTTATTCATACTCTTTAAATATATTAAACTAAAATGCAGTTTAATCCTCCTACTAATAAAATGTGAAAGTTTGCATGATTCGATGTTTGTTACTCAATCACGCAAAAACGACTGAACGGATTTGAATGATCTTTGGCACACAGATAGTTCATAGCCTTTTTTTTTTTTTTAGGTTGGGAAATTATCTAATAACTTCTCCCGCTCTTGGCGGAGCGGGAGAAGACATGTCGCGTGAAGGCGTGTCAGACTCTTACTGACTAAAACCCACCAGTGTTCCTTCCGTTGCCTGTGTGCCGGGGCCGCGATATCCCTTTCGGACAAACTCGCGACCCTGGCAGGCATTGGCCCTTACGGACCCCTTCAGTTGGTGCTGACAGCTCTTTGAGGCGCACGTGGAACACAACGCGCCGTCGACCCGGGCCTGGTCCTAATCGGACGGCGAGCTACCCATTCCTCACCGTCCGCAAGCCCGCGCCTACGGTGACCGGAAGTCGGCTCGTGGCGTTTCTTGCGGCGACTAGGGGTGCGAGGGCGTGCATCTTGCATCTCCCTCGCGCGCTCCGCCTCCTCCTTCGCGAGCATTACTGCTTCGCAGAAGGAAGTGACGGCCTCCCATGCACTCTCGCTCCGGACCATGGCCTGAACCAGGGCCGGACGCGAGAGATCGCCGCCGCCGATCGCCTCCGCGAAGACACGGCGGTGCTCTGCCCAAGCAGGGCAGACCTCCACCGTATGCTCCCACCGTGTCCTCCGGGCGATCCACACAGTGGTGACACCCGGGCGTTTCCTCCCGCCTTATACGGAACAGGAACCTCCAGAAACAGCCGTGAGCGGTGAGGACCTGCGTCAGGCGGAAGGTGAGGACGCCGTGGCGCCTCTCTAGCCACTCCTCAAAGAGGGAACTTATTGCCACAATTGTGGCGTGCCCAAGACAGTTTATAGTTTATAGCATATATAACATATTGAATACTTTTCATCCCGATATTCCCATGGGATTGAGATTTATGCGGGTGAAACCGAGGACCACTTCTAGTAGTCCAAAAAGAAGTATGGCCTACATCAATATAGGTACCTAAAACCCATTCTATTATAAGTTAGCTGAATGTTGATTGTTCTAGTAGATAATAGAATAGTAGGTATGTAATTACGTGGATAAAGGTTCATTTGAAATCAATAAAAAGTATCTAAAAATGGTACACTTACCACACATATTATCTGTCCATCTATCTACGTATACATGATTATACTGTAGTTGTAAGCTGAAAGTGGACTAAAGAAATAAATAACCTCCTTTTTTGTTCTGTTTTACGTCCACTCAACTCAGATAAACATCTACTCATTATTGTTGTCTCATGGTGTTATAAGTGGGCCAGTAAACTGGATCTTCAGCAGTTAAAAGAAGACGGAAGAAGGCCCTTAGAACCGACTTGATCACTTCCGCCCTTTTTAGACGAGGCTTATTGTGGTACCTTCAATTTTGCAAAGTTAAAAAAAAAGAACAGCAATACATACAACCTTCTTACTACCTTCTTACTGGCACTCTAGCATAGCTATAGCCATAGATTCTAAATAATCTATGGCTATAGCAGCCGACAGTTATACCAGCATTATCGTAATAGGTATCGACGTAATGTTGCTTGCCTGTCAGTCTTCTACAGACGTACTTCGGAGAGAGTGAGCAGGACCTGATCACCATCGTTCTTTTATTACCGCACCACCAGACTTACTGCAGGATACCATCCGCACTTGGTTGATATCCCGTCCAGTCGCACTCAGCGCTTCTCCTCCACATTTATTATGCGCACAGCCGAAGTGTGGAACTCTCTGCCAGCGTCTGTGTTCCCTTCCACATACATCCCGTCTGCCCTCAAAGCAAGAGTGAACAGGCATCTTCTGGGCACGCTCGTTCCATCATAAACCTAAATTTATCGCTTCCATCAGGCGAGGTCGAGGTCAAGAGCCGGCACATACTATGGAATTTACACAAAAAAACATTATGTGCAATGCAACGTACCTACGTCATACTCATATCTTCTAGTAGGCTCTCGCGCCTAAAGAAGTTTTTACTTAAAAAATTAGGGAACTTATCTAGTTCATTACCCACAAGTCTTCATAATTCACACTTAGGTGACACCAATTTTCATGTCGTCCTTACGTAAAAGATCCAAAGTGGTGAACTCATATTAGACCCATTTAGCAGGCACTAACATGACTTTAGAAATTTTACATGGGTAAACAACAGAAACCAATCAAAGCTACAATGTATTGGTAAACAGAACCTTCAGGTACCTATTGCAAAGTGATAATTCACAATGCATTGCACGACAAAGTGTAGGTAAACTTAATTTCATAACATAAGAGTAGTTTAAATGCTAAATATATTCATAAACAGAGTCCATTAATATGAACAAATGAGTCGCGATGACGACCTCAACCAGACACTGCTATGAAAATTCCTGCAGCTCAATAAAAGTCTGTAAGCAAGAACAAATAACGGTTAATTTATAAATAAAGATAAATGAATGAGTTCGGCAAAGTGTTATTGGGTTTTCCATCTGGAATTTCTCAGTAGCAGCCCGTGAGTCTGGATTTGTGCCCGATTTATGCCAATAGGCTCGCCCCCGATTACATGGGACTAAAACATAACTGACGAAATGTGGGTGCACTATAAGTACACCTCTGCAGAGCCCTTCGGGGAAAAACAAGCGTGATGTTATGTGTGTGTAAAGCTAAAAGATTGACACTACCAGGCAACACGTGGCGGGCTCTATCCATTACAAATTATAATAGCAAGGGTCTTCTTGCCCTAATTATCGCTTTGGCTGATAAGTCATCGCTGCTATCAGCAGACAGGCGAATTAGTCATACAGAGATTAACTTGGCATGTTATTACGTCATTTAGTTGCGCTATAGTCTCCTAAGATGTGCTGTAACAATGACGAGCCAGCAGTCGGAAGTTTCTTATCAATATAGGTACCCCTAGTTGCTTCTGTCCGCGACGTCGTCCTCGTGAAATTTCGGCCTCCGAGCCACCGCGTCGCATCGCCCGCCCAAGCTATTACTTTTTGCTCAGCTTTAGGGTCGTAGTGTGATGTTACATAGCCTATAACCTTCCTCAAGAATTGGGCTATCTAATGCAAAAAGAATTTTTCAAATCCGTCTGGTACTTCCGGAGATTACCCCTACATACAAACAAACAAACAGTATAGATAAAACGGTGCGCCCTGAAATTGGCCCGCGTGGTGGTTCACTGCCTGGAATCTCTCAGAGATGAGGCCAGAGACAGCATGGGATGATTATGTTATGCTTATGTTCCCCAGTTGTTCAGCGTAATAGTGATGGGCTGCATATCAGCCAAGGGCTGGCGCACAGGAGAAGATGGCAAGGAGCGTTGCGTCTACAACGATGACACGAACGCCTGCAACTATGGCGTCGGCATCTCAGTCATCGCCTTTATAGCTGCCATCGGATTCATCGCTGGGGAGTACCTCTTTGAACAGATGTCCTCTGTGAAGACTAGGAAGCACTATGTACTGGCTGACATGGGATTCTCTGGTAAGTTGATGCTCTTTTGTTTTATTTTTCTCTTTTATACTAGGAATATTCTGTTTTAAAATTTGAAATTGAAACATAGATACATAATCTATCACCTTATTTTCTTTTCATCACTGATTTGAATGAGGCATTACCTAAGTCTGCCTTTGTACTTTGTCGTTGTAAGAGGTTTAGTACATAACGAGAAAGCTGGTGTTCCGTAATTAGCATTTATATCATTTTATGTGTTGCATTTGCACTTAGAATCTTCTAGGAAAACGTGACAAACAAGTAGGTATGCTAATCTTTATATTTACGGTATATAAAACGATGAAACTTCGATATATTGTGGTAGGTAATACTTAGTGACCGTTATGTAATATAAACACATATTCTTTAAATCATAATAAAGACAATCCCAAGGAGCGCACTTGGTGCATGATGTAAGTGCCAAAATGTAAACTACACCTACCTCGAACTCTACAGGGTGTAAAAAGACCCATAACATAGCCGTCATCTACAAAATAACGAAGTGAGACCACAAAAATAATTGCTGGGAAACGACTTTTATTTTAGGTGTGAAAACGCTGTTTCGTTAGCGAGCAAATGTAACACGCGTAAAAAAATGTGCTTAAAACTAGTTTTGGTAAAAAACGTAAAAAAAAAGCTTTGACCTTCAATATCTCTGTAACCAGAAAGTTCCCAGGTATGGTCGCCTTCGTAAAGCACATTTTTACACCCGTTTAAGCTAGTGCATAGTTATAAGTAAGTACTAATATCAAAGTAAAGAATGTTAAATGCCACGAGAGAAAAACTACATAAAACAGTTGCCTTCTAAGACGTCTCGGGTTTAAATCTTGCACATAATTGCACTGTTTAAAATGAGGTAACCAAAAGGTCGAGGCGATTTTTTATGAAGTTAGTAGGAGTTTTTAATCTTTTAAGTCACTGGTTTGTGAGATTTGTTAGCCAAATACGGAACTCTGATAAAGACAGTTTTTGGCAGGATTATTAAATCTAATATTCCGTAAAAGTTCATCTGCCTTTTAACAAGAAAAAAGAGTAGATTCGTATATAGTGTCTATACACAAATTTCACTCTGAAGTTACCATCAAAGTTACAAAAACGACGAAAATAGATATTAGGTAGGTACCATTACTACCTACTTCCGCAGTGATAGCTAAGTGGTGCTGGTGTGACGGTCAGACTGCCAAATCATAGGCCGCGAGTTCGAACCCAAAGCACGCACCTCTGACTTTTCGGATTCATGTGCTTATTGTATAATTATCACTTGCTTCAAAAACGGTGAAAGAAAGCATCGTGAGGAAACCGGCATGCCTGAGAGATATTTCTCGGCGGCATGTGAAGCCAAGTCAGAGGCCCATGGCCGGCATAAAAACTCCGATACCAGGTTAGTCACTAACCACACGAAAAAGAAGGAACACGATTCCGCAAAAACTTGAAAAGAGACTCGGGTAATGAGATCCATCCCAAGCTAATAAGTATGTCAATAAACTCGAAGAGAATATAAATTGAATTTGAGGTCGAATTAATTGCCCTCATCGATGGCGACAGATTTATATATCTGTATAATGCATTCCGTGTCACGAAGGTTACGGAGACTGTCATATGGGCCGCTTTCCGAATAAGAACGTAATCGCTCACAGCGCTGACATCAATATTTGACGTTCCGAGTTAGATATCACGATTATGACAGCTGAGGGCTGTCATCAATTCGGAACGCCCATGAACGTTCACACGGTGCTCGCTCAACGTCAAAACTTGCATATCATATTTCTTTGTGTTTATACTACACATTTCTTCTTCTTCGTTGTTTAGGTGGCCACGGTAGCCAGAAGCACTATTTCGAAGATGCCACGTTTGTCTAAAGTTATGATGCGACTCAAAACAAAACAGCACAACTGTCATCTTTGACAGCGCTCACGGTGATATTAGTAAAAGGCATGGTCGGCGTTATCGCAAGATGGCGCATGTCATGACGTCATCTATGACGATTCACAATACATCGTTATCGCGCTAAGGCTTATTCGGAACGGCCGTTCAAATCGCTCAAATCGATTACAGCCTAACTCGGAATGCGGGGATGATCTGGAGGTACCTACTTAGGTTCTAATTGCAGTCGAGGTTTATGCCGCGAATTATTTTTAGTAAGACGTGTAACTGTCGTGCCCAGATCTTAGAATTGACCATTTCATGTAATGGCCAGCTAAAATTGACCATATCGTTTAAACGTCAACGTTTAATGATATGTCAGTCGACTTTTGGCCATAGCATTAATGTAGGGTATCCATGGTTTAAGGTGTAGTAAAAATAGCTAAGTAACTGCGACCAACTTGGAAGTAGCGCTGGCTCGGCTCGCTCGCGGTTGGCCACAGTTCTAACCTACCCCATTTGGTCGGGACGCCACATGAGCGGCATTTTTTTTTATTTTTTAACGAATTTTAAGTGTTGCAGCCGGCGAGCGCTACTTCCAAGTTGATCGGTTTCCATTATATCATATTTAGAAACCCAATAAAAGTCCATCTACTTTTTTTGCATGGTCACCCTTCTTTGTTTGATTTGTTGTATGCCGCCGCCATGATGCACAACAAAAACAAGCGACATCAATGCCTCTACCGGTGGATAATCTACCTAACAGTTTTACGATATGATCACTAATGTTTGACCTGGCCAGACCACATCATAATGTGACCAGCGGTCGATGTTCATTTCAAGAAATGATCAATTCCAAGATCTGGCCACGGCATGAGTATTCAGAACATAAACAAAAGAATATCGACGCCTCGATGATAAATAATACTGTTCCATTTATGATTGTGAAAACTACAAAAATGTCGTTTGTTTCTCAACATTTCAAAGACGTGGAAATGATTTTCGGTTCGAGTTCTGAATCTCTGATCAATTTGTTCAGTTCAATGTACCTAGCTATCTAAATAGAGCATAGGCTATGTAATCGGTCATCTGCGTGCTAAGCTAATTAATAGTTTGCGTTTGCTCATGACTAGTCATGACAATAGATGCAGGATGCAAAGCACGATTATAATAGAGAAAACCGGCACCCTAATTGTGTATAACACACGATAAATAACAATCTGAAACATTTCGAAGGATATTGCTAATCCATTGCTTCATATGTTCGAAAAATTTGTCTGCTCAACAATGTAAATAACGCAATGAATGTTGTTCAACTGTCAAAACGAAACGGATTGTGATTGATGTGCAATAGGGTGATGCCTGGGTAAAAAAAAAAAACTAATTAGTCCGTCAGTCAGATAATAAAAAAATATTAGACATGTATTTTTTGCTTTATCATATTAGTAAAAAATTACTTAGATAAAACGCATTTTAAGCTGGGGAGTGGGGGTCGCTACGTCACTAGTACGTATAAAATCTACATACTCGTGACGTCATGGCACATTTCACCTCAATGTACCGCCGTAATCTTTAGATTACGTAAAAAAAGAAAAAATATGTGTCCAATATTTAATTTTTTTTTTCTTTTTTTTATCCTTACCTTTCTTGAAAAAAAAAACCACAGAACTCATGGTCCCATGACCTTCCGGCGCATTGAAAATGACTTTATTTCATTAAGGCACTAAAAATCAGGGGAGTTAAAAAAGGTAGAATTTAAATCAAGCATGTTAAGAATAATAAGAACTCGTGAAGAATAAAGTAACTTTTCTCAAACATGCTTGGAAATTCGAGCATTATTTTGACAATCTTCTTCGAGAAAAAACGCAATTGCTGTACTGTTCGAATGCATGCAAGCGCCATCTCCAGGCCGGCAATGTTTGTTTTGATACCATGTTCATTTCTCTATCTTAATAATTGAGGACGCTAGCCCCCGGTCGCACTTTTCTTAAATATCTCAAGCGATCTAAAAATTACTTCGCCAGTTTGTTTCCCCAACTCCTAAGATAGATAGAGGTACTTCTTGTTTAAGCTCCCATAATAGCCATAATACTTACTTACAATATTAATTACCACCTATAAAATAAAACTAAGCTCCGTATTTTTTACAACTCCCATTAACGTCAGGTCATTTTATCTTTTATGACTCCACAACAACGGGATTCTAACGCGGTTCGATCGGCTCAACAATAGGTACCTCTCTCTTTGGGTGTAAAATTTTATAGATCGTAAAATCCACCCTAATTTGTTACTTATCGTGTGAAAACGGATTCAAGTTTACGAGGTCGAATGCGCCCACATAACAAGGAAAGCCACTTTTCTTACGCAGAATGAAAATTTTCCTGTGCCGTAGTGACTAGCGAGAAAATGCTAGACTGTATAGCGACCAGTATAGCGCACATACTCGTAGATACATCATTAGGAAATTAGGTAAAGTGATACCTACCCACCTATATACTAAATGTAACTAACATGTAAATAGGTACCTACCTCCATTTCTGTTGTCACGAATGTCATTGTATATTCGTAAAATTACTTGTTTTTATTATTGGATTGCACGATACAATATCTAATAAATAAAAAAAATAACACGTCACGTTTTCCTAAAGTAACTTCCCTGAAAACCTTACACTTATGCAAATTCTTAGGCGATCCAAATAGGTATGTGTGTTGTTATAGGGGTTTATTTATAAACATTGCTTAAAGTTAAGTGACGTTCAAACGTCAAAAATGTATGGTTAAACAGTCGCTAATCATTACTTAACTTTAAGCAACGTTAATAAATGAACCCCTTAGTGTCTAGGCACCTTTGTTATTAGTGAGAGATTTTTGCTAAAACGTATCAGGAGCGGATCCAACCCTCTAAAAAGGTTGTGGTCACGTTGGATTAGGTTTCACTCACGGTCGATACATTAAATATCAAAATCATGTTGCTATAAGTCCATCGACCACTTTTGCCCAATCTCCTTTGGTAAGGTTATATGCTCGCACATAATGTGTGTGAACATCAGCCTATCGACTTCAATTAGGGTTAGTGGCGGCGCTAGGCGTCGGCTATGTCGGCGACCACCAACGGCCTCACGCCTGAGGGGCCCTCGTAGAAAAGTTTTAAAAGATTCCCCCTGGCCCCCGTCCAAGGGTCCCCCAATTTACAGAAGTACTTTTTAATCAAATCCCAAACAAGGCCAAAATATGTTCAGTAACAAAGAGGGACTTTGTAATCGGAGGCTCCACCATAACGTACAAAATCTAAACGTGGCATTCAAAAATGTATTTTCTTTTTTTCATTTCTGTTTATCTTAACAAATACCTCCTATTTCTGTAAGAATGGTTAAAGGACATCCTAATTTTAACCATCTGAGGCGGCGATGCTAAAATTATTGAGCTCGTTTCGCTCGCTCTTGCATTCTACTTTCTGCATTAGAATTTGCGGCTGGTGTTAGCTATGACATAATCATAAAAAAAATTCAGTGAGGCAGAAAATCAGCACATTTCTTTCGACTGGGAAATGAAAGGGGCCTCGCAAAGCTAATGTCGCCGACGCCTAAGTTTGGTCTAGCGCCGCCACTGCCCACCGTGCCCACAACGGTGTATCCGCACTTGTATTAGATGTAGGTACTTAAATCTAACCTCTTGTACCATTGTATTCAGCATTCTGGGCGTTCCTGTACTTCGTCGGTTTCTGCTACTTATGCAACGCGTGGGGCAAGACCGACAACCCGCCCGTGGGCACCGCCAACAACATGCAGGGAGCCATCGCCTTCTGCTTCTTCTCTATCTTCGCCTGGGTAAGTTCATTAAAGTTTAGAACAGTATCCAACAAAAAAATTGAAGGTAGCCCCGCCCTCAGAGGTACATTTAACTAAAGTTGTTGTGTAGCGAGCGGTGCATATTTGCTGGAGGATGCACTAAGGCAGTCCGCGAAATACAAATTTTCTGACGTGTTTTGCAAATTATAGGTCATTGTCAGGTTGTATTATGATTATAATAATTATGATTCTATTCGCGATCGTAACAAATATGGCTTTACAGAATTATAATCATTAGAATCAATTTAATATGAACTCAGCTAGTTGTATTGATGATTTATATGATTATAATTG
Organism: Agrochola lota; assembly: GCA_947364205.1. Classification (NCBI taxonomy): domain Eukaryota; kingdom Metazoa; phylum Arthropoda; class Insecta; order Lepidoptera; family Noctuidae; genus Agrochola; species Agrochola lota. The sequence goes on along the minus strand of OX376223.1, from coordinate 6,067,553 downwards.
TTAAATATTAGATACGGCCGCGAAGCATATTTAGATCAACGTAAAACCTGATACTGACCTGCAAATTTGAATATCGCGGGCTACTTCACCCTTTTTTTTTTTTTGAGGATGGGAAATCATCAAATGACTTCTCCCGCTCTGGGCAGAGCGAGAGGGTGTGGCAGACTTTTACTGACTAAAACCCACCCGTGTTCCTTCCGTTGCCTGTGTGCCGGGGCCGCGATATCCCTTTCGGAAAAACCCGCAACCCCAGCAGGCATTGGTCTTTCGACCCCGTCGGTTAGTGCTGACATCTTTTTGAGGCGCGCGTGGAACACAACGCGCCGTCGACACGGGCCTGGTCCTTATCGGACGGCGAGCTGCCCATTGCTCACCGTCCGCAAGCCCGCGCCTACGGTGGCCGGAAGTCTGCTCTCGACTTCCGACGCCCGGGACGTCTCCTGCGGCGACTAGGGCCGCGAAGGCGTGCAGCTTGCATCTCCCTCGCGCGGTCCGCCTCCTCCGCTCCTCCTCCTTCGCGAACATAACTGCTTCGCAGAAGGAGGTGACGGCCTCCCATGCACTCTCGCTCCGAACCATGGCCTGAACCAGGGCCGGACGCGAGAGATCGCCGCCGCCGATCGCATCCGTGAGGACACGGCGGTGCTCCGCCCAAGCCGGGCAGACCCCCACCGTATGCTCCACCGTGTCCTCCGGGCGATCCACACAGAGGTGACACCCGGGCGTTTACTCCCGCCTTACGCGGAACAGAAACCTCCCGAAACAACCGTGTCCGGTGAGGACCTGTGTCAAGCGGAAGGTGAGGACGCCATGGCGCCCCTCAAGCCACTCCTCAAAGAGGGGACTTATCGCCGCAATTGTGGCGTGCCCAGCGCTGGGTTGCGACAATCGCACACTCGATGCCGCCATGAGATCCCGCCGGAGCTCTGTCCGCTGTGCCGTGATTTCTCGCGGCAGCGCAGTTACACCCCGGCGTTTCGCCTCCTCGCGCAACTCCGACATGTGCGCGAGGACTTTCGCCTCCAGATCCCATGGCGGTAGTCCGGCAAGGACTAGGCTCGCCGCCTCACGGGAGACGGCTACTTCACCCTGACGCTGTCGCCTTACAGGAGCAGTCTTCTTCTCTCGTAGACTTCTTGACTTAATGAGAATAGGTCATGCTGTGGTAAAAATACAAGGGGAAACCGGCCTAAACACTGATGATTATCAACAAAATTAGGAAAAACTAAAATGTTATCAGCCTAGTGTAATTTAGGAACAGTCATATGTTGTATAAGCCAGACAGCAAGGGGTTTGTGGGACGGGACGGGATTACACCCATTTCATCTTGTATGGCTCTCAAAACAGTGAAGAAAATAAAAATATCGTGAGGAAACCGGCATGTCCTAGAACCAAAAATTCAAAGACATGTGACATCTACCAACCCGCACTGGGCCCACGTGGTGGATTACGGTCTCACCGACTGGAGGCCACTCATGAGGAGAGTGGGAACATTACTGGCTGATTATATCTGCTATATGTACACTATTAATAATAGCACACTATCTGTAAAGTAATGAACATGTTTTACTAGCAGTTTATTGCGATGAAATATTTGCACATTAGATATTGGCGGATGTGAGAGTTTAATGTCGATATTTTTCGCATTTTTTTTTTGTAGCGCATCTCTTATCTGCCCTCTGAGGTCATGACTACTGTGGCTGCCTTAAGCTACTAACTTAAAGCCTCCAGCCAGGGGCGTAAAGCTAACTTATATACGAGACGAGCGCTCGCTAAGGGCACCCCTTGTGGGGTAACAAACCTCGGCTTAGGGCGTCGCTGGGGGGAGGACAGCAAGATGGGACATTTGGTGGGGCAAAAATACCTTTGTAAAAGTAGGCGCAAAATACAATATTTAAGCAGTCAGACTGAATACCACCGTCTTTCAGGTGGACTCCTTCCACATCTTGACTACGCCCATGGAACCAAGATGGCCTATTTACTACTATTTTCTCCCCAGGTTGCTTGCGCCTTCTTCGCCTTCCAGCGGTTCCGCGTGGGCGCAGACGCAGCGTTCGCGCCGGCCTACGAGGTGGAGGGCGCGGTGGGCAGCCCGGGCGCCTTCCCCGCCTACCCCGCCGCCCCCGACCCGCAGCCCGCCTACAGCGACCCGCCCTTCTCGCAGACACATGGCTCTGGTGGGTACATACTTAACAATTCCAGCATCCCAGCGATGAACAAAAACCTCAAAATGTCTCTCTCAATCAGAACCTTTCATAAGTAAATTACTTCAAACTATGAAGTAATTTGACCAAAGACCGAAAGTCTGATCAAAATATAGAGTTTTAGCTTTGCAACGTTTTACAAAAAAATCTGGCGGTCTAATGTGTCATTTGCATTTAAGTATTAAAATCTTGGCTAGAAATATAACAGTATAATAAGGTCAAAATATACAAATTGTCCAATAAATATTTACTAGATTGTGATTTTAATACGACCATAATGGGGTTATTTATAAACGTTGCTTAAAGTTAAGTAATGATTAGCGACATAGCCATAGATTTTGACGTTTCAACATAACACTTTAACCCCTTAATATTCTGATTTCAGGAAACATCGACTACACGGCCCCAACTTACTAAGCTGGTTCTCGGCATCAGGATTATTCAGGATAATTGATTCTCAAGTTTTATTTGCAATCTCACATCGTACTGCGTAAGTAATAACTATTATTACTAAAGCAATACCTCAAAATCATAATAATACTACTGAAAATCGACTAATTCGTTTTAACCGATTTCAAAACTCGATTATTGATAATCGATAAGATATAAAATAGTCGATACCTACTTTAATATAACAACCAAAGAGTTACCAAACTATTCTGTACATACAAAAATGTATGTAATTATTGATTATTATTATTATTATTATTAAAAAATGTTCAGTGATAGCAATCATGTCCATTTATTTTAATGAAGCTTATTTTTCTATTTATTTATTAAGTGTAGTCATAATCAGTCATTATTACATTAAAATATACCAAAGTTCATGTACATTGTAATCAGATGATATAATTAAATATTCATGTATATGAAAACGTGTATCGCTTCACAGTACCTGCTTGTAGGTATATCTTGACAATATTCACGTATATAATGTAATATAACATCGTATATTATTATGTAAATAACAATATATTGTAACAGATATTATATACTATTAAAAAAACCGGGTCTCAAATGACAACTCAAAAACGGATGAATAAATTAAAAATAACAAAACTTTCCAAAAATTACAAGTAATTTGTTTGTAATAGTTCCTTTTTCCTTAACATAGTAATTTCCTTCGTAATCACATTCTATCAAGTTCTAGCAAATCTAAAAATAAAATTATTTTATTTTCTGATGCTGCTGCCACCAGTCGTTTGAGCCCGCAAACCCAGTTTCATGTGATATATTATTTTTAATTACTTCTTCACTATCAATGTGCCATGTCTTTAAACTTTATAGAGCGTTTATTTTTTTAATAAAAAAGTGTTATTTTGTCCTAATCAGCCAGTTTCAAGTCACCCATACCTCATTGTAGCTATGTCGTATAGGATAATAATACATATTAATATTTAAGAGCAATCCTTGAAGCAGAGTGGTTACTAAGAAAAAATATATAATATTCAAAAAAAAATAGTTATTAAAAATATTCTTCAAATTATCCTAGAATTCATCAAGTTGGCCTTGTAACTTTCTAAGTGAACTGATCAAATAAGTATTGCACTATTTTTAATATAATTTATTTAAATAATAAAACATCTGGCATAAAACTAATATCAATCAGTACTTTCATACCTTATTGAGGTAGTGCAAAACTAGTTTTGATCAGAATACAAACCCTCAGTTAATAGACTAAAATTATATTATTACCTACAATATATTTATCATATATCAATATATATTTAAATAAAACAATATTATATAAGTATAACATAATTTTAGAGAAGTATAATATATTTATATGTACTTATCTAAAATTATATTTTAGTGACTACCCTGTACAATGTAACCACGCTTGAAAATATTGAAAAATCTTATAACTAGGACGAAATATTAATTACATTAGTTAATATTTACTCGTAAACAGCATATCGTCATTATTTATTTGGTTTTTGTGCAATATAATTATTATGTATTGTTACCACATATTAGATTTTAAATGCTTTTGAAGTGCATAGTTTTAGACTTCTTTGAGTGCAATCAGTGCTGATAAAAAAAAATACAGGATAATTTTTTAACATCAACTTAAAATCAATTCAGTTAAGTACTGATTTGTTTCCTAAATTGAGAAACTGAGTCAATGAAAATCACCCTGTATATTGCATCTGCAAAGACAGTGCCAGAGGCAAAAAATATATTAATATATTTTATAATTTATTAATCTCAATATTTTATAAGAGGTACGTGTTGCAGTGTTTAAAACATCTACTTATGAAAGTGTATTTGTCTCTCAATATCCACAAAATGTAACTTATTGATCCAATACATTCAGTATTAATACATAGTTATATGTATGTATGACGTAAGCGCTTTACCCAAGATCATAGTATTTTTTTAATTATAAAAATATATTCTAGGAAATGCTATCTTATTACTAGACTATATTTAATTTCCGGGCACATTTTTATTATTACTCTTGCATATTTTTAATGGTCTTACTGTGCTAAGGTATCGATGTAATTTGAGGTCTATTTGAATACTGTTAAGGTCTAAAATTGAGTTCAAAACATTTGACCCCAGGGTGAATAATTGAAATGTGTCCTAGTAGGACTTTGAGGAGTCGGCTTGCTGATAGATTGATCTTTAATAATGGATAACTATTAAAATATAACTTTAAGTGTGATTGTTGTACTCACTATGTATAGAAAAGTACTTAAAGTGTAAATTGTGTCCTATACCTACAGATATTTGTGAAAATCTCCTTAAATAATATTTTTCAACTCAAATATAATTTTACTGTGCGTTAAATCGTGCGAAAAAGGGAATTTGCATTCCTAAATTAAATCTAGAATATTAGATGTGTGCAATAATGGTTCTAAACTCTATTATTTTAAATATATAAATTTAATAGCGTGATATTTATCAATGTTGGCTTCATATGTCAGCAAGCCTGTTATAGTTGTCTCTATCACTTCCATAGCTTGCACTATAATTTATAAAAAATTCTTAGCAATAATATCGGTATTCAGATGTATTCTTCACTCAAAAAAGTATTTATTCACCGTTAATGTTGGCAACACTTCGATTTTTTACGCTTGCAAGCTTCCAGAGTATTGAGTACATCTGAATTGTATAAAGTTCATATCAGTCTTATGTGTTAGGGGCATCGTCCTAATATATAAAATAGTACATTTCGATCAAGGTATATATTTAGGTAAATATATAAAATTATATTATCAAACGTTCTACTTACATCATATCCACTTTGCAAATACTTAACTATTTACACATTCCATATATAGTCAATAAATTCATTTGCAAATGTATGTTAAATCTGAAAGAAAACAGACAACTGGGAGTAGGTATATTATGAAAAAGATAGAAGATGACTTGACCCTCTGTCAACTCAGGAAATAAAAGGTAAGCAAATGGGCCAATTCATTTTCTGTCTCTTTCTATTGATGGATTGCTTTACTGTATTGACTCCTGAAGTCTGTTTAATATCTTTATGATGACCAAAAACATAATAAAAAGTATAGGCAGCTACCATAGTGAAAGTAGTGCAAAGCGATAGGAAATTTCTCACTAAGAATGTATTCTATGTACAAAAATACTACTGTTATCGCAAACATATTTTATGAGCCTTTGAGTTACTCAATTTATGTTAGTAAATACGTAAATCAATTTCATAAAAATAAATGCCCTTCAAGCACATGATTGATAGAAAATTATCTAATCAAAAAAAGTTGTATTTGTTTACATAATCGCTAAAATGTAAACATTCACCTGTACACTATAACGTAGATAATATTAGCCGTAGATATGTACCTTGTATGTTGATTAGTAGTTCTGAAGATAATAAAAAAAAATCTACTAAACATTAAAAAAAATATTGTAATAAGTGTTGAGTATTTTAATGCTAAAGTCGTTCAGTGTTCGGTAAATACTTAATATTAAGACGAGTGTATAAAAAGAGATTTTATTTATTTCCTATTTTATTGTATTGTACCTACTTATTTTAAGTTATTAAAGACATTTCCTGGGAGGCGGGATGTGGAATTTAGAATCTCAAAGAAATTGAGCTCGATTGCTTCTAATTCCTATGATATTTTATAAAGATTAGGTATTTTTTTGGTATTTTGTGGGTAAGTCTTCTTGCGAAGTCATCATGAATCATTTTGAGACCAACACAGACTATTGTGCGTTATTCTCAAGCAAAATTTATACAAGAAATAACAGCAGGGCTTTTAATTGTGTGTGTACTTCGGTACCAGATAATGCAAGCGATCTGTATTAACACCTGTAATACCTTCAATTTTCTGCTAAGCATTACCTAAGTAGGTACTTGCTCATACCCACACAAGTCCACATCTCATCTCGGAATAAAGACATTTCCTACCTAATGTGTATTTATTTTTATTGTTCATAATTTGTGCTCGAATGCCGATCGTTTGTTATTTTGTAAATTTTGAATATAATTATCGTTTTGGATATCAAAGGTAGCCTCCATTATCGCTTAAATTAAACTATGTTCATATAAAAATACGTACATAAAAAGTTTAAGATGTTTTTGAATGTGTGTGGAAGTGACAAAATAAATCGGTGGATCCCAAAAGACATTCTAACCGGTGTTGCAAGTTTGCAAATAAACCGTTATCGAAGCTTTAAATATTTATCAGATTTAATCAAATATTGGTTATAACTGCTATCATTATCAGTGACCTAATTACTGTTGATAACAGTTTTTACAGGCGAAACACGGTTAAAACGTGGCGCATCAGAATGATCCGAGCTTTTTAATTCTCTTAAGATACCTCACCAAAAAGAATCTCATACTGAACCTCATGGCTTTATCTACCCAGGTTCAAAAAATGGCAAACTATACTTACCTGACCCCTTTCCTGAAAAACAAGCTTGTTTTCGTTCTCAAAAAATTATCACCTCCAAACGCACAAACCAACACGAGTCCAATTCGGTAGTTATATTCATTACGTACGTACACCTTATGTACTGTGTTTAGATGTTCGATAATAATGTGCAAATGAAATAATGGTAAATAAAAATTAATTGGAATAATAGATATTGTGGACGGAGTGTTTTATTTAATGACCAGCCCTTTCATCCATTTGTCCAGCTGTCCTATTTGGGTACGGCAGGGATTCCCAACCGGTGCGGCGCGCCCCCTCGGGGGTCGTGGAGGGACCAATGGGGGGCGCGGCAGCCCAATAATAAAGTATAGATTTATTCAGTGTTAAGGCTTGTGCAGACCAGCGCGACGCGACACCGGTTATTGTTATACTGTGAAGTTTTCTTAGAAATTGTATTGTTCGTTTCAATCAAACGTTTGGGTTATTAAGTATCATATTTCTGTATGAATGGACTAAAGAAAACCGACCCTATCCGAGGCGGCTTGCTACAATTTTCGAGCTCGCTTCGTTCGCACTTCTATATTCTCATAATTCTTGAGTTCCTCTGCAAAACTCGACAAAGTAACTTCCATTTGTTTGAATGATCAAAAGAAAATCTAACCTATCCAAGGGGGTGCAAACATTTTCGACCTCACTTTTGTCATTCACCGTGACCTTTGTCACTATTCGTTCATTTACTTAGTGCGAAAAATTCATAAAGGGGATTCGAAGTTATCCATTTCAGGATGATTTTTTTTAAATATGTAAATAAAAATAAATACAGGTTTAACAAGGTTTCGATTGGTACGGAAAATTAATAATACAACGAATTGCTTTCTGCATTCATTTTATTTGACACTTTTACTTACGATTAGAATTATCACAAATAAACAGTGAAAATTACTGATGATTCACAGAATCTAATAAAAAACGGCAACGGGTAGACATTTAAATTTCTAATGCAACTTGACACAACATATAGTGGCAAATTGTTATCAACTTATGATGCTTACATTGCAAAATAACATTACAGAATTTAAAACAAACTTATCTGACTAAAAATATCGTAGTCATTGTTCAGTGCTACTTCAAAAATAAGTATTTCACAATAATTTCAGTATGTTCACGTCACTGGGGTGATGTAATAATGGCTTTCAGAGCGACACTATTTTGAGGACACCCAGCTAGCAACAAAGTTCATTCAACTGTTCACAGCAGCTGTTAATGAGGGCAATTAGCATAGTTCACACGCTACACTCGAACACGTAGTATCTAAAACCGTTGTTGAATTACAGATTTTGAATGAACAATTGGGTCACGAGTATGAATGTTTTTCATTGTTCTATAGATACCGAATAACAACTAAAGTTACTTATGATACAGAATGGAACCAGACATAGAAAAAGCTAATTAAAATACATTCAATAAACTACTAATGTTTAGAGGCCGATTTCACATACACGTTTGTACATTAGACGCGGAAGTACGAATTCACACAAACTGAACAAGTTTGTTCAAAACCGGATTGCAAATTTCCTTCTAAGATGACATAGTATTTAGAAAAAGCTTGTTAAAAATAATATTTTCACAATAACGGGCTGCCTACGCGGAACTGCTTACTACACGCACACCCGTTTTAGGGCATTCTCTAGCTAACATTAGACTATTTTTCCAAATCTATGTGGGCCGAGCAAGCGTCATAGTAAAAATAATTATGACGTAATATTATATGTTTTCAGTTAGCGTAAATATTGCTAATTCAACAGGGTCATTAACATTTATTTTTATAGTTATTTTATACAAAACGTTCTGGTATGGAGATGGTTCTGAGGCAATTTGAACTGAAAAAAGTGCGCAAAATTGCCAGTTGTGCTATCTTGTCAATACAACTAAAAATCCTACTTATATTTCTAAGTTTTTGTAACAGTGTTACAGAAAGTCGTAAACATATGAACGACGAAAATATACTTAAAGCTAAAATAAACATTGATACTGTCAGACAGTTTCAATCATCACTGTAGAAACTTAATTAAACTTAATCATTAGTATCACTGTTACCAGTATAAAAAGGAACTGAATAAGTTGTAGAATACAGATCTAGTTTACAGTTAAAACTTTGGGATGAAAGTGGTAAAGAGTTTATTCCAACGAACATTCCCAACTAAAGCTAGCAATTTCATGGCAACATTGGAGGTCAACAACCTGATATGACGTCATCAAACTCTTTTTCCCCACTGAATTTTTATGATTATTATGCTGGCAACTCTAAATAAGAATCATACATTTTGTACCATTTTTTATCCTTAGTAAATAACCACGTTAATAGTTGTTTTAATACCTCCATAGAGGTATAAATGACAATACTAATTTCCTAGTAATTATAATGAAAGCCATTAGAGTTACCAGACTACAACATTACAAAATTCACCATTGCCGAATTAAAAAAATACAACTGGCAAAATGAACAGCCCTTCAATATCCTAGTTTAAAAAATCATTTAGAGACAGGTATTATGAATTTTCACTATAATTAAAGTGTAATTAGGGACGAAGAATACATAATTAGTGATATAATGAGTGCTTCGTGTCAGCTGCATACATAATGCATGTAATTGCTCATGAACATGATATTCTGATACATACATTATCCATTCTAGCCACATTCAATATTCCAATGATAATGTTATTTACTCATGAATTCAAATGAGACAAATTTAAGAAAAAAATTACTGCTAATTGAAGGCTTTGTTACGCACCTAAAACCTTGTATAATTATGTTTTTTTTTTTGTTTACAAATATTATAAATTTTTTAACTTATTTTTCTATATTTTTATGCCTATTCTACTTTTACTTCGAAATGCTTTGTTAATCCTTCACTGGTATTTCTTTAGAGCAATTTTTATATCTATTTCTTCAACAACAAATGCCACAGAACATTTGAATTTACCTATTGCATAAATTATTCATAACTTACCAATAATACTCTAGCAATGATCTATACACTGCATAACACAAAGATGTACTTTTAACATCCCAATTGAGTCACTGTAAATTTGAAAAAATACAAATTTAACCGTCACTGTAACTCAAAAATCAAATGTGACATTTCTCTATTTAATTTAAAGTTTTTCAGTGTACAAATTGTGAATACATCGAATAATTTCTATAACAGTTTTGGACCAGATGCACATCCCATACATGCTCTAAAAGCACTTTGAACCACACCAGACCAGCAAACTCATTTGTGATGTTAAAGTTACATAAACATTAAATATCAGTAAATGTGTTTGTATTTTTAGAACAGGCCAGCACTTAGAGAAAGTCCTTTGGTTGCAACTATTTACTTTATCTCTAAGCTGCGCCTGTTAGCCTGTACTACTTTTTAGCTTTCGCAGAGTTCCCCTGTTTATGCGGAGGTGTCCATCTCAATGCAGACGGATCTACAGACAACCGAGGCTTCTTGAAATGAGAGCTTGCTAGCTGCTCTGCAACTATCTTCGGTGTTACACATATAACATGCTGCCCTTTCCAATATTTCACCATATTCATAGACTGTAGAGTGGAAATGATGTCGGTTTGAGATATTCCTGTCATTGCACTCAAATCTTTGATACTCAATGTACCTCGGCTCACACTTAATACTTCTAATAAGACAAAGGACCAATAAGACCTGTAACTTAATTTCCCCAAATCTGATAATGGCTTCTCAGGACTACCCACTACATGCTCAAGCCTAGACAACTCGTAACTGAATGCTATAAGCAGCTTACCATAGCCTTGTCTCTGATATGGAGGTAGAGTCAGTATGCAGGCAACATTGTTTCCTTCTGGAGAATCCTTTTCTTTAGAAAAATAGCCAACCAGATGTGCTCCATGCTTATCAACTTCACACAATATATAAAATAAGAATTGCTCTATATCAAAATATAATGTTTTGTGATCTAAGAAAAGTTTTGCGATTAAACAAAGATTTTGACAGTATATTTTGTGTTCCTTGCCATCTGCTTCAAATATAGCTATTGTTCCCTTCCTGTATATCTCACTGCCTATGGGTTGTCGCGCTGTGCATTCGCTGAGATGGTACCTGTATGTTTTTTCCATTCTCATGTATTTCAGACAGTACTCGCAAATCCAAAGCTTCGACTGTTTGCCATATTCGTCGGGATAAGGGCTGAAGTACCACGTATCTATCTCATATTTGCCAAACTGGATCCTGTCGATGTATTTAACTTTAGTGATAGCTTCATGTTCCTTCTCGAGCGCCGCTGTCGTGGGGTCCATCTCCGCGTAAGACTTTTGTACATGATTAATTTCATCATGTTTACGTTTCTGGTTCCTTGTTATTTTCCGGCCGGACTTGTCGGTGAGCAGGTGATCACAGTTTATGTTGTTGTTCGACTGTTCGCACATGTCGAATCTATCAGACATAACCTTAAGGCGGGATACCCATTCATCGAGCCTTCTATCGTAGCCGACATAGTGCACATAATACTCGTAGAAGCCCTCCGTGGAATTGTATCGCGTCTGTATAATCTCAGCCGGGTGCCATGACTCATCCGAACGCCGCACTAAATAATGCTCTCCAATGTCGAGAGGCTGCTCCTGGGTCGATTCCGAATCTTCATGGTCAGTGCTCCGGCAATCCGGATTAGGTAATTCGTTATTCACTATAGGTTTTTCTAACTCTTTATCACCTTTTGCCATATTATAACGGAAATCAACAATCGTATCACGCAATACCGCGCAACGCGATCTATCGAAGTCGCCATAATAGCATGCCATAGATTATAGAAAATCTAGCGCGCAAAAACGTGCTATGATAGAGTGGTTACCAAAAACCGTACAATAGTACAATAAAAATGTGTTGTTCTATCATCAATTGATAAATGTTAGTTACCCGTATTTTTTTTTTTTTTTGATAACTAGTAATCAATGTTGTGTTTTTGTTCAATGAAAAATGTTGATCCCTTTTCATAGGCATAATAAGATTGACATGGCTTAAAAAGAAAAAATTATTGTTGTTTATGGTGTTACAATGTGACCAGCAATAATAAATACGAATTAAAATGGAAGTTTGTAGCGTTCACCGCTCTTTCTTTTCATCTTTTTGAAGAAGACTTCTTCATCCTTCGATCACAACAAAAAATAAAGCAGAATCTTTGACATCTATAATTATTGATAAAAAAATAGATTATTATCAACGTCAGTTTAGCCATATTTTTTTCGAGATGTGGCGTCTGACTTTTTCTCTGGGTCTATAGGTTTATAATACTATCAAAGTCAACGTTCTCAAGGAATTACAACGAACGATTATCTTTTCCAACAATAAGTCAAACATTGCGTTGGCATTTCGTTGTGGACACTTGGACAGTTACTGTTGTGGAAAATGGGTGAAACTGAATTCATTGTTGGCAACATTATTTTTTAATGCCGAACGTACGTAATCGGCGAGCGAAACGTCTCCAAAGTGAACGAAACGGAGGATTCGTGAACAAATTACTCTTATCGCCAGCAAAGAGATATGAAATTAATATTTTTATCTAAAAACTGTGCCGTTCGCTCGTACAAGTGTTGATTGTGATGCGGATGTGTATTGATTGCAACTAGACGTGGTAACAGTGCAGTTTTAGCAAATCCAAGATATTCGAAGCCACCCTTGATAAATTGTGCTTTAATAGTGACAACGGTCGAGTAGAACGCAGAAATGCAGGCGATTAAATGTGTAGTGGTCGGTGACGGGTAAGTTTTCTATATTTACTTGAAATGCATACTTTCATAACGTAACAATTTATTGGTAAACTGTCTGAATCTGACGTCATATTTTAAATTGAATAGACTTCATGTGAAGTTGGTTTGAGCCGTATCCAGCGCGTTCGATATTAGTGCTGGTTAAACAACGATAATACACGTTTTATTTATTACTACCATTGTCCCATTGTGTTCTCGGGCTACGCGGGGTCTAGAAAAGTAAGAGTAATAAGGTGATAAAAAATAACACGCCAAGTAACCTGTAGGTTATTGTTCTCGGCCTTAGCAACGTTTGGAACATATGCCGTCAGGGCTAGGATCACGAATAAACCGCCACACGCTTGACTGAAGGAATGCTTTAGTACTTGGATAACAAATTTCATGTATTTTGCTGTCTATGAATTGCTGATGAATGTAGGTTCTTGATGAAGTTCATTGGATGTTATTAGTATTCATGTTATAATTATTAGGGAAAAGGACTACCTACTCTTGGTTATTGTTGTTTGGTCTATTTCCTCAAAGGTATCCTTTTGGACAATCAAAAAATTACATCAACCATTCTATGTAGAAAATGTTATGCAGTAAAAAGGTTTCTACAGAAATAATATAAAAACGACTATGCTATTATAAATAATAAAACATAGTGATTTTTTTTTTAACCAATGCTTTGAAAGGCATAATACCATCAACATTAAAACATAAAACAATCTGGACTCTGGATTTATCAATTTATTATTGTTTTGACATTTATTTACATATTTTGTTCTACATTTAAAAAGTTGCCATAGCTAAGTGCTTCCTTTTTCCAGTTTAGGATAGCAATTCAACTGTACTCTTACCATAGAGCCTAATTTGAATGTGTAACTTTTAAATCAGTTACAAAGGAAGTCACTGTATGAAAGTCCTATGTGCCAGGAATACAAAATTGAGGATAAAATGGTGTGTTTGGTATTTAATGGGATTTTGACCTTTTATTGAACACAATAATATAAAAGGAGATTTGATATCTTATCATGAAACCTAATACTTACAGAGAATTGATAAAAACAATGATAAAAAGTGATAAAAATCAACTGAGGTACACTTAATGCTTGTTTGTCTTAGAAATTCAATCAAGTGGAAAATTTAGCTATAAATATATTAGAGTAAAATTAAATATTCTAGTTGTGTTTTCTGCGGAAATTGCATTTTTGAACATAATAATTATGTTATTCAGTGATGAGTATGAAGTAAGAAGATAATGATAGTAAAACTTTTTCATAGCAATTATATTCTGCACTGCAACAATGATATTCAAAATATGCTTAAACAAATCCTTTAAAACCAAGTCTATGCTATACTAATATGAAGTTAGTCTTGCTGTACTAACTGTACAGCAAACTTCATATTAGTATTTATTTGCACCTCGATTTAATCAATCAAATGTACAGCTGATGCAAACGTTATGGCTAACTGGAACATGAGGTGAATAACAAATTCATGTGTCAGCAGGGTTGAGGGATGAGGTACTGCACAGCCAGTAGCGCACTTCAGAGCCGCCATAAGGTTTGATGCATACTATACCAAGCATTCTAGTTAAGCCTATGATATCATACACATCTTGAATGATCTATGTTTAGATTCTCAGATTGCATCCTAACTCGCAAAGATGCTGTGTAACACAATATGATGCAGTTAATTGATACTGTGATATATTGTTTTGCAATGTGAACCTGCCCTTACTGAGTCATATAATACATAGGGCTTTATGAGATCATGCACCATAAATGATGCTGTGAAAAAGATTTGTTGGAATCATACTACATTGTATTGATGAGTCTATTTATCTGTTTTAAATATGCTTCAACCAAAATACGGCCACTTCTACAGCGTTGTCTTTGGCCTATCAAAGATCTTCCATAGTGCAGCTGTTATTGCACAAAGAGCACAACAAGAGGTGCCAGAGGTGCTCCATAGTCGCACTGTGGCTCATCGGAGTACCGTAACCGTACTGAGTTGTACCTACAGCTGTCCACCTGGTTCAAAATGGTATCATGAAATTTGTGCTTAGGTGGACTCAGACAGAAGACAATAATACGGACAGAACAAGAAATAGGAGGTATCCAACCAAAATAGTTATTTTATTATATTGTTGTTGTGACATTTTATAAATTTAATAAAAAACTTCAGTTGAATTACTTCAGGTAAGATTTAATAAAATAAATATTTATTTATTTTCGATCTATAGGCCCCGACTCCACAAAAGCGGAGAGGAGAGATGGGTTTTAAACAACCTATAGAATTTCGTTATTCACACATCTCGTCTCCACTCAGCTTCAGTGGAGACCACTGAGCGGAGATTGTTATCATATTTGTATGGCGCGATCGAGGCGGAGATGTGAGCTGTGTGTCGGAATCTGGCTACGACGGCGCGTATCGGAGACGAGCAGAGATGTGGGCGGCGCTCTAGCCAGCACACATCTCCGCTCCAGTCTAGCCAGTACGCATCTCCGCACAGCTTCGGTGGAAACGCCCTAGCTGAAAAACATCTCTTCTCGTCTCCGCTTTGGACATCTCCGTACGTCTCCGCTTTGGTGGAGCCCGGCCCATACAATTTTAGCTGTCATTTCTCACTCAAAGACTGCAAGTGGGCCAGTCTCAATGGGCTAATATTTAACTTCCTTTTAGCACTATGTACCTAATCTCCTTACCTAGAAATGCATTCTGCATCGCTTATTCAGCTGAGTAGCTGTTTGCATTTACTATTTGAACATCCATTTCCAATTAAGAGTGAGGTCTTATGTTTAAAATACTTTATTTTTGGAATAAGAGGGAGGAGAAAACTTACCCTTTCTATTTGACTAAAACCTGTAATTTTCTGAAAAAACAAATATGAATATTTTTATGGCTTCCTTAGCATCAACCAACCACCATCATAGGTACACACGGCTACACATCAAGCTATACATTTCCAGTTTATGCTGATCTCGCATTTTTTAAGATTTCCGTACAATGCGAGGTCAGCTTATACTGGAAATGTATAGCTTGATGTGTAGCCGTGTAGTTCCTGCATGCGTAGCAAGACAGCCAGAGAATTGTGATGTGATTGTTTATCTGTCATTTTGTCTATTCTTCCGTCCACAAAACCTGTTTCTATTGTGGTCATGTTAAGCGTGCTGACCACAGTCTTCAAAATTTTGCTAGTCAGATCCTAATGACCATACCCTCATCCATATTATTGCTCTTCTACCATGCCCTGTTTGGCTGTTCCTGATGTCTTGGAAGACCATGGACGTAGGTATATCCGTTATACCTACCATCCTGGCATCCTGGCTTGCAGTTCTTTGTGTAAATGACTAAAAACTAATCAATATTTTGGTGTGTACCTACAATAAAGCGTATTATTGATCAGAGAGCAGTAGTGGCCCAGTTGAAACGGCTACGAGTTGTAGGTCTTAGGTTCACCCAGGCAGTGACATGACTTTGTATAAAGTAATTCATCACCCAGTGGTGGTGAGAGCAGTGCTCTCAAAACGGTCACCGTGCGGAAACCGGCATGTCTTAGAACCAAAAATTCGAAGACATGTGACGTCTACCAACCCGCACTGAGCCCGCGTGGTGGTCGTGGTGGATTACAGATTCCCTCCCGTTCCCTCTTTCAGAGATGAGGCCTGTGTCCCAGCAGTGGGAACATTATAATTATGATATCGATCTATCTATATAGGTATCCATTTTGTTGGATGTAGGCAGTAGCCTACACCCAACCTGTCAGCAAAAAGTCGTAACCCGATTTGTAGCTTTCTCAAGGTCTTGTACTTTTTCTGTGATCTCAGTGAAGCGTCATAGGTACTGTCTCAAATAAATACTAAAACTCGACTCGAGTGTAATGCCACACGCAAGCGACCTTTGTTTCATCCTCATTTTGTGCACAGTCTTGAAATCGTAGACAAATTCAGATATCATGAGGAAAAACCTACCGACCACGTCGATAAATAAAGTACAGTTTCCAGGCAACGCGGTGTTTATCTGCCGAAAATTAGGACCTAGGCCAATGTAGCCTACTTAACGCACTAATAATAAAAATCTATTTCTATTCGTCACACATACTGATGTTTTTACAAAATCCGCTCGAAGCTTGAAGGCCGTCTTCAACAGAATTGGACGCACTTATTACTTTTAATACTATTTTATGAGTTGATGTTCCTTCCTATTTCATTCAGAGTTAAGACTCCTTGGGTCTCATGAGAGGATAACCTATTCCTTTGTTAAAAAGACCACAAGTTTTTACACAGGTCGTTTAACATACTGAAACGACCTCTGTAAAAACTCTTGTGGTCTAAACCGTAAAGAACTAAAAGGCTTTTCGTTTATATCAGGCATCCATTCTCCAATTTCGAGGAATGCTTTATAGAGATTCGTAATTCCCAAACCGAAAACAAAGAAAAAATAAAGGAAGGACTTTATTGCAGAAGTTTCAAACCAGTTTTCGCGAGCCTCTCGAACATTTAGATTTATTTGCGGAGCTTCCCGGCAGCCCACCATCAAGTTTCCAAACGACTTTGAAAATGTATTACTCAGCTCTTTACAAGAAAGGGATTGCAGACTCCTTTCTAAAAAGTGCACGATCACAGAGTTCGTTAGGTTTACATAACGTTAACATCTAATCAATCACGTTAATCATAGAAACTTAGAAAGCCTTTGACGTTCTTATAAAAGTCCTGCTAAAGTATGTATTTGACAGGAGGGGTAAGGGGGTAAATAAGCGATCTCTTTCGATGGATATAGACGGACATACGAACTTAGCCTTGATCCTCAAAGGGCAGAGGTGTATTGTTCACCCATAGATAGCCGGTGACGGAATGAACTATTCGATCAACCGATGACACTAAAAGGCGAGGCCAATTGATAACTAAATGTATGAAAAAAGGTGTGTATCAGCTGTTTATCTGCTGTGCAAATTGTTGAGTCAACTGAACGAAACCGGGTTACTTTATTAGCGAATTGATACTAATACCTAGTCCACATTGCGAACTTCTCAAGTAACAACTTATTATGTAACCTCAACGTATTTCTTCTGTTAGTTCATCAAGATTGGAAGTAGACTTTCTACCTTTTGGCAGGTTTTCCTGTCATTGTGAATGGAAGTCGAAACAATGGGTTTTCATTTGCGTAGTGCAAATAGGACACGGCCTTAAAATACAGGCATTTCTAAATAACAACACTTTTACTGAAGGTATCTTTTGTTAAAGGTGCCTTAGTTTTAGTATTTCGAAAAGTAATCAATATGGAAATGAAGATAATTTGTAATGCGATTATCGAAATATTTGTGTGCACCTGTCTGGTACTCACTAGAACAAATGAATCATTCCTAACTCATTAGGAATAAGTGATGAGTTAGAGACGCGTCTTAGTTCTACTGCTACACACATGAAAGGCAGTAGATATTGCAACAACTATTAACGAATCTTATAACCGAAAAACAGTTATAGAAACTCCGATCATTTTCTCCGCCCGTACTTGAACATTATTTGTTACCTAAATAGACCTTCCCAGAACATTACGTTTGATATAAAATTTATCGAATTTTCATGTTATCAATATGAACAATCGACTATTGATTGTATATTTTATTAGTATCGATAACGATAGCGTTTACTAGGCATTTGCGTTCTTAGAAACGATTTACGTTTTTACTATCGTTTAATGCCTACCTCTAGATAACCTTAGGCGACATTAACTTGCAATTAAAACGTACTAATCGTTGTAATTAAGTGAAAACATAACAACATGGCTTATCTCCAGCAACGCAACATTTTTTTAATCCGTCCTGCACGCGAAGCATGACAAATTGACAGCCGTAGAAACGGGTTCTCTTCAGGTTTTGTCGACGGAAGAATAGACAAAATGACAGATTTTTAAATCTTTATTTTATCTATTCTTCCGTCGACAAAACCCGTTTCTATTGTGGTCATACTAAGCGTGCTGTATTATTAGAGATCACAACTTCTCGCATAGAAAGCAAATAATAACAGTTTTTATTATAAATCTCCATTAATATTGCCAACAATGAGAGCCATTACCCAGACAGTTTAAACTGACATGTAGCAGCAGTCTACTTTCGTTTCTATTGTGCAATCAATCGAATTAGACATATATACAGCCTCGGGCACTGTTGCAAACGGTAGAGCTTACGTCCCCACGACTTCAGACAATGCTCACCCGCATACAAAACCCGCTTTATACGTAATCAAATTAGTGTACCAGCCGTAGAAATCCCACTCCTGGCCACGGACGTAAGTTAACAATCTGATTGCTTTTATTAAGTGATGGATGCTGGCTGCTAAGTAGATAGATGGTTGTTTGATAAACGATTGGGACCCTGTTATGGGATTATGTAAGTCTACGGTATGTAGTTGTACTCTTTTATGTAACTTAGTATTAGTGTGTAGCGAGATTAGGCTGAGATCACAGCCCAGAGTTGTATCAGACGTTGACCTCGTGTTCTAAAAATAGTCTAAGAAAAGATGATGTGTTTTTCTTATTTTACATTACTAAAGCAAAGGTTGGAAGAATAATAGCGTTTCTGCGTTCAATCGCAGTCTGTACGCGAGCTATTAATTAAGTCTGTCCTTGCTAAAACGTTCACAACCAGTTTCTAGTGAACCGAACCTTGGCATAGACTGAAACGCTTGAATGAAGAAGAGGAACACGAGTATCGTTTGCTATGAAATTAGTTATGATTCAGCCTTCAAGTGGGCCCCTAAAATATAATTCATGAGTACGGTACGGATTGCTAAATCTTAAATCTAATTAAGGAGTAGCACTGGCGTCTGGTTGGTATTTTTTACCGGCAGCCTAATTGCGTTCGTGTTATTTTGTTTTTAAGAAATTTGGAGAGCCACGTTTTATAAAATAGTCTCACAAGATCCTTCAAGTTTCTCCTTAATTGCCTGCTAATGATTGCGTTTTTATTTAAGACTTGTTATGAGTGTTAATAGACAAAATTTCTGGAATTGTGGTTAAAAAATCTTGGTGAATTTTGACTGTAAACATTAGGCAAAAAAAATGCAATAATATCTACAATCGTTAGGTTTGGTGGCGTGCAAAACGTAAATGTTAATTTGGGAAAAATATGGGCAGCAACTTACTGAATTAGCAATATGATATAAATAAACATGAGTGGTTTAGTTGTAAATTTAGATTTATTTTTAAATTATGTTACCATTTATCAAGCACGATTGTTACGAATTTTCCTTCCTTTTAGACTCCGATGACTATGGACCATAAAACCTATTATAATTATTTTATCGAACCCAGATAACATAAGCCATATTTCAGAACAATACTAATACTAATACAATATGTGCTCCAATATTACATTGAGGAAAATGATAAATAAACTATTATAAAATCTAGTTTTATTTCAGATAAGAGTTTACAGTGAAATTCGTAAAATATAATTTTAATTAAGTACCTAAATCCCCGAACGACGCTACAATTATAAAAATGTAAATGAACTGTAATTACGGCAATTCAAAGGAAATTGCTGCAAACGACAAAAGTTGTGTCAATTGTTAAGAGCTTGTGACTCGAAAAGTGGGTATTTTCTACAAACAAACTTATGTAATCCACGACATAGTAGCACAGAATAAATATAGTTACCGGTAATGACTTTCTAGTAGATTCTTATAATATAAATTAAAAAGCAAAATTCAATAGTTGAGGCTACTTTAGTGATTAATTTCATATCTACTTGGTGCTACAAAGAATGTTTGATTTTCGCGTCCATTCGTACTAAAATGCTTCTAAATTAACAGCCATACGCGGAGTCCAAAACCCTCGAAAGGCCACATTGAAAAATGTATGTTCCCTTAGTTTTTGTTTTATCTCAGTCAGTCTACCACTGTTAATCATAAAAAGTCGTAAATTTCGTTTGGAATTTATTTTTTCATTCCTGTTTTCTCTCTCGGTTGGACATGGCAAGGTACTGTGTACTGTAGGGCTTCGTTTTTTAGCCTGTTTTTATCCGAGCCACTTCAGCCCCGTAATTGAGTCTTCATATTGCGAAGTCTCGCCTGATTTTGTTATAAAATCTAAGAGAAGCGGAAATGTAATTTAATCCTCCTTCCACTTTGACCTGCATAATATAATCCAAAACTCCGTGTGTCAATAAGTACGCAGTACCAAGTTCCTTATCTGAAATGAGGGTAATTTTAAACTCTGTAAAACTTTATGATGCGTCAGACAATTCCAAATTGTGGGAACGGGTAGGCCCATTGTTATGTAATTCTATCTACAGTTATTGTATGGATTGTATTTCTTTACGGTTATTGTATTTTCTTTGTGATAATGGTAACTGTACTATCTGATACTGCAGTTCGATCAAGTCGATGTTTTATAATCATGACTTCGTGGAAGAAAGTTTTGTCATCATAAAAACAGATGTCATTAAATAAAAAATATGAAAATAACTGCAGCGGTTAGGATCGTGGCGAGTAATGCGCTTGGAGCTCATCATTAACCTTAGAGGCCATTACTGACAGTCAACACGACCGTGGGAACCTCGCACCAACCATCCATAAATTACGTTTGATGACACAAAGTCTCAGCGGTCTATTGACGTAAATGCTGTGAATAGAAGATCTTTGTTTAAAAAAACCAAATCTTACGTTCCGAACCAAATATGAAATTGAAACACAGTTTTGGTTCGATCATGACGTTAGTACTGCGTCGCACGTGCGAGCTAAATAACGCGTAACCTTGCGCTCCCCTCGTCCTGCAGGAACCGGTCGATCCGGCATATACCGGAATTTCACTCTGAGACAATAGTTGATCCAGTCAGCCGAGCTCTCCCGATCCCCCCCAGATACATCTCGCGACTGCTCGCAGACGGGAAAGTAAATAATGGTCAGGGATCAAGAAATCTGGTTATCTTTGCACAGCCAGTTTCTTTAACAACGAACTACTATATGTAGATATCGAATGGGCTAAAAGCACATGCTGCAATATTTATGATATGGTTACCTACGTTGCCAAAGTGTAAAGTAAGCTTGAGAAAATACGGTATCTGTTGCGTAATAGGTATTTTGGACAAGAGCAAATCGAAACTCGAACAATATGTTAATCTTGAATTACAAAACATAGTTTCTTTTTTAGAAACCTGAAGCAATAAGATACGCGTGGGTTTCATCAAGGCTGGACTGACGAGTTGTAATCCGCCGAGCTACAATACGATGGATTTAAATATCCATGGCATATTTGAACACTCCTAATACAAACAAGCGTATCGCACGCGGTCGCTTTCAAATTGTAAATGAAATACAAGCCAGCTGGTCAAGAACAAGACATTATAGTTCTACTTTCTGTGAAAGTGATTGCAAATCACTTGCTTTGATTGGTGGTACTTAGCCACTCAGCCGATAATGGGTGTTATTCGCGAGCACTTGAATCCTATAATAAATCACAAAGAAAAATAGAAAAACCCGACTTTCTCATTTCTACTGGATGCCTCAAAGCCAAGAATGATGCAAAGTAAAACGTCCAAAACAATGTTTATTACAGAGAAGCAAGCAATAAACAAACAAAGGATTTTCGAGTTAACCCACTTCCGTTTTGCCGTGTAGCCGAGATGGTTCGAAATGCTCAACAAGCCGTAACAAGAGAGTATTTCCCTCACAAAGCCCTTTCAGCTCTGCCGGTTCGACCCTAGGCCGAGCGTGTAAGTAATTACTGCTCTGCCCTAATTCCTGGTGCCTCTGTGATCCCGACTAGTCAGTCGACTGACCTGTTTGCTTTCATTGCAAACTGCATCGGTTTGTTGAATCGATAAGTTTCAACTAGAGATGACGCGAATAGTTGTTATATCGAATAGTCGAATACTAATCGCCATTCCCTATGTCGAATAGCCACACACATATTGGACATTGTTACTCGACATAAAAAAAGGAATATAAAAAAAAGTTTATTTATTCTCAAATAATAATATAGTTGATTTATTTTCTGATGCAGGTTTGATTTATGAAAAAAAAGCGCAACCGACTTGATCCCAATCGTGCAGAAAAACTAGTTTTTCTGTACCACAATCTGCCCTTTTTAGACTTTAAATATTAAATTATTAATTAAAAAGCTTAACTAATTAGTATTAAGACTTGTGGAGACCAGCGCGACTCAAACAATGCAATTTCTAAGAAAACTGTACAGTATAACAATAACCGGCGCGGCGTCGCGTCGCGCGACAAGTCGCGCTGGTCTGCACAAGCCTTTATTATCATTAACTTTTTATATTAATGATAATAATTGTATTTGTTTTTAAAGATGAATAAAATTGTAATTATTTTTAAGTCTATAGTTTTTCTATTCATAATTTTTTTTTTTTGATTTAGACAACTAATCGCCGAATATCGAATAATAGACACTATTATTCGGTATCCAACGAATAACAAAAAAAAAATCGAGTAATACCGAATAATAGCGAGTATTCTCAGCATCTCTAGTTTCAACCGAAAGCATTTGATAGACGAATTTAGGTTACTATGGGTAACTGGGCTGCTATGATTAAAATGGAGAGCTACGGCAATTTGTGAATGAAAGATAACTGCAATAAAAACACTCCATTTTAGATAACTTCGGTAGTAGTACGTGGAGTTTCGTGACGGATGCGAGTAATACAATTATTGTACGTTTTGTGTCTGAACAATTGGGTCAAAATAATTACGTATCAACGCCGGCAACTATTACGAATAAGAAATAGCATCGTGAGTCCAAACAATAAAGTTATTGTTGCCATGACTAGCTTACGCGTTTTAGTTGCGTCATCGAATGAGCCGCGTGTTGGGATCATAATCGTACTATTACTAGGGTTATTTATACGTGGATGATCCCATGTTGGTAACATCAAAAGGATCCATCGGCCTCCGGTATCGGAAAATTTAATTTGGAACTGAAACACGTCCCCGAAAATCTGAATCGAACTTGCGGAGAAAATTGAGTTAGCGCCAGACTCGCTAAATTAGCTTCCTTGAAATGTTCTTTGGAGTCTCATCAAAATTCGTTCCAACATGAAACATTTTGCTTATGAAAATTCATAACTTGGAACTAATACTTTGTTAAGACCGCCCCTAATGAGCAGTTGTTTTGTATGAAAACAGGATATCTTATGCAATTTTGACAACCTTTATTGTTAGATAAGTACAAGTAGTTGTGGATATAAGCGCGCTATTAATTTTCACCAGTATTTTACGGTTCCACATAAAGCCTGGTTACAGTACGTTACTGCACCATATTAGCATCTCCTGGCACTAACTAGTAAATGAATTCACTGTTCATCGCATCTGTTTGTTGATCGAACAGGTATCCCTTGTTTGGTAACACTCAAAATAGATGAGCTTTTTGTGTAACCTGGCGTGGAGACCTAGTTTCGATGCATTTTACTACCTATAAATTAAACGGGATTGCTACGAACGAAAAAAAAAACCATGTGGAAGCGAATTTTTCATTAAAAGCGTAGTTTCATATGTTGCATGTCTGTCACAAATATTCCTGGTATACGTTTATTGGAATGGATTGCATTAAACTGGTGACCTTTCGATTGGCAGTCAATATCATAGTCGTTAGGCGGTCATTATACTAGTTTTTTACCAAATGTGCTATTATTTTTGCTCATCATGTTAATGTCTATGCAAAGTTTCATCGACGATGAAAATTCGGGTTTAAGGTATTAAAACTGTTGTAAGTTGCAAACCAAATGACAGCAAACTCGGCAGTTACTAATTTGCGTCAGGAGCGTTACAGAATATTACCATAACTTCGCATAGCTTTTAAACGCATTACACAATAATTCATCTCTTAATCTGCCATAAGCATTTCCACAGTGGAGAACCATGTAAATGGTGCTTTGAAAACTAACGCTGCAGGAGTAAAATGAATTGCTTCCAGTGATGTGACTGCTTTTAGGCCCCGAGTGCTTCAGCAGAGTAATAGGGCTGCGATTTACCGAGTTTTCGTTGTTAGTACTTGTTAGTTCTGGGATTTAGTGGGTGTAACTCGACTGTGGCTTAACGTAGGAGTTTCTTGACTTAGCGCAATTTAAACAGTTTCAACGAGAACAATTAAAGCATTTCTGCCCAAGACAAGCCATGCATAATTTAAAGTGTTTGTGTTCCCTCGATATTTGTGTGGTTTTCTGAATCTTGCCGTATTGAAGGCTTCTAAGCCAGTTTTAAATCTGCCAGCCCTAGTGATGATTTCCCTTACCCCTTTGCGTAGCGTTTTCTGCGCCCGTGTTTACCACTTTACTCGACCCCATATTTTATGACTTTAACTTCCTCATAAACTTACAATGTATTGTACGTACGTTTGGGTATGTGAAGGTACATTCCCGGTGCACATTAGCATATAATATTGCAAACTTATGCCAATTTGCACTTTCATGGTGAAAAAGGAAAACCGGAAAACGTTTTCTGACTTCGATAAGATTTCTTATTCATATTGCATTACGATTTTGCACCTACAGTCTATTCATATTTGACCTATTACGAAGTTTTCAGCCATATTTCGGTGCAATTGTTTAGGAAGTGTATGAAAACGAAATGTTTATTATTATTGCAATAAAGCACGCGCTGGTTTCTGTTCTGTGTCACGATTTCACGAACGTGTGAAATAATATGCTGTTATATTTTACTTTTAAGTTATTATTAAGTTCCAATTGTTTCCAAATTATTGCTGCCGGTTGTATAGAATTTCTGTTCCGTTGGTACCTCAATTAATTTATAACAAATTCATGATTATTGCTGGTTTTGCGTGGTGTTATGTTACGTACGTTTGTAGTTTTGGTTAAGGGGGATGCGATAAGGTAGCCCGCGAAATTTTCTTTCGTTTTTTGCAATTTACAGGTCAGTGTCACGTTTGTAGTTTTGGTTAAGGGGGATGCGATAAGGTAGCCTGCGAAATCAATTTTTTTTTTCGTTTTTTGCAATTTACAGATCAGTGTCAGGTAATTGTTGATTAAAATATGATTCGCGAGCGTAACAAATATGGCTTTACAGAATTAGAATCAGCAATACAACTCGTCAAGTTAGCATAACCCTCAAATGTCATGATTTCATGAAATAGTCATTCAATAGGATTACATGAATTTAGAGAGTTGTATTGATGATTTTTATGATTATAATTCTATAAATGAACATTTGACGCGATCGCGAATCATATTTAGATCAACATACAACCTTTTTCATTTTGCGGTGTAACATTACACTGTGTAATATTAATAATTGATCTTGACAAAAACCGCGATGAAAACTGTTGATGTGTAAAATATAAAGTTTTAGGCTTTTTCAAGACATTATTACAGACAGTTCATCAAACATGAAACAGCCATAACAAACAAAAAAAATTCCTTGCTGCACTGAAAATTATATTCCTTACTCAAAACGTTTACGTTTTCCTGGAAGTTAATGGATATTAGTATCTAAAAAACGTCATGTATTTCAAATACTTGTGTGTTACAAATGAGACGATCACGCAACAGGGATAATTCAGAATAAACTCTGTTTTCCTACTCGTGTGATTTTTCACATTCAAAATAATCGTTTGCGGTAAAGCTTCGTCAACCCGCAATGACATGACGTCACTAAATCATAATTTCCTCATTTAGTACACTATTTGTCAAGCAAATAGACGTATCTCTGCTGTTGTTTTAGAGCTTATCACGTCCGCATAAAGCATAATTTACATTGTGTCTTTTGATCTCTTCTATGCAAAGTAGGGTTTCGCATTTCCACAAAGTTAGTGCTCCCCGGTGCGCGCTTTGCTTTTGTTCTATTTACCCGACTGAAAAGGGACGTGGTTTATGTGATGCCTAAAAAGGGCCTAAAATACGCCATCTTTGTCGGGTTTTTACACAATCATCATACAAATTTTATTTATTGCCTGCCTGCTGTTATCTGAGTGAGTCAGAACAATAAAGTGTAATTAATTTACGTTATTTTCATATTGATACTGTCTGGATTTAGCTCTTATGCCACTTAGTTACCTACTGTTCAATGGAGTATGACATACACGAACAATGTTTTAACTATATTTTATACTTTTCCCTAAATCGTGCTCAAAATGTTCGTCGAAGAATATTCCGAGCGTATTCAAACAAGAAAAGCTTTTCTTATTGCCAACATAATCTGAAGATCACGGCTTGGGCATATTTACCTTTCGGGTACTCACAAAAAAGTATGTCAAATTGATCTTAAATCCAAAAACGTATAAGTACCTACGAACTCAGATACCTACTTCGGATACGGATCTGCGGATAAATTCCTATGCGTCGCTTCCTGTGCGATACACCAAATACTGTTATCCAAATACAAATGGAAAATGAAAGAGGAATGTCATGAAGCTTTCCCGTATTTGTGTAAATATTTATTTTCGTATGCGCTTTTGCTTTCCAATTGGGAATCGAAAAGTTGGAAAACACATTTTCGTAATATCCGCCATTTTGCAGCGAAAAGTTCCGGCTTAAGGCTTGTGCAGACCAGCGCGACTTGTCGCGCGACGCGACTCAAACAATGCAATTTCTAAGAAAACTGTACGGTATAACAATAACCGGCGTCGCGTCGCGCGACAAGTCGCGCTGGTCTGCACACGCCTTTAATGGCAAAACCGTTCAGTGTGCGGTTGTATGTTTACGGCAAAATGGAAATAATAACATATTTTCTACATTAGTAAGCGGCAGTTAACGTCAATCGGATCAATCCCTTTTTACATTGAATTTATTTATAAATCCAGGATGGGATTGTTTGACGTCAACGTCAATCAATAATGGAGACGTTAGAAATTTCCTCAATTAGTATATTCAGGACAAAAGCATAGTTTTGCTGCTCGTGTTTTTAAATGTTATTCAATATTAGCTTTTGCCAGCGGCTTCTCCAGCGTAGATGTCAGAAATTATCCCATGAGAAATTACTACCGGAATAAAAGTATCCTATGTGTTAATCCAGGTCATAAACTATCTGTCTGACAAACATCCAAATCCGTTCGGCCGTTTTTGCGTGATTGAGTAACAAACATCCAAACATACAAATTTTAACATTTATGATGTTTTATTAGTAGGATTATGACTGAAATAAATATTTATTTATTTATTTTATTTTTAGGAAAACTTACAGCTAAACAGATACAGTAAGAAATAGCTTATACAAAATATGGCCAATTACAAGTTTCCACATATAGTATATAAGTCATTTACGAAACAGAAAGTTGATAATAGACCATAAATAACTCAAAACAGAAAAAATACTATTTATGCTCAAAGAAGCCATTAGCTAAAGTTTTCTTCAATTTAGCAAGACTAGTATTGAAGATGTCGATATCAGCTTCCTGGCAGGTTGCGTTGTACATACGACTCGCTCTCACCATGTACGAGTTCCGTCTGTATATAGTAGCTACCACTGGGGTGTGCAATAAATGAGGTCTACGCAAGAACACAGACGGCGCTCGCAGCCCGATTTTCTGTAACAACTCGGTAACACCAGTTGTTCCATTGGCTATCTTGAAAAGGAACACAAGATCTGAAATTTTTCGCCTTTTGTAAAGTGGATATGAATTTTTTTGCAACGGTAGGTATAATTAGTAGAAAACGTTTTAGACCGATATTGAATGTGCCTTAAAAACCTTTTCTGTATGCTCTCAATACGATTTATGTTGACATCATAATTGGGGTTCCAGACCTGAGAGGCATACTCCAGATGACTACGAACAAAGGAACAATATAACAATAAAGGTATAATATTTTAATAGTCTTTATATTTTTGAACTCCGAGGACACCCGGAGAATGAAACCAAGTGTTAGATGCTTTCTTGACTACATTGTATATGTGGGCGTCAAAAAGGAGCTTAGCGTCAAAGGTAACTCCCAGATCCCTGATAGTGTTGACTCTATTTAGTGCTGAACCTAAAAGCGTGTAATTATGGATGATCTGGATAGGTTTCCGTGTAAAAGAGCAAACATAACACTTGGAAACATTCAAATCCAACTTATTAACAATACAATAGCCTTGAAAATTATTAAGGTCTGTCTGCAATAGATGAGCATCTGCCACGGTATTTATTTGTCTCATTATCTTCATGTCATCAGCATATAGTAAGAATTTTGAATACCGGAATGAAGACGAGATGTCGTTGATAAAAATATTAAATAACAGTGGCCCCAGCAAGGATCCTTGGAGAACCCCTGAAGGGGCTGGGGACATAGGCTTAGAGCAGTATCCATTCAGAACTACAATCTGACATCTGTTCTCCACATAGGACTTGAACCACCGGTAAAGATCGCCCCTGATGCCCACCGATAAAAGGGTAAGGGATATATATTTGACGTTACCTTATATTCTGATTCAGTCTCCCTCACATCACATAATGAAAAGGTTTTGGAAACAGCTAACGATTCATCTTGATAAACCATTGACGCAAATGTCAAGTAATGACATACGATATTTGGTTCTGTTCCATTTATCTTGACGTTTCCCTTTGCCATGGAGGCTTTTATCAATGTTTTTTTTTTATTCAGGCTGGTCTCTTAGAGTAGGTATGTGGAAGATACTGTCGCGTTTCACTCCTACACATAGGTACATCATGTCTGTACACGTCTTGAATCTATAATCTAGTTTAAGTTTTAATACAGTGTTCTGCCTTTGTCAAAGGAACCTTTTGAAAACAGTTGTATAAAACTGCTTTTAAAATCAATGAATATTGGTCAAAGTCAAATCATTTATATCATAAAAGGCACTTTTGAAATTCGAACGTCAAAATTTGTATTTGGGGTTTTGATAAAAAAAACTTTGCAACACGTTTTTCCGTATTTTTGCTAAGTTTGTATGAAAATGAGTCATATTAATTTTTTTCAAGTTAAATCAATGATAATTTGTATTTGGGCTTTCGGTTAAAAAACATTAAACACATGTCTCAGGATTATCGAATATTCTTCAAAAAAGGGATAGAAAGTTTGTATGAAAAAGGCCGAAATTCGCTGGCAAAGTGATAATGTATGCTTAATTATGTTCAGTTCCTTATCACATTGATCACAATATTTTTGTAACATTAGAATCAACGTTTATTTTTCGCTTACCTACGTGCGTCCATGCACTTAACAACTGCTCTGCAACAAACAAACCTTGCACTATTTTAAAGGAGTGCTGGAGCGAAAGCTTTTAGTAATTTATTATGAGCTGCTGGTACATTTAACTGTTTTATTTTAGTCTTTACTGAACTAAACAACTAACATACAACATCATTCAACAGAAAGATTAATATAAGCTTGATGGTGATGAAGGCAATTAAATTATTCCTGTTATAACTGAGTTGAGAACAGATTGCGTTATTAAAGCTATATTAAAGGTGCTAAGAAAAGCATTAACACTTTCGTTGCCACACAGTTTGGTGAGATATAATCATATAACCCAAAGATTTCACCATTGAAACTGAACGCGATCATCATAATTATCTAAACTGCGTTCAAGAACTGTCAGTGTCGTGGAATATTGACACTGACAGCTCTCGAACGCATTTTAGATGTGCTGATCGCGTTCAGTTTTATTGTTGAAATAGGCACTCAGACGCTTCACTTTTTGTTCCTTTTTGCCTTAATTTCGACATCTTTCACTTGAAGTGAAACGTTTGAACAAAAAAATGAACCAAAATTGAAAAAAAGAACACATCATTGAACCAATCCAACAATGTTGAATTTCGGAATTCGTGACGCATCTTTCACTCGCCTATCGAAAGATCGAAAAATAAAAATAAAAGGAGGAGATGAACGTTCATTCCTTTATAATTTTGTCGGTGGCGATGGCGTGTGAACGTGGAATGAATGAAATAAAAAGAGGTGTCACACGAGTGAACCATTCACTCAAGTGAAGCGTCGAATATCGGCTTTAGCCATAGATACTATATTTCTATGGCTTTAGCTCTAAATGACAAAAAACCAAGACAGAGCGCTGCAAACAATACAGTAAAGCATGCCAAAACTACACCGCCGCTCTGTGCATACACGCTCACACGCACAAATTGACAACCTTTTACAATCAAACTACACCACACAAAGTGCACACATGTTTACGAAACCGGCTTCACTTCACTGATGACAGCGCTCTGTCTTGGTTTTTTATTTGGTCTGAGGAAAAGATAAACGATTTTTGTCATGAAGGAATTTTCATTCAACTAAAGACAGTAGCTAAATAAAGTGTGCGAATTTAATATTTAAGGCTTGTGCAGACCAGCGCGACTTGTCGCGCGACGCGACACGAACAATACAATTTCTAAGAAAACTTCACAGCATAACCGGTGTCGTGTCGCGCGACAAGAAGTCGCGCTGGTCTGCACATGCCTTTTATCAACAATGTTTGTATATACCTACATACGTTGAAAAAAAAAAAACAAAACAAACAGGGAGAGATTAAATTGCTTCCACGAATGTAACAGCTTCCCCATGTAAGGGACACGGTAATAACATTAATGTTTGACATTCATCTCGAGAATACCTGGGATTTCAGAGTGTAGAGGAACCTCTGGAATACCGCAAATGTTTGCTTGGTTTTGGACCAACTATGACAACTTTTTAAAAGTAGTTATGTTTCTAGTTGATGAAACTGGCTGGATATAATTTATGGAGCGGTGTACTAATGACAGTTTGGTGATTGTTATCAGTATTTTCTACGGGATATTTTCCGTAATAATAATTTTCAGCTTATGCAATTTTCCTTTGAAATGTACCAAATACCCATATTCAAAACAAGCTTCCTGTAAATGATTTAACAACGAGGTTAGGTTAGGTTAGAACGTCACGGATTCCCTTTTAATGTGACTATTACGTGCGAGAATTTCACTGAATAATTTACCAACGTCATATCCAAAGCTTGCACTCGAAATTCACTTCACACGAAATCAATTTAGACCAATAGCGAGCTATTAAGCGATCCGGCTATAGTCGCACTACTCTGTGAGTGCCAGGCAGTAATGAAATTAGCATAGCGCCCGTACATCATACGAGGGGGGGAGAAAGGGTGCGGTACACTAGCCACTACTTGTACTACCTAATTATTCTATAAGACCGGCTTTATTTTGAAAATGTGTTTGAGTTCTGTCGATAGAGTAGCTACACTAGCTACGAAGGATCATGCTAAAAGATGATGTTACTCCTCATTGTTATATTTAGAAAATGTAATTTATTGTTTTAATAATGGAATAGCAGTGTCTGCTCTGAATAATAAACACCTTTCCATGAATAGACTTCGAATAGAGATGCTGCACAGAATTCAAAGCACACCCGTTAGTTATGACGTAAAAACTGCATCAGAATTCATATTAGAAGCTTACGCATGATTACGCACCAGCTCTTACGTTTCTAAATAGCGGTGTAAAGTGCACATTATTGCACTTAATGATATTTTAACGTTTCTTGAGTCACACATAGAAGTCCCGTTTGTTCAATTTCGTTACCCGGCGACGACCAACCTAATGAGAATCTTGGGTGACTCATACATTCATTACTCACGCGAGTAGTACCGGCTGGTAGGTACTTGAGCTGCTAAATAGATTTAGTGGGTGCTTCAAATTATATCGGTTACCTAAGAATTCTTTGTAGGTGCTCACGTTACATAAGGTTTATAGCCGATTCTTGGATACGAGCATGAGCTTTGCCAACTTTTCTCATATTCTGGGACTATCTCTGAGAATCGGGAGCATTTTCGGCTGCAACGTTTTCGTTTGTTACGCTCGTCGCTTTAGTAATTTATCTTGAATCATAAGCATGTACATGCATGTGTGTAAGTGTGCATGTATGTTGTGTGTGTGTGTGTCTTTAATAAATTTAATGTGAAACTGATTGCTATTCGTGCCTCTTATGGAACAAGTTATTGAATCAATTAAATAGGCTTCGCTCATAGCAAACCATTCGTATATGTTAATTGATGTGTTGCACGTGCAGTAAATAAACAAAGACAAAATCTACTATGCATTTTACAGTCATGAACTCTGTATCTTGTATTATCAAGTCATGATAAAACTAATCGTTAATGATGCAATATTTTATCTTTAGAACCTATTTACATATATATTTCTAATTATGCAATAACTTATCGCTTATTCAATATGTTAAGCCGTTAAGTAAGATTTTGCAAAACAATCAACAATTTTATGTGCCGTGTCAAATTGTAGCCTATAGTCTGTTTTATGCAACACCTGTAACTCGAAGTACAATTACTTGCATTTGAATATGGAAAATGGATATGTGTCCCATAGACTAAACATTGTAGAATGGGATGAAGATGACTGGACTGATGGCATCATTATAGGAAAGTGAAACCAGAGTAAATAATAGCAATTACATATTTATTGGGAAGGCATCATACTACATTTGGTCACGTCAGCCTTTTAATGACGCCCGCCTCATAAATCATTCTTCCTCAAATATTAAAAACCCAACTACAAATTAAAAATCCGTAGTGACACGTAATATGTTCGATTCTATGAACACGTGTGACTCCAGATTTTTAATGTGTCTGTCTGTGATGTCTTGTTTATACCTTCTTAGACGGCAGTTCTTTCGTATTTTTATTTAAATAATTTTGGGGTTATATATAATATATATATATTTCTGAAATGTGCTAATTAAGCCCTTTCATTTGATACCCAACTCGGCATAATTTATAATAATTTGTTTTTACTTCATCACTTTATGTCCTCTAGAGGGCGCCTTGGTGAATTAAACGTGACGTCACATAGTGTATAACCAGCGGACGACCAAGACGCTTCCAACGATACCTCATTTGTCAAACTATGATCAGTAGTTTAGAAGTTATGAGGTAACAGATGAACATACATACATACCGGTCAAAATCATAACCCTCGTTTTTGCTTCGTAAAAAACTAATAACGTATCTGTCTATATTTCTGTTAATTCTTCATCCAGGAATGTTCTTTGGCTACTAGTACCAGAACCTTTCATCAATTTCCTCCAATCGAAATCGCAGCGGTATCTAGCGGTTCTTATCACCAGACGGTGTAATCACTGGCTGCAACGTATCATTATCTCTTCCACAGTTAGTTTGTGCACCGAATAAAGATACCATTAGATAATACCATGTAAGCTTACCCGGCAACTTTAACGTTGATTTACTTTGTACTTACTCTAGTTTCACCTCGTAAAGATAACGCTGGTTGTAGTAAAAAAAACAGTTAATTTTGTTGATACTCAGTAAAGTAGTAACATTAGTAACAACCTCTTTGTACGGAGGAAATAAAAAATTAAAAAACCGAACATTAACAGCTGTGATTGACGTCCACGCAACATATCGTTAGGCTCTTTCCGATATTTGTAATGAAAAAATTAAAAAAACTAAACACAAATAGCCATATTTCAATGATTTTCCGCCAAATTAACCTCGACTCTAAACATAACATGAGTTTACAGCATTATCATAAACATGAAGTAGTATGATACTGTATCCGAAATTCCGAATAAACAAAATATGTCTGCGAAGGACGTTGACCTCACGCATTGCATGTTGCATGTGTTCTCATACCAATACAACTCACTTGTATAGTGAGTTTGTTTGTTTGTTACGCTTTCACGCTAAAACGGCTGAACGGATTTGGATGAAGTTTGGCAAATGGGTAGACCATGACCTGGGTTAGGACATAGGATACGTTTTATCCCGATATTCCCACGGGATCGAGAGTTATGGCGGGTGAAACCGCGGGACGCGAGTAGTATTATAATAAAATTAAATAGAATAGGAATTCCTGAATGCATACAGCGTCAGTTCATTGACTTACAAAGAAATATAATGGGGTCATACAAGGACTTATTGACTCTATTATATTCGATAAGTCTCGGTATTGTGTATCATCGAGCCACAGGAAACTAACATGATTCTTTAGGTATTTATATTATTGTATTGTATAATTTTATGTACCGGGAGGTGAGGTAACCACGGACTCCCGAGAACAAAACTCAATCTTTTCCTGCTTTAAAATGGAGCGCGATTATTTTAATTAACTAATAGTTAAAATACCGCTACCGAAACTGATTCACGGAATACGGCAAACAGAGTTCTAGGATTCAAGATAAAGTAAACATATTGACGTAAATAATCGTACATTAGTCCGTCTTGGAAATAAAAGAGCAAAGATCGTTTGAGTCAGCTGTGCCTACAAAACATGCAATGGTAGCAATGCGTCATCCGGTCTGACTGTTACCCTGTTTTATGTTATAAGGAAGTATAACAATGTATCGTACTTCGGTGTAGAAAATAAATGAGTTCAACCACTCGTAGTATCGTATCTACGGTTTGTGATTCCCCAAAGAGGACAAGGATTATTACAATTTTTCCCCAATACTGTGTTTCAATTTCCATTTGGTATAAATTAATCATCAAGGTCCCTGATTTAGGAAACCGTACAATATCTGTACTTATTACAATGAAATACAAATGGTTAGTGACGTCACTGAAGTTCGACAAAACAAAACTAAAGTACGTAAAGCCTATTCAAATCCTTAATTCCAATTGACGTTATTTCCACTTAAACAAACATCAACTTTATGAAAGTGTAAATATAGTTGATTTTAGACTAATTAGTACTGTTTAAAAAAGAAAAGAAGTTGTAGCGCAAACTGAACCGTATGTATAGGCATTACAGTTGTTTTTCTTAAAACTCGTGTTTGTTTACATGTTTGGCAAATAAATTGCGAACGCAGATTACCATTATCCGTGACTTAGCATTTAGATTTCAACCTTGTTTTGGTCCGTCTGAATCACTTCCTTAAGATAACTTACTACAATTCCGGTACTGCTAAACTAAATCAACGATGTTGTAAGACATTTCAAGCAGACGGCTCTAGGCTTACGCCTAGAGCCATCTGCTTGAAATGTTCAAACCACAACAATAAAGATAAGAGCACAAGTTTGTTAGAAACAAACATAAACTTTGAAAGTAACAAAAACTTGAGCATCTGAAACCGCAAGACGTGAGATTAGTCAAAACACGATGTTGATGTTATCACAACAATGCCTGGAAGCGATTAAACACTTGTCTCAACGAACCACCTTACTAGGAAAACATTGAGAAACAAAACTGAAGGCTATCTTAACGTCATCGTACCCGAAAACGTTTAAATTATTTCATAAACTTCCGTTTGGGGATTCTTGGTCTCGTCATTAGTGTTAAATTAAGCTAAGGTTGTTTTAAAAGTAGATGTTGATGGTTATGAGAGTTCTATTTCTCACTATTCAAGAGAACCTAGTCTATTTATACTTCATAGATAAACTATCAAGTCTTACTAGCGCTTCGCTCGCTGCTTTGCCCGCGTATAAAGCAGACTTTCTCATACAATATTTTTTTCATATTTGACACTCAGCCATAATTGTAGCTTCCCCATTAGTGAAAGAATTTTCGGACGCAATTAGGTTGCTCCTAATTGCGTAATACACAATAAATCGCAATCTGAATCATTCATAAAACAGATTGCTAATCCAATGCTTCATAAGTTCAAAAAAAAATCTGTTCAACAACGTAAATAACGTAATGAATGTTGTTGAACTG
The DNA here is from genome assembly GCA_947364205.1 of Agrochola lota. NCBI lineage: Eukaryota > Metazoa > Arthropoda > Insecta > Lepidoptera > Noctuidae > Agrochola > Agrochola lota. Next base: position 6,031,147 of record OX376223.1, on the reverse strand, counting down.
TCAAGAAACATTAGTCTTTATCATTTACGAAAATGTGTTACAAAAAGATTACCCCCTCCATACAAAATCACAAAATCCTCTCTATAATATTAGTGTAGAAATATAAAAGTATCTATTTCTTCAAACTCATTTACATTTACAGTCACTTTATCGTGAGTGAAAACATGGCAACTTGAAATGATTCCAGTCTAGACAGATAAAACTTATTTCATCTCGGTCGAGTATTACGATGAATGACTCCATGTATTTATCCAGCCATAAGTCGTCAGTTACTCCGTCTATTTATAGAGGTCGGATAACTCTCCCGCGGTGTTGTGATTTCGCGACAGCCCTACGCTTCAACTTCAGTAACTCGGCCTCGTTTCATTGAAAAAACTCATATTTTTTCGTCTAGAAAATATTCTTAAAATTTTCCGTGTTATAGGAAATTGTGTCAAGTTTTGGCGGCTCCTTCCTTGCCTTTGAGCGCCGCTGCATTATTTGTTAAAATTAACGACGAACCTCGGTCTGCTGCACGTAATTACTTTCCATGAGGTTTTCAAAATGACTGACTAACTGAATATTAAGCAGTTGAACTGCTAGCTGTTATTTCATACGGAAACACAATAACCCCTGGGTGATTTAACGCGATAATTAAGCGAGTTCCACACATGGTTAGCTTGTCACCGGCTGTAGTGTAACACGTGTTTTAAACGATTCATGACGTTATCTGTGGACCAACCACTCCTTTGAGAAATAATAACTGAGCCAAGCCAAAAGTGTGGGACAGACTCGAACTTACTCTTGTTGCTGAAATAATAATGACTAGATACGGAAATACTAAAGAATGAAGCTCAATGTAATATAACCATTTAAAGATAACGTACAGTTTATGTTTACAAATAAATCAACCCTGGAGAGGCTGGTGACCGGAAATATTTATACGATTGTTACTTCGCACCAATTTAGAGAAAATACTCGAGGCGAGAATACAAACATCAATATTTGGACGGACGACGACGTCCCACGGTCTTTATTACGAGAAAAAATGTACGAAATAAATCTTGGTTGGCCAAACACTTCTATTTACCCAATATATCGTGGCATTCGTGGCTAAGTAATAACGGCCGCATTGTCGATCAATCAGGTTAAGTTACGCTTGCCGCGATCAGTCTATGGGTGGGACCAACTTTACCGAGACCCCTCCGTGCATCGTTAGGCGTTGATCTCTGTTGTCATTCTTGTATCTTTCACAGTCATTACATTACGTGTCGTCAGAAGTCCGCAAGTCTGACAACCAGTCTTACCAATGAGTATCGTATTACCCAGTAACTGGGTTGTGGAGGTCAGATAGATAGGCAGTGGCTCCATGGAAACTACTACTACTGGTATTCAGCTGCGTCCGGTTAGACTGGAAGCCGACTCCAACGTAGTTGGGAAAAGGCTAGTCAAATGACGTTTGCTTTATTGACCTCCGCTGACTCATCGATGATTAATTGATTAGTCAGTCATGAAGCGATATTATCGAATCGTTATGCGAAATTGACGCATCAGTTTAATTTGTTTGATATCGAAGTGGCATGTTCTTTGTGACGTTTTGGGGCTATTCCATGTGTTTTCAGTTTTGTTGATTTAATTAAATCCTTTCAGAAAGTGTTGGCTTTTTTTTACAGTTATGATGTAAACGTGTTATTTCGGTGATTGTTTTGCCATAATTACTCAAAACTCTGAACATAGCTTTGAATTGATAATTTGAAGGCTGCCAAGACTGCCGCACGCATAGCATGACAACCATAGACACAGGTTTTCTACGGGTTTTGTCGACGGAAGAATAGACATGATGACAGATTGTGATTGTTTATCTGTCATTTTGTCTATTCTTCCGTAGACAAAACCCATTTCTATTGTGGTCATGCTAAGCATGCTGATTGCAAGATTATTTCTTAATTGATTGATGTTTTAATTCGTCTATTAAGTTATCGAGTATCTAACTGAAATCTTAAATACAGCAGTTGATCGGTAGCCTCGCCTTTAATTTGAGAGTGAAGAGTTAGACCAACTAGGGTAATATCTTATCGTTTTATTTAGTGAGTGTGGGCCGCAGTGCCCGCAGTGGCACAGAATAGATAGTGGATAGGACTTTGCCCAAGTGAAACCCTGTCATTCCGTAACTGTTTGCTATAAATCAATGGTGGGGCAAGTCTACCCATTGATTCACGATAACGTCTATCAAACACTGATAAAAGTCTTCTAGGAAAACATAATAAAATATATCATTCTGATTGCTGTCATGATATTTAATGAGTCATACGGATAATATACTAGTTTGATTTGTTTTTGTTCCTATTCGTCGGTGACTAACAATCTCAGGTCATATGTTCCCATGTTCAATATTTCCTCGAGCAGGCTGTTATGCAACGTGATTCACAATGAAGAGCGATCGTTGTAGAGATGCGTACGCGCCGGGTCGAGGGTTATGGGCGGTCAGTCGACGATCTTTCCTTCTTTATATTCGTTAGGGTTCGCACTGGTGTTACGCTACAGTGAGCGATTCATATTTAATTTCGTATTTTGTTGATGTAGTTTTGTGATACGGTGCGAAAATCAGTAATTACTTTCTACAAATCATTAGCTATAACAAAAAACAGAATCAATCATATGACGCATTGACATACATTGTATTTGGAAATCATTAACATTCTAGACGAGATTTGTAATTGTAATTAGTGTGATAGATGCTTTTCTATGTAGAAATACAAATCCATCTATTAAACAACATTCTGCATATTAAAATAAAAACGAGTTTATCGACATCGACATTCCCTCGCCAGGAATATCTGACAGGATGTCGTACTCGACACGATACGAGGGCAGAATATTAGCGATCGTTATAACACGGCCAATTTATGTTGTGCACTTGTGACCTCTAGACATGGCCGGGAATAGAGGACAGCGTTGTGTTGTTTTAAACACAGGATTTATATGCATGCTCGGAGGTTAGAAATACTCGTAGGTGGCGAAAATAGTGTTGGCTATTTATAACGGCATTACAGCAGATACAATGTGTATGGTATCTTTAATCAGAATTCTGATAACATGATTTTGTAATGTTTTTTTCCTACATGCGAGCTAATGAATCTGTTGTTTGTTTTTGTTTACTTTTGTTAGCGTTAGTTTGTCTAAAAAATGGTTGCACAACACGCGTAAAATGCGGTGACGTGTATATTTTTCTAAAGCTGTAAATGCTAAAAGCTGTAGATACTGCAACTTCTGTTTTTAATCAATAAAGCTGCAAGTCTTAGAAATGGGTCGGGATTCATAAATTCTGCATTAAGAGGCCTATATTTTTTGCTTTTTTTGCCGTGGCAAGCATGTGCTGTCCACTTAACTTGTCACATCCTTCATCCTTGGCATGCAAGAACGTGCTCAAGTGTTGTTTTTTCTTTGGGTCAGTGTAATGCTATACTTTATTAATTAAAAAAAAAAAAAAACACTGGCAGTTTACCAGACAGCTCACTGATTTGAAATGGTAAAGGCTTGTGCAGACCAGCGCGACACTGGTTATTGTTATACTGTGAAGTTTTCTTAGAAATTGTATTGTTCGTGTCGCGCGGGTCTGCACAAGCTTTTATGCGGACTTAAAATTCTACGTTCCATAATTGAAAATACTTACTTACTTACATTTTTCGCTGATTTGTAAAACAGCATGATTTAAAATGAGGTTGCAATTTCCGTAGAAAAAAGTTTTGTTGGTTTTTGTTCCTCCTCATAATCTCATCCTATTTGCGAGATTTATGGATGACGGTTTCCTAGTGTCAACCTACACAGGGTAATGTTTAATGTTTCTCCGTTCTTTGTCCACAGAGCCGTCGGTAAAACATGTCTGCTCATCAGTTACACCACAAATGCCTTCCCAGGAGAGTACATACCTACAGTGTAAGTACCTATAAGGAATTGTTGAATTTTAAACAGAAACGTTGAATACTAGCAAAGTTATGCGCAGCTTACCAAAGTTTACCGAAATCAAACAAAATGTAACAAGCTGGTATTATATGAGATCCATTGTAGTTGTTTGACCTATTTCGTAGTAGAATCCAGAGAGACCTTCATCATAATGTTTTAATTTGTTAAACAACGTTCAATCTATCTGGTTGTTCGTTTAAGGTTCCGCTAACTGGCGCGAAGCGACTCTAATAAAACAATTCCTAAGAAAACTTCACGGTAGAACAATAACCGGTGTCGCATCGCGCCTGTATGTCTAAGCTCCAATTAATTGATTTCATTGCTGCATATAATTAAAATTTATTATTGAAACATTATAAACATTCAGCTGCGAAACCAACACGACTTCTTTTTTTTGCCAGAAAAATTTTCATGGTCGACTAACTGCCCAAAACAGGATAGATGATGCAAAAGCCTTCAATAATCAAGATCATCTCAAGTGATCTTCAACAACATTATTAAAATCTCCATCTATAACAAGAACCTTCAAACATCCTCAGATTCGACAACTACTCGGCGAATGTGATGGTGGACGGCAAACCCATAAACCTGGGCCTATGGGATACGGCAGGTCAGGAGGACTACGACCGGCTGCGACCGCTCTCCTACCCACAAACCGATGTCTTCCTCATATGCTTCTCGCTCGTCAACCCAGCCTCGTTCGAAAACGTCCGGGCTAAGGTGGGTCCTTCAATCTTATGATATTCCATACTTCTTTCAATAGAATCAGCGGGGTAATTACGTATCACACTTGCAATTAGGGTTGCCAACCATACTGTCAAAAACAGTATTATACTGTTCAACAAAAATAAAGTAGGTACCTAAAACCAAAGACAGCAACTTCCGAAATTAAAGTTACCTATTTTTCACTTTGTAGTGTTTTTTTTGAAGACGCTTGTGTATTTTGCGAGGTACCTACTTGTTTATTTTTCCGAAATACTGTTTATTTTCCTACTTTGACCATAATACACTTCATTTCTTGTACAAAAAGTTGGCAAGCCTACTTGCAATACCAATGTTATTTATTTTGACAGTTCAACAACATCAGTAATCAATATTCATTGCGTTATTTACGTTTTAGAGAAGATGATTTTTTTTAACATATGAAGCGATGGATAGAGAATTTCCTTTGGACTGTAGTCTCTGATTGAAAGTGAGTTCCGCAAATGTTGTGATGGTCTTTGGTCCACCTGGAGCTTTGTGGAACGGTAGTAGACTAGGACCACGGGTGTCCATTTCTATTCATAATAATTATTATTGGCAGCTGTCACAGGTGTTGAGCCTAACCACGACAAGGATGGAAATAAAATAAAAAAACGAGCGAGCCTTACAGTAGTCGCATATGATGTGACATATGACATCTCAACAGTACCAACCTCTCGGAAAATGGGTTGGTATCATATGACGGCCAACTCTAGCACCGCGCGCGCTCAATGGTCAAATCAAATAGCGCGCGCTTCCCAGCGTTCCTGTTACACACTTCCGTCCCTTTTCACGAAATCACTCCCACATATTTCAGGAAAGCAAGAGGAAAGATGTTGCGCATCAAAAATTTGTTGTAGCATTTACTTAAGATCTTGTTCTACATAATGGTATAAACATACTGTAATTTCCCAGAAACAGCCGGTGCTAGATCAGGAATATTACAGTTTCTGAGAAACAGCCTCAGACAAGGGAAACTTTATGACCGTACCAGCCTGCGCAGTGGCACTTTATCACGACAAAACGTGCTGAAATAGCAAGTCGTCAAATCTTCGTTCCGACTGATAACAGAGCATAATATTGTAAAGTTGCACATGTGCCCTTGCGACTGTTCTTTGTTCGCTGCTTTGTGCTGGTCACCAATTAGTTATTTCTATGGAATTATATAAATCATGTAATCAGGAAGTCCAACTTAACGGAGAATGAAAATCTTGCCATATAACGTTGTGTTGTAAATTACTAGAAGTTAATTTTAGGTAGTTTGTAGGTAAATTTTTTACCCTGCCCTAGCGCAGATAGCTAGATGAATATACACTCAAAATAGTTTATTGCGACTTCGAAGAGACTGTCGGTTTACGGATGTTATAGCCGACAGTCGTTATAACCAAACACTATGTTAAATAAACAGAAATGCTGGGACCTCAATATTTTATCGTTATAAACGGTTTTGACTGTAATGGCTCATGAAAGATTAGACAGCAACATATCAATAATTAACAAATTTTCAGGGGTTGGTTAGGATTTTGCACTGAAAAATAACTAAGAAAAATAACACAATTAAAACGATGCTTTATTTATTCCAACAAACCAAACCAAATGTATATTGCATTCTTACCAATTTGACAGCAACTGTCACGCGCAAAAAGAACAAATGAATACTTAAAAGAAACGTAAATACGTCAAAAGAGGTTCCCTTATTGAAGTTTAAATCTCAACAAATAATATCCGTCAACCGTGGAAGGGTCTTTCTTCAGCAGAGGAACAGTCTGGACTGATATTTTAATAAGAACTAGGAACACCACGGGTACCAGAGCACATGCGTCTGAGTTTTTTTTTCTGTTGTAGATTGTAGTGTCTTATCGCCTGTAGCGTCGATTATGCATGTGGGTAGATTAAAATGTAACTGATGTTCATTTTACTTGGAGTACTTTACATCGTCATATTACAAAAACAAAACCCTAATGAATTATACAATCAAACCTTCCTCATAAATCACTCCGTCCATTGGTGAAAACCGTATGAAAATCCGTTCGGTAGTTTTTGAGTTTATCTCGTTCAGACAGACAGACAAACAGACGCGACGGGGGACTTTGTTTTATAATATGTAGTGATAATGAAATATCGTTGTAGGTACTTACTTCTTAGTAATCGTGGTGGTGCTGGTGAGCTATGTCGAGCTGTTGAGGCCTTGTTAAAATGGAGGTTTTACGTGGTTCCAGAGTAAATAAGGAACCCTTATAGTTTCGCCATGTCCGCCTGTCTGTCTGTCCGCGGCTTAGCTCAGAGACTTTTAGTATTAGAAAGCTGTAATTTGGCATGGATATACATATATTATAATCATGCAGACAAATTGGTAAAATAATAATTATCAAGATTTTTTTTATTTTTTAGGGTACCTCCCCAACACGTAAAGTGGCAATGTTTTTTTTTTCTTGTTTATGCCATGGTGTGGTGTCGTTGGAAAGGTCGTTTAAAAATATTGTGGGTGTGTCAAAATTAATTTTCAATTCAGGAATCCGTTTGCGAAATATTAAGCTTTAAAGTGCAAATTTTTGTTAGAGTCAAGTGTGTGTGTCCCTGCCAGTGACAAATTTCACAGCAATTGTATATATAACGAAGTTAAAAGGAATACTATCACAGCTAAGTAGGATTTACAGGTTAACGAGTAATAATCGACCAACTTAAATTTGCAGTTTGAAACACATGATCTCCCATACATTCCGTATGGGAGAACATGTTTTACAACTACAATGTTAAGTTTGTTCTTGGGATAAATTGATCCCAACTACCCTTCATTGTGCGTGGCCCGACACTCACTTGGCCGGTTTTTTTTTTCTATTACTAATCTTGTGTTCTGCATCTTCCAGTGGTTCCCCGAGGTGAGGCATCACTGCCCGTCCACGCCCATCATCCTGGTCGGCACCAAGCTCGACCTGCGCGAAGACAAGGACACCATTGAGAAGCTGAAGGACAAGAAACTCGCGCCCATAACTTACACACAGGTACACTATTACATTTGACCTTTAACTCTCTGGCTGCCCTTGTCATTTGTTACTTGTGTTCGGCATAATATGTTTTTCTCTTCTTTTTTTCGTCAGCCGTCACCGCATCATTCACTCAACATTTATATTAATCACTCTTTGTTACACATGTGTTTCGTCACTCCTCTTCACATGCTAATACCAAGACAAACGGTTCTTTTGTACCTATTCTCCAACTGGCGCCACTTTCAAAGTTCCTCTAACATACTCATATACAGGATGGCAGGGACATCGACGCGAAAACTGTTGCCATGGATTCAGTGAAACAAAAAAGATCTGCTGTTCCATACATTTTGACCGCGTTTTCTATGAAACAGCAGATTTTTTTTTAATACCGACAAAAAAATTCTGCGTATTTGAGAATCATGTACTGAATCCATGGTAACAGTTTTCGTGTCGATGTCCCTCCCTGCTATGTCCATGCCACCTGTATACACATACATCCTTACATACTCCGTGTGCTTCGTTTATGTTCATATATCACACAATCTTAATCATAACTTATTTGATGTATTCACTCCAAAAAATCCATCTCAACATTCTCATCTCCACATGCAATCTTCTTTGCTTAGCACATTATGACATTCACAGCCTAGTGGCTGTAGAAAACTGTTTATTGACCAACATTGTATTTCAATCATAAAAGTACCTACTGTCATAAAATCAGCCCTAATTAGGTACTCGATCAAACCTAAACAAATGAATAAATGACTTATGACTAATAAAATGACTTATGACTAATAAAATTAACTGTAAAATAAAATTGTATAATACCTTACCTAACACCTATAATAGGGACAATACCTGGGTAAAAAAAAAAAAAAACTAATTGGTCCGTCAGTCAGATAATACAAAAATATTAGACACGTATTTTTTTGCTTTATCATAATTATTAATAAAAAAATACTTAGATAAAACGCATTTTATGTTGGGGAGTGGAGGTCAATACGTCACTAGTATGTATAAAATCTACATACTCGTGACGTCATGGCACATTTTACCTTAGATTGCGTAAAAAATGAAATGTAGTGATGGCCCAGTGGTTAAGGCCTCGCCTCTCATGCACGAGGTTGTGGGTTCAAATCCGGGCAAGTACCAATGTGACTTTTTCAATTTATTTGTACTTTCTGAGTTTATCTTGGACATTACTGACATCGGTGAAGGAAAACATCGTCAGGAAACCTGGACTTATATATAGTTAATATAAGTCTGATATCACCAACACGTCTTGAGCAAGCGTGGTGATCAATGCTCGTGCCTTCTCTGTATGAGAAGAGGCCTTTGCCCTGCAGTGGGACAGTAACAGGCTGGTATTATGTTTTTTTTATTTTTTTTTACGTAAAAAAAGAAAAAATACGTGTCCAATATTTTTTAATAATCTCAAAGACGGACTAAAAAAAAAATTGTCATCATCCCTATTGAAAACAATGTAAACAGAAACCTCAGGTCGGCAATATGTGCTCGACACTTGATGTATTTTCGCCTTAGTTATATCCGAGATGGAAAGTGGCGTCGCCTGTCGCCGGCAGGATATTACAAATGTTCGCCTATGTGTTGCGAATATTATGGTGTTCCTTCTTATGCAGGTGGAAAATGTAACCTATTTGAAAAGGAATATGGTTGAAAAATTTCGGTATTCCAGAGTAGTCAAGTTTATTTTATAGCTTTCTTAAAAAAAAAATTGTGACATGTAGTCACAATTTTTTTTGTCAACGTTGCCCAAAACGGAGTGTAATGTTTTCAGGGTTCATGTATGTATGTGAGTTTCTTTGTTCCACTATAAGTTTTATATGCCTGAACAGATTTGAGTATCGTTAGAATACTTACATCATCCCGAGTGACATAGGCTATAAATTATAATAAATTTTATTGAGAAAAAAAAAACAAGATAGCACCGTTTCCAAATGTGAAAACAAAAATCTTCAATTATTACATTATAGGTATCCAATTCAAGGCCTTGATGAGCACATTCTAAAAGTATACTGGGTGGATTTTTGAGATGGGGCAATAAGGGCAAGTACCTTAACCGTTGTCGCTAGAAGTAAACAGTCTTAAGAGACTGTCCTTAACTTTTTAAATAGGTTCATTCAAATAAATAATATTAGATGAATGCGCAATATTAATAATTGGGTGTTTATCAAGTACGAATACATCAATATAAAAAATATGAAAGTACTTGTACTTTAACAAATGAGTTTTATTTTAATACGCGCTAGCCAAATGTTTAAAACTTCTGACGAGCGCAAGTTCAGAATAGCGGTCACCGTACTGCTAGAAGGACCTGGCAAAATTTCATACAAACTCACGGAAGTCTTCCGGCAGGACGCAAACCCGTCCTTCTGGACCTTCCGGAGCTTCCAGCAGGACAGGTCATCGGGCGATCTATAATTAAATGAATCGAGGATACTTATATGATAAACACTCGACACCCATCTACTGTCGACTATCGCCTATCAGTTTACTAATACATGTATGTCGTGTTCCAGGGCCTCGGCATGTCTAAAGAGATCAGCGCGGTGAAGTACCTGGAATGTTCGGCGCTCACACAGAAGGGTCTGAAGACGGTGTTCGACGAAGCCATCCGCGCCGTGCTGTGTCCCGTGCAGCCCATCAAAAAGAAGCATAGGTGTAGAATGCTCTAAGGATTGTATAGCACTGTCAGATAAGGTATGCTCATTTTTAAGATCGTTGGAGCGTCGATTGCCACCTTGCCGAAATTAAAAACATACTAATTGGGTTTCATTAGTCGACACTTGAAATTATAAACATAACATTACCCAGTGCAGTGTTAACGGCCGCAACTTACGAGTTGTAAGCCGTAAGTTCGAACCCAGACAGGCGCTTTACTTTGTATTTATTATTTCATCACCATTGCTCTCAAAACGGTGAAGGAAAACATCGTGAGGAAACCGGCATGTCTTAGAACCAAAACTTCGAAGACTTATGACATCTACCAACTCGCACTGGGCCCGCGTGGTGGATTACGCCCACTCCCGCCCACCGAGAGGAGGCCTGTGTCCCAACCATAGATATAAGAAAGAAGGAGATATGCCCGGTAGTTGAAAATGTATTGAAACCCAATGTCTTCACTAGATCCCCTAACCTTGCCACAACTACACATGCAGATCAGTAAACTCAATAAATACGAGGTCGCGCTCACACTTGCAATTTATAAATCAGAACGTACTACACAATCAATTATAAACCTTATCCCATAAAACTCAGTGTGCATTTACCATGTACTGTACAACTTTTTCACACGAAAACATCGATCGCTATCGTTGTGCTGTGCAAAAGCCATTTTTATTACATATACGCTAGTGATTGACTAAATCGGAAAGTTATCGATTTTCCCATTTATTATTGTAAATATCAACATTTTTGGGAACTCTGAAAAAAAAAAAAAAAAAAAGGTTTACATACAATAAGATTAAAAATAAAATTCTGTTATTAAAAAATTTCAACATTATGAGAAAATCTAAATGAGTATAAAACAAGATTTCCACATCGGTCTTCCAATCAGGCTATAACTTGACTTAAGTTTAAATCAGGCTATAAATTGAAGAATAAACTATAATAGTAATATAAATTCATACGACAATTGACATTGTTGTCGATAGCCTACGTTAGTGGATCTGCACAACCACATCACTAACTCGTCGCAAGACACAGCGGCTGTACCACACGATGCAACCGCTTAAAGAAAATATCGTTTTGTGATTTTTACATTGCTTTTCCAGTCACTTAGCAAGATACTTAGGTAGTGGTAAAGAAGCAATGTATTTACTGCAATAATAATACAGTCACTTTGGTATATAAAAACTAAAATAACGTAGTAAAGGCAAAAAATATTTGTTGTTTTTCATGATTTGCAACACAAATATAGTAAAATACTTGTGCTGATATGCAATAAGTGGTTCTATGATTTATAAAGTTTCTAGTTTGGCGTTTGCTTTTTACAGGAAACCACTGAACAACACGGTATTCTTAAATGTTATCACGATCGCGTTCGAAAGCGCACTAGTTAGCAGAGACGGCCATTTGCCTGAGGCATGATCATTATGAGCATTACGCGCGGACACAGGCACGCCCCCGTGATTGAGTTGAGAGTTGCCTAAAATTACCGAAAGGTGTACGCAAAGATGCATAGAACATTCCTTTTTTAAATCCATTCATAAGTCAGTTCAGTTCTCCATTTATAAGTCCTATGTAAAGTACAAAAGAAAGAATTTTATTGGACGACACAGAATTAACATAAAATAAATGCTTAGAAATTCTAATAGCATAGGATCCGCAGAGCAACGACCTTCATCCATCTGAATGAAAAGTATTTTAAATCTTTAGTATGCTAGAAAATATATCGTGAGTGGGCTGGCTAAGAAAATTCCTGGCCAGTATGTGATTAATAAAAAAAAAAAAATTGAATAATAAATAATATGACTTTTTTTTATCGTCCTCTGCAGATCTTAGACCATAAGCGCTGCTGAAAACCAAGAGGACAGCAATAAGTGCTGTTACTGTAGTACAATTTTTTTTTTAGATTTTTTTTTATACAATATTTGTAACTAGCTTCCGCCAGCGGTTTTTGTATGTTACGCTTTCATGCTAAAACGACTGAACGGATTTAGATGAAATTTGGCACATGGGTTGACCATGACCTGGGTTAGGACATATGATACTTTTTATCCCGATATTCCCACGGGATCGAGACTTATGCGGGTGAAACCGCGGGGCGGGGCTGGTCATCGTCCTCATCCATCAATTAGCTCATACATAACGAACTATTGAACCGTGAAAGGCCTTCATTTTGTACAGTAAATGAACACTTCCTATTTTTTACAGTGGTGCATTTATTAACCTATCTTTAAAATTATTATTATCTGTCGAAAGAGACTGGATCCTGCGACACAGGGTATCCTAGTGCGGGATCCAGTGTCATACCTAAATATTGTAACACTTGTTTGTTTATGAATCAATAAACTTTTTATTATTTATTATTATTGTTTTTGTTTACAGATAGCGTAGTTCAGACGTCGATGCCAGTGTATACAGCATAGCTTACAATAGAGCGCACCAACATCAGTATAAATGTGCATTAAACACGAGCGCTGTAACTGAATGGACTGCAATAAAAAATACATAGATGTTAATTTTTACTGTTAAAGTACGCATTATTAATTAATATGTAACGTGGGTTGGTGTGAGTGAAGTCCGTTTAATGTATAACGCTTTTTTATATCGACCGGATATTCTCGTCACTGGCAGTTTGTAGAGGCTGCACAAAGGATGACCTTTGCCTAATGCGTTGCAGAACTTTGTCTATGGATGTCACTGGATTCTTTATTCAAATGTTGTCGTAGTTTCATTGTTTGTATGTCGTGAAACTGTCTTTATACTTGTGAAATTCTACCTCTAGCCAATAATTCATGATATTTGTACATTATTTCGCATTGTAGTCATACCACCGCCTGTCAGTGACTGCTAGGTAACTATCCGAGTATAACTCATATTTGGGTGCTTCATCTTAACTTGACCGTCGCTATTGTGAAAATGTAATTACATTCCTGCATCTTTGATAATTTCGGGTACAAATTTGTTTAAACTTACTTCACCGTCATTTCTAAACGGTTGTTTAAAAAAAATGGAATTGTTGAAATTTGTGTTTGCCAGAGATTATATTTTTCGATTTATTATTGCTTTTTATTTGTTTCTACATTGTTGTGTATATCAATGTTTACGGTCGACTCAAACTGGTATACATTTTCGTCCTTATTTCAAATGTGTTAAGGTTCAAATTGTGTACGAGTTACATTGTCGACTAGGACTAGTGGCGTAATAAGTACAGCATTCGTTCTTAAGAAAATGGTTAATCATTAAAGTTTCGTATTCATTGTATATTTAATTAATTAAAAGGTTATAATATGTACCTATGTATGATGTAAACTGTATTTTGTTTTAATACGCTACCACAGATGAATACAGATCCGCATTTTAAGTATGAAGCTACAAGTAAGCGGCGGGCTCGACTATCGGGCCAATTCAGTGAGCGTAACTTAGTCAGAAGATCTAAGAGTTGAAGTATCGCTTCTATGTGACTGTAGTAATTAGTGCTGTGCGACCTGAATTGCCCTTTAATGTGTCGTAGAAAGAGTCGATTTTTATTTAAATGATTTTGCGGAGTCAAACATCTGTATTCATCTGTTACGCTACGCAGATTCCAGGATAAATTGACTTCGATGTGATTTGTAGGTTAAAATATCTTAAATAAGAACTCACTGTACTGTACAAAACTTAAAACCCAAGCACATAAACCTGCATTTACTAATTCATTCGTAACATTTAATAATTTCAAGTAAGTCATGCTGAAGTCGACTTTGATTGGATTCAGATACTAAATGAAAAGTCATTTAGTCAATAATATGCCATTTCATAAGGAAATAGCCGTTGCATTTATCAATCTGTGTGAACATTGTATTTTGAATCGTATGCCGCCGCCACACGTAGCATAATGCAATGACTATATTTCATTATTGCGTATTATTTCTCTAAATCGGCTAAAAGCTTAAGAGTATAAGCGCCCGCGTGAATGGTCAATACTTAGATACATATCGTTGGTAAAGTGTAGCTATGCTATCGTGGCGTTTTTGTAATACTAGTAGCGATAGATTTGCGATTTTGAACCTAATTTCTATATATCTAGAGTCAATTTTACCATATTGACATGTGAGCATAGCTTTTAGTGGCTCGTGCAAAACTTAAAGTATTTCTTCAAATTTGGAATCGCAGAACTATGGCCGCTAGAGCAGTTTTCAATAAGCAACAAGATTGTATCGCAAACGTTTAGTCTTCTACGGCTAATGTGACATCCGCACAACTACTTTTAGCATTAACCGACCGAATTGCGATGGACAGCATTCTGTTCTACAACGTCTGGCTCGCCGACCATCTCGATTCGGTCGCATTACTGTCACGGGAGGCATTTTTCGCTAAAAATGTGATAACGGGTTTAGGCTCTAATTGACTGTCTAGACATTTTTACACGGCCTCTAGATATGAGATGCTTTTTTTACCTTATACGCCTAACTTCACGATTGTCGTAGACTCTACAGATCGTTTCTTTAGTAAATAAAATGGCACTAAGTTAATTACTGTCTAAATCCACTCCTACAATATAAATGTTATAATAAGAGAAACAGTACTCGTAAGTTTGTGTTTAAGTGTGCAATTGTTGTTGCTTGTCACTAAACGCGGCACGCCGTATAATATAACTAGATGCCATAGAGTTTTATTCGTTTAAAAAGTTATTTTACTATGGAGTTTTTACTATTCTGTTTCTAAATTTGAAAAAGCTCGAACAATTGCACAGAACATCCCTAGCGGTAAGATTTTAATGTATGTATTGTTCAGATGCAAATATTTAGAAGAATCAGCATGTAAATACCGGTAATTTAGTATTAAATACAAAAATAAAATACACACGCCATTTACTTTGGTGTAACGTTTTATACTGGATCCAATTTTTTCACAATAAATGGACTTTCTTATGGTAATTAAAAATAAATAATTTCACTGTACAAGTTTATGTATTCTCGTATCATAATAAGTTTATGGTTGAATGGACTAACTATATTATGTCTAGTTATAAAATATATAATTTTAATAATAGGTCAACAATTTAATAAACATGTTGAGGCAGCGACGGGACGAGATTATGAAACATTAATTTAATCAAATAATAAAACATATTTTTCAACTTGAAACAGATGCGATATTATTATTTTGTCAAGAAGTAAAGTGTAAAATGATTGTCAATATTTTTTCAACGGGGGAAATGAGTAAAGGAGTCTTAATAGCCAATGTATCGCCAACAGCTTTTTCAAATGTATGTAATCTATAACTGCTAGACCACAGGACTATAACGATTGTATTAAAAAGTATGTTCATTAATTTAGTATGTCCGTTAGTCCAAATTACCTTAAGTATATATTTCGTAGTGTATGTTAGACACGTTTATTTGTATTGGTGTTATGTTGTCATCTTGTTGATTGTACTGTATTGTTGGATATGTAGTCACTTATGCCATGTACTGCATTTGCTTTCATTCAAAGTAACAGCTTGTATAATATTATTATTTTTATACAAAATTGTATATGTATAGATAAGCGCTGTGTCTATAATTCGATTGATATGATAGTTAGATAACGCTGTCGAGTAATTCTTCCAAATATTGTAAAGCCTCTGAATAATTCAAAATATATTTATATTAACTGTTCAAACTATGTGTTTTATTTATGTACTTATCCTATTTATTTTAAAAAAATACACTTGACGTCGTCACACGATATTTTTAATACTAATCATATTTATATCATAGAGGTCTATGCTCTTAAGACAAATATTTATAAATACTGTTGACCTTTTATAAAAATCGCAACTGCAAAGTTGGTAGATAAAAGTTGTCGTCATTGAACTATAGCCAGTATAGGTATAAGTACTACAAATATAAAAAAATTACGCAACCTTGGTAACAGATATCAAAACGTGCTTTAGATAATGTAAAGAAAAAATACTGTAGCCATGTATAGCTTAGTTAAGACAACATTCATTTTTATGATAGCTCGCGATTATGTACTTTATTTAACAAGCGAATGATAATAAAATCGTTATGGCCTGTTTGATCATATCCTTTTCGTTTTGTCGGTACATCTATGTTATACTGTTTGGGCCCAGTTGGTGGCCCCACAGGCCATGTTTATTGCGGATTCAGAGGAGTTGTTCAGATCGTCAGAGGCGTTGCTCAGATCGTTAGAGGCGTTGTTCAGATCGTCAGAGGCGTTGTAAAGATCGTCAGAGGCGTTGTTCAAATCGTCAAGAGGTGCAGTCGGTCGATTCTGTAAAAATATTAACGTGAAGCTTAGGTGAAGTGAGCTGTCACTGCCACAGAATCGACCGGCAGGATGCTAGGGATTAACACTATTGACAGCTCACTTCACGCTCACTTCACCTAAGTTTCACGGTGATATTTTTACAGAATCGAACGGCAGGTGTATGGACATTTCACCTTATCCTAACTTCTGGTCCTTCTGTCTTTTCTTTTTCGTGTGGTTAGTGACTAACCTAGTGGCAGAGTTTTTATGCCGCCCATGGGCCTTTTTTTTTTTTTGGGTGGCAGGCATCGGTCTTACGGACCCCGCCAGTTGGTGCTGACATCTCTTAGAAGCGCGCGTAGAACACAACGCGCCGTCGACCCGGGCCTGGTCCTTATCGGACGGCGAGCTACCCATTGCTCACCGTCTGCAAGCCCGCGCCTACGGTGGCCGGGAATCGGCCTGCGATTCCTGACGCCCAGGGCGTCTCCTGCGGTGGCTAGGGGCGTGAGGGCGCGAGATTTGCCTGTCCCTCACGCGTGCCGCCTCCTCTTTCGCGAGCATTACTGCTTCGCAGAAGAAGGTAACGGCCTCCCATGGCCTCTCGCTCCGTACCATGGCCTGGACCAGGGCCGGACGCGAGAGATCACCGCCACCGATCGCCTCCACGAGAACACGGCGATGCTCCGCCTAAGTCGTGCCCGCTGTGTCGTGTCGTGCCCGCCCATGGGCCTCTGATTTGTCTTCTGGTTAATTTATTTGACAGATATCTTCCCACAAATTCCGATAAATTTTCTAATTTATTTTGTAGCTACTTATGTGTAATTAGAACTGATTTTCGTTGTTGTATTGCATAGAAAATTTATGAATGTACAATTTTACGGTACAAAGTTCATTCGGAACCGCGTCATACAGCTAAATGCATGATTGCAGTCAACAGCTGTGTGTCAAGGTCTTCTGAACAACACATCTAACACTTATTTAATGGGGTATGCGTACGTCGTACAATTTAGCGACTTTAAAACCACAGAAAAAGCAAGTAAATTGGTATAAAAGGGACCAATATCAACAATATATTATAGAATTATTAATTATCTACCAATGATCATTAAAAGATCTATTGCGTATTGTAGTTTTGTTAAACCAATGTAAATTTAACTGCCCCTCCTCTCGAAATAGAACTGCTAACTAAGTTTGAGACGAAAAACAAGGTTCAAACTAAACTGGATGCGCATAAAGATAGTATTCACGAGACGTTTTGTAATCAGTCGCTTGAGTGGCACTGCCAGTGAGCAGTCCCCTGCGCCTGTCTGCGAATTAAAACAACAAATTAAAACGTGCTACCAAAAAAAATACTTTAAATCTAAAAGTATAAAGTTTATTTTCAAAAATGTCGAAAGTGCTGCTGAGTAAGGAATTGCCTGATATTGAGGTTAGTGATTGCTATTTCTATTTACTTACTAATGTTTTGGTCTAAGATAATTTAAAACATGTTTAAGATATATAGTTGTATCGATACTATCGCATCGATAAGGTGTACCGGTTGGTAATTGATAACAGAATAGGTGCAGTATAAAGTTATCGCAAAACAGCTAACGTCATAAGTCCCCGAAATGATCAAATGCATTTGTCAATTTTTACGTGATTGATAGACATTGATGCGCAAATTGATCGTATACCGATTGACAATAGAAATTAATCGTTTCTGGAACCCCTTACACCAAAAAACTGGTCAAGCAATAATATTTAATTTTATACCCGACAACATAACTATTAACTATTATTCGTTTCATCATGTAAATAAATTAACATTTTAATAATAAACAGTAGTAGGTAGATACCTAATAATTCCGGGTAATAATTGCGGACATAATACCTAATTAACAATTCACTTGTGTGTGGTGACTGGTTACAATTTTCAACACAACACATTTTTGCTTCGGTCGAGGCCAAGAGTTTCTTAACATAGTCACAATAAATAAAACTCTAAATTGCTATATATTTACTTTAAGTAACAACTACTTCGTTTTTTGGATGTACCATTTGTCTGCCTATCATAGGCGTCTTCACTTTTTCTCCGATTTATTTATTTAGAAAATATCTAAAATCTATACTTAATCATTAAATTAGGGGACAAAATTAAGGGAAGCCTAAATTATATAAATATCAAGCTTGACTATTCTCAATAAGCAGACAGAAATAGTACCTACTCAACTAAACTCAGGGTTTTGACTGATTCCTAACGACTATTGTATCGCTTGTTGTATACCCATATGATACGTGGTGCGTCTCACAGATTAAGATTGTCGATTTGGTGGCAAATATGATACGATTACATAGTTACAATGTAACTGAATGTCAAAGGCTATCTTTAGTTAAAAGATAGATGTGCGAAATATTCTTTATTATCTACGCATTTAAATCAAGGTTAATATCCACATCATTCGAATACTGTTTACGTAAAGTCAACACGGAAAGTAAATAACAGTTCCAAAATTGTTTTAATGAATCTCCGAAATTATTTATTTATTTAACAGTTAGGTAAAGACTATTGACTATGTTTTAGTTATTATTATTTTGGAGTCAAAATCATAAAGTTAATAATGCAAATTTACGAGTTTTAATGACTAGGTCATATAACCTAATTGATAAAATATGGATTGAATTTCGCTGTTGACTTATACACAACCGACCCAACCGAAATACAGGGTTTGCCTAGTTAAGTTGCAGTGACTACATCCATTATATTAGAAACTATTAGGTACTGCCAAACTATTTTCTGTAAATTATTACTAAGATTTTTGAGAAACAAAAAAAAAAATATTATTAATTTACAAACATTTTTAGTTATAATTTCTTATTCATAATTTCAGAACTTATTAAGGCTCAATCCAACGGTAAAGCCATATACCAACTTGGTCCCTTCAGCACAAACAAAGAGGAACAAGCAGCATTGGAAGAGAAATGAAGACAGAAAATGTACCGTGAGTATTATCAATATATTTTTATGGATGCGTTTTTGTTTTGTATGAAATCTGTGTTCTGAAAATTCCTGACACCTGTTATTACCTGAGAAACAATTACATACGGTATGTAATTGTTTCTCAGGTAAACTGGAACTGAAATCAAAATCGAGTAAACACGATGACAACATCTGTTACCGCCCCGGTTCCTTATGGCCGAGCGATCCAAGCAGAAATAGTCCTTACGGTGTATGGATATGAACTTCTTGGATGGTCCATACCTACCTCCATACGTCGTAAAGTACTAACTACTAACGCACTGAGTTTGTGACGTCACGTCCGTAAGTAAATATCGACTGTAGACCCAACATGAAACCCGGTTAGGGCACGGCAACATCATATACT
Organism: Agrochola lota; assembly: GCA_947364205.1. Lineage (NCBI taxonomy): Eukaryota > Metazoa > Arthropoda > Insecta > Lepidoptera > Noctuidae > Agrochola > Agrochola lota. The sequence continues at coordinate 6,011,188 of OX376223.1, read as the reverse complement.
ACAACGCAACGGGAACTTAGAATACATAACACTAAAGTAGATAGTTGAGTAAGTGGCGATGGATTATAAATTATCTGGCACACGCCGCGTTCCCGATTAGCTTTTGCATCGCCAAAATGACAAACTTCCATATACTCGTATATAGAAACTTCCTTCTCCTATTGAACCCCTCCATTAGGCGATGAATTTTCAAAAATCCTTCCTTAGTGCTCACCTTCGATGTATATAAGGAACTCTTATGCAAAATTTCAAGCTGTTCGTTGTCTGTCAGTGAATGAATTCAAGATTTTAATTAAGTAGATTATGAATTGAACTATTGTAATAATTCATTCCAGGCCTGTCCAACTCTAACGAAGAATTTCGACGACATCAAACACACGACGTTGTCCGAGCGCGGTGCTTTGAAGGAAGCCGCACGATGCCTCAAGTGCGCAGACGCACCGTGCCAGAAATCCTGTCCTACGCAGATAGATGTCAAGAGTTTCATCAGCAGCATTGCTACTAAGGTTTGTTGGCCAATTTATAACACAAAACAATTTTGTTGTAAGAGTTGTTTCAGAAGATAGCAATACGATGATGTTTGAGTTTGATGTGCGTTCGTAACATGAAGAATGCGCAATCGAAATTGAAGAGCAGGTTCCGGTCCTATTTGTGGGTATTCCTCACTTATTTTATCATCAATTCATCATATCACAGATAATATAATAATTCTACGATCTTAAACATTCATATAACTGCATCGATTCATAATTAATCGATAAATTGATATTTTCAATTTTATCGTGATGGAAATAGTGTTTTGAACACCAGACGGTTTGAATTAGTATCTATCCTTTTATTATTAATTATTATTTATTTCTTTTATTAATTATTCTTATTAATTATTATTTATTTCTTTTATTATTTATTATATTTATCTATCCTTTTATTTTATCAATTTATCGATTCACAATGAATCGATAAATTGATATTTTCAATTTTATCGTGATGGAAATAGTGTTGTGAACACCGGACGGTTTGAATTAGTATCTATTTTATCTATCCTTTTACCGTATCTATCGGTTTTTGATTTCGTAGATAACGGAAAACACCATGTTTTTGTCACTAAATGTAGTTAGTAGGTATGGAACTTGCTCGGATTGCTTCTAACAGGGCATTTGGTAGTTGTATAAAAATGCTAACATAAAGTCATCATGCCTGTTTAAAGTTGAAGAGTTCGTGTGTCTTTTTGTTTGAAAGCACTATTCCAGTCGGATTTGTTTTTTTTTTGCCTTTCATAGCCCTATTCTTGAGGTAGGATAGAGGCTATTTAACATCACGCTACGACCCTTTGGAGTCGAGCAAAAATAAAAAAGTCAGGAAGAACGCTAAGCGAAAACGAAGATCCACGGGCATACGTGAAAATAACGTACGTATACACAGACAGTGACCAAGGAATAATTCGTCATCTGTTTTCAGAACTACTATGGAGCGGCCAAGGCGATTCTTTCTGATAATCCCTTGGGATTAACATGCGGTATGGTGTGCCCTACCAGCGACCTGTGTGTGGGAGGATGTAACCTGCACGCCAGCGAAGAGGGCGCCATCAACATTGGTGGACTGCAGCATTTCGCTGTTGATGTAAGTTTGTGTGAGTGGGATGTGAGTTTGAGACCAGTAGTGGTCCAGTGGTAACGGCCGCGAGTTACGAATTGTGGTCGTAGGTTCGAAGCCCGACAGGCGCTTTTTTTTTGTAAATTATTTCATCGCCACTGCTCTCAAAACGGTGAACGAAAACATCGTGAGGAAACCGGCATGTCCTAGAACCAAAAAATCGAAGACATGTCACATCCACCTACCCGCACTGGGCCTGCGTGGTGGATTACGGGCCACTCTTTCTCACAGAGAGGAGGCCTGTGTCCCGGCAGTGGGAAATTTACAGACTGATTAAGCTATGCTATGCTATTTAAGTTAGTGTTAAGAACATGTGGTTATACCTACTGCCGATAGTGCTATCATAAGATCGATGCCTGATAAGAAAAACATTGTAACTCATTTTGCAATGTATTCTAACTGTACCATAAATGCATTAAGTAGGTTCATCCTAAAAGTTGGCAACGTCGCAAATAACTGTCAAATATTTACCTGTTTTGATTCTTATAGCAATATTACTGAATAGAAATAAGAAATATGGCTAACTAGCGAACTAGAATATTAATAATGAATTGCAATTATAACATTGAATTTGATGTTGTACCCATTTTAGATGTAAAAAACGCATTTTGAAAGTTTCCAAATAGTTTTTTTTACATCTAAAACTAAACATTCGCTGTTACGATATTAATTATTGCATTTCATAATCAATATTCTAGTTCGCTAGTTAGCCACATTTTTTATTTCCACACAGTAATATTGCTAAATTAATCAAAACAGTGAAATATTTGACATCTATTTGCGACGTTGCCCACCTTCAGAATAAACGCTCTTAATTGAAAAAAAGGTATCTTTCACTCCGGGAGCCGTATCCGTGTCGTGTGTGTATTAAAACATTGTATTTTAAATATTAAAAGTGTTTTACTATCATAGTCGATTTACTAAGAATGTAAAAATAAATACCATGTTATTGACTTAAAATTAATTAACGAAAAAAAATTTACTCACAAGACCATAACTATGCATACAATGTTGTTGTTTTAAAATAATCAATTATTCTAGCATAGTACATAACTTGACCAAAAACAGGTTTCTGTTTGATGTACGTAAACATGGCTATTGTCTCAAATTTAAGCATTCATTCTCGCTCATCATTCCTCAAGCATAAACCAACTGCTTCTATTTATACTGCTCCTCGTTTTAACATGCTAGTCTTCGACACCAAAATACCCCAAATAAATTCCAGGTCTTCATGAAGATGGGCATTCCTCAAACCCTGGACCCTGCCACCAAGCCTCTTCCAAACGGCGGAGACCAGAAGATCGCGTTGATTGGCGGTGGACCGGCCAGTACTAGTTGCGCCTGCTTCTTAGCCAGGCTTGGCTATAAGAATGTTACTGTCTATGAGAAGGAGAAGTACCTGGGTGGACTGAGGTATGTGTTTACATAGGGAAGGAAGCCGGAAAGTCTGATATCAAGTCTTACCATGGGGTTATTGTGGTCAGATAGGCAGTCGCTCCATCTAAAATACAGGTATTCAGCTGCATCCGGTTAGACTGGAAGCCGACCCCAACATAGCTGTGATAAGGCTAGGCAGATGATGATGATGAAATACCGTATATAACATAGATACGGTGAAGGAGCAAAAATCTTAGCAAGTAACAAAAAAAAACCCCTTTCCCATATATCGGATGGATGTCTCCTTTTAGAAATGTTTTCTCAACAGAAAGAACTGTTTAAAATGTTGGCAATATGAAGTTGGTAGAATAATAAGGTGCAAGTAAAAAATCACCTTAAGGCGCTTAACGTTTTCATCCCTCGACAGTATAAGTCAAAGCTCACATGTCGTACAAACCAATTGCACAAAAATCATAGCCCTTATTTATAATCGTAGGTACTTCTAAAGATTTGACCAGCCTTGCCCACTTTTACTGTCAATCATCATGCCGAGCCTTTTTCCATCTATGTTGGGGTCGTCTTCCAGTCTAACCGGATGTAGCTGAATACCAGTATTTTACATGTAGCGACTGCTTATTATTGACATCCACAACCCAGTTACTGGGTAACACGATACCCGTTGGTAAGACTGATTGTCAGACTTTCGGGCTTCTGACGACCCGTAACAACTGTCAAAAATCTACAAATGACAGCCGGGACCAACGGCTTAACCTGCTTTCCGAGGTATGGAGCGTCTTGGTATGCCAAGATGGTCAGCCATCCACGGACCAACCGTCGCAAGAGTAGCTTATCCTGATCGATCGACCCGTGCGGCTGTTATTACTAAGCCACAAGTCCCACTTTTACTCCCAATTGGTATAATAAAAACGAATTATTTATTTAAAATTCCAGTTCAGCAGAGATCCCTCAATATCGCCTCCCGTACGATGTAGTTCAGTTTGAGGTGGACCTCGTAAAGAACCTGGGAGTCAAGTTCGTCACCGGCAGGAAATTGTCTACACAGGACATTACTGTCAATGTGAGTACATACACAAGAAAGAGGGTGTTAAGCTAGAAATAAACCTATCGGATGAGAAATACTGTCGAACATAGTTTCTTACGCGACTCGTTTAGACTGGTCTCCGCATACTGGACGGCGTTAGGACCTGGACGAACCGGAGACGGAACGTAGTGTTATAAAAAACCCAGATGTACCGCGACAATAACGTGAAACTAATGTGCTAGTGTGGAGAACCAGAAAATATGGACTGGAGCGATTGGTAGCAGTAATAGTAGTAGTCTACGCAGCCGAACCACGGACGGGACTTGGCGCGCCGGGCGGGACCTGACTAAACATCGTCGTCGACGATATGTTTCCCGGTGCCACGTCACCGTACAGTCCGTGACGTATGCTCTTTTGTATACATTTTCTACGAGACGATGTTTCCAAAAATTGTCGTCCTGTTCCGTCCGGTTTAAAACACGTTACGTATGCAACGACCTTAAGTCACGACTTATGTTGTGTTCAATAGTTTGCTTTCGATTGTAGCTTCTAGACAAAATCAAACTGGTTGCTAATTTAACAGGGATGATGCCTGGGTAAAAAAAATGAAATTCTAATTAGTCCGTCAGTCAGATAATATAAAAATATTAGACACTTATTTTTTGCTTTATCATAATTATTAATAAAAAATTACTTAAATAAAACGCATTTTAAGTTGGGGAGTGGGGGTCGATACGTCACTAGTACGTATAAAATCTACATACTCGTGACGTCATGGCACATTTTACCTCATTGTATCGCCGTAATCTTTATATTACGTAAAAAAAATAAAAATACGTGTCCAATATTTTTTTTATAATCTCAAAGACGGACTAAAAAAAATTTTTTTGTCATCATCCCTATTGTATAATTTATAATTTTTTATAGCATTGATTTTACATTCTGTGAAAACTTGAACTCACACACACTGACTTCCTCGTATAATTTTACAATGTTTGTAAATCTGTGAGCACCATGTATCTATCACATAATTAATTTATCTGAATTTGCTTCATGTTTCATTCTGTTTACCTATCTTGGTGTAGTAAGTTTTTCTAGATGCATCGTCGTCACATATTATTATTGTTAAAACAATTTTAAAGGAGTAACATTTGGGAAGGAGCGACTAGAATCAATTTTTACGTACTTTTTTTGTAAATTTTAACGTTCCAAAGTGCCTAATTTAAATAAATTGTTTGACTTTGAGCGGATTCAATGATTACCACTGACATTTAATTTCTAGGGTCTACTAGAAGACGGACACTCAGCTGTGTTCCTAGGAATTGGTCTCCCGGAACCAAAAAACATTCCAATTTTCAAAGGACTTAACCAAGAAATGGGCTTCTATACCAGCAAGGACTTCCTGCCTCTTGTATCTAAGGGAAGCAAGAAAGGTACGCGAACATAACTTTAATCTATTGTTTTGTAGTTAACTTGGACAAAAATAGTGCTTATTTTCTATGATCAACAATAGATTTTCGATGAGCGCATCAATAACCGCCGGATAAATCAGACCACAAATAATGTTGTGGTCTTTATTTGCAACATAGCTTTTTCAACCTTATTGCTTAGAAATTATGTGTTATTTTTCCATAAATATATTTGTTCTTATTTTAAAAATACGTTTTCTTTTCAATCGAAGTAGTAAATATATTGCAAGCGATAATAAACTTTATGTTTGAGTATTAAGGTCTATATCAATTAGGAGCTATTTCTTGGACCTCGGAATATGATAAAGTCAAGCAATCAGCGGAAGCATAAAGCAGCTCATCCTGCCTTTATTTGGAGTTATAGAACAGCATTCCAACTATTTAGTGGTTCTCACTGTCTCAGTTCACCTACTTGTTACTAGCTTCCGCCAGCGGCTTCACCCGCGTGATATCTTTTAAAGAATTTTTTAAATCTGTCCTGTATTTTTTGAGTTTATTATTTATTTATTATTAGTGTCGATGTATAAAAATGCAGCAAAGGATTGCCCCATACTGTCTCTGTCACTTTATGTACAAGATTTTTAAAAACATCTTAAAGATAAATGTAGTTTCAGAATTCGGTGGATGATCCTCAAATCATTATGCTCTTGTGTACATTCAAGCAAATAAAATCGGCAAACGTAAGGTAGGACGCCCTCAGGCTAGGTAGAGTGACGATCTACGCAGGGTGGCTGCTAGCAGCTGGATGTGAGTTGCCGAGAGTCGAGCTGAATAAAGTCCAATTGGAGAGGCCTATGTCCAGCAGTGGACTGCTGTAGGCTGATGATTATGATGATGTACCATCGGAGAAGTTCATATCTAACCACCATAAGGACTAGTCTTGCTTACAGCACTCGGCGACTATAGAACCGGGCCGGTAACAGATGTGGTCATCGTGTTCACGGGATTTTGTTTTGAATCTGGTTAGATATGAACTTCTTTGATCTGGTTAGATATGAACTTCTTTGATCTGGTTAGATATGAACTTCTTTGATCTGGTTAGATATGAACTTCTTTGATCTGGTTAGATATGAACTTCTTTGATGGTACATTCCAGCCGCAAAACATAAAAAGAAGTTTTCCATTTCAGGTCTATGCGCTTGCAAAACTGCGTTACCATCTTTACACGGTATCGTAATAGTCCTAGGCGCCGGCGACACTGCGTTCGACTGCGCTACCTCTGCGCTGAGATGTGGCGCTAGACGGGTGTATGTTGTGTTTAGGAAAGGAGTTACCAACATCAGGGCGGTGCCTGAAGAGGTGAGGAATTAGTTTTGATAACAGTAAAATTCAAATAAATGGTGTAATCTTGTAACGGCTGCTGATAGGCGCTTTACTTTGTGTAAATTATTTCATCAGCATTGCTCTCAATACGGTGAAGGAAAACATTGTGAGGAAACCGGCATGTCCTGGAACCAAACATTCAAAAGACATGTGACATCTACCAACCCGCACTGGGCCCGCGTGGTGGATTACGGCCCACTCCCTCACACCGAGAGGAGGCCTGTGTCTCAGCAGTGGGAACATTATGGGCTAATTATGCTGTGGCGTGAGGAAGTATGCATGCAATAGTTGAGCCTTTTTATAACCTGCCCAGCCTTTGCCCAACTATGTTGGGGTCGGCTTTCAGTACAGTTCAAAACCAATTAAAAAAAAATACATGGAGCGACTGCCTATCTGACTTCCACACCTAACTCCGTTACTGGCTTACGTGATACGATATCTTAAACTTGAAGAAGAGAGAGAATTTGCGATCCCTTTATTGTTTTTCTTGCAACGAATAAAGTAGCAAGAAAAACTGTTATTCTGCTCTTCAATCGTTTATAATTAATTTTGTTTCAGGTCGACTTAGCAAAAGAAGAGAAATGCGAGTTTGTGCCGTTCATGTCTCCTAGAGAAGTCATCATCAAAAATGGAAAAGTATGTTCTCCCATTGATGTTTTAAAAATAAATATTCTCCAAGTTTAAAAAAACCTTTATTGTTTTATATTAAAAGAACATACAATAAGCTGCCATAGACAATTTATTATGATCCTATATAGCAAGGTTTTACTGCGGACATTTCTCCATACAAGTCTCGTCAATTCTATAAATTGTTTCTTTATTTCAGATCGCAGCGTTAAAGATGTGTCGTACTGAACAGTTGGATGACGGAGAATGGATCGAGGATGAAGATCAAGTGATGCAGCTTAAAGCTAACTTTATCATCTCGGCTTTTGGATCCGGACTTTATGAGGCTGATGGTAAGAAAGTAAACCTTTCATATCGTTGAGATCTATTTTTCTGTTCGAAAGCAGAAAGATTAGTGGGCTACAATCTATCACGCGGGCCCAGTACGGATTGGTAGATGTCACATGTCTTCGAATTCTTGGTTCTAGGACCTATCGGTTTCCCCATAATGGTTTCCTTCACCGTTTTGAGAGCAGCGGTGACAAAATTATTTACACAAAGTAAAGCGCCTGCCTGGGTTCGAACCCACGGCTTGCAACTCGTGAGCCGGGGCCGTTACCACTGGGCCAACAGTCCACCACTGCTCGCTGGATATTCTTGCTTGTATAATATTAAAAGCAGTACGAATACCAACTGCGACACGTTCGCGTTCGGTATAATAAAATGGTGACAATGGTTTACGTGTGAATACAACGTGGCCTAAACCGCTTCTAAACACTCCAAAACAGTATTGTTAGTACAAAAACCAATTCAATACTTACCTACTTAATACCTGTGCTTAATACTAATGTACACGATGCTGATGACTGTTATATTCACAGTGGAATGATTTTATTTCTGTAAAAAGGTTTGTCCAAACACATTTACACCATAATCATATTTTAAAGACTAAAGGAGGTCGGTGTAGACGAAGGGCTGAAACAAACTCAGAGGTCACAGTCTCTTTTAAAGTCCAGACATAACCTTGGTCAGATCATGTAAAGACATGTAGATTAGTGTCTGAAATGGTCTGTGGAGGAAAGAACCACACCGACAGAGTGGACCTGTCCTGTCAGTGCAAGCATTTGACAGTAATCGTGAAGCTCAACTCAGAATTTAAGGAGCTCAACGATTCATCGACCTTACATATATTTATTCTGTTCCGATCTATCGACCTAACTTTTTAGAATCTAGAGGAAACTCAAGCTATGCTTAAAATACTTCTATTCTAAGGATAACTTGAGTATGAATAGCCATCCATAACGACCAAATCTAATTTTTACTTTTCTTTCATTCCCAGTAAAAGATGCCATGTCAGGCGTAAAACTAAACCGCTGGGGGTTGCCCGAAGTTGACGAAGCAACCATGCAGAGTAGGAGCAACCCGAAGGTGTTCGTGGGAGGAGACCTCGCGGGCGTCGCCGAGACTACGGTCGAGTCCGTCAACGACGGCAAGACGGCCGCCTGGTACATGCATTGTTATTTACAGGTTAGTTGGTCGTTTAGTTTTAGATCTAACTGCCCTGATAGTCATGTGGCTAGCTTATATGGCTATAGGTCATCCCCCGGGGTTGAGTCATTAAAATAATAATTATTATTGATTATCGTTTTTTGTTAATGTATTCATTTGAATATAAGTATTTATTCGACTGTATCACGGCTGTGAATCACTCGTAGAAGAGACACTGATGTAGAGCATAAAGAGATGGAAGGTTTGGACTCATAATTTTGGCTTTAGTCGAAACAAAAGCATTTATTGTAATGTAAAGTCCCAGTGGCGCCCGGAGGGGTCGGTTGCCCATAGTAATATCCCGGTTGTACTCAACTGACTTAAAATATTTTGCAGACACTTTCGAAGTTGTAAGGAGTCGATCAGTTAGTCTGAAATTTGATGCCCGTTTAAATGAATAATTTCCTAGGAAAAGAATGGGCATGAAATTGCATGGTTACCGTGCTTTCCTAAATCAAGACCAAGTGCCCTCTAAAGACTAGTCTTTAGAGGCCACTTAGTCTTGATTTCATCATGGTCATTAGACCTACCTACTTTATCATTTCTACATATTTTTTTTCACTTTTCAGAACATACCCTTCTCGGCCCCAATAGAACTGCCCAAGTTCCACACGCCTATCGATGACATAGACTTATCAGTAGAGGTGTGCGGCATCAAGTTCGAAAACCCGTTCGGCTTAGCCAGCGCTCCGCCCACCACTAGTACTGCTATGATACGAAGGGCCTTCCAACAGGGGTGGGGCTTCGCTGTTACTAAGACTTTTGGACTTGATAAGGTATGTGAAAAGGTTTTAGTGATATTTTTTTGCAGTTATAGTTTGACCGAGACCACTTTTCCGTCTTTTTGCCTTTGGTATAGGCGCGGCAAGACGGGGGGCTGTGCAAGCCGTTCATTTCTCAACGCTCACGGCGTCCCGTCGCTCATTGGTCAACGCTGCCTCGCCGCGCATTCCTAAGAAGGTGCGAAACAACGGTCTCGGTCAAACTATAGCCCATTCTTATCGCTCTTTACAAGCTTTATTATGTTCTTCTTTGTTTGATAACTATGAAAAATAAATTACTGTTGAACAGAACCTTTGGCAGCGGAACCGCCATCACCAGTGGCCTTGCACGGGTTTTATAAAATGTAAAACAAACGAGAGGTCATGAGGAGGAGTGGCCTTTGACCAGCTGTGGGATGATGCAGGGTGACAGTGTATATGTGAATAGGAGTCACCTCCTGATCGCTGTGCACTGATACTTTTGTCCGTATTGCAGTTCCCAAGCACAACGTTTCTCACTGGATGAGCTCTATAGTTCTATTTTGTACCTAGCTCTACGGGCGTTTCAGAGATTTTTATAATGAACCGTAGTAGTTGGTAACTCGCTGATTTCATGACTATTTAAGATATTCGCCTGATATTTGTAATACAGACTAGGCTCGCACCATATTACATGGGACTTCAACATAATTGTTGAAATGTGGGTGTACTGTAGGTAAATCTCTGCCTAACAAAGTTTATGAGCATCGAATACCATACAATGTTACACCTTTCCACCAGGACTTAGTAACCAACGTGTCACCGCGCATAGTCCGCGGCGTGACGTCAGGCGAGAACTACGGGCCGGGGCAGGGCTGCTTCCTCAACATCGAGCTTATATCTGAGAAGTGCGCCGCCTACTGGTGCCAGAGCATCACTGAGCTGAAGCAGGACTTTCCTAGTAAAGTAAGCATGATAGTCACATAAGTTCATTATCAGCCTATACACGGTGTAAAGGACATCGACGCGCAAACTGTTACCATGAATTCACTACATGATACTAGAACCTCTAGCCTAGAAAATGTACGTTGATATTCTTTTTTAATACACCTGTTTCATACAAAAGTGCAATACCCACACGGTTAAAATGTATGGAGCAGATCTTTTTTCCCTTCACAAAGGGCTTTACTACTACTAAAATATGCCCAGTCCAGTTCCACTTTTATCTAACAACGGGACAATTCCATTAGTTTTAAGATCATTCGCATTCATCTCAGTCTCGACTTGAAAAAAAAACTTCGGATTTACCAATTTTTTTGACATTGATGATAAAATTGATTGTCGCTGAGATGAGATGTGAGCTTTTATAATTTCTAACGTGAAGATATTGTCGTGGACGTCCACTTCCACGTCCGCATCACGATAACACAGGGAAGTAAAATGTATGGAAATACAACGTGTATCAGAAAGTTGTAAAGTTTGATTATATATTTATACAAGTATTTTTTTACTTAGTTCAGGAGCCAGCTGTTCTACCTGATTTTGACCTCCACTTGTACAATCATGTTTAGTCTGTATGACTAACTTTATGTTTCTCTTTGTACAATAAACTTATTATTTATTTTTATTTTTTTGTGGTCAAAATCATTTGGATCGAGTAGGTATTGAAGTTTGTATAGGATAGTTGATAAGTTTTTCGCGATTACGATGTTCAGTTTGATGGTCTGCATCTTCAGTGGCTAACTAGGATGACGTCATAAGCACCCAGTATCGCTGCCACCGAGCCACCGTAACAGATTTTGACAGATGTTTTGTGTCGATACGTGCAGGATTGCGATTGTCTAAGCTTAGTGGACATCAACTTGATAGTCATTTTGCTATCCGTGGCTTTCGTGAAAGACACTACTCAAAGGTAGTGTTTTAGAAATTCTTGTGATGAGCACCGAAGGTTTTTAGGAAGGAATTACGTCTTTTTTTGTTTTATTGTGAATCTTGTTAGTAGTAGAAGTATAGCACGTCTATTATTGCTGGGATTTTATAAAGAAGAGCGAAAAAAAGACGCCTGCTAATTGAGAGACGCCGCTTCGGCGACGTTAGTAACCCATTGCAATTGCCAGAGTGCTAGTGATATATTTATACATAATATTCTATTGTGTGTAATATTGCTCATAATAATCGAAAATTCTTATTTTCTTGCACTTAAATAATAATAGTTTTTTTATTGATTAAATTATGTGAATAAAGTTACAAAAAATCCTAGATAATTTATAATATTCAATCGTGTGTAATTATTTTCTTGTAATAATATTTTTTTAAAGATTATTTCATGTGATACATACAACTATATTTGTTTTGTGAAACAAGTTATAAAAAAAACAATAAATAATATGATGTATAAAATAATAAGGTAGTTAAAGTTTTGATTATTTTAATATTTACAATAATTTCTAAGTAGCTTTGCGATGTATGGTTTACCAATAGCTTCTGTATACAAATATATCATAAGTATAAATAAAAAATAAGCTTGGACAACTGTATATATATAAACCGCTTAATTTAAAATGGCCCCTAAAATTAAGTATTGTAATGCTCAAAAGGCGTTACTCAACTTAGCCCCATACTAGTCGATAAGAAATAGAGGCGTCAACCGCTGGGATGAAGAGCACCGTTCCCCGTCAACGCAATATCCACCTACGCCCTTATGACGTCATCCTAGTTAGCCACTGAAGATAGCCAATACGAAACCAACTGTTTGACAGCTAATCGTTAGACACTTTGCCGAGTGAACATCATTATGAACTGTCAACTGAGATACGCAATAGCCCTGTCTGCAGTGGCTAACTAAGATGACGTCATAAGCACCCAGTATCGCTGATAGCCACCGTAACAGATTTTGACAGATGTTTTTGTATCGATACGTGTAGGATTGCGATTGTCTAAGCTTAGTGGACATCAACTTGATAGTCATTTTGCTATCCGTGGCTTTCGTGAAAGACACACTACTCAAAGGTAGTGTTTTAGAAATTCTTGTGATGAGCACCGAAGGTTTTTAGGAAGGAGTTACTTCTTTTTTTTTTATTGTGAATATTGTTAGTAGTAGAAGTATAGCACGCCGCTGATCAGTGCTAAAGCCACCTTCAACACTTTTACACGATTTTAATATTAAATGCTTTGTAATAGGGTATAAATTCGTATTATTTATCTATTCCCAATGAATGAACGCACCACAGAGAACCGTTTCTCAAATACTACCTAATTCGTTGTTAGAAGTGAATTGAAGTATGGTTGGAAAAAGTACAAAATGGCGATTTTTTTTGAAGATATAGGTGATTTTCATACTAGTATTTATAACTTATTTTTTACTAGAAACATGGTGTTTTTAGGGTTCCGTAGCCAAATGGCAAAAAACGGAACCCTTATGGATTCGACATGTCTGTCTGTCTGTCCGTCCGTATGTCACAGCCACTTTTTTCCGATACTATAAGAACTATACTGTTGAATCTTGGTAAGTAGATGTATTCTGTGAACCGCATTAAGATTTTCACACAAATAGTAAAAAAACAATTAATTTTAAGAGTTCCCCATACTTAGAACTGAAATTTAAAAAAAAAAAACATCAAACCCATCAAATCAAAATACGTGTGGGGTATAGAATGGATAGGTCTTCAAAAATGATATTGAGGTTTATAATATCATTTTTTTCCTACTAAAAGTGGACATCTTCTTTTTCCACACCTTTGTGATACACACTGTATATGAAGACGCTTTTAAATTTCCTTCCACGATAACGTTATAACGTGCACGCATTTCCATACATTTTATGTACGTGGACGTGGCAAGTACGAGAATTGGCCTTCAGTTAACCAGCGGTCGCTTTTTGTGTTTGGGAATTTATGATTTCCAAAAAAAAGCGACCTTGCTAACACCATTTTAATATTAATTTATTTCTGTTCCAGGTAATAATAGCATCAATAATGTGTTCGTACAACGAGGCTGACTGGACGGAGCTGGCGCAGAAGGCGCAGGCGTCGGGCGCCGACGCGCTAGAACTGAACCTGTCGTGTCCGCACGGGATGGGCGAGTCGGGGATGGGACTCGCGTGTGGACAGGTACACACTGACTATTCTAACTACTAATATTATTAAGGGTACGCTAGTCGGTCGGATCATTCTTCCATACAAACCTAGTATGGTGATTACTCCTCTGTTTGGTGGTGTACGTTCAAAACTAAAAATGATATCAATTTGTTTTGGCATTATCTAGACCTATATAGGAGCAGAATTGGAAAAGAAAATTTGTTTTGGAAGTTATCAGCGTCGAAACTTCCATTTTTCAACACTAATTTTTACTAGGATATGGGCGTAAATAAATAACTTATGTAGTAAAAAAATGGCAAAATAGAAACCTTACAGGGATAGATAATTTATTGAAAAGTTAAAATTATATTATTTTGAGTAAATACATCCAGTAGTTTTTCCATAATATCTATACGCCCAAATGCCTGTTCATGAAATTTTACGCACTCGTTTTCTTTATAAATCATCGTCTATTTCACAAAATAAATAAAAACTAGATAAATAAATAATTAGACTAATTAGCATGCATACTAGTCACGCCCACCAACGAGCTCGAGCTGTCCACTAGTGTACCCTTAAGGCTCGATTTTTTGGTTAATACTCAAGACGTATATGGAAACAGGGTGTAAAGTTCGACCAGATGGGTGTTGTTTCTGGTCGGCAACGGCTCTACGATTGATGTCGGGACGTTGTATATAGATGAGTACATCGTGCGGAAAACTCTGCGTGGGAATTTTGCGTGACGTCGTGGTGATGCGTAGTTCGCATGTGGCGTGGTAGTTGTAGATGCCGCCACAATACTACCATACAATATACTGTGTGGACAAATATAGTCAAGAGACTATAGAATGCCTACAGAATTCTTACATAGGCCCCTCTCCACCTTCGTCCACGTTCAGAAAAACGCGCCACGCATGAAATATGATTCTATACTAATCGATATTGTTTCTTATCATCAGGATCCCGTGCTAGTGAAAGGCATATCAGAATGGGTGAGGAAAGCCGTCAACATCCCGTTCTTTGTGAAGCTGACTCCGAATATCACTGACATTGTCAGCATCGCTGTGGCTGCGCATGAAGGTATGAACACTTTACAAACCTATAATAACGCAGTCTTTGTTTACGAGCTTCTATATCTGTACAGGGTTATTGGTAAGACACCAACAACCTCTTAAGGGGTCATTGAATTCATCATTATGAATAACTTTCACTATGGGACCAAAGCTGAAATCGCGAAAATAAAATCAGCTGTTCCCTAAATTTCAACGAGCTATGCGAACATAAATGTAGGGAACAGCTGTTTTTTTTTCGTGATTTCAGGTTTGGTCCCATTGTACAAGTGCTTCATAATGACGAGTACAATGACCCCTTAAAAGGTTGTTGGTGTTTTACCAATAACCCTGCACCTATATAAATAGTATAAAACTAAGTCGCTGTTGGTGTCTTTCTGTAAGTGCCCTAAGTTCTTATAAACTACGCAACGGATTTTGGTGCAGTTTTCAGCAATAAAGAATGTATTCCAGAAGGGTTATGTGTATAATACATCCTATACTATTAAATCAGCAATATTTGCACATATAATCGCGTTCTCGAAAACGGCTCTAACGATTTCGATGAAAGTTGCAATATAGGGGTTTACGGGGGCGAAAAATCGATCTAGCTAGGTCTCATATCTGGGAAAATTCGTTATCTCTATTTTCACCCGAGCAGAGCTCGGTCGCCCACGTACTTACTTCTTAATATTTAACTCAGATAAATAGCGTAGGAAATCTTGATATCTTGATTTGTCCCCACATCCGTAGATCGAACCTCTACGAATCACGAGCGGGTCGCTGGTGTTAGGGTGGGTTACATTATGATTACATTTACAGGTGGTGCAAGCGGCGTATCAGCCATCAACACAGTATCTGGCTTGATGTCAATCAAAGCTGATGCCACACCCTGGCCGGCAGTCGGTAAGTGCATCATTTTACCTCTTCTTTTCTATTTTACCCACACAACCGACGTCTGTGGCACAGAATAGTACAGAAGGCGCATTCCGCATTTTACGTATGAACTACAAGTACGCGGCGGGGTCTTGTCGGGCCAATTCAGTGAGCGTAACGTAGTCAGAAGATATAAGAGTTACGCGATGGAAAGAGAGGCAACTTCCAGCACGCGTAGTATGACCACCATAGACACGGATTTTGCCGACGGAAGAATAGACAAAATGACAGATTCACAATCACAAACTGTCATTTTGTCTATTCTTCCATCGACAAAAACCCGTTTCTATGGTGGTCATGCTACGCGTGCTGGTGAATGTAACGGTAATTAGTGCTGTGCGACCTGAATTGCACTTTAGTGTGTCGTAGCAAGAGTCGCTTTTTGATTTTGTGGGGTGCACCATATGTACTAATCTGTGTCTGTAGTTCCAAATAGATGCTATCATGGAAGACCATATACTTCCAAGACTTCTGAAATTGCCACCTTCAGAACCATCTCTTCTAATATTTTTGAAGGTTTTATTTAAATCTCACCTGTCCCTTGCTTTCATACGGTCTACAGATTTGCTCGATTTTTGACGTTTTTCACGTGTTTTAGTACTTATTCGTCATGAGGGCAGGAGTACTAAAGAAAACGCCGAAAATCGACAAAATCTTAGTGGCAAATCCTTTAAAATAGTAATTATTTACGAGAACACCATGTCATTCAACAGGTGTAGAAAAACACACGACATACGGCGGTGTATCTGGCAACGCGACTCGACCAATGGGGTTGAAGGCAGTGTCAGCTATCGGCAACAAGTTGCCCGGCTTCCCTATCCTGGGCATCGGCGGCATCGACTCCGCTGAATCTGCGCTACAGTTCATTATGTGCGGGGCGCCCGTTGTTCAGGTAAACTATGTCTTTTTAAACTTTTATTTTTACATTTTATTAATTTTGATTTTATTTTTATTTCATTTTATTCGCTAAGTAAAACCTACATTTAAAATGAATAGAATAGAATAGAATATTCTTTATTATGTACACCATAAAAAATACAGATATAAATGTAGACATTTTACATAAGTTGACACAATGAGCCCTCCGCGTGGGCTCCCGGCATACCATAAGGGGACTAGAGTGAGCCCTCCAGGAGGGCTCCCGGCACTGAACGTGTTAAGCTACGCTTGCCGAGGTCGGTCCGTTAATGGGTAACCATTCGTAACATATCAAGCCCGTCCGCGCCTCGGAAAGCACGTTAAGCCGTTGGTCGCGGCTGCCATTCGCAGATCTTTGACAGTCGTTACGGGTCGTCAAAAGGCCGAAAGCCTGACAACCAGTCTTACCAAGGGGTATCGTGAGGTCAGATAGGCAGTCGCTTCATGTAAAATACTGATATTCAGCTGCATCCGGTTAGACTGAAAGCTAAAAGAAAGCCCAAATAGTTGGGAAAAGCCTGGGCAGGTGATGAACGTTTGCTTTCTTGACCTTCGCTGACTCATGCATGAATTTCCACACCTTTTATGGACGTGAACGTGGACGTCCACGATAATATCGTCACATTAGAAATAATAAAAGCGTAAATTGGCTAATCTAAGACTCTTCTCATCTCTAGATGTCTGAAAATAACTTTTTTCTTCTTCTCCAGATTTGCAGCGCTGTCCAGAACCAAGACTTCACAGTAGTTGAGGACTACATAACTGGTCTGAAGGCTCTCCTATACTTACGGTCCATAGGCCTGGACGGCTGGATGGGACAGTCGCCGCCCACCTTCAAGCATCAGAAGGGTAAACCCGTTCAAACTCTGTACGACGAAAATGGCAAGGTAAATTGAACCTAATGGTTTTTTAAGTACGTAAATAATAGAACTTTATGACTTTTGTAATAAAGTTCATTATTGAAAGGTACAAGGTTTTTATATCAGTATCTGCTTTTATCTATAGCAGGCAGTTGTACGGAAATACTTTTCGGACGAACCGATAACACTGAGATTCCACGAAATAATACGCTGCAAACTGCGAACCTATTATCTATTTGCGTCTGTAAATCTTGCGGAGTGAATAAATATCAACATTGCCCCTATTAAAATAAAGTCGTAAATAAATAAACATAACTCTCTATCTAGTTTGATGTTCTTGCGGCAATAGAATTGCACTGGAATGTACCCATTCTAGTACAGTGTGACAGTGACATAGTGACAGTCTACTTTGCATCCAGCTCGTCCATTCCAGTACCTACCAATGGAATAGTGTAGATGGCCAATCTAGTGCTGGATTAAACGTTGAACAGTGTACACGCATTTTTGTTTTTGTCTGACTGACTAGCATAATGTAGACGATATGATTCAGTCTAACACTGGACTGGAATAAACCCGGACCCTGGAACCCGGCAATGTCCAGTTGACATTATTTCATTAGAGAACAATCCAGTCACTGGACTGGATTGTTGACTGGAATGGGTACATTTCAGACAGTGCATTCCACTGCCTACATTTTAATTTTATAAACTCATAATAAATCCTATTTCAATTCTCTTTTCCAGGTATTAGCCCACTTCGGACCATACAGCAGAAAGCGCGAAGAGTTACTCCACGAAGCCAGACTAAAATCAGACTTATTGGCAGACAATAAGGTCCAAACTTACATGACAAATGGCTCTGTCAATGGTTACCATGAAGAAGCTGCAGAGGTTCCTAAGATCAAAGACGTGGTCGGGGAAGCTTTGCCCAGAGTTGGGACTTACAAACATTTGGATAATACTAAGCAAGTTGTCGCACTTATTGATGATGTAAGTAGAAATATCTGTTAGGCAATATTCTATGAATTGTTGCCTAATACTTGTAACAATCAATAACATCACGCTTTTTTCATGGAAGGATTGGGCAGGGACCTATAGTACACCCACATTTCGCCATTATGATTAAGTCCCATGTAATAGGGGGCGAGCCCATTGCCATCAACGGAACACAAATCACACACAAATCTAGACTCCGGGCTGCTACTGAGAAATTCCAGATGATAAAACGCAATAACACTGCCCGACCCGGGAATCGAACCCAGGACCTCATGCTCAACAGTGGCGCTTACAACAACTATACCAGTGAGGCAGTCTTCATCAATTACTTTATATCAGACATGATCGAGGTCACGAAATATCCTGTTTATAAAATTAAAAACACAAGCTATCTAATTCAAGCTGCGATATCACGTGCTCCCTATCACGTTTGGTGTTCCGCAGGGCAGTACTCTCGGCCCAACGCTGTTCACGCTGTACATAAACGACGTAGTAAATCTCCCTATAGGTAACGCTGAAGTGATTTCCTACGCCGACGATACAGCCATCGTTTTTCATGACAAGACTTGGGAGCGGGTGTCCCATCTGGCAGAACAAGGCCTCGCTCAGATAGCGCTCTCCTTAGACACAAATTTACTGACCTTAAATGTTAGCAAAAGCAAATATATTGCCTTTTCCAAAACTAGTACTTCCAGCCCCTCTCAAACAATGTCTCTAAAAATACACACTTGCTCACATATACGCAATAACGACCCTCACCATAATTGCACATGCAAAATACTTGAACGTACTGACACAATTAAATATCTCGGAATAATCATAGATAACAACTTAACGTACAAAGCCCACATTTATGCCCTTTCCTCCAGAGTACAAAAACTAATTCACGTTCTAAAAAAACTCCGCGACTGTACCCCTATTGATATTTTGCGAATAGTCTACTTCGCACTATGCCAGTCGGTCATACAATACTGTATCGGTATATGGGGACGTGCTGGCAAAAGCACATTTATAACACTAGAGAGGGCGCAACGGGCACTAATCAAGGTTGCACTTAAAAAACCTTTCGGGTTTCCTACAGACCTTATCTACCGTGAGTTTGAAGTCCTCAGAGTACGACAAATTTTTATACTCCAAGCAACTCTTAAATACCACGCTAAAATAAAAAAACGGCCTGACTACAGTGAAATAATAAACAAACGTGTCTTCAGAGTACCCATTCCAAACGCCAAATCCGAACTAGCTCGACGTTGTACCTATTTCTCCTTTCCCAACACTTACAATAAAGTTAGTAAAATCTGTGACCTAAGAGACTGCTCAACCACAACCTGCAAGAAAATCCTAACTTCAGCTCTTCTAATATTGTCATACGACGACACCGAAGCCTTGATATAGAACCTGCACTACACATACACACCTTTACACACACCATCACACCTACTCAAACCTCACATAAGTACACAAGTCCAAAAAAAAAAAAAAATGTAAACTACTTTAACTTATCTTGAATTTATGTTCTCAATTTAACAAATGATTTATTTAATTATTATTTTTTCTCTAAGTCTTGTCTTTAATAATACCCCCACACTGGAAGGTAACCGTAATA
Organism: Agrochola lota; assembly: GCA_947364205.1. Classification (NCBI taxonomy): domain Eukaryota; kingdom Metazoa; phylum Arthropoda; class Insecta; order Lepidoptera; family Noctuidae; genus Agrochola; species Agrochola lota. The sequence continues at coordinate 5,990,990 of OX376223.1, read as the reverse complement.
TTGTTAATCGCACTCCTGAGCCACAAGATACAAGCGATGCTTAGTTTGTGGCTCATCGAATTTGGCTAAATTGTATTGTTACTTTTTGATTAATAAAGTTTATTAACTTATTATTATTATTATATAAATAATCAAATATCAGTGCTTTATTGGATCTAGGATTCGAACTCAGGTCTCAGGACCTCATACTCAATAGCTTTCCTTGTAATAATTTATGAGTATTACGTAGATCCGTGTGTGTAGTGGAAGGAAAGGCCAAAAATAAGCCTTGCGTGTGTCAAAACAGGATTGTTTTTAGTGTTTTCTCTAAAAACTTTGTACTTTTTCCAGGACATGTGTATAAACTGCGGTAAATGCTACATGGCTTGCGCAGATTCCGGATATCAGGCTATCGAGTAAGTGCTTACTTTAAATAATACTTAACTTTGCATCATCATCATAATTTCAGCCTTAAAGACGTCCACTGCTGGACATAGGCCTCCTCCAAATGGGCGGGTTTGCCATAATTGCCACGCTTGGCAGGCGGGTTGGCGATCGCAGTATGGCGTTAAAATGCATAAAGAACGCTGCTGCCCATTCTCTAGTAAGTCCCTTACGTCTAGTCTAGTCGCCTATTACGACACCCACGGGAAGAAATGGGACAACTTTTCATTTCATATAAATAATATTCGCATAAATAATTATAGTTAGTTACTTTTACGAAGACAACTAAAGGGATACTAATAGTTTTACGAAGACAACAAATTTATGTTCGCAGTGTCCACTGTGAAACAGGGTCCGAAAACCTTTATAAACGAATAAGATTACCGCTATCTGGGTAACCAAGAAGAGACGTTACCTCTATTAGGTTATCGTTTTTTAATACTGGTTACACACACACACAGGCCATGCGCGCCCTTTGACTAATGCCGACGGCATAATTTTTATTTCGGTAACCGGTATTAATGCTGGTTGTATTCAATTTAAGGTAACCTTTAAAAATATTTATGTTGTAACCGAAAAAAATACCCGTATTGTCATACCGGTTTCGGTCCCTGCCGTAAACATAGATTTCCAAAAAAATATGTAGTTTTTGTGGCAATAATGTTCCCTTTCGCCGTCAATTATTTACCCATGTTTATTTGCATAGAAACTCAACTTCTATACAACCTTTCATGATTATGTCAGTGTATAATGATTATATACTGACATCATAAACAAGAAAGTTTACATACAATACATTTTTCTTCTTCTTAGCGATGGCAATCTAAATGGACTAGGCCCAGAATTCGGCTATGTGTTTATTTAATTATAAAAACATTTTCAATACAAAAGTTATCTAATTACGCAATACATTTTCGTAAAATATAGTTTAGTTGTGTCACTTTAGTCTATTTCAGAATGGGAAATCGTCGTTTGACAGGAATAAACAAAATGTTAGTGATTTTTTGTCTAGTTTAGAGGCATTTGTGACAAGAGAATCGGCACCAATTTTGCTATTCTGAATTTGAAGTTTTCCACCTAAAATTTTGATTGTAAAAAACCAAACCTGACTATGTTGAATCGCGATTAAAAAGGAAGGGCATAAAATAAGTTGTCATGAACTAAAATTCACACCAACATATCGACTTCAGGTGCAAAAACAGTACTAAATTATTTTTTTCTTTTCTTTTGCTTCTATCTCGAAAATGGTGTGTCGCAAAAATAATGAAAATTTCGACCCCTTTTGTGAAACCCACAAACCCCTAAAACTCATAATGTAGGTAATAATTTTACATAGTATCCATACAAAAAGTGAAAAATTCCATAAATAACACGTTGAGGACGCGACCATGCGCGCCTCCGGCTCAAAAAAGGATTCACGGGGTAGGGCAAACCACAGGTACCGAGTCTCGATTGTCAAATTCCATTTTAGTTGTGTTAAAATTATTTTTTAATTTAGAGATTTGTTTTTGCAGAATAGCTTTAAGATTCTCATAGCCAAAAAAAGTAAGGAATTTTAGTGATAGTTTAGTTCGGTGTACAAGAGAATCGGCGCCATTATAGATCCAAGTGTAATGTTGTTAATATTGTTTACAGATTTGACCCCAAGACCCATATACCGCAAGTAACAGACGACTGCACTGGGTGCACACTGTGTCTGTCTGTTTGTCCTATTATCGACTGCATATCGTGAGTATTGGCGCATTTTCTTTTTAGCATAGTTAAATGGAACTTATTGGTATGACAAACAAAATAAGTCAATTATCAACTTTAGAGTGATGAAGTCTAAATCGATTTTTATGTGAACATTTATAACAAAAAGGTCTGTAATAAATTTTGCTTGCAATGTAATTTGAATTGTCTTGTTTTGTTATTTCGATACTTAGTAACTAAGATTCTGAATTGAAATTTACTTTCTTGGCAGAGCAACTAGTTTAAAGATAACAAGTTTATTATTTTTTCATTAAAATATTTTTTTTAAGTATGTATATATTTTATTTTACAGGATGGTGCCTAAGACAATTCCTCACATTATCAAGAGGGGTTTGCGCTATGATATACTTCCAATTTCACCTCTAGATGCAGTTTGTCAATAAACATATAAATCATACAATTTGTATCAATAATGTATATTATGTAATAAAAAAAACAATAATACAAAAAATATTAATCTCCATTAATAACATTGTTGTAGATTTTTTTTGCATCTTTTTGTGCATTTTCCCAAGAATATACCCAACTATTTTCAGGATTTACACCTAGAGTTAAAGCTGATAGTGGTTTGGGGCAATCATAGTGACTTTTATTTACAATATTCACTCCAATTCTACCGTTCATTTTATCATGTAACTTCTCACAAACAAAGCATTCGAATTCATCAACAATCTTCAACCCATCTATCTGGTACGGCCTATCGTTGTACTCATTAAACAGTCTCTGGTTTGTTATTTTTTTTTTTGTCTTATGTTCTAAATATTCTTCATATAAACTATTATTGTTCAACAATACCTTAATATGTTCATACATAATCTTCGGTGTAGGGTAATCTTCCAAGAGTATTGCAGACTTTGTATTTGGTAACCAGTCTCTGATAGTAGGCGAACCAAAATATATGGGGACTGTTCCCACCTTGATAGCGCGCCAAAACTTTTCGGTAATGTAATCATTGCATGCGCCATTCTCTATTGCTACTACGAATTTGTACCTTGCAATGAACCTTAAAAACTCATTTTCATTCAAATTATTTAGGTAGTCATCCTTGAACTTCGCCGTCATATCTTTATTATTTAGGCAAGTGCCGTAAGAGTCTATTTTTGTATATTTCATTAGCTCTCTTACATATGCATCCCTTTCTGTCGATGTATCACAGTCGCTTTGTAAATACATAATTGGGGCAATATCTTTTAAGAACTCGTTTTTCTTCATTGTCTCAACAAAGTATTTCTGGCTTGTTATATCTGCATATGATTGTAAATGTTGCAATGGAAAGGGGACGTCGCTAAACCTGCTAAACGTTGAAGAAAAATTAAACAAGTTTAATGCATTTTCGTGCAAAAGCTCTTCTACATTTCTTGGAGATTCTTCATGGAGTAATCCCCAAATTACATCCTTAGGCCGTCTTGGTGCAGGAAGAGTCTTAAAATCAATATTACTTGCATAAAACAGGTATGCTCCTATGTTAAAATATTGGTCATGCTTTCTATCACTGTAAACATAACACTTTACATCGTTGGAGCAATGTTTAAAACTTGATATTCCTGGAAACTCCATAGTCCACCACAGTATCACTGGATATGGAGCAGGTACTTTAGTTACACATGTATTATTCACATCACTAAACTTCCACAAGATGAAAAAAAATAAAAAAAATAGTATAAACCACATCAACACACGCAGCCGCACTTTCAAGAGTCTTTTAAAAATATTATTTAACATTATTACAGGATAAAATACAACAGTACATGTACAATGTTTTAATCTTTTATACATTATGATAATTATGGCATGTCAATTCCCTTTTTACAAGCTTTATTTATCTTCATTAGTCACACACCCACATAATCATGAAGTACACGGGATATTGCTGTGGTGACAGGAATACATTATCAGTTAACCTAATGACGAAACTTTGTTAAAAATAATACAATAGTAAAGATAACAACAAATTTAATGAACAAATCAAAAGGCCCAACCTCTCTCTTTTTGCTGGTAGAATAAATCCATAGAGAATGCTATTATTAAATCTGCATAAAACAATCCATATATGGCTCCTACCATTTTACCCATTGCAAATAGATTTAATAATGCTAGTACAGTTATTACTAGCTCAATGGTGACGTAATATAACTCTGCCTCATATTGTACTTGGTCCACAACATATAGCACCATTATAAGCATGGAGCACATTATAGTGGGCCCGGCCACCAGGCATTGTAACGCGTCCAGGGGTTCCACAACGTGAGGCAGTATATTGAGGAGCAGTGCCACTACCTAAAAGAGATGGACCCACTTGTAGACTTTTATTCATTTTACAGAAATACATAATCTACTAATATGACAAACTGTTTTCATGCACTTATAGGAAGTGCTCAAAATTACAAATATTAAAAAATGCTTACAGATGAGGATTTCAAGTCATGACATTTCAATGCTCAAAACTACTGAATAATACGAATTTTATTATGCTTTCCGTAGCATTTTATTTTATTTTCACATTTAATCTGGTCTTGATAATGCAAATCCTCTCTCTCTGATGACATAGAAGAGATCTATGCACAGTGCAACGAGCAGATGACAATAGAATAGTCCGTATAAAGCTCCAGAGGCGCTTACATTAAGGAGTACATAAAAAAATGTAATGACATTGAAAAATATTTGTAATATTATGTATAGTTGTTCAGCTAGATCATGCACTTGGTCCACTAAGTAAAGCACGACGAACATAACAGACAGGACGAGGGTTGGAGCGACGGCCAGGCAGTGCATGATCTCGGGCTCCGTTATAACAAACGGGAGAATCATGAGGATCAATGACATAACCTAAAAGTAACAATTTCGATAACACTCATGTCTCGTATTGTTTTGGGACTTACCTATTTGAATCATATGATTTGGTTTAACAAGATAAAATGGTATTGCCTATATAATCGATCACTATTAATAATGCTGTACGATGGAGTATGGACACCCAGTTCGAATCATTGTTTCATAGTTTATTATTTACTGATTACTGTCATCAGTCATGTCATGTGATCATAACATTGCAAGGGTCACGGAGGGTCAAGGACGTTTTCTAGTGCTGTTCTTAAAATTTTCGACTAACAGGTATGAGACATTATAGTCATCTTATTTATTTTATTTGTTTTTTTTTTTATAATTATTAATATTAAAAAATTATCTGTTTATAGGTTGAATCAAAGACATTTATTCAATAGAAATTGTATTAAAATACGAATTATGCCTGGTACACGTAAAACTGATTAGATTATAAATTATTATTATGCACAACTAAAAGTACAGCCTCTTTCATTGGCAATCAGAAATAAATCAAGTGATAATGCTGTTAACAATCCAAAATAAAATACACCGTAAATAAACCATAGCCAAACTCTAACAAGATTCAATAGAAAACATTGAACAAAAGCTCCAAACGTAAACAAAATTTGGAAAAATAAGTACATTTTTTCCATAAATAGCGGCACTTTTCTTCGTAAATACAAGAGTATGAATAGGAAAGATATTACTAGAGTAGGACCAGTTGATATGCAGTACATATGTCCCGCTGGTTTTGCGATTATCCACGGTAATATGGTAATTATTAGTGAAATTCCCTACAAGGAATGAAATTGTAACTAATATCAAGAAAATAATAATAATATATTCAGGAATGCAGTACAAGAAAAAGAAGTTATGAAAAAAATACTCACAAACTCAACAAGTTTCATAATAAATATATTGTATCTGATTAACTCGTTCCATTTTTTATCAACTGGAACTGAGTCTGAAAAAGAAAACACAGGGTACAATGTGTAAACTTCCTTGAACATTCATATTAAAACGAAGGGCGCCTTCGAATTTGCCGCAATCAATCGCGCGGTCGTTTGCGGCTAATTTGAAGGCGCTCTAAGGGTCAGTTCACACCGATATTCAACGCTGCATGGAGGTACTTGAATGAAGAAGCCAGCTGGCTGTTTTTCGCAGCATAAGTAGCTCCATACATAGGATGAGGCATTGCATGGCGTGGTGCGATCAGTTTATTTTCATACAACATAATCGCAGGTATGGTCATTGACATGAACTGGCTGTAAGACGACAGCAATGAATATTGTGATATTGAGAATAGGAAGTTGATCTTTGAAAACGGAAAAAGAGCTTGGTGTTCTGCTCATCCTGTATAATATCCTAAAACGAATGTTGTTCAGAATTTGATTAAGAGTACAGAACTATTATATTTACCATTTATTATCATATCCGACATTTTCGAGGTATTTTAATTATCTCTTTTTCTTATTGGAGGTGGATCATTTATTACAAAGCCTTAACGGGTTCGAAAATAATACATATTCTCACAAAAATAAAATATAAATAAAACATAAAAATAATAACTTCAAAAACAATATTCTTGACAGTACGAAATACATCCGCAGACATCCAGTTTTTTTTTTTTTAAATTGATGATGGATGCCACTTGATGGCCAGAAATTCAATAAATAACTCTGAGTATGGTTGGATTCGAATAGAAAAAAAGTTCCGCATGCGGTTTATATACGACGTGTCCCAAAATTCAACGATAAGCGGGCACCAGACGGCGGACCTGCTCATCACTACCCGAGAAAAATAATGAAAAAAAAAAGCATTTTTTTTTTTGGAAATTACCAAAAATACATTGAAATCCTTCGGAAATTGACACCCCATATTTTTAACTACCATGACCACAACTCTTCTAATATTTCTGTTTTATTTTTTAAATCGGCAACCTAAATAGCACTGCTATCCACCACAACCCTTAAAATCCACAGATTAGTAAAAATCCCAGAATGCCTGTAGGTTTTTATACAAAAATCAATCAATATTATTATTTTATTTAAAATTTTCAAAGTTTTTTACTTTCAGTCCACTCAGTTCAGTCATCGTGGTGTAAACAAAAGTAAGTATGGACACTACTACGGCAAGCTTTAAAAAAAATTGGGCCTAATCAAGATTCCAAAATGGTATATAACTCTAGGCAAAATAGTTACAAAAAAAAAAAAGTAGATTTTTGTGTAAAAACTACAGGCATTCTGGGATTCTTAAGGGTTTTGTATTTTATTAATTAAAAAAAAAAAAAAAAAACTCGGGAAGTGATGAGCAGTATGGCTAACATGACAAGCGCGAGAACGCTATATACTAGTGATGGATTAATTAGCATTCGCATTCATTGTTAGCATGCGAATGCTCATTTAGCATTTAGCAAATGAAATGTAGTTGCGAAATTCTGTGAAGTGCTAAGTGAATTTATCGCTTCGTACTTTTTTATACTATCATACGTCAGAGCGTCGACGCACGCAGCGGTAGCGTGCGCTCTCTGTCGTACCCATGGGAAGTCGGGCATACTAAGTCTATCGGTTTCACCTAACCATGACCTCGTTCGCGAGTGAAATTTATCAGCACTGCTGCGAACTTGCGAAGAATAGGTTAAGCAATTGTTATCTTATTTTCTTTGATTTGCGCGTACTTAGTGTTGTATATTGAATGAATGCGAGATTGTTAATAATAATTTAATTCGCATATTAACAAAATTCACATACTTCATTATTAGCAGTTAGCATAGCAATAGCAATTAGCATGCTGCGACTCATGAATTCACATGCTAATGAAATTTATGCGAAATCGCATTAATTGACATTACTACTATATACCTCGTTTTGTCGAAATTTGTCTACGATTCTGACGTCATTCCAACCACATGACCGTAAACGAAGAGTAAACTCAAAAAGGCACTTTGACACCTCTGACCTCTATATCTCGCGACGAGAAACCGATGTTGCAAATTATTAAAAATAAATCATTTTTATGATAGCAACATCGGCTTGAGATTCCGTTTCATTAAATGGTGCCGATTCTCTTGTCACAAATGCCTCTGACCAAGACTAAAAATCACCAAAGTTTTGTTAATTCCTGTCAAACGACGATTTCCCACTAATATGGCACTGAGTTATTAATTTTGTGTTTTGTTTAAAATTTTGATTGTTAATCTAAATCTGACTATTTTGAATCGCGATTAAAAAGGTGTGAATTTAAATGAGTTGTCATGAACCAAAATTCACACCAACACTTCGACGGTGCAAAAACAGTACTGTATCTTTTTTTTCTTTTCTTTTGGTTATATCTCGAAAATGGTGTGTCCTATCGCAAAAATAATGAAAATTTCGACCCCCTTTATAAAACCCTTAAACCCATAAAATGCAACAAGTAGGTAATTTTTTTTTTCCACACAAAAAGCGAAAAATTCCATATAAAACATGTAGTTCGAATATAAATAGTATTTTAAAACTAAGTATTTTCATTATTAACATATTGTAAAAAAAAATATCACTAAAATAAGTACAATTGTGAAACTGCCATGCTATTTGGGAGTTTTTTTTTTGTATCATTATTGTGTCTACTCTTTTCGTCGTCAAAATCGAGGACGAGTAAATACGACAAAATGACCGAAAAATCGCAGATTATCTCGTGTTGAATGGTCAAAAATCGAGATAATTAAGGTATCATGTTAGGGTTTGTCGAAAAAGAGTCGACTATTTTGTATGGCAGCGCAGTCAGAAAACGAGAAAAGTGACAGAAATAGACGACAATTACTCGCGCGAGAGTGAGTAATTGGCGCGTGTGTCATGTTAGGCCTACAGTTGTATAGTTTATCACTACAATTATCAAATGAAAATAATTTATTTTCTTTTCACAAACAATGGGATCATATTAATTTAGACAAGTTATAAACTATGTGAAAATAGTTTGTGAGAGACCGGTGTCTGCACTAGGAATACCTGTAATGCTGGGAGTACATTGTTGCGTTATCGCGAACTAAACTTCACGCGCTTTCTCTCGCACACTGCTCCAGTGTGGATCGAAAAAAGGCTCTCGAAGAAATAGGACTTAGATAAATAGGAAATAATAATAAATAAATGAGAAATAGGAATAGGATTTTAAAGTGTCGGTTTTTTACTTAAAATGGCTTCTAATAGCCAATATTATGCATAAATATACCATAGGATACAATCAAGTAGGCAAATTAGCAACTTATATATTTTTTGCAAAAAAAACGTATGGAGCTTTTGTTGTGCTTTGCTTTGCAATTAATTAATAAAAAATTGCAAAAAAAAAAAATTGGCTTAGTATGCCGAATAAGGCAGACCGCACACCAGACATACCCTTGTATTGTGGTATCACTGACATAGTTGAGAAAAGGCTAGGCAGATTGATTGTATATCTGCACGCAAGCACGCAAACCAAGGACACATTTGTAGTTTGTAGCGGGGGCAGTTTGTGACAAGACGTGTACCGCGCTACATGAATTCAAGATATCTTGCTTATACGGGTAAATCCGATAACGATTTTTTTCTCATTCATGCCACGTCAACAATTCTGTATCGTCACATGATGATGTCGACATTCTGAAAGCTGCGCCACAACAGTGTGTGCATCCATCCGATGTGCGTGTACAATATACGTTTGTTCCGATCTAAAATGTAGCGCGGTTTGTAGCGACGGCGACGCGAAGTAAATGTAGGGTGTGTGTAGCATGTGGCGCTGCCGCCGCACGGTGTACGGATTCACCAAAGTTCATCGCACATCGCACACTTATTCGCTCGGCACCGCTTCAACTCGAGTTCGTTCTTTCTATGAAACTCCATACTGCAATGCACATTAATCAGCAATTCAGCAAAGTGATAGTGACGACATCACCTCGCTTTGGGAAGTCGGATTACGTAACTAAAGAATAAAAAATTTGGCGAATAGCCATAAAAATGGTAGGGCCACAATGGCGCCGATTCTTTTGTACACCAAACCACAGATAATATAATACTACGTACAGATACCCAATCCTATACAAAGAAATGACACCTCCCTAAGTCTGGCTATTGAGCTGGCTATTTTTCTTCCTCCATTTTTTCAACAGATGGCAGCATCAGCGACTCACTGTAGTTTTAGAACGCCATCTAGGAGTCGACCAGATACTTATGGCGTTGTTTTATTATGGTAGATTCTTTAAATCGCACATGGCACGGTGCGTTCAAGGACAAGTAATAAGAATACAACAAAAATATCTCGAGTTGGTGGAATAGTTTCATTTCTGTGTGAGTGAGCTAGCAATTTTCACGCTGCTGCGAATGCTTCTTTATGGGGTTTTAGTATTTCAATGCTTAAATCTAGATTTTCTTCTCCTCGTTACCAAATCTACTACCTATTGCTAAAACCCTAAAACTGAAAACACGCCTTCTTCTTCCGAACTCATTATGATAGTAAATGTTTTTTTTAAACATCAAATAAAAACCGGCCAAGTGCGTGTCGGACCCCGCATAATGAAGGGTTCCGTAGTTGGGATGAATATATCCCAAGAACAAACTAAATAACTAAACTATCACTAAAATTCCTTATCTTTGTCTGAGATTAGAGCTATTCTGCAAAAAATAGCTCAACATTTAAAAATAATTTTGACACAATTAAAATCGAATTTGACAATCGCGACTGCACGGTTGGTACTTGTTTGCCCTACCCCATGATTTTATTTCGAGCCGGAGGCGCGCAAGGTGGACTGCCTCTATATGTTGTATATGGAATTTTTCACTTTTTGTATGGAAAATATGAAAAATTATTACCTACATGTTGAGTTACGTTTACGTACGGTTACGTGGGTTTACGAGTTTTATAGAGGGGGTTGAAATTTTTATTATTTTTGCGATAGGACACACCATTTTCGAGATATAAGCAAAAGAAAAATAAAAAAAGATACAGTACAATTTTTGCACTTGAAGTCGAGGTGTTGGTGAGAATTTTAGTTCATGACAACTAATTGTATTCCACACATTTTTAATCGCGATTAAAAATTTGTAGTCAGATTTAGTCAGACCATCAAAATTATTAGGTTAAAAACGTCAAATTCAGAATAGCAAATTTGCCATTTTCACTAAATTAATAACTCAGTGCCATCTTAGTGCTGACAAACTAAAATATAGTTAAGTTGTGTCATTTTAGTCAATTTCAGAATGGAAATCGTCGTTTGACAGGAATCAACTAAATTTTGGTGATTTTTAGTCTAGTTTAGAGGCTTTAAGTGACTAGAGAATCGGCACCATTGACAGACAGAATAGCTATCTACATAAAAAAACGTTTTTTGCAATCCCTTTATATAGAAAGCTTAGTAGATCAGAAAAATTAAAGAATTATTTATGTAGGTAGGTACTTGTCAAAAACATGTTGATGGATTTCTTTCAATATTATTTTTATGTAACGTAGGTACTAGATAAAAAAACAACTGTTTGATATTCCTACTAAACGTGATGACAAATTGAGTAAAACGCCATCTATTGCGAAGAGCTCTACACAAAATGATTAACAGATGGCTACTTTATTATTCTATGGGTTGGAATTTAAGTAAAAGGTTTCATTTATCTTTTTTGTTGAAAATACGATATTTAATATTACTGAATAGAAATAAGAAATGAGGCTAACTAGTGAACTAGAATATTAATAATGAATTGCAATTATAACATTGAATTTGCTGTTGTACCCATTTTAGTTGTAAAAAACGCATTTGGAAAGTTTCGAAATAGTTTTTTTACATCTAAAATTAAATATTCGGTGTTAAGATATTAATTATTGCATTTCATAATCAATATTCTAGTTCGCTAGTTAGCCAGATTTTTTATTTCCACACAGTAATATTGCTAAATTAATAAAAACAGTGAAATATTTGAAATCTATTTGCGACGTTGCCCACCTTCAGAATAAACGCTCTTAACTATTTTTGAAATTAGCCCTTGACTCACACCTGAAATATAAGATAATTAAATAAATGTTAGTAGAAATTATAAATCTGGCAGGTTAGTTGGCTCACTCACTTAGCAGGTTACCTAATAGATGTACGTTACCGTTACACTAACCTGCAACAAGAATAGAAACGAATATTTCGTGGACTTATATAATTAGTTAAGTATCGGGTAATTTATAACAAGAAAGTTGACAACACTAACTCGCCGCCGAAATTCGTTTGTATATTTGAATGGAATAATCGGAGACCCCACCCGACCTTTTTCTTCAAAAAAGGTTTTAACCTTTAGAATAATGTTTCTAGCATCACTTTTAATAGCTTCCGGCATAATTAACTTTATAAATTCAGCAATATCACGACAAAACAACCAGAGAACCCGAATGTACACAGACTAAGTAGTACTCAGACGGTAATCTCCCATAGTAGAAAAATCGCTATACGATTTGCAACTCATCATTTTGACGTTTAATATTTTTTTAAATTTTACCCATTTTGTCGCTCATGTTGTTATGAGACCGGGTCTTTTTGCCAAGGTTTGTCGAGCCCAGAATATTTTGGAAACTAGCCTTTTAAGCCTTCCAAAAAAGAGGTTCTGCTTTAATTCAAGCCGAGGTTGTGATTGTGTGTGTAGATAGGTGTACCTATAGCACACCTGTGGTCTGTGTGTATTAGAGAAGGAATGTCAAGTGATGGAAATAAAAAACATTCAATATTATTTATTAATATTTTTATTTTTTAATTTTGTTTTATATTTTATAAATGCTTTCTTTTGCATTGGTGGCAAACTTTTGTTTTCCAACCTATATACATCTGTGCCCTTCATTATCTTATTTATCACATTGCGCCAATTAAATACTGCTAATCGAAGACAATTCTAGAAAGAATTCGTCAACAGCATCCCTGTGTATCACACAATCCAGAAAATCAAACGAATACTTGGATCTTATTTTATTTTTAAGTTCTTTTATAATACCCGTTTGGTGTGGTGTGAATTCCAAGTATTCGTTTGTTTCCTGAATGATATAGCCAAAAGTTCTCACGGCATTTTCGGAAGGGTAGGTCAATTTTTTAAGGTTAATTGTGTTTCTATATCTTCCAGATATCCAATTACTGGTAGAGCTTATTTCACGAGAAGGAAGGTTTTTTTCACATTCCTTACAATTGTTTTTGTTTAAAAAAAATCTTATAACCCACCCTGTGGTATATGCCCGTGAGTGAACTTTCAGCTTTTCTTGCATGGCAGTTGTGGGGATATTCTCTAGAACTGCACTCCGAAGGTTAGAGGATCCAGCTGAGCAGGCACTATCGGCATTTATTTCATTATTTTTCATAGTTTCAAATAAGGCCTTGAGTTTTACTAGTTGCTCACCTGAATCCTCTTCACAATTGTAACCATCGGAGTGAAATTTTATAAATCTTGTGATTAGAAGTGACTTAAAGGTGGTGGCAATTTGGATTATTGTTTCTAAAATTGTAGGCTCTGACTTGTCCAAAAAAGTTTTCTATCAGATCAGAGTTGAAATATCTTGGTCTCAAGATCCTTATATTTTTATTCTTGAAAAATTGCCACAACCTTTGATAGCTTTTCAGCGTAACTATCCAGTTTTTTAGTGAGGCCACTGATGTCTCTCTATTATTTTTATTTTCGACAAATTTTATACCTTGTAATTTTTTTATAGCCTCGCCCCAAAATCTGTGGTGCTGAGACGAGGCTGTCATTGCACTCCGCAAAGGTTTACCTTTATCCCTCTTATTTGAAAGGCAGGCTCCATTGACCGAATCAAACAAATCATCAAAAAATTATACCATTTCTGCCGTATTTCTTAAAGTTGGGCTGACTGGTTTGCCATCGGCATATTGAGCTGCAACAAAAAAGTAACATGCTTTAAGTATACTTATTTTTATGTGACACAATTTGCAGTCGGTGAGAAAATTACATTGCAGGCAAAATACTTACAGAACTGAGCAGTGTATGAAAGAGTAGCTGCCCATGTTTTGCTGAACACTCTCACACAATTCTTGCCCTGCAATAAAAATAGATATTATAAGTACAAAGTTGTGAACACCTTGAAATATTGATAAACAACACAATTCACATGATATATTCAATACAGCCCTTTATGCATGATTATTGTGATTAAACCTAACAGACTAAGTATCCTTAAACAGCCATCTTCAGAAACATTCTCAATTCAAAAATATTATTTACCTTCATCTTTTTAATTTTTTCTGGAATTACGTGTTCAACGTTCAATTTGTGTAACAATCGCATTTACGCATGATTGCAGTCCGTTTTATAGACATCCACAATATCGTCCCATTTAGATATTTTATTATCGTATTTTATATTTTTGGTTAAGAAATTATTTCTTAACCCCTTTATTCGGTGCGGTGGATCATGTATCACGCTTAGTGAATGACCATTGATGGTTATTATATCATCTGAAAATAATGACAGGAATGTTATAATAATAGCAATAACCTTTAACATGCACCTTCAATATTCAATTACATTGCATCACACCTGTATTCCCCAAACAGTTATGTAGAGGTCACCCATTAAACCAATTAATATTATTTTTAAGTCAGGTTGTGTGTGGAATATGTGAAAAATATTTATTTATTTATTTTATTATTTATGTACACACAGTAAAATACATACAGATACGACATAATTATAATTTGAGTTTTTTTAATTTTTTTTTTAATTTTGATTATAATATCTATGAGTATCGAATGAGACAAAATTGAAGTTATATTATTATTACATCTGGGGGCGTTTAGTGTCCTGCAAAGTGTTTAGTGTTAATTATGAATTAGGAAAATTCTCAATTATACTCACCAATTCTAATCTTATTTGTTCCCTCTGTGTGTCCTCTTGAAGGCTTTTTAGAGCTGATTGAAAGGCTGTACCTTGATCGCATGCTAGGGCTATAGGTAACAAACCTGTATTTCCTACTGCAGTTACTACATCCTTTATTATTGTTTTAAGTTGAACCCCTGCTGTAGCTCCCTTACAAAAATAGAAGGCTATAGGTTGTTGCCATTTGTAAAGGGCTCCTCCCAACATGAAGACAAGTGCATGGTCAGCAAAGTCAGTCATTTTTTCCGGAAGTTCGACAAATCCAGTGATGGAGTCTTTATTTTTATTGTAGGTCAAGGCTGCTTCTAATGCAACCTCATCAAAGAGAACTGAACAATATTTTTTATTTTCTTCCCATGTATTTACCTGAAATCATTAGTTAAATATTATTACTATTGCAATATTAACACTACATCTATAATAATACACACTCCGATCTATGTAGCCATGTTTCCTTGAGAATCAGGGTTAAAGTTAAATATAGCCATCTAATAAGTACCTCTTGTTTAACTGCATCAAATACTTGAGCACTGATCCCAGCTTCAATATTTAGTTCAGAAACCATTTTATTTAAAGTGTGTTTTGTGGGGAGTATAAATATTGTATGTAAGAATCTGTAACACTTTGGACTTTGCTTTAATTTCGATAAAGCTATAAGTTTCTCTTCAGTAGTAAAGCGTCTCCCCTTTGATTTTTTGGTGCATTGCTTAATTTGCATCCACATAATTGTTTTGGCCAATGAGTTCATGTTTTCAGTCAGTTTTTCAAAAGAATTTTTCTTTGAAAACTTTAGTGCTCTTCGTGCTCTTTGACTGAAATCCAACTGTTACCGAGATTTTAAATATTCACGGTACAGCCTGGCACATTTTGGTGAAAGAGACTTTTTGTTTAAAATAATACGCCTTCTTCGGACACAAAGCCTCGGAGTAGAAGGAATAACTGCGTCTGTAAATAAAAATGTATGATAGATATAACGATAGCTCAACAAAATATGAGTTTGCTGTGCAGATTGTAAAACAAAAATGACACAACTATTTTGTCTACATTATTTTTATTAATATAATACCAACAAATTGTTAAACAAAAAATTCCAAATGCATGTTGGTCCTGCGCACTATTCGGTGAATACTTGTCTCATTATTGGTGAAATATAATGGTAATATTTAATTACCTCTTATGATCTGGTTTTGTGAGGCTTCATTTCCACAGCCTGAAGTGGAAGGCACGTCAACGAACGGTGTTGTGGTGTGATCCACAAGGTTTGCATTATTAACAAAAACATCAAAACCTAAAAAAAAATATATTATAATGTGATTAATATTTCCATCATGGAGTGATTGCCAAAAACATTACACAAAGAAGTGTTTCTTTGCAATTGGGCAAAAATGCCATCAAAAAGTAATATATTCAAAAATTATAAAGTACTTAATATATTAAAAACCAAAAAAAAGATAATAGCTGTGACTTACCAGTTTTAGTCATTCTATGTTTCTTTGTAGGTTCAGAGGTACAGTAGGTATGATCCTCATGCTGCCTTTTCTTGGCATAGGTGTGATCAGAAACAGCATTGTCTGTAAAGAAATATTTAAGCTTATCAACATAACACCATACTTATTTATAATATACGACTGCCCAAAATGACTAAACAGTAAAAAAAAATCTAAGTGCGAGTCTGACTCGCACACAAGGGGTTCAGTGCCACCATACAATATTGAACAATACATATTTTTCGTTTTTTATATACTCCTTTAAATTTTTAACTTTATTTTATTTAGGTATAGCAGAACATAGTAGTACACTCTATTTCAAGTGTAAATCTATTACGGTTCAAAATATACAGCCCAATAACAGACGGACTGACAGACGGACAGCGGAATCATAGTAATAGGGTCCCGTTGGCACCCCTTGGGTATGGAACCCAAATAATAACTATGTGTATGCCTTTTCAAAATACTATGTGATAATATCAAGTTATTAACTTATTATGGACAGAAAAAATGTTAATTACACAATATGCGAGTGTATATTGAACAATTTTAATTTTTTTTTTTGGTTTGTAAGTGCATTTACGGCCAATTTGACCCAGTTTCAAGACAGAGCAACATAGATGGATATAGGATACTTTTTATTTTCTTTAAAATGTATGGCTTCTGTGTGAAATTCCAGAGTGGAAAATTCAAATCCAATTTTTTTTTTTACGTTCATGAATATTATAGACATGATGCACTTGCCATTTGAATATGTGAGGAATATATGAGAAAATTTGTATATAATGAAATCATATTATTGATGTACTTACCAATGGTGTGTGCGTCAGTGTCCATAGTTTGAAACCGAGGACTAGGAGTGCCACTGCTGATTTCGCTATCGGAAAACAGCGTGGGATAGGCGGCAACAAGAAGACAAGTCCACACGTTGGTCGAGATGATGAACTTCTGTTCAAAATGCTTTTGACAGACATAACGCTTGTGAAGATCCTCTGCCCTCAGGTTTCGCAATTCTTCACAGTTAATACACTCCACTTGAGTCCTATCTCACGTTTGGGAAATCGAAATAATTTAACGTCCTTTCGTTTACTAGCGCAATTCACAATACAGCAAGTACGGAACATACTGCACGTTGTAATTACACTATTACAGGTTTAAACTTGAGAGGATAAGTTACGGAAATAAATCAACGTAGAACTTCACTCAATCAACTTTAAAAACTGTAATGGCGGGGTGTAGACAACCACAGACTACGATAGACTTACAACAAACCAATATGGCGTCGATTGCACGGGCGACAAAGGGGAAAGGGACGAGGGGCGGTTGTCACTTTGAGGAGTATCACCCATAGACAAATACGTCTATTAATGCCAGGATTTTTTGTTCCGAGATTACCAGCCGTGCGAATGTAGTAGACACTGACAATCGAATGACATTTCAACATGACGACCGTAGTTCCAATTTTCGCCATTTCACAGGTAGGTTGGTAGGAGTGTACAGTCAAGCTATTATGGCAGCACACAAAAATGGAGTCCATGCTAGTTCTGATTTTGACCACGTTCATTTGATGGGTTACGGGTAGCGCTGTTTTGTGCGCTGGGTTTAATCTGTCAAAAATGGTGGATAACTGTCATATTGGCGTTGCGGTGTGATTGTAATAGAAATTTATTTTATTTATTCCGGTCATGATAAAGGTTCGTTTGCAAAAATAAGTTATAGCAAAATGGAGGAAGAAGATCCAATAGTGCAGGAGGTAAAATCGTAGTTATAATTCGTTTACAACGTGGTAGTTCATTAGGTTATGTTGTGGTGAGAAAAAACTTCGGTTTTGGTTCAATTTTGCCGTTTATTCGTTGCAGATACCTGTGTTTCTGTCTCAGGCGTTAGCACAGAATCTGTACATATATCAGTATCCAGTGAGACCAGCCAATAGGGACTGGAAAGACGTGAAAGTTGTAAATGCATCTGTAAAGCCTCGGAACAAGATGGTGCGACTGGAAGTCGGCTTGGACACGTACAGTGACAAATATTGCTCGTCTAAAGGCGAGCAGATCGCGCTCAATACTGATGGCCAACAGGTATAAATCAGATCCTAATTAGTTACATTGTTCTTGTACCCAATGTGACCTTTTTGATGGCTGTTTACCATATTGGTACAATAGGTTACGATGTTCTGCTGTTATTTCTAATTACCTGGTATAATAATTTAGATTAATTCAATATCATCACATGCTTGTGAAATGAACTACCCCCTAAGGTGGGTCATCTGACCACTTAAATGCTTTTCACACAGTTGCTGATACCTTTTCTCTTCAAATCCTTTCTCACCTCTCTTTACAACACTATCAAGTAACTTTACTATAATAGTGTTTTATAGTAATAGCTGTATTAACATATGGTATTTGTGAACAGGAATCATCATGGCACATTAAAGAGAAGGACAAGTCTCAATACTTTAGGCATGGCATCATGGATAAGATTGTCTATGAAAGCAGTGCTCCCTGCACTGAGACACAGCACTATGCTGTGGCCATATTGCAGGATAAGGAATTACATTGCACTCCTATACAAGGTATGGATTCTGTATTAGTATGAGTGCTGACTTATGTCTGCAACATACTTATCCTAAGACTATTAAACAAAACTTAACACAGGCACAGGCAACACAGTAAATATCTTTAGTGTATTTCAAAATAATAAGTATATATAATTAAATAATAAAATATAAAAATCAATTGCCATACATTAGTTTAGCAAAAACTGGAAACTGGCTCGACTGATTTGAATATAATATTTTTTGTTTTGTTTAACTCAATAATGGGGTGGTTTAGATATATTTTTTTAAATAAAAAACTTAAAGGAACCAACAAAAAAACGCTAAATCTAAATTTTGTCTCATGTGGTATGAAGTTCACCAGGTCATCTAGTTGTAAATAAAGATTACACCAGTACGACATCATAAATTGCATATTGCAATTATTTTAAAAACATTGCAATAATTTTCATCATTCAAAATTGTCAGCTGCTAGATAACATGGACTTAGAGTGCATATGCTAAAGAGAACTAAACCGTTTGAGTTAGTGTAGTGAATGATTTATAGTAACAATGCTGTGCTTTACATCACAAGAAAAAAGTGTTTTGTCAACTATCAGACCATAAGAAACTGCTACAGAATTGTATAAAAGTACAAATTGATACTATTCTTAGTTTTAACATAATCTATCATGTAAAATAATAAGTTACAGTAAAATTGCTTATTATAGTCTATTAGGCTAGATTCTAATAAATTATTAAGTGTTAATTCTTATTGAATAAAAAAAAAACGTAATTGCAATTGTTATCTTATAAAGAGTCGCTGATTAAGATTTAATTTATAGGTATTGTTCAAATGAGGCCTTCTTATTCCTACTATGATAAGCAAGACAAGCGCAAAAATGATAAGAGCAAATCGGATTCAGATGATGAAGACAAAGAGCCTGAAGCACAACAGGTAACTTAGTTTAAGTAGTTAGTAAATGCATCGCATATAGAACCTGGATGAGGCTGGCACAGGAACATCAGCATTGGCATATGAAAAAAGAGGCCTATGCTAAGCGGTGGTTGAAGTCAGCGTGTATTCCCGTTCGTCCCAATGGTGGTCGTAATAATTGAAATACTATCTTGATCTATTCATGCAAGCTTAGTACTTGTTCTTAGGGTACTCTCAGAAATTATGTAAATAGAATACCATCTTCTGAATTCATGCAAGCCTAGTATACTTTTTGTGCTAAGTTGTGCTTTGTGCCACTCAAATTATTTACTGAGACCAATGGGAATTAAAAATAAAATTATGAATTTATTCCCGTTCGTCCAAGAAAAAAACCAGTGGGATGAACTCAAATAAATGTAATTTTTTAATTTAATAATTTATTAAATTCCCGTTAGTCCCACCAGTCAGACAACGGCAGTGGGACGAACGGGAATACACGGAAGTCAGGCTGTTGATGATGATGATGGGTTAGTAAATTCACAAACAAACATTGCTTAAAGTTAAGTGATGTTCAAACGTCAAAAATGTATGGTTGAACAGTCGCTAATCATTACTTAGCTTTAAGCAACATTTATAAATAAAACCTTTTGACTGGAACATAAATGATCATCCAAAAATCAACTGGGACTAGGTACCCTTACTTGATTGAGTTGCAAAGTCATGTAAACAAACAGATTCCTAATTCAAGTAGTTATTAAATAACATACTATTTCTAAGCAACTATTAAGTAATTCCGTCACAGAAAATAATTTTGTTTGGTTTATGACCATATTGTGAGAAAAACTGGATCCAAATTGACTACCAAATTGATTAGATGATGACTAATAGAGAATTATGAAAGATAAAGATATTTTGCGCCACAGAATAGTACAGAAGGCGCAATCCGCATTTTAGGTATGAAGTTACAAGTACGCGACGGGCTCGACTATCGGGCTAATTCAGTGAGCGTAACGTAGTCAGAGATATAAGAGTTATGCGATAGAAAGAGAGGCAACTTCTAGGTGAATATAACTTTAGGTAATTAGTGCTGAGCGACCTGAATTGCACTTAATTGTGTCGTAGCAAGGGTCGCTTTTTATTTAAATTATTTTGCGGAGTGAACCATCTGTAAATCTGTGGTTGCGCCGACTCCACAAGCCCAAATAAACGGCAACAGAGTGATGACGATGATGACAGGATTTAAATCGCCAACTCTACTGAACAAATATAACATGTCAATTTATGTTAAAAGTCTTCTCTATATGAGAAGATGCTTTTTTTCTGCAGTGCGAAAATTTTAGGCTTATTATTAATTACTTACCAACACTATTAACTGTAGTATGATAACATATTTATCTTACAGGTGACAGTAAAGTTCGCCCGTCAAGAGACAGAAGTATCTAAGAAGGCGCGAGAGAAATCCTTTGAGACGATATCCCAGAGAATTAACGAGGAGTCGTGGTACGACGCGCTATGGAAACCTTGCGATACGGATCATGCAGAGGTCAGTAAAAAAAACTTATTAGAATAACAAAAACTATTTACTTTTTGATAGATTTAATAACATTGAGTAGTGTGGTTTGGTACTAAAATAGAACTGGGAAGAATACATTGCCCAGTAAAGTGTGAAAGAACAGTGCAGGTGAAGTAAGTTAAGCTTTACTTGGCGACATTGTTGTAATTGTAGGTCGAATCTGGATGCTAGTGGACTATTGCCTAGCTAAGTAAATTATGGTTTTTGGGAGGATCTTGTATCCATAATCAAGATGATGATGATACCAGCTATACCTACATTTAATAAGTCAATAATGGCCAGCAAGCAGTGACAAAACATGCGTCATAAACGTAGTAGATCATGGTATAAAACATTTCTCTAATATTTCCCACAGTTGGAGCGTTTGAAACTATTTAGCGCGACCTCATCGGACGGGTCGGCGTTGACGGTGCGTGCGCGAGAGTACGTACGAGCGTTGGTACCAGCGCCGCCTGAAGATGAGGCGGATATAGCGCCAACAAAGAGACCATCCCCACAGGACCAACTGAAGGAAATACTTGTCAGAGGTATTTGATGTTTAACACTATTTTGGAATCATTTCTCTGATTAAATGTGTGTTGTTAATGATAATTATGGTGTATGGAATTGGACCAAAACCACTAGCAAACTTATAAAGCAACTCAAAGCATTCACTCCTTGTGCCTGTCAGAAAGTTGTATCTAGTGGTCAGTCAGAAAGATAAAGCTAGGTCACAGACGAATACAGATAGTTCACTCCGCAAAATGATTTAAGTTAAAAGCGACTCTTGCTACGACACAATAAAGTGCAATTCAGGTCGCACAGCACTAATTACCTAAAGTTATATTCACCTAGAAGTTGCCTCTCTTTCTATCGTGTAACTCTTATATCTTCTGACTACGTTACGTTCACTGAATTGGCCCGATAGTCGAGCCCGTGTGGTGGCACATGTGGTAGTGGAGTAATGGTGGGCACGCCACAATTGTGGCGATAAGTCCCCTCTTTGAGGAGTGGCTAGAGAGGCGCCACGGCGTCCTCACCTTCCGCCTGACGCAGGTTTTCACCGGACACGGATGTTTCGGGAGGTTCCTGTTCCGTATAACGCGGGAGGAAACGCCCGGGTGTCACCACTGTGTGGATCGCCCGGAGGACACGGTGGAGCACACGGTGGAGGTCTGCCCGGCTTGGGCGGAGCACCGCCGTGTCCTCACGGAGGCGATCGGCGGCGGCGATTTCTCGCGTCCGGCCCTGGTTCAGGCCATGGTTCGGAGCGAGAGTGCATCGGAGGCCGTCACTTCCTTCTGCGAAGTAGTAATGCTCGCGAAGGAGGAGGCAGAGCGCGCGAGGGAGAGGCAAGTTTCGTGCCCTCGGGCCCCTAGTCGTAAAAATCCTAGTCCAAAAAAAACAAAAAGGCCCCACAGTAGGAATTACCTACAGTTATATTCACCTAGAAGTTGCCTCTCTTTCTATAGCGTAACTCTTGTATCTTCTGACTACTTTATACGCACTGAATTGGCCCGACAGGGCTGGCTCGCGGAGCGGAAATGCGGAGTGAACCATCTGTATCCATCTGTTGCTAGGGGCCCATTCTAAAGCGTAGTAGGTTCCTATCGAGAGAACTTAGTAGTAACTGTTTTCTCTCCCTCATGAAAGGAGAATACAATACTCATAAATGGCATTTATTTATTCCAGCAAAATTGATGACTTTCAACGATCTCCGTGCGCTCATACGTACCGACGAGGGCCCGATAAGCGAGACCGCCTTGTTGTCCGTACTGAGCGGCGCGGCGTGCTGCGTGCGCGGCCTGTGGACGCCGCGGTCAGCTGACTTGTACACGCGAGCGTTGCCTGTGCCCGCTAGGCTCATGTGTGCGGCTAGGGATCATGTCGTAAGTAACTTGCCTTTTACGTTGTAATTGTCTTTTAGCGAAAAGACCGGTCATTCTATCAGCCTACGTAAAATTTCTTCATTTATATCTGTAATGTATATTATTATGTTATGCATAATAAAAAAAGAGTATTCTATTCTATCGCTTATGATAAAATAGATGGAAGAATAATCGGCTGTAAAATCGGTAAATGAAAATATAGTGAGGAATGTCAAGTAATAAAAACGCCAAACACCAAATATTTTGCCAGTTAGGCAGATAGGTTTGATGTTATGTAAAAACGAGGCAAGCTCTTAGCCAACATTCGGGACACGAATGCAGACTAAGGGTTGCTACTGAGAAATTCTTGATGGATAAACTTAATATCACTGGCAACCTGGAAATTTCACCCAGGAAGCTGCAACCACTAAACCAATGAGACAGTAACTTTCCTCTCTAGTATAATAGACACAAGAGTAGGCTAAGTAGGTAATACATATGTTTCTTGTTACTTATCATAATGTGTTTTTTTACAGTTGTATCTCTTCACACAACACGCATACGTCGATCGACGGAAGGTAGCAGCAGCTGTACGTCTACCCGCTGTAGAAGTCTTAGAAATCATCCGCTCCGTTGCCAAGTTTAACGCTAAGACTGGATGGGAACTAGTCATACCTCCAGACGTCGGATTCGAAACGAAGTACCCCGATGTAGTCCAGCGACAGAACTTATACTGGGAAGCTCGTCAGAGGTTGTTTAACGAAATGTTGATTGGCGAAAACATGCCAAAGAGACAGAGGAAGAAATCCCAAAGAGACTCAGTATCATCTGACACGATGATGAGTCCTAAACCGCGGTGTAACAGTGTTACTGAGGATGACAGTGATAGGAAAAGACACAAAAATAAATCCGCCACGGGTAGTGGGAAAAGGACTAGGCATATAAGTTCAAGCAGTGCGCAGGATGCGACGTGATTCTCGTCCTAGTTAGGTTATCAAATTGTAGCGTAGTGCGGATCATTAAGCACCCACCACTGCTTAATGACCATAAGTGAACTGTGAGCCTACACATTGTTAATCTACATATATATACATTTTGGTGCTGCTAATCAATGTACGAACGTGTATCAGATGCAGTTATTTTCAATCGATTTTTCAATAATATCAATGAAAATTTTAAGTTATCATGAAAAGTAGGTAAATGACTATGTTATCCAGAACTGTTGTTTCGTATTTAAGTCTAATTCATTTAATGTTCATACATGTTCTTTGCTTATGCACTTGTTAAAATGTGTATTACTTTATGACGGAATGATTGTTGACTCGACAATCCGATGAAATATATATTTTTCTATTAGTTAGCATTAATCAACGTATTGATTCATTTGTGTGATTTGTGTTTTTCACTTTTGGTTCATGGTTCACTCGATATTTTACGATTATCATGAATGATCAAATTACAGTCAAGACTTTTTAAATTATTGTATTGGCATGACTAAAGGGCTTTTAATCTAGTAACAAAGTTACATAATTTGATATGAAGACTGTAGATATTGATATTTTTTAAACTAAACCTCAGCATCATCAAATTGTTTAAATATTATGTTGAAATGCTAGTGGTCTGAATTTTATTAAATAATAATGTTACATGCATAAGCAGTGGCATATTATAGGTAAGTAAGACTGCATGGCAGTTAAAAAGTTTAATTTATCAATAGATGAAATGTGGCTCCGAGTTGTAGGAAATTATAAAAGTAGTATTAGTAATTCAACATCATAGTTCCAATTGATATCAAATGTATGCAAGAATGTGCCTAAATGATGTTTTCGAATAGCTTTTATTGAGACTAATATTTATAATGTTATTAGCAGAATTAAACTAACTGACGGATAATAATTAATCATGACAAACACTGCCACACTACTTTTTTAAATCAGAAGTCAAAAAACAAACTTACTCCAAACATTATGCAACAAAAAAATGTAGACTGAAAAATCAAGATCGCCGAATCAAGCTTTCACGTGGTGTTTATTTTTACTTGCGACTTAGGACCCGATCACACGTACCACAAACACACCACAACGACAACACGTGGATGGGCGCTAATTTGTATGAAAATGAATAGTTCATTCACACGGACTACATTGGGCCGTCAAAATCAACCATGAACCGTGTGGGGGTGATCCCACACCGTCCGCATCCGGTACCGATTTGATTTTGTAATTACCTCAACGCAACTGTAAGAAGCTGCAGCGACACTTCACACGTAACCACTGCTCGCCCATATTTTGTCGCAGCGATGTGGTGTGGCGTGGTTGTGGTAGGTGTGACCGGGCCATAGTCAACGTCAATGGTATTCTCAAGTGTATTAACGATGCTTAGGATGTTTTAGATGTGATTTGATGTGATGTGGTGTGATGTTTCTTGTTTTGTTTTTGATAATACAGAAGTATGTAGTAAAATTATACGACCGACACGTAAAAGCTTGTTTAGGCGAAACTTATAATCGTATTAACAAACTAGTTTCCACTGGTAATCCCGAATGAGTGCTACTTACTCTTAAAAGTAAAATATAAGCTACAAACAAGTCCACATTATATCAAAAGTTAAGCCGCTACTCTACTAGGTGAAAAATGATAATATATCGCATTTGTATATAAAAACAATTATTATTGTATGGTATCATATTGAAAAATTGTGTATGAGCAATTTGTGATTTTATCGATAAGTTGTTAATTTTTGTAAACAAAATAAAAGTCGTTTATTATTTTATGTACTGGATCTTTTGATTTATGTTAAACATTCATCCTGGTTGCTTCCTGAAAAGTACTACATTATGTACCTTTATAAAAAGTCATACTTACCGTTATTTTTATAGTATCACACGAGTGTTTTAATACCTAGTTATGTCCAGTTTCATACACTACTTTATCTACTCTCGTCATTGATATGACTCAAAGTAAAAAATCAAGAATAAAAAGTTCCCACGAAATTCAGTACAAGTTCACGCTAGTCTGGCGCCTGCAGCAGCACATCCCGCGCGTGCGCTGGGGCGGTGCTGCTGTGTCCCGCGAACATCCCGCGCGTGCGCTGGGGCGGTGCTGCTGTGTCCCGCGAACATCCCGCGCGTGCGCTGGGGCGGTGCTGCTGTGTCCCGCGAACATCCCGCGCGTGCGCTGGGGCGGTGCTGCTGTGTCCCGCGAACATCCCGCGCGTGCGCTGGGGCGGTGCTGCTGTGTCCCGCGAACATCCCGCGCGTGCGCTGGGGCGGTGCTGCTGTGTCCCGCGAACATCCCGCGCGTGCGCTGGGGCGGTGCTGCTGTGTCCCGCGAACATCCCGCGCGTGCGCTGGGGCGGTGCTGCTGTGTCCCGCGAACATCCCGCGCGTGCGCTGGGGCGGTGCTGCTGTGTCCCGCGAACATCCCGCGCGTGCGCTGGGGCGGTGCTGCTGTGTCCCGCGAACATCCCGCGCGTGCGCTGGGGCGGTGCTGCTGTGTCCCGCGAACATCCCGCGCGTGCGCTGGGGCGGTGCTGCTGTGTCCCACGAACATCCCGCGCGTGCGCTGGGGCGGTGCTGCTGTGTCCCGCGAACATCCCGCGCGTGCGCTGGGGCGGTGCTGCTGTGTCCCGCGAACATCCCGCGCGTGCGCTGGGGCGGTGCTGCTGTGTCCCGCGAACATCCCGCGCGTGCGCTGGGGCAGTGCTGCTGTGTCCCATACTTTTTATACACAATAACAAAATTTAAAAATAGGATCATGTTTTGTATTACTATTTTTTTTTTTTCTGTTACGATACAAGGCAAATCCAAGAAGTTAATATCACCAAGGAGTTTCCATCTATTTTTGCAATGGAACGTTAGCGGGGGCAGCAGCACCGCCCCAGCGCACGCGCGGGATGTTCGCGGGACACAGCAGCACCGCCCCAGCGCACGCGCGGGATTTTCGCGGGACACAGCAGCACCGCCCCAGCGCACGCGCGGGATGTTCGCGGGACACAGCAGCACCGCCCCAGCGCACGCGCGGGATGTTCGCGGGACACAGCAGCACCGCCCCAGCGCACGCGCGGGATGTTCGCGGGACACAGCAGCACCGCCCCAGCGCACGCGCGGGATGTTCGCGGGACACAGCAGCACCGCCCCAGCGCACGCGCGGGATGTTCGCGGGACACAGCAGCACCGCCCCAGCGCACGCGCGGGATGTTCGCGGGACACAGCAGCACCGCCCCAGCGCACGCGCGGGATGTTCGCGGGACACAGCAGCACCGCCCCAGCGCACGCGCGGGATGTTCGCGGGACACAGCAGCACCGCCCCAGCGCACGCGCGGGATGTTCGCGGGACACAGCAGCACCGCCCCAGCGCACGCGCGGGATGTTCGCGGGACACAGCAGCACCGCCCCAGCGCACGCGCGTTTGAGTCATATCGTCAAAGTCAAAGTCAAAGTCAAAGTCAAAGTCGAAGTCGAAGTCGTTGTCGAAGTCGAAGTAGAAGTCATGAATTTTGTTTTTATCATTTATATACGTCGTCGTATGTTGGATGTTACACATCACAGGCGACTGCCGTAAGGCTCGCTCGTTTTTTTTTTCCTCGCACAATGCATAGTAAAACGTTGTATGATACACGTGCGTAAGATGATTTCCGACTCGTGTCGACTTATACACTCGTCGAAAATCACCTACCTTCCGCACTTATAGCATAAATAACTATTACAATGCATTTGCTCGAAAAGAGCGTTTTCCAATCAGTCAATTTGTGCGGAAAATGTCACTTTTTTTCACTAGTGCTTTTTACTTTTCTGTTTTTTTTTAATTTTTGAGGCCGTCGTCAGTCCGTCTCGTCTCAGAGATTTTTTTTTCACAAAGTTGTATTTACAAATCAGATGATGATGATGACGATGGCGATGATTATGACGATGGTCAAAATCAAAAAGTCAAAGTCAAAGTCAAAGTCAAAGTCAAAGTCGAAGTCGAAGTCGAAGTCGTTGTCGAAGGCGTTGTCGAAGTCGAAGTAGAAGTCGAAGAAGAAGTCATGAATTTTGTTTTTATCATTTATATACGTCGTCGTATGTTGGATGTTACACATCACAGGCGACTGCCGTAAGGCTCGCTCGTTTTTTTATTTCCTCGCACAATGCATAGTAAAACGTTGTATGATACACGTGCGTAAGATGATTTCCGACTCGTGTCGACTTATACACTCGTCGAAAATCACCTACCTTCCGCACTTATAGCATAAATAACTATTACAATGCATTTGCTCGAAAAGAGCGTTTTCCAATCAGTCAATTTGTGCGGAAAATGTCACTTTTTTTCACTAGTGCTTTTTACTTTTCTGTTTTTTTTTAATTTTTGAGGCCGTCGTCAGCCCGTCTCGTCTCAGAGATTTTTTTTTCACAAAGTTGTATTTACAAATCAGATGATGATTATGACGATGGTCAAAGTCAAAGTCAAAGTCAAAGTCGAAGTCGAAGTCGAAGTCGTTGTCGAAGTAAGATGATTTTCGACACGAGTCGAAAATCATCTTACGCACGTGTATCATACAACGTTTTACTATGCATTGTGCGAGGAAAAAAAAAAATACGAGCGACCCTTTGAGCTTTTGAGTGGCAATCGCCTGTGATGTGTAACATCTGACATACGACGACGTATATAAATGATAAAAACAAAATTCATGACTTTGACTTTTGGCTTTGATTTTTACTTTGACTTCTACTTCCTTCGACTTCGACTTCGACTTCACTTCGACTTCGACTTCGACTTTGACTTTGACTTCGACTTTTTGATTTTGACCATTGTCATAATCATCGCCATCGTCATCATCATCATCTGGTTTGTAAATACTAATTTGTGAAAAACTTTTCTCGAATAATAAAATCTTTGAGACGAGACGGGCTGACGACGGCCTCAAAAATAAAAAAAAAAACAGAAAAGTAAAAAGCACTAGTGAAAAAAAGTGACATTTTCCGCACAAATGGACTGATTGGAAAACGCTCTTTTCGAGCAAATGCATTGTAATAGTTATTTATGCTATAAGTGCGGAAGGTAGGTGATTTTCGACGAGTGTATAAGTCGACACGAGTCGGAAATCATCTTACGCACGTGTATCATACAACGTTTTACTATGCATTGTGCGAGGAAATAAAAAAACGAGCGAGCCTTACGGCAGTCGCCTGTGATGTGTAACATCCAACATACGACGACGTATATAAATGATAAAAACAAAATTCATGACTTTTACTTCGACTTCTACTTCGACTTCGACAACGACTTCGACTTCGACTTCGACTTTGACTTTGACTTTGACTTTGACTTTTTGATTTTGACCATCGTCATAATCATCGCCATCGTCATCATCATCATCTGATTTGTAAATACAACTTTGTGAAAAAAAAATCTCTGAGACGAGACGGGCTGACGACGGCCTCAAAAATTAAAAAAAAACAGAAAAGTAAAAAGCACTAGTGAAAAAAAGTGACATTTTCCGCACAAATTGACTGATTGGAAAACGCTCTTTTCGAGCAAATGCATTGTAATAGTTATTTATGCTATAAGTGCGGAAGGTAGGTGATTTTCGACGAGTGTATAAGTCGACACGAGTCGGAAATCATCTTACGCACGTGTATCATACAACGTTTTACTATGCATTGGGCGAGGAAATAAAAAAACGAGCGAGCCTTACGGCAGTCGCCTGTGATGTGTAACATCCAACATACGACGACGTATATAAATGATAAAAACAAAATTCATGACTTTTACTTCGACTTCTACTTCGACTTCGACAACGACTTCGACTTCGACTTCGACTTTGACTTTGACTTTGACTTTTTGATTTTGACCATCGTCATAATCATCGCCATCGTCATCATCATCATCTGATTTGTAAATACAACTTTGTGAAAAAAAATCTCTGAGACGAGACGGGCTGACGACGGCCTCAAAAATTAAAAAAAAACAGAAAAGTAAAAAGCACTAGTGAAAAAAAGTGACATTTTCCGCACAAATTGACTGATTGGAAAACGCTCTTTTCGAGCAAATGCATTGTAATAGTTATTTATGCTATAAGTGCGGAAGGTAGGTGATTTTCGACGAGTGTATAATAATAATAATAATAATAATTCACCAGCAACTTGCTTTGAAATATAAACTTGTTGACTCTGAGGTACCGTATTACAAGTATGTGCCCGACCCAGTTCTCGAAAATGACCATGTCACGTTATACTGGGATCGGTCTATCATTACTGACAGGACTATTGTAGCCAATAAGCCTGATATAGTGGTGATAGACCGATCAGTGCGCCGCGCAATGATAGTCGATGTTACCATTCCGCATGACGAGAACCTCGTGAAGGCTGAGAAAGAGAAACAGATCAAATATCTAGACTTAGCACACGAGGTTGTTGACATGTGGAATGTGAGCTCGGCTATCATTGTGCCGATTGTCGTAACGGCCAATGGCCTGATAGCCGAAAGCCTCGACCAACATCTCTCGAGGCTCTCGTTAGGCGGTTGGATCAAGGGCCTGATCCAGAAGGCAGTGTAGCGGAATATACACCTATACATATACTTTACATAGATACACACAATTATACGTATACATACTATTTACATTATAACATATCATTTATTATTTACACCATCACATTTTGTGTCGGAACTTCGACCGCTGTGGCTCAGTGGAAAAGCACTATTCTATATAGCCCCATAGCTATATATTATATAAACCTATTTGATTGTACGCCGGCCGGCCGCCGGCGCGCGCGCATCTTCACACCAGTCTTGATCTACTCTCGACGCGGAGCGCTCGCTGCTTACCTACATACCGTTCTGCTTATACCCGCTTCTAATTTATACTAAGAGTAATTTTTGCATCTCATTAAACCGCGATCAGATTATACCGTGCTATCCTATCTGGTGTACGAGTACATTGCCTTCCAATCCAACACCTGTGCTTGTGAACTATAGTGACTATACTTGTTACCTTCTGTGCTTCTCAATCCTCCAGTCTTCTTGGGCTTAAATCAGTTCTGTGTACTGCTTTGGAATGTAATATAAGTTAGCTGCAATACCTACCTGAAGACTTTCATTCCATCGCCCCGAATCACACCTACATAAGAAAGGGAGTATCAACGGCGAGAAGGTAGGATTTACCCATATTATTCCTACATTGGTGACCCCGCATAAGTAACCGCAAGATTAATAATACTACTGATCTCAAACACAGCGAATATATTTAAAAAACATGCCGGAAGGTTCACAGTCCACAAGTAGCAAGTCATCTACCGAAAGCACCGCAATGCGTGTTTCCACTGACGCCTCGGACGTGTCGACAGAAATTTGCAGAGTTGCTGTTCGCATACCACCCTTCTGGCCTGACGAGCCCGAAATATGGTTCGCACAGGTAGAGGGACAATTTGCTATTGCGAATATTACAACGGATACGACGAAGTTTCATTACGTCATCGGACAGTTGGAACCACAGTACGCTAAGGAGGTAAAAGACATAATAGTGAAACCACCGGCAAGTGACAAATATCAGAAGCTTAAATGCGAACTAATTAAACGACTCAGTTCGTCTGAGGAAAAGAAGGTAAACCAACTTTTGGTTCACGAAGAGCTTGGCGACCGTAAGCCTTCGCAATTTCTGAGGCATCTTCAGAGTTTAGCAGGAAATAATGTCCCAGAGGACTTTATTAAATCCATCTGGACCAACCGCCTGCCAGCAAACATACAGACAGTCATTGCGGCACAGACCTCCGTATCACTGGAAGCTTTAGCGGACATAGCAGACAGAATCAAGGACATAACCACCCCCTCAGCCCAAGTCGCTTCAACCAGTGCGAACCCTCAAGTACTAGAGGTGTTAGCTAAAGAGCTTGTAGAGCTTCGGAAAGAGGTAAACGCGCTCGCGATTGGACACCGACAGTCACGATCCAGGGAGACAGGAACAAGACACACTCGTTCATCATCCAAACGTTCAGACTCAAACTACAGGAAGTTCCCGGTATGCTGGTACCATTTTAAATTCGGCAGCAAAGCAAAGACATGCATTCAACCATGCGATTATAAGGCGGAAAACTTGACGGGCCGTCGCTAATGGCGACCAACGACTGCCTTAGCTCTGGTCGCCTGTTTGTTACCGACAGGAGAACTAAAGTACAGTTCCTGGTCGATACGGGTAGTGACCTCTGCGTATTTCCTCGGACGATGCTACGTGAACGACGTGCTAGCGCCAACTACCAACTATTCGCGGCCAACGGAACGCCTATTCCGACATACGGTTATATGTACTATAATTTAAACTTAGGGCTTCGAAGGGACTTCGGGTGGAATTTTGTAGTTGCAGATGTAACTAAACCAATAATTGGAGTAGATTTTCTCTCGTTTTACAACCTCGTAGTCGATTGCCGTAATCAGCGATTAATAGACAATGTAACAACGTGTTCAGCTATAGCTTCACTAGTCCATAAGTCAGATAGTATTCACTCTGTAAAGGTCATGACTGGCGACACCGCGTATCATAAATTACTAGAAGAATTTCCAGAGATCACCAAACCACCTGGTACACAGCGAGTCATTGTTCATAACACAGTCCACCACATACGTACTACACCAGGCCCCCCGATTTCATGCACTCCCCGCCGCCTGGCTCCAGATAAGCATAAAACTGCCAAGCAAGAATTTGACGCAATGTTAGCCAACGGCACGGCTCGACCTTCAGAAAGCCCTTGGGCCTCCCCGTTACACTTGGCTCCAAAAAAAGATAATGGCTGGCGGCCCTGCGGAGACTACAGAAGACTCAATGCCCGCACCGTTCCTGATTGTTATCCCATCAGACACATACAAGACTTCGCACACAGCATATCCGGATGTACTATATTCACAAAAATTGACCTGGTAAAAGCCTACAACCAGATTCCTGTCAATCCGGATGATATACCCAAGACCGCAATCACTACACCGTTCGGAATGTTTGAATTTCCGTATATGACATTTGGTCTACGAAACGCGGGTCAAACATTCCAACGGTTTGTAGACGAAATGACGCGCGGCCTCGATTTTTGCTACACATATCTCGACGATTTCCTAGTGTACAGTAAGAATGAAACACTGCACAAGGAACATCTGAGACAGTTATTCACCAGAATGAAAGCATACGGTATGGTGATTAATAACGCAAAATGTGTTTTCGGTGCGCGACGAGTGAACTTTTTGGGATATACCATATCAGAGGAAGGAACGAAGCCATTGCCAGAAAAAGTACAAGTCATTCGCGACTACCCAACCCCTAAAAATATACGTGAGCTTAGAAGGTTTTTGGGCATGATAAACTTCTATAGACGTTTTGTGCCCGAAGCCGCCCGAATACAAGCCCCACTTAATGCTTTGTTGATAGGAGCAATGAAGGGATCGACTCCAATCAACATAACAGGAGACGCCCAAAAGGCCCTAGAACAATGTAAAGAGAGTCTGTCAAACGCAACCCTATTGGCCCACCCAGATTGCCAGGTCAAAATGGGACTGGTCACGGATGCATCTGATTTAGCTATGGGTGCCGTGTTGCAACAACACAAAGGTAGCCACTGGCAGCCTCTTGCATTCTTCTCTCGAAAATTGAACACCGCACAACAAAAATATTCTCCTTACGACAGAGAATTACTGGCAATTTATGAAGCGGTGAAGCATTTTCGACACATGCTCGAAGCCAGAAATTTCGCTATCTATACTGATCACAAACCAATCAGTTTTGCTTTTCATGAAAGGAAAAATAACTGTTCGCCACGTCAGTATAGATATCTGGACTTCATATCACAATTCACAACAGATATCCGCCACATTTCCGGAAAGGATAATGTGGTTGCCGATACCTTGTCACGGATAGAAGAACTGCAGGCACCAGTAGCTCATGAAACTCTCGCTAAGGCTCAGGAGTCAGACATGGAGCTCTCAGGATTCCTCAAATCAACATCATCACTTAGGCTAGAAAAGTTTAAAGTACCAGGTACTGATGTAACTATGTACTGTGACGTCAGCACGCTAACTGCCAGGCCCTTCGTACCACACGCGTTACGAAAACAAGTGTTCGACAGTCTTCATTCTTTAAGTCATCCTGGCGCAAACGCAACCGCTAAGTTAGTTGCGGATCGGTTTGTTTGGCCAGGGGTTAGGAAAGACTGCCGGGAGTGGTCCAGATCTTGCGTTGCATGTCAACGAGCCAAAGTGAATAGGCACGTATCAGCACCATTAGGTACCTACAAATTGCCTCGCTCTAGGTTCAGACATATACACATTGACCTGATTGGCCCCCTTCCCATTTCACAAGGTTATCGATACTGTTTAACGGCCATTGATCGATTTACACGATGGCCGGAGGTAATACCGATAACCGACATAACAGCTGAGACAGTAGGCAAAGCCTTGCTGAATGGCTGGATATCTAGGTTCGGCAGCCCAACAGAAATTGTAACAGACCGTGGACGCCAATTCGAGTCCACCCTGTTCCAATACTTGGGTAAAATAGCCGGGTTCCGTCATCACCGAACCACAGCGTACCATCCAGCAAGCAACGGACTCGTGGAACGTTTTCATCGACATCTGAAAGCAGCTATTGTATGCCATGCAAACGAAAACTGGACTGAGGCTCTGCCCTTAGTCTTACTTGGTGTTCGTAGTGCTTACAAGGACGACTTACAAGCGTCACCGGCTGACTTAGTGTATGGTGAGCCATTGAGGCTGCCTGGCGAATTTCTAGAGCAAACAACAAATGGACAAACTAGTGACATGACAGATTTTACAGCACGACTTCGTACCATAGCTCAAAAACTTCAGCCAGTGCCGACATCGCGCCACGGTGAAAAAAAAGTCTTCGTCTACAAAGACCTGAGCACATGCGACTATGCATTTTTAAGAGAAGACGCATCGCATAGTTCATTAACTCCAGCATACACTGGTCCACATCAAATTATCGAACGTGGTGACAAAGTGTTCAAATTAATGGTAAAAGGCAAGGTAGTAACAGTTTCTATCGATCGCCTCAAACCTGCATATATACTGGCCGAAAAGGAAAGTGAGCCAAATGACCCAGGACCGCCTACCCCAAGTAGTTCAAATCAAGGTACAGGTGGCGGCTCTAAGACAACTCGTTACGGTCGTGTGGTAAGGTTCCCGGATTATTATCGTCCTTAACCAGGCCTCTGGGGGGGAGTGATGTAGCGGAATATACACCTATACATATACTTTACATAGATACACACAATTATACGTATACATACTATTTACATTATAACATATCATTTATTATTTACACCATCACATTTTGTGTCGGAACTTCGACCGCTGTGGCTCAGTGGAAAAGCACTATTCTATATAGCCCCATAGCTATATATTATATAAACCTATTTGATTGTACGCCGGCCGGCCGCCGGCGCGCGCGCATCTTCACACCAGTCTTGATCTACTCTCGACGCGGAGCGCTCGCTGCTTACCTACATACCGTTCTGCTTATACCCGCTTCTAATTTATACTAAGAGTAATTTTTGCATCTCATTAAACCGCGATCAGATTATACCGTGCTATCCTATCTGGTGTACGAGTACATTGCCTTCCAATCCAACACCTGTGCTTGTGAACTATAGTGACTATACTTGTTACCTTCTGTGCTTCTCAATCCTCCAGTCTTCTTGGGCTTAAATCAGTTCTGTGTACTGCTTTGGAATGTAATATAAGTTAGCTGCAATACCTACCTGAAGACTTTCATTCCATCGCCCCGAATCACACCTACATAAGAAAGGGAGTATCAACGGCGAGAAGGTAGGATTTACCCATATTATTCCTACAGCAGTACTCCTCGATACGGCTCGCATTGTGAGGAGATTCCTGTCTCTGCAGCCCTAACCACCGGTAGCTTGGACCCTGCTCCCGACACCGGCGGAACACTATTTTTTATATTTTTAAATGTTTTTTATATAGTTTTTAAGAAATATTTAAAAATGTATTTTATATGTTAAAATTTTAAATAAAGGGAATAATAATAATAATAAAGTTTATTTTCAAAAAAGTTGTTACAGAGGTGAATACTACAAATAGAGAGATACAGCACGATGAGCATAGAGTTTATCTCCTGGCTCCCAAACTAGGTTTATAGCCTGTGACTTGGGAACCAGTGATTCCATTAGGGTAAACAGTTACATGGCTCATAGGGATAACACAATAATATTATTATTTTTCTAAGTAGATAAAAAACGTGTTTGAGTGAAAGAGTGTGTGTGTTGGGGTAGGTGTGGAGTGTGGTGTGGGTGTTGAGTGTGGTGTTTGTGTGAGTAGATGATGTGAATGTGTAGAGAATATATGTGGGTTATAAACCTAAATGAGGGGAAATCTGTCTTAGGAATGTGGGACAAGCAGGATTTCGATTTCGTCATATGATTTCTCAATTAGCCATTTTCTTACGGAGCTTTTGCAGTGGTGATGGTTTAAAGTGTGAATGTGGAGGGATTTGTTCAATTTATTGTACAAGGTATAGCTGAGGTAAGTAAATTGGTGTTGCGCAAAGGTGGTTTTGTGCCTTACTGGTGGAAGGACAATATCTGCGCGGCGTTTTGTACTTACTGAGAATGGCAAACGATGTTTCCTTAATACACATTGTAAGATATAAAGTCCTCTCACCGACAGAACCTTGCATTCCCTATAAAGTTCCAATGTAGCGTACCTATATGGCTTGCAGAACATAACTTTGAGGACTGCTCTCTGAGCTCTCTCTAATTTCAAAAAGTGTGTTTTGCAAGCGCCACCCCAAGCAGGCAGACAATAAAGGAGAAGAGACTGACAGAGTGAATAATAGACCAGCATAAGTATTTCTGAGTCAGCCGAACAACGAAGTTTCTTAAATATGGAAATGAGTTTGCGTATTCGGGTAACTACACTATCTACGTGACTATACCAGTTTAGGTGCTTGTCAATTTGCACGCCCAAGTATTTTATACAAGGTGTAAGTGTCAGAGAGGGACAAGCACAAAAGGAATTACGTGAACAAGTATGAGCTTTAATAGTAAGAGTTATTTTTGGCTGAGTCTTATTACTTATAGAAAAAGAAACAAACTTTGTTTTATCCGCGTTCAAGGTTAGCAAATTTTCGTTCAACCAATTCATCACCATACCCAGCGCCAGCTGGGCATATTTTTCAGTATCACACCAATCCTCACCATGAAGAAGAAGGGCTGTATCATCAGCATAGGTAAATATGGAGCAGTTTGTTAATGGAAGAGAACACAAATCGTTAATGTAGATGAGGAACAAGGTTGGCCCCAGGATGCTACCTTGTGGGACGCCGTATTCTATCCTGGCTTTATCGCTTATCACCTCATCCAGTTGGACGTGCTGGAAACGATTCTCTAAATAACTTGCGAAAATATCTAGAGCATCACCACGAATTCCCATGCGTTCCAGTTTTGACAAAAGTATGGGCGCAGAGACTGTCAAAAGCTTTCGAAATATCTAGAAATATACCAAGACACCGTTGCTTACTATCCAAGCGCTTAGTCACTTGTTCAGAGAATGCAATAACCGCATCTTCTGTTGAAATTCCAGCTCTGAAACCGTATTGATTACCAGAAAGAAGGTTATAAGTCTTTAGGAATTTATGCAACTGGTTGTTCAATATTTTCTCCAGAATCTTCAAAATGGTTGGTAAGATAGATATAGGTCTATAATTATTGACACTGTCTCTGTCCCCTCCCTTGTGAATAGGGTGGACTAGAGCGGTTTTGAAAGCATCTGGGAAAACACCGGTAGATATAGCAAGATTGCAGATATGAGTAATACAAGGGATTAAAACTTTTCTAGATAACTTCAATAAGTGTCCCGAGATACCATCAATTCCAGCAACTGAAGTAGACTTCAAATTATTTATAAGTCGTTCTACTTCCGAATCGTCTGTTTCCAGGACACACATTGAGTTACAAGTTGAGTCCAGAGAAGAAGTATGAGCTGTCACATTCGGACAACGCCTTATATTAGTAGCTAGCTCTTTACCTATATTGACAAAGTAGTCATTTACTCTATTTGCCGATGCATGTGCATCGGGTTCGAGGCGTAACAACTCCTTCGGAGGAGCGGGTGAAGATTTGGAGTGCGTTATGATTTTAATAAGGTCCCATGTAGCTTTGGAATTATTTTTTCTCTTCCTGAATTCTGTCTTTTCGTAGCTTATTTTCAATTTCCGCAATAAAGAATTACAGAAGTTACGATACCGAGAATACGTTAGTTTGAGGATAGGATTGTCATCTTGAACTTTTAAACTAAGATGCATTTTATCCCTATTTCTAATGCAGCGAAGTAAGCCAGGAGTGATCCACGGCTTGATGTTACGGTTCTTTCGTGAAACATTGGAGAAACGAGTATGCTTGACAATAATTTGAGTCAGTAAGTCTGTTAAGAGGTTAGCTGCTTCGTTAGCGTCGTTAGACAAAAGGATTGCGGAGAAATCAGCACTTTCAATATCTTTTTGAATATTAGAAATGTCAACAAATTTAGCAGTGCAGATGGGTTTGAGCTTAGGAGTTTCCAGGTTGACACACAAGAGTACAGGTAGATGGTCGGTAATTGGTGAATCGATCACTATGGATGTTCCTGGTTGTTTGGTTTTTAAGAGAATATGATCTAGGCAGTTATTTACTCTTGTGGGATATAAGTGAGCGGGTAATAAACCATGGGACGCAGTAAAAGTGAGGTATTCATACGAATGTCTATCTTTTTTGTCGGGTTTGATGTCAATATTGATGTCGCCGATTAACGCAACATGTTGGAATTTTGAAAGGGGTAATAAAATGGGATCCAGACTGTTTATGAAATTATCAATGTGAATGTACGATGGTGATCTATAAAGAGCCACGATAGCAATGTTACTGTTGACTTTACAGAGAAGACAGTTTGCATCAACAGTTCAGTCAGTTCGGTCAGTTTGCGTTTGTTTGTATCGTGTATAAGTCGACACGAGTCGGAAATCATCTTACGCACGTGTATCATACAACGTTTTACTATGCATTGTGCGAGGAAATAAAAAAACGAGCGAGCCTTACGGCAGTCGCCTGTGATGTGTAACATCCAACATACGACGACGTATATAAATGATAAAAACAAAATTCATGACTTCTTCTTCGACTTCTACTTCGACTTCGACAACGCCTTCGACAACGACTTCGACTTCGACTTCGACTTTGACTTTGACTTTGACTTTGACTTTTTGATTTTGACCATCGTCATAATCATCGCCATCGTCATCATCATCATCTGATTTGTAAATACAACTTTGTGAAAAAAAAATCTCTGAGACGAGACGGGCTGACGACGGCCTCAAAAATTAAAAAAAAACAGAAAAGTAAAAAGCACTAGTGAAAAAAAGTGACATTTTCCGCACAAATTGACTGATTGGAAAACGCTCTTTTCGAGCAAATGCATTGTAATAGTTATTTATGCTATAAGTGCGGAAGGTAGGTGATTTTCGACGAGTGTATAAGTCGACACGAGTCGGAAATCATCTTACGCACGTGTATCATACAACGTTTTACTATGCATTGTGCGAGGAAAAAAAAAACGAGCGAGCCTTACGGCAGTCGCCTGTGATGTGTAACATCCAACATACGACGACGTATATAAATGATAAAAACAAAATTCATGACTTCTACTTCGACTTCGACAACGACTTCGACTTCGACTTCGACTTTGACTTTGACTTTGACTTTGACTTTTTGATTTTGACCATCGTCATAATCATCGCCATCGTCATCATCATCATCTGATTTGTAAATACAACTTTGTGAAAAAAAAATCTCTGAGACGAGACGGGCTGACGACGGCCTCAAAAATTAAAAAAAAATAGAAAAGTAAAAAGCACTAGTGAAAAAAAGTGACACTCCGCACAAATTGACTGCTTGGAAAACGCTCTTTTCGAGCAAATGCATTGTGAATGCTTTTTCAATCGCTTCAAGAGGGTACCACGTTTTCAAGAAAAGTACGACAGAAGAGCGCGACTAGAGAGTGCGCTTCTTTTGGTACCATTTTCATGCTAGGTAGAAATATTTGTTTCAATACTCCACCTATCAATCAAATAAATGAAGTCGAAGAAAATTATTTGAAAATCATTACATGCTATTTCGAATCGAATGACACCCTGTTCATATTTTTCCGAGACCGCTGATTTTTTTTTAACTAAAAAGCACTTGTTGACTAGACTATTAGTAGACGCAACTTATATTACTTACAAGTCCTTCTACACAAAGTAAATAAAACGAAAACACAAAATCTACTTAAAACATTTTATTTCAACTATTACATAGTTCTATTTGGTGCGAGTTACAACAACAATATTATATTCTCAAACATCAACATTAAGCGTTTACTTAGTAACAACTTGTGTAAAAATATTGTGCTTATACATAAGTTTTAGAGTTAAATCGATAGAAGAAATAATTATTAAAATACGAAGTTATTATTTAGAAAAATAAGTACACCTGCAGCCTAACCCCGCAATCCTAAGGCCGCGTCCTAATTAAAAGTGATCGTCGCGCGAATACGCGATCGTCGTCGTTAACACGACGATCGACATACAATATTGAAAAAAAACCCTGTCCGATTCGAAAGGGGCATATAGGTACTGCAATAACATTAACAAAAAGTTTTTTTTAAATTTATATTATTGAAAAATAAAAAGTTATTGCTATTTCAAATTCACATTTATTTACCAAAATTACCCCAAATCCTTTAAAAAAATCAACAAGTTATGACTTGTAGACACACGCAAAACGACAGCTGCCCGCGCCCCATGTAATAACCCGGTAAAATTCCCCATTGATATTTCTTTTTTCCCTAGTATTTCCACATAAATATACTCTCAGTAACAACACCTTCACGGATCGGACAGGGTTTTCTTTACATGTTGTATAAGCATAGTTATGTCACTTGTTGTTCGGTGAACCAGAACGCATGGTCGCGCCGACAGCCCTCTGTCGGCCGCTTTCCAATTTCCCGAACAAGCGCAAAATACGCGATCGTCGCGCCGATATAGGGCGCCTTCTAGTTTCCCGAACAAAAAGTGACATTAAACGTGACGAGCGCGTCTTCGCGCGATGATCTTTTTCTATTAGGACGTGGCCTAAAAGGCTTACATTGGCATGTGAAAACACATTTTTTTATTCTTAGGGAGAAATAAAACAATATCCATCTGAAGGGTCCTATTATTCAAGATCCTTCAGAAAATATTTATTAAATAACGAACGGTAATACTGGCCTAAGAATGTTAACTTGACTAATAAACACGAGATTCATTTAAACTATGAAAAAATACTCAAACATTGAATAGTGCCACATGCATATATGAAGATTTAAAAAAAAATATTACAGCGATATTTTCCTCCATGATTATACATTTTACATCTTGTATTTAGTTTAGGTATATTTACAGAAAAAAAGTAAACAAATTACGAAATGCAAATACAATTTTGTACGATCTAGGTGCGATAGCAAAGTGAGTGAACTTACCTTAATTTTATGTGATTGAATCTTTTCAATAAATATTTTTCATCGATGATTTTCACTGGGTACTTGGTAAAATATAAATAAAAAATAATTATTTGGAAATATTTGGAAAGTATTGATTTGCTTATCTATGACTTCTATGACTGAAAACCTGAGTGTAATAATATGATTCAACGTTTATTTCGCTAAAACCTTAGGGGGATATTACACTATCATATCTATGATCATAGATCTATGAGTCATATATATTAGGTCCCCACCAATGAAATCAGCGTTTTGTATGGAGAATTTTAAAGAAGTTGCATTTTTCATACTAACATTTTCTTAATTTATATAACAACCATGAACACGAATGTTTTAAAACTTTTATTCACTAATGTTTTAAAACTAAGTTAACGTAATATGCCACTTGGATTAAGCGACTAAAATAAGTTTTGGCTAAGTTAAAACAAATAGTGGTCATTTCTGCTAACAAAATGAGGAGTCATTTTTAAGGTATTTTTTATGTTTATAAAACTATAAGTAAAAAGGTTTTTTTAGACTTCAAGTTGTCTATGATGGTCATTATTCGATATAATACGAAGCAATTGATGAATATTTTAAATCATAGAAGTGACGAGGTTCTCTATTTGTGAGAAAAAAACGCCAATTTCAAAGGTACAATTACCCAATATAATTAAATTGTAAAATAGACATATTATGGGTAATTTGTGAGCTTCCTAGATAGGTATATATGACATACAGGTTGAAATTTAATTCATGGGCATCATCTTAAGGGGTCATTGTACTCATCTCATTACTGGTTTGGTCCCATAGAGCCAAACCAGAAATCACGAAAAAAATATCAGCTGTTACCTACATTTATGTAAGCATAGCTCGTCAAAATGTAAGGAACAGCTTTACCCCTTAGGACAATGTCCATGAATTCAATTTCACCCTTTATTATGATTCTAAATATTATGATGGTGTAAGGATATACCCATATTATGTCTATTATACAGTTTCATTATATCTATGACTCATAGATTTATGATCGTAGATATGATAGTGTAATATCCCCCTTCGATTCTAACTGTAAGGTATAGCTTTTAAAATGCGTTAAATACCTACTTTCGCTTATTATAAAACCACAAGAAATCTTAAGGAGATGGCTGGTTCAAGCATAGACAATGTTTTGCTTGTGTCCTAAATGCAATCCACACTTGGCCATAGGGCCAAAACATATACACACGACACGACCATACGACGTCGTATAGTGGCACGTTGCGACGTCGTATGTGTTTTAGCCCTTACACTGATAGGCTGTTATAGATGCCTATATCCTGCTCACAGCATACCTCACTATAAAGGCGATGGAGGCAAAACTAATGGCCGTGAGACCATTTAATTGATTAGCGTTATTACAGAAGTTCAGGTCGCATTTGTTCGCGAGCTCTCCGAAGCGGTTCTTGACCAGCGACCAGTCACAGAGTCCGACTCTGCAACCTGGTAAGTTCATCGGATGTTCGTTCTCCAGGAAAAGGACCTGGTACTCTTCGTTTACTTGGAAGTTGCCGTTTTGGGTGCATCTGAAATAAATGGAAGGTTTGGCATGAGTAGGTAATTGTCTTTGATTATTTATAGTAGGGATGTAACGGAGGTAGTTTTATCGGAACCGAAATCGGAATCGGAGTTTTCAAATTTGATTTATCGGAATCGGAATCGAAATCGGAGGCAGGGTCAGTTTGTTTAAGGACAAATAAAACATGATTTATAGTCAATTCTTTTCATTTTTATTTTTTATTATAAAATAAAAAACAACTGAAAAAAAATTGGCATAATTCCAAATAAACAAAAGATAAAATTAATGAATTTAAAGTTTAATTAAAATTAAAACTTAAAACCCAAAGTAGCGTGTTACATTTGGTTACATTACAATAAATGAACAAAAGCTAAAACAAATTAAATCAAAATGGACTCCAAAAGTAATGTATTGTACTTTATGAACAAAAGCTTTGATGCTTTGTCCCCATCCAATCTATTTCTTAAAGCGTTGTAAATTAGCCCAGCACCACTAAAAAGTTGTTCGCTAGCTACCGAGCCCGGTGGACATGACAAATATTGCCGGGCAATTGATTGTAGGGGCTGGAATTTTGTATTTCCATTTACTTTCCACCACAATAACGGATCATCACTAATACTTATACGTTTTTCTTTATTGTACTCATTTAGCATACTTTACATTACAACACATTTGTCAAAAACTGCATATCTTCCAGATGTTGTATCATCATCGTCTTCATCACTACTTAACAAAGGGACCTAACCTAGAGTGCACGTAGTGGGGGTCGGGGGATTCCCCGCGCGACATGTATGAACCTGTTCGGCACAGGCCGTCGCGCGCCGCCCGCTTTGTTTCGTTCGACCTCCGATTAACATCCGATACA
Source organism: Agrochola lota (assembly GCA_947364205.1). Taxonomy (NCBI): domain Eukaryota; kingdom Metazoa; phylum Arthropoda; class Insecta; order Lepidoptera; family Noctuidae; genus Agrochola; species Agrochola lota. The sequence continues at coordinate 5,946,811 of OX376223.1, read as the reverse complement.
AAAGTATCGGAACCGAAGTCGGAACCGAAAGTGTAATAATAATCGGAAGTTCCGACTTAACGGAACCGGAATCGAAGCTCCGTTACATCTCTGATTTATAGTAATTGTTTTGGGACTACACTCAGACCAAATAAAAAACCAAGACAGCGCTGTGAAAAATACAGTGAAGCATGCCAAAACTACACCACCCGCCCTGTGTATACACGCTCACACGCACACATTTACAATGACACTACAATCAAACTACACCTCGCTAAGTGCACACATGTTTACGAAACCGGCTTCACGTCACTGATGATAGCGCTATATCTTGTTTTTTTTGGTCTGAGGGACTGCAGCAGTACGACACAACTTAGATGTAGCATCGGCAAAATTCGTTAAACCGATCACCATCCGAACTGAGTGCGTCTTCAAAATCACCAATATTTATTACTGCTTCAGGTGAAAATTACCTTTTCGCAAACGCAATAACTTGTGAAGTCATATAACCAAATACATTCGTAATATTGAATTGAATGAATGCAAATTTTCAAAGTTATGCTACATCTAAATTGTGTCGTGTGTACCCGACTAGTTTTGGTCTCGAATGAAGTGTTTAAATAGGAAGTAAGGCATGCCCAAACGGGCTATAATGAACAGGATAAAAGTTGCAATTTGCATGACCTGCAGGTCCTGTATGACCTTAGGACGACTTGCAGGACCTGGGGATCGATCGAACCTAGGACTCAACAGTTGCACATGCGACTTTGGCGGCGAACTGTGGGAGGTAACTGAACTGACTGGTGTGTGAGAAACTGGAAATGTATAGCTTGATGTGTAGTCGTGTGTACCTCCCACATTTCGTCGCCCAAGTCGCATGCGCAACTGTTGTGTCCTGGGTTCGATCGTTCCCCAGGTCCTCCAGGACCTGCAGGTCGTGCAAAGTGTAACTTTTATCCTGTTTATTATAGCCCGTTCGGGCATGCCTTACTTCCTTCTTAACGCTTCATTCGAGACCAAATTTACAAATTTTTACACCTTTGCCTAACCCTTCGAGAAATAAAGTCGTGTTTGTATGTAAATAAACCAAAGTAGGTAGGAAGGTATACTCGCTACATTGTGGTAAACAAAGTACTACGCACGTACCTAGGCAATGCCGTAGGTATTACAGTCATAGTTAGAAGACGCCTAGAAATCCATTTTGGTATGTGTGACTACTTCTCACAGAGTTATTTCAAGGAATGACAGTTACCGGTATTATTATAATAATATTATTGTTTGCTCGAGTACTCCCGGGTACTTGGCACAGTTTAAGATCGTAAACTTCCCTGAACGTAGTTTTAGGTTCAAGGATGGCGGTCGAGATAAATTGGAAATAATATGTATATGTCGTAGGATGGAAAACCCTAGAGATATTGCGAAAACACGGATAATTAGACTATGGTAATTGTTCGTGATTGAAAACATTTCTGCGAGCAACTTGGAAGTAGCGCTCGCCGGCCGCTGCCCCGGCACCGTTCGCTTCGCTCGCACGGCTCGCGCGCGGTTGGTCACCGTTCTAACCTAACCTATTTCACCAGGTTCAAAGTTACGAATCATACAATCTGCCGCAGAAATGTTTTCACCATCGTCTAATTATCTAGTCGCAGGCAGATTATATTAGGACGGAGCCCGCAGAGGTGGGCTGGCACCAGTCGGGGCTGCGTTGAAGAGTGCTTAAGTGCCCCGTAGACTCTGGTGCAGGTGTGCGAGGGAACACGAGGTGGTTTTAGTCGGTAGAAGTGACAGAACCCTCCATCCACCCCAAGACGGAGGACATCCATGTGGAGGCCCATGATGATACACCCCTAAACAAAAAAAAGGCTAGATCTGTGACCGATCGCGCGCGAGCCGAGCAAGCGCTACATCCAAGTTGCTCGCAGAAATGTTTTTACCAATGACTAATTATCCGTGTTTTTGCAATATCCCTAGGGTTTTCGCGAAAATTCGAATTATCAAATCATTCTACGACATATTGCATATTGTTGTGGCGGAATACTTTGTTTCTTGCGATTTCAGTTCAAAATAGTGTTGAATATTATTGTTTCAATGTTAAAATTATAACATAACATTACGCCTGTAATCCTCGGGAGGTTAGGCTGAGGTGCACCTATAGTACTACACCCTAATTTCGCCAGTTATGTTTAAGTCCCCTCCTATGTCATAGGGGGCGAGCTTTTTGCCCCAATCGGGCACAAATGCAGACTACGGACTGCTAATGAGAAATTCCTGATGGAAAAACCCAATAATACTTTGACGGACCTGGGAATCAAACCCAGGACCTCATGCTCAGCAGGAGCGCTTACGACCACTTGACCAACGAGGCAGTATGGAAGTAAATAAATGTTTGACGATGGGTAATCCTACCGGGCGGCAGATAGAGGATTTCCCATCGCACTTCCTAACTCCTTCAGAGGAGGAATTTTCGTAAATCCTTCCGCATGGCTTGTCATATAATAAAATTTTCGCAGCCGCCATCTTGGATTCTCATTTTGACTCCACTATCGGCTTTAGCACCCTCGAAAAGCATTAAAACGATACCCATGACGAAAAATTTCAAAATTTTCGCAGCCGCCATCTTGGTTTTTCATTTTGATCAAATTCACACTTTCTCTCTTTAATTCATTCGAAGAAGACAGTCGCAAGTATGAACGGTTTTTTGCGTGACGATTTCTACCAATTTATTCCTACTGCAAGCCGCGCTACAGAACTTCGTTCCAAAAAAAACTTTACTTACTGTTACTACTGTAGCATGTCGGCGCGGGCATGTCGGTAACGTGTACCCATCTACCAAAAATCGCTCAACGCGCCTAAAGAAGTTTTCAATAATACTTACTTGTATAAGACAGCAGCGAGGTTAGCATTGAACGGCGTCATGGTAGAGCTGGTCCACCTGCGAGACTGCACTATAGCGGAGTGGTAGTTGTCTCCAGTGAGGGGGGCGGAGTCTTGGTGAGCTCCCATCGCGGTGAGGGTCATGAGGATCATGGCGGCTTCCGTGAAGTGGATCATGGCCCGGGGCTGTTGGGGCTGCACATCTGAAAAAGATGAAGTAAAACTTAGACAAACCAGCAGCATAGCAGATTTTGGAGAAAATTGCTTCTCTATTGCTGTATTGTTAAAAAAAATCGTCTGTTCAACAACGCAATGGATGTTGTTGAAATGTCAAAATTAAAGGTATTGACATTTGTGTTTACCTACGCTATTACTCCGCTGAGATGGATGTGATTACATTATACTACTAAAATTATTCCGTAAAAAGGGAGTCAATACGGAGGAGGAGGAAGGAGAGAGGGAGGTCCAAGGATGTCATAGGTACTCATTTACCCTGATGGCATAGGGACAACTAAACAGCACTTTGACTAGCCTCGACCTTTCGAACATTCGACCTAGTAACATTGACGGTGATGGCGAGAATACTGAAGACTGTGGAAAACTTATTGTTCCAGTTAAACTCGTGGTAGCAAGTGCTACTGCTGAACCCATGCTCGAACCAGGTCGGGCAAATTGTTATTGGGGTTTTCCATTAGGAATTTCTCCGTAGCAGCCCGGAGTTTGGAAGTTGTTGGTGTGCTACCCCCGAGCGGGGCGCACGTGGTGCCTGAGCCTGCGCCTGGTACAGCGACAGCGAGGGTCGGGTTGCCGTGTGTGAGAGTGAGGGAAGAGAGTGCAGTATAATATCCTGCACTATAATATCTCGTGAGCCGAAGGCTAGTCTCCGTTGAGATTGGCCGCCGTAGCCGAAATTCGGTCTGGAAGACTATATTTCCAACTACTTGCGTTTGGCGCGTGAAATTTTTGATTACATCTCCGCGTAAATTTACTAATAGAATTCGACCGCCATATTATATGAATTCGAAATACCCGCGTTTGGCGCGTGTATTTTTGATTAGATCTCCGCGTAAATTTACTAATAGAATTCGACCGCCATATTATATAAATTCGAAATACCCGCGTTTGGCGCGTGTATTTTTAATTAGATCTCCGCGTAAATTTACTAATAGAATTCGACCGCCATATTATATAAATTCGAAATACCCGCGTTTGGCGCGTGTATTTTTGATTAGATCTCCGCGTAAATTTACTGATAGAATTCGACCGCAATATTATTATGTAGATACCTACTTCTTAGAACATAAACTTTATTTTGTCATGCCACATTACATCTCATATAAAATGCAAGCATAACAATACAACAATATTACAATAACACCTTGACTCATATAGTGATCAATATGTTACCTATAATATAATGGCAAATAATGTATTAACGAAATGTCTCACAAAACACATAACGTAATGCCTGTAGAGTGAGCCAGAGGTACACCCAGATTTCGCCAGTTATGTTTAAGAGTTCGTGCACAAAATTCACTCGACAGAGTGCTGATGCTGATGCTATGTTTGTATGCACCGTTCACGCACACACGCCTAAAGATTGAGCGTAGTGATCGAATATCTTGTTAGAATTAAATAAAATAAAAAATGTATAAGGGGCGAGCCGATTGCCAACAACAGTGCACAAATCCAGATTCTGGGCTCCTACTGAGAAATTCCTGATGGAAAAACCCAACACAATAACACATATTACATATAACTCACAGCCACATAATTATCCTAACTAATGTATTATTATAAATCTGAAAGTGAGTTTGTTTGTTTATTTGTTACGCTTTCACGTTAAAACGGCTGAACGGATTTGGATGATATTTGGCACATGGGTGGACCATAACCTGGGTTAGGACATAGGATACTTTTTATCCCGGTATTCCCATGGGATCGAGACTTATGCGGGTGAAACCGGAGGGCGCAGCTTGTTACACATAAAACTCATATACGATTATTATTGTAATAAACTACTTAAAAACCCTTTAATTATCTTATGTCAACAATTATTTTGTTTGCGGTCATTTAGTTGAGGTTAATTAGGATGCAGGATGTTGTTCAAGGTTAATCAATTTATTTCATAATTAATGGGATGGACCTCTGAGTAGCTTTGAGGATAATTTAAAGTTTAATTAGTGCACTAATATGGCGCTAGGAGTCCTGATAACAATAATAGTCCTCCAGGCCGTATTTCGGTCATGGTGGCCATGGGAATGTCAACGGAGACAACCCTTCGGCGCGGGGTGCAGACGTATGTGCTCAGACACAGGTGCACTCGTCTGTTTCCCTCACTCTGTGTCCTCAGGGCCGGCGCCCGCCCCGCGCTCCTCTCGCTCTATCAGGCGCAGGGCCAGGGGCGCCACGAGCGCCCCGGTCGGCGGTAGCACACCGGCAACTTTCAAATTCCGGGCTGTTACTGAGAAATTCCTAATGAGAAAACCCAATAACACTGCGCGTCCTGGGAATCGAACCCAGAACCCGACACTCAGCAGCCGCGCTTACGGCCACGAGACCAACAGGGCAGTTAGGAGGTCCTAGCGCCACACTGTAGTGGTAGTCTGTACTAAAGTATGTTAATTGTTATGAATGAAATAGACAAGTTATCATACTACGAGTAGTAGATAATCTTAGTACTTACTTCGTACCTTTCATAAAAGTGTAATTTAATTATTTTTTTCCGGTACCAATTTCTTTTTTAGTTATGGATGTAAACTTCACCGTGTCCTGTGGGGGATTTCTTTGCCAACCAAAAAAACATGTTTGTATAAGGGAACTATTCACAATCACATAGAGACAGTGGTCGTCGCATGGACGGAACAAAGCAATGCCGAGTGCGATAACTTTGTAACAATTTATTTAAAAGAGTGTCCGTGGAGTTTCTTGCCCGTTCTTCTCCATAGTTACCTACTACGCTTTGAAATGGGCAACTAGCTTCATATTACTGACAGACCGATTCCTTGACAATTAATAAAAGTGCCTGTAAATGGTTTAATTGAAATAAATTTTTGAGTTTGAGTTGAGTTCAGAAACATTCTTGATTGGTCCGAACCGAAAAGGCAACCGCAAAGACAAATATAAAGAAATATCAAAGGTAATAAAAAAATTGTGAAAAACATTTCCCAGCATAGAAAAATGGTTTTTAAAATTAGTACAAACTTACCTTTCCCAACATATTTGTCGAAGAAGGTCATAACGTCCTTGACGAGGGTGCAGCCGATGTCCTTGTTGAGTGCAGATCCGTAGCCGTACTTGTAGTAAGTGGACAAGTCTTCAGCGTACTCCAGGCGCTTCAGATCCTCGCGAGTGAAGGCCTACCAAGAAAGTTCTTTGAGTCATTAGTTGATGAGTGTAATACCTAAGGGCTTTATAGGGCCAGCCTTAGTCTACTGAAAGGTATTTCGAAAATACTGTACCATATTCACGAGTTCTGAACAAATAGAACTAGGCGTCGCGCAAGTTATTTTTAGCATAGTTTAAAACTTTCAGGTTCAAAAACTGTGGGCGAGATAAAAAAAAATCTAGGCGTTGATGTGATCCAAATCATGCATGGAGTCGCCACGAACCAAAGCTCGATGAAGGGCGAACTGTTGACACCCAGGGATTGGCTGGCACTGCCTCTAGCATAGATCGTAATTGAACCAAGATATAATATATAACCGTTTACCAAATTACCTTCAAAATTTACCATTGACATTGTTAAAAAAAGACAACACTTTTACTAGGTGTTTAAAAAAATATTACACCATGGAACCTATAATACCTAATGTAAATTTGTAATAATCTATAATAATAATAATCATAATCATAATATTTATTTTGTTTCCATGTTCTGCAATAGTCCTGCACCAACCTGGGGTTGTCCTTGGGTGCACTTGCGTAGTGCATACAGGCATAATCGTCGGTTGGTGCCTCAATACATAAAAATGTCTAAGGGGCCTCTGCGAGTTGGCTTCGGCCCCTCGTACGCCTTCCAAAGTTCCGGGACTCCAGGGTCCCGAGAAATGTCAATGACCAAAAAATCATAATAACTAACATAGCATGGCAGGATATGGTGAACCCAAAATGAGTGTAATATCTGGTGTACCATATTCTATTAAATAAATATTTTTGATATGATTCTGATAAATTTGACTGGGGAACTTGACAGGAATATAGTTCCCGTATTTACATCGATGGCCAACCGCTGTTGTGATAGAAAAACTACAATTTCAGGATAGTTTCTTGCTGGAAACACACTTCATTCATAAAATTTTAAGCATGTAAATGCCATAAATACTCACCGCGCACCAAGGCGATATCTTCACGACGTCCCAAGCCTTGTTGTATCGGCAGATCTGATAGATCCGGAGAATGATGTCTTTCTGCATGTCATAGTTGAAGCCCAGGCGGAGGGATATGTTGGTCATCATCTTGTCAAGGAAGATTATGATTATTATTACTTTGTCAATCTGCCTAGCCTTTTCCCAACTATGTTGGGGTAGGCTTGCAGTCTAACCGCATGCAGCTGAATACCAGTATTTTACATGGAGCGACTGCCTATTTGACCTCCACAACCCAGTAACTGGGTTATACGATACCCCTTGGTAACACTGGTGTCAGACTTTCGGGCTTCTGACCACTCTTAACGACTGTCAAAGATCCACGAATGACAGCCGGGACCAACGGCTTAACGTGCTGTCCGAGGCACGGAGGAGTCTCGGTATGTAAAGATGTTCACCCATGATGACCAACCCCGGCAGGCGTAGCTTAACCTGATGGATCGACCCATGCGGCTGTTATTACTTAGCCACGAGCTCCTCAGTCTCTAATCTTATTACTTAGTAAAGTACCTATTATAATAATTATTGTGAATGTGAAGACTACGTGGGTTATTGTTTTTTTTCTCAGTTAGTTTTAATCATGGTCTGGCAGTTTGAGTAATTTATGCGGCCTACCCAAATGTCCTTTCTTTGATAATGTTTGCCGAATCGTCGAACTCCTTAATTTCTGAATTGAGCTTCACGATTACAGGACTGGTCACAATCTGTGTGGTTCTTTCCTCAGACGACCATTTCAGACACTAATCTACATGATCTTCACATGATCTGACCAAGATTATGTCTGGACTTTAAAAGAGACTGCGACCTCTGAGTTTGTCACGGCCTTTCTTCTCAGAGTAGTCAGTTAGGAAACGCCGACCTCATCTAGTTTTTTGAATATGATTGACGTGTACGTGTATACATGTACAAACCTACTTACAGAAATAAAATCATTTAGGTATATCATTCATGGCGTCGAAAAAGATAAAAAAATTAAAAATATGACTGGGATTTGTGAATAAGGTTTTGTATCACCTAATTAGGTTAAAATCGTTGCAAGTGGATTTGTTTTGTAGCTGGAGAAAAAAAAAAAACTGATATCCAGTGATTCATTCATGCATAAAGATCACCTAAAGTAGCCAGCAAATACACTTATTAAAGGTACATATATATATAAAAAAAAAGGATTAGGACATGTTTCGGACGTGATCAGGGTAGATTGTTTTTATACTTAATATAACCGGTATGTATAGCTCTATCGGTGTTTCCACATTATTAGGTAGATACCTATCTAAAATTGTATTCAGACCCAATTAGCGCATGTCGAAAATTAACACAAAAAATTGGTTTCCGCGAAATGTGAGTAGATACCGACCGACTTAATTAAAGCTACGGCCAAGGTCATCACGGTCATGTTAAAATCTATGGTCTCATTTGTATTAATTAGTTCTGGACTAAGGTCTTTATAATTAGCAAAGAGGAGAGAAGGTAGCTGACTATTGTAATATTGTTTACGTAAATATTTGAGCATAGAGCCATAGGTACGTAGTTTAAAAACCAACCATAGACATAAATTATATCTATGGAACCAACCGTTTCCATTCAGTCGTTAGGTACAGTACGACACAACTTAGATGTAGCATAAATTTGAGAATTTTGATTCGTTAATTTCAATTTTATGAATGTACGAGTATTTGGTTATATGAATTTACCAGTTATTGCGTTTTCGTAAAGATCATTTTCACCACAAGCAGTAATAAAGATTGGTGATTTTGAAGACGCATTCAGAATTTTGCCGATGCTACATCTAAGTTGTGTCGTACTGTACCTATTTATTATAATTTTATTGTATATAATATGTAAAAAGAATCTGTCCGATCCGAAAGGGGCGTAAAGGTACTGCAATAACGTTACCTAAAACTAATAAAATATCTTATTAAGAGCGTTTATTCTGAAGGTGGGCAACGTCGCACATAGATGTCAAATATTTCACTGTTTTGATTAATTTTGCAATTATATTACTGTGTGGAAATAAAAATGTGGCTAACTCGCTAGTTAGCCACATTTTTATTTCCACACAGTAATCAGAACAGGAACTAGAATATTGATTATGAAATGCAATAATTAATATCGTAACACCGAATGTTTAGTTTTAGATGTAAAAAAACTATTTGGAAACTTTCCAAATGCATTTTTTACACCTAAAATGGGTACTAAATCAAATTCAATGATAAAATTGCAATTCATTATTAATATTCTAGTTCTCTAGTTAGCCACATTTCTTATTTCTATTCAATAATATTGCTTTATGAATCAAAATAGGTAAATATTTGACAGTTATTTGCGACGTTGCCAACTTTTAGGATAAACCCTCTTAAGTAGGTATTATTGAAAATAAAAAAGTTATTGCTATTTAAAATTCACATTTTTAGTACCAAAATTACCCCATATTATATTTAGAAATATATTTAGATAATTTTCAACAGGGGTTATGACTTGTAGACACCCGCTAAACGACGGCCACCCGCTAAACGACGGCCACCCGCGCCCCATATATTAACCCGGTAATATTCCCCATAGAAAAAAAATGTGTCGATTTGTTTTTCTGTTTTCCTGAAAATTGCCACATAAATAGACTCTCATTACAATACCTAACAACACCCTCACGGATCGGACTGGTTTTTTTTTACATGTTGCATAATAATCAGTAACTATTCGTAATTCGTTAGTAGCACTATAGCTTAGTCAACTGGCAGTCGTGACGTCATCCGCAAAAATATTTTTCTGCCAAATAAAAACAAAAAAAAAATTGCGGCTCATCGCATTCCACCTAGTCTACTGCATCATGCAGTACACTGGGTTTTTTTGGTTTTTATTTTCAGACGAGAGCCATGCGGTCCGCATGGCTCTCGTTGTCTGACAGTCTATTGAAAAAAATGCAGTAATTATCTATTTTAACATAACATAACGCCTGTATTCCTAGAACGGTTAGGCAGAGGTGTACCTATAGTTCACCCACATTTCACCAGTAATAGGGGGCGAGCCTATTGCCATCAACCGGGCACAAATCCAGATTTCTGGCTGCTACTGAGAAATTGGAGAAGGGAAAACCCAGGTATAAGACTCAGTACCTCATGCTCAGCAGTAGCGTTTGCTATCAAAGACCAACGAGACAGTCATATAAAGGGTGTCAGGGACATCGACGCGAAAACTGTTGCCATGGATTCAGAATATGATTCTGAACACACTCCTGCGTTGAAAATTTTCTACAACAGCCGTGCTATTCTGTAAACATCTCACGTTTTCACGGTGCTGTAATTACACCTGATGCAAGGATTGACACTATTGACAGCTCACCTCACGCTCACTTCACCTAAGTTCTCACGGTGAGTTTTTTTACAGAATAGCACTACTTGTATTCCATACATTTTGACCCCGTAGGTATTGCACTTTTCTATGAAACAGCAGATTTAACCGTTTTCGCGTCGATGTCCCTACCATTCTGTATTTTAGTATTTGTTATTAAATGTACCTCTTTGTATTCCCTCTTGGACTCGAAGATGTTCAGCTGGGACATGGTGTCGTTGTTTTCTCCGACATCGTTCGTCCATGCTGGACAGAACTTGAACGGCTATAAAAGGGAAAATGCTATAATCGTCTCGCACAACACCGAGGTAGATTATTAAAAAATATTGAACACGTGTTTTTTTCTTTTTTACGTAATCAAAAGATTACGGCAATACATGGAGTTAAAATGTGGCATGGCGTCACTCCCCGGTAGATTTTATACTGACTTGTGACGTAGCGAGCCCGCACTCCTCAACTTTAATGCGTTTTATCTAAACCATTATTTATTAATATGTTATAGCAAAAAATACATGTGTCTAATATTTTTTTATTAACTGACTGACGGACTAAATAGTAGCAACCACCGCTGCTCCCACTTCACTTTTCAAGATTAGTTAGGTAATAATCTTGTAATCGGCAGAATTCAAACAAATCTAGAATATATTTGTTCTACACGAATACATTCATCACGAAATTGATAGAATTCTAGATTTCGAAATTACTAGAAATTAAAATATAATAAATTAATAAATAATTAAATATAAATTACATATAGGGTACGTACTTTGGGGCTGATGGGATTGTACTTACCCTAAGTAATTTTTCGTCATTTTCCTTGGGTACGTCGAAACCTTCTGCTTGGTCTCCGAACAAACCTTCCGTGAAAGCCTTGAAAGTGTTGCTCGATCGCTGATCATTCACGAACTTGAACTGTGAAAAAAAAAGTTAATATAGATTGAAGATTCGGCACTAGGCAATATAACCGGGTGACTCGCGACCAAGACTAGCCAAAACTGTGTTGGGAGCCCCCACTACAATTGTGGATGAGACGGACGTATCGGAGGCAAGAGATTTCTATTCTGGTCACGAAGGTTATGATCGTTGCGGTTTGCATTGTGTTCAACCAGGGGATGCTCCCAAATGTGGAGGTTATCCTCGTACATATTATCTGACTATATAGTCCAAAAGTCCAGTTTAATGTCTTAGTACCTCGTCGACCGAGCTCTGCTCGGGCGAAAATAAGATAAACATATCGTCCAGGTATACCAACGTTGTATCACATCTACAGGCTGGCTATATCCCGAGGCTGTAAAAAAAGTTTAAACGAAATGGTAAACGAAGTTATTTTTTTTTGTTTATTTTCAGCTAGTCTGTTCATAACAAAAAAGTATGTTGGAGTTTCATTTCCCACGAAAAGTATGGGAATAGTACTCAAACCTCAGTTGGTCCGATAGAGGTTTTTGATTCTTATAAGAAACAGGATCGACTGGCATCCAAAAAAGTTTATGTGAAAACTGCCCATTTTCTTGCTGACTGTAATTTTTTTTCAAAATGTGTGAATGCCGATCAAAATGTCTCAAATAGTGAAGAACAGTCTCCTAAGACCGTTTTCCTGTAGCTGCAACGGTTAAGGTAGCTGTCCTTACTGCTGCATCTCAAAAATCCAACCTCTATATATATATAAAAATATTGCTCATTTAATAGTATAGGATAGCATACGGTTAGTTATCGGTAGTGCTCGTCGAAGTTGAAATGACGCGCTCCATAACCACATTTATCATAGTGTATACACGTAATAACACGAAGACGTGTAAGTGGGGCGTGGGGCGCGTCATTTGAGCTTAGACGAGCTCTACCGAAGTCCCCTACCATAAAACTTCGGCACTGGGCAGTCCAATATTGATGTGTCCCTTCCGACTAGATTTTCTCATATCAGCTTTAAAATAGCTTGTGCTAAGTTAGCACACTAGAGAAGGAGGTACGGAAAAGCAACTCAACAGTCGTAAAAGATTGAAAAGAACGAGTCCTTCAGCTCCCTAACTTATAATAAGTTTCTGTCTGCGCTTATAAATGCTATTCAAGTTACTTTTGTTAACTTTAATGCTTGGAAAAAGAGTGGGTAACGTGACTGATGTGAGGAAGATAATCAGGCGAAGGACGAAATTGATGGCCAGTATGGCAAGAGATTAGGAGTTAGAACCTTCACGAAACAAACTCATGAAAAGTCACATAAAACATGAAACGAGTGCACTGACGTCATCGTCACCCAGTAAATAGTCGAAGTGAGTCATGCCGTAAAATAACGTAATGTCGCTGAAAATGTAATGCACCGCCTTGGAACGTATGGGTCATGGTAGGAGAGCAGTGCAGTTGTTAGTTATCTAGGACAAACTATGAAAGAATTATGTCTGGATGACTAGGTTAAATGATACGTGGATTTCAATTGTAACATCTCGAGAGGTCGCCACAATTCAGGAAGTGAATTTTGAATTAGAAGAAAATATTTTTATCTACTTAATGAACTTAACAAATACTCTGCTTTAAATAATTTGTCCTTTAATTTGTTCCGTCACTGCAATGAATTATAGAGCAGTGAAGTTAATTAACCCGCATGCCGCGATTAAAAACACTGTTGAGGTATTAACACTTTCTACGCGTTATTTCGTTTCAAAACGTTGTTTTTTTCCAATTTAGAGTTATATTTTTTGAAAATACACCCGAGTAGTGAAAAGACAGTTGAAATCTCGATCTGGACTATATACATAGATCACTGAATAACAATATTGTGATGCATTTCTTTAAACGTTTACAGATATAATAAGTTACTTCCGAAGTTGACGAAACCACAAATTCATCAAGACAAAAACTGAACCAAATGCGACATGAAGATATTAATGATAGACTTATCTAGCAATTTATCTGTTCAACAGAATATTTCAGATATTCGAAACCACAAGATGCTATATGCAATCATAATGAAATTCCAATACTCCTATATGGAGCGGAGGATATAGTTATAGACCAATTGCTTTCCTCCACCAACTTATGAAAGTCAATTGCATTGCCGGCATTGTTTTGTTTCATCCGTGGGTGTGGAATGGGCCGTTACGTAGGTATTGAGTAATCTTTGCTCGTAGGTTTTATAACCATTGGATATGCGAATCACGTTCACAATGGCGTTAAGTTTTGGTTAATGTTAGTGGCGAAACGGTAATGTATGTGTCGGTTAGATTGATAAACGGGTTTTTGGACAGGATGTCGAGGAATCGGCAGGGATCAAGTACATGGTCGAATAGATATAGGCTAACGGGATTCATTCATAATTCCAACAAAGAACGTCGGAAATCAACTTGATTCAATTCGTACCTATTACATGCCAGGATCTTTCCTTCATTACGATAAAAACAAAAATACTGTACCATGACTGAGAACCTTCTGGTTACGGAGATATTGAAGGTCAAACAAGCAGTGTATGTTATAACAACACTGATATTATTTTGCCACTGAACATCTTATGTCATCACCATTTCAGCTGAAAGACGTCCACTGCTGGACATAGGCCTCCCCTAAGCACCGTCACTTCAACTGGTCCTGTGCTTCCCGCATCCTGCGGATTTCTGCGGCCTTCACAACCACCTTGTGGGAGGCCTTCCAACGCTTGGTCATCCGGTACGCGGTCGCCACTCCAGAACCCTTCGGCCATCTGTTTTGCGAGCAATGTGCCTTGCCTATTGCCATTTAAGTCTGGCAATTCTTCGGATATGTCGGTTACCTTGGTTTTCCTGCGTATCTCTTCATTTCCGATTCGATCACGTAAGGAAACTTAACAAAAAAAACACATAGCCCTCTTAACTCCAAGAATAGCTATCTTATGTACTTAATACAAAATTAGTCAATAAGTGCAAGCTTTAAAACTACGCCAAGCTACCCTCAAGACTGGTATACCCATAGTAGTCGTAGATAGAGAGAAGTGAAAGAAGACGTTTGCCCTAAATAATGAAAGTGTGGCAAATCTTTATTCTTCTGTTCCAGTCAATATAAGTATTCTGAAAGTGACACCAAACTTACCAAATAGTTTTGTCGGTTGGCAGTAAGAAGTCCAGGAAACTTCTGCTTCCAAGCCTGTGCTAGCTGCTGCGTGGTCATATAACCGTCTGCAGTGAGGTCTCCAGCAAACGTTGCGTTGTGACGGTTGTTCCACTGCCATTGTTCTAGGAGGTTCAGGTCCGAAGAGCAGATACGTTGCTGTGGAGAAATTTAGAGATGAAAAGGAGGAATGTAGACAATCTTTACGAAATTTCATGTCGAGAGGAAGATTATAATCTATGTAGCTCTTGTTTCTAGCCTTTGACATTTTTTTTGATCGGTCAATCTGATCTCAGAATTTTGATCATGTAAAGTTGACTGAAAATAGAAAATCAAGTCAGAAACTGGGTGAGCAAAGCAAACCGAGAATGATGGAGCAATTTGGTAGAGTAGTTGGTATGTTCAGCTGAGAAATGGATTCTTTTTAATACCTACTTTAGCTCGCCGTCTTTTAAATGTCTCCTAAGATTGTATCCCAGAGTCATTTCGATGTCAACATTTTTTTTTTTTTTTTATCAATTTAGGCGTACCTTTTTCAAATAAATAAACATAATATTCTACAGCAGACTCATAATTTGCTATTTCCCAACTATGTTGGGGTCGGTTTCCAGTCTAACCGGATGTAGCTGTATCCCAGTTTTTACATTTATTCCATGTACAGCAAATTCGAACATATACGGTAACATAATAATCTCTACTTATAGTGATGATTGTTCCAGTTAAATCAGAGTGCCCGAACAGGAATATTTCGCACTGATATGATGGACCTCATAAATTACGATGAGAAATCGCAAATCGATGAAGCTTTGTAGGTTAAGTACCTGCAAAGTGCTAATATATCATTCGCACCTCATAGAACTTTACCGGAATCGTACATAGAACGAAATATTTCCATAGCTTTAGGCCTAGTCAAACTTCCAAGGTAAATAAGGTGAGTAAGCTATTGCACATGTCTACGAAACCAAACATTCTGGACAGACAACTATGTTAGTCGTTTCTTACGGTTTGCTTGAATTCTTCGTTATTAGAAAGTCGTTGTTGACACTATTTACTGTGGTAATCAATGTTAAAGCTACCGAAACTAATCCCTAAAAAAGATGCTGTTTACTTCAATCACTGTGTAACTCCAATATTGCATGAAAAATTATAAACCATTAATAAAAGAAAACATATCAAATGTTTCAGAGTGATACAAAACTCGCCAGTGTCAGTTGTATTTGAGTCACTATCACCCTGAAATCTGCTTGGAATTACTATTAGAATGTTACTCACATTACTGTTCCTAAAGTTACCGTTCTTGTAGTTGGTAATAATATTGTTCTTAAGGTCTCCGAGTTTCTGCAGTTCACCAATTTCGTGAGCCTCAGGATTGTGGGAGCCGTGTCGGTTCAGCAACCAGAAGGCTGTGGGCGTGCAACCTGGCAAGAGAGAAAACCATTATATGAGCTAATTTTATTCAGAATAGGTACCTATTAGTAGAATTTTAATGCATTGTCATTTCTGTCCTAGTAATTCTTATGTCGTAAAATAACTAGGTTATAGTACAACAGTACTTATTGCATTATTTTAATACCCACGGATTACTAATTCTCATTCCATAATTTGACGGTGGTGTTCCAAGAAATATCCCACTACCGTTAATAATAGAAAACTAATAGGAAAACCCATGAAAACTTATTGATTGAAAGATATCCATTTCTTAGAGTAATAAACACGAAGATAGTATAAGAGATGTAGGTAATTTCAACATCCTCAATCCAAAGTTTCAATAAGCAATCATTTTCTGGTCAATAAATAAGTTTCACGTAATTTAATTTTATAGCATCGGCTTGATTCTATGGCTAGAGAAATTGTTTCTATTGGCACGCAGATTGGTTACCTAGAACCATCACACAAAGCCTCTTTGGAATGTGTATGACATAGTTTTTTTACCGTATTAGAGTCAATTCACACATAAACTGCTATGTCCACACTTCACATTATTCTGAGAACTAGTAACTGAAAAGATTTTGTTTTGATAACTAAGTAGGTGTAAAATGTTTTATTTTGTGTCTAAGCCTCGATCTTCAAGATGGATTGGAATTCCGAACAAAAAGTATTTGGTCCGATTTTCAACTCCTGGGGATGCAACAAGTAGTCATGTCCTGATGTGTTACGGCTAAGGGATTTACAACTTAAATCATTGCAAACTGCAACCACATCTGCAACTTCATGTCACAACTATTTTTATAACACTCGTATTCTAAAAACGGTTCCCTTTTTTACACACGTCTGTTACATCAATACATCCGGTGTCCGTTTACATTTCGTCCATAAAACTAATTCAAAGACTCCGTAGTACGTAACTCCGTAGTCTGTAGCTCCGCACACATTGCATCTTCCGCAACGGTCATCCCGTTCCCGGAACAACGGGTAACGTTCCACGGAATATGCCAGACATTAAAAATAGATTACTACCATTTACCTACTTAGTAGGTACATGTTCCCATGGTGTTATATTTATATTACTTGCCATTATCTTTGCTGATGTGGTAGTAAATCAAAACATTGAGATGTTCTCTTGTTTCTAGACTACGATTCGGTATTTTAGCTGTTTAGTTATATGAACTTTAGTATCTATCTGCGTTCAACATTACCTACTCTTGTCCTTTGCTTTGAGTAAGCAATAGCTTACTCAATTAGCCTTTTCCCAACTATATTGGGGTCGGCTTCCATTCTAACCGGATGCAGCTGAATACCAGTATTTTACATGGAGCGACTGCCTATCTAACTTCCACAATCCAGTAACTGGGTAATACGATACCCCTTGGTAAGACTGGTTGTCAGACTTTCGGGCTTCTGACGACCCGTAACGACTGTCAAAGATCCACGAATGACAGCCGACATCAACGGCTTAACGTGTTTAAAGATGGTCACCCATCCAGGGACCAACCCCGATAAGCGTAACCTAACCTGATGGATCGACCTGTGCGGCAGTCATTACTTAGCCACGAGCTCCTCACCCTCCTCGAGCGAGCTTGTATTGCTTACTAATTTAAAATATTGTGGGTTTGTGATAAGGTTTGTTATCATGAAAGGAGTTTGATAAAATCTGGCTGTTACAGGTAGAATATGGGTTTTTTTTTGAGGATAGGAAATCATCAAATGACTTCTCCCGCTCTGGGCAGAGCGACAGGGTGTGTCAGACTTTTACTGACTAAAACCCACCCGTGTTCCTTCCGTTGCCCGTGTGCCGGGGCCGCGATATCCCTTTCGGACAAACCCGCAACCACAGCAGGGGGTAGAATATGCCCTGGATTATTAATACTAAGGATAGTTTTAAGCTATGTACATGAAAACTTCCCAAAGAATGCAAGTGAAACAGTGGGCAACGGCTAGTAAATGAAAATGCAGTTAAACTTTCATTTAACTCTGGACCTGTCCCCTGACCTAAACAATTAGTAATTGCTCTGATTAACCTAAGAGGGGTCTGGAGCGAGATCTAATGCCATAGATCAAGACTAGGTCTCTTAGTAAATCATTTCAAGGATTCGTGTATACCGATTTCACTGCAGTGGTCTTAATGAACCAATTTGATCAGTGATCTTTAGTTAATCATTGATGCGATCGTCATTCATCATCTGCATAGTATTTTTTTCTCAACTATCTTGTGGTCGAGTTGGCTTCCATTCTAATCGGATGCAGCTGAATACCAGTATTTTACATGATTACGAGCGACTGCCTAGGTATCTGACCTCTACAATCCAGTTACAGGGTAGTACGATACCCCTGGTATCGTCGTATCAGGTATGGTTAGACAAGACTGCCTGTCAAACTTTCGGGCTTCTGACGACCCGTAACGACTGTCAAAGATCTACGAATGACAGCCGGGACCACCGGCTTAAAGTGCTTTCCGAGGCTTGGAGGGGCCACGGTATGTAAAGACGGTTACCCATCCACGGACTGACCGTGGCGAGCGTAGCTTAACCTAAAGCTTAACTTAACCAGTGCGGCTGTTATTACTTAGCCCCGAGCCCCTCTAGTCATTGGAGCTGTTTATTCTCTTACATAATTTCTTTTGTAGTTGCAGTATGGTACGATTATGTAGGTCTAACGATTAATGATGATTAAAAGTTACTAACACATTGCATGCTCCTCTAATAAAATGCTCATAATAGGTACAATGCCAGGCGACCTCATAACTAAGATTGATCGACCTATTAGTAACCATTTGTCAATCGAACGAGCCCACCTATTATGTAGATTGATATTTACTACTATTAGATGATTGGGAGTATTCTTTAGTTGTATAATTAAGTTATACAGGTCAAATCGTTTGGAGAAATTGGGTATGTAGTCTATCCCTTACATTAGCTGATATGGTTTCAGTCATTATGACCTGCATGTGGGGTAAACACAGCATACCTACTGATGATCCAATTAGACTACAATTAAGCGGGTAGTTTTCTAATTGATTACAAGTAATTAATTACCTGAAAGTTATTTGAAAGTTTTTATCAATTGAACTTAGAAATTTATTACCTACTGAAATCACTGAAATGACGTTGTCTACGTCCGCGTCAGTCGTAATCCTTGCTGAAATAACCGAGCAGTCTTCGAAAATATTTACGTTACCCGCGGATATTATAGGATCGTAGGAGTATATGTGTATATTATAGATCGTATGTAAATGTGTTGCGTCTACGCTAGACGAGCCGCGCAGGAGCGGACCCGTTCTGGGCGTCATCGTTAGCGGCGTCAAGTGTGGACTTACAACGAACCTACACTGCGAGCGCGATGCAATCCCCTTGTGTTCGTCAAAAAAACCGACAATTGGCGGAGCACAATCGAGCACGACCCAAATGCTCGAAACGCTATCGTTTAAGGCTTGTAAGTCGGTCCACACTACACGAATTTGTGCTCTGGTCGTGCTCCGCTCGTGCTGGACGCTAGACGTACTGGTTTCGTTCTGTAGTTTCTACCTACCCCTATGGGTGGAAGGCGTGAATTTATGTATGTATAGGATCGTGTTGCTCAAGCTTTACCTACTCTAGTTGCTAAGTTTCTAGTCTCATATTGGATTTCTTCTAGGTATAAGAGTACCACACATATGTATTTTATACTGTGACAGTATCCTCCATAGTTAACAATAGCCTGCAAAAGTGTGTCATGTAACGTACCTACCTACATCCCACCCCCGCTGTTATCCCACAGAGCATCGGATATCGGATAAACTTAGCTATGTATTCAGATTAGCCTTGTTCCAGCTTGTTAACTCGGATTAGCTTTATATACCTAAACTATGAAACTAACTAGAATTTATAATATGTTTTGAATTTAAGTATCTGCTTGACGTTTGTACATTTAAGTCGTTTCTAGATAAAGTTAGAAATTTCAGATGAATTGATGAGAAGCTTGGAAAAAGCCAGTGGTTGGAAAATCCGTGATTTATTTTGTAATTTTCTTGGTGGCATTCCTTGTTAAAAGCAGTCGTACACTGCAAGGTAATAAAAACAATAGGAAAACGCGACGCGGTCATCGCCGGAGGGAGTTGACTGGTAGAAATCGTCCCGTAACGAAAAAGCGTTATGCCTAAAAAAGTCCGTTTGAACGTCTCAATTTCAAGTGTCAAAAGTTTTCGTTTTTGGAACGAAATTCTTTTTTGTTTTTTAATTTTGTTAATATTTTTTGAGGTAGTTTAGCAGTGGCCGTTTCAGTCTGACATCATGAGGCGACAACACCGATGCGAACGAACACATGCGCAATTGCGTTCTAGGTAAACGGTTCACGCGGTGTTAACTTTCAAAGGCCCATCGTTCCTCGGTAATGAAGGTAGTGACGTTATTGGACCAACTCCAAATATTAGATACAGGTTAAAATTAAAATAGGGCATCGCATCATACACAATGATACTCTAAATATCTGTAACACTGTATCAATAAACATGGTGCAAGATTAAAGAGAGAGATAATTGAGTTGGGGAAACTAGCGAAATGTTTTGGCCTTTTGGCACATCAAGCAATGCCAATGGAGCTAGGTATGATTCGAATAGCGATATATAGGTTGTGATTGCAGGTTTTGCTATTGACCTACCTATTGCATGGGGACTTTGGTAGAGGTACGGGAATAGGAAGACATAGGAAGTCGGTCTGTCTCTACTCTTCAAATAAGAGATGAAACCTATGAAGAATAACTAGCGATGCATATACTCGTAAATAAAGTAACCGAAGACAAGGCAATGTGACTTACATGATTTGATGCTTCTATTGAAGTCGACGTCGGAAATAGTAATTAATTAGGTACTTTAAATTATGAGATCAGAGCGCTGTCGACAGTGAAGTGAAGCCGGTTTCGTAAACATGCATGCACGTTGTGTGGTGTAGTTTGATTGTAGTGTCATTGTAAAAGGTTGTAAATGTGTGCGTGTGAGCGTGTATGTACAGAGCGGCTGTGTAGTTTTGGCATGCTTCACTGTATTGTTGCAGCGCTCTACCTTGGTTTTTTATTTGGTCTGAGACTAGAACATGGTAATTTTGTACAGAAGATATAGACTTTTTGCTACCATGATGTTATTTTCATAAAAATCAGTGTAACGAATCCGTGATGTTATCTGCGATAGGCACTTGATGTCAGGTTAACGTACTCGGTTTTTGTTCATGAAATGTTACACAATACGCGTCGCCAGTGTGAGAATAAATCACATGTAGGTATTGTGTTATAAGGGTGAATGTTCTATGCACACGTCTGGTGCGAGAAAATGGTAATAAGTTGGCACCTAGGTATACCTACATTTGCATAATTGTTTCACACTGTTCCTAAGAAAGCTATCACTAGGAAGAGAGCTAATGATAACTTAGGAGAGAATTTTGTTAAAAGAAATGGGCGACCATCCATATTTTTTATAATACTTATTATAAATGCAAAAGTAACTTAGTCTGTCTGTTACCATTATACGCCACTGATTGTCATGAAATTTTACAGATTGGTAACCTACAGGATACCAATCTGTAAAATTTCCCGGTAGAGTAAAGTACCCTAATTGCGTAATACACGATCAATCAGAATCTGAATCGTTTTGAAAAAGATTGCTTTATAAGATCGAAAAATAAACTGATCACGTAACGCAATGAATGTTGTTGAACTGTCAAAATGAAACAGATTATATGTCGTAATCGTTTATGAAAATGTGTTACGTAATTAGATAGCTGGGACCTGTACCCTAATTGCGTAATACACGATCAACCAGAATCTGAATCATTTTGAAACAGATTGCTAAACCATTGCTTCATAAGTTCAAAAAAAAAACTGCTCAACAA
Source organism: Agrochola lota (assembly GCA_947364205.1). Taxonomy (NCBI): domain Eukaryota; kingdom Metazoa; phylum Arthropoda; class Insecta; order Lepidoptera; family Noctuidae; genus Agrochola; species Agrochola lota. The sequence continues at coordinate 5,924,883 of OX376223.1, read as the reverse complement.
CGTAAATAACGCAATGAATGCTGTTGAACTGTCAAAATGAAACAGAGTAATCGTAATCGTATACGAAAATGTGTTGCATAATTAGATAGCCGGAGAAGGATAAAGGTACTATTTATTTTTACCCTAAATAATTAAGATGAAATAAAAAATATACGCAGGCAACAACTCGGGTGAAGATATAAGAAAGCATACTTAGATAAATTACACAATCAGCTATTGTCTTTGCTCTCATATTTTCCATTCGTCTAAAGCAGGTTCCAAGTCTCCCAGACAAATAAATCCAAACCCTGGGAAAAAGATTAAGCTGAGTACAATTACTAGGTATGTCCACGACTATCGTACTGTTAACTAGTCGATGTCACGCCTGGCTACACCTATGTCTGCTACAATTAGTTAATAGTCCGGTCACATACGATCCCAATCGTGAAGCTTGCCTAGACTGTAGAACAAAGCTGCCGACGATATAAGCCGATTTATATGCTTCGCTGCCTGGAGATTATCAAGGCGTGTAAATGTATGGTCAAAGGTATAAGATGTCAAGTTCATTAGGAAGGTGTTAGGTTCAATAATGTTATAACCTTTATGATCTGAACACGGAATTATCATTATTTATAATAAACATGCCATTTAGATGGGTTATCTACTACTCTATGCTGGGTATGTTGGAGTTTCTTGCCCGTTCTTCTCCATAGGAACCTAACCCCAACGACGCAACCCCTTGACTATTCAAAAGTACCTGTCATTGGTTTATTTGAAATAAATCAATTATACGATTATCAATTATTATCATTATTTCATTATTATTAATTATTTAACGTGTCGCGGGTTCGATCCCCGCACGGAACAAATATTTGTATGATCTGCAAGTAGTTGTTCCGGGTCTGGGTGTTAGTGTATGTGAGTTTCTATCTTTGTAAACGCACCCACGATACAAGAAGAAATTCTTAGTGTGGGGCAACATTAAAAAAAAAAAAAAACATGCTTTGATTTTTTTTTTTGTATGTTTTGGAAGGCTTTGCTGGTGGTGTCTCTCTACTCTACTACATATGTCAGATCTCGATCTTTCTCTTAATCAGCTTTTAGATTAATATTATCATGTTAAACTGTCTACCATAATATGTACACATCGGTGTGTACATGTAGCAGTAACAGCAATGGTTATAGCCGTGATATAGATTATATTCCTAGCTTTATACTGTAATATAGCTATATGAAATCGGTTCATATCTGACGGAGTGCCCTAATTTTGTTACTGCGACCAATTTGGACGTAGTTGGTCACAGTTCTGACCTAACCAATATGGTCGGTGTGCTATAATAGTTATATTACTACTACTATTACTAGATCGTGCTCGTATAATAGTTATATTTCTAGTAGGATAGTTATGAACCGCTTTTATATGTAACGGTATACAAGGGTGCCAGGGACTTCGACGCGAAAACTGTTACCACGGATTCAGTACGGGATTCTGAAATTTTTCGTCGGATATTAAAAAAACAAATCTGCTGTACCATACATTTTGACGTAGTAGGCATTGCACTTTTTTATGAGACAGCTTTTAAATAACCGATGAAAAATTTCAGAATCAGTACTGAATCCATGGTAAAAGTCTTCGCGTCGATGTCACTGCCATTCTGTATAGCTATATCCCGAGAGATAACTATATCACGGCTATAACCATCTTACTGCGACATACCCAATTAATTAACTTAATCGCGGTAACCAAATATTGGTTAGTGAATAGGGTTCCAGTTACCGCTTGGTTTCTCTTTACTTTATCTCGGCAGTCAATCTAGCATTGTCCATTAAAAACTGCGCTTCCTGCCTAAAAGAAAAATTACATTGTTGTTTATTTTTAGATTGTCTGCGATGTTAGATCACTAGATTAAATTATTATCTTCATGTATTTTATTTTGGTCTGTTAGTTAATCAATCTGCCTAGCCTTTTTGGGGTCAACATAGTTGGGAAAAGGCTAGGCAGATTCGGCGGCTTCCAGTCTAACCGGATGCAGCTAAATACCAGTATTTTACATGGAGCGACTGCCTCATCTGACCTCCACAACCCAGTAACTGGGTAATACGATACCCCTTGGTAAGACTTTCGGGCTTCTGACGACTCGTAACGACTGTCAACGATCCACGAATGACAGCCGAAACCAACGGTTTAACGTGCTTTCCGAAGCACGGAGGAGTCTCGGTATGTAAAGATGGTCAACCATCCACGGATTAACCCCGGCAAGCGTAGTTTAGCCTGATGGATAGACCAGTGCGTTATTACGTAGTTACGAGCTCCTCGGTTGTTCTGTTAGTTAATGCACTATAAAATTCCGCGTCATTGGTTCATATGTTATTGAATGCTGGCACTTCATATCGTAAGTACCTATAGTTTCTTCTGTTTTATATTAAATGGTTTTCATTTTCCTTGATTCTATAATTGGTTGATCGGTATTGGTTAATTGATGGTTATGTACCTACATTTCAATGTGTCAGCTATTGTAGGAGGAAAGATTTGGCATCGTTTTAGGATTCAATGTTGCATCTTCGATATGAATAAAGTTAATTTGAACAGATAGCGACAAATTTTTAGCACAGTTAACTACATATACAGTGTTTGAATGGCCAAGCAAATCTGTTTTGAACTGCCTTTTTGTTTGTATTTGACGGTAAACAAATGTTGCAAATTGACCGCAGCCACAGTTTACATTTGTGAATACCGTTACTTCTCTCTACGCGTAACCAATCCAATCGCGAAATAAGAAATCAAATAGGTATGTAGGCTGTTTGGGACATCAGGTATTTGCAGAAGAGAACACGCATAGATCTGTAGCCTATTGACCTCTAAAGACTTACAAAAATATGACTAATGGAAGGCTTTGAAAATAAAAGCCATAACTTGTCTAAGGTGGTCAGTATTTAAAATCGTGTAAGGCTTACAAAATATACTAAACAAAGAATATTATCCTAACGTATTTTAAAGTTTACCTATTTTAATATGACTATTGATTACCACTAACAGATTCTGACACGTTGGTTCAGTCCATTCCTCCATTAGATGTTAATGTCTTGCACATTAATCATATGATTAAAATCTACATGATGATAAATCGCTGACAAATTAACATTATGTAAGGTACAGAAATCCGAAAATATGAAAAGCATAAAAAATACATTAAAACCCATATGGTACTAAAGTATAATCTATTCTGTGCCCATATAGAAGACGCGAGGTGAACGAGGTTATTTAATGCCTAATGTTGGTTCTTGTCTTAATTATCTATTAAAATGAGACCGAGCTACCGAAGGTAAGACATAGAAAAGTATTCTTCTTTGAAAAAATCCTCTAACGATAGTACATTAATTCTGTTTCCAGTAGTTTCTTTCTACAAGCCTTACTAGCTGTAAGGCTTGTAGTCCCGAAGGTTGGCAAGTCAAGGATTATGTAGGATCTAATGTCTGTAGAGGACATAGGGTACTTTATGGATATAGTGATGGCATTGGCTGCTGCACGTTGTCCTCGTCCTCGAACGTTATTATACCTACTTCAGTAGTATCTATGAGCAATAATGCTGTCAACAATAGAATTCATTTCAATTAAAATCTCGTTAAGTCGTCTCTGGCAGTTTTATGTTTGAATTCCTATGCCTCACCTAGGGAGCAAACATTACTTAGTTTATTTTTAGGGATGAACATGATTTTTGAGATTTTGTTTCCTCATCACTATGCATCATTAATATTCGTCAGGTACCTACTCAGAAAGGTCAACTGAAGTTCCTTCCCGGGGAAAATCGCACGTGGGATCTGAGATGAAGATACTAATTAGCTATTTCTTTCAAGTCAGATGAATATTAGGTATAGAGAAACAAATATTTGGAAGGAAAAAACTAAATCATTCCCAAGAGCAGGTAAAATGCGTTAGTTTAGGTCTCTTATTGGGTTTGAAAGATACACAGGCAGAGTGGCTCGACTGAGTCGAATGCTTTTCGAAAGTCTGAAAACACATTAGTCTTTGTATTATTGACAACGCAGAGGAGCTACAATAACTATCGTTAATGTCTTATTTTAGTGAAAGCAACATAAAACACGAGGTTCGTTCGTGGAGACAGGCGATGTACTTTCTCAACTTTACTGAATTTGAAGTTACTTAGATATATAGGTTTGTATGATTTGTGAACTGAGAAAGAAGATACATACAATCAAACGTCGTAGGTTCGAACCCAGACGGGCACTTTACTTTGTGTAAATTATTTCCTCACCACTGCACTCAAAACGGTGAAAGAAAACATCGTGAGGAAATGTCCTAGAACCAAAAAAATCGAAGACATGAGATATTGGGCCCGCACTGGGCCCGCGTGGTGGTTTACGGCCCACTCTTCTCACAGAGAGGAGGCCTGTGTCCCAGCAGTGGGAACATAGATGATAAGTAATAGATACTAAAGCAGCAGAGCTTTAATTGTATAGTAAAGGGAATCCTGAAACATTATTATTTAGGTCAACGGGTGGGTGAAATTACGTAGTTAGAAAGCTGTGGTCATTTGCTTTTTTATGCATTGAAGTCACGTAACTTTTTAGAGGGTTTCGTTATTTAATTAGATAGAGTTCCGAGGAAAACTGACAGGTCATGTTTGTTTTATTACTCGCTTAGCGAAAATTATAAAGGAAGGCTGGTTATTATGTATATTCACAGGATTTGCTTTATTATTATTATGTATACTAAGATCATTTTAAACCAATCCGTTCGGATTGGTCAGAAACCGTATGGCTAGAAACTACTTAGTCGGTCCATTTCTGATCGTCCTATAAGTATTTAAATGTCTTGGTTTGTTAACCTCCTAAAACATTTAATACGTGATGAAATGAAAAAGATAAACAAAAACAAATTTGTCCGGGTGATACACACTGACAAAACAAATGTAAATTAGGGACATTGGATTTATATACGTTTAAAATTTCCACTGTCGAATTACCTACATAATTTTCTCACGGATTTTTTTTTACAATTCTCGACCTTGGTTTCATTTCTTTTAGGTGCACAAATGACACGTGTGGATAGTCATATCTATAAGCTAAATCTACTACCATGTCTTGCTTATCTGAACAAGCTCACTTATCCTGCCTAGCTACAAAATAAAAGAAGAACAATAAAGTTCCTTAATCTACAACTCACCAGGTACATCATGCGCTCTTGTGGTAGGAATGTCCTTATTGGCGAAGATGTAGGCTGTCTTCGTGCCGAACAGGAGGTAAGGATCATCTTGCACGGAGAGACAGGTCTCTTCGCCGCTGGCAACGGCCAGCATCAGGAGAAGTAACCACCACATCTTCTAGAAAAGTGGACATGTGCTCTATAAACTCCTGGTTTGCGTCCGTCCTAAACGATCGATCTTATAGGTAGTTTTTTTTTAAGGTTGTTAATTTATGTTATCTATAGGTATTTGTGCCGACCTTTTTCGTTTTTATTTTAGTGTTTATCAGCAGAAACTTGTGAATGGCCTTCAATTTCATAGGTTTGTTTTTTAGAGCACCGTACAAAATTAAGATTCCGGAATATAATAAAATAAAATAAGACTTTTCACCACCATTTTTATGGGTGCCGTTAAGGGAATATCTGTCAAATCCAGGGATTTTGATCCTAGATTCCAGGATCACGCTTATAATAAAATTTATTCTTGCTTAATGATATGCATTGGATAATACACGTGTAAGTTATGTTTTCTAATAAGTAATTTATAATGTAAATACATTATGCATGATAGACAGAGAATAGATACATGTTTTAATAACAGCTATTCAAATCTAAGATTCATTGTTTTTGTAAATTCATCTTAGTTGTTTAGATGTTATAATGTAAGTCGTAATATATAAAATAAATAATTCTATGGCTGGATGGTAAGGCTGAGACTCGAGTGATCGTTATTTTCATTAAAAAACTTGCGGAACTAGTTTAGGTGCGTACCTACTCATTAAATCAGCTTACTATCAAACAGCTACAGACATCTCGCATCTATAAATACCTACTTGGCTATTATTAAATATAGAGAGCTACCCATAATTAATTTGATTTCAAAGGAAATATAGCCGGAACTACTGAATAGCCTACTTCCGGTAATTTTTACAGAATAATAAAAAGAAGCATATTTTCAACTTATCTCGACGAAACTAATTGGAAACAGGCAAATCAAAAGTTAATAATAATTTATTCGTAAAATAGTAAATTCGCAGCCTCCACATTATTAAAATCATAAGACATGTTGGGGACCTTTTTACTGACTGGTAGGTATACAAAAAATGTGAGCACAAGCACAACGTAGCTGAAAGCAAACAAATAACAAAAGCAGCACAATGGGCGTGAACCTGCACTAATGTGGCACACTTGAACACTTCACTAAAAAGTATTTAACACGGAATAATTAAACTAACGGTACTACGCTGATTACCTTTGCGCGGGAAGATTCGGGAAATACTGTTTATCTATGGTTCAATTACGCGGGAAACGCGGCGGCCCGCGGACGCTATGGCGAAGGCACTGATTCGACTGGGCTGGGTATCCGAATACCCGTGCGCTTACCTCGGTTGCCTCACAACTATGGGCCCTCGCTTGTGGTGTGCTTACAAAGTACTACTTGGTGTGTGGCTCACAAGTTACAACCTCAAAACATTAGCAATGCTATTGAATGAAGTTGAAGTTACATCTACGATTATGATCAGAGTCAATTACTGAGCGAAAGAATTTTCTTTCAATGTCAGTCATGTTTATACAGCTGACATAACTTGCTTGGACGTGTAATTGTAAACGTTTTATGTACAGACATGATCAGTAAATGAGTGAGTAACACATAAAGTCAGTAAGACGTATAGGTAGGTAGATTTAATTAAGAATTTGTCCCACTCTTCGACGCTTGGTTTAGAGCTGGAAGTAGACTACATTCGTCTTAACTTTCGTCCTATTTTAGTAGTTTCTAAGTTAAGCCATGGAGTGTAGATACGGAAACTTTTCAGTAATTGTAGCAAAGTTTATCTACACAGATGGAGAATACCCCTCCCTGTGGAAGGTAGGGATGTTGGCTATTTACATACATATTTGCACGTCTGAACAAAACTGTGAAGCATCTTCGCAATTTATTATGATGAAGATACAAAAAAACGTATAGGTTTTCCAGAATTTTCTCGATAACACCATGCGGTGAGGGTATTGATAGTTTTCGTGTCACGCAGAGACCAGCGTGGATGACATCACTCACGGCTTTATCGAGAAAATAGCGAGTGAGGTAATCTGTATCGAAAGAGACGTACATTTATCTAAGGACCATGTAAACTGGGAACTTCATCTAAATGCGTAAGTAATCCA